>CM057453.1:1266582500-1276582500 GCA_016271365.2 Neoceratodus forsteri
ACTACTAGGCTTACCTCAGGTTAATCCTTTTCAATTCCTTTCTGTCACACTACTCAAGGTCAACATACCCTCTCATACATGGGTGCCAAACTCTTCAATAGGCTGCCTCCCACCCTTGGTTCAGTGTCTGACACTGACACTATTTAAAAACAATCTAAAGTATTTCCTGTTTGACAGATTTGTATGCAAATGCACTTAACCTTATAGGTTAATACTGCTGTGTTCTGTCACCCATGAATGTGTTATGTATTCGTGTCTTGTTTGTTACTGGATGCTTGTGAAAAAAGGCAATTTTGCTCACATGCCTTCCAGTTTGAAAAATAAATAAAATAAAAAGAAACCCTCAGTACCACCAGGCCAGTTGCTACATGTTATGAAGTTTGAGGGGAGGATGTTAAGAGGATGTGAGGAAATACTTCTTCACAGACAGGGTGCAGGATGCCAGGAACAGGCTGCCAGAAAGTGTGTGTGTGTGGGGGGAGACAGTAGGCAGCTTCAAGCATGTGTGGGATAGACACATGGGCATAGCAAGTAGAGAAAAAGGAGGAGGGAGTAAAACCGGCAACCAAATAAGGTCCAGGGTATGGTTATAGGAGAGTAAACATTATCCGCATAACACTTGCCATAAACATGGCAACTTTACTGTAGCTGACCCAGAGTTCTATACTAGCTGTTAAAACTAACCTGCTTATTTGTGTACTCTCGTCGTTTATTATTATTATTGTAATTATTATACAAAAAAGACAACTAGAGATGGGGACAAAGGCTAGGGGAACCCTGGTAAAGGGAGTGAGGGAAAGGAACCTAGCTAGTGCTCCACAGATGGGAACATGTCAATACATCCCGGGCAGTTTGTCGTGCAACGACATGCTCCATCGCATTAGCTCTGGCATCAATCCGTCCCTACAATAATTCGACACTAGGTGTTGTACTGTACTTCAAATGAAATTACAGTATGACTTCCTCTTCTACTACTCTCGAGCACCTTGTCTCAAACGGTGGGTCTGGAGTTTATTTTACATTATTTATGTGGGGTACAAATTGTCCAGGGACAAGCTGTCATAGGGACCAACTGATGCTGACTAATGCAATGGAGCACACTGTCACATGACAAACTGCCCAGAACAAAGTGACATGTAGCAGCTCTAGATATACTGGGGACTGGTAGCACGTAAGGTGGGTAAAATAAGGGTGAGGTTCAAAAAAGGGCAGTGGAAGAGGCAAAGAGGGAAGGCTCTCAGGGTCTGCAAGCAACAGGAAAATAAAGTAAGGAGAATGGGAAGAAATGCAGGCGCAGGATCACAAAACAGCAAAAGAAGATACAGACCTAGTTGGAAGAGGGTCTGCCTGAATGCCAAGAGTCTACGTAATAAAATCGGTGAGCTCCAGGAATTGGTGGCAGACAGTGAGGTGGACCTCTTTGCCATCGTAAAAAAACTGGGACACAGAAAATAATGACTGGGACCTGTCAACCCAGGTTACAAAATGTTTAGACGAGACAGGAAAGGCAAAGGGTTTAAAAGGTCCAAATATATCAAAAGGGCAAATAAGTCATGGAGGACAGATACTTAGGAAACAAAGGTGCTGTGGGTTCACCTCACTGTGCCCTCATGCAAGAAAATATGGGTGGGGGTGATCTATAGTCCACCATGACAAGGGAGAGAGAGATATGGAGTTTGGGGAAGAGCTGGTAAGGGGACTGAAGGAGGGGAGAAATATGGTAGTAGTGGTGGTGAGTGATGTTTGTTTTAAATTTATTTAAGGTTATAACCGTTGAGCATAAGCTCATTCACAATTGTGACCTTATAATACATTACAAACACATATAACATAAAAACACCATAACACACAGTTCATAAATTACAATTAAAACAATTACAGGCCTTTTGAGAAGATATTAAACAATGTTTCAACACTGAGGCTGACAAAGGTTTTGCGTGTGATTTTCTAAATTCAAAAGTGAGTTTGTTCCAAGCATATATTTTACTGTAACACTACTTACTGCTTTCAAATGTTAATTCTAGCACTAATATTTATGTTATGTACACCCAGGTCGCATCTGGAAACGAATGATTTTTCCCGCTCAGTATGCTTATCTGGTAAATCTCGTTAATAAATAAATAAATAAATAAATGGGGACAAATTGACTGAAGAAATACACAGATCTTTTTGTTTTGGTTCATGGTATCAGTAGTTCCTGTACATGAGAGTTTCTCAAACAGGGATACATTTTTCTAAAAGACAACCTGTTAACTTAAAAATTAGGGACAAGTCCCAATCCGCTCTTATAGGCAAAAATACATTTGTGTAGTTCCCGCCTATTTGTTTGAGAGACCCAACCAAGCCTATGATACAGTTCACCATGATGCACATTCTTAGGACATTTTAAAATCAATCTAGCTAATCGATTATGTAACACATACAATTTATGAAGCCAATCCATAGAGGCATTATCATATAGAATATCAGCATAATCAATCAATGGTAAGACCTGAACCCGAACTAAAGTTTTTAAAATTTCTGAGTCCAAACAATACTGGTTTCTATATAAAAAAAAAATCCTCTTGCCAACTTGAATTATTAATTTGTCTACAAGTTTATTCCCAGAATCAGACTGTTCTAGCCAATAACCCAAGTATTTATACATTTCAACACACTCCAAAGCAGTTCCGGTATCATCCAATACTAATAACTTCTCACTTGTCTTCAATTTAAGAGCAGGCCCAAACATCACAGATTTAGTCTTAGTAGTATTCAATTTCAACTTGGAACCTATAAAGAATGCTTGGAGTCCATCGAAACTTCTTTGGAGTGTGTTCTGTATCTCAGATACTGATGACTGAGAAATATAAATTAGTGTCATCAGCATAAATAAGGTAGCTGGAGCCCCCCACACTTTTACCTAGACCTTTTAAGTAAATCAAGAAATGAAGGGGGCCCCAGGACAGAGCCCTGGGGCACACCTCTAACCACAGACAGAGGGGCAGACTCAATACCATCTATAGCTGTAACCTGATATCTCTGACTTAGGAACAAAACCAAGTTAATACTGTACCTCCCCTTCGTAAACCCACTTTGTAAAGTCTGCAACAATAACTGATGGTCAACCGCGTTGAAGGCCTTGGAAAGATCAACCACTGGGCATCAATTGCCCTAACAATGTCATCCAAGACCCTTGTCACACAAACCACTGTTCCATGAAGTTCATAAAATCTGGATTAGTATTGGTCAAAGATGTTATGTTCTTGAAAAGATTTCACAAGTTGCCTAGCCAATAATCTTTCAAGTACCTTGGTTACAATAGGGAGTAGAGAAATGGGTCAGTTTGATACTTTACCAGGGCTGCCCCCTTAATGACTGGGGCAATCCTGGCCAGCTTCCATGCCTGTGGAAGATAACCCAAAGAAATTGACCGTTAAATATGTCAAAGGTCTCGCTATCTGAAAAGCAGAGTATTTTAACATAGTTGAACCTGCCGAATATTGCATTCCAGCGGGCCAGGTGCACCAGAAGTCAGGCCCTACTGGATACACTGCAGGACTACCTGCTGGTGCAGCTGATTAAGGAACCCACTAGACAGTAAGCCATTCTCAATTTCCTGCTCACCAACTTGGAGACTGAGTGGAGTGAGGGTAGGGGAGTCACTGGGTTCCAGTAGCCATAACTCCATTTGGTTTAGGCTGGCCCTCTGGAACAGACTGCCCCTATCAAAACCTGAAGTCCTACACTTCAGAAGAGCAGACTTCGAGCCGGCCCAGTGGTGCTGAGGGTTGAGGAGCTGGACGCCACACCTCACACCACGCCGGCGACCCGGGTTCGGCAGGGGAAAAAGGGACTGAATACCCAGAGGTGCCTCTCCCTCTCTGGGGAGGGTTCTGTGCTAGTCCCGCTGCTATACTGCCATCTCCTGGGTGAACCTGGGATTGGCAGTGCAGTCAGGGACAAGCAACGAATGGGGCAGACGTCAGCCGAGAGCCCTGGGAGGAACTGCGTCTCGACGCACGCTCCCAACTGGCTCTACTTGATCACCGACGACTGAATGGGTACCAGAAAATGGGAAAATCAACTCCGTCACTCCTAGATGACGACCTCTCCAGAAGCTGGCAGGTGCATCCTCCAGTTGTCTTCAGGGGCAGACTCCAATGTGCACAATCCGCCCCCCATGGTTCGAGGAAGGTAAGGGGGGGCAAAGCCTTCCCTTACCCTACCGGGAAGTTATCCGGGGGTATTAACGGTCTCACGAGTGACTGGTTGCACTCTAGGGGCAGACTCCTGGGGCATTAAGGGGAGATGCAGCGAGGCATGAGGGAATCTGATTGAGTGGAGGATGGAGTTAGTAAGGCAGATAAAAAGAGTGGGGGAAAAACAAACAGCAGACTTGAACTGGTTGAGGGAGCTAGTCTGAGACAAAACTGAACAGGGTGAATAGCATTAAAGGTTTAGAGGAAAGATGGGAAGATGATTAAGGAGACCATTCTTGAGGCAACAAGGTCAAGCACAAGAATTGTTACAAAATGAAACAGGTAAAAGTGTCTAATATGGTTCTCAGAAAGGGTCAGTGAAGCACAGAGGGCCAAAAAAAAAGGAAAAGACTTTCTCTAGGTACAAGGAAAGACAGGGGATGGAAGAATAAAGAGAGTGCAAAATAAAAACTAAGGAAGCAAAGAGGATGGTTAAGGAGACAAAGGTAGACAGAGCTGCATACTGCATAGGGGAGTCAAGGGTGGGGAATACCAATTCTTCAGATGTACTAAGGAAAAAAGGAACCTGGAAGGGGGTATTGTTTGGCTACAAGGGGGAGGATACTAGAGGAAGATGAACAAAAAGCTGTCATCCTTAATGATTACTTCTGCTTGGTCTTCACAAGGGAAGACAGTGGACCCTTGGATGAAAGCAGCATTAAGGCAGCTCTCCAGAGCATTCCTAAAATGAGGTAGCCAGCATTTATCAGAGCAAAGGTCAGGAAGGGGCTTGAGGCCTTAAAGGCTGACAAAGCCCTAGTACGGGATAGAATGCACCCGAGGGTGCTCAAGGAACTGGCCGAACCCCTAGTAGGGCTATTCAATGGCTCATTTGGACAACGATAGTTCCAAAAGACTGGAAGACAGTGGACATTGTCTCATTATGTTGGGGAGGGGGGGAGAACAAGGAGCAACCGTGGAAATACAGACCTGTCAGCCTTACCTCTATAGTGGGTGAACTGATAGAGTCACTGATCAAAGAGGATCTTGTGGACTACCTAGAGAGCAACGGTCTACAGTATGGGTTTGTGGCAGGGATGTTCAGACCAACCTGACAGTTTTCTTTGACTGGGCAACAAATGTAGTAGATGAGGGCCACGCTGTTGATTTACTCTGTTTTGATTTCAGCAAGGCTTTAGACTCGATCCCACACAGAAGACTGCTGAAGAACCTGGAGCACCTGGGCGTAGCTAGGGACATAGTTAGATGGGCAGGAAATTGGTTGAAGTAGAGACAGCAGAGGGTGGTGTTAAACGGGGTCAAAGTAGAACTGAGACCGGTCACAAATGGGGTGCCACAGGGAACTGTCCTGGGTCCAGTCCTCTTCAATGTGTTCATCAATGACAGTGGAGAGGGCAACCAAGGCAAGATGCGTCTCTTTGTAGAGGACATGAAGCTCTGTGGTAGGGCAGATAGTGACAAAGGGATCTGGAAGATACAGAAGGATCTACAAAGGCTAGATCGGTGGTCTAAGGTTTAGCAATTGAAATTCATTTTTTTTCTTTTTTAACTTTATGTTTATTAATTTTCTGTTTTAGCAGACAATCAATCCACATAACTCGTACAAGGTATAGAAAAAGAATAATCTCACATATTTTATACTCACACAAATATATCCCCTTATAGTCTGGAACAGAAGGGGGGGGGTCCTGGGCAAATAGCCCCTGTAGTTAACTCCAAAAGTCCATCTGAACTTGCCAGCCTCTTCAAAGGTAAAGGTGTATACTGTAGGGAGCTTCAGTAAGGGAGTACTAACACAATCTAAAAAGATTGCTATTTGAACCTGGTATATAGTTAGGTAGAACTTAATAAAACTTTGATTCCCCTCAATTCCTCCAAACCCCGTAGAAACAAAAACATATCTCAGCATTTATTTAAGATAAGTGTAAGATAGACATATGTTATTAGGTAAGGCAGTAACTTCCTTAATGTGATTCAACTAGAACGTGTTAAACATCGTGTCTTTAACTTTATAATGATCTAATAAGAGTTCGAGTACAACCTTCTCTGTGCTTCAGTTGGTGGAGAAAACATGCAGGGACCACTAAAATGGCAATTCATCTCGCCCAAGTGGATTATTCCAAGAGCGTGAAGCCTGTGCCTCACTGCATTGAAGGCCTTCCTCCTTGCACAGGTCTGGAAAGAGAGGTCAGGATACAGTTTAACATCTATGCCACTGACCTCTCATGGATACGCTGCCCTCACAGCAAACGGGACCTGATCTCGAACCTTGGAGCCTGTGGACCGCAACAGAATCATGCGCAGTTGATTAGTGGAGGAGGGACAGATCCTCAGGTTCACTCTCTATACTTTGGTAAGCTCTGCCCAAGAGAAAGCCTCCGGTAAGGTTAAATTATCTTTCAGCCACTCCAGCAAGAATGGAAGTAAATTTGGCCCCTCCACACCTTCTGGGAGCCCCACAATTCAAATATTGCCAGACCGAATTTCATTCTCCAGTGACTCCAATAGGGCACGGATCTGTCTGTTTTCTTTAGTAATGCTGGCTACTGTCGCCAAGGTCGAGACCACCCTTTTGTCAGTTTCTGCAAGGGAGCCTGTTAGTTGTATGATAGCAGCATCATATTTTTCTAGTTTTTTTTTTTTTTTGTATGATCGTATTTATCGCCTCCCCCCCCCCAGTGCACCTGACTGGTCTTCCCTTCAGACCCCCACACACTGATTGACCCATCTGGCGTTCCCAAGCCCACCGCCCATAGCAGCCAGCCAGGTATCCCCAACGTATCCCTTCATCAGGAGGGTCCCTTATCTTCATATGGGATGAGCCTTTCTAGCCAATGTGATCCAACAATCTAATTCTGGGTGCTGAGGCGGCTGATGGAGGTCCGGGAGCCCGAGAGTGAGGGTCCGGGGAGACCGACATCTGATCGGCAAGGGTGCCATTTTTCTTGTTTTCCTCCGAGGAGGCGTGCCATAGCGTCTAGGCTGGCGCAGTCTATCTCTCCCCAAAAACTGACGTGGGTCGGATGTTGCTTGAACCCTGGCCTCCAGGAGGTCGCATAGATGCCGAGCCACATCCTCTCCCTCCCCGGAGAAGGAGAGCTATCAGTGGACACTCCCTCCTTCTCCTCCCAGCCGCCCCTCCAGCAACCCGGTCACAGGCATCACAGTGGAAATCAGCCACTGCATGCAGACCAGCGTTTTCTAGTTTTAATAGTGTTTTCGATTTAGAATCCATGGCCCTCATGGATTCCAATAAAATGGTGCTATGGTGGTTCCAGAGTCTGATCAGCAATGACAGCAGTACTTCCACACGAGGCTTCTCCGGCCTTGCTGTTGGTCGATGGAGGATCTTTATGTTGTCCCTGTTGCTGAGTTTTTGTTCTGCCCATGTTAAGTTTGGTATCTTTCAATGCAGAATAACTTGCTGGATCAAGTTAAGCTGCTGAATTTCTGAGAAGATATCTTAAATTCTCAATTTTAATTAAGGCTTCTGCCACGAGGTGGACAGAGTAAAGGGAATGCTTTCAACCTGGAAGATGGTTCTCTAGCACCCTCCGGCAATTGAAATTCAAAGCCAAAAAATGCAAAGTTATGCACCTAGAGAAACAAAACCAAAAAAAAAAAAAATATAACAGGACAGAGTACTGGATGAGAGGGGTTAAACTGAGTATTACGGCAGAGGAAAAGGATCTGGGAGACATCATTAGTGACCCCCAAACAAGCAAGCCAGTGTAACAAGGGCTATAATAAGAGTAAGACCAGTTGGATGCTGGGGTGTAATGGAAAGGGTACTGATAACAGGAAAAAAAAATAATAAAGGAGGTACTACTACCTCTATATAGGTCATTGGTGAAGCTGCACTCAGAATATTGTGCGCAGTTCTGGAGTCCTCACCTAAGGAAGGACAGGGACAGGCTGGGGACAGTGCAACACACGGTGACCAATGTAACTCATGGCCAACAGGGCAGATAAGGTTGTCTGAAGGCAATGAACATGTACTCACTGGAGATCAAGCGAGAGAATAGAGGATATGAAAAAGACCTTTAAGATCCTGAAAGAAATGAACAAAATGGGGAACTAATAAGCAGCATACAGAGTCAAGAACCAGAGGTCACCAGTGGGGAAGGTTTAAGAGGGATATGAGTAAGTTCTGTTTTATGGAAAGGGTGACGGAGCTGTGGAACAGTCTGCCAGCAGAGGTGGTGGGTGCCAAAAATGGTTTCAAGCATGGCTGGGACAGAGGGAAGAGTCTGGTGGTCGGTCAGATCGGTAGCTATTGGGAGAGGCGCAGGGACTGTAAGGGACCCTGTACGGACAATAGGTCCCGGCGCAGAAAGGGAACTCTGGGCAAACTAGATGGACGTTGGGTCTTTTTCTGCCATCGCTGTCTATGTTTCTGTGGGAAGAACTGAAAAAAGCAAGGCTCAACTGTCTCACAAACTTTACAAACACTGCCAAATATTTTGCAAACTTTTAAAGGAAGCAAAAAAGATCTACTGCAAAGAATTGATTACTACTCAGAAAAGCAAACCCAAGGAAACTTGCAGACCACTAACACACTCATCCAGACTTCACAGTTTCCCAGTGACTTCATCCCTTACTCTGCTGGAGCTACATAGCTTCTTTGATGGCAAGCTGAGAACAGTCCCACAGTCCATATTCTGCTTAACTCCAGATCCTGTAATTCCAACAGACAAGTGTTCTTCAACTCTTTCATCCTTCCATCAACTCTCTGAAGCCGATATACTAAATATAAAACCCTCTGGCTCAAAGTTGTCTCCTCTAGACCCTGCTTCAACCCTGTTAATCCAAAAATTCCTTTCCTATACCTATTCCATCAACTCCTCATCTACTGGTGTTTTCCCAACCGAGTTCAAGATGGCCTTAGTTCTGCCCATCTTAATTCAACAAACAAAACAAAACAAAAACCAAAACAAAACAAAAAAAAACACACTTTGAATCCAGACATTCTTACCCACTACAGACCAACTGCCCAGCTGCCATTCATCTCCATGATCCTAGAAAAAACTGAAGCCCATCAACTGACAGACTGCATTACCTCAAACCAGCTTCTCCCTAAATTCCAGTCCTATATTCAAAGTACGCACAACACAGAAACCGCTCTTCTATGAATGTCAAATAACATCTTACTACTGACAAATGAATACTCACCATGTTGTTGCTGCTTGACACATTATCTGTCTTCGACACCATCAACCATTAAATACTGTCTGCCTGTTTGAAATTCATCTTTGGTATTAATAATACAGGTTTATTGTCAACTCTGCTCACATTTAACTGGTTAGGCACAATCTATCAGTTTCAGTTCTATTACATGTTCACCTAAACCAGTGACTGCATATGATCCACAAAGCTCTGTGTTGGGGCCTTTCTTATTTGTGCTATATATGGCACCACTGGTCTGTCCTATCATAGTTATGCTAAGGACACTCAGATTTATGTCCCAATGACTCCTTGCAAGTCACTCTTACCCAGATATCCTTTTTTCTCACCGACATCTAATCATGGATGATCACTAATTCATTCTGCCTAAATGTTAACAAGGCAGAACTACTTGTACGCACTGGAAGAGCAAAGACCAACTCTCTCTGTCTATCCAAACTAGGTCTGCACCACAGTCCCTCCACTATTCATCCTGCTGCTGTTGTCCATAACCTTGGAGTTCTCTTCTTGATCAATCCCTGCATCTGTAATCTCACATCAGTAGCACTGTCAGCTATGCATCTGACCATCATTGCATCATATCAAAAATCCATTCTTATCTAAGTTCTGAGACTGCTGCTATCCTGGTTCCTTGTTTTAGACTTTCTTCTCTGGATTACAGCACCACCCTTTTATCTGGTCTGCCAGTACGAAATCTGCATCGCCTCCAGTGAGTTCAAAATGCTGAAGCCCAAGTCCTTACTGGATCTACAAAGTCTGATCAAGCCTCTACACTCCTGGCCCAACTCTACTAGCTTCCAACTAAACACAGGATCAACTACAAAATACTCTTGCTAGTATTTAAATGCCGTAATGGACTTCCTTCTGCCTATATTATTGTCAGTGTCAGTGGCTCAGTAGGTAGCACATTCGTCTCTGAGGCCGGGAGATCAGAGGGCTGTGGGTTCAGTTCACATATCTGGCACTTAGGTTAATATCCCAGTCCTGACACTGTAGTGCAGCATGAGAGGGGTGCTGCACTTCTGAGCTGCCGTCTTTCGGATGAGATGTTAAACCAAGATCCCTTCTGCATGGATTGGTGGTAGTTCA
The DNA here is from genome assembly GCA_016271365.2 of Neoceratodus forsteri. Classification (NCBI taxonomy): domain Eukaryota; kingdom Metazoa; phylum Chordata; order Ceratodontiformes; family Ceratodontidae; genus Neoceratodus; species Neoceratodus forsteri. Next base: position 1,266,592,976 of record CM057453.1, read on the forward strand.
GGTGGATGTTAAAGATCCCATGGCACTTATCGAAAAGAGTAGGGGAATTTCCCCGGTGTCCTGGCCAAAATTTCCTTCATTCACTAAAAATACCACCAACAGCTTAATCTGGTTCAAAGCCAGTTGGCATTCATCTGTAACCCCCTCCCCTGGGTCGTGCCTGAAAATAGGCAGGATTTGTCTAGTGCACTTACCCGGTCAACAAAAACTAAATAAAAATTAAATATTTTTAAACTACTGCATTACTAACTACCAACCCGTCAACTCTTGCTCTGATGTAGACCTCTACAATGTCCCAACTACCAAACTGGACACATTTACCTATAATGCCTTTTCAGTCCATGGCCCTCATCTCTGGAATGGACTGCCACTGGAAATCTGGGCCTGTGTTGACACTAAGCTTTTTAAAAGCAAGCTAAAGACTCATCTTAATTGAAAAGCTTTGGTGCACCTTGATTGTTCCTGTATTCTGACATTGTACAGGGCTTTGAATTTAAAAAGTTGCATTTATTATTATTATTTGGCTGTGATGCAAGTTTAGTTCGAGGGCATCTAAGATTTGAAAATAGACTTTATATGGCAACTTCCTTTTACCTGCTAGTACGATACACGAAAGCTGTGGCTGACCCAATTGTGACTTTGTTATTGGATCGCTGAAACAAAATTCCAGTCACTGAGGCAGCTAAGATTTACTGTATACTAGCCTCATTACAATAATATTAACACAGCCGACAGGGAAATTAACAACGTGTTTCTCTTTATAATTATTTATTTATTGAATTTTGGTAACCGGGTAAGTCCACTGAGACCATGCAGTCCCTTTTTCAGGGGCAACCCGGGGAAGGGTACAGAGGATAAGGATTACAAAAATATAAACAAAACCATGTACATATAATGCATAAGCACTGATACAAAAGGAATACAAAATAATGAGGAAAAACTAGAATATACTGTATACAAAGCCATGTACATACAATAGGAGCACTGATGTAAAAAGGATTACAAAAATTAAGATCCCCAAGGTCTAGTACAGTGTGAATCAATGCAACTATGTGAAACAGTATCAAAAGCTTTGCTGAAGTCAAGGTAGGCGACATCAGCTGCTCCCCCTTGGTCCACCACTCTGGTTGCCCAGTCAAAGAAATCTATGAGATTAGTTTGACAGGACCTTCCTTTTGTAAACCCACGGTGTCTTGGATCCTGTGCTCCTATGGATTCCAGGTGTTGCACTATCCTTTCCTTAAGGATTGTCTCCATAATCTTGCCCACTGCTGAGGTAAGACTAACCAGTAGTTCCCTGCCTCCTCCCTGCTGCCACTCTTGTGGAGCGGGATCACATGAGCCCTTTTCCAGTCTTCTGGGACCTCTCCTGTGTTCAGAGACTCACTAAATAGTTCTGATAATGGCTCTGCTAGTTCCCTTTGCTCCTTTAGTACCCTGGGATGTATGCCATCAAGTCCCATTGCCTTGTCCACCCTGAACTTATCAAGCTCTTGTAGGACCCTTTCTTTTGTGAAGGGACTAGTGCACATCTCCCTCCCCCATGTCCATGGTGCTGAGCTGTGTGCCCTGCCCTACCTGATGGAAGTCAGAGTTCAAATGTTGACTGAGCTATGAGAAGTCAGCAGAGGACCTCTATATGATGGCATCATCTGCGTAAAGCTGAACAGATGCTCCATCACAGGAACTAGGCTGCTCATTGATGAATAGAGAGAAAAGTAGTGGCCCCAGGATAGAATCCTGGGGCACGCCAAGGAAAATGGGTCTGAAGGAAGAGTGGCAGTTGGACCACCTAACACTTTGAAAGCGGCCTGGGAGGTAGTCTTGAATCCAGGTCATGGAATGCAGATCTAGCCCCAACAAAGTTAGTTTCTGTATTAGCTGTTCGTGGTTCACCAAATCAAAGGCTTTGGTGAGGTCCACGAAGATGCCCCCAGTTACTTGGCCCGGTCAAAGGTGAGCTGAATGCCCAGACCACCTTAATGAGAGCAAAGAGAGTGATGTGATTTTTAAGGAAACCATGTTGGCAAGGGGACAGAAACTGGTATTGTTCTAGGTAGTCCTGTAGCTGGTTGTAAAGAATTTGTTCTTGTACTTTAGTGAGGTGACAAAGTATAGAGATGGGTCTATAATTTTCAACTGGTGAGGTCGATCTCCCTTTGTGAATTGGGATGACTAGGGCCGACTTCCATTTGATGGGGACTGTTCCCTCTAGAAAGTACTGTTAATCAGATCCCTGACCAAAAAGGCCAGTGCAGGGGCTCCCCATTTTAAAAATTAGGGCTCGAGAGAGTCATGGCCAGGCGAACCATGTTCCTTGAGGTTACTCAATAGTTTGAGAACCTCTTTGTAGGAAGTTAGTTTGATATGGAAAAGCCCAATAGGGGTTCTAGGGGGGGTGGTGTCAGGCAAGGGGTGACAGTGTCGAGGCGTGGTGAATTGAGATGAGTAGGTGCTAAGGTCGGTGAAAAAGTTAAGGCTTTCGGCTATAGAGGAAGGGCTGGAGAATATTTTATCCTTGGCATGAAGTGAGTCAGAAATGGAGGAGGTTTTTTCCCTTTAGGAGAGAATTCATCTAAGCCCAAAATACTTTGGGATTGCTGAGCTAATCTGTTTGTAATGTACGATAATACCTCCTCTTGGCATTAGTTATTATATTCTTCCTTTCTAAGATGCCTGTAGGAGTGCTAGTCTGAGGGGAGGCCGGTTTTCTTAAATGTTTAACAGGCAGCGTTGTGTTCAGCCATGTGTTTCCTAATGTCTTGTCAACCAAGGGACCGATTTGCCTTTGGACCTACGTCGGGTGAGAGGAGCATAACAGGTTATAATGGCAGTAACAGAGTCAGTTAGGTAATCCAGGGCCTGGTCTATAGTGGGCAGGATATGAATTGGGCTCCAGCTGACATTAAATGAAAATTACGTACCTATAGTAATTCTTGATCTTTCTGTGTATCTTCACCATTCATTACTAGTGGGTTCTGGCCAGAGGAGCAGGACCCCGCAGGAGCATTTTTTTTCCCTAAAAGGGGAGGAGCCAGTGCCGTGGATGGCTCTGCCCTCGAGTCTGATGCAGTGTGTGGCGCTTGCAGGTTAGCTAGTAACCGACACAGACTCCTCCTCTACCCCAGTTCTGCAAGCCGGAGAGTGAAATCAGGAACAGAGAAAGAAAGAGGGTGGGGCAAGGGAGCCCAAGAGATTGAAAAAGTAAAGGATATAAACAGAAAAGAAAAAAAAATTACTCACCTTAGTAATGTTGTTTCTTCTAATGGAGTCTTGCTATACTATGACAATTGCAGTTTGTCCCAGCCTTAGAACTGCTCCGGAGGTGAAAGAGTTAACTTCCATGCCAGGCATGGAACTTGGAGCGCGAGCTCGGTTAGAAAAGCTCTGTCTGTATAATTTCAAACTGAAACTGTCAGATCTTTACAAGCAAAACTCACTAAGGTTCTGTGTGGAAGCTGTAAACCTACACTAGCCAACTGGCTACTTAAATATTAACACATTTTCCTGGTCCCAACACCAAGACTCAAGTCAGGGGACCAGAAAATAAGATAAGATAAAATAAAACACAACACCCAAACACCCCAAAAAGAAGGGGTGGAAAACACAAGATGGGCATCAATAAGTGCCAACACTGGACTGCCCACCCCATCCCCAGAGTAGAGGTTCTGAGAGGGGCAGGCTGGGGAGGTCATAATATAGCAAGACTCCATTAGAAGAAACAACATTACTAAGGTGAGTAATTTTTTCTTCAAACAACATGAAGTCTTGCTATATTATGACAATTGCAGACTACACAGCAGTACCTCCATGGAGGAGGGACAGAACCTACTTAGGAAATAGGCTCTGAAGCACAGCTGTGCCAAATCGAGCATCCCTCCTGGCCTGGATGTCCAGGGAGTAATGCTTAGTGAAAGTATGTACTGTTTTCCAAGTAGCTGCTTGACATATCTCTAAGATAGGGATGTCCCTGGCCGCAGCTAGGGACGAGCTGTACCTCTGGTAAAGTGAGCCTCAGGCCTGAAGGGGAACCTTACCCAGTTTTTGATAGCAAATTGATACAAGAGACAATCCACCTGGCAATGGATCTCTTAGTGGCAGGTTTCCTTTCCCAACCTCACCATAAGTGAGAAAGAGTTGGAGGAGTCAAACCTGTGACCCTTAGTGCGTTCTATGTAGTAACTAAGGCCCTCTTAACATCTAAGCTGTGCAGCCTCCTCTCGCCAGAGGAGGAATGGTCAGTGAAGAACACTGGAAGAGAAACAGATTGATTAAGGTGGAAATCTGAAACCACCTTAGGCAAAACTTCCTGTTAGTCCTGAGGGACTACCTTATCCCTGTGAAAGGAGATAAAGTCAGTCTCCACTGACAAAGCTTGTAACTCACTTATCGCCTGGCAGAAGTGATGGCTACTAGAAACACAGTTTTCCAAGTCAAGTACTTAGCTCTGCGAAGACAGAGGTTCAAGAGGGTTGCATCAGCTGAGCAATGCAAACATTAAGATCCCAGGCAGGCAGGGTCCCTGAATGGCGGATTGGTATGAAGCAATCCCTTGAAAAACTTGGAAAATACAGGGTGAGCAGAAAGAGAAGAGGGCTTCCCTGCTGAAATAAAAGCAGAGACAGCTGCCAAATGCACTTTCAGGGTAGCTGGTCTCAGTCCCAAAGAATTAAGATGGACCATATAGTCCAAGACAGTGGGCAAATCAGCAGATTCCGGGGAAATATGCTTCCCAGAGCACCATATGGAAAACCTTTTCCATTTAGAGTTATAAGTAGCCCTGGTGGAAGGCTTCCTAGAGGCTTTCAAAATTTCGAGAACACCTTGAGAAAGGTGTAGGTCAACAGACTCTAACTCCTCAAGAGCCAGGCCTTGAGGTTGAGGGATTTGAGACCGGATACCAAACTCTCCCCTTGGCACAGGTTAACAAATTGTGGTTCCTGGAGAGACACAGGGGAGGATGGACTGCTAAGGACAGAAGGAGTGGGTACCAGGGCTGTCTGGCCCAATTTGGAGCAATCAGAATCATCTTGCAGGGTCAAGATCTGATTTTGACTAGCACCTTGAACAGGAGAGGGAAGGGGGAAGGCATAGAGGAACTTCCCTTCCCAATTGAGAAGGAAGGCATCCAGGGGGACTGAGCCCAACACTGGGGGCCTGCAACAAAAAAGTGGAAGTTGATGATTGTCTGGGGCTGCAAAAAGATCTATCTGAGGGGTGCCCCACCTGGCAAAAACTATCTCCAGTACTCAGGGATCTAGTGACCATTCGTGATGGCCCTGGGAAATCCTGCTGAGGGCATCTGCCAGGACATTGTCCTTGCCTGGGAGGTGAACTGCTATGAGGGAGGTGTTCAGGGAATAAGCCAGAGACCACAACTTCATTGCCTCGATGCACAAGGCTGAAGACCGAGTGCCCCCTTGTTTGTTGATGTACCACATTGTAGTGGTGTTGTCTGTTCTGACCTGTACCACTTTGTTCTGAACAGACAGAAAAACCTGAAGTGCTAGAAAACGGCTCTGAGTTCCAACAGACTGATGTGGAGCAGAGATTCCTGAGAGGACCACAATCCCTGGGTGGAGAGGTCGCCCATGTGAGCTCCCATCCCAAAAGTGACGATCTGTAGTAAGGGTCAAGGAGTGAGATAGAGGGATGAAAGGAACCCTTGTCTCAGATTGCTCTGATCCTGCCACCACTGAAGGGCCTGGATCAGGGTTCGAAGTTACTGGGATCAACTTGGATAGGGGATCTCTTTGAGACCAAAAGGCTCTCAAATGGAACTGAATGTCCCTCATCTGAAATCTTGCTCCTTGCACTACAGCTGTGGAAGCAGCCATGTGTCCTAGGAGCTGTAGAAAATGCCTTGCTGGTCGAGAGACCTGAAGGGTGAAGGAGGAGGCCAGGGCCACCTTCCTTATCTAGGGGAAGGAAGGCTCTGGCCTGCTTTGTGTCCAGTTCTGCGCCTATGAAGGTGAGTATCTGGACAGGTTCCAAAACTGACTTTGGAAGATTGAGAAGAAAGCCTAGAGAGGTAAGCAGCTGCTGGGTAACCTGCAGGTGTGATTTGACCTGGACTGGAGACTGACCCACAATGAGCCAGTTGTCTAGGTAGCGTAAGATGGCAATCTTTTGCCTTCTTAAATGAGCAACTGCTACCGCTAGGCATTTTGTGAATACCCTTGGGGCAGAGGTAAGGCCGAAGGGCATTGCTCTGAACTGATAATGGCCTGAGGGCAGTTCGAATCTGAGGTACTTTCGGTGGGAGCTTCTGACAGGAACATGGAAGTAGGCATCCTTGAGGTCCAGGGAAGCTAGCCAGTCCCCTGGCCTTAGGGAGGGTAAAATCATTCCCAGAGTCACTATTTTGAATTTTGGTTTTAAAAGGTGCTTGGTCAGATATCTTAGGTCCAGGATGGGCCACCATTCTCCTGTCTTTTTTGGGGTAAGGAAGTACCTGGAGTACAGTCCCTTGCCCTGGTGTAGGGGAGAAACCCTTTCTACAGCTCTGAGAGCCAGGAGGGTTGAGACTTCTGTTTCCAAAGCAACAGTCTCTAGAGGATTTGCAGGTGGAAAAGATCCGATTCTCATCTTTGGAAATTTTTTGAAGCTGAGAACCAGACCCTGGCTTACTACTTCCAGGACCCACTTGTCTGATGTTAAAGACTCCCAGTCCTGGACGAAATAAGCCAGCCTGCCCCCTACAGGTAATGGAGAATCAGCCCTGGGCATCCCATCAGGGTGCCTGTTTGGCAGGGGCTTTAGGCTGAGGGGTGGGAGCAGGCCTGCTCGTACCCAGTCTGCCTCTCCCTCTGAAGAACCCCCTCTGAACGTAAGCTGAAGAGGAGGCCTGGGTTTGGTAAAAAGGCCTGTGAAAAGGCCTGCCTCTACCCCTGGGGGGCTGCCTCTGAAGAGTGGCTTGCCTTTCCTTGGCTTGTGCACTCCTATAAGTGGTTCTATATTCATCCATTTTCTTCATATAATTCTCTGTCTGCTCCCCAAACAGAGAATTTCTCACCACAGGAAAATCCATGGCCTTAGCCTGGGTATCCTGTGACAGACTAGTACACCTGAGCCAAGCCAATCTACGAAAAGCCACAGATGTAGCCATGACTCTTGAGGATACATCAATAGAATCCACTGCAGCATGGAACTGCACCTTAGATGCCTCAATACCATCAGCAGCCACCTGTTCCAGCTCCTTGGCAAGCTGGCCAGGGGCCTGTTTGGCTAAAGCCATGACAGTATCCCATCTGGATTTCTGGTATCTTGCAACATAGGCCATATAATTTGCCTGTCTGAGTCCCAAGGACGCTGCCATGTATTGTTTTTAGCCATGGCATCAATCTTCCTGGAGTCTTTGTCAGGAGGATGTGAAGCCAGGGGAATATTAGCCTTATCACAGGCTGCAGCCTGAACTACCCCAACATGGCTGCATTGCTGTGAAAGAAACTCTGTATCAGGACCTGACAAGGTGTACCTCCTGTTCATCTTTTTATACACAGGAGGCACAGAATTAGGAGCTTTTAAAATTTTTATTGTTTGTTTCCTAAAGGATTTATGTAAAGGAATAGACAATCTCCTGGACTCTGGGATATCCATCATCTCCACAAAGTCAGGCTCCTCTTGCTCATCCACAGCTTCCTCCAAAGGGAGTTGGAGGGTTTCAGCAACATTTTTATAAAACAGAAAATGAGAAGGGGACTCAGAAAGCCTAGGGGGAGACTCTCCTAAAGGTCTGTCTGGGGAGATGTCCGGTTCAATGGGCACATCCAGACTTTCAAAATCACATTCACACTGTTCATAATCATCTCCCCCTCCTCTGGTTCATAAAACTCCTCTATATCATATTCTTGAACCGGTGGAACCGGCCGAACCGACCTTTTGCCAGATAGTGGCGGTTCGGACGGAACCGGGGAAAGCGACTGGACAATTTGGATCGCTTTGGCTATCTCTGCAGCAGTTGGAGAAGGAATTTTGGACTCCACACCTGCTGATTTTCTAGTTCTCTTTGCTGGAACTGGCTCCTCTGAGTCAGCTTTTCGTTTGCCTGAGGAAGTCTCGCCTGGTCAGAGGACTCCTTCTGCTGGTTGACTGAACCGGCTGGCCATCCGGTCAGCGGACTTTTGGTTTCCTCGCCCCTGAGCCTACCAACTCTCCCTATCTAGGGTAGCTGCAGGAAATTCTTGCAAATCTGGCAGTCTGCATTGAGGTGGTCAAACCCCAGACAATAAACACATGTGGTGTGTGGGTCAGCCTTGGCAAAGGCTTCCCCAGACACTACAGTATTGAAACCAGTGGGCCCGGTTTTCTTTTGGGTTTCTCAGACAATGCGTCAGCTCTAACCAAAAACTTGCCTCTTCCGCAAATGCCAGGCAAGACAATTTTATCGGTTCCCAACCGTAAGTCACGGGTCATGGAAAAACGTAATGAAATCCGGTTTTTTGGAACCGATAAGAACCGGGAACCACACTCTAAATAGCTTTAAATGATTTTAGAAAAAGTTTTAAAGCAACCTGATCGGTTCAAACCGAACTGATAAACATTTACAAGTTCCACGCAGAAATAAAACTTGTCTATTACTTACAATACCACAGACAGAGCTTGAACCGATCGGTTTGCGGTTAAAATAATTATAATCGTGGTTGAATTTAACCAAGAAAAACACTTTTAAACCGAGAAATGAACCGAGCAGTAGGAGGAATCTCCGGAGCGACTGTTCAGTGAGGCGGAGTAAAGAATCTGACAGTTTCAGTTTGAAATTATACAGACAGAACTTTTCTAACCGAGCTCGCGCTCCAAGTTCCATGCCTGGCATGGAAGTTAACTCTTTCACCTCCGGAGCAGTTCTAAGGCTGGGACAAACTGCAATTGTCATAATATAGCAAGACTTCATGTTGTTTGAAAGAGCCAAGAGGACAGAAGGGTGAACCTAGGGGTCTGGGACAGGAGGCCCCAGCTTCTGGGCAGGCGAAAATGGCGGGGGGGGGGGACAGTAAGGGAAGGAGAGTGAGAAAAGATAGGAAGAAAGGAAGGGGGGGGGGAAGGGAGATGAGAGACCCCTGCTGAACCATCAGAGGCCAAAGGCCTCTCTGAGACTGAAGGGAAAGGGGCACTACCGTCTAAGTTACTCTTTAACCTCTGAAGTTTATCCTGCCCCAAGGAAGAAGCACAGAACAGACACCCCCCTGGGTTTGAGAAGGGTAAAGAATGGCCAACCAAGACTGGTTCAGCCTGATGGTAACAGCTAGGGCACCAGGCTAAGTGCCCTCTACCCTAGAGATGAAAGGAGGAACGGGTAGTAATGGTCTCCCACTCCTGTCCTTATGCTACCCTGAATAGAGTAGAATCCACACTGCTGCAGAGTCCCCACCCCCGACAAGCTGGTCTATGGTAAATGGAGAGGCAACACTGGGTTTAAAGTTCACAGAATAAATGTACTTTTACTGCTCCAAATGTAAGTTATTGCTCCAGAAAAGCATAATCAGGCAGTTAACCTTTATATTACCTGACCAGGCGGGAGAAGTTGAATGCAAAACCATTCTTTCAGGATGACTTGATAAAAGGAATCTTTGAACCGCTGATGAGGGCCAGCAGGTTTTCAATACACAGTCTCAAACAAAACATTAACAGTTTGTGGGCCAGCAGTTTTGAATGCACAGTCTCAAATCAAACACAAACAGTTTTCCCTTTTAGTCTTATTTGCAGGTTGTTATTAGCAGTACCTTCCACTCACTGTTTTTGGCCAGCTGGCTAGGCTGATTCTTTACCTCAGGACTCACTGCTGTAGAAATGGTCTCCTTCTCAGCAGCAGGTTTCAACTTCTCCCCAAAGGCTCTCCAATAATTAACCATTCTCCTCGGCTTTCTGCTCCTGTCTTACATTCCACCCTCCATCTTGCAGGGTTCTCTGCCTACGAGTATCTCCTTCCTGCAGCATTTTCCAACTTCTATGGCCCTGTCCACACTACCCCTATGTAACATTACAGAGTGCCTAAACCGTTACTGCAATGGTTTGCGTTTACACCTGTAACGTTACAGAAGGCGTATTCATAACCGTTGTTGAAACCACATGAGGTGGTTTCAACAACAGTTATGAGAACGGTTACGCCTCGGTAACGTTACCGGGCATAGTGTGGATGCATGGCACCAGTCCCCTAGTGCAGCACGAGCTGCATTGTGGGATCGGGTGTCATGGTAACGGTCGCCCGGCTCCTGAACTGCAGACCGGCGTTGCCAGTCCTGTAATGGACACCGCAGCAGTGTGGACACACTGCACCACTCCCTGGTTGTAACAGTTTCTATCCGTTACATGATCTGAGCGGTGCACTGTGGACGGGGCCTAACTGATTCGTTGCTGGATTCTCCCTGCCTTTTAGCAATCCCTCTAATTAGCAACACCTGGGGAGGCACCCCCCTTGCCTGTTCATGTTGCATTCCCTGCCATTTCCTCAGCTTCAAACAAGATGTTAACCTCTTGTTTCCCAGTGTAGTGTTTACACTGTCACATACCTCCCCCCTTTGTGCGAAGGCACAGTTGGTTGGCCCCTGACCATTCCCCTCCTGGGACAGGAAGTCCACGTTTCTACTCTGGGTCCCAGCCAGGTGGTGCACCGTGAAGGAAAATGGCTGGAGGGCCAAGTACCACCTAGTGATGTGGGGGCTGTCATCCTTCATCATCTGTAGCCACCTCGGAGGGGCATGATCTGTGACCAGGATAAACTGATGGCCATGCAGGAAGTAGCAGAGGGCGTCCACAGCCCACTTGACTGCGAGACACCCTTTCTCTATCACCGCATAATTTATCTCCGGGGAAAGAGTTTCCGACTGAGGTAGAGAATAGGATGTTCCTCCACCTCAAACTCCTGAGACAGCCCAGCTCCTAGCCAGACTTCAGAGGTGTCCATCTGTAGGATAAAGGTCCTGGTGAAATCAGGACTGCAAAACACTGACTCTCTGCACAGTGTCGCTTTGAGTTGTGTGAAGGCCTGGTCACACGCCTCTGACCATTGGACCCTACTGAGGCAGATTTCCGGGTGAGGTCTGTATGGGGGCTGGGCAAGAGTGGAGAAGTGCGGTATAAACCTGCGGTAATACCCTGCCAATCCTAAGAAAGCCCTCACCTGGGTTTTTGTGGTGGGTATCGGGCACTCAGCTATGACTTGGACCTTACTGACCAAGGGTCTCACCTGTCCATTGCCTATACAGTACCCAAAGTACTTCGTTTCAGCTTTGGCCAAAGCACACTTCACTGCATTGGCCATTATCCCTGCTTCTCATAAGGACAGTAGTACCGCTGCCACCTTGGATACATGGGACTCCCGATCAGTGCTGTGGATCACCATGTCATCTAGGTAAGCAGCTGCATAGTGGGCATGGGGTCGCAGCAAGCGATTCATGAGCCTTTGAAAGGTTGCAGGTGCCCCATGTAAGCCGAAAGGCATGGTACAGAACTGGTATAGCCCAAAGGGGGTAGCAAATGCTGTCTTTTCCCCGAGACTCTGGGTCAAAGGGATTTGCCAGTATCCTTTCATTAGGTCCAAAGTCATGATGTTCTTGGCTTCCCCTAGTTTATCCAACAGTTCATCTACCCAGGGCATGGGGTAGGCATCGAACTTTCGAGATAGCACTACCCTGCGAAAATCAATACAGAAGCGGGTAGCCCCACCTTCTTTTGGTAGTAATACTATGGGGTTACACCAATCACTGCTGGATTCCTCAATCACCCCCAGCTCTAGCATGTCCTGTAACTCCTTCTTAACATTGTCTCGTACGGCTTCTGGCAAGCGATATGGTCACTGCCACACCTTCTCCCCTGGCTCTGTTTCTATATGATGAGCTATCATATGGGTTGTCCTCGGGAGGAAGGAGAAAACATCCAAAAAACTGGCTTACCAACTCTCCTAGTTGCTGTTTCTATTTGTAAGACAGCTGTTCTCTCATTGGGACTTGTATCCCCAGATTCTCATCTGGCACTTGGGTCCCAGATCCACTATGTCTGGTTCAGGGCAAATCAATAGGCTATCCCTCTGGTTCCAGAATTTCAGCAAATTGACATGGTAGATCTGGGTCTCTTTTTGGCTCTCTGGCTGGCAAACTTCATAGTCAACTGGGCCCACTCCCTCCAGGTAACTTCGTAAGGCCCCTTCCATTTGGTTAGAAGCTTATTCTGGCTGCTCGGCAACAAAACTGGTACCTGATCCGCTGGTTTATATTCCCTCTACCTGGCTCCCTGATTATAGTAGTACTCTTGTCTTTGCTGAGCCTTCACCAGATATTCTTGGGCAAATTTACCCACCCGATCTAATCTTTCCTTCAACTGCAGGACATATTGCACCACATTTTCAGTCCTGGGGTCGGGTTTCTCCCACATCTCCTTTACTACATCAAGAACACCTTGTGGGTGGCGCCCAAAGAGGAGTTCAAAAAGAGCAAATCCCGTAGAAGCTTGAGGGACCTCCCACATTTCGAACATCAGTAAGGGAAATAACTTGTCCCAGTCCCCGACTTTAGTGAACATGAACTTTCAAAGCATCATTTTAAGAGTTTTGTTGAATCGTTCCATGAGGCCATCCATCAGGGGATGGTAGACTGAGGTCCTCATGGAGCTGATTCCCAATAAAGTACAAACCTCTTGAGTCAGGCGGGACATGAAGTTAGTTCCCTGGTCAGTCAACATTTCCTTTGGTATTCCCGTATGACTAAAGACCTTTAATAGTTCCTTGGCTACAATTTTGGTCGAAATAATTCGTAATGGGATGGCCTCGGGGTACCAGGTAGCATACTCTACAATCACCAGAATGTATTGGTACCCACCTGCACTCTTTTCAAGGGGTCCCACTATATCAATCCCAATCCGGTCAAAAGGTGCCTCCATAACAGGTAAGGGCACTAAAGGGGCCCTTGGACTATTCTTTGGAGCTACTAACTGGCATTTGGGACAAGATACACAATAATCTAACATGTTGATAGATGCCCGGACAAAAGAATTGGGGCAACAGTCGGGCTAATGTATTCTCTACCCGATAGTGCCCTGCCACAGAAATAGAGTGGACGAGACGTAGTAATTTCCCCTGAAAGACTTAAGGGATTAGCAACTGATGCCGGGTGTCCCCCATCTGAGGCTTCTTAATGACTTGATACAGGATACCCCCTTGTAACTGAAAATGAGGATAGCGTGCTGCTCGATTGTCATCTACCACTTCCCCTTCTGGGTGTATACCCGGCTAAGTATACCATCAGCCCATTGTTCTTTGGCAATGTCCGGACAGTGCTTTAACACATCTTGCTCCGATAGGGACAGCCCTCCGGGACTTTGGTTAGGTGGGTCAGTGTTAGGGTCGGGCTGTGGAACTGGACCCACTTTTGCCTTTGCTTCATCGGACTCCTGTGCACCTGCCCCTTCGGGACCCCTTTCCTTTGCTGCCCTACATTCTCACTTAGATTTGCGGGTTCTTGTCTGGGCGTCAAAAATCCCTGGGTCCGGGAAAGGAAAAACTTCCCCCAGCTGCAGGTGGCTGGCCCCCCTTCATGACCCTGAGACCGAGTAATTACCAAAGATAAGTCTGTTTTCCATAAGTTGCCAAACCATTTCCAATCTCTTCCCAGTAACACTGACAGTGTAACCCCGGGGCAAGACCCACCTTTACAGTCTCTGTTTGGCCCCCCCCAGAGTAAGTTTAACCACAGCACGAGGGTAAGCCTTTACATCCCCATGCACACATCGGATAAGGACAGGGCTCTGGCCCTGCCAGTGTTGGTGGTTCACAAGTGCCACCCTGACTAGGGTCTGGCGGCTTCCTGAGTCCACCAGAGCCTCCATCTCTATCCCTTCTACCTCGACAGGGATTACAAAATCTCGGGATTCAGAGCCCCCACCCCCACTGTACAGTGAACATACATCTGTAACCGTGCAGTCTATGAAGTTACGGTCCACGTGGGGGCAGTTCTTCTCAAAGTGACCCTTTTGTCCACATGAGAAACATGCCCCTGCATCTTGGCTATGGGGTGAGCCTCCGTGATAGGCAGCGAGCCCTCAGGAAATGTCTTCCTGGGCTGCTGGGTTGTCATCTTTCCCAGGGTCTGACCCTTATTTGGCCCATAACCCACCCCCCTCCCTAACATGCCCACGGTCCCTTCACAGTTCCAGTCAATATTCCCTCAGTCTGGCTCCAGGGGTGATTTCCCATCTTCCCAGGTGGTCTTGTAAGCTGGGTCACGGAGCGGGATGAGAGTTCAGCATCTCACTCTTGTTCTGAGATCTGCATGGCCTCTGCTAGCGTGGTGATCTTCTGTTTGCGGACCCAGCTCTGAATTCCCGGGGCAGGATGTTTAGAAATTGTTCCAAGATGATTAACTTGGCCACCTCAGGGCCACTGCATCCTTCGGGTTTTAGCCAACGCCAACACAGGTCCTGCAATTGTTGTCCCACTGCTCTAGGCCGTGCACCTGCTGCAAATCTGAAGCTCCGGAACCTCCGTCGGTAACTTTCTGCATTGATGCCTAAGCGGTCCAGGATTGCTGCTTTCACTTCTGTGTACTCCCTAGCTGTGGTATTGTCCATAGCTCAATAGGCTGCTTGGGCTTCCCTGGTCAGACAGGGGGCAAGGCGGACAGCCCACTGGGGTCTGGGCCATCCAGTAGCTTCCGCCACTCACTCAAACATTACCAGGAAGGCCTCGGGATCATCCTCAGATGTCATTTTGATCAACATGGCATTCATCCTAAGAACCCCTGGCCCCACGATAGCTGGACCAGCCTCACCAGTAGGATCTTGTTGCGGGTGTTGTACCAGGAACTGCAGGAGCTGCTGTTGTTGCTGCCCCTGCTGTATAAGAACCTGCTGTTGTGCCTCTTGTTGTGCTTGTTGGGCCCACTGTTGCGCCTCCTGCTGCTGCTGAGCCAGTTGAGTGAGAACCTCATGTTGCTGAGCCTGTTGTGCCCATTGTTGCACCTCCTGCTGGGCTTGCTGGGCCCATTGTTGCACCTTCTGCTGCTGCTGAGCCAGCTGCCTGAAAGCCTGTTGTTCCGCGAGGAACTTCAGAAATTTCTCCATATCCATTTTTCCAGAATGTAAATAGTCCTGCTCAGTACAAAAGGGGTTCAAATCCCACTGACACCATGTGTGATAAGCTGGCCTATGGTACATGGAGAGGCAACACACTGGGTTTAAAGTTCACAGAAGAAAATGAACTTTTATTGCTCCAAATGTAAGTTATTGCTCCAAAAAAGCATAATCAGGCAGTTCAACTTCTCCAGCCTGGTCAGGTAACATAAAGGATAACACAAAATAGTTATTTCAGGATGAATTGACAAAAGGAATCTTTGAACCACCTATGTGGGTCAGCAGGTTTTCAATATACAGTATCAAACAAAACATAAACGGTTTGTGAGCCAGCAGTTTTGAATGCGCAGTCTCAAATCAAACACAGTTTTCCCTTTTAACCTTATTCGCAGGCTGTTATTAGCAGTACATTCCACTCACTGTTTTTGGCCCAGCTGGCTAGGCTGATCCTTTACCTCAGGACTCTCTGCTCTAGAAATGGTCTTTTTCTCAGCAGCAGGTTTCAACTTCTTCCCAAAGGCTCTCTCCAATAATTAACCATTCTCCTTGGCTTTCTGCTCTGGTTCCTGTCTTACATTCCACCCTCCATCTTGCAGGGTTCTCTGCCCAGGAGCATCTCCTCCCTGAAGCAGTTTCCAGCTTCTAACTGACTCCTTGCTGGATTCTCCCTGCCTTTTAGCAATCCTTCGAATCAGCAACACCTGGGGAGGCACCCTCCCCACCTGTTCATGTTGCATTCCCTGCATTTCCTCAGCTTCAAACAAGATGTTAACCTCTTGTTTCCCCAATGTAGTGTTAACATTGTCATACCCCCACAGAAAGACTCCTCACAAGAGGATCTGGATATGGATGATGCTCTCTCCAGACCAAAGGCAAAAGTGAAGAGGATGCCTGAAGACTTTTTTTTTTTTTACAAACACAACTATGCTGGTTTAGAGGAGGACACTGCCCAGGAGAACTGAGCAACTGAGCTGGAAACAGAAAGGAAGGAGGCACAGCTCCTGAAGGGGGGGAGGGAGACTAGTGGACCCCAAGGCCCTCCCACACCCATTACATCCTGCTGAAGGTCCCAAAAGCCAACGGCTGGAGAAGGCAACCTGTCCCACAAGATGGGGACAGATAATCACCCATGGCAATGGAGCCCCTTCCCGGAATGTGAGAAGAGGGTCTAGGGGACAACTCAATAGGAAAGGCAAGTGCCCCTGTTTGCCCTCCCACCAAAGGTAGGTCCCTGATGTTTCAGAGAAGTGGCAGGAAATTAGGAGGTACCAATGGGACTTTGCCCACAACTGGCCTCATCTGGGGGGAAGGCAAGCAGGGAGGAGGCACTGCCTAGAATCTGAGCCCCAAGAGGGGAAGGAGGGCGGGAAGCAGTGATGAATGATGAAGATACACAGAAAGATCAAGAATTACGGTAGGTACATAATCTTCACATCTTATCTGTGTCAGTCTTCACCATTCATCAATGGTGGGTGATCACCAAGCCCCCCAAAAGGGACCTGGTACCTCCCTGAGGGAGGAATGTCCCTCAGCCTCCTGTGGGGGGAGACACAGGAGGGGGAGAGACCATTACAGGCCTAGTCAGGCCTGGGGCTGGACAGGGTGAGGTGGGATCTCCCTCTTCCTGAGAGATGGAAGTCACCCCTGAAGTTCCTGCTTCACTCTGCGGGGAAAAAAGGTAGGCTCCCTGGAAGGAGGAGGCAATCACCAGGAACAAATAAGCCATGCCTTCTGCCCGGTGCAGATCGCTGTCCCCACTAGGCTAGACGCCACCTCACAGGCGTCATACGATGCTCTTGCTTGGTGCCTCGCAAGCTCCAGGCCATGTGTGAAGAGGGCAACACCATGTATACCATGCAATGGGGAGGGGGTATGATATTATATTTCATACTATCATGAACCTTTAACATGCTGTAGGTGCTTGAATAATGGCTATATCAGTCTTATTTCAAATAGATATGTCAGCGACAAATAGGCCTGAGTCTAAACCTGTGTTTAAAAAAAAAAAAAAAAAAATGCTTACTGCGTTCGGGTAGGTTTACTGTTTTAAGAGATACCACTGGCGTTCAGCTTTCAAGAGGGATCTCTTCCTCAAGACCAACTGTGGAGGCTCAACCTCACCAACCAGCTCCAAAGGGCAGCTGGTGAGGGAACCTTCGCCCCTGCCCCAGATGTCCGAAGTGGGCCCAGCCTGGACACCTAAAATGGGGGGCTCACCTCCTCCAAGTACAGAGGCCCTACCAACTCCAGTGAACTCTCTGGTGCTGCCCCTGGCTCTGTAAGATCCATCAGTGCCACAAGCAGCTCTGACACTGGTGCCAGCAGAAACCACCAGCTCTGAAGGAGATGGCTGGACAGGCACAGAAGTGCTGAGCAGGGGAAAGTCCGAGGACTCCTAAGAATCAGGAAGCCAGTCTGGATCCACCTCCAAATCGTCATCCCCCCGAGGAGAAGTGGATCCAGAAGACCTCCCAAATCCTCCCACTCCCAGTGCTGCCAGCGGCACCATGAGACAGCCATGCCCCAATCACCGGCACCGGGATCAGAGGCAGCACCGACAGGCGGCACTGAGGACACCAATGGGCCAGGCCTGGCAGACATAGGCTGCGACACTGAGGGAGCCTTCATCTCCAGTGAGGTGACTGCCAGAACGGTGCTTCCAGCCTGACCCCCCGGAAGAGTCAGATCGGGCTTCCAGCACCATGAGAGGGGCCTCCACCATGGCGAGGCTAGGAGAAGCAAAAGTCCTCTCCTCTGCAGCACAAATAGAACTGGGAGGGGACCCAGAGGAAGGGTCAAGAGACCTGCGTCTGGCGTCCCCAGTGCGCGACTGTCCTCCAAAAGTCATGCAGCCAACTTTAAATGCGCGGAGCTCAAAAAAACTTTGAGGTCCATGGAGAAACAGGCATTGCAAAGGCTCATATCGTGGTTGGGGCCTAGGCAGGTCACGCAACGATCATGCTGGTCTGAGATGGAATAAAGCTGGCCACAGGGACACCGCCACATAGGGGGGCCAGCCTGCCTTTGAAGATTTCTTCTTTTCGTCCCCGGGACGAGACAAGATCGGATGGAAAAATCAACAGACACAGCAACAGGTCTTGGCATCAAAGAAAAATAAGGAAAGGTCTTACTGGTAGTACGGTGCCAAGAATGCAATGGTTCCTGTAGAACTAGGACAGACTGATGGACTAGGCCATGAAGTCACAGTTTTGAATCGCTCTCTCATGAGGTTTTGCTCATTTGACAGCAGGAGAAGCAGAACTGGGGTGGAGGAGGAGTCAGTGTCAGTCACTAGCCAACCTGCAAGCACCATGCAGTGCGTCGGCCTCGAGGGCAGAGCCATCCACACACCGGCTCTTCCCCTTTAGGAAAAAAAAATTCTCCCCGCAGGGTGCTGCTCCTCCGGCCAGAACCCACCAGTAATGAATGGTGAAGGCTGACACAGATAAGATGTAGTGAGTTGAGAAAGGAGGTGAGATCAAAGGCAGTTAGGTTTCAGGATTCAACAATTTAAGTAGGAGAGTTAGGGGTTTTATTTCTCCAGGCGAATGGTCGCTTATGCTATCCGGCAGGACTCCATCATCTGTTACTGTCGTGTGAGCAGTGGGATAAGACCCAATCAATGATGGAGTGGTTGCCTGTTCTGGGGTTCCTTCTGGTGGATTCAGCAATGTGCTGAGTTAGGCTGGGGTCAGTCAGGGAAGAGTGGACATTGCTTGAGCTGTCGTACTTCCAGTCTATGTTGAAGTCTCCACACAGGATCATCTCATGGTGGGGGAGGTCCAAGACAGAGGACATGAATTCAGGGAGGGCAGCAGAAGCAGTTTTGGGTGGTAAATAGATACATCCAACTATTAATTTCTTGTTATTGCCTATGGTTAGGGAGAAGAAGATCAATTCCACTAGTGATGAGGAAGGTGCCAATGAGGTGATGTCAGCAGCTATGAGGTCAGACTCGATATACAAGAGTACACCGCCGCCTCTCTTACCAACCCTGTCCCACCTAAATGTGGTGTACCCCGGTAAGACTACTTTATGTGGTAGGATAGAGGGTTTTAGCCAAGTTTCTGTGATCCCAAGCACTGTCTGTTTTAGGGAGCAGACCCTCAAGTTCCGCCATTTTTGGTCACAGACTCTGGCAGTTTAGATTAACTATTTGGAGTCTCTTGGAGAGACACCGATATGGGGTCTGGGGAGTTTGGGAGGGACTGGTGTGAGCTGAGGGTCCCGGATTGGGCTCCATATCACCAGCTAGTAGGAGGTGAGAGAATAAGTGAAACAGCATGCTGCCAGGGGGAGCGTATCCAGGGTCAATCCATTTTCTAACTCTGGGGGTTGGCACAAATAGATTGTCATGTAGCCAGCACCCTAGTTTGACAATATGTTATTTAGGTAGGTATGGGTGGGAACAGAGGCATTGTGAGCAGATCTGGGTAAGAACCAGGGGAGGGCTGCGGAGGTGGAAGTCACTGTCACCATGGTATTGCTCCCAGTTACAGGAGGAGATGAGGTCACAGGATATGCAGAGGGAAATGTACAGGAGAGCAAGGTTTTTGAAATTGTTCAGGGAGAAATATTTAAAATATTAAGAGGTTACCAAATCAGGGTTAAAAGTAGGGCTAAACACTGCATTTTAAAATGTGGCATTCTGGAAGGCATTACCAAAATCTGGGATTCATTTCTACTTACTGCCATTAAAGGCCAGTTTTCCAATCAGAAGGACATTCAGCTGTGATTATAGTATTTTGGAAATACGAGAAAATTAATGACTGCTGTCTATTTTTTTGCCAACTCTTAACACAATTTAAATAAGATGGAACATAATCAGATTCAGGAAAGAATTAGCTAGTTTACACCAAGTTAAGATTTAGTTCTCCAGCTCGAAGATTTTTCTCATAACTTTATGCTGCCTTTAGCCCGTAGTTCCAAAACTTGGAAGCTTCTTCCTCTGATATGTATCTGCTGTGAGGCTTAAACTACTTCTCAAACTTAAGAGTTTTTGAAACTGGTAGTTGGGGAGTGTGAACCATCCTGTTTAATAATCAGAGACCGCTCCATTCAGGACTCTGGGTTCTCAGTAGGATTCTTCGTTTTGGGGGTCCTGGACTTACTGAAAAAAAAATGGGGATCCTCGGAGAAAATCTGAGAGTCCCCCTAAAATTTTTGAGGGGCCACATTAAAATGAATACAGTAAGTCTGACTGCAATGGCCTGTGGCCATACCTCTCATCTGTCCCTGATTTTGCCTCATCATTTTCCTCTGTCCCTCCTAAACTCTGCATTTCCATGACTGAATGGTGGAGATTATAAGCACAGAACAGTGTTGGACTGGCCCACCTGGATACCTGGAGATTTCCAGGTGGGCCCCTCCTCACTTGGGCTTTTGCCCAACTTCTAAGCTCTGAAAATCCTTAAATATGTCCACTATTTTATATTTAAATGAGATGTTCTGATCACTGCAGGAAAATAGAAAATGCAAAAACAGAGTCTTTGTACCAAACTGAAGTATAAAACTAATATGAATATAACCCCCTGGGCCACTTAATTCATTTTCCATGTGGGCCCTAGTCCAAATATCCAGGTGGGACCACTGCACCCCAGTCTAACCCTGGCATAGAATAGAATGTCAAGTATTACAGTTACAGACTTGTTCTTCAGAAAATGCATTTTACCCTATGCCCCTTATTCTACCAGCTTCCTGAATTTGTATCACCACAGTTTAAGATCTGTCCCTTATTTTGGTCCTTCGTCAGATTTTTTTTTAAGCCCTGTGACTTGTATCTGATGTATGAGGCAGGAGGTCTTGAGGTATGTAAGGCAATTTCTGAAAGCTTCATATGAAGGCAACAGATAGCAGTAGTTGCAAATCAGAAAAGAGGCTACCGACTTCACTTGCCTTGCCACACGGGATGTAATCTTGTAGACAAAATGCAAATAGATTTAATTCAGCAACTGTTGTCCAATTAACACTGCCACGGCTGCTGCTTTAAAGACTGAAAACAGCACACCCTGTAAGTCGTTTCTTCAGCAGAGCTTTGCTGTTCAGTATTCGGAGGATAGGCATGTGGGATGGAGCTCTATAGTAAGTGATGCTGTGATTCACGATGCTGAAATCAGAGCTGACAGCAGAACAGAAGGGGTGTGAAGTATGCAAATCACATACGCTCCTTCTCTTCTGCTATCGGCTCCGATTTCAGCACTGTGAATCACAGCATCATTTACCATGGAGCTCCATCCCACATGCCCCTCCTCCAAATACTGAACAGCAGAGCTCTGCTAAAGAAAGGATTAACAGGGTATGCTGTTTTCAGAGGAGGTCGCGAGGGCTCCATGAAGCTGCCCTCCCTCAATCAGTGAATTACACACCAGTGGTCTTCTACATCAACAAACAAGGGGGGACTCATTCGTACCCTCTTTGCAGAGAGGCCATGAGAGTGTGGGATTGGGCAGTAGAACATCAACTGGATCTCATCGCAGTTCATCTGCCTGGGGTTCAGAATATTCTCGCCGACAATCTCAGCCCTCTACCTCTCCGAATCATGAGTGAGAACTGTTCCAAAATGTTGCAGACGACCTGTTAGGTCACTGGGGCCATCGAGAGTTGGACCTCTTTGCATCACTTTGCAACGGCAAGAATTTACTGTAAGAGTAGATCTTCGAGAGGAGCTCTTGCAGCAGGTGGCTTTCCCACCCTCCATCCCCCAGGATAGTATTTTGGTTATTATATTACCAGAACATGGTGGGGACTTCCTGCTCAGTTCTCCAGTTTTGTTTCTAGCCAGGTCTCCGACGGGCGAACTGAGATGGTGCCAAGGAACCGCCCCTTTTGTACCACGTCTGATGTCAGGCGTAGCTGATGTTGGGGGCGGTCCTCTGCCTCAGAATGCTAGCTGCAAGTTTTCTGTGGGGTCTTAACGCCTGCTGGCTTCAGTCCTAATGGTATTACCTGCTGCAAGAGTTCCTCTCAAAGATCTACTGTTACTGATGTGTTGTCTGTCTGCACAAGGAGAATTCCCGGCGAGAGCTGGTCTCTGAATGCAATAAGTGCATTCAGCATGGCTCTCATTTCCAGAACATTTATATGTAGAGAGCTCTCTATGGCAGACCAAGACCCCGTGTCCTGTGATCCCCTAAATGAGCCCCCTAATCAGACAGAGAGGCATCTGTGGTTAAAGTCTGAAGAGGAGTGAGTCTCTGGAATGGAACTCCTCCCGCTAGACTGTCGTGACGGAGCCACTATTCGAGGGAACAATGTTCTGCCCGAGACATCGAGATTCGGAGATCCAGAAAGTCCACTGATTGGTCCCACTGGACCCTGAGATGCCACTGGAGGGTCCTCATATGTAGTCTGGCTAATGGTACTGTGTGGAGGCAGAAAGGTTCTTCCCTGTCCAGAATAGTCCCTATGAACTGCAGCCTTTCTGTCGGCCATGGGTGTGATTTTGGCCAGCTTACTGTGATCCTCAGGGAGGAAAACAGAGCCTGTGTCTCTTGTAAGGTGATTAGAAGCTCCTCTTCCAACCAAGAGGAGAGGAGCCAATCATCCAGGTAAAGGTAGACGAAAAGGCCTCTCCTGTGGAGGGCCGCCACTACCACCGCTAGACACTTGATGAAAACCCTGGGGGCAAAGAAAGGCCAAAAGGAAGTAGCTGGAACTGGTAGTGCTCGTCCTGGAAGCTGAAGTGCAGAAACTTTCTGTGAGACTTCAGGAGACCTGCCAAAGTGACCATCCGAAATATCTGGTATTTTACATGGGAGATTGAGCTGGCTCAGATCTAGAACTGGACGAAGGTCTCCCATTTTCTTCAGGACCAGGAAGAAATGGGAGTAGTAACCCCTTCCCTTCTGGGTCTGTGAAACCAATTGGATGGCTCTTTTTTCTAGGAGCTGTTGAATCTCCGCTTCTAAAAGAAGACTGTGTTCCGGTGGACAACAGGCCAGAGGGGTGGGTGGGTTGTCCGGCAGGATAGAGATGAACTCTATCGTGTACCCTTTTCAAATGGTATCCAGAACCCATTGGTCCGCAGTGATACTGGACCATTCGAGTGGGTAAAGCGCAAACCGCCCCCCTACCTTCTCACTCTGCCTGTCCCTGAAGGGAGGAGGAGGCAGAGAGTCAGGCTGAGAGAGAGTGGAGGGGCCCTGGGAGTTTGGGGTTGCTTGTGGCCCTGGGAACCTTGAGGGGCAGGGTGACCCCACCTCTTGAACCCCTTACCGTGGGATTGTTTATTCCCCTGTCCTTGCACTCGTCCTTTGCGAAAAGGGCGGCGGTGGGGTTCCTGAGGCTGGGATTTATACATGTGGTGCATGTCAGCCACTGTTTTACCTGACTCCTGAAATTGCTTAATCATATGTTCAACTTCCGGACTGAACAGAACGGAACCCTGGAAAGGGGAATCCAGAATGGACTCTTGTAGGTCCAGCTGGAAGCACGTGAGCCTAAGCCAAGACTGCCGTCTCATACAGACCCCTGAGACGGCTGCTCTAGAGGCCATATCCACGGTGTCGTAAGAACACCTGAAGGCGTGTTTGTCTACTTCTAAACCTGACTGGGCATATGCTAGAATTTCTTATTTCGAGTCGGAGTCTGGCATAGCTTCAACGAGGTCCACTGTCTTCCTCAACAGCGACTGCTGGTAGGTAATCATGTGGGCCATGAAGTTCAAAGACCTGATGGCCCCAGTGGCTGAGGAGAAGACTTTTCGGCCCCCACCGTCTAACTTTTTAGAGATGGGATCCAGAGGTTGGGAACGCAAATGCTTTGCCCGAGACCCGCAGCCGTGAGGACCAGCGAATTGGCCTTTGGTTGCTCAGCCAGAAAAGGTTCAGACTTTGGAGGCTTATAAAGTCTGTTCACCTTCCAAAGGACTGCCGGAATGGAGGCCAGTGTACGTCAGAGAAATGGTTCCACGAACGGTGGAATCACCAAAGGTTTGGGCTCCTTCTCTCCGAGGAACTTGGCCAGGCGCTTGCACTCTGGGTCCAGATCCTCCGTGCCCCACTCATATATAGCCTAGATGTGCCTCATAATGTTCAAAAATGAGGGGTCATCCGGGGGGACCGCGGGGAATCTTTAGATCCCAGGGAGGGAGGACAGAATTTCCAGTCTGAGTAAGGCACTGAATCCACATCTCCTTCATCAGAGGAGGACGTGACAGGAGAAGGAGGAGCTGGAGATGAGGGTCGTTTCCTTCTCTTCCCCTTAGGGTCTGGACATGGGTACTGACCCTCACCCTGAGGCCCTGGGGTGGGCGGGGGACCCATGGGTGGTGGAGGAGGGACAGGGTCTGGGGGTCTATACAGAAGAGCCCCTTTACTGTATTCCACCATGTAGTGAACAGACTCCCGATGTCTCTGCTACTGGGATGACCATGAGGTAGCGCCCGGGCCGAGGGCTGGCGTGGTCTATAGGTCTGCGGGCGCCTGGGGCTCTGTCATGGCAGGTGTCGGGTCCGGGATCCCAGCGTCCGCAGGCCGACGGCTGGCAGCACCTTCATCTGTAGGTCTGGCGTCCAGTGTGGCTTTGTCAGGCATGAGGTCCCTCGGAGGAGGCATGGACGGCTGGTCTTCTTCCGGCGACCGCCCCATGTCAAGCGCTGGGGAGTGGGCCGATGGAGTAGGCGACTGGCTAGGCTTGTGCTGGTCTGGAGGAGGGCACACCTTAGAGGGCAGGGATTGACAAATCCTATAGCCCAACATCCCGGACAACCAATTTTTGCCTGGGGACAAGCAGATACCAAAGTTCTGCTTGTCCCACGGACTATTAATCTGCAGGCAGGGTTTGAAAATATGCCCCAGTTTAGCGCCCACTGAGTGCCTTGCTATTTTTCCAAATTTTGCTGCTGTTTTCCCTGATTGCCACTAGTGGCCGCAGTGGAGTGCCGCCTGAGATTGCCAAAAGGCTACCAAAGTGAGCCCCAAGGATGAAACCGCACAAGAAAAGGAGTTTTCACTGAGAAGAAACCTGCCCTTCGCGAGGGAATGCCGTTTCTTGCCGGCGCCATCTGTAATGCTGGGAGTTTGTCCGCGACATGACCGTTTGGTTCTGCAAGCCCATCTGTGCAGCTTCCAGCATCTTGAGAATCCAGGAGTTGAGTTGAGAGGGAGTGTCCAGTGTCGGTAAACCAGAAAGGAGCAGGGAGTCCAGAAAACCCCAGTGTCCAAGAACGAAGGCCTGGTAGGTAAGTACTGAGAGGGCCTGGGGGGGGGAGCGGAACATGCTATTGCTACAGTGCTCACAACAGAACTCAAGAACTGGTAAGTTCATCGGATCACTGATAGGGAGTGTAATGGGAGGGGAGTCTAAAGGGGCAGAGTACATCAGCACAGACCAAATTAAAATTGGGCAGGGGAAAGTGGTGAGAAATCACTGATTATATTATTTAAATTTTTTTTGTACTTTTTTGTAGCTTTCTTGGGGAGTAATACTGATCAATTACCTCAGTGAAAGCCATTACTTCATCAACTTTTCTATCATTGCTTCACTTCCTCTTGAAGTATTTCCCAGAGCTTGCATCGTGGGGTTTAAGTTATTTTTAGATGCAGTTCTCAGGTGGCAGCAAGGGAGTTCAGGTATTCCGGGGCTGCTAATGAAAACAGTCACTGCTCTTCTATTGCTCGCCTTTGACCATTTGGGGATCCAGTGGCTGTGCAGTTGGAAGCGGCTGATCCTCATTTGTTTCTGTGATTGCCTCAGCCCACTCTCTGCATATCAATAATCAGTACTTCTCCTATGTGTCAACCCCCTTCAACCCCTCAACTTGATACCCTCCTGCTGCAGTTAGAACCAAGGCCATGGATTCCAGGTCTCTTAGTGCCTCAAATCTATTAGATGTTTTGACAGGTGTCAGCCCTGGAGATGCACTGCTGGCATCCGACAGTACCTGCTGGCTTTGCAAGCTTCTGGACTGGTTCCTCCTCAGGGATACTCTTTCCTCAGTGTCGTTCCTTGCATTTTTCTATTGCCTCCCCCTTTTCATCTGATACCAGCCAGGTAGTACAAATCAGGTAGCCAGGGGGAAGGGGGGGAGAGCAAGTACATATGGGGGAGGGTGCTATTGGGCAACAAGCACAACAGGGAACTGAATAAAACATTTAGATGTGCTGCCTTTACAAATGTTCTTCCTCCCCGAGTCTAACGTGTGGGAGATGTTTAAATCTCCTCTGGGACTCTTCCATGCTGCTGTCCTGAGAGAGGGGTGACTGACCAATAAGCCAGGTTGTGTTGCAGCTCTGCATAAGGTCAGCTAGTAGACGATTGTTTGAGGATGCTGAGAAGTATGACAGAGAACAGACTGCTCTGATAAGCATGTGACAGACCAGTAACTATAGGCAGGGTATTTTATTTGCAATGCTAACTCAAGAGATGTTGCTAGCAACATCTCTGAGTTAGCAGCAGATAATACCTCGCCTTGCTGGTCTGCCACTTGCTCAGACAGCTGTCTGTTCCCAGTCATGCCTCTTCCTCTCACAATCATCTGATAGCTGTATAATGACCAAGTTTTATGCAGAGCTGCAACACAAACTGGCTTACTGGTCACCATGAGTCACCCGGAGTAGTGACACAGAGTCTACTTGTTCCCTTCACTGGTAAAGCTTGCTTCATCAGAAATTATTGATGCTTCTGCTGTCCTCAGATTTTCCTCATGCTTTGCTGCGAGTCCCTCTCTCAGCACAGCAGCATGGAAGAGTCCTAGAGGAGATGGTTGGCCAAGTGAGTCAGGCTTAGTAGTGACAGTCTGCAGCTTGCTGTTCCCATTATTCACTGCATGCTCTATATTTTTGTTCTTCAGCTGTATGGTGTGGGTGTGTGTGCACGCATAACTGAGTCATACAGCTGCCAGATCATAGGGTTGTCATTACAGGGAGCACTGGCAGACTGGGCAGTCAGAGTGGCCAGAACGTGGTGCTGCTATGCTTGTACATAATATTTATTATTGCTCTGCGACTGCATAATAATTAATCTTTGTTGCCAATTCAAATATTGTGAGGATTTATTTTTGTCACTGGACTGTGCCCAGGGTACTTAACTTACAGACGTTACCGTACCAGAGATCTCTTACACCTGCAGCACTGCTAATTGGTTAAAAAGTAGAAAGCAGTCCCAGAAGTTTGTTTTTGTGCCAAAATTAAGAAAAATGATAGCTAGAACTAGTAGCTACAGCTAGGTGACTCTAGTACTACAAATACAGTAAGTAGTAACAATACTATTTACAGAGAGACAGCAAAGGAGACAGAGAGAGCAAGGGTTGGGGTTTTATTTTGGCCAGCCCAGAAAAGTAAAAGAAGTGGGCAAAATAAAAAATAAATAGTAAACTGGTGTGTACTGCACTTGGTGCATTGTGATTGTGCCTTGTCAGCTTACCTACTACTGTTCAAACCAGCTAGTCTAGCTTGCTATAGTGGTGGAAGCCAAGGGTGTGTGTGGGTGTGTGGCAGCTGTGAGAGAGACCAGACAGAGAAGCCTGTCCTGAATGGGTACAGATGCTAATTCTGTCACAATCCTCTCCATCCTGACCAAAAAAAAAAAAGAAAGAAAAGAAGAAAAAAATCGTGTTCTCCTTATTGTCTATTACAACCCTAAACAATGATACTAATACATCTGTTTATGTTTCCTGTATTTTTATACCTTCTTAAAGATATGCCATTTTTTTTACCTAGACTACCAACTCAAGCACCCGGACAACTACTTTTTGACAAGCCACTTGTCCGTGGACAAGTACCCAATTTTAAAATGTGTCAAGCCCTGCCGGGGGCGTAAGAGCCCAGATGGCTTCCTGCCTACCTCAAGGTTCTTCTCAGTGCTTGTGCATATCAGAAGAACTAGGCCTGTCTTGAGTTCTGGACAGGCTTTCCTGGGTCAGCCCTGAAGGTTTTAGGGTCAGCGAGCCAAGGAAGAGTGATGGTGTCCTGATGAGGCAGACTCCAGATGTTTGCCCTGAGAGGAGGCGGGAGCAGACTTAGACGTGTGGGAAGGTTCGGACGGCTGGGCTGGAACCAAACTGGACCTCTGGCCAGAGGACAAGGAAGACGAGACCTGCTTGGCTGGCGACTTAGGGTGGGATTCAGACCTGGCCCGATCCTTATCCTTGTGGTGATGCTTCCTCCCAGATGACCTATCTTTGGGTGGGGAATCTCTGGCGGGAGAGGATGAGCTGACTCTTGATCCTCGCTGCATGGCCACAAGCTTCTTTTCTAGCAGGAAGGTCTTGAGTGCGTGGGCCCTCCTGGTGCATGTCTTCTGGTTGAACTTTTGACAATGTGTGCAGGCATCAGGCTGGTGTTCTGGGCCCAGGCAGAGGAAGCAGGAAGCGTGGCCATCTTTGGCCTGGATCTGCTTCCCGCACGCACACTATGACTTTCGCTGCGGTGGAGAGGGTGACGACTTAAACAAGGTGTTGGGGAAAAAAAAAAAGGATTTTGAAGAATTCTTCTGACGTTCGATGGCTGTCGACTGCTATGGAAGGCGTCCGAGGAGCTGAACTACGCGGGTCAATGGCGAGAAAAAGAACTGAGATGGCGCCAGGGGACCGCCCCTTTATACCACGTCTGATGTCGGGCGCTGGCAGGCGTTGGAAACAGTCCTGCTTCAGACTGCTAGCTACAAGTTTTCCGTGGGGTCCTGATGCCTGCCGGCTTCAGTCCTAATGGTATTACCTGCTGCAAGAGCTCCACCCCCGAAGACAGATCTCAAAATACTCAGGGATGCACTGCTCAGGCATGCACTTATTCTCCTCCTCCTCCTCCAATCAGGTAATATGCCTGGGCTGCCCGTGTCAGGTGTCCCCCGCATGGGCAAACGTGGTAACCTCCTGATGGCTTCCCTAAACAACCAGCCAAGCCAAAGCTGCGTATTTTAAACAAGCCCTTATCTCCTCCTGGGGCTCCGGACACAAATTCTAGAACAATATTAAAGAACTAAGTGGGAAAGTTGTATCCCCCGCTACTGCCCATCTACTAGCCAATGGGAACGTAACCCAGGATCCTACCACAGTCTCCAACACCCTAAATGCTGCCTTCTCAGACCTCAGTCACATCCTCCCCCGAACATTTCTGACCCGATCCAAGAATGCCCTATGGACAATTCTGTCACTACTGACCCCCCTCCCCCGCCATTTCTGGCTGTAAATCATCTCCTGCAGTGAAGCAAAACACTACTTCACTAAAGTCTTGGTTAATTCTTGCTTTAGCAGTGACTCCCTTGATCTCAAACTGCTCCGCCTTCCTCTGGATGAGACCCTGCCCCAGCTTACCAAAATTCATAACCTGTCCCTATACCTCAGCCAATTCCCTATGCCTTGAAAACGTGCTGTAATAACCCCCATCCTGAAGAGCAGCGACAGTAATTATAGGCCTATCTCGATCCTGCTCCCCATCTCCAAGGCTCTTGAAAAAATTGTTTCAGACCAGCTTACAGACTGCTTGTAAAAGCACAACCTGCTCTGTCCCAAGCAGCATGGCTTCCAGAGGGGCCACAGCATCACCACTGCCCTCCTCGAGTTTACATCTTTTATACATGAAGCCCTGGAACACGGCCACCTGGCTGGGGCTATCTACGTCGACTTCACGAAAGCCTTCGATACAGTCAGCCACGCTCTACTCCTCCGCTCCCTTCCATCTTTGGGCGTCTCCCCTGAGGCCATCACTTGGTTCAAAGATTATCTCTCCAGTAGAATACAACAGGTCAAAATAAACACCACCATCTCCCCCAGTAGACCCATCCTATCAGGAGTGCAACAAGGGTCCATAGTGGGCCCCTTGCTCTTCACCCCCTTGCTGAACTCCCTCCCTAAATCCTGCAGCAGAAAATTACTGCTCTATGCTGATGATATGGTAGTTTTCTGGAAACACCCCCATCCTAGCTCCCTTCAATCTGCCCTTCAGGACTTCTTTGGCGAACCTGAATCCTGGTTTTCTGACCACCGCTAATACCGAACTACAAGAAAATCAAGTCCATGACCTTTCCCCACCACCACAGCCCAGACAGAAGCCCCCGTTAACAATCACAAACTTCTTGGGTACCCCCTGGATCATGTCACTTCTTTTAAATACCTAGGTGTCACGCTGGACACCTCCCTCACTTACCATACCCATATCTTTCATCTCTCCTCATCCATCAACACCAGACTGGGATATCTGTACCGGCATAAACACTGCCTACCCCAGAGACAATCTGGATCTCTGTTTCTTCCTCTGTCTTATCCCAGGTAGACTATGGCATTGTGATCTATGGGACTGCAGACCACATCGCCTTACACCATGTAAAACTAGCCCTCACTATACCATGGACATAAGAGAACAGCCAATTAAATCAGACTAGCAGTTTACCACCTGTGTAAATCCTCTGATAATCAATGGCTGCTGATGAGCAACTAACTACTCCTACTACTAATCCAACCCATCTGCAGCACAAGAATACAATAAAAATACAAAAAAACAAACAAAGCAACCTCTTTAATATTTATATTCTATTATAATAAAAAATTAACCTTGGTATAATTGTAATAAGCCACTTGGAGAATGTGGTTTATCAGGGGATTTACCACGGCTGGCGAGGATTTACTCACTTGGCTACGCCTCGTGGGTAAACCACTCCAGCCGAGCTAAATCTCCCAATAATCCACACCCTCCTGTGGCTTATTGCTTAAATAAAGCCTGTCGCCTGGTCTCAGGATGTGATAGACTAACACACACCTGTGAACTATACAAACTTACAAACTGGCTAAACTTTGAAGGTAGGCTTAAGTACCACACTTGTCTCCTAGCCAAGAAAATACTTCAGAAGCAATCCCCCTCTGGCCTCCAACCCTTAATTCAAATGATCCTTCACAGAAGGACCTCTAGATGCTCCACCAAAACCTGTCTTCTAATCCCCATTGTAGGACCTCTCTTGGTCAAAGGTCCTTCCAATACTACGCCCCCCTCTGGCTTAACAGCCTTCCTCCCACCATTTCCTTCTCCATCTCCTTCACCAATCCAGTCTTGGCCGCTTTAAAACTGACCTAAAGACCTTCCTCCTAAATTCCTACTCCTGTGAGTGCTCTTGGCCCCACCATCACTAGAGGACTTGCCTGCCCCGTAAGCCCTAATATCCTGTTTTTCATGGCTAGCCTCACAACAATCGCCAGTGGGGTCTTACTTGCTCATTTAGCTCTCCTAGAAGCTATCCATCTGATGTCTTAACCCTTAGGCTGCTGGAAGATTTAGAACGCATAGGTTTTTAGGACAAGATATCTTGGCGACAGCCTAAGGGTTAATTATGCACTGGCTTCTTATTGTATTTATCTATTGTTTTATTTTTTTATCTACAACTTTGTACTTTGATACTACCAGACGCTGGGTTGATGACCCTAAACTGCATGTACTTTCTGAGCTTTGTCACTGTTTATATTCTAGCACTGTTTGTACCCTTTGTATTCCTGACGTGGAGCTTTGCAAAAGAGCCTCTGACTCAAAGGGTTGTAATTCTGATTGCCTAATAAATAACTAAAGTCCTTAAAGCAGCAACCACGGGACTTCTGGGCCATGTAGTGCGAGCTTCTCTGGGACATGCTGCGGAAATTTCAGAGTGTCCCAAAGGTCAAAATGTGCTTAAAGGACGCGGTTACCCACATCCCCGAGAGCGCTGCAGGCCCCCATTCTCTCAACAGGATTGGCCATCATCCCTGATTAGCTCACCAGACCATCTCCTGTAGCACTCTAGACTGGACCAGGCAACTTACACATACCTAAGGAGATATACTCATGAGAATACCCCTTTAAGGATCCTGTTGATACCGTAGCTGATCAGCAGCTTTTCAGATATATAAGAAGCATAAAATGCATTCTAAGGGCATGGATACGGTTCACTATCCACACATCTAGGCTTTCCGATCACTACATCTTTAAGCTAAGCTCTTCCCACTGTCAGGCGGTATGTCCCCTGACTCGACCACGTGATGTCATGTCTTTCTTTTCGCTGGAAGAACTGATTACCTTCTTAGCATCTCTTGCTTACGATTTAGTGTGACATTGGTGAAACTCTAGTTTTAAGGTTTTCAAAGCTTTTGCAGTTAATTCTCAACTTTGACACCCCCTCATGATCGATGATGGAGCTACAGAAGCCAAAGTTAAATTTTTTTGTGCGTTGCCGACAAAAGATGTTGGTCACTGACCTGCATAACACACATGCCTGTACTGCCTGGGTGAGCAGCATGACATGGCCAGATGCAGATGATGTCTTTCTATGCTTCCAGAATCCTTTGAGGATCAGAAGCACTGGCTTACCCTTGGCCAGCCTTCAGAGAGGGATCAGAAAAGCCAGCCTAAGGACTGCAAGCAGGCTTTGGCAGCTGCAAGATCAGCATTGCAAGTTACAGCCTTTGAGGAAGAAGCGACAGTCATTGTGCTAGGTACCTCCTCAGTCTTGGTACTCCTCCCAGCGGGGGCTGGCGTTGGAGGGTCATTCTCGGAGGGATTCCAGGAAATGTGCATGGCCCTCCAGACACTGGGGCAGAGTCCTGATCACCACAGAAAGAAACACAAGCACCACAAGCACCAA
The DNA here is from genome assembly GCA_016271365.2 of Neoceratodus forsteri. Lineage (NCBI taxonomy): Eukaryota > Metazoa > Chordata > Ceratodontiformes > Ceratodontidae > Neoceratodus > Neoceratodus forsteri. The sequence goes on from CM057453.1 coordinate 1,266,625,574, forward strand.
TCATGGGATCAGGAGAGATCAACATCCTCCCACTCCCTTGACTCTCCTGACCGCTTGATGGTGGCCGAGACTCCCTCAGTTGAGGGGAAGGTCAACAGCTCCTCGTTACACCAACGTCAACCTAGACTCTGGTTGAGCAGGCTGTGGAAATCTTCTCTAAACCTGTTGATCAGCTGCTGGATAAGATCGAGGATTGGATCTCCCAGATCCCGGTGCTCCCAGTCCTCACTCAGGAGGGCATGACCCAGTCAGTTTCCCTGACCAAATCACCTCAACAGCAGCTTGCACCGGCAGTCGCGCATTTAAAGCCTCTCTTGCTGAACGTAGTGAGGCATGTGGTCTACCACGACCAGCTCAAAGGCTCCCCTCGACGTCAACTGTCCGGCCAATGGTTGAGGTCTCAGTTGAGGCAATCCCGCTCTCAATTCCACTTGATAAGGAGTCGTCACCATCAATGCTCTTCGACCCTCAGGTGAAGAGAGGCACCACTGGAAGATGTGCCAGTGCTACGAGAAGCCTCTTTGGCAACAGTGGGCCACTGCAGGGTAGAGTGGGCCTCTACCACTTGGACCTTCAGTCACCTGGCAGCCACCAATGATGCCCTCTCCGGTCCATTCAATGCTGATGCTTCCGGCAACTGCTTCTCTATCCCCAAGGGTGGAGCCACTGCCACAGCAACCGAATGTGGGCACTCTGACCAAGGCAACCAGCTTGCCAGGCCAGTTGTCGTGGAGATTACTGAATTCGAGGATACTCAGGTGGTCCATGTCGAGAAACAGTCGAGGGCCGTTTCTGAGGAATCCTCGCACAACTCAGATTGTTCTTCAATGGCCTCCTCCAGGACTCACACCCTGAACCAGGGCTCCGTCAAGGAGATGACCACTGATGATGGGCCGGTGTCTTACGGGTCTCTCATTTGACTCGTATAGGAGTCCATGAATGTCCCTTTGGAGCCTGTCCAGAAAAGGTCCAAGTACCCTTTCACAGACATCTCAGACAAGGATGAATCCCCAGGGGTTGCCTTTTCCATGGCTTAAGCCATAATTGGACTAACCCTGGTGCTTTGGTAGCATCCAGAATGGTACCCTCCAACTGTATGGTTCACAAGTATATGGTTCCCTATCGAGTGTCTCAGTGGGTAACTAAAGAATGGAATGTTCTGCCCCCAGAGATTAGGAAAGCTTCAACAACAAAACTGTTTAAATCTATGATAAATAGGAATTTTGTAGATATTTGTACTTGCCACTGAATCACATGTCTGCAGAATTTAGGTATGGCGTACTGAATGTGATAACATTTATTTGTGTGAATGGGTAACTTGATTATGTTTCATCTTTTGTACAGCTTTTATAAAATAGCCTTCTAACCTCCCATTTTTTGCTTGCTGTAATGGAAAAGTGTACCTGTGTGGAACTGTAATATTTTACTAAACCGTATACTTCCTTTGTAAATGTTTTAAGCAGGGCAACTTTGTAAACAGGGCTGTGACAAATCCTAATAGTTTTATCCTGTTGAAAAATACATTCTATGTTCTCATCTGTTTTTCAGGATTCTCCCACCACTGTTTGGCCAAAGGACTGGTCTCTGACTCGACCTTCTGCAAGTCCAAAGGCCAAGGGGATACAGACAAACCTATGGACAAGGAGCCCAACAAGACTGACCACGGCACTTAAAAGGTATACAGTGCAGTGTCCTTGGGTCTCTGCCAAGCAAGATACTCTATCACGACAACCAGCTTTGGTCACTCCCTGTTGAGAGTCTTGAGATAAAATCCTCCCTCACCTTCCTGCTGACTAGCAGTTGCCGGTGAAGTTGGTCTAGGACCAAGGTCAATCACTGGCTAAACGCCTGCTCCAGACAGCCTTGGACATGGCAGGAGTCGAAATTAACTTTTTCAACCACTAGCCAAAAGGGCTAGGGACTGGAAATATCCACCGGCCTGACAGGATTTTCACCAGCCCGGCACAAAAATGGCCCAGTAATTCAGTTTAAAAGAACAAACAAAAATAAAAACATGTTTTATTGCAGTACAAAATTACACAATTATTAAAATTTAATGCAAAAAAGGACATGTTTTGTTGTCTTCTATTAATTTAACTTACTGTAACTGGCAAGGGATATTCCTGTGGTCATTCTGGCAGCTGCAGTATTACCAATTAATCATGCAGCACACACTAGCATACAGATAAGAACAGAATAGTCACTATAAGTGAATGAAATGGGAGCACCAATCTGCAGACTCTGTCACTACTCAGGTCAGTGACTCTCCGACCATAGTAACCAGGCTGCGTTGCAGCTCTCTGCATAAAACTTGGTCACTCATTACAGCTTAAGAGGGCTGATTGTGTGAGGATCCTGAGAAGATGCAGCATGACAGGGAACACAACAGACAGCTGTCTGATGAGCAAGTGGCAGACCAGCAAAGGCAGAGCATGTTATGTGCTAACTCAGAGATATATGTTGTAGCAATATCTCTGAGCTAGCAGCAAATACCTTGCCTATGCTGGTATGTCACTTGGTCAGACAGTTGTCTATTCCCTGTCATGCCTCAAGTCACAGAATCAAGTCTGATGGCTGTAATGACCACGTTTTATGAAGAGCTGCAACACAACCTGTTTAATACTGTGCGGTCAGTGAATCACCGGAGTCTGCATCCCATTATTCATGTTGTTCTTACATGAGATAAGGACAGTGTTACAGCAAAGTGCATGAGGGAAAACGATCAGGACAGCAGCAGCAGTTTCTGATGGAAGTTAGTAAAGGGCAGGGAGCAAGCATTACTCTGGGTGACTGACTCAGTGACCAGTAAGCCAGGTTGTGTTGCAGCTCTGCATAAAACTGTGTCATACAGCTATCAGACATGATTGTGTGAAGATAGTGAGAGGCATGACAGAAACAGACAGCTGTCTGATGAGCATGTGACAGACCAGCATAGGTAAGATATTTTATTTCTAACTCAGAGATGTTACTACATCATTCTCTGAGTTAGCAAATAAAACAATAATACCCTGCCTATATGCTGACCTGTCACGACCTGCTTATCAGAGCTGTCTCCCTGTCATGCCAGTATCCTCACACATAGCTGTAATGACCCTGTAGAGCTGCAACACAACCTGGCTTAGTTACTGAGTCAGTAATAATCTGTCAGCTTACTCCCTTCAGCTTCAGCAATTACTGCTGCTGTTCTGATTTTCCTCAGCTTTGCCCAAACTGTACAGTCCCTCTCAGGACAGCAGCATGGAAGAATCCCCCAAAGATTTACACTCTAGTGTCTCACACAAAGAGTGACAAGGAACTTAGACAAATTGCCAATGCAGCACAGCACAGCACAGTGAACGCTTTATTTTATTTTCCTAAGCCAGACATTCACTGCTGTGCTTGCTTGCTGCTCAGAGTGCCCCCCCCAATACGTGCTTGTCTCCACCACCCGAACCCGCACCCACCCCAGCAGAGTGGCACCTGATGACACACTTTTAAATAATGCAGGACCTGAAGAGACTCCTGATCGGGGATCCATGGTCTGAGCCAGTTACTGTGAAGATTGACTCTGTGTGTGAGCAGCATTCCTCCCCCCAAGCCGAGCCCCTCAGTACTTACCTTCCAGACCTTCACTCTCTGGGTTTTCTGTGCTCCTCTTTCAATCACTGACTGGGTGACTCCTGACACTCCCAGACTCTCGAACAGCTACACAGCACTAGACCGCAGAACCAAACCAGTCACAGCAGTACACGGTGGATGTCCACTCAAACTGCTACCACATGGCACTACAGATGGTGCTGGCAAGAAATGGAGTTCCCTCTCGAAGGGCTGGGTTCTTCACAGTAAGAGCTCCTCTTCTCGAAAGGTTTCATCCTCAGGAGCTCACTTCAGCTGCCTTTCAGTAATCTCCGGTAGTGCTCCACAGTAGCCACTAGTGGCCAAGAGGGGGAACAGCAAGAAGAGGAGCTCACTTCAGCCACCTTTCGGCAATCTCTGGCGGCGCTCCACAGTGGCTACTAGTGACCAAGCGGGGTAACAGCAGGGTCAGTTTTAAAAAAAGATAAGGTGCCTGGTGGGCGCTCTGCAGTGGCACTTTCACTAGCCCGACATGAAATTCACCTACATTTGGTGGGCGGGTGGATGCCAATTTCAAATCCTGACATGGGCAACTCCTAGGTTCATACCATCGCAGTGACCATCTCCATGCATTGCAGAGCCTGGCTGTGTCTGTCCACCTTTACAGCAAACACCCAGTATAACCTGGCCAATGTCCCTTTCTTGGGCACTGAGCTCTCTGGCCATGGGGCAGAGGGGAATCTCACCTACACAGACAAGTCCAATGCCACCCTTGACTCTACGGCCTTGTCCCAGAAACAAAAGCCAAAAAAAAAAAAAAAGGCTTTTCAGTATCAGCCACTTAAGCCACAACCTTAGAAGTGATAGGCAGAGGGTTGCCTCTGGACTTCGGGGCTCTCCTACCTTACCGATTCAAAACTCCTAAGGAGTCCAGGGTGTTACAGAATATGCTGTCCGCCCTTTGGGATAACATTGCTCAGCTCATCGCTAAAGCAGCCACAGCCAATGTCATGGATGCCCTGACTTGTTAGGGTAATGTGCTCAGGTACTTCCTAGTTCCAAAACAGAAGGACTGGTGCCCCATACTAAATCTACATGATCTGAACCAGTTCATGTGGAAGCGCAAGTTCCAGATGATCAGCTTGAATCAGATCATTCAGTCTCTGGAGCAGAGCATGTGGTTTTGCTCCCTGAACCTCTAGGATGTGTTCTTCCTCATTCCAGTCCATCCAACCCACCGCCGGTACCTCTGTTTCTGAGCAAAAGGGGTACTGTACCAGTTCAAGGTCACACCCTTTGGTCTCTCATCCATGCCCAGGATCTTAACCAAGTGCATGGCACTGGTGGCAGCCTTCCTGCTGTGCAAGGGCAGCAGGGTGTAGCCCTACCTGGATGACTGACTAAAGCTGGGCCGTTCAAAGAGACCATCAAGAAAAATGGGGATCTGGATCTCCAGACCTGTCAAGACTTGGGCCTGTTGGTCAGTCTGGTCAAGTCCAAACTGTTCCCCTCACAGGTGATCCAAGTTCATCAGGCAGAACTAAACTTCCTGCGGACCAAGGTCCACCTCCCTGCACACTAGGCACTGAACCTTAACTCCTCTGCCTGATCATTTCAGGTTGGGTTCTTGTACCCTGCCTGAGATTTCCTGTGACTGCTAGGGTACCTGGCATCCTGCACCAGCATGGTCCATTGAGCCTGCTGGAAAATGTTAACTCTTACAGTGGGAGCTGGGCTGTCAGTGGCCCCAGCACCTCAGCCACTAGGACCAGACAGTCATAGTGAACTAGCCGAAATGGGACACCATGCAGTGGTGGTTAGTCCTGGAACACCCACAGGATGGAATCACGGTTGTCCGTCCAGAACCAACTGTCATGCATATGACAGATGCATTTCTGATGGGGTGGTAAGAACACCTGGAAGACCAAAAAGCCCATGGGTACTGGTTAACCCAAAGTCCCATCACCACATAAACCTGCTGGAGCTCCCTGCAGAGCAGCTTGCTCTGAAGGAATTTGCTTTTCTAGTCAGGGGTCAGGATGTGCACGTACAGACGGACAACACCATGACCATATTCTGTCTAAACCGGTATGGGGAAACACACTCCCTTCTCCACTGTCAGGAGGCCCTCCACACACTTAGACCCTCATGTGCAGTCTGGGTGCAGATCTCCTGGTAATCCAGCTGTTAACATACGCTAAAGCCACGCCTGGCAGACCAGCAGCAAAGCGGACAATTGGCAGGTGGATCACATCCTGCACTGAGCTCTGTTATAGGTTGGCTGATAGGGAGCCTCCCAAGGGGCTTAGGGCTCATTCCACCAAAAATACTGCTGCCTCAGTGGCTGCTTCCAGAAACATCCCTATCCAGATCATCTGCAGGGCTACTACCTGGAAGTCAGCACACACCTTCATTTTCCACTACAGCATTGACCTAGAGTCCCGTCAGGAAGCTGCTTTTGGGACCTCAATTCTACAATCTCTGTTTACTAAGTAGGGATGCATGCCTTGCCCCTGTCTCTCAGAAAACTGCAAGAAGTAAGCCAGAGTCTGGATAATGAATTGTATTTATGCCCCTAGAAATACAGGTTACTTAGTTGTAACCATTGCTGCAAGAGTGGTATACAGTTGGTATCCACACTACCCACTCAGCTTCCCCTGGCAAGTGGCATAGAGATCCCTGATTCCAACGTGCAAAGGTATGACATCATGGGGTGGAGTCAGGGAATATAACACCAGGGTGAAGGGTGGAGCTTACCTTAAAGAAGTTCGACAGAAAGCCTGGGAACTGGCACAGAGTGGATGTGAACTCTATACTACTCCAAGAACAATGGCTACAGGTGAGTAACCTATCTATTTCTCATCACTTCCTTCCTGTGAAATTTCTGTTTCATAATCTGGTTTTGCTTTCATCGTTTTAAGCCCCTTAATGTTTTCATCCATTAACATTTCCCATCCTCCTCTATACCTGATGTTTTGTATCTCGTGTATAATAATGCTTCTGTAAGACCCCAAATTTAGCTCTTAGGTAATACTTAGAAACACAGAAACACAGATTTTGATGGCAGATAAGGACCACTTGGCCCACCTAGTCTGCCCATTTCCCTACTTACTGGATAAGCTGCAGATCCTAGTTAACCAACAGCCTATTTCTTCCTACCCCCCACAAGAATTACCTTATGTCTGTCCCATGCATTCTTGAATTCTCCCACAGTTTTAGATCCCACAACCTCCTCAGGAAGGCTATTCCATGCGTCCACCACCCTCTCCATGAAAAAATACTTCCTCACATTGCCCCTGAGTCATCCCTCTCTATCTTCAAATTGTGTCCCCTTGTTCTTGCACATCTCTTTTTCTGAAAGATGCTACCCTCTTGGATTTTGTTGATTCCACTGAGGTACTTAAAAGTTTCTATCATGTCCCCCCTCTCCCTCTTTTCCTGAATGGTATACATATTAAACTCCTTTAGTCTCCCCTCGTATGGCTTCTCTTGCAGACACTGCACCATTTTAGTTGCCCTCCTCTGGACTGCCTCCATCCTGTCTATGTCCTTGCGGAGATGGGGTCTCAAGAACTGGATGCAGTACTCCAGATGGGGTCTCACCAACTGTCTGTACAGAAGGATAACACTTCCTGTTTTCTACTGGTGATACCTCTCCCCAAATATCCCAGTATCCCCCAGCCCTCTCTACTGTCTTCTCACATTGCTTGCCAACCTTAAGGTCATCTGGTATGATTACCCCCAGGTCTCTTTCCATTTTTGTTGTTGTTACTACCTGCCCCCCCCCAAATTGTGTACTCTTCCCCTGAGTTTTTGTTTCCCAGTTGCATATGTTGCACTTCCTCGTCATCTGCAAAGAAGCATACTTTTCCTTCCAGTCTCTCTGCAATGTCACTTATAAAGACATTAAAAAGGACTGAACCCAGTACTGAACCATGCGGTACCCCACCAGTAAATCCCCTTTCTTTACAGTGGACTCCGTGTACTATTACCTTCTGTGTCCTATTGTCCAGCCAATGTTTTACCCTGTGACCCACTCCCAAGCTGGTTAATTTGTTTATTAATCTTTTGTGTGGGACTGTGTCAAATGCCTTGCTAAAGTCTAGGTAGGCCATGTCCACAGCCCCTCCCTGGTCTACAACTTTGGTCACCCAGTCAAAGAAATCATTTAGATTCATCTAACATGACCTTCCCGCTGTGAACCCATGCTGCCTTGGGTCCTGTGCTCCACTGGCCTCTAGGTACTCAATAATTCTTTCCTTCAGAAGTGATTCCATCACTTTCCGTACCACAGATGTCAGACTGACAGGTCTGTAGTTTCCAGCCTCTGTCTTGCTCCCACTTTTGTGAAGGGAAATCACATCCACCCTCCTCCAGTCCTCAGGTACCACACCATCCTCCCATGATTTGTTAAAAAGGGTAGTTAGTGGTGTCACTAGTTCTCCCCTTAATTCTTTTAGAATTCTGGGGTGAATCCCATCAGGCCCCACTGCTTTGTCCACCTGCAGTTTTAGGAGTTATTTTAGAACCCTTTCTTCTGTGAAAGGACTGGGATCGATCCCCCTATCCAGAGTGCTTCTGTTAACTGGATTAGGTACCTCCCCCTCCTCTTTTGTGAATACTGAGCAAAAGTATTCATTCAGTATCCCTACCTTTTCACTGTCCCTCTCTGCCTACCCACCGTCCATTCTATTCAGCCTCACTACCCCTTCCTTTGTCTTTCTATGCTCCCTAATGTACCTATAAAAAGGTTGTATCCATCTTCTTAACCGAGTTGGCTATCTTTTCCTCAGTTTGCACCTTTGCTATTCTGACTGCCTTCCCTGCTTCCTTCTGCCTTACCTGGTACAGTTCTCTGTCCTGCTCCTTCTGTTTCCCATTATACTTCCTAAATGCTAACTTTTTCTCCCTAACCTTCCCCGCCACCTCTTTTGAGAACCATAGTGGCTTTTTCTTTTGTTTTGATTTTGTTTATTTGCTTCACACAAAGGCTTGTTGCCTCTGTGATAGCAGTTTTGATGTTTCCCCATTGTTGCTCCACCCCCTCTTCTTGCCTGTTTGTTAGTGCTTTTCTAAGGCACTCTCCCATCTTGCCAAAGTCAGCCCTCAAGTCTAGTACCCTCACTTTTGTACGGCTTGACTCTGCAGCTGAGTTTATCGTGAACCACACTGTTTGGTGGTCACTTGTTCACAGATGGCTACCCATTTCTAGATCTGAGATCCTCTCACTGTCCCCATTTGAGAATACAAGGTCAAAGATTGCTCCCTCCCGCGTGGGTTCCAACACTAGCTGTCTGAGGCATGCCCTCTGTAGGGCATCGAGAATGGCCCTGCTCTTGAATGTAGCTGCAACAAAAGTGCTCCAGTTAACATCTGACATATTCAGGTCCCCCATCAACAGTATTTCTCCTTTCTCTGCCATCATAAGGATGCCTTCTATCATATCCTTGTCCATTCCCTGCCCCCTGAGATGGGGGTCTGTATATAACCCCTGTGCGGACTGTGGTTCCATTTTCAGTCTCGAAGGTGACCCACAGTGCCTCCTTTCCTCCCGGTTTACTCTTTTGTTCAGTTGCTTTTATCTCTTCCCTTACATAGAGAGCTACTCCTCCCCCTCTTCTACCTTCCCTGTCTCTCCTGTAGGTTGTGTAACCTGGTACGTTAACATCCCAGTCATGGTTCTCCATATACCATGTTTCTGAGACTGCCACGATATCCAGGCAGCCCTCTTCCATCAAGGCCACCAGTTCAGGGAGCTTGTTGCCCAGACTACAGGCATTGGTACCCACTACCCTCCATTTCTTGATGGCCTTACCCTTTTTTGCCCCATCCCTGTCCTTATTGCCTTTGTCGTTTTCTCCATTTACCCCAGCCCTTCTCCCTATCGACATCTCTATCTTGGTGTTTACCTCACTTACTACCCTGATTTTTTTTGGGGGGAGGGGCTAGGATTTCCCTGCTCCTTTCTAGTACCTCCCCCCTTGGCTGGTTTAAATGCTTGCCAATGAAGCTTTTAAACCTATCACCTAGGATTCCATTTCCCCTCCTGGACAGATGCAGACCATCGCGCCAGTATAGGCCTGCATCACTCCAGGTGGACCCACAGTCCCCAATGAAGCTAAACTCCTGAGCTCTGCACCAATTTTTCAACCACTGATTGAATCCCATGGTGTGGAGCACCCTAGCCTCATCCATGCCATAGACAGGCAGCACCTCCGAGAAGGTTACCGTGCATGCTACTTGTCTAAGGCCCCTCCCCAACTCCACAAACTCTTCCTGCACTGCTCTGATCCCTTTCCCAGCCAGGTCATCAAATGACTAGGTGGACAATGACATCCAGCTCCCTTCCCTGTGCAGCTGCTCCCACAATCCTGAGGATTCACTGCCTGTCCCTCCAAGCCATGGTGCCAGGTAGGCACCTTACCTCCCTCTTCCCTCCCAGTTCTACCCCCCCCCCAACAATGGAGTCCCCTACCAGTTGTTGTTTCCTTCCCCTGTGGGTCCCATGCCACTCTCCTGTGGGTCTCCTTTGTGGAGGTTCCCAACATCCGCCTTGGTCTCCACTGAGGGTGCCTCCATAGAGGAACCACACTTTGCCAGAATGGCATATGAATTGTGGAGAGGTACAACTGGAGGGATGTGCCTCTGTTCCACCACCCTCACCCTCCCTGAGCCTATTGTGGTCCAACCTCTCCTCTTTCTTGGCAACCTCTGAGGCAGCGGCAGTGGCCCTGGTGGTTCCTGGGTGGGAGAGGAGGTGCAATAATAATATAACTGATTTGATTGCTCATGAGTTATCAAACACAAAAAATGCATGCCTTGCACGTTAGCTGGAATAACATTCTAGCTTGTACTTGTGATCTATATTTCTGTTAGAAGCTTGACACCACCAAGTGTGAAGACAATGTCAATCCATGAACTTACAGTATGCTAAGCAACCTTTGAGTGAGGAAAACACTGCTGAGAAATCAGGTACTGGATAAGGCACTGAGATGGCAACACATGGAGTGAAATGAAAAACATTTATAGCTAAATTACTGTAAATGGTAGGTTATGAGCAAACCAGCAATAAATACAACTAGAGCAAAGGAAGACCTAGGTGGATGAATACAGTTTCAGAACAAAAGTAATGAACGTAGATACATTTTTCATGTGTTAGGAAAGTCTCTTTCAGTTTTAAAGAGCAACTCTGCACTTCAGCATGTGCTTTCATAAATAAAGTGTTTCAGTTGTTGCAGTTCACTAGAGAACACCATTTTTTTTCCATTTTCAGTGTTCCTTTCCAAGAGTTATAGCACATCTTGGTAGTCCATCTAGAAAGTCTGTAGAGAAAACATCTGAAAACATTTGCCTCTCCCCTGTTAACCTGACAGTGCGTTTGTTTATGACATCATAGTGCTCACTATGAAAACAGACTGATGTCACAAACAGCAACTGTGTGGTTAGCAGGGGAGAGTCTGATACATTTTGAAAAACTCAGTGAAATAACAACTACATTATCTACAATATTTAGCTGGCCAACAGCAGGGGAAAGTAGGAAAAAATAAATACCTAGAAAAGTGAAAATTACATACCTACTGTAACTCTTGATCTTTCTCTTGTATCTTCACCATTCATTACTGCTGGGTGTAAGCCAGAAGCGCGCACCTGCTATGGGAGTTTTTGTTTTTTTGTTGGAGGGAAGAGTTGGCACTGATGGCACCGCCCACGAGAATGACGCACCGCACTATACAAGACACTAGTGGGGCCCCACCTGGAGTACAGTGTACAGTTCTGGAGACCTTACTTACGTAAGGACATAGACAGGGTAGAGAAGGTTCAGAGGAGGGCAACAAAGATGGTACATGGATTGCATCACAAGTCCTATGAGGACATGTTGAAGGAACTGAATATGTACTCCCTGGAGGAGAGGAGGGAGAGAGGGGATATGATAGAGACATACAAGTATCTTACAGGGAGGAACAGGGTGCAGGAATACACTATTTTTAAGCAAAAAAGATGTTCCAGGACTAGAGGGCATGGGATGAAGTTGGAGGAGGACGATTCAGAGGAAACGGGAGGAAGTATTTCTTCACAGAACGGGTGGTGGACAAGTGAAACACCCTGTCAGAGTAAGTGGTGGGGGCTGAAACAATCACAGGATTTAAGAATGCATGGGATAGACAAAGGAATTCTGGAGGTCAGGGTTCAGGGGCAACAGACTTCTAGGAAAACAAAGTAAACTTACAAGCTGAAATGGGCAGACTGGGTGGGCCATAGGCCCTTATCTGCCGACACTGTCTATGTATCTATGTACCACGTGGTGCACGAGAGGTGGCAGTTAGGTACCGCAGACTCCTCCTCCATCCTAGTTCTATAAGCCGGAGAGGCGAAATAAAAAGAATTAGAAGAATAAGATTGAGGCAAGAGAGCCGAGGGATAGAAAAAGGTAAGGAATCAAACTGAAAAAGGAATAAGCCAAAAAAAGGACAGAAAAGAAGAGAACCCTACCCTAAGGGACCACAGGACCTCACTCCTCGGGCGGCTCGGAGGGAGGAACAGATAAAGGAAGAGGAAACGAGAAGGAAGAAGAAGAAGAAGAAAAAAGGATATGGGGAGGAAGGGAAATTCTGCCACGAATTTTGGGTGAAATTGGCTTGAAGCTTATAGCTGGGAGCTTAAAAGCAAGGGAGCAGGGATCCCTTCAGACAAAACTGGTTTACATGGTTCAGCCGAACTTTCTGGACAGCTTGGTATGAGAAAGGCAGATTTCACTACACGTCCTGCTTCTCGTATGATCCATTACTCAAGCTGAGAACTCACAGATTGCAAGATGCAAATAATCTGTTCTGGAGGAAAGAGCCCCCAACTAGATGTATGAGAAAAGGCCCCACTAGTAGACAGCCATCCTGATAGTACTTGGGGGTGCCTAAGAGAGGGCAACCCCTTTTGGAAATATGAACAGAGACAGAGAAAGAAACTCCTTCTGACTCCCTGAAGAAGGCAGAGGCCAAATGGGACCAGACCACCAGTTCAAAGATGGTGATGTTTGAATCAGGCTAGAATTGATGTTGACTAGCCCCGACCTGGCCCTCACAAGGCAAGATTCAGGGATACCAGCTAGGTTCGAAGACTGAAGGTTAGAAGACTGCCTCAGAAACTAGCCCAGTTGGCTGGTAACTGAACTAAGCTGTCCAACAGGTAAAGTCCCCGAAGGGAACACCTTCCAAGAAAATCAGAAAGAGTTCCCTCAGATGGAAAGGATGAAGCTCCACTTGCTGTCCTTCTCTTTCAAATGCGCTAGTTTTTTGTTTTTTTAGAGAACAGAAGGTCCCAAGGACCAGGGGATTTAGCCCCAAACGGTCACTGGGGCAGTAGGGCGGGAGATGCCCAAGAAATGAGGTCCATGAGGGGAAGGTGGGCGGGATTCAGTAATGAATGGTGAAGACACAATAGAAGATCAATAATTACGGTAGGTATGTAATTTTCATATCTTCCCTTGTCAATCTTCACCATTCATTACTGCTGGGTGAGTACCAAGGCCCCCTCCCCCGGAGGGGGACTGATGTTCAGCCATGAGGGAACAGATCCTTCAGCCTCCTACTGGTGTTAAGTAGGAGGGGGAGACCCTAATCAATAGACAGGGGTAGTCTAAGGCTGCTGAGGACGAAGGTGGTGTCCCTCGTGGTCAGGGAGGGATGGGGGATGCCCCTGAAGAATCCTCCTCGCCTTGGGGGAAAACAGACGGGTCCCCCGGAAAGTGGAGGTAGTCACCCTATGCCGAGCAATTGGTGACAGTCTGGACAGACGAAGCCATGCCGCCCGCCTTATGCAGACCGCTGTCCCTGCCAATCTGGAAGCCACCTCACTGGCATCACAAGATGCCCTTGCCTGGTGCCTTGCAAGCTCAAGACCCTGTGCAAAGAGGGCAATGGCTTGTCTGGACTGCTCCGCATCAGGCATAGATGCCAGAACCTACGCCAGCATTGACCACGGATGCCTGTTGTAAGCAACGTCGTGTGCCTGATGTGAACCTATACACATCCATACACGAGCTGAAGAGAAAAGAGTCTTCATCCCCACCGGTCTGATTCTGTGGAATCTGGATCTGGGGTCAATTGTGTGCCAGATGCTGAGGCCCAGAAGGAGTGTCTAGGGATGTCAAGTCTGAGGGTGGGTGAGGTACAGAACCTAGAGACTCGTGGGGGGCACAATACCATCTCCTGCAGTCTGCCGGGTCTGGAGAAGGGGCGGCTGGAAGCTGCCAGGTGCAGATATACACCTCCTGGAAAGGGACTGGCCAGGAAGGCCCAACAAGGTGGCGAGCGCTGAATTCACTAAGGAATGCACACATTTGCCATTCGGTGTTGTCCCTTCGAACAAAGGAAATACGAAGCTCCGAGACCAACCTCGAAAGGAACCGCTGATATTCTGTGAAATCAGCGTAAGAGGACAGGAGGTTCCTCTTCCTCAGAAGAGAAAAACAAGGAGGAAGTGGAGCTCGAATGATCAGAAGACTCCGCGCGGGGGGAGAGAGGCAGACGACCTGCTCGGCCCATGGCCCTAACATATGAAAGAAAGGCCGCCGCAGTAGATCTGAATGACTCCCAAGTTAAGGGCCCCATAGGACCCACATGGCCTGGGAGAGAGGGGGTGGCTGCAGAGGGATGGGCGAAGGGCACCTGAGAGTATGTGCCTGGCCTCTGCTAGGGCTCTGAGATCCAGGGAACGATGCCACCATGACTAGAGACCCTGGAACCATACCAGGTTGAGAAGAGGGAACCTGAGAAGGCAAACTCTGGAAGAGCCCAGAAGGGGAATCTCCCTTGTGATGCGAATGAGGTTGCATGTGTCCAGAAGGGCAACCCCCCCCCGCACTGTCACTATAAGGCGCTCTCGAGACTTCGAAGGAAAGACGGAGTTCAGCACTACAACTCCTCTCCAAACCCTGCAGGGCAGTGGGGATGTGCCGCCGCTCCTCACCCCAACCTCTCAACCCCTCCGACTCTCAGGCAGCCCTCTTCCTCAACACCAGCGTAGGAGCTCCCCGCTCTACGGGCCTCCGGAGAGGGAGGCCACAGTAGCAGGGCTCTCCGCCCCTTCCCCAGGGGCCCCAGCAGCACCAGAAATGGCAGCTGCCTGGGCCCTCTCAGGGGAAGGTATCCTTTCCCGAATCCTGGAACTATTGCCTCTAGGGGATCCCAGGCCACCCCTAGCTGTGGGACCCTGATGGCGAACCTGCTCCGGGGACCCAGGAAGAGGAACACTGGGCTGCCTGACATCCCGGCCTACAGAGTTCCGATTCTGAAGAAATCGGGTTATCCACCTCTGAGTCATCCTCCTCCGCAAAGGAGTTGAGCAGAGTGACCTCCACAAAGGCAACCACCGAAACATCTCTGATGACGGCACCGGGAATGGTGCCGACGTAGGCTGCAACATCACCAACGGCGCAGCTGAAGTCCTCGGCCCCGCGGACAGCGCCAGAACCCAAAGCAGCACTGCTAACGGTGCCACCAGAGTCCCAGCACCACAGACTGCACTGGAACCCAAAGCAATGTCCCTAACGGCACCGCCCAAGTCCTTGGCACTGCAGACAGTGCCAGAACCCAAAGCGGCATCGCCACCGGCGCTGCCCGAGTCCACGGTGCCACCAGAACCCAACGTGGTGCCACCGCCAAGTCCCTGGCACAGCGGATGGCGCTGGAACACAGAGCATCACTGCTCAGCGGCATCGTAGGTCCACCAGTGCCGGGCCCCGCAACCAGGGGGCTGCAACACTGGGGGAGCCTGCACCTCCATGGCGGTGACTGCCGGGACAGCGCCAGTGATGCAACCCCAGGAGAAATCGCACCACTCCTCTGGCACTGAAGAAGAAACTTCTTCCTCGGCAAGGCTGGAAGTCGAGGAGGCCTCTTCCTCACCGGGCCATATAGACCTGGAAGGGGACCAGAGACCTGGCCTGGGAGGCCTGCCGGCAATGTCGTCCTCCAAAAGTCGGCGTGCGCCCTGCCGATCTTAAATGCGTGGATTTCCAGTACACAGCAGTCCATGGACAAACAGGCATAGCAGTGATCCATATCATGGTTGGGTCCCAGGCACCGAAGGCAAACATCATGTTGATCCATGACAGAGAACTGCTGGCCACAGGGGCACCGATGCATAGGGGCACAGCCCACCTTGGATTAACACTTGGTCCCTGAATCAGACAAGATGCGAACAAATTCACAAAAAAAAGCAGAAGATCCCGGCACCGTCGAAAATATATAAAAAGAACGGTCATACCAGGCTCAACGGTGTTGGGATGAAGGAGCGGCATCAAGAAACTCGGTGTCAAAACAAGGCCTAATGGCATAGCAAATACTTCTGAACTTGTGCAGCAGGTGCAGCCTCGACGGCAGGAGAAACAGAACTAGGATGGAGGAAGAGTCTACGGTGCCTAACGGCCGCCCCTCATGCACCACGTGGTGCATCATTCCCATAAGCGGCACCGTTGGTACCGACTCCCCCTCCAAAATAAAAAAACACACAAAAAATCTCACGTAGCAGATGCACGCTTCCTGCTTACACCCAGCAGTAATGAATGGTGAAGATCGACAAGGAAAGATCTATAAAATTTAACATAATTGGTGTAACTCTAGTGTTTTTAAGCTTTTTATTATAACAGAGTTGCTCTTTAAGGATTCCCCTTGTACTTTCTTGTGGACTCTGATGTTTAACTAAGCAATAAGCCACGAAGGGGTGTGCGTTATCAGGGGATTTACCATGGCTGGAGTGGTTTGCCCACGAGGCACAGCCAAGTGGGTAAATCCTCGACAGCCGTGGTAAATCCCCCGATAACCCACATCCTCCAAGTGGTTTACTGCAATTATACCTTGGTTCATTTTTTTTTTACTATAATAAAATACAAATATTAAAGAGGTTGATTTGCTTTATTTTTTATTTTTATTGTATTTATTCCTGTGCTGAAGATATTATAGATTATATACTCATCAACAGCCGTCGGTTATCAGAGGATTTACAACGGTGATAAACTGCCAGTCTGACAATTTCATTGGCTGTTCACTTATGTCCATGGTATAATATTGTATTCACAATCCGGTCCAAACTTTCTCTCTGCAAGGATCCAATCATTTGGTAACCAGTTAATGCAGCCTTCAAACCATTTTAAGAGTACCTTTTTTGTTAACTTTTTTCCTTCCTTCGCCACTAGATTTTCTCCCATTATTCTCCACCCCCCAAATTTGATGCTCGCCATCAGTGCTTTACCTTGAAGTCCTCCCAAATGTCCAAGCCCAAACTTTCGACCATTTGCCTCCTTATGCCTTGGCTGTAGTCAGCAACTGGTACAATGTCTGGAGTACACTCCCAAGCTGGAGTTCCCTTGACCCTTACCATCCCTACAGGGATAGATGTCTTCACCTCAGCAACCTCCTACCAAGTGTGCCCAGTATCTGGATGTTAGGAGTAGACATATGGACAGTGTAGGTTGCAACCAGGGGACAGCCATGCAGTAGCAGATGCAGACTTTCCTCCCCAGAGGTGTCACAAATCCCTTTGGACTGAGTCTCACCTGCTGTTGGTCCGACTAGGATGCCAAGCAAGTGAATCAAACCAGGGCTCCCACTAGAACAAGTGGCTATGCTTGTCACCAGGTCATGCAGGGACCTCTCTGCAAGACTACATTGCTGATCAGAAAGACCATCATCCTGTGACAGGCTATACAGTTTTAACCTGAATGATCAGAAGCATGTAAGTGCTGCCTAAGCCAGCAATGCAATAAAGATTTTTATAACTTACATTTTTTGAAGGACCTGGGCCATCACAACCCCATTTGTTAAATCTTCCACAGTCTGACATGGGGCATCTACATGAAAGGTCTGGATCTGCCAGGGAAGAAAAAAAATGGTAAGTACAGTCATCATAAGATCAGTATTCACTGCTAAAATAAGCACTAAGGAAGCCATAGTTTTATTTCAAGTTGATTAAAAATGTCCAATGTCTATTACCAAATCTGTCAGAAAAAACTTCCAAACTAAAAATAACGCCCAGCAGAGCCATCTCGCTAGCACAGCAGTACAGCTACCGCTCATGGCGCCGATCAAGCCTGGACCATCAGAGGGAGGTAGGATCAAGCATCCCACAGGACACTCTCCTCCTCCTCCTCCTCCTCCTGGGAAGGAGGGTGTTTTGATCCACTGTTCTACTGCCACCTGGGTGACCACGGGGGGGTTGTGCATATGGTTGCTCTCATCCCAGGGAAGGGTGCTGCAAAGCACTGCTTGGACAGTGGCACCTAGTGGTGTGCGGAGCCTTGCCAGCATGGGTAACCACACGTCGGCTGGCTCCACCTAGAGGGCTTCACCGCAGTGGACACCACGAGGGTGTGGAGAGGGGCCCAGAAAATGGAAATGGCCCAAACCCGCCCGCCGGATAATGGCTGCCTAGTCCCCACACACTACAGTCCCCCTAGCAAGATTGTTTTCCCGCTCTCCCAGCTCCTGTACTGGAGGGGATCCCCCACCCCGAATGCTATTCCCTCCTTCACCTATGAGCTTCACCGGGCGGCATAAGCCAGACCTTCCGAGGATGCAGCATAAACAGCGTGGGAAGCCAGGTGGCAGGAAGCATCTGCGAAGGATGAGACTGGTGAATGGACAGGGTTGCTAAGCAGTCAGAAGGAGTGGGAGGTCAGGATGCAAGGGAAGGCACTAAAAAAGAAAAAAAAAGGGGGGTATGCTGGGGAGGAGGAGGAGGATGGGGATGGGTGCTAAGTGGGTTTGTGGGTGGCATATCCTTTACTGGTCTGGAGGAAGGAGGATGGCATGGGGGTTAGCTGGGGTGGAAGGCTGCTACAAGTATGGTGCAGTCTGAGTAATGAGGCAGCTGTTTGGGGACTATGACAAGTGTATGTCCGTCACACTTCTTTCACCCATAAACTGCTTCACAACCCTGCAACATAGACAATGCAGGTTTTGACAGGGGCTGTGGTGGGATTTGTACCAAACCTCTTTTGTTTTAAAGTTGGCCCTTTAAGGCCTCACTGC
Organism: Neoceratodus forsteri; assembly: GCA_016271365.2. Lineage (NCBI taxonomy): Eukaryota > Metazoa > Chordata > Ceratodontiformes > Ceratodontidae > Neoceratodus > Neoceratodus forsteri. The sequence goes on from CM057453.1 coordinate 1,266,644,152, forward strand.
ACTGGATGTTTTTGGCTATGAGGCACTGAAAAAAAGCAGGGAAATCCCAGCCTCCCCCCAGGAAGCGCAGTAGTTAGAGAGGTAAACACCAAGGTAGAGCATTCAGTAGAGAGCAGAACAGGGATAAATGCAGAAAAAGGTGTTAAGGACAGGGATGGGACTAAACGGGGTAAGGCCGTAAAAATGAAATGGAAGGTGATGAGTACCAATGCCCGCAGTCTGTGCAACAACTTCCCTGACTAGTGGCCTTGATGGAAGAGGGATGCCTGGATATTGTGGCAGTCACTGAAACATGGTACACAGAGAACCATGCGTGGGATGTCAACATACCAGGATACACAGTCTACAGGAGGGACAGGGTGGATAAAAGAGGAGGAGGAGGAGTAGCTCTCTATATAAGGGAAGGGATTAAAGCAACAGAACTAAAGAGTAAACAGGAAGTTGATGAGTCACTATGGGTCACTCTGGAGACAGGAAATGGCACCACAATCCTCATGGGGGTTGTGTACAGACCCACATCTCAGGGGGAGGAAACCGACAAGGAAATGATAGAAGGCATCCTTAAAATGGCAGAAAAAGGGGAGATATTGTTGATGGGGGACCTGAATATGCCAGATGTTAACTGGAGTGCCTTTGCTGCAGGCACATCCAAGAGCAGGGTCATTCTTGATGCCCTACAGGGGACATGCCTCAGACAGCTAGTGCTGGAACCCACTCGAGAGGGAGCAATCTTAGACCTGGTACTCTCAAACAGGGAAGGAGAAAGGATCTCAGATTTAGAAGTGGGTAGCCATCCGGAAACAAGTGACCACCAAACAGTGTGGTTCACAATAAACACAGCCATAGAGTCAAGCCATATAAAAACAAGAGTATTGGACTTTAGGGAGGCTGACTTTGGGAAAATGAAAGAGTGTCTCAGAAAAGCACTAGTCAATGGGCAAGAAGGAGGGGTGGACGAACAATGGGGAATAATCAAAACAGCCATTGCAGAGGAAACAAGCCTTTGTGTGAAACAAATCAATAAAACAAAACGAAGGAGAAAAACACTATGGTTCTCAAAAGAGGTGACAGGGACGGATAAGGAGAAAAGGATAGCATTCAGGAAATAAGGAAACAAAGAAGGAGCAGGACAGAGAACTTTATCAGTTAAAGCAGAAGGAGGCAGGGAAGGCAGTCAGAATAGCAATGGCACAAACTGAGGAAAAGACAGTCAACTCAGTTAAGAAGGGGGATAAAGCCTTTTGTATGTACATTAGGGAGTGAAGAAAGACCAAGGGAGGGATACAGAGACTTAATAAAGGGGAGGAATGTGGGCAGAGAGTGACAGTGAAAAAGCAGGGATACCGAATGAATATTTCTGCTCAGTATTCACAATGGATGAGGAGAGGGAGGTACCTAAACCAAACAAGGGAGAGACTCTGAATACAGGGGTCGATACCAGTCCATTGATAGAAGAAAGGGTTTTGCAAGAACTCTTGAAACTGAGGGTGGACAAAGCAATGGGGCCTGATGGGATTCACCCAAGAATACTAAAAGAACTAAGGGTAGAACTAGTAATACCACTGACTACTCTCTTTAACAAATCATGGGAGGATAGAGTAGTACCCGAGGACTGGAGGAGGGCAGATGTGATTCCACTTCACAAAAGTGGGAGCAGGGCAGAGGCAGGAAACCTTAGATCAGTTAGTTTGACTTCAGTGATAGGGAAAATGACGGACTCACTTCTGAAGGAAAGAACTGTTGAGTACCTAGAGACCAGTGGGGCACAGGACCCAAGGCAGCATGGTTTCACAGCAGGAAGGTCATGTCAGACGAACCTAATAGATTTCTTTGACTGGGTGACCAAAGTAGTAGACCAGGGAGGGGCTGTGGATATGGCCTACCTAGATTTTAGCAAGGCATTCAACACAGTCTCAGACAAAAGATTAATGTACGTTAGCGAGCCTTGGAGTGGGTCCCAAGGTGGTAGCCTGGATAAAAAACTGGCTGGACAACAGGAGGCAAAGGGTAATAGTAAATGGAGTCCACAGGGAAGAAAGGAGTTGGGTACCACAGGGTTCGGTACTGGGAACGATCCTCTTTAATATCTTTAAAAGTGACACTGGAGAGTACCTGGAAGGAAAGGTATGTCTCTTTGCAGATGACACAAAGATCTGCAACAGGGTTGATGCACAAGGTGGGGTGGAAAGAATGAAAAGGGACTTGGCAAGGTTGGAGGAATGGTCAAATATGTGGCAGCTCAGATTCAATGCAAAGAAGTGCAAGATAATGCATCTGGGAAACAAAAACCCAGGGGAAGAGTACACAATGAGGGGGTGAGTTAATAACAACAACAAAAATCGTAAGAGACCTAGGAGTTATTATATCAGATGACCTAAAGGTGGGCAAGCAATGTGAGAAGGCAGTAAGGAGGGCTGGGGGGATACTGGATGCACAGGGAGGGCATCAACAGTAGAAAACAGGAAGTTGTTATCCTCTTACAGACAGTTGGTGAGACCCCATCTGAGTATCATGGCATCCTGGAGACCCCATCTCCAGAAAGACATAGACAGAGTGGAGGCTGTCCAGAGGAGGGAACCAAATGGTGCAAGGTCTGCACCAGAAGACATACGAGGAGAGACTACAGCAGCTTAATATGTATACCCTTGAGGAAAGGAGGGAGAGGGGGGACATGAATGAAACTTTCAAGTATCTCAAGGGGATTAAAGTACAAGAGAGTAGTATCTTTCAGAAGAAGAGATGTGCAAGAACAAGGGGGCACAATTTGAAGATAGAGGGGGGACGGCTCAGAGGTAATGTTAGAAAGTATTTTTTCACAGAGAGAGTTGTGGATGCATGGAACAGCCTTTCTGAGAAGGTTGTGAAGCCAGGAACAGTGGGAGAATTCAAGAATGCATGGGACAGACATAAGGCAATTCTAGTTGGGGGTAGGAGAAAGTAAGCTGTTGATTAACTAGAAACTGCAGCTTATCCATCAGGTAGGGAAATGGGCAGACTGGGTGGGCTGAGCGGTCCTTATCTGCCGTCAAATTCTATGTTTCTATGTTTCTACCTGGGAGTACTGCTGGACCCTACATTAAGCTATGAATTACATTTTACTAAAGTGACCACCAAGATTTATTCTAAGTTGGCATTGTTGTATATGTAACCCCCCTACAAATGGGGGTTCCCGAAAAGTCTTCCTTGAGCTTGCCTAAATGCTCACTGCCAGGCTGGTGTCCTGCGTTTTAGCAGTTTAAAAGTGATTGCCGGAGTGCGCCCGTATAGCCTCCGTGTACTGTCTCTTTAAGAGCTGCCTGGATTGCAGTCATAAGTAATCTGAGAGGGAGCTCTGTTGAAATATGTAACTATTTGCTGAAAATCATTTAGAGTGATAATGATAATGTAGTTTGTCTAACCTGCCTTCTTTGCAGCAAGGACTGTGTTTTTTGTTTATCTCCACTATCTTGGTCCTGGACTGCCGAATTGGACCAATCAATACTGGTGGGACCTAAAATGAAGCCGGATTACAGGAGCTGTCTGGAGTCAAAATCTGTAGGAATTGTAGTTTTGGGCTTTTGGTGCCTTTATTGCACCTGAAGGGGGAGCATCTGTTGTGACTGAAAGACAGATCACCCAACCGAACATTTTGGATTCTGGGGAAAGTCCCAGGCTTGCTGGCAGTTGAGTCAGATCTAAGTTGGGAGCTGAAGAAGCAACAGCTTGAGACAGTCAAGCAGCCGTCTGAGTAGTTTCGCGCTGGAGAACTGTGGAAAGGCCTGAGTTGTGGCCTGCATGTCTGCCTGCTGCCCCTGAGAGGGAAAGAAGAGAATTATTTCGGACAAAATCCAAGTTTGTGAGACCGAAGTAAGCCACTGATTTTTTACCAGGTTCATACCTGAAGAAGACTGAAGATTTTGCTGAATGCGATCGGCCCGTCAGGATTTCCAGCTGCTTTTGAATCCCCAGTTTGTGCAGAGACTTTGCGATCGTGACCGGAGAGTGGTTTGCCTGGTACAGCAGAATTTCCTTACATGTAAATGTGCTGTGAGTTGTTATTGGGTCATGATTTGGTTCCCCACTGTGTGAAGTGTGTTCTGCTTGCTGGAAGCTGTATCCAGCCCAAAAAACAGACTGTATCCAAATTTGTCTCCATTGGGCCTGGGCCTTGCCACACTGGCCCAGCCAGGCTACCCGCTGCACAGAGAAAGCCATCGACAAGAGACCTGCCTGGGGATCAGCCCCCTGCTCCACGCTTTAACAGGAACAACACCTCGGCGATTCATGTGGGCCCTGCTTCTCCTGGCACTCCAGATTAACCACCTGCTGTCTCGATTTTCGTCCAGCCTGTGTCCAGTCTTGGATATCGTGAGTAATCATCAGGGTAGCTCCCTGCAACAACAGCCTAATCTAAAAGTGTGTCATCTGATTGTCTTGTTTTCTTTTCACGAACTGAGCCCTCTGGCTCAGGATTACAAATAGTGTGTGTTGTGCATGTTGTTTTCTTCCATCACTGGGCCCCAACCAGCTGCAACGTTCCTGGCTAGCCCACTGTTCTCCATCTGGGTACCTAGAATGTGTGACTGTTTATGGACCCTGAAGTGCATGCAAAACTGTATGATACAGCCTTTAAGCAAATTAACCCAATTATGCCCCTCCCTTGTTCAAGTCCCTTAAATAGATCAGATTCAACTCTTTTTTGCATTTACCCTGACTGTGGTTCCTGTTTGTCCAAGAGTACTGTACTGCTGTTATTTGCTGTGTGTAACCTTGTTTTACAGGGGGTCCCCAGGGCCGAGCCAGAGGAAAGCCCTGGTGGTAAGTGCAAACAGTGTGGGTACTTGTGTGGTGTATCAGGGGTATTGTGAAAGTGATGATTGTGCATTATTCTAGCCACTAGTAAGGAAAGAGGGGGGGTTACAGTGTCCCGGAGGGCTGTACCCAGGTTAGCTTGACCACCACCAACCCTGACCTCCGGGTGGAGGCACCCGTTTCAGAACTCAGGCCCCATAACTTGCTACTAGCCAAGCAGGCAAGGGTAGTAGCCATTGGGATAGCGCCATCTAGGGGTTACATATAGACTACGTTCTTTTTTTATCTAGTGAGTCTAAGATGATTATTGCTAAACAATGTTTGACCCCAGTTGTGAATTATGCCACTATGATTATGGATAATGCCTCTACTAGTGTTATTACAAAAAGAAAATCCTCATTATTGCAGTCAACTGGCAAATTTGCTTTTTCTATTCCTAAATCTACCCACCATTGTGAAGTTGTAAGGAGGATGAGTTGGTTGACAGTTCCGCAGAATTTTAAATATGCGTTGGCCAATTTTACATTTAGAAATCTTAAGTTTGGCATTCCCCTAGCCTTGGCCAGAAATTTAGAATTTTGTGATTGTTCTTTTTATTCTAGACATAGAGTTGATAACAAATCTCTAAAAAATGCCTTTAAAGAGAACAGTGACTGGACAATGTACTTTAGGATATATTGCTCCTAATAATTGGAATAAGATTCCTTTTGTCTTTAGAACAGTTACCTCAATTGGAGTTTTCTCAAAGTTTGCTTTCCAGTATTTCTGTACATTACCTGAATGTGCATGTTTTAGTTAATGTTTTGTAAAATGACGCAGACATTTTGTCTTAGATGTTAGTTTTGTATGTGATGTATAACTGTATTATTTGTGGATCACATCTGTAAATGGAATTCATTCAAGCTGCATGGGATATACTATATTGGATTAGAAATCTGCAACTGGAAGTTTTCCTTACTTTACAGTCTTACATTGGGATTGTTTTGTGTTTAATTTCATTTTTAAATCAGGAAGGGGTTTTTCAAAACTACTTACCTTGTGAGCAATTTCAGAAGGGTTGAAATAACTGCATATTTGATTTTCCTTAGTGGCTATCTGGACTATCTGCTAGTATTCTGACAGCTTACATTAATATAGTTGGAAATAAAATAGTTGGAAATAACTTACTGGTAGTAGCTGTGTACTTTGAATAGCAAAGGCTGCAGTTTGTAATTTGATACCAGACACAGCCTCAGGTGGTGGAAATTGTCTTCACTAGTCAGGGAGACCTTACATCATAGCCAATTGTTTTGGGTGGATGTATCCTTACGTTTGTTACAATTCTTAAGATTCTCAGTGCAAGAAGACTTTAAAGCACAGCTGACTTATTTTGGGGCTGACTGCTTTCAGAGCACAAACTACCAGGCTGTTTTGGGGCTGGGGAGGTTTACCTGTGTCTGACTTGGACGTCTGGATTTTTCTCTGTTCGATTAGCAGGGTATTTTCTCTATCAAATTGTTGTGTAGGGCATCTTGCTAACAGGAAGGCACTCATCGTAGCAGTGGGTCAGAGCTTTTAGCTGATTGTTTTGTGAGGGCACTGTGGCAGTCACAGAAACATGGTACACACAAAACCATGACAGGGACGTAAACATACCAGGATACACTATCTACAGGAGGGACAGGGAGGGTAAAAGAGGAGGGGGAGTAGCTCTTTACATAAGGGAAGGAATCAAAGCAACAGAACAAAAGGGAAAACAGGGAGGAGAGGAAGCACTGTGGTAAATTTGAGACCGCAATGGCATCACAATCCGCACAGGGTTGTATACAGACCCCTTCTCAAGGGAGGAAATGGACAAGGAAATGATAGAAAGTATACTTAGAATGGCAGAAAAAGGGAGATATTGCTGATGGGTGATCTGAATATGCCAGATGTTAACTGGAGTGCAGTTGCAGCAGCCACTCTGAAGAGTGGGGTTATTCTAGATGCCCTACAGGGGCATGCCTTAGACAACTAGTATTGGAGCCCACTCGAGGGAGCAATCTTAGACCTGGTTCTCTCAAATGGAGATGAAGAGAGGATCACAGATGTAGAAGTGGGTAGCCATCTGGGGACTAGCGACATCGAACAGTATGGTTCACAATAAACACAGCAATAGAGTCAAGCCATACAAAGGCAAAAGTACTGGACTTTAGGAAGGCTGACTTTACCAAAATGGGTGAGTGCCTAAGGAATGCACTAGCAAATGGGCAGGAAGGAGGGTGGAAGAACAATGGGGAATAATAAAACTGCCATCACAGAGGTAACAAGCCTTTGTGTGAAGCAAATAAACAAAACGAAATGATGTAAGAAACCACTATGGTTCTCAAGGAAGTGGCAGTGAAGGCTCAAGAGAAAAGAAAGCATTCAGGAAGTACAAGGAATCACAGAAGGAGCAGGACAGAGAACTGTATCAGTTAAAGCAAAAGGAAGCTGGGAAGGCAGTCAGAACAGCAAAGGCCCAAACCGAGGAAAAGATAGCCAACTCAGTTAAGAAGGGGATAAAACTTTTATAGGTACATTAGAGCGAAGGAAGACCAAGGGAGGGATAGTGAGGCTTAATAAAGGGGAGGAAGAGGGCAGAGGGTGACTCAGAAAGGCAGAGATACTAAACAAATATTTTTGCTCAGTATTTACAAAGGAAGAGGGGAGGTACCTAAAACAAACAGTAGAAACACACTGGATACAGAAGTTGATACCAGCCCATTTATAGAAGAAAGGGTTCTGAAAGAACTCTTAAAACTAAAGGTGGACAAAGCAATGGGGCCTGATGGGATTCATCCCAAAATTCTAAAAAGAACTAAGGGTAGAACTAGTGACACCACTGACTACCCTCTTTAACAAATCATGGGAGGATGGGGTGGTACCAGAGGACTGGAGGAGGGCAGATGTGATTCCCTCACAAAAGTGGGAGCAAGGCAGAAGCAGGAAACTACAGACCTGTTAGTTTAACCTCAGTGGTAGGGAAAATGATGCAATCACTTCTGAAGGAACAAACTGTTGAGTATCTAGAGGCTAGAGGGGCACAGGACCCAAGGCAACATGGATTCACAGCGGGAAGGTCATGCCAGACAAATCTGATAGATTTCTTTGACTGGGTGACCAAAGTAGTAGATCAGGGAGGGGCTGTGGACATGGCCTACCTAGACTTTAGCAAGGCATTTGACACAGTCCCACACAAAAGATTAATATACAAGTTAGCCAGCCTGGGAGTGGGTCCCAAGATGACAGCCTGGGTAAAGAATTGGCTGGAGAATAGGCACAGAGAGTAATAGTAAATGGAATCCACTCTGAAGAAAGGGGGGTTACTAGTGGGGTACCGCAGGGTTCAGTATTAGGACCGGTCCTCTTCAATGTCTTTATAAGTGACAGTGCAGAGGGACTGGAAGGAAAAGTATGTCTCTTTGCAGATGACACAAAGATCTGCAACAGAGTTATGCACAAGGTGGGGTGGAAAGGATGAGAAGGGACTTGGCAAGGTTAGAGGAATGGTCAAATGTATGGCAGCTTAGATTCAATGCTAAGAAGTGCAAGGTAATGCACCTGGGAAACAAAAACCCAGGGGAAGAGTACACAATGGAGGGGTGAGATACTAACAACAACAAAAATGGAAAGGGACCTGGGGGTAGTCATATCAGATGACCTAAAGGTGGGCAAGAATGTAAGAGGGCAGCAAGGAGGGCTGGGGGATACTGGGATGCATGGAGAGGCATCACCAGTAGAAAACAGGAAGTTATTATCCTCTGTACAGACAGCTGGTCAGACCCATCTGGAGTACTATGCAGTTCTAGAGACCCAATCTCCGCAAAGACATAGACAGGATGGAAGCGTCCAGAGGAGGGCACTAAAATGGTGCAGGGTCTGCACCGGAAGACATATGAAGAGAGACTTAAGGAGCTTAATATGTATAGCCTCGAGGAAAGGAGGGAGAGGGGGGACATGACAGAAACTTTCAAGTACCTCAAGGGAATCAACAAAGTCCAAGAGGATAGCATCTGTCAAAAAAAGAGGTGTGCAAGAACAAGAGGGCACAATTTGAAGATAGAAGGGGGCGGCTCAGAGGTAATTTAAGGAAGTATTTTTTCACAGAGAGGGTTGTGGATGCATGGAACGGCCTTCCGGAGGAGGTTGTGGAGTCAAAAACAGTGGTGGAATTCAAGCATGCATGGGACAGTCATAAGGCAATTCTAGGGGGTGGGGCTAGGAAGAAGTAGGCTGCTGGTTAACTAGGATCTGCAGCTTATCCATTAGGTAGGGAAATGGGCAGACTGGGTGGGCCAAGCGGTCCTTATCTGCCGTCAAATTCTATGTTTCTATTCTAGTACAGTTTACCTGTTAAGCAAATAAACAAAGAAGCTGCTTATTTCTTTTTCCCATTCATGAAAGTAAAGCAGATTTCATTATTTAAACTGGTGTCTGGAATATTCTCCGACGGTGTTCCCCAGAAGACACCCTGTTCGCTACCCTGTCACATGTGATTGGCTTCAGCTGTGGGATCATACTACCCCTTGTTTAAATGGGGGTAAAATGGCCTCAGACAAACTACTGAAATGGCTGGCAGAACAGCATGCACAGCAGACCAGATATAAGCACTACAGGCCCAGATGCAAAGGAACTGAATGGTTCAGCAAGTGCAACAGCAGACCCACAGAGACCAGCTGCAGGCACAACAGCTCCAGAAGCAAAGAGACTGGATAGCCCAGCAACCACAACTGCAGACACAGACAGTCCAGCAGCAACAAGAGTTATGAAGCAGGTGCTGCAAACACAGGACGAAACTGTGCCCCAGCTCCAGGACACCAGGAAACTAGTCGCTGCAGGACCCTACCCCATGCTAACAAAACTGGGTCCTGAGAAGACCCTAAGGTCTATCTTGTGACTTTTGAGAGAATTGCCAGTACCACTGCCTGGCCACAAGAGGGTGTGGCTACTCGCAATGCACCATACCTGACTGGAGATGCCCAAACTGCATACTGATGCCTAACTGACGCCACCGCCAGAGACTATGATCAGGTAAAGGCAGGTATCTTAGACCGGGTCGGAATAACCCAAGATAGTTACTGATGGAACTTTTGCATCCTGGGTTTCAAGGTTGGGACACGACCTAGACAAAAATTACAAGACCTGGGTACTCGGAAACCAGAGGTATGCACAAAAAAGATTATTGATTTGACTGTACTGAAGCAGCACCAGAACATATTACCAGATCAAGTCCATGACTGGTTAAGTTAACATGAACAGATTACTGACTGCAGCAGTGAAAATTACAGAACATTACCTGGAAGCTGAAAAACCACATGTTGCTAAGAAGAGTGGAACCCATGATAAACCTTGTGCGGTGACCCGAGGAGAAGATCCCTGCTGAAGAGGGGAGAAAGGACTTTGGGGGATGGGAACAAACATGCTGGTACGGCTTAGTGGTGAAATATGGCTTACCCTCCACTTCTAAATGTAACCCCCGCCTGATGTAATTCCCCAGTCCCAAAACCTCGGTTTCCAGTCACCCAAAGAGGGGGGAGAGGGGAGAACCAGATCACAGATCTGATAGTAGCACTGTATGCTTTTGTTGTGCTAAAGGGGGCATCTCAGTAAGTTTTGTGATTGCATGGACAATGATTCTGTAAAATATATGCTATCACTCACTCACAAAAAAACCTGTATACACCAGTGCAAGTGGGGAACCAAATAGTTACAGCTCTAGTGAATTTGGGATGCAGGCAGCCACTTTTTTTTTTTTTTTTTATAATTTCATTTTTATTGAGTTTTCAACAGACATACACAGTCGACAGTTTTCCATTGCTTACAAATATTCAGGTATTTCATACAAACTTGGAAAAACTTTCATTAAAAACAACAGCTTAGCTTGTCTTATACAGTGGGGTCAATATTTTCATAATCAGGGATCCTGGAGTTACAATTTCATAAGCTTGATAATAGGTCTGGGTGGATCAATTACACTAAATGGGGTTTATTCAGAGCCATAATTGTCCTAATAAGCTGGGAAACTGGGCTTTCTCTACATATGGTGCAAATTAGTTAGGGTCAAACCTCTCATTCCAATCAGATCAAGGGTAGTCCAGGTTACTAGGCATTTTCCCTATCTGGGGAGGATTGAAGGAAAGGATGATAAAGTTGGTGGGGGGAAGGGGACCCAGCAGCACCCCAGCCCAGTCCAGTACCAAAGGGAAGTGAGGGAAAATAGGCAAGGGAATCCAAAAGTGATAGATGGACCTAGTGAGGAACTAAGAGATAAAGGTGTTGTCTTGCAACATGTAATATAGCTGCCACCTGGTCCATCTGCCATTAAATTTATATCTTTGGTCGTTGAGGTTATGAGTTATCCGCTCCATATATCTGATTAGTGACATGCCACCAGTCTTGGATAATTGGAAGTTTTGTAGTCAGCCACATCCTGGTTATTGCCTTCTGGGCGGTTGCAAGGAGGAAGTGAAGAAGATATCTAGTGGTGGGATCTCAGAATTCTCTAGGGAGTAGTAGTAGAAAGAACATTTCACTCGTTAGTTGCAGCTGAGGGCCAAAGAGTTCTTGTAAGTGAGTTTGCAGTGTTGTAATAAAGGGTTGAAGATTGGGGCAGGCCCACATGCTGTGTGTGAGTGGCTCTGACTGCTCCACAATGACGCCAACATGCAGCTGTGCTGTTAGGGGTATAATGGCTGGTGATTATAGGAGTTCTAAAATATCTAATGAGGTTTTCCATGCGTACTCATGCCACTGATGAGAGCTGGTCACCCTGGAAATATACTGGCATGCTTTTTGCCATTTCTCTAAGGTGATAGGGAGGTTGAGCTCCTCTTGCCATTGAAGCCTTATTTTGTCTGTAAGGGGTGTTTGCTGACATTTCTGGGCCTGAAAGTACATTGTCAATAAGTGTCTCTGCTCATGGGAGGTGTTCAAGCATATGTGGAGGTTAATCAGAGGGGGAAATTGTGCAGGTGTTCGAGTAGAAGCTGGTAAGTTTTCATAATAATGGCGAAGCTGCAAATATCTATAACAATCCCTGCAGAGTATGTTGTATTTAGTTTGAATTTCCATGAAGCCCCACAGGTTCCCCTGTGACAGTATCTGTGGGAGGTAACTTAGGCCTAATCATTCCCATATTGAGAAACCATAGTCCATCCTTCTGGGTAGGAACTGACCCAGGTTTGCTATAGGGCATATCAGAGGAAGATAAGGCTCTAGGTGTTGTGAGCTCCTAATAGCACTCCAGGCATTCAAACAGTGAATTACCCAGGGGGTCTGTAATATAGGGAGGGTGGAGTTCATTGTGTTGTCTATTTTCTCAAAATAATCCTTGTTGCCAGTAAGGGAATTCTCTATTTCCACCCAGTGTGGGTTGATTGTAGCATCCTGCCTCGCCATCAAATGTGTAAGGATGGCTGCATTATAACAAAGGCGGAGATCAGGGAGTGATAAGCCCACTTCTGCTTTAGGGACAGTGAGAACTTTCATGCGGACCCTAGGTCTCTGCCCTGACCATATGAATCTAGAGATGCAACAGTTCCATGTCTGAAATGTTTTCTCAGCCAAGAGAATGGAGACATTCTGAAACACGAAAAGGACTCTGGGAAGAACAACCATTCTGACTAACTCTATTCACCTAGAAAGACTTAATGGTATGGTGTTCCATGAGGCCAGATCAGTTTTAAGTTGAGAGAAAAATGGGATATAGTTATTTTTATAATAATCTGTCGGTGTTTGGGAAAGTTGAATACCCAAGTATTTCAGCTTAGTCAGGGACCAGTTACAAGGGAATATAGCTTGCATGTTAGGGGAGGGGCAATAGTGATATGTGAGGATCTCAGTCTTGAATAAGTTAAGTTTGTATCCAGATGTCTGGCCGAATTCATCCAGGAGTTGTCTTATTGCTGGTAATGACCTTTCAGGGTTCTAGAGGTAAAGCAGCACATCATCTGCATACAATGCAATTCAGTGTTCCGCACCTCCCAAGGAGACCCCTGTAATGTTCTGTGAATCGCGTATGCTTTGTGCAAGTGGTTCAATAAATATTGCGAATAGGAGTGGGGAGAGAGGACAGCCCTGTCTGGTCCCTCGAGCCGATCATATATATTTGGAGTGATGCCCATCTAACTTTACACGTGCCTGGGGAGCTAAATGTATGTCCTGAATGACCCTAATCAATGTCTGTGGGATCCCTATTTTATGTAGAACTTGGTACAGAAATGGCCAGGCCACCCTGTCAAACACTTTCTCCATGTCGAGACTCATTAGAACGGAGGGTGAGTTAGTGATGTACATCTGATGAGATAAGCGGAGGGTACGTACAATGTATCTGTAGTAGATCAGGTTCTCACAAAACCAGTTGGATCTCTATCTATGAGTTCGGGGAGGTATGTATCCAGGCGATGGGCTAGAATATTCATAAATAATTTATAATCCACATTGAGGACTGAAATTGGTCTGTATGAGTTACAAAATTGCTTTATTTTTCCGGGTTTAGGAGGGTCTCCTTCTAGGATCATGCTGAAGAGCCGGAGAAGTTTGTTAGAAGTCTGGGATAAAGTTACCTTATAAAATTCTACTTCGTACCCATCAGGACCTGGGGATGTAAGGGTTTTAGCTCGAGCTAAGGCCGAGACTAGTTCAGTTTCTGTTATCGGAGTGGTTAGAATGTCTCTCTGGGATTCTGTTAGTTTGAGCATGTTAATTGGGCGGAGACAGTTAGCTATCTGTTGTGAAGTGGGGGGCTGCTCCGGGGTGTACAGATTGGAGTAGTAGGTGGTAAAGTCCTCAGTGATATCATGTAGTTTGGTTAAGGGGTGGCCATGCGTACGGTGGTTGATAGTAGTTATAACTGCAGATTTCCTTTGTTTTCTGATCTGATAGGCCAAAAGCCTTGTCCCTATCATAATCGCTTTGTTTTAGAAATGTTAAGGGTATCTCAGTTTGCTGTAGGGCTAAGCGATCAAGTTCTGGCTTAGTTTGTTGTAGCTGGGGGAAAGACAGAGGTATCCCCTTGCTTGAGGGCCATTTGCAGAAAATGCAAAGTGTCTTCTAGTTTGGCTTTCTGTGCCCATCGTTGCCTATATAATTCTGCAGTATGCTGAATTATGTGCCCACGGAGGACTGACTTCACTGTGTCCCAGTGTATTGCAAGGGATGTTTCTTCTGGAAGGTTATTTCCTGTAATTTCTATGATTTTATCTGTGAGGAATTGCCGATATTGTTTTGAGCGGAGGTTTTTGGTTTGCAAACCCATGTCCCAAAGAGGGACTAGCGGGCATGGTCTGAGAGGGCTATATCACCCATCCGGGCATCTTGTAGTATCGAAAAGTTCTCAAGTTGGGTGTAGATTTGGTCTGTGCACAAGTAGGTGTGGTAAACTGCGGAATAGTGAGAGTAATTTCGTGCCTGGGGGTGTGTTTAGCGCCAAACATCGCACCAGCCCACCTCCTGTGTGAATTTCTTGAAGAATTTGTGACTCGCCATTTGTCTTGAGGGGCGTGGGATGGAGGAGTCCAGCCTATTGTCTGGAAGGAGATTAAAATCTTCTGCCATTAGGACAGTCCCAACGGTCATCTGCACCATCTCGTCTAGGAGTGTTTTAAGTTGAGGGACAGGGAGGCCTGGGGGCAAGTACACGTTCACCAGGGTAACTTGTCTGGTGTCAACTGTACCCTGTACCAAGATCAGTCTACCCTCAGGGTCAGCCCAACTCAATCTAGGGGAGAAGGGAGTGTGAGGTGGTATTATAATTGCCACTTTCCTGCATCTACCCCATTGCTGGAGGAGTAAAAGACCTCACTGCGACTTACTGTAACCGAGCTAGTTTAGCATGCTCTGCATAGTTCAAATGAGTTTCTTGTAGGTAAATCAAATCTGATTTACTTTTCTTCAGGTGTGCTAGAACTCTGGATCTTTTAATTGGAGAGGTCAGGCCGTTTATATTTTGGGAGAGAAGTTTAAGATGTGGAGAAGTCACTGTCTTAACCGGGATGAAGCGCTGCTAGGGAAGCCCATCCCCGGCAGGGTCCGTTTCCCATTACCCCTTCACACACAGTTTTCCAGTTCGTTTGCCAGATCTGTTGTCAACTCTTATGTTAAGAGACTCAAATGACACACATAAGTACAAGCCTGTTACAACATATAGTTTAACTACACAGTTAACCAGTAACATGATCCGCTGTGGGGCCAACTGTGCGCCTCCAGCACAGGAACTATAACTGGTGCTTCCAAAGAGCAGGGTCAATGCTGGACCCTGAAGTAAGGTTAAGACCTTACTGGGAGGCAACTTCCCGAGAGCGTGGGACCTCCTGACACATATAGTGTTCAATTAGGATTAATGGGAGAAGAAGTGGAGTGTGGGATGTCAGGCTGAGAAGCTGAGATCCTCAATGCGAGAGTTGTGCTGTGAAGGGATGGATTCAGTTGTGGAGTACTGATGAGGGTTCCAATGGAGTACAGGTGGAAAGGGAGGAGGGAACAGGACCCCCCCCCAAAGAACAACCACGGGGATGGTGGGTGGGTGGAGGATGGCCCATCCCGTGCCAGTCTCAGGCAATCTAGTAGCTCAGCTGTGCCACTGTCCCCAAAAGTACCACCTCGCGGCCCAGTAGGGGTGCAGGACGGCAGCCTCCAGGCATCAGTGGCACAGAGGGAAAGAGGAAGAGGGAGCGGGGGGGAAAGCAGAAGGAATCAAGGGCACAGAGTCAGTGCGCTGCAAGTCTCCAGCCCACCCCCTCCACGGCCCCCCACATCCAGTGTCCAGACCTCTGTAGTCCTATATTAGTTCATGTCTGACATTAATATATGGACCCCCTTCCAACACTGATGTTATTACGGACAGCAATTATCTATGCCTGATGGTAAGCACAGGAATATTCTGAGGAATCATCCCTCAGGGAAGGTCTAAATAAGCTGTCCTGTTGTTTAGACAGTAAGTTAAGTCACCCCCCCCCCCAATCCACCTTTCAACAATCAGCATCTCTCGCCTCAGACTGATCACCATCTGAGCTAGGGCTAGCCACTAGCCTATTGCATAGAGTGCAGTGTTCCACTCCTCAGAGGCCGAGGGAAAGCCACAGGTGTTCACCATGTTTTAGCAGTCCCTGCCATCCCAACTCTGGGCCCTGAACAGGCCCTATCCCAAGTCCCAATGCTGCCAGTGAGGAGGGTGGTGGGCAGCACCCAAGACAACCCAACCCCAATCCTCTCTCTCCGATCTGCTCACCTGGTTAGAAACCAAGTGAGGGTAGGCCAAGTGGCATGCAGCCCCCCGACAGCAAGGTCATGCAGAGTACCCCCCATCCTCATGCATCTTCGAAGAGATGCTAGGCTGTCTGTATTACAGACCCCCCCAGAGACTGAGACATGATTACAAACAGTCTGAGACCTCAATGTCGAAGAAAGGGTTCGCTCGGGGCTCAGGGGGTTCGAAATTCCTCCCGATGATTCCAGCTCCTCACTGCTAGCCGAGGTAAGATAGCATCGTTCCCCCCCCCCCCGGGAGCCACGATACCCATCTGGAACAGTGGTCATGACAAGATCCCCTATGGGACAGGATCTCTCACAGTTTATGACGGGAACGGAAGGTGCCTGAGTGAAATGGGGAGAAACTGAAACGCCAAGTGTGTCTTTAACAGACGCCATACCATGAGGCATGATCGCTGTTATGGCCAGGCGGGCTCTTGTATAGAAATCAGCGATAGCATGGAAAACGAACGGTGTGGGCAGAGGTAAGGCAAGGGACCTTGACACTCAATTAGCCCAAGGAGAGCTATCGCCATGAGAGGATCAAGGCTAGAGGGATCGAAGGTGAGGCCCTCCCTCCACCCCAACACACAGGGCCATCACAGTAAGGGTCAAGGGAATCGCCAGGCGGAAGAGCATACAACATGGGGAGGCCCAAGATGCCCGCTTTCAGGCAACATGAGCCAAGTCATTTGATTAAATGCATCTACAGTCTCTGCTGGTGGCAGAATGAAATCTTGTCTGCCCAAGGAAAGTCAATTTAGTCCATTGGCTAGGTTAAAGATGCCTTGCAGATGGTAATACTTGCAGTTCTCATCCTGGGAACTGTGTGGAGTGCAGTTGTTCAGACTGAGGGGACGTCTGGCGAGCGTTCACGGTGCTTACTATATTCCGTATTGCTTGTCGGTGCCACGCGTCATGCTGGTCGCTGTTCCACATCTTCTGGGAGAGCCTGGAGGCAAGCGAGGACCCAGGTGGTGGGACGTCCATCTTCCTGGCCTTGAGTTCCTTCAGGGCAGCTGTAGCTGTGTCAAAAGTAAGGTTACCCTCCTTAAAGAAGACAGTCATCCTTGCTGGGTAGGGGGTCCTGCATCGAATGCCCGCAGCTTTGAGTATTCTCATAATGGGAATGTATGTCTTCCATTTTGCCATTATTTCGGGAGCATAGTCATTCTCGAAGTATAACCGCTGGTTTTGAAATAGCACTGCTCCCTTCCTCCATGCCGCATGTAGGATGCTCTCTTTCTCTTGAAAGCGCTAGAATTTTGACCAGTATTGCTCAGTGACAAGCCCCAGGGGCTGGTTTTGGGCCTAGTGTGCGGTAAGCAAGCTCAAATTCCAGTGAGAAATGAGCTGGTAGATCAAGGATCTCTCGGAGGGTGTTTTTGCAGGAACTGGAGGATATCCTGGCCCTCTACCCCTTCAAAAATGCCAGCAATGCTGTGTTATTATAGCGGTTTCTGCTCTCAGCATCCTCCGGCCTCTCCTGCAGCTGCTTGATGTTCTGGAGTAGCTGTATGATAGCCCTTTCAGCGCAATCTACCCTGCCATCGGTGTCGGTGGTCTGAGACTCCAGGGCCTCTTGTCGCTTTTCCAACTTGCCAATGTCAGTACAGAGAGCGGTGGTAGTAGAGTGCACCTCTTTGCAGAAGTCTCAAAGCGCCGTTAATATCTGGGTCATTTGCCTTTGCAGGTTTTCAGCTGGGATGCAGTTATAGGCCGTTGCACTTCGGCGCGAGGTCGATGAGGTCTGTGAGCCCTCGCTTTCTGAGCCACCGTCTGACAATCCACCGTCATCTGGAACCACCAGCTGTTTCATTTTGGCTCGTTCCCTTCCTCTCGGCATGTTACAACCTCCTGCAGTATTATTGTACCGCAATTCTTTTATTAGAAGCAGGAATTAGGAGGTTTCATGAACGATCTCGGCTAGAGCTCTCAGGCTAGACTCTGCACTGGTGCATGATGTCACCGGAAGTCCGGCAGCCACTTGTTAAAGAATCAGTGGTAGGAGCCAACCTGGGTCAGTGGGGAGATCCCATAAATACTGTCTGCGTACATGGCGATACCTGTAAATACCCTATGGCCCCAGTATGGTTAAAAGTAGGCAACTGGGCATGAATAATAAAAGTGGGAATTTTTCTTTAATTTCTTTTTATTAAAAGTGTGCACATAACAACAGATATACAACAAACAACAACATGAGCATCACATGGAAAAGTATCGCTCAACACTGAGTTGATAAGCTAATACAATCGGTATGCTGTCTATTTGTAAAATGTTCAAGGTACAAAACCCGGCTTAGCAGTTAACATGCAGGTTTATCCATCTCTGCCACACCGACTCAGATTTTGCAGTGGTATTATTTAACTTTGCTGTTAACTTTTGCATGTCACACACGTAAGGCACTGCTTCCTGCCAATGCTCTATCGTAGATGCTGTGGGGGGTTAACCCTAAAACACAGTAACTGCCTGTTTAGCAGCTAACAAGCTTAATTTGTATTAATTTTTGTAAGAAGTCACCTGTGTCGGGGCTATATAAAATGACACTTGTCCCTGACAGAATAAAATCAGTACCAAAAATACTCAGGAGAGCAGTGAACGAAACATATCTGCGGGCTGACCTGTGGGACGACTTCTCCGTGAGACAGGCTCCATCCCTTTTACCTGCAGCAACATTTTAGCGCATACTAGTAGTTTGAGTGCTTGGGTGCTGATATCAGGAAGTAGGAAGTTGCCGTGTAGGTTCCTTGGCAACGGAGGGTTGCTGAACGCACACAGGGAACAGCAGTATTGTCTGCTATAATTTTAATACAAATTGCAGGCTCCTTGCATGAAAGGGGTTTGCATTTGGGATAATAAAAAGGTTTCAATTTGTTTGGGTCAGTTTTAATAATAATAATAAAACTTTATTTATTTAGCGCCTTTCAAGCACCAAGGCGCTGTACAAATGAGTCGTAAAATCAAAATATACATATAAAATCAGCATTCACAGCGACATCAATTTATGAAAGCCTTGCTCCACAAAAAAGTCTTAAAATCCCGCTTAAAGGATTCCACGGTCGTGCATTCCCTAAGCCGGCGAGGTAGAGAGTTCCAGAGGGTTGGAGCCGCAAACACAAATGCCCTAGCCCCAGAAGACTTCAGGATAACCCTCGGAACCTCGTTTTGACTTCGAGAACATCCGTGACCCCTCCTAACCACTTCCGGGGCACTAGGAGCTTAAAACACTCACCCCTACGCAAGCGGGGCGAGCACAAGTGGGGCGCGTGCCGAGACACATGCGCCGCGTGTCCTGTGGTAACAGCAGAACTAGGGCCGGACGCTAAAAAGGGTGTAAACGAAGGTATGAACACTTAGCAGATATTGTTTATAGTATTCCCAGTGTGTTTTATCACAAGTGGCAATCAGGTGTACAGCTCAGCTATGCACAGGGAAAGTAGGTAACAACCCCTGGATTACAAAACTGGTTGAGTCATTCTTGTATCAAGACAGAAGTAGCAACAAAAAACACAGTTGTGTGTGTCAATTCACTCTGTTAAATACTGTCAGTTATAAAGCATTGAAACGTGATGGCAGAAGTCAATGTGTTGGATGTTCTCCTTCTGATGGTTCAAGAAGGGTCAATAATAAAATGTTCAATATGTGAAATGTTTGCACCTAAGCATAAATCCCCACCAACTATGGATATATGTAATAAATGTCAGATGTTAATGACACTTAATAATGAAAACATTACGCTGATAAATTAACTAAAACATGCTCATGAGATTGCTAAGTTTCAGACGTTTGTTAACATACTAGTTCCTGTTGAAACTCAAGTAACTCACCAAAATACTACAGGCCAAGGGGGGCGAGATAAAGGTCACGAATGAACATACTCGGTCATCAGATTATAAAAAAAAAAAAAAAAAATGAGGGGAGATAGGGAGGACAGTACAGAAGATGCTGAACAAGAAAACTGTGATTGGAGATTCTATCATCAAACTGACTGACAGATACATTAGACAAAATAACAAGGACACTACAACCGTCACTGTCTTTCTGCAGCCTGAATACATGATGTTAAAGTTTTAGAGAATATTAAGTTACCATGTAATTCTACTATCATTTTGCATGCTGGCACAAATAATGTAGGTCATATGCATGAAAAAGACATATGTCATGAATTACTTGACATAGGAAACTGTATGAAGCAGAAAGGGTACAAGGTAGCAATCTCAGGAATCATTCCAGTCTCCAGAGCCCACCCTCAACAAAACAACCATTGAAAGGATTAACACCAGACTATACAATTGGTGTAATAGAGATGGGCTGATCTTTGTTGATAACTGGACCACTTTACAGGGGAAATATGAACTGTATGCAAAAGACGGACTTCATCTAAACAGTACTGGGGCCAGATTGTTAGCAAATCGATTGGAAACCACCCTGAATTTGTTAAGTCCAAACTGACTAAGTGGTGAAACCAACAGATTGGATCCTTCTGAAACTACATATAACCAAGTACAAGAAAACAGGAGCCTTATTAAGAATCAGTTAGAAATTCTATCATTTAATGCCAGGAGCTTGAGTAGTAAAAGTGATGAACTAAAGGCCTTGGTTAATGAGAAATCATATGACATAATTTCCAGAACTGAAACTTGGTGGACTAACAATAGCGAAGCATGGGATAGGCACCTGGAGGGATATACATTATATACAAAAAATAGAACTGGAAAAAGAGGAGGTGGTCTTGCTATGTTCATAAAGAACACAGTTAAACCTGCAGATATATCAAACAAAATAAGAGCAGAAGATGCTGACACTGAAACCTTATGGATAAGAATAAATGGGTGGAAATCCCAGCCTATTATTCTATGTACAGTTTATGATAGTCCATCATCAAATACTGAGCTCACATAGTTTAATAACTGAATGTGAAAAAGTGGGGGAAATTGCTGAGTTCTGTGTTATGGGGGACCTAAACTTTCCCAATATTGATTGGATAAAAATGACTTCCACTGGAACAAATGCAAAGCATTTTGTTAGTAGTTGTAATCATTTAAATTTGGTGCAATACTCAAAATCCCCCACTAGAGGCCATAATATATTAGATATACTTCTTGGGAACGGGAACATTTACTAATACAAGTCTGTGTTACTGGCCCCGCAGTCGGAAATAGTGACCGTGCGTCAGTTACATTTAAAATTAACTATAAATATGAAACACAACAGAGTAAAACAAAAATCTTTCTATACAAAAGGGCTAATGAAAAGGAAATAATAAATTAACTGAAACAACTGGACTGGGTATCAATACTTACAAATAAATTAGTTTAATATGCATGGGATACTATAAAAAGGATTACCGTGGGTCTAAGTGAGATCTATATTCCCCAGACAATTAAACACGGAAATGTCCATAAAAAATCCTATGTGGCTAAACAGACACACAAGGAGACTCATTAAGAAGAAAAATAAGTGTTATAAAAAATTCTTGAAAAATAAGAACACATGGACACTTTCTGCTCTAAGACAGGCACAACAGACTTGTAAAAAGGCATAAGAGTGGCAAAAAGAAATGCTGAGGAACAGTTAGCTAAGAATGCCACTAAGGATAATTATAAAGCTTTTTTTGACTATATTAAATCCTTAAAGAAAACCCAGAACCCTGTGGGAACCCTTATCGTGAAGGAAAGGACTGTCACATCAGATATGGATGTGGCTGCTGCTTTCAATAAATATTTTTGTCAAATTTGGGGTAGTAAATTGTATAGTAATCAGTTGGCTATATTCTCTACTGTGGACCCCATACAGTTTGAGATATCTGAAATAAGACACCGTATTCAGAAATTAAAACCGAATACATCTCCTGGCCCTGACAGAATTTCAGCCAATATATTACAAATAATGATTGATTACATCACACTTCCATTAAAAATGTTATTTGAGCAATCAGTAAGGACTGGAGAGATACCTAGTGATTGATAAATGGTGCATGTAGTGCCCATTTATAAACAAGCTCTGGCAAAGCCACTACAACTGTAAATGCATTAACTAGAATAAGGGTGTTTCATGGGCTTAAACATAAACACTTACTTTTTATTTTAAAAATATCAGATTTACAAACCTTTGAGTCAGAGACTCATTTACAAAGGCACCTCGTCAAAACTAATACAAAGACAGCACAGTTAAAAAGTCCAAAAACAATGACTCGGAGAGTAGACAGTTATAACAACCATTCAGTGGAGATGCATGGGTAACAGTAGATAAACAGATTACATAGTTTAGGCACACAGGCACCACATCAAGAAGACCAAAGCAGTTTACACAATATACAATAGCTAAAGCAAATAGACATCAGGAGTCAAAGAGAAGCCCAGAGTGTTCACATGAAGGCTGTTGCAGACACTAACTGAGTCAAAGTATAGTACATTGAGAAAGGGCATATTTAAGCAATAAGGCATGACAGAGTGTGTGTTATCATGTAATAACGTCACTCCTGGGGGTGGGTCGAAGCACGAGGCGAAGCCGAGTATTTTATTTATTTATTTGCACATATTTAGTTGATCCACTGGATCAGCAATATTTGCACAAGCAGTGCCCAGTGCAGATTTTACAGCACTGGTCCTGGTCTGGTGATCTGGGTTTTACCCATACCACATTGCATATGGCTTAGTGATATACTGTACAGATGGCTGCAGGGTCTAACCCATTGAAGGTTAAAGTTTCAGAAAACCATTATGCTACAAATATCAAGACACTCCCTCCCTCACCGCCCCCCCCGTCACAATTAATCCTCTACCAAAGTCATGCTTAAATACTGGTGCCTCTACATCCACGCCACTAAGCTTTTAATGCCAACATGCTTCTTCTGCTGCTGTGAGTTAAACTCTATTTAAACACATTTTGTTGAGAAATCTTTGTTTTGGTATATCCATGGTCAGGAAGAAAAAATTACTCACCTTAGTAATGTTGTTTCTTCTAATGGAATCTTGCTGTATTCTGATATTGCAGTGATATCCAGCCTTTGAACTGCCCCGGAGAGGAAAGAGTTAACTTTCCATGCAAGGCAAGGAACGCTGAGCTCGAGCTCGGTTGAGACTCTGTCTGTTGTTGTTTGAACCCAAACCGCCAGATCTTTACGAGCTATACTCACTGGGCATCCTGTGTGGAAACTGTAAACTCACACTAGCGAACTGGCAACTAAATTTAATAAAAAGATTTTTTGGTTCCAAGGCAAAGACTCAAGTCACGAAACCCAAAACACAAAACACAACACACACCCAAAAATAAGAGGGTGAGAAAAAGGGGGCAACTCTAGGGTGCCAACACTGCTTCTGCCCACCCACATCCCAAAACCCAGGTTCTGAGAGGGGAGGCGGGGGGAGGTCAGAATACAGCAAGACTCCATTAGAAGAAACAACATTACTAAGGTGAGTAATTTTTTCTTCAAACAACATGAAGTCTTGCTGTATTCTGACTATTGCAGACTACCAAGCAGTACCTCCATGGAGGAGGGACAGAACCTACTTTGGAAACAGACTCTGAAGCACTGCTGTGCCAAACCGAGCATCACTCCTAGCCTGGATATCCAGAGAGTAATGCTTGGTGAAAGTATGTACTGTTTTCCAGGTGGCTGCTTAACAAATCTCTAAGATAGGAATATCCCTGGCAGCAGCCAGGGAAGCAGCTGTACCTCTAGCAGAGTGAGCCTTCAGGCCTGAGGGTGGGATTCCACCTAATTTTTCATAGCAGAATTGTATACAAGAGACAATCCACCTGGCAATAGATCTCTTAGTGGCAGATTTTCC
Organism: Neoceratodus forsteri; assembly: GCA_016271365.2. Lineage (NCBI taxonomy): Eukaryota > Metazoa > Chordata > Ceratodontiformes > Ceratodontidae > Neoceratodus > Neoceratodus forsteri. The sequence continues at coordinate 1,266,667,983 of CM057453.1, forward strand.
CTTACCAACCTCACCAAAAGTGAGGAACAATTGGAGGGAGTCAAACCTGTGACCCTTGGTGCACTCTATGTAGTAGCTAAGGGCCCTTTTCACATCCAGGCTGTGTAGCCTCCTCTCCCCAGAGGAGGAATGGTCAGTGAAGAAAACAGGAAGAGACATAGACTGATTAAGGTGGAAATCTGAAACCACCTTAGGCAAAAACTTCCTATTAGTCCTGAGGACCACCTTATCTCTATGGAAAGAGATAAATCAGGTTCCACTGACAGGGCCTGTAACTCATTTATGCGTCGGGCAGAAGTAATGACTACCAAGAACACAGTTTTCCAAGTCAAGTACTTACGCTCTGCTGGAGACAAAGGCTCAAAAGGGGGTTGCATGAGCTGAGCAATGCAAACATTAAGGTCCCAAGCAGGGGCAGGGTCCCTGAAGGGAGGATTGGTATGTAGCAATCCCTTGAAGAATTTACAGAATACAGGATGAGCTGAAAGGGAAGAGGGCTTGCCTGCTGACAAGAAGGCAGAGACAGCTGCCAGATGCACTCTAAGTGTAGCTGGTCTGAGTCCCAAGCTATTGAGATGAACCATATAGTCCAGGACTGTAGGCAACCCAGCAAACTCTGGAGAAATATGCTTACCAGAGCACCAAATAGTAAACCTTTTCCATTTGGAGTTGTAAGTCTTTCTGGTGGAAGGCTTTCGAGAAGCCTTTAGAATATCCAGAACACCTGGAGAGAGATGCAAATCAGCAAACTCTAACTCTTCAAGAGCCAGGCCTTGACATTGAGAGATTTGAGATTCGGATACCAAACCCTCCCCTGAGAACATGTTAACAGATTGTAATTCCTGGGAAGAGACAGGGGAAGGTGGACTGCTAAGGACAGCAAGAGAGGGTACCAGGGCTGTCTGGCCTAGTCTGGAGCAATCAGAATCACTCTGCAGGGTTGAGACCTGATTTTGACGAGTACCTTGAACAGCAGAGGGAAGGGGGGGAAGCATACAGGAATTTCCCTTCCCAATTGAGAACTAGAGCATCCAGGGGGACAGAGCCCAACACTGGGGGTCTGCAGCAAAAAAGAGGAAGTTGGTGATTGTCTGGGGCTGCAAAAAGATCTATCTGTGGAGTGCCCCATCTGGAGAAGATCACCTTCAAAATTAGGGGATCCAGGGACCATTCGTGATGGCCCTGAGATATCCTGCTGAGAGCATCTACCAGGACATTGTCCTTCCCTGGGAGGTGCACTGCTATCAGAGAGGTATTCGGGGAATAGGCAAGAGACCACAACTTCATTGCTTCTGTGCACAAGGCCGTAGACCGAGTGCCCCCTTGCTTGTTGATGTACCACATTGTGGTGGTATTGTCTGTCCTGATCTGAACTAGTTTTTTTCTGAACAGACTTGGAAAAAACTTGAAGTGCTAGAAACACTGCTCTGAGTTCTAAGAGACTGATGTGAAGCAGAGATTCTTGAGGTGACCACAACCCTTGGGTGGTCAGATCCCCCAAGTGAGCTCCCCAGCCCAAGAGGGAGGCATCTGTGGTAAGGATTATAGAATGAGATTGAGTGACAAAGGGAACTCCTTGCCTTAGGTTGTCCTGATCCTGCCACCACTGCAAAGCCTGGATCAGGGTTCGAGTCACTGGGATTAGCTTGATCAGAGAATCCTTTCTCTGGGACCAGAAGGCTCTTAAGTGGAACTGAATGTCCCTCATCTGAAATCTTGCTCCTTGGACCACTGCCGTGAGGCCCAGGAGCCGCAGAAAATGCCTTGCTGGTCAAGACACCTGAAGAGTGAATGAAGAGGCCAGTGTCACAAGGGTCCTTGCCCTGTCCAGGGGAAGGAAGGCTCTTGCCCTTATTCTATCCAGCTCTACCCCTATGAAGGTGGGGAGCTGCACTGGCTCTAGAACTGACTTTGAAAGATTTAGGAGGAATCCTATAGAAGTGAGCAGTTGCTGAGTTATCTGTAGGTGTGACTCGACTTGGTCTGGAGACTGACCCACTATGAGCTAGTCGTCCAGGTATGGAAAGATGGAGATCTTTTTTCTCCTTAGGAAAGCAACCACTACTGCCAGGCATTTTGTGAACCCCTTTGGAGCTGATGTTAGGCCAAAGGGCATTGCTCTGAATTGATAGTGGCCTGAGGGCAACTGGAACCTGAGGTACTTTCTGTGGGAGCATCTGATGAGAATGTGGAAATAGGCATGCTTGAGGTCCAGGGAGACTAGCCAGTCCCCTTGCCTTAGAGAGGGTAGAATTATTCCCAGAGTCACCATTTTGAACTTTGGCTTGAAAAGGTGCTGGTTTAAATATCTGAGATCCAGGATGAGCTGCCATTCTCCCGTCTTTTTGGGGGTTAGGAAGTACCTGGAGTACAATCCTTTTCCCCTGTGTAGGGGTGGAACCCTTTCTAAGGCTCTGACAGCCAAGAGGGAAGAGACCTCTGCCTCTAGGGCAAGGGCCTCTGAAGGATTTGCAGGTGGAAAGGATCTGGTTCTCATCTTGGGAAATTGTTTGAAGCTGATAACCAGTCCCTGGCTTACTACTTCCAAGACCTATTTGTCTGATGTTAAAGACATCCAGTTCTGGACAAAGTAAGCCAGCCTGCCCCCTACAGGTAGTGGAGAATCGACCCGGGCAAACCCATCAAGGTGCCTGTTTGGCAGGGGCTTTAGGCTGAGCGGTGGCAGCAGGCCTGCTTATACCCAGTCTGCCTCTCCCTCTGAAGAACCCCCCTCTGAGCAAAGGCAGAAGAGGAGGCCTGGGCTTGGTAGAAAGGCCTATACAAGGCCTGCCCCTGCCCCTGGAATGATGCCTCTGGGGAGTGGCTTGCCTTTCCTTGGCTTAAGCACTCCTATAGGTGGTCCTGTGCTCATCCATTTTCTTCATGTAGTTCTCTGTCTTCTCCCCAAACAGAGAATTACCAATAACAGGAAAATCCATGGCTTTAGTCTGGGTATCCTGTGACAGGCTAGTACGTCTGAGCCAAGCCATCATACGAAGGGCCACAGATATAGCCATGACTCTAGATGAAACATCATTGGAGTCTACTGCAGCATGAAATTGCACCTCCTTGGATGCCTCAATACCATCTGCAGCCACCCGCTCCAGCTCCTTGGCAAGCTGGTCAGGCACCTGTTTATCTAGAGCCATCACCGTGTCCCATCTAGACTTCTGGTATCTAGCTGTGTAGGCCATATAATTAGCCTGCCTGAGTCCCAAAGATGCTGCCATGTACTGTTTCTTTGCCATGGCATCAATCCTCCTGGAGTCCTTATCTGGGGGTTCTGAAACCAAGGGTATATTTGCCTTATCACAGGCAGCAGCCTGCACTACCCCAACATGGCTGCATTGCTGGGAAAGGAACTCTGTATCTGAGCCTGAAAAAGTATACCTCTTGCCCATTCTTCTGTCCACAGGAGGTATGGAATTAGGAGTCTTTAAAATTTTAAATGTCTGTTTCCCAAAAGACTTATGGAGGGGAATAGACAGTCTCCTGGACTCTGGGGTGTCCATCATCTCAACATAATCAGGCTCCTCCTGATCCTCTACTGCTTCCTCCATAGGAAGCTGGAGAGTTTCAGCCACTTTTTTGTAAAACATAAAGTGGGAAGGGGACTCAGAAAGCCTAGGAGGAGAAACACCTGAAGGTCTGTCTGGGTCAATGGGCACATCCAGACTTTCATAATCACCATCACTATCCTCATACTCTCCCTCCTCCTCAATCCGCCAGGCAAGACACCCCTATCAGTTCCTGACCGTGTTACGGGTCGTGGCAAAAAACGTAATGAAATCGTTTTTTTTTTTTGAACCGATAATGACCGGTTACCATACTCTAAAAAGCAGAACAAACTTTTTTTTACAAACCTGATCGGTTCAAACCGAACCGATCCGATGTTTACAAGTTCCACACAGAAACTAATAATAATAATAATAAACCCTATCTAGTACACACGGTACCACAGACAGAGACTGAGCCGACAGGTTAGACAGAAGAAATTCAGTTGAACCGAGGGAAAAAACGACACTTTAACCGACTAAATTGAACTGAGCGAAGGAGAAATCTCCGGAGCGACTGTTCGGTGAGGCGGAGTAAAGAATCTGGCGGTTTGGATTCAAACAAAGAGTCTCAACCGAGCTCGAGCTCAGCGTTCCATGACTTGCATGGGAAGTTAACTCTTTCCTCTCCAGGGCAGTTCAAAGGTTGGATATCACTGCAAAAGTCAGAATACAGCAAGACTTCATGTTGTTTGAAAAATTAATTTGTAAAAGAAACCAAAATCCCCATTTATCAGTTCATTGAATCACAATACAGCATGTTATAAATTTTTCAGATTCTATGTGTAACCTACAGTACGTCAAACAGAAATTAGGCACAAATGCCTACCTATTTGCAAGTGAAGCAAATGTGGTTATTATCATTCAGTTGTAAACACCTATAGTCACAGCCAGGATTCACATTGATAGACTCTGGGTAAGTATGATAAGTTTCTTAAATACTGGTACCTTATCCAGCTGTGTTCTGCGCGCGTGTGTGTGTGTGTGTGTGTGTGTGTATGTGTGTGTTTAAACATGTAACTTTCTAAAGTATATTGTATAGCACTGTGAATCCTGGCTGCAGTGTTTTTTCTCTGCTGTGGTTAAGCACGACACTGTAACAAGACACTGGCCTGCTGTAGGGGCTATTAGATATCAAACCAAAGGGTACGCTGTGAAGACTGACTTGGAGAAGATGCAATAAAATAAACTTGAATGACAGCCCTACAGACGTCATAAAACACCCAGGGAAAATTAGAAAAACTCCTCTAACAGACTAGGCAGAAACAAAACACTAGATTGAAGTGAGAACTCAAAACTGGTAGTAATACATATATTCCTAATTTTAACATACAGTTTTCCTTTAAGAAGATTCAGCAGAATATAAAGAGTAGCCCAATACTCTTGTATTGAAGTGAGTGGTGTGTCGCCGCACCTTTTCAGCAAATGGAGTGCACCCGCCATCCTCAGTACTTCCGGGTTTCGTATTTTTTTAAATTAAAATACAGTAAGTTGCGGCACAAGAAAATGCAGCTTTTGCTGTTAAAAGCTAAACCGGAGGGTTAGCTTTTCGGGTGCAGGAGCCCAGGATGTGTCGAGCTTTCCTTTAAAAGAAACATAGCCAGTAGGGGAAGTAATATAATGATGCCCTTGTTTCGAGCATATGTGCGACCATAACTGGAATATGCATCTCAAATTTGGTTTCCATCAAAAAAACAAGACAGACAGAAATTAGAACTGGTACAGAGGAAATTCACCAAATGCATTTCAGGTATGGCAGGCTTAGGCTATCAAGAAAGACTGGAAAAGCTGAACTTAATGCCTATAGAAACCAGAAGGTTAAGAGCACATCTTCTCTTTATGTATAACACTATGCAGGACTTTGATTTGGGGATAATTTTTAAACAGGATGGATGTAACACCAGAGGCCACCCATTACAATTACAAGGTCAAAGGTTTCAGACAAATAAGAGGAAATACTTTTATACAGTAACAGGGGTCGAGTTAATGCACTAGTGACGTCCCCATTGGAGAAATTTTATCTTTTTGACGCACTGATTAGGATTCAGTGCATCTTGATTGACGCAGCACTCCCTAGCTTTTAATCGCAGCTGGAAGGGGAAAAAAAACTATTTATTTTGCTTGCCTGTGAGCTGCAACACAAAAGCCACCACACAAAGTGCACAGCTAGCACTTAACCCTTTAATTACACTGCCTGAGCTCGGGATCCGAGTCAGCCTCATCATTACAATACAGGGTTGAAAGAGGCAGCTGTTAAGGGTGCTTCCAAAAGCTCCCTTGTGTCTGCAGTGCCGGAGGCAAACGGCACATTGTGCTGAAATCGGATGGAGAGTCGCAAGCAGAAAAGGAAAGGGGCGCGACATATTTAAATATGTTTCAGAAAGCTGAAATTCCAGGGCTGAAACTGCATGCAGACTAGTCAGTGAGCACAAAATGGAAGGGGCGTGATATATGCAAACGATGTTGCTGGATAGCTGAAACTGATACGGACGGACGAGTCAGCCAGCTGAAAACTGAAGGGGAGTGAAGTATGCAAAACGTGGAGAACTGAAATTCTTTGCAAAGCCAGAAGAAAGAAATGATTAGAGCGAGTGCATGTGAAAAGAGGTAGGGACTGGGAAAGTATGTAAACAGATGGAACACAAGACTGGGGATAGAGAATGGGAAGTAGTCAAATAGTGATGAGCTGCAATTTGAAATGTCATGGGAGAAAGCCAGTTCAAATATGAACAGTCTAAGCTAAGTAGCATACGGGGGCTAGCACTGGCTTCAATGGACCTGTAATTCTACCAGCCTTGTGTCCTTACCACAGTTTCAGTTTTGCTGGTACAGGTACAGAGTGTGTTGTGTGTACACTTGTGTAATAGCCTGAGAATGTAATGTACTTTTACAGTCTGAGAAATAAACATAATGTGGCAGGTTACAGGTATTGTGTAAGTGTTTACCACTGCCAAATATCCTTGCATACTCAGCAGGGAAGGATATATTACACACACACACACACACACACACACACACACACACACACACACACACACACACACCTCTAACCCTATAAAATGCACAGAAGCGTTGGTACAGTAGAGGAAACAGATAAGCTGGTAGACACACCCTCCCATGGCAGCCAGGTTATTGTGAAAATAGAATTATGATAAACAGCACAACTGTGTCAGAGAGCTTAAAAAGTTCTATATTTTCTTTTTTATCCTGGAAAGCCCAGCCTGGATTCAACATCTTGTTTCTTGTGTGGTCCTGCTTCTTTCAATTCCTGCAGCTTGGTGGACGGGAGCACTGAGAAGTTAAATGGAGGCAGGTTTGAGGCAGTATAACACAGTGGTTTAAGGCTCTGAGCTACAAATCTGGAGCCCTGGGTTTGAACTCTGTAGCCCCACTTGCATTGTGTGATCCTGAGCAAGTCCTTCACTGTGCTCCCAGGTCACACTCTGTAAACAAGCTTTCAGCTTAGTCTGTCTCTCCTGGTTAAACAATTGAAATTGCTTGCCCAAACTCAAAGTCACACAGTCTGTATTTGGCTTCAGTGGAGTTTGAGCCTGTGGTCTCCAAATTCCCAGACCAGTGTTACCATTATAACCCACAGACTTAACCTTAAGATACCCACAAGTCTCCTAACAGACCTCACTGCCTCAATGCATACATTTTGTAAGGGAAGAAGGTGATTCTGCCAACACAGATCACTGGTCAGACCCCACTGGAGTACTGCATTCAGTTTTGGCATCCTTATCTAAAGAGGAACATTAGATTTCTAGAAGGGTGCAGTGCCAAACAAATATATGATCCTGGGTCTGTGGAGTTACCATATGAGGTTAGGACTGAGGAAGTGAACATGTATTCTGGAGGAGAGATGGGGCAGGGGATATGACTGAGAACCTTTAAGTACATGAGAGGAATAAACAGGACAGGCACAAAGGGACTGTTCAAGGAGAATGAGGGAGACAATCTCATGATTTGAGATTGGACAGTGGAAGGTTTAGGAGGGAAATCTGGGGCATTTCTATTATAGAAAGGGTGGTAACAGAATGGAACACACTACCAGCAGAGGTGGTGGCCTGTAAAACAGTGGGATGCTTCAAGGGGCTGGGATAGGGGGAAAAGGAGGGTCATGGGAGAGGCAGCTGCAGAATAAGGGTGCTAGCTGCAAAATCTAGCAGACTCGACGGACCAAATGGCCTTTTTATGCTGGCAGTTTCGTATGTATGTCAGTATTTAAAAGTCAGCTCCTAGTTTGCCAAAGTAGCTCCTGGTTGGCTAAAGTGCCGATACCAGGAGCTATTCCAGGCACCTGGCTATTTAAACTTTATTTCGACTCTCTGCAATACCTCTCCTCCCATGTGCCTTCTGTTGGATGGTAAATGCTTGCGTGTGCGCGTGGTGTCCAGTGATGCTGCACCTGCTAAGTCTGTTTTGGGAGTCTGGCAGGAGGAGTACCAAAGAAGAGAGCACTGTCAGCCCACTAATTTTCTGAGTGCACACGGGTAAAGAGAGACAGACAGACAGACTAAATGGGTGCTTTTTGGGTGGGGTTCTGCTGGTGTGTGTTTGGGGGTCCTCATTTACTCAGGACCGCTGCAAGGCTCATGATGGATCGGATGACCAATGCAGAGCAGAGGTTGAGCAGCGTGAAGGAGGGTTCCGCAAGCTGTGCTGAGTCAGACATAGAAAGGTGTTCTACTTGCCAATGCGTAACTACAGAAAAATTCCAGGCAACTTATTTAATGGCAGATCGTCCACGGCGTTACATGTCGCACCTTCAGTGTATCGTAAAGAGAACAGAAACACACCAGCGCCTGATGTATTACACAACATAGATGGGTTCATTATTAACCCTTCTGTGTTTTGTACTGCATCAGGGGCTGGTGTTTTTTTGCTGTTCTCTTGACAGTTCACTGAAGGTGCGGCATTAACAGCGCTGCTGACGACTTGTCATTTAAAATCAGCCAGCCCAGATTTATTTCCTTGTTTCACGGCCAGCAGAGCAGCTTTTACTCGTGTCTGACTCGCACATCAGCTGCCTGCATCCTCCGATCTTCATGCTGCTTACTGTGCTGACCCAACTAGGAGGACGTAAGTTGAACTTGCCGTAACAGATTGACGGAACTTGGGCTAAAACGTTTTCTCTTACTGGGAGGTGAGTGTAATGAGACCTACCTGAGGGGTGGCAATGCTGGAGTTGGGGGATGAGTGATGCACTATGCAGGCTCTAGTTGCGGCATTAATTACACAGCAGCATGCAATAATTTAGCCATATTCAGCGAAGTGCTATGACTCAGATATGAAAGGCAGGGGTTCCAGTAAGTGTCCGCCCAACATGCGTGCCTCTTTCAGTCTTCCATACGCACACGTGGTACACAGATCGTGTAACTACGACTATGCATTAACACGCAGTTACTTTAAGCTACTCAGCCATTGGAGAAGGATCTCCTTTAGCAGTGCAGGGCAGCTGAACTATTTGGCGCGTTAAAAACATTAAAACTTTCTCTCCTGAGAAGAACTCATTCTAAATATTATTTCTTCTGTCTGAGTTTTTTGATAAAAGAATTACTCTGGACAACAGCTTTTGAGACAGATCAGGCTAACAGCATGACTGTAGGTAGAGAGTCTGAGGAATAGGGCCTCAGTGAAACGGATCAGAAACCAGATTTTTATTTTCATTTTTTCTACACATTATTTCTGACTTTGGATGTAACTTGCTGACAAAAAAAACCAAACGAGGCAGAGAAAAGTGACTTAAAAACAGCATGCTTTTGGCAAAGCACTCAGGATTTGAAGAAGACAGTCTGTATAACTCAGACTTTAGTCTTGAGGCTGGATGTTGAATTTCTGAGTAACCGTTGCATTTCTCTGATTGATTAGTCAGCACAATCTGGCTAAAGTGGTACACTGTCTCTCTCTACTGACTTTAATATTCTTTCTAGATTTTTTTTTTTTGTCTTTGAAATGGGTAAGGCCCACCAGGCACATGTGCCTGTCTTCAGGGCAACCAGGGAGCACTGGGTGGTTAAGTGACTTGCTTAGGTCGAGATATAAGGGAGGTTGTAAGAATCAAGCCAAATTAATAAAAGCCATTTATTTTGGTGTTCACGAAAATTTATAATTTCCAGTGCATTGACCCTCAACTTTTGGCTTCTGACCCCCTACTTTGAAAGCAGGGGGTCAGACTGACCCCCTGATTTCCAACCCTAACGCAAGGCCTGCAGTAAGAACGGTAAATCACTGGAATGCGTTACCTGAAAATGTTATTATTAGTAAAAATAAACCTATGTTTAAATTTAGACTGGATCAGTACTTATTGAATGGGAAAATTCCACAATATTATTAGATGTATACAAAAAGCATATATGGGCAATTACCTACTGGCTCCAAGTCTTCCTCAGTATGAACAACTGGCCCAAAAGGAATGAAGGACTGAGCAGGGCCAAAATATGTGTTTGTGTGTTGCATGAGTTGTGCCACAACCTATCCATCATTGTGCCCCCTGGATAGAGTGGAATTTATCCACAATGAGCAGCATGCAAAAAAAAAAAAAAAAAGAAAAAAATTTTCCAAGAAGAAACTTTCCACATATGCGAAGAGGTTGCTTGGTTGGTTGGTGTGCACAGGAGATGCATCTCACCCACACTATGTGGTCTATCTGTATTTGCAGATCATCAGTATCGAACTCAGTTGGTAGAACTGTGGTATCACTGCTTCTGCGGGCCATCTCTTGAGCTCCGCATGCAGAAAATGAGAGATCTGCATACAGCTCAAATGTGCAGAGAGATGTAGGGAGAAGGTCTTAACCAATTCTGGGAAAGGCAGACGGTCTCAGACATGGAGAAACTGCATAGGGATTATCAGTCCCAGACTTTCTCAGTGTGTAAAGCAATGGTCCAATTTCCCAGGTAGAAAAGATGTATTTCGGGAGAGAGGTGTGATTAAAAATCTTGTCACTTGAAAAGTTTCATGAGCGGTAACTCTCTGCCAGTACGGCAGTGTAGTACAAGTGAAAGGATTACGAGGTAAGTTGAATTGGCATTATTGGGAAGAGGACAGTAGTATTTTATAAGTTTAGAGTAGGTTCTATTTAATCAACTCTAAAGTTTTCCAATGAGCCATATATTGTGGAGTCATCCAGTAGAGGGATGTGCTGAGTTGTGCCACACTATGGTATAATGCAAAGTTTGACAGGGCCAAAATTTCTTGTGCTTTAGGTAATGGAAATGTAGAAAACTTAATACGTGGTTTAGCACCATCTCCCTCCGCAGGTATATTGTGAGATTAACCACTCCCATTTCCTAAATGCATTTAGTGGGGGTAAGACAGGAAGAGTCTAAGCTAAGTATAGCAGGCAGTGAAGTAAAATCATCCAAACACTGACAATGCGTTGTAGCAAGGAGAGGGGTATTGTTCTCCTTGTATCTAAATCCTTAAACTGTCCTGTTAAAGGGGTGTAATTAAGGATACTTAATTATGTCAGGTCCATGGGTATAGTGACTCCCAAATATTTTAGTGAAGGAAGGCTCCGCTGGAAGTCAAAAGGGCTTCTTAGCATAATCGCTTCGGGTGTAATGAAACTGAAGAACCTCTGTCTTGGAGACGCTGCCTGTACCCAGAATAGGAGTCAAAATCAGTTAGGGTCTTCCACAGAATAGGTAGTGATGCTTCAGGATCTTACAAGTAAACCATCTGCATAAAAGCCAAGGTGCGAGATCTACCTCCCAAGGTAAGACCTCTGATAGGGTGAAGTCAAAGGGCTTGAAATACAGGTTACTCAGCTGTAACAGGAGTTCTAGAAATGGTATATGTTGTTCATCCACACTGTCTGGCAGGTACCTTGCCGCTTTATGATGGGCCGGAAAGTCTTCAAGTTGGCTCCTCCCACCCACCCGGGTGATGAAACTCTCGGCTCCGCCCCATGACGCCAGATCTAGCCTGCTGGAAGCCAGGTTGTGTGCCGAAGCCAGGGAGGTCGGGTGGGTTGGTGTGGATGAACATATACCACTCCTAGAACTCCTGTTACAGGTGAGTAACCTGTATTTCTAGGGGCATGGATATGTTGTTCTATCCACACTGTCTGGCAGACACCTGGCAGTTCTCTGGGTGGAGGGCGGCAAGCCACACACCCCCTACTTAGGGAACAGGGACTGGAGAACTGAGGTTCCAAAACCAGCATCCTGGCGTGAATGTGGTAATGGGAAATGAAGGTGTGTGCCGACTTCCAGGTAGCAGCACTGCAGTTTTCCTGCACAGGGACGTCCCTAGAAGCAGCCACCGATGCAGCGGTATGACGGGTGGAATGAGCCCTAAGCCCTACGGGAGGGTCCCTACCCGCCAACCTACAGGAAAGATCAATGCAGGAAGTGAACTACCTGCCAATCGTCCGCTTTGCTGCAGGTCTGCCAGGTGCGGCTTCAGCGTAGGTGACAAACAGCTGGCGGACTTCTCCCCAAACTTCCGCCATACGCTCCTTGTAGTAAGCGAGCACTCTTCTCAGGTCCAAAGTATGGAGCCTGTACTCTGCCTCCAAGGTGTGACTGGGGTAGAACACTGGCAGAGTCAACACCTGGTTCAGGTGAAACTCCGACACCACCTTCGGGAGAAATTTGGGGTGGAGGCGCAGGACAACCTTGTCCCTGTGGAAGACCACGTAGGGAGCTTTGATAGAAAGTGCCTGGAGTGCCCCAATCCTTCTGGCTGACATGATAGCTACCAAGAAGGTCGTCTTCCATGACAGCAGCAAATCCCATGGAGGTGGTGGTTCACGCACTGGAGGGGATATGTGATCTAGGCCCTTGAAAAGCGCCAGACCACCTTCTCCTGAGCCACCAACTGCTTGCCAGCCCGTGCCCGGTAAGCAGAGATGGCTGCCAGGTGCACGTTGAGGGTCGTTGACCAAAGCCTCTGCTGGGAAAGTGGCCACAGGTAGTCCAGAATGCTAGCCAGCGGACAGGATGAGGGGTCCAAACCCTTGCCCTGACACCAAATGGAGAATCTCTTCCATTTGAAGGCACAGCATTTTCTGGTCAACTCCTTTGGGGATGCCTCAACGACACTGAGGACCTCGTTGGAAAGACCCAAGGCCTCGAACTCTAGCCGCTCAGGAACCAGGCTGTCAGGTGCAGGGATTGAAGGTGCGGATGGAGTACCTTCTCCTCATTGACGGACAGCAGGTCCGAGCATGCTGGAAACTGCCTCAGGAGCCTGGAGCTGAGGCTGAGGAGATCTGGATACCAGAACTGGCAAGACCAGTCTGGGGCTACCAGGATCACCTGCGCCTTGTCCCTCCTGATCTTGAGGAGCAGCTTGTGGATCAAGGGCAGAAGAGGCCCGGGATCCACAACCCCGAGAAGGCATCCCCCTGCAGCAAGCCCTGCTGAGGGGGGCGGGCACGGTACAGCCTCAGCTTGGCGTTCTCCCTTGAGGCAAACAGGTCCACCTAAGGTGTGCCCCAGTGGGAGAACAGGTCTTGTACTACCTCCATCAGGAGAGACCACTCGTGAGATGTATTGCCTATCCGGCTGAGGGCATCGGCCAGACTGTTCGAGGCTCCTGTCACATGAATGGCTAGGAGATCCGCCTCCAGGCTGAGCACAAGAGACCAAATGCGAAGAGCTTCCTTGCACAGAGGCAAGGAGTGTGTCCCGCTCTGTCTGTTGAGATAGTACATAGTCATGGTGTTGTCCGTCTGGACCTGGACCACTTGACCCTGAACAAACAGAGCGAAGGTGGTCAGGGCTAGCCGGACCACTCAGACCTCCAGCAGGTTGATGTGGCATCAGGACTTCTGACGGTGCCAGAGTCCATGGGCTCTGTGCTCCCCCAGATTGGCACCCCAACCCATCAGAGAGGCGTCGGTCGTCAAGATGACAGTGGGCTTGGGGAGGACGAACGGGATTCCCTCCAGCAGATGAGCTAGGCCGACCCACCACTGCAGACCATCCCACATCTCCTGGGTCACAGAGACTGGCTAGTCTAGATGACCTGAGTGCTGAAAACACTGGTGGGCCAGCCCCCACTGCAGGGGATGCCATATGCCAGTGGGCCCAATGGACCATGCTGGTGCAAGCTGCCATGAGACCCAGAAGGCACAGGAAGTCCAGGACAGGGTGCAATTGTCCAACCAGAAATGACTGGGCAAAGGAGGGAAGGACCTCGGCCCTGTCCACTGTGAACCAGGCTCTGGCTCAGAGAGAGTCGAGCTCTGCCCCAATGAACTGAATCACCTGCGAGAGCATGAGTTCTGACTTGGCCTTGTTGATGAGGAGTTAAGAGTGGAGAGCAAGCCTAGAGGGCCAGATCTCAGGACCGCTCCACCTCCAACCAGGAGGGACCTGCTATCAGCCAGTCATCCAGGTAAGGGTAGACCCAGACCCCTCTGCACTGCAGGAATGCTGCCATCACTGCAATGCATTTGGTGAAGACCCTGGGAGCTCATAAGAGGCCGAAGAGCATGGACCGGAACCCGTAGAGGGTTCCCTCTACCCAAAAGCAGAGGAACCGCTGATGAGACGGATGGATTGGGACGTGAAAGAACACGTCCTGGAGGTCCAGGAAGCAGAACCACATGCCCTGCTCCAGAGGTGGTATTATCTGAGCCAGGGTTACCATCCAAAAGGTGCGCGGCCTTAGGAACTTGTTCAGGTTATGCAGATCGAGAATGGGGTGCTAGCCCCCCCCCCGGTCTGTTTTGGAACCAGGAAGTACCTGGAAACAAACCCTGGGCACAGAGGAGAATCCGCAACCTTGCTGACTACCCCCAGCAGAGGAGCTGGTCGATGTCGTCTCGGATAGCCGACTGGGAGGCTGCGGACCTGGTAGCTCCCTGTGGGGCATGAGCTCAAAAGGGAGGGACATGCTCGAACTCCAGAGGCAGGCCCCTGCTGACCACTTCCAGCACCCAGCGGTCCGTGGTAATAGCGGACCAGGCGGAAAGGAAGTGGCTGAGCCGGCCCCCCATGGGGAGATCCAGGGGAGGTGAGGCGAGGTTGGGAGCTGCACCCTGCAACCCGTCATTGGGTAGGCTTGGAGGAGGAGGGACCGCCCGAGGAGCTGCCGGTGCCCTCCCCCCCCCGGGCTTCCTGACCAAGGAAGCGACGGACTTGGCTCTAGGGCGCCAAGTTTGAGCCTGCTGGCCTGTTGTTGGTGCTGCTGGGCAGGTCTTGCTGCAGGAGCAGAGGGACAAAAGGGCTTACACTGCTGATGGCGGCCTTTGTCCTTCTGTGCAGATGTGAACAAATCTAGGGTGACACTGGGTTTTTCAATGCACTGAAGGTGGCCCTTCACACCGGGCCCGAACAGGTCAGTGCCCAGAAAGGGAACATCTGCGAGCTTGTGTTGAGTGTCTGCCATGAAGGTCGAGATCTGCAACCAAGCCCTGCAGCGCATGGCCACTGCGGCCACTACCTAACAGGCACAAGAGTCTCCAATGTCCAGAGCCATCTGGAGCTGCTGCTTTGCCACTGCCCTACCCTGATCCTGGACCTGCTTGACCATGGTCTGGAGGTCAGCCGGGAGATGAGGGAGCACCTCATCTAGGGAGCCCAACACGGCGTAAGAGAAATGAGCCATCATAACAGCCGAGCTGGCCTAGCAAAGGCCCAAAGAGGCGGCAGCATACACCTTTCTCCCCGAGTAGTCCAATTTCTTGGACTCCTTATCTGGGGGCTTGTCCATGCCCCTCGTGTTGCCCGAGCGCCTGAAGACAGAATCTGCCACCAACCCCTCAGTCAAGGGGTGCTCCGAGAAGCTGGAGAGAGAGAGAGAGAGAGAGAGAGAGCCAGTAGGGACCACGTATTTGCAGGCCATCCAGGCCGATGGCACTGGGCAGGAGGCTGGGCGCTGCCAGAGTTCTAACACCAGGCCCACAATGGCCTTGGCTACGGGGAAGGCCTCCTTGGGGGAGTCCCCCTTCTCCAGAATCTCCGTAAGGAGATATCTGGCCCGCTTCTGCACGGGTTCAAGTGGCATCCCGGTGGACTCCGAGAAGAGCCGAAGGACACCAAAGAACAAGGTGGGGCTCTCGTCCACAGAAAGACCCCTGAGGATTCCAGGTCGACTGGACGGGAATGCAAAGAGGAGTCTTCAGACTCCGAAGAGTCCGCATACAGCTGGTGACCGCCTGCGCCACTCTCCACTCATCGAGGGGGATCAGGGGTGAAAGTGACAGACAACCGATGGGGCAAACCTTGAGCCAACCGAGAATCCTTGGTCAGCATCCCATTCTTCGGCTGGGAAGGTGGTGGTTCCACCACAATAGGCGGGGCAGTCAGTTTTGGCTGAGCTGTCGGCACCGGGACCAGGTCCTCGACCGGGGAACCGGCGGCGGCAGGAGTCGGCTTCAGCCGCTCAGGCGACAGCCACTTAATTGCCAGTGTGAAAGCCAGCGGCAGCTTGCTGCTGGCCAAAAGCAGCTGTTGCCACATTAGATCCGCATAACGCCAGCGCAACTTGAGCCGGAGCCTCTCCTCAGCCGAGGAGGATGAGGAAAAAGAGTGCCAGGCCGCTTTCCGCGATGTCGGTATCGAGACAGCCGAAGTCGGCGGGATTTCTCCAAAGCGGAGGAGGACAGAGACCAAGACCTCGACCATCGGCAGTGCCGGTGACGAGCCAAGGAACGAGCGGGGGAAACCCGTTACCCCTCCGATTCAGGGTCCTGGGCCAGGGATCTCAGCTCAATGGTCTGAGGCAAGTCCTCAGAAGGCACCGAAAGCACCGGTGTCAGAGAGAGTTGTCGGCCTCCTCGGTTGACAACCTGTCAGTGGGCTTGAAAAAAATCTCGGCTGCATCAACAGGCATCTCAGCCGGCTGGTCTGACAGGGACACCGTGAAACCAGCGGCCTGGGCTGCAACATCAACTGAAGTCGAGAGCCGACGGTCCAGAGAACAAGATCTCTCCCACTCCCAAGAGCGTTGACAGTGGATCTTACCTTTTTTCGGATCCTTCCTCCGGGACCAAGGAGTGTGAGACCCAGAAGGACCCTCCCCTTTAGTCAAAAGGGACTGGCACAGCTCCCAAAAGGAAGCCAAGTAAAAAGAGCCCAGTTGGATCGGAATAAAGGCCGAAGCCAAAGAGGAGCTCGCTGAGGCCTGGGCTGCCTCCTTCTCGAGGGCAAAGAGCTGTTCAAGCTGTTCCAGTTGTTCCGCAGAGCCCACCATCGCGGACACCACCCAACTCGCCTCCTTCAATTTGACCTGCGGGTACCGTTTCTCCGGTCACCACAGCTGGAGTCTGGCAGCGTGGTCTTCGAGCACCGACGGAGAAAAGGACCGTGGTCGTGCCCGAGGCAAAAACGCACAAGGCGTGGGGGTCGGTGCACAACATCTTCTGCCCGCACGGGCACCGGCAGAACCCAGGGACAGTCTTGTCCTCCATCGCAACCGTGAGGGAAGAGGGTGAAGACTGAACTCGAAAGAGTTTCAAAGTAAGTTTAGGAAAAAAATCTGAAGTTTTTAGAGCCAGGACCTGTAAAACGCGAGAGCGCTAAGGAGGGAACCTGATGCTTTCATGCGGTAAGGAAGATCTGGCGTCAAGGGGCAGAGCTGAGAGTTTCATCACCCAAGTGGGTGGGAGGAGCCAGCTTGAAGCCTTTCCGGATCATCTTAAAGTGGCAAGGTACCTGCCAGACAGTGTGGATAGAACAACATATCCACGCCCCTAGAACTTACGGTTCTAGATAAACAGCAAACAATAAAGGGGAGAGGGGGCAGCCTTGGTGTGTTCCGCTGTACAAGGTAAAGGAGTCACAAATTAGGCCACTGATCTTAACATATGCTTTGGGCTCATGGTAGATGGACCGAAGGATCTTAATGAAGGGGAAGGGGAAATACATAAATTTCTTAGCAGCAAACATGAAATTCCAAGTATCCAATCAAATGCCTTTTCCGCATTTAAGCTTAGTAATAAGAAAGGCTGTTACAATCAGGTGGGATGGTATAAGACATGCAACGTTCTTTTAATGTTGTCCTGGGTCTGCTTCACCCTCACAAAACCGGCCTGGTCTCCATCTATCAAAGAGGGGAAGAGGTTATCCACACACCAAGCCAATGCTGTGGCAAAACTTTTATAGTCCACATTTAATACAGAAATTGGCCAATAAGAGGCATAGCAAGTTTTTTCCTCAGTAGGTTTCAAAATGGCTGAAACTGTGGCGTACTGCCAAGTTGGGGGGGGGGGGGGTACTGGTTTACCACCATGAACTGCCTGGCAGACCCGTAGGAGGACAGGTGACAAAGTATTTTGGAATGTCTTAAGGAATTCCCCAGTGAACCCATCACAGTCACAGCCTGGGCTTTTCCCATTTTTTAAAATTCTTAATGATGGATTAACACCTCTTCATGGGCAACTGGTGTTAGAAGGGTTAGCTGGGGTAAATATAGTGGCTATAGGTATTGTGCCACTGCAGCAGGGGTGGAATCACCTTCTGCGGCATACAAGTCAGAGTAATATTGCTGACATGTATCTAGGATTTTTGCCGGGTTAGTGTGCATCTTATTCACAGTCAAGTCCTTATTTCTTCATCATTTGACATTGAACACGAAATGCTAGTGCTTTAGAGGCTCTGGAGCTTCCATCATAAAATCTTGTTATAAGTAACATAGGGCTGCCTCCATTTTAGTACTTAAAATATCCTGAATTGACCGCTGTAATTTTAAAGCTTGCAGTTCCACAGAGCTGTCACCCTGGGTGTGTTTAGACTAAGCTGCTAGCTGTGCCTGAAACTCCCGTAGCCTCTCCTTACATTACCGTTTAAGGTGCCAAGTGTGACTAATAAGATCCTCCCTTAGTACAGATTTCATCATGTCCCACAAGATAGCAGGAGTCTGTTGGAATTTGAGTGATCCACTCTGTAATGTAAGTTTTAGACTCCAAGTGATTCAAAAGGGAATTATTGAAACACCACAATCTTGCCCCCTAGCAGGACCCCAAGAAAGTTCCATGCTCAAGGGGATGTAATCCAATGATAAATAGGCAATATTTTACATTTTTGTACCAGCTCCATATGTTCAGCAGTAACATGTAATAAGTCTATACGGGTGTATATTTTATGGGGATAAGGACAAGAATAATACATGTATTATCTTCAAGCAGGGTTTAGGCATCTCCAAACATCCTGTCACCCACTCTTTTGAATTATAGCTCTGCCTCTTTTGTGCACTGCAGACTCTTGGGGCAGGGGAAGGAGGATTAGTGGTGTCACTTATATCAATGATTAAATTATAATTGTCGCCCATAAGATGGATTCCTCATTGATGTTTAAGCACCATATTTAAGAGGCCTTGCACTATAGGGATGTCTTCTGCAGGAGGGATGTAAAGACGGTTAATTTCCCTACCCAAGTAAGTACCAGTGGCAAGCACTAGTCTCCCATGTAGGTCAGAGTAAGTAGAGGTACAATGGAATAGGATTTGTCATGATAAAAGAATTGCCACTCCGCAATGCTTTCATTTCTATACGGGAAGAAATCACTTTTGAGAAGTCCAATTTACAACATTTCTGTTGCTCCTCCTCCAACAAGTGCATCTACTGGAGCAGGACAAATGTCAGATGCGTTTTCCAGACAGCTGATACAATCTTAGATCTCTTTACCAGGCTGTTTAAGCCATTAGCATTTTGACAATAAATAAAGTAGGATTATTAGTCATAAAATACAGTGCTATAGGTCCCCAGTGATGAGGTCTAAAATGTCATCTGACACCTATGTGTCAGCTACTGGGTGGATTCTGTATCCAGGGTATGACACAATGCATATGGGGGAGGTAGAGTAATGCTAGGCACCAATATATTACAAAAAGACAGCTTACCATTGAGGTACTGATACTGATAATGAAACAAACAAGTAGACAACAAACAAGAAAACCAATAACAATTGATAAACATGAAACAAGTAACATGTGGTCTCGGAGGGACCATTCAGGGAAATAAGGTTTGCGACTTCCAAGGTATAGTATGAGAGCAAGAAAAACAGCTTTCTTAACTCCTAAAAAGCCAGTCACGAACTAAGGCCTAGTTGAATAGGGAGGAGGTGAGGCGAGCGCCAGAAGTACTGCAGGCCTCCCAAGTGCAAACCCGATGGGTTGCAGGGGTGGGACACTGACAGGTTGGAATAAAAGGCAAAGAAGGCCACCACCTCCAAAACATGTGTATACTGCATGGAGCAGAACTGTCATGAAGTACAGTGTGTCACTCTAGCTCCCTGAGGATCTAATATGTTGCTGCAACCAGAGTTTCAGTAACAAAATTTGAAGAAAATCTGGGACCTGGTAAGGGTATTCCAGACCTCCTGGGGGGATATCAGAGAAAACAAAAGGGAAAAACATAATCACTGTTAGCAATAATATACAGAGGACCACAATTTAGTATAAACCATTTGTGGGTCTGGCAGAAGGTCTGCTAGTAAGTTTCATGTGCTCTCCCCCATCATCAACTGCTAGATTTATTAAGGTAGTTTACGTGATATGAGATTGACACAGGCTTTCAGCTGTGCGTAGTGGATCGCTACAGCAATTGCTGCATTTCTGATAGTCCGAGCACTCTCAGAACTCCTAGTGGGTGTGCCAAGAGCAGCAGCAATGTCACTCCATTCCCCAAACTGACCATGGCTGTGAGGCGGACCTCCCCCACGGCCGGCCGACCCATGTAACCGTGGGCTATATTATTTACGCAGAACTGGAACTTGGTTGTCAATATGGGAAATTATCCACGTGCTCTGGCTATTGCATAGAGTGCAATAAAAAAAGAGGGGGGTACACAGGGAGATCTACCAAGGCTCTGAAAACTGAAGACCTGCCTTACTGGAAACCCGCTGTAGGGATTAGAACTATCACTCTATCAGTACATCCCGTAAAGTTAAAACGGTGACTAGTAGGACTGCTAAACACCAGGCAGACCAAGTTGGGGAGGCGGTCCACACCAGAGTACTGAAATGGAGTCCAAGTAAAATAAAAAGTCAGTAGTCACGGAGCAGAAAACAAAAGCTGCTAGTCCTCATCTCTGTCCATAGCCTCCAAAACTCGGGAGCTAAAAAAAAGAACACAGCTTTACTAGTTCAAGTGTCAGGGATCTTGGTAAATGTTTGCAATACAGCTTGCACATCTTTAATGGTAGCAACCACCTGCAACTTGCAATTCTCCTGGCGAAATCGGAGGAGTCAAACAGCCAAGAAGAATGTGCTTCAGTGTTTGTTACACGAGACGGTTTCGGGGTCAAAATGCCCTTTCTGCTGTAAATCCTCTACAGCACCAGTGATAGTTTCCTACAAGGTGGGGCCTTTAGGATAAAGTACCCCAAGCCTGGCAAGAAAGGGATCTGGTAGCATAGTTGATTTGCTTTTAATGCAGCACACTGACCTGGCCCAGATATTTTACACTGCTCCATAACTTTCAGAGAATAATCATGGTCCCTGTAAACCCCTAACCCCCTCATAAAACAACTCTATTTCACCACAAACCTAATGGTACCTTTTGCTTCACTGCAAACTGTGGAACTGCATAATAACTGATCTTGAACACGGTTGGTTATTTTCATTGGGGGGTGGCCTCCAATGCTCAGCAAGTTCTCTCAATACCAAGTACAAATTCTGGCATTGTTCCATATGGGAGCGTAAAAAGATTTCCAAAAACTGGTTTAAGTCTGTGCCCTCAGCTTTTTCCCTTGTTCCACAGAGGTGCATGTTTTTATGCCTCAAGCATCCAGCTAGGTCCTCACATGCAGCTTCCAATGAATGGACCTTCTGCAATGCTTCCAAAAGCAGCTGCTTAGTGCGGCTGGCCCTGGAGTCCAGGTACGACATGGTGGTTTGCTGCTCCTTGGTGGTCTGTTTCAGGTCAGTAATGTCCATGCATATTTCTGCCAGGTCCCATTTATGTTCGCCACAGAACTCTTGTAGTTCAGTCATAATTAAATCCAATTTTTTCCTTTTTGGATAAGGTGTCCAGTAGGGGACCCATGGATTTTTCTGAAGTAGCCAAACTGCGAGATGCAGAGGCCTCTTTCATGAAGTAATCCATCTCTCAGCTGCTTACCTCCACCTCCAGATTGTCTGGTGTTGGTGATGATCATTTGTACATTAAAAAGATGTGGCATCCCTAGCCTGGTGGCGTAGAGGGTTGAGGCGCTGGTGCCTTACCTTGACCCATGCCGGTGACCCGGGTTTGGGAACGGACTCGGGACACCGGGGGTCGGCAGGGAAGGAGAGGATCACGCATCTGGAGGACTGCTCTCCTCTCCTGGGGTGGGTTGTGGGAGTGTGTCACACTGCAGTGACCTCCGGTGGAGACCAGGGGTAACGCAGACGCGCAAAAGTGAGGGAAGGTCACCAGAAAACGGAAACTGACTCCACACTCAACCGGATGATGGACGCCTGGCAGTCAGATGCCGTCAATGTCCCAGGAGCCTTCCGGCCCTCAGCAGTACCCCAGGGTCAAGTAGTGCATTTGCCTGCCCCACAGGTGCCTCTCCCCTTGGAGGAGGGGGCCCGCCCAGCGAAAGGTCACATCCAGGTTACCCTGGAGATGACTGCAAATATGAGGGACGGGGCATGGGAACAGGATAGATAGGAGGTGCCTTGGCATAGCCTGAAGGAGTGGCTAAGAGCAGTAGCACGTAGGGGAAAAAGATAACACAAAAAAAAAAAAAGATGTCACATCCTGATGAAAGCTGCAGTGGTTTTAATCTGTTAAATCAAGCTTCTGGGGCCTTTTTCAGGGAGCCGGGAATGGAGCTCAAGGGCAAGTTGCCACATTGGGAAGTGACGTCACCGGAATTCCAAGGTGGGAATTCCTAAAATCTTACCCTAGTCAGTAGTCTTGAGCCAAAACTGGGAAAGAGGGTTTCATAACCTCCTGCAGAGCAATACTGAAAGTTCATGCCCACAGGAGGCCAAACAGACAGAGGGACTAGAACATATTTCCCTTTACTGACTTTGAACTATTTTGGCTGACAAGAGAAGCCTCTGAAGTCCAGGAGTAAGAAATGAAGGGGGACAAAGGGAAGGGGCACCTCTATCTGAGGTTTTAGTTGCTGGGGACCGTAAGGAACCGAGTTCAAGGAAGCTCCAAGGATATATATTTTTTTTTTTGATAGTTGTTTAACCAGGGCTAGCACACTAAGCTGAAAGCTTTTTTACAGGTGCGACCTGGGAGCACAGGGAAGTTAAGTGACTTGCTCAGGGTCATGTAGTCTGCAAGTGGAATCTGTGGGATTCAAACCCAGGTCTGATCTGCTGGATGTCACCAGATTTGCAGCTCACAGCCTTAAACCACTGCGCTATACTGCCTCATATTCAGATGAGAACACAGCATCCACATCTGCAGGAGGTCACGAGATCCCTCCAAAGGTCAGACCAGACCTTACAAACACAAACAGAGCCACAAAGGGGTTTCGGGGTGCTCAGTGACAATATCCAACTGTAGAAAACAAAAGTCACAGCACTTACCATGCATGCGTACATAAAGAAAGAGACAGAGACAGGATTAAAAAAAAAAAAAAGTCTCTTGTCTTTACTTCAACCAGTAAAAAACAGGAAACAGTGTGCACCTGTCTCTTTCTTTATTTGCACATGGTAAGTGTCAGACCAGACCTTTTTCAAGAGGCTGTTGAGGTTCTCAAGAATGCCTTCTAGAACTTATCTGTGGAAATGGTAAAGTGGTAGGTGAAAGTACAGTTACGCAAGAACTTACCGGAACAGTAGATCTTCGAGAGGAGCACTTGTAGCAGGTAATACACATAGGACTAAAGCCGCCAGGCATTAGGACCACTCGGAAAATTTTCTAGCTAGCAGTCTGTAGCTGGGGAACCGTCCACTACGTCGGGCACGCCTGACGTGGTATAAAGGTGGCGGTCCCCCAGCACCATCTTAGTTCACCGCCGGAGACCCGGTTGGTAAGTAATGAAGAACCAAGAAGGAACTCCCCTACTGGAGAGAAGTATTATACCAATATAAGAGGGTGGGAAAGCCACGTGCTGCAAGAGCTCCTCACGAAGATCTACTATTATGGCAAGTTCTTATGTAACTGTACTATCTGACTTCAAGGTGGAGCTCTTGCAGCAGGTAATACACATAGGACTGAGTCCCAAACAGTAACCCAGATAGGCCCAGATCAGAAGGGAGGAGGACTGACTGAAATAGGGAAGAAATTCCACTCTCCTAAGAGAGCAGTCCCTGTAGAATGGCCAATCCAGAGCCTGCTCTCCTCCTAGAGGCTATGTCCAGACTGTAGTGCCTAATAAAGGTATGGACAGTGCTCCAAGTGGCTGCGGCATATAGATCCGCTGCAGAAACATTCCTCATTGAGGCAAAAGAGGTGGCAATAGCCCTGGTGGAATGACCCTTAACCGAGCCCGGTAAGGGTTTGCCATGATGCTGATAACAGAAGGAGATGCAGTGAACTAACCACTTGGCTAGTGTCTGTTTAGTAACAGGATCCCCTGCTTTATGCTTTGCAAAAGCGACAAACAACTGGTCCGGTTTTCTAAAAGAATGAGTCCGGTCCAGATAAAAACGCAAGACTCTGTGAACATCCAGAGTATGTAACAATGCCTCCCCCGTGTTGGAGACTTGGGGGTAATATACCAAAAGTTGAATATCCTGGTTCAGCGTTAAGGCGGACACCACTTTCTGCAAGAACTTGGGGTTTGTACGCAGCTGCACCCTGTCCCTGTGAAAAACAAAATAAGGCTCCTTGCACACCAGGGCCTGAAGCTCGGAAATCCTCCGAGCTGAGGTAATGGCAACTAAAAACAACGCCTTCCAAGACAGAAGAAATAGCTCGCACGTCACGGCCAGTTCAAAGGGGGTAGGGTAAGCTTTTCCAAAACAAAAAGAAGGTCCCAAGGAGGGATGGGATCCCTCCTCGGGGGTCTGATATGCAGGACTCGCCTAAGGAATGTCTTGCATACATCCAGTTGTGCTAGAGTCCTTTCTCCTACCGCGGCATGGTATGCCGAGACTGCACACAGGTGCACCTTGACAGAGGAGTAACTAAGCCCCAGATCAAGTAGGTGGAGAAGGTACCCTAGCATGTAGTTAACTGAGCACTGAAGTGGGTCTAAGGATCGGGCTGCCGACCACAGACAGAAACGATTCCACGTCATAGCATAGGTCGCTCTAGTGGAGGGTTTCCTTGCTGCTACTAGAATCTCAGCCACTCTCTTGGAAAACTTCCCAATCTCTCCTCTGCTAGGACTGCAGGAGTCAAGCAGGTAGGTGGAGGGATCGCAGGGACAGGTGTACCAACGTCCCCTGGTTTTGGGAGAGCAAGCGGGTGGAGAGAGGCAGTGGTACGGGAGGGCCTGTTGTCAGCTGCTGCAGCAGTGGAAACCAAATCTGTCGAGGCCAAAGAGAGGCTACCAGAATCATCCTGGCCCCTCTGACTGCAGCTTGAGCAGTACTCTCTGAACCAGAGGGAAGGGAGGAAAGGCATAGAAAAACCTCCCTGTCCAGGAGATGAATAATGCATATCGCCAGAAAACACTAGGGCCTGGATCTAGCGAGCAAAAATTTGGCAGTTTGGCGTTGCACCGGGACACAAAGAGGTCCAACTCTGGACGACCCCATCTTGCGAAAAGATCATCTGCTATGTCCTGGAGCAATTCCCACTCATGGTTCAGGGACAGAGAACGGTTCAGACTTTTGGCGAGAACGTTCTGAACTCCTGACATGTGGACCGCTACTAGGAACAGATCGCGTTCTACTGCCCAGTCCCAGATTCTCATGGCCTCTCTGCAAAGGGGGTACGACTTTTTCCCCCTTGCTTGTTCAGGTAAAAGACTACCAGGGTATTGTCCGACTGAATCAGCAGCAGACCCCAGAAGAGCTGATCCTGAAAGGCCTGGAGGGCATACTGAACAGCCCTCATCTCCAGAACATTGATATGGAGGGACCTTTCAATGTCAGACCACGATCCTCGTATCTGATGCTCTTCGAGGTGAGCACCCCAGCCGAGTCCCAAGGAGTCAGTAGTTATAGTCTGAATTGGACTTTGCCTCTGAAAGGGGACACCCCGCTCTAGATGAGTTGGATCCTGCCACCATTGCAGGGAGCGGCAAACCGCTTCCAAAATGCTGATGGGATGGTCTAAATCGTCCAAACCCTGATCCCATTGGACCCTGAGTTGCCACTGGAGGGTTCTCATGTTGAGCCGTGACAGGGGAACTGTGGCTATGGCGGCTGCCAAACGTCCAAACAGCTGCAAGACCACTCTGGCAGGGACCTGGTTTGCGGCCTGGACTCTCCGGGCTAGAGCAAGAAGTCGCTGTGCTCCGTCTGTAGGTAGAAAACTCTGCCTTGTCGAGTATCGAGCAATGCCCCAATATATTGAAGCTGTTGGGAGAGCCAGGGTTAGGATTTCGGCCACTTCAGGGTAACACCCAGAGAAAGGAACAGTTGCTCCATCTCCTGAAGAGTGCCCATTAGCTGATCTTTTATCAGCACGGAGAGCAGCCAGTCATCGAGGTAGGGGTATACGAGGTGACCCCTCCTCCTAAGTGCTGCAGCAACCACTGCGAGGCCCTTGGTGAAGACTCTTAGGGCCAATGACAGGCCAAAGGGGAGCACCCTGAACTGGTAATGGTTATCCTGGAACCGGAAGCGGAGGAAATTCCTGTGAGAATGCAGGATCTTTATGTGCATATAAGCATCCTGAATGTCCAAGGAGCATAGCCAATCCCCTTGATGTAGAAGGGAGAAGAGGCTTGCTAGGGTGAGCATCCGAAATCTCTTGTACAGGACGAATTTGTTGAGGTGGCTTAGGTCTAGAATGGGGCGAAGATTCCCTGTTTTCTAGGGAACCAAGAAAAAAATGGGAATAAAAGCCTTTTCCTTGTTGAGGTATCGGGACTGGCTGAATGGCCTTCTTCTGAAGGAGAGAGAATTTCTTGTTCCAGAAAAAGAGTGTGGCTGGGTGAGCAGTGGGATGACACAGAAGGGTTATCTGGGGGCATGCTGAGAAACTCTATGGCACAGCCCCTCTGAATTACCAGAAGCACCCACTGGTCAGAGGTAATGCTGCTCCATTCTGGCAGGTGAAGGGAGAACATCCCCCCCTACTTGTCTCCTCGAGGGCTGATGACTGACGGGAGGCAGCTGGGAGTCATGCAGTGCTCTGTAGGGTGGTGGTTGAATGTCTGGGGGCCTTACCCTTGCCATGGAACTGATGGCCTCCTTGTTGGCCTTGCCGATGAAAAAGGGCACTTTCCAGCCTGCTGCGGTTCAGACTTGTACATCTTGTACATGTCTGCAACTGCTTTTCCAGAATCTTGATGGCCCTTTATGATTCCTTCCACTTCTGGGCCAAAAAGGACCAGGCTCTGGAAAGGAATGTCCAAGATGGCATCTTGGAGGTCCTGTCTAAAGGATGTTGCTCTGAGCCATGCATGCCTGCGTAAACAGAGGCCTGATGCCGCTGCTCTCGCTGCCATGTCGGTGGAGTCGTACGAGCAGCAAAGCACATGCTTGTCGACATCCAAGCTGGATTGTGTGTAGGCCAGCAATTCATTTTTGGTGTCAGAGTCCGGCTGTGCCTTAATTAGCTCCATGGTCTTCTTCCCATAAAGATTTTTGACAAGTGACCATGTAGGCCAAGAAATCTGTAGATCTGATGGCCCCTGTGGCCAATGAGTATACCGTCCTTCCCCAATGATCCAGTTTCTTGGACTCTGGGTCCGGAGGTTGAGAACTGAGGTGTTTAGGTTGGGATTGCCTGCCGTGGGCAGCTGTCAGGACCATGGAGTCTGCCTTTGGCTGTTCCCCCAGAAAAGGTTCTTCTTTTGGAGACTTGTACAGGTGGTCCACCTTTCGAGGCACAGCTGGAGTAGAGGAGGGTCTCTTCCATATTAGTCTGGCTACATCCTGGAAGGGTTCCACAAGCGGTGGGATCACCAGAGGCTTTGGGTCCTTAGCACCCAAGAACTTTGCCAGCCGTTTACGCTCTGGGTCCGATTCTTCAGTGTCCCACTGGAATACATTTTGTATATACCTCATGATGTCCAGGAATGAAGGATTGTCCGGTGGGGACCACGGGGTATCTTTCGCATCTGGAGAGGGTGGGCAGAAGTCCTCATCTTCTGACGACTCAGAAGATTATCTGCATCATCCCCAGAGGTGGATGTGGAACGACCACTGGAGTTGGGAACTCCAGAAGGTCTCCTTTTTCTTTTGTCTTTGGGACTTGCGGATGGGTGGGATCCTTCACCTGCCCCCTTGTCTGGGGTCGGAGGAGGGGGCGGCAGAATGTCTCTTGGGGATGGCTCAGGTGGTCTGTATAGGAGATCCCCTTTTATGGTATTCCACCAGGACTTGAATAATGCTCCGATGTCCGCTAAGGGGACAACTGCGGGAGGCAGCATCGGGGCTGACAGGCCGGGCGTCTGTGTGTCGTCTGGTATCGGAGTCCCTTCTGGGGAGCCTGCCCCTGCTGTGTCCAGCTGGGGGCTTGGCTCCTTGCGAGAGGGAGAATGGTTGTCCGACCCAACATCCGGGGGGACTTGCGCCTGATCAGGCGACCAGTCATGTGGTGGGAGGTCAGACGCTTGGTCGCCTTCTGTCGACCGCCTGTCTGGCGACTGCCTTTTGTCAGGCGAATGGGCCAAAGCCGTCTGGTGCTGAGGGACGTTTGTCTGCCTTCTGTGGTGTCCCTTTAGCCGGAGGCGGAGATGGAGGCATCCGCAGGCTAACGGCCTCCTGTCACCTGTGGGGTTCGATCGACTTTTTGTGTTTGTCGGATGATCCGGTAGAACTTCGGCCTTCCTTAGGCTTAGCAGCGGGTGACTACCCCTCCTGCACCGACCCCTGGGAGGATTTGTGGGGTTGGTGAGCCAGTGGGGCTTGGGCATGCAGGTGCCCAGAGGTCGATGAATGGTCCTTAGGCCTCTAACCAGAGGAAGAGGACGTTTTCTTGGTGTTGGTTCACGGAACCGAGGAATCGACTCGGACCCTCCTGCCGGAGGCGCAGGAAGAGGAAGGCCTGAGGAGACTTGTGGTGTATTCCAGTCTGGGCCTGCCTTTATACACCGGGAGTGGTGCTTCCCTGAGGGCTTCTCTCTCTGGGGAGACTTCTTCGTGAGTGAAGAGGAAACAGGACCAGACGGGGACTTTTGCATGGCTGCTACTTTCTGCTCGAGGAGATAAACCTTTAAAGCTTTAGCCCTTCTAATTCTTGTTTTATTGTTGAATTTCTTGCAATGCTAGCAGTCGGGGCTTAGGCAGATCAGGCAGGCCTCTTGGCTGTCCTTTGCCGGGATCTGCTTGCCACACTGGTACTTCGACTTTCGCCAAGGCGGAGAGGGCAAAGACATGCAAGAAAACGTGAATATAGAACGAATTTCCAAGAAACTAATTGAAAACTGTCAGAAAAAAGTGACTATTTAACTGTGGTCGACTGCTGAAGCAAGGCGTCTGAGGAGCTGAACTAAGCGGGTCGACGGTGGGCAAATAACTGGGATGGCGCCGGGGGCCCGCCCCCTTTATACCACGTCTGACGTCGGGCATGCCCACATTGGGGGCGGTCCCCTTGAAGTCAGACCAAACATTTCCAAGGTTTCAACTGAAGGATTATACTTGTACCGGGTAGAATCTGAGAAACAAATTGAGACTTTACTTTACCAGGTAGTGGTTCCCAGGTCTGCAAGAAGAGAGGCACTGAAACTGGCCCATAGTATACCTATTGTGGGTCATTTCGGCAGGAAGAAAACCACACACACATACTTGCCTGATTCTTCTGGCCAGGTACATGGAAGGAAGTATCAGACTTTTGTGCTTCCTGACCAGAGTGTCAGTTGGTGGCTTCCAGAAGCACAAAAAAGGGCACCACCGATCTGTATGCCCATATCAGACACCCTGTTTGAAAGAACTGGAGTTGATATGGTGGAACCCTTGATAAAAAAGAACATCTGGGTATCAGTATACATTGATTATGCCACCCGTTACCCAGAGGCTATTCCCCTACGTTCCACTACAAGCTGGTCAGTGGCAAAAGAAATTATGTTTTCCCAAGCTGGGCTGCCAAAGGAGATCCTAACTGATCAAGGCACCAATTTTATGTCAAAACTTATGAGGGAGGTGTGTGCTTTACTAAATGTTAAGTCCACCTGGACATCAGTGTATCAGTCACAGACCGACAGTTTAGTGGAACGCTTTAACAAATTCTTAAAAGGCACTGTTTAAATTCATGTCAACTGGGGTAAAAAACTGGGGCAAAGCGTTACCCTATTTTAATGTTTGCCATTGGGGAGGTGCCACAGTTCTCCACTGAGTTCTCACCCTTTGAAATGTTATACAGGTGACATCCTTGAAGAATGTCGGATCTCGAAAAAAAGAGATGTGGTAAGAACAGACACAGAGACAACCTAACATGCTCCAATATGTATTACAAATGAGAGAAAGATTGGACATGGTTGGTAGATTTGCCAAAGAAAATGTTAGTAAACCCAGGCAGGGCATTATGACCAAGTGGCCAGGCTACAGAGTTTAAGTCCAGAGACTGAAGGACAACTAAACTGGATAGTTAAACTAAACAAAGTAGACAACATCTGACAACATATGGCTGTAGACTAAGCCATTGCCTGTGAAGTAATGTCCTTCCTTTCATCCAGAAAAGTGTTTTACAAGCATTTTGGCAACTTTAAATAAATGTAAATAAAGCTCAGAGAATTTCAAGCTCCCCATTCCAGCTGCAGCCTATGATGGCCGCAACATGCCTACGTGAAATTTAGAAGTGAGTAGCCATCTGGGAACAAGTGACCACCAAACAGTGTGGTTCACGATAAACACAGCCATAGAGTCAAGCCATACGAAAGTGAGGGTACTGGACTTTAGGAGGGCTGACTTTGTCAAAATGGGAGAGTGTCTCAGAAAAGCACTAGCAAATGGGCAAGAAGGAGAGGTGGAGGAACAACGGGGAAACATCAAAACTGCCATCTCAGAGGCAACAAGCCTTTATGTGAAGCACATAAACAAATCAAAAAGGGAAAAAAAACACTATGGGTCTCAAAAGAGGTGGTGGAGGAAGGTTAGGGAGAAAAATATAGCATTCAGAAAGTACAAGGAAACACAGAAGGAGCAGGACAGAGAACTGTACCAATTAAGGCAGCAGGAAGCAGGGAAGGCAGTCAGAATAGCAAAGGCCCAAACCAAGGAAAAGATAGCCAACTCAGTTAAGAAGGGGGATAAAACCTTTTATAGGCACATTAGGGAGCGAAGAAAGACCAAGGGAGGGATAGTTAGGCTTAATAAAGAGGATGGTGGGTGGGCAAAGGGTAACAGTGAAAAAGCAGGGATACTGAACGAATTCTTCTGCTCAGTATTCCCAAAAGAAGAGGAGGAGGGGAGGTACCTAATCCAATCATTAGAAGCACTCTGGATAGGGGTGTCAATACCAGTCCATTCACAGAAGAAAGGGTTCTGAAAGAACTCCTAAAACTGAAGGTGGACAAAGCAATGAGCCCTGATAGGATTCATCCCAGAATTCTAAAAGAACTAAAGGGAGAACTAGTGACACCACTGACTACCCTTTTTAACAAATCATGGGAGGATAGTGCGGTCCCAAAGGACTGGAGGAGGGCGGATGTGATTCCCCTTTACAAAAGTGGGAGCAAAGCGGAGGCAGGAAACTACAGACCTGTTAGTTTGACCTCAGTGGTAGGGAATATGATGGATTCACTTCTGAAAGAAAGAAAGAACTGTTGAGTACCTAGAGGCCAGTGGGGCACAGGACCCAAGGCAGCATGGATTCATAGTGGGAAGGCCATGTGTGTCAGACGAATCTAATAGATTTCTTTGACTGGGTGACCAAAGTAGTAGACCTGGGAGGGGCTGTGGACATGGCCTACCTAGACTTTAGCAACACATTGACACAGTCCCACACAAAAGATTAATAAACAATTTGGCCAGCCTGGGAGTGGGTCCCAGAGTGGTAGCTGCTGGACAACAGGACACATAGGGTAACAGTAAACAGCGTCCACTCTGAAGAAAGGGGGGTTACTAGCGGGGTACCACAGGGTTCAATACTGGGACCGGTCCTTTTTAATGTCTTTATAAGTGACATTGTGGAGGGAATGGAAGGAAAATTATGCCTCTTTGCAAAACAGACAAAGATCTGCAACAGGGTTGATACACGGGGGGAGTTGGTAAAGATGAGAAGGGACTTGGCAAGGTCGGAGGAATGGTCAAAAGTATGGCAGCTTAGATTCAATGCAAAGAAGTGCAAAGTAATGTACCTGGGAAACAAAAACCCAGGGGGAAGAGTACACAATGGGGGGAGATACTAACAACAAAAATGGAAAGGGACCTGGGGTAGTCATATCAGATAACCTAAAGGTAAGCAAGCAAAGTGAGAAGGCAATAAGGAGGGAAGGGGGTATACTGGGATGTATAGGAAGAGGCATCACCAGCAGAAAACACTAAGTTGTTATCTCTCTGTACAGACAGTTGGTGAGATCCCATCTGGAGCACTGCATGGACCCATCTTCACAAGGACACAGACAGGATGGAGGCAGTCCAGAGGAGGGCAACTAAAATGGTGCAGGGTCTGCACCAGAAGCCATACGAAGAGAGACTAAAGGAGCTTAATATGTATACCCTCCAGGAAAGGAGAGAGAGGGGGAACAGGATAGAAACTTTCAAGTACTTAAAGAGAATCAAAGTCCAGGATGGTAGCATCTTTTAGAAAAAAAGATGGGCAAGAACAAGGGGGCACAATATGAAGATAGAGGCTGACAGCACAAGGGCAACGTGAGGAAGTAATTTTTCATGGAGAGGGTGGTGGACACATAGAACAGCCTTCCTGAGGAGGTTGTGGGGTCAAAAACAGTGGGGGAATTCAAGAATGCATAGACGGACATAAGGCAATTCTGGTGGGGGTTAGGAAGAAGTAGGCTGTTGGTTAACTAGGATCTACAGCTTATCCAATAAGCAGGGAAATGGGCAGAGGTGGGCCAAGTGGTCCTTCTCTGCCATCAAAGTCTATGTTTCTATGTAGCATTTGTAGGTAGCCTCGTGTAAAGCAGTTGTACAACCACTTTTGGATGAATTCAGACGTGTAGCAAGTGACTGCTATACATACACAATTTTGTGTCGCAGTTGATGGAAACTGTGTAGGTTTGCTATACCAGGTGAAATATTAGCTGTGCATAGCAACACCTCCCCAACCCCCTGACACAACTCCCAGAGTCCACTTTCAAACCCAGGTTGACGGTGCCTGAGCGTGATTTACTACCTGCTGGGCCACTGGTCAGCCGAGAGGTCGAAGTTTTTTAATTAATGTTAGCAATATGGACACTGCATTTCAACTGTGTATCAAGCCACATTCCCACATATTTTTAACTTTGTACAGTTTCAACTGACATGGTCTAAGATTATAAGACATAGGAACCTATTTTTAAAATATATTTGCCACAGGCACAGAATTGGAGAAATTGTTCTGAAACTAGAGCTCTCAAAGAATCAAGCCTTTGCTTTAATCCTATGATTTGCACAAAAAAATCATGACTTGATTTATTTACTGGGATTAAGGACAAGATTATTCTGGTGCTAATATTCCTGAAAAATAAACATCAAAGCACACTCTGCTAGTATATAAAATAAATAAGTAATTGATTCTTGTCTGAATGCACAGTTCAACTATTATACTAAAGCTATATTTCAGTACAGAATTTAAGAGAATGCCATGGGTACCAGTACATTACTTTCCAACCCATTACCTTTTGCTCATGTGAATGCAGAAATATGCCATTAGTCTAGAGGTCATGTCAGGTTAGATTACATTCAGCCACTTCTGTTTATTTTAACCCTCTCCTAAGTACCCAAGGTTAAAAGTGAAGGCAGGAACAGTGCTTACTGTATAAAAAGCATTACCCCATGTACAATGCTCCAGTTTAATGGTTACAGCAGCAAGTTCAGTTTTAAATATAGCTGAAGCACCACTTCATTGTATTAATTTAAAAACAAGAGTGTAATCATCAGTCTCAGTTGCAAACACTCACGTGCATTAATCACCCGGCAGAGGGCTCTACAGGTGATTAATGCCTCCAGCAAGGCGTTGCTGCGGGCGAAGCCCGGTTCAACCCCAGCGGGCATTAGTCACCGGTAGAGCCTTCCTCTGCCGGTGATTAATGCACTTGTGACACGGACAACCTCGATTGCGCATAAACAAACTCCACAGCCATCTAATTTTTGCCTACACCCGCGGCTCTCTCGCGTGTCTCCTATGTGTGCTGTCTAACTTACCCCTGCATCTGCATCGCAGCAGTCTTGCTCCTTGCAGGCTCTATCCCCGTTTGGGATCCGTAAGCGCCGACCGACCACAGCGCTACTTGCCACCCAGTGGCTATCGTACCGACTACAGCAGCAACACGGCATTATGAGACGATAATGCCGTGTTGGGCTCGGGAACGCGCAAGAGCAACACGGCATTATGAGAAATAATGCCGTGTTGGGCTCGGGAACGCGCAAGAGCAACACGGCATTATGAGAAATAATGCCGAGTTGGGCTCGTGCCCGCGCTTCCCACAACACCAACACGGCATTATCGGCTCACAATGCCGTGTTGCTCCTGCACCACATGACGGCGTTGCGCCTATCGCGGGGCTCCCTGGCACGGCTGTCCATAATGCCGTGTTACAAACAGCCTTATCTCACCAGTGCACAGGCTCTTTATGCAGAAACATAGAAAATGTTGATCAAAAAAGACCACTGGTTCATCCAGTCTGCCCTGTTACACCCTCTCCTACCCCACGATGTATTTATCTATTTGCTGACGAGGTGGACTCTCAGGAACTAGGTTCCTTTGCCAGAAACCTCCTGGACTATAAATGAATACTGTAGAGTCACGAGACATGATTGCAGTAAAAAACAGGTTACTCACCTGTAGTTCTAGGAGTACTATATAGTTCACATCCACACACTGGCAATTCCACTGGAAGTGCCGATTCGTCGGAACGTCTTTAAGCAACGCTCCTTCCACCACCCATGCAGTATATCCTCCAGCTTCGTCCCATAATGTCAGGTGTTACATTCTGGAAGCAGGGATCTGTGTGCCACTTGCCAGGGGAAGCAGAGTCAGCTGTGTGGATAACATAGAAACATAGAAACTGCTGGCAGATAAGAACCGCAAGGCCCATCCAGTCTGCCCGTAAGCCCTGAACTTGACTACAGCTTCTGACCCTCCTTCTGCTTTACCTCTATGGTTCCCCTATGCCTGTCCCATGCATGTTTAAATCCAAACACAGTGCTCGCTCCCACCTCTTCCTGTGGCAGACCATTCCATGCATCCATCACCCTCTCTGCGAAGAAAAACGCCCTCATATTCCAGCGTAACCTGCCACCTTCCAATTTCATGTCATGCCCCCTCGTTCTTGTACTCCTCCTGTATTGGAAGATGTCTCCCCCCTGCACCTTGCTTATGCCTTTGAAGTACTTGAATGTTTCTATCATCATGTGAACTATATACACCACACCTAGAACTACAGTTACAGTTAAGAAATCTTTTTTCTAGGGGCATGGATATAGTTCACTATCCACACACTGAAAGATGTTCAGCAGTTCTCTCGGAAGAGGGGGTAAGGAATGCACCCCTACTTGGTAAACAGAAATTGGAGAAGCAAGGTCCCAAATGCAGCATCCCAATGAGACAAAGTCGATGCTGTAATGGGAAATGAAGGTGCAAGCTGTCTTCTAGGTAGCAGCCCCATAGATCTCCTGGACAGAGATCTCCCAGGAACCAAGTCCTAGGCCCTACAGGAGGCTCCCTACCAGCCAATGTATGGCAAAGATCAATGCAGCATGTGATCCACCTTCTAGTCGTCTGCTTAGCCATTGGTCTGCCAGGCTTGGCTTCAGTGTATGTTACAAACAGCTGGCAAGCCTCACCCCAACCTCTAGCCATGCACTCTACTAGTAAAAGGGCGTACTCCGCAGGTCTAGAATATGAAGCCTGCAGTTGGCCTCCAAAAATGGGTTGATAAAATATACCAGAAGGTTCATCACCTGGTTAAGGTGGAACTCCAATATAATCTTGAAGAAAAACTTCAGGTGGGGAGAAGGACAACCTTGTCCCTGTGGAGAATCAGATATGGATACTTCAGTGACCGCGCCTGGAACTCACTGATAATTCTGGCTGACAAGATGACCACCAAGAAGGCAGTCTTCCATGACAGGTGTGACATCTCACACCTCTGCATAGGTTTAAATGGCTTGCCCATGAGCACAGCTAGCACCAGCAGCAGGCCCCATTGGGGTGGTGGTTCATACATCGGAGGGAATAGGTCCTTACAGAAACTACAACCACCGTCTTCTGGACCACTGCTGACAAAACAGCCTGCGACCAGTATGCAGAAATGGCTGCCATGTGCACCCTGAGGGTCGTCACTCGCAGTCCCAGCTTGGAGAGGGACCAGAGGTACCTTGATCCTCCAGGATACTAATGACAGGGTAGGCAAGGGGAACAAGCAACTTGACCTGACACCAAACGGAAAAACTCTGCTATTTAAAAGGCATAGCACCAGTGAGTTGATTCTTTTCAGGAGTCCTCTACAATGTGGAGCACATCTTCTGAAGGACCAAAAGCCTGGAGTTCTAGCCGCTCAGTGTTGTCTGGTCAGTAGGTCCAGGCAAAGAGGCAACCATAATGGACGCCTACTGCTGAGGCTGAGGAGATCTGGGTACCAGAACTTACATGGCCAGTCCAGAGCTATCAGAATCATCCATGCCTTATGCTTCCAGGCCTTGACCACTACAGTGTGTATCAGATGGAAGGAAGGAAAAGCGTACACGAGACCTGGATTTCAGAGCCTTGCAAAGGCATCTCCCAACAGTGTTCTGGACTGTAGAAGATGCGCACAAACAGCCTCAGTTTGGCGTTCTCCCAGGAGGCAAACAGGGCCACCAAAATTGTGCCCCACATGGAGAACAGGTGGCTCATCATCTCCTGATGCAGGGACCATTTATGCAATGTCTTTACCACCCAGCTGCAAGTGCCTGCCAGCTGACTATCCACTCTGGTGATATGAATCACCAGGAGATCTGCACCCAGGCTGCACACCAGGGCACAGGTGTGGAGGGCCTCCTGGCACAAGGGAAGGAAGTGTGTGCCACCCTGCTTGTTCAGGTAGAACATGGTTGTGGTGTTGTCCATCTGGACTACCACAACCTAACTCCTAACCAAAGGAGTGAATTCTATCAGAGCTACCTGCAAAACACAGACCTCAGCAGGTTGATGTAGTGACAGGACTCCCTGGGTGACCAGAACCCCTGGACCCTGTGGTCCCCACCACACAAGGGACATGTCCGTCATGAAAGTGATGGTTGGTTCTGGGCAGACAAATGGGACTCCTTCCTCCAGATGCTCTGGGATCAGCCACCACTTGATGGCATCTCATATTGGCTGGGTCACTGTGACCGGCTGGTTCAAGTGTCCTAGGCGCTGGGACCACTGACAGCCCAACTCCCATTGCAGGTGCCGCATCCACCAGCAGGCCCACTGGACCATGATGGTGCAGGATGCCATGTACCCCAGCAGCTGCACAAAGTCCTGGGCAGAGCGCGAACAACAGATTTGAAATTATCAGACAAAAGAAGTAAGATCCTGTGCCCAGTCGCAGGGAGTTGGGCTTTGGTTCGCAGAAGTCTAGTTCTGCCACTAAAAGTGAATCAGCTCAGAGAAGCTCAGTTCAGATTTGGCAAGGCTGACTAAAAGGCCCAAGTTTCTGCAGGTCTGGACGGCCAGATCCCTGGACACTTCCATGGTCTCCTTGGATGGCCCAACGATCAGCCAGTCATCCAGGTAGGGGTAAACCCTAATGCCCCTGCACCGCAAGAAGGCTACCACCACTGCCATTCATTTGGTAAAGACCCTGGGCATGGACGAGAGGCCGAAGAGCATGACCTGGAACTGATAGAGAACCCCTTCTATGAGGAACGGGACATACCACCAGTGAGACAGACTGGGGTGTGAAAGAACACATCCTGAAGGTCCAGGGAGCAGAACCACATGCCCTGCTCCAGGCATGGTATAATCTGGTTTAGAGTGACCATCTGGAACTTGTGCTTCCACATGAACTGATTGAGATCAAGCAACCTCAGTATGGGGCGTCAGTCTCCACTTCCCTGTCTGTTTCAGGATCAGGAAATATCTGGACACATAACCATGGTTTAGCAGAGCATCTGGGACAAGGGCTATAGCCCCTTTCCCAAGGAGCTGAGTAAATTCCTCCCAGAGGGTGGAGGGCGTCTCCTACAACACCAAGGACTCCTGAGGAGCAGGAGATTGGTAAGGTAGGAGAACCTCGAAGCATACAGGCAGCCCTCTGCCTACCACCTCAAGAATCCACTTGTCTGTAGTATACAGAAATAGGTTAGCTGCCGTATTGGTCCTTGTAAGAACAGATCCAGAAGCAAATGGTTTGATACCTTTTATTGGACCAACATAGATGGTACAAAAAGAAAACAATGTCTAAGCTTTCAGATTTGGTTGGTCCGAAAGCTTAGACATTGTTTACGTTTTGTAACATCTATGTTAGTCCAATAAAAGGTATCATATAATTTGCTTCTGGATCTTGTCTGTAGTAATGACAGACCAGTATGGCCAGAAGTGCTGAAGTTGACCCTCCACTGGAAGCTGGGTCAGGGACTGGACAGGAGGGAGGTAGATACCCCCCAACCTGTCACTGGGCAGCTTTGGAGAGAGTACTGGCTGCTGAGGTTGAAAGGGAACCTCCTCTACCCCCTCCTCTCAATGGCCCCTGGCCAGAGAACTTGGCCTTGGGGTGCCAGGCTTGGTATTACCCTGCTGAGACTGCTGCTGCCGAGGCTGCAGTGGCTGAAAGGACCAAAACTGAAAGGCCTTCTTTTTAGGCTCGTGGGCCTTCGGGTCCTTTTGGGATGAAGCTTCAGAGTCCAGGGTGGTGCTGGACTTCTCAATCCTTGTTATTCTTACTGATAAACCTATATTGGTTAACTGCATTTGAAAGCATTAATGAGACTTTAAATAAAGAAAGGGGCTCTGTACACAGTAGGAATTATGTAAACTGGTGTATATCATCACACGTTTTGTCCCCAGGGCTAAACAAAGACTTAATTAAGATGGCTGGAATGTATTATGGGCCAGTTAGTAAAGAATGTTGTAATTCATCCCCTGTTAGAATAATTAAGAAGTTAGTTAGAAATATACTGATAAGAGCTTGTTCTAGGAAAGGGGTGTGTGGTAAATTTATTATGGTAATTTCTTTACTGTTGCTGTGTGGGGACATACACAATAACCCAGGGCCACAATATATGGAAGCCTTCAGTGCGTACACCTTGAACAGGAAGGATTTTTCCATAGTCCACTTTAACATGTGTAGTTTCGGTAACAAAATGGATGCCCTGAAAGAATGGGTTCTAGAGAACCAACCAGATACAGCTGTACTAACAGAAACATGGTTCTGTTCTAGGGATCCGCCCACTTTTTACGGGATAGATGAGTATCAAATGTTTAGGCAAGATCGTAATAAATGGGGAGGGGGTATAGCAATATATTCTAAATTACAATTGGATATAAAAATGGCTAATGATGAGCTACACTATCAAGGTATGGAGGTGCTGACAGCAGAGTTAAAAGTTTCTTTTGCCCACCTTTATGTCTTATGGGAGTTTATAAATAAAAGAACCAAGGTTCATCCATCAAAATTTCAGATCTTGCATGAACATTTGAAACAATTCAAACTAACATGAGTTACCGTTAATTGGTGACTTTAATGTGAATTAGGAGTGCATGGAACCTGAACATGAACTGTCTGATATGTCTTTAAGTCTAGGATTAAGTCAATTGATTAACTTGAGTGAGCAGGGTTAATAACAGAAATAGTAGGGCATCGTCAACTTTGGATTTGATTTTTACATCCAAGAAAGATATCTATAAAAGGAGTGGGGTGTTATTGGACACCTTTAGTGACCATCGTGGAATTTTTTTGTATTAGATCAAAAGATAAAAGAATAAATTTGGGATACTGGGAGCTTAAAAGAACATTCAGACATTGTGATTATGTGAATTATATGCAGGACCTGGAAGGGGTTGATTGGGAAAGAGTAAACTTAATACTTACAGGCATGGCAGTTTTTTAAAGAAGAGTGTGAAAATATTTAACATACATGCACCCCTGAGAAACCCCTTCCGCAGTGTAAAAAAAATGCTATCTGGTATAATGGTAACCTGCATATTTTACGAAAAAGGAGAAACAAGCAATGGCAGAGAACCAAGAGACATGACTCAGCATGAGTGGGATAAATATAGAGCTCTAAGGAAGTTACTTAAAAGAAGTTAGGAAGGCTAAATCGGGATATTATAGGTATATACTTAAAGATACTCAATTTTCAAACCCAGGTAAATTTTGGAATTTAATATCCAAACTACAGAATCCCAGTAAAAATGGCTACTCCAAAGTGTTTAATATTAATTGGAGGGA
The DNA here is from genome assembly GCA_016271365.2 of Neoceratodus forsteri. Taxonomy (NCBI): domain Eukaryota; kingdom Metazoa; phylum Chordata; order Ceratodontiformes; family Ceratodontidae; genus Neoceratodus; species Neoceratodus forsteri. Next base: position 1,266,707,964 of record CM057453.1, read on the forward strand.
AGTGGATATAGGATCAGAAGCTGTGAATAATTTCAATGAATATTTTGTAAATATGGGAGCAATTGTAAATGAAAATGAAAGTAATACCCAAGAAGAATAGGATATTAAATGCTCCAAAAAGGAAATGAAAGAAATTCTAGTTTTCATAAAAATCCCTGTTAGGGTTTTAATGACTGAACTTTTGAGCATAAATGAAAAAAAAGCAAATGGCCCGGATGAACTCTGGAGTAAATTATTGAAATATGCTGCGCCAGTGGTGGCTTTCCCATTGACAGAGATTTTTAATCAATCTATAACTACTGCAGAATTGCCAGATGAATGGAAGTTGACGAAAGTAATCCCTATTTTTAAACCAGGAATAAAAGGGGAGATTAATAACTATAGACCCATCTCGCTAATTTCTGTAGTGGCCTAAGATATGTGAAAAGATGGCAGCACTGCAGATAAAACAATATTTGAATGAATTTGGAATTTTAAATAGTAACCAGTCAGGTGTTAGAGAAATATACAGTACACAAATGGCCGTAATAAAAGTAACAGGAAATATACAAACAGCTATGGATAATGGTTTAATGACAGGTACCTTACTAATAGATCTGTCGAAGGCATTCGACACTGTAAATCATAAAATACTACTAAAGAAACTAACTTACCTAGGTTTCTCGGCAAATGCCACAAATTGGTTTAGTAATTACTTAGGTGGCAGAAAGCAAAGAGTTTGCCTGAGTTCGCACTACTCAGAGTATAAGGAAATATAACAAGGGGTACCCCAAGGCTCAATATTGGGGCCTATTCTTTTTAACTTGTACACAAATGACTTGGATTTCAAACAGCAAAATTTAAAACATCATCAGTACGCGAATGACACAATTTTGTACCTGTCTGGTCTTGATATAACTGCCATACAAAAAGGTCTGCAGGAGGCTTTTGACAACATTCAGAATTAGTACATCAATAACAAATTAGTACTGAATAGTGGTAAAACCAAAATTATGTTGTTCAGGCAAAAAAATAGGGAGTCACAAGTTGGGAAAATCCTGGATAGTAGAGTAAAAGATGGAACATCTTTACACTCAGTCGAAGAATATAAAATCTAGGACTCTGGCTGGATACAAATTGTAAATGGAATATACAGTACATATAAACATTCGCATCAAATACCTCCCTACAAAACAAGTTACTCCGTACACATTTCACCTCCAGTTGCTCATGTATCAGATAAGAACTCTTACTTAAATGTCTCGCTGCTATATTCGCATATGTACTGAACTGTAATCTTCCCTCTGTTTTTCCCTATAATGTTTGTAATGTATCCTACCCCTGACTGTAATCCTTCCCCCAGCTATGTAATTGTTCCCACACAAATGTACTGTAACAATCCTTGTTTCAACTCTGTACTGTCTAAACATTGCTAATATGTAAGTGGGTCCAGGCCCCCAGGTCGCATCTGGAATCGAGCATGTTGCTCAGTATGCTTTCCTGGTAAAACTCGTACATAAATAAATAAATAAAATTAGTGAGCAGACTAGGGCAACAGCTAGAGATGCTCCATAAATTCAAAAAACATTTCCCCTGGAGGGTTAGCATGCATGTCATCAACACAATGTTGATACCAGTAATAGATTATTCCGATGTGGTTTATGGAGGGGCCTCAAAAACAGAGTTGAGGAAAGTAGATATATTGTATAATAGGATGGCCAGGTACGCATTAGATGCACAAAGACAAACACATCATTGTGATCTATATAGGGAACTAAATTGGGCACATTTGGATGTTAGACGAAACCAACATATTAGTAAAATTATGTATAACACTCTTAAAAGTAAGGCATCTGACTATATTGCAAATGAATTAAAAATAAAACAACCAAATCAGAAATTAAGATAATCTCAATCAATAGAATTTAAGTTCCTAAAAAGAGAACTTTAATTGGATGTGCCTCCTTATTCTATAGAGGGCTCAAAGGATGGACTAGCCTACCCACAAGCCTGAGGCTATACAGCTCCAATATAACATGGTATCAAATCAAGAAATGGTACCAGAACAACTATGGTAGACAAAGGGAGTGTTGTACCCCAAGAGGTGTTGGTTAAATATCAAATTAGGACACTAAAGTCTGTTACTGATGCGTGATATCACATGTTGTTGATTGAGATGATGGATAAAAATCATGTACATCTTTCTTGCCTAGCCAGAGAACTGGGGTATGATACTGATGATGACTGATGAACTATGTAAGATTCTGTATGACTATGCATTTGCACTTTATGATGCATGATGTGTATTGTATAATTTGTGTCTTTTTATCCTTGTAACCAGGTACTGATTTTTATATGGTACCCCTTGTAAATTAGTGTAATTTTGTACTCAATGGGTGTAAATCATGTTCACTTTAGAATGAATAAATCATTACTATCCCTGGGCCAAAGAGGTTGGTGCTTAAGAAAGACACATCGGCCAGCTTGTGCCGAGTGTCTGAAGTAAAGGTGGACAGTCTCAGCCAGGCACTGCAACACATCCCTACGGCCAATGCAATGGCACGGGCACAGGAGTCACCCATATCTACAAATATCTGGAGCTGGTGTTTAGCCAGCACTAGACCATGGTCTCTGACCAACCTCACCGGCAACTGATCATCAGCAGACAGGTGAAGGAGGACAATATTATTAAGCACTCCAAGCAGGGAGTGACCAAAGTTAGCCATCAACAAGTAGTAGCTCACGTGACGGAGACAGAGAGAGGAAGCAACATAGACTTTCTTGGCCGCACGGTCAAGCTTCTTCAACTTTGTGCTGGAGAGGGGGCATGTCCCCATGGTTTCCAGAATTCCAGAAAGCCAAGTCCAAAACCAACCCTTGGCCGAGGGGTTGTCCAAGAATCTGGAAAAAGAGCCAGTAGGAAGTGTGTACTTGTGGACCATACAGGTTGAGGGTGCCAGGCAGAATGCTAGATGGTGCCAAAGCTCCAGGGCCTGTCCCAAAGTGACTTCAGCCATTGGAAAGGCAACCCCTGGGATTTGTCCCAATCAAGGATGCCTGTGAAAGGGTACTTTTCCTTTTTTGGCACAGGCTCCAAAGGGACAGTCATGGACTTCAATGAGTCAGACTGGAGCCATGAATGACACTGGCCCATGGCTCATAGTCAGCTCCTCACCCAACCTATGGTCAAAGGTATGCATCCTCGATGACTGCATGGATAAGCCATCCCAGTCATCTGAGGGCTCTTCAAAAACAGCCTCCAACCATTTACTGCCATGAACCACCTGAGAGTCATCTGACAGGGAGAGATCCTCCAACAGCTGGCCTGGCAAGTGGCAAGCTGGCCGCAGCATGGGAGACCTTGATCAGAGCTCCCCTCAAAGGCTGTAGTGGAGGCAGTTCCACCAGCAGTGGTGGAGAGACAGGTATTAGAGACAACTGGCATGGGCAGATCGGCATGTGCTTTGAATGCAACGAGCCTTGCCCTGCCATGGCCTACTGCTGCCAGAGGAGTTCCTCGTAGGACTGCTACATGCACTGGCAGAGCCTCTCCTTTTCCGAGGATGACGAACATCAATGGGGAAGCCTCCCAGTCAAGAGGGACCAACAGCACAAGCAGCGCCATGACCTGGATCTCCACCGCGACCATCGACCTGAAGGTTGACACCAAGGAGAAGCCACCAGGGGTGCAGTGTAGGTAATGTCTAACAGCTTTGGTGGAACTACCTCAAGAGGAGACTGTTCCTGAGAGAAGTTGGTCAGGGACATTGACTAGTCCCCATTCACCTGGGTGAGGACCAGGAACACCGGAGTCTTGAAGATCGACTCCTTATCAACCTCCTCTGACTACTGCTTGATGGAGTTGAGAAAAATCTCAACTGCCTGGTCGGCCAGTGTTGAGGTCAACAAGTCCAATGGGAGCACCATGGAGCTTGCGACCTGGCTAATGACCATTTTCAGCTCAACTGAAGTTAAGCGCTAGACATGTATCCAGTAGCTGGGGGAAGGGGTCAAAGGAGTGGGAGAAGTGTGGTCTCTCTTGGTCCCACGACCGTTGGTGGCTACATTTCTTTGTTTCTCACTGTGGCAGGCAGGTCTCTCCCCGAAGGCCCTGAGAGCCCAACATTTCCCGGAATTCACCAGTAAAGGATGCTCTGACGCTGACCCCAGCTGGGAGCAGCGCTGAGGCTGATGAGGCATCTGGCACAGCCTTGGCCACTGCCTTTTCCATGGCCGTGCATTGAGCCGCTCACGCTGCCGTGGCAGAGGCCTTCTTGTGGCCTTTTGGCCACAGTTTTCATTTAATTTCACAAAGAATCCTTTAGGCGACTGCCTATTTTCAAAGGGTTCAGAGTCAGAGACAACAGTTAAAATATCACTGATCTACATTACATTCACTGATACAACTTACAGTAGGTGGACATACAATTACAGCAAAGCATACAGAGTTACACCGTAACAACAAGGATGAGCAGTCCAATTAGAATGGGTGCATAATAGGAGTACATAACACTGAGACAAGAAACAGACTACTGTAACAGGAGCAGTATTCGGGTTTACTTTGTCGGTTCAAGCGAAATTCATTTAAAGCATTTACAAACTGCCGTGTCCAATACTGGGGTGCAAAGCCTATACTTGAATACACTGACAGAGTTGCAATCTCTGACACCACAACTAAGGCCATTTCATTGTTTGGCGAATCGGTATGAGAAAGAGTTTTGGGTCCTGATCAGCCACGAAGCCAGGCCACATAGTCCTCCAGGGAAGAAGGAAGCATCAGCTGGCACAGGCTGCAATGCAAAATTTCAAGCCACAAGCTGGCTTTGCTTCTTTGTGTTCCACCTTCCACCACCGAGGCAGGAAGTATATTCAAAGAAACTTAAAAAAAAAAAAAAAAAAAGAAAGAAATTTGCACAATTTAGGCCCTACAAAGGGCAGAGCCGGAGGATATACTGCCCAGGTGGTGGGAGGAGCTTAACTTAAAGACATTCTGATAAATCAGCACTTCCAGTGGAACTGCCAATGTGTGGATAGCAAAATATATCCATGCCCCTAGAACATTTGTTTTTTTAACTGATTAGTTTTATAAGCCAAACTTACAAACTGATCCACAGTAGACAAACACATCACACATCCAGTTCACACACATTAGAGTAGGATACAAATTCACTCTTATTCTACCCAGGCTCTTATCAAATCAAATCATATTATATTTCTTAAGCGGTATTCCCGGAGATCACAGCACTGTACAGATTGAATCAGTAAAATCATAAAAACAGCATCAATAACCGTTCATTTAAAACATTCAGCTAAAATTAAACAGATAAAACCATAAGGCTAACTAATTACTGACCTCAGGGAATGCTAAGACAAACAGGTGCGTTTTTAATGCAGATTTAAATCCCCTCGACGGTCAGGCACTCTTTAATCCAATGAAGTAGAGAGTTACACAGGGTCGGGGCTGCAAAAGCAAAAGAGTGGGCCCCAGAGGTCTTCAATCTGACCCTAGGAACCTCTAGCAATCCCTCATCAGTGGAGCGGAGTGAGCGGTAGGAACAGAGAAGATCTCACAGGTAGTACAGTCCCTGGCCATGTAGGGCTTTACAGGTCAGCAACCTGACCTTGAAGGTGATCCGCCACTATACAGGCAGCCAGTGCAGTTCGCGGAGCACAGGTGTGACATGGCTAGATCTAATAAACCAGTCAACAACCTCGCTGCCACGTTCTGCACTAGCTGCAGTCAATGGATATCAACCCCAGGTAGCCTTAAGTATAGGGCATTACAGTAACCAAGGCATGAGGTTACAAAGGCATGGACCAACGTTGGAAGGTTACCAGGCTGGATCAGGTGCTTAATCTGGGTGATGTTCCTCAGATGGCAGAAAGAGGTTTTAACGAACAGCCGACACCTGATATTTTAAAGTCAGGCCACTATCGAACACAACGCCCAGATTTCGCACCCGATCGAAGGTAAGCAGCTGGTCGCCCCCGAGCCAAAGCCCCGAGGGCAACCCTGCCACCATCCCTACACTGTGGCTACCTGAGTCCACCACCAACATCTCAGTCTTGCTCGACTTCAACCTTAGGCCAGCTGGAACTCATCCAATCCTGAATGCAGCTGTTAAAAACGTGACTGCATCACCCTGCTTAGGCACAAAGGACATGTAGAGCTGAGTATCACCTGCATAGCAGTGAAAACTCAGCCAATACTGCCTTATGTCTCCAAACAGCAGCATACACACTGCAAACAACATAGGGGACAGCATGAAGCCCTGCAAAACTCTCTGAGTCCTGCCAGTGAAGAACAATTAAAACCATCTGAGGACGGTACCAGACAGTCCACAGAGTATCCGCAGGTGCTCCAGTAGCACCCCATGGTCCACAGTATCAAACGCTGCATTGAGATCCAGGAGAACCAAGATGGAATGGCTTCCCCAATCTCTCGCTATCAGGAGATCTTAGTACCCGAACCAGAGCAGCCTTGGTACTATGCCTCTTCCTAAATCCAGACTGGAGAGGACTGTAGACATCGTGCGAGGTTACATGGACAACCAGCTGCACTGCAACTACCTTCTCAATAACCTTACCCACAAAGGGCAGGTTAGAGACAGGTCTGTAGTTAGCTAAGCAGTCCGGGTCGAGGGAAGCTTTCTTCAAGAGTGGAACAACTACCACCTCCTTCAGGGGGTCAGGAAACACCACAGACTTCAACGAGCACCAGACAATCTCAGCACGGATCAGGCCGTTGACCTCAACGCACCCCACAAGGAGGTGTGTTGGGCCTGGGTCCAAACTACATTAAGCTGGGTGCATACTCTGAATGAGCCACGCGATGTCCCCAAACTCCACCCGGCCAAAGTCGCACCAGACAGGCCGAGGGCCTGCAACCTCTTGCCGATCACCGCAATACCCATTTGAGGGCACCAAGCGGATCTCTGACCAGATCGTGTCAATCCTTCGGCAAAGAATCAGGCAAACTCATCGCACTTTATTTGCAAAAACGCTCCCTGTGGCTGAAGACAGGCTGGACTCTACAACCTGTCCACAGTCCGGAAGAATTGAGCAGGTCAATTTCCTGCCACAGCAATCTCTTTTCACAGGAATTCTGCATTCTTACAAGAGATTGCTGATTGATGGTGCATATGATGATCTATCAGTATAAGTTTGCCAACAACCAGGCCGGATTTCCACCAGCGCCGCTCCAATCCTTGACTATTATACTGTATCACAGGAAGCAAGCATACTCTGTTCATCTATCCCCGTGGGGCAACACAGCAATAAGAGATGACCAGTGAAATATCATTAGGTGTTAAACCCATGGAATGAACCTCAGTTTTTAAATAATCCTGTAAACAAGCATTCTTTCTACCAAAGGTCCTGTAGCAGCACTGTCCATATTCTGATGTTCAAACCGTGTAAAACTTTCTTGCCCCAATTACATACACAAGGTATAAGAAACTATAAGGAAAGGCAGCATACAGATAAAAACTTCATTAAACCAAAATGCTGAATCTTGTAAATTTTATTTCCTATTCTACAGAACTGTAATCTTTCAGGAGAACCGATTTTGGTATTTTTCAGACTCCCCCCCCAAAACAAGAGGAAGCTCCCTTACCTCCATGGGAGCTCCTTTGTAGTAAACGCAGCTGTTATAATTATTACCCCCCCCCAAGGGAAGGGAAAGGATTGTAAATTGCCCCCCAAAGGGCTAGCGATGTGATACCTTTCCACTTCCCTGTTGCTGACCATGCCCTGTTTTATGATGTGGCAATAGGGACAGCACAGGGGTGCGTTCCACTGAAGTGTATGGAGTGTGATTTTAAAACAGAGTTTATTTTTAGTCAATATATTTTTATTATTATTCAAAAAAGAATAAATTACAATGGAAAATGATAACTCGGAGTGAAATATATAAATACTTAATATCATACAGTTTATAAATTATAAATTCTAAAGAATTTATCTAAATATAAATAAAGGCTGGAACACTCACTTCGCCACAGAATGAGACACTTCCACCACCCCTGAATATCAGCTGACATCTTCAAGCTCTGCAACTCTTGCGACTCAGCATGGGTACACTACAAAGTGTCACTCTCCCTCAGTGACCTCTCTACCTACCACACTCTGAGAAATGCATGTACCAAAGCAATTAGGACAGCTAAATCTCACTACTTCAAGAACACCTTACAGGAAAACCTTAACTCCCCTCATAAAATTTGGCAAACACTCTCTTCCCTTCCCCCCCCATCAAATTCTTCCTCCCCTCCCTCCTCATTGACAACAAACTAGTCTTGGACCCTCTGACTGCTGCCACCACTCTAAACATACTTTTTTACAACCTGTGCCCTACTTTCCACCCCTGCAACCCCCCCCCACTCCAAACTCATTTTATTTCTCCCGTCACTGCCCACGAGGTGCTTCATGCCCTTCAATCACTGAAACCTCGCAAATCCAGTCCTGATGGACTCGACCCACTCCTACTTCAGATCTCAGCCCCAGCCATTGCCAATCCCCTGTCCCATCTGCTTAACCTCTTTTTCACCCTTGACACAGTACCCCAGAACTGAAAATCTGCAAAAGTGATCCCGCCTTCACAAAGGTGGTGATCATTCCTCATCAGGTAATTACCCCTCCCTATCTCCCTCCTTCCCGTTTTAGCCAAGCTCCAAGAGTCCCTTGTCCTAATCAGACTCACCCACTTCCTCACCTTCTCAAATTTCCTGTCTCCCTACCAGTTCAGCTTTCAGAAACATCATTCAACAGTCTGTTCCCTTCTGTGGGTCACAGATGCCATTCTTACAGGCATGGACCAAGGCCACTTTACCTCAGTTATATTTATAGACCTAGCTAAGGTCTTTGATTCTGTCTACCATCCTCTCCTACTCACTAAACGAGAACCTGCTGGCCTCTCCCCTCTCTCAGTCAAATGGTTCAGATCCTACCTCTCTGGTCGCTCCCAATGTGTCCAGGCTGGAGATGTACTCCCCTCTGCAATTCTAGCAGGTGTACCACAAGGATCTATTCGTGGTCCCATCCTCTTATCCACCTTTCTTAATGATCTCCCTCTTGTATGCTCTTCCTCCCAAATACACCTTTATACTGACAACACTATCCTCTACACTTCTGGCCCCTCTGCCCCTGAGGTAACCACTCAGCTGCAAAATGATTTCACTTATATCCTGAAATGGTTCCAAACCAACCAACTAAAAGTAAATACTACAAAAACAATTTCCATGGCTTTCAATACCCCTTAAAAACTAGCCAAACTCCCCACACACCCCTCTTTCTCTACCCTCGATGGCACAACACTGGATGCAGTCCCATCCTTCAAGCATCTAGGAGTCTGGCTAGATAGCTGCCTTGACTTCACAACACGTCAACTACATTCATTCTAACTTCTGCCCTAATCTTGGTGTTCTATACAGAAATAAAGATGCCCTCTCCTTCCCCTGCATACTTCTCATTAAAACAATCATACCACTCTTCGATTACACCATCGTTTATGGGTCCGTCTCCGCATTCACCCTCTCCAGGCTGGACGTCCTTTTCAATGCCTTTTGTTGATTCACGTTAAATGCCCCCCTTAGGACTCATCACGTCACCCTCTACACAGCTCTATCACTCCCCTCCCTATCCTCCTGCCATTACCACCACACCTCCATCATCTCAGCCAAATATTGGTTCGACTCACTCACCCCCTACCTCACCTCCCTCCTTTCCCCCTCCCCTCACACATCCTACCATCTCAACACACAAGACCCTCATACCTTCGCCATTTCCCGTCCACATTCGTACTCTGGAAAGGCTGCTTTTTCCTTCCACTTCCCTTACATGTGGAACTCCCTTACCACCTAGCTCCATATGCTACCATCGCTAAATCACTTTAAAAGTACCCTCTATCACTCTCCTCCTCCTTCCTGTTCTTGCTACCAACCTGGCTAATACCCTACTGAGCGCCACGGTACTAAAGTCTTCCTAGTTCAAGTTTATAACTGTTTAGACCAACTTTTTGCTCGTCTGAATGAATTGCACAGTTACACTCACGTTCGCTTTGCTTAGCTCAATTTCTTTTTGGTGTTTTTTATCCTCGTCGCCTGTATTAAAATTGATATTTATTTTCTGGACCTGTACGTTGATTGCACCTTGCTATTAATTGATTGTACCTTGCTTTCTGCCTTGCCTGTACACTGTTTTTTGTAACCTGTCTATCCAACCTGTATTCTAGTATTGTATATATGCCAGGTTTATTGACTTGTACTTTGCTTTCACCAGGCAACAATGTAACCAGCTTGACACTGTGTACTTATGTATTTTGCCCCCCACCCCACCCCGTTGCACCTGGAAACAAGCCTCGCTCAGTGTGCTTCTCCCAGTTACCAAACTTTTAAATAAATAAATATCTAAGATCTCTGAAATAGTATTGTACATATCCATCAAAATACAGATACTATTTGACTAAAAGGCAGGAATCCATTTCTTTTAAATACATTTGTAAGTTACCTCTATCCAATTCATGTACATAACCTTTCTAGAACTGTAAACAAAACATTAAACAGCTACTAATGATGTTGTGTTCCTTGCATAAAATATCAATATAACCTTGACCATTTAAGAGATCATTTTGTAAAACCGAGCAAGGGTCCAATTAACAAGACAAAAAATGGCCTCTTAAACGGTCAAAAACTGTGCTTTAAAATCATGCTCCATACACTTCAAAGGAGTGTGCCCCTGCGCTCTCCCTATTGTCACATCATAAAAAAAAATCAGAGCGCGGGTGCGTGTCCAGAAACAGGGAAGTGGAAAGGGATCATGCCGCTAGCCTCTCGGGGCGACTTATGACCCCTTCCCTTCGCCTCAGGGGTATAATTATAAAGGCTGCTTTTACTAAAGAGAGCTGCCATGGAGGTAAGGGAGTTTCCTCTTGTTTTTGTGTAGCATCAAGAAAAGTGCTCTTTCATGCAGCAAATGCAATAGCAACAAAACTGCAGGTTATCTGTTAGAATGACATAACTTTCAGATATACCCTCCTCAGACATATGCGACAGTGCCATTCTAGTCCCCAGATTGCTGCTATCACCACGAGGTCTGCGGTATTAACAGGAAATGGCCTCTGCTGTGCTTGTGTAATGTGTCATATAGGGGACAGAGGGGGAAGGGAGGCTGCTAGCACAGAAACAACCAACCAGGCTAGGAACAACATTACCAAAAAAAAGTCACACGCCTACCACAAAGTAAAGTATACTTATTGCTTTATTAAGTACAAGCAATGTGCAAGACTTGGGACAAGCCTCCCGATGTGTTTTTTTTTTTTTTTTTTAATTTAGTTCAAGATTCAGAAATACCCTTTGAGCAAGGTGCTCGTTTTCAAACGTTCCACGTCAGTATTAAGCAATACAATATATGCATACATACATTAAAAGAACTTCAGTTCACAAAGAAAAACAAAATAGATGGGAATACATTTTACAAAGGTAAGGGAATAATTCAGGCAACACCATGTACAGTCACTAATAACTTGACATATAGCAAGTAAGGGATAATTCAACCATGACAATGTTCAGGCAATGAATCAGTTGACTTATAGCAGATGCCCAAGTTCAGAGTACCCCTGACAAAACGAGTAAGGTTAACAGATGTTGATTTTATTGTTCAACTAATATAGTAACACACATTTTTCAGTTTCGATAAACAATTGCAAAGCAGCCTGGTGGGTAGGCTTCATCGAGGGGCGGCAGCCTAGAGGGTAGGCTCAGTCCAGGAGGTTTTGCACCTAATCCAGGTGCTTAAACAAGGGAATGCTGCCTCCAAATGGAGAAGAACATTTATGCAGTCAGTGTAAAGTGATATACACCTCTTAAAGTGGTATACCCTGAGAAAGTATAGTTACGCAAGAACTTACCGTAACAGTAGATCTTTGAGAAGAGCTCTTGCAGCAGGAGATAACCATTAGGACTATGCCGCCAGGCACTAGGACCCCACGAAAAAATTCTAGCTAGCAGTCTATGGCGGGGGACTGCCCCCTGACGTCAGCCCCGCCCCGACATCGCCCACGGTATAGTATAAAGGGGCAGTCCCCCAGCACCACCTCAATTCACCCACCAGAGACTCAGTTGTATGAAGGATGGGGAACAGAGGAGGTTCGAACATTCCCAAATGGGAGAAGAAATTATACCTTCCTAACGAGGGGGAAAGAGGAAGGGAAAGCATGCCTGCTGCAAGAGCTCTTCTCAAAGATCTACTGTTATGGTAAGTTCTTACATAACTGTACTATCTCACTTCGAGATAGAGCTCCTGCAGCAGTCAATAACCATTAGGACCGAGTCCCAAGCAGTACAAGGATATGATCCAGGTCAGATGGGTGGATATAGAAATCCACAGTAGCTCCTAAGAGAGCAGTCCTTGGAGAATGGCTAGGCCAAAACTTGCTCTCCTTCTGGAAACAATGTCCAAACTGTAATGCTTGATCAATAATGCAAAGAAGTGCAAGATCATGCACATAGGGAAGAGAAACCCTGAAGTCACCTACAGGCCGGGAGGGGAGTTGCTGGCAGTCACAAGGGAAGAAAGAGACTTGGGCATCATCATCACTGATGACATGGAATCATCCAAGCAGACCACTAAAGCAGTAGGTAAAGCTAGTGGGATATTGGGGTGTATTAGTAGGGGTATCACAAGTCGGAAGAGGGAGGTAATAATCCCTCTTTACAAGACACTGGTGAGGCCCCATCTGGAGTACTGCATTCAGTACTGGAGGCCACACCTTCACAAGGACATTAAACAAATTGAGGCAGTCCAGAGAAGGGCAACCAAAATGGTGCAGGGACTGCATCAGAAAACATACGAGGACAGATTAATGGAGCTCAATATGTATACCCTAGAGCAAAGGAGGGACAGAGGTGATATCATTGAAACATTCAAACACCTTAAGGGCATTAACAAGGTGAAAGAATCTAACATGTTTCAATATAAGAAAAACAGCAGGACAAGAGGACACAACATGAGATTAGAGGGAGGCTGATTAAGGGGTAATGTGAGGAAGTTCTTTTTCACAGAAAGGGTGGTGGATGCATGGAATGGCCTACCTCAGGAAGTGGTGGATATGAATACAGTGCAGGGCTTCAAACAGGCATGGGATAGGCATAAGGGAGCAATACAGATGAGTATGAATAGATAGGCCATTGACAGAGCAAAGGCCGATGGCACATTCATAAGGTAGAAAAATAAATGGGCAGACTGGATGGGCCTTGAGGTCCTTATCTGCCATCAGCTTCTATGTTTCTATGAATGTGTGGACAGAACTCCAGGTGGCTGCAGCACAGAAATCTGCTGCGGACACATTTTTGAGGGATGCAAACGAAGTAGCAACACCCCTAATGGAGTGAACTTTAACTGAGCCCGGTAAAGGTTTGTCATACTTTTGGTAGCAGGAAACTATGTAACTGACCAACCATTTGGGCAAAGTCTGCTTAGTCACTGATGCCTCTATCATTCTCGGGGCAAAAGATACAAACAACTGATCCAATTTTTGTAAAGACCTAGTACAGTCTAAGTAAAAATGAAGAACTCTGTGAACATCCAGAGTATGCAACAAAGCCTCCCCTCTGTTCGAGTACTCTGGGTAATAAACTGGGAGATGAATGTCCTGATTAAGGGTAAACTTGGACACCAGCTTCGGAAGAAACTTAGGATTAGTGTGTAGGGATACCCGGTCCCTGTGGAAAATCAAATAGGGCTCTTTACGCATCAGAGCCTGAACTCAGAAATCCTCCGAGCTGATGTGATGGCAACTAAAAATAACGCTTTCCAAGACAGGAAGCATAGCTCGAAACTTGCAGCTGGTTCAAAGGGAGGCAATGTAAGTTTCTCTATCAAAAATAAGAGATCCCATGGGGGAATAGGGTCCCAAACAGGTGGCTTAGTATGTATCATCTTTGACAAAGCCCACACTTGGGAGAAATGTAAGATCTTTTAAACAGTTTGTACTACTTTTTTTTATTTGCTGCTGAAGTAAAAGCATTTTTCTATGTACTTTATCACTGTCTTCGCCTTTTTATTTTTGGTTCTGAGTGAGTGCTGTTACTTTTTTGAATGCTTCTTATGCATCATACTTCCCAGGAAGGTGTGGGACAGATCCATTTGTGCCAGGTTCCTGCCACCCACTTGTACATGATAATTTGACAGGGCAGAAAGGTGTACCTTTATGGACAAGTAGCTAAGACCTGCAATGGACCGGGAAAGATGATACTCCAAGACCGAATTCACCGGACAGGTGAACGGGTCCAGGCGATGGGCAGAAGCCCATAGGCAGAAGCACTTCCATTTCATAGCGTAGGTGGCCTTGTTCGAGGGTTTTCTCGTGGCCTCTAGGACCTCTGCTACCCCTGCTGACACACCGTACTGATCCCTGACTAAGGCTGCAGGAGCTATGTACGCAGGTGTAGAGACTTGAGATTCAGGTGTACAAGAGTCCATTGCTCCTGGGAGAGCAAGTGCGAGGTCAGGGGCAGAGGAATCGGAGGTTCTACTGCCAAATGCTGGAGCAACGGGACCCAAATCTGCCGAGGCGAGAACAGTGCTATGAGAATCATGCTGCTTGTTCTGCTTGAAGTTTAAGCAATACTCTCTGAAGTAGTGGGAAGGGAAGGAAGGCATAAAGAAACCCCCTGTCCAAGAGAAAGAGAGAGAGAGAGACGTGTCTCGCCAGAAAACACCAGACCCTGGATCTAGCGAGCAGAAACTGGGCAGTTTGGCATTGAGTGGAGACGCAAAGAGGTACAGTTCTGGAATTCCCCATCTTTTGAATAGATCATCTACTACTTCCTGTAGTAGTTCCCACTCGTGGGCCTGAGACCGAGAGTGGCTAAGGCTGTCGGCTAACGTGTTTTGTACTCCTGGAATGTGCACTGCTGTGAGTTCCTGACTGTGCTTCACTGCCCAGTATGAGACTCTCATGGCCTCTCTGCAAAGGGGACAGGATTTAGTGCCACCTTGCTTGTTGATGTAAAAGACCACCGATATGTTATCTGTCTGGATCAATAAGGGGCCTGGGAGAAGGTTCATCTGAAATGCCTGTAAGGTGTACAGAATGGCTCTCATCTCCAACACACTGATGTGGAGGTTGCGTTCCAAAGGAGTCCACATCCCTCTTGTCTGATTTTCTTTGAAATGCGTAACCCCACCCCAGTCATGAGGCATCCGTTGTCAGGATTTGCTGAGGACTGGGACTTCAAAACAGAGCCCTGGTCTCTAGTCAGGAGGGGGTGAGCCACCATTCCAAAGTCTGATGCACAGCACTGGAGAGCCGAACTTGCTGCTCGAGATCGTCCGAACGCTGATCCCACTTGTACCCTGAGGTTCCACTGAAGCACTCTCATGTGGAGACGAGCTAAGGGCACTGTTGCGATGGCAGCTGCCATGTGGCCTAGGAGTTGCAAAAGCATTCTAGCTGATATCTGGCCTGAGGAGGTGATTTTCCGAGCCAGCTCCCACAGGCAATCTATCCTGTCTGAGGGGAGGAAGGCCTTCCCCTGGACAAAGTCCAAGACAGCCTCTATGTATTGTAATCTCTGACTGGGCCAGGGGGATGACTTGGGAAGATTTAAAGTGATCCCCAGGACTTGGAACAGTCGGCAAGTACTTTCCAGTTTGTGACGCAGCTGGGCCCTTGTGGAAGCTGTTAGAAGCCAGTCATCGAGGTAGAGGTAGATGTAATATCCCTGCCTCCTAAGAGCTGCTGCCACCACCGCCAGGCACTTGGTGAATACTTGAGGTGCCGAGGAGAGGCTGAACGGCAGTGCCTGAAACTGATAATGCTTGCCCTGGAAGTTAAGCAAAGGTACTTCCTGTAACCTAATGGCTGCCTGCCTTACCACCCCCAGCTCCCAGGAGTGTCTTCTCTAGATTTAGTTTCCCCTTGTACCTGTCCCACCCCTTCTTGAAGCCCTCCACTGTGCCCTCCTCCACCAGCCTCCCAGGAAGTGCATTCCATGGCTCTACCACCCTCTCAGTGAAAAAAATGCTTCCTACGCTCCCCTGTAGTTTTCCCCCTCCAACTTCTACTTACGGCCCATGGTCACTCCCCCCATTCTTCAGCCTAAACAACTCCCTGGTTCCACTCCTAATTATTCCCTTTACATACTTAAAAACCTCTATCATGTCTCCCCATCCCTCCTCTCCTCCAGAGAGTAAAGCCCAAGCTCTTCCACTTCTCCTCATAAGGCCTCCCCCTCCATGCCCCGAATCATCCTGGTCGCTCTCCTCTGGACCCTTTCCAACAGCGCTATGTCCTTCTTCAGGTGAGGTCTCCAGAACTGCACACAGTACTCAAGCTGCCTGACCAAGGCATTATATACAGGGAGGATCACCTCCCTGCTTCTGGACGTAATTCCTCTGGCTATGCAACCCAATATCCTGTTTGCCTTGGCTGTAATTCTTCTACAATTTTCACAGTTATTCATTTTGACATCTACCACCGCCCCTAAATCCCTTTCTCCCAATGTGGCATTCAGTGTGACCCCCCCCCGGGGTGTAAAAATGGCCCAGGTTTTTGACCCCCAAATGAAGTACCTTACATTTCCCAGCATTAAATTTCAGTCCCCACCTCCTTGACCACCCCTCCGGGGTATCCAGATCCCCCTTGACTGTCTCCCTCGCTTCCTCACTATCCACCCGTGCTCCCAATTTTGAATCACCCACAGAAAGACTCAACCTATTCCTAACCCCCCCTCCCTATATCCGAGACGTAGGCATTGAACAAGAGTGGCCCCAGTACTGAACCTTGAGGGACTCCACTGATTACCTTCCTGGGGGAGGATATTATCCCACCCACCATTACCCTCTGTAAATGCCCCAAAAGCCAATTTTCAACCCAATTTAGCTCCTGTCCTCCCACCCCCATCTCCCCCAATTTTGCTATCAGTCCATTATGAGGTACTGAATCAAACGCTTTGCTGAAATCTAGGTATAGGACATCCACCGGCCTATGTCTATCCAAGGCCCCTGTCACCCATTCATTATACTCTACGAGGTTCGTTTGACACGATCTCCCTGGGACAAAGCCATACTGTTTATCATCCTGGTGTCCTAACCTTTCCAACTGCCTCCCAAGCCTCTTCTTGATAAAGCCCTCCATTACTTTGCCCACTACAGACGTCAGACTGACCGGCCTATAATACCCCATCTCCTCCCTAGACCCTCCTTTATGTGTAGGTACCACAAAAGCCAACCTCCAGTCCTGTGGCACCCAACCCGTTCACAGAGAGATGTTAAAGAGCGCTGACAGTGGGGCTGCCAGCACATCCGCCAATTCCTTCATAACCCTCGGATGTATTCCATCTGGTCCCGGTGCCTTATCAGTTTTCAGATTCCAAAGGGCCTCCCTCACCCTATCCACTGTGATTTCTCCCCCCCAAACCACTTCCTCTAAGAAGAACTAAGAAGTGGGAGTAATAACCCCTTCCTCTTTGACTCTGTGGGTCTACCTGGATTGCCTTTTTGCTCAGGAGGGCTTGGGTTTCTGCTTGAATGAGGTCTGAGTGGGAAGGGGAGCAATGATTGGAAATTGGTGGGTTGTCTGGAGGTATTTGGGTGAACTCCAGCACGTAACCCCTTTCTATAATTTGGAGTACCAACTGATCTGCCATAATGCTGGACCAACCTGTGAGGTAAAGGGAGAAACACCCTCCTGCTGCCTTCCCCTATAGCTCCGCTGGAAGAGGAGGGTGGCAGGCAGAGAGTCATGCAGAGGTTGTTGGAGTGGGCAAGGGAGCTCTGGCATTTTTGGCATTCCTTGGTCCCCGTGCCCCGATGACGGGGTGCCTTTCGTTTTGTAACTCCCTCTTTGCTGCTGTCTTTTCCCTGCTGGCCTTGTTGCCTGTGAAAGGGCCAATGCTTGGATGGGGTTGGTTCTGATTTATACATCCTGCGTACTTCAGAAACTGCTTTTCCTGAGTCCTTCAAGCCTGTGATTATCTTTTCTGCCTCCTGGCTGAAAAAAAAATTATCCTTGAAAAAGGGCATCCACCAGAATAGCACCCTGCAGATCCTGTTGGAAGCCCGAGACCCTCAACCAAGAGTAGCGCCAGAGGCATATCCCCGTGGCAGCTGCTTTGGCAGCAGCATCTGCCGAGTCATATGAGCACCTGAGGATATGTTTGCCAACATCAGCACCAGACTGTAGGACGGCTAAGAGCTCAGACTTATTAATGGAGTCAGGCTGTGGCCTACCCAGGTCCACAGCCTTGTTCCAGAGAGACTTCTGATACATCTCCACATGTGCCAGACAATATAATGACCAGACCGTTCAAGTGGCCGAAGAGTACATCTTCCGGCCAAATTGGTCCATCTTTTTGGACTCCTTATCTGGTGGTAGGGAGCTCATATGCTTCGGTTGTTGAGTCCTACCATGTGCGGCCGTAAGGGCCATGGAGTCTGCTTTGGGTTGCTTGATCAAATGTGGTTCCTCCCTAGGGGTCCTATATAAGCGGTCAGCTTTCTCAGAAACCACCAAGGTTGTGGAAGGGTGCTTCTACACTAGTTTCGTAATGTCCTGGAAGGGCTCCATTAATAGTGGAATGACCAAGGATTTTGGGTTAGTTGCCCCTAAGAATTTCGCCAGACAGTGTCTCTGAGTCTAAATCTTCCATCTCCTATTGGTTAGGGACCTGAATGTGTCTCATCACATCTAGGAAAGTGGGATCATCCGGAGGAGATTTTGGGGAATCCCTCCTTGGATCCGGAGATTAAAGAGACAAGTTGTCTTCTGAGGAGTCGTAAGAGGAGGAGCCCCCAGTGGACTCCTCTGAAGAAGTGGACCAGTGTCCGCTAGAGCGGCTCCGGTGTCTAGAGGAGGATCTGGACGATGGGTGATGACCGTGCTTCCGTCGACCAGGAGATTCTTGTCCATCACCACCTGAACCCAGGCGGGCTGGTGTCCTGGGTGGTGAAGGCGATCTGCGTGGAGGAGGGGTTTGTTGCCTAGGTGGAGCTGAAATAGGGGTCCCTGTGGGAGTGGGGTTCGGCTCCGGCGGTCTGGGCAACAGATCCCCTCTGATAATGTTCCACCAACTAGTGAATAGAGCACCAACCTCAGCCAAAGGGACCATGGGGCCCGGCTGTGGGTCTGGCTTCGGGGCAGGGGTGTCTGAGGGGGCCAGAGTCGGACCCTTCGGTTTAGTCTCCCCTGTCGTCAGGTCTGACAGCGATGATGTATCGGGCGTCAGATCTGACAGTGTCTCATCCCTGGACATCAGGTGCCCTCGCGTCTGGTCATCGAGCTCCTGAGGGGGAGGTAGTGATGGAGTGAGTGGCGCCTGGTCCGTGGCTCTCTCAGAGGCAGGTATCAGGTCCCCCCACTTCAGGTCTGTGGTCAGACCCTTTTTAGAGCCCTGTGGATCGGACAGTGGCTTGGAGGGTGGCGTCTGCTCCAGCTCCATAGTGGAGTCAGAGGGTGTTGTGGATTGTCGTCAGTCCAGATCCCCAGCTGGCGACAGCTTGGAAGGTGAGCGTGGTTTCTTGTGGCGCTCATGTTCCTGACATCTCTTGGTGTAGTCTGACCCTCTCATCTTGTCTGACAACCCAGAGGCAACGGCCTTGCAGATGTCCGGTTCTGACCTGCCACCCGATGAAGTGGGGGCCGATCCTTCTGGCTGAGACCCTAGCGAAAGCTTGTGGGGCCTGATAGCCAGGGAATGTATTAGTAGGGGTATTGGGGTGTAGGGTATCACAAGTCGTAAGAGGAAGGTAATAATCCCTCTTTACAAGATACTGGTTAGGACCCATCTGGGAGTACTGCATGCAGTAGTGGAGGCCACACCTTCACAAGGACATTAACCAAATTGAGGCAGTCCAGAGAAGGGCAACCAAAATGGTGCAGGGACTGCATCAAAAAATATATGAGGACAGATTAATGGAGTTCAATATGTATACCCTAGAGCAAAGGAGGGAGAGACGTGATATGATCGAAACATTCAAACACCTTAAGGACATTAACAAGGTGAAAGAGTCTAACATGTTTCAATATAAGAAAAACAGCAGGACAAGAGGACAGCATGAGATTAGAGGGAGGCCGATTAAGGGGTAAGGTGAGGAAGTTCTTTTTCAAAGAAAGGGTGGTGGATGCATGAAACGGCCTACCTCAGGAAGTGGTGGATATGAATACAGTGCAGGGCTTCAAATAGGCATGGGGTAGGCATAAGGAAGCAATACAGACGAGTATGAATAGATAGGCCATTGACAGAGCTAAGGCCGATGGCACATTCATAAGGTAGAAAAAGAAATGGGCAGACTGGATGGGCCTTGCAGTCCTTATCTGCCGTCAACTTCTATGTTTCTATGAAACAGGAGCCTGTGAAGGCCTTAGCCCGGAAGACTCCCTGCCAGACATAGGGGTGGAGGCAGGAAGCTTCCTCGACGGTAACCCAGGGAGAGCAAGGGAAACCGAAGGGGCTGAGTCCGACCTCGCGCCAGAGGTAGAACTTTTGGAAGCCTTGTGTGGAGACCTGGGATAGGATTTTGACCTGGACCTATCCTCGTCTCGATGATGGTGCTTCCTGTTCGATTTCTTCTCTCTAGGGGAGGAGTCATTGGACCAGTAGCAGTCACCACATCTCTCACACCTTCCCCACAAGCTACCGTCACACCCATGAGGTCCATCACCACCTGGAGTCCTGCTGGGGACAGCCCCTTTAAAAAGGGCAGTAGTGGTCCATTTCCACAGAGGGCAGACTACGGGGGGGGAGCAGCAGCAAATGACAACTTCACCATGCAGTGATCAGACCATGCAACCGGATAAATCTCGAGCTTATCTACCTCAAGCTCCACTGAGAAAACAAAGTCCAAGGCATGGCCACGTCTGTGAGTCACAGTAGTAACAGCTTGTGCAAGGCCCAACAAATCCAATGTCTGGAGAAAGTCTTGTCTAAACTGCAAGAGTTCATTCTGATCCAAGCATTGAAATTACCCAGAACCAACCATCTGGGCGACTCCAACAATCTCTTGGTAATGAAGTCCAGCACCCCTGCAGAAATTCCCTCTTGTGCCCTGAAGGCCAATACACCAGATCGATTCTGCAACCTGCACCTGGACCCCATGTATGGCCACACATTCAAATGACAAGGTAGACTCCACTGTGCGCACCAAAAATTCAGGTCTGATCTAAAACAGCTGGCCACATCCTCAACCCTGCGATCCCTCCTAAGGCAGCGCACCACAGAGAATCTAACCAGAACAGACGACTCCAAAATTGAGCCAGCATCGTTTCTCAGCCAGGTCACCGTGATGCAAGCCAGATCGACTGAGGAAATCAAGTCTACTATAATTGCTGTCTTGTTCCTCATCAACCTGAGGAAGGCACCCCCCCATCCAGTCACTGGGCAGGTTTGGAGACGGAGGAAAGACTGTCTGAGGAGCTGCCGGGACCCTGACCTCCTGGCTTCCGGATGACCATGGCCAACGACTGACCAGGGACGCCAAGCCTGAGCCTGTTGTCCAGCCTGAGGCTGGGCCGGTTTGGCTGCCATGGCAGACAGGAACCAAAAGGGTTTCTTCTGCTATTTAGAGCCCTTGAGAGGAAGTCACAGAGTCCAAGGTAGCATTGGACTTTCCAATGCAGATGAGGTGCCCCTCAACCCCAGGCCCAAACAAGTCAGTGCCCATGAAGGAGACATCTGCCAGCTTGTGCTGGGTATCTGATCCGCAGCCAAGCCCTGTGGCGCATGGCAACCATGGCCTCAGCAGAAGAGTCGCCAATGTCCATGGCTATCTGGAGCTGCTGCTTAGCCACCCCTCATCTTTGATCCCGGACCTGCTTAACCATGGTCTGCAAGTCTGCCGAGAGATGAGGGAGCACCTCATCAAGTGTGCCCAGAAGGGCATTGGTGAAGTGGGTGCAAAGAGTTTTTTCTTTTCTTTTCTGACAGTGTCCCCTATCAGGTCCAGGATTGCCCCAATGGGGCTACTGCGGCCCTGCAATGGAGAGATGGTCATCAATATGAGCAATCCTCCTATGTGGAGTGAGATTAGGCCAGTGGGGTGATTCTGAAGTGGCGGACCACGTGCTGCAAACTGGACCCAGGCCCAACATGTCTCCTAGTGGGTTGTGTGGAGTCTGCAGATCCAGTGTTCATGGAAACTGTCCTTTGCTGACTCTCAGAGGAACTGTTCCCCAGAGCATTGAAACAGGTACTGGTGAAGTCCCTACAAAAGAAACCTTTGGACCCGGACTGCTTACCAAATTACAGGCCAGTCTCTAACCTTTCCTTTTTGGGAACTGTTTATTGAGAAAATAGTGTCTCTGCAGCTCCAGGCACAACTCACTGCCTTTGACATCTATGAGCCTCTCCAGTCAGGATTTAGGTCCAGGCACAGTGCACAGACTGCATGAGAAAGGGTGCAAAATGATCTCCTCAGGGCAAGAGATAGAGGGGAATGGTTAATTCTCATTCTATATGATCTATCCCCAGCATCTAATGCTGTGGACCACTGTGTGTTCTTGCACTGCCTAAGGTAGTTCTGTGAACTCGCCAGCACCGTTATCAGTTGGTTTGAGTCCTTCCTCACAGACAGGATGTTGGGGGTGGTTATGGGGAATTTTTCCTCTCGCCCAAAGCCCCTGTCATGTGGAGTTTGTCAGGGCTCGATTCTCTCCCCGTCATGTGGAGTTTGTCAGGGCTCGATTCTCTCAATCATGATGTTCACGGTATATCTGCTTCCCCTAGGAAAAATCATTAGACGTTACAATATGGGGCCTCACTGCAATGCAGATGACACCCAGCTACGCATTTGTCATTTGCACCCGGGACACAGGGTGTGGTTGCTGTGCTGAATTCGTGCTTGGTCAAGGTCCAGGACTGGATGTCCTCTAGCTGGCTGAGGCTTAACCCGGACAAGACAGGGGTGCTGGTGATTGAGCACAGTCATCGATGGGGTCTAGACATGGCAGGACGGGCAACTGACTTGATACTTGGTTCCGCTCTTCTTACCACCTCTGCCAAGGTTAAGAATCTATGGTTAACATACCAACATACTAAAATGCCAGCAGAATAGGCCCAATGGTCTTTCGCGTCTGCTTGTTTGGTCAGCCCCCATCCTGGGAGCTGACCTTGCTGCCCCCCTCGCCTTCTTTGGCTTCTCCCTTCCCAGTTCCGGATATTCTCGCTGAATTGGATTTTGCTTCCAGAACCCTTCCCTTGTACCTGTCCCACCCCCTCTTGAACCCCTCCACCATCTCTGCCTCCACCAGCTCCCTGGGCAGCGCATTCCATGGCTCCACCACCCTCTCAGTGAAGCAGCACCTCCTCCTTTCTCCCCTGAATCTTCCCCCCTCCAGCTTCCACCCATGCCCTCCAGTTGCCCCCCCCCTTCCTTCGAAGCACCCTGACTGCTCCTCCCTTATTTACCCCTTCATGTACCTGAAGACCTCTATCATGTCCACCCGGTCCTTCTCTCTTCCAATGTGTACATATTTAGCTCTCACGAGCCTCTCCCCATAGGTCCTGTCCCCCAAGCCCCAAATCATTTTGGTTGCCCTCCTCTGGACCCTCTCCAGGAGTTTAATGTCCCTCTTTAAGTGTGACCTCCAAAACTGCACGCAGTACTCGAGGTGCGGCCTCACCAAGCAGTTATACAGAGGGAGTATCACTTCCCTCCTTCTGGAGGTGATCCCCCTAGCGATGCATCCCAGCATCCTGTTGGCCTTGGCTACTGCCCTCCTACAAGTCTCCGAGTTGTTCATCTTGACATCCACCACCACCCCCAGGTCCCTCTCAGCCATCCAGACTTGTAGCAACCCCGGGTGTACACTTGGCCCGGTTTCTGGCCCCCAGGTGCAATACCTTGCATTTCCCTGCATTGAACTTCAGCTTCCACTTTCTAGACCATCTTTCCAGAGCATCCAGATCCCGCTGTAGGGCCACCCTCCCCTCCTTCCCATCCACCACCGCCCCCAGTTTCGAGTCATCTGCAAAGAGACTCATCTCACTCCTGATACCTGTCCTTATGTCAGAGACGTAGGCGTTGAACAGGAGGGGCCCAAGGACTGATCCCTGTGGGACCCCACTAATGACTCTCCTTGGGGATGAGACTATCCCGCCAACTACAACCCTCTGGGTCCGGTCCTGGAGCCAATTGCCTATCCATCTGATCATTTGGTTCCCCACCCCCATTTCTCCCAGCTTATCCAACAGGCCCTCGTGAGGAACAGAGTCAAATGCCTTGCTAAAGTCTAGAAAGAGGATGTCCACTGGTCTACCTAGGTCCAAGGCACTCGTCACCGCCATAGAACTTCACAAGGTTTGTCTGACACGATTTTCCCTGGACGAATCCATGCTGCCTATCGTCCAGGTACCCTGACTTTTCCAGGTCCCCCCTAGCCTCTCCTTGACAATGCCCTCCATCACCTTGCCCACCACCGATGTCAGGCTATCAGGCCTGTAGTTCCCTGCCACCTCCCTTGATTCCCCCTCGTGGATAGGCACTACATGCGCCACCTTTCCAGTCCTGGGGCACCCACCCTGTCCTCAGAGAGATGGTGAAAAGCTCTGCCAGGGGTTTCGCCAGGACATCCGCAAGTTCCTTCAGCACTCTGGGATGTAATTTATCCGGCCCTGGTGCTTTCTCCGTCTTAAGGGACCTGAGGGCTTCCCTCACTCTCTCTGCTGTGATTTCCACTTCTGCTACCTCTTCTCCTGCTTAGCCTTTCCCTCCTGCCAGTGATGCCTCCCCTCTCCCAGACCTGCTGATTGGTAAGGGTCCCCTTCTCAGTATCACTGTCTCCTCCATGTATGATGCAGCACCTCCATTTTCCTTGGTGAAAACTGAGGTGAAGTACTCATTTAGTACCTCAGCCTGCTCCCCCGGGTCTTGTGCCCATCTCTCCCCTGTTTTAACCCTGCTAATCTGCCCCTTCACCCTTTGTTTTTCCCCAATGTATCTAAAGAACCCCTTGTTCCCTCTCCTAATTTCCCTGGCCAGGTTCTGCTCCTTCCTTGCCTTAACGGCCCTCACCACCCTAGTGGCCCTTCTAGCCATCAGCTCGTACTCCCCTCGATCCCTTTCACTCCTTGAGCACTTGAATTGCCTATAGGCTGCCTTCTTTCCCCGCACCACCTCCTGGACCTCCCTGGTCCACCAGCAGGGTTTTCGGGCCCTACCGCATTTTCGTCTTACTCTTACACAGGTGCTGGTAGCATCCTGCACACCTCTCCTGATGATTTTCCACCTACTGTCAGTGTCCATGTCTTACCCAATCACATCCAAATGCTCCTTAAGGATCCTTCCCATTTCCTTAAAATCCGTCCCCCTGAAGTCAGTTACCTCCGTCTTTGTGCAGCCTTCTACCCCTCCTAGGTCCAGGTAGAACCAGACCGTGGCATGGTCACTCCCCGCCAACGGGTCACTTATCTCCAGGCCCCCAATCTGGTCACTGTCTGCCAGGACCACATCCAGTACCCACGCCTCCCTGGTTGGTTCCCCCACCTGCTGAGTTAGGAACGCGTCTTGAAAGACATCCAACAACCTCTGTTCCCTGGCCACTGAGGATGTCATAGTCTCCCAGTCTGTTCCTGGCATGTTTAAGTCCCCCAACACCACCACCCTTCCCCTGCCAATGTGCAGTGTCTCCCAACATCTGCCACCAGACTGTCCCCCAGCTCCTCCGCCAGCGCAGGGGGTCTATACACCACTCCTATTTTACTCTCTTGCCGCCCCCATTATCAAGGTGACCAAATTGCCTCCACGGTTCCCTCCACCTCCTCTACTCCCCTATGATAATGCAGTTTTGACCATCATTGCTACCCCTCCTCCCTTCCCTTCCCCTGTCCTTCCTGAACATAGTGTAACCCTCCAGGTTCAGGTCCCAGTCGTGTCCTGTGGTGGCCCAGGTCTCAGTGACTGCTGCCACATCCACCGCTCCCCCAGTTAGCATCGCCTGGAGTGCAGGCATTTTATTGCCCAAGCTCCTGGCATTTAGCAGGACTACCTTCCACCCTTTCCCTATACTTCCATTTAACCTGCTCGTGTGGTTCCTCTCTTCTTACCACCTCTGCCAAGGTTAAGAATCTGGGTGTCATCCTAGATAATGGATTGATACTGGAGGCGCAGGTGTTGTCTACTGTCCAGAATATGGCTTCTACCACCTCAGGAACATTGAATGGGTTAAAGTCTTGATCCCGCCTGAAGACTTTCCCTCACCAGAACATGATTTTTGTGACCTCTGGACTCTACTACTGCAACACTCTGTACCTCGGGGTGAATGGAGGAGTGCCGCATCACCTGCAGCTGGTGAAGAACGTGGTGGCCAGGTTGATGACAGGCCTTCCGAGGTCCTGTCATGTGACCCTGGTACTGTGTAATCTGCACTAGCTGCTGGAAAGATGGCAAATTACCTTCAAGGTTGGTTTACTGACCTTTAAAGCCCTACGTGGACTGAGCCCTAGCTATCTGTGTAATCTCCTGCCTCCTCATCATACCCACCACCCTCTCCACTCCTTTGAGGTAGGCCTTCTGGAGGTTCCCGGGGCACAGCTGAAATCACCTGGGGATAGAGCCTTTCAAGTAGC
The DNA here is from genome assembly GCA_016271365.2 of Neoceratodus forsteri. Lineage (NCBI taxonomy): Eukaryota > Metazoa > Chordata > Ceratodontiformes > Ceratodontidae > Neoceratodus > Neoceratodus forsteri. The sequence goes on from CM057453.1 coordinate 1,266,734,501, forward strand.
TGGCCCAGCCCTGTGGAACTCGTTTCCAAGATCCTTGAGGGAGGCCTTTAAGAGGGGTCTGAAATCGTACCTATTCAAGGAGGCCTTTGGATTACAGTCAATGGCTCCATCTCACTGGTGTTTCTCAGAATGTATTTTATTAATATTTATTTGATTATAATCTATTATTTTAATTGGTATTGTTAGATTGGTGACATTTATTATAATTCTTATTTTGTTTTGAACTATTTGTTTGTACTTTGTACAGCAACCTGAGCCCCCTGAGCCCCCAGGAACGAGTGCTCTATAAACAAAAGGTTTACTTTCATAGAAACATACACATTGACGGCAGATAAGGACCACTTCGCCCACCCAGTCTGCCCATTTCTCTACCTATTGGATAAGCTGTAGATCCTAGTCAATCAACAGCCTACTTCCTCCTACCCCTCACTATAATTGTCTTATGTCTGTCCCATGCATTCTTGAATTTCCCAACTGTTTTTGACCCCACGACCTCCTCAAGAAGGCCATTGCATGCATCCACCACCCTCTCTGTGAAAAAATACTTCCTCACGTTGCCCTTGAGCCATCCCCCTCTGTCTTCAAATTGTGCCCCCTTGTTCTTGCACATCTTTTTTTCTGAAAGATGCTACCCTCCTGGACGTTGCTGATTCCCTTGAGGTACTTGAAAGTTTCTATCATGTCCCTCCTTTCCTAAAGGCTCCTTTAGTCTCTTTTTGTATGGCTTCTGGTGCAGACCCTGCACCATTTTAGTTGCCCTCCTCTGGAATGCCTCCATCCTGTCTATGTCCTTGTGGAGCTGGGGTCTCCAGAACTGCAAGCAGTACTCCAGATGGGGTCTCACCAACTGTCTGTACAGAGGGATAACAACTTCCTGTTTTCTGCTGGTGATGTCTCTTCCTGCACATCCCAGTATCCCCCCAGGCCCAGCCCTCCTTACTGCCTTCTCACACTACCTGATTTCTTACTTATCAAACTGATGGTATTACTACCGTTTAGATAAAAATACTACCAGGTGGAAGATACTAGTACAGAATACTTCCCAGTCCTCAAAATTATCTAAAGCCCTGGTCTGAATCACAAAGTATAACTAGAAAAGTACCGACTCCGAGTGAACACACATCAACTATGAACCCCAATTCTGGTACAAGTACACAGTGCTCTGATAATACAGTTTTTCAAGCCCTAATTTTAACCATAATTTCTAGTTTCCATACTTTTGGAGGTTTGTGAGCAGTGAACCCCAATACCCTGTCTTAATGTAGTTTTGGCAATTAATTTGTATTTTATCTTCGCTGAAGAATGCTATATGCTGAAATGTTGGTAGCTTGTTTCAGATAACACGAGAATTAAAGAAACCATGGCTGGAATAGCCCAATCCCAGAAATATCATTCATGAAATGTTTACTCTGAGCAAATGCTAATATATTGAAACATGCCTGAAGCACACTGCAAGTACTAAAAGCAAGTTCCAGTATACTGGCAGAAGGATGCAGACATTAACCCATTTGCTCCTTGAAAACGACGACCCTTTATGAGGCACATGAGGTATGTGTCCAATTGGGAGCTATAGGGATGAGAAGAGCAAATGAGCTGGTAGCACTCACAAAAGGCAATTTCTCCTACGGAGCAATCTGCCATATTTGAAGTTCCCATGCAATGACCCCAAAGCAAACAGGCAAGGCACTAGAGAGTCATCTGTACCCCATTATGGACTCATCGCAGGCCAAGGAGCACAGAGGCTCTCCCAGGATAACACCCCACTACCCCACCCCGGCCCGATCACTGTGGTGGTCATACATTAAACCTATCCCTGGTAGTTCAGTGCCCCCCTGCACAATCACTGGCACACCTAATGTATGCCCAACCCTGCCACAGCAACTCCGCACCCGCCAGCCCCAACCCCTGTCGGCCCCAAAACACCCATCCATAAATGCCAGAGCTGCTGACAGGTCCAATACGGTGACCAGCACAGACCTTCCACACACCACCTTGCTCAGCTGCTGAATGACAGGGAGTAAGCACAATTGTACTGTATGAACAGTGTCCACAGTACAAGCATGCTCTCTTCCCATCAGTTAACTGAAGGGCAGTTGACCAAGGTGATGCGCGGAGGGTCTGTGTTGGTCACTGTATTGGACCGGTCAGTGGTTTAGCATTTACAGATGAGTGAGTTGGTGGGGGGTTTGGGGTGTGGAGCCGGTTGGCCAGGTGGTGCATAGCATTAAGTGTGCCAGAGATCAGGTGTTTGGTGGGGCACTGAGCTACCAGGGATAGGATTAACTATGATCGGAAGAGACTGGGTGCGAGAGGCACTAGCCTACCAGGGATTGGTGTGATTCAGATCATAACAGTAATGGGAGACACACTGCTGCAGTACTTACTACCAGGTTTGTGAAGGCATTAAATACTGCAGTACTAATGGCTGGTTGATGCCTCCACAAACCATTTTGTATGCCAGACAGCCTGTATGCAAGGCAGAGTCTGGCTGGCTTGCTAACGAGTTAGTGCACTGCTAACTGGGTCTTTTAATATGGTACTTTTAGCAATTCCCCTGCCTCTCAAGTACTACACAAGGTTATTATGGCATTAACTGTGTTAGTGAGCATCAACTGCTTTGAATATTCTGGCCCATGTTATCATGAGGGTGGACACAGTTTGTTCTGACAAGAAAGACCACCATTCCTGAGCTTGTCTGAGTGGTTGTTCACAAGAAGCACTGCAGCCCTGTGTCAGGGGTGTGAAATTGTAGCCTTCCATTGACTTCCATTCCTGACAAGTTGAGATTCATTTAAAGATACTGCCTGCCATATTTGTCAGGCGACACTGAATTTCAAGACTGTCAGCAATTTAAGCTCCATGAACTCAGCTACTGTATGCATTACAAGTCTTAAAAGCAGTAAAAGAGGTGTACAACGGTTGAAAAGGGTCAGTCTCCAACTCCCCATTCTCCAAGCTTCCCCAGGGTTATCCAGTAAGCAACTGTATTGGCTAGAAGGCTCGGGGAGGACAAATTGAAACTTGGTCTGACAGGGCTGATGGACCAGTGTGGAAAAAATGATCTTATACTGTCATCTAGTAGAACTGCAAACTACTAACTGGGAAAGACTGGTACGCCAAAGTGTAAATTTAATACACTAAGGCTGCTACAACTGCAGGCCAGTCCATACACCATAGGCTCATCAACATTTAAAGTTTCAACATATGCCTGGCTGGTGGTGTGACAATCAATACAGACCAGCAACAGGCTTCATGAAGACAGACAGAATTCAACAAAGATGGGAAGAAGACTACGGCTACTCTTCATACTGTGGTAAAGAGCATCCAGTTCACCAAACAGAATACTGGTGTAGGAAAGGAAAAGGTATCACTCCTCTCTTTTCACCCTTGGAATCTCCACTCCCGAAAGCAGCAGAATCTTTGAAGAGAAACTCTAGCAAGCCTATAAAGTGCAGCAGCAGCTGCTGCACAAATGCCCAATCAGGGCTTTAGCATTAAAACAATGTTTTATTTACCTGTTGGGCTGTGAGGTTTACTTCATAAAATCTACGTGTTCATAATCTCTCCAGAGCCACCCATGGCCATCTTGTGCAACCGGCCAGCGTCCATCACACAGGTTATGCTAAATTCAGGCTAACAAATCTACCATTGGTTGGTAGCCCTCATTAGCATAACCTAATTGGGCATTTGTGCAGCAACTGCTGCACTTTCTAGACTTCCTGGAGTTTCCCTTTAAGGCTTATGTACAACAGTCTTCAAACCCACCTAATGCTTTTCAGTTTTAAACACAAATAAACCTTACAGACCACTGAAGTTCTGTAGCCCAGTATCAATGACCATGTTTACATGTCAGGTAGTAATCTAATTTCTGTAGAAATCAGATTCCCTGAAAATCTGATTGTTTTCTGTGGTGCTGTGCGTATGCAGGCTCTCTTAAAACGAGGGTTGATCAAACGTTTGCTGCCTGACGCACAAAGAAATGCAGTATGAACCTAGTATTATTTTGCTCTTCAGCATACTCTCCTTTTAGTTCAATGCACTTAGTCCAACACCATTCTAGCATTGTAATCCCGTCATGGTAGAATTCTATGTCTTGGCCCTCCAGAGACCCTTCCACAGCAGCCATCACCTCTTCATCATCACCAAATCTCTTTCCACGGAGTTCAGCCTTCAGTTTTAGGAAAAGGCACAAGTCTGCAGGAGCAAAATCTGGTGAGTAGGGTGGGTGAGGAAGCAGTTCATACCCACATTCTGTTGCAGCAGCCACTGCAACCAGTGCTGTGTGGGGTAGAGCATTGTCTTGCAGGAGCAAAAACACCTCGCCTCAATTTTCCACGGCGTTGGGCTTTGCTGGCTTCTCTCAGCTCGCGCAGTTGTTCGGCATAGTTCTCACCAGTTACAGTCTTTCCTTTTTCAAGATAATCATGATCACACCTTCAAAGTCCCAGAAAACCGAGGCCATTACTTTGTCACTTGAGGCGGCCTGCTTGAACTTCTTTGGCACTGAAGACACATGATCTTTCCATTGTTTGCCTTGCTGTTCAGACTCCGGATCAAAATAGTGAACCTAGGTTTCATCTACTGTTGAGGTTTACTGGATTCCTCTTGTACTGTGCAAGAAGTTGGCTTGAATGTCCCTTCTGGCTCGTTTCTGATCAGGTGTCAACATTCTTGGCACCTATCTTTTTTGACATTTTGTTCATGTCCAGGTTTTCAATAAAGATTGACTGTACTACCCCAAAACTGATGCCTAAGGTGCTGACTACAAACTGTATAGTTACTCCAGTCTTTCATCACCATTTGATGGACTACGTAAATGTTCTCCTCAGTGGTCACTTGCCTTGGGCACCCTGACCTGGGATCATCTTCAACAATTCTGCCAAGTTTAAATTCAGCAGCCCATTTCTTTTTGCTGTTAATCTTTTTTCTCCCACTGCGGTGCAGGCTTAGCCTCCACCAACCCCCCAGCCCCATCATCCAGTGTCCCAAGGACTTACCCCTTCCCTGTGCTTCCCCTACAGCATAGCCCCCCCCCCCGTGGTAGGGGTGACGGTGGGTGCCTCACCGACGACGAGACAGATCCAGTTCTGGGAGAGGGCCCTGTAGCCAATGCGGAGCCTACAAGGGGTTCGTGTCATCCCACATTGCATCCAGCCATTTTTCCCTGTTCCGTGGTGGAGGAATGGATGTGCAATGCCATCCAGACATACCAAATACATTACCATGTGTGGGACGTCAACAGCTGACATCCCTCCATCCCCAGTGTGCTGTCACAGGAGCCAGACAAGTGCCGGGACCCGCAACCCTCCTTCCCCAGAGGAGGAAAGCCATTCTCCAGATGCTCAATCCTCCTCTCCCCAGCCAGTCCCTGGCAAACTGAGTCTACCTCTGAACACAGGTCGCTGGCGTGGTGGCAGGTGAGGCATGGGTGCCTTTGCCCTCCATGCCACCGGGCTGGCCCGCAGCCCACTTTTTGAAAGTTGAATATGAAGGGCCTTCTGTCCCAAGTGTGTTGCCCATATCCTCAGGGATTTGTACTGGAGTCATTCCTTTGATATGGCGGTACTTGATTGCTCTGATCTCAGTTTTCTCCATTCTCAAATGATCATCACCCATCAAACTTTGTCCAGCATGAACTTAGAAAAGAAAACATTTAATCATTATACCAGTAGGTCACATTCTATTCATAACAAGCAGCCAATTCAGAAAAAACGCTCTACTCCTTCGTCTTGTGCTTGGCTAAAAGCGGTAATGTCAACAAGCATGAAAGAAAGCCAGCACTAAGACACTCTTACTTTTCAATTTGTAGTTTTATTCCAAAATATCATGGAAAGCAGCAATACAAACTACCGACTGGTTTCACCTTACTAGGCTTTTTCAGAGAGATACCGGTGAGAAGTGGGAGTCCTGCTTAAAAAATCCTGTACAGCCAATCACAAACGAGTGACATCATTCTCAACATTGATAATAAATTTTAAAGTGACAGAAATATAAAGTGCCTGTTAGTGACAAAGAATTACTTGGTGCTAAAGTACAACTGTGCCTTATAAACAAAGCCAATACCTACTTTTTAAATTATTCCCATTTTAAAACCAATTCACCATAAAGCATATCTCTCTCTCTCTATATATATATATATATATATATATATATATATACACACACACACACACACACACACACACATATATACATATACATATATATATATATATATATATATATACACACATACACACACACACGTATATATATACATATATATATATATATATATATATATATATATATATATACACACACACATACATACATACACACACACACACACACACACACACACATATACATATATATTATGGTAGCACGGTGGTGCTAGCATAGTTAGAGTTGAGGAGCCATTTCTGTAAAACCAAATTTTTGCACCTTAATAACTTTGCAACCGCTTGACGGATTTGGCTGAAATTTGGAATACACGATCAAGAACCATAGGCCTTGGGATCTGCCAAGTTTGTGCATGGCCGGATACACAGCTGCGGAGTTATTAGCGTGATCTGCAGCGCTGCACGCTTTTTCTGAATTCTACGGTCGTAGCGTAGACAGGTCGCACAGTTTGCGCGACCGCCTAAAATCTTCAGGAAACGTGGCGTCGGGTCCCCATGTGCCTTTCAAGATCTGGTGAAAAATATTAAACGGTTCAAAAGTTATTCAATAACAATTTCCCATTATAAGTCAATGGGAAAGTTAACAAAAGTTCGACAGTGTCGCAATGCATTTTACTTTCGCAAATGGCCCTGTTACTTTCGAATCCTGCCATTTTGTTTTCAGTTAGTGATCAGAAAAATGCTTGGCATTTAAATTTGGGACCTCTAGCAACCTAATTCTTTTGTATTCACCCAGTCGGACCCTGAGGATGCTAGTCATGTCTTTATTTTGGGTAAAACACCCAGAAATATGTTTTCAATTTCTGGAAAAAGTACTTTGCATAAAGTACTTTCGTGTCTCGTAAGTGTAAAATTTTTGCAGCTTATGAAATTGCAACAGTAGTTTTCTAGTCTGTGGGAAAATGACAGCAAGTCTTTGGCACTGTGCTGCAAAAGAACGGTTGGGAGTTCTGGGCTGAAATTTGCAGGAAACGCAGCAGACATCTCACAGATGTGCCTTTCAGTGTTGTGTTAAAAAATATTACACGGCAGCAAAGTTACGGCACTCCAACTTTGACGGTTTTACCCATAGGATAACATTACGGTGCCCGACGCATTACAGGAATCCTTTGGCACCCTGCTGCAAAATAACGGTTTGGTATTTTTCCTGAAATTTGGAAGGAAGACAGCCAACAGCCCACAGATGTGCCTTTCAGTGGTTTGGTGAAAAAATATTACAGGGAGGCAAAGTTATGGTGCTCCGAACTTCTCTTTTTTTCCCCACAGGATAACATTACGGCGTTCGCCGCGCCTTTCAGGGCCCGTATCTCGGAAACGGTGTGAGATAATGGGGGCTAAGTACAAAACTAGCCAGGACAGTCATAAATCATATGACTTTTAAATTTTTTTTCTACATCGTACGGTTCCTGAGATATAACCTATTTAGTATTCCAAGTCCTCATTTTCTGCTCCAATACCCATTATTATGCATACATTCTTTGTACTCACTGTCTTTCTCTATGCAGGTTTTGGGGAAAACCAGCCTGTGCGCTTACATTACTGTTACCGTTGTCCTTTCCGCTTGTGGTTCCATACCCGTTTCACTTACCATTGACGTCTACACCACCATGTGTGTTATCCTTATGCTTTTTATTTGCGCTATGCTTTGTTATTTTTTGCCATTTGTGTCTACAGTACGGTTTCTCTTTCTGTTTCACTTTGCGTCACCATGCCCACTGACATTTCCATTTGCAGGCAGCATGTTACTATGTGACAACACATTACGTGGCAGACCATTCCCATCTACGCTACCGTGTGCGTTACCCTTTCTGTTCTCATTCATGCTTGTGTTACCATGTGCGCCACTGTTAGCGCTTCTGTTTGCGTTGCTGTTCCTGTTACTATGCCTCAAGACATCACGTAGCAGGCGCACGGGGCCCCGCCGCTGCATTACATTCACTATTTCTCGTTATCATTCTCAAAAGAAAGGAAATTAGAGTAATACTATTTAATGCATTGTTGATGTTTACATGATAAATTGTTAGGGCTGAAACTCATTTGACTTCTGCCCACCCCCCAACTGGCATTATGTGCATTGGTCGCCGGTCCCAACTCTCACCCCATTCTCCTATACTTCTGCTGCTTTACACATGTGATGGGTGAGAGTTAGGGATGACGCACCCCAATGCCGGTTGGGGTGGGCAGGGGTCCAAGGGGTTTTCAACCCTAACACCGAATTTCTCACTTTTGTCGCTGGGAACAACCCTAACTAATGCATTAAATGGAGTTTTTGCTCTATATATATATATATATATATATATATATATATATATATATATAGGAAATATGAAAAGGGACCCTCGGGGCCCAGCTGGCCTACCTGGTCATCAAAATCCAATGAATACATTTTTCTTCTCATTATCATTGCTGCATATATCACTATCTTAGAGAGATTCAAGTATCCAAATAGATTGCAAATTCTAACAGCAAATGACTATGAGATATCTATAATTCTATTCTGACTGAAATGTTTTACGGTATACTACTACCAATTGATCTAGTTAATTAATAGCAGTTATATTATATAAATCTCCAAACAGAGATTTTTTTTCTTTTCTTTTGCAGTAAATTATTTACTTAGAGTCCACAAGTCCTACGGCTCCCTGGGCCATCACTTGGTGCTTGACGTGGGACTATATATATATAGAGAGAGAGAGAGAGAGAAAATGTTTCCCATCACATATAATACAGAAGAGCAGCAAGCCATTTTGAAATCACAATAAGCCACTTTAGGTTGTGCATTGAAGTATGTGAATGTACTTTTCAAGGGAGTAAGGGCACTTAGCCTTTGGCCTTGTGCCCCATGTCCCTGGGGTGTGCATTAAATCCTTTAATGCACACCCTGTCATGGCTTATTGCTTACTTATTAACAACTATATTTATTTCTGAAAATTACTTTTCTCATGTTACTGTACAGTACTGAACATTTTTGATTTTATTTTTTAAAGCAATGCATAACAATGAATAAGAATTTACGTAAATAAATACTGATTGTGTGATTCAAAGTCACAAAGTGTGGAAATAAACAGGCGGCCGGCAGCCACTCTGATATGCCCCACAGCTGTCAGCTCTAAACTAAAATCTGTTTTAGTTGAAGTGTGAGGAGGTCTCCATGTGCATGACGTTTAATGCAAATGAGAGTCACCATACAGAATGTTAGTGTTTGCAGATAAAGTTTATGCATGTTCACACATGAAGTTTGATACCTATGAACTTCTGTTTAAGTCATAGAACCAGTTGCTTGGCAATATGCCATGAACAGAGGCAGTGAGCGTAAGCGCAATTACTTTAGTCATTCCCCACATCCCAGCCCTTGTTGGCCCACTGTTGGGTTATGGTATTTTATATTCACCATCAGTCTCTCCTAACTCTCCTTGTAATCTAGGGTCCCCTTCCAAATGCCTTCCTGAATACTGCCCCATCCAGTATACCCTAACCTGTTCCCCAATCACGGTTTTCCTACGACTAACATGATCTGGCATACTGCACAGCAAGCACTGCTCCCTGTCCTTAAAGGACACAATATGTGGACAAAAATTTCCGAAAATATTGCTGTAAACCTGGGTTATGCCATATTAGAAAGGGAACTTCTTTTATTACCTTAAATGTTAAACAAAGGGCTAAAGCAGACTCAAAAGTTTGTAAAGAAGGGTGTCATAAGAGACAGGAAGCAAGGGCCAGTCTAAACTGGAATACAAACATATACTTAAAGATGTTTATCCCAACATGCACTGCTACTTTCAAAATAAAAAAAAATTATATTATACAGTGTTCCCATTCACGCATAAATGTACGTGAATCATGTATAAATTATGAAATTTCACACACATTTATATGTGGAGGGGGTACACTGCACGCAAAGATACTAGCGCATTTCTATGCGTTCTCACTCTGTCCTTCTGTGTTTTGGTTCCCCTCCAAGTCACAACCAATGCATTCAGTTTCTTTTTCTTGGCAGTCCTCCTCCTCCTCCTCTCCTGCAAGCCATGCCCCAACTACTCCCACATGCCTGCTGCACTGCTGGCCATCGAGTGGCGCATGCAAGATTCAACTTCTATCTTGTGTCAGTCAGAGCGGGAACAAGCAAAAAGTGCACAAGGCAACCTAACTTAAAATAGATACAAAATGCAGCTGTGGACGCTCGGAGCATGGTTGGGATCACAGTGCCTGTGTTGGTACGAGCAAGTCGGAAGCCATGCAGTGCAATGGCAGACCACGAATAAAGTGCAGACACAGCGAGAGCAATGGTAAGTCAGTCTCTCTCTCATGGTGAATGTGCCAGGCGGGTGGTATTCAAATGCATACTAGTGAAATGAGGGCTAAAACTAAAGACAGGAAAATGTAAGTGACAGCAGTGGGAGGGGAGTGAAAAGTAAACACACAATAAAGGACAGGAGAATTTAATTTTTATTACGAATCTTGGAACTGCGGTTTGTGTGGAGAAATTTCACAAGTGGTAGTTAGTTTTGGCTCACTGATCATTGTCAAGTCGCTCAGTGTAGGGAAAGAGTTTGTTGGAGGTTTTTAAACTTGCAACTGGGTAAATGAGAAGCAAGGAACCCACCTGACCCAGAGTTTGTTTTTAAACAGGTATGTTTTAGCCCCAATAGATGTATTTTAATAAATGCATATTTCTGCAGAAGCAGAGATGGTAGCCTGACGCAACACTGGTAAAAGTGAATGAAGTGGGCAGGTTTGTGATGTGGTCTTGGTAAACTTACAATCTGTTTTTAGATGGGGGACTGGAGACTGCAACTGGCCATTAAAAAATCATGGCTTAATAGCAAGGCACAGAAATCCCTGAAGTTGTATTCTGGATAGTAAAGTAGGCAGTACTACCCCGCCTCCCCCACACAGTTTAAAAAGACAATGCCAAGTTGGCATTCTTTTTAAACAGCTGGGGGGGAGAGGGTGGATTCTGCCTACTTTAATATCCACAATACAACTTCAGGGATATCTGTGCCTTGCTAATAAGCCATGAATATTTTTTTAATAGCCAGTTGCAGTCTCTAGTCCCCCATCCAGAAACAGATTATATGTTTTGTGTGTTGCTCCAAATGTCCTCATAGGTGTACCTGCACCACCAAAATGTATTCTGCACCCCCTAAACATTCAGGAGTGGGTACAGTGTACCCCCAGGGCTGAGGCCTCAGTGGGAACGCTGATACTGTATATATATTTTTTTCTTTCTCTTTTAGGCAATTTAACCAAAATTCTAGAACATTTTCATATACATACATATCCATCTTGTACATGTAATCACCCAAGAAAGCTATCATCACTTCCCCCTCCCTCCAACCAGCCTTTAATTGTTCTTTCAGGCTTTGCCTGTTAAAACTTCAGAAGATGATTTTTGTTTTAAAATCAGCATTTTGCACCCCATATTTCTGGAGCTGGCAGGCAGGTGGCTCCGGCCCCGCCCCTAGGGAGCTCATGTCCGATTTCAGTCAACGTCGCCATCACCGGCAACGCCACTGGCACCTTCATGGAACCTGCCAGTTCAGTTTACTCCCACCCATGCCATGGCCATGTGTATGCGTGGATGCACATGCACGCCACGGTTCCGCAGTGCCCTCCCTATTCATGCCGCCCACCCACCTGCACTACCCCTCAGGCCTCCACTTGGGGGCAGTTGTACTGTGGGGGCAACAGGGTCCCTCCCCAAAAGAGGACAGCTGCCTGGAGGCTGCTCAACCCTGCTCCCTCCCTCCCCTCCCTGGCCAACCCACGACGACCCAGACTCGCTCCAAAACCTGGGTTGCTGGCGAGCGTGAGGTGTGGCGTCCAGCACCTCAACCCTCAGCGCCACCAGGCCAGCCCAGAAAATTATATTTATTAATAAAAATAATAATACTACTGCATTTGAAAAATATCTTGTAGTTTTTCATCCATTTTGCCCTTTCTGTCACAGTATTAATCTGTGCACTGCAGACAGTCTGGGAGACATGTCATGCAACCAGGCACATGCAAACATGCCAACAACCTGAAACTGCTACCAGATCTGTTTACATGAGCCAGGAGCCAGTAACCAGATCTGAGCAAAGAAACCACAGGTATGTGAATCAGACTTCTACAAATTCAAGTAATCTGATTACAATAATTCTCCCATTTACATGGATCTGCATAATCTGATTTGGTAATCACACTTCTCAGTAATCCAGTTCGAATCAGATTACAGAGTGCATGTAAACATGGCGATTAATAATGTGCTGTGCTGTACTGTACACTGCACTAACCACACTACACTAAAAGGATGACCAAAGAAGAAAAACAATGTCGCTTCCATTTTGTGAAAGAACATTAAGTATCTGAAATGGTGCTAGAACATGAAAACAGGGACCTCCAGAAAATAAACCCATCTACTACTAGCTGCTGTTCCTTTGGGAAGCTGTTCTATGTGAACATGACTCTTGATGTCTATTGCAGTTAAATGCTTCTCAATTATCAACATTTTTTATCTGCCAAAACATTTCAATATACCCTTTAATATTAGGAGACCATCGACACAGTGATTTTTTTCTCTTACTAGAAGCTTAAATCCAGTTTCTGATGGTTCCTTTCAGTCCTTTGTTGCAGAAAGAATCATCCCATCCCTTGCTGAATTCAGTAAATAGAAACTAAATTGGGAGAAGAGAGGAGACACAAGAACACCACTGGTGAATGAGTATTCTTCACTACACTTTCCCTGCCTTAGGCTGAAAACTACATTCACCAGTGTTGCTTACACCAACTTGGCATTTTAAACCGAAAGAACTATAATACAAAATTAATACAAAAATAAACAACTTCTCTACCATGCATGTATTCAATTCAATTTTCAATTCAACTGTATTTGTATACTGGAAAGTATGTGAGCAAAAATGCCCGTTTTCACAAACGTCCAGTGAAGAAAAACAACAAATACAGTATACAAAACATAAGACAGTCAAAAAGTAACAGAGTGAGGGCAGGGGTAGCTAAGAACAAAAGAAAATGGCTAAACAGATTCAATAATTATACAGGCCATATAAAGTAATAAGATGCCATATTGTTAACATCAGAGACAGAGAGAGAAAAGATGTATAAAAAGGCAGCAAATGAGAGGGGGCAGAAGCACAAAGTGCAGCATTTGTGGAAAACAGGTCTACCAAGGCTGGTAGAATTCCTAAAGTGCAGCATGCGGGGAAAACAGGTTGACCAGGGCTGGTAGCATTAGGGGAATCTTAGGGCGAGGCAGGACTCCGAGAAGGAGAAAAGGTGGGGGGAGTGCAGGAATGATATTAAGGGTAGGGCAAAAGAGGAGGTAGAGGGGAGGAGGGTGTAGACAGCGACATATACCGGCTGACTGACTGCCACGCTACATCTGGTCATATTACTATTATTAAATTTAAACACAACAACCTGCCAGCAGGAACATCTACAGTAACTCATTTGGATTCATTCTGACCATACCAGAGCTAACCAAGTAGCCAAACATGCACCAGCTTCTGCAGCAGATGTGTAACAGAACAGCTCCCTGAATATGAGGGAGTTCAGAATGGGGGTATCGTATATGCGTAATTGACGTCACCACGCCTGAGGACGTGGGTGTAACGGTGCACGAGAAGCAATGGAGTAAAGCAGTCAGAAACTCCAACGTGGTGTCCTTGTTTTTATTCAATTGGTATACAGTCCATGGTAAAGTCGAGAATAGAACAATGGCGACGAGGTGGGATCAGTGAAGTGTTGGTTAAATCTGGAACTGAAAAAAAAAAACCCAAAACAAAAAAAAAAAAGAATAAATAAAACAGAGAAATGGAAAGTGTTATTCCAAAGTTTGATTGTTACAGTGAACCAGCCACGCTTGGGCTGAGATGGACACGATAGCTGACATCTTTTGAACTGTTTGCTGATGGGAAAGGATTGATATTAGCTGACGATGTGAGTGCAGCTACAAAGCAACGGAGGAGAGCTTTATTACTACATCATGCAGGGACAGATGTACAAGATATTTTCTCGACGCTTGTGGACACCGGCGGCCAACGGACTATGCTTTGGCAGTAACAGCACTAAATGCCTACTGTACACAAGTGAACATCGTCTTATGCGCAGGCCTTCTACCAGCTAAGACAGAAGACAGGGGAGACCATACAGCAATTTGTCACCCATCTGAGACAATCAGCCAAAGATTGTGACTTTGCAGGCGATAAGGATAATCAGATAACGGATGCAATACTAAGTAAATGTAACTCTGAATATGTACGCCGCAAATTGTTAGAGGAGGGGTCTGGGCTGACATTAGCGAGATTACTTGAGCTGTCCGCACAGTGTGAGAGAATAGAGGTGCAAATGGCCACGATGCACGTGAGCTCAGAGGCCCCAAAACCTGAAACAGTTAATCGCGTATTCAAAAATAAGGAAAAGCATCGCAGAAGAAAGCCAAAAGGAGAAGAGGGAAAAGACAAAACGGAGAAAGTGTGTTACCGATATGGCCACGCAGATCATTTGGCAAAAGACCCTACCTGCCCAGCGCGAGGACAGGCGTGCAAGAAATCTAAAGGTAGAAATCATTTTGCTAGAATGTGTAAAACAAAAGGAAATGTGAAGCATACAGTTAAATGTGTCGATTCAGAGAAGCCAAACAGAGACTATGCATTTGTGATAAAGGAAAAAGGCGGCACGGACATAACAATGTTCTCGGTGGGGGGAGTCAACCTGTTGATGCTAACAGACTCAGGGGCTTCCAGCAATATTGTGGACCAGGAGACCTGGGAAATGCTGAAGAGTAAAAGAATCAAGTGTCGATCGTCAAAGACCGACAAGAAACTGTACACATATTCAGCAACTGAACCACTGGTCGTAAAAGGGATCTTCACATGTACAGTAGCCATAGGCAATCGTAGTACACAGGCCGAATTCACAGCGATATGTGGACATGGCGAACCGCTGCTGGGAAGAGAGACCGCTGTAAAACTGGGGGTACTCAGGCTAGGTGTCAGTGTAGCAGCAGTGTCTGATGTGGGAGGCCAGATAAGGCAACAATACCCTGGATTGTTTCAAGGTGTGGGAAAGCTTAACACAAAGCAAATAAGTCTGCACATAGATGAGAAGGTGCTACCTGTGGCACAGCCCATTAGGCTATCATCAATTTTCACCTGAGAGGAGTGGTGGAAACCAAAATTAAGGAACTACTGGACATGGACATAATCGAGAGGGTGGTTGAGGCCGCACCATGGGTGAATCCGTAGTGATCTGCATCGAAACCAAACAAAGAAATCAGGATGCCTGGACATGAGACAAGCGAACACAGCGATTATATCGTGGCAGGTACCCAATCCCCACGGGTGGATGAACTGTTGCAAGGCATGAACGGGTCTACCATATTCAGTAAGTTGGATCTTAAATGGGGCTACCATCAACTGGAACTGACACCAGAATCAAGAGGTATAACAACATTTGCAGTGCATAATGGGACGACAGATACAAAAGACTCATTTTTGAGTTTCATCGCCAGCGAGCAGTATCAGCACGAAATTGCAACAGCACTGGCTGGTATTGAGGAGTGGAGAACATTTCAGATGATATCATTGTCCATGGCCCAGACAAGGAGAGCTATGATCAAGTGCGTCATAAGGTGCTGAGCAGATTGGCTAATTCTGGCCTGACGCTTAATCCAGACAAATGCCAGTTCAATATGGACAAACTAGTCTTCATGGGTATGTTACTTCCTCGCAAAAGGGCATAGGCCCCACGACTGAAAGAGTAAGAGCAGTGGTCGAGGCCAGGGAGCCTGAGACAGCATCAGAGGTTCGCAGCTTCCTTGGATTAGTGGGATATAGTAGTAGGTTTATCCCTCAGTTCTCCACGCTCACGGAGCCTCTGCGGAAGTTGACAAAGAAGGACACTATATTCAATTTTGGACCGGAGCAAAAGATGGCGTGCCCAAGCACTGAAGAACAAGTTAGCAAGCGGCAACGTTAGCTTACTTTACAAGGATGCTCTCACTAAAGTGATAGCAGACGCAGGTCCGTAGGCATAGGAGCTGTACTGGTGCAGGAACAACACGGAGAGATGGTTCCAGTCTGTTATGTGAGCAGGAGTCTATCGGAGTGCGAACGCAGGTACTCACAACGAGCGTGAGGCCCTTGCATTGGTTTGGGCCTGAGAGAAGCTTCACCCATATGTACGGCAAGAGATTTGATTTAATGACTGACCACTAAGGCGCTAGAGGCTGTCTACAGTCCGCGCCAAAACCGTGGTGCTCATATTGAGCGTTGGGTATTGAGACTACAACCTTTACGACTTCGAGTTGTGCACATACCGGGGGATATAACATAGCAGACCCTTTGTCTTGTCTATTGGGAGAGACGGCAATGAAGGAATCACACACACATGGAGCAGAAGAGTACATACGGTTCATAGTCACATGCAACTCCGTGCATTGACCACAAGAGAGGTCGAGGAAGCATCGGCGATTGATGAGGAACTGAGAGAGGTGAGAAGTGCCATTGAGACGGGCTGCTATGAGAGGTGCAAGGCATATGCCCCTGTGGCAAGTGAGCTGAGCACAATTGGCCAGTTAGTTCTCAGGGGGACGTGCATTGTGTTACCCCGTGGACTTCACCAGAGAGCTATAACTTTAGCCCATGAGGGACACTTGGGTATTGTGGGCACCAAACAGCACCTCAGGAGCAAAGTATGGTGGCCAGGAATGGACGACCTCAGAGAAATATGTCAAATCATGCCATGGTTGCCAGATTGTAGCGCGACCAGACGTACCAGAACCGTTGAGACCAACGATGTTACCTGAAGGACCGTGGCAGGATCTTGCCACTGATTTACTAGGTCCACTACCTACAGAACAGTCAATATTGGTAGTTGTCGATTATTACAGCAGGTATTATGAATATGACGTGATGCAATCCACAACGGCTGAAAAGGTGATTGATAGTTTGGAGACCATCTTCAGTCGCCATGGCCTTCCCATAACAATCAGGTCGGACTGTGGTCCGCAGTTTATGTCGATTCAATTCCAGAGATTCTGTCGGGAGAACGGAATACAGCACGTGAGGACAACACCAAAATGGGCACAGGCGAACGGTGAGGTAGAGAGACAGAATGCCTCCCTCATGAAGAGGATTCGGATTGCACAGGCTGAAGGGCTGGACTGGAAACGAGAGCTACGCAAATATGTGACTGTATACAGATCCATTGATCACTCTACTACGGGCCGGAGCCCGGCTGAGCTTCTTTTCAAGAGAAAACTAAGGGGAAACTTCCAGATATATCCACACTGGAGAGTGACCTAGAGGCAATGAGACAAAGACGCTGGAGAAAAAGGGGAAGTACAAAGCCTATGCTGACAACCAACGCAAAGCCAAATATTCGGAGGTGGACGTTGGGGATCAAGTCCTTGTGAAACAAGACCAAGTAGATAAGTTCGTAACACCTTTTAATAAGATACCACATACGGTGATCAGCAAGGAGGGAAACCAAGTGGTTGTTCAGTCACCAACGGGAGCAAGATATTGCAGGAACACAACGTTCGTGAAAAGATACATGCCTGAGGAGACTACTCTACAGATGAATGAGAATAACCAACCCGAGGAAACTGGAGGGCAGAATCCTATGTTACAGAGATCGGGTGAATCCACCCAGGAATCACCACAAAGGCCTATAACACCAAGAACAGACAGGCCTCATAGGCAAATTAAATTACCTCAGAGACTTAAGGACTTTATTATTAAGTAGTTATACCATAGAGTAACCACCTATAGTTATATATATGTAAAAAAAATAGTAAATAAATATACGCAAGATTAAGGGAATAAAAGATGTATAACAAGTTTAAATCTAAGTAAAGGGGGGATGTTGTATATGCGTAATGACGTCACCACGCCTGAGGACGTGGGTGTAACGGTGCACGAGAAGCAATGGAGTAAAGCAGTTAGAAACTCCAACGTGGTGTCCTTGTTTTTATTCAATTGGTATACAGTGCATGGTAAAGTCGAGAATAGAACAGGGGGTTCCTCACCAGGGCCCACTCCTTCTCATCACAGAAAGGATGCTGGATTTGGCAAGGAACTTGTTAAGGGCTTCAAAAAAACCTCTCCCTTTAAAGAACATAAAAAGCCAAGTTACATTAACAAAAAAGGGAGAACATTAATTCAAATTGTGTTCAATGTTTGAACCCTGGAACAACTGAAAGGATGGAGGCATTTGGCCAAGAATACAGACATAGTACAGGCTGTCCCTTTATCCGTTATTTGACGTTTCTGCTTATTCATCGAGTCCTATTTTTCTTTCTCTCTACACTTTTCATTTTGTTTCTCTGTGTCTCCCTTCCTTTACTGTTTTTTCCTGTGGTCCCACAAATGCTTAAAAAACAGCATCAATACTGGGGACCAGGACTATGCCTGAAACATACTATAGGTGATGCTTGTGGGTGTAGCAAAAGCATGGGAGCTCAAAACAAATAATGAGGTATGCCATGATTCACAGATGTTTTACTGGAAGGGCTGGTGCCCTATCTGCCCTTTGTTCCCAGATTTCACCACTATCAAAACTACATGAAACACCATGGATGGTATCTGAGTAATTGTTCAAAACTGGTCTACTAGATGAGGTAATCAACCTTTTTAGTCCAACACTGGTGCTCTGATTTGAGAGGTGCTACTATTTTAATGTGCTTAACGGTTAAGGAGACCCCTCTGTACACGCACACTCACACACGTCAATCTTTATCATAAAATGGGCTTGAAAATTGTGAAACCTGATTGGCTGAGGACCATCTTTACCAGTGCTGTTATCTCAGCACATTAGCACAACCGCACCGGATAAAAATCCGGCAGCCTCTTCACATGTAGATCAGTACTAATCTCACATCCCTGACTACCATCCCAAATATGGCTGCTACAGTCATTCACTTAAAACCTTAAATTACACTCTAAAAATAAAACTGCCACACTAAAAAAAATATAAAAACTATATATTTCTGCTTCTATAATCATTTTCTTATACTCACAAACATACATTTAAAGATGAAGTGCCACAGTTCTACAGTTTTAATTTCTGGTGCTTCTTTCCTGACCAGGAATAATCCCCCTCCCATCCTTGGTCGCTTACCAGGGAAATCG
Source organism: Neoceratodus forsteri (assembly GCA_016271365.2). Lineage (NCBI taxonomy): Eukaryota > Metazoa > Chordata > Ceratodontiformes > Ceratodontidae > Neoceratodus > Neoceratodus forsteri. The sequence goes on from CM057453.1 coordinate 1,266,753,798, forward strand.
CTTGTTGTTTAACCTGCTACAAACACAACAGAAGCCCTTGTTCCGTCTGAGGTCTTCCACTGCGTGAGTGAGGGGGTAAAGATTCTGCCACTAGAACTGAGCAGAGATATGAATTCCAGTGTAATGAATAGTGGAATGCTGCTATGCATGGAATTCCATGCCTGGACTACAGAGGATAATGTATGGTAGGCTATCCATAACAAGCGTGGGCAGCCATCTAGAGGTTGCCAATGGCAACTGTTTAAACCTTGAGAGCGAAGCTGGAGAGGTTTTGGTCACCATGGCAACCTCGAGATGGCTAGCCAACCGTACACTGTCTTTTATAGAGTATGGTCTGCTATCGTACCGAAACTAGGTCACATTAGAGCCATTTAAAAAAAAAAAGTATTTTTGCGATGCTCTCCTTTGGTCTTTCTCTCACTGCCACAGCCCATCTGAATCAGGGGAAGTTCACGTATCACGCATGCATGACTGCATTCTTAAGTTGTTATGCTGCACTAGCTACATAGCCAGTGAAACATAAACTAGCTGATGTAGCTAGTGAAGCATAACAAGGTTTCTGAAGGAATGGATTTCCATCCCTAACAACATTCCACCACACACTATATGCTTGTTCTGCTGCAGTAGTGATCTTATGTCGTTCTGCTGCAGTAGTGATGTCACTACTGCAGCAGAACATCTTGGAATGCTGCCACATAGTTGCTTTACTCTACTGAATTCTGTGGTAGAACAGCATTCTAAAACCTCTGGAGACTGCACAAGTCAGTTACATTGTGAAAGATAAAAAACACAATGCCCACATTTCACACAATACTATACACTATAAAAAATACAGGATGAGCAACTTTATGCATAACCAGTGTATTCTGTCACCTCAGGATTCTGATTCCCATGGATCTCTTGAGCTTCGCTCTCAAGGACAGAGGGATTCAGAACCCTCTATGGCAGAACATAGAGAATACTAGATGAGTAAGCATGCAGATCCAGTGTGCTGTGCCACAGAGGGGTCCGATTCCTTGTGACCTCGAGAGCGAAGCTCAAGAGGTCCATGGAATTAGACCCTGAGGTGGCAGAATACACGGTTCTGCATGGGGTTAACCATCCAGTATTTTTTTTTTTTTTACAGTGTATGGTGCCCCTTGGACTACCTTAAAACCAAGTTTTAGTGTTTGTAGATGCAGTTCATTCATCACAGCGCTAGAACAGGGAGTTGTGTGGTTGCTAGGGACTGGGCATCCCTATGTTAGCAGTGCACACTCCCACTGGCTGCTGCTTTACTGTGGGAGGGTTTTAAAAAAAAAAAAACATGGCAGACGGATGTCTCACTTAACGAGTCAAACAAGAGGTCCGGAGGCCGTCACTAGCAAGTAATACTCCCCCCCCCAATCGCATCTGGTTGATCTAGCATTTCCCCCACTGAAAATAAACTGCGCCCTTGTATGAAAACCACCGCACTCATTTTCAGTGTGATGTTAATATTGACGCGCTGCTGTTTACTAGGACAGCTTTCAAAGTGCAGCTCAAGATTCTCAATCTAAATGAATGGAATGCTATTCTGCACGTACGGTCAGTACAGCATTCCATTTATTGTTTTGTATGTGGCTGAATAAGGTTTGAGTAAGGTGGGATATCAAGTTAGAATAGCATTCCACCATACACTATATGCTGGTTGTGCATTGTTGCACATCCAGTATTCTCTATATTCCTTCCATAGCAAACATTCCATCTACTGAGTGTAGGAAAGTTAGAACAGAAACAAGGCAGGGAACATGGAGGAAATACCATAAAGCGGGAGGAAAGGTGAGGAAACATAAATGGGGCGAGTTTGGGAAAACAGCAGGTTTAAGGGCTACTTAAAAAATTGTACTTTGCTGCATATTGTATGTGAAACTGAGATGGCATGCCAAATGATGGGATATGCTGAGGTGGATGAACGTTTAAAAATGAAAAAAATTATTAGAATGCTTAACATTATTTTTGTTTTGTGCATTTTCACCCCCCAAAATAAATACTCTTGGACTTTTTTTTTTGCATTTATGCTATTCTCTGAATGTACCAAATGACTGTTCCTAATCTGCCTTAAATGTACTTTGTTGTCATTGAATCGTATGTCCAAATTTTTGTTTTCATATACCATTGTATGCTATTGTTCTCCGACGTGGAACCTTTGTAAAAGAGCCTCTGGTTCAAAGGTATTGTAATCCAATATATAACTAAAAAAATAAATACATTTTACAAATCATAATAAGACATTCCAGGGTGTGCTTTGTAGTGAAATAACGGCACTTCACGGGTGGCTAAACACATCCAAGGTGTGCCGTTATGCCACCACAACACACATGCTGTCATGTCTGGGACATGGCAGCTGAAATTTAATGCCAAGAAGTGCGCTATGATGCACTTGGGGAGCAGAAACAGAAGAGCAGGGTACACCCTAGGTGGGGAGGAAATTAAAGTAACAGAACAGGAGAGGGATCTGGGGATCATAGTCTCCTCAAACCTTAAGGCAAGAATCCAATGTAGCAGGGCAGCAGGAAAGGCCAATGGAATGTTGGCATGCATAGGCAGGGGCATTACTAGCAGAAAGAGGGAGGTAATAATGCCCCTTTACAAAGCCATGGTGAGGCCGCACCTGGAATATGGGGGTTCAGTTCTGGAGACCACGTGTCCGCAAGGCTATAAATGCACTGGAGAGGGTTCAGAGAAGGGCAACCAAGATGGTGCAGGGTATGCAGGGAAAGTCATATGAGCAGAGGTGTAAGGAGCTGGATCTGTACACGCTGGAGACAAGGAGGAAAAGGGAGAGACATGATTGAAACTTTTAAATATGTAAAGGGGCTCAATAAAGTGGGAGAAGAGGGTTTACTTAAGAGGCAGGAGGGGATCAAAACTAGAGGGCACAGCCTCAGACTGCAAGGAAAAAGATACAGGGGCAATGTGAGAGGGTGTTTCTTCATGGAGAGGGTGGTGGAGCCCTGGAACAGACTACCAGACGGAGTGTTGGGGGCTAAATCGGTGGAAGAATTCAAGAGGGCATGGGACAAGCATATGGGGCCGAGTATCAGAGGGAGGGTGGAGGCTAGCAGGGAGGTGTAGGGGGGAAAAAGGGCATACTAGATGGGTCGGTATGGTCCTTTTCTGCTGTCAAGCTTCTACGATGCAATTCTATGTCTTATTGCTTAATTAATCCACTGCATAAAAGTCTGTTCCCAAATCTGGGTCGCCAGCATGGAAGTGCATTGGGCTTCCACTGAGTGGCATGATTACTGATGTTATTTCACTTCCCTGATCCATACATTCCCTGTTTTAAGTGTAGTATAAGGTAAAGGCTTAGAAATGTTACCAGTTTATTCAGTGGACACTGAACTTAATGGCAAATTAACACCAAAAAGCCAACTCACAAATAAAAACAAACCAGTCAATTTTAAATACATGCAAAAACACAGCTGTAGTTTCTTTATCAGAAACTTCCAGTTGAACAGTAATTTTCCATCCTTTCTCTCTCACTCACTCACACATGAACCACTGACTCTGCGTGTCTGCTTTAGATTTCTACCTGCTGGAATGAGCAGTTCAAATACATTTTAAGAATGTCAGACGATGGCATTACTCAGCAAACAGACCTGCTGCAGCACAAGGATTCCCACAGTTATATGAAGCAATGCCTGGACTTAGCTACAGCAAATGAAAAAACAAACAAAAAAAAGATTTTAAATATCTGTCATACTTTTTATATAGGAAGTAAAGTAAAAGGTCAAAATGGTCTTAATACCCACCCCCACCTCCAGCTGGATGCATCATATGAGGAGGATGAGTCCATCTCATGCCTGCCCTTCAGAGGAATGCTGAAGCTCAGACTATTTTGAGCTACAATGGTCCAACTGCTCAAAATGAAGTTTCCGAGGAAAGAATTATCTGTAATATCACATATAAATGGACACTTGGGTCTTTACATAGCTTATATTTGTTTCACTGATTGACCAATGGCCACACTGCCCATTTTAGCACATGCCTGGACTCAACATGCAAGACTGGTCAGTAGGTATAGGGCACATGCATGTGGCTCTGATGAAACCATGAGAGCTCAAGGCAAAAGCCTTGGTTTGGGAACAACAGGTAGAACTCAAATGGGGCAGCCACTTGGAAAAAGACTGCTAAAAGAAAAATCACGCTGGATAAAAATGCTGTTGTCAGGAACCTAACAAACACATGCATTAACAAGACATTTGCAACTACAACTAGATGTGGTACGATTACCAGCTCGTCAGTTAAGAAAAAATTACTCACCTTAGTAATTATGTTTCTTCTAATGGAGCCTTGCTGTATTCTGACTATTGCAGTTAGCTCCAGCACTTGAACTGCCCTGGAGAGTAAAGGGTTAAAATTCTATGCAAGGCATAGAACGTTGAGCTCGAGCTCGGTTGAGAACTCTGTCTGCAGCACTCTGAAGCCTAATCGTCAGATTCTTACGAGCGAAAACTCACAGACTTTAATAATGTGGAAACTGTAAAATTTCTACTAGCCAACTGGCAACAAAGGTTTTAGATTCACAAAAGAAGACTCAAGTCAGGAAAACCAAAAACCAAAAACCAGATAATAAAGCATAACAAATTCTTAATTGATCAACACAAAGCACCCACAAAAACATAAAGTGTGCTGAATACAGCCCTGGGGTACAACACTGCACCTGCCCACCCACTTCCCAAAAACAGGTTCTGAGAGGGGAGGCAAGGAGGGAGGTCAGAATACAGCAAGACTCCATTAGAAGAAACATAATTACTAAGGTGAGTAATTTTTTCTTCAAACAACATGAAGTCTTGCTGTATTCTGACTATTGCAGACTACCAAGCAGTACCTCCATGGAGGAGGGGCAGAACCTACTTTGGGAATAGGCTCTGAAGTACTGCTGTGCCAAACCTAGCACCACTCCTAGCCTGGCTATCCAGAGAGTAATGCTTGGTGAAGGTATGAACCGTTTTCTAGTTCACTACTTGGCAAATCTTTAACAAAGGAATATCCCTGGCCGCAGCCAGAGATGCAGCTGTAGCTCTAGTGGAATGAGCCCTCAGGCCTGAGGCTGGAATTTTTCCCAGTTTCTCATAGCAGAATTGGATACAGGACACAATCCACCTGGCAACAGTTCTCTTGGTGGCAGGTTTGCCCTTACCTACTTCCCCATAAGTGAGGAACAACTGGAGGGAGTCAAACCTGTGACCCTTTGTACGTTCTATGTAGTAACTAAGGGCTCTTTTAACACCTAAACTGTGCAACCTCCGCTCTCCTGAGGAACCATGATCAGTGAAGAACACAGGAAGAGACACAGACTGGTTTAAATGGAAATCAGAAACCACTCTGGGCAAGAACCTTCTATCGCTTCTAAGAACCACCTTATCTCTATAGAATGAAGTGAAGTCAGGTTCAACTGACAGAGCTTGCAATTCACTGATACGTCTGGCAGAGGTAACCGCAACCAAAAACACAGTTTTCCAAGTCAAGTACTTGAGCTCTGCTGAGGACATAGGCTCAAAAGGGGGTTACATAAGCTGAGCAATGCAAATATTCAAATCCCATGCAGGAGCAGGATCCCTAAAGGGGGGACTGGTATGAAGCAATCCCTTAAACAATTTACAGAATACAGGGTGAGACGACAGTGAAGAAGGCTTTCCCACTGAGAGAAAAGCAGAAACAGCTGACAAATGTACTCAGAGTAGCTTGTCCAAGGCCTAGACCATTAAGATGAACCATATAATCCAGGACTGTAGCTAGATCTGCAGTGGCTGGAGATATGCACCTCCCGGCACACCAAATGCTTTATCTCTTCCATTTGGAGTTGTAAGTTTTTCTGGTAGCAGGCTTCTGAGAAGCCTTGAGAATATCTAAAACCCCTTTGGACAGATGCAAGTCTGCATATTCTAACTCTTCCAGAGCCATGCCTTGAGATTTAGGGATCTCAGATTGGGGTACTAAATCCTCCCCTGAGAGGAAGTTAACAGGTTGTAATTCCTGGGAAGAGACAGAGGGAGATGGACTGCCAGGGACAGCAACAGAGGGTACCAAGGTTGCCTGGCCCAATCCAGAGCAATCAGAATCAGTTTGCAAGGTTGTGACCTTATCTTGACCAGAACTTTGAAAAGCAGAGGAAAAGGAGGGAAGGCATACAGGAAACTCCCTTCCCAATTCAAAATCAGAGCATCCAGAGGAACTGAGCCCAAGACTGGGGGTCTGCAACAAAACAGAGGAAGTTGGTGATTGTCTGAGGCTGCAAAGAGATCTATCTCTGGCATGCCCCATCTTGAAAAGATGGTTTTCAACACCAGAGGGTCCAGGGACCATTCATGATGTCCCTGGGAAATCCTGCTCAGTGCATCTGCTAGCACACTGTCCTTCCCTGGGAGGTGAACTGCCACCAAGGAGGTCTTAAGAGACTAAACCAAGGACCACAATTTCATGGCTTCCGTGCACAAGGCCGTGGACCGACTGCCTCCCTGCTTGTTGATGTACCCCCATATGGTGGTAGTGTTGTCCGTCCTGACCTGAACCACCTTTTTCTGCACTGACTTGAGAGAAAGCTTGCAGGGCCAGAAGTACTGCCCTGAGCTCCAGGAGGTTGATATGAAGGAGAGATTTATGAGGGGACCACAGTCCCTGGGCTGTGAGAACCCCCAGATGGGCTCCCCACCCCAATAGAAAAGCATCTGTGGTAAGGACCACAGAGTGAGTCTGAGTGACAAAAGGAACTCCTTGCCTCAGATTGTCCAGGTCCTGCCACCACTGGAAGGCCTGGATAAGGGTCTGAGTAACTGAAACTAGTTTAGTAAAATGATATTTCCTTTGGGACCAAAAAGCCCTCAGATGGAACTGAATGTCCCTCATCTGAAACCTGGCCCCTTGGACCACTGCTGTGGAAGCTGCCATGTGGCCCAAAAGCTGAAGAAAATGCCTCGCTGGTAGAGAAACCGGGGGGGGGGGGAGCCAGTTGTGAAATGGCTGTTGCCCTTTCCAGAGGAAGGAAAGCTCTTGCTTTGACCGTATCCGGCTCCGCTCCTATAAAGGTGAGAAGCTGTACAGGCTCAAGAACTGACTTGGGAAGATTGAGAAGAAAACCCAGGGAAGTGAGAACTTGTTGGGTCACTTGCAGATCTGACTTGACTTGGTCTGGAGATTGGCCCACAATGAGCCAATCGTCCAGATATGGAAAGATGGAAATCCTTTTTCTTCTTAAAAAGGCCATCACTACTGCCAGGCACTTTGTGAACACCCTTGGGGCTGAAGTTAGGCCAAAGGGCATTGTTCTGAACTGATAATGGCCCGAGGGCAATTCGAACCGGAGGTACTTTCTGTGGGAGCACCTGATGGGAATGTGAAAGTAGGTATCCTTGAGGTCCAGGGAGGCTAGCCAGTCTCCTGGCCTTAAAGAGAGAAGAATTGATCCCAGAGTCACCATTTTGAATTTTGGTTTTAAAAGATGTTTTTTCAGGTATCTTAAGTCTAGGATGGTTCGCCACTCCCCTGTCTTTTCTGGGGGTAAGGAAGTACCTGGAGTACAGACCTTTGCCCCTGTATAGGGTAGGAACTCTCTCTATGGCTCTTAAGGTCAGTAGAGATGAAACCACTGCCTCTAGAGCAAGGGTTTCTGATATATTTGCAGGTGGAAAGGATCTGGCTCCCATTTTCAGAAAATTTTTGAAACTGAGAACCAGTCCCTGGCTTACTACCTCCAGAACCCACCTGTCTGAGGTAACAGACATCCTGTCATGGACAAAGTAAGCCAGCCTGCCTCCTACCGGAATGGGGGAGTCAACCCGGGCTGACACATCAGGGTGTCTGCTTGGCAGGAGCCTTAGGCTGAGGAGTGGATGCAGCCCTGCTCACCCCCTTTCTACCTCTCCCTCTAAAGAACCCCCTCTGAGAAAAGGAAGAAGAGGCCTTCGCTTGGTAGAAAGGCCTGTGAAAAGGCCTGCCCCTGCCCCTAGCTTGCTGCCTTTGAGGAGTTGCCTGCCTCTCTTTGGCATGGGCACTCCTATAAGTGGTCATGTACTCATCCATTTTCTTCATGTAATTCTCTGTCTGCTCCCCAAACAGATAATTACCCACCACAGGGAAATCCATGGCCTTAGCCTGGGTGTCCTGTGAGAGGCTAGTACATCTGAGCCAAGCCATCCTCTGAAGAGCCACAGATGTAACCATGACTCTTGAGGACATATCACTGGAGTCAACAGCAGCATGAAATTGTACCTTTGATGCCTCAATCCCATCAGCAGCCACCTCCTCCAGCTCTTTGGCTAGCTGGGGGAGGCCTACTTAGCCAGTGCCAGTACAGTGTCCCACCTGGACTTCTGGTACCTGGCTGTATAGGCCAATAATTAACCTGCCCGAGTCCCAAAGATGCCATGTACTGTTTCTTCACCATGGCATCTATCTTCCTGGAGTCTTTGTCTGGGGGGGTGTGAAGCCAAGGGAATATTTGCCTTGTCACAGGCTGCAGCCTGCACTACCCCAACATGGCTGCATTGCTTGTAGAAAAACTCTGTATCTGAGCCTGATAAGGTGTACCTCTTGTCCATTCTTCTGACAACAGGAGTTACAGAGTTAGGAAACCTTAGAATTTTTTGTGTCTGCTTCCCAAAGGACTTATGAAGGGGAATAGACAATCTCTTGGACTCTGTGATGTCCATCATCTCAACAAAATCAGGCTCCTCCTGATCCTCCACAGCCTCCTCCATGGGAAGCTGGAGGGTTTCAGCCACCTTTCTGTAAAACAGATAGTGGGGAGGGGACTCAGAGAGCCTAGGAGGGGAAACACCAGAAGGTCTGTCTGGGGAGATGTCCGGTTCTACAGGCACATCCAGACTTTCACCAGCATCACCATCCTCTTCAAAATCCCCCTCCTCTTCAAACTCCGGTTCATAAAAGTCTTCAGGGGAATAATCTTGAACCGGGAGAACCGACCGAACCGAACTCCAGCCAGAAGGTGCCGGATCGGTCGGAACCAGATGAAGCGATTCAACAATCACTCTGGCTATCTCTTCGGCAGTCGGAACATGAATGTCTGGATCCAAACCGGTCGATTTATCTTTGCGCTTTCTTTTCATAGGAACCGATCCCTCAGGATCGGCTCTCCTCTTGCCCAAAGAAGTATCACCCTGGTCAGAGGGCACTCCTTCTGGTTTGGTAGGAACTGAACTGGGCTGGCCTTCCGTGTCAGCGGATTTCTCGGCCTCCTTATCCCCAAGTCTACCTAACCTTTTTTCCAGGGTAGACTTAGGGAAATTCTTGCAAATTTGGCAGTCTGAATCGAGGTGGTCAAACCCCAGACAGTAAACACAGGTGGTGTGGGGATCGGCCTTAGCAAAGACCTCCCCACACACACTACAGTGTTGAAACCCAGTGGGCCTGGTTTTTTTTCTCTTGGGTTTCTCAGACATGGCCAACCTAGCAAACTTACCCTTTATTTGGCAACTGCCAGGCAAGACTCCCCTATTGGTTTCTCACCGTGTTACGGGTGTTGGAAAAAAACGTACCAATCATGTTTTTTTTTTTTTGTTTTTGTTTTCTTTTTTAAACCGATACGGACCGGTAACCACACACTAAAATCTTGCACAAATGACTTACTAAAGGGTCGGTTTAGCCAAACCAACTGAAAGATACAGCTTTTACAATTTCCACAAAAGAACTACCTAAAGTACTCACAGTCCTGAACCGACAAAGCGGAATTAATTTCAAAAATAATTTCGGACTAAACTGACAACTTTAACTGACTTTTTGAACCGAGCAAAGGAGAAATCTCCGGAGTGACTGTTCAGTGAGGCGGAGTAAAGAATCTGACGGTTTGGTTTCAAAGTGCTGCAGACAGAGTTCTCAACTAAGCTCGAGCTCAACGTTCTATGCCTTATATAGAATTTTAACCCTTTACTCTCCGGGGCAGTTCAAGTGCTGGAGCTAACTGCAATAGTCAGAATACAGCAAGACTTCATGTTGTTTGAAAACATGTTTTTGCACTAATGCTGACGGGCTGTTTTCATATCATGTACTGCAAGCTACTAAAAAAACTACAAGCATTATAAAATATCTGAGTCTCGTATGCTTTAAGAGTCAACAGGATTTTCCCCCTTCAAACTCTTATATGGACACCAGGTACGTGGGCCCCTAGACTTGATCCAGGAGGACTGGGAAGGCAAGCACGCCACCTGGGGAACTCCTATAGTGGATTACGTCCTTAGGTTTAGGGAAAGGCTGAAGGAGCTTATGGGGACAGCCCAGAGCAACCTGGCACCTGCCCAACAGAAACAAAAAAGTGTGGTACAACTGCAGAGCCAGAGCTCGCTTGTACATGGTGGGTCAGAAAGTCATGGTCCTTATTCCGGGTCCAGAAAGACATGCTGCAGGCTGTGTGGGCAGGACCGTACAAAGTAGTTAGGAAGATTAATGACGTGAACTATATCATAGAGTTACCTGACAGAAGACAGACACAAAGAATGTACCATGTCAATATGATGAAGCCGTATGCTAATAGGGCTTACATGGTATTTGCAGTATGTAGTCCTGGGGAGGGGACAGACGAAGGAGACCCCCTTCTGGACTTGGTGGAAGAAAGCACGCGGGAGTCCTCTCTGGAGGCAGTAAAATTGTCTCCCCAGCTGGCCCCGGACAAGATCCAGGAAGTAAGGGAGGTTCTAGCAGACTCTGCCCCACTGTTTAGCACCAAGTCTGGACTAACTCCCTTAGCAACGCACAATGTGGAGACAGGGACACAGACGCCCATTCGGCGGACAGCATATCGGGTGTCAGAGGCTGTCCAAAAGGACATTAGGAGGGAGGTGGAGGAAATGCTGGATTTAGGGGTAATCCAGAGATTCCACAGCCCCTGGGCCTCACCCGTAGTCCTTGTGCCCAAACCAGATGGCTCTACTCATTTCTGTGTGGACTATCGTGGACTGAATTCAGTCACAAAGTCAGACGCCCACCCGATGCCCCGGACAGACAAACTCCTGGACAGGTTGGGAGGGGTGACCTACCTTACGACTACTGACCTGACAAAAGGGTATTGGCAGGTCGAGTTAACTGACAGAGCTAGCGAGAGGTCGGCCTTCATCACTCTGATAGGCTTATTTGAATTTAAAGTAATGCCTTTTGGAATGAAGAATGCCCCAGCCACTTCCGAAAGGTTGGGGAACCAGGTGTTAAATGGAGCTGAGGAGTACGCCGTGGCGTACCTGGATGACACTGCCATCTTTAGTGCCAGCTGGGAGGAACACTTGTCCCACCTTAGGGAAGTGCTGAGCAAGATACAGAGGGCCGGGCTCACCGTCAAAGCCGAGAAGTGCCAGGTGGCCATGGCTGAAGTGGCATACCTTGGGCATGTTGCAAGCCGTGGACAGCTCCATCCTAATCAAGTAAAAATATAGGTGATCAAGGCATGGATCAAACCAGAAATGCAAAAGCAAGTCAGGAGTTTTCTAGAGACAGCAGGGTACTATAGGAAATGTATACCCAGTTACAGTGCCCTAGCTGCTCCCCTATCTGACCTGGTAAAAAAAGGATGCCTAAGAAAATTACCTGGGAACCAGCCTGTGAAAAAGCCTTTACAAGACTGAAGGAGGAACTGTGCAGTGCTCCTGTATTAACAAGTCCTGACTATAGCAGACCCTTTATAGTTCAGACTGACGCCTCGGACCTGGGTATTGGGGCAGTACTGAGTCAGACATCCAACCAAGGGAAAGATCACCCTGTAGTGTACCTGAATAAAAGTTACTTCCCAAGGAGCAGGCATACTCTACTGTGGAAAAAGAGTGTCTTGACATAGTGTGGGCCCTAAAGACGTTAGAGTCATATACTCTTATAGGAGCAGCATTTTGAGGTACAAACAGACCACAATCCCCTGGTTTGGCTGACCCAAATGGGAAAAACTAATGGTAGACTGTTAAGATGGAGTCTTGCCTTGCAAGGGTATGACATGACAATCTTACATAGGGCTGGAGTGACCAATCAGAACAGCGATGGCCTGTTGCGTCTTTATGAGGAGTGAACTGATTTGGGAAGCTCATCCCATGCAGGGGATAGAGCCCTCAAATTCAGTCTAGGTGGGGAGGATTGTGACACTTGGCCAGCTGGTTATGACTGCTCTATGATTTCTGTAATATAAAATATAGTGGGCCAGATATTCAAAAGGGTTGCGCCATGCGCAATAGGGTTGCACATGCTCAAGTCCTAAATTGCGCCATTCTGCGATATTCAGCAGGAGGCAGTTGCGCCACTGAAAACAGGCTGAGCAACAGCGCAATGCAAATGAATGCATGCTCAACTGGAGGGGGAGGAACCATGCATAAACTGCACAGCCCGATATTCAGCCAGACTGTGCAGAGTTGTGCAGGCACAACCCCCAACCTGAGCCTGCAGGACTTTGAGCCAAAAAAAAAAAGGCTTAAGTCGAGGGCCACCCACAGGTGAGCTGCTGTATTGCAGGGCGCAACACAGCAGCTGCCACCTGTGGCTGGCCCCCAACTCAGTCCCTGTGCCCCCCGCAGCCCGATCGCGGGCATAGTGTACTCCCCACCAGCCCGATCGCGGGCATCAATGTGGCCCCCTCCTCCCGTTCACATCCCTGGTGGTCCAGTGGACCGAAATGCCCGATCGCGGGCGGTATGTTTAATAACCCCCCCTCCCGTTCACATCCCTGGTGGTCCAGTGGACCGAAATGCCCGATCGCGGGCACTAAGTAAATTGAAACCCCTCCCTTGTGCCCGATCGCGGGCAAAAAAGTGAAATCGAAACCCCTCCTTGTGTGTCCGATCGCGGGCAGAATGTAAATTGAACCCCCAGACATGCCCGTGTGCCCGATCGCGGGCAGAATGTAAATTGAACCCCCGAACATGTCCCGTGTGTGCCCGGTCAGCGGGCAAGAGAATGTAAATTGAACCCCGAACATGTCCCGTGTGCCCGATCGCGGGCAGAATGTAAATTGAACCCCCAGACATGTCCCGTGTGCTTAATCGCGGGCAGAATGTAAGTGAACCCCGAACATGTCCGTGTGCCCGATCGCGGCAGTAAGTAAGTAACCCCACCCGAACATCTCCCTGGTGGTCCAGTGGACCGAAATGCCCGATCAGCGGGCAGAATGTAAATTGAACCCCCCAAACATCTCCCTGGTGGCTAGTGTCCCCCCACCCATGAAGCCCCACCACCCCGCTCCCCGGCAGCGGCAGCATCCCACCCGCCTGCCGCCCGCTGCCGACTGTCGGTGGAGCATTTAGGCAGAGTTGGCTGCAGCCCATACGGGTATGATGAAGGCTGTTCAGCTTTGTGAATGAATGTATTCATTCACAAATCTGACTGTCATGTATGGTATGGGCTACACGCCCATTGGCTCTTGCCTGCACCCATGGGTGCAGCTCCTCATCGGCAGTCAGTCGGCGGGCTGCAGGCGGGTGGATGCTGCCGCCCGCCGCGCCGGGGGAGCGGGTGGTGGGGCTTCGTGGGTGGTGGGTACCAGCCACCAGGAGCTGTTTGGGGGTTCAATTTACATTCTGCCTGTGATCGGGCACAAGGAGGGTTTCGATTACTTTCTGCCCGCGATCGGGCACAAGGGAGGGGTTTCACTTACTTAGTGCCCGCATCGGGCATTTCGGTCCACTGGACCACCAGGGATATGTACGGAGGAGGTGGGGAGCCACATTGCCGCTCCGCGATCGGGCTGCAGGATGCGCCGGTCCTCGACGGCTGCTGCCTGGCAGGGGCGCCTACGCAAGTCCTCGGGATCGGAAGCACTTGCTACGCCATCGGCATGCAATGGGGTTGATAATCAGATGCAAATGGCCCCCCGCGCCTTTGCATGAATTATGGCCCCATTTGCATGTCACCTTTGAATATCGGTGATTTGGCGTGATGGCGCAATGGTACTTGGCCATCGTAAGTTGAATGCTCCACTGACAACTTCGCGGTGGCGCAAGTTCCACTGCGCCATGCACAGTGGTTGTGGTTGGGGGGTGATATTCAAAGGAGTTGCTCAATAGCGCAACTCCTTTGAATATCGCCCAGGCCACACCCCTGCGCAACTATTTTGCGCAACGCAAGGGCTTGCGCCTCAGAATGGTGCAGTTTGAATATCCAGCCCAGTGTGTGATTATCAGTGCTTCCATGAATGCCCCCTCCCCCAGGTTTCAGAGAAGCAACAGGATATGTTAACCTGAAACCAGGAGGTAATTAAAGACTAGAGAGACATAATTAAGGGTCTCCTGCTGCCCTGACTTAATTAGAGCTGACCCAGCTGACAGGATATAGGGCTCATAAACATTTATGACAGCTTATGTTTTTTTCCTCTGTTATATTACTATGGTGCTAAAAAGTTATAAAATCATTTGATCCTTGGGAAAACAGGAACTGCTCTAGATCAAAGAGGGGGTGTTAATTAAGGAGTCATTTTGGGAAATTAGTTTCTGCTGAAGTTACAGTATTTAAAATATCTCCTGACAGGAAGATCATTGTTTGTATAATTTTTTATATTCTAAAAGGAGGAGCTAGTTGGCCTCATGGAAGGGGTGGAGGGAAACACAGTTTTAACCTAGGACTGTGTCTGATCTTAGTCACATTTATTTTGTGGACTCTTAAGAAACAAGACCTAAGGCACTTATAGAGGTAATACATTAGCTAGAAAAAGTCTACTTGCATTGAGGTAGGAGTTTTAGTTTGTACCTTTCCTTCTTTTCTTTTAAGTGACTGTATGCTTTGTGATATAGTGTTCTGTGTTTACAGTTATCATATTTTTATCCATTTTTAAGTAAACCTTTCATTTGAAAAGACTGTCTGGGTGTGTCTTCGAGGTTGTTTCTTTTGCATATGACGTATGGAAGATTAAGACTGACAAAATTTTTCATAAGCTTGGTGGTGTACTGTACTGAGAAAAGGTAAGAATATACCGAAGGTCTTTTACAGAGTTTTAAGGGTTCATTTTGGATACCTGGTTAGGTGTCCTTGGGTGAAAGATATCTGGCATCCCCCCGAAGAGCAGATTATCTGAGCCTGTACATTTGGGTATGCTAGCATAAGGTTCACAGTTTGAATCCTCCCAGAACTTAAGACTAAAGGTGATTCAGACCCACAAGCAGACAGGAGGGTTACCCTGTTCTGTTGCCTGTTCACATCACTACGCTCAGAGGTTGGCACTGTGGGAGCAGAGGGCCTGACCTGCTGAGTGCGGTTGTGACACAGTGCAGAATATTGTTTTTGCTATTTTTCGGTACTGTCTTCCACGACGCATAGTGCAACCAGTGTGTGGTTGATTGGTCTGAGACTTGGCACGTGGAAAGACCTTTGTTCAAGGAACATGCCAGTTTCTGTTTGGTGAAAAAATGTTGCTCCATTCCAGAGTTATTGCCATTTGAAGTTGCCCCGCTTTGCAGTTACTGATTTTTCGGCTGCCAGGTCCGCCATATTAGCGCATTTTCGGCTGCAATTTCCGCTATTTTGTGGTGGAAGACTTCTTAAAGGTGCAGAAACGTAAAAATTGAATCTCTCTGGAACAGTTTGGTCTTTTCACATGAAATTTGGAGGGTGCTGAGTGGATGTCCTGGGGATGTGAATGATGATGTTTATATGTTGGACAAATAATGCACTATGGAGATACTGCGTGACGCAGTTAAAGTTTTGCGCAAAGTGTTCTGCATGGTGCTACTGGCTTGAAATTTATAGCGTAGGTAGCCCTAGTGGTACGGAGGTGCCTTGCCATGGTTTGCTATGTAAAACATTAACAGGTGCGGAATTATGCCACGCCAATGAATGAGAATTTGGTTCATTACGTTTCAATAACTTCTGAACCGTGAGTCCGATTTGCCTGACATTTGGAATGTACAAAGATTTTTAATTCATCTTTGACTGGGACACTTTTTGGGTCGCTGGCACTTATGGTTGCTGAATTGTGCATGTTACGTTGTTTGCTCATGGCGCTGTGCGACCACTGAACGGATGTACACACAATTCTGGACACACAGTGTGCTATGGTACATGTCTTCTTTTAACAATTTTTGGTTCCGTCAGATACATGGTTCTTGTGTAGCGAGGTGGCAAAAATGTTATTTGCGGCACTCCTGCGCAGTTTTCCCGGCGTGACGCTGCACAACTGTTAAACAGATTCAGATAACATTTGTTATACATGTTGTGGCATGCTACATGTCTTCATTTACCAATTTTCATTTCAGTCGGTCACAGTTTTTGTGCAGCAAAGTGACAAAAATTCACATGGTGGGCACACCAACCACCACATTCCATTCACTATTTATAGTGCACATTCTCAAAAAGAAGGGAAATTCATGGCAAAAAACTCTGTTTAATGCATAAGTTAGGGTTGTTCCACAGCGACAAAAGCAAGGAAATTCGATGTTAGGGTTGCCACCCCACTTTAACACGCATCAGGGTGTCGTTGGGGTCGTCACTGTCCTCTCACCCCATTCTCCTATACTGCACCACCTCAGCTTATTTACACATGGAATGGGGTGAGAGTTTGGGCAGACGACCCCAACGCACACCCCGATGACTGTTTGGGGGGGGCAACCCTAACAATGAATTTCCTCACTTTTGTCACTGTGGAACAACCCTAACTGATACATTAAACTGAGTTTTTTGCCACAAATATATATATAAATATATGCATGGACAGCGTCACCTACATTAAATGATAGTTGATATTCTGATCCAAATGCATTTTTTGGCCATAAAAAGCCCTTACAGGGCTTGCAGTATTCCTGATCCATAGATCTGGGCAGGCGCAAACTCTGCTAGGGTTTGTATGTCTCTCCACCACGGGTGTAGGAATGCATACAACAAGTAAGCCATGGCTAGGGCAGGTTGGGGTCGGGGGACCACTGGCCACCAGGGAACTAATTCTAAAGTATATTTGGTGGGGGCAGAAATGTTAAGAATGTAAATTAACTGCTGGAAGCGTCAGCCTCCGGGAAAGTCATCATCCAACATCTCCCAACAAGACGTTAGGGATGACAGTGTTATAACAGAGAACACTGCCAAAATGAGTGGCAAAAGTGTCACTAACTGATCCAATTCTGATTCACAGTACAGCAGCACTCCGCAACAGCACAAGGCACTTCCCCTACCTGATGTCATTCTCTAATGTCTCTGCGACGTAACAGGCATGGCTGTGAGTGAAGTGTGTGTTCCGGCACAGTCTAATAAACTGGATTACTGTGGCTGTTTTTTTTTGTTTTGGGGCACAACAACATTCAACTACTTACCATCACTGGTGGCTCTGAGGATCACTGGAACAACATAATCAACTCATGTCAGTTGCTCTTTAAAAATCTGCATCTTCTATGCAACATAGTGACCACTGACTACCCTTTTTAACAAATCATGGAAGGATGGTGTGGTACTGAGGATTGAAGGAGGGCGGATGTGATTCCCCTTCACAAAAGTGGGAGCAAGACAGAGGCAGGAAACTACAGACCTGTCAGTTTGACCTCAGTGGTAGAGAAAATGATGGAATCACTTCAGAAGGAAAGAACTGTTGAGTACCTAGAGGCCAGTGGGGCACAGGACCCAAGGCAGCATGGATTCACAGCGGGAAGGTCATATCAGACAAATCTAATCTATTTCTTTAACTGGGTGACTAAAGTAGTACACCAAGCAGGGTCTCTGGACATGGCCTACCTAGATTTTAGCAAGGCATCTGACACAGTCCCGCACAAAAGATTAATAAACACATTAGCCAGACTGGGAGTGGGTCCCAGGGTGGTAGCCTGAGTAAAACATTGGCTGGACAACAGGACACAGAGGTTAATACTAAACAGAGTCCACAGTGAAGAAAGGGGGGGTTACTAGTGGGGTACCGCAGGGTTCAATACTGGGGCTGGTCCTTTTTAATGTCTTTATAAGTGATAGTGCAGAGGGACTGGAAGGAAAAGTGTGCCTCTTTGCAGACGACACAAAGATCTGCAACAGGATTGATACACAAGGCATTGTGCAAAGGATGAGAAGGGACTTGGCAAGGTTGGCAGAATGGTCAAATGTATGGCAGCTTAGATTCAACGCAAAGAAGTGCAAAGTAATGCACCTGGGAAACAAAAACTCAGGGGAAGAGTACACAATGGGGGGTGAGATACTGACAACAACAAAAATGGAAAGGGACCTGGGGTAGTTATACCAGATGACCTAAAGGTGGGCAAGCAACGTGACAAGGCAGCAAGGAAGGCTGGGGGGATACTGGCACGGATAGGGAGAGGCATCACCAGTAGAAAACAGGAAGTTGTTATCCCTCTGTACAGACAGTTGGTGAGACCACATCTGGAGTACTGCGTGCAGTTCTGGAGACCCCATCTCCGCAAAGACAGACAGGGTGGAGGCTATCCAGAGGAGGGCAACCAAAATGGTAGACGGTCTGCACCAGAAGACATATGAAGAAAGACTAAAGGAGCTTTATATGTATAGCCTTGAGGGAAGGGGGGGGGGACATGATATAAACTTTCAAGCACCTCAAGGGAGTCAACAAAGTCCAAGAGGGTAGCATCTTTCAGAAAAAGAAATGTGCAAGAACAAGGGGGCACAATCGGAAGATAGAAGGGGATGGTTCATAGGTAATGTGAGGAAGTATTTTTTCACGGAGAGGGTTGTAAATGCATGGAACAGCCTTCCTGAGGAGGTCGTGGAGTCAAAAACAGTGGGGGAATTCAAGAATGCATGGGACAGACATAAGGCAATTCTAGTGGGGGGTAGGAGGAAGTAGGTGGTTGATTAACTAGGATCTGCAGCTTATCCATTAGGTAGGGAAATGGGAAGACTAGGTGAGCCAAACTGTCCTTATCTGCCATCAAAGTCTATGTTTCTATGCTGTAGAAATTTGTCATGATGTTAAAATTCCTTGTTCCGTTTCATGCTCGCCACTGTGATGTGCATGTAAACCTGAAATGGATGCATCTCCCGAACATAACCTAGTTTCATTTATTGCAAGATGGGTATAAATGTTTTCATGGGGTATATTTCGTTGAGTTCTTTGCTTACACCTACTTGCTCTGGATGATCATGTTCTCTTGACTTATTCTATCCACTTGTGACTCATTGCAAAACAAATATGGGCTAAATGTAATTTTACCATTCAGCATCCTGAAACTGCAGTGTATTATCCCCAGCTTTAACAGAGCCAACCAGTTATCAGGATCTTCAAGCCAACCTAAAATTACACTTCAAGCAAGTCTGGAACTGCTGGCTGTTGACTCAACTTCCACATTTTAATCAGTGCTAGTGTTGTAACATGTGCATGTGACACATGTTCCTCCCAGGACACCGCTTTAAATGGTGGTTTACAGTCCGAAGTGGCTTTTATGTTCAATGTTGTTTTGCATACTGAAGAAAGTTTAATGCTTTATTGCTGACTGAAGCATTCATTCTTAGTCCGTGGGCTAGATAGTGAAACCCTCCTCACCGCTAGGGAATTTTCAAGAGTTTGATTTTTGAAAAGTTTGTATCATAGCAATTTGGAATTTACTTTGCCATTTGCTGTGGTAGCTTCTGTTTGGTACAGGGTCATATATGTCATCAATTTTTGTAAGAACTAAAGGGCAATGACGAAGGGGTAGGGACAGCTTTTCATGTAGTAAATCTAAGTATGTGACTAACAATAATGGCAAATTGGGTATCAATAAAAAGGTTTTTTTAAATTTTTCTGTTATATGAATATAATCTAGAGGTTCATGTGTTCAATAGTAACATTATCATAAAGTCACAATTTTGACCTGACAGTTTTGGAAATCAAACAGACTGTAGGTGGGGATATATAGATACTTTCTAAAAAGATATTATTGCCTCAATGAGTATTGAAATGGTTGTTTTAGTAGAAAATACTGTACAGCAGTTTATATTCACACCTGTTATATTTAGCGCTCCAAGCACACCCCCACATATTCACTTCCTTTTGTTTTCACTGCTGGAACACTAGTGTTGCTATGTATAGTGATCCATCTAATATTCACTGTCTTTTTATTTTCACACTAATATGGAACAGCGAATATAATGAAAATAAAGACAATGAATATTTCCTGTTCTACAGTAATTCTGGAAAAAGCAAAATAAATAATGGATCTAGGAGCATGGATATGTTGTTCATCCACACTGTTTGGCAATGTCTCCTTCCATGTTAAATCTGCCGGAAGTACTCAAGCTGGCTCCTCCCACCCACCCGGGTGGTATATACCTCGGGTCTGCCCCATGACGCCAGATCTTCCTTTCCACTGGAAGATGCAGGTTGCCTCCCTCCTACTCTCGGATTTCGCAGGCCCTGGCTTTCAAACTGTCGGTTTTACCGGAGCTCAAACTCGTCCGAGTTAGCGATCGCAGTTTTGCAGCATCGATCATGGAGGAGAAATCTTCCCCGGGATTTCGCCGGTGTCCCTGCGGCCAGAAGATGGCACGCACCAATCCCCACCTCATGTGCGTCTACTGCCTAGGTATCAGCCATGACACCTTATTGTGTAGCTTTTGCTTGGCCTTCCATCACAACGTCCTGGATGACCGCAAGGCACGCCTGAAGCTGGGGAGCCTCAAAAAAAGGAACCCTCCGGTGAAGTCAAAGGAGGCTATATGGGCAGTTTCCGTGGCTGCGGGCTCTGCCGAGCAGCTGGAACAGATTAAGGCATTCGAGGAAGAAGCCCCTCGTGCTTCAGCCAAATGAAGATTCTTTGTTCCTCTGAACCTAAGCTCCACCTTTACGGGATCTTTTAAGAAGTTATACCAGTCTCTCCCCATCTGGGGTGAGGTGCCCTTGGGCCCGCACTCCTCCCACTCTCGGAAGACAGACAAAGACCTATCATGTTCGTCTCAGCAAAAACGTTCTTGGGACTGAGAAGTGTCAGAGTCCCAGGAACAAGCAGTCTCGAGCTCGGTTGAGATCGCATTCTAGGCCGCCGGCTTCACGGATCTTCCATTTGGCCAGGGGACTGAGAACGTGGCTGACGAGGTCGAAATTATCCTCGACCCGATCGACCCTTTGTCGCCGACCATGGCCGACTACTCATTACAAACGGACTCTGGTCCTGGTATTTCCTGATGAGGAGACCCAGCCCGCTGGTGTCCCCGTCAAGGACCCGGTTCCAGACCCTCGGGTTTCACCGATCCCTTCAGCATCTCCCGATCAACCGAAGCAGACTCTCCCCAATCCCGGTCGAAGTCCAGAACCACCTCGGCCGAATGACCGAGGAAGAGCCATAAGTGCTCGAAAAAGAGGCGACACCACAGGTCATCCTCAACCTCCTTGGACGAGGAGAGACTCCAAGGGAAACGCAGTCGGCATTATGAGGACCTTATGTGGCAACAGCTGATCCTGATCGGGCAGAAGCCGGCTCCGCCACCCACCCAGGCCATTACTTGGCTCTCACCTCCCAGACTGAAGCCGACCCCTCCGGAACTGAAGTCTCCAGTTCCTCCGCCCATGGGGACAGCCCGTCTGCCAGTTCAGCCTATTCCAGTCTCTCTACCTATTCCGGTGGAACCGCCACCTAAGCACCCTACTGGAGGGGCTCCCTCGAAAGAGGACCGTCCAGACACCAGACTTCCCCAACATCTGTTGGTTACAGTCACCCCAGACCTGCCTCAGCGGATCGAGGGGGATTTAGGCAGTAGACAGCTGTATCACGACTCTTCCAGGGGATGATGAGTTGTCCGTTGGCACAGGGATGGAGGAAGGCCCTTCCTACTTCCAAGGGATTCTCCATCTCATTTCCGACTCCACCGGAATGCCCTGGAACCTATCCAGAAAAAGGTGCAGTACCCTCTCACAGATATTCTAAAGAGAAGGGATACCCCAATGGAGGCCTTTCCAGTGGCTGAAGCCATTGTTGGCCCAGCCCTTGAACTCTGGCAGCGCCCTGCTTCATGCTCAGCACCGTCTGCCTGTATGGCCCGTAAGTACACGGTACCCAAGGGGTCCTTTGAGGGGCTCACAGAGCACCCTTCGGCCGAGAGCCTGGTGACCGCCTCTGTGTTCAGGCGTACTGGTAGTTCGGCTGACACTGACAGACCTCCGGACAAAGAGTCCAACAATATGGACCACACTACCCGAAAGGTCTATGTGACCTCTTCTTTGGGCCTTCGTCAGGCCAGCTTCAGGGTTTTATTTAACTCTAAAAATTGATTAGCGTTTTGCTCATAAAAGTGCTAAAACATTGTGAAAATGCATAGCACTTGCCTCAATGTGTTTAACAAACATAACACTTCTAGAAAACCTATATAAATACTTTCTGTGCAGTTAGTATTGTCCCAAGAAAAAAACTGCTAATCAATTATTTAAAACCCTGAACTTGGTCGCCATCATGGTACACTTCTCTCATGCCCTTCTCGGGTCACTGGACAAAGTCCTCCCTCATCTCCCCACGGACATGCAGACCACGGCCAAGCAGGTCTGTGACCAGGACCATGCTGTTGCCAAACAGCAGCTCCAGATGGCCTTGGATATCGGAGATTCTTGTGCCCGCCTACTGGCTGCCGCAGTGGCCTCTTGCCGCAGGGCTTGGCTGAGGCTTTTCTCTTTTCCGGCGGATACTCAGCACAAATTAGCTGATGTGCCTTTCCTGGGGACCAACTTATTCGGTCCAAGAGTGGCTGGTCACCTACAGCACATTGAGCAGTCCAATGCCACCTTGGATGCCACTTCTGCCAAGGGTTCTTCAGGCAAGAAGAAAAAAAATTACTCACCACAGCAATATTGTTTCTTCTAATGGAGTCTTGCTGTATTCTGATTATATGCAGTTAGCCCCAGCACTTAAACTGCCCCAGACAGTAACGGGTTAACTCTATGCAAAGGCATAGAACGTTGAGCTCGAGCTCGGTTTTCAAACCTCTGTCTGTGGTACTGTGAAGTGTAACCGTCAGATTCTTACAAGCACTAAACCAACTAACTCAAAGGAAAAAATTTTTCCAAAATGTTGTGCCAAAAGGCAAAACAAAGCTTTAGGATCAGAAGACTCAAGTCGCGAACACCCAAAAAGAACACAACAGGTAGTGGTTTACTAAAATTCTTAACAACAAACCAAAAGAAACCCCCTAAAAGATGGAGGCATGTCCAGTACACCTCTGGGGTGCAGCACTGTGCCTGCCCCACCACATCCCAAAACTACTAGGTTCCAGGAGGGGAGGCAGGGAGGGAGGTCGGAATATAGCAAGACTCCATTAGAAAAAAACAACATTACTATGGTGAGTAATTTTTTCTTCAAACTACATGAAGTCTTGCTGTATTCTGACTATATTCAGACTACCAATCAGTACCCCCTTGGAGGAGGAAGTCACAGAACCTATTTTGGGAACAAACTCTGCAGCACAGCCGAGCCAAACCTAGAATCACTTTGTGACAGAATGTCCAAAGAGTAATGCTTTGTGAAGGTGTGAACAGATTTCCAGGTAGCTGCTTTACCTATTTCCACTAACGGTATATCTCTAGCTGCTGCCATAGAAGCAGCTGTACCTCTGGTAGAGTGAGCCTTCAGGCCTGAGGGAGGCTCCTTCCCAAGTTTAGAATTTGTATTTATTTATTTATTTCATAATTCGGATTTACAACCTTTGAGTCAAAGACTCATTTACAAAGGCACCTCGTCGCAGGGAGGGCAGACAACAATTTGTGGTAGAGTTAAACAATGGAGAACATTACAGGTGAGATACAATAAAAGAACACACAAAGCAGTTCCAGTAACACAAAGGTGTACAAAGACTTCAATTAGTTACAATCAGTCTAGTATATAAATAATAAATAATAAGGTACCGCTAGGGGTTCTAGGGAGCGATATCGGGGGAGGGGGAAAGGGGTGGTTGCTGTGGGGGAGAAGGCAATCCGGAAGGACGCTGTCTGTAAATTGGGCCAGGTGGAGCTCTAGGTATGGGCCAATCAGGGGCATTTACAGCAGAATTGAATGAAAGAGACAATCCACCTGGCAAGAGACCTCTTGGTTGCAGGCTTGCCCTTTCCCACCTCACCATAAGAGAGAAATAATTAAGAAGAATACTTCCTATGGGCCTTAGTATGCTCAATACAGTAACTGAGAGCCCTTTTCACATCTAGATTGTGTAGCCTCCTTTCTCCAGAGGAAGAATGATCAGTGAAAAAGACAGGCAGGGACATAGACTGGTTCAGATGAAAGTCTGACACCACCTTGGGAAGGAATTTTCTATTGGTACGAAGGACCACCTTATCCCTATGAAAGGAAATGAAATCAGGTTCCACTGATAAGGCCTGTAGTTCACTGATCCTCCTAGCTGAGGTAATGGCTACCAGAAATACAGGTTACTCACCTATAACAGGAGTTCTAGGAATGGTATATGTTGTTCATCCACACTGTCTGGCAGGTTCCTTGCCACTTGCCGGAAGGTCTTCAAGCTGGCTCCTCCCACCCACCCACCCAGCTGGTAAAACTGTTGGTTCCGCCCCATGATGCCAGATCTAGCCCGCTGGAGGCCAGGTTGACAGCGCCGAAGCCGGAGGTTAGGAATGTAGGATGAACAACATATACCATTCCTAGAACTCCTGTTACAGGTGAGTAACCTGTATTTCTAGGGACATGGATATGTTGTTCATCCACACTGTCTAGCAGACTCCTAGCAGTTCTCTGGGAGGAGGGAGGCAAGGTGCACACCGCCTACTTAGGGAATAAGGACTGGAGAACAGAGGTCCCAAAACCAGCATCCCAGCATGACTCAAGGTCGATGTGGTAATGGGTAATGAAGATGTGTGCGGACTTCCAGGTAGCAGCCCTGCAGATTTCCTGGATAGGGACATCCCTGGAAGCAGCCACCGATGCAGCGGTATGGCGGGTAGAATGAGCTCTTATCCCTTTGGGAGGCTCCATGCCCACCAACCTGTAGCAGAGATCTATGCAGGAGGTGACCCACATGCCTATCGTCCACTTGGCTGCAGGTCTGCCAGGTGCGGCTTCAGTGTAGGTGAGAAACAGCTGGCGAACCTCTCCCTGAACTTCAGCCATCCGCTCCTTATAATAAGAAAGCGCTCTTCTAGGGTCCAGAGTATGGAGCCTATATCTTGCCTCTGAGGTGTGACTGCGGTAGAACACCGGCAGAGTCAACACCTGGTTAAGGTGAAACTCCGACACCACCTTCAGAAAGAATTTCGGGTGGGGGCACAGGACAACCTTGTCCCTGTGGAAGACCAGATAAGGAGACTCGATGGAAAGCACCTGGAGCTCTCCCATCCTTCTGGCTGACGTGATAGCCACCAAGAAGGCAATCTTCCACAACAGGTGAGAGATGTCACACCTGTGCATCGGTTCAAATGGCTTGCCCATGAGCTTAGCCAGTACCAGCAGTAGATCCCATGGAGGTGGAGGTTCTTGCACCGGAGGGGATATGTGATCAAGGCCTTTGGAAAAGTGCCTGACCACCTTCTCCTGCGCCACTGACTGCTTCCCGACCCATGACCGGTAAGCAGAGATGGCTGCCAGGCGCACCTTAAGGATCGTCGACCGAAGCCCTAGCTGAGAAAGGGACCACAGGTAGTCCAGAATGCTTGCCAAGGAACACGAGGAAGGGTCCAGGCCCTTGCCCAGACACCAAATGGAGAATCTCTTTCATTTAAAGGCATAGCATTTCCTGGTTGACTCCTTATGGGAAGCCTCAACAACGTTGAGGACCTCGTCGGAAAGACCCAAAGCCTGGAACTCTAGCTGCTCAGGAACCAGTCCTTCCCCTGGTTGACTGAGATCAGGTCCAGGCAGCTGAAAGCCACCTCAGGAGCCCGGAGCTGAGGCTGAGGAGATCTGGCTACCAGAATCACCTGCGCCTTGTCCCTCCTCACCTTGAGAAGCACCTTGTGGATCAAGGGAAATGGGGGAAAGGCGTAGAAGAGGCCCAGGGTCCACGGCCTCGAGAAGGCATCCCCCTGCAGCGAGCCCTGCTGAGGGGGGTGGGCATGAAACAGCCTCAGCTTCTGTGTCTCCCTGGAGGCAAACAGGTCCACCTGAGGCATGCCCCAGCGGGAGAACAGATCTTGTACTACCTCTGGCAGGAGAGACCACTCGTGGGATGCAGCTCATATCCGGCTTAGGACATTGGCCAGAATGTTGGAGGCTCCTGCCACATGAATGGCAAGGAGATCCGCCTCCAGGCTGTGCACGAGGGACCAAGTGCGGAGAGCTTTCCTGCACAGAGGCATGGAGCGCGTCCCGCCCTGGCAGTTTAGGTAGTACATGGTCGTGGTACTGTCCATCTGGACCTGGACCACTTGACCCCATACAAACGGAGCGAAGGCAGTGAGGGCTAGATGAACCGCTCGAAGCTCCAGCAGGCTGATGTGGCATTGGGACTCTCGAGGGGACCAGAGGCCGTGCGCTCTGTGCTTCCCCAGATGGGCACCCAACCCATCAGAGAGGCAGTCGATAGAGAGACCGTCGGCTCAGAGTGGACAAACGGGATGCCCTCCTGCAGATGAGCTGGAACGATCCACATCTCCTGGGTCACTGTCACTGGCTGATCCAAAGGACCGGAGCACTGTGACCACTGGCTGGCCAGTCCCCACTGTAGGGGACGCATGTGCCAACGGGCCCAACGGACCACGCTGGTGCAGGCCACCATGAGGCCCAGGAAGCGCAGGAAGTCAAGGGCAGGGTGCAATTGCCCAACCTGAAATGACTGGGCAAAGGAGGAAAGAACCTCAGCCCTGTCCACCGGGAGCCGTGCTCTGGCTCGCAGAGAGTCGAGCTCTGCCCCGATGAATTGGATCACCTGCTTTGGCACGAGTTCCGACTTGGCCTCGTTGATGAGGAGGCCAACCTGAGAGCAAACCTAGAGGGCCAGATCCCTGGACTGCTCCACCTCCAGTCTGGAGGAGGCCGCAATCAGCCAGTCATCCAGGTAGGGGTACACACGGAACCTTCGGCACCGCAGGAATGCTATCATCCCTGCCGTGCATTTGGTGAAGACCATGGGAGCTAGAGAGAGAAAGGCCGAAGGGCATGGCCGGGAACCCGTAGAGGGACCCCTCTGCTCTGAAGCAGAGGAATCGCTGGTGGGACGGGCGGATTGGGACATGAAAGAACGCGTGCTGGAGGTCCAGAGAACAGAACCACAAGCCTTGTTCCAAGGATGGAATGATCTAAGCCACAGTGACCATCCTGAAGGTTTGAGAGCTTAGGAACCTGTTCAGGTCGTGCAGGTTTAGAATGGGGCGCCAGCCCCCTGTCCGGTTTGGGACTAGGAAGTACTTGGACACAAACCCTGGGTCAGGTGGAGGATCCGCCACCTTCCTGATCACCTCCTTCTGGAGGAGCAGAGCAATGTTGGCTTGACGTGCACGACAGAGAGGCTATGGACCTCAGAACCCCGCTGCGGGGCGATAATAGCTCAAAAGGGCGGGGCCTGCTCAAACTCCAGAGGCAGACCCTTTCCTACCACCTCCAACACCCAACAGTCTGTGGTGATAGCAGACCAGGCGGAAAGAAAGTGGCGGAGCCGTCCCCCCACGGAGGGAACCCAGGGGGAAGCGACGCAGCTGGGGGCGACACCCCTCAACCCGTCACTGGGCAGGTCTGGAGGAAGGACCGGCCGAGGGACCTCCTGGGCCTTTTCCTCCCCGGCTTCATGCTGGAGGAAGCTGCAGGCTTGGCTTTGGGGTGCCAAGTGCGAGCCTGCTGGCCCTGATGCTGGTGTTGCTGGGCCGGATGTGCCGCAGGGGCAGAAGGGCGAAAGGATTTATGCTGCTGTCGGCGGCCTTTGTCCTTCTGGACAGATGTGACCGAGTCCAAGGTGGCATTGGACTTTTCAATTCTCTGGAGGTGGCCTTCCACCCCAGGCACGAACAAGTCGGTACCCAGGAAGGGAACATCTGCCAGCTTGTGCGAGGTATCCGCCATAAAGGTGGAGATCCGCAGCTAAGCTCTGTGGCGCATGGCCACTGCGGCCACTACAGACCGGGCACAGGAGTCGCCAATATCGAGAGCCATTTGGAGCTGCTGTTTCGCCACTGCCCTTCCCCTGATTCCGCACCTGCTTGAGCGTAGTCTGCAGATCAGCCGGAAGATGAGGGAATCACCTCATCCAAGGAGCCCATAAGGGCATGGGAGAAGAGCGCCATCAGTACGGCCGAACTGGCCTGACAGAGGCCGAGGGAAGACGCAGCATATACTTTACGCCCGGCATAGTCCAGCTTTTCGGACTCTTTGTCGAGGGGCTTGTCCACGTCCCTAGTGTTCCTGGACCGCCGGAAAATGCTGTCGGTAACCAACCCCTCCGCAGAGGGGTGCTCCGAGAAACCGGACAGAGACCTGGTAGGGACAGCATACTTCCTGGCCATCCTGGCCGAAGGAGCGGGACAAGAAGCCGGCCGCTGCCATAACTCCAAGGCTGGGCCAACAAAGGCTTCAGCCACCGGAAAGGCCTCCATGGGAGAATCCCCTCAGTCCAGTATCTCCATGAGGGGATACTTGGCCCGCTTGAATACGGGCTCGAACTGCATCCCTGTGGACTCAGAGATGAGCCGAAGCAGACCCATGAACGATGATGGGCTCTCGTCCATCGACTCTCCCCCGGAGGAAACCAGGTCAAGGGGCCTGGAGAACAGGGAGGAGTTGTCATCAGACTCTGAGGAGTCTACGAACAGCTGCCTAGGGCCTGAGCCACCCTCCACCTGCTGAGGACGGTCGGGAATGAGGGTGACCGACAACCGGTGGGGCAGTCCCTGACTTGACTGAGAATCCTTGGTCGGAGCCCACGATTTCGGTCGTGGAGGCGGGGGTTCCGACCAAACAACTGGCACCGGTTTGGGCACCTCGACCACCGTGAGGGGTTGTTTCGGCCTTTTGGGTGACAGACACTTAATGGCCGGGGCAGGCGATGGCGTCGGCTTGTTCCCGGTCAGAAGGAGCTGCTGCCACATTAAGTCCTCATAGCATCGACGCAATTTGCACCGAAGCCTCTCCGAGGAGGAGGAGGAGGAAGACGAGGACAAGTGGCGCCGCCACTTTCCTCGGTGCAGAGACAGAGACCGCTGGTGCCGGTGGGATCGGCTGGACCGAGAAGAGGTCAGACTAAGACCGTCGGTGTTTCCGAGGATGGGTCTGGGAAGGAGCGGGGGAAACCCGTTCCTCCCTCGGCTCGGGAACCTTAACCGGGAACTCCAGCACAGGAGGTGCAGGCAAGTCCTCAGTTTCCACCAGGGGAACCGGTGAAGAAGGGTTGCTGGCTTCTCCAGTCGACAGCCCGTCCGACGGGTCGAAATAAATCTCAACCGCGTCGACGGGTGTCTTGGCTGGCTGACCTGACGGGGACACCGTGAAGCCAGCGGCCTTAGCCGCAACCTCGACCAAAGTAGAGTGTCAACTGTCCGGGGAAGGGGACCTCTCCCGCTCCCACGAACGTCGACGGTGGGACTTACCCTTCGAGTCCTTCTTCTTGGACCGAGAAGAGTGTCCCGATGGCCCCTCACCTTTCATGGAGAGGGACTGGCAAAGCTCCTTAAAAGAAGCTGTGTAGGAGGATCTCAAGGAGAGCGGGCTAAATGCCGCGAACGAGGATGATGAAGATGCGGCCTGGGCCGCCTCCTCCTCGAGGGCGATCATCTGCTTGAGTTGCTCAGCCGAGCCAGCCACCGCGGAAACTGCCCAACGGGCCTCCTTGGACTTCACCGGCGGATAATGTTTCTCGGGGCGCCCAAGTTGGTGCCGGGCAGCATGGTCTTCGAGGACGTTTGCCGAAAAAGACTTGCACAACTCGCGGGCCTGTGGATCGTGGTCAAGCCCGAGGCAGTAGATGCACGTGGAGTGCAGATTGGTCCTAGACATCTTCTGCCTGCATGGGCACCGCTGAAAACCGGGAGTCGATTTGTCCATCGCAGCCGCGAAGGAAGAAGTAGACCGAAGTCTAGAAAACTTTAAAATTCTTTTTGGGTGAACCGAAGAGTTTGGATCCAGTCTAAATGCAGAGCGCTAAGGAGGAAACCTGAGCCTCCAAGCGGTAAGGAAGATCTCAGCCATGGGGCAGAGCTCGAGAGTTTTACCACCAGGTGGGTGGGAGGAGCCAGCTTGAAGACCTTCCGGCAAGATTTAAAGCGGCAAGGAACCTGCCAGTGTGGATGAACAACATATCCATGTCCCTAGAAATACAGTTTTCCAAGTCAAATATTTCAGCTCAGCTGAAGATAAAGGTTCAAAAGGGGGCTGCATAAGCTGTGCAATATAGATGTTCTGATCCCAAGTAGAAGTAGGCTTCCGGAAGGGAGGATTCACATGAGGCTTTACCAGCCGAAAGAAAAGCAGACACAACTGCCAAGTGTACTTTAAGAGTAGTAGGCCGGAGGCCTAAACTATTAAGATGTACCAAATAGTCCAACAGTGGCAATGTCAGCCAGCTCTGGCGTAATATGCCTACTGGAACACCAGAAACCAAACCTCTTCCATTTGGAGTTGTAGGTCTTCCTAGTGGCAGGCTTCCTGCTAACATTTAAAATATCCAACAGTGATTGGGACAGATGCAAACTTGCATATTCTAGCTCTTCAAGAGCCAGGCTTTGAGCCTGAGAGTCTGAAGGTTGGGGTACAGAATCCTCCCGAGAGGAGCTGAGGAGACTGTACTGCCTGGGAAGACACAAGGGCAGTATTACTGACAGTGACAACAGAAGAGGATACCAAGGCTGTCTGGCCCAGTCTGGAGCCACCAGAATAACCCTGCAAGGCCAGGACCTGATCTTTAAC
Source organism: Neoceratodus forsteri (assembly GCA_016271365.2). Classification (NCBI taxonomy): domain Eukaryota; kingdom Metazoa; phylum Chordata; order Ceratodontiformes; family Ceratodontidae; genus Neoceratodus; species Neoceratodus forsteri. The sequence continues at coordinate 1,266,784,472 of CM057453.1, forward strand.
AGGACCCTGAATATCAGAGGAAAAGGAGGAAATGCATACAGAAACTTGTTTGTCCAATCTAGTAGAAGAGCATCCCGGGAAGCAGAACCCAGAAGGGGTGGTCTGCAGCAATACAGAGGGAGTTGACGATTGTCTAGGGCTGCAAAGAGATCTATCTCTAGGGTGACCCATCTCCTGAAAATGACTTGAAGAATGATAGGATTCAGGGTCCATTCATGGTGACCCTGAGAAATTCTGCTGAGAGTATCTGCCAGAATGTTGTCCTTCCCTGGAAGATGTACGGCCATCAGAGAAGCCTGAAGGGAACAAGCCAGAGACCACATCTTCATGGCCACTGTGCACAAGGACGAGGACCGAGTGCCTCCCTGCTTGTTGATGTACCACATGGTTGTGGCATTGCCTGTCCTGATCTGTGCCACTTTCCCTTGAACAACAGTTGAGAATGTCTGAAGTGCCAGAAAGACAGCTCTTAATTCGAGAAGATTTATATGCAGAAGGGACTCCTGGTGTGACCAAGTTCCTTGAGCTGTGAGATGATCTAGGTGGGCCCCCCACCCCAAGAGAGAGAGAGGCGTCTGTAGTGAGAACCACAGAAGGGACCTAACTTATGAAGGAGACCCCTTGTTGAAGACTGTCCTCGTCCAACCACCACTGAAGGGCCTGGACCGGGATTTTGGAGACTGGAACCAATTTGGAGAGAGGGTCCTTTCTCTGAGACCAGAAAGATCCAAGATGAAACCGAATATCCCTTATTTGAAATCTTGCTCCCTGAATTACTGCTGTGGAAACTGCCATGTATCCCAGCAGCTGCAGAAAGTATCTGGCTGGACGAAACACCAGAGAGCGAAAAGAGGATGCCAGAGTGACCAGAGACTGAACCCTTTGGGAGAGGAAGAAATGCTCTTGCTTGAACTGTATCTATTTCTACTCCTATGAAGGTGAGAAGCTGGGCTGGCTCTAGAACAGACTTCTCTAAATTCAGGATGAAATCCAAGGATTCTAGAAGTCTTTGGGTGACCTCTAAAGCTGACTTGACTTGGTCTGAGGTCTAGCCCACTAGAAGCCAGTCGTCCAGATACGGGAACAGAAGGATGCCCTGCCTCCTGAGGAATGCCACCACCACTGCAAAACACTTGGTGAACACCCTTGGAGCAAATGTTAGGCCGAAGGGCATGGCCCAACCTGACGTACTTTCTGTGGGAATGTCTGATAGGTATGTGGAAGTAGGCATCCTTGAGATCCAGGGAGACTAGCCAGTCTCCTGGTCTCAGAGAGGAAAGGATTACTCCCAAAATCACCATTATGAACTTCAGTTTTGTCAAATGTTTGTTCAGGTACCTTAAATCCAATATGGGTCGCCACTCCCCATCTTTTTTGGGGTAAGGAAGTATCTTGAATACAGTCCTTTTCCCCTGTGACAAAGAGGTACCTACTCTACAGCTTGCAGAAGCAGAAGAGAGGAGACTTCTGCCTCTAGGGCCTTTGTCTCCAAGGGAGAGGGAGGACTAAAAGACTTTGCTCTCATTTTTGGGAACCTTTTGAAACGGAGAGAAAGTCCCTGGCTCACTACTTCCAAGACCCATTTGTCTGAAGTAACAGACTCCCAGGCCTGGGAGTAGTGAACCAACTTGCCCCCTACTGGGATTAGGGAGGTGACCCTGACTAACACCTCAGGGTATCAGCTTGGCAGGGGGCTTGGACCGAGTAGCTGATGAGGTCCTGGCTGCCCCACGTCTACCTCTTCCCCTAAAGAACCCCCTCTGCTGGAAAGAAGAGGAGGCCTGAGCTTGGTAAAAAGACCTGTAAAAAGGTCTGCCCCTGCCCCTAAACTGCTGCCTCTGAGGAGTGGTCTGCTTCTCTTTGGCTGCAGCACACCTATAGGTGGTCCTGTACTCGTCCATTTTCTTCATGTAGTTCTCTGTTTGCTCCCCAAACAGAGAATTACCAGTTACAGGAAAGTCCATGGCCTTAGCCTGGGGATCCTGAGAGAAGGTGGTACACCTAAGCCAAGCAAATCTCATGGAGATAGATGTAGCCATGACCCTGGAATGAACATCACTGGAATCAATAGCAGCGTGGATTTGCACCTTAGATGCCTCTATACCATTTGCAACCACCTGCTCCAGCTCCTTGACCAGCTGGGGAGGGGCATCCGTAGCCAGTTCAAGAACCGTATCCCACATAGATTGCTGGTACCTGGCAGTGTATGCCTTGTAATTAGATTGCCTGAGTCCTAAAGAGGATGCCAAATACTGCTTTTTTGCCATGGCATCCACTTTCCTGGAATCTTTATCGGGGGGGGGGGGGGATGCCAAAGGAATATTAGCCTTGTCACAGGCTGCAGCTTGTACTACCCCAACATAGCTGCAATGAGATGAAAGGAATTCTGTCCCAGGACCTGACAAAGCATACCTCCTGTCCATTCTTTTTTCCACAGGAGGAATGGATATAGGAAATTGTAGAATTTTTTGTGTCTGCTTCCCCAAAGATTTGTGTAAAGGGACAGACACCCTCTTCGACTCTAGGACATCCATCATTTCTAGATAATCAGGTTACTAACATACTAAAAAGCCAGCACAATAGGCCAAATGATCTGTCTTGTCTGCTCGAAAGCCAGCAACCTAATGGCTGCTTGCCTTACCACCCCCAGCTCCCAATAGGATCTTCTTTAGTTTCACTTTCCCCTTGTACCTGTCCCACCCCTTCTTGAATCCCTCCACTGTGCCCTCCTCCACCAGCCTCCCAGGCAATCCACTCCATGGCTCCACTACCCTCTCAGTGAAAAAAATGCTTCCCACACTCTCCCCTGTAGTTTCCCCCCTCCAGTTTCCACTCATAGCCGCTGGTTCCCCCCCTTCTTTAGCTTAAAAAGCTCCTTGGCTCAACTCCTGTTTATTCCTTTTAGATACTTTAAAACCTCTATCATATCTCCCCTGTCCCTCCTCTCCTCCAGTTGAGTAAAGCCCAAGCTCATCCAGTCTCTCCTCATAAGGCTTCCGCTCCATGCCCTGAATCATCCTAGTCGCTCTCCTCTGGACCCTCCCCAGCAGCACTATGTCCCTATTCAGATGAAGTCTCCAGAACTGTACACAGTACTCGAGCTGCGGCCTGAACAAGGCATTATACAGTGGGAGGCTCACCTCTCCGTCCTCCTGGACGCAATTCCCCTGGCTATGCAGCCCAGTATCCTGTTTGCTTTGGTTGCAGTTCTTCTACAATTTTCAGAGTTATTCATTTTGACGTCTGTCACCAACCCTAAATCCCTTTCTCCCAATGTGTCTTGCAGTGTGACCCCCCCCCCCCGGCTGTATTCATGACCCGGGTTTTTTAACCCCAAATGTAGTAACTTACATTTCCCGGCATTAAATTTCAGTCCCCACCTCCTTTACCACCTCTCCAGGGTATCCAGATCCCCCTGGACCACCTCCCTCACTTCTTCACAATCCACCAGTGCTCCCAGTTTTGAATCACCCGCAAAGAGACTGAACCCATTTCTAACCCCCCTCCCAATATCCGAGACATAGGTGTTGAACAAGAGTGGCCCCAATACCAAACCCCAAGGGACCCCACTGATTACCTTCCTGGCAGAGGAGAGTATCCCACCCACCATTACCCTCTGTAAACGCCCCGAGAGCCAATTTTCAACCCAATTGAGCTCCTGTCCTCCCAACCCCATCTCCCCCATCTTTTTTTATCAGCCCATAATGTGGTACTGAATCAAACGCCTTGCTGAAATCTAGGTATAGGACGTCCACCGGCCTATGTCTGTCCAAGGCCCCAGTCACCCAGTCATAAAACTCTACGAGATTGGACTGACACAATCTCCCCAGAACGAAGCCATACTGTTTATCATCCTGATGCCCTAACCATTCCAGCTGCCTCCCAATCCTCTCCTTGATAAAGCCCTCCATTACCTTGCCTACCACAGACATTAGGCTAACAGGCCTTTAATTCCTCATCTCTTCTTTAGACCCCCCTTTATGAATAGGCACTACATAAGCCACCTTCCAGTCTTGGGGCACCCATCCTGTCTGCAAAGAGGTATTAAAGAGTGCAGCCAGTGGAGCTGCCAACTCCTACGCCAATTCCTTCACAACCCTCGGGTGTAGCCCATCTGGCCCCGGCGCCTTATCAGTCTTTAGGTTCCGAAGGGCCTCCCTCACCCTATCCACTGTGATTTCTTCCCCCATTCCTCCCCCTCACTCAACCTCCCCACCCCTTCTGGGTCTGTTCCTATCTGTACCCTAGCCTCCTTCTGTCCGCTGGTCTCAGACTGACTTCTCACCTTAGCTGAATGCTCTCCCCCCATCTTCTTCCTGATCCTGTTCAGACTCTTCCATAGGAAGCTGAAGAGTCTCAGCCACTTTCTTGTAAAACAAGAAATGGGAAGGGGACTCAGAAAGCCTGGGAGAAAAAGCCTGAGAAGGCCCGTCTGGGGAGACGTCTGGCTCATCTAGGCCTTCAAATTGTTCCTCTTCATAATCTTCATTCTCCTCCCAATCGCCCTCATAGTTGCCTCAGGATCCAATTCTGAAGCAGGTACCTCCGACTGAACCGATCGGCTCTGAACCGAGACCGGTTCGGTTGGAACCGGACAAGCGACTGTAGTACTGAAATAAGCCACGCATTTGATCAGTGGTCGATCATGGGAAGCCAGATCCGAACTGGCTGATTTCCTTTTTCTTTTACTCCGAACCAATTCCGCAGAATCGGCTCTGTTTGCCCGAAGAGGTATCGCCCAGGTCAGTGGGCATCTCCTCAGGTTCGAGCACAACCAAACCAGGCTGGCCATCCGGATCAGCAGACTTCTTAGCCTCCCTCTCCCTTAGCCTACTCAAATATTTTTCCAGAGTAGCTTTGGGAAAGTTCTTACATATTTGGCAGTCTTCCTTGAGGTGGTCAAACACCAGACAATACACACATACGAGGTGAGGGTCAGCCTTAGCAAAGGCCTCCTTACACTCAATACAGTGCTGAAACCCAGTGGGTCCAGTTTTCTGTTTGGGTTTCTTAGACATGCCTTCCAAAATAAAGTCACCCAAAACAGCGGTTAAGCCAGGCGACTGCAAACTTATTGGTTCCAACCGTGTCGGGGTCGGTTAAAAACCCAAAACTGGATTTTTTTTTTTTTTTTTTTTTTAGGAACCAATAAGTACCGGAAAAACCATACAATAAAATATATAAACAGAATAGGTTTCGGTTCCAAACCGGACCGACCAGCAAAGAACTGAAAAATGAAACAATTTCTCAAGAAAAACTACCACTACCTACAACTACCACTTACTGGTACAGAGATAGAAGCAAGAATACCGATTTTCTGAAGAAGCGGCTTGAAAGATCCGACCGATTTGAACTTTTACCGAACCGAACTGCAGGAGGAATCTCCGGAGCGACTTCACAGTTAGGCTGAGTAAGAAATCTGACGGTTACACATCAAAGTACCACAGACAGAGGTTTGAAAACCAAGCAAGAGCTCAACGTTCTATGCCTTTGCATAGAGTTAACCCTTTACTCTCCAGGACAGTTCAACTGCTGGGGTTAACTGCATATAGTCAGAATACAGCAAAATTTCATGTTGTTTGAACCAGCAGAAAAAGAAGAAGAAGAAGAAGAAGGAGAAGAAGCCCTTTCGGCACTCTTCCCCTGCGGTTCAGCAGCCCTCCTGTCAAGGAGGACAGCAGCAACAGCATCAGCAGCAGGCTCAAGCTTGGTGCCCTCGGCCCAAGCCTGGACCCGAACAGGCCCGCGAAGGAGGCAAAGGCTCAGTTCCTGGAGTCTCCTCCTCCTCCAAGCCTGCTCGGTGACAGGATGGGCGTGGACACTCCTATTCCCATCACACCAGCTCTGGGTCTTCCCATGGGTGGCCGGCTCCGCCACATCCTTTCCGTCTGGTCCACTATCACTACGGACCAGTGGATTCTCAAAGTGGTCAGTCAGAGACTGCCTCTAGAATTCGAGCAGTACCCTCCGACCCGAGCCCACACCCCCTCGGGAAGATCAGATTTCCGCATGCACCCAGTCGACTCTTCGAGACGACATTGCTCGGCCCCTCCTCAAGGAGGAAATAGCTTTAGTGGCGGAACCATCTGCAGACCCAGGCTTTGTCTCCAGGTACTTCCGGGTGCCAAAGTGGATGGGGGGGGCTGGCGCCCCATTGTAGATCTCCATGACTTGAATCAGTTTCTCAGGTCTCGCACCTTCTGGATGGTCACTCTGTCCCAGATCATACCATCCCTGGAGCGAAACATGTGATTCTATTTACTGGATCTGAAAGACGCATTCTTTCATGTCCCAATCCATCTGTCCCATCAGCGGTTCCTCCACTTCAGGATCAAGGAGACCCTGTACGAGTTCCAAGCCATGCCGTTCGGCCTGTCACTGGCCCCATGGGTCTTCACCAAATGCACTGAAGTGGTGGTAGCCCATCTTCGGCATCGAGGAGTCCGAATCTACCCTTATCTTGACAACTGGCTTCTGGCAGGTCCCACCCAACAGGAGGTGGAGAGGTCCAGGGATCTGGCCCTCCAGACCTGCTCCCAACTCGGCCTCCTGATCAATGAGGCCAAGTCGGAACTCATGTTTTCCCAGGTGATGGGCTTCATCGGGGCAGAGCTCAACTCTCATCAAGCCAGAGCTCGGCTCCCGGTGGACAGGGCAGAGGTTCTTTCCTCCTTTGCCCAATCATTTCTGGTTGGGCACTTGCGCCCTGCCCGGGACTTTCTGCGCCTTCTGGTTTACATGGCAGTGTACACCTCGGTGGTCTGTTGGGCCCGGTTGCACATGCTCCCCCTCCAATGGGAGCTGGCCGCCCAGTGGACTCAGTGATATGGTCATTTCGACCAGCTGATCACTGTAACCCAGAAGATGTGGGACACTCTCCAATGGTGGACCACCACAGACCAGCTGCAGGAAGGGATCTCATTTGTCCGCCCCGAGCCAACGGTCGTACTTACAACTGAGGCCTCTCTCGTGGTCTGGGGAGCCCAGACGGGGGACAACAGGGCCCACGGGTTTTGGACCCCCGAGGAGTCCCGATGCCACATCAACCTGTTGGAGCTCAGAGCAGTCAGACTGACATTGTCAGCTTTCACTCCTCAGCTCTGGGGTCAAGTGGTTCAAGTCCAGATGGACAATACCACGACCATGCACTACCTTAACAAACAGGGCAGCATGCACTCCCATCTGCTGTACAAGGAGGTACTCTGCATCTGGACCCTCGTAAGCTGGTTGGAGGCAGATCTCCTATCCATCCATGAGGCAGGAGCCTCGAACCAGCTGGCAGATGCTCTCAGCCGCATGGGCCAGACATCCCACGAGTGGTCTCTCCATGCAGAGGTAGCTTACACCCTGTTCCCATTGGGCAAACCTCTAGTGGACCTATTTGCCTTCAGGGAAAACACCAAGCTGGGGCTGTATCAAGCCCGCCGCCCTCAGCATGGCTCGCTGCAGGGGGATGCCTTCTTGAGGCCGTGGATCCCAGGCCTCCTCTACGCCTTCCCCCATTTCCCCTTGATCCACAAGGTGTTACTCAAGATGAGGAGGGACAAGTAGAAGGTGATTCTGGTAGCCCCAGACTGGTCACGCCAATTCTGGTACCCAGATCTCCTAGCCTCAGCTGCAGGCCCCCGGAGCAGCTTTGTACACACCCAGACCGGATATCTCGCAACCAGGGGAAGGTCTTCCATCTGGATCTTCAATCCCTGCACCTCACAACCTGGTACCTGAGCAGCTAGAGTTCCAGGCTTTGGATCTTTCCAAAGATGTCTACACCGTGGTGGAAGCAACTAGAAAGGAAAGGAATCGACAAGGAAACGTTATGCCTTCAAATGGAAAAGGTTTTCCATTTGGTGTCAGGGTAAGCGTTTGGACCCCTTATCCTGTTCTGCGGCTAACATTCTCAACTACCTTTGGTCTCTCTCCAAAGGGTGTCTATGGTCATTGACCCTTAGAGTGCATCTGGCAGCCATTTCTGCTTACCGGGCATGGGCCGGTCAGACGACATTGGTGCAGGAGACCGTGGTCGGGCGCTTTTTCAAAGGCCTGGATCACATATCCCCTTCGGTGCGTGAACCTCCACCTCCATGGGATCTACTGTTGGTTCTGGCAAAGCTCATGGGCAAGCTATTTGAACCCATACACAAGTGTTAGCCGTCACACTTGTTGTGGAAGCCGGCCTTCCTGGCGGCTATCACGTCAGCCAGAAGGACAGGGGAGCTCCAGGCACTTTCGGTGGACTCCCCTTATCTGGTCTTTCTCAGGGACAAAGTTGTCCTGTGTCCCCACCCGAAATTCCTTCCAAAGGTGGTGTCAGAGTTTCATCTTAACCAGGTGTTCACTCTGCCGGTATACTACCCTAATTACACCTCGGACGCCAAGTACAGGCTCCATACCTTGGACCTGAGATGTGCTCTCTCCTATTATAAGGAGCGGATGGCAGAAATTCATGGAGAGGTTTGCCAGCTGTTTGTCACTTATGCTGAAGCTGCTTCTGGCAGACCTGCAGCCAAACAGACCATAGCAAGATGGATTACATCATGCACAGGTCTGTGCTATGAGTTGGCGGGCAAGGAGCCTCCCAGAGGGATAAGTGTTCATTCTACCCACCATATTGCTGCAGCGGTAGCTGCTTCCAGGGACATCCCTATCCAGGAGATCTGCCGGGCTGCTACCTGGAAGTCAGCTAACACCTTTATCACCCACTACCACATCGACCTTGAGTCACGCTGGGATGCTGGTTTTGGAGCTTCAGTTCTCCAATCTCTGTTCCCTAAGTAGGGGGTGTCCCCTGGCCTCCCTCCTCCCGGAGAACTGCTTGGAGTCTGCCAAACAGTATGGATGAACAACATATCCATGCTCCTAGAAAAACAGGTTACTCACCTGTAACAGTAGTTCTAGGAGTGGTATATGTTGTTCATCCACACGGACCCACCCGACCTCCCCAGCTGCGGACACACACAGTCTTGCTTCCAGTAGGCTAAGATCTGGCGTCATGGGGTGGAGCTGAGGTATATACCACCCGGGTGGGTGAGGGGAGCCAGCTTGAAGACTTCTGGCAGATTTAAAGCGGAAGGGGACAATGCCAAACAGTGTGGATGAATAACATATACCACTCCTAGAACTACTGTTATAGGTGAGTAACCTGTTCTTATTTCTTTTTTCAGGACTTGAGACAGCATGGCTGATAAGCATCCTGTAGCACTAAAAGCACCTAAGTTGGATGTCCCGGTGGTGCTGAGGGTTTAGGAGCTTGATGCCACGCCAGCGACCCGGGTTCAGGAATGAGCCTGGGCCACCAGGGGCTGGCAGGTAAGAGAGAGAGAGAGAGAACTGAGCATCTGGAAGACTGCTCTCCCCTCCCACGGAGGGAGGGATAGCTGTCCTGCCTGCGATCGCCCTCTGGTAATGGCAGGTGGGAGGGCGATATGGGTCGGGGAAGCGAGGCGGCGTCACAGTCGGCAGGGAGGAGAGAAGGGTAGGGAGAAACCAGGAAAATGGAGCTGGCAAGTTCCATGGATGGCCCTCGCCAGCACTCCGTCCCGACACCCAGAATCTGGATTTGTGTTCTGGGGTGGGGGTGGAAACCGCATCCCTCGCCTAGCCCTGTCACCGGAGGGCAACCTGTGGGGGGATCACCGGGCTAGTCGAGGCAAGAAAAGGTGGTGCCTGAGACAGAGTCCTTCAGAGGGAGGGACCGGAGCCACCTGCCAGGCTCCCTGGAGGATGAAATGCATATGGAAAAAATAAATAAATAAAAGCACCTAAGTCAAGGCGGACAAGTCGCCATACCATAGAGAAGATATGTATAATTTGCAATAGCAACGAGTCTGATGTAATAATAAAACCTCTGACATCATTAGTCGGCCCAAAATTGAAGAGGAGACAATTGTGCAATGACCCAAGTATCACACTCGAGGACATATGCAAGAACATACCTGTTGAACTTGATGACATGCGTCATGGGTATCACAGACAGTGCTACCAGTCATCTACAAATGTCAAATACCCTAGGAAAAGGAAGGGTCAGGTTGATGATGACACAGAGGACCAACAGCCTTCAACTTCCCAAAGGAGCAGGGCTGAAACACCCTCTCAAGTGTTATTTCCTTCTAACCAGTGTATTATATGTGGAAAGAGAAATAAGTGGATTTCTGAAGGAAACAAGAAGATAAAAACTAGGGGAAAAACTGATGCAATGTGTAACAAAAACTGCAGAGATATCTATCAAAGAAGCAGCAGAGGCAAAACAAGATGATAATCTACTATGCAGCATCTGAGATGTTGATTTAATTGCAAGGGAGGCTCATTATCACAACTTTTGTCGCTGTAATTATACAAGGAAAGATGATAAACACAGTAGTGGACCAACTGGTAAAAATGTTGAGTAAATCAGAGCCCACGAAAAAGCATTCGAGTATATCACTGAATATGCTGAAAAGAATATCATCAGAGGATCACAGGTTGAGCAAATGACAATCTTACGGGAGAGGTACTGTTTGTTTATGTAGGCTAATTACTCAGCATTCTATAATCCTAATTACAAAACAGACAAGCTGAAAAACAAGTTGATCAAACACTTAAGTCAGAGGATAAGGTTCTGGCAGCCAAACTTTAGAAGTAAACTTATTTATTCTGATGAGCTCCCAACTGGTCACGCTGTGGAGACTGCATTTTAATCTGCTGCATCAGATGACAGGAGACTTGAAGAGGCAGCGACTCTTTTGCATGGTCTCATCATAGATTCCGTCAGGGAATCACAGGAGCTTCCTTGGCCACCTTTTTCAGGTTTCCTGCTCTCCAACACCATCTCACCTCCAGATGTGCTTGTAAGAAAAAATTACTCACCTTAGTAATGTTGTTTCTTCTAATGGAGTCTTGCTGTATTCTGACAGTAGCAGTGAGTCCCAACCTTCGAACTGCCCCGGAGATGAAAGAGTTAACTTTCCATGCCAGGCATGGAACGCTGAGCTCGAGCTCGGTTGAGACTCTGTCTGTTGCTGTTTAAACTCAAACCGTCAGATCTTTACGAGCTAAACTCACTAAGGTTCTGTGTGGAAGCTGTAAACCTACACTAGCCAACTGGCTACTAAACATAAAACACATTTTTTGGTCCCAAAACAAAGACTCAAGTCAGGAGACCCAAAAAATGAAAAACACAACACCCACTCACCCAAGAAAAGGGTGAAAACAACAAGGTGGGCACCTACTGAGTGCCAACACTGCCACTGCCCACCCACATCCCAAAAACAGAGGTTCTGAGCGGGGAAGGGGAGGTCAGAATACAGCAAGACTCCATTAGAAGAAACAACATTACTAAGGTGAGTAATTTTTTCTTCAAACAACATGAAGTCTTGCTGTATTCTGACAGTAGCAAACTACCAAGCAGTACCTCCATGGAGGAGGGACAGAAACCTACTTAGGAAATAGCTCTGAACACAGCTGTGTTAAACCGAGCATCACCCTAGCCTGGATATCCAGGGAGTAATGCTTGGTAAAAGTGTGAACTGTTTTCCAGGTAACTGCTTAACATATCTCTAAGATAGGAATATCCCTGGCAGCAGCAGGAAGCAGCTGTACCTCTGGTAGAGTGAGCCCTCAGGCCTGAGGGGTGGAAACTTACCCAGTTTTCATAACAAAATTGATACAAGAGACAATCCACCTGGCAATGGATCTTTTAGTGGCAGGTTTCCCTTTACCAACCTCACCATAAGTAAGGAACAGTTGGAGGGAGTCAAACCTGTGACCCTTGGTACGTTCTAGGTAGTAGCTAAGGGCTCTTTCCACATCTAAACTGTGCAGCCTCCTCTCACCAGAGGAGGAATGGTCAGTGAAGTACACAGGAAGAGACATAGATTGGTTAAGGTGGAAATCTGAAACCACCTTAGGCAAAAACTTCCTGCTAGTCCTGAGGACCACCTTATCTCTATGGAAGGAGATAAAATCAGGCTCCACTGACAAAGCTTGTAACTCACTTATGCGTCTGGCAGAAGTGATGGCTACCAGAAACACTGTTTTCCAAGTCAAGTACTTAAGCTCTGCTGAAGACAAAGGCTCAAAAGGGGGTACTTAAGCTCTGCTGAAGACAAAGGCTCAAAAGGGGGTTGCATAAGCTGAGCAATGCAAACATTAAGGTCCCAAGCATGGGCAGGGTCCCTGAATGGAGGGTTGGTATGAAGCAATCCCTTAAAAAACTTGGAGAATACAGGGTGAGCTGAAAGAGAAGAGGGTTTACCTGCTGAAATGAAAGCAGAAACAGCTGCCAGATGCACCTTTAGTGTAGCTGGTCTAAGCCCTAAGCTATTCAAATGGACCATATAATCAAGGACTGTGGGCAGATCAGCAGACTCTGGGGAAATATGCCTTCCAGAGCACCATATGGGAAATCTTTTCCACTTGGAATTATAAGTAGTCCTGGTGGAAGGTTTCCTAGAAGCCTTCAGAATATCCATTACACCTTGGGAGAGGAGTAAATCAGCAAACTAACTCTTCAAGAGCCAGGCCTTGAGATTGAGAGATTTGGGTACCAAACCCTCCCCTGAGCACAGGTTAACAGGTTGTAATTCCTGGGAAGAGACAGGGGAAGATGGACTGCTAAGGACAACAGGAGTGGATACCATGGCTGTCTGGCCCAGTCTGGAGCAATCAGGATCACCTTGCAGGATTGAGACCTGATTTTGACTAGCACCTTGAACAGGAGAGGGGAAGGTGGGAAAGCATACAGGAACTTCCCTTCCCAATTGAAAACTAGGGCATCCAGGGGGACTGAGCCCAACACTGGGGGCCTGCAGCAAAAAAAGGGGAAGTTGGTGATTGTCTGGGGCTGCAAAGAGATCTATCTGTGGGGTGCCCCATCTGGAGAATATCACCTCCAAAACCAGGGGGATCCAGTGACCACTCGTGATGGCCCCGAGATATCCTGCTGAAAGCATCTGCCAGGACATTGTCCTTGCCTGGGAGGTGTACTGCTGTGAGGGAGGTGTTCAGAGAATAAGCCAGAGACCACAACTTCATTGCTTCTGTGCACAAGGCCGTAGACCGAGTGCCTCCTTGCTGGTTGATGTACCACATCATGGTGGTACTGTCTGTTCTGACCTGGATAACTTTGTTCTGAACAGATTTGGAAAAAGCCTGAAGTGCTAGAAATACTGCTCTGAGTTCCAATAGATTGATGTGAAGCAGAGATTCCTGAGGGGACCACAACCCCTGGGTAGTCAGGTCGCCCAAGTGAGCCCCCCACCCCAAGAGGGAGGCATCTGTAGTAAGGGTTAAGGAGTGGACTGAGTGACAAAGGGAACTCCCTGCCTTAGATTGTTCTGATCCTGCCACCACTGTAAGGCCTGGATCAGGGTTCGAGTCACTGGGATCAATTTGGTAAGAGGGTCCTTCCTTTGAGACCAAAAGGCTCTCAAATGGAACTGAATGTCCCTCATCTGAAATCTTGCTCCCTGCACCACTGCTGTGGAAGCAGCCATATGCCCCAGGAGCTGTAGAAAATGACTTGCTGGTCGAGACACCTGCAGGGTGAATGAGGAGGCCAGAGAGATAAGGGTCCTTGCCCTGTCCAGGGGAAGGAATGCTCTGGCCTTTTCTGTGTCTAGCTCTGCGCCTATGAAGGTAAGGAGCCGAACAGGCTCTAGAACGGACTTTGAAAGATTCAGAAGGAAACCCAAAGAGGTGAGCAGTTGCTGAGTTACCTGAAGGTGTAACTTGACTTGGTCTGGGGACTGGCCTACTATGAGCCAGTCGTCCAGATATGGGAAGATGGCAATTCTTTGCCTTCTCAGAGAAGCAACTACTACTGCCAGGCATTTTGTGAATACCCTTGGAGCAGAGGTTAGACCGAAGGGCATTGCTCTGAACTGGTAATGGCCTGAGGGCAGCTCGAACCTGAGATACTTTCGATGGGAGCTTCTGATGAGAATATGGAAGTAGGCATCCTTGAGGTCCAGAGACACTAGCCAGTCCCCTGGCCTTAGAGAGGGTAGAATAATTCCCAGAGTCACCATTTCGAATTTTGGTTTTAAAAGGTGCTTGTTTAAGTATCTGAGATCCAGGATGGGCCGCCATTCTCCTGTATTTTTTGGGATAAGGAAGTACCTGGAGTACAACCCTTTGCCCTGGTGTAGGGGTGGAACCCTTTCCACAGCTCTGAGAGCCAGGAGGGAAGAGACCTCTGCCTCTAGGGCAAGTGCCTCTGAGGGATTTGCAAATGGAAAGGATCTGGTTCTCAGCTTTGGAAATTTTTTGAAGCTGAGAACCAATCCCTGGCTTACTACTTCCAGGACCCACTTGTCTGATGTTAGAGACTCCCAGTCCTGGACAAAGTAAGCCAGCCTGCCCCCTACAAGTAGTGGAGAATCGGCCCTGGCCAACCCATCAGGGTGCCTGTTTGGCAAGGGGTTTTGGCTGAGGGGTGGAAGCAGGTCTGCTTGTACCCCTTCTGCCTCTCCCTCTAAAGAACCCCTCTGAGCATAGGCAGAAGAGGAGGCCTGGCTTGGTAGAAAGGGCCTAAGAAAAGGCCTGCCCCTGCCCCTGGGTGCTGCCTCTGAGGAGTGGCCTGCCTTTCTTGGCCTGTGCACCCTATAGGTGGTCCTATATTCGTCCATTTTCTTCATGTAATTCTCCGCCTGCTCCCAAACAGAGAATTACCCACAACAGGAAAATCCATGGCCTTAGTCTGGGTATCCCAGACAGGCTAGTACATCTGAGCAAGCCATTCTACGGCGCCACAGATGTAGCCATAACTCTAGATGACACATCACTGGAGTCCACTGCAGCATGGAATTGCACCTGGATGCCTCAATACCATCAGCAGCCACCTGCTCCAGCCCTTGGCAGCTGGCCAGACCTGTTTTGCTAAAAGCCATGACAGTGTCCCATCTGGATTTCTGATACCTAGCAGTATAGGCCATATAGTTGGCCTGTCTGAGTCCCAAGGATGCTGCCATGTACTGTTTCTTTGCCATGGCACCAATCCTCCTGGAGTTCTTTTTTGGGGGGTGTGAAGCCAAGGGAATATTTGCCTTATCACAGGCTGCAGCCTGCACTACCCCAACATGGCTGCATTGTTGTGCAAGGAACTCCATATCTGAGCCTGACAATGTATACCTCTTGTCCATTCTCTTATACACAGGAGATATAGTATTAGAAGTCTTTAAAATCTTAAATGTATGTTTCCCAAAAGATTTATGTAAGGGAATAGACAAGACTCCTAGACTCTGGGATATCCATCATTTCCACATAGTCAGGCTCCTCCTGGTCATCCACAGCTTCTTCCATAGGAAGCTGGAGGGTTTCAGCCACTTTCTTATAAAACATAAAATGGGAGGGGGACTCAGAAAGCCTAGGAGGAGACACTCCTGAAGGTCTGTCTGGGGAGATGTCCGGGTCAGTGGACACATCCAGACTTTCAAAACCACATTCACTTTCCTCATACTCCTCTTCCTCCTCCTCCTCCGGTTCATAATATTCCTCTAAATCATAATCCTTAACTGGTGGAACCGGCTGAACCGAGCGCCTCCCTGATGGTGCCGGTTCGGTCGGAACCGGGGAAAGCAACTGCACAATTTTTATCGCTTTGGCTATTTCTTCAGCGGTTGGAGAGGAAAGTTTTGCTCCACACCAGCTGATTTTTCTTTTCTAGTTCTCTTAGCCAGAACTGACTCCTCAGAATTGGCTCTCCTTTTGCCCGAAGAAGTCTCGCCCTGGTCAGAGGGCACTCCTTCTGGTTCGGTTTGAACCGAACCGAGCTGGCCATCTGGTTCAGCGGACTTTATGGCCTCCCTTTCCCTGAGCCTACCAACTCTCTTTTCTAGGGTGGCTGCAGGAAAATTTTTACAAATCTGGCAATCTGCATTGAGGTGGTCAAACCCCAGACAACAAACACAGGTGGTGTGGGGGTCAGCCTTAGCAAAGACTTCCCCACACACACTACAGTGTTGAAACCCAGTGGGCCCGGTTTTCTTTTGGTTTCTCAGACATTGTGCCAGTCCTAACCAAACCTACCTTTAATGGCAATCCGCCAGGCAAGACCTCTTATCGGTTCCCTGACCGTGTCATCGGGTCGTGGAAAAACGTAATAAAATTTTTTTTTAGAACCGATAAGAACCGGTAACCACACACTAAAAGTACAAATAAAGATTTTTTTAACAGCTTGATCGGTTCAAACCGGACCGATGAACCGTTTACAAGTTCCACACAGAATAAGAATTAATAAAAACCTATCTAGTACTCACAAATACCACAGACAGAGACTGAACCGACTGCTTACGGTTTAAATTCGGTCGAAAATCGAGAAAAGCGGTACCTTAACCGACAAATTGAACCGAGCAGAAGGAGAAATCTCCGGAGCGACTGTTCAGTGAGGCAGAGTAAAGAATCTGACAGTTTGAGTTTAAACAGCAACAGACAGAGTCTCAACCGAGCTCGAGCTCAGCGTTCCATGCCTGGCATGGAAAGTTAACTCTCATCTCTGGGGCAGTTCGAAGGTTGGGACTCACTGCTACTGTCAGAATACAGCAAGACTTCATGTTGTTTGAAAATCCTAATCCGCCTCACTTCTGGTCGATCTAATTCTATGAACACCTCAAGAAGAAGAGAGAGGTTGGTGAATTCAGTTGGTCAAGATATTTGCTATGCAGTGAGTTGTAGTCAACAGAAAATGTCAAAACATCTCCTAGGAATGACTGTAAGACACATCACTGGTAGTGCTGGAATCATGAGTATGCTCAACCGCTTCGGAAAGTGTGTGTCCTATTCAGCCCTTTTAGAGCTAGAAACTGCTATTTGTGATAGTGTTGTTGAGTGTGACAGCACTCTACCTGTAACCATAAACACTGACAGAAATACTGTGATGCATTTTTGCTGGGACAATTTCCATCTTAATGAAGAAACCCCTTCTGCTGCTGGCACCATGCATTAAACTCATGGTATTGTAATGCAGTAAAAGGCAGAGTAATGCCTACCTACATCTGTGGGATCTAGCCAGCCCAAAAGCAAAAAGATATCTGTTAAATACAAGTCTCAAGAGCTTGAACCATGATTTGTTAAGCAACATGTTGACCCAAACCTGACTGTAGTTCAGATTGCCTCCTCTGTTCCACGGATTGTGAACCAAGCTTGTGTATCAGAGTTCATGTGATTTTTCTGCTGAGGCCAGATGTATGATATAACACTATCTGTTTCTGGGTGGACAGGCTGGGTATATTCCACAGGGGACCACTCAGGATCAATGCAAAGACAAACAAATTTTGACTACATGGCACCAATCAACTCTTATGTTACAGATAACTCCACTGTTCAACATGTACTGCAGGTATCACAAAATGTTACCAGAGAGGTTGGCCAACAGTACATGATTGTTACTTTTTGATTTTGCTGTTGCAAAGAAGGCATATGCTGTCGTGTGCCAGAATGTAAGCCAGTTCAGTGATGTCACTGTGCGACTTGGTGTTTTCCACACAATTTGCTCATACTTAGAATCCCTTGGGAAATTGCTACATGGTACTGGCTTTGCTGACATGATCACAGAGTCAGAGGTGTGTGCCAGTGGCTCAACTGAAAAAGTATTGAGTGGCAAACACTTCAACCAGGCCATGCAGGTACATGAGCCTACCCTTGAAGCACATGAATGCCTTCTTTTTTCAACTGTCCCAAAACAGCACTGATGTACAGACATTGGTAGTAGGTGCCAAAGAAGAGGTGAAAAGGCTAGTGGAAAGACCAGGGTCTGACACATTACATGAGGCAGTTGCCAGTGACTCTTGTCACCAACTTTGCAAAAAGTACTTCAGGTTTAAAGAGAAAGTGAAGCATGGCAAACTTGGGAAGACAGCACCGTTTTGGATTCGGTGCATGGACAGAATCTGGATGGTGCTTAGGTTTCTGCATGCTACCAAGGAGAACAACTCTGACCTGCACCTAGCATGTGTTAAACAACTTTGCACTCTGCTTTTCAGTCTGGATCACCATAACTATGCAAGGTATCTAGCTGTCTATTTTCTGACACTCCTGAACCTAGCGCATACTCATCCTGGAGCCGATGTCTTGCTGCGGAATGGTGGGTTCACTATGTGTAGATCAGGAGGAGTCGGTTGGGGGGAGAACCCGGACAAAGGGATGAGGAGGGGCATGGAAGGAGGGGAAACCCGAGGGGTGAACAGGGAAGCAAGAGGGAGATTAGAGTACTGCTATTGGGGGACTCCATGATCAGAGGCATCCAGTGGGAGGGGCAGGAGGACGTTAAAACCTGTCTGATCAGAACCAAATGCCACCCAGGCCTGACGGTGCACAAGGCCAAGCATGAGTTGTATTCACTGGCAAGGGAATGCGGGGGGACCCCGGACATTCTAGTACACTTGGGGACAAATGACATAAATGGTAATGAGCTAGAAATTCAGGCAAGGTTGAGGGAGCTGGCCAGGGTATGTCTTTCCATAGGCTGTAAGATCTCCTTTTCGGAAATTCCGCCGGTGCCAAAGGCTAGTGGGGAAAACAAGATTAAGATTAGGGAGATAAATCAGTGGCTTAGGGAGTGGTGTGGAGAATTGGGGTATGGCCTGGTGGGGGACTGGGGGGAGACCTGGGAGAATAAGGGACTATACGCTAGGGACAGGCTCCACCTTAATTTGAAGGAGAAAGAAATCCTTAAGCTCAAACTAACTGGGTTCATCAACGAAAGGTGGAGTTTAAACTTGTGAAGGGGGAAGGGATCAAAAAAGGGGCAGTGCCAGCAGGTACAATAAATGAGGGACATGGTCTCCACTCCCCTAGGGGGCCAGGGAGATGTGGAAATGGGTCACCAGGTAGGGTGCAGGAGCTGAGAAATGGGAGCTCAAGGAGGGAAAAGGGGTGGAGAGTGGTTCTGATAAATGCCAGGAGCTTAGGAAATAAAATGCCTGAGCTCCAAGCGATGCTAGTTGAGGGGTAGGTAGATGTGGCTGCAGTCACTGAGACCTGGGCCACTCAAGGGCACGAGTGGGACCTAAATCTGGAGGGCTATACTATGTTTAGAAAAGATATGAGGGAGGGAACGGGGGGTGGTGTAGCACTTTTAGTCAGAAATGGCATGGGTATTGGAGAGGTGGAGGAGGCAGAGGGGAACGTGGAGGCTATTTGGGTCACCTTGCTGATGCAGGGGGGTAAAAAAGAGTAAAGGTCGGAGTGGTGTACAGATCACCAGCACTGGCAGAGGTCCTGGAAGAAAGTTTGGTGGCAAATCTCAAGGGACACTGTGGATTGGGAAAGGGAAGGGTAGTGATAATGGGGGGGACCTCAACATGCCAGGAACAGACTGGGGGACTATGACATCACCAGTGGCCAAAGAGCAGAGGCTACTGGATGTCTTCCAGGATGCATTTCTGACACAACAGGTGGGTTAGCCAACTAGGGAGGCCCGGACACTGGATGTGGTCCTGGCAGACAGTGATCAGATTCGGGGAGTGATCACTCACAGTTTGGTTCTTCCTGGACCTGGGGCCAAACACCTGTAGTAACCGACTTTAGGGAACAGACTTCAGGGAGATGGAAGTATCCTTAAAGATCGTCTGGACAGGATAAGGCCGGATATGGATGCTGACAGCAGGTGGGAGATTATTAGGAGGAAGATACAGGAGGCTACCAGATCCTGCGCAAGGGAAAGGCGTAAGTTCGGTAAGGCCAGAAAACCCTGCTGGTCGACCCGGGAGGTAGAGGAGATGGTGATGGAAAGGAAGGCAGCCTATAGGCACTTCAAGTGCTCAAGGAGTGAAAGGGATCAGGAGGAATATGAGCAGACAGCCAAGAGAGTCACCAGGGTGGTGAGAGCAGCTAAGGCAAAAAAAGAGCAGTCTTTGGCCAGTGGGATCCGGAGGGGGGACAAGGGGTTCTTTAGATACATAGAGGAAAAAATGAAAGTAAGGGGGAAGATCAGCAAGATAAGGGTAGGGGATAGTTGGGCACAGAAGGCGGGGAAACAGGCAAAAGTCCTAAATGAGTACTTTGCCTCAGTGTTTAACAGGGGGGATGGAGGAGCTATGTCTAGCGAGGGAAGCGGGTTCAAACCGGAGGAAGGGGTGGGACCTGTAGAGACCAGGGGACCTGACGGGTGTGGGGAAGGGGAGTGGCCACCACAAACAGGTGGGGGGCCAGCAGTGCAGGGTACAAAAGGGGGAAGACGTGGAGGCTGAAATCCCGGTAGAGAGAGTAAAGGAATCCCACAGGTCCCTTTGCACAGAGAAAGCACCTGAACCAGGTAAGATACATCCCAGAGTGCTGAGAGAACTGGCGGATGTCCTGGTAGTCCCTCTAGCGGAGCTTTTCAACATCTCTCTGAGGACTGGGTGGGTGCCCCAAGACTGAGAGAGTCTCCCATTTTGTGCCGATCCACAAAGGGGGGAAATCAAGAGAGGACGCAGGAAATTACAGGCCCGTTAGCCTGACATCGGTGGTCGGCAAGGTGATGGAGGGTATTGTCAAGGAAAGGCTGGGGGGTTACTGGAGCAAACTGAGTACTTGGACGATAGGCAGCATGGCTTTGTCATGGGAAGATCCTGCCAGACAAACCTTGTTGAGTTCTATGACTGGGTGACGAGGGCCCTGGACCAGGGTAGGCCAGTGGACGTCCTCTTTCTGGACTTTAGCAAGGCATTTGATTCAGTACCCCACAGTGGCCTGCTGGCTAAGCTGAAGGAAAGGGGAGTAGGGAGACAACTGTTAAGATGGATAGGAAATTGGCTCTCTGGGTGTACTCAGAAGGTGGTGGTTGGAGGGTTAGCCTCATCCCCAAGGTGGGTTACTAGTGGGGTTCCCCAAGGGTCAGTGCTGGGGCCACTCCTGATCAATGCCTATGCCTCGGACATCAGGAGGGGGATCAGGAGTGAGACGAGTCTCTTTGCAGATGACTCAAGAGCTGGGTGCTTAGGTGGATGAGGAGGAGGGCAGGGTGGCCTTGCAGGAGGACCTGGAGGCTCTGGAAAGGTGGTCGGGAAAATGGAAACTAAAATTCAATGTGGGGAAGTGCAAGGTTCTGCACCTGGGAGTCAGAAATCCAGGCCAGGGGTATACCCTGGGAGGAGACATGATTCAAGTCACGGAGGGTGAGAGGGATCTGGGGGTAGTGGTAGATGTCAAAATGAACAACTCAGACCTGTAGGAGGGCAGCGGCAAGCAAGCAATAATACCAGACAGGGTGGGCGGTATTGGGCAATACCGGACCACCCAGGGGTGTAATCAGCGGATATGGCCCCTGGAAGGTCCGGAATTACTTATACACTGCCGTCCACCCTGGAGGTATTATTGTGCTTAGAAAATGAGCAACTATATTAAATAATGATTTTTTTATTATTTTAAATTTTAATTGGTTAAACACTATGCTGCTTGCTTAGTTTGTAATTAAATAGTTCCTCTGCCTGCATTGGATTTTTTTTTTTGCAGCTGGTTGTTATGGTTACACACACACACACACACACACACACACACACACACACACACACACACAGGTTAAGTAAAATTGATTTTGCTTTAGGTTTTGCTCTTTTTATATACACATATTTTTTTTAATATTTATTTACTTGTTGCTTTTAATTTATACCTTCATTCTACTAGCATAGCATTCTTTTTTCCGTCGGGGAATGTGGCCAATGAGCTGTGGTGGGAGAGCTAGGAATAAAAGAAAAAAAACTTGCTTTACATCATTAAATGTTGATGGTTTGCTGATTTTCTTTTGAGCTGTGTTATTGAGTAGGGCTGCAATATCGGCTGTGGGGATGGACAATTTCGGAAGAGGAGTGAAGGTGACGGGCGGGCGGCCTTCCTGTGGAGTCCATGAATGAACTGGAAGTCTGAAGAAAAGTAGAGGTGGCAGGCGTCCACGGTTTTGAAGCAGGTCAACTTATTTATTTTTTTAAAAATTGGGAGATGAACGGAGGAGGTGGGCAGTTGGCCCTGCTGTGGCAATAGAAGTACAGATGGGCTTTTGGCAATGCGGCACTGTCACAGTAGTGCTTAGCGCATGACGTGCTAATGCTATTCTTCAAACTGAAAAACACGGGTTTTTTCACTAAGAGTACCGCTTAGTACCTGATGTACTGAAGGCATCTTCTGTTATTGTGTTTTCCTTTTTTTTTTTTTTTGCCTGCCACAGTTAGAGCTGTGTTGGGAAGACCTCAGGCACACTAAAAATGAAGAGGTAATGGGACAGCGGGAGCTTGTTGGCGATTATCTGACACCATGCTGAAATGAGGTGCCAGCTGCGCTTAATTTTTTTTTTTGCTACTGTACTGTGGGTTTAAATAGAGTGCATGTGGGTTTAAATAGAGTGAGCGGCTGTAGGATTTTTGTTTTACTACAACTGATTTTTTTTTAATCACTTGTATTAACTTAGCGGGCATTGTTGTGACTGCACTGGATTGAGTGTTCGAGCCTCATGAGTAGGAGTCTGAGCTGCAGGAACGAAAGAGTGTGAAAACCAAAAGGTTTACACATACACACACAAAAAATAACCTATTAAATTGGGATAGAGTTGGGAGACAGTGACGAAAGGGTAAATCAGTTTATGCTGTCACAGTCTGCTGCCCGGTTACAGATCTGAAGCACCATTATTTTAGGGAATGCTGTGGAGGTGGGAGGAGCGAGATTATGGTCGGCTCTCTCAGAGTATAGGTGTAGAGATTTGCACGATATGGCACAAGAGTACTTTAGAAAAATAATAAGAAAATAGCTAATGCAGTGAGAGGTTCTGTGCGGTTTTCTTAGGCAGCAGGCTCTGAAAGATGAGGAGCTCTATCTCTTGCTGAGCGAGAAACAAAAAATGGCGGTGATTTCATTTTCTAATTAGGTGGTTGGAGCCAATTAGGAAGCAGGGTGGGCTCTAAGATATTTCTGTGGGTGAAGGGGCACTATAGGCTGGTACTTTTTATTCCCTGGGCATCTACTGAAAGCTAATGCACCCCCCCCTGCAAGGGTACTAGCCAATCAGACGCCAGGTAATAAAAAGCCCATTTTCTAAGGGCAAATAGGATGCTGGGATGCATCGCCAGGAGGATTACCTCTAGAAAGGCAGAAGTGATCCTTCCATCGTACAACTGCTTGGTTTGGCCACACCTAGAGTATTGTGTGCAGTTTTGGAGACCACATTTAAAAAGGAACATTACACTCCTAGAGAGGGTCCAAAGGAGGGCAACCAAAATGATCTGGGGCCTGGGGGAGAGGACCTATGAGGAGAGACTCAGGGAGCTCGACATCTACACCCTGGAGGAGAGGAGGGACAGGGGGGACATGACAGAGGTCTTTAAGTACATGAAAGGGATCAATAAAGGAGGCCCAGTCAGGGTGCTCCAAAGGAAGGAGGGTGGGGCAATGAGAGGTCATGGTGTAAGCAGGCTCAGAGGGAGAGGAGATGTTATTTCACTGAAAGGGTGGTGGAGCCATGGCATGCACTGCCCAGGGAGCTGGTAGAGGTGGAGACCGTGGACGGGTTTAAATGGGGATGGACAGGTACAGGAGAGTAATCTGACCAGGCCCAGTACAGGTGGAACATCTGGGACTGGGTACAGTATAACCCAAAGGGGGGGGGGGGGACACCAAAATCGAGCCTCAGTGCAGGTGCTGAAAATCGAGCAGACTCGAGAGACCGTTTGGCCTATACTGCTGGCATTTTAATATATATGTTAGTATGTTAGATGTGCCAGCATCAAGAAATGCTTTTGATCTGACAATTGAACAGACAATCCAGCAGAGGTATGGTTGGACTCAGCAGGAATTATCCAGCCTATTACCAGTAGTGTGTAACAAGGCATGCCCGAACAAGCTATGTGACTGCCACACTTGTAACTGCTGGAATGGAAGACTCAGAGGAGTCCATTCACAAAGTTGCTAGGCCTGCAGAGATGGCACGCAGTGAGAAGGATGTACAGAAGCTGAGCAATGCATTCAGAAACTTCATCAATCCTTTTGAGATACAGTAGAAGTCAAAGAGGCACTATTTTGTCTTTCATCAGGTGCACGAGCCCAAGGAAATGTTGAAAATGATTTGTTCAGTGTTGAAAAATAGGAAAAAGAAGCCTTTCAACAATTTGTGGAGACAAGGTTTGTTGACAAAACAGTTCCCTTTCATGTGTCCTTGAAAAAGCAGTCACTAAAGATGTTTGCTTCCCTTTAGCAGTCAAAGAAACTAAGATCTCACAAAAGAAGACCGTTCAGGTGACTGCAAAAAGAAACCTTTTTGGGCAACTGCTAATGCTTTCAGAATAGAACAATCTTAGCATGGAGAAGGCTCTCTCGTATCCACTGAATCCGCTGTCATGGTCATTAGCAACTTCAGAGCCGGCCCGGTGGCTCTGAGGGTTGAGGCACTGGACACCACACCTCATGCCACGGCGGCGACCCAGGTTCGGGAACGAGCCCGAGCCACCGGGGTACGGCAGGGGAGAGAGAGGATCGAACGTCCAAAGGACTGCTCTCCTCTCTCGGGGGGAGCCAGGGGTTTGCCCGGCACCACAGCGGCCCCCGGTGTAGACTGGAGGCACTACACTGCTTAGGACACAATTAGAGGCTTACAGTTTCACGGCAGACATCTCCTGGCGTCATTGCATGTCTGGACTCTGCATGGGAGGGAGGGGGAACAGGCGTAACTTCAAAGAAAACCCCTCTCTCCATAGGTAGGCAATGGTGGCACCAGGGGTCAGGATCCCACGTCACCACCGGGCATCCAACGTCCTGATCCGGTCCCCATCGAAAGGGCTGCTGCCCACAATACTTAGATAGAGCGCCCAAGGAGTAGGGCGGTCCTTCCCTGGGGAACTCAGAGCTGGGGGATGGGCTAGTAGCCTGGGGGGGGGGTCCTCCCACCACCGAAGAAGGGACGTATGGCGCTTCTGGCAGACGGGAGACAGTCCCAGATCGAGTGCCCACACCGGAGAGAGTCTGATAGAGAGAGGTGAGAAAAAGAATTGTAAAAAACAAACAAACAAAAAAAAAAACTAGCAACTTCAGATGGTCTACCAGTGAAGACAGAGAAATCCACCCTTCTTCACAAACCTGAAGATGAGACAGCACTCAGTACAATGAACTGGGATGAAGACAAAGTTTACATCTGTGATGGCAATGCACTTATCCAGTCAACAGCTGGTCTATCGCAGACATTTGGAGAGCTAGTTGAAAAGCTCTTCAGTGCATTACCAAAAGTACAAAGGTTGGACTTTGTAACAGACACCTACAAATATAATTCCATAAAGTTGACTGAACGCAGAAGACGAGGATTATCAGATTCTTACTTAGTGAAAGGTCCATCAACAAAGGTGCCAAGAGATTGGAAAGCCTTTCTCACAAACAATGACAAGATACCACCTTTATCAGGAACACCCTCTGCTGGTAAATACTGTTCCCTAAGAATAGCCCACTTTTTATCTCACTCAGTAGAATCTCTTTGCCTGTCTGGCAAAAACTGAAGTTCAACAGTTTGTCCATTTCTGCGAACTGACAAGCTAATGAGCTTTTAGAAGTCAGCTATGGGGGGATTCAAACATGCATGGGACAGACATAAGGGAACCCTAAATGGGGTGAAGACAGGCGATAGCTAATGACCAAGTAGGGTCGGCGGCCGCTGATGCAGACAGGGAATACGAGCAGACTAGGTGGGCCTAGTGGTCCTCATCTGCCATCAACTATTATGTTACTATGTAAGTTTCACAAGACCAGCACAATTGGGCTACACCCTCCCTCACCACCCATAAATGGAAATTACATACCTACTGTAATTCTTGATGATCTTGGATGGAGTCTCCACCACTCATTCACACCAATGGGACTATGCTGGAGGCACTAGGACCAAGCGGGAGCCAAAAAACCTTCAGGAGGGCCGGCACCTAGGTAGGGCCACGAGGAAGCGGCGCCGTGAGCCTGGCTTGCACCATATAGGCCACCTCGGCATCGACCCTCCAACCGCCTCAGTACCTTTTTTACCGAGGAGGTGCAGCGTAAACTAACCTAGTGAAACTAACATATGTCGGACATAAGATGGTCCGAATGACCCGTTTAAGAAGGGTCAACAAAACAAGAGTCTTCACAGTCCAGCCATCGAGAAAGTGAGGACCAACAGAGTGGGCGACCTTGGGGGATGGGCGGTGGGTATGTGAATGAGTGGTGGAGACGCCGTCCAAGAAGATCAAGAATTATGGTAGGTAAGCAATTTCCATATCTTCCTGGACATAAAGTCTCCACCACTCATGTACACTAATGGGAGAGTACAGAGCTAAATAATCCCCAGAGAAGGGCGGCAGGAGAGGGGAGCTCACTTAGGACAGAAGTTTGTTGAGGATTGTCCTGCCAAAGGGATTGATACTGTCTGGCGTTGACATCCAAAGCATAGTGCTTCACAAACGTGTGCATAGAGCTCCAAGTAGCTGTACTGCAGATGTCTGAAATGGGCACATTTCGTATTTCTGCCAGAGATGCTGCTACTGCTCTGGTAGAATGGGCATACACCCTGCCTTCCAGCTTAACCTGTGCCATGGAATAGCAGTGATGAAGGCATGCCACTAGCCACACCAAAATACATCTGATAGCAACAGGCTGACCCAGTCTGGCCATGCTGAATGACACAAAGAGTTGCTTTGACTTGTGGATCTCTTTAGTTCTATCTAAGTAGACATGCAAGGCCCTCTTAACATCCAGAAAATTTAGGGTACGTTCTCCCTCATTCTGGAAGTTTGCAAAGTAAGTCGGAAGAACCAAGGGTTGGTTCACAAGGAATTCTGAGACCACTTTGGGGAGAAATTGAGGATGGGTTTGAAGAACCATCTTGTCCTTATGAAATACCATGTAAGGAGGGTCTGTGACCAAGGCATATATTTCAGACATTCTGCAAGCGGAAGTAATGGCTGCGAGGAAGGTAGTCTTCCAGGTCAGAAACTTCAGCTCACATGTTGCTAGGGGCTCGAATGGTTTATGGGTGAGCACATCTAGCACCAGGTTAATATCCCAGGCAGCTACCAGTCTCCTCACTGGTGGCCTAGTGTGGAGAATACCCTTCAGGAATCTCTTAACCAAGGTAAAGAGCTATAGACAATGTGTGTTTACAGGCTCGTGATAAGCTGAGATCGTGCAGAGATGAACCTTCACAGCCGAGTACTGTAGTCCTGTATTAGACAGGTCTAGAAGATACCCCAAGACTTTGTTTGGTGGGCCAGAAAAGGGATCCAGGCAGGATTTTGCACACCGAATAGGAGAATCGCTTCCACTTTGCCGTGTATGTTTTCCTAGTAGCTGGCTTACGCGCTGCCAAGAGAATGTCTGAGACTCTCCAAGAGACATCAAATCTACATACTTCTATCTCCTCAGGAGCCATGCTTGGAGGTGAAGGGATCTCAGGTTGGGATGGACCACTGGGCCCTGGGTCAGCAGGTCAGTTAGAAGAGGAAGCTGTCTCGGTGAAGTTTCCGATAAGCTGTTGATTAATGGAAATCAAATCTGACGAGGCCAGAATGAGGCGATGA
Organism: Neoceratodus forsteri; assembly: GCA_016271365.2. NCBI lineage: Eukaryota > Metazoa > Chordata > Ceratodontiformes > Ceratodontidae > Neoceratodus > Neoceratodus forsteri. The sequence goes on from CM057453.1 coordinate 1,266,811,939, forward strand.
GGATCATTCTGCTCCCTTGTGCCTCCAGCTTGAGCAGTACCCTCTGAACTAAGGGAAGAGGAGGAAATGCGTACAGAAAGCATCTTGTCCACCGCAGTCTGAATGCATCCCGACAGAAAGCACCACATTCTGGATTAGAGGCAGTTTTGCATTGAGTGGGGATGCAAAAAGGCCCTGGTCCGGTGTGCCCCACTCTTCGAAGAGAGAGTGCACAATGTTTACATTGAGAGACCATTCGTGAGGATCCACCTCTGTTCTGCTGAGACGATCTGCTAGATCATTCTGGGCTCCTGGTAGGTACACTGCCTGGATAGGGCTTCGTGTTCTAGACACCATTCCCATACTCTCATTGCTTCCCTGTACACGGGATAAGAGTGCACCCTGCCCTGTTTGTTGATGTAGTACATCACCGCTTTGTTGTCCGTCTGAAGGAGAATTATTTTGCGACACAGAAGATCCGTCCGGGCTCAGACAGCGTACAGGAGTGCTCTCATTTCCAGGACATTTATGTGGAGTTGAGATTCGTTCCGACTCCACAGACCCTGGGTATGGATATCCCGACAGTGAGTTCCCCATCTGAGTAGGGATGCATCCGTGGTGATGGAGATCTGAGATTCCAGTGTGGCAAATGGAAACCCTTTTAGAAGTTTGTCCTCTTGAGTCCACCAGGTGAGTGACCATTTTAGAGGTTCTGTCACATTGATGTGAAAAGACTGGGAATATGTGGTCGAAGACCACTGAGTACTGAGCATCCACTGAGTAGTCCTTATGGGAGGCACAGTGAACACTGAAGATGCCACGAGATCCACCATCCACTGCATCGAGAGGGCTCGAACTGAGTCGTTCTCTCCGATGGATGCTACCAGCACCTGTGCAAGACTAAGACGAAAATGCGGTAGGGCCCAAAAACCCTGCTGGTGGACCAGGGAGGTTCAGGAGGTGTTGAGGGGAAAGAAGTTATCCTATAGGCAATTCAAGTGCTCAAGGAGTGAAAGGGATCGAGGGGATTACGAACTGATGGCCAGAAGAGCCACTTAAGTGGTGAGGGCGGCTAAGGCAAAGAAGGAGCAGAACCTGGCCAGGGAAATTAGGAGAGGAAACAAGGGGTTCTTTAGATACACTGGGGAAAAACGAAGGGTGAAGGGGCAGATTAACCAGATTAAAACAGGGGAGGGATGTGCACAAGACCCAGGGGAGCAGGCTGAGGTACTAAATGGGTACTTCACCTCAGTTTTCACCAAGGAAAATAGGGGGCAGCATCATACATGGGAGGAGATGGTGAAACTGAGGAGGGGAAGGACCAGTACCAATCGGCGGAGCTGGGGAGAAGAGGGGGCATCACTTTCAGGTGGGGGAAGGCAAAGCAGGGGTACGAGGTAGCGGAGGTGGAAATCACAGGAGAGAGAGTGACGGAAACCCTCAGGTCCCTTAAGACAGAGCAAGCACCGGGGCCGGATAAGTTGCATCCCAGAGTACTGAAGGAACTGGCGGATGTCGTGGTGAAACCCCTAGAGGAGCTCTTCAGCATCTCTCTGAGGACAGGGTGGGTGCCCCAGGACTGAAAGGTGGCGCATATAGTGCCTATCCACAAGGGGGGTCAAGGGAGGTGGCAGGGAACTACAGGCCTGTCAGCCCGACATCAGTGGTGGGCAGGGTGATGGAGGGCATTGTCAAGGAGAGACTGGGGGGGACCTGGAAAAGTTGGGGTGTCTGGATGATAGACAGCATGGATTCGTCCCGGGGAAATCGTGTCAAACAAACCTTGTGGAGTTCTATGACTGGGTGACGAGTGCCTTGGACCTAGGCAGACCAGTGGACGTCCTCTTTCTTGACTTCAGCAAGGCGTTTGACTCTGTTCCTCATGGGGGCCTGTTGGATAAGCTGGGAGAAATGGAGGTGAGGGACCAGATGATCAGACAGATGGGAAACTGGCTTCAGGACTAAACCCAGAGGGTCGTGGTTGGCAGGATAGTCTCATCCCAAAGGACGGTCATTAGTGGGGTCCCTCAGGGATCGGTCCTTGGGCCCCTCCTGTTCAATGCCACATCTCTGACATAAGGAAGGGTATCAAGAGTGAGATGAGTCTCTTTGCAGATGACTCGAAACTGGGGGCGGTGGTGGATGAGGAGAGGGGAGGGAGGCCCTACAGGGGGACCTGGAGGCTCTGGAAAGGTGATCTAGAAAGTGGAAGCTGAGGTTCAATGCAGGGAAATGTAAGGTGCTGCACCTGGGAGCCAAAAACCCAGGCCAAGTGTACACCCGGGGGGGGGGCAGGGAGAGAATGCTACAAGTCTCGATGGCTGACAGGGACCTGGGGGTGGTGGTGGATGTCAAGATGAACAACTTGGAGACTTGCAGGAGGGCAGCGGCAAAGGCCAACAGGATGCTGGGATGCATCGCTAGGGGGATCACCTCCAGAAGGAGGGAAGTGATACTCCCACTGTATAACTGCTTGGTGAGGCCGCACCTCGAGTACTGCATGCAGTTTTGAAGGCCACACTTAAAGAGGGACACTGAACTCCTGGAGAGGGTCCAAAGGAGGCAACCAAAATGATTTGGGGCTTGGGGGACAGGATCTATGGGGAGAGGCTCGAAGAGCTTAATGTGTACACACTGAAAGAGAGAGAAGGACCGGGGACATGATAGAGGTCTTCAGGTACATGAAGGGGTAAGTAGGGGAGAAGCAGTCAGGGTGCTCCGAAGGAAGGAGGGGGGAGCAACTAGAGGGCATGGGTGGAACCTGGAGGGGGAAAGATTCAGGGGAGAAAGGAGGAGGTGCTACTTCACTGAGAGGGTGGTGGAGCCATGGAATGCACTGCTCAGGGGGCTGGTGGAGGCAGAGACGGTGAAGGGGTTTAAGAGGGGGTTGGATAGGTACAGGGGAAGGGTTCAGGAAGCAAAATCCAATGCAGTGAGAATATTCGGGACTGGGAAGGAAGAAGCCAGAGAGGGAGGGGGGGAGGCAGCAAGGTCAGCTCCTAGGCTGGGGGCTGACCAAACGAGCAGACACCAAAGACCGTTAAGCCTATTCTGCTGGCATTTTAGTATGTTAGTAAGTGGGCCATCTGAAGGATGTTGCTCCTCCTGTCCTCTGGAAGAAAGGCTTTTGCGATGTGGGTATCCAGAAGGGATTCTCTGAAGAGGAGCTGTTGGGAGGGTTGTAGTTGTGAGTTTTCCTAGATTCAACAGAACTCCCACGGATGTGAGGAACCTGGAAGCCATAGCCGCAGCTTCCTGTGTCTTTTGTCTGGAGGACTTACTAGCAACCAGGGTGCGGCGCCACAAGGGAAGACAGTGCCAGCCCAGGGAGCTGCACCAGGTGTGGCACTGCTAAGACAGGAGTCACCACCTTAGGTGCCACACAAACACCAGAGGATCTCAACCCAACTTTCGGAGTCAAGGAGGAAGATCTGACAAAAGTAGTAGGAGAAAATGGTACTTGTGCTGGCCACTGCGCCACAGCCATATTGGGGGGGGGGGGAGCACCAGAGCATTGCATCAGTGTCACTGGAGAAGGCGCCGCATGAGCAGGAAGTCCCAAATGCCCTGCTCACAGGCTTGAAATCCCTAGGCCCCAGGGATGGGCCCGGAGGCTTGGACAGTCGGGACAACCGCCGAACCCACTGCTCCATAAGAGCGGCCCAATGATGAAACTGCTCACCGGAAGACCCCACAGGGGGCGTGGAGGGACTACAAAGTTGAGGATGCTGGTCACTAGGAACAGAGGCCGTAGGAGACCCCGATGGAGTCAGACCCCTGCCCCTCATCACAGACGATTGACGCGCAGACATACCAGAGGGCAACCTTGAACAGTACCATTTCTTCTTCGACCAGGGGGTCGAAGAAGAACTCGAGGCCGAGTGGTACCGAGTCCTCGACAAAGATCGATAATGGGACCACTTCTTTTGTGCTTTAGGAGGACTGCCCCCGAGTACTGGACTGCCTGTAGTCAGACCCCCACCACCGACGAGAGGGCGGCGGACCAGACCCAGCCCTGCTGAAAACACAACTTTCATGCAAAGTCTCCCTACCGTCACCAGCCCCGTTCATGGTCGAAGGCGGGCTGAAAAAAACTTCATCATTGATGAAAAATCGGCATTTTTTTTTTTTCACTAAAAATAATAAAATCAATACTGATTGACTATAGCTGCTGTCATATAGACATGAAGATTTGATTCCTGTCAGGAGAGCGACGTTGTCACTGAAGCACACTCGGTGGGAAAAAAGGAACTGAGGCGGTTGGACGGTGGATGCCGAGGCAGCCTATATACGGCGCAAGCTGAGCTCGTGGTGCCACTTCTTAGCAACACTACCTAGGGGCCCTCCAGAAAATTTCTGGCTCCTGCTCGGTCCTAGCGCCTCCAACGTAGTCCCATTAGTGTGAATGAGTGGTGGAGACTTTATGTCCAGGAAGTTCAATGCCTTAGCCACGGTTGTTGTGGAGGACCAACAGGGAAGAAAATATGCTATATGCACCCCACCACGGAGCCCCAGTAGAAGCTCTGGGGTATGGAGAATGGAGTCTAGTTGAAATTCAAAAAGAGAACCTTTCTTGGGATTTTTCATATCTAAAAAGTAGAAACAAGGAGCTCCCTTACCTCACTGGGAGCTCCTCCATGATGTTTGTGAAATATTTTGAATAGCCCCCAAAGGAAGGGAAGGGATCCTAATTTGCCCCCCAATGGGATGACTGCACAATTTTTCCACTTTCTGACTCACTGATCTACTCCAACGTTTTGTGACATTTTCATAGGCCGAATGCAGGGGTTGGTGCTTCATTCCCTTGAATGGAGCGTCTTTTTCTAAGGAGATTTTCCAGTTTTAAATTGGGACTAGGTACTGACTGATACCATGGTTCAACTAACAAGTGCCTTGTGGAATGTATGCAATTTAGAGGGTCATGTATAATGATGCGGGTGTAGTGGGCTGGCCAGCAGAAGATATTGCTTTGTCTGTGTCCTCTTAGAGTTTCAGGTATGTTTTGGGACTTTGAACTAGCAGCATCACGGGTTTGATCCTGCCATAACAAAGTAATTTCACAGCTGGGGGGTATATTTCTTCTACTCTACTTAGAATTTAGATAGTTTTGAGTTAGGTTTTTCCTGTGTGAACTAGAAAAACAAGGAAACATACCGGTAGGTCCACTAGTCTACCCTTTTTTCCATGCTTAACACTACATCCCGGACCCTGTTTGGTCAAAGGTGTCCCTCCCTCCTCCCTTACCTCTATTTATAATACCCATAATACCCATGTACCTATCCCATGAATGCTTGAAGCTCCCCACTGTCTTTGCCCCTACCACCTCTTCTGGCAGGCTGTTCCAGGTGTCTACCACCCTTTTTGTGAAGCAGTATTTCCTCACATCCCTCTTAAACTTCCCCCCATCATGTTTCATAGCATGCTGCCAAGCATCAGTGTTCCTCCTCCTTTTAAACAGCCCCCCCCCTCGGTGAGGTACTTACAGATCTTAATCGTATGCCCAGCTCCCCGCAGTCTCTCCTTGTATGGCTTTTCATGCAAACCCAGCACCATTTTAGTAGCCCTCCTTTGGACCACCTCTACCCGTTGATGTCCTTGCAGAGGTGCAGTCTCCAAAACTGGATGCAGTACTCCTGGGGTGGTTTCATCAGTGAGCGTTACAGAGGCGACTTCACCTCCATTCTCCTGCTAGAGACCCCCCCCCCATGCATCCCAGCATCTGGCTCACCTTGCCTACAGCCCTGTCGCATTGCCCGGCCACCTTGAGTTCACCAGCTATGATCACCCCAAGGTCCCTCTCTTGCTTGGTAAGTACCTCCCCCCACCTTATACAGAGTCTTCAGATTACCCCACCCGAGGTGCATGACTCTGCACTTTTTGGCATTGAAACCTATACTCCCACTTCCTAGACCACTCCTATAGTTTCTCCAGATCCATTTGCGTTCTCTCCACCCCCTCCTGGGTATCTACCCTGTTGCAGATTTGTGTGTCATCTGCTAAGAGACGCACCTTCCCCTCCAGCTCCCCAGCAATGTCCCTTATGAAGACACTGAAGAGGACAGAGTCCAGAACCGACCCCTGTGGTACTGCACTGGTCACTCTCCCGTCCTCTGAGTGACTGCCATTTACCACCACCCTTTGTCTTCTATCTCTCAACCAGTTTGATACCCAGCGTACCACTTTCTACCCAACTCCCAGGCTGTGAACCTTCTTTGTCAGCCTTCTGTGAGGTGCAGTGTCAAAGGCCTTACTGAAGTCCAGGTAGGCCACATCCACAGCTTTCCCCCCGATCCTCTTCCCTAGTTACCCAGTAGAAGAAATCTATGAGATTTGTCTGACATGACTTTCTCCCTGTGAAGCTTCACTGCCAGTGGTCTTACAGCCCGTTATGTCTCCAGGTACTCCATCAGCCTCTCCTTCAGCAGGGACTCCATTAACTGCCCCACTATTGATGTGAAACTTATTGCTCTGTAATTGCTGGCCTCCTTCCTGCTGCCACTCATGTCGATGGACCACACAGGCCCTCTTCCATTTCTATGGAACCACCCTCGTCTCCAATGAGGTGCTAAACAGCGTTGCCAGAGGGATGGCTAGCACTGTGTTCAGCTCCTTAAAGGGAAAATGTCCATGTCAGTATGCCCCACACCTCAGTGTGGGTCATCCCCACCTCCTGCATTAGCATTTTCGCCTAGTGTTAAAACAATTCGGGTACCTGCTTCTGAAGTAATTATTTTGTATCTGGTTGTTCCTTCCATTCCCCCTGCCAGCACTCTGAATGCAGCACCTCTAGCAGTACATCCCATAATCGCCCGCGGCTGACGTCAGAGCCAGGGAGCAGCCGTGAGAGCATGTACAGTGTAAGCCTATGGACAGAGCTATTAACAGCTGTAGTTTGCCAGGTGAGACCAAGTACAGACTGGCAGCGAGATTTGAGAAAACATAATGGCCAGGATCAGTGTTCCCCATTCATCAAAACAGTGCGAGGGGCCGCCACTCTACTTTCTGGGCCACCGCAAGAGGAACTCTCAGCTCCTCCGGAGAAAAGCTGTGGGACCTATCGGTCCCAATTAAGTAAACCACAAGAAAACAAATATTTTAAATCACTGCTATGTCCACATCGATACTTTCTATCTGGTTGATCCCATGACCCCCTGCCTGCTAGCACTGATAACTACTTGTTCCAGAGTCCCCCATGGCCAGCTCGCTGAAGATGCGCATGATGGGTTAAGTTGTGGGGGATGTTTAAATGCCTGATAGCTCATTCGAAATGTAACATTTTTACACAGCGCCTTATCGCATAATGCGCTGTGTAAAATGGTTTACATTTCAAATGAGCTGCCAGGCATCTAGGCATCCCCCGCGGCTTGGCCTGTTATGAGCATCATCAGAGGGCTCGCCGTGGGAGACTTTGCAAAGAGTAGTTTGCAGTCATGGTGGGTGGGGGTTGGGGGTTGAGGGATCAACCAGATAGAAAGTATCAATGTGGACATAGCAGTAATGTAAAATATTTGTTTGCTTGCGGTTTACTTAATCAGAACCTATAGGTCCCACAGATTTTCTTGGAGGGGACTGTCAGTTCCCCTAAAATGGTGCATGTCACCTTGGCAGGAGGGAGACTTGAAGCACAGTCAGTGACTGTATGCAGCAAGTAAGTGAACAATGAGAGCCACAGGCGATGGGGCGGACAAACTTTTTTTTTTTTATTCTTTGGTAACCGGGTAAGGCCCACTACCCACAAGTTCCTGTTTTCAGGGGAGGCTTGGGAGCGATGGGGAGGTTAAGTGACTTGCTCAGAGTCACACAGTATGCAAGGGAGGTTTTGCAAATCAAACCCAGGTCTGCTGGATTTACCAAGCTCATTCACAGCTTGTTACTCTAACCTCTAGGCTAATGCTGCCAGCTGTGTGATGGGCAGCGGATATCAGAGTTGTGGCGTGAACCTGGAAGCCAATTGCAGCACTCATGCCTCCTGTGGGTGACTCTGCCCTAACTGTGGCTCCGCCTCTGCCCCCATTCACCACCACTCTATATATCTGGGCAATGGGGAATACTGAGGATCTTGAGGAAAATTACGTCATTCTTGCTTGAATTACATCAGCCCTCATCCAAGATTCAACCAGCTGATCTGAAAATGTCTGAGGGATTTTCTGTGACACCATCAAATAACATGGGCACTAAAATAGCATCTGTAAATGAGAAATTACAGTTCCTGTACTTTTTCTTGTAATAGATGAGGTCTGGTTTTCCTCAAGATGACCAAATAGTACATTTTAAAAGCACAACTGATCTTTAACTCTGCAATATTCTGCTGGAACCTAACGACAATATTCTCCACTCCACCAAATCTCTCACGACTGCCATCTCCCACCTTCAGTCAGACATGCATAGGACACAGAGTGCCCTGCTGAATTTATGCTGGTTACTCAATGCTTTTAACAAAAAAGTAAAATAAAAAAAAATAAATAAATAAAAAAATAAAACACACACACACACACACACAATGGATGCTAGTCTCCACAAGTAAACATTGTGCCACTGACACTCCCAACTCGTCCCCTGTCAACACCAACAATGTTCAGCCTGACAGTGTCCCATGCTATGAATAACTAGGTATCTACTTAGACAGCATGCTTACATAACAGCTTATTAACTCCCTGCCTCAAACCTCAAGATACACTTTTCCCCCTCAGGCACAAGATCTTCCCTAGAGAGCTTCTCTTTCTCTTTGCAAGCAACACTGACCGACTGAAGAACTGGAGCATGTTTGCATTTAGTTAGATAGAAATAATTTGTTTTATTTATTTTTATTTTATTTATTTATTCATTCATTCGTTTGTTAACCAGGTAAGGACACTGGACCAAAGGCCCTTTTTCAGGCCCAACCTGGAGCACAGTAGAAAAAGACAAATTTACATAAAAAGCATACTGACATATGACATAATGACAATAAATTACAAAGAACAGCTACATGAAAATTTCAACAGTGAGTATTCTTTCAATTTTGCCTTAAAGCCAGATTTAGATAAAGCCTGTTGCATGGTTAAAGGTAGTGCATTTCAATACAAAGGGCCAGCAACAGAAAAAGCACAAGATGCAAATTTTAAGTTTGAGTAAAACGATGTCTAATAAAATACCATTTGAAGAACATAAGTGGAAAAGACAGTTCGTGGATTTACGAGATTATATAATGGGAATAGTGACTTAAGAAAAACACATTTAAAAATTACACACCAAAAAAATATTCAGTTCTGGCCATCGGAGCCAGCCAACCCAGCCGAGAATACAAAACACAGTGGCGAGTTTGCATGGGCACCAAAAGAACAAATCGACAGATATTATTATAAACAACCTTCAAAGAATGCAACTCCTTACTCCGAAGATTCAGATAAATATAAGAAACAAACAATCAAAATGTGGTAGCAATGATCCAACTGCAATTGATTTTCTTACTTCAAAAAAAAAAAAAAAAGATTTTTTAATTTATTCAAAAGACCCAACTTCTTATTTATGGTACAAACATGCTGTTTGAACCTGAGGTGAAGAAGTCAACCTGGGGTCCAATAGGACACCGAGGTACTTAAATTGATATACCTGTTCAATAGCTAAACTATTCAAATCGTACAAACGTAAGGATGGATTATCACCGAGCATGGAGGTGGTACCAAAGATCGTAGATTTAGTCTTTTTTGAATTCATAACCATTGAATTATTCAAAATACATTTGCAGATACCCTCAAAACCATCATTCAGAGCAGCCATTAATTCAAAAGAGGAGCCACCTTGAGAAAAAACAATCAAGTCATCTGCATAAAGAATGGTCTTACATATTTTGTAAATAAATTGAAGTTTATTAACAAAAATAGAACAAAATAAGGGGCCCAAAATGGACCCCTGGGGGACACCACAACTAATCAAAGATGTGTCAGATACATAAGAACCAATAAGAAAAAATAATTCCTTATCCAAGAAAACATCTACTTCACAAAAAGCCAAAACACTTAAATTTGAGCATGCCAAATCATGCTGGCAGTATAGCCTAGAGGTTAGAGGAATGAGGTGTGAACGAGCTTGATACATCCAGCAGAACAGACCCGAGTTTGATTCTCACAACCTCCACTTGCATACTGTGCGACTCTGAGCAAGTCACTTAACCGCCCAGTGCTCCCAGGTCGCCCCTGAAAACAGGCAGTTGTGCATAGTGGGCCTTACCCAGTTACCAAAGACTTAAAAAAAACAAAACAAAAAAAAATTTAAATCAAATGCCTTGGTCAGATCCACATACACCACCCCAGTCATAAGGCCTTTCTCAAAGCCTCTTAGGGCGGAGTTTGTGAACCCGACCAAGGCAGTTCCAGTCCCATAATTCTTACGAAAACCATGTTGATGTGATGAAAGTAAGCCATAACTAGAAAGATAATCATTAATTGGATTGACTACAAGCTTCTCAAGCATCTTGCTCAGAGAATTAAGAATAGAAATGGGACGAAAATCTTCAAGCAAAACTGCAGGGGATTTTTTGGGAATAGGCACAACTCTAGCCATTTTCCAATCAGAGGGAAACTGGCAAAATTCCAAAGAAGGACTAAAAGGATAACAAAGAGGTTTAACTATAAATGGAGTGGCCAGCCTTAAAAATCGGCCATCCAGCCCACCCCCACAATTTGGGAAGAGTACTTAATTTAAACACATCCATCTCAGGAACCTTCTTGAACATAAATTGTGGTCCATCTAGAACAGGAGAAGCATAGATTGGACCTGCAGTTCCCCATTTGTGTTTTATTTCTTATCTTTATCAACAGTTGCTGTTGTCTTTGTGCTGCTGTGTTACAGAAAAAATAAAGACTGAATAAAGTTTAATTACAAAACTTATGCCTGTGCTCTTTCTTTCTTTCCAAACCTGACTATGGCGATGTCATCGCACTACCTCTAAAAATCTACTTCCTATACTCAACCCACTGTATTCCAGTGTCCTTCACTTCATCCCTGGCTCCTCCTTTTGCACTCATCACTGCTCTCTTCACAGCCTTATAGGCTGGTCATCCCTAGCAAGCAGAAGACCCCATCAGTGGTGCATATCTTTAGCTATAAGGTCACTGTATGCAAAGTTCCCTCCTTCCTAACTCAGCTCAGTAAGTGGTAAGATACGATGGGGCATGAACTATGCTGATGTAACTACATGCCCTGGGGCATAGCAAGATATGACACCACTGGTGACATGCCTTCAGCGCCTGGAAGTGTGGTTAGATCAGCATAAAGCACAGACCAAAGTGACTTACACTACTTATTTTATTTATTTAGTCTGTATTGACCATGTAAGCACATTGGTCAAATACATGGCTATTTTCAAGAGCGATCCACAAAGCTACAAAGTAAAGAAACACAAGGCAACATCACCATTTACAGTAGTACAGAAATAATGGGAACACTTTCATAGCAGAACCGAAAGGTCAGAATATACTGGTTGGGCAACCATATGGAACCAGCCTGTGCCACCACCAAGAGGTTCAGATTCCAACTGACCACGAGAGCAAAGCTCAAGCGGTCAACAGAAATCGGAACCTTGAGGTGGCAGCACAGGCTGGTTGCACATGGTTTTGCCAAACCAGTATTTTTAGTGTATACAGCAAAAAATTATTTAGATTCAATAAACTGCTAGACAAAGGCATACGTTTAAAAAGTTGTTTTGTTTACTATTGGAATTCAATGTGACAGAGAAAGTCGTCCTGCCGTTTTCGTGCTTTTCAATGAATTTTTGCATTCCACTGCAGTCCTTTGAAAACACCGCTGTGACCATCTTGTCGACTCTGTTGAGATTCAAGTGTGATGGCCACACGTTTGTCTTCAGGTGCAGTGAATGACTATGTGGGCTTGTGGTCATTTTTAGAGCATGTAACGTGGTTGTAACCCAGAAGGTGAGCCCATTACAGTACACTACCAATATGGGGCATGTAGCTTTCGGTTGTCTGCCCCTATGGTCTGGAATCCTCCTTGTCAGAGGCTCAGATTCTCATGGTCCATTTAAACAGTCTCCCCTCAGGCACAACCTTAACTTTTCTAACTCTACTTGTTACTGAATTATTGTGTTCATGTATGGTATCTGGCTCACACATGTGCAATGGGTTAGTTATTGATTCTGTTTTATTCCTGTCATATTACTGTATTTGTTTATTCTGTTTGCTCCGTCACCTCAAGCAGTTCCCCAAAAAAGGCACTTTCTTGCCTAATGTACTTAGCTGGTTACCAAAAATTAAATAAACAGATAATCAGAAGCCAGTGCAGATACAGCACTGGTGAAATATTTTCAAAGCATGCCATCCAGGCGACTAACCTAGCTGCAGAGTTCTACACTAGCTGCAGGCAACGCATCAACTCTCCAGACAGTCCTAGGTATACAGTGTTACAGTATTCAAATCTTAAAGTTTTTGATTAAATCTTTAACTAGACCAATGTGGCTTTGTCGTCCCACCATTGAAGAAACAAAAAACAAAAAACGAAAGAAAGTCTCCACGGTTCAGCACAAGTCAATAAGTAGCTCCTGAGAGTCAATGGTAGTGCTTGTCCACAACAGAAAGTTAAATCTAAATAACATCTGTCCTTTTGCCCTTGCCCCCCCCCACACACACACACACACACCATTGCCTACTCTAGTCAGCGCTAGACTGCCCATCTGCGGTAGGTCTACACTCCTGCCTCTCTGGCTGTTTCATTGACCAAGTGCTGATATCTCAATCCCCCATTGTCCTAGCTGACCTCCTGCAGTATCCCGCAGCATCTTACAGCTGCGGGCTGCTGAATCCCCTGCTCTAAATGTAGATGTGCCACTAACCTTGGCCAGCTTGCCTTTGCCCAGTATCCTCCCAGGACTTGGAACTCACAGTTCCTCCCACCTTCTGTGCAGAACTCTCCAAGTCATCTACAAATCCACAAATCACCAAAATAGAGTACTTGCTGCTGTCAAGCTCCTGCACCTGACCCAATGCTCCCTCGTGCCTGTTTTGCTCTATCTGCCCAATCAATCCATTCCTACTCGCATCTGCTCTCTTGCCTGAAACTGCACTTTGATGCCACTGTTGTTTGCATTACTTGCTTTGTGACTGAGCCAGTGATTAGGGTACCATTACCATACATGGACTGTTTGTTTTCCCTTACATTATTTTAAATTGGTGTTTCCTTGTATGTGTTTATCTTGCACTGTTTTAACTTGTAATACCCAACAATTGCTATGTGTAATCTCTGTTCTACTTACTTACAGCATCTTGTAGCCCCCTATCTGTAATGTTTATTCACTGTGTATATTGCTCTGTAACTCTTCTGGGCTGTGCCTGAAAATAAGAATCTGTTTGCCTACAGCACTTACCTGGTAAACAAAAACAAATAATTTAACTGCATAGATCCGATTCATTCCTGCCAACTCTGTGGCTCTGCTGGGCTAGGTAATCAAAGTGAGCAGTCTACTAAACAACATTCATTTGCAACCCAAATGTTTATCTGTCCAGCTTGCCACAGTTTGCAGACTTAGGACACCTGCAGTATTAAGGAACGCATCTTTATACAACTTAAAACAAGTCTACAATAACATCTTGCTCACTGTGAAGATCTAGAAAAAGATACAAATAAATTGGATCCCCTAGCGTTAAGGAGTTCAGGCCTGGATTGCGTTTGGAGAGATTTGCTGGTGTTTTATGAATTATCATTATGAAACAGAAGAAATGCTGAAACCCAAATGGTTAGGAGCTTTTCGCAGCCATGACTAAATCCCACATCATGACATTTAAAAATAAATCCTTGCTAACAGTTTTCTTGTTATACAAGGGTTGACCTTAACCTTTGTTTGCACTACAGCCAGCAGGACAAGTTGATTCAAAATGGCACTAGCCCACAGATGATAGTACTAGTTCATAATCATAAAGGAAAACTTTGCACACTTATACAGAAGAAAACGGAAACAAGTAAACAGTAAGTAAACCAAAATGTTTTTGCACACAAAGTGCATGTTAAGATCAGTCCCATACTGGAGTGTGGGGGCCTGCTGAACTGACTGTTCCCCTTTAAGTAGGGGCGTTTTGTAACTGACAAGCATGGATGGCCTGCACTATTCAAGACAGACAAGTACAGGGTTAGCTGCTCTAGTCCTGGTCAGTCTGCACTATGCCCCAGACAAGTAAAACAATCATTAATTATACGATGGCTCTAAAAATACTGTATCCCGATTGACTGGCTGGCATGGTTTACAACATGTAAATTATGCCATCACTCCAAGAGAAGAAGTGCCAGACAATCACCAGTAACAAATTTCAAAGCCGCTGGCCGACATATTGTTTTCCCAGGTAACCAGAACGCATAAAACTCACAATAAAAAAAATAAAAACATCTCTCTCCTACTTTATTACACTGTATAATCAAAATATACCACCAGAGCGTGTGGGTGATGGCAGGATATACCCACGCCTGGTGTGGTTTCCTCACTCGGCCAGCTGCCTCGTGAGCAAACCACCACACCACACATGGGTAAATCCTGCTATCATGCACACTGTCTCATGGTATATTGCTTACATCAACCCCTCCTCGTTATATACTGTACCACTGCAACATCACTCGGCCCACATATTTATTTCTACTCTGGCATCAATATCTCAGCAAATCCACTAGTCCCAAAGACTATTCCACTGACCTAGCAAGTGTAGTTATTAAAATGTTACCTTCCCCAGAACAAGACCACAAAGCAGTTTAAGGAAAACTTTACTAGCGCAATACAAACTCTGCTAGAATTTGGCTTGCAGGCCGGTGTCGGTTTCGACCACTGTACCTGCAACATGACTTTGCCCACAGTTTCCTTTTCCCACATATGTATTTCTACACTGTTATCAATGTCTCAGCATGGTCTTTAACAGGATGTTATTTTTCATAAAACAACCATTTTATTCAAACACCCATTCCCAGAGAAGACCCCTCAGCATCCACTCTTACCAACACTTAAAACCACTACTTTGGGACCACTAAGTTGGTGTCATAGCCAGGCGGACATCCAAGGGCAAGGCAATGTGGTCCGGTGCAATAACGTAACAGATAAGGATGAGGATTAGGAAAGAAGGGGAAGGCTACATGGTGATCAGACAGATAGGAGTTTAATGGGGAGAGATTGAGGTAGATGGTTAGAGTGCTGAAGAGCACACGTGATTGACAGCATTAATCTCAGGTTTCACGGCAGGTGTACACCACCTCTTTATCGCCAGAGACCAGACAGGGAGGGCTGTGGGCAGAGTGAGCGTGTATTTAATAAACGGAGCGGGTGGAGGAGGGCGGGCGAGAGAAAAGGAGCGTTAGCAGAGGTATAAGGAGCGCTCACGGCTAGCACAGTAAAGAAGTTGCTCCATAAAAGGTGCCAAGTTTAAACTGAGCTCCCTAGGCAGAGCGAGTAGTACTGCAGCTTCTCGTTGTCCCGTACCTCAGGATTTTTGGTGGTGACTCTTGGAGGGGCTGGGGAGGGCTAGTGCTCTATTTTCTATCCCCAAATGCTCCACCAGAATGGGAAAGCTTCTTTTTCCTTCTATGCCCCCAAATTCTGAAACTCACTACCGCCTGACCTCAGATATTCCACATCTCACCCTGCCTTCGTGCAAGCCCTCTTTAATTACCTCTCCTCCCTCGACACTTGTTAATGTCCTTAGTTCATAGATTTGTGCCATTTTACCCTGCCTTGTACTTCTATCTCTGTGCCTACTCTGACCCTTCCCCTTCCCCTTGTCTCTCTGAACTGCTGCTACGCACTTAGGTTACTCCGATTCCTGCCCATGCACCTACCTAGACTTAGCTTAATGCACCTTTCATGTCTATATCAATTTATCCCTTAGTGTTCACATCCTGCCTGGTTCTCAGTGCCTCTTTCCTGTGTAATGTATACCCAACCACTTATATGCTGTGTATTTTTGCTCCTCTGCATAGTTGTTTATCTCTTTATGCACCATGTTGTATTTATTTTCTGTATTTCCTGTCAGTAACTTGTTTTGACTTGTACTCTCCCAGGTCATGCCTGAAAATAGGCAGTTTTGTCTAAGGCACCAATCCAGTTACCAAAAGTAAATGAATAAAATCCTCCTGTGCCAAGACACTGTGCGAACCTCGTTAAGCCCTTCCTCTCCCAATAAGCATAGCCAAGATCTAGGTCGAGTGCGGAGAATGATCCTAATCATGCCAAGTAACAGAGAGAGGCCTAATGTCATTAGGGGTATTTGCTTTGCTCCACCGCTTCAGCAGGATGCAGAGGGTATGTTTAGTCCAGGGGTTATGGACCTCCTGCTATATGCGCTGAGGTACCACTGCTGTAGTTAGTGCCCACAATGCCCTACCTGTGAGCATATCCTCCTCTATGAGATATCGGCCTGAGGCTATCTTCTGTTTTGCCCAAGTACACAAGAATACTCCCTGAGCAACTTCACAAACATAGAAGACTTAGCCATGTCCCGCCCCCTTCAGGACACACTTTGTAGTTCTTGGTTGTCTCCCCCCCCCAATAAATAAATATATACATATATTAAAAAAAATAAAAAATTAAAAAAAAAACTTGAGCATGGCTTTCTGCAGTGCATTCCAATAATGCCCAGGGACTAGCATGGGAAGAGTTTTAAACAAAAAAAGGAAACGGGGCAAGATATTCATTTTTGAGTTTCCTTGCGCTTGCGCAAGAAGCACCTTGGGACAGTACTGCTTTTGAGAGGTGTGTCAGGAATGAGTCCAATGCAGAGCACTGTACAGTGGGCATGACCCTGATACACCAATGACCACTGAAGCCGAGTGTGATGGCCGTTGGAATTTCACAGTGGGGAGCCGGCTCGCACTTGAGAGAAATGAACCGCACCAATGAAAGAATACGTTTCATTCCTCTCATTTGCATGCTGCAGTCCGCCCCGCACACGCCCTCCATTCCCCACCAGCCCAGCAATTTTCATTAAACCCTCCTGCTGCTGTCCTCCCCGCTCCTGTCCCAGCCCCAGGCATCTAATTTAAGGGGCAGACTGGACGGACCATGGGGTCCTTTTCTGCCGTCAAGTTCTATGATGCTATAATTATATGAACCCCCCCACTCCCTTCCACTGTGTGTTGTCCGCACCCCCTGTTCCCACACAGACATCAGGGTGCACAATCTCCGTGTCAGCATCATGTACCCCCACAACTCATGTGGCACACTGGCAGCCAGAGTGTGCCCAATTTTTTTTGTCCTCCATTCCATACAGACATCAGGGTGCCCTAATCCCCATGTTGGCATCATGTCCCCCAACTCATGTGGCACACTGGGACCCACCCCAGTGTGCTCAATTTTTTTATTACTACTTGTAAATAAAGAAAACCATCCTCAACTCTTTTTTTGTTTTAAACTGTAAAAGAAAACAGTCCTCGTCATCTCCTCAGACCCCTTCCCCCATCCTCACCCTCCCACTGAGCACCCACCTCCCCGCAACCCCCTTATCCATACTTACCTCTGGAGGTCGGCGCTGTCATCTTCTAAGGACCGGGACAAGTCTGCACTCTTCAATGCTGACCGGCAAACTGACAAATCAAAGGTAAGCGGCATATAATGGCAGTCACTGGGGTTTTCAACTTGGGTTGATATCTCAGCCATTTTTAGGAATTTTGGCCCAAATTTTCAACATGGGGTTCTTGGGACCTCACCTCATGAACACTGTCACCGTCATTTTGTTTCTCGGTCCCGAAAGGTGATTTAGTGGTCGCTGCGCAGAATCACCTTTCAGAACCGATTAACGAAACAACAGTACCATTGTTCATGAGGTGGGTTCCCAAAAAGCCCATGTTGCAAATTTGGTGAAAAAAATTCCAAAACATGACTGCGTTACAAGTGGGGATTGTGCAGTTTCTACACATGCTCCTAACTTCGCCACTTTTTAATATTTTCACTCCAGATTTTCAACATTGCCATTTTTTTCACACCTCCTTATGAGCAGTACAGATGTCATTTTCCACATCCTATCTGAAATGTGTTTTCGCACCAGTGGTGCAGAATGGCGTGGTCACGCTGTGAAATCACCTTTCAGGATAAGTGAACAAAATGACAGTGGCACTCTTCATGAGGTGGGGTCCCAAAAAGGCCATGTTGAAAACTTGGTGAAGCAACTCCCAAAAATGGCCAAGTTACACCCAATCGTTCAAAATTTTCTATGGACTTATGTAACTTTGGTCATTTTCAATATTTTCACTCCAAATGTTCAATATAGTCTTTTTATCACACCACCACATGACCAGTACAGCTGTCATTTCTCACATCCTGCCCATAATGTGTTTTCGCACCTGTGGCGTGGAATACCGTTTTCCTGCATATTTGAAAAATTTCACCTACAGGGCTCATGAGGTGGGGTGAGAAGTACACTATGTTTAACATTTAGGGTCAACATATGAAAAAATGACAAAGTTATGGCCACTTGTTGCAATTTCGGTACGTATGCTAGTAACTGGAAATCTTAAATATTTGCACGCCACATTTTTTTTTTTTTTGATTATTTCTACTCCTACTCCATTGCCCTCTCTATCTGGAGGGAACCCCAGCCCCACCCCAGGGGCCCACCACCACCAAGACCGGATCCAATACAGTGGTTGGCACCATGGCTATTCGTGAGCTTTTTTCCTCCTGGTTTCTCCCCTTCAGGGGCAGAGTGTACAAGGATGCCACCGACGGTGCCGCGCACGCTCCAGAACATGTACCCCGTCAGGTGTCTGACCAGCCTCTGACCCGATGTCCACAGCGGTGTGACAGCCCCCAGCCGCCGCTAGGGGCAAGGCATGCACCAACAAGTGGTCGCCCCTCTCCCTGGAAAAGGAGAGCTGCCCATGGGACATTCAATCCTTCTCCTCCCCGGCCCACCCCCAGCAGCCTGCATTCACTCCTGAACTGGGTCGCCAGCATGGCGTGAGGTGTGGCGTCCAACGCCTCAACCCTCAGCGCCACTGGGCTGGCGATGAACCCCACATTTTCAACATAGCCTTCTTATTACCCAAGCTTCTGTATTCAACTGCTGTCCAAAATATGACAGCTTGTCAAAACATAGTTCAGGCAGGCTTTACCTCCCATCAGAAGTTCAACTAACACAATTCACACCTGCCACATAAACCGTGCAAGGAAACATTCAGCATTGACAAATGCTTGTTTACAGTCTGTATATTTCCATAAAGAGTCAATGGTAGCAGCATCCACTTTGCTAAATCAGCTTGCAAAATCTGAAATAATTTGCTGTAATTGTTTAAACAAGAGCGAAATGTCCTCCAATACCTGAATCCCCATGTACCTAAAGGTACTGTGTCTGGCCCAAGTAAATGGCAAGGAGGCTCTGAAGGAAGGAGTCCGAGAGTACTCAAGATCATGGCCTCCAATTTTGTAAGACTGATCTCATATCCTGCCAGCTCGCCAAAACTCTAACGTCTGAAGCAAGAGAGGACACAGGATCAGGAAAAAAACAGGGAATCATCAGCATAAAGGGATAATTTCTCTTCTATCCCCCTCCCTGTAGCCACTCTGATGCATGGATTAGCCCTTACAGAGACAGCTAAGGGTTCTAGACTAAGGGAAAGGGGAAACTGTTTAACCAGGAAAGGCACACTAAGCCGGAGCTTGTTGCCAGGTGCGACCTGGGAGCACAAGGAAGTTAAGTGACTTGCTCAGGGTCACACAGTGTGCAAGTGGGGGCTGATGGGGTTTAAACCCAGGTCTCCAGGTTTGCAGCTCAGTGCCCCTAAACAGTACACTATATGGCCTCCCTGCCACTAAGGGTGAATAGGAGTTGGGAAAGGGGCGCCCCTGCTGAGTAGAGATGTCACAATAACATGATATGACGATATATCATGATAACTACCATTGACGACAATATACCGTTGTAAAAAACCAATAACGCGATTATCGTGCAGCATGATATACTGCAATATACAGTGATAAAATGCCTCAGCTTGCTTTTCCAGTAGCATGTCCCTTTCCACGTGCAGCCATGATTCCTAATTCCCCACCATCCTCCTATCAGATTTTTACAATTTTTTCTTAAAATTAGAAATGCAGTGCCAGCCCTGTGGCATGTTTTTTTTCCCCTTCTATCATGTGTTTATGGTGCTTTTCCTGTTGTCCCCATCCCCCGACCTGCCTTCGTCCTTAGTGCGACATCGCATGTGGGGCATCGCACGCCATGCGCTATGGGACGCCCATCCTACCAGTCACCCAACCCGCCTCGCCACTCATCGGGTTCCAACTGGTGACGGCAGGACTGTGGGCGGCAACCCCCGCGGGACAGGAGAGCCACCGTCAATCCTGCTCCCACCCTCCCCATGACGGCACTCAGTGACCTCAAGGTCATTCCCGAACTCGCTGCTGGCATGACGCAGGTGTGGCATCCAGCACTTCAACCCTCAGCGCCACCGGGTCGGCTGTGGCGTGGAGTTTTGGAAGCCTGGGAGCCTCACCTGTCGCCACGCTGGTAAACCAGGTTCAGGAACAGACCTGTGTCACTCGAGGGCTGACTGCATGAAGAAGGACTAAGCATCCATTGGCGGCTCTCTTTCTTTGTGGAGGGGTACATCGTAAGTGGATTCTTGGTCGCTGTCTAGCAGAGGCTGGACGATGTAGCATTAACAACCTTCTGACTGTTTGAGTGCAGGGGCTGGGGCTCAGTACATGCAACATCTTTACGACATGTTTTTAAAGACATTTAAAGACACAAAACATTTTCTGTATACATAAGTGAAAAAAGACAGACCTAGAGAGGGATAGTATGGCTGAAAGGGAAAGGAGAAGCTTGTGTGGAAGAGGACCGCCAAAAAGCAGACATACTGAACAAATTCTTCGGTCCAGTATTTACAGAGGAAGGGGTAGGTAGTGGGCTTATGATAAAAAGACTGGGACATTAAGGGATGGGAGGTGGACACTAGCCCTTTACAGAGGAAAGAGTCCTAAGGGAACTGTCACAATTAAAAGTAGACAAGGCAATGGGAACAAATGGGGTGCACCCCAGGTTACTGAGGGAGCTCAAGGAGGAGCTGGCAGCCATGTTCAACCTGTTACTAGAAACAGGAGAGCTACTGGGAGACTGGAAAAGGGCTGATTTAGTCCCACTCCACAAAGTTGGGAAGCAAAGAGGAGGCAGGAAGCTACAGGCCTGTCAGCCTACTTCGCTAGTGAGCAAAAATATGGAATCACTACTGAAGGGAAGGATTGGGGAATACCTTGTTACCAGTGGACTACAGGATCCAAGGCAATTGGTTTCACGGTGAGAGGTCTTGCCATACAAACTTAATCAAGTTCTTTGATTAGGTAACCAAGAAAGTGGATAAGGAGGGAGCAGTTGACGTGGCCTACCTGGATTTCAGAAAGGCCTTCGATGCAGTTCCACATAGAAGGCTGGTGAGCAAGCTGAGAAGCCTAGCAGTAGGCCCTAAAGTAGTAAGATGGTGGCTAAACAGTGTGACACGGCAGTGGAAAGGCCAACAGGATGCTTGGATGCATAGGCAGGGATATCACCAGCAGAAAGAGGGATGCCACCCCCCCCGGAGAATGACACCAGTCCAAGGGACGCCGATCCTTCTCTCCCAGCCGGCCCTCCAACAACCCGAGTCACCAGTGTTGCAAGCGGAAATCCAACCACTGCGCCGACGGGACAAAATTATTTAAAAACTGACAGTTATGATTAAAAGCTGAAAACCCATTAACCGAACTTATCTTGTTTTCATTAAATACGTGGTTGGCACTGGAACCAGCAGAATGTTCCAGATATCAAAGGAGTTTGTTGGATAAGTAAGTAAGGGGTGCGGGGGGGCAGAAAACATTGTGGGCCCCCTTTTTTTATTTTTTTTTTTTAAACAGCATTAGAGGCTGGGAGCAGGAGACCATGCAGAGGGAGGGCGCAGAAGGGATTTGGTCTGTTTCAGGG
Source organism: Neoceratodus forsteri (assembly GCA_016271365.2). Lineage (NCBI taxonomy): Eukaryota > Metazoa > Chordata > Ceratodontiformes > Ceratodontidae > Neoceratodus > Neoceratodus forsteri. The sequence goes on from CM057453.1 coordinate 1,266,833,832, forward strand.
GATGGTGTTAAGAGGGTGGGGGGGTGGAAGACCACGCAGAGGGAGCAGGAGGGATATGTGCAGCTACATAGCTCCCTGGCCCCAGGGCAGGTACAAGGTCAGGAGCAGAGAAGAGCCGGCGTCACAATTACTTGCTCCCCGACCTCAGGACAGGCAACAGGGTCTGGAGCAAGAGGCGGCACCAGTGGAATGTCTGAAGATAAAATAAAAAAGCGTGTTGGGGGGAGAGGAACTGCACTGATTTATGCATACTCATTAAGTGATTCAACCGTACTGCATGAAGCAAACATTATGTAATGTGTTCAGTATCCGGACACGCTCTTCCAGACCCCCTATGTTCTCTCATCCTCCGTTGGTAATACATCAGCATAGCTCTTGCTATCCAGACGTAAAAATCTGAACAGTGCTTGAGATTTTTTAATTTGTTTATCTGTATAAGAAAGGGATCATAATCAGAAAAAGCATTCATTATTTATGATTTTTTTTTTTAGTGGAAGTTTTATTTTTAAGGCCTAACTGACGTTTTTTTATGTCAAACTAAAGGTGGCAGCCATGTTTGTGACGGACATCAAGAGGGAGTGAAGTGTCTCATGAATTCTGTATGTATTTGTCCCAATTCCAGATCATATGGACCTTTTTCATTACAGGGCGTACTGGCATGTAACATATGTCAATTGAATGGCAACAGCCAATCTGAATATAGCATGTCGCTTGCCCATTTTCAAATGCTTACTTATGCAATGGCAAGATTTTTCTGTGTTGCAAAGAAACATCACGGACATCACATTTGGAATCTTATGAGATCAGTCAATAGCAATCAGTTGTTCGCAATAAAACAAGAGATGTCGGGTCGGACAGAATTTGAATCTTCCGAGAAGCCAAGTTCTTTACTTCTAATACATTTCTTGAAGGCTGTATTTGTGTAATTATTATTGCAATTATTATAAAACATTTTCTTCTTTCTCACTGGAATCAATGTAAGAGGCTGCAGCGTGGGAAGACCTCTTTAGAATCACATAATTTTTTATTTCAAAGGTTTCACCAGGAAAATCATACTGAGCTGGTATCGACTTGTTTCCAGATGCATCGGGGGAGGGAGAGACAGGAGAAGAGAGTATATACAAAGTACAATGCATACAATAATGCAATAAATGGAAAATAATATATACATACACAGTAAGAACACTTAAAAAACAAGCATTTGTTAATGCCAGATGTTCGTCACTCTTATTGCTGTTGTACCCGGTATTCCCAAGGGTAAATTATGTAACAGCGGGTACTCTGGCAGTGATTTTCCAGAAGTCTGTGGACACTGGCGAACTGGTCAGGAACAGCAGTAGATTAAATGGGACTCCGCTATTTAAAAAGGGAAGCAGAAGCATTTTATTTCACAAGTACTGAAACTCCGAACAGTTGAATAAATGGGCTCACACAGCCAAACGTTTATAATAAAAATCAGAGTTTGTTAGGAATAAAACATCTATCCAGCCAGACCTGTAAATACCCACCAAAGTGAAATTTTGTTTTAGAGAACACCAACAAAAGTTCAAGTTAGATACAGTCAACCTTAAAATTAAGTTTGTTAGGTGAAGGTTTGGTTTCCTGCATTATGAGTGGAAGGAACTGTGCTAGAAGCTGAAATTTGCCCTTTTTTGCACTATTTAATACAGTGCTGTAAGCATAATAATAGTTACATTTTGTTTACATTTGTACGTTGCCGTCGACGCTTTGGATTTTTTTCCCCGTCAGGGTGAGAGCTGTGGTCAGCATGATGATGTTGGTCACTATTTGACATGCACGAGCATGTCACAGTCTCGAGTGTGTGGTGCATGTATTATGCAGCATGCACACACGCAGTCAGTTTGCCACCTGTCAGGACTGCCTTGCCCTCTGACTTGGCAACTGTGTCTTCCTCTGAGGTAAAATTACACTGCGTTTGAAAGGGAACTGTTTGAGTCTTTTATCTGGAAAGACTGCAAATATTCGGCACTGCTCCTATGTGATTTGTGGTGATGTCAATACTATCTGTCAACCTGGTTTGTCATACTGTAGAAATTTCTGTCAACAGATCAGAAGTTTCTCTGTATTCAAGATCAGAATGTTTTCAGAAATGTTAAAATGATTTCACAGTTTAGGCATTAAAAAAAAAAAAAAAAAAAAAAAAGATTAGTTTATTTCGTATAGTCCTAAGACTGTAATCAGATGATTTATTTATTCTTTTTATGTCATGTTCAGAGTCCCACCGGGTAGCTCAGCTCTGTGCACAGTAATCTAGCTTGACTTTTTCCATCCGATGGCCATTTCTATTGCAAACTTTTCAGGATGCTGTTTGGGGGATGAACTGGCCCTACGCCACTGATCCTCCTTAGAAACTTAACTGGTCTCGGAATAGTTTCCTTTGTGTGTGCGTGTGGGGTGGGGGGGAGATACACTTGTTGCTGAAGGACTACATGCCAATTGCCCAGCCAAGCGGTTCACAACTTCCCTTTGCCATCTCGTCCCAGTTTCCCTAGTACTGAGCGCCAAGTGCATCGAACCCCGATACCGCAGTACAGCCTGAGAGTGACAGGATCTGCAAATTATTTCTGAGCCAACACTGCTGGATGCACTGCCTAAAAAAATATATCCAGAGCACAGTGTGCCAACCTGGGTAGCAGCCACGGTCTGCCCCTCCTCTTCCATGCTAGAAACTGGATTTTAGGTGCCCCTAAAAGGTTATAATTGACTCTGAATTTGTATATATTGCTGTTGCTGTTATGCCAATAAAGTCCTTGTCAGTGACACCGTGTTCACTACTTGGGTTCTGATCAAGTGAGCCACCACCACCCCATGAAGAGGAGATTAAATTAATCCAAAGAGAGGACAAGGAGAATTTCCATTCACTGCTTATGTGTGTGGGAAGACTAAACATCACTCTTCCCCTGACCAATTTAAAAACGGCCACACACAGTGCATTAAATTCATTCTCCTAGCAGTGATGATTTAATTATGACGGGTTTGCATCTACAATGCATCATGCCCAAGTAAACTTCTACAGCAAAATATCACAAACAGAGAGACTGCGGATCAGACATTCAAAGAAGTGAAATAAAATCAGAACGGGTAGTGACAGCTTGTACATGGCATCCTGGAAACGAGAGGCAACTATCTTTTGTCTGTTCAGTGTCGCTAAATTACTTGTTGATATTTCCCAAAGGCTGCAATTCTGCAGTGAGCACACTGCAAGGTTGCTTTTCTTCTATATTGGGGAGCTAATGAACTAGCAGATTTAACTGAAAGATCCCGATATTCAAGGTCATGTTTGTTACGATAATACCCAAGTAAAGGGTTTTAATGGAACTGAAACGTATTTTTTAAAAAATAAAAAATTATAGCTTTTACAGTATTGAATTTACTCAAACTTGTATTTACATGCATTTAGCAGCAATGTGTCCTGATCGCGATCGTCCGCACAGCTGTCTTGATAAATTTACTATTAAATTTCTTCATCCTTCTAACATTTATTCTTTTTTCTGTTTTTGTTGTATTGTTCATTCAAGATATTAATGGTTTTGCATTATTTTTTAAATCTCAAAGTCAGAAATCATGTGTTGTTCCTGATAGTAATCCACTTATTTGGCTGCCTTGCCTTGCTTTATGTTGTAAGTTACCATTTGCAAACAGTAAAAACACTAGTTGTAGTTTTTAGGGGGAAGGGGCTGGGTGAGTGGGGTGGTTGGCACCTGAAGGAGCGGAATCTAGTAAGTGTCATGAACTGACTGATTCCTGTCGGAAGTGCTCCGTAGACTACTCTGAAAACAGGCGAATTAGCAGTAACTCATTCCTGGTCAAGAATGGCAAAAAATAAAAAGATGTTCAGGACTGACCAGACCTGGTCCCTCACCACTAGGAAGGATGAGAAGGTGGACGACCTCTGTAGGCAATTAAACAGTTGAAATGAGTCCAACTCCATCTATAGTAGATGCTTTAGTGCTGTAAATATCTTGACACTAGTTGGACCACTGACGCAGCGTTTCCGCTTGTGACGCTGACGACTCGGGTTCGGGAATGGACCCAGGATTCGGAGGGCTGGCCAGGGGAGAAGGATCTAGCATCCTAGGGACTGCTCTCCTTCTCTGAGGGGAGGGAGGGAAGAGTGTCCGGCACATCACAGACCCTAGCGGAGGCTGGGGGTACTGCCATGGCCGGCACCAGTACGCTCATGGGGAAGGGGCATATGCTGAACATCAGTACACATCCCCCGCCAAGGATCAAGCACTTGGAAAAAGCCGCCCCTGGCATGCGACCCACCCTGCTCCGCTGTCCTCTGCCTCCAACATCCGCCGGGGGGGGGTGGGATTCTGCTCCTGTGGCCCCGACCCGGGGGTGGTGGGGGTGGGTAAGCCAGGGCTTTGCCCACAGTGTCTGTTGGGGGTGGAGTCCCCTGGTGGCCCCACCCAGGGGGGCAAGCCTGGGCATGGGGGCGACTAGCAGGTACGAACTCAAGGGGTGCCAGAACACAAAAGAAAAAAAAAAAAAATGTGATATTGCAGAGTTACAACTGTTTAATTGCCGCAGTGTTAGTTTACTAATTAATTTGTAGATGAAAAGTAGAATTAAATGTAGCAACAGGCAGGCGGTCTGAAATTACTTTACTGAAGCACTGTAATTTTGTGCTCTTTTTCATAATGGTGTGGGACATCTCACCTCATTGGTGTCAATGACAGATGCTATTTGAAAACATACAGTATACCAACGGTGACTTTCCTGTGAGTTCAAACTGGTAATAAGCATATCAGTGTAAAACAACAGATCTTTGAAGCTCTGTTTTAAAAACTGTTTCTATGCAGCACATTAGGGGTGTGCGAATCAGGGGTCAATCTTAAATAAAATAAATAAATGTATTTATTTTTACTTTTTTTTTTTTTTTTTAAACAGCCAATGTCTGCAAGAGCGCAGGGCTCTTCCAGGATGTTTGACATTCCTCAGCAGGCTGATCATGACGGATCAGCTATGCTTGCTGGGCAGTGCAGATCAAAGGAAAGAGATGATCCTTGATTGGGTAGGCTTTTTCTTTTCGAGTACACGTCTCTGCCTAGCAAGCCAAAAACTGTGCCATGATCAGCCTGGCTGATGACTGGTGTGGTACTGATGCGGTCCTTGAAGACTGCTCTGCATTGTACAGACAGTGTCACACATCTCAAAAGTCAACTCTCTTAACAAAATGCTAGCTGCATGCACAGCAAACACAATAAATTGTCAAACAGTAAAAATGACCATAAAGTAAATTGTAGAATGGGTGCTGGCCTGCTGGCGCAGAAGCAGGGCATCCCTCTTCGATGCAGATGACCTGGGTTCAGGAACGGACTCAGGACGTCAGAGGGCCGACCGTGGGTAGAAGTATTAAACATCCTAGGGACTGCTCTCCTGCGCCAGGAGGGGGGGTAGAATGTCCAGCACACCGCGGCCCTCTGGCGGAAGCTGGGGGTTCCATTGTGCCAGCGCCATCACCTGTGGGGGGCGGGGTTGGACACGGGACGTCACTACACATCCCGGTCCCCAGGGTTCTGCCACAAGTCAACAGAAAATTCTGGACCCCATGCAAGATGACCTGTTCCACTGTCCCCAATGCCGCCAATGTCCTCCGGGAGGGGGGGGGTCCTACTCCCATGGCCCCACCCTGGGGGTAAGCCAGGGCATAAGGGGACGGCGGCACATGGCAAGGCTGAGCTCCCTTGGGGGGGGTGCTGTAAAAAATTAAAATTTGTAGAATGGGCACAAAAATATTAAACAGTAAGCAACAAAATGTAACAGGAACAAATGGCCATAACTAAGGGAGGGCAGTATAGGTGTCAGTGTTGGCGAAAAGGAACCCAACCCAATATCAAAAATAACTGCAGAAGTGAATAGAAACTCACGGAGGAAAGATCTGAGAGCAGGAAAGGAAGGAGCAGAGCGAATGAAAGTGAGGAGAAAACTCCACAATTTAGGGAACCGGAACGAGAAGACAGCTTGGCCAGCAGAAGATTTCACTTGAGGGAGAGCAAGACAGTGACAGCAAGTATTGCAAAGGAAGTAAGAGATAGTAGTAAGACATACTACTAAGTTACTTAACCTTAGGCACATTGCAAAGACATTTGACTGGAATGAAGCATTGGTAAGTGGAGGGGTGGTCAGCTGTAGGGCTTGTGGGACACTCCTCTCCAAGATTATGCTATGAAGAAGGGGACACTGTTCTATTTCTAGGACCTTCAGGGAGCTACATGCTCAGTTGGAAGCAGCTAGGGCAGGAATACTCCAGCTGCAACTCCAACTAAGCTTGTGCCCACACTTCGTACATCCACTTCCTCAGAGGCCCACTGGCCAAGGGAGAGGGTGAAGCGTGGTGGAGAGAGGGAGGAGATCGAGTGGCAGGGACTGTCACACAACAGTCGGCTCTTCCTATGAGGACTAACTGCAAACTGCTTTATGATCCTCAAGAGGCACATGCGCCTGGCTTGGACAAAAGTGGCCATGGGTCAGCTGGTGCTGCTGGGAAAGGAAACATGGTGACACTCAGTGGCAAAAGTTAGCAAGGAGAATTCTAGTGACAAGAGACTCTATGGTTGGCCGGCCAAGTGGCACTGAGGGTTGAAACGCTGGAATCCACACCTCGTGCCACGCCAGCAACCTGGGTTCGGGAGCGAGCTTGGGACGCCAGAGGTCAGGCGAGGGGGGCAAGGAGCCAAATCGAGCAGCTGCAAGGCAGCTCTCCTCTCCGGGGAAGGATATGGGGTTTCCCCTTGCTCTTGGCTGCCACCCAGTGGATCCTAGGTGGCAGAGTCAAGCCATAGGGGAAACCTGGTATTAGGCCAGGCGGGCGGAAGGGGCCGTCACCAGAACCGCAGAACGCATGCGCGCCTCCATGCACGTGTCTGACTGTGATCCAGGGTCCCTAGTTAATGGGGAGAAAAAACATAAATACATGTCTCCCCCTTTGCCAAGTAGGGCTGGAGGGGTAACGGGGAGCATAAAAACTACATCAAAGAATCTATGGTTAGAGGAGTGGGGCAGCTGGTAGGTAAGAGGGGTATGGGGAGGTGGTGAGATGCCTGCCTGGAGCATCAGCCATCCAAGATTGGGATACAACAGGAGCATAGCAGAGGAAGGGAGGGCAGCGAGTGCTGGTACGCCTTGGTATCAACAATCTGGCCAATCAGCCTCTGGAGACGGTGAAGAGGGACTTCTGGATGCTGGAGGACAGATTGAATAAACTTGCTGCTTCCTTAGCCTTTTCTGAGGTCCTTTCTGTCTGTGCTGGGGAGAACAGGAAAGAGAGAATAAGGGCAGTACAAATTGAGTTCAATGGGTGCTTGAAGTGGCGGTGTCAGAAACAGGGGCACCACTTTATAAGTGATTGGGGGGCTCATGAAACAGACGGCTCCTCAAAGGTGATGACTTTCACCTGACGAGGGGGGATTACTGTGTTAGGACAGATGTCTGATGTTTACATTGTAAGACAGTGAAACTAGCTGTGGGGGGGGGGCTTGGGCTGGGCATTCTACTGTGGAGGGACAATGGGGAATCTAGACAGGACTCCACCAGTGATGAGGGTAAGGTGTTCCGGGGGTAACGAGTCCAGGCAGTAGGGCAGGGTAGATACAACAGACATGGAAGGAAAGGGAAACTCAAGACACCAAGGCTATTAAGAAGTGTGATACGGGAGAGCAAGTGAGAACCAGTAACTGTTTGGGCTTATGCTGAAGGGTAATATGCCTCAAAACCAGGATTCTGTGTAATAAGATTAGTGAGCTCCAGGCACCGATAGTAGACTCTGGGCTTGATCTAGTAGCTATTACAGAAACTTGGACCAGTGTGAACAATTAGGACATAACAATCCCAGGATACACCTTATACAGGCATGAACAGAGGGATGGATAGAGGTAGAGGAGTGACCATCTACATCAGATAAGGGATTCAGGTAGTACAGGATGCTACCATTGGGGGGAAAGAGGAGGTAGAATCACTGGGGGTTCAGCTCATAGAGTCGTCAGGGAGGAAGACTCGCACAGCAGCGGAGGGAGATGGTGCTGCCTCTGTACAGATTGCTGGCAAAACCTCACTTAGAATACTGTGTACAGTTCTGGAGGCCACATCTCAGTAAGGCCATATAATGGAGACAGTCCAGAGGAAAGCAAGTAAAATGGTGAGGGGTCTACATCAAACGCCCTACAAGGAGAGATTAATTAAAGGAACTCAGTATGTACACCCTGGAGAGAGGAAGGAGGGAGGGGGTAAATATGACAGAGACCTTTAAATGCCTCATGGGGTTAAGGAAGGTACAGGAGGAATGTATTCTTCAAAAAAGGGTACAAAAGGACATGCTATGAAGTTGGAGGGAAATAGATTCAGTAGAGATGTGAGGAAGTACTTATTCACAGAAAGAGTGATGGATTCCTGGAAAAGTCTATCAGCCAAGTGGTGGGGTTCAAGAATGCATGGGATAGGCATAATGGAATCTTAGTGGAAAGGAAATGTGGGTTGGAAGAAAGAGACGAAGATTAAATAGGGCCTATGGTGATACTGTAGGTAGGGAGGGGAAAATGGGCAGTCTGAGTGGGTCAAGAGGTCCTTACCTGCAGACTAATTCTATGTTTCTATGTTTACAGGCCACCTGGGCGGGGGGAGAGAGAGAGAGAGAGAGAGAGAGAGAGATAGATAAGGAACTGGGTGTTGAAGTAGGTGGGGGCTGCAAAGGGAAGGCTGTAACAGTGGGAGGTCTAAGCCTGCCAGTCATCAACCAGGATATCCCAGTGGGCAGGAGCACCAGAAGCCAGACCCTGCTTGATGTCTTGCAGGAATGCATGTTGGTACAACAGCTCAGGGATCCTACTGCACAGCCAGCCATTCCAGAGGTGGTACTCACCAACTCAGAAAGAGCAGGCAGAATATGGGTCAGGGAACCACGGGGGTCCACCTACCACAATACTATACGATTAGAGGTGCCCCGGGCAAGTACCACTAAGCCCTTGTGAGACTGAAGTGCTAGACAGATTAACTGTAGTAGACAGCATCAGGGGAGTGGAGGAAAAGATGGGAGATAAAAAAAGTAGCTGTTCGAGTCAACAAAAACAAGTATATGAAACCAATTTGGTTCTCTGAAAGGGTCAGAGAGGCAGTGAAGAATCAACAGAGGGCTTTTATAAAGTACAAATAAAAACACGAGGACGAAAAAGGAGACAACTACCAGGACAAACTAGAGGTACCAAGATAGCAGTCAAGACTGCAAAGGAAGATGCAAAGCTACATACTGCAGAAGGGGTCAGTGGAGGGGAAAAAACAGTTCTTTAGATATAGAAAAGAAAAAAAAAACATGGGATGGGAAATTGTCAGGTTAATGGAGGTAGGCAGGGTAATAGAGCAGAGCACGCAGACAGCAACTCTGCTAAATGACTACTTCTCCTTAGTATTCACAAGGGAGAATAGCGGGCCCTTCCTGGACAGCAACATAAAGGCAGCTGATAAAGGGTCTCAAAAATGAAACTGCAGAAATGTACTGCTGCAGGAGATGAAAAAAAGTTAGCAGCCCTAAAGGTAAACAACACCCTGAGGCCAGATGGGTTGCATCCGAGGGTGCTAAGAGAACTGGCATCGCTGTTAGCCAAACCCTGGTATGGCTTTTCAATAGTTCTGTGCAGCAAGGGGTGGTTCTCAGGGATGGGAGAATGGCAGACGTGGTTCCACAGCACAAGAGTGGGGACAAGGAGCAGCCAGGAAACTATGGACCCATCAGCCTTACCTTTGTGGTAGGAACCCTGAAGGAGACACTAGTCAAAGAAAATCTAGTGGAATACCTGGAGAAAATTACATTTCAGGATAGTGTGCAGCACGGATCTGTAACGGGAAGGTCTTGTCAGACCAGCCTGACAGCATTCTTTCACTGGGTAGCCAAAGTAGTTGATAAAAAGCCATGCTGCAGATTTACACTATTTCGACTTCAGAAAGGCATTTGGATCAGTACCACATCAAAGGCTACTGAAGAAGATGGAGAATTTAGGAACAACTAAGGAAATAGTATGGTGGGTAAGGAGCTGGTTGTAAGGGAGGCACCATAGCTGTGGTTAAATAGGGTCAGATCAAGGGATATGTTCTGGGCCCAGTCCTCTTCAATATGTTCATCAGGGACACGGGAGTGGGAATCCAGGGCAACTTGTGTCTATTCACAGATGACACGAAACTCTGTGGTAGGGCGGACAACATGGAGGAGACAAGGGAATTGCAGAGTGATCTACGATGATTGGAAAATTGCTCTAAAGTCCAGCAAGTGAAATTCAATGCCAAAAAGTGCAAAGTTATGCATTTAGGGAACAAACCCCCCCAGAACAGAGTATTGGATTGGGGGTATAAGCTGGACACATCAGAAGAAAGGGACCTAACAGTCATCATTACTGATGCCTTTAAACTAAACAAATTCAAACAGAAACACAGAATTTGACAAATTGTATGTTTCTGCTGAAAGAGTGGTGGATGCCTGGAATGGTCTTCCAGCAGAGGCAGTGGGCGCTGAAACAATGGTGGGATTCAAGCATGCATGGGACAGGCACAAGGGACTCTCCATTGGAAAAAAGGTGGGAGGGCAGTAACCAGAGATCAGGTTGGGTCTGTAGTGAAAATATAAGCAGGGAAAAAGATGAAGACTGCATGGACCAAGAGGTCCTTATCTGGTGAAAAACTCTGTTTCTGTGTTAAACCAGCCAATGTAACAAGGCTTTCGGCAAGGCTAACAGGAAGCCGGGGTGCATCAGGAGAGGGTGTGACAGCAGGAGGTCACACCTGGAGTACTGTGCCCAGTTCTGGAGTCCCCACCTAAAAAAAAGCCATGGACATGCTAGAGAAGGTACAACATAGGATGACCAAGAAGTTTCAGGCCAGGAGGGCAGATCTTATGAGGATCGGACAAAGGCACTCTACATGTATTTGTTCAAAACCAAAAAGCAAAGGTGGGGGGCATACGATAGGGATCTATAAGTTCCTGAAAGAAATTAATAAGGTGGACTCTGAGAAGTTATTTACCAGGAACAGAGAAGATAGAAGGGGTCATGAGGGGAGGTTAATGGACAGAAGATTTAGAAAGGATTATGGATGCATTATTTTTACAAAAAGAATGGTCGAGTCATGGAATGGTCTTGCAAGCAAAGGGAGTGGGTGCCAAAACCCAAAAAGACTTCAAACACAGCTGGGATAGAGTCAAGAGGAAATTAGCTACTCAGTGGGAATTGTGTGTGTGTGTGTGGGGGGGAAGAGACTCAGATAACAAAAGGGGGAATAGTGTGCAAGCGAGTTCCTTACAAAGACACTAGATCTTGACTTATGATAGGATAATATAGACAGCCTGGATTAAAAAATATTATTAAAAAAGTAAAAAAAAAAATAAAAATAAATAAATAAATAAATAAATAATCAGTCCTTCTCTGTCATCTTCGTCTATGTTTCTATTAAGCAAAATGGAGGCTTCTCTTGGTGAGACCTTCTCTAACAAGTAATGACATATCAAGTAGTCTAGTTAAAGGGTGTGTCAGGTGCTACCCATCTGCCCCCTTTTTTTTTTACACCCTGTGGGTCCCGAGTAGTATCATCACTACCAGGTGTTTCCACGGACTTCACGTGATCACACTTCAGTTCACCAGAACAGTGCGACTGCATCGCAAAATACTACCTCAGGGATTTATTAAACTCTAGAAACTGATTCGAGTTTTGCTCATAAAAGTGCTAAATCTTTGTGAAAATGCATAACTCTTGCCTGATGGAGTTTAACAAACACAGCACTTCTAAAAAAATCTATATAAATACTTTCTGTACAGTTAGTATAGTCCAAAGAAAAAAACTGCTAATCAGTTATTTAAAACCCTGTACCTGGCATACCGAAATAGTACCAGCTTGGAAAACTAAGAAGTTTTAACTTCCTGACCTAAAAAATTATCTGGAGCACTGAATGATATTCACAATATTGTCACTGTTCTTGAGAAAGTTATTCCCATTTACCTTCCAATACCAATGAAGGATCCATTCTATAAGAGCAATCAGGCACTCCAGGATTGACTTACTGTGTATGTTGTCACTCCTCTGGAGGTAGCACCTTGTGCCTCACCACGTACCAGGGAACCACAACACATCACACCGTCATGTTTACCTAACTGTAAATGACACTTTGTAATGCAGCTATGAAATTTGCCAAATTCATTATACAGATATAACATTCAAGCAAGGTTAATAAGTGTGAAAACCATGAAACAAAAACACAGAAACATAGAATCTGTCAGCAGATAAGGACCATATGGCCCACCTAGTCCGCCCGTGACACGACAGCAGAAAAAGGCCCACTGGGCCATCCAGTCTGCCAAACCCTACCTAATACTCTTGCAGCAGCTCTAATGACCATCTAACACCCTTTCTCCCACCCCTCTCCACCTACTCCTGCCATTATCAGGCCTCCACTCACTGTTTTGCAACAGGTCCACTCCTCCGGCCACCCATTCCACTTGTCCACAACTCTTTATGGACAAAGACCTGCAAACATCCCTCCTGAACCTTCCTCTAATCAGCTTACTTAGGGTGATCAGTTGGCTTTGGGAGTAGGGAGGAGAAACTAGCAGGAGCCAGCTTTCCTAGGTGAATCACTGGGAAGCAGTGGGCCTGAGAAGCAACAGCAGTTGAGAAGTGTCGATTTATTTTCTCTGATATTGGAATAGTCTGTACTGTGAGGGTAAACAATGGTGGTGAAATTAATTAGTGCCGACATCACTTCTTAAAAAGAGCAATGGGCATACACCTGTCAGGGGGTAAACACATGCACATACTAAGAAATATTGGATTTCTTCAGCCTGTATTTATATAATATGTTTAAATTTTATAGTTTTATAATTATTTTATAGTTACATATAATTGAAGGCTGAGAAAAGCTGGGCTGGGAGGATGTGGAGGATTAGGTACATGTATGGGAAGCAGGAGAATGGTAAACTACAATAGCTGTGGGGCAGCAGTCTTTCTGGGGGTGATGTGGAATCAAGCGGGATGCCCTGTGTGTAAAAGCCTGGAGCAGCTAAGGGCCAAAACAAGGTTGCTCAGATGGGAGCTGGAAAGGATGGTGTGGGAAGTCAGAGGAGCAGAGCAGTGGAGGGAAAGGAAGAGGGGTGATGCCCAGGGGAGTGACGGCATCAGGCAGGGGATGGGAGTGGGGAGGAGCACTCAGTATGCAGGAGTATCTCTTCCTCAAAGGAAAAGGGAGCCCAGGGTGGAGGAATGGCAAGTGGTAAGGAGAAGGGGTGGAAATGTGAGAGTAGCATCAGGGGTGGGAAATTCTAAAGGGGTGCCTTTATTGAATAGATTTGCACAACTGTCTGGAAGGAGGGAGAGGGCAGCAGGATGTGAGGTAGAAGGTCACTTTGAGCCATGGTTGAGAGTAGGAGTACAAGGGAGGGAATTAATCAAGGTGAGCAGGGAAGAGGAGGCAGGCAAAAAGGAGTGGAGGATGGGGGGGGGAGAGGGAGAGAAAAGGAAAGGAAGAGGGAAAGGAAAACTGAAAGCAAATACAGATAGTCAGAAGGGGAGATGTAAAAACAGTTAAGGGGATGAACTGTGGATGTGGAGATAAGTTCACCAGGGTGCAGAGGGAGCAGTTAGGTGGGGAAGCAGACAGTACCAAAGGTGAGAAAAGAAGGACGGGGAGCACAGATGCAGGGGATGGAAGGGTTGCAATTATAGGGGACTCCATAATTAAAGGTATTCACTGGGGAAGGAAAGGGGACCCAAATGCAAGCAGGAGGGTGGTTTGTATGCCAGAGATGACAGTGGGGAAGGTGGGCCCAAGAATAAGTGAAATAGTAAGGAAGGTTGGAGGAAAACCTAATTTAGTTATACATTTGGGAACAAATGACCTAACTGGGGAGGAGGCGGAGGTAGTACAAAGTAGGTTCAGGCAGTTGGGGGAAGATCTGCAGGGAGGAAGGAAGTTTGCTGGCCTTCTTAGAGGAGATACCATAACCAAGGGCCATCACAGCCAGTAAAAGAAGAATAGAGTATTTTAGTGACTGGCTGAGGAAATGGTGCAGGGAGGAGATGTCCATCTGTATTGGGGACTGGGAGGAGACCTGGTCAAACAAAGCACTCTTTTCACCGAACAGGCTACACCTCAGTAGAGAGGGTTTGAGGGTACTCAGGGACAAACTGGCAGAATATATAATCACTACACTTAATTTAAACTACTGGGGGGGCAGTGGGCGTGCAGGCCTACAGAGTCTGAGAGAAGGTCAGTGAACCCCCACAGTAATGGAACAGGTCTGGAAGGAGGAGGTGGAAGGGGCAAGAACACAGTTAGCAAAGGGTGGAGGGGGTGAGGAACACATAACAAGGGTACATGGAGGGGTGCACACAGAAGGGATAAATGTGAACCGAAGAATAGAGGAAAGGAAAGAAAAGGAAGGTCAGAGTCTAGGTGGAGGGTGGTGTCTCTGAATGTACGGAGTCTTGGAAACAAGATGGATGACCTGCAGGCACTACTAGCAGACAGGAGGGTGGACACAGCTGCAGTAACTGAGACTTGGGCAACATCACACCATGACTGGGACCTTGCGATCCCTGAACATAAACTATACAGGAGGAACAAGGTAGTAGAGTAGGGGAGAGGGGTGGTAGTTTATATCAGGGAGGGAATAACTTTCACGAGGGAGGAGTTGGAGGAAGGGGAAGTGGAGGCACTATGGATTCAGTTAAGGTCCAATAGGGGGAGAATGGTGAGGCTGGGGGTGGTTTACAGACCACCCAGTCAGGATGAGGAGAGGGACAGGGAACTGAACTCACAAATACTGGAAGCTGCAGGGAAAGGAGAGGTGGTACCTGTAGGGGACTTCAACTGGCCCAAGGTGGACCGGAGCATACCATCCACAACGTGTGCTATGAGTCAGGTGATCCTGGAAGGACTGCAGAGTGAGTTCCTGACTCAGGGTGTCACTGAACCAACAAGAGCTGAGGCAATTCTTGAGCTGGTGCTCACAAATGGGGAGCATGTATAGGAAGTAATGGTCAGGGAGCCACTGAATGGAAGTGACCATTGCACAGTGTGGTTCCAGTTGGATATGGGCAGGGAAAGCATCCCGACTAAGATCAAAATCTTGGATTTCAGGAGGGCAAACTTCAGGAAAATGGAAGACGTGCCAAGGACCCATCTGGTGGGCATCAAAGCAGATATGGGGGTGGACCAAAGGTGGCCCATCATCAAGGAAGGAATGCTAGTTGCCACAGATGAGTGCATTAGGCTCGGGGGGGAAGAACACAAGGGCCAAAGCGCCCAGCTGGTTCAGTTCTGGAGTTGCCCAGTCAGTAAGAGAAAAGAGGTTGGCCTACAGAAGATTCAGGAAGACCAAAGAGAGAGGTGGATAGGGAAAATTACCGAAGGCTGGCTAGTGAGTCAAGTAAGGAAGTCCGGAAAGCAAAGGCACTGAAGGAGCTGCAGATAGCTGAAGGAATTAAGAAGAGGGGAGAAGGCTTTCTTTCGATATATAAGTGAGAAAAGGGACAAGGAAGGAAGGAATTGTTAGGCTTAAGAAAGTGGTGGAGTGGGTGGAGGATAATGGGGGAAAAGCAGAGATACCAAATGAATACTTCTGTTCCATCTTCACCAGGGAGAAGGATGGACCAGTGCCTTCAGGAGGGAAAAGAGGAGCGGGGGGATAGAGATATAGCGATAGAGGAGCATACAGTGAGGGACGGGCTGCTGGCATTAAAGGTGGACAAATCACCAGGCCCAGACAGAGTACATCCAAGAGTACTAAAGGAACTGGTTGAGGAACTGGCAGGGCCACTGGCAGACCTATTTAATAGTTCACTAGAGTCAGGAGTGGTACCGCAGGACTGGAGAACAGCACATGTAGTGTCCCTCCACAAAAGTAGTCCCCAAGGATGATCCAAGGAATTACAGACTAATCAGTCTGACCTCCATTGTGGGCAAGCTCATGGAGACCATACTAAAGGAAAGGTTGGTGGAATATCAAAAGGAGCATGGTCTTCAGGATGCGAGGTAGCATGGGTTCATTTGGAGGGGTAGATTGTGTCAAACAAATCTGATTGACTTCTTTGACTGTCACTAAGACATTAGACAAGGGCCAAGCAGTAGACATCCTCAATCATGATTTCAGCAAGGCCTTTGACTCTGTGCCCCACAAAAGGTGGATCAGGAAGTTGATGGATCTCAGGGTTGAGGAAAAGATAGCTAAATGGGTGGAACATTGGCTGAGGGACAGAACCCAGATGGTGGTTGTGGGGGAGAGTTATCTGGCACTAGAAAGGTAACTAGTGGAGTCCCGCAGGGCTCAGTGATGGGGCCGGTGTTGTTCAATGTCTGCATCAATGACACTGGAGATGGCATTAAGGGCAACATGTGCCTATTCACAGATGACACCAAGCTCTGCGGGAGAGTGGACACAGCTGAAGAGATACAGGACCTACAGAAAGAATTGGAAAAGCTGGGAAAGTGGTCCAAGATCTGGCAGCTTGGCTTCAAGGCCAAAAAATGCAAAGTTATGCATATTGGAACCAAGAATCCCAGGACAGAGTACTACCTGGGTGGAGTCAGTGTGTCTGCATCAGAGGAGGAGAAGGACCTGGGAGTCATGATCACTAGTGACCTGAAGCACTCCATGCAGTGCAAGAAAGCAGCAGCAAAGGCAAACAAGATGCTGGGATGCATATCTAGGGGGATCAGTAGTAGGACAGAGGAGGTTATACTGCCCTTGTACAGGTCACTGGTAAGGCCACATCTAGGGTATGGAGTTCAGTACTGGTGCCCACAACTCAAAAAGGACATTAACCTGCTGGAGAAAGTCCAAAGGAGGGCTGTAAAGATGACAGCAGGTCAGCAAGGTAAGGCATATGAGGAGAGACTGAGGACACTGAACATGTACTCTCTGGAAGACAGGAGAGAGAGAGAGAGGGGACATGACTGGGACCTTCAAGTACTTGAAAGGAATAAATAAGGTTGATAAGGAAAGTCTCTTTAAGCTGAGTGGCAACCATAACATGACGGGGCACAGTCTTAAGCTGGAGGGTGGGAGCTTTAGGAGGGAGGTCAGGAAGCACTTCTTCACAGAGAGGGTGGTGGACACTTGGAATGCGCTGCCGGCAGAGGTCATCTCGTTGAAGACAGTGGGAAGCTTTAAGACAGGCTGGGACAGACATAGGGAAAGGTAAGGATCATATGTAGAGAGGATGAGAGTAGTGGGGAGGGAGGACAGGGACATTAGCTCAAGCTGTGGATCCTACAATACGAGCAGACTTGATAGGCCAAATGGCCTTCTTTTGCTGGCTTCTTTGTATGTTCGGATATCTCTGCCTGTCATTCATGAATGGACTAAAACAAGACTGACCTACACTTACTGTTATGCAGTGAAATTTATGTTTTTTCCAGGATACTTTCCCTAGACAATCTTGGGAATGGGTTGATTTTTTTAAGCAATAACTTATGATCAAGAGTTATGCTAATGGTCTGTTAATCACCTTTAGGAGTGTATGCCACATGAGGATGATAAACTGACCATAAACGTAACCCCTGGGAGCGTCTTACTAAAAACTGAAAAACTGTCCCGTTCCTCATTAAATTAAAAAGAGTGTTTTTTCAGAGCCTTTCCCCAAACAACATAAAATAAACATATAAAATAAAAATGTTTAGTTGAATTAACATGCATGTATAGAAAAATTAAAAGTAACATAAAGCTAATACAATGTTTACCAGAACGCTCCCCTTTATCAGATCCTTTTTATAGTAAAACAAGACTGGCCTAAACTTACAGATCTGCAGTGAGACTTTCATTGTTTCACAATATTTTTCCCCCTAGACACTCTTGGGAAATGGCTAATTGTGTTTATATGCTGGTATTACTTGTCCCCTGTCCAGGACATACCGGTAAACCAAACAAGACTGATGTTTCTCAAGCTTTCTGTAAGGTATTCATACATTTCTTGTTAATTTGTTTACATTTAACAACCATGTGATTACTTAACACAAAACAAATGCTTCAGTGCAAGTAAGTATGCTATCGTAGCAGTCATGTGTGAAATGGGGGGGGGGGCGATGCATCTGGCAGCACAAATTACATTTTGACAGCAGTCAGATTGATAGCTATAGGAGCAGATGAGCTCTATAACCCGGTCAAGTGAGAGCGGCACAACCAGAATCAAACCTGCCCGGACTGCCACAGTGCCAGTGCACAGGCCGTTTCTACTGCACGATACCGTTAAACTGAACTCGACAGGAATCACAAGCTAATGGGTCAGATAACGGAAAGCAAACCCGTTCACTTCACACGCAGTCTAAGTCCGACTGACAACTTCCTGAGAAAGAGAAAAGGGGAGCCACTGCCCTCACCCGCATACATGTCGGTCTCCCCCGCACCAAAAAGGCTCGTTTTCTCGTTTAACTTTCCTACTTCCTCCCTCAGTTCAGTAAAATCAGACTAGTTTTTAGGGAGAACAAAGCCTGACGCAACCTGCCTTCCTATGCCCTCAGCTGTAGCACAACAACAACGGTTATGGTATTGAACGGGAGCCGCTGTCATCCCCGCTGCCGTTGGAGACACTTACCCAGGTGAGCAGACTCTCGCACAGCTCGACCCGATCCACTGGCGCCACGTTCATCGCTTCGCCCTGTCGTGGGTTTCTTGGGGTGCCCTGTAGCTCCGCTTTGTCTTGC
Organism: Neoceratodus forsteri; assembly: GCA_016271365.2. Classification (NCBI taxonomy): domain Eukaryota; kingdom Metazoa; phylum Chordata; order Ceratodontiformes; family Ceratodontidae; genus Neoceratodus; species Neoceratodus forsteri. Next base: position 1,266,852,529 of record CM057453.1, read on the forward strand.
TGCCCCACTGTATAACTGACCAGTCAGTTAATGTCACTCAGCAGAAGCGGTGCTCTTCGACTCTTCCTACGGTGGTGGGTAGGTAGCGTTGCCGGTGTTGTTTAGAGCCGCCGCTGCAGCACACTCCCCGCCCGCTCTCCCCCTTCCAGCTCCTCCGCCTTTCCCCTCTCACTTAGTGCTGTCTACCGGCCACCGAGTCCTGAGGCTGCCACCCAGCACTCACTGCGCAGACGCACATTCCTCGCCGAGAACCTCGGGACGATCGCAACGCTGCCTGACGGAAAAACGGAGGGCCTGACGTCACCGCCTTTTGGCAGACATTGGAGAGAGCAGCTCAGTGGACTGCAACGTGTCTGCTTTGGGCTGGGGGAAGGGGTTACAAGGGTCACGGAGTTGTGATGTCATCCATTGCACTTTCTCTTTGCTCTACACTGCTGCGCTTGCGCGGTCACAACCGTCTGAAGGCAGTACTTTGCAGAATACTGAGCGCTGTGTAGTGTCACGGCGTGGGGGACTGGTATGACTTTTATTTAGTATCGATCTACAGTGTTTCATTGGGAATTTGCCTTTTATGCTGTGCATGGTTGTTGGTCCCAACTCCAGGAAGTGAATCGAACAAGTTCCAGTGACAGGCAGCCACTGGGGGAGGAGGAGTGCCAGGAACTGTTGTGGACTTGTCAATGGCAGACGATCAGGTATAACACAGAAAAAGCACCGCAGTGTTTGTTTCATAAAGACCTCAATATTTTTGTTCTTTACAGGGAGGAGGGCTGCGGGAAAAGGACACGTCCCTGCTTTATGTGTCCTTGCTTTATGAACCACCGCCCCGCCTCCCTCAACATCTCCCGGGAGGGGCAGGTCGCACTGTGGATATTACTAGCACAGACTTGCCTGACAATGTCTAAAAAAAAAAAAAGTCTTAATCATCAAAACGAATTTATTTTCAGAAATGGCATCTCGCCTAGACGCCTAATGATGAGCCGCTCTTGTGGTGCAAATGCCATGCTTGATTATGTGGCTAATAGTAATATGTTTCTTTACCTGCTCTTTCTAGCCAAGTTGATGCTTTGGGGCATTTTCACGCCTTATTGCCCCACCTACTCCAGTCAGAAAACAGTGTTTTCCTCCACTTCTGCATAAAATCAATACGAGTAAATTAGGTTACACATAGAGGATAATGCCTGACGTACACGTGATAACTATGGTATAATAAATGGGTTCCCCTTTTTCCCATAGGGAATAGGGTTACCACCTGTCCTGATGTTCGCAGGACAGCCCTGATTTGGGCAGCTGTGTCCTGCAAAAAAACATGAAAAATACCAAATGTCCTGATTTTATAGTAGAAAAAATATTTTTTAAATTTCCACTAAATGTTCTAGAAAACTACAATAACTTAATTACAATACCTTAAAATGATAACAAACAATGGAATCAACTAAGAAACTACAATACTTAGCCTTAATTCTGATTATATAGAGAAAACAAGTCTGTTGTATTGGTCGAGGTTATGTACTGTCCTGTGAAAAATCATGTTTCAGTAAGAAATGTCCAACTTTGGGTTTCTTAAAAGGTGGTAACCCTAATAGGGAAGCCATGGCGTAATTTGCCATTATAAAGGAGTGTTTATAACAGCAAACACGCACACTGTTTCCCTCACTCTGCGCATGCACCCACCACACTCCACCACTTCCCGACTGCGCCACTTGCCCTCTTGATGAAAAGTCAACTGCTGTTCGCCACAGTAACTCGGCGGTAAGTTATATTATTTTTTTAAGAATTCTGGTCAGATTCCACAGTTACGGGGACAAATAGACATTTTAAAAAAATTTTAAAACCACATGCACAGTCACTGAAGGAAAACTGAGAGCGGCACCCCTCGGCCACAACCTCTGTTATTTTACATAATTGGTTTGGTGAAAAAGGGAAACCCAGCAATTTATATAAAATAAAATATGGGGTGCTGTGTGTAAACTCGGAAGTTTACACACACCCTCGGGGTTAAATGCTTGCACAAACCCCTCGAGCTTCGCTCTCGAGGTTTATGTAGCACCTGACCCCTCGGGTGTGTGTAAACGTCTCGTTACACACATCAACCCATACTTTATTCTCTGTGTAATCACCTCGAGTGGTTGCTAGGGCATTAGGTTTACAATGGCCCTAGCAACCATGAGAGATGATTACACCATGGTTATCACCTGTACATCAGGCATTGTCATTTATAGTGTATGGGACTCGACATGAGAGACAGAGAGTGAACCACCCCCCCCCCCGCAACACAAGTAATTTAGCCTTACCTTATTAATGAATCTGCACTACAGCCACATAATTGTGAAGGAAAGCAATTTGATTAGGCTAGACAGACTGAATGACAGTGGGCCAAAATAGCACCAGAGTTAAAATCTCTATCAGACATAAAGATTACTAGACTCAGTAACAATAAACTGAGCCAATTGGAATGTTATTTGAATACTGTACTGAGACTAACAATCACATTCTGGGTGTGTAGAATACTAAATTACACTGGCATTTTGTTTTGTAAACCCATTGCTATGACATAGATGAGATAGGTTTATAAGGTTCTGACATCACAACAGTGGGATTACAAGGTTGTAATCTGCTTGATTTCAGTGGGTAATAAGGGCTACCCATACATTATAGCATGCGTATTGCATAGGCCATAGCAAAGAATTCTGCCATGTGTACAGCATTACAGCTGACAGCACAAACATACATCACGTTGTTCCTAATTGGAACTGTCACCATCTGTGTCAACATAAAGCAGAGTGCTTTGTGTACTGACTGGATGATAACATAGTACTGTAATAGATGCAGGCAATTATCGTAACTACATTCAATGAACGGAAAATGTAATCAAGCATAACCTTTAATTAACCTCTCCCGCGGAAGGTGAAGAAACGAGTAAAACATGGGAGGGACAAAAACCCTGGAAATTCACTCCTGACCCAATCTGCGATCGAGCAACACTTCAGAAGTTCACAAACTTGTAAGAGAAACACTGAACCAAAGAAAAATCTTGCCTAGCTGCTAAGCAGGCTGAGCTAGGCTGAGGAACAGCCCGCTCAAACTCAGCCTCTAAGGGTTCTGATCCCACCCACTGACCTTATTGGGTCTGTCTCCCTGCTGCAAAACATTTAAATTCTTGAAGGGGAGGATTTTTAATATTCAAATATTGATGGCTTGTAAATAAATGACAGGAACCTTGGTGCAAAAGCGGCGTGAGAAGGGTTTTCGCAATAATGGCAAGAAATACAGAATTGCACATACTCCTCTCTCCTCATGCAAAATCTTTCACTGCTAGAAGATTCCCCTGCGTCTTAGTCCATCCGTCCCTACCCCAAGAATATCACAGTAGCGAGGAGGTAAAATAGATTCTATGGGTGCCAGTTGGTCAGTAGTTGAGTAAGCCTGCTAAATAAATAAAAAAAAAAATTGAGTGCCAGTGAGCCACCTGTCTCCGCCTGCCTTGCGCTAAGGCCTCTAAGCATCCTCCCGCTCTACCTCCTGCCCAGCTGCCAGCAACCCCCCATCCTGACAACAGCAGTTAAAACTGGGTGACAGCACAGAGAAAGAAAGGGAGAAAGTCCCATTTTGCGGTTCAGAGAGCCACCAGTAGCGCGATTGTGTGGTTGTAGTAACTTACAAAAATAAATGCATTAACGGTTTCTGGCAGCCTGTTTGCTGCGCTGCCACTCTGCCCTGCTGCTTCATGGATCGCACATGTCTACAAATGCCACCAGTAAGCCATACAGGCAACAAGTCAGTCTGTGGGTACAGCAAATAAGTGCGTATACGCGTGTGTGTGTGTGTGTCTGTGTATATATATTTGTAACATGGCAAAAATCTGACAGCGATAAAACGAACGCTGATAGGCAAGCCGCTGAAGTTGGTATAGTGAGCAACACGGCATTATAAGATCTAATGCCGTGTTGCTTCTAAAGTGTCACAAAGTACCTAACAGAAGAATAGGAGCTGTGGTCAGTGGGAAAGGGGAAAAATGTGACTCAGAGACGCACAAAAGAGCAAGATAGTAGGATATAGGAGCGGGGGGACAAATGGAACAGAGGGACGTGAGCAGGAGTAGAGAGACGGACATTGTGAATGAAGAGATGGAGAAAATGCGAGCAGTGTTCAGCCTGTGTGGAGGAATTCAAATGGAGGAATGGGTATAGAAAGAGAAGTAGTGAGATAGAAGTGCGGCACACAGCTAAGAGACAACAGGGGAGAGGCAAACAATCGGTAACCCCGGCCCAGAAGTAGTGAGAGAGAGGAAGGACTGCGTCGGAACACGAAGCAGCAGGCGGAACATCCGCCAACGGATTTAAGTTCCATGGGTTCCTGGTGTACGGGACCGAAAAGTTCAACTATGCAGGAGGAATCACACAGCGAGACCGTTTCACAGACACTGGATGACTACTAGCAGGTAAAGAAATGAGTAGGGAAACAGAGAGAGTGAGCAGGATACTATGAGCAATGAAACTCGGCAAAGAACGCTACGAATATGCAAATGAGATATGGGGAGAGTGTGGAAACAGGAAAAGAGGAAGGATAACGGTCCTTCTAGGTAAAATATTGAAAGAACAGCCGCGCAGAAATCCCTGAAATGTGCAGCAATAGTTAGTAGTAATGCAAGTGTTTACTGCGTGTGAAAATAAAAATAACCATATCTGTATGTAACAGAGTTGTATCAAAAGAATTGAAAGTAACAGTAAAAATTAGACCAGAACTTATCAGTGTCAGAGTCTTTTGTCTTGTAGAAGTCCAGACATCTGTAGTACATAATAACCATCCTGATGTTCATGTTACAAGTGCATTAATCCCTTCGGTGGTGATCTAATCGGGAGTTAATGCATGGTTGGTCGGTAGGCACTCGGCCTTCGGTATCGTGCCCCAATGGCCCCAACCATGCATTAACTCCCCATTAGATGCCACCTTCATCGTGGATTAATGCTTACATGTATGTGTGTGTGTGTGTGTGTGTGTTGTATACTTGTATATCTATATATCTATATATATATATAATATAATATATATATATATATATATATATATATATATACACACACACACAATATGTATATATGTGTATATATTTTTAAACAAATATCTGCAAAGCAAGGAAATGGAGAGAAAATGCATCCAGATCTCATTGGAGAGCAAACCAGTTAGCATGCAGCGTGACATAGGGGGGCGCTAGTATCTCTTGTGCCAGAGCACATCTACAAGGTGACTGTCAAGAAGTGCCCTTTGCAACCATCGCATCTTCAGCTTATATCTTATACTGGAGACCAAATACATACTCTGGGGGAAATTCAAGTACCAGCCACCTATGAGGGGGGAGTGTGAACCTTGCCTCTAGTGGTAGTGCAAGTAGAAAGATCTGCATTACTGGGAAGACACTGGCTTGAAAAGATCTACTTAAACTGAGAAAAGATCTTCACCTTACAAACCATGGAAAAAAAGCACCTCAAGATGCAGTGAGAAAAGTACTGAACTAACATTAGTGTTCCTTTCGGAGTGGGGATTGGGATAATTGTTGTACTGTTTTCTATTTTGACCCATATTTTCTTCTCACTTGTGGACTGTCTAGCTGTTTCCACAGTTTTACATGGCTCCTTTAAGAACCAGGATTCAGTTGAACACTGTAACTCTTTTTTTTTTTTCCAAGTATCACCTACTTTCTATAGACAATGGGTCAGTGACCCACATAAGCAAAAACCTGAAATGAACCCTAAAACGTGGTCCTATTTCCCAGGATGGCTACAGTAAAATCCAGGATTTCAAGCAAAGGTCCTAGTGCGAATGGGGCCATGGCCATCTTCCACAAGCCTCGATCAGTACCCTGTGCCTTAAAAGAAGTAGTAGAGAAAGAACTGATCATCTGGAAAAACATGGTATCATATCAGAAACAGTGTTCCCACCAGACCCACGTAACGTACCCTCCTCCCAAAATGTTTAAGGGGTACAAATTGAGTGTTGAAGCTATGCCACACCCGTTGCAGAAAATCACTGGAGGTACATACTGTTTTTAAGGGGTATGCCACGAACTCTTAACAAAAGCAGAATGCAATCATAAACCCTGTAGTCTGAAAACCAGACACAGTAGGAGTTTTCCAACTTGGTCACCAAGGCGTTTACAGCCCTAATTTAAATATGATACCAGGAGGTTTAATTTTACACTTCCTCCCCCAACCCCACACGCACTTTGTTTATGCTCCTTTCAGTTTGCTACCTGTCCCTTCTGCCCACTGTCTGACCCCCCCCCTCCCAGAAAGACATGCTCAGTGTCAGCAAGTTGGAAGCACAAGTGAGGCTCCCCACTCCTGCCTTGGTTATCTGTCCTGCACAGTCACCTGTGATCACCAGGGTGGCAGGTTTAACTTTGCACCAGAGTCTGGAACATTCTGAACCTTCTTCAGCCGGTATACAGTACAGTTCCAACCTAGATCGGAGTTTGAAACAGCAACACACTGCAGTAGCTTCCCTAACTGCTGTGCTGTAAGGGGCCCCATGCCAGATAAACAAGACGACCTAAATTTATCAGACTTCTCATTACATACACCATAAGATTCACATTTCACATTGTGAATGCAGTGCGCATTATACTTGTTAGGAACTGCGGCCAAATACAATGCGGTGCTAGGAATTAGAAACAACGTTATACTGGCGAGCAATGGGGCAAGGCAACAACTTGTGAGTGCTGTGGAGTAGCCAATGATCAATCAGAAAAAGTGAATGTGCACTCCGCTGTCTGAGAATCTGCCACTGAAAAGAAAAAATATTTTAATTTAATCGGGTGCTGACAGTGGAACTGATGGCTGGGATGGTAAGCGGGCGGGTGCAGCGGTTCACTAGCTGAGCTCTGAAGCGGGACACCTAGCTGTCTTAGCTACAGTACACATGCAGCATCTCAGATTCTCAGTCTTTCTTCCATCTTCATTAAAAAAAAAAAAAAATCAGATTATATAGGTGATCGGGTGATGAGCAGGTGAACGAGATGTTGGGCATGAGAGGGAGTAGGGAGACATAAATAGGACTTAGTAGGACTAGCGGCGAGGCGAATGATGGGACAAGGGCCTAGGGAACAACCCGTGGATGGCTGGCAGCGGGCAAAGCAGCTGTGTGGCTAATGGATTAGTGACTGTGTCCGTCGTGTGAGGAGGGAGTGAATGGCTGAATGTGGATTGCCATCATTGCAGAGTTTGGGTGGGAAGGGAATCAGGGTGTGAGCCGCCTGATTTCTGAGGGAGGATGGACAGACCTGTGGCACTGCAGTCGCTAGTGGACTGAATGAAGGGCACGGACAGGTCTCTTATCTGCGGCTGTGGAATTGGGGACTGACGGTTGTTTGGTGGGCTGCAGGAACATGGTCGTCATCGGCAAGGAAAACTCCACCACTCATGAGGCTGTGTCCTGTAAAACAAACAAACAAAAAAAAAAAGGACACAAACCTGTCCATAACGTTAACAGCTGCTCTCCGACTCCTTCCTTGTCCAATCTGGATTCCACTCGCTGGGCCTTGCTTGCTGTTCCCTGAAGTTCTGTTTTCTCTTGCTGCTTTACTGTCTCAGAGTCCCACACGTGAAGCCGGCATAGGCGTTACCTTCGTCCCCTAGGAAACAGTCACAGCAGTGCACGCCCACTAGAAAGTGATGGAATGGGATAGGGGTGTTTTTTTTTTTTTTTTTTTTTTTTAACCTTGTGGGCTGTAGACCAACCTGTGATGACCTATGTTGGGGTGGGTGTGAATACACAGTCTGCATGCTAAGCAGCTCAGTTGCCTGCATACACAAAACTGAACCAGGCATCTTACGGCATTGTACCCCTTACACACACAGATGTACATGAAGTTTGTAATTTTTACGTGAGTCACGTACCTCTATGCGTGAATGGGAACACTGGTTAGAAGTAGAGGAGAGTGATTGGGCTGCCCCTGTCATGGTGGTACCAATGTGAGACAAAGCAGTGAGTCTGCATGGTGACAAGGATACAATAAACTGTTGCATAAAACCAGAAGAATGCCTACTGCCCAATGCTGAGGACTTATTCGCCACACTCGCAGGTGGAAAGTTATTCAGCAAGTTGAATTTTGTCCTTTGCATACCAGCAGATGGAAGTGGAACCAGGGTCAGAGTCATATCTCACCATAAACACCCACAAAGGACATTGCAGATATCATTGCTTTGCCTATGGAGTTTCAACAGTGCCAGCAATTTTCCAGCACTCGGTGGACCAGATACTGCATGAACTGAACTGTATAGTCCGTTTTATGGATGATTTCTTGGTAACACGGGGTTTTAAATAGCCAGTAGGGCATCACAATTTGCGATGTGAACCGGCTGCTTGTGCGACCCATTTGTACTTTTGGATCGCAAAAAACTGCGATCCATTCAGAGGACAAGTGCATTTTGGCATTTTCCATCCCCCAGCTGGCACGTTGTTATTTATTTATTTTTTTCCCCATACGTCCACTTCTGTTTTTACGTAAGTGACGAGCATTGAGTCTTCAGCTCATGAGTGAAGCAGTCAGGTGTGGTACGGGTGGCAGTGGTTCAGCGGCTCTGGACATTAATCTTGAGAGTTGGAACTCCAGGCACAGCAGTTGCAGCAGCGGGCAGTCCTGTCACGGACAGGAGTACACGGTGAGTGCGGAAGGAGTCCAGTCCCATTTTTTCTCGGGGTCTGGAATGCCATCACAGGGGCTTGTTAGTACTCGGGATGTGGGGCTCATAGCATTGCAGAATGACTCGCCGTGATTTGTGTTTCATATCTGTGAATTGGGTTTCCTGGTATAGAGGACAGACCGATTTAGGCAACGTAAACATTAACAATTATGTGAATTTTTTTATTTTGTAGCCATGAGTGAGTTAATCACTGTGGATGGAGTCCGATTCAGTGCTTACAAAATGTGAGGGGATAGAGTGATGGCAGTGGTGTTGTCCTCACAGTACTCTGCAGACTCTAGTGGGACTGGCCAAGAGAGACAAGTGTCTTGAGCAGGAGAGCCAGTCTTCAAAGTTTCTATTACCTGGACCTTCTGCTGGCAAAGACTGCCAATTCTCAGAGAGATAGAGATTGAGAGAGAGAGAGAGAGAGAGAGAGAGAGTGTGTGTGTGTCTGTCTCTGTGTCTGTCCTGTCTGTGTGCCTGTGTCATGTCTGAGTGCCTGTCTGTGTACTGAAACAGATGCAGCAAAGACAGCGTGCTCATTTTGATAAGGTTTTTATTCGGGTAAAAAATATTTTTTTAAATTGTATGTATATATACATTTTGCACTATTTTTAATTTTGATAAATTGAAGCAAGTGCTGTGCATTTTCGCAATTGATTAGCAGTTTTGCGCATGAAAGTGCTAATCAGTTGTCAAAGCTTATTTAAAACCCTATAACGGCACCTACAGTGGAAGAGCATTTAACAGTTCTGGACCAAAACATGTCCAGACTGCAGTGGTTTGGAGTAAGAATGAAGGTAACCAAATGTCAGTTTGTACAAGATTTTGTTGAGTACCTGGGCTATTAGAGCGATGCCTAGCGCCTGCACCCAATAGAGAATAAAATTGAAACAATTGTCAGTGCACCGTTGCCAACAAATGTGACTGAAGATCATTCTTGGGCCAGTTGAACTACTATGAATGTTTTCTGGCAAACAGATCCACATTTGTCACAACCAATACGTGAAATGCTACAAAAAGAAGCAAAATGTAGTTGGTCAGCACAGTGTGAAGAAGCTTTCCAGTCTTGCAAACATCGACTTCTGAACAGCAAGTGGCTAGCGCACTGTGAGCCAGCAAAGACTCTGAGATTGGCATGCAACCCCTTCCCTATATGGGTGAGTGCAATAATTTCTCATGTATTTCCTTCAGGAGAGGAACACCCAATTGCTTTTGCTTCAAGGACCCTATCTCCAAGTGAAGAAATTATGCTCAGATTGAGAAGGAAGCCTGAGCATAATATTCAGAGTCCAGAGGTTTCATAAGTACCTGTATGGATAGAAATTCAGTCTGCCGACAGATCACAAGCCTGTACTGGCCATTCTGGGGCTGAAGGCAGTGATACCATCTCTTGCAGTACTGACGATGCAGCGATTGGCCCAGATTCTGTTTGCCTACAACTGTGATATTGAGTACAGACATTTTCAGTATCACGCAAATACTATCGAGACTGTCATGCCAGGATGCTACAGAGAAGGAAGATAATGGGGCAGTATTTCAGATTTCACATTACGAGGAGTTACCAATTGCTTCACAGGATGTAGCAGAGGGAACAAGACAGGATTCAATCCTCTCTAAGGCACTAGATTTCACCCTAAATGATTGCTGTGACAGGGTTGAATAAGGCCCTGTCCCATTTGTTATGCAGAAAGAGTTAAATGCAAGGATCTGTTCTAGCCTCCCGTTTTGTGTCTCTTCTCTGTCTGGCTGCGCAACCAAATTTTCTTGTGAGACCTAGGAACTGATGCAGTTCTCTGCCTCTCGTTATCCCTCTGCCTTCCCTTGCTAGTTCTGTCTTTTCTTCCCCCTTGCATATCTGCAAGTATAAAAAATATATGTGAATGTCTGTGTAAAAGGGGTTGCCTGAGATGCAGAGTTTTTAAGCCTTTTGCAGAGCTGTAAACAAGAGGTCAGTTCTGGGTCACTGTTCTTTTTGCTGTACTTGCATCGAAACTGACAAGAGCATTCTGTAAACTTACAAGAGCATTCTGTGAGAAGCATGCTCTCCTAATGAGTTCCCAGACAAAGACTTGTAAAAAGAGCAGCAGCACTTTTGCTAGAGAGACAAGGAGAGTGAGAGACTGAAACTTGGAATTTAGGGATACTCCTAGAAGAATGATTTAGTTTTCTCTGTTTGTACTGCCTTTGTAAATAGTTATACTGAATAATTTTTATTTTGCTGTTACAGAGAAAAATAAAATGCTATTTGAGAATTTTTAAACTGCTCCTGGTTTTCCTATGCTTCCTGACCTGTGCCTCGACAACAGTTGCCCAACTTTGTGAGAAACCAGACTCTGATATTATTTTTTTTTTTTTTTACAGTTAGTTTCTTTATGTTCCTTGTCCCAGGCGGCATTTCTTCTTGCCTGATCCCCCAGCCCCGTCCCCACTCGCAGTTTACCTTCCTGCTTCCTCCCGACTTACCCCCCACCCGTGGCAGGCGGCAGGGATCCCTCAACCTGCAGACACTGATCCGGTGCTGGAGGTTCCTGCTGTTCCAGGGCAGTGCCTGCAGGGATCAGCTTCATTCAGCTGTGCCCAGGACACTTTTTCTCCTCCGTTATTTCTCCCCTTAGGAGATGAGGTGTGCAATGACACCCCATGGAGTAAGCGCACACACGTCAGCTCGCGCTTCTCCGAGCGTCTGCCTCTTTTCCTCCCCCCTTCTGGAGAGTCAGTGCACTGCCCCCAGCCACCGCTAGGGTCCAGTCATGCACCAACTGCTGGTGACCCCCCTTCCCAGAGAAGGAGAGCAGTCCATCGGACGCTCGATCCTTCTCCTCCCCTGCCGACCCCCTGTGGCCCATGCTCATTTGCGAACACTGGTCGCCAGCATTGCGCTCAGTAAGGCATCCAGCGACTCAGCCCTCAGTGCCACCGGGCCAGACAACTCTCTGATATTTCTTTGATAAGAAGAACCGGTTGTACACAGATCAAGGCTGTGTTTTCTGGGGGGCTTAAGTCGTGATACCTCCAAAGTTCTGAAAGAGGTTACTTTCCGACTTACATGAGAGTCATCTCAGAATTTCTTGGATGAAGGCATTAGCCTGGGGATACCATTGGTGGCCAGGACTTGATCAAGATATCCAGCATCTTGTCAGTCAGTGTGCATCTTGTGCGAATGTCCGCAACCAACCTGCAACAGCACCTCTGCATACCTGGTCCTGAGCTACCACACCTTGGGAAAGCATCCATTTTTTTTTTGGTTTTTTTTACAGTTCTATTTATCCTCGTTTGGCAGGCTACTGCCTTTGTTTGACAACCCTACCGATCTCGGGGTTTTTCGGATCTTATGGCGCTATGCATGCCCCGGCAGACCCCCAGAGCCAGTCCGGAGGCTTCATTCTAGGCACTCCCGATGTTTCCTCCGTTTTTTGCTCCAGTGAGTCGGTCTTACTCCTGAGACCCCAGAAGTGGTGACGCATGCGCATGGACGTGCACATGCACACCGCAGCTCCAGTCCAGTCTCTTCAACCCTCCCTCAGCCTGGCGCTGGCAGTCCTTGGAGCGACGCAGCCTCCCTGGCCTCCACCAGTGGGCAGCCAAGCTCCGAGGAAACCTGTTCCTCCCTCCCGAGGCAGAGGGCTGCCAGCCGGCAGCCGCTCACATCCTCTCCCTCCACCCCCTGCCGACCTCCGATGACCCAGGCTCAAACGTATCCATGTTTACGGCACAGAAGTGGACAGACAGCATTTCTTAGTGGTAATTGACGTCCACTCCAAATAGATCAAAGTGCTTCCCACACAAGTGACAACAACAGGATACCGCAAACAGCGGTTTCTGTAGCCCTGCCCGAAGCTGCCCACCCCCTTTGCACTGAAGGCTCCTGCCTTGAAGCTGCCAGCCCACCAGCCTTCCAGACAACCAGCGGAAGGTACGGACACTGACACAGTTGAGCTAAATTTTAAAATTCGACATTAGTGCCAGCCCGCCGGTGCAGCGGTAGGGCTACCGCTCGCGGCGCTAGCGACCTGGGTTCGGGAACGGACTCTGGCAGCTGGAGGGCCGGCTGGAGAGAGGAGAATTGAGTGCCCAGTGGCTGCTCTCTTCCTCCGGGTGGGGTGGGATGCAAGTCTCGCTGCTATACCGCCACCTGGGTGATCACAGGTGGAGGTGCAACGAGACTGCACACAGCAGGGTGGGAGGACGTCTGCCGGGAGCTGGAGCGCCAGCATGTCGCAACGTGCTCCACCCTAGGCTTCCCTAGCATGCGGACGTCCTGAGGGCAGGGAGACAAGAAAACGGAAAAATCCTGCACCAGGCTCCCGTAGACGGGACCCGGTCGACCCGAGAACACCCATAACCAGGCTCCCATGGAGGGGCTGGCGGAGCCTTCAGGCAGACTTAAGGACTAAGAGAGGGATTGGGGTCCCCCTCTGCCGCGGGGGGCAAGCCGAGGCAGGATGGGGACAGGTTTGCCGGTACCTGGAGGGAGGTACCTGGGGCGGGACTACAGGAGCGCACACGACCTAGGGATCCCAGAAGAGGGGATCCTGGTGCAGCGAAAAAAAACAAAAAAAAAAACTCGGCATTATTGTGCCACGGGAGCTCTGCTCAGCACAGCTGAGCTAAATTTGAAACTCTGCCCCACTTTGGTGTCTCCTGATTGGCTCTTGCTCCTGGTTTTGAATTTTTTATTGCCTGTTAAAGCCAGTGGCTATCCTTGCATGATATTTGTTTTTTAAAATTTACCCAACTGCTAAATATGCTTGCCTGTGATCTGTTTTAAATTTATCTATATACTTCGAGTGATAGCTTTGCCTAAATCTCCTTAGTGCATTTAATGCTATGTTTTCTGCTTTCTCCCTGTCTGCTCCACTTTGGAAGTTTAAAATGCTTGCTTGGATCTGTTTTTTTTTTTTTTAATTTTTCTAAATGTTTTAAAGTGAAAGCTTCACCTTAGTTGGTGCATTACATTTTGTGTTTTTTTCCTTGCTCACTGTCTTCTCCACTTCGACCCCTGCTGACTCAAATCCTCCCCCGCCCCTGTTTCGGCTCTTCTCTTGCTTATCTTGTGTTGCTAATTCTGTTTCTCTGTTTTCCTCCCCTGTAAACTGCCTCTTCTCTCCCCGACTCCACTTAACTTGCTTTGTCTTTCTCCTTTCTGCCTCAGGCATCTTAAGCCATGATCGGGCTAACCTTGGATCTGAAACCACAAACAGCGGTTTCTGTAGCCCTGCCCAAAGCCCACCCCCATTGCATTAAATGCCCCTGCCTTGAAGCTGCCAGCCCACCATCCTTTCAAACAACCAGCAGAAGGTACGGACACCAACACAGCTGAGCTAAATTTTGAAACTCAGCGTAGCGTTATTGTGCCACGGGAGCTCTGCACAGCACAGCTGAGCTAAATTTGAAGCCCAGCATTATCCCACCGGCTTCCTGCCTGCCCTGTTTAGACACTTAGCTTTATACCTGTTTTTAGTCACATGACTAAGAATTTGGTCACATGGCTAAGAATTACTACGTGTCCAGTTTCACATTTGCTCCTTCTTCTGTCTATCCACTAGATGGCTCCTTGGCTGTATTTTATGGCTTTCCCCTGGCTCAGATTTTCTCCTGCCTGCCCTCCCACCCCATCCCAGGCCTCTATTAAATGTGCTTAGGCCCTGCCTTCCCTCTGCATTACTCATTATTGCTTGCTTTTACACTCTCTTAAAGAACAAGCTCACCCATAATAGTCTGCACTTCGGTCTAAGCACTACCTATCTAATAAACTGAATTTCTTCTCATTAATACCTAGTACCTTTGTGGCAGTGCCCCCTGATCTGCCAACACAAAGGAACTTCTATTTTGTTTAGCTAACCTAGTGCTTCATAGTGCTAACTTATTAGTCAGCCTAGAGTGTCACTCCTTTTGAGTACGCTAGCCCAGAGTATCATAGTGCTATCCCCACTCCAGATAGCCTGCACTTCTGCTTAAAGCGTTAGCCCATCTAATTATGATTGAATGCCACCTAATTATTTAATTTCACATAGTTCCTAGTGGCTGCGTACCCTTGTTTTGTCCACGTTGAGTGTCATCCCCTTGATTAATTTACCCAGATCATCACATTCCCTCACCATGTATATGTTACTATTTCTTGTTTCTCTGTCCATAGGGAATCTGCGCTATTACTTTAAATCCTCGTACCTCTAGTCTGGCTAGCGCATCCCGCTGTCTCCTCAAGCAGGCTAGTGTTCCCTATTTACGCCACACCAACAAGTTGCTCCACCAGCTTCATCAGTAAAACCTTTGAGGATAGCCTTCCCCTTGTTAATGGCACCTTCCCCCTCCCACTTACAACCCCTTTAACCCTTTCAGTAGGGGAGGCCCTTTTGCCTCCATGTTAAATTACAAACTCTCCACCCCCTTCCCAGACCAAACTGAGTAAGATTAGACTTTGCATGCTCCTACTAGGGGCACTAAAAAAGCTACTACTTCTACTCCTATTCTGTTCAGAGAATGTTGAACTTAACCCAGGTCCCGCTCTATCCATCTCCTCACCCTCGGATATTCAACATTTGAAAGGCATAATCTTTTTACACTTGAATGCATGCAGCCTCTTAAGGAAACTTGACTCTGTTCAGGCATGGATTTCTCATACTGAATCAGATGTCTTGGCTATCTCTGAGACCTGGCTGAAGAGCTCTACCCCTAATCACAAAATCAACCTCCCTAATTGCAGCGTCTTTTGGGCAGATAGACCAACCAGAGGTGAGGGGGGCAGCAATTTATGTCAGGGACAAGTTCACAGTATCACTGATTGAAACTAAATCTTCCCTAAGGAATTTGAATGGGTCTGTATTAGACTCTCCCTTCCATCCTCTGAATCCATCTGTATCGCTTGCTGTTACCAGCCCCCCTCGGGAGGCCTTGCATTATTGAATCAAATACACCAATTGGCGGACATGCAGCCTAGTGAAGTCATCATCTCGGGTGACCTAAACATGGATTGGCTCTCCAGTGCTTCTAAATCCCTAAAAGACCTGTACATCGAACTCGGTTTCACACAATGTATATCAGAAATCACTCTCCCCAACTCCAAAACTTACGTAAATAGCACACTTCTTGACCTCACAAACCCCATCTATTCAGCCATGCTTGCATACTCTTTCAACGACATCGGCGACCACAGTGCAATAGCCTGTGTCCACTCCACCCCTAAATCTTTATCCTTCTCCACTTTCACCCTAAAAAGAAACAGACGAAATTTCAACCTCTGTAATTATTCAGCAGACCTCAACAATATTCGTTGGCAAGATTTTTACTTTGCATCCTCGTTGAATGCAGCTTTTGAGATCGTTCAAAAACTGGTACTAAGCATCGACAAACATGCACCCTTGACCAAACCCCGTACTAGAAAGAGATCCTGCCCTTGGTTTTCCGCTGGGCTAAAGTCTGCTCTTCATAGTCGGGATGCTCTGTGGAAAAGGGCCAGAAAAACAAAGGATCCAGCGGACTGGGACGCGTTTAGGAAACAAAGGAACCACTGCACCAAAATCACTAGGGCCACTAAAGCAAGCTTCTTTCAATATAAATTAGCCTCTGCCTCCAGCGATTCTGCCACCTTCTGGAAAACCTTAAGAGAAGTCAGTGGTCACCGTTCAGTCAATAGCTTCCCTTCCAAGATTGTATCCCGGTAATGCCAGTACCACTGATAGGCAGTGCATGCTTGACTTATTAAATAATCATTTTGCTAAGGCCCCATTACATATAAACAGGTGGAGGACCTTCTCTTGGGCCTTGACACTAGGAAAAGTGCAGGAGCGGAGAACTTAGATCCCTTCTTCTTAAAACTGGGTCATCACGCCCTAACTGCACCTATCGTCCATTTATTTAACATGTCACTAGCCCACGGCGAACTCCCATTGGTATGGCAAGTGGCATATGTAGTCCCACTTTTCAAGTCCGGTGACACCAGTAATCTGAAGAGTTATAGACCAATTTTCTTGCTGCCCATTCTTTCAAAATTGCTTGAAAAAGTAATAAATACTCAGTTAAGAAATCATCTAGACTCGGTACAGTTACTAAATCCTATCCAATCTGGGTTTAGAAAAAAAACATAGCATAGTATCCGCTTTAGCCAAAGTAACCAATGATTGCCTCCTGGCACTTGATACCAAACACTTCATCAGCGCCTTATTTCTCGACCTGAATAAGGCCTTCAACACAGTTGACCATGATCTACTGTTGTCTGTGTCATGCTTGGCCAGCTGGTTATGATTGTTCTATGATATTTGTAATATAAAAATGTAGTGTGTGATTGTCTCACATAAGGCAGCTGTGCCATGGGTGACCCCCCCCCCAGGTTTCAGTGTGAAGCAGGAACCATTTAATTAACTGACTTACTTCAGAGTAGCTTTTTATGATATGCCTAGGCTGTTTGAAGTGGAAACGAAATGTGACTTTATGAGTCTGCCAGAGGATAGAAATCATAGACTTTTTTATGACATCTTAAGAGGAAGAATATTTAATATCAACTGGTGTAAAAAAGTCATAAAAGTCCTTTGATGTGCCCTGGGAAGAGAAACTGCTTGAGATCAAAGCGGGGATGTTAATTAAGGAGTCATATTGGGAAATTAGTTTTTGCTGAAGTTGCAGTATTTAAAATATCTCCTGACGGGAAGGTCATTGTTTGTATAATTTTTATATTCTAAAAGGAGGAGTTAGATGGCACCATAGAAGGGGTGGAAACAAAGAGTTTTTAAATTGTATTCTGTGTTTCAGCTGTGTGACAACTTTTTGGGATCTTAAGAAACAAGATCTAACTTAAGCACTGCAAAGAAGTAATACATTACATGGAATAAGTCCAACTGTATGTTGGTAGAGATTGTCTGTAGTTTTCTTGTAAGTGATTGTATGCTTTGTGATTTAGTGTTCTGTGTTTACATTTTACATATTTTTATCCATTTGTAAGTAAACCTGTCATTTGAAAAGACTGCCTGGGTGTGTCTTCGAAGTTCTTTCTTTTGCATGTGATGTATGGAGGGTTAAGACTGACAAAGCTGTTCATAAGCTTGATGGTGTTACCAAACAGGGTAAAGGTAAGAATATACCTAAGGTCTTTTATAGAGTTTTAAGGGTTCATTTTTGGATACCCGGTTAGGAGCCCTTAGGTGAAAGATATGTGGCATCCCCCCAAAGAGCAGATTATCTGAGCCTGCATATTTGGGTATGCTAGCATAAGGTTCGCAATTTGAATCCCCCCAGAACTTGAGACCAAAGGTGATTGGGACCCACAAGCAGACAGGAGGGCAGAGGGAGAAGAGGGCCTGTCCTGCTGAGTGCATGTGTGTCAATCTGTACTCAAGATATCATATTAGATGCTGTTGCTGTCAGTTGGTTTACATGTTACCTCAAGGGCAGAAAACAGCAAATTAAGGTACAAGGAGACCTGTCCCTGCTTAAAACACTACCCAGAGGTGGCCCTCAAGGATCCATCTTGGGGCCACTTCTTTTTGCGATATATATTAACAGTATAGGCCGGCCCGGTGGCACTAAGGGTTGAGGTGGTGGACGCCACACCTTGCACCACGCTGGCGACCCATGTTTGGGGATGAGTGCGGGCCGCTGGGAGTCATCACGGGCAGAGAAGAATTGAGCATCCCAAGGACTGCTCTCCTTCTCCAGGGAGGGGTGATGCCAGCAGTCGGCGATCGCTTACCCCCTAGTGGAGGCTGGGGGGCAGCTTGCTGATGCTGAAGATGTGGGCGGGGGATGGAGCAGATACCTGGAGGACACGCCGGGAGCATGTGCACGCTGCTGCCACTGGGCGTGGGTGAGCGCTACATCCCGAGGGAAGGGGAAAAGAGGAGTCCTCTACCGAAGGATGGCGATTGTCTCCCCCGCCGTAGCCGGAAGACACCTCCTGAAACTGGATCCCGATCTGGTGGGTCGAGAGAGGTCTCCCCACCCCCTGCCACGAAGGGTAAGTCATGGGGGATAAAGGGGAAGGGGTCTGATACCTGGTGCTTGGCACGGGGATGGGGGGAGTCCGAGGGGAATCGACAGAGGACCCCAGGAGAAAAAGTACCCCCCAAAAAAATATATTGATGCAGGCATTGGTCAAGCAACTGTGCACTTGTTTGCCGATGACATTGTTATTTACGGTGCCAAGCCTACCCTTGAACTAGCATGCAGTACACTGGAATGTGAATTTAACCTCCTTAAGCATAACCTCCTAAGTCACAAACTCCTGCTGAATGCAAAGAAAACAAAAGCCATGATCTTTTCTCCCAAACTAATCTCAGACTAGTCCCCCTCCCAGGGTACCCAGCCACAAATAACATCCCTCCTGGGAGAAACTGTAGAAAAATTAAAATATCTTGCCCTTTGGCTGGATCATAAACTCTCATACACAGTCCACATTGAGGAACTGGGTAAGAAGTTGAAACAGCTCCTAGGGTAATTCTTCAGAATCAAACGCCTCCTAACTCATGAAGCCAGGCTAAGTCTTGTGCACTCCACATTTCTACCACTCTTGGATTATGCAGACATGCTATACAGTCAAGGTCCTAGCACTATTCTGGTGAACCTTGACACATCATATAATAGGGCCCCAAGATTTATCACTGGCACTCCCTTCAGGACTCATCACTGTGCTCTGTATGCTATACTGGGTTGGCAATCCTTAAAAACCAGAATACTTAGAAATGCGGCTACCTGGACCTACCAAGCGCTAACTGGTAAGCTGCCAACTTAATATTTCCAGCTTGCTAACATATTCCACTGGTACCTGCTCACTTAGGAGTCATTCCTGCCTATTCCTCAACATTCCTCACTTTAGAACTTGTTTCGAGGCCTCCACATTAAGCCATTCCTTACCAACCCTCTGGAACACTCTTCAGAAAACCTTGAAGCTCTCGTTCCTTATAAAAATGCCAACTTTCAAATCTTATTAAGACACCACTTAACTGACTCGTGCAACTGCTTTTCTTGATCCTTGTCCTTCCTAGTTCAAGAGCATAATGCCGGGCTCTACTAAGCGCATGTAATAAATTGAAACTCATCCCACCCATTCCCCTACCATGAACTCGCTGCACCATGACATCACTTCAGCATCCACCTTGGGCTCCTTCAAGGTTAAACTTAAGCAATAGCTAGTTGCTGATGCCAGTTGTGACTGCTTCCAATAACCTTCCTTCTTATGACCAGCACTTATTCTAACCTTATGCTATTCTGACCTTATGCATAACTGTTCTCAGCATGTTTTTCAGGGGTAAGGGGCAACAGACTTCCTGGAAAACATAAACTGAACTTACAAACTTAAATGGGCAGACTGGGTGGGCCATAGGCCCTTATCTGCCGACACTGTCTATGTATCTATGTATCTATGTAAATAACTGTTCTGAGTTGCTAATCATTCTCCTTCACATTTCCTCTTGATCCCTTCCACTCTTTCCCCTCACCTCTCTATGGCTTTCCCGCTATCCCCCCTTCCCCGTTATATCTCCTGAGCTCCCTTTGCTCACTTTAAAATGCTTTGTCTCATACCATCTCACCTCTGACGAGGGCCCTGGGCTGATGCCATCCCTTACCTTGTTGATTATTAGATATTAGGCTGAGGCTGTTCTCATTTTTCTGCAAAGGGTCGTATAATAAGACCCCACCCCCTCTAATATGACCCTTTGAATTCCAGGTTTTAATCAAATATGCACCATGGCATACATTGTACAATGCCACATGTATTGGAACTTTTCTAGTTATACACATTTGTAATGTCTTGTATAATTCCTTGTTTTGTTTGTTCTCTGTCTCATGCTTTCCCAATATGTATTGTTCGTCTGACGTGCAACCTACGAAATGATCTTGTTCTCAAAGGGGTGATCCGAAATTTCAATAAATAAAAATCTTCCTTTTCCCCTCTACCTCCTTGAGGGTCCTTTCCCCTCATCTCACCCCCTTACTCCTGCTTCCCTCTGTTCTTCCCATCTATGCAAGCCTTACCAGTACCATTTCGGAATGAGCAATATTCATATATAGCCTTATTGTGATATTGTCATGGTTTTAAGCTGCAGGTATTTTGCACACAACTTGTTTGCTCTTTGTATGCACTATGATCCAATGTCAGGCAACACAGACTGATGTATGTATTGTATATATTGTATATTGTACATTTCTCCCCTCTCCCTTTTTTGTATTAATCTGATATGTATGAGTACATATTTTTTGCTTTTTATTTCTGTTTTTGGTTTTCTCTGATGCTGTATAATTATGTTTGTTGTGATCATCATTGTACTTTTGTCCAGGCCCACTTTGCAAATGAGTTCGCCTCAGCAAGGTCCCACCTGGTTAAATAAAGATGTTTGATTGAACAGGAAAAAACATAAGTCTTCTGAGACGACTCTTTGCCTCATATGGAATGCCATGGGAGCTAGTGTCAGACAATGGCCCCCAGTTTTCTTTACAAAAGTTCAAAAAGGTTTTTAAGTGAAACGGGGTCCAACATATTTTCTCTCCACCTTAACATCCAGTATTAAACGGTGCAGCCAAATGAGCTGTACAGCACTCAAAAAAGCCTGACCCAAACAAGGTTCTTGGTCAATACCTGCAAATCCAAAGGTTGGCTCACTTTTGGTTCACATACAGAAACACTCCTCACACTGTCGGAGAGCAAACCCTTACTGAACTGTTCCTCAGAGGTCAACAACATACCATTTGGCATTGTTCCAGCCAGTCTTGTCTAATACTGCACAAAACATCGACTGCAACAGCAGAGGATCTTCCATCCTTGGGAGAGGGTGATGGTTCGAGACTGGAGGCATCCCAGTTGTCTTTGGATTACTGGGGTGATGACTGAAAAACATGGACCTTTGACCTAAGGAGTTCATGTGGAACATTGCCTTGTTCTCATACATGTGAATCACCTGTTACTTTTCAGGGTTCCAGCTCATTCAGTAGAAGATGTCACTCCAGAAGAGGATAGTGACACTGAGGACTTTGCTCCTGCCCCTGTAATCCCACCAGGAGCTGAGCTGAACGATATAGGTCTGCATACATCACTGGCAGCAGTTGCGCCAGCCCAAAGATAACCCAATGTGGCAGTGAAGATCACAGAGACTTGACCTTTATGTCATGTACTGAGTGTGTGTCTCTGCAACTGGACTTGTTACCATTACCTGTTGTGTTATGTAGTTAGTAAAAAATTCTACCAGCAGGGCAGAATAATTCCCTGAACTTGTTCCTGGATACCGAATAGTCTGCTTCAGCCTGGAAGTTGGGAAATGTTAATGTTGGGTATTTTAAACTATATTTTGTCTAAAGCGAAGGAGTGTAGTATGCATGCTGTATATGTACTTACCCATATAAAGTACTGGAGAAGTCATCATGACTGTAGTCCATTGCCTTAACAATTAAGAAAGTCCACATTCTACTAAAAAAAAAAAAAAAAAAAAAGTACAAACAAGTAAGTAACAAGTAAGAAAGTCAGGCGAGCAGCGGCACAGAAGGAACTGCAGATAGCTGAAGGAATTAAGAAGGGGAAGAAGGCTTTGTTTCACTATATAATTGAGAAAAGAGACAAGAAGGAAGAATTGTTAGGCTTAAGAAAGGGGTGAAGTGGGTGGAGGATAATGAGGGGAAGCAGAGATACTAAATGAACACTTCTGTTTCGTCTTCACCAGGGAAAAGGATGGACCAGTGTCTTCAGGATGGAAAAGAGGAGCGGGGGGAAGGGAACATAGCTGTAGTGATAGAGGAGAATAGAGTGAGGGAAGGAAGGAGGGAGGGACTGCTGGCATTGAAGGTGGACAAACAACCAGGCCCGGATGTACATCCATGGGTACTAAAGGAACTGGCTGAGGAGCTGGCAGGGCCACTGGCAGACCTATTTAATAGTTCACTAGAGACAGGCGTGGTACCGCAGGACTGAAGAACAGCACATGTAGTGCCGCTCCACAAAAGCAGTCTCAAGGATGACCCAGGGAATTGCAGACCAGTCAGTCTGACCTCCATTGTAGGCAAGCTCATGGGGACCATACTAAAGGAAAGGTTGGTGGAATATCAACGAGGAGCATGGTCTCCAGGATGCGAGGCAGCATGGGTTCATGGGGGATTGTGTCAAACAAATCTGATTGACTGCTTTGACAGTGTCACTAAGGCAGTAGACAGGGGCCAAGCAGTAGACGACCTCTGTCTTGATTTCAGCAAGGCCTTTCACTCTCTGCCCCACAAAAGGTTGATCAGGAAGTTAGTGGATCTTGGGGTTGGGGAAAAGATGGCCAGATGGGTGGAAAACTGGCTGAGGGACAGAACCCAGAGGGTGATTGTTGGGGGGAGAGTTATCTGGCACAAGACAGGTAACCAGTGGAGTCCCGCAGGGCTCAGTGCTGGGGCCGGTGTTGTTCAATGTCTTCATCAGTGACACTGGAGATGGCATTAAGGGCAAAATGTGCCTATTTGCGGATGGCACCAAGCATTGTGGGAGAGTGGACACAGCTGAAGGGATACAGGACCTACAGGAAGATCTGGAAAAGCTAGGGGGGTGGTCCAGGATCTGTCAGCTTGGCTTCAATGCCAATAAATGCAGAGTTATGCATTTTGGAGTCAAGAATCCTAGGACTGAGTACTACCTGGGTGGAGTCCAAGTATCTGCATCAGAGGAGGAGAAGGACCTGGGAGTGATGATCACTAGTGACCTGAAGCACTCTACGCAGTGCAAGAAGGCAGCAGCAAAGGCAAACAAGATTCTGGGATGCATATCTAGGGGGATCAGTAGTAGGAGGGAGGAGGCTATACTGTCCTTGTACAGGTCACTGGTCAGGTCACATCTAGAGTATGGAGTTCAGTACTGGTGCCCACACCTCAAAAAGGACATTAATCTCCTGGAGAAGGTCCAGAGGAGGGCTACAAAGATGATAGCAGGTCAGCAGGGTAAGGCATACGAGGAGAACATGAGGGCACTGAACATGTACTCCCTGGAAGACAGGAGAGAGGGGGTACATGATTGGGACCTTCAGGTACTTGAAAGGGATAAATAAGGTTGATGAGGAGAATCTCTTTAAGCTGAGTGGCAACCATAACATGAGGGGGGCACAGTCTTAAGCTGGAGGGTGGGAAGTTTAGGAGAGAGATCAGGAAGCACTACTTCTTCACAGAGAGGGCGGTGGACACTTGGAATGCGTTGCCAGAAGAGGTAATCTCGTTGAAGACAGTGGGTTGCTTTAAGAGAGGCTGGGACAGGTATTGGGGGAGGGTAAGAGTCATGGGTAGGGAGGATGGGAGGAGTGGAGAGAGGGGGCAGGGACAGTAGCTCAAGCTATGGACCCTGCAGCACGAGCAGACTTGATAGACCAAATGGCCTTTTTCTGCGAGCAGACTTGATAGACCAAATGGCCTTCTTCTGCTGGCTTCTTCGTATGTTCATAACAATTGTAGTCCTTTGTAGTTCCTGTCATGCCCCATGAGTAACGTGGTGGAGTTGTCCTGCTCCGAGAATAAAGATGGCAGCTAGGAGATTCCTCTTCATCTGAGTCCATCTTTCCCTACCCCCAAATTATCACAACAATGTCTTTCAAAACACCACATCTGAAAATCATGGGCCAGGGGTTGGGGGGGGGCCCACTTGTGGTAACTTGCCCTCTTGGGATGGGCTAGCTTCCTGAAAAGATGGTGCTGACTTCTGGTACGTCGGCAGCAGGCGGTGACATAGAAAATGCAATCAATCAGTAAGTCAGTACATAGCTTATGGTTCTTACACTCAGTAGCTTAACCACATCATTGGAATACCTTGTCTCTTACAAATTATTTCAGGAATTATCTCTCATTTACTACATATAACATCATCTGGCCTTCCTATGTAGTCCTCAGCATGCTTATGGTGCAAAATATTGGCATAATGTTTTTGTTTTTTAGTAGCAGTTTTATGAAGTGTGTGTGTGTTTACATGAAACAATTGTTAAGTAGGGTCTTGCACTAAATACTGTCATAGAATGCCCAGATTTAGCACACAAATTGAAGAAGCCCAGCACCCCACCCCAAAAAAAAAAAAAAGGCCATAGTTTTATTGTAGAAAATTGTAGACCCTGTTACCACTGTAGAACTGTGTTTGAAAACTTGGGAAGATAAGCATTTATCTTGTGAAGAGTGGATACCGTACATAATTTCACCTGGAATGCCAATAACAAGAATTGGTAACTGACTTTCAAAACTGGTGGTATGCAGCAGATGTAAGCAAGCAAGCCAACACATACTTCACTCACACATGCAAGCAGTCCATGTGACGAGGTATTGTACTGTACAAGAAGTATGGAGAAGGAGCCTCCCAGACACTAATGACGCCACTGAGTTAAACTTCCGTACCATTTAGCTTGGCAGCATGAAATCATTTTGCTGCCAATAAGTTTAGGAAATCCTTCATATTAAGATAAAGGAGATGTTGCAAACACATTTATTCCCTATGATCTCCCTGTCCATCCCCCACACCGGTCATTACTGGAAAGGAGCCTTCTGGGCCCTGTCGCTTGCCTAGTAAAATATGTGTTTAAATAAATAAGAGCTGGCTCGGTGGCACTGAGGGCTGAGGCGCTGGAAGCCTTACCTCGTGCTATGCCAGCGACATGGGTTCGGGAACGACCTCGGGTCGCCGGGGAGCCAGCATGGGGAGGAGGGTCAGAGCGGGATTGAGCTGCGGTAGACAGCTGTCCCCTCCCAGGGGTGGTTGTCCGCTTCCTGTGTAGTTCTGCTCCCACCGGGTGGAGGACTGGTGGGAAGTGAGGGGGAGCGGCAGCAATAATGCCAGGGGTGGGGCGGAAGGGGCCAAGCCGGTGCCCGGCATGTGCCTCCACACACGCACACATACGTGTCTGCCGGGGTCCTGGGTATAGGGGCAAAAATGGAAAAAAGTATAAAAATCTATACAGAAAACTATAAATAAATAAATAAAACTCCAGGCAGAGTGGTCTAGTGTTTAGAGTACCATCTTGGAACTAGGTCATAGGTCTAACCCACGCCAGAGCCAGATATCTAGTGTGTGGCCCTGAACAAGTCGTGCACCCTCTTAATGCTCTTGTTCTCTCAGCTGTTAAAACTGTAGAAGCAGGACCCTGTGGGAAACAGTGTTGCAGCTCAGTGGGACTATCCTGGGTAAATACATTGTTTTAAAAAAAAATGTGCCTCTTGCTAGGCAGATGATGGTGATCTGGAAGTGCAGCATATTTCCACCAGTTTCTCTGGTTTGACAAGTTACAAATCGGAGATGTTAATCACAGAGATACCCGGAAGATGTTGTCATAAGCTTTGTGTTGATTTAGTATGTTTGTTTATTTATTTATTCATTCTTGGATTTGGATTACAATACCTTTGAGCTCAGGCAGCTCATTTATAAAGGTTCCACGTCATTTTAGGAAGGGTAGTACAAAGATCAAGAGGGAGATAAAAAAAAAAAAAAAATAAAGTAATATATATATATATATATATATATATATATATAGTATAATATGGAGACAATTACAGTTGTTACAATTACAATTGTAATTACAATTACAGTTATGTTGCAATTACAATTAGAATTATGTTGTTGGATAGTGGTTGTACAGTATATTAATTTAGCTTTTAGGGTTGATGAAGCTTGGTAATTATGTGATCTCTAGGTCATCCTTAGACCAGTGTGTTCTTTCTGGGGAATGTCTTGATGCTTCACTGTTGTAACAGTCTCTTTGTTGCATAGGCTGGGTGGCTCATCCTTGAAAGTAAATTGTAGTAGGTTATTCTGTCTGTTAGATGAGACATGGTGGTTGTTCAGGTGGCAATAAAGATCCAGTGGCACTTTTAAAAAAAAAAGTATGGGAATTTTTTACATAGAAACATAGACTTTGACGGCAGATAAGGACCACCTGGCCCACCCAGTCTGCCCAGTTCCCTACCTATTGGATAAGCTGCAGGTTCTAGTTAACCAACAGCCTACTTCCTGCAACCCCCCGCTATAATTGCCTTATGTCTGCCCCATGCATGTTTGAATTCCCCCACTGTTTTAGACCCCACAACAGGGTTCGACAAATCCTATTGCCCGACGTCCCGGGCTACCAGATACAGTGCAGGGACAAGCACTTTCTGTTGTGCCACCTGTCCACGGGCTAGCACTGATTTAAAAATCTTTGCTGCAGTTCTACCTTCCACCAGTAGGGTGCTCACTGCTTCGGCTGTGCACCTACTGGTCGGGAACGAGCGGTGAGTGTATGAGCTTGCCTCAGCCTATGGAAGCCTCAAGGAAGTGGCATCAGGAGCGGCGCGAGCAGCGTCGTCGGAGGAAAACGGAGGAGGAGCAAGCTGTCAGACTGGCGACGGGGCCGAAATGAGGAAGATAATCTTGAACTGTAAGTGATACAAAGAATACCCATTGGCGCGGTGGTGATTTGGCGCGCAGTGAGGCAGGTGAGCTAAAGGCGTGCATTGCGTTAGAGCCCTCATTCACTGTCTGTTGGAGGATACTAGAGGATACACAAATTAAACAGTCCGTTGTTGTGGATATCGGGGAGTGGGGACTGCAGTGCGACCTTTCTTTGTGTGTGTGGAGTGGACTTGACTACTGGAAACAAATTTAAAACTGAATTAAGGATAGAGGGTTGGTGAAGTGAAGAGCGGGAGGAGGAAGGCAGGAGCTAGGAGGACTAAGGAGTGGGGCAACGTGGCTGAGCACTGTTGACTGCACACAAGTGCATTAGTGCAGCAGACAAGCAAGCCATGCCAGTTTTGCCAAATTAATGAAGAAGAGACTAATCTGAGTAAATAAGGATGTGCAGGCAGGGTAAATAAATATTGAGAAGGGTTAGGTTGGGCATAACAGGGTGAAAGCAAACCAAGGCGCTTATAAAATAAATTAGTAGGCAGTACAGTGCAGTGGTCTAAGGCTCTGAGCTGCAAATCAGGACATCCAGCAGACCAGACCTGGGTTTGAATCCCACAGCTTCCACTTGCATACTGCCTGAGCAAGTCACTTAACCTCCTTGTGCTCCCAGGTCACTTAGCTTAGTGTGCTATACCTGGTTAAACAACTAAAAAAATAATTTAAACAAGGAGAAAGGAAACAAAACAGAAACTTGGGAGGGGGGACTGTCTGGTACTGTCTGCCGTCTGTGACAACTGAGAACTAGCAGCAGCATAAAGTGTCACTGACTACAGAAAATAAAAAGGAAGAAAGCAAGGGCAGGGGACTACTGCTGTGGGGCGGGGAGCTTTGTGTTGCCCAGTGCCCACCAGTAAAACAACAGTTTATTTGACTACTAGCTGCATAGACAAAAAAAATAAAATAATAAAAAGCAAAAAAAAAGAAAAGAAAATAAGGAAGAGGCTGGTGGGTTGTTGGGAGAGGAGGCGCAGATAGAGAGTTGTGTGTAAAGGAGTGAAGGAGGAGCTTGGAGAGAGGAGGGGCGAAGGAAAGGACTGACTTGAGAAAGTTAGTAAAAAAAAAAGATAGTATAGTAAGAAATAAGCCTATAACTCAAACTGTGTGTGGTGTGGGGCTATGCAATAAGCTTGGTTGGGCTGTTGGGAGAGATTTTGTGAAAGGAGTGAAGGACCCAGTGTCCTGCAGCCAGTTAGTTGGCTTTTGGCTTGAAGTACCCAAGAAACAAAAGAGAAATATAGTAAAAAATATATATAATACAAGTGTAATTAATAGTAAAATAGGGAGCCTAACTGGGGGTGGGCTTGGGCTGTGCTGGGAGAGAGGAGCGTGAGTGACTGTGTGGAGAGTGTTCTGCAGCCAGCGCTGACTTGTTACAGGACAAGACAACCTTGCAGTGTATAGAAAGAAAACCCAACCCATGAGCCCACCAGTGAAAAAAGGACACACAGACACCAGTGTTTAAAATAAGTTTATTATTATTGGTTCCATTAGTCTTTAAAAAAAGTGACCACCAAATTTATATGGACAATATGCAGACGAACAAAGCCAAACAACAAAGTCTCTTGTCTCTCTGGTCAGCAGCAGCACCATCTTTTACGAGACAAACACAGTCTGGTACTACTTCCACAGATAAAAGTCATGAAACTGAATCTGCATCTGTGGTTCTGGATATAATTGCTGACCAGGTACTTGATGTAAACAGAGAAGCCCTAGTAGCCTTATCTCAGAAAGCCCCTGTGTCACTTGCTAAGAAACGTAGTTTACTGCTTGATAATGAGGTGGCAGTTGGGAGTAGTAAAGACAAGAAATATGACCAAGAGAAAAGGGCCAGACTATTTCAGTGTCATTGGCTGTCCACTTATAAATGTTGAGAATACGATGATAAAAGGGCCTATGTACTGCACACTATGTGAAAGGTATCCCAGTATTGCAACTCCAGCATTTTCAAAAAACAAATGTCTTTGCACAGGCTCTAACAACTTTCGTGATTGAGTCACCACGTGCATGAAAATCCAATCCACATGTGCTATGCCAGAATCAACATATTCTGGAAAGTGGCCATGAGCAGTATGTTGTGAGATTAGTGAGTCACCACTTACCAAGCCTTTGCACAGTTGGAAGAGGCCACAAAAGCAAAGATGAGAGCCTGTTTAACACAGCGTATTCCATAGCAAAAATCTTCGCCTTTCTCAGACATGGGTGGCTCTGTGAATTACAGGAAAAAATGGCATTAAGCTGGGTTCTAATTATACTAACGATAAGCGAGCCGAGGGACTTTTGCAGTGCTATTTCAGCAGTGATATCCAGAACAGATGCAGACTCTTGCTAATGTTAAGTATGTGACAGTTCTTGCTGACGCAGTACTGATTACAGTATAACTGAGTGGGAAAATGTTTTCTTAAGGTTTGTTGAACCTAATTCAAAACAGGTGCATACATTGCTTATCCAAGCTGTGCCACTGGAACATGCACATGCAGAAGGTGTATTCCATGCAATATCAACTGCATTGGAGTCAGTAAATCTTCCTCTCAGTAATCTACAAATGTTAACAATCCAGGACGCTTCTTATTTCAGCAAATTTTGATGGGGCCAGTGTCATGATGGGCGAAGAGGAGAACCATAGCAAAGTTGCGGGAACACTGCCGTCCTGAAATAATTGCGATGCACTCGTTGCCCATAAGCTAGAGCTGGCAGTTCTCGATGTGTTAAAAATCCATTTGTATCAAAGCTGGAAAGTATCTCAAGGGAATATTTAAATTTTATCACTATAGTCCCAAAAAAATGAGAGGAAGCTCAAGAAATTTAACACTAGCGTGATGGATACTAATCTGACGCGCCTGCAATTAAACAAAGTGAGATGGCTTGCCAATGAGGTCACGCTCGTACATGCAGTTCAGTTAACTACCCACTGTTGTACAACACCTACATGCATCTTTGACTGCTGGTGGTGGGAAAGTTCAAAACAAAGAGCTCTTAAAAAAACACAGAGTGTGCAGTTTGTAAAAGCTATCCATATACTGCAAGATTTCCTGCCAATACTAAAAACCTGTCACTGCAGTTTCAACGAGATGACATAGTAATACTGGAAGTTCCACAGCTTGTTGAGACCTGCCTACTCCAGCTTATGGAACTGAAAACCATGCCAGGGCAATACATGGCAGCTTTCCTCAGCCATTACAAACCAGAACAGAAATGTATGGAATATGTTGTGACAAAGAGGAGAGGGGAGGAAGACTGTTCATTTCCCATTCAGAGGCAACTGCTTGAAATCAATTTTGTGACAGATGGACAACTGCAGACTTTAATAGATGCAGCAATAATGTATATTGACAACAGATTTAAAATTTCTCAGGCGTGCCTCTCAAATGGTTCAACTGCTTGATTTTAAGCAGTTTGATCTGCAAGAGACCAACTAGCGGTGTTTGGGACCTCTGAACTTGCAAACCTGGCAGAATATTTTCACTTTTACGGAGAGCAGCAGGAACATATAAAGTCAGAGTATGCTGCATTTAAAACAATATTGAAATCTGCCATTGAAAACCCTATTTGCAGGTATATACCAGATTACTAAAAGAAAAAACCCCAGATTATACACATTCTTGACTTAGTTGAAATACTCATGGCAATGAGTGTATCGACTGCAAAATGTGAGAGAGTTTTTCTGTTCAGAACCTAATCAAAACAAAAATCAGGACAAGGCTGGCTGATGATTCACTACAGTCTCCTGCAGATAGCAGTAGAAGGTCCTGAACTGCATGACTTTGATCCGGATCCAGCAATTAACCACTGGCTGCTCTCTGGTCCAGGCACTCGACATGTTAGAGTGGGCATGCTGTTACTGCTGATACATTATCTTCTGGTTTAGCTGCTTCTGCTGATGATGATCTTCTTGATGCTAGTACTCCTGCTCCCAGTGCCCCATCATCTTCTTCCTGGCCTAGCCCTTAATCACCATTTCATGTTCTTCTCAACCAGCGGCCTAACTGGTTTTGGCTTGTCCTTAACTAATTCTGTATCATTTCTCCAATCTCTTCTAATACAGACTTCTGCCTGGGGTGTCTTAGTGTCCGGCCTGTACTACCCTGGCCTGTATTAACAAAAATATGAAAATATTGTTTTCCTGATTTATGAAGTTCTTCTACATCTCTCCATCCATCCTATGAAATAATAGTACAACATATAAGCCCTGCCACACAGCCACACCATTTAACTTATTTCTGTTAAGTCGGTTTAATATTTCAATTGAAATGTACTGGACTACCACTCGGAACTCGAGGACTACCATTTTTGTCAAGGCCACTTGTCCTGGACTAGCATGAGATTTTAAAATTTGTCGATCCCTGCCCCACAACCTCTCCAGGAAGGCGGTTCCATTCATCCACCACTCTCTCCATGAAAAAAACATTTTCTCACATTACCCCTGAGCCATCCCCCCTCTATCTTTAAATTGTGTCCCCTTGTTCTTACACATCTCTTTTTCTGAAAGATGCTACCCTCCTGGACTTTGTTGATTCCCTTGAGGTATTTAAAAGTTTCTATCATGTCCCCCTGTCCCTCCTTTCATCAAGGGTATACATATTAAGCTCTCTCAGTCTCTCTTCATATGGTTTCTGATGTAGACCCTGCACCATTTTAGTTGCCGTCCTCTGGACTGCTTCCATCTTGTCTATGTCCTTGCCAGATGAGGTCTCCAAAACTGCATGCAGTACTCCAGATGGGGTCTCACCAACTGTCTGTACAGAGGGATAACCCCTTCCCTTTTTCTACTTGTGATGCCCCTCCCTATGCATCCCAGTATCCCCCTGGCTCTCCTTACCGACTTCTCACATTGCTTACCCACCTTTAGGTCATCTGATATGACTACCCCGAGGTCCCTTTCCATTATTATTGTTGTTAGTACCTCCCCTGCTATTGTGTACTCTTCTCCTGGATTTTTATTTCCCAGGTGCATTACTTTGCACTTCTTTGCATTGAATCTAAGTTGCCATATGTCTGACCATTCCTCCAACCTTGCCAAGTCCCTTCTCATCATTTCTACCCCCCTTGTGTATCAACTCTGTTACAGATCTTTGTGTCATCTGCAAAGAGGCATACCTTTCCTTCCAGACCCTCTGCAATGTCACCTATAAAGACGTTAAAGAGGACTGGACCCAGTACTGAGCCCTGAGGTACTCCACTAGTAACCCCTTTCTTTGGAATGTGTTCCATTCACTATTACCTTCTGTGTCCTGTTGTGCAGCCAGTTTGCTACCCAGGCTACCCCTGGGACCCACTCCCAGGCTGGCTAACTTGATTATTAATCTTTCATGTGGGACTGTGTCAAATGCCTTGCTAAAAGTCTAGGTAGGCCATATCCACAGCCCCTCCCTGGTCTATTACTTTGGTCACCCAGTCAAAGAAATTAGATTAGTCTGACATGACCTTTCTGCTGAGAATCCATGCTGCTTTAGGTCCTGTGCCCCGCTGGCCTCTAGGTACTCAACAGTTCTTTCTTTCAGAAGTGATTCCATCATTTTCCCCACCACTGAGTTCAAACGAACAGGTTTGTAGTTTCCTGCTTCTGCCTTGCTCCCACTTTTGTGAAGGGGAATCACATCTGCCCTCCTCCAGTCCTCAGGTACCACCCCATCCTCCATGATTTGTTAAAAACTGTGGTCAGTGGTGTCACTAGATCCTCCCTTAGTTCTTTTAGGATTCTAGGGTGAATCCCGTCAGGCCCCATTGCTTTGTCCACCTTGAGTTTTAGGAGTTCTTTCAGGACTCTTTCTTCTGTAAATGGACTGGTGTCAACCCCACTACCCAGAGTACTTCTACTGTTTGGTTTAGGTAACTCCTCTCCTCTTCTTTTGTGAATACTGAGCAAAAGTATTCATTCAGTATCTCTGCCTTTTCACTGTCTCCCTTTGCCCACCTCCCCTCCGCTCTCCTTTATTAATCTTCACTATCCCTCCCGTAACCATTCTATGCTCCCTAATGTACATATAAAAGGTTTTATCCCCCTTCTTAACCGAGTTGGCTATGTTTTCCTTGGTTTGGGCCTTTGCTTTTCTGACTGCCTTCCCTACTTCTTTCTGCTTTAATTGATACAGTTCCCTGTCGTGCTCCTTCTTATTAAAATATTAGACAACAAAAGTACAAGAAAAGGAAAAAACATCAAATCAGAAACTTATATGTCATTGCAATGATGAACAAATGGAGACAACAAAACAAAAAAGGGAGAGAAAAAAAAACAAGACAAAATTAAAGGAGAATCGAAAAACACACAGTGTAATAAACTTGTCTCCCTGTGCTGATACAGCTTCTTAGCTTGCCAAAAAGTATAGGGATTCCTTTTAACTATTAGCTGAGACTGTACACTAAAATAACCTTCAGTAAATAATTAATTCCTGGCACATCACTTTGGATCTTCAAAATGTCTGAAATGTAGAATTTGTCAAAACATTGGGAAAACCAAAGGAAAATCAGGCAATAGGTTGATCAGTATTGGTTATCCATGGTACATTCCTCCATATCATATAGTAAGCGAACTGTGATGTGTGTTTTGTTTACATCTGATAGATTTTGTAAATAGCACAGGTTATTTTACATAATAACTCCACAGCTGATGCCTGTTTCTGTTGCAGGACAAATTAAGAACCGTGCACACCACTCTCAGCATACTAAGTTCCCATTTCTGCCATGCAGATGGATATGAGCCGTAAATAAGTATCTCATAGGTCATTTGTTTAAAAAGAGGTTCTTCCCATTTCTCTGCTACAATTTTCCAAAATGAAGAAACATATGAACAATTAAAAAACAAATGTTCCGTGGTTTCTAATTGGTTTATACGTGTCTCTCTAGAGTAAACCCTTTCCCCGAGTTGCTTATGGTAGTGATTCCCTTTAACATTAAATTTGTCATGGCAACAAAGCCAGTGTATATCCCACATATGTATCAGTATTATGGGTTCTGTTACTTAACAAGTTTTTAAGGGAGGTTATGAACAAAGGGGGACACCTAGGTAATATGTCTGATTCCTGGTAATGGATTTCCATAATCCAAGTATACAACATTTTTCTCTGAAATGTGACAAGTTGAATGCTGGTAATCTGCCAGTTCTTTAATTTCATAAAATCATCTCTCATGTAGGTAGGAGCTAGGGCTGTCTTTTTTAATTGCCCGTAATGTTCCTGTTTCCTGATTCCACCACCAGGTCTGACAGGTAAGAAAAAGCAGCGGTTCCCATCCCTTGGTTTGGTTGCATAACAGCGTTTTAAAATTAGCCATAAGAAATATAGTATAACAAATTGTGGGGTTAACCATGTGCAAACCCCCTTGTTGTACTGGTAAATATGTCATCTTTCTTTTAATGGGGTTCACTAAGCTTCCCCATAGGGCCTGAAAAAAAAAAAACACTTAATATGGATGTTTCCAATGCTTTTGGTTGTGGAAAGATGTAACTAATATAAAGGAATAAGAAATGTTTTAATAAGAAAATTATCTTTTTCTTTCCTATAGTCCATTTATTCCATTTTGCCACACGAGCCTTGCCTTGTGCTAGTTTGGGTTCCCAATTCAAAATATCAAGGTGTTCTGTACCAAAGTTAATTCACAAAATACGTGTGGGTCCCGGTAGGAATTGAATAACTGCAATCTCGGTCAAATTTTCAGCTGCATTTCCCAGTTGTTTTACTTTGCATTTATCCCAATTAAGGGAGGCACCAGAAAAGTTAACACGTTCTGTACCTATGTCCAAAACTGTGTGTGCGAAAGTTGTATCCTGCACTAAGAGGCATATGTCATCCGCATAGGCTGAAACCTTTGTCGGTAACTGGCCAGTTTCGTATCTGATCAAGTGTATTTAGTTTCCAAAGTAATGGATCCATATAAAATGCATAAAGTAATGGGCTCTGTGGACAACCTTGATGTACTCTATTCTTAATGGATAACTTTGGTCCACACCATCCATTAACAAGGGGTGTAACTATGGCTTGATTATAGAAGCATTGTAGCCAGGAGATAAACTTTGTTAGAATACCGTAGTGTTTCAAAGTAAACCACAAGAAGTCTTGGTCCACCAAATCAAAGGCTCGATGCTGGTCTAAGGATAGTAAAAGACCTTTCATCCTGTT
Source organism: Neoceratodus forsteri (assembly GCA_016271365.2). Taxonomy (NCBI): domain Eukaryota; kingdom Metazoa; phylum Chordata; order Ceratodontiformes; family Ceratodontidae; genus Neoceratodus; species Neoceratodus forsteri. The sequence goes on from CM057453.1 coordinate 1,266,887,688, forward strand.
TGTATTTCCTCTGTCCACTATTTCTCATAATAATATAAGATGATCTGAAATTTGTCATTCTGGTATGGCACAAACATGTGCTGTGCTTATAAGCGATTTGGACATCTGTGATAGTCTGTGGTGTAAAATTTTAGCAAATATATTAAAATCACTATTAAGTATACTGTTAAGTCTCCCATTTTGAATGTATGATTTGTCCCCTTTTTATGCAAGTATATTGACACCCCCTCTCTCATACTCCAGGGTAGAACTTAGAGTTAAACTTTGTACCACTACAGGAGAGAGGGACCTGGGACTCATTATTTGTGACACCTTAAAACAGACAAGCCAGTGCAACAAAGCATACAGCAAAGCAAGCAAAATGTTGGAGTGTATAGGGAAGGGAATAGATAGTAGGAGCAGGGAGGTGATCCTCCCCTTTTATTGATCCTTGGTGAGGCCACACCTGGAATACTGCATCCAGTTCTGGAGCCCTCACCTAAAAAAAGGACAGGGGTAGGCTGAAAGTCATGCAGAGAAGGGCAACGAAGATGATACAGGGCTTCCAGTGGGTCTCCTATGAGGAGCAGCTGAGAGCGCTAACATGTACTCACTGGAGGCCAGAAGAGAGGGGCGAGGTATGATCTGAAACTTTCAAATTCCTGAAGGGCATTCATAGAGTGCCCCACACAGAGATATTCAAGAGGAGCACCAGCTTATTGACACGTGGGCAGGAATGGAAACTGTGTGGGAGGAACTTCAGGAGGGTTGTGAGGATGTGAGGAAGTACTAATGTAATGAAAGGGCGGTTGAGCAATGGAACAGTCTGCTGAGGTGGTGGGCGCAAAGATTGTGCAGGGTTTAGAAAATGGACTTAGAAATTCCCAGGCTCTGATTGGCTCATAGCCCTGGCAAGGTGGGCATCTATCAAACAGCAGAGCCCAGGTTTAAAAAGTTCCAGTCCCAACCAACCTGAGTACCAATACCAGAGTGCCACAGAATGTTAAGTTTAAACTACCCGCCATGTTTTTCTCTCGCTTAGTGAGAGATATGTCAACCCCTGATAATTTTTCAGTTCACTGTAATTTATAGTCTATAGACTCATTTAGCAAGTGACGGAGTCCCGTTTCCCATTGTGTGCCAGTTAACATTTACTATGGAGCAATAGAAGGCTCAAGTTTTAAAATGCCGCTGTCTAGCTATGAAAATCTTCACCCTGCTAACCGGCCACAAACAAACCACCCCCAGGGCCTAAGTGATCACATTTTGCTACAAAATTAAAGTACCTTTGTTTTTGTTTGTCTGTTTTTAGCACACTTCATCAACCACTTCTGAGTTCCCTGTCCAATCGTGCCTGACAGAGCGCCATTCCCGCTCCACCACTGACCGCTCTCTCCCCAGTCTGCCAACAAAAAGCACAGTTCTTCCACAGTTATATATATATATATATATATATATATATATATATATATATATATATATATATATTTTCAGATCCACGATGCGGTCGCTGTCCTTCTCAAATCTACTTCATACCACCACCATCGCGCCTGTCCCTGACAATGCCTGCACGAAATCATCGTGTTTGCCTCCCACTCGCCTGTTCTGACAAAACGAGAAAGGAGAACCCATTAAATAAAAGTCGCTAGTCCAGCTCAGTGGCGCAGAGGGTTGAGGCGCTAGCGCCTTACCTCGGCCCACACCGACGACCTAGGTTCAGGAATGGACTCGGGACATCAGGGGCTGGCAGGGGCAGGAGAGGATCGAAAGTCTGTAGGACTGCTCTCCTCTCCTGGGGTGGGTCGTGGGTTGCCGCCGTGCTGCAGTGGCCTCTGGTGGAGACCAGGGGCATTGCAGACACACGCAGGAGGTACAAACTGGAAAAGTGGAAATACCGCTCCATGGCAGCCGGATGACGGCTGCTCGGCTCTCTGAGGACATCTAGGTCCTACCGAGCTCTCCGTCTCAGCAGCACCCCTAGGGCCAAGTGTTGTGCTGGTCTGCCCCCCCCCCCTTGGCTGGCGCTTTTCCCCTCGGAGGAGGGGGACCCATCTGGTGAAGGGTTACGCCGGGTTACCCTGAGGGCTGGCTGCGATTTGAGCAGAGGCTTGGAGGACAGATGGATTGGAGGTTCAGCCTTGGCAAGCCCGGAGGAGTGGTTCATAGGAGGTAATAAAAAAAAAAAAAAAAAAAAAGTCTGATTTTTTTTTTTTTTTTTTTTACCAGGTACTGTCCTCTTTTCAGCCCTCTGGATCTGTTGCCTGACTGCAGCACTACTGCCCTTCCTGATTCTGGCTCGGCATCAGTATCTGATCCTATACAAACAGACCGGGGGTGAGGATAAGGGAGTCATCTCAGCATTAAAAAAAAAAAAAAGACCACAGGCTGTGTAAAGGGGTGGGGGTGTAAACATGGGACACAACTCTGAGGCACAATGTGTGTGTTGGGAGGGGGGGGGAACCTTCTCACCAGTGAAGCAATCATAAAAGACAGCATTACCCTCTGCTGGCAAATGTACCAGTGGAGGGACTATTTTACAGGGAAAAACAGCTTTTTTTATTCTCTTCACACATTTTATTTTTTTACATAAACATGCAATATGTAGCCCATTTTCTAAGCGCAATAAGTAATACCCTCCAGGGTGGGCGGTATTGGGGTATACTGGACCTTCCAAGGGCTATAAGGCCCGATGCCGGGCAATCCAGTATTACCCAATACTGCCCACACTGTCAGGTATTATTGCTTTCTTCAGACATGGGTGGGACAGAGTGAGAGCACAAAAGCAAACAGCACTCACAGTACAGCGTTTGGGGGGGTGGGGACTAGCTGAAGGGGAGAGGGTACATCCCTGAATTGACACTAGGTCCAGGGAATCTTTTTGGGCCGGCTCGACGGATCCCCTAGTCTTTTCTGCTGTCACGTTCTGTGTTTCTATGTAACAGACTCGTCGCCTTCCAGGAGTTTTCCTTTTGAGTGGGGCATTTGGTCCCCATCTCTTCTCCCAGTTTATGGGATACTGGGTCACCATAGCAACCTCAGTAGTGCGCCACACTACCACACGTGCACAGACACTAAACTGAGACTCCTTTTTTTTTTTTTTTTTTTCGTCCAAATCTCTGTGGACTCTGTTGGGATAGTCATCTTATACTGGAATATGAAGCCTCTGTCTTTCTCTTCATCTAACTAATGCATAATTTACTTTTGGCAGGCATCATAAACAATGCTCTTAAATAATTTTTTGACCTATGGAATGAAAGGAAAAAAGAATAGTTATGTACGTACCCTAATGGTAGCTCTTTGAGAGAATCTACTCCAGTGGGCCACACCTCTGGGACTTTACCTACGTCAGCACTAGGACCACATAGAAACTTTCACTGGAGAGGGGCCACCCACAGAGATATCATGTGCCCCTATAATGGTCACAAGGGCACTTAATCATGTAATTGACCTGTTCAGATATACAAGTAATAAATTGCTTTATCACTTGGTGTTATTGCAATTCTGACATTTTCTGCAATGGAAACTGTCAGCTATTAGTGAGCTATCAGCAAAAAGTCTGTTGTCATTTTTAGGGCACTTATGAAATGAATGGATAACTCTGTCCCGAATACTCTCAGCTTTTTGAGGCATATTAATAGTCTTTCCCCGAATGCCAAATTTCTGTTTGAGTCAACTGAAGTGTGTTCCAGTGTTTCTGTAGGATATCTTCTATATTTTCAGAAATGTCATTACATGCTGTGGAGATTGATGTTTCACTTTATCTTCCTTGTTGGTATTCTACTTTTTTTGTTTTTTTTTTTAATATCTTCCCTCGGAATGTAGAGTCTCATTTCTGTTTTGCCTCCTCTAACAGGCCTGTTTCATAACCTCTGTCCATGAACTGTTTTTGAAGCTCCTTAGCTGCCTCTTCAATGTCCCATTCTTTAGAACAGTTTTGTCTTAGTCTGACAAACTGTCCATAAGGGATGGTATTGATTGTATCTGGTGTATGATAATTTGTGGAATGTACGGACCTAGCCAGACTGGAGAGATGGTCAGGAATCTAGCAGCTTGGTTTCAATGCCAAACGTGCAGAGTGATGCGCATAAGGGCCAAGAACCCAAGGACAGAGTACTACATAGGAAATGTTCGAGTAACTGCTTCCATAGAGGAAAAGGATCTGGGGGTGTTAATTACTAGCGACCCAAAACATTCCTCTCAATGCAAGAAGGCTATGGCGAAGGCTAACAGGATGCTAGGGTGTATTGCAAGGGGATTCAGTAGTAAGCAGAATGAGGTTATTCTGCCATTGTACAGGTCTTTGGTGAGACCGCATTAGAATACAGAGTGAGGTACTGGTATCCATACCTTGAGATGGACATTAACATGCTGGAGGGGGGCCAGAGGAGAGCAACTAGAATGATCAAGGGACAACAGGATAGGTCATATGAAGAGAGGCTGGGAGCCCTAAGGACGTACTCACTGGAAGAGAGGAGGCAGAGGGGTGATATGATAGAGACCTTCAAGTACATGAAGGTAGTTAACAGAGTGGAAAGGGAGGGTCTCTTTAAAAGAAGCCATGACAGCACTACCACTTGGGGGCACTGCCTAAAATTGATTGGGGGGGTATTCAGAAGGGATGTAAGGAAGCATTTTTACAGAGAGGGTGGTGTCCACCTGGAACAAGCTGCCTGAAGAGGTTGTGGCAGCAAAGAGAGTGGGAACATTCAAGAGATCCTGGGGCAAACACAGAGAACCATGGGACCAAGAAAGGGGGTGGGGAGGGATGGGCAAGGATCATTGGTACAAGTTGTAAAGCCAGGACACTGCATCATATATCGAGCAGACTCGATAGACCAGGAGATCTTCTTCTGCTGGCTGTTTTTGTATGTCCATATGTAGTAAGACATTTTTATCAGTTTCTTTTCTGTGCAGTTTTTTAATCAACTTGTAACTTAATTATGCATAAATCTAAAAAGCTTATGCAGTTTGAGTCCCAGCTTATGACAGATTTCGAATATTCAGTACGGTCATTTAGGTAAGCATGAAAGTCTAGTATAGTCATCTGTGGTGCCATTCCATACATACAGTATGTCATTAGTAAAACGTTTCCAGATTAGAATTGTTGATATGTGTTTGTTTTTCTCAATATTGTAAATGCAGTCTTTCTTGAGTTTGGCCATGGATAAGTTGTAATAGCTAGGGGCCAAGGACAAGCCAGGCCATAGCCGTGCCCTTAATCTGCCAATAAAATTCATTTTCAAATCTGAAATGATTTCTAGATAATATTAAATTGCCAGTTGAATCAAGTATTCATTTGATGGTATTCAGTAGTAGGCAGAGCGAGGTTATTTTACTGTTGTCATTGGTGAGACCACATTTAGAATTTGGGGTGAGGTGCTGGCATCCTTACCTTAAGAAGGACATCAGCATGCTGGAGGAGGTCCAGACAAGGGCAACGAAAGATGATTGAGGGGTTAAAGGAGTGGTCCCATGAGGAGAGGCCAGGAGCCCTGGGGATGTACTCCATGGAAGAGAGGAGGCAGAGGGGTGATATGATAGAGACCTTCAAGTACATGAAAGGAATTAGCAGAGTGAAAAGGGAAGGTCTCTTTAAAGTGAATGACAGTAGCACCACTGGGGGGGGATTCAGAAGGGATATAAAGCAGCATTTCTATACTGAGAGCGTGGTGTCCACCTGGAATGAGCTGCCAGAGGAGGTGGTATCAGCAAGGACGGTGGGCGCAGTAAAGAGAACCTGAGACAAGCACAAAGGGGGAACATTTGGGACCAAGGAAGGGGAGAAGAGGGGCAGAGGAAGGGACAGTTGGGGGGGGCAAGGTCATTGACATAAATTGTAAGGCTAGACCACGCTTTAGTTACTGAGCAGACGCGATAGACCAGGTGGTCTTCTTCTGCTGGCTCTTTTCATATGTTTGTATTTTTCCCAACATTTGGTCTACCAGAGCTTCCTAAAGGGTTTCCAGCCCATTCTGATAGTTATACTGCTATATTAGTATTCCACATCCCAAATTATCAAAATCTCATTCTTCCAATCTGTATGCTCCTTATTTAAGTCTTCTGTGACTTCAGTGGTGTGTTTAATGTTTCCGTGGTAAGATTTAGTTTCCATAACAAAGATTGTGATGATTCACAAAGATAGAGAGTAGCTCCAGGGACTAAGCTATACCTGCAACTATAGGTCATCCTGGAGGGTTCTCTCTATCCTTGTGGATTTCGGGCAAAGTGTAGAAAACCAGAATTATATAATGCTGTTTAAATAAAGCTTTCCTTTCCTGGTCTGTTAGGAATTTCCTGTCTGTCATGAGTGGGAGTCAAACTGCATAAGTGTAACCCGGGTGCCACCTCCCAACGGGCTACTACCCCAGCCTGCTGCCCTAAATGCAGGTGTAGGGGCTTGGGTTCTGATTTAACTAGCACAAGGGGCTCAGTACCAGCAGTAATGATATTTGCGCGGTGCCTTCACCCAGAGTGATCTTTAAGTGGGTTAGATGTTAAGCTACCACAACCCTCTGGGAAGTTGTACCTGCCCATAGCCCCAACCAGTGGTCCCACACGTGGAGTTGCCCAAAACACTCTGCTTAACATTCAGGTTTCAATTAATGGTGAGTGCTAATAATATGCTCACAGTAACCACTTACCAACAGGGTCTGGATACTCGCGGCACACCCTGTGCACCTGTAAAGAATGAGTTGCAGAAGAAACAATACATTTTGTACCTTCTCCCAGTAACCCAGTACTTAGTAATAATACGCTCAGGAATCAGTTTAACATTCAAACAAACTGATTTATTGAGGGACTTGAACAGGGGTTGGGGATGCAAATCACTGCTTAGGTTTAGGTTTTTTCATTAGTTAAATATTCAGATACATTTACCCCTTGGGCAGTTTCAGTTGCTACTGTCTGGGTAACCAGGATCTAAGTTGTTGCAGGCCTTAACGTTGCCGCGGGTTGGCTGACGTTGCAGCTGGTTGGGGCCCTTAAATAACTGATTATTAATTCTTGCACTTTTGATTGTTGCAATATTCACGAGAACTTTAAACCCAAAGCAGTTGTAATCCTCAGGCCCGATAGCCTACAAAAACAGTCTACACCACAGGACAGTTGAACTTTAAATGCAAATCAGTTGGCAAACACTTTTTATTTTTGTGTTGTAGGGCACACCCTGTTGTACTCACTGAACCAGGACCTCAGGCACTGGGCTGATTTCCAGGCTGGTTCCTTTCGAAGACTAGCTCTCCATTGGATGGCTGCAGCTTACAGGTTTCTTCTTTCTGGACAGGGGCCAGGATACAGGGACCAGGGCTTGCACGATTCACCCCCACATCCAGGCCTCTCTCCCAAGGGTGGCTGCAACCCGCAATGACTCTCTCTCCGCAGGATCTGACTCCCCAAACCAGTCTCTCAGCAAGTTTTATAGAACAGGCAGCAACAGTCTCTCAGGAAAGTTGTTAGGCATCACAAATTTAAATTCTGGCACAGTCTCAGATAGGCCGTGCAGCTTACTCACTTGCAGACTGCAGTCCTGAAAATGTAAGCTGGCAATGCAGAAATTTGGGTCTTCCTCTTTTGGCAACAGAGCTGGAGACAATCCTAGTAGCCCCAGGTTTTAGATTCAAGCATAGTCCCTGGGGCAAACGGGTCTCTCACTGAGATGCAGATTGGGGATCTGTTTATAAGTTCGACCCCCTTTCAGTATGGAATTTAGCTCTAGGGAAATCACTTCTTTTCTCCCTTTTGGAGAGTTGCAGTGTGGTCTGCAGACTTGGCAGTCTCAACAATTCAGACAAGAGTTCAAGCCAAGGAGCAGTAAAGCAGGCCTCTCCCCAAAATTCCCAGAGCTGAGGAAAAGAGCCTCCTCATTGTCTGAAAGCTCTTTCTGGACTGCCCCAGATCAACTCTCCCTCTCCCTGAAGGGAAACAAAGTTCTGGATTCTGATTGGCTGCTGAAACTCTCAGACACAGTTCTAGCATCCTAATTGGTTAAAAAATGGGTGCCAAGTATTGTCCCTGTTTTTCCCCCACAAGTCTTAGCACAGTCCCAAAAGCCTCTGCCTGTAATTCTGACTTGCTGATAGGCTGCAAACATGGTTGCGTTCAGAATACAGTCCCCTTGCAGTCCATCAGTGTCCCAAATTCAAAGTTCTGGTGCAGCCAGGATAATTACTTTTATTAAATTATAGCCCCGCTGTTTTGTAGCTATACCTGTGCCCTGTTGAACACTGTCCATATTTAGTATTTTGACTTGGTCCTTAGTCTGTCGCTAGCGCTACAATTAACTGTCCCCTAGCGCTAGACAGGCTTGCCTCATTAATGTTTATGAGGACGAGGTGCTCTCTATTAGCTCTCCTTTATTAAATTGCCCCAAAGGTTCTGGGATGCTGTGTTCAAGTATTGACCCACGATTAGATAAACATGGGGACCAGGACCTCCAAAAAAGCATTTGTTTGACCGCAGTTGCGGTCGGAAAATTGTGAGTGCTTCTGCGCATGCGCAGCCGCCCACGTGCACATTTGTGCACAAAGAACAGCGGCGGCTTGCAACCCAGCTCCTCCGGCCCATTGTGGGCAAAAGTCACATACAAGCAATTGTGTAGACAGGCATACTCACTGTACACATTTGTGTACAGTTTTGTTGAGTGCCTCTCACAAACTATAAGCCACTCTGTTAATATTATCATTCTGATCTGTAGTATTTGGGTTAGTGTAGGCCACTGAGGAGTGTCCAATATATGTATAACCTCTTTAGAGAGTAGAGGAGTCATCTGACAACAATCTGACTTGTTTGGAAGGGGGTGCCATTTGGAAAGGATGTGTACATTTTTTAATTGGGGGGGGTGTGTAACTGTTGGAGATTGTGTACAGAATGGAAATTTCTGGCTACACTCCTGCGTACAAGGACTGTACGGGGCCCAGGGGCACAATCCAGGACTCTGGCTGTGGTGGTACTTTTTTCAGGGGAGAATGGGGGAAAAACCACAGGAAACAGGAGACATTTAACATAAGCCCTCATGGGGGGTTACATAAGCTTTTTAGATTTATGCATAATGAAGGGCAATAACAAGTTGATTACAAAATTGTACAGAAAGGAAACTGATAAAAATGTATTACTACATGCCACAAGTTGTCATAAACCTGATACAGGTAATAACATACCATATTGGACAATTTGTCAGACTAAAAAGAAATTGCTCTCAGTACTCCAGATAAGGCGAGTTCGAGCCTGTTTTACTCTCCAGTTTTTCAGAAATACTGGTTAAAATGTTTTTGGCAAGTAGCAATACTCATTCCAACCCTTTCAAATGCTCCATATTTTCTTCAAAAGGGACAATTTTATTCCCAAAATTTAAAGCATTTTTTTTACTCCTAAAAATTATATTTTACTTATCTAATGGCAAAATAATGCCTGCTCATTATGGAATTCCTGGTAATATGGGAGGTCATGGGGTGGGATCTGAGAAGGGAGGTGGTTGCCATTTTCCCTCTTTTTTTTATGATGAAAACGTATATGTAGTGATATCACATACATTTTTGTATTAATGCCACATGAAATTGTGAAGTGGATATGTACAGTCTTTTTTTCTGTTCTGTTATTTTTGGAATATTAATGTGCAGCATATTTATGTTGAAAAAATTGACTAATTGGATGCACGATTTTACTGAGTGCACCTTTCTTAGACCTGTCACTGTTATGATGACATTATGAACAGAATGTTTAGATCTGAGGTATGCTGTGTTGTATCTCCGGGAAGCTGTATTGACAAAGCGCAAAGGGTTATGGGTCTTCCGTAGTGAGCAGGCATAGTTTTGTATTTGCACAATCAATGTGTAAGCGCACAGCTTTATTTACCTTGGGTTACTTTTTTTCCAAGAGTGTGCTGATACTTGTTTTTCTCCTGTGAGCCTTTGGGAGGTTAGTCGCCCCTCTCACAAGCACTGCTCTGGGTCACTGTATCATGGCTCGGATTTGGTTGGGACGTTATGCATTTGTTTTAGCCTCTCCTGATTGTCATCACTATTAGAGATTTAGTATGGACCCAGACAAAATGACTTCTGCGGAGCAGCTTTGCAAAACAGCATGGGTTCTATTTTGCCTATATGAGGCAGCCTGAGGGTGACAAAAGGGTCAGGAGACTGTTACTGTCAGACAGTTTGTGTAATTTCTTTGGTAAGAAAAACTAGTTCTGACTAGCCCAACTAGGCACCTTCATCCTCTCCTCTGAGCATGCGCTAGTTCTAGAAACTTTGTAAGTAACAATGTCATACTGCAAAAGTATGTAAGAATAGTCGGACAGTGTGGCATTTGCACACACCTTACTCCAGGGAACAGAAAGCTACAGCCCATGCTTTATGACCCTGACGGTGACAAACCACTGGGGTGTCAGCGACAGCTACTGTAAGTGTTCTGTGCTTTGTATGCAACAACTTTACTTGTAATAAAAACAGATTTGCTAGGAGAACTTATGTGTCTTGTCTGCCTCAGCTTTGTTGCAGTTACTCCACGCTAACCCACAATATTCTTTTCTTGTCATAACACCAGTTCATCTGCAGACTGCAGTGTGACTTGTGAAAAGGACTGGCCACAGTACTGAGCCCTGCAGAACCCTGCTGGTCATCTTCCATCATAAGAGTGCCATTAATTGCCACCCTCCGTCTCTTATCTGTTAGTGAGTTTCTGACCCAGTTCATCATGTTGGATCCTGCCCCTAGGCTGCTTAGTTTCTTAATCACTCTCCTGTGTGGCAGAGTGTTGGAGACCTTGCTAAAATCCAGATAGGACACATCTACTTCCCCCCCTCTCCCAGTCTATACCCCTGGTCACCCAGTCAAAGAAATCAGTCAATTTCATCTGGCATAACCCCCATGAATCCATGCTGCCTTTGGTCTTGGATTCAAAATACTCAACCTTTCCTTTATCAGTGTTTCCATTAATTTCCCCACAAGTGAGGTGAGGCTTACTGGCCTGTAGTTGCTAGTCTCTTCCCTGCTGCAGCTGTTATGTAGAGGGGCGACCTCTGCTCTCTTCCAGTCCTCCAGAACCACACCTGATTACAGTGAGCTCTTAAATACGGCCATCAGCAAGGCGTCTGGCACGTCCCTGAATACTTCTAATACCTTTGGGTGTATCCCATCCAGTCCCATAGCCGTGTCCACTTTTAAGGGTGCAAGGCCCTTCAGGACACTTTTCTGTGAAAATGGACTTGTCTGCCGCCTCCCGTCTTTTTCTTGTTTTGTTTTTTAACTTTTTGTTTATTGAGTATGCGCATTATACATTCAATATATTTCACTAGGTTCCATGACATAGAAATTATGTTCCACATGTTTTTTACACAGGACTATTTTCATATTTCCCCCTGATACAGCATGGAGGGGGTTATCAAGCAAAAAACTGGTGCAATAATGATTACATTTAAATCCCAAAAATGTATATATAAATGGCCAGTTGCGCCAGGACCATGGACCTTTAGCTAACAATAAGTCCTCAATAAGTCCCTGAGTGAACCACTCTTGAATTTCGGTCAAAAGATCTTTCATAAGTCTATGTAAAACGAAAAAATTTCCAGTGTAATTTTTAGAAGACATCTTAAAACCAAAACGCTCATAACTGCATTTACAAACACAGGAGTATGGGGCTATTTGGAGCTATAAACATCGATTCCACATTACCACAAAACATTGAAAAAAACTCCAATCACACTTTAAGCACTAAGATTAAACATTTTACTTGTCCCATTTATCAGAGCAATACTATGTGTTCATTTCAGTTCCCCTCGGTCTCAGAGGCATCACTCTCCTTATGACTCTCAAAGTCCAGTTTAATTTTCAATAATCTCTTTCCTGCTTCAACCGGGTCATTGAAAAGATAGGTTTTACCTGCATAGCATAAATGAAATTTAGCTGGGTATAACAGTGCATTTGAAATCCCCACTTGACGAAGTTCTGCCCGGACTGCATCAAAGGATTTGTGACATTGGTGGGTAGCGTAAGAGATATCGGGGAAAGTAATATACCCTAGAGCCACAAGGGAGTCGAATGAGACCCTTTCCTTTAGCCGCTTGCAGGATCTGCTCCTTAATCATGGGCCCCGCTTTAACCAAAATGATAGTCCGTGGGGTCTCGGCCTGGGTGGACTTGCGTTGAGGTGTAATCTTGTAGGCCTGAAGAAGTAAGCCTTCCATATTGAGCCCAAGAGTTATTTGTAGCAACGATGACACCATATCTAAAAGAGTTTTGCCCTCACGGTCCTCAGGAATACCCAAGATCCAGACATTCGCCAGTCGAGCCCCATTCTCTAAATTTTCCAAGCGCTGCCTTAGGAGCCAGTTTTCATTGACTAATCCCGCAGTTGCCATAACAGCTTTCTCGCCCATTGATCTGGACTGCTGAGAGTCGGTAACCACTGTGTCATGCTTTGATTCCACAGTAGTCACCCGTGTCGTGAAACTGTCCATTTGTTTGTCATGCTCCTTGGCAAAGGATTCCATTTCTTTAACAGCCTTAAGAATCTCCGCGTTGGTGGGTTCGTTCCATGCGCCGTGTGCTTGGCTCTGCGGCGTGGCTTTCGGTCTCCCCATTCTGTCCTCCAATGAGCTGGATACCCAAGAGTTGCTCTTTCCAGCAGTAGGGCAGGTGAGTAACTGTTGAGGTAAATGGAAACTGCCGAAAAAGTAAGTTATTTCTAAGTTTTTATTAAATGTTTTATCAGCTGCAGTGCGGAGCTCCAGGAAAGACGTCTTGCTCAGTTGGCTGCTGGCCACGACCCCCCTCCTTTCTTTGTTCCTGCTGCTCCCTGATGGTCCATCTCTCCTCCTTCCACTGTGTTGACTGAGCAAAAGTACCTGTTCAGGATGTCTCCTTTTTCTTGGTCCTCTTTTGCGCAGTCTCCATCTGCCGCCCTCCTTATCCTCGCTATCCCTCCCCTTGCTTTCCTCTTCTTACTTACCTACCTGAAGAAAGTCTTATCCCCATTTGCTATCCCATTTAGCTATCCTTCTATCCTTTCTTCTGTCTGTACCTTTGCTCCCACACTGCTTTATCCTTGTCCCTCTGTTTTACCTGGTACACCTCCCTGCGTTCCTCTGCCTGTGTTTTGTTATAGCTTCTGATTGCCGCCTTTTTTTCCTCACCACCACAGCTACTTCCCCAGAGTAACAAACAGGGAAGGAACAAATAAGACTATTTCAAAACAAATGCACAAAACAATACACTGGGGTGATTAAATAGCCTTCACACGTTACCTAAATTTACAATTATATTAGAAAATATAAGCAGCAGGGGTTATGTTACCTTTTTAAGGGTGAACTGAAAAAAAATTGTGCTGTAGCTTTAACTGGTGTGTACAGTAATGGCCAGGAGGGAAGCCCTTTGTGCAGGAGTGAAATGTCTCTTTAGTGGAGCTCTTACCAGGAAGTTTTTTTTCACTAGAAACATAAAAACATAGAATTTGATGGTAGGTAAGAACCGCTTGGCCCACCCATTTACCCAGTCTACTGCATTTTGCACATTATTAAGCAATAAACATCTTTCGATGCAGATTTGTTGTTTGCCAGTAATCCATTCCAAATGCATGTGTTCTCCTAAAGTTTTTTTTCTGTGTTTTTAAGAGAATTTACAATATCATTGTCATCTTTAAAGTAAATGTGTGATATATAATAAATGGGGTCCATTAGTTGAGCGGTGGTTTTCAGTTTTCAGTTTTATCCAAAGGTACACTGAAGTGCTATAAAAACGTTTTGAAATTAAACCCCACAGATAGAGTTCAGACTGCATTATGATCCCTTCCAACACTTTAGTGAGTAAAACATTTAATTTTTTACACAGAGAGGCTATCGCCGCCCCAGGGTACCAGGCTGTGGAGCCCAAAGTGGTACATCACAACATCTCTTTAAGAGTGGAGTCCAGTGCTTTTAAGAGTGTAGCTACAGGCGAGCTGCTGACATCATCCTGCTTCCCGTTGAGTAACAGCAGCTGATTATATCACCCTACTTCCTGCTGGGTTTGAGTGTCCCATTATATTCGGTAGAGGGGAAGCTATTTTGAGTCTGGCATTTTGTGGCTTTTGTAACATTTGGAGCACTGGTCCTGTTGTTGTATAAGTAGTCTTGATGTTGATAGTACTTTTGGGTCTGCCTAGTCCTATGGCTTTTTTTTTTTTTTTTATGGAACTTTTGTATTTGGAGAGCTGTTGTTTGTGTACTGAGTTGCTGGTGATAGTGGTATCACTGGGTCTGTTGATGCCCCTGTTTTTGTTGAACTTCTGCATTTTTGAAGTTGACATTTTTTTTTTTTTTTTTATGGACATTTTGAATTAATGTTTGTTTCTGTGTTGATTTGAGGAGCACCATTACCACATTACCGTGCGTGGGTGTTCTGGCTTGTTTGTTTTTTCTTTCTTTCTTTGTCATTTAAAGAGGAGTGGGATATTTGCTTCTTAGGTTTTTAAGAGGAGGGTCTCTGGTTTCAGTTGTTTTTCTTGGAGTGTGTGTTTGCAGTGTTTGATTTTTGTGGGCATTTCTGTGTCTGTGTTAGTCTGGGGCTTGTCTTTCTTAAGTTTGGTGTGTTGCTTGTTAACCCTCTATAAAGTTTGGTAGCCTGTAGCTCTGCTGCTGTACTAAGCTTCCTGTGCAGGAGATGCGTGCTGTGGCAAAAGACATCCTACTGTGATTTCGGATCCCCACCCCCATACTGGATTTTCGTAATGAACAGTTGGTCAATTTGAAGAAATGTTTTCCAAGTTGCATTCAAACATAAAAGTCTCATCTGGAACTGTTCAAGTTATCAGCAATGAAGAACTTCAGATTTTTCTGGAACTCCATCACTAACGTTAGTATGAAACATAGAAACATATACTTTGACGGCAGATAAGAACCGCTTGGCCCACCTAGTGTGCCCATTTCTCTACCTACTGGATAAGCTGCAGATCCTAGTTAACCAATAACCTTTTTCTTCCTACCCCACACAAGAATTGCCTCAAACCTAGTACCTCGGGAGAGATGCAGACACAGTGCATGGCGACAGATCCAGTGATGGAGAAAATAAGGACTTTGGATGGAGATGGAGGCCTCGGCAAGGCACCATGGGACCAGATGGCGAACCTGATGAGGCTGCTGCACTGGATGGTCGAGCACTGGCTAGATGCAGAGCAACGCTGCAGGGAAGCAGAGCTCAGATGTCAGGAGCTGAGGGTCCATACTGTGCATGCCAGAGACACATCCATGAGGGAGGATCCGTGGACACTGGATTATAAAGAAACTGTATGGAGTGGTCAAATTCAGATGTTCCTATCCTGCCTATATTTCCTGGGATGTACTGGATTGAGGACAGTGAAGCTGTGACAGCAGAGAAGTCCCTAGGTAAGGATGGGACTGTCTGTGGGCCACCTGGGGTGAAGATTTTGTGCTAAAAGAGATAAGAGACCAGACCAGGGAGTCAGTCTGGAACTTAGAGTCTGAGGGTTAAGACCTCAGAGGAAAGAGAGTGGCTTGAAGCTGAACTAATGACAGTCTTCTCTTCTGTAAGAATTTGAATCATTTGATGAAGTGGAAAAAAAATTAAATGATAAATGCCATTCTGGCATTTTTTATACACTGATTCTTGTTGTTTGCCTGCAATTTGTCTCCTGAACCAGTGACCCTACGACAGTGAGCATTTAATAAATGCTTCTCATGTTCAGCATCAGTTGAGGTCCTGACTGCTCTTTTCAGCAAGTGCGAGTTACTTTGTGTATCCTTACATGGAGCAACATGGGCAACACCACTGCTTCCATTAGTACATTCCCTTTCTATAATCCTTTTCACCAATCACATGTGCCTATCGCACCCTGTCTTGAAAATAATAACTATCTTAAAGAGCGTGTGCCTACCACATATGCTGTATGTATCTTGCAGAATGAAGATTTGTGGCCTTTTGATGGCTGGGTAATAATTTGTATGCATTTGTTTCTTTAGTTACCATTTTCATTAGTATATATATTTTTTTAATTTTACCAACTACTAGTTGCAAAAAATTCAACTGAATCCTTGTATTACGAACTCAGAAAGTATTGGCAAAACAAGCCGTGTATCTCAGTAGGAATCTGCAAATCTGTTTGCAGAATTTTTGTTTTAGAGAAAGGAAGCTGTCTTCCCATAAACTATCAATTTCATACAGATATGTGAATTTTTGATAATATGTGAGACTTTGTTATGATTTAGCAGGTGTTCGTTTCTTCCAAAACAGATTTTGTTTGGGAAGAAGCAACAGAAGCTCTTTACTTTTTAAAGTGTTACATTTTAAAACACTTGTAAAATCCTACATACACAGTATCACAATCATATAAAGGTACAATTTATTGATGAGAGAAGTATCTGTTTCTTTTGAAAAAGATAGAAACAAATCTATCATTTCTCATTGAAATACATTGGGTACCTAAATGGGTGGAATTTTGCTACAGCACAATACCAGAATTTTATTGAATTCTTTTTACTAGTGATTTGAAAGTGAAGGTTAAAATCCACTAAATTCATTGGGCAAACAAATAATTGGTTATAAAAATAGAAAGTAATTACAAACAAAAACAGCCAGTTGTCTGTCTTAGACATGAACACAGGCTGGCCTGGTGGTATGGAGAGCTGAGGTGCTTGGCATCTTCCCTCCTGCCATGCTGGCAACCCACATTTGGGAGCTGACTCAGGTTGCTGGAGGTCAGCTGGAGGCAGAGGATCAAGTGTCCAGTGGACTGCTCTCCTGTCCTGAGGAGGGAATGCCACTCTGCCGTTGATTTTAGTCCTTATGTGCCAACATTTTTTGTGTTTCTAGGTGGAGGCCTGGTGGCAGTGCAAACTAAAGGATGGGAATAGGGAGGAACCACTGGTTTTATGCAGCATGTGTATGCATTCACACCGCACAAGCTGACTTACATGCCGCAGCATGGGGTGGGCAGGAAATGGAAAACAGGCTCAGTGGGCTTCATGAAGTCCTGTCTGCTAGCCCCTGACCTGCACCAATCCTCCCCCTCCTGGCCCTACCATTGGGGCAATCTGTGGGGGATTTCTGGGGTCCAGTAAGTTCTGGGGGGTGCCCTTTGGGGAAGCATGGACAGGGCTGATGACCTTGGAGAATAAAAACCTTTAACTAAAAAAAAAAAAAAAAAACTGGTGAACACATGTTCTTTAATATTAAAGGGCTCCTCTTTGAAAAATGTCTCCTCCCCTCCTTCCTGAATTTTCTTCCCTAAGTTGTGGCCCCTTGTAATGGACCCCTGACTAGGCCTAAACAGTTGCTGATTATCCGCCCTGTGTTTACTCCTCAGTGTGCTTAATGGTTAAGTCATGCCCCCCACCACCACCTTTCTCCTGGCTTCCCATCTGCACATGTTGAAATCAGTCAGCCTTTCCTCATAGGTCCTCCCCTGTTGGCTGGCTGTGATCACCCACCTACCCACCAAGATAGAGAAGTCAATAGGGTGACAGGCAGGGGTAAATGGAGGAAAAGACAAAGGCAGTAAGAACAGGGATGGGGCAAAAAGGGGTAAGGCTATCAAAAAATGGAGGGTAATGGGTACCAATGCCTGAAGTCTAGGTACAAGCTCCCTGAACTGGTGGCCTTGATGGAAGAGGGATGCCTGGATATCATGGCAGTCACAGAAACATGGTACACAGAGAACCATGACTGGGATGTCAACATACCATGGTACATAATCTACAGGAGGGACAGGGAGGGTAGAAGAGGAGGAGGAATAGCTCTTTATGTAAGGGAAGGAATCAAAGCAACAGACCTGAAGGGTAAACAGGGAGGAGAGGGGGCACTGTGGGTCACCCTGGAGACTGGAAATGGCACCACAATCCACACGGGGTTGTATACAGACCCCCGTCTCAGGGGGAGGAAAAGGACAAGGAAATGATAGAAGGCATCCTTAGGATGGCAGAGAAAGGGGAGATATTGCTGATGGGGGACCTGAAATATGCCAGATGTTAACTGGAGCACCTTTGCTGCAGCCACATCCAAGAGCAGGGCCATTCTTGATGCCCTACAGGGGGCATGCCTCAGACAACTAGTGTTGGAACCCATTCGGGAGGGAGCAGTCTTAGACCTGGTACTCTCAAATGGGGACGGAGAGAGGATCTCGGGTCTAGAAATGGGTAGCCATCTGGGAACAAGTAACCAGCAAAAAGTGTGGTTCACGATAAACTCAGCCATGGAGTCAGGCCATACAAAGGTGAAGGTACTGGACTTCAGGAGGGCTGATTTTTGTCAAAATGGGACAGTGCCTCAGAAAAGCACTGGCAAACAGGCAAGAAATAGGGGTGGAGCAACAATGAGGAAACATCAGAACTGCCATCACAGAAGCAACAAGCCTTTGTGTGATGCAAATAAATAAAAATGAAAGAAAAAAACACTATGGTTCTCAAAAGAGGTGGCGGGGAAGGTTAGGGAGAAAAAGATAGCATTCAGGAAGTATAAGGAAACACAGAAGGAGCAGGACAGAGAACTGTACCAGTTAAAGCAGAAGGAAGCGGGGAAGGCAGTCAGAATAGCAAAGGCCCAAACCGAGGAAAAGATAGCCAGTTCAGTTAAGAAGGGGGATAAAACCTTTTATAGGTACATTAGGGAGCAAAGAAAGACAAAGGGAGGGATACTGAGACTGAATAAGGAGGGTGGGTAAGTGGGCAGAGAGGGACAGTGAAAAAGCAGGGATACTGAACAACTACTTCTGCTCAGTATTCACAAAAGAAGAGGAGGGGGAGGTACCTAATCCAGTCAATAGAAGCACTCTGGATAGGGGGGTCGATATCAGTCCTTTCACAGAAGAAAGGGTTCTGAAAGAACTCCTAAAACTGAAGGTGGACAAAGCTTTGGGGCCTGATGGGAATCATCCCAGAATTCTAAAAGAACTAAGGGGAGAACTATTAACACCATTAACTACCCTTTTTAACAAATCATGGGAGGATGGTGTGGTACCCGAGTACTAGAGGAGGGCGGATGCGATTCCTCTTCGCAAAAGTGGGAGCAAGACAGAGGCAGGAAACTACAGACCTGTCAAGTTTGACCTCAGTGGTAGGGAAAATGGTGGAATCACTTCAGAAGGAAAGAATAGTTGAGTACCTAGAGGCTAGTGGGGCACAGGACCCAAGACAGCGTGGATTCACAGCGGTAAGGTCATGTCAGATGAATCTGATGGATTTCTTTGACTGGGTGACCAAAGTAGTAGTAGACCAGGGAGGGACTGTGGCTATGGCCTACCTAGACTTTAGCAAGGCATTTGACACAGTCCCACACAAAACATTAATAAACAAATTAGCCAGCCTGGGAATGGGTCCCAGGGTGGTAGCCTGGGTAAAACATTGGTTGGACAGCAGGAAGCAGAGGATAATAATAAACGGATTCCACAGTGAAGAAAGGAGGGGGTTAATAGTGGGGTACCACAGGGTTCAGTATTGGGTTCGGTCCTTTTTAATGTCTTTATAAGTGACATTGCAGAAGAACTGGAAGGAAAAGTATGTCTCTTTGCAGACGACACAGAGATCTGCAACAGGGTTGCTACCAGGGTGCTAAATTCCTATACTTTAGGTGCCACAGGGCAGGCACTTTTGTCTCAGTACACCTACTTCTATCTAGTGCCTGCCCATTGTGGCACCTAAGCAAGGTCACCATTTTTCCACAATTCCACTACCACAGAGATTGCTGTGGAATTTAAACCGCGGAAAATCAGTAGAATATTAACATGGTTTACATGAACTGCGGAATATTCTTCCACAATTTACATGAACTGTAGAATATTATTCCGCGGTTTACATGAAGGTTGGGGGGGAGAGAGACTGTGAGCTGCAGATAGTTACTACAAGTTCTGCAAAAGAAGTAGGCAGCCTGCAGCAGAGGGAAGGGGGGACTCAGCCTCCAGGAAGAATCTGGTTAATAACAGGGAGCAAATAAAAGCTCAGTTCTTTTAAGAGCTTATTTCATTATTAAGAGCTAGAGGATCTGGGGGAAAAAAACAACAACACTGAGTTGCAAACACGGTTACTGTAAATTCTGCAAAAGAAGTCTGCCTACAGCAGAGTGAAGGGGGCTAATCTGGCAAAGAAATGGGAATTATGTAATGTAGATGGGGGCAGCATGTAATGATTTGTTGGGCATGTATTTTTAATACTTACATGCCCAAGTGGGCATGTACTTTTTTTCACAAATTTCATGCCCTGGTTGCTACACAAGGTGGGGTGGAAAGGATGAGAAGGGACTTGGCAAGGTTGGAGGAATGGTCAAATGTATGATAGCTTAGATTCAACGCAAAGAAGTGCAAAGTAATGCACCTGAGAAACAAAAACCAAAGGGAGGAGTACACAAAATTGGAAAAGGACCTAGTGGTAGTTATATCAGATAAACTAAAGGTGGGCAAGCAATGTGAGAAGGCAGTTGGGAGAGCTGGGGGGATACTGGGATGCTGTTAGAGGCATCACCAGTAGAAAACAGGAAGTTGTTATCCCTCTGTACAGACAGTTGGTGAAACCCCATCTGAAGTACTTCGTGCAGTTCTGGAAACCCCATCTCAGCAAAGACATAGACAGGGTGGAGGCTGTCCAGAGGAGGGCAACCAAAATGGTGCAGGGTCTGCACCAGAAGACATATGAAGTAAAGGAGCTTAATATGTGTACCCTCGAGGAAAGGAGTGAGAGGAGGGACGTGATAGAAACTTTCAAATACCTCAAGGGAATCAACAAAGTCCAAGAGGCTAGCATCTTTCAGAAAAAGAGATGTGCAAGAACAAGAGGGCACAATTTGAAGATGGAGGGGGACAGCTCAGAGGTAATGTGAGGAAGTATTTCTTAACAGAGAGGGTTGTAGATGCATGGAACAGCCTTCCTGAGGAGGTCGTAGAGTCAGTAACAGTGGGGGAATTCAAGAATGCATGGGACAGACATAAGGCAATTCTAGTGGTGGGTAGGAGGAAGTAGGCTGTTGGTTAACTAGGATCTGCAGCTTATCCATTAGGTAGGGAAATGGGCAGACTGGGTGGGCCAAGCGGTCCTTATTTGCCATCAAATTCTATGTTTTGGATCACATTCAGGCGGTCCTGATCCTTTTTTTGAAAACTACTACTACAGGGGACTTCAGTCTGTCAGCTGTAGATTGGAGCACCCAGACTGCAAGTACAGCCAAAAGCAGAGACATCCTGACCGCACTGCAGGGGGCATGCCTGAGACAACTTGTGGCTGAACCCACCTGCGAGGGGGCTATATTAGACCTGATGCTTACTAATGGGGACAGGGTCAAGGATGTTGAGGTAGGCAGCCACACAAGAATCAGTGACCACAAGATGGTTCACAACCACAGTAGAAGAGACTAACCACACAAAAGTAAATGTCCTGGATTTCAGAAGGATTAGATTTGACAAAATGGTGGAATATCTCCGGGGAGCCTGGCAAAAGAGGACAAGGGTGGGTGGAGAAGCAGTGTTTATTTCTCAAGGGGGCCATAGCAGAGGTAACAAACCTTTGTGTTAAACAGCAAAGCAAGAGTAAGAGAAACAATCAGTCACTGTGTTTCTTGAGGGAAGTGGCCAGGAAAATAAGAGAAAAAAGAGGGGCCTTCAGGAAATACAAATAAACACAAAGGAAAGAGGACAGGGAGCAGTATCTAGAGAAACAGAGGGAGGCAGGGAAGGCAGTCAGGAGTGCAAAGGCAAGAACGGAAGAACATATAGCACAAGTTATAATGAAAGGTGACAAGACCTTCTTCAGATACATCATTGAGAGGAAGAAGACCAGGGATGGGATTGTCAGGATAAAGAAGGAGGGATGAGGGTGTGCAGAGGAGGACATAGAAGAAGCAGCAAAACTGAACCAGTACTTTTGTTCAGTTTTCACTGAGGAAGAAGACGACAAGGTCACAACAGCAAAAAAAAAAAAAAAGCCATCAGGAAGGGAGGTAGACACCACTCCATTCACAGCAGACAGCGTCCTAGAGGAACTCGGGGGACTGAAAATTGATAAGGCAGTGGGGCCAGATGGAATTCACTCCAGAATATTAAAAGAGCTCAGAGAGGTGCTTGTGGCCCCTCTGACCACCCTGTTCAGCAGATCACTGAAGATGTGGCAGTCCCACAAGACTAGGGGAGGAGGGCTAATGTGGTCTCTCTCCACAAAAGTGGGAGCCGAGAAGAGTCAGGCAACTACAGACCAGTCAGCCTGACCTTGGTGGTGTGGAAATTAATGGAGGCATTGCTAAAGGAGAGGATTGTGTCATTCCTTGAATATAGCGAAACACATGATCTAAGACAGCATGGGTTCACAGCGGGAAGGTCATGTCAGACACATGTAATAGATTTATTTGACTGGGTGACCAGGGAGGTAGAACAGGAAAGGCCAGTGGATGTAGTCTACTTAAATTTCAGCAAAGCATTCGATACCGTTCCACATAGAAGGTTGCCAAACAAGTTGGGCAGCATGGGGGTGGGCCCCAAGGTGGTAAACTGGGTCAGAAATTAGTTTAGGGGCAGGACACACAGGGTGCTGGTGAATGGTGTTCAGTCAGATGAGAGAGCTGCCACAGAGATCAGTCCTGGGACCAGTCCTCTTCACCGTCTTCATAAGTGACATTGCAGAGGGGATGGAGGGAGAAGTATGTCTTTTTGCAGACGACATTAAGATCTGCAACAGGGCTGACACTCCGGAGGGATAGAAAAAAATAAGAAAAAATCTAAGCAGATTGAAAGAGTGGCCAGATGTGTGGCAGCTAAGATTCAATGCAAAAAAAAGTGCAAAGTTATGCACTTGGGGGCAGCATAGGACAAATCGGGTAGCCAGATGGCCAATGGCTACTAAAAAAACTTGTTTGGCTGACATATTTTAAAAGTTACCAGTCAACTGGCTACATTTGCACAAAGTGTTTTTTGAGCCCTTATAAAGGATGACCACTAATAATATTGATTTGGCTATTTGATACTGAACATTAGTAGCCAAACTGTCTACCAGCTCACAAACTGACTTGTCCCACCCTGCTTGGGGAGTAGAAATCCAAGGTAGGTATACAAGATTGGGGGGGGGGAGGTACTGGCGGTCACCAAGCAGGAATGAGACCTTGGAGCACTCATATCGGATGACATAAAGGCAACCAAACAATGTGAGAAGGCTGTGGGGATAGCCAGTGGGATGCTGGGGTGCATAAGGAGAGGTATCACCAGCAGAAAGAAGGAGGTGGTTATACCATTGTACACATTGCTGGTGAGACCTTAGCTGGAATACTGTGTCCAGTTCTGGAGACCACATCTCTGGAAGGACATAGACAGATTGGAGGTGGTCAGAGGAGGGCTACAAAGATGGTGCAGGGTCTGCATGAAAATCCCTGTGAGGAGGCTGGGGAACTGGTATGTATTCCCTGGGGGCATTATAGAAATGTTCAAGTGCTTCAAGGGTATAAACAAGGTACAGGAGGGTGGCATCTTTCAAAAAAGATGTGTAAGAACAAGGGGACCTGAAGTGAAGTTGGGGGAGAGGTTTAGGAGTAACTTGAGGAAGTACTTTTTCACTGAAAGAGTGGTAGATGCTTGGAACTGCCTCCCAAAGGAGGTGGTGGGGCAAAAACAGGGAATTCAAGAATGCATGGAGTAGAGATAAGGGTACTCTAGGGACAGGAAGGAAAGACTGAGCCGCAGATCAACTAGGATCCGTGGTTTGAAATAGGTAGGCAAAATGGGCAGACTGGGTGGGCCGCGTGGTCCTTATCTGTCATCAGCTTCTATGTTTCTATGAAAACACTCTATCAATGCATCCAGCATTCTGCAGATTTTCTGGATGTTTGTTCCCCCTTCTTGTTCACTGGGAGATTTCACATCCTGCTTTCACTGAAATGCTGAGCCACCAGGAATTTCCATTTAAAACCATACTCATGACCTTTTCAGGGGTTGACATTAAAGTTTGCAACTACTAGCCAGCAGGGCTAGTGATGGAGGAAATCCACTGGCTCCACAGACTTTTCCAGTGGCCCATCTGGTTTAATTATTTAAATGCCCTCTTCTCCAGTACAAATCAGCAGGGCTAGTCAAAGGAAAATTTTACCAGCCTGATACCAAACTGACCAGCATTTGGTACTGTAAGTGGCAGTTTTAGCTGCGGTCTTCTTCTAAATTCTGATGGCACCTTCTGCTTCACAACAAGCTTTTTTTTTTTTTCGTTCCTGAAATCGGCAGCCTGTTCCTGTTTGGGGATGACCTGGTCTTTCTGAGTGACTAGGAAACTTTATCTCTTGTCTTCGGCATGTCTCTCATGCAGTTGTTTTGCACCCATGAAATGTTGGTCTGATGGTACACGATAGCTGCAGTAGTTAAAATTTCCATGTGGGTAAAAAAGTGCTGGGTTGCCACCTATCCAGTTTTCTGCATGACAATACTGGTTCAGCTGGCAGTGTCTTTAGTCAAACTAGAGAGAAAAACACATAGACATCATTTTAAAAGAGTGAAACATTAGAACAGTAATATGGAAATGTGGCAGCTCAGTGGAAAACATAAAACTGAATGTAATGCATGTAAACTGCCCTATACTATGCACTGGAATGTAGCAGAGCAAGGTTCATTTGGGATTTTTTTAAATGCAAAGACCTCTCAGAAAGGGAAGTGGTGTTGAGGAAGCATTACTGTGTTACAGATACTGTAGCTGGTCATAGGAGTCCTAAACTCCGTTTCAGAGAAGTTCAAAGCCAACCCCATGTGGGCACCGGACTAGGGTGAACGGACAGTTGCAAGGTGCTAATTCTTTCATGTTGATCTGCAGATGCTTCCTGTGACAGGGTCAGGGCCCTGTCCCATTTATATAAGGAAAAAACAAAATTACTAAAAACCTACTGTGTCCTATTGTTTACCTGTCCTGTCCTTTCCGTCTTATCAAAAATGGGTTGCACAGCCATATTCCCATGGGACCGAGAAGCTGACCCCTTTGGTGGTCCAACAACCCTCTTCCCATACTTTGCTCCTCCTGTACATTCTGCCTTGCTTCTCCTGCTGTCTTTGTATCTCTTTTCTTTCTTTTCTTCGCTTCTCTGTGTCGCAGTACGTGCTGACCAGCCCCCATGAAATTAGATTTATAAGGTCTGCAGTTGAACACTTAGGAGTCGTCAAAAAGAATGTGAGCTGCTTCTCGGGCAGTGAAAAAGAGGCAGCCCTCTCAGACTCCAGTTCGTCCTTCTCACCTGCGGAAGGAGAGCTTCTGAGCAGTTCCTCTGAACTCAAAATCTTCAGACGGCTCCTCTTCACTGAAAGGGCAGTGGCAGGATGGAGTGCACTGCAAGAGGGGGGTTGTAAATCATAGTACAGTTGGGGGGGTTAAGAGGTGGGAGTATGCGAGCATTCATAATGGCTAAAAAAACAAAAACATCAGACTACTTCCGAGTATAACCCAATGACCGGATAAGACCTTCAAAACTGGATTATCCATTCCAAAAACAGGCAGGTGGCAGTCCTGGAAAAAACCAAAAGAGGGACAAAAAGTTATACAGTGACAAATCAAAAGTGGATCTTGTGGCCTTTAGATGTTTGTGGTCACTCTTAGTATCAACTAAATTTGAGTGTACGTTACAAGTTCTTCAATCAAGAGGGAATACTCTTGCCCTTTAAATGTGTGTAGTTATTTTGTGTTAACTATATTTGAATGTATTTGACAGTTTTTTATGCATTTATTATTTTACCAAATGATGTGGGAAATGTTGCACTGCAAAACATGATTTTAAACCCCCCCCCTTCCCTCGGTAATTATTCCTGAAGATGGGGCTTTAGCTGCTCTCTGTGCTTTAGAACAGAAATCCCCTCACACCACCTCCCTGGCATCTCCTTCCTCCTTGCGTACCTGTACCTTGTCTTCCTGTGACCCTCAGGATACTGTCAGGAGCTCCACATGTTGGATTGTCCAATCTACTCCTCAGTGGGGAAGGAGGGAGGGAGGAGCTGCAGGCTTTGGAAGCCAGTTGGTGGCTGGGTGGGGGTGTCAGAGGCTTTGTGGCATAGGAAATACTGCAGATGGCATCCAACAATCAGGCTTGCTTTTTTGCCATTTGCCTCCACAAGATCCAAATACACTGGATAAGCTGCTTTAGGATGTGCTAATATGGCAGATATTTTGCCAGCCCTCTACCTCCACAATCCAGTTTGGGGGGCAGGCTCCAGACTGAAAATCAGGTGGTCTCCACCACATTGAAATGCCCTACTTCCTTTAGTACCACTGGACTGGGCTCAGTTTATCTTTATGGAGAGAAATGTTTTGAAGTAGTTGTATTTGTTAGCGGTATAAATTCATCATGTTTTTTTTTTTGTTTGTTTTAGTAGTATTGTATTTCTTTGTAGTTCAAACCCCAGAGAAGAAGGAATCTATCTACCCACCCTCTGCTGGCCTGAAATTTGGGATTACTGATTAGAGAGGCAGCCTTGAGGGAAATGGATCTTCTCGTCACCCTCAAATGCAGCTCTCTCAGGGGTGAAATCCATGAAGCTAAATTTGCCTTTTTGGTGGGGTGTGGTCTTTCCTGCCAACACCATCAAGATGTTTGCGCTTGCTATTGGACTGAGAGCAGCCTGCCTGCCATACTAGCACTTCAAGCTTTGCATTATTTTTACCCCAGTCCCTGACTTGTTTTTCATCCAAGTTCAGGATTTAAGGAGGCTGTAGAGCGCAGTGGGTTAAGGCCCTGAGGTGCAGATCAGGAGACCTGGGTTTGAATCCAACAGTCACCTAGGTGCATACTGTGTGATCCTGAGCAACTCACTCAATTTCCTTGTGCTCCCAGGTCACATCTGGAAAGTAGCTTTGGCTTAGTGTGCTACTCCTGGTTAAACAATGTTCTCTTTCAGGGACTGAGCAACTAGATGATTTTCCACCTTTTCTGCCCGATTTACAACAGACGATTTGATATTGCTGTCGTAGCACTTTTCTCTTAGCCATACCAACATACAAACATGCAAATTTGCCAGCAGATAAAGGCCTTATGGTCTGTCGAGTCTGCTCGAGTGTGCAACTAGCAACCCTTATACTGCAGCTGGCCCACCCTCCCTCTTACCCTATCCCATCCCCTTTTGAAGCAGTCCACTGTTCTACAGGATACCACTTCTGCAGGCAACACGTTCCACCCAGACACCACTCTCTCCATAAAAAGTGTCTTCTCATTTCTCCCCAAACCTTCCCCCCAATCTGAGATCATGACCTCTAGTATCCCTAACCCCCTTAACCTGAATAGTCCTTCCATGCCTGTCTTGTTTATTCCATTCATGTACTTGAAGGTTTCAGTCATACCCCCCCTCCATCTCTCCTCTCCTCCAGTGAGTACATGTTCAGTTCCCTTAGCCTGCTCACGTAGGGTATGTCCCCTAGTCCCTAGATCATCTTTGCCCTGCTTTTCACCCCCTCCAGTAACCTAATGTCGCTCTTCAGGTATGGGCGCCAGTACTGCATGCAGTACTCCAGATGTGCTCTAACCAGTGACCTATACAATGGCAGGATCACCTCCCCTCTCGTTGAAGATATACCCTTGGCAATACAACCCAGCATTTTGTTAGCCTTTGCAGCTGCCTTCCTGCATTGTGCCGAGTTGTTCATTGAGTCGTGACTGCAGACTAAAAGATTGACCGACTGGCAGCATGTACGAGAACAGCAGGTAAAGCTCAGTGTAATTTAGCAGCTTTTTATTTTTTTTAAAATTTTTTTTTAATTTTTAATTTGCCCTTTATCCTGGCTGGACCACCGTCTACATCCTCCGCCCTGGTCACGGCCCGAGACACTACCACCGCCTATAGCTGCAGAGGACCCTCAGTCACCCCGGCTTACCCCCCATGAGGGTCAAGGGCCATCCTTCGCGGACCCCGAACTGTGACTGGTTGGGGTCCAGTGCAGCGTGGCAATGCGCAGGCTCTCCAGGGAGGGCTTCATCCAACGGTGGTCCTGCCTGCCTACTTTTTCCTTTTTCCCCAGAGGAGGCAGGGACGTGCAGTGACGCCAGCGTCTGCCCCGCCCCCCCCCCACGTCAAGCGTCGGCTGCGTGAGAACTCCCGGCCTCCGCCAGGAGTCCCCAGCGCTCAGAGTGTTACCCACACCTCCCCGGAGAAGGAGAGCTGTCCAGCAGACGCCGATCCTATTCCCCCGCCGGCCCTCCGACAACCCGGATCCATTCCCGAACCTGCTGCCGGGCGTCAAGAAGCGAAATCCCACCGCTGCGCCGATGGGCCGGCATCATTAGCAGCTTTTTAACAGCTGTCACAAGGAATGACATCTTAGCAACCATCAGTGAACAGCTGATACCAGCTGATTAAAAGCACTGTACCGACATTGCGGTACTGCAGTACTTCTAATGTAAGCCGCGCCCGAATTGTTGCCACAGCCTAGAACAGGTGAGTCTAATAGGATCCACGGCTACAATTCGGTGAAATATGGTAATTGCTAAAACTATAGGATGAAATGGTTTTACAGCAAATACTGCTGCCTTAAATATCAAAATGGTTTGGGAAATTGTATGTATAGTGGGTCTTTGATTAGTTTCTTTCGACCTCCAGCTTTAAAACTATCCATTTGAGCTGAGGTGGATGTTTCGCCCCCAGTAAAAGAAGAAAGGGGGAGTAAAAGAAAGGAAATTAGACTGATTTTTGTAATGCATTTCCGCTTCAATAAGTAAATGTTTTGCAAGCTCTGAGAAGTGCCGATCCTAAAGGGTGGATTTGTTCAAGGTAATTCAACAGTGCCAGTCTACTTAGAATGCCAATTGTGGCTTGCCTGAGCTTTTGAATATTGTGTACTGTTGCTATGAGAATATAAACTTTGTTCTGTCTCTATGGTAACTGGTTTTTTTTCTCCAGAAATGGCACCAATTGCATGAGATGCTGCAATTACTAGAGTTCTGACTTGGAAACTCACAACAGAAGTAGATACTGTCTGCTGGAAAAAGTAGAACACTCTTAGTGCATTATTTTTTATCTTTTTGTTCATGTCCCTTACTTACTGAATGCTTCTTGGCTTTGCAGCGAAAGGGTCAGAGATTTAATTCCAATTGAGAACCCATATTTCATAAGGAAGAAGGAGGAAGTATTGCCACTATATTAATCCCCGGTGCATCCCCCAGGTGGAGTACTATGTCCAGTTTTGGAAACCACACTGTTCAGAATTCCTCAATACAAAACATGGGAATTTTGCATCTTATGTTTGATTTGTGTGCAAATAGATGCATAAAGGGCTTTGAGCTCATGTTACTTTGTACATGGCGCAAAAGGAGGTATATTGGAAACTGAGCACTATCAATCACTCAGTCTTTATTTATAAAAAGTGCAATTCCAGTAGATCAAAGCGCCTGTGCTGAGATTAATCAAATATTAAAAAAAAAACTATAATTTAAAACATACAAAAACCATTACAATTTATCAGATTCCTAAAAACAACACAAACTATTTAAATAAGATCCAGAAAAGCTAATCCGAAAAGAAGAGTCTTAAGAACTGTTTTGAAGCTCTTGACAGTCAGGCACTCTCTAACCTGACGAGGTAGAGAGTTCCACAGGGTAGGGGCCATGAAAGCAAAAGAGTGAGCCCCAGAGGTCTTTAGTCAAACCCTGGGAATCTCTAGCAGTCTCTCATCGGAGGAGCAGAGGGGGCAGTAGGGACAAAGGAAATCTTGCAAGTACCATGGTCCCTGTCCATGTAGGGCATCATAGATCAGTGAACCGACCTTGAAGGTGATACACCACTGTATTGGCAGCCAGTGCATATTGTGGAGCACAGGCGTGATGATCTTGGAAAGCCAGTCAACAACCTGGCCGCATTCTGCACCAGCTACAAGCAGCAAATATCCACCCCCGATAGCCCTAGGTATAGGGCATTGCAGTAGTAAAGGTGGGAGGTCACGAAGATGTGGACCAGAGTTGGAAGGTCATCGGGCGGGACCAGGTGCTTAATCTGGGCAATATTCCTTAGATGGTAAAAGGAGGGCTTGATCAGGGCCGACATCTGAGAAAGCAGAAATTTACAGTGTACTCCCCTGGGAGCACTGCCCCATACTCGAAAAACATGCTACATGTAAAGGGTAGTGTGCTGTTACTACTTGGCATGAGAAACAACAGGATGTATATTGGAAATGACATACTAGTGGCCTGGGCAGCACTAACATGTTGCCAGTATAAGCTCCTGTGAGCACTGCCCTGTACTCGAATGCACATACTGAATTGTAAAGGGTAGTGTTCTCATGATGGTTTGTAAGAGAGATAACAGGATGTATGCTGGAAGCCCCATGCTAAATCTTTATACAGTGCTAACAGGTTTCCCACATATCTCGTGTGAGCGCCGCCTCATGCTCGAAGAATGCACTAAGTGAAGTGGAAAGGCAGTGTGCTAGCAACACTTCGCATAAGAGACTGCTGGAGGTATATTGCAAAGCTCATGATAAAGCTTTGTACAGCATAAACAGGTCTCCAATATACCTGCAAAGAGCAACAGTTTACTGTATGGATGTGTTTGGGGAAGCCAGCATGTAAGGTGGCCATGCTTGTTCAAGGTTCCTCACATAATCATGCCCCCTCCTTTTCCTTGTCCCTTGTCCCTGTTTAACATTTCCCTGGTGTCCAGTGGAACCCCGTTCCTGTACCCAGGTTAGTTTCCCTGGTTTCCTGTACCAACCCTCCCTTTTCTCCATGCCATTGTAAATTTCCCTGGTATCTGGTGGTACCCCAAGAGCACCCTACCCCATCCCGTGACATCTGTTGACCTCCTTGGCTGGCCATCTTCTGACTTGCGTATCCACTCTGTCGATATACCAGCAGATATATTGATACAGTAGTTGCGAGACATCTCTGAAAAATCATGGACTAACATGATTTTTCAGAGATGTCTCGCATAATGTATCAGTATGTTGATATAGTGGATGAGTGAGATGGCGTCCAGCCATGGATGATAGCGGAGGATTTATGTTGGTTGCAGCACCTGGGTTGGGAGTTTGGTGCTTGAAGTGTGCCACTGAACACTAGGGAAATCTGTACATCAGGATGGGGGAGGAGGAGGGTCCCTGTTATTTTTTCATTTTCAAAACATGCCTTTTGGAAGTGTTACCTAATGCTGCACAGACAGGTTGCTACCAGTTCCAAAAAGCTTCCAGTATAACAGTATGCCCCGTATGCAGACTACACCTCTCATTAGTTTGGGCTCGGGTAGCCTGTTAGCATTTACACACTAACAACTTTTGCCATGCTACCTGTGACTTTTATTTTTATTTCTTTATTTAATTCTTTGGTAAATGGGTAAGGCCCACTAGGCACTGGTGTCTGTTTTCAGGGGCAACCCTGGAACACTGGGGAGTGACTTGCTCTGAGTCACACAGTATGCAAGTAAAGGTTGTGGGAATCAGACCCATGGCTGCTGGATGTACCAGGCTCATTCACAGCTCATTACTCTAACCTCTAGGCTATACTGCCAGACCCGAAAATCTGTTTGTCAAGCATGGGATTGGAACACCTTCTAGGCAGTGTACCATGCTGTAGAAGCAGTCATTTGCATGCTGAGCCACGAGACTAGGGCTAAGTGGCATTAACTGTGCAAACTCCCTCTCCAGTACTCCAAGCCCAGTTTGCGCAGTACAGTTCCTGTTAGCGTAGAGCAAATAGAATGTGGCGAAGGCATCAGCAGCAGGTGGGGTGAGTGGAGTGATTCCACCGACTGTCAGACATGGATGGAGCAGGGGCAGGTGGTGGGTGGGTGGCAGGTGTGCTTGCATTGCTGTGACGGAGTTTGTAGTCCAGGTGGTCAGGTTCAGCACGGTCCAGTCTGCCAGCCAGAGGAGATTGGAGGTGTGACTTTGGATGCTGACTACTCAGTGCTGAAGAGTCATGAGTTGTGCCCTGTCAGACAGCAATTAGTCTCCTGTGGCAGTGAAAGATCAGAGCTTGGGCCACCATCGGGAGAGCTATTGGCTGGAAGATGGCCTGTGGAAAGGCACATATTTACTGTCTGCTCTATGTTGACTGGGTAGTGCAGAGACCCCCCCACTGGCAGCAAACTCATTGGCTAGCCCTTTTCTTTCCCCATAACATTATTTGGGGGACATTTTCCTGTCACTGCTCTACCTGTTTCACCCTGCCTTCCCTAAACTGTGTGCCGTTACAACTGCCATGCAGATAACTGCATGGTGTATATGACAAGGGACTACACTTCAGTTTGAGTTGTGCTGCACTGCAAAGTAGGAGCACCTTGGTACTGGGTAGCAGGCTGTTTTCTCCATCCCTATAATGGAAACGTCTTTAAATTCATAATCTGGTTCATCCAATTCCCATCAGTCCTGTCACACTTTAAGTGATGAGATGGCCATTGGCAGTCAACAACTTTTTCCATATGGGGAAGTGGGTGAGACTGCAGTGTTATTAATATGGTCCATTGTGACTGATGCAGAGTGTGTATGAGGGGGTGCGCTCTCGAGACCTTAGCGGCCACATTCTCAAGAGGTTCACTGCGTGCTCATGCGACCCTTGTGCACTTCCACATCACAACCAACAGTGTCCTAATGTTATTTGACCAACAGTATCAACCAAACACTTCATTACCCCCAGTAATGCAACAAGCATTCTTTCTAAGGTATTCAAATCCAAGTCTCTTGCATTTATTTTCTACACTAAGTAGAGACCCAGCCAGTACCTGATTTTTGAGCTGACTCAGTGGCAGATTTGGCTTCTTCCAAAACAGCATTAAAGTTGTTGTCAGTCGAGTTAAGGGACTCAACCTTTTTATCAAGGTCCCTCATTGCTTTTATTAGAGCCACATTTGTTGGTTTCTCACTCCCTGTGTCCTCATGGCTCCCTGCGTCATCTCCTGTAGCTTGCCTGATTTGCTTCTCCTGCTGTCCTGAGGAGCAGTCTGCTGAGGTATTCCCATTTTCAGTCTGCTTGTGCCTGGTATCCGATTGCTCTGCTTCGCTTCCTCTATAGACCGATTCGGTTTTTAAATTGTTTTTGCTAAGTTTGAAGGACATTTAATTATAACATTGTTTGCTTTGCAGACACTCCTCTCATGAGCAAGTAGTTCCATCAGCTACTGGCCACGTCCTCTCATTAGACTGGTTTCTAATTAATTTTTAATTTTGTTTGGAGAAACACAGAATTCAAGGAGATCTAATTCATCTTCATAAGATCATGGCTTACTAAACATTAATGATACTACTAAACATGAACATTTGGAGGGACAACAAAGTAACCAGGGAAAACAGCAAATGGTATGTGAGCAGTGTAGGGCAACATTATAGAAGCATTACTGTACTTGGAGAGTGGTCAGTATTTAAGCTGCCACTAGCCAGATAGCATGTGGCTAACCCTTTTTTTGTACTCTGCTACAAAATAGCATTGTTCAGACAGTCAGATTAAGGGGCACTGATTTTCCATTTTCAAAAATGGGCAGTGCCATTTTGTAAACTCTTAAAATCCATTTTTTTTGAATTATTGCATTTCCCCCAAATTGAATGCATATCACCATGGTTTGCACTAAAAATTGGGTGCAAAATGGATGGTTTACACAAATTTGGCACAACATTTAAATGTATTGCAAATAGTTTATATTAAAATTTACTGTTTTTCCATTTTTGCGCAAAAAGGGTGGCTCTACAAGCAGGGTGCGAAACTCCTATACCTTAGGTGCCCCAGGGCAGGCATTTTTGTCTCAGGGCACCTACTTCTATCTAGTGCCTGGCCACTGTGGCACCTAATGTATTTGTCTGCTTTTTCTCTTTTTTATTTGTCAAGTTGGGGGGGGGACCACCGGAGGAGCACTAAAACATCAGCAGATCACAAGATACAACTCCACAATCAGATGACATGGTGTTTTTAGCGAACGAGAAGATGAGCATCTGTGAAGGCTGAGATTACTGTGACAGATGGTAACCACCCCTTCTGATGTACAGATCAGCACAGTAGATAGAATGGGATATAGAGGGAAGGGGTAGGGTCAGGAGGCAGGTTGCAGAATCAGATACTAATGGTGAGCACATCTTCCTTGCATCTCCTAATACCTTTCTCTACTGCTGTGTCTTTCCCCTGCAGAGTGCACCACTCTCACTTGTTCACTTGGTGAAACAGGAGGGCTTATGGCATGCTTGCAGTGATCAGCAATTCTTTTGGTTGGGACAGGAATCTGGACTTGAGAGCATTTGGAACTGCAGGACTACTAAGTCCTGACTCTGAATCCTGAAGTCAGACATAAAAACTCAAAACAAACAAACAAAAAAAAGGTCTTTTAAGAGCTTTCTTACTTCAAACAGCTGCTGCAAGGAGTGAGTGAACAGCACCATATATAGGCGCTGGCCCCTCAGTAGGATGGGAGGGATAGACCTGAGAGAGCAAATAAATACTGTGAACTGCAGATAGTTACTGCAAAAGAAGTAGGCAGCCTGCAGCAGAGGGAGGGAGAGAGACAGCCTCCAGGATGAATCTAGCCAATAATTGGGAGCAACCAAAAGCTCTTTTAAGAGCTCATTTCGTTAATATGAGCTAGAGGATCTAAAAAAAATAACACAGCTGCAGATACTGTTATTGCAAGTTATGGTAAGAAATGGGCAACCTGCAGCAGAAGGAGGGAGGCTAATAATCATAAAAAATGCACTTTTCAAACAACATGAAGTCTTGCTATATTATGACATATGCAGTGAGTCCCAACCTTCGAACTGCTCCGGAGGTGAAAGAGTTAACTTTCCATGCCAGGCATGGAACTTTGAGCACGAGCTCGGTTGAAAACTCTGTCTGTTGTTAATCAAACTCAAACTGTCAGATTCTTTACTCCGCCTCGCTGAACAGTCGGTCCAGAGATTTCTCCTTCTGCTCGTTTCGTTTTGTCGGTTAAAGTATTATTTTATTGTTTTTTTGACCGAAATTAAACCGCAACTGGTCGGTTCAAGCTCTGTCTGTGGTATTGTAAGTAATAGATAGGCTTACATTTATAATTATTCTGTGTGGAACTTGTAAACGCTTTTCAGTTCGGTTTGAACCAATCAAGTTATTTTCAAAAATTACTAGTCCTTATTTAGAGTGCGGTTCCCGGTTCTTATCGGTTCTAAAAAAAACAGATTTCATTACGGTTTTTTCCACGACCCGTGACATGGCTGGGAACCGATTAAGAGAGTCTTGCTTGGCGGATTGCCATAAACGGGCAAGTTTGGTTAGGCTGGCACTATGTCTGAGAAACCCAAAAGAAAAACCGGGCCCACTGAGTTTCAGCACTGTAGTGTTTGTGGGGAAGCCTTTGCTAAGGCTGACCCACACACCACCTTTGTGTATTGTCTGGGGTTTGACCACCTCAATGTAGACTGCCAGATTTGTAAGAATTTCCCTGCTGCCACCATAGAAAAGAGAGTTAGTAGGCTCAGGGAAAGGGAGGCCAAAAAGTCTGCTGACCCAGATGGCCAGCCCGGTTCGGTTCCAACTGAACCGGAGGGAGTGCCCTCTGACCAGGGCTATACTTCCTCGGGCAAACGAAGAGCCAGCTCTGAGGAGCCGGTTCCAACTAAAAGGACTAGAAAGTCAGCTGGTGTGGAGCCAAAAGTTCTCTCTCCAACCGCTGAGGAAATAGCTAAAGCAATTCAAATTGTCCAGTCACTTTCCCCGGCTCCGACCGAACCGACACCATCAGGGAAGCGCTCGGTTCGGCTGGTTCAGGATTATGATTTTGAGGATTTTTATGAACCGGAGGAAGGGGAAGAGGATTATGAGGAGAGTGAATGTGGTTTTGAAAGTCTGGATGTGCCCATTGAACCGGACATCTCTCCAGACAGACCATCAGGGGTTTCTCCTCTCAGGCTCTTTGAGTCCCCGTCTCATTTTATGTTCTATAAAATAGTTGCTGAAACTCTTCAGCTCCCTGTTGAGGAAGCTGTTGATGACCAAGAGGAGCCTGATTATGTAGAAATGATGGATATTCCAGAGTCTAGGAGACTGTCTATTCCTTTGCATAAATCTTTTCGGAAACAGACAGTAAAAATTCTGAAAACTCCTAACACTATACCTCCTGTTGATAAAAGGATGGACAAGAGGTATACATTATCAGGCTCTGATACGGAGTTCCTCACACAGCAGTGCAGCCATGTGGGGGTAGTGCAGGCTGCAGCCTGTGACAAGGCAAATATTCCTCTAGCTTTGCACCCCCCTGAAAAGGACTCCAGGAGGGTTGATGCCATGGCAAAGAAACAGTACATGGCAGCATCTTTGGGACTCAGACAGGCAAATTATATGGCTTATGCTGCTAGGTACCAGAAATCCAGATGGGATACTGTGCTGGCTCTAGTAAAACAGGCCCTGACCAGCTTGCCAGGGAGCTGGAACAGGTGGCTCACGGATGGTATGGAGGCATCCAAGGTGCAATTTCATGCTGCAGTAGACTCTAATGATGTGTCATCAAGGTCATGGCTACATCTGTGGCACCATGGAATGGCTTGGCTCAGATGTACTACCCTGTCACAGGATACCCAGTCTAAGGCCATGGATTTTCCTGTTGTGGGCAATTCTCTGTTTGGGGAGCAGACAGAGAATTACATGAAGAAAATGGATGAATATAGGACCACCTATAGGAGTGCACAGGCCAAGGAAAGGCAGGCCACTCCTCAAAGGCAGCATCCCAGGGACAGGGGCAGGCCTTTTCATAGGCCTTTTTACCAAGCCCAGGCCTCCTCTTCTGCTTATGCCCAGAGGGGGTTCTTTAGAGGGAGAGGCAGACGAGGTGCAAACAAGCCTGCTTCCACCCCTCAGCCCAAAGCCCCTGCCAAGCAGGCACCCTGATGGGGTAGCCAGGGCCGATTCTCCTCTACCTGTAGGGGGCAGGCTGGCTTACTTTGTCCAGGACTGGAAGTCTTTAACATCAGACAAGTGGGTCCTGGAAGTAGTAAGCCAGGGACTGGTTCTCAGCTTCAAAAAATTTCCAAAGATGAGAGCCAGGTCCTTTCCACCTGCAAATCCATCAGAGGCACTTACCCTAGAAACAGAAGTTTCTACCCTCCTGGCTCTCAGAGCCGTGGAAAGGGTTCCACCCCTACACCAGGGCAAAGGGCTGTACTCCAGGTACTTCCTTACCCCACAAAAGACAGGAGAATGGCGGCCCATCCTGGATCTCAGATACCTTAACAAGCACCTTTTAAAACCAAAATTCAAAATGGTGACTCTGGGAATTATTTACCCTCTCTAAGGCCAGGGGACTGGCTAGCGTCCCTGGACCTCAAGGATGCCTACTTACATGTTCTTATCAGAAGCTCCCATCGAAAGTACCTCAGATTCAAACTGCCCTCAGGCCATTACCAGCTCAGAGCAATGCCCTTGGCCTCACCTCTCTGCCCGAGGGTATTCACAAAATGCCTGGCAGTAGCAGTTGCCCACTTAAGAAGGCAAAAGATTGCCATTTTCCTTACCTGGACGACTGGCTCATAGTAGGCCAGTCTCCAGAACAAGTCAAGCTACACCTTCAGGTAACTCAGCAACTGCTCACATCTCTAGGTTTCCTTCTCAATCTTCCAAAGTCAGTTCTAGAGCCTGTCCAGCTTCTCACCTTCATAGGCGCAGAACTAAACACAAAAGAGGCCAGAGCCTGCCGTCCTCTGGAAAGAGCAAGGATCTTGGTCTCTCTGGCCTCCTCTTTCACCCTGCAGGTCTCTCGACCAGCAAGGCATTTTCTGCAGCTCCTGGGGCACATGGCTGCTTCTACAGCAGTTGTGCAGGGAGCAAGATTTCAGATGAGGGACATCCAGTTCCATTTGAGAGCCTTTTGGTCTCAAAGGAGAGACCCTCTGACCAAATTGATCCCAGTGACTCGAACCCTGATCCAAGCCCTTCAGTGGTGGCAGGACCAGAGCAATCTGAGACGGGGGTCCCCTTCACCCCTCAGTCTCACCCCTTAATCCTTACTACAGATGCATCCCTCTTGGGGTGGGGAGCTCACATGGGCGATCTCACTACCCAGGGATTGTGGTCTCCTCAGGAATCTCTGCTCCACATCAATCTGTTGGAACTCAGAGCAGTTTTTCTAGCACTTCAAGTTTTTTCCACCTCTGTTCAGAACAAAGTTGTGCAGATCAGAACAGACAACACCACTACAATGTGGTACATCAACAAGCAAGGAGGCACTCGGTCTACGGCCTTGTGCACCGAAGCAATGAAGTTGTGGTCTCTGGAGTAGTCCCTGAACACCTCCCTTATGGCATTTCACCTCCCAGGCAAGGACAATGTCCTGGCAGATGCTCTCAGCAGGATTTCCCAGGGCCATTACGAATGGTCACTGGATCCCATAGTATTGGAGGTAGTATTTGCCAGATGGGGCACCCCACAGATAGATCTTTTTGCAGCCCCAGACAATCACCAACTTCCCCTTTTTTGTTGCAGGCCCCCAGTGTTGGCTCAGTCTCTCTGAATGCCTTCCTTCTCAGTTGGGAAGGGAAGTTTCTCTATGCTTCCCCCCCTCCCCTTCCCTCTTCTGTTCAAGGTGCTAGTCAAAATCAGATCTCAACCCTGCAAGATGACCCTGATTGCTCCAGATTGGGCCAGACAGCCCTGGTACCCACTCCTTATGTCCTTAGCAGTCCACCTTCCCCTGTGTCTTCCCAGGAATCACAACCTGTTAACCTGCGTTCAGGGGAGGGTTTGGTACCCGAATCTCAAATCTCTCAATCTCAAGGCCTGGCTCTTGAAGAGTTAGAGTTTGCTGACCTACACCTCTCCAAAGGTGTATTGGATATATTGAAGGTTTCTAGGAGGCCATCCACCAGGGCTACTTATAATTCCAAATGGAAAAGATTTTCCATTTGGTGCTCTGGCAAACATATTTCCCCAGAATCTGCTGACTTACCCACAGTCCTGGATTATATGGTGCATTTGAATACTTTGGGGCTGAGGACAGCTACCCTAAAAGTGCACCTGACAGCCATGTCTGCTTTCTTATCAGCAGGTAAACCCTCTTCTCTTTCGGCTCATCCTGTATTCTCCAAGTTTTTCAAGGGGTTTCCACAAACCTCCATTCAGGGACCCTGCCCCTGCCTGGGATCTTAATATTTGCATTGCTCAGCTTATGCAACCCCCTTTTGAGCCCTTGTCTTCAGCAGAGCTTAAGTACTTGACTTGGAAAACTGTGTTTTTGGTAGCCATCACTTCTGCCAGGCGCATAAGTGAATTACAAGCATTGTCAGTGGAACCTGATTTTATCTGCTTTCATAGAGATAAGGTGGTCCTCAGGACTAACAGAAAGTTCTTGCCTAAGGTGGTTTCAGACTTCCACCTTAATCAATCTATGTCTCTTCCTGTGTACTTCACTGACCATTCCTCCTCTGGCGAGAGGAGATTGCACAGGTTAGATGTCAGAAGAGCCCTTGGTTACTACATAGAACATACCAAGGGTCACAGGTTTGACTCCCTCCAGCTGTTCCTCACTTATGGTGAAGTTGGTAAAGGGAAACCTGCCACTAAAAGATCCATTGCCAGGTGTATTGTCTCTTGTATCCAATTTTGCTATGAAAAATTGGGTAAGGTTCCCCCCTCAGGCCTGAGGGCTCACTCTACCAGAGGTATAGCTGCATCTCTGGCTGCTGCCAGGGACATCCCTATCCTAGAGGTATGTCAAGCAGCTACCTGGAAAACAGTTCACACTTTTACCAAGCATTACTCCCTGGACATCCAGGCTAGGAGTGATGCTCGGTTTGGCACAGCTGTGCTTCAGAGCCTATTTCCGAAGTAGGTTCTGTCTCTCCTCCATGGTAGTACTGCTGTGTAGTCTGCATATGTCATAATATAGTAAGACTTCATGTTGTTTGAAGAAAAAATTACTCACCTTAGTAATGTTGTTTCTTCTAATGGAGTCTTGCTATATTATGACCTCCCCTGCCTGCCCCTCTCAGAACCTCTACTTTTGGGATGTGGGTGGGCAGTGCAGTGTAGCATTAGTAGATGCCCACCTTATTTTTTCACCCCTCCTTTTGGGGTGTTTGGGTGTTGTGTTTTTAATTTTTTGGATCCCCTAACTTGAGTCTTTGTTTTGGGACCAAGAAAAATGTGTTCTTATATTTAGTAGCCAGTTGGCTAGTGTAGGTTTACGGCTTCCACACAGAACCTTAATGAGTTTTGCTCTTAAAGATCTGACCATTTGAGTTTGATTAACAACAGACAGAGTTTTCAACCAAGCTCGCGCTCAAAGTTCCATGCCTGGCATGGAAAGATAACTCTTTCACCTCCGGAGCAGTTCGAAGGTTGGGACAAACTGCATATGTCATAATATAGCAAGACTCCATTAGAAGAAACAACATTACTAAGGTGAGTAATTTTTTCCTAAGAGCTACTGTGAACAACTGCCTGCACTACTTTTATTACTCAGCAGTCAGCTCGTGAGAGATACTAGCCTATCTGAAATCTAATTAAAAAAAAAAACTAATCTCTTTTAAGAGCCAACTGAAGCTAGGCTAGCTGACATCTAAATTAAAAATAAAAAGCTCTTAAGACAGGTCGAAACTGACACCAGCCCATTAACAAAATGCTAGTAGAGTTTGCATCAGGCTAGTAAAATTTGCCTTTCAAACAACTTGGGGCTGGATATTCAAAAGGGTTGCGCCATGCGCAATAGGGTTGCGCCTGCGCAAGTCCCAACTTGCTCCATTCTGCCATATTCAGCAGGAGGCAGATGTGCCACAGAAAACATGCTGAGCAACAACGCAATGTAAATGAATGCATGCTGAACTGGAGGGGGAGGAACCATGCATAAACTGTACAGCCCGATATTCAGCAGGGCTGTGCAGAGTTGTGCAGGCGCAACCCCCAACCTGCACCTGCACAGCTTTGAGCCCCAAAAAAAAGGCTTAAGTTGAGGGCTACCCACAGGTGAGCTGCTGCATTGCAGGGCGCAACACAGCAGCTGCCACCTGTGGCTGGCCCCCAACCCAGTCCCTGTGCTCCCCCCCGCACCCGCAGCCCGATCGCGGGCAGCCAACTGTAAATCCCCTCCACCACCTCCCACTGGCCCGATCGCAGGCATAGTTTAATCCCCCACCAGCCTGATCGCGGGCAGCAATGTAGCCCCCAGGCGTATCCCTGGTGGTCCAGTGGACGAAAAGCCCGATCGCGGGCAGTAGTGTAGAATCCCCCTCCCGAATTCAGCCCTGGTGGTCTAGTGGCACATCCGATCGCGGGATGTAAATGCTACAAATCCCCAACATTGCCCTGGTGGCTAGTGTCCCCCTCCCCACCCACCCACGAAGCCCCACCCCCCCTCCCCACAGCCGGCGGCGGCAGCATCCCTCCGCCTGCCACCCGCCACCCGCCGACTGACAGCCCGGTGGGCTCGCCCGATGGTGCAGAGAAAGAGCCAATGGGCTGCAGCCATACCGTACATGACAGTCCAGATTTGTGAATGATTCATTCACAAAACTGGACTGTCATCTCTGTATAGCTGCATGCCCATAGCTCTTTCTGCACCAATGGCATGCAGCCCTACTGGCTGTCAGTCAGCGGGCGGCAGGAGGGATGCTGCTGCCCCGCCTGTGGGGGAGCGGTGGTGGGGCTCGTGGGTGGGGAGGGGGACATCAGCCACCAGGGCAATGTTGGGGAGGATTTGTGTAGCATTTACATCCCGCGATCGGGATGTGCCACTAGACCACCAGGGCTGAATTCGGGGGGGATTCTACACTACTGCCCGATCAGGCTTTTCGTCCACTGGACCACCAGGGATGATTTGGGAGGGTTTACACAACCACTGCCCGCGATCGGGCTTTTTCAGTCCACTGACCAACAGGGATACGCTCGGGGTGGGGAGCATACTTGTTGCCCGCGATCGGGCTGTTGGGGGAATTGAACCATGCCCGTGATTGGGCCAGTGAGGGGGGGTTGGGGGATTCTACACTGTTTTGCCCACGATCGGGCTGCAGGGGGCGTCGGTCCCCGACGGCTGCTGCCTGGCAGGGCGCCAGGCGCAAGTCCTCGGGGATCGGAGCACCTGCATGCTAATGGACATGCAAATGGGGCCATAATCAGATGCAAATGGCCCCCCCTGCACCTTGCATGAATTATAGCCCCATTTGCATGTCACCTTTTGAATATCAGGATTTTGCGGCGGCGCCAATGGTACTGCGCCACCATAGGTTGAATGCTTCACTCTGTCAACTTGCGGTGGCGCAAGTTCCACTGCGCCATGCACAGTGGCTGTGGCTGGGGGGTCATATTCAAAGGAGTTGCTCAATAGCACAACTTCTTTGACTATCGCCCCGGACACACCCCTGCGCAACTATTTTGCGCAGCACATGGGCTTGCGCCTATGAATGCCGCAGTTTGAATATCCAGCCCTTGAAGTCTTACTGTATTCTGACAAGTGCAGTTAGCCCTAACCTTTAAACTGCCCAGGAGAACAAAGGGTTAATCTTTCTATGCAGAGCATAGAATGCTGAGCTCGAGCTCGGTTGATGTCTCTGTTTCCCTTTGAAAGGTAACCGTCAGATTCTTTGCTCCATCTCACTGAACAGTCGCTCTGGAGATTTTTTCTGCAGCTCGGTTCGAAAGTCGGTTGAAGTGTTGTTTTTTCGTCGGTTTCTAACCGAAAAAGTTTCCCGGATAGTCGGTTCAGTCTCTGTCTGTAGTACCGTGAGTACTAGATAGGTTTTGTACTGTGTTTTCTTTGTGGAGCTTGTAAAAAGTGTGGAGCAGTTCGGCCGAACCGATCATTTGCTTAATTCTTGTGTTAACTTTAGTGTGTGGTTACCGGTCCTTATCGGTTCTAAAAAAAATCATGTTTTGAAACGTTTTTTTCCAAGACCCGTGACACGGCTAGGAACCGATAAGGGAGTCTTGCCTGACGGTTGACAAAAAAAAAAAGGGAAACTTTGGTTAGGTTGGCCATGTCTGACAAACCCAAGAAAAAAAACTGTGCCCACTTGGATTCAGCACTGCAGTGAGTGTAGGGAGGTATTTGCTAAGGCCGATCCCCGCACCCCCTGTGTTTATTGTATGTGGTTTGAACACCTCTATTCAGACTGCCAAATTTGTAAAAATTTTCCCAAATCTACCCTTGAAAAGAGATTAGGTAGACTGAGGGGAAAAGGAGGCCGAGAAGTCCGCTGACCCGGATGGCCAGCCCGGTTCAGTTCCGACCGAACCAGAAGGAGTGCCCTCTGACCAGGGCAATACTTATTCAGGCAAAAGGAGAGCTGATCCCGAGGGTCGGTTCCAACTAAAAGCGCAAAGA
This sequence comes from Neoceratodus forsteri, assembly GCA_016271365.2. NCBI lineage: Eukaryota > Metazoa > Chordata > Ceratodontiformes > Ceratodontidae > Neoceratodus > Neoceratodus forsteri. The sequence continues at coordinate 1,266,930,816 of CM057453.1, forward strand.
AAAATCGTCCGGTTCGGATCCAGAAGTCCATGTTCCAACTGCCGAAGAAATAGCCAGAGCGATTCGGATTGTGGAATCACTTCGCCCAGTTCCGACCGATCCGGCACCTTTTGGCAGGGGCTTGGTTCGATCGGTTCCCCCGGTTCACGACTATACTCTGGAAGAATTTTATGAACCGGAGTTTGAGGAGGAAGTGGAGTTTGAAGATGATGATGGTGATGGTGAAAGTCTAGATGTGCCTGTGGAACGCACATCTCCCCAGACAGTCCTTCAGGTGTATCCCCTCCTAGGCTTTCTGATTCCCCTTCCCACTTTATGTTCTTCAGAAAGGTGGCTGAGACCCTCCAGCTTCCTATGGAAGAGGCAATGGAGGATCAGGAGGAGCCTGATTTTGTAGAAATGATGGACATCCCAGAGTCCAAGAGACTGTCTATTCCCCATCACAAATCTTTTGGGAAACAGACACAAAAAATTCTGAAGTCTCCCAATTCTGTACTTCCTGTGGACAGAAGAATGGACAAGAGGTTTATACTCTCAGGCTCAGAAACAGAGTTTTTATATCAGCAATGCAGCCATGTTGGGGTTGTGCAGGCTGCTGCCTGTGATGAGGCAAGCATTCGCTTAGCTTCACACCCCCCAGACAAAGACTCTAGGAAGATTGATGCCATGGCAAAAAAGCTGTACATGGCATCTTCCTTGGGACTCAGACAGGCGCATTATGTGCCCTGTACAGCTAGGTACCAGAAGTCCAGGTGGGATACTGTACTGGCACTGGCTAAACAGACCTCCCCCCAGCTAGCTAAGGAGCTGGAGGCGATGGCTGCAGATGGGATTGAGGCATCTAAAGTTCAGTTTCATGCTGCTGTGGACTCTAATGATGTGTCATCAAGAGTCATGGCTACATCTGTGACTCTTTGGAGAATGGCTTGGCTCAGATGTACTAGCCTCTCACAGGATACCCAGGCTAAGGCCATGGATTTTCCTGTACTGGGTAATTCTCTGTTTGGGGAGCAGACAGAGAATTACATGAAGAAAATGGATGAGTACAGGACCACCTACAGGAGTGCTCAGGCCAAGGAGGGCAGGCAACTCCTCAGAGGCAGCAGTCTAGGGGCAGGGGCAGGCCTTTTCATAGGCCTTTTTACCAAGCACAGGCCTCTTCTTCCTTTTCACAGAGGGGTTCTTCAGAGGGAGAGGCAGAAGGGGGGATGAGCAGGGCTGCATCCAGTCCTCAGCCTTAGGCCCCTGCCAGGCAGACACCCTGATGGGCCTGCCCGGGTCAACTCTTCTGTTCCAGTAGGGGGCAGGCTGGCTTACTTTGTCCAAGACTGGATGTCTATTACATCAGACAAGTGGGTCCTGGAAGTAGTAAGCCAGGGACTGGTTCTCAGCTTCAGAAAATTTCCAGAGATGAGAGCCAGCTCTTTTCCACCTGTAAATCTCTTGGAAAAACACTTGCCCTAGAGACAGAGGTTTCATCTCTTCTGGCCTTAAGAGCCATAGAGAGAGTACCTACCCTACACTGGGGCAAAGTGCTGTACTCCAGGTACTTCCTGACCCCCAAAAAGACAGGAGAGTGGCGACCCATCCTAGACCTAAGATACCTAAACAAACATCTTTTAAAACGAAAATTCAAGATGGTGACTCTGGGAATAATCCTTCCCTCTCTAAGGCCAGGGGACTGGCTAGCCTCCCTGGACCTCAAAGATGCCTACTTTCACATTCCCATCAGGTGTTCCCACTGAAAGTACCTCAGGTTCGAGTTGCCCTCAGGCCACTTTCAGTTCAGAGCAATACCCTTTGGCCTAACCTCAGCCCCAAGGGTTTTCACAAAGTGCCTGGCAGTAGTAGTTGCCTTTCTAAGAAGGCAAAAGATTTCCATTTTTCCATATCTGGATGATTGGCTAATAGTGGACCAGTCTCCAGACCAAGTCAAGTCTCACCTGCAAGTGACCCAGCAAGTGCTCACTTCTCTAGGATTTCTTCTCAACCTTCCCAAGTCCATTCTCAAACCAGTCCAGCTTCTTACCTTTATAGGGGCAGAACTGGACACAGTCTGAGCAAGAGCCTTTCTTCCCCTGGAAAGGGCAAGGGTTCTTATAGATCTAGCCTCTTCCTTCAGCCTTCGGGTATCTCAATCAGCAAGGCATTTCCTCCAGCTCTTGGGCCACAAGGCAACTGCAACAGCAGTGGTCCAAGGGGCAAGATTCCAGATGAGGGATATTCAGTTCCATCTGAGAGCTTTTTGGTCTCAGAGGAAGGATTCCCTTACCAAACTGATCCCAGTGACTCTGACCTTGATCCAAGCCCTTCAATGGTGGCAGGATCAGGACAATTTAAGACAAGGGGTCCCTTTTGCCACTCAGACTTATTCAGTGGTCCTTACCACGGACGCTTCTCTTCTGGGCTGGGGAGCCCATCTGGGGGCCCTCACTGCCCAGGGGCTGTGGTCCCTCCCCAGAATCCCTTCTCCATATCAACCTCCTAAAACTCGGGGCAGTTTTTCTCGCCCTGAAAGCTTTCTCTTAGTCAGTGCAGAACAAGGTGGTTCAGGTCAGAACAGACACCACCACCATGTGGTATATCAACAAGCAGGGAGGCACTCGGTCCACGGCCTTGTGCACGGAAACCATAAAATTGTGGTCCCTGACTTATTCCCTGCAAACCTCTCTGGTAGCAGTTGACCTTCCAGGGAAGGACAATGTGCTAGCAGATGTACTGAGCAGGATCTCTCAGGGCCATCACAAATGGTCCCTGGACCCTCAGGTGTTCAAAGTGATTTTTTCAAGGTGGGGCACTCCAGAGATAGCTCTCTTTGCAGCCCCAGACAATCACCAACTTCCTCTCTTTTGTTGCAGACCCCCAGTCTTCGGCTCAGTCCCCAGGGTGCTCTGATTCTGAATTGGGAAGGGAAATTTCTTTATGCCTTCTCATTCCTGTTCAAAGTTTTAGTCAAAATAAGGTCTCAACCTTGCAAAGTGATTCTGATTGCTTCAGATTGGGCCAGGCAGCCTTGGTACCCCCTGTCATTGTCCCTAGCAGTCCATCTTCCCCTGTCTCTTCCCAGGAATTACAACCTGTTAACATCCTCTCAGGGGAGGATTGGGTATGCCAATCTTCAATCTCTCAATCTCAAGGCGTGGCTTTTGAAGAGTTAGAGCTTGCAGAGGTGCATCTTTCTCAGTGGGTTCTGGATATTCTCAAAGCTTCTCCAAAGCCCGCCACCAGAAAGACTTATAACTCCAAATGGAAGAGATTCAGCATTTGGTGTTCTAAGAAGCATATTTCCCCAGATACTGCTGAATTGCCTACGGTTCTGGATTATATGGTCCATCTTAATGGCCTAGGCCTCAGACAATCTACTCTCAAGGTACACTTGTCAGCTGTTTCTGCGTTTCTGTCTGTGGCGAAGTCTTCCTCACTATCTTCTCATCCTATGTTCTGTAAATTTTTTTAAAGGATTGCTTCATACCAATCCTACTTATAGAGACCCTGCCCCTGCCTGGGATTTGAATGTTTGCATTGCTCAACTTATGCAACCTCCTTTGGAGCCTATGTCCTCAACAAAGCTTAAGTACAGTACTTGACTTGGAAAACTTTGTTCTTGGTAGCCATTACCTCAGCCAGGCGTATCAGTGAATTGCAAGCCCTGTCAGTGGAACCTGATTTTATCTCCTTTCACAGGGGTAAAGTGGTCCTTAGAACCAATAGAAGGTTCTTAACCAAAGTGGTTTCAGACTTCCATTTAAACCAGCCTGTGTCTCTCTCTGTTTTCTTCACTGATCATTCTTCCTCAGGAGAGAGGAGGCTACACAGTTTAGATGTCAAAAGAGCCCTTGGTTGCTACATAGAGCGTACCAAGGGTCACAGGTTTGACTCCCTTCAGTTGTTCCTCACTTATGGAGAAGTAGGAAAGGGCAAACCTGCCACCAAGAAAACTATTGCCATGTGGATTGTGTCTTGTACGCAATTCTGCTATGAAAAACTGGGAAAGATTCCACCCTCAGGCCTGAGGGCTCACTCTACAAGAGGTACAGCTGCTTCCCTGGCTGCTGCCAGGGATATCTGTCTCTTAGAAGTTTGTCAAGCAGCCACCTGGAAAACCGTCCATACCTTTACCAAGCATTACTCTCTGGATATCCAGGCTAGGAGTGATGCTCGGTTTGGCACAGCAGTACTTCAGAGCCTATTCCCAAAGTAGGTTCTGTCCCTCCTCCATGGAGGTACTGCTTGGTAGTCTGCACTTGTCAGAATACAGCAAAACTTTAAGTTGTTTGAAGAAAAAAATACTCACCTTAGTAATTATGTTTCTTCTGTTGGAGTCTTGCTGTATTCTGACCTCCCTCCCTGCCTCTCCTCTCAGAACCTGGTTTTGGGAAGTGGGTGGGTAGGTGCTCCTTTTACACCCTCTTCTTTTGTTTTGTTTGGGTGTTTATTTTATTATATTCCTGTTTGGTTTGGGTTTTGAGTTTTGGGTTTCCTGACTTGAGTCTTCTTTTGGTAATCAAAACTTTTTGTTGTCAGTTGGCCATTGACATTTTTTTTACAATTTCCACATAGAATAGCTATTAGAATGTTGCTCTTAAGAATCTGACGGTTAGCTTTCAAAGGGGAACGGACAGAGACATCAACCGAGCTAGAGCTCAGCATTCTGTGCTCTGCATAGAAAGAGTAACCCTTTGTTCTCCAGGGCAGTTTAAATGCTGGGGCTAACTGCACTTGTCAGAATACAGCAAGACTCCAATAGAAGAAGCATAATTACTAAGGTGAGTAATTTTTTCTTAACTAGAAAACAGGAAATTATTATCCCTCTGTACAGACAGTTGGCGAGACCCCATCTGGAGTACTGTGTGCAGTTCTGGAGACCCAATCTCCGAAAAGACATAGACAGGATGGAAGCTGTCCAGGGGAGGGCAACTAAAATGGTGCAGGGTCTGTACTGGAAGACATATGAAGAGAGACTTAAGGAGCTAAATATGTATAGCCTTGAGGAAAGGAGGGAGAGGGGGGACATGATAAAAACTTTCAAGTACCTCAAGGGAATCAACAAAGTCCAAGAGGGTAGCATCTGTCAAAAAAAGAGGTGTGCAAGAACAAGGGGGCACAATTTGAAGATAGAAGGGGCGGCTCAGAGGTAACTTAAGGAAGTATTTTTTCACAGAGAGGGTTGTGGATGCATGGAACGGCCTTCCGGAGGCAATTGTGGAGTCAAAAACAGTGGTGGAATTCAAGCATGCATGGGACAGTCATAAGGCAATTCTAGGGGGTGGGGGTAGGAAGAAGTAGGCTGCTGGTTAACTAGGATCTGCAGCTTATCCATTAGGTAGGGAAATGGGCAGACTGGGTGGACCAAGCGGTCCTTATCTGTCGTCAAAATCTATGTTTCTATGTTTAACTGGTTCTGCTGACGTGTTCTGGAGAAGGTAAAATCTCAATAAATACATCTGCTGGGCCAGTGGAGAAGTTTGTTGGTGGATATTCCCAGTCACTAGTCCTGCTGGGCAGTGGCGGTAAAACTTATTTTTGACCCCTGTTAAGAGCTACTGAGAGGAGACTGACCTAGCTAGAATCTAAATGAAAAAGCTGTTTTGGAGCTATGGTGTCAGACAATCTAAAATGTGAAAAAAAAGCTCTTTTAAGGGCTACCGTGAGCCTAGTTAGCTAAAAACTATATAAAACATTCTTCTAAGAACTACTATGAGCTAAACTAGCTAAAATCTAAATAAGAAACCTCTTTTATAGTTCTGAGATTCTAAGCTCTAAATCTAAATAAAAAAAAGTCTTAAGGGCTACTGTGAGTCAACGAGTTAGTTAGAAACTAACCTAACGTGTATATCCATTAATGGACCCCCGCTCACTGATTACAGTCCCATTATGGTGGAAATATGACAAAAGAAGGCTTACTGCAAAAGCTTGTGGCTGTAGAGCACAGTATCTGTTACTCTAGTGCTAGCAATGGTCAAGAAGGACGTGCTGACACTTGGTCCAGTGATGAGGACATGAAAATTGTGTAATGTAAACTGCGCGGCATCTAAATAATTTGTTGGTCATGTACATGCCCGAGTGGGCCTGTACTTTTTTTTTCCATGAATTTCATACCCTGCCTACAAGTTGCTACAAATCCACATAATGCAGATCCTAAGTCAGAGATTTTTTTGTAAGGTTTGGCTATGAGTTTTGTCATTTGGTTAAAATTTTCAGGTGGTAATAGCTCAAAAGGCCTAGAGGTTTTAGACTTCCAGCTTAAAAGAGTAGTACACCCAGAATTTGAAAAAAACATAGAATCAGTTTACAACAGCCGAGCTGTGCAACTTTTCATTACCAGTGAGCACAAATGGTTACATTTACAGTTTACCAGATACGTGAGCACTAACTGAGTAGGTTTTCTGTAAGAAAATGGCTAATAGCTCTAATTCATTATTTTTGTTTTCTGTGTGTGTCAAGTCTAGCTAGCAGGAGTAAGTGTTTTGATTTTAAAACTTTTAATTTCGTCAAACAGACAACCATAAATAGCACAGAAATCGTCCCAGATCATCAATGCTGTAATTAGCAAAGACTGTAGCTGTTTTCCTACAGAAAAAAAACACTCTGATTTAGCTCTCAAGTAGTTCCTAACTGTAAATGTAGGCACCATCATTCTATAATGAAGAACTGTCAGTTAGTGCTGATTTTGCTATGTGACATGCTTTCAGTTTTTTGTTTTACAAATGTGAAGTTATTTTTCAATAAAGTATTTATTTCTTATTAAAGATAAGTGTATGTATGAGATAATTAGATTGGCAAAATAACGAAACATGTTGTTTTATCATTTGCAGTTTCTAGGCTGCAAATTCATATCATACACATCATGGCGATTTCTGTGCTTTTTATGGTTGTGTGCAGTTTGATGAAATTAAAAGTTTTAAAATCAAAACAGTTACTCCTGCTAGCTTGACCTGACACACATAGAAAACAAAAATAATGAATTAGAGCTATTTTTTATTTGTTTTCTTACTGAAAACCCACTCAGCTCTCAAGTATCTGCTAAACTGTAAATGTAGCCATTTTTGCTCACTGGATAAGAAATGTTACACAGCTCTGCTCTTGTGAACTGATTCTAAAGCAGTTCTTGATGCTGAATCTACGGTCTCCGCTACATCACTCTCACATGAGACAAGATGCATTGTAGATACAAGAAAAGCAATAAAACTGGCTGAGATGGAGATCCCCAGGGGTCGTAAAACTACCATAAAGCTAGCAGGCTAATTTAGGAAAAAGTCCTAATAGCAGACAGAGGGAAGGACATACTAGGACTTTACACACAAATCAAAACACTCTGCACAACATATGTTTTTTTTTTTCAAATTCTGGGTGTACTACTCCTTTAAACATTGCTGGTGGGTTGAGTATCTTGAGTTGCTTACCACCGATAGTAGTGAATGATTTGTACTATCAGGGCTTTTAGGTGAGTTTCAGAAGGTTCATGTGGGACGTTAACTTGGATTATACAACACTAATAAAAGTCCTGAAAGCTGATTGACTGAGAGCCAGGGGTATATCACAGCACATATCCACAGGGGAAGAAGATTCTAATCAATATACACAATCAGCAAACAACATGGTTGCACATGGCTCCTGACAGCCATCTCCAGTAACAATTATAAACTGTTGCTGCATACTTTTTTTTTTTTTAAAGTGTTACCTTACTCAGTTCTGTCTCTACCTACAACCCACATCACTTACTGATGGCATCCACCTTGCTAACTACCAAGCGCTTTTGAGCAGGCGCCGCCTATTTACCAAATACCAACACTGCATAGTGATACATTTTTAAGTACATGCCTACACATTTCTAATTTAAATACAAAAAAAGTTCTTAATTATTTTAAGAATCAAAGGAATCTATTGTACCCTAACTGCTAACTCTAATAATACACCACGTATAATCACTGAAGTTGCTTTAAAAATTCAGTTTTGTAATTGTGGACTTAACCTTTTAAAGCTATATAGTTGTGAGCTTTGAGTTTTTCAAACCTGTTAGCTTAACGTTTGACTATGTTTTCTCAAATTAAATTGTATATCATTAAAATTTGACTTGCTTGACATCGTGACTTACAGTGTACCCAAGCATGATAATATTCCATGATATACCACACCTTAATATGTGCTATTCTTTAATTATAACATGGGTACAAATAATGCTGGCTGCTGATTGACTGTCACAGGCTGTCACCTATACTTTTCCCTTAGCCTGTCTCGCAGTGGGAAAAAGTCCCAGTGCCAGCCTGCCTGCCTATCCAGTTACCTCACATAAGTTGGCACACCTCTGCATTTTTAGTTTCACATTTGCAAGTTTGGGGGCTACTGCTTTCCTTAAAAAGTAACTTTATGCTACTTATTACAGCCACTGAGCAGTGTGATTCATATTGGATTGGGAAATATGCCTTATTCAATCTTTCTTGCTATGTTTGTGTGGCCCAAAATAACACAGAAAAGTAGTGGGATCCAGTAGAGTAGAAAAGAAACAAGATGGCGGGGGCAAGTGCTTTGAGTGATGGACTTTTTTTTTTAATAATTAGTACTGTATATATTACAAGAATCATTGTAACACATGTATTGTAGGTTGCTGTTGCATTTCAGTTTATTCAGTACTATAAAGGAGCTGGTGAAAGTATGAAAACAACACTGACTGTAGTTTCCCCTAAAAGTTCATTCCTTCATTTGGAGTGTTGAGTAATACAGGAAGAATTACTCTCTGAATTGCTGAATACAGAATACTTTTTGTAAACTGTCTGCTGTTTATATGAAAACACATAAACTTGGAATATTTAGTGTTTCAGGAATGTCAGGCCCTCCCCCTCAATCAACGAATGGGAAAAAAAAAAGTTTTATGCTTTGTATTAATTTATTTAAAACCTGGTTTGATCTGTATTATACTACATGTGGCTCCTCTCCTCCAATCAGAAGCCAAGGTAACGTACACTTCTAGGGACGTGGATATGTTGTTCATCCACATTTATTGGTAATGTTCTTTCCCCTTTAAATCTTGCCGGAAGGTCTTCAGGCTGGCTTCTCCAACCCACCTGGGCAGTATAACCCTTAGCTCCATCCCATGATGCCAGATCTTCCTTTCTGCTGGAAGATATATGTTCCCTTCTTACCGCTCATGCATTATAGTAGACCCTGGTATTTAATTCTTCGAATTTGCTATGAATCTTTTACTCGTTTCTTTCATCGCTCCGTGATCTTGACCGTGATGGAGGATATGTCCTCGTCCAGTTTCTGCCACTGCTCATGTGGGCAAAAGGTGTCTTGCACCGACCCGCAACACCTTGTGCGTATACTGGCTGGGTGTAGGCCATGGCACTCAGGCCTGCAATATGTGTTGTGCCTTACATCCGAATGTCTTCGACGATTGCTTTGCACGACTGCAACTGGGCAGACCAGAAAAACAGAACCCGCCTGTCAAGTGTAAGGAATCCCGTTGGGCGGTCTCCATGGCTGCGGGATGCATTGAGCAGTTAGAGCAGATGAAGGCCTTTGAGGAGGAGGCAGCTTGCATCACGGATTGGTTCCCATCAGTAGCGGTCTTCCTTCCTGCTCGGTTTGGGCTGCACCTTTTTAGGCTTCTTTTGGGAGTTGTGCCAGTCCTCCTGCACCAAGGAAAAGGGTCCTTCAGGTGCGCACATCTGTCGGTCCCGTAAAAAGGACAAGGAGCCTGGAGAATCGTTGGCTCGCCGACAGTGTTTTTGGGATTGTGCGAGATCTCAGTCTTAGGAATCTCCTGTCTCGACTTCGGTCGAGGTTGCGACATCGGCCGTTGGCTTCACAGTACCCCCATCAGGCCAGCCGACCCAGACGCAGGATGACGATCCGGTTGAGATCATTCTTGACCAAGTCAACCCATTGTCACTCGATGAGGCCAGCAACTCTTTATTCAGGACTCAGGTCCTGCTGGAACCCTCCAAGGAGCTCCTCCAGCCCGCTGGGGAACCCCTCGAGGTCCCGGTCCCTGACCAGGAGTAGCCGCAGTTCTCCCCAGCTCCTTCCAGCCGATCTAGATGGTAGCCCTGTCGGCCAAGATTGAGGTCTATGACCCCTTCGACTGATAGGCCAAAGAAAGTGTATAAGCACTCCAAGAAGCGGCGCCGTCGCTATTCTTCCTCGGATGAGGAAAGGCTTCGACGGAAACTCCGTCGTCGCTACAAGGATTTAATGTGGCAACAGCTCATCTTGTCCAGATGGAAGTCTACTACGACGTCTACCTCAGCCATTACTTGGCTGTTGCCTCCTAGGTCGACGCCAACTCCTTGGGAGACAGTCCCTACCATTCCTCCGCCTGAGGAGCCAGTCAAGACTATTCTGGCTTAGCCAAAATCGGCCTCTCCACCGATTTAGAATGGAGCCACCACCTAAACAGCCTCCCTTGGGGGCTCCTTCTAAGGAGTCGTGGCCTTTTCCAGGCCTTCCTCCTAGGCGTTCGGTCACTTTCGCTCCCGATCGTCCTTTGGCGGGTGGAGAGTGAGCCAGATGGCCGTCCAGTCTATCTGGGCTCCGTGGGGTCTGAGGACTCCAACCTGCATTCTCGTCCCCTTGACGAGGAATCCGTTGGTAGCCTTTCAATGAAGGATGGTCCCTTCTCCTTTTTGGGTATCCTCCACCTCATCTCTGAGTCCCTGGGGGTGCCCTTAGAACCCGTACAAAAATGGGCTGAGTATCCCCTCACTGATATTCCAAAATAGGGGGATCAACCAACGGAGGCCTTCCCGGTAGCCGAGGCCATTGTCGGCCCAGCTTTAGAGCTGTGGCAGCACCCAGCCTCTTGCCCCGTGCCCTCAGCCCGCATGGCGTGCAGATACGCGGTGCCCATTGGGTCCCTTCAGGGATTCACAGAGCACCCCTCAGCTGAGGGGTTGGTGACCAAATCTGTATTCAGATGCTTGGGGAATTCAGGAGACATCGATAAACCCCTGGACAAAGAGTCCAAGAAACTGGACCAGTCTGCCTGGAAAGTCAATGCTCCCTCTTCGCTGGGCCTTCGTTAGGCAAGCTTGGCTGTCATCATGATGCATTTCTCCCATACCCTTCTGGGCTCTCTAGGTAAGGTTCTCCTTCACCTCCCAGCGGACCTCCAGACTATGGTCAAGCAGTTTTGGGACCAGGGTTGAAGTGTTGCCAGACATCATCTCCAGACGGTCTTGGACATCGAGGAATGCTGCACCTACTCAGTGGTGGCTGGACACCCAACACAAGCTAACGGATGTCCCTTTCCTGGGTACTGACCATTTAGGCCCAGGTGTGGACGGTCACCTCCAGTGCATTGAGAAGTCCACTGCCACCTTGGACTCTGTGACTTCTGCACAGAAGGAATCTCAGGGTTCTAAAAGGCTGAAGAAGAAGCCTTTTCAGCATTCTGCCTCTGTGGCCAAACAGCTCCAGTGCTGCCAGCCCAGTGGCGCAGAGGGCTGAGGCAGTGGCCGCCACACCTCGAACCACGCCAGGGCCCTGGGTTCGGGAACGGACTCGGGTCGTCCGGGGATGTCCGGGGAAGGAGAGGATTGAGCATGCAGAGGACTGCTCTCTTCTCTCCTGGGGTGGATTGAGTGAGAAGCCCGCTCTTGTAGCAGCCTCCAGTGGAGACTGGAGGCACTACAAAGCAGCGGCGCAGGAGGGACAACCAGGAAAAGCCAGAAAACAATTTTGGTGCCCACCGGATGATGGCCTCTGTATTCTCCACACCTCCGGAACCTCTGGGAGCCTGCTCCACCACAGCAGCACCTGGAGTCAGTAAGTAAATAGAGCGCTGGGGTTCCCCCTTACCCCTGGTGATGGGTTACTCTGGGACGACATGGAGGGCCAGCTGCAATATGTGGTACGAGGGCAGCACTCAGGAAGAGAATGGCCTGGGAGTGGAGAGACTAGTAGGGCCCAAAGGAGAGGCGGACGCCCGAGCATCGCAGGAGGTAAAAAGATAATACATAAAAAAAATAAAAAAACAGTCCCAATGTCAATCTGGGCAATAGCAGCAGGCCCAGTCTTGGTGCCCTCTGTCCAAGCCAGATGCTCAATCAGCCCGTAAACGGGGGGGGGGGGCTCAGGTGGCTCCGTGCCTGGACCCTACTCTTCCAGGCCTGCCCAGTGACAGGATGGTGGTGACCAGCCCCATGCCCATCACGACTGCTCTGGGTCCTCCTTTGGGGGGCCAGCTTCACTACTTCCTTTCCGCCTGGTCTACTGTCACAATGGACAGGTGGGTTCTGGAAGTGGTTGGTTAGGGACTGCCTCTAGAGTTTGAGCAGTACTCACCAAGCCAAGCCCGTGCCCCACGGGAGGAAAGGGTATAAGTACAGACTCATTCGGCTCTTCGAGATGACATCGCCCAACTCCTCCTCAAGGAGGTAGTGGCTTGAGTCATGAATCCCCCAGTCAACCTAGGGTTTGTTTCCATGTACTTCCTGGTCCTGAAATAGATGGGGGGCTGATGTCCCGTTCTGGATCTGCATGACCTGAACAAGTATCTTGGGTCGTGCACCTTTTGGATGGTAACTCTGTCCCAGATCATACCATCTCTTGAGAGGAACATGTGGTTCTGCTCCCTAGATCTTCAGGACACATTCTTTCATGTCCCAATCCATCCGTCCCATCGAAGGTTCCACCATTTCTATGCAGAAGGAACCCTCTACGAGTTCCAACCTATGCTATTCGGCCTGTCATTGGACTCCGGGTCTTCACCAAATGCATCGCAGTGGTGGCAGCCCATCTCTGGCATCGAAGGGTCAGGGTGTACCCTAATCTCAATGACTGTCTCTTAGCGGGTCCCTCCAGGTCAGGGGTGGAGAGGTCCAGGGATCTAGCCCTCCAGACCTGCACCATCCTTGGCTTCCTGATCAACAAAGCCAAGTCAGAACTTGTGCCATCTCAGGTGATCTGCTTCATCAGGGCAGAGCTTGACTCTTGCAGAGCCAGAGCCAGGTTCCCGGTGGACAGGGTGGAGTTTCTCTCCTTCTTTGCCCAATTATTTCTGGTTTGGCAATTGTGACCTGCCCGGGACTTCTTGCATCTTCTGGGTTACATGGTGACCTGCACCACCAAGGTCCGTTGGGCCCGGTGGCATATGCGCCCCATTCAGTGGGGCTTGGTCAGCCTGTGGTCCCAGCATCAGGGTCATGTCGACCAGCTGGGTTTAGTAACCCAGAGGATCTGGGACACTCCCCAGTTGTGGACCATTCCAAAACATCTGCAGGAAGGGATCAGGTTTGTCTGCCTCAAGGCCAACGGTCGTCCTCACAACCGATGCCTCTCAAGGGCTGGGGAGCCCACATGGGGAACCACAGGGTCCACTGGCTCTGGAACTCCAAGGAGTCCCGATGTCAAATCAAACCTGCTGGAGCTACGAGCAGTACAGCTGACTGGATTAGCTCTGTTCCTGCTGGGTCAAGTGATCCAAATCCAGATGTACAATACCACGACCATGCACTCCCAGCCTCTGTGCAGGGAAGCACTCCACATCTGGACACTCATGAGCAGTCTGAAGGGGAAACTCCTTGCCATCCTTGTGGCAGGAGCCTCAAATCAACTGGTAGATGCTCTCAGCCATGTGGGCAAGGTATCCCACGTGTGGTCACTACATCCGGAGGTGGTTCGCAGTCTGTTCTCCCAGTGGGGCACCCCTCAGGTGGACCTGTTCACCTCCAAGGGAAAACACAAAGCTGAGGCTGTTTCATGCCCACTCCGCTCAGCAGGGCTCACTGCAGGGGGATGCCTTCTCAAGGCTGTGGACCCCAGGCCTCTTTTACGCCTCCCCCACATTTCCCTTGATCCACAAAGTGCTTCTCAAGGCGAGGAGGGTCAAGGCAAAGGTGAGCCTGGTAGCCCCAGATTGACCGCACCAGTTCTGGTTACCAGATCTCCTCAGCTTCAGTGACAAGCTCCCGAGGCATCTCCCAGCATGCCCGGACCTGATATCGATCAAGTCGGGGGAAGGTACTCTATCCAGACCTTCAGTCTCTGCACCTGACAGCCTGGTACCTGAGTGGCTAGAGTTCCGGGCTTTGGATCTTTCTGACGATGTGCTCAATGTGGTTGAGGCATCCAGGAAGGAGTCAACCAGGAGGTGCTATGCCTTCAAATGGAAAAGGTTTTCCATTTGGTGTCTGGGCTGGGACTTAGACCCTAATACCTGCCCTGTGGCTAGTATCCTTGACTACCTTTGGTCCCTCTCCAAAGGAGGTCTGCTGTCGACTACCCTTAAGGAGCACCTGGCAGCCATCTCTGCTTACCGGGCGTGGGCCAGTCAGCAGGTGGTGGCACAGGAGACAGTGGTCTGATGCTTTTTCCAGGGCCTCAATCACATATCTCCTCCATTGCATGAACCTCCACCTCCATGGGATCTACTGTTGGTATTGGCAGAACTCATGGGCAAGCCATTCAAACCAATGCACAGGTGTGAGATGTCACATCTGTCATGGAAGACTGCCTTCTTGGTGGCTATCACATCAGCCAGAAGGATTGGGGAGCTCCAGGTGCTCTCGGTGGAGTCTCCTTACCTAGTCTTCCACAGAGATGAGGTTGTCCTCTGTCCTAACCCGAAGTTCCTTCCGAAGCTTATGTAGGAGTTTCACCTTAATCAGGTGCTGACTCTGCCGATGTACTACCCAAATTACACCTCGGAGGTCGAGTACAGGCTCCATACCTTGGACCTGAGATGAGCACTCTCTTATTATAAGGAGCGGATGGCTGAAGTTCGGGGAGGGGTTCGCCAGCTGTTTGTCACCTATGCTGAAGCTGCTCCTGACAGACCTGCAGCAAAGCAGATGGTTGGCCGATGGATTACATCATGCATTGATCTCTGCTAAAGGTTGGTGGGTAGGGAGCCTCTCAGAGGGTTAAGAGCTCATTCCACCCACCATACCACTGCATCAGTAGCTGCTTCTAGGGACTTCCTGTCCAGGATATCTGCAGGGCTACTACCTGGAAGTCAGCAAGCACCTTCATTACCCATTACCATATCAACCTTGAATCACACCAGGATGCTGATTTTGGAGCCTCAGTTCTCCAGTCTCTATTCCAGAAGTAGGGAGTGTACGTCTTGCCTCCCTCCTCCCGGAGAACTGATAGGAGTCTGCCAGTAAGTGTGAATGAACAACATATCCATGTCCCTAGAAACACAGGTTACTCACCTGTAACAGTAGTTGTAGGAGTGGTATTTGTTGTTCATCCACACGGACCCACCCGACCTTCCTGGCTTCAGCGCACAACCTTAGCTTCCAGCGGGCAAGATCTGACATCATGGGGCAGAGCTGAGGGTTATACCACCCAGGTGGGTGGGAGGAGCCAGTTTGAAGACCTTCTGGCAACATTTAAAGGGGAAAGGACATTGCCAATAAGTGTGGATGAATAACATATACCACTCCTAGAACTACTGTTACAGGTGGGTAACCTGTGTTTATTCACTGGCATACTCACACCAGTCATTTTTATGTTCAATAAAATGACTGCTCGGTGCTCAGAACACTTATTTTGCCAGTAAAGTGACAGTAGTGACATCATCCACTTCCTTGCATTCTGATTGGTCTATACTTACAACAGCAAACACGTAAAGCATAATGTATAGCAAACAGTAGTAAAAGTGTTTATTTTTATGCTGAATGAAACAGTTAGGGCCTGTTTACAACTTACAAGGTTGTCCTGACTACAAGTTTTTGGTTGCATTTTACAAAGTCTAATTAGTATACATAACACTTCATTTACTAAACAGAGAAAACTCATGTATTAATATCAGTAACATTTTGCATAATTTCATTTATCCACACACAACTATTAATAACTCATTACTTCCAGTAACTGTATGAAGTCTGAATCATCCATTGCTTAACCTGATACAAAAACAGCTCAGTTCCTGTGCTAAGTAAGCAGTAACCCACTCCAGAGTATGGGGTTATTGGGGATTAATCCACAGACCGGGTGCATTGCGAGGCACAAGGCCACAGGCGAGTGTCTCACAACACCAGGGTGTGGATTATTCAATAACCCCATACCTGAATGAGTTATTACTAGATATGTGTTCTTTGCTGTGGGGGGGGGGGAGAGACTAGAACGAGAGGAGACTGTATGTTGCTGCCACTGTCTCTGTCTCCCACTCTTGAAGTGCTGCACAAAAGAGAAACCAAGCTGTCTGCCTTCCGACTGCTGGAGACTATAGGCAGTCTGGCGTAAATGTGCTGGTTTCTCTCTCTCTCTGCCTGTCACTGTATGTGTCTGTCTCTCCCCGTGCAAGAGTTTGTGCAGGGCCCGGTGCAGTTCACTATGTCTTGCTTCATAATTTTTAAATGGCTGCCATTTTGTTTGATTTTGTACTGCAGAAAGGAGTTCCGATGGCACTTTCCATGCCCAGGGATACTGTCTGCCAGTGACTCACAGCAACTGTGCATTTACTAACCCTTAATCCACAGTCACCTGATGGTGTTTGACCAATTGGGTGTCTTTTTCTTTTCCAAACCCATGTTATAATACCAATTTCTCTTTACAACCATACCTAGGCACATATGTAATCTAGCACTAAGTATGATTTTATTTATTTATTTGCTTTTGTTAACTGGGTAAGCACACTAGACAGCCAAGTGCCTATTTTCAGGTGCGACCCGGGAGATTACAAGGTACATACATGAACATCAGGCAAATACAAGTGGAGGATTACATTACATAGAATTAGCACAACAGGGACTGTACAAGCATCAGATTTCATCAGGCAAATAGTAGTGAAGAGTTAATATAAAGTGACCAGAACACCGGGACATTGTAAGACAACAATACCAAAAACAGGTGTTACAATACAGTATTAAACATTGCAGTCAGTAGGAAGAAGTGCAGTGTGAATTCATCGCTCCAGGCAGCAAGTTGTAAGGCTAACAGTTAGAATATCTACATGTAATACATCTGAGATCCCTATCACCAAAAGTAAAAATGCAGTATACATACTGATACTAGAAA
Organism: Neoceratodus forsteri; assembly: GCA_016271365.2. Taxonomy (NCBI): domain Eukaryota; kingdom Metazoa; phylum Chordata; order Ceratodontiformes; family Ceratodontidae; genus Neoceratodus; species Neoceratodus forsteri. Next base: position 1,266,947,784 of record CM057453.1, read on the forward strand.
TATACGTCGTCCTAAAACTGACCATTTAAATTAGAAAATTCCAGAATCTAATGACATATATATTAAAAAGTGCTCTTATCAGCCTTTGCTGAATTTATTGTATGCTTAAAATTATCCATCTTTGCCAGGTTTCACATATCTGGGTGAATTTATTTCCACATAGTTGGAATCTAATAATCTGCTTTTATGTGACGATAACTATATTTTTATCTTTGGGATCCTCATTCATCTTGTACAAGTATCTCTCATCAGATATCGATTGGTATCATGTTCTTGAGTTTTGAAGGTTACACCTGCTGCAGTTCTTTCCATTAATTTGAAAGTCATTAATGCACTTTGCTTTTCCCACCTTAACTCTAGTGAAGCCCTCCCCAATTTTCTATGCATATTACAAACGTGTTTATCTAAGGGACATATCCGCACAAATCTGGCAAGTCTATTGCATAATATGTCTATCTTATGAATACATATCTACATGTATGCCTAAATACTGTAGTTATAATATGCTAGTTGGGTCACTGTCCTTGCCAGTATTGTGATTATCTCATAAAGTAGTCTACCTTCAGCCTTGTACTTTGTCCACTCAACAGTCACAGAATTGCCTTTTATAGTGACCCAGCTAGCACAGTATCACTAAATGAAATGTATTGTTTTCTGACTGTATTTTTAGCAGCCCTCTCAGCAGCAGGACTGCTTCTTCTGATTACTGATTCAAACAACATGAAGTCTTGCTATATTATGACATATGCAGTTTGTCCCAACCTTAGAACTGCTCTGGAGGTGAAAGAGTTAAAGTCCATGCCAGGCATGGAACTTAGAGCTCGGGCTCGGTTGAAAATTCTATCTGTTGTTCTTCAAACTTAAACTGTCAGATTCTTTACTCCGCCTCACTGAACAGTCGCTCCGGAGATTCCTCCTTCTGCTCGGTTCATTTTGTCGGTTAAAGTATAAAAGTTTTCATTTTTTTTACAGAAATTAAACCGCAGCTGGTCGGTTCAAGCTCTATCTGTGGTATTGTAAGTACTAGATAGGTTTTACATTTTATTTCTGTGTGGAACTTGTAAACATTTTCATCGGTTCGGTTTGAACCGATCAAGTTACTTCTATTACATTACAGTCTTTTAGAAGTGCGGTTCCCGGTTCTTATCGGTTCTAAAAAAAACGGTTTAATACGTTTTTCCACGACCATGTGACACGGTTGGGAACCGATAAGGGAGACTTGCTTGGCAGGTTGCCATAAACGGGCAAGTTTTTGGTTAGGCTGGCACTATGTCTGAGAAACCCTAAAGAAAAACCGGGCCCACTGGGTTTCAGCACTGTGTTGTATGTGGAGAAGCCTTTGCCAAGGCTGACCCCCACACCACATGTGTTTATTGTCTGGGGTTTGACCACCTCAATTCAGACTGCCAGATTTGCAAGGGTTTTCCTGCAGCTACCCTGGATAAGAGAGTTGGTAGACTCAGGGAACGGGAGGCCAAAAAGTCCGCTGACCCGGATGGCCAGCCTGGTACGGTTTCAACCGAACCGGAGGGAGTGCCCTCTGACCAGGGTGATACTTCCTCGGGCAAAAGGAGAGCCGACTCTGAGGAGTCTGTTCCAGCAAAGAAATCTAGAAAATCAGCTGGTGTGGAGTCAAAACTTCCCTCTCCAACCACTGAAGAAATAGCTAAAGCAATAAAAATTGTTCAGTCACTCTCCCCGGTTCCGACCGAACCGGCATCATCAGGTAAGCGCTCGGTTCGGTCAGTTCCTCCGGTTCAAGAATATTATTTAGAGGAATTTTATGAACCAGAGGAGGGGGAAGAGGAGTATGAGGAGAGTAAATGTGGTTTTGAAAGTTTGGATGTGCCCATTGAACTGGACATCTCTCCAGACAGACCTTCAGGAGTGTGTCCCCCTAGGTTTTCTGAGTCCCCTTCTCATTTCATGTTTTATAAAAAAGTGGCTGAAACCCTCCAGCTCCCTATGGAGGAAGCCGTGGATGATCAGGAAGAGCCTGATTTTGTAGAAATGATGGATATCCCAGAGTCTAGGAGACTGTCTATTCCTCTGCATAAATCTTTTTGGAAACAGACAGTAAAGATTTTAAAAGCTCCTCACGCCATACCTCCTGTTGATAAAAGAATGGACAAAAGGTATGCATTATCAGGCTCTGATACGGAGTTCCTTAAACAAAAATGCAGCCACGTGGGGGTGGTGCAGGCTGCAGCCTGTGACAAGGCAAATATTCCCTTAGCCTCTCACCCCCCCTGACAAGGACTCGAGAAAGATAAATGCCATGGCAAAGAAACAGTACATGGCAGCTTCTTTAGGACTCAGACAGGCTAATTATATGGCTTATGTTGCTAGATATCAAAATCCAGATGTGATACGGTTTTAGCTCTAGCAAAGCAGGTTCTAGCCAACTGGCAAAGAGCTGGAGCAGGTGGCCGCTGATGGTATGAGGCATCAAGGTGCAATTCCATGCTGCAGTGGACTCTAATGATGTATCATCCAGAGTCATGGCTACATCTGTGGCTCTCCATTAGAATGGCTTGGCTCAGATGTACTAGCCTGTCACAGGATACCCAGACTAAGGCCATGGATTTCCCTATTGTGGGCAACTCTCTGTTTGGGGAGCAAACAGAGAATTACATGAAGAAAATGGATGAATATAGGACCACCTATAGGAGTGCACAGGCCAAGGAAAGGCAAGTCACTCCCCAAAGGCAGCCTCCCAGGGGCAGGGGTAGGCCTTTTCATAGGCCTTTTTACCAAGCCCAGGCTTCCTCTTCAGCTTTTGCACAGAAGGGGTTCTTTAGAGGGAGAGGCAGACGGGTTGCAGGCAGCCTGCTTCCACCCCTCAGCCTAAAGCCCCTGCCAAACAGGCACCCTGATGGGGCTCCCAGGGCCGATTCTTCACTACCTGTAGGGGGCAGGCTGGCTTACTTTGTCCAGGACTGGGAGTCTCTAACGTCAGACAAGTGGGTCCTGGAAGTAGTAAGCCAGGGACTGGTTCTCAGCTTCAAAAAATTTCCAAAGATGAGAATCAGATCCTTTCTACCTGCAACTCCTTCAGAGGCTCTTGCCCTGGAGACAGAAGTCTCTACCCTCCTGGCTCTCAGAGCTGTGGAAAGGGTTCCACCCCTACACCAAGGCAAAGGGTTGTACTCCAGGTACTTCCTTACCCCAAAAAAGACAGGAGAATGGCGGCCTATCCTGGATCTCAGGTATCTAAACAAGCACCTTTTAAAACCAAAATTCAAAATGGTGACTCTGGGAATTATTTTACCCTCTTTAAGGCCAGGGGACTGGCTAGTGTCCCTGGACCTCAGGGATGCCTATTTTCATGTTCTCATCAGAAGCTCCCATCGAAAATACCTCAGATTCGAACTGCCCTCAGATCATTACCAGTTCAGAGCAATGCCCTTCGGCCTTACATCTGCCCCAAGGGTATTCACAAAATGCCTGGCAGTAGCAGTTGCCCACTTAAGAAGGCAACAAATTACCATATTTCCTTACTTGGACAACTGGCTCATAGTAGGCCAGTCCGCAGACCAAGTCAGGTTACACCTTCAAGTAACTCAGCAACTGCTAACTTCTCTAGGTTGCCTTCTCAATCTTCCAAAGTCAGTCCTAGAGCCTGTCCAGCTTCTCACCTTCATAGGTGCAGAACTGAACACAAAAGAAGCCAGAGCCTTCCTTCCTCTGGAAAGGGCAAGTACCCTGATTTCTCTGGCTTCCTCCTTCACCCTGCAGGTCTCTCGACCAGCAAGGCACTTTCTACAGCTCCTGGGACACATGGCTGCTTCGACAGCAGTAGTGCAGGGAGCCAGATTTCAGATGAGGGACATCCAGTTCCATTTGAGAGCCTTTTGGTCTCAAAGAAAGGACCCTCTAACCAGATTAATTCCAGTGACTCGAACCCTGATCCAGGTCCTTCAGTGGTGGCAGGACCAGGGCAATTTGAGACAGGGGGTCCCCTTTAACCCTCAGTCTCACTCCTTATTCCTTACTACAGATGCATCCCTATTGGGGTGGGGAGCTCACATGGGCGACCTCACCACCCAGGGATTGTGGTCCCCTCAGGAATCTCTGCTCCACATCAATCTGTTGGAACTCAGAGCAGTTTTTCTAGCACTTCAAGCTTTTTCCAAATCTGTTCAGAACAAGGTTATTCAAGTCAGAACAGACAATACCACCACAATGTGGTACATCAACAAGCAAGGGGGCACTCGGTCTACGGCCTTGTGCACCGAAGCAATGAAGTTGTGGTCTCTGGCTTACTCCCTGAACACCTTCCTTGTAGCAGTTCACCTCCCAGGCAAGGACAATGTCCTGGCAGATGCTCTCAGCAGGATTTCCCAAGGCCAACACGAATGGGCTCTGGATCCCCCTGGTTCTGGAGGTGGTATTTGCCAGATGGGGCACACCCCAGATGGATCTTTTTGCAGCCCCAGACAATCACCAACTTCCCCTTTTTTGTTGCAGGCCCCCAGTGTTGGGCTCAGTCCCCCTGGATGCCTTCCTTCTCAGTTGGGAAGGGAAGTTTCTCTATGCCTTTCCACCCTTCCCTCTCCTGTTCAAAGTGCTAGTTAAAATCAAGTCTCAATCCTGCAAGCTGATTCTGATTGCTCCAGACTGGCCCAGACAGCCCTGGTACCCACTCCTTATGTCCTTAGCAGTCCACCTTCCCCTGTGTCTTCCCAGGAATCACAATCTGTTATCCTGTGCTCAGGGGAGGGTTTGGGTACCCGAACCTCAAATCTCTCAATCTCAAGGCCTGGCTCTTGAAGAGTTAGAATTTGCTGACCTACACCTTTCCCAAGGTGTATTGGATATTCTGAAGGCCTCTAGGAAGCCTTCCACCAGGGCTACTTATAATTCCAAATGGAAGAGATTTTTCCATATGGTGCTCTGGGAAGCATATTTCCCCCAGAATCTGCTGATTTACCAGCAGTCCTGGATTATATGGTTCATTTAAATACTTTAGGGCTGAGACCAGCTACCCTAAAAGTGCACTTGGCAGCCATGTCTGCTTTCTTGTCAGCAGGTAAGCCCTCTTCTCTTTCAGCTCATCCTGTATTCTCCAAGTTTTTCAAAGGGTTGCTTCACACCAACCCCCCATTCAGGGATCCTTCCCCTGCCTGGGATCTTAATATTTGCATTGCCCAGCTTATGCAACACCCTTTTGAGCCCTTGTCCTCAGCAGAGCTCAAATACTTGACTTGGAAAACTGTGTTTTTGGTAGCCATCACTTCTGCCAGGCGCATAAGTGAGTTACAAGCATTGTCAGTGGAGCCTGATTTTATCTCCTTTCCCAGAGATAAGGTAGTCCTCAGGACTAACCGAAAGTTCTTGCCTAAGGTGGTTTCAGATTTCCACCTTAATCAATCTATATCTCTCCCTGTGTACTTCACTGACCATTCCTTTTCTGGTGAGAGGAGATTGCACGGTTTAGATGTCAAAAGATCACTTAGCTACTACATAGATCGTACCAAGGGTCACAGGTTTAACTCCCACCCACTGTTCCTCACTTATGGTGAGGTTGGCAAAGGGAAACCTGCCACTAAAAGATCTATTGCCAGGTGGATCGTCTCTTGTGTACAATTCTGCTATGAAAAACTGGGTAAAGTTCCTCCCTCAGGCATGAGGGCTCACTCCACCAGAGGTACAGCTGCATCTCTGGCTGCTGCCAGGGACATCCCTATCCTAGAGATATGTCAAGCAGCTACCTGGAAAACGGTGCACACTTTTACTAAGCATTACTCCCTGGACATCCAGGCTAGGAGTGATGCTCGTTTTGGCACAGCTGTGCTTCAGAGCCTATTTCTAAAGTAGTTCTGTACCTCCTCCATGGAGGTACTGCTGTGTAGTCTGCATATGTCATAATATAACAAGACTTCATGTTGTTTGAAGAAAAAATTACTCACCTTAGTAATGTTGTTTCTTCTAATGGAGTCTTGCTATATTATAGACCCCCGCCTGCCCTCTCAGAACCTTACTCTTGGGGATGTGGGTGGGCAGAGCAGCGTTAGCACTTTTTAGATGCCCACCTTGTTTTCACCCTCTTTTGGGATGATCTTTGTTGTGTTTGTCATTTTGGGTCTTCTGACTTGAGTCTTCATTGTGGCACCAAAAATGTGTTTATTTAATTAGGTAGTCAGTTGGCTAGTGTAGGTTTACAGCTTCCACACAGAGTCTTAGTGAGTTTTTGCTCGTAAAGATCTGACAGTTTAAGTTTGAAGAACAGCAGATAGAATTTTCAACCGAGCTCGAGCTCTAAGTTCCATGCCTGGCATGGACTTTAACTCTTTCACCTCCGGAGCAGTTCTAAGGTTGGTACAAACTGCATATGTCATAATATAGCAAGACTCCATTAGAAGAAACAACATTACTAAGGTGAGTAATTTTTTCTTTCTGCCCATGGGTGGCAGCCCCATCTACGGTATTTGGAACTCCTTGCCATGCCATCTGAGAGACCATGGCTTAAGTGATATCTGTTTATGTTTGCTTTCAGTAGCAACGATTGATGTAAGAACATTTACTTCAATAATTGTATTATTCTTATTTATTGATTAATGTTATTAATATCATGTTGTCATTATTTTATTCGTAATTCACAGGTAAGTTTGTTTCCCATAGAAAAATAATGTACTGCAAAATCCGTAATAGCATCAATCTGATGTCAAGAAGTCATTATACCATGGATCTGAAGTCAGATGTCACTTTGAATCCGTCCGAGGCTGGCACTTGTCTGGAAGCTGCCATAAACTGAATGATATCGGTTGGGACGCAGCCACTGCTGCTTCTGTCCATGTGTCAGTGAATGAAGGTTGTGCCACAGCTGTGAGTGAAAGCGGTGAACGGAGTGTCCAGTTGGGAAGTTCAACAAATAAGCACATATATATTATATATAAAAAAAAAAAAATATGACTTCCTATTTGTCACGGCACATTTAATTCCATATCATTATCATGGCGCATTTAACTCCATCTCAGGATCACAATGGCATCATGAACCTTTCGAGCTTCTATCCCGGGGTTTGTAATGCTGTTGAAATCCCTTGATGGAGATACATCTCCGTGAAAGATTGGGAGCCATATGTTATTCTGCTTATATTGCAGTACTCCATTATATGAAGCACACTGAGCTCACGGGATAGGGCGCTCTACAAATGAAATTGCCTTGTCTTGCTTATGACCAGTTTGAGTAGAGGCATGTGATTGGCAGCCAGTTACTGAGCTGCTTAATATATCCTTACGAGACCGTGATCAGGAATAGCTGAGTGTTTCGGTGATCTTCCCAAAACAAAAAAACATCAGAACAAGTTAAAAATTGCTCAGAACACCTTAATTGGAGGGTGTTTAAAATTAGTTTTTATTTAGTTTGGTGAGATTTTGAAAAAGACTGATATTCACTACACAGTGGCAGAATCCTGATAACAATGAGTAAGTGATTGTCTGAGTCTGTAAATAAATCTGTTAGCAGGGCAGACCATTTGTCCAAAATAGGACGAAATGTATGAAAATTTAGTGGGACGTGTAATAGATCACCAAGTGAGTAAGTCACAATCGAAACAGGTTGCATGCGTGCACACATGGTGAAAGGTACAAGCCATGTTCATGTGTCAGTGGCTCAGCAGGTTGTACAGTCACCTCTGAGGCCAGAAAATCACTCCAGGAACGAAGGTTAAATCCTAATACTGACACTGTAGTGCAGCATGAGGGGGTGCTGCACTCCGGTCTTTCGGATGAGACGTTAAACCGAGGTCCCATCTGCCTGTTCTGATGGTAGTTCAGGTGGATGTTAAAGGTCCCATGGCACTTCTTGAAAAAGAGTAGGGGAATTTCCCCGATGTCCTGGCAAAATTTCCCCCATTCACTAAAAATACCACCAACCGCGTAAAACTCGGGTTCAATGTCAGTTGGCATCTATCTGTATCCCCCCCCAGGACAAGGCTGAAAATAGGCAAAAGTTTGTCTAGTCCTCCTTCCTGGTCAACAAAAACTAAATAAATAAATCTTAGGCACAGCCCCAGTAGACTTGCATGGCCTAAAGTTGGGGGGGGGGAGTTTGTCTGCACCCAACAACACAACGACTAGAAAACAAGTGGGGTGTCATTAGTACTGTTTATACTTCAAGAGAGACAAAGTCGGGGTGGATTGGGGAATGCTGGAGTTTGCAGTGCTGACAACTTGAAGCTAGCTGGCTTACAATCCCACCACAACTGCATAACGCTGAGCAAGTCACTTCGGTTCACAATGCTTCTGTTTACCCAGCTGTATTAATAGGGGAACACAGAATCCTACTGAAACAAGATAGTGCATCTCAGCGGGGCGCACCGGATAGAAACAAAAAATGGTGACAGTGTGGAATGCCTGGATGTGTGGAACATATATCTATTTTTGGTAACTGCAGTTTCTGACAGAAACCAGTACTAATATGTCAGCATCAGTGTGGAAGCAGTAAGAAAACAATTGAGAGAAATGATTGGCTTGGTGCTGAGCAAGACAGTGCTTTTAATAGGTAAAAAACTGCACATAGTTTAGTGTTAGGGAGATGATTACTAGCCACATTATCCAGGGCAACATTTGCCAGCTCTGCCCGATCACATCTGTGAGTATTTTAAATGAAAGATGCACTTTAAGGCAGGGATCTAAAACATGGTAACTTACCTGCCTGAGCCCAGTCACATTAAGCCCCCATGGAGATCAGTTTGCCACTTGGCCAGACTGGACATTGTCAGTAGTAATGGTTTTCTTATTCTTAGCATGCATGTAGTTACAGATAGCTCCTCCCAGTGGGCCTGTAATGCAACATACTCAGTGAAAGCTATCTGCTAAATTACTGGGGAGTTTTTATTCATAAGTAGTTTTTCATCACGGTTCGTTGAGTTTTCATTCACTGGTTATTTGAATAAGGATAGTGTGAATTGGGGCACCACAGTTGGTTTGCTATTTTTGAGTTCTCGCAGTAACCACAGCTGTTCAGTGACATCAAAAATGGTGTCCTTTTTGATGTTTATGAAATGGTACCGGGAAGTAAAATATGAATGGTGTTGTCTGATTTGACTAGTACTTTACAGAAATTTACAAAGTTATTGAAGAGTGATTATTTGTATACCTCTGTCTGTCAGCTTAAAGTATGTGGAACTGGTCTTGTAAATGTGCCCCATATGGCTAGAATGTTTAGCATATTATTAATGAATAGAGAGAACAAAAATGTATTGTAAGTGTTGATGCTTCTATAAAGGTTATTTATATGTCCAGGAACAGCTTCAGCATTACATGGTATATCAGTGTATTTTGGTGGAGCAATGGTAAATGTCGGGGTAAAATGCGTAGTTCTGTGTGTAAAGTACTATATAACACTTGAGGTAAATGCTTATTTCTAAGGGCATGGATACAGTTCACATCCACACACTGTAAGTTCTACTAGAAGTGTTGATTTGTCAGACATCTTTAAGCTAACGTCCTCTCACCACCAAGGTGGCATATCCTCCAGCTCCACCCAGTGACATCAGATCTTTACATTGGAAGTCCTTCACCGTTCTGCAGCATTCGAGGTGTACCATAGTGCTTTGGAGATATTCTCTTCCACAGACTTCTGGATCAAATTCTTTGATTCAGCATTGTGCTCCTTTGCTCTGGTTCTGCCTTATCAACAGATGATTGGACACGGAGGAAACGATGTCGTCCTGCGGCTTCAAGTTTTGCATCATGTGTTGACAAAGATGTTGAATACCGACCCCCTGTATCTGCATCTGCTGTCTTAGATCATTTCACAGTGTGGCAGCATGTAGCCTTTGTCATGCAGTGCTTCTAGTGTCACTGGAAGATCATGCGACTAGGCTTCTACTAGGTTGACTGGCCAACAGGAATCCCAAACTTTAACCTAAAAAGCACCAAGAAGGTCTCAGCTGCTGCCAGGTCGACAGAGCAGCTGATGGCTTTAGAGGAGGAGGTGGCTGCTGTGATGAGTACTTTGTTGGCTTGTGTGCTGCTACAGATTGGGACCAGAGTTAGACGTCCTTCTCAGATGGTTTGGAATATATGCTGGGCCCTCCAAGCGTTCAGAGAGAGACCTGCTCACCATAGCAAGAAACACAGGTATCGCTGGTGCCAGTTGTGGGATTGGGAGAGATTGCGGTTCTCCCACTCTCAACTCTTCTGACCGCTCGACTCCATTCAGGATCCCCTCAGTTGAGTATTTGGTTTACAGCTCCTCAGTGGGTTTCTCAACCTTGACACCAGTCGAGCAGGCTATCGAGATTTTTCTTGACCATTTGTTGGAGAAGATCAGTGAAGAGTTGATCTCCCGGACTCCGGTTCTTTCGGTCCTCATCCAGGAGAACATGGCCTGGTTGGTGTCTCAGAGCTATTCCACTCTGGACCAGCCTCCCCCTTTCAGCGCTCAGAGCACCGGCATTATGGCACCAGGCAATCGGGGCACCAAATGCAGGATGTACCCCCCCCTCCAAGGTCTGCCCACCCCCGGAGTTAGAATATTAAACAATTGAAAAAAAAAAAAAAAAAAGAATAAATAAGTGTGGTGTGCAAAAAGCATCAGCAACATTGCTGATTGGTGCCCTAATTGCCTGGCACTGGATCACGGGCATGTTCCGATGGTGGAACCCCAGCCTCCACCAGCAGTCATACCTTCTGAGCTGATGGCTCAGCATGTGGCTTCTCCTTGACATCAGTCCTCGAGTAAGTGGTGAAGGTCAAGGCGCTGTTTGTGTTCTTGGTCTCACTCAACCAGGTGATTGCCGTCGTCGACACTTCTCAACCTCCTCATCCTCATGCAAGAAGAGTCACCACTGCAAGATGTGGAGGTGCTATGAGGAGCTCCTCTGGCAGCAGTGAACCATTGCGAGGTGGGGTAAGGCTCTTTCCCCTGGACCTTCCATCACCTGGCAGCTGCCAGTGATGGCCACGTTGGTCCACCCTCGACAGATGTCTTTGGCATTTTCCTCTCCACCCTTGCAGGCAGAGCCATCTCCACCACAGCCCATGGTGGGAGCCCTGACTAAGGACTCCTGTGCTGTACCTGGCTTGCCAGGTCGGCTATCAGTAGAAATCACCCCATGCGAAAGACACTTGGGTGGTCCATGGCAGCAAATTTCGAGGGCTGTTTTTGAATATTCCTCAGACAGGTTGTTCATGTTGTCCTTGAGGACTCAACCTTCAACTGGCCTTCGGTTGAGGAATTATCCACTGACCATGTACGGGTGTCATTTGGACTCTCCTCTGCCTTATGTCTGAGTCCTTGAATGTGTCCTTGGTGGCAGTCCTAAAATGAACTAATTACTCCTTTGCTGATATCCTGGACAAGGACAATTCCGTGGAGGTTGCCTTTCCCATGGCCGAGTCCATTTTGGGACTGATCCTGGAGCTTTGGCATCAACAGCATCCTGCCTGGCACCCTCCAGCCATATAGTCCGCAAATATGTGGTCCCTACAGGTCCCTTTTGGTGTTCTCTGTCCCACCCCTCAACTGAGGGCTTGGTCTTGGATTCGGCCTTCCGGAAGTCTGAGGATCAAGGGAACATGGACCAGCCCATTGACAAGGAATCGAAGATGCTTGACCATGGGCCAAAAAGGTCTATGCTGCTGCCTCTTTGGGTCTGCGTCAGGCCAGCTATGCTGTCCTGTTAGGTAACTGTAGTAATTGCTTGTTGGGAGTGTTGAACAAAATCCTCTCTCACTTCCCTGATGACAAGCAGTTGCAGGTGAAGTTGATCAAGGATCACAGTCAAATGCTGGCTAAACACCAGCCCTAGACAGCCTTGGACATCGGCGACTCCTGCACCTGTACCATGGCAGCATCCGTCGCAATGCATCAGAGGGCATGGATGAGGCTCTCCACCTTCACTGTAGACACTTCGCACAAGCTGGCCAATACCCCCTCTTTGGCATGAAGGTGGAAGGACATCTTAATGGAATAAAGATGTCCGGTGCCACCCTGGATTCTGTGGCTTTATCCCAAAAGGACCCTAGTGCTCAGAAGCCTAAAAAGAAGGCTTTCCAATATCAGTCCTTTCCACCACAGCAACTGAGGCAGCAGTCCCAGCAGAGGCAGTAGCAAGCCCGGCACTCCAAGGCCAAGTTCACTGGCCAGGGGCTGAAAGACATGGGACAGTGGAAGTGGCACCCTTTCCGCCCCAGCAGCCAGTGCCCCTCCAAAGCTGCCCAGACAGGTCGGGGGGTGTTATCCTTCCACAGTTGACTGCACCACTTCTAGCCTCAGTGGTCCGTCATTACTATAGACAATTGAGTACTGGAGGTGCTAGGCAGAGGACTGCCTCTAGACTTCAAGTTCATGCAAAGGACAGGACATCTTCGCCCTATGCCGATTCAGGAAGTCCCACTATCCTGAGATTTTGCTCCCTAAGTTGGTTCTCCACAGTCTTTAAGCACCGCTTCATTAAAGTATTTTCTTTTATCAATTTGGTCATCTCATCGACTGTTTTAAGGACCAAAGTCTCTGACCTCTGTACTGACTGTTCACAGGTTCCCATACAGGTTTCCAAGGCTGAAACTTGAGGTGTAAGGGTATCACATTTTTAGTCAGGGTCCTGGACTGTCTTAAAGAGCTGGTGTAGTGTTTCTTAAATAGTAGTTAAGGTAGCTTCCCCCAGTAATGGCCCAGTAGAATCCATGGCATTGTCCTGTTTTGCAGGTTGTGCTTCACATGTCTCCCTCTGGGTGCAATAAAGTTCGATGCCGAGGCATTAGCACCTCGAGACTTGCCCATTTTGCGGAATTCACCCGTACAGTGGGATGTTCTGTCGAATAGAGCAGGTTTTGAGCCAAATAACAGTGCTTGTCTTGATTTTAATTAATTTGGTCCAGGAGCTCAAGAGTAAAGCTGCTTCCTCATCGGTTGTTAAGCAACGCACCCCCCCCCCAACGGTTTACATTTTTCAAATGCTACGAAACTGCATTTATCCTCATTAAATAAATGCAGTTTCAGCATTAATGTGTAACAACTGCCTTTCTTTTAAAACCCTACGATGCAATTTTTTTAAAAACTGTTACCTTCTAAATAAAAGTTTAGGTATCCTTTAAAGGAGCCACAGTTTGCATTGCTTAAACTATTAGCATGTGCATCACAACAAATAACCAGCAGTGCAAAACATCAATCTATGCCGGGTGGCATTACCAGAAGCCCACTTGACCAGAATGAAAGGAACTGCTGCTGTCAGCGTCATAAGAAGCTTGCTTGGCAGTCATGAAAGGAGTTTCCAAGCAGCATTGATTTTCAAGGGGGGGGGGGCGATGTGTAACTGCCACTCAAACCTTTTCATGTGCTATGGCTCTCCATATCAACTGCACGTTAGCCTCAGCCATCAAATCACATCCCTCATCGACACCTCATCTAACAGGAACATTTTGTCTGAAGGCAACATGAACAAATCTTCTGTGTCATAGGCTACTAAGAGGTGCTAATGATAGGCTACAGCTGGCAGCTGAAATGGTCCCAGCTCAGAGTGACCTTCTGACCTATGATATATAAATTATGGGATACCCAGGTTTGTGGCCACATGTAGATCCCCAGCCCTTAGTCAGAAGATTTTGGATGGATTCCATTAATTAAAACAGAAATGAATAAATAGAGGACACAGATATTCATATTCAGAATACCAATGTACATGTATGAGGCCGTCTCCTGTCAGTAAAGAAAAGGAAAATCTGTATCACGATCATCTTCTTTTATTTGGGTTTTGACTTTTATCATTTACTGTAAAGAAAAATCTTATCTGGGGACATCTACAGTACCAGTGCACTGTAAGAACACATGTTTATGTGTCAGTAGTTAATGTGCTGAAATATCTTATTACAAGCGTTCTTTAGCAGACCTGACTACAGATACAGCTGCTTGGGTATCTTTCAATAGGAACATTTAAACCACTAGCACCCAGCAGTGCAATACATAAAAACATAACAATTTGACTTCCGGTTGGGCTTCCTAGCAGCATGGCGGTGTGAGACCGGAACTCCGCTACAACCCCCGCTAGTATCCCCGAATTGGTGAATTTATTAAAAGAAGTTAAAAGCTGAAACAGTATTGAACATCGGGGACATTCTTTAGGAGTACCAAAAAGAGGAGAATTGCAAAAAAAAAAAAACTACTGGCAGCAGAGTGCAGAGCTATTTGGGGCAGCAATGTCGGCCCAGGAGCCATCAGATTCAGAACTATCTCAGGCGCCTACTGTACAACAGACCAGCCTGTCTCATCACACAGCAAAGTGAGAAATAAATGCATAAAGCTGGTTACTATATATAAGGAGTTATTATCATTTCAAGCAGAAGTTAAAGATCTTTACGGAGAGCTTTGCAGAGCTGTGGTGAGCCTTGAGCAACAAACTGATGCATCGGAAAGACTGTTCACAGCCATGGAGAATAGAGTTGACTACATGGAGAATACAATTCAAATCTTGCAAGACCAATGTGTACAGCTACAAGAAAAACAAGAAAACACGAAGAATAGAGCTTGTTGGAAAAACTTAAGATTATACTGCATCCCCGAAGGCTCAGAAGGTCAGGACATTACTGATTTTACTACCACACTGCTAAAAACAGCATTAGAATTGCCCCCTGACATACAGCTAAATCTAGAGCGAGTTCACAGAGCATTAGGCCCACGGCCTACAGACCCAAATGCTAGACCACGATCTATAGTTCTGCGCTTTCTTAGCTACGCAGTTAAGGAGACAGTACTAATGGCAGCATGGCGCAAGGGAAAAGTATTCTACAGACAAACCCAATTTTATGTAGATAATGATTACGCTCCACAAACAATGCGTAATCACAGAGCATATACTGATATCCTACCGGCTTTGAAGGAAGCAGGCCTTCGATTCACAACACCTTATCCAGCCAGGCTCAAGGTACAACTCCCATCTGGATGGAGAGAATTTCATACTGCAGAGGAGGCCAGATAAGAGCTCCTTAAGGCAGGAATTCAAATAAAAGCAAAACTCACTCCAGGATCATAGAAGTCTGATCCACCACACTGGCGCTCGGTGAGTTCTACAGGGTCACAAAATGGTAGAAATGCAAATAAGATGGGGAACATTTCTAAACGTTTGGCAGCTTTTCGTCACTCTGCAAGAGGCAGAACTTGACTAGTAGAAATTGGCACTATGTAATCACTTTCTGGTTGCTAAGCTAGAAGGCACTGTAATCACACGATTGTTTGGAGAGACTTGAGTTTGGGATGCTTGAACTGTGTCTTACATAAGATAACTCTCTCACACAATGTTTAACAGGGACAAGAACTGTCTTCTAATTCTAACTGAAGAGAATAAGGTTTCAACACAGAAACTTTTGGAAAAAATTAGTTTTATTTGTCATCACTCAATTTGGGCTTATGCTGCAGGATGATCTGAAAAGAGCTCCAGTCACTAACTGAATGGGCAAATAATAGTACCCTGTTTTACTTGATTTAGGGAAATATTGAAAAGAGGGTATAAGAAATGCTGTCTTTAGTTGTACATTATAGATTTATTAAAAAATAAAAAAAGTACCGAATAGTGGGGGGGATTTCCCGATGTTACAAGGAAGCTCATTTACAAATAATGGTAGACAGGCAGTAAATTTTGATTTCACATTTTGTTTTGTTTTTTAGCCTGTCTACATTTTTTTTTTCCTCCCCAGTTTATTCCCAGGAGGCCTGGGTATTTTATGTAACCGGACATCCTCCAGTGACCTTAGACTATCAGGAGGCACACCTAGGGAGTAACTTTTTTAACTCCCCTACCTTGGAAGTCAAATTTATAAGGTATATAGTATATGTACATAGTTTTCATTATAAGGGTCAGTCAAATATTGACTCTTTGTTTCATATTTCTAATTGTTTGTTACAGCTGCAGCAGGAGACCTTTGATTATAAATTAGATGGGAATGGCATCATTTGTAATAGAAATGATGGTGAGTTGAAAACTAGCACTAAGGGGGAGCCTAAGTACCACGGTACTTGTGGAACTAGAATATTAATAAGGGGTTTATAAGAAAGAATATTTTCTAATAAAATAATAAGATGGCTACTCAGATAGTAAAGGCACTTTCACTTAATATAAATGGGCTTAACAACCCCATTAAAAGGGCTAGACTTTTTCAATATATTAAAAAACATTGCAGTGATTTTTATTATCGTCAAGAAATGCACTTAACTGGAATTGAAAATGCTAAATTAAACTGGGGGTCAATTTCAGGTTTATGTGTAATTTTTCCTATTGGAAAATGACGAGGAGTAGCCATCTTAATTCCTAGGACCTCTCCTTTTCCTTTAGAAATGCAGTGCATGGACTCAGAGGGAAGGTTTATAATGTTAACAGGTTCCCTTTATGGGAAAATGGTCACACTAGTGAATGTATATCCCCCCCCCTTACATCTGTCAGTCATTTTAAAATATTTTTTGCTAAACTTATAGATAACATACAGGGCTGCCTAATTATGGGAAAGGATATCAGTCTAACATTAACTCCTCAGTTGGATTCCTCTGCATCTTCTAAATATCGTTTAACTTCAGCTTAGAGGCTCTTTACTTCTTAGTTGGGAGTATTGGGACTAATTGGTATCCGGAGGCATTTTACCCCAGGCGTAATTTCCATTCAAGATTGGATTACTTTTTTATTTCGAAAGAGCATCTGGATTGCTTACAGGATTTAATCATAAGTCCTACGTTTCTTTCTGATTATTCCCCCTATTTCTAAGATTACATTTTAAAATACCAAAAAAAAAACACTGGGTGGCGTCTGAACACATCTTTTCTTAAGGATAAGGCTTTTAGGGACATCTTTAGCTCAAAAATAGCTCAGGTTATAGCAGAAAACTCTTCCCAGGAGACACCTACTACAATAGTATGAGATACCATGAAGGCTGTGATCAGAGGGGAGACTATAGCTTATTCAGCATACAAAAAAAAAACCACTGGGAAAAACAGTATGTTAAGCTTCATGAGAAGCTAAAAGAAATGCAAACTAAATTTATACCTATTACTATAGAGACACGAACCCAGATTAACCAGATAAAAGCAGAACTCCAGAAACTTTTAGATGAAAAGGCACAACAGGTGCTATTTTATTTAAAAACCTATAGATATGAAGGAGGCCCAAAAGGGGTGAGAAACTTTGCCCAGAAACTTAGAGGACATAGGACAGCTACAATCATAACTCATTTAGTAGACCCAGAGAGAAAAATTAGAGCTCTTAGTTCACAACAGATAATACAGATGTTCCAAAAATATTATATACAACTTTATGAGAAACCACAAAACCCAGAACCTGTCAAAATAGAGGAATTTTTTCATCCCCTTTCACTGAGGAAACTAATTTATGATATGGAAATCAGACTAAAGACCTCTAATAAATCAGAAGAAGTTAGAGGAGAGCCATAAAAGAAAGTAAAACACTAAAACCCTCTGGCCTGGACGCATTTCCGTCGGAATGGTATAAAACCTTTAGTAAACAATGAACTCCTTTATTATTAGAAACTTTTGCAGAAATTCAGAAGGGAGGTACCCCTTCCACTTCTTGGGTTTACACTAATACTTCCCCTATACTGAAAGCAGGCAAACCAGTTGAATTAACCACTTCTTATAGACCCATATCCATTTTAAATCTGGATTACAAATTATTTATGTCCATATGGGCACATAGAATAGAGGAAATGCTGCCATATTTAGTTCATTCAGATCAATCCAGATTTATTCGAGCCAGAGAAAATACTGATAATATACACAGAACGATCCATTTACTAGACCATTTAAACCAGAGACGGATACAGGCAGTACTGCTCAGCCTTGACGCAGACAAGGCTTTTGGCTGCAGCAGTTGGCCTTTTCTATGGGAAACCTTATACAGGTTTGGATTCCCTTGGGAATTTATTAGCCTTTTACAAACAATTTACGCTGCTCCAAAAGCATATGTTAAATTGAATGGACAGTTATCATCAGTGTTACATCTGGGACTGGGAACCAGGCAGGGTTGTCCCCTTTCTCCTTTACTTTTTGCTTTATATATCAAGTCCCTGGTGCAAGCTATAAGGCAACATCCCAGTGTTCGGGGTGTTCCTTGGGGGGGGGGGGGTTACCATATCATTGTATGCAGATGATATCTTATTAACATTAATTGACCCTTAGAGGTCCATTCCAGCCACTCTGCAGGTAATAGCCAAGTTCTCAGATATAGCCGGATATAAAATAAATATACAAAAATCAGGGCTACTATCTCTAAATTTTTCGCCCACACAATCTCTGAAGGTGTTGATGCCTTCATAATGGAGATTTAATGAGATTAAATATTTGGGAGTAAATATACCCCCGTAATTGGAGCTTTTGGAGCTTCTCAATCTGGAACCTTTAACGGCTGAGATAGAGAAATTGTTGGGAAATTGGGCTCATCAGGTGTTATCTTTCTCTGCTCGAGTTCAAGCTGTCTGGATGACTCTTGTTTCCAAAAATATTATATTATTTCCAGACTTTGCCAATTACCCTATCACAATTTTATTTTACATCTTGGGCGAGAATATTCTCGAGATTCGTATGGGCAGGGCAACATCCGAGAGTCAGATGGACCATGTTGCAGCTACCAATAGCTAAAGGTGGACTGAACCTTCCGAATCTCAGAGACTATCATAGGGCAGTAACATGTAAAACAGTAATGATATGGCTGAACTCCCATACAGAGAAACTACGGAAACAAATAGAATTTATGTCAAATTACCTTTTCAATATCATCCCTATCCTATTTGCTCCCCTAAATTCTCCTCCACAGTTTCAGAACTTTACATTAAGAACCCAGTATACTTTAAGGACTTGGTATGACATCAGGGCGTCCACCATACTACAAGAAGTTTTCTATTATTTTAAATTGATAGGAACAGAAAATGTACCCCCGGCTTCCTATGCTGATCAGGTCTATCAGGAATGGCAGAATAAGGGCTTAGAATATGTTATATCAATGTTTAGATATAAATGGAGTGCTTCCATTTGCCACTCTGCAGGCTAAATATCAACTTCCACATCCACATCACTATAGATATCTACAGGTCTGGACATTTATAGAGAAAGAATTGGCACAAAATACCTTACCCCCCCCCCCATGCCCATGTTGATGAATCTATTGCGGGATGCTATTGAAGGAAGGGAACAAATACACTTAATTGGACAAATATAAAAGTCTATAAGAGACTTCTGGAGGGAGTCGACAGGAGATATTTTGGAGAGATGGAATAAAGAGTTAGAGATACAGTTATCTTATGAGAAATGGTTGGAACCTATTACTAGTTCGATGAGAGTTTCACTAGTCCCATATTGGTCAGAACGTATTTGGAAATGTCGCAGAAGATATTTTTATACCCCTGAGAAAATTGCTAAATTTATGTCTATGAGATATGGAATATGTTGGAGGGAGTGTGGAGAAAAAATGGCAGCTATAATGCATATTATTTGTGCTGGCCCGAAAGTAACCCAGTACTGGCAAGACATAGCAAAGAGCTTACACAACATAGTGGGACCAGAAATACAATTATCGAATCAGATGATTCTGCTTTATATTGGGGAAGACAGAAAAGTTCCACCAAATAGAAGTAAGCTGTACTTATAATTTGCAGCAGCCAAAAAGGTTATAACTCACCTTCGGTGAACAGCCAAAGTACCCACCCTCTCTCATTGGCATACGATAATGTCTGAAATATATTATTTGGAGAGAACAGTAGCTTCTAGAGCTGGAAGGTTATCACAATTTGAGCTTCAGCGGAGGCCATGGGTTTTCTATATCTCACCTCTGGATGAAGCATTTGTCTCCTGATAGAGCTACATGGATTTGACCAA
This sequence comes from Neoceratodus forsteri, assembly GCA_016271365.2. Classification (NCBI taxonomy): domain Eukaryota; kingdom Metazoa; phylum Chordata; order Ceratodontiformes; family Ceratodontidae; genus Neoceratodus; species Neoceratodus forsteri. The sequence goes on from CM057453.1 coordinate 1,266,967,605, forward strand.
TTCTTGAAAGCTATTAATATGGATTTACCACTATCTGATATCTAATAGACTAACACTGTGTATTTATGATTTGCCATCCCTAAGAATATTATAAATATTGTAAAGAATAAGCTTAGTAATGTATAGATAAACTCCTGCTGTCATGTATTGCAGCATATTAACAGAAAATAAAAAAATAAAGAATATTAAAAAAAAAAAAAAAAAAAAAAACAGTTTGTCTGCAGAAAAGGATTGCTTGGCCCATCCGGTCTGCCCAGATGGTCTCTGTCTAGTCTGTCTTCGTGGACCCTAGCTGGTTGTTGGCAACCCTCTTTTATCCCTACCTGTTTATTAATATTCCCCAATGTCTAGCCCACGCATACTTACATAGCTGTAAATTGAAGTTATGCATTTAATATACTTTCCATCGATTTTTCCTGTAATAAATTCAATACTAGGTCTATAAAGATTTTGCGCTTACACTTTAAATCATAAACAAATGAGCTATGTGGGCTTAACTGTTTAAATAACAGGTGTAGATGGAGGTTGGGTGTCACCTGAGAGCTAAATAATTGCAGATGGTTGTTTAATATAGCAAATGTACCCAAAATTCATGTTCTGTCTGTTGATCACATGAATGCTGAGGCAAAATGGAAGTTTGCATCAATTTTGTACAGACACCTTGACAGATTTTGCGATTTTCAGCTCCATGTACTTAATGCAGATTCTTGGGCCAAATGCAGATTCTTGGGCCATTACTTTGAGAGTAAGTGAACTATACATTCCAATGTGGTCTCAATGAATAGGCAGGAGTTAGAGCTTTAAAATGCATACTCACACATTACCTCAAACGATTAATGTTAAAAGTTGTAGGGTTAAATACCAACCACCACCCATTAATTTCTTGCAAAGTTTCAAAATATTCTTATATTTAATCTTGTCAGACAGGATTTATTGTGTTTTATAATATAATTTTACGTTGCCTAAAAAGGTAAGGATTCTGCTTTGAAATGCATATGTGGTTGTGAAGTTTTTAGGTAATGTATAAGAGCATACATTGATAAAAGGGAAGATACCATTAATAGACAAAATTTTAGTACGTTTATACTTTTTGAGTTCTTCACACAATATCTTCTGTGTTTATATATGTGTGTATATGATAGATATACTAACACAACATTTCTTTTTTTTTCTGAACTTGTTATCTAAACATGGTGTGTGGAATTTCCCTGATCAGTTCCACAGTGTCATAATTCATTTGGGAGATTTCCACATATTCCTGGAAAACTTTGGCATTCTAGGACAGTTAGTTGGTGGCAGCGGCTTTGAGGACATATTATTTCAGGCTGGTCTTTGTGTCTCTGGCAGCATAAGGAAAGTTTTGCATGAGAAGCATTACAGTCTGGCATGGACTGTACGTGAACATTTTGCAGATGGCCTCAGAGCGATGGCTTTACATTAGATTTCTAGAGTATTCAACAGAATTGAATTCCACCCCTGCAGTATTGCTTAACCTGATCAGATCATCACTTCAACCAATAGACTTCAATAAACTGCTTCAGAAAGATGAGTTTGTCACTTTCCAGACTAAGTATGAGGCCTTCAGGCAGCGGATTTGTTGCGGTGAGCTGGGGAAAACCCCACAGCTCTGGATGACATATCTGGATATAGTTAAGGATGTAAGTTTGTCATGGCAGTCATACACGTCATTGATTCCATAATGTTTGATCTTTATTCAGGACTTCCATGACTTTCACTAGTGTCATCAGAATGTAGCAATGATGACAGTGCCACAGCATTTACTACTGTTTACTAATGATTTCATGAACAATGAGTCATTAAAACCTCATCCATGACAAACGTACATCCCTAGATATAGTGAATCGACAGCATTTGCTCCACACAGCAATAAAAGGAAACAACTTTGATCTTAGACTGCTGTGTTGGAAATATTCACTGCCCATGTTCTTCGCCTTCAGTAAGCATAATTATGCTCGATATGGGGCTTACTGTGTGCACACACTTGAAACTCTTGAAGGTTCTCATCCAGGGTCCAGGGCATTAATTGAAAAGCAAGGGCTTTCAGTTCAAATGAGCCATCACAGAGCTTCTAGGGAATAAGTTGACCAAGCTGGTAAGCAGATATACAATCAAAGTGTCAACATTCCAGGTGGAATCAAACACTTTGCTGCAAATTAAATGGTCTGTGATAAATGGGTGTTAAATCGGCCACATCCAGCAAAATTCAGAGAGGCGCTTTTGGAGATGACTGGCCTTCACAGTTCAGCCAGTAATCCACAAAAGTAAGCAGGCCATCTGAAATCATCAAGTAAGAACAGCGCATCAAAGACATATTGACTCTTCTCGATCAAGAGTTTATTAGCCCATTAAGTGCTACTTTAGATGCTGAAAGACTGTACAGTTTGTCCTTGGGACCACCTGTTGCGCCTGATGTTGAAGAGAATCTTACCAGTATCATTGAACGAGGTACAGAAATGTATGAACAGTTTGTCAAAGAAAGACTGGAAAGTGGTAAAAAGAAATATTTTGATCCAGTTTCAAAAGCCCCAATGAAAACTTTTAATGATGCAAACAAAAATGAGCAAGTAACTACCAAAGGAAAAGTTACAGAACTTAAATTTGAAAGAGATATATTGGGAAAACATTTGACCCTTTCAAACAAGCACAACTTCCCTGTTGATATAAACAAGTTATTGACATACTGCCTGGGCCCAGTCCCACTGACTCTAGCCAGTGCAGATGGAACTAGACGGACAACACCAAAGAGCAAGTTACTTGAGGTGTTAGCAGAATACTGTCCAATGTTAGACATTTCAGAGCTTCCCCCCAGGAAAAGTGTCTCAGCATACATAGTTGATCTAATGGCAACAGGGCGGGTTATGACAGGAATCCCTGAAACCTTGGAATTTGCAAGAGTGGATGTTGTTGCAGATACATACAGAAAGCAGTCAATCAAAGAGGCTGAGAGATGCCAATGAGGATTTAGTGAGATGTGTATTATCAAAGGTCCCAACACAAAAGTACCAAAGAATTTCAGTTACTTTCTAATGGATCTAACAAGGAGCACCTGATTGATTTGATTATGCAGGTCTGGGGAGAAAATTGCACAAGTTTGCTAGAGGGCCAAGTGAAGTATTCTTCGAAGAGAGACAAATGCTACATGATCACCAAAGAAAGTACTGTAGTTGCGGATGATCTCTGTTCTGACCAGGAAGAAGCAGACAGAAAAATTGCCCTTCATGTGCAACTTGCCATTACAATATGTCCCGGCCCTGTCATCATCCGTTAACCATCTGGGGATACCGATATACCAGTAATTTTACTGTCACTGTTTTCAGAATGCGAGCAAAGTATTTACCTGGACAATGGCCATACGGGAGGCAGTATGGTGCAGTGGTTTAAGGCTCTGAGCTGCAAATCTGGAGACCTGGTTTGAATCCCACAGCCCCCACTTGCATAGCCAGACCCCTTCATCTTCCCATTCTCTCCTTTGTGTGTCTCTTTGTATGATTTATTCACCCTTCCCCCAACCCTCCTCCACAACAGCTTCTTAAATACACCTAAACCACTCCCCCCCCCGTTGCACCTCCATCCATTGGCCATCTTGCCCTACACAAATTTAAAGCTGCAGAGCACCTCTTAGAGTGTGGTCCTGCCCCACAGAACTACATTTCTAACAGCCTCACCACTCCCTCCTCTCCCCCTTCATACGGCTGACCATGCTAATTCTCTCCTACTACTTCCCCTTGTCCTCCACTGTCCCTCGGAAAGATGAAGCTGGCACTGCCTATATTATGGGCCATCTCCCTAACTACTGCACTGGTACTGACTGACTTCTGCGCTACGGTGCTGGCCTGCGATCAACAGCGCCTCTCCTTCCTCTCATTCTCCCCCTCTCCCCTGTCTCAACCCTCTTCAGTCACTACTAAGGATAAGTCCACCCTGGGGTACATCTCTCTCATCCTACTCACTAAAGGAGAATGCCACCTCCTTGGCCACTACCTGGCTAACCTCTCCTGATCTCCTACTATTCCCTTCTGCCCATACATTCTCCTGCTATTACTACTCTCCCTTGCTGGGGACATTGAGTGCAACCCTGGCCCAACAAACTCCCATATCACCCTCTCCTCCAGCATCTGGACAAACGCCTTTGGTCTTAAAATCGCACATATCAATATCTGCAGCCTTCCATCTAAACTCACTGACCTTGAGGCTTGGATTGAGCTACACAAGCCACATATTCTGGGACTCACTGAAACATGGCTAAAGCCACACCACACCTAAAACACCTTCAAAATACCTGGCTACTCCTACTTACGCCTTGACAGGCCAGGCAGGAAAAAAGGTAGTGGTGTGGCCCTGCTCCTAAGGGATCCCCTGTCAGCTAGCATTGTCCTACACTCTGACCCTTCCTCACCTAGTGAATGGCTACTCTCCGAATTGACCCTGGGATCCTGCAAGCAACTCTATATTGGCTGCTGCTACAACCCCCTCCCACCCACGACCGGAAACATTGGACTCACCATCCTCCTCCAAAGCCTGAGCTCTCTAACTCCCCATAGGGATTCTATCCTTCTTGGCGACTTTATTCTAAACTGGCTGAGCTGCCACCAGCCTGACTATGTATCCCTGTTAAAGCAACACAACCTGGTGCAGGCGATCACTCTCCCCACCAGACTTAATCCACGCTCAGCCACCCAGACTCTACTAGACTGGATCCTCATAAACTGGGTGGACCGAGCATTACATGCTGGCACCATGGCTGACTCTGTAAGCGATCACTCACCAAACTGTCTCCTCTGGTCTTCCAAACTAAAGCGCCCCCCCACCCAAATACCTATCTCTAAGAAATTTCAGCTGCCCAGTCTCCACAAATCTCCTCGAGGAGGCCCATTCCTTGGAATGGTCCATGCTTTTTTCCCTTTCCAATGCAGCCACAGCAATTTCCACATTTACCCGGCTTCTACTAACACTCCAGGACAGGTTTTTCCCTTTCACCACCAGACAGGTCAGAGGCGGGTGCTCGCGCTGGGTCTCTAAAGACCTCCTAACCCTTATGAAGACCAGAGACTGCGCCTGGTCCACTTTCAAAGCAACCCCCTCTCCTGCCTTCTGGGATGCTTACAGGCGCATGAGGAACATATGTACACAACAAGCCAAATTTTGAAACAGACCCACTTCTGCAATCTGCAAAAGGCCAACCTTGGAGACCCTAGAAAATTCTGGAACTCAATCAGCTCCCTCCTAAACCCCCACCCCAGCTACGCTGCACCACATCTCATCTCCCAGGACGGGCTGCTGACCAACCCTCACGATGTGGGCAGTGTCTTCAACTGTAAGTTCACCAGCTTATCCATGTACCTAAATAAGCTGCCAACTACCCAACCTCAAAGCTCAGCCCTAATACCTGATAAACTGCTATATTCCTCCAGCTCTGCCACTCACCCACAAATACCCCCATTCTATTTTAAAGCCCTCTCCATACACGACACAGTGAAGCTACTCAAAAGTCTACCTTGCTGTTGCTAGCCTTGCTTGTAGAGCAGAAAACAGCTAACTAAAAGAAGCTACATTTTCTTATGAATTTAAAACTTATATCTCAGCAGGAGTCGGTGTCTGTTGAGAGTAAGTAGACAGATACTTTATTAGAAGTGGAAGGGGTCTTATTTAAGGTTAAAAAAAGAAAGAAAAAAAAGAAAGTCAGTGTGTGTTCTGTGCTGGGAAGGGTACTGTATCAGCTGACTTTGCTAAACCAGTAGGAGGAAAGAGAGCTTCATTGGGGGTGTGGTTTAGACACTATAAAAGCAGGTGACTCAAATTACAACTTCCTGTTGCTAGCCTTGCTTGTAGAGCAGAAAGCAGCTAACTAAAAGAAGCTACATTTTCTTATGAATTTAAAACTGATATCTCAGCAGGAGTCAGTGTCTGTTGAGATTAAGTAGACAGATACTTTATTAGAAGTAGAAGGGGTCTTATTTAAGGTTAAAAAAAGAAAGAAAAGAAAAGGCAGTGTGTGTTCTGTGCTGGGAAGGGTACTGTATCAGCTGACTTTGCTAAACCAGTAGGAGGAAAGAGAGCTTAATTGGGGGTGTGGCTTAGACACTATAAAAGCAGGTGACTCAAATTACAACTTCCTGTTGCTAGCCTTTTTTCCTACTAATTGCCCTCCATCCCACCTAAGCCAGTTCTCTTTTATAGCCACTGGATTTGACTGTCAACAGGAACTTCCTGTTTGACAGTAGGAAGGATGGATCATAGAAAAACATTGGTTTTGTCAACCCTAAAGGAAAAAGTAGCTCACTCTCCCCCCCAGCTGCTAGTGGTCTGACATTGAGCAAGGAAGATGGAGGCTACTGAAGAAGATAGGAAGTTGCTGTCCCAGAACAGGAAGGGTGAAAGTTGTAAGGAGAGGAGAGAGTAAGCATACAGAGAAACAGTAGAGGGAACACAAAATAAGGCATGATAGGAGTGGTGCAGTGCAATGGCTGTGGGGCGGCAGTGTTCCGGGAGACATTCTGGAGGCTGTGATGCTGCCCTATTTGCAGGCACCTCTTTGGTCTGAGAGAGGAGGTTGCCCGTCTCCAGGCTGACCTGGCTGGGATTAGTGAAACCTCCTCCCCACCCAGGGACCACCAGGGCCAATACCACTACCTCAGAGGTTGCCAAGAAAGAGGAGAGGCTGGACCAGGGTGGGCTCAGGGAGGGAGACGGTGGTGGAACAGAGTTGCATCCCTCCAGCTGTACCTCTCCACAATTCGTTCACCCTTCTGGTGGATAGTGGTTCCTCTATGGAGGCACCTGTAGTGGAGACCAAGGAGGATGCTGGGAACCTTCACAAAGGAGACCCACAGGAGGGTGGCATGGAACCCCACAGGGGAAGGAAACAACTCCTGGTGGGGGACTCAATCATTAGGGAGGTAGAAATGGGGGAGGAAGGGGAGAGGGAGGTAAGGTGCCTTCCTAGCGTCATGGCTTGGAGGGACAGGAAGCGAATCCTCAGGATCGTGGGAGGAGCTGCACGAGGGAGGGAGCTGGATGTCATTGTCCACCTAGGGACAAATAACCTGGCTAGGAATGGGATCAGAGCAGTGCAAGAGGAGTTTGTAGAGTTGGGGAGGGGCCTCAGACAAGTAGTGCATACGATAACCTTCTCAGAGGTGCTGCCTGTCTATGGCATGGGAGATGCTAGGGCACTCTTCACCAGGGAATTCAATGAGTGGTTGAAAAACTGGTGTGGAGCTCAGGGTTTTGGCTTCATTGGGGATGGGGGAGCCACCTGGAGGGATGCAGACCTATACTGGTGTGATGGTCTGCATCGGTCCGGGAGGGAACCAGGATCCTAGGTGAGAGGTTTAAATGCTTCATTGGCAAGCATTTAAACTAGCCAAGGTGGAGGCACTGAAAAGGAGCAGGGAAATCCCGGCCTCCCCCCACAAAACATGGTGATTAGTGAGGTAAACACCAAGGTAGAGAAGTTATTAGGGAGCAGAACCGAGGTAAATGTAAAAAAAGGCAAAGGCAGTAAGGACAGGAATGGGGCTAAAAGGGGTAAGGCTGTCGGAAAGTGGAGGGTGATGAGTACCAATGCCCATAGTCTGTCTAACAAGCTCCCTGAACTAGTGGCCTTGATGGAAGAGGGTTGACTGGATATTGTGGCAGTCACAGAAACATGGTAAACAGAGAACCATGACTGGGATGTCAACATACCAGAATACACAATCTACAGGAGGGACAGGGAGGGTAAAAGAGGAGGAGGAGTAGCGCTCTATGTAAAGGAAGGGATCAAAGGAACAGAACTAAAGAGTAAACAGGGAGCACATGAGGTGCTCTGGGTCACCCTGGAGACAGGAAATGGCACCACAATCCGCATGGGGGTTGTATACAGACCCCCATCTCAGAGGGAGGGAATGGACAAGGAAATGATAGAGGGCTTTCTTAGAACGGCAGAAAAAGGGGACATACTGTTGATGGGGGACCTGAATATGCCAGATGCTAACTGGAGCATCTTTGCTGCAGGCACATCCAAGAACAGGTCATTCTTGATGCCCTACAGGGGGCATGCCTCAGACAGCTAGTATTGGAACCCACTCGGGAGGGAGCAATCTTAGACCTGGTACTCTCAAATGGGGACGGAGAAAGAATCTCAGATTTAGAAGTGGGTAGCCATCTGGGAACAGCGACCACCAAACAGCGTGGTTCACGATAAACACAGCCATACAAAAGCAAGAGTATTGGACTTTAGGAAAATGAGAGAGTGCCTCAGAAAAGCGCTAGCAAACAGGCAAGAAGGAGGGGTGGAGGAACAATGGGGAGTAATCAAAACAGCCATCACAGAGGCAACAAGCCTTTGTGTAAAGAAATCAATAAAACACAACGAAGGAAAAAAACACTATGGTTCTCAAAAGAGGTGGCAGGGAAGGTTAAGGAGAAAAGGATAGCATTCAGGAAATATAAGGAAACACAGAAGGAGCAGGACAGAGAACTTTATCAGTTAAAGCAGAAAGAGGCTGGGAAGGCAGTCAGAATAGCAAAGGTCCAAACTGAGGAAAGGATAGCCAATTCTGTTAAGAAGGGGGATAAGACCTTTTATAGGTACATTAGGGAGCGAAGAAAGACCAAAGGAAGGATACTGAGGCTTAATAAAGGGGAGGGAATGTGGGTAGAGGGTGACAGTGAAAAAGCAGGGATACTGAACGAATATTTCTGCTCAGTATTCACAAAGGAAGAGGAGGGGGAGGTACCTAAACCAAACAAGAGAAACACTCTGAAGATGGGGATCGATACCAGTCCATTTACAGAAGAAAGGGTTCTGAAAGAACTAATAAAATTGAAGGTGGACAGAGTAATGGGGCCTGATGGGATTCACCCAAGAATTCTAAAAGAACTAAGGGTAGAACTCGTGACACCGGTGACTACTCTCTTTAACAAATCATGGGAGGATGGGGTGGTACCCGAGGACTGGAGGAGGACAGATGTGATTCCTCTTCACAAAAGTGGGAGCAGGACAGAGGCAGGAAACTACAGACCAGTTAGTTTGACCTCAGTGGTAGGGAAAATGATGGAATCACTTCTGAAGGAAAGAAGTTATTGAGTACCTAGAGGCCAGTGAGGCACAGAACCCAAGGCAGCATGGATTCACAATGGGAAGGTCGTGTTAGACGAATCTGATAGATTTCTTTGACTGGGTGACCAAAGTAGTAGATCAGGGAGGGGCTGTGGACATGGCCTACCTAGTTTTTAGCAAGGCATTTGATACAGTCCCACACAAAAGATTAATACACAAGTTAGCCAGCCTTGGAGTGGGTCCCAAGGTGGTAGCCTGGATAAAAAATTGGCTAGACAACAGGACGCAAAGGGTAGTAGTAAATGGAGTACACAGTGAAGAAAGGAGGGTTACTAGCAGGGTACCGCAGGGTTCAGTACTGGGACCGGTCCTTTTTTTTTTTTTTTTTTTGTACTTCATATTTTATTGAATTTCCATTGTATCACTTTACACAACATTGCATAATTCCATTGATAGAACTTTTCTTAAAGGGTTGTTTCCATACATGAAAAAGCAACTTTGTCAGTAAATTCATCGGGGAGATGCTAGACAATTTAAAAAATTCCCTATCAATCTTACAAATATTTTACCAAGACATAGATCGTAATTGTTTTACATCCCCACTTTCTGTCTTGTCTTTAACTTAAATGTCCCTTATCTACTTCCCGGACAGGGGGCTCTGCCCGTTGTCTCCAATCTGGGCAGATTTGTCTAGTTAACAAAGTTTGGAACTGTACTGACAGATGAACTTTACATTTGGATAACTAATCCAACATTTTATAACTCAACTTTGGCATCCTGATACTTCCTTCAGGTTTTAGCTAGCTTTAATACATCGTCTCCTTAAGGGATCTTACTGTTTAAGAAAAACAGGTCTTCTAGGCATCACCTTCTTTTCTTAAAAGAAATAAAATGAAACTTTTGGTGGAATGTCCGAGGCTCTCTAATCCGGATCCAAGACTTGCTAGGGGGACCAGATGGCGCTGAACCTCTCCCCACCCTGTCTTAGACTATAAGTAATTTGTTCCATAGGTTCCAATTGTGTCATTCTAACCTTCCATTCTTCTTTCGTTGGGGGTTGAGGGGAAAGCCTTCTAGATGTGATAGACTTCAGTGCTGCCACTCTCATAATCTGTGGTAGTAGCCTTTCCTGTCTAGGTCCTGTGACCAAGCAAGGAAGCCCCAGCACCATCTCCTCCCCCTCTAAATGGGATCCGTAGGCCAGTTACTCTTTGCATGTACCGGTGTACTTCTTTCCAAAATAAGGTAATTCTGGAACATTCCCAAAATATATGTGTTGGGGACCCTTTGGCTTTATTACATTTCCAGCAGACCTCCAAACTTCCCACTGTAAAATGTTTTGTCTTGGAGGGTGTAAGAAAATATCTAAGGAGGACCTTCCAATGAAATTCTCGCAAGGAAGGAGAGCTTGTCACTTGCCAACCCCTGTTCAATCTACTGTCCCAGATTTGTTGTGGGATCGAGATCCCTAACTCTTCTTCCCATCTCTGTTTAATTGTTTCTAAGCCTGGATTGTTTAGATTGATTAAAATATCATACAGCTGTGCGAGAGGATGTGGGACATCTTTGATCGTGCTATTATAGTAGAAAAACTCTTCTAAGGGGGTCTTTCCTGTAGTTATTTTCTGTAGCCTGTTTTCGGAGGTGGTATAATGTCGGACTTGTAAATATCTAAAATAATTGTAACGGCAGAGGTGAAATTTGTCTCTTAAATGGGTAAAAGAGTGACAATTATTCCTCTCAACACATTGAGAGAAGGTGGAGAGTCGATGTGCAGACCAATATTGATAGCCTGGGTCACCTCTCGGGGGGATAAATGAGGCTTCAGATCTTATTAAGGAGCACGGGCCAGGTCCATCTGGGGTGTCGGTGATCCTTCTCAACTTCTTAAGAATCCAAAAAGAGTGAAGGATCCATGGGTTAGTGATCTCTCTGATCATGGGTAAAGGCATATTGCCAGTAGGAACCGCCCATAGGGCCCATCTTCGGATTGCGGCTTCCTCTAGATGGTACCAACCGGAGTCAACCCGGCTTTTTATCCAGGAACACATCTGTGCACCTTGAGCTGCCAAAAAGTAAAAATAAAAATTTGGGAGAGCCAAACCTCCCCTGCCCCTAGGGGTTTGTAATAACTTCCTGGCCAGCCTTGGTTTTTTCCTGCTCCAAATAAAGCCTTGTACCTCTTTTTGTAAGTTAGCCCAGAACTGTCTAGGGGGTTGAATTGGAAGGGTTTGGAATAAGAATTAAAGTCTAGGTAGGGCATTCATTTTGAGAGTTTGTGATCTACCGTATATTGACAGGGGAAGTAATCGCCACCTGGCTATGTCAGCCCGTAGAGTCTGAAATAGTTTAGCATTGTTGTTTTTATATAAGAGGGAAAGATCGATTGAAATATATATGCCTAGGTATTTGACTGTATTTCTCTTGGCCCACGCGAAAGGGAAGGATTCTTTGAAGGCCTCTGAGGGGTCCCACTTAGGATCAATGTTTCGGATTTTAGAAGGTTAATTTTATAACCTGCTAATGTTCCATATTCCTCCAAGGAATGAATTAGGGCAGAGACTGCGGTTTCTGGATGTGACAAGAACAAGAGAGAGTCATCTGCATACAGTGCGATTTTCTGGGTGTGGCCCTCTACTTCTACGCCTTGAATCAAGGGGTTGGATCTGATTTCGGTAGCAAGAGGTTCGAGTGACAAGGCAAAAAGGAGAGGGGAGAGGGGGCAGCCCTGTCTTGTACCTCTCATGAGGGGGAATCTTTCTGAAAGATGTCCATTGACCTTAACTGTGGCCTCCGGGGCCTTATATAAATTGTTGATAACGTTGACAAACTTTTCCCCCAGGCCAAATCTCTTTAGGGTTTCACCCAGAAACACCCGGTCAACCCTGTCAAACGCTTTCTCAGCATCCATACTGATGGCTAATTTAAGTTGTTTAGTATTTTTATGTGCTGAGATCACGTTCAACAGGCGACTGATGTTGTCCTGAAGGAATCTTCCTGAGATAAAGCCGGTTTGATCTTTATGCGCTAAAAAGCTTATTACTTTCTGAAGCCGGTCAGCTAAAATCCCAGTGAAGATTTTTAGATCCACTGGCAAGAGTGAGATTGGTCGGTAGGATTTACAGTTCTCCGGATCCTTGTCTGGCTTCAAGATCACGGAGATCTGGGCCAGGTTCCAAGATCTAGGGGCCACCCCCTCTCCCCTCCACAACTCGTTATATGTGTCCAGTAAGACCGGTAGAAGGGGGAAAGGGGGGGGAATTGTTTAACCAGGAAAGGCACACTAAGCCAGAGCTTGTTTCCAGGTGTGACCTGGGAGCACAAGGAAGTTAAGTGACTTGCTCAGGGTCACACAGTATGCAAGTGGAAGCTGTGGGATTCAGGCCCAGGTCTGGTCTGCTGGATGATGCTAGAAGAGGATCTAAAAAGGTTTTATAAAATTCTGACACGTAGCCATCCATCCCTGGGGCTGTCCCATTTTTAAGATTTTTAATTTTTTGAGTTACTTCTGCTGCAGATATGGGGGCTTCTAGATCTTTCCTTTATAGCTCTGAGAGGGTGGGGAACAGAAGTCTGTTAAGAAATGAGAGAGTCTCCTTTTCATGATTTATGTTTTTGTCTGTGCTGTAGAGGGTAGAGTAAAATTTCTGAAATTGAGCAGTAATTAAGGGGGGGGACCAAATTATATTGTTTGTCTCTAGTGCTTTGAGCTTAGGGACTGCCCTAGAGGCTCTCTCCTTTCGTAACTGCCAGGCTAGAATTTTCCCAGCCTTGTTTCCATGTTCATAGAACCTCTGTCTAGCATAGGCCAAAAGTTTTTCCATCTGAAAGTCTAGAATCTTATTTAGTTTGGTTCGGGTCCTAAGTAATTCTTCCTCGCATTTCTGGTCTAGAGTATCTTTATGGGCCCTTTCTAACTGGGATATCTTTGCTTCTAGTTCTACACGTTCTTTGATCTGTGCTTTCTTGTGTTTTGATGCATAAGCAATTATTATTCTCCTTAAGTAGCAGTTTAAGGCATCCCATCTAACTCCTGCCTCTGTGTCTTCCCTCCGGTTTGTCTCTAAATGCTCCTTTATTGATTGTCGTATTAGTTGTTTGAACTCTGTAAGGTTTAACAAACTGACATTCAGACGCCAAATAGATTCTGGAGGTTTTTGGGCCAGAGACATCTCCAAAGAGAGTGGAGCATGATCTGAGATTGAGATAGACCCTATCCCTGCTCTAAACATAGAGGGTAATGCATTTGCTGAGACCAACCAACGGTCAATGCGGGAATACATCCTGTACTTGGGGGAATAATATGAGTAGTCTTTATCTATGGGATGGGCAAATCTCCACGCATCTACCAGAGAAGGTTCTGCACATAGTCTCGTGAGGGCTCTACTAGACCTTGCAGGACCTGTAGAGTGGGAACCTGCTCCGTCAAGGCCCAAATCTGTCACCGTATTGAAGTCCCCGCCAACAAAGATTAACTTGTCCGGGTCCAGGGTCGTCTCAGTTAGAACTCTGGTTAAAAAGGTCACTCTTTTTTGTTCATCATTAGGGGCGTATATATTCAGAAAGGTGCACTTTTTACCCTTGAACTCCCCTTCTGTCTTCACAGATCTACCCTCAGGGTTGGTATACACATGAGAAATGGTACAAACGGTATCTCTTCTGACCAAAATTGCAGTACCTCTCTTGTTTGTTTGTTGAGTACATTTGGACGCGTAGACGTCGCCCACCCAGCCTCTCCGTAGTTTTTTATGTTCAGCCTGGCTCAAATGGGTCTCCTGTAGAAAAGCTATGTTAACTCCCTGTCTCTGTAACTCTTTCAGAATTCTAGCCCTTTTGACCGGACTGCTTATGCCTCAGACATTCCAAGAAATCAATGTAAGATCTGCCATTTAAAGTAGTATAAAAAAGAAAAGGAAAACCATCTCTGATTCTAGTATCATGGAGCCTGCAATAACCATATAAAAAAGTAAAGACAAAGGTAATTAACTTGTGAAACCAACTTAACTTGTTTACAGAGCCTCACACAAAAGAAAGAGGCATTTAGACGGCTTCAAGGTATCTTTATTCCCAACTCCACACCTCAGGAGTTCTCTGTGAAGTGTAGTAGGAGACCAAAATATTTCGGTCCCCCCCAGTCAGGGATAGCCCCACCGTAATAATCTGCGGGGTCCCCGACTGGGATGACTCCAGTCGCCTAAGTGACTGTTGGCCTATCTACCAATAGTTCCCGACAGCAACTTATTTAGATACTGAAGAACCATTGCCGAGGGGGGGGAGTGTCCATCGATGATTCCCAGCAGCAACTTAGTTAGAAAACCAAAGAACCGTTGCTGTTGGGGAGGGGGGTCCACCCACGAGGGATTCGCTAGGGCCATTCGATCGGGCCCATGGAAGAGAGGGGTAAGGACTCTTTCATATTAACCCTCTATCTCCTCCTAAGCGCCAGGGGACACCCCACTGCTCCTTCAAGAGGAGAAGGGGGGGGAAGGCTCCCTCCAGTCTGACACCAGTAGCCTCAAACTTTCAAAACGGCCACCGTGCGTGTCACTACCTGGGGCAATCTTTCATAACATTAGGGGAGGGACTCAACCTAAACCCGTGGACAGAGTGAGTCTGTATCTGGATTTCTTTGTTTCAGCCCCTACTCCTTCCCCTCTAAAAGGAGGGTGTTAATAATATGTCTTGGAGCCCATTTATGCCTTTTCTTTAGGCTAAAGGTGTTGTCTAGGGGATAGTTTAACTATTGCATCTAATATCGCCCCCCCCATCCCCCCGAATATTTAAGACCTGCTTCTTCTGCTCTTGATTTGGTGGGCCTCTAATGGCCCTCTCAGTGACCAGAATTTAGGTTATATAGTTTCAGGGCAATGTTCCGGTTGAAAGTGGGAGTCTAATGTGATGGCCCCCAACCCAGGAGTTTATCTGCGGTAGCACATGCTTGCCCCCACTCCCCCTCCATGGACACTTCTGCAGCTCATCTGAATGAGTGAAATCGCTATCGTGGGTCAATTCCCCCCCCTCCCCGGCCTAGAGAGGCTTCCGCCTTTCCTATGACCCTTCCGAATGAACTCTGTTTTATGTTGAGACCATGTTTAGATCGGCATAAAATATCAAAATTTGTTCTAAAGCAAAAAGGCCCTTCCAAGTTAACACTCATCAATCTGTAGCAGGGGGAGGCTCAGGACGACGCATTGACTGCCATAATTTTTAACCCAAATGGGTTCTCTCGGTTAATTAAATGACCAGGAGTGGGTGCGTCCGTCCACCAACCACCTCCGCTATTTTAAGGCCTCCTGTCCACTGATCTAGCATAGATTAAAAAAAAAAATTGACCCATCAGAGGCACGGTGAAAATACAAATAGTAAAGAAGGGAAGGATGTGCACAGTCATTTAGTCCAGAACCTAAGTTCTCCGAAACCTGCTTGGACTCTAGAGCCTTGAAAGAAAAAGTGAATGAATTACTCAGACCAAATGGCTCTATATTTTTACTCATCCATTTGACAGTGAAGAGGAATCCTCCACCAGAACTTCCGTAGTTAGAGATCGCGAGGTAGGGCCATGCTGGGGGAATGCTCTGTTACAAAACACTGTCCCACATTGAATTGGTGTCGTCTGTGCGCTGGGATCGAACTCCTTTTGTTCCTTTTCTTTGCCATGATTTTTTCGCCACGGTCGTGCGATGATCAGCAGCGCTCTCTGGTGGAGTCACTATACCATGCTGCTTAGCCCAGCTATAGGCCTCTGGTAACTCTTGGAATCTCTGCCGACCTTCAGGCGTAAGTACTTTTATCTTGGCTGGATATTCAAGTTGTGCTGAAAAACCTGCTTGTGTCATTGCTTTCACCACTTGAAATGCTTTTTGTCGCCGAACCAAAGTTTGAGGCGCATAGTCTTGATCAAAATAAAGAAGTGTGTCCCCAAAGAGGATTTGCTTTTTTGCCCAGGCTGCCCTAATGACTTCTTCCTTTGTTCTGAAGTCCACAAAGGCCAGTATTACTGAACGAGGGCGGGCTTTTGGGTCTTTCAGCGTGGGAGCTAATGAGCGATGTGCACGAATAATGCCCAGATCTTTGTCCTTTTCTAAGTCGAGCAGCTCCTTCAGCAAGCTATCAATAAATTTTGGCATTGGGCCTGATTCTGTTTCTTCTGGTAAGCCATGTATTCTTATATTGTTACGCCTATTTCGATTCTCTAAGTCTTCCAGCTGTTGCTGTAGAAGTAAATCTCGATAATGTATATCCTTCAGAGCAGCATTGTGGACATCTGAGATCTCCGTGTATTGTGTCACTGTCTCCTTTAATTGTTCTGTTCAACGGGTCAGCTCTACGATGTTTTCCCTATCCTCCGACGCTTTCTGCTCAATTCTGGTAAGGGTGTCACAAATTTGCTGTAAGGTGCTGTAGAGCATCTTCGAGGTTATAGTAAAATCTTCGTCTGTCTTCTTCGTGAAGGTAGAGGGTTGCTCTATCAGGTCTGAGATTTCGGCCTGTAGCGCGGCCTGTGCCTGTGTACTTCAAGCTGGAAATTTTAACTTAGGATATGAGTCCAAAGCGGAATCTTTATGTTTTAGTTTCGGCGACATAGTAAACAATCAGTTATAGGTTCCAGTACCGTGATAAGTTTAGGTTAGGAGTTGGATTCGTATGGATCTTCTTTAATCAGTCGGGAGCTCACTGTTTAGGCGTCCATCCCTCAGGCAACCGGAACTGTAAATCCTGGACCAGTCTTTTTTAATGTCTTTATAAGTGACATTGCAGAGGAACTGGAAGGAAAAGTATGTGGGCAAGCAATGTGAGAAGGCAGTAAGGAAGGCTGAGGGGGATACTGGGATGCATAGGAAGAGGCATCAATAGTAGAAAACAGGAAGTTGTTATCCCTCTGTACAGACAGTTGGTGAGACCCCATCTGGAGTACTGTGTGCAGTTCTGGAGACCCCATCTCCGTAAAGACATAGACAGAGTGGAGGCTGTCCAGAGGAAGGCAACCAAAATGGTGCAGGGTCTGCACCACAAGACATATGAAGAAAGACTAAAGGAGCTTAATATGTATACCCTTGAGGAAAGAAGGAGAGAGGGGACATGATAGAAACTTTCAAGTACCTCAAGGGAATCAACAAAGTCCAAGAGGGTAGCATCTTTCAGAAAAAAAGATATGCAAGAACAAGGGGGCACAATTTGAAGATAGAGGGGGGACGGCTCAGAGGTAATGTGAGGGAGTATTTTTTCACAGAGAGAGTTGTGGATGCATGGAACAGCCTCCCTGAGGAGGTTGTGGAGTCGAGAACAGTGGGAGAATTCAAGAATGTATGGGACAGGCATAAAGCAGTCCTAGTAGGGTGTAGGAGGAAGTAAGCTGTTGGTTAACTAGGATCTGCAGCTTATCTGTTAGGTAGGAAAATGGACAGACTAGGTGGGCCAAGCAGTCCTTATCTGCCATCAAATTCTATGTTTCTACCTAACCACGGCTCCTCTGGATCTGATGGGCTATCTCCAGTCTCCCTTAAACTGATCTATCCAGCGATTGCCAGGCCACTCACCTTCGTCTTTAACCTTGACCTTTCCACCTCCTACATGCTTGACCCATGGAAGATAGCTAAGGTTATCCCCATTCTTAATTCTGGTGACCCCAAATCCTCCAACATTTACTGTCCGATATCCTTCCTCCCTCATCTCAGTAAACTACTCGAGAGAGCAGTCCACAATCAGCTCACTGAGTACATAGGCAAATACACCCTCTTATGCAACCAACAGCATGGCTTTTGCAAGAATCATTCCACTGCCACTGCCCTTGTCCTTCTGACCAACCACATCCTCTCAAACATGGATAATGATAAAGCCACCGGGGCTGTCTTCATCGTCCTCTCAAAGGCTTTTGACATGGTTAACCATGCTCTCCTTACCTCCAAGCTTAGCTTCCTTGGTTGTTCTCAGAAAGTCACAAGCTGGTTGACTAACTGCCTTACCAATCACTCACAAGTCATGTGTATTGGTCAAACTTGCTCCCCCACCCTGCCTGTCTCTGTGGGGGTCCCTCAAGACTCATTCCTGGGTCCCCTCTTTTTCTTCTTATTCGTTAATGCCCTTCCCTTCGACTGCCTCAACTGTCACTCTTTCCTGTATGCTGATGACCTTGTCTTCTTCCACAGTGACAAATCCACGGCCGCAGTCTCTTCAGTTCTCTCGCACAGCTATGCTGCAGCCCACAGCTGGTTCTCAAAAAACCTCCTCTTAGTAAATGCCAGAAAAACTAAATCTGTACTGTTCGGATCTAAGCTCTTTCTGGCCAAAACTCAAAATCGGGCCCCCTTATGCATTCTCACCCCAGATGGCCCAGCCCTGGAGGATGTCAATACCTACAAATACTTAGGAGTACTGCTCGACCCCTCCCTCACCTTCACTGAGCATGCAGATTCCCTTGTCAGAAGGTTCCATTAAAAGTTAGGTACAGACTATAGATTCAGGCAATACCTTACCCCTGAAGCCAGACTAGCCATTGTCCAGGGTAATCTTCTCTCTATTCTTGACTGCTGCTCCCCTATTTATACCAGGACCTCAGCTACTGCCATGGTTAAATTCTCCGCTGCCTACAACAGCGCCTATCGCTTTGCCTTATTGGCCCCATTCTCCACTCACCACTGTACCCTCTATAATACCCTTGGATGGCTACCGCTACAAGTTTGCTTTGACCTAGCCCTCTGCTACGTGGTAGACAGTGTCATCCGCACGGCTCCAGAATCCCCCCCTAACTGCCCTTCTGAAAACCAGAACACTCCTCCGCAACCTCCGCTCTAATGGTACTCCCCCTCTAGCTGTTCCTAGGGTATCCACCAACATCGGTAGCAGAGCTTGGTCTGCAGCTGCCCCTTTGCAGTGGAACAAACTACCGGCTGAACTCCATTCCATTGACACACACTCCAGTTTCAAGTCCTGCCTTAAAGTCTGGTTCCTGGCCAACTCATCCTGCCGCTGCTCCCTGGGGTCTGACACCAACCCACACTAGTCAACTCCCCAGCCCAGGGGTTACCTACCTACCCATACTAGTCAACTCCCCTGCCTACAACTGTTATATTGTATTTTTCACAGTAATATTTGACTTCCTTGCCTGTATATATTGTATATACATTTTTTACTGAGTATTCTGTGTATTACTTTCTCACTGGACGATGCAGTCACACATTGTACACTGTGCCTACGATTTGTTTGTTTTGTACCAAATCTCCTCATGTCCGATACTGAAACCTTCTATTCACTGTTCTCAAATGGACCCGAGCATCAAACCTGTATATTGTGCTTACTATTGTTGCTTGTATCAAATCTGTTTTTATGTGTATTACTGTTACCTTGTACTCCACTGTCACCCTGCGCCATGTGTTATGGCCTGGAGCACTAAGTCCCTAGGATCAATTGCACTCACTTGGTTATCAAAGTCATAAATAAATAAATACTGTGTGACCTTGAGCAAGTCACTTAACTTCCCTGTGGTCCCAGGACGCACCTGTAAACAAGCTTTCAGCTTAGTGTGTTACTCCTGGTAAAACAACTGTAAAAAGAAAAAAAAAATTTTAACAGTAGGAATATCTTAGACATTATCAAGTGTGAAATGACCACTGCAACAAAGAAAGCTTTAGTCGGTTTCCATGCATTCACAGGCAGTGACTATGTTTTTGCGTTCTTCAGAAAGGGTAAGAAGATTTGCTGGAATATCCTTCAAAAGTACCCCAAATTCCTGGATGCCTTTCAGAAACTTGGGAGTGATTGGCAAGTGGATAAGGGTTGTTTAGCTCTGTTGGAGGAGTATCTCTGTGAACTGTATGGAAGGAGGCAAGTTACTAGTGTAAATAAATATAGTGAGTTAGCAGATCTTCTGGGAGAAGTATAACAAAGACAACAGAATAACTGATCTGTCTCTGCTACCACCCTGCCAAGAAACCCTGAAGTTACATATTCTAGGCGCCAACTACGTCTGCCAATTGTGGAGGCTTTCTTCTGTTGCAGTTATCAGTGCCCCAGATGCAGCTTTGCATGATTGGATTGATGATCTCAATGTTAAGTGGATGGACACACCATTTCCAGATGATATGTCTCTGCTCTATAATGCAAATGATGAGGACTCCGATGTGGACCAAGATATGTGTGATTACCAAGGTGATATTGTTGTATCTGATGATAAAGATTTTTTTTTTCCTAGATGGACAAGACTAAGTTCCACTACTTTACCAACAGCTATATTTTATATTTTTTGAAATAAAAATTTTTGTGTAAACAAAGGTGTTTTTTATTTTTCTAGATAAATTTCCTTCTTTAAAAATCTTTTAAAATTAACCTTTATGGGAACTTATGGGTATGCATTTTAAAGCTTTAACTCCCACCTATTCATTGAGATCGCACTTGAATGCATATTTAAATTAGTCGTGAAGTAATGGCACAAGAATCTGCATTAAGTATGCATATCTGAAAGTCGCAAAATTTGACAAGGTGTAAACTTGCTAAAACTTTGTCTATTAATGGTGTCTTCACTTTTATCAATTTATCCTCTTGTATTACCTTAAGACTTCAAAACCACATATGCATTTCAAAGCAGAATCCTTACCTTTTTAGACAACATAGAATTATAACTGGGGAATGTTTTCTGCCATTGGGAAACCCACTTATAATTCACCGTTGTAACCCACAGGTTATAATGGTGAACATGCGCCGGGTTTCTCCTCGCTCCACACGTGTGCCTGCCTCTGCTCTTCCCTCATACAGCACCAGACACTTGGCTGCCACCCAACATCACTTGGCATTGGCAGTATGCAAATTTGAAAAAACCCTGCCTCACAGTAGATAACTTTTCCTCCTGGTAACAAGTAATCCTCGGTTCAATTAAAAAAAAAAAAAAAAAAAAGTTTCACCAGCTGCTCAGCCGCAGACCGTGTTTCATCCCGACCCGACCATGGCTGTTTTATATATTTGCTATGGCGAGAAAATGCTCCCCAGCAAATCAGTTATTTAAAATAAAACATGGGTGGTGTGTTTAAAGAACAGCTTCCTAGTAGCTGCTTTCTGCAGCCTGTACGATGACTGAGCTGCTTAGGAGTCATCTGACGGAAGTTTTGGTCCCTATTAGTCGATCGATTGCTTTGATTTATTAAAATCCCAACAGGAAAGAGTATACAGCTATGTGTAAATATTGGCTCCATAGAACTGAATGGGACGTGCTCACAAAGTCTTTGTTTTGTGACATCACAAAACGGGGCTCCGTGGGCCGACGTGGAGGTGTGGTTTCCTGATCAGGAACTCGGTCTGTTTTTTGCAGGGATGTTGAAAAAAAGTTTATGAGGGCTGTATCTTTTAATCTACATGGAATTTTTTGGCCAAACTTCATCAGATGACTCCTAAGCAGGTCAGCCATTGTACAGGCTGGGGGCCGGCAGCTACTCACATAGTAGGAAGCTGCTCTTTAACTGAAGATTTTACATTACCGGGTGTTGATGTTGATCTAAACCCCTCAAGCTGTGATCTCGGGGGTTATGTAGCATCCAACACCTGGGGGAGGGGTGTAAAATCTCATTTAGTACACCACCCCATGTATTATTCTATATATAAAGCACAATAATCCTGTCTGACAGACTTAAATATAGAAATATTTTGAAATTTCACAAGAAATTAAGGGGTGGTAGTTGGTATTTAACCCTATAACTGTTGACATTAATCTTTTGAGGTAACATAATTGTATGCGTTTTAAAGCTCTATCTCCTGCCTATTCATTGAGACCACACTTGAATGTATATTTCACTTACTCTCAAAGTAATGTCCCAAGAATCTGCATTAAGTACAGGAGCTGAAGATCACAAGATTTGTCAAGGTGTCAGTACAAAATGGATGCAAACTACCATTGTGCCCCAGCGTTCATGCAATAGACAGATCATGAATTTGGGGTATATCTGCTACATTAAACAATCATCAGCAGTTATTTAGCTCTCGGGGTGACATCCCATCTCCATTTACACCTGGACTATAATGTGTTCTTGCTTTCCGTTTCAGTGCTAATCCCCGTGAATCAGCATGCCGGCCCACAGAAAGCAAGCCTTGCTAGACCTTGTGCGAGCGGAACCCCTTAAACAGCAGTATAAAAACGCACAAAAGAAAGGGCAGCACGTAGGAGACCAATGCAGGATGTGCTTGCAATGTAAAGCTTTGTTGAAGCTTAAAATAAGAAGGTCACATGGTGGCCAAAGTACAGAAGAAGTTGGTTATGCCCTTCAAACTCTACGGCATGTGTGTTTCAATACTGTATTAAACTTTAATGAAGCTTTAAAATACAAATATTTATTGCACTGATCTTCTATGTACAGTAAGTGCCCCATACACAGTCAGAATAGTATACTGCAAAATGGTTGCAAATACCACTTATTGCACAGTTCACACTTGACAAGGCAATTTTATTTATATGGTACCCAATCCCACAGACTCTGGGTGCCTTACAGAAGCAAACAAATTAATAAAAATAAGTGCAATTAAATAATAAATAATGATAGATAATATAAATGCAGAAGAATATTATAAGGGTTCATTCTACCATTTGTACAACATTTTTGAGGGGTACATATACTTCACACAGAATTATGGGGGTACAGTGTACCCCCTTCACACAAAAATGTACTTGAATTTCATAATTTGTACTTGAATCAAGTACAGATGGGGGTAAATGGGAACACTGGCATCATGGCCCAAAACGTGGTAAACATGTAAGTCTTGAGCGTGGATTTAAAACTTGTCAGAGCAGCCGGCCTGGTGGCACTGAAGGTTGAGGTGCCGGACACTACACCTCGTGCCACGCCGGCGACCCAGGTTTGGGAACGAGCCGGGTCATCGGGGGTCGGTTGGGGGGTGAGGATTGAGTGTCCCAACGGATGCTCTCCTTGGGGGAGGGGGGAGACACTTCTGGCAGCAATAGCGCCTGTAGCACTACTGCTGGTGGCAACATGGACAGTAGGGTGCATGGCTCTCAGAAATCGGGGAAGGGAGGGCGCTGCTGGGCTCTTGACTACGACGTGCATGAGCACATCCTCAGTTTGGACAAAAGTCCTTCGTGCTGGTATACTTAGGGGAAGAGTCCACAGAAGAAAAAGGGAGAAAAACAGAAAAACTCCCAGGTGTTTAGCACTGTGATGCCGGGATCCCAGTCCGCCAGGACCCAGCCAAAAGAACCAGGGGAGGTAAGAGGTACACCCAATGGCCAAAGCCCAGGACAAGTAAGAAAACAAAAAGGTCAGGGAAGGCGCAACTCTTACTCCAAGGGAAGGGCATTCCAGAGAAGTGGGTCAGCCACTCCGAACACCCTGTCCCCTGATGACTTTAAACGAGATCTTTAAATGGAAAGAATCTCTCATCCGCTGACTTGAACTCTTTGTGCCATGCAAAAAGGGTTGCAAGACTTTCTTTGTACCATCACAGTGGCCATTGTGTCTGCATAGGGAAAGGGGCGACGGCGGGTACACTGATGGTGTGCTGCGCTAGGCACTGTCGCTTCCTGGCCCGCAGGTCAGCTGCCGCATGCCTCAAAGTGGAGCACCCTTGTAGAATTGCTGAAAGCAGTTTAAAAGGGCTGTAGTAGGTGTGCATCATGGGAGAGAGATACCAGGGAAGTGGAGACATGAAACCATATTGGTGAGGGACCATATTTTCAAAATGGGAGTTGTGAGGCGGTTCCACTGGACATCAGGCAATGGAGTTATACCTGCTGACAGTCTGACTGGCCACTGGACCAGCACTAAAGGACTGCAAGGGACACAAATTAGCAGTTTCATCTTGGCCCACAAGTGGGCCATAAAGTACAGTGTAAGAGAGAGGGGGGCAACTTGCGTGGTGGAATCTATCGCATTGACATTTGGACATGGCAGTGTGTCGTGTGACTGGGGCACTGCCATGCTCAAATGTCTGAGGGTGCAGCAAGCCCACTGTTTGTGGTCAAAAACCCAATTTTCAGTCCCAAACATTTGATGGGCCACATTTGAATTGTGTCTTAGTCAGCGGGAGAGACTTCTGCCTTGGAGGCTAAGAAGGCCTTTTGCATATGGCTGTTTTTGAGGGTAATGGTACAGGGAGCCTCTGTGCATATATGAAGCCCACCTACCCCTGAATGTGACCATGTAAAGAGCCCTAAAATCCTCTTTCCTGCTACGGCTACAAACCGAGCAATATCAACGTGTAAGTTTTTTGCAGTGCGTTATTAAGCCTGTACAATTTTTGCAAGTCATAAATAAGATCTGGTCCTAGCCAAAACAGTTGTTATTGCAATAAACTGATGCGGGCTCTAGAATGTATGTGCCTGTGTTACTTGACCCCCATCATGTTTAGTCATCCAGTAGGGCAATTCTTGAAAACGTGGCAAAGCCTTGGTAAGGACTGAATTTTGTTGCCAGTGGTCTTTTAAACATGAAACACATGCCACTTGCCTCTGTATAGGCGAAGGTGCTGTAACATACAGATGGCAACTGCTTATAACGGTAACTTGGATCAATAGTGTTCAAGTAAAATGACTGCGTTGTCAGCCTAATTCCAGGTTTGTGCCAGTATACGAGGCTCTCTTTTTAAAGAGTCTTTGTGGGACTGGAAGGCACCAGTTTAAGTAGAATGTCCACTGCAGCTGGTGTTTTCTTGGGGGAGTGAACAAGTGGATTTTAGCACTGGCACTGCTGGTGTTTTCTGACTGAAGATGAAGTGCAACGGAATGGATTTTTGTATGGGCAACACCAGTGTTTCCTAAGTGTGTATGTGCATGTGTGGGGTGGGGGGCAAGTGAGCAAGTGCCACGGAGTGTCTTTCCTAACTGGCACTACCATTGTTTTCCGAAGAGGAGGAGAGCGGGAGAAAACAGTAGATCAAATGCCTCTGAACAGCTTTCATTACGTGTAGTGACTGACAATAAAAATTGTGCGCACGCTAGAGAAGAGAGTTTAAACTATTTCAGACAACAACCTTAGTTTGAAATAGACAGATTTAATGCTCTTCTGTCTGTGTACACTATTTTGTATTTTTATTCACTATCTGGCTGTGAGGTAGCACCTTCAGTGGCACTGGTGTGTGCCTATCTGTTATTCGCTCTTGGCTTTCGTGATCTGCACTGCCCGTGTTTGTGTTTGTTTGTCTAAGGGTGGTCCAGGAGAACAAATGTCAGTGCTACAGAGTGACTTTCATAACCAGTGCCACAGCTTTTTCAGAGGTAGGGACAGGAGAAATCTGTCTTGCTTTTGCTGACATGCTGCCATCTGGGTGACCACAGGTGGAAGAGCAGCAAAAGGCAGGTGGCTCACAACTGGCACACCATTGTGTGTGCTCCCACGTTACACCCATTGAATGCTGACATCCAAGGGGGCAGGGAGGAATTCATGGACAAGGCTCCAGAACAGCAGATAAAAGACCTCGGTGTGTCGAGGCCCCACACCACTACCTATAGCAAATCCACTGCCTGATGCAACACAGAGATTTGAGGGTGCCCCCCCCCCCCAGCTTTCTGTCCCCACCGAAGAGATAGAGCCAGAGCTCTTTAGAAAAGATAACCACAGGTAGGAGTGCTGAGGCGGGATGTGCCCTGGGTGATCATGTTAGGAATCTATGCTTGAGAGCAGCAATTGGCATAAATCGAAAGTTTAAAAAATCATGGTTAAGTTACAAGTCAAGTGGTAAGGCATACTGCATTACTTTGTGACCTATGCAGTACCACACCATTACTGCATTTGATGATTACACATACCCACACACACGTATGTTGTGGCTCTAGCCATCGTTTCATTTTATATTCAGTTTGTTTTTAAAATATCAGATAATGCACATCTTGACTGGACCACCGTTGTTTGTACTGGAACAAGTACGAAATGTTAAAATATGTGAAACACACTCGCATACTTACACATAGACATATCAGGCAATAGAAAGCATTGGAGATGACGCCTCAGTATTTGCCCAAGAGTCTGGTGCTTTCTGATAATACTGGCTATGAGATAAATTACAGACTTTGACCTCATTCACAACACGCAAGCACGGAGGATGCCTGCTGACACTTCTCTAGAAAAAAGTAATGTTCTCTCTCTCTCTCTCTCCATAGACCTAAGAACTTGCAGCCTGGAATGGCACAACATCAAGAGACACTTCTGCTCAGTGAAATTTCTATGATAGAAGGAATAAGTGACCAAGTTATCCTGGTGGTAGTTCTAAGTGTTGTGTTTCTTGCTGCCCTCGCATCCATCCTTCTGAGGTGAGACTACAGTAGTGCTATTCCTGTTCTCATTCTTCCAGAAGCTCTATTCCAGTTGTTTTGTCAGGTCAATTTCTAGTTTGCACCAGTTCCCCATTCCAACAAGCTGTCTCTCAGTTACTGAGATTAACAGCCACACAAATGGAATTATTTTTCGTCATTAGCACATGCATGTCATTGCATAAATATCTTGGTGTAACTATATTCCCAAACTCTGTGGGGGACGTGGCCTATGCACAGACGTTTTTATGGCCTTTCACTGTGATGTTTGAGATATACACATTTTCCTGTGCTGTGCTTTTATTTTGTACTGAAACGGCATTAACATTGCACAAAATCGACAGCCTTCTACGACTGCAGTGTGATTTCATATTTTCTGGCATGTTTATTCTGGGGACAGTTTGAACTAGTAGTTTGTTGCAGGGCTCCTTATATTATCCCTACCAGTTACCAGGATATGAAAAAAAATCATAGTTGCGCATGTGACTTTGGGTATCTCTCTTCTAAAGGCCCCTCTGCGCTGCACCTCAGGTATACTACCCATTTTGGAAGGAAGCTTGTCGCTCTGGCCAGGGGAACTTTACACTTACTAGATTTAGCTAGATATCGTAATCCGTTTGGTGTAAAATTTTGCTGTTTGTGCAAGTGAAGTACATAGCCTGTTACTGTCATTCATGCAGTTATCTGGGCCAAGGTAATTATAATGTAACATCTACAGTTACCCCAGTGCTTTGATCTGGAATTGGAATTCTCACTCAGAACTCCAGGAATTCTGGCCCCCGATCAGCTAAAACCCCGCTCGGATCATCATCGTGCGTACGCTTTGAATGTGGTGGGTAAACACCTTAGGTGGTGGTATGCAACATGTTTTTCTATGACCATTGTTTGTTTGCAAGTTCAAGTTTTCTGAAGCATAATTTCCTTCTGCATTTGATAGATTTACTTTCTTAAGCAGTAAATCAACTGATGTATTGAATCTAAAAGACTGGGATTTACAGTATGTGTAGGTATTCTTAACTCGAAGTACCAGGGCTCAAGACCTTTGTGGCAGTCTTAATATGTGTACTTGAGCAACTTTGTTATTAATAGTTCAAATCATTTTTAATACTGGGAAGTATTTACTGCTAGCTTCCTCCACCTGGTAGTATTTTTATCTAAATGCTAGTAATACCATTGATTGACCTGACTTGGACACTCCACCTTTAAACCAAGTCTGAAATCCTCTGGGCACCTGCAGCCACAGACTCACTTTGTCTGATACAAACTGTGGAGTCTTGAGATGCTTCCCCACTGCTGTTTAGAGCTGTGAACATATTTTCTTTACATTTTACCGTGTTGCATCTGCTCTTCTGGCGAGTCCTGAGCATCTCCTGACACAGTTTCCTGCACAGCGGACAACTGATGATAATAATTCTGTTTCCTGTCCCCACCTCTGCTGCCTACACTCTTAGTGTGTGGATCCATAGCTGACAGCATTGTGTGGCACTGCCAGTTTTGTGAATATGTGCCAACATACTGTAAATGATGTGCAGGGTGGGAGACAAATTCCTAGATTCAGAAAGGGAAATGGGAAATTATTTAACCAGGAAAGGTGCAACCTGGGAGCACAAGGAAGTTAAGCGACTTACTCAGGGTCATACAGTATGCAAGTGGGAGCTAATGGGATTCAAACCCAGGTCTCCAGGTTTGCAGCTTGATGCCCTTAACCACTATGCTGTACTGCCAGAAAGTGGGAGTAAATCATGCAAAAATGGTTAAAATACTCCTTTACACCCTTTATTTGTTCTCCTGTTTGCTGTAGTAAACAAGTGCAAGTTCATCTGCTCGGAATGCTTGTTTTTGTGTTTTTTCCAGTGCTTCAGGTTTGCAAAAACCTGGCTACCCGATGGTGGCTTGCTGCTCTGCAGTTACATAGATGCATAGAAACTGACAATAGATAAGGACCGCTAGGCCCATCCAGTCTGCCCATTTTCCCTACCTACTGCAAAAGTAGAAGACCCTACTTGATCTCCAGCTTTACCTTCTTGTTCCTATTGCTAGGGTTCCCCCATGCTTGTCCCATGCATTTTTGAATTGCCCCACTGTGTTTGCCCCCCACCACCTCTGCTGGAAGTTTATTCCATGTACCCACCACCCTTTCTGTGAAATATTTCCTCACATTACCCCTTAGTCTATCTCCTTCCAACCTCATGTCATGCCTCCTCATTCCTGAACATCTCCTTTTCTGAAAGATGCTTCTCTCCGGTACCCTATTTATGCCCTTTAGATATTTTCAGGTTTCTGTCATATCTCCCGTCTCTCCTCCAAGGTATACATATTGAGGTCTCCCAGTCTCTCCTCATATAACTTTTGATGCAGGCCCTCCAACATCTTTGTTGCCCTT
Organism: Neoceratodus forsteri; assembly: GCA_016271365.2. Classification (NCBI taxonomy): domain Eukaryota; kingdom Metazoa; phylum Chordata; order Ceratodontiformes; family Ceratodontidae; genus Neoceratodus; species Neoceratodus forsteri. The sequence continues at coordinate 1,266,996,291 of CM057453.1, forward strand.
CTTTGAACTGCCTCCGCCCTTTCCATGTCTTTATGGAGATGCAGCCTCCAGAACTGGACACATTATGCCAAATGAGGCCTCACCAATGATCTGTACAGTGGCATCACCGCCTCTTTTCTTCTGCTGGTGATACCTCTCCCTATGCACCCCAGCATCCCACTGGCTCTCCCCACTACCTTGGCACATTGTTTGGCCGCCTTTAGGTCATCAGATATGATTACCCCCAAATCCGTTTCCTGCTCAGTGACCATCAGTGTCTCCCTCGCCCCCCATCATGTAATCCTCCCCAGAGTTCCTGTGCCCCAAATACATGATTTTACACTTTTTCACAATGAATCTCAGCTGCCACACTCCAGATCATTCCTCCAGTTTACCTAGGTCCCTCCTCATTTTTTCCACCCCTCTCGAAGTGTCCACCCTGTTGCAGATCTTAGTGTCATATACAAAGAGGCACACCTTCCCTTCCAGCCCCTCCTCAATGTCACTTTTGAAGACATTAAACAGGACAGGCCCCAGAACTTATCCCTGTGGCACCTCACTGGTCACCCTTCTTTACTCAGACTGAGCTCCATTTACCACCACCCTCTGTCTTCTATCACTCAACCAGTTCTTAACCCATTTTACCACCTTGTGACCCACTCCAAGGCTGCCCAGCTTGTTCACAAGTCTTCTGTGTGGAAAGATATCGAAGGCCTTACTGAAATTCAGATAGGCCACATCCACCGCTCCCCTCTGATCCACTTCCCTAGTCACCCAGTCAAAGAAATCAATTAGATTTATTTGACATGACCTTCCTGCTGTGAATCCATGCTGTCTTGGATCCTGTGCTCCGCTGGATTCAAGGTGTTCCACAGTCCTTTCTTTAAGTAGTGATTCCATAATTTTCCCCACAATTGAGGTAAGGCTGACTGGTCTATAGTTTCCAGCTGCCTCCCTACTCTCACTTTTGTGAAGATGTACATCTGCCCTGCTTCACTTTTCTGGAACCTCTCTTGTACCGAGTGGCTTTTTGATCAGGGCTGCCAGTGGTGCTGCCAGCACCTCCTGTAATTCCCTTAATATTCTGTGATGTATCCCATCCGGTCCCATTCCCTTATCCACTTTGTTTTGTGAGTTCTTTTAGGATTCTCTCTTCTGTTAATGTACTGGTGTCCATCTCCCTCCCATGTTTGCTCTTGTTGCCTAACTGTGGTCCCTCACCTTCTCCTCCTTCTGTGAATACAGGACAAAAATATTTTTTCAATATTAATGCTTTTTCCAGGTCCCCTTCCACACACTCCTCTTCTTCCCCATTAACTACCCCTGTTTTTTCTCTTTTCACAAATGTACCTATAAAAAGTCTTGTCCCCTTTTTTACCTCCTGTGCTGTTTTTTTTCCTCCATTTGCGCCTTTATGTTCCTAACTGCTTTTCCTGCCTCCCTCTGTTTATCCAGGTATACTACCATGCCCTCCTCCTCCTGTGTTTCCTTGTACTTCCTGAAAGCCATCTTTTTTGCCCTTACCTTCCCGGCCACTTCCTTTGTGAACCGTAGTGGTTTTCTCTTTCTCTTGCCCTTGTTTACTTGTCTAATGCAAAGGTTTGTCGCCTCTACTATGGCTCCTTTCAGATGGGCCCACTGCCCCTTATCTTCTCCCCCCCCCATTCATCCCTCCCTGCTAGGGTATTCTTGAGACATATCCCCATCTTAGTAAAGGTCACCCTCCTGAAATCCAGGACCCTTGCCTTTGTGTGGCTTGACTCTGCCACTGTATTCATACTGAACCACACTGTGCAATGATCACTGGATCCCAGTTGTCTGCCCACCCTAACTTCAGCAATTCTGTCCCCATTGGTGAGTACTAGGTCCAAAATCGCACCCTCCCTGGTGGGCTCTAGCACAAGCTGCCTGAGGCCTGCCCCTTGCACAGCGTACAATATTTCCCAGCTCCTGGATGAGGCAGCCACTGGGATGCTCCAGTCCACATCTGGCATACTGAAATCACCTACCAGCAGCAGCACCTCCCCTTTAGCTGCCATCATGTGGATGGATTCCACAAGAACCTTGTCCACCTCCTCCCCCTCTGCTGGACGTCTATATATCATGCTCGTGCAAATAGCTGTGACATTTCCCATCTCAATGGTGACCCACAGTACCTCACCCCCCCTGCATTCCCTGTATCTCAGTCACTCTAATAACCTCCCTGACATAAAGAGCCACTCCCTTCCTGTCTCAAGGGTGACCCACAGTACCTCTGCCCCCCCCACATTCCCTGTATCTCAGCCACTCTAATAACCTCCCTGACATAAACAGCCACTCTCCCTGTCTCAAGGGTGACTCACAGTACCTCTGCCCCCCCCCGCATTCCCTGTATCTCAGTCACTCTAATAACCTCCCTGACATAAAGAGCCACTCCCTTCCTGTCTCAAGGGTGACCCACAGTAGCTCGCCCAGGGTATGAAATTCCTAGACCTTAGGTGCCCCAGGGCAGGCACTTTTGCTTCAGGACACCTACAGTGGTTTAGTGCCTGCCCTTTGGGCACCTAAGGTATTTTCACAGAGTTCCATTTTTTTTTTTTTACTGTCAGACTGCTTTTTTTTTCCCCCAGTCAGTTTCCCGGCGGGGGGGGGGCGCGAGACCGAGGAACGCAGGCGCAGAGCTAACATCCCGAGAGCTGATCACGAGTGTGCTCGTCTGGGATGTCAGCTGACAGCTTGCTTGTCTGCTTGAGGACCATGATGTGCCGTTTTGAGTGGCATAGAATTGGTCTTCGAGTCCTCGGGCACTGTTAGAGGCAGGCTGCAGCAGGAGCGCGCACCAATCGGCAGCAGTAGTTCTACCTTTTCGCCCGCCCCCTTCAGACAGTAAATTTCAAGGACTCTGCACAGCCCGCCATTCTTTGGCTTTCTTTCGGGGAGACCGGTCCTGTTTCCGTGTTGGGGAAATGCCAAGCGATCGTCGCGACTCTAGCGAGCCACATAATAGGAAAAAAACAGCTCTTTTAAGAGCTCAGTTTGTTAAATAAAAAAAGACTTTTGCAAAGGGGGTAAATTAAACAGTGTTGTACTTGGTAGCGGGAGAGGAGTTAGTGTGTCTGAGACCACGAGGGCCTCTCCATTCAGGAGGGAGGGCAGGAGAAAACTGTAAACACAGTAAAAAAATAAACTAGGAAGCAAGCAAGTGTAGCAAAGCAGCCAGAAGCAGTCCTGAATGAGATTAAGCTGTTCTTTCTGTTCAGCTGAAAAAGTCTAACAAGAAGCACTGCAGACAGACAGTGTTCCAAATACACTGTACCAGTCTGCAAATTAAATATCAAAATTGCCCAAAACTGTCTAGTACTGTCCTTTGGATCCTTCCTTCATTCTGAAGCAATAATAATTGTTATAGACTGCATCAGTGTGAGTGTGAGGGATTGCCAGCCAGTCTATATTGCACTTGCCTTTTGCGGTCTATTTTTTTGTAGTCCTAGCCTCAGCTTAGTAGAAGCTGAACTTGCAGGGAAAATCTCTTTACAAATTGAAATCTAGACTAGACAGTAGACTATATATGAATAATATACCCTGTCTACAGGCTGTCTGTATGTAATCTGCTGCTTGACATGATATAAACCTAAGCCTAGCCAAACAAAAAAAGACTCTCAACTTACTTGAGCTGAGGAGGTAACTATTTGAAAAAGATTGCAGTCGGGGACTGGGAGCTACTCGTTTACCTTGTACAGTCACACTATAATTGGTCAGATAGGCACCTACTGAAATTCTACATCCTTCTGTCACTCTGTTAAATAAAGTCTCCTCCTAATAAAAGTTTAACAACAACAGTTCTAGGGACATGGATATGTTGTTCATCCACACTCTCTGGCAGGTATCCTTGCCGCTTTAATTCTTGCCGGAAGGTCTTCAAGCTGGCTCCTTCCACCCACCCGGCTGGTAAAACTCTCGGCTCCACCCCATGACGCCAGATCTTCCTTACCGCTTGGAAGCTCAGGTTCCCTCCTTAGCGCCTGCATTTGAGACTGGATCCTAATTCTTGGTTTGCCGAAATTGATTTTGAAGTTTCCAAACTTGGTCTTCTTTTCCTCAGCGGCTGTGATGGACAAATCTGTTCCGGCTTCCGGAGGTGCCCTTGCAGAAAATGTCAGGACAGATCCGCACTCATCGTCTACTGCTTAGGCCTAGACCACGACCCGCAGGCTTGCGAGTTGTGCCGTTCTTTCTCGGCCAATGTTCTGGATGATCGCGCTGCCCGTTTGAAGCTCGGGCGCCCCGTGAAACCTTTTCCGCCAGTTAAATCCAAAGAGGCTCGTTGGGCGGTGTCCGCAGCGGCTGGCTCGGCTGAGCAGCTCGAGCAGATGATCGCACTCGAGGAGAGAGCGGCCCAGGCTGCATCTTCTTCCTCCTCGGCCGCGGCATGTATCCCGCTCTCTCTGAGTTCCTCGTATACAGCTTCGTTCAAGGAGCTTTGCCAGTCCCTTTCCACGAAGGGAGAGGGCCTTCGGGACATTCTTCTCGGCCCAAGAAAGGGAATCGAAAGGTAAGTCCCATCGTTGGCGTTATTGGGAGTGGGAGGGTCCCGTCCCAGGCTGGCCGAGCCGTCAACCCGGTCGAGGGTTGCGGCTGCCGAGACTCCCGTCCAGCGAAGTCAAGATTTTCTCGATCCATTAGGCGGGCTGTCGACTGAAGCCGAGCAACCCTACTTCACTGGTTCCCCGGTGGATACTGAGGATCTGCCTGCTCGCCGGGACCGCGGTCCCGGTTAAAGTTCGAGCCGAGGGAAGAGCGGGTATCCTCCGCCCTTCCCAGACCCACCCTCGGTCCCACGAGTCTCGGTCTCGGACCTCTTCTCGGTCAAGCCGTTCCGCGACATCGGCGGTCTCGATCCGTTTAGTAAGCGGCGATGCGTTCTTCCACGCCTCTCCTCGGGTGAGGAGAGGCTGACGGCATAGATGCTACCGGGCGCTATGAGGATTTGATGTGGCAGCAGTTGCTGTTATCCGGTTCGCCGACCCCGGCTAAGACCCCGGCCATCAAGTGGCTGTCGCCGGAACGGCCAAAGCAACCATTCGTTCCAGTCGAGTTGCCCGCCCCAGGGCTGGTTGCTAAGGCGAAACAAGCTGGTCCACCGATTGTGGTGGAACCTCCACCTCCACTACCTATGTCGGGGGCACCGACCAAGAATTCTCAGTCGGGTCATGGCCTGCCCCACAGGTTGTCGGTCACCCTCACTCCCGACCGTCCTCAGCAGGTGGAGGGTGGCTCAGGGCCAAGGCAGCTCTTCGCAGACTCTTCGGAATCCGACAACGATTCCTCCCTGTTCTCCAGGCAGTGCAATCTGGAGTCCTCCGGGGCCAGTCAGTGGGCGATAGCCCATCGTCCTTCTTGGGTCTGCTTCACTCATCTCAGAGTCCACGGGATGCAGCTGAGCCCGTGTCCAAGCGGGCCAGTATCCCCTGGCGGAGATTCTGGACGAGGATTCTCCTATGGAGCCTTTCGGTGGCTGAGGCCATTGTCGGCCCAGCCTTGGAGCTTTGGCAGCGACCTGCTTCCTGTCCTCGCCCTCAGCCAGGATGGCCAGAAAGTACGCGGTCCCTACTGGCTCTTTGCCCGGTTTCTCGGAACACCCCTCTGCTGAGGGGTTAGTCACCGACAGCGTTTTCCGTCGTTCCGGTAATGCTCGGGATGTGGACAAGCCCCCCCGACAAGGAGTCCAAAAAGCTGGACTTTGTTGGGCGCAAGGTGTACACTGCGTCCTCCCTCGGCCTCCGACAAGCCAGCTCGGCCGTGCTGATGGCACACTTCTCCCACGCCCTCATGGGCTCCCTGGATGAGGTCGTTCCTCATCTTTCGCCTGACCTGCAGACCACGGTCCACCAGGTGCGGGACCAGGGTAGGGCGGTGGTGAAGCAGCAGCTCCAGACTGCTCTGGACACAGGTGATTCCTGTGCCAGGTCAGTAGTGGCCGCAGTGGCCATGCGATGCAGGGCGTGGCTGAGGATATCCACCTTCACGGCGGATACCCAGCACAAGTTGGTGGATGTCCCCTTCTTGGGGACTGACCTCTTCGGCCCTGGAGTGGAGGGACACCTCCAGCGGATCGAAAAGTCCAGTGCCACTCTGGACTCGGTCACCTCCACCCAGAGGGACAAAGGCCGCCATCAGCAGCAGAAGTCCTTTCGTCCTTCGGTCCCTGCTCCTCGACCGGCCCAGCAGCACCAGCAACAGGGCCAGCAGGCTCATGCTTGGCATCCCAAACCCAAGCCGACTGCTTCCTCCAACAGGAAGCAAAGAGATAAAGGCCCGGGAGGTCCCTCGGCCGGTTCTTCCTCCAAGCCTGTCCAGTGACTGGTTGAGGGGTGCCACCCCCAACCTCGTCATTCCCCCCGTGGGGGGATGGCTCCGCCACTTCCTTTCCGCCTGGTCCGCTATCACCACGGACCACTGGGTGTTGGAGGTGGTAGGAAAAGGCCTGCCTCTGGAGTTCGAGCAGGTTCCGCCTTTTCGAGCCGTGCTCTCGGGGGCCGCGAATCGCAGCCCGCTGTTGGCCCGCCGGGCCCGTGCCCTGCTCCTCGAAAAGAGGTAATCAGGAAGGTGGTGGATCATCCTTCAGACCCGGTTTGTGTCCAGGTACTTCCTGATCCCAAAGCGGACGGGGGTTGGCGCCCATTCTCGACCTGCACAACCTGAACAAGTTCTTAGGTCTCGGACCTTCAGGATGGTCACTCTGGCTCAGATAATCCCATCCTTGGAGGCAGTGTGGTTCTGCTCCTGGACCTCCGGGGCGTTCTTCTCACGTCCCAGTCCGTCCGTCCCATCAGGAGATTCCTCCGCTTCAGGCGGAGGGATCCCTTACAGTTCCGAGCCATGCCCTTCGGCCTCTCCCTAGCTCCCAGGGTCTTCACCAAATGCATGGCAGTGGTGACAGCATTCCTGCAGTGCCGAGGGGTCCGGGTGTACCCTTACCTGGATGATTGGCTGATAGCAGCCCCCTCCAGACAGGAGGTGGAGCGGTCTAGAGATCTGGTCCTCCAGGTTTGCACTCAGGTTGGCCTCCTCATCAACGAGGCCAAGTCAGAACTCATGCCGAAGCAGGTGATTCTGTTCATCGGGGCAGAGCTCGACTCTCTGCGAGCCAGAGCATGGCTCCTGGCGGACAGGGCCGAGGTTCTTTCCTCCTTTGCCCAGTCATTTCTGGTTGGGCAATTGCGCCCTGCCCCAGACTTCCTGCGCCTCCTGGGCCTCATGGCAGCCTGCACCAGCGTGGTCCATTGGGCCCGTTGGTACATGCGTCCTTTCAATGGGGACTGGCCAGCCAGTGGTCACAATGCCATGATCCGTTGGACCAGCCCGTGACAGTGACCCAGGAGATGTGGAACGCTCTCCAGTGGTGGATCGTTCCAGCTCATCTGCAGGAGGGTATCCCGTTCATCCGCCCCAAGCCGACGGTCTCTCTCTCGACCAACGCATCTCTGATGGGTTGGGGTGCCCTTCTGGGGGAACACCAAGCGCACGGCCTCTGGTCCCCTCAGGAGTCCCGATGCCACATCAACCTGCTGGAGCTCCAAGCGGTCCATCTAGCTCTCACCGCCTTCGCTCCGTTTCTACGGGGTCAAGTGGTTCAGGTCCAGACGGACAACACCACGACCATGTACTATCTGAACCGCCAGGGTGGGACGCGCTCCTTGCTGTTATGCAAGGAAGCTCTCCGCATTTGGTCCCTAGTGCACAGCCTGGAGTGGATCTTCTAGCCATTCACGTGGCAGGGCCTCCAACACCCTGGCCGATGCCCTAAGCGGATAGGGGCTGCATCTCACGAGTGGTCTCTCCTGCCAGAGGTAGTACAAGATCTGTTCTCCTACTGGGGCACGCCTCAGGTGGACCTGTTTGCCTCCAGGGAGAATGCGAAGCTGAGTCTGTTCCATGCCCGCCCCCCCCTCAGCAGGGCTCGCTGCAGGGGGATGCCTTCTCGAGGCCGTGGACCCCGGGCCTCTTCTACGCCTTTTCCCCATTTCCCTTGATCCACAAGGTGCTTCTCAAGGCGAGGAGGGACAAGGCGCAGGTGATTCTAGTAGCCCCAGACTGGCCCCGCCAGTTCTGGTATCCAGATCTCCTCAGCCTCAGCTCCAGGCTCCCGGGTGGCTTCAGCCCACCCAGACCTGATCTCAGTCAATCAGGGAAGGTATTCCATCCGACCTTCAATCCTGCACCTAGACGCCTGGTTCCTGAGTGGCTAGAGTTCCAGGCCTGGGTCTTTCCGAGAGGTCCTCAACGTCGTTGAGGCGTCCCGATGGAGTTGACCAGAAAATGCTATGCCTTCAAATGGAAGAGGTTTTCCATTTGGTGTCAGAGGAAGAGCTTGGACCCTTCCAACTGCCCCTTGGCAAGCATTCTGGACTACCTGTGGTCCCTTTCTCAGCAAGGGCTTCGGCCGACGACCCTTAAGGTGCACCTGGCAGCCATCTCTGCTTACCGGGTGCGGGCCGGCAAGCAGTCGGTGGCACAGGAGAAGGTGGTTGGGAGCTTTTTCAAAGGCCTTGACCACATTTCCCCTCCGGTGCGAGAACCTCCACCTCCGTGGGATCTACTGCTGGTACTGGCCAAGCTCATGGTCAAGCCATTCGAACCAATGCACAGGTGTGATCTCTCTCACCTGTCGTGGAAGACCACCTTCATGGTGGCTATCACGTCAGCCAGAAGGATGGGAGAGCTCCAGGCGCTTTCCATCGAGCCTCCCTACCTGGTCTTCCACAGGGACAAGGTTGTTCTGTGCCCTCACCCGAAGTTCCTTCCGAAGGTGGTGTTGGAGTTTCACCTTAACCAGGTGTTGACTCTGCCGTTGTTCTACCCCAGTCACACCTCGGAGGCCGAGTATAGGCTCCATACTTTGGACCCTAGACGACCGCTTGCTTATTATAAGGAGTGGACGGCTGAAGTTCGAGGAGAGGTTCGCCAGCTGTTTGTCACCTACGCTGAAGCCGCACCTGGCAGACCTGCAGCAAAGCGGACAATAGGCAGGTGGATCACCTCCTGCATAGAGCTCTGCTACAGGTTGGCGGGCATGGAGCCTCCCAGAGGGATAAGAGCTCATTCTACCCGCCATACCGCTGCATCGGTAGCTGCTTCCAGGGACGCCCTATCCAGGATATCTGCAGGGCTGCTACCTGGAAGTCGGCACATACCTTCATTACCCACTACCACGCGACCTCGAAGTCACACGGGATGCTGGTTTTGGGGCCTCAGTTCTCCAATCTCTCTTTCCCAAGTAAGTATAGGGGATGTGCGCCTTGCCTCCCTCCTCCCGGAGAACTGCTAGGAGTCTGCCAGAAAGTGTGGATGAACAACATATCCATGACCCTAGAAATATAGGTTACTCACCTGTAACAGGAGTTCTAGAATGGTATATGTTTTCATCCTACATTCCCGACCTCCCGCCGACGAACAACCTGAGCTTCCAGCAGGCCAGATCTGGCGTCATGGGGCGGAGCCGAGAGTTTTACCACCCGGGTGGGTGGGAGGAGCCAGCTTGAAGACCTTCCGGCAAGAATTAAAGCGGTAAGGATACCTGCCAGAGAGTGTGGATGAACAACATATACCATTCCTAGAACTCCTGTTACAGGTGAGTAACCTGTATTTACTGCTTGTGTGGTGTGTGTGAAGGAGTGTGTATGGTACCCGGTGCAGTACCTGAAATCTAAATAAAAAGGATCTTTATTCTTTCGATAAAGCCTCTTGATCTGAATACTGTTATAAAAATATCTAGCTTTTTAGAGGCTACACTGTGTGGACTATCTAAAATCTTAATACCTGTTATAACAAATAATCAGACAACACACAGTTTTCTTGTTAAGTTTATTATAAAAAAAAAAGACAAGACACACTTTTTTCCTTGTTGCATTTATTAATACTGAGTAACACAAAAATTTATTAAAATCAGTATTCACAAGTTCAGCTCCGAACAGCCAGGCAGACACCATGAGTCTTTTTAAATCTGGATTTAAGAGAAAGCGTTCTGATGAGACTGCGGGAGCTGACTCGGATTCCCTAACACCAAGTACTAGTACTACTACTGCAGGCACAGCTATAACCCCACCACCTCCTTGCCCAGACAGTGAAACTGTTGTGACCACTGAAGTTTCCTCAAGTGCTACTGCTTGTACTGAAAGCCAGGTTAAGGCCCAAGTTAGAAAATTTCAGGAATCCTGGAAAAGGGCAGGAAGTGGCTTACGATGACACAGATAAATGTGCCATGTTCTGTACATGGTGTCAGAATTATGATAAAAGCCAAAGCAAAAATAATTTCAGAACTGGATGCAGAACTTTTAGAGTACACATTATCTCAGCACATGAAGTGTCCATAGCACACAAAAATGCTGAGATGGCATACATTGCAAGTAAAACAAAAGTTGGAGAAAGACCAATAGAGAAATCCATACAATTTATGGAACAAAAAGAAATGGATCAAATTTGTAAATTGTTCTGTACTGCATATTACGTTGCTAGGATCGGAAGGCCTTTCAGGGATTTTCCTGGGTTGATAGATTTACAAAGGAGAAATCATGGGGATGATGCTATGGGTCACAGTTACAGTAGTGACAAGCAATGCTGTGTCTTCATTCACTATATTGCCCAAGATATTCAAAGCACTACTGCTAGTCTACTACAAGACAATGACTTCTTTTCTTTTCTTGTTGATTCCTGCACAGATAAAAGTGTGACTGAGGAGGAGGGCATTTATGTACGTGTTTTTGAAAATGGCCTACCTGTAACAAAGATTTCTTGCACTGAAACCAGTCAGTGTCCCTAATTCAGAAAGCATTTTAAATGCTGTGATTAATGCTTTAGAGGGTGAAGGTGGTTTAAAGGATGGTGGTTGGAAACATAAGCTGATAAGTGCGGCATCTGATGGTGCTGCTGTAATGTTGGGGAGCACTTCAGGTGTCCTTAGTCGAATAAAGCAAGATTTCAGTGCCCACCTCATTGACATACACTGCTGTGCACATCGTTTAGAGCTTGCTGTAAAGGATTCATTCAGAGACTGTCCTTTTACAAGTCATTAGAACAACTTCTGCTGAACATTTACTCGTTTTACCACAGGTCACCAAAAAGTTGGAAAGGCCTACAGGAAACAGGATCCCTGTTAAATATTAATGTGGTCAAGCCAGTTAACACTGGTGGCACTAGGTGGCTTGCACACAGAGAACGGGCCATTTCTGCCCTTGAAAGGAACTGGGCTGCATTAGTGCCTCACCTGGAACATGTATCACTGACAAACAAGCAGGATCATGGCCAGAAAGCACTAGGAATACTTAAAGTGCTTAAGACTTTAAAATGTGTTATATACGTGAACTTTCTGAAAGTGTTTTTTGGTTACTTATCTGCTCTTAGTCTGTGCTTTCAGCAAGAGGATGCCACTGTTGAAAAAGTTCACAGCAGAGTAGAAAGCACAATTCAAAAACTAAATGGTCTCTCAAATCAAGAAACTCTTCACCACATAACAATTACATCTGTAAATGAGAACCTAACTCAGTACAACAGTGTTGACTTAACTAATGAAACTAGCAGGCACAGATCAGGTTCTCCTTCAGACATTGTAGAAGCCACAATTTCAGAGATCAAAAAAATTCTTCAGAAAACATCACAGCACATTGAATCTCGCTTTCAGTCCTTCACGACCAAGAAAGTGCTACTAGCTGCAAGAGCTTTAAATTTTCAGTCCTGGCCAACATCCACAGAGGCACTTGAAACATATGGAGATCAAGCAATTCAAACAATTGTTGATCACTATAAAGTGGTCCTAGAGTCTCGTGGAGTTGATGTTACTTTGGTACTGCTGGAGTGGCTAGACTTAAAAAAGCACATACTTCACTTGCTGTCTGTTGAAAGTTGTAAGTCTCTGAAATTGTGGCAGAAAGTGATTCTTGTGGATGTGCAGGATCAACAATTTCGAAATGTGCTGGCCATTGTCAGAATCATTCTCCCAATTCCTGTTCACACTGCTGCTGCAGAAAGAGGCTTCTCTCTGATGGGAAGAATAAAAAATGACTGGAGGGTTGGATTACGCCCAGACACCCTACACGACCTAATGTCTATATCTCTGAATGGACCCCAGCTTAGTGACTATAACCCTCAAGGTGCCATATCACTGTGGTGGAAAAATGGCAAAAGAAGGCCCACTACCAAAGCTTATGGCTCCAGAACACTGCAACTGCATGATGCTTCTGCCAGCCCTAGTGGTGGTGATGAAAACGAAAGTGCTTGGTCCAGTGAAGATGATGTCTAGAATTATATAAACTAAGGGGCGGCATGTAAATAGTTTGTTGGGCATGTACATTTTCTTCTTACATGCCCAAGTGGGCATGTACTTTTTTCCACGAATTTCATACCCTGACCTCGCCCCTTCCCCCGCATTCCCTATATCTCAGTCACTCTAATACCCTCCCTGATGTAAAGAACCATCCCCATACCCTCCTTGTCTCTCCTAAACAGAGTATAACGTGGTATTACTACATCCCAGTCATGGTTTCCAGCATACCACAACTTGGTAATAGCTATAATGTCCAGGTCAGCCTCTGTCATCAAAGCCTCCAGGTCTGGGATTTTATTTCCTAGGCTGCGGGCATTAGTATACATGACCTTCCTTGTTTTGCCATTTCTCCTGTTATCATCCCCCCTTTTGCATTTTTGCCTCCTCCGTTTACAATTTAACTTGAATTTGAAATCTGTGTTTTATTTTGCAGAAGTTTAGAGAACCCCTGTGAGGAAAATGAATTATGCCAACTGAACTTAGAACTTTCAGAAGTTTAGAACTATTAGCATGGCACACTTTGCAGGGTTTTAAATAGTCAGTATCGCATCGCACTTTGCAATGCGAACTGGTAGTTCATGCTATCCATTTTTACTTTTCCATCGCAAAAAGTGCGATGCATTTCAGAGTGCCGCCCAGTGACCGTGCTATTAAACATGACTAAAGGTAAAAACATTACAGGATTTTTCTGTTTAGGTGCGCTCCTGCCGATATGGAATTCGACGCGTGTTTTTTTCAAGCATTGGCCCTTAAGTGATTGCTCAGTATCGGGGGGAAGCTAAAGAACAGTGATTGGTGCGCCCAGCAGTACGGGTAGTTTTGACGCCATGATTAATTTGCTGTTAGCAGCCTAGCTCAGGTCAGAACAGCACCAGGCAGCAATTAATTTTACCTGCCATCAACAGTTACCGGAGGAGGACTCTGGTGGAGTGGAGCAGCAGGAGCAAGAGTTCGATTGGGTCTGACCAAGCCTGTCGAGATGTTCAGCACAGGTCATCCACTTTGTATGGTGAGTGACTACGTCGTGAATGGCAAACACGGCAGCCGCCCTGCCTGGTAGCATAGCGATACAGGGTTTTAAATAATTGATTAGCAGTTTTTTTCTTGGGACAATACTAACTGTACAGAAAGCATTTATATAATTTTTCTAGAAGTGTTATGTTTGTTAAACACAGTGAGGCAAGTGCTATGCATTTTCACAATGTTTTAGAACTTTTATGAGCAAAACGCTAATCAATTTTTAGAGTTAAATAAAACCCTGCGGTAGGCCAGCTGCTACAACTTGCCTTAGTCTGAGGGAGAGCCGTTTGACTACTTTTTGTCGTCCTGTCTCGTGCTGATCTTGGATGCTGCTGTTATTAGTGAAGTCCACAGAGTGGAGATTGCTGCTGGTCTCTTGTACAGGTTAGCTGTCAGAAATGTATTTGCAAGTGTTTAGAGAGATACGGAGGAAGGTACCCACAAAGGGATAAAATAAAGAGAAGAAAGGAAAGCCAAGGTTTTAAAGGAACCTAAATGATTGTAGGTGTACTTTTTCTCAGGGTTTACTCCAGTGTGTATTTTATAGGTCATTCTTTCTTTAGATCGCCCCCCAACCCCCATGATGTAACTCTAGACAAAAACTTAGTCTCCTGTCTTGTAACTTGTTCTCTCTGAAGTCTTATTCATTCATGCTGAGAATGCAGCTACGAAATAGATACAGGGGTCGGTCTGCAATTCTGGTCTGGCTGGATTGTTTGTTGTGTTGGGGAGGGGCTACGTAAGCTACATGTCACATGCAGAGGGAAATTAAATGACTTTTTTTCGTGTGTGTGTGTGACCAGACTTGACTGTGTGGGGGATATTTTGATGAGTGGATGAGTCATTACACAAGGCAGGAAAGCTGAAGTCCTGTATTTTAGGGGGCAGGGAACATGAGTGGTGACTATGGTGGTGGTACAGAGATTGGTGGGTTTTGCAATGGGATGGGTGGTGTGTGTGTGGGTGTGTGTTTAGCATATTGAAACAGATAAAGCATTGACAGTGCTAATTTTAATAAAGGATTTTATTTCAGGTTTTAAAAAGTACGTTTTTAGCATTTTAATTTTGCTAATCAAATTGAGGCAAGTGCTATGCATTTTCACATTTGATTAGCAGTTTTGTGCGTTAAAGTGCTAATCAATTTTCGCAGCTTATTTAAAACCCTGCTTTGGTAGTTATGAGAGTACCTGAAATGTTAAGTAATTAACAATTCTGGCTGGCTAAGAATGATGTCTTGATTTATCATTTAAGTATCAGTGCATGACGGGGGTTAGGTTACATCTGTTAATCTAATCCTAGGGGAATCATGAGGCACGAAGCAAAGCTGAGTACCTTCTGCCCCTAAGGTTAGATTAACAAAAGAAAGACAGCCTCTGGAGTACTTTATGCTATTATAAAACTAACATTTATATTTTTAAAATGAATATTTCATAGCAACAATTCTAATAATTGTATTTGTACATGAAGGTTCAAACAACATGAAGTCTTGCTATATTCTGACATATGCAGTGAGTCCCAACCTTAGAACTGCCCTGGAGATGAAAAAGTTAAACTTTCCATGCCAGGCATGGAACGCTGAGCTCGAGCTCGGTTGAGACTCTGTCTGTTGTTCTTCAAACTCAAACCGTCAGATTCTTTATTCCGCCTCACTGAACAGTCGCTCCGGAGATTTCTCCTTCTGCTCGGTTCATTTTGTCGGTTAAAGTACCGTTTTCTCGGTTTTCGACCGAAATTAAAACGTAACCTGTCGGTTCAGTCTCTGTCTGTGGTATTTCTGAGTACTAGATAGGTTATATTTTACTCTGTTCTGTGTGGAACTTGTAAACGGTTCATCGGTTCGGTTTGAACCGATCAAGTTGTTAAAAAAAATCTTAAATTGTGCTTTTAGAGTGTGGTTACTGGTTCTTAAAAAAACAGATTTTATTACTTTTTTTCCATGACCCGTGACACGGTTAGGAACCGATAAGAGGGTCTTGCCTGGCGGATTGCCATAAAAGGGTAAGTTTGGATAGGACTGGCACTATGTCTGAGAAACCCAAAAGAAAAACCGGGCCTACTGGGTTTCAACACTGTAGTGTGTGTGGGGAAGTCTTTGACAAGGCTGATCCCCACACCACCTGTGTTTATTGTCTGGGGTTTGACCACCTCAATGCAGACTGCCAGATTTGTAAAAATTTTCCTACAGCTACCCTGGAAAAGAGAGTTGGTAGGCTTAGGGAAAGGGAGGCCAAAAAGTCCGCTGAACCGGATGGCCAGCCTGGTTCGGTTCAAACCGAACCTGAAGGAGTGCCCTCTGACCAGGGTGAGACTTCTTTGGGCAAAAGGAGATCCGACTCTGAGGAGTCGGTTCCAGCAAAAAGGACTAGAAAATCAGCTGGTGTGGAGCCAAAACTTTCCTCTCCAACCGCTGAAGAAATAGCCAAAGCGATCAAAATTGTCCAGTCGCTTTCCCCGGTTCCGACCGAACCGGCACCATCAGGGCGCTTCGGTTCGGCTGTTCCACCGTTCAAGAGTATGATTTAGAGGAGTATTATGAACCGGAGGAGGGGAAGAGGAGTATGAGGAGAGTGAATGTGGATTTGAAAGTCTGATGTGCCCATTGACCCGGACATCTCCCAGACAGACCTTCAGGAGTGTCTCCTCCTAGGCTTTCTGAGTCCCTTCTCATTTTATGTTTTATAAAAAGTGGCTGAAACCCTCCAGCTCCCTATGGAGGAAGCTGTGGATGATCAAGAGGAGCCTGACTTTGTGGAAATGATGGATATCCCAGAGTCTAGGAGGCTGTCTATTCCCTGCATAAATCTTTTGGGAAACAGACATTTAAAATTCTAAAAACTCTAACACTATACCTCCTGTGGATAAGAGAATGGACAAGAGGTACACATTGTCAGGCTCTGATCACGGAGTTCCTTACACAACAATGATGCAGCCATGTTGGGGTAATGCAGGCTGCAGCCTGTGACAAGACAAATATTCCCTTGGCTTCACACCCCCCAGACAAGGACTCCAGGAGGATTGATGCCATGGCAAAGAAACAGTACATGGCAGCATCCTTGGGACTCAGACATGCGAATTATATGGCTTATGTAGCTAGATATCAGAAATCCAGATGGGACAGTGTCATGGCTCTAGCAAAACAGGTCCCCGGCCAGTTTGCCAAGGAGCTGGAGCAGGTGGCTGCTGATGGTATTGAGGCATTCAAGGTGCAATTCCATGCTGCAGTGGACTCGAATGATGTGTCATCAAGAGTCATGGCTACATCTGTGGCACTTCGAAGAATGGCTTGGCTGAGATGTACTAGCCTGTCACAGGATACCCAGACTAAGGCCATGGATTTTCCTGTTGTGGGTAATTCTCTGTTTGGGGAGCAGACAGAGAATTACATGAAGAAAATGGATGAGTATAGGACCACCTATAGGAGTGCACAGGCCAAGGAAAGGCAGGCCACTCCTCAAAGGCAGCTTCCCAGGGGCAGGGGCAGGCCTTTTCATAGGCCTTTTTACCAATCTCAGGCCTCCTCTTCTGCATCTGCTTATGCCCAGAGGGGGTTCTTTAGAAGGAGAGGCAGACGGGGTACAAGCAGGCCTGCTTCCACCCCTCAGCCCAAAGCCCCTGCCAAGCAGGCACCCTGATGGGGTTGCCAGGGCCGATTCTTAGCTACCTATAGGGGGCAGGCTGGCTTACTTTGTCCAGGACTGGGAGTCTCTGACATCAGACAAATGGGTCCTGGAAGTAGTAAGCCAGGGACTGGTTCTCAGCTTCAAAAAGTTTCCAAAGATGAGAACCAGATCCTTTTCACCTGCAAATCCATCAGAGGCACTTGCCTTAGAGGCAGAGGTCTCTTCCCTCCTAGCTCTCAGAGCTATGGAAAGGGTTCCACCCCTACACCAGGGCAAAGGATTGTATTCCAGGTACTTCCTTACCTCAAAAAAGACAGGAGAATGGCAGCCCATCCTGGATCTCAGATATCTAAACAAGCACCTTTTAAAACCAAAATTCAAAATGGTGACTCTGGGAATTATTCTACCTCTCTAAGGCCAGGGACTGGCTAGTGTCCCTGACCTCAAGGATGCCTACTTCCATATTCTCATCAAGTTTCCCATCGAGAGTACCTCAGGTTAGGAGCTGCCCTCAGCCATTACAGTTCAGAGCAATGCCCTTTGGCCTCACCTCTGCTCCAAGGGTATTCACAAAATGCCTGGTAGTAGTAGTTGCTTCTCTAAGAAGGCAGAAAATTGCCATCTTCCCTTACCTGGATGACTGGCTCATAATAGGCCAGTCCCCAGACCAAGTCAAGTTACACTTACAAATAACTCAGCAACTGCTTACTTCTTTGGGTTTCCTTCTGAATCTTCCAAAATCAGTTCTAGAACCTGTCCAGCTCCTAACCTTCATAGGCACAGAGCTAGACACAGCGAAGGCCAGAGCCTTCCTTCCCCTGGACAGGGCAAGGACCCTGGTCTCTCTGGCCTCCTCTTTCACCCTGCAGGTGTCTCGACCAGCATGGCATTTTCTACAGCTCCTGGGGCACATGGCTGCTTCTACAGCAGTAGTGCAGGGAGCAAGATTTCAGATGAGGGACATTCAGTTCCATTTGAGAGCCTTTTGGTCTCAAAGGAAGGGCCCTCTGACCAAACTGATCCCAGTAACTCGAACCCTGATCCAGGCTCTGTAGTGGTGGCAGGATCAGAACAATCTGAGACAAGGGGTTCCTTTTGTCACTCAGTCTCACTCTTTAATCCTTACTACAGATGCCTCCCTCTTGGGATGGGGGGCTCACATGGGCGACCTCACCACCCAGGGGTTGTGGTCCCCTCAGGAATCTCTGCTCCACATCAATCTGTTGGAACTCAGAGCAGTATTTCTAGCACTTCTAGCTTTTTCCAAATCTGTTCAGAACAAAGTTGTACAGGTCAGAACAGACAACACCTCCACAATGTGGTACATCACAAGCAAGGAGGTCTACGGCCTTGTGCACCGAAGCAATGAAGTTGTGGTCTCTGGCTTACTCCCTGAACACCTCCCTCACAGCAGTTCACCTCCCAGGCAAGGACAATGTCCTGGCAGATGCTCTCAGCAGGATTTCCTAGGGCCATCACAAATGGTCACTGGACCCCCTGGTCTTGGAGGTGATATTTTCCAGATGGGGCACCCCACAGATAGATCTTTTTGCAGCCCCAGACAATCACCAACTTCCTCTTTTTTGCTGCAGGCCCCCAGTGTTGGGCTCAGTCCCCCTGGATGCCTTAGTTCTCAATTGGGAAGGGAAGTTTCTCTATGCTTTCCCCCCTTCCCTCTCCTGTTCATAGTGTTAGTCAAAATCAGATCTCAACCCTGCAAGATGGGGGGCGTGGCCTGGCACCGTGCAAGATGGATGGCTGATTACTGAGCTCCTACTTATCAACACCATCTAACATCATCTTTAGCCATCTAAGCTATTTGGGAATACTCTACTAATGTGAACAAATACTGGAACAAGTTTACAGCAAGTTTTTAAAGTTCTTTTTTTTTCTCTCTTTCTTTTCCTTTGTTTGGATTACTGATCTGGGATATCTAAAAAACTGGAAGGCCTATTACAGATCAATACAATGGCAAACTCCGAGCTGCAGCTATCCTCCTTGCAGAAAATAGAAGAAATGTTCACCAAGCTATCAACGGACATGTACGATTTAAAAATTGCTACACAACATAACTCGCAAACTATGAAGGCTATTGACTCTCGACTTGCCTTTACAGAAAACAAAACTCGTACCAATGAGGTCTCAATACAAGATCTTGAAACACCATTAGATCTCAAGACAGAATAATTAAAGAATTTCCAAGCAAAATTAGAGGACATGGAAAATAGAAACCGTAGAAATAACCTTCGGATCTTGGTTTCCTGAAGGAGTGGAAAAGAACAATACCGCAACATTCCTGACTCTAGTGCTGCCGTAACTGCTCAAACTACAAGCCGGTGTCGATTTAACTATAGAACGTGCACACAGATCATTAGGCCCCAAACCCTCCGCACAGCAGAGACCAAGACCAATAATTGGCAAATTTCTTAATTATACCAATGTTGAACTTATTTTACAGAATTCACGGGACTTGGGACAACTTATTTGGCAAGGTAACAGAATTTATATTTATCGTGATTTCTCAAAGGAGCTATCTATAAAACGGAGGGCCTATACACCAGCAAGATGAATTATGCATCAAGCAGGACTTCGCTTCTCACTTAGATACCCTGCAATAATGAGGGTTTACAATGGTAACTCATATAAGGACTTTCACACTCCGGAATCCTTATTATCTTTTTTGAAAACGCACTCGACAACTCACCTGGAGGAGCCGGAGATTGGAGGGACGCATACTACAACTTCGTTCCTGAATGAGGGTGATTCCGGCACAACTTCAGTTGAGACACCCATAGAGAATATGTCGCAGTCGGCTGACTCTCTTGCGGTGTCTAGGAAAAGACAGTCTGATCGAGTAAAAGAACGGTTGTCATTTGGACTTGACCACTCGAGATCACGATGCTGCAGCCCAGAGAAAACATGCACCACTGTATCTAACCCTATCTCTGATATTCCGGCTATTCCCAACGTCCCTGTGCACAATAAATATGCTTTGCTGCAGGATTTACACAATTCGGATGGAAGCCTAACCGAAGAGAGAAACGGGTTACTGGGAGCTGATGTAGGTAGTAACCTCATGGAGACTTCTTGGAATAGCAACACAGATAACTCTCCGGTAAAAGTAAATGAACCACCCAAAAAGAAACATCATGGTAAAAGCATGTACAAAGGAGCTACTACACCAGTGAAACAGCAGAGATGACAGCAATGTGTTTTCTAACAATTCCGGTAGTCATTGTTGAATCTATATCTTGTTGAATCTTAAGACGGAGAAAGCACCGGGGCCGGATAAATTACATCCTAGAGTGCTGAAGGAACTTGCAGATGTCCTGGCGAAACCCCTGGCAGAGCTTTTCACCATCTCTCTGAGGACAGGGTGGGTGCCCCAAGACTGGAAGGTGGCGCATGTAGTGCCTATCCACAAGGGGGGATCAAGGGAGGTGGCAGGGAACTACAGGCCTGTCAGCCTGACATCAGTGGTGGGCAAGGTGATGGAGGGCATTGTCAAGGAGTGGCTAGGGGGGGCCCTGGATAAGTCAGGGTGCCTGGACGATGGACAGCATGGATTCATCCCGGGGAAATCATGTCAGACAAACCTGGTGGAGTTCTATGACTGGGTGACAAGTGCCGTGGACCTGGGTAGACCAGTGGATGTCCTCTTTCTGGACTTCAGCAAGGCATTTGACTCTGTTCCTCATGGGGGCCTGTTGGATAAACTAGGAGAAATGGGGGTTGGAAACCAGATGATCCGATGGATAGGCAGTTGGCTCCAGGACCGGACCCAGAGGGTCGTAGTTGGTGGGATAATCTCTTCCCCAAGGAGGGTCATTAGTGGGGTCCCACAGGGATCAGTCCTTGGGCCCCTTCTGTTCAACGCCTACGTATCTGACATAGGGACAGGAATCAGGAGTGAGATGAGTCTCTTTGCAGATGACTCGAAACTGGGGGCAGTGGTGGATGGGGAGGAGGGGAAGGTGGCCCTGCAGGGGGACCTGGAGGCTCTGGAAAGATGGTCTAGAAAGTGGAAGCTGAGGTTTAATGCAGGGAAATGCAAGGTACTCCATCTGGGGCCAGAAACCCAGGCCAAGTGTACACCCTGGGGGAATACTACAAGTCTCAATGGCTGAGAGGGACCTGGGGTGGTGGTGGATGTCAAGATGAACAACTCTGAGACTTGTGGGAGGGCAGCAGCCAGGCCAACAGGATGCTGGGATGCATCGCTAGGGGATCACCTCCAGAAGGAGGAAGTGATACTCCCCTGTATAACTGCTTGGTGAGGCCGCACCTGGAGTACTGCGTGCAGTTTTGGAGGCCACACTTAAAGAGGGACATTAACCTCCTGGAGAGGGTCCAGAGGAGGGCAACCAAAATGATTTGGGGCTTGGGGACAGGACCTATGAGGAGGCTCGAGAGCTAAATACACTTTGGAAGAGAGAGGGACCGGGGGACATGATAGGGTCTTCAGGTACATGAAGAGGGTAAATAGGGGAGGAACAGTGAGGTGCTTGAAGGAAGGAGGAAGGGGCCACTAGGGGCATGGGTGGAAGCTGGAGGGAAGATTCAGGGGAGAGGAGGAGGTGCTACTTCACTGAGAGGTGGTAGAGCCATGGAATGCACTACCTAGGGGGCTGGTGGAAGCAGAGACAGTGGAAGGTTCAAGAGGGGTGGGACAGGTACAGGGAAGGTTCAGGAAGCAAATCCAATGCAGCAAGAATATCCGGAACTGGGAAGGAGAAGCCAGAGAGGCGAGGGGACAGCAAGGTCAGCACCCAGGGTGGGGCTGACCAAACGAGCAGACACGAAAGACCATTAGGCCTATTCTGCTGGCATTTTAGTATGTTAGTATGTATATGTCTACGGTATTGGCTAACTCTTATATGCGTTAATAAATGTTAGCTATCTGTGGAGCCTGTTGTATACGTTAATTTTAAACTAAACGGCTGCATCTGTATAAGGACCTCTTATATTCTGTAAGATCACTGTAAAGCTTTGTACAATCCTTGGCTAATACATGAGGAAAATGAATAACGTCAGGTATATGGTCACACCAATATGTGAATTGATACTTTAATGTTGAGATGTTTGCATTGTTAATATGTCAATAACATTAATGTAAAGTAAGGGGCTCTTTTGTTATACCTTAGCCCCATAATTCAAAGGTAAATTTCTAACCTGGTCTTGTAGGGTTAATGATATGCGAATCATCTAAAGAGTAGTATCCTGATAACGGCATGTATGATTGGACCGTCTTACTGACGAATCCGAAGAGACGTTTTTTTTTTTTATATATATATATATACTCATTATAACTAGGGCTGAATTTGTTTTCCAGAGTGAATCGATAGACTTTATACAGATTAAAAACTAACAGTTGTTTGTGTGGCCCACTGTATGCGGTATCGCAACTTAATATGTTGCATTTGCATTAGAGCCACATGAACATTATAAAATCCTTATAAAACTTTATGTAAGACTGTGATTTATATACGAGGGATTCATACAATTGTCAAGCATACAGTTACTAGTTATAATCACATGTGTCAGGATGCACCTATGATGGGATGCAAGTCCACATTTATTAATGTAAAATAACGGGCATTTTGATTATACCATGGCTTTTTTTTTTTTTCTTCTTCCCAAATTTGGCTGTAATAGCAAACTTTGAATTTACTATGATGTTGGAGGTGATTATGCTGATAAAACTTAATTAGATTTACACCTATAGGGTGAAAATTTAGTATTGAATTCTATTGGTTGTTTAAAGATTCCATTCTATTGTAATTTCATCTTAGAAGAATACGATCTAATTCTGTTTTATTTGACGTATTGTCAAGCTATCATTTAGGTGAACTGGATAGTACTCTAGTTTGTTTTAATTCTTCGATTTACTATCACAGTTCCTATTAGATAAGCTACGTCCTAGAGAACAAAGGAGTGGTCTTGGTCCTTTTCTGTTGAGTATTTTTTCTTTTCTGACTGGACCGACCTTCTCTCCTCTGCTCATCCTAAATGATTTCAATGTATTGTTGTTGCATAGTTTGGTTATTTACAGATAATATAGTTAGCTTATTAGTAAGGAGTTGCACGGAAGAAACTCAGGAAGGTAATCAGGCAGATTCTATATATTCCCTTAAATGGTTGTCTTTACAATGTCTTGCCAGCAATTTCTTTACGCTGGATATACATATAGAGATAATCTGCAGTCTAATATTAGACTTACTTGGGTATATGACTCCCCTGAATTCTTATGTAATTCATTACAGATATTATATACCTATATATGATGGCTAATCTATCAATATGTACCTGGAATGTCAGGGTACTAAATACTCCCAAGTAAGCGTAAGCAAATTCTTAACAACTCTCAGAAAACATAAAATACAAATTGCACTATTGCAAGAAACTAAACTTTTGGGCACGAACAACTCTAGATTAAACGGAATGGGTTGGTCAGGTTTTTGCAGCCTCGCCTCCACAAAAAAAAGAGGGGTAGCGATACTAATTCATAAAAATCTAAATTGGAAAGCCTCTAATTTTTTGAAAGACACGGATGGTAGGTGGCTCATTATAACTTTTGACACTCCTACAGGTCCATTATCAATAGTCAATATGTGCCTAATGTGGATAATCCTCAATTTTTCCAAGAGTTGATTAAACAGCCAATTTCACTAAATTTGACTAACTCGCCTTTATTGATCGGAGGAGATTTTAATCTTACTCTGGATCCATATATGGATAAAAGTAATAACTTTTGTGAAAGTCATCCTAAAAGCTTAAACTTGGTAATACAATTAATGAAAGATCTGGGTCTATCAGATATATGGAGGTCCTTCATCCCAGAGACAAGGACTACACCTTTTATTCTCCTCGTCACCAATCCCAGTAGAATTGACTACTGGTTAACCTCCCTAAAGTTACAGCGAATATATTAGAAGTCAATATTCTTCCTTTAATTATATCCGATCATGCCCGTCAAACTTTCACTTATGGGCTCCTTCCTAAAAATCTCTTTCTTGGAGACTAGACCCTTTATTACTTAAAGATCCAAATTATTTTACCCTGGATTAAAACACAAATTGAAGAATTCATTCTTCATAACAATCAAGAGATACCTCTATGAACTTTTGGGAAGCTCTTAAAGCTACTTTAAGGGCAAAATAATTAGCTTTGCAGTGCATAGGAGAAATCTAGGGAACAAAATTAAAAATCTTGAGAATCTACTTCAACCAAAACAAAACTTTACATGGCTAACCCTCACCCCAATACTTCATCTCCTTTGCATTATGAAATTTTACAACTACGCATGCAGATCAATAAATAATTGCTCATAAGACAGAAAATGCATTATTAAGAATAAAACATAAATATTGGGAAGGAGGAAAAGGGGAGTAAAATACTTGCTTATAGACTTAGAATGCAACAAATGGAGTGTACATTGCTGCTTTAAAAGATCAGGTGGGCAGAATTCAAACCAATGAATCCTCAATTAATGAGATTATGACCTCCTTTTTATAAAGGTTATATAAGTCATTTTCTTCAGCATCAGACTCAGAGATTACATCCTTTCTTGATAGAATAATGCTCCCCGACTTTCCCAAGGCGCAATATGCTCCTTAGACGCACCTTTTACTGAAGAAGAAGTAAAGAAGGCACTATTCTCGCTTAAATCTGGTAAATGTTCTGGTGGAGATGGTTATCCAGTGGATTTCTATAAACTCTTATCAGATCAACTATGTCCCATATTATGTAACGTATTTATAGAGTCCTCTAAGAAAGGTGTATTACCTCATACTATGACCGAAGCAATCATCACTGTTCTTCCCAAAAAAGATAAAGATAACACCCTACCGGAGAATTATCGCCCCATTTCTTTACTTAATACAGATGGTAAAATATTTGCTAAAATCTTAGCTAGTCGTATTGAACCACATATCTCTAAATTAATTCACAGGTCACAAATGGGCTTTGTTAAAGGTAGGGCAGGATCTGATCACCTTCGCTCTTTAATTAATCTAATGCATAAAGCCCAATCTCTTAGTTCACCTGCTGCAGCCATAGCTGTTGACCTCGAAAAAGCTTTTGATTCTTTAGACTGGAAGTTTCTATATCTGGTGCTAAGCCGTTTTGGTTTTAGTAATCTTTTTTGTTCTTGGATTAAACTTCTCTATACAAATCCTCAAGCCAGGGTTCTCACTAATTCTACGCTATCCAAACCCTTCAAACTTGAAAGGGGAACCAGACGAGGATGCCCACTTTCGCCATCGTTGTTTATCTTAGCTCTAGAAACTTTTGCCGCTCTTTTAAGACAACATAAGGATATCACAGCAATACCTATAGGGCGTACGCATTATACATCTTTATCATACGCAGATGATATGGTTATTTTACTTGAAAATCTAGATTTATCTGCACAGCCATTTACTCAAACATTTAATATGTTCTCTAAACTTTCTGGTTTGAAAGTTAACTATCAAAAAACAGAGATATTACCGTTAACTAAATGCTGCAGTCCCTCTATAAATAACCTACTAGGTTTTCGGTGGGCTCCTCAGGGCATCACCTATTTAGGGGAAAAATCAGTCCTGACCTTAATAAAATATGGGAATTAAATCTACAGCCTTTGCTTACAGATATCCAAATGAATCTAAATGGAGAAATCTAAACCTCTCGCTTCCTGGTAAAATTGCTGCTGTAAAAATGAATATTACTCCTAAAATTCTTTATCTATTCTCTTGTATCCCACTTAAAATCTCCCCCTGCTTACTTCAAAAAATTGACAAAATAATAGGAGACTTTTTATGGGAGGGCCTAGTTCCTAGGTTCAGTCGGGTTAAATTGCGCTCACATTGGTCTAAAGGAGGTTTTGGTTTACCCTGGTTCATGGCCTATCTATGGGCATTCAGAGCAGTGCAAACTATTAAATGGTTTTCTAAACCTAACTATAATTCCGCCATTATGGCTTGATATGGAAGCCTCCTTATCTAGAGGACGAATACCTAATAGTTTTATATATTCCTCAGCAAACTCTAAAATAAACAACCATCCCATAATTAAAACATCTATTTATTATTGGTTTAAATTGCATAAATGGCTTAAAATGGACCCTACCCCTATAACTTTTACACCTTTATGGGGAAATTCGAAAATTACCTTGGAGAACAAACCTATATATTGTAACTCTTGGAAACTAAAAGATATTCTTGACGATAAAGGTATGACATTAGATACCTTTGGCAATTTGCAGGCAAAATGGCATATTTCCAAAAACGAATTCTGGAAATATCTGCAAATCCGCTCTGCTACACTTCATGTTACTCAACAAATCACTAAACCACTTATAAACTCTTTATACATTAACTCATGGATTAATACCTCCTCTGGGTTAGTCAGCAAGATTTATAAACTAAGTAGAGATATGTTACCGAACCAATCTCTTAAGGCCAAAAACAAATGGAATGCAGCTTTAAAAGATAACATATCTAACTCCCAATGGGATGAATGCTGGAAATCCTGCCATTATACCTTTAGAGATGTTCGCAGCATGCTGATACAGTATAAGATATTATATTTATGGTATGAACCCTTCTCATTTGCACAAATTGGGTAATATCTAATAACAACTGCTGGCGATGTAATTTACCTAATGGAGACCTTCTACATACTATGGACATGTAAACCAATATACAAATTATGGCAGTCTATCTCTAATTTGGTATCTAAAATTATTGGCTGCCACATTCCATTTGAACCCAAATTCTGTCTACTTGGTGTTATTGATAAAAATACAAAACTAACACAATACCAACGTAAATGGTTATATATTCTATTTAAGCAGGTAAAAAGGTTGATACTAATGAGATGGAAAACTTAGTCAATACCCTCTGTGGCAGATATTCTGGATAGCCTAACCCATTATGCCTCTTTGAAAAGGATATCATATCTGATACAAGTCCGACTCAATGAGTTTTATTTATGTTGGCAAGATTATTTAAATTTTCTTCAGAAATAGAGTAGTTATTTTAGCCAACCCTTCCTTATGGTACTATTTTACATTTATTGCATGATATATTCATCCTTCCATGCAACTCCTATAAGTGCTTATATTAATATACGGTTAAATAAATATGTATTTTATAATAACCCATTACATATTTTCTTCCTTTTTACATAAACAGTACAAGTATCTTATCTTATTAATGTAACAGCCTATATACATACTTATCTTTGCAACATTAGTCTACTTAGCACTTGATGTCAATTGTTGTATAAGGTGTTATTATACAATTATGTGCATATAATCATAGTGTGCTTGTACTGTACTGTATTTTATAAATGGGAAATAACTCAATAAACAAATTAACTGCAAAAAAAACCCTGCAAGATGATCCTGATTGCTCCAGACTGGGCCAGACAGCCCTGGTATCCACTCCTACTGTCCTTAGCAGTCCATCTTCCCCTGTGTCTTCCCAGGAATTACAACCTGTTAACCTGTGCTCAGGGGAGGGTTTGGTACCCAAACCTCAAATCCCTCAATCTCAAGGCCTGGCTCTTGACGAGTTAGAGTTTGCTGATTTACAACTTTCCCAAGGTGTAATGGATATCCTGAAGGCTTCTAGAAAACCTTCCACCAGGGCTACTTATAATTCCAAATGGAAAAGATTTTCCATATGGTGCTCTGGTAAGCATATTTCCCCAGAATCTGCTGATCTACCCACAGTCCTCGATTATATGGTCCATTTAAATAGCTTGGGGCTGAGACCAGCTACACTGAAAGTGCATCT
The DNA here is from genome assembly GCA_016271365.2 of Neoceratodus forsteri. Classification (NCBI taxonomy): domain Eukaryota; kingdom Metazoa; phylum Chordata; order Ceratodontiformes; family Ceratodontidae; genus Neoceratodus; species Neoceratodus forsteri. Next base: position 1,267,023,989 of record CM057453.1, read on the forward strand.
GGCAGCTGTGTCTGATTTTATTTCAGCAGGTAAGCCCTCTTCTCTTTCAGCCCACCCTATATTCTCCAAGTTTTTCAAGGGATTGCTTCACACCAACCCTCCATTCAGGGACCCTGCCCCTGCCTGGGGCCTCAATGTTTGCATTGCTCAGCTTATGCAACCCCCTTTTGAGCCTTTGTCTTCAGCAGACCTTAAGTACTTGACTTGGAAGACTGTGTTTCTGGTAGCCATCACTTCTGCTAGACGCATGAGTGAATTACAAGCCTTGTCAGTGGAGCCTGATTTTATCTCCTTTCATAGAGATAAGGTGGTCCTCAGGGCTAACAGGAAGTTCTTGCCTAAGGTGGTTTCAGATTTCCACCTTAATCAATCTATGTCTCTTCCAGTGTACTTCACTGACCGTTCCTCCTCTGGCGAGAGGAAGATGTGAAAAGAGCCCTTAGTTACTACATAGAGCATACCAAGGGTCACAGGTTTGACTCCCTCCAACTGTTCCTCACTTATGGTGAGGTTCGTAAAGGGAAACCTGCCACTAAAAGATCCATTGCCAGGTGGATTGTCTCTTGTATCCAATTTTGCTATGAAAAGCTGGGTAAGGTTCCTCCCTCAGGCCTGAGGGTTCATTCTACCAGAGGTACAGCTGCTTCCCTGGTGGCTGCCAGGGACATCCCTATTCTAGAGATATGTCAAGCAGCTACCTGGAAAACAGTTCACACTTTTACCAAGCATTACTCCCTGGACATTCAGGCTAGGAGTGATGCTCGGTTTGGCACAGCTGTGCTTCAGAGCCTATTTCCTAAGTAGGTTCTGTCCCTCCTCCATGGAGGTACTGCTTTGTAGTCTGCATATGTCAGAATATAGCAAGACTTCATGTTGTTTGAAGAAAAAATTACTCACCTTAGTAATGTTGTTTCTTCTAATGGAGTCTTGCTATATTCTGACCTCCCCGCCTGCCCCTCTCAGAACCTTGTTTTTGGGATGTGGGTGGGCAGTGCAGTGTTGGCACTTAGTTGGTGCCCACCTTGTTGTTTTCACCCCTTCTTTTCTTGGGGTGAGTTGGTGTTATGTTTTTCATTTTTGGGTCTCCTGACTTGAGTCTTTGTTTTGGGACCAAAAAACGTGTCTTATGTTTGATAGCCAGTTGGCTAGTGTAGGTTTACAGCTTCCACACAGGACCTTAGTGTGTTTAGCTCGTAAAGATCTGACGGTTTGAGTTTGAAGAACAACAGACAGAGTCTCAACCGAGCTCGAGCTCAGTGTTCCATGCCTGGCATGGAAAGTTAACTCTTTCACCTCCAGGGCAGTTCGAAGGTTGGGACTCACTGCATATGTCAGAATATGGCAAGACTCCATTAGAAGAAACAACAGTACTAAGGTGAGTAATTTTTTTCTTTCCAGCCATTAGCAGAACCCTTGTAGAATGCTGTTAGCCAGTCAGCATGTTCCATTGCCTGCCCCTATTACATAACATCAGAAAGTGTGGGGGGCAGACCAGTGGTACAGCTGCAGTGTATTGTGCTGCCAAATGGTGGATCAGGGTTCATGTAGGAACTCCAGAATCTCACACTGGGGCCGGCTGGGGGTCCTTTGAGGTGAGACGCTCATTCCCTGGAGAGAGAGAGGGGACTATCCACTTGGCATCCTCTCTCCCCCAGTGGCAGTGTCATTGACTCTGAAGGTAGTGGCTTGCCCTTCCTTCCGGTATAAGAAAGGGGGCAGTTGTGGCGACCCCAGTCATTCTGATGTGGAGAGGAGAAAAGGGACAAAAACGGGGATAAACCAGGTAGTGGTACAGTAAAGAGTGGTGATAAAGAACTTTGGCGTGGAAAAAGAGAGTGGTCACTACTGTGCAAGAGACCCACAGTTGCATCGTGATCACAACTGCCAGCTTAATGCTATTAGAGTCATGAGAGCACCGGAGAGACTGTGCACTCAAACACTGGGGGGTGCTGTGAATTGCCCATTCTTCAAGTGCTTCTTATGGTGAGATTGGAGGCAGCTCTGATCAGGCGGTGATGGCTGTGCTGTTCATATCTGGCACTGTATGATGGTCATCTCGGCATGTTTGGTGGGTGAAGCAATATGGGAGCAAACTACTCACTGTTGGCATATGCTGACTTTCCAGTACCTTGTCTGATGATATCATCCACCTGATAGCAATGTAGTAAGTGAACTCAGCACTACTAGCTATATAAAAGACCACATGTATTAGAGAACTAAATAATACAAACTACTCTCACTCCAAAAAGGAGGCAAATAACAGTAGGGAGGTGGACAAAAGCGGCAAATCAGGAACCTGAGATAGTTGGTAGGGAATTAGAAGATGACAGTACTGACAGCGAGTGCTTTCAGATCCTGAACATGGCATCCAGTTTAGATGAAGCAGTGGATATGCCCATGACTAGTCCTAAAAAGGCAGATATAATTCAGGAAGAACAACGCACCTTCCGAATAGTAACTCATGCAGCAATTAAAGAAATGTTGGCCGGCTTAACAAATTAGAATCCAGAGTCAGTGAAAATGAACATGCAGTCTTGGACCTCGACACAAGAGTAGACAGAACTGACAGGTTACTATCACAAGTCTACCAGACACAAACAAGGCTAGATGATAAATGCACTGATCTAGAAGGGAGACTACAGTGGAAAAACATGCGAATCCCTGGTTTTCTAGAAGATGGTAAATAATTTGTTACACTGTCAATGCGACTGCAATTGCTGATCTCCCTCCTTCTTAGAACATTAGCATTTACTATTATATGGTACTTGTATAAATATGTTGTAAACGGTATGTAGTAACTCTGTGCTTCCTGTATGTTATTCCTTGTACTAGATGCAATTGTAAAAGAGAGCTCTAGCTCTCAATTTGCCTTCCAATAAACACTGATTGATGAGTAAAGGGGGTCCAAATCACCCTTTAGGAGACATTGTTTAAACAATTTGTGAACTTCCCGTAAAATAAGCAGTTTCTTGGCTACTGGGTCCATTGAGCTCTGGACCAAGCCAGCAGACCCCACCATGAAACCACACTCAATAGTACTTCAATTCTTTAGTTATTAGACACAGCAGTACTGATAATGGTGTGAAAAAAGGGAATTTCTAATCAAAGACTGTAGCTTTTGCGTTGATAACTATTAATCACCAGCAGTAATTGAATAATGAAGTACAACCCAGTATTAGACAAACTCAGACAAAACAAACTAAAGCTTCAAATGCCATCTCCAGCCAAGCTGAAGGTATTCTTCAACCCCTGCAGCCTTTTCTCCTTACTCGCTGCACTCTACAGGCTCCTACTCCTTCTCCCTCCCCAAACCATCCTCATCAGCTGGCAAATCTGCGTTCTCCTACCATCTCCCCTACCTATGGAACCAGCTTCCCCAGCCACTCAGAAACTCACCCTTGCACAACTCCATTAAATCTCAACTTCGACAACTCCCCTTTCCCACCTGTAACTGCAGCTAGTCTGCCTTTACCCCAATGAACATGGTTTAAACTTCAAAACCTCTGTACTATATATTATTGTATTCATGCAACTGATTGTAAATAAGTAAGTAATAAGCCATGACAGGGTATGCATTAAAGGATTTTAATGTATGCCCCAGGGGCGTGCTAAGGCACGAGGCCGAAAGCCGAGTGTCCTTACGCCCCGGGAAGTGCATAAAATCCTTTAATGCACACCCTGTCGTGGCCTATTACTTACTTATAAAATGGGCCACCATCATAAAAGAATTAATTTGATTTACTCTGATAGGGTTTAAAACTTAAATTTACTATTTTCAAAAGAGTGTACAATCATTAGCTCTAGAACATCTAAATACTGAAAAAAGTAGTCCCTGTTAATGCATAAAATAGCATATCTCAGCAATAGGTTAACTAGTACTTTGCAGTAAAAGTATTTATTAGTAGAGTTGGTTGAAAATAAATATTTTCTCTGTAACATGAAAATTATCCTATAAATGAACTGTAACATCTGTAAATTTGTAAAACACAAGCAGTGTTTAAAACATAACTTTCATTACACTGTAGTTATATAGTTTCATTGTTGACAACCTTCTCTTTATTTTTGTTTTTTACTTATGTGTTTTGGTCTAGTACATAAAAAGAAAACTGCTGTAGGATTGAGGTGAAAGGTTAGTAAGAAAAAAAAAAACTTTACACCTTCCAGGGTGCCTTTTTTTGGTGGGGAAGGTGGTAGATTTCACCCTTAAAACACCTGTGTAACTCCTAGGTGGCACTATCCCAAGGGCTATTACCCCTGTCTGCTTGGCTAGTTGCAGGTGGAGAGGCCTGGGTACTGAAACAGGTGCCTCCATCCGGAAGTCAGGGTTGTTAGTGGTTAAGCTAACCTGGGCACAGCCCTCCGGGACACTGTAACCCCCTCTGTCTAGTGGCCGGAACAATATACAGTAATAACTTTTGCAATGACCCTTATTCACCATGCAAGTACCCATACTGTTTGCGCTTACCACCAGGGCTGGTTCCACAAGTTTAACCCTGGAAACCCCCTGTAAAACAAGGTTAGGCACAGCAAACAACAACAGTACAGTGCTTTCAATACAAAGTGGAACCTCAGTCAGGTTAAATGCAAAAAGAGTTAGATCTGATTTATTCAGGGGACTTGAACAGGGAAGAGTCATAATCAGGTTGATTGGCTTAAAGGCTAAATCAATCAAACATTCATGCATGCACTTCAGAGTCCCTAGACAGTCACACACTCTGGGTACCCAGGTAGGAAAACGGTGGGCTAGCCAGGAACAATGCCCGGGGTAGGCCGGCATCGCAGCTGGTTTGGGCCCAGTGATGGAAGAAAGAAACATGCACAACACACACTATTTGTAATCCGGAGCCAGAGGGCTCAGTTCATGAAAGAAAAGACAACAAAGCAATCAGATTGCAACACTTTAGATTTAGCTGTTGTTGCAGGGAGCTACCCTGATGTTTACTCACGATACCCAATACAGGACACAGGCAGGATGAAATTGAGACTGCGGGTTGCTGAGCTGGAGTACCAGGAGAAGCGGGGCCCACACGAATCACCGAGGTGTCATTCCTGTTCAAAGTGCTGAGCAGGGGACTGATCCCCAGGCAAGTCTCTCATCGATGACTTTCTCTGTGTAGTGGGTAATCTGGCTGGGCCAGTGTGGCAAGGCCCAGGACAAATGGAGATGAATACGAATTCAGTCTGTTGGAGATGGATGCGGCCTCCAGCAAGCAGAACATAGTTCAGCACACAGTGGGGAACGAAATCATGACCCACTAACGGCACACAGCGCATTTACATGTAAAGAAATTCCACTGTACCAGGCAGATGGCTCTCCGATTGCAATTACAGGGTCTCTGCACCAAACCAGGAGTTCAGAGATGGCTGGAGGTCCTGACAGGCCGATTGCATTCAGCAAATCTTCGTTCTTCTTCAGGTATGGAGCCTGGACATGGGGGGGGGGGCGCTAAGGGTGCTATAGGTCCCCCATCATGGAACTCCTCTATTAGTAACACACTGTGCTGCATTCTTAATTGGTATGTACTATTGCCTTCATGAAAGCCGCCTGAGCCACATGTGTCTCATCTGTCCTTCAGTGTCCTGGTAGTGTAGTAAACAACCACCCGCACCCGCATTACATAGTTGATCCCCCCCCGGAAAAGCCGGTCTCCAGCATGAATTTACTAACTTTTGTCCTGCACCATGTGGTCAGGTCCCAGCACTGTGGCAGCAGCTGGTCTTGCCTTTGTGAGCCTGAGCATTTGTTCTTTACTTTTGCAGGTTTGATGCAGCTCCTTTGTTCATGTGCGGCGGGGGGGGTACAGCTGCAGCAAAGTGGAGTCCACCTTAAGAATACAGATCTCAACCAGGTTGCCTGGTGCTCACTGCTCCTGATTTGCTGTTATGTCCAGTAGTGGATGTGGCTAGCAAGGGGCACCTTCTTTAAATGTCGGAGCTGCGGAAACAAGAGTGAGCTGTAATTCATTCACTCAGAAGATTAATGCTGGAGCAAGAGAGGAGCAGAGAGAGAGCGGTGCCCCACAAGTGAAGAGCAGAGCCCAGGGTTTCAGGCGGCAGCAGTCCAGTAACACGGAATCAGTGTGGCCTTGGTTAATCAGCACAAGGAGTTGGAGTGAGGTTCAAGTCATCTTCTGGTAGCTGAAGCAAGCTGGGACTGAGAGCTCTGCTCATTAGGAGTCATGGAGTCAGTGTGTGCTGTCTAGAGACAAAGTTTGGCGGCCAGGTGACCGGAGACCGTACTCAACAAGGAGCACATAGACTTCAGCCTGCTGAAAATGGATCAAGTCTTCATTTAATCAGGTACTTCTTGATTTAAAAAAAAAAAATACTTTCACAGTCTCAAACTATGGTGGGTGGGAGGTGGCTGCTGGGATGGGAAAGGACATTAGTGTTCATCAAACTGGGTGTGTAATAAATGAAGTACTAGTGTTATTAACTTCTAGTATGGGGAGCTTAAGTTCATGACATTGAAATAGTTTAAGGTCACTGCTGGTTTTGTCCTATATGGCAAATTGATTTTGGTGTGGATTCGTAGGAGAAGGAGTTGGAAGGTAGTGCCCTTTGGTAGCATGCTTGGGGCAAGTCTGGTATCAGCAACAGCATTCACCAGGAGAACAGGAGAGGCAGAAACTGGTAAATGAGACCTTTGAACTGAGGTAAAAACTTCAGCATGTACTGTATGGCTAATCTGTGTGGTCTTTCAGTTGTACAGTGTGAATGAGCATAGAGGGAAGTAAAAGACAGGGGTTTTGAAGGTGTTCCGCTGTATATTATGGCATGTGCAGGAGTTTCTACATGCTTGGAGAGCAAAATTAGCAACAGAAGTCATAAGACCTTGTTTGGCACATTGACAGAGGCAGTTACAAAACCGAAAAAAAAGTGATAGAATCAAATATTTTGTTTATATAGTTGAATGGGGGGGGGTGCAAGTTGTGATGTACTCAAGCAAGTGCTTTTGCTAATAAACAAAGAAAATGCATTTCTGTTTCTGTTTAAAAACTGTGTTCTGCTGTCTGCTTACTGACTTCTTGGGCCTGTCATAAAAATGAGATGCCTCATATCATGGGGTTATCCCAGTAAAGGAAATTTTAGAATAAAAAATATTTTATTTATTTTAAAATGTATTTCTTTGCAATAAGTTGCTCTATAGAATAAAATCTGTTTTGCAAAAATAGCAAGCAAACTTGAACTTATATTTTCAGAAACTAGATAGCAAAGTGACTTTGTTCCCATATTTCTATAGTTATATTTATTTTTTTACTGAGGTAAGATTGGGGGGTAGGTTAATCTGTACCGCAGGACAAACTGTGGTGGGTTGGCTTTATGATAATGTCACAGTGTGCTTGAGTGAGTGACATTTGTGAATTTGTTTTCTTGGACTGTCATTTAATTTGTCTGCAGTTTGTCTTTATCACTGTCTCTTTCAACTTGTCTCATTTTTATGTGTTTTGGATGTGCTGCTGCCCAGCTGCAGTCTTTTGGTACTTTGTTTTATTTTTGGGTGGGAGGGTATTTTAGGTAACATACTGTCATGCGGACTGTGGAGACTCTGGGGATGGTGCTAGGGTACAATTCACAAAGCATGGGGAGGGAGGAAATGGGTAGAAATTGCACTAGAAATACCCTCCAAAATGCACCAGAATGTTACAAAATTTATGGGGGCCTAGGTGGCCCACCAGACCCCCGGCCTATTATTTTTCTTTTTATCTAATTTGAGCTCCCCCATCTATAGGACTCCTGGATCCACCCCTGCAGCTCAGTGGTTTATCTCACTCCCCAAAGTCGGATTCAGTCCGAATAAACTCCAGTTTCCCTCTCGGGGATAGCAGGCAGGCCAAAACTCAGCCTTTCCACAGTTCTGCCACGTAAAACTACGCAGGATTGCTGCTTGACTATCTCAAGCTGTTCACTCCTTCACTTCCCAACTCAGAACGACTCTAACTGCAAGCAGCCTGGGACTTTACTCAGGATCCAAAAGGTTCGGTTGGCTGATCTGTCAGTCACAACAAGGGCTCCTCCTCCAGGTCCATTTGGGCGCCAAAGTTCCAAAACTACAATCCTACAGAATTTTGCTCCCACAAGATCCTTGGGGACAGGTTCCATTTAGAGTCCCCAAAGGTACTGATTGGCCCATTCTGGCAGTCCAGGACCAAGATGGTGGTGATAAATGAAACTGTCCATGCTGCAAAGAAGGCAGGTTAGACAAACTACAATATCGTTACCACTCTAGTAGATAATCAGCAAATAAGTGCATCTTTTAACAGAGCTCTCTCTCCTCAAATAGCGATGGCCGAACGGAGCAATTATCTGGCAGCCCAGGTGGGACTCGAGCATAGAAACACTCAGCCCCCTCCCAGAATAATTATAACTGCAATATAGGCAGCTCTTAGAGACAATACACAGAGGCTATACAGGCACTCTCTGGCAATAACATGTAAACTGCCAAAATGCAGGCACCAGCCTGGCAGTGAGCATTTAGGCAAGCCCAAGGAAGACTTTTCGAGAACCCCCATTTGTAGAGGGGTTACACCTGAATATGAGGCCGGGAGACCAGAGGGCTGTGGGTTCAGTTCCCACATCTGGCACTTGGGTTAATATCCCAGTACTGACACTGTAGTGCAGCATGAGAGGGGTGCTGCACTTCTGAGGTGCCATCTTTCGGATGAGACGTTAAACCGAGGTCCCATCTGCCTGGATTGGTGGTAGTTCAGGTGGATGTTAAAGATCCCATGGAACTTATCGTAAAAGAGTAGGGGAATTTTATTGAAAAGGTTTGGACTTCATTACAAAAGAAACAATATCCTATACACTGGAAACTAAAGCAAAAACATCAATTAACAGAATGAACAAAAAAAACATAAAAAAATGATCAAAATGAAATACGGACAATCAACCAATAGACCAAAGATCGCAATTGTGCCATAAACGAAGAAATTGTAGTCCTGCCAGAACCTTAAAATCATGCAATTTAGCTAGACGTATAGCAGTTCTAATATTATCAATCACTTCTTGTAAAGAAATCACTTTCTGATGCAAAACCAACATGCATCTGGCCTGCCATAAATAATATCGAATCAAAGCAAAAACAACATACAGAGTGTCAGCGTGATATTTGTGACATAAAGCAACGTGTACAAAACATAAGCTATTCATAAGATAAATGTTGCACTAAAGGTTTGGACCACAGACCTGCTAACAAAGTCCAAAAAGCAAGAGTACAAGGGCATTCTAAAAATAAATGCTGTTGAGTTTCTAGAATACCCTGACAAAGATCCCTGGGGCAATATCGAGCATCCAATGCTTTATGCTTATGAATACCCTTGACACTTAGCCTGCCGTAATTACTCAACCATACCATATCCCAAACATAAGGGGGTAAACGCGGATTACTGAGTTGCTGGAGAATCCAATCAAAATGACCTGGGGGACAGAAGGGGAAAGCCACCTCTTCCAGAGCCTCCCTCCTCCAAACCCTGTCATAGAGCATATGACGAGACAGGACACAAAAATCCCATGGGGAAAAAAACCCCAGGACAATGCTACCTTAAGAGCTTCCTTCCCATATGGAGGAACTTCCTGAAATCGAAACACCCAACCCTTCTTTCCAAAATCTCAGTTTGGAAGGCAGGGTAACAACCACTGCAGCAAAAATGGTTTCCAAACCACCTGCCCGGTTTCAAAGCTTTCCCAAAATTTTAGCTAAAAAACAAACTATAAAAAAAAGCAACTGGGTGGATCATGCCAACCCTGCCCTCCCTTAATGGTCTATAGGTCACACTACGCTTCACTGGGTTTAGACAGGACCCCCAAGACCCTTGAAAAAAAACAACATATAGTCTGGTAAAAAAAGGCCAGAGGCGGGGGAAACACATAACAAAGATACAAAATAATAGGAATCACCAAAGTTTTAAGCAAAACAACCCTTTTTTCTTACCAGTCTGATACTATTTTCTCCCAGAAATAAGACCTTCAGCCCTCCCTAAAGCAATCTGCCAATTATGAGAGTGCATATCTCCAGTCCCCAAAAAAATACCTAAACATTTGAAAGGAGCTGTAGAAATCGGAATCCCCACATAGGTACCAGCAGGCGGAAGAATGAGGTGACCAATGGGAACCACAACACTTTTCCCAAAATTAATACAAGATCCAGAAACTGAGGAATAGGTCAGGAGAACCTGTACCAGAGCCTCTTCCTCAGTATGGATGTCCACAGTCAAAACCAAATCATCAGCATAAGCCAAAATTTTGATGGGATCAGAAGGAGGCCCCCCCCAGCCCCAAAATTTGAGGACAAAGAAAAATTGCCCTAATCAACATATCTATACAAAAATTGTATAGAATAGGACTTAACGGGCACCCCTGCCAGACCCCACGTACAATCGTCAGTGGCTTCCCCAACCAGCCATTTACATTAGGAATGATTTTGGCCCCAGCATATAAAGCCCTAAGCCAATGAAGAAACCTAACAGGAATCCCAAAGGCCCGCAACACTGAGAATAGGAAGCCCTGGGAGACCCTATCGAAGGCCTTCTCCTGGTCAAAACCCAAGACCCAGCCAGTAACTGTCCCCCTCTCACCTAGGGCAAATAATTCCCTCAACAAAACCAAATTATCATGTTGGCATCTACCAGGAACACCACAAGTCTGAGCTGGACTGATAAGATCAGCAATTTTGAGTAATCTAATCTGGCTAATAAAATCTTGGCCAGGATTTTATAATCCACATTCTGTAAACTCGGTGGTCTCCAATTATTCAAATCAGCCACATCCCCTTTTTTGAAAATTAAGACCAAAATGGCTTTCTTCGTAGACTTTGTAAAAGAGCCTGTAGTTAACATTTCATTAAACAACAAAGTTAAGGCCAGAACCAGATCCTCCATAAAGGTTTTATAAAAATGGGCAGTAAGGCCATCTGATCCTGGTGCCGAGTTTAAATTTAAACTACCTGTGGCCTGAGTCACTTCAGAGGCTACAATATCTGCAGATAACATACCTTACTCATCAGGAGAGAGCAGAGGGAGATGCAGGGAGTCCAAAAAGGAATCCACAGACTCACAAACCGGTATGCTACCTAACATGGTAAGAACATGTTGATCTTACTTCGAGATACAGCTCTTGCAGCAGGTTACACCATTAGGACTGAAGCCGGCAGGCGTCAGGACCCCACGGAAATCTTCTAGCTAGCAGTCTTCAGCAGGGACTGCCTCCGACGTCGGTCCCACCCCCAACATCAGGCATAGTACATAAGGAGGCGGTCCTGCCAGAATCCCCAGTTCTTTCCCGCTTTCGACTTGCATGTCTCGACCCTACAGTCAGTGTCTAGCGCGCGACGCCTGGAAAAGTTCTTTTCCCGTTTCTTCGACAAGAAACTTCATTTCTACGAATCGTCTGCCATCTGATGTCCTCACCAACATCTGCAGAGGGCCATCCTTCAAAGTGTGCCTGCAGGAAGCAAATTCCCTTTAAAGACCCACATTCGGCCTATGTGTGGTGCTTAGGCCTGGACCACGACACCCAGGCCTGCTCCTTTTGTCAAGGCTTCAACAGTCGGACCTGGATCCGTCGTCAGAAGGCCCTATAAGGTTGCCTTCTGGAAGAGAGAGATTGAAGGCCATGGATCCTGCCTCCAAGGGAGAATCTTCCGAGGAAGCCAGCCGGCACCTCGAAAAACACAGGGAGAGGGTGAGATCTAAATCCCCTTCTAGGGCTTCTGACTCCCGTAGCTCCAGCTCCCGGTCTGACCGCTCACCTTTCCGGGCCTGCTCTCAGCCTCCCCCGATCGCGGTCAAGTCTTCCTCCGGTTCCTCCACTCTGCTGCCTTTTATGACCTTCTTCATTGTCCAAGGCCTCGCCGAGGTCAGGGGACCGCCATCATCACAAGTCCGGCTCCCGCCACTCGGCCCCCGATGTCCGGTCGGTCTCCTTGCCTCCTCCCCCCCAGCGGAAAACCAAGGAGCTGACATCGCTTAAGAGGACATCAGACCCGACATCGGCCAAGCACCACCGGTCCCGGGACCCGATGACAGCCAGACGTACGTCGCTGGCCAGGCCTTCTCCACCGCGGACGCCGGCTGAGGGACCGACGCCCGTTTCCAGCAGATAGAGGAACCCCTATGCCACCTACCGACGTCGGGCAGGAGGTGCTCATGGAAGAGGAGTCGACACAGCCAGAGGACCAGGCGGGCAAACCCGGTCCTGTCGAGCCCCTGAGAGAACCCTCTCCTGAACCAGAGACCCCTGGGGGGCGGCGCTGGAACAGCGACCGACCACTGGCGCCCGGACCATGGGTGAGACTCAATATTGCGAGGTCAAGGGTTGTTTACTTTTTGGTGGGATACCATTAAAAAGGACGTGGTTCCCACACCTCCTCCTCCTCCTCCACCCATGACTCCACCGGCCCCAGCGCCCCCCACCCCATCCGGGGCAGCAGGCCGAATACCTTCCCCCAGGAGCCTGTTGAATCTCCATGGGGCAGAACATCGGAAAAGAGGAGACCTCAGTCCAGATCTTCTTCAGGGTCACCCAGCCCCAAGAGACCCAGAAGACGCCGCTACTTGCCTTCGATGGAGAGCTCAGGATCGGACTTCTCTGGCAGATCCAGATCCCCTTCTCCCATCAGCGTCCCCTCTCTGGACCCACATGAGCTCCCAAGATCTCCTCCGGATGACCCATCGTTCTCAGAAATTATGAGGCATATCCAAGAGAATATAGGCTGGGACGCAGAAGAGCTTGACCCAGAGAGGCTACGCCTTGCACATTATCTTCGGCAAAAGGACCCAAAGCCTGTGGTGGTACCACCCTTGGTGGACACCTTCGTGGACATCACCAAGGCAGCGTGGAAACGTCCACATTCGCTCCCGGCGATGCCGAAGAAGACTGACCGCCTGTACAAGGCCCCTAGGGAGGACCAGTACTTGGCATCTCATCCTTTGGCCGATTCCCTGGTCATTACAGCCTCACATGACCGGTCCCAGAGGCTGCAACATCTGAGCACCCTGCCACCGGACCCAGAGTCCAAGCAATTGGACGCGATGGGCAGGCGCATGTACGCAGCTGCAACCTGCGCCATTAGGTCCCTCAATTATCTCACCCACATGGTCCAGTTTCAGAATACCTTGTAGGAGCAGGGACTAGAGCTGGCAGAAAAGATGCCAGAAGGTGAGCAGAAGGAAGAACTGCTTCAGCTCCTCCGCACAGGTTCAGACGTGGGAACCCAGGTGCTTCGAGCCGCGTATGACTCCGCAGACTCCTCGGCCAGAGCGGCAGCTCAGGCGTATGCCTCCAGAGACACTCATGGCTCTGTGTCTCCGGATTCACCCCGGACGTCCAGAAGAACATACTGGACGCCCCATTCCACGGCGAAGTTCTCTTCGGTGAGTTCTTGAAGGTCCTCACCAAGCTTCAGGAGGCTGGGAAGGCCCGCAACAGAGGGGCTCCTTCTCCCGGAAAGCCCAGTGGAAGTCGTTCTCAGGTAGAGGCCAACGTCCTGCCAAGTCTGCCCAACCTGCAGGACCCTCAGCCGCCACAGCATGACTCCTTCCTGGCCCCCGCCCCTCAGGATCAACGGGACACCAAGGTCGGGGGTCGTATTGCGGACCACCTGCCAGGGTGGCAGGCTATCACCACCGGCAGGTGGGTACTCCAGTTGGTCAAAAAAGGCCACTTTATAGAGTTCGTAGACAAGCCACCCACAAGGCCTCCTCTGCTCTCCCGCTACTTGGGTCAGCACAGATTGCTTATCAGGCAAGAAGTACTTGTGCTTCTGTAAAAAGGAGCAGTGGAGTACGTCCCGGACAACCAGAGAGGAGCAGGCTACTATTCCCACTTCTTCCTGGTTCCAAAGAAAACAAGGGACCTCCGTCCAATATTGGACCTCAGCGACCTCAGCATGTCGGACGCCTACAAATGGTTTCGCATGGTGACCCTCCAGGGTCTTATTCCCATGCTGAAGAAAGATGCATTTCTGGCATCACTGGACATGCAGGACGCTCACCTGCACATCCCCATCGCTCAAGTGCGCAGGCGGTTCCTGCGCTTCGAGTTTCTCGGCCACCACTTTCAGTTCCAGGCGCTTCCTTTCGGACTGTCATCGGCCCCCAGGGTCTTTACCAAGTGCATGGCAGTCGTGGCAGCATCTCTAAGGAGACAGGGCCACTACGTGTTCCCGTACCTGGACGACTGGCTTCTCATGGCCGCCTCCTGAGAGGCGCTGTTGTTGGCTATGCAGAACACCCAAGCTCTTTTTCAGTCACTGGGCATACTTATCAATTACGAGAAGTCTCTCCTGGTACCGTCCCAGAAGCTGCAGTTCATAGGCACAGTTCTGGACACCGTCCAAGGGAAAGCTTTTCTTCCCAAGGACAGAGCGAAGCGCATTAGGTCCCTCATTGGGGACCTTTCGGCAAAGAAGACTGTCCCCGCCAGACTGGTCCTTCGCCTGCTCGGACATATGGCTGCGGCCATTCCAACCATCCCGATGGCAAGGCTCCACATGTGGGTAACCCAGTGGATGCTCAAAGTGCAGTGTGATCAGAGGCAAGACCATATGCAGCAGCCAGTCAGAATCACAAGGGCCGTGATTCGGGACTGGCAATGGTGGCTAGACCCAGGGACACTCTCCGTGGTGTCCCATTTGTAGTGCCGCCCCGGAGGTAATCCTCTCCACAGACGCCTCAGGGCTGGGGTGGGGGGCACACCTGAACGGGGTGAAGTCTCAGGGATCATGGACCCCTCAGGAAGCTCACCTCCACATCAACATTCTGGAGATGAGGGGCGTCCTGTATGCCCTGCAAGCCTTCCAGTCAGAAATTCCACCGAGTACTCATCTGCTTCAAACAGACAATACAGCGGTGATGTATTACCTCAACAAGCAATGAGACGTACGCTCTTATCCCCTCTTCAGGGAAGCTATGAGAGTGTGGGAATGGGTAATTCAACACGGCGCGAGCCTGATTACCATTCATGTTCCTGGAGTGGACAACACGATTGCAGATGGCCTGAGTCGATCCCAGGCCAGAGTCCATGAGTGGGAGCTTCTTCTGGAGGTAGCAGAGGATCTGTTTCTTCGATGGGGCACTCCAGAATTGTACTTGTTCGCTTCCCCATCCAACGCAAAACTGCCCAATTTTTGCTCGCTATATCCAGGGCCTGGTGTTTTTTGGCAAGACGCGTTGTCCCTCTCCTGGGCGGACAGATTCCTCTACGCTTTCCCTCCCTTCCCGTTGATCCAGAGAGTCCTTCTCAAACTTCGCAGGGAGCACGCAACAGTGATCTTGGTAGTGCCTTTCTGGCCCAGACAGATTTGGTTCCCCATGCTGACGCAGTTGTCCCGGGAACCTCCACTCCCGTTGCCCATCAGCTCCCATCTGTTGTCTCAGCAGGAGGGTTTGCTAGTCCACCCAGACTTACACTCACTGAACCTGCATGCCTGGCTCCTCGAGACATAGCCATTCTGCGACACGGGGTCTCGCAAGAGGTGGCGGAAGTCCTTTCTGCTGCCAGTAAGCCAGCAACGCATGCGACGTACGCCATGAAATGGCGCCGGTTTTGCCTGTGGTCTCAGGCACGCGGTCTCTCCCCTTTAGAATGCCCAGAAAAATCAGTTCTAGAATACCTGCTTTCCCTCTTTCACTCAGGCCTTGCCTACTCCTCAATTAAGGTTCACCTCTGTGCGATTTCGGCCTACCACTACCCGATAGGCCAACGCACAGTGGCACAACTCGATGCCTCTCGTGACTTTTTGAGGGGGGTGCTACTTAGACCACACATTAAGGATCCCGTCCCTCCTTGGGACCTACTCTTTGTCCTGGAGCAGCTCACACTGCCCCTTTGAACCTGCAGCAGATACGAGCTACGTTTTCTGTCATGGAAGCGCTATTTCTAGGGACATGGATATGTTGTTCATCACACTGTCTGGCAGGTATCCTTGCCGCTTTAAATCTTGCGGAAGGTCTTCAAGCTGGCTCCTCCCACCCACCGGGTGGTAAAACTCGGCTCTGCCCCATGGCGCCAGATCTTCCTTACGCTTGGGCTCAGGTTCCCTCCTTAACGCTCTCATATAGACTGGTTCCTAATTCTTGGTTTTGCGAATTAAAGTTTTCACTAAAATAATCTTGGTCTTCTATCCCTCGCAGCTCGATGGACAAATCGACTCGGTTTCTGGAGATGCCCTTGCGTGAGAAGATGTCTCGGACGGATCCGCACTCCACGTGCGTCTGACTTTCTGAGGCCTGGAGCACGACCGCGAGGCTTGCGACCTGTGCTCTTCCTTCTCGGCCCTCGTCCTCGAAGACCGGCGCTGCCCGTTTACAACTGGGCGTCAGCGTTTTCTCGGTGAAGTCAAAGAGGCCCAGTCAGCGGTTTCGCGGCGGTGGGCTCGGCAGATCAGCTTCGAGCAGATGATGCCCCTTGAAGAGGCGGGCGCGAGCGCTTCTACCTCGGCTGCGGCATTTGTCCGCTCTCTCGGTGCCTCTTATTCAGCTTCTTTTGGAGCTTTGTCTGACCCTCTCTACTAAAGGTGAGGGACCAACTTCTGCTGGACCGTTTTCTCGGTCCAGAAAGAGAGACAAGGGTAAGTCCCACCGTCGACGCCCTTGGGAGCGGGAAAGATCCCTCTCCCCGAGTTGTCGGCCGTCGACTTCAGTCGACCGTTCAACCGACCATTGGTCTCACGGTGTCCCTGTCAGGCCAGTTGACGAGACTCCCGTCGGCCGGTCGAGATTTTCTCGACCCGTTGGATGGGCTGTCGGCAGGAGAAGCCGAGAATCCCCTCTCCCCGGTTCCCCCTATGGGAGTTTAGGACCCCGTTGGCTTGTCTGTGTCTCCGGGTCCGGAGCCTTCGGATGATCCCTTCGAACCAAGGGGAGTGCCGGTTCCCCACGACACCTCCCCGCACCGTCCTTGGGAAAGCCGAGGTTCTCAGTCTCGGACTTCTTCGCGGTCCAGCCGATCCCGCTGTCATAGGCGGTCTCGGTCTCGGCACCCAGCGGCAGCCAGCGTCACCGCTCGTCCTCATCCTCCTCCTTGGACAGGGAGGCTTCCAACGTAAGTTCGTCGATGATATGAGGACCTCATGTGGCAACCGCTCCTTCTGACCGGGAACAAGCCGACGCCGTCGCCTTCCCCGGCCATTAAGTGGCTGTCACCGGAGCAGCCGAAACAACCCCTTATTTTACCCGAGGAGCCTGTTCCCAGGCCAGTTGTTCGGCCAAAACCAGCTGCCCCACTGATCCCGGTGGAACCTCCGCCTCCACAGCCGTTATTTGGGGCTCCGACCAAGAATTCTCGGTCGGCAAAGGGACTGCCTCATAGGCTGTCTGTCACCCTCACTCCCGATCATCCTCGGCAGGTGGAGGGTGGCTCAGGCCCGAGGCAGCTCTTTGAGGACTCTTCCGAGTCCGAAGGTGATTCCTCCCTTTTCTCCAAGTGAATGGACTTGGAGTCCTCAGGAGGAGAGTCGGTGGATGATAGCCCTTCGTCCTACCTAGAATTGCTTCAGCTCATCTCGAGTCCACGGGATGAAGCTCGAACCCGTCTCTAAGCGGGCCAGGTATCCCTCATGGAGATTCTGGACCGAGGGATTCCCTCTGGAGGCTTTCCGGTGGCGAGGCCATAGTGGGCCCCAGTTTGGAGCTCTGGCGGCCCTGCTTCCTGCCCTCGTCTTGAGCCAGGATGGCCAGGAAGTATCACGGTCCCTACGGTTCCTTGTCGGTTTTGAACACCCTCAGCCAAGGGTTGGTGCCGACAGCGTTTTTCGGCGTGCGAGAGCGCTGGGGCGTGGACAAACCTCCCGACAAGGTCAAGAGATGGACTATGCGGGCGAAAAGTCTCGCTCGTCCTCCTCGGCCTTCGCCAGACCAGTTCGGCCGTCCTCATGGCACATTTCTCTCATGCCCTGTTGGGCTCCTGGGCAAGTCGTCCCTCATCTTCCAGCGGATCTGCAGACCCGCGGTTGGGCAGGTCGGGACCAGGGCAGGGCAGTGGCCAAACAGCAGCTTCAGACTGCTTTGGACATTGGGGACTCATGTGCCAGGTCTGTGGCGGCCGCGGTGGCTATGCGTCGTTGGGCTTGGCTGAGGATATCCACCTTCGCCCGGATACCCAGCACAAGTTGGCGGATGTCCCCTTCTTGGGGACGGCCTCTTGACCCTGGGGTGGAAGGTCACCTGCAGAGGATCGAGAAGTCCAATGCTACCTTGGACTTGGTCTCATCGCTCAGAAGGACAAAGGCCGCAAACCACAGCCTAAGCCTTTGCGTCCCTCTGCACCTGCGGCACGTCCGGCCCAGCAACGTCAGGGCCAGCAGGTTCGAGCTTGGCATCCCAAACCCAAGCCCGGGACTTCCTCCAACAGAAAGCAGGGAGGTAAAGGCCCAGGAGGTCCCTCGGCCGGTCCCCCCTTCAAGCCTGCCCAGTGACGGGTTGAGGGGTGTCGCCCCCAACCCCGTCACCTCACCCCAGGTTCCCCCCATGGGGGGACGGCTCCATCACTTCCTTTCCGCCTGGTCCGTTATTACCACGGACAGGTGGGTGTTGGAGGTGGTGGGAAAAGGCCTGCCCTTGGAATTCGAGCAGGCCCCACCCTTCAGAGCCATCACACCTCGGGGGGGCATCGGGATCCGCAGCCTCATTGTCGGCTCGCCGAGCCGACATCACTCTCCTCCTCCAAAAGGAGGTGATCAGGGAGGTGGCGGACCCTCCCTCAGACCCGGGGTTTGTGTCCAGGTACTTCCTGGTTCCGAAATGGACGAGGGGCTGGCACCCCATTCTTGACCTACACGACCTAAACAAGTTCCTAAGGTCTCGAACCTTCAGGATGGTCACTCTGGCTCAGATAATACCATCCTGGAACTCGGTGTGGTTCTGCTCTCTGGACCTGCAGGGACAGCGTTCTTTCATGTCCCTATCCGTCCGTCACATCAGAGATTCCTTCGCTTTGCGGAGGATCACTTCAGTTCGAGCCATGCCTTTCGGCCTGTCTCCAGCTCCCAGGGTCTTCACCAAATGCATAGCAGTGGTGACAGCTTCCTTTGGCGCCGATGGGTCGGTGTACCCTTACCTGGACGATTGGCTGATAGCAGCCCCCTCCAGACAGGAGGTGGAGCGGTCCAGAGATCTGGCCCTCCAGGTTTGCTCTCAAGTTGGACTTCTCATCAACGAGGCCAAGTTGGAACTCGAGCTGAAGCAGGTGATTCTTTTCATCGGGGCAGAGCTCGACTCTCTTCGAGCCAGCGCACGGCTCCCGGCGGACAGGGCCGAGGTTCTTTCCTCCTTTGCCCAATCATTTCTGGTTGGGCAATCGCGCCCTGCCCGGGACTTCCTGCGCCTCCTGGGTCTCATGGCGGCCTGCACCAGCGTGGTCCATTGGGCCTGCTGGCACATGCGCCCTCTTCAGTGGGGAGTGGCCAGCCAGTGGTCACAACGCTGCGATCAATTGGACCAGCTAGTGATGGTGACCCAGGGGATGTGGAACGCTCTCCGGTGGTGGACCATTCCAGTTCATCTGCAGGAGGGCATCCCGTTTGTCCGCCCCGAGCTGACGGTCTCTCTATCGACCGATGCCTCTCTGATGGGTTGGGGTGCCCATCTGGGGGAACACCAGGCGCACGGTCTCTGGTCCCCGTAGGAGTCCCGATGCCACATCAACCTGCTGGAGCTCCGAGCAGTCCGCCTAGCTCTCACCGCCTTTGCTCCGTTTCTCCGGGGTCAAGTGGTCCGAGTCCAGATGGACAATACCACGACCATGTACTATCTAAACCGCCAGGGCGGGACACGCTCCATGCTTCTATGCAAGGAAGCTCTCCGCATTTGGTCACTCGTGCGCAGCCTGGAGGCGGATCTCCTAGCCATTCATGTGGCAGGACCCTCCAATACCCTGGCCGATGCCCTAACCCGGATAGGGGCTGCATCCCACGAGTGGTCTCTCCTGCAGGAGGTAGTACAAGATCTGTTCTCCCTTTGGGGCACACCTCAGGTGGACCTGTTTGCCTCCAGGGAAAACGCAAAGCTGAGGCTGTTCCATGCCCGCCCCCCTCAGCAGGGCTCGCTGCAGGGGGATGCCTTCTCGAGGCCGTGGACCCTGGGCCTCTTCTACGCCTTCCCCCAATTTCCTTTGATACACAAGGTGCTTCTCAAAGCAAGGAGGACAAGGCGCAGGTGATTCTGATAGCCCCAGACTGGCCCGCCAGTTACAGTACCAGATCTCCTCAGCCTTAGCGCCCACGCTCCCGAGGTAGCTTCCAGCTCGCCCGGACCTGCTCTCAGTGAATCAGGGAAGGTGTTCCATCGGACCTTCAATCCCTGCACCTGACGCCTGGTTCCTGGCGGCTAGAGTTCCAGGCCTTGGGTCTTTCTGCGAGGTCCTCAATGTAGTTGAGGCGTCCCGTGAAGTCGACCAGGAAATGCTATGCCTTCAAATGGAAGGGTTTTCCATTTGTTGTCAGAACAGGGCTTGGACCCTTCCTCCTGTTCCTTGGCAAGCATCTTGGACTATTTATGGTCCCTTTCTTGGCAAGGGCTTAGGTCGACGACCCTAAGGGTGCACCTGGCAGCCATCTCTGCTTAGCGGGCACGGGCCGGAGAGCAGTCGGTGGTGCAGGAGAAGGTGGTCTGGCGCTTTTTCAAAGGCCTTGATCACATTTCCCCTCCGGTGCGAGAACCTCCACCTCCGTGGGATCTACTGCTGGTACTGGCAAAGCTCATGGGCAAGCCATTCGAACCAATGCACAGGTGTGAACTCTCTCACCTGTCGTGGAGAACCGCCTTCTTGGTGGCTATCATGTCAGCCAGAAGGATGGGAGATCCAGGTCTGCATCAGTCTCCTTACCTGGTCTTCCACAGGGACAAGGTTGTCCTGCGCCCCCACCGAAATTCCTTCCGAAGGTGGTGTCGAGTTTTACCTTAACCAGGTGTTGACTCTGCGGTGTTCTACCCCAATCACTCCTTGGAGGCGAATACAGGCTCCATACTTAGACCCTAGAAGGCGCTCACTTATTATAAGGGCGCCTGCGGCTGAAATCGAGAGAGGTTCGCCAGCTGTTTGTCACCTACGCTGAAGCCGCACCTGGCAGACCTGCAGCCAAGCGGACGATAAGCAGGTGGGTCACCTCCTGCATAGATCTCTGCTATAAGTTGGCGGGCATGGAGCCTCCCAGAGGATAAGGCTCATTCTACCCGCCATACTGCTGCATCGGTGGCTGCTTCCAGGGACGTCCCTATCCAGGAAATCTGCAGGGCTGCTACCTGGAAGTCAGCACACACCTTCATCACCCATTACCACATCGACCTTGAGTCATGCTGGGATGCTGGTTTTGGGGCCTCGATTCTCCAGTCTTTATTCCCTAAGTAGGGGGTGTGCGCCTTGCCTCCCTCCTCCCGGAGAACTGCTAGGAGTCTGCCAGACAGTGTGGATGAACAACATATCCATGTCCCTAGAAATACAGGTTACTCACCTGTAACAGGAGTTCTAGGAATGGTATATGTTGTTCATCCACACGACCCACCTGACCTCCCCAGCTTCGACGCACAACCTGAGCTTCCAGCGGGCCAGATCTGGCGTCATGGGGCGGAGCCGAGAGTTTTACCACCCGGGTGGGTGGGAGGAGCCAGCTTGAAGACCTTCCGGCAAGATTTAAAGCGGCAAGGATACCTGCCAGACAGTGTGGATGAACAACATATACCATTCCTAGAACTCCTGTTACAGGTGAGTAACCTGTATTTTTGGTTGCTGTTACGTCAGCAAGGAGAATCTCAGAGCTACATGCTCTCATGTGTAAGGAACCTTATTTAATTTTCCACCAGGACAGTGTGTCCCTGAGGACGAATCCTAAATTCCTGCCTAAGGTGGTCTCAGCCCTTACCCTTAATCAGGACATCGATTTGCCGGTGTACTTCCCCAGGTGCACCAACAGAGGAGAGGCACTGCTTCACACCCTAGATGTTCACCGCTCCTTAAGATACTACTTGCCCAGGACCAAACAGCATCGCAAATCAGCACAGCTGTTTATTTCCTTTGCTGAGAGGATGTTGAGCCAACCAGTCTCAAAACAGACTCTTTCTCACTGGCTTGTCCAGTGCATTTCTTTTTGCTACAGCAACAAACAGAAGCCCCTTCCGGGCACAGTCAGGGGCCACTCGACTAGGGGGGTGGCTGCTTCCTTCGCAGCGCTGCGAAACGTCTCCATCTCGGCCATTTGTGCCACAGCCACATAGAGCTCAGTGCACACCTTCATTAGGCACTACAGCCTCGACATCGCCTCACGGCGGAGAGCAGGTTTCGGCCTCGCCATTCTGCAGGGTCTCCTATCCTAGATTCAGGATTTTTCAAGATCTCTGTTTTATGCCTCCTCCCCTAGAACGTCTCTAGGTGCTATTGCTTGGGAATCAGTCCTAATGGTGTAACCTGCTGCAAGAGCTGTATCTCGAAGTAAGATAGTACAGTTACATATGTAAAGTTACCGTAACAATAGATCTTCGAGAACAGCTCTTGCAGCAGGTACCTTCCTGCCCACCATTCCCCCTTGGAGGAGGTAAGGCCTAACCAGGCTTCGGCAGGAGCTTACTCTCCTTTGTTCCTCTGATGGCGGATCCTCGGTCTCCACTTCTGATGTCATCCAGTGGCCGGAAGTCTTTGGCGGGAGAACTGGGGATTCTGGCGGGACCGCCTCCTTATGTACTACGCCTGACGTCAGGGGCGGGACAGACGTCGGAGGCGGTCCCCACTGAAGACTGCTAGCTAGAAGATTTCCATGGGGTCCTGATGCCTGCCGGCTTCAGTCCTAATGGTGTAACCTGCTGCAAGAGCTCTTCTCTAAGATCTACTGTTACAGTAAGTTCTTACATAACTGTACTTTCCACAACCTGTACCAAAGCCTCCGGAGCCATAGCCAATTCACTGGAGGGAGACCGTAAATCCACTCATCCTTTGCAGGCCTTAAAAGGGTGCAACCCCCCCTTTGCTTACCCGAGTCCCAAATCTAGCCTCTTGTCCCAAAGAACTAGCCCGATCATATTGCAAGGTTTTCATTTGTGTACAAACCACAGCAATTTGATCACTATAGTCATGCTGTGTAGTATCAGATAGAGATATCAAATGTTGCAACTGCTGCCGCAATGCCAAATACAGTAAGTATTGGGCAGTCTGATTCGCAGCAGCCTTCCCCTGAAAGACCTGCCTCCATCTCAATTTAGAATCTTCCCACCACTCACAAGCGTTCTCATAGAGGTCAGTTACCAAGAGCCGAGCAGCCCATTCCCTCCTCCACAATTTCAGAATGTGAGGATCCTCCAAGAGGGAGTCATTAAGCGTCCATCTGTTTTTCTTACACCTCAGAGCATTGTCCCAAGAAAAAGGCACCCTGAGGGCAGCATGGTCTGAAAATTCTACACCCACCGTCTGACAAGAAATGATCTTCAAAACTTTAGACAAGAACACAAAATCAATACGTGTTTGCAAATGCCCGTTAAAAAAGGTAAACCCCCCTGACTCATGACAAAACCTGTAAGCATCCATTAGTTGGGCCGTGGTGATAATGTCCTTCAAAACAATAGAATCACAAAATAATTTAGGGGGTTGCGACCCCCTATCCTTTTGACGTAAACCACAATTAAAATCACCCACCCACAAGAGTAACCTGGAGGTGTGCAAAAAGGGCCTTACCAAATGGAAAAGGGACACCCACTGTGCTTTGGTCTGGGGAGCATAAACAACAATTATCCAAAATCTCTCCAAGGAGTATGTAAAATCCAATAACAGTGCTCTACCTGGTTGTATATCTACCAACCTGGAAACATGTAAATCAGGGTTAGAAAATAAAATCCCAATACCATCACATTTGTCAGTGCCTGATG
The DNA here is from genome assembly GCA_016271365.2 of Neoceratodus forsteri. NCBI lineage: Eukaryota > Metazoa > Chordata > Ceratodontiformes > Ceratodontidae > Neoceratodus > Neoceratodus forsteri. Next base: position 1,267,047,835 of record CM057453.1, read on the forward strand.
ACCAAAATGAAGGACCAAGGGTCCATGCCTGGGAAGCCTGTTGCAGTTCTTGATGTGATTTTAATCTAGTATCCACTAGACAAACAATATCACACCTGAAATCCTGCACAGTCAATAGCACACCCCCAAGCATTCTATGACCTTTGATACTGTTTACATTTAAAGAGCAAACTGATAAAGAAACCATTTAAGTTCCTATTTGTGATTTACTCCTACAACTTTGGCGGGTCCGTTTAGCAATAGGATCCAGCTCCCCGACACCCTCAGTGTCTGTATTAGATCGTATAGAGGAGGTATCCATGTCTCCCCCCCCCAACGAGTCCTTATCAGACAGGTCTGTGGCCAATACTGCATATTTATTACTGGACTGCCAAGTACGGACTCCGGCCTCCTTGCCCCGACCAGCAACGGCCGAACCTTTCCTGGTCCGCTTATGAGGGATTTGAACAAAACCAGAAGCCTCTAGGCCAGAAGCAGACTGCTGGGGGCATTTCACCAGCAACCACAACCGGCCCCTCTTCCAGGACATGAACCACAGGGACAGGGGGTGGATCTATAACAGAAGGCTGAGCCTGTAACAGAGGTGGAGAGCTGACCAGATTGTCCTGGATAACAACCACCTCAGGCCCCCTTACTAACCCCTCAGGTGCAGAGGAAATCAAACTAACTTTCAAATCCCTGGCAGCAACAAGTTTAGCCTGCGTTTGCTGTGCCATAGTAATCAAACCTTCATGTGAAGGGCAATCCTCCCTATTATGCGACGCCCAGGGGCAGCGGCCATAGGCATGTCCCATACACTCATAGAGGTTACATTTAAAAAGATTCAGACATGCACTAGAATTATGTCCAAATTCAAAACAATGACTACACTTCACAGTATTGCAGGCCGAACTAAAGTGAACACGGGAACCACATTTAAAACAGGATTTAGGCTGCCCTACATAAAAAATGAGACCTTTATCCTTCCCCAGATAAAAAAAAAAAACTGGGTAAATGACTAGGCCCAGCATTGGTAGAATACAAGTTTACTCTAACTCTCCATCCCCCATCCCAGATTTGCTCATTATCCAATGTGGGGGTAGGTTTGTTAAGCACCTCACACCGTTGTTTTAACTAAAATAAAATATCCTCCACATTGACCCCTTCATTTTTAAACATAATAGTAATATTCCTGACAGTGGGCTTAGTCAAAGGAATAGCTTGAAAGGGGGACCAAGTGGGAGAAGCTTGACAGGCCACATACTGTGCCCAAAACCTATCCAAGCTGGAAACTTGTTTAAAACTGACATCATAATTATGATTGCCCAAACTAATAAGGGCAAAGATCTTGGAAGAAAAAAATTTCATAGAGCCCTTAAGTAAAGTTTTAGCCACATAAATCCTATTAGGGGGTTCCACAAGCCCTCCCTTATATAACAGTCGGACAACATTACGTCTAGGTGCCGGTTCTCCCTTAGTTGTAAATAAATCCGCTAGTTTAAAACCAACTGGCTGAACAGGATCATCCTCTGCAGTATCTAGCAACAAAGGGGCCGGCCCCATCCTGAGAGGAACCTCGGGCTCAGGGGGTACAGTAGTAGAAGGAACAGGAGAAAGAGCTACTTTATGCAGAGTAGATAAGTGATCAACAACAGTAGAACCTGAAACAGTAGAAACATCCCCCAAGTCATTATGAGTCTGTAATACAGCAGTTTGTACACCTGAAACACTTCCCTCTGTCACGCCACAACCCGAAACAACACCCTGGGGATCGTTGGAGCTCAGTTCAGTGTCGGTGGCCACAGATGTTGCTGCCTTTTGCAGCATTGCCAAATAAGTGGGATCCTGGGAGTCTGGTGTCCAAGTACCCCCATCTCCCTGTTCCTAAGTAGCACTCTTCAAAGCCTTCTCAGGGGACCAGGAAGCCCCCTGGCTACAATCCCTGGATTCAGTAGGAAGTCCCGCAGTTGATGAATGCCCCACAGGGGCCAAAGTCCCATTTCATTTACTCCAGTCCAGTGATTTAGAAGTGGAAAAGAGAAACACATCTGTAGCCAAATTCAAAGGGCCTGATGTCTCAGGCCGACCTTCTGGAGGCTTACCTCAGATTTTGCCATGTCCAAGCCGCTGTTTTCCTGCTTGCCCTGGAAGGAGTTCTGAAGAAACATGCGGGGGCTGTGGGCACACCAAGGGAGCACTCGAAAGACTGCCGGCCCCAAAACAAACCTCTGACGCTGCAGGAGTGACAGGAAATGGTGCAGAACCTTCTGTGTCAGGAGGGGGCTTAATCGACTGCACATCCCCAACACTAGGAAGCCCCAAAGACGCCTGCTGGAGCGCTGCAAGCTCCTCGTCCAACAGAAGCATTTACTGCACTAAAGCGGAATGCTTTAGTAATAAAGCCGAATGTGTAGCATTTTCATCCGTAAAACAAGCCGCTCCTTGCCGCCCGGCAAGAGCCCCAACAATCTGCACGTCAGCTTCAATGATCGTCGCTGCAGCGGCCGCAGCCACAACACATTCCTCATCCACGGCCCCAGAAGCTGCAAGCGCAGGAGAGGAGGCCCGCTCCCCTGCACTCTCGACGTCCATCTCCTCCAAAGGCACCTGCACACTGGCCATCCTGCAGCCAGTAGCCAAGGCTTCCCCTACCAGCGAGCAGGGGAATTTCCCCGGTATCCTGGCCAAATTTCCCTCATTCACTATAAATACCACCAACAGCTTAATCTGGTTCAAAGTCAGTTGGCATTCATCTGTATCCCCCTCCCCCAGGTCGTGCCTGAAAATAGGCAGGATTTGTCTAGTGCACTTACCCGGTCAACAAAAACTAAATAAATAAAATAAAACGATTAAAATTTATGTGCTTTTATAAACTTCATCAATGTATTTGAGCAGTTTGGGTCTGCCTATGTAACAGTGTTTTCCCACCTTTTCTCTTTGCTTATAAAGTATTATACAATAGCATCGTACAAAGTAGAGCTCTGATTGACTAGCTGGTACCTTCAGACCATGGTAAATCTCAGTATTACCAACAGAAGAGGTACCAGCCAGCCGCACTCTCAAGCACTCTGAAAATCCATCCGAGCCCCCGAACATAAGAATGAAAAACTGCCACACTGACCTAGCTACAACACTGGTGTGATGGAGTGCAGGTTTCAAACAGACTCCCGGCAACAGTCCCACAACCAGTTTTATAGCCTCCAGAAACAAAGTGCGACAGTGAAGTAACTAGTGTTTCTTAATAAAAAAATGATTACTTAAAGCTGTATAAATCATGGCTGAAAAGCAGAGCTGGCCATGAAACCGGGCATGCGCCATATGCATCAGCGCATACCCAATGTCATGGTACAGCTTTTCAGCCGTGATTCATATAACTTTTAGCCATCAGTTTTCATTAATACAGTTTATCCCTTCAGCATTAAGGTTTGTACACGGTGAGAGAGCGGCTCCTTTACTTGAGTTTACACACCGAGAGGGACTGGACGTTCGGTACCCAGTGGCACGGACAATGAACTCCTGAGGCAGGCAGACAGCTCCTCCCTCCTTGGGCTCGCTGGCAGCTGTCCTGCTGTTTTTTCAACTTCTGCCCTTACTCCAAGATCAATGTCCCCCTTCATTCTCCTGTGCAGACCTTCTGATTTGCTCGTTTTCTAGCTTCTGTGACATTAAACTCCCTTCTCTGTCTTTCTTTCTCTTCCATGAGACATGACTGAAACAAGACCCCGTTGCGGGGTTTCCCAATATATTCTGGAACTCCCTTTTTCTGAGGCACTCTTGCTGGCTCAGTGGTTATTCCGTTGGTTCTTGACTGTATCCCACTGTGCTCTCTCTCTCTCACATGGCCTTATGGTTTGTTACCATTAACTAAATAAAAAACAGCAGTATTAGTCTACTGTTCACACCAGCTACACACGCCAATCCTGCTATACCTCAAAGCCCTATCAACTCAGGACTATTTTCTCTGGTACAGCAATAAATAAAAAAATATATATATATATATATATTTTTTTTTTCTACAAAAAATACAGGGGAACATTGTATAATCGCAGTAAATCATTCCAGGTGTGGGTTACACTTGGATTTACCCACGGCTGGTGTGGTTTGGCCACAAGGCCACAGACCGAGTGGTCAAACCGGGTCAGCCATGGATAAATCCCAGCATAACCAACATCCTGGAGTGGTTTATTGCTTAATTATTGTATTGACTACTTTCTTCATCCTGGTTTTTTTTTTTCTGTTTTTCCCCACATTCAAGACATGTTTATCATGGAATGTTTACTATGGAATACAAGGATTCAAAATTCTGCTCAGTTCCACTGGCAAGATATTACTTTCCTAAAATACTGTACACACAGAGAACAAAGTCCTGCCAGGGTAAGCAGAAGAGATTTCCCTGATGAGCAGGTAAAGACAGAAGGGAGATGTTTCACTGTTAGTAAAGAAATAGTTGTAATGAAAAACTATAAACAATGCTTAATGTTTCTAATTTTGTTTATGCGTGTAAGGAGAGTTTGATGATCAGGGAAACAACATTTAATTAGTTTTATTTTTTATTTAAGGTAGTTTTATTTTTAGGGCCCAGTTGAAGGTTTTTATAGTGTAAAGGTAGCAGCCATGTTTGTGAAGGAAGATCAGTTCTGGTTGCAAGGGGACTGATGGAAGATGGTTCTGGTTGTAAGAGGAGCGATTTGCTCATTAGAAACATAGAAACATAGACTTTGACGGCAGATAAGGACCACTTGGCCCACCCAGTTTGCCCATTTCCCTACCTACTGGATAAGCTGCAGATTCTAGTTAACCAACAGCCTATTTCCTGCAACCCCCCACTATAATCGCCTTATGTCTGTCCCATGCATGTTTGAATTCCTCCACTGTTTTAGACCCCACAACCTCTCCAGGAAGGCGATTCCATCGTCCACCACTGTCTCCGTGAAAAAGAATTTCCTCACATTACCCCTGAGCCGTCCCCCTCTAACTTTAAATTGTGCCCCCTTGTTCTTACACATCTCTTTTTCTGAAAGATGCTACCCTCCTGGACTTTGTTGATTCCCTTGAGGTACTTAAAGGTTTTTATCATGTCCCCCCTGTCCCTCCTTTCATCAAGGGTATACATATTAAGCTCTCTCAGTCTCTCTTCATATGGTTTCTGATGTAGACCCTGCACCATTTTAGTTGCCCTCCTCTGGACTGCTTCCATCCTGTCTATGTCCTTGTGTAGATGAGGTCTCCAAAACTGCACGCAGTACTCCAGATGGGGTCTCACCAACTGTCTGTATAGAGGGATAACCACTTCTCTTTTTCTACTTGTGATGCCCTCCCTATGCATCCCAGTATCCCCCTGGCTTTCCCTACTGACATCTCACATTGCATACCCACCTTTAGGTCATCTGATATGACTACACCCAGATCCCTTTCCATTATTGTTGTTGTTAGTACCTCCCCTGCTATTGTGTACTCTTCTCCTGGATTTTTATTTCCCAGGTGCATTACTTTGCACTTCTTTGCATTGAATCTAAGTTGCCATATGTCTGACCATTCCTCCAACCTTGCCAAGTCCCTTCTCATCCTTTCTACCCCCTTGTGTATCAACTCTGTTACAGATCTATGTGTCATCCAAAGGGCATACCTTTCCTTCCAGACCCTCTGCAATGTCACCTATAAAGGCGTTAAAGAGGACTGGACCAATACTGAGCCAGGGTACTCCACTAGTAACCCCCCTTTCTTCAGGATGTGTTCCATTCACTATTACCTTCTGTGTCCTGTTGTGCAGCCAGTTTTCTACCCAGGCTACCACCCTGGGACCCACTCCCAGGCTGGCTAACTTGATTATTAATCTTTTGTGCAAGACTCTGTCAAATGCCTTGCTAAAGTCTAGGTAGGCCATATCCACAGCCCCTCCCTGGTCTATTACTTTGGTCACCCAGTCAAAGAAATCAATTAGATTTGTCTGACATGACCTTCCTGCTGTGAATCCATGCTGCTTTGGGTCCAGTGCCCTGCTGGCCTCTAGGTACTCAACAGTTCTTTCTTTCAGAAGTGATTCCATCATTTTCCCCACCACTGAGGTCAAACTAACAGGTCTGTAGTTTCCTGCTTCTGCCTTGCTCCCACTTTTCTGAAGGGAATCACATCTGCCCTCCTCCAGTCCACAGGTACCACCCATCTTCCCATGATTTGTTAAAAGTGTGGTTAGTGGTGTCACTAGGTCCTCCTTAGCTCTTTTAGGATTCTGGGTGAATCCCGTCAGGCCGCTTGCTTTGTCCACCTTGAGTTTTGTAGTTCTTTCAGTACTCTTTCTTCTTTAAATGGACTGGTATCAACCCCACTATCCAGAGTGCTTCTACTGTTTGGTTTAGGTAACTCCTCCTCTTCTTCTTTTGTGAATACTGAGCAAAAGTATTCATTCATATCTCTGCCTTTTCACTGTCTCCCTCTGCCCACCTCCCTCTCCTTTATTAATCTTCCCTATCCTCCCATAACCTTTCTATGTTCCTAATATACCTATAAAGGTTTATCCCCCACTTAACTGAGTTGACTATCCTTTCCTCGGTTTGGGCCTTTGCTTTTCTGACTGCCTTCCCCACTTCTTTCTGCTTTAATTGATACAGTTCCCTGTCGTACTCTGTCTGTGATTCCTTATACTTTTTGAATGCAGCCTTTTTCTCCTTAACCTTCCCTGACACTTCTTTTGAGAGCCATAGTGTTTTTTTATTCCGCTTTGTTTTCTTTATTTGTTTCACACAAAGGCTTGTTGCCTCCATGATGGCAGTTTTGATTTTTCTCCATTGTTCTTCCACCCCTCCTTTCTGGCCATTTGCTAATGCATTCCTCAGGTATTCACCCATTTTGCCAAAGTCAGCCCTTCTAAAGTCCAGTATCCTTGTATTTGTATGGCTTGTCTCCATGGTTGTGTTTATTGTGAAGCACACTGTGCAGTGGTCACTTGTTCCCAGGTGTCATTGTGTGGTGTGATTTAGGAACAGAATGACTGTGCATATATAGAGATTTAATGTATAGTCAGCTGATGCCTCTTGCCAATGAGCTTTCTAGATTTTTTCTTGCCATTTTTTAACTGAATGTAAATAACTCCTTTGTACAAAATTATGTGATTGTGTGTAATATTTTCATGTATGTATACTGTGGTAAATCCCTCCCCCATATCCATGGGCCGCACCTGGAAACGAGCCTCCGCTTGGTGTGCTTTTCCCAGTTATCAAATGTTTAAATAAATAAAAAAAATATATACAGAACTCGCATGTTACACATGGTGGAAGAAGCAACAAAAGACCTGCATAGCAAAGATATCTGAGTGCCGCAGCCACAACATCAACTCATGTGCAGCTGACCATGCCAACACATACAGTGCCTGGATACAGAATAGAAGGGGTTTAAACTGGCTTCGCCATGGGTCACAAAGCACTCCTACATACCTTTAAACAGGTGCTGAAAACCTGAAATACAGGAATATTCTCAAGATCTCAAGTGCACACCTGTCTTGTCTCCTACTGAACATTACAAGTATAAAGACTACGTCATAGTTCAAAATATAAAATAATGGGTTACTGTACGAAAATACTATATACAAGTATGAGGGATGGCGAAGTATGACTCTTGATTTCTGCAAGTAGTAATGGGGACGGAGAATCCAGGAGCCAACTCAGCCCTCCACAGACACCTGCCTTAAAATAAAGTTTGACCAGCACCCCCATTCCCTCAACACAAGTGCTTCCTAGCCAATTTATGTTAAAGAGCAAGTGGAACCAAAATAGACAGACAGGAAAATTATACAATTTTTTTTTTGTATTATGCTTTTTACCTCCCACACCGACCTAGCCGCCAACACCTTCGGGTTACCAAGCCTAATTACCACCGCTCTTGGGCCCTCCAGGTCGCTGTCCACTGCCCCTCATCATGCCTCCCCCGACCGACCCGACATATCACTTCACCGGCGGACCCTCATTCCATGGTCACGACTGGGAGGGGGAGACTGCTGTGTACCCAAAGGCACACACTTCCATCCTCATCGGCGGGGGGGGGACTGCAGCTCGGAGCTGTCCCGGGCTTTGCGGTAATGGAGAGGCGAGCTGCCATCATCTGTGCAGCTTAGGCAGTCATCCTTTTTCTTGCTTTTGACCCACCTCCTAGTCCAAATCTGTCAGGGATGCCCTGGGGTGGAGACGTATGGTGGCACGTCGAGGTAGCACACCACAAAGTACATCTCCAATCCACCACTAGGTGTCACAGGTCTGCCCACCCACCCCCCGGGAGGGAAGCGTCCAGTAGACGCTCTTCACTCACTCCTGCCAGTCTCTGCTTCTGGTACCCGGGCTTGGGTGCGAACCCAGGTCACCAGCGCAAAGCGAACCCTTCGCCATGGAGCCATAATACAAATTTTAAGTAGTAGCCAGTTGTAACTTTTATTTCTGAAGTATTTTGCTTTTGCTCATTAGAAAGTCTTATACGTGATCATATTGTGCCGAATATGTAGAATAGCTCTCATCCTGGCAGCTGACGTAGCTGTCTCGAATCCCTCCATTACTATCAGTGAGATCACAATGCTGATGATTTAATGTTACAGACAACTGATCTGGCAGCTACTGAGTGGCTGTTCCCAAGCAACAATGATGTCACAGTCAGTGAGGTCACAAATCTGAATATGTACTGGGGGGAGCAGAGCTAGATATGTCAGCTGCCAGGCAGAGTGCTGTTCTGCTCATCACACCTACTAGCATCAGGTAAGCCAGTTTCTACCTAACCAAAGGGAAAAGAAAAAGTACCTCAGATATAAAAGGTAATTGTTGACTGCTTTTAAAAAATATTAGTTGTAGGCAGTACACTAGCTCTTTAAAGGTTTTGAATATTAAAACAGCAGGAAAATGGGTAACACTTCAAAGGAGATGACAGTATTCACTGTAAAAAAGCTGTCACCACTGAACAGTCATCTCGAAGCAAGAGTTCTGCCTAAGTGTTAAGAATAAACACATTTCAGTCTTGACCTTTCCCTGTTTAAAGTTTTGGTCAACGTGTTTCATAGTTTTAGTTTAGGAAACTCCATGAGGTCTTGCTCATTGAGAGGTGGGAAGCTGACTCGGGCACTATGTGAGGGGTGCCTCCATGTCCTCTTATCCTCCCAAAGTGGTATCATTTACTGACTTTTCCAAATTTGACCTGTCGGCGTTCCTTTATGACCTAAAACATGTTGACTGCTCTTTACTACCACTGACATCAACCAGGCCACTGATTATTTCAACACAACTTTACTAACCTTGCAGAACAAGCACATTCCATCATCGACGTGCAGGGTCAGAGGGGAAATTGATCAAATGGCTGAAGCGGCCTTTTCTGCAACAGGTCAAGCGTCGTGGCAAACTTTGGTCAGAATGAAAATCCTCCACTCTTCAGGCTGACATTGATTCCTCTGCCTCTAACCCTAAGAGATACTGGACTCAAATTGAGACCCTGGGGAATACCAAGCTGTAGGCACTGAATGATATGCTAATTAATGATATTCTTTGCAATATCCCCTGCACTATTGCCAACGCCTTTAACACCCTCTTTACCATGGTTCTTCATATCCCCCATCCTGTGGCCCCCAGCCCCCTTCTCCAGCTCCTCGTGATGCATCTCCTACCCTGGAGTTTTCCCATGTCATGTATCAGGAGGTTCTTAGGTTATTAAGCGCCATTTCCTCTCATGGCAGTGTTGGTACAGATGGTCTGGAACCCAGAATCCTCAAACTTGTGGCCCCTCTTCTAGCCACGCCCATTACTCTGCTGTTTAACGTATCCATTAGCACCTCCAGTGTGCCTTCAGCCTGGAAATCCACCAGGACTATTTCAGCGTTCAAGAAAGGAGACCCCAGAATTCTAGCTAACTATTGTCCCATTGCATTACTGCCTACTCTCTACAAGTTATTGGAGAAACTTATCCACTGCCAGCTGTCTGCTCATTTACTTAAATTCAACCTTCAGTCCCCTGTTCAACATGGGTTCTGGGCTGGTCATAGCACCACCACTGCTCTCATCCTATTCACCACTGAGGTTAAGTCCAACATGGATAAAGGCCTACTTACTGGCTCAGTGTTCATAGACCTAACCAGGGCATTCGACTTGGTTAATCACCCCTGCTCTTGGATAAGCTGCATTCTCTTGGTGGCTCTGAATCTACCTTATCCTTGATCTGCAGATACCTTGATAACCCTTCCCAATCTGTCTCCTTCTATAAGGTTCTTTCATCTCCAGCCCCTGTCTCCTGTGGTGTCCCTCAAGGGTCCATTCTTGGGTCTTTGCTCACCTCCATCTTTGTTAATGATATTCCTACTTCCATACCCCCACTGTCGCTCCATCATGTATGCAGATGACTTAGTGCTGTACACTGCCTCCCGTTCCATAGCTGAACTTAGTGATCATCTATCACCTGCGTTCCAACAACTTCAATCCTGGTTCTCCTCTAACTTTCTAATCCTCAACCTTCCTAAAACTCAGGCTATGCTCTTTGGGTTCCCTAGAAAACTCCATGTCAAGTCCTCCAAGCTTCACGTGTTTTGTTGCAACGGGTCAGCAGTCCTGTCCATGGACTCCTTCAGATACGTAGTGGTGATGCTGGAATCTGCACTTGATTTCTCCTCTCACATAAACAATGTATGCGGATCCGTTAACATGAAGATTGGTGCGGCCTACAGTGTGCATCACTCCCTAACCCTTGCAGCTAGGATCTCTGTGGCTAGAGGTGTCTTGCTCCCTAGGCTTCTATTAGCTCTCCCTATCCTTTCCCAGGCTGATGCTAGTATTCTTCGGAAGTGGGACACCACTTACAACAACATTTGTAGGTTTGCCTTATTGGCCCCTTGCCTCACTCACCATTGCCTTCTCTACTCTGTCCTGCACTGGCTGTCTCCCAATTCCCGTCATACTACTCTCTGGGATGTTTCATTGACTCCATGACCAGAAACCGCCTCCCTAATTCTCTTGCAGCCATGTTTAACCCTGTGCTTCACTCCCACCCTCTGAAGTCCTCAAATTCTCCACTGTTCTCTGACCCGCACTGCGCTACAAAAATGGGTGAGCAAGCATTCTCTCATTTTTCCCCCAAATTCTGTAATTCCCTTCCCCAGTTTAAAATGCCCCTTATCTCACACCTCCTTCAAGACTGCACTTTTCTCTCACCTTTATGCACTTGACACATGCGACTGAATCTAAACTTGCTTGTCCTAACTGCCTAGATTTCTGGTTTCTCCAAACATATCTCCCAACTTGTCTTAAGTCTGCCTTGTTCATCACTGTGTGGATGATGTATTATTCCTGACTATCCCTGTGTGGATATCTGTTGTAAATGTTATAAGACTTTATATATGTACTTGCGTTTATGTATGTATTTATTTATTTATTTATTTAGTCGTTGGTAACTGGGTAAGTGCACTGATCCAAGGGACTGTTTTCAGGCATGACCCGAGCCAAAGGTGCATAACACATAGGTACAGTCACAAAGGGGAAGATTTTACAATCGGGGAAGGAAAAGGTAATATACAAAATTTACACGGCAGGCATAAAACATACAATTTTATAATGACTGTATAATGTATTCTCCTGGGTTGTGTCTGAAAATAGGCAGGGCTATTGCCTGATGCACTTACCTGGTCAACAAAAGCTAATAAATAAGTGCAACACCATGACTCCTGCATATCCCCATAGAGACCTCAACATACAGTATGTGATGGGGCCACTGAAAGGTAAAGCAGCAGTTAGTATATGGTACACTCTGTCCTGAAGAAATAGATCAGTTCCATCCTATTTGGCTGGAATTTAACTTACAGGAAAAAAAATGGCAGAAGTGAGGGAGAAAATATAAAATAATCATTAAACACTGAATTAACAACATTAGAAATGCAGACATCTTAGAGTGGTCAAAACTAAAGGCAACAGCTCAACTAAAACTTTGAGAATATACGCATTCTATTCTTGGCCTCGCCCTACTCTATTGAGTCAACATGTTAATTTGTTTTTTTAATTTTCTGGGACTATATTGAAGCCTCCCATGTGGAGGGTTGGGAAGCTGACTCGGCACCTGCAGACATCTCAAATGCTGCATACGCCTCACAGAAACCATTAATAATTAGTGGAGGCAGTGATTGAGGCTGACAACAATCATGTGAGTTTCCTGGTCCTAAGTAAGTTATTAAACAAGTAAGTACCACACTCTTGATCTGAAGCAGGGCTAGTGCTACTGGTAACCCTGAATGAAAAGTAACTAAGGATAAAATGGGACTCCAGGGTGAGCAGTCAGACTTTTGCAGCAGTTCAGCAAGTGGACCAAAGATGGTCTAACAGTCCTGATGGGGTAAGGGCACCCCGTGAACCAAACAGCAGGTAGTACCAGAAAAACAACACTAGAAGTTCCAGTATGGGTAGACTTGGAACCAAGTGGACTGCGTTCCCACCATGAGAACAAAATACACTCTACAGCTAAGATCCACACTAATTATCTGAAACAAAAGTCAATTGAGATTAACCAACTTTCAGCCACACCTGGGAGAAACTACAAAGGATCATTTAATATAGGCAGGTTACTAAAAGAAGCATGATTGACGAAAGACAGAGAAAATACAAGGTTACACTAGGCATGTGCCTCTCATTTCATTGATCTAATGTATATATGTTTTGGCCTTAAAACTGTTTCTGAATGTGACAGGTTCATTTCAAGTGGGAAATTGTTAAGCAGCCAGTAGCTGAAGTGTTTAAATAATCTTTCTCCAATTGCAGTTCTTTTAGTTCTTTCTAGAAATCTGTTACACATACTATTTCTGATACCAGGATCATGCTGGCATACTTGCTACTGGCTAAAGAGGTTGAAAGTTTAGAAGGCGAGTCAGTGTTTAACACTGAGAAAATTAGGGTACGGATATACAGCTTCAGGCAGATTCTACAAGGGCATAGTTTTTTACCTGGTGTAGCTATCACAGTGTTAAGTCCTAGCTGGGCCAAGGAAGGCGAACCAACATGTGTTATTGAAGCTGACTCTGAACTTGTTGAAGTCTGAGTTAGTGACCTTGTAAAAGATATAACTACTAATGTATTCCAGACTGGGAGAGAGGACTCATTTGACTGTGGTTATTTGTTCTTCAGGGATTAGATCTCTATTTCTGCCAGCCTGGTGGCGCTGAGTCACTGGATGCCTTACCTCATGCTATGCTGGCAACCCGGGTTCAGGAATGACCTCGGGTCGCTGGGGTGCCGGCATGGGGGTTGAGCAGGTTAGAGCATTAGCTGTCCTGTCCCGGGAAGGGAGGGAGGTCTCCTGCCTGTAGTCCCGCCATCACCAGAAGGAGGTCTGGTAACAGGTGTAGGTGGTTCCCGGTGTGACTGGTACAGTGGGGCATCCGTCAGCGCATGTGCCTCCACACGCGTACGTCACATCGGGATGGGTGGCTGTGGGAGAATATGGAAATTGCTGGGGCTCCACAGGACCCGTGATGGCCCGATCGCCACCAGATTGGATGTACCAGGGTAGCGGGGGAATGACGGCACCCCCCACCTGGCCCTGCCAAGGTGGGGGAATCTGCGGAAAAACCCTGGGACGGCGAACAAGCTGGGGGTCAGGCTAGAGGATGAACCCATCTGAGGGAGGAGGTCATAGCCCCTGTGGAGCCAGCTGAGGAGGAGAAAATACATATGGGAAAAAAAAAAAAAAGAAATCTCTATTTCTGTTGAGGAAGCCTAGAGTTTGGTTGTCCTTAAAGACTGTGTTGGAAGCATTTGATTTAGAGTTCAGATTACTATCCAGAAGCCCCTCTAAGCATTTCATAGAATGAACCAGCCTCCTTGAACCTGCTAGAACACAACATTGTGATCTCTACACCAAGTCCAACACTTTGCCTCACTACTTACAGAACAGTATTTCGAGAAACAGCATTTATGCAGCACAGCATCAGGCTGCTTAAGAATCTCATATTTGAACTAAACATTTCTAATTAAAAAAAAAAAAAAATGTTTAGCCCCAAAATGTATATGCACTTGATCAATCAAATGGGATATACCTGCTCCATGTAACCATGAATATTCCTTGTCTTTTATCTACCAAGTCTCCTGCAGTGACCTGTCTGTATTAAATAATCTGTTGAAGTTGCTCCCAGGCTTGGCTGAAAATGGTTCATCTCTGTCCCTCTGTCCACCTACTATACCAAGTAAAACAAAAAAAAAATCACTTTCCCCTGTACCATACAATTAGTCAGGGGCAATAGCACCACTTTAGTGTGGTACAGAAAACAGGAGGTAAACATGGAGTGACCCCACAGTTCCACGTGATGATAAATACAACCAAACCTACTACTAGAACAAGCACCCTTTAATTTTAATTTTATCTGCAGAAAATCAGAAATACACCCAGCACTAGTCACCTCCAGTAACTGATTGTATATAGTGATTAACTTATAGCTCACCAGGAAATGCAGTGTTACCTTAAAATATATAATTGCAGACACTGAGGGTGGGGGATGCTGAACCCACACAAGACTACTGGTAATAGCATTTTACTACTGATCACTTACTTCCTCAGCCAGGTGTCCTATCCCCCCCTTCCCCCATACCAACACCTTCCTCTGCATAGAATAACAGGAGAGAGGCCTGTTTAAAATTTGCTGCACAGAAAACCTACAATTGAAGAGGCTCTGCGACAACCACCTGTCATGCACCTGAAAGAAAAAGAATGCAACTCGCAAAATACTCTGCCTTTGAAGGGCACATTATCCCAGTTAAATTTGCATTTTTTTTTTTACTACTTTTAGACTTACTGCTAAATATTTCTCCATTTTATCTTTATGGTGTTACACTGAACTACTGTAGAGTGGAGTACATTACTCCCATGTAATATCACAGAAAGATACGAGTTGGGAGCCTGCTGGCCATATGGATTCGTCCATTTGTACTAAGGGGTTTATTTTTTGCTTCCCATATAATCATCAAGCGATTTCTTAAAGTTATCTAGTGAAGTACTGTTAACTACATTAGATGGTAGTCTATTCCATATATTGATGACCCTCTGGTTCAACTAATTTCCCATTTGATTTGTTCTATGATTTTCACCTCATAACTGGTGCGGATGGAATCTGTTATACCTGTTATTGTTGCTGACTTATCCTGTGTTTTCCCACAGGTCTCTATCCAGAAGTGCCTTAAACACAATGCATACATCACCTCTAAGCCTACGATAGCTCATGTTAAAAAATCCCAAAAGCTTTAACCTGTTATTGTAGTCTGTATTTTTCAATGTCCTTATTGTATTTTGGTTACTCTCCTCTGAACACCTTCCAACAGGTCACTATCCTCCTTTTTGTACAGAGGCCAAACCTGAACACAGTACTCCAGATGTGGTCTTTCTAATGATGCATACAATGGAATTTTCACTCTTCTGTCCCTAGTGTTAATATTTCTAAAAAATTACCCCATTTCTTTGTGTGCATTAGTGGCTGCTGCCTTACATCCTGCCGAGACATCTAAATCATGAGTTATCAGCACACCCAAGTCCTTTTCTTCATTAATTGTTACAGTTGGGTTACTGAATAAATAGCATGTAGCCCTCATATTATTATGTTTAAAATGTGGAAGGTCACGTGATGCTAGCTTGCTGAGCAGCAGCAGGGGCTTGGAGCTCTCTACTCCTATCAACTTTACCCACTTTAATCTGCGATTTCGTGGTAAGCAATTCCAGCAATTTACACCTCATCCGAATGTCTACACTCCACCTATTGGCCTCAGGGCGTTCTCTTATCATAATCCTCAAATTTATAAGGGGATGGAGGTGGAGAAAAAACAGGCCGCAATTAGGCACACGCCACCAGCCACTCCTGAAAAGCTGCCTAAAAAAACGAGGAACCAACCCGGCTCTACCTCTGATAAAATGAGTGATAAAGCTCAGCCGTCTAATCCTGTCACCGAGGAGAAATTTCTACAGGAACTAGCTCCACTGAAGGACGTACTGCAAACCATCACTTCGGATCTCAAATCTATTCGGCAGGACCTCTCCTCTCTCACCACGAGGGTGTCTGATTCGGAGGCTAAGATCTACTCCCTAGAACAGTGGAAAACTAAAGCGGAATCTGAGCTGGCCACGCTAAATCAACAGGTCAAGAAGCTGCAATTAAAAACGGAAGACCTGGAAGGTCGTAACCGGAGAAATAATTTGCTCATTCTGGGTCTGCCGGAGTTCGAGGAGGGATCAGACCCCATCACCTTTCTTCAGAAATTCTTAACCAAAACAGTGGGCCCTTCACCCCTTAACCCCCACTACCACCTGGAGAGAGAGCACAGATCTTTGAGACCCAGACCTCCGCCGGGCTCCCCCCCACGACCAATAATTATGAAATTCCTTAGCTACATCGAAAGACAACATGTCCTTACCAAATCCCGAGAGCTACAATCTATCATGTGGGGACCGGCCAAACTTCGAATCGCTCAAGATCTCCCTAAAGAAACCAGGATGAAGAGAACTGCATTCACCCCGTCGTCCAGAAGTTAATTGCGGCGGACATTCCCTTCCGAATAGAGTATCCTGCTACCCTCAAGGTTACCATTGGAGACAACTCCCAAAGCTACGACTCCCCGGACTTGGCCTATAAAGACCTTTCTGCCAAACTTCCCAATCTTTTTAAAACTAATGGCTGAACCCTTATCCCCCAGTTTCAGCTCAAAGCGAGGCCCTATGCTTCCTTCTAGGTTTTGATGCCCTTGTTGTCTTTTTCTTTTTTTGTATTTGTTGGTTTTACCTGAGTGGCCGATTCCGATGTTGCTGTGGTGAGCGGTGACCTCGGCGGACTGGGCGGAAGCTGGGTTAGGCCGCGATGCTTCTGGTTCTCGCTATTTACCCAGAACCAATCCGGGGTGATTGCAGGTCTCAGCCTTGCTGTTTTCAGTGAGGGATCAATCTGGTCCCACCCCAAAATAGCTCCCGGGGAAACAATTTGGTTTGATGAGGTAGCACCTCCATCTCGCGGCCCACCTTGCCAGTCTCCTGCCCTTTTTCTATAACCCGGTTTGGATGGTGAGTAAACCCCTTTCCTTGGGCCTCTTTCTTTTTTTTTCTGAAAATAATTGGGATTTATTCTGTGGAATCGCAATCCCCTGTATAAAGATCACGAAACTTGTTGATGGGGGGGGGGGGATTACTCCTGAGCCCTTTGTAGCTGCTGTAAGTTGCATTGCAAACTTATAGAAGGGGGGTCTGCAAACCCAGTCCCGTATATAGGGTTCTCCTTATTTCATCCGGTTTGGATGGGAATCACTTTTCTGTCTTGGCTTTTGGTGTCTTGGAGACTTTCTAATCTGAAGGATTCTAATAGCATAGGGTTCTCTGGGTTTGCTACAGGGACCTGGTTCTCAGGCTTTTGTCGTAGTTACTCTCACTTTATAAATGTTCAGGCCTGGCACCAAGATGTATATAGTTGGTTTGTCTTATTCTGGGGATTCAACAGGGGAGGGGGGCTGGGAGGGTTGACCTGTCTGCCTTTTTATATGTACTGTTCTAAACCAATTTTGTTCTGTTTGTTTAAGACACTGCTATTTTTGGTAATCCCTTTGTGGCAGACCATAGCGGGTTGGGATCTCGGGTTTCGAGTGTGCCTTCTCTACTGGACTATAGTTGTGAGTTCTAGTAACTGTCTTTCTTTTATCCTGTTTTTGAAATGGCTGTAAGTACTGTCAAAATTGCATCATGGAATGTGCGTGGGCTCAGGGAGAAAGTCAAGAGGAACCAAGTATTTAATCATTGCGAGTTATTTCAGACTGATATTTTACTATTACAAGAAACCCACTTAATCAGCTCAGATGCTAAATGGCTGTCTCGATCTGGTTTTTCCCAGGTGTTTGTAGCAAATGGGTCCAGTTCTAGTAGAGGCGTTGCCATACTCATTAAAAAAATACATCATGTTCCTGGTAAATACAACAATAACTGACCCAGAAGGCAGATTTATATTGATCAAGGGTTCCCTTAATGGTGGTACTGTCGTTCTAGGCTCAATTTATGGTCCAATAGGGGGTAGCTCCGAATTTTTTATGACCCTAGCAGATAAAATAAGTACCCTACTTCCCTCCCAACTTATACTAGGAGGGGACTGGAACGTTACACCATCTCACCTATTAGACAAAGACGATCAATCAAACCGACCGCTTACTCCGGTTCAAAGGTCCCTACTAGATTTCCTGCACATAGTAGGGCTATGTGACCCTTGGCATCTCTCCAACCCCTCCCTTCGATCCTTCTCCTTTTTTTCTCAACCTCACGGATCCTGGTCTAGAATAGACTATATCTTGATTAGCAAAACCCTTCTCCCTGGTCTCCTCCAATCTGGTATCAAGCCGATTGTGCTCTCCGATCATGCAATTGTTTGGGCAAGAATTTCCCCAGACCCGAATTTCCAAAGGGACACTATCTGGAAGCTTAATACTCAACTCCTTAAGGATCCCCAATCAGTGACCCACATCAAGACCCTCATTTCTCACTTCCTTGAGAACAATCTTAGATCCACCCCAAGATTTGACATCATCTGGAGCTCCCTAAAATGCTACCTAAGAGGCGAATTACTCAAACTAGCCTCAGCGAGGAAAAGAGCTAGACAATCTCGTGCCTCCCTACTAATGAACAAAATCAAGGAGCTTGAAAGCTCTTATTCCCCTTCCTCTCCTTTGTCCTCCCTCGAAGCCCTCCTGGCAGTCAAAAACGAGTACACTGATCTCCTTAAAGAAAAAGCTGAATATTGCCTTTTCAAGACTCAAACCAAATATATTGAGCATGGCGAGAAGGCCAGAAGGCTCTTGGCCTTAAGACTTCGGACACTAGAAAGTTCCAGAATAATCCCGGCCCTACAATCTCCTGCTGGTTCCATTAAAACCTCTCCCAGAGAAATTGCACAGATTTTGAGAATTACTATAGGAATCTTTATAGTGTACCTTCCTCTCCGCCTCTTTCTCAGATATATCAGCCTATTTGCAGATCTTGACATTCCCCAACTTTTGCCCTCTCATTAGGAAACCCTGACAGCTCCCATCTCACTTCCGAAATAGAAGAAGCCATCGCTCTATGGCCCTGATAAGGCACCAGGACCAGATGGGTTCCCTCAAATCTTTCCAAAGTTTTTTTCCAAAGAGCTTGCCCCTTTACTCCTCAAACTATACTATTACCTCTTCTTCCACCACCGTGGACCCCACACCTCGAAGCCACCATCATCCTAATTCTTAAACCGGATAAAATTCCCACTGACCCAGCGAGCTACCGACCCATATCTCTCCTAAATTGCGACATGAAAATTCTCTCTAAGGTCTTGGCCGAACGGATTAAGAAAATCTGGACCCATCTCCTTAGCCCAGAGCAGGTCGGATTCGTACACTCTCGATCCCCATCAGACCACCTCAGAACCCTCTCTCATATCTCTCACCTCGCCCAATCATCCCATCTCCCAATGGCCCTGATTTCGTTAGATGCAGAGAAAGCATTTGACAGAGTTGATTGGTCTTTTCTCTGGGCTACGATGGCCAAGATGGGCTTCCCAACTCCTTTTCTCAAATGGATCCAGGTTTTATACAAATCCCCCTCGGCCAAGATATATTGTAATGGTGTTTTTTCCTCGCTGTTCCAACTTTATACTGGTACCAGACAAGGCTGCCCTCTCTCACACTTTTTGTTCAACTTATATCTCGAGCCCCTTCTTATTAAGCTTAAGTCCTCCCCACTTATTCAAGGCTGTCTGGTGCAACAGCATGAGTTAGTCCTCTCAGCCTATGCTGACGACATACTTCTACATGTTACTCACCCCGCCATTTCCCTAGGACATGCACTGCAACTCATCATTCAATACGGCAACCTCTCTCAATATAAACTGAATATATCTAAATCTGAAATAGTCCCTTTAAATACCTATACATACAAGCATGAACTTATTAAGTTCGGCATGAGATGGTCCCCTAAATCGATTAAATACGTAGGTATTCACTTTACCTCAGATCCTTCCTTACTCAGAAAACTCAATTTAGATAACCTTAAGACCCATATGCAACAAGATTTGCAAAGATGGTCCAATCTCCCTATTTCCCTCTGGGGCAGGATTAATATTATTAAGATGAATATTCTCCCCCGTATCTTCTACCCTCTTAATCTACTAGGTCTTTGGTTGCCGCTCTCTTATCTACAACAGTTTCATGCAATTTTCTCGAAGTTTGTCTGGCAAGGGAAGGCAGTTTGCCGTTCATTTCTTAAACTATCTCTCCCTAAGGATAAAGGGGGTCTTAGACTTCCCAACCTCGTATTTTACTACTGGGCTGCCCACCTCTCTAAACTAGGTAGATGGTTTTCAACCCACCCTGATCCCTTTTCCCCGATTTGGCTCCAAATTGAGAAATTGATCCTTTCGGAGTCTAAAATGGATCCCTATGCACTTTTTTACACTCCTGCCTCTGTGCTTTCACAGTGGATAACTGACCAAACAATTCTCACATCCTTAAATCTCTTTCCCAATGCCTATATTTCCTAAAATTTCTCCTAAAACAGACCTAGCACAGCCTATCATCCTTAACCCCAATATTAAGCTGGGCAACTCGATGATTACCCCTGAGTGGCTCCCACAAATTAAAGAAACTAACTTAGAGCACTATTACGATCAAGGATCCCTCCTTTCATCATCTGAGATTTTAGCCAAATTCGGTATTCCCAATAATAAGATTTTTAATGTATATCAATTAAGGCATCTTATTGCTGCGAAATTTGACTCACAGTTTAGAGAACCCAAGGTTCAACCCTTTCTCTCTCACGTCTTTACCCTACTAAACCACACTCCATTAGCTAATACACTCTTTCCTACTGGATTACAAATTTCCGAAACTGATTGAAGATTCTAGCATCTGGCTTTCCTTACTCCCAGATTCCACCTCCAGCTGGGCCCGTATTTGGAAAGACCTGCACAAATACCATACCCAAGACAGGCTTAGACTTACCCAATATTATATTTTGAATAATATGTATTATACCCCTAAGAAACTCTTCCGACTTAAAAAACTAACTCTCTCCCTCTGCTCCAGGTGCTCACACAGTGAAGGGAATTCCCTACATATTTTCTGGTACTGCAATAAGGTTGCCCCTTTGTGGTCTGCTATTCAGGACAATCTAGACCCCCTACTTGGCCTCACCAACCTTTTCACTCCTGAAATCTGTATTCTAGGGGACTACTCTGGCATAGACTGCTTAGAACGCCGATACCACA
This sequence comes from Neoceratodus forsteri, assembly GCA_016271365.2. Taxonomy (NCBI): domain Eukaryota; kingdom Metazoa; phylum Chordata; order Ceratodontiformes; family Ceratodontidae; genus Neoceratodus; species Neoceratodus forsteri. Next base: position 1,267,069,052 of record CM057453.1, read on the forward strand.
TCGCCCTTGTGTCTATAGTGGTTAAGAGACTAGTTCTTAAGCATTGGACCAACCAGCTGACCCTGACTTATTCTGAATGGTTGGCTGAGCTCTCAGCCCATCTTAACATGGAAAGGCTGATAGCCAGCTCATGTAATCGCATGGATTTGTTTCACAAAAAATGGGTTTAAAATTTAAAAGAGCTAGCAAAGAAATGATTGAATGCTGATGCTGTCTCCACATTATCCTTTAATTGTACATTGTCTACCTTGAGTACGTATGCTGTTGATATAACTATAAAAGGTTTTCTTATTTTCCCCAACAGATGTTGCTAAGCGTAGCTCGAATTCTCTCTTTGCTTTCTTAATCACTGTCTTGCAGGATAAACTTTTAGATTTATATTCTCTAATATTTTTAGGAGATGCATGATTTTTGGCTTTAAAAAATGTCTTCCTGTGAGCATTAATAAGCTTAACAATATTTTTATTAAACCAATTTGGCATCCTTCCTCTGTTGTTATATTTACTAACTACTGGGACAAACTTTTGAATACAATCCTGTATGTGATCTTTAAAAAGTTTCCATTTGTGCTCTAACAGCGTGTTGGCAAAGTCCTGCTTCCAGTCCTATTCCTGATAATGCTGCATTATTTTAGTGTAGTCAGCTCTTCTATAGCATTTTACCAGTGTTTTTCCCACGTACTAGTTTCAAGTTTGTTGTCATTTTAATCCTATTCTTATAGAAATGGAAAGAGAAATGGCATAGCAAACTTAATTCACGTCACTACCCCATTACAAATTCACCATACATGAATGGATTGATATAATTTGAAAGTAACACTTGCTCTATGGCTTTCCATTTTGTACAAAAACTTGTATGAATAAACATTGTGAATGAAAAAAGTACAGAAGGGCGGTTCACTATGCTAAACGGTCATTAATGAGTAGAAGTGTCTGTGACCAACATCTGTTTACCATCCCCCCATCTCAACTAAGTTGACCACACAGTTAATCTTCGAAGCAGTCTTGAAAAAGCAACAGGCACGAGGGCCTGTTAATGTAGTACATTGGGCTAACGCTTGTGCCGCTGGAGCGCTGGGTTCAGAAACAAACCAGGGCTGATGTGGGGAGGAAGATTGAGCTTCCTCTAGGGTGGTGGAGGGTTGCTACCTTCACTGCAGTACTGCTGCGCTGGTGACCATCGTTGGCAGTTTAGTGGAGGTAGGTAATTTACCCCGTCCCCTGGTGGAAACAGTGGAGTTTATGGAGGCCACAGGTCAGGCACGGAGCTAGGTGGTAACTGGGAAAGAAAGTGGCCAGGCCAGCAAACAAAGGGCTAATTGATAAGTTATAAAAAAATGGAAATATTGATTATGGGAAGGGGGTTTAATTTAAAACGTAACCTGTGGTGAGATACTATGCCTCTAACCTGATCTGTCAAACACAAACAACAATTTTAAAAACAAAATTTAGAAAAGCTAGGATGTAAAGACATTTTGATATATCTGAACCCATGAACAAAGGATTAAACCACCCTGCTGAAACTCACATGATACATATATACAATCGGGTTCTGTTTTTACTACAACTAAATACATATTCATGAATAAAAACAGCATTTTAGGTCCAGTTTCCCTTACAGCCCATACTCCATTGTGTCTCCTTCTCAGGCTAGGCAAAGAAAGTAAAAAACACACAAGGATTTAACTCATTGCTGTTGAATGACCCAGCCTTCAGTATGCAGACAAGAGATAAGAGGCCCTCTTTTATCAGACTTACCATAATTTCTTTTCTGTTAGTGCCAACATTTTCATTGGGCTGTTCATGTTCTCCTGGTTGTATATACCTTCCCAGTAGGGACAGTCACAGACTGGTTCTATTCCACAACTCAGCCTGAGACTGTTATCAGTTATCAGAACCCTTCAGATGCCTGGAAGGATTACCTTGGTATGCTGCCACCACTCAGCCGCAGCCTCATTTGGGGTGTCTCAATGTCCAAATCCCTCCAGAGCCACTGCTCACACACTACAGTGCTTCTTAACCCAAGGGCAGATGGCTCACCCCTTATTGTTACAGCTGAGAATACCTTGCCTTAGTTTTGGTAACTGTAGCCTGCCTCTTTGAAATGGATCATAGACTTGGAAATTTACCCCTGGTTATCTATACCTGAAACGACTCAGTAACAGAAAGCATGAAGCACATAAATATAGCATTTAATACTCCACAATATTTACATACGTTACAGGATAATACACACTAAAGACTCTGGGGAATACAGTATTTCTGCAGAGATAAAAATGAATACATTTGGTACAAGGCAGAGATAACATAGGAACAAGCTAACTCAGAACTATCTAGAGTCTAGGAGAGCAGCACTCTTCCATAGCTCTGCACCACTACACTTATGTTTAGCTTATTTCGTCACTAAAAGTGTTCTAAGGCTGCTTCAAAGTGAGAAATTTGGATTTAATAGCTACTGCGGATCACAGGCATATAAAACCTTTATTGTTGGTGACATGGGTCGAACTAAAACAACAACCAGAGGAGATGGGGCCAGCAAAAGGACAATCGAACAGGCCCTTTCAAGGAGAAGGAGCCTCCAGACACCAACCCGAACCAGCCTCAAATGCTGCTTTGCTAAAAGCCATACAAACCATTGATAAAAAAATTGATGAGTTTACCTGTCGTTTGATGGTGGTGGAAACAAAACTTCAGATGGTGAAGGAAATAGCACAAGGAGCCTCTAAAACAGCCAAAATGGCACTTGCTGCTACATTGGGCCTTGTGATGGAAAACCTTCTCCTTTGGCGCCGACTAGAGAACCTCAAGAATGGGGCGCGGGCGTCCCATATTCGAATCTTGGGTCTACCGGAGGAATCGGAGGGAGAAGCCCTAGACAGTTTTCTAGAACAGTGGCTGACAGAATTCCTCCATCTGGACTCCCTGAACTCGATTGTGAGGGCTTATCGGGTCAATGCCAAGGGGGCCTGCTTGCATGTGGACTCTGCACATCCACCGATTCGGGACATTTTGGCAGTATTGAGCTCTGTTAAAGAGAGGGACTACATTCTTCGGGAGGCGAGGAAGCAAGGCCCATCACAGTGGCAGGGAGTGCCCATACATGTCTTCCCAGACCTTAGCTTCACCACCCAACAATGCCACAGTGCCTTCGATGGCATCCGATGGAAGCTGCACCAGTTAGCGGTCCACCACATTTTACTGATGCCAGCAAGCCTAAAGATTGCTTATAGAGTGAAGACTTAGCATTTTGCAGACCCGGTGGATGCAACAAAGCTGATCACTAAGATCGAATTGGATTGTGCAGCAAGGGGTCCTGACTTCGACTCTGAGTATGAGAGTACTATCTGAATACCAGAGAGGTCAGGCCCAGTAAGTCACACTTGAAATGGGTTCCTAAGAAGATGTGGACTGTCCTTGGGCACATAATGACTTTCCATAGCTGATGATCTAACAGTATTTAAGAACATTTTGTATGAGCTATTCACAATGGACTTAATGTGTTATGAACAGTTATTTAGGCTATACCTCTATGGTGAGCATTAGAGTTTGCGCCTTAATGATGCAGTTGGGATTCTTACATATTGGAATATGTTCTGTCCTACAAGGAGCCCTTAACCTTTTTTTGTTTGTTTGTTTGTTAGCTTTATAGCAGCCTTTCAGATACTTAGTAGGCATTAGATAATGGGCAGCTTTGTGTTTTAAAATCAAAATTTTCAGTTATTTCAATGTTTATGCCTGGCCTGCTTAGGCCATGGATGAGGAAGTGGGTGGTGTGGAGGGAAGAGAGGGTTCATACTTTTTAGTTTTCTCGATGTAGGAGGTTGGGAAGCTTCACCCATATTAAAGGGTGTTTTTTTAAGAGAAATTGAGCATGTTTCATATAGTTACCCACTTATGGCAGCAATAGCCTTTGTAGTTAGCTGGCCCGGTGGTGCTGAGGGCTGAGGCGCTGGACACGCCGCCGACCACACCGGTGCCACCCGGGGTTTGGGGAATGAGCCCGGGCACCGGGGTTGGCAGGGGAGAGAGAGGATTGGCGTCCATAGACTGCTCTCTCTCTCTGGGAAGGGATCCAGGGATTGCCTGGTGTAACAGCGCCCCGGTGGTAGCCAGAGGGTAATCGTACGCCTGTTCACGAAAAAGTAGAGAGGTGGAGCTGCAGCAGATGTCCGGATACATCATTGCACAGCTGAGCTCCGTGGGGTGGGGGTGGGACTGGGGACAAAACAAGGAAAAAATCTCCTACCTTCAGGGAGGCAATGGAATCACCAGTGGCCTGGACCCATACGCTCAGTGTTGGCCTTAGAAACTCGACTACCCCCTTGGGGATTCTGGACCTCTCCAGGAGGTGGGAGAGGCCGGATTCCTGATCCCGAATATAGTTGTCAGGCTAAAGCAATTCAGACGGGCGGTTAGGATCACAGTGCTGAGTGTGGATTCCAGAGAGCTGCCCCGACAGGTAGGAGCATAAACAGAATCTGCAAAAAAAGAAATAGCCTTTGTAGTTCTTTTACTACTTTAGGATTGTAATTTTGAGGTAACCTCTCTATGATGTATCAAGTCAGAAGTGCCAAAAATACTTCACTTTTTTCCATATTCTGTATGTACTTTTATTGTGCACCGTCCTATGGGCTATGCTTGTATCTACTGCATTTTATAATCAATAAATATTAGTTTAAAAAAAAGAGGTGTCTAGAGAAGAAGAAGCTTACCCCCCAACTGAGAACTTGGTGAGGTATGGCAGATTCAAACCTACAATATTGCTAGTTCACAGTCTCAAAACATAACTGAAGCTGTAAGAGCTGACACACACAGAGAAATGCTTGTGGCTGGCTGACCCACTGTGCCTGCATCATTACACATGCCTTTCTGACATCACAGCCTGCACCATTTCTTTAGATCTCTGGAGACCACCCTTATTGAGAACAGGTTCAGACTGGTTTTGTGGACTAACGCCTGGTTTTGTGGATTGAAATATGTGCCTTTTTGGTTTTCCAGCTGGCTGAATTTGTGGGGTTCCATCTTTTTTTGTTGTGAAAGGGAAGCAGCCCTTTGAAGTTTAACTGAAACGAAAAACCTATGGCAGGACCTGAGTTGCCTACTCAATGGCTTCTCTTAGCTGAATGCCCCCAGGCATGGGCTACAATGGAATGTAATTTTCATCTTCCGCTAGCCCCCCTCATTCAGCTGAAACATTTTAGTGGGGCATCAATATTCCAGACGTGGACTGAAGCATCCCAGCAGCAGCATCAACTAGGAGCAGATTTATCCTGGACTCCCTTCAGGGTGCCTTCCTCAAGCAACTGGTCATGGAACCAACTCGGCAGAAGGCAATACTGGACCTTGTGCTCACAAACAGGGACAGTGTGATGGGGGTAAGAGTTGGGGAGCACCTGGGGAACAGTGACCACCAGTCACTGTGGTTTGAAATCACAGAAAGAGCAGAACCAAACCACACAAAAACACGTATCCTGGATTTTAGGGGGCAAACTTTGGGAAAATGGGGAGATACTTGAAAGAGGCATTAAGGGGAATGGGGCAGGAATCAGGGGTTGAGGAATAGTGGGAAGTATTTAAAATGGGGATTACAAGAGCAACAGAATTATGTATTAAGCAGGTTAGCAAGAGGAAAAGGAAGATGAGACCATTATGGTTTTCCAAAGAGGTAGCAAAGAAAGTAAAGCCAAAAGATTGCATTCAGGCAATACAAAAGACACAGGCAGAAGGGGATAGGGAGAAGTACCAGGAGAAGCAAGGGAGGCAGGGAGGTCAGTAAGGGAAGCCAAAGCTCAGATAGAAGACACATTGCAAAATCAGTGGAGGAGGGACAAAACCTTTTACAGGTACATAAGTGAAAAAGAAAGGCAAAGGGAGGGATAGTGAGACTGAAGGGGAGGATGGGGAGCTGTGTGGAGGATGACAGCAGTAAAACTGACATATTGAACAGGTATTTCTGCTCAGTCTTTACTGAGGAAGAGGAGGGTAATGGGTCTGAGCGAAGTACAAGGGTGAGAATGGTGCAAAATGGACACAAGTCCCTTTACGAGAAAGGGTCCTGAAGGAACTGGAAGTAGTAAGAGTTGATAAAGCAATGGGGCCAGATGGTGCACCCCAGGGTCCTAAAGAACTAAGAGAGATGGTGGCTGAACTCTGTCTATCCTGTTTAGCCGATCACTAGAAACAGGGAGGTACCCAAAGACTGGAGGATAGCAGATGTAGTCCCCTTATACAAAAGTAGGAACAAAGAGGAAGCGGGAACTACAGACCAGTCAGCCTCACCTGGTAGTGGGGAAGATCATGGAAGCACTACTGAAGGAGAGATTGGTGGAACATCTGGTTGTCAATGGACCACAGGACCCAAGGCAGCATGGTTTCACCAGGGGAAGGTCATGTCAGACCAACCTCATTGAATTTTTGACTGGGTGACTAGGGAGGTGGATCAGGGAGGGCAGTGGACATGGCCTATCTGGACTTCAGCAAGGACTTTGACACGGTGCCACATAGAAGACTATTGCACAAACTGGGGAATATGGGTGTGGGCAGGACAGTAGTCGCGGTGGGTAGGTAACTGGCTGGGCAGCAGGACACAGAGGGTGGTGGTAAATGGCTGTCACTCCACAGAGGAAGAGTGACCAGTGGGGTACCACAGGGATCAGTGCTGGGACGGTACTATTCAATATCTTCATCAGTGACATGCGCTGGACCTAGAAGGCAGAATTTCACTGTTCGCTGATGACACAAAGCTCTGTAACAGAGTAGACACACCAGAGGGTGTAGACAGAATGAGAAGGGACCTGCAGAAACTTGAAGAATGGTCAGGGTTTGGCAGTTGAAATTCAATGCAAGGAAGTGCAAGATAATGCATATGGGGCACAAAAACCCTGGCACAATATATCAGTTGGGGGGTGAGGATATAGCATGCACCAAGCAGGAAAGGGATCTTGGGGTTATCATCTCTGATGACCTCAAGGCAGGGAAACAGTGTGACAAGGCAGCAGGTAAAACAAATAGGATGCTGGGATGCATAGGCAGGGGCATCACCAGCAGGAAAAGGGAAGTCATAATTCTACTATACAAGACACTAGTGAGGCCGCACCTGGAGTACACTGTGCAGTTCTGGAGACCTTACCTACGTAAGGACATAGAGTAGAGAAGGTTCAGAGGAGGGCAACAAAGATGGTACATGGATTGCATCACAAGTCCTATGAGGACAGGTTAAAGGCACTGAACATGTACTCCCTGGAGGAGAGGAGGGAGAGAGGGGATATTATAGAGACATACAAGTATTTTACAGGAGGAACAGGGTGCAGGAATGCACTATTTTTAAGCGAAAAAGATGTTCCAGGACTAGAGGGCATGGATAAAGTTGGAGGAGGACGATTCAGAGGAAACATGAGGAAGAATTTCTTCACAGAATGGGTGGTGGACAAATGGAACACCCTGCCAGAGGAAGTGGTGGGGGCTGAAACAATCACGGGATTTAAGAATGCATGGGATAGACATAAAGGAATTCTGGAGGTCAGGGGTAAGGGGCAACAGACTTCTTGGAAAACATAAACTGAACTTACAAACTTAAATGGGCAGACTGGGTGGGCCATAGGCCCTTATCTGCCGACACTGTCTATGTATCTATATAGATGATTATACAAATTAAAAAAAAAAATACAAAGAAAAAGTACATTGCAAGTTGTCATAAGGACACACACACATGCACATACACAGTTGCGACGTGATCATGAAACACTGGCTCCCCAACATTCTGTCTGTCATTTGGTTCTTAACCCATAGGCTGCCAACAGAATTAGAATATATAGGAGTTCTGGACTGATATATCAGTCTGTGGCACAGCAGGGGTTAAAATTCTCTTGTTGGAAGTTGTTGTGTCGGTTGAGGATTAGCACCATGGCCCTGTGGATCATCTCCTTGAGCAAGTGCTTTGCAGTTTTTTTTCCAAAAGTTTTACCTCAACAGATCCAGAAGCAAATGGTTTTATACTTTTTTGGACCAACATAGATTTACAAAAAGAAATCGGTGCCTAAGATTTCGGACCAACCAAGTCCTTCCTTGGAGACTTATGGGTTATGAGACTTAGGGTGTCAGTTAAGTATGAAAGAACTTTGCTAACTGTGGTCTGCCTGTTCAGCCTATTGTCTGAGTTATGTCTACAGGTGTTTTTCTCTCTTCAGTTTAGTCTCCCACCCTCTCTCAGCATCATGTGCTTGGTATTTTTCCTTAGTTTGAGATTTAAGATTGTTAGCTCGCAATAATTCTGTAAGCAAACTTGGGAGATTACTGCTGATATTTTTCCAGACTTTTGTTCTGTGTTTCACCCATCCATTTACATGCTGCTGCTCCCATCTGCCCCAACTCCTAGTTCCATCCCATCCCTTCTTTGGCACTTAACTCCAGCCTTACAGTGCTACCTTGCAGTTCCTGCCCAGTGGTGGTTTCTTTGGGGGGCTTGTTCAGCTGCACCCTCTGGTCCTCTAGTGCAGAAGGTGGTGTGGCATATCAGGAGTTCAGGGACCGAGAGTGCTAAACAGCATCCTGCATGCTTTCAGATTTTTGACTTTGTTGCGCCATTACCCCTCAACGGCAAGGGCACCATGTGCACATGCTCACACATATCTATGGCTGTGTGTGTCCCTCTTTGTAAGTTTCTCAGACTGCATTGCCACCTGTGGTTACCCATGTGGCAGTATCACAGCGGAACCTTCTACTCTCCCTCCACGGAGGAGTACACTGTCCTCTTGGGTGCTCAGTCCTCCTCCCCTCATCCAAGCCCTGACATTCCAGGCTCATTCCCAAATCAGGGTCATCGTTACATGCCTTTTTTCTTATGCACCTGCTACCCATGCAGTTGTTTGCATAGTATTGCTCACTTAGACGCACATTTGTACTTGTTCTTTAGCGCTAGTTTATCTCGTTCAGTTTGCATCCGCCTCCCCCAATGGAAACTCCCATTTGAGTAAAATTTTAGCTCCAGAAAGACTTTGAGCACCTCACTGCTTGTATTACCTGTCAAAATGCAAACCTGCCAATACAGCATTTTTTTTTAAAAATGTAATTTACGCTAGTTTTCAACACAGATTGCTGCTTGGTCATTGGTTGAAAAGTGAGACATTCAAAATACAGACAGAAATTCAAGAAGTTAGAAATGACCAAACAGACATAACAGGGTACCTAAAACACAGATTTTATGAAGGAGACACAAAAGCAGCAAAAGTCCTGACATGTAGACTTCATGATCAAACCACTGTAGTCAAACTATAGAACACACAGAAACCCGTGTCACCATAAGTGATTTAATGCAGTCTTACCACCATGAAGCCTGATTCCATCAGATCTCAGAAGCTAATCAGGATTAGATCTGGTCAGTAGTAGGATGGAAACTCTCCATTGAACACCAGGGTCTGCAGGAAGTGGGGTTGGTAGCTCTGCAAGGGACACTCTTCCCAAGGTTAAAAGTAACCATACATTTGCACCAGCATGGTGTTCAGGTGACATTATGCTGTTGGAAGTGCCATCTTTTGGATGAGGTGTTAAATGGAACTTGCAAGAGGTGTGCCTATTCAGGAGTTGTTCAGGTGGAAGATAAACATCCTATGACGCATCTTGAAGAGAGCAGGCGAATGTCCCTGTTGTCCTGCCCTCCCCATTTACCAGTACACCAACAGCTTAAACTGGTTCAGTATCGGTTGGTTTATATCTTTATCCCCTTCCTGGACAGGGCTCAAAACAGAAGAAATCCCTTCTAGAAGTAAACGTCCAATAGTTTGAACTGTATAAAAGAAGTTTACAAGGTGATATGGACTAAGTCAATAGTGTGTGGGGGGGGGGGGATTATAGGCCAGTCAGCCTCACCTCCGTCTTGGAAAAGCTCATGGAGTCTATTCTCAAGGAGAGGCTGGTAGTCTTTCTGGAGGAGAACGGTCTCCAAGACAACACACAGCATGGGTTTGTCACTGGAAGATCTTGCCTGACAAACATAGTTGACTTCTATGACTGGGTAACGAGGGCAATCGACAGGAGCCATGCAGTGGATGTCCTGTATTTGGATTTCAGCAAGGCCTTTGATTCGGTGCCACATGGGAGGTTGGTAAGCAAGCTGGCGTGTCTGGGGTGGGAAAGAGGATGGTGGGGTGGGTCAATAACTAACTGGGAGATAGGCACCAGAGGGTTGTGGTAAAAGGAGAACTCTCATCTGCAAGGGCTGTAACAAGTAGGGTTCCACAGGGCTCAGTGCTGGGTCCAGTGCTGTTTGGCATATTCATTGCCGACATAGCAGAGGGGGTTGGCAGCAAGATCAGCCTGTTTGCAGATGACACGATGATAAGAGTAGTGGTAGACAACACAGAGGGGTGGCAAGGACTGCAAGAAGACCTGGATAAACTTGAGCACTGGTGGGACACATAGCAGCTGGGTTTAAACACAAAAAAGTGCAAAGTTATGCACCTGAGAGCAAAGAACCACGTTTTCCTACAGGCTGGGGGATGTACAGTTATCCACTACAAAGGAGGAGAAGGAACTTGGGGTGATAATCACGGGCCAGATGAACCATTCGGCACAGTGCAGGAAGGCAGCAGCCAAAGCCAATGAGACGGGTTGTATAGCCAGGGAAATCACCTCAAGGAGGAGAGAGGTTATCTTACCAGTGTACAGGTCACTGGTCAGATTGAATCTGGAGTACTGCATGCAGTTCTGGTGTCCCTACTTGAAGAGGGATGGCAAGTTGCTGGAGGGAGTCCAACGCGGAGTGACTCGGATGATAACTAGAATGGAGGAAACACCATACGAGGACACACTGGGAGAGCTCAAAATGTACTCCCTGGAGGAAAGGAGGGATAGAGGAGACATGATCGAAACCTTCAAGTATATGAGAGGCATAAACAAGGTTAGTACAGAGGGGAATTTTAGATTAAAGTGAGGGAGGGACACTAGGGGGCACAGTCTGAAACTGGAGGTGGAAAGGTTCAGTAGAGAAATGAGAAGACACTACTTCACGGAAAGGGTGGTGACTGGGTGGAACGCACTGCCAGAGGAGGTGGTGTTGAAGTCAGTGGGCAGTTTTAAGAGGGGGTGGGACAGGGTCAAGGGGGAAGGTCATTACTGTACAGGGAGGGGAGCAGCTGCAGAGTGAAAACTGATAGTTGCACATTCGAGCAGACTCAGTAGGGCCAGTATTTGCTGGCGTTTTTCATATGTTTGTATGTTCGTATATCCGACTCTTTGGTACAAAGTCTGGATCTTTATTCAACTGATACATAACCTATTTTCTCCATTTATTTTCGAAGGATGAGAGTCGGTTGCTACATCTTGCTGATATTATTTTGAGTGCATATAGCTCAAGCATAAGGGTCCTCCTAATACTATGGGTGGGAACGTTCGCTGTTTGCCACATACAGGTTATGGCCTTTTTGGCTTCTAAAATCAAAAGGTTAATCTTTTTTTATGGTAGGGTGGTTCAATGTTGAATGAATTGGAGGGATAGATACTAATATGAAGGGAGGGGATCATGCTGGAGCAATCGAAGATTTCTTCTAGTTCTTGAATGACCCTCTCCAATATGTCTGCAAGAAGGGACATGTCAGCCTTATATGAGAGTGGTTTGCTGGTGTTATGCCACAGCTACACCAGCATCTCTCCGTCTGAGGGCCCATGAACTTTGCTATTACCACATGGGTGCGGAAGTATCTCGAGTGACACTTTCATGCCTGTTCCCTCCAGTATGAGGCTGCCATTACCCTGTGTGCAGGGAGAGTATATTTATGCCATAGCTCAATACTGAAAGCAGTGCTCAACTCCAGATTCCACCAATTCAGAATGGCACTGGTCGCTATTTTGGTCTTTAGCTTGTATTGCCTTGTACGAAACATTAATTAGATGTGCCTTAAGTGTGCCTAACATATGGGTTTTGAGAAGATGGACCAAAGGTGAGGGTTTTTCCGCCACTTGTGAGGGGTCTCCTCCTTCATCTGAAGATATAAACATAATTGTAAATACTTACGAAAGTCTGATTGGGGTAAGTGGTAAAAAGCCTGGAGGGATACAAATTGTGATTGTAGTTACCTTTTGATGGTAAGGGTAAAGAGCCGAGATAGAAATGTATGTATTTTTGAATGTTATAGAAACCAGAAGGGGAAGGAAGCATATTCAATTCAATGCTTTACAGTAACTGGTAATTGCTGTTTTTCTTTTAGACTTGGATTGTGGGCTTTTGGTGACACTGTACTTTCTTTGTTGTCTTTACTTAGAATTGTTTTTGAGCTGTTGAGGATTTAAAACGTAGTGGTGGTGTATTTCTTTGCTGTCTTTGGTAGCTGCAAATTTTCGCACCCCCCAACTCTTGATTATATGCCCTGTTAAATCTGATTGACAGGAGCTAAACACTGGGTATAGTAAAGGGTGTGGAGTAGGAGGGGCATACCAGAAAAGGAACAGCAGCAAGTAAAGAGGTGACTGCTCTCTCAGTGGAAGGGAAGTAAATGCAAATCTAGGAGCTTTCATTATTACTTCTTCACATTGATATTGCATTGGGGAAAGGAGGAGTAGGAGTTTGAAGAAGGTTGTGCAATGGCTACTTAAAGTCTTCTTTTTGAGTGTGGATAGGAATATAAAAAGCAGTTGCTCAATATATCTAAACGTGTGCAACAAAGGAGGTAAGGGAAATAAAGAAAATGTTTTGCACTGATAGAGGAGGGAGAGGGAGACTTGGGGAGTGTTTGGTATCCTGCATCTGAAGAGTCAGGGGTCGCTGGTGAGCAACGACAGCAATGGGTAGGGTGGTAGGCTGCAACAACTGCGGTGCACCAATCTTTTCTAAAATTGCCTGGAGGTGTGGAGGATGTTAAGTGTGCAACCACATAGAAAACTTAGAAAGGAGATTGAGGGTCTGCAGGAGGAACTAAGACAGGCAAGGCAGATTGGGGGTGGTTTTAGCCCAGTACTGGAGGGAGGAAGAAGGGAGATGAGGGAGGCGACTTAAGCCAACAGTGGTGAGAGAGGGTCAGAAGAAGGAAGCAGAGACAAAGGGCCCAGGCCAGGAAGAACAGTTGCCGGGAAACCAGGTCAGGAGAAAAAGACAAATAGAAGGAGGAGATAGGGACTTGTGAGGGAGGTGAAGAAGTGGCAAAAGTCATGGAGTGGAAAGGAGAACAGGTTACTATGAAGAGAGGGAGCGGCATTTGTGAAGGGCCTTCAGAAAATAGTTGTGCACTGCTAGAGAGGAAGAAGGTGGAGGAGGAAATGATGAAATTAGAGGAGTAATTGATAAATGCCTGGACCAAACTGGAGCGGGGGGAAGTTCTGCTGGGAGAATTGCAACAGGGGTTAAAGGGTGAAATAATGTGCAGGAGGAAGAAGTTGAGCTGGAAATGAGAGAGGGAGATGAATGGAAGCAAGCAGGGTGTAAGAGGGGTGGAATCTTAGTGCTTCGGGACTCAATACTAAGAGGAGTTAGGTGGGGTAGCAAGGGGGAGAGGCATAGTCGCATTTGGGTGGAGGCCATGCCAGGAATGACAGTGGAAACGGTGGGACAGTCTTTTCTGAAATATGCTAGAAGGGGTAGGGACAAGCCTCATTTAATTACACATCTTGGGACAAACGACCTGGCTGACAAGACAGTAGATACAGTCCAGAGGAGGTTTGAAGAATTAGCACAATTATGTGAGGGGGCAGGAAGATCAGTAACTTTTTCAGAGATAGTTCAGGTGCCAAAGGCAAGCACAACAAGAAAGCTGAGAATAGAGGAATTTAACGGATGACTAAGAACCTGGTGTTGTGCAAAGGGTAAGGGCTGTTGGGGGGGTGGGGAGGGACCTGGGAGGACAGTAGTCTCTATGCCAAGGACAGACTACACTTGAGTGAGGAGGGAAAGAAAGTGTTGAAACAGAGGATGGAGGAGTACATAGAGGAAATTGGGAATTTAAACTAGGAGTGGGGGGTGGCAGTTGGGGAAGAGATATGCAGAGACCGCAGGTTGGTAAACCATATGAGCTTACCCCCCATAACAGTGACAAAGGACAATTGGCAAGTACTGTTGGTGATGCTAGGAAAGGAGGGCAGGGTGGGAGGAGGGGAAAAGGGTGGAAGGTGGCTACCCTTAATGCTAGGAGCCTTGGGAGGAAAACTGCAGAGTTACAGGTTCTCATGGCAGAGGGAGAGGTGGACATTGCAGCCATCACGGAAACATGGGACACCCAATACAATGACTGGGACCTGTCTGTACCAGGGTACAGGTTATTTCGTAGGGACAGGGTGATTGGGAAAGGGAGGGGGTGGCACTATATGTGAAGGAAGGACTGAAGTGTGTAAGGGAGGAAGGGGAGGAGGGTAGTACAGAGTCACTTTGGATGCAAATCCAGGATTCCAAGAATAGGATTCTTAGAATGGGAGTGGTGTACAGGCCACCATCTCAGATGGAGGAGTTAGACTGGGAACTAGCGGGACAGATCAGGAGGACCTGTGAGAAGGGTAGTGTGGTGATTGTGGGGGACTTCAACATGCCAGGAGTGGACTGGAGCACCCCAACAACCAGGAACAGAAGGGAGCAGGTACTGCTGGATGCCTTCCAGGACAGCTTCCTGCTGCAAATGGTCAGTGAACCAACCAGGTTAGGGAATACCCTTGACCTTGTGCTGGCAAATGGGGACTTTGTGAGAGAAACTTACAGTGGAGGAACAGCTGTCAGGAGTTACCACCACTCAGTATGGCTCACATTGGATATGGGCAAGGAAGGAGTGGAATCTGGCACAATAGTGCTGGACTTCAGGAGGGCCGACTTTGGGAGGATGGGAAGTGGTAAAGGGTACCTGGCCAGAATTCAATCTAGTATGGACACTAACCGAGGTGGGAGCTCATAAAGCTGGGGATAGTGGAGGCAACCAAAACCTGCTGCAAAGCCCAGAGCAAGAAGGCTGAGGGCTAAGAAACCGATCTGGTTGAGCAAGGAGGTCATGGAAAGGTAAGGAGGAAAAGAGCTGCCTTTAGGAAGTACAAGAAAACAGGGAGGGGAGGACAGGGAGGAGTATTGGCGGAATCGAAGGAGGTGACAAGGGCAGTAAGGAGCCAAAGCATCTCGGATCTCAGGCTGGCACAAGGCATTAAGAAGGGAGAAGGACTTCTTTAAGTACATCAGGAGAAAAGGAGCTGTAAGGACCACATAGTAAGGATTAGGAAGGAGGGGTTGGGTGGAAGCAGGGTGCGATAAGGCGGAAGCACTAAATGAGTACTTCTGCTCAGTATTTACTAAAGAGAAGAGGGGGTGACACCCAAGGTGGGAGAAATGGCAGAAGCAGGGGGAAGTGGTGACAGATGGGAAATCATGGAGAGCAGAGTTCGAGAGGTTTGAAGGCACTGAGGTGGACAAGGCGCCAGGCCCAGATGGCATCCACCCCAGGGTACTGAAGGAGCTGGCAGAGGTCCTTGCAGGACCTTTGGCAGACCTATTTAATGCCTCACTACATTCGGGGTGTGTACCTCAGGACTGGAGGATGGCTCATGTGGTGCCCCTCCACAAGAGTGGCCCCAAGGATGAACCGGGAAACTCCAGACCAGTGAGCCTCACATCCATCGTGGGTAAGCTAATGGAGACTATCCTGAAGGAGAGGCTGGTGGCCCTCCTAGAGGCCAAAGGACTACAGGACAGCAGACAGCATGGCTTCATACATGGCAGAGCCTGCCAAACCAACCTGGTCGAGTTCTATGACTGGGTAACTAGGCAACTGGACAGGGGCCATGCAGTGGATGTCCTGTATCTGGACTTCAGTAAGGCATTCAACTCATGCCACTACGAAGGCTGGGAAGGAAGTTAGTAGGCACAGGGGCCGGTGCAAAGCTGGTGAGATGGGTAGGAAACTGGCTGCAGGGAAGGCAACAGAGGGTGGTGGTGGGTGGGGAGCTCTCACACCCAAGGGCAGTGACGAGCGGTGTTCCACAGGGCTCAGTGTTGGGACCAGTGTTGTTTGCGATATTCATTGCAGACATATGGGACATCAAGAGCAAGAGCAGTCTGTTTTCTGATGATACCAAGGTAGGCACGGTGGTGGATGACCTAGGGGGATGGCAGGGGTTGCAGGATGATCTGGCAAAGCTTGAAACCTGGTCAGACACCTGGCAACTGGGCTTTAATGCCAAAAAGTGCAAGGTGCTGCATTTTGGGATGAAGAACCCAAGGAAGAGTTACCAGCTGGGAGAGTGCAGCTAACCCAGACAGAGGAGGAGAAGGATCTGGATGTGCTCATTACAGGGTCAATGAACAACTCAGCACAATGTAGGAAGGCAGCTGCAAAGGCCAACAAAATGCTGGGTTGTATTGCAAGGGGTATATCCTCGAGGAGGGAGGAGGTGATTCTGCCACTGTATGGGTCATTAGTTAGCCACACCTGGAGTACTGCGTGCAGTACTGGCGTCCGTATCTGAAGAGGGACATTAAGTTACTGGAGGGTGCAGTGCAGAGCGACAAAGGCGATCAAGGGGCTGGGGACTTATCATACGAGAGGAGGTTGAAGGAGTTGAACATGTACTCACTGGAGGAGAGGAGAGACAGGGGTGACATGATTGAAACCTTTAAATACATGAAAGCGCCGGCCGTCGAAGCGCTTGTGGTGGGATTTCCGCTTGCGGCGCCCGGCAACCCGGGTTGAGAACGGACCCGGATCGTCGGAGGGTCGGCCGGGGAGTAGGATCGTGCGCCGATGGACAGCTCTCCTACTCCGGGGGAAGGTGCAGGCAGCGCTCAGAGCGCTGAGGACTCCTGGCAGAGGCCAGGAGTTCCAGCGCCGCCGACGCTTGATGTGGGAGTGGGGAGGCGGGGCAGACGCTGGCGTCATTGCCGTCCCGCCTCCTCTGGGAGGAAAAGGTGGAAAATGGCGGCGGGACCACCGTGGGATGAAGCCCTCCCGGGCTCGCCTCATCACACGCCACTGCGGGACCCCAACCAGTCACAGTTACGGGGTCACGAAGGTGGCCTGCGGCTCTACCCTTCAGGGGGGGTAAGCCGGGGGTGACCGGGGTCCTCCTCAGCAGCTATAGGTGGTGGTGGAGGTGTCCGGGGGCCGTGACCAGGGCGGAGGGCAGACCGTGGTTCCACCAAGAAAAAAGGGGAATAAAATAAATAAATAAATACATACATGAAAGGAATAAACAAGACGGGTACAGAGGGGCTGTTCAAAGTAAAGGAGGGGAGGGCCACCAGGGGCCATGATATGAGACTGGAGCGAGGAAGGTTCAGGAGGGAGATGAGGAGACACTTTTTTACAGAGAGGGTGGTGGCTGGGTGGAATGCGTTACCTGCTGAAGTGGTATGCAGTAGAACAGTGGACTGCTTCAAACGAGGATGGGACAGGACAAGGGGGGTTAATGAAGGGGAAGGGTGGAAGGGAAGGGCAGCTGCAGAATAAGGGGTGCTAGCTGCACATTCGAGCAGACTTGATAGCCCTCTAGGCCTTTATCTGCTGGCAAATTTCTTATGTTCGTAAATGGTAGCATCCCTGTTGGTGTGACCGTTTTGAAAATGTGAGTGAGGCCATGTTTTTGACAGACTCAACAGGCTTTGTCCACTTTGGGGGAAAGTTAGAATCATAGGCCACCGCCCTCAGGTAAAGCTGTTCTGCTGGGGTAAGAAAGTGCTTCTGAATAAAAAGCCACTGCCAATATGTTTCCACTGTGAATCTATAAATTTTTCGGGTAGGAATACACGCAGATGGGTTTCCAAATATGTAGCGGGCATGGTCTTGGGTGTCATTTAACACACACTCTATGGTCTTTCAATAGGACTGATAAGATCAGGTAATCCATAGACTTAGTATTCAAAGATGAGATGCCAGCATGTACCAGTTGAATTTGGGAGATTAACTCCCCTTTTGTCCCCGGGCAGTTGTAATACAGAGTAATGAACCCTTTCGGGTTTGCCTTGACAAGTAAAACCAGAAATGGCTTTGTTCCAAGCTTTAAAATAGAGCTTGCCTTGCATGAGTGGAAGGGTTTGAAGGAAGTATATATAATATATGAGGTAAAATGTTTTGTCGGATGAGATCTATTCTATTGAAAAATCCTGAAGCGAGGGATGTCCATCCATATATATCCACCGGAATTTGTTGAGTGGGGGTTTCATAATTCAGGGGTTCCATATGATTTAAGTTTCTCATTAATTTAATACCCAACTATATAATGGCTTGTTTATGCCATTTAAAGGGGAAGTTACTTTTCAAGCAGGGGGATAGGGTGTAATTATAAAGCAATACTTCCTTTTTAAGTGTGTGATATCCTGCTATCATGCCAAATTCTCATAGATGTTTCCACGTTGCTGGGATGGAATTCTCTGGGGAGGTTTGCCCCCTAGAGGAATCCCCTCCGCTGCAGGGTCTTGATGAATGGCTTCTGCTAAGGGTTCTAAACGGGCAGTGAACAGAAGCGGAGATAGTGGATGGCCCTGGTGGCTGCCTCTAGAAAGAAGGAAAGGGATGGAGAGGGAGCCATGTAATTTTAAATAGGCTTAGGCTGGGCCATAGATATCCTTTAGGGTTTGTATGAATTGCTAAGGGAAACCAAAATGAGATAAGGCACTACACAGGTAGGGCCAAGCTACCCTATCGAATGCCTTCTCTGCATCGAGGCTGAGTAGCCTAAGGGGAATTTGCCGGGTGCTCACATACTCAATTAAGAAAAGGTTTTAATGTAAGTTATCATGTGCCTGTCTATGATGGATAAATCCTACTTGATCAGGGTTACTTAAACTGAGTAGGAGGCGTTCAAGTGACCCGGCCATAATGGACATATGTATTTTATAGTCACAATTATGCATGGATGTTGGCTTGTAAGAGGTAGGATAATGGGGGTCTTTCTGGGGTTTCAGCAATGCTGTAATGGTGTCATATTTCCAAGTGGGCGGGGGTCTCTCCTGCACTCCCCAAAGCAGAGTGTAGGTGTGGTATCAGGGGTTCCCGGAATTCAATGGAGTAACCATCGGGGCCAGAGGCTTTTCGAGTTTTGGCATCACGCAGGACTGCTTTTATCTCTGAGGGGATGATGGGGTCCAGTGGGCTGGTAGCCTGGGACTGTCAGTTGTGGCAAGGGGATCCAGTTTAAATAGGAATCTGTTTGATCCATGGAGGTTCGACTTATGTGCCATGTATAACTGTTGGTAAAAAGTTGTCTTTACCAACCGGATATTGCTGGGCCTAGTGAGGAGATTACCCGAAGCCAGATCTATTATTTGTGTAACACCAGCCTGGGCTGAGTTGGACCTTTCTGTTTCCCCATGCAGTGCAAAACTAGTGCTTTTCTGCTTGCTCCAGGGCCTGGAGTTTTCTGGCGAGATGCGTTGTCCCTGTCATGGAAAGGGAGATTTCTTTATGCCTTCCCTCCCTTTCCACTGATTCAGAGGGTGCTAACCAAGCTCCAGATGGAGGAAGTCACTCAAATGCTGTGGCTCCCTTCTGGCCTCGTCAGATATGGTTTCCCTTGCTACAACAGTTAGCAGTGGAATGCCCAGTACCCTTGACCCTGTGTAAAGGATTGCTGTCACAGGAACAGGGTACCCTGGTCCATCCGGGTATCAAGTCACTTCATGTCCATGCCCGGCTACTGAAGACAAAGCCATTGCGAGATTTGGAGTGTCCCCAAAGCAGGCCGATATCTTATTGACTGCCAGAAAACCTTCCGCCAGAGCCACTTATTCCATGAAATGGAAGCGATTTGCTTTGTGGGCCACTTCCCATCGGTTGGATCCCTTCACTTGTCCAGTGAACCATGTTCTGGAATGTTTAGCGTCCTTGTCAGACGCAGGACTACAATACTCCTCTATCAAAGTGCACTTGGCTGCTATCTCAGCCTTCCATGTTCCTATTGATGGCCGTATGGTGGCTCAGCTAGCGGTGGCCCATACATTCTTGAGAGGCATCCTGCACTTGAAGCCTCGCATCCGCAGTCCTGTCCCGGCTTGGGACCTGACTTTTGTACTGGAGAAACTAACATTTGCTCCCGTTGAGCCAGTGGCGACTTGTGGCTTATGCTTTCTTTCTTGGAAAGCATTATTTTTAGTTGACGTTGCTTCTGCTCGAAGGATTTCCGAGCTTCAGGCCCTCATGTGTGAGCTTCCTTATTTGATTTGCCACAAAGACAGATTGTATTTGTGTACCAACCCTAAGTTCCTTCCAAAGGTGGTGTCTGAGTTTACTTTAAATTAAACCATCCACCTGCCAGTTTATTTTCCTGAGCATGCCAATTCAGGGGAAGCATTGCTTCGTACATTAGATGGGCACAGAATACTCAGAAGTTATGTTCATCGTACGAAGGACTGCAGGAAGTCCTCACAGCTTTTTGTTTCCTTCACCCCTGGGAAAGCGGGCATCCCAGTTTCTAAACAGTGCCTGTCCAAATGGTTGCCCAAGTGTATTACTTTTTGTTATAGGAAATACGGTAAGGAACTTCCTGGAGTTGTCTGTGGCCATTCAACCAGAGGCAGCATGGCCACTTCTGCTGCCTGTTTCAGAAATGTTTCAGCTGCAGAGATCTGTTCTGCTGTCACTTGGAGTACTGTCTACACTTTCAGTGAACACTACAATCTGGACATTGCCTTTAGAAAAAGGGCAGGCTTCGGCCTGGCTGTGCTTCAAGGCCTCCTTTCTTAGGCCTGTAGCTTCCAGCCACTTAGACCGTCTCTCTGTCAGAACTGTTTGGGACTTGTTCCATAGGTGTGGCCTAATTTTTTTATTTATTTCAATTTCGGATTAATACCTTTGAGTCAAGGACTCTTTTCCAAAGGTTCCATGTCAGTCAAACACATTACAGTGAGATACAAGTCATAACCATTACAGACAAAAACACACAGTTGTTTCAGCTGTTTTCAGTTCAAGATAAACCTGTTAACATATAATCAAAGTTTGCGAAGAAAGAAACAAGCAGAAGTTCCAGAGGCAATAAATTCGGGTTACAGTATCTGAGTACATGCAATCAGCACACTGCAGGTGTGGTTAAAATCATTGTAAACTGATGGGGAACCAACGGGTTGAGAAGAAATCCCAGTAGTTGGCAGAGTGGTATGTTGCCAGATGCTTTGTAGTGGGTACAGTGTAGGGGGTAGTTCGGCCAGAGAAAGGCTTTGTCAAGAGAACAAGGATGAAAGAGATATCCTCGAAGAAGATAGTACAATTACCTATGAACTTACATAACAGTAGATATTCGAGAGAATCTCTTTCATCAAGCCATGCCATC
The DNA here is from genome assembly GCA_016271365.2 of Neoceratodus forsteri. NCBI lineage: Eukaryota > Metazoa > Chordata > Ceratodontiformes > Ceratodontidae > Neoceratodus > Neoceratodus forsteri. The sequence goes on from CM057453.1 coordinate 1,267,090,264, forward strand.
CCACCCTCTGTCCCCCTCAGACTCAGAGCTTCTTCACTCCTGTCTCTAGTTCCAGGTCGGTATACCTTCTGCTTTCTACCTTGTCTGGTAGCGGGAACCTTCAGCTCTCCCTCGGTTCCCCAGGAGGATGTCCTCTGAGTATGATCTCTGGTGGGGAACTGAGGAGGGCACAAGGCCACCCACATTTATATAGTGCAGGACATTGATGTCGGACATTATTGTGGGTGGCCCCTAGTAGACTGCTAGCAAAAAAGTGTGGCCTGATGAGAGATTCACTCAAAGATCTACTATTACAGTAATTTCTTAGGTAACTGTGCTTTTAAACTACACAGTTGCTAATTAAATATTGAATAGTAATACAAAATTCAGAAAAAGTTTAAAAATATTTATCAATTTTTTTAAATCATCATGTAATCTTATGTATCAATACAAAAAATATTGATACGGTCTTTCGTTACAAAAAAAGTATTATCAGTATGTATTTGCCATGTTTTGGCTTTGTCACAACTAAAAATCATATATCGATAATATACTGAAAAAGCAGGGCCAAATAATATCGATACATTTTTATTTGTTTATCAGGTAGGTAGGTGCACTAGGCAATACAGTGCCTATTTTCAGGCATGACCCAGGAGAAATACAACATCAAACAGCATTATCACAGTGGAAAAAAGGGTACAATAAGCAAAGTTTTATAGACATCAGCGGCAGAAGTCAAACAGTTCAGAAGTGCAATACAGTTGAGCAAAATACATCATGAGCACAACTGAAAATGCGATAGAAAGACAAATTATAGTTACAATACAGTGCATCAATTACATGAGCATTTATCAGAGGACCATAGGAACTTGTGAAGCTCACTCTTTTTCAGACATATATTTATTGAATTTATATTTCAAGCAAATACAAGTATAGCCCGAAGGACAGTGCATCAAAATAAAAATTACAGTAAACATATTGGCAATACAGTATCATTGGCACACCTCTACTGCTACAATATATGAGGGTTATCAACATATATTTATTACTTCTCATTAAAATTGTCGAAGACTTTTGCTGCCATGAGTGGGGATTACCCCTTAGGATCTTGAAAAAATAATAAACACCCCTTCAATAGGTGACATATCCCCAACACCCTTAGTAAACATAACAGATAAACTGCATTAGGCTTACTCCCAATTCCTACACTTCGAAAACTAGTATTAATATTGGCTTTTTAAAGTCCTGCAACCCAACTTTAGGCCCTTCTAAGCTACTGTCATTTAAAACATTTCAAGAAAAAAACAACTGTATCTCGACCCTCTTAATTACCAACTGCTCAATCTATTGTCTTGTATAGAGCCTACGTTAGAGAGAGTCACGAGGTCAATTACAGAAAAAGAACTGCACCATACAAGTTGCACATTTTCACTTTCCCCTAAACCCTGACATTAAGTAAAGACACCTTTTTAACCAGAATGCATTATATTATGCAGCTTGATGTAACAAATTAGTGTCCTTAGCTTGAATAAGTGTCCAGGTCTTCGAGGTAGGGAAAACAAAGTTAACTGACCGCACTCTCAGAGGTGCTTACTTCGATCTGCTGCTTCTTTGACATAATTGTAACCCCTCAGGTCTCTTCTTCTAGCTCCGACCCGGAGTTGGTCTCTCTCGAGCTGCGCAGTCTGCTTCAGTTATTTTAAGCAGTTTCCCTGCATCCACTGGGTCCAAACAATGGTAGGTCTTATTACCATATACAATCTTCAGATTCACTGGCATGGTCAGGACATGATGGACCCCCAGGCATCAGAGCTTCGACCGGATTGCATCGAGCCCTTTCCTCCGTTGTCGTGTGACATAACTCAGGTTGGGAAAGATGTATATGGAGGAGCCCTGCTATTGCAATGGGCCCCTTTGTTGTGTGGCCTGGAGTACCATGTCCCTTTCTTGTAAAGACCCCAAAATCACCAGAACTGCTTTTGCTTGGGGATGTGCAGGTTCCATATGCAGATGGGCCCCTCTAGAGTTAACTCTATATGTCCGCTACACAGAGATTGGGAGATCTGTCTGAAGATGTTCCAGGAGCCATTGTGCAATAAAACGGCCTATATCTTCTCCCGCCACTTCTTCTGGGAGACCTAGGATCTGCACATGGGATGCTGGTGCCCCATTGTCAAGATTCTCCAGTCTGCATCGGAGCACCAGATTTTCTTTAACAAGGCCTGCCATGGTCACCCTACTGTTCTCCACTGCCCTGTTAGCTTCCTTTGTGGTCTCCTTCCATCGACTGAAGCTCGGTTTCAACAATAGCCAGTTTAGAAGTAAATTCGTCCATCTTCTTATCGATGGACTAGATAGCCTTCAGTAATGCGGCATTGGAGGGCTGGCTCAAATCGGCTGTCTGAGGGCCACCATCTTTTTCTGGACCAGACCGCACTTCTTTTTGTTTAGCGCTGTCGCCACCCACGGAAGTTTTTGTATGACCCATTCTACCAGATTTTAAGACCAGATTAATATACAGGACTGCTTTATCCTGCAATGCATTGTCGATGATCAAGTAAAGTAGCTTTGTATTGTTTAAATATGCTTATAGAACGTAGCGCGGTATGGAGCTGTAAAGTGAAGCTGCTTTCGACTCAGCTGCTGACCACGCCCCCCGTGAAGCTCTTTCTTGAAAATTAGATATGATAGGGAGACTCAAAGGTTAGGTGGAAGTGAGTTGCAGAGCTTTGGGGCAAAGGGGAAAAAAAAACCTACTCACCTATATTTTTAGAGCACTTGGAAACAGACAGAAGTACTAGATCACTAGGTCTTGGGATAAGTCTGATCAGGTTTCGTGAACGTGTCAACAGGGGCAGCAGGTTGGGCTGATCTGATAATCTTGTCCATGGTACAACCTAGGGTATATATATATATATATATATAGCCGATGTAATGTTGTGGATAGCCACTCTAAGCTGAAATAAAGAGAGCAGTGGTGAGTCTAGTCTGGGCACCGATAAGGCAACGTGGCAGATGTTATCATAAGTGATATTCCATTTATTTAAGTTACATTTGTTCACCTGAGAGTAAAGTATAAGACAATAAGTGAGGCTAGGCCAAAAGACACCCTGAGCAATAGCTAGCCTGGAAGCAGAAGTCAAGGCATATTTGACCTCATAAGCAAGTCCTAGTTTTGAATTAACAAACGTGCAGGTATTAGATCCAAGCAGGGTAAATTCAGAGGCATGATCAAGGGTAAGGCCCCAGGTACAATATCTGATGGAGTCAACAGTGGTAAGGGGGACCATCAGAGCAGAAAATAGCTAAGTCAGGGGAACAAGCCCTCAGCATATGTACGAGAACATGGAGTGAATATACTGTGTATATATAATATCAATACACACAAACAGTATTGTCCAAGCTAACTGTCAATGGCTGGACTCCAAGTTTTAATTAAAAAAAAAATTGTATTTCTAGGCCCTACAGTTCAAAGTTAGACTTTTCAAAAGATGATTGGCGAGCTTTTTAAAACGAAGTGGTACTAAGTCCACTCCACAACTGCAGTCCAAAATCTCTGCAGCTGCGGAGATTTGTATTTTTAGTCTGCTGCAGCTGTGGGAGATGTTACACCTGGTTACACTGGGCCCCACTGGGCATGACATTTTCCCATAGCCATGGAGGAAAAACAGCCGCAAGTTGCTGGAAATCGTGGAGCTGGTTGTAAACTGGCCCCACCTTTGAAAATACCGCAGCTGTGAGAAAAACTGCAGCTCCGCAAGTGGCAACCCACTTGCACTGGATTTTCCCGCACAACTGTGGGATTTTCAAGGGCTCTGAAAATCCAGCTCAATTTCTTTAAAGTGGTATAACTGTGGAACTGTTATGACTGGAGACTTAATTCTGCTTTAAATTAAGGCTTGAAATTAGCTACGTAGACATATTGATAGTATAGTACTACAGCAACCTTACATTGATATAAAATATTACACATCGATTAAAAAAAAAAAGTTCACTAAATATTTTAAGTCCTGTCATTTTTAACAACATATTATATCGACATGTATAAACATATAGTGACACAGTAGAACTGTATTGTTAAGATCTATACATGTTGATTGGACTCTCAGCTTTCATTTAAAAAAAAAAGTTTCTATGATTAACAGTTCATATGTTACAACTTTCAAAATATAATTTTAAGCATATAAAATATCATAAAAGATTTTTTATTTTTGGAAATGGTCGGATGGTACCAGTGATTGTTCGGTCTAAGAATTAACACATTCTTTTGTAGATCTTCTTTGGGGGGTAGCTCAGTCATCAGGTTACACTATAGGAACCTTCGCCGTCGGTGAAGGGGAATCCACACAGAAGATTTTCAGCAGTACAACTGGGGCCGCCCATGCCGTCCACGTCCGCTTACGTCACCAACCCTGTATACTGTAGGCATAGGCGACCCCCACTCCCTCCTCAGTTCTTTCCTGCACTCGACTCACTTGCATGGGTCTCCGCGGAAGCTCCATTGCAGTATTCATGTCTTTTTTTAGCCTATGGCTTTTTTCACTTAATTTGTTAAAAATTTCTTTTTCAAGAGATTTCTTGTTTTGTTTATGTCGAAGGTTAATCTTTCCTCTTCTCTTTTCCAGCTCTGCTGGCGCGGAAAGAAGATTGCCTCTAGGGATGAACATTCTGTTTGTGTCTGTTGTCTTGGGTCTGACCACAAAGTTGCCAACTGTGAGGTCTTCCAGAAGTTTAATGAAACCACCCTTTGGCGATGCAAAAAGGCTCTCAAGAAGTTTCTGATGGAACAACAGGTAGCCAGCTTCAGGCTGGGGTCCTCTGGGGCACCAGTCTCCCAGTTGCTGATCAGATCGCTGAGCTCCCAGGACTCCAAGCCCAAGACAAGTCCTCGTGGAAAAGTCACCGAAAAGACTGAGATTGCAACCACTCCCTCCCCTTCCCCGGCGTGGATCTTGTTCCCCATCGGCCTCTTCTTCTTCTGGATGATCTTCATTGACTACAGATGCTCCGATGAAGAGAACTGCTGTCCAGGTCTCAGTGCCTACCAGACCCATACAGACAGCACCTCCCTGATTCATAGGACGCTGGCCATTGACCTCCGGGTTGTTGGCTCCTCTGTCATCAGCAGCTGGTTCATAGGCAACACCTGTACCGTCAACGCCTGTCGACGTCCACTATTGACCTGAGTGAAGTACTGATCAAGTTCACGAATGTACATGTTCAGCAGCTAGGTGCCTTCAATAGGCCCACTTCGCACATGCCGTTGATGGCAGCTTCGTTGTTGATGCCTGTTCGTCAAACCTGGGAGTCTCCCCATGGGCTGCCGCCAGTGCAGCCGTTGCCAGACCCAGAGGTAGAAGAGGTCGAAGTGAAGTATCACCCTGACCTCATTCTTCCTCTTGATGTAGAGGAAGAGAGCCTTCTTTTTATTTTTTAATTTTTTATTATTTCTATTTTTCCATCCCCCACCGTCAGTCCCCATGTGATACCCCCAGCCCCATTGCCCAGAATTACTGGGGCTTACCTTATGCCCGGCCCGGGAGTGGCACCTGCGGGGAGTTTATCGTTATCCTGCTGCCGGTGATTTTTCCTCCATTTTTCTCCCGAGGTCCCCAGGAGAAAGAGGCATGCGCATGGAGGCGTGCATGCCCCTTACAGCCCCGGTACCGACTCCCTTCCACCCACCCCATTCGCCTAATGCCTGGCACCCTCAGAGCCTGTGAAGTCCCCTGGCCTCCATCAGGGGACAGCAGTTAGCCGAGGGATGCTGCTTTACCACCCTGGAGAGGAGAGGAGAGTTGCCTGCCAGCAGCTCCATCCAGCTCTGCGCCCCCCCCCCCCCGTGCCAACCTCTTATGGCCTGGGCTTGTTTCTGAAGCCGGATCGCCAGCTTGCTACGAGGTGTGGCGTCCAGCTCCTCAACCCTCTGTGCCACCGGGCCGGCCAGGAAGAGATCCTTCTTTCTGACAAGTCAGCTGCCTCCTCTGTCAGTGAGGACTCTGTGAAATATACTCACAGGTCCCCCCTTAAGGACCCCACATTTTTAATGTGATGAAGCAGCTGTCTTCCGCCATGGGCTTCCACACTGAGGAAGAGGATAGCACCAGGAAAGATCTGATGGACTTCCTGGAGATTCCAGAATCTTCACCCAAAGATCATTCCTCCAATGCTTCCAGCATTGAAGAATGCAACCACAGCAGCCTGGCACAGACCAGACATGGTGCCAGCTATCCCATGCAGGGCAAACAAGCTTTATCATGCCCCTCAGGGTTTTCCTTATTTGCTTCCCAAGCCGAAACTGATTCAGTGGTCATCAAGGCAGCTCTTGACAGATCTAAGGTGCCTAAACACCTTACTTCCCTTATCGCAGAGAAGGAATCTCATAGGATTGACCTCTGGGGAGAAAGGATTTATGCCTCCTCCAGCTTAGGCCTGAGGATTGCAAACTATTTGTCACACATGGTTGAATACCAACTGGAAGAAGGGTGAGGCTATGGCTCAGGCCCTTCCTGATGGCACACAAAAGCAGGAATTGCTCCAGTTTTTACAGGCAGCTGAGGATGTCAGTAAACACCTCCTCAGAGCACTGTATGCCATGGCTGATACCATTGCCAGAGCAGCTGCCACTGGTATATGCCTATGTAGGCACTCCTGGCTCAGGGTTTCTGGGTTTGCAGCTGACGTGCAGCACAGAGTGCTTAATGTCGCTTTTAGTGGCACTAAGCTGTTCGGCCCTGATGTCCACAACCTCATAAATGATCTGCAGGCCTGGGGCACGGCCATTAAATTAGTCCGTTCCTCTGCCATACCCAGCCAAGGGACAGAGGGCAGCCTACCTTTTGTAAACAGAGCAGTAGGCCTGGATCAACTCCCCGTACCCAGGGAAAACATAGAGCCCAGGCTCCCTTGCCCACCTCCTCCAGTGCTAGAGTGGTAGCCAAGCACCCCAGAAGTGAGGGACCAGCCTCTGTGGCTGGCTGTACCTCAGCTTGACTCCTCTCCAGACCCGTTCAGCCCCAGGAGGCGGTGGTCGGAGGTCGGTTCTCCCTCCATATGAATCAGCAGAGGACCATAACTTCAGATGCAAGTATTCTGCAGATCATAGAAAAGGGACACACCTTGGAGTTCATACAGCAGCCTAAAAAACACCCCTCCTCCTCCCTGCAGTTATCCCCACCCCTGGCTCACTTGTCTGTTCCTCGGGAGGAAATACGGTCTCTTCTGTGCTAGAAGGCCATCGAACTAGTGCCCAGATGCCAGAAAAAACATGGATTTTATTCCAGGTCCTTCCTGGTCCCCAAAAAGACTGGAGATCTGAGGCTCATCTTAGATCTAAAGGACCTCAATGTGTTTGTCCAGTAAAAAAGTTCCAGATGATAACTTTGCCAGGCCTAATGCCCCTCCTTAAGACTGGGGACTGGTTCTGTTCACTGGACATGCAGGATGCCTACCTGCACATCTCGATCTTGCCTCTGCACAGGAAGTTTCTTCGTTTTGCCTTTCAGGGTGAGCAATTGCCAGTTAAAAGTGCTGCCCTTTGGCTTATCCTCTGCGCTGCTGGTCTTTACCAAGTGCTTGGCAGCGGTTGCAGCAGTTCTCAGAAGAGAGGGACTGTACATCTTCCCTTACCTGGACGATTAGCTTCTCAAAACCCCATCCAGGGAACAGCTTTTGCTGACTCTGGAGCGCACTGTCCAGTTCTTCCACTTCCTGGGCATTACAATTGGCTTGCCTAAGTTGGTTCTAGTACCGTCCCAAAAGCTGCAGTATATAGAGGCAGATCTGTACTCTGCACAGTGGATGACCTTCCTACCCCAAAACAGAGCGGAGTTCTTCATAGCCCAAGCTCAGGAAGTTGCGGAGTCCGCTACATTCCTGCCAAGGTGTACCTCAGATTGTTGGGCCTAGCCGGCCTACCGGCACAGCAGTGGGATTTCCACTTGCAACGCCAATGACCCGGTTTCAGGAATGGACCCAGGAGTAGGAGGGCCAGCCGGGGGGGGGGAGAGAGAAGGACTGAACATCCATGGAACTGCTCTCCCTTTTCTGGAGGGGGGGGAGTGTCCGGTGCTTCATTGCTCTCTGGCGGAGGCTGGGGTGCCATATGGCTGGTGCCAGCACATCAGGGGGTGGGGAGGACGTTGGTCATCATTACACATCCTCATCCCAGGGCAGCAGCAAAAGAAGAAAAATTTCTGACCTCTGGCATGACGCCCCTGCCCTACTGCCATCCTCCACTGCCTTACATGTGGGCAGACTGGATGGGCCTTGCTGTCCTTACCTGCCATCAACTTCTGTGTTTCTTTGTTTCTATGTCCCCCTCCCGTGGCCCTGACCCGGAGGCAGTTCGGGCTAGCCTACAGTTTACATTGGGACACCTCCTCTGAGTGGCCCCACCGAGAGAGACAGCCTGGGCAAGGGCAGGATGCGGACAGGTCACGGGCAGCCCTCCGAAGGGAGGATAAGGGGCCATGGCTCCAAAAACAAAAAAGATTGTTGGGCATGATGGCAGCGTCCATTCCACTAGCCAGTCTTTATATGCATACCCTTCATTGGACCCTCAAGGTACAATGGGACCAGCGCACAGAAAAGTTGGACCAACCAGTCCTGGTCTCTTCTCCAGAATGCAAGGTACTGCAGTGGTGGATGGATCCCCTGAATCTACTTCAAGGTGTTCCCTTCCAGATTTCTTCCCTGCATCAGATCTTAACCACAGATGCTTCGGGTCTGGGCTGGGGAGAACACCTGGGTCCCTTCCAAACCCAGGGTTCCTAGTCCCAGTGGGAAGCCTCCCTACATATCAGTGTCCTGGAGATGAGAGTGGTGCTCTATGCTATGCAGACCTTTCAAGAGCATCTTGCTCTGGGCCAGCTGCTGGTACAGTCGAACAATTTGAGTGTAGTCCATTATATCAATAAGCAGGGTGGGACTCACTCATACCCCGTTTGCAAGGAGGTCATGAGAGTGTGGTACTGGGCACTGGAGCATAGTCTGCCACTCTCTGCAGTCCTTGTGCCAGGCGTCCTAAACACGCTGGTGGACAGTCTCAACAGGACTCAGTCCAGCATGCACGAATGGGAGCTTCTCTCATCTGTCACAGAAGATCTGTTTGACAGATGGTTGTCCAGAATTGGACCTTTTTGCGTCTCCACTCAATGCAAAACTGCCCAGTTTCTGCTCGCTAGATCCAGGGCCTGGAGTTTTCTGGTGAGACATTTTGTCCGTCTCTTGGAGTGGGAGGTTTCTGTACACATTCCCTCTGTTTCCTCTAATCCAGAGGGTGCTGATCAAGCTGCAGATGGAGGGGGCCAACATGATTCTGATGGCTTCATTCTAGCGTCACCAGATATGGTGCTCTGTACTTCGAAAGCTGGCAGAGGAGACTCCGGTATCTCTCCTCTTTGCAGGAATATGCAGACCCAGGATCAAGGGACCCTGATCCATCCCATCCTCAAGTCCCTTCATCTGCATGCTTGGCTCCTGAGAACATAGCCATCACCAGGCTCAGGGTCTCTAACAGGGTGGCGGACGTCCTGGTGGCAGCCCAGAAGCCTTCCACTTGTGCCACACATACCATAAAGTGGAAGCGGTTTGCCATCTGTGCTGCCAAACATGCCCTGAAGCCTTTCACCTGTTTGGTGAATCATATCCTGGACTACCTGATCTGTTTGTCCAACTCAGACCTCCAGTATTCCTCACTCTTGGTCCACTTTTCAGCTTTTTCTGCCTTTCATGAGCCCATGGGTGACCGAACAATTGCTCAGCTGGATGTCCCCCGTATTTTCCTCAGAGGCATCCTGCACCTGAAAGCCCCAATCTGTTCCCTTGTCCTGACCTGGAACTTGAATTTTATTTTGGAGAAGTTAACCCTGTATCCTTTTGAGCCAATCACGACTAGCTATTCACATTTTCTCTCTTGGAAAGTGCTATTTTTAGTTACATAGAAACATAGATTTTGACGGCAGATAAGGACTGCTTGGCCCACCCAGTCTGCCCATTTCCCTACCTAATGGATAAGCTGCAGATCCTAGTTAACCAGCAGCCTACTTCTTCCTACCCCCAACCCCTAGAATTGCCTTATGACTGTCCCATTCATGCTTGAATTCCACCACTGTTTTTGACTCCACAACCTCCTCTGGAAGGCCAGTCCATGCATCCACAACCCTCTCTGTGAAAAAATACTTCCTTAAATTACCTCTGAGGCGCCCCCCTTCTATCTTCAAATTGTGCCCCCTTGTTCTTGCACACCTCTTTTTTTGAAAGATGCTACCTTCTTGGACTTTGTTGATTCCCTTGAGGTACTTGAAAGTTTCTATCATGTACCCCCTCTCCCTCCTTTCCTCGAGGCTATACATATTCAGCTCCTTAAGTGTCTCTTCATATGTCTTCCGGTTGCAGACCCTGCACCATTTGAGTGCCCCCTCTGGACAGCCTCCATCCTGTCTATGTCTTTCGTGGATATTGGGTCTCCAGAACTGCAGTACTCAGATGGGGTCTCACCAACTGTCTGTACAGAGGGATAATAACTTCCTGTTTTCTACTGGTGATGCCTCTCCCGCATCCCAGTATCCCCAACCCTCCTTGCTGCCCTCTCACATTGCTTGCCCACCTTTAGGTCATCTGATATGACTACCCCGGTCCCTTTCCATTTTTGTTGTTAGTATCTCACCCCCCCATTGTGTACTCTTCCCCTGGGTTTTTGTTTCCCAGGTGCATTACCTTGCCTTCTTAGCATTGAATCTAAGCTGCCATACATTTGACCATTCCTCTAACCTTGCCAAGTCCCTTCTCATCCTTTCCACCCCACCTTGTGCATCAGCTGTGTTGCAGATCTTTGTCATCTGCAGAGAGACATACGTTTCCTTCCAGTCCCTCTGCAATGTCGCTTATAAAGACATTGAAGAGGACCGGTCCTAATACTGAACCCTGTGGTACCCCACTAGTAACCCCCCTTTCTTCAGAGTGGACTCCATTTACTATTACTCTTTGTGTCCTATTCTCCAGCCAATTCTTTACCCAGGCTGTCATCTTGGGACCCACTCCCAGGCTGGCTAACTTGTGTATTAATCTTTTGTGTGGGACTGTGTCAAATGCCTTGCTAAAGTCTAGGTAGGCCATGTCCACAGCCCCTCCCTGGTCTACTACTTTGGTCACCCAGTCAAAGAAATCTGTCAGATTTGTCTGGCATGACCTTCCCGCTGTGAATCTATGCTGCCTTGGGTCCTGAGCCCCTCTGGCCTCTAGATACTCAACAATTCTTTCCTTCAGAATTACTTTTGTTTGAAGAATTTCAGAGCTTCGGGCCCTCTGGTACGAGGAGCCTTATTTGATTTTTCACAAAGACAGGGTATCTTTGCTCACAGATTCTAAGTTTCTACCCAGTGTAGTTTCTGAGTTCACACTAAATCAGTCTAGCCACCTTCCTGTTTATTTTCCTGAGTGTTCCAATCCAGGGGAAGCACTGCTCCATACGTTAGATGTGTGCAGAACTTTGAAATACTAACTGCTTTGGACTAAAGAGTCGAGAAAGTCGAAGCATTTGTTTGTTTCCTTCAGCCCAGGTAGAGAAGGCGGTTCAGTTTCTAAACAATGTTTATCCAAATGGTTGGCAAATTGCATTGTGTTCTGCTACAACAAATACGGCAACAAATTGCTTGGTACTGTTAAAGCTCATTCCACTAGAGGCATGGCTACCTTATTGGCTTGTTTCAAAGAGGTCCCAGCCACTGACATTTGTGTGGCTGCCAACTAGAGTACAGTCCACACTTTCATCAAACATTACAGTCTGGACGTTGCCTCAAGAGCCTGTGTATGATTTGGCAGGGCTGTGTTACAAGGACTCCTGTCTTAAGTTTATGGAGATCCAGCCTCCCAGACTGTGTGTTTACACTTGTCACTGCTTGTTACTTGTTCCTACAGTGTAATCTGATGACTGAGATACCCCTGAAGAAGATAGAACAGTTACGTAAAAACTTACCATAACAGTAGATCTTTGAGGGGATATCAGCCATCAGGTATGGTTTCCCTCCCACCATCCCCCTTCTTGGGGCTCCAATTTAGGCTTAGGTCTTGGTACCTCTTTCTCTCCTTGGTTCCCCAGGGTGGGAGCATTGCTCCCTTTATCTCCTGGGGGGACTGAGGAGGGAGTGGGGACACCTGTGCCTATAGGGTTGGTGACGGTAGTTGATGTCGATGGCATGGGCAGCCCCAGTTGTACTGCTGAAAATCTTCCGTGTGGATCCCCCTTCACCAATGGCAAAGGTTTCTATGGCATAAACTGATGACTGAGATCCCCTCGAAAATCTACTGTTATGGTAAGTTCTTGTATAACAGTTCTTTTTTTAAACTTAAAGAACAGTAAACATGTTGATGGACCCAGGCAGGGAACTCACACAAAGGAGCTATCTGCACAAATAATTTATTTTTCCTGTGTTTTCATAAATGAAACTTACTATGATCTGCGCACAGTGCCATGATTCTGTACCAGAAACGACCTCTGCAGCCCAGCCCCAAAGCAGCGTTTTGATGACACTGAATGGGGAAACAGGTATGCAGTCATGTGAGTGAAACGCGAATGTGATGAGGGAGGGTGTGTGTATATTTCTTTAATTAAACTTTGCTGACCAAACTTTATGCTTGGGGTAAATAGTGCATTTGTATACTCTTCCTCTCCCCCCCCCCCCCCAAACATAAAATGTGTTGAGCTTTGTTGCTGTGGCGTATTGTGTCATCAGTAAGTTACGTGTAGGGCATAGAAAGGTTAATTTACAAAAAATACTGGAAAAATTATTTGAATGTTTCAGTGAAACCCTGTGGGCAGGCAGCTCCTTCGAAAATGAGTTGTCTACCTGGATCACCTTAGTGGCTTTTTAGCAGGATGTCATTTTGTTTTCCTCCGCACAGTGTTTTATCAGAGCTAAAGCTCAGAATTCTGTGATAGAGTTCCAACATGTTTGTGGCTGACTTGGTGCACTTCTGTAGCACAGCTGGTTCACAGCTCTTACAGGTTTCTGTCTAACCCTGGGATGATATACCATGTGCTGATGACAGTAGATATTGGGTATGGAGGAGGATATTAAGCATAAACTAAGTGAGAGAGAGCCTGGAATTATTGGAGCACCAGTGGCCCCATACACAGTCATTGTGGGCTGTCTCTAGGTGGTACAAATCACAACTTGCCGCAATCCCTGCTCTAGAGCTTCACTGTGCTATCCGCAGCGGGGTCACAACCATTCTCTTTGTGATCGCTAAATACATTATGACCTTAGAAAGAAGGGGGAACCATGAAAATATCCTGCAGGACACTGCTGAATGCATGGGGACCCTCACAACCTTTTGTGCCACCCCTGCCTGTAGGTAGGCAGTTCATATTTCCTACTTTGTGACACTTAAGTACCAGAAGGGGAACAGGATTCTCAAGGGACAGGAATTAAGTGCTAGGAAAAGGGGTTCAGCTGGACATGAGGGAGGCTTTCATTTATAGGAGCAGAAAAATGTATGTCCTTCACAGTCCCAAGAGATTTTCTGTGTTGGTCCACATTGTCACCATGCTGCTCATTTACTGCTTGTTTATACATGCTCTCCTTCTAGGGGCTAGCACTCTCCAAAGCTGTGACATCATCATAGAACCCCCTGGCTCCCACCCATTCCAATTGTTAGCTTAGAATCTTCTGGCTTCCTGTGTTGACCAAAAGGGCAGACAGTATAGCTAGAAGCTCTCCTGCTTGAAGACTTAGAAACATTTTTTCCCAGAGTAGTAGCTTGCAGCAGAGAATCCTGTTTGTTTTCAAAGTCAGAATTTCTAAATTTAATCTTTGCCTGTTGTTTATTTGCTTTATTGGCTCCTGCTTTAAGTCTAAATTTTTGTAGAAAGCTTTTTTTTCAGTTCTGCTTGAATTCTGAAGTAAATAAGTGTTACCAGTTTTACTGTTATGGTCTGCATTTAGTCTGATGCCTAAGTAAGTTTTTTTTCCACTGTTGTCTTTCAAGACAGTTTTCCCTCCTTTCTCTGCATTGTCTGCTCTGGCTTTTTGCCTCAGCGTATGATTGAGTAATTAGGGTTCAAACAACATGAAGTCTTGCTATATTATGACATATGCAGTGAGTCCCAACCTTCGAACTGCTCCGGAGGTGAAAGAGTTAACTTTCCAAGCCAGGCATGGAACGCAGAGCTCGAGCTCGGTTGAAACTCTGTCTGTTGTTCTTCAAACTCAAACCGTCAGATTCTTTACTCCGCCTCACTGAACAGTCGCTCCGGAGATTTCTCCTTCTGCTCGGTTCATTTTGTCGGTTAAAGTATTGTTTTTCTCGGTTTTCGACTGAAATTAAACTGCAACCGGTTGGCTCAGACTCTGTCTGTGGTATTGTGAGTACTAGATAGGTTTTACATTGATTTCTATTCTGTGTGGAACTTGTAAACGGTTTATCGGTTCGGTTTGAACTGATCAAGTTGTTTAAAATATATTTATCTGTCATTTAGAGTGTAGTTACTGGTTCTTATCGGTTCTACAAAACGGATTTTATTACAGTTTTTTCCACGACCCGTGACACGGTTGGGAACCGATAAGAGGGTCTTACCTGGCGGATTGCCATAAATGGGTAAGTTTGGTTAGGACTGGCACTATGTCTGAGAAACCCAAAAGAAAAACCGGGCCCACTGGGTTTCAACACTGCAGTGTCTGTGGGGAAGTCTTTGCCAAGGCTGACCCCCACACCACCTGTGTTTATTGTCTGGGGTTTGACCACCTCAATGCAGACTGCCAGATTTGTAAAAATTTTCCTGCAGCTACCCTGGAAAAGAGAGTTGGTAGGCTCAGGGAAAGGGAGGCCAAGTCCGCTGAACGGATGGTCAGCCGGTTCGGTTCCAACTGAACCGGAGGGAGTGCCCTCTGACCAGGGTGAGACTTCCTCGGGCAAAAGGAGATCCGACTCCGAGGAGTCGGTTCCAGCAAAAAGGACTAGGAAATCAGCTAGTGTGGAGCCAAAACTTTCCTCTCCAACCGCTGAAGAAATAGCCAAAGCGATTAAAATTGTCCAGTCGCTTTCCCCGGTTCCAATCGAACAGGCACCATCAGGTAAGTGTCCGGTTTGGCCGGTTCCACCGGTTCAAGAGTATGATGTAGAGGAATATTCTGAACCAGAGGAGGGGGAAGAGGAGTATGAGGAGAGTGAATGTGGATATGAAAGTCTGGATGTGCCCATTGACCCGGACATCTCCCCAGACAGACCTTCAGGAGTGTCTCCTCCTAGGCTTTCTGAGTCCCCTTCTCATTTTATGTTTTATAAGAAAGTGGCTGAAACCCTCCAGCTCCCTATGGAGGAGGCTGTGGATGATCAAGAGGAGCCTGACTATGTGGAAATGATGGATATCCCAGAGTCAAGGAGGCTGTCTATTCCTTTGCATAAATCTTTTAGGAAACAGACAGTTAAAATTCTAAAAGCTCCTCACACTATACCTCCTGTTGATAAGAGAATGGACAAGAGGTACACATTGTCAGGCTCTGATACGGAGTTCCTTACACAACAATGCAGCCATGTTGGGGTAGTGCAGGCTGCAGCCTGTGACAAGGCAAATATTCCCCTTGGCTTCACACCCCCCGGACAAGGACTCCAGGAGGATTGATGCCATGACAAACAGTACATGGCAGCATCCTTGGGACTCAGACAGGCAAATTATATGGCTTATGTTGCTAGATATCAGAAATCCAGATGGGATACTGTTATGGCTCTAGCAAAACAGGTCCCTGGTCAGCTTGCCAAGGAGCTGGAGCAGGTGGCTGCTGATGGTATTGAGGCATCCAAGGTGCAATTCCATGCTGCAGTGTGGCACTTCGCAGAATGGCTAGGCTCGGATGTACTAGCCTGTCACAGGATACCCCAGACTAAGGCCATGGATTTTCCTGTTGTGGGTAATTCTCTGTTCTAGGGACATGGATATGTTGTTCATCCACACTGTCTGGCAGGTTCCTTGCCGCTTTAAATCTTGCCGGAAGGTCTTCAAGCTGGCTCCTCCCATCCACCCGGGTGGTAAAACTCTCGGCTCCGCCCCATGACGCCAGATCTTCCTTACCGCTTGGAAGCTCAGGTTCCCTCCTTAACGCTCTGCGTATAAGACTGGTTCCTAATTCTTGAATTTTGAAATTAAAAAGTTTTGCTAAAAGACTTGGTCTTCTCTCCCTCGCTGACGATGGACCAATCGACTCCGGGTTTCTGGAGATGCAACTGCCGGGCAGAAGATGTCTCGGACGGATCACTCCACGGCGTCTGCTTGGGCCTTGAGCACGACCCGCGGGCCTCGACCTGTGCTCTTCATTTCGGACCTCGTCCTCGAAGACCGTGCTGCCCGTTTACAACTGGGCGTCGAAGAATTTCCTCCGGTAAAGTCAAAGAGGCCCGGTCGGTGGTGTCCGCGGGCGCGGGCTCATGGATCAGTTTCTCGAGCAGATGATCGCCCTCAAAGAGGAGGTGGCATGGGCTGCTTCTACCTCGGCTGTGGCATTTGTTCCGCTATCTCTCGGTGCCTCTTATTCGGCTTCTTTTAAGGAGCTTTGTCTGACCCTCTCGACTAAAGGTGAGAGTCCAACTTCTTCTGGACCATTTTCTCGGTCCAAAAAGAGAGACAAGGGTAAGTCTCACCATCGACACTCTTGGGAGCGGGAAAGATCCCTCTCCCCGAGTTGTCGGCTGTCGGCTTCGGTCGACCTCTCGGCTTTGGCCACTGGTCTCACGGTGTCCCCGTCAGGCCAGTTGACCGAGACTCCCTTCGACGCGGTCGAGATGTTTCTCGACCCGTTGGACGAGTTGTCGGCTGGAGAAGCCAGAATCCCTCTCCCGGTTCCCCGGTGGAGTTGAGGATCCGTCGGCTCGTCTGTGCCTCCAGTTCGGAGCCTCCGGTTGAATCGTCGAACGAGGAGTGCGATTCCCGTGACACCTCCCGCACCGTCCTCGGCATGGCGAGACTCTCGATCTCGGGCGTCTTTGCGGTCCAACCGATCCGCCATCATAGGCGGTCTCGGTCTTTCTTCCCGCGGCAAGCAACGCCGCCGCTCATCCTCTTCCTCCTCTCCTCGGACGAGGCTTGGCAAAGATTCGTCAGAGGTATGAGGAACTCATGTGGCAACAGCTCCTTCTGACTGGGAAGAGACGCCGTCGTCTTCCCCGGCCATTAAGTGGCTGTCACCGGAGCGGCCGAAACAACCCCTCGTTTTAGCTGAGGAGCCTGTTCCCAGGCCGGTTGTTCGGCCAAATCCAGCTGCCCCACCGATTCCGGTGGAACCTCCGCCTTCACAGCCGTTAGTTGGGGCTCCGACCAAAAATTCTCAGTCGGCTCAGGGACTGCCCTGTAGGCTGTCTGTCACCCTCACTCCCAACTGGCCTCGGCAGGTGGAGGGTGGCTCAGGCCCGAGGCAGCTCTTTGAGGACTCTTCTGAGTCCGAGGACGATTCCTCCCTTTTCTCCAAGCGAATGGACTTGGAGTCCTCAGGAGGTCAGTCGGTGGACAATAGCCCTTTGTCCTTCCTAGGATTGCTTCGGCTCATCTCGGAGTCCACCGGGATGAAGCTCGAACCCGTTTCTAA
The DNA here is from genome assembly GCA_016271365.2 of Neoceratodus forsteri. Classification (NCBI taxonomy): domain Eukaryota; kingdom Metazoa; phylum Chordata; order Ceratodontiformes; family Ceratodontidae; genus Neoceratodus; species Neoceratodus forsteri. The sequence goes on from CM057453.1 coordinate 1,267,107,819, forward strand.
ATGGGCCAGGTATCCCCTCACAGAGATTCTGGACCGAGGGGATTCCCCTACGGAGGCCTTTCCGGTGGCCGAGGCCATAGTGGGTCCAGCCTTGGAGCTCTGGCAGCGCCCTGCTTCCTGTCCTGCGCCTTCGGCCAGGATGGCCAGGAAGTATGCGGTCCCTACCGGTTCCCTGTCCAGTTTGGAACACCCCTTGGCTGAGGGTTGGTTACCGACAGCGTTTTCGGCGTGCGGAGCGCTGAGATGTCGGACAAACCTCCCGACAGGTCAAGAAATTGGACTATGCCGATGAAAAGTCTATGCTGCGTCCTCCCTCGGCCTTCACCAGGCCTGTTCGGCCGTCCTCATGGCACATTTTTCTCATGCCCTGTTGGGCTCCCTGGATGAGGTCGTCCCTCATCTTCCTGCAGATCTGCAGACCACGGTCAGGCAGGTGCGGGACCAGGGCAGGGTAGTGGCCAAACAGCAGCTCCAGACTGCTTTAGACATTGGGGACTCATGTGCCAGGTCTGTGGCGGCCGCAGTGGCTGTGCGTCGTCGGGCTTGGCTGAGGATATCCACCTTTACTTCGGATACCCAGCACAAGTTGGCGGATGTTCCCATTTTGGGGACTGACCTCTTCGGTCCTGGGGTGGAAGGTCACCTGCAGAGGATCGAGAAGTCCAATGCTACCTTGGACTCGGTCTCTTCCGCTCAGAAGGACAAAGGCCGCAAACCACAGCCTAAGCCCTTTCGTCCTTCTGCGCCCGCGGCCCGTCCGGCCCAGCAACGTCAGGGTCAGCAGGCTCGGGCTTGGCATCCCAAACCCAAGCCCGGGGCTTCCTCCAACAGGAAGCAGGGAGGTAAAGGCCCAGGAGGTCCCTCGGCCAGTCCCTCCTCCAAGCCTGCCCAGTGACGGGCTGAGGGGTGTCGCCCCCAACCCCGTCACCTCACCCCAGTTTCCCCATGGGGGACAGCTCCGGCACTTCCTTTCCACCTGGTCCGTTATTACCACGGACAGGTGGGTACTGGAGGTGGTGGGAAAAGGCCTGCCTCTAGAATTTGAGCAGGCCCCGCCCTTCAGAGCCGTCGTGCCTCGGGGGACCTCGGGGTCCGCAGCCTCACTGTCGGCTTGTCGGGCCGACATCGCTCTCCTCCTCCAAAAGGAGGTGATCAGGGAGGTGGCGGACCCTCCCTCAGACCCGGGGTTTGTGTCCAGGTACTTCCTAGTTCCGAAATGGACGCGGGGCTGGCGCCCCATTCTCGACCTACACGACCTGAACAAGTTCCTAAGGTCTGGAACCTTCAGGATGGTCACTCTGGCTCAGATAATACCATCCCTGGAACACGGCATGTGGTTCTGCTCTCTGGACCTGCAGGGCGTTCTTTCACGTCCCTATCCGTCCGTCACACCGGAGATTCCTTAAGCTTTCGGCGGAGGATCCCTCTTCAATTCGAGCCATGCCCTTCGGCCTGTCTCCGGCTCCCAGGGTCTTCACCAAATGCATTGCAGTGGTGACAGCTTTCCTGCGGCGCCCGAGGTCGGTGTACCCTTACCTGGACGTTGGCTGATAGCCCCTTCCAGACAGGAGGTGGAGCGGTCAGAGATCTGGCCCTCAGGTTTGCTCTCAAATCGGCCTTCTCATCGCGAGGCCAAGTGAGACTCGAGAGAAGCAGGTGATTCTGTTTATCGGGGCAGAGCTCGACTCTCTTGAGCCAAACACGGCTCCGGCGGACAGGGCGGAGTTCTTACCTCCTTTGCCCAATCATTTCTGGTTGGGCAATCGCGCACTGCCCGGGACTTCCTGCGCCTCCTGGGTCTCATGGCGGCCTGTACCAGCATGGTCTGTTAGGCACGCTGGCACATGCGCCTCCTTCAGTGGGGACTGGCCAGCCAGTGGTCACAACGCTGCGATCCATTGGACCAGCTAGTGATGGTGACCCAGGAGATGTGGAACGCTCTCCGGTGGTGGACCGTTCCTTCTCATCTGCTGGAGGGCATCCCGTTTGTCCGCCCTGAGCCGACGGTCTCTCTATCGACCGATGCCTCTCTGATGGGTTGGGGTGCCCATCTGGGGGAACACCGGCGCCCGGCCTCTGGTCCCAGGAGTCCTGATGCCACATCATCCTGCTGGAGCTCCGGCGGTCCGCCTAGCTCTCACCGCCTTTGCTCTGTTTCTCCGGGGTCAAGTGGTCTGAGTCAGTCGGACAATACCACGACCATGTGCTACCCTAAACCGCCAGGGGCGGGGCCCGTTCCATGCTATCCAAAGGAAGCTCTCCGCATTTGGTCACTTTCGTATCGCAGCCTGGAGGCGGATCTCCTAGCCATTCATGTGGCAGGGCCTCCAACACCCTGGCCGATGCCCTGAGCCGGATGGGGCTGCATCTCAGTGGTCTCTCCTGCGGAGTAGTACAAGATCTGTTCTCCCATTGGGGCACACCTCAGGTGGACCTGTTTGCCTCCAGGAGGCAGGCTGAGCTGTTTCATGCCCCCCTTAACGGGGCTCAGCTGCAGGGGATGCCTTCCGAGGCTGTGGACCCGGGCCTCTTCTCGCCTTTCCCCATTTCCCTTGATTCACAAGGTGCTTCTCAAAGCAAGGAGGGACAAGGCGCAGGTGATTCTGATAGCCCCAGACGGGCCCCGACAGTTCTGGTACCCAGATCTCCTCAGCCTCAGCCCCAGGCTCCCGAGGCAGCTTCCAGCTTGCCCGGACCTGCTCTCAGTCAATCAGGGGAAGGTGTTCCATCTGGACCTTCAATCCCTGCACCTGATGGCCTGGTTCCTGAGTGGCGAGAGTTCCAGGCCTTGGGTCTTTCCGACGAGGTCCTCAATGTTGTTGAGGCGTCCCGTAAGGAGTTGACCAGGAAATGCTATGCCTTCAAATGGAAGAGATTTTCCATTTGGTGTCAGGGCAAGAGCTTGGACCTTCCTCCTGTCCTTTGGCAAGCATCTTGGACTATTGATGGTCCTTTCTAATCAGGGCTTGAGTCGGCGGACCTAAAGGTGCACCGCAGCCATCTCTGCTTACGGGTGCGGGCCGGGAGCAGTCGGTGGCGCAGGAGAGAGTGGTCTGGCGCTTTTCAAGGCCTTGATCACATTTCCTCGGTCGGAGAACCTCCCACCTCCGTGGGATTTACTGCTGGTACTGGCAAAGCTCATGGGCAAGCCATTCAAACCAATGCACAGGTGTGAACTCTCTCACCTGTCGTGGAAGACCGCCTTCTTGGTGGCTATCACGTCAGCCAGAAGGATGGAGAACTCCAGGCTCTGCATCGAGTCTCCTTACCTGGTCTTCCACAGGGACAAGGTTGTCCCTCTCTTCCGAAATTCCTTCCGAAGGTGGTCGGAGTTTCACCTTAACCAGGTGTTGACTCTGCCGGTGTTCTACCCCAATCACACCTCGGAGGCCGAATACAGGCTCCATACTTTGGACCCTAGAAGGGCACTCGCTTATTATAAGGAGCGCACAGCTGAAATTCAGGGAGAGGTTCGCCAGCTGTTTGTCACCTACGCTGAAGCCACACCTGGCAGACCTGCAGCCAAGCGGACGATAAGCAGGTGGGTCACCTCCTGCATAGATCTCTGCTACAAGTTGGTGGGCATGGAGCCTCCCAGAGGATAAGAGCTCATTCTGCCGTCATACTGCTGCATCGGTGGCTGCTTCCAGGGGCGTCCCTATCCAGAAATCTGCAGGGCTGCTACCTGGAAGTCAGCACACACCTTCATTACCCATTACCACATCGACCTTGAGTCACGCCGGGATGCTGGTTTTGGGGCCTCTGTTCTCAGTCTTTATTCCCTAAGTAGGGGTGTCGCCTTGCCTCCCTCCTCCTGGAGAACTGCTAGGAGTCTGCCAGACAGTGTGGATGAACAACATATCCATGTCCCTAGAAATACAGATTACTCACCTGTAGCAGGAGTTCTAGGAATGGTACATGTTGTTCATCCACACAACCCACCCGACCTCCCCAGCTTCGATGCACAACCTGAGCTTCCAGTGGGCCAGATCTGGCGTCATGGGGCAGAGCCGAGAGTTTTACCACCCGGGTGGGTGGGAGGAACCAGCTTGAAGACCTTCCAGCAAGATTTAAAGCGGCAAGGAACCTGCCAGACAGATGAACAACATATACCATTCCTAGAACTCCTGTTACAGGTGAGTAACCTGTATTTTGGGGAGCAGACAGAGAATTACATGAAGAAAATGGATGAGTATAGGACCACCTATAGGAGTGCACAGGCCAAGGAAAGGCAGGCCACTCCTCAAAGGCAGCTTTCCAGGGGCAGGGGCAGGCCTTTTCATAGGCTTTTTTACCAAGCTCAGGCCTCCTCTTCTGCCTATGCAGAGGGTTTTTTTTAGAGGGAGAGGCAGACGGGGTACAAGCAGGCCTGCTTCCACCCCTCAGCCCAAAGCCCCTGCCAAACAGGCACCCTGATGGGGTTGCCAGGGCCGATTCTAAGCTACCAGTAGGGGGCAGGCTGGCTTACTTTGTCCAGGACTGGAAGTCTCTAATATCAGACAAGTGGGTCCTGGAGGTAGTAAGCCAGGGACTAGTTCTCAGCTTCAAAAAATTTCCAAAGATGAGAACCAGATCCATTCCACCTGCAAATCCATCAGAGGCACTTGCCCTAGAGGCAGAGGTCTCTTCCCTCCTGGCTCTCAGAGCTGTGGAAAGGGTTCCACCCCTACACCAGGGCAAAGGGTTGTACTCCAGGTACTTCCTTACCCCAAAAAAGACAGGAGAATGGCGGCCCATCCTGGATCTCAGATATTTAAACAAGCACCTTTTAAAACCAAAATTCAAAATGGTGACTCTGGGAATTATTCTACCCTCTCTAAGGCCAGGGGACTGGCTAGCGTCCCTGGACCTCAAGGATGCCTACTTCCATATTCTCATCAAGCTCCCTTCCATAGTACCTCAGGTTCGAGCTGCCCTCAGGCCATTACCAGTTCAGAGCAATGCCCTTGGCCTCACCTCTGCTCCAAGGGTATTCACAAAATGCCTGGCAGTAGCAGTTGCTGCCCTAAGAAGGCAAAAATTGCCATCTTCCTTGCCTGAGCGACTGGCTCATAGTAGGCCAGTCTAAACCAAGTCAAGTTACATTTACAGGTAACTCAGCAACTGCTCACCTCTCTAGTTTTCTTCTGAATCTTTCAAAGTCAGTTCTAGAACCTGTCCAGCTCCTCACCTTCATAGGTGCAGAGCTGAACACAGAGAAGCCAGAGCCTTCCTTCCTCTGGACAGGCAAGGACCCTGGTCTCTCTGGCCTCCTCCTTCACCCTGCAGGTCTCTCGACCAGCAAGGCATTTTCTACAGCTCCTGGGGCACATGGCTGCTTCTGCAGCAGTGGTGCAGGGAGCAAGATTTCAGATGAGGGACATCCAGTTCCATTTGAGAGCTTTTTGGTCTCAAAGGAAAGACCCTCTAACCAAATTGATCCCAGTGACTCGAACCCTGATCCAGGCCCTACAGTGGTGGCAGGATCAGAGCATTCTGAGGCCAAGGGTTCCCTTTGTCACTCAGTCTCACTCCTTAATCCTTACTACAGATGCATCCCTCTTGGGGTGGGGAGCTCACATGGGTGACCTCACTACCCAGGGATTGTGGTCCCCTCAGGAATCTCTGCTCCACATCAACCTGTTGGAACTCTGAGCAGTTTTTCTAGCACTGCAAGTTTTTTCCAAATCTGTTCAGAACAAAGTTGTACAGGTCAGAACAGACAACACCACCACAATGTGGTACATCAACAAGCAACGGGCACTCAGTCTACGGCCTTGTGCACCAAAGCAATGAAGTTGTGGTCTCTGGCTTACTCCCTGAACACCTCCCTTACAGCAGTTCACCTCCCAGGCAAGGACAGTGTCCTAGCAGATGTTCTCAGCAGGATTTCCCAGGGCCGTCATGAATGGTCACTGGACCCCCTGGTCCTCGAGGTGATATTTGCCAGATGGGGCACCCCGCAAATAGATCTTTTTGCAGCCCCAGACAATCACCAACTTCCCCTTTTTTGCTGCAGGCCCCCAGTGTTGGGCTCAGTCCCTCTGGATACCTTAGTCCTCAATTGGGAAGGGAAGTTTCTCTATGCTTTTCCCCCCTTCCCTCTCCTGTTCAAAGTGTTAGCCAAAATCAGATCTCAATCCTGCAAGATGATCCTGATTGCCCCAGATTGGGCCAGACAACCCTGGTATCCACTGCTACTGTCCTTAGCAGTCCATCTTCCCCTGTGTCTTCCCAGGAATCACAACCTGTTAACCTGTGCTCAGGGGAGGGTTTGGTACCCGAACCTCAAATCTCTCAGTCTCAAGGCCTGGCTCTTGAGGAGTTAGAGTTTGCTGATCTACACCTCTCCCAAGGTGTAATGGATATACTAAAGGCTTCTAGAGAGCCTTCCACCAGGGCTACCTATATTTCCAAATGGAAGCTCTTTTCCATATGGTGCTCTGGGAAGCATATTTCCCCAGAATGTGCTGATTTACCCACAGTCCTGGATTACAGGGTCCATTTGAATGCCTTGGGGTTGAGACCAGCTACCCTAAAAGTACATTTGGCAGCTGTGTCTGCTATTATTTCAGCAGGTAAACCCTCTTCTCTTTCAGCTCATCCTGTATTTTCCAAGTTTTTTATGGGATTGCTTCACACCAACCCTCCATTCAGGGACCCTGCCCCTGCCTGGGATCTTAACGTTTGCATTGCTCAGCTTATGCAACCCCCCTTTGAGCCTTTGTCTTCAGCAGAGCTGAAGTTCTTGACTTGGAAGAATGTGTTTCTGGTAGCCATCACTTCTGCCAGACGCATAAGTGAATTACAAGCTTTGTCAGTGGGCCTGATTTATCTCCTTTCATAGAGATAAGGTGGTCCTCAGGACTAACAGGAAGTTCCTGCTAAGGTGGTTTCAGATTTCCACCTTAATCAATCTATATCTCTTCAGTGTACTTCACTGACCATTCCTCCTCTGGCGAGAGGAGGCTGCACCACAGATGTGAAGAGGCCCTTAGTTACTAAATAGAGCGTACCAAGGGTCACAGGTTTGACTCCCTCCAACTGTTCCTCACTTATGGTGAGGCTGGTAAAGGGAAACCTGCCACTAAAAGCTCCATTGCCAGGTGGATTGTCTCTTGTATCCAGTTCTGTTATGAAAAGCTGGGTAAGGTTCCTCCCACAGGCCTGAGGGCTCACTCTACCAGAGGTACAGCTGCTTCCCTGTCTGCTGCCAGGGACATCCCTATTCTAGAGATATGTCAAGCAGCTACCTGTCTCCTATCTGGAGCACACAGAAGCCCTGATGAAAAAACTAAGGCAGAGGCTTGGCCTCTTTTTCAGAATTAAGCACCTCCTGACCACAGATGCTAGAAGGCAGCTTGTTCAGTCTACATTCCTCTCATTAATCGATTACGCTGACATTATCTATAGCCAATGCTCCATCTCATGTCTTGCAAAACTGGATGTTCTGTATCATAGAGCCTTAAGATTCATAACCGACCTCCCGTCCTCTACACATCACTGCTCCCTATATTCAGCAGTAGGGTGGCCTTCCCTGCAATACAGACAGAGTAGAAATGCAGCCCTCTGGACACTTAGAGCCCTCACCAACAAGCTCCCAGAATACATCACTGCCTGTCTCCCCTTGAATCCAATGAGTAATACGATCTCTGAAGCCATTCACTAATTACTTTGAAAATCCCAGGATCAGTAACCATTTTGGTAGGGCTGCCATAAACCCACACTGCCCACACTCTGGAATAAGATACAAAGAACACTGAGACTTAGTTCTCCGGTCAGCATTGCCCTCTTCAGGACTATTTATGATAAAGCATTCACTGAAATCTGTAGAGTGTTTCCACCGTCACTACAATCCTGTATACAGTTACCCTTTGGTTCCATCACACTCAGCCATGAATCTAGCTCTATCTTTCCCCATTTAACTAGTCACTAACCAGCAGCCATTCTGGCCCTCGGCACCTTGGCATCTCTTTTTCTCACTCCAGTTGCCTCTGAAGCAGGAGTTATTGTCCTCACTGTGGGCTCATCGGTAAACTGGGACCTCCACCTAAGCATTTAATCAGTTAATGAGGGCTGAAATGAAAATAATTGTACCCTTCCATGTAGCAATAATACTCATGATAACTCAACTCTGTGTACTTGAAAGGTTGTAAATACTGCATAAAGGTTATGATTATCATGTAGGATCTCTGTGAACAATTGGAATGTATATATTGCATCTAACATGTTTGCTGTATGATTGTTTTGTATCCTGATTCTCACCTTGTAGCCTGTGTTTTACTGTACGTACGTATGTATGTATACTTGTACTTGACCACAGCAGGTCCACCTTGTAAATGAGCTTGCTCAATGGTGATCGCCTAGATAAATAAAGATTTGATTGATTGATTGATTGACCTGGAAAACAGTTCACACTTTTACCAAGCATTACTCCCTGGACATCCAGGCTAGGAGTGATGCTCGGTTTGGCACAGCTGTGCTTCAGAGCCTATTTCCTAAGTAGGTTCTGTCCCTCTTCCATGGAGGTACTGCTGTGTAGTCTGCATATGTCATAATATAGCAAGACTTCATGTTGTTTGAAGAAAAAGTTACTCATCTTAATAATGTTGTTTCTTCTAATGGAGTCTTGCTGTATTATGACCTCCCCCCGGCCCGCCTGCCCCTCTCAGAACCTCTGTTTTTGGGATGTGGGTGGGCAGTGCAGTGTTGGCACTTAGTAGATGCCCACCTTGTTATTTTCACCCCCCTTTTTCTTTGGGGTGACTTGGTGTTGTGTTTTTATTTTGGGTCTCCTGACTTGAGTCTTTGTTTTGGGACCAAAATATGTGTTTTTATGTTTAGTAGCCAGTTGGCTAGTGTAGGTTTACAGCTTCCACACAGGACCTCAGTGAGTTTAGCTCGTAAAGATCTGATGGTTTGAGTTTGAAGAACAACAGACAGTTTCAACCGAGCTCGAGCTCTGCGTTCCATGGCTGGCATGGAAAGTTAACTCTTTCACCTCCGGAGCAGTTTGAAGGTTGGGACTCACTGCATATGTCATAACATAGCAAGACTCCATTAGAAGAAACAACATTACTAAGGTGAGTAATTTTTTCTTCCTTTCCATTCCTGAGAGTTTTGGTTATCCCTCTGGGATACTTTGACATTTTCAGAGTTTAGATTTTTTATTTCAACATTATTTTTCTGATTGCTGCTGCTGCGTTTATGACACAATTGTGGCATTTTTTACTGATTTGCATAATTTTGGTAAGAACTGATGCAGACTGTGCAAAACATTTGGCACAAGTGCAGAAGAACTGATGCAGGTGTGGAAAGAATTAATGCCTGTGCGGAAGAACTGATGCAAGTGCAGTGGAATTTGCTGCAAGTGCAGAGAAATTTACCACAAGTGTGGAGAAATTGGTGTAGGTCTGCAGAATTGACTCACATGCACATTTCATTGCTGCAAGTGTGCAAGAAAATGTCAGAAGAGTCTAAGGTTTCTGATGCAAACCTCACTTTCATAGCCTTTGCGGTAGAAAAGAAGGCACCATGGCATTCAACAGTCCCTGTTACGTTATATCGTAATATATAGCATATTATAATACTTCAAGACAATCTCTGTATGGCATCCTTTCCCTGGTTTTTACTAGCAAGACCAGTGCTAATTTATTTGCACCAGTCCCCAATCTGCTGGTGACTCTGATAAAGGTACATCTGGTTTCATTTTTATTGGCAATAGAGTTACACAGATCCCTACTTTCAGCAGGCTCTACTACAAGAAAGACCTAATGACTAGGGTGCAGCAGAAGAGCATTCCTCCTCTCTCACCCAATTCACAGGAGACCCCTCCCTCTAGGGGGTCGGGATAGGCACATCGAAATGTACCAGTGGACATCCATCATAGAACTTGGTGGAGAAGATGTTCTTCCAGATGTCAGTGTCTTCTCAGACCAGTCCAGGCAAGGGAACACCTCCTCAGCCAGATGGCCTGGAAGACTTCCAAGGCAACACTAAACCTACTGACCTTCAGACTCCACAGGACTCTCTGGAGTCTAAGAAGAATGAAGAGTAAGGTGAATGGGTAGAGGAGAATCAGTCTTTCTTGAGTCTTCTCTGTTTGATCCCAAACATTTTTTCTTCCTAGTTGAGGACACCTGTAGGATTATGCAGCTACTGGTGACAGTCTGCCACTTCATAGAATGTTATCCCATCTTGTCCTCCACATGGACATGTCTAAGTGATTCCCTGAATTTGAACATTTTGCGTATATAGTTAAATGCACTAATGTGGACAAGAAGAAGCAGCTTCCTAATTCACGGGAGAAACGCTACATGTTCCTTGTTAACGCTGGTTTAAAAAAAAAGTGAGGCTCATCCTGTTGTGGATGTAGCCATCTCTCCTGTAGTTAAGGAAATGGTTATTGATGTCATAGTGCAGCTAGTATGCAGAATAAAGTGATAAGCATCTACAAATGACCTGTAAACCTGCATACTTGGGTCATGTGAGTCTCAGCATTTATATTATGGAACTGTGTGAATGGTCGACAGGAGTGGTGGATGAGGTTCTAGAGGATTCTCCAATTAGAGCACTTCTTACATACACAGCCTCCATTTTTTTCCATGAATGTCTTCATGAGAGGCTTTACCATACCTGTGGTGACTCTTAGGTCTGTTTGGCTGAGACTTTGATTGGTAGACCACATGTTCCAGCCTCACATGCACACTGGACTTTTCACAAGTGGCGTACGGTTCAACCTGCAGTTGAAGGAGTCACTGAGGGGCTTAATGAAAAGAAAGGTTTTTGATGAGTTCCAAGAATCAACAGCCCTCTAATAGTGGCTTCAGAGGTCAGGGTTTCGGCTGTGGTCACAACTAACTGGGCAAGTTTCATGCCTTTTGAGGATACAGAAACCAGCAAAGTAGTGGCACAATGTCAGGCTTAAAGTTCCTGTAGAATAGAGGCAATTTCTCTTGTAAGTGTTTTAGGGAAGTCAGCCGCAGAGGTGGCCGCTTCTTATGAGGCTTGCAGTTACATTTTGCTCACAAGCTCGGGATGGACAGTTACAGAGATTTATTAACAGATGTACCCAGACCATGACAGTTGCCTGTGTACTGGAGGTAATTTTGCTGGGTTAAACATAGAAACATAGACTTTGACGGCAGATAAGGACCGCTTGGCCCATATAGTCTGCCCATTTCCCTACCTACAGGATAGGCCGTAGATCCTAGTTAACCAACAGCCTATTTCTTCCTACCCCCCACAAGAATTGCCTTATGTCTGTCCCATGCATTCTTGAATTCTCCCACAGTTTTAGACCCCACAACCTCCTCAGGAAGGCTGTTCCATGCATCCACTACCCTCTGTGTGAAATAATACTTCCTCACATTGCCCCTGAACCGCCCTCCTTCTATCTTTAAATTGTGTCCCCTTGTTCTAGCAAGTCTCTTTTTCTGAAAGATGCTACCCCTTGGACTTTGTTGATTCCACTGAGGTACTTAAAAGTTTCTATCATGTCCCCCCTCTCCCTTCTTTCCTCAAGGGTATACATATTAAGCTCCTTTAGTCTCTCCTCATACGGCTTCTCTTGCAGACCCTGCACCATTTTAGTTGCTCTCCTCTGGACTACCTCTATCCTGTCTATGTCCTTGCGGAGATGGGGTCTCCAGAACTGGACACAGTACTCCAGATGGGGTCTCACCAACTGTCTGTACAGAGGGATAACAACTTCCTGTTTTCTGCTGCTGATGCCTCTCCCTATACATCCCAGTATACCCCCAGCCCTCCCTACTGCCTTCTCACATTGCTTGCTAACCTTAAGGTAATCTGAAATGATTACCCCCAGGTCCCTTTCCTTTTTTGTTGTTGTTACTACCTCCCCACCCATGAGTATTCTTCCTCTGGGTTCTTGTTTCCCAGGTGCATTATTTTGCACTTCTTTGCATTGAATCCTAGCTGCCATACTTCTGACCATTCCTCCAACCTTGCCAAGTCCCTTTTCATCCTTTCCACGCCTCCTTGTGTATCAACCCTGTTGCAGATCTTTGTGTCATCTGCAAAAAGGCATACTTTTCCTTCCAGTCCTCTGCAATGTCACTGATGAAGACATTAAAAGGACTGGACCCAGTACTGAACCCTCAGGTGCCCGCTAGTAACCTCTCTTTCTTCAGAGGGACTCCATTTACAATTACCTTCTGTGTCCTGTTGTGCAGCCAATGTTTTACCAGGCTACCACCCTGGGACCACTCCCAGGCTGGTTAATTTGACTATTAATCTTTTGTGTGGGACTGTGTCAAATGCCTTGCTAAAGTCTAGGTAGGCCATGTCCACAGCCCCTCCCTGGTCTGCTACTTTGGTCACCCAGTCAAAGAAATCTATTAGATTCGTCTGACATGACCTTCCCGCTGTGAACCCATGCTGCCTTGGGTCCTGTGCTCCACTGGCCTCTAGGTACTCAACTATTCTTTCCTTCAGAAGTGACTCCATCACTTTCCCTACTACAGAGGTCAGACTGACAGGTCTGTAGTTTCCAGTCTCTGTCTTCATCCCACTTTTGTGAAGGGGAATCACATCCACCTTCCTCCAGTCCTCGGGTACCACACCATCCTCCCATGATTTATTAAAAAGAGTAGCCAGTGGTTTCACTAGTTCCTCCCTTAATTCTTTTAGAATTCTGGGGTGAATTCCATCAGGACCCATTGCTTTGTCCATGTTCAGTTTTAGGAGTTCTTGCAGAACCCTTTCTTCTGTGAAAGGACTGGGATCGACCCCCTATCAAGAGTGCTTCTGTTAATTGGATTAGGCACTTCCCCCTCCTCTTTTGTGAATACTGAGCAGAAATATTCGTTCAGTATCCCTGCTTTTTCACTGTCCCCCTCTGCCCACCCACCGTTCATTCTGTTCAGCCTCACTATCCCTCCCTTTGTCTTTCTACGCTCACTGATGTACCTATAAAAGGTTTTATCCCCCTTCTTAACTGAGTTGGCTATCTTTTCCTCAGTTTGGGCCTTTGCTGTTCTGACTTTCCTCCCTGCTTCCTTCTGCCTTAACTGGTACAGCTCTCTGTCCTGCTCCTTCTGTGTTTCCTTATACTTCCGGAATGCTATCTTTTTCTTTCTGACTTTCACAGCCACCTCTTTTGTGAACCATAGTGGCTTTTTCTTTCATTTTGATTTGTTTATTTGCTTCACACAAAGGCTTGTTGCCTCTGTGATGGCAGTTTTGATGATTCCCTTTGTTGCTCCACACCTCCTTCTAGCCTGTTTGCTAGTGCTTTTCTGAAGCACTCCCATCTTGCCAAAGTCAGCTCTCCTAAAGTCCAGTATCCTCACTTTTGTATAGCTTGACTCTGTAGCTGAGTTTAACGTGAACCACACAGTTTGATGGTCACTTGTCCCCAGATGGCAACCCACTTCTAGATCTGAGATCCTCTCACTGCCCGTTTGAGATCAGAGGTCTAAGATTGCTCCCTCACAGTGGGTTCGAAACTAGCTGTCTAATGCCTGCCACCTGTAGGGCATCAAGAATAGCCCTGCTCTTGGATGTGGCTGCAGCAAATGTTCTCCAGTTAACATCTGGCATAATCAGGTCTCCCATCAATAGTATCTCCCCTTTCTCTGCCATTCTAAGAATGCCTTCTTTTATATCCTTGTCCATTCCCTCCCCCTAACATGGGGGTCTGTACAACCCCTGTGCAGATTGTGGTGCCCTTTCAGCTCCCAAGGTGACCCACAGTGCCTCCTCTCCTCCCTGTTTACTCTTTTGTTCAGTTGCTTTTATCCTTCCTTTGCATAGAGCTACTCCTCCCCTCTTCTCCCCTGTCTGTCTCTCCTGTAGGTTATGTACCTTGGTATGTTAACATCCCAGTCACAGGTTCTCTGTGTACCATGTTTCTGTGACTGCTACGATATCCAGGCATCCCTCTTCCATCAAGGCCACCAGCTCAGGGAGCTTGTTGCCCAGACTATGGGCATTGGTACTCATTACCATCCATTTCTGATGGCCTTACTCCCTTTGCCCCATCCCTGTCCTTCTTGCCTTTGTCACTTTCTCCATTTACCCCGCCCGTCTCCCTAGTGACACCTCTATGTTGGTGTTTGCCGACTTACTACTGTGATTATTTGGGGCTAGATTTCTGCTCTTTCCAGTGCCCCCCTTGGCTGGTTTAAAAGCTTGCCAATGAAGCATTAAACCTATCACCTAGGATCCTGGTTCCCCTCCGACAGATGCAGCCCATCATGCCAGTATAGGCTTGCATCACTCCAGGTGACCCTCAGTCCCCAATGAAGCCAAATCCCTGAGCTTCACCAGTTTTTCAACCACTGATTGAATCCCATGGTGCAGAACACCCTAGCCTCTCCTATGCCATAGATGGGCAGCACCTCCGAGAAGGTTACCGTGCGTGCTACTTGACTAAGGCCCCTCCCCAATTCCACAAACTCTTTCTGCACTTCTCTAATCCCTTTCTTAGCCAGGTCATTTGTCCCTAGGTGGACAATGACATCCAGCTCCCTCCCCTGTGCAGCTGCTCTGGCAATCCTGAGGATTCGCTCCCTGTCCCTCCAAGCCATGGCGCCAGGCAGGCACCTTACCTCCCTCTCCCCTTCCTCCCCCAGTTCTACCTTCCTAACAATGGAGTCCCCCACCAGGAGTTGTTTCCTTCCCCTGCAGGGTCCCCTGTCACCCTCCTGTGGGTCTCCTTTGTGGAGGTTCCCAGCATCCTCCTTGGTCTCCACTGCGGGTGCTTCCATAGAGGAACCACACTTTGCCAGAATGGCATAGGAATTGTGCAAAGGTACAACTGGAGGAATGCGCCTCTTTTCCACCACCCTCACCCTCCCTGAGCCAACTGTGGTCCAACCGCTCTTCTTTCTTGGCAACCTCTGAGGCAATGGCAGTGGCACTGGTGGTCCCTGGATGGAAGAGGAGGTCCCACAAATCCTGGTCAACTCAGCCTGGAGATGAGCAACCTCCTCCCTCAGCCCAGAGGGTGCCTGCAGATGGGACAACACCGCATCCTCCAGAATGTCTCCCGGAAGACTGCTGCTCCACAGCCACTGCACTGCACCACTCCAATCATGTCTTATTTCTGGCCCCTTAACTGTTTTCAATCCTTACTCTTTCCTCTGTTTTTTTCTCTCTTCCTTACTTTCTGCCTGTGTGCCCTTTAAGCTCCTGATTGTCCTGTTCTGAGACAAGAATATCCTATATTTCTCAGTAGACCACTTACTTGCACAGAGGCAGACCTCCAGCAGCTAGAGGGGGCCGGAGAGCTACTCTTGCCCTTCTAGGATGGTGGGTCTTTGGTGGTTCTGTGATCACTCACTTCCTGCTCCCAAACAGGAAGTTCCTGTTGTCAGTCAAATCCTGTGCCTATAAAAATAAAACTAGCTTTGGGTGGAGGGGAGGAAGGAGGGCAATATAGTCCCAGCAGAGAAGTCCGGTCACACAGAAGTCCTTTCTCCTGGTGTGTTCTGCCAAGATATTAGCAGAATCTTTCTAAGGCAGTCTTTAAATGTAGCTTCCTTCTAGCTAAGCCACTCCCCCTACTTACTAGATCTTTTACCAGTAATAGAGTGGAGCTCCTTTGTGTAAGTCACAACATATTCTCCGCTGCATAGTAATGAGAGGCTTTGTTTTCTCCACAACATAGGCAGCCCCCACAAGCTAGGCACTCGGGACAATCAACAACTGAAGCAACAAGCAGCTCACCTGGTAGCTGAGGAAGCCAAATCTCCAGCCTGATAACTTTTCGGTAAAGAGAGCCTCTTCTCTTCGTCTGGGCCTGCAGAGGGTGCTAGCCCGGCGCAGCGCCCGTCTGCCCGCCCACCCCAACCACCCTCCCACCCAGGGGCTGTCAATTTAAGGATCCACCCGTGACATCACATCCGGTGATATCCCGTCCCTGTTGCCCAGAACCTATCTCCCCACTTTTCCCATTTGCAGGTTATACCTGCTGGCCACTAGAGGACCTATGCTCCCTCACTACTTCCTACTCCTACCTGTACAGTGCTACTTCCCTGGGATCTTGCTCACCACAATGTATTGGCCCTGCCTCACGCTCTGCCTGTGCCTATCCCCACTAGCAGTGCACTTACCCACTTACCCATCTGCTAGTCCACACTGTGCCCTGGCACCCCTCCCTCCCCTTGCTCCTGAACCTCCTCTCCTGCCCCTTGGGACCTCTGTGTGTCCCCATCCCCCTGCCCTCCCCCTAGCTTTCTCTTCACCTCAGGCACATCTGGGTGTCTTCTTATTCTTGCTTTCCCCTCCTGTACCTCCCTGCCCACCCCCTGCTCCCTTAGCCTCCCTCCCCTCCCTCTCATGTCAATCGTAGGAAAACCTCTCACCATCTCCCAGCCAGGGTGTTAGTCATGCTACTACTCCTGTCAGGGAACATTCATCCAAACCCTGGCCCGGTTCCCAGGAGCTCCCCAACTCGCACCACAGGCCTTTGCATGGTCTCCATGAATATCTGTAGCCTCCTAAAAAAGTTTGACTCACTACAATGCCTGGTCACATCAATTAACCCTGATGTCATCACCCTGGTTGAGACTTGGCTGTCGAAATCCTCCCCTGACTCCCTAGTCTCCCTTCCTGGTTTCACCCTTTTCCGGTCCGACCGTGTTGGGAGACCGAGCTACGGGTTGCTATTTATGTCGAGGAATCTCTCCCCTGCACTAGCCCTGCCCACTCCCATCCTTGACTGCAGGGCCCAGGCGCCACGCTTGAAACTAACCCTGACCTCAAGGACCCCTTTATCTGACTACTGCACACGTGCCCCCCAGGGACCAAACGCAGGCTATTGCCTCTCTTACAGAATACCTTACCTCTCTCACCTTCCGCTGATCAAATTCTGGTGGGTGACTTAAATGTCAACTGGCTCAGCCTCCTCCTCCTCTACCGAGACTCCTTTTCTGCAATAGACCTAACGCAACTAGTTACCCACCTACCAGGACTAACCCAAGAGAGGCTCCAGTACCCTGCTTGATGTGGTACTCACCACCGCCCTAATCGGACCCCAATGTACAAGTCCTCCCAGACTCTCTCAGCAATCACTCCCCATTCTATTCCACTGGTCAACCTCAGTCCCCAAACCCATAGCACAGTCCACATGCCAGTGCGCTAATACCTGGTGGACTGATAAAACTTAAGGAACTTCTGTCCCAAATTGACTGGTCTCCTATACAGGCAACTCCTGACATCGACACAGCTCTCTCCTTCTTTACCCAAACTTTTAATAATGCCTGTGATATCTTTGCCCCAGTGTTGACCCGCCGTTCTAAAGGAAGAATGCCCCCTGGGTTACCCCAGCTTTGATCCACCAGCTCAAACATAGGGACAACCTATGGCACCATGCCATTGAGACTGGCCGGCCCAATGACAGGCGGTTATGCTGCCGCCGAACAAGTGCACTTTCGGGCCATCAGAAGGCCAAGTCTGAGCACTATCGGGTCCTCACTCACTGCCTCATGGGGAATCCTAGAACCTTCTGGGATAACATTAAACAGTTAAATGGGAGTGCACACTCCCCCCCCACCAGATCAACATTAATGGTGTGATCTCCTCAGGCCCAGCCCTCATAGCCAACCACCTCAACACCTCATTCACTGACCTTAGCCCTATCCTCCCTACAGATTTTTTTGACCCTCCTCCCCCAGCACCTGCCGTAAATCTTTCTCGCCCTTATTTTCTCCTCCGCTGTGTTTCTGCCCAAGAACTTAGGCCGCACCTTGTCACTGCCCTCAAGAGTAATAGTACAGGCAGTGACACCCTGGATCCGTGTATCCTACGGCTGGTCTTAGACACAGTCCTTACCCCGATCACATGCCTCATCAACCACTCTCTTTGCCTGGGGAAGGTTCCAACTGCCTGGAAAGTGCCACTGTCACCCCTATCTTTAAAGGTGGTGATAGGACTGTGGCTGGAAACTATCGACTGATCTCCATTCTCTCTCCTTCTCCAAGGCCTTGGAAAAGTGGTGGCCTCTCAAATCTCTGACTACCTCTCCACCCTACAATGTCCTTTGTCCTGAGCAGCATGGCTTCCGGCGGCCACAGTACCAACACAGCCCTCCTAGAGTTCTCCAACTTTCTCCAGTCCTCCTTAGACACTGGTTCTCTGGCTGGTGCTGTCTTCATTGACCTCTCGAAAGCTTTGACACTGTCTCCCACCCCTCCTTCTTGATGCCCTTAGTCTCTCTGGTTTTGCTGCTGGGCCTATCTCCTGGTGCACCAGTTATCTGTCTGACCGCTCACAGCGTGTAAAAATTAATGGGACCTTTCACGCTCTTGCTCGGGGAACATTCTATTGTACGCTGATGATGCAGTCATCTTTGCCTCAAATCGTAACCCTACTGCCCTCCAGGACTCGCTGCAGAAATCCTTCACTGAAGCCGAGGGCTGGTTCAAGGAACATAGACTGGTGATAAATCTTAAAAAAACCAAAACCATGTTCTTCACTCAGCCCCAAAACAAGTCCGCAACTTCAAACTCCCCATTCACTCTGGGTCCTCATTCCCACTCGAACAAGTTTGCTCCTATAAATACCTAGGGATCCATTTTGACCCCTCCTCTCCTTCCATGGACACATCGCTGCCCTAGCCACTGCCACTAATATCCGATTGGGCATCTTACATCGGTATAAACACTGCCTCCACCCGGAGCTCTTAATTCATGATCACCTCCTCTATCCTGTCCCTAGTGGACTATGGACTGCCGGTGTATGGTGCTGCTGATCAGACCGCACTCCATAAAATTCGACTACTCTGAATAAGGCCTGCAGGTTAATTACTGGAGCACCTAGGATGACACACACCTGTCTACTGTATGCTAAAGCGCTGGTACTTGATCTCGACGAGCGCCTCAGATATCTTACCTGTACCCTTACAAAAAAGACCCTCCTTGGGCTTTCCCCACCAGGATTGACCACCACCATACGCCGCTCTGTCCCACTAGTTCATACTCGGACCTCTGGGAAAACCTCTCTTGTTATCCCTAGAGCTAGGACCTCTCACGGCCAAAGAGCCTTCAGCTTGAGGGCCCCCTCCTGGTTCAACACACTGCCCCCCTCCATCTCCGAGCTCCAACTATATAGGTGCTTCAAAACTTCCTTCACGTAACCACCTTATTAACACCCGATGCTGTAACTGCCACTAGTCAAAGCCGCATCAATACTTATGACAAAGCTTATTACTAAGCTGCTAAGCGACCATAACTCTGGTATTGTTTGCATCCATCCTACCTGTACCAGCTTGTTTGTATCTATGTCTTAATTTACTGTTATACTTATGTGTTGTACTGCTATACTGTGTATTTTGGTTTGTCTTACTGTGACAAGGTACCTTTGTAAATGAGCCTATGGCTCAAAGGTTTTCCAAACTGCTGTTTAAATAAAATAAAAAAATAAATAAAAATAAAACCTCACAGCAGTTAAGTCCTTCCAATCACCTGATATTTACACCTATAACTGTTCAGATACCCATTCAGTTCAGTTAACCCAGACAGACAGACACACACACACTTTTTTTTTTGTTTTGTATGTTAGTTTTTTTTTTACCCTAAATTAAAGGTCCAAGTACAAAAGTTCTTCTACTTTAGTCCCAGCAGAGAAGTCCAGTCACACAGCAGTCCTTTCTCCTGGTGTCTTCTGCCAAGATAAAGTTATATAGATAGTTATATAGAGATATATATATATATATATAGTTTTCTTCTTTGCTCTCCAGAGGGTGTAATTTCCCAGCCCACGGTTTCTACATATCCCAGGAAACATCAGGCATAGACTAGACTTTAGTTCATCTGCTGAGTACACAGAGATTCTGGTTCCTCTCAAGGGAAAGAACAGGGGTTCTACTCCATTTAGTTCATAGTCCACAAGACATTGGGAGATTTTGTTCGATCTCGAATCTCTCCAGCCTGAGCCAGTTTTGTGAGACCTGTCTGCCTCAAGATGGAGTCATCAATGTAAATCTTTGCAGCAATTTAGCTGGGCAAGTTTCTAGTTTAAATGGGCCTGTTGGGTACTTTTCTTCACATTCTGATTTGGCAGTTGCATCAGAAAATTTTCAGATTTGTGATCCAAGATCAATACTTCCAGTATCGGGCTCTCCCAATGAGGTTAGACTCTGCCTTGAGTGTGTTTGCGAAAGTCTGAATAGTCATGGTGGCTCCTCTTTGGCAGGAAGGATATCACATTTATCTCTATGGGAACTATGTCTTGACCTGGGCCAATTTGGAACAGTCAGCTCATTGTTTAGTCTGCAGTAGTTTACAGAGCCTAGGAGGAACATGGTTGGGTGGAAAACCAGGAGAAGGAACCACGTCAGCTTGTGGTTCTCGTTCATGAGCCCTCCTGGCTCCCACAGCAGCTGCACGATCTTCTGTGCCCAGTCTGATTCTTTGTCTCAGTCCAGCTCATTTTCAGCTGACAGCTTGGCTTCTGAGAGGTGCAGTTTTCACAAACTGTGATATTTTGAGAGTGTGGGTGATACCCTAATGTCATAAAAGAGGCATTCTACATTGAGAGTTTTTGATATGTGGTTGACCTCTTTTCTGTTGGATCAAAGAGGTAGTTTTCTGACCTAGGAAAACATTTTTGCCTCGGATTTTGGATATCCTTTAGGAAGGGACAGATAAAAGTTTGTCACTCCGTATGTTGCAAATACAAATCTTGGCCTTGAGATCACTTCTTATCCCTTTTGATGGGCACATTCTAGCTGCACACTCGGACATTAATGATTTTATAGAGCTCTCAGGAGAACCAAGCTGGTCTGTTCATCCCCAATCCTTCCTTGGGACCTCTATATGGTCCTTACTGCTTTCTGTGATCCTCCATTCAAGCCTCTGTCATAAGTTTCAGAGGACATACTGACCATTCTGACATGTTTTTTTATTAGAAGTTTGCTCTGCTAGATGAATAGAAGACATGCAAGTGCTCTGTTGTAAATAAAACATATTTGTTTTTTCATCAGGATAAGGTAGGGTTACATACAGTTCCCAACAGAACTATCAAAAAAATGGTAAGTAGCACCCAGTAAGTCCAAAGTCTTCAATTTTAATATATTCATGAAACACACTGTATGGTGGGCAACATTCTGTTGCCAAACCACCTCATCATCTGGCCTACTGTGCTACACCTGTTGAAAAAACATTGAATCATTGTTTATAAACCATGTAACTGTATATTGCACCACTGTGCTACTTCCACCAAAACTACAGGTGCTCCCAACTTTTCAAATTATGACTGGGTCAGCAGAGGTGGAGAAGGATGAAGCGTCCTCAGACAGCTCTCATTCTCTGGGGTGGGGTGTCTTCCAGGCGTTGGTGCTTGCCTGTCCTCTAGCGGTGGCTAGGGGCTGGCACACTAACACTGTATCTTCAAGGGGAAGCAGAGGAGCAGCCGTTGGACAAGCTGCAGGCGGACGTGCGCGTGGCATGTCACCTGATAGCATTGCAAGGTCCACTGCCCACGAGGTGGTAACTTGGAAAAAGGTGGCAGCCTGATCACGCGGCTTGATGGCCGTCCGGAAGGAGCCCCATCTCCAGTGCATCACCTGGACTGGATCCGCTATAAGTGGGCGAAGTTAGTTTTCCACTAGGGGGTAAGCCGCAGGGAGTTAAAAGGCAAGTTCTTCAGGGATCGGTAGGTATAGACAGCGGCTGGAGTCCCACAGGATGCCGAGACAAATGGGAGCAGACCAGGTATGCCCAGGGGGACAAAATCATATAGAAAAAAAAAAATTAAAACAAATTATAACTAGTCATCTGCTTATAATACGAAATATATTCATCAAGATCCCAGTAAAGCTCAAGCTTAGTTACTGATACTACAAATTCTAGTATAACAGGCAACATTCTTAATAGTCCTTGGATACATATTTCCTTATATTAATGCAGACTCATTGTATCAGTAGCGGGCAGTAATGCCTAAATGCTCATCTCCTGTGTTTGCATAATTTTACATACACCTCGGATATATTCTCATTTCTGCTGTAACTTGCATCAGAAACATAGTCTGTTGATGTATCCTAACTTACACTTCTGCAGACTCATTATTCCAGTTGCTAACAGTGATGTTTAAATGCTCATTTACTGTGCAGTCAACATTCAAAGCCAACTCCAAATAAATCCTTAGCGAGTGTTACCTTACTCATTATCTAAATGCCAGTTCGTGTCATATCAGGGCATTTCATTGTTTTATACTTAATCCAGTCTAACCTGTGTAAAAAACAATCATGCTGCTCGACAGTGCCCATTTCAAAAGAGTGTAACTGATGCTTAAACATTTGTTACTTAGTAACCAAGGCTGTTTATAATACCATATAAGGTCATGCTCCCTGCATGACTAAAAGAAAAGTCCCTTTGTGCATCTTTCTCTTCACATAATGTTAAACTTCGTATCTCTGATCTGTTTAAAAAAACACTAAAGTAAGGTGCTGTTGTCAGAAAGTGTGCTATTCAAAGCATTTGTTTAACTATATTTAACAGAAACCTCACCAGAGCTTCAAAGGGAAATTGTGCCATCCTCCAGTCGGCTCCCTTGGGCACTAGATGCAGCAGGAGTTGTGTGCACACTTGGTTTAAATACCACTGGTTGGAGAGGGGGTGACATTATGAATGATGTTCTTAAGTGGTCACACCCACTGCTGGTGCTACAGGAGCTGTTTGTAGGACTGCTGCTGCTAGAAGGCTGTAACTTAGAGGTATGATGAAGCACTGGCGGTAATCCTGACAAGTACCTACTGCAAATTGCAGAGGCTGAAATTCAAAACCGATATTGTGAACTACAGGGAGAGTGGGGTGTGTATGCCTGACATGTAAAACTGAACAGCTTCAATAGAAATTCTTATTAAAATTCAGAATGCAACAGTGGAGACAGTTTGGGCACCACTCCTTACAAATCAAACTTACCACAGTACTCTGCTAACACTTTTTTAGAGGAACAACAGAATTCCTCCAGTGGCCAGCAGCAGGAGACTGCAGAGGAAGTACAGGAAGTCGGGTATGACCTACGTAAGAGAGGTGGTTACCAAGAAGGATTGTACAGAGACCAACCAGTCTACCACAGAGGAGGATGAGAAGAAGGAGGAGGAGAAGGCAAGGGAGGGCAGGGGACAACAACCGAACAGATGGTGATTTTTAATTTGAGCAACAGAACCATAACAGAGGACGACGAGAGGGTCCTTAAAAAAGAACTCTCATTTGTACCAACTAAAGACGTTAGCAAATTTGACTTGGCCGTAGATCTCCAGAATTTTTATAGAAAATTGAAGCTTTCTGACTTGTTTGGTAATAAACCACAAGAATTTTCTCTTAAATAAGCTCTTGTGGTCAAATCAACATGTAATCCCCCAAAAGGGCCAGAGAAGGTAGAAAGCTATAATAAAATGGTGGAAAGCAACATTAAAGAACTGCTCATTAAACAAGATGTACAGTGTCGACAGAGTCTAACTAAGAGAGAGAGAGAGGGGCACTTAATAACCTTAAAAGAGATAAAACTATTATAATAAAACCTGCAGACAAGGGGGAAGGCATAGTGATCTGGGACCATAACAAATACCAAGTCGAATGTCTGAGACAACTAGGAGACACCAGTAGATATATGAAACTAGACAGAGACCTGACACCCAACATCAAAATAGAAATAGGAGCCCTACAATATTAGAGTTGGGATACGACATGGGTGGATCACGGAGGATGAGAAAGACATGCTATACAATAAAAATCTTAGAACAGCTATTTTTTATGTCCTGCCCCAAATCCACAAGAATACTAAAAATCCACTAGGGAGACCAACAGTGTCTGGCATTGCGTCTGTATTAGAACCCTTATCCAAATACATTAACGTTCACATCTAACAAGAGGTCAGTAATATGGCTACTGAAAGACTCTGTCCATGTTATTAACCTACTGAAAGACATGAACAATGCAAGGAGGACTAGCAGAACATTTTAATAGTGACATTTGACAGAAAGGATCTGTACACCTGTATATTGCCTGAGGTGGGTCTGGAGACATTACTAATTACACTAAGGGGTAGGAAGAGAATTTTCCCCTAAGTGAATATATGACTCCAGCAAAGTGGTCCTGAAAAGGAACTATTTCACCTTTGAAGAAACTTTTTACTAGCAAATTGTGGACAGCCATGACAAGTACCATGGCGCCCATACATGCAGAATTGTTCATGTGGGATTTTGAACAGGAGCTTTTACTTGATAATGACAGAAACTCTTTCTTTGACCGAACTCTTTACCTGAAATGCTTTATTGACGACATTTTTGTCATGTGGAAGGGAAATGCAGACTATCTGAATTTCAGAAATATGTGAATAACAGAACAACATATCTTGACTTTACCATGTTTGCATGTAAGGAGAGAATTTCTTTCCTTGACTTGGAAATATACAATGGGGAAGGGGGCTTGGCATACCACCCTTTGCAGAAAGGAAACAGACCCGAATATGAACCTGCATAGCACTTATTTCAATGAGGGTGATAAAAAGTATACCAAAAGCCCAGTTTGTAAGAGCTAAAAGGAACTGTAGCGAATCAGCTGAATTCAGGAGGATCAGGACAGATATAAATGAAAGATTTAAGAATGGAGGATACCAGGAGGAACTGAGCAGTAAAGCATCTGCAGAAGTAACTAGCCTAACAAGGGAAGAATTACTAGTCTCCAACAGAATAGATAATGTAGGGGACAAAATCTTTTGTTTTTTCTCTCTCTCCAGTGACCTACAGTAGTCAAAGTGAAAACATTAACAGAATACTAATGAAGAAATGGCATGTACTACAGGTAGACAACACAGTGAATAGGAGAGTTAGGAACCCACCACTTTTCATTTCTAAAAAGAACCAAGCTTTAGCGATAAGCTAGTACATACTAAACACTACCTACCAACCCAGCAGCAGAGATAGTGACTGTTTGGTCCATTAGCTAAAGGCAGTTATCCACAAGGAATGTGCTATGAATGCGGCAATACAAGCAGAAAAACTTTCTGTGAGCACCTATACACAAATCAGAAATTCTATATCAAACAGCACATCACATGTTCCATAGACCATATTGTGTGCCTGCTGCAGTGTCCCTGTGATGGATTACAAGTTAAAACGACTAAAAGAGAACTATGAACTCACATCTACAAACATTAAAGTGATATTAGAAGAAAATACAAAAACTTGGCCATTACAAGACATTTTGAAGCAGCTGAAGAGTTGGTGGCCTCTCAAGATTTTGGGGCCTGGAACATGTTATGGAACCAAGGAGGAGTGAGAACTGGAACATCCTACTTCTCAAAAGACAAGTATACTGGATACATACTGTGGGCACTTGAAATCCAAAACTAGGACTTAATGATGAATGTCATTGTTCTCTATATTTGTAGAGGGACACATGGACGTCATATGTTTCTGATACTAAAGAAAATTATCTGAGGATCAGTGGCAGGATTTTTAGTACCGTAAATTAATAAAAACGGAACTAGGAGAGCTTCAGTAGCAAACAAGTAGTGGAATAGCAGTATAATTGCAGTATAATGTGGGGAGTGGTGCAATGCAGTGGCTGTGGGGCAGCCATATTGAGGCAGACCTTCTGGACACTGAGATGCTGCCCTATCTGCATGCATCTCTCTGGACTGTGGGGTGAGGTAGCCAGACTCAGAGCAGAAGTAAACTGGGTCAGGAGTACCATCACCCCCATCCAGAGACCACCAAGTCCAATGCAACTGCCTCAAAGGATGCCGAGAACGAGGAGCACTTGGATGACAGTGGGCTCAGGAAGGGTTAGAGCGGTCAGGCAGAGGCACATCCCAGATCCTATTCCACTCAAGAACTCATATGCCACACTGGCAAACAAGGACAACCAAATAGAGGTACCCAGAGAAGTGGAAGGAAAGGATGTGGAGGTTAGCCAAGGAGGTGACCTCAGCGGGGAAAGCAGTGGACCCCAGAGGAGGAGGAAGTGAATCCTGGTGGGGGACTCCATCATAAGAGGGATCCAGCTAGGAACACAGGAGGGGGAGGACAGGGAGGTGAGGTGCCTACCAGGTGCCACGGCATGGAGGGATGGAAGGAAGATCCTGGGGATCACTGGGAAGGCAAGATGTAAGGGTGAGCTGGATGTCATTATCCACCTAGGTACTAATGACCTGGCAAATGGGGAGCCAAAGGAAGTTCAGGAAGAGTTTAGGAAATTGGGAGGGGTCTCAAGCAAGTAGCTACTTCTGTCACTTCTCAGAAGTACCCTCGAGAGGCAAGGGAGAGCATAGGAGTGCATGCACCAGGAACTTTAACTCATGGTTGAAGAACTGGTGCTGTGAGGAAGGGTTTGGATTCATTGGTGACTGGGGACCCACCTGGAGGGATGGAGGTTTGTCCAAGCCTGATGGCCTGCATCCTGGAGGGGTATCCAAGCACTCAATGATAAGTTTAAATGCTACATTGACAAGCATTTAAACTAGCAAGGGGGGGGTGGCAGGCCAGCAAGGAGGGTACCTACTTGATCACCCTCCACAGCTAGCAGTGGAACCAGTGAACCAGAGGAGTGGCTATCTCTGCAAAGCAGTGTGCAGAAGATGAAGATTAGTGCCCAAGAGGTGGATAGGCAGAAAAGGGGCAAAATTCAGCAGAAGGGCAGACAGCAAGGAGAACCAGGGATAAAGGACAACCAAGGAAGGGGCTGAGTAGAACAGCTAAACAGTCTAGGGAGGTCAAATCATGGAAAGCCATGTGTACAAATGCCAGGAGCCTTAGCAACAAGATGGAAGATCTGGAGGCTGTCATGGTGCAGTCAGACCTGGACGCTAGGCCATCACTGAAACCTGGTGTAATGATGACCACGACTGGGAGATGGCCATACCTGGCTACAACATATTCAGAAGAGACAGAGCAGGCAGGAAGGAGGAGGAGTGGCACTGTATGTGAAAAATGACATAAGGGCCACAGAGATCCAGGAGGAACAAAATGGGGGAGAGATACTGTGGGTTAAGCTGGAAAGGAAAATGGGGACAGCCATCCACACAGGTGCGGTCTATAGACCTCCAGCCCAGGAGGAAGAAACAGGGAGCTGATGCTAGCCATCCAAAGGATGGCAGACAAGGGTGAGGTAGTACTGGTTGGAGACTTCAATATTCCAGACGTGGACTGGAGCATCCCAGCAGCAGCATCAACTAGGAGCAGATTTATCCTGGACTCCCTTCAGGGTGCCTTCCTCAAGCAACTGGTCATGGAATCAACTGAGCAGATAGCAATACTGGACCTTGTGCTCACAAACAGGGACAGTGTGATGGGGGTAACAGTGGGGGAGCACCCGGGGAACAGTGACCACCAGTCATTGTGGTTTGAAATCACAGAAAGAGCAGAACCAAACCACACAAAACATGTATCCTGGATTTTAGGGGGAGACTTTGGGAAAATGGGGAGATACTTGAAAGAGGCATTAAGGGAATGGGACAGGAATCAGGGGTTGAGGAACAGTGGGCAGTATTTAAAATGGGGATTACAAGAACAACATAATTATGCATTAGCAGGTTAGCAAGAGGAAAAGGAAGAGGAGACCATTATGGTTTTCCAAAGAGGTAGCAGAGAAAGTGAAAGCCAAAAAGATTGTATTCAGGCAATAACAAAAAGACACAGGCAGAAGGGAATAGGGAGAAGTACCAGGAGAAGCAAAGGGAGGCAGGGAGGTCAGTAAGGGAAGCCAAAGCTCAGACAGAAGAACACATTGCAAAATCAGTGGGTAGAGGGGACAAATCCTTTTACAGGTACATAAGTGATAAAAGAAAGACAAAGGGAGGAAGAGTGATACTGAAGGGGGAGGATGGGGGCCACTTGGAGGATGACAACAGTAAAGCTGACATATTGAACAGGTATTTCTGCTCAGTCTTTGAGGAAGAGGAGGGTAATGGGTCTGAAGGGAGTAGAAGGGGTGAGAATGGTGCAGAATGGACACAGTCCCTTTACGAAAGGTCCTGAAGGAACTGGAAGTAATAAGAGTTAATAAAGCAATGTGGCCAGATGGGGTGCACCCCAGGGTCCTTAAAGAACTAAGAGAGGTGGTGGCTGAACCTTTGGCTATCCTGTTTAGCCGATCACTGGAAACAGGGGAGGTACCCAAAGACTGGAGGACAGCAGATGTAGTCCCCTTATACAAAAGTGGGAACAAAGAGAAAGCAGGGAACTACAGACCAGTCAGCCTCACCTCGGTAGTGGGGAAGATCAT
This sequence comes from Neoceratodus forsteri, assembly GCA_016271365.2. Lineage (NCBI taxonomy): Eukaryota > Metazoa > Chordata > Ceratodontiformes > Ceratodontidae > Neoceratodus > Neoceratodus forsteri. The sequence continues at coordinate 1,267,135,994 of CM057453.1, forward strand.
GGAAGCACTACTGAAGGAGAGATTGGTGGAACATTTGGTTGTTAATGGACTACAGGATCCAAGGCAGCATGGTTTCACCAGGGTGAGGTCATGTCAGACCAACCTCATTGAATTTTTTGACTGGGTGACTAGGGAGGTGGATCAGGGAGGGCAGTGGACATGGTCTATCTGGACTTCAGCAAGGCCTTTGACACTGTGCCACATAGAAGACTATTACACAAACTGGGGAATATGGGTGTGGGCAGGACAGTAGTGTGGTGGTAGGTAACTGGCTGGGTGGCAGGACACAGAGGGTGGTGGTAAATGGCTGTCACCCACAGAGGGAAGAGTGACCAGTGGGTACCACAGGGATCAGTGCTGGGACCGGTCCTATTCAGCATCTTCATCAGTGACATTGCAGGACCTAGAAGGCAGAATTTCACTGTTCGCTGATGACACAAAGCTCTGTAATAGAGTAAACACACCAGAGGGTGTAGACAGAATGAGAAGGACCTGCAGAAACTTGAAGAATGGTCAGGGTTTGGCAGTTGAAATTCAATGCAAGGAAGTGCAAGATGATGCATATGGGGCACAAAACCCTGGCACAATATATCAGTTGGGGGTGAGGATATAGCATGCACCAAGCAGGAAAGGGATCTTGGGGTTATCATCTTTGATGACCCAAGGTAGGGAAACAGTGTGACAAGGCAGCAGGTAAAGCAAATAGGATGCTGGGATATATAGGCAGGGGCATCACCAGCAGGAAAAGGGAGGTCATAATTCCGCTATACAAGACACTAGTGAGGCCCCACCTGGAGTACAGTGTACAGTTCTGGAGACCATACCTACGTAAGGACATAGACAGAGTAGAGAAGGTTCAGAGGAGGGCAACAAAGATGGTGCATGGATTGCATCACAAGTCCTATGAAGACAGGCTGAAGGAACTGAACATGTACTCCCTGGAGGAGAGGAGGGAGAGAGGGGATATGATAGAGACATACAAGTATCTTACAGGGAGGAACAGGGTGCAGGAATACACTATTTTTAAGTGAAAAAGATGTTCCAGGACTAGAGGGTGGGATGAAGTTGGAGGGAGGACGATTCAGAGGAAACATGAAGAAGAATTTCTTCACAGAACGGGTGGTGAACAAGTGGAACACCCTGCCAGAGGAAGTGGTGGGGGCTGAATCAATCACAGGATTTAAGAATGCATGGGATAGACATAAAGGAATTCTGGAGGTCAGGGGTAAGGGGTAACAGACTTCTAGGAAAACAAATTGAACTTACAAGCTCAAATGGGCAGACTGGGTGAGCCATAGGCCCTTATCTGCCGACACTGTCTATGTATCTGTGTATCTATGTACTGTATATTTAAGCAATAAACCATGTCAGGGTGTGGGTTATGCTGGGATTTGCCCACGCCTGGTGTGGTGCAGCCTTGTGACCAAAATGCACCAGAAGTGGGTAAATCCCAGCATAACCCACACTGTGTTGTGGTTTAAAGTGATTATACAATGTCCCCCTTTTTTTGAGATAGAAAAAAATTAAACATTTTTGGGGGGCATTTTATTTTGTATTACTTTTTTTTTCTTTTTTTTACTGCATCAGAAAAAAATAATCCTGGGTTGCTAGGGCTGTTACTATGGCTGTGGTGCTGCTGCCATGTCTCCTAATGCAGCCCTATATACAGACAGTTACATGCTATGATGTGTCCTTTTTTTTTTCTTTTCTTAACTCATTGGGTCCAGGTGGCCATTTTGGGTCAGGTTCTGCAATGGATGGTTCTGACACCATATGGCATCGCCGTCTACTGGACCTAAGGAGTTAAAGAAAAAGTCTGCGAGTCATGGACTACAGTATTTATTTATTTTTCTTACAGAGAGTCTGCTAGTAACAGGTAGATGTCAGTGAGTGTTGCGAGCACCATCGAGCTGCCGTCGCAGAGCATGTGCTTCCAGGTTCAAGTTTGTGGTCAGTACACAATAATGGTGTGACTCAGGGGAATTTCTTTTCCACTTTTTTTTTTTTAAGTTTGCATTATTGTTTTTTAATTACAATTGTGAGACACAGAGAGAGAGAACAGGAATGCACCCAAGAGACAGACTCGTAGTGGAGCGGAGATCAAGCATAAACTGTGGAGACCTGGTTCGAGGGGGACCATGATGTGTGGCTGCAGATTTGAAATGTGGAGCACTGGTCTACATCCTGCTCCTGAAGTGCTGTGACTTCCCTACCAGTGGGTGAAGACTAGGGGACGAGGAATCATTTAAAAAAAAAAATGGTGGTGGTATGTACAGTAGCCTTGGGGAGTCTTGCAGTCTGTTCATTAAGAACTGTAGTTCATTTGAACCTTCCGCTTTACCATCTCAGATTAGTGGGAGTGAATATGGTGGGTTTTCGTTATTGGTCTTTGGGGGCTAGTAGAAACTTCACTCTTGGAAACTCTTCTAATTTTGCTTCCTAAACGTGGTAAACCAAGAAATAGAGTAGGGAGTTATAGACCAATTTCTTTAATAAACTATGATATTAAAATTCTCACTTTGATTTTGGCCCATAGAATTAAAAAGGTCTGGCATTCGTTAATTTCAAGGGAACAAGTAGGATTTATTTCTCATAGCAGGCCTCTGACCATATTAGGAAGCTTTTCTGTGTTTTTTCCGTATCCAGGGACTCCAGTGCTCCAATGGCACTAGTGTCCCTGGATGTAGAAAAGGCATTTGTTAGGGTTAATCATGATTTTCTTTTTCTTACACTTTCAAAATTTGGATTTTCGGATACCTTTGTTGGTTGGCTAAAAACTCTGTATTTTTCTCCCACTACAGTCGGCTCCACTTATAGCGACCATGCTTATTTCGGGCAAATCCTGAAAACCGTTTGCCAATTCAATAACTGACAATATAAAAAACCTCTAGTTATAATGATCTAGAGCTGCCTAGCATATCTGGCAATTTGATGCTAACGAAAAACGAGTTTAAGAAGTGCCTGCAGCTTTTCATAGCTTTTCACACCCAGTTACAGTTATTTGCAGTTAAGTGCAGCTAATTAGCAGTTCATTAAAATCTGATCTCAGCCCCATCCATAGCTCTGTTTAAAAAAAAAAAAAAAAAATGAGCAATCCCCTGCTCGATACCCTTTCTCCTTTTCACCATGAGGAGCTCGAGCACTAGAACACAGTGAACGAGGAATAGCAGCCACCACCAATGCAGCCCCACAATGGGGCGAGGACGAGCCCCCTCCCCCCGCTGGCAGGTAAGGGCTTAGCTCACTAACAATGGGTGGATCAAGGTGGTGAGGAGAAGTTGAAGTGTCATGACCTTGCTTGGGGGATAGATATCTGTCTTTTGAAGGTTGGAGTTCCGGTTTTGTTTAGGGGAGCGTAAAAAAGACGAGCTGCGTTTTACTTACAGATACAGTAAACAGCACAGTGCTGTATACGCTGAAAAGTACCCCAGAGGAATTGATGGCTACCTACTTAACAAGTAGATTACAGTACGGCGCAAATTAAAATACAAGCTGAGTCATGTTTTTTTTCCTTCAAAGCTTTATACCAACCAGTGCCTATAACGGGCAGATTCTGCTTACACAAATGTGCCCGTTATAAGTGACTTGCACTGTACTAGAATATTTTGTAATGGCGTAATATCTGAATCAATAAAACTGTATTGTGGTACCAGACAGGGCTATCCCCCATCCCCATTACTTTTTAATTTGTATTTGGAGCCTTTACTGTTTTATCTGAATTTGAACCCAGCAATATCTAGCATTGGCAAATACCAACTTAAAACTTCTGCTTTTGCAGAAGATAGCCTACTTCATGTTTCTAATCCAATATCTTCTATACAAGCTGCACTAATGACTATACAGAAATGTAGTAGTTTTTCTAGTGATAAATTAAATATAGAAAAAAAACAGAGGTTTCACCTTTAAATTGTCATAATATTAGAAAAGAGGTAATCGACTTAGGTCTCTAGTGGTCACCTCACAAGCTTAGATATTTGGGCATTTACTTAACATCAGATCAATTGCAACTTATAAAACTAAATTTAGATGATGTACTTGCAACAATTAAACAGGACATGAGACGGTGGCAAAGCCTTCCAATTTCATTCTGGGGGAATACAAGTATAGTCAAAATGAATATTTTCCCGAGGATATTTCATCCAATTAATATGCTGAATTCTCGTATTCCTTTAAATTGGTTCAACAAACTGCACTCAATTATCTCCAACTGTATATGGTATGGAAAGACTCCAAGAGTACCGAGAGATAAATTATTTCTTCCTAAGGTGCCGGGGGGGGGTCAAACTACCTAACTGCTTTCTATGTTACATGGCCACCCACATTCATAAGTATATAAAATGGCTAAACCTCCCAAAGGAACATGGAAGCTATTACCCTATTTGGTTAGATTTAGAATTTAGTTTGTTACAGCAATTGAATCTAGCACCTGAGGCTATTCTGATATATTAGACCCAACCTTCTTCCCTTTAAAATAAAACTTCCGGTTATAGGAACATCACTGAAAATCCACCAACAGATTGCATCATATATGGGATTAAAGTTTCAAAAGAACTGTAACCAACCTATTTTGGCCAATCTAAATTTTAGGATAAATGATAAGCCCATTTCTTCTAACTGGTTTACAAGGTCTACATACCTTAAATTATCCTCGTTTTTAAAATACGGTAATTTTCTTCCCCTTAAGGAAGTAGTAGAGAAAGAAAACTTGAATAAAAAGTGCCAGCCAAGGTTACTATTAGTTAAGTTAGTTATTTAGGCCCCAAACCATGGATTCTGGATACAGAGGATGTAGTAATGGAATTACAACAAGGGAATTCTAGACCCCATCCTATAGCTAACCTCTATTTGCTATTGCCAAACTTCAAATATTCATTAGGCTCAATAATCTCCTTCTGGAATAACGAAATCAATTATTCTTCACAAAACTGGACTCGTTTATGGAGTAATATTTAAAAATATATTCCACTGGATAACTTAAGACTGATTCAGTTTAAAATTTTACATAATGCATAGCTGACTCTGCAAAAGCTTTTCCAGTTTCAGCTATCAGACTCAAACATCTGCCATGGAGCCTTTGCAAAGGAGTCCTCGACTCAAAGGTCTGTAATTCTGATTGTTATATTAAATAAATAAATTAATTAAATGTGGCGTATCAGAGAGATCAATTAGTCATATTCTGTGGTTCTGTCCTAAGGCCCAGTGGATTTGGAGCTTAGTTAAAAATGGTATAGGAGGAAAGTTGTCACTGAATGATGCTTTAAGTTTTCAGTCTTGCATCTTGGGAAATCTAGAAAAAGTTAGAGGTATGAACAACAAAGCAACTTTGTCATTAATAGCTATCTCAACAAAATGACTAATAATTAAACATTGGCTTGATAAAGAGGATCTAAGTTTAAATAAGTGGACCAGGAATATCTTGCTTAATTTACAGATTACTAGATTAATCTATATGTTTCATAATAATGTTACTGTATTTTACAACAGAAGAGGAAACATGTATGACCTTTCAACTTAACCCATCCTTAATCTGAGTTAATATAATACAAAAAGATGCTGTATCTCTGAGGCGAATAAGTAACTGTATGAGTAGCTTATTATAGATAAGGTGAAGTTGGAGTTTCTTGCCCTAATGCCCAGGGTACATAATATGTTCTTTCTATGTAAGCATAATTTTAGCTGGGAGGGTTTAGGAAGGGGTGGGTACGATAGTTGGATTTAACAACTTCCAAATACCTTCAGTGTATCATTGTGTTCAACATTGTGTTTTTTTTTTTTTTGAGTGTGACTGTATTTATATGAAAAGTAATAAAATAAAAGTTAAAAAAAAAAAAATTTTTGTGGGCTCGGATTGATTCACATACCAGGGATTCCAGATGAGGCTGACTGGCACATTTTCTTTGAGTCATACCAGGATTTACCACAGCTGAAAGGTGCCAGTCAGCCAATGAGGTTTCAGCATTTTTGGACCCCATTGTATAATTTTCTGTATATACTGCATGTGTTGCAGTTTTGGAAAAGAGCCTCTGTAGTGTTCTCTAAGTTCTGTATAGATAGAATTGGTAGAGGGACACATAAACAGTTTATGTTCAAACAACATGAAGTCTTGCTATATTATAGACATTAGCAGTTTGATCCAGCTCTAGAACTGCCCCGGAGTGAAATGGTTAAAACCATTCCAAAATAGAATTTTGGCACGAGAGCAGCTCTATCTGTGTCATTTCAAACTTGAACTGTCAGATTCTTTACTCCGCCTCAGTGAACAGTCGCTCCGGAGATTTCTCCTTCTGCTCGGTTCATTTCTTGGTTTAAAAAGTGTTTTCTCGGTTGGATTTAACCGAGAATAGTTTTATTTTAACCGCAAACCGCTCGGTTCAAGCTCTATCTGTGGTAACCGTAGTAAATGAAGGTTTTGTCTGTGTGGAACTTGTAAGTTATCGGTTCGGTTTTGAACCGATCAGTGGTTTAAAACTCATTTAAAACTAAAAGTTACTATTTTAGAGTGCGGTTCTGTTCTTATCGGTTCTAAAAACGGATTTATTACGGTTTTTCCAATACCCGTGACACGGTTAGGAACCGATAAGGGTGTCTTGCCTGGCACTGCCGTTAAAAGGGCAAGTTTTTGTTAGGCTGGCATTATGTCTGAGAAACCCAAAGAAAAACCGGCCCACTGGTTTCAACACTGTGATGTTTGTGGGAAGTCTTTGCCAAGGCTGACCCACACACCACATGTGTTTATTGTCTGGGGTTTGACCACCTCCAGTCAGACTGCCAGGTATGTAAGAATTTCCTGCAGCCACCCTGGAAAAAGATTGGGCAGGCTCAGGGGCAGGAAACCAAAAGTCCTTTGACCCGGATGGCCCTGATTCGGTGTAGCGAACCAGAGGGAGTGCCCTCTGACTGGAGCCCAGACTTCCTCGGCAAAGAAAAGCTGGTTCTGAGGAACCAATTCCAGTAAAGAAAACAAGAAAATCAGCAGGTCTGGAGTCCAAAATTCCTTCTCCAACTGCTGCAGAGATAGCAAAAGCCATACAAATTGTCCAGTCACTGTCTCAGGGTTTGTCCGAACCACCACTATCTGGTAAAAGGTTGGTTCGTCCGGTCCCAGTGGTTCAGGATTATGATATTGAGGAATTTTATGAACCAGAGGAGGGGGAGGAGGATTATGAACAGTATGAATGTGGCTGGGAAGGTCTGGGTGTGCCTTTTGAACCGGACATCACCCCAGACAGACCTTTAGAATCTCCCCCTATGCTGTCTGAGTCCCCATCTCATTTTATGTTTTATAAAAGTTGCTCAAACCTCCAGCTTCCTTTAGAAGAGGCTGTGGATGAGCAAGAGGAGCCTGATTTTGTAGAAATGATGGATATTCCAGAGTCTAGGAGATTGTCTATTCTTTACATAAGTCTTTTAGAAACAAACAATTAAAATTTTAAAAGCTTCTAATTCTGTGCCTCCTGTAGATAAAAAGATGGACAGAAGGTATACATTGTCAGGCCCTGATACAGAATTCCTTTCTCAGCAGTGCAGTCATGTTAGTAGTTCAGGCTGCTGCCTGTGATAAAGCTAATGTTCCTTGGCTTCACATCCTCCTGACAAGGATTCCAGGAAGATTGATGCCATGGCAAAAAACAGTATATGGCAGCCTCTCTGGGACTCAGGCAAGCAAATTATATGGCTTATATAGCTAGGTATCAGAAATCTAGATGGGATACTGTTATGCATTGGCAAGCAGGCCCATGGCCAGCTGGCTAGTGAACTAGAACAGGTGGCTGCTGATGGCATTGAAGCCTCTAAGGTTCAGTTTCATGCTGCTGTGGATGTTAATGATGTTTCTCTAGGGTCATGGCCACATCTGTAGCTTTTGTAGGTTGGCCTGGCTCCGTGTATTAGTTTTGTCACAGGATACCCAGACTAAGGCTATGGATTTTCCTGTGGGGAAATTCTGTTTGGAGAGCAGACAGAGAACTACATGAAGAAGATGGATGAATATAGGACTACTTACAAGAGTGCCCAGGCTATGGAGCGGCAAGCCACTCCTCAAAGGCATGCCCCCAGGGTAGGGGTAGGCCTTTCACAGGCCTTTCTACCAGACTCAGGCCTCCTCTGCCTATGCTCAGAGGGGCTTCTTCAGAGGCAGGCAGACGAGGTGGGCAGACCTGCTCCCACCCCCAGCCTAAAGCTCCTATGAAACAGGCACCCTGATGGGGTGCCCAGGGCCGATTCTCCTGTACCAGTGGGAGCAGGCTGGCTTACTTCAGTCAGAATTGGGCTTTAAACCTCAGACAAGTGGGTTCTGGAAGTAGTAAGCAGGGTCTGGTTCTCAGCTTCAAAAGTTTCCAAGTTGAGAAGCAGACTTTTTCTACCTGCAGGTGCTTCAGAGACCTTCGCTCTGGAAACAGAGGTCTCATCCCTGTTAGCTCTCAGAGCAGTAGAAAGGGTTCCTCCCCTGCATCAGGGCAGGGGTCTGTATTTCAGATACTTCCTTACCCCAAAAAGACAGGAGAATGGCGGCCATTTTAGATCTCAGATATCTGAACAAGCATCTTTTGAAACCAAAGTTCAAAATGGTAACTCTGGCAATGATTTTACCTTCCCTAAGGCCAGGGACTGGCTAGCCTCCCTGGACCTCAAGGATGCCTATTTCCATGTCCTAATCAGAAGATCCCATCAAAAGTACCTCAGATTCGAACTGCCCTCAGGTCATTACCAGTTCAGAGCAATGCCCTTCGCCTTACCTCTGTTCCAAGGGTATTCACAAGTGTCTAGCAGTGGCAGTGGCCCACTTAAGGAGGCAGAGGATTGCTGTTTTCCTCATCTAGACGACTGGCTCATTGTAGGCCAGTCCCCAGAACAGGTAAAATCTCACCTGCAGGTCACCCAGCAGCTTCTCACCTCCCTGGGTTTTCTGCTAAACCTACCAAAGTCGGTTCTGGAACCAGTCCAGGTACTCACCTTTATAGGGGCAGAATTGAACACAAAGCTAGCCAGAGCCTTTCTTCCCCCAGAAAGGGTAAGGAATTTAGTGGCTCTGGCCTCTTCCTTCACTCTGCAGGTCTCTCGACCAGCAAGACACTTTCTGTAGTTCCTGGGGCACATGGCTGCATCCACAGCTGTTGTGCAGGAGCCAGATTTCAGATGAGACATTCAGTTTCACTTGAGAACCTTTGGTCTCAGAGAAGAGACCCTTTCCGAGTTAGTCCCAGTGACTCAACCTGATCCTAGCTCTCCAGTGGTGGCAGGATCAGAGCAATTTAAGAGCAGGGGTCCCTTCATTTCCCTTCTCATGACTTGACTCTCACTACAGATGCTTCCCTTCTGGGTTGGGAGCCCACATGGTCGACCTTTCCACTCAGGGAGTTTGGTCCCCAGGAATCTCTGCTCCACATCAATTTGCTGGAACTCAGAGCTGTCTTTTTAGCTCTTCAAGCTTTTCTGCATCTGTCCACGACAAGGTGATACAAGTCAGAACAGACAACACCACAACAATGTGGTACATCAACAAACAGGGGGCACTCGGTCTTCTGCCTTGTGCACGAGGCAATGAAGTTGTGGTCTCTGGCCTATTCCTGAACATTTCCCTCATAGCAGTTCATCTTCCAGGAAGGACAATGTCCTAGCGGATGCCCTCAGTAGGATTTCCAGGGCCATCACGAATGGTCCCTGGATCCTCAAGTGCTGGGATAGTTTTTGCCAGGTGGGGCATCCTCAGATAGATCTTTTGCAGCCCCAGACAATCACAAACTTCCTCTGTTCTGTTGCAGGCCTCCAGTGCTGGGCTCAGTTCCCTGGATGCCCTTCTTCTGGATTGGGAGGAAGTTCCTCTATGCTTTCCCTTCTCTCCTATTCAAAGTACTAGTCAAAATCAGATCTCAGCCTTGCAGGGTGATTCTGATTGCCCGGATTGGGCCAGGCAGCCCTGGTACCCACTCCTTCTGTCTCTGACAGTCCATCTTCCCTGTGCCTCCCAGGAATCACAATCTGTTGACTTGTGCCCAGGGAAGGGTTTGGTATCCGGACCTCAACTCCTCAACCTCAAGGCCTGGCTCTTGAGGAGTTAGAGTTTGCTGATTTACACCTCTCTCTAGGGTGTTCTTGAGATCCTAAAGGCTTCCAGAAAGCCTTCCACTAGGGCTACTTATAGTTCTAAATGGAAAAGGTTTTCCATTTGGTGTGCTGGGAAAATATTTCCAGAATCTGCTGAATTGCCCATTGTGTTAGATTACATGGTACATCTTAATTCCTTGGGTCTCAGACCAGCTACCCTGAGAGTTCATTTGCAGCTGTGTCTGCTTTTGTGTCAGCAGGAAAGTCATCCCTCTTTCCTCTCATCCTGTGTTTTCCAAGTTTTTAAGGATTACTCCATACTAATCCTCCTTCGGGAACCGCCCCTGCTTGGGACCTTAATGTTTGCATTGCCCAGTTAATGCAACCCCTTTGAACCTCTATCTTCTGCAGAGCTTAAGTACTAACTTGGAAAACTGTTTTCTAGTGGCTATCACTTCTGCCAGACGATAAGTGAATTGCAAGCCTTGTCAGTGGAGACTGACTTTATTTCTTTCCACAGGGATAAGGTAGTCCTTAGGACTAATAGGAAGTTTTTGCCTAAGGTGGTTTCAGATTTCATCTTAATCAATCTATCTCCCTTCCAGTATTTTTCACTGATCACTCCTCTTCGGGTGAGAGGAGGTTGCACAGCCTGGATGTTAAGAGAGCTCTTAGTTATTATATAGAGCATACCAAAGGTCACAGGTTCGAATCCCTCCAACTTTTCCTTACCTATGGTGAAGTTGGGAAAGGCAAACCTGCCACTAAGAGATCAATAGCCTGGTGGATTGTCTCTTGTATCCAATTTTGTTATCAGAAAGTGGGCAGAGCCCCCCCCCCCCCGGTTTGAGGGCTCATTCTACCAGGGGTACGCTGCGTCTCTAGCTGCTGCCAGAGATATCCCTTTATTAGAGATTTGCCAGGCTGCTACTTGAAAACGGACACTTTTACAAGCATTACTCCTGGATGTCCAGGCCAGGAGAGATGCTGGTTTGGCACAGCTGTTCTTCAGAGCCTATTCCTAAGTAGGTTCTGCCCTCCTCCATGGAGGTACTGCTGTGTATTCTGTTAATGTCTATAATATAGCAAGACTTCATGTTGTTTGAAGAAAAATTACTCACCTTAGTAATGGTGTTTCTTCTAATGGAGTCTTGCTATATTATAGACCCCCAACCTGCCCCTCTCAGAACCTCTACTTGGTGGGGTGCGGCAACTTAGTGTGGGCACTACTTATGTCCTGTTAGCATTTTGTCCCCTTGGGACTTTGGGGGTGTGTATGTGTACTGCTGTGTGTGTTTTATTATACTTATGTTCCATTTTCATATTATTAGAATGGTGTTAGTATTTCTGGTCCCTGACTTGAGTCTTGGGTGTTGGGACCATCAATGGTTGTTATTATTTAGTAGCCATTTGGCTAGTGTAGGTTACAGCTTCCACACAGACCTTAGTGAGTTTGGCTCAGAAAGATCTGACAGTTCAAGTTTGAAATGACACAGATAGAGCTGCTCGTGCAAAATTCTATTTTGAATGAGTTTTTAATTGATTATTTTGGGCAAGTTCTAGAGTTGATCAACTGCTTAATGTCTATAATATAGCAAGACTCCATTAGAAGAAACAACATTACTAAGGTGAGTAATTTTTTCTTCAAACAACATGAAGTCTTGCTATATTATGACAATTAGCAGTTTGGTCCTCCTCTAGAACTGCCCCGGAGATGAAAGAGTTAACTCCATACAGCATGGAGTTCTGAGCGCGAGCTCGGTTTTCAAAGCTCTATCTGGGCAGTTTCAAACTGAAACTGTCAGATTCTTTACTTCGCCTCACTGAACAGTCGCTCCGGAGATTTCTCCTTCAGCTCGGTTCATTTCTCGGTTCATTTTAAGTATTCTTGGTTAAATTTAACTGAGAACAGTGTTTTATTTTACCGCATTTCGGTTCAAGCTCTATCTGGTAACCGTAAGTACAAGGTTTTAGTCTGTGTGGAAATTGTCATTATCGGTTCGGTTTTGAACCGATCGGTTTGCTTTAAAACTCATTTTAAACATTTTAAAATATATTTAGAGTGCAGTTCCCGGTTCTTATCGGTTCTAAAAAAAACGGATTTCATTACGGTTTTTTCAAATACCCGTGACACGGTTAGGAACCGATAAGGGTGTCTTGCCTGGCACTGCCATTAAAAGGGCAAGTTTTTGGTTAGGCTGGCATTATGTCTGAGAAACCCAAAAGAAAAACCGGGCCCACTGGGTTTCAACACTGTGATGCTTGTGGGGAAGCCTTTGCCAAGGCTGACCCACACACCACATGTGTTTATTGTCTGGGGTTTGACCACCTCCAGTCAGATTGCCAGATTTGTAAGAATTTCCTGCAGCCACCCTGGAAAAAGATTGGGCAGGCTCAGGGAACGAGAGGCTAAAAAGTCCGCTGACCCGATGGCCAGCCCGTTCAGTGCCAACTGAACCAGAGGGAGTGCCTCTGACCAGGCAATACTCAAGAAGAAAAGCTGGTTCTGAGGAACCAGCCCCAGTAAAAAATCTAGAAAATCAGCAGGTCTGAGTTCAAAATTTCTCTCCAACTGCTGCAGAAATAGCAAAGCCATACAAATTGTCCAGTCACTGTTCAGGGGCCGTCCGAACCACCACTAGTTGGCAAAGGTTGGTTCGTCCCAGCCCCTGTGGTTCAGGAGTATGATGTTGAGGAATTTTATGAACCACAGGAGGGGAGGAGGATTATGAACAGTATGTATGTGGCTGGGAGGGTCTGGATGTGCCCATTGAACCGGACATCTCTCCAGACAGACCTTTAGAACCCCCTATGCTGTCTGAGTCCCCATCTCATTTTATGTTTTATAAGAAAGTTGCTGAAACCCTCCAGCTTCCTTAGAAGAGGCTGTGGATGAGCAGGAGGAGCCTGATTATGTTGAAATGATGGATATTCCAGAGTCTAGGAGATTGTCTATTCCTTTTGCATAAGTCATTTAGGAAGCAAACAATAAAATTTTGAAAAATCCTAATTCTGTGCCTCCTGTCGATAAAAAGATGGACAGGAGGTATACTTATCAGGTCCTGATACAGACTTCCTTTCTGAGCAGTGTAGTCATGTAGGAGTAGTGCAGGCTGCAGCCTGTGACAAGGCTAACATTCCCTGGCTTCACATCCTCCTGACAAGGATTCCAGGAAGATTGATGCCTTGGCAAAAAAACAGTATATGGCAGCCTCTGGGACTCAGGCAGGCAAATTATATGGCTTATGTGGCTAGATATCAGAAATCTAGATGGGATACAGTTATGCAGTTAGCCAGCAGGCCCATGGCCAGCTGGCTAGTGAATTAGAACAGGTGGCTGCTGATGGCATTGAAGCCTCTAAAGTTCAATTTCATGCTGCTGTGGATGTTAATGATGTTTCCTCAAGGGTCATGGCCACTTCTGTAGCTTTTCGTGAGGGTTGGCATGGCTCAGGGTACTAATCTGTCACAGGACACTCAGACTAAGGCTATGGATTTTCCTGTGGTGGGGAATTCTCTGTTTGGGAGCAGACAGAGAACTATATGAAAAGATGGATGAATACAGAACTACTTACAAAAGTGCCTAAGACAAGGAGCGCAAGCCACTCCCCAGAGGCACACACCCAGAGGTAGGGGCAGGCCCTTCCACAGGCCTTTTATCAATTCCAAGCCTCCTCTGCTTTTGCTCAGAGGGGTTTTTCAGAGGCAGAGGCAGACGGGCGCAGGTAAACCGTCCCCACCCCTCAGCCTAAGCACTGCAAGCAGGCACCCTGATGGGGTGCCCAGGGTCGATTCTCCTGTACCAGTAGGGGGCAGGTTGGCTTACTTCAGTCAGAACTGGGTGTCCCTAACTTCGGACAGATGGGTTCTGGAAGTAGTAAGCCAGGGCCTGGTTCTCAGCTTCAAAAAATTCCCAAAGATGAGAGCCGGGCATTTTCCACATGCAAGCCCCCTAGAGACCCTTGCTCTGGAAGCAGAGGTCTCTACCCTGTTAACCTTCAGAGCAGTAGAAAGGGTTCCTCCCTTACACCAGGGCAAAGGTCTGTATTCCAGATACTTCCTTACCCCAAAAAAGACAGGAGAATGGCGGCCCATCTTAGATCTAAGATATCTGAACAAGCACCTTTTGAAACCAAAGTTCAAAATGCTAATCTGGCAATGATTTTACCTCCTGAGGCCAGGGGACTGGTTAGTCTCCCTGGACCTCAAGGACGCTTATTTTCATGTCCTCATCAGCCCTTCTCACCGAAAGTACCTCAGGTTCGAACTGCCCTCAGGCCACTACCAGTTCAGGGCAATGCCCTTCGGCTCACTTCTGCCCCAAGGGTATTCACAAAATGTCTGGCAGTGGCTCATTTAAGGAGGCAAGGGATTGTTGTTTTCCTCACCTGGACGACTGGCTCATTGTAGGACAGTCTCCAGAACAGGTGAAATCCCACTTACAAGTCACCCAGCAGCTTCTCACCTCCCTGGGATTCCTGATAAATCTACCAAAGTCAGTTCTAGAACCAGTTCAGGTACTCACTTTCATAGGTGCGGGAATTGATTTCAGCAATAGGGCCTTCCTCCCTGGAAAGGGTAGAGAAGTTGATTGCCCTGGCCTCCTCTTTTCACTCTGCAGGTCTCTCGACCAGCAAGACACTTTTGCAGCTCCTGGGCACATGGCTGCCTCCACAGCCGTGGTGCAGGGAGCAAGATTCCAGATGAGAGACATTCAGTTTCACTTGAGAGCCTATTGGTCTCAAAGGAGGGACCCCTACCAAATTGATTCCAGTGTCCCAACCCTGATCCTAGCCCTTCAGTGGTGGCAGGATCAGAGCAATTTAAGACTGGGGTCCCTTCATTCCTCTTTCCCACCCTCACCCTCACTCACGGATGCCCCTCCTGGGGTGGGAGCACACTTGGGCGACCTCTCCACCCAGGGAGTGTGGTCCCCCCAGGAATCTCTGCTCCACATCAATTTGCTGGAACTCAGAGCTGTCTTTTTAGCTCTTCAAGCATTTTCTGCATCTGTCCAGAACAAAGTAGTCCAGGTCAGAACAGACAATACCACAACAATGTGGTACATCAACAAGCAAGGGGGCACTCGGTCGTCGGCCTTGTGCACTGAGGCAATGAAGTTGTGGTCTCTGGCCTACTCCCTGAACACCTCTGATAGCAGTTCACCTGCTAGGAAAGACAATGTCCTAGCGGATGCCCTCAGCAGGATTTCTCAGGGCCATCACGAATGGTCCCTGAATCTCGAAAGTGCTGGGGACAGTTTTTGCCAAATGGGGCACCCCTCAGATAGACCTCTTCGCAGCCCCAGACAACCACCAACTTCCACTGTTCTGTTGCAGGCCCCAGTGGTGGGCTCAGTCCCCTGGACGCCTTCTTCTTGGATTGGGAAGGAAGTTTCTTTTATGCTTCCCACTTCCCTCCCCTATTCACGGTGTTAGTAAAAATCAGATCCCAGCCTTGCATGGTGATTCTGATTGCACCAGACTGGGCCAGGCAACCCTGGTATCCACTCCTTCTATCACTGGCAGTCCACCTTCCCCTGTGTCTTCCCAGGATTCACAACCTGCTGACCTGTGCCCAGGGAGAGTCTGGTATCCGAACCTCAACCTCAACCTCAAAGCTTGGCTTTTGAGGAGTTAGAATTTGCTGATTTGCACCTTTCTCAAGGTGTCCTTGACATCCTAAAGGCCTCTAGGAAGCCTTCCACTAGAGCCACTTATAATTCCAAGTGGAAAAGGTTCTCCATCTGGTGTTCTGGAAGCATATTGCCCCAGAATCTGCTGATTTGCCCATTTTGTTGGACTACATGGTCCATCTTAATTCTTTTGGGCCTCAGGCCAGCTACCTTAAGAGTTCATTTGGCAGCTGTCTCTGCTTTTATTTCAGCAGGAAAGCCTTCCTCCCTTTCCGCTCACCCTGTATTTTCCAAGTTTTTTAAGGGTTACTCCATACTAATCCACCCTTTCGTGACCCAGCCCATGCCTGGGACCTTAATGTTTGCATTGCCCAGTTAATGCAACCTCCCTTTGAGCCCCTGTCTTCTGCAGAGCTTAAGTTTTTAACTTGGAAAACTGTATTTCTAGTGGCCATCACTTCTGCTAGATGCATAAGTGAGTTACAAGCCCTTTCAGTAGAAAAGGATTTTATTTCTTTTCACAGGGATAAGGTAGTCCTCAGGACTAATAGAAAGTTTTTACCTAAAGTGGTTTCGGATTTCCATCTTAACCAATCCATCTCCCTTCCAGTATTTTTCACTGAGCATTCTTCCTCTGGTGAGAGGAGATTGCACAGTTTGGATGTTAAGAGGGCATTGAGTTACTATTTAGAACGATCAAGGGTCACAGGTTCGAATCCCATCAACTGTTTCTCACCTATGGTGAGGTTGGCAAGGAAACCTGCCACTAAGAGGACATTAGCCAGATGGATTGTCTCTTGTATCCAATTTTGTTACCAGAAACTGGTAGAGACCCCCTCTGGATTGAGGGCTCATTCTACCAGAGGTAAGGCGCCTCTAGCTGCTGCTAGAGACATTCCTATTTTGGAAATTTGTCAGGCTGCAACCTGGAAAGCGGTACACACCTTCACCAAGCATTACTCCCTGGATATCCAGGCCAGGAGAGATGCTCGATTTAGCACAGCTGTGCTTCAGAGCCTATTCCTAAGTAGGTTCTGTCCTCCTCCATGGAGGTACTGCTGTGTAGTTCGTTAATTGTCATAATATAGCAAGACTTTATGTTGTTTGAAGAAAAATTACCACCTTAGTAATGTTGTTTTCTAATGGAGTCTTGTTATATTATGACCACCCCCAGCCTGCCCCTCTCAGAACTTCTACTTGGGTAGGGGGTGGGCAACCTAGTGCAGGCACTGTTTATGCCATTGCAGGATTTTCTTCCCCTTTTGGGGTTTTTGGGGGAGTGTTGTTTCTGTTGTTAAATGGTATTTTTTGCTGGCCCCCTGACTTGAGTCTTTGGGTAGGGTCCAGCAGTGTTGTTGTTATTGTTGTTGTTGTTGTTGTTATTAGGTAGCCGGTAGGCTAGTGTAGGTTACAGCTTCCACACAGACCCTTAGTGAGTTCTTGCTTCGTAAAGATCTGACAGTTTCAGTTTGAAACTGCCCAGATAGAGCTTTGAAAACCGAGCTCGCGCTCAGAACTCCATCCTGTATGGAGTTAACTCTTTCATCTCCGGGGCAGTTCTAGAGGAGGACCAAACTGCTAATTGTCATAATATAGCAAGACTCCATTAGAAGAAACAATATTACTAAGGTGAGTAATTTTTTTCTTTCTGAACACTGTGACATTTTCTAGTTTCATTATAATTTGCACAAGAGAAATTAAGTGTTTTGTAACAGCTGTGCAGCTCTGAAAGTGGAAGAGTCTGTGGGACTGGAGGGCTACACCCAAAGGTACTAAGGAACTCGGGGAGGTACTAGCTACCCCACTGATGGCCTTAGTCAAGAGCTCACTGGTAATGGACATGGTTCCAGAGAACTGGAAGAGAGCAGACATGGTCCCTCTCTCTAAGAGCAGCAGCAGAGAGGAGGCTAGCAACTATAGAGCCAGTCAGTCTCACATCAGTGGTGGGGAAATTAATGGGAGCCCTATTAAAGGAAAGGTTGCTAGAGTATCTTGAATCTAGTGGGCTACAAAACCAAAGGCAGCATGGATTCCTGAGTAGGAGGTCATGCCAGACAAATCTAATTGATTTCTTTGACTAGGTCACCAGCAAAATAGATCAGTGGAGAACAGTGGACATGACATGTCTGGACTTTAGTAAGGCCTTCATCACTGTTTTGCACAGGAGACTGATAAAGAAATTGAGCAGCCTAGGGATGGAATCCAAAGTGATGAATTGGGTAAGGAGCTGATTAATGGATGGGCAACAGAGGGTGGTGGTTAATGGCACTCACTTTGAAAAGAGGTGAGTGATCAACAGGGTCCTACAGGGCCCAGTACTGGGGCCTCTTCAATGTCTTCATCAATGTGTAATAGGGTGGACACTCAAAAGGGGGTGCAGAGAATGCATAGTGACCTTGGAAAACTTGAAGAGTGGTCAAGAGCATGGCAGTTGGTGTTCATAGTTTCATAGAGTGATACATGCTCAGGAGGCAAAAAATGCCCTTAGAGAGCTCGCCACTAGTATGGTGGAATGATTGCTATTGGAGATGCAATGTTTTTTTACTTACCATATAATTATCTAAATGTTTTTTAAATGATTCCATGTTATCACTCTCTACTACCTCCCTTGGCAAAGCATTCCATTGGGTCACTACCCTTTGAGTGAACCATTTACTTCTTTTGTAAGTTTTACAATTTACCCCTCTAAGCTTAAAGCTATGTGTACGTGTATGGGTCTGGGAATTGTTCTTTATCAGACCCATTATTTCAAAAAGAAGCAGATCTCCAGTAGCTTTATACTGTATATCATGCATAGATCTCCTCGTAACTGCCTATATTCCAAGGAAAAGAGGCCCAAGGCTTGTAGCCTTGCCTCATATTCTAGGGATCTCATTTCACTAATTTGTTTTGTTACTTTTCTTTGGACCCCCTCCACTAGTTTTTTACCTTTTTTGTAACCAGCGCACAGAAAGAGGAGCAGTGGTTAAGTTGGGATCTAACCATACTTGTATAGAGTGGGAGAATCACCCTTGGGTCTCTGCTTTTAATATGTTTAAAAATACATCCAATAATTTCATGCCACATTTTGACCTTAGCTGAGGTATGATTATCGAAAGTTAACTTATCCACAAGAACTCCCAGATCTTTTCCATTAGTTGTTACAGAAAGTTGAACGTTATTAATTTTATAGGTGAAATTCTGGTGGTTATATCCAAAGTGCAGTACTTTACATTTTTGTTCATTAAAACACATTTTGTGATGTATTGCCCAGGTGCACATTTCATTTAATTCCTTCTGGAAATAATTTGCAGCTTGTGTGTTATTAACTATGCAGCCATGTTTTCAGTCGTCTGCATACTTGGTCATCCAGACATTGTTAGATGGTTGCATTGTTGATATTAACAGATTAAACAGAATAGGGCCCAAAACTGAGCCCTGCGGGACCCCACTACTAACCTTTGCCCAATGTGAATGTCTATTCTGTAACCATGATTTAACCCAATTAATTATATTTGGATGAAAATCGAACATGTACATATGGTTTATCAAAACCTGGTGTGAAACATTATCAAAAGCTTTAGAGAAATTAAGGAGGATTATATCTACAGGTAGCCCTAGATCAAGAGATGCGCTAACATTCTCAAAGAAATTTAACAAATTAGTTAGGCATGATCTCCCTTGGGAAAACCCATGTTGTGTTAAATCGTGTAAGTGATAAGTAGAAATACTGTATGTGCTTCGATTCAAGTTAATAATGTTCTTTCAAATAATTTACCAATAACTGAAGTGAGGCTGATTGATCTGTAGTTAGATACACGTTTTTTGTTACCAGCTTTGTGCATGGGGTAACAATAGCTTCATTCTATGAATTAATTGTTTCACCTTGATTGAGTGAGGCGTGAACAAAACTGACAGGGAACCACATATAACATTTAATGTTTCTTTCAGAAATCTAGGATGTAGATTGTCAGGCCCTGGCTATGAATGAGGTCTAAGCTTTTAAGGAAAGTTTTAATCTCTAACATAGTGATGAGTGGAATATACACATTATGCCCATGTTCCATGGCTTTTGGTAAGCTATCAGCTGGTGTAAATACACTTACAAAATAATAATTAAATTTGGTTGCCATAGCTGATTCACTGTTAGTGATACCCTTGCTGGTTTCAATTGATCCAACTATAGAGTAGTTACCTCTTAAAGAGCTTATATAGTTGTAGAAAGATTTGCAGTTGTCTAAAGTTTTAGTTGCCAGTTTTAGATCAAATTCCCTTTTTGCTTTTCTAATATAGTATTTGACCTTTTTTGTCTTTTCCTTATATGTCTTCCAGATGGTTAGGGATGGCTGCTTTTTTAAATTTAGTATAATAGCCTTTTTTATACTCCTGTTCCACCATAATGGTGTTCTTAGGCCATTATTATATTCAAACAACATGAAGTCTTGCTGTATTCTGACATAATGCAGTTAGCCCCAGCACTTGAACTGCCCCGGGGAGGAAAGAGTTAACTCTGTGCAGAAGCATAGAACGTAGAGCTCAAGCTCTGTTTTCAAACCTCTGTCTGTGGTACTTCCCAGTGTAACCGACAGATTCTTTACTCCGGCTAACAGTGAAGTCGCTCCGGAGATTCCTCTGCTAGGTTCGGTCAATTAAAAAGCATTCGGTTTAAACCGTATCTATTTGTTGTTTTTCAGATTTCCAGCCTCTATCTATGGTACAGGTAGTGTAGTAGATAGGTAGTGACTGTGTTTTATTTTAAAAAAAGTGTGGAAATTGTTCTTTCCTCAGTTTCTTATCGGTCGCTGAGGTTTGGAACCGACCTTGTTTTTTCTTCTGTTCAACTTTTCTGAATTTCTGGAATTAGAGTGGTGTTCCGGTACTGATCAGATTCAAAAGAACCATTTTTTTTTCTGCTTCTTTTTCAAAACCTGTGACACGGTTCATAACCGATCGGTGATTCATTACCTGGCTTAAAAGCTGCTATTGGGTAGTTTGGTAGGTTGGTTATGTCTCAGAAACCCAAGAAGAAAACTGGTCCCATTGGGTTTCAACACTGTACTAAGTGTGGGGAGGCCTTTGCCAAGGCCGACCCCCATATCATCTGTGTTTATTGTCTGGGGTTTGACCACATCAAGTCAGACTGCCAAATTTGTAAAAACTTTCCCAAAGCCACTCTAGAAAAAAGATTGAGTAGGCTGAAGGAATGGAAGGTCGAGAAGTCTGTAGATCTGGATGGCCAGCCAGGTTCGGTTGGGGCCGAACCTGAGGAGGTGCCTACTTACCTAGGCGATACCTCCTTGGGCAAAAGGAGAGCCGACTCTGAGGGTCCAGTTCCCATCAAAAAGAAACGCAAATCTGCCGGTTCGGATCCAGTACCGCATACTCCAATCACGGACGAAATAGCCAAAACAGTTAGCATTGTTCAGTCACTTCGCCCGGTCCGTCCGAACCAGTACCGCCGGTTAGGCAGTCATTTCAGTCTGATCCGTCTTCTTTGAATTACAATCCAGATGCTTTTTATGAGGAGTGGGAGGGAGCCAAAGACTATCCCGATAATGAAGATGATGACCTGGGGGGTCTGGATGTGCCCACTGAACCGGACATCTCCCCAGACAGGCCCTCAAATGTCTCCCCTCCCAGGCTTTCTGAGTCTCTTTCACACTTCTTGTTCTACAAGAAGGTGGCTGAAACCCTCCAGCTTCCTTTGGTTGAAGCTGTTGTGGAGGAAGAAGAGCCTGATTTTTGTGGCAATTATGGATATCTCAGTTTCCAAAAGATTGACTATCCCTCTTCATAAGTCCTTGGAGAAACAGACACACAAGATTTTACAAACTCCTAACTCATTACCTCCTGTGGATAAAAGAATGTACAGGAGGTATATGTTATCAGGTTCAGGTACGGAGTTCCTTTATAATCATAGCAGCCATGTTGGGGTAGTGCAGGCTGCAGCCTGTGACAGGGCTATCATTCCTTTAGCTTCGCACACCCCAGACAAGGACTCCAGGAAAGTTGATGCCATGGCCAAAAAACAATATTTGGTATCCTCTTTGGGACTCAGGCAGGCGAACTACATGGCTTACACAGCCAGGTACCAGAAGTCTAGATTGGATACTGCTCTGGAACTGGCTAAACAGACCTCCCCCCAGCTAGCCAAGGAGCTAGTTGCAGATGGAATTGAGGCATCTAAAGTACAATTTCATGCTGCTGTGGACTCCAGTGATGTGGCATCAAGAGTCATGGCTACATCTGTGTCTCGCAGAAGACATGCTTGGCTCCGATGTACTAGCCTTTCACAGGATACCCAGACCAAGGCTATGGATTTTTCTGTAGTAGGTAACTCTCTGTTTGGGGAGCAGACAGAGGCGTACATGAAGAAAATGGATGAATACAGGACCACTTACAGGCGTGCACAGGCCAAGAAAAGGAAAGCCACTCCACAAAAGCAGCAGTCTAGGGGCAGGGGCAGGCCTTTTCACAGGCCTTTTTAGCAAACCCAGGCCTCCTCTCCCTTCCCACAGAGGAGGTTTTTCCAAGGGAGGGGCAGGAGGGGGATGAGCAGGGCTGCTTCCTCCTCCTCCCAGTCTAAGGCTCCTGCCAAGCAGACACCCTGATGTGTCAGTCCAGGTCAACTCCCCAATCCCAGTAGGAGGCAGGTTGGCTTACTACTTTCAGGCCTGGAAGTCAGTGACCTCAGACAAATGGGTCCTGGAAGTAGTAAACCAGGGACTGACCCTCAGCTTCAAAAAGTTCCCAAAAAAGAGAGCCAGGTCTTTTCCACCTGTATCAGTCTCAGAAACCCTTGCCCAAGAGGCAGATGTTTCCTCTCTTCTGGCTCTCAGAGCTGTAGAGAAGGTTCCTGCTCAGCACAGGGGAAAATGACTGTACTTCAGGTACTTCCTTACCCCAAAGAAAACAGGGGAGTGGCGACCCATCCTAGACCTAAGGTATTTGAACAAACACATTTCAAAACCCAAATTCAGAATGATAACTCTGGGAATAATCCTTCCCTCTCTAAGACCAGGAGATTGGCTAGCATCCCTGGACCTCAAGGATGCCTATTTCCATATCCCTATTGGGTGCTCCCACAGAAAATACCTCAGGTTTGAGTTGCCTTCAGGCCATTACCAATTCAGGGCCATGCCATTTGGTCTAACATCAGCTCCAAGGGTGTTCACAAAGTGCCTTGCAGTAGTGGTGGCTTACCTCAGAAGACAGGGTATCACCATTTTTCCATATCTGGACGACTGGCTAATTGTAGGTCAGTCATCACACCAGGTCAGGTCAGCTCTGCAAACCACTCAGGACTTTCTCAGTTCCCTGGGGTTTCTTCTCAATCTTGTCTGTCCACGAACCAGTACAACTTCTTACGTTCATAGGAATAGAACTGGACACTACCCAAGTGAAAGCTTTCCTTCCCCTGGCAAGGGTGAAGACCCTAGTAGATCTGGCTTCTTCTTTTCGACCTCAGGTCTCTCGTCCAGCAAGACAGTTCCTCCAACTCCTGGGTCACATGGCACCTTCAACTGCAGTGGTACAGGGAGACAGATTTCAGATGAGGCACATTCAGTTCCACCTAAGTCCATTTTGGTCTCAGAAAAAGGACTCCTTCACCAAACTGATTCCAGTGACTCAGACTGTGGTCCATGCTCTCCAGTGGTGGCTGGACCAGGACAACCTCAGACAAGGAGTCCCATTTCTTCCTCAAGTCCCCTCAGTAGTTCTAACTATGGATGCTTCTCTCCTAGGATGGGGAGCCCAGTTGGGAGCCCAGACAGCTCAAGGGGTCTGGTCTCCACAGGAGTCTCTCCTTCATATCAACCTCCTGGAACTCAGGGCAGTTTTCCTAGCCCTTCAGTGCTTCTCAGACTCAGTCAAGGGCAAGATGATCCAAGTCAGAACAGACAACAACACCACCACAATGTGGTACATCAGCAAGCAGGGAGGCACTCGGTCCATGGCCTTGTGCACAGAAGCCATGAAACTGTGGTCTCTAGCCTATTCTCTTCAGACTTTCCTAGTAGCAGTTCATTTTCCAGGGAAGGACATTGTACTAGCAGATGCCCTGAGCAGAATCTCACAGGGACATCACGAATGGTCCCTGGACCCTCACATCCTGCAGGTCATCTTCTCCAGGTGGGGCACTCCAGAGATAGATCTCTTTGCAGCACCGGACAATCATCAGCTTCCTCTGTTTTGTTGCAGACTTCCACTCCTGGGGACTGTGCCCCAGGATGCTTTTATCTTGGATTGGAAGGACAGATTTCTCTATGCCTTTCCCCCCCTTCCCTCTGCTGTTCAGAGTCCTGATCAAAATCAGAACTCAACCCTGCACAGTGATACTAGTGGCTCCAGATTGGGCCAGACAGCCTTGGTATTCTGCTGCTGTCTTTGACAGTCTTACATCCCCTGTCTCTTCCCAGGAGATACAATCTCCTGTCCTCCTCCCAGGGGAGGATCTGGTACCCCAATCTCCAGTCTCTCAACCTCAAGGCCTGGCTCTTGAAGAGCTAGAGTATGCAGGCCTGCGTCTTTCTCAGGGAGTTCTGGATATTTTGAAGGTTTCCAAGAAACCTTCCACTAGAAAAACTTATAATTCCAAATGGAAAAGATTCAGCATTTGGTGTTCTCAGAAGAGCATTATGCCTGATTCTGCAGGCATTGCTATAACCTTAGATTATCTGGTTCATCTTAATGGTCTAGGCTTTAGGCCTGCAACTCTGAAAGTTCACCTAGCTGCTGTCTCTGCATTCCTTTCAGCAGGGAACGGCTCTTCCCTGGCGTCTCATCCGGTTTTTAGTAAGTTTTTCAAAGGTCTGGTTCATATTAACCCTCCCTTTAGAGAACTGACTCCAGCTTGGGATCTTAATGTCTGCATTGTTTAGCTCATGCAGACAGCCTTTGAACCTCTGGCTTCAGCCGAGTTGAAGTACTTGACCTGGAAAACTGTGTTCCTAGTAGCTATTACTTCTGCCAGGCAGATTAGTGAATTACAGGCCTTGTCAGTTGAACCTGACTTCCTATACTTCCATAGGGATAAGGTAGTCCTAAGAACCAATAGGAGGTTCTTGCTCAAAGTGGTATCAGATTTTCATCTGAACCAGTCTATGTTTCTCCCTGTGCTTTTCACTGACCATTCTTCTTCAGGAGAAAGAAGATTACACAGTTTGGATGTTAAAAGGGCTCTTAGCTACAACATAGAGCACACTAAGGCACACAGAAATGACTGTCTTCAATTGTTTCTCACTTATGTGGCCAGAGATATACCCTTGTTAGAGATCTGTAAAGCAGCCACCTGGAAAACAGTACATACATTCACCAAGCATTACTTTCTGGACATCCAGGCTAGGAGTGATGCTAGGTTTGGCACAGCAGTACTACAGATCTTGTTCCCAAAGTAGGTTCTGCATTCCTTCCTCCATAGGGAACTGCTTGGTAGTCTGCATTATGTCAGAATACAGCAAGACTTCAAGTTGTTGGAAGAAAAAAATTACTCACCATAGTAATGTTGTTTCTTCTAATGGAGTATTGCTGTATTCTGACCTCCCCCTGCCTCCCCTCTCAGAACCTAGTTTTGGGAAGTGGGCTGGCAGGTACAGTGTTGCATCTCAGGGCATAGGTGCCGGAACGGGGGTGCCACTAGGGCCATGGCCCTACCACTTTCATAAGTGGCCCTGTCACTTTTTGCTATCATGGTAATATATTTAATAGAGGAAAATTTACCCCTTACATCCTTGGCCCTACCACTTTTCAAACTGTTCCAGCACTACTGCCTCAGGGGTGTACCTTGTACCCTCCCTCTTTAGGGTGGAGTAGTTGTTTTATGGGTTCTTTTCTTGTGTTACATATACAAGTTTAATATTGTCACTACCTTTCTTCTTGGGTTCTTGACTTGAGTCTTTTGGACCCAAGTTGTTGCCTTTTGGCTTACATATTCTGAACAATTTTCATAGTTTAGTACTCAGTTAGTTAGTTGCTCGTAAGAATCTGACGGTTACACTGGGAAGTACCACACACAGAGGTTTGAAAAACGAGCTCGAGCTCAACATTCTATGCTTCTGCATAGAGTTAACTCTTTCCTCTCCAGGGCAGTTCATGTGCTGGGGCTAACTGCATTACGTCAGAATACAGCAAGACTCCATTAGAAGAAACAACATTACTATGGTGAGTAATTTTTTCTTTTGGCCTATTAGGAACCCACATATCAAGACAATGACTAATCTTTGTATTTATACAATCCCAAATCTGGTGTAAATCTAGATCATGAAGGTCAGTTTCCCAATACCAGGTACTTGGGTATCTATTTATTTCTCTATAATTAGACTTATTGAAATCCTTACCAACTGTCACACTGTTTATGATGTCATTACACATATTTAAATTTTACTGAAACCATATTATGGTCACTGTCTCCCAACGGTGTATCAATAATTGGAGTAGACATTTTATCTTCTATATTAGTTACAATAATATAAAGTATGTTATTCTGTCTAGTCCCTTGGGTTAAGTTTTGGTTAATAGTAAGTTCAATAAAAGCACTTTCTACTAAGCCATGGCCTTCAAGTTTTGGCCAATCAATTCTTGGGAAATTAAAATCCCCCATAAGAATATAATTGTGCAATGTATCCATATTTTTTATTGTTGTTAATAATTCCAGATTTTCAGCACGAGATAAACTAGGAGGTCTATAACAAAGGGCTACCACTAATGACTCTTTATATAGGTTCATTTGGACCCAGATTGCCTCTATTTTGATATCTATAGAAACTTCAGGAGTGATACTATGGGCCCTGTATTTATTAGATAAGATAAGTGCAACCCCCAACCTCTAGAATAACTTCTGTTTTTACAACATTTATTATAACCCTGGATTTCCATGTTCCATTCCTGACCTGTAAAACAGGTTTCTGTAACTCCGCAAATGGTTACATTATCTTTTGCTAGAGTATATTTCAATTCCTCTATTTTGTTAGACAAACTATGGGCATTAACCACCAGTATAGGTATAAATCCTGCATTGCTATATACATGTTTTTTATTTTGTTTAAATGTTGTTTTATTATTATTTTTAGTATCATAATCAGGATTTCCTAGTGGTTGTCCAGTTTTAGGAGGATAGAAAAAAAGGTGCCATCCCCCCGGCCAAGTTAGTATAACGTTTTGGTAATGAAATCTGTGATATGTTTCCCCAGTAATAGGTTGCCTCTCCTACTTAACTGTAGTCTGTCCCAGGAATAAAGTTCTTCACGGTGGGAGAATTCTTCCCAGTGTATAATTCAAGATATAGTCTGTCTTAGTGTCCATTGCCACATCTATTCATTTATTTTCCTAATTTTTAAAATATGAAAATAAGACGCTTTAGGAATTGGTAAGATTTCCGAAAGGACAGGGACACAGCCTAATTCTATCAACTTACTAATAAGTGCCACAAAATATTTTTTTTATTTTATCTTCAGAGTCCTTAAAGATGTTATTGGCTCCAAGATGTATAATGACAATAGGGTTGGGCCCAACATTGCTCAGTATATCTTTTGACATCACAGCTACGTCCATTATTTTAGCCTCACTAAAACTAGACAAGACTCTAGAAGCTTTATCTGGATTACAAACTGCTCTGTCTAGATGCTTAATAATTGAATCTCCCAACACTACTATTTATTTCTTAGTTGTAAGACTTGTAAGTTAAGGGGTTTGGGGTGCATTAGAAAAAAATGTCTATATCTGCACCCAGATGAGCATTGGTTAAAATGGGACTGGTCATATCAGTTTCGGGAGTGTCAGTAGCTAAGACGTCAAAGCAGTTATACAGAGGGAGATTGAAAGCGTCAGCTTTTCTTCTTTTTTTGAGACCTGTGAACTTTGTACTGTAAACCACTCCTCATTTAGAGTGGAATAAAGGCTTCCTCTCTTGTCCTTTTTTTATTAACAGACTGAGTAGTTGAATGAATGACAGATGCAGTTTGATTATTTGCCATGGTATTGCCAGCTTTGTTCAGGGTCAGAAAGTGCAAAACCTTGCACCTAGGTCATAGAAACAGAGAATATTATGGCAGATACAGTATGTACCGCTTGGCCCACCTAGTCTACCCATTTTGCTACCTAATGGATAAGCTGCAGATCCTGGTTAACCAACGGCTTACTTCCTCCTGCCCCCTACTAGAGTAGCCTTGTCTGTCCCATGGATTCTTGAATTCCCCCACTGTTTTTGACTCCACTACGTCCTCAGGAAGACCGTTCCATGTATCCACAGCCCTCTCCATGAAAAAATACTTCCTCACATTACCTATGAGCTGTCCCGCCTCTGTCTTTAAACTGTGCCTTGTTCTTGCACATCTCTTTTCTGAAGGATGCTACCCTCTTGGACTTGTTGATTCTGTGAGGTAGCTTAGAAGTTTCTATTCACGTTCCCCAGTGTACATATTAAGCTCCTTTAATCTCTCTTCTTATGTCTTCTGGTGCAGACCCTGCACCATTTTAGTTGTCCTCTGGACAGCTTCCATCCTGTCTATGTCCTTGCAGAGATGGGGTCTCCAGAACTGCACGCAGTACTCCAGATGGGGTCTCACCAACTCTCTGTACAGAGGGATAACATCTTCCTGTTTTCTATTGGTGATGCCTCCCCCTATGCATCCAAGTATCCCGCCAGCCCTTCTTACTGCCTTCTCACATTGCTTGCCCACTTTTAGGTAATCTGATATGACTACCCCCCAGGTCCTTTTACATTTTTGTTGACGCTAGTATCTCACCTCCCATTGTGTACTCTTCCCCTGGGTTTTTGTTTCCCAAGTGCATTACTTTGCACTTCTTTGCGTTGAATCTAAGCTGCCATACATTTGACCATTCTTCCAACCTTGCCAAGTCCCTTCTCAACCTTTCCAACCCACCTTCTGTATCGACCCTGTTGCAGATCTTTGTGTTGTCTGCAAAGAGACATACTTTCCTTCCAGTCCCTCTGCATTGTCACTTATAAAAGTATTAAAGAGGATCGGTCCAAGTACTGAACCCTGTGGTACCCCACTGGTAACCCCCCTTTCTACAGAGTGGGCTTTGTTTACTGTTACCCTCTGCGTCCTGTTGTCCAGCCAATTTTTTCACCCAGGCTACCACCTTGGGACCCACTCCAAGGCTGGCTAACTTGTATATTAATCTTTTGTGTGTGACTGTGTCAAATGCCTTGCTAAAGTCTGGGTAGACCATGTCCACAGCTCCTCCCTGGTCTACTACTTTGGTCACCCAGTCAAAGAAATCTATTAGATTTGTCTGACATGACCTTCCTGCTGTGAATCAATGCTGACTTAGGTTTTGTGCCCCACTGGCCTCTCGGAACTCAGTTCTTTGCTTCAAAAGTGATTCCATCATTTTCCCTACCACTGAGGTCAAACTAACAGGTCTGTAGTTTCCTCCCTCTGTCTTGCTCCCACTTTTGTGAAGGGGAATCACATCTGCCCTCCTCCACTCCTCAGGTACCACAACATTCTCCCATAATTTGTTAGAAAGGGTAGTCATTGGTATTACTAGTTCTACCCCTAGTTATTTTAAAATTCTTGGGTGAATCCCGTCAGGCCCCATTGCTTTGTCCACCTTCAGTTTCAAGAGTTCTTTCATAACCCTTTCTTCTGTGAATGGACTGGTTTTGATCTCCCTATCCAGAGTGCTTCTATTCTTTGATTTAGGTACCCCCCTTTCTCTTGTTTTGTGAATACTGAGCTGAATATATTCGTTCAGTATCCCTGCTTTTTCACTGTCACTCTCTGCCCACCCTCCCCTCCTTTATTAAGCCTCACTATCCCTCCCTTGGTCTTTTTTTGCACCCTAATGTAACTATAAACTGTTTTATCCCCCTTCTTAACTGAGTTGGCTATCTTTTCCTCAGTTTGGGCCTTTGCTATTCTGACTGCCTTCCCTGCTTCCTTCTGCTTTAACTGGTACACTTCTCTGTCCTGCTCCTTTGTTTCGTTATACTTCCCTAATGCTACCTTTTTCTCCTGAACCTTCCTCGCCACCTCTTTTGAGAACCATAGTGTTTTTTCCTTTGTTTTGTTGATTTGCTTCACATAAAGGCTTGTTGCCTCTGTGATGGCTGTTTTAATTTGTGCCCATTGCTCCTCCCACCCCTCCTTCTTGCCCATTTGCTAGTGCTTTTCTGAGGCACTCTCCCATCTTCCCAAAGTCAGCCCTCCTAAAGTCCAGTACTTGTATAGCTTGACTCTATGGCTATGTTTATAGTGAACCACACTGGTGGTCACTTGTTCCCAGATGGCTACCCACTTCTAAATCTGAGATCCTTTCTCCGTCCCCGGTTAACAGTACCAGGTCTAAGATTGCTGCCTCCCAAGTGGGTTCCACCACTAGCTATCTGAGGCATGCCCCCTGTAGGGCATTTGAGAATAACCCTGCTCTTGGATGTGGCTGCAGCAAAGGTGCACCAGTTAACATCTGGCATATTCAGGTCCCCCATCAACAATATTGCCCTGTTTTCTGCCATTCTAAGGAAAACTTCTATCATTTCCTTGTCCATTGCCTCCCCTGAGATGGGGGTCTGTATACAACTCCTGTGCGGATTGTGGCGCCGTTTTCTGTCTCCAGGGTGACCCACAGTGCCTCCTCTACTCCCTGTTTATCCTTTAGTGCCATTGCTTTGATCCCTTCCCTTACATAGAGAGCTATTCCTCCTCCTCTTTTACCCTCCCTGTCCCTCCTGTAGCTTTTATACCCTGGTATGTTGACATCCCAGTCATGGTTCACTGTGTACCATGTTTCTGTGACTGCCGCGATATCCAGGTGACCCTCTTCCATCAAGGCCACTAGTTCAGGGAGCTCATTACACAGACTACGGGCATTGGTACTCATCACCCCCCATTTTTTGATGGCCTTACCCCTTTTGCCCCATCCCTGTTCTTGCTGACTTTCTTTTTTTGCATTTTCCTGTGTCCTGCTCCCTATTGACTTCGCTACCTTGGTGTTTACCTCGCTAGCTACCGTGTTTTGCGGGGGGAGGCTGGGATTTTCCTGCTCCTTTGCAGTGCCTCCCCCTTGGCTATTTTAAATGCTTGCCAATGAAGCATTTAAACCTATCACCTAGGATCCTGGTTCCCCTCTCAGACAGATGTAGAACATCACACCAGTATAGGCCTGGATCTCTCCAGGTGGACCCCCAGTCCCCAATGATGCTAAAACCCTGAGCTCCACACCAGTTTTTCAACCAGTCATTGAATCCCATGGTGCGGAGTACCCTAGCATCACCCTTGCCATAGACAGGCAGCACCTCCAAGAAGGTTACCATACTTGCTACTTGTCTAAGGCTCCTCTCCAACTTTACAAACTCAGTTTGCACTGCTCTGATCCCGTTCCCAGCCAGGTCATTTGTCCCTAGGTGGACAGTGACATCCAGCTCCTTCTGTCGTGCAGCTGCTCCCGCAATTCTGAGGATTCGCTCCCTGTCCCTCCAAGCAGTGGCATCAGGCAGGCACCTTACCTCCGTCTTCCTTTCTGTCCCAGACCTACCCCCACCAGGAGTTGTTTCCTTCCCCTGTGGGGTCCCGTGCCACCCTCCTGTGGATCTCCTTTGTGGAGGCTTCCAGCATCCTCCTTGGTCTCCATTGCAGGTGCCCCCATAGAGGAACCACTCTCCGCCAGAACAGCATATGAATTGTGGAGATGTACAGCTGGAGGGATGCATCTCTGTTCCACCACCTTCTCCCTCCCTGAGCTCACCTTGGTCCAACCTCTCCTCTTTCTTGGCAGCCTCTGAGGTAGCAGCAGTGACTCTGGTGGTCCCTGGGTGGGGGAGGAGGTTTCACGAATCCTAGCCAGGTTAGCCTAGAGACAGACAACCTCCTCCCTCAGACCAGAGAGGTGCCTGCAAATAGGGCAGCATCACAGCCTCCAGAATGTCTCCCAGAAGACTGCCGCCCCACTGCCATTGCACTACACCACTCCCATCATGTCTTATTTTGTGGCCCCTCTCCTGTTGCTCTGTATGCTTACTCTGTCTTCCCTCTGTTTATTTTTTCCACCTTTTTTCTTACTGCCTATGTGCCCTTACAGCTCTCGCCCTTCCTGTTCTGGGACAGGAGCTTCCTGTATTCTTCGGTAGTCTCCTTCTTCCTTGCTCAGAGTCGGACCTCCAGCAGCTAGGGGGAGAGGGAGAGCTACTCTTTTCCTTCAAGGATGGTGAAACCTATGTGTCTCAGTTATCCTTCCCTTGCTACTGCCAAACAGGAAGTTCCTGTTGTCAGTCAGATCCAGTGCTTATAACAGTAGAACTGGCTAAGGGTGGAAGGGAAGGAGGACAATTAGTAAGAAAAGTTCTAGCCATTTAGTCAGCTGCTCCCTGCTCTGAAAGCAAGATTTGTTTCTGCCAAAAGCTAGCAGTAGAGAACTGTAATTGGAGACATCTGGTTTTCTACTCCTAAGCCACACCCCCAATTAACTTATTTCCTCCCTGATGCAGTCCCCTTTCCCCAACACAGAAAAACACACTGACTTTATTTTTTTTTTTACCGAGACCCCCCCCACTTCTAATAAAGTATCTGTTTGCTTAAGTTGAGATAGAAGTGTTCTATTAGTAAGAAAAGTTCTAGCTTTTTAGTCAGCTGCTCCTTGCTCTGAAAGCAAGATTACTTTCTGCCAAAAGCTAGGAACCCAGGAACTGAGATACAGGATGGAGGAGGAGAAGGAGGTACTGACAATCACTATGCAGAAAACGGACCTTGAGGTTACATACGAACATGCATAATAGCCAGGAGAAAAAGGCTTTACAATCTCTCGATTGTGGTGTCCCTGATCCAGAGATTACAGTGGGCCTCCCCTTCAGCTGTGACCCTCCCATTCACTCTGTCCCACCCTCTCTTGAAACATCCCACCGTGTCTTCAGTAACAACCTGAGATGGGAATTCATTCCGTCATACCACTCTCTCTGTAAAGAAGTGTCTCCTGACCTCCTTCTTGAATCCCCCCCAGCTTATTGTAGTGCTTCCTTGTGGTCTTGTTCTCACTGAGATAATTTCCCTGCTATCCTTCTTGTTTATACCGTACCTTTCGGGGCTTGAAGGTTTCAGTCATGTGCCCTCTCTTCCTCCTCTCCTTGAGTGAGTACATGTTGAGTTCTTATATGTCCTGTCCTGCAGTCCCTGAACCATCTTTGGTGCCCTCCTCTGAACTGCCTCAAGCTGGTTGATATTCTTTTTCAGGTAGAAACTCCAGAATTGGACACCATACTCCAGGTGCAGGTGCACCTAGGGGATCTGTACAGCGGCAGTATAACCTCCTCCCTTTTCCTCATGATCCTTTAGGCAATACTGCCTAGCGTTGTATCCTACATCCTACACTGCGTAAGATGTTTAATGTCACTGGTGATGGCTATCCCCAAGTCCTTTTCCTCCTCTGGTTCAGTGAACTTGACCCCCCCAGACTGTACTCAGCTTTTGGGTTCTTCCTTCCTATGTGCATGATGTTGCACTTCTTCCCATTGAACCCCATGTGCCAGATACCTGACCACCTCTTTAGGTCCTGCACCCCTTCATCTGTGTTCATTCTTCCACAGAGCTTGGTGTCATCCGCAAACTACAGATCTTTCCTTTAACGGTGTCCCCAATTTCATCCGTGAACATATTTAATAGCAGTGGGCCAAGCACTTAGCCCCGAGGGACACCACTTGTAACTTCCCTTATTCCTGAGAGTTACCCACCACCACTACCCTCTGGGTTGTACCGCTGAGCCAATTTACCACCCACCTGGTTTATTTACTCCCTGCCCCAGGTCCTCCGACTTCCTGATCAACCTGTTGTGGAACACCAAGTCAAAGACCTTGCTGAAATTCAAATATAGAATGTCAGTCATCTGACCCTTATCCCCTGCCTTCGTTACCCAGACAAAGAAGTTGATCATGTTGGTTTGACAGGACCCCCGTGACATGAACCCGCACTGTCTCTCGTTTAGTAGCTCGCTGGTTTCAAGGAAATAAACTACTCTTTCCTTTTACCTGTAATTAAAGTCAGACTGAGCGACCTCCCTGGGCCCACTCTTGTGCAGTGGTACCACATATGTGGTTCTCCACAAGGGGTGTCATTGTATCATGGTTTTACAGTATACCATGGTATTGGAAGTCACAATATTGATAACTTGGGGCATTTCTGATACTGTGATAACCGTGGTTCATGGTATATTGCAATATTCAGACCTTTCAACTAACTTATTTGTATTTTCAGGAACACATGTCCCTTCCATGCTAACTCTCCCTGATACAATAGGTTAAGGAGGCTTCTTTTTTTGCACAAAAATTACTTCTTCTGTAATACCGCAGTGTAATGATAACCGTGGTATTACATGTGACAGTTATCATACCGTGATATCCCTATTCTCTACTCCTGTGGTAACACCCCTGTATCTAAAGAACTGTTGAATAGATCCATCTGCAGACCCACCAGCTCTGCTGCCAGCTCCCTTAATACTCAGATGCATGCCATTTGGGCCGGGGACTTGTTTAGCTTTAGGGACCTGAGCCCTACCCTAACCCTGTCTTTTATTATTCTGTTTTCAACCATGTTCCTCCCTCCCCCCCCCATCCTCTCTTGCAGCTCTGACTGGCCCATCCTTTTCTTTAATAAGGACAATGCAGAAGTATTCGTTCAACACCTCTGCTTTCTCTTTACTACCTTCCACCCAGCTCTCCTGATCTTTAGCTTCACTGTGCCTACCTTTGCACTCCTCTTTTCACTGATACCTGAAGAATGCTTTGTCTTGTTCCTTAATCCCCTCTTCAGTTTGCAGCTGCTTCTTACAGTAGATTTGACTTGCTTGACTATTCTACTGGCTTCTCTAGCTTTCTCCAAGTAGACCCCCTCTCATTCTCATTCTTCCACGACTTCCTGCATGTGGCCGTCTTATCCCTCACTGCTTGGCTCACCTCCCTACTAAACCAGCTTGGTTTTCTGGCTTTGGAATTCTTCCCTTTCTGCTTTAAGCACGTGTCAGTAGCTGCTGCAGTGCCCTCCCTGATCACAGTCCACTTTTGATCCACACTCCTATGTTCCTCGATGCTAGGTTGGTGCCCCCTCAAAATCTCTCCCGTCATACCATAGCTAGTGTTCCTGAAATCTAGCACTTTTGTCATCATGCTTGGTGTTCTTCCCCTTATCTAGTGACCTCAAAGTGGTAAGCAGTGTGACAAAGCAGTGGGTAGCAGGGCCAGTGGAATGCTGGGATGCACGGAGAGAGAGAGAGAGAGAGAGAGAAAAGAAAGATCTCCCGCAGAAGGAGGGAGGTGATGTTGCCACTGTATCACTCATTTGCAAGACGCCATCGGGAGTATGGTGTCCCATTCTGGAAACCACACCTTATAAAGAACTATACAGGGCAGAGGCAGTTCAGAGAAGGGCATCTAAAATGATGAAGTAGTTACATCAAAAGCCCTAGGAAGCGAGGATGAGGGATCTCAACACTAGCACTCTGGAAGAGAAGAGAGCAAGATGTGATATGATAAGAGACCTTCAAGTACCTCACAGTGGTGCAGGGTGCAGGAGGGGAGTCTGTTTCAAATGACACTGAGCAACAGGACCAGAGGGCATGCAGTAAAGCTTGGTGGTGGTGTAGGGGGGGAGTTTAAAAGGGATATTACAAAGTGCTACTTCACTGAAAGAGTGGTGGATGCCTGGAAAATGCCAGCAGAATTGGTGGAGGTAAAAATAGTAGGGGGCTTCAGGCATGTGTGGGATAGGTATAGGGGAGTAATAGTAAATATGCAGGGAGGAAGGGGGGTAGCTGGAGCCTAGTTGTGGGCTGTCGACACAGACAAGGCAGGGACCACCTGTGTAGACTGGGTGGGTCAAGTAGTACTTTCCTGGTGACAGATTCTCTGTTTCTAATGTTTCTCTTTTTCTGTGTACTGCATTTTTATAGCTTGGAGAAAGGGTCTGTTTAACATTTTCTAGTTTCACTGTAGTTAATACATGGGGAATACATTTGTTTATAACTAGCTAACTTATATGTGAAATATATATATATATTTTTTTTTTTACTTTCTATTTCTACGCCTCTACTGTCTCCTAACCTCCACTCCTTCAGGCCACCAAGGTGCTCTGCTTCCCGACCCTACTGATTACCCCGGAGTCTACTCCTAGAGTGCTGCACACTCGCGAATCCTCGGGGTCCCTTGACGGCCCAGATTACCCCCCGGGCGGGCCAAGGAGGGGACCCTTCTAACCCTCCTCTGTCCTCGAGTGATCGAGCTGCGCACAGTGGAGTCTGCCCCCTTACTAGTCGGCGGGTGGCGAAGCAGGCAACGGTGGTCGTCATCTAGGAGGCTTAGGAGATGTTTTCCTCCTTTTCTTCTCTAGAGCCCGGCGTGCAATGGCGTCAGTGCACTAGCGTGCAGATGTCTGCTGGCGGCTCTCCCCATGTTAATGCCTGCCTGCGAACACCCAGCCTCCGCTGGGTGTCACTGCAGCGGGCGATATTCTAACCCACCCTGAAGGAAGGAGAGCTGTCGTAGATGCTCAATCCTTCCTTCCCCCTGCCAGCCCCCGCCGACCTAAGTCCATTCTTGAACCCGGGTCACCGCGGCACGAGGTGTGGCGTCCAGCGCCTCAACCCGCAGTGCCACCGGGCCAGCTATGTGAAATATTTTTAACAGGGTATTACATAAGCACTACTCTGCTATTAATTGAGAAGGAACTGTTGGGTGTGAAGCATCGGAAAGTTTTGTGTTGGTACTGTGTATGCAGCCCACCCAATAAACTGTGTTTTGTCACCTTGCAGATTTTGTCTTTGAGGAGCATTTTTTCCTTTTGAAGTGTGGTTACTTTAATTTTTCTGAGTCTACTATTAATTAGACTGCAGGATTCCAGCTTACATAGGAGTCTCGTATACCAACCGCACACGAGGAAGTAGGGGATGGAACACTGCCTTTTATACAGGGTTGCAATTCTAGCTCCACCCTTACTGCTTTCCTACGTAAGCTACCCTTGAAAACATTTTACCAGTACTATAATGATCTTGTACAGCAATTCAAACAAGTGCTAAGTGCTCTATTACAATTATAGAGTTTAGTTTTGTACAAAAAATGCATTAGGACATTGAGTCCTAGGAGGGGGCAAACTGCTAAAGTTTGCAATAGGGAGTGTCAGAGGAGTAACGCCCATACTTCACCATACCTCTGAGCTACAGCCTTCTCGTAGCAGTAGTCCTACAGACAGCTGCTGTAGCATCAGCAGTGGGTAGGACCACTGGAGAACAAAATCTGGGCAGATTGGGTGGGTCATGCGGTCCTTTTTTTGTCGATTAAATTCTATGTTTCTGTGTCTCTCAGCCACCTGTATGGCAGCTGGCAGTTCTCTCTGACCCTGTCTTTGTGGATCCCTTCTGGTCAAAGGGTGAATGGCCGACAGGGCAGAGAAGTCTCCAGAAAAGCCTGAAGGTCATGCGAAGATGGCAGTATGGGAGGAAACAGCTACAATATATGAAAGAAAAATGTTACAACTTTCAGGACCTTCCATTTTTTAATTATTGAAGACATTTTTCTCCTGAGATCCTGGACGGAACCTCCTTCCACCAACCATCAGAGTCCTTCTGTCTGTCTTCCAAGACCCTGCAGCCTGTACTCCTGGACTCCTAGGTCCACCCGCGGCACACCACTGTGCTATGCTGCCCTACCCCTCCCCATCAGGGATTGCCATCAGCTCCTTAGCTACTTTCCCACTGCATCTGGCCACCCATGGTGGAAGTGAAGGCCAGGAGCACCCCACCCCCCCAGGACCCAGCTCTTGGGGACCGTGATATGAGAAATAGGTGTAGGCTTCATCTCCTGTGCCATCTGATGTTTTTACCCTTTTTTACTCCTCACCCACCCCCAGGAGCGTGGTGATGTCATCAGAAGCTGGCATACCTGATGTGTAAGACGACAGCCGCGGTCCAACTCTCTTTCACCACTCCCCTGCATCTATACCTGTGGTCACCCAGGTGGCAGTATAGCAACCGGATGCGGATCCCTCCCCCCACTTCAGAGACGGAGAGCATCCTCTGGTATGCTCGATCCTTCTCCCCCAGCAGGCCCTGCGATGGCCCAATCTCATTCTTGAACCTGGGTTGTTGGCATCACGAGCAGTATGCTGAAGTCATTTTCATCAAAAGTTAATTGTTTCCCCTTTGTACCTCATTTCATTATGTTGTTTATTCCTGTCATGATGTCATAATCTTCTGCTTATGACATCCAGACATTTTTTTTTTTTTGGTATTCTTTGGTAACCAGGTAAGGCCCATTAGGCACAGTGCCTGTTTTCAAGGGTGACCCTGGAGCACTGGGGAGGTTTATTGACTTGCTCAGTGTCACACAGTATACAAGTGAAGGCTGTGGGAAGCCAGTCCAGGTCTGCTGGATGTACCAGGCTTGTTTACAGCTCATTGTTCTTACCTCTAGGCTATACAGCCAGCCCAACATGTCAATACGGAAAAGATTCTGCTGCCACAAGCAGAAGATTTATAATGTTGGAGCTGGAAAAGTAGAAGGAAAAGATGAAGTCTAAGAGGCAAAGAGCTGGTTTTCATGCAGATGTCTTCATTGGTAGAGTGGAGTGTTCTGAAAAAATTAGTCTTTTTAAGTGGGTAACTTATGAGATTTGAGACCTGCTGATCCCAACATAAATTGTTTTGCATGAAATTGATAAATCACCTTAACACTTGGTCTTGCTTTGTGATTTGTGTAAGTGGGAGTCTGCTGTTCTATACCACAGGTACCTTTTACAGTACTTTGGGACGCAGTAGCCCAGTCTCTGTCCGTATCCAGTTAGATAACGGACTTGCTTTTGCAGTTCGAGATCTGACTTCATGTGAAAAAACCTTGACCATTTCCTTGTGTTGTGTAGGACTCTACATGTTTATAAAGGCTGCTGCTTATCAAGCTTTGTGTCTATATCTGTGTGCAGGAATGAACGGCAGAACATCCACCCAGACAACCAGGAGCGTGTGAGGGCCCTTCGACAGCAGCTACAAGCAGAACAGGTAGGGAGGGCTACACACCTATTTCTTAAGGTTTGGCAGCCAATGACTTTACTGCTGTATTGCTGCTGTGCCAGTGCACCATAGGGTTTTACTTTGAATTTGCCAAAATAACCCAGTATCGAATGTAAGTGTGACTGTCTACAGACTGAAACCAGACATTTCTGTCTTTGTATTACATGCTTGTCTGTCAGGAAGCTTTTTGAGGAAGTGATAGGAATGCAGTCTAGTCCATCCTTGTGGTCTGGACTGTTTGACTGCTATTTCTAGTTTCAGAAAGGCTCAATTAGGCTTTTCTGAATGATTTTTATAAATATGCATTCTGGAGTTTTCTCAGAGACAGTTTATTCTTCAACTGATCTCTTGCTTGCTATGCACTCAGTTTAGCAGCTGACTGTAAAGATGGCAGCATTTCCCCCAGAGTGCCCCCATGATTTTATTTTGTGGTCCCATGCTTTTTCCCCGTCTTGTTAATCACAGAGCCATAGTCCCCCATAATAGTACAGTTACAGCATTAACGTGTCAAGGAAGAAAAATAAGGTAGAATTGCTGAGTGGAAGAGAAAGAGAATAACAAAACTGAAGGAAGCAAGAGAGGGAAGGAAGGAGTACCTTTTATGACTTTGACAATCCCCCCCCCCCATACGTTTCTGGGAAAACATGGGATGGAACTGCCCCCCCCCCAAAGTTGTTCCTAGTACAACGTACTATTGCTGTAATACAGCTCAGATACTGCAGAAGTGAATGCAGCTCTCTAACCTTGTGATCGTTCTCCATCGAGCAGTGGCACTTCTCTCAACTGTAATGTGCCACAGACATTCTAACACTAATTGAAAAGAAAAAAGCCTCTCTACAAAAGAACTGGGATTCAAAAAGGGGATACGAGATTACACAGAAAGCACATTGGTAGAGAAGCCCAAAATGACACACATTCCCCCAGTGCAATGCACTGTAGTTAGTATATGCAATCCCCTAGGAGGGAGTTTCCATTGGCTGGGCTTTAAAGGGACAGAGTCAGCTTTGCAGAGCAATTTCTGGTTATGTGTGACCAGGTTGCCTCTAGCAATGTACTTGGCAAACTAGGCTGTACGGTATAGTTTAGAGGTTAGAGTAACGAGCTGTGAACGAGCTTGGTACATCCAGCAGACTTGGGTTTGAGTCCCAGAACCTCTGCCTGCATACTGTGTGACTTTGGGCAAGTCTCTTAACCGCTCCTGGGTCACCCCTGTAAACAGGCATTGTGGCTCAGTGGGCCTTAACCGGTTAACCAAAAAAAATGATGCTTTTGAATGCCCCAACATATCAAATAGTGCTGAATTACTACCTTTTAACCCATTTTTTCAAAACAAGTTAGGACCAAGCGGATCGCCCTGTGTCCGCCACCTTAAGCATATCTAGTGTGAGAATGCATATTTATAATGGCAATATCACTGTCCCTAAACTCATGCATGATAAGGCTTCAAAATTATTCCTGGTGATTTGAATGAAGAAAGCTGTCCGATAGAGCATGTGATTGTATGTAGCCATATAACGAAAATGAGCATTGGCAGTGAAAATGAACAAGACTGAAAATATAAGCCAAGATTCTATGCATGCACATCAGCCGGGTTGCCAGGTGTCTGTTTCTATAGTCAATGACTTCACATCTATCTGTTAGTCTGCCAGACTGGAGTGGAAAACAAAACCCTATAAAGGAAAAACTAGGATGGTAATTTTAAGGTGCGTTTTTATAAAGTTACAAGCAATGCTGAAGAAATTTCTAGATGAAATCCTTGGGACAGTTGTCCCGCTAAAGTGGCATCAAGGACAGCAGGGTGCCTAGAGTTTATCACCTCCAGAAATAAAAATTTGGAGTCTAAAGTAATATGTCCTTCCTCATTGCAGCTGGTTTTCAGGAATTAACTGGGGTATGCTGCTCGATTCTGAAATATTCTATCTGAATTTTTATGTGTTAACTGTTCTCTTCAAGTTTTTAAAAAGCGACTAAAATTGTACTTGCTTAATTTATGTACTTGTAATTGTAAATGAATGTTTCCGCTGAATGTTGTATATTTTTTGTACTGCATAATTTGCTAGTGGCCAAACTGAAAAATAACCCTTGGTCCAGCGCTCCCACTCGGTTAGCAAATTAAAATGAAAACTTAAGTTTCATAAAACCTGTTGCTGTTTGTGGAGCAGATATAAACTGACATGCTGAGTCAGCAGTCAGACGGGGGATGGGGGTGTGGAGAGATATTGAAGCAGGGATGTAGCCAGGGAGGGGAGACATGGCTATTTAGAGTATAATAATCTATGTATAATGTAATCTCGGTGGTTGGGTCTTGTCTTTAATATCAAAAACGAGTGGGACTTCTATGTTGAGTGTGACTGAGTGCAGTCAGGGGAATATCTTCTCCACGACGGTCAGTGGGGCATTTTTTTTCCTCATGGGAGACGAACCAAAATGAAAAACTTATTTGTCCAATTGAGGAATCCACTTCGGAAGGGATGGTGCCACTACCACCTCAGCAGTGTACAGGTTGACTTGTATCGTACCAGAATGCACTATCAAATCCTGATGTGTTTCCATTCTTACTTTCTTACACTGCTCCTCTTGACCGTTACATCAGTACCAGGTAGTACTACTCGTTGAACCATCAGATCGTTCAGCAGACCTCTTCCTGGGGACTCTACAGTGACGATCTGGTCCAACAAGGATTCATAGCAGTCCATGGCTCCTTTTTTTTTTTTTTCTTACTTTATTTTTATTAGTTTTTCCAATGATAAAACATTGAATGAGCATATAGCAAACAGTCCATAATGACAATATCTTCTAGGACATAGTCCCTTAGTACAAGGTAGCATGCATTTGCTATATAGAGTTACCACACAGAGGGGTGTTACTAAATTAGCAGACCTGTTAAGAAAAACATCAGACAAATATGTTGCTTTACTGAGTCCATCCATGAGCAACATGGCATTAACTAAAATATTAAAATGTCCAGCATCAGCCTCAATATAGGCCGTACCCAGAATGGGCTTATGGCACCATGTGTTGTACCTAAATTGAAAAAGAAATCTCTCAGCTGGGCAGATCATGGCTGGGTGAGGAGGAAGAGCCAGAATTTCGACCGCCGCGCGGTCAGAGGAACCAGAGGAGGCGGGCAGTGCTCGACCGCATCGGCGGTCAGGGGAGCACCAGAAGCGCAAGAGAGCTGTTCTCGCATTGTGGCAGCCAGCCCAGTGGCAGCAAAGAGGAAGGAAGATGATGGGGCTTTGATTTTAGCTGGGCTTGTGCTGCAACCAATTTCAAACAGGGGCTGCGCACCAGCAAATCAGGACACAGGGCGCCAATGCTGCCTGGCTTTAAAAAGCTGAGCCAGGCAGGTCATCCTGAAGGATGCCTCAGCTGGGAAGATCGTGGCTGGGTGAGGAGGGAGAGCCAGAATTTTGACTGCATCGGTGGTCAGAGGAGGGCAAGCCGAAATTCCACCACATCAGCGGTCAGGGGAGCAACAGAAGCACAAGAGAGCTGTTCTTGCATTGCGGCCGCCAGCCCGGCAGCATGACAGAGGAAGGAAGACGCTGGGGCTTTGATTTTAGCTGGGCTTGTGCTGCAGCCAATTGCAAACGGGGGCTGCTTACCAGCAAATCAGGACACAGGGCGCCAATGTTGCCTGGCTTTAAAAAGCCGAGCCAGGCAGTGCATCCTGAAGGATGCCTCAGCTAGACAGATCATGGCTGGGTTAGGAGGGAGAGCCGGAATTTCAACCACATTGGCGGTCAAAGGAGCCAGAGGAGGGCGAGCCGAAATTCGACCCCATAGGCAGTCAGCAAAGAGGAAGGAAGATGCTGGGGCTTTGATTTTAGTCCCAATCCACCCTCCCGGACCCCAGCCTCTATTAAATGCTGGCTGACGGCGGAGCATTTAAGTCCATAGGTAAAAACCGGCCTATGAAGCAGGAGGTGGGAATGGCCAGAAGGGAGAAAAAGATCAGCTGATGAGCAGGAGAATGGAGCTGAAGGGACTGTCGGTATATCTAGCACGGAAGGACTGTTGAGAAGCCAGGGAGCGGGAGTTGTGGGACTGCCTGGAGTAAACACAGGACTCTGAAGTCTGGGTAATGAGAGCTTGATGCAGGGAGTGGGAATTGTGGGACTGCATGGTGTAACACAACAAGACTCTAGATTCTGGACACATGGGATCCAAAAGGTGACTGCTCTTGAACTGAAATGTTTCTTCTGGGTAGAACTGCAATTTTTGGGTCCCCAACCCAAATAGGGGGTTATTTGAAGTTAACTGAAGTGTTTCTCTGGGTAGAACTGCAACCCAAATAGGGGGTTATTTGAAGTTAACTGAAGTGTTTCTTCTGGGTAGAAATGCAATTTTTGGGATTCTTACCCAAGTAGGGGGTTATTTGAATCTGTATTTGTATTTTGTTCTAGAGCAGAACTGTTCCTCTGGGCGCTTTTTGCACTGTGTGGGGGTCTGGAACTGTTGGACCAGGTGGGAGGAAAGAGGGGTCGTCACCAACTATTGTCAACAGTTCAAATTGTTAGCCACCCTAGTATGGAACGCCAGCATAACTGGAGGGGTGGCCAGGGAAATAGCCTCTTTGGGATGATGGTTGGGTATAATAGATGTGGGACAGCCATGGTTCTGAACTGGGCCTGGAAGTGGGGGGGTGCTTGGTGTGTAGGCAGCTCACACAGTTGAAGGAGGAAAAGAGGTGGCTGTGTAGGGAGCTGAGCAAGAGGGGGGTGAGCAGGTGGGACGGTGGGCAATGAGTCCAGGGCAGATGAAGCAGTGGAAGGAGGAGGGGTGCACT
Source organism: Neoceratodus forsteri (assembly GCA_016271365.2). Taxonomy (NCBI): domain Eukaryota; kingdom Metazoa; phylum Chordata; order Ceratodontiformes; family Ceratodontidae; genus Neoceratodus; species Neoceratodus forsteri. The sequence goes on from CM057453.1 coordinate 1,267,179,448, forward strand.
AAGGATTTGGGACTGCGGTTTGAGAATGTTGGACCTTGGAGGAGGAAGGACAGGAAGGGGACAAGCAGAAGCAATAGGGTATGAGGTAATGGCACAATCAGAGGGGTTGAGAGGGGTCTAGTGACAGGAGGCAGGGAGTCAGCGAGGGATGGATTGCAGTGGAGGGTAGTAGGTACAAGTAAAGGAAAGCAGAAGCCAAAACCTCTGGGTCAGGCTTCAGACGAGGCCTCCACCAGCAGCAATAGGGTCAGCAATGGTGCTGAGCAAGCAAACAGATTTGCACCCCTCGTCCCACTGGTGGAAGAGGTGCTGCGGGAGGAAGTCTGTGAGTATCAGCCAAAGGGGAAGGCAGGGGAAAGGAAGTTGTGGGGCTTGGGAAAATGGTCTCACAAGGGCAGGAAAGATGGTTGGCTTCGAGATGACACCCTTGGGGGCACCTCAGGGTGAGGTTCTATGGCACCCAGGGACCAGGGGAGGGTACAACATGGGGGCTGTGGTTGGACAGACAAAGGACCAGCCCATTAACGTGCTAGGGATGGGGACCTTGAGGACCATAAAAGGGATGGAGTGTAGCATCACAGAGAGAAGGGGAGAAGAAGGGCTTGAGGGTGCACCGTGAGGGGGGGAGTAGAAGGACATAGGCAAGTGGAACCAGTGCTGGGAAGAATAGTTCCAGCTGGGGACAGCAGGGAACATCTAACTTTGAAATGGCAATTTCAATGGGATCAGGCAGAGAAACAGCCAGTGGCAAGGAAGGGGGAGAAGCCCTGGAAAAGAGCCAAAATAATATGGCGGTGCGGAGCTGATGGGGTTGAGGGGGGGAGCCAGGAGCAGAAGGTGGCTACGGTAAGGGCGGTGGCATGTGAGTACCTGAGGTGGGAGGCAGGTGGAAAAAGGTGTTGGGAAGGAGGGGCAGGGCTACAGGGGTCTAGCCCATGGCAGGATCAGCAGCCACCCAGCTGATGGGCAAAGGCTGGAGTAGAGGAGGCGGGATGGGTATTGGTGAGGGTGGCCTGCAGGAGAGGAGGCCCAAGGAGAGCAGGGGCATTAAGGTAGTCCTGCTTGGGGATTCTATGATTAGAGGTATACAGTGGATGGGGCAGGGAGAGGGAGAACCCAGTCCATCTTGGGTCAAGAGCATTTCCGGTTTGACTGTACACAAGGTGAAGCACATGGTCTATTCACTGGCACAGAGTGGGGGAGGCTCTCTTGATATCTTGGTGCACCTGGCACAAATGGTGTTTCAGGAAATAGTGTGCTGGAGATTCAAGCTAGGTTCCAGGAGCTTGCCAGGGTCTGCCATACCAACAGCTGCTCGGCCTCCTTCTCAGAGATCCTGCCAGTACCAAGGGCCAGCGTGGAAAACAAGCAGAAAATTAGGGAGGTTAACGAGTGGCTCAGGGCATGGGGTAAAGCTCAGGGGTATGGGGTAGTGGGGGGAGACCTGGGAGGACAAGGACCTGTATGCAAGAGATAGGCTTCACCTCAACACGGAGGGAATGGGGGTACTTAAGCAGAAACTGACCAAATTCATACAGGATAGATGGAGTTTAAACTTGTAAAGGGGGGGGGATGCGAGGCAGATCCTTGCAGGCCCCAAAATGGGGTGACAGAAACCACACCTGGGCCAACAGGTAGGCGGAAGCACGTAGCCTTTTGGGGGGGCAGGGGTGGGGTGTGGAGAGTGGTCCTGCTAAATGCCAGGAGTTTGGGCAACAAGATGCTGGAGCTTCATGCAATGCTGGTGGATGGGCACATGGATGTGGCGGCTGTCACGAAACATGGGCAGCCCGGACACGATTGGGACCTTAACCTGAGTGGATATACTGTGCTCAGAAAAGATAGGGGGGGGGTGGCACTGTTTGTTGGATGGCATCTGAATTTGCAGGTGGAAGAATCAGAGGACATTGTGGAGGTCTTGTGGGTCACCATGCAGACCCCGGGGGAGGCAGGGCGGTCAAGATAGGGGTGGTCTACCGACCCCCCCGTGCTGGCTGATGAACTGGAGGATTGTCTGCTAGCAAATCTTAAGGGCCATTGTGGTTGGGAAGGGGATGGGTGGTGATATTAGGGGACCTAAACATGCCAGTGACTGATTGGGGAACCATGACATCCCCAGTGGCCAAGGAACAGAGGCTGTTGGACACCTTTCAGAACGCGTTTCTAATTCAACAGGTCATTGACCCAACAAGGAAGGGCCATATCTTGGATGTAGTCCTGGCCGACAGTGACCTAGTTCGTGAACTCAAGGTTGGTGACCCACTAGCTGGAAGAGACCACGACACGGTCTGGTTTGTACTAGACCTGGGAGGCGGAAGAGACCACACAAGGACCAGGCATCTTGCCTTTAGAGGAGCAGACTTCAGGTGCATGGGGCACATCCTCATGGCCACTTGGTTGGGATAAAGCAGGGCATGGACATAGAGCGTAGGTGGGAAATCATCAGGAGAGGACTACAGGAGGTGACCAGGTCCTGTGTGAGGGTGAGGCGCAAGGGAGGTAGATCTAGGAGGCCATGCTGGTGGACCAGGGAGGTCCAGGAGGTGGTGAGGGAAAAGAGGGTGGCCTACCGTAGGTTTAAGAGATCGCGTGGGGTCTTGGATAGAGATGAATGTCTTTGTATGACCAGGCAGGTTACCAGGGTAGTGAGGGGGGCCAAGATAAGGATGGAACAGAAGTTGGCGCAGGGGATCAGGAAGGGAAAAAAAGGGTTCTTTAGGTGTATTGGAGAGGAGGGAGAGTAAAGGGCAGTTCAGTATATTGAGGACAGGGAGGGGGGGTGGAGGAGGCGGGGAACAGCGGAGGTGCTCAGCTAATACTTTGCATTGGTTTTCACTACGGAGGAGGAGGGGAGCCACAGGCAAAGGGGTGCAGGGTGGATGAGGCAGTGCCCTTACAAGCTAGGGTACCCTTGTTAAAGTGGGGACAGAGGCACTGATTCATAATGGGAGGGGAGCAATGGATCGGCTGGGGGAGCAATGGATGGAGAAATTCCTGTTGGTAGGGTGTGGGAAGCCTTCCATTCCCTAAAAAAGGATAAGTCCCTGGATCCTGGTGGAATCCATCTGAGGGTGCTGTGGGAATTGGCTGATGACCTGGCCAAACCTCTGGCAGCCCTCTTAACACTTCTCTACGGACAGGGAGGGTGCCGAAGGGTTGGAGGGAAGCACATATTGTGCTCATCCATGAAGGGGGGTTGAGGGAAGAGCGGGGGAACTACAGGCCAGTCAGCCTGACATTTGTGGTGGGCAAATTGATGGAGTCCATAGTAAAGGAGAGGCTGGGGTGTTCTTGGAGGAACAGGGATTCCTGGATGATCGCCAGCATGGCTTTGTCCCGGGCAGATCATGTCAGTCTAACCTTGTGGAGTTCTACAGTTCCCCACACTGGTCTTCTGGATAAGTTGGGAAAAATGGGGGTTGGGGCATGGACGGTCAGGTGGATTGGAAGCTAACTGTCTGATCATATCCAGCGTGTGGTGGTAGGAGGGGTAGTCTCGTCCTCCAGGGAGCTCATCAGCGGGGTCCCACAGGGATCGGTTCTGGGACTGCTCCTGTTTAATGCCTTCATCTCTAACATCAGGAAAGGCGTAAGGAGTGTAATGAGTCTCTTTTCAGATGACTCCAAGCTGGGGACAGTGGTGGATGGGGAGGAAGGGAGGGTTGCCCTGCAGAGGGATCTGGATGTTCTAGGGGGTGGTCATGTACCTGGAAGCTAAGGTTCAACACCGCAAAATGCAAGGTGCTTCACCTGGGACAAGGAAACCCGGATCAGGTGTACACCCTAGGAGGAGACACATTGCAGGAATCAAGTGGGGAGAAGGACTTGGCGGTGCTGGTGGATGCCAAAATGAATAACTCGGAATGGTGTAGGAGGGCTGCAGCCAGGGCAAATAGAATGCTGGGCTATATCGCTAGGGGGATCACCTCAAGAAGTAGGGAGGTGATTATGCCGCTGTACAATTGCCTTGTCAGACCACACCTCGAGTAGTGTGTGCAATATTGGAGCCTGCACCTCAGAAAGGATATTCAACTCCTTGAGAGGGTTCAGAGGAGGGCAACCAGGATGATCTGGGGTCTAGGGGGTAGGACTTATGAAGTGAGACTGGAGGAGCTCGACCTGTTCTCACTGGAGGAGAGGAGAGACAGGGGGATATGATCGAGGTCTTCAAGTACCTGAAAGGGGTAAACAAGGTATGCCTACATGGGGTCTTTCAGAGGAAGGTGGGAGGGGCCACTAGGGGGCATGGCTGAAAGCTGGAGGGAGGGGGACTTAGGTGGGGAAGGAGGAGGCAATACTTCACTGAAAGGGCGGTGGAACCATGGAATGTGCTGCTTGGGGAATTGGTGGAGGTGTCTACTGTGGAAGAGTTCAAGAGAGGCTGGGACAGGTGCAGGAGGGGGATGAAGAGGAGGGCAGCCTGTCTGGGGGAGTGGAAACATGGCTGGGGGAAGGGGGATAGGGAGGGAAATCAGGGAGAAGGTTGCGGTACCCATTAAAGGTACTGGCTTTCGAGCAGACTCGATAGACCATGGGGCCTTCTCTGATGGCAATTTAGCATGTTAGTATGTAATACACAATGTATAACAAACCTGCCAAACAGGCTTTCAAACCTCCTCCACCTCCCTTAGTATAATCAGACATAAAACAATTAGCATAACTTTTTTAGACAATTGGAACAGGAAGAAATATGGCTTTAAAGGCAACAACAGATGGTGGATGAAACCACCTCGTGACTTAAACATAAAGTTATTAAACTTCAGAGACAGTCAATGTCCTCATTAAGAATTAACTTGGAGCACAGATCCAAACGACCTTTTCAAGTGTCCATCCCTGATGCCTCGGTGGTACTTACGGATGCAGCGACCAGTTTAGTCGCCCATTTTCCAGCCTCCACAGGATCTCCAAACAGGCAGACTTTCCCATCTTAGACAATGCGGAGGCGAGCAGGGTAAATGATTGTGTGCACAATGCCAGCCTCCCGGAGAATATGACAAATCCTCTCAGATTTCTTACAGCGTTGCCGCATGGCAATACTTATGTCCTGGAATATATAGATTTGCTGGTTATCTATTATTAGTCGGCCCGTGCAACGTGCCAGTTGCATGACTCTGTCTCTCTCCCTGATCCCCATTGTTACAGCCATTAGGGTTTGAGGCTCCTCCTTCTGTTGGCGGCCGCGTGGCATGACTCGATAAACTTTTTGTATGCCAGGAATGGGATCTCCTCCAGATGAGACCAGCTTCTCATTCAGGAACTCCTATACAGCCGTAACTGGATGATCCCCTTCAAAGCCCTCTGGTACACCCAGTAAGTGGATATTGACACTACAGATTTCAATCAGTCAATCAGTTTTATTTGTGTACTGGAAGGTATCTGAACAAAAATGCCTGTTTTCACAAATGTCCAGTGTAGGAAGTACAACAGATGAACAAATACATAGGCCAATGGAACACATAGGACATACAATGAACTACTTATGACATACAACAAAGTAAATACATATAATTTGATTTTCCATAGTCTCCAGCGGGGTTCTAAAATGTATTTCCTTAGACATCAACGCGGTCACTCCTGTAGCAGAGTTAGCTCGCTTAGTGACCTCCAGAAAATCATTCTTTAAGCCTTCGACCAAAGTTTCCAGAATCACCACCCGACTGTTAAGAGTCCACTTTCTGGCAAAGTCCAGCCATTGAGTTAATTAATGTCTGACGTTAGGCCTAACGTCACAAGGGATTCATCTGTGCCTGAGGCGATCACAGCTGATTCTTCAAGGCCTGATCGCGAGGTCTGAGCCCCGCCAGCACTTTTCATTCTTTTTGCACCTCCCATTGCCTTGTCTCACCTAGGATTCCCCATTTTTACTAAATTGCAGGTCAGGAATCCGTTCCAGCAGTCAAAGTTAGCCAAAAGACCTTCCAAAAAGTAGATTCTGAAGAATATTGGTGGAGATATTGCAGAGCTGTAAATACTTGCTGCCACCTAGCTTGGGCTCCACCCATGTCTCCTTTTACTAGATTATAGATGCACCTGGCAGCCATCTCTACTTACTGGGTTGGGGCTAATAAACCCACAGTAGCCCAGGAGAAGGTGACAGGGTGTTTATTCAAAGGCCTGGACCACCTCTCCCAACCGATGTGTGAACCACCACCACCAGCATGGGGACCTACTGCTGGTGCTGGCTCTGCTCATGAAGAAGCCATATGAGCCTTATGCATAGATATTTGAGGTCTCACCTGTCATGGGAGATGCCCTTCTTGGTGGCCATGACTTTAGCCAGAAGGATTAGCGAGCTCCAAGCACTCTTGGTGAAATATCCTTATCTGGTCTTCCACAAGGACAAGGTCATCCTTTGCTCCCACCCAAAGTTCTTCCAGAAGGCAGTATCGGAGTTCCACATTAACCAGGTGATGTACCATCTGGTATACTTTACCAGTCTTTTTTCGGAGGCCAACTGCAGGCTTCATACTCGGGACCTGCGGAGGGCACTGTCTTATATAAGGAGCACATGGCTAGAGTGTGGAGTGAGGCTAACATACGCTGAAGCCGCACGTGACAGAATGGCAGCAAGGCAGATGATTGGCAGGTAGATCACATGCTGCATTGCCCTCTGCTATACTCCGGCTGGTAGGTAGTCTCCTGTAGGGCTTAGGGCTCAGTCACCAGACATACCGCTGCCTCGATGCCTGCTTCCAGAGATATCCCCACACAGGAGATCTGTAGGGCTGCTACCTTGAAGTCAGCACACGCCTTAATTTCCCACTAAAGCATCAACCTTGAGTCCTGTCAGGATGCTGCTTTTGGGACCTCGGTTCTCCAGTTTCTGTTCACCAAGTAGGGGTGTGCTCCTAACCCCCTCCTCCCAGAGAACTGTTGGGTGTCTGCCAGAGTGTGGATAGTGAACTGTATCCACGCATTTAGAAAAATAGGTTATTCCACTGTAACCATAATTCTAGGAGTGTTATACAGTTTGCAGTTCACATCCACACAACCCACCTGGCCTCCCTTGGCAAATGGCACATAGATCCCTGTTTCCAGCATGCAAAGATCTGATGTCATGAGGTGGAGTCAGGGGATATACTGCCCAGATGGGTGGAGGAGCTTAGTTTAAAGACTTCTGATGGAAAGCATGTTCCAAAGTGCCAGAATGTGGATGTGAACTTTATACCACCCCTAGAACTACGATTACAGGTGAGTAACCTATTTTTCCTGCTTAGGGGCCAAGCCTCCAGACACAGATACTACAGTGCCATCTGCGTATATATGAATGTTTATTGTTTCCATATCCTAACCATCAACGCACTATCACCTACTGGATCCAAACGGATGTATTGATGCCCCACTGCAGAACTTGTATGGTAGGTTTTGTTCTTTAAGGTATCAAAACAGCATGGCAAAAGACAAATAAAACAGAAATGAATGCGTTTCAAGCTAAAAGGGCTGGTCTCACTCAAGTATTCGGAAAGGGATTTCCCCATACCTAAAAAAAGAGCTGCCCTTGTTAACTCTAACCATTGCACTCATTTATATTATTTTTATTTTCTTTTTTCATATTGCATAGGTGTGAATGTTCTCAGAGAAACAGAGGGAATTTAATTTGGAAAAATGGAGACAAGGGTGGGGCTCAGGATGATGCCCTATTGGATTCCTGAGGTCATAGGAAGTGGGGAGAGATAGGGCTTGTCCAGCTTGAATGGACTGTTTATTGTCAGACTAGTACTAGCAGATCTTCAGGGATATCTTCTTCCAGTGAGCCACACTTATGGAACATAGATGCCATCGGTGTCAAACCTGTCCAGAAACATTTGCCTAGTATGTACCCCACAACAGCATGCATCATCAGTGCCCACATAGCCTGTGCAGCCCCAAACCTCCTCAGTTCTTTCCTTTTCCACCATCAAGCGAAAGTCAGACAGAATAATTCCCTTCTTGGACTTCGTTGCTGTATGCTTTGCCTGCCTTCATGTCTTGTTTTCAGTGATATGGGCCTGTTTTCTGCTATCCCACATGGGCCTGGTTGTCTGTGCTGCTGATGCTGCCTGCTGCATTGTTGTCACTGGATGTCAGCTGTTGGTGATCTCCCCTTACATGGATCCTGCTGGTCCCCTGCTGCTGTCTGGGTTCCCTCTGCCGGCTTGTCATTCTACCCTTTCTGGCATAGGTCTCTGCATGTGGTTGCATTACTCTACTAAGGAGGTGAGTGTTGATCATATCTGTGGCCTTCTATAGCTGTTTTGACTGTCTTCAGACACCAAGGTCAGTTTCTGGTGTGATAGCTCAGCCCTCCATTACCGTGGGGCTTATGGCTCCCTTCGGCTCTGGTGCCTCTCTTTGCCTCAGTGCCTCTGTGTTCCCATTTTCATCATCGGCTCTGCCTTCAACTTGCCTTTGTGCTTGATCTGACCGTCCTCTGGGGTGCCTCTATTGGTTCCTAGCTTCATGCTGGCCCCCTCATTCTGTGGTGCCTGTTGCTTCCTTCACCCTGTTGACTCTTGTCCTTGCCCCATCGATGGTCTTGCTATTGGTTGGGAGATTGCCATTTTTTTCAACACTGTCTCTCTTTCTCTCGTTCTGCTTGTCCTCACCTGGGTTTGCTTCATCATCGTGCCTGCTACATGTGCAGTCCCTGTCGTGCATTGAGCATGGCTGTTCGCACTTTTTTGTCCCTGTCTTTGGCTTTGCTTTCGACCTGGCTTTGTGGCAGGTCTGGCTTGTCTCTGGGATGCCTCGGTCATTTCCTAGCCTTGTTTCCAAGTCCTGTTTCTGATGAGCAGTGGTTCCCTTGGGATTTATTTCCTGGACTTGTTCCATTGTTGTGTTCACTGACTGGGTCAGTATTGCCATTTATGGCATCTCTGTTTTCAACTGGCCATCCCTTAGCTTTGCATTGTCGATGTGCCCTCTGCATGCCCAGTCCCCTGCTTTATGCAGGGCTGTTTGTATTTTGCTGTCTTCAGCTTTGCCCTCAATTTGGCTTTCTGCCACCAGATCGACCATTCCTTTTGGGATTCCTCAGTCGGTTCCTGGCTTACTCACCTGGCATAGTGTGGCTTGGAACTTCCTATGGCTGTGTCACCTGGCTTTGCCTAATCGACGGTTTGTTTGCTGTTTGAGATGGGGTCATCATTTGTTGGCATCCCTCTTCTTTCTGGTCATCACCTGGCTTTGCCTCATCAATGTCCCCATTGCTTCTTACATGACTGGTTCCCCAGTTGTCATTGTTGGCTTTCCGTCAGCTGTGGTTTGTCTGTTCTGTGCAACCCTCAGGCCATTGCCCTCAGTCTCTGCCCCCAACGATGAATGCAGTGTCAGTGGCTCAGTAGGTTGCACAGTCACCTCTGAGGCCGGAAGATCAGAAGGCTGTGGGTTGTAGCCCACTCCAGGCACTTGGGTTAAATCCTAATACTGACACTGTAGTGCAGAATGAGGGGGTGCTGTCTTTCAGATGAGTCATTAAACCGAGGTCCCATCTGCCTGTTCTGGTGGTAGTTCAGGTGGATGTAAAGATCCCATGGCACTTCTCGAAAAGAGTAGGGGAATTTTATTAGAAAAATTGAACTTCATTACGATCACAAAGCAAATTAACATATACAGATTTACAATTCATGTAAAACATACCTGATACAGAAGCATATTATAGAAATACAAATTGTGACTTTCCTTGCTTATTCAATTTATCCATTGATCACAGTTAACCCATAAGTGTTTAACTTTTTCTGAGGAAAAATGCACCATATCATATTGAATGAGCTTGTGTAATGCTTTTTTGATATGGGCTAAGATTTCTATCTGGGAGACCCATTTCTGCTATAGGACCCACATACAGCGTGCTTGCCAAATAAAATACCTTATCATAGTAAATACAACATATACTGTATCTATGTGGTATTTCCCCCATAGTCCCTTACTTGTACCATACATTATTTCTGAATAAATCAGTCGCGTAAAAAGGGATTCCTGCCATTCTTTGACTATCAGTATTCAAAAATGTTTAACAAAGACACAGTCTACAAGTAGTTGCTGCTGTGATTCTATAAGCTGTATGCAGGAATCCCTGGGGCAATATGGAGGCAGTATAGTGCAGTGGTCTAAGGCTCTGAGCTGTAAATCTGATGACATCCAGCAGACCAGACTTGGGTTTGAATCCCACAGCTTCCACTTGCATTCTGTGTGACCGTGAGCAAGTCACTTAACCTCCTTGTGCTCCCAGGTCGCTCCTATAAAAAAGCTTTCAGCTTAGTGTGCTATACCTGGTTAAACAACTAAATAAAAAAAAAATAAATAAAAATATCTGTCTGAAATCTGTTTGTGTTTATTGTTTCCTTGGATGCTCAGCCTACCATAGTTCCCTAACCAGAGGCTGTCCACACAAATGGGGGGATTCTGGAATTGGATAGTTGTCTGAGGGCCCTGCTTCTCTGATCACCTGTACACATTGGGAATTCGACTGGACATTGACATTCTGCTTGTAAGATAGTGCTGTACTCAGTTTTCCTGTCGGATGTCTAGAAATGATGTGGAAGCAGTCACCATTTTATTGCTTGTTTCAGACTGTCAGATCAATACTGAGGGAGTATTATTTCCCTTCCCAGTGACCTTGGCCTACCCTGTTACCAGGCTGAAAGACTAGGTTGCAGCCATAAGTTTATTAATGGCTTCCATACTTTATATCCAGGTTTTAAGACAAATCCAGTATTATAACACATGAATGTACTCATAAAAAAGGCTACCAGGTGCATCATATTCATTCCTCCTTTTGTGACAGGATGATATGTATGATCTCTTTTTATGGAGGTCAAACGAGATCCCCAAAAGGCCTGAAAAAAGATTCTATACAGTCTAGTTGTTATCTCCTGGTGGGGGTGGGGGTTGGGGGTAAATATGGCTCAAATACAGAAAAATGGGGACCAAGAATGTTTTAATTAAAACTACTCTTTTTTTTCTTGGACAGTTGCTTACCCCTTCCATTCCGCTACTAGCCTGTTGGCACGATTTATCCCTTTCTCCCAGTTTCGAGTTTGGGTATCTCCAGTCCCAAATTCCATACCTAAGACTGAGATAGGGTCTTGGGGAAACTCTAATACCTCCTATGCTGCCTGAAGCAGGTAAAGGCGTGGACCCCAAAGGTACCCTCTTCAAAGTTAATTTGAGACCCAGACATGATGAAAAAATTGTACAGTTCTTCTAACATGGTGGCTTCATTAGTATTGAGGGGGCTATGGTGAGGACCAGGTCATCTGTGTAAGCAAGTATTTTGATGAGGGGGATATTCCTTTATCAAAATACCCTTAACTCCCTGTGCTTGAAGTACTGCCCTAATGAGTGTATAAATCCCAAAAGTGTACAAGAGGGGACTGAGGGGGCATCCCTGTTGTACACCCCTACGCACCCTGATATGTTTCCCATACCATACATTAATATTCATGATTATAACAGCACCTTGATACATAGCCTTTAACCAGTTCACAAAGGTAGATGGTATCCCGAAGGCCAGAATTGTGGAAAACAGGTATCCATGTGTCAGTTTATCAAAAGGTTTTTTCCTGGTCCACCCCCAACTACTATTCCCTGTACTTCATTATACTCCCCTCAAAATAAGAGCTCTCTCAAAATTATTTAAATGATCATATTGCTGTCTGTCTGGAACAGCACGTCTGCTCCGGACTAATCGGATAAGTAGATAATTTGGAGAGCCTAGCTAGTAAGATGTTGGCTAAAAGCTTAAGATCTGTGTTCAAAAGACTGAGTGGTCTCCAATTGTTAATATCTGATGTTGGGCCTTTCTTATGAATTAAAACTAAAATAGCTTCCTGCATGGAAGAAGCAAATTTATAGTTTACCATCATGTGGTTAAATAAAATAGTTAAAGCAGAGGCCAAATCATTAATGAACTGCTTATATATTCCTGCCCCCAGACCATCAGAGCCCGGGCAGAATCTGTTTTTAATTGACCAATGGCTTTAGTGACTTCTTCCACTGTCACATCTTGAACTAACTCTAGTGCATCTGATTTGGAGGCTTGAGGTAAATTCAAGGATTTCAAATATTCTGACGCATCTGGACCTGAAGGTGGTGTCCCAAATAGCTTTGTCACTTGTGTTTCAACAATCTTTAATATTCCCTGTGGTGTGGTAACTTTACACTCTGTTGGGGAGACAAGCTCAGTTATAATTCCATTATCAGTTCTAGTTTTGCATTCCTTGAATGGATCCATTGATCCTTTCTTTACCTGTGTTCCAAAACAGGATTCTTGTCCCACAGATTTGGCTTGATTATATTGGATTATCCATCATTTGTTTCCTGTTATTGTTAATCTGCTTGCTGTAGTCAAAAGAGGATGATTCTGCTTGAGATATTAAATACTGGAGTTGTTGTCGTAGTTGTACATATTCTTTATCTGAATCATAATGTGCTTTTTTTCTGGAATAGGGCCCTCCAGGATGCCTTTGTGTCCTCCCACCACTCTGAAACTTCATCATAATATTCAGTTACCGAGAGCCTGGCGGACCAATCCCATTTCCATATATGCTGAACCTTGGGGTCCTCCAGGAGTGACTCATTTAATCTCCATTTATTCTTTTTACATCGTGGTGAGTCATTCCACGAAATACTAGCTTTTATTGCTACATGATCAGAAATTTCACTGGCTTGTCTCACTATTTCTAAGATGTGCAAGATCGAGGATACAAATACAAAATCTGTATGAGTTTTAAGGGTGCCTCTAAAATACGTGAATCCCACAGAGGCATGCACACTGCAGTAAGCATCCTTAAGGCCAGCTGCAGATGTAATTTGCTGTAATGCTACCGAATCACAAAAGAGTTTGGGGGTTTGCAAACCCTGTCAGAATGCTAGAGGCCACAATTAAAATCTCCTAGTCAAGTTAGTAGTCTAGAAGTGTGGAGGTACGGTTGGACTTCTCTAAACAGCGTAGCTCATTGGGCCTTGGTCTGGAAGCATATACTGCTATTAGGCAAAACGTTTCTGAAAGATATGAGATATCCAAAAGCAAGGCCCTCCCGGGGTGGATATTAACCAATCTTGAAACCTGCAGCTGGGGGGTGGAAAAAAGGATACCCACTCTATCACAGGTATCCAAAATTGTGGACCAAAATGAGGATCCCAATGACTATGCTTTAGAGGCCTGTTGAAGTTCCAAGTTTGTTTTAAATCGGGTATCTAAAATACAGGTAATAGTGCTAGCCCCCTTTTGCAATATGAACATAGCCCAGCTAGCTTTCTCTCCCCTTTAATGCTATTAATGTTGAGTATGGTAAATGACAGATTGTTCATGGGTATTTAAATTTAAAGGGGTCTCATATCAACAGAGGGCTAACACTATGGGGTTTTAGAATACCTTCTCTGCCGGGTGCATTTTGCAATGGAGTTTTCTCCTCCTCCTCCTCTTCCTTCTTCTGTATCTCTGTAGTGAACACAATGGAAGAAGTGTCAGTGCCTTCTTCCTCTGACTCGCTCTCTGTGCCTTCTGAAGTGAGGGCTGCATATTTGTTTCCTGTTTTCCAAGAAACCGGGGGTGGGTCTCGCCTAGTGTCAGTAACTCCTACCTTTTTGGAAACTGTTTTCCCAAGTCTGGAATGTTTCTTCTGGGCTACTACTTTAAAAGGCCTTTCCACAGGCGGGGGGGGGGGCATATCTGTGGGTGGCCTTTCTGTCTCCTCTATGGGGGGTCTAAATTGTTATTTTCAGAAGAAATGTGAACCTCAGTCTGCTGAAGATCAGATGCCTGAGAACCTAAAGGCTGTTGTACTTGGGGGGCTGAGTCCTCTTGCAAAGAAGCTGTATGTGCTCTCAGGCTTTGTTCTGACACTCTTTTAGTTTGCTGTTGCTGAGCCATATTTATCATCCCCTCACATGATGGGCACTCTTCCCTATTGTGGGAGGCCCACGGGCATCATCCAGAGGCATGTCCAGTATGTTCACATAGATTGCATTTGAACAAATTCAAACATTTGGCATAGTTATGCCCAAACTCTAAACAGTGACTGCACCGAGATGTGTCGCATGCAGAGCTGAGGTGGGCCCGAGAGCCACACTTAAAACATGACCGTGACTGACCAGCATAGAAAATGGATCCCTGGTCTCTCCCCAAAAAGAAAGTACTGGGCAGGTGAACTGGCCCTGTGTTGGTGGAAAAGAGTTTCACTCGCACCCCCATTCCAGATTTGCTCACTATCAAGGGTGGGCGTGGGCTTGCCCCAAATCTCACAATGCTGCCTTAACCAAAAAAGAATGTCTTCTATATTAACCCCTTCATTCTTAAACATTATCGTGATGTTTTTGACTAGGGGCTTGGTCAGAGGTATAGCCTGAAAGTTTACCCAGACAGGATTGTTTTTTAGCATATGGTATTGGGCCCAAAAACTATTTAAGCTTGATACGTTTTTAAAACGGACGTCATAATTGGCATGCCCAATACTAATTAGCGCAAAGATCTCCGAGGAAAAACATTTCATGGATCCCTTCAATAAAGTTTTTGCAATATGTATTCTATCTGGGGGTGCCTCCAGGCCTCCTTTCTATAGGAGCCTGACCACATTGCACCTAGGTGCTGGTTCACCCCTATTCTGAAACAAATCCGACATTTTAAAGATAATATCTGCCCCTGCCCCTTCAGTTGTATCCTGCAAAATTTCAATTAGGGGCTCCAACCTTACAGGGCTCTCTACATCAGGATTTACATTAACAGTATTATTCTCAGGAGCTGCAGCATTATTAGATGTAATAACCACTGAACACTGTTCGACAACAACAACAACAGCATTAGAATCATTAGCAATAGTTTCAGAATTACCCCGGGGTGTGTTGAGCTCGTACTTGATTCAGGGGTGGTGGCCACAGTAGGGGCAGCATTTGCAGAAAGGAGGAGTCCTGAGGATCTGGAGACCAATCTTCATCTGTAGATTTAATCCATCCCGCATCTTCCAGTGCTTGGATAGGCAACCAGTTTTGTCCCACAGTCTCCCTGTTTCTCGGGGCTTCAGATTGAGGCCTAGTGTCGAAGTGTTTTTTTGTGGGTTGTTTTACTCCAGCCTTGAACATTTTTATCCTTTGGAAATGACCAAAGTTCTCCTTCATCCAAGTTTTGTACAGCCCTCCCCCCCCCCGACAGATGCAGAAGAAGCACTGAAAGCCACCCGAGAACAGCGTCCTGTACCAAGCCTTTGCTTGGAGGCCTTTTGAACTTCGGACATTATTTCTGGAATTTTAGATGCAGGCTGTTGGCACATGGTATTTCCTCCATTTAAATTGCCAGCCTTTCTGTTGCCTTTACAAGTTTCAACATCCTTTGCCGGTTCCTTTGCTATTACTGAAGTGCCAGCTGGTTCAGAAATCTGAGCGTCAGACACCGGCTGACTCACTGTTACACTGACAGCTACTGCCACTGATTTGACAGGTGATCTGCATTCCTCAGGAGTGGCAAGTTCTAGCCCAAGCTCACAGGCTTTTAATAGACATTGCTCTCTCTCAGCCTGTAGATGAGACCTGCGATTCCTCGGCTGTTCTTGTATTTCATTAGAGTCAGGTAAGTCAGTAGTCACAACCATTTCTTCTCATAGCTCTTCCGATGAAAGGAACATTTCATTAACTGGTTCATCCTCTGAGAAGTCGCTGCTACCAAAGCAGCGTCTATAGCCTCTTGAGTAGTAATAACAGGAGAGGAGGCTGTCTCACCTGTCTCCCCCACATCCATCTCCTCAGAAGTGGCCGTCTTGGGGAGATGGCCAGAGTTCCCCTATAGGAGTAGGGGGAATTTCAGTATCTCTGGCCAAATTTCATTCACTAAAATGCCACCAACAGCTTAAAAATCTGTTTCAGTTGGCATCCATCTGTATCCCCCACCCCCCAAACACACACACCTGACGAGGCTAAAATAGGCAAAAGAATTGTCTAGTCCTCCTTCCCGTCAACAAAAACTAACTAAACAAGCATTTGTCAATGCCGAATGTTTGCTTGCTGGCATTGGCATTGGTAGTGTAGAAGTTACAGAGCTGCATAATAGGAATGGCAGTGAAGTATTGAACTGAAGCCAACCCCACCACCACCCTGCAGAGAGTGACATGCATTGGGGTGTGCCTTTGGGTCGTCAGGCAAAATGGCCATGCCATTTCACCACACCCTACCCTGCAGACACTGACAAGTGTCATGGTGTGCCTTGGGGTCTTTAGCCCTTATGCGCACCCCATTCTTTCAGGAAATACGGTGAGATGGGTGCGGTACAGGAGAATGGGGTGAACTTTGGGGCCGAAGAGTCCAAGGCATACCTCGATGCCTCTCACTGGCTGCAGGGTGTGGAATGGTATGAGCATTACAGGCAAGAATCCCAAGTCACACCCCTGATGCCTGTCATTCTCTACAGGGTGGAGCGTTATGGTTGGAAACCCTAACACCTCAGGCATTCGTTGGTATTTTCCTCCAAATTTTCAACATGATTTTGTGACCCCACCTCCTGAACAGTGGCAATATCAGTTTGTTGGCAGCTGCTTATGCACAGCGACTACAGCATTAGCACTACAGGTGCAAAAACACATTCCGAACAGGATGTGAAAAATGACAGTTGTACTGTTCATGGGGAGGTGTAAAAAATGGCAATGTTGCAAATCTGCAGTAAAAATATTAAAAAAACTGGTGAAGTCATGAGCGTGCATAGAAACTGTGCAATGCACACCCGTAATGTAATTAGTTTGGAGATTTTTTACAGCAGATTGTCAACACAGGCATTATGGGACCTCCGATCATGAACAGTGTCACTGTGATTTTCTTTATCTGTCCCGAACAATGATTTCCCACAGCGACCACGCATCTCTGCGCTGAAAATGTGAAAACACATTTCGGCCATGTTGTGAAAAATGACAGCTGTACTGTTCATAAGGAAGTGTGGAAAAATGCCACTGGTGAAAATCTGGACTGAAAATATTACAAAGTCATGAACTTACGAGGGTGTGTGGAAACTGCGCAATGCTCACTCGTAACACAGTCATTTTATGGACTTTTGTTACCAAATTTTCAACATAGCCATTTTAAGACCTCTGCTCATGAACAGTGTAACTGTGATTTACTTAATCTGTCCCAAACATTGCTTTCGCATACCGACTGCACCATTGTGCGCTACATGTGCGGAAACACATTTTGGGCGACATGTGAAAAATGGCAGCTGTACTGTTCATAAGGAAGTGTAATAAAATGGCAATGTTGAAAATCTGGAGTGAAAATATTGAAAATTACGTTAACTTACGTAGCGCATGTGAGAACCGCGCAACGCACGCCGTGAAACAGTCATTTTAGGATTTTTCACCAAATTCTCAACATAGCCATTTTAAGACCTCTGCTCATGAACAGTGTCACTGTGATTTTCTTAATGTGTCCCATACATTGATTTCTACCGACTACGCCATTGTGCTACATGAAGCGGAAACCCGTTTTGGGCAGATGTGAAAAATGACAGCTGTTACTGCTCATAAGGAGGTGTGGTAAAATGGCAATGTTGAAAATCTGGAGTGAAAATATTGAAAATTCGAAACTACATAGCGTGCTTAGGAACTGTGCAACGCGACGCTTGTAAACAGTCATTTTTGAATTTTCCACCAAATTTTCAACATAGGCTTTTTGAGAGCCCACCTTATGAACAGTGGCAGTGTCGTTTGTTACTTAGGTCCCGAAGGTGATTTCACAGAGTGACGGCGTAAATCACCCTTCGGCCTGATTAACGCCATGACAGTGAGAGCATTCATGAGAAGGGGTCCCAAAACCCCATGTTGAAAATTTGGTGCAAAAATTCAAAATGGCTGAGATATACAAAGTTGAAAACCCTATTTATTACATTATACAGCTACCGGCATTTCCTCAGTTCGCGGGTTGGCTTTGAAGAGTGCAGACGCCATCCCGTCCACCAAAGATCGCCGTGCCGGAGTCCGGAGGTAGGTATGGGTGAGGGGTGGTGGGGAGGTAGGGTGCGCAGTGGGTGGGCATCGGTGGGGGCAGAAACAGCGAGGGACCGTTTTTCTGTTTCAGGTTTTTTTTTATTAAACAAAGGAGGAGCGGCGTGGGGCGTTTGCCACGCGCTGGGGTGGGCTCCAGCGTGGCACAAAATCTGACTGTTTGGGGTGGGCGTGGAGCTGATGGGGGATTGGGCGCCTGTCGGCAACAGTATCTGTTGCCACGCTGGGGTGAGCTCCCAGCGTGGCACCCTGTACTCTCTGGGGGGAGACAGTGGAGCCGATGGGGATTGGGCAACCGTCGGCTATATGATGTAGCCACGCTGGGGTGGGCACCCAGCGTGGCATGTAGAACTCTGGGGGGCGCAGGGCGATAATTTAGATTAGGGGGCACAGAGTGCCCCTGTTTTGGAATTCAGCGGATTATGGTACTAGGTCCTCCAAACAGCGTCAGTTCTCCCCACCCCCAAACACACGTCTTGCAATCAGCCAAATCCGATTTCTCCATGCCCATTAAATATATTATTATTTTTTTTTTATAAATAAATGCGGGCGCAGCACCATCGGCTATACAGTGGGGGGGGGGCGGGCTGAGCACGCAGTATGCGTGCCTCTGTGTGTGTGTGTGTAGGGGGAGCGCGCATGAGCAGGCGATATCTTATCGCTGCTCACTGAAGCGTAGCTCCCCCTTTCAACTGTACGCCACTGCATTTTGGAGCTGTCATAGACAGCTTGAGCAGGCATTGGAGAACTGCGGCCGCGCCTGCAAACACACTGACTGAATTGGAAGAGGGCTGCCACACCTCCAAAAACTCTTATGATGGCACTATGTTTCTTGCACATGCTTGCAAGCAAACATAATAAATGATTGGGGGGCCTATAGCTCGCCTGGTCACTTGACTTTGCCCCACCACCTGTTTCATATTTGGTTGCCACCCAGCTTCGCCTTGGTGTCCTTCTTTGTCGTCAGGTTTTCCATCATTGATGTAGTTTGTCCGTGGGGCCTGGCCCCGTTGACTTTCCTTGTCTGTACCTGGTCTCCCTGTCCATACATTGACTGTGGTGTGTGTCTGCCGTTGGAACTTTTTTTGCGTCAGTCGGGGCTTCAGGGTGTCTTGCTGCTGTTCCCCTTATGTTCTGTTGGGGTCCTCGTATGGCTTCCTTCTTCTTGGCCTGTGGGACATTGACCTTCGTGCTATTTGACTTGTACGCCTTCCTGTTGGCGTTCCTCCATTGTCTAGGGTACTGATTGGAAATCATTCCGTACATGTGGTTCACTGGCGAGAAGAAATAGGCTGTTGGTTAAATAGAATCTACAGCTTATCCTGTAGGTAGGGAAATGGGCAGACTAGGTGGGCCAAGCGGTCCTTATCTGTCGTCAAAGTCTATGTTTCTATGATATCCCCGAGGACAATACAACAGTTACTTACCAGTAACAGTAGGTCTTTGAGAAAATCTCTTCCAGTGAGCCACAGTGCACCCTCCTGCCATCCCCCTTGGTTTTGTGGAGTCTGATGTGGGTTTTGGGTGTCACCATTTTACACTGTTTGCCCTGTACTGGGTTTTCTTTGCTGGATCATCATCACTCCATTTTGAGGCTTTGACATGCTTGTCTTTGCCATTCTTCAGTCTAGTACAACATCATTTCTTTGTCTCTAGTAGACCGGCAAAACTGAGAAAGTTTGTCTGATAGGCAAAGTTTCTGGATAGGTCCGACGCTGATAGTGTCTGTGTTCCATAGGTGTGGTTCATTGCCAGAGAATGCCTCAAAGATCGACTGTTAATCGAAAGTAACTGTTCTTTGCATCTGATTGACCAAGTTCAATAGCCCCACATCCACATCCATGAGATTTCCAAGTAGGAGGGAGAGGGGAATGGTGTCAAAAGCCTGTACAGGGTCAACAAATATTGCAGAGGTGTACAGACCCGATGCATCCCGTTTTGGAGGGTATCAGTGAACTGTAGCTGGAATGACACGGTGGAATGGGATTTCCCGAAATGAGACTGGTGGGACAAAGAAAAGAGGATTAGTCTAAAAAGATAAGAGTTGGGGCAGTGCACATTTTTCCTACAGTTTGATGAGTTTAGGAAGGAGCCAGATAGGGTGGTAATAACCTTGGAAGGAGGGCTCCCCTTGTGTAAGGGAGAACTTTGGGGGTACTTCTGCCCCCAGGAACTTTGCCAAGAAGTATGAGGATTAGCAGGGAAAGGATAGGGTCAACAGTAGCAAGATTAGAGAGAAGGACTGTGAGGTCAATTTTACATTAGAGATTCTGAGTCAGTACTGATAAGAGAGAGAGATCCTATTTAACTGTACCTTTTGATAAGGAGGTATATACTCTAAAAATAAGGGAGGCTTTCTCCAGATGGGGAAGACTTGGAAGGCCTGTAAGGTGGACCAAGCTGGTAGTAGCAACACCTTTGGAGATAGTGGAAGTTGTGTGTGTGAGGCCCTGGTAATGACACTGTGTTGCCAGCAGGTGGCGTGCTCAGACTGCATTGTGAATGTCTATTTTTGTAATCGGATGCTTATAGCAAGTAGTTCAGTGTTTTTTTTAATACTATCTTTGTTGAGATATAGTACAAGAATGGTACAGCAGTTAGAAATATATCACTCCATCACATGTTTTACAACATCACATCACATGGCATGTGCAGTTACATAAAAATGAGACAGATGTATCTAGTGCCATAACCAAAATGAGAGGCACCAATAGAAATACAGTGAACTGAAACTGCAGCCTGAAGAACTGACTGAGGAAGACAGTAGTGAAATACATTATCACATTATGCACGATAGACAGTGGATCTGGAAGGTGCCAGCAGGAAATCCCTAGTGAAAACAACAAAAATCTAAATAAGGGGCCTACCCAGAATCCACATCGACTTCCTCTCCATCCCCTGCTTCGAACTCCTGAAGCATTTTCCACCTCCTCTGTCTATTCAAATAATCTGGCATTCCATCTCTTATCAGAAAGGTAAGCTGTTCCATCTCCACAGTTGAACTGCAGATCACTACTCCTGTAGGAAACCTGTGGTGGGGTGGGGGAAACCTCTTGTAACTCCAGACATGTGATTGCCATGGATGCTACTGCCACCAAAATAAACCAAAGGTAGATTAACGCCATTCATGTGGTCTGAGCCTCAGTACCAGATTTTGAAAGGTAAGGTGATGTGAAAACAACATAACTCTCTGAATTACCTCTACGACTTCTCTCCAGTACTCCTGAATAACAGGGCTGGCCCAGAAAATATGCCCACGTGCCATCCTAGGTTCCCCGCAGTGTCACCAGCAAGATGGAGTCATAGTCACTTCATCTTTTCCTATCTGACTCCCTACCCATGCTTTTCTCTTTGCCCTCTGCCCCCCAAGCCCTTTGATTCCCTTTTGTGTTAAACTTGCCTCTTGCCTGTCCCAAAATTCCATCTATACTTTTCTGCACATGCTCTTAGTGCTCGACTTTGACATGGTTATGTATAACTGAAATGTTTGATACCAAACCTGCTACTTGTTTATCTCTTTTGCTGCTACCATTCCTGTAATGTGCCGTGCTTTATTATTATTTTTATTTATTTAGTTGTTTAACCAGGAGTAGCACACTAAGCTGAAAGCTTTTTTACAGGTGCGACCTGGGAGCACAGGGAAGTTAAGTGACTTGTTCAGGGTCACACAGTATGTAAGTGGAAGCTGTGGGATTCAAACCCAGTTCTGGTCTGCTGGATGTCACCAGATTTGCAGCTCAGAGCCTTAAACCACTGCGCTATACTGCCTCAAAATGCTTTATGACCACTGTTTATTTTTTACTATGATATGTCTTACTACTATAATCTTTCTGTGTATTTGTATTGTAAGTATCCTTCTGTGAAACTGCACTATATTGTACTTCTATTGTTGCTCTTCCAGGTCGTCCCTGAAAAAGGGAATGCTATTGTCTCAGAGGACTTATCTGGTTAACAAAATTCAAGTAAATAGTCACATCCCATTTCCTTTGTATAATAGGGGTAATTAAGTATCTAGATTGTACCTTCCAGGCATTCGCCTATCCCGGGATTGTACCTTCAAGGCAGATTCACCTATCTGAGAGACATGGAAGAACGAAAAGAACCCTCACATCCCAACTCCCACTCTGTGCTCGTTAATATTGTCTGTGTTTCAGCTTCCCATTTCTGGGAGATGTATTGTACCCAATCCTTATCCAGTTGTAAGAACCATAGACTTGGGAAATAGTTCCCTTAAGAATTAAGGTAGGTATCAGGACAGACAGAGAAATCTCCTCTCCCTCTCCCTCCTCCTCTGGTGGTCTGTTTTGCTTCCTGAAATGTGTAGTTATAAAATCCTGCAACTGGAAATAATGAAATCTGCCCCTCACTTCCCAACCAAATAGTTGTGAACAAAGATCAAAAGTTTTTAACAGTAGTCCCCTCCAGTACTTGCCAAGGAGCATGGAATCCCCTCCATGCCTGCCTCCTGAAACGACAGTCCCATCGAAGAGGTGGGCACTGTGTGCCCCAAGATACACAGCATTCCTCTTCATTGATCCCCCTGATAAAGAGGGATTGTGCCCTCGAAGCGCCGGGGAGCGCTCTGTGGATGTGTCGAATGAAGTTATTCTTGTGAGCCTTATTCTGTGAGTGCTGTACTCCTTTCTGATGTCTCTGAAGATTTATGATTTGTACAGTTGCACCAGACTTTTCCTGGTTAGCGCACATTGTTAGTGTTTGCAGCAGGGAACTATGTGTCCCACCCAAATCATTTAAATGTCCAAAGGTCCTGGGCCTCCCTTGGCCTCTTAGCACACCTAGCAGAGGGTCCACGCACCTGTCGCAGGAGAATGTCAAAAACAAGAGCCTGCAGGGGGATTTCCTATCCAACTTCTAGTTGTTTCATTGTTTTCCAATGGGCATTATATATATCCTAGTCCCATAAAAGGGCCAACCTGACTTGTACTGCCATCCAGTATTCTTTCAAGGAAAGGACAGCTCAGCTACTCCAACCCTTTTTAGCCTGTGAAACTCCCGAGCATGTCCTAGGTCTCTTATGCACTCTAACAAATTTATGGAATTGTTGTTAGCATCTATGAAACCAGGACCTAGAGAGAGTGACAGGGACTTATTGAAAGTACCATGGGAGGAGGTTCATCTTGACCAAGAGTATCCTGGAGCACATGGGGAGGGGAAGCAGAGCCCAGCATTTGATATTGTCTGGAGGGGCTTCTGTCACATGTACAAAGTTATCTTGAAATAATGTCTTAGTGTCATTACCCAAATAAACTCCAGATATCCATATACAGTGTCAGTGACTCAGTAGGTAGCACACTCGCCTCTGAGGCCGGGAGATCAGAAGGCTGTGGGTTCAATTCCCACATCTGGCACTTGAGTTAATATCCCAGAACTGACAGTGTAGTGCAGCATGAGAGAGGTGCTGCATTTCTAAGGTGCCATCTTTCGGATGAGACGTTAAACCGAGGTTCCATCTGCTTGGATTGGTGGTAGTTCAGGTGGATGTTAAAGATCCCATGGCACTTTCTGAAAAGAGTAGGGGAATTTTTATTGAGAAGACATACAGACAAAGAAAACATACTGATATTTGCATATTTACAGAATTAGTACATGTAGATACATGAAAAGCATTGTCATGATTTAAACATTAAAAGGTACAACTACAGAGGCCAAAATTCAACAGTCATAGCATCCAAACCTTCAAGGTGGATTAGCCCAATGTTTGCAATTAATCCGTAATAGTTTACATTTTGCCTCAGCATATGTCTTTGTGTCCAAAGCCTTTAGTTTTTGAAGAGATGCCAATATTTCTTCCCATTTCTACATAGGATACCATTTTCTGCAGAGTTGCCCATAAACACCAGGATTGCCATATATAATAGCTTATAATTGACAATGTTACATACAATGTTTCAGGGTGATACTTCCCCATGCCCCCTACCACATGTCCATAAATCAATGCAAAATATGATAACTGGGAAAATAATGGCTCATTCCAAACTTTGGCTAGATATTCCCAAAAATGTGAGGCATATTCACACTCCAAAAACAAATGCTTTTGCGATTCCAGTTGCTGAACACACGACTGCCTTAGGCAGTATCTATCCTGGACCTGTTTATGTTTATTATTATTATGCACCCCTAATTTCCCATGAAAGCTGAGCCATACTGCATCCCATGCAAAATCTGGTATGCGTTTAGAAGTGAGCATAGTCAAATTAAATTGCAAAAAAGTATCAGCACAGTCCCCAAAGGATAGACAGTCCCTATCTTCCACAGCTAGCATATGGGAGTATAGGTCTTTTCTGCTCTTTACCAGAATCATATCTTTAGTGATATCCCATTTTATTATTATTTTTAACAATTCTATTCCATATTTTGGGAGATCTGAAATTCTGTGTAAAGAAATAGTTTTCTTTTGAGCCCATGCTAAGGCACCAAGATTGACAGTGCACAACAATTGCTCTTTCCAAATCTTATATCCAGGTTTAAAGGCCCACCCTAGATTGTATGACACAAATATACTATAAAAAAAGGCAATAGGATGAATCATGCCTAGGCCTCCTTCTGCGATCTTTCTATAAGTTATTGCTCTTTTCACAGGATTAAGCCTGCTCCCCCATAAAGCCTGAAATAAAAATGCTGTATATAGTAACCCATCTAGACTGAGGAGGAGGAGGAGGAGGAGGAAAAACATAGCCAACTTATAAAACAATCGGAATTAACAAGGTTTTTATCAGGAGAATTCTCTTTTTCTTCGCTATTGCCTGGCCCTTCCAACTATTCACCAAGTGTTGTGCAATCTGTATTTTTGTGTCCCAGTTCTGACTGGCCATATCTGTGCCCCCAAATACTACCCCTAATATAGGGATAGTACTTTTCTCAATTTTAAACCCAGAAAATGAGTTGTTCTCCGGAATCGGGGTATCACCCAATACTATCCCTAAACTTTTGTGGAGGTTTATCGTAGAACCAGAAATATCAGAAAAAGACTGCTAATGTTCAATAAGAACATCTTCATTTATAGCAGGGTCTATACGTAAAACTAAATCGTCAGCATAGGCTAGTGTTTTTATCCTGGGTAAAGTAGGACTTAATTCTATCCCTTGAATTCTAACATCTTGTTCTATATTCCTAAGAAAAACATCAATACAAAAAACATATAGCAAGAGGCTCAAGGGGCAGCCTTGTCTTACACCCCTTTTAACACTAATGCCTTTCCCAATCCACCCGTTTATATTGGAGGTCAACATGGCATGTTTATATTGAACTTTCACCCATCCAATACATTTTTCAGGAATCCCATAAGCTGTTAGGACATTAAATATATACTGATGTGATATCTTACCAAAAGCCTTCTCCTGGTCAATTTCTATTATGTAGCCTTTCAATTTATATTTTTCGGCTCTATAAAAAATCTCTCTTAGTGCAGTTAAATTATCTGTTTGTTTTCTATTAGGAATTGCACATGCCTGGGCGGGACTAATTAGTTCATCTGCAACAGATACCAGTCTGTTCATTAAAAGTTTACTTAATATTTTGAAATCCACATTCAGAAGACTAAGAGGTCTCCAGTTTTTCACCTCTTCTCTATCCCCTTTTTTTAAAAGCAGAATTAGTGATGCCTGGTACATGGAACTAGCTAGACAACCTTCCTGTAGCATGCTATTATTATATATTACTGTCATGGCTGGTATCAAATCTTCACAAAAAAATTTATAAAATTCAGCCCCTATTCCATCTGGCCCAGGGGCTGAGTCACTCTTCAGACTTTTTATAACATTCCTTATCTCTTCTTCCTGTATCGGGGCAATTAAATGATTTTTTTCATTGTCCCCAAGTGAAGGTACATTCTGGAATATGTTCTTATTATCAGATATGTGTAGTTCAGAACCAAATGTGTCTAAAAATGTGCATGGACCAAATTCAACATTTCTTTAGGAGAAGCAGTAGATTGTCCAGAATGTAACCTTAGTTTATTTAGGAATCTATGTTCCACTCTATTTTTTGAGTCTTTAAAGGGATCTAATGCTCCTTTTTTAATGTTAGTGCCAAATCTTAATTCCTGCTCCAAGGTTTTGGCTCTGTCATACTGCCATGAGCACATTTGTTTTTTAATGTCTAGTATTTGGTTATCTAGATTTTGTTTTAATGTTTCCAATTTTGAAATTAATGCTTGCAGTTTTGCTCTTAGATGTAAGTATGTAAAATACCTATTGTTTGTACTCTCTCTTGTAAGTGTCTGGAAAAACTGTTTCCAGGATACTTTTGTATCTTCCCACCAGAGGGCAGCACTATCATACATTGCAAACACAGGTACCCTAGCTTCCCATTCCTGTCTCCATGCTTTCTGCACTTGTTCATCTGTTAAAATTGAATTGTTCAACCTCCACAAGTTTTTCTTAGTTCTAGGAGTATCTTTCTAAGTAACCTTTATTGTTAATGATTTATGATCTGAAAATTCTCTCCCCAAAAGATTAGCATTCAGAATCACTAAGATTTCAGAAGCAAAAACAAAATCAATTCTGGTGGATAAATGTCCTTTAAAAAAGTGTTTCCACCATTTTGAAACTGTGCCCTATAGGAATCTATTAATTTTGCATTTAAAATTATTTTGTTAAGGGCTGTAGAATCACAAAACATTTTGTCAGTTTTCAGTCCTCTGTCTGTTGTCTTAAGGCCACAATTAAAATCACCAGCCCAAACTAATAATCTAGAGGTATGTAGGTATGGCTGAACTTTTTGAAATAGACAAACCCTAAGAGCTTTAGTCTGTGGTGCATAAGTATTGATTATCCGGAATCTTTCAGAATATAAAGAGATGTCTAGCATTAATGCTCTCCCTGGGTCAATTTCTACTAGTTTAGTTACTTTGATACCAGGATTATTTATTAAAATCCCTACCCCATCACGTCTTTCTTGGCCTACTGACCGAACGAAGGCCCTTTAACCCAAAGTTTTGTAACTGCTTGTAACTCTGTGTGTGTGTCTTAAGCCTGGTGTCCTGCAAACAAACAATATCATCATTCTCTTGAGCTAAAGAGTTTAAAACTACAATCATCTTAGCAGTCTCTTTAATGCAATTTACATTTGTAGATGTTAAAGTAAGGGAGTCCATGTGTTAAAGGCTAAAAAAAAAAAAAAAAGGAAATGCTAACCCCATCAAGAAGTTTTGCTATGTCTCCGTCTCCTTGTCCTTTGGGCAGTACGTGTATCCCCTTCCCCATCATCCACATCAGAAATAACCTCCGTAGTGCCAGTGTTTGTAGAAGAGGTATCTGATAACTCTGCCTCTGAATCTTCTTCTGATTTATCTAGGGCAAGAGCCTCATATCTATTTCCTTTTCTCCAAGATTTTGTCCCAGAGGCTGTGCCTAGTTTCTCTTCTTCGCTTTTACATTTAAGAGTTTGCCTGACCTATTCCTTTTAGTGGCTGCTTTCCTTTGTTTTGTCTCTTGGCTGGGTGGTGGGGGTGGGGACATGTTCTCTACTTCAGCAACATCAGCTATTCTAGTCTGTGGTTTGTCCGAGATTTTGCTAGTGCTAGGAGAAGTTTCTGAAAATTCCTCAGAGGGACCTTTACTTGTGTCCATTTTAGCAGCAACACTAGGAGAGAGGGGTCCAGAACACTAGGACCCTGAGTTGCTGCAGCAGCAACTTTTTGGGCCTGTAACTGTTGTGCTCTATTGATAAAGCCATCCTGGGGGCAATCTTCACGATTATGGGAGGCCCACGGGCACTTCCCATAACCATGTCTTGTGTTCTCACATAAATTGCATTTAAAAAGATTTACACATGCTGAGGAATTGTGCCCGTAATCTAAACAATGGTTACATCTGGGGGTGTCGCAGGCATTGCTCAAATGAGTATGTGAACCACATTTAAAACATGATTTTGGTTGCCCCATGTAGAATAAAACACCCCTGTCCCTTCCCAGGTAAAATGTACTAGGCAGATGCACAGGCCCATTATTTGTGGAAAATAATTTAACCTTTATTTTCCAGTCACCATTTCATATTTGTTCACTATCTAAAATAGGAACAGGCTTATCTACAATTTCACACCTTTGCCTCAACCACAATAGGATGTCCTCTACATGGACACCCTCATTCTGAAACTGTGACAGTGATGTATTTAACTGCCGGTTTAGTAAGAGGGATGGCCATGTAGGGAATCCATAAAGGGTTATTTTTCAGAGTCTGAAATTGAGACAAGAACCTATCTAAACTCGAGATAGACTTGAAAGTGACATCATAATTTCCGTTACCTAAATGAATCAAAGCAAAAATTTCGGAAGAAAAAAAATGCATTGTACCCTTTAACAGCTGTTTAGCAATATAAAGCCTATCTGGAGGATCCTCCAAACCACCCTTAAAAATAAGTCTCACAGCATTTTTCCTCAGGGATGGTTTCCCCTTATTCTGATATAAATCCGCCAGTTTAAACATGGAGTCCAACCAAGCTTTTTTATTTGGATCCCTCAAAATATGTTCTGCAGGCCCCATTCTAGGAGGAAGTTCCTGTTTGTTGACTGGTGCTTGAAATTCTTGATCTTGCTTCGAGAGGGCTCTTGCAGTAGGTAATTACATATAGGACTGACGCCGACCCGTGACAGAACCCATGGAAAAATTTCTCGCTTCGCAGTCCTGAGGGGACCGCCCCACGATCGGGTGACCCGGCGCTCTGACGTCGGTATAAAGGGGCGATCCCGGATGCCCGCCTTCCAGTTCTTTCCCACCGTTAGCTCATGCAGCACCTCGCAGGAAAGTTTGTGCTTTGTCAGCATACCCTTTCGTCGGTTTTACCGAAAATTTAAATTATTCTTTTCTTCTATCGTCAGGTCATCGTCCGTGTATGTCGTCCCCTACACCCTCCGAGCACAAAAACAAGTGCGACTCGTGCGGCGCCCAACTGCCACACAAGGACAGCCATTCCCTCTGCCTTTTCTGCCTAGGCCCCGACCATCAGGTCGGCAAGTGCCAGCATTGCCTCAGGTTCAATCCGGCTACCCGCAAACAGTGCCAACAGTCCCTGGAAGCCCATCTTCGATGGAAAAAGAATTGAAGAAGCTGAGGCAGGCGTCCACTTCTCCGGAAGGACATCGTAAAAAGCAGGACAAGGAGGCACGGAGGCCTCCTCTTCCAGCGACTCCGGCGATCGCGGCAAAATAACACATCCCTCGAGAGGTTGTCAGCAGCCTCCAAGGGTTTGGAGGCGTCGGCCCGCCCGTCTGGCTCGGCGCTCAGGGGCGCTTGAGCCTCCCGGGCAAAGGCCTCTACCCCAGTTGACCCGCAGGCGTGCGGCCTACTGGTGCTGGGCGGCCTCCCATAGAGGCCGGACGTCGGCTCCCTCCGGCCCATCGGAGAGGTCGAAGGCGCCCGACCCTTTGGGGCGGCGCCACGACCACGTCCCCTTTGGACCCGGGCAGCTCCTTTTCCTCGGCCCGCCTCCGATGAGGACCCGTGTAAGGCGGACGCGGCTCCCGGCGCCCGCTGGGAACTAGCCTAAGCCGCGCCAGCCCTCGGCGATGGCCGAGGCGGCCGGAACCCTACGATGGACCCTCCCACGCCCGTCGTACCCAGTTTCCGCAGCCTTCTGCAGTCTAAGGAGCCGAGTCACCCCAGCTTGACCCGGTTTCTCCCTCCATCCCTGGGTGATGCGGGGATCTTCCACCTCCGTCAGACCCTCCTCTGAAGGAACTGGATCTGTGTCGCCCCGGACGCCCGGCGCCAGCCCGCCCGATGCCGTCGGAGTTTCCCCGTTGGGCCCTCACCCTCCGGACCTCTCAATGTTGATCCGCCCGTGGGGCCACCATCCGAGCTGTCTGCTCCGGCAACTCCTCCAGCTCGGTACCCCACCGTCTTACCGATGCGGTCCCTCTGGCCAGCTGCAGTACCCGGCCTTACAATACCGGTAGCGGTTTTCCCGCAGCTGGGTTTCGGATGCCCCACAGGGGTACAACCCGACGCTTTTTCTCCCTCCTCCTCCACCTCCACCACCCCACAGCCGCCAGTGGATCTGCAGGAACTCTGGTTTCCTGGTGGGCTGAGGCCAGGCTCAGCTCACTGGGGAGGCGAAACCTGCCCATGGCAGCAATGCTGCCCCGGCTCCCACGTCTCGCCCGGTACCTCCCTCACCGCCTCCAGACTCCAGGGCCCTTCCCTCTGGATCTCGAGAGGGCAGGACACGCGTCCAGGGCACCCCAAGGAACCCATTTCCTGCCCCAGCCCGTGTCAGGGAGTCTTATTCTGCTTCAATTCTTCTTCCCTCTCGGTTCCTCGGACTCTTCGAGGATGCTCGAGAGGGCAGCAAAACCTCGCTGTCCGTCCAAGCCCGGCCGAGGACCCCTCCGGATCCTTCATTCACGGGTTGCTCAGAAAACCAGGAAGTTCATCAGTGGTGTTCCTTGAACCAGATCCTCAGCGACTTAAACTGGCCGAACATCTGGACCTGCCCCTGACAGCCCCAACTTTAGTGCCACCCTGGATCGAGCCTCACACCCACCTTGTTTCCACGATTTGGAAACAACCGTCGGCGTTAGCCCCACTTCCTAGGAAGTCTAACAGGCTATACCAGGCTCCAGTGGGTGTAGACTATCTGGACTCCCACCCTTGTGCAGACACGGTCGTGATTAGCGCCGCTCACGGCCGGTCAGCATACCCCAAACATCTAAGCTCATCTCCTCCGGATAAGGAATCTTGCCTCCTGGACCAGTATGGAAGAAAAATTTACGCCTCTTCCACACTGGGAATTTGGGCCCTGAATTACGTCACCCATATGGGGGATTACCAGAAGGCCATCCTTACCCAGGCGGAATCTAAGACAGACTCCTTACCTGACTCTCAAGTCAAGCAGGAGTTAGCTGATTTAGTCCGTTCTGCTCGTTCGGCCAGTCACCACATTCTGCAGATGACATACGATGCAGTGGACACTGCCGGGCCGAGCTCCGCTTTCGCCATGAGTCTACGGCATCATGCCTGGCTCCGCGTGTCAGGTTTGGTCCTGGAGGTGCAGTCCACGATCCAGGAAGCACCTTTCAGGGGGTCGGTGCTTTTGGTGGTGATGTCAGAGACATCATCACCGACTTGCAAGAAAGAGACTGACTCTGAAATCCGTGGATTCCATGCCGTTCCCATCTCCCAGAGCGCCGAGTCCTTTTACATGAGCGCATGATCGACCCAGCGAAACCCCAAGGAGGCGGGCCTACTAGCGTCGGGCCCCGCGGCTGTCAGGCCCCCGCCCAAAAAGCGGCTGGTGCCCCAGCTGCAGCGCTGCCAACCACTGACTCCTCCCCTCTCCCACCGCCTCCGGACACACCGGAGGAACCGGTAGGAGGGAGGTTCTCCCTCCACCTTCTGGGTTGGGAGAGGATAACAACAGATTCTTGGGTGCTCCAGCTTATAGCGGAAGGGCACTCCATAGAGTTTCTACAGAAACCACCCGCCACCCACCTCTGAAGTCGTCTCATGAGGGATCATCTTCCTTTGGTCCGGGAAGAAATCTCTGCCCTCCTCGAGAGAGGCTACATAGACCGTTCCCCTTCATCTTCAAGGACGGGTTACTATTCCATTTCTTCTGGTCCCAAAGAAGACGGAGATCTCAGACCCATTCTGTTCTCAACTCCTTGAACCTTTTCGTGGAATACAAAAGGTTCAGGATGCTCTCTCTGCAGACCCTTCTGCCCCTCCTTCGGCCGGGTCAATGGCTTTGTGCACTGGATATGCAGGATGCACACCTGCACATCCCCATTCACCCTTCTCACCGCAAATATCTTCGATTTGCGTTTCTGGGGGACCATTACCAATTCCGGGCGCTCCCGTTTGGTCTTTCCTCGGCACCCTGAGTATTTACCAAATGCCTGGCTGTGGTAGCGGCCCACCTGCGTACGATGGGAGTACAGGTGTTTCCTTACCTGGCCGACTGGCTCCTGGTGGCCTCGTCCAGGGAGGAGCTCCTGCATTTTGTCTCCCTCACCCAGCAGGTTTTTACTGGCCTGAGTATTACCATCAACCATTCCAAGTCTCATCTGGATCCCTCCCAGAGACTACAGTTCATCGGGGCTATCCTCGATACAACGGTGAGCAAGGCCTTCCTGCCTCCGGTCAGGGCGGCCTCTCTTCAGTCATAGATTTCCCTGCTATCAGAACGTAGGAGGGTTCCGGCGAGGTCGGTTCTCCGTCTCCTGGGGATCATGGCGGCCGCCATTCCGACGGTCCCCTGAGCTCAACTCCACATGAGGATCTCTCAGTGGACTCTTCGCTCCCAGTGGGATCAACTTGTAGACGACCTAGATCATCTAGTTCTGATCTCCTCGCCCGATGGCACGAGACTTGCAATGGTGGATGTCCGAGGAGAACTATTTGAGAGGGGTCCCCTTCTGTCATCCTCCCCCCTCCCAGACTCTGACCACAGACGCATCAGGCGAAGGTTGGGGAGCCCATCTGGGTCCTCACCGAACCCAGAGATTATGGTCCAGATTGGAACTAGCTCTCCACATCAATGTGCTCGAGCTTCTAGCAGTACTATATGCTCTCCAAGCCCTTCACCAATACATTCTTCATGGTCACCTAGCCGTCCAGATGGACAACATGTGCGTGGTGTGGTACATCAACAAGCAGGGAGGGACTCGATCCTACCCTCTATGCAGGGAAGCAATGAGAGTTTGGGACTGGGCAACTCAACACAACCTTCACCTCTCCTGGATTCATGTTCCAGAGTCGACAACACCCTGGCAGACAAGCTAAGCCACTCCTCTGCCCTGCCACATGAGTGGGAAGTGGACTAAAAGGTGCTAGACGATGTCTTTCAGCTTTGGGGGACTCCACAGGTAGACCTGTTCGCCTCTTCCCAAAACGCAAAACTTCCCACCATTTGCTCGCTCGTTCCAGAGCAAGGCGCTTCCTGGAGCGACGCTCTGTCTCTAGACTGGAAGGGCAGATTCGTCTGTGCTTTTCCCCCAATTCCTCTGGTCTCTCGTGTATTGCAGAAACTAACCACAGAAGGAGCGAGAATGATTCTGATCGCTCCTTTCTGGCCCAGGCAAATCTGGTTCTCTCTTCTACAACAATACTCAGAGGTTCCTCCTCTTCCTCTTCCTTTATCTCAAGGTTTGCTGACCCAGGATCAGGGGACCCAGGTCCATCCAGGCCTCAAGTCCCTGCAACTTCATGCATGGCTCCTGCAGACCTAGCTCAATCTCGTTTGGTGTCTCTCCAAAAGTGGCGGAGATTCTGGTGGAGCTAGAAAACCCTCCACTAGGTCCACTTATGCCATGAAATGGAAGAGATTTTCTATTTGGGACGCCCCTCTGGAGCATTGGAGCCTTTCTCCTGCTCAGTGGCTGTTCTGCTGGAATATTTCTCATCTCTTGACCTGGGTCTCAGTCATTCCTCCTTGAAAGTGCACATGGCTGCTATTTCAGCCTACCATGTTCCTTTCGCAGATAAAGTGTTTGCCCAGTTAGAGGTCTCTAAGACCTTTCTTAGAGGAGTCCTTCATCTGAGGCCCCCCATCCGAACTCATGCTCCCCCTTGGGACTTGAACTTTGTTCTCAAGAAACTTACCCTTCCTCCCTTCGAACCTGCGGCTACCAGCAGATCTCAAGTTTCTTTCATGGAAAATGCTCTTCTTGGTGGCCATTACTTCCGCTCGAAGAATTTCCGAGCTCCAGGCCCTTATGTGTAAAATTCCCTATTTGGTTTTTCACAAAGAATGAGTGGCTCTTCGCACGAATCCTAAGTTTCTACCTAAGGTGGTAGCAGAGTCTACTTTAAATCAGTCCATAGAGTTACCTGCCTTTTTCACGCAGTACTCCAACCAAGGGGAATATTTACTCCATACCATGTATGTTCACCGGATTCTGAGATACTACACCAATAGGACAAAGGATCTCAGAAAGTCTGATCAGTTGTTCGTCTCTTTTGCTCACAAAAGGGAAGGCAATGCTGTTTCCAAGCAATGCCTGTCGAAGTGGTTGACTCATTGCATCACTTTCTGTTATGACAAGTACAACAAGACCCTTCCGGGTCAAGTCAGAGGTCACTCCACTCATGGAGTAGCGGCCTCTGCGGCTTGTTTCAAGAATGTGTCTGCGGCAGACATCTGTGCTGCCGCTACCTGGACTTCCGCCATACCTTTACGAAACACTACAGTTTGGACATTGCCTCTCGCCATAGAGCAGGCCTTGGGCTAGCCGTTTTGCAAGGCCTCCTGTCTTGAGGATTGCAAGGCTTCTGCTACTTTCTGGGGTAGTTTCCTCCTCCCAGTGCCTTTTATTTGTTCCACACTGCTTGGGATTCAGTCCTATATGTAATTACCTACTGCAAGAGCCCTCTCGAAGTAAGATAGTACAGTTACGTAAGAACTTACCGTAACAGTAGATCTTCGAGAGAGGCTCTTGCAGTAGGTAATACCTTCCCGCCCTCCATCCCCGTAGGCTTTTTCAGCTCTTTTTCCAGGAATGGAAACATCTGGTTCTCTCTCGTCCGGGCCTTCCGGGCCTGTGGCAGGAAAGAACTGGAAGGCGGGCGTCCGGGACCGCCCCTTTATACCGACGCTCGATGGGACGCCGGTCACCTGACGGGCGTCCCCTCGCAGGGACTGCTAGCTAGAAATTTTTCGTGGGCTCCTGCTGCCGGCCGGTGTCAGTCCTATATGTAATTACCTACTGCAAGAGCCTCTCTCGAAGATCTACTGTTACGGTAAGTTCTTACGTAACTGTACTTTCTGTAACCATGGCCATGTTACTTTTGTTACTTGCCTCGTTGGGGCCCATTTCAGGTGAATAATGACTAGTAGTAGTAGGAAGGCAGGGTTTGCACACATTATCCAGCTTTTTAGCATCAAAAACATCTCCAGACGAAGCTTCAGTCCTGTATTCAATAACAGTTTTGTCCTCTGAATCCGCTTCCCAGGTACCCGAAGCATTCTGCAACCAACCCGCGCTCTCCAGCGCACAGGCAGGGGACCAATTCTGTTGTAAAGCTGTCAGTTCAGCATTTGTCTCTATATGTCTCAACGGGGAATGCGCTGTAAGTGCAGGATTTACAGTGGGTGTTTGAATTGGGACTTCCTTCACTGGAGTGGCCTTTGGTTGTGTGGCTCCATGAATATTCAAAAGACCCAGTCTGCGTCTTGCAGGGAGAGGAGGCTTTGCTGGTTCTTGGGACACAGCTTTCTGCTGCTTACTACTGCCAGCCAAAGAGGTCTCAAGTTTGGGGGGAAGTTACAGAACCTGCAGGGAGATCATTCTTTGCCACGTCATCACACAACTGATTCCCATGTGAGTCACCACACAGAACTATCTGAGAACTTTCAGGCAAATTTGACAGTTCTTTTTGGAGCGCTTCACGTTGTGATTTAAACTGCTCTTCTTTTGTTAGCAGCTCTAAAACTAATGTCTCTTTATCTGACACAGTCTTAACATTATCAGGCAAGGTGTACGGTACCTGGGTTTTTTCTTCAGCATCCTCCATGATCTGAGACCAGTCCATGTTATCTTCAAAGAAACATACCAGCGCATCATTCTCCTCCATTGATGCACTTAAGTCTTTCTCACTTGCTGAAACTGCAGCCTCCAGAACAATAGCTTTCTGACCTTCCTCTCCCGTTTGCAAGTTTGTAGGCCTTGAAACCAGGCCTCCTCCTTGTAGTACATCCTGCTCCCCTGCCCCATCAGCACTTCCTCCTCCTCCTGTGTCCGGCTGCAAACTGAGCCCCTCCATCCTGTCCACAGGAAGTGACAGCACCCCTTCTAGCAGTGTAGGGGAAATTCCCCAGTGTCCTGGCCAAATTTCCCTCATTCACTAAAAAGATACCACCAACAGCTTAATCTGGTTCAAGGTCAGTTGGCATTCATCTGTGTCCCCCTACCCCCGGGTCATGCCTGAAAATAGGCAGGATTTGTCTAGTGCACTTACCTGGTCAACAAAAACTAAAAAAAAAAATATTTTAATTTCTTAAGGGGCCATTGCATGGGGAATTGATGCCTGAAATCTGGGGGGTGGTAAAAGAAAAGGTCAAAACCTTGGTCTTGGAGGTATTAAGAGTGTAACCAGAGTATTCCAAAAATTCTCAAACCAAGGACATGATATGCTGGAGGGAAGGAATTGAGGAGGTCAGCCAAATATAGTAAAATATCCACATTGAAGCTATGCGATGCTTTGTATTTCCCATGTCCATTCCCTGCAGCAAGCCTAATTTTTTGAGTCAAAGGCTCTATATACCATATAGAGCAAACAAAACAGGGGGAAGGGTGCACTGTTGACACAAGCCCCTGCCTAACTTAAACCCTGACAGAATATGTCAGCACAAACATAGGCCTTTGAAAAGCATAAGGCTGCTATTGTAGTGTATAAAAGTGAGGGAGAAGCCAAACCTGCTAAGGACACCAGATATGTATCTCCAGTCTACTTGATCAAATACCTTCTCGGCATTCATACTCATAATCAAAGCCTGTTATTTAGTTATCTTGAGATGGTTAGTAATATGACTTGTTCTCCGAACGGTTCAGTGCTCCAGATAATGGCCCCTATGCACAAAGGGCATAAAATTACACCTACAGGGCACACCGCCCTTGAGCTTGCACCGCATACAGGCACACACCTGGCAGCATTCACGACCGCCGCCCACCTGTCTGCAGCCCGCCTCGCAGGGTGGATGGGCAGGGGCTGGATCCAGGCAGGCATCCAATCAGATGCCCATCCTGGGTCCCAAGTGAATCCCTTTACATGGCTGGGCGATGTCAGCTGGGCGCCCTGCATATGTAAGACGGCCAGCGGCCATGGAGGTGTGTGGAGGGTAGTGTCGCTGGTTGTCCCGAGCTGTGGCACCAACGGACCTGGGGGGTGTTCGGTGCTGCAGGTGTGTGTGGGGGACCACCGGTGACGGGGTGTAGTTCGGGATGCAGTCATAGGGCACATCTGTGTGGGGGTTGAACTACCTGGGCCAAGGGCCCTCATGGGGGCTTTGGGTACTGGGGACGGTGCTGCCAGGAGGATGTGTGTGTGCTGTGCTTTGCTGGCACTATGTCGGGCAGTGGGTGGCATGGGCACAGCAGTACAGCCCTGGTGTGGGGGGTTCTGCATTGGGGGGGAATGGGCTGCACTGTGTGTGAGGAGGTGTCTACCTCCGGGGTACAGGGTTGGGGCTGGCCCGCGCTGTGGGGGATGCCCGCCAGCTGCGGGGACGTTCCATTGTCCAGTGTGCATGGGGGCAGGGTACGTAAGAGACTTACGGCAGGGTTCTTCCAGGTACAACAGGTGCCCTTCTACACACTCTGGTGCGCAGCACTCTCACCTTAGTACATGGCGGGTAGTGCTGGCATGCCCCCCTACCCGCCCTGGCATGTTGCTGTTCACGCTGCCAGGGGATTGGGTGCGAAGGGACTGTGCACCCCTATTCAGTCATCCTATTCAGTCATCCTGCGTGGTGGGCGCAGCACATAGCCACTCCACCCATTCGTGCCATTATTGGCAGGGAAGAGTAATGTACTCATCAGTTTTGAAATATGGTGAGTAAAACGTGGAGAATTTGAAGGTTTTAGAATACGTATCGGTATTCATTGAAAACTTTTTTTGAAGAGTATTTCCTAAAATTGGGGGAGTAAAACAGGCCATTATTCACCTTATCTGGAGCAATACTGAACATTATCCGATGCCTGTCTGCCAGCCACAAATATCATCTGATCCATTTGCACCAACTCCAGTATTACCATTTCCAGTCTCTTAGTATGGAAAAACCTGTAGTCAACAATTGGGACAGATCCTGGTCTATAAGAAGGGCATTGTATGGGGTCCTTGCCAGCTTAGGTGTAACGGAGATCCCTGCTTGATTCCAGGAATGGGGTAAATCATCCACCCTCCTATAATGCATATGCCTGATGTAAAAGTGGATTAATAACCTCTTGAAATTGCTTATAAAATTAAACGTTTTGGTTTAAATCAAGGTCCCTTCTGCCTCTTCCTTGGGGTTATTTGGAATCAAGTTTAAATTAGCTTTCTTTTAAAAAAAATTTGATTGTTCCCATATACTGGGCAGTACTCTGTCTTTTAGTACAAACCAGGCAAATGACTGACTGGTTGTGTATGCTGTCGAATACATTTACTTTTTTAATTTTTGTTATTTTATTTATTAAGTCTCGGATTACATATACCTTTGAGCTAAGAGCTCTTTTACAAAGGTTCCACGTCAGTAGAAAGGACAATAGATTAAACAGAACAGTAAAGTAGGGTACAATAAAGTGTAACTAGGAGGTACAAAAATCATAATGCACACAAAATTGTAATGAACAGTCAACGTAAAACAACAGAGACACATTATGCTAATCAGTTTCAGGCACAGGAAAATGCATGCAGTACACTGATATCGGCCAGCAGGCTTTGTCAGGACAAACAGGGCACAGGGTGCAGGGAGGGATGTAGGAGGGTGGGCTGGGAAGAGTAAGAGAGGGGGTGATAGAGGACGTGAGGAGAGGTGGGGCAAGGGAGGGAGGAAGGGTAGAGATGGGGTGGGGGATGCAGGGGCAGGGGTAGGAGGCAAGAGTGCTAAGTTACTATGAAAGAGGTCGAGTGCTAAGACTGAGGTTTGTTTTATAAAACACTGTGCAACAGTGTGTATTAATGGCGCTGTTTTAAAACCAGAGGATGTTATTTTTATTCCCTATATTTAAAAAAAAAAATTATAATTGCAGGTTAGGAAGCATTATCTGCGATTTGTGTTGGAAAAAAACATGCACCACTTGCAAAAAACTGTTGAGCCAGTCATTCGAGCAACCTTGATGTGAACACTTATTCCCTCATTCAAATGTGTGACCGTGGGGTGTGAGGGGTTTCCGGGTTCAGGGCCTTTGAATACAGTGCAATTTTGTATTTTGTCCAGAAACAATGTTACTGGTGCTTGTAGAGATTTGGCTTTTCAGAGTAGAAAAGGTCTGATGTTGTATACTGTTCCAGTCCCACAGAACACCTACCCTCTTGCTGTTAGTGTTTTTGACATTCACGAAAAGAAATGCAACACTTTAGTCTGCACAGCTCTTGCTCTGACTCCAATCAAAAAATAAGCAACATATCGTTATGCACATGAACGTTTCTCATGAAGAAATATTCTGATGCTTTCAAGCCTGTGAACTCATGGGGGATTT
The DNA here is from genome assembly GCA_016271365.2 of Neoceratodus forsteri. Lineage (NCBI taxonomy): Eukaryota > Metazoa > Chordata > Ceratodontiformes > Ceratodontidae > Neoceratodus > Neoceratodus forsteri. Next base: position 1,267,218,541 of record CM057453.1, read on the forward strand.
TTGGAGTTGCTTGGCAAGAAAACAAGAATTTTATATAATGCGATTAGTCCACTTTAAAAACACATTTTCATAGCAAAAATCATGCCATTGTTATTTGTTTTGCCTTCTACAGTAAATGAAACAAAAATCAGAAAATGCTAAATAAGTTAGTTCCAGAATAGCAGTACATTTAAAGTATATCAATATCCATGGCAACCTGATTTCAAATTTGAATTAAAAAAATTTAATTTATGGCACAGACGGTTCCAAAGTTAGCCCTTTCTAAAGATACTTTCTTTGAAAACAGCTATCATTGACACCTTAAGGGCTTAGGGACTTAAATTTCTTTTAAAATAAAAGCTTTGAGTCAAGTTGACTTGGAGACATCATATCAATACTCTCTAATGTATTGATATGCTGGAAATGCACTTTTACTATATCATAATATTACAGAGGGATTACGAGTTCTTGAGGCAAGCCTATTGTGAACTCACCACCAGATTACTGGTGGAAAATTTTTTTTTGATTACCCGTGTAATTATCCAATCTGTTTTTAAAGGTAGACATGGTTTGCCAGCCCAGTGACGCTGAGGGTTGAGGCACTGGACGCCACACCGGCGACCCGGGTTCGGCAACAAGCCCAGATCACTGGGGGTCGGCCGGGGGGAGCAGGATTGAGCATCCTAGGAGACTGCTCTCCTTCTCTGAGGAGGGTGGGGTGGGTACACTGTGGCTCTGTCGGCTCCTGGCGGTGGCTGGGGGGTTGCTGCAAGTGATGGGTTGAGGTGGGGACGGCATGAGCAGCGTCAGACATGTGGTGCATGGGAGCATGCACAACAAGCGTCGACGCCATTGCACGCTCTCATGCCGGGAAGTAAAAGGGATCATGCAAAAACCCAGCGCGCTACATGATGGAAAGGCCCAGCAGTGCTCGCCGCCAGTGAAGATGCTCCCCTGGATCCTGACCCTGGCTTCCACGGTGGTGGGTAAATACCACCATGATGTGGCCAATGTGTGGCACAGAGGAGGGGGTCGAGTATGGGCACATGGAGTAGCACAGGGGGCTGTGTGGCCAGACGGATTAGGGGGAACCATAGGTACCACCACCCTAGCCGTGGAGGAAATAAATGAAGGAAAAAAATGGGTAGACATGGTTTCACTCTCCACAATTTCTGCTGGCAGGTTATTCCAGGTACTAGCTATTCTCTGTGTGAACCAAAAATTGTGCTTACTAGTCCTGTTGATATCAGCTTTTTCTTTATATTTATGTGATCTTGTATTGCTAATATTTGTTTGTTTAGTTATTCCAATTATTTCAAACAGGACTTCATTATACATTGCTTTGTAGGTTAGACATAGGTCTCTTAAGCATCTACAGTTCATACCAGATTATGTAGCCTTTCCGAATATTCTAGGTCCCTTAAATTCCTGATCTTTTTTGTAAATTTCCTTTGTATACCTTCAACCGACTTTTGGTCCCCTATGGTTTGGGGTGCCCAGAAAGTTGCGCAGTACTCCATATGGGGTCTGACTAGGCTAGTATACAACGGCAACGAAACCTCTGGGTCCCTGCTTTTGATATTCTTGAGTATGCAACCCATGATACTATTGCATTTATTGACCGTGTTCCTAGTATGTTCTTTGAACGTCAAACTGTGTGAGACTACTACTCCCAAGTCCTTCTCACTTTCCGTAGATGCTAAGACGGAGTTATTAAGCTGGTATTGATAACACAAGTTTCCATTGCTGAAATGCATCACTCTACATTTGGTAGCATTGAAATGCATTTTATTTTCTGTAGCCCAAGATTCCAGATGCAGAAGTGCTGATTGTAACTGTAGAGCTGACTGTAGGCTGCTGATGGTCCCTCCCATTTTACAGTCGTCAGCGTGTTTACTAAGCCATGCATTGTCTGGTGACTGCATGGAGGCCACAGTAATACTAAAGAGGGTTGGGCCCAGTACCGAGCCTTGTGGCACACCGCTTGTCACTTTACCAAAAGAAGATACATAGCCTCTAAGGGAAATGCACTGAAACTTATTATTCAGCCAAGACCAAGAGATGACCCAGTTTATAATGCTTGGATGTAGTTTTAATTTAATAAGGTGCTCAACTAATTCCTTGTGAGACTTGGTGTCAAATGCCTTAGCATAGTCCATAAAAATTATATCAACCAGTAGCCCCTTGTCCAATGCCGCACTCACTGGTTCAAAAAATTGAAGTTGGTTTGTGAGCCATGACCTACCAGCAATAAGCCCATGTTGTGTAGCACCTAGGTGCCCATTTTTGGACAAGTATGCTGTTATATGTATCCGAATCAATTTCTCAAGGAGTTTACCTATAATGCAGGTCAGGCTGATTGGCCTATAACTCTGGACATCACCTCTACTGCCATCTTTGTATATGGGAGTTATGGTTGCTGTCCCCCACTCGGTTAAAACCTTACCTTCTGATAGTGTTGCATTAAATAGAACAGCTATATCATTATCGTATTAATACACTTGCATACATTGACTGAAAGAAGCTCAATAAAGTGTAAATGAACTTGTACCTATATTGATATACCAATTATACACTTGAAGTATATTGAAAAAAATACTTTCCTTAAACAAACAAACAAAAAAGGGAGAGGGGGGTCAGGTCCACTCGGCATACTGCTGACTGGGCTTTGCACCCCGAGCCCAGGACAAATAGATCGGAGACCAGCGGGTGGGTAACAGAATGTCTGTGCAGATGCTCTGTTAGTGAGGGAATGCTTGTTGATGACCACTCAATGAGCAGCTCTTGGTGGTGGTCTGGCAGGTATACACTTGGCGGCATGAGTGACCATGCAGTTCTGGATCTCCCCAAGGCGCCGCAATGTATGCAGCCATGCGGGGGGATGGAATGAACAGTGGATATGGCCTTGTTGTGTGCACCCTATGCAACTATCCACCTTCCTATGTCACCAGACACCACCATGGCCACTGCAGCTATCCCAAAGACAGTCTGTGCTTCCTCTCCTCCCTCAGAGGCCTGGATAAAGGTGGGGACTACTGAAAAAGGGATACTCCACAACCAGAGGATTGCTGTAGGAACTGTGAAACTGAGCGGCAGTGGGTGGTGAGTCTGATGGCCAGTGGGGCTGTGGGCCTGAAAGGAGTGGTACACATAAGGAGGGTACTGGGAAGGAGGAATAAACAATGTCAGTACAGTTTTTAAACATTTTCGAGTTTTGTTATACTACTAACATCAAATATTTGTTCACATTATCTGTAGAAACTCCCTTCTGTATGCTCTTCTGCGTCCATACACATGTACGCAAACAGCATTGCCCACTTCATCTCTGGTTCATCACCTACCGAGCTGATGGCCAAGCTCCAACCTGATTTTGACTCTGTCCAGGAATGGCTCAAGGCTAATTGGCTATCTCTTAACACCAAAAAGACAGTCTCTATGTGCTTTGGCACAAGACCTAGGCTTTCCAAATTCACAACCCTCCCCTCCTTCCTCATCCTTGATGGTGGCCCTATTGACGATGTTCACGCCTTCAAGTACCTAGGCGTCTGGCTTGATCGTCATATCCATTTCTCCCTGCACATTGATACTATTCACAAAAAGCTCCATCTAAACCTTGGTGCCCTCTGTAGGCATAAAAGCTGTTCTAGGAGCGTGGCTATGTTGTTCATCCACACTCATTGGCATTGTCCATTTCCTCTTTAAATCTGCTGGAAGTCTTCAAGCTGGCTCCTCCCACCCAACCGGGTAGTAAATACCTCAGCTCCGCCCCATGACGCCAGATCTTCCTTTCCACTGGAAGGTACATGTTGCCACCATCGTGCTGTCGCATTTTGTAGGCCCTGGCTTTCAAATCTTCAGTTTTATCGAAATTAAAACTCGTTCGAGTTAGCGATCTTGCATTTGCGTCTTCGATCATGAAGGAGAAGTTTTCCCCGGCATTTCGCCGGTGTCCTTGTGGCCAAAACATGTCGCGCACTGATCCCTATCTCACATGCATCTACTGCCTGGGCATCGGCCATGACACCTCGTCCTGCAGTTACTGCTTGGCCTTCCATCCCAATGTCCTGGACGACCACATGGCACGCCTGAAACTGGGGAGACCGGAGAAAAGGAACCCTCCGGTGAAGTCCAAGGAGGCTAGGTGGGCGGTTTCCATGGCCGCGGGCTCTGCTGAGCAGCTGGAACGCATGCAGGCATTCTAGGAAGAAGCTGCTCGTGCTTAGGCTAATCGAAGCTTCTTCATCCCACTGAACCTAGGCTCCACCTTTACAGGTTCATTTAAGGAGTTGTGCCAGTCTTTCCCCACCTGGAGTGAGGCGCCCACAGGCTTGCACTCCTTCCACTCTCGGAAAAGGGAAAAATAACCTTCTTCATCTTCGTCCTGATGAAGGCGATCTTGGGACTAAGAGAGGTCTCAGTCCCAGGAGCATGCGGTCTTGAACTGGGTCGAGATCGCCTCCTCGGCCGCAGGCTTTATGGACCTTCCATCTGGCCAGACATCCGAGGAAGTGGCCGATGAAATAGAGATCATTCTCAACCCGTCGACTCTTTGTCGCTGGCCGTGGTCGACGACTCCTTAGAAAGGACTCCGGTCCTTGTGTTTCCTGATGAGGAGACACAGCCCACTGGCATCCTCATTAAGGATCCGGTTCCGGACCCTCGGGTTTCACCAATTCCCCCGGTATCTCCCGATTCACCGAGTTGGCCTGCCCGATCTCAGTCGAAGTCCAGAACCCCCTCGGATGAATGACCGAGGAAGAGCCAGAAGCGTTCTAAGAAAAGGCGATGCCACAGGTCGTCCTCATCCTCCTCGGACGAGGAGAGGCTCCGACGGAAACACCAGTGCTGTGAGGACCTTATGTGGCAACAGCTGATTCTGACCAGGCAGAAGCCGGCTCCGCCGGCCACCCCGGCCATTACTTGGCTCTCGCCTTCCAGGCCGAAGCCAACTCCTCCGGAACCGAAACCCTCGGTTCCTCCGCACGTGGGGCCAGCCCATCCACCGGTTCGGCCTGTTCCGGTCTCTCCATCTATTCGGGTGGAACCACCGCCTAAACAGCCCATGGGAGGGGCTCCCTCAAAAGAGGACCGACAGGATACTGGATTTTCCCGACATCTGTCAGTCACAGTCACCCCAGACCACCCTCGGCAGATTGAAGGTGAGTTAGGCGGCAGGCCGTTGTACCCAGACTCCTCAGACTCTCATGTCACCAGGATCCACTCTCATCCTGGGGATGATGAGTCATCCGTTGGCACAGGGATGGAGGAAGGCCCTTCCTCCTGCCAAGGGATTCTCCGTCTCATTTCTGACTCCACTGGAATGCCCCTGGAATCTATCCAGAAAAAGGCAGAGTACCCTCTCACAGATATCCTAAAGAGAGCGGATATCCCGACGGAGGCCTTTCCTGTGGCCAAAGCCATTGTTGGCCTGGCCCTCGAACTTTGGCAGCAGCCTGCCTCATGCCCAGCACCATCTGCCCGCATGGCCCGAAAGTACATGGTGCCCATGGGGTCCCTTGCAGGGTTCACAGAGCACCCTTCGGCCGAGAGCCTGGTGACCGCCTCTGTGTTCAGGCGTACTGGCAGTTCGGCTGACACTGACCGACCTCCGGACAAAGAGTCCAAAAATATTGACCACTCTGCCCGGAAGGTCTGTGTGGCTTCCTCCTTGGGCCTTCGTCAGGCCAGCTTGACTGTCATCATGGCGCACTTCTCTCATGCCCTTCTTGGGTCATTAGACAAAGTCCTCACACATCTCCCTGCAGACATGCAGACCACGGTCAAACAGGTCTGTGCTATTGTCAAACAGCAGCTCCAGGTGGCTCTGGACATCGGAGATTCTTGTGTCCGCCCGATGGCTGCCGCAGTGGCCTCTTGCTGCAGGGCTTGGTTGAGGCTTTCCTCCTTCCCAGCAGATACTCAGCATAAGCTTGCTGATGTGCCTTTCCTTGGGACCGACTTGTTCGGTCCAGGAGTGGCCGCTCAGCTACAGTGCATAGAGCAGAGCAGTGTCACCTTGGACGCCACTTCTGCCAAGAGTTCTTCAGGCAAGAACCAGCAGAAGAAGAAGCCTTTTCGACACTCTTCCCCTGCGGTCCTATCAAGGAGGACAGCAACATCAGCAGCAGGCTCAAGCTTGGCACCCCAAGCCTGGATCCCAACAGGCCCACAAAGGAGGCCGAGGCTCAGGTCCTGGAGCCTCCTCCTCCTCCTCCTCTAAACCTGCCCAGTGACAGGATGGGGGTTGCCACCCCTATTTCCATCACGCCAGCTCTGAGCCCTCCCGTTGGGGGTTGGCTTTGCCACTTTTTTTCCGCCTGGTCCACTATCACTTCGGACAGGTAGGTTCTCGAAGTGGTCAGTCAGGGACTGCCTCTACAGTTCAAGCAGTACCCTCCCAGCCAAGCCCACGTTCTTCGGGAGGAATGGACTTCCGCATGCACCCAGTTGGCTTTTCGAGACAACATAGCTCAGCTCCTCCGCAAGGACGCAGTCGCTCCCATGGTGGATCCTCCAGCAGACCCAGGCTTTGTCTCCAGGTACTTCCTGCTGCCCAAGCGGATGGGGGGTTGGTGCCTCATTCTAGATCTACATGACCTGAATCAGTTTCTCAGGTCTCGCACCTTTCGGATGGTCACTCTGTCCCAGATCATACCATCCTTGGAGTGAAACATGTGGTTCTGTTCTCTGGATCTGCAGGATGCATTCTTTCATGTCCCAATCCATCTGTCCCATCAGCGGTTCCTCTGCTTCAGGGTCAAGGGGACCCTATACGAGTTCTGAGCCGTGCCGTTTGGTCTGTCATCGATCCCACGGGTCTTCTCCAAATGCAGTACAGTGGTGGCGGCCCATCTCCGGCGTTGGAGGGTCAGAATCTACCCCTACTTCGACGATTGGCTCCTGGCAGGTTCCTCCCAACAGGAGGTGGAGAGGTCCAGGGATCTGGCCCTCTAGACCTGCTTCCAACTCGGCCTCCTGATTAACAAGGCCAGGTCGGAACTCATGCCTTCCTAGGTGATGGGCTTCATCGGGGCACAGCTCGACTCTTTTCAAGCCAGAGCTTGGCTCCCGGCGGACTGGGAGGAGGTTCTCTCCTCCTTTGCCCAATCATTTCTGGTTGGGCACTTGTGCCCTGCCCGGAACTTTCTGTGCCTTCTGGGTTACATGGCAGTGTGCACCTCAGTGGTCCATTGGGCCAGGTTGCACATGCGCCCCCTTCAATGGGAGCTGGCTGCCCAGTGGACTTAGCGTCACAGTCATTTCGACCAGCTGATTGCTGTAACCCAGAAGATGTGGGACGCTCTCCAGTGGTGGACCACCCCAGACCGGTTGCAGGAAGGGATCCCGTTTGTCCGCTTCGCGCCGATGGTCGTCCTTATGACCAGTGCCTCTCTCATGGGCTGGGGAGCCCACATGGGGGACAACAGGGCCCACGGGTTCTGGACCCCCAAGGAGTCCCGATACCACATCAACCTGTTGGAGCTCAGAGCAGTCAGACTGGCACTGTCAGCTTTCGCTCCTCAGATCCGGGGTCAAGTGGTTCAAGTCCAGATGGACAATACCATGACCATGTACTACCTCAACAAACACTGTGGCATGCACTCCCATCTGCTCTGCAAGGAGGCGCTCTACATCTGGACCCTCGTAAGCCAGTTGGAGGTGGATCTCCTAGCCATCCATGTGGCTGGAGCCTCGAACCAGCTGGCGGATGCTCTCAGCTGCATAGGCCAGACATCCCCCGAGTGGTCTCTCCATCCAGAGGTAGCTTACAGCCTGTTCTCTCATTGGGACAAACCGATGGTGGACCTGTTTGCCTCCAGGGAAAACACCAAGCTGAAGCTGTATCATGCCCTCCCCCTCAGCAGGGCTTGCTGCAGGGGGATGCCTTCTCGAGGCCGTGGACCCCAGGCCTCTTTTACGCCTTCCCTCCATTTCCCTTGATCCACAAGGTGTTACTCAAAGTGAGGAGGGACAAGGTGAAGGTGATTCTGGTAGCCCCAGAGTGGCTGCGCCAGTTCTGGTATCCAGATCTCCTCAGCCTCAGCTACAGGCCCCCAGAGTGGCTTTGCACATGCCCAGACCTGATATATCAGGGAAAGGTCTTCCATCCGGATCTTCAGTCTCTGCACCTCACAGCCTGGTACCTGAGCGGCTAGAGTTCCAGACTTTGGGTCTTTCCGAAGATGTCTTCACTGTGGTGGAGGCATCTAGAAATGAATCGACCAGGAAATGTTATACCTTCAAATGGAACAGATTTTCCATTTGGTGCCAGGGTAAGGGTCTGGACCCCTTATCCTGCTCTGTGGCTAACAATCTTGACTACCTTTGGTCTCTCTCCAAAGGGGATCTGTGGTCATCGACCCTTAGGGTGCACCTGGCAGCCATTTCTGCTTACCGGGCGCGGGCCAGTCAGCTGACAGTGGCGCAGGAGGCAGTGGCCAGGCATTTTTTCAAAGGCCTGGATCACATATCCCCTCCGGTGCGTGAACCTCAACCTCCGTGGGATCTGCTCCTGGTTTTGGCAAAGCTCATGGGCAACCCATTCGAACCCATGCACAAGTGTGAGCTCTCACACTTGTCGTGGAAGACGGCCTTCCTGGTGGCTATCACGTCAGCCAGAAGGACAGGGGAGCTCCAGGCACTTTCGGTGGACTTCCCTTATCTGGTCTTTCACAGGGACAAAGTTTTCCTGTGCCCCTACCCAAAATTCCTTCCGAAGGTGGTGTCAGAGTTTCACCTTAACCAGGTGTTGACTCTGCCGGTATACTACCCTAATTACACCTCGGACGCCGAGTACAGGCTCCATACTTTGGACCTGAGACGTGCTTTCTCCTATTATAAGGAGAGGACAGCGGAAATTCGTGGAGAGGTTCGCCATCTGTTTATCACCTATGCTGTAGCCGCTTCTGGCAGACCTGCAGCCAAATGGACCATTGCAAGATGGATTACGTCATGCATAGGACTGTGCTATGAGTTGACGGGCAAAGAACCTCCTAGACTGATAAGAGCTCATTCTGCCCTCCATACTGCTGCATCAGTGGCTGCTTCAAGGGACGTCCCTATCCAGGAGATCTGTCAGGCTGCTACCTGGAAGTCAGCAAACACCTTCATTACCCATTACCACATCAACCTTGAGTGATGCCGGAATGCTGGTTTTGGGGCAGCGGTTCTCCAATCTCTGTTCCTTAAGTAGGGGGAGTGCGCCTTGCTTCCCTCCCTCCTCCTGGAGAACTGCTAGGAGTCTGCCAATGAGTGTGGATGAACAACATATCCAAGCTCCTAGAAGAACAGGTTACTCACCTGTAACAGTAGTTCTAGGAGTGGTATATGTTGTTTATCCACATGGACCCACCCGACCTCCCCGATTGCGGACGCACACAACCTGGCTTCCAGCGGGCTAAGATCTGGCATCATGGGGCAGAGCCGAGGTGTATATACCACCCGGGTGGGTGGGAGGAGCCAGCTTGAAGACTTCCGGCAGATTTAAAGAGGAAAGGGACAATGCCAATGAGTGTGGATGAACAACATATACCACTCCTACAACTACTGTTACAGGTGAGTAACCTGTTAATTCCCCCTTCCTGCCTGTTGAGACATCCTCACCAACATGATTCTCCCCATCTTTGATTATGGTGACCTTGTATTTGGTGCTGCTCCCAAAACCACCCTGGCTAAACTGGATCCTCTCTTCCACTCTTTCTGCCACTTTGCTCTTAACTCCACTACCTGCACCCATCATTGTACTCTCTACTTCTCTCTATCCCTCCCCCTCCCTGGAGGACCGCTGTCTTTCCCACTGTGCCTCCTTTACCTCTAAATTCTGGCTATTATCTCTTCCCCCTTACCTTGACTCCCTTCTCTCCCCCATTCCCTTCAAAACTTTGGGTTTCGCACCTCAAGCTCCCCTCTCAAAAAACCCTAGCTGGACAATCAGCCTTCTCTTTCTGCGTTCTTAAAATCTGGAATTCTCTCCCCCTAAATATTTGCTTAGCTTCATTTAATGCCTCCCTTATCTCTCTTCTTCGCACTCTTACTGCCCTCTCCTGCCACTGTCATTAGGTTGCTTGGTTCTTTTGTCTGCTTCTCACTGAAGAGACTTCACTGTAACTGCATTTTGTATGTACCTAAACAGTTGTCACTGTATAATGCACTTATTGACTTATCTCCTTGCACTTTGTATTGTTTTTCAAACAACTTGAAGTCTTGCTGTATTCTGACAATAGCAGTGAGTCCTAACCTTCGAACTGCCCCAGAGATGAAAGAGTTAACTTTCCATGCCAGGCATGGAACGCTGAGCTCGAGCTCGGTTGAGACTCTGTCTGTTGCTGTTTAAACTCAAACCGTCAGATTCTTTACTCCGACTCACTGAACAGTCGCCCGGAGATTTCTCCTTCTGCTCAGTTCAATTTGTCGGTTAAAGTACCGCTTTTCTTGGTTTTCGACTGAATTTAAACCGTAACCTGTCGGTTCAGTCTCTGTCTGTGGTATTTGTGAGTATTAGATAGGTTTATATTATTTTCTATTCTGTGTGGAACTTGTAAACGGTTCATCGGTTCGGTTTGAACCGATCAAGTTGTTTAAAAAATCTTTATTTGTACTTCTAGTGTGTGGTTATCGGTTCTTATCGGTTCTAAAAAAGGATTTTATTGATGCTTTTTCCACTTAATTCGAATACGGTCAGGAACCATAAGAGGGTCTGCCTGGCGGATTGCCATTAAAAGGGTAAGATTGGTTAGGACTGCACAATGTCTGAGAAACCCAAAGAAAACCGGCCCACTGGGTTTCAACACTGCAGTGTGTGGGGGAAGTCTTTGCTAAGGCTGACCCCACACCACCTGTGTTTATTGTCTGGGGTTTGACCACCTCAATGCAGACTGCCAGATTTGTAAAAATTTTCATGCAGCTACCCTAGAAAAGAGAGTTGGTATGCTCAGGGAAAGGGAGGCCAAAAAGTCCGCTGAACTGGATGGCCAGCCCGGTTCGGTTCATACCGAACCAGAAGGAGTGCCCTCTGACCAGGGCTAGACTTCTTCGGGCAAAAGGAGAGCCGATTCTGAGGAGTCAGTTCCGGCTAAGAGAACAAGAAAGAAAAATCAGCCGGTGTGGATCCAAAACTTTCTTTCTCCAACCACTGGAAGAAATAGCCAAAGCGATAAAATTGTGCAGTCGCTTTCGAAACCTCGACTCAAACCGGCACCATCAGGGAGGCCGGTTCGCCGATTCCACCGGTTCAAGATTATGATTTAGAGGAATATTATGAACCAGAGGAGGAGGAGGAAGAAGAGTATGAGGAAAGTGAATGTGGTTTTGAAAGTCTGGATGTGCCCATTGACCTGGACATCTCCCCAGACGGACCTTCAGGAGTGTCTCCTCCTAGGCTTTCTGAGTCCCCCTCCCATTTCATGTTTTATAAAAAAGTGGCTGAAACCCTCCAGCTTCCTATGGAAGAAGCTGTGGATGACCAGGAGGAGCCTGACTATGTGGAAATGATGGATATCCCAGAGTCTAGGAGGCTGTCTATTCCTTACACAAATCTTTTGGGAAACAGACATTTAAGATTTTAAAGACTCTAATACTATACCTCCTGTGGATAAAAAGAATGGACAAGAGGTATACATTGTCAGGCTCAGATACGGAGTTCCTTACACAACAATGCAGCCATGTTGAGTAGTGCAGGCTGCAGCCTGTGATAAGGCAAATATTCCTTGGCTTCACACCCCAGACAAGGACTCCAGGAGGATTGATGCCATGGCAAAAAAACAGTACATGGCCGATCCTTGGGACTCAGACAGGCTAGCTATAAGGGCCTATACTGCTAGGTATCAAAAATCCAGATGGGACACTGTCATGGCTTTAGCAAAACAGGTCCCTGGCCAGCTTGCCAAGGAGCTGGAGCAGGTGGCTGCTGATGGTATTGAGGCATCCAAGGTGCAATTCCATGCTGCAGTGGACTCCAATGATGTGTCATCTAGAGTCATGGCTACATCTGTGGCACTTCGTAGAATGGCTTGGCTCAGATGTACTAGTCTGTTGCAGAATACCCAAACTAAGGCCATGGATTTTCCTGTTGTGGGTAATTCTCTGTTTGGGGAGCAAACAGAGAATTACATGAAGAAAATGGACGAATATAGGACCACCTATAGGAGTGCACAGGCCAAGGAAAGACAGGCCACTCCGCAGAGGCAGCACCCCAGGGGCAGGGGCGGGCCTTTTCATAGGCCAGTCTACCAAGCCCAGGTCTCCTCTTCTGCCTATGCTCAGAGGGGGTTCTTTAGAGGGAGAGGCAGAAGGGGTACAAGCAGACCTGCTTCCACCCCTCAGCCAAAACCCCCTGCCAAACAGGCACCCTGATGGGTTTGCCGGGGTCGATTCTCCACTACCTGTAGGGGACAGGCTGGCTTACTTTGTCCAGGACAGGGAGTCTCTAACATCAGACAAGTGGGTCCTGGAAGTAGTAAGCCAGGGACTGGTTCTCAGCTTCAAAAAATTTCCAAAGCTGAGAACCAGATCCTTTCCACCTGCAAATCCCTCAGAGGCACTTGCCCTAGAGGCAGAGGTCTCTTCCCTCCTGGCTTTCAGAGCTGTGGAGAGGGTTCCACCCCTACACCAGGGCAAAGGATTGTACTCCAGGTACTTCCTTACCCCAAAAAAGACAGGAGAATGGCGGCCCATCCTGGATCTCAGATACTTAAACAAGCACCTTTTGAAACCAAAATTCAAAATGGTGACTCTGGGAATTATTCTACCTCTCTAAGGCCAGGGATTGGCTAGTGTCCCTGGACCTCAAGGATGCCTACTTCCATATTCTCATCAGAAGCTCCCATTGAAAGTACCTCAGGTTCGAGCTGCCCTCAGGCCATTACCAGTTCAGAGCAATGCCCTTCGGGTCTAACCTCTGCTCCAAGGGTATTCACAAAATGCCTGGCAGTAGTAGTTGCTTCTCTAAGAAGGCAAAGATTGCCATCTTCTACCTGGACGACTGGCTCATAGTAGGCCAGTCCCCAGACCAAGTCAAGTTACACTTACAGATAACTCAGCAACTGCTCACCTCTTTGGTTTCCTTCTGAATCTTTCAAAGTCAGTTCTAGAGCCTGTTCAGCTCCTCACCTTCATAGGCGCAGAGCTGGATACAGAAAAGGCCAGAGCTTTCCTTCCCCTGGACAGGGCAAGGACCCGTGATCACACTGGCCTCCTCATTCACCCTGCAGGTGTCTCGACCAGCAAGGCATTTTCTGCAGCTCCTGGGGCACATGGCTGCTTCCACAGCAGTGGTGCAGGGAGCAAGATTTCAGATGAGGGACATTCAGTTCCATTTGAGAGCCTTTTGGTCTCAAAAGAAGGACCCTCTGACCAAATTGATCCCAGTGACTCAACCCTGATCCAGGCCTTACAGTGGTGACAGGATCAGAACAACCTAAGACAGGGAGTTCCCTTTGTCACCAGTCCCACTCTTAATCCTTACTACAGATATCTCTCTTGGGGTGGGGGCTCACTTGGCTACCTGATTACCCAGGGGTTGTGGTCCCTCAGGAATCTCTGCTTCACATCAATCTGTTGGAACTCAGAGCAGTATTTCTAGCACTTCAAGCTTTTTCCAAATCTGTTCAGAACAAAGTTATTCAGGTCAGAACAGACAATACCACCACAATGTGGTACATCAACTAGCAAAGAGGCACTCGGACTACGGCCTTGTGCACAGAAGCAATGAAGTCGTGGTCTCTGGCTTATTCCCTGAACACCTCCCTCACAGCAGTACACCTCCCAGACAAGGACAATGTCCTGGCAGATACTCTCAGCAGGATATCTCAGGGCCATCACGAATGGTCACTGGATCCCCTGGTCTTGGAGGTGATATTCTCCAGATGGGGCACCCCACAGATATATCTTTTTGCAGCCCCAGACAATCACCAACTTCCCCTTTTTTGCTGCAGGCCCCCAGTGTTGGGCTCAGTCCCCCTGGATGCCTTAGTTCTCAGTTGGGAAGGGAAGTTCCTGTATGCTTCCCCCCCCCTTCCCTCTCCTGTTCGAAGTGCTAGTCAAAATCAGGTCTCAACCCTGCAAGGCGATCCTGATTGCTCCAGACTGGGCCAGACAGCCCTGGTATCCTCTCCTGTTGTCCTTAGCAGTCTGTCTTCCCCTGTCTCTTCCCAGGAAGTACAACCTGTTAACTTGTGCTCAGGGGAGGGTCTGGTACCCGAATCTCAAATCTCTCAATCTCAAGGCCTGGCTCTTGAAGAGTTAGAGTTTGCTGATTTACACCTCTCCCAAGGTGTAATGGATATTCTGAAGGCTTCTAGGAAACCTTTCACCAGGACTACTTATAATTCCAAGTGGAAAAGATTTTCCATATGGTGCTCTGGAAAGCATATTTCCCCAGAGTCTGCTGATCTGCCCACAGTCCTTGATTATATGGTCCATTTGAATAGCTTGGGCCTTAGACCAGCTACACTAAAGGTGCATCTGGCAGCTGTTTCTGCTTTCATTTCAGCAGGTAAGTCCTCTTCTGTTTCAGCTCACCCTGTATTCTCTGAGTTCTTCAAGGGATTGCTTCATACCAACCCTCCATTCAGGGACCCTGCCCCTGCTTGGGACCTTAATGTTTGCATTGCTCAGCTTATGCAACCCCCCTTTGAGTCTTTGTCTTCAGCAGAGCTTAAGTACTTGACTTGGAAAACTGTGTTCCTGGTAGCCATCACTTCTGCCAGACGCATAAGTGAGTTACAAGCCCTGTCAGTGGAGCCTGATTTTATCTCCTTCCATAGAGATAAGGTGGTCCTCAGGACTAACAGGAAGTTTTTGCCTAAGGTGGTTTCAGATTTCCACCTTAACCAATCTATGTCTCTTCCTGTGTACTTCACTGACCATTCCTCCTCTGGTGAGAGGAGGCTGCATAGTTTAGATGTCAAAAGAGCCCTCAGCTACTACATAGATCGTACTAAGGGTCACAGGTTTGACTCCCTCCAACTGTTCCTCACTTATGGTGAGGTTGGTAAAGAGAAACCTGCCACTAAAAGATCCATTGCCAGGTGGATTGTCTCTTGTATTCAATTTTGTTATGAAAAACTGGGTAAGGTTCCACCCTCAGGCCTGAGGGCTCACTCTACCAGAGGTACAGCTGCTTCCCTGGCTGCTGCCAGGGATATTCCTATTCTAGAGATATGTCAAGCAGCTACCTGGAAAACAGTTCACACTTTTACCAAGCATTACTCCCTGAATATCCAGGCTAGGAGTGATGCTCGGTTTGGCACAGCTGTGCTTCAGAGCCTATTTCCTAAGTAGGTTCTGTCCCTCCTCCATGGAGGTACTGCTTGGTAGTCTGCTATAGTCAGAATACAGCAAGACTTCATGTTGTTTGAAGAAAAAATTACTCACCTTAGTAATGTTGTTTCTTCTAATGGAGTCTTGCTGTATTCTGACCTCCCCTGCCTTCCCTCTCAGAACCTTTGTTTTGGGATGTGGGTGGGCAGTGGCAGTGTTGGCACTCAGGAGGTGCCCCACCTTGTTGTTTTCACCCCTTTTTCTTTGGGTGAGTGGGTGTTGTGTTTTTCATTTTTGGGTCTCCTGACTTGAATCTTTGTTTTGGGACCAAAAATCTGTTTTTATGTTTAGTAGCCAGTTGGCTAGTGTAGGTTTACAGCTTCCACACAGGACCTTAGTGAGTTTAGCTCGTAAAGATCTGATGGTTTGAGTTTAAACAGCAACAGACAGTGTCTCAACCGAGCTTGAGCTCAGCGTTCCATGCCTGGCATGGAAAGTTCACTCTTTCATCTCTGGGGCAGTTCGAAGGTTGGGACTCACTGCTATTGTCAGAATACAGCAAGACTCCATTAGAAGAAACAACATTACTAAGGTGAGTAATTTGTTCTTTTTACCCATGCTTCTATATGCAGACTTCATTTATGCATATAATGTATGTCTTTCTTCCTATTTCTCTGCTGTCAATCTGTATGTAATCCAATTGCACTGCACTTTATGTTGTACTATGTTATGCTACTGTTGTCTGTAAATTATTACCAGTTTCTCCTCCACCAGGACACATCTTGAAACGAGCTATTTCAAACAACATGAAGTCTTGCTGTATTCTGACTATTGCAGTTACTGTAGGTCCTGCCTTTCAACTGCCCCGGAGAACAAAGAGTTAACTTTCCATGGCCAGCATGAAACGTTCAGCACGAGCTCGGTTGAAGCCCCTGGCTGCTGTTGTTTAAACTCCAGCCGTCAGATTCTTTACTCCGCCTCACTGAACAGTTGCTCCGGAGATTTCTCCTTTGCTCGGTTCAAAAAAGTCGGTTAAAGTGTAATTTTTTCGCTTGGTTTCTACCGAATTTCTGCTACTGAACCTGTCGGTTTAAGTCTCTGTCTGTGGTACTGTGAGTACTAGATAGGTTTTGCATTTAGTTTCTGTGTGGAACTTGTAAATATTGGATTGGTTCGGTTTGAACCAATCAGATTGGTCTTAAAAAAGTTTTGAATTTATTAGAGTGTGGTAACCGGTCCGTATCGGTTCTAAAAAAACGGATTTAATTACGTTTTTTTCCAAGAACCGTAACACGGTCAGGAACCGATAGGGGTGTCTTGCCTGGCGGATTGCCGAAAAAAGGGTAAGTTTTGGATAGGATTGGCCATGTCTGAGAAACCCAAGAAAAAAACCGGGCCCACTGGGTTTCAACACTGTAGTGTGTGTGGGGAAGCCTTTGCTAAGGCTGATCCCCACACCACCTGTGTTTATAGTCTGGGGTTTGACCACCTCGATTCAGACCGCCAAAATTGTAAAAGTTTTCCCAAAGCTACCCTGGATAAGAGAGTAGGTAGACTGAGGGAAAGGGAGGCCGAGTAGTCCGCTGACCCGGATGGCCAGCCCGGTTCGGTTCCGACCGAACCAGAAGGAGTGCCTTCTTACCAGGGCGAAACTTCTTCGGGCAAAAGGAGAGCCGATTCTGAGGAGTCGGTTCCGGTTAAAAGAAAGAGAAGAGAAAAATCATCCTGTTCGGATCCACAAATTCTTTCTCTGACCACTGATGAAATAGCCAAAGCGATAAGGATAGTTCAATCGCCAACTTTGGTTCCGGCCGAACCGGCACCATCTGGCAGGGGCTCGGTTCGGTCGGTTCCCCCGGTTCCGGATTATACTTTAGAAGAATTTTATGAACCAGAGGAGGAGGAGGAGGAGGAGGAGGGAGAGTATGAGTATAATGATGATGGTGATTATGAAAGTCTGGATGTGCCTATTGACCCAGACATCTCCCCAGACAGACCTTCAGGTGTTTCTCCTCCTAGGCTTTCTGAGTCCCCTTCCCACTTTATGTTTTACAAGAAAGTGGCTGAAACCCTCCAGCTTCCAATGGAAGAAGCAGTAGAGGATCAGGAGGAGCCTGATTTTGTTGAGATGATGGACATCCCAGAGTCAGGAGATTGTCTATTCTCCATAAATCTTTTGGGAAACAGACATTTAAAATTTAAGACTCCTAATTCCATATCTCCTGTGGACAGAAGAATGGACAAGAGGTATACCCTTTCAGGCTTGGACACGGAGTTCCTTTCCCAGCAATGCAGCCATGTTGTATGGCAGGCTGCTGCCTGTGATAAGGCAAATATTCCCTTGGCATCACACCCCCCAGATAAGGACTCCAGGAGGATTGATGCCATGGCAAATAAGCAGTACATGGCAGCATCTTTGGGACTCAGGCAGGCTAACTATATGGCCTACACAGCTAGATACCAGAAGTCTAGGTGGGACACTGTACTGGCTCTGGCTAAACAGGCCCCTGACCAGCTTGCCAAGGAGCTGGAGCAGGTGGCTGCAGATGGGATTGAGGCATCCAAAGTGCAATTTCATGCTGCTGTGGACTCCAATGATGTTTCATCTAGAGTCATGGCTACATCTGTGGCCCTTCGGAGGATGGCTTGGCTCAGATGTACTAGCCTATCACAGGATACCCAGGCTAAGGCCATGGATTTCCCTGTCATTGGTAATTCTCTGTTTGGGGAGCAGACAGAGAACTACATGAAAAAGATGGACGAATACAGGACCACCTACAGGAGTGCTCAGACCAAAGAAAGGCAAGCCACTCCTCAGAGGCAGCATTCCAGGGGTAGGGGTAGGCCCTTTCAAAGGCCTTTTTACCAAGCCCAGGCTTCCTCTTCTGCTTATGCTCAGTGGGGGTTCTTCAGAGGGAGAGGCAGATGGGGAATGAGCAGGCCTGCTTCCACCCCTCAGCCTAAAGCCCCTGCCAAGCAGACACCCTGATGGGTCTGCCTGGGCCGATTCTCCAATACCTGTAGGGGGCAGGCTGGCTTACTTTGTCCAGGACTGGAAGTCTCTGACATCAGACAATGGGTCCTGGAAGTAGTAAGCCAGGACTGGTTCTCGGCTTCAAAAAGTTCCCAAGATGAGAACCAGATCCTTTCCACCTGTAAATCCATCAGAGACCCTTGCCCTAGAGGCAGAGGTTTCTTCCTCCTGGCTCTCAGAGCCATAGAAAGGGTTCCTACCTCACACAGGGCAAAGGATTGTACTCCAGGTACTTCCTAACCCCATAAACAGGAGAATGGCTGCCCATCCTGGATCTAAGATATCTGAACAAGCACCTTTTAAACCAAAGTTCAAAATGGTGACTCTGGGAATAATTCTGCCCTCTCTAAGGCCAGGGGACTGGCTAGCCTCCCTGGACCTCAAAGATGCCTATTTTCACATTCCCATCAGGTGCTCCCACAGAAAGTACCTCAGGTTCGAGTTGCCCTCTGGCCACTATCGATTCAGAGCAATGCCCGTTGGCCTAACATCAGTCCCAAGGGTGTTCACAAAGTGCCTGGCAGTAGTGGTTGCTTTCCTAAGGAGAAAAAAGATCTCCATCTTTCCATACTTGGACGACTGGCTCATAGTGGGTCAGTCTCCAGACCAAGTCAAGTCACATCTGCTAATAACTCAGCAAGTGCTCACTTCCTTAGGATTCCTCCTCAACCTTCCAAAGTCAGTTCTCGAGCCAGTACAGCTCCTTACCTTTATAGGGGCGGAGCTGGATACAATAAGGGCAAGAGCCTTCCTTCCCCTGGACAGGGCAAGGACCCTTATGGAACTGGCCTCTTCATTCATCCTTCAGGTGTCTCAACCAGCAAGGCATTTCCTGCAGCTCCTGGGCCACATGGCAGCCTCTACAGCAGTGGTGCAGGGGGCAAGATTCCAAATGAGGGACATTCAGTTCCACTTAAGAGCCTTCTGGTCCCAAAGAAAGGATTCCCTTACCAAACTAGTCCCAGTGACTCGAACCCTGATCCAGGCTTTGCAATGGTGGCAGGATCAGGACAATTTGAGACAGGGAGTTCCTTTTGTCACTCAGTCTCATTCAGTGATACTCACCACAGATGCCTCCCTGCTGGGCTGGGGAGCCCACTTGAGGGATCTTACCACCCAAGGGCTGTGGTCACCTCAAGAATCTCTGCTTCACATCAATCTTGGAACTCAGAGCAGTGTTTCTGGCACTGCAAGCCTTTTCCAAATCTGTACAGAGCAAGGTGGTCCAGATCAGAACAGACAGTACCACCACAATGTGGTACATCAACAAGCAAGGAGGCACTCGGTCTATGGCCTTGTGCACAGAAGCAATGAAGTTGTGGTCTCTGGCCTATTCCCTGCAAAGCTCTCTTATAGCAGTTTACCTCCCAGGGAAGGACAATGTCCTAGCAGATGCTTTCAGCAGGATATCCCAGGGCCATCACAAATGGACCCTAGATCCCCTAGTTTTGGAAGTGATTTTCTCGAGATGGGGCACTCCACAGATAGATCTTTTTGCAGCCCCAGACAATCACCAACTTCCTCTCTTTTGTTGCAGACCCCAGTCTTGGGCTCAGTCCCCCTGGATGCTCTGATTCTGAATTGGGAGGGGAAATTCTGTATGCTTTTCCCCTTCCCTCTCCTGTTCAAAGTGTTAGTCAAGATCAGGTCTCAACCATGCAAAGTGATTCTGATTGCTCCAGACTGGGCCAGACAGCCCTGGTACCCACTGTTGCTGTCCTTAGCAGTCCACCTTCCCTTGTCTCTTCCCAGGAATTACAACCTGTTGACATCCTCTCAGGGGAGGATTTGGTATCCAAACCTCAAATCTCTCAATCTCAAGGCATGGCTCTTGAAGAGTTAGAGTTTGCTGATCTACACCTTTCTCAAGGGGTTCTGGATATCCTTAAGGCTTCTCGGAAGCCCTCCACCAGAAAGACTTACAACTCCAAATGGAAAAGGTTGACTATTTGGTGCTCTATTAAGCATATTTCTCCAGAATCTGCTGGGTTGCCTACAGTCCTGGACTATATGGTCATCTTAATGGCTTGGGACTTAGGCCAGCTATACTTAAAGTGCATCTGGCAGCTGTTTCTGCCTTCTTGTCAGTAGGCAAGTCCTCTCCTCTGTCAGCCCATCCCGTGTTTTGTAAGTTCTTCAGGGGATTGCTGCACACCAATCCCCCCTTTAGGGACCCTGCTCCTGCTTGGGACCTTAATGTTTGCATTGCTCAGCTTATGCAACCCCCTTTGAGCCTTTGTCCTCTGCAGAGCTTAAGTACTTGACTTGGAAAACTGTGTTTTTGGTAGCCATTACCTCTGCCAGGCATATCAGTGAATTGCAAGCCCTGTCAGTGGAGCCTGATTTAATCTCCTTCCATAGAGATAAAGTGGTCCTAAGAACTAACAGGAAGTTTTTGCCTAAGGTGGTTTCAGATTTCCACCTTAATCAGTCTATGTCTCCCTGTTTTCTTCACTGACCATTCCTCCTCTGGAGAGAGGAGGCTGCACAGCTTGGATGTTAAAAGGGTCCTCAGCTACTACGTAGAGCGCACCAAGGGTCACAGGTTTGAGTCCCTCCAGTTGTTCCTCACATATGGAGAGGTCGGTAAGGGCAAACCTGCCACTAAAAGATCTGTTGCCAGGTGGATTGTCTCTTGCATACAATTCTGCTATGAAAAACTGGGTAGAACCCCACCCTCAGGCCTGAGGGCTCACTCTACTAGAGGTACAGCTGCTTCCCTGGCTGCTGCCAGGGATATTCCTATCTTAGAAATTTGTCAAGCAGCCACCTGGAAAACAGTCCATACTTTCACCAAGCATTACTCTCTGATATCCAGGCTAGAGTGATGCTCGGTTTGGCACAGCAGTACTTCAGAGCCTATTCCCAAAGTAGGTTCTGTCCCTCCTCCATGGAGGTACTGCTTGGTAGTCTGCAGTAGTCAGAATACAGGAAGATTTCATGTTGTTTGAAGAAAAAAATTACTCACCTTAGTAATGTTGTTTCTTCTAATGGAGTCTTGCTATATTCTGACCTCCCTCTCCCTCCACCTCCCCTCTCAGAACCTGGTTTTTGGGATGTGGGTGGGCAGGAGCAGTGTTGGCACCCTAAAGGTGCCCCTTTTTCACCCTCCTTTATTTTGGGGTGTGGTGTGTTTTGTTTTTTGGGTTTCCTGACTTGAGTCTTTGCTTTGAAACCAAAAAAACCTTTTTTTAATAAATTTAGTTGCCAGTTGGCTAGTGTGAGTTTTACAGTTTCCACAGAACTTCTAGTGAGTATTGCACGAAGATCTGACGGCTGGAGTTTAAACAACAACAGACTGGGGCTTCGACCGAGCTCGCACTGAACGTTCCATGCTGGCCATGGAAAGTTAACTCTTTGTTCTCCGGGGCAGTTGAAAGGCAGGACCTAACTGCAATAGTCAGAATACAGCAAGACTCCATTAGAAGAAACAACATTACTAAGGTAATTTTTTCTTTAGGCTCAGTATGTGTCTCCTGGTCAAACGCTTTAATAAATAAGATCCTGAAATATTAATAACATGAATTTAATTATATGTAAAATTTATATATTCACATCTAAAGATACTAGTGGTTTCTGTCGAGAAGAACCACAGACTTTCTTATTGCAATTTGTACAGCATAGGCCAACTGGGGCAGATTACCTCATTTACAAAGGGCTCTCCTGATGATGGCAGCAGATACAGTTAAAAACTTAATAGTTTCCTTAGAACTGTTTTTTCTTCATATAGGCAATGCTGATCATGATATGTGAATAATCTCTATTACCAGACGTTATCAGATTCTAACATCCACCTTGACGACCAGCAGGTGAAGGAATTGGTAGTATTTCTGTAATCAAAGCTATTTAGTTCCTGGATTGTAGTATTTAAAATGTGGTCCCTGCATGTGATTAGTTTAATTTTACTTGCAAGACTCAAGGTTATGTATTTTTTCTCTATTATTTAGGTTAGGAGGAAATACTTCTCCTTTCCTGTGCTGGCACTCTCTGTGGCCTGTGTTTTGCTCGATTTATTCCTGTCACAGTTCACCCATCAGATAACATGCTTGTTTTGACAGGATGCACCTGCAAGAATTCGACAGCAGTTCTATACCGACATGTCCTGCCCAGTCTGTTTACAGCAGGCTGTGTTCCCAGTCGAAACAAACTGCGGGCATCTCTTCTGTGGTAAGTACTTATGCCCAGGAGTTGAAAGCTGGTTCAAAGATGGTCCCCCACCCCAAATAAACCATTAGAACTATTCAGCTAGGCTGTACTAGATCTTGGCATTTGTGAAGCAGCCCTTGAGGGAGGGGGAACATGATAGAAACTTACAAGTATCTCAGTGGAATCAGCAAAGTCCAAGAGGGTAGCATCTTTCAGAAAAAGAGATGTGCAAGAACAAGGGGACACAATTTGAAGATAGAGGGGGGACAGCTCAGGGGCAATGTGAGGAAGTATTTTTTCACAGAGAGGGTGGTAGACTCATGGAACCACCTTTCTGAGGAAGGAGGTTGTGGGGTCTAAAACTGGGAGAATTCAAGAATGCATGGGACAGACACAAGTTCTTGTGGGGGGGGTAGGAAGAAATAGGCTGTTGGTTAACTAGGATCTGCAGCTTATCCAATAGTTGCGGAAATGAGCAGACTAGGTGGGTCAAGCGGTCCTTATCTGCCATCAAAGTCTATGTTTCTGTGCAGCAGAGCCAAGGTTTTCAGTAAAGCCAGCAAAAGGTGTAGTTGCATGGTAAGTCCACAAGATGTCACACTTGTCTTGCTTTTTGGTGAAACTCTTTGACCTGAAGATTAAGACACTGGTAAATATGATTGTAAGAATGTAACTACCTCATGTTTGCCTTTTATCAGGCTGTCCCCTTGTACTCTGTGACTAGATGGCATGTTGTCCAAGAAATCCACTCACCTGTGGCTGCTGTCACTGTTCTCTCAACTGAGAGCTGACACCATATGGTAGCCTTCTGTTGGTGTAAGGCAGAGAGAGACCTGGTAGGGACATAGCCCCGGGCTTACCTTCCATGTCTACTGGTAGATGGTAGCTGCTTGACAGAGGCATCCACTGTTACAATCAAATGCACACAGCCATTAACTGTTTTCAGGTATACTTCTTCCTATTCACTATCAGGGGACATCTGCTCTGTACCCACTTCTCAGTCAAGTAAGAAATAAATCACTCTGCTGCATGATAGGTTATTGTTATGTTTACTAACATATTTACAGGTATACACACACAGGAATGCAGTCCCGAGATCGCTCTTTTTGTCTGCACTATAAGATAGGTTTGATCCTGACTCCAAACGTAAGTCAGAATTACTCCTCTTAGTCCCTGCAGTTCACCAGTGGGTAAGGTTATATCGTGGGACAGAGGCTGTCTTACTCTGCTTTCTGAATTTACCAGACCTTCCACCTTGTTATATGCTTCAGGTTCACTCATTTCTCACATACCACTACAGTCAGCTGATGTGCAGAAGGCATCACTGTTGTAGGGGCATTCACTTAGGCACTCCTGGCTGATGGCAACCTCGGCCCTGGGTGCCTCCCATCAGCCAGTTCCTTACTCTCACCAGACAATATGTTGGGTAGCAGCCCGGCAGTGCGTACATCAGCCTGCCCTCTGACAGTGGCTGGCAATCTCCCCAGGCCCTCTGCCAGAGGCAGCTACTCCAGTTTCCTTCCCAGTTTGGGATTCCCTGTGCAGATAGTAGGTCCATCTCCTACCTGCTTCAACAGATCAATCTCTGTCACCATATCTCTAACCATTTTCAGCTCAGCAAGCAGCATAAGGACACAGGACCGAAACTGTGCCACTCACCAAAGATGAACCCTGCTTCAGTGAGATCATCTGTGTGCCACTAGGTCATCATGAACGTCCCTTGAGGGACAGCCCCTAGAATTCTCACACCCTACCTGTGCCTCCTTGACACTTCCACCTAGATTAATGGTGATCTGCAGTAAGTAGTTTTCAGACTCCAGTTCCTCAGTCATCACTGTTGTCCTGGTGTCTGTCCCTGGAGGCTACCAGATGACTAGACAACAAGTTCTGTTGATCTTCTGAGATATCTCTGTCATCGGGTCACACCTATGGAACTTGGTCATCAGGCACTAGGATCCCATGGAAGCTTTTCTGCAGCAATCTAGTAGGGGCCACCCACGCCAATGTCAGTCTCTGACATCACATGCCCTATATAAGAGGTGTGTGGCCCCGCTCCCTCCTCAGTTCTTTCCCACCATCGACAATTCGCGTATGGACTCTGCAGAAGCTTTGTCGCTCAGTTGGCCGCCAAAATTATACTTACCTTTTCTTCCTAAGGTGGTGTTTGAATTTACTCTGAATCAGTCTTTCCACCTGCCTGGTTATTTTCCAGAGCATTCCAATCCAGGGGAAGCATTGCTCCATACTTTGGATGTGCATAAAATTCTCAGGTACTACACATACTGTACTAAGGACTGCAGAAAAGTCTATCAGTTGTTTGTTTATTTCGCCTCTGGTAAAGAGGATGATCCAGTATCTAAACAGTGCTTGTCCAAATGGTTGGCCAACTGTCTTATTTTTTGTTATAGGAAGTATGGTTAGGAACTTCCTTGTGTGGTTCATGGCCATTCTGCCAGAGGCATGGTCACTTCTGTTGCCTGTTTCAGGAATGTGTCAGCTGCGTAAATTTGCGCTGCTGCCACTTGGAGTACTGTCCACACATTCACCAAGTACTACAATCTGGATATTGCCTCCAGAAGAAGGGCAGGCTTTGGCGTAGCTGTGCTTCAGGGCCTGATTTCTTAGGCCTCTGGCCTCCTGCCACCCAGACTGTCTTGCGCGTAGCACTGCATGGAACTCGTTCCATAGTGTGACCTGATGACAGAGATATCCCTGCAGAAAATAGAACAGTTGCATAAGAACTTACTATAACAATAGATCTTCAAGGGAATCTCTGTCATCGGGTCTGCCATCCCTCCCGTCATCCCCTTTTCTCTCTCCAACTCAGCTGTCCTGTTGCTCCAGCCTTTTTTTTTTTAACTGAGGAGGGAGTGGGGCTGGAAACACTTATATAGGGAATGTGATGTCAGAACCTGACGTCAGAGTGGGTGGTCCCTACTAGACTGCTGTAGAAAAAGCTTCCGTGTGATCCTAGCGCCTGACGACAAAGTTCCACAGATGTGACCTGATGATAGAGATTCCCTCGAAGATCTACTGTTACGGTAAGTTCTTACTAACTGTTCTTTCTCAGACACTGGATCCACAGACAGCTGCTGCCAGTGAGGGGGCCGTTGCCTCTTCAGGTGGCCTGGGAAGTGACCTGAGGCAGGGGTGGCCAAAGGACCCAGCTGTACCTTCCTATCTTTCTACCTTCCTGACACTTCTCATGCCATCATCCAACTGACATTCTGAACTCCACGCACTGGCTCTCAGAGGCTCTATCCATCAGTAGGCTCTGTGGACTGAGCATTCAGTGGCTGGCGAGAGATTGTTAAATAACCACACACACCACATCATTCTGCTTCGAAGAGCCAGAACCTGGAACCTGTAATAGTCCAAGAAAAGGAATGTTACTTATGTTAACTCTAGATCTTCAAGAATATCTTTTCGAGGTGGGTGGAGCGTCCTTATGGACGCCGCTTCTTCTGGGGTCCTGGGTGGCATCTGCACCCCTTTGCCACACCGCTGGTGGAAGCATGTTGGAACGGCATCTGCTCAAAGTTGAACACCAGGAGGGGAGGGCGCTGTTTGGGGCTTGATGGCAGCATGCCTCCACACGCTGGACATCTGTCCGTGCTGGTGCCCGCAGAGTGTGGGACACATCAATGAGGGAAAATGGGGACCATGGCAGTTGCATGAAGCAGGGATCCCAGTATGCTGGGACAAAGCCGCAAATGGCTAGCAACTCTCAGTACACCGCCCAGCCAAGGACTGGGGAGGGGTGAAGTACTATACGCCCTCGGGATGCCGCCCAAGGTCCCGGATAAAACAAAGTTAAGAATATCTTCTTCATGGAGTGTCACTCTTTGGTGGTAGAGTCAGAGACTCAATAACAAAAAAGGAACCTGCATTAAGGAGTCAGGCAAAAATCATTTAATTAACTCACAGTGTTATAATAAAAAAGTGCAAAACTTCAGCAACCCTCTGTTATGAACTCTCTCTCTATATGTGTGTGTGTGTTTGTGTGTACTTGAAAGGGATAAATAACGTGGATAAGGAGAGTCTCTTTAAGCTGAGTGGCAACCATAACATGAGGGGGCACAGTCAAACTGGACGGTGGGAGGTTTATGATGGAGGTCAGGAAGCACTTCTTTACAGAGAGCGTAGTGGACACTTGGAATCGCGGCTGGAAGAGGTGATCTCTTTGAAGACAGTGGGCAGCTTCAAGAGAGGCTGGGATAGGCATGGGGGGAATAAGCATCATGGGTAAAGAAGATGTGAGGAGTGGGGGGGGGGCAGGGACAGTAGCTCAAGCTCTTTAGCCTGCAATACAAGCAGACTAGATAGACCAGACAAATAAAGCTAAAGGAGCACTCTTGACACCGTGATTAGCTGCAAAATACAAATAGATTTATTCCAACAATTCCAGGACCCCTGCGTTTCGGCACTCCTGCCTTCTAAAAGGGGTATAACATACTGGACAGACAGGTCTAAATTTATACAGAGTGATGACCTCATAAAACAGCAACACACAAGTGGTATCAAACCCAAAGCAATTAAGTTAATACAGTGATAACAATGTTCAATACAAAAAAGGGTACTTTATACACAGTGTCCTTAAAAAAGTGAAATAATCAATAACAATATAACTACTATCATTTATCAGGTAGGTTACAATGATGCAAACCAGAAATTCCAGGCAAATCCTTTTTAGAATACCTTAAATGTATCTGTTAACTAGGTGCAACATTGCCTAAACTGTAATGACACTTTTGCATAAAAGGAGAGCAAAACAACTCAGTTGAGAAACTGAGAGAGCACCTATTATTACTTAAATCCAAAGAGAGAAATATGGGTAGAAAAAGAGACCCAAAGTAAAGAGACAAGGGACATGAAAAGGAAGGAAAGGTTGGGGGTTGTAAGGAAGGAGGAAGACAGAAGGGGAGAAAGTGAGTGGGAAGGAAAGGTAAGTGGGGAAGGGAAAGGAAGGGGCTGTCATCAGACGCCGATCCTAATCCTCCCCTACTGACCCCCGACAACCTGAGCTCGTTCCTGAACCCGGGTCACTGGCGTTGAGTGAGGTGGGGCATCCAGCGCCTCAACCCTCCGCGCCATCGGGCCGGCTGTTAACAGATGCATTTAAAGTATTCAAAATAGGATTTGCCTGGAATTTCTGGTTTGCATCATTGTAACCTACCTGATAAATGATAGTAGTTATATTGTTATTGATTATTTCACTTTTTTAAGGACACTGTGTATAAAGTACCCTTTTGTATTGAACATTGATATCACTGTATTAACTTAATTGCTATTTGGTTTGATAATACTTGTGTGTCGCTGTTTTATGAGGTCATCACTCTGTATAAATTTAGACCTGTTTGTTCAGTATGTTATACCCCCTTTAGAAAACAGGAATGCCGAAGCGCAGGGGTCCTGGAATTGTTGGAATAAATCTATTTGTATTTTGCTGCTAATCACGGTGTCAAGAGTGCTCCTTTAGCTTTATTTGTCCAATTTTGTCTGAGGTTTGCTGCCTCCAGCTGGAACACCACCTCGCAGTGTTTGTGCTGTTTCGCTCTGTTTTTTTGTATAGATGGACCAAATGGCCTTCTTCTGCTGTCTTCTTCATATGTTCATATATGTATTTGGAGCCACTTCTCCTTTGTTTGGGAGGTCAGAGCTAACAGAACCCATATGAACCAGAACTTTTGGGAAGGGCGGTGCCAGTGCCTAGCACTAGCACATGGTGTTGTCAACATGCCTGCATGGTATAAAGCAGTACTGGCCGCAACTGCCTCAGTACATTTTTTTTAACTGAGGAGGAGAGCAGTTGGCTATCTGAAAATGTTATTGGTGAAAAGCAAATGGGGCACAAACTAGCTTATTAGTCCCTGTAAGAAGAGACAAGTGTCTTACAGCCCATACTTATTCGAGGACGGTAAGGGGAGACATTATAAATTAGAAATGAGTCCCAGGATGGCAGATGTGCGAGTGATACGCTATGGAGAACAGATTCTTAAAGATTTTTTTAGATTTGTGGTAAGTCCTTTCTTTCAAGAATCAGTCTTCTCCAAAGAGTACCAGTCTTTCATGGAGCAGCAGGCTGTAAATAAAATAAAAAAAACAAAAACTGGACAAGGTCCCCTGTATAGAGAAGATTGATGCTTGAAAGAAGGGACTTACTGTAACTCTAAATCTTCAAGAACAAGAATATCATCTCCATAGAGTATAACTTGTATACCTTCCATCCCACAGACTCACTACAGTGTCTGAAGGGGTCTAAAGTGTCAGATACTTATAAGAAATTTTCTAAAGAGAGGGAGTTGGGCCATGGGAAGAGTCCCACTAACTCTTGATATGCCAAGATGGCTGACAAATGGACCTTTCTGGAAAGATACTGAAGGCCAGACTCAGGATAGTTCAGAACTTGCTGCAGAAGAAAACAAATGGCATATTCTGACTCTTTGGAACACAAGATGGAAACCCTTTCACTTTGGGCCATAGGCTTTTCTGGTGAAGGGTTTTTGAGCATTTGAAACCTGCCCACTTCTGTCTCCTCAGGAGCCACGACTGGAGATGGATGCATCGTAGGTCCAGAGGTACTAGCTGTCACTTGAACTGGGTCAGGAGACCTGTCCTCGGGTGTAAGGTCCACAGCTGTTGGATTGCCATTTGATGCATCAGTGGATGCCAAATCTGCCTTGACCAACAGGGGGCTATCTGGATCATCTTGCCTCCACTGTCCTTCAGCTTTAGGAACACTCTCTGGATAAGTTAGACTAGTTGGGGCAACATTTACCAACCTGTCTAAAGCTTTCGACATGGTTAATCATGACCTACTGGGCGAGCAGCTTGCATCTCTTGATCTGTCTAATGATACAGTCGCCTGGCTTAAGAGCTACCTCATGAACTGCTCTGAACAAGTTAGGATTGATAGTGTCCTATCTGACAGCAGACCCGTTCACTCTGGGTTGCTCCAGGGCTCCATACTTGATCCCCTCTTGTTGAGCTTATTCCTAAACCGGCTCCCTCTCACCTGTAGTTGTCAATTTCTGCTCTACACAGATGATGCAGTCCTGTATGCAAGTGACCCTGACCCTTTTACCCTGGAACACAAGCTACAGGACAGCCTCACTGCAACTGAAAGATGGTTCAGAAACCAAAAACCCATTACGAGCTATAAAAAAAAAACAAGACTATATTGTTTTCCAGTCCCCAGAATAGGCATTGTACACACCCACTCACTATAACAAACGAGACTGATACTACGTTGGAACCTGTCCAGCATTTTAAATACTTGTGAGTCACAATTGACAGCAACATGTCATTTGCCTGCCACATTGACAATGTTGCAACGGCCATAAATATGCCTATTGGATTATTTCATAGGCATAAGCAAAGTCTTACCCCTGAGGCCCTTAATCTCGCTATCCTGAGTTCAGTGGTTTCTCTTGTTGATTATGGAATTGTAATCTACAGTTCAGCTACAGACATAGCCCTCTGCCATATCACAGTCGCTCTTTATAAAGCCTGTCGGCTCTCAACTGGCTCTGCACAGCTTACAGATATGTGTGACCTACAGTATATGCCCAGGCTAACTGGCTCCAGTTCTCAGGTAAGCTCAGATTCCAAACCTGCCTCCTGGCAAAATGAGTCTGGGCCTGGTACCTACAGGTGTTAAGCTCCTCATCCCCTATGAAAACAGCCACCTCACCGGAAGCTCAGATAGCAAGGTCTTTAAGATTCCTAGGTGTTGCACCTCCTTAGGTCAAAGAGCTTTTGCCCACCGTGCTCCCAAACAGATTAATAATCTCTATAACAGCATTAGTCCCCCTTTAAACGTGAGCTCCGAAAACATCTTCTTGCTAATGCCAGGTGTGACTGCTACCCCTAGCTCCTTCTTGTTCTGTTATGTGCCAAGGTAGCACTTTCACTTGACCACTTGGCCCCCTAATATCTTGCACTTGGTGTTTCTCATATGTCCTGTATCAAGATACCTAGTTCTTTCTTTCCTTCCTCCTTCCTACTCCCCTCTCTCCCTCCACACCTCTTTATCCAACAGTCTGTTCCTCTCCAGCTTACAGCCTGTTACCCCCAAAAAACTTCGACAGGGCCTCTTAGGGCTGACGTTTTCTCTACTGCTAA
This sequence comes from Neoceratodus forsteri, assembly GCA_016271365.2. Classification (NCBI taxonomy): domain Eukaryota; kingdom Metazoa; phylum Chordata; order Ceratodontiformes; family Ceratodontidae; genus Neoceratodus; species Neoceratodus forsteri. The sequence continues at coordinate 1,267,249,082 of CM057453.1, forward strand.
GTGCATATGAGGCCTCTCTTGGGCTGATGTAGTCTCCGTACAATGCCCTCCTTCCTAACTACATTGTATGATGCTGTCCTCTCTTTTTTTATTGACCCCCTCAGTCTGTGTTGTCCTCTCTCCCTTAGGCCACCTTAATCCTCCCAGTTCCTCTTTGTGCTTATAGCAGCCTGGTATACAGAGTCCATTGCCTATGTTATTTTCTTTTATAGTTAGACTCATAGTTGTTTTACCTTGCACTTACCGCTGTACTGTTTATTTCTGTTTTTATTGAATCACTGTTTCTATAATTCTGACATGGAGTCTATGTAATGAGCTTGGTCTCACAGGTGTTAATCCAAGATCACAATAAATAAATAAAATAAGCGGAAGCAGTGGGAAGGCGTAAAGAAAACGACCTGTCCACTGCAGCCTGACTGCATCCTGACCAGAAATGCCATGCTGCCAATTTCTGGAGTAGAAGCAAGACAGTTTTACATTGTGGCGGGATGCAAAAAGATCCATTTCCTGCCTACCCCAGTCGTCGAACAGGAACTGAACTACATTTTTCATGAGGGGCCATTTGTGAGGGTTTGCCACTGTTCGACTGATTTTTTTTTTTTTTTTTTTTTTACCTTGGGGAGATTGGTGCCCTGGAGAAAACACCACTCCCAAACTCTCATCACTTCTTTGTGCAGAGAATAGGAGTATTACCCTACTTTCTTGTTGAGGTCGAACATGACACACTTATCCATTTTGAGATGTACTAACCTGTCGCAAACCAGGTCCGATAGGAACTGCAGCCCATACAGAACAGCTGTCATCTCTAACAAATTTATGTGAAGATGCTGTTCTGAGTCCGACTAAGTCACTTGGGTCTAGAGAGCTTGGCAGTGTGCACCCCATCCCACTGAGTACACAACCGTGGTCATTGTCATCTTGCGGCTCTGGAGGGGAGAAGTGAAATGCTTTAAGAAGGTTCATCTTAAAGGACCACCATTGAAAGTAGCAAGCCAGAGTCTTTGTCACCTGTATTGGATGATCCAGGGGTTGAGATTTTTGTGACTGTGCTGATCATTCACTGGGATGTTCTCATATGCAGCCTGACAAAGGGGTACAGTAACGACTGTGGCTGCCATGAGACCCACCATTCTTTGTGTGGAGTGCACTGTTACCTGGGTTCATTTTCTGGTATAGCAGTCCATGCACATAACTGATTCCACTCCATCCTCTGGTAGAAAGGACCTTGCCTAAGTGGAATCCAGAACTGCAGCTTCTGGGAGGGAATCCACTGTGATTTCTGGAGACTGAGTATCACTCCATGGATGTGAGATACTGTCATGCTGAGGACACTGCTGTTTCCATCTGATACTTGGATTGGCTTTTTATTAGCCAATCATCCAGGTAGGGTAACATTTGCATTCCCATCTTTCTAAGTTGTTCTGCAAGCACTGCAGAACACTTGGGGAAGACCAACAGCACAGTGTAAGCCCAAGCGGCAGTACTCTGAACTAATAATGTCCGAGTCCCACACAGAATCTGAGATATTTGCACTGACCAGCCCTGATGGGAATGTGCTAGTATGCATCCTGCATGGCCAGTGACGTCATCCAAGCCTGGGATTTCTGGTACTGAAGAAGAGACCTCAGAAACACCATTCCGAATTTCTTGTGCGCTGTGTTCAGTGACCTGAGGTCTAAGATTTATTTATTTTTTATTTATTTATTTCAAAACTAGGATTAAACACTTTTCAGCCATAGGCTCTTTTACAAGGGTTCTGTGTCGTATTACACAATACAGACATATTGAGAGTGACATGAAATCATACATAAGTGCATCAGTTCGGGTTATGCAGAGTTATACAAGGGACCACGGGGCCCAGAAGTGGAACAAGGGATCAACATTAACATAGTGAATAGTAAAGATACACAATAATCTGTATGAAACATGTCAATTGTAAACAGCAGACAGTGAGTGGGGGGCCGTTACAGTATACTTTGACAAGAATAATGTGTGTACATTGTAATTAGTCATACGAATAGGAAGAGAATCAGCCCAGAGAGCTTAGTCTATTAAAGGGAGTATAAGCATGAGAAAGATGTATAGGAAAAGGGTAGGTCAAGGTTGGGTGTGGTAGAAGGATGTAGTAGAAAGGGTGAGAGGAGATGGGGGGGGTTAGAAGAAGGTAGGCTCAGAACCATCAGCCCAAGAAAACCAATAGGGGTAAAGAGAGAGGTACTAGAAGGGGGTGAGAGGGTAAGTGGGATGGGAGAAAGGTAGGATCATATAAGGTAAGAGGGAAGGGTGGGGGTAGAGGAATATAGGTGCAGGGGGAACCAAGAGAAGGGTACTGGGGGGGGGGAGATTAAGCAACTGGAATAGGGGTAGGAGGGTTAGCGATAAAGTGCTAAGCTGTGCAGTGGACTCTAGAACAACTGTGGGATTTCTAGTAGCAGTTGAGTGGCCTAGTTAAGAACAGGAACTAGAGAAGGGGAGGAAGAAGTAGAGTGCTAACTGGAAGGACTACAGTGAGAGTTAGTATGTAAGCAAGGCTATTGGGACCAAGACTAAGGCCAGGGGACCAAGGGGAAAGGGTATTTGAGGGATAATAGGTGGGGTATGGTTAGTAGGGCTAAGGGGGGCGGGGATGGTGTAAGTGGGACACCAGGCGTTAGAAAGGGGGTAAGGCAAATGGGAGGGGTACAAGGGAGCCAGGTCAGGAGATTGAGAAAAGGGTAGACCCTTTCTGCACTAATTAGGTCGGACAGTCTCATCCCCCAATTGCTAGATGTTCTAGCAGTTTGTGTTTGAAGGGTACGATTTTTGACTTGGCCAGAAATTCACAGCAAATAGTGTTTAGTCAAAGTGGGGCGTGGTATGCAAAGGATCTTAGTCCTTGCGTTGTGCGGCAGAAGGGGACTTTGAATATCTATTTGCCAGATCCCCTGGTGCAATGTTGGTTTGGTTGCTTGGCAGAGTAGGTTTTGGAGACTAGGTGGGGTTAAGCCCAGTGAGGCCTTTTTAGCCAGTAAGCAGGTCTGGTACTTCAGTCTACCCTCTTAAGTTAAGCCATCCAGCTTGCCTATACAGTTCACAGGTGTATAAGAGATAGTGAGCTCCAGTGACAAGCTGTCAGGCTTTTTTCAATGCTATTGCAACCCTGTTGAGGGTTGTGTCTGCCGTAGCCCCATATATAGTTGGAGCGTTCTCAGTTATGGGGATAATCGCACTGCCCACTGCGGTGTGCAGAGCCTCTGAGAACAGGCAGTGTTTGTCTGTGAAGGAGGCCTGTTTTAGCATTGACTGCTTTAGCAACCTGTTTCACATGCTTGGCATAAGAGAGGGTACTGTCAAGGGTGACCCCTAGGTACTTGAAAGTATAGACCTGTTCCAGAGTGACTGTATAACGGCTGTTTAGAATTGTGAGCTGGGATGCTCTGTGTTTGCTCTGTGGGCTGGTAAAGGTCATTACTTTAGTCTTTTTGTAGTTCATGAGCAGTTTTTGCTTCATGAACAAGATTGGGCACATGCTGCCACCTTCTTGGGAATGAGAAAATACCTGAAGTAAAAGCCTTTTCCCTTTTCTGGCACCTGCACTCTCTCAGCTGCTGTGTTTTGTAGAAGCCCTGCAACTTCTAAAGAAAGCACCTCTGCCGTGGGACTTCTCAACTGATGCAGCTTTCCTTGAGGGTGATCAGTAGGTTGCTTTATCAGTTCCAGGGAATACAGACTCAGATAATCTTCAAAACCCACATGTCCTGTGGTAATGGTCTCCCACTGGTGATAGAAACAGGGTTAATCTCCTCCACAATTGGAGAAGAGGGGTCTACCTTGGGTAGCTGGGGTGACTGTGAGGCTAGCATCCTATCAGAGGGTGGTGTTCAGGGCCTTGGCTGTCTGCACCTTCTCCTGCAGCTTTTGCTTCTGTTGCTGCCAGAAGGGCTTAGGCTTGGCCTACCAATACCAAGTTCAGCACTCCCAAGCCACAAAGTAGAAGCTGGTATGCACTGAAGTAGCAAATAGTGAAGCCATCCTCCAAAAATTCAAGCTAGTACAATTTTATTGAGCTCCGTCACACAGTGTGCAGTAATAAAATAGCATAGCCTCCACAGTTCTCCATTACCCAGATGCCCCAGGCCCCCTGATGAAGCTCTAATTGGGTGAAGCACTGGGGCACCTGTGTAATGGATAACATGGCCAGAACTGTGGAGGCTGTTTTATTTTGTTTATTTATGGCTTGGGAGTGCTTGACTTGGTGTTGGTTGGCATTGTTTGGGAAGTGTAGTCCCTCACTAGTACCCCTGCTCAATACCAGTGAGCGCTGCACTTCCTGCGTGGAGCTTAGTCTTGGCCTGTTGGTCAAAGCCTCATTATGCAGACTTGCCACAAAATGTCTGCTGTCAGCAGAAGAAGACATGTCCTGTTTCTCTTTTTGAGGGAGTGTAGATGTTCTTTATATTCTTAGAGCTTGTTTTCTTTTCATTGGATTCCTTAAGGGCTTCCTCCACACGTTCAGAGAGATTAGTCCTATTAACTATATCTTTGTCTTGGACATTGAAGGTGAACCCTGCTGTTCTAAGTCAGGAGCGTCTCCGACACAAACCCAAGCAAGGGCTGCATAGGCTGCTGCATCAGAGGCATCTGGAGCAGCCCTCATTTGCTAACTGTTAGATTCAAACCCTTGTGTAGTAACCACCTGCTTTGAGGAAAACTCTGGAAGGTTCTCTCTGTCTATGAGCTTATTCCGTACAGAGGCTGCACAGTGAGTTCCTTTTGAGTGATTGGCATCATTGGTAGCCATAATAACGTAGCATCTGCTATAGGCTGGGATAATATATTGGTTTAGTCATGTTTTGCCTTGGAGCCTGGGGATTGCTGGAATGGAAACAGGTTTGTTCTAAGCTACAGTACTTCTGTAAGGGTTTCCAGGGCAGGCTAGATAGGTGGCACCAAAGATACAGGGAGTGAGGGTATATTAGGATACGCCATCTGTGTATTCTTAGCTTCATCTGTAGTCACTGCCACAAAGTTTAGAGCCTTGTGCATATCCTTCAGCAGTGGCTGATCCTCTTGAGGGGTCCACAGTGTCTGGGCAGGTGGGGTTACTATTTTGCCAGAAGGATACTCTTTATAATCATCTGTCTCATCACTGAGATCTAGATTATATTTCTGTTCATTATCCAGCAAGGAAGATGAAGCCAGGCACTCCTGCATCGATGAGATAGAATCCGAGAAAAACTCGCTGCCCAACACTGAGGATTGCTCTGGTGCTCAGACTGGCGGGGAAGAAAATCTCATTAGTGATGAAGGTGGTCCCAGCACTGCAGGCAGTGACAGCACAGACCTCAGCACTGACACCACTAGCAGAGTTGGCAGTGAAGACTGCATAGATGTTGCATAGCACGCAGAACCCAAAGGAGACAATCCCAGAGATGTCCACAGCATCCTTATCGGTACCGTGAGCAGGGCTGACATGGTGCAGGGGAGCAGTTGCTCCATGAGAACTTATCCATCTACTGAACTAATCCGAAACATCCCTTAAAGGCAGTGGTGGTGTCATCGTCCAAGCTGCCAGGCCCGAAGGTGCAAAAAACTCTGGTGTTATTTCATTGCTTGTGAACGGCAAAGAAGAAGAGGACCCATAACTTCCATTGCACCTAAGAGAGATGGCTGCCTTGGGACAGACTGATGAGAACTTGACCTGGACCTGTGCAGTCGCTTATCCTTTTTTATGTTTGCTTGCATGCAGCGCAAGAAACATATTGCGGCAGCTTGGTGCCAAAGCAGGTTCTGGAGGTGCGGCACTGTTGAGGTCAATACCTGCACAGCATTTTGGGGCGTGTGTGTGATGTCCACCAATAATGGGGGACACAGCTGGTGACAGTAGTTTGGAATGTTGCCACCAACTTGTGAAAAAATAGCTGCTGCAATCAGGGGCCGCCTTGTCATTGCAGCGTCAGCCATTCGCTGTAATGAGGGAGTGACCCGTTATTGCAGGGCGGGATATTCACACACTGATTTTGTTTGTGAACATGGCAGTGGTTTGCCGCCTACTCACAAACAATATTAACCCTCCTGCCGAGGGGTGCCCAATCCCCATCGCATAGCGTATCCCCCACTGTTATGTGCTGACGGGGTGCCCAATCCTCCTGGCCAAGCACCCCCAAAAAAGACTCAGTTGGCACACTGGGAGCCCACCTTGTGTGCCACATTGCCCTGTAAATAAAAAACTGTCCTGCGATGTCTTTCAAACAACATGAAGTCTTGCTGTATTCTGACTATTTGCAGTGATCCCCAACCTTTGAACTGCCCCGGAGAGGAAAGAATTAACTTTCCATGCAAGGCATGGAACACTGAGCTCGAGCTCAGTTGAAGCCTCTGTCTGCTGTTGTTTGAACCCCAACCGCCAGATTCTTTACTCCGCCTCACTGAACTTTTTCTCCTTCGCTCGGTTCAAAAAAGTCGGTTAAAGTGTCGTTTTTCTCTCGGTTTCAACTGAATTTCTGCAATCTAACCTGTCGGCTAAGTCTCTGTCTGTGGTACCGTGAGTACTAGATAGGTTTTCCATATTAGTTTTTCTGTGTGGAACTTAGAACATTGGATTGGTTCAGTTTGAACCAATCAGGTTTGTGAAAAGTTTTCTATTCTTATTAGAGTGTGGTACGGTCCAGACGGTTCTAAAAAACTGATTTTATTACGCTTTTTCCAAGACCTGTAACATGGTCAGGAACCGATAGGTGTCTTGCCCTGGCGGATTGCCAAAAAAGGGTAAGTTTTGGTTAGGATTGGCCATGTCTGAGAAACCCAAGAAAAACCGGGCCCACTGGGTTTCAACACTCGTAGTGTGTGGGAAGCCTTTTGCTAAGGCTGATCCGCACACCACCTGTGTTTATTGTTTGGGGTTTGACCACCTCGATTCAGACTGCCAAATTTGTAAAAGTTTTCCCAAACCTACCCTGGATAAGAGAGTAGGTAGACTGAGGGAAAGGGAGGCCGAGAAGTCCGCTGACCCAGATGGCCAGCCCGGTTTGGTTCCGACCAAACCAGAAGGAGTGCCCTCTGACCAGGGCGAAACTTCTTCAGGCAAAAGGAGAACCGATTCTGAGGAGTTGGTTCCGGTTAAAAGGAAAAGAAGGGATAAGTCAGCCGGTTCGGATCCACAGGTTCTCTCTCCGACCGCTGATGAAATAGCCAAAGCGATAAGGGATTGTTCAGTCGCTAATCTGGTTCTGACCGAACCAGCACCGTCGGTTAGGGGCTCGGTTCGGTCGGTTCCCCGGTTCCGGATTATACTTTAGAGGAATTTTATGAACCGGAGGAGGAGGAGGGAGAGTATGAAGATAGTGATGGTGATTATGAAAGTCTGAATGTGCCCATTGACCCGGACATCTCCCCAGACAGACCTTCAGGTGTTTCTCCTCCTAGGCTTTCTGAGTCCCCTTCCCATTTTACGTTTTACAAAAAAGTGGCTGAAACCCTCCAGCTTCCTATGGAAGAAGCAGTAGAGGATCGGGAGGAGCCTGATTTCGTTGAAATGATGGACATCCCAGAGTCCAGGAGATTGTCTATTCCCCTCCATAAGTCTTTTGGGAAACAGACATTTAAAATTTTAAAAACTCCTAATTCCATACCTCCTGTGGACAGAAGAATGGACAAGAGGTATACTCTTTCAGGCTCAGACATGGAGTTCCTTTCCCAGCAATGCAGCCATGTTGGGGTAGTGCAGGCTGCTGCCTGTGATAAGGCAACTATACCCTCGGCTTCACACCCCCCAGACAAGGACTCCAGGAGGATTGATGCCATGGCAAAGAAACAGTACATGGCAGCATCCCTCGGACTCAGGCAGGCTAATTATATGGCCTACACAGCTAGATACCAGAAGTCCAGGTGGGACACTGTTATGGCTCTAGCTAAACAGGCCCCTGACCAGCTTGCCAAGGAGCTGGAGCGGGTGGCTGCAGATGGGATTGAGGCATCCAAGGTGCAATTTCATGCTGCTGTGGACTCCAATGATGTTTCATCTAGAGTCATGGCTACATCTGTGGCCCTTCGGAGGATGACTTGGCTCAGATGTACTAGCCTGTCACAGGATACCCAGGCTAAGGCCATGGATTTTCCTGTCATTGGTAACTCTCTGTTTGGGGAGCAGACAGAGAATTACATGAAAAAAATGGATGAGTACAGGACCACCTACAGGAGTGCTCAGGCCAAAGAAAGGCAAGCCACTCCTCAGAGGCAGCATTCCAGGGGCAGGGGCAGGCCCTTTCATAGGCCTTTTTACCAAGCCCAGGCCTTCTCTTCTGCCTTTGCTTAGAGGGGGTTCTTTAGAGGAAAGGCAGACGGGTACAGGCAGGCCTGCTTCCACCCCTCAGCCTAAAGCCCCTGCTAAGCAGACACCCTGATGGGTCTGGCCGGCCGATTCTTCACTACCTGTAGGGGGCAGGCTGGCTTACTTTGTCCAGGACTGAAGTCTTTAACATCAGACAAGTGGGTCCTGGAAGTAGTAAGCCAGGGTCTGGTTCTCAGCTTCAAAAAATTTCCCAAGATGAGAACCAGGTCCTTTCCACCTGCAAATCCTTCAGAGGCCCTTGCCCTAGAGGCAGAGGTCTCTTCCCTCTTGGCTCTCAGAGCCATAGAAAGGGTTCCGGCCCTACACAGGTGAAAAGGATTGTACTCCAGATGCTTCCTAACCCCCAAAAAGACAGGAGAATGGCGGCCCATCCTGGATCTGAGATACTTAAACAAGCACCTTTTAAAGCCAAAATTCAAAATGGTGACTCTAGGAATAATTCTACCCTCTCTAAGGCCGGGGGACTGGCTAGCCTCCCTGGACCTCAAGGATGCCTATTTTCACATTCCCATCAGGTGCTCCCACAGAAAGTACCTCAGGTTCGAGTTGCCCTCAGGCCACTATCAATTCAGAGCAATGCCCTTTGGTCTAACCTCAGCCCCAAGGGTGTTCACAAAGTGCCTGGCAGTAGTGGTTGCTTTCCTAAGGAGAAAAAATACCTACATCTTTCCATACCTGGACGACTGGCTCATAGTGGGTCAGTCCCCAGACCAAGTCAAGTCACATCTGCAGATAACTCAGCAACTGCTCACTTCCTTAGGATTCCTCCTAAATATTCCAAAGTCAGTTCTGGAACCAGTGCAGCTCCTCACCTTTATAGGGGCGGAGCTCGATACAATAAGAGCAAAGGCCTTCCTTCACCTGGGCAGGGCAAGGACACTAGTAAAATTGGCCTCTTCTTTCACCCTTCAGGTGTCCCGACCAGCAAGGCACTTCTTGCAGCTCCTGGGCCACATGGCAGCCTCTACGGCAGTGGTCCAGGGGGCAAGGTTTCAGATGAGGGACATTCAGTTCCACTTGAGAACCTTCTGGTCCCAGAAAAAAGATCCCCTGACCAAACTAGTCCCAGTGACTCGAACCCTGATCCAGGCTTTGCAATGGTGGCAGGATCAGGACAATCTAAGGCAAGGAGTTCCTTTCGTCACTCAATCTCATTCTCTAATCCTTACCACAGATGCCTCCCTCTTGGGCTGGGGAGCCCACTTGGGGGATCTGACCACCCAAGGGCTGTGGTCACCTCAAGAATCTCTGCTTCACATCAGTCTCTTGGAACTCAGAGCAGTGTTTCTGGCACTGCAAGTTTTTTCCAAGTCTGTTCAGGACAAAGTAGTCCAGATCAGAACAGACAATACCACCACAATGTGGTACATCAACAAGCAAGGGGGGCACTCTGTCTATGGCCTTGTGCACAGAAGCAATGAAGTTGTGGTCTCTGGCCTATTCCCTGCAGACTTCTCTGACAGCAGTGCACCTCCCAGGGAAGGACAATGTCCTAGCAGATGCTCTCAGCAGGATATCTCAGGGCCATCACGAATGGTCCCTAGATCCCCTAATTTTGAAGGTGATTTTCTCCAGATGGGGCACTCCACAGATAGATCTTTTTGCAGCCCCAAACAATCACCAACTTCCCCTTTTTTTGCTGCAGACCCCCAGTATTGGGCTCAGTCCCCCTGGATGCTCTAGTTCTCAATTGGGAAGGGAAGTTTCTGTATGCTTTCCGTCCCTTCCCTCTCCTGTTCAAGGTACTAGTCAAAATCAGGTCTCAACCCCGCAAAAGTGATTCTGATTGCTCCAGACTGGGCCAGGCAGCCCTGGTACCCACTGTTGCTGTCCTTAGCAGTCCACCCCCACCCCTGTCTCTTCCCAGGAATTACAACCTGTTGACATCCTCTCAGGGGAGGGTTTGGTATCCGAATCTCAAATCTCTCAATCTCAAGGCCTGGCTCTTGAAGAGTTAGAGTTTGCTGTTCTGCATCTCTCAAGGTGCTTTGGATATTCTAAACGCTTCTCGAAAGCCTTCCACCAGAAAGACTTACAACTCCAAATGGAAAAGGTTCACTATTTGGTGCTCTGGTAAGTATATTTCTCCAGAATCTGCTGGGTTGCCTACAGTCCTGGACTATATGGTTCATCTCAATAGCTTGGGACTCAGACCAGCTACACTCAAAGTACATTTAGCAGCTGTTTCTGCTTTTTTGTCAGTAGCTAAGCCCTCTTCTCTTTCAGCTCATCCTGTATTTTGTAAATTCTTCAGGGGATTGTTGCACACCAATCCTCCCTTCAGGGACCCTGCTTCCGCTTGGGACCTAAATGTTTGCATTGCTCAGCTTATGCAACCCCCTTTTGAGCCTTTGGCCTCTGCAGAACTTAAGTACTTGATTTGGAAAACTGTGTTTTTGGTAGCCATTACCTCTGCCAGACGCACCAGTGAGTTACAGGCCCTGTCAGTGGAGCCTGATTTTATCTCTTTTCATAGAGATAAGGTGGTCCTAAGAACTAATAGGAAGTTTTTGCCTAAGGTGGTCTCAGATTTCCACCTTAACCAGTCTATGTCTCTTCCTGTTTTCTTTACTGACCATTCCTCCTCTGGAGAGAGGAGGCTGCTCAGCCTAGACGTGAAAAGGGCCCTTAGCTACTACATAGAGCGCACCAAGGGTCACAGGTTTGACTCCCTCCAATTGTTCCTCACTTATGGTGAGGTTGGTAAGGGAAAACCTGCCACTAAAAGATCTATTGCCAGGTGGATTGTCTCTTGTATACAGTTCTGCTATGAAAAATTGGGTAGGACTCCACCCTCAGGCCTGAGGGCTCACTCTACTAGAGGTACAGCTGCTTCCCTGGCTGCTGCCAGGGATATTCCTATCTTAGAGATATGTCAAGCAGCCACCTGGAAAACAGTCCATACTTTTACCAAGCATTACTCTCTGATATCCAGGCTAGGAGTGATGCTCGGTTTGGCACAGCAGTACTTCAGAGCCTATTCCCAAAGTAGGTTCTGTCCCTCCTCCATGGAGGTACTGCTTGGTAGTCTGCAATAGTCAGAATACAGCAAGACTTCATGTTGTTTGAAGAAAAGATTACTCACCTTAGTAATGTTGTTTCTTCTAATGGAGTCTTGCTGTATTCTGACCTCCCCCCGCCTCCCCTCTCAGAACCTGGTTTTTGGGATGTGGGTGGGCAGAAGCAGTGTTGGCACCTAAAGGTGCCCCTTTTTTCTCACCCTCCTTTATTTTGCGTGTGTGTTGTGTTTTGTTTTTGGGTTTCCTGACTTGAGTCTTTGCTTTGAAACCACAAAACCCTCTTTATTAAATTTAGTGGCCAGTTGGCTAGTGTTAGTTTACAGTTTCCACACAGAACGCCCAGTGAGTATAGTTCGTAAAGATCTGGCGGTTGGGTTCAAACAACTGCAGACAGAGGCTTCAATCGAGCTCGAGCTCAGCGTTCCATGCCTTGCATGGAAAATTAACTCTTTCCTCTCCGGGGCAGTTCAAAGGTTGGGGATCACTGCAAATAGTCAGAATATAGCAAGACTCCATTAGAAGAAGAAACATTACTAAGGTGAGTAATTTTTTCTTTTTTTTTTAACCTGTAACGAAGGAAACGGTCCCCTGGTGCTCTCCCTGGCCCCCCTCCCACAACCCAGACCCACCTCTGCGCACCCTGCCTCCTCACACACCCTCACCCCATACTTACCTCTGAGTCCGCGTGATAATCTTCGTGGACTCGGAATACGTTTGCACTCTTTCAAAGCTGACTGCGAACTGAGGAAATGCCGGTAAGCTGTATAATGGAATAAATAGGGTTTTTTTCAACTTTGCTGCATATCTCAGGCATTGTTTGGAATTTTGCCACTAAATTTTCAACATGGGGTTTTTGGGACCCCTCCTCATGAATTCTATCACTGTCATGGCGTTAATCGGCCCCAAAAGGTGATTTTGCGGTCACTGCACGGAATCACCTTTCAGGACCGATTAATGGAATGACAGTGCCAGGGTCCATGAAGTGGGCTCTCAAAAAGCCTGTATTGCAAATTTGGTGGGAAAAATCCCAAAAATGACTGTTTTACGAGTGTGCGTTGCGCAGTTGCTATGCACGCTTGTAACTTTGCGAATTTGCAATATTTTCACCCCAGATTTTCAACATTGGCATTTTTTTTCAGACCTCCTTGTGAACAGTACAGCTGTCATTTTTCACACCCTGGACGAAATGTGTTGTCGTACTTGCGGCACAGAATAGTGCAGTCGGTGTGGGAAATCAGTGTTCCGCACAGATTAAGAAACTAACAGTGCCACTGTTCATGAGCAGAGTCCTAAAATGCCTATGTTGCAAATTTGGTGATGATACTCCCATAAAATGACTGTGTTATAAGCATGTGTTGTGGTGTTCCTACGCACGCTCGTAGGTTCGCGAATGTTCAATATTTTCACTCCAGATTTTCAACATTGCCATTTTACCATACCTCCTTATGAGCAGTACAGCTGTCATTTTTCACATCTCGCCCAAAATGTGTTTCTGTGCATGTAGCGCACAATGGCGCAGTCAGTGTGCGAAATTAATGTTCGGGACAGATTAAGAAAATCACAGTGACACTGGTCATGAGCGGAAGTGTTAAAATGCCTATGTTAAAAATTTGGTGGAAGAAATTCCCAAAAATGACTGTTTTACGAGCATGTGTTGCGCTGTTCTTACGCATGCTCGCACGTTCGTGAATTTTCACTATTTTCACTCCAGATTTTCAACATTGCCATTTTACCACACCTCCTTATGAGCAGTACAGCTGTCATTTTTCACATCTCGCCCAAAACGTGTTTCCGCGCATGTAGCACACAATGGCGTAGTCGATGTGCGAAATCAATGTTCGGGACAGATTAAGAAAATCACAGTGGCACTGTTCATGAGCAGAGGTGTTACAATGGCTACGTTAAAAATTTGGTGATGATACTCCCATAAAATGACTGTGTTATGAGCATGTGTTGTGCTGTTCCTACACACGCTCGTAAGTTCGCGAATGTTCAATATTTTCACTCCAGATTTGCAACATTGCCATTTTACCATACCTCCTTATGAGCAGTACAGCTGTCACTTTTCACATTTTGCCCAAAATGTGTTTCCGTGCATGTAGCGCACAATGGCACAGTCAGTGTGCCAAATTAATGTTCAGGACAGATTAAGAAAATCACAGTGACACTCGTCATGAGCAGAAGTGTTAAAATGCCTATGTTAAAAATTTGGTGGAAGAAATTCCCCAAAATGACTGTTTTACGAGCATGTGTTGCGCTGTTCCTACGCATGCTCGCACGTTCGTGAATTTTCACTATTTTCACTCCAGATTTTCAACATTGCCATTTTACCACACCTTCTTATGAGCAGTACAGCTGTCATTTTTCACATCTCATCCAAAACGTGTTTCTGCGCATGTAGCACACAGTGGCGCAGTCGATGTGCAAAATCAATGTTCGGGACAGATTAAGAAAATCACAGTGACACTGTTCATGAGCAGAGGTGTTACAATGGCTATGTTAAAAATTTGGTGAAAAAGGTCCATAAAATGACTGTTACGAGCGACCATTGCGCAGTTTCTTCTCACCTGCGTAAGTTCATGGATTTGTAATATTTTCAGTCCAGATTTTCACCACTGGCATTTTTCCACACTTCCTTATGAACTAATTGCATTAAGGGTGTGTGTTGCCCAGTTTCTACACACGCTCGTGACTTCACCAGTTTTTTTAATATTTTCACTGCAGATTTTCAACACTGCCGTTTTTTCCACCTCCCCATGAACGGTGCGGCTGTCATTTTTCACATCCTTTTCGAAATGTGTTTTCGAACCTGTGGCACCAAATGGTGTAGTCGCTGTGCAAAATCAGCTTTTCGCCAACGAACTGATATTGCCACTGTTCATAAGGTGGAAGTCAGAAAAAACCCATGTTGAAAATTCCAGGTGAAAATGCCAACCACCGCCTGAGACGCTAGTTTCACCATAACGCCTCTACCCTGTAGAGATTGACAGGTGTCAGGGTGTGACTTGGGATTCTCGCCTGTAATGCTCATACCATTCCACACCCTGCAGCCAGTGAGAGGCATCGAGGTGTGCCTTGGACTCTTCGGCTCCAAAGTTCACCCCATTCTCCTATACAGCACCCATCTCACCGTATTTCCTGAAGGAATGGGGTGAGCATAAGGACCAAAGACCCCAAGGAACACCGTGACACTTGTCGGTGTCTGCAAGGTAGGGTGTGGTGAAATGGTGTGGCCATTATGCCTGATGACCCAAAGGCACACCCCAATGCCTGTCAGTCTCTGCCGGGTGGTGGCGGGGTTAGCTTCAGTTCAGTACTTCACTACCATTCCTATTGTGCAGCTCTCTAACTCCTACACTACCAGTGCCAGCAAGCAAACATTCGGCATTGACAAATGCTTGTCTTTTGTGTGAGGCTGACTGATCCCGCGAACCTGAACTTGAGCAGAGCTGGTACTGTTTTTTTTATGACTACGAGAAGAATGCCAAGCCATCTGGTTGAGAGATTGTTGGATACCAGAACACTTGCATAGAGAGGGGTGGTGGTCCAAAACAGCCTCATTGCTGGACCAGTCTGCCTTGTCAGGCACCCTACCTGCAAAGACGGTTTTCAAACATCATTGAATGTGGTAATGTTGTGTGAAAACTTGATGTAAAAGCTACCAAAACCATTACAAAAACAATAAATTAAATAGAATATAGTGATAGAGATGCAACAGATTAGACTGGAATGCCATTTGTGTGCAAACTGAAGTTCTGTTCCTTGATGAGAAAAAACACTTTGCTTTGGTAGTGGGACAGAAGGAACTGAGGTTGTTGGGACTGTCATCACTTTATACCCTGCGGGCACGTGGATGATGCTGTGCATATTGCCAGACCCACAAGTTCTGGTTCCAGTTGCATCCTGTTGCCTCCAGCTCTAAGACCAAAGAGTGGGACTTTATAGAGAAGATTGATTCTTGAAAGATCTGCACGATCCCCTCCACTTCCCAAGCATGGCCCCCTCCAGTTGTCAGACTTATCTTTTCATGTAAGAGATTGTCGGCACTGGATCCGCTAATGTATCTTATCGGTTCAGTTTACTGCTCCATCTTTCTTCCAGCACTGCCTCCACACTGAATTAAACTACATGTGTAGGTTTTCAGGTTTTTTGTTTTTTTTTTCAATTTCATCAGTCTTCCAGATGTTTCCCTCCACTGGTCATGGCATCTGTATGGGTAAACCCTTTCAGTGGGTTTAAAAAGTGCACCAAGTGCATTGCACCCATGCCATCAGCTGAAAGGAAATGATTGATGTGGTCTGGTCTTGAGACAGTCTCTGTGGCTAACTGCCTCAACTACTGTAAGTTGTCCAAGGAGAATCTGGCAAAGAAGATTGAAGGATCTAATTCAGGTAAGTCAGTTCATCTCAGTTCCAGTCACAAAACCGAGGGGGGTGATATGGTTCGGATCTGTTGACTGCTGATCAGAACTGGTCCTGGAAGGAGCTCGCCCTCTCAGATGGATGATCAGGTGGAAACCACCACAACTCTAATTCTGAGGAACAGCTCTGGTGTAGGCACCCATCTGGTTCCAAAATGATGCATCCTACCAGCTCCAGTTCCTAATCTTCACTGGTTGTGGATACAGAATGGTCATTGGATACTGAGTAGGACACCAGGTCAGGGCGTCTGCCCCAGTTACCTTTTTTCTGTTCCCCAGTTAAGAAGGAGAAAGAGCATACCAGTACGTAGTCTTGCCTTTTAAACTGTCCTCTGCCCAGAGTATTTCTTCAGATGCCTAGCAGGGGTTGCAGCTTCCATCAACATACAAAGGGTGGCAGTGTATCTGCATGACCAGCTGATCTCAAGTCTTGTATGCCAGAGGCAACTGTGAAGGCTTGAAACCTCACAATGGATCATTTTTTAGAAATCTGGATTCCTCCTGAATTTAGAAAGGTTTCTGCTGACCCCCAACATAGAACATCAGATTTGTTAGGATAGAACTAGGTTTGCCCCTAGCCAAGGCACTCCTGTCCCTAGATTGAGCTTCAGCCATTAGGTGGGTCAGTAGCATACATTCAAGGAGATTTCCATGACACCTCGACCTGATGGCTTCAGCCACATTTGTACTGTCTTAGGCTTGGCTTCACATGAGACTGATTCAGTGGTAACCCAAGGAATGGTGGTTATATTGGATGGTTCACATACTGTAGATTGCAAGTTAGAAATTACCCCCAAACTGGTGGAAGCCAGCACTCTCAACCTACAGTTCATCTGACGAGACACCTTACTGTAGGGAGGGGGAGTGCTTCTTTGTCAGGAGATACAGGATGGGATTTGGTCTGAAAAGAGATCGTCCCTGCACATTAGTGTCTTGAGAGTATAGGCAATTTACTTGAGGCATTTGGCCCTATGGTAGCAGATCAGACAGGTTAAATAAATACAGACAACACCACTGCAATGTTTTTCCTGAATAAACAAGCATAGCAAGCATAATCATCCATGAGCCTGTGGAGAATAGCCTTCTCTGCTCACTCAAACTTATCTCGCCTCACTGCAGCTCATCTGATGGACGTCTGGTGGGTAGTTCCATTGCACAGAGACAGCAAAACACACGAGTCATCTCTGAACCAGGCGGTCCTGTTCAGAATCTTTAGAATTTCCCCAGATAAATGTGTTTGTCTCTTGGGAAAACAGAAAATTTCTCATTTTCTGTGCAAGGCTGCCAGAAAGAGGAACCATACCTACGAGAGCTGAACTGGAAAGAAAGATCCCCTGTACCCCTTCCCCTCCCATTCCTGTTATTCACAGGGTTATCCAGCAAGTTTGCCAACAGTAACCCTGGATGATTGTGGTAGTTTCAGACTGAGCGCAACAGGTCTGTTTTTCGGACTTTCTTCACCTCAGTGTCCACAGACCCACCCCACCTTCACCTCAGACAGGATCTTCTCGCCTTGTCTATGGGAACACTAGCCCATCTGGATATTCATTTGCTGCCATGTGAAAGTGTGGGTCCTACAAGGATAGAATTTCAGAATTTGGGACTTTTAGAAGAAATTCTGGATGTATTGGTGGTTTCTAGAAAGCCTGCTATTAGAAAAGCCTACATCTTCAAATGGAAAAAGCTTTCCATTTCTAACAGCAAGCTTGCCATTTCCCCTGTCACTAGTCCAGTTGCTAGGGTACTAGACTACCTGCTATAACATATCTGGATTTTAAGTATAGGTTACAATATCTCTGATTCTAAACCTGTATTAATTGTCCTGAATGTGTTAGCAGCTGGTTCTGAACTTCTGCTTACCTGAGCACTTCTAAGTGCTTGTTCTGCCCTCCTGGCAGAATCATCATGGCATACACCAGTGATTTAATTAAAAAAAAAAAAAATCATAGTTGTAATTACCATTTCAGGCAAGAGCAAGTTAAGCAGTTCTGCCTGCTTGACTTTTGACTTTTAAATTACTGCATATACATTATAAATAACAACCACTATGGGAAAATGCATAACAGTTATTGTAATTTGCTTTATTAATTTATGCACATCATAATCTGCAAGGGCGATTATGGACATCATTGAATGAACTCAAAGAAACTATTACCACATATCATCTATGTCGCTAGTGTCTTCTGGACTGTACACAACTTCCATGATGGTGTACCTGTTAACTATTTCAGGTACAGGTCCAAAGAAGGGGCTTCTTTTATGGACTCTGCACCTATTTTCAAGAGATTAAGGTTTAAGTCATTCTTATTCCCATCACCAGGACCGTGTCCCCGGTTGGGACTTTAAGTTTGTTGCGTCCAAATTGTTGGATTCTTGTGATTTAAAGTTTTTGTCTTGGAAAACTGACCTCAGCTGACCTCAGATTCTCGCAGTCAGTCTAGGAAGTTCATATCCCCATCAGAAGGTTAAAAGGTACCTGGAATTATAATTATTATTATAATTTTTTAATAATTTCATGTTTATTTTTGTTTTCCAAAGGACATACAAAGGCAGATGGCAAGTAGTCAATTACAACAATGTATAGTAACACAGTGACATGACTTGTAACTGAACCCCTAAAAAGGAGATTAATATCAATCCAGTACTCAGATTACTAATTAAATAGCTAGAAGCAGGACGTCTGGGATCCATGGAGGAGCGGGAATGTGTACACAGGCAAAGGCTGAACTAACCCACATGAGGCCTAGGAGTGAGGAAGGATCTAATAGTGCCTCTGTCCAAGTGGTTGCCTGGAATTATTCACGAGTTAAAGTAAGTTACAAGGGTATTATTCCATCAAGAGGTTTTGTGACTGCATACAACAAACAATGGTTGATTTCTTTATATTTCCAAAAATGCATGGATCCAGTGTATAAAATAGAGAATAATACATGGGTTGGTGTGTATAACCAGAATTTATACAAATCCAAGGTGTGTATTGCTGCGTAAAACCTGAGAGTGTAGCTCGAGGGGTTTATAAAAGCATCACACACTGAGGGTGTGTATAAGAATTCTGGGTTACACACACCAGCCCGTGTTTTGTTTTTTATAATTACTGGTAGCATGTTTAATTGAATTGTGAGGCTATACCAAGTGGTTTAGAACCACGCACTTGACTCAGATTACATGTGGACAGTTGTAATGCATGATTACAACATGGGCCGGGTTTTGTAAGGGGTTCAATTGCTCAAGCCCTGGGCACACCAAAGACATGGCACACTGGGCTTGCAGCAGTCTCATGGGATTGTACACATTTGGCACAAGCTGCTGTACATCGGGGAAACTGTTGCAACTGCGTCAGATGTACTAAAATTGGATGCATTTGCAGCAGCCCCATTTGGCACACTGCCGGAAACAAAGTGTGATGGAGCAGGGCTTGACACAAGCTCTACGCCACCCTCTGAAAATTTGGCCCATGGTTATGTGTGTATTAAAAATGCCAACCAGTAATGATAATATAGTTACAAGTGTCCCTTACCTGGATGTATGGCATTTAAGTGCTCATCCAGAACACACTACCCTTGTTGAGATACCCATCACCACTGGCTCTGGCTCTGGCTCACATAATAAAAAGACCATCAGGCCTCTAATTTGTCATCCATTACAGCTTTGTGTTACAAAAATGGCCTTACCACCAAATGACAGTTTGGCATTTCTAAAGCCACCTTAAAGGAGATAGGAAATGATTTTTAGATAGTTAACTTCCTTTCCATGCCGATTATGTATTCTGGCATGCTTTGATGAGTTTTTGATAAATAAATAAATAATCTAGTTTTGGGGTGCCTTCAGATCTACATACAATTCCACTTTCCTCACTAGCTACTGCACTTGATTTTCATATTTCTGAGACATTCTAGGACATCAGTAACTCCCAATTCTAACCCCAGTAATACTCAAGTATTCATAACTTTCTGCAGTAAGCCTGCAGCGTTGGACTGCCCAGAGAGAATGGAACGTATGCAAATGATGGAATCATCAGCGTGTGATAACTTTTCAAATGCTGCCCTCTACTAACTTCCAATGTTCTAAACCTCCTCAGATTTTACTCTCCGCCTGAACAGTCTGGTCGCTCGGAGTGTTGCTCTTCATCATCTGTCAGAAGTGAAGAAACTTATAAAAAACATATAAGTATTCCTTTATTTTTCCAGTTCCTGCCTTATATTGATTGTTTTATTTAGCTAAACTTGTTTTTGTAGTAATTTAGTTATTTTTGATGGTTCCTCTCGGTTCGGGATAACCGGGAGGGAACCGGGTTCATTTTTGTAGCCTAGGGGTTTTTCTAGCGTAAAATCCACTTTATTTTTGTTTTAAAATATTGTTTAAAAGTGTTTTTTTGTAACTGAAGTTATCGGTTACTGAACCTCTAGTACCAGTTCCCGAATGTTTATCGGTTCGGTTCCTCCAGTTCCCGAACTGAACATAGCCACATTATTGTTGTTAAATTTTTTTGCCTTTTGCGGTTCTCTTTTTGTCTGTTTAAATGCCAGAAAAGCCGAAGAAAAAGATTGGAGAGCCCAGTTTTAAGAATTGTACACAATGTGGGGACGTTTTTGCAAAGGCAGATAAGCACACTCTGTGTGTCGTTTGTCTGGGTTATGAGCATCTTAAAGAGGATTGTCAAATCTGCCTGACTTTCCCCGAAAAAACAATTGAAAAATGCCTGAAATGGCTAAAGAAAAAGCTCCCCTAGGGTCCCTCTGGCTCTGGCCAGCCGATACCCTCTATTACTGTGGCTAAACCCACACCTGTTGTTACTTCCACCCCTGATACTGGTGATAAAATTACTAAGAGGTCTCTGAACCCGCCAGCTCCCCCAGCGTTCTAAGAAAGACGCAGAAGCTGAAGCATACTGAACCCCCAAATGTTAACCAGGGGACTTCTGTATCTGCTAGTGTCATGCCAGTTCCTCTGGAAATCACACAGGCTTTTAAACTTATTCAGGCTTTGCAAGGTTTGGTGCCCCCCTGCACAGCAGCCACCTGTCACGGCAGGTCAGCCTGGCATTATTCCCCCTATTGAAGAGGAGAAGTGCAGTGATTATGAGGAGGATGAAGGGGAACCCATCTTGCCCGAGGTCTCCCCTGAGCAGGACTTTGGATCCCCCCCAGGACATCTGAAGATTTTTCTTCTCACTTTACTTTTGTGAGAAAGATGGCAGATGCCCTTGACATCTCCACAAGGGAAGAAGTGGAGGATGAGGAGGAAATAGAATATCTGGAGATGATGGGTTAAATTAACTCCCACCAAAGCCCTCCTCCTTCCAGTCAATAAATCTTTTAAGAAAGATGCTCTGAAGTTGTTGCAGACCCCAAATTCTGTCCCCCCTCTGGATAAGAGGCTAGACAAGAAATATCAGTTGGAGAGGGAAGGGGTAGAGTTCTTCTTTTCCCATCCGGATCATCAAGGGGTCATCCAACAGGCAGCCTGCGATAAGGCTAGAGTCCCTCTGGCATCCCACCCACCAGATAAGGACTCTAGGAGAATAGATAGCATAGCAAGGAAGGGATACCTCTCGACCCCCCTAGCCATGCAGCAGGCTAACTTCCAGGCCTATGCTGCCCAGTACCAAAAGTCCCTGTGGCAGTCAGTATTGGCCATTTCACAGAAAGCTCCCTAACCCCTGTCTGATGACCTAGCAGAAACAGCTAGGTTTGGGCTAGAGGCAGCTAAGTACCTGTTCCAGATGACTGCTGATACCAACGATACTGCAGCCAGATGGATGGCAAATACGGTAACCCAGAGGAGATTTGCTTGGCTGCAGGCCACAAATCTCACTGCTGATACACAGTCTAAGGCCCTGGATTTTCCTTTAGAGGGAAATGTTCTTTTCGGAGAATCTACTGTGGCATACATGAAGAAGGCGGATGAGTGCTACGCTGCCTATAGGAGCAACTCTAGTAGAGAGATAGATCTTCTCCATGCACCAGGCCTTATGGAAGTGGAGGCCAGGGCAGGTCCTTCCATGCCAGGCCCCTTTTCTAGCCAGTGGCTGTACCCCAGTACCAACAGTAACCACAGCAGGGGTACTTTAGGGGCAGGGGTCGAAGGGGGTCTAGGCGAGGAGCTCAAGCACAACCTCCACCCCAAGCTAAGCAGACTCCCTGAAGTACAGGCCGCCTCCTTACTCCCTGTCGGAGGCAGACTTTCCCACTTCCTCCAAGCTTGGCTGATCATCATCACAGACACGTAGATCTTGGAGGTAGTTGGTCAGGGTCTGTCTCTGGGTTTCAAATCCCTTCCTCCTTTAACAGCCAAGGGTTTCAGTGCACCTTCCCTGGCAGAAAAAATTCTGCTGGAGGCAGAGGTCCAGAAACTGCAACTTTTAAAAGCAGTGGAACCTGTCCCAAGCCCATTGAGAGGAAGGGGCTTTTACTCCAGATACTTCCTCACCACAAAGAAAAGTGGGGAGTGGCAGCCTATATTGGATCTCAGCGCCCTAAACAGGCATCTAAGAAAGCCAAAGTTCAAAATGGTAACATTAGCATTGATTCTGCCAACAATCCAAAGAGGGGACTAGTTGGCATCACTGGATTTGAAAGATGTGTATTTCCACATTCCCATAAAGGCGTCTCACAGGAAATACCTCAGATTCAAACTCCCTTCCGGTCATTACCAATTTTCAACCCTGCCTTTTGGCCTTTCTTCGGCCCCAAAGGTGTTTACAAAGTGCTTAGCACTAGTGGTAGCACACCTTCGAAGGCAAGGTATGACAGTTTTTCCGTATTTGGACGACTGGCTGTTGGTGGGCAAATCACCACAACATGTCATTCAGTACTTAAACCTTATTCAAGGCCTCCTGAAATCCTTGGGATTCATTATCAATCTTGAAAAGTCAGTCCTCACTCCTGCACAAAGGTTGCAGTTCATAGGGGTAGAAATAGACACCCTACCGGGCAGGGCCGATCTCCCTCTGGACGGGGTCAAGAATCTTCAAGAGGTAGTAAATTCCTTCACCTTGAACACAAGCAAGCCTGCAAGCCAGTTCTTGCAATTTCTGGGACATATAGCTGCATCCACAGCCACAGTGCTGGGTTCAAGGTTTCAGATGAGGGACATCCAGTTCCACCTCAGGGCTCATTGGAGTGAAAGGAAAGATTCTCAGTCAAAACCCATTCCAGTCACAAGAACCCTGCTGCAGACCTTGCAGTGGTGGAAAGAAGTTCCCAATCTAAGGGAAGGTGTTCCCTTTCAGAAAGACAACCCCTCAGTTGTTCACACAACAGATGCATCCCTTTTGGGCTGGGGCACCCACTTGGGAGATTATACAGTACAAGGCACCTGGTCAGCTGCAGAGTCCCTCTAGCACATAAGCCTGTTGGAACTCAGGGCTGTTTTTCTGGCTCTGAAAACTTTTTCAGGACTGGTACAGTCAAAGTTGGTACAGATCAGAACAGACAATACCACCACAATGTACTACATCAGCTAACAAGGAGGCACCAGGTCAGGGCCCCTTTGCACAGAGGCTGTAAAAATTTGGACCCTGGTGTATTCTCTGGGAGTCTCCTTGCAGGCAGTACATCTACCAGGAAAGGAAAATACCCTGGCAGATGCCTTAAGTCGAATCGACCAGGCCCATCACGAATGGACTCTGGACAAACAGGTGGTGGACATAATTTTCCCGAAGGTGGGGCACTCCAAAGGTGGACTTGTTTGCATCCCACCAGAAACACCACTTGCCTCAGTATTGCTGCAGGGCACCTTGCCACTGGATGCCCTGACCCTAGATTGGTCAGGGAGGTTCCTCTGCACTTTCCCTCCTTTTCCCCTGGTCTTCAGAGTGTTGCTCAAGCTCAGGTCCCATTCAGTATCCCTGATCCTGATAGCCCCGGACTGGCCAAGGCAGCCATGGTACTCTCTAATGCTCTCAATGTCTGTGGCGAAACCGATAAGACTCCCTCTGAGGCACAGTCAATTGACCTACAACCAAGGGACCCTGTTATACCCGAACCTCAAGTCCCTTAATCTCAAAGCTTGGTTCTTGTGGAGTTAGAGTATGCTCACTTGCAAGTCTCTGAATCGGCACTTCACATTGTGAGGGGCTATAGGAAACCCTCTACTAAGAAATCGTATTCCTCTAAGTGGAAAGGGTTTTCCATCTGGTGTTCGACTAAGGATTTGGTTCCATTACAGGCTGGGGTCCCAGCGGTTTTGGATTACCTCTGATTTACATTCTCTGGTTCTACAGCCAAATTCACTCAAGGTACATCTTGCAGCATTGTCTGCTTACATTTCTGCAGGTGCTAGGGTATCACTAGCTTCAGACCCCATTTTTAGAAGGTTCTTCAAGGGTTTGGCCCATTTGCACCCTTCCCACAGGGTACCGATGCCAGCATGGGACCTTAATGTTTGTATAGCCAAGCTCAGGGGGCACCCCTTTGAGCCTATGGGTACAGCTCAACTTAAATATGTCACTTGGAAAACAATTTTCCTAGTGGCAATTACTTCTGCAAGAAGAATAAGTGAACTACAAGCTTTCTCTGTGGAGCAGGATTATATCTCTTCACAGAGATAAGGTAGTTTTGAGAACAAAGAGAAAATTCCTACCAAAGGTAGTCTCTGATTTTCACATCAACCAATCCATTACCCTGCCTGTCTTTCTCACTGAGCATTCTACTTCTGGTGAAAGAAGACTTCATAGTTTGGCTGTGAAGAGAGCTCTTAGTTACTATATTACAGCCACTAAAGACCATAGGCAGGACAGAATACAGCTGTTTCTGACCTTTGGGGATGTGGGAAAAGGTAATCTAGCTTCTAAAAGATCTATTTTTCATTAGATAGTCCCATGTATTCAGTTCTGCTACACAAAAGCTGGTAGGGAGCCCCCAACAGGATTGAGGGCACATTCCACCAGGGGGACAGCTACTGCGCTCGCAGCTGCAAGGGATGTTCCTCTAGCGGATATCTGTAAAGCAGCTACCTGGAAAACAGTACACACCTTTACAAAACATTACAATCTAGACATTCAGTCCAGAAGTGATGCTAGGTTTGGCACAGCAGTCCTGCAGAGTCTATTTCCCAAGTAAATGTTCTGTGCCCACCTCCAGTGGTACTGCTTTGCAGTCTGCAGAAAGTTATGAATACCTGAGTATTACTGGGGTTAGAAGAAAAAAAAATCACTCATCTTAGTAATTCTTTTTCTTCCCAGTGATACTCAGGTATTCATAACTTCCCTCCCTACCTCCCCTTCCAGAACTCAAGCCTCTGCACTCCCGCATGCTGTGCTACCACAATAGGGTACACTACAATGTGTATATATGTTGCCACATAGTGGTACAAGTTGGCAAGCAAGGCACATGGTCTTTTTTCTTTGCATGTTTTGCTGGCATGCTGACTTTGCATTCATGTTTCTTTGTTTTCTCCATTTGGAGTGTTTCTCTTATGACCAAATTGGGGTAATTTTGAATTATTTCCTCTTTTCAAATACTTTTAGTTTTTTAATGAGTTTTTTCAGGCTCCTAGAAAATCTGAGGAGGTTTAGAACATTGGCAGTTAGTATAGGGCAGCATTTGAAAAGTTATCACGTGCTGATGATTCCATCATTTGCATACGTTCCATTCACTCCGGGCTGTCCAACCCTTCAGGCCTACTGCAGAAAGTTATGAATATCTGAGTTTCACTGGGAAGAAACAGAATTGCTAAGGTGAGTAATTTTTTCTTTCCCCTTGTTAATCTTCACCATAGCCTATGGCGCCGCCCACGAGGCCGACGCATTGCGTGGTGCACACGTGTTGGCCGTTAGGCGCTGTAGATGCCTCCTCCACCCCAGTTCTGTTTTTCCCGCCATTGAGGTTGCCCCTGCTATGCCAGTCCCACTTATTTGCTGCATCATCGGGCCTACCCATTCATCGATGCTGTTTCCTGCTTCTCCATCCCAGTTCGGATTCACCTGACGTCATTGGATACCGGTAAGACTGTTCCTTTATTATTACTACCAGTGACACTGGGTCTTTTTCTGTGAATTGTTTGATTCTTTTTGCGTCATGTCAGGTTTGAGGGCAAGGAGAAAATCCAAAGCGGGCCATGCCCCTATGCGTCAGTGCCCCTGTGGCCGGCATTTTTCCGTGTTGGACCGGCATGATGTTTGTCCGTGCTGCCTGGATCCCAACCACGATATGGACAGCCGCGATGCCTGTTTTTCCATGGACCGCAGCATTCTGGAAATCTGCATGTTTAAAGTTGGCAGAGCCCTGCCAACTTTCGGAGGGCGGCGTCGCTCTAGGGATGTCATGGCAAGAGCTCTCGTCCCTGCCTCTGTGTCCTCTCCTGTGTCTATATGGCCTGGTGAGGAGGAAACTTCCTCGTATTCCAGCCTTGCCATTGAGGTTTCTTTTGCGGTGCCGGAGGAACGCCTCAGTTCCTTGTGGGGCTGAGGCGGGAGCACCGCTACGACAGTCACCTCCTCGGAGGTGCAGGTGCCCCTGGTGTTGCGGCCCACGGTCTCTGGGCCCGGCATCAGCAGATCTTCAGCTCCGCCTGCTGACGCTCTTCCGGACCCAGTGCCATCCACGGTGCCAGGGGTCGGGGCAGTGCCATGTCTTGTGGCGGCACCATTCACAGCACTGTCGGTTCTGGGGCTCCTGCAGTCACTACTCTGGTGGTATGCTTGGTCTCCTCCTCTTCTTTGGAGGAGGACAACTCGCTGGCTGATCCAGACTGGTGTTGCGACACCCTGGGGTCAGGAAGCCCTCCTGGATGTGGCACCAGGCAACTCAGTGTTCACCTCCCATGCTCCCCAGAGTTTGTGGTCTCTGTGGGCCCCCTTTTTGACCCCAGCATAGGGGGCCACGCGGTAGATAGCAGTCCCGGCAGATATGGTGTGGCAGTCTCGACTTCGGGGACGGGGGCAGCTGCCATGGCTGGTGTTGCTTTGGCCCCTTTGGTTGGGATGGGGACTTCTTCTGTGGTCTCCTTCAGGGGGCCTGTAGGATTTGTGGTCCCCCTAGCACTGGGGTTGGAGAAGAGGGCGGCCTTGGAGTCCAAGGGGTTGAGAGGCCAGGGTGAAACATGGGGGCCCTCCTCCACTACCCTGCGGGGGGGGGGGAGTCGCAGTGCAGAGCCCCACTTCTTCTCCTTGGAGTCCTCAGAGGTGCCGTTGGTGGGCGGTGCTGAGGGTTACTGTTCTGAATCCATGCAACCCCGGTTGCACTACGGGGGATAATCCCCCTCAGGGCTCAACCAGGATATGTTTTAACATCTGCAGCATATGTTCACTGGGTTGACCCCCGGATCCCCCCAAACTAGAGGATCTTCAGCGAGGTCTCAGAACCCTGGCTGAGGCCGGGCACTTTCAGTTCGGTGCTGTTCCCCAATTCCTCTGCAGTCACCTCCACCTCTTCCAGGCCATGTGGGTCCTGCAGGGCCCTTAATCTAGGAGGCGTTCAGGGCCACTGCGGCGGCCTTCCCTAGGTATGTTAGAGCCATGGACGAGCAGGTCTTTTGCCTGCCTCCATCGCCACAGGAGGACTCTGAGCACCCGAGTTCCTCGACTTCCTTGGCTTTCTCTTCCGAGGAAGAGGACCGTTCAGTTCACCTTTCAGCCGATGCCGATTTCACTGAATATCAGTAGTTCCTCTTGAGGTTGGTGCAGAAACGTCATATATCCCACGTGATAAGAGGCAATACCGAGCGGGAGACGTGCATCTTTCTGAGCGAGTTTAGTGCGCACCACCTAGTGGTACCATCCTGGCCTATTCCCTTCCAGGAAGCGTCAGTCTGTACCTGGTAGTCTCCAGCTGCCTTATCCCCAGCCCCAGCGGACAGCAGGAGGAGGTACTGTGCTCCCCAGGAGTCTCTTGGTTCTCTGCCTGACCCGCCTTTGGTACTTACTGCATTAGATAATCCTTCTGGGTTTCAACACCTGGCGCACGACCGACCACCGTATCTGGATTCTACTGAGTCCAACCGCTGGAGAAGAAGAGTTTTCTCTTAAGCTCGCGTGCTGCTTTGTACCAGCTCAGATCAGGCTTGCTATGTTGCCTACAACAGGCACCTGTGGTCGATGTTAGCACAGATGTTAACATCTCTGCCTGTTTCGGAGGAACCTGGGCAAGCCATTGCCCTCTCTGCACAGGGTCTGGAGCTTGCAATGCACCAAGCAAGGGTATCTTATGACACCAATGAGATGGCCTCCAGACTAATAGGACAGCAATCAGCATCAGGCAGACGGCATGGCTTCTCCTATCCAGTTCGTCACCTGTTGCCCAGCGTAGGGTGATTTCCTCCACTTTCCAGGGGACCCGTCTTTTCTCCCGCAGGGCAAGGAGGACCTTATAGGGTATCTTCTGTCCCCCTGGTTACGGGGGACACCTCCTCGGCCTGATCAGCCTTAGACCGTGTGTGGTCTAGTAGGGCTATGAGGTTTCCCTCTTCTGCAGGAGGCTGAGGGATCTGTCCCCATGAGACAGTGACAGGTCCCTTCGGGGGGCTTAGGTACTCACCCAGCGGTAATGAATAGTGAAGATTGACATGGGAAGATATGAAAATTACATACCTACCTACCGTAGTTCTTGATCTTCTCTTGTATCTTCACCATTCATTACTGATTCACGCCCATCTTCCCCTCTTGGGCCTCAACTCTTGGGCACTGCCGCCACCCTGCTCTCCCTCGCCCTCTTCAAGGCCAGTTGAGGCAGAGTCCCCCGGTACCTCAGGGCCCTCTGTTCCCTTCTCTAAAAAGTCACAGCATGCCCATTTTAGGAGGCTGGCAAGTAGGGTCTTCACTCAGGCCTCGGCGGGAACTCTCTGGGATTCTCGGTGGGGTGCACTGTGGTATCCTCCTTAATTTAGCACTAATGCCACCTCTGTTTCATCTTCTTCAAGTGGAGACTGCATCAGTGCATCTTGTTTGAGGACCTATGGGGATTTTCCTCCTTCTTTCTCATTCTGCTTTTCCGTCTACCTTAGAAGTCATTCTGGACAGAGTCTTCTCCTGTTTAGGGGTCCTCCCCACCCGACTGAGCCATCGAGTGTTAAACTGTAGAGGACCATGTTCCAGGACTTTCTTCCCAAATGTGAGTTTAGGGGTGAGAATGGGGGGGGGGGCTCTGTCTCCGCCATGATTTATTTTCTCCAAAACCATTTCAAATTCCCTTGTTCTGGACCTCCATCCAGTGATCCCTAAAGTTGATGGGATCCTTTTACCTGTGTCTTCATACCTTTCAGGTTTTTCAGGCTAAAATAAGCCAATGGTCTTCCAACTCAACATGGCTAAGGGCCCCCTTCTTCCCCTGTGTATCCTATGTCTTTCTCTCTCTTCTCTTTCTGTCCTTCTTTCTCCTTTTCCTGTGCTGCCACTCAAGGGTTGGGGCCCTGTGGCCTTTTAGGGTAAAATGTACAATCCCTCTGTCCTCTGGTCGGCTTCTTCCTTTTTCAGTTTATATCCTTTCCTTTTCCTATCCCTTGGCTCTCTTGCCTCACCTTGGTTTTCTCTATCCCCCTTTGTTTCATCCTCTCCGGCAGAACAGAACTGAGGTGGAGGAGGAATCTACGGCACCTAACAACCAACCGCATGGACACACAATGCGTCAGCCCCATGGTCATGCTTACCACCGAAAACTGCAACTCCCAGCGGGTGGATGCCTCCAGCTTACACCCAGTAGTAATGAATGGTGAAGATGCAAGAGAAGATCAAATATTACAGTAGGTATGTAATTGTCATTTCTGTGCTATTCATCTGGATGGCCTGGAATGGGAGTTTGTGATGTCATAGAATGTTCAGGCAGTATGAAAAAGAGAGCAGCAACTGCTGAGGAGAGAGGTATTCAGTGTAGTTAAAAAGGCAACATAATTAGATTATTAATATAACAAAAAAGGTCAAAAACGTATCAGAATACAGAGTAGCCAATAAAAGAACTGTAGGGCATCTAGAGGTGCAAAAATTGATCTTACTTCAAGAGGGTTCCTGCAGTAGGTCTTCACATATAGGACTACGCCCCCGGCGTCTGGTTCCAGTGACAAACTTGTAGCTAGCAATCATTAGCGGGGACCGCCCCAACGTCAGGTGATGCATCGTCAGACCAACAAAAGGGGCAGTCCCGCGCCTGCCCTCCAGTTCTTTCCCTCAGTTACTTTGGCAGACATGTTAGAACAGCGATCAGTCGCCCGCTTTATATTTGACATTTTAGTCATTTTCCTCATCACGTTTTCGAACGAGTGTACGTCTTCTCATCCGAAAAAGAAGTGCACCAAGTGCGGCGCCCAAATTCCACACTGAGACGACAATTCCTGTTGCCTCCTTTGTCTGGGGCCTAAGCACAACTTGGATGAGTGTGCCATCTGCCAGGGATTCAGCCAGGCCACCTGGACCCAACACAAACGGACCCTCAAGGCTCACCTTCTCACCTGTCAGCTAGCTTCTATGGAAAAGGAGGATGAGAAGACTTGGTTTGCTGGCCAAGGCACCTAGCTTCACCTGAGCTTTTTCCTTCTAAGACTGCTTGAAAGGCAGAGTAGAGAAACTTACCAGAGCAAGGGAGAAGGATTAAGATTTAGTTTGGCTAAGCAGATTTACTGCGTGGTGGTGTTTTTAATTTTTACTCACAGGGATTGCTACTGTTTGTTGCTAACATTTCATTGCTTTATTTTTTCTCTGATTCAAATTGTTGTTGCTGGTATACCTTCTTCTGCATTATTACAAGGTGTGCCTACAGGTGTGTAGCTAACAGATTACCCTGTAATCTTCTGATTCAAATTGTCTTTGCAAGGTATATCTTCTGTTACTGCTTTATTTTCTCTGGAGCAAAGTGTTTCTTACAGCGTATATCTTCTCTGAAATTATTACAGGTGGTGCTTTACAGGTTTTACAGTTTTATCTAACATTAGGATAAGCTTTCAGGGTTACTGCATTTGTTATTGACTGATTGTTTCTGCTCTTACCTCCTTGTTCTTTCGTCCGTGGTTCTTCTTTTTAGGCAGGGGAAGGGCCCAGCCACCCACCCCCATCCCCAAACACCCCACGCTACACTCCTTTTATAGGGTACCACAGTTGTGACATTTCCTGTGGCAAAGCAGGAAGGGGCGGATCAGTGGAGCCTCCACAAGGTGATCTCATTTACAGGGGCACTAGTAATTTAACTTGTTATAACAAGTTAAACAAAGCACAATTAAACCATTACTTGCATTTTTTTTTCTTCTAATTACTCTGACTAGGTTACAAACCCAGCAACTTATTTGGAATGGATTTCATTAACTGCAGGTACTGTGGAACAATTTTCAGAAGGACAGTCTTACAGGATTTAGGACACTGTCCTACATGCTGGGCCTTTGAGATCTTAGGGCTCAGCTCCGGGCAGCATGGGCAGAGATTGCACACCTCAAATTTCATATTGAAGAGGAAATACATTATAAGAACCACCTGCCATTTCCCCAGCATCCAACAGAAAACCTCGACCGCGAGAGGGTAGTTGGTCCAGGAGGTTGGCAGGTGGTTAGAGGAGCAAATCAGGTGCCCCATCACTCTCTGTTCTCCAACACATTACCTCCAAAACCATATAAACACTACAAACAGGTATCCGCTCTATCTCTGAAATCAAATAAAGAGGCAGAAGACACTGCAGAGCAGAACATCTGGCACAGGAGCTAGCACAACAAAACTCACCCAAATCAGGAACCAAAACTAAACAAGCACAAAGGAAATCCAAAAACTTCTGATCATAGGAGACTCCATGATTGGGAGTTGATACCCATCTCCAGCTAGGGTGATGGTCAGATGTCTCCCAGGTACATCAGCATGGAGAGACACTGACCGCATTACTAAATTGTTCACAAAGCAGGAGAAAACATTGATGTCCTAGTACACATAGGGACTAATGATCTCACACAGCGGGTCAGTTGTGGAGACCAAGGAACACCTGACTAGGCTGGGTGACAAACTATCATCTATTTCGTCTCGGCATCTCCTTCTCTGAGATCCTGCCAGTCTGGGAGAGGGGAGCAGATGGACGGAAGGTCAGAGAAGGGGAGATAGGGGAGCTAAACACGTGGCTCAAGGACTGGTGCCAGGAAAAGGACACAGATTTGTAGGAACTGGCAACAGTTCTGGGAGCAAAAGTCCTTTAAATTTGATGGACTGCATCTGACTAAAGAGGGAGTCAGCATTGGGGCAGAAGTTTGACGTCTTTGCAGAATATTTAAACTAGCAATGAGGAGAGGGTGCAGCACCCCATACGTCGAATGGGAAGAACACCTCCCCTCAGCTAGTGGTCAAACAGGAATTCAGCATGTTTGCCGTTCATTTGCATCACCAGGTAAGAAAAAGGTTTGTCTCCCCATACGATTTATAGGAGTAATGCCAAACTTCACCCAACAACTAACACACCAAAATCTGGCCAATGGAAAATCATGTACAAAAATGCTCACAGCCTGGGAAATAAGATCCCAGACCTGCTGGCAATAATGTCAGAGCTAAACTGGACATAGTAGCAATTAGTGAGATGTGGTTTACCAGTAACCACACTTGGGAGACTTCAGTACCTGGCTATGTATTGTTCAGAAGAGACCGAGGTGCAAAAGGGGGAGGAGTGGCCTGTATGTTAATGAAAATATCAAAGCTACAGAAATTCAGAATACACATAAGGAGCCAGAAGAACTGTGGGTCACCCTGGAAACAGGAAATGGGACAGCCATAAGAACTGGGGTTGTCTACAGGCCCCAGACCAGAGGGAGGACATAGACACATTACTGTTAGAAGATATACAAAACATGACAGCTAAAGGGAGGTTCTGATAATGGAGACTTCAACATGCCAGATACAGATTGGTCAATACCAGCAGGAACATCTGCCAGAACTAGACTCATAGTGGATTCCTGCAGGGAAGGCCTCAAACAACTGGTACAGCAACCCACAAGAGACAGGGCTATCCTAGATCTAGTACTGACTAACAAAGAAGGGATCACAGATCTCCAGGTAGAAGGTCACCTGAGGCCAGTGACCATCACATGGTATGGTTCAATTTTACTACATCTATATCATCCCATTCCAAGGCAAAAATATGGGACTTCAGAGGAGCTGACTTTGATAAGATGGCCAACAGAGTTAAGCTAGCCCTGGCAAAAAGAAACACAGGTGAGGGGGTACAGGCAAAGTGGTCAAGCATTAAGGATGCAATACTTGAAGCAACATCCCATTGTGTTAGACAGAAAAGGAAGTGCAAAAGAAGAAGGAAACCACTTTGGTTCTCAAATACAGTAGCAGAAAAGGTCAGAGCCAAAAGGCTGGCCTTCAGGAAATATAAGGGAACACAGCGGGATGAAGATAGGGAGGCATACCAAACTGCCCTAAGGGAAGCAGGTAAGGCAGTAAGGCAGGCAAAGTCCCAAACTGAGGAAACACTAGCACTAACAGTAAAAGAAGGTGACAAGACTTTCTATAGATACATTAGTGAAAGGAGAAAATCCAGAGGGGTATTGCTAAGCTTAATGGAGAAAAGGGAGCATGTGAGGAGGAGGACCCTGTAAAGGCATCTATCCAAATAGATACTTTTGCTCAGTATTTACTGAAGAGAAGGTAGGGCAGGGCCCACAGCTCAGCATCATGGACACAGGGGGGAGGGAGGTGAGCACTACTCCCTTCACAAAAGAAAGGGTCCTACAAGAGCTTGCTAAGCTCAGGGTGGATAAGGCAATGGGACCTGATGGCATACATCCCAGGGTACTTAAGGAGCTAAAGGAGGAACTAGCAGAGCCATTAGCAGAATTGTTTAGTGAGTCTCTGAGCACAGGAGGTCCCAGAAGACTGGAGAAGGGCTCATGTGATCCCACTCCACAAGAGTAGTAGCAGGGAGGAGGCGGGAACTACAGACCGGTCAGTCTTACCTCAGTAGTGGGCAAGATTATGGAGGCACTCCTTAAGGAAAGGATAGTGCAACACCTGGAATCTGTAGGGCACAGGATCCAAGACGGCATGGGTTTAAAAGGAAGGTCCTGTCAAACTAATCTATAGATTTCTTTGACTGGGTAACCAGAGTGGTGGACCAAGGGGAGCAGTTGATGTAAGCCTACCTTGACTTCAGCAAAGCTTTTGACACTGTTCCACATAGAAGATTGATAAATAAGCTGGGTAGGCTCGGGGTGGGTCGAAGTTGGTCAACTGGGTGGCAAACTGGTTGACAGGCAGAAAACAGAGAGTGGTGGTAAATGGTATACAGTCAGAAGAGATGCAAGTCACAAGTGGGGTACCTCAGGGATCAGTCCTGGGCCAGTCCTCTTCAACATCTTCATTAGTGACCTTGCAGATGGACTAGAGGGTAAGGCTTGTCTGTTTGCAGATGACACCAAGATCTGCAACAGAGTAGATGATCCAGATGGGGTGGGCAGAATGAGAAGAGATCTGGATAAACTAGCAGAATGGTCAGAAGAGTGGCAACTGGGATTTAATGCAAAGAAGTGCAAAATCATGCATATAGGGAAGAGAAACCCTGAAGCCACCTATAGGCTGGGAGGGGAGTTGCTAGCAGTCACAAAGGAAGAAAGAGACTTGGGCATCATCATCACTGATGACCTAAAATCATCCAAGCAGACCTCTAAAGCAGTAGGTAAGGCTAGGGGGGTGTTAGGGTGTATTAGTAGGGTATCACAAGTCGTAAGAGGGAGGTAATAATCCCTCTGTACAAGACACTGGTTAGGCCCCATCTGAGTACTGCAGTATTGGAGGCCACACCTTCACAAGGACATTAACCAAATTGAGGCAGTCCAGAGAAGGGCAACCAAAATGGTGCAGGGACTGCATCAGAAGACATATGAGGACAGATTAACGGAGCTCAATATGTATACCCTTGAGCAAAGGAGGGAGAGAGGTGATATGATCGAGGCATTAAAACACCTTAAGGGCATAAACAAGGTGAAAGAGTCTAACATGTTTAAATATAAGAAAAATAGCAGGACAAGAGGACACATGAGATTAGAGGGAGGCCGATTAAGGGGGAATGTGAGGAAATTCTTTTTCACAGAAAGGGTGGTGGATGCATGGAATGGCTTACCACAAGAAGTGGTGGCTATGAATACAGTGCAGGGCTTCAAACAGGCATGGGATAGGCATAAGGGAGCAATACAAATGACTATGAATAGATAGGCCACTGACAGAGCAAAGGCCGATGGCACATTTATAAGGTAGAAAAAGAAATGGGCAGACTGGATGGGCCTTGCGGTCCTTATCTGCTGTCAACTTCTATGTTTCTATGTAGTTCCAGGAGCATAGGGAGAGGTCATCGTCACTGGCCCCAAGAAAGAAAAAGAAGGACAAGGAGCAGCGCTGGGAGAGGAGCCTGTCGCCACGAGGCAGGCCTTCCACCTCCCAGACCGTGAGTACCAGTCTTCCAGGCCCTCCATCCACATCTGCAGGCTTGGTGTCTTTTTCCACTCCTGCTGAGGTGAGCGGGCAGATGGGTGTAGCCTCTCTTGAGGTCTCTGTTAGTTCTCCTTCGTGTAGCACTGCCATTAAGTCACCCTCCAGCCCTGTTGCCAGGTGACCGTCCCAGACCGATCAGACTGTCCACGGTTCCTCTGCCGCAGCCAGCCCGGTCACAACTGATAAGTTGGACGGCAGACCTCCTGTCAACCGCACAACCATACTTACTCGCCCGTTGGGCTCCCTTGAGGACCCCAATGATGGCACGAGTGTGCTCGCTGGAGACCCATCATCCCTGCTGGTTTCTTCACCAAGGGATTCGCCACCCGGTCTCGAATTGTCTCTTCCTTCAGGATCGTTACCCTATCTGTCATTGGGGTCTCTCCCAGAGCTCCCCCCTTCGCCAGGCTTCATTCCGACCCCAGACCTCCCTCCTCCAAGGAGTCCGTCACCGGACCGGGATCTGTTAGGCATGGAGCCCCCTCCTTTGGGACCCTTGGGCACCACTCCTGATCCGTCTCATCTTTCCAGTGGATCTGCGGCACCCCCACCGGCCGGTCCTGTGGGACCCTGTGGTGGTTTTCCGGGGCCTGACCCCCAAATTCGCCGCCGTGCGGCCCTCCGACGGATCCTTCATATCCGACGCTGAGCAATATGCTGCCGATGCCAGGAAACCCAACACCGGCAAACCCGACACCAGGATGCCCAACTCCAGGATATCCAACACACGGATATCCACCTTTAGGCTATCCGCCGGGGCTGCCTGGGTATCAATACCCTTACTAGCACCACTCGACTTACCAGGGGTATCCAGGGTCCCAGCCTCCTCCACCTCTTCCTGCACCACCACTGCCTGATTGAGAGTCAGTTCCGCCATGGTGGCAGAACACCAGGACCCATCTCATCACTGAAATCGGACAGTCCCAACCGTTGGGGGCTATTCCTCTACCCAAGGGACCCCCCCCCCGGTCCCTCTGGGCTGAGCTGAGGGTTCACGTCCAGTGGGCGGCACTGGGCAGGACTCTTTCCTTCCCCGCTGCTCCAAGCCCTCTGATTTGGACATAGATTCGGACAGCGACCATTCTGACCCTTGATCACCAGTCGAAGTTCCTCCAAAGGAATCGCCTAAATCCCCTCCAGACTTCATTCGAGGATTTGTTGAGAACTATCCAGACAGCGGGAGGCCGGCCTTGTAAGGAGATAGATCCTCAGTGCAATAGATTGGCTGAGCACCTGGATCTAGCAGCTACAGATCCTCTACCCATCCCCCCCCCTTGGCTGGGCACTCATGATGACCTGGTCACTACAGTTTGGCAACAGCCCTCCTCCATCCCGGCTGTTTTCAGGATAGCCGATAGAACTTACTTCCCCCCAGAAGGGATTTCTCAATTGACTGTGCACCCGAAAGCTGACTCCGTGGTCATCACGACCGTGCATGACCGCTCAGCTCAACCCAAGTACCTGAGTTCATCCCCACCAGACAAGGACTCACGGCAGCTGGATCAATTTGGTAGAAAGATCTACTCATCCATTTCTTGCGCTATCTGGTCACTAAATTGTGTGTCCCATATGGTGGCCTTCCAGAAGGCATCATTTGCTTAGCTGGAGAGGGACCTTCAGGCTATCCCTGACAAAAATTTCAGGGCCAAGTTGTTGGACAAAGTCCGTATGAACAAGTCCTCTTGCCGTCACGCTCTCTGAGCCACGTATGATTCCATGCACTCAGTGGCTCGGGCTGTGGCCACGGAGATCTGGCTCCGTCACCTGTCATGGCTCCGTATTGCAGGTCTGGTACAGGACGTCCAGTCATCCCTTTTGGACGCACCCTTCAGGGGTTCTTTCATGTTCGGTGGCGACACAAAGGATATTATAACAGGGCTGCAGGAGAGCGGACAATCTCTTCGAGACGTATGCTTGATGTATCGGACGGGTCAAAAGAAGCAGCCATTTCATCGCCAGACACTATGGAAAAAGACCCAGAATACGCATCAAGGCAAAAGACGTGCCACTGGCTCTGGAGCTTAAACCCCTCAGGCAAAGTTTGCTAAACCAGCCTCAGGGGCGAAAGCTTCCCTCCCCTCGGCATCCTCACTTGCTCCCCCTCCTTCCGCTACCTCCATTCCCCTCGGAGGAACTGGTAGTAGGGAGGTTCGGCCTCCACCTTGAAGGGTGGAAGACCATCACCACAGATGTATGGGTTCTTCAGCTCATTCAGCGAGGTCACTCTATCGAGTTCCTGGAGATTCCACCTCCACACCCTCCGGGAAGGTCATCTTACCCGCCGGGTCAGATCCCCATCGTCCACCAGGAAATCCAGGCCTTGCTACAAAAAGCAGCCATAGAACCTATCCCTCCAGACCGACTGGGAAGGGGCTTCTACTCCCATTTTTTCCTAGTGCCAAAGAAGACGGGGGATCTGTGACCTATCCTGGATCAGCACGCTCAACCTCTTCATGGAATATTAGAGATTCCACATACTGACCCTTCAGGGACTCCTACCCCAGCTCCACTCAAACACATGGCTGTGCTCCCTGGATATGCAGGACGCTTATCTGCATATCCCCATCCTCCCGCCCACTGCCACTTCCTCCAGTTCTCCTAACAGGAGAACCATTTCCAATTCAGGGCACTTCCTTTTGGCCTGTTCTCAGCGCCCCAGGTTTTCACCAAGTGCCTAGCAATAGCAGCGGCATTTCTCTGCCGCAAGAGCATGTATGTGTTCCCGTACCTGGACGACTGGCTTTTTTCAGCCCCCTCCACAGACAGTCTGAAGAAGTCTCTCTCTCTCTCTCTCTCTCTCTCTCTTTCACTCTGGACTTGTTTGTCAAGCTGGGCATCTTGGTCAACTTCCCCAAGTCCCAGCTAGTACCCTCTCAGCACCTCCAGTTCATTGGCGTGGTACTGAATACAGTCCAGAGCAAGGTCTTTTTGCCATTGGATTGAGCCGAGACCTTAGTTTTCCATGCCACTTTGGTGGCCAAGGCTCGATGGACCCCAGCATACTCGGTGCTGTGTCTCTTGGGGCTCATGATAGCGGCCATTCCTACTGTCTCCTTGGCCAGACTGCACATGAGTGTCACCCAGTGGTCTCTTCAAGTCCAGTGGGACTCACGATTGGATGACATGCACCAACTGGTCATGATCTCCAACAGCTTGCAGAAGGATCTTCTTTGGTGGCAGGATCTCTCCAACCTGTTAGTGGGAGCTCCTTTCCACTCTCAGGCCCCTACCCAGACCCTCACATTGGACGCCTTCGATATGGGCTGGGCAGCCCATCTGAGGGACCACAAAACCGAAGGTTCATGGTTTGTCCAGGAGCAGCAGCTCCATATCAACGTCCTGGAGACCAGAACAGTGCTCTATGCTCTCCAGGCCTTCCAGTCGTTACTCCTACCGGGAACACTTCTGGTCCAGACAGACAACATAGCAGTTGTCTGATATCTCAACAAACAGGGAGGAACCTGGTTGTACCCTCTTTGCAGGGAGGCAATGAGAGTATGATACTGGACGATTCAGCACGGTCTGTTTCTGACAGCAGTCCACGTTCTAGGCATGCACAACGTTCTGTCGGACAGTCTTAGCCGATCAGTAGCCAGGACTCATAGATGTGAGAATTAAAGCAGGTCATAGTTGAAGAACTGTTTCTTCGATGGGGCTAGCCGGACCTAGATCTGTTTGCCTCCCCATTCAGTGCAGAACTACCCAGCTTTTGCTCGCCCGTTACTGGGCATGGTGCTTTTTGGCGAGATGCACTGTCTCTCTCTTGGACAGGGAGGTTTCTATACACATTTCCTCCCTTTCCTCTTATTTAGAAGGTTCTGTTGAAACTTCAGGCGGAAGGAGCCCCCTTAATTCTGATTGTCCCCTCTGTGGCCTCGGCAGATTTGGTTCCCGCTGTTGTAACAACTGACTGTAGAATCACCGGTCCTTCTGCCGATATCTCACAACCTTCTATCTCAGGAGCAGGGCTACCTGGTATATCTGAGTCTTCAGTCTCTCCACCTCCATGCATGGCACCTGTGGACATAGCGGTTTCCCGCAATGGCGTTTCTTCCCAGGTCGCTCGGGTCCTGGTAGAAGCCAGAAAACCTTCTACCAGATTTACCTATGCCATGAAGTGGAAGAGATTTTCTATCTGGGCCACAGCTAAATGCTTGGATCCCTTTTCTTGCTCATCCTCCCAGGTGTTGGAGTACCTCGTACATCTTTCTGAGTTAGGCCTTAGTTACTCCTCCATTAAGGTCCATCTTTCTGCAGTGTTGGCCTACCACCTACATAGCACAGCTAGAGGTTTCAAAAACTTTCTTGAATGGCATCCTTCACATTAAACCTCCAGTCCAGAACCCCTGTCCTCCCTAGGATCTCAATTTTATGTTGGAGAAACTTACTTTGCCCCCTTTTGAACCGGCAGCAAGTTGCAATATGCACTTCTTGTCATGGAAGACTTTATTTTTAGTTGCAGTTACTTCAGCTTGAAGAGTTTCAGAGCTTCAGGCCTTTGTTTGCAGAGAGCTTTATTTGATTTTTCACAAGAACTAAGTGGTCCTGAGAGCTAATCCTTCCTTCCTTTCTGCCGAAAGAGGTTTCGGAGACAACTCTCAATCAGAGTGTCGAACTGCCGGTCTATTACCCTCAGCATTTCAACAGGGAGGAATATCTGTTGCACACCTTGGATGTGCACCGGCTCCTGAGGTACTATACCTGCTGGACTAAGGAGGTCCGAAAAGCGAACCAACCTTTTGTGGCCTTTGCCCCCAAGTGCCAGGGCAAGGCCATCTCGAAGCAGACTTTCTCTAGGTGGCTGGCTAACTATATTCACTACACTTACCAGAAACATGGAAAGACTCTTCCAGGGATGGTTAAAGGCCACTCCACCAGAAGCGTGGCCACTTCTATCGCTTTTTTCAGGAATCTGTCAACTGCAGAGATCTATGCAGCTACCATTTGGTCGTCTGTCCACACCTTCACTAAACACTACAGTCTGGACATTGCCTCTAGGCGTAAAACTGGTTTTGGCCTTGCTGTTTTGCAAGGTCTTCTATCCTAAGGCACAACCTCAGTTGGCTGACATTTTCCTCCTCCCGCTTCTGTTTAGACTGCTTAGTACTTAAGAACTTACTGTAACAGTAGATCTTCGAGAGAGGTTCCTGCAGTAGGTCTAGTTTCCCACCAACCTTCCACCAGCTCCTGGAAATGTGTCCTTTTCTTCCTGCCTAGCCCACAAGTCTAGATAGGGAACAAGGTCCCAGGAGTTGTTACTCCTTCCTTTCTACTTACCTTACTTTAGGTCTCCGGTGGAAAAGAACTGGAGGGTGAGTGCGGGACCACCCCTTTTTTAGTCAGGCTGACGTTGTGTCACCTGATGTCGGGGGCGGTCCCCGATGATGATTGCTATTTACAAGTTTGCCGTTGGAACCTGACGCGGGGGAGAGGGGGCCCAGTCCTATATGTGAAGACCTACTGCAGGAACTTCTCTCAAAGATCTACTGTCACGGTAAGTTCTTACTTAACTGCTATTTTCCCATCACCTTTAAGGGGGAATAAGAACAGACAGCAGAAATTAAAATAAGAAAACATAACTCCATGGCACAGAGCAATAGGGAACCATGCTGGCAACCCAGGTTTGTGCTTCTAGCGCGAGAGGTCCGCAGCGGAGACTGGCAGGCAGGTTTCAAAGCATCCTTAGACACTCCCCTCCCAGGGGGAGGGATGTTCACTGCATCGCTCTTCAGCAGCTGCTGGTGGTGGAGGTGCCTTTGGCAACATGGATGACCATGCACCATCAGGCACTCATCGCCTACAGGCTACAGCATGAGTGAGATTTTGGGGGGGGTGGAAGAAAACAGCTGGAAATGCTGTATTGGTACTCTAGATAATTACCTTGTAGTAGTCCCCCCCCCCACCTACATCAACTAATCCTCTCCTTGACACACCCGTGAAAGAAGCCCCTCAAGTTAGAATTTCCCGAAGTGTTCAGTTCCCCCTTGAGATCATGAGGATCCCTGTCACACGAGCCAGACAGTCAGGAAGGAGAGTTCCAGGAAGCCCTCATCCACTGCAACTGGAGGAGGCACCTAGCAGGGACAAGTGGGCCAATCTGGAAAGAGAGTAAGGAGTTTCAGGAAGCACTCCTCCACAATTACTAGAAAAGCCCACCCCGTAGGCAACAAGCCAGCCTCAGCCTGAATGGATGAGGCCTTGGTTGGACTCCTGAGAGATGGCAGCGAGAGGTGAGCCTGGAGAGAAGTGGGGGAGGTGTTGGAGGCCCAAAGGAGTTGGGGTGGTGGTGAACGCAGAAGGTGGATAATCAAATCAGGCAAAAAAACCAAAAAAAAGCATAAGGGTTAGATTAAAGTCATGTTAAAAATAGAAAATAAAGTGAGAATTGACATTTTGACTTCTAGATTTTCTTCAGGAATGATTTCTAAAGGAAAAAAGTAAGCATAACTGTGTCATAACTGTGCTTACTTTTTGCCTTTTTATGGTTGATCTATGAAGAAACCTTGTGATTGAACTATCGATTCTAACATTTTCTACGCCGGCTCCCCACCGCCCCCACCACCAGCCTTGGTCGGCATTCTAATTTATAGGTAGTGTGTCAGGTGATCTGCTAAAACCTATCAGCCCACTTTTAGGTTTGCAGGTTATATCAACCCTCCAGCAGAGGTCACTGTCACAAACTTTTCAGAAAACTTCAGTAAATTACTACTGTTTTAATCCTGCAATCATGCTCCTCTACCTAATAGCTTGGTCAACCTTCGCTTTCCTTCCTACATCGCTACCCCCATCCATACAGCCCCCAAATGACCCTATTCTACTAAACTCTAGCCTTCTCCCTACCCCCCCTTCTTCCCCTGAACACCCCCATAGTGCACCAGGCCCATAAACTGAATCCTGGCTGGCCTTCACACCCCTCTGTCGTCCCCCCTTTTTTCACCTCTCGCATTGCTGCCCTAAATAGCCTAAAGCATTCACTCCCCTACTACACCAACATCCCCAGCAACCACAGGCACAAAGCAAGAAGTAAATGGCAGTCAGCCCTCCAATTCCTTACCATGCTGCTTCTACTGGCGGGCGATGTTGAACCCAACCCTGGCCCCCCGACACACCCCGACCCTCACAAACTTCCCAAGGGACTTAGTCTAATTCACCTAAATATATGCAGCTTATTAAACAAAGTTCCGGAGCTGCAAGTCACTGCCCATACCCTCAAGCCGGATATTTGCGTTATATCCGAAACATGGCTAAAACCCTCTCATAGTGACTCTGAAATTGCTTTGCCCGGCCACACAGTGGTACGACAGGACAGATTAGGTAAAAAGAAAGGTGGCGGCATTGCCATGTATATATCAAATGCTCTCCAGTATTCCTCAGTCCAGCTCCCAGGCCACACCCCCCTCATGGAATCCACAATGATCAAACTTGTCCTGCCTTACACCTCACTGGTGTTTGTGGCGGGGATATTCTGCGCCCCGGCAGCCCTTGCAACTGACATCATTGACCACCTCACCTCACTAAAAGACTTAGCCACTGCCGGCGAACTCTACATCCTTGGTGACTTTAATCACAACTGGTAAGATAAAAGCTGCTCGAATCTATGCAGAAAGATTAAAACCCTTAACCTCTCCCAACAGATTGAGCAACCCACCCGCCTGAACCCAATATCCCAAAACCACTCCCTCCTGGACTGGGCCCTGACAACGCATCCCCATAGGATTATTAAAGGTGGGCTTCTCCCTGATACACTGAGCGACCACCATATGATCTACATGATCAGGAAAGTGCATCGGCCCTCTCTACACCAGCCATCTAAAACTCTCCACACAAGACATTTCAGCTCTCTCTGCCTCAACTCCCTACTAAATGACCTCGCCTCTACGGACTGGTCGATCATCCGACTGGCACCTACCATTGATCTTGCCTTCGAGACGTTCTGTAATCTGTTTCTCGCCATATGGGACTATCATGCCCCATTGAGAAGCAAAAGGGTAAGGGAAACCCATCTCCCATGGGTCTCTGCCGACATTATCTCCAGATACAGAGCAAGAGACCAGGCCTGGAAAAAACACAGGCATTTAGGTACCTCTGCATCCCTACAGCATTACGCACACTCGTAATAACTGCACCAAGGCCACAAGGCAGGCAAAAGGAACTACTTCACAGCCCTCTCCAATAATCTTAGTCATCCATCCAAATTCTGGAAAGCTATTAAATCCTTGCTCACTTCCTCTATCCAGGCAACCCCCTTCCCTAAACATTCAGGGCAGAACTGTATCCAGCAAGCGTGGTTGCCACAACTTTCAACACCTTTTTCACCCACAGTGCAACTTCTCTCCTATCAAACCTACATCCCACTCCAACCACTCCAAAACTCCCAGCCCCAGTCTTGGCTGCACCCCCTGCCTCAAAGTTCTCCTTCCACCCAGTCTCCACAACAGAAGTCTTAGCTGCCTTATATTCTCTTGACCCAAACAAAGGTAAATGCCCATTAGGTCTGGACGCCAAACTCCTGTACCTATCTGCCCTGGCCATCGCGGCACCCCTAACCACCCTCCTAAACCGCTCTTTCTCCACTGCCCAAATCCCAACTGCCTGGAAGGAAGCGGTAGTCATCCCGTTGCCAAAGGGTGGCAAC
This sequence comes from Neoceratodus forsteri, assembly GCA_016271365.2. Taxonomy (NCBI): domain Eukaryota; kingdom Metazoa; phylum Chordata; order Ceratodontiformes; family Ceratodontidae; genus Neoceratodus; species Neoceratodus forsteri. Next base: position 1,267,292,867 of record CM057453.1, read on the forward strand.
CCATCAGAACCCGGAAACTACCACCCTATGTCCCTCCTTCCTGTTCTGGCCAAGCTCCAGGAGCACCTAGCCCTCTCTCAACTAACACAATTCCTTGACGCCTCCTCCTTCTTCACCCCCTTCCAGTCTGGGTTTCGTAAATCACACTCCACCACCACTGCGCTACTAAGACTCACTAACGATATTGCCATTGGCATAGACAAAGGCTTCCTTACCTTGGCCATATTCATTGACTTGGCCAAGGCTTTTGATACCGTCTCCCACCCCAAACTCATTGCAAAACTGCACGCCACTGGGCTATCTGAATTAGCCATCAGCTGGTTCCAAGCCTACTTATCAGACAGGAAACAAGCAGTAAAGATTGGCTCACCCATATCCCCCGTGCTCCCGGTCACCATGAGGGTCCCCCAAGGGTCCGTCCTTGGCCCCCTTCTCTTTTTAAATGACTTCCCACTGTCCTGCCAAAGCTCAGCCATACAAATGTATGCTGATGATACCCTTCTATACGCCTCCGGCCCTGAAAGTGAGTCTCTAAACTCTGCCTTACAGCAGGATTTCCATGCCGTTCAATCCTGGCTAAACTCAAACCAACTTGTCTTAAATGCTAAAAAAAATGTATCCATAACCTTCGGTACCCAGCCCAGACTCTCCCATCTAGATGCTCCACCCACCTTCTACACACTGGACGGCACCTCACTGGATTCCTGCAACTCCTTTCGTTACCTGGGAGTATGGCTCGATCGACACTTAGATTTCTCCGTCCATATTAACCACCTTCAGAAAAAACTTCACCCAAAGCTAGGTGCACTTTACCGTAACAAAGGTTACCTATCCACCTCGGTCAGGCAGGAAATAGTGCACAAAACGGAGATGTGATCTACAGCGGAGCCCCTCTATCCACCCTGGCCAATCTCGACCCCCTTTTTCATTCCTTCTGTCGGCTCATCCTAGAATGCCCACACTCCACCCACCACTGTGACCTGTATCGCACACTTGCTCTCCCCTCGCTGCACTCCAGGTGCCAGCTTCACTGCGCAAATCTCGTAGCAAAGTACTGGTCTAACTCTCTCCCTCCCTATCTCAGCTCTGCCCTGGCAACCCAACCCCCCCCCGGCCTACTCCCTGCGAGGCGCCAATTCTGAACTCTTACAAATCCCTTTTATGCGCACCACAAAGGGGCAATCTGCTTTCATATACAGACTGCCCAAACTCTGGAATGACCTCCCGGCCGAAATCAGGCTGTCCTCTACCCAAAGGTCCCCAAAAACTCTCCTACAGGATCACTTCTTCGACACATGTAACTGCAACCTGCAGCCCAGATCGGTTCTCACAAGGCATCGTAATGTACCTTAAACAGGTCCACTTTTCAAACAATTGATTCTGCTATCTGTAACATTGTTTCCTCAAATGTCTCCGTCTGGTATGTACTGGAGCCATAACCCCCAACTACTGTCCAGCTACTCAATCCACGCTGCACTGCTACTCAACTTGGACTACCTAACAAAAAGCCTGGCCCAGCCTGTTCCTCTCCGGACCTGCTGTTTTATCACTGTTGTCTTCTCCCTTATGTACTCGGGTGTTACCTGTCTTTTGCCCCATTGCTTTTGCATCTGTTATATTACATTTGTATGTGTTGATTCTATGAATTTATGTACCATTTGCATCCATTATATTTCATTGTATGTGTGATCTATGTATTTATGTATGCAAATCCCAGGTCGCATCTGGAAACGAGCGGTTTACCGCTCTGTATGCCTATCTGGTAAATATCATAAATAAATAAATAAATTTAGCCATTTTGTTTTATTTGCAGTACATACACCAATGTAGCACTGTTTTTTTTTTTTCTTCAGAAAGAAAGATACAAAACATCTGTGATTGTCTGACATCAGATTGGTGATTTATATGCAATTTTGACTTCACCATAGTGAACTGTAGCATTTGTTTCATATGTTGCTGTTGTCAGCTATATCTATCCACATTTATTGTACAGTGATTCCCGATTATAGCACCTAATTTTCTTTTTTCTTTCCATTTCCCAGGCACCTGTATTATTGCGTACTGGAGATATGGCTCGTGGCTTGGATCCATCAGCTGCCCTATCTGCAGGCAAACGGTAACAACTGTTAAACACAGCCTATAGGAAAGAAATGTGCTAGTTAAATTGTAGATCAATGTAATGTAGACTGGGTGGAGGTGATCTAGAGAAGGTGAGCCAAGATGACGCAGGTTTGCAAGGGAGGCCCTATTAGGAGAGACTGAGGGATTTCAATATATTCACTCTGCTGGCCAGGAGAGAGGGGTGACATAATTGAAACCTTCACATACCTCACAGGATAGAACACAGTGCTGGGGGGAGCTTCTTCCAAACGCGGATGAACTCCAGAACTAGGGGACATGCAAACAATTGAAAGGGGGAAGCTTCAGGAAGGCTGTGAGGAAATACTTCTCCACAGAAAAGATGATAGAAGCATGGAACCGTCTGCCATTCGACGGGGAATTTAGAACAGTGGAAGGCTTCAGGTATGCATTAGGATACAGACACAGGGGCATAGTTGTAGAGGAAAAGGAAGGGTCCCCTGAAACCAGTTAGCATCTTTGGAGGGACACTAGGCAGGAACCTGTGGGAAGACTGTAGGCCTAGCGGTCTTTTTCACTCAACAAATTCTGTTTCTTTTGTTGCCAGAATACTAACACCTGCAGTATATATCTTTAGATGCATGCAATAATCTTTCTTCAGCCTTACCATGGTGTTGCAGTGATTTTTCAGTTTTCAGCTTGTTGATTTAATATTCAAATTAGGACCCATTAAGCCATGTAACATGCTGAAATACAACTATTTGTTTGGCTTTGTGACTGATAAACTATGCAGTTCCATAATATATAAACCTATGCTTGTTAAGAGCAGCCAGTCAACCATTATTTAGTCTCCTGTACTTATTTGCTTTTGTTGTACTGATGGTGACAGTGGATTTTGTAAGCATTTTATGCCGTGTTCATATAGGGGTGAGTATACATATGTTGCTGGCCTTATGAACTCCACACTATAATGCTCCTTTGTGTACCAGCAGCATGCATGGACCCCGACCTCCCCATACCCCTGTGTGAGTTGTTACAAGATGGGTGGGGCAGCCAGTAGGTGGAGCTGTGCTGGGCACTGGGCTTCCGGTGGAAAGCTTGGTTTGGCTGCAAAATGGATCCCATGATCTGCAGCAGTGGGTGTCATAGACTACAGCAGTCAGTGAACAGTGTCATAGCCTTAAAGGACATCAGGATGTTTTATATCCTCTTGCTTGAGATCTGAAAGGAAAGGTGAGAAATTATACCATAGCACTCCGGGGCCCCAATGCACTTATTTTCCAGTTGCAGGTATTCAAACAACATGAAGTCTTGCTATATTATGACAATTGCAGTTTGTCCCACCATTAGAACTGCTCCGGAGGTGAAAGAGTTAACTTCCATGCCAGGCATGGAGCTTAGAGCGCGAGCTCGGTTAGAGAAGCTCTGTCTGGATAATTTCAAACTGAAACTGTCAGATTCTTTACTCCGCCTCACTGAACAGTCGCTCCGGAGATTTCTCCTACTGCTCGGTTCATTTCTCGGTTTAATTTTCTCGGTTAAATTCAACCGCGAGTATTATTATTTTAACCGCAAACGGATCGGTTCAAGCTCTGTCTGTGGTATTGTAAGTAATAGACAGGTTTATTTCTGTGTGGAAGTTGTAAATGTTTATCGGTTCGGTTCGAACCGATCAGGTTGTTTAAAACTTTAAAAAAGTAAGCATTTTAAAGCTTTTAGAGTGCGGTTCCCGGTTCTTATCGGTTCTAAAAAAAACGGATTTCATTACGGTTTTTTCCACGACCCGTGACACGGTTGGGAACCGATAAGGGTGTCTTGCCTGGCACTGCCGTTCAAAGGGCAAGTTTGTTGGTTAGGCTGGCATCATGTCTGAGAAACCCAAAAGAAAAACCGGGTCTACTGGGTTTCAACACTGTAGTGTCTGAGGGGAAGCCTTTGCCAAGGCTGACCCACACACCACATGTGTCTATTGTCTGGGGTTTGACCACCTCAATTCAGACTGCCAGATTTGCAAGAATTTCCCTGCAGCCACCCTGGATAAGAGAGTTGGCAGGCTCAGGGAGCGAGAGGCCAAAGTCCGCTGACCGGATGGCCAGCCGGTTCGGTGCCAACCGAACAGAGAAATTCCTCTGACCAGGGCAAGACTTCCTCGGGCAAACGTAAAGCTGACTCTGAGGAGCCAGTTCCAGCAAAGAAAACTAGAAAATCAGCAGGTGTGGAGTCCAAAATTCCTTCTCCAACTGCTGCAGAAATAGCAAAAGCTATACAGATTGTACAGTCACTTTCTCCGGTTCTGTCCAAACCGCCACTGTCTGGTAAAAGGTTGGTTCGGCCGGTTCCACCGGTTCAAGAATATGATATTGAAGAGTTTTATGAACCAGAGGAGGGGAGGAGGATTATGAACAGTGTGAATGTGACTTTGAGAGTCTGGATGTGCCCATTGAACCGACATCTCCCAGACAGACCTTTAGAATCTCCCCACGCTTTCTGAGTCCCTCTCACTTTCTGTTTTATAAAAGGTTGCTGAAACCCTCCAGCTCCCATTAGAGGAAGCTGTGGATGAGCAAGAGGAACCTGATTTTGTGGAAATGATGGATATCCCAGAGTCTAGGAGATTGTCTATCCCCTTACATAAATCATTTAGGAAACAAACAATAAAAATTGTAAAAGCTCCTAATTCTGTGCCTCCTGTTGACAAGAAGATGGACAGGAGGTACACTTTGTCAGGTCCTGATACCGACTTACTTTCACAGCAATGCAGTCATGTTGGAGTAGTTCAGGCTGCAGCCTGTGATAAGGCTAACATTCCACTGGCTTCACATCCTCCTGACAAGGACTCCAGGAAGATTGATGCCATGGCTAAAAAACAATACATGGCAGCGTCCTTGGGACTCAGACAAGCAAATTACATGGCTTATGTGGCAAGATACCAAAAATCTAGATGGGACACTGTCATGGCTTTGTACAACAGGCCCTGGCCAGCTTGAGAGCTGGAGCAGGTGGCTGCTGATGGTATTGAGGCATCCAGGTGCAGTTCCATGCTGCTGTGGATTCTAATGATGTATCCTCTAGAGTCATGGCTACATCTGTGGCCTTTCGTAGGTTGGCTTGGCTCAGGTGTACTAGTTTGTCACAGGATACCCAGACTAAGGCTATGGATTTTCCTGTGGTAGGAAATTCTTTGTTTGGGGAGCAGACAGAGAATTACATGAAGAAAATGGATGAATATAGAACAACTTATAGGAGTGCACAAGCCAAGGAGCGGCAAGCCACTCCTCAGAGGCAGACCCCCAAGGGTAGAGGTAGGCCTTTTCACAGGCCTTTTTACCAAACCCAGGCTTCTTCTGCTTATGCTCAGAGGGGGTTCTTCAGAGGGAGAGGCAGACGGGGTGCAAGCAGGCCTGCTCCCACCCCTCAGCCTAAAGCCCCTGCCAAACAGGCACCCTGATGGGATGCCCAGGGCCGGTTCTCCATTACCTGTAGGGGGCAGGCTGGCTTACTTCGTTCAGGACTGGGAGTCTCTAACATCAGACAAGTGGGTCCTGGAAGTAGTAAGCCAGGGTCTGGTTCTCAGCTTCAAAAAATTTCCAAAGATGAGAATCAGATCTTTTCCACCTGCAAATCCTCTAGAGACCTTTGCCTTAGAAACAGAAGTCTCAACCCTCCTGGCTCTCAGAGCTGTAGAAAGGGTTTCTCCCCTACACCAGGGCAAGGATCTGTACTCCAGGTACTTCCTTACCCCAAAAAAGACAGGAGAATGGCGGCCCATTTTGGACCTACGATATCTGAACAAGCACCTTTTGAAACCAAAATTCAAAATGGTGACTCTGGCAATGATTTTACCTTCTCTAAGGCCAGGGGACTGGCTAGCTTCCCTGGACCTCAAAGATGCCTATTTCCATGTTCTAATCAGAAGCTCCCACCGAAAGTACCTCAGATTCGAACTGCCCTCAGGCCATTACCAGTTCAGAGCAATGCCCTTCGGCCTTACCTCTGTCCCAAGGGTATTCACAAAATGTCTAGCAGTAGCAGTTGCTCATTTAAGAAGGCAAAAGATTGCCATCTTTCCCTACCTAGACGACTGGCTCATTGTAGGCCAGTCTCCAGAACAGGTCAAATCACACCTGCAAGTTACCCAGCAGCTGCTCACCTCTCTGGGTTTTCTGCTCAATCTTCCAAAGTCAGTTCTGGAACCTGTCCAGGTACTCACCTTTATAGGTGCAGAATTGGACACAAAGCGGGCCAGAGCCTTCCTACCCTTAGAGAGGGTAACGAACCTAGTGGCCCTGGCCTCCTCCTTCACTTTGCAGGTCTCTCGACCAGCAAGGCACTTCTTACAGCTCCTAGGACACATGGCTGCTTCCACAGCTGTAGTGCAAGGAGCAAGATTTCAGATGAGGGACATTCAGTTTCACTTCAGAGCCTTTTGGTCTCAAAGAAAAGATCCCCTTTCCAAGTTGATCCCAGTGACTCGAACCCTGATCCAGGCCCTTCAGTGGTGGCAGGATCAGAGCAATTTGAGACTAGGGGTCCCCTTCATCCCTCTATCTCACTCCTTGACCCTTACTACAGATGCGTCCCTTCTGTGATGGGGAGCTCACATGGGCGACCTCTCCACCCAGGGAGTGTGTTCCCCTCAGGAATCTCTGCTCCACATCAATTTGTTGGAACTCAGATCTGTCTTTCTAGCACTTCAGGTGTTTTCTACATCTGTTCAGAACAAAGTGGTACAAGTCAGAACAGACAACACCACTGCAATGTGGTACATCAACAAACAAGGGGGCACTCGGTCTTCGGCCTTGTGCACCGAGGCAATGAAGTTGTGGTCTCTGGCTTATTCCTGAACACTTCCCTCGCAGTTCACCTCCCAGGAAAGGACAATATCCTGGCAGATGCTCTCAGCAGGATTTCCAGGGCCATCATGAATGGTCACTGGATCCCCAAGTACTGGGATAGTTTTGCCAGATGGGCACCCTCAGATAGATCTTTTGCAGCCCCAGACAATCAACTTCCACTGTTTTGTTGCAGGCCCCAGTGATGGGCTCAGTCCCCATGGATGCCTTTCTCCTAGATTGGGAAGGGAAGTTTCATATGCCTTCCCCTTCCTCTCCTATTCAAGGTGCTAGTCAAAATCAGATCCCAGCCTTGCAAGATGATTCTGATTGCTCCAGATTGGGCCAGGCAGCCCTGGTACCCACTCCTTCTATCCTTAGCAGTCCATCTTCCCCTGTGTCTCCCCAGGAATCACAACCTGTTATCTTGTGCCCAGGGGAGAGTTTGGTATCCGAATCTAAAATCCCTCAACCTCAAGGCCTGGCTCTTGAGGAGTTAGAGTTTGCTGACCTACACCTTTCTCAAGGTGTTCTTGAAATCCTGAAGGCTTCTAGGAAACCTTCCACTAGGGCTACTTATAATTCCTAAATGGAAAAGGTTTTCCATCTGGTGCTCTGGGAAGCATATTTCCCCGGCATCTGCTGATTTGCCCATTGTTTTGGACTATATGGTCCATCTTAATTCTTTGGGCCTGAGACCAGCTACCCTGAAAGTACATTTGGCAGCTGTCTCTGCTTTATTTCAGCAGGAAAGCCCTCTTCTTTCCACTCACCCTGTATTTTCCAAGTTTTTCAAAGGATTACTTCATACTAATCCACCTTTCAGGGACCCGGCCCCTGCCTGGGATCTTAATGTTTGCATTGCTCAGTTGATGCAACCCACCGTTGAACCTCTGTCTTCTGCAGAGCTTAAGTATTTGACTTGGAAAACTGTTTTTCTAGTAGCCATCACTTCTGCCAGGCGCATAAGTGAGTTACAAGCCTTGTCAGTGGAGACTGACTTTATTTCCTTTCACAGGGATAAAGTAGTCCTTAGGACTAACAGGAAGTTTTTGCCTAAGGTGGTTTCAGATTTCCATCTTAATCAATCTGTCTCCCTTCCAGTGTTCTTCACTGACCATTCCTCCTCTGGTGAGAGGAGGCTGCACAGCTTAGATGTTAAGAGGGCCCTAAGTTACTATATAGAGCGTACCAAGGGTCATAGGTTCGAATCCCTCCAACTTTTTCTCACTTATGGTGAGGTTGGGAAAGGTAAACCTGCCACTAAGAGATCCATTGCCAGGTGGATTGTCTCTTGTATCCAATTTTGTTATCAAAAACTGGGAAAGGTTCCCCCTTCAGGCCTGAGGGCTCACTCTACCAGAGGTACAGCTGCGTCTCTAGCTGCTGCCAGAGACATCCCTATCTTAGAGATATGTCAAGCAGCTACTTGGAAAACGGTACACACTTTCACCAAGCATTACTCCTTGGATATCCAGGCCAGGAGGGATGCTAGATTTGGCACAGCCGTGCTTCAGAGCCTATTCCCTAAGTAGGTTCTGTCCCTCCTCCATGGAGGTACTGCTGTGTATTCTGCAATTGTCATAATATAGCAAGACTTCATGTTGTTTGAAGAAAAAATTACTCACCTTAGTAATGTTGTTTCTTCTAATGGAGTCTTGCTATATTATGACCTCCCCCCCAGCCTGCCCCTCTCAGAACTTCTACTTGGGTATGGGGTGGGCAGTCCAGTGTTGGCACTTATTTATGCCCATTATATGTTTTTCCACCCCTTCTTGGGGTTTTGGGGTGTTGTGTTTTATTTTATCTTATCTTATTTATTTTCTGGTCCCCTGACTTGAGTCTTGGTGTTGGGACCAGGAATATGTGTTAATATTTAGGTAGCCAGTTGGCTAGTGTAGTTTACAGCACTTCCACACAGAACCTTAGTGAGTTTTGCTCAGTAAAGATCTGACAGTTTCAGTTTGAAATTATCCAGACAGAGCTTCTCTAACCGAGCTCGCACTCTAAGCTCCATGCCTGGCATGGAAGTTAACTCTTTCACCTCCGGAGCAGTTCTAATGGTGGGACAAACTGCAATTGTCATAATATAGCAAGACTCCATTAGAAGAAACAACATTACTAAGGTGAGTAATTTTTTCTTATGGTACCCTGACATCACGCAAGAAGCACACTGCCAAAAAGATGATATAGTGCTTGCAAGGGTTGGTGTGCCCTCTTTTCTGATCCCAAAAGATTCCACACAAGGGGGGTGGGTGTGTGTGTGTGTGTGGCAGAGCCCCCCAACGAAAAGAAAGGGTTATTACAATCTCTTTTCTGATCCCCAAATATTCCACACATCGGTGGTGGGGTAGGGTGGGGGGCAAAGCCCCCCCAGTGAAAAGAAAATAATCAACATAATAAATACATAAATAATTAAGTGAGAAAAGAGAATAATAAAAGTGAAAGATAACATTATTGACTGCTTCCATGGTGTTACGGCAGCCGAAACGGGGTGTGTGGGGGGGCACAGCCCCCCAACGAAAAGACTATGTCCAAGTAAGAGGACACCACCGCTGTCTGCATTCTGTTCATTTTTTTTTTTTTTACTAGCAATGAACAGGTCGCAGGTCTCTCAATAATAGGAAGTAACATGGCTGCATCCCTCTTTTCAACATCATAGATACCATAACCATACCTCACACTGCTACACAGTTCCCGGTACTGATAGCCAAAGCGGGAGGTAACAGAAACTAAAATTAAGAAAACTCCAAAAGACAAAATGGGGACATATCACTTAACTGCACTCCTTGCCTAGAAATTTCTCCTTACAGATGTAAATGTCTTTTTTTTTTCTGTCTTGATTTTTATCCTCCTTGACGGGCCACTGCCTTACATCGGCCAACCTTCCAGACTCCAGGAGTCATTAGGGATCTTGTAACACTCTGCATATCCCAGTGGACCCCCAAGAGCCAGCCTGGAGGCCTCATCCTGCAGTGGCCCCTGCATTCCCACATCTTCTCCTTGTTACCCTTAGGCCTCCGATCGCAGTAGTGCATGGAGGTCTGGTGACTGACCCTTCCACTCTTCCCCTGCCTACCGCCAGGGCTCCTAGTGTGTGGCGCCTCCACCTGGAAGCAGCCAAGTAGTGCCAAGGAGACCGTCGGATCCCTCCCCTGGAGGAGAGCTGGCAGCTCAGTCAGCTCCTTGCCCTCCACCCCAGACCACTCCCCGGCACCCTGAGCTCAAGCCCCGAACCTAAGTCACCGGCGTGGCGCGAGGTGTGGCATCCAGTGCCTCAACTCTCAGCATCACCGGCCTGCCCTAAATGTAAATGTCTAACTTGCTGTTAATGGCAGCTGTGCCAGGTGGTCCAACTACAGTCCTTCAGACAACATGAAGTCTTGCTATATTATGACATATGCAGTTTGTCCCAGCCTTAGAACTGCTCCGGAGGTGAAAGAGTTAACTTCCATGCCAGGCATGGAACTTAGAGCTCGAGCTCGGTTGAAAATTCTGTCTGTTGTTCGTCAAACTTAAACTGTCAGATTCTTTACTCCGCCTCACTGAACAGTCGCTCTGGAGATTCCTCCTTCTGCACGGTTCATTTTGTTGGTTAAAGTATAAAAGTTTTCGGGGTTTTTACCGAAATTAAACCGCAACCGGTCGGTTCAAGCTCTATCTGTGGTATTGTAAGTACTTGATAGGTTTTACATTTATTTTTCTGTGTGGAACTTGTAGACATTTTTATCGGTTCGGTTTGAACCGATCAAGTTACTTCTATTACATTAGTCTTTTAGAAGTGCAGTTCCCGGTTCTTATCGGTTCTAAAAAAAACGGATTTGATTACGTTTTTTTTCCAGGACCCGTGACACGGTTGGGAACCGATAAGGGAGTCTTGCTTGGCAGATTGCCGTAAAAGGGCAAGTTTCTGGTTAGGCTGGTACTATGTCTGAGAAACCCAAAAGAAAAACCGGGCCCACTGGGTTTCAGCACAGTGTTGTATGTGGGGAAGCCTTTGCCAAGGCTGACCCCCACACCACATGTGTTTATTGTCTGGGGTTGACCACCTCAATTCAGACTGCCAGATTTGCATGAGTTTTCCTGCAGCTACCCTGGATAAGAGAGTTGGTAGACTCAGGGAACGGGAGGCCATAAAGTCCGCTGACCCGATGACCAGCCCGTTCGGTTTCAACCGAACCGAGAGCCTCTGACTAGGGGCGATACTCTCAACGAAGAGTCAATTTCGAGGAGTCGGGTTCCAACAAAGAAGTCTAGAAAATCAGCTGGTGTGGAGTCAAAACTTCCCTCTCCAACCGCTGAAGAAATAGCTAAAGCATTAAAATTGTTCAGTCTCCCCAGTTCCGACCGAACCGGCATCATCAGGTAAGCACTGGGTTTGGTCGGTTCCTCCGGTTCAGGGGTATTATTTAAGGGAATTTTATGAACCAGAGGAGGGGGAAGAGGAGTATGAGGAGAGTGAATGTGGTTTTGAAAGTCTGGATGTGCCCATTGAACCGGACATCTCTCCAGACAGACCTTCAGGAGTGTCTCCCCGTAGGCTTTCTGAGTCCCCTTCTCACTTCATGTTTAAAAAAAAAAAAAGTGGCTGAAACCCTCCAGCTCCCTATGGAGGAAGCTGTGGATGATCAGAAGGAGCCTGATTTTGTAGAAATGCTGGATATCCCAGAGTCTAGGAGACTGTCTATTCCTCTGCATAAATCTTTTTGGAAACAGACAGTAAAGATTTTAAAAGCTCCTCACACCATACCTCCTGTTGATAAAAGAATGGACAAAAGGTATGCATTATCAGGCTCTGATACGGAGTTCCTTACACAACAATGCAGCCCGCGTGGGGTGGTGCAGGCCGCAGCCTGTGACAAGGCAAATGTTCCCTTAGCCTCTCACCCTCCCCGACAAGGACTCCAGAAAGATTGATGCCATGGCAAAGAAACAGTACATGGCAGCTTCCTTAGGACTCAGACAGGCTAATTATATGGCTTATGTTGCTAGATATCAAAATCCAGATGGGATACTGTTTTAGCTCTAGCAAAGCAGGTTCCTGGCCAGCTGGCAGAAGAGCTGGAGCAGGTGGCCCCTGATGGTAGTGAGGCATCAAGGTGCAATTCCATGCTGCAGTGGACTCTAATGATGTATCATCCAGAGTCATGGCTACATCTGTGGCTCTCCATAGAATGGCTTGGGTCAGATGTACTAGCCTGTCACAGGATACCCAGACTAAGGCCATGGATTTCCCTGTGGTGGGCAACTCTCTGTTTGGGGAACAAACAGAGAATTACATGAAGAAAATGGATGAATATAGGACCACCTATAGGAGTGCACAGGCCAAGGAAAGGCAAGTCACTTTCCAAAGGCAGCCTCCCAGGAGCAGGAGTAGGCCTTTTCATAGGGCTTTTTACCAAGCCCAGGATTCCTCTTCAGCTTTTGCACAGAAGGGGTTCTTTAGAGGGAGAGGCAGACGGGGTGCAGGCAGGCCTGCTTCCAGCCCTCAGCCTAAAGCCCCTGCCAAACAGGCACCCTGATGGGGCTCCCAGGGCCGATTCTCCACTACCTGTAGGGGGCAGCCAGGACTAGGAGTCTCTAACGTCAGACAAGTGGGTCCTGGAAGTAGTAAGCCAGGGACTGGTTCTCAGCTTCAAAAAATTTCCAAAGATGAGAATCAGATCCTCTCCACCTGCAACTCCTTCAGAGGCTCTTGCCCTGGAGGCAGAAGTCTGTACCCTCCTGGCTCTCAGAGCTGTGGAAAGGGTTCCACCCCTACACCAAGGCAAAGGGTTGTACTCCAGATACTTCCTTACCCCAAAAAAGACAGGAGAATGGCGGCCCATCCTGGATCTCATGTATCTAAACAAACACCTTTTAAAACCAAAATTCAAAATGGTGACTCTGGGAATTATTTTACCCTCTTTAAGGCCAGGGGACTGGCTAGTGTCCCTGGACCTCAAGGATGCCTATTTTCATGTTCTTATCAGAAGCTCCCATTGAAAGTACCTCAGGTTCGAACTGCCCTCAGGTCATTACCAGTTTAGAGCAATGTCCTTCATCCTTACACCTGCCCCAAGGGTATTCACAAAATGCCTGGCAGTAGCAGTTTCCCACTTAAGAACGAAAAAAATTGCCATCTTTCCTTACTTGGACGACTGGCTCATAGTAGGCCAGTCTACAGACTAAGTCAGGTTACACCTTCAAAGTAACTCAGCAACTGCTAACTTCTCTAGGTTTCCTTCTCAATCTTCCAAAGTCAGTCCTAGAGCCTGTCCAGCTTCTCACCTTCATAGGTGCAGAACTGAACACAAAAAGAAGCCAGAGCCTTTCTTCCTCTGGAAAGGCAAGTACCCTGAATTCTCTGGCTTCCTCCTTCACCCTGCGGGTCTCTCGACCAGCAAGGTACTTTCTGCAGCTCCTGGGACACATGACTGCTTCGACAGCAGTAGTGCAGGGAGCCAGATTTCAGATGAGGGACATCCAGTTCCATTTGAGAGCCTTTTGGTCTCAAAGAAAGGACCCTCTAACCAAATTAATTCCAGTGACTCGAACCCTGATCCAGGTCATTCAGTGGGGGCAGGACCAGGGCAATTTGAGACAGGGGGGTCCCCCTTACCCCTCAGTCTCACTCCTTAATCCTTACTACAGATGCATCCCTATTGGGGTGGGGAGCTCACATGGGCGACCTCGCCACCCAGGGATTGTGGTCCCCTCAGGAATCTCTGCTTCACATCAATCTGTTGGAACTCAGAGCAGTTTTTCTAGCACTTCAAGTTTTTTCCAAATCTGTTCAGAACAAGGTTATTCAAGTCAGAACAGACAATACCACCACAGTGTGGTACATCAACAAGCAAGGGGCCACTCGGTCTACAGCCTTGTGCACCGAAGCAACGAAAAGTTATAGTCTCTGGCTTACTCCCTGAACACCTCCCTTGTAGTAGTTCACCTCCCAGGCAAGGGCAATGTCCTGGCAGATGCTCTCAGCAGGATTTCCCAAGGCCATCACGAATGGGCTCTGGATCCCCTAGTTCTGGAGGTGGTATTGCCAGATGGGGCACACCCCAGATAGATCTTTTTGCAGCCCCAGACAATCACCAACTTCCTCTTTTTTGTTGCAGTCCCCCTTGGTGCCTTCCTTCTCAGTTGGGAAGGGAAGTTTCTCTATGCCTTTCCGCCTTTCCCTCTCCTGTTCAAAATGCTAGTTAAAATCGGGTCTCAATCCTGCAAGATGTTTCTGATTGCTCCAGACTGGGCCAGACAGCCCTGGTTCCCACTCCTTATGTCCTTAGCAGTTCACCATCCCCTGTGTCTCCCAGGAATCACAATCTATTATCCTGTGCTCAGGAGAGGGTTTGGGTACCCGAACCTCAAATCTCTCAATCTCAAGGCCTGGCTCTTGAGGAGTTAGAATTTGCTGACCTACACCTTTCCCAAGGTGTATTGAATATTCTGAAGGCTTCTAGGAAGCCTTCCACCAGGGCTACTTATAATTCCAAATGGAAGAGATTTTTCCATATGGTGCTCTGGGAAGCATATTTCCCCAGAATCTGCTGACTTACCCGCAGTCCTGGATTATATGGTTCATTTAAATACTTTAGAGCTGAGATCAGCTATCCTAAAAGTGCACTTGGCAGCCGTGTCTGCTTTCTTGTCAGCAGGCAAGCTCTCTTCTCTTTCAGCTCATCCTGTATTCTCCAAGTTTTTCAAAGGGTTGCTTCACACCAACCCCCCATTTAGGGATCCTTCCCCTGCCTGGGATCTTAATATTGGCATTGCCCAGCTTATGCACACCCTTTGAGCCCTTTGTCCTCAGCAGAGCTCAAGTACTTGACTTGGAAAACTGTGTTTTTATAGCCATCACTTCTGCCAGGCGATAAGTGAGTTACAAGCATTGTCAGTGGAGCCTGATTTTATCTCCTTTCACAGAGATAAGGTAGGCCTCAGGACTAACCTGAAGTTCTTGCCTAAGGTGGTCTCAGATTTCCACCTTAATCAATCTATATCTCTCCCTGTGTACTTCACTGGCCATTCCTCTTCTGGTGAGAGGAGGTTGCACAGTTTAGATGTCAAAAGATCACTTAACTACTACATAGATCATACCAAAGGTCACAGGTTTAACTCCCTCCAACTGTTCCTCACTTATGGTGATGTTGGCAAAGGGAAACCTGCCACTAAAAGATCTGTTGCCAGGTGGGTCGTCTCTTGTGTCCAGTTCTGCTAGGAAAAACTGGGTAAATTTCCTCCCTCAGGCCTGAGGGCTCACACCACGAGAGGTATAGCTGCATCTCTGGCTGCTGCCAGGGACATCTCTATCCTAGAGATATGTCAAGCAGCTACCTGGAAAACGGTGCACACTTTTACTAAGCATTACTCCCTGGACATCCAGGCTGGGAGTGATGCTCGTTTTGGCACAGCTGTGCTTCAGAGCCTATTTCCTAAGTAGGTTCTGTCCCTCCTCCATGGAGGTACTGCTGTGTAGTCTGCATATGTCATAATATAGCAAGACTTCATGTTGTTTGAAGAAAAAATTACTCACCTTAGTAATGTTGTTTCTTCTAATGGAGTCTTGCTATATTATGACCTCCCCCCCGCCTGCCCCTCTCAGAACCTTACTCTTGGGGATGTGGGTGGGCAGGGCAGCGTTGGCACTTTTTAGATGCCTACCTTGTTTTTCACCCCTCCTTTTGGGGTGATCTTTGTTGTGTTGTCATTTTTTGGGTCTCCTGACTTGAGTCTTCTTTGTGGCACCAAAAAATGTGTTTATTTAATTAAGTAGCCAGTTGGCTAGTGTAGGTTTACAGCTTCCACACAGAGTCTTAGTGAGTTTTTGCTCGTAAAGATCTGACAGTTTAAGTTTGAAGAACAACAGATAGAATTTTCAACTGAGCTCGAGCTCTAAGTTCCATGCCTGGCATGGAAGTTAACTCTTTCACCTCCGGAGCAGTTCTAAGGCTGGGACAAACTGCATATGTCATAATATAGCAAGACTCCATTAGAAGAAACAACATTACTAAGGTGAGTAATTTTTTCTTATGTGTTAATATGGTAATGTGTGTAACTAGGTACTAATGGCAGGTATCACCGGTGTTCTTTATAGCCAATCTGACTTACGGGGTTATCCATACTGAGGGTGAACTCTCTTAGGTGCTGTTCAGTATGGACCCAGTTATGTTTTTTACCATCTCAACAATTTGTGTAACACTTGCTTGCACTGTAAACCTTTTACAGGCAAGAGGAATACTTCCAAAACACAGAAGATGTCATAAATGTGGAGACAAAATGTCTTTGCTATGTGATGCCTCTGCTGGACAGAACGGAATAAACTGGAGGTGCAAAAAAGAGGACCTGCAGGGCAAAAAAAAGTATCTTGGCAGACACTTACTTTTTGAAAACTAAGCTGCCGTTGTAGAAACTTATACTGTTAATTTATTACTGGGCATCTAAAACCCCTGTAAGTGTGGCAATGGAGGGGGCTTAAGTGACTGACAAAACTGCAACTGACTGGTTCCAGTTCCTCCAAGACATATGCAGCTGGAAACTGCTGCAAGAACCAACACAGATGGGAGGAGTGGGTAAAATCGTACAAATAGATGAATCGGTTATGGTTCGGGCAAAGTACAACAGGGGACGGAACAGACATGTGTCTGATAGAGGAGTTTTTGGTATCTATGATGTAGAGAAATCTTTGGGATACCTAATTGTTGAAAAGAGGAGTGTGTCCACATTGTTTCCTATTATTGAGAGACCTGTTCTAGTGGGGACAGAAATACACTCGGACCAGTGGGCAGCCTACCACAGGATCACTGAAATTCCCTATAAGAATTACATCCACAAAGCTGTCAATCACTCAGAAGTTTGTTTTACATAGAAACATAGAAGTTGACGGCAGATAAGGACTGCAAGGCCCATCCAGTCTGCCCATTGTTTCTGCCTTGTTGATCCAGTGACTGGTGCACACACTAATGCCGTGGAGGGCTACTGGTCTTGGGCGAAAAAACAGTTTAAACAAATGAATGAAACAGAGATAGCAATGGTGCCCTCTTACTTGGATAACTTTATGTGGTTGGAGAGGTACGGAGGTAGCACCATGGAAGCATTCAGTAATATTCTACAGCATATCGTACTTTATCAAGAAGCCAAGCTTGTGGAACAAAATGAAGAGAATGTGCCACCTCCATCGCAACTAACAATGTTTGCCTTCACTGAGCCTTACTTCTCTGTGTGTGTACACCAATACCGTGTACACTCATGTATTTTTTTTATTTCATTCTGCGGAATTTGAGTACAAAGATAAGAATCCTCATCTTCAAAATAACTGTTTAAAAGAGACTTGCTTACCAGCAGTAGCTTCCTAAAGACTGCTTATTATTTCACATGGTCCATGCTTGAAAATGCTGCTTGAAAATGTTTTACATGCCATTATAATGTTGTGATGACGAGTGCAATAAATATTTAATTGTAGTTCAGTTTAGTTGAGGTGCAGTTATTAGGATCATAATTACAGTGCAATTCAATGGTATTAGGCTGAAGCGTGTGACTGTCTATGTGAAGACATTGATGTAAGTACCGTATTTGACCAAAAAAAAAAAAAAGGGAGTGCGTAGGGGTCCCACCGTGATCCTGTAATTCCATAGTAGAGAAAAAGGGAGGGTCCCCTGCGACCAGTTAGTGTCTTCGGAGGGACACTAGGCAGGAACCCGTGGGAAGACTGTGTGCCTAGTGGTCTTTTTTGGCCAACAAATTCTATTTCTTTTCTTGGTAAAATAGTAACACCTGCAATATATCGTTATATGCATGCAGTAATCTTTCTTCAGCCTTACCATGATTTTGCAATGATTTTTCAGTTTTCAGCTTGTTGATTTAATATTCATATTCAAACAACATGAAGTCTTGCTGTATTCTGACTATTGTACTTAGGTCCTGCCTTTCAACTGCCCTGGAGAACAAAGGGTTAACTTTTCTATGTCTTGCATAGAACATTCATCACGAGCTTGGTTGAAGCCCCTGTCTGTTGTTGTTCAAACTGCAACCGTCAGATTCTTTACTCCGCCTCACTGAACAGTCACTCCGGAGATTTCTCCTGCTGCTCGGTTCAAAAGTCGGTTGAAGTGTCGGTTTTCGGTCAGTTTCTACCGAAATGTTGTTTCTGCATAGTCGGTTCAAGTTGCTGTCTGTGGTACCGTGAGTACTAGATAGGTTTTTGTTCTGTTTTCTGTGTGGAACTTGTAAACTGTGGATCGGTTCAGCTGAACCGATCAATTTGAGGTAAAAACTTGTGCTTTACTTAGTGTGTGATTAACGGTCCGTATCAGTTCTAAAAAAAAACGTGTTTTAATATTTTTTTCCAAGACCCGTGACACGGTCAGGAAGCAATAGGGTAGTCTTGCCTGGTGGATTGGTTAGGTTGGCCATGTCTGAGAAACCCAAGAAAAAAAACGGGCCCACTGGGTTTCAACACTGCAGTGTGTGTGGGGAGGTCTTTGCTAAGGCTGATCCCCAGACCACCTGTGTTTATTGTCTGGGGTTTGACCACCTCGATTCAGACTGCCAAATTTGCAAGAATTTTCCCTAATCTACCCTGGAAAAGAGATTAGGTAGACTGAGGGAAAGGGAGGCCGAGAAGTCCGCTGACCCGGATGGCCAGCCCAGTTTGGTTCCGATCGAACCAGAGGGAGTGCCCTCTGACCAGGACGATACTTCTTCGGGCAAAAGGAGAGCCGATTCCGAGGAATCGGTTCCGACATAAAGAAAAAGAAAAGACAAATCGACCGGTTCGGACCCAGAATCTCATACTCCGACTGCCGCTGAGATAGCCAAGGCGATTAGGATTGTGCAGTCGCTTAGTTCAGTTCTGACCGAACCAGCACTATCTGGCAGGGACTCTGTTCGGTCGGTTCCCCCGGTTCCGGATTATACTTTGGAAGAATTTTATGAACCGGAGTTTGAGGAGGAGGGAGAGTATGAGGATGATTATGGTGATGGTGAAAGTCTGGATGTGCCTATTGACCAGGACATCTCCCCAGACAGATCTTCAGATGTTTCTCCTCCTCCTAGGCTTTCTGAGTCCTCTTCACACTACATGTTCTACAGAAAGGTGGCTGATACCCTCCAGCTTCCTGTGGAGGAAGCAGTAGAGGATCAGGAAGAGCCTGATTATGTTGAGATGATGGACATCCCAGAGTCCAGGAGACTGTCTATTCCCCTCCACAAATCTTTCAGGAAACGGACACAAAAAATTCCTAAGGCTCCTAATTCCATACCTCCTGTGGACAGACGAATGGACAAGAGGTACACTCTCTCAGGCTCAGACATGGAGTTCCTTATTCAGCAATGCAGCCATGTTGGGGTTGTACAGGCTGCTGCCTGTGATATGGCAAACATTCTCTTGGCATCACACCCCCCCAGACAAGGACTCCAGGAAGATTGATGCCATGGCAAAGGAAAAAATACATGGCAGCATCTTTGTTGCTCAGGCAGGCTAACTATATGGCCTATACAGCCAGGTACCAGAAGTCCAGGTGGAACACTGTACTGGCAGTGGCTAAACAGGCTCCCGTCCAGCTTGCCAAGGAGCTGGAGCATGTGGCTGCAGATGGGATTGAGGCATCGAAAGTACAGTTTCATGCTGCTGTGCACTCCAATGATGTGTCATCAAGAGTCATGGCTACATCTGTGGCTCTTTGGAGAATGGCTTGGCTCAGGTGTACTAGCCTCTCACAGGATACCCAGGCTAAGGCCATGGATTTTCCTGTAGTTGGTAATTCTTTGTTTGGGGAGCAGACAGAGAATTACATGAAGAAAATGGACGAATACAGGACCACTTACAGGAGTGCTCAGACCAAAGAAAGGCAAGCAACTCCTCAAAGGCAGCAGTCCAGGGGCAAGGGCAGGCCTTTCCAAAGGCCTTTTTTACCAAGCTTAGGCCTCCTCTTCTTCCTTTTCACAGAGGGGGTTCTTTAGCGGGAGAGGCAGAAGGGGGATGAGCAGGCCTGCATCCACCTCTCAGCCTAAAGCCCCTGCCAGGCAGACACCCTAATGGGTCTTCCCGGGTCGATTCTCCTATACCAATAGGGGGGCAGGCTGGCTTACTTTGTCCAGGACTGGATGTCTCTTACATCAGACAAGTGGGTCCTGGAAGTAGTAAGCCAGGGACTGGTTCTCAGCTTCAGAAAATTTCCCAAGATGAGAACCAGATCTTTTCCACCTGCAAATCTCTCAGAGACCCTTGCCCTAGAGGCAGAGGTTTCTTCTCTCCTAGCTCTCAGAGCTATAGAGAGAGTTCCCACCCTACACAGGGGCAAAGGATTGTACTCCAGGCACTTTCTAACCCCCAAGAAGACAGGAGAGTGGCGACCCATCCTGGACCTAAGATATCTGAACAAACATCTGTTAAAGCCAAAATTCAAAATGGTAACTCTAGGAATTATCCTTCCCTCTCTAAGGCCGGGGGACTGGCTAGCCTCACTGGACCTCAAAGATGTCTACTTTCACATTCCCATCAGGTGTTCCCACAGAAAGTACCTTAGGTTCGAGCTGCCCTCAGGCCACTATCAGTTCAAAGCAATGCCCTTTGGCCTAACATCAGCCCCAAGGGTCTTCACAAAGTGCCTAGCAGTATTTGTTGCCTTCCTAAGAAGACAAAAGATTTCCATCTTCCCATACTTGGACGACTGGCTCATAGTAGGTCAGTCTCCCGACCAAGTCAAGCCACATCTGCAAGTGACCCAGCAAGTGCTCACCTCTTTAGGATTCCTTCTCAACCTACCAAAGTCAGTTCTTGAACCTGTGCAGCTCCTGACCTTCATAGGTGCAGAACTGGATACGGTAAAGACAAGAGCCTTCCTTCCCCAGGAAAGGGCAAGGACCCTTATGGAGCTGGCCTCTTCATTCACCCTTCAGGTGACTTGACCAGCAAGGCATTTCCTTCAGCTACTGGGCCACATGGCAGCCTCTACAGCAGTGGTGCAGGGGGGCAAGATTCCAAATGAGGGACATTCAGTTCCACGTAAGAGCCTTTTGGTACCAAAGAAAGGATTCCCTTACCAAACTAATCCCAGTGACTCGAACCCTGATCCAAACTTTGCAATGGTGGCAGGATCAGGACAATTTGAGACAAGGGGTTCCTTTTATCACTCAGTCTCATTCAGTGGTACTCACCACAGATGCTTCCCTGCTGGGCTGGGGAGCCCATTTGGGGGATCTTACAACCCAGGGACTGTGGTCACCTCAGGAATCTCTGCTTCACATCAATCTCTTGGAACTCAGAGCAGTGTTTCTGGCACTGCAAGCTTTTTCCAAATCTGTACAGAACAAAGGTGGTTCAGGTCAGAACAGACAACACCACCATCATGTGGTACATCAGCAAGCAGGGAGGCACTCGGTCTACGGCCTTGTACACAGAAGCAATGAAGTTGTGGTCCCTGGCCTATTCCCTGCAAACCTCTCTGATAGCAGTTCACCTCCCAAGGAAGGACAATGTCCTAGCAGATGCACTGAGCAGAATATCCAGGGCCATCACAAATGGGCCCTAGATCCTCTGGTTTTGAAAGTGATTTTCTCGAGATGGGGCACTCCAGAGATAGATCTTTTTAATTCAGCCCCAGACAATCACCAACTTCCTCTCTTTTGTTGCAGACCCCCAGTCTTGGGCTCAGTCCCCCTGGATGCTCTGATTTTGAACTGGGAAGGGAAGTTTCTGTATGCTTTTCCCCCCTTCCCTCTCCTGTTCAGTGTGTTAGTCAAGATAAGGTCACAACCATGCAAAGTGATTCTGATTGCTCCAGACTGGGCCAGACAGCCATGTTATCCCTTGTTGCTGTCCCTAACAGTCCACCTTCCCCTGTCTCTTCCCAGGAATTACAACCTGTTAACATCCTCTCAGGGGAGGATTTGGTACCCAAATCTTCAGTCTCTCAATCTCAAGGCTTGGCTCTTGAAGAGTTAAGAGTTTGCAGATCTGCATCTTTCCCAAGGGGTTCTGGATATCCTTAAGGCTTCTCGAAAGCCTTCCACCAGAAATACTTACAACTCCAAATGGAAAAGATTCAGCATTTGGTGTTCTAAGAATATTTCTCCAGATTCTGCTGAATTGCCTACGGTTCTGGACTACTGTATGTGGTCCATCTTAATAGCCTAGGCCTCAGACCAGCTACCCTCAAGGTACACTTGGCAGCTGTTTCTGCTTTCCTTGTGGTAGGCAAGTCTTCCTCTCTGTCATCCCATCCTGTATTCTGTGAGTTTTTCAAGGGATTGCTTCACACCAATCCTCCCTTTAGGGATCCTGCTCCTGCTTGGGACCTTAATGTTTGCATTGCTCAGCTTATGCAACCCCCCTTTGAGCCTTTGTTCTCAGCAGAGCCTAAGTACTTGACTTGGAAAACTGTGTTTCTGGTAGCCATTACTTCTGCCAGACGTATCAGTGAATTGCAAGCCCTGTCAGTGGAATCTGATTTCATCTCTTTTCAAAGAGATGAAGTGGTCCTTAGAACTAACAGAAAGTTCTTACCTAAAGTGGTTTCAGATTTCCACCTTAACCAGTCTGTATCTCTCCCTGTTTTCTTCACTGACCATTCCTCCTCGGGAGAGAGGAGGCTACACAGTTTGGATGTTAAAAGAGTCCTTAGCTACTACATAGTGCGTACTAAGGGTCACAGGTTTGAATCCCTCCAGTTGTTCCTCACTTATGGAGAAGTGGGTAAAGGCAAACCTTCCACTAAGAGATCTGTTGCCAGGTGGATTGTTTCTTGTATACAATTCTGCTATAAAAAACCGGGTAAAACTCCACTCTCAGGCCTGAGGGCTCATTCCACAAGAGGTGCAGCTGCTTCCCTGGCAGCTGCCAGGGATATTCCTCTCTTAGAAATTTGTCAAGCAGCCACCTGTAAAACAGTCCATACTTTCACCAAGCATTACTCTCTGGATATCCAGGCTAGGAGTGATGCTCGGTTTGGCACAGCAGTACTTCAGAACCTATTTCCAAAGTAGGTTCTGTCCCTTCTCCATGGAGGTGCTGCTTGGTAGTCTGCAATAGTCAGAATACAGCAAGACTTCATGTTGTTTGAAGAAAAAATTACTCACCTTAGTAATTATGTTTCTTCTAGTGGAGTCTTGCTGTATTCTGACCTCCCCGCCTCCCCTCTCAGAACCTAGTTTTTGGGATATGGGTGGCAGGAGCATTGTTGGCACCCTAGGGGTGTCATTTTTACACCCTCTTTTTTGCTTGGGTGGAATGTTGTGTTTTGGATGTGTTTTTGGTTTTGGGTTTCCTGACTCGAGTCTTCCTTTGAAACCAAAAATATATATTTGCCAGTTGGCTAGTAAAAAGTTTACAGTTTCCACACAGAACACCTAGTGAGTTTTTGCTCGTAAAGATCTGACAGTTGCAGTTTGAACAACAACAGACAGGGACTTCACCCGAGCTCGTGATGAATGTTCTGTGCAAGGCATAGAAAAGTTAACCCTTTGTTCTCCTGGTCAGTTGAAAGGCAGGACTTAACTGCAATAGTCAGAATACAGCAAGACTCCACTAGAAGAAACATAATTACTAAGGTGAGTAATTTTTTCTTTGGACCCATTAAGCCATGTAACATGCTGAAATACAACTATTTGTTTGGCTTTGTGACTGATAAACTATGCAGTTCCATAATATATAAACCTGTGCTTGTTAAGAGCAGCCAGTCGACCATTATTTAGTTTCTTGTACTTGTTTGCTTTTGTTGTACTGATGGTGACAGTGGATTTTGTAAACATTTTATGCCGTGTTCATTTAGGGGTGAATATACATATGTTGCTGGCCTTATGAACTCCACATTATAATGCTCCTTTGTGTACCAGCAGCATGCATGGACCCCGACCTCCCCATACTCCTGTGTGAGTTGTTTTGCAAGATGGGTGGGGCAGCCAGTAGGTGGAGCTGTGCTGGGCACTGGGCTTCCAGTGGAAAGCTTGGTTTGGCTGCAAAGTGGATCCCATGATGTGCAGCAGTGGGTGTCATAGGCTGCAGCAGTCCATGCTCAGAGTGTCATAGCCTTAAAGGACACCAGGATGTTTTATATCCTCTTGCTTGAGGTATGATAGAAACATTTAAGCATCTCAGAGGGGACGACTAGGTGGATTGTCAACAATTGTTCAAATGCAGCAAAGGGACCTGCACCAGTGGACATGGATACAAATTAGCTGGGGGTAAATTCAGGAGAGATGTGAGGAAATACTTCTTCGTGAGATGGTAGTGGACAAGGACAAGTAGAATAGACTGCCAGGTGATGTGGTTGAGTTAGCTTTTGAACAGACAGGGAGGACACACAGGGCAGTGGACATTGAGTGGATGTCATGTGGCCTCCCTGGGCCCCTGATAAGTGTCATCAGGATGTAAATGTGGTGCAAAGGCTTCTTGCAGAGAGCCTTGTGGATTCAATATACTACCCCCGACCCACCCACTTCATTTTAGTTTGGTGGTCCAAATTATAAGAGTAAATTATTAGAGTATGCTGTACTCATCTGAAGGAGGAAAGTCTCTAAAGGTAACAGGTGTGGCTCAAATACCAGAATGTCTGTTTTCTGTTGGTAATGTAACACAGTGTATTAATTTTTTGCAGCTATATTTGCCAGAGTTGGCCAGTAGGAGGGTGAGTGGGAGGGAGGGGTGGTGTAAACCACAAGTGATGTGCTTGAGGTCAGTCTGAAAACAGGCATTGTGCCTAGTGGGCCGTACCTGACTATAAAACAATAATAATAAAAAACTGAGTTCTGTATTCGTTATTAACCATTATCTTACTCCCCCACTTGTAAAACAAGCAAATGCCAAGTTGCAGGTTTCCAATCTTCCTTCTACTGTCTATTATTTAGCTTTTTTCAGGTATATAAAGTGAAAGGAGAAAAAAGGGGGTGGGTTGAAAGGCTAAGGAGGGAGGGGGAGAAGTGTGTGGAGGGGGATTAGGAAAAAGCAGACCTTCTGAACAAATATTTTTGTTCAGCGTTCAAGGAAGAAGGGTAAGGTGAGGGACCACAGCCGAGGGACAGGAGCATAGAAGGAAGAGAAGTGGACACTAGTCCATTTACAGAGAAGAGAGTCCTGAAGGAACTCACAACTCTGAAAGTGGACAAGGCAATGGTGCCAGACTGGATGCATCCAAGGATATAGAAGGAAGTCGGAGAACTGCTGGCTGAACTTCTGACAGTCCTGTTCATCCACTCCCTGGAGACAGGAGTGGTCCCAGAGGACTGTAGGAGAGCAGACATGGTCCCACTTCACAAAAGTGGTGGCAGGAAAGAAGCTTGCAATTACAGGCCAGTCAGCTTGACTTCAGTGGTAGGGAAACATGGAATTTGACGGCAGATAAGGACCGCTTGGTCCACCTAATCTGCCCATTTTCCTACCCAACAGATAATCTGCAGATCCTAGTTAACCAATAGCTTACTTCCTCCTACCCCCCACTAGGATTGTCTTATGTCTGTCCCATGCATTCTTGAATTCCTCCACTGTTCTTGACTCCACGACCTCCTCAGAGAGGCTGTTCCATGCATCTACAACCATCTCTGTGAAAAAATACTTCCTCACATTACCTCTGAGCCATCCCCTCTATCTTCAAATTGTGCCCCCTTGTTCTTGCATCATCTTTTCCTGAAAGATGCTACCCTCTTGGACTTTGTTGATTCCCTTGAGGGTACTTGAAAGTTTCTATCATGTCCCCTCTCCTTCTTTCCTCAAGGGTATACATATTAAGCTCCTTTAGTCTTTCTTCATATGTCTTCTGGTGCAGACCCTGCACCATTTTGGTTGCCCTCCTCTGGACAGCCTCCACTCTGTCTATGTCTTTGCGGAGATGGGGTCTCCAGAACTGCACACAGTACTCCAGATGGGGTCACACCAATTGTCTGTACAGAGGGATAACAACTTCCTGTTTTCTACTATTGATGCCTCTTCCTATGCATCCCAGTATCCCCCTAGCCTTCCTTACTGCCTTCTCACATTGCTTACCCACCCTTAGGTCTTCTGATATTGTTACCCCCAGGTCCCTTTCCATTTTTACTGTTGTCAGTATCTCACCCCCCATTGTGTACGCTTCCCCTGGGTTTTTGTTTCCATGTGCATTACCTTGCACTTCTTTGCATTGAATCTGAGCTGCCATACATTTGACCATTCCTCCAACCTTGCCAAGTCCCTTCTCATCCTTTCCACTCCATCTTGTGTATCAACCCTGTTGCAGATCTTTGTGTCATCTGTAAAGAGACATACTTTTCCTTCCAGTTCCTCTGCATTGTCACTTATAAAGACATTAAAAGGACCGGTCCCAGTACTGAACCCTCACGGTACCCGCTAGTAACCCTCCTTTCTTCACTGTGTACCCATTTACTACTACCCTTGCATCCTGTTGTCTAGCCAATTTTTTTTTATCCAGGCTACCACCTTGGGACCCACTCCAAGGCTGGCTAACTTGTGTATTAATCTTTTGTGTGGGACTGTATCAAATGCCTTGCTAAAATCTAGGTAGGCCATGTCCACAGCCCCTCCCTGGTCTACTACTTTGGTCACCCAGTCAAAGAAATCTATTAGATTCATCTGACATGACCTTCCCATCATGAATCCATGCTGCCTTGGGTCCTGTGCCCCACTGGCCTCTAGGTACTCAACAGTTCTTTCCTTCAGAAGTGATTCCATCATGTTCCCTACCACTGAGGTCAAACTAACTGGTCTGTAGTTTCTGCCTCTGTCCTGCTCCGACTTCTGTGAAGAGGAATCACATCTGCCCTCCTCCAGTCCATTTGGTACCACCCCATCCTCCCATGATTTGTTAAAGAGAGTAGTCAGCGGTGTCACTAGTTCTACCCTTAGTTCTTTTAGAATTCTTGGGTGAATCCCATCAGGTCCCGTTGCCTTGTCCACCTTCAATTTTATTAGTGCTTTCAGAACCCTTTCTTCTGTAAATGGACTGGTATTGACCCCCGCTCTTCAGAGTGTTCTCTTGTTTGGTTTAGGTACCTCCTCCTTTTCCTTTGTGAATACTGAGCAGAAATATTTGTTCATTATCCCTGCTTTTGCACTGTCACCCTCTACCCACATTCCCTTCCCTCTATTAAGCCTCAGTATCCCTCCTTTGGTCTTTCTTCGCTCCCTAATGTACCTATAAAAGGTCGTATCCCCCTTCTTAACAGAATTGGCTATCCTTTCCTCAGTTTGGGCCTTTGCTATTCTGACTGCCTTCCCAGCCTTTTTGTGCTTTAACTGATAAAGTTCTCTGTCCTGCTCCTTCTGTGTTTCCTTATATTTCCTGAATGCTATCCTTTTCTCCTTAACCTTCCCTGCCACCTCTTTTGAGAACCATAGCGTTTTTTTCCTTCGTTGTGTTTTATTGATTTGCTTTACACAAAGGCTTGTTGCCTCTGTGATGGCTGTTTTAATTACTCCCCATTGTTCCTCTATCCCTCCTTCTTGCCTGTTTGCTAGTGCTTTTCTGAGGCACACTCTTATTTTCCCAAAGTCAGCCCTCTTAAAGTCCAATACTCTTGCTTTTGTGTGGCTTGATTGTATGGCTGTGTTTATCATGAACCACACTGTTTGGTGGTCGCTTGTTCCAAGATGGCTACCCACTTCTAAATCTGAGATTCTTTCATTAATTAATTAATTAATGGAATCACTGCTGAAGGAAAGGATTGTGGAATATCTTGAAACCAGCAGCTCACAGGATTCAGTGCAGCATAGACTCATTGGAGGGAGGTCATGGCAGACAAATCTGATAGATTTCTTTGACTAGATGACCAGAGAGATAGATCAGGGTGGAACGGTGGATGTGGCCTTCCCAGATTTCAGTATGGCCCTCAACATGGTTCCACATAGAAGACTCACAAACAAGCTGGGCAGCCTGGGAATGAGTCCAAAAGTGGCAAACTGGGTAAGGAGGGATAGGAAACAGAGGATGATGGCGAGTGGAGTTCACTCCGAGCATGGGAGGGTAACCAGCGGGGTGTCACAGGGATCAGTACTGGGACCGGTCCTCTTTAATATCAACATTGCAGAGGGGCTCGAAGGGAAGGTATGTTTTTTTGCAGATAACACTAAAATATGCAATAGGGTAAACACTTGGGGGGGTAAAAAGTTGAACAAGGATCTAGGAAAGCTTGACAATGGTCAATAGTGTGGCAACTAAGTTTCAATGCGAAGAAGTGCAAAATCATGCACTTAAGGCACAGAAACTCAGGGGTGGAGTACAAGATAGGGAGAGTGGTACTTGCAACCACCAAACAGGAAAGATACCTGGGGGTAATCATATCTGATGACCTAAAGGTGGCCAAACAGAGTGACAAGACTGTGGGGAGAGCCAGAGGGATGCAGTGGTGCATAGTGGAGGAGTATCACCAGCAGAAAGAGGGAGGTGGCGATACCACTGTATAAATCATTGGTGAGACATCACGTAGAGTACTGTGTCCAG
The DNA here is from genome assembly GCA_016271365.2 of Neoceratodus forsteri. Classification (NCBI taxonomy): domain Eukaryota; kingdom Metazoa; phylum Chordata; order Ceratodontiformes; family Ceratodontidae; genus Neoceratodus; species Neoceratodus forsteri. The sequence goes on from CM057453.1 coordinate 1,267,321,188, forward strand.
TTCTGGAGACCACATCTCTGGAAGGACATAGACAAAGTAGAGGCGGTCCAGAGGAGGACAAGTGAAATGGTGCAGGGTCTGCACCAGAGACCCTATGAGGAGGAACTAAAGGACCTTAATATGTTCACCCTGGAGGAAAGGAGGGAAAGGGGGATATGATAAAGACTCTCAAATACCTCATTGGTATAAATAAAGCACAAGAGGGAAGTATTTTTCAGAAGAAAAGATGCTCCAGAACAAGGCAGCGTGCTATGAAGCTGGAATGGGGTAGACTCAGGGGAAATGTGAGGAAGTTCTTCTTCACAGAAAAAGTGGTGGATGCCTGGAACAGCCTTCCAGCGGAGGTGGTGGGGGCAAAAACCAGCGGGATTCAAGCATTCATGGGCTAGGCATCAGGGAACCTTAGTTGTTAGGGAAAGGAGGGTTAAGCAGGAGATCAGGTGGGGTCTGTGGTATTACAATAGTTAGGGAAAATGGGCAGACTGGGTGAGCCAAGTGGTCCTTATCTGCTGTCAAATTGTATGTTTCTATGCTTAAGTGTGGATAAAAATGTTATCACACACAGGTCCCCACTGCATATTCAGCTTATACAGTAGTTAGGTAGTTTTAATTGTGTTGGATTTTTTTGTATTCTGCTTAGGGTTATTCCATATGATTGTGCTAGTCTTTAGGGACAGTGTGTATGTCGCTAGAGATGCAGTGTTCCTATGTTCTTTAGCGCGCATTCCTATTGGATGAGAAATGTGTGTGGGAGGGGCTGTGTCGATTGTTCAAGTGAATAAAAATGATGACGTCTCTTGTTTTTGCGTAGCGAGCCTGTATATGTTGTGTCTGCCATTAATTTTACCTTTTTTTATTGAATATTTAATCATCTGACTGATTCTTCATATATGTGGCTCATCACTTAAACATTTTGGTCAATGGTTTGTGAAAGATGACAGGAATACAGCGCATGTGATAGAAGGAAAAGTGAGGTGGCTTTTTTTTTTTTGTTAAAAGTTTTTGCTATTATTGAGCACCACCGTTTTTTGTTGCTAGTGGGATTAGAGGAGCAGGTTGGAGACTAAATGAGGATGGGAACTTTAGAGATAGGAAGCTGTTTGAGCAAGTTGCAGGTTAAATAGCTGGGATTGGGTTGAGTGAGTGCTTGTACAGCTGAAACCAAGAAGTGTTTTGTTGGAGCCAAGGAGAACAAAGTCATTGAGTGGCTCAGTTGGCAAAACGTAGACTTTTCAGTTAAAAAAGACAAAAGAAACTGTAAAATTGTTAATGTTGTGGAACAGAACCAAAGTATGATGCATTGCGAGAAAGTGAGCAGTCGGTTGGTGGTGCAAGCTAAAAAATGTGATGGCTTCCTATTGAAATTGAAGAAATAAAGAGGTACATTGGGATCTTCTTCGAGGATGTCTCTTTTATGAGCCCACACCTATGGAACTATAAGTCACCAGGTACTAGGATCACATGGAAACTTTTTGCAAGCAGTCTAACTGGGGCTGCCCACTACTACGTCAGACATTGGCTCTCCCATATAAATGTGAGTGGCCCCTTCCCATCTCGGTTCTTTTCCCGCCATTGACTATTCTCATTGGACCGTGCATGGAGATGACACTGAATCACCAGTTTCTTCTGTTTCTCACTGTAGTCATGCTGTCACTTTCTTAAGTGATCTTTAGCGGGATGTATGTCGACTAAAGAACCATTAAAGCCATTTTGTTACTGCAAGCTTGGTGAGAAAATATATTCTGGGGACTTGCGCAACATCTGTGTGTGCTATCTAGGCCTGGACCACAACGTTCAGGTGTGCCAGAACTGCAAGGGATTTAAGACGTCACCCCAGTGACACAGAAAAGGCGCAGTAGAAAAGTACCTAGTAAAGCAGCAGGTAGCCCAAATGGAGAAGGAGCTCCAGCAAAAGAGCTCCACTATGCTATTGACACACTCCTCTGGATCCAAATCCTAGAAATAATGTTCGAGCCACTTAAGCATGTGCACTGGGAGAGAGAGAGAAGAACAAAGCCTCCCTGGTTCAGTCTTAGTCACCCAACCCACCATGTGATGCTGACCACTGCTGCACCGTCAACTACTGCTTCGGCAGTGACGCCAGCAGCCGTTGAAACCGTCAACATAGCTTCGAGGTCAGGGCAGGCTTCAGGCTCCAAGAGACCTAGTATAGCTGGTGCATTGCAGTCGATGCAGGGAACCTTGCCTCCCTTGTCGACCTCTGGCGCGCCTGTCAAATACACAGGCGCCGATGTGCATGCCATCTTGTTGTCCTTTATGGACATCCTCAAATGGCTTTTGCCTCCATCTCCTACACCTGGAGGTCCATCAGCGGGGTCCATCATTCTAATCTTCAGGTCGACGCTTACCAGGATTATACCCTCTTGAGTGCTGATGGCTTTGCCAGAGCGCTTCCTTCATCCCGGTGATCTAACGGACAATGACATGGAATATAATCCTGACATTATCATACGGGATGATGATGAGGAGTCCGAAGATCGTGTGGAAAGTCCCAACAAAAGGGCTAGTTCCACAGTTTCCACCTGCAGCGAGGACTGGTTGGTGTACAACCCTAGGTCCCCTCCTGAAGACCCCTTTTTTAAATACCATGATGCAGCAACTTCAGGCTGCCATGAGGTTTGATTTGGAGGAGCAGGTTACAATCAAGAAGAACCTGATAGTCCTCTTGGAGCTGCCTGACTCCCCCCCCATTGTAATTTCACCCCTCCTCCCTGCCTTGGAGGATGCCACCGTTGCTGCCTGGCACAGGCCTAACCTAATTCTTGCCATATCCAGAAGGGCAGATGAAATGTATATGGCCCCCTCAGGTAGGCCTTTCTTTGAAGGCCAACCTGAAACTGACTCTGTGGTCATCAACGCTGCCCACAATAGATCAAAGGCACCAAAACATCTCAGTTCTCTTTCTCTGGGCAAGGAATCCAGGAGACTGGATGTGATGAACAAAAGGACCTATGCTTCTGCCTCTTTGGGCCTAAGAATTTCAAAATACCAGGCCCATATGGTAGAATACCAAAACACACTCTGGAGGAAAGCTAAAGCAGCTGCCCAAGCTCTTCCAGAAGGTGCACCAAGCCTTAACAGCTGGGTCTGATGTAGATAAACCCCTTCTGTGTATGGCCTGCCATTTTGGATGCCTCAGCTAGGGCAGCAGCCTCAGGAATATGTTGGAGAAGATATTTCTGGCTAAAGGTGGTGGGCTTTGCAAATGACATCTAACAGTCAATTGTAAATGCCCCTTTCAGAGGATATAAATTATTTGATGCAGATGTGTAAGATATCCTCTCCAGTTTGCAGTTGTCTGGCAGAACCCTCAAATCAGTCCATCCCCTCTATCACACCCAGCCAAGGAGCAGACAGAGGGTGTCATTTCATCTAGCTGGAGCGAGACACCGTACCACCACCAGTCAGGCAAGGGTAAAAGAGCATGATCCCTGCATACTGCAGCAGCCACTCCAGGTGCCCATTCAGAAGCGTCTAGAGGTGGCAGTGCAGCAGCAGCCACAACTGGCTCAGCGTGGCTCCTTTCACACACACACACACACACACACACACACACCTCCAGCCACCATTGCCTCCAAGGGTAGTTGTCGGGGGTCGTCTCTCCTTCCACCTGGACCAGTAGACGGAGCTGACCTCAGATGCCTGCGTGCTGTAAATAATAATAGAAGGACATGCTCTGGAGCTTCTAGAGCTACCTCCAGACCATCCACTCGTGCCTACACATTATTCTAAGAGAGCACATTCCCTTGCTTCTGGAGGAAATTCACACCTTGCTCCAGAAAAGAGCAATAGAGCCTGTACCCCTGGAACAGAGAAACACAGGGTTCTGTTCTTGATACTTGCTAGATCTAAAAAGGACAGAGGATCTCAGGGACCTGAACTTTTTCATAGAATACAAAAAGTTCAGGATGGTGACTCTGCAGGGCCTGTTACCACTGCTGCAGTTAGATGATTGCATCTGTTCCCTCGACATGAAAGATGCCTACTATCATATCATAATCCGAAAACTGCACAGGAAATATTTAAAGTTCTTATTTCAGGGGGAACACTTCCACTTCAGACCATTGCCCTGTGGCCTGTCATCTGTGCCACAGGTCTTTACCAGATGCTTGGCTGTGATGGTAGCAGCCCTTCACAGGGAAGGCCTTTATCAGTCAATCAATGTTTTATTTGTTTGACTTTATCTGAGTCATTACAATGAAATATACATCATGATACAGTCATTTCACAATAATACAAACTTTATACACTTCAGAGTTGAATATTCAAATACAAACTGTACATATTCATTTAAAAGGAGTTAACTCTGATCCCTTTAAATATTCCTTACTTACATTGACATTTTTATTAATACATAACCATATACATACGTTCACAGTACTGTTGTCTCCTTACTTTCAGTTAAAATTTCCATCTTGGTATTGTAAAATTATTGTTATATTAAACCCTATTACACCCACATATTTGTTTGTTTATTTATTTCATAGATCGGATTTACAAAACTTTGAGTCAGAGACTCATTTACAAAGGTACCTCGTCGTGGGGGGGGGGGCAACATATTTGTGAGGCAAGACATTGGTTAAAAATACAGGTGAAATACAAAGGTGTATACAGCAAGGCAATTGCAGTGACAGAAACAGATGAGATACAGCAGAGGGGAGAACAAAAAAACAAAATAATACAAAACAAGAAGGCAAAACAAGAAAAAATAACAATACAAGACTGATTAGTAACCCTGTGGCACTCGTAGGGTACTGTGCATGGCCTGCAGACAACAGAAACCAATTCTAAGTAGGCTAGGATGTATGTAGGACTAGCGGGCAGATGAGTTCAGAGGGTGCTCTAGGAAAGCACTGTTATGGACAAGTTCAGCTCCGATTGTCAGTGAGGTATTTGCGTAGTGCTATTTTGAAGGGGCTGATTTTGGGAATGTTTGTGATGTGCGTGGGGAGGGAGTTATACCAAGCAGGTGCTCTGTGGTGAAAGGACCTTTGGCTGAGTGAGGTCCTAGCTCTAGGCACCTGGAAGGTGGCTTTGGTGGCATTGCGGGTGAGTACCGGGTGGGAGGCCTGTTGAAGGGGTGTAGTGACAGCTGGGGGGCAAAGCCCAAGTAGAGCCTTTTTTGCCCATATACAGGTGTGGTATTGCAGCCGTTCATTAAAGGTGAGTATGTTAGAGGCAGAGTAGAGTAGACATGTGTGAGTTCTACTGTAGGCACCGGTCAGGAGCCTACAGGCTTTGTTGATAGAGTTCTGGACTTTGGTGAGGGCAGTGGGGTCGGCAGCTGCATAGGAAGGGAGTCCATAATCCACCAAGGACAGAATGGATGAAGTGATAGCAAGTCTTAGGGCAAACTCAGGAAGGCAGTCTTTGTGATGGTAGAGGGACCAATCCGGGCATTCATGGCCGATGACAAAGCGTTAAGATGGGTGTGGAAGGTGAATGCCCAGATATTTGTAAGTTGATACCTGTTCAAGGGGGTGGAGTGTGCTGGGGGTGATGTGAAGGGGAGCATTTCTGGAGTTACTTTGGCGGTGTGCAAAAATCATAGATTTTGTTTTTTTAAGGTTCGGAACCAGACAGTGATGGAGGAACCATTTTTCAACTTGGCTGAAGGTGAGTTGCAGGGAGGTGGAGTGTGAGTGGGTCGGGGTGTGAGGCGACGAGGACTGCGTCATCGGCGTATAGAAGCATTTTGCCTGTGCAGGAGCTAGGGAGGATGTTTAGAAAGAAACTAAATAGGATGGGGCCCAGGATGGAGCCTTGAGGGACCCCGGAGCGTACTGGTAGGGTTGTCAATAGGATACCATTTAATTTGACCCATTGGGATCTATTCTTGAGGTAGCTGGAGAACCAGTCCAGGGGGACCGATGAAAATCCCAGCAGACGAAGGGAGTCGAGCATTAGTGGGTGACACACAGTGTCAAAGGCCTTAGATAAGTCGGTGAACACTGCCCCAGCGATCTTCCCAGTATCAAGTGCAGAGTGTATTTGGTGGGAGAACTCCAAAAGGGCTGTGGAGGTGCTGTGACCAGGGCAGAAACCATGTTGCTCTGGGCATAGTATGTTGTATTTAGATACGTAATCTATGAGTTGGGTAGATACTATCTTCTCCAGGGCTTTGGGGGGGGGGGGGAGGATAGAGATGGGTCTGTAATTGTTTGGTAGTGTTCAGTCTCCAGTTTTAGGGATAGGAGTAATTTCTGCCAGTTTCTATGCACTTGGGAATTGGCCAAGGCATAGGGATCAGTTGAGGAGATCCTTGAGGGGGGGCTAACATGACATCCAGTGTTAGGCGGAGTATCCTGGAGTCAAGGGGGTCTCCGCTCGGGTTGTGGGAGGAGAGGGCTTTTAGGAGGAGATGTTTGGTGTCATGGGGGGAGATTGTCCTGAAGAGGAATGGGGGCCGGGAGGTAGCAGGGTGGTTGGATGTAAGGATGGGGTCAAAGAAATGGGCAGGAAGAACCGCACTTAGGTCAGAAAATGTTGTGTTGAGGCAGTCTGCAATACGTGGTTGGTCAGTATTAATAGTACTGTTAATAACCATCTGGGGGGGAGCGGGTATTACCATTAAGCTCTTTTATGTTATCCCAGAAAGCTCGGGCAGTGCCCCAGGTTGAGGTCAGGGTGGTTTGGTAATAGCTGGTCTTTGCTTGTCTAATGGCTCAGGTGCATTGGTTACGAGCAGCTTTATAGGCTTGCCTGTCCGCTGTCCTGCCGGACTCAACCGCAGTGTGCCATAGGTTATCCCTTTGCTTCAGTTGCTGGACTAAAGAGGGGGAAATCCAGGCAACATCCTGCCTCTTGGGGCGAGATTTGGTGGTGGGGGCAAAGATGTCACAGGCCTTACAGAAGGCACTGATGAGGAAGGCTAGGGCAGTGTCTATATCTGTTGCGAGGGTGATTGGGGACCAGTCGAGCTAGGCAAGGTGCCGCTTTAGCTTATTAAGGCGCCCGGGGTGGAAGTGGCGACGGTGGGGGTGGTATTGTACGCAGGACTGAGTGTGGGGGAGGACCAGAAACAGAGAATTGGTGAGTGGTCACTAAGGGAGTCTGCTAGGACGTTAACAGACTTTATTTTGTGTGGTCAGTTAGATAGTACTATGTCTAGGAGGGAGCTAGTCCCCCTAGTTTGGTTAAATCTGGTGGGCAGAGTGACCAGTTGGGATAGATCAAGGTCTGTGAAGGTGTCCTTAATGTGTCCTGAAGTGGGGCTGAGCCAGTTGATATTGAGGTCTTCTAGAACGAGCTGTTCAGCCTTGTATGGCAGGGTGGAGAGATGATCTGTGAGAGAGTGGACAGCTAGACTTTGTGCCCACAGGGGTATGTAGGTGGTTGGAGGTAAAGTGGGCCACGACCAGGGTGCGGGGTGATGTTCTGGGTGATGGCTTGTGCCCTGTGGCCAAGCTCAGGGGTAGGTAGTGCATGACCCAGGAGGGAGTCACGCAGGTAGATGGCACACCCTCCGCCATGCTTACCCACCCAATCTTCTCTGAAGAGAGTGAAGCCGGGAAGGGAGACAGCAGAGTCTGGAGTAGATTGGGAGAGCCAAGTTTCTACTATCGCAAGAATGTCGGGTGTGTGCTGTGATACCCAGCACTGGAGCGCTGCAGTTTTCCTTGGGAGACTGCAGATATTCATAGAGGCAGTGCAGAGGCCATGTCCAGTGGGGCGAGGTGGTGTTGTAGTGGGTCCTGGCCCAGGGTTAGGGTGGACATTCCCAGACAGCATGAGGAGTAGGGCAATAAGACGTAGGGAAAGAATGCGGCGGTTGTGGTACTGTCGCTTGTGCAGATGCAAGGATCTCCGGGGGGGTTGTGCAGGGGATTGGAAGTGAGCTGAGGGCAGGTATAGCTAGGGTAGAGAGGGACCACCTACCACAGTGTGCAGGGGATGGGGGTGGGCATTGGTGGTGGGTGGGGGGCAGTGGAGTGGTCCAGCGTGCGAGGTATGTTAGTGGGGAATGGTAATAAGATGGTCAAGCTATGAGTAATGGGGTGATGTGCCTGATGAGGCTGGGATTCTGGCAGGTGTCCATTTATAGATGTGCTGTAGAGATTCTCTTCAGTGGGTGGGGATAGTATCATGAGGAGTGAAGCAATTGTCCAGAGTACTATTAGAGACATGGTTGTGTATGGGAATGTAGGAAGGGAGATAGAGTTTGTAGGCAGGATCCCCCTAGTGTTGAGGAAATATAACCTGCAGGTGGAAAAGTGGGCTGATTGGTTCTGCACCACACATGACTAACAGTATAAAACTGAGAGCCGACCAAGGGTGGTGGTAGGGGCGGCGGGGACAAACAACATGCTTTGTTCTAAAGCCTGGTGCTGCTCCTGAGCCTTACTGCAATCCCCTTATGGCGAATGCGTACCTATGCAGTCCGGGGGGTGGGGGGCGATTCCTCAGCTCGAGGTCCTGCGGAGGGCAGGCTTTCCAGCCCTCGCAACCCTCAGTGGTGCCGAAATTCCCTGTACGAACCCCTGGAAATGAGGAGAGAGGGGAGATTATAAACGATGTCCAGAGGCGTGGCTACGGTAAGGACACAACAGCAGCGTTTACTGGCTGGTCTAACTGAGCTTCTATTTTAACAATGGGAGTCTAATTTCAATTCCAATGTTTAAGCGGGAGCCGCAGCAGTTCAAGTCTTCTTCAGTTACAGAGATATTACTGTTTAGCAAGCACTGACTGAGGCTGACCGGCTGCACTACTTTGGGAAAGGTGCTGAAATCAGATTACCAACTTTAAATTTAAGTGGGAGTCACAGCGTTCGAGTCTTGTTCAGGTTGCAGGTATTACTATTTAGCAAGCACTGACTGAGCCTGACCAGCTGCACTACTTAGGGAAAGGGGCTGAAATCCGTTACCAGTTTTAAGTTTTAAGCGGGGCAACACTGGTTCGAGACCTGTTTAGTCACTTAAGGCAAGCTACCTGCTTAGTGTTCCTGCACTTGCAACTATAGGCTCATAATACTTGTACTATGTTCTTAAGGTAACCTTGAGTAACACACTAAACAGTATAGCATGGCAGGAAAAAAAGCACAATAAAAAAAACTATCTTCAGTGTTGCGCCGACTCTTAAGGTGCATGGAGGATTTAAAAATGTCCTTTGTTCTAGTCTAGGTTTGGTGCCAAACAACACGCTTTGTTCTAAAGCCTGACACTGCTCCTGAGCCTTACTGCGATCCTTAAAGGCGAATGCGTAGCTATGCAGATCCGGGGGTGGGGGTGATTCCTCAGCTCAAGGTCCTGGGGAGGGTAGGCTCTCTAGCTCTCGCCCATGAGTGGTGCCAGAATTCCCTGTACGAACCCCTATGCAGTCCAGGGGGTGGGGGGGCGATTCCTCAGCTCACAGTCCTGGGGAGGGCAGGCTCTCCAGCCCTCATGACCCGCAGTGGTGCCGAAATTCCCTCTTCGAACCCCTGTGCAGTCCGGGGGGTGGGGGCGATTCCTCAGCTCGAGGTCCTGGGGAGAGCAGGCTCTCCAGCCCTCGTGACCCGCAGTGGTGCCGGAATTCCCTGTACGAACCCCTATGCAGTCCAGGGTGGGGGTGCGATTCCTCAGCTCAGGGTCCTGGGGTATGCAGGCTCTCCAGCCCTTGCGACCCGCAGTGGTGCCGAAATTCACTGTACATTATCCCAGCAGAGTACATATCCTGTTTGATTTTCCCCTTAACCTGGTTACATATTTCAGGATCTCTTATTCAACCATTTTATCTCATATACTGTTACTTACATTTATGTAACTTTTTTCCCTCAAAAGACAGGAAGGAAGCCATGGAATCCAGTGTTGATTTGGCATCTGATTTTAGCAAGTGCGTTGCCATATCCTTACCTCATACTGTTACTTACATATATGTTACTTTTTTCTCTATAGAAACATAGAAACTAAACTTTAACAGCAGATAAGGACCGTTTGGCTGCCCACCCAGTTTGCCCATTTCCCTACCTACAGCATATGCTGCATATCCTAGTTAACCAACAGCCTATTTCTTCTTACCCCCCATAAGAATTGCCTTATGTCTGTCACATATATTCTTGAATTCTTCCACAGTTTTAGACCCCACAGCCTCCTCAGGAAGGCTGTTGCATGCATCCACCACCCTCTCTGTGAAAAAATACTTCCTCACATTGCCCCTGAACCGCCCTCCCCCCATCTTTAAATTGTGTCCCCTTGTTCTTGCACATCACTTTTTCTGAAAGATGCTACCCTCTTGGACTTTGTTGATTCCCATGAGTGCTTAAAGTTTCTATCATGACCCCCTTTCCTCAAGGGTATACATATTAGCTCCTTTAGTCTCTCCTAGTATGGCTTCTCTTTTCAGACCCTGCACCATTTAGTTGCCCTCCTCTGGACTGCCTCTATCCTGTCTATGACCTTGTGGAGATGGGGTCTGCAGAACTGGCCGCAGTACTCCAGATGGGGTCTCACCAACTGTCTGTACAGAGGGATAACAACTTCCTGTTTTCTGCTGATGATGCCTCTCCCTATACATCCAGTATCCCCCAGCCCTCCTACTGCCTTCTCACATTGCTTGCTAACCTTAAAGTCATCTGATATGATTACCCCCAGGTCCCTTTCCATCTTTGTTGTTGTTACTACCCCTCCATTGTGTAATCTTCCCCTGGGTTTTTGTTTCCCAGGTGCATTATTTTGCACTTCTTTGCATCGAATCCAAGCTGCCATACTTCTGACCATTCTTCCAACCTTGCCAAGTCCCTTCTCATTCTTTCCACGCCTCCATGTGCATCAGCCCTGTTGCAGATCTTTGTGTCATCTGCAAAGAGGCATACTTTTCCCTCCAGTCCCTCTGCAATGTCACTTATAAAGACATTAAAAAGGGCTGGACCTAGTACCAAACCCTGCAGTACCCCACTAGTAACCCCTCTTTCTTCAGAGTGGACTCCATTTACAATTACCTTCTGTGTCCTGTTGTCTAGACAGTGTTTTACCCAGGCTACCACCCTGGGACCCACTCCCAGGCTGGTTAATTTGACAATTAATCTTTTGTGTGGGACTTTGTCAAATGCCTTGCTAAAGTCTAGGTAGGCCATGTCCACAGCCCCTCCCTGGTCTACTACTTTGGTCACCCAGTCAAAGAAATCAGATTAGTCTGACATGACCTTCCCGCTGTGAACCCATGCTGCCTTTGGTCCTGTGCCCTACTGGCTTCTCGGTACTCAACAGTTCTTTCCTTCAGAAGTGATTCCATCACTTTCCGTACCATAGAGGTCAAACTGAAAGGTCTGTAGTTTCCTGCCTCTGTCTTGGTCCCACTTTTGTGAAGGGGAATCACATCTGCCTCCCTCCAGTCCTCAGGTACCACACCATCCTCCCATGATTTGCTAAAAAGGGTAGTCAATGGTTTCACTAGTTCTCCCCTTAATTCTTTTAGAATTCTGGGGTGAATTTCATCAGGCCCCACTGCTTTGTTCACCTTCAGTTTTAGGAGTTCTTTCAGAACCCTTTCTTCTGTGAAAGGACTGGGATCAACCCCCCTATCAAGAGTGCTTCTGTTAATTGGATTAGGCACCTCCTCCTCCTCTTTTGTGAATACTGAGCAGAAATATTTGTTTAGTATCCCTGCTTTTTCACTGTCCCTCTCAGCCCACCCACCGTCCATTCTATTCAGCCTCACTATCCCTCCTTTTGTCTTTCTACGCTCCCTGATTACCTGTGAAAGGTTTTATCCCCCTTCTTAACCAAGTTGCCTATCTTTTCCTCAGTTTGGGCCTTTGCTATTCTGACTTCCCTCTCTGCTTCCTTCTGCCTTAACTGGTACAGCTCTGTCGTGCTCCTTCTGTGTTTCCTTATACTTCCTGAACACTATCTTTTTCTTCCTGACTTTCCCAGCCACCTCTTTTGAGAACCATAGTAGCTTTTTCTTCCATTTTGATTTGTTTATTTGCTTCACGCAAAGGCTTGTTGCCTCTGTGATGGCAGTTTTGATGTTTTCCCATTGTTGCTTCACCCCTCCTTCTAGCCTGTTTGCTAGTGCTTTTCTAAGGCACTGTCCCATCTTGCCAAAGTCAGCCCTCCTGAAGTCAAGTACCCTCACTTTTGTATGGGTTGACTCTGTAGCTGAGTTTATCATGAACCACACTGTTTGATGGTCACTTGTTCCCAGATGGCAACCCACTTCTAGATCTGAGATCCTCTCACTGTCCCCATTTGAGAGTGCAAGGTCTAAGATTGCTCCTTCATGAGTGGGTTCCGAAACTAGCTGTCTGAGGCATGCCACCTGTAGGGCATAGAGAATGGCCCTGCTCTTGGATGTGGCTGCAGCAAATGTGCTCCAGTTAACATCTGGCATATTCAGGTCTCCCATCAACAGTATCTCCCCTTTCTCTGCCATCCTAAGAATGCCTCCTATCATATCCTTGTCCATTCCCTCCCTCTGACATGGGGGTCTGTATACAACCCCTGTGCAGATTGTGGTGCCATTTCCAGTCTCTAAGGTGACCCGCAGTGCATCCTCTCCTCCCTGTTTACTCTTTTGTTCAGTTGCTTTTATCCCTTCCTTTACATAAAAGTTCCTCCTCCCTCTTCTCCCTCCTCCCTCCCTGTCTCTCCAGTAGGTTATGTACCCTGGTATGTTAACATCCCAGTCATGGTTGTGTACTATGTTTCTGTGGCTGCTACGATATCCAGGCATCCCTCTTCCATCGAGGCCACCAGTTCAGGGAGCTTGTTGCCCAGACTACGGGCATTGTTACTCATTTCCCTCCATTTCCTGATGGCCTTACTCCTTTTTGCCCCATCTTTGTCCTTATTGCCTTTGTCACGTTCTCCATTTACCCCTGCCCTTCTCCCTATCAACATCTCTATCTTGGTGTTTACCTCACTTACTACCCTGACTTTTTTTTTGGGGGGGGGGTGCTAGGATTTCCTTGTTCCTTTCCAGTGCCTCCCCCCCTTGGCTAGTTTTAAATGCTTGCCAGTGAAGCATTTAAACCTATCACCTAGGATCTTGGTTCCCCTCCCAGACAGATGCAGCCCATCATGCCAGTGTAGGCCTGAGTCACTCCAGGTGGACCACCCCAGTTAAGCCAAATCCCTGAGCTCTGCATCAGTTTTTCAACCACTGATTGAATTCCACAGTGTGGAGCACTCTAGCCTCACTTAGGCCATAGACAGGCAGCACCTCTGAGAAGGTTACCATGCGTGCTACTTGTCTAAGACCCCCTCCCCAACTCCACAAATTCTTCCTGCACTGCTCTGATCCCTTTCTTGACCAGGACATGTGTCCCTAGGTGGACATTGACATCCAGCTCCCTCCCCTGTGCAGCTGCTCTGGCGATGCTGAGGATTTGCCCCCTGTCCCTCCAAGCCATGGTGCCAGGCAGGCACCTTACCTCCCTGCCCCCTTCTTCCCCAGTTCTACCTTCCTAACAATGGAGTCCCCAACCAGGAGTTGTTTCCTTCCCCTTTGGGGTCCCATGCCACCCTCCTGTGGGTCTCCCTTGTGGAGCTTCCCAGCATCCTCCTTGGTCTCCATTGCGGGTGCCTCCATAGAGGAACCACCCTTTGCCAGAACGGTTTAGGAATTGTGGAGAGGTACAACTGGAGGGATGCGCCTCTGTTCCACCACCCTCACCCTCCCTGAGCCCACTGTGGTCCAACCGCTCGTCTTTCTTGGCATCCTCTGAAGCAACAGCAGTGGCCCTGGTGGTCCCTGGATGGAAGAGGAGGTCCCACAAATCCTGGCCAACTCTGCCTGGAGATGAGCAACCTCATCCCTCAGCTCAGAGAGGTGCCTGCAGATGGGACAACACCGCATTCTCCAGAACGTCTCCTGGAAGACTGCTGCTCCACAGCCACTGCACCACTCCTATCATGTCTTACTTGTGGCCCCTTCACTGTTGTTTGGAATCCTTACTCTTTCCTCTGTTTTTTTTTATTTTTTTTTAATTTTCTTCTTTCCCTACTTACTTACTTACCGCCTCTGTGCCTTTTAAGCTCCTGATCATCCTATTCTGAGACAAGAAGATCCTGTATTTCTCAGTAGACCCCTTTCTTACTCAGAGGCAGACCTCCAGCAGCTGGGGGGGAAGAGCTACTCTTGCCCTTTTAGGATGGTGAGTCTTTGGTGATGCTGTGATCACACACTTCCTGCTCCCAAACAGGAAGTTCCTGTTGTCGGTCAAATCCTGTGCCTATAAAAGTAAAACTAGCTTTGGGGGGGAGGGAAGTAAGGCAATATAGTCTCAGTAGAGAAGTCCAGTCACACAGCACTCCTTCCTCCTGGTGTTCTGTGCCAAGCCTCTGGCAGAATCTATCTAGGGCAGTGTTTAAATCTAGCTTCATTCTGGCTAAGCCACCACCCCCACTTAATAGATCTTTCTACATGTAATTAAATTGCACAGATAACAATCCCCTTCAGCCACCTGGGATTTACACCTAGATAACTGCTCAGATAACCATTCACTTCAGCTAACTCAGAAAAAAACACTAACCTTTTTTTTGTTTGTGTTTTTTTTACCCTAAATTGAAGGTCCCAGTAGACGAGTTCTAGTTCTTAGTCCCAGTAGAGAAGTCCAGTTACACAGTACTCCTTCCTCCTGGTGTTCTTTGCCAAGCCTCATAGGCAGAGTAGGGAAGCCACGGACTACAGTGTTGATTTGGAGCTGATTTTAGTAGGTGTGTTGCCACATCTTTAGGTTTCATTGCTAGGTTTTTCAGGATTTCTAGCAAATATTTTATTCTTTCCTTTTTGTAAAGTGATCACAAGAACAATAAATGACATAGGTCGTCCTTCCCAGTTCCACATTTTACATCTTTCTTCTTCACAATTTTTCTTCTCATATAAGACTGTAGTCCAATTACTCTCATTCACCTCAAATCTAAGTCTAGTTATTATAAATCTCATTTTTTTCAAATAGTGTTCCAGTTTGTGATTTCTTTTATTTTTAGTCATCCATTTGTTTTGTTTTGTGTATTGTTTACAATATACCATGTCCTTTTGCTTTGAATTATCTTTTATCCTTGTTTTCAGCTCTACAAGGACAAATTTTAAGGGGACCCTAAATGTACAGTATCACTTAGACTGTGCAACAGCTCATATGGCTTTATATCCCCTGTACCATTGTCATACTTGGAAATATTATATATTTTTGTAAATATGTAATAGTTTCCTGTATGCAGAGTCTTGGTAACCTTTGTTCATTCATTTTATATGCCTTAAGGCAATAGCATACTGTTCTTTCTTGTATTTGGCAATTTTTTGAAAGTTGCCCTAGCTCTACCCTCACCAGTGCTGATGGCGTTTTCGTTGGGAAATCCTAATTAACTTTTTATAATACATATTAAGGTTAGTATCTATTTTGATGTTACCATGTGATCCCCATATTTTGGCCCCATATAATAATTGACTGCAAATTTTTGCATTGGTAACCTTGAGACATTCAATCACTGATTGTCTTCCATACTTATATTGGAAATTACTCAGTATGGGTAAAACCTTTTATTTTTAATTCCATTTCTTTTTTATGTTTCCTTCATTTTAAGTCTTTAGTTATAATTATTCCTAAGTAGCAAAAACTGTCTATAACTTCTATTTTATTCCCATTTATGCTATATTTACAATTCTTTTTTTCACCTCCACAGATCATGATCTTAGCTTTCTCATAATTTATGTACAAATATACTACCTTCCTCATAAAATTTCCCTAGTATTCTTTTTAAACCCGTACAATATCGTCTGCATATGTCAAGTATGGGCATGTCCTAGTTCCTATCCTTGGCACATTATAATCCACATTGTACATTTGTACAAGTATCTGATCCAAATATAAATTAAACAGTGTAGGGGATGACATGCATCCTTGCTTTACTCCCTTATTTGTTTGGAATTGTTCACTTTTATCACCTTTCGAGTTATATCTTATTTGTGCATACATTTCTTGATATAAGAGTTTAATAATACACAATAAACTATCTTCCATACCCATTTCTTTTAATGTCAGACATAGTTTATGTATATTTACACTATCAAATGCGGTTCTCGGATCAATAAACACGCAATAGTTTCCGCTTTTTTTTTTCCATTTTATGTTTACATATCAAATGTACTAATGTGAAACACTGATCTATTATTAATTCCATTTGAATCTTGCTTGAGCCTCATCCGCAATCTAGTTTCCTTCTATCCATGTTGTAATTCTGTTGGTTAATATTCTTGTTAATACTTTTTGGAAACAGTCTTTCAGACCTATTGGTCTGTAGCAACCCGGTTTGTTCCTTTCTCCTTTTTTAAACAGAGGTACTAGTATAATAACTTGTGACCATTTTTTCCCATAGGGAAACTGGGTTATAATTTTGTCATTAAAACCAGCTGGTTATAATGATGAACATGCGCTCATTTCCTACTTCCTTTATCACATCCTACTGTGATCTTCTCTTTTTCTCGCCATTCCCACCATCTTGTTTGTCAGCACTGCACCCGCTCCAGTTCCCCGACACAAGCAGTCGGTGGTAAGTTCTATTCTTTTTTTTTTTTTTAACAGAAAGATCACTGGGCACAGAATCTACATTGCAGTGGGGAAATAAAAAACAACACTACGAGCCACCACGAACCATGCGCTGCAATCCCAACTGCCTGCAGCCCATTTATTTTGTATAATTGCTGTGGCAAAAAAATGATCCCTAGCAATTATACAAAATAAAGGATGGGTAGGGGGTTTAAGACTTGGATTTTACGCACCCCCTCAGGGTGGGATGCCTGAATAAACCCATCGAACTTCTCTCTTGGGGTTTCTGTGGCATCCAACGCCGAGGGTGTGTGTAAAATCCTCATTATAACCCCTACTCATCCATTATCCTCTATATAGTATATGGTTACGGGGTTAGGGTTTATTGTGGAGGGAAAACAGTGGTTTTCTAAATCCTGTTGTAGGACATTTCAAAGGTCAAAAAAGTTGTTGTACTATTGTTTTGACGTCACAACAATAGTACGACAACTTCTTAACCTTCAACTGTTTCCCAATTGGCTGAAACATTGAGCTTCACAAAAAAAAAAACTGTACAACATTGTGGCAGTACTAAGCGAGCGGTTGGGCACGAGCTTCTCAGATAGTTTGGACACGGACTGCCATAGTTGGCGCCGTGTTTCCAAACTATCAATTTGTCAACAGTCTTTTATTGTTTTTAATAAATCAGTGGTCTTGGGGACTAAAGCTAAGTCGAACGACAGCGAGAACCTTCAGGGTCGGTAGCGGAGCGGGACCCCAGCTGCACCGGGAAGAAATGGCAGTGTCAGAACAAGCTGCAGAAGGGTACAGAAACTGACAAATACTTGCTGGCACATTTTGGGGAAACCATATACTATATAAAATAACAGATAGTGAACTGTGCATAACAAGGTCGTGTTTCCATCTTGGGGGTTGATGACATCATAGGGACCTCTCGAGCTTCGCTCTTGAGGTCTATGATGTCATCAACCCCCTCGATGGAAACACAGCCTTTTTGTGCACAGTTCCCTATCCATTATTCTATCTATATTTCCAACTTGCTGGGAGTTTTCCTGTTTCAAGTAATTTTTGTACAATTAATAACCAATTTTCTTTATTTTTCTGTATTATTTCATTTGGGACTTCATCCATACCTGGTGCTTTATGAGCCTTGAATGTTTCTATAGCTGTCTCAATTTCTTGCACCATTATTGTCATATCTGTGTTTGTCCTAGCTATTTCAATCTTATCCATTTCCAAATTTGAGCTATATTCATTTCCATCAAAACATATATTTTTTTTAATGTTCTGTCCATTGCTGAGGTTCTGTATTTGTTTTGGCTTTCTTTGCATACTCTTCTAGACCTTTAGTAACAATGTTCCAGAACTTTTTATTATATTTTATATATACTACATTTTCCAGTTTTCCCCATAGTTGTCTTATGTGATTTTCTCTATCTACTCTTATTTTCTTATAATCTTTTCTTGATCTATTTAACTTCCTTCTATTCTCCATGTAATCTTTTTTAACCAATCTTAATTGTTTATTTAGCAATTTTCTTTGCCCGTCTACACTCTTTGTTGAACCACTCTGCCCCCTTTCTCTTTCTTAATATTATTTCCTTGTGAATGATTAGTGAAATATTTTTTTATAATCTGTACAATGTAATATTGCTGATTCATCTTTGTTATCTTCTAAAAAGTCAAGCAGTAAATTCCTAATACCCCTGTCTTCTAAATGTTCCATAAATTCTGGATTTTCAATTGTTTTCCAGCCGATAAGATTTTTTATTTCTTGCCCCATGGGTATGGATGTAGCCTCTGTCCTTGAATCAGTGTCTAAATATGCCTATAGATCCAAGACGCTACATGAACTCTCACCTTTGGAAACTATTTTCAGATCTAGGCAATTGTTCAGCATAATCATATTGGCCTAGATGTTTAATTTATTTTTTATTTATTTATCTGATGAGAATCAGAATTACAATCCTTTGAGTCATAGACTTCCTTTGCAAAGGCTCCTCGTCAGTACAAGAACACTTATTAAACATTTTATACATAAATTGGTCACACAGTTATTACAATAGACATTTTATACATTGGTCTTACAATATAGTGGATTAACATTAGTTGGTTACTATCGCTAGGATCTTATAGAACCCTGGGTCATTGTAGTGAGGCAAGACAGCTTTGAGGGGTCTATCATTGAAGATCCCTTGCCCCCATTATATGTATGTTCACCTGTACTATCCGATTTCATTCAGTAACAGGACATTTTTGTTCATCAAGGTGTCATAATAGTTTTGTCCTTTTTTTCTCCCACCTTGTCCTTAGAATTTTTGGAAAGGGATATGTTAGTTCTTTCTGACATTGATAGGACAAACTTAATTTCCTCTGTTACTCTTGAAATAGTTCCCAATCTCATATTAAAATCTCCAAATATCAAAATTCCCATCTATGGAAATTTTATAACAACCTCATCAAAAAAAAATGATGTAACTGTTTCAACACTTCCTGGTCACTATACTTACTGTTTTGTTGTGGGCAGTATACATTTATTATAACAAATTCTTTATTTTTTCTTTAACCTTAACTGCTAGGATATTATCATTTGCAACTTTCAACTCTTGTGCATCCCTGATAGCTTTTAGTTCACACAATATTGCCAATCCCCAACTCTTCTACCATATCTTGTGTGTTTTGTTGCTTGTTTTATATACGTTTTAAAACCATTTATATATAATTCTTCCTCCACCCAAGTTTCCTGTAAGCATACAAATTGAAATTTATCTCTGTACTCCCACAATTCCAGATCAGCCAGCTTCTCTTTTAATCCTTATGCATTCCAAGTCATTATCTTAGCAGTATTCTTCTTCACTTGTGGCATTTTTTGTGGCTTCCCTCCTTTGCCTTCTCTCTTCAGTTGTCAACAGTCAACATCTGTGTTTTCCAGCAGCTTATATCTATTTGAAATTTTTAAAACGGAATCCCACTTTGTAAATTACATAGTTTCTTTATTTTTTTCTGTATCTCAGCTTTTTTTCTGCTGTTCTTTTTCATAGATATAGATGCCAGACTTACCTAACAGTTTGCTCTTATATACCAGTTGATCATAGATTATGCCTTCTTTACCCACAGTGACAGATGACCTTCTTCTTCCCATCTGACCACCTTGCTGAAATTATTACCACGTATTTCCCATTTTCAGTAGGACAGCTAGTGTCTCTGCTAATTTGTTATGTATATTTATAGGTGTTTTCTTGTGGAATTCTTTCACTCCAAAAATAATTTGTTATTTTTGATTCCATCTTATTTCCTTCTTTCTCTGAGTCATAGAATTCAGGAAACAACTATTTCAGTGTCACTGTTGCTTCTAATTATATTCCAGTTTGTTTTAGTTCTCTTTTTTTGTTACTCCTAGTTCATAAGCTATAATATTGGTCTGTGACCACTAACACCAATTTTGATTTTCTTACAAATCTTATTATATTCCCCAGGTCGCACCTGGAAACTAGCCTTGGCTCAATGTGCTTTACCCAGTTATCAAATGTTTAAACAAAATAAATAAAATATGCTCTGTAACTTTTTTGTAATCATTCAGCATGATGTTCAAAAAGTTTTTTAGCATCTTGTTTAGAGTTTCTTCACTTTCTTCCGGAAGGATTCCCACTTTATACATAGGTAATACATAATCAGACCCTATTGTTTTTGCAAGGAATATCCAAAAGTTTTCCTCTATTTCACTATGAATCTGTTCTGTATTGTTTTTAGACTCTTTTTTTTATTATTATTTTCAGGTGATTTTAGTTGAGATTCCTTTGAGTCTACATTTTGTAAATCAGTACTGCTTTGTGAATTATCCCAGTATGCCCCCTGAACAGTGACATTTCTATGGCAACATGCATCAGTATCGACAACAGGGTGGCAAGGGGGTTACAGCTGTGCACTTGGGCAAAATGCAGAATAGATTCGGTGTGGTATCTTCTGGAAGAAGACTCACTGAAAGGATAGGCACTTCAGACCTTGCCCACTAATACGATACCACCCAAGACTCAGGGCTGGGAATTGAACCCATGGGTCTCCCATACTCTGAGGATATTGCAGAAGCTTAGGAAGATCACTTACACTCCAGAAGGTCTGGGACCACTCTCCCTGATACAGTTTGAACCCTCTTTTATGCCGCCTAGGTCCAACGCAGGTTATAAAGTATGAGCTGCAAGGCATCTAACTACCTTTGCCCAATGTATAGAGAACAACTCCACTCTATCTTTTGCACAACTGGCCAATAAATTCCACTTGCAAAGGCAGGATCACTTCAGATTTCTACACGTACGTCATTACGTATCTTTTAACAAACAGAATACAAAAATTAACTAGGGATAGGACAGAGTTGGAGAACTTTTTTTATGGAAACATAGTGATCAAGGGGAATACACACCCATTATTGCAGTTATATAAAATATTACTCCACACTCTTCCTTCAGGCCTAGACAAACTTAAACTTAAATGGGAAAGGGAGTTAAGAGTTAACATTCCACAGACCATCTGGGTCAGAAGATTCAGTCGGGGTTGGCAGGTTACTAGCTCCCCTACATGGCGAGTTTCACTGGAAAATTATCTGGCGATACTTCCTCACCCCTGCGTCGGTGAGACACTTTGGTCAGTTTGGGTCTGCATTGTGCTGGAGGGGTTGCGGAGAGACCGGAAAGCAGGCTCATATTTTTTGGGACTGCCCGTTGTCCTACCATTCTGGAGGGAGGTGCATAACCTGATATCTAGACTCTCGGGCCTGCGGATACCCCTCTCGGGGGAAGACTTGGTCCTGGGACTCCCCACCTTAATTAGTGGACCTAGGCAGTCTACCAGATTAGCACAAATTATGTGGTTGGTGGCATTTAAATGCATTACTGCCAGGTGGTTATCTCCGCTCCCCCCTTCTGTGCAAGAATGGCAATCCAGAATGTCCCAGGTGGAGGCCATGGAATGGATCACAGCAATTTTGAGACTACAAAGTGAGAGATTTGCCCAAATATGGTCCCCCTGGCATCAATACTTACAAAAGGAGGTGTTGATCCCCACATGAAATCTTTGATAGGAAAATGAAATAGAAACTTATATTGTAGTGGTAGACAGATAGTTAATGTACTATTGTAAATGGATGCAATTTTGAGCCCACCTTTAATGTTCAGTTTTAGAGTGTAAATTTATTTGGCTTTTATGCTTTTAACAGATGGTTTTCATAAGTCTACTTAAATGGACTTAGTAATTATCGACAGACCCATTGCTTTGAAAAGTGGTTAAATATAATGAGTACAATAGTGGAGAAGTTAACAAGGGATATGTATAGAATATGGATAATATTATTTGTCGGTTAAAAGATGGTGGTTAAAAATGTTTTCTCGTAGACTGAGCCTTACTGTTCAGCTGTATAGTCTGGTAGATCTCCAGTGCGGTATCTAGGAATCTGCTTACTGTATTTGGAGAGAAGGTGAACATTATAGATATAACAAAAGACTTTATTAGCAGCAGATGGATTATCCTGAGTTTGATACTTTTAAAATGTATAATGCTGAATGGTGATCAATGTTATGTCTTAAGTAACCACAAATAAAGCTGAGTTTAAAAAAAAAATATATCGACAACAGCACCATGCCACTGTAGGTGTCGCTGGGACCGGGCAACCCCTTCCCCCGACCTGCACCTCTCCCCAAACTAACTCAACCTGGAGTTGGAATCCTAAATACGGAGGGTGCAGGGGGCAGAGCCCTGCTGCGGGGGTTCGGGGTGAATCTCAAGAAAAAGCTCACATCGACGATGTGCTCCATGCCAACTGCAAATCGCTGTCGATATAGAGCTTTGAGCGCTGTTATGCCGGTCTACATTTTTCTTGTCGAACCGGCATCGTAGAGCCAATTATCCCTGGTATTCTCTATTTCTATGTTTTCTGGAGTTTTCGTCTTTGATATTCCTGCCTGTTTTTGTTCATTATCCTTCTCTCCTCTACCTTTTTTGCCTTCTTCTGACCATTTCTGTTGTTTCTATTACTTTTTTCTATATTTTATAGCATTTCCCTTATCTGTTTGGTTTGCTTTATCTATTGGTGTTTGGCCCCTTTCCTGTTGTGTCTGCTTAATTCTTTTTGGGGAACTTTCTTCTTGACCCATCTTATATTTCCTCTTTCCAACTCTTTTACCCTTCTTTTATTTTTCCCTACTCTATCTAGTTTATGCTACTTGCTCTTCTTCCATCTTTCTTTACAGATAAACTTCCCCAGGGGAGCATAACATATTAATTCAGACCACTGTTCTCTTCTACAGTTATAACTGATTCTTCTACTGTTACCTTATCTGGAATTTCTGAAGCCTTTTTTCCAATCTGTGTTGTCTTCCTTTCTTATGATTCCCGCCTTAACAGTAGTCATAGTGTCCCCCAGTTTACTCCTTCTCTTTCTTACTTCCTTGTCTAATTTATATTTTAAGTTCCTCCAGTATTTTTTTTGTTCTCTATGGATGTACCTTTTACAAAGGAGAGATCTTGTTTTAACTCCACCATTTGCTCATACATTAATATGTTAGTCAGGTAAGGGTCCTTCAGCGTTAATCGTTTATTCCTAGTGATTTCTTCTACATCTGTTATTTCTGGGCTCTGTGGGCTCACGTCTAGAGTCCATCTTATTTCTTTCTCTGTTTCTTCCCAGTTAATTGAATCCTTTCTGCTTCTCTCACTGTTACAAAATGTATTATTATTTACAAAATCTTCCTTCTTGTCTGCCATTTTGTTCTCTAACTGGAACAAACACTGCCCTTATAAAGGTCACAGGAGATATAATGGAGAGCATGGACAGGGGGATGCCAGTGGGAGCAATTTTTGTTGACCTTTCTAAGGCCTTTGACACGCTGGACCATGGCATCCTCCTGTCCAGACTAAAAACCTGTGGTATGTCTGAGTCGGTTATAAATTGGTTTCGAAATTATCTTGATTCAAGATTGCAGCAAGTGACTATTAGAGAGTGGTCATCTGATATGAAATTGATTGTGTCAGGAGTCCCACAAGGATCCATTTTGGGTCCTATACTATATAATTTATATATGAATGATTTGGGGTTTGAACAACCAAAGCTACAATACCAACTTTATGCTGATGATACAGTTGCTTGTTTTGCTGATTCATCAGTGAGAACTATTCAAATAGTATTACAACAGGCTTTTGATTAGTTACAGGAATTCTTGCTTAGATCTAAATTGGTTTTGAATGAAAAAAAATCTCAGGTAATGGTGTTTCATAGGGGTTACGGGTCTAAAACTGAATATGAGAGGTTACAAATTAAAACATTTTCAGGAAGAATCTTGCAACAAGTTGTTAGTTATAAATATCTGGGGGTGTATTTAGATACAAAATTTAAATGGGACAGTCATATAGATAGTACCTTGACTTAAGTTGGTAAGTGCTTGGGGTCATTATATAGAGTAAGAAATAGTATATCTTTGGAAATTAGAAAATTAGTTGTAACTGTTGTTCTACCCATATTGGAGTATGGTAATTTGATATATATGGGTGCGTCTAAAGAGCAACTATATAAGCTTGATGTTATGTATAATAAATTAATTAGATTTTTACTGGGAGCTGCAAAAGAGGCAATAAGAGTAGATATGTATAAAGAATTAGACTGGCATACTTTGTCTCAAAGGCGGGCTCTTAGTACAATTATGTTAATGTCAAATGTATCTCAGGAAAGTCCCTAAATATATGGCTGAGTCCATTAAAATAAAAGACCTATTGAGGTCTGGCTGCTACATATACTTGACTGTGCAGTCCCAAGTCGAGAACGGCTTGGGGGGATAAGCATTTTTTTAATATCGGACCTTCTATATGGAATAAATTGCCTGGGAAGCTTAGACCCCTTGAGGGAAATTTCCAGTTGCACCAAATTAAACAGTGGCTTATCGAAAATATTAGTTATGATGGGAAATAGTTTGAATCTTAGGATGGTAGATTGTAACTTGTATTAAATGTATACTGTGAATTAATCATTGTTTTTTGTATGTTCTTCTTGTCCTAATTTGTTTTATGATTTGGAACTGTGTTATATTTATTGATGTATAATTATAGTGTATATGTGTTTTCCTTCATTATATATTGTTAACTTGTAAGAGTAACTGGAAATGGCACCTGGATCTCACTGTAAAGGGGCTTCGGCTCAGTGGAGATATCCTTATTCATTTTTTGTATGAATAAAAATTTTTTACTACTACTTACTAACTTAAGTCTGATTGAATCCCTCATATTTATTATCCATTCTTTTGTAATCCCACTCTGTTCTAATTGAGTTGTTCTTTCTTCTAACACTCCTGTTGGAATCATCCAAATTGTTAAATATCCCAGGGAAATCCATTGTAACTTTCTGTTTATCTACTAGACTCTTTTTACATATTTGTTCTATTCTCCTCCCCTCTAATGTTTGTTGACCACCCAGTTTTTCTAGCACTTCTACTTTCCTGTTCTTTTGAATGTTTAATAAATAAAAAATAAAAAAAACTTTAACTGTTAACCCTGGTGTTAACCCTGGTGTAGAGATTTTCTCAGTACCTTTATTTTTATTAGATTTCATTGTTGGAATTTTTCTTTCTATCCTGACCCTTCCCACCCTCCCATTGTGAGTTATATATTGCCCTCTGGGCCTATTGCTTCAATGTTTCTATTTTACTTTCATGCAATACTTTCCAATGTCATGTTATCGTAGGCATTCTCAGTCAGTCCTTTTATTAACCTTATTATTATACTAGCCTCCAATTATTATCCTGTTAAACTAACATAAAAATCCAAATACACAATAAATAGTGGATGGTAAAACAGTAGACTGATAACAGTGCACACCAATCTATACAGAAGTTAATAATAACCATCAGTGATCATAAATAACCATTAATAAAGGAGATTAGAATATATTAAGAAGCTTGAAGCTAAAGTCGGAAGCTAAAATCCAAGCAGAAAGACAACAGCTAGATGCTGTAAGCTGAGAGCTAAAAGTTGGTTAGCCTTATTTATGTACTTTTTCTAGTCTACTTTAATATCAGCAAGCAACTTCTTTTATACTAGAGACATGATAATTAAAAATAATAAATTTTAGTTTTTAGTGTCTTTGAAAAGTGCTTATAATATGTCCCTTTGTCTCCACTGTAAAAAGTGTGGGGTACAGTTTGTTGTACTGTTATACTATTTGTACTTTCAATTTCTGGTTCTTATCCTGTACCTGTTTCTTTTAGTTTTTCAAAGGTTCCTCTTTTCTTTTGTGTTTATGTCTTCGCTTCGCTTCCTCTGGTTTGTGGGTCAGTCTAATCTATTACACTATTGTTCTTTTATTTTCCCATATTGTTCTGTTTGTCTCATACTGTTCCTTCCCCAGCTTTGCTGTCTTCATGTTCACCTTCGCCTCAGTGTCTTTCGGTGTTTTTACAGTAATAATTTGCTGCTGTTCCTAAAAACTCTTGTGCCCTCTTCAACGTAGCTCACTCGACTTCGTTTCCAAACCTTTGGTGTTTCTTAGTGGTGGCAGCTAGGTTCAAATTAGTTTTTCCATAGCCTTCGAAGCATTCCACTAAAAGAAAATGAGAGCAGGGGCTCAGATGGATCACAGTCAGTTTGATAAGGATTTTGAATGCTGCTGACTCAGTATAAAATATACCAAAAGATTTTACTTCTGACTTTGAACATTAACCCACAAAAGACTAACAAAATACTGACACAAAAAAAAAATCTATTGAAGAGGGGAAAAAAAATCAGATGACTCTTTGAAGCAGAAATGCAAATTGGAACTAGAAGCAGACTAAAAGGACTAAAAAATGCACCTTGACTATGCTTTATCTATAACAATTGATAACCTACTTTTTTCCCAAACACATTTGTTTCCAGTTCTCTACCAGAAAAATGCAGAGTAACAGGTGGTGATCAGGGCTTGACAAATCCTATAGCCCGATGTCCCGGACTACCATTTTTTATGTAGGGACAAGCAGATGCCAGAGTTCTGCTTGTCCCACGGACTACCATACTGCAGTTTAAAATCTGCAGGTTTTTACCTGCTTTTCTCTCGCTGGCCACTAGATGGAGTCTTTGTGCGCATTGCTGAATGCGCGCACCCGCCGCACCACAGCCGCGCGCCACCGTGCCCCATGTCCCGACTCCCGAATTAACTGTGCAATCGGGCACCAGCAGACACTTGGGGAGGCGCGAGGGCGGCGCCAAGAAGAAACGCGCTCGTAACTGGTCAAAAATAGCCAGACTGACAGGCTAGGCAGCCTACAGCTGATGGTACATTCCTGTCAGTCCTGGCTATTGGTGATCGCGTTAGGGGTTGGACTGGAGCTCTCAGAGTGGCAGTAGCACTAGCTTCTCTGCATGCTGGCAACGCTACCATTTCTGGCTGCTCGAGAGAGGCAGAGAGCACATCGCTTGTTTGAGCACAGTCAAACTGTGTATTTGGGGCTGATTGCCGCGAGTCACTAGCAAATCAGTAATAGGAGAGAGAAGTTAGAATATAATACAAATATATATTGGGAATTTTGGAGCAGGAGAGTAGGAGGATCTGTAGTTTGGGGGGAAGGGGATGTGAGAGGAGAGAGAGTTTGCTTAGAGTGGAAAGTCTGATTAAACAATCTGCTGATTTTATATATATATATAAAAAAAAAGGAGAACTAAGCAAAAACACTGCACACTGAATTCAGGGAGCTGTGTGTGTTGTTTGGACACGTGAAGTGAAGAAAAATAAAAGGATACACAGCTCTTAAATAAATAAAAAAGGCAAAAAAACATGAGACTCTAAGTGGGGGGAAGTGATTGTGTGTTGAATTTAAGTTGTGGAATTACTAAACATTTCAATAATAATCGTGTGATAAGGGTTGGTGTGTGTGTGTGTGGGTGTGTTTGTGAGACAAGCCTGCCCTCCCTGAGAGAGAGCAGAGATCAGGGACTTGGACCTGACTGATAATGTGTGCCTCCTGCAAGACCACGAACCTGCCCTGAGAGCCTAAGGGTAGAGTAGAGGAAATTGGAAGGGAAAGAACTGAATACTTAATAAAGTAAACAGTCGCAGTATAAAAAGAGATTGATACCAAAAAAAAAGATAGCTACCTTAAATAAACTTATTAGCTAGTACTTTGTTTGTCCTACCAAGTACTTGGTGGAGGTGTGTGTGGCAGTGGGCTGTGAGTGAGACCTAACCTGCCCTGAGAGGAGAGGGTACAGGAATTTGGGAACAACTGCGGACTTCTTTCTTAGAAATATACTATAGGAAGGGGAAAGGGAAAAACATTTTTTGTGTGAAAACCTCCTGCCTCACAAATCAGGGACAAGGCTTAAAAAATCAGGGACAAAGGACCAAAATCAGGGACACTTCTTCAAAATTGAGTTATCCACTCAGGAAGCTGGTAGAATAAAGGGCTTAGTGTAAAATGCATTATCTAAAGAAGAACAAGTCTGTAACTTAAATGTTTGACATTAGTTTATGCTTATAACCACCACTGTTTGGTCACGGAAACACAATTTTAGGAGGGACAGAGTAAAATTTTGAGGCAAAATCAGGGACAGTTGAGAGGCATGAGTGACAGTGACACTACACAGAAGAAAATAATAAACCCTAGCTAGTACTTTTGGTGGAGGGTATGTGTGTGCGGCTGTGAGGCCAAACCTGACCTGAGAAGGGAAAAAGGCATTTTGGGGACACCGAAAAATAAAATAAACCTACCAGTCCTAGCTACACTGGTGGAAGTGTTTGTTTGTGTGTGGCTGTGAGACCGAACCTGCCCTGAGAAGGAAAAAGCAATTTCCTGCTAGTACTCCATCGGCTCTGGACCCAGCCTCCACCTACCCACCACCTATAGGAAGGGAAAGGGAAAAACATTTTTGTGTGAAAAGTGACAGTGACACTACACAGAAAAAATAATAAAGACTAGCTAGTACTTTTGGTGGAGGTGTATATGTGTGCGGCTGTGAGGCCAAACCTGACCTGAGAAGGAAAAGGCATTTTTGGGACACCGAAAAATAAAATAAACCTACCAGTACTAGCTACACTGGTGGAAGTGTTTGTTTTTGTGTGGCTGTGAGACCGAACCTGCCCTAGAAGGGAAAAAGCAATTTCTGCTAGTACTCCGTCCGGCTCTGGACCCAGCCCTCCCACCTACAGTACCCACCTATAGGAAGGGGAAAAAGAAAAACATTTTTTGTGTGAAAAGTGACAGTGACACTACACAGAAGAAAATAATAAACCCTAGCTAGTACTTTTGGTGGAGGTGTATGTGTGTGCGGCTGTGAGGCCAAACCTGACCTGAGAAGGGAAAAGGCATTTTTGGGGACACCGAAAAAATAAAATAAACCTACCAGTACTAGCTACACTGGTGGAAGTGTTTGTTTGTGTGTGGCTGTGAGACCGAACCTGACCTAAGAAGGGAAAAAGCAATTTCCTGCTAGTACTCCGTCCGGCTCTGGACTCAGCCCCCTCCCACCTACCCACCTCTGTCCTGCCCTCTTGTAGTGCTGCATAAGCACAACAGCTTAAGGTAAAAAATTACAGTAACAACAACACACACAAAGATAACACAAAATAGAATTTTATTGTGTACAATAATACAACAATCTTTATTAGTTTATTTCACAATTGCAGCATAGAAGACAGTTAAAATAATGCAACAAAATAAGCCAAAGCAAGCTACTCTATTTTCCTTTGGACAGGGAAAAAATCTCTCATCGGAAACAAAAAGTAAGAGCCTGACCTGAGCCTTCTTCACAGTCAGCACAGCCCCAACCAGCCCCCTGGCCCTACTGAGTGGTCAGGAAAAAAAGCGACCAAGGTTCTCGGTCTGGGTCTGTGTTTGTAGACATAACAGGCGATCAGTCTAACTGACCGTACCAGTTTCTGAAACGAGTGAGCATAACAGTAGCAGCAGTTCAGTGCCATCACATTCTGGTTCAGTACAGGTAAGCGACCTTTCATTTTAGATGATGAGAAATAAACACTGAGAAAAGAAGCAAAGATAAAAATATGATGTTGAAAAAGGGCTCGAACATTTCAGCATCACTGGCTAAATCAGTTTACCTGGTTAAGGTATGATGACCAAAAATACGTCATGTACTGCTCTGCCTGTGAGAAATATCCCACTCTTGCGACTCCTGCTTATTCAAAAAAAACCTAACGTGTTTGCCACTGGTTCAAATAATTTCAGAATTGAGTCCGTGAGAGCCCATGAGAAATCGAATCCACATATAATTTGTGCAAACCAGCATAGTCACGAAACTGGTCAACATGCAGTCAATTTTAACATATCTGAAACTGCAATATATCATGCATTTTCTCAGATGGAGAAGTCACCAAAATAAAATGAGGCATTTATTTAACACGCATATTCCTTGGCTAAAATTTACGTCCTTTCTCAGATATGGAGTGGCTTTGCACATTGCAAGAAAAAAAATGGGTTAAACTCGCAGCAATTATAAATGGTAAGCGGGCCAGAGATTTCTATAACATAATATCAGCTGTCATGTCTACAACACAGATCCAGACTATCAAAAATACAAAATTCGTTACCGTTCTTGCAGATGGCAGTACAGATGCAAGCATTGTAGAGTGGGAAAATGTCTTCCTTCGTTTTGTTGATGGCGCAGAAAAAAAAGTTACAACTGTGTTAATTAAAGCTGTACCTCTTGAACATTCTCATGCAGATGGAGTTTTAAAGCAATAACCTCTGCACTGAGTCTGTTGATCTTTCTTTTGTGGACCTTAACGATGTGAGCAGACCTGGACCAGTTCTCATATGTGCCAACTTTGATGGTGCCAGTGTGATGATGGGCCATACAGGTGGCACCATAGCAAAATCAGAACATGTCCCCACTGTAATACCCATGCATTGCGTAGCCCACAAACTGGAGTTAGCAGTTCTCGGCGTCATGAAAAAAAATCCCTTTGTTCAAAAGTAGAAACACCTTGAAGGAATTTTTAAATTTTACCACTACAGCCCCAAGAAACTTGGGAACTGCAGGAAATAGCAGATGTCATACACACCGAGTTGGCTCATTTCAGTGCAATAAAGCAAGTCGTTGGCTTGCAAGTAAGACACGTTCAGTTCATGCTGTTCAAGTCAACCTGCCTACAGTAATTCAGCATCTTGAGCGTGTGTCAAACTCTGCTGGTGATGATGGGGCCAAAGCAAAGGCACTTCTAAGAGATGCATACGCAGTACAGTTTGTAAAATCACTGTTTATTCTTCAAGATTTTCTGCCAATATTGAAAAATTTATCACTTGAATTTCAGAAAGATGACCTACTAATATTAGAAGTCCCCAACTCGTTGAGACATGCTTACTTCAGTTGACTGAGCTAAAAACAAGACCTGGAAAGTTTATGACATCATTTCTGAACCAATATAATCCTGCAGAGAAATGCATGAACTACCTCATTTCAAAACGTGGCAGTGAGGACAAGATTGTTCCTTTCACTTTCAAAAGGAACTGCCCAGAAGTAAATTTACGACTGATACACAGCTGCACAGTTTAATAGATGCAGCAGTATCTTACATTGATCAGCGTTTTCGGAATTTCTCGGAAGAATCTCTGAAATGGTTCAGTTGCTTGGATTTCAAAAATTTTGATCTGTCACGAGAAGAACTTGCACAATTTGGCACAACTGATTTAAGTAATTTATTAGACTACTTTCACAACTTTTTTTCTGAAGATCATGTAACCAGTATAAAAAGGGAGTATTGTGCATTAAAAGCAATGCTTAAGTCTGCAGTTGACAAGCCATATCTGCAAGTGTATTCACGACTACTACGAGAGAAACCTGCCCAGCTTGCTCACATCCTTAACCTAATAGAAATGTTACTGGCTATGAGTGTGTCTACTGCTAAATGTGAGAGAGTATTCTCCATTCAGAATCTTATAAAACAAAATAAGAACAAGTTTGGCTGATGACACGCTCCAGTCACTTCTGCATATAGCAGTTGAAGGCACTGCATTAGACAGCTTTGATCCGGATCAAGCTATCAACCACTGGCTACTATCTGGTCCTGGCACACGCCACATTCATGGTCATCATGGTCATGCTAGTTCAACTACTAGTTCTGCTGATTCACGAAAATGTCCCTGAGGCGGTCACTAGTCTTGATGCGACATGACTGAATATGATGCTCTGGCTGGAGCAAGCTCAGGCTTCCTGTAACTTTTCCCAATGCTGATGCTGTACTGTCTGCTACTCTGCTGTAACGATGTTCTCACTGTGCAGGCTGGCACTCTGTGCTGCTGCTGCAACCACACTTGCTGTCAGTT
The DNA here is from genome assembly GCA_016271365.2 of Neoceratodus forsteri. Classification (NCBI taxonomy): domain Eukaryota; kingdom Metazoa; phylum Chordata; order Ceratodontiformes; family Ceratodontidae; genus Neoceratodus; species Neoceratodus forsteri. Next base: position 1,267,352,961 of record CM057453.1, read on the forward strand.
CCTCGCTGCTAATGCTAATTCTGTCTATGCTCGCAGCCTCGCCATGCTGCTGACAAAATAAAATCATATTATTTATTCTCCTTATTGTCTATTTCAACACTAAATAACTACTACAATAAATCCATTGAGTTTTCTGTAGTTTGATACTTTCCATTAAAAATATGCCATCTTATAGCGGGACTACCAACTCAAGCACTGGGACAACTACTTTTGGACAAGCCACTTGTCCGTGGACAAGTACCTAATTTTAAAATTTGTCAAGCCCTGGTGGTGATAAACGAATACTGATTAATACAACCTTCCCACTGTGTTCTGCTCTGAGTTAAACCTTAGAATGGCAGATCTTGATCTTTGAACTCCACACATGTGCCTTTTAAAAATCTGGTCATGTGACCCCTAAAGCGCAAAAATTCAAAAAACAAATATTTATCTATAATCTTCTAATCTTTTACTCCGATAAAACACATAAGGGACACCCACAATTCCAATATTTCCCTTATACAGGCAGGTATACGGTATATGATATGTTTTTAAAAGAAAAATATGTTTAAAAAAAAAAAAAACACAACATCTCCAAGCCCACCACAATCCTTTGGTCGGAAAAAAGACACACTCATATTTTAAAGTATATATTATCAGAGGAGAATAACATTTCTTCTAAATTATCAGTAGTTCCTTTGCAAGGAAAAAAATTCTGTAGCAAACCCTGCACAGGGCTTACTGCTAATGCAACAACTGAAAGCAACTCCACTACCACCATTTGGACTCTCTGTTTTCGGCGCTGTGATATAGAACAGAGAAACTTAACTTGCAGTAAACTGAGCAGCTAAAAGCTGGTCTGGAAAGAGCTTGGGTACGTTCTGTAATTCAGACAATGGTGGCATAACTTTATTTAGAATAAAAAAAAATTGCTTCTCATCGAGCTTCTGCTACTATTGTTTCCTCGTACAACACAGCGTACTGATGCTCTCTCCTCCCTACACTCAACAAAATCCCAGAAAGCGGTTAGTTGTTGGGGCAAGGAAGGCCTTTATGTATTCCCTTACCTGGATGACTGGCTTATGAATGCTCACTCCAGGGAGCAACTTGCACACACTCTAGCTTGAACCAGGCAACTGTTTGATGTTCTGGGGATCACTGTCAATGTGCCAGAGTCTATTCTGACTCCCTGCAGCATCTGCAGTATTTAGGGACTGTCTTGGATATGGCCATAGGCTCAGCATTTCTGCCTCTGAACAGTGCCAAGCGTCTGGTGGCACAGGCCCAACTAGTTTACAACAGCCAATATATCACAGCCAGAACATTTCTTCAGCTTCTGGGCCTAAAGGCAGTGGCCACAGTTACAGTGCATCTGGCCAGGTTTCATATGAGGATCCCTCAATGGACCTTGAGAGTCCAGTGTGATCAGCTCACAGATGATCTGGAACAGAAGGTTCTAGTAACCTTTCCAGTATGCAAGGTGCTCAAGTGGTGGATGCAACCCAGCAACCTGCTGAAGGGGGGTTCCTTTTTTGATTCCTTCCCCTCGTTAGATTTTAAAAATAAATGCCCCGGGGATGGGCTGGGGGGCACATTTAGGGCCCTATAAGATGTAGGGTATATGGACCACAGTGGAGATCACCCTGCATATAAATGTTCTAGAGATGAGAGCTGTTCTGTGTGGTCTACAGGTCTTCCTGAATCACCTGTTACCAGGGCCTCTGTTAGTACAGATGGACAACATCAGTGTGGTGCATTACATCAACAAGCAAAGGGGAACACACTCTCAACCCCTATGCAGGTAGGCAATCTGAGTATGGTACTGGACCCTCGAACATGGTCTAGAGCTGTCAGCAGTACATGTTCCAGGTGCCCAAAATGTCTTGTAGACAGACTAAGCAAGTCACAGTCCAAAATGAATGAGTGGGAACTACTGACATCAGTAGTGGACGACCTGTTCAACAAATGGTGTAGTCCAGAGTTGGACCTTTTTGTATCCCCACACAGTGCAAAACTGCAGCATTTCTGCTCACTCCTTTCAGGGCCTGGAGTTTTCTGGCGAGACTCATTGTCCCTCTCTTGGGAGGGGAAGTTTCACTACACCTTCCCTCACTTCCCTCTAATTCAGAGGATACTGCTCAAACTTCAGGAGGAGGGGGAAACGCTAATCCTCATTGCTTCCCTATGGCTTCAACAGATCTGATTCCTCATACTGTAGCAGCTGGCAGTGGAACCACCAGTACCCCTGCCCTTATGCCATAGACTTCTGTCACAGGAGAAGGGGACCCTGGTCTATCCGGACATCAGATCACTTCATCTACATGCCTCGCTTCTGAAAACATAGTCATTGCTAGATTTGGGGTCTCCCAAAAAGTAGCGGATGTCCTGGTGGCTGCTAGAAAGCCTTGTACCAGGGCTGTCTATTCCATGAAGTGAAAGCGGTTTGCTTTGTGGGCCACCTCTCACCACTTGGACCCTTTTGCCTGTCAAATAAATCAGGTTCTAGAATACTGTATCTATTGTCCTTGTCAGATGCAGGCCTGCAGTACTCCTCTGTTAAAGTACACTTGTCTGCATTCTCAGCTTTCCATGTACCTATTGAGGGTCATACGGTGACCCTGATGGAGATAGCCCTTACATTTTTAAGAAACATTTTGCGCTTCAAGCCTCCTATCCATAATTCAGTCCTGGTTTGGGGCCTGAATTTTGTGTTGGAAAAACTTACTTTGGCTCCTTCTGAGCCGTTCCTGACTTGTGGCCTACGCTTTCTTTCTTGGAAAGTGTTGTTTTTAGTTGCTATTACTTCTTCTTGAAGGATTTCAGAGCTGCAGGCTCTAATGTGTGAGCCTCCTTACTTGATTTTCCTCAAAGACAGGGCACTTTACGTACTAATACAAAGTGTTTACTAAAGGTGGTGTCTGAGTTTACTTTAAATCAAACCATCCACCTGTCAGTTTTTTTTTCGAGAGCATTCCAATCCAGGAAAAGCATTGCTCCATACTTTAGACGTACTGTACATAGAATACTTTGGCACTATACACACTGCACACAGGACTGCAGAAAGTCCTGGGCATATCTTCAAGAAAGAGGGCTGGTTTCAGCCTAGCTGTGCTCCAAGGCCTACTTTCTTAGACCTTTCAACTCTTGCCACCCATACTGTTTATGGTTAGTACTGCTTGGTAGTCATTCCATAAGTGTGGTCTACTGAAAGAAATATCCTTGAAGAAGACAGAACAGTTATGTACACTACTTACCATAACAGTAGATCTTTGAGAGGATCTCTTTCATCAGGCCATGCCATCCCACCCTCCATCCCCCTATCGGATCCTGAGAATCTAGGGAATGCTTTCTCCTTCTCCATGAGAGTCTATCTGCTGCTCTCTACCTCGCGTGGTTGGCAGAGTCCTGGGTTCTGTCCTGGTTCCCTACAGGGAGGTCCTCCGAGCACAATCCCTGGCGGGGAATTGAGGAGGGAAGAGGCCATCCATGTATATATGAGAGAGCCAACATCTGATGTCTTCATGGGCAGCCCCTGGTTGACTGCTTGCAAAAGGTTTCCATGTGGTCCTAGTGCCTAGCGGCTTATAGTTTCATAGGTGTTGCCTGATGAAAGAGAGCCTCTTGAAGATTTACTGTTATGGTAAGTATGTAACCATTCTTTGTGTGCACCGTGGTTGCGGAATGTAGATTATTGGGTGGCAGGGGAGATTTACAATAGGCATGCCTTTCTTTCTAATAGAAGCATGTGTGTTTTTGGGAGCAACTGGGAAATGAGGATACTGCATAGTGGGAGGTTTACTAGGAAATGAAACTAAGAAAGTACTGCTGGCTGTTTTGGGGGGGTTGATTGACAGGTAGATTTTATCTCAGTGTGATAAATTTCAGGTTCTGAAATTTATCACACACGGGGAAATAAATGGATTTATCACATGGATTTTTGAGTCCACACATATTGCATTCATAGATATAAAATAGCAAGAAAAAAATGAAAATTACATACCTACCATAATTCTTGATCTTCTTGGACAAGTATTCACCATTTATTCATACTTCTGGGCTCTATTATAGATGCTAGGACCCTGCTGGTGCCAAAAATCTCCAGGAGGGCCAGCACCATGGTAGGACCGCACATGCGCGGCACTGTGAGATCAGCTCACGCCTATGTAGGCTACCTTGGCGTCGACCTTCCAACCACCTTGGTTCTTTTTTTTTTTTTTTTACTGAGATTGTGCAGCATAACTAAAACTAGATAAACACTTAACCTAACCAGGGTATAAGATAGCCCTGTTTGACCCATGTAAGAAGGGTCTATTTAACAATGTCTTCACAGCCCAAACCAACGAGGGAGTGAAAACCAGGAACAGAATGAGTGAGCCCAGAGTATGGTGGGTGGGTGTATAAATAAACATTAAAGATATGTCCAAGAAGATCAAGAATTACGATAGGTACATAATTTTCATAGTTCCTGGACTTAAAGTCTTCACCATTTATTCATACTTCTGTGTTAGAGTACCAAGTTAAACCAAGCCCCCGAGCAGGGCAGCAGGAGCCAGAGCTCAATCAGGACAGTAATTCCATTAAGGATTGTCCTGCTAGAGGAAGCATGCTGTCTGACATGGACAGCCAGAGTGTAGTTCTTCAGAAATGTGTGCACTGTAATCCAAGTAGCCACTTTACAAATCTTGGTAAGTGGAACCAAGGATATCTCCACCAGGGATGCAGCAACTGCTTTAGTTGAGTGGGTGCGTACCTGACCTTCCAGCTTGACCTCCGCCGTAGAATAGCAGTGGCGAAGGTATGCCACTACCCATGCAGACATTCATCTAATGGATAAAGGCTGACCCAGCCAAACTGCATTGAAAAACAAAGAGTTGCTTCGCTTTACGGATGTCCCTAGTCCTATCTATGTGGAATCATAGGGCTCCCTTGGCATCCAGAGAATGAAGGATGCATTCCCCTTCATTTTGGAAGTTAGTGAAGTAAGTAGGTTGAGTTGGAACTCTGAAACCACCTTGGGTAGGAACTTGGGGTGAGTACAAAGAACCACCTTGTCTTTGTGGGAGATAGTATACAGAGGGTCTGTGACTAGGGCATGCATCTCAGAGACCCTGCAAGCAGAAGTGATCTTCTAGGTCAGGAACTTCAACTCACACATGGCTAGAGGCTCAAAAGGTTTATGAGTGAGAATATCCAGCATGAGAGTAATATGCCAGGCAGCCACCGGCTTCCTAACCAGAGGCGTTGCATGTAGAATACCTTTGAGGAATCTCTTGAACAAAGGCAGCTGAGCCAGAGACATATTCTGAACTGGCTTGTGATAGGCGGAAAGAGTGCATAGGTGTACCTTGACTGTTGAATACTGCAGACCTGCATCTGAAAGGTCTAATAAATACTCCAACACTTTATTCGGTGAGCATCGGAATGGATCCAGAGGGATCTTAGCACACCACAGTGAAAAACCCTTCCATTTAGTGGTGTAAGTCTTCCTGATGGAGGGCGTACGTGCTGCCAAGAGAATCTGTGAGATTCTCTGGGAAACTTTGAACCTCCCCGCTTCTATCTCCTCAGAAGCCAGTCATGGCGATGAAGGGAGTTCAGATTAGAATGAACCAGGGATCCCTGTGCCAGGAGGTCCGTTTGTAGAGGCAGTTGCTTAGGAGGGGCCTCTGACAATTTGTTGATTAATGGAAACGAGATCTATCAAGGCCAGTATGGTGCAATTAGAATCATTTTTCCCCCTGCACCTCTAGTCTAAGCAGCACCCTCTGAACTATGGGTAGCGGGGGAAATGCATACAGAAAGCATCTTGTCCACCACTGTCTGAATGCATCTGACAGAAAACGCCAGGTTCTGGTTTTCTGGAGCAGAATAGAGGCAGTTTTGTGTTGAGTGGGGATGAAAAAAGGTCCACGTCCGGACTGCCGCACTCGTCAAAGAGTGATTGCACAACATCTGGTGCAAGCAACCACTCTTGAGGATCTGCCTGTCTTCTGCTGTGGTGATCCACCAGTTTGTTCTGAATTCCTGGCAGATAAACTGTCTGAATCGGGGTGCTGTGTTCAAGGCACCATTCCCATAACCTCATGGCTTCTCTTCACAAGCGGTAGGAGTGGACTTCCCCGTGTTTGTAGATGTAATACATTACTGCCTTGTTGTCCATCTGAAGAAGGATTACTTTCTGTCAGAGAACATCCTTCAGGGCTCGAACAGTGTACAGGACTGCTTGCATCTCCAGAACATTATGTGAAAATGAGACTCCTCTTGGGCCCACACACCCTGAGTGTGGAACTCTTGGCAGTGAGCCCCCCAGCTGATCAGAGATGCATCCGTGGTGATGGTAATCTGAGACTCTGGAGGGGCAAAGGGGAAACCTTGTTGATGGTTGTCCTCCTGAGTCCACCATGCAAGTGATCTCTGCAGAGGTTGTGTCACCTTGATGGGGTAAGACTGTGGATGTGTTGTTGGGGACCACTATGTGTTGAGCATCCACTGACTGGTCCTCTTGTGCAATCGAGCCAGCGGCACTGTGAAAACGGAGGTAGCCATGAGACCCAACATCCGTTGCATGGAGTGAGCTTTATTGAGGGTTGATGAAGCAAGCCATCTGGAGAATGTCGTTCCTCCTATCCTCCGGGAGAAAGGCCCTTGCCTTGGATGTGTCGAGGAGCATCCCTGTGAAGAGGAGCTGCTGAGAGGCTTGAAGCTGTGACTTTTCCAGGTTCAGAAGAACCACCATGGAGATGAGGAACTGAGATGACGTGGAGACTGTTTCCTGTGTCTCCTGCCTTGACAGGCTTGCCAAAAGCTAATCATCCAGGTATGGAAACACTTAAATACTGAGTTTTCGGAGGTGTGCAGTGAGAACCACAAAACACTTTATAAGGACTCAAGGCGCCGAGGAAAGCCCAAAGGGCAGGACTCTGAACTGGTAATGGGTTGAATCCAAGGCCACAAAACAGAGGTAGTTGAGGTGACTTGGGTGCACTGGAATGTGCTGATGGGCTTCCTGCATATCCAGGGATGCCAGCCAGTCATGCTGATGGAGGAGTGGTAGTAGAGTTCTTAGGGAGATCGTCAGGGAGATCATCTTGAACTTCTCCCTGAATAAGAACTTGTTTAACTTTCTGAGATTGAGAATTGGGCATGTGCCACCAGAGGAGGGCAACTAAAATGGTGTAGGGTCTGCACCAGAAGCCATACGAAGAGAGACTAAAGGAGCTTAATATGTATACCCTCGAGGAAAGGAGGGAGAGAGGGAACATGATGGAAACTTTCAAGTACCTCAAGGTAATCAACGAAGTCTAGGAGGGTAGCATCTTTCAGAAAAAGAGATGTGCAAGAACAAGGGGGCACAGTTTGAAGACAAAGGGGGGACGGCTCAGTGGCAACATGAGGAAGTATTTTTTCATGGAGAGGATGGTGGACGTGTGGAATGGCCTTCCTAAGGAGGTTGTGAGGTCAAAAACAGTGGGGGGAATTCAAGAATGCATGGGACAGACATGAGGCAATTCTGGTGGGGGGTAGGAAGAAGTAGGCTGTGGTTTAACTAGGATCTGCATCTTATCCAATAGGTAAGGAAATGGGCAGACTAGATGGGCCAAGCGGTCCTTTTCTGCCATCAAAGTCTTATGTTTCTATGGAACCAGAAAGTAATAGGAGTAGAAACCTGTGTTCCTTTCTGCCCTGGGAACAACCTCTACTGCCCTGTTCTTGAGAAGACCCTGTATCTCAGACGTGAGAAGGTCTGACTGAGCGGTAGACAGACTGTGCTGTTGCTTGGGTGAAAGATCTGGTGAGATCCCTGCAAAATTAAGAGAGTAATCCTCTTGAACAATTCTGAAGACCCATTTGTCTGAGGTGATGAACTTCCACTGATTGTAGAACTGAGTCAGATGACTTACCACTGCCCTGGAGATGTCCACCTCAGGCAATTGAGGTGGTGCCGGGATCAGATTTTCAGAGGGTTGCACTGGGCCCTTTCGGGCTCTGTGCCTTGTGCTGCATTTCCTTTTGTGGCTGAGGAGTCTGTTTTTTGTTAAAGGCTCCTTCAGCCTCTGCCTTGAAAGCACTGCCTGTTAAAAAACTGTTGACGGTTCCTGCACCTTTGCAGAGCAGAGTTGGTCTGGCTGTTTTAATGGCAGTCCTGGTCTTCTGAGTGGCCTGCAGTGCTTGCTCAACATGAGGGCCAAACATATAAGCACCATCAGATGGGACATTCATGACCTGTTGTTGAGCATCAGAAGAAAATCTTGATGTTCTGAGCCAGGAGTGCCACCTGATATAAATCCTAGTGGTGGCAGCTCTAGCAACAGTGTCAGAGACATTAATAGAAGCTTTCAGTTGATGACTGTTGGATTCTGTGCCCCTGGTAATGGTCTGCAGAAGCTCTATGGTAGAGTCAGACTCCAGGAGTTTCTCAACCATTGACTTAAGAGAGTTCCAAAGCACATATTCATATTGGGAAAAGTGTCCCTGATAACTGGTAGTGCACATGCCCAGAGTAGTGGCTGCGAAAGCCCATTTCCCCAAGGTGTCAGTTTTACAAGATTCCTTATTGGTAGGTCGAGCTGATGCTTCCTGAGGGAGAACAGTTTTGTCATTCTCTGCAAGGACCTCCAAAGCATCTGCAGTGGGCAGTGATACAAAGAAGGGTCTGTCCTTGGGGGGGGGTATACTTCTTGTCTGTGGGCCTGGCCACAGAAGGAATCGGAGCCGGCCTCTCCCACAGTGTCTGGGATAAGGTCTCAAAGGAGGGGAGGACAGGAGGCATAAGACTCATAGGGATGTTGGGAATATGAAAAAGCTGTATTCGCAAAGGCCTACCCGGGTCCACAGTGGAGGGCTGAAGAGCCAGGGTAGTCCCCATATTCTTGAGAAGAGACTAGAAAAAAAGATATTCAACTAGTGTCTCAGCTGAGATAGAAGGCTTCTCGCCAAGGTATGAGTCACCTTTGCTGTTATCAGACAGAATTAGGTCAGGGTCAGACTCATCGTTCTCCACCTTGACCCCGCAGAAATCAGGCCCTGAAAAGCCGAAGCCTGTCCTGGGCAAGGGTAGACCGGAGACACTGGAACAGGCAAAGGCATCGATGAGCTCGGTGCCGCACATGGCACCAAAGGAGCTGGCACTGCAGGCTGCACCGAAGTACCCTTCGATGTGTGTGGCGCCAAGGGACCCAGCACTGCACAGGGTGCCGCAAGCCCCAGTACCATGCCCGGCACAGAGGAACCTGCCACAGGGTGCAGAACTGGTGTCTGAGAACCACTGCCAGACCTGGAAAAAGGGGTGGAGGAAAGCGATACTTGTACCAGCCCCTGCAAAGAGTCTGAGTGAGCGGGGAAGACACGTGGAACGGGCATCAACGGCACCGGTGTTGGCGAGGTTGGAATTCCGCCGCCGACACCGAACGTGCATGTCCTGTCCCAAAGGCCTCGACTGTGGCCCAGTGACTCCCAGGCCTGAAGGTCCCAGAATTGGGTCCACCAGAAGAGGCACACGAGACAGACGCTGTACCCACTACTCCGTTACAGTGGTCCAGTGATGAAACTGCTCACTGGAAACCCTGCATGAGGACAGAGAGGGGCTCCAGAGTCCACAGTCCCGGCCGTTAAGAGTGGAGGCCACTGGGAACCCTGGGGGAGGTCAGGGTGGGCTTGCCGCTGTCCACTATGGAAGACTCCCTTGCAGACATACCAAGGGCTGTACCATTTTTTCTTCCTCCTCTGGGAAGAAGAACTCGATGTAGAATGGTGCCGGGTTCCTGATCGAGAACAAGAATGAGCCCGCTTCTTTTTGTGCTTATGAGAGGACTGCCTTCCCTCCCAAGTGCCAGACCGCCCGAGGTCAGACACCCCTCCTCCAAAAAAGGGCAGTGGACCGGACATAGTCCCACTGCCAGAACAGCTTTCCAGCGAAATCTCCCTACCGTCACCAAGACCATCCATGGTCGCCTCTGTCGATGGCAGGGCTAAGGAAAAACTTTCTTCTTCTTTCTATTTTTTAATATATAAAATAACAGAATAAAAGATAATAATACTAAACGAACTGAATGACTATGAGCTGCTGTCGTATAGATGTGAAGATTTGACTCCCAGTGGATGAGCAACATCATCACTGAATTGCACTGTGCGGAGAGAACAGCATGTTTACTCACTGTTTCTTTTTCTTTTTTTTTTTCCTTTTTTGTAGGTGTCTCAGGTGGGGGAAAAAGGAGGTGAGGCGGTTGGAGGGTCGACACCTAGGTAGCCTTCACAGGCGCGAGCTGATCTCGTGGTGCCGCGCGTGTATGGTCCTACTATGGTGCTGGCCCTCCTGAAGATTTTTGGCTCCCACAGAGTCCTAGCCCCTCCGACTAGAACCCAGAAGTATGAATAAATGGTGAAGACTTTAATTCCAGGAAGTTTCTAGAAATTTCATTGGCCACGAGACATCACGTGACCTGGCATTTTATCTTTTTATAAAATAGCTAGAACATTTTCAGGTTTTTGATTGGCTAAAAGGCACATTTGCGTGTGCCCTTATAAAGCCATAATTACGGGTGGTTGAGATTGGGAGTGCCTGGGTGCTTGCTCGAGTGCGGAGAGCTCATGCCCCTAGAGACCTCAGTCTGAGTTGTATTTCACTGAACCAGGTGCCTAGGCTGCGACCTTTGTGGGCCAGCACTAGTGGAGGATCCTCTTCCAAGCCTACATTAGGAGAAATTTCCCTTGGGCAGGGGCTCTCGAGGCCAAATGAGTTTAACTAAACTACAGAAGATGAATCCAATTTTTTTTTTTGTTTGTTTCTATATAAATGGAAACATAGGCTGGGAGGCATCTTTCCCCCAAAACGAAGCCCACCTGATGCCAGCCATGTAACCCCAGCAGATACGGGTGAACATAGCAACAAAAACAAGCTGATTGCTGGGATGGGCCCGAGAGCAGTGTGAGAGGCGCACCCTTTAGATTTTGCCTGTTCCTTCGTGGGGGAGCCGGGCTGATACTGCAGAGTTTCCCCTTGAACTCATCAGGGGGGTGGGGGGGAGGTCAGACCACCCTCACTGCTGGAGGGACTTAGGTAAACAAATAAACAACCATCGCAGAGATATCAGGAAACACGAGTTTAATGTCAATTAATGTTAATTATTGGATGCGGCGGGGTGGGGTGGGGGTTCTGAGTTGGACAAGGCACATGTTTTAGGTTTACTGTTAGTTACCTTTCCCATGTTGGAAAATTCTCCATAAAGTGCCTAGAGCTCATAGTTACGGTGCTTTAGATCTGCCCTTCTGGTTATCAGGCCATTATTGGCCTGGAGCCAGATGGAAGGCCCACAGGGTTGGGATCATCCAACCACACCTCTAAAAGCAGGAGGTTTGAAGAGGGTGGTAAGAGGGCACTTACATCTTGAAGTCAAAAGATGTTAGGTTTAGTTAAACAGTTTTTGCACTTAAAGTTGTGTTATGAAGGTTATTTTTTTATGCAACTAAGTTACGTGTTAAAAAAAAAAGGGACAGAGTAGCTAAGTGGAGAATTTTATGTACGTGTCCTCCCTTCTCCTGGATTATTAGTGGATGGTATCAGACCCCCCAGATTGAAAATGGCTGACTTACAGATAATATCCCTAAACATGAGGGGAATCAATAACCCTGTGAAGTGGGCCAAGATATTGCAAGACTTGAAGAGGCGGGGGACCACTGTGGTTTTCCTACAAGAGATGCATTTGACGGCCATAGAGCATCTCAAAGAGAGCATGGGTAGGGAGTGTGTTCACTTCACACTTCAAATCTAGCCCACACCGTAGGGGAGTAGCAGTATTTATTAAAAAAGATGCCCCACTGGTAGTCTTGAAAGTTAGAACAGACGCAGAGGGCAGATTTGTGGGAGCTAGAGAGGTTAAGACTGCACTCTTTTGAACATATACAACCCAAATGAAGTAACTCCAAGGCTGGTATTCCTCAAAAAAATTATTAAAGAAACAGTCACAGATGCACACAGTATGGTAATAATTGTGTGTGTGTGTGTGTGGGGGGGCTTCAACGAAGTCATGTATCCGGAAATGGATAGATCGGGGAAGAACCAAGATGGGGCAACAAGAACAGGAACGCTTATCCCAAGATTGATCCAGGAACTTGGGTTGTCGGAGTGTTGGAGGTTTCTGCACCCCCGAGAGCGGGATTATACCTATTACTCCCCATGGCATGGAGTTTACTCCAGAATTTATTATTTTTTGATCTCCACTAACTGGGTACAGAGGGTAGAACGGAGTGTCGTAGGCCCGATAATTATTTCTGATCATGCCCCAGTCTCCCTTAATATTTCCACTGCCCGGATTGTGTCACATTCTAGCTGGAGACTCAGTGCGAGTCTCCTTACCAAGGAGGATTTTAAAGAATTGATCAAGGACAAAATTCAACAGTTCGAGTTGGAAAATCTTAGAGGAGAGATGGCAGAGGGCATAAGATGGGATGCCCTTAGATGTTGCCTTGGGGGGGAAATAATAAAATATGCCTCTAGGGTTAAAAGAGAGCGCATTCAGCGGAGAGTGCATCTGGAACAAAAGATACTCCAGCTTGAAGCATCTCATCAGGTAAAGCTACGACCCCAAGGTTAAACAAGATTTGGATAAAGCAAGGCATGACCTGAACCAAATATTGGACCTCCAGATCGAGGGCCAGTTATGGTATACCAGACAAAAATATTTCGAACAGGGTAACCGGGTGGGGAAACTGTTAGCGTGGCAGCTCCGTCAGGAGAGGGCAAGTAGGGCAGTGGTTCGCCTACGGGGCGAGGGGGTAGACCCGGACACCACCTCCCCAGTAGCTATTTTACAGAGATTTAAAACCTTTTATGCAAATTTTTATAAGTCAGAGACCCTTCCAGTTCATAGAGAGGTGGTGAAATCCTTTTTGGAGGGACTCCGCTACCCACCCTGGCAGATCCTGTGAGAATAGGGCTGAATGCCCCAATTACTGTTCAGGAAATCACAAACAAAATCAAACAATTGAAAAATGGTAAAAGCCCCAGGGTTGGATGGGTTCACAGTGGAATTTTACAAAGGTTTCATAGTTCTCTTAGTGGACCACTTGGTTGCTACCTGCAATGAGATACTAGTAGAGTGGAAACCAGTTCCACAATCCTGGAACTTGGCCCAGATATCACTGATCCCAAAACAGGGTAAAACCCTGAACTCTGCAGTTCATACCACCCGATCTCCCTGTTGCCTGTGGATTTAAACATTTTCACAGGTATTCTGGCAGATAGGTTGCAATGCTGCATCTCCACCCTCATCCACCCAGACCAGACAGGGTTTGTCTCAGGGAGTTATTTACAAGACAATATCCGGCACCTACTAAATATCATTACGGCTCAGAAAGGCTCAACTGCCTTGCAGCTGGTGATCAGTATGGATGCTGAGAACGCCTTTGTCAGGGTGGACTGGCACTTTATGTCATCCACCCTGTCAAGGTTTGGGTTGGGGGAGCATTTTGTCTCTGCCATAGGTGCACTATAGCACAGACCAGAAGCCAGGGTTAAAGTGAATGGTCTGCTGTCTGATCGCCTACTCCTCCAGAGGGGCACTACTCAAGGATGCCCCCTTTCACCATTGATATTTGCCCTATCCTTAGACCCGCTGGCAATCTGGATTCACAACAACCCACTCATCAAGGGTATCTGAGCAGGGGGAGCAGAACAGAAATTGGTACTTTATGCAGATGATTCCTTATTTTTCCTACAAGACCCTCAGTCCTCTCTATCACATTTGTTGGATGCATTGGAAAAATTTGGTTCCCTGGCAGGATATAAAATTAATCTAACTAAATCGGAAGCAGTGATACCCTCCCCAGACAGTTTAGAGAAACATTTCCATTTACCTGGGCTAAGAAGAACACGTTTATGTATTTGGGGATACAGGTCTCGGTAGACACGTCTAAATTATACCACCACAATCTCCTCAAAACTGTATCATGATTTGAAATCAGACTTTGCTCGATGGAAGCTCCTACCCCACACCCTCTACGGAAGAATTCAAATTGTAAAAATGAATGTGTTGCCCAGATTATTATTCCTATTTCAGACTCTTCCCAATTCCGTACCATCTCAGTTTTGGAACCATCTTACAAAGGATATTTCTGAATTTATATGGGCCGGTCAACGCCCAAGGATAGCTTTTGCTACCCTGATGAGGTCAAAGGAGACGGGAGGTTTGGGTCTGCCCCATATGTATTATTATTACCTACTGTAAAAAAACAAAGACAAGGCACTGCGTCAGCATATGAATTAAAAGCAAAACAAAATGGTTATAATAAATGCATGAAAATAGAAATAGGTTAAAATCCTCGTTTAGACCTTAGGTCTTCTTCAGGAAATATCTAAAGAAAAAAAAAACCAACACTAACTTGTTTTTTCTTTAGATATTTCCTGAAGAAGACCCAAGGCTCTAAACGTAGATTTTTAACTCTATTTTCTATTTTCAGCGTGCATTTAATATAACCATTTTGTTTTGCTTTTGTTATTACCTAGCTGCTCAAGGAGCACAGCTAATCACATAGGCCAAACAATGCACCAACTCTGCTTGGTACTCCATTGAGAATGAGGCAATCCCCACTTGTAAAATATGGACACTTCCTACTAATTTTATCAACCCTAGGATTTGGCCAACAGTCTCTAACCGGTAGGTAAAACACTCACTACGCATCCTTCTTAAGTTAAGGAAAATAACATATACCCCAAGCACCTTAGGCCCTCTATCTTTAATCAGACACACAGGGAGTTTTGTTTCACCGAGGTCAGATCGAGGGTATGTATATTGGGAAATTAAAGGCTTAACCACCTTCAAACAGTTGACTGACAGAGGAAGTTGCCTCGCGTATGCTGTACTTCAAGAATGCTTCACACTGTGTAGGGAGGACTTCTAGAGATACCTTCAAACTCGACACTTCATTAACACGGGAAAATTTTCAAAGGATCACTAGAGACTTAACGCATTTTGAGGAGTTTTGGTGGGACTCCATAAGGATGAAGGATAAACTACCTTACTTCTTCATTCTGTATGAGGTACTTACAGAGCAGAGGGGGTCCTGATGTTAGGAGGAAATGGGAGATGGAGTCAGCAAGTGCAGTTTCTGGGAGGGATTGAGAACTTCACCTGCAGAGAGGATGGCAAGTGACATCGGCCACTATTTGGCGAGAATTCATTTGGAAAATTCTGACTAAATTCTTCTGCTCCCCAATGACCTCCCAGCATTTTAACCTGCGGGCACCATCTGCCTGCTGGCATATGTGTGGGGAAACTAAAAGAACACATTACCATATATTTTGGGGATGTGCGAAGCTGCAGCAGTTTTGGTCTCAGATCCAGGGGGTTATGGTTCAATTGGGGGGTATACCTTTGCCATATACATTTCAAGACCTAGACCTGGGACTACCCAACCTTTCCTCCAAAAAAAGAAAAAGTGTAGAGTTGTGCCAGATACTAAGGGTTGCAACGCTGAAATGTATCGCTATTAAATGGTTAAAACCAGATCCCCCATCCTTTGCACAATGGGTTTCCAAGGTAGAGGAAATAGAAAGACAAGAAGATATTACATATATCATCCAGTTGAGAAAATACACATTTCTAGAAACCTGGGGGTCCTGGCATAACTGAAAGGAAATGCAGGGGGGAAGGACAGCAGGTGAAGGAGGAGCAAGAAGTGACGATGGAATGTAGGCAAACCTAAGGAATGTTGTTGGGAGATATAGGAGGCCATGGGATGAAGTTGAAAATCAGGGACAGGAGAAGGAGGGGGATTACCCTTACACAAGATTTGGAACACTTACTTATTGAAATAGCTACTGTGCATATGTAATGTTAAATAATCTATGTAATGTCATTTAGCGTTTGTTTAAAAGTTTATATTTAATGTTGAACATATTCAGAAACAGCTGCCACCTTCAGTATTGGGTACAATTCCCAGGAAAGAAGAATGTCCTTAATATGGAGAAGAACAATCTAATCCAAAACTGGGACATTAATACAGGTCACACTGTGATGAACTATATCCACCAGCTAAGAGCTTAAGGCTCCTGACAGCGTGTATCCATATACTATGCCTTTTATTTAAGGGGATAGTATATTAGTTTATGGAAGGCATTACGTGGGTTGATTTGTAGACTGGAAACCAAGTTTAGAGTGATTAAGGAGAATGGAATTTTATTAGTGGAATGTCATCTTTTAATAATATTAAGGTTGAATAGATGTACCAACTACTTGTGAATTCAATAAACTTGATGGAGTTAAAAAAAAAATAAAGCCATAATGTGCCAACTGGCACTACTTCCAGTACCTCTGTCAGTGCTCACTAAGTATCCCTCTGCCACTCCACTGCCCACAGTGCCGGTGGCAGCCATATTGCTTTCTATCTGTCACAGCAGTAGTGCCACCTTCACATCACAGAGCTCAAACAGAAAAGAACAAAAATGTCTGACATACCACCCACCCAATTCCAGCTAGAATTTGAGGAGATTGTAGAAGGACTCCAGCAGGAAGAAGAGAAGGATACAGTTCCACCTGAGCCACCTACAAAAACAAAAAAGAAACTGTGCATAAACATGCTCTCCTCTCCTCACAGGAACTGATAGAATTAGAAACAGAAAAAGATTAAATACATACACTAAAAATTACAGCACGGGCAGTAAATGTGTTACAGTTGGGCAAAATCGAGAGACATAGATATTAACTATGAAACAGTACAAACTGAACGGTGCCAAATTCTGAGGAGATTCTACTCTCAGGTCCATCAAGTGGATAGAACACAGTACAGCCTGTCAAGTCTGCTGTCACTTCGAGCAGGGATCAATAGACATTTGAATAGCCCTGGTTTATCTAGGTGCATAAACATCCTAAACCACACAGACCTAGTCCCTGCAAATAATATACTGATTGCCATTTGCAAAACAACATTGATGGGAAAACAAAGACACAGTTGTGCATCATCCGCAATCAGTGCTGAAGACCTGTCAAAACAGAAACACTCAAGCACCCTGTCGACTGACGCCCCCAGCGGCCTACTACACAAAGTCTTGATAGATGTCCAGCTATACATGGCACGTAGGGGCACAGAGGGACTCCAGCAACTGAAACCAGAGCACTTCAGTAGCCAAAAAGATCTACAAGGGGTCGAATACATAACAGTAACATTTAGTGAATATAAGAAAAATCCCAAATTCTAAGAGCCAAACAGCAATACAGAGGATTCATTTATGAGTTGCAAACAACCCCATGTGTCCAGTGGCTTCTTTTAAAAAAAAAAAAAAAACCTCTCTAAACTACCACCACAGCCACCAGCATTTTATTTACATCTACAGAGGTTCAAGACCCAATCGTATGAAATGGAAGAAATATGGTATAAGAGAGAGCCGCTTGGAGTAAATAACTTTGCAAACATCATGCCCCGAGTAAGCAAAGAAGCCACTTTGAGTAAACGTTACACCAACCACATTGTCTGGCGCTGTAACAGTACAACTCCTTTATGAGGCTGGACTTGATGCCCAATAAATAATGGCAGTAACGGGTCACTGCTCAGAATCAATCCTGAGGGGCTACTGGGCAGCCACAGAACAGGAACAGCAAAAATGGAGCACTAGTTTAGCAGATCGACCAGGTAAACTCCCAAATAGTTCAAATGCCATGCACAACAATCCAGCTGGAGCAATGCCACAAGCACCTCTCTCAGAACAACCCTGCACCAAGCAATCCCTCCTTGCACAGAACCCTGTCAAAAAAATTCAAGAAAAGTATCCTACCAAAGAAAACTATGCTGCACTCCTGTTCCCATCTTCAGGCATAGCGGACCAATGACAATGACAGGAAGCACCTCCCACTGATGTCGCCCCAAAGAGAGGCATCACTTGTCGAGCAGCTCAGCAAAACACTAACCTCCTCCACCCCATTTATTTTGCACAACTGTTACATGGAAAAGATAGAATCCATAAATTTTCAGCCAATAATTCAACATACCTACAGCCTACAAAAACTTTCATAATATTTGTAACTATTCTCCTGTTCATTACATAAGGCAGTCTTATAGTACCATACTGATGGCTGATGGTCCTGGGTGACTTTAACACCTGGGTCGATGACAAACTCTCACAATTTGGTCAACACTTCCTCCAGTTAATGTCATCTCTGGGTCTTACACAGATTGTTTCCACTGCTATCCATAAATATGGTCATTCTCTTGACTTGTTTTTCTTCCTGGTGGTCGAAGCCTCCGAATTGGGGTGGAACCAGTTGGATGGTCCGGCCACTACACCGTGCATTTCATTTTTTGCGCCCTCCTTTGTAGGCCTGCCCCTGTGGAGATGATCAGGTACTGCTCTTTATAAGATGTAAGCTCTGAAGGCCTGGCAGCGGTACTTGATCTATCAGTTCTTCCACTGGCAACCAATGACCCAGAAGCCTTAGTTGCAGCCTATAATCAGACTGTAACTTCAGCCCTGGATGTCATTGCTCCTGTCCGTGTTCACCTTTTCTCCCTTCGCCCTCATTCCACCTAGTTTAATGGATCTTTGAGGGAGATGCGGTGACTAGGATGAAGGTAAGAGCGTTGTTGGCGGAGATCTGCCTTTGATGCCGATCGCCTT
Source organism: Neoceratodus forsteri (assembly GCA_016271365.2). Taxonomy (NCBI): domain Eukaryota; kingdom Metazoa; phylum Chordata; order Ceratodontiformes; family Ceratodontidae; genus Neoceratodus; species Neoceratodus forsteri. The sequence goes on from CM057453.1 coordinate 1,267,371,544, forward strand.
AAATTGATGGACCATTATCAAGCCTATCAATCCACAATCACCCATAAGAAGGCAGAGTTCCTGTCCGGGGAGATTGAGTCCACTCGGAACTGACCAGCTCAGCTTTTTTGAACCGTGGCCAGACTGTGCAGCCCAGCCTGTCTACAGGTTCGAAGAGCTTTTTCACAAGTTGAGTGCGTGGAGCTGCCTCAATTTTTCATGGCTAAGGTGCCCATCATCAGGGAGGAACTACTGCCAGCACACTCTGGCGCTGCTCTAGGCTGGCATTTGAACACTGCTCCTTGGTTTTCCTGGAGTACCTTCAACCGGCTGGAGCTCGGGGACATCATGAGGATTGTCCAGGGTATGCACCCTACGTGCTGTAGTTTGGATCTGGGTCCAACTACCCTGATTTTGGGTTGTAGTGATATTCTTGACAGAGTCCTAGCACAGATTATCTGGTGCTCCCTGGAAACAGATGAGTTTTATAGATCCCTGAAGGAGGTGGTGGTAACACCACTCCTAAAGAAAGCTTCCTTGGACCCAGACTGCCATGCGAACTATAGACCAGTCTCGAACCTCCCCTTTACAGGGAAGTTGATCGAGAAAGTAGTTGCCATACAACTGGAGGAGCATTTGACCATCCATGATGTCTATGAGCCCCTCCAGTCCAGTTTTCAAAATAGGCATAGTACTGAGACAGCGCTGGTTTGGGTGCTCAGTGATCTCCTGATGGTTAGAGATTGGAAGAATCGCTACATCTTGGTCCTTCTCGATCTGTCTTTAGTATTTGACACTGTGGACCATGGGGTCCTACTCGATCATTTGAGGTTCATCTGTGGCCTGTCAGGTACAGTCCTCAGGTGGTTTTCATCTTTCCTCACCGGAAGAACTCAAAGGGTGGTGTCGGGGATTTACTCCTCTGACCCAGTCCCTTTGTCATGTGGGGTTCCTCAGGAATCGTTGTTGCCCCCCACGTTGTTCGCAGTGTATATGCTACCCCTCAGAGACATTGTAAGAAGGTATGGGCTAAGGTTTCATTGCTATGCCGATGATACCCAGATCTACCTTTCTTTTGCGCCTGATCAGAATAGAGCTCTATCAACATTTAATAACTGCCTCAAAGAAATCCAGGAGTGGATGGCTTCGAGATGGTTGAGGTTGAAATTGGCAAAGACTGAGGTGTTGGTGGTGGATCCGAGTTGCTGGATAGAGGGGTTGGGGGTGTGATCACCCTCGGGACTTTTTCTTGGTGACCTCCCACTCCTGACCTCTGAATGGGTGAGAAACCTGGGGGTGATTTTTGATGAGGGCTTGACACTGCGTTCGTAGGTGTCGGCCGTTGTCAAATCCTGTTTTTATCATCTGAGGAATATCTCCAGAGTTAAGCATCTAGTTCCATCCAGTGACCTTCCTGCACTGGTCCATGGCTTTGTGTCCTCTCGCCTAGATTATTGCAATGCCCTTTACCTAGGGCTTCCGGGGTGGATATTCACCACCTGCAGCTGGTGCAGAACGCAGCGGCCCGGTTATTGACCGGAATCTCTTGGCCCTGCCATATTTTGCCGGTCCTGTGCAGAATGCATTGGCTGCTGGTTCAGTGGCGAATCACCTTCAAAGTCAGACTTGTGACTTATAAAGCCCTACACGGACAGGGCCCAGACTACTTGAAAGAGCTTCTGGTCCCTTACTGCCCGGGGTGATCGCTCCACTCGACTGACGAGGGGTTGTTAGAGATACCAAGGGTTTGTCTAAAATCTTCTGGGGCCCGTGCATTTATGCACTCTACCCCTTATCCTTGGAACTGTCTACCTCGTCAGATACGTGAGTGCCCAACCCTGAAGGATTTAAACAGGCGCTCAAAACTGCTTTATGGTGCCGTGCTTTTGGGGATTAGTTTTATTCTGCTGACTGTTTATAAATATTTACCCTATTTATAATGTATGTAATCCTATACTGAAGTTATTTTAATCTTATGTAAGGCGCCTTGGTATTTGAAAGGCGCCATATAAATAAAACTGATTTGGTTTGATTTGATTACATAGAAAGAAAATAGGGGTAATTAACTGTTATGCCAATACAATAACATGTTTTGTTTTAATAAATTAAATCCAGTAAGTTTCTATGTTAACAATCATTGAAATGAAATATTTAACTCAGACAAAAAAATCATATTTATTCAGTTGTTAAGGAACTATTTTATTGCAGTTCAAGCAAAACAGGTGTTAAAAAATAAAAAAAAAAATAGCTGACATTTTGAAACCAAACTAAATTGTTTGTCCTTCTTTTTGAAAATTGTCTAGCTGTTTTTTAAGCAGAATAAGACACACTCATTGTATCTTATTCCTTACATAAATGCATGGTTAGGTACCAAATCTCATTTTCATCTTAAAAAAAAAACTACTAACAACACGTATCAGTACACCTCTAAAACAAGCAAAGAAAAAAGCCAGTGGTTCCCATCTTGAAAATTTTAGCCTTTACCATAATTTAAACATATTTTGCATAATGTGGTCACCCTGTAACAAAAAACTACAAGTCCTAATACAGTACACATTCTGAAACATTTCCCCTACCATTTACATTAAATACAGCACTTCCACACAGCTCAAAATAAACTTTGTGGCCTCCATTTGTTTCTTTTAGATTGTTTCTTTTATATTTCTGAACATGCAGACTGCAACCAAATAATATACTGTATATATAAAAAAACAAAAAAGCCCCCCGCCCCCAATATAAACGAACCATAAACTATGTACAGGAGAGCTAGCGCACTGTTAAAATAAGAAATCATCCATCTTTAAACAATGACCCATTAAACTCCTGCTCCTGTCTCTAAATATGGCTGATCTCTCCTCCACTTGACAAAGCCAGCTGAGCACTCCACCTCACCCCCACCCTCTCCCCCTGTGCACTATACCTCTGCTATAATCAGCCTGTGCCAGCTGTATCAATGTAACTACCACACAATTGTAAATGTATGAAATCAATATATGTAATGCTAATTTTGGCTACTTGTATCCTGTAACCTAAATTTGTAATGTTTGTCCTCAATGTGACTAGGTACCTCTGGAAACGAGCCTCTGGCTCAAAGGTTGTAAACTGATTTACAATAAATAACATAAATAAAACAGATGACGAAAAAGGGGCATAATGAAACAAACAAACAATAAAATCCACATAGGAAAATCAGTAAGCTAAATGAAGATACATGCACGAAAAGATAAAAAAGGGGCAGTAGTAAAACTATGATTGCATAAAGTGTATATAATTTAGACCACTTTTTTGTGGCCTCTGTTTTAAAAAGTACTGTTTTCTCTTAGCCGACCCCACAGTGTCCGGAGTTGCACGATCAATTTCTACAGTATTTTAACACTTGAAACACACTCCCATCCTAGCTGAAATGATTTTAAAGAAGCTCAGTTTACCGCCATATAATGGTGACAAACTGAGGAGCATGTTAAAGCAACTATCACTCTTCCTCTGCAGGGGGTGGACATGGTATGGGAAACAGCTACCTCAGTGTAAGTCAAGTGGCTGAAGGCAGGTAAATGTCACAGCTTCACAAATGCAGCAGAAGCAGCTACATAAGTAGTAGCCAGCATTTAAATGCCATTCACAAAATTTCTCTGCTGGGGAGATTGTGAGAGCCAGAATAGCAACTATATACATAATCCTGATTGTGCTGTTTCTTGACAAGTGGGAGATTTGCCGCAGTACGCAGCAAGAAAAGCAAGCAGGATGCTGGGATACATATGCAGGAGTAGCACCAGCAGGAAAAGGGAGTTCATAATTCCACTATACAGGACATTAGTGAGGCCACACCTCGAGTACAGTGTCCAGTTCTGGAGACCTTACCTATGGGAAGGACATAGGGTGGGGGCAATCCAGAGGAGGGCAGTCAAGATGGTGCAGGGATTACATCACAAACCCTACGAGGATATGCTGATGTTTCTTCTTCCTCAAAGCAAACTGTGGTGGAATGTAGTTATTGTACAGCTCAATGTTTTTTTTCTTTTTTCCATTTTTCCACACTGTTACTGTAACCTCCTTGTTTTTAGCTAATTTCTTGCAACCTGCTTGTAAACTGTTGTAATGATTTTTGTTATACTTGTATTTGGAATGTTATCTCTGTATTGTTGTTTTGTATCCTCCTGGGTTGTGCCTGAAAATAGTCATTGCTATGGCTAGTGCACTCACATGGTTAACAAAAACTAAATAAAATAAATAAATAAATAAAATAAAAGCTGAAGGACTTAAATATGTACTCACCAGAAGAGAGAAGAGGGAGGGAGGGATATGACTGAGACATTTAAGTGCCTCTCGGGGAAGAACAAGGTGTAGGAAAATACCATTTTTTCAAAGAAAAAGATGCTCTAGGACAAGGGGACATAGGATAAAACTGCAGGGAGGGAAGTTCAGAGGGAACGTGAGGAAATACTTCTTCACAGAGAGGGTGGTGAACAAATGGAACAGCCTGCCAGAAGAGATGGTGGGGGCAGATACAGTTACAGGATTTAAGAATGCATGGCATAGGCATAGGGGATCCTGGCAGTCGGGAGGCGGGGGGCAACCTAGTTCCAGGGAATTACTAGCGTTCATGGGCAGATTAGGTGGGCTGAAGGCCCTTATCTGCCGACAACATCTATGTATCTATGTACACTGACAGCAAGAGGCAGCGTCTTTTATTTTAAAAGTTCCTTACCTCTTCACTTCTGTTGCTTCTCATGGGTAAGTTTAAGTGGGAGAGAGCAGCAGAACTCCAAGACTGAAAACTGTGGTGGGGGGAGCACTGGTGTCTGACTACTGACGGGCTGGGAGAGTGACTACATACATAATACCAACAGTGCTATTTCCAGAAGGGTGGGAGACTCGCATCAGGACACTGACAGCTTGTTTTATCTTTAAAGTTCCTCAGCTCTTCACTTTTGCTGCCTACTGTGGGTAAGGTTAGGTGAGAGAGAGACATGGAACTCCAAGACTGAAAACTGCGGGGAGAGCGCTGGAGTCTGACCACTCATGCGGCTCTAACTGCAAGTGAATTCTCTACTCCTGAGTTCCCTGGCCCCATCTCTACTATATGTGGGGCCAGGATATCTGCTTCCCAGTACTCGTGTGGGACATAACAGGAGAAGCAGAAGGCCTTCCCCTGCAGAGTTAGGGCAGTCAGTCACAACTCACTGTATGAACAGCACCACCTGCTGACTAAAAAAAAAACAGCAGCACTATTTAATGACTGCTGGCATTTTGTAACATTTGAAACCAACAGAATTTCATCTTTTAAAATAAAACAATACATAGAACTATCTTAAACTGTTTATTATAACTGTACTACAAATGTGAAAACAAGCCATTTATAAGTGTAAAGTATGACAGGGTGTGTATTAAAGCACTGAAATTTATTTCCCAGGGCCGTAAGAACACTCAACCTTCCGTCTTGTGCCTTAGCATGTGACTGGGGCATACATTAAAATCCTTTAATGCACAGTCTGTTGTGGCTTATTACTTAAATATAAGGGTGGATGGAGTAGCATTCGGCGCTGAGCAGGGCCATCCTTTATCTGAGAAAACAGAAAAAACAGGATTAAAAACAGAATTTGATATTTTTAAACACAACTTGGAGTCAGTTTTTCTATTAAAAAAAACCTTTTTTCACCAAATATACAACCACACTTCACCAAACTTGTGTAAGCCACCCCTTGTTCTGCCTCATTTTTAGTGCAAACCATGCTAATTTATACTCGCACGTGGGGAAAATGTGGAACAAAAATGATTTTAAGACTTTGTAACATGGAATTGTCCATTTTTGAAAATTTAATTAGTGGCCCTTCTGATAGACATTCTATGGTAAACCCCAGTATTTGCACTTTAATGACTCAGGACCCAAAATGGAATAACCTGAAATTTTGCATTTGCATGGTTGGTGCCAGGATCTCTGTATCCTGTCAATTTTGTAATGGTAAGGTTTGAAAGAAGGCTGAAAATACAAAAAAATATGGTTTTTAGAACATTTTTTTCTTGCTCACTGATAGCACAAAACTGGCCACAAGATGAGATGTGAAACTGTCAGGTTTATTAGAGTTTGGTCCAAGGATGATTCTTTGATAGGTGCTTTATTGAAAAATGTGTAGATTTTAACTTTAGAAAATAAGATGCCATTTTCTGGTGGCACTGTTATAATTGAGGTTGGGTTCATTGTCCTTTTCCTCTTCTCTTTGAGAAGGTCGGCACTGGTCAGCAGTGGTGCAGGAGTCACAGTTCAGCAACATCCCCGCATCCAGTCCTCTGCAAATAGTTGCGCATGTATGCAGTGGTCCAGAGCTGCTGACCATGTGGCCAAAAAACTATGCAATCACAATGTACAGTCCCAGTTTTGACCCTTGTGGTGGCATGCCAAGCTCCAAGTGCACCAACAGTCTGCACATGTGCGTGGTCACAGCAGAATAGAAACTCACCAGTATGGTGAATTTAACACACAAATAGGGGGCCAGAATGATTTGCCTAGTAGCATTTTGTGACCTAATTTGTCTCACCCAGGTTCAAGTGAGTTTTTAGTTGAGAGATTTGAATTCCAAACTTCCTTTTCTTGTAATCAGCTCTGTAGTAATTCCTTGTTTTCACATCATATGGTTTAACCCTGTTCTTCCTGTCTAGTCCTTTACTCTTGGGGTACAATAGGAGTTGATGAGGTATTTATGGATTTATGAATTTGAATTATAGCCTAAAAGTTTCTGTTTTGTGTTCAGGTCACCCTACTGTTCCCACTGTTTCAAGAGGAGAGCCCACAGCAGCAGCAGCAGCAGCAGCAGCAAGATGTTCGGCAGATACTACGGGACGTTAATGACTATAACAGAAGGTTCTCTGGACAGCCCAGATCTGTAAGTAGAGATGGGTAAAAGGGGAATGGAGGAGGAGATGTACAACTATTGAACAAGTCCTACAGTGATACGAATCCTCATTTGATGCAGGGACAGCGACATTGTGACTGTGGTTTCAGGGAGCAGGGAGGAGGACAGTGTTACAAGGAGATCAGTGCTGTCATCTGGGGGCTCAGACTGACTCAGCAATAGGCTGTTGAGGGCTATGGGTAGAGCATTGCAGACTCTGACACCAAGGGCTTGATTCTCAAAGGGCAGCGCAATGCGCCAATGGCAGCTTGCGCCAGTTGCTAGTGCGCCAGGGACCCCGCACCTGATTCTCTATCAGGTAGGGTCCCGGCAGCAAAGCCACACAGCTTGGGGCAAAGGTGGCCATGCACCAGAGAGGCAGCGCACCCGTGAGATTTGCCACAAGATGTGGGCGCGGGCAGGTGGTACTCTGTGAAGGTGAGAAAAATGTGTAGGGTAATGCCACTCAGCCAGACTAGTACATGGGTGTATATAATGAAACTGACATCAGAATACTGTTATAACTAATCTGACCGAAGGCAATGGCTGGTGTCCAGTGGTCCCTCCCTCCTGATCCCAGCAAAAAGTAAATTATATATCCCCTCCCTTACCTGGTGTCTAACGGCCCTCTCTTCCCATCCCCAATCCCCGTAACTCGTCAAAGTCAGCACTGCCCTGGTGTTCCAGTGCCCCATCCATATCCTATGTATGCGTAAAGGCTAACTGCCCTGGTGTCCCGTGTCATCCCCCCAAATCCCAAGTGCACTGTCAACAATACCCAACAGTCCTTGGTGTCTAGGGACACCCCACCATGGCAGGTAGTGCCTCACCACCTGCTGCCCCCATCCCATCCCGGACCGGCGATTGGTCCAGCCTCCGCTTCCACCATCACTGACGCTCACTGAGCTGTCAAGGAGCATGTACTGTAGCATCTGATTGTACAGTGCAGCAGCTGTGACAGCTTAGTTGGCGGCCAGATATGATGGAGACAGAAGGGCTGTACTGGTCGCCAGTTCTGGGACGGATGGGGGAGTGGGGTGCTGGGGCACTACCTGCCGAGGTGGGGGGGTCCCTTAGACACCAGGGACTGTTTGGTATTGTTGGACAGAACTCTTGGGGATGGGGGGGGACACTGGACACCAGGGCAATGTTGACTTTCACGTACACATGTGATCCTAGATAGGGAGGGGGGAACACTGGACACCAAGGCAGTGTTGACTTTTATGTATACATGGTATCAGGAATGGGGAGGGGGGAATGCGGCACATGTTTCATCCTGCCCAGGGAGGGCTCTGGGCGGTGGCGCAAATTCTTGCAATCCTCCCAGAGGACACACTTCTAATTACCATTAGACCAGCCCTGGGTGGTCTAACGGTACTTAGAAGCATGCCCTCTGGGAGGGTTTTGAGAATTCCGAATTAGGCGATATAGTAGCTTGCATCTGCTACAAGCCCCCCAGCACCCTGTCGCATCCAGCTCCATGGTGCAGACCTGGCACAGGGCTGGTCTGGTACACTGGGTCCTGATTTGGTGCAGGGGGGGTCTTTGAGAATCCCAAAGTCTGCAAGTTTTGATGCAAGGTGCCCCTTGCAGCACTACTGTGTGGCGCAGGCACCTTGCATCAAAATCGGAGCTTTGAGAATTGGGCCCAAAGTCGTCTTCTGCCTGCAGAATTTCTGTGTTTCTAGTTAACCTGTGTGCAGATGATCTTCCTCTTATCCTTAGCCACCAAGGTGAATCTCTCCCTTGTTTAGTTGCTATGCTTGATAGCTTTACCAAATGTTCAACCTGGAAATCAACTTAATGAAAACTGTTCTATTACCTATAAATCCTATGGTGTCCGCTGCATGTTGCTTAGCCTCCAGCCTATTACTGGAGAGGAAGAACTCACATTCTTAGGTACTAAAATCACCATAAACCTACCATGTATGGCCAACTATCACATTGTACCCATTGTTTGTACATTGGAGGTGGGCTACATCAGGTGGCAAAAGTTAAATCTGTCCATGGTTGGCAATGTCAAGCTATGGAAAGTTCTCTGCACCTGAGTTGTTTTATTTTTGGTGCACTAATAACATTAGTGATCTACAGACAATGATAGCAGAGGCAGAGTTAGGTTTGATGGCCATCACAGAGACATGGCCAACTGGGAACAATAAATAGGATTTGGCAGTCTCTACCTGTATGGTGGGGGTAGGCTTAAGGGTAAGGGGGAAGAAGCCTTCTAAGTCAGGTAGGGTATTGTGGCGATGGAAGATGGACGATGGAGCCATCAAGAGGGAAGGAGGGGGAGTGGAATCAATTTGGGTACAACTAACCATGGTTGCTGGTAAAAAATTGAGGTCTATAGATCATGGGGACAAAAGAAGAAAGGTGATAAAGAAATAAAGGAGGAAATAAGGAGGGGAGTAGAGAAAGTAGAACTAGTGAGAGTAGAGGACCTAAATCTACCAGACTTGACTGGAATATCCCGGCAGTTAGGAGCAACAAGAGTCAGGCACTGCTGGACACATTGCAGGATTGTCTGCTGGTGCAACATGCAAACATATGAAGAAGCCAGCAGAGGAAGGCCATTTGGTCTATCAAGTCTGCTCATATTGCACGGTCCACAGCTTGAGCTAATGTCCCTGCCCTCCCTCCCCACTCCTACCCATGATCCTTACTTTTCTTCTATGCCTATCCCAGCCTCTCTTAAAGCTGCCCGCTGTCTTCAACAAGATGACCTCTTCCGGCAGTGCATTCCAAGTGTCCACCACCCTCTCTGTGAAGAAGGGCTTCCAGCCCTCCCTCCCTCCTAAACCTCATACACTCCAGCTTAAGACTGTGCCCCCTAGTGTATGGTTGCCACTCAGCTTAAAGAGACTGTCCTTATCAAGCTTATTTATCCCTTTCAAGTACTTAAAGGTCCCAGTCATGTCCCCACTCTCTCTCCTGTCTTCCAGGGAGTACATGTTCAGTGCCCTCAGCCTCTCCTCATATGTCTTACCCTACTAACCCACTATCATCTTTGTAGCCCTCCTCTGGACCTTCTCCAGCAGGTTAATGTCCATTTTGAGGTGTGGGCACCAGTACTGAACTCCATACTCTAGATGCGGCCTTACCAGTGACCTGTACAAGGGCAGTATAACCTCCTCTCTCCTACTACTAATCCCCCTAGATATGCATCCCAGCATCTTGTTTGCTTTTGCTGCTGCTTTCTTGCACTGCGTGGAGTGCCTCAGGTCACTAGTGATCATCACTCCCAGGTCCTTCTCCTCCTCTGATGTAGATACTCTGACTCCACTCAGGTACTTCTCTGTCCTGGGATTCTTGTCTCCAATATGCATGACTTTGCATTTCTTGGCATCGAAGGCAAGCTGCCAGATCCTGGCCCACCTCCCTGGCTTTTCCAGATCTTCCTGTAGGTCCTGTATCCCTTTAGCTATGTCCACTCTCCTGCAGAGCTTCGAGTTATCCGCAAATAGGCACATTTTGCCCTTAATGCCATCCGCAACATCATTGATGAAGACATTGAACAACACGGCCCCAGCACAGAGCCCTGTGGGACCCCACTGGTTACCTCTCTGGTACCAGATCCCCCCCACAGCCACCCTCTGGGTTCTGTCCCTCAGCCAGTTTTCCACCTATCAGGCCATCTTTTCCCCAACCCCAAGTCCCACCAACTTCCTGATCAACCTTTTGTGAGGCACAGAGTCAAAGGCCTTGCTGAAATCAAGATAGAAGATGTCTACCGCTTGGCCCGTCTACTGTCTCAGTGACACAGTCAGATAAGTCATTCAGATTCATTTGACATGATCTTCCCCTATGAACCCATGCTGCCTCGCATCCTGGAGACCATGCTCCTCTAGATATTCAACCAACCTTTCCTTTAGTATGGTCTCCATGAGCTTGCCCACAATGGAGGTCAGACTGACTGGTCTGTAATTCCCTGGGTCATTCTTAGAACCACTTTTGTGGAGGGGCACTACATGTGATGTTCTCCAGTCCTGCGGTACCACACCTGACTCTAGTGAACTATTAAATGGGTCTGCCAGTGGCCTTGCCAGCTCTTCAGCCAGTTCCTTTAGTAAACTTGGATGTAACCTGTCCGGGCCTGGTGATTTGTCCACCTTCAATGCCAACAGCCCCTCCCTCACTCTATCCTTCTCTGTCAATACTTCTGTGTTCCCCTCCATCCCTGCTCCTCTTTTCTCTCCTGGAGGCACTGGTCCATCTTTCTTGCTGGTAAAGACTGAACAGAAGTATTCATTTAATATCTCTGCTTTTCCACCATTATCCTCCACCCATTCCACCCTTTTCTTAAGCCCAACAATCCCTTTTTTCTTATCCCTTTTCTCACTTACATAGCGAAAGAAAGCCTTCTCCCCCTTCTTAATTCCTTCAGCTGTCTGCAGCTCCTTCAAACAACATGAAGTCTTGCTATATTATGACTATTGCAGTTTGTCCCACCATTAGAACTGCTCTGGAGGTGAAAGAGTTAACTTCCATGCAGGGCATGAAACTTAGAGCGCGAGCTCGGTTAGAGAAGCTCTGTCTGGGATATTTCAAACCGAAACTGTCAGATTCTTTACTCCGCCTCACTGAACAGTCGCTCTGGAGATTCCTCCTACTGCTCGGTTCATTTTCTCGGTTTAAAGAGTTTTTTCTCCGTTAAATTCAACCGCGATTATCATTATTTTAACCGAAACCGATGAGTTCAAGCTCTGTCTATGGTATTGTAAGTAATAGATAGGTTTATTCTGTGTGGAACTTGTAAATGTTTATCGGTTCGGTTTGAACCGATCAGGTTGTGTGGAAACTTTATTCTGAAGCATTTAGAGTGCGGTTCCCGGTTCTTATCGGTTCTAAAAACGGATTTCATTACGGTTTTTCCACGACCCGTGACACGGTTGGGAACCGATAAGGGTGTCTTGCCTGGCACTGCCGAAAAAGGCAAGTTTTTGGTTAGGTTGGCATTATGTCTGAGAAACCCAAAAGAAAAACCGGGCCCACTGGGTTTCAACACTGTAGTGTCTGTGGGGAAGCCTTTGCCGAGGCTGACCCACACACCACATATGTTTATTGTCTGGGGTTTGACCACCTCAATGCAGACTGCCAGATTTGCAAGAATTTCCCTGCAGCTACCCTAGATAAGAGAGTTGGTAGGCTCAGGAAACGAGAGGCCAAAAAGTCTGCTGACCCGGATAGCCAGCCGGTCGGTGCCAACCGAACGGAGGGAGTGCCCTCTGACCAGGGCCAGACTTCCTGGCAACGAAAGCTGACTCGAGAGCCAGTTCCAGCAAAGAGAATCAGAAAATCAGCAGGTGTGAGTCAAAAATCCTTCTCCAACTGCTGCAGAGATAGCAAAGCAATCCAAATTGTCCAGTCACTTTCCCCGGTTCCGTCCGAACCACCACTATCTGGCAAGAGGTCGGTTCGGTCGGTTCCACCGGTTCAAGAATATGATATAGAGGAGTTTTATGAACCAGAGGAGGGGGAGGATGATTATGAACAGTGTGAATGTGACTTTGAAAGTCTGGATGTGCCCATTGAACTGGACATCTCCCCAGACAGACCTTTAGGAGAATCTCCCCCTAAGCTTGCTGAGTCCCCTTCTCATTTTCTGTTTTACAAAAAAGTTGCTGAAACCCTCCAGCTTCCTTTGGAGGGAAGCTGTGGATGCAAGAGGAGCCTGACTTTGTAGAGATGATGGATATCCCAGAGTCCAGGAGATTGTCTATTCCTTTACATAAATCCTTTAGGAAACAAACAATAAAAATTTTAAAAGCTCCGAATTCTGTGCCTCCTGTAGATAAAAAGATGGACAGGAGGTACACTTTGTCAGGTCCTGATACAGAATTTCTTTCACAGCAATGCAGCCATGTTGGGGTAGTTCAGGCTGCATCCTGTGATAAGACTAATATTCCCCTGGCTTCACATCCTCCTGACAAGGACTCCAGGAAGATTGATGCCATGGCTAAAAAACAATACATGGCAGCGTCCTTGGGACTCAGACAAGCAAATTATATGGCTTATGTTGCAAGATACCAAAAATCTAGATGGGATACTGTCATGGCTTTAGCCAAACAGGCCTCTGGCCAGCTTGCCAAGGAGCTGGAGCAGGTGGTTGCTGATGGTATTGAGGCATCTAAGGTGCAATTCCATGCTGCAGTGGATTCTAATGATGTATCCTCTAGAGTCATGGCTACTTCTGTGGCTTTTTGTAGATTAGCTTGGCTCAGGTGTACTAGTTTGTCACAGGATACCCAGGCTAAGGCTATGGATTTTCCTGTGGTGGGAAATTCTCTGTTTGGGGAGCAGACAGAGAATTATGTGAAGAAAATGGATGAATATAGAACCACTTATAGGAGTGCACAAGCCAAGGAAAGGCAAGCCACTCCTCAGAGGCAGCCTCAGGGTAGAGGCGGCCTTTTCGAGGCCTTTTACCAAACAGGCCTCCTCTTCAGCTTATGTTCAGAGGGGGGTCTTCAGAGGGAGAGGCAGACGGGGTACATGCAGGCCTGCTCCTACCCCGCAGCCTAAAGCCCCTGCCAAACAAGCACCCTGATGGGATGCCCAGGGCCGGTTCTCCATTACCTGTAGGGGGCAGACTGGCTTACTTCGTCCAGGACTGGGAGTCTTTAACATCAGACAAGTGGGTCCTGGAAGTAGTAAGCCAGGGTCTGGTTCTCAGCTTCAAAAAATTTCCAAAGATGAGAATCAGATCTTTTCCACCTGCAAACCCTCTAGAGACTCTTGCTTTGGAAACAGAAGTCTCAACCCTCCTGGCTCTCAGAGCTGTAGAAAGGGTTTCTCCCCTACACCAGGGCAAAGGTCTGTACTCCAGGTACTTCCTTACCCCAAAAAAGACAGGAGAGTGGCGGCCCATCCTGGACCTAAGATATCTGAACAAGCACCTTTCAAAACCAAAATTCAAAATGGTGACTCTGGGAATGATTTTACCCTCCCTAAGGCCAGGGGACTGGCTAGCTTCCCTGGACCTCAAGGATGCCTACTTCCATGTTCTTATCAGAAGCTCCCACCGAAAGTACCTCAGATTCGAAGTGCCCTCAGGCCATTATCAGTTCAGAGCAATACCCTTTGGCCTTACCTCTGCCCCAAGGGTATTCACAAAATGCCTGGCAGTAGCAGTTGCTCATTTAAGAAGGCAAAAGATTGCCATCTTTCCCTACCTAGACGACTGGCTCATTGTGGGTCAGACTCCAGACCAGGTCAGATCATTCCTGCAAGTTACCCAGCAGCTGCTTACCTCTCTAGGCTTTCTTCTCAATCTTCCAAAGTCAGTTCTGGAACCTGTCCAGGTACTCACCTTTATAGGTGCAGAACTGGACACAAAGCAGGCCAGAGTCTTCCTTCCCCTAGAAAGGGTAAGGACCCTGGTGGCCCTGGCTTCGTCCTTCACTCTGCAGGTCTCTCGACCAGCAAGGCATTTCCTACAGCTCCTAGGACACATGGCTGCTTCCACAGCTGTAGTGCAGGGAGCAAGATTTCAGATGAGTGACATTCAGTTCCATTTGAGAGCCTTCTGGTCTCAAAGAAGAGATTCCCTATCCAAGTTGACCCCAGTGACTCGAACCCTGATCCAGGCCCTTCAGTGGTGGCAGGATCAGAGCAATCTGAGACAAGGGGTGCCCTTCATCCCTCTGTCTCAGTCCTTGACCCTTACTACAGATGCGTCCCTCTTGGGATGGGGAGCTCACATGGGCGACCTCTCCACCCAGGGATTGTGGTCCCCTCAGGAATCTCTGCTCCACATCAATCTGTTGGAACTCAGAGCTGTTTTTCTAGCACTTCAGGTTTTTTCTGCATCTGTTCAGAACAAAGTGATACAGGTCAGAACAGACAACACCACTACAATGTGGTACATCAACAAACAAGGGGGCACTCGGTCTTCGGCCTTGTGCACCGAGGCAATGAAGTTGTGGTCTCTGGCTTATTCCCTGAACACTTCCCTCATAGCAGTTCACCTCCCAGGCAAGGACAATGTCCTGGCAGATGCTCTCAGCAGGATTTCCCAGGGCCATCACGAATGGTCACTGGATCCCAGTATACTGGGATAGTTTTTGCCAGATGGGGCACCCTCAGATAGATCTTTGCAGCCCCAGACAATCATTAACTTCCACTTTTTTGTTGCAGGCCCCCAGTGTTGGGCTCAGTCCCCTTGGATGCCTTTCTCCTCGATTTGGGAAGGGAAGTTTCTCATGCCTCCCCTCCCTTCCCTCTCCTGTTCAAGGTGCTAGTCAAAATCAGATCTCAGCCCTGCAAGATGATCCTGATTGCTCCAGACTGGGCCAGGCAGCCCTGGTACCCACTCCTTCTGTCCTTAGCAGTCCATCTTCCCCTGTGTCTCCCCAGGAACCACAATCTGTTAACCTGTGCCCAGGGGAGAGTCTGGTATCCAAATCTCAAATCCCCCAACCTCAAGGCCTGGCTCTCGAGGAGTTAGAGTTTGCTGATCTACAACTTTCTCAGGATGTTCTCGAAATCTTGAAGGCTTCTAGAAAGCCTTCAACTAGGGCTACTTATAATTCCAAATGGAAAAGGTTTTCCATATGGTGTTCTGGGAAGCATATTTCCCCAGAATCTGCTGATTTGCCCACTGTTTTGGACTATATGGTCCATCTTAATTCTTTGGGACTGAGGCCAGCTACCCTGAAAGTGCATTTGGCAGCTGTCTCTGCTTTTATTTCAGCAGGGAAGCCCTCTCCTCTTTCTGCTCACCCTGTATTTTCCAAGTTTTTTAAGGGATTGCTTCATACCAATCCACCATTGAGGGACCCTGCCCTGCCTGGGATCTTAATGTTTGCATTGCTCAGCTGATGCAACCCCCTTTGAACCTCTGTCTTCGGCAGAGCTTAAGTACTTAACTTGGAAAACTGTATTTCTAGTAGCCATCACTTCTGCCAGGCGTATAAGTGAGTTACAAGCTTTGTCAGTGGAGACTGACTTTATTTCCTTTCACAGGGATAAGGTAGTCCTCAGGACTAACAGGAAGTTTCTGCCTAAGGTGGTTTCAGATTTCCACCTTAATCAATCTATTTCACTTCCAGTGTTCTTCACTGACCATTCCTCCTCTGGTGAGAGGAGGTTGCACAGCTTAGATGTTAAGAGGACCTAAGTTACTACATAGAGCGTACCAAGGGTCACAGGTTTGACTCCCTCCAACTGTTTCTCACTTATGGTGAGGTTGGGAAAGGGAAACCTGCCACTAAGAGATCCATTGCCAGGTGGATTGTCTCTTGTATCCAATTTTGCTATCAAAAACTGGGTAAGGTTCCCCCCTCAGGCCTGAGGGCTCACTCTACCAGAGGTACAGCTGCGTCTCTAGCAGCTGCCAGAGACATCCCTATCTTAGAGATATGTCAAGCAGCTACTTGGAAGACAGTACACACTTTCACCAAGCATTACTCCCTGGATATCCAGGCCAGGAGGGATGCTCGGTTTGGCACAGCCGTGCTTCAGAGCCTATTCCCTAAGTAGGTTCTGTCCCTCCTCCATGGAGGTACTACTGTGTAGTCTGCAATAGTCATAATATAGCAAGACTTCATGTTGTTTGAAGAAAAAATTACTCACCTTAGTAATGTTGTTTCTTCTAATGGAGTCTTGCTATATTATGACCTCCCCCCCAGCCTGCCCCTCTCAGAACTTCTACTTGGGGTATGGGGTGGGCAGTTCACTGTTGGCACTTATTGATGCCCCTTTTTATGTTTTCCACCCCTTCTTTTTGGGGTGTTTGGGTGTTGTGTTTTTATTTTATTTTATCTTATCTTTTTCTGGTCCCCTGACTTGAGTCTTGGTGTTGGGACCAGGAAAATGTGTTGATATTTTAGTAGCCAGTTGGCTAGTGTAGGTTACAGCTTCCACACAGAACCTTAGTGAGTTTTGCTCGTAAAGATCTGACAGTTTCGGTTTGAAATATCCCAGACAGAGCTTCTCTAACCGAGCTCGCGCTCTAAGTTCCATGCCCTGCATGGAAGTTAACTCTTTCACCTCCGGAGCAGTTCTAATGGTGGGACAGACTGCAATAGTCATAATATAGCAAGACTCCATTAGAAGAAACAACATTACTAAGGAGAGTAATTTTTTCTTCTGTATCTTTGCTTGCTTCCTTTCTTGCCTCACTAGCAAACCTTAGGTAATTTTCCCTATCCACCTCTCTTCTGGTCTTCCTGAATTTTCTATAGGCCAACCTCTTTTCTCTTACTGCCAGGGCAACCCCAGAACTGAACCAGCTGGGTGCTTTGGCCCTTGTGTTCTTACCCCTGAGTCTAATGCACTCATCTGTGGCAACCAGTATTCCTTCCTTAATGATGGACCACCTTGGTCCACCCCCATATCTGCTTTGATTCCCACCAGGTGGCTCCTTAGCACTTCACCCATTTTCCTGAAGTCCACCCTCCTGAAATCCAAGATTTTGGTCTTAGTCTGGATGCTTTCCCTGCCCATATCCAACTGAAACCACACTGTGCAATGGTCACTTCCACCCAGTGGCTCCCTGACCATTATTTCCTGTACATGCTCCCCATTTGTGAGCACCAGGTCAAGAATTGCCTCAGCTCTTGGTTCAGTGACGCCCTGAGTCAGGAACCCACTCTGCAGTCCTTCCAGGATCACCTGACTCCTAGTACATGTCATGGAGGGTATGCTGCAGTCCACCTTGGGCAAGTTGAAGTCCCCCACAATTACCACCTCTCCTTTCCCCTCAGCTTCCAGTATTTGTGAGCTCAGTTCCCTGTCCCTCTCCTCATCCTGATTGGGTGGTCTGTAAACCGCCCCCAACCTCACCTTTCTCTCTCTGTTGGACCTTAACTGAACCCATAATGCTTCCACCTCCCCTTCCTCTGACTCCTCCCTCGTGCAAGTTATTCCCTCCCTGATATAAACTGCCACCCCTTCCCCCTTCCCAACTACCCTGCCCCTCCTGTATAGTTTCTATCCAGGGATTGCAAGGTCCCAGTCATGGTGTGGTGTTGCCCAAGTCTTAGTTACTGCAGCTATGTCCACCCTTCTGTCTGCTAATAGTGCCTGCAGGTCATCCATCTTGTTTCCAAGACTCCGCACATTCAGAGACACCACTCTCCACCTAGAATCTGACTGTCCTCCTCTTCCCTCTATTCTTCTATTCACATTTATTCCCTCTCTGTGCACCCCTCCACGTACCCTGGTTATGTCTTCCTCTCCCCGTCCACCCTTTGCTAACTGTGTTCTCGCCCCTTCCACCTCTTCCCTCCAGACCTCTTCCATCACTGCAGAGGGGAGGTTCTCTGACCTTCTCCTTTCAGAGTCTGTGGGCCTGCACGCCCCCCCCCCCCAGTAGTTTAAATTAAGTGTAGTGGTTATGTATTCCCCCAGTTTGTCCCCTGAGTGCCCTCAAACCCTACCTACTGAGGTGTAGCCTGTCTGGTGAAAAGAGTGCTTTGTTTGACCAAGCCTCCTCCCAGTCCCCACGTCCACAATTTATCCCCTTAACTGTTTTTCCATCTCCCACTCTATCCCTCCCCTTCTGTCTATTGGTATCTGCTTTCAGTTTTCCCACGCCTCTTCCTACCCCCCCCCCCATTCTCCACTCTGTTTTGCTTGCCTCCTCCTCCCTGCCCACCCTGATTAGTTCCTCTCCCCTCCCTGTACTCCTACTCTCAGTCCTGGCTCAACCTGGCCTCTTGTTGCCCCCTTCCTCCTTCCAGACAGTGGTGGACAACTAGTCAGAGAACCAATAAGGCAGGGCACCATCCTAGACTTGGTGCTTAACAGCTGGGAAGTAGTGAATGGGGCTGTAGTCACGGAATCAATGGGGTCCCTTGACAGCAATTCTGTGTGGTTTCTGCTGTCAGAGGGAAACTGTATGTTCACTTGATGGTAGTGGTTCTTGATGTGAAATGTGGATTTCAACCAGATGAGGAAAACTGTCAGGGAAAATTTAGTGGATATAGACCAGATCAAGGGGGTTGGTAAATGATTAAGGGGCAGTTTTGGAGGTGACTGACTCTTGTGCCAAAAAGGTCATCAAAGAATCAGACTTAAGAGACCAATCTGTTTTTTGTGGAGGATAAGGGAAATTGTAGAGGCAAAAATGAGGGCCTTCATAAGGTGTAAGGTGACTGTTGAGGAGGAGGAATGGGAGGTGTATCAGCCCAAACTAAAGGAAGCAAAGATGGCAGTAAGGAGGGCAATGACAGACACAAAGGTAGACACACAGCTGTAGATTGCAGAGGGTGTGGATGGAGGGGGGGGAAGGAATTTTTTTAGATCTCTTCAGGAGAAAAAGACTAGAGGGCTTGGCTGTTGGTGCAGCTGTTGTGCTACCACTCGCAACGCTAGTGACCCAGGTTTGGGAACACGCTTTAGTCGTCAGGGACCGGCTTTTGGGGAATTGAGTGTCCCAGAGGACGCTCTCCTTCCCTGGGTAGGAAGGGTCCTGTCAGCTACTACCACACTGCCACCTGGATGCAAGGGCATTAGTGAATGGCTAGACTAGCAGTGAGAGGAGCCGCACTGACTGAGGACAGTGCTATAGCCCTTGCATGCGTGGCTCTGGAGGGTGAGGGAGAAAAAAAAAAACAGGAAAAAGTCTGAGCCCATTGCCTGATGATGAAGCGCTGCTGATTCCCCTCTGCCTTACCAGGGATGTCTTCTTATGAAACTAGCTGTTCAGGGGTGTATCCCCTTTAACCCATCCCCGCCGGGGAGGGCAAGCAGTGGCTCCATGGAGGATGACACCTCAATAGGGACAGGGACAGCATTCATCTTTGAGGGTCTGGAGGGAGTTAGGGAGCAGTGTGTGTGTGTGTGGGGGGGGATAAACAGAAATTACCCCCAAAAAAAATGTCCAGGGGAGGGATTGTCAGATTATCTGAGGGAAGGAGGGTGGTTGAGGACGAGGAGCAGAAGGCCATATTCCTAAACTGTTGCTTTTGCTCAGTGTTCACGGTTGAGCACAATGGACCACTTCCGTACAGGGGGATCAGTGATGTTCCACGGGATGGTTGGCCCAGTGGCACAGAGGTGCTGAGCGCCTTACCTGCTGCCACGCCAGCAACCCGGGTTCAGGAATGGACTCAAGTTGTTGGCAGTCCGCCTGGGAAAGGGGAGGGGATCAAGCTTCCCAGGGATTGCTCTCTTCTCCCAGGGAGCGGTGATCAACCATCTCGGCTTTCGATTGCCACTGACTGGAGGCCTGGTGATAGGCAGGTTCAAATGACTCAAGTAAAGGGGCTGTTCTTCCATGGTACATGCGTGCCTTTACAGACATGTGCCTGTGTGCTGCCGTGCTGAGGGAAGAGGGAGAAACTGGACACAGCGCCAGGCTGGCTACATGAAGATCCACTTGCTCCCTTTCACCCACGCTGCTGCTCAGTTCCTGGGCACTTCTGGTTATGTGCACTGGGCCGGGGGATGCCTACCTGGGCCCGGCGTGGGTAGTGGGGGGATCCATGGGGACTTAGGATCGGGGGGGAGGCACACGTTGGTCTGAGGGAGTGGGGATAGGCTGAAAGTCTACCTGCCTGACTCATTGGGGGAAACATTCACTAAAAATACCACCAACAGCTCAGTCTGGCTCAAGGTCAGTTGACTTTCATCTGTATCCCACTTCCCCCGAGTCGTGCCTGAAAATAGGCAGAATTTATGTAGTGCACTTACCCAGTCAACAAAAACTAAAATAAATAAATAAAAAGCTTTATGGAAAAAAGGCAATCACACGAGGGCACAGAAAATGACTAGGGTAGTTATCACAGCTGAAAGAGTGAGGAAAGGGTTAGCAGCCCTTAATGTCGATAAGGTGCCTGGCCCAGATGGCCTGCATTTAAGGGTTTCTAGGGAACTGGCCTCAGAGCTAGCTGAACACTTGACCCAGCTGTTTAATGGGTCACTGGAGTCTGGGCTAGTGCAGGGGATTGCAGAATGGTGGATGTAGTCCCTGTACATAAGAGTGGGGACAAGGAGGTACCAGGTAACTGCAGACCAGCCAGCTTTCATGTGATAGAAACTGGAAGGCCTGGCTGTCTTCTTAGATGATAAGAGCTACAGCACATCAAGCAACACGGTTCTGTGTCAAGAAGATATTGTTAAGCCAACCTGATTGTATTTTTCGAGTGGGTCACTAAGGCGATAGATAGAGGGCAGGCAGTTGATTTGCTCTGTGTTGTCTTCAATAAAACCTTGGATTCAGTGGCACACAGTAGGCTGCTGAAAAAGTTGGAGGACTTAGGAGCGGAGCAGGATTAGTCAGGTTGGTGAGAAACTGGCTGCAGTGAGGCAGCAGAGGGTGATAGTGAGCAACTAGCCATAACATTAGATCGATGGATAAGGTAGCCATAAATATGGGTGGACATGGTGGACCATCTGTCTTTTTCTGCTGTCAGGTTCCATATTGCTGTGTAATTATGTATTATTATGTTGACCTTTGTATGTATGTATACCCCCCATTCCTTCGACGTGGAACCTTTGTAAACGAGCAGTTGCTGCTCAAAGGTATTTGTAATCCTAGATTTTAATAAAATAAAATAAAAATAAAAAATAACATGATGTCCTGTTTTTATTTGTGACTCTTGGTCATGTTTTGTAAATTCATTGTCCATGTGACATTGACTCTGTGCCCTTACACTGTGTGTTCTCAATTCGTATTTTAAATCTCCGGACTGTCTTGCAAACATAAAGATATGCACGAGCACATTGCTAAATACACCAATCCTGAGCTATCCCAGTTGGACTGATTGATCCTTACCATTTCACCATCGATGTGGGAACATTTTAACTTACAACATTTAGGGGCAGTACTTGCCACATTTAAAGTGATGTTCAGACCTACTCTCATAAGGTGTTGGTCTTAATAGCCCAATACCTTATGACAGCGTTAGCTGATTGCAAGTAAAAGTAAAAATGTTAAGTGTCTATTTAGTTTGTGAAGGGATTGTACCTGCCTCTGAAGCCACGGCCAGATGATTCCTTCCAACTTCCCAGTTTGCCTGCACCGTCCCTGTGCTTCGATATTTTGGGACGTTTCAGCAGGGAGAGCACCAAGGCACGCCCCATACAGGTCCATGGGGGCTGTTTTGCAATGCCATTTTTTTTTTTTTTATTTTAACCATTAGAGGGGAATGAAAGCCGCCTCAGCTTATAGAGACCCTATAAGTTGAGCGTCAGCTTTCATTTCCTCAAATACTAAAGTTATGAAAATGGCATTGCAAACAGCCCCATAGACTTGTATAGGCTAACTCCGCTTCCCTGCTAAAACGGCCGCAAAACTTTGAGTGCATTGGCTGTAAGCAGGCAAACTAGGAAGTTGAAGGATCAGCTGGCTGTGGCTTCGGAGACAGGTATGATCCCTTCACAAACTAAATAGACACTTTAAAATTTTACTTTTACTTGCTATCAGCTAATGCTGTCATAAGGTATTAGGCTATGAAGCCCAATACCTTAAACTGGAAAATTCCTTTAAGATTACACATAGGAACTGGTGGTTGTAGAGTGCATTACCTGATCTTTCAAATTGTCTCATTGCACACACTTCTGGGTTTAATTTTACTTTTTTAAGAAATTGTCAGTGTATTTGTAATCGCATTTTTCACATTGGGCTGAAGTGCTATATAGCTGGTCATAAAACTGGCCTCTGTATTTTAAGAAATCATCTTTATTCAGTTTGTCAGCATGTTGTTTTGTGTGCTAATTAGAGCTGCTGAATATCCGTCGTTGAGTCTCTCACATAGTTCTTTTGATTTCTGCTCACTTCCTTTAGTCATGCTACAATTGCATCTCGTTCTCCAAAATTGAGTCTTGGGAATGTTGCTTGTGGTGCAGTGTGGGTGACAGCTACTAGACAAGAGACAAGGACAGCTCTGGACTGAGGTGTACGATTACCCCAGATCAAAACAAGGCACATTTTTGGACATTAAAATAACTAAGGAGATGAATGGCACTTTTAAGTACCAAGCTATTTTATAACGCTACGGACTGTAATACCTGCTCTTATTTAGTAGCTCTCACACATGCCACACCATGAGCAACGTTCCTAAGTTTCCATTTTGGAGACTGAGACACAATTGCAGAATGACTGAAGGATATGCCACTCCTCTACCTCGGTAACCCCCCCCCCCCAGCCTCCTGTCACGTATGCGCTATTCTCATGGCTGGCTTATTGGTGTGTGTGACTCCATTGTAGGGGCTCGTATGAGCTTAATATCTCTCAGTTTTGTAACTAATTTTTGTCACATTACATTTGACTGATACTGTTTAAGCTTATCTTTTGTTCTGATTTGTATACACATTTAATTATATTGTATTTTTCCTCCAGTGTTTGTGCCCCTGGGTTGCACCTGGAAATGAGCTTCAGCATGGTGTGCTTTTCCCGGTTCTCAACTTTTAAATAAAATAAAAACAGAAATAAAAAAATTGTGTGTGTGACTCAGATGGGATATTCAGCAGCTCTAATATAGAAAAATAGAAAATGACAGCAGAAAAAGACTACTGGTCGATCCATACTGCCCATAAACTCTTAACAAACCCAGGTCCTATTGCCCATACATAAGCAATAACACATGACAGGGTGTGCAATAATACTTCATTATAAGATGGGTAAAAACAATGGACAGATTTAATTGACTGACAGCCCTTGCCAGGTATGTCTTTTATTTAACATATACCATGGCAAAAAAACAAGACCCAGCAATAGTGACCCAGTAACTCAGAGATATCCCTGTGCCACCCTGCCAACCACTTTTCAAACTAACAAATAAGATCCCAACACATCCCCGATCCGCAAGAACAGCAAAGCCCTGAAACAATAGTTCAGTTTCAGCCTCCGTTAGCCCTGCTGCACTCATGTCACCAATATTTTATTTTTCTAGTTGTAAACCAAATGTTCAGTACCATCCTCCACACCCTACTTCCTGGTCGGCTATCAGACTCCGATTCCAGCAGGACACATTCAGACCCCTGCATACAGCCTTCTGCTTCCCACTAAATCTCCATAACTCCCTGTTCCAATAGACACAAGCAGTTTTTTTTTTTCATTTAAACAGCTTGACAACCAGATATTCCCCACCACCATTCTCACCCTAGTACCCGAGCTGAAGCCGCAGTCCAGTACCAGCGGATAGCTGATTTAAGCAACCAACCTTTGCATTTTCTGGTTCACACATTCCTGCTGCACAGAAATAACAGAAACAGTACTTTTTCCCTTCAAAGGTCAGGAAACACAAAATGCAGCTCCTAAATAGATGTGACAGCTGTCGGCCACTGTGGAGCACGTGACTGCTCTCTGGCAGCCTGGCACGAGGGTAAAACAGCCGCCATTCACATCACACCAGCAACAAGAAATGAATCTGTGAAAACAAAAAAAAAAAGATGAAAAATGTCAGTCTTCATAACCGTTCATTCTGGTACTTTCTGTTATCAGGAAATGTAAGGGACCAATTTTGACTAATTTTATTTATTTATTTATTTAAGAGATTTACCAGGAAGGCATGCTGAGCGGAGTACCGCTTGATTCCAGATGCGCCCTGGTGGGAGGGAGTTACAGTAGTACAGTAAATACAGCGGGAAACAAAAACATACGTACAGTGATTAGGACAAGTAATGGATGAAGCAGTTATAACACAGTTGCGTAGGTACAGGATCTTATATATATATATATATTTTTTTTTTAGTTTACTACAAAGGAGCAGCCTGAATAAATGGAGAGCCAGATTGGGCTAACAGTTGGAAGGAGGCGGATTGAGGGTGAAGCTAAGCGGGGGTGGTAATAACTGGAGCAGTAGGTAGAGAAGTGCATTTTGAGAAGGGCATTTCGTTCTGGAGTACTAGTGGAGTGTCTTATATCGGCTGCTAGGGAATTCCACAATTTGGGCAACCTGAAGCTAAAAGCAGCCTGGCCAGACTGGGTGGATCTGTGAGGCACGTGCAGGAGCCTGGCGTCTATGTTTCTGAGAGCGCAGGCAGGTGAGAGTGCGGTTAGGGAGGAGGACAGGTAGGAGGGGAGTGTCTGTGACCAGAATTTAGCAGTGGTTCTAGCGCAGTGGAGCAATCGGCGGTTATGTAGAGAGGCAGATTGCTTGCTTGAGTAAAGCCATTTTATAAATGATTCTAACCCACACTATCCACTGCCATTCTCCCTGTCCTACAGCTGTCAACCTGAGCAATCCCTAAGCCCTTCACTCTGTCCCAGCTGTGTTTGAAACCATTGACAGTTTTGGCACCCACCGCATCAGCTGGCAGATTGTTCCATGGCTCCACCATCCTTTCTGTGAAATAAAACTTTATCACTTCCTCCTCAATCCCCCCCCCCCCCCAGTTTCCACTTGTGCCCCGTGTTCTTGATCTGCTGTTCCTGCTGAATAGTTCTCACAGCTTACCTTGTTCATTCCTTTCAGGAAGTTGAAGGTCTCTGTCATATCTGCCCTCTCACATTTGGCCTTCAGCAAGTACATATTCAGTACTGTTCAGGTAGAGAGTGCGCACTAGGATGGTGGTGCACCAAACAAAACAATGTATATTACCCAAGAGTTCAGGCACACACCAACCCCATAAGAGGGATGCCACACAGTGTTAATTCAGCTAAAATTCATACTTTATTCAGAGCACACAGGCAGTCCGAAACGTGTCAGGCAGGATGTGTGCTCAGAAAAAAATTTAAATTTTAGCTGAATTAACGCTGTGTGGCATCCCTCTTATGGGGTTGGTGTGTGCCTGAACTCTTAGGTAGAGTACATGTTCAGTACCTTGACCTGATCCTCATTAGATCTGCCCTGCTGTCCCTGAATCATTTTGGTCATGCACTGCCTCCAGCCTGTCCTTATCATTCTTTAGGTGAGGACTCCGGAGCTGGGCACAGTACTGCAAGTGGGGCTCCACCATTGATATATAGAGAGGTGGTAATACCTTCTTCCTTCTGCTGTCAGTACCCTTTCTGCGTACCCCTTCTGCTGTCAGTACCCCTTCCTATACGCCCCAACATCCTGTTTTCCTTACTGTAGGCCTTGTTACAGTGGTTTGATTGTTTTAGGGAGTCAGTGATAATAACCCCTAGGTCTCTTTCCTCAGAGGTCATGCAGAGGTTCCCACCTCCCTCCCAATCCAGTACTCTGTCCTCAAGTTCTGGTTACCTGTGTGCATCACCTTGCACTCTTTGGCATTGAATTTCAACTGCCAAACCTTTGACCACCTCTCTAGCTTTTTGCAAGTCTCTTTGCATCTCCCTAACCTCCTTATCGATGTCAGCACCTGCCACAGAGCTTAGTGTCATCTGCAGAGTTTCATCTTGCCCTGGATTCCTTCTCCCATGTTGCTAATGAACGTATAGAAAAGGACTGGACCCGGGACTGATCCTTGTGGCACCCCACTGGTAACCTCCCTCTCTTTTGATTTGACTCCGTTAACCACAACTCTCCGCTGTCTCCCTTCCAACCAGTTTTTCGCCCATCTGTGTCTTCCGCTGTACCCAGATCCTCTAGCTTCTTCAACAACTTTCTGTATGGCACTGAATTGAAAGCCTTGCTGAAATAAAAGTAGAGGAAATCCACAGCATGGCCCTTTTTCACTACCCTTGTTACCCAGTCAAAGAATACTGTCGGGTTGATCTGACAAGACCTACCTGCTACAAACCTGTGCTGTTTTCTGTCTTGGAGTCCACTGCTCCCCAGGTAGATTACAAAGTCCTCTTTGACTAGTGTCTCCATCAGTTCACCGACAATAGAGGTAAGACTGACTGGTCTGTAGTTACACAGTTGCCACACACCCCTGCTTATAGAGCAGGACTACGTCTGCTATCGTCCAGTCTTTCGAACTACCTCTGTCTGAATTAGCTGTTGAAAAGTCCCACCAGAGTTTCAGTTATTTTCATTGCCAATTCCTTGAGAACCCTTGGAGGCATCCCATCTGGCATCAGGGCCTTATCTATCTCAAGGGCTGCTAGCACTTTTCAAACCCTTTCACTGGTAAATATCTGCTGCCACATGTCAGGGATCGCCCTTACAGCTGTCTTAATGCCACTCTCTGACAGAGGCTATCTGTTTTCCCTTGTGAGTACAGAGCAAAAGTAGTCATTAAGAACGGCTGCATTCTGCCTGTCCCCCTCAATTGCCTTAATGCCATCTGATAGCCTAGCTATTCCTCCTTCCCCTTCTTTCTTTTTCCGTACTATATCTAAAGAGCTGTTTTTCCTCACGTTTGACCCTTGGTATTGGAGTGGCTAGGTGCAGGAGATGCCCTGAGATTAGGCGGAGCCTAGAGAGAGGCCATACATGTTTAGTCTCCGTCCACAGGGTTCCCACCAGACTGAGTGGGCAGGTAGCCGGGGGACCGGCGGCATCTGCCAGTCCTCTTCAGACAGTGCTGTGCAATGCCAGGTCGATGAGGAACAAGGCCACAGGTATGGCGGACTTGATTTCCTCGGTCAACCTGGCTTGCAATACAGTGACCTGGTTGGTTGACAATGTGGGGCCAGTTTTGGAGGTGGCCGTCCCCTCTGGGTATTCCGTAGTGCACTGCCTGAGGGGGGAACGCAGGGGTGGGGGTGTGGCCATCTCTTTTAGATCCAGCTTAAGCTTCACCGTACACTCAGTGTGATCAGCCAGTTCTTTTGAGTGTGTGGCGTCCAGGTACAGGTTGCAGGATTCTCCTCATCTTCCACTCTCTGTGGTTGGGGGGGATTTCCTGCAACAGGTCACAGACTTCATCATTCGGCAAGGTGTTGGAGTCCCCCAGAATGTCTAATTCTGGGGGACTTCAATGCCTGGGTCAATGACGGATCCTCGCAATTTGGTTATGACCTCCTCTGGTTGATGTGATCACTGGGCCTGACACAAGTGGTTACTTCTGCGACCCATCACCACGGCCACATGCTCGACCTGGTGTTCTCGCTGGGGCTTGAGGTAGCTAACCCCATGACTGATCAGGTCATTTGGTCTGATCATTATATGGTGAAGTTCTTGTTTGGGGCTGCCCCTGAAAGTCCCTCCCCTGTTGAGATGGTTAGCTATCACTCTTTGAGGGGATTGTCCCCAGAGGGACTGTTGGCAATAGTTGACATACCTAGTGTAGATGCTGCATGTGCAGTTGGCACAGATGAAGTGGTGGCCACGTATAATAGGGTGGTCTCCGAAGCGCTTGGCGCCATCGCACTGGTCTGTATAAGACCCAGATCTTCTCACGTGAGATCCCCTTGGTTTGATGGGGATCTCAAGGCGATGAAGATCAGAATCGGAAGTTGGAGCATTGCTGGTGGAGGACCCGGTCAGGGGAGAATAAACTGGCCTTGTGCGTTCATCACCATGAGTACCAAGAGGCAATCAACCGTAGGAAGGCAGAATTCCTGTCTAGGGAGATTTCTACAGGGAAAAACAGACCATCTTAGCTATTTTGGACTGTGGACAGACTTTTAATTCCAGTCTGTCTACAGCCAAAAAAAGCCTTTTCTGTCACTTTGTGTGAGGAGTTTGCTCTGTTTTACTCTGACAGGGTGTTCTCCATCTGGTCGGGGATCCCGCCAGTGAGGCAAGTTTTGGCTCGCAGTGATTGGCCTGAGATGAACAGAGATGCTCCATCTGTCTGGGAGGAGTTTAAACCAGTGGAGGTGGCTGAGGTCGTTGAGGTGATCTAGAAGCTAAAGCACACTTATTGTGAACTGGACCAGACCCCAACTTGTTTCTTGATGAGGTGTGTCGGGACTGTTGGCCCGGTGTTCGCTGGGATTGTCCAGTGTTCGATGTAAGATGGAGTCTTTCCGGATACCTTGAAAGAAGCTCTGGTGAGACCTCTCTTAAAGAAGCCATCTCTCGACCCTGATGTCCTGGCGAATTACTGTCCAATCTCCAACCTGTCATTTTTGGGCAAGGTTGTTGAGAAGTTAGTGGCGCAACAGCTCGAAGAACTCTGCATGTCAGTTGATATCTATGAACCATTCCAGTTGGGTTTCAGGACAAGGCATAGCACCGAAATGGCATTAGTTAAGGTGCATAATGACCTCCTCAGGGCTAGAGATAGAGGGGACAGGTCAATTCTTGTTCTCCTCGATCTCTCTCTTCAGCCTTTGATACCATGGATCACATTGAGCTTCTTGATCGCCTTCGAAAGTATTATAGACTCACCTGGCACCATCACTGACTGGTTTTAGTCCTGTCTCTTGCAACGTGCAGCGGGTGGTGATGAGGAATTTCTCCTCCTCCCCGAGGCCCCTATCTTGTGGAGTTCTTCAGGGCTCGATCTTGTCACCAGTGTTATTCGCAGTATACATGCTGCCCCTGGGAGAGCTCATTCGACAGTACAGTGTGGGTTTTCAGTGCTATGCAGATGATACCTAACTGTAGCTGTCTTGTTTGCCCCGGAGCACACAACACCATGGAAGTGCTTAACAACTGCATGGCCGAGATCAATGACTGGATGTCCTTCAGCTGGTTGCGACTGAACCCGGATAAGTTGGAGGTACTGGTTATCAAGCCAGGTCACGGGCATGATGGGAGTGCCTCCAGAGTGGGTACAGGATTGTTTCTTGGATCCGCTCTGTTGATGGCTTCCCTTTGGGTGCGGGATCCTGGCGTTATCCTGGATAGCAGATTGGCACTTAAAGCTCAGGTGTCATCTGTTGCCAGAGGTGGTTTCTACCACTTAAGGCATATCACCAGGATTTAATCCCTAGTTCCGCCTGAATACCTGCCATCACTGGTGCATGTCTTTATTACTTCAAGGCTCGATTACTGTAATGTTCTATACTTCGGGGTCACCGGAAGGATCCTTTGCCGGCTGCAGCTGGTGATGAAACACAGCAACTGGGTTACTGACTGGCCTGGTTAGGTCCAGTGATGTGACCCCCATCCTGCAGGCTCTACACTGGATATCATGCAGGTGGAGGGTCCTCTTCAAGGTGGGCTTGTTCATCTACAAGACCCTATACGAGCTGGGCCCTGGCTATATGGCTGATCTCCTCACACCTGTCACCTCAGTCCATTCCCTCATGCTTCGACCAGGGGCCACCTTGATGTTCCCAGGGTCAGGCTGAAAACATCTGGTGACCATGCCTTTAGTGTTGCTGGGCTAATCCTATGGAACACCTTTCCAGCTGCTGTCAGGGGGGCCCCAACAGTTGAGTCTTTTAAAAAGGGGCTAAAAGGCGAATCTGTTCTCTCTGGCCTTCCCTGGAGAAGAGATTTGACCTGCACAGACCACCTGAGGTTTTATTCATTCTGAGATTTAATTATTGTTTTAATTTTTAGGTTTAAAATGTTTTTATAGAGTTCTGTATTGTTTTCTCCTAATCTGTTTTAATGTGAGGTGCCCAGAGCCTCTGGGATTGGGCACAATAGAAATAAAAATTTACCTTGCCTTGACCCCCTCTGCAATATGCAGCTCTGTGCCTACCTTTGCTTCTCTTGACAACCCTTTTGGTATCCTTGTTCTCATTTGGTACACTTCCCTTTCTTCATCCCTTGTTTTTCCTGTACCTGGTGAAAGCCTTCTTTTTGACTCTCTCTGCTTCTCTGGCCTTTCCTGAGAACCATACTGGTCTCATGTACCTTTTTCTTTTGATCGCCGTTCTCATGCAAGACTTTGTTGCCTCGAGAATGGCCCCCCTTGATTGCCCCCCATCTTTCCTCCACATCCCTGATGCTGTCCATTTCAGCTAACTTGTCCCGGATCAGCTCCCCATCCGGTTGAAGTCTGCCCTCCTGAAATCTAAGACATCAGCTTGTGATGCAGGCTTACTTGTCCCAAGGACCAGGTCAAACCATATAGAGTTGTGGTTGTTGGATCCTAGTACTTGCCTACCTTCACTTCTCCTACCACTTCTGAGTTAGTGAGCATGACATAAAGAATGGCAGCCTCTGCTGGCCCGGTGGTGCTGAGGGCTGAGGCACTGGCACCATACCTCACGCTATGCTGGCGACCTGGGTTCAGGAATGACCTCTGGTCACCAGGGAGCCAGCTGAGGTGGGGTGGTTGGAGCGGGATTGAGCCGCGACCTGCATCTCTCCCCTCTCAAGGGGTGGATGCCTGCTCCTCCATAGTCCCGCTCCCACCGGGTGGAGGTCCGGTGGGATGCGCGGGGGCAAGGAGCAACGACATAAGTCTGGGGAGTGGTAGAAGGGGCCACTGCATCCTGGTATGTGTGTGTGCCTCCACACGCATGTGTACACCGTGATCTCGGGGAGGGAGTGGGGGGAGAAAAACCAGAAAATACTTAAAAATGTGTATATAAAAAAAAGAATGGCAGCCTGCTTAGTGGGCTCCTTAACTAACTCCACCAGCAGGCAGTCCTCTAATATATCCAGTAGGGCCAGACTTCTGGGGCTACTAGCCATTGGAATGACCCAGTCAATCTCTGGCAGGTTTAGATCTCCTACCACCACCAGCTCCCCCTTTGCCACTCCCCCTTTATAGTTCTGCCCCAGCACCATAACTATCTCTCTCTCTTCCCCTTGTCCTGGAGGTCTATAGATCACCTCCATTTGTAGTTTCTTGCCTGAGGATGCTGTGAGCTGAGCCCACAGCAATTCTGTTTCCCCAGTACCTCCCCTGATGTTTCCATCCTCCACAGGCTCTCTGCTTTCCCTGACATACAGAGCTATGCCTCCACTTTTGCCTTTTCCTCCATCCCATATGAACATGGTGTAGCCTGGGATAGTCAGGTCCCAACTGTTATTCTCTGTAGCCCAAGTTTCTCTGATGACTAGCTTCTCACATGCCTGCAGCTGCACTTAACCCCCTCACCACTCCCCTTTCCTTCCCTTCTAGTTTCCTCCCTCTCTCTTTCTGCCTAGCTTGCTGCTCTTGTTCCCTCAACTGCGTTTAATACTAGATGTCATCATGTGATAGTTATGTACTTCTGTGTAGCTTATGTTACTTTGTTTTTTGCTCCTGATTTTGAAATATTCTCCTTTTGCTTGCCTTGCTGTGCAATACATTACAGGCCCCGTACTCAAGAAACATGAAGTGAAGTGTAAAGGGTGGTGTGCTCCAGATAATTTTCATAAGAAAAGTACAATTACGTAAGAACTTACTTAACAGTACATCTTCGAGAGAGGCTCTTGCAGTAGGTAATAACTATTAGGACTATAGGCGTCAGGCAATAGGACCACACGGAAAACTTTAGCTGGCAATATCTGGCAGGGTACTGCCCACCCAACATCATGTGATGGACGTCAGTGTGACACTTTATAGTGGGCGGTCCCCACACCCGCCCTCCAGATCTCCTGTCTGAGACCAAAGAAGGTGCTACAGGAGAAAGGAGTGGGCTCCTTGAGCCAATAGAAAGGCTATAAAGAAGTAGCTGCAGAAGCATGGGGGAAGGTGTGAGGGAAAAAGGTACTTACTGCAAGAGCCTCTCTTAAAGATCTACTGTTATGGTAAGTTCTTATGTAACTGTACTATCTTACTTCAAGAGGGCTTTTGCAGTAGGTTATAACCATTAGGATGGGGTCCCAAGCAGTGAAATTCAGATGAAGGCTGAAGCCCAGGAGGCAGGAAAGGTCTGCAGTAGGTACCAGGTTAAGATAGGAGGCCTTGAAAGATGGCTAATCCAAAGTCTGCCCTGTACCTAAAGGCAATGTCCAGACTGCAATGTTTGGTAAAGGTGTGGACAGAGCTTCAAGTGGCTGCCAGACAAATGTCCATGGTAGAAAGATTCCTGAAACAAGCTGTAGATGCAGCCATGCCTCTGGTTTAATGCTCCTTGCCTTCCCCTGGAAGGGGCTTGTTATACTTCTGATAAAAAAACAAAATGCAGAGCTGGCCCGCCCGCACAGTGGTTAGATTTCCGCTTGTGACGCCGGCGACCCAGGTTCGGGAACGGACTCAGGTTGTCGGAGGGCCGGGCCGGGAGAAGGATGGAGCCCTGTGGACAGCTCTCTTCTCAGGGGAGGGCAGGGACAGTGTCCAGCACAACGAGACCCCTGGCGGAGGCGGGAGTCGCTCCCTGCCGGCTCAAAATATAGGGAGGCGAGTGGGACGCTGGCGTCATTGCACGTCCCCCTCCGAGCGGAAAAAGAACAACAGGGTGAGTCCTCTGTCTCAGTGAGCCTCCCTGGGCTTCGATTAGCCTGCATCGCCTACACTCCGACCAGATATAAGCCCACGGCTCGGATATGGGGGTCCGATGCCGTGGCCCCGCTCTCTGGGGGGTATGCCGAGGGGTAACTGGGGAGGAAGCGGCAGTGGATGGCAAGTGGAAGTCCCAGGGGCCGTGACCAGGGCAGATGAACCAACAGAAGGGCTCACCATTTGGATAAGCATTGTTTGGAAATTGCTGCACCCTCTCTCGGACACAAAAGAAATGAAAAGCTGATCCATTTTATGGCCTGACTTCATCCAGTTTGTGTAATATCGCAAGGTTCTGTGCACATCGAGTGTGTGCAGAATGGCCTCCCCTTGATTAGAATGCCCAGGGTAATACACTGGCAAGTGTATGATCTGATTCAAAGAAAATTCAGACACCACCCTAGGTAAACACAGGATTTGTGCGCAGAGCCGCCCGGTCTCTGTGGAAAATCAAATAAGGCTGCTTACACATGAAGCTAAGAAATCCTTAAAGTTGAAGTAATGGCAACTAAAAAGAGTGTTTTCCAGGAAAAGTACCACAGGTCACAACTCGTGGCTGGTTCAAAGGGAGGCAAAGTGAGATCTTACTTCGAGAGGGCTCCTGCAGTATGTAATAACTTGTAGGACTTCGCCCCCTGGCATCAGGACCACATGGAAATTTTAGCTAGCAATGTCTGGCAGGGGACCATCCCTGATGTCAGCTGACCCTATAAAAGGGGCGGCCCCCACACCCGCCTTCCAGTTCTTTCCCACCATCAACCTGTGCACGTAGAACCTTGCGGAGATCGTCGTAGCAGTTTGACCGCTTTCTTCGGACGAGTATCTGTTTTTCTTATTTTCCAGTGTGTTTCTTTTATGTCTTCGACTTCTGTCAACTCGCATAAAACTATGGAGATTCTAAGACCCGCACAAGATCTCCACTCTCTCTGTTTCTTCTGCCTGGGACCGAACTACGATGTCGAGGATTGTGAGGCCTGCTACCTCTTCAACCCGGTCTCACGGAAATAGCGCCAGCAATCCCTGGAAGCCCATCTTCAGAAGAAAACACTGGCTTCTATGGAGAAGGAGCTGCAGAAGTGCCTCTTCTTCTCTGTCGGACTCCCATAAGAAGAAGAAATGGGACAAGGAGAAGCATTGGTACCTCAATTGGTCACCGTCTCACCTGAGGCCACCTTTGGAACCCTCGGGCGAGCAGCAGCCCTCTTCCTCCAGGAAGTTGGCTGCGTCAACCAAGTCTGCACCTCCTTTGGAGCAGACGGTCCCCCTGCCACCACTGATCACGGTGGCCATGGGTGCATTGGCTGAGTCCAAGGCTTCCGCCGCCCATAGGCCCTTATCCACCACGGGTTCTAAGGCGTCAGGCAGGGCCAATAAGCCATCGCTGGTTCTTCCAGTGAGCACCCAGCTGAGGTCAGTAAGATGGATGTTGTCTCCTCCGACATCCGCTCGGCCACAGTCAATAAGGCGATCGCCGGCTTGTCCGATGATCACCCGACCACCGCTTTGCTGTTGGGCCCCGGGAGTGGGTTTTGACACGCCTGGCCGAACGTCAGCTTTTTCCCGACGGAGGAGCATAGGTCTCATGGGGAGGCGACCCAGGTTGCCCCCCCCCCCCCCGGCAGCCCCGCCCCTTCTTCAGAATCATAGGATCCAGGGGAAGGAGACCTGACGTCAGGTGCTGCACTGGTAGTGCCCCGGGCCTGATGACAGTCCTGTCACCATTTTTTTTTTTTCTGACGCCAGGTGAGGGGCCAGTCCAGGTCCCTCAGAATCGCCAGTCCGGCCCTAGAATTCTTCCTCCAGGGCCTACGATGGGCACCCATCCGTCGGGGCTTATGTGGGGTTCCCCCCATCGGGCCTTCCATCAGGTCCTGTGCTGTCGGTCAGGTCCTGTACTGTCGGAGTCCCCCCCTCAGATGGTTTTACTCCAGCAGGGCCTCTGTCAGGCCTTACGTCAGGCCTTTTGTTGTCAGGGCCACTGGCAGGTTTCCCCGTAGCAGGGCCAGCATCCTTTGAGACCTCCGTTGAGGTTCCTGATGCCAGACCTATTCAGCGGGTTACCAGCACTTCCCAGGGTACCTACCATCAGGGTATCAGATGCCCACCTCCCGACGCCAGACTATACCCTGTACTGTTCTTCACCAGGGTACCCGCAGTTTGGTTTTCACTCTTCCAGGTGCCATTACCCCAGATGCCTCACAGGGTGTCAACTCTTTCATCACCCCCTCCACCTTCTTCTCCATCACAGCCACAGATGGACTTCAGGGAAATCCTTAAGTCCTGGTGGGACGAGATTAAAGGCCTGTTAGTCTCGGAATTGTAGAGCCAATGACCCCGGGAGATCGTTCGGCCAGACCCAGCTCCTCTTTCTACCTCCCCCTGGGCTCAGCGGATCTCTGTAGAGGTTCCGGATGAGAGACAGGACTCTCCTGTATTTATGGCATTAGGAGCTATCAGATTCCTCCAATTCAGAATTCGATTCCGTCTGCTGTTCTACAGGATCTGACCTTGAGCCTCCTCCTCCTCCTCCTCCTTCTGAAGAGCTGATTACCAAGGAGTCACCCTAGTCTCTTCTGGAGGATCCTTTTTCCTGGATCTCCTAAACAATTGGCAAAATCCCAGGGTTGACAGTCCTATGCCCAGGATCCAAAAAGGCAAAGGCTGGCAGAGCACTTAGGTTTTCCCAAAGTCTCCCCAGTCCTTACTCCACCTTGGCTGGAGCCCCGCAAAGATTTGTCCTCCAACTCATAGGGCAAGGACACGTCCTCCAATTTGGGGAAAACCTCCCAAGTCTTCCGGGGGTTTCCCAGTATCTAAAGGAGCACTTTTCCTTCTAAGGGACGAAGTGCTGGCTCTTCTTCAAAAGAGGCCATAGAACCTGTCCCCTTGAATCAGAGGGAGAAAGGATCCTATCCACACTTCTTCCTGGTTTCAAAGAAGATGGGAGACATTTGCCTTTTCTTGGACCTCAGCACCCTGAACCTGTACATATAGTACTAGAGATTCAGAAGGTTGACCCATCTAGGCCTGCTGCTTCTCTTGTCCAAGAGACAGTGGCTCTGCATCCCGGATATGCAGGATGCTTCTCTTCATATCCCAGTATTTCAGGCCCACCACTGTTTCCTCAGGTTTATGTTCCAAGGGGAGCATTTTCAGTTTAATCTCTCCCCTTTGGCCTGTCTTTGGCCCCCAGGGTCTTTACCAAGTGCCTTGTGGTGGTGGCAGCATCCTTAAGGCAGCAGGGCCATTGTGCCTTTCCCTACCTTGACGACTGGCTTCTGTCAGCACCGTGTAGGGAGCTGTTGGAACAATCCCTTGTGGCTACCCTAACTCTTTTCTACCAGCTAGTGATCTCAGTCACCTTCCCAAGGCCCGGCTTTCTACAGAGTCCAGCGCCTTCAGTTTATTGGGGCGGCGCTGGATGCAGACCAGGGCATGGCTTTCCTCCCTCGGGATCGGGCAGAGGCCTTACAGAAGCAACATCAGCTGGTATCCTCCATCAGAACGGTTATGGTCAGGTTGTTCTCCGGCTTCTTGGCATTATGGCAGCAGCTATTCCTACGGTCCCATTGACCAGACTCCACATGCAAATCTCGCAGTGGACTCTCAGAGCCCAATGGGATCAGAGGTTGGACAACCCCAACCATCTGGTCCTGGTTTCTAACTCAGTGCAGAGAGACCTGCCTTGGTGGCAGAATCTTGCCGCCCTCACGAAGGGAGTTCCCTTCCAATCCGCCCTCCTTTCCCAGACCCTTACAATGGATGCATCAGATTCAGGGTGGTGGGGGGTCCACCTAGGGATCCACATGACACAGGGTTTGTGGACCCAGAGGAGTTACCCTTGCATATAATCGTGCTTAAGATACAAGCAGTTCTCTATGCACTCCAAGCCTTTCAGCATCTTCTTTGTCTGGGCAGTCTACTGTTCCAATCCTACAACATGGGTGTAGTTTGGTACACCAACAAGCAAGGGAGCACCCGCTTGTACCCTCTTTGCAGGGAGGCAATGAGGGTCTGGGTTAGGGCAGTCCTGCACTACTGCAACAGGTTATGACAGAGCCTCTGTTACCCATGCCTTGTTATCACAGCCTTTTCTCTCAGGAGGAGGGCACGCTAGTTCATACAGGGCTGAAGTCCCTTCACCTTCACGTGGGGCACCTCAAGACATAATCGCTTCCCGATTTGGAGTTGCCTCCAGAGTGGCGAAAAGCCTTGTGGAGGTCAGGAAGCCATCCACGAGGAATTCCTACGCTATGAAATGGAAGCGTTTAGTCTATTTGAGGCCATTTTTATAGGTTGGAGCCCTTTTGACTGCCCCCACCTCAAGGTCATGGACGACCTCCCCTCTCTTTTTAACATGGGCCTGAGTTATTCTTCTCTCACGGTCCACTTGTCTGCTATTTCTGACTACCACTCCTTGGTAGAGTGCAAAAGTTTGCAACATCTTGAAGTGTCCAAAACCTTCTTGAAGGGGATCCTTTACTTGACACCCCCCGGTGCACATTCCTGCGCCACAGTGGGACCTTAATTTACTGTGGGGAACACTGATTTTGCCTCCTTTGAAACCGGCTGGTTCTTGTGATGTACGCTGTCTGTCCTGTAAAGCACTCTTTTCGGTTGCAGTCACTTCAGCTTGGAGAATTTCCTAGCTCCAAGTCCTGATATGTAAGGAGCCTTATTTGATTTTACACAGAGACCAGGTGGCTCTGTGTACTAATCCTAAGTTTCTTCCAAAGGTCGTTTCGGAAACCACGCCGAATCAGCCTATTGAGCTTCCGGTTTATTTCCCGGAATATTCCAGTTGGGGGGAAGCACGTCTGCATTCCTTAGATGTTCGCAGAATCTTTCATTTTTATACAAACTGCATCAAGCCTGTCCGAATTCGGACCAGCTTTTTGTTTCTTTAGCACCCAGGAGAGAGCGTGCAGCGGCTTCCAGACAATGCCTTTCCAAATAGGTCATCAAAGGTGCTGATACCCCCTGGATGTCGCAATCCCTACTGGATGTTATGCGTGACCGGGACAATCTCTGGCAGATAGCGCTGGAGACCGGGAGGCCTACTGATAGGTAGCGCTACCGTGAGGCCAGGAACCACTGCACCTGGGCAGTCTGCCAGGCCAAGGCTGAGTACTATAGAAATATACTCTCTGCCTCCTGGGGTACGGGGCACAAATTCTGGGACTCTCTCAAAGAACTTAGTGGCAAAACCTCAACTGCCCCCCCTCCCAACTGTCCATTAATGGCTGTATCTCCACTGACCTTGAGATAATACCAAACATGCTGAACTCCTCATTCTCAGATCTCAGCAGTGTACTCCTTACCAACTTTGTTGCACCTACCCCGCCCCCGGCCCTGCCCAAGTGCCCCTCTTTCATTTCAAAGCTATTTCCCAGTGTGAGGCTGCCCTGCTTCTGCAAAGGGCACTTGAAAAATCTAGGTTCAGCAATGACTCCCTCGATCTTAAACTAATAAGACTGACCCTCACTGAGGTACTACACCCTCTCACTGCCCTACTGAACCACTCTCTTGCCCTAGGGCAGTTCCCAACTAAATGGAAAACTGCCCTCATCACCTCCATCCTTAAGAGCGGTGACCATACCATACCTGGTAACTATAGTCCCATCTCGATTCTACCCCCTCTCTCCAAAGTACTTGAGAAAATAGTCGCCTCCCAGATCACTGTCTACCTTGCCAAACACAACCTCCTTTGCCCTGAGCAGCATGGCTTCCCGAAAAACCACAGTACCACCACTGCTGTCCTAGAATTTACCAATACCATACATGTGACCCTTGACGCAGGCCAGATTGCTGGTGCTGTTTATATTGATCTCTCAAAAGCATTCAACACTGTGCATCACTCGTTCCTCCTAGCCACTGTTACCCAAATAGGTTTCTCACAGGATGTCTCGGCCTTTTTCTTGGACTATCTATCTGTCAGAACCCAAAAGGTCAAACTAGCACAGACTCTTTCATCCCCCCTCCAAGTCACTTCTGGGGTCCCACAGGGGTCGATCCTTGGCCCCCTGCTATATACCCTATTTCTTAACTCCTTACCCAAAGCCTGTACTGGGAACCTCCTATTGTACACCGATGATGCAGTGTTATTTAGCGCTAACACCAATCCTGATTTCCTCCAGTCAACCCCCCAGAGGTCTTTTACTGAGGCTGAGTTCTGGTTTGCAGACCATAGGCTTGTCCTAAACCATAAAAAAATGAAGTCTATGCTGTTTGTGCATGCCCAGAACAAGTTCAGTGCCCACCCCCTGCTCATTCTTAACTCCCGCAATGAACCCCTGGAATAAGTAACTTTGTTTAAAGACCTAGGTGTTATCCTTGACTCCGGACTCTCCTATCATGAACATATCCAGTGACTTAGCACAGATGTTAACGTGCGTATCGGTCTTCTCCACTGGTACAAACGATTCCTCCCCCATGAAGCACTACAACTTGCCATTTTCACCTCAGTCCTTTCACTCATAGATTATGGTATCATTATTTATGATGCTGCTGATAGCACATCCCTCAACAAAATCAGAGTTGCTCTGAACAAGGCCTGCAGGCTGGCCGCTGGCTGTGACCGTGTCACGCACACCTGCACGCTCTATGCCATACCAAGTGGCTAAGCCTTGGTGATCGCCTAAGATACCAGACATGTCTTTTTGCCAAGAAAATCACAGCTGGCTTCATGCCCACTGCCCTTACCCCACTGCTTCTCCTTCCCCCTAATACTAGATGCACCCGTCACTCGGAAAAAAATCCATACCAGGTCCCTCTTTGTAAAACCTCCATGAGTCAAAGAACCTTTAGGTACCGTGCTCTCCTCTGGCTGAATTCACTACCCAAATTGATCATCTCAGAGCCAGAACTGGGCCTGTTCAAATCCCACATCAGTAACCACATAGCACAGACCTCAGCTTGTGACTGCACCTGACCCCCAACACAGCTTTGGCTAAGCCATGACAATGGGCCTCCTTGGTCCTGCCAGTAGGTACTTGTTGCTGGCCTCTGTTCCGGTTTTACTCTAGCCACTGACTAGTTGCCACACACCGGCCTGCACTGTCTAGCACCGGCCTATGTGTGGCATTGTAAATACTGTCATTGTTAATTACCAACTGCATCAATATCCTGTATTACTCCTGACTGTTGTTAATATCCTGAACCACTTTTTCTGTATGCACTGCACTCTGTATCTACTGTATGGTGTGATATTCATCACACCACTGTTTTATACCCTGTAATGTCTCACTGATATCTTACTATTGTATTCAATGACGTGGAGCCTTTGTAAAGGAGTCTCTGACTCAAAGGTATTAATTCCGATATGATTCAATAAATAAATAAAAAATAAAATGACTAGCCATATGCATTGTGTTTTGTTACCAGAAACATGGTAAGATTCCCCCGGGGGCAGTCAAAGGGCATTTTTCCAGGAGCATGGCTGCCTCTGCCGCATGCTTCAGGAATGTGTCAGCAGCTGATATCTGCACATCTGCCACTTGGAACTCTGTCCACACCTTATCCAAACATTACAGTCTGGCCATTGCCTCTAGGTGCAGAGCAGGCTTCGGACTAGCAGTCCTTCTGGGCCTCCTGTCTTAATTTTATTGGCGTTTACGTTGACCTGTTCCTGCCTCCCATGTCTTTCTCTCTTACTGTTTGGGACTCAGTCCTACAAGTTATTACTTACTACAAGAGTCCTCTCGAAGTAAGATAGTGCAATTACGTAAGAACTTGCCATAACAGTAGATCTTCAAGAGAGGCTCTTGCAGTAGGTAACTTTTTCCCTCCTTCCTTCCCCTGTTGCTCCTTTTTGATGAGCCTGACTCCTGGAGCCTCTTTCCTTTCTCCTGTCACATATCCTTGAGGGTGTCCGGTGGGAGAAGTGGAAGGCGGGCCTGGGAACTGCCCCTTTTATAGGGTCATGATGACGTAGGTCAGCTGACATCGGGACGGTCCCCCGCCAGACACTGCTAGCTAAAATGTCCGTGCGGTCCTGGCGCCAGGGGGCACAGTCCTACAAGTTATTACAAGTTATTACCTACTGCAAGAGCCTCTCTCGAAGATCTACTGTTACGGTAAGTTCTTATGTAACTGTACTTTTCTCAAGGATAAAGTTCAAATTCCACGGAGGAACAGGGTTTCTGACTGGGGGTGTAGGCAGAGGGGTAGGGGAACCAGAGGTTCCACTCTCAACTGCTGAAGCAGAGGAAAGCACACTTGGCGAGGCCAGTAAGGAGCTAGGAGAATCATGCGGGCCCTTTCTTGCTGCAGTTTCAGAAGCACCCTCTGCAACAATGGAAAGGGAGGGAAGGCGTACAAGAACCTCCCTGTCCAGCAGAGAGACAACGTGTCTTGGTGGAAAACACCGTGCCTGTGAACAAGTGAGCAGAAACTAGGTAGTTTTGCGTTGGATGGGGAAGCGAACAGATCAAGATCTGGGTGACCCCACCGATTGAAGATGTCTTCGACTGTTGACTGCCTCAGTTTCCACTCTTGTGCCCTTGCCTGAGTGCAGCTGAGGGTGTCCACCAGGACATTTAGAACACCTGAGAAATGCACTGCCATGAGCTGCAGGCTGTACTGTACCACCCAGTGCCATATGCGCATCACTTCTCTGCACAGAGGATACGACCACCTGCACCCCTGTTTGTTCAGGTACCAGACCACGCACATGTTGGCCGTCTACCAAGATGGGCCCAGGGAGGAGTAAGGGCTGAAAGGCCTGAAGGACGTATAGTACAGTCCGCATCTCTTGCACATTGATGTGCAGAGAAAGCTTCTGCTGAGACCATGATCCCTGTGTCCTCCCAGATGGACGCCCCAGCCCTGACCGGAAGCATCCGTTGTTAGGGTCTGGGCCAGTGGAGGTGTCTGAAAAAGAACCCCTCTGGTGAGATTGGACAGATGTGCCACCAGAGAAGGTTCTGACGTATGGGTCTGGACACCAGAATCCTGTGATCCAGGTCATATGATTTCTGGTCCCACTGGACCTAAAGGGTCCACTGCGTAATCTGCATGTGGAGCATGGCTGGGGGGACAGTGGGAATAGCTTCTGCCATGAGGCCCAGAAGGCATAGGACCAAACAGGCTGGGGTCCATTGTCTGGTGGCCACTTGAATGGCGTGCTGACGCAGGGTTTCCGCCCAGTCTAAAGGGAGGAAAGCTTGGCCTTGAACAGTATCCAACACCGCCCCAATAAATTGGAGGCATTGGGAAGGAACAAGGTGGGATTTGGGGTAATTCACTGTGATCCCCACTTGCTTGAACAGATTCAGGGTAACAGTCAGAGAGGCCACCAGGCTGTCCCTCGGCGGTGCTGACAGGAGCCAGTTGTTGAAGTATGGGAACACATATATTCCCTGGTGGCATAAAACCGCTGCCACTACCACTAAGCACTTGATAAATACCCTGGGTGCCGAGAAGAGACCAAAGGGGAGCGCTTTGAACTGGAAGTGTTCCCCCTGGAAGGTAAAGTGTAGGAAGCGTCAGAGGGAAGGAAACATTTGAATATGCAGGTATGCTTCCTACATATCCAGAGCACACAGCCAATTACCCTGGTACAAAAGAGGCAGCAGACCCAGAAGGGTCAGCATGCAAAATATCTTGTACTCCACATACAGATTTAGCATGCTGAGTTCCAGGATCGGACAGAGGACCCTTGTCATTTTGGGGACCAGTGGAATGGGCTCTAGAGCTGATTTTGTCAGAAGAGCCTGGATTGCTTCCGTTATGAGAGGAATGTGGCATATTGGGTAGTGAGAAAGACCCGGAGGACTTCTTGGAGGTCTCTCTGTGAATTTGATATTGTGGTCTTAGCGATGAGCTGAAGGACCCACATGTCAGAAGTGATCACCTCCCACATGGCCACTTGGTTGCCAAATCTGCCCCCTACTGGTTTCTCTGGAGCAGATAGGGAAGGCTAGGGGCCCTGCCACAAGTCAGGAGGTGGGGGAGGGGGTGTGGGGGAGCACCGCCCTGGCAGCCCTTTGGGACTTGGTTGGGTCGTTCCTGCCGACAGGGCCCGACGTTTCTTCTGACATCGGGCTGGCTGTTGCCTATTCTGGCGCCATTGCTGGCGACAAAATGTTTTTTTTGGCTTGGTATTAGAGTGGCACATAGACTGGACAGAGCGCAGTGCCTTGCCACTGTTCTGGAGCTCAGTGATTATGTCCTTGACGTCGCCTCTGAAAAGGACTGGTCCTCTGAAAGGGGCGTCCTGGATGGCCGACTGGACATCTGGGGCCAGTCCAGATACCTACAGCCAGGAGTACCAGCGCATGCTAATAGCTGTGGCAGTACTTCAAGCAGAGGCATCTACTGCATCATATGTCACTCTGAGGGAATGACGGCAGGAGATTTCTGCAGTCCTGACAGTCTGAGAAATTTTGATTATAGCCTCAGAATCAGGCAAAGCTTCAAATTCCAACTTCAGCTGTCCCAGGATAGATTTCTGTTATACAGTCATGTGTGCCAGGTAGTGCAAAGCTCTGAGGGCCAGAGTGGAGGAGGAATAAACCTTGCATCCAGACTGGTCTATTTGCCATGACTCCTTGTCTGGAGGAGAGGTGCTCATGTGTTTAGGCTTAGCCGTAGCGTCATGGGCCACATTAATGACCACCAAGTCCACTTTAGGGTGAGAACTAAGGTGGTCTTTACCCTCGGGGGCTCGATACAGTCCATCAGCTTTCTTGGCGACTGCAGCCACCAACAAAGGTTGCTGCCAGACCATGGTGGCCAGGTCCTCATATGATCAATCCATGGAGGAATGAGCAGTGGGGACAGCTCGGGCATATCCAGGTGTTCTGCCAACCTCTTGCATTGGGGATCCTGATCCTCCGTCTTCCACTCATTTGCCTCTTGAAT
Organism: Neoceratodus forsteri; assembly: GCA_016271365.2. Lineage (NCBI taxonomy): Eukaryota > Metazoa > Chordata > Ceratodontiformes > Ceratodontidae > Neoceratodus > Neoceratodus forsteri. The sequence goes on from CM057453.1 coordinate 1,267,415,295, forward strand.
CTTCTGAAGGATCTCAGTAAGGGAGGGGTCCTCCGAAGGTGGCTTGGGAGAATCTTTGGGCTTTGGATCCATTGGAGAGAGGTCTCAAAACCTGAGGTGGAGGAGTCTGCAATGTCTGAATCCGAGTCTGATTACAGGTCTCCATCTGGAGACAGAGCCCATGGGAGCAGGATATCCTGCAGTGAGACCGTAAGGCCCCTGCTGACACCGGCTACTGCGGTAGGAAGCGAGATCTGTCCCGAGGTAGAGGAGCAAGACTCCACTGGAAAAGGAGATCTCTGCATATGGTCGGTGCGGGCCAGCGTGGAAGCTGCGGCTGTTTGCCCATGGTCCAATTCCAAGATCAACTGTGCCCTGGTTTCAGACCACCAAGACTGTAATGCCTCCCTAAAATTCACCTGAGGGAGAGGGGGAGGAGGCGAAGGCAGTTGACAGATGGGCGGGTATCCTGGGAAGGTAAACCCCAGTGTCGTATGGCCTGGCAATGGGTAATGGTAGCCCGGCACTCCATAGGGTGAATAGCCTGGTGTGGGGTACCCTGGTGAAGGGTAATGAGGCGCTGAATAGCCTGGCATCAGAAGGCCTGGCGAAGGGCCCGACGGTGGAGCCAAAGGACCTGCCAGAGGCCCCGATGGCAGGTAACCCGGCGAAGGACCCAACGGAGGAGCCAAAGGTCCTGACTGTGGGTAGCCAGGCATAGACCCCAAAGGAGGGGCCAAGGGACCTGATAAGGGCCCTTATGGAGGGTATGAAGAGCCCATTAACATTAAGTCTGACACCGGACCCCCCCCGGAGGAGGTTCTGGCGTCGGGGCCGAGGGTCTCACCAGAGGCTGGGGGGTGAAAGAGCTGGCCCAGACGGGGGAGCCCGTGGTGCAGGAGACACTGGCTCCCGAGGAGGGTCCAGTGTCAGGCATTCCGGCACCAGGGTTGCGTCTGGCAGATGCTCCTCTGGCTCTGAATGTGCAGGAGAGCCAGGAGTCACCACCAAGGGAGGTGGCGACAGAGGCTCCTGAGAGGGAAAACCATCTGGGGAGGGCTGTGGCAAGAGCGGCAGCATGTGCTGATCCGGAGGATTGGTGTCAGGCCTGTTTTCGGGGCCCGATGGAACCGCAGTGACTGGGTGGATGTCAGAGGAGCTGGCGTGCGACTTATCAGCCAGGGCTGGGCATTTGTCAGATGGGCTGATGACTGACTTATTGGCCACGCCACCAGGCTTAGGCCTCAGGGTTTGAGGGGCCTAAGAGTGGCAGAGCCCTCCGGAGGATCGGAGGTGCCTGCCTGATCTATAACCAGCTCAGGCATGGGGACCAAGGTCTGCTCCCCAGGAGGAATGGCAGGCTTGGTCGAAGGAACGGTGCCTGCACCAGCGGGAGGCCGCTCATCGCCTGTGGCCCCTGAAGCAGGTCACGGGTGAGAAGAAGACTGATCCCAGTCCTGATGCTTCTCCTTGTCCTTCTTCTTCTTCTTCTTGGTATGGGAGTCTGAAGAACCCTCCCAGGGAGGAAGACTATTCCCGCAGCTTCTGCAGCTCCTTCTGCATGGAAGCCATCTTCAGTTTGAGAACGTGAGCTTCAAACAACATGAAGTCTTGCTGTATTCTGACTAATGCAGAGATATCCAACCTTTGAACTGCCCTGGAGAGGAAAGAGTTAACTTTCCATGCAAGGCATGGAACGCTGAGCTCGAGCTCGGTTGAGACTCTGTCTGTTGTTGTTTGAACCCAAACCTCCAGATTCTTTACTCCGCCTCACTGAACAGTCGCTCCGGAGATTTCTCCTTCGCTCGATTCAATTTAGTCGGTTAAAGTGTCGTTTTTTCCCTCGGTTCAACAAATTTCTTCTATCTAACCTGTCAGTTCAGTCTCTGTCTGTGGTACCATGAGTACTAGATAAGTTTATTATTATTAGTTTCTGTGTGGAACTTGTAAACATCGGATCAGTTCGGTTTGAACCGATTAGGTTTGTAAGAAAAGTTTGTTCTGCTTTTTAGAGTGTGGTAACCGGTCCTTATCGGTTCTAAAAAAAAACGGATTTCATTACATTTTTTTCCACAACCCATAACACGGTCAGGAATCGATAGGGGTGTCTTGCCTGGTGGATTGCCGAAAAAAGGGTAAGTTTAGTTAGGACTGGTCATGTCTGAGAAACCCAAGAGAAAAACCGGGCCCACTGGGTTTCAGCACTGTAGTGTGTGTGGGGAAGCCTTTGCTAAGGCTGACCCCCACACCACCTGTGTCTATTGTCTGAGGTTTGACCACATCGATTCAGACTGCCAGGTTTGCAAAAGTTTTCCCACAGCTACCCTGGAAAAGAGAGTAGGTAGGCTGAGGAAAGGGGCAAGAAGTCCGCTGACCGGATGGCCAGCCGGTTCAGTTCAAGCGAACCAGAAGGTGCCCTCTGACAGGCGAAACTTCTTCGAGCAAAGTGAACCGACTCTGAGGAGTCGGTTCGATTAAAAAAAAGAAGGGATAAGTCAGCGGTTTGGATCCACAAGTTCTTTCTCCGACTGCTGATGAAATAGCGAGCGATAAGAATTGTTCAGTCGCTAACTTCGGTTCCGACCAAACCGGCACCATCGGTTAGGGGCTTGGTTCGGTCGGTTCACCTGGTTCCGGATTATAATTTAGAGGATTTTTATGAACCGGAGGAGGAGAAGGAGAGAATGAGGATAGTGATGGTGATTATGAAAGTCTGGATGTGCCCATTGACCCGGACATCTCCCCAGACAGACCTTCAGGTGTTTCTCCTCCTAGGCTTTCTGAGTCCCCTTCCCACTTTATGTTTTACAAAAAAGTGGCTGAAACTCTCCAGCTTCCTATGGAGGAAGCAGTAGAGGATCAGGAGGAGCCTGATTATGTTGTGATGATGGACATCCCAGAGTCCAGGAGACTGTCTATTCCCCTCCATAAGTCTTTCGAGAAACAGACATTTAAAATTTTAAAGACTCCTAATTCCATACCTCCTGTGGACAGAAGAATGGACAAGAGGTATACTCTTTCAGGCTCAGATACAGAGTTCCTTTCTCAGCAATGCAGCCATGTTGGGGTAGTGCAGGCTGCTGCCTGTGATAAGGCAAATATACCCTTGACTTCACACCCCCAGATAAGGACTCCAGGAGGATTGATGCCATGGCAAAGAAACAGTACATGGCAGCATCTTTGGGACTCAGGCAGGCTAATTATATGGCCTACACAGCTAGATACCAGAAGTCTAGATGGGACACTGTGATGGCTCTGGCCAAACAGGTCCCCGACCAGCTTGCCAAGGGGCTGGAGCAGGTGGCTGCAGATGGTATTGAGGCATCCAAGGTGCAATTTCATGCTGCAGTGGACTCCAATGATGTTTCATCTAGAGTCATGGCTACATCTGTGGCCCTTCATAGGATGGCTTGGCTCAGATGTACTAGCCTGTCATAGGATACCCAGACTAAGGCCATGGATTTTCCTGTTATTGGTAATTCTCTGTTTGGGGAGCAGACAGAGAACTACATGAAGAAAATGGATGAGTACAGGACCACCTATAGGAGTGCTTAGACCAAGGAAAGGCAAGCCACTCCCCAGAGGCAGCATTCCAGGGGCAGGGGCAGGCCTTTTCATAGGCCTTTCTACCAAGCCCAGGCCTCCTCTTCCGCCTTTGCTCAGAGGGGGTTCTTCAGAGGGAGAGGCAGACTGGGTATAAGCAGGCCTGCTACCACCCCTCAGCCTAAAGCCCCTGCCAAACAGGCACCCTGATGGGTTTGCCCGGGACGATTCTCCACTACCCGTAGGGGGCAGGCTGGCTTACTTTATCCAGGACTGGATGTCTTTAACATCAGACAAATGGGTCCTGGAAGTAGTAAGCCAGGGACTGGTTCTCAGCTTCAAACAATTTCCCAAGATGAGAACCAGATCCATTCCCTGCAAATCCTTCAGAGGCCCTTGCCCTAGAGGCAGAGGTCTCTTCCCTCTTGGTTCTCAGAGCCATAGAAAGGGGTTCCACCCCTACACAGGGGAAAAGGATTGTACTCCAGGTACTTCCTAACCCCCAAAAAGACAGGAGGATGGCGGCCCATCCTGGATCTCAGCTATTTAAACAAGCACCTTTTAAAGCCAAAGTTCAAAATGGTGACTCTGGGAATAATTCTACCCTCTCTAAGGTCAGGGGACTGGCTAGTCTCCCTGGACCTCAAGGATGCCTATTTCCACATTCTCATCAGATGCTCCCGCAGAAAGTACCTCAGGTTCAACTTGCCTTCAGGCCACTATCAATTCAGAGCAATGCCCTTTGGCCTAACATCAGCTTCAAGGGTGTTCACAAAATGCCTGGCAGTAGTGGTGGCTTTCCTAAGGAGAAAAAAGATCTCCATCTTTCCATACCTGGACGACTGGCTCATAGTGGGTCAATCTTCAGACCAAGTCAAGTCACACCTACAGATAACTCAGCAACTGCTCACTTCTCTAGGATTCTTCCTAAATCTTTCCAAGTCAGTTCTAGAGCCAGTGCAGCTCCTCACCTTCATAGGGGCAGAGCTGGATACAATAAGGGCAAGAGCCTTCCTTCCCCCTGAACAGGGCAAGGACCCTTGTGACACTGGCCTCTTCATTTGCCCTGCAGGTGTCTCGACCAGCAAGGCATTTTCTGCAGCTCCTGGGCCACATGGCTGCCTCTACGGCAGTGGTCCAAGGAGCAAGATTTCAGATGAGGGACATTCAGTTCCACTTAAGAGCCTTCTGGTCCCAGAGAAAGGATCCTCTGACCAAGCTAATCCCAGTGACTCGAACCCTAATCCAGGCTTTGCAATGGTGGCAGGATCAGGACAACCTAAGGCAAGGAGTTCCCTTTGTCACTCAATCTCATTCTCTAATCCTTACCACAGATGCCTCCCTCTTGGGCTGGGGAGCCCACTTGGGGGGGATCTGACCACCCAAGGGTTGTGGTCACCTCAATAATCTCTGCTTCACATCAATCTCTTAGAACTCAGAGCAGTGTTTCTAGCACTTCAAGTTTTTTCCAAGTCTGTTCAGAACAAACTAGTTCAGATCAGGACAGACAATACCACCACAATGTGGTACGTCAACAAGCAAAGGGGCACTCGGTCTATGGCCTTGTGCACTGAAGCAATGAAGTTGTGGTCTCTGGCCTATTTCCTGAATACCTCTCTGATAGCAGTGCACCTCCCAGGGAAGGACAATGTCCTGGCAGATGCCCTCAGCAGGATATCTCAGGGCCATCACGAATGGTCCCGGGATCCCCTAATTTTGAAGATGATCTTCTCCAGATGGGGCACTCCACAGATAGATCTTTTTGCAGCCCCAGACAATCACCAACTTCCTCTTTTTTGCTGCAGACCCCCAGTGTTGGGCTCAATCCCCCTGGATGCTCTAGTTCTCAATTGGGAAGGAAAATTCCTCTATGCTTTTCCCGCCTTCCCTCTCCTGTTCAAGGTATTAGTCAAAATCAGGTCTCAACCCTGCAAAGTGATTCTGATTGCTCCAGACTGGGCCAGACATCCCTGGTACCCGCTCTTGCTGTCCTTAGCAGTCCATCTTTCCCTGTCTCTTCCCAGGAATTACAACCTGTTAACATGTTCTCAGGGGAGGGTTTGGTATCTGAATCTCAAATCTCTCAATCTCAAGGCCTGGCTCTTGAGGAGTTAGAGTTTGCTGATTTGCATCTCTCTCAAGGTGTTCTGGATATTCTAAAGGCTTCTCGAAAGCCTTCCACCAGAAAGACTTACAACTCCAAATGGAAAAGGTTTACTATTGGTGCTCTGGTAAGCATATTTCTCCAGAGTCTGCTGGGTTGCCTACAGTACTGGACTATATGGTTCATCTCAATAGCTTGGGACTTAGACCAGCTACACTTAGAGAGTGCATCTGGCAGCTGTCTCTGCCTTCTTGTCAGCAGGCAAGCTCTCTTCCCTTTCAGCTTATCCTGTATTCTGTAAATTCTTCAAGGGATTGCTGCATACCAATTCCCCCTTCAGGGACCCTGCCCCTGATTGGGACCTTAATGTTTGCATTGCTCAGCTTATGCAATCCCCTTTTGAGCCTTTGTCCTCAGCAGATCTTAAGTACTTGACTTGGAAAATTGTGTTCTTGGTAGCCATTACTTCTGCCAGACGCACAAGTGAGTTACAGGCCCTGTCAGTGGAGCCTGATTTTATCTCTTTGCATAGAGATTCCATAGAGGACTAATAGGAAGTTTTTGCCTAAGGTGGTTTCAGATTTCCACCTTAATCAGTCTGTGTCTCTTCCTGTTTTCTTCACTGACCATTCCTCCTCTGGGGAGAGGAGGCTACACAGCCTGGATGTGAAAAGGGCCCCTAGCTACTACATAGAGCGCACCAAGGGTCACAGGTTTGACTCCCTTCAATTGTTCCTCACTTATGGTGATGTTGGTAAGGGAAAACCTGCCACTAAGAGATCTATTGCCAGGTGGATTGTCTCTCTTGTATACAATTCTGCTATGAAAAATTAAGTAGAATCCCACCCTCAGGCCTGAGGGCTCACTCTACTAGAGGTACAGCTGCTTCCCTGGCTGCTGCCAGGGATATTCCTATCTTAGAGATTTGTCAAGCAGCCACCTGGAAAATGGTACATACTTTCACCAAGCATTACTCTCTGGATATCCAGGCTAGGAGTGATGCTTGGTTTGGCACAGCAGTGCTTCAGAGCCTATTCCCAAAGTAGGTTCTGTCCCTCCTCCATGGAGGTACTGCTTGGTAGTCTGCAATAGTCAGAATACAGCAAGACTTCATGTTGTTTGAAGAAAAAATTACTCACCTTAGTAATGTTGTTTCTTCTAATGGAGTCTTGCTGTATTCTGACCTCCCCCTCCTCTCAGAACCTGGGTTTTGGGATGTGGGTGGGCAGGAACAGTGTTGGCACCCTAGAGGTGCCCCTTTTCTCACCCTCTTATTTTGGGTGTGTGTTGTGTTTTGTTTTGGGTTTCCTGACTTGAGTCTTTGCCTTGGAGAAAAAATCTTTTTATTAAATTTAGTTGCCAGTTGGCTAGTGTGAGTTTACAGTTTCCACACAGGACGCCCAGTGAGTATAGCTCGTAAAGATCTGGCGGTTTGGGTTCAAACAACAACAGACAGAGTCTTAAACAGAGCTCGATCTCAGCATTCCATGCCTTGCATGGAAAGTTACCTCTTTCCTCTCCGGGGCAGTTCAAAGGTTGGATATCACTGCAATAGTCAGAATACAGCAAGACTCCATTAGAAGAAACAACATTACTAAGGTGAGTAATTTTTTCTTTCAGGGCCTGTTGGCTGTGTTTCCGTGTGGCCTGGTTGAAACTCTGGTAGGTCTCACAGTCCTCGGTCTCATGCTCTGGTCCCAGGCAGAAGAGGCAGATTGAGTGTCCGTCCTTGTGAAGGAGCTAGGTGCTGCAGGAATCGCACTTATTCTTATGTGACTCTGAAGGTGTCGGAGAAGTAATGCACGAAAAAGGTAATATTTTTCAGAGATGTACAGAAAGAAAAATAAAGCGATGAAATACTCATCCAAAATGGCGGTCGACTGAAGCAGCGTTCTCCGCAAGATCCGACATGCGCAGGTTGACAGCAGAAAGAACTGAAGGGCAAGCATGGGGACCTCCCACTATATGGTGTCACGCTGACATCTGTCACATGATGTCGGGTGGGCGGTTCCCCCCCCCCCCACAACACTGCTAGTGTCTGACGCCTCTTGTCCTAATGGTTATTACCTACTGCAAGAACCCTCTAGAAGTAAGATCAACAGATTTATATTGGAACTCTCATGTTAAAACTTTGTACAGCACTAAAAGGTTTTCTATGTACCTCCTGTGAGCAATGCACACAGACCGGCCATAACCATTTCTGTGAGCAGACCACTGGGGTGACCACACGCATTGAGCACCTTACCACAGTGAGCAAGACGAGCGTTTTGAGAGAGACACAGTCTCCTTCATGCTGAAGCACAGAATAGCAGTATTCATACCTGTAAAATGCTATGACCCTACTCAACCTGCAGTGCCTTAACACCTCCTTACCATATCATTACCTGTCAATTTGCATGTCACTATGAAGGCACATTGCATTGCACGGTGGAGGGAGGCTGTGGGCTGCAGTGCACATCCAGGCTATCCAGTTTGTGAGAAGGGCGAGACGTGAGGATGCTGCTCAGCATTTGCCATGGGGAAATAAAGGTGATTGTCATTCGAGGTCCACTACATTACTATGCCACCACTCCCCATTCTCATTCAAGTGTTCCTTGACATGCAGTGGCAGCCCCCTCCCCCTTCACGTTCCCATTCAAGTGTTCCCTGGCATTCAGAAGCACCTCTTCCTCCCCATCCTCAAACCTGTTCAAGTGTTTCCTGGCATCCTTTGGCACCCTGTTCCTCTCTCCATTCCCATTCATGTTTTCCCTGGCATCCTCCCTCTTCTCAACTCCATATGCATTTTCCCTGTTTTCCAGAGGTATCCCCATTGCAGTGCCTTGATGGCAGCTGGCACAGATCCTTTGCTCATCTCCTTGGTTATCCACCATGTGACATATTCATACCAGCAGGTATGTCACTATAGTAATTTTAAAATATCTCTGAAAAATCACAGAAGCTTGCAACTTCTGTATTGATATACCACTGCTATATTGACAGATGTCCGAGTCAGATGACACCCAGCCAAGGAGGTGAGGAACAGGTTTGTGTCATCTGCTGTCTTGGAGCCAAAGTGGGGAGTTAAGGTGCTCTGGGATGCCATTGGCTACTATAGAAAGCACTTGAGGATGATGGGGTGGTCCGCACATTTTGAGCATTGTTAAAACATGCTTTTTGACAGTGTTAACTAGTACTGCACAAACAGGTTGTTAGCATTTTCAGAAAGCTTCTAATATGCCAGTATACCCTGTCTAGGCAGGACTCGGCCTCTCATTAGCATGTGCTTTGGTAGTTCATTAGTGCTCACATGCTAGCAACTGTGTGCCTCGGCATTTGTCAAGCTAACTACCTCTTCAGCACACAAAGCCACGGTTGCACAGTGTAAACTGTTTAAATGTGGGGCCCCCGTGATGTACAGTACTGTATTTTTATATTTGTTGGTTTTCAAACAACAGGAATCCATCAATGATGCTTTACTGTAGCATCATCCTGCCTGAATGTGATGCACGGAGCTAGAACTTTATGCTAATATCAGAACACAGCGTGCAAGTTCAGACTCTGCACTGAGGTCATGCACCACCTAGTGAGCTAGCATCAGATGTGATTCTCCACCTGGGGCATAGCTCCTGCCTTCTGGTCAGCAAAGCCTTATTTTATTAACTCTTCATTATTTTTCAAAAATTAAGTTAGTGTCTCGATACTTTGCATTAGTTAGCATGTTTGTTTATTATTCTAGCGTGTCTTGCAGTTTTTCCAGACCTTATTCAAGACTTTCTTCTTCATCAGGAACTATAAACCACCAGGCGCTAGGACCACACAGAAGCTTTGCAAGCAGCCAGCCAGGGGCTATGCATGACAATGTTAAATGTCAGCTCATACATAAACATGGGCAGCCCCTCCTGTCCTCACTTCTTTTCCTGCTGTCAACCATACTTGTTGTACCACTGAAGGAAACACCACTGTAATGCCTGCTGTTTTATTTCTTTTGTTGGAAAAAGTGATCACTTTTGTAGCGATTTTTAACCAACCTGCGACCGCAGGACCAAAGACAGCATTTATGATAAAAAAGAAATTGTTCTGATATTGTGCCTGTGGTGAGAAGATCTACACTGGTGACTCCTTTGACATCTGTGTCTGCTGCCTAAGCCCGGACCACAATGTGAAAGCCTGCAGAATTTGCTGGGCTTTTAATTCTGCGACCAGGCAATGCCGTGAAGGGACTTTTAACAGCTCCTTAAGCAGAAGGTGGCTAGCATGGAGAAGGAGCTCCAGCAGAAGAGCACCGCCACATCGCTGGCCCAATCTATCAAGTCTGCATCCTCCATTTTTTTTTAATTTTATTCTTTGGTAACCGAGTAAGGCCCACTAGGCACAAGTGCCTGTTTTCGGGGCGACCTGGGAGCACTGGAGAGGTCAAGTGGAGGTTGCAGGAATCAAACCCAGGTCTGTCTGCTGGAGGTACCAAGCTCATTCACAGCTTGTTAGTCTTACCTTCTGTCTGAAAAAGGGGCGCACAGGGAACGGTGGTGCTCATGAGGACAGAGCAACACAATTGTTATTAGAAACTTGGGCACTCACCACCCTCTATGTCATAACCACACGGCTCTCAATTACATAAATAATGTTTTTATTGCACACAGAAATGCCTAACGTGTTTTGGACAAAATGTGTCCTTTATCAAAGGATCTAACCTGCAGGCTATACTGCCAGCCAAAATCCCAGGACAAGGCATCAGGGGGTCACAAACACAAGTACTGGGACAGAGATAAGGAAAGAACCTCCCCGGTGCGTTCCAGGTTGCCCCTCCGCACAGCAGGTTAACCTTCTCAATGCCATCATTCACTCTGGTGGTGACACCACTTGCCCCCTCCCCCACGACCACTGACATGACACCAACGTCGGGGCTTGGTGCAGGCACTGTCAGTACTACTGACTTTCAGTACAGGAACAACTTGCACGAAGAATGTGGTCATGGCCGCTGGCATACAGTCACTTGTAATGCACAGAAATTTGTGCTAACCAGTTTATTGGTGAAGAAAAAATTCCACAAAATACAGACCACACTGCTGGAAAAAGCCAAGGGAGCTGTTAGACTGCTATCCCAGATGGGCAGTCAGTTTGTTGGGTCAGCACAGCCCCCAGTTTGCACCCAGTCCCGCACCAATAAGCGCTGTGTTCACCCTGTTTCCCTACTACCAATAATACGGCTAGTATATCACCATTGATGTCAGGGACTCAGACTCCTCCATTGACGACTCCAGTCATACCTGTCGATCGTATGAGCACTGATGCACAGTCAATCCTGTCCTCCTTTTCAGATATGATTTGACGCCTGCTACCTAGCTTCCCGGTTCCAGGGTGTCTGGCAGTGGGACCTACTGCTAATCTTTCCTCGACACCACAAGGTACACCCTTGCCACATCTGCCTCCTACAGCACTGCCAACATCTCCAGTCCACTCCCTTCTCTCTTTTGACCTTCTCAACGACAAGTACGAATAGGTCAAGAGCACCTAAGCACCTGAATTCCCTTCCTCCCGATAAAGAGTCCTGGAGGTTGGATGTTTTAGGCAGAAGGATCCTTGCCTCAGTGTCATTGGGCCTTTGCATTGCTAACTGTCAGACCCATGTGGTGAAGTACCAGAACACCCTCTGGAGAAAGGCCAAGGCAGCTGCACAAACCTTGCCAGAGGCACCCCAAAGCAAGAGCTTCTGAAAGCCATCACTGCTGGGGCTGATGTGGAAAGCATCTGCTCCACACAGCCTATGGCATCTCAGATGCTTCTGCCAGGGCTGCAGCCTGTGGCATCTGTCTCTGGAGATATTCTTGGCTTAGGGTGTCCGGCTTTGCGATTGACGTGCAACAGTCCATTCTCAATGCCTGTTTCATGCTGAGGTCCAAGATATCCTATCCACTCTTCGGGCCTCAGGCAGAACCTTGAAATCTATGCATTCTCCTTACCATACCCAGTCTGGGGGTAGGAGTGTGGGGTCTTTTGACTCCAGCTGGTGTCAGACAGTGCCCAGCAGCCAGACAGCAGGGCTGGGGCAAAGGAGCAGGAGCCTTGGCTGCCCCCCAGTACCACCCCAGGTGCTCACTCAAAAGTCCCTAGAGGTGGTAACACAGGGGGAGCCACCCCAACCGGCTCTGCCTCTGACTCCTTGCACATCCTGCAACCACATTTACCTCGGGTGGTTGTAGGGAGTCACCTCTTCTTTCACTTAAACTAGTGGGAACAGGTGACAACAGATGTATGGGTTCTGGAAATCATAGAACAGGACCATGCTCTGAAACTTCTATACACACCTCCAAACCATCCCCCACTAGTGACCTATTATCCTCCAGCACACCTACTCCGGCTTCTGGAGGAGATACAGCTTTTGCTACAAAAGAGGCCATAGAACCAGTGCCCCTAGAACAAAGGCACACAAGATTTTACTCTGTGAACTTCCTGGTCCCAAAATGGACAAGAGACCTCCGGCCTATCTTGTATCTCAGAGAGCTGAACCTCTTCATAGAGTACCAGAAGTTCAGAGTGGTTAACTTGCAAGGCCTACTCCCTCTACTGCAAACAGGACTGGGTCTGTTCCCTCAATATGAAAGATGCTTATCTCCATATCAGAATCCAGAAGCCTCACAGAAAATATCCAAGGTTCCTGTTTCAAGGGGAACATTACCAATTCAGTGTTGGCCTTTTACTTGTCTTTTGCGCCACAGGTCTTTACCAATTGCTTGGCAGTAGTGGCAGCAGCCCTTTGCAGGGAAGGGTTTTATGTTTTCCCTTACCTGGATGGCTGGCTGTTGAAAGCACACTTCAGGGATCAGCTTCTGCAGACCTTAACTCGAACCAGAGAACAGTTCCATGCTCTGAGGGCGAGTGTCAACATATCAAAATCAGTGTTGACCCTTTGCCAATGTCTGCAGTATATAGGAGCAGTATTGAACACGGCTCAGGGCTCAGCGTTCCTGCCCCTAGACAGGGCCCACCATCTGGTTGCCCAAGCAAAGTCAGTGCACGACAGCAGGTATATTTCAGCCAGGACATTCCTATGCCTGCATGGTCTCATAGCAGCAACCATAGTAACAGTACCCTTTGCCAGGCTGCACATGCGAATTCCTCAGTGGATCCTGAGAGTCCAGTGGGCTCACAGACGACATAGAACAAGCAGTTCTAGTCACGTTCCTTGTACACAAAGTGCTCAAGTAGTGGATGGAACCCAGCAACCTTCTAAAGGGGCCTCCCCTCCTGATCCCCTCCCCTGTCCAGATTCTTACAGCAGATGCCTCGTGATGGGTTAGGGTGCTCACCTGGGCTCTCATCAGATGCAGGGTACATGATCCCCAGTGGAGAGCACCTTGCATATAAATGTTCTAGAAATGCAAACTGTCCTGTATGGGCTCCAGGCCTTCCAGAACCACATGTCCCCAGGCCCTCTGCTGGTACAGACTGACAGTATCAGTGTGATGCATTACATCAACAAACAAGGGGGGAACCATTCCCATCTCCTATGGAGGGAAGCAGTGAGGGTTTGGTATTGGGCTCTGGAACATGGTTTAGAACTGTCAGCTGTACATGTTCCAGGCATTCAAAACATCTTGTCAGACAAGCTAAACAGGTCCCAGTCCAGGACGCACTAGTGGGAATTGCTGTCCTCAGTAGTGGAAGACCTGTTCAACAGATGAGATTGTCCAGAGTTGGACCTTTCCCCACACAATGCAGAACTGCTGCTTTTCTGCTCGCTTGCTCCAGAGCCTAGAGTTTTCTGATGAAACATGTTGTCCCTCTGTTGGAAAGGGAGGTTTCTGTATGCCTTCCCTCTCTTCCCTTTATTTCAGAGGGTGCTACTCAAGCTACAGATGGAGGGGGCAACTCTGTTAGTCATTGCTTTCCTATGGCCTGAAGAGATCTGGTTCTCCATTCTGCAACAGCCAGCAGTGGAACCCCCAGTGCCTCTGCGCCTCTGCAAAGGTCTACTGTCACATAACAGGGAACCCTGGTCCATTCGGACCTCAGATCTCCCCATCTGCATATATGGCTTCTGAAGACATAGCCATAGCTCATTTTGGGTTTCCGAAAAAGTGGTTGATGTTCTTGTAACTGTTAGAAATCCTTCCACCAGATCCACTTATTCTATGAACTGTAAGCGGTTTACTTTATGGGCTGCTTCCCACCACCTGGGTCAGTTCACCTGTTCAATGAGTCAGGTTCTAGAGCACATGCTGTCCTTATCGGATTCAGTCCTGTGGTATTCTACTATAGCTGCACTTGGCTGCCATATCAGCTTTCCATGCAGTGGCGTAGCTGGGGGTGGGGGCAGACTGCCCCTTCCCTCAGATGTTCAGAGCTGTCAGAGTGAGACTTTTTGTGTATTACTGTGCTCAGCACGGGTGTAGTTACTGATATGTCAAGTACTCCATGGCATACATTCTCAGTAGATAGGGGCAACAAGCTGATCTTATGCTGCAGTGCTGCCTGCAGCTGTGCAACAAACAAATAGGGCAGTCTGCATCATAGTGGCATCTTGTTTCAAGTGCTGACTGACCTTGTTCTTTTGTCTATACTTTGAATCTTTACTTCAGTCCATGGGGGTGGAGGAGAGTGGGAGGCTGCAACAAGAAACTCCAGTCTGGGGGTTGTAACACGAGTATCAGAGCTCAGTTAGGTCCGCAGGAATTATGATTGGGTGCCTTTTGGGGGGTTGTCGCTAGTGCTCAGTCGCAGTGAGTTTAAATTGAGAGGCTGTGGCCATTCTGCATACTATTTCATTGCACCCAGTAGGAAGTGGAAGTTGGATTCAGAAGAAAGAGCTGACCTGAGCTGAACCAAGTCAGTGGCATACTGGCGGTGGTGGTAATCTGATTATGGCGGCGAGTGACGGTGACTGGGAGCTTAGAGGAGCCGATTGCAGAAGTGCGTGGCTGGCAGCTGAGGACTCGGTCAGCAGTTTCTCTGTTTTCATCTGCGAACGGCAGATTTGAATCTTTACCTGTTTCTGTTTTTGAAGACGTTCTAGGCAATTACAGGTTTGAACCTGTAATCTCACCTGCAGCGACAAGCTCCATTCTCCCGACCTTTTCAGGTCATTAAGTTATCGAATTACCAACCCATAAGCTACACACTTGGCTTGGGACCAGGGGTAAGTTGGCAGATGTCCCCTTCTTGGGTACCGACCTGTTCGAGCCTGGTGTCAATGGTCCTCTCACCAACATTGAGAAGTGCAGTTCCACACTGGACTCTGTCACATCCTCCCAGAAGGACATTAAAGGTCAGAAACAATGGAAGAAGCCCTTTCAATTTAGGCCCTGCTCGGCACCTCCGTCCAGACTGCCACAGCCCCAAGCAGGGCAACAGCAGGCCTGGCATCCCAAACCCCAGCCAGCCTCCTCATGCCCTAAGAAATCTGGTGGCTGGGGCTCTCCTGGCAGCCAGCTCTGGAGCCACCTCCAAGCCTGCCAATTGACAGATCAGGGGGGTCCCATCCTGTCCTGGACCTCCCGTAGGGGGGCGACTCTGCCATTTCGTGCATGCCTGGTCCGTCATCTCATTGGACAAATGGGTACTCAAAGTGGTGGGTCACGGTGTGCCTCTGGAAGAAAGGCTCTCCCGCCCAGCCGAGCCCATGTCTCATGGGAAGAAGTGGTGTCTGTGGACATGTTGTCCACCCTTCGGGAGGACATCACCCAGCTTCTTCAAAAGGAAGCTGTGTCACGTGTCCCGGACCCCACGGCTTGTCCAGAGTTTGTCTCCAGATATTTTCAGGTTCTGAAACGGATGGGGGGTTAGCACCCCATATTGGATCTTCACATCCTCAATCAGTTTCTGCAGCCGTTCAAGTTCCAGATGGTCACTCTGAATCAGATCATTCCATCCTTAGAGCAGGACATGTGGTTCTGCTTTCTGGACTTTCAGGATGCCATCTTCCACATCCCGAACCATTTGTCCCACCGGCTGTTCCGTTCAGAAAGGATACTTTATGAGTTCCGGGCCATGGCCATTTGGCCTTTCCCCGGTGCCAGGGTCTTCACCAAATGCCCAGCAGTGATGCAGCATTTCTGCAGAGCCAAGATGTCCGGGTGTGCCCTTACTTGGATGACTGGCTCATCACTGGTTCCTCCACAGTGAAGGTGGAGTGATCCAGGGATCTGGTCCTTCAGACCTGCTTGGCCTTGGACCTCCTGGTCAACTCAGCCAAATCGTAAAACTCAACCCCTCACAGGTCATCCACTTTATCAGGGCAGAGCAAGACTCCCTTCGGGCCAAGGCCCGACTTCTGGGCAACAAGGCCCTTTGCACAATCATTTTGGGTTTGGCGATCATATTCTGCCCAGGACTTCCTGCCACTGTTGAGGTACATGGCGTCCTGCACCAGCGTGGTTTGGTGGGCCCGTTGGCAGATGCCCTCCCTTGCTGTGGGAGCTGGTTCATTAGTGGTCTTGGCGTCTCGGTCACCTGGACCAGCTGGTCACCATGCCATGGCCGATGTGGGATGCCATCCAGTGGTGGATCATCCCAGAACATCTGCAGGAAGGAGTCCCATTTGTCTGCCCAGAGTGGATGGTTACTCTCACGATCGATGCCTCTTTGATGGATGGGGAGCCCACCTGGGGGCCCACAGGGCCCACTGTCTCTGGACCCCAAGGAGTCCCAGTGTCACATCAGCTTGTTGGAGCTCTGTGCAGTGCGTCTAGCTCTTGACGGCCTTCACTCCATTGGTGAGGGGTCAGGTCTTTGAGGTTCAGACAGACAACACAATGACCATGTACTACCTCAACAAGCAGGGCGGAACGTATTCCCTCCTGTTATGCCAGGAAGCTCTTGACACCTGGACCCTCGTTCGCCGTCTAGACGCCAATCTTCTGGCAGTCCATGTGGATGGTACCTCTAACCAGCTGGCGGATGCCCTCGGCTGAGTGGGCAAGGCATCTCACACGTGGTCTCTTCAACAGGAGGTAGTTAATCACCCGTTCTCCTAGTAGTGCACTCCCTTGGTCGGCCTGTTTGCTTCCTGGGAGAACACGAAGCTGAGGCTGTTTTGTGCCCACCCCCCTCAGTGCAGACCCTGCTGGAGGATGCTTTCTTGTGGCCCTGGACCCCCAGGCTTCATGTACACCTTCCTTCCCTTTCCCCTGTTTCACAAAGTGCTGCTCAAGGTTCGGAGGGACAAGGCACAGATGATCCTGGTGGCTTCAGACTGGCCATGCCAGTTCTGGTACCCCTATCTCCTCAGCCTCAACAGCAAGCCTCTGTAGTGATTGCCTCTCCTTCTGGACCTGCTCTCTTACTCTCAGGGGAGGGTCCTCCACCTGAACCTTCAGTCCCTACACCTGATAGCCAGGTTTCTGAGCAGCTAGAGTTCCAGGCTTTGGGTCTGTCCGACAAGGTCCTCCATGTCATTGAGGCCCCTTGGAAGGAGTTGACTCTCCAGTGCTGCACCTGCATATGGAAGAGATTTTCCATTTGGTATCAGAGCAGATAGCTATACCCCCTTGTCCTGCTCAGTGGTGAGCATCTTGGACTATGTATGGTCCTGCTGTCAGTTGGACCTGAGATCACTGGCCCTCAAGGTGCACCTGGCAGCCATCTCTGCATAGCGGGTGCGGGCTGGTATGCCAGCAG
Source organism: Neoceratodus forsteri (assembly GCA_016271365.2). Classification (NCBI taxonomy): domain Eukaryota; kingdom Metazoa; phylum Chordata; order Ceratodontiformes; family Ceratodontidae; genus Neoceratodus; species Neoceratodus forsteri. Next base: position 1,267,432,519 of record CM057453.1, read on the forward strand.
TGGCACAGGAGAAGGTAGTCAGGTGCTTTTCCAAGGGCCTTGGCCACTTGTCCCGCCAGTGCATGAACCTTAGGGCTTGTTACTGGTCTTGGCAGTGCTCATGGGCAAGCCGTTTGAACCTATGCACAGGTGTCTAATCTCCCACCTGTCGTGGAAGACCACCTTCTTGGTTGCTGTCGCCTCCACCAGAAGGGTCAGTGAGCTCCAGGCTGACTCGGTGGAGTCTCCTTATTTAGTTTTCCACAAGGACAAGGTTGTCCTCTGCCCCAGCCCAAAGTTCCTCCTGAAGGTTGTTTCAGAGGTTCGCCATAACCAGGTGATTAACCTCCTGGTGTATTTCATCAGCCCAACCACAAAGGCCAAGCTCAGGTTCCATACCTTGGACCTGAGGCAAATGCTCGCTTACTATAAGTAGCCCATGGCTGGAGTTTGATGAGAGGTTTGCCAACTGTCACCTATGCTGAAGCTGCACCTGGCAGACTGGCAGCTGAGCAGATGACTGGCAGGTGGCTAGTTTCCTGCATTGACCTCTGCTATAGATTAGCTGGTAGGGAGCCTCCCGTTAGACTTGGGGCTCATTCTACCAGACATACCACTGCCTCAGTGGCTACTTCCAGGGATGTCCCTATCCAGGAAATCTGCAGGGATTCTACCTTGAAGTCAGCACACACCTTCATCTTTCATTACCAAAATGACCTTTATTCACACCGGAATGCTGGTTTTGGGGCCTTGGTTCTCCAGTCTTTGTTCCCTAAGTAGGGGTGCGCACCTTGCCCCCTTCTCCTGGAGAACTGTTAAGAGTCTTCTAGAAGTGTGGATATTGCACTATATACAGGTCCCTAGTGTAACAGCCTGAATTTTTCAGGACTGACCTTTGGCCATCTTTCTGTGGCCCTCAGGTCTTCACTGAATCCACCTTGAAGGGGCCAGCCTTGGTTCTTGGGGTACCAGAGAAACTGGAACCATAAATGTGCTTGGTGCCTCCACCTGGGGTAATGAATTGAGAATACCTGGAAATAAATTACAGGTTAACACTCCACAGGAAATTATATAAGTTGCCCCCACAGTACTTTCCCCATAGAACAACAATTCCCACCTTTTGCAATAAATCACTGTACCAGAATATAACATTAACAGTAATAGATTTTATTTTGGGGAGGGGGAAAAAGAGGAAAAATAGCATAACATCTATTTTAATTGTTGCATCACTTTTACCCCACACAATCTCCGCCTCCCATCCATGGGTGCACCCAGTTCCCTTTTGGCAGCTGCCCAAAAGCCTTTAAAGTCCCAAGGTGGGTACCACACTGCAGAGGCAAAGAAGCAAATGAATTTTCATTGGGGCCCCAAAATTTTTAATTTTAAACTGGGCTCACATTTGATCTTGCACAGTCTTGCCCAGAATTTAACACCATTGTATTTGGACTAGTGTAATAATTGATGAAGACATCCCCAAAGCCGCAGCCCCGAGATACTTATAGTTCTGGTGATTCTCAAGGGGTTTTGCAGATATTTGATGCTACAGTAACGTGTTGATATAAGGATAGTTGTTAGAACCCAAAGTCCCTAGATGAAGCTATGGCAGAGGCCAGTCTTCACCTGCCAAGCCTTTCCAGTCATCAACCATTGGAGCCTTTGTATGTGATCTTCACCTGGCAGGTGCCTCAAACTCTGTCTTTCCAGAACTTTCTTTTTGTCTTGGTATACTTTCTCTCAAGCTTTCTCTTTCCTGAAGTTTCTCATGGTCTGGGTACAAATTCTCTCTCTCTATCTGGTACACTCTTATATACGGGTTCAAATTCTCGGTCTCCAACAAGGAGAAATCCCTTAAGCTCACATATTCAAAGTCAGCAGAGCACTGGGGGTTGTTGGATATCTACCTGTACAGTCTCTGAAATCCAAACTTTTCAAGGCACTTTCTGCACTGCAGAAAAGTTCCATTCCTCTCAAGCAGTCTCAGAAATCTTACAATTCTCAGTTCTCCATGGTGGAGTCTGCTTCCCCAATCACAGGTTCAAATTTCACAAGCTCTCTTTCTGGATCGGCATCTTTTCTCAAATCTAGGTTCCCTCTCTGGAGTGAAATCTCTTCTCAAATCTCTTTCTCAAATCTCAGTTTATGTCTTAAATCTCTGGCCCCCTTCTCTGGAGCAAAACCAAGGTTTCCTTCAGGCAGCAGCAATCCGGCACATTCCAGTCTCAATCTCTCTCACTAAAGCAAGCTTTCTTCTCTTCCAGCCAAAGGTTAAGCATGCCTCAAGTCTCTGGCCCCCTTCTATGGAGCAAAACCAAAGTTTCTTTCATGCAGCAGCAATCCGGCAGAGATTTCATTTGAGCAGCGGCTTACCAAACAACTTCAACACAACTTCACAAAGGGTCAGTGCAGCTTGTCCTTTTTTGTGGCCAACAAGATTGAGGAGCAAACACACAGTCTTTAAAATGCTCAAACTTTTTCTTTATACGAAACCTTAGCCCTTTAAAGTCACAGTCTCCCACAGTGTTGCCACCGCTGTAGTCTCAGTCCCTTATAGCTCTCTTACAGCTGGATGTATATGGGCTCTGCTGCTGTCTCAGAGCAGAAGGTTTCACTAATGTCCGTGGGCCCTGGGGGACAGAACACTGGCAACCCCCAGGAAGGCCCTTTTCCATCCTGGAAACAACATTTTACTCCATGATACTGGATCCCCCTCCTGCCCTGATGAACTGACCTGTGAACAAGAAGTCTTTCAGGTTTTGGGAGCTCTCTCTCACTCCTGATTGATCTACATACTTGTCTTTCAAGAAAAATGAATATTCATCAACCTCCTTCGATGTCCCATTGGCTATCTAAATGGGCATCAAGAAAAGTCCCTGTTTGTACTCCCCAGAGTCTTTTGGCAGCATCCTAGCTCTCATATTGGCTGAATAGGGGTTAGGGGGCACAAGTATGGTGGCTGAGTTCAGTCCCAACAGAGTTCTCACAGTTAAATACATTTTCCAGCCAAAACAAACACTTTTAAAATTGATTTTCCCCACAGAGAAGTAGTCTTCCCCCACCCATTCACATACTGGAGGAGGTTAACATTTTTGTGCACTTCCCTGAATGTCAGTACTGCCTAAGAGCTATCTCCCCAAAGCAGCAAGCAGACTCATTAATATTCATAGCAGCCCACAATTTTTAGCACTACAGGTGCTCTTAAAATAAATATTTGTGGGGATTTTCTCGGGCCATCTCCAGGTATCCGGATCCCTTTTGAAAGAATACAGGGGTCAGGAACCCCAGAGAGGCGCCTGGATTGATACTGCAGTGGCCAGAAAATCGGATGTGTGAAATGCGCATGCGCGGATCGACTGGCTGGACCGAAGTGCAAGAATAGAATAGCCGCTGGTACCGCAGAAGGAATGGGGCCATACACCATACGCCCAACTAAGTTGTGGGGGGCTTACACTAGAAATAAGGGTTAGTCATCTGTAACCATAGTTCTAGGCGTGGTATATGGTGCACATCCACACAACCCACCCGACCTCCCCTGGCGAGTGGCACACCGATTCTTGCTTCCAGCATGCAAGATCTGATGTCACAGGATGGTGCTGAAGGACATACCACCCGGGTGGGTGGGAGGAGCTATCTTGAAGACCTTCCGGCTAGTCTTAACAGGAAAGGAAGTACTGCCAGAAGTGTGAATGTGCACCATATAACACTCCTAGAACTACGGTTACAGGTGAGTAACCCTCATTTCCATTGCTGTCACTCCAGCACCTTTCATCAGCATTAAATTCACACACGCACACAAGAAAAAAATAAAGAAATGCCTAAGAAAGCATCATCTTTCAAACCATATGGCCATAACATAAAAAAGAATGAGTGGATTAGGTCTCAGTTTTTGACTGTCAGACCCTGAAAATCTATGGAGTTCAATACCTTGTTTTTGGTTTTTTTTACAATGTAACATAGGTTTTTCTGCAAAAAATAAATCACTGTTAAGGTGTTTCATTGAAATTTATAGAGCTATAGTGTCCTAGAGCCTTTTTTTTGATAAATCATAAGAGATGCTAAGATGTAGCACAGGGAAATCCTGACAGACTCACATAATCCTGACAAGACAGCATTGCACTCTTGTATTCATAATGTGATTTCCTGCAGTTTGACCTATTGCTGACATTGAATCTATTGAATGCACAAGGCATTTAGAAATATTTGCAAGCCATTAGAAAACACTGGGGCATTTAGAAATATTTGGAATTCATTAGATTATACAGGCCTGCTTGTTGATTGTTTTAATCCATTTGCATACACTGGGTGTTTTCTGACTCATTTAAATCCAGTAGGATACACTGGGATCTTTGCTGGTGGCTTGAATCCATTAGGATACATTGGGATATTGAGAGATGTTTTAAATACTTATGGTACACTGGGACATTTAGAGATGAAACCTTAAGATACACTGGGACACTTAGAGATGTCACCTTGAGATACAGTGGGTATTTAGAGATGTTTTAAATCCATTTGAATACATTGGGGCGTGTATTAATTATCTGAATCCATTAAGATGCACTGTGGTGTTTGTTTCAATCCGTTTTGAGACACTGGTGTGTTTGTTGATTGTTTGAATCCATTAAGATACAAGGAGGTGTTTGTTGATTGTATTCATTTGGATACACTGTGACGTTTGTTGATTGTTTCAATCCATTAGAATACACTGGGACATTTGTTGAGTGTTTGAATCCATTTGGATACAGCGGGGAGTTTGTTGATTATGTGAATCTGTTCGAATACACTGGGGCATTGACTGATTGTTTGAGTCCATTTGGATACACTGGGACGATTGTTGATTGAATCTTGGATACACTGGGGCGCAGCTCGACTGACTAGGGATTGCTGGAGATTCCCAGGGTATGATTAAAAACATCTGGAGCGAGGGCATTTTCATTTGTGGCCCCCACCCTGTGAAATTCTCTGCCTCGTCGGGTAAGGGAGTGCCTGACAGTGGAGAGCTTTAAGCCTTCCCTCAAGACCTTTTTATTTCAGTTGGCATTTGGTGTTGCTTGTAACTGATTATTTTATGGTATTGTGATTTATTGAATTATTGAATAGTATTTTAATATTTTATTGCTGTAATTGTTATATTGTTGTTCAGCACTCTGATATGTTGTTGAAGAGCACTATATAAATAAAGCTTATTATCATTATTATTTATTATTTATTTATTTGATTGTTTAAATCCATTTAAATACACTGAGGAGTTTGCTGATTGATTCCATTTGGATACACTGTGGCATTTGCTGTTTGAATCCATTTGGAAACACTGAGATGTTTGATTGTTTCAATCCATTTGGATACACTGATTCTTTTGCTGATTGTTCAAATCCATTTTGGATATACTGGGGAGTTTGTTGATTACTTAAACCTATTTAGATACACAGTGGAGTTTGTAGATTCCATTTGGATGCACTGTGGCATTTGTTTATTTGAATCCATTTGGATACACAGGGCTGTTTGTTTTAATCCATTTGGATACGCTGTGGAGTTTGTTGATTGAATCCATTTGGCTACACTGGGACACTTTTTGTTGGAATCCATTGGGATACACTGTGACGTTTGTGAATTTGATTGAATCCCTTTGGATATATTGGGATGTTTGTTGATTGTTTGACTCCGTTAAGATACACCGGGGTGTTCAGACATATTTGGAATGATCTGATCTGGGGTCGTGGATATGGTGCACTTGTCCACATATTAGCAGTCTTCCTTTCCCTTTAAGTTGTGCCGGAATGTCTTTAAGCTAAGCTCCTCCCACCCACCTGAGTGGTTATCTTCCTCTGCTCCACACCATAACGTCAGATCTTCCTTTCCTCTGAAAGAGTCAGGCTTCCTCCTTTGCAGCTCCTGTATGCGGTGTAGGCCTGTTTCTCAGTCTATCTCTAGGCACATTTTTCTCTGAGTTTTCTCAATTCTCAGTTCAGATAGAGCACAATGACTAGAAGTCTGGTACTGGGTTCAAGTGGTGTGCCACTTGTAAACAAAAGGTGTCACGCACCAACCCCCATGTCTCATGCATTTATTGCTTAGGGGCTCAGCATGATCTGCAGCCTTGCGGACTGTGCCTGTCCCTGCAGCCCTCGACTTTAGAGGACCACTATGCCCACCTTTTGTTGGGCTGCCCAGATGAATGGGACCCACTGGTCCGGTCAATGGACACCTGCAGGGACTTTTCTACAGTAGTGGGCTCGGCATTGCAGCTTGTCATGCTCAAAGAGGTAATGGCCCAGGCCACAGCATGCACTGCATCAGCTTCTGTGTTGCTTCCTGTGGGTTTGGGAGCTTTGTTTATGGGAGCATTTCGGGACTTGTGTCAGTCCCTTCCAGCTGTCAGGCAGGGCCCTTCCTGAGGGTCAAAATCATCTAAGTCCCTGAAATCAATAAGGACCCATCACTGGTTGTGGCAGCAGAAGCAGGCTCGCTCCTCCTGTCCTTGTAATTCTTCATCTGGCTCAATGGCTGTCAAGCCATTGGCTTCAGCCGACCCTCCTGGAGTCCCTGTCCAGGCCACTGAATCCTTGGTGTCCCCATCAGGCTTGCCAGTAGAGATGCAGGCCGACCAGCTGGCTGAGGTTTTTCTTGACCCGTTGGTGGAGGTCAAGGATGACTCACTCTCCCAGACTCCTTGCCTTTCGTCTCTCTCTCCCAAGAGGGGCCAGACAAATGAGCTGACCTAGCATTCTCCCCTCAGGAGATTAACCCTTGTGGGGTGTTGTGGTCTCTGGTCCCTGCTGAGTACACGGTCTCCTCGCCCTGTCTCCTCACTGCTGACCTGATCGTCATCAGTTGAGGTCCAGGTCAATGACTCAGTCTTGCTCGAGGGCAAGATCTTGGGAATCTCGGCATTCCTGTTCTTGGTCATTGATTAGGAAGTGCTGTTGATGCTTGTCTTCAGACAAGGAGATTGTCATTGTGGCACAGGTCAGGCAGCATAGGAAGACCAGGAGCAGTTGTAAAATTCACAGGTAACCTTTTATTATCACCAATAACAGTAAAAAAATATTCTTTAGTATAACTATTTACAAAGGCAGTACAAACAGAGAAAATTAAGTCCTTCATCTGAGGGTATCTCTGATTCCAAGTTTCAGTCTCTCCCTCTGCAAAAATACTACTGCTCTTTTTTATAGGTCTTTGAGTGGGAACTTGTTAAGAGATATCCTGTTTCTCACAAAATGTCCTTGTCAGTTTCTTTGCAAATAGAACAATATCCAGAGCTTGCCTTCTGCTGACAGTTCTGCAAAAGAGTTTGCAACCAAGCCTGAGAGGAGCTCAATCTTAGGTTAACCCCCTAAATTCCAAATAGCTTTTTGCAACCATTTCAACAGTATAACTATATACATTTTCAAACAAAGAGATCCCAGTATCACTTACAGTTTCACACAAAGATTCACATGTATTTTATAACTGCAGCTATGCAAGGGGGAAGAAAAGATGGACACAGCAAGTGAAGGCAGAGAGATAGCAAAAGGAGAATCACGAGATTGTCAAAGTGATCAGCTCCTAGATCTTATGAGAACATTTGGTTGCACAACCAGACAGACAAAAGACAGACCAGGAGAGGATAGAACAGATCCTTGCATTTAAACTCTTTCTGAATAACAAATGGGACAGGGCCTTATTCAACCCTATCACATACTCCACTCTTTAAGTGGGAACCTGTTTTAAAAAAAAAAAACAGGTTTCCAAAACTTTCTTTTAATTCTCTTCTAATATTACCATACAACCGTTACAGTCAAGCGCATATGCAGTATCACAAACAGAGAAGTTAAAACTCACACATTTTTTTTTTTTAAATCTTTGGAATTCTCAGTTACCGATCCATATCTTGACAAAAAATCAGTATTGACATTCTCTTTCCCAGATTTGTGCATCACTTGAAATTAAAATGGCTGTAGTGCCAGGTACCACCGTGTGACTCTGGAATTGTTAATCTTCATTTGATTAACCCAACAAAGAGGATTGTGATCTGTTGTAAGTACAAAGTCAGCTCCTAACAAATAAAACTTAAAGGGATCCATGACCCACTTAGCTGCAAGGCACTCCTTTTCAATGATGGAGTACCTGTTTCTCTCTGCCATGCAACTTTCTACTGATATATAGAGTGGGATGTTCCTTCCCATCTATATGCTGAATCAAGACTGCACCTAGGCCTACCTCTGATACATCTGTCTGTAACAAAAATTATTTCTCAAAGTCTGGGCTTCTTAAAACAGAGGCTGAACATAATGCAGCCTTGATGACTCGAAAAGCTTCATCACACTCTGGGGTCCATTTCACATTATTCAGGTATCGTTTTTTTCGTGAGTTCCATGAGGGGAGTAGCAAACTTGTCAAAGTTGGGAACAAGTCTCCAGTAGTAACCAGCCCACCCTAAAAATGACGTGACATGTTTCTTTGTTTGCGGAATAGGACTGTTGACTGCAGTTTCTATCATAAAAATCTCTGGCTTTACTTCTCCATTACCCAAAACATAGCCCAAATATCTTGTTTCCTGCATGCCCAATGCACATTTGGTAGGGTTAATTGTCAGACCTGCCTTTTTGATAGATTGGATAACTGCTCGTGGGTGTTCCAGGTAACTTTTCCAGTCTGGACTGTACATCACGATGTCATCCAGGTACACAGCACAATAACCAGTGCGAGGAGATAAAATTACATCCATGTACTGCTGGAATGTAGTGGGTGCACCATGTAAACCAAAGGCATGGTGGTGAACTGATGCAATCCAATTGGAGTGGCAAATGCAGTTTTGTCTCTGGATTCTTTAGCTAGGGGGGTTTGCCAGTAACCCTTGGGGAGATTGAGGGTACTGATGTACTTGACACTTCCCAATCTGTCCACCAAATCATGTATCCTGGGCATAGAATAACTATCTAATTCTGACACTTAAGTTTCCTAAAAGTAGGACAGATTTTTATTTATTTATTTATTTATTTGTACATCGGTTTACAACCTTTGAGCCAGAGGCTCATTTCCAAAGGTACCTCGTCACATTGAGGACAAATACATAACAGACTTTTGGCTACAGCAAATGGGTTGCATAGTTACTTTAGGTTACTGCAGATGGGTTACATAGTTAGCAGGCACATGTGATTACAACATTTAAACAGATAAGCCAGTTAAGTTACAGTGGCACATTCTTGCACGATGGTATGAGCAAGCAGCAGGATAATAGCAGTTCAAACAGCAACAGGTGAGGATTAAAAGAGGTGAGGTGTGGATGCCGCCCAGTGGGCATTGTCAGGGCACAGAGAGCTATGCCTCAATCATAGACAAGTGCAGCTACGCGTATTAAATAGTTGGCTTCGAAGTGCGGTTTTGAATTTGGAGATTGTGGGGGCATCTGAGATGGGGGCAGGGAGCGAGTTATACCAGGATGGAGCTCTATAGCAGAAGGACCTCTGTCCATGGGAGGTCATGGATCTTGGGACCAGAAAAGTGGCCTTGCAGGAGGTCCATGTATAGACCAAGGGTTGGGCTTGGTGGAGGGAGGCTGTCAGCCCGGGTGGAGATAGCCCGAGAAGAGTTTTTTTTGTTATTAGGCAGGTTTGGTATTGTAGATGTTCATCTAGATTCAGCAGTATCGCCATGTCATAGAGCTGGCATGAATGCGTGAGCCTGGGGGCCCCAGTGATTAGTCTGCATGCCTTATTTAGGATGAGGCGAATTTTATTGAGGGTGGTCGTGTCAGCAGCACACGTGTACTGGTGAGCCATAGTCAACAAGGGATAATATAGAGGATGTAGCCGCTAGACGGAGGGCAGCGGGGGAGACAGTTTTTATAGCGGTATAAGATACCTAGCCGCACATTAGTGGCTGAAGCAAGTGCATCAATGTGGGTGTGGTAGGTGAGGGCTGAGTCAAAGGAGACCTCAAGGTACTTGTGGAGTGGACTTGCTCTAGTGGTTGTTTGGAGCAGTGGAGGATATGGAGTGGGAAGTTGCTGGCTTTGTTTTGGGGGTGGGCAAAGAGCATGGTTTTTGTTTTTTTGAGATTAATGACCAGTCTGCGCTCTTTAAATCAGGTTTCAGCATCATTATAGGATAGTTGTAGGGAGTCCTGGAGGGAGATGGGGTTACGGTGGGTGGCAAAGATGATGGCGTCATCTGCATACAGCAGAATTTTTCCAATGCGTGCACTGGGCAGGGTGTTAAGGTAGAGTGAGAAGAGTAGGGGTCCCAGGATGGAGCCTTGAAGAACTCCTGAGTGGATGGGACAAGTTTTGGAAAGTGTCCCATTAATTCTGACACATTGGGAGCGGGCAGATTGGTAGCTGGTGCACCAGGCGAGAGGCCCAGTAGAGAAGCCAATGTGGCAGAGGGCATCCAGCAGGAGGGGGTGGGAGACAGTGTCGAAAGCCTTTGAGAGGTCGTCGAACACTGCCCCGGCTAGGGAGCCAGAGTCCAGAGAGAAGTGTAGGAAAGTTGAAAATTCAACTAGTGCAGTGCCGGTACTTTGTCCTGCGCGGAAACCATGCTGTTCAGGGCAGAGGATGTTGTGTTTGGTCAGATATTCTGTGATTTGCGTGGCAACCAGTTTTTCTAGGGCTTTGGAGAGGGGTGGGAAGATGGAGATAGGTCGGTAGTTCCCGGTAGAGGACCTGTCACCACCTTTGTGAATTGGAGTAACAATGGCGGTTTTCCACGCAGTTGGGAATTGCCCCAGGCAGAGGGATTTGTTGAGAAGGCTGGTGAGTGGGGCAAGGACCTGATCCAGTACCAGATGAAGAATGCTGGGGTCCAGGGAGTCGTCTCCCGGGACTATTGCACTTTAATGCTCTGACCAGGTAGGGTCTGGCTTCCTGAGCAGTTACCCTACGTAGGTAGAAGCTAGGGCGTTGGAGGACTAGGGCAGGTAGGGAGGGTGGCGGGTCAAAGAAATTACTGGGGAGGACAGAGCTAAGGTCCGTAAAGGATGTGTTAAGGTAGTTTGCAGTGTTTACTGGGTCCGTAACGGTAGTGCCATCAATGATGATCTGGGATGGGGGAGGGGAGCGTGCACTCCCATTTAATTGTTTGACATTATCCCAGAAAGTTTGGGCACACCCCCAGGAGGGGGTGAGGGTGGCCTGGTAGTGGTCGGCCTTGGCTTTTCGGATGGCCCAAGTGCACTTATTCCACGCAGCATTGTAGGCCCGTCTGTCAGCCATCTGGCCTGTTTCTGTGGCAAGGTGCCATAGGTTATCCCTAAGCCTGAGCAATTGTAATAGGGCAGGAGTAACCCAGGGCACGTTATGTTATTTGGTTTGGGCAGGCGTGAAGGGTGTGAAGAGGTTGCAGGCTTTGTTAAAGGTTTGGGAAAAAAAGGCAAGGGCAGTATCTATGTCAGGAGCTTGGTGAAGGGGGGACCAGTTTATCTGGGCAAGAAATTGTGTGAGGCTTTTCAGCCCACCTGGTCTGAAACGCCGGCGAAGTGTGGGCTGGGCTGAGTCGGGGCGACGGGGTCACCCAGTGGAATAGGATAGAGGAATGGTCACTGAGTGAGTCAGGGAGGACCTGGACATCCAGGATATTTTTGGGGCGGTTTGTGATGATAACATCTAGGAGGGTGCTGGTACCTCTCTCTGGGTTTACTCTTGTGGGTTGGGAAATGAGTTGTGTCAGATCAATGGCTGCTAAGGAGTCCCGGGTGGTGGAGGAGGCGGCGCTGAGCCAGTTCACGTTCAGGTCCCCCACAAGGACTTGTTCTGCCTTGTGAGGGAGGGTGGCAAGATAATCAGTTAAAGATAATAGTGCCGGGTTTTGGTTCTTTGGGGTAATGTAGGCAGTGGTGAGATAAAGGGGGCCCCTGGAGGGGTCCAGAGTAAGTTTAAGGGTTAGGGCCTGTGCCCCGCTTGCAAGAGCCGGAGCAGGGAGTGCTTGACCAGTGAGTGTATCCCTGGTATAGATTGCACAGCCACTCCCTGTAGCCAGGGAGGGAGACAAAGGAGTCAGGGGTGGACTTTGATAGCCAGGTTTCCACCAGCGCAATGACATCTGGTTTGTGCAGCATGACCCAACATTGAAGGGTATCATATTTTTTCAATATGCTGCATATATTCATGGAGGCAATGCTCAGACCAGGGGACCCACCTGTTAGGCTGGTCTGGGTGGGGCCTGGGTTAGGATATATATTGCCTTTTAAGAGTGGAAGGAGGACCACGGCTCTGGCCAGGGAGCGGTGATGTGCAGGCTTCAAATGGGTATGTGGGGATGGGGAGGGGACCTTCAGGGAACAGGGGATGGGTAGAGTTTGCCAGGTTGGAAAGGTGAGAACGATTAGCCACCAAAGGGAGCCTGGGTAGGCGGTGGGGAGGTACCCAGGTGATGGGTGCTGTGGGCCAGTGCACATGGTCAGTGTAGGGTGGGATCGTACTATGTCAGGGAGAATTGTTGGCGCTGGTACCAGTGAGCTAGGGGAGATGACTGGCTGGTGGGACAACAGTAATACCCCACACAGGTAGCAGTCTTGAGGAGCGGTATCCTTTACCTCTTAGGCACTTCGATTCAATCCTGCTCCAGGAGGGAGCTTGCAGGCATCTGAAACACAACCATGACCTGTTGTGAGTCAGTGGTGGGGGGGGTGCGAGGCCTCTTAGGCACTCTGATTCAGTCCTGCTGCAGGAGGGAGCTTGCTGGCGTCTGAAAACAACCGTGACCTGTTGTGAGTGCGGGGGCTGCTTCTTTTTATTTACAGTCACCACTGGTGATGACCAAGCATTTCTCAACTTTTCTGTGATACCCAGTTCTTTCATTTTTTGTATTTCCTTAACCATGTCTCCTCCTAACCTCTCTGGTAGTCTGTATGTGTTTTGTCTGATAGGGCGAGCATTCCCTGTCACTGTTACATGCTCAACACCTTTAGCTCAGCCAGGCACTGTGATAAAAGTACTGTTAAATGTCTTTAGCAGATCATGAATTTCTGCAGTTTATTCGGAGGTTAAGGAAACATTCACCTTTACAGCATCAGCAGTTACATTTTGTTCATCTGTAATAAGCTATATCAATACCTTATCAGTTTCTGGTAAAACTAGCAAAGCAGCCTTTGGTGTTTTTTCGGCCCATTTCTTCAGGAGGTTAACGTGGTATATCTTGGCAGGATTTTTCCTGTCAGGGTTCTCAATCTCATTGTTAACTGTGACAGTACTTCTAAGCACCTTGTAAGGCCCTTGACGCTTCATTAAGTTTATTTTCTGTAGTGGGTAACAGTAACAAGACCTTTTCACCTGCCTCAGTGACTTTTTCTTTTACTCCCTGGTCATAATGCCCCTTCTGCTGGTTTGGGACCTATTCCTTATTACTATGGGCAATTTCAATGTATTTTGCCAGCATCTTTCTCAGGGCACACATATAAGATGTAATAGATTTTTTCTGATTGGGGTTATCTTCCCATGTTTCTTTTATTACATCTCAAATGGTGAGAACCTTGTTGATGCATGTGGCACTTCTTTGTAAGCAAAAAGCAGGTAAGGTAAGTTTTGGTCCCAATCTTTCCCATCCCCTTTCACAAACCTTTTTAACATGTGTTTTAAGGTTTGATTAAAACACTCAACAAGACCATCTGTCTGAGGGTGATAAGGGAAGGTTCTTATGGCAGTGATACCTAGTAGTCGGTACAGCTCCTTCAGTAATACAGCCCCAAAATTACTACCTTGATCTGTAATAATCTCTTTAGGTATGCCCACCTTGCTAAAAATGTTGGCAAACCCTGCTGCATCTTTTGGGGCTGTGACAGTATGCATAGTAACTTCCTCTGGGTATGGAGTAGCATAGCATAGTCCCTTTTTACTTTTGTCTAAGGGGCCAACCACATCCATTGCAATTCTCTCAAAAGGCAAATCTATTAAGGTAGGGGCACCAGGGGCACCTTGTCTTTTTTTTAGTCACTGGGGCTACTTTCTGACACTCAGTTTAGGAACTGCAATAGGTAGCAATGTCTCCATGAATTCCAGGCCAGTAAAATCTGTACAGCAATCTGGCAAGGGTGCGATCCCTCCCTGAGTGACCAGCCATAGGACTATCATATGCTATCTGTAACAACTCATTTCTATCCTTTTGTGGTATAACCAGTTGTTCTATCCATTCCTGTGTCTGAGGTTTAACCCACACTCTGTACAGTAACCCACTACATTTTTTAAAACATAGGTTCACCCTCTTTTGGTTTCACCCCCAGCTGCTTAAAACAACCTTGGTGAGAAACATCATTAATCTGCTCTGAAACAAAATCAGAATCTGTTATCAGTTTAGTTTCAGCCTTTTCATATATTAACCCCTTATGTCTATCAGTCTTTTGTTGCCACTGTTTCTTCAGGCATCTTCTTTCTTTCCTGGACTTCCTGATTTCAGAGCTATGCTCAAACAATTCCAAATCAAAATCGCCAAAAGAAAGAGTCCTCACTATCCAACATCTTCTTTGATTGTGCTCTTGTTATCACAGTTGTCGAAACATCAGGATTTACTCCTTCTGTGATTAATTCAGTAAATCCTGGAAAGTCATTTCCAACAATCACAAGTACAGGTAACTTAGATACTACCCCAACTTTCATTTGGTGTGACACACCCTTAATATTCAGTCACTTAGGTGGTGGGATAGTATCCAGTGTCCCCGTGGATGCAGATGACACCAGTATCTGGTACTTTGGCGCATTGTTTTCCCAGCACTTCAGCATGCACCAGGGTTTGTCTGCTTCCTAAATCTACAAGTCCCTTCACAGTCTTATCTCCCACCTTGTCATCTGTTAAGTACTTGCCCCAATTTGCTAAGGACAAATCTGCTCCAGTGTTAACTCTCCTTACTATGGCAGTTTCTTGTAATATGGCCTGGCTTTTTACAGTTGTAGCAAATAAAATCTTTGGGTGTAGATTTGTTACCTCCACCAGAGTTCTTACCAGACTTGGAATTTATTGGGAAAAAGAGGGTATTACTGGTGCTTAGCTGTTACCTCACTGCTGTGGCATCTGCCTGTCATCTGGTAGTCTTCAGCCAGAGAAATGGCCTTTTCCCCACTTTCCGGTCGGTGTTCTTTTACCCAAAACTGAATGTCTGTAGGCAGAATGTTGATAAACTGCTCCAGTGCAAGTGTGTCGATGATCTGTGGGACTGTTTTGCCCTCTTGTTGGAACCATTTCATAAGGAGCTCTCCGAGTCGGGTGAAGGCTTCTTGAGGATTGTCGACTGAGTTTTACTTCGGAGACCGGAATCTTTGCCTGTAGGTCTCTCCTGAGATGTCATATCTTTTTACAATTTCTCTTTTCACCAGGTCATAGTTTTCTGACTGTGCAGTGTCTATATTGCTGTAGGCAAGTTGGGCTTTACCTGTCAAGTAAGGTACCAGTCTGATTGCCCATTATTGCTTTGGCCATTGGCAGGCTGTGGCAGCCCTTTCAAAAGTTGTCAGGTATGCTTCAGTACCATCCGAGGGACACAACTTTGTAAGTTTAAGATCGTTTAAGTTGTTTGTGTTTCATTGCTCTACTGGACCTGTACCAGATCCTCCAGCTTTGATAACTTTCAAGGCACCCAGCCATCGCTGCTCCTGTCACTGCAGCTCTTCTTTTCTCTGTGCCTCTAAATGCTGAATCTCTTTTTCTCTATGCTGCATCTCCTCTCCTTTCTTCTCTGTTTCTCTGTCTCTTTTTGTTGTATTGCCCACCATTTGAAAAAGGCAGTCAAACTTTCAGGTTCTAGCACTGCCTGTTCTTTCTTTTCCATTGCTGGTTCTGGCTGTACAGTCTCTGCTTCAGCTTCTGTCTCTGCTAGTTTGGCTACCATTCTTCTGATAATGACTCCTGGGCTTGGTGCTGCAGAATCCATACTTTTCTTCTGTGCTTCCCTGGTGCCAAGTCTACTATGCATGCATAAAACTCCTGGCTTAGAATATGCATAGCGTAAATCCCACTTAGTGTGACACCATCTGTCATTGAGGCACAGGTCACGAAGAATAGGAAGACCAGGAGCAGTTGTAAAATTCAGAGGTAACCCTTTATTCTTACCAGTAACAGTAAAATAAAAAAAAATGTTTAGTATAACTATGTACACAAAGGCATTACAAACAGAGAAAACAAAGTCCTTCACCTGATGTTATCTCTAAGTCCAGGTTTCAGTCTTTCCCTCTGCAAAAATATTTGCCAGGGAACTTGTTAAGAGACATCCTATTTCTCACAAAATGTTATTGTCAGTTTCTTTGCAAATAGAATAATGTCCCAAGCTGGCCTCCTGCTGACAGCTCTGCAAAAGAGTTTGCAAACAAGCCTGAGAGGAGCTCAAACTGAATCTCAGGTTAACCCCCTAAATTCCAAATAGCATTTTGCAGGCATTTCAACAGTATAACTATATACATTTTCATACCAAAGGATCCCAGTATCATTTACGGTTTCACACAAAGATTCACATGTAGTTTATAACTGCAGATATGCAAGGGGGAAGAAAAGACAGGCACAGCAAGTGATGGCAGAGAGATTGTGAGAGGAGGAGAATTGTGATACTGTTAGAGTAATCAGTTCCTAGGTCTCAAGAGAACATTTGGTTGTGCAACCAGACAGACAAAAGACAGAAAAGGAGAGGGTAAAACAGATCCTTGCATTTAAATGCTTTCTGAATAACAAATGGGACAGGGCATTATTCAGCCCTGTCACAGAGATGCTCTGCTGAAAATTGCAGCATCAATATAAGGAGCTGATGAGGCAACAGTGGATCCCAGACCATGGTTGAGCCACACCTCAACCTCCAGCACTCCCATGGTCCCCACTGCTGCTGTCCTTTCTGGGCCCCCCCCACCCAGCCGAGCTAACGCCAGCCTATCCTCCCATCCAGGTAGAGCCTTTGCCTCCACAACCCTTGCTCGGGGCCCTGTCCATGGCTGCTCAGCCCACTTCTGGCCTTCCCGGATGGCTATCCATTAAAAGATCTCTTATTTAGATGTGTCCCAAGTGGTCCACGGGGAGCCTGGGTCGAGGACAGTGTTTCACGAGTCCTTGGAGTCTGAGGACTCCTCCATGCCTTTCATTTGGACTCTGGACTTTGATCGCGAATCGATCAAAGAGCTCAGCACCGAGCACAGGACGATCTCCTTTGAAGCCTTGCTCAGCCTCATTTTCAAATCTATGGGAATTCTGCCAGAGCCGGTCCAAAAGCAGGCCCAATACCCCCGACAGAGATGCTCAACAGGGATGACTCCCCAGGGATTGCCTTCCCAGTGGTGGAAGCCATTCTTGGTCCCGCTGTGGAGCTTTGGCAGCGTCCAGCCTCTTGCCCTGCACCTTCAGCCGTATGGTCCACAAGTATGCGGTGCCCACTGGTCTCTTCCAGGCTTTACCTTAACCTTTCGATTGAGGGGTTGGTAGCAGATTAGTTTTTCCGTCGGACTGGCAATGTCAGGGATGTCGACAAACCTCCCAATAAGGAGTTGAAAAAGCTGGACCATGCAGCCAAGAAGGTCTATGCTGCCTCCTCCCTTGGTCTTCGGCAGGTGAGCTCCACCATCATGATGGCCAACTTTACCCATTCCCTCATGGGTGTCTTGGACCAGGTCCTACCCTGCCTTCCTGTAGATCTGCAGTTGGCGATTCAGATGATTTGGGACCAGGGACGTTCGGTTGCCAAGCACTAGCTACGGATGTCCTTGGACATAGGTGACTCCTGCACCCATTCAGTGGCCACTGTGGTTGCATTGAGGCATCAAGCTTGGTTGAGCATCTCCACCTTTACAGTGGATACCCAACATAAGTTGGTGGATGTTCCCTTCTTGGGTATTGATCTGTTTGGTCAGGGGTGGACAGCCATCTCACCTAAGAATTGAGAACTCCAATGCCACCTTGGATTCTGTCACGTCCTCTCAGAAGGGACCCTGAGGGTCAGAAACAGAAAAAGATGTTCTTTCAGTTCCAGCCTTATCCAGCCCCACAGCCTGAGCCGTCGCAGCCCAAATATCACTGAGAGGGTGGTGATAGCATGGAATGCTCTGCCAGAGGAACTGGTTTCAACGGCATCAGTGGGGGAATTTAAGGGGGAGGTGTGATAAACTTAAGGGCAAAATCAAAATGGGGAAGGGGAAGGGTAAAACAGTGGGACCACTTGGTGGGGACGGGGATGAGGGGGCAGCATCATTGCACAGCACTGAGAGATGCACACTCGAGCAGACTTGATAGGCCATTAGGCCTTTATCTGCTGGCTTCATCGTATATTCGTATGTAAATTGGGGCAGTCCCAAATCTAGCGGCTTAAGCCTAAGCCTGCTGCCTCTATTTCCAAGAAGTCTGGAGGTCGAGGTGGGGGTGCTCCTCTGGCAGCTGGTGCTGGAGCCTCCACCAAGCCTGCTCAGTGACAGGTCATGGGGTGTCTCCCTTGGGTTCCCATTCGGAGGTGCCATTTCTGGTATGCTTGGTCCGTTATCACATTGGACAAATGGGTGCTCAATGTGGTGGGCCAGGGTCTGCCTCTGGATTTTGAGGCTGTCCCACCCTGTTATGCCCCTGCCTCAAGGAAGGCCATGGTGTTTCCGTACATGCTGCCTGACCTTCGGGAGGACATTGCTCAGCCTCTTCAGAAAGGAGCTGGGGCCCATGTCCCAGACACTCTGGCCAATCAGGACTTCTTCGCCAGATACTTTCTGGTTGCCAAACAGACAGGGGGCTGGCGCACCATATTAGATCTTCACAATCTCAATCAGTTCGTTAGGAAGCACAGTTTCCGGATGGTCACTCTGAACCAGATCATATTTTCCCTGGAGCAGGGCATGTGGTTCTGCTCTCTAGATCTCTTGGACACCTTCTTCCACATCCCAGTCAATCCATCCCACTGGTGGTTACTTCAGTTCTGCGCAGACGGGGTGGTTCATGAGTTCCAAGTTATGCCATTCGGCCTCTCCTCGACCCCCAGGGTCTTCACCAAGTGCATTGCAGTGGTGGCAACATTCCTGTGTTGCTGAGCGGTCCAGGTGTACCCTAACCTGGATGATTAAGGGATTGCCGGTTCATCCCAGGAGGAAGTGGAGCGGTCCAGAGATCTGGCCCTCCAGACTTGTTCAGCCTTGGATCTTCTGGTCAACCCAGCCAGTTCATTACTTTAGCCCTTGCAGGTCATACACTTCATCGAGGCAGAGCTTGAATCCATTCCGGCCAAGGCCCGACTCCCTGCGGACCGGGCAGCGGATCTTATCTCCTTTGCCCAATCATTTCAGGTTGGGCACTCACGCCCTGCCCTGGACTTCCTGTGGCTGCTGGGGTACATGGCATCCTACACCAGCATGGTCCAGTGGGTCTGGTGGTGGATGCACTCCCTGCAGTGGGAGCTGGCCCACTAGTGGTCTCAGTCACCTGGACCAGTCTGTCACAGTGACACAGCCGATGTGGGATGCTCTCCAGCGGTGTCTTATCCTGGAATACCTGCAGGAAGGGATCCCATTCATCCACCTAGAATCAGTGGTCGTGCTGACGACTGATGCTGACAGATTGGGAGCACACCTGGGGGAGACACAGGGCCCTCAGGCTCTGGATCCCTAAGGAGTCCCGGGGCCACATCAGTCTGCTGGAGATCCATGTGGTGCATTGTGCTATTGTGGATTTTGCTCCATCTGTTTGTGGTCAGGTCGTGCAGGTCCAGATGGACACCACAACCATGTACTATCTCACTAGACAGGGCAGAAGGCATTCCCATACGTTGTGTCGGGATGCCCTCAGTACTTGGACCCTCATTCACAGTTTGGGTGCCAATCTCATGATGATTCACTTAGCAAGAGCCTCCAGCCAGCTAATGGATGCTCTCAGCTGAGTGAGCAAGGCATCTCACAAGTGATCTCTCCACCAGGAGGCAGCAAATCACCTGTTCTTCCAGTGGGGCACTCTCCTGGTCAGCCTGTTCACCTCCTGGGAGAACACAAAGCTGAGGCTGTTCTGTGCCGACTCCCCTCAATGCCAAACACTGGTGGGGGATGCCTTCATGAGGCCCTACACCCCGGGCCTCCTGTATGCCTTCCCTTCCTGTCCCCTGAGGTCGACAACTCTCAAGGTTCACCTAGCTGCCATATCTGCATACTAGGCACAGGCTAGTATTCTGACGGTAGCACAGGGGAAGGTGGTTGGGTGCTTCTTTAAGGGCCTTGTGACCACCTGTTTCTGCCAGTGCGAGAACCTCCTTCTCCGGGGGACCTGTTGCTGGTACTGGCAATGCTCATGGACAAGCCATCTGAACCAATGCACAGGTATGACATCTCTCACCTGTCATGGCAGAACACCTTCTTGGTGCTGGTCACCTCCACCAGAAAGATCAGTGAGCTCCAGGCCCTCTCAATGGAGTCTCCATATCTGGTGATCTTCTTTGGGGAGATCTCTTTCATCAGGTCACACCTATTAAACTTATCCGTCTGGCACTAGGATCACATGGAAGCTTTCCTGTAGCAGTCTAGTAGGGGCTGCCCGTGCAGATGTCATATGCCGACGTCCCTTGTCCTACATAAGTGTGGGTGACCCCGCTCCCTCCTCAGTTCTTTCCCGCTGTCGACCTACTTGTACGGACTCTACGGAAACTTCATTGTTCAGCTGACTGCCAAAACCTGTTTTTCATTTTCTACCATGGCTGGAATCACTTTATTTTGAAGTGATTCCTCTTTACTTTGTATGTCAAGAACCACAGTCTCGTCCACTCTTTTCTGTCGCTGGACCGTTCCCCCTGGAGGTGCTTTGTCTTCTCTTTCTGGGATTGCACCATCGACATCTTCGGCATCAACATCTCCTGCACCCCCAAGCCTCCTGTTCTTCCAGACTATCCTTGGCAGAGAGTTCTACCAGCCTTTCATCGACTGCTGAGGCGTGTCGACCCCCTCATTGTCCCCGGCCCGCCAGTGCTATCTTCCAAGCTATAAGGTCCACAAGTGCCAGGCATCATCGGCTGTGCTGCTCTAGGCAGCCTTTCGTCAGCGCTGGGCACTGTTCTCCCTTTGCTGCAGCCAGCTTCAATGGTGTTTCCTTTTCCATCCGTTGATCTTAATGCCGTGCTCATTTCCATCAACATGGCTATGGTCCAGCAGTTCATTCCACGTCCGGGGCCTTTGTTGCCACTGCTGCTGGATGCTGCTTCAGTGTCACCACCAGTTCGCCCTTCACAACTGGTTCTCCCCAGTGCACAGATGATGCCTTCGTCATTGACACTTATCTCTGACCAGGTGGACGTAGTGGTGGAATACTGCCCTGATCTCATTCTCCCCAAAGAGGAGGATGTGAAGAAAGATGAAGGGGCTTCTTTGTCAGACAGGTCTACTGTCTCTTCTCGAAGCGAGGACTCAGTTAAGTGTACCCTGAGGTCCCCCTTGAGGAACCCCCTTTTCTTCAATATAATGAAGCAACTTTAGACCACTGTGGGGTTCCACACTGAGGAAGAGGATGTCACCAGGAGAAATCTGGTGGATTTCATGGAGATTCCTGAGTCTCCACCCAAAGTCATCCCCCCTTTGCTTCCAGCCCTGGAGGATGCTGCCAGTGCTGCATGGCAAGGGCCTAACTCTGTGTCTGCCATGACACATATGGCTGGCAAGCTTTACCAAGCCCTTTTAGGCAAGCATTTCTATGCTTCCCAGCCAGAGACTTGACTCAGTGGCCATCAAGGCAGCCCATGAAAAGTCCAAGGTGCCCAAACACCTTAGTTCCCTCCCCGCCGATAGGGAATCCAGGAGGATTGACCTTTGGGGCAAAAGAACCTTCGCCTCTGCTATTTTAGGCCTTAGGATTGCCAGTTACCTATCCCATTTGGTCCATTACCAGAATACCTTCTGGAAGAAGGGCAAGACTGCAACACAGGCCCTTCCGGAGGGTCCTCAGAGACAATAGAAACATAGAAACATAGAAGTTGACGGCAGATAAGGACCGTAAGGCCCATCCAGTCTGCCCATTTCTTTTTCTACCTTATAAATGTGCCATCGGCCTTTGCTCTGTCAGTGGCCTATCTATTCATAGTCATTTGTATTGCTCCCTTATGCCTATCCCATGCCTGTTTGAAGCCCTGCACTGTATTCATAGCCACCACTTCTTGTGGTAAGCCATTCCATGCATCCACCACCCTTTCTGTGAAAAAGAATTTCCTCACATTCCCCTTAATCGGCCTCCTCTAATTTCATGCTGTGTCCTCTTGTCCTGCTATTTTTCTTATATTTAAACATGTTAGACTCTTTCACCTTGTTTATGCCCTTAAGGTGTTTGAATGCCTCGATCATATCACCTCTCTCCCTCCTTTGCTCAAGGGTATACATATTGAGCTCCGTTAATCTGTCCTCATATGTCTTCTGATGCAGTCCCTGCACCATTTTGGTTGCCCTTCTCTGGACTGCCTCAATTTGGTTAATGTCCTTGTGAAGGTGTGGCCTCCAATACTGCACGCAGTACTCCAGATGGGGCCTAACCAGTGTCTTGTACAGAGGGATTATTACTCCTCTCCGACTTGTGATACCCCTACTAATACACCCTAACACCCCCCTAGCCTTACCTACTGCTTTAGAGGTCTGCTTGGATGATTTTAGGTCATCAATGATGATGATGCCCAAGTCTCTTTCTTCCTTTGTGACTGCTAGCAACTCCCCTCCCAGCCTATAGGTGGCTTCAGGGTTTCTCTTCCCTATGTGCATGATTTTGCACTTCTTTGCATTAAATCCCAGTTGCCACTCTTCTGACCATTCTGCTAGTTTATCCAGATCTCTTCTCATTCTGCCCACCCCATCTGGATCATCTACTCTGTTGCAGATCTTGGTGTCATCTGCAAACAGACAAGCCTTACCCTCTAGTCCATCTGCAAGGTCACTAATGAAGATGTTGAAGAGGACTGGCCCCAGGACTGATCCCTGAGGTACCCCACTTGTGACCTGCATCTCTTCTGACTGTATACCATTTACCACCACTCTCTGTTTTCTGCCCGTCAACCAGTTTGCCACCCAGTTGACCAACTTCTGACCCACCCCGAGCCTACCCAGCTTATTTATCAATCTTCTATGTGGAACAGTGTCAAAAGCTTTGCTGAAGTCAAGGTAGGCGACATCAACTGCTCCCCCTTGGTCCACCACTCTGGTTACCCAGTCAAAGAAATCTATGAGATTAGTTTGACAGGACCTTCCTTTTGTAAATCCATGCTGTCTTGGATCCTGTGCCCTATGGATTCCAGGTGTTGCACTATCCTTTCCTTAAGGTGCCTCCATAATCTTGCCCACTACTGAGGTAAGACTGACCGGTCTGTAGTTTCCGCCTCCTCCCTGCTACCACTCTTGTGGAGCGGGATCACATAAACCCTTCTCCAGTCTTCTGGGACCTCTCCTGTGCTCAGAGACTCACTAAACAGTTCTGCTAATGGCTCTGCTATGGTTCCTTCTTTAGCTCCTTAAGTACCTGGGATGTATGCCATCAGGTCCCATTGCCTTATCACCCTGAGCTAGCAAGCTCTTGTAGGACCCTTTCTTTTGTGAAGGAGTAGTGCTCACCTCCCTCCCCTGCGTTCATGATGCTGAGCTGTGGGCCCTGCCCTACCTTCTCTTCAGTAAATACTAAGCAAAAGTATCTATTTAGGATAGATGCCTTTCGGGTCCTCCTCCTCACATGCTCCCTTTTCTCCATTAAGCTTGCCAATACCCCCTCTGGACTTTCTCCTTTCACTAATGTATCTATAGAAAGTCTTGTCACCTTCTTTACTGTTCGTGCTAGTGTTTCCTCAGTTTGGGACTTTGCCTGCCTTACTGCCTTACACCTCTTCCCTTAGGGCAGTTTGGTATGCCTCCTCATCTTCATCCGCTGTGTTCCTTATATTTCCTGAAGGCCAGCCTTTTGGCTCTGACCTTTTCTGCTACTGTATTTGAGAACCAAAGTGGTTTCCTTCTTCTTTTGCACTTCCTTTTCTGTCTAACACAATGGGATGTTGCTTCAAGTATTGCATCCTTAATGCTTGCCCACTTTGCCTGTACCCCTCACCTGTGTTTCTTTTGCCAGGGTAGCTTAACTCTGTTGACCATCTTATCAAAGTCAGCTCCTCTGAAGTCCCATATTTTGCCTTGGAATGGGATGATTTAGATGTAGTAGCCAAATTGAACCATACCATGTGATGGTCACTGGCCCCAGGTGACCTTCTACCTGGAGATCTGTGATCCCTTCTTTGTTAGTCAGTACTAGATCTAGGATAGCCCTGTCTCTTGTGGGTTGCTGTACCAGTTGTTTGAGGCCCTCCCCTGCAGGGAATCCACTATGAGTCTAGTTCTGGCAGATGTTCCTGCTGGTATTGACCAATCTGTATCCGCATGTTGAAGTCTCCCATTATCAGAACCTCCCTTTAGCTGTCATGTTTTGTATATCTTCTAACAGTAATGTGTCTATGTCCTCCCTCTGGTCTGGGGGCCTGTAGAAAACCCCAGTTCTTATGGCTGTCCCATTTCCTGTTTCCAGGGTGACCCACAGTTCTTCTAGCTCCTTATGTGTATTCTGAATTTCTGTAGCTTTGATATTTTCATTAACAGACAGGGCCACCTCCCCCCTTTTTGCACCTCGGTCTCTTCTGAACAATACATAGCCAGGTACTGAAGTCTCCAAGTGTGGTTACTGGTAAACCACGTCTCACTAATTACTACTATGTCCAGTTTAGCCTCTGACATTATTGCCTGCAGGTCTGGGATCTTATTTCCCAGGCTGTGAGCATTTGTGTACATGATTTTCCATTGGCCAGATTTTGGTGTGTTAGTTGTTGGGTGAAGTTTGGCATTACCCCTGAGCGTCGTATGGGGAGACAAACCTTTTTTCTTACCTGGTGATGCAAATGAACGGCAAACATGCTGAATTCCTGTTTGACCACTAGCTGAGGGGGGAGGGGTGTTCTTCCCATTCGACGTATGGGGTGCTGCACCCCCTCTCCCCATTTGACAAGAGCTCCTTGGTCTCTCCAAGCTGTGAAGGATGTCAGTAAGCACCTCCTGAGAGCTAATTATGACATGTCTGATTCCACTGCCAGAGCAGTTGCCACTGGTATTTGCCTTAGGCACTCCTGGCTGAGAGTCTCGGGCTTTGTTGCTGGTGTACAGCAGAAGGTCTTGAATGCTGCTTTTGTGGGCTTGAAGTTTTTGGCCCTGATGTGCAGGATATTATTAATGACCTGTAGGCCTCTGGCAGGGCTATTCACTCTTTCATTCCCTCTAACATACCCAACCCAGGAGTAGGCCGACCCAGTCCTTTCACAAGGTCTCCCATAAGTCGTTGTCAGGTAGGCTTCAAGGCAAGCACAAAGCCAGTGCTTCCTTGTCTGCCCCTTCCTCCAGCTCTGGCACCCCTGCCAAAAGCCACAAAGGTGACAGTGTGACTCCAGCCGTGGGTTCCACCTCAGCATGACTCCTTGCCCGACCCCCCCCAAAACATCCTGGCTGACAGCCTCAGATGGTCCCAGTCCAGACAACGTGAGTGGGAACTGCTGACTTCAGTCATAGAAGACCTGTTCGACAGGTGAGGTCATCCAGAGTTGGACCTTTTTACGTCCCCACTCAACGCAAAACTGATGCCTTTCTGTTTGCTAGATCCAAGACCTGGAATTTTCTGGCAAGACGTGTTGTCCCTTTCTTGGAAAAGGATGTTCTTCTATGCCTTTCCTCCCTTCCCTCTAATCCAGAGGGTGCTGATCAAGCTCCAGATGGAGGGGGCCACCCTCATTCTGGTGGCCCCATTCTGGTATCATCAGATCTGGTTTCCATTACAACAGTTGGCTATGGCACAACATAGAAACATAGAAATTGACGGCAGATAAGGACCGCAAGGCCCATCCAGTCTACCCATTTCTTTTTCTACCTTATGAATGTGCCATCGGCCTTTGCTCTGTCAATGGCCGATCTATTCATACTCATCTGTATTGCTCCCTTATGCATATCCCATGCCTGTTTGAAGCCCTGCACTGTATTCCTATCCATCACCTCCTGAGGTAGACCGTTCCATGCATCCACCTCCCTTTTTGTGAAAAAGAACTTCCTCACATTACCCCTTAATCGGCCTCCCTCTAATCTCATGCTGTGTCCAGTTCCCCTGCCCCTCTGCCAGGACCTGTTGACTCTGAACAGGGAACCTGGTCCATCTAGACCTTTAGTCCCTTCATCTGCATGCCTGACATAGCTATTGCCCGGTTTGGGGGTATCTCAGAAAGTGGCTGATATCCTGGTGGCTGCCAAGAAACCTTCCACCAGGGCCACTTACTCGATGGAGTGGAAGAACTTTGCTATATGGGCCACTTCCTGTCACCTAGACTGTTTCACTTGTCTGGTGAACCAGGTTCTGGAGTATTTCCTGTCCTTGTCTGATGCTGGACTTTGTCTGCTATATCAGCCTTCCATGTGCCCGTCGATGGTCATACTGTAGCCCAGCTGGATGTGGCCCGTACTTTTCTGAGAGGCATTCTACACTTGAGGCCTTCTGTCTAGAATCCGCTCCCGGCTTGGGACCTGAATTTTGTTGTCGAGAAACTGACTTTGCCATCTTTTGAGCCAGCCTCATCTTGCGAGCTATGCTTTTGGCTGTGGAAAGTGTTATTTTTTGTTGCTGTTACTTCTGCTTGAAGGATTTCAGAGCTACAGGCTCTCATGTATGAGCTGCTTTATTTGATTTTCTGCAAAGACAGGGGGTCGTTGCATACCAACCCCTAGTTTCTTCCTAAGGTGGCATCTGAGTTTACTTTAAATCAGTCTGTCCACCTGTCTATGTTTATTTCCCAGAGCATACAAATCCAGGGGAAGCATTGCTCCATACCTTAGAAGTGCATGGAATTCTCAGCTACTAAACACACTGCACGAAGGGCTGCAGGAAGTCATCTTAGTTATTTGTTTCTGTCACCCCTGGGAAAGAGGGCATTCCAGTTTCTAAACAGTGCCTGTCCAACTGGTTGGCCAGCTGTATTACTTTCTGTTACAAGAAGTACAGTAAGGAATGTCCTGATCTTCATGGCCACTCAACCAGAGGCATGGCCACTTCGTGTGCCTGTTTCAGGAATGTATCAGTCACACAAATGTGTACTGCTGCTACTTGGAGTACTGTCCACACTTTCACAAATCACTACAGTCTGGACATTGCCTCTAGAAGGCGGGTGGGATTTGGCCTAGGTGTGCTACAAGGCCTTCTTTCTTAGGCTTTTAGCCTCCTGCCACCCAGACTGTCTCGCTGTCAGAACTGCTTGGGACCATTCCATAAGTATGACCTGTTGAAAGAGATATCCCTGAAGAAAATGGAACAGTCGTAAGAACGTACTGTAACAGTAAATCTTTGAAGGAATCTTTTTCATCAGGTCATGCTGTCCCACATTCCTTCCCCCTGGATCTCAGTCTCCAGACAGGTTTTCTGGTTGCTCCAGCCCCTCATTATCATGGGGCTCCTTTCTCTCTCTCCTCAGTTCCCTAGCAGGAGGCCTGGCTCGTATGGTCTCTGGCTGAGGGGAAAGAACTGGGGATGGAGTGGGGCCACACATGCTTATGTAAGACAAGGGACTTCAGCATAGGCGGCCCCTACTAAACTGCTACAGAAAAGCTTCCATGTGATCCTAGCACCTGATGGCTAAGTTCCATAGGTGTGACCTGATGAAAGAGATTCCCTTGAAGGTCTCCTGTTATGGTAAGTTCTTGTGTAACTGTTCTTTTATTATAGGTCACCCCACTCACTTGACTATATCACATGACTACTAATTCCCCAAGATTCCAACTGCAGGTTTCCCATGGTGGGCCACTAGAGGTCGCTATTGCATCTCTCATTGAGTGGAGACATTAAGCTTTAGCCCTCCATGTACTACTGGACACCTATGCTCCCATCTCCCTACCCTCCCTCCAGTTTCCACTCTTCACCCCAGAGCAGGATTTGAAGCTATGTGTCTTGGGACTTTTCCATCTATAGTCCATGAATCTACCCACTATGCCACTTAACCAGACAGGTAGCACCTTCACAGTGCAGGTGTTATTCTCAAATAACCTGGTGGTCACCAGTGGTATTGCAAGGTGCTGCTACATACCTGCTGCTACATTTTTCACTCTTATGCTATCTCCCTACTCTACCTTTGGTTTGTTATAGGACCAACCACTAGGGGCATTCTCTCCTGTTATTACTA
Source organism: Neoceratodus forsteri (assembly GCA_016271365.2). Classification (NCBI taxonomy): domain Eukaryota; kingdom Metazoa; phylum Chordata; order Ceratodontiformes; family Ceratodontidae; genus Neoceratodus; species Neoceratodus forsteri. The sequence continues at coordinate 1,267,460,593 of CM057453.1, forward strand.
TTCTCTTCCCCCATCTTTCTCGCTCCTTAATTTGAAAATATCTGTTTCTACCATCCTCCTTGCTCCCGCTATGTACCTCTCTAACCTCCTTCCATCTGTTCTTTTATTATTCATCTTCCTGCTTCCTGCTACCGCACTCCCTCCCACCTCTGTCCCAGCTCACTGCTGTTCTCTGTTTCCAACCTTCTTCCCTGACAATCTCCACCCCCTACCCTCCCTATCTCTTGTCTCCTACCTCTTTCACACTCTCCTTGGCACCCTGGCACCTCTCTCCTACCATATGTATCCTCCTGGCTCCATCTTATGCACTTCAAACTCTCCCTTCGCCCTCATCCTCCAGACCCCCTTCCTACCCCCACGCTACCTTCGGCAACCCGTCTTCTCCATTAAGCACCTGCGTCCCATCCTACTCCTTATGGCCAGTGATGTTGAGTCCAACTCTGGCCCAGTTCATGTCCTTCCCTCTGATCTCACTCAGGGGCTCCAGGTGGCCCACATTAACATCCACAGTCTTCTTCCCAAAATTGACCTGCTGCAACCTCTTACCATCTCCCTCCATCCAGATGTCCTCATTGTATCTGAATCCAGGCTTTCCCCCAAAATTCTCGACACTGCCATCTCTATCCCTGCTCTCACAATCACCTGGCAGGACCCCCCAAAAAAGGGGGGTGGTGTTGTTATCTACCTTTCCTCCTCTATTCAGTTTTCCACTGTGCTTTCATAATCTCTCCTGCAGCCTATGAACTCATTGTACTCAAACTTTCCCTCCCTTACTCTCTCCCCATCTGTGTGGTGGGCGTCTACTGCTGCCCTGGCTTATCGCCCCCTCTCTGGTCGCTGAGCTCCTGACTAAAATTACTGCTCTCAACCCTTCTGGGGATAGTCTCATCCTGGATGAATTCAGTATCAATTGGCTCTCCCCATCCAACTCCTGCCAAAATGTTAAGTGCTTGCATCCTGTCCAACTTATCTCTATCCCAGCCCAACTTAACATGAAATCTCTAAACCACTCCCTCCCGGACTGGGTCCTCACCGAATTACTGATGCTGGTACATTATCTGATGTGCTGAGTGACCACCATATGGTATACTGTGTGTACAAAATTCACCGCCCTAAAGCACCCCCTAAAATTATCCAGATCTGTTCCTTCCAATCCCTAGACCTATTCTCCCTCCATGCTGACCTAGTCTTCTGACTGGTCTCCAATCTCTAATGCAACTTACATTAACACAGCCATATCAGATTTACTCAGATTTGGGATCAGCATGCCCCCTATGCAAATCCAGGGTCAGAGGCTCCCACCTCCCCTGGATCTCAGCAGTGCTCCTAGCCTACCAGCGTGCTCATGACCTGACATGGAAATCCTTTAAGATCTCTGGTACCCATGTTGACCTGCAGCGGTATCGTACCTTGAGAAATTTCTGCACCAGGGTCACTAGGCTGGCCAAAGCTGAGTTTTTCTCCTCATCTTTCCAGAGAAATGTAAGTCACCCCTCAAAATTCTGGAAAGTTATTCAATACCTATTCTCCCCCCTTTCCAAGTCCCTCCCAATACTTAATTTAGGGACCTCCTCAGCCTCTGACCCTCCATCTATGGCCTTTGCCTTTAACAATTATTTTACTACCTGTGTATCTGCCCTTCTGAGCGCCCTTCCTCCCTCAACTTCCCTCCATCACTCCCCTGCCCCGCACATCACCACCATCTTTCTTCTTTTCACGTGTTTCCCCATCCTCCTCTCTGAAAGCCCTACTAGCCCTCAACCCCTGCCATTCCAGCAGCCCAGACGGGCTTGACCCTAAGCTTCTGCACCACTGGGTCCCTGCAAGTGCTACTCCTCTTGCCTCCTTACTAAACCTCTGCTTCTCTCTGGTCGCTGTTCCTGCTTCTTGGAAGCATGCTACTGTCATCCCCCTCAACAAAGGTGGCTATTCCTTCTCTCCTGGGAACTTCCACCCTATAGCCCTCCTCCCCACCCTCTCCAAACTCCAAAAACACATAGTTCTATCTCAGTTGTCTCCCTTTCTTGACTCCTCATCCTTCTTCACCCTTTTCCAATCTGGCTTTCGCAAACTCCACTCCACCACCTCCTCTCTCCTCCGACTAGCTGAGTCCATTCACACAGCTATGGATCAGGGCCTTCTCACAGCAAAATCATTCGACAATGTCTGTCACTCACTCCTTCTTAAACTCAATTCAGCTGGGCTTTCCGCCCCCGCCATTCAGTGGCTCAGCTCCTAACTCACAGGTAGATCTCAGTCTGTGAGGCTTGAAGGTGCCATATCCCCCTTCCTGCCAGTTGCCACTGGTGCCCCACAAGACTCCATACTTGGACCACTCCTATTCTCCATATTTCTAAATGACCATCCAGCTCTCTGCTTATCTGCATCCATACACATGTACACAGACGATACCACCCTCTTTGTCTCTGGTTCATCACCAGCTGAGCTTTTGTCTAAGCTGCAACCTGATTTTGATTCTATTCAAACATGGTTCCAGTCTAATCAGCTGTCACTTAACGCCAAAAAGACTGTCTCTATTTGCTTTGGAACTAGACCTAGGCTGTCAAAATTCTCGTCCCTCTCTTCCTTCCATACCATTGATGGTGTCCCTGTTTGAAGGTGTGCCCACCTTTAAGTACGTAGGCATCTGCCTTGACCATCACCTCCATTTCTCCCAGCACATAGATGAAATTCACAGAAATCTCCATCCTAAACTTTGGGCCCTTTATAGGTATGAAAGCTGCATCCTCCTCCCTGCCCGCCATGACATCCTTACCAAGATGATTCTCCCCATCTTTGATTACAGCAGTCTAGTCTATGGTGCTGCCCCCAAGTCCACCCTGGCCAGACTGGATCCTCTTTTCCACTCCTTCTTCCACTTTGCCCTTAACTGCCCTACCCATACCCACCACTGTACTCTCTATACTTCTCTTTCCCTCCCTTCTCTTGAGGATTGGCATCTGTCCCATGTTGCCTCCTTCACCTCTAAATTCTGGTTATCCTCTTTAACCCCAATCTCGACTCCCTACTTTCTCCCCCCCAACCCCCTCCTCCTCCTCCCTTCAAAACACTGGGTTTTGCTCCCTCAAGCTCCTCCCCGTAAAACTCTTGCCAGCCAATCTACCTTCTCTTTCCGCTTTCTTAAACTCTGGAATTAATTCCCCTTAAACATTCGCTCTGCTGTTTCTAAACCCTCCTCATTTCTCTTCTCCCCTCGTGTACCTCCCCCCCGCCACTGTCTCTAACGTGCTTGGTCTTGCTGTTCAATTTGTTGCTGACTACAAACATGCTGTAACTGTGGTCATGTATATTGTACTTATTTGTATATTCCTGTACTGCTGACACTGTATATTGCACTTTTTGTACCTCCCGGTACTTTTGTATTCTGATAATCTCACTGTATATTCACTGAATTTCACTGTATATTCAGTGCATTTCCACTGAATTTTCACCTACTAGATATACCTTTCGTTTCTCTGCCGAAAATTGTATTTGTATCCTACTGTACTCTCTTTATTTTACATTGTATGCTACTGTATATAAATTGTACCCACTTTCCCCTTCTCCCCAGGACACATCTGGAAATGAGCTATTTGAGCTCAATATGTTCTTTCCTGGTGAAATGCTTTAATAAATAAATTTCTACTGGGACAGGGTTGTCCTCCTCCCCAACCTGAAGTTCCTTCTGAAAGTTGTTTTGGAGTTTCACCTTAACCAGGTGATTAACCTCCCAGTGTACTTCACCAATCCAACCTTGGAGGACGAGCACAGGCTCCACACACTGAACCTGTGGTGAGCACTTACTTGTTATACGGAGTGCGCAGCTGGAGTTTGAGGAGACGTTTGCCAGCTCTTTGTCACTTACACTGAAGCCACACCTGGCAGACCGGCAGCTAAGCGGGTGATTGGCAGGTGGATAGTCTCTTGCATCCACCTCTGCTATAGGTTGGCTGGTAGGGAGCCTCCCATTGGGCTTAGGGCTCATTCCACCAGAGATACCGCTGTCTTGGTGGCTGCTTCTAGGGACATCGCTATCCAGAAGATTTGCAGGAGTGCTACCTAGAAGTCAGCTCACATGTTCATTTCCCAGTACCACATCATCCTCAAGTCAAGCCAGGATGCTAGTTTTGGGGCCTCAGTTCTCCGCTTCCTGTTTCCAAAATAGGGGTGTGCGCCTTGCCCCCTTCTCCTGGAAAACTGCAGGAGTCTACCCCAGTGGGGGTAGGAAATCGGGCAGACTAGATGGATCGTACGGTCCCCTTCTGCCGACACATTCTTATGTTCTGTGTTCTTATGTGTGGATAAGTGCACCATATCCACATCCCTAGAAATGAAGATTACTCACCTGTAACCGTAGCTCTAGGAGTGGTATGTGGTGCACATCCACACAACCCACCCGACTTCCCCTGGCAAATGGCACATGGATCCTTGCTTCCAGCGTGCAAGATTTGATGTCACGGGGTGGAACTGAGGAGGGTACCACCTGGGTGGGTGGGAGGAGCTTAGCTTGAAGACATTCTAGCAGAATTTAAGTGGGAAGGAAGACTGCCAGTGTGTAGATGTGCACCATATACCACTCCTAGAACTATGGTTACAGGTAAGTGACCCTCATTTAGGATTCATGGGGCATTTGGATATATTCGTACTCTGTTAGGTTGCATTGGAGCATGTGACTGCCTCTATTATGATGCACTGAAGCATTTATTTGTTTAAATCCACTAGGAGTACACTGGAGCATTTAGAGATGTTTGAAATCCATAAGGATACACAAGGATGTTTGTTGACTATTTAATCCATTAGAATGTATTGGGACACTGATTACCATTTAAATCCAGTTGGAAATTCTGGGACATATGCTGATTGTTTGAATCCATTAAGATACATTATCCCATTTCTAGACTGTTTCAGTCCATTAGGATACACTGGAGCCTTTAGAGGTATGTGGAACCATCAGGCTATACTGTGGCATTTAGGGATTTTTGAAATACGTAAGGATATACAGGGGCATTTGGACATGGTGCTGTAAGCCTCTGCGTGCTCTTACAGTAGGTGTTATCAAGGTTTTCATTTTTCTCATGCTGTGGAAGTATCCATTTTGAAAACACTGTTGCAGGTAGAGAGAAAAGAACTAAACCTATCCCTTTATTTTTCCTTTCCTCCAGCTCATGGAACGTATTATGGATCTCCCTACTTTATTACGCCATGCCTTCAGGGAGATGTTTTCTGTGGGGGGCCTCTTCTGGATGTTTCGGATAAGAATCCTCCTCTGCCTGCTAGGCGCCTTGCTGTATCTGATCTCACCGCTGGACATCCTTCCTGAGGCTCTGTTTGGAATCCTGGGCTTTTTGGATGACTTATTTGTCATCTTTCTGCTGCTGATTTATATCTCCATCATGTACCGTGAGATGGTAACTCGGAGACTGAACAGGTGAAATTACACAAAGTGAATAGACATCAAGTGGCTTGAAGTCAAAAGAATGAAAAATGAAAGGTTCACCAGATATACTATGGCAAAATATAAGGGGAGAATGTCATTTGTTTACAAAATGAGGAATAGATATTTATGCAACTATCGGGTAAAGCCTACTAATGAATAACTGGAATAGAAATCTGCTGACCATTGGTCTCTTATAAATACCAAAACAAATGCTGTTTTTAATGGAGAATGTCAAGCGAACATGCTGCCTGCAATTTAGCATATGCATCTTTTTTTTATTACTGTATTTCTTTGTCTGCCTTTTACTGCCCAGATGCCCCTATCCAAACACCCCCCATTCCCACCAGCTCTGTCACCAGGCTTCTACAGTGCTTACCTCACTCCTGCTTGTCCTCTGCCAGATGGCCTCCTCAGAGGTGCCTCTTCAGTGTGGAGCTGTCGGGGGTTCGGGCATCACCCTACGACCAGGGTATTTTCCACCTTTTCTTCCCAGAACTCACAGCGCATGCAGTGGACACAATGTACATACACCGTCTCACAAAGAGATGCCCCCAATGTCCTGCAAGTTGGATCCCTCTCCCTGCATGCCCCCCGTGCTGTTGTCTGAATTCTTCCACATGGCAGATGACCCCCCCCTCCAGTGGAGGAGAGCTGTCCTGGGGTGTGGGGGGGATGTGCAGTCCTCTGTCACCCGGCTGGCCCCAGAGTGACCAGTGTCTGTTTCCAAACCTGGGTCACTGCCATGACAGGAGGTGAGGCACCCAGTGCTTCATCTCTTCTTGCCACTAGGCCGGCCCTTTCATGTGAATCTTAATAAATGGCTGGCACATAAATTGGTTTTCAGGCTGTTACAAACACTGTGTAAAACTCTGATGTCAGTAGTTAACCAAGGACTGCAGCCCAGTCCATAAAGTAATGTAAATACAGTATATGAACAAAAACATATATTGAAAAAAGCCATGTATAATTTACAGTGGGTGGAGAAACTGTAAAAATGATTGTCTACCCATTGGATGCACAGGAGTGATCCCTGTCTGACTTTGTTTGATTAGGTGGGTGATTGGAGGTACATGAAGCTGTGACCATGGAACACTGCCGGTCAGATTGTAAGAGCTGTTGCCTAGCTTTACATATTGCACTTACTCAGGGCTTAAATAGTACAGTATGGGTCTGCAAACCATAAAGTAGACCTAGGGGAGGGAATCAAGGGAAGAGTTCAAGTAGGTTTTATTTTTCAGAGGTAAAACCATAATGTGAAACTAATTTTTGGGGGCGGAGGGGAGTGCACTGAGGACAGACACCCCATTTTCCTCCTTTTTCTGTCACTTTGGTACTTGCTGAGTATGTTGCTGCATCTGACCTTATCAGCAAGAGGCACTGGCTATGGTCTCCTTGTAGACTCTGACAAGTGCCATGCACAACCTAGCCACAAGGAGTGCTGCAGAATGATGCCCTCTAAACTTTCATTATACTTGAAAACTAGGTGCATTCTCCACCGTGAACTGCTCACTTTCTGCTGGCCTGTTGTGTGAGAGATACAGACTGTTGCCAAACCAGCTTTTCTGCATGGCAGTACTGAAAACTACCACTGGGCCAGTTATGGGGGAGTTCTTGGAGGATACAAATGTGTGTGTCTGTCCGCATGGTGGGTGGTATGACACAATGTGATTTAAAGGGAACACTCAGCACTAAAAGTCCCACACCCAAGTGTGTAGCTAGTCCCAAATTATGCTTGGTATTCAAGAAACTTTTTTTTTGTTACTTACTGTTTATTGCAGTTTATTGCACTATAGTAGATTGTATCTAATTCTGCTGACTTGCTAGCAGACATTTTTCGGTAACTACAGATCCCAGAATCCCTTGCAGCTGACATCAGAGGAGGGCTGCAGCAGTGAGAGATTCAATACACTGCAGCGAATGTTAGAGCTTTTAGAATCTCCGATCAGATGTTTTCTGGTTCTGTTTTTCTGCAAGGACTAAGTACAGTCTTCTGTGCATTTAGCCTAGGGAGGACAGCGGGACCAGCAAACAAAATATCAGAGGTTCTAAAACTTCTGACATGCACTGAAAGCTGTTGAATCTCCCACTGCGGTAGCTATCCTCTGGTGTCAGCTGCAGATGATGCTGGGATTTGCAGTTACACAAAATGTCAGCTTGCAAGTCAGCGGAATCTGCCTGATACAATCTACTGTACAGCAGTAAACTGTAAGTAAGAAAAAAATGTTTTTGCACACAACATGCAAATTGGGAGAAGCCCCACACTTGGGTGTGGGTCTCAGTACTGACTGTTCCCTTTTACAAAATAGGAGGAAGGTCATAAGGTAGACAATTGGGTAACTATCATGGTTAAAAAAAAATGTTAACCCTGATTCTAATGAAACTCACTTATCCGAAGCATTTACCAGGAAAAGAGTTTGCTTTTATCATAAAGCAGTGATGTTACATGCTTAGTTTTGTAATAATACATTGTACTTTATAATGTACTGGAACTGAAACTGTAATGTTTCCCTAAATCAGAAAATACATGCTTAAAACAATCATTAAAACAGTTGTGGATGCATTTTTCTTCAGAGCTTTATACTTTATATTAAACATGCTGAATTGTACAAAATAGTGGGTTTATTCTTTTTTTTTTTTTAGCCCAGGCAACTTGCTTTAGCAAATAACTATTTTCCTAGATATATGAATGAATGATTGGAGTTTATTGATGTTCTGAAGACATTTCAGTCAGAAATAGACAGACAATATAGTATATATCAATCAATCAAAAATCTTTAACCAGGTGGGCACCATTGAGCAAGCTCATTTTCGAGGTGGACCTGGAGTAGACAATACAGGCATATACAGTAAGAATCAGCATATAAAGTATTGGCACAAAGGACGGGACAAGGCACTTGGAAACAGATATCTACAGGCTAACATGAAGACAAAAGTTATACAGGCAAAAAAATACATATATAGTAATGCAGCAACAGATATATACAGGTTACAAACATAGCAGAGCTAAGTAATACAGAAAGAGATATATACAGGTTACAGACTTCATAGAAGCAATGTTTAATCGAGATATATATATATATATATTTTTTTTTTTTTTCTTTTTAAGAAAAGGGCTGGATGGGCAGTAGTGGGCCCAAGGGGAGTGGGGCCTGGGCTTGGACAGGGAGTTGGGCCCTGTGAAGACAATGCAGGAACGGGGTAGACTAAGTGGCCGCAGTCCTGGTTGTTAAGGGAAGCAGACACAGGATTCCTTGGAATGGCACATGAGTAAGGCTTTGAATGAGGCTGAACTAATAGGGAGACTTATTTTCAGGCTTTTTTGCAGCTTATTCCACAGCTCGGGAAGTGCATGTCTCATGGATGCCCTGCCAAAGTGGGATCTAACCTTGAATACTTTCAGCGTGATGTAAGTGGCACTTCTTGGAGCATAATTACTTGAGGTGCTTAACGGTATACAGGCTGCAATATAATTGGGCAGTTTATTTGTAATGGCTTTAAAGGTCCAGAAAGCCACATTTCTGTAACATCTGAGAGTAAGGGAACTCTAGCGTACTGCAGTGTACAGGAGACAGTGGTGGGTGGAGTAGGGAAGCTCCGTTATTAACCTTAAAGCTCTGTGGTAGAGTGTATAGAGTTTGGAGAGGGTACCAACTGTTCCTTGGCTGTATAGAAAGTCAGCATAGTCTAACAAAGGGAGAAAAGGTTGTTTGGACTAGCCATGTTTTGGCCTCCCTGGGTAGAAGGTTTTTTATCCTATAGAAGAGTCCTAGTCTCTGTCAGAGTTTCTTTATCAGCTCTTCAGTGTGTCCATGGAATGAGAGAGAGTTGTTGATCCAGACCCTAGATATTTGAAATTAGACACGTACTCCAACTGTTCACCCAGAACAGTGGAGATCGGGAGAAGGGATCCTGGGGATAGCAAATCTGGAGAGTTGGACAGGGGAGAGAAGAGCATGGCTTTAGTTTTCTTCGCATTCAGGAACAACTTCTGTTTTAGGAGCTGGAGTTGTAGCTGATTGAATTCGTCCTGAAGAGTTGGAAGTACTGTGTCAAGGGAAGGCCCACTGGTATAGAGCATTGTGTCATCTGCAAAAAGGTGTATTTGAGCCTTGTTGATTGTGACATTGATTCTGTTAATATAGATTGCGAAAAGCAAGGGGCCTAAAATGGAGCCTTGTGGTACACCCCTAATCATGGGTTTAAGGGGCAAGACCTTACCATTAGCCTTAACTTGCTGGAAGCGACCTGCCAGGCAATTGGTGAACCATTAAGGGAGAGAGCATCCAGGCCAGTGCTCCAGAGGGACGAAAGAAGCAAGAAGTGGTTGACAATGTCGAAAGCCTTGCTGAGGCACAGAAAGACTGCACCAACGAAATTCTTGTTATCCAGTGCTCCCTGCCAGTCCTTGTTAACCTTGGCTATAACAGAGATGGTGCTATGTTGAGCCCTGAAACCTGACTGGAGTGGGTTTAGGAGGTTTGCCGATTCCAGGTAGTTCCTAAGCTGGGAATGAATGATTTTCTCCAGCAATTTAGACAGGACCAGGAGGAGAGAGAGGGGCCTGTAATTATTCAGATCACTGGGATCTCCATTCTTAAATACAGGAATAACGTGTGTGGTTTTCCAGATGGTAGGAAGGTTCCCTTGGGAGATAGATAACTTGAACAGATGTACAATGGGTACCACTAGAGCACCATAGCCTGCCTTTAGAAAGTATGGGTCAATACGGTCAGCACCCGGGCTTTTCCTGACATCCAGTTGAAGCAAACGGTCCTCCACTTCCTTTAGTGATGTAGGTTGGAGAGGGAAGGATGGATCAGTTGGGGGGGGGGGAGAGTCAGAGTCGTCGAGACCAAGTTGGGCACGTAATGTACTAGCTGGGGAGGAATTGAAAACTAACCTAGCAGTCACAAAATGGTTGTTGAAGGAGTCAAGAATGGTAGGTTTGTCTGTGACTGTAGAGGCACCGACCAAGATTTTTGCAGGCAAGGAGTTGTCAGGAACATGGCATGCAATGTCTCTAATTGTCCTCTAGATTTTAGTTGAGTGCTGGGTAGAAGCTTCAGGGTGAGAGCAGTAGTAATTAGCCTTAGTATCTCTAACCAATTTGGTACAAAGGTTTCGTGCTCTCATAAAGAGATTCCAGTCGTTAGGTAACTTAGTCCTACGAGCAATTTTACATAGCCTGTCCCTATTCCGTAATGCACTCATTAGTTCAGGGGAGAACCAGTGGGAAGATTTGTTTCTGATGTGAGTTTTTACTAGTGGGGTGTGCTTATCCAGAGCATTTAGCATGATTTCTTGGAAAATGTCATAGGCAAGAGCCACAGTTTTAGCAAGATAGAAGTCCTGCCAGTGAGGGGAATGACTTAACTCAGCAGTAAAAGCCCAAGGATCAAAGTGGCGTCTGCTTCTTTTTATTGTAGATTTGGGGCGGTTGGGCAGGGATATGACTAGACCAAACACAGGCAATAAAGCAGTGATCACTGATGTCTGAGAAGAAGACTCCAGCTTGGGTATACAGATGAGGTTTACTAACTAGCATAATGTCCAACAGGGTGCTTTTGTCAGGATTACTCGTTTGGACGTGTGGCTTCATTGATAAGCTGGGACAATCCAAGGGAGTCACAGAGCATTTTGAGGGAAGAAGAGGCATTGGAGTGCCAGTCTAGATTTAGATCCCCAAGTATTATGGCTTGTGAAGAACTATGCCCCAGGGTATTACTCAGGTGGTGTAGAAGCTGCAATCCTGCTGAAGGAGGCCTGTAGCAGCCTACCACACTATTCGAAATTCCGGTAGCAATCTCCACTTGAAGAGATAAGAGTTTCAAACTTGTTTGAGACCATGGTCAAATCAAGAATGGAGACAGAGTACTTATCCTTGACATAAATAGCCACCCCACCACCCCGGACTGCCTGTCCATACGGATCAGTGAATAGGGGAGGTGTATAGAATGATTACAGGTAGAGGAGTGGAGCCGCGATTCAGAGATCACCAGAATGTCAGGGGTAGTATGACTAGTCCAGGCCTGGATAGAAGGGATTTTTTTTAACAGGCTACATGCATTAATGTGCATAAAGCTTAGTCCTTTGAGGTTAGAAAGGTCTGAAGGTGAACCAATGTTGGTGAGAGGTCCTGGGTTGAGCTCAACATTGCCAGAACACAATAAAAGGAGAAGCAGGAGATTTCTAGAGGATACCTAGCAAAGTCTTTAGGAACTTTTTTCTTTCACGCTTGCATGGATCACGGTTACGGCAAGAGGGCAGCTTTGGGCTAGATCCTAGGTTATTTAGGGCCACATAGAGTAAAATCTTAGCGGCAAAGGATAGGGGAAGGCGGCCACTAACAGTTGACGGGTTCTGAATTTTAGCCCTAGTCCCGGGTAGGGTGCCAGAGGGCCAAGTTGGTGGAGTATCCAGATCCAGCAAGTCTTGCAGTTCAGCACATATAAGCAGTTCAGCAACATGCAGGGTATCTGCTTGGTCAGGTGTAGAGGTATGGTCCCCTGTCTTGCATAGTTACTTCTGGGAAGATGAGTGAGGTGAAGTGGGGTAAAGTAGAAGGAAGGATCGACAGAAAAGTACAACTGATAGCTGCATGTTGTATAATATTCTAGCTTTCATGAGAGAGTAAAAATGGGCCAGTGGGTAAGGTAAGGGCTGAGAGGATAACAGTTAGCAAATTGGGCCAATCAAAAGGCTAGAAGTTAGGGCCAACAGGCATGCAGTAGGCGGAGTTAGAGTGCATTTAAGGCGGCTTAGGGAGGGGCTGGGTCGAAATTTAAAATGAATCCCGGGGGGAGCGCTGGCCAACCAGAAAGATTGGGTGCAAGGAAAGCCAATAGGCTTCAGTTCCAAGAAGGTGCCAAGAGTTCAAACAAAAATCAGAAGTCCAGAGCCAACTCCATACCTGTTGAGCTGGAACGGGGCTGTAGGAGGTGCTTCTAATGCTGGATGCGAGGGGTTCCCTTCCCAACCACGGCTGCAGTCACAGCCTGAAGGGGCTATAAGAGGGATGCCTATATAAAGAGGACAAAGATGGGTTTGCATAGGACCCGCGGTAATCAGGATTATAGAGCTGACAAAAGAGCACAAAAGGGCTATGTCACTCAGTGTCCTGAAATCGGAGGGGATGGGCGGATCAGTCTGGGACTGGCACCAGAGGTAAGGAAAGGGAAAAATTAATAGTAAAAAGGACAAAGGCAAGTGGGCGGGCAGGGCAAGATCAAAACGGGGAACACTGAAAGCAACAATGTATGGCAAATTAACTTCACTTTAGGCAAACATATATATACATATATATAAAAATAGACTGTATCACAAATATTAAATATATAACATGCAAAATGCATGAGTACTGAATATCAACAGCAGAAGGAATCTTACATACTTTATTTTGTTTCAGGATAGATTTTAGGAAATATCCCAGTTGTAGCAATATTCTTTGTTCTTTACATTAGAATACATAAAATAAGACATGCATTGAATTCAAAATTCCTCAACACATTACCTAACCAGGTATCCCACTGGAAGTTGTAAAAGGGGCAGTGTTAAACCACGTGCATCAAATTTTCCTGGTGTCCTACAGTAAGTTACATAGACATTGATCAGTTAAGCAATATACCATGACGGTGTGGGTTATGCTAGGATTTACAATGCCTGCTGTGTTGTTTGGTCACAAGACCGCAGGCCGAGTGAGCAAAACACACCAGGTGTTTTAAATCCTAGTATTAACCCACATCCTGGAGTGGTATATTGCGATTATACAATGTCCCTATGTTTTTTGTTTTTTTTTGCAGAAACAAATAGTAAATGCAAACATTTTTTCATTTTAATTTATTTTGTTCCTATTTTTCTGTTCTGCCAGAAGAAGAAGTCCTTCCTTAGTGGGGCTGTTGTGATACTGTGCATGCGCAGTATTGCTTTGTGGTTCCCACTCTGTGCGTTTTTTTGGGACCAGAAAATATTTAAATCTGTGTCCCTAGTTGCGTCTTTTACTGTGTGGTGGCTTCATTCTTTTAATGGTTACTTTTATTCTGCTACAGTTGTGGTACATTTTTAGGACTTGGTGTGTCTGTGGTGAGGACGTACCTGCACTGTTGTCACATGAGTGAACGGCAGCGGGGTGGCTCTGTCTCGGTGGATTCCAGAGCGTCGAGCTTTAAGGGCAACAAGCTTTTTTTTTGTGTGTGTTTCTCAACGAGAGTTGTGACTACAACGAGCAGTTCTTGGTTTGGGGAAGGTGGCGATTAAGAGGACAAGGGAGTAAAACTGGAGGAGCGAGGAAAACATCTCAGAGGTAAGTCATGTGGAGACCGCGCTTTATCAGGTTCACTGTTCATTGTCATGTTTGCCAATTGTGAGCTTCTTGTGGTCGGAGTGATTTTGGGGGAGTTCCTGGTGCGGCTTTCTGGTCAGTTGGCTCTTCTTCCCATTGGTACTGATGAGGATTTACAACGGGTTCGAAGTGCCAACTGATGAATCAGGAAGTGGCTTTCTATGTGCCCATTGTATAATTATTTAATCACATGGATTACATAATTGTTTTCAGGATTTTACGGGAAAAGTGCCAAATTGAAATTGCACGGCAGTGGTTTTCATGTTTATATGTATCTTCAGTGATTTTCAGATAAGGTTGTAGTATAACCTCCTCTTTAAAAATTCCAGTGATCAGATGAAATCTGTTCTGCCCCAGCTTCTCCATTACCAATTGCTTATCTATAAAAGTTAATGTAGTCTTTAAAATTTTACTGTTGGATTTAGATATCACAGTGTTTTGGGTTAACCGTGACCACAAACATCCCAGCCCTATTTCTGACAAGATTTTTTTTTTTTTGATGGAAACAGTCCAGGGCATGTTACATTTCTGTTTCCCATAGATATTATTTATACAAATCTACAGATATTGGCAATGTAAATAATGTAATAGACAGGATTAATTGGGAATTACAACTAAAGGGGAAAAGTGTAGAGGAAAGTTGGAACTTCATCAAAAGCACCATAATATCTACAGTACATGTAATAAGTACATAAAAATAATTAAAAAATATAGTAAAAAAGGTCACATCCCTAAATGGTATAAAAATTAACTATTTAATACGAAAAAAGAATACTCTCTACAGAAAACATAAGCAAACAAACACTGAAGCCTCATGAAAATGGTCACAAGTATACGGAGAAAATGTAAACACTCTATTAAATTGGCCAAAAAAAACATAGAGCTAAAACGTGCACAAATAGCAACAAAGCAATAAAGTTTTTATAGCAACAATAATTCACTTAAGAAATCAAATAATAAATTAACAACACTAACACATGGAAGTAATACCATAAATAATCCACAAAAGTAGCAAATATCTTTAATAATTACTTCTGTTCAGTATTCAATCCGAATTCAGTCCTCCCATGTACTCACGCAACATCAAATCCTGAAAATTTCAGCATTACAGAAGAACAAATATCTACTACGACTGATAATTTAAAAACTCATCATGCACTGGGACCAGATAATATCTCCCCCTAGATGCTCAGAATAATGAAACCAAGTATTATAAAATCATTAAGACTTCTGTATGAAAAATCTGTTTAAGAATAGGTGGTACCGTGGGACTGGAAGATGGCAGTTGTGACATCCATCCATAAGAAGGGCAATAGAAAACAAACACAAAATTATAGACCTTTTAGCCTTACCTCAGTTGCTGGGAAAATTCTGGAGTCTATACTCAAGGAAAAAATATTGATTCACATTACCATCAGTGATCAGATCAACACAGAACAACATGGTTTCACATCTAGTCGCTTGTGTATGACTAATTTGCTATGTTTTTATGAACAGGTTATCATCATCATCATCATCAAATCTTTATTTATTCAGGCGAACATCATTGAGCAAGGCTCATTTACAAGATGGACCTGATAAGGTCAAGGTTCAATAGTTGATACACAACAGATACATCATACACTTATATAAGACAGTTATACATACAGGGGAAAATAACGTTTATAAACACAGTGATGTACAGTAAATTCACATGATAAAAAATGGTTACAGGAAAGTTAAGCTAATATTTACAGTATGTACAGTATATACATATCCCAGTGGGGGGGCATGGCAGACACTCAACATAATGTAATACTAGGATAGGTTAGTGGGGCACTGGACAGTGGATCATCTGTAGATGTTGTATTTATAGATTTTTGTAAAGCATTCAATACAGTCCTGCATTGGGCAATTTTGGGGGGAAAAAATTCAGATTTGAACATACCGAATAATATCCAACAGTGGACCATTGACTGGTTAACAGGGCTTACCCAGAGGGTATCAGTAAATGGGTATCTATCAGAAGTGGGCAAGGTAACCAGTGGGGTACCCTAGGGGTCTGTCTTGGTGCCAGGTAATATTCCGGATACGTATTGCAGAGATGAATAACGATGTTATCAGTTGGAGTACAAAATATGCAGACGACTCTAAACTTGGAGGTCTGCACAATACCCAGGAAGACATAGAGAAACTTCAACAAGACTTGGATTCAGTCAAAAGATGGGCATATAGATGGGGCATGAAATTTAAAGATCATGTGCAATGGTTTTTACATATTTTTAATAAAAGTTTAAAACACTGAAATTCAAGTACTTGTGTCATGATTAAGGTTTCCTGAAACTTTCATGCTGTTTGGTTTTGTGGTTTTATTTAAATCAGCATTTGTTAACTTGCTCTACAGTTGCTGAAAACACTGAAGTTATTTCTGTCCTCTCAGTCAAACTTAGAGTGCGATGACATCATTTTGGAGTAGCCTGCTGTTTCAGATTCCTAATCAAAGCAGGAGTTTGTATAGTTTATGGTTTGCTGAGCTCTCCACATTTCTTACAAACCCAGTCTCTGGTTTGTGTTTAGATAGATCAGCTTAAAATATATAATTATTTTCCTTTAAAAAGCTGATCATTTCAGTTTCAATGCTGAATTGAAGTAGCGGAAATCTTTTTCTGCGCGAAATCAGCTTGTCTGTATCACGGCTCTGTTCGTTCTAATCAAACCTAATTTATTTCTAATTATATAACACAGGGCTGTTTAATGAATATCAAATAAATCTAAATTTTGTTCATTCACATGAACAGTTTCTCTTTAATGTAGCCTTCATAAATACAATCACGTAAGAAATTTCTTTTCATGTTAGACTGACAAACAGGTGCTTGTCACAATCTGCTACAGTATTTCGAGCATGTACTGTCAGATCTCAAAATATTTCAGTACTTTGGTGGTTTCTGTGTGAAAGTACATCATGTATGTGTAAAACTAGAAACACTATGTGGCATCCCAATGCACCATGTCTCTGCCCCACAGTTGAGGCAACTGCAGTCTACTGCCACAAGTTCCCTGCCTTCTGCTCCACATTCGAGGCTGCTGCACCCTGCTGCCCACTGCCTTCTCCCACACAGTCAGGGATTGTGTACCTAGCTGCCTCCATCCCCTGCCTAAAGAATCAGAACTACTGCACCCTTCTGTCCCCTACCCAAATAATTAGGGTTGCTGTACCCTGCTGCCCTTTCTCCTCCACCCTCACAGTTAAGGATGCTGCACCTGTTGCCCCCTGTTCCTGTCTCCACATTCAGGGCTGCTGTGCTGTGCTAAGCCCTAGAGGACCAGGTTCGCTGCCTCCACAGCTGGGGCTGCTGCACTAGCCCCCAGAGGTGTGGCTTTTGCTGCACCATGCTACCTACTTCCAGTGCCCCAAATGGTCAGGGCTGCTGCACCACATGTACTGCATCTCCCAGTCAGCTGCTGTACCCTGATGCCCCATGTGTCCTGCCCCACAGTCAAGGCTTCCGCACCATGCTGTCTTCTATCCCCTGTCATCACAGACAGGGATGCTGCACCCTGCTCTTTTCTACACAGTTGGGGTTGCTGTGTGCATGCCTCAGCAGTTAGGACTGCTACACCATGCTGCCACGTGCCACAAGATTCAGGGCATTTGCTGCACCCTGTTGTGTACCTACACAGTTGAAACAGTTGCACCCTCCTGTCTCCCTGCCACCAGAGTCCAATCCTCTGCTACACCCTGTTGAAAAAACCTTTTGGATTCAACTTTGGGTGGAAAGTACTTCATTTACAAAGCTTGGAGTGCAGATGATAATTTTGGTCTGTTTGTATTCATTGGATTTGCAACCCTTTGCCTGCATCCCTCCCAACCTGGGCTGTTCACAGTTTAACTGTCTGTTGTGTAGCAAAAGCCCCACCTCTGGTGGCTAGAGCAGCATGGTACAGCAGCCCCAGCTGTGGAGGCAGGGAACCTGTGAGGGTGGAGGAGAGATGGCAGCAGGGTGCAGCAACCCCAACTGTTTGGACAGGGGGTGACAGGGTGCAGCAGTCCTGATTCTTTAGGCAGGGGATGGAGGCATCAGGGTGCACAATCCATGACTGTGTGGGAGAAGATATTGGGCAGCAGGGTGCAGCAGTCTCAAATGTAGAGCAGAAAGCAGGGGGCTTGTGGTGCAGGAACAGCTGGCAGTAGACTGCTGCTGCCTCACCTGTGGGGCAGAGATATGGTGCATTGAGATGCCACATAGTGTTTCTAGTTACACACATACATGATGTACTTTTGCACGGAAACCACCAAAGAACTGAAATGTGTGAGTTCAGACAGGTGCCTGTCACACTCTGCTACAGTGTTTCAAGTACATGTACTGTTTGTCAATCTGACATGAAAAAAATGTTCTTACATGAATGTATTTATGAAGGCTACATCAAACTATTTCTGTGGCTGAATAACATTTAGATTTATTTTATGTTCATTAAATAGCCCTGTGTTATATAGTTAGAAAAAAATCAGTTTTGATTAGAAAGAACTGAGCTTTGATACAGACAAGCTGATTTCTCACAGAGAAAGATTTCCACTACTGCAATTCAGCATTGAAACTGAAATAATCAGCTTTTTATGAGAAGATAATGATATCTTTAAAGCTGATCTATCTAAACACAAACCAGAGTCTATGTTTGTAAGAAACTTGTAGAGCTCAGCAAACCATTAACTCTACAAACAACTGCTCTGACAGGGAATGTCAAACTTCAAGGTACTTCAAAATGATGTCATCACACTCTAAGTTTGACTGAGAGGACAGAAATAACTCCACTGTTTTCAGCCACTCTAGAGCAAGTTAACAAATGCTAATTTAAAGAAAATCACAAAACCAAACAGCAAGAAATTTTCAGGAAACACTAATCATGGCACAAGGACTTGAATTTCAACTTTTCAAGCTTTTGTAAAAAATATGTAAAAACCATTGCACATGATCTTTAATGTTGACAAATTTAGAGTGTTACACCTTGGGAAGACCTGCATTGCACATAAGTACTCATTGTGTAACACCATATTACTAGCAACTGTAAGCGAGAGAAACTTGGGAATCATTGTGACAAATACATTTGAACAAAACGTCCAGTGTACTGCTGCAATATCGGAGGCAAATAGGGTCTTAGGGACAATAAGAAAAAATATAAGTTGCCGTAGGAAAGAGTTGCTAATGCCGTTATATAAATCCTGTGTTAGACCTCACTTGGATTACGGAAGCCAATTGTGGTGCCTGTACAAACAGTCCGATATAAAAAGAGTAGAGAGGGTGCAGCACAGAGCAACTAAGATGATTCACAGCCTAAAGAATAAAAAATATGAGGATAGATTTATTGATTTGAACCTCTTGAATTTAGAGACACGTAGGAAGAGAGGAGATTTATTGCTAATGTACGATCTAATAAAAGATCCATATATACTTACAGAAATTAATTTGGAAGTCAAAGACATTAAAACTTTCACACATGGGCATCCACTACAGTTAAAACCATCACGATTTCTGACAACCAAACTACTGTTAGCATTTTGCAGCACTTTTATTTCATTTTTAAACCTTGACTGCTACTATTTGGCCCTAAACAACTGCTAGGCTTAAGAAAGTACAAAATAAAACTTTAAAATGCAACTTTTGTTGCGAGTACCCCCGCGACCCCTCACAGCCACTTCTGGGTCATTTAGACCTTCATAACACAGCCCTGCTGCGAGCGGGCAGAGTTGTAGCTGGTAAAAACATTGTGTGTGTGCTTATTGTATGGGAAAGTGGTGTGGGAGAATATATACCTTGAAAATGTTGTGAACAGAACTTTTAGCTTTTGAGCCCTGTATATCCTATTACCAAGAAGCAGAAAGATAGTGGGGGAGACTCACTACTGTGAGACCAAACTACTGTTAGCGTTTTGCAGCACTTTTATTTCATTTTTAAACCTTGACTGCTACTATTTAGCCCCTAAACAACTGCTGGGCTTAAGAAAGTACAAAATAAAGCTTTAAAATGCAGCTTTTGTTGTGAGTACCCCCGCGACCCCTCACAGCCACTTCCGGGTCATTTAGACCTTCATAACACAGCCCTGCTGCGAGCGGGCAGAGTTAGAGCTGCTAAAAACATTGTGTGTGCTTATTGTGTGGGAAAGTGGTGTGGGAGAATATATACCTTGAAAATTTTGTGAGCAGAACTTTTAGCTTTTGAGCCCTGTATATCCTATTACCAGGAAGCAGGAAGAGAGTGGGGGAGACTCACTACTGTGAGACCAAACTACTGTTAGCATTTTGCAGTGCTTTTATTTCATTTTTAAACCTTGACTGCTACTATTTAGCCCCTAAACAACTGCTGGGCTTAAGAAAGTGCAAAATAAAACTTTAAAACGCAACTTTTGTTGAGAGTACCCCCGCGACCCCTCACAGCCACTTCCGGGTCATTTAGACCTTCATAACATAGCCCTGCTGCGAGCAGGGCACGTGTTGCTGCGCGAAGAGACACGCGCATCTGCGTGTGTCTGCTGTGTCTGCTGGGACCGTGGGACAAAGGAGAGAAATCTAGAAAGTACCTGAAAAGTGAGTAAAAATAGGGGAATAGTAAAGCTTTATATATATCACTGACAAAAAATGGCTAAGACCAAAACAAAGAAAAAGATCCATAAACCATGTTCAGGCTGTAAAATGTTTACTAAAGAAGCAACATTGGAGGATTTTATATGTGATAAATGCCTATTGATTCAAACCTTACAGGCTGAAATTGAGCAGTTGTTGCAGAGAGTAGAAGGAAATAAACAAATGGGGAAAACTGAAGTTCAGGAAGAAATAGGGGAACTGGAAGCATTTATAGACTCATTCATAGCTGATAGTGATAAAACCGCAACTAAGGAGGCAGACTTACAGCAAACCTTATTTGAAATGGAAAAAGATACTGTAGATGTAAATTGGGTGCATACACAGAATCTGAATACTAAATACAATGGTAAAACACAAATATCAAATAACTATCCAGAAACAAAGAACAGATACACCTTACTAGAACCTGATATGGAAGAACCCCAAAGGCTTTTACAAGATGTTCACAAAGATGTTAAAGGTCAGGTTGATATAAACCAGGACAAAATAGTATATGACAAGACTGGGAAATTAGATTAAACTAGTAGAGTTTCTGAAAATAGCAAAAAAACTGAACACTCAAATGCTGACCCTTTATCAGAAAACAATGACAAAAAGATAGGAAGAAATAAAGATATTTTGATTATAGGTGACTCCATTACTAGAGGCATTGATACATTGGTGTGCCATGGTAGGGAAATGCACACTACTGTAAGCTCATTACCAGGGTGAAAATAGCGAATATAGGTAACCTCCTAAATGGACTAATGGAGGGACTTCAGACACCACTAGTTATACTCCGTGTAGGTACAAACGATGTGGGAAGCGGCAATATAGAAAACATTGTACAGGAGTACCAACATATAATAAACAAAATTAAAGAAACGGAGGGGGATATTATTATATCGGGTTTGCTCCCAACTCATGGGAAGCATGTTTTTAAAAACCCCAAAATAGAGCAGTTAAATATACGGTTGCATGCTTTTTGTGAATACAATAACATAGGATTTATGGATAATTCAGTAACCTTTGGAAATCATGTACTGTTTAAAAGTGATGGTTTACACTTAAATAAAGCTGGGACTCGCATACTGAGTAAGAAGATGAATGATATATCCTTCCATTTAAACTGGAAAAAGGGGGACGGAAAATTCATAAGCTAGTACCTAAAACTGTAGATCTACAGGAAGGCTGGAAAGGAGTATTAATAAATGCACACAGTCTAATAAATTTGAGGAATTACAATATTTAATGCAAAACAAAAATATACAAATTGTACTTATTACTGAAACCTGGTGGACAATAGAAGATCAGTGGGACAAAAATATAGAGGGTTACAATTTATTCTATTTATCAAGAGAAAAAAAAAGAGGAGGGGGTATTGTGATTTATGTTGATGAGTCAATACAATGTGAAGAAATAAAGAGAGAAAAGGATGAGCTGGAAATGTTATGGTTAAAACTTATACCAAAAGGAGCACAAAAAATTAAAATAGGACTTTTGTACAGATCACCTTCAACTACTTCCGAGAGAGATTTGGAAATATTAAATATTAGGAACTTAGATCCAGCAGAAAGAATTATCTTAACCGGTGATTTTAATCTACCAGATATTGACTGGAATAAGCAAGAGGGCAAATACAAAACAAGTACACAGTACTTAGATGCAGTAAATCAGATAGGACTTGAGCAATTGGTAACAGCAAAAACCAGGGCACAAAATACTCTGGATCTGATCTTTACAAATCTGGGGTCAATAGTAAACAATATACAGACTAGCTCCCCATTAGGCAATAGTGACCATCAGATAGTTTTTTTCCAAGTAAGAGAAAAAGGCAAAGAAATGGGGGGTAAGACCACAGTCCTAAATTTTAACAAAGCAGATTTTACCATCATGAGGGAAGCTATGGCATCTTGGAAGTGGGAAAAGGAATTTGAAGGACTTTCTGTAGATGATATGTGGGAGCTATTTGTAAAGAGGCTGAGATCAAAAATTGAAATAGGTATACCCAAATATATAAAATATGAACATATAAGGAGTGCTCCAAAATGGTTATCACCAAAAATAAAGAAATTAATAAACAAAAAGTATAAACTGTATACAAATACTAAAAATCACAACAATATACAGGCTTTAAATAAATATAGAAATATGGTTAAAAAAGTTAAATGGGAAATTAAAAGGGCCAAAAAGGAATATGAATACAAACTTGCAACACAAGTCAAAGGAAACTATAAGGCTTTCTATTCATATATAAATAATAAACAAAAAAATAATAACACCTTTGGACCTTTTAAGAATGCACAAGGGGATATATTAAACAATAAAGAAGCTGCAGAAACTCAAAACAAATACTTTTTTGTTCAGTTTTTAACCCAGCTACTTCAGATAAAGAAGAAAATAAATTTAACTCTATACCGGGACATATACAGATTGCAGTAAAAAGTGTACTTGATAAACTAAAAATGACAAATAGAAATAAATCATAAGACCCTGATGAAATTCATCCAAGGGTATCGTATGAACTGGCAGAACAATTAGCTTCACCACTAACTTACATTTTTCAAACTTCTATAGATTTGGGACATGTTCCACAAGGGTAGAAGGAGGCATTAGTGATACCTATATTCAAAAATGGATCAAAAACTGATATGCAGAATTACAGGCCAGTCAGCCTAACATCAGTTGTAGGAAAAATCATGGAGTCAGTATTAAAAGATTATATAATGGATTTTCTAGCTACTAGAAAAATGCAGGATCCAGTACAACACGTATTTAGGAAAAATAGATCCTGCCAGACAAATTTGTTAGTGTTCTATGAGAAAGTGGGAAAGGCATTGAATGAGGGAAATAGTGTAGATGTTGTCTTCCTGGATTTGTCCAAAGCCTTCGATAAACTCCCACATCAGGAACTAATAAACACACATAAAGATTATAATTTTAACAATAACATAGTTAATTGGATTGATGCATGGCTGAAGGAGAGAAGATAGAGAGTGGTAATTAAAGGAGATACATCTGACTGGGAGGCAGTGACCAGCGGAGTCCCCCAGGGATCAGTTTTGGGCCCCTGTCTCTTTAACATCTATATAACTTCATTAACTATACAAAATGAAAATATATGGGTAACGAAATTTGCAGATGACTGCAGAACTGGAACCATAGTAAATGATCAAAAGAATACAAATGATCTGCAGGATGCACTAATACTATACAAAAGTGGACAAAAGTAAATAAATTAGAATTAAATAGAAACAAGTGTACTGTTGTGCATTTAGGAAAGATAAATAACTCATAAGGTAGACACCACTGAACTAAGAAAAACAACAGAAGAAAGAGACTTAGGGATTATAATTACTTCAGATCTAAAATTTAGTTCCCATTATGATAAAATAGTGAAGAAAAATAATCAGATACTGAATTTCATATTGCCAGTAGAGACAGGCAGGTGATTATGCCTCTCTATAGTGCCCTGGTGAGACCCAACCTGGAGTATTGTGCTCAGGTATGGGCTCCATATAAAAAAGGGAATGTTCATAGCTTGGAGCGTATTCAGAGAAGGGCTACTAGATCCATCAAAGGGTTAGGAGACATGTCATACTCTGAAAGGTTAAAGGAGCTAAACTTGTTTAATCTGCAGCATAGAAGAACTAGGGGAGATTAGTTTGTGTTATTTAAGTGCTTACAAGATGATGCTCTATTAGCCGACCTAGGGTTAACCCCCAAAAAATCAAAATATGAACCCAGGGGACATCAGTTTCAATTAACAATTAAAAAATGACATACTCTTCCGAGAAAGCATTGGTTTAGCCAGAGAGTGGTTCCTGGCTGGAACTCTTTACCGGCAGAAGTGGTAGCCAGTACTAATATGGATATTTTTAAATCTAGATTAGACAAGTATCTTCTTGGTAAATAAAAGACATGATAGAAATGTTCAAATACATAAAATAAAGGCAAGCTCTATGGACGCAAGTCTAATTAGCTTGAAATTACCTATGAACCAAAAGAAAACACTTTTTTGCACAGCGAGTTATTAACTTATGGAATAACTTACCCAAAAGCATTATTATAATTGACACTAAACATAGTTTTAAAAATAAACTCGATCAACTTATTATGCCTGGTACAACCATTAAATTATTATTAGTCACAGGAGCTATCTATGGGCATGTGCCTCTTCAGCTCCTTAAAACATAAGTGAACATATTCTTATTTTTTCATATGAACAATGAAAAGCTAACTGCTGGTGTTGTTGGAGAGCAAGCCAAAAGTTTAACTGATGCCAGAATGCAAGAGGCTTAATAGAAGGTTGTGCCAGCTCAGCCCTCATGCTGTAACCTGGAATGGATGATGGGAGTTTTAAAAGTGTCTTATAGAAGGCATCCATCATTTTTTTCACTTTATTAGCCACATGTAATTCCATATTCTAGGATCGTGGATATGTTGTTCATCCTTACTTATTGGCATGTCCCTTTCCCCTTTAAGGATCACCAGAAGTCCTCAGGCTGGCTCCTTCCACCCACCGGGGTGGTATATACCTCGGCTCCGCCCCATGACGCTAGATCTTCCTTTCTGCTGGAAGATTCAGGTTGCCACCCGTGCTCTCGCATTTTATGGGCCCTGGCTTTCAAAACCTCGGTTTTACCAAAATTAAAACTCGCTCGAGTTAGCGATCAAGCCTTTGCATCTTTAATTATGGAAGAAAAATCTTCCCCTGGATTTCGCTAGTGTCCTTGCGGCCAGAAGATGTCACGCACCGATCCCTACCTCACGTGCGTCTACTGCCTAGATGTCGGCCATGACACCTTGTCCTGCAGCTTTTGCTTGCCTTCCATCCCAATGTTCTGGATGACCGCCTGGCACGGTTGAAATTGGGGAGACCAAAGAAAAGCAACCCTCCGGTGAAGTTCAAGGAGGCTAGGTGGGCAGTTTCCATGGCTGCGGGCTCCGCCAAGCAATTGGAACGCATGCAGGCATTAAAAAGAAGAAGCAGCTCATGCAGCCAGATCTTGGAGCTTCTTCGTTCCACTCAACCTAGGCTTCACCGTCTCGGGCTCCTTCCAGGAGTTGTGCCAGTCTCTCTCCACCTGGGGAGAGGCGCCTGCGGGGTCGCACTCCTCCCGATCCCGTAAGTGGGAGAAGGAACTGAGTAAGTCTTCGTTTTGGCGAAGATGCTCTTGGGACTGAGAGAGGTCCCAGGAGCATGCGGTCTCGAGCTCGGTTGAGATCGCTTCTTCGGCCGCTGGCTTTTTGGACCTTGCGTCCAGGCCAGACAACTGAAGATCCGGCTGATGAGGTCGAGATTGGTTATCGACCCTCTGTCGCCGTGTGTCTGGACCGACGACTCCTTGAAAGTGACTCGTCCTTGTCTTCCCCGATGAGGAGACCCAGCCTGCTGGTGTTCCCATCAAGGACCCAGTTCCAGACCCCTGGAAGTCACTGGTTCCACCGGTGTCTCCGGAGCGACCGAGTCAGCCCTCCCGATCTTGGTCAAGTTCTAGAACCTCCTCAACCGACAGGCCAAGGAAGAGCCATAAGTGCTCTAAGAAGAGGAGGAGATGTCCTCGTCCTCCTCAGATGAAGAGAGGCTCCAGTGGAAACTCCGTCAGCACTACGAGGACCTCATGTGGCAGCAGCTGATCTTATCCGGGCACAAGCTGACACCGGCTCCCTCCCCGGCCATTACTTGACTTTCGCCTCCTAGGCCGAAGCCGACCCCCCTGGAGCTGAAATCTTCTGTTCCCCTGCCCTCAGGGCCGGCAAATCCACTTTTTCGGCCTAAACTGGCTTCGCCCATAGTGGTGGAACCACCGCCTAAACAGCCCGTGGGAGGGGCTACTTTGAAGGAAGACAGACCAGACTCCGGGCTCCCCCGGCGTTTATCAGTCATGGTCACCCCTGACCACCCTTGGCATTTCGAGGGTGATTTGGGCGGCAAACCACTGTATCCCAACTCCTCTGATTCGGACATCACCGGGCTTCACTCTCACCCTGGGAATGATAAGTCATCCATTGGCCTAGAGATGGAGGAAGGTCCTTCCTCCTTCCAAGGGATTCTTCACCTCATCCCTGAGTCCATAGGGATGCTGCTGGAACCCATCCAGAAAAAGGTGGAGTACCCTCTTACAGACATCCTTAAAAGAGGGGATACCCCGACAGAGGCCTTTCCTGTGGCAGAGGTCATTGTTGGTCCGGCACTTGAACTTTGGCAGCATCCTGCCTCTTGTCCAGCTCTGTCTGCCCTCATGGCCCGTAGGTATGCGGTGCCCATGGGGTCCCCTGCGGGGTTCACAGAGCACCCTTCGGCCGAGACCCTGATGACTACCTCTGTGTTCAGGCATACTGGCAGTTCTACCGATACTAACTGACCTCCCAACAAAGAGTCCAAGCTTTTGGACCATTCAGCAAGGAAGGTCTATTTGGCTTCCTCCTTGGGCCTTTGTCAGGCAAGTTCTTCCGTCATCTTGGCACACTTCTCTCATGCCCTCCTTGGGTCACTAGAT
Organism: Neoceratodus forsteri; assembly: GCA_016271365.2. Taxonomy (NCBI): domain Eukaryota; kingdom Metazoa; phylum Chordata; order Ceratodontiformes; family Ceratodontidae; genus Neoceratodus; species Neoceratodus forsteri. Next base: position 1,267,487,466 of record CM057453.1, read on the forward strand.
GAAGTTCTCTCACATCTCCCTGCGGACATGCAGACCGTGGTCAAGCAGGTCCGAGACCAGGACCAACCTGTTGCCAAACAGCAGCTCCAGACGGCCCTGGACATTGGGGATTCTTGTGCCCACATGATGGCCGCCGCAGTTGCCTCTTGCTGCAGGGCTTGGCTGAGGCTCTCCTCCTTCTCAGCAGATACTCAGCACAAATTAGCCAAAGTGCCCTTCATTGGGACCGACTTGTTCGGCCCAGGAGTGGCTGATCACCTTCAGCGCATAGAGCAGTCCAGTGCCACCTTGGACACCACTTCTGCCAAGGGTTCTTCGGGTAAGAACCAGCAGAAGAAGAAGCCCTTTTGGCATTCTCCCCCTGCGGCTCAGCAGTCTTCCTTCCAAGGGGGACAGCAGCATCAGCAGCAGGCTCAAGCTTGGTGCCCTTGGCCCAAGCCTGGACCCCAACAGGCCCATAAAGGAGGTCAAGGCTCAGGTCCTGGAGCCTCCTCCTTCTCCAAGCCTGCTCAGTGATGGGGTGGGGGCTGCCATGCCTACTCCCGTCATGACAGCTCTGGGTCTTCTCATGGGGGACCGGCTCTGCCACTTCCTTTCTGCCTGGTCCGCTGTCACTTCGGACAGGTAGGTTCTGGAAGTGGTCAGTCAGGGACTGCCTCTAGAGTTTGAGCAGTACCCTCCCAGCTGAGCCCACGCATCTCAGTAGGAACAGATTTCCGTACACACCCAGTTGGCTCTTCGAGATGACGTTGCTCAGCTCCTCCTCAAGGAGGCAATAGCTCCCGTAGTGGATCCTCCAGCAGACCCAGGCTTTGTCTCCAGGTATTTCCTGGTGCCCAAGCAGAAGGGGGGCTGGTGCCCCATTCTAGATCTCCACAACCTGAATCAATATCTCAGGTCTCGCACCTTTCAGATGGTCACTCTGTCCCAGATCATTCCATTCTTGGAGTGAAACATGTGGTTTTGTTCACTGGATCTGCAGGATGCATTCTTTCACATCCCAATCCATCCATCCCATCAGCGGTTCCTCCACTTCAGGGTCGAGGAGACCCTATACAAGTTCTGAGCCAAGCCATTCGGCCTGTCATCAGCCCCACGGGTCTTTACCAAATCCATTGCAGTGGTGGTGGCACATCTATGGCGTCGGTGGATCAGAATATACCCCTACCTCAATGACTGGCTTCTGGCAGGACACTCCCTGCAGGAGGTGGAGAGAGCCAGGGATCTGTCCCTACAGATCTGCTCCCAACTTGGCCTCCTAATCGAGGCCAAGTCAGAACTCAGTGGGCTTCATCAGTGCAGAGCTAGACTCTTGTCAAGTCAGAGCTCAGCTCCCGGCAGATAGGGCAGAGGTTCTTTCCTCCTTTGCCCAATCATTTTTGGTGGAGCAGTTGCACCCTGCCTGGGACTTTCTGCGCCTTCTGGGTTACATGGCGGCATGCACCTCGGTGGTCCGTTGGGCCTGGTGACACATGCGCCCCTCCAGTAGGAGCTGGCCACCCAGTGGCCACAGTCGATTCGACCAGCTGATCACTGTAGCCCAGAAGATGTGGGACACTCTCCAATGGTGGACCATCCCAGACCATTTGCAGGAAGGAATCCCATTTGTCCTTCTTGAGCCATTGGTCGTTCTCACAACTGATGCCTCTCTCATGGGCTGGGGAGCTCACTTGGGGGACAAAAGGGCCCACAGGCTCTGGACCTCTGAGGAGTCCTTGCCACATCAATCTGCTGGGCTCAGAGCAGTCAGACTGGCACTGTCAGCTTTCGCTCCTCTGCTCCAGGGTCAAGTGGTTCAAGTCCAGACATACAATACCACGACCATGTACTGTCTCAACAAACAGGGCAGCACGCAATCCTGTTTGCTGTGCATGCAGGTGCTCCGCATCTGGACAATCGTCAGCCGATTGGAGGCAGATCTCCTAGCCATCCATGAGGCAGGAGCCTCAAACCATTTGGCGGATGCTCTCAGCCACTTAGGCCAGACATCCCACGAGTGGTCTCTTCATCCAGAGGTAGCTTACAGTCTTTTCTCCCATTGGGGCAAACTGATGGTGGACCTGTTTGCCTCCAAGGAAAACACCAAGCTGAGGCTGTTTCATGCTCACCCCCTCAGCAGGGCTCACTGCAGAGGGATGCCTTCTCAGGGCAGTGGACCCCAGGCCTCCTCTACACCTTCTCTCCATTTCCCTTGATCTACAAGGTGCTTCTCAAGGTGAGGAGGGAAAAGGCGAAGGTGATCCTGGTAGCCCCAGATTGGCCATGACAGTTCTGGTATCTAGATCTCCTTAGTCTTAGCTGCAGTCCTCCGGAGTGGCTTTGTACATGCCTGGACCTGATATCACTCAGTCAGGGGAAAGTATTCCATCCGGACCTTCAGTCCCTGCACCTGACAGCCTGGTAATTGAGCAGCTAGAGTTCCAGGCTTTCGGTCTTTCCGAAGATGTCTGCACTGTGGTGGAGGCATCTAGAAAGGATTCGACCAGGAAGGGCTATGTTTTCAAATGGAAGCAGTTTTCCATTTGGTGTCAGGACAAGGGCCTAGACCTTCTGTCCTGTCCCATTGCTAACATTCTTGACTACCTTTGGTCTCTCTCCAAAGCGGGTCTGCGGTCATCGACCCTTAGGGTGCACCTGGCAGCCATCTCGGCTTACCAGGCGTGGGCAGGTCAGCTGATGTTGGCACTGGAGACAATGGTTGGGTGCTTTTTCAAAGGCCTGGATCACATATCCTCTCAGGTGTGTGAACCTCCACCTCCGTGGGATCTACTGCTGGTACTGGCAAAGCTCATGGGCAAGCCATTCGAACCCATGCACAAGTGTGAGTTGTCACACTTGTGGAAGACGGTCTTCTTGTTTGCTATCACATCAGCCAGAACAACAGGGGAGCTCCAGACACTTTCGGTGGACTCCCCTTATCTGGTCTTCCACAGGGACAAGGTTGTCCTGAGCCTCCACTCGGAATTCCTTTTGAAGGTGGTGTCAGAGTGTCACCTTAACCAGGTGTTGACTCTGCCGGTATACTACCCTAATTACACCTCGGAGGCTGAGTACAGGCTCCATACCTTGGACCTGAGATGTTCTCTCTCCTATTACAAGGAGAGGACAGCGGAAATTTGGGGAGCGGTTCACCAGTTGTTTGTCACCTACACTGAAGCTGCTTCTGGCAGACCTGCAGTGAAGCAGACTATTGCAAAATGGATTACATCATGCATAGGTCTGTGCTATAAGTTGGTGGACAAAGAGCCTCCCAGTGGGATATGAGCTCATTCTACCCGCCATACTGCTGCATCAGTGGCTGCTTCCAGGGACATCCCTATTCAGGAAATCTGTCGGGCTGCTACCTGGAAGTCAGCAAACACCTTCATTACCCACTACCACATTGACCTTGAGTCACACCGGTATGCTGGTTTTGGGGCCTCAGTTCCTCAATCTCTGTTCCCTAAGTAGGGGGTGTGGACCTTGCCTCCCTCCTCCTGGAGAACTGCTAGGAGTCTGCCAATAAGTGTGGATGAACAACATATCCATGATCCTAGAAGAACAATACTTCTAAGAGTGGTATATGTTGTTCAGCCACATGGATCGATCCGACCTCCCCGGCTACGGACGCATAACACCTAGCTTCCAGCAGGCTAAGATCTAGTGTCATGGGGTGGAGCCAAGGTATATACCGCCCGGGTGGGTGGGAGGAGCCAGCTTGAAGACTTCCGGTGATCCTTAAAAGGGAAGGGGACTTGCCAATAAGTGTGGATGAACAACATATACCACTCCTAGAATTACTGTTACAGGTGAGTAACCTGTTCTTTCTGTTCCATACTGGGCTTGAGCCACTGTTTTAGCATTGCAGACCACAACTGGAGCTTCAGAAGTGTTCCCTCCATATTTATTGTTGACGCGAAGAATACCACCATTGGTCTGTTTTATTTATTTAATTAATTTTTTAAATAGTATTACCTTGATGATTCCACTTTAAATATTTGTTAAATATCAGGCCCAAATAAGGGTATCCCTTCACTGTTTCCAGTGTTTACCATTTATAAACTATCTTCCCAAAGTTTTGTAACTTAGTTTGGTATTAACCATAATCTTACTGTTTTCTAAGTTAATGGCTAAGTTGTGAGCTTCTCATTTCTCATACAGTAAATCAGCTTGTTTTTGGAGAGCTTTCTAGGTTACTGCAAGAAGAATGAGGTCTTCCACATAAGACAGTATGGAACATTCTAGGTAGAGAAATGGGAAGACTAGGTCGGCCAAGCGGTCCTTATCTGCCATCAAAGTCTATGTTTATGTTTCTATGTGTGAGTTCCTATTTTGGGATAACGAGGGCTCTTATTGTCCAGGGCTAGTATCACATCATTGATATAGATATTGGGAGATTCCATAATCAGAGGTATCAAATGGGGGGGAAATGTGGAAGGGGGGGGAGTAGCTCCATCTGGGTTGAGTGCATGCCAGGCATGACAGCGACAGAGCAAAGCACTTAGTACGCTCTATAGTGAGGAAAGCAGGGGGGAACCTCACTTAGTGGTGCACCTTGGAACAAATGATATGGATGCTAACAGTGCGTAGGAGGTGCAAGCAAGATTGATAATTGGCCAGGATATACCAAATTGAGGGGAACACTCTTGCATTCTCAGCAGTTTTGCCAGTGCCAAGAGAAAGCATGGACAGAAAGCTGAGGATTAGGGACTTCAACAAGTGCTTGGGAAAATGGTGTCTGGATATGGGATTTGGGTTGGTGGGTGGCTGGAGAGATGCATGGGATGGTAAGGAGTTGTTCGCCAAGGACAGGCTGCATCTGAGTATGGAGAGGAAAATAGTTTTAAAAGATAAGATGGGGGAGTTTATGGTTTTACATTATGATTTAAACTAGTAGTGGGGGAGGCTTAGTCTTGCAAGGCAGAAAGGATTTCAAAGATTGGGAGGACCTGCGCCACTCCCTCCAACTGTAAAATTGTTGTATGTGATGTACTCACAGAAGGGCAAATCATGGGGGAAGGGGAAGCTGGAAAGAGTAGGGTGGATGGTTGGAAGGTGGTCTTAACCAGTGCAAGGAGCTTGGGGACAGGATAACTGTCAGACGAGGAGTGGTAGTGCTATTTGTGAGCGAGGGGATTGTGTGTAGTAGAGAGGAGGGTGAGGACAGGAGCGTTGAAATGTTGTGGATCACCTTACAGAATATTAAGGGCAGGAGGATCAGTCTAGGGGCAGTCTACAGACCACCAACACAAACTGAGAAACAGGACAGGGAAATGGTGGCAAACCTAACAAATCACTATGGTAGATGGAGAGGTAAGACGGTGGTGGGGGATTTCAACCTGTCTGGGGTGGAGTGGTACACTATGACATCAACAAATGATAACAATGGATTCTGGACTCATTTCAAGATTTATTCGTGTCACAACTGGTGGTGGAGCCAACCAGAGAAGGAAGCATCTTGAATTTGGTTCTGACAGATGGTGAGCAGGTAAGGAATGTTGTAGTAGAGGACCCACTTGCTGGGAGTGATCGCTCAACAGTATGGTTCTTTCTGGACCTGGGGAGGGAGGAAAATCACACTGATACAAAGGTAATGAATTTCATGGGAATGGATTTCGGAAGGATGGCAGCCATTCTGGTAGGTCACTTAGAGAAAGTATGTGTGGACCTTGACACAGTTTGCAGGTGGGAAATTTTGAATGTGGGCCTGTTGAAGGCCACTAAAACCTGCACTAAGTCCCAGTACAAGAAAGCAAGGTCATGGAAACCCTGCTGGTGGAATAGGGATGTATAGCAGAGGGTAAGGGAGAAAAGGCTAGCCTACCCAAAGTACAAGTACAAGAAAACCAGCAAGGAGAAGGACAGGGAAGAGTACTATGTGAAATTGAAAGAGGTTAGTAGGGTGGTAAGGGCAGCCAAAGCAACCAAAGAGCTAAGGTTGGCACAGGGGATCGGGGGGAAGGAAATTTTTTAGATATATCAGGGAGAAGAGGGAGTGTATGGGGCTGATCACCAGGATAAAAAAGGAGAGTGGGTAGACAGAAGAGGAAGTGGAGCAGGCTGAGGTATTAAACAAGTACTTCTGCTCTGTCTTTACAAGGGAGATGGATGGTCCAATTCCACAGGGGGTGTTAAGGTAAAGGGCAAGGAGGGGGGTCACTAATATGTGATGAGATACCAGTGGAGAGAGTGTGTGAGGGCTAAGGTCATTAAGGACAGACAAGGCCCCAGGTCTGGATTGGATCCACCCCGGAGTCCTAAAAGAGTTGGCGGATGTCCTGGCAGCACCGCTGATGGAGTTATTCAACTCCTCCCTTCAAACGGGAACTGTACCATTGGACTGGAGAATGGCACACATGATGCCCCTCCATAAGAGCGTATCAAGGGATTAGCTGGGAAACTATAGACCGGTCAGCCTGACGTCCATAATGGGGAAACTGTTGGAGAATATATTGAAGGAAAAGCTGGTGAAGTTCTTGGGGGTAAGTGGACTTCAGGATGTCAGGCAACATGGTTTTGCCAAAGGGAGATCTTGTCAGGTTAACCTAGTTGAATTTTTTGATTGGGTGACAAGATCTCTGGGCTGTGGTAGGCCAGTTGATGTTTTAAATCTAGACTTAAGTAAGGCATTTGACTTGATGCTGCATGGAAGACTGCTGGGCAAGCTGAGTGACTTGGGGGTGGGGGAAAGGTTGTTGAGGTGGATTGGTAAATGGCTAAGTGACAGACAACAGTGGGTAGTGGTAGAGGGGAGCTATCAACACCCAGAAGGGTCATTAGTGGGGTCCCTCAGAGTTCGGTTATGGGTCCATTGTTATTTAATGCTTTCATTTCAGACATTGCAGTGGGAGTTAGGAGTAATATGAGCCTGTTTTCTGACAACTCCAAACTAGGTGCAGAAGTGGACAGTGAGGGATGGAGGGACACTCCAGGAAGACCTAGAAAGATTAGAAAAGTGGTCAGTCACATGACAGCCAGGGTTTAATGTTAGGAAGTGCAGTGTACTTCACTTGGGAGCTGGGAATCAAGGGTACAGCTTCAGATTGGGAGGGGAGGGCAGTTTACAGTCTCAAAGAAAGAAAAAGATCTGGGAGTAGTGATTGCTGGTAAAAAGGGATCACTCAGGACGATGCAGGAAAGCAGTGGCTAAGGCAAATAGAATGCTGGGGTGCATTGCTATGGGGATCACTTCAAGAAGGGAGGAGGTAATTCTGCCACTGTACAAATCCTTGGTAAGGCCAGACCTGGAGTACTGTGTACAGTTTTAGCGACCTTATTTAAAGTAGGACATTATGTTCTTGGAGAAGGTCCAGATGAGGGCATCTAAGATGATCCTTGGAATGGGTGAAAGACTTGGTTTGCTATTAAAGTCACCTGAGCTCTTCTAGGTTTGCTTGCAAGGATAGAGCAAGGAACAACATTATCAGAGCAAGAAGAAAAATTAAGGCTTCTTTTTTCCCCCTCCTCCATCCCCGGGACTCCCTCTCTTCGGGAGACACCTGCGGCCTGTTCTGTCCCCACTCACCTACCTGGCAACTGGAGTGATCCAGCCCCCATGGAGCCGTGGTTCTACCCCCCAGGTGGGTACGGGGTGAGCCCTTTCACCCTGAAGTGTCTGTATTTCGCTGGGTTGTCGTCTCCGGCACCGGTAGGGGCATTGGGGATCGGGGCCATGGTGCTTTGTCTACCGGGAGTGCTGAAGGGTGTTTTTCCAGTGTTCTTGAATGTGTGCTGTGCGCCCTGACACCAGGGCACCTAAGGCACTAACGTCCAGCACACTTGCCTCAATTTCGGCATTCGGGCTTGAGGAGCCTCGCATCTCCACCCGGGGTAGCTCAAGTGCTGATTGTGGGTACCTCCTGGAGGAGGCAAGCTGTCCGTGGGATGCTTGAGCCTCCTCCCCTCAGCCGGCCCTCCGGCTCCCAGGCTCATTTCAGAACCCGGGTCACTGGTGTCACGAACGAAATCCACCGCTGCGCTTGATGGGCCGCTGTGCTTACAGGTTTTGTTACTGTTTTTTGCTTACATATTGCTGCTTTATTGTTCTCTGATTCAAATTGTTTTTGCAGGGTATACTTTCTGCTACATTCTTACAGGTTGTGTCTATAGGTTGTTACTATTTTGTGCTTACAAATTACTGCTTTATTTTCTCTGATTCAAATTGTTTCTTTGCAGGGTATATTTTGTGTGGAATTGTTCAAGGTTAGGCCCACAGGTTTTTGTTACTATGTTATGCCTACAGGTGTTACAGTTTACTGCTTTATTTTTCTATGATTTAAATTGTTTTTTGCAGGGTATATTTTATGCTAAATTGTTACAGGGTGTGTTTGCAGGTTGGTACTGTGTTGTGCTTACAGATTACTGCTTTTTTCCCTCTGTTTCAAGGTTTTTTTGCAAGGTAAATTTTCTGTTAAATTGTTCTGCAGGTTGTGCTTACAGGTTTTGTTACTTTTTATGCTTACAGATTATTGCTTTATTTTTCGCTGTAGCAAAGTGTTTTTTCAGGGTATATCCTTCTGTTAAATTGTTACAGGTGGGGCTTACAGGTTTTGTTACTTTTTGTGCTGACAGGTTTTACAGTTTTATCTATCATTAGGCTAAGCTTTCAAGACTAATTACAGGAGCACCTATGAGATACAGACTGAGGGATAGCGTCTGCATTTGTTGTTGGTCAATTGTTTCTGCTCTTACCTCCTTGTTTCTGTTTCTGCTCTTACCTCCTTGTTTCTTTTGTCCGTGGTTCTTTTTTGGCAGGAGAAAGGCCCAGCCAACCACCCCATGCTACACTCCTTTTATAGAGTGGCACAGTCGTGACATTTACTTTAGCAAAGCAGGAAAGGGAGGATCGGAGGGGTATCCACACAGCGACTTCACATAAAGGGGCACAATTAATTTAACTTGTTATAAAAAGTTATACAAAAATGAACAAACAAAAAAAAAATACTTTTTGCTTTCATTTTCCTTCTGATTACTCAGACCAAGTTATAAACTTGGCAGCTCAACTGGAATGGATATTATTAACTGCAGGTACTGTGGAACACTTTTCAGAAGTGTAGTTATACAGGATTTAGGACGCTGTCCTACATGCTGAACCATTGGAGATCTAAGGGCTCAGCTCCGGGCAGCATGGGCAGAGATTGTGTGCCTCAAATCTCTTATTCAGAAGGAAATGTATTACAAGAACCACCCACCATTTCCCCAACATCCAATTGAAGCACCTCAACCACAGAGGGTAGTTGATCTGGGAGGTTGGCAAGTGGTTAGAAGGGGCAAATTGGGTGCCCCATCACTCAGTGCTCACCAGCGTATCACCTCCACAAACCATATAAAAACTACAAATGGGTATCTGCCTCTATCTCCGAAATCAAACAAAGGGGCAGAGGACACTGCATAGCAGGTCTGTGCAGCACAGGAGCTAGCACTACAAAACCTGCCCATAATAGGGACCAAAACAAAAAAGGCAAAAAGGAAATCCAAAACACATTTGATCACAGGAGACTCCATGATTCAGGGAGTTGATACCTACCTCCGGCCAGTGGCAATGGTCAGATGTCTCCCAGGTACATCTGCATGGAGAGACACTGACTGCATTGCTAAAATCATGCAGGAAGCAGGAGAAAACATCGATGTCCTGGTACACATAGAAACTAATGATCTCACCAGCTGGTCAGTTGTGGAGACCAAGGAACACCTGACCACGCTGGGAGACAAACTGTCATCCATTTATTCTGGCATTTTCTTCTCTGAGGTCCTGCCAGTCTGGGGGGGAGCAGATGGATAGAAAGTCAGAGAAAAGTAGACAGGGGAGCCAAACATGTGGCTCAAGGGCTGGTGCCAGGAAAAAGGACACACATTTGTAGGTAACTGGCAACAGTTTTGGGAACGAAAGTTCTTTAAATTCAATGGACTGCATCTGACTAAGGAGGGAGTCAGTGCATTGGGGCAGAAGTTTGATGTCTTTGCAGAATAAACTAGCAAATGGTGAGAGGGGTGCAGCACCCAATACATCGAATGGGAAGAACACCCCTTCCCCCTCAGCTAGTGATCAAACAGTTCCGCATGTTTGTAGTTAATTTGCATCACCAGGTGAGGAAAAAGGTCTGGCTTCCCATACGACACGCTGGGGAAAAGCCAGACCTTGCCCTACAACTAATGCACCAAAATCTAGCCAATGGAAAATCATGTACACAAATGCCCGCAGTCTGGGAAACAAGATCCTAAACCTGGAGGCAACAATGACAGAAGCTAAACTAGACATAGTAGCCATTAGCGGGACATGGTTCACCCGTAACCACACTTGGGAGACTACTGTACCTGGCTATGTACTGTTCAGAAGAGACCGAAGTGAGAAAAGGGTGGGGGTGGCCCTTTATGTCAATGAAAATATCAAAGCTACAGAAATTCAGAATACACATAAGGAGGCAGAAGAAGGGCCACCCTGGAAACAGGAAATGGGACAGCCATATGAACTGGGGTTTGTCTACATGCCTCCAGACCAGGGAGAGGACATAGACACATTACTGTTAGAAGATATACAAAACATGACAGCAAAAGGGGAGGTCCTGATAATGGGAGACTTCAACATGCCAGATACAGATTGGTCAATATCAGCCAGAACATCTGCCAGAACTAGACATAGTGGAATCCCTGCAGTGGGAGGGCCTCAGACAATTGGTACAATGACCCACAAGAGACAGGGCTATCCTGGATCTAGTACTGACTAACAGGGAAAGCATCTCAGATCTCCAGGTAGAAGGTCACCTTGGGGCCAGTGATCATCACATGGCATGGTTCAATTTGGCCACTAGAACTAAATCATCCCATCCCAAGGCAAAAACATGGGACTTCAGAGGAGCTGACTTTGATAAGATGGCTAACAGAGTTAAGCTAGCCATGGCAAGAAGAAATACAGGTGTGGGGGTACAGGCAAAGTGGGCAAGCATTAAGGATACAATACTTGAAGCAACATCCCATTGTGTTAGGTAGAAAAGCAAGAGCAAAAGAAGGAGGAAACCACTTTGGTTGTCAAAAACAGTAGCAGAAAAGGTCAGAGCCAAAAGGTTGGTCTTCAGGAAATATAAGGGAATGCAGCGGGACGAAGATAGGGAGGCATACAAAACTTCCCTAAGAGAAGCATGGAAGGCAGGCAAAGGCCCAAACTGAGGAAACACTAGCACGAACAGTAAAAGAAGGGGACAAGACTTTCTATAGATACATTAGTGAAAAGAGAAAGTCCAGAGGGGGTATTGCTAAGATCGAAGGGGATGAGGAGTGCGTGGAGGAGGAGCAAGGAAAAGCATCTATCCTAAATAGATACTTTTGCTCAGTATTTACTGAGGAGAAAGTAGGGCAGGGCTCACAGCTCAGCACCATGGACATGGGGGGACCAAGGAAAAGCATTTATCCTATAATAGATACTTCTGCTCAGTATTTACTGAGGAGAAGGTAGGGCAGGGCCCACAGCTCAGTACCATGGACACGGGGTGCACAAGTCCCTTCACAAGAAAAGGGCCCTACAAGAGCTCGCTAAGCTCAGGGTGGACAAGGCAATGGGACCTGATGGCATACATCCAAGGGTACTAAAGGAGCTAAGGCTAGAACTAGCAGAACCATTGGCAGAACTGTTTAGTGAGTCTGAGTCTCGGGTTTCTTGGAGCACCCCTCAGCCGAGGAGCTGGTGGTCAACTTCGTATTTCGGTGCACGGGCAACATCAGGGATGTCGACAAGCTGCCGGAAAAGGAGTCCAAGAAACTGGATCATTCAGCAAAAAAGTTTATGCTGCCTCCTAGCTCATTCTCCATCAGGTAAGCTCGGCCGTCTTGATGGCACACTTCTCCCATCCCCTCTTGGGCTCTTTGGAAGAGGTGATTCCTCACCTACCTGTGGACCTCCAGACCATGGTCAAGCAGGTCCGAGATCAGGGCTGGGCTATGGCCAAGCAGCAACTGCAGATGGCTCTGGATCTGGGAGATTCCTGTGCCCGCTTGGAGGTGTCCGCAGTCGCCATGCATCATAGGGCTTGGCTGCAGATCTCGACCTTAACAGCAGACACTCCGCACAAGCTGGCAGATGCTTCTTTCCTGGGCACTGTCCTATTTGGGCCCGGTGTGGAGGGTCACCTCCAGCATATCGAGAAGTCCAGTGCCACTTTGGACTCCATAACATCCACTCAAAAGGATCCCAAGGGCTCCAGGCAGCAGATGTAAAAGCCCTTTCACTCTTCCACTCCTGTGGCAAAACCAGCCCAGCATAAGCCGGGCAGGCAGGCTCAGTCTTGGTGACCCAGACCCAAGTCAGTTCCCTTGGTGGTCCTTAAGCCTGGAGGGAAGGGACCTCGTGGCTCCTCAGCCAGGTCATCCTCCTTCAAGCCTGCTCAGAGGTGGGATGGGGGGTGCCAGCCTCATACCCGTCATGCCTCCCTTGGGTCCTCCAGTGGGTGGCCGGCTCTGCCACTTCCTTTCCACCTGGTCTGCTGTCCCCATGGACAGGTGGAATCTAGAAGTGATCGGTCAGGGTCTGCCTCTGTAATTCGAGCAGTACCCTCCAAGTCGAGCCCTCGCCTCATGGAAGGATTTGGTATCTGCAGGCACTCGATCGGCTCTTCGAGATGACATAGCCCAGCTCCTCCACAAGGCGATCATGGTCAAAGTAGCGGATCCTACAGAACACCCAGGGTTTGTCACCAGGTATTTCCTGGTGCCAAAGCGGACGGGGGGCTGGCACCCCATTCTAGATCTGCATGATCTGAACAAGTTCCTCAGGTTGCGCACCTTCTGGATGGTAAGTCTGTCTTAGATCTCTAGAGCAGAACATGTGGTCTTGCTCCCTGGATCTTCAGGACATGTTCTTTCATGTCCCGATCCATCTGTCCCATTGACGGTTCCCCCACTTTCGAGCCAAGGGAACCCTCTACGAGTTCTGGGCCATGCCATTCAGCTACTCCTTGGCCCTCAGGGTCTTCACCAAATGCGTAGCAGTGGTGGTAGCTTATCTGAGGCACTGAAGGGTCCGGGTGTACCCCTACCTGGATGACCAGCTGATTGTAGGTCCCTCCAGGCATGAGGTGGAGCGGTCCAGGGACCTGACCCTCCAGACTTGCACCACTCTTGGCTAAGTCAAAACTCATGTCCTTGCAGGTGATCAGCTTTATTGAAGCAGAGCTTGACTCTTGCCAAGCCAGAACCCAGCTCCCGGTGGACAGGGCAGATGTTCTTTCCTCCTTTGCCCAATCATTTTGGGTTGGGCAAATGTGCCCTGCCCTGCCCTGCCTTGCACCTTCTGGGTTACACAGTGGCCTGCACCAGCATGGGCAGATGAGCCCATTGGCATATGCGCTTCCTGCAATGGGAGCTGTCTAGCCAGTGGTCTCAGCGCAAAGGTCACTTCGAACAGCTGGTCACTGTGACCCAAAAGATGTGGGATGCCCTCCAGTGGTCACAACTTCAGCTCTCCAGTGGTGGCTAGTCCCAGAGTATCTGCAGGAAGGGATCTCATTTGTCTTCCCCAAGCCAACAGTCATCCTGATGACTGACGCATATCTCACGGGCTGGGGTGCCCATCTGGGGAACACAGAGTTATGGGCTCTGGACCCCTGAGGAGTCCTGATGGAACATCAACCTGCTGGAGCTCCAGGCAGTTCAGCTGATGCTGACTGCATTTGCTCCGTGTGTTCAGGGTCAAGTGGTCCAAGTCCAGACAGACAACACCATGACCATGTACTACCTCAACAAGCAGGGCAGGATGCACTCCCTGCCTGTGTGCAAGGAAGCTCTTCATGTATGGATACTCATGCGCAGTCTGGAGGTGTATCTCCTATCCATCCATGTGGCAGGAGCCTCCAGTCAGCTGGTGGATGCCCTCAGGTAGACCAGACGTCTCACGAGTGATTCCTCCATCTGGAGGTAGTTCACAGTTTCTTCCTGTGGAGCACCCCTCAGGTGGACCTGTTTGCCTCCTGGGAGAATGCAAAGCTGAGGCTGTTCTGTGCCTGCCCTCCTCATCAGGGTTGACTGCATGGAAATGCCTTCTCGAGGTCTTGGACCCCAGGCCTCTTCTATGCCTTCTTTCCACTTCTCTTGATCCACAAAGTGCTGCTCAAGATCAGGAGGGACAAGGCATGGGTGATCCTGGTGGCTCCGGACTGGCCACGCCAGTTTTGGTACCCCAATCTCCTCAGCCTCAGCAACAGGCTCCTGAAGCATCTTCCACTCCACCCGGACCTGCTGTCCATCAGTCAGGGGAAGGTACTCCATCCGGACCTTCATCCCTGCACCTGACAGTCTGGTTCCTGAGTGGCTAAAGTTCCAGGCTTTGGGTCTCTCCGAAGATGTCCTCACCGTGGTGGAGGCATCTAGAAAGGAATCATCCAGAAAATGCTATGCCTTCAAATGGAAGAGATTCTCCATTTGGTGTCAGAGTAAGGGGTTGGACACTCTTACCTGTCTGATGGCTAGCATTTTGGACTACCTGTGTTCTCTCTCCAAAGGGGGACTTCAGTCGACGACCCTTTAGGTGCACCCGGCAGGCATCTCTGCTTACCAGACGCAGGCTGGTCAGCAGTCAGTGGCACAGGGGAAGGTGGTCTGGTGCTTTTTCAAAGGCCTTGACTACATTTCCCCTCCGGTGCGTGAAGCACCTCTAACGTGGGACTTTTTTTTTCTTTTTTTTTCTGTACTTTCTTTCTTCCCCGGAGCTCTCAAGGAACTCTCTCTGGCTACCTCCCATGTATAAGACATGCTGTTCAGGCCAACCCAGCCCAGCGGATCCCCCGGCTCTGAGTCCTCCCCTTCAGGTGTGGCTGCCTTACACCCTGGCACTCTATCTACAATCTAATGTGGCGTGCTGTAAGCGGAAGGGGGTCCTGGACTAGTGAGCTTCGACTGAAGTGTGACGAGACACACAGGGCGCCTTGCTCTCCTTGAGGTCCAGGTTTTTCTTTGTTTCCCTGGGAGCTTGATGATCAGCGCATGATGGGCGAGTCCAGCACCTGCCCACAGAACATCTGCTAGGATGCCCATCCCGCTACATTTGGCGGGTCTCTGCAGTCTGCGAACCCCGGCATCTGCCATAGGTCACTCGTGCTGTGGAAGACAATGCCCTCCCCCCCCGGAGAGGAGAGCAGTCCTATGGATGCTCAATCCTCTCCTGCCCTTGCCAACCCCCGGCGATCCGAGGTCATTCCTAAACACGGGTCACCGAGGTGGCATCCAGCGCCTCAACCCTCAGTGCCACTGGGCCCCCCACCATGTGACTTATTGCTGGTTTTGGAAAAGCTCATGGGCAAGCCATTCAAACCGATGCACAGGTGTGGCATGTCTCATCTGTCGTGGAAGACAGCCTTCTTGGTGGCTATCACATCAACTAGAAGGATCAGTGAGCTTCCGGTACTTTTGGTGGAGTCTCCTTACCTGGTCTTCCACAGGGACAAGGTTGTCCTGCACCCCAACCCGAAGTTCCTCCCGGAGGTTGTGTCAGAGTTTAACCTGAATCAGGTGATTGCTCTTCCGGTGTTCTTCCTGAATCACACCTCGGAGGCCGAACAGAGGCTCCATACTCTGGACCTGAGGTGAGCGCTCACTTATTACAAAGAGCACATGGCTGGAGTTCGGGGAGAGGTTCCCCAGCTGTTCATCACTTACGCTGAAGCCGCACTTGGCAGACCTGCAGCCAAGCAGACGATTATCAGGTGGATCACTTCCTGCATTGATCTCTGCTATAGGTTGGTGGGTAGGGAGCCTCCCTGAGGTCTAAGGGCTCATTCCACCCATCATACCGCTGCATTGGTTGCTGCTTCTGGGGATGTCCCTGTTCAGGAAATCTGCAGGGCTGCTACTTGAAAATCAGCACACACCTTCATTTCCCATTACCACATTGTCCTCAAGTCATGCCGGGATGCTGGTTTTGGGGCCTCAGTTCTCCAATCTGTATTCCCTAAATAGAGGGTGTGCACCTTGCCTCCCTTCTCCCAAAGAACTGCTAGGAGTCTGCCAACAAGTGTGGATTGGACAACATATCCATGTCCCTAGAAACACTTGTTACTTACCTGTAACAGTAGATCTTCCACGGAGTGGTCTCACAGCAGGTAATACACTTAGGTCATTGCCAGTGCACGGCAGCTCTTCTAGCAGTCTTTTCCAGGGGCTGCCCACACATGACGTCACCTTCCTGTTTCCTATATAAGTGTGGGCAGTCCCTGGTATCCTCAGTTCATTTTCCCGCCGTCTTCAGCTCACACGCAGCAGTCAGAGCAAATCAGTAGCAGTCATTGAGAATTTGAGCAAAAGAATACAATTGACGAATGTCCAAAGAATCTACAAGCAAGATTGAGCTATTTTGATCCTGCCATTACGGTAGAAAAATCTACCGTTTCGACAACCACACTGCTTGTGTAGGGTGTTGGATCCACACACGACACCATCTCCTGTGTACAATGCCAGGATTTCAACCAGGCAACCCATCGTCGATGGCTACAGGAAATAAAAAATCATTTAATGAAGCAGAAATTGTCTCTCATGGAGAAAGGTAGAAGGATGAGCCTGAGGAGTAATAAGGGGGCGTCACAAGACATTAAGTTAGGCAATGCTTTTGAAGTGTTGGCTGACCAGAAGGAGGATGAAAACACAATGAGAGAAGAGGATTTGGATACCGCATCTTCGGTGCAGTCAGGGCTACACAATTCAGAAGAAAGAAGTCAGATATTGGGGAACAGTATGACAAAGAAGAAGAAAAGAAGGAAAGTAACAAAGGAAATGTAAACTTTAGAATGTCTGAAAATCTCACAACTCATGGTTTTGTTTTCCTTGGCCTCTGCAAATGTTTGCAGTATACTTAATGGGAAAAAAAGAGGGGTAGTGTGGGCAGAACTAAGGGAGATGGCATGTGAGGTGGTTTTTGTACATGAAACATGGCTAAATTCAATGTCATCGGTGTCTCAGGCTCAAAGAGAATGGGTGTGGGGCCTATGTTATTGGTCTTACAGAGGCAAGAGAGCGGATGGGGTTGGACTTTTGTTTTCAGGGAAGGGTTTGACATTTCAGAGATTAGTTAATTTACAATCAGGAAGGGCCCTAGTGGTGAATGACCTTTGGTATGGACAACCAAGTAGATTTGTAGTGTTACATACATCACAAAATCAGAGAGAGTGCAGCTTTTTGAGCAAGTGCAACCTTTTTTGTGAACGTCCAGAAATATATATTATAGAGGGGACTTTAACCATTCCTTAGAGATAGAAAGGAAGACATATGAAAAAAAAATTGTGACTCCATTGCATTACAGAGAATGGCTAGAGCAGTAGAATTAAAAGAGGCTTTCAATAAAGCAACATCACCAATGAAGTTCACCTTTTCTAGAGGGAAATTTTTCTCCAAAATTAATTGTTTTTTTAACCAACAGGTTAGAGATTTTGAAGACTGTTACAATCCCCAGTTCATTCTCAGATCATTTGATAATCAAAACAATATTTAGCACAGAAACAGGAGTTGAACAGCCTAAACAAAGGTGGAAGATGAATGCTGTCCATTTAGATGATGCAAAAGTGAAGCTGAAAGTGGCAAACCTTTTCATTAATAAGACCTCTGTTTTAAGTTTGTATGACGATCTCTTTATATGGAGAAAAGATGTAAAGAAGGAAGTCAGTGCTTGGATGAAACAATTTGGAAAGAAAAAAGCCAGAAGGAACTTTTATGATGTACCTAAGCTTGAGGAATCAATTACTGCATTTATACGAGGCCTCATACACAAGTAGAGAGGATTTCTCAGGATGAATGCAAAGGATTAAGGGGAAATGAAGAAGGTGCAATATGACAGAGCTGCAATGTTAGCACCTGAATTAAGTTTGGGAACACAAAAGAATCCCATCTCGGATCCATGTGAAGTACTGAAGGAAAAAAGAATCGATCTTGAATTATTAGTTTGAGGGAAAATGGGGGGAATGTAGTTAACTCTATGGAGGGGGTAAGACAGATTATAGAAGAACATCTAACCAAATTGCTGAGTAACAAGGAATTAGACAAGCAGGAAATAAAAAAGCTATTTACAGGACTTAATGATACCTGACTTAAAGGGAAATAAAGTAGAAGAACTTAAAAAGAGAAATTACTGAACTGGAAGTGTATGAAGTAATAAAGCAATTAAAGAATGGGGTAGTTCCAGGGGAGGACGGGATACCCAATGAATTTTACAAAACCTTTCTAGAATTGTGGCAGCTTTTTTAGCTAGAGTCTATAATAGTATGTTTAATAAACAACAGGTTCTAGCTGAATTCTCTATGGGGTAGTTATGTTTTTATTTAAAAATGGAGACAGGCAAGATTTAGGAAATTGGAGGCCAATAAGTGTTTTCAACACTGACTTTAAGATCTTATCCCAGGTCCTCCAGAAAAGACTGAGAGGGGTGGCAGCTGATTTAATTGATCAAGCACAAACATACGCAATACTGGGGCGAAATATTCAGCAAAATCTAACAATAACAATAACACGGGACATCATTGAGATTGTCAAAAACAAGGAAGAGGGGGGTGTTTAATAACAATAGACCAGAGTAAAGCTTTTGACCTGGTTAACCATGTCTTCTTGCTGCAAGTGTTGGAGAAGTATAGCTTACCAAAAGAGTTTTGTATTTGGGTAAAATTACTATATAAAAATGCGGGTAATAAGGGCAGAAATAGGGGGAAACAAAGGAAAATAAATAGCAATAAAAAGGGGGGTAAGACAGGGCTGCCCACTATTGTATACATTTGCATTGGATCCAGTAATTAGGAAAATTAATGCAGCAGACGATATTGAGGGTATTAAAGGTGACCAAATTGGTGATGAAATAAATGTGTCGGCATATGTGGCTGACTTAAGTATATTCTTGGCATCTCACACAGGGCTCCCAAGGTTAATGGAATTAATAAACATTCTCCTGGGTATCAGGGTCAGCAGTAAATCTAACCAAGAGCAAGGTAATGTGGTTGGATAGTCCTGGAAAGTGAGATATGGTTTATAATGAAATAAAAATTTCAGCAGAAAGAAGAAAAATTCTGGGGGGGTTCAGTATGAGGAAGACAATATGGCATCAGAAAATTGGAATGAAGCACTCGAGATTGGGGAAAGAAAGGTAGCAAGATGGAAGTCATGGAAAATGCTCAAATATAAATGAGTGTTTGTAGTGAAATAGTACCTACTGCCCTGTTTTCTGTATATAGCAGGAGTCTTCCCCAAAAGTGTTCAAAACTAGGGCATTGAGGCTTTTTTTCAAATTATTGTGGGCCAGTAGGCTGAACTCAGTAAAGAGGAAGATAATGTATAAAAAACAAAACCAAAGGGGACTAGGGATGATTAATCCAATAGCGTTTTTTCATGTGGTGTTTTGGTATAAAAACGTCAGTAATATTTTTGACGGGAACAGTAATGAAGCAGGATTATGGGAAAAAATGTGTTGGGTAACTGGGTGGAGGGGTGGAGGGAAGAAATACCTAAAGGATTTAATAAAAAAGGGATACTGGATTTTTTTGGAACAACTTAAAAAAAGATCCAGAAAGGAGAGGAATGTATGAGAAAATTGTGGATGAAAATGGAGTAGGAGAACTGGAGCTTAAAGGAGGGACCCCAGCAGAAAATAAATTAGTATGTAAAATGTTAAATAACCCCAAAGTTCCTCCCAAAAATGAAGGATGTACAATGGTTGTAAGAAAAAGTTCCACAACATTTGGATCTGTACTACAACACGCGATATTAGACAAGACGGCAACTTCTCAATGAGTACCAGTTTTTAAACTTGCCATCCATAATTATCTATTTTAAACCTAAAACACCACTCATGCATACATGTTTGCCCACCCGCTTTTCAGTTCACTGTAACATCACTTTGTGAAAAAAAAAATGGAGTTCAGAAAACATGTTACTGTATTCCTGACCTCATAGCCCTGATCATGATTCTCAGCATGTATGTGTGTGTGTTATGGGGCTGGGAGTGTGGGAATGGTGTTATGTCACTGAAGTGAAAACAAAAACTAAAATTGAAAATAAGGTCAACATTTCTGTGTGTGGGGAGTGAATTCAGTGTACACCAGGGAGGTGTGGGATTGCAGGAGTGTACTGATGCTCTGGGCAATATAAATACATTGCAGCATGAGCCTCTGAGCTGGTGTATGTGTGTTGATGGGGGAAGGGGGAGTGTTGGTGTTTATAATGAGCTCTGACAGTACAGTTAATGTACCAAAGTTGCTGCATGTGTGTAGGAGGGTGTTAGTAGGGAGGGACAGAAAAGTATCTGCATGAAATATTACTGCTCTGTGTGTGTTTGTGTGTTTTGTGTGTGTGTGCTGGGGGTTTGGGTGGTAGTGGAGACTCATTTTACGTTCATTTATACAATTTACAATTGTCAAAAGTTGACAGTTCCCTTGCTTGTATCAGCTACCCTATAAACCCTAAAACCGACACCACCACAGGTAGGGTCCATCAAACTGGGCCAACCACCACCCAGTCAAACACTGGGCAACCAGCACAGCACTCCAGTAGCCATCATGGAAGTCCACAATACTTAGTACATTGTTGTACAAACAGACGGGTATATGTTGTGAGACTGGTCAGATCGAATTCATTGGTGGAAGGGGGTGGGGGACATCGTGTATCAATCGATGTGGTGTGGGGGTTAGTGATTTGGAAGAAGGTGAGGCCATTATTCATCATTGGATGTAAGTAATATTTTCAATTGTACATCAAGCAAGAGTGGCTGGTGTGCTACTAGAATACATTTCTGGAAATATTAATCAGATTAAAGTTATTATTATTAGAATTTTGGTAACCGGGTAAGTCCACTGAGACCATGCCATCCCTTTTTCAGTGATGACCCGGGTGTCAATAGTAAACACAATACAATACATAAATACAATAATAATATACAGGATACAGAGAGATTTAACAATGTTGCAAAAATTATTATAGTGGAAAGCCAGGTAAGTAACTTAAAACAGATCAGGCATTAAGCATATATAAATAAACAGGATAACTAATATTATACAATATATAGATAGCAGGAACATGAGAGCAGGTGGATTACAAGATACATCTATCTGGGTAACATAGACTAGGTATTATCGATACTATAAGGGTTATTTAAAGCAATTGTAGAGGAAGGGTTAGTAGGAAAGAGAGAAGCTCTTTTTTGAAGGAGGATAGGGTGGGGCAGGAGAGTAAATTGGGGGAAGGAATTCCAAGAAGAGGGTGCTGAGAAGGTGAATGAGCGCTTACCCAATAGGAGTTGCGTCTTCTGGATAGCTAATAAGGGTTAGGAAGTAGATCTAAGCGTGCGTGTGGGTGCTTTTTTGTAAATGATTCGCCTTAGGCAAGGAGGATTAAAGAGCTTGGTAAGTTTTAATACAAGGCATAAGGTGTGAAACTGTAACCTTGAGTCATAGGTAGGCCATTGAAGAGAATACAGGGCCTCACAGTGGTGTTTTCTGGAGACTGCTCCAAGGGCAAAATGTCCATGAACATTGTTTAGCAATAGGTGTGGTGGGTGGTTCATGACTCTGTTCACCAGCAATTACAATCACAGATGAAGCCACTTAATGGGGACAGCTTCGTGGTGTCCCAAATGTCCCTATTAAGTGGCCGTCCCACATATCTGAACTGCAGTAAAATGCGCGGACTAAGTGCAAACAGCAATCATAAATCAGCAACATCGTACTTTGTCCATGACGCAGTACAGTATAGTGCATAAACTCTTCATTTAATTTGAGTGATTTAAGTAGATAAAAATAACCTGAAAGTAAAGGAAGTCCTGAACACAATTCAAAGGGGAGCAAAAAAATTGATCACTGTGCTCTGATGTGAGTCAGAGCACATCTTACTGGCAACAGACAGCTCCACACACTGCAGCATATTCCATTTCTCTGCCTTTCCATGCTGATGACACCACGCCATTAGTAAATGAAGTTGTGTGAGTGCTTCGTGGTTTGTAGGGGCCTCTAGCCTTATAGCTTGGGGGAAGGGTGCTAATTGTTTAGTCTTGGGCCTCAGCTACATGATAAACGGAGGCAGGGCTGAGTCACATTTGTGGCAGCAAGTTGTTTTTCGCTTCTCATAAGAGGCTAGAAAGGTAAGGAATCAGATTCATTTCAGTGCAGTAACTTCTCATTGCTGCTTTTATTGCTTCTTTTACTGTTCATTGTTGATTTCTCCTGGTAGCAGGTTGATTTTTTGACTTCTTATAAGGGGCTAACGGAATTGGTTTGGGGCTGTTGAAAATGTGAAACCTATTTTGGTGCACTTTCAGTTGGGCTGTTATTTCTTGCCTGTTTTTACTTGCTGTTGAAAATTTGAAACTTGTTTTGGTGTGATTTAAGTGGGGCTGTTATTTCCTTGGCATTTCTGTTTATCGTGGTGTTTTTTTTTTTTGCTCCAGTAACATTATAGTGCAGGAACTGATTTTTGTCTAGCCTTGTAACTTGAAGGAGGGGTGCTAATTGCTTGGCCTTGGGCCTCAGCTATGTGACAACTGGAGGTGGGGCTGAGTCAGATTTGTGGTAGTAGGTTGCTTTTTGGCTTTTCATAAGAGGCTAGAAAGGGGAGGAATCAGATTCATTTCAGTGCAGTAACTTCTCATTGCTGCTTTTATTGCTTCTTTTACTGTTCATTGTTGATTTCTCTTGGTAGCAGGTTGATTTTTTTGACTTCTTATAAGGGGCTAACGGAATTGGTTTGGGGCTGTTGAAAATTTGAAACCTATTTTGGTGTGATTTAAATGAAGCTGTTATTTCTTTGAATTAGAAACCTATTTCTTCTAATTTCAAACCTGTTCTGGTGTGCTTTTAGGGGGGCTGTTATTTCCTTGCTGTTTTTACTTATTGTTGAAAATTCTAACCCTTTTTTGGTGTAATTTAAGTGGAGCTGTTATTTCCTTGCTTTTTTTACTTAATATTGAAAATCTGAAGCCTATTTTGGTGTGATTTAAGTGGGTCTGTTATTTCCTTGCTGTTTCTACTAGCTTATTGTTGGCTTCACTTGGGCTACTGTTTTGCTTATCTTTTTCTTTTACTCCAGTAACATTATAGTGCAGGAACTAATTTTTGTCTAGCCCTGTAGCTTGGGGGAAGGGTGCTAATTGTTTGGCCTTGTGCCTTGGGTATGTGTGAAGACAGGGCTGAGTCAGATTTGTGGTAGCAGGTTGCTTTTTGGCTTTTCATAAGAGGCTAGAAAGGGAAGGAATCAGATTCATTTCAGTGCAGTAACTTCTCATTGCTGCTTTTATTGCTTATTTTACTGCTCATTGTTGATTTCTCTTGGTAGGAGGTTGATTTTTTTGACTTCTTGTAAGGGGCTAACTGAATTGGTTTGGGGCTGTTAAAAATTTGAAACCTATTTTGGTGTGATTTAAATGAAGCTGTTATTTCTGTGAATTAGAAACCTATTTCTTCTAATTTCAAACCTATTCTGGTGTGCTTTTAGGGGGGCTGTTATTTCCTTGCTGTTTTTACTTAATGTTGAAAATTCAAAACCTTTTTTGGTGTGATTTAAGTGGGTCTGTTATTTCCTTACTGTTTTTACTTGAGGTTGAACATTTGAAACCTATGTTGGTGTGATTTAAGTGGGTCTGTTATTTCCTTGCTGTGTTTACTTGCTTATTGTTGACTTCACTTGGGCTACTGTTCTGCTTATCTTTTTCTTTTACTCCAGTAACATTATAGTGCAGGAACTGATTTTTGTCTAGCCCTGTAGCTTGAGGGAGGGGTGCTAATTGTTTGGCCTTGGGCCTTGGGTTTGTGTTAACTGAAGGCGGGGCTGAGCCAGATTTGTGGTAGCAGGTTGCTTTTTGGCTTTTCATAAGAGGATAGAAAGGGAAGGAATCAGATTAATTTCAATGCAGTAACTTTTCATTGCTGCTTTTATTGCTTCTTTTACTGCTCATTGTTGATTTCTCTTGATAGCAGGTTGATTTTTTGACTTCTTATAAAGGGCTAACAGGGAATTGTTTTGGGGCTGTTGAAATTTGAAACCTGTTTTGGTGTGATTTAAGTGAGGCTGTTATTTCTTTGAATTAGAAACCCATTTCTTCTAATTTCAAACCTATTTGGTCTGCTTTTAGTGGGGCTGTTATTTCTTGCCTGGTTTTACTTGCTGTTGAAAATTTGAAACCTTTGTTGGTGTGATTTAAGTGGGGCTGTTATTTCCTTACTGTTTTTACTTGATGTTGAAACTTTGAAACCTATTTTGTATGATTTAAGTGGGGCTGTTATTTCCTTACTGTTTTTACTTGAGGTTGAACATTTGAAACCTATGTTGGTGTGATTTAAGTGGGGCTGTTATTTCCTTGCTGTTTGTACTTGCTTATTGTTGACTTCACTTGGGCTACTGTTCATCTTTTTTTTTTTTTACTCCAGTAACATTATAGTGCAAGAACTGATTTTTGTCTAGCCCTGTAGCTTGGGGGAGAGGTGCTAATTTTCTGGCCTTGGTCCTCAGCTATGTGTTAATTGGAGGTGGAGCTGAGTCAGATTTGTGGTAGCAGGTTGCTTTTTGGCTTTTCATAAGAGGTTATAAAGGGAAGGAAACAGATTCATTTCAGTGCAGTAACTTCTCATTGCTGCTTTTATTGCTTCTTATACTGCTCATTGTTGATTTCTCTTGGTAGCAGGTTGATGTGTTGACTTCTTATAAGGGGCTAACCTGGAATTGTTTTGGGGCTGTTGAAAACGTGAAACCTCTTTTGGTGTGATTTAAGTGAGGTCGGTATTTCTTTGCATTAGAAACATAGTTCTTCTCATTTCCAACCTATTTTGGTATGCTTTTAGTGAGGTTGTTATTTCTTGCCTGTTTTTACTTGCTGTTGAATATTTGAAATATATTTTAGTGTGATTTAAGTGTGGCTGTTGTTTCCTTGCTATTTTTACTTGATGTTGAAGATTCAAAATCTGTTTTGAAGTGATTTAAGTGGGGGCTGTAATTTCATTGTTGTTTTCACTTGATGTTGCAAATTTGAAACCTATTTTGGTGTGATTTAAGTGGGGCTGTTATGTCCTTGCTGTTTTTACTTGCTTATTGTTGATTTCACTTGGTCTACTGTTCTGCTTATCTTTTTTTTTTACTCCAGTATCATTATAGTGCAGGAACTGATTTTTGTCTAGCCCTGTAGCATCAGGAGAGGTGCTAATTGTTTGGCCCTGGTCCTCAGCTATGTGTTAACTGGAGGTGGGGCTGAGTCAGATTTATGGTAGCAGGTTGCTTTTTGGCTTCTTTTAAGAGGCTAGAAAGGGAAGGAATCAGATTCATTTCAGTGCAGTAACTTCTCATTGCTGCTTTTATTGTTTCTTTTACTGCTCATTGTTGACTTCTCCTGGTAGCAGGTTGATTTTTTCACTTCTTATAAGGGGCTAACAGGGAACTGTTTGGGGGCTGTTGAAAATGTGAAACCTATTTTGGTGTGATTTAAGTTTAGCTGTTATTTCTTTGAATTAGAAACCTATTTATTCTAATATCAAGCCTGTTTTGGTGTGCTTTTAGTGGGGCTGTTATTTCTTGCCTGTCTTTACTTGCTGTTGAAAATTGAAAACCTGTGTTGGTGTGATTTAAGTGGGGCTGTTATTTTCTTGCTGTTTTTACTTGCTTATTGTTGACTTCACTTGGGCTACTGTTCTGCTCATCTTTTTTTTTTACTCCAGTAACATTATAGTGCAGGAACTGATTTTTGTCTAGCCCTTTAGCTTGGAGGAGAGGTGCCAGTTGTTTGGCCCTGGTCCTCAGCTATGTATTAACTGGAGGTGGAGCTGTCAGATTTGTGGTAGCTGGTTGCTTTTTGGCTTCTCTTAAGAGGCTAGAAAGGGAAGGATTCAGATTCAGTTCAGTGCAGTAACTTCTCATTGCTGCTTTTATTGTTTCTTTTACTGCTCATTGTTGATTTCTCCTGGTAGCAGGTTGATTTTTTGATGTCTTATAAGGGGCTAACAGGGAATTGTTTGGGGGTTGTTGAAAATGTGAAACCTGTTTTGGTATGATTTAAGTGAGGCTGTTATTTCTTTGAATTAGAAACCTATTTCTTCTAATATCAAACCTAGTTTGGTGTGCCTTTAGTGGGGCTGTTATTTCCTTGCTGTTTTTACTTGATGTTGAAAATCTGAAACCTCTTTTGGTGTAATTTAAGTGGTGCTGTTATTTCCTTGCTGTTTTTACTTGATGTTGAAAATGTGTAACCTATTTTTTGTGTGATTTAAGTGGGGCTGTTATTTACTTGCTGTTTTTACTTGATGTTGAAAATCTGAAATCTATTTTGGTGTGATTTAAGTGGGGCTGTTCTTTCCTTGCTGTTTTCCTCCTGCCCCTATTGTTAGTTAAATGCCCTGTTAAATCTGATTGACAGGAGCCAAGAACAGGGAATAGTAGGTGCTGTGGAGTAGGAGGGTCGTAGGAGGGAGTAAGCCCACCCTCGGCACAAGTTGCAGTAATGTAGAAGTGCAGTCAACTTTTTTTTTAACTTCAAATTTTATTGTACATCAGTTATATCACTTTATACATCATTACATAGTTCCAATGGATGGAATATTTTTGATAGGTTGTTTCCATACTCGATAAGGTAACCATTTCAATAAAACCATCAAGAAGTTGATACACAGATTGATTAATTTCTATCCATCCTACAACAATTTTACCAAGGTACAATTCTTAGTTAATTTCCTTCCCCTCCATTCACCTTATCATTAATCTATTTTTCCCTCTCTTCCTCCCAAGAAAGGGGTTTTATCAGTCGCCCTCAATCCGGGCATAATCTATATGGACAGAAAAAATCAAAACTATGTTGGAAGATGGATTTTATAACTAATTAGCTAATCTAACATAGTGTAACTCAACCTAGGCATCCTGGTGATTCATTCAGGATGTACCAAACTTTAGTACAGTAGCTCCTTAAAATTCTTAAGAACCAAGGAAAACAGATCTTCAAAGAATCTCTTTCTTTTCAAAAAGAAATACCATAAAACATATAGTAGAACATCCAAGGCCATCCTAATCCTGGGCGAAAGCTTGCCAAGGGGACCAGATGCTACTGAACCTCTCCCTACTCTGCCTTAGCGTATAAGTGACTTGTTCCATGGACTCTAATTGTCTCATTCTGACCTTCCACTCTTCTGTCATTGGGGGGTTGGGGAGAGCCACTTAGATTAAATGGACTTCAATGCTGCCACTCTCATAATCTGTGGTAGTTGCCTTTGCTGTCTAGGTCCTGTAATCAAGAAAGGAAGACCCAGTACCATCTCTTCCACTTTAAATGGGATCTGTAGGCCAGTTATTCACTGCATATGAGAGTGGACCTCTCTCCAGAATGGGGTAATTACGGAACATTCCCAGAATATATGTGTGTGTGACCCCCTAGCTCTATCACATCTCCAGCAGACGTCTGAACTTCCCATTTTAAAGTGTTTTGCCTTGGAGGGCATGAGAAAGTATCTAAGAAGGATCTTCCAATGAAATTCTCACCAGGAGGGGGAACTTGTCACTTGCCAACCTCTGTTTAGTCTACTGTCCCAAATATGTTGTGGAATCGAGATAGTTAGCTCTTCTTCCCATCTCAGTTTAATTATATCTAGGCCTGAATTATTTAGGCTAATTAAAATACCATACAGCTGGGAGAGAGGATGTGGAACATCCTTAATCACACTAGTATGGTAGAAAAACTCTTTTAGAGGAGTTATTTCTCTAATTATTTTTTGTAACCTGTTTTCAGAAGTAATATAGTGTCGGACTTGTAAATATCTGAAATGGTCCTCATGGCGGAGGTGACATTTATCTCTTAATTGAGTAAAAGAGTAGCAGTTGCTTCTATCAATACACTGAAAGAAGGTAGAGAGCCGGTGAGCAGCCCAATATTGATATCCTGGGTCCACTCTTGGGGGGATAAAGGAGGCTTCAAACCTAATTAGAGAAAGTGGTCCAGGTCCATCTGGTGTGCCAGTAACCCTCCTTAGCTTTTTAAGTATCCAAAGGGAGTGAAGGATCCATGGGTTGGTGATCTCTCTGACCACTGTTAGTGGCATGTTGCTAGTAGGAACAGCCCACAAGGCCCATTTCCCGACTGCCACCTCTTCTAGGTGGTACCAACCAGATTCAACCCAGCATTTTACCCAAGAACACATCTGTGCACCCCGTGCTGCAGAAAGTAAAAATAGAAATTTGGGAGGGCCAGACCCCCCTTGCCCCTGGGAGTTTGACATATCTTCCTGGCCAGCCTCGGGTTTTTTCTTGTTCCAAATAAAGTTTTGGACCTCTTTCTGTAGGTTAGCCCAAAATTGTCTAGGGGGTTGAATTGGGAGGGTTTGAAATAGAAATAAAAATCTAGGGAGGGCATTCATTTTAAGAGTTTGTGATCTACCATAGAGGGACAGAAGAAGGAGCTGCCACCTGGCTATGTCTGCCTGTAGAGTCTGAAATAGTTTAATGTAGTTATTTTTATAAAGGAGGGGAAGATCGATTGAGACATATATATATATATCAAGGAATTTAGCTGTGTTTCTCTTGGCCCAGGCAAAAGGAAAGGATTCTTTGAAGGCTTCAGAAGGGCTCCCACTCAGGATTAGTGTCTCAGATTTTAAGAGGTTAATTTTATAACCTGCCAATGTACCATACTCCCCAGGGTATGAATTAGGGCAGGGACTGAGATTTCCGGCTGAGATAGAAAAAAGAGAGAGTCATCTGCATACAATGTTATTTTCTGGGTGTGGCCCTCTACCTCTACTCCTCGAATTGAGGGATTAGCACTGATTTCTATAGCAAGTGGTTTGAGTGACAGGGCAAAGAGGAGTGGGGAGAGGGCGCAATCCTGCCTTGTGCCTCTCATGAGGGGGAATCTATCTGAGAGATGTCCATTGACCTTAACCCTGGCCTCCGGAGCCCTGTATAGGTTATTAATGGTATTAACAAACTTCTCTCCCAGGCCAAATCTTTTTAGAGTTTCACTCAGAAACACCCAGTCGACCCTGTTGAACGCCTTCTCAGCATCCATACTAATAGCCAGTTGGAGTCGTTTGGTGTTTTTATGTGCAGAGATCACATTCAACAGGCATCGGATGTTATCTTGAAGAAATCTGCCTGAGATAAAGCCCGTTTGATCTTTATGCACTAAAAAGCTTATTACTTTCTGGAGGCGATCGGCCAAGATACCAGTAAAAACCTTTAAATCCACTGGCAGCAGTGAGATAGGTCTGTAGGATTTACAGTCCTCCAGGTCCTTATCTAGCTTCAAAATCATGGAGATCTGGGAAAGATTTCAAGATCTAGGGGTTGCCCCTCCACAACTCATTGTATGTGTCTATTAAGACAGGTAGCAGAGGATCTAGAAAGGTATTATAAAATTCTGACACATAGCCGTCCAGCCCTGGGGCTTTTCCATTTTTAAGTTTCTTGATTTTTTTGAATTACCTCTGCTGCTGATATGGGAGCTCCCAGGTTTTTCCTTTGCATCTCTGAAAGGGTGGGGAACTGAAGTCTGTTAAGAAAGGAAAGGGTCTCTTTTTCATGATTTATACTTTTGTCTGTGCTGTAAAGGTTGGAATAGAATTTTTAAAATTGAGCTGTAATTAAAGGGGGTGGCCAAATTGTATCATTTGTCCCTGTTGCTTTGAGCTTAGGGACCACCCTAGAGGCTCTCTCCTTCCACAGCTGCCAGTCTAGGATTTTCCCAGCCCTGTTTCCATGTTCATAGAACTTCTGTCTGGCATAGGTTAGAAGTTTTTCTGTTTGGAGGTCTAAGATTTTATTTACTTTGGTTCTGGTCTTAAGTAATTCTTCCTCACACTTCTGGTCTAGTCTCTTTATAAGTCCTTTCTAACTGGGATATCTTTGTTTCTAGTTCTACACATTGTTTGATCAGCGCTTTCTTATGTTTCGATGCATAGGAGATTATTATTCCCCTTAAATAGCATTTTAAAGCCTCCCATCTGATTCCTGCCTCTGTATCCTCCCTCAGGTTTGTCTCTAAGTATTCCTTTATTGATTGTTGTATTAATTGTTTAAATTCTGTAAGGTTTAACAGACTGATGTTCAAACGCCAGATAGATTCAGGAGGTTTTTGGGACAGGGTCATCTCTAGTGAAACTGGCGCATGATCTGATATTGAGATGGACCCTGTCCCAGCTCTGTACATGAGGGGTAGTGCATTTGCTGAGATCAACCAATGGCCAATGTGGGAATACATCTTGTATTTTGGGGAGTAAAATGTATAGTCCCTGTCATTGGGGTGGGCAAATCTCCACGCGCCCACTAGAGAGAGTTCTGCACTTAATCTCGTGAGGGCCCTACTAGACTTGGCAGGTTCTATAGAGCAGGAACCCACTCAATCAAGGCTTAAATCTGTCACTGTATTAAGGTCCTCACCAATAAAAATTAACTTGTCTGGGTCCTGAACTGTCTCTGTTAAGATCTTGGTCAAAAAGGTGCCCCTTTTTTGTTCATCATTTGGAGCATATATATTCAAGAAAGTGCATTTTTGTCCCTTAAGTTCCCCCTCTATCCTCACAAACCTACCCTCTGGATCAGTGTCCACTTGAGAGATGGTGCAAGGGATATCCCTTCTGATTAAGATGACTGTGCCTCTCTTATTTGTTTGTTGTGTACGTTCTGCCACATATACCTCGCCCACCCAACCTCTCCACTTTCTATGTTCAGTCTGACTCAAATGAGTCTCTTGTAAGAAAGTGTCTTTGTAACTCTCTCAGAATTCTAGCCCTTTTGACCGGACTGCTTATGCCCTGGACGTTCCAAGAAATCAATTTAAGATCTGCCATTTAAAATAATATATAAAAAGACATCTCTGTTTTCAGTATTCAGGAGCCTGCAATAACCATATAAATAAAAGAACATGAAACATTAGCTTATTAAACCAATTTAACTTATTTACAAAACCTCTCATAAGGATTATATGAGGCATTTAAGTGGCTTTAAGGTATCTTTATTCCCAACTCCACACCTCAGGAGTTCTCTATGAGGTGTGGTAGGAGACCAAAGTATCTCAGTCTCCCCATCAGGGAGTCACCCCACCCTATTAATCTGTGTGGTCCCTGACTGGAATGACTCCAGTCGCCTGGGTGACTGTTGGACTGTCTTCCATTTGTTCCCGACATCAGCTTGTTTAAAAACTATAGAACTACAGTGGGGTTGGGGGTATCTACCTACGGAGCATCAACCAGGGCCTCCAAATCTGGCTTGAGGGGGCATTTTTTTCCTGACCCACCATCATATTAAACCTCCACCCCTCACCAGGAGCCAAGGCACACTGTGCAGCCCCTTCAGGAGATGAGGAGGAGGTTCCATCCTCCCCAACTTCAATTGCCGCCATTCCCCTTAACCGCCATCTTATGGGTCATCACCATAGGCATTCCCCCGCAACCACCAGGGAGGATTTTGACCTGTACCCGTAATAAGGGGATCCTTATTTGTCCTGTCTCCTTTGTTTCACCCCTTACAATTTCACCCCCTAGAGGGGAGGACAAATATTTCGCTTCAGAACCCAAATCTTCTCTTTTCCTTAGGCCAAAGCTGTTGTCAGAAGGACTGTCTGAGAGGGAGGATTCAGGCGCAATGTCTGACATCTCTCCTACCCACCCTCGAAGGATATTATCTTATTGCTTTTGAGCCTGACAGGGTGGGTTTCTGTAAGTCCTCCTAGTATTTGGTGTACAGGTCATGTGGCCTCAGAGCAATGCTCTTGTTAAATGGGGATACCTATCACATTGGCCCCTGATTGGTGGACCCCTCCATGGCTACCAAGGAGTACCTCAATTTCCCTTCCATGGGGACAGCATTAGCTCCTCGAAATGAACAAAACTGCTATTATAGGTCAGTATGTCCCCCCCCCAGCCAAGGGTGGTCTCCACGACCTCCTCCCCCCTCCATATGACCCATCAGGATAAACTCTATTTTACTTTCCATTTCATGTTTAAATTAGCATTTTATATAAAATCTCCTTTTAGACCTGCACGACCTTTCCAAATATGAGCTCATCAACCTGCAGTAAGAGGAGGCTTAGGGTGCCGCACTGTCTGCCATGTGTCTTACCAATATTGGCTTCCCTCTGCTGATTGAAGTGCGTGAACCCCACATACTGCCTCCGCTACCTCATTGCCTCTTGTCCTCTGTTCAAACACAAATTACAGACTGACCAACAGAGGGCAAAAGAAAAAGAAGAAGGGTGTACTTATAGTTCCACACAGTTCGAAACTTAAGTCCTCCGAATACCACTTGGACTGTGGAGCCTTGAAAAGAAGGCGGATAGACAAGAATAAGTAGGACAAAGTGTTTATGCAGATTTTTTCAAACATTCACTGAGGAGGAAGAATCTTCCATCTGGACTTCCACGGTCTGAGATCCAGGGGTGGATCCTGGCTGAGGGAACAATCTGCCGTAGACACCGTCCCACACTAAAATGGTGTCCTCTGTGCATTGAGGTCGAGCTCCTTTCGTTCCCTTCCTCTGCCATGATGTTTTCACCACGGCTGTACAATGGTCGACTGTGCTCTCTGGTGGAATCACTATGCCATGCTGCTTTGCCCAACTACAGGCCTCTGGTAATTCCTGGAATCTCTGCCAGCCTTCAGGCATAAGTACTTTTATCCTAGCTGGGTATTCAAGTTGTGCTGAGAAGCCTGCTTGTCTCACTATTTTAACCACTTGGAATGCTTTTTGTCAGCGAGCAAGTGTTTGAGGTGCATAATCTTGATCAAAATAAAGACGTGTATCCCCAAAAAGGATTTGCTTTTTAGCCCAGGCTGCCCTGATGACTTCTTCTTTTGTTCTAAAGTCAATAAAGGCCAGTATTATTGAGCACGGGCATGCCTTTGGGTCTTTTGACTTTGGCACTAGTGAGCGGTGGGCATGGATTATGCCCAGATCTTTATTTTTATCTATGTCGAGCAACTCCTTTAGTAGGCTGTCAATGAATTGTGGCATAGGACTGGATTCAGTTTCCTCTGGAAGGCCATATATTCTTATATTGTTACGCCTGTTTCGATTCTCTAAATCCTCCAGCTGTTGTTTTAATAGTAGGTCTCGGTGATGTAAATCTCTCAATGTTGAATTATGGACATCTGTGACCTCTGTGTACTCTGTCACTGTCTCCTCTAGCTGTTCTGCTCGGCGGGTCAGCTCCGTGATGTTTTCTCTGTCCTCCGATGCTTTTTGTTCGATTCTAGTGAGGGTATCACAGATTTGTTGCAAAGTGCTGCATAACGTCTTTGAAGTTATGGTAAAATCTTCATCCAGCTTCTTCGAGGCAGTAGGAGATTGCTTTATTAACTCTGAGATTTCGTCCCGCAACGTAGCCTGTGCCTGTGTGCTCCGTGCTGGGAATTTCAGTTTAGGGTACGAATCAGAGGTAGATTCTTTATGTTTTAGTTTTGGTGACATGGTAGGAAGTTGATGGTAGGCTCCAGTGCAGTGAAAAGTTTACGCTGAGAGTTAGATTCCGATGGATCTTCTTTTGTATGTCGGGAGGTCTCTGTTTAAGCATCCATCCTGCAGGCAACCGGAACCGGACATCCGAAGTGCAGTCAACTTGGGGGCTACCTTAGTGTGAATTACAAAAAAAAAAAACCTGACATCAAGTTAAAATACTTCCAAAAAGCCAAACACAGGGACCTAGAAGGAGAACTACACATCTAGGGGGAACTAGAACGAAGGCTTCCGAAACAGACAACTTGTGTATATCTAACAGGCAAATAGTGTAATAGTGTAATTACACAAATATTGTAATAGCCGTTTAAGTGCAGAATAATGTTGTTAGTGGTGCAGTGCAGTGGATGTAGGGCAGCTGTATTCAGGCAGACCTTCTAGATGCTGAGGTGCTTCCCTATCTGCAGGCATCTCTCTGGACTGTGGGACAAGGTAGCCAGACTTAGAGTGGAGGTAAACTCGGTCAGGAGTACCTTCGCCCTCAGCCAGAAACCACCCAGTCTAACGTCACTGCCTCAAAGGATGCCAAGAACGAGGAGCACTTGGACAACAGTGGGCTCGGGGAAGGTTAGGATGGTCAGGCAGTGGCACATACCAAATCCTATTCCACTCCAGAATTCACATGTCACACTGCCAAACAAGGACAACCACACAGAGGCACCTGAAGAAGTGGAAGGGAAGAATGTGGAGGTCAGTTGAGGAGATAACCTCAGTGGGGGAAGCAGTGGATCCCAGAGGAGGAGGAAGCTGAGGTGCCTATCAGGTGCCACAGCATGGAGGGGTGGGAGGAAGATGCTGGGGATCGCCATGAAGGCAAGACAGGAGGGAGAGCTGGATGTCATTATCCACCTAGGAACTAATGACTTGGCAAATGGGGAGCCTAAGGAAGTTCAGGAAGAGTTTAGAAAATTGGGGAAGGGTCTCAAGCAAGTAGCTACATCCATCTCCTTCTTGGAAGTACTACCTGTGAGAGGAATAGGAGAGCATAGGGGCAAATGCACCAGGAACTTTAACACATGGTTGAAGAACTGATGATGTGAGGAAGGGTTTGGATTCATTGGTGACTGGGAACCCACCTGGAGGGATGGAGGCTTGTTCAAGCCTGATGGCCTGCATCCATCCTGGAGAGGAATCCAAGCACTCAATGAAAAGTTTAAATGCAACATGGACAAGCATTTAAACTAGCCAAGGGGGGGTGGCAGGTCAGCAAGGAGGGTACCTAATTGTACCCCCCATAGCTAGCAGTGGAACCAGAGAACAGGAGGAGGAGGAGGAGGAGGAGGAGATATCACTACAAAGCAGTGTGCAATAGATGAAGATAGGCATCCAATGGGTAGATAGGCAAAAAAAAGACAAAATACAACAGAAGGGCAAACAGCAGGGAAAACCAGGGAAAAAGGACAACCAGGGAAGGGACTGGAGTAGAACAGCTAAACAGTCCAGGGAGTTCACATCATGGAAATCCATGTGTACCAATGCCAGGAGCCTTAGCAATAAAATGGAGGATCTGGAGGCTGCCAAATAGTGTATTAGACCTGGACATTGTGGCCAACATAGAGACCTGGTGTAATGATAACCATGACTGGGAGATGACCATACCCGGCTACAACATATTCAGAAGAGACAGGGCAGGCAGGAAGAGAGGAGTGGCACTTTATGTGAAAGATGGCATAAAGGCCATAGAGATCCAGGAGGAACAAAATGGGGGGATACTGTGGGTTAAGCTGGAAAGGAAAATGGGGTCAGCCATCTGCACAGGGGTGGTCTACAGACCACCTGCCCAGGAGAAAGAGACAGATAAGGAGTCAATGCTAGCCATCCAAAGGATGGCGGACAAGGAGGAGGTGGTGCTGGTTGGAGACTTCCGTATTCCAGATGTGAACTGGAGCATCCCAGCAACAGCATCAACTAGGAGCAGATTTATCCTGGATTCCCTTAAGGGTGCCTTCCTCAAGCAACTGATCATGGAACCAACTTGGCAGAAGGCAATACTGGACCTTGTGCTCACAAACAAGGACAGTGGGATGGGGTAACAGTAGGGGAGCACCTGGGGAACAGTGACCACCAGTCACTGTGGTTTGAAATCACAGAAG
Organism: Neoceratodus forsteri; assembly: GCA_016271365.2. Taxonomy (NCBI): domain Eukaryota; kingdom Metazoa; phylum Chordata; order Ceratodontiformes; family Ceratodontidae; genus Neoceratodus; species Neoceratodus forsteri. Next base: position 1,267,522,952 of record CM057453.1, read on the forward strand.
GAACAGAACCAAACTGCACAAAAACATGTATCCTGGATTTTCGGAGGGCAGATTTTGGGCAAATGGGGAGGCACTAATAGGAATGGGGAGGGAATCGGGGGTGGCTCAGTGGGCAATATTTAAAACAGGGATTACAAGAGCAACACAATTATGCTTTAAGCAGGTTAGCAAGGGGGAAGAGGAAGAGGAGGACATTATAGTTTTCCAAGGAGTTAGCGGAGAAAATGAAAGCCAAAAAGATTGCATTCAGGCAGTATAAAAAGACCCAGGCAGAAGGGGATAGGGAGAAGTACCAGGAGAAGCAAAGGGAGACAGGGAGGTCAGTAAGGGAAGCCAAAACTCAGACAGAAGAGTACATTGCAAAATCAGTGGGTAGAGGGGATAAAACCTTTTACAGGTACATAAATGAATAAAGAAGGGTGAAGGGAGGGATAGTGAGACTGAAGGGGGAGGACGGGGCAGCTTGGAGGATGACAACAGTAAAGCTGACATACTGAACAGATATTTTTGCTCAGTCTTTACTGAGGAAGGGGAGGGTAACGGGCCTGAAGCGAGTACAAGGGTTGGGTAGGGCATGGAAATGGACACAAGTCCCTTTACATGGGAAAGGGTCCTAAAGAAATTGTAAGGAATAAGAGTTGATAAAACAATGAGGCTGGATGGGGTGTACCCCAGGTTCCTAAAGGAACTAAGAGAGGTGGTGGTTGAACCTCTGGCAATCCTGTTTAGCCAATCACTGGAAACAGGGGAGGTACACAAAGACTGGAGGACAGCAGATGTAGTCCCCTTATACAAAAGTGGGAACAAAGAGGAAACGGGGAACTACAGACCAGTCAGCCCCACCTTGGTAGTGGGGAAGATCATGGACACACTCCTGAATGAGAGATTGGTGGAACATCTGGTTACCAACGGGCTACAGGATCCAAGGCAGCATGGTTTCACAGGGGGGGAGGTCATGCCAGACCAAACACATTACATTTTGCGACTGGGTAACAAGGGAGGTGGATCAGGGAGGGCAGTGGACGTGGCCTGTCTGGACTTCAGCAAGGCCTTTGACAGTGTGCCACATAGAAGGCTGTTAAACAAACTGGGGAATATGGGAGTGGGCAGGACAGTAGTGCGGTGGGGGGGGTAATTGGCTGGGTGGAAGAACAGAGAGAGTGGTGGTAAATGTCTGTCACTCCACAGAGGGAAGAGTGACCAGTGGGCTGCCACAGGAATCAGTGCTGGGACCGGTCCTATTCAACATCTTAATTCAACATTGCGCAGAACCTAGAAGGCAGAATTTCCCTGTTCACTGATGACACAAAGCTCTGCAACAGAGTGGACACACTAGAGGGTGTAGACAGAATGAGAAAAGACCTGTAGAAACTTGAAGAATGGTCAAGGGTTTGGCAGTTAAAATTTAATGCAAAAAAGTGCAAAATAATGCATATGGGGCACAAAAACCTTGGAACAACATATCAGTTGTGGAGTGAGGATATAGTATGTACCAAGCAGGAAAGGGACTTTGGGGTTATCATCTGTGATGACCTCAAGGTAGGGAAACAGTGCGCCAAGGCAGCAGGTAAAGCAAATAGTATACTGGGATGCATAGCAGGGGCATCACCAGCAGGAAAAGTGAGGTCATAATTCCACTATACAAGGCACTAGTGGGGCCCCACCTGGAGTACAGCGTCCAGTTCTGGGGACCTTACCTATGTAAGGACATAGACAGGGTGGAGAAGGTTTAGAGGAGGGCAACAAAGATAGTACAGGGATTACATCACAAGTCCTATGAAGACAGGATGAAGGACATGAATATGTACTTCCTGGAGGAAAGAAGGGATAGAGGGAATATGATAGAGACATACAAGTACCTTACGTGGAGGAACAGGGTGCAGGAAAACACTATTTTCCTGCAAAAAAGGTGTTCCAGGACTAGAAGGCATGTGATTCATTGAAGTTGGAGGGAGGGTGATTCAGAGGAAATGTGAGAAAGAATTTCTTCACAGAAAGGGCGGTGGACAAGTGGAACACTCTGCCTTCGGAAGTGGTGAGGGCTGAAACGATTGTGGGATTTAAGAATGCATGGGATAGAGAAAACGGAATCCTGGAGGTCAGGGGTAAGGGGCAATAGACTTCTAGAAAAACTTACAGTGATCTTATGAGCTCAAATGGGCAGACTGGGTGGGCGATAAGCCCTTATCTGCCAACAGTATCTATGCATCTATGTATCTATGTATTTATGTAAAGCTATTGGACCAGATGGGGTACACCCCAGAGCTGAGGGAGCTAAGAGATGTGGTGGCTGAACCTCTGGAAATCCTGTTTAGCTAGTCACTAGAAATGGGGGAGGTACCCAAGGACTGGAGGACAGCTGTAGTAGTCCCCCTATACAAAGGTGGGAACAGAGAGGAGCAGAGAAACTACAGATCAGTCAGTCTGACCTCAGTAGTGGAAAATATCATGGAAACTCTACTGAAGGAAAGAATGGTGGAACACCTGGTTGACAATGATCTACAGGACCCAAGGTAACACAGTTTTACTGGGGGAAGGTCATGCCAGACTAACCTCATTGAATTTTTTAATTGGGTGACAAGGGAGGTAGAACGGGGAGGGGGGGGTGGACGTGGCCTACCTGGACTTCAGCAAGGCTTTTGACACGTGCTGCACAGAAGGCTGTTAAATAAGCTGGAGAGCATGGGAATGGGTAGGAAAGTGGTGCGTGGGTGGGGAACTGGCTAGATTGCAGGACACAGAGGGTGGTGGTAAGTGGCTGTCACTCCACAGAGGGAAGAGTGACCAGTGGGATGCCACAGGGATCAGTGCTGGGTACAGTGATCTTCAACATCTTTTTAAGTGACATTACAGAAGACCTGGAAGGGAGAATTTGCCTGTTCACTGATGACACAAAGCTCTGCAACAGGGTGGACACACCGGAGGGTGTGGATGGAATAAGGAGAGTTCTGCAGATGGTTGAGTACTAGTCAAGGGAGTGGCAGTTGAGATTTAATGCAAAGAAATTCAAAATAATGCACATGGAGCACAAAAACCCAGGAACAAATCAGCTGAGGGGAGGCTATAGAATGCTCCAAGCAGGAAAGGGACCTAGGGGTTATCATCTTTGATGACCTCAAGGTAAATAGTCAGTCCAACAAGGCAGCAGGAAAAACAAACAGCATGCTGGGTTCAGGGTTGCATAGGCAGGGGTATCTCCAGCATGAAAAGGGAGATCATAATTCCACTGTACAAGACACTAGTGAGGCCACACCTTGAGTATAGTGTCCAGTTCAAGAGGCTTTACCAATGTAAGGACATAGACAGGGTGGAGGCAGTTCGGAAGAGGACAACCAAGATGGTGCAAGGTTTACATCACAAAGCTTATGAGGACAGGATGAAAGACTTAAATCTATACTCCGGGGGGGGGGTGGGATATGATTGAGGTATATAAGTACCTCATGGGGAGGAACAAGGTGCAGGAAAATACAATTTTTCCCAGAAAAAGATGTTCCAGGACTAGCGAACATGGGATGAAACTGGAGGGAGAGAGTTTCAGAGGGAACGTGAGGAAGAATTTCCTCACGGAGAGGGTAGTGGTCAGCTGGAGCACCCTGCCAGAGGAGGTTGTGGGTGCTGAAACAATTATAGGATTTAAGAATGCATGGAATAGGAATCAGGTGTAGTCAGGGAGGGGGAGAGGAGACAACATAGAAACATAGAAACATCGAAACATCACCTAATTCTAGAGAAGCTTGAAGAAGCAATGTACGTGCACAAATGGGCAGACTAGGTGGGCCATAGGCCCTTATCTGCCATCAATATTTATGTATGTATGTATCTATAATTCAGTTTTTGGTTTGTAACCCTACTGCATTAAATCTGACAGAATTTGGTCTGAGAATCATATAACTATATAAAGCGGTTTATGAAGTTGTATAATTTGTGTCAGTCTAACCAAACTTCATAAATCAGATAAGTGCCATATTTATGGCCCCTCTATTATTATAAAGCATGTGAAATATGCAACTGTTGCTAATGATCACTTATGGCAGCTGCAGGATACAATTCCATTTTCACTATTTAAATGCCACCCTAAAACCATTTCTGTTTTATCCCCCCCCCAGCATAAAAATAACATTTTATAACTTCAAGAACTAACAACATGGAATGGGTATACTGGGCATTAATGAACTTTGAGGTGGTTGAGATCAATTTGGATTTGCCCTCATACTAGGGTTGTCACGGTATGGTACCGCAGTTATCGTAATACCGCAGTATAATGCTTTCTAATGGGAAAACCTAAAATATTCAAAAATAATGCAATTTTAACCAAATTTTACATGTAAAAGCAGTTAAAATACTAGTAAATATGACACATTATGAATTTAAAGAGGGAAAGGAAAGATAAATCAAGTATGCGTAAGAGAAATATATTTTTTATTGACTAAAAGTCGGATTCCTCCTGACTTGATGATGGGCATGGAGCTTCTAGCACTATAAGCATATTTATTAATTTGTTTTCATTTCATTGCAGTCTGACACTTGAGTGACATACCATTATAACTAAAGTGTTTGTTTAGTGTACTCTTAGCTTACAGCACAAAATGCTACCAATACCAAAAGTACCATACCATACAAAAATAGCACACTGTCGGAGTACAAGTAGTAAGTCGGTCGTTTGATTTACATTTTTGTTATGTTAAATTTTCATAACTTATAGATGAGAGATGATGAAAGGAATGTCCACTCACTCCGTCCACTCCTGGTGGTGGTGGTGGTGCAGACTAGAGTTGCTGATGCACTGATGCAATCAGAGCTGCACTTCACTGAAGTAATGTGCTGTGCTGCTACTAGCCTTAGAAGCAGGCATAGCAACAGCACTACTAATAGAATTAGAACAGTTCTGATTGGAAAATCAAAGCTCACTGTCCTAAAATCAAGGCTCACTGTCTGGCTATGACTAGCTGAGTGTCCCTCCTCCGTCCTCACCTTACAGCCTGGGGCTCCCTTCCAGACCCAGTCCCCTCAAGTGAAGTTAGTAAAAGTAATAGTAAGCAGTGTAAATAAATTTTGAGAGAGATTTGTGTTCATATTTACTTTTTCAATGTAGTACCCACTGCATGGCTGCCTGTGCCTACGGGCCGTGATAGGAAATAGGAGGACCCCCATCCCCCAGCACAGCCGCCAGTGTCTACCACTCACACTAGTACTGCACTCATGCACTGTCTGTCATGTCATGCTAAGTTGCATGGCAGGGACTGCACTGCAGCACTACTGTGAGTGGTAGACACCGGTGGGGGGCAGGGATCCTCCCTTATTTCCTCACCCCGGTGGGCACGGGCAGCCGCTACACCCATGGTGGTCGGATGTGGTCCCTCCAAGTCCAGACTCTGCAGTAGAAAGAATGACTGTTCTGTCATTCGTTCACCTGGACTCCTGTCTCTGTGTCCTCCTGTCCTTTCCCCTCTCTCGCTGCCAGCCTACCACCCACCTAGAACATCCATGATCCCATCATGATCCAAACGTGATATCCTAACTTGGTATCCTAACAGATTCCAACCGATGAGATCCAAATCCCAATTCCCGATCCTGAATACCCAGAGCCAGTGTTGCAGCACCCCACACCACCCAACAGCACACCACCCAGGCGCCAAGACGCTCACTGGCCATTGTCCCCCATGGCCCTCCCTAATCTGTGTATGTACCTACACCCCCTCCATGGCTCCCCCCTCCCAGCTGGGCAGTAGGTGGGCATGAGCAGGCAGTTGTCACTAGGCAGCAGTGACCCCGGTACCATTTAAAAAAGCTGCGGTGCCAACAGAGGACAGAGCAGGACCACCACCAGCAGTCCACCACAAACTTTTAATGGTAATACTTGGTTCGCCTCCACATAAGAAAAAATCAGACCGTGACATCTTTTTAATTTTTGACTATTCTGTTCTGTTCTCTTTCTGACTGTGATTGATGAAGTAAGTTAAGAGTTCAAAATAATTCAAGCTAAGTCAAAATACAAACCGGGCTGATACCTGAGCTTCACTGTATTGAAGTGGTTGATATTCTCGCAGGTAGGTAAACAAACTGGAAGTGTTCCCTCCATGAGCTGCAACTCTTGTTTTGCATGTATGGCAGATAGGCTTCCCATCCTCATGCACGATACCGTCACTATTTTTTTGTAACCAAAGTAGGTCCACACTGTGGATTTTATTATTTCTCTGGGCGGGAAAAGGTCAGAGTTTTCATCCACTTTCCCATCAGACTCTTTTGTAGTCGTAGTCTCACAGATAGGAGAAGGAGGTGGGAGAATCTGACTCTGCTCCCAAGTCTGTTCATGGTCACAGCTCTGGGTCTGGCTCTGACTACTACTCTGATTCTGGCTTTTCTCCTGCTGCTGCAACTCTTCCAGTAACAGTACCAACTCCACATCTGCCATGTTTCAAGATAGATTTCGAATCCCAGTCCAATAATTACAATACCAAGTGGTTACCTTACCAACGTAACCTAACCATAAGAATGATTACAATTTTCAGCTGCTCATGAAATTAAAACAAAATAGATGAGACGAGAGCAACTTAAAAAATTGACTGACTCACTGCTGCTGACAAATGGTACCATTGGCACCAACCGACCAGACCTGACCATGACCACCTGACCTCATCGTGACCACACAAACCCAAGGACACAGTGACCATGTGACCGTCGCCACTCGCCAACCCTGGGTAACTTGACCACACACACTCATTTCATTTTTTATTGGTTATACTGGAAAGGCATGTGAGCATTGCTGCCCATTTACACATGCGTCCAGTTACATGCAACAATCATGTGACATGACATAGGCTAAAACATTTTAACTTGCAGCTAGGGTTAACACCAAGGTACATATCCAGTCAGGACAGTATAGACAACCAAGAACTAACCTAGGTGATTTAACAAATACGAAGGTGACATTAGCATTCTGTGAGGGTTTCACAGTAATATAGTAAACTCACCACCACACTAGCTCCTGTTGGCTTGGTTGGCATGGTGGGAGGAGGATGGCAACTGATGAGAAATGGCATTTGGCAATTAAATCATAATAGCAGAACCAGAAACCTAACAAAACATGCAGTTGCACTGCAACGCCAGTCTGCCAAAACTACCACAAGCAATTTTTTCCTTTTACTCTATTTATCTCCCACTCATCTGGAACTCTCTCGAGGTACCCTCTCTCACCACTCACCTTCTACCACCTTGTCTGAAGCTCTCTTCTCTGGGAAATCGGGGACAGACACTCCACATTTTTACCTGATCCATTGACCTGGGAGCGCAACCATTGCCGGACCTAGGCAGGTTGAAGGGATCGGGAGAGCTGGAGGATTGAGCCCAACTGTTAGGCATGTGATGGCGGGGGTCCTGGAGGGTGCCATCGCATATCTAGAAAGCAGGGGTTTTCTTGCTTTTTCTCTCTCGGAGTGCAGTGTGCAATGATGCCTGCACACAGCTGTCCTGTTGGCGTCTGCTGCACTCCACCCCTTATGTCCACTGATGAACTTGTAATACCCCTGCTTACCATCGGGGGTTGCCAGGACACCGAGCAACCCTGGATCTCTCCCCAGGGAGAGGAGAGCTGTCCTCCATATTCTCCATCCTCCCCCTTCCCTGCTGACCCCCGGCTCCCAGAGTCCATCACCAAACCTGAGTCACCATTGAGGCATGAGATGTGGCGTCCAGTGCCGCAAACCTCAGCGACACTGGGCCAGCAAGCAAAGCAATCATGATGGCACATTAGTGGGTGGGCACTGCATTTGACTTGACCTGAACTGTGATGCATCATGCATGCATTGCTGTAAGTTTAACCTGTAATGCTCCAATTTGCTTTTTGTTGCCTGCCTGTGTCCAAGTGACATTTTAAAATATAAAAAACTAGATAAAGTACCACCTACCAGGCCACCGTCCACCATGTTGCCAGTGCCTGCCAATTGCCAATGCCAAATGCCATGCATTGTTTTCTATTTTAGTCTCAGCCAGCCTAAGAAAAGTGATGCATTCTCTCAAATAATAATCAATAATATTTTTATGAATATAGAGAATAATATATGGGGTGGTGTGTTTAATGAGATTTTACACACACCCGAGTTTTCACCCTCGGGGTTTATGTAGCATCCCACAACAAGGGTGTGTGTAAAATCGAGTTTTAAACACACCACCCCATATTTTAATTTTTATAATTGCAGGAATGTGCTTTTTCATGTCAGCAATTATAAAAAATAAAATAAGCTAACAGATTAGTGTTCAGGAAGCTGCGGACCAGTCTGGATTTTGTGCGGTCTGCGGTCTTCCTAGTTATACTGCTGCACTTGTTGGAGGAAAAGGAAGAGGATATTTTATTAAAAAATGTGTAGAAACTTTGATTTTTGTTTGAATATAAACTTACCACTGAGCGGTGGTTTCAGCGTCCTTCCGGGCTTCGAGAGGCAGGGGCAGTCTGTGGCATGGACTCGGCTGCGATGTCAGGCTGATGGGAAAACACGGCCCAGGTTTTTCTTTTATTTTGCTTCTGTTTTCAAGTGGTTTAGTTCAGAAAAAGAGTTATTTTTTTTTTTTTATACAAGAAGTACATTACTGCCTAATATGAGGGACCATGAAGTGTGTTGCGCCATGGGATTGCTTCACGGAACGTGAACGTCAGAGAACAGCGACTGAGGGAAGGCTGTTCCAAGGGAAACCTGGTGCGTGTTTGCTGTTATAACCAGCCGAGCTGGTTAAAACTGCAAATTATAACCAGGTTTCCCTATGGGAAAAAGCACTACCCGGTAATTATAATACCATTACTTGCTCCATTACATGCCATCATAATATGTATTGCATTATTTATTTTGCATAATAAATATCATGTCTTATTGCTGAATAATGTCTGTTGTATCTGTATCTCATTCTTCTGTTATTCAATCTCTTTATCATTTTACATTATGCACAGCCTAGTTTACTGAAGGAAAGTAAGAAACGCAGTTAGGCAGGTGTCAAAGTGTGCCCGCCTCTGCTCTACAAAACTGGCTCCCTCTGCCCTACCCACACCCCTCAATCATCCACCAAAAAATCTCCTTGGGCTCAGGCTGGTTGGCTTTTGCCTCAAGCTGCTTGCCTATGCCTTTTTGCATCTGCCACCCTCCTACTTACTCCAACTCCTTTCCAGTTTTGCCAGTTGCCAGTGAGTGCATGCAGTGCCAATTCCGAACTGCCACCCAGGGCCACAATAAAGAGGGGCAAACAACATGGCTGCTGGTGCCTTCTGGTTTGATCTAGTAGAGGGTGCAGACAGAGGCTGGGGGTACTAGATTCTCAGAGTCTGACCTCTGGCTCCTCAGATGAGCACTGGCAGTTCCCAACTTGCCAGCCTGAGGCTGCCAGAAAGGCAGTGGCACCTTTGGCAAAACTCAAAACAATGAAAAACACTTTTCTTTTTTTTTTTTATGCACAATTCAATGTCGGGCCAGGATTCCCATTTTCACCAACTAGACTAGATCCATTCCATCCATATACTCCCGCATGCCCCCGATCCACTCCAGTCTGACCCGAACTCCTTGCAGTTTTGCCATACAATCTGGTATGTGCCATGAATGAAGCCAGTCAGTGATTTAACTCACTGATTTATGCCTGCTGCTGTGCCACCTCAAAGACCCTCCTGTTTTCAAAATTCAGTCAGCCAATTTCCCCTGTAGTAAAGCACTCATTTACCATTCAGATCAGTAGTAGTAACCCCAATATTAATCCCTCACATTTAATTCGGGCCAGGTTTCCCAATTCCCACCAAGGATCCACCATCATCTCCTCCATCAGTATCATTCCCCATCCCCACTCAATCTCAGTCCAGTGAAGTCCTCCTCTCACATTTATTTTATGTACAAGTCAACTTTGTTCAACTTCATGCCAACTTAAAAAGGGCCAGGTTTCCCTTCCCACCAAGGATAAGGATTTTAGGATTAATAGGAAGGATACAGGTCAGGAATGGAAATTATAATTCCCTCTCCATTTCCCAATCAGTTTCATCCCCCTTCCCACCCTGATTCCCAAGTCAGTGCCACTGCCATATGCCACCTATGGCTGTTTTACCCACTCCATTATCCCTCTTTTGTTAAGAACAAAAAAGAACAAGAACTGGCCTGGGTAGGAGCAGAGGTAGCATCCTACAGTCCTCTCCTTATCTTGACACAACTGGCTGTCCCAAGTCTCTCACTCTGTCTCTCTGTCTCTGCCGTGTCCTGGGGACTTAGGAAGGGACTCAAGACTCAGGGGAGACAGTCGGGATTGAGTACTCAGTTGGGAACATGGGGGTCCATCGGTCGGACTCCAAAAATTGCCTCCGTGAGGTCGGTGGGACTAAAATAAATTTAGTACCCTCACTTCACTCTGCACAAGTGCTATCCTGGTCACAAACATGCTCCTCCTGTCCTCACTGCTTCTTCTGGATCTCTCTCCCTCTGCATGTGAAGCCCGCATGCAGACCACACCAAAGAACGCCCACTTTAAAATGGTGGAAGGGGACTGAATGACTTCCTTCTATCTGCACCAACTGAATCACAAAAAAAAAGCTTTCAAAGGGCACAATGTCCATGTAATGCACCCCTTCACACTGCCAGAAATGTGGTCGGTCAACACATTCCATGGTTTACCGTGAGTCACGGTTACTGCGGTTTGGAAAATCTGTCACAGTGTCAATACCATGGTGTCAGAACTGCGGTATACCGTCACGCCATTATACCATGACAACCCTACCTCATACCTCACTTTGCACCTAGGGTGTGCATTAATTCAAATTATAACCATGCCCGTTGTGATTTATAGCTTACTTGTGCAGAGATATTTGCTCATTTAAAATCCCTCTATTTCTTCTTTTTGTAAGGCCCTCACCCCTGCCTTTTTGCAAAACGACAGGTGGTATGCTGTTGAAGCTGACAGCAGTACCTGCTGGGGACTGGGTTTGGGGAGGACTAGGTTACTCGGCACAGGGGGCCTAGGTTTGGCTACTCTGCACAGGGGCACCCAAGTAAATCCGAACACAGGAAGCAATAACTGCAATGTCCAATACCAGGAATGGGATTCTAAAGTGTGGCTTTTATTCACATCCAAACTGAACGAACAAAGCATAGACGGACCCTCACGGTGCTACATTCCTGGTAATGCAGATAAAAGTACAGAACACTTCTTCACTATTTCAGCCCTCAGGCTCTGAACCCACCAGGCACACAGCCCAGACTTTCATGCAGCTTTGGGTACACAGCCCGACTTGTACACTACCTGGGTTTTTCCCCTGGCCCGGCTCCCCCGCCGGCCACTTGAGCGCGGTCCATATGGCAGTTACTTGGTTACTTGGTCAGAGGGACAAAAGAAGGCTAAAAGCCCATAGACATTGTCCTCCACATACGTGGATCATTAGTAATGGCCCCTATCTAATTAACCATTTGTCCAGTTTGAGTTTAAAATTAATAAAGGAAGGGGCATCAACAACATCCTGTGGAAGTGTATTCCAAAGTCTCGGTGTTCTTATTGAAAAAAAGTTTTGTCTTTTTTGTTTTACATTTGCTATATCTAACTGTTTGTTATTTAGTCTTGGTCCAGTTTTCCTAGTAGCAAAGAAATACCACACTGCCTCATTAATGTTGGATTTTGAATAATCTTAAAAAGTTGAAGTAAGTCCCTCGCTGTCTTCTCAGTTTGAGAATGCAGCCCGTTTCTGTAATCTGGTTTTGTAATCCGACTCGACAGGTGGGGTATAGATTTGGTAACTCTTTTGTATCCTTTCTAACCTATCCACATCTCCACAAAGGTAGGGACTCAAAATGGTGAACCATAATCAAGATATGGTCGGATGTGTGATCTATACAATGGTATAATAGATTGCTCGATTCTGGAGACAAAATACCATTGATTCTACGAAAAAGTTAATTTGTTAGATTTGCTATCTTATTGCAATGAAACATATGTAAGTTTGTTGTTGATTAAAATCCTAGGTCTTTTCTAGGCATGAAGCCTTAATTGTGCTATTGTTCAATGTATATGTCTGTTTAGGGTTGTTTTCCCAAAGTGCATAATGGCACATTTGGTTGTATTAAACTCCATTTATTGATAAGGCCCAATGCTTGATAGATATAAGATCATTAAGTAAGATTTGTTTGTTTTCAGCATTATTAACAGCACCACCCAGTTTGGTGTCATCATCAATTTAATAAGTATGTTGGAAGAATGAATTTTCATGTCACTAATGAAGATGTTAACAGTGTGGGCCCCAGGACAGAGCCCTGTGGCACCCTACTTGTAACCCATCCCGTCTGATAAGCGTGCGCTTACTCCTAACCCTCTGTGATCTATTTCGTTAACCAGCTTTTATCCATGAAACTAGAATTTCAGAAAAACCTAAATGAGTAAGTTTGGAAATGAGGATGCTATGAGACATTTTGTCGAAGGCCTTACTATAATCCAGTAAGATAACATCAGAGGGATGTTTAAATCTAAATTTAAGCTAATAAGGTTATAAAGGTCAATAAATTAGTGGTGCATGACAAACCGATCTGAACCCATGTTGGGTAATATCTGTGAGATTAGGGATAAAATCTCCTTGTCCAAGAGTGATTTGATAATTTTTTCAAGTAGTTTGCACGGGATGGATGTTAAACTAATGGGACGATAATTATTTACTTGTGAGTGGGAGCCCTGCTTACGTATGGGAGTGATTATTGCAGCTGTCCAATCAGGAGGAACTACAGATTCATAAAGAGATTTGTTAAAAATCATTGTTAGTGGCAGTACAATTGTTTTTTGTGTTCCCAGAAGAAATTTTGGGCATATACCATCCGGACCCGGGCTAGTAGTTTTCTTCAAAGCTGTGAGTAGATTGTAGACATCATTTTGTTGAACTAATTGTTTATTGGTAATTGTAGATGGTCTAACTGAAGTGGGTTGTGGGGGATCTTGAGTAAATACTGAAGTAAAGTAATTGTTTAATGTAGCTGCTATAGCCAGATCAGAGTTTATTGTTTTATTATTGAGCATAAGGGACCAATTATTTATTATTACCTTTTTACTGTTTAGGTAGGCTATATAAGTTTATGTGAGTCCTTTGTATGTGCTATATGAAACTCAAGATTTCTTTTTGCTGTTAATATAGATTTTTTAAGAGTTTTTACTGATTCTCTATACTGTATTAATAACTTATTGTTACCTGTCAAAGTATTGTTGCTACTCTTTTTTAAATGTGTAAATAATTTCTGTTTACGCCATATTTGTTTTTTAATGGAAGCATTGAACCATGGGGGTATCTTACCTTTACAGTTATGAGTACGTTTATTTGGGACATATTTGTGTTCAATTGAGGCTGTTTGTGACTTAAGAAGGTCCCATGCCTCGATAGTATTTAGGGGAGTTAAAATATAATCCCAATTGATTTTACCTAGGTGTTCATTTATTTTTTGAAAGTCTACCCTCTCATAGTGTTTAATTATTTTTTTACTGGGGGCTGAACAGTAAGGTGAAATTATGGAAAAGAATATTGATTTGTGATCGCTATTAGCAAGAGAATCAGTTATATGTAAATTATTTATGAGTACATCTTGACTAGCTATAACGAGGTCAAGAATGTTTTACCCCTTGTGGGTTCTTTGACTAGTTTGGTATAAACCCAAGTCAATAATAGTTGTGAGGAAGTTATTTTCAATAATATTGGAGCCCGTCAAAGTATCCCAGTTAATATTTGGGAGATTGAAGTCTCCCAAAAGAAGAACTGGGCCCTTACTGGAGAACTGAGAAATATCCTCGAGTAGTTTAAGATTTTGAGTACTATCTAATGATGGGGAACGATAGCAGGTACCTACCAAAATTTGGGGGAGACCTTTAGGTTGGATATATACCCATACGCTCTCTGAGTTTTGTTCAATAGGAGATTGGTATGAAGGGATACTGTCCTTAACATAGAGACTGACTCCTCCCCCTGATTTTGTATCTGGCCTATTTTTAAAGAAATGTTTATAGCCTAGAATCTCCGATGACCAGTTCCTATAGGAATTTCCCCAGGTTTCGGAGACAGCAATCAGTGACAGATCTAGAAGATGGGCTTTTAATTCCAGTTCAGCTTTTTTAGTAATCTTCAATGATCGTGCATTAAGAGATAAAGTGTTTAGATGTAAGTTAACAAGTTCTGACCCTTTTTCAAGAGTTTTGGACGACCGTCCAAACTCCCCCTTATTGGTTAGTTTAAATGGGAATTTATATGAGAAACAATCTTTTTCCCAAGTATGACACTTCCTCTGCTGCTGAGGTGTAAGCCATCCCAACAATAAAGGGACGGATTAAGATGAAAGTCCTCCCAGTGGGTTAGACAATGAATACCCTGTCTGAGGCACCATTTCCTCAACCATTCATTTATGATTTTAACTTTAGAGTTAATGGTGTCACTTGCTCTTGGGATAGGAAGTATTTCTGAAAGGCAGATCTCACAGCCCCTTTCGACCAATAAATTACAAAGGGAGACAAAATCCTGTTTTATCCCTTGCACGGGTTGCTTAGTAATATCGTTAGTTCCCACGTGGACAACAACTAGTGGATTTTTCCCTGCAGAGTTTAAAATGGGTTTGAGCATAGCTGTGATGTCAGAAATCCTAGCACCGCGATAGCTCAAACTAGAATGATGTTCTTTATCCTGGTTACAAACAATGCGGTCAATATATTTTGTTACGGAATCTCCAAGTATGTAGACTTCTTTGTGGGTGGTTAATGTATCTAATACACAAGGGGATTGTGTGGGGGGAGGGCGAGGTGGGGCTCCGTTGGATAAATTATTAGATGTTGTATGTTGCAGGGGACTATTCTCAATAGTACGTCTAAGTTTGGGACTGGTTACTACAGATTCCTCAATGAGGTTTGTTAAATGCTCAAATGAGTTATGGGTAGAAATTGCATAGGTGCCTGAGCGAGATAAGTCATTAACCACTGACTTGGGCTTAGCTTTACATTTTTTTGGTAACCAGAGATTTGCTTTGTCAACTGTGGACCATTGTTGAGTTGATGTAGAGGGAGTAGAGGTGGAGGTAGGTTGTTCAAACATTGAAGAGTGAATAACATTTAGTTGGGACTGAGGGTTAGTTTCATTGCCTATTTTTGCTAAGATTGGAGTGTTAACCTCCGCCATGTTTGTTGTAATAGAGGTGTTGGCTTCCACTAATATTGACATTTGGTCTATATAATCTTTCAAAGCCTTAATTTCAGGATTGACAGACAGTTTAGGTTGAAGTCTAGAGACTTCATTTTGTAACTCAGTAATTAGAATACACTTGTCACACTTAAAATCAACGATATGTTTACCCATGGCATACATTTTACATGTAATGCAATATTTGTTTGCTTTCTTCATAATGAAACTTGGGACTTACTCAGACAAACTCTGAGATCTTTGTGGTTGTTGGTATTTTATTAGTATTACCTTGTTGTCCCCTTGGTCCACGATGGACACAATAGACAAGCGCAAGACGCGTGTGTCTCTGCGCGCAGCCCCGCGCACGCTCGCCCCGCTCGCTAGAGCTGCTGTTTTTAAGGGCCAAAACCAGAAGTGTTATTGCGCCTTACTTCCGGTTTCACGATGTTCAATTTTGGTGTCAAACTTCAAATAAAGCCTTTAAAAAGGCTCTCTTAGGTGTTGTGTGCTGTTTTTTGGTCAAAAGTCTCATTGAATCTATAGATAACACTCTTATTAACAGGATTACTGGGAGGGAGGGGAGAAGGTGTAGCACAGTCCTCCAACACCCCACAATCCCTTGCAACAGCCACTAACAAGCTGTCAGAGAAGGGAAGGTACTCCAGCAAACAAACAGTCACAAAAGTATATTTAAGTGCTAAAAATATTCAGAATAGCATTCAAGTTCCATATAATGAATGTAAACCTCTCTCCAGAGGCAAGCTGTGTGGTCACAAAGTTTATATAAAGCCCCGCTCACTAGAGCTGCTGTTTTTAAGGGCCGAAACCGGAAGTGCTATTGCGCCTTACTTCCGGTTTCGCAATGTTCAATTTTGGTGTCAAACTTCAAATAAAGCCTTTAAAAAGGCTCTCTTAGGTGTTGTGTGCTGTTTTTTAGTCAGAAGTCTCACTGAATCTACAGATAACACTCTTATTAACAGGATTACTGGGAGGGAGGGAGGGGAGAATTTTCTGTTGGTGGCTCCCTAAACCACCTTAGGGCCTTCGACTCCTTAAGGGAAATTTTCCTTCCAATCCCACATCTGGGTACTTCCCTCATCACTGGCCAAGTGCATGAGGCAAAGTAGAAATCCACAGAGCAAATCCGTAGAGGTGGATCTGGTTACTAAAGATGGGGGGTCTCCCACCTCCAGCTCCTACAATCCATACCTGGCCATTTCTCTGGACACTAAACAACTCCTTTTGAAAGCTTGGCAATGTAGCTTACAGGGTAGACATATAGCACATATCCTCTACATGTCTTGACTTTCCCCTTGTGCTGGACTTGAACATACTTTTACTTTGGCTAAGCCTATTCCTCTAGGCCTTCCACTAATTCAGTAGTCCAATCCCCACTTTAACACAGTTCAGGTGAAACATGGGCCCTTTGGAAAGAGCAGCACTCACCCTTTGGTTGCAGGTGCCCCACAGGCGAATCTTGACATCTGCTGGTACCCCACACACTTGGGAAAAAATAAGGCAGCTTCTTCTCTAGCAGTAAGCAGGGGGTTGCCCCTGGAATAGCAGGCAAACCTTCCACCCCCATCCCCTGAGGGATGGGGCACAGAGACCCGTATCAGCGGTCTCCACCACTTCAAGAACAGCTTACTGTGTCCCTCTTTAGGTGGAAACACACACCTTTCCCTAAAAGTAGCTCTATATCAGAGCTTAGGCTCCAAGAGCCTGTGCACAGAACTGCTGTGCTCCTCACACAACAATCTCCAACTCCACCTGACCACTGACTGTTCAAAACTCCCAACATTCTAATCTAACTGCTTTCTGCAGATTCCAATGTGGCTCATGCAGCTGTGATAGTTCTATGGTGATGTCATCCCTCAGTTTCAGCTGAGACTGAGAACAGAGTAAGACAGTATGAAATCCATTTAACTGGAGTTTCATAAGCTGCCTTCCCTGCCTACCACTAGGTCTTACTGGGATTCTAGTAACCCTGGATAACAGGGGGGTTACATTTTTTTTTATTTTTTTTAGAAATGGGAGGGACAACATGCTGAGTAACAGTGAAAAATTGAACTGCATGCACAGCATAGTAGGACAGCATAGCAGGACAGAGGTTAAGCATGATGTCACTGGAATGGGGAAGCTGGATAAGGTGATGGTGAAGTTCATGTAAGGTGGTAGCATTAACAAGCTCTTGTTAGTAGTTCCCTGCACCTATTTATGTCTGCCTTTGGTGACCATATGAGAAGAAGGAAAACACACCCGCCATTTATATTACCTCAGCTGCTTGCTTAGGACATGGTTGCTACATGACCGGACCAATGCACATTTTGGTTAAAGATTACAGATGTACATCATGTGCGTAAGAAACTAAAAGTTATTGCCATTTCAGCAGTGGTGCAAAGTACATTACCTTAACATATTACAGATAATGGACATATCACAAAGCATAAATTTAATTAGACAAAAATACAAAAAATCATAAAGGAAATCTGATATATTGACAGGCAGGTTGTGGTAAGTACCTTTACAACAACTATAGCAGCATCTATACAAGGGTTGTGAGAAAACTACTGTATGTTTACAAAGTAAACACCTGTCACATTGGAACTTACTCACTGACACAGATTTCTGACCAACTGCATGACAGTTTTGCTCTACAATGAAAAGTATTATAATTACTGGTGACCCCCTTTATCAAACGGTTTTCAAGGCTCTTCAAAACGCCGTAATAACTCGAAAATGAGTTATTACGGCATTTGCGAAACCGCCTATCTCCTTTGTGTGTCACTTCTGAATTCTGGCCTTTTCATTGGCTCGTGCTCTGTGCATGGGTGGGCTGAATAGTTTGAAAAAATGGCGGCTCGTTTTTCCGCTTGCCGACGAGCCGTTTTTATTTACCACCCTTCCCATCTTTATTTGATTTTGTATTATTTTATCTGGTTGATCCCACCTTCCAAATACAAAATGACTATCTGGTTGATCCCGCCGTGTCTCTGGATCAGGAGATGCAGTCGTCGACTCCAAGCTGAATGCTGGACGGACCCCAGTACCAGTCCACAGCTGACAGTTTAAAAAAAAAAAAAAGGTTAGTCTGACAGAGCAAGGGAGAAAGAGAAAGTGCGTGTGTGTGAAAGACAGTGTATGTGAGTAAGACAGTGTGTGTGTGTGTGTGTGAGACAGACAGTGTCTGTGTGTGTGTGTGTGTATTAATAGCAGATATAATGAGACACTAAGCAAACTCTTCACCAGTAATTATAAAAAATAAAAAATAAGCAACTGTGTGTATATGGATTTTTTTCACACACCTTGGGTGTGTAAAAAAAAATTCATAACACACAGTTGCCTATCTATTATTCTCTATATAAAAATAACCATGGGGCGGTGATCAGCAGTGTGCAACGTCATGTGCAGCAAAACCCATAGGACATATGGTGGTCAGCTAATGGGCAGCAGGGTAAAATAATTATGTTAATATCAAACTACATAAAAACTGTGATGGCAAGGTTTTGAAACACAAACATCAACAAGATTACTATAAGGCAACAAAATATTGGACATAAATGCATCTTCTGCAATTCATGAAGCGGAACCATAACTCATGGATGGCAAAGTCATGAGTGAGTTATGAGAGTCCTGCTTACCGACAAGTGATGATAAATTGCCTATTTTGTGAGTCACACTGTTGTGTACTCAATATATAGAACAGTAGCTTACAAGGTATAGATTTTGAATCTGCAGTTTGTTTGGAGATTTTGCCTTTTGTCTTTAACAGCCGGCTTTAGAATTACACTAGGCATTATGATGTCATCAGCATTGTGAAAGCTGCTCTCTGATTGGTTCAGTGTTCAACTGTGATGACAATAACCTTAAAGAGCTGTTGACACTCTCCAGGCAGGTAACTCATACCATGTAGTTGCCTGCCCTAGAAGCTTTTTCAACCATAAAGAAATATTTTCTGCCCAGTGATTTACAGGTAATGTCACTCGTAAAGCTCTGCTCCTAACTTCCTGGTGTGAGTCAAGCAGCCACCGAGCGCTGCAGTCCCACCTGTAAAAGTAGCATAATTATTATGCAAAATAGGAAACAGGGTGCAGGCACTGTATGAGGAGTGTAATGGAATTAGGGGAGGAGGACCGCCTAAATGAACTAAGATTATTTTTACTGGCATAATCTTAGTACATTTAGGCAGCCCTCCCCTATTCCATTACATCACGAAAGATGCAAGCCCATTTCTACTTTATGTCATAATTATGCTATTTGTAGGGGCAGGGCTGCAGTGCTCAGTGGCTGCTCAGCTCATATCAGAAAGTTATGAGTTGGGTTTTATGAGTGAAATTACTTGTAAACCACTGGGCAGAAAATATTCATTTATGGCTGAGAAAGCTCCTAGAGTAGGCAATTACACACAAAAACATGTCAACTGCTCTTTAAAAATATCATTTGGTGGTTCAGAATTCCACTGTGATGACAATAACATTAAAATAGCAATTAGATAACAGTAAGAACAACATATTTTTGATATGTTGTTACAGATGTCACTAGCCAAGATATTGTTTTATCTCAGCATTTTTACCACCACTGCTGCTTTATTTATAGATAGATAGATAGAAGTATATGTAAGTATGCAGGGGATATGTGAAGTATATCTATGATATATGGAATTTCTCTTCATGAATGGTCAGTCACGTCATGACCCTCACGAGTGATGAAGTATCAAGTGAGGGCATAAGAGGTCAGAGACCATGACTGAAGATTAATTTCATATCTCATAGATGCACATCACAAGTGTGGTTTATACTATATACATGTATAAGCATTTAACAATGAGGGCTTAAATAAAAAAAAAAAACACCATGCAGTTCACTGAATACCTTGCTCATGCTGATTCGTGGTTTAGTGCAGTGTGAGGCACAGCAGTGAGCCGCAGCTTGTGCTAGTGACATACCCCACTAGTGAGATAAACAGAATGACATACACTACCAAAAATATATAAAAAAATTATCCAGCTTGCTTGGACTTCCTGTCTTTGATAGCATTTTTATCTTAATGAAAAAAATGCTAATGTGTATCATGTAAATATATGGCTTATAGGCGTGTGGTAGTGCCCTTATGGTTACTGTTGAGTAGGGTGTTTAATGTTAACCCTCTAACTTTGCACCCTTAAAAACTTGGACCCTGTTCAGTGGAATTGCATGAAATTTTGCATGCATGGTCTGGGGTGCAGGGTCTCTTGATTTTGTAAGTTTTGTGATGATTGGATTCCAGATTCCATGACCTAACTAGTGCAAAAATGAAAAAATTGGGCATTTTGGCTGTTTTTTTGCTCTCACCTACAGGTCAGACAATTTGCAGTTTTGTTCTGAAATTTTCAGGGAGGAAGGGGCTTCCCAAGTTATGGGGACTTGAAATTTCAGTTCTGAGCATGCTCAGTAAGGTCTTTTATCTATATGTCTGATGTTTGTTTGTTTTAAAATTGGTAACTGAGAAAGGCACACTGAGCCAAGGCTTGTTTCCAGGTGTGACCCAGGGGATGGAAAATGGAATAGATACAGGAGAGAAAAATTACAATACAACCAAAAGTGTGAAGTACATGAACAAATCGGCACCAAGGGAACAAGATGTAATGAGTCAATAAAATTCACAGTTGCATTATGCACAAAATATTCAAGAACGCTATAAGTGCACGGTGCAAGATGGGTTGGGTCAACCGTATTTTGGATACAGAGAAAAGGCCAAGGGTGAGAGCACCATTAGCCCAGATTTAGGGAGACCAGCTGTATAGGAGAAAGAAGTTAGATGGGGTCAAGAGGAAGTGACAGGTGCAGGGGGAGCAGGAATAAGCTTCTTCAGACATCTAAAGGCAGGGAGTGAGGGGAGAGTCAGAGGGAGGAGGGCAGTACATTTCAAAGGAAAGGGTAGACTGCAGGAAGAGGAGGCTTGCCTAGCACTGGAGTGAAGGAGGAGAATGGAGAAGGTACGGAATCCCTGGAACATAGCAAGTAAGGAGAGGAGAGAACAGGGAGAGGAGTGAGCAGAGGTACGAGGGAAAGGACCCGAACCAGTATTTAGCAATGAGGAAGGCAGACTGGGACTGGCATCATAAAGGCAGAGAGAGGATTGAAAGGGAGGAGCAGAGGGAGCAGCAGTGAGTACAAAGTGGAGAGCTGGTAGAGAAGTAACAGAAGACATTGCAGAGGGTATCTAGTCTGGTAAGGGAAGAGGAGGGGGCAGTGCCATAGACCACGTCTGCATAGTTGAAGACCAGGAAAACCATTTAGGTAACCATCTCCTGTCAGACCTGGGGGGGAGAGGCAGCCCTTGTTGCAGTACAAGACATCAAGTCTGGGGTGAAGTTTGGCATAGATGGCATCAATGTGGGTAGAGAAGTCCAGCTTGCTGTCCAGCAATCCACTGCTGAAACCAAGGGACTAGAGGTGTAGATGACCATGTCATCTGAATACTTGTTGATATGTGTGGAGACAGAGGCTGAGGGGAGGTCATTTAGAAAAATAGAGAACAGTATCGGACCCAGGATGGAGCCTGAAGGACCCCTGCTAGGATTAGGGGGAATGGATGTCACCAGCCTGAACAGTCTGTTGATGACCCATGAGGTATGAATGGAACCAGTCCACAGAGGATGCTGAAAGGCCAGCAGAGCTCAGCTTGTCCAATAGGAGCAGTGGGACACCAAGTCAAAAGCTTTGGCCAGATCAATGTCTGTGACTGTGGTAATATGTCCCTTATCCGTCCTGGAGAGGACAGAGTCAGTTACACATAGTTGGAAGGAGACAGTAGACTGTTTTTTTCCTAAAGCCAGACTGGAATGGGGAGAGGAAATATTAGGAGTAGAGGAAGTCAGCAAGCTTGGAATAAACAGTATTCTTCTGGAGCTTAGCAAGAGACAGGAGGAGTGAGATTGGCCAGAAGTTGCCAGAGGAGGAGAGGTCTCCCCCTTTGTACAGAGGCAGAACCTTTGCAATTGTTCTGGTCTGAAGGACAGCACTGAGGTAGAAGGAAAGGTTTGGAAGGTAAGTGAATGGAGATGCAATAGTTGGTGCAGAGATACGTAGGAGTTTGGAGTCCAGCCCATCAGAGCTAGACTTAGAAAGGTTGAGTGGCATAAGGGTGAGGAAGACTTCCTGGGAGGAAACAGGGGGGATGGAAACCTTCAGCTGAATGGGGACGGGGAGAGATGGTGGGTGACAGAAGTGGGACTCCATCAGGAGAAGGAGGAGAGGGTAGTGCACAGGTGGTGAAGAAACTTGAAATGAGCAGCAACTGGGGAGCATTCAGAGACCCATGAGTCATCCACCAGGAGGATGGGGCAGACTGGGCTGGGAGGTTGAATAGGGAGTGGATGACCATCCAGAAATTTGATGGGAAGTTTAGGTTGGACTGGTGGTTTGACTTGAAATAATGCACCTTCACAGTGTGGATGCTGTAGATTAGAAGGTTGGCCAGGGACTGGGAGGACCTTTAATGTGCCAAAGCTTGGTCCTGGGATTTGCACAAATCAGTGAGGTCAGAAGTAATCCAAGGTGGTGGGTGTATCTAACCCTGGACTTTCTGAGAGGAGCGTCAGTATTCCAGGTATCAGTAAGTATGGCAGTGAAGAGAGAAAGGGCCATGTTGATATCTGTGGCTGGGTAGATGGGAACCAATCGGTGGCCGTCAGATCATTTAGGTGGGCATAAGTGCCAAGTGACCTGAGAGGTCCATACCAAAGGTATTTTGGGCAGAATGGGTTGGATGGACTTTCCTGATGCAGTAGGTTAGACAGTGGTCACTGAAGGCATCTGGAAGAATGCCTGCTGCCATGAAACAGTGGGGATGGGAGGAGAGCACCCAGTCCAGGAGGGAATGGTTGGGGGAGTGAGGATTGAGTCTGTTGGGTTTGGTGATTATTTGTTAAAGATTTAGGGACTCAGTCTTGTGGATAGTGGGCCTGTAGCCAGGGAAAGCCAATTTCTGTTGATGTCCCCAAGGAGGATGAGCTCACTTGAGGCAGCCTGTGAGATGAGAGATGAGAGGGAGTCTAGCAGGGAAGAGGAAGAGATTTTAGGAGAGGCATAAAAGACACCTATAAAGATGGGAAGGGTGGAGGGGAGGGATAGTTTGGCTAACAGGAGCTTGTGGGAGGAGGGGACCAACCCGCAGAAGGAGGTAGAACAGGACAGGTTCTGATGGACATATAAGGCTACCTCACCATCTCACTTGCCTCAGTCCTGACGGAAGAGGTGATGGTCAGGGAGAAATACAATGTAGTCAGGTACTCTTGAGGAAAGCCAGGATTCAGAGATGCACAAGAGATTGGGAGACTTCTTGGAGATCCAAACTTTAAGTAAGCCAAGCTTTGGGAAGAGGCTCCTTTCATTGAGGTGGAAGATGCTGAAGCCTTCGGGGAAAGTAAGGGGAAGGGAAAGAGAGTGGGGCCAGGGTTAGATTCAACATTACCATCAAGAAGGAGGAGGAAGAGAATAGAAGGAGAATAGAGTGAGATTTCTGCCCACTTGAATAAGGGGAAGGGGGGGTGGAGAGACAGGCACAACGGAAAAATTCACAATTGAGGGAGGGAGTAGGAGTCCAGAGTGGATGGGGGAAGTAGGGGAAGGTGAACAGAGGGTGGAAGGCAGGGACAAGGAGGAAGTAGAGTGAGGGGGAAGGTGGAGGGTGGGGAAGGGAGTGGAGAATAGAGTGAGGGTGAGAGGATGGGAGATTAAGTGAGTAGGCCTAGGGGGAGTGGATAGGGATAGGAGAGAGAAGAAGGTAAACTAGAAAAGAAGAGTATGAAGCATGGTGAGGTGAGTTGAAAATAGATAATGCAAAGCAAGTACGTTAACAGTACGGACAAAATGTAGTAGCCCCTTAGATTATGTCTGGCAGTGCTAAATGTGACCAGAGTACTTAAACAATGGCCATAAGTCTAGAGAATAACAGTAGAACACTAAGCAGGACTATGACTATGGAGCCAAATAGTAAATGGAGCAGATAAATTAAGCAATGATTTAGAAAGGCTATGAGTTGAAAACACAAATTGCTGGGTGACCCAGATAAGGAGTAAGAAGTGGTTATGGTTCCTGGCTGGGACCAGAGATCCAGAAAGGGAACTAGATGCCCCTAGTTCACGTTAGGCAATGCTATATGCAACCAGAGTACTAAAACAATGACAGAGTATCATAAGATTAGCGGTAGAGCAGTAAACCATGACATTATACAGTATATAAAGAATAATGGTAGAGTAGTTCGTTAGTTTAGTTAGTTAAAACCTTTATTTTTAGACAGGAATTCAGGTGGAAATATTACATCATTAGGGCAAAGTCCTATTTTCAAGATGGTCCTGTAAAATATAATGTACTTCTAAACATATAAATCTAAATATACTACAACAAAGACATTACTTTACAGGTTAACATGAATCATCATTCACAATGTAATACTTCAAACATCTAAAACTCATCTATAACAATCACAATGAACTTTTAGATCTTACTTCGAGATACAGCTCTTGCAGCAGGTAACACCATTAGGACTGAAGCCGGCAGGCGGCAGGACCCCATGGAGTTCTTCTAGCTAGCTAACTTCAGCGGAGACCACCCCCGACGTCAGTTCCGCCTCCGACGTCAGGCGTAGTACATAAGGGGGGCAGTCCCGCCAGATTCCCCAGTTCTTTTCCTGCCGTCGACTTGCATGTCTCGATCCTTCGGATCGTTTTGTGCGCCGCTGACGCATGGTCAAGTTCTTCCTTCGGAAAGTTCATTTTCGGCTCAGTTGCTGTCTGATGTCCTCCAACCTCCATTGAAGGCCATCCTCAAAGTGCGCCTGTGGAAGCAAATCCTGCTCAAGGATCCGATTCAGCCTGCGTCCGTGCCTAGGGCCCGGTCCTGTATTTTCTGCCAGGGGTTCAACAGCCGGACCCGGATCCGTCGCCAGAAGGCTCTGCAGGCGTTCCTGCTCGAGGAAAAAGTTAAGGCTAGGGACACCTCCAAGGGGAGTTCTGCTGAGAAAGCCCGGAAACATTCTGAGAAGCACAGGGAGAAGGCTCCATCCAGGTCCCCATCTAGGGCCTCCGACTCCCATAGTTCCGGCTCCTGGTCTGACCGTTCACTATCCCGGGCCCGCTCTCAGCCTCCCTCCGCTGCGGTGAAGAAACCTTCAGGCTCCTCTTCCTCCTCACAGGCCAAGACCTCCAGGCCCTCTTCGTCCTCTTCTTCCAAAGCCCTGGTTAGGTCTGGGGACCATCATCATCATCACCGCAAGTCGGGTTCCCACCATTCCGAACCCGATGTCAGGTCTGCCTCCTTGCCTCCTCCTCCCCAGCGGAAGACTAAGGAGCTTACCTCGTTTAAGAAGCCGTCGGACTCAACGTCGGCCTGTCCGACGTCGGCCACTCATCACAGGTCCCAGGAGCCGTAAACTGCCAGACGCCCATCACCAGTCAGGCCTTCGCCCTCTCGGTCATTGGCAGGAGGGCCAACGTCCGCACGAGTTGAGTAGAGGACCCCGATGCCTCCTACCGACGTCGGTCAGGAGGCTATCATGGAGGAGGAATTGACACAGCCCAAGGACCAGACGGGTGAACCCGGTCCTGTTGAGCCTCCCAGGGAGCCCTTCCCACAACCTGAGGCCCCTGAGGAGCTGACGCCGGAACCCGACGACCGGCCACCGGTGCCCGGTCTGTCGTCGGGCCTTTCTTTTTCTGAGGTTAAGGAGCTCTTTACCAACTGGTGGGATACCATTAAAAAGGATGTGGTTCCCACACCACCTCCTCTACCTCCTCCTCCTCCACTACCTGTGACCCCTCTGGCCCCTGAGCCCCTTCCCCATCCGGGGCAGCAGGCCGAGTACCTCCCCCCCAGGAGCCTACGGACCTCCAAGGGGAACACCAGATAAAAGGAGACCTCCGTCTAGATCCTCTTCAGGGTCACCCAGTCCTAAGAGACCCAGAAGACACTGCCGTTTGCCTTTGACGGAGGATACAGGATCGGAGTCCTCAACAAGATCCAGATCCCTCTCTCCCCTTCCGATCCCCTCTCCGGAACCATGTGAGCTTCCTAGATCTCCTCCGGATGACTCATAATTCTTGGAAATCATGAGACATATCCAAGAGAACATGGGCTGGGATGCAGAAGAGTTAGACCCCGAGAGACTATGCCTTGCTAGATATCTTCAGCAGAAGGATCCCAAGCCTGTGGTGGTACCACCCTTGGTGGACACTTTTGTGGACGTCACCAAGGCAGAGTGGAAGTGTCCACACTCACTCCCGTCAATGCCAAAGAAAGCTGACCGCCTGTACAAGGCTCCTAAGGAGAACCAGTACTTGGCTTAACATCCTCTGGCCGACTCTCTGGTCATAACAGCCTCTCATGACTGGTCCCAGAGTCCGCAACATTTGAGCACCCTGCCACCGGACCCGGAGTCCAAACAGCTGGATGCTATGGGCAGGCGCACGTATGCTTCCGTTACCTGCGCCATCAGATCCCTGAACTACTTGACCCACATGGTGCAGTTCCAAAATGCTTTGTGGGAACAGGGACTGGATTTGGTGGAGAAATTGCCAGAAGGTGAGCAGAAGGAGCAGATGTTGCAACTCCTCTGTATGGGTTCGGACTTGGGAACCCAGGTGCTGCGAGCCACGTATGATTCCGCGGACTCCTCGGCCAGAGCGGCAGCTTCAGGCGTATGCCTCCGGAGACACTCATGGCTGCATGTCTCTGGATTTACCCAGGACATCCAGAAGAACATCATGGATGCCTCTTTCGAAGGAGAAGTTCTCTTTGGTACACCATCTGAGAAGGTTCTCACCAAGCTCCAAGAGGCCGGGAAGGCGGTGAGGTCAGTCCAGGCAATGTACCGACCAAAGCTTAGTTCCTTTTGTTTCGTGGACGAACACAGAGAAAACAGTCCTGCACTGGTCCACAACAGAGGGGCTCTGGTTCCCACAGAGCCCAGGGAAGACAGCCCGCGGGCAGAAGTCAGTGTCCAGCTAAGCTGGCTCGGCCCGCTGCTCCCTCCGCCACCACAGCCTGACTCCTTCCTGGCCCTCGCCCCTCAGGATCAACGGGACATCAAGGTCAGGGGTCGTAATGCGAATTATCTGCCAGGATGACAGTCCATCACCACCGACAGGTGGGTTCTTCAGTTGGTCGAAAAAAAACACTTTATAGAATTCACAGACAAGCCACCCTCGAGGCCTCCTCTGCTCTCCCATTACTTGGGTCAGCACAAATTGCTTATCAGGCAAGAAATACTCACGCTCCTGCAGAAGGGAGCGGTGGAGTATGTTCCAGAGAACCAGATAGATTCCGGATACTATTCCCACTTCTTTCTGGTTCCCAAGAAAACAGGGAACCTCCGTCCAATCTTGGACCTCAGCGACCTAAATACGTCGGTCGCCTACAAATGCAGGACGCCTACCTGCACATCCCTGTGGCTCAAGTGCACAGGAGGTTCCTGCACTTTGAGTTCCTCGGCTACCATTTTCAGTTCCAGGCCCTTCCGTTCGGACTGTCTTCGGCCCCCAGGGTCTTTACCAAATGCATCTCAGTCGTGGCAGCGTCCTTAAGGAGACAGGGCCACTATGTGTTCCCGTACTTGGACGATTGGCTTCTAATGGCCGGCTCCAGAGGGACGTTGTTGCTGGCTATTCAGAGCACTCAGGACTTGTTCCAGTCTCTGGGCATTATAATCAACTACGAGAAGTCTCTCCTTGTACCGTCACAGAAGCTGCTGTCCATAGGCGCAGTTCTGGACACCGTTCAGGGGAAAGCATTTCTCCCAGACGACAGAGCGGAACACATCAGATCCCTCATCAGGGATCTCTCGGTGAAGAAGACTGTCCCTGCCAGACTGGTGCTTCGTCTGCTCAGACACATGGCTGCGGCCATTCTGACAGTCCCTTTGGCAAGGCTCCACATGTGGGTAACTCAGTGGATGCTCACGGTGCAGTGGGACCAAAGGCAAGACCACATGCAGCATCCGGTCAGAATCACAAATGCTGTGATTCGAGACTGGCAATGGTGGCTAGACCCAGGGACACTTTCTGCGGGTGTCCCATTTACAGCAGCATCCCCGGAGATAATCCTCTCCACAGACACCTCAGGGCTAGGGTGGGGAGCGCACTTGAACGGGGTGAGGTCCCAGGGAACATGGACCCCTCAGGAAGCCCACCTCCACATCAACGTGCTGGAGATGAGGGCGGTCCTCTATGCCCTGCAGGCCTTTCAGTCAGAAATCCCGTCATGCACTCTTCTGCTTCAGACAGACAACACGGCGGTGATGTATTACCTCAACAAACAAGGAGGCGCACACTCTTACACCCTTTGCAGGGAAGCCATAGAGTGGTGGGATTGGGTAATTCGACACGGCGCGAACCTGATTGCAGTTCACGTTCCCGGAGTGGACAACACAATCGCAGATGGCCTGAGTCACTCCCAGGCCAGAGTCCATGAGTGGGAACTTCTTCAAGGGGTCGCAGAGGATCTGTTTCTTCGATGGGGCACTCCAGAACTAGACTTATTCGCTTCTCCGTCCAACGCAAAACTGCCCAATTTTTGCTCACTAGATCCAGGGCCTGGTGTTTTCTGGTGAGACGTGTTGTCCCTCTCCTGGGTGGACAGATTCCTCTACGCTTTCCCTCCCTTCCCGTTGATCCAGAGAGTTCTTCTCAAACTGCACAGGGAGCATGCAGCAATGATCCTGGTAGCCCATTCTGGCCCAGACAGATCTGGTTCCCCTTGCTAACACAGCTGTCCCGGGAACCTCCAATCCCGTTGCCTTTCAGCTCCCATCTCTTGTCTCAGGAGGAAGGTTCTCTAGTCCACCCGGACTTATGCTCACTGAACCTGCATGCATGGCTCCTAGAGACATAACCATTTTGTGACACGGGGTCTCACAAGAGGTGGCGGAAGTTCTTTCCGCGGCCAGAAAGCTAGCAGCATGTAGGGACGACGCCATGAAATGGCACCGTTGTTTGTGGTCAGCACACGCCTTCCCCTCTAGGTTGTCCGGTGAAAGCGGTGATAGAATACCTGCTCTCCCTTTTCCATTCGGGTCTCGCCTACTCCTCTATTAAGGTGCACCTTTGCGCTATTTCTGCTTACCACTTCCCAGTGGGACAGCACACAGTGGCGTAACTTGATGCCTCTCGAGACTTTCTGAGAGGGGTGTTACACCTTAGGCCACCCATTAAGGACCCTGTTCCTCCATGGGATTTACTCTTTGTCCTGGAACAGCTCACGCTTCCCCCTTTTGAACCTGCCACGGATTACGAGCTGTGTTTCCTGTCATGGAAAACGTTATTTTTAGTTGCTGTTACGTCAGCAAGGAGAATTTCTGAGCTTCACGCTCTAATGTGTAAGGAACCTTATTTGATTTTCCACCAGGACAGAGTGTCCCTGAGGACGAATCCTAAGTTCTTGCCGAAGGTGGTCTCTGCACTCACTCTCAATCAGGACATTGACCTGCCTGTATATTTCCCTAAATATTCTAATAGAGGAGAAGCACTGCTCCACACCCTAGATGTTCACCACTGTCTAAGGTATTACCTGAACAGGACTAAACAGCCAGCAAGAGTCGAGCAACTCTTCATTCCTTCGCTGAGAGGATGATGGGCCAACCAGTATCGAAGCAGTCCCTTTCTCGCTGGCTTGTCCAGTGTATATCATACTGCTATGATGCTAAGCAGAAGCCCCTCCCGGGTACAGTCCAGGGCCATTCCACTAGGGGGGTGGCTACCTCCTTTGCAGCACTTTGCAACTTCTCCTCCTCTGCCATTTGTGCTGCAGCCACTTGGAGCTCTGTGCATACTTTTATCAGGCATTACAGCCTGGACATTGCTTCACGACGAAGAGCCGGTTTTGGCCTGGCTGTGCTACAGGGTCTCCTGTCCTAGAGTCAGGACTTGGTATGGATTTTCCTAGTTTCCTCCTCCCAGAATGCTTACAAGCGTTATTGCTTGGAAATCAGTCCTAATGGTGTTACCTGCTGCAAGAGCTGTATCTCGGATAAGATAGTACAGTTACGTAAGAACTTACTGTAACAGTAGATCTTGGAGAACAGCTCTTGCAGCAGGTACCTTCCCGCCCACCTTCCCCCTTGGAGGAGGCATGGCTTACCGAGCCTTGAGCAGAGGCTTACGCCCTTTTGTCTTCTGATGGTGGATCCTCGGTCTCCCATTCTGACGTCATCCTGTGGCCGGAAGTCTCCGGTGGGAGAACTGGGGAATCTGGCGGAACCGCCCCCTTGTGTACTACGCCTGACGTCGGAGGTGGGACCGACGTCGGGGGCGGTCCCCACTGCAGTTAGCTAGCTAGAAGAATTCCGTGGGGTCCTGCCACCTGCTGGCTTCAGTCCTAATAGTGTTACCTGCTGCAAGAGCTGTTCTCGAAGATCTACTGTCACGGTAAGTTCTTACGTAACTGTACTTACAAATCTCAGACTTATTAAAAATGTTTTCAGATCATTAATTTGGTTACATAATACAGGTTTCAAAACCCACCTTAGTTTAACAATGACCGGAAGTCTTAAGTTACTGTATGAATTTAAGATCCTTGGAAACACAAAACTCCTCAAATTTATACCTCTCAAATTGTAAACATGCTTTTTTATTTCCAATTTATCGTAAAGACCCTCAGGTTGTTGAAATGTTATTACTTTAAAAATTTGGATTGCCCAATAAATCTGACATTTACTATCCTGTGTAAGCCAACCTAATTCACCAAGCACATCACAATGATGTGCTTTATAATCTTTTTGTGTTATGAATCTAGCCATCTTATAATATAATTGATCAACTTTCAATAACAATCTCTTAGCTGCTAAACCATAAATATGATTTCCATATTCCAGAATTGGAAGAAGAAATTGATTTATGACCTGTTCCCTCATTAATCTATTCATACAGAAACCAGAATGCCTAAACGCTCCCAACCTTTTGTTTACCTTCATTATGGTTTCTGATATATGATATTCAAATTTCAAAGATGCATCTATCCAAACCCCCAAATATTTATATTCTGTAACCTGTTCTAACGTTTCATTATGTAATGTTTTTATATTAACCATTTCTTTACTAGTATTGGGAGGATTTTGCTTTCTTCCAAATACCATAAACTTATTTTTTTTACTATCAAGTATTAGGCCAGATTCAGTTAACCATTTAGATAAACCTGTAAAATCTTTCTGAAGATTCTTTTCCATTTCTCCATATGTATATCCGCTAGCAATCAACAAGGTGTCATCTGCATACAGATTTATGTTAGAATGTTTTACACAATCCACAACATTATTAATATAAATCAAAAACAGTGTTGGCCCCAAAATGGAGCCCTGAGGTACTCCCCTTTGTACATTTAACTTATTGGATAACACACCGTTTATACAGACCTGTTGTGTTCTATTTGAGAGATAAGGCTTAAACCAATTTCCTGTCTCCCCAACCAAACCAATCTCAGCTAATCGTTTAACCAAAAGCCCATGGTTAACTGTATCGAAAGGTTTGGATAAATCCACGAACACTGCACCCACCGATTGGCCCACCTCTAATTTTGATGCAATAGCATCAACCACATCGGTGAGTGCGGTGCCCGTGGAGTACCCCTTTCGAAAACCAGATTGTTGTTTTGTTATTAATGAGTATTTTCCCAAATGGTCAACCAATTGTACCTGAATTAGTCTTTCCAAAATTTTGGATACCCCAGACAATAAAGCAATAGGTCTATAATTAGTTGGTTGAAATAAATCACCAGTACCTTTATATACGGGAATAATTTTAGCATTTTTCCAAACATGTGGAAAAACGCCCTCGGTCAGGGACCAGTTAAACAATTTAGTCAATATGGGGCTATCACCTGGACAGAATCTTTCAGGAACCGATTTTCAATAAAATCAAGACCAAAAGCCTTATTCATTTTTAACTTCCTTATCTCTGCCTTTACCTGTTTACAAGAGATTTTTCTAAATCTAAACCTCGGGATATTCATGTGCAAATTTTCATTAGCTTCACCCTCGATATCTAAATCAATAAGGTCTAAGTCAGGCAGTGTAACAAAATAATAATTTAAAATGTTTGATGAATCCTTTATGTTCTGAGGGACACCTCTAGTTAACATTTGAATAGGAGGACCATGTACCTGTGAAGTCTCAAAAGATTTTAGTAACGACCAATACTTTTTATTATCTGAGGTTTGTTTAACTTTTTCCTCAAAATAATTTTGCTTCAGTTTTTTTATTTGAAATTTCAAGTGGTTTGTAGCTTTTTTTATACTTTTCCCAATCCTCACTATTTAAAGATTTACTTGCCTTCTTCCATAAACAATTCTTTCCACGTATTAATTTTTTTATTTTTTCCAATACCCAAGGAACATGTGATTTTCTTTGCATACATATACGATAGGGAGCCAATTCATTAAAGATCTCTTAAAAAACATTTTGAAAATTCCTGAATCGCTACATTCACAGAAGGTATTAAAAATAATCTATTCCATCTTACTGAGAACAGTCTAGCTACAAATGAGCAATTTATTGAGCTATGATCCCCCATTATTGGTTGTTTTACTTCAATTGATTTAATACTAATTTTTGCTGTAACAAAGTTTAAGCCCAATATATTATCTGCACTGAATTGAGAGGTTTTCCTTGTAGGAAAAATAATCTTCTGCTCTACCTCTAATATTTTAAAACTTTTCTCCAATGCAAGACCCCTCGGTTTCCCCACGCTGCGTTAAAATCACTAGTTAACATTAATTCGCAGCCCATTGAAACCTTTTGAATAACTGATGCTAGATTTTCAAATTCACCTATAGAAGTCTTAGGGGGAGCATAAATTACCCCTATTACCAATTGTAAATTTTGAACCTTAACTAATAAACAATCAATTTTTCCAACCTGGTCTGAGAATAAGATTGAAATTTGGCCAAGCTCCCATTTTATAAACATCATAACACCTCCACCTCGCATTCCCTTCCTATCCAGTCTGTAACTATAAAATCCCTCGGATTCAAATTCTTTAGTATCTATACTTTTGTTTAACCACGTTTCAGTTATTTCTGGAGTTTCTGTATGTATCCAGGATTTCAATAAGTCACCTTTTTTCTTCAAACTCCTGGCGTTATCACATATAACTTTAATTTCTCCATTTCTACCAGGACCTGGATTTGTTTCTCTGTCTTCCCCCAAAATCAGTGATATTAATAAACAATTTCTATATTTAATCTGCCCAAGGTCCATAAAGTTTATATCAAGTGACTTTTTGTTTAACTGGTCTCTAATTCTAGAGAAAGAATTTCTACATCGCCCTCTATACTCCATAACCCCATTTATTAATGTTGCCCTCAATTTTAAAATGGAACCAACTCTAATTGCTAGGGAACTTGTTATTTCAATTTGGCGTGGAGTTGTTAATTTCACATTTAGTGATAATAATATGCACAATTGAAGCAATAACCTGCAGAGTAAATCCATTTTAAAAGACTGTTTCAAAAGCCTATAGTTTACTGCGTTCTTCAGATATATGAGTTAAAACTAATTTCACAGTAATTTAACAGAATCAACTAATACTATCAAATCTAGCAGTCACAACTATCTATATTTTAAAACAAACCTTTTTACCTCACAATTTTGTTACTGAGCGGCACTCGCGCCACTCACGCTCGCGCAGTACCAGCGTGAGGTTTAAACAATGTCCGCCCCTCCCGGCAGGATGACGCTTCTTCTCCAGTTCCGGCCCCCTCAAAGCAGCTGCTGGTGCTTTCGGTTACCGGAGAGATATGGGAGCAGTGGTGCAGGGTCAAACAAAGCAGCAGCTCACTCAGGCACAAGTTGTTAGTGTCCTCACAGCTTCAGCTGGAGTACCAGCATGAGGTTTAAACAATGTCCGCCCCTCCCAGCAGGATGACGCTTCTTCTCCAGTTCTGCCCCCTCAAAGCAGCTGCTGTAAGTAGTAGTAAGAGTAGTAAGCAGGACTATGGCACTTGAGATGGTAGTAGTAGGAGCAGATAAAATTTAGCAACAAATGTAAAGTCTGTGAGTTTGGAACACAAATTACTAGTTGTCCCAGGTAGATAGTAAACAGTTGTTATGGTTTTTGACTAGGTTCAGAGATCCAGCAAGGGAACTAGGTGACCTTATTGGAGAATAGGGCTAAGTACCAATGTAGTCTTCATCAGAGTAAATGGGAGAGTCAGGTACCAAATATAAATTACTCGGTTATGACCGGGTGGGAGGTAACAGTTGTAGCTAGGACATCCTCCTTTTAATGAGGTAGAGTACAGTACGGTTACTTCGAAGCAGGAGTGCTGTGCGGTTATGTAGGTTGGGCAGGCAGTCTGGATAATTTGCAGAGGGGAAGCATGGTTGGCAGACAGCAAACTCTGGGCTGAAACTGGGCAGACTACAGTCCTTTGCACTTGTCCTTAGAATGAGCACTGCAAGTGGGAGGACTGCCCGAATGTAGAGACTTTAATGGGGAGAGGTGGCTCCAGGAACTCCGTCCCCTGAGCAAATGCCCATCTACCCAGTTGGCAGAATTGCAGTCACTGGTAGCAAGATAGAAACAGACACAATGGCTGTGCTGACTTGAAATGGTCCCAGAGGCTGAGCAGGCTTGAAACCTCCAGTGGAGTGTAGGGAGCTGATTCAGCATTAAAGACTAGCTTCCTCTCACCCTCTTACAGCGCATTCAGCAGCGGTGTCGCTTTGTGGAGAAGAAGGCATTGGCTCTAAATTTAAAACTTGGCCATCTTCAAGAACTCCAACCCCTGAGCTGCCATCTGTCTGCCCAATTGGTGGAATTGCAGTCACTGGCAGAAAGAGGGAAACGGACCTAGTGGCTGAGCTGACTTGAAATAGGCCCAATGGCTGAGCAGGCTTGAAATCTCTGGTGGAGGGGAGGGAGTTGATTCGGCACAAAAGATGAGCTCCCTCTCACCCTCTTACAGTGGGTGTGGCAGCAACCCCACTGTAAGAGGTGTCTGGCTCATAAACAAAAACTCTTTTCCCATGAGTTGAAATTCTTCTTTCATGAGAAAAATTCTTCTGTAAGGCCAGCATCTTGTTTTTCATTAAAAAAATAAATAAAATTGAAAAACTCTGAAAAGGATGCCCTGGAGAAAAAAAAAACACACACGTCAGGCTAAATGGGACCTGTTTAGCCCAATTCTGGGTTTGTTTTTCAAAAAATGACCCCAAAATATGGTTTGAGACATTCCAAAAATCCTAAGTGGAAGGCACAGTGAAGACTTCTGATTCTTCTTTCATGGAGTTGAAATTCATCTTTCATGAATTTCATGAAAGAAAAATCTCAATTTACAAAAGAATTGAATCTCACAAAAGAAGAAATTTCTTGTTCCGTGATCTTCTTTTGTGAGATTTCTTGTTTTGTGATCTTCTTTCATATCAAAAGAAGCTCATGACTGTGGATGTCTGCACGGGTCCCTAGAAGAGATGGGAGTGAGGCAGACCTTCAAACCAGTCTCCAAACCCTATATGCCTTGCCACAGGCAGTGGTGAAAGTGAATGGACTGCAATCCAAACAGTTTCACCTGATGAGATGCGTCAGACAGGGCTGCCCTCTCTCCCACCTCCTCTTCACCTTTTGTATTTATTTGTTTGTTTATTTATTTATTTTGTTTTGTTTTGTAATAATGACATTGTGTATTGAAACCCTGGTGATTGCAGTCAGAAGGAACCAACAGATCAAGGGAATCAGAGTAGGCAACAGATGACACAAAATCTCATTCTATGTGGATGACTCCTTGTTTTTTGTTATGTCCCCTGAGATTTCCATTCTGGCTCTTATGGAGGAACTCAGGCTCTACGTAGATGTCGCCAGTTACACGATAAATCTTGACAAATCAGAGGCTATTAAGATAGGGGGACAGGCCCTAAGAACTTCAGAGACTCCTTCCCACTCAAACGGACCACTAATAACATTGTAAGATACTTGGGTGTCAGAGTTTTTCCAAATGTGGCCTCCCCATTTACATTTAACTACAAAAAACTCTTTGGGGTGATAAAAGCAGACACTGTCAGATGGGATTTGCTTCCTCTGTCCCTGGCAGGAACAGTAGCAACTTTGAAAATGAATATTCACCCTTGGTTCCTGTTCCCCTTTCAGGACCTCCCTATTAGGATCCCAGAATACTTCTGGAAGTGCCTGCATAAGCTGACCCTGAAGTTTATATGGGCTGGGTCCAGACAGACTCAATAAGAGATTACTGTCATTCCCTAGAGAGAGAAGGGAGGCCTGGCTATGCTGGGCCTGCGACAGCACTAGCTGGCAGACCAGGTAGTCTCTTAAATAAAACAATTGAGTAACATAGGATGACTGGATATAGAGGCATCCTCTGCAGTACCACTCTTTGCACCCCGACACACAACCATCTCCCCAGGACTCCGGCTGGGATTACTAATCCCTGAACCTGGCACACCCTTTGCATGCTGGTAAAGACTCGAAATCTCACAAAGACCCCAAATGAGGTTGGTCCCCTAATCACCATAATAGGAGATCCCAGTTTGCTCCCTCCATGGACTGACCCTGGTTTCTTCAGAGAGAGAAAAAGCAAGCCCTGACCCATTACACAGTTTTAGTGTGCAGCGGGACCTGTATCATTTTGGGAGAACTCCAAGAAAAGTATGGTCTACCTAGACAGGACTCTCATATCATATCATAGGTATCTCCAGGTGAGACATTATCTCACATTTGAGAACCTCCTTCCTAAACTGAATATAGAACTCACTCATCTGAAGGACATTCTCTACTGGGTGGCAGTGCTGTGGGGGGTGGGGTACAGTCTCCTGTACATGCAAAGACCAAGGTGATGATTACCCTGAGTCTGCATTCATAAGAACCCAATGTGAAAAGAAATCTGGCATCCCTGTCACAGAAGAGGAGTGGAAGTGGATATGTGAGAAAGGGTGAAAAGTGATGGCATTGCCTAACTGGTGGCAGTTTAGATGGAAGTGTTTAACAAGATGTTTCCATACTCCTACCATCACACATTACTTTGGTAGGGCTCCTCAAACCTGTAGTGGAGGTGCTGTGGGGTTATTGGACCCACTTTTATTGTTTTTTGGGTCTGCCCCATCATCCAGCCACACTGGAGACAGATCCATGGGGTACTAGATTGATTGTGAGGATGGCACTGTCCCCTTTGACTTAGAAAATCAGATTCTAGGAACCAAGACTAGTGAGGTGGGAAACCTTCAACAAAAAGGCTTTTGAAGGACATTTTCCAGCCGCCATGAAGGGAAGAACTGTCCACTGGCTGCAAAATACAGCCCCATCACTAACCTCTTGGCCCATTGATGATTTATATTAAGATTGGCACTATCTTTGTCAGTAGAGTTATGCCGGAGTTAGGCAAGTTATCAATGTTGGTTTAGCCACACTACATATTGGCATGTAGGCACAGGGTAATTCTGATTTTTTTGAAGAGACATACTTTTTCCAAGCCAGTAGTCACAGGCATTTTGAACTAACATGTATAGCATTTTTGAAGGAAGTGGGAGTACTGTCTCCCCCTTAACTCCATCATACTTGTACTGCTGTGACTGTGAAAAATGCAGTAAAGCGGAGTTTCAAAAAACCAAAGAAGCTCACAAAACAGTTTATTGTTTTGTGAGGTGAGATTCTTCTTTCATGATCTTCTTTCGTGAGACCATATGAAAGAAGAAAATCTGCTTATGAAAGAGCTTTGTTTTTGAATAGAAAAACAACTTTTGTTTATAACAAGGCTGTTTTAAAAGATTTTTAACCCAAACTTTCAACATGGCCTTTTCTTGACCACACCTCATGAACAACCAGGAAGGTGACATTTTTCAGATCTGGCCCAGGTGATTTTTGCAACCATTCTATGAAATCACCTTTCAGGAAGGATTTGAAAACTTTCACCTGATGGTTTATGAGTTGGGGTCATACAAAGGCTGTGTTAAAAATTTGGGGTCAAAATACTGAA
This sequence comes from Neoceratodus forsteri, assembly GCA_016271365.2. Lineage (NCBI taxonomy): Eukaryota > Metazoa > Chordata > Ceratodontiformes > Ceratodontidae > Neoceratodus > Neoceratodus forsteri. Next base: position 1,267,561,046 of record CM057453.1, read on the forward strand.
AAAATAGCAAAGTTATGAAGGAAGGGCCTTGCGTGTCTGTATGCATCTGCTTCTGTAGCCACATGGAAGTGGAATGCTCAGACAGCCCTACGCTTTCACAGCCAGATGGACTGCTCACTAGGTACAGGACTCAGACAGCCCTGACCATTTGTATCCATAGCTGCATGGAAGCACAGGGCACAGAGGGCCCTGCGCTTCCATAGGCAGATGGACTCCTCACTTGCCCAGAGGCCCCCACACTTCTGCAGCCAGATGAATCTGTTCAAGCAGGTCCCAAAGGGACCTGCGTGAATGATACGCTTCCGCTATCTTAAAAGGCAAAGTAATTCATTGCACCACATTTCCATACTTTTGTTGCCTTAAGTTCAACCTTAGCTGGTGCATTAATACAGTTTTTTACATGGGGCCCATAGGAGCCTATTATCATGTATTTCCCTTTATACTACACCAATTAATCCTACATTCCAAACAATTAAAACTGAATACTTCTCAGTTAAGGCTGTACACCATGGGGGGAAACAGACCAACATTAAGATCACCAAACCAAACAATTTAATGACCAATTAAACCAATAAATACATCAATTAACACACCAGCCAAAATGAATTCAGACATTCTCATGCTAGTTAGCACACCTAACAAGCCCCCTGACAGAAACACAGCCTTACTCAATAATGGCCCCCTGACAAACACACAGTCTTACCTAATAAGCCCTTTGACAAAAACAAAAAGCCTTCCAGTACAAAAAGCACCATCCCCATGTATTATATAAAACAAATGATAGATCAGTGCAGTGTATAGGGATCTTTGTGTCATCTTCCTGTTTGCAGATTACACAAAGATCTGTAACAGGTTGGATGCTCCTGTAGGGGTGGAGAAAATGAGGAGGGGCCTGGGGAAGTTTGAGAAGTGGTCTGCAGAATGGCAACTGAGATTTAATTCAAAAAATTGCAAAATTATGCACCTGGGACACAGTAACCCTGGGGAAGAGCTACAAGATTGGGAGGGAGTTGCTGACAGTCACCAAAGAGGGAAGAGACCTGGGGGTTACTATTTCAGATGACCTGAAAATGTCAAAGCAGAGTACAAAGGCAGCAGGGAGGACCAGTGGCATGCAGGGGTGCATAGCAAGGGGTATCATGAGCAGAAGGCATGAGGTAGTGATGCCATTATACAAAACCCTGGTCAGGCCACATGGAGTACTGTGTGCAGTTCTGGGGGCCACACCTTTGAAAGGACGTTAGCAGGTTGGAGGCGGTCCAGAGAAGGCCGACTAAGATGGTACAGGGCTTGCACCACAAGACTTATGAGGAGAGATTAAGGGACCTCAATATGTACTCGCTGGAGGAGAGGAGGGATAAAGGGGACATGATAGAAACATTTAAGTACCTCAGGGACATAAACAGGATGTGGGGGGAGAGAATCTTTCAATACAGGAGGAGTACAGGGGGCATGACATGAAATTGGAAGGTGGCAGGTTAAGAGGGAATGGGAGGAAGTTTTTCTTCATGGAGAGGGTGGTGGATGCATGGAATGGTCTGCCACAGGAGGTGGTGGGAATGAGCACTGTGGTTGGATTTAAACATGCATGGGACAGGCATAGGGAAAACATAGAGATTAAGTAGGGGGAGGGTCAAAAGCTGTAATCAAGTACAGGACTTACGGGTAGACTGGATGAGCCCAGCGGTCCTTATCTGCTGACAATTTCTATGTTTTTGTGTTTCTATAAATCCATCCAGGAGTGCTAATGAGGCCATAATGCCAATCGCCCTTTGGGCTTGTGGCTTATTGACCTCATTAGCACCCCTTGATGGGTTTATATCCCTATACACTACACTGACCTATCATTTATTCCACATATCTATATATCAAAGTTCAGAGTTCTTTTTATTTGACAAAAATGTATAAAATCACAGTTTGTTACATTCCATAAGCATTACAAATCATATAAATACAATAGTACACAGCCACTAAATACACAATAATTTATACATTCAAGACATAAAAATCTAACCAAAATATAAAAATATTTAGCTACTACAGAACCTAGCAATGCCATACATCAATATTATCATGTCTAATAGCAGTATAAACTTTAAAATCTACTCCCTGCTTTAGATAATACATTAGAACCAGAGGAATAAGACATTTTTTTCTTCGTTCGTCCCAGTTTTCACACTCAAACAACACACGTATCATTTTTGGTAATGATTTATTAGCACAAGTGCACACTCCCATGTTTCTTTTATAGATGCTCTTATTTAGGTTATAGTATATAATACCTAGACTCGCCAGTATCACTCTGCATAAAATGTTCCTATGTGCGCCATTCTCACAATTTGTCAAGTAGTTTTCTTGGCCCCAATGTGTTTTTAATAGTTGAGTATAGGCCTTATTAATCTAAATCATGGATTTTACCCAAGTCTTCTTGAACGGCAACATCTTTTAACCTTTCTGTTGCCTCACTAACATAAGCTTCTGTATTATTTACTATATTTTCACCCCAAAGATCCCTACATCCTACCTATTTAGTGCAGTATTCAGTGTATGAAACCAGGAATTATTCTGGTTGACAATTAATGATCTGTTCAAAAATTCCTCCCAGCACATTTTTGGCAGTCTTTCGTTGCACATTTTCATTATCCTGCCCCATAGGCTGGCTAGTCTTATCATGATTTTGGTTGTAATAGAGAACATGCCAGATTCAAGACTGAGGAAACTTGACAGGCAATCTCTTGGTAAATTAATTCTTATAAATGAGGTTTGTATACTCTCAACATTTAATTTATCTGTATACAAACCCCAAATTTCACTGGCATACAGTGACTGGCTCACTGTTTTGGCCTTAAATGTTTTTTTCATGGCTACAAAGGAGTTATTCACAAATTTATTAGCAAAGACATATTCTTATCAACCGTTAGTCCCAAATATTTGTATTCCTTGACTAGCTCAAACTGCTTCCCCTCGATATTCCAAGTTCTTTTAGCATTGTTGTTTTTTCCCAACATTAATATTTTGGATTTCTCCACATTCAGTTCTAGATCCATGTCTTTTAGTGATTTTATAATATTGGCCATGCCCCTTTTTTAGTCCCAGTGGTGTTTGAGAGACAATAATGGCATCATCTGCATATAATAGTAACTGTACACCTTACTTCGAGAGGGCTCCTGCAGTAGGTAATTACATATAGGACTGACGCCGGCTGGCGGCAGGACCCCACGGAACAATTTCTAGCTAGCAGTCCCTGGCGAGGGACTGCCCCCACGTCAGGTGACCGGCGTCATACAACGTCAGTATAAAGGGGCATTCCCGGACACCCATCTTCCAGTTCTTTCCTGCCGTTAGCTCGTGCAGCGCCTCACGGAAAGGTTCGTGCTTCATCATCCCATATCTTTCGTCAGTTTTAACGAAAATTTGTTATTTTTTTCTTATAATGTCAGGTCATCGTCGGTGTATGTCGTCCCCTGTACCCTCCGAGCACAAAAACAAGTGCGACTCATGCGGTGCCCAACTACCACACAAGGACGGCCATTCCCTGTGCCTTTTCTGCCTAGGCCCCGATCACCCGGTTGAGAAGTTCCCGCACTGCCTCAACTTCAACGCGGCTACCTGAAAATGATGCCAACCATCCCTGGAAGCCCATCTTCTGAAGCAAAAGATGAGTTCTATGGAAAAGGAGCTCAAAAAGCTGAGGCAGGTGTCCACTTTCCCCGAAGGACATCGGAAAAAGAAGGACAAGGAGAGGCACTGGGATAAGACCTGCTCTACCGCGTCTCCCTCTGGAGCCGCAGGGACACAGATAACGTCCCCTCTGGGGGACCGCTCCTCGACAGCTACCTTGAAGGTTTTGGAGGCGGTGTAGGCCCGCCCATCTGGCTCACACTCAGGCCTTGCGGGTGCCTCCAGGCTATTGGAGGCCTCTGCCCCCTGGTTCGGTCACAGGCTTGCAGCCTACTGGCGTGGGCGACTCCAGTTAGCTGGGCGTTAGGTCCTCCGATGTCCACATGGAGAGGGCCGGTAAGACGCCCAACCCTTCGGGGCGGTGCACGGCCTCTACCCCACTGGACCTGGCAGATCCTTCCACCCCATAAGCCAGATGCGCTGGGAGCTCGCCCTCAAGCCGTGCGTCGGCTTGTCCAACACTCAGCGGGTGACGGAACCGATGACGGACCCCCCACGTCTGTCATTCCCAGTTCTCCGCAGCCTTTGCTGCCATCCAGGGACCCAGAGTCACCCCAGCCTGACCCCAGGGATTTTTCTCCTCCATCGCCGGATGATGGGGGGATCTTCCTCCTCCGTCAGACCCTCCTCTGTTGGAACCAAATCTGATGTCAGCCCCCGGGCGCTGGCCCCAACGCCGGCCCCGACGTTGGTTCTACCAACCCCAAGAGGCATCCCGCTTCTGGATGTCCCCCCTCCAACGGGCCCTCCAATGTGGACCTGCCCGTGAGGCCGCTGGCTGGGCTGTCTGCTCCAGCAGCTCCCCCGGCTCCCGGGTACCCACTGTCTTATCCAACACCGTCATACCCAGGACTGCAGTATCCGGCACTGCAGTACCCGATGCCAGTCTTTCCAACGCCGCAGTACCCGAAGCCGGGTTTCCCACAGCCGGGTTTTAGACACTCTCCATATGGGTATAACCCGTACCCCTTTCTCCCTTCTCCTCCACCTCCACTGCCCCCACAGCTGCCAGTGGATGTGCAGGAGACTCTGGCATCCTGGTGGGCTGAGGCCAAGGCTCAGCTCACCAAGGAGGTCGAGAGCCGTCTTATGACGATGGTGCCACCCCAGGTTCCCATACGTCCGAGGCAGTACACTCCTTCACCACCTCCGGACTCCAGGACTCTCCCATCTGGGTCCAGAGAGGGGCAGGACATGCGTTCATGGGTACTACCCAAGGAACCCATTCCTCCCCTGAGTCAGGTAAGGGAGTCTTATACTTCTTCTTCATCTACACTCTCGTATTCCTTGGACTCATCCGAAGGATGCTCTGAGAGAGACGATGAGCTTTGCTCTCCATTGAAGCCCCGGCCGAGGACTCTTCTGAAGTCTCCTCTGGAGGATCCCTCTTTTACAGAGTTGCTTAGAAAAATCCAGGAGGTTCATCAGTGGCACTCTCTGGAACCAGATCCTCAGTGACTGAAACTTGCTGAACATCTGGATCTGCCCATGATACCTCCTACATTAGTGCCACCCTGGATAGAGCCTCACGCCAACCTTGTCACCACAATATGGAAACAGCTGTCGGCATTAGTCCCACTTCCAAGGAAGTTGAACAGGCTATATCAGGCTCCTGATGGTGTCAACTACCTAGACTCTCACCCTCAGGCTGACTCGGTCATGATTAGCACTGCTCATGGCCGGTCGGCACACCCAAAGCATCTTAGCTCGTCCCCTCCTGATAAGGAATCTCACCTTTTGGACCAGTATGGAAGAAAGATTTACACTTCCTCCACACTGGGAATTCAGGCCCTGAACTACATCGGCCACATGGGGGATTACCAGAAGGCTGTCCTTACTCAGGTGGAATCCAAGCTAGACTCCTTGCCTGACTCCCAAGTCAAAATGGAGTTAGCCGACCTCGTCCGTTCTGCTCGTTCGGCCAGTCGCCACATTCTGCGGGCAACATATGATGCAGTGGACACTGCTGGGCAGAGCTCCACTTTCGCCGTGGGTCTACAGCATCATACCTGGCTCCGCGTGTCAGGGTTGGTCCCGGAAGTGCAATCCACTATTCAGGAGGCACCTTTCCAGGGGTCGGTGCTTTTGGAGTGATGTCAAGGACATCATCACTGATTTGCAGGAGAAGGGGACGGCTCTGAAATCAGTGGATTCCATGTACCATCCCCATCAACAGCAGTGCCGTCCCTTTCGCAGACGGATTCGGCCAAAGGTGAAACCACAGGGAAGGCGGGCCACCAAACGTCGGGCCCCCACAGCTGCTAAGCCCCTCCGCCCAAAAAAGCAGCGGGTGCTTCAGCTGCGGTGCTGCCCCACACCACCTGACTCCTTTCCTCTCCCACCGCCTCTGGACTTCCCAGAGGAACCAGTAGGAGGGAGGTTTTCCCTCCACCTTCCAGGATGGGAGAGGATAACCACGGATTCTTGGGTGCTCCATCTTATAGCGGAAGGGCACCCAATAGAGTTTCTTCAGAAACCACCCCCCCAAAGTTGTCCTATTCAAGGGAACACCTTCCTTTGGTCTGGGAAGAAATCTCGGCTCTTCTCATGAAGCAGGTGATAGAACCCATCCCCCTTCTTCTTCAAGGGATGAGTTACTATTCCCATTTCTTCCTGGTCCCAAAGAAGATGGGAGATCTCAGACCCATTCTAGATCTCAGTTCCCAGAATCTTTATGTAAAATACAAAAGGTTCAGGATGCTCTCTCTGCAGAGCCTTCTGCTGCTCCATCGGCCGGGTCAATGGCTTTGTGCCCTGGATATGCAGGATGCCTATCTGCATATTCCTATTCACCTTTCCCATCGCAAGTATCTTTGCTTTGCATTTCAGGGGGACCACTACCAATTCAAGGTGCTCCCCTTTGGTCTATCCTCGGCCCACCGAGTATTTACCAAATGTCTGGCTGTGGAAGTGGCCCACCTACGTACAATGGGAGTTCAGGTGTTCCCTTACCTGGATGACTGGCTCCTAGCAGCTTCATTCAGGGAGGAACTCCTGCATTTTCTCTTCCTCACTCAGCAGGTTTTCACTTGCCTGGGTATTACCATCAACCATTCCAAGTCTGATCTGGACCCTTCCCAGAGGCTACAGTTCATTGGGGCTATCCTCGATACGACTGTGAGCAAGGCCTTCCTGCCTCCAGACAGGGCAGCCTCTCTTCAATCCCAGATTTCCCTGCTATCAGAACGCAGAAGGGTCTCGGCGAGGTCGGTCCTCCATCTTCTGGGGCTCATGGCGGCCGTTATTCCGATGGTCCCCTGAGCTCGAATCCACATGAGGATCTCTCAGTGGACTCTTCACTCTCAGTGGGATCAACTTGTGGATGACCTACAGTAGATCAATTAGTTCTGATCTCATCGACGATGGTGCGAGACTTGCAATGGTGGATGGTTCGAGAGAACCTGTTTCTGGGGGTCCTTTTCTTTCATCCTCCCCCCCTCCCAGACTCTGATTACAGACATGTCAGGTGAAGGTTGGGGAGTCCGTCTAGGGCCTCATCAGACCCAGGGCTCCTGGTCCAGGCTGGAACTGGCTCTCCACATCAATGTGCTCAAGCTTCAGGCTGTGTTGTATGCTCTCCAAGCCCTTCACCAATACATCCTTCCCGGCCACCTAGCCGTCCAGACAGACAACATGTGCGTAGTTTGGTACATCAACAAACAGGGAGGAACTCGGTCCTACCCTCTATGCAGGGAGGCAATGAGAGTTTGGGATTGGGCAACACAACACGACCTTCACCTAACAGCGATTCATGTTCCAGGAGTCGACAACACTCTGGCAGACAAGCTAAGCCACTCTTCTGCTCTGGCTCATGAGTGGTAACTGGACCAAGGGGTACTAGACAATATCTTTCAGCTTTGGGGGACTCTGCAGGTAGACCTGTTTGCCTCCCCCCAAAATGCAAAACTTCCCACTTTTTGCTCGCTCGTTCCAGAGCGAGGCGCTTTCTGGAGTGACGCTCTGTCTCTAGACTGGAAGGACAGACTCGTCTATGCTTTTCCCAATTCCTCTGATTCCACGAGTATTGCAGAAACTAGCCTCAGAAGGAGCGAGAATGATTCTGATCGCTCCTTTCTGGCCCAGGCAAATCTGGTTCTCTCTTCTACAACAATATTCAGAGGATCCTCCTCTTCCTCTTCCTCTATCTTGAGGTTTGCTGACCCAGGATCAGGGGACCCTGGTTCATCCAGGCCTCAAATCCCTTCAACTACATGCATGGCTCCTGCAGACCTAGCCCAATCCCGTTTTGGTGCATCTCCAAAAGTGGCGGAGATTTTAGTGGAGGCTAGAAAGCCCTCCACCAGGTCCACTTATGCCTTGAAGTGGAAGAGATTCTCTATTTGAGCAGCCTCTAAGAACATGGAACTTTTCTCCTGTTCAGTGGCTTTTCTGCTGGAGTACTTATGTCATCTGTTTGACCTGGGTCTCAGCCATTCCTCCTTGAAGGTTCACATGGCAGCTATCTCAGCCTACCATGTTCCCTTCACAGATAAAGCTTTCACTCAACTGGAGGTCTCTAAGACCTTTCATAGAGGGTCCTCCATCTGAGGCCCCCCATCTGTACTCCTGCCCCCCCTTGGGACTTGAATTTTGTTCTCGAGAAACTGACTCTTCCTCCCTTTGAACCTGCAACTTCTCCAGATTTGAAGTTTCTTTCATGGAAGACACTCTTCTTGGTGGCCATTATTTTGGCTGGAAGAATCTCTGAGCTTCAGGTCCTGATGTGTAAAATCCTCTACTTGATTTTTCACAAAGAATGAGTTGCTCTTCGCATGAATCCTAAGTTTCTACCTAAAGTAGTAGCAGAGTCTACCTTAAATCAGTCCATAGAGCTACCTGCCTTTTTTACGCAGTACTCTAACCAAGGGGAATATTTACTCCATACTATGGATGTTCACCGGATTCTGAGATACTACACCAACAGGACGAAGGATCTCAGAGAGGCTGATCAGTTGTTTGTCTCTTTTGCTCACAAAAGGGAAGGCAATGCTGTTTCCAAGCAATGTCTGTCTAAGTGGTTGGCTCATTGCATCACTTTCTGTTATGACAAGTACAACAAGACCCTCCCGGGTCAAGTCAGAGGCCACTCCACAAGAGGAGTAGCTGCCTCTGCGGCTTGTTTCAAGAAAGTGTCTGTGGCAGACATATGCGCTGCCGCCACATGGACTTCTGTCCATACCTTTACAAAATACTACAGTTTAGACATTGCCTCTTGCCATAGATCAGGCTTCGGGCTGGCTGTTTTGCAAGGCACGCTGTCTTGAGGCTTGCACGGCTAGGGTTATGTTTTAGAGTAGTTCCCTCCTGCCGGTGCCTTTTTTCCTTGTTCCAGACTGCTTGGGATTCAGTCCTATATGTAATTACCTACTGCAAGAGCCCTCTTGAAGTAAGATTGTACAGTTACATAAGAACTTACCGTAACAGTAGATCTTTGAGAGAGGCTCTTGCAGTAGGTAATACCTGCCCGCCCTCCATCCCCCTAGGCTTTTTCAGCTCCTTTTCCAGGAATGGAAACATCCGCTTGTCTTTCATATGGTTCTTCCTGGCCTGTGGTGGGAAAGAACTGGAAGGTGGGCATCCGGGACCGCCCCTTTATACCGACGTTATATGACGCCGGTCACCTGATGTGGGGGTGGTCCCTCGCCAGGGACTGCTAGCTAGAAATTTTTCCGTGGAGTCCTGCCGCCGGCCGGCATCAGTCCTATATGTAATTACCTACTGCAAAAGCCTCTCTCGAAGATCTACTGTTACAGTAAGTTCTTACATAACTACCTTTCTCATTATTTACTGATGGAGCGAAGGCATCAATGGTTTTAATATTTTTAATTAGTTGTTCTATGTACAGATTGAACAAAAAGGGGACCAATAGACAACCTTGTTTCACACCACTATTTACATTAATTTATTTTGATAATGCACCATCTCTTCCATATCTCACCTCTGCAGTGGTGTTGAAGTGCAATAGTTTTAGTATAGATGGAAGTTGTGGATCTATTTTTAAACTTTCTTTCTCCCACATCTTGGCTCTGTTCACTGAATCAAAGGCAACCCTTATGTCAATGACGCTTACATAAAGGACTCCATTTCTAGCATGTAAATATTTATCCACTAGTTTAAAGTGAAAATCAAGTCTAGGGTACTATGCTCTTTTTTGAAGCCACACTGAAACTTACAGAGTAGTGCATTTTCTTTCCACCCAAATAAGCAACCTATTCAAAATTAATCTTGAATGTACCTTTAGCACTACTGAGAGTAATGTAATCAGTCTATAATATTTTGGGTCTTGATTTTCCTCCTTTTTAAACAAGGGGACAATAATGCCCTTATTCCAATATTTGTGGTAATATTAAATAATTGCTTACTACTGTAAATATGGATGTAAGAAGGTTTGCTCAAAAGTCTGGATTGTGGAGAAGAACCTCTGCTGGCAAGCCATCGACTCCTGCAGCCTTGTTCTTTCTTTGTGCCAGAATTGCCAATTTTACTTCTTCATTTGTAAACATAAATGAGTTACTTTGTGAAAAGGGGACACTATAATTTGTCCTTATATCTATATCCTTGATTATTTCATTATGAGTCTTGTATATTTCATTAAAATGGTCTATTTTTCCTCATTTATCATACCAATCATATTGTAGTGGATGTTACTTTCATTGTATCCATATACAGTGGCTGCTACAGATAAGTTGCTCGTTATTGCGGTGTACCACTTAGTGCGGCACTGTACTGCTCAGTGTCCCGTTCAGTGCAGCACTGTGATGCACAGTGCAACATGGTATTGAGAATATTTAGTGTGGTATATGTAGCATCAAAATGTACTTCCCCTCTAATCCACCTGGTGGCAAAAGCAACACATCCGACTTATAGAGTTACTGCCTGTATTCTAGTCAGTGGTATGCCGTTGTGTTGGTGTACTGAGCTGTAAATGAAAGGTCTTCTTGTGTCTGTTCCAGCGTTTTTGTATTTTTTGCAGTCCAGTTTGAAGTGTCTTACAGGTAGACAGGAGTACAGTACATGATTGGGCTACCCCATATTTTCCAAACCAGTAGCAAACTAGTGAGCTGCTTCAGAGTTGGGGATCAAGGACTGAGGAGAACTGAGGAGAACTGGTGGGTGGCCTGTACAACAGCAGAGTTTGGCAGAGTTCAGCAAAGTTGGAGGAATTTTGGATTGAATCTAAAATAATATGCACTCTGTGTAATATCTAATACTGTGTACCATCTGAACAGTTAATAAAGCACATTTTAGCCACCAAGAATAATGAATATTCACGTTTTATTTAATCAATTCCACACTTACAAAAAAAAAAAAAACAGTGCAAAAGTGCAAAAAAGTAACTGGCAAAAAACACCCTCATTGTACATTTTGCCCCAACTCTGAATGAGCTAGCTCTCTATCTAGTGGGACTGCCCCCCCATAGTTTAGCCGTTATTTGATGTTTCACTGTGATTTTGCACCTTTGCACTGTTTTTCTTTTTTTGCAATCAGTGAGAAGTTGACAAAATAAAATATGTGAGTATTCCTTAATCTTAGGTGAATGAAAAGTGTGTTTTATTAACCATTTTTGATATTACACAGAGTGCATATTATTAATTGGTCTGTGGTAGGTGCACCATTGCTTATGTTTTTTTCCTTAGGACCACTGTACTTTGGCGAACTGACTTCCCCTTCAAGTTCTGAAAGCCGATGAAAGCAGATCTAAAAAACTGGATTATTGTCTTTTAGAAAATGGGCAAGTAAAACTCTGTCTCCTGATTGGCTAGTTACCTACCCAGACCTCTGGTCTATCTGAGAACAGACCCGGGATACAATAAGTGCCAGTGGCAACTGACCTGATCACTGAGCTTATTGGGCCAGTTAGAATGTTCAGCTTTCAAACTACCACCGTTTTCTTCTCCTGCTTAGCGGTCGAGTTGGCGGCTGAGAAAACCTCATCCCCATCATCATCTTATTTGCGGCAAACAGTAGTAGGAGGCACATTTAAAAAAAAAAGACAGAAAATAAAAGAAGACTTAGTTTTGTCTTCTCTCCTGATCCGTGAATATCCACATCTGACTCTCAAAGAGCAGACCACGCGCTCGCTCTCCCTCCTTCAGCTGACTGCTCACTCGTTCCCCAACAAATGCTGTTTTTATTTAACAATAAAAAAAGAGAAACACACTCCAGCATTTAGTTTTGTGGTCCTGAGAGATACAAGAAAGACTGACAAAAAAAAAGAAGCCGTCAATCCCTTTGGCTTCACATCAGCGGCATTCTCAGCAGCATGGCTTTTGCGACGGCAACGTGTGCCTCTCCCGAAAATCTGTTTAATACTGCTCATCTCCTGCTGCCTGCCATACTTCTGACAAATAAATAAAATAATCTCTACCAAGTCGCTCTCGACTGCCTCCAGCCTCCACGAAAACCCTTCTTACAAAAGGCACTTCAGCCTGGTTTAAAACTTACCGCGATCAAACCTGGCTCTAACGGTAACTCTCCGCACTTTCATCCCTAATCCCATCCGCAACAGCTCTTGGCATCTGAATTAAGGAAAGATTTAAAAGCTACTCTGAAACAAAAACGAAATTAGTATAACATGGTGTGGGAGGCAAAACTATTCCATGATGGGGGGGTCTAACTGAAGAAACGATCTGCCCTGGTGACAACAATAGCATTCCACTGGCTTTTATGCTTTTATTAGCATGGAGTCTCCATAAGGACAAAAATCCTTCATTCATATACAAGTGGAGGAACTATTTAATCACAAAACTTACTATAAATAATTTTTTATTAACAATTTTTTATCACTATTTTTTCCACAGTGCCCAATTTCTAAGTGCAATAATACCCTCCAGGGTGGGCGGTATTGTGCTATACCGGACCTTCCAGGGGCTATAAGGCCCTCCACCTGCCGCGTCGGGCCTCATTATGCCCCTGGGCAGTCCGGTATAGCACAATACCACCCACCCTGTTGGGTATTATTGCTCACTTTGCCTCTTGAGTCATTCTTACACTCTATCTAGACAGTGTTGCTTGTATCTCCAAATGGTGACAGATTGGTTTCAAAAGCCCCCCCAATCCTTCTCTGTCCACTTCTCATAGGCTCCCATAATCTATTTAAAATGACTTTTTAATTGTGGTGGTTATGTTTTGCCTAGATCTGGTATATAATCTGGCATATTATGTCTAGAACTAACTTCCACATGAGTTTCTTCCCTAGGTATCCATCCCTTTGTATATCAGACATTGCCCAAACTCCAGAAACCCCATCCCACACTGCCACCTCACCAGTATGTAAAGCAACAAATGCAATGTCAATTCAGATACCTTTTTTGCTACATATTTAATAATGTGTACAGAATAAAGAAATACAATTAAAAACAAAACTATAAAATTAAATTAACCATAAGAGACAACAGTACCACAAAATGATCATCACGTGTCTTTATATTGTTTTAAAATTTCATTTGCTACTAATAACTTTTGTCCTCTCACTCCATCATGACCACCCCATCCCCACCCACCAAGGTACATGCACTAACTCAACTGATCAAAATGCCTAAAGATCCAGTCTTTATTTATTTTTAAATTAATAATGTGTGTATTACAATTAAAAAAGAGATTGGGTAGATCACTTGAAATACAGTTACACACATTCTGGGTGATACTCGTAGGTGTTGAACATGAGCTTTGCAACAGGAAACAGTATGGGATGATCCCAGTTTGTACTGAGTTAGGCAGAGATCAACAATTAACTCAACTAAAGATATAATGAATGTAAAAAAGATACATTTTTTATACTTTATTTTATTTTTTTGCAAAAAAAACACCTTTTTTTACTTGCTTTATTTTTACTCAGACAATATCAACTACACCAGCTCCCCAAGCCTTGACAATCAATCAAGGTCTCCAGACACATTCAGAAATCTTCTTTTTTTATTCAAAATATCATTTGCATGCACAAAAAAAGGACATAAAAGGTGAAAAGGCAATCCTCTGTAATGCAGGTAGTTCACAATTAATGAACCAGTAAAAACATGCATTTATCAAAGATAATGCAATTCATTATGACATGCTTTACTATGTAAAAGAATGAACAAGGTGTCTGCTGTACATAACCTAAAAATTAAAATAAACTATTTTGGTCTTCTCACATTGCACTGGGTGGATGATCACAGACCCCCATAAACTAATTTTAACTTTATTGCCATGCTATTTAGTTTGTATTGCAGATACAAAAAGTAGAGCAAACACAGCTAGGTTTGGGCACTGTTCAGATATTGCAATAGCATTCACTAATAGCTAGTACTGTATGTCGAGGTCCTGTACCTATGAAGGTCAACATATAAAAAACCTGAAAAGAAACATTGCAATAACATATATTGTTATAATGTGAATTATGAAAATATTTTGAAAATGAAAAACATTATACGCAGATAGACAGTAATTCAACATCCAGGTTATACAAAAAAACTGAGGTACATGCTGCATGGCAGGTCAAATCATTTGCCAAGGCTCCAGCACTAGAATAAACAAGCAGCAACTTAAAGGGCCATTTTACATTTTTTTTCCCTAACAGCCTACGTCTCTTCTCAGTGATTGGGTCCCTCGCTACACCACCAGCACAAATCTACCTTAAATCAGAAAATCCAGGGACATGAAACCACAAAGACATAGACATCATGAAACCAGTGGCTATCAGGATATTATCCTTTTTTTCAATAAATTATGGTGAAAAGCACCATGCTAACCCCCACCCCCCACCTCAAAACTGACTACTACAACCAACATACACATAACACAGAAGCCTGTCAGAAAACAAAATAAAGCCTTTTATTTATTACATTTTGGGAAACATTAATAAAATACAGCAGACTAGTGTCTGGTGATAAACAGACACACCATGATTGAACAGTTGACCCATCATTGCTCCCTGCAGCAGATGTCTGGGATGTAAGGTTACTAGTTGTTCTAGTATCAGGGCTACGACTGTTATGAGGCACAGTCTTCCTCACCCTTTTCTTTTAAATATACAGTAGTAGTGAGAGATAGGGAACTCAGTAGGAGCTGAATGCTTTTGCTGTTAAGTGGTACACAGCAGACTGTGTATAACTTTGTTCTCTAATAAGATCATTTGGGATGTCTGAGTGAGTACTTTGTTAGTATCTCCCCCGGAGTTCTTTTTCCTATGAAATACCTTTTAATTCAATGAGATAGCTGAAAATCTCTAGTATGTTTAGAGTGCTTCCTATCTGTGTTGTTTTATGGGTTCAGCCAGCAAGGCAACCTACTATATACAGTAGTTTAAACTTTTTATCTGATTGAGATGTGCAAGATGTTTAACTACTGCTTAAAAATGAAAACTGCTTATTCCCTTGGAGTGGAGTAGAACCACACTGGTGCTTGTACTAAATATTTAATTGTGTGCACTCCCAAGTGTCATTAAGTCTAATCAGACTTCCTTCACTTTCCTGTTATTATCAACTGTACATGCTCATAGTGGTGAGAAACGATATTACAGTGAACAGCTCTAAAACTTTTTTTTGGGGGGGTTCCAGTTGTATTTTAAGGTCCACAGAATATCTATTTGGATCATATTGAATTTCAGTCCACAGGAAATCTGTGTTTCTAGCCATGTCTGCAATGTCTGGCCTGAAACAGATGAGCACAATTTCTACAATTTTAGTAACAAGTATTAAGTTTGCAACTTTCCATACATGAATCAAAGCCACAGATTCTAAAAATTAATATTCAAGTCAAGCTAACCGTGGATTTCAGCCTACAGTACTGTAAATATTATAAGCACTGGCACTTTAACTGATCCTGTGCAAAGACAACGCATAGTGTCACTTCACTGATGAAAATGTTGGAGTGATTCTCTGCCCAGGGCAGTGTTCAGCAGGCAAAGTTGCACTGAACTGAAGAAAACTACTCAAATTGTTCTTTGTGCTTAAAAAAACTAAACTTTTCTTTGAAGCGTGATTCTCCTCTACCCACTCAGACATACTGTTCCTGCCACTCTAGCACCCAGAATTTTAGCAATGAACTACTCCCAGCCAACCACCCTCTAGCACCCACTTCACTCCCAACCTCAGTCTGGGCAAAGTTTATTATAAATTTAGGTAAATTATAGTACTGTACTAACTATTCCTACCCTAACAGCATCACTAAAAAAGAATGTCAGGAGCACTTTAATGATCAACTGTAAATCTAATAATTATATGACTGTTTTCCTTTTTCTGGGTACTGGCAGTTGAATAAAATAAACATGTTAATAAACTGAGTCAGTGTGGTGTTTCTGCAAATGTACGATTTTTTTCAGCTCGGCATGCTTTTTGATAATGGCTGACAGATTCGTTCACTGATCATTTTTCCCCATACCTCAAGACAAAAGTGATAGAAATGAAATTAAGCAGTAGCATAATAAAAGTTAATATTTAGTTTGATTTTGTTACAGGCAAATGAAATATTACTTTGACAGAAAATATTACTTTATCAGCAAGCTAGACTAATCAAGTTAACAATAATAAAAAAAAATCGACCTGCCATTGTCAAATAAATGTCATGAGATGCAACAAATTAAGTTCCCTGATAACAAGGTTCTCTGCTTCACCTATCACCTTTAATATCCCCATTTAAGATGCAACTGAGAAATTCCCCAAAGGGGCATTTTTATTTTTAGCTCTTAAGGCAGGCAAGCAGGGACTGGTTCTGTTTTTCATCCTTTGGCAGTACACCACGGTCATAAGAGCAAGGGTGCCAGCCTCCATCAACCAATAAGATTATGTCATGTTTACTACCTGTTTACCAGCCTACAGTATAGTGAATCATTTAGGTGCTATGCCTTAGGTACTCAACATCTACCAGCTGAGATCTACCTTCTTATTTTCACGGTGGTCCTGATTCTACTTAGTGTTATATTTGAGATGACTGAAGTCCAGGGAGTCTGAATCATTTAATATTTTAAGGAAGGTGAATTGGCATACAAATACTTTGCATTGCTGTATTTGAATTGGAAATGCAAACTATTGCACTTACTTAGTACACTGACACAATGAACCAGTGGTGTCCTTCCCATTCCTGTGCTGGTTCCTTTAATGAGTTTAGGCCTCAGAGACTAACAGAACTATGTTAAAAAGCAGAAATCTGTGCAGCAGCATTACACTGGTCCTGCTGCCACAGCACTATGACCTGGGGACAAAGTTAGAGACACCCATCCCCTTCTTCACACACACACACACACACACACACTCTCTCTCTCTCTCTCTCTCATTCAGCTGTAACTACAGAATATGGGGGAAGGGTGGTTGTAGAAACTGTAAGTGCTGTAGTTAAGCTCGTTGTTTGTAAATGCAGCCAACCTGGGAGGCATAAATTATGGCCATTAAGACCATTGACACCTACTTAACCTAATCTTTTCCATTCTGCATTTTACAACAGCAGCACTGCAGCAAAGCTGGGCAAAAGACTAGCCCTACCTTTTGTAACAGGAAGAGTAAGACATTCGGTTATCACACAGCTGTCACACACCTAACTGGCCTCAATCAGCCCTCTTGAACAAGACTATGGAACTGAATGGTGGGAGTTGGACCACGCTGTAGGATGGTACTCTGGAATCAATTCAGCAGTGAGTGAGTGCACTTTGTCTTCACTTCACTTCACTTCACAGCAGGATGAATGTGGGCAACTCCCTGCATCTTATATATTGGTCCCTCTTTCTGAGCACCCTGGTAGGATAAGTGTTTATTAAAATTAATACATAAATCACAGATCTGTGCAATATGCTTGCATCTGCATGGCCACAATAGTACCATGAAAACATAGATGCCGCACTAACAGTAGGGTTTAAGCAACTGAATGCTTTTCTGACAGACAGATGTTCTTTTATCACTTCTACAATACCAGGGGTTCAAGAAAGTTAGAAATCTGGATCCTTTAAAATAAAAAAACAATAACAATATTGCACACAATTTTAACTTTTGTTGGGATTAGATTAGGTTCTCTGTAATTTACAGACACATATTCATTCTATCAATTGATAATATTACTTGAGAAAGCAATTTTATTTTATTTATTATTTCAGCCAGGGACGAGCTAGGAGCAGAAGAGAGCTGTTTTTACCATCACACACACACTCTCCTCTCCACTCTGATCTTTCTGTGGGTGACTGTCTTTCATTTATCTGCAGCCAGCCAATCACTGAGCCAAGCTGGAACATTAAAGGGCTGGGAGAGGACTGCAAGTCCGGGGAATCTCAAATTTCTCCCTGCAAGCCTTTTGTTCCTTGCATCATTTTATTTTCAGCCAGGGACCAGCTAGGAGCATGAGAGAGCTATTTTTACCATCATAGCTCTCCTGTCTGCTCTGATATTCCATCAGCTCTTATCTTACCAATGTGTATTCCCCCTATGTAGCACTACACTTCGCCTTTATGACCCTACCACTACTTTGCAGTGCACTGTGATTATTGAACTGGAGATGTATGTCTGGTTGATTTGTTACAATATGCTACATATTGATTTATTGTAAGAAATCATACAGACATGTCACTGCTGAATAAATTGACAAACAAACAAACAAATGAATGAATGATTGGCATTTTTGCTATCCTAAACCCAAACTAGCTAAGAAAAAGCAAATCAGATTTTACTATAAGAAGAACTGTCCATTCATTCACTCATTCACTCTCATTCATTCATTCATTCATTCAACCACCCAATACTACCAAATTGGGGAAGGCATCTCTTGGCAACCCCAGACAGTGTTCTTTTTGTCATGGTAATATTGCTTTTATGCAGTATTTAATAAAGTTAGATAATTAGAGGAATGCCCCTTTTCCCTAATGATCAAACCTTCTCCCATGAACTGAGCAGAACCCTGACAGCACTGAAAAAAATATCACTAAATCAGTGTAGCTGTATATAATTTTCTGTGGGGGGTCCAGCTTTTGTATACCACTTAGAGCTTCGATGTCAAACGCACTTGGCTTTGTTACTTCAGGATCACAGAAGAGCTGGTGGCTGTGATGGGAATCAGACCTTTAGGCCTACTATTTCTCAGTTCAGGGCTCTGACCTTTACAGCTCTGCATTCACCAATGATCTGCTGATAAGGAACTGAACTAAACAGTAACTAACGTACTTTGCAGCAGATTTAACTGCTCAGTCACACAGGAATGGACAGGCTCTGCCGGTTGACCACTTTGTGCTTCATTCCCCCAGAAACAGTATCAAACTGAGCGATAAAACCCTACTGAAAATGACAAGTTGCATCTGTAGAGCTTTCAGAACCATATACTGTAGGTTTGTACTGAAAAGCATGGTCTTCTTGAAAAGCAGAAACACATGATGATCATTTGCAGTTTGGAGCACCCTCAAGGGACACAGACATCACCCATGACAGGCTAGAACACATTTTTCACTGTGCTGGAGCAGGCCACTTCACTGGCATACACTCACAGGCTGTGAGGAGGAGGTGTTAATCTGGTTACCTGATCCATCTATAAATAAAATCAGACTTACATTTCAAATATAGTAACTGAGATTTGTACAGCATGTGCAGCGGGAGTTCTCTGAACTGTCAGTGATTGACTTTCTTAAGCGTGGTATAGCTCACACATTGTATATATTGTACTTTCTAATTTCACTATATCCAAGAAGTCTGGGATGCAGTGCTCATCAGCAGTCAATTAGCATTGTGGCAGAGCACAGCAATATTAGTGGGAAGTGATCCAGTACAGCAAGGGAGCACTGAGAGAGCACAGCACAGATTATTGTGCGCTACCACACTACTAAATGACTGCTGATGAACACTCGTGCCCCCTCACCTGCCCATTTTCAGCCTTGCGTGGGTGAGGGGGAGAATAACAACTAAACAAAAAATGCCTCCAGCAGCTGGGAATGATTTCTCTAGCTGGTACCCATGACATACTGTAGATCCTGGCAGAACAGTGACCATTCCAAAATCTTAACTAAAAACTGTAAGACATATGATTTATCTCAAAGAGGACTGGAAATCATTTAATCAGTGCAGTCATAGGACTTGTGTGATGTTACTACAGTATGTCTTAGTTTGTGTGCACGTTTCCACACCTCTGACCAATTCAGTAGATTCTAGTGTTGTAATTCTGTAATGAGTGGCTACTGACATTAAACACATCTGTAGATTAAACATGGGAATCTCTCTCTCTTCTCTCTTAAACCCACTCCATCTGTAAGCAGTGTTTACTTTTGGTGCTGTGCCAGAATAAGTAAGATACCAAGTGAAGGAGAAATGGTGATTAACAAAAGTATAAGGTCTGAGAAATGTGGAGATAAAAAAAAATCAAAGCTCAATATATAGATGCAGAAGGCCCACAAGGAGGGAATGATGATGCCCCAGTCAATGCAATACAATAGAAATGAACAACTAATGGACCAGCACGTATGATCCTTATAATTACATGGCTCCAGCTTGAGAATTAAGTCTATAGAGTCAAATGAACTGTCTGTGCCAAATGATTTTGATTCCTGAACAGTGCTGTACAAATCCATAAGAAATGAAGCACTTACAACCAGTCCAGGTGTGCAAGTTTGAGTCTGATCGTCAGCTTGTTTTTGTTCCAAGTGGACTCTATTACATCGTATTGAGTTTTTATCTTCAGAAGGGGACACTGTTCATGACTGTAAGTGTTCAATTTTATATGGCTTTTTACAGCATCAAAAATAAAGTTAATTGGCAAGGACAGTTTACTTGAGTTCGCTATCTTTACTTTCAAGGTGAGGCCACCTAATTGTGGGAAGCCTTCAATAATAAAAAAAACAAAAAATCAACCCTAAGAAGAGGACAGTTCATTTATAGCCTATGCTGCCAATATTATAATGGGAAAATTTGCACATTTTGGGATTCTGTGTGGTACTTTTGCCAAAAGGCACCGTCAGAATGTAACAAGTGCTGTACATACAGTTGTCGCCTTGTGCCTGAATACAGCATATGTTGAAAAAGCAATTCCATAAGAAAGAAATAAAACAATGTCAGTTTTAGTTGTGAAAAAAAAAAACATGAGTGAAACACCTATTGTTTTTGAATAATTCATTAGAAGAACTGCATTCTGCTGCAGCAAAACACAGAAGCCTATAAATATGGAAACTGCAGGGACCGTATGCAGTTAATACTTCAACTATGTTTGTTTTAAACAGAACATATAAACAATGGCACTTCCAAATGCTTATTTGCAAGGGCTGCCTAAGTTACATGTGAAATACTATTGTAAATTAATATGACTGCAGAACATATGTAAGTTAATAGTTCAGCTATAAACCTGGGATCATAGCCACGGCTAACAGAAAAGCATCCCTGTGCATATTTTCAAAATGTGTATTTTTAGCGTATAATGTTAAGTAAGTTTAGAAGCGGGGGATTTCAAGATGAGTGTGTTGCTACACTCAGATTGTTGGCT
This sequence comes from Neoceratodus forsteri, assembly GCA_016271365.2. Lineage (NCBI taxonomy): Eukaryota > Metazoa > Chordata > Ceratodontiformes > Ceratodontidae > Neoceratodus > Neoceratodus forsteri. The sequence goes on from CM057453.1 coordinate 1,267,582,142, forward strand.
CGGGCCCGCGATTAAAGGATTACTGTATCTGTTAATGTGCTAAACCAATCCTCACAGCAACTTACAGTACAGTATATATAAATGGCAGCTCCACACTTGTGTGCCAGGTGAAAAATAATACAGTTCAGTAGCAACAAAAACCAACACCATCTACAGCATTCAGGCTTCACCAAACTGGCCATCCATTCTGTGTGGGTGTGTGTGGGTGGGTGGGGGGATGGACGGCAACTGTCATGAAATTATGTCCGATTATTTTTCACAGTTTTTTCAGTATTTCTTTACTGCCTGCTAGTACTAGTCATGCCGAAACAGTGTTTTTGTTTTTGGCTGCAGCAATACTCCATCTAATGGAGAGTCACTTCATTATTTCACATTGGATGACTGTATAAAGAAAGAGTGGATAGATTTTGTTAACTGCAGCTGTGTAAACTTTAATTGGGCACCGCATTCAGTTATTTGCAACTCTCATTTTTTGCCTGATGATTTTGAGCCGAGTTTTGATTTTAAAAAGACATTTTAATCTAATCTTAGCCACCGGTAAGAATCTTTAAAAAAGATGAAGTTTAACTTTCTCTTTGATTAAATCTTTTAACATGTTGATTAATTCTATACTTGTCAGATTTCACTTTTGTACTGACCAGCAGTTAATGCTTCCTAATCATCATTTCTTTGTCTTTTCTAATATCTGATCAATGTTGTATTCCACTTTTGCAAAAATGCATAGTATGCATAGTTAGATTTTAAACTTCTTATATCTAATTATCATACAGAAGATGCTACGAGTTATGTTTTAAGTAATGTGTATGATCTATGAGTCGTAAATTGATTTATCCAATAGTGTTGCCACAGAAAAGTGCTGATTTTCTATTTGATGGCAGAAAACCACCGTAAACCATGTTAATCCCTTGCATGCCCATTCATCCCCAAACTCATGTATTGTACATTTTTTTTAAGCAATCGCACTTTTCCCCATTGCTGCTTCAAACAACATGAAGTCTTGCTGTATTCTGACAATATGCAGTTAGCCCCAGCTCTTGAACTGCTCTGGAGATGAAAGAGTTAACTCTATGCTGAGAGCATAGAACATTGAGCTCGTGCTTGGTTCAAACCTCTGTCTGCCGCACTTTCAAGTGTAACTGTCAGATTTTTTAATCCGCCTAACTGAATAGTCGCTCCGGAGTTTCTCCTGTTGCTTTCGGTTCGCTTGGTAAAAATCGTCGGTTTTAACTGTTTTTTCTTACTTTCGTCAGTTCAGATCCCTGTCTGTGGTACAGTGAGTGGTAGTGGTAATGAACTGTATTGAAATTTGTATTAATTACTGTGGAAATTGTAAAATCTCTGAATTGTTTCACTCGGTTCGGCTGAACCGATCGTTCTTTAGTCTGTGGTGATTCCGGTGCTTATCGGATAAAAAAAAAAAGCCGTCTTTTACAGTTTTTTTCCAATACCCATAACATGGTTAGGAACCAGTAGGGTTGTCCTACCTGGCCTGAAGCTGTGTAAAGGGTAAGTTTTCTCTGATTTTTTTCTGTGGCCATGTCTGAGAAACCCAAAAGAAAAACCGGGCCCACTGGGTTTCAGCACTGTAGTGTGCATGGGGAGGCCTTTGCTAAGGCTGATTCCCACACCACCTGTGTTTATTGTCTGGGGTTTGACCGCCTTGATTCAGAGTGCCAAATTTGCAAAAATTTTCCTAAGACCACCCTAGAGAAAAGGTTGGGCAGGCTTAAGGAGAAAGAGGCCGAGAAGTCTGCTGACCTGGATGGCCAGCCCGGTTCGGTTCTGACCGAACCTGAGGAAGTGTCCTTTGACCAGGACCAGACTTTCTCGGGCAAGAGGAGAGCTGATCCTGAGGGTTCTGTTCCTGCAAAAAAGAAGAAGAAAGAAAGATCAGCTGGTTCAGATTCAAATCCCCACCTTCCAACTGCCGAAGAAATTGCCAGGGTGATTACTATTGTGGAATTGCTCCATTCGATTCTGACAGATCTGGCACCTCTCGGTAGGCACTCGGTTTGGCCGGTTCCCCCGGTTTCTGATTATTCTTTGGAAGAATATTATGAGCCGGAATGGGAAGGGGAGGAAGAGTGTGATGATGATGAGGAAGAAGATGGTGGGGAAGGTCTGGATGAGCCCATTGAACTGGACATCTCCCTAGACAGACCTTCAGGAGTTTCCCCTCTCAGGCTTTCTGAGTCTCCTCCCACTTTAACTATAGGAATAGGTTATAGGCCTCCTAATTTAAATGTAATAGAAACAACTAGGTTTTTTTGATGATTTAGAAAAAATTGATATTGATGGTAACTATATTTTAATGGGTGAATTTAATTTTCCTACTATTAATTGGGACCTTTTAAAGGGTCAGGGTACCAATTAATAAATTTATTGAAATCCTTATAGCTAACAATTTAGAACAAGTAGTTAAACATTCAACAAGAGGGAATGTGACTCTTGACATTATACTTGCTAATATTCCTACAGATATAACAGTACCTGAAATATTACCCCCATTAGGGGACAGTAACCATTCTATTGTTAAATGTAGTATTTTATTGGAAAATCCTATAACTAAAGGTATCACTTCGGTAAAGAACTTTTTTCCTCTGAATACACAAAAATAAATGATTAGTTATCTATTTGGGACTGGCAAACTGATCTTTTAAATCAAAACTTGGAAAAGACTATAAATAATAAAATCACTTATTATATATCAAGATAGGTTCCCAATAGAAAAAATATAATAATAATAAAAGATTACCCTTATGGTGGAATACTAAACTTAAGAAACTTATTAATAAAAAGAAAAGACTCTACAAAAAATATACAAAAGCCCCTACTGTGAAAATGTTGGATAAATATAAAATAATAACCAAAAAATTGAAATCCTGTATTAGGAAAGCTAAGGTAAAGTTTGAAACTAAACTGGCCCTAGATACTAAGAATAATAAAAAGCAGTTTTTTAATTACATTGGATCCCTAAGAGGAAATCAGAGAGCGTTGGGCCCTAGTAAACGCAGATAATAACACCATTTCTGATGAGATTAATATTGCTGGTGAATTAAATACTTTTTCTTAAGTGTATTTCAACCCAAACAACAAATAAATAACTTAATACAAAATGACTATATAGAATTTAGTCAAGAAGAAGTACTGTCAGCCATATAGGCTACTAAATCAAATAGTTCAGCGGGACCAGATGGGATTCTATCAAAATTTATTAAAGAAGTTGCTACAGCATTGCTTGGTCCATTAACCAACTTATTTAATAAATCACTATCAGAGGGTAAAGTTCCCCTTATTTGGAAAGAAGCCAATGTAACACCAATATTCAAAGGTGGAGATAAGACCAAAGTTGACAATTATAGACCTATAAGTTTAACGGCAGTGATTGGAAAATTAATGGAGAGACTATTACAGTATTGAATAATAAATCATATTCAAGAAAAGGGATTAACCGATATTACACAATACGGTTTTTGTAGGAATAGATCATGTCAAACTAATTTGCTTCAGTTTTTTTAACCCGTTAGTTCAGCTATTGATAAAGGATTATCAGTAGATATATTGTATCTTGACTCTGGTAAGGCTTTCGATTCGGTACCCTATAAAATCTTGATTGATTGCCTTAAAAAAATTTAACTCAACCCTTATATAATTAATTGGATTGTATCCTGGCTCCACAATAGAAAACAGAGAGTCCTTATATGAGGTTTCAAATCTAGCTATGGGAACGTGACAAGTGGTGTTCCCCAAAGTTCAGTTTTGGGCCCTATTCTCTTTAATATATTTGTATCATCCATGTGGATAGATAATACCACATGGATGTGCAAATATGCAGATGATTGCAAAATTGGTTCAATTATTTCCGACCATACCTCCCACGTACAATTTCAAGAAAATATTAATCGTTTGAGCAATTGGGCAGAACAGTCTCTTACGAGATTCAATGATAAAAAATGTAAAATTATGCATATTGGACATAATAATCCAGAATATACATACACCTTGAATAATCAAATTTTGGAAACAGCAACTTCTGAGAAAGATTTAGGTGTACTGTTTAGTAATGATTTATCATCTGACTTACATACAAAACAAAATGTTAAATATTGTCATGAAATATTAGGTTGCATTTTTAGGAATATAAAGAGTAGGGAAGCTGATGTAGTTATTCCATTATATAAAAGTCTTGTAAGACCTCACATAGAATGTTGTATACAAGTAAGTGCTCCTCAAGCAATTGAAGCTAAAATGATAGAGAAAATACAAAGAAAAACAACTAAAAAAATTAAAGGAATGCATAATCTTAGTTATTCTAAAAGACTACAAAAACTTGGACTATATTCTATGAAATATAGACGACTTAGAGGCGACTTACGTTTAGCCTTTAATACCATGAGCGACCCTTTCTTAAAGGAGACCATTGGTATTATTACCAAAGAAAAACATAAAAATACCAGAACTCATAATATGCAGATGGTTGGAGAAAGAAACAATACTGTGAAAAGAACTAAATAGTTTACACAACGAATAATATCTGATTGGAATGCACTTCCACAAAGTATTGTTGAGAGTGACTCAATTGATACTTTTAAGAAACAAACTGATATTTTTATGGATACTATTAAATAAGAATTCCACCCATAGTTCGGGTGGCAAGTTCTTTAAGGGCATATTGCCTGTCTGAACTTGTAAACCACACTATGAAACTATGAAACTTTATGTTTTACAGAAAAGTGGCTGACACCCTCTAGCTTCCTGTGGATGAAGCTGTTGAGGAGCAGGAGCAGCCTGACTTTGTAGAGATGATGGACATCCCAGAGTCCTAGAGACTGTCTTCCTTACACAAATATTTTGGCAGACAGACTTATAAACTTTTAAAGACTCCAAATTCATTGCCTCCAGTGGACAAATGAATGGACAGAAGGTACATGCTCTTAGGATCAGCTTCAGCGTTCCTATACCAGCATTGCAGCCATGTTGGGGTTGTACAGGCTGCAGCCTGTGGCAAGGCTAGCATTCCCTTGGCTTCTCACCCCCTGGATAAGTACTCCAGGAAGATAGATGCTATGACTAAAAAGCAGAACCTGGCATCTTCTCTGGGACTCAGGCAGGCTAACTATATGGCCTATGCAGCTAGATACCAAAAGTCCAGGTGGGAGACTGTTTTGGATCTGGCTAAGCAGACTTCCCCCCAAATAGCCAAGGAGTTGGAGGAGGTGGCTGCTGATGAGATAGAGGCATCTAAGATTCAATTTCATGCTGCTGTGGACTCCAATGATGTTTCATCATGAGTCATGGTTACATCTGTGGCTCTTCAGAGGATGGCTTGGCTCAGATGTACTAGTCTCTCACAGGATACCCAGGCTAAGGCCATAGATTTTCCTGTTGTAGGTAATTCTCTGTTTGGGGAGCAGACAGAGAACTACATGAAGAAGATGGATGAGTACAGGATCACCTATAGGAGTGCTCAAGCCAAGAAAAGGCAGTCAACTCCTCAGAAGCAGCAGGTTAGGGGCAGGGGCAGGCCTTTTCACAGGCCTTTCTACCAGGCACAGGCCTCCTCTCCCTTTTCCCAGAGGGGGTTCTTTAGAGGGAGAGGTAGGAGGGGGATGAGCATGTCTGCAGCCATCTCTCAGCCTAAGGCTCCTGCCAAGCAGACACCCTGAGATGTCAGCCCGGGTCGACTCCCCAATCCCTGTAGGAGGCAGGCTGGCTTACTACTTCCAGGCCTGGAAGTCTGTGACCTCAGACAAGTGGGTCCTGGAGGTAGTAAGCCAGGGACTGGCCCTCAGCTTCAAAAAATTTGCAAAGCTGAGGGTCAGGTCTTTTCCACCTGCCAACATATCCAAAACCATTGCTCTAGAGGCAGCGGTTTCCTCTCTGTTAGCACTCAGAGCTATAGAGAGAGTTCCTACATCCCTCAGGGGCAAAGGTCTGTACTCCAGGTACTTCCTTACCCCAAAAGACAGGGGAGTGGTGGCCCATCCTAGACCTAAGATACTTCAACAAGCATTTGCTGAAGCCAAAGTTCAAAATGGTGACTCTGGGAATAATTCTTCCCTCTCTAAGGCCAGGGGACTGGTTAGCTTCCCTAGACCTCAAGGATGCCTACTTCCACATTCCCATCAGGTGCTCCCACAGAAAGTATCTCAGATTCGAACTGCCCTCAGGCCATTACCAATTCAGGGCAATGCTCTTCGGGCTAACATCAGCACCAAGGGTCTTTACAAAATGCCTAGCAGTAGAAGTAGCTTTTCTAAGGGGACATAACATCTCTATTTTCCCATTTCTCGATGACTGGCTCATCGTGGGGCAGTATCCAGACCTAGTCAAGTCAAACTTACAAGTGATCCAGGAAGCGCTCACTTCCTTAGGATTCCTCCTCAACCTTCCAAAGTCAGTTCTCGAACCAATGCAACTCCTCACCTTCATAGGGATGGAGTTGGACACTGTCCAGGCAAAGGCCTTTCTTCCCCTGTCAAGGGTCAAGGCCCTTACAGACCTAGATTCCTCATTTTGTCTCCTGGTTTCTTGTCCAGCAAGACATTTCCTTCAACTACTGGGCCACATGGCAGCTGCCACTGCAGTGGTTCCAGGGGCCAGGTTTCAGATGAGGGATATCCAGTTTCACCTGAGGGCTTTTTGGTCCCAGAAAAAAGACTCTCTCACCAAACTGATTCCAGTGACTCAGACCTTGATCCATGCTCTCCAGTAGTGGTTGGATCAGGACAACCTCAGACAAGGGGTCCCATTTGTCTCTCAGACTCATTCTGTGGTTCTGACCACAGATGCTTCTCTTCTGGGGTGGGGGGCTCACTTGGGATCCCTCAAAGCACAAGGAGTGTGATCCCCTCAGGAGTCTCTCCTTCATATCAACCTTCTGGAACTCAGGGTAGCATACTTGGCCTTATAAGCTTTCACACAGGCAGTACAAAACAAGGTGGTTCAGGTGAGAACAGACAACACCGCCACCATGTGGTACATCAACAAGCAGGGAGGCACTCGGTTGATGGTCCTGTGCACAGAAGCCATGAAAGTCTGGTCTCTGGCCTATTCTCTACAGACATCCCTGGTAGCAGTCCACCTTCCAGGGAAGGACAATGTGTTAGCAGATGCTTTGAGCAGGATTTCTCAAGGCCATAATGAATGGTCCCTGGATTCTCTAGTGCTAAAAGTGATATTTTTGAGATGGGGCACTCCTCAGATAGACCTCTTTGCAGCCCCAGGCAAACACCAACTTCCTCTCTTTTGTTGCAGACCCCCCCCCCCAGTATTGGGCACAAATCCCCTGGATGCTCTTCTGTTGGATTGGTTGGGGAAATTTCTGTATGCCTTCCCCCCTTTCCTCTGTTGTTCAGAGTTCTGGTCAAGATAACATCACAACCTTGCAAGGTGATCCTGATTGCACCAGACTGGACCAGGCAGCCTTGGTATCCTCTCTTGCTGTCTCTGGCGGTCCATCTTCCATTGGTTCTCCCCAAAAAACACAATCTGCTAACTTCCTCCCAGGGGAGAATTTGGTATCCCAATCTTCAGTCTCTCAATCTCAAAGCTTGGCTCTTGAAGAGCTAGAATGTGCAAGTATGAATCTGTCTCAGGGGATTCTGGACATTCTTAAGGCTTCTCGTAAACTTGCCACTAGAAAAACCTGTAACTCCAAATGGAAAAAGTTTGGTATTTGGTGTTCTAGTAAACAGATATCACCAGATTCTGCTGATTTGTCTGCAGTTCTGGATTATATGGTTTATCTCAATAGTCTAGGCCTCAGATCAGTTACCCTCAAGGTGCACCTATCAGCTGTTTTTGCATTTTTATCAGTGGGGAAGCCTTCTTCTCTAGCTTCCCACCCTGTGTTCTGTAAATTTTTTAAGGGACTACTTCATACTAATCCCCCTTTTCATTGTCCTACCCCTGTTTGGGATCTTGATGTATGTATTGCTCAGCTCATGCAACCACCCTTTGAGCCTTTGGCCTCAACAGAACTTAAGTACTTGACTTGGAAAACTGTGTTCCTGGTAGCTATTACCTCTGCCAGGTGTATCAGTGAATTGCAAGCTCTATCAGTGGAGCCTGATTTTATTTCCTTTCATAGAGATAAAGTGGTCCTTAGAACCAACAGGAGGTTCTTGCCCAAAGTGGTGTCAGATTTTCATCTGAACCAATCCATGTCCCTTCCTGCGTTTTTCACTGATCATTCTTCTTCAGGAGAGAGAAGATTACACAGTTTGGATGTTAAAAGGTCTCTTAGCTAATACATGGAGTGCACTAAGGCACTTAGGTTTGACTGCTCTCAGTTGTTTCTCACTTATGGTGAAGTAAGGAAGGGCAAACCTGCTATTAAGAGGACTATTGTCAGGTGGATTGTCTCTTGTATTCAATTCTGCTATGAAAAGCTGGGCAAGGTACTCCCTCAGGCCTGAGGGCTCATTCGACCAGAGGTATAGCTGCTTCTCTGGCTGCGGCCACAGATATTCCACTCTTAGAAATCTGTAAGGCAGCCACCTGGAAAACAGTTCATACTTTCACCAACATTACTCTGGACATCCAGGCTAGGAGTGATGCTAGGATTGGTACAGCAGTGCTGCACAGTCTATTTCCTAAGTAGGTTCTGTACCCTCCTCCTAGGAGGTACTGCTTGATAGTCTGCATATTGTCAAAATACAGCAAGACTTCATGTTTGAAGAAAAAATTACTCACCTTAGTAATTATGTTTCTTCTAATGAAGTCTTGCTGTATGCTGACCTCCCCCCCGCCTCCTCTCTCAGAACCTGTTTTTTGGGAAGTGGGCTGGCAGGTACAGTGCTGCACCTTGGAGGTGTATTGGCTCCCTCTCCTTTTGGAGGAGCTGGGCATAGTGGTCTTTATTTGTGGTTTTTTAGAGTTATGTTTAGTTCACTACCTGAGTGTTTTGTTTTGGGATTGTTGACTTGAATCTTCTTGGGATTCCAAAACTTTGGGTTGTCCTTATGGCTAGTGTTTATTTTTTTTACAATTTCCACACTCAAGGTGTAATTAGTTAGTTTTGGCTCATAAGAATCTGACGGTTACACTCGAAAGTGCAGAAGACAGAGGTTTGAACCGAGCACGAGCCCAACGTTCTATGCTCTCAGCATAGAGTTAACGCTTTCATCTCCGGAGCAGTTCAAGAGCTGGGGCTATCTGCATATTGTCAGAATACAGCAAGATTCCATTAGAAGAAACATAATTACTAAGGTGAGTAATTTTTTCATATAGAAGAACCACACTGTGCATAAGATAGGCAAGTGATGATGAGGGTTACTCTTAAATATAGTGAAGTATGTTGCTTAACATTGCATTATGTGATCCATTCACATATTGGCTGTATGTACTGTAGCTCAAAGATGCTGACAGTACCTGTGCTTAATGCTTTTGTAGTACACACCAAATGTCACATAGCTGCTCCTCCAAACTGGCTTATGTGCAAATTATAGTTTTGCAGTTTCAACTCAAGTGGTAATGTTTGTGTTCATTTAGGTAAGGGCATACAAATTTGATGAAAGAAATTTGTTACTTATTCAGTAATTTCATGGCCCCCTTTGCTGTCATTTGTGGGATGATCTGTGATGACCACTCACATATCAGTACTGATTTACTTGCAGTAATGTTCCTTGTTCTGTATTTGGAAAACTAAGCAAAACTTGAGTACCACTGACATGTTAAAAGCAGTTTTGTAACATGGTAATACCAGCATTACGTGCAAGACAGTAGACTCCACATTGGTGTTAGAGATTAGAAAATATAAACTGTCTGGTATGCATATGCATAACATGGGAGGAGTTGTGTCAGTTATAGATGCTGCAAAATAGGTACCGTGCTATCTCAATTGTGTTTTTTTTTATTCAGAAAGAAAAATCAATGCTAGCAGCAAATACAGCATGAATACCATCTGTGACAGAGCAGTCTTTAGGTGTACTGTATGTGTGATTTAGTGGGCTACAGTTTCAAGCAGCATACTGTAGCATCTGGGCCAGTGTGAACAGGACAGTCACAGAGCAGAGAGGGGTCAGAAGACCTTCGGTGTGGGGGAGCAGACACAAGCAGTGGCAGCAGCACAGCACAGGATGGGTGCACCTTGGGAAAAAAATTTAAGTAATTAAGATTGCGGGAGGGAGAATGCTGGCCAGTTTATTCAGAGATTAAGTTGAAAGAATCAGAGTGTAACACCAGTCAGTATCTGTCCCAGCAGATATGAACGGTGTGGACACCTGCTGGAACATCTCCAGTTAACAAGATAAAAATTTCTTAAACAGCACCACCTGACACATTCAGCTATAGAGAAAAATAAATTCTGAACTCAGCATACCTTGACACATTGGTCAGTGACACTTGGCATACTGCATGCCGCAGACTGCATACTGCATAACGCTCGGCATACCTTGCCGCATACTGAAGAACACCGAGGTACCGAGCAACTTATCTGTAGCAACGACTGTACTATCATGGCACAAAATGTCTTTGTTCACAATATAGTCCTGCAGATCTTCCCATAATTTATTTTTATAGATCTTTTTTTTGTAACATAATAGCTTTTTGTGCTTAATTTTTTAAGTGTTTTAATGCACCCAAAACAGTACAAGTCAACATTTTTGCTCTAAGTTTCTCTGTCTTCTTTATCTCTCTTCTTAAGTCATAACTCTCTTTATCGAACCAAAGTTTATCTGCTCCAATATCTATTTTTCTTTTTGGTCTTTCTTGCATACTTAGTTCGGAGATAAAGATATCTATTAAGTCATCAAAATTCCTTACTATACTTTCCCCTTTATTGAAGTCATTATTTATCATTTTGTCTACTTTGGTTTTTATTTGTTCATTATTAATTATGTAATCAACCACATCTTTAGTGTATTCACTCCATTTTAATTTGTATGTAAATCTGCTTCTTTTTCTGCTGCATCATTTTTCTTAGTTTTATTAAAGTCTGTTAATATAGTACATACAGTTGAAAAGTGGTCACTGTCACATATTTTTAGTATCTTAAACCTTTCCACCATAGGATATTCACTAGCTTCGACCATGCAAATATCCAAGACTCCGCCACCCGTTGCTGTTGGGAATGTATATTCCCCTTCCCCGTCACCCTTTGTATGTCCATTTAAGATTCTAAGTCCATGCTTTTCAAAGAAATATAATGCTATTTTACCATTTTTGGTTAGTAACTTATCTTTAGACTATTTTAGTGGAAAATTTAATAAGTCATCCATACACCAATCAGAAGTTTGTTCCTAAATCATATTTCCTATGAGCGCATTAAAGTCCCCCACTATAAATGTTTTTACTCCTTGAAATCTGCACCTAATTGACTCCAAACTGTTTCCAGTCATTTTTATGGCTTTTTGATAGTCTGTTGTCTTTAGGCCTGGCAGAATATAGATGTTAACCAATGCCCATACTTTCTTTTGGTTCATTATTACGATGTACAAGAAAAATTCTTTATATATACTTACTTCTACTGTTTTGAATTCAAGGGTTGAATCAATAAAAACTGCCAAACATCCTTTTAACTGCCTGTACTTATTTTCCTATATGCTGGAGAGGCCCATGCATTAAAACCCTCTATTAGTTGTTCATCTAGATTTTTCATCCATGTCTCTTGTAATAGTAAAATAGAAAAGTATTTCATCCATTGTAAGCATTCTTTATCCATAAGCTTACCCTTTAGTCTGGCTATATTCCAGCTTAAGAGGTTTGTTATCTTATTATTCTTACACCTGCTAGCCAGTCATTTAGAATCATCTGAGAGGCTTATTGTACTGTTCATACTAACATTATTAGCCATTGTATCGTCCTCTGATGAACTTGTATTTACAATGTCTGTCTCCTCAAACTCCAGTATAACACTACTGTAAACCCTTGTACCTAATTGTTTTCTTCCTCTCCTAACTGTAACTTCCAGATCATCTCCACTCAGACTATGAACAGTTTCACTTGGTTTCATATATACTGTTATCTGCGGCTGTTTAAAGGAATTTTCTCTCTTTGTTTCTTTATTTGGACCATTACTAGTTTTTTGTCCACTTTATTTTTTTCATCAGTTTCTTGTCTTATTATTATTGTGAGATCCAGGGTTATTCCAATATCCATAAATTTGTCTTTGTCCATTAAAATCCTTGTTCTTTTGTCCAGGTTTTTAAATACAATACAAATACAACCTTTATATGGACTAGCCTTATATCTGTATGTTGACTTAATATCCTACCATCCTATTTTATTACTCACAATTCCCTTAAGCAAATTATAGGTAGATAGTTTTAAAATATAGTTGTTTTCATTTTTAGCTTTTGGCAGGCCTTTTATATAGATAGTTGGTAATAATTCTCCATATGCATTTAAATGATTCTTTTTGTCTTCTGCAGTCTCACCTTTATTTTTCTGCTTTTCTAGAGCTCCCTTTTGGATGTTTTACTAAATTTTACTTTCTTACCCTTACTTCCTTTATCTATTTCTTTATCCAGTCCCATCTTAGACATCATTCCAATCTTCTTTCTATATATTTTTTTGACTCTCCATTGAGGTGTTTTTTGTATTTGAATTACTTTCCTTATGTCTTTTTGTATCTTTACTTTTATTTTTAATCCTATTGTCCTTATCACTTTTCATAATATGTATTTTAATTTCTTTTAGTTCCATTATTAACTGTTCTATTTCTTTTATTTCTCAATTAGCCACATCTTCTGCTATTACCTTTATTGTTCTATTCCCCCTTTCATTCTTTTCTGATTGTTGGTTTGTTTTTTCTGGAAGCTGTTCAGGATTTATATGTTGCTCTTCTGGCTTAAGTTGTAGACTAGAGCTGTCAATAGCACTCTGTTGACTTTGATTTTTTTTTAATCTCTTTATGTCTCCTGAGGACTGGAACTATCTCAGGCAGTCCGCTCACCCACTGATGTACTGCCCACTGTGACCAACTGCCCCCTCAAAGGTGTTAGCACTCCCCATGGACCCCCAACCCAAACCTGCAAGGAGATCAAGAGGCAGAGGCACAATGTTGGGGGTGTGGTGGTCAAGGCACTGGGATGCCATTGCCTATCCAGCTCTCAGGGGCTTTTGGGATGCTTTTTCCCTGATCCCTGAGCATGACATGTGGTGATGCTGTACACACAGCAACCCTGCTGGCGTCTGCCATGCTCCCCTCATTGCTAGTCCAGGATCCTGCAGTAACACTGGTCTCCACCTGGGGTCACTGGGACACCAGACATCCCCAAAACTCTCCCCCCGGGAAAGGAGAGCCATCCTGGGGATGCTCAATCCCTTCCCTCCCTGCTGACCCATGGCACCTGAGCTCACTTGCAAACCCTGGTCATCAGTGTGGTGCGAGGTGTGGCGTCCAGCGCCTCAACCCTCAGCGCCACCAGGCTGGCAGTTGACTTTGATTTTGACCATTACATTTACATTTTTAATTTCCTGACACAAAAAATTCAACAAAAGTTCAGAATTGAGCAACCAATTCCAGAAGCTGAGTGTTCCCAAAGTGTATTTCCTTCTTAAGCTCATTTATTTTAGATATTAATGTATCTTTTTTCTTTGTCTTTATATTCTTATTTTTAGTCACTTTCTGGTCTTCAGTTTCAAAACTGTCTTGTACTTCATCAGCTACATCCTCACTAGCCCATAGGGGCAGAATTTTACTCAGAAGTTCCAATTTAGAGGGGGCTCCACATTATAATTATTCGTATATGGAGTCAAGAATGATTCAAATTCATTAAAATGTGATCCATGGTTAGAGATCTAAGTCTCTTCATGTGCTACTGGGTTAGTACCTTGGGGAGTAACTATAGCCTCTGAAATTAGTTTTACATTTTTGGTTTTTTGTTCCTGATTCACTATGCCATTATCCACCTTTATCTTTTTATTTTAATTTAGACTTGTTTTTCCTCTTTGTTCATCAACAGGGTTTTGATTTTTAACTGGATCACACTTAGATTCAATTAAGTCCGACATATGCAGCTCAGGGACTGTAGCATTAGTTAGATTTTTATTTGTTAAAGATCATTTTTTCTGATCAATGCCATTGGGCTCTCTTTCAGCCTCATTTACAGCAGTCAGTTCCTCCATGCTTCTAATTCTTTTTAATAGTGGATGCGGAGAAGAAGGGGCCCCCCGAATTCTGTGTACCAAGTGGTGTAGATGTTAGTTTTGGATCAACATTTTTTATTACATTTTTGTTGCCCCTGAGCTCCATATGATTTGTCGATGGACAAAAAATTGTGTGATTTTACTGGGATCTTTTCCCCCTTTATACCTTGTCCATTGTTTCTGACATTTTTATCACTATTTCTACTATAGGTTTTAACCTCTTTTTTTATATGTTTTAGTTGACATTGTGTTTCTCTTTTCCCTTGCAGCTTAACAAGCTAGCAGGAAAAAGATCAGTCAGCAGTAGGACAATAAGCTCACCACTTCAAGCACTCTCAAATCAGACCTTACTCATTATTACTGCAACAGAGATTAAAGATATACAATATCAATATTATTTCAATAGCAGCATATAAAGTCCTGTAACATATATTGAACAAGTAATTCCTGCAAAAAAAAAGTGGGTTGAAACAGTACTTGGTATCTCTGGTCTCCGTTTGTTAGGTATTTTATGGTCTTAGATAGCAAGTACACCACGAGTTGTACAGTCACTTCAAATCCAAACAGATTAAGGTTTTCCAAAAAAAACAGAGTAAAAGTCAAACCTCTTCCTTAGACTCTAGCAGGGAAAGAGTTTTTTTTTTCCTGGTCTCATAAGGGCACCCAACATTGCACACAGCATTGCATAAAGTTTGCTTTTTTAATATTGCACCAAAGCTCACAGATCCAAACAAGTCGAACCCCTTTTGTCCATTGACACAAAATTCAGTGAGAATATTGGTAGTCCATGGATAAACACTTTCTTCAGGATACACTAAAAAATTATTCAAATAGACCAAATAAGAAAGTTCCACTCGTAAACATTAGCTTGCTTCAGTTTAAGCATTAATTAAATTGCCACTTGCTTTCAATTTAAAATCTCAGTCAAGAAGGTATAATAAAATCAGTTTGTTTTTACTACAGGATTAAGCAGTAAGAAGATTAACAGTCTATCCTGTGTTCAGTGCTAGCACCACATGCTACAATTATTATTGTCCACACTACAAACTTTATAGAAGGAATAACCTCAAGTGGGTATAACTTAGAAACATAGACTTTGTCGGCAGATGAGGACCACTTGGCCCACCTAGTCTGCCCATTTTCATACCTACTGGATAAACTGCAGATCCTAGTTAACCAACAGCCCATTTCTTGCTACCCCCCACAAGAATTGCCTTATGTCTGTCCCATGCATTCTTGAATTCCCTTGCTATTTTTTAACCCCATGACCTCCTCAGGAAGGCCATTCCATGCATCCACCACCCTCTCTGTGAAAAAATACTTCCTCATATTGCCCCTGAGCTGTCCCCCATCTATCTTCAAATTGTGTCCCCTTGTTCTTGCACATCTCTTTTTGAAGATGCTACCCTCTTGGACTTTGTTGATTCCCTTGAGGTACTTAAAAGTTTCTATCATGTCCCTCCTTTCCTCAAGGGTATACATATTAAGCTCCTTTAGCCTCTCCTCGTATGGCTTCTGTTGCAGACCCTGCATTATTTTAGTTGCCCTCCTCTGGACCGCCTCCATTCTGTCTATGTTCTTGCAAAAATGGGGTCTCCAGAACTGGACGCAGTACTCCAGATGGGGTCTCACCAACTGTCTGTACAAAGGGATAACAACTTCCTGTTTTCTACTGGTGATGCCTCTCCCTATACATCCCAGTATTCCCCCAGCCATCCCTACTGCCTTCTCACATGGCTTGCTAACCTTTAGGTCATCTGATATGATTACCCCCAGGTCCCTTTCCATTTTTGTTGTTGTTACTACCTCCCCCCCATTGTGTACTCTTCCCCTGGGTTTTTGTTTCCAGGTGCATTACTTTGTACTTCTGTGCATTGAATCCAAGCTGCCATACTTGTATAACTTGTATATCCAACTTACTTGTATTCCACCTATTATAATCACCCCTGCAGCAGCCAAGTCCTGAATGTCTGGATGTTCTTTAACCGCTGCAGCATAGCAATAGGGTGGCAGTATTTAGAAGTGTTAGCAGAACTGCTAGGTCAGGTTACCCTCAGCTGTTTAAATAACTCACAGCTAATTTATCAACCCCCATTCTCTTACAGACTGGGGTTGTAGCCAAGCAAAATAGCAGGGTCCAGCAAACTGCTCCCAATATACTTCAAGTAAGCCTTTTTACAAGCCTTTTTTAATTATGCTCAATATATAGGTAAAGTGCAAACATGTACAAACATGTTCTATATGGCACACTCAAGCACTTAAAAAATGTGTAAATGACGCAAAAAAGTACAACCACAATGTGACTAGTATTGTAGGTAATATAGAAAACTAAAGGATAAAACTCAAAAAAAGCCTCAGATTTTGACATGCTATCTTGCTCTCCCTCAGTCAGACTGTTAGACCTACTACTGAGAACACCTGTGCATGCTCTTTTAGGTAGAATAATCACATGCATAATTTGCATATGGCGGGCTTTTTTAAATCGAACCTTGTGGCTTAACTCATTACCTCCTGGGTGGCCATTTTGTGTCAGGTAAACAATGGATAGTTTAGACTTCATATGGAGCTATTGGAGGTAATGAGTTAAAGTAAAAGTTAAAAAAGATAAAAAGATTAAAGAATAAAATACACAAACAAGACTTCACAAATAAAACTGGGATGTCAGGTTCTTAGCAGATTCTTCGCATTTTTAAACAACGCACTACATACAGTACTCATACTCATTTGTGCACTAAAACTCTAAAACACACAGTCCATGTATTTATTCCTGAATTTCTTAACTTTCATTCAAATCACAGATGGGTCACAAATGCACTAGTCTAGGATAGAAGTCTCAACATGGCCTTAATATGAATCCTTTGAGAGGGAGACAGCATACACACTTCCAATTGTGGTGCAGCTCACTCTCTTGTTATTAAGTAGTAGCTCCGATGCCTCGGCCATCCTACGTGGTTCACTGCTTCTTGCTGCTGGTGAAATTAGGTCCACACCCTCAGGGTATACCCCGGTCTCCATCGTAGGTAGGCCTTCACCACGAGGCTTTATCCTGAAGTGCCTTGGGGTGCAACAAAAGCAGAACACATTGGGAGAAAAGCGACACCAACAGACAGTCACAATAAGCTGACCTGGAATGGGAACAAGCAATGAGGTAGTGCTGGCATTCCTTTTCAAAATAAACTACAAGCATTGTTCCCCTGCTTTTTTACTTTCCTCCTCAAAGTAAAAAGCATGTAGTGAAACTGTTCATCTCTGTCTCACTCTCTCAAGAAAGATTATCTATATATTATATATTATAGGGGGCATGGTTGCACCAAATAGTTAAGGCTGAGTAGCATGGTTAATGTTAATCCTCAAATTGTGCACTTTAATAACTTTGCAACTGATCAATGGATTTGCACACAATTTGGCATGCACTGTCCTGTGGTATAGCTCTCTTGATGTGGCAAGTTTAGTTCTGGTTGGATGTGTAGATTCTGAGATCTGGCTAGTGCAAAAACAATGAAAGTTACCACTTTTTGCATTTTTTTCCTCATCGCCTTGCATCCAGATGGTGTGGAATTTAGTGTGAAGATTTTATGGTAGAAACACCTTGGGTCATTGAACTGCCTTGCATTTGTTTGGTGAAAAAATATTAATCTGGTGCAGAGTTATTCAGTTTTTAAGTTCCCATTATTTCCAATGGGAAGATCACTTTCCAGGATAGAGTTAAAAATTTGACAAAGGATTTTTTTTGTGAGGCCTGTTCCTTTTTCATGAGGAAAAAATTATTTTTCGGGAACCACTATCTTGTTGATTTTTTCCATTACCTAAAAAGCATGGAAAATACATAAAAATGTTGTCATTTTTAAAATCAAACACCAGAACCTAGTTAAACGGGACAAATACCTTTTCTGGGCTCCCCAAATCCCGGGTCCCAGCTTAGCGAGAGGAGCACTCCCCCTGCATTCTCTGTATGAGAACAGTGGATTTTCTTGACTTCTGCAGCTGCAGTTGAACTCGTGCTGCCAGCTGCAGTGTGAACTGTGAGCCCCCTTGGCCTGGTGTCTAGTGGCACCGCTCAGTACCAGATCAGTGTCCCCCTAAATAAGAGAGCTATATTCCCCGGTGTCTAGTGGCACCCCCCACCCTCCAATTGCCACCCTTGCTATTTTATTTCCTGGTGTCTAATGACACCCCCACCCCACAATCACCATTCTGGCTTTCTTTCCCTGGTGTCTAGTGGCACCCTTCCCACCCACCAATCACTGTTCCCCATGTAATATTTTATCAGCCCTGGTGTCTAGTGGCACCACCCACCCACCAATTGCCATTCCATTTCCCTGGTGTCTAGTGGCACCCCCCCACCTGCCAATCACTGTCCTCAGTGTATTTCTTCATTCCCTGATGGTCCAGTAGTCCCTTCTCCATTTTCTGATCACCGTTCCCTATGTATATATTCATTCCCTGGTGGTCCAGTGGTCCCTCCTCCCTTCCTTGTTTTCTGATCACCATACCCATGTCCAAAATGTATTCCCTGATGGTTCTGTGATCCCTCCCCCTTCCCCATACTCTGATCACCATCCTGATTTTCTTTTCCTTTTTTAAGCCTGCAAAAGTAAAAATAATGTCTCTTGCCAATCAGCCCTCCCACCTCCCACTCAGCCCCCAACCACCCCATACTCCCCAGTACACCCCCACACACCCTCACTCACCTAAACAGGTTCCCAGTTCAAGTCTCACTCTCACAATCAAAAACACATCTTGCTGCTGGAACCAGCAACTGCACAGTGACAAACTAAGGTAAATGCAGTTCAATGTATTTTAATGGGGTAATGGGGTTTCATCTTTTATGCATAACTTTGCCATTTTGTGAGATTTTGACCCAAAATTTTCAACACAGCCTTTTGGGGACCCCACCTCATGATCAATAGGACTGTCATTATGCAACTCCCACCCAAAAGGGGATTTCTTGATCATTTGGTGAATTCACCTTTCAGGTGGGATTTGGATTTTTTTATGCCCTTATTCATGAGGTGAGGTAATAAGAAGGCTATGTTGAAAATTTGGGGTCAACATATGAAAAAATGCAAAAGTTATGACCATTTGTTACAATTACGTTATGCACACTCATAACTTTAGAAATTCTAAATATTTTGACCCCAGATTTTCAACTGTATGTCACAGCTGTCATTTTTCAAATCCTGCCCAAAATGTGGTTTCACACCTGTGGTGTGGAATAGCATTGCAGTTGAGCAGAATTATGTTTTGGCAGGATTCAAAAATTTTCTGTACCAGGTGCATGAGGTGGGGTAATAATGTGGCTATGCTGACAGTTTGGTCACTGTTGTCCTGTAAATGGAAGTGCAGGGCCAAGAGGGCCCTGTACTTCCCCAACTACATATGTATTTGCATCTATAGAGGGATGAGAGTGCAGGGTCCTTCCACAGTAAAATAAGAATACTACTATACTATTTCAAAAAGTAAGGAAATAATTTGCAAAAAAACTTTGTTAATGTTCCAGTTAAGGTCAAAGCAACAAATGTTGGGAAATTAGGCCTTAGGGTTTCCAACCCTAACACCCCACCCCCCTAACCAGGCAGGAGAGCAGGTGTGGGATGTGCATTGGGCTTCTCAAGCCTAATGCTCACCCCATTCTCATAAAGTCTGCACCCCTGACCTTATTTACAGATGGAATGGGATGAGCATTAGGCTTGAGAAGCCCAAGGTACGCCCCACACCTGCTCTCCTGCCTGTTTTGGGAGGGTGGGGTGTTAGGGTTGGAAACCCTAAGGCCTCATTTCCCAACTTTTGTTGCTTTGACCACACATGCACATACTGTACAATATTTTTAAACTACACATGTTTGTGTGCATAGGCTTATGCAACTAGCTGTCACCAGTAGGTGGCACTGGTCTTCTTTCCTTCCTTTTTAAGAATGTATTTGTGAAACCTGTTGAAGATAAAAATGTATAATATTTATGCAGCATATTCTAGCCTTCCACCCCTAATTTGTTTGGAAGATTACCATGTCTCTCATTCCAGGATGAATTCAGAGGTTAGACTCTGATATCTCAAAGCACAGGGGTGGGAGAGGGAATATGCCTCCGCTGCTAGCTATCAGTACCAGTATGCAGTAATCACAGATTGGTTTATTAAAACAGTTTTTGAAATAAAAGGTTGTTAGTGGCACACCACTAAATGAGAATTTGGGTGCCTCCAAGCTATTTGTTTATTAAAACATTTAGTAGTGGGTTTTTACAAGGTACAAAGTGACAGTTATAAAAAAAATTACACCAACCAGTCAGATGCTAAATAAAAACAATATTTAGCCTTTGTTTAAGTATGTTCAATGATCCACTGCTGTGACATTCAGGGGAGCATATTCCAAATGGAAGAGCCAAAATACATAAACTCCTGCTGCTTTACTCTGCAAGAGCCAGTGCTTGTAATTGAATGAAAATGACCATCAGCAGAACTTAACGGGGTTAGGATATTAGGTTGAATCCAAACTAAAACTCTTGGGGGAAGGAATTTGTTGAATTACAATAGAATAGCATCTGTTAACTATAATAACAAGCTTAAAACCACTATATCTACATCAGTTATGTTCTAACTGTAGTGTGTTCTATTTTTTTTTTGTTTTTTTAAACTATTTCCTGATGTTGGTTGACTAAATAGTGCAGATAATGCAGTACTCATTTCAATGAGTCTTTCAAAATGTGTTTGACTCTTCCCTGTGGATTCACAATTGCTATTTGTGACATCACAGTGTGTTGTTATGGTGAGCACTATGATGTCATAAACAAAGGCACTCTGAGGTTAACTGGGTAGGGACAAATGCTTTTTATACAGACTTTTTGTATAGACTAGCATGCTAGGTTGTAAATCTTGGAAAAGAACTTTGAAACTGGAAAAAAGTATTCTTTAGAAAATTATAATAACAAACATATTTATGAAAGCTGAATTGCAGAGCTGATCTTTAATACACTTTACGTTTTATTGATTGACTGACTGATTGATTGATTGAATTTGTTGACCGGGTAGGCCCACCGAGACTAAAAATCCCTTTTTAGGGGTGACCTGAAATTAATTACCTTGATGAAAATAGCACCATAAAAACAGGCAGTCAATAAGTAATACAAGCTGTAATAACATCAGTGTAAACATAGGTACACTTGGCTCGAAAACTTTGGATCATGTATAATGAGAAGCTAACATATAAACAGGTCTGTAGGTTATAATATAGAGCAGCAATAACATGTCAGTGGCACAAACAAATACAGACCAAGCAGGAACATCACAGCATATTACTGTAGAAATGGAAGGGACTTATTCCATCTTGCCACATGTCAGCGACTATACCCTAAAATGCCAGTTTTAGCTCTGTGCAGTGTTGACATCATGTCATGCTTGCTCATGACTCTTTACCTTATTATAAAATGAGTGTTGACCCACTCTCACTGTGTAACATAGAATGTTATTCAAGTGGCAGGCTATTCCACATGTCAACCACCCACTCTGAGAAGTACAGATCTAGTCACTAGTGACCAGGAGCTTGGATTACAAGCATGTCCTTTTCACTGGGGTCCTGTGACTACCCCATTGTACAGATGGGAGGATTGAAGTGCAAAGAGGTAATGTGATTTTTCTCAGAGCCACCATGATATGCCAGTGACTTTGCAAGGATTCAGATGAGGATCTCATTGCTACAAGGTCATTACCACTAGACTGCAATGCCTCCAGTACTGCAGCTATGCTACCTATGCTTATGACTGTGTATCTGAAGTTCCTAAAGCCTTTGATACTGTACCACACAGGAGACTAGTTCATAAAATGGGGACGGTAGGTGTAGCCTGACATGTAATGTATTTGATTAGTGGTTGCAGCACATGCTTTTAATAAATGGTTATCTGAGGCTGCCCAGTGGCCAAGAAGAAGCATATCTGACATTTCTGCCTATGACTTGGGTTAGGAACAAGCCTCTGAAGCTGGGATCAGAATGTTCCTGGCCTATGGGGTGCTACTGACTGCAACACGAGCTAGCCTGGGGAAGCAACCTGCACCACAGTGGCCCCTTACTGTGAGCCAAGGAGTCTGCCCCTTCATGAGAGGTGGCTCATGCACAGTGTATGCTGTGGCATATGAAGCTGCTAGAGGCTGTGTCGGCACCAGGAGAGGAGGGAGGTTCTTTGGGAATGGATAGAAAACAACGAAACAAAACAAGTGCACTAGTCCACCTGTATGATGGCACTGGCACTCTGGTGTCCTGCCCCATGTAGATCCCTACTAGCTTCTATGTCAGGGGTACAGATGGATGGGACAGGGAGGTCACCGGTGAAGGCCTGAAGTAAAGGAGCATGTGCTGTACCAAGGCACAAACAGCGGAATGAAAAAAAAGGTAATCTATCAACGTAGAAACAGGCGACCAGTGGGATCTGGTAAGGTTCTGCATTGAAACCAACATTGGTAGTTGTACTTATAAGTAGTCTTCAGGTGGGCACCAGTAGCTAGGTTGCTATGTTTACTGGTGACACCAAAACTGGAAAGACAATTGCATCTCAGATGAAGGGATACTACATGCAGAGGGATATGGGCAAACTTGAGAAGTGAGCAGAAATATGGCAGGCCAGCCCATTGGTGCAGTGGCTGGATTTCCATTTGTGACGCCAGCGACCTGGGTTCAGGAACGGACTCAGGGTACTGGAGGGTTGGCCTGGGAGAGAAGGCTAGTGCATCCAGAGACTGCTTGCCTTCTCTCGGGGGAGGGTGGATTGGGGACCCAGTGCTTACTGACTCTTGGTGGAGGCTGGGGTGTGGCCACGCACTGGGGTCCCACTGACTAAGGGGGCATTGGGGAATGTCGGCTTATGCCTTGACATTGTGGCACACCATGCCCCCGGGGAGCAAAGTGGAACAGTGCTCCATGGCCGACCGGATGATGGTCACTGGCTCCCATTGCCACCAAGCCCCCAGTGCAGCCCAGATCCACCATAGAAGCACCCGAGCTAAGTAATGCATGCTGCCCTTACCAGCACCTATCTCCCTTGGAGGAGGAGACCCACCTGGTGAAGGGTTACATCCAGGTTATCCAGGGGGTTGCAGATATGAGGTGGTGGTGGCTGGCATTCAGGAAGGGGCACCAGCAGGGATCTAGGCAGCCTGAAGGAGTGGCTGACCTGGAGCAAGGGAAGGCAGGGGGGAAAAAAAAAGGAAGATCACAGATGAACGTTAAGATTTAAAAATGCAGAGTAATGCATCTAAGTAAATAGAAAATCAAGGCAGGATCTGTAAGGAATAAGCAACAAGAGGGTGTACATTAAAGGATTTCAATTTACACATCAGGGATGTATAGCACAAGGATAAAACCTGAGTGTCCTTAATCTGCTGAGAGGTGCACAACCCTGGAATGGTTCATTGGGCTTAAAAATGTCTTGCTGTTATATATAGTATGACAACTAATGTTTTGTTTGGTTGTTTTAGTACTGTATTAGCCACAGTTAAGCAATTTAAATCACAATCTGTAGTGAAAAAGAAATAATGTAACCTACTGGGAATTTAACTCAGGCCCCAGAATACCATCTCAGTGCTCTAACCACTGAGTTACAATTCACATGGTTGGGCCTGGGATTCCCGACCCAGACATACTTCCTTTCTCTGGTATTATATATCCTGCAGTTAGAAATAATCAAGATGGCAATTAGATGTTTTCAGTGCAGTATTAGTCACTGCTAAGCAATTTAAATCACAAACTGTAGTGAGAAAGACATTTCTTTCTCAGAATAATTTGTGTTATGTACAGTAACGAAAATCAGTAAAAGAAATGTTTTTAAAGGGGAATAGCCAACACAAAGGGCCCCCTACAGCCAAGTATGGGATTGGTCCCAATGTGCACTTTATGTGCAAAACAAAATCTCACTTACTTATTATTTACTGCAGTTTAATAGATTGTGTCAGACTAATTTAGTTCTAGTTTAGTTCTAGGCTGACATCTTCTGTTACTACACTTACATGCACTGTTGCTCACCTATAAGGCCAGGAGATCAGAAGGCTATGGGTTCAATCCCCACACCAGGCTCTTGGGTTAATATCCCAATACTGACACTGTAGTGCAGCATGAGGGGGGTGCTACACTCCTGAGGTGCTGTCTTTTGGATGAGACGTTAAACTGAGGTCCCATCTGTCTGTTCTGGTGGTAGTTCAGGTGGATGTTAAAGATCCCATGGCACTTCTCGAAAAGAGTAGGGGAAGTTTTTATTAGAAGAAAACAAAGTGCAAGTCCAAACAAAGTAACATACCAAAAAATTCAACAAAAGTTAAAAAGTTACAGCATATAATGAAAACAAAAAGAACCATGAATGAAGTACTTCATTAAATCAAAAGAACCAATAAGACATAATATGAAAGAAATAATACTGAAAACAAATTCTGAAAAACAAAACATTCAGAAAAAAACAAGGAATATTTCCAGTACAGTCAAAATGAAATGTACAATAACATCAGGTAATAGGAACATCATTATCGGTGATCCAAGGGAACCCAATCCATAATTTGCTGCCAGACATCAGGGATTTCTTACTAACATAGATATGTCTCATATGATATACTACTTTCATAAGCAGTTCAAGCAAATTCCCCTCCTGTTGTTGTAGTGTAAAAGCACATCTAGCAGACCAAATCTGCCATTTAAAAACAGTCATTAATACTTGCAATGTACTAGAATGTCATTTGCTTGTCCAAGAAACATCAAAAATACCATATATTAAATTCTCAAGAGATCACTGAAAATTTTGTATTTCCCCATTCATGTGCCACCAGGGCCCAAAATTCTGAAATAAAAGTACAAGAGAACAAAAGATGCTTGATTGTTTCCTCTTGCTGTATACATCCTAGTCGAGCACAAAACCTGTCCTGTTGGGCTTTATGTTTTTGGTTAGACTTAACATTTATTCTGTCATGATGACATGCTAACCAGTGAAAGTCCCAAAGACTATCTGGGATGCGTTTATTATTTAAAAAACTCAACAGTGTAGTCCTATATCCCAGCAGACATTTATCAAAAACAATATCTACCTGACAGGCAGTATCTAACAGTCAAAAATATAATTGTTTCCTGGATAAATTCAGGACATAATGTATCAAAAGGTGCCATTGTTTAATCCGTAAAAAAGTGCATCTACCATATTCAGGAATTACCGCAGATCTCTTAAAACATTTCAAAGACTGAGCATCCCACAAAGTAAGCCACTGCACACATTTTGGCATAAGGAACATTTCCCAGCCTTGAGTATCACCAGTCAACGAGGGTTGAACATTGTTATATAAAAAAAAGCTGTTGAAAAAAAAAATGGGATTGGGCATATTCAATCACCACGTTTAATGGGGAGATAGAGAATATTTCTCTTCAATGGATTCAGGCGACTACCCCAAAAGGCCTGAAAAAAAATTCCTTAAAGCCCAACCTCCAAAGATTTAGGAGGAAAAACATAACTGAGGTATAAAATATAGGAATTAGACAAGTTTTAATGAGAAATGCTCTTTTCTTTTTACCAAATTTTCATCTGTTCCACATTAGAACTTTTTGTTTCCCCATAGCAAGTTTATTTTCCCAATTAACGATATCCATATCAATATTTCTCCAATACAACCCTAAGATTTTAAGAGGGTCTGGTGTAATAGTGATTCCTGCAATGAGTCCTGCAGTGTGTAAAGAGTATTGTAACTGTTGCCCAACACATTTATTAATATTAAGAGCAGCTCCTGTGAGTCCACCAAATGTAGTACAAATAGCTAAGCAAGAATGAATGGAAGGCTCATCAGGCACTAAAAGTGTCATATCATCCGCATAAGCCATCATTTTATACAGAATAGTTTGACCATTAAACACAACATGTTGAACTACATTAGTTTTATTAATTTTCCGCAAAAGAGGATCAATAAAAAAAGCATATAAGATTGGGCAAAGGGGACAACCCTGATGTACACCCATTTCTAAAGTAATGAGGGGACCATTCCAACTCTGGGTAACAGGGCTAACAGTAGCCGTTCGATATAGACTTTTAAACCAGTTAATCATGCATATAGGGATATTATAATGAGCCAAAATGATCCATAGGGAATCATGATTAACCCTAAAGAAAGCCTTAGATTGGTCAAGGGAAAGCAGGAAACCAACTAGGGCCCTCAATTTCCCCTACTTAACCAGCTCCCGCAATAAAAAAGTTGGGTTTGAATTTGTCTGTCAGGAAATAGCATAAGCTTATGCTGAGGATATTAATTTCACAGCTGCCATTGAAGATCATTTTGCCAGAATCTTAATAAGTAGTTTAAAATCAGAATTCAGCAGTGTGATTAGATGACAATTACCTAAATCTAATTTATCACCATTTTTATAAATGTAAGTCAAACTCCCCATATTCATATACAGAGGAACAACTCCAGTATTCAAGATGTCATTAAAAACTAGAGTCAATTCCTTTAAGCAAAGATTCCCAACAATTTTCATCAATTCAGTAGGAATACCATCTGGACCAGGGTTTTCATTCCAGCCATGGAGGAAAGTGCTGTTTTAATTTCCAAGATAGAGGTAGGAGCAACTAAAAGCTGCACATCCATGTCATTCAGTAATGGGATATCCAAATCATGTGAAAAAAAAAAAAACTGCAGTCCCTCATTAGAAACCTCCAAATTACTATACATGTGTCTGGTATAATAAGTAACTACTCTAAGAACATCCCTTAAGTCATGATACTCAATACCAAGCAGGCCCCGAACTGCCGAGATGGTTTTCTTTTGCAGTTGAGTCTACCAATGTTCATATAGACAAGCTATTGCCAAACTACCCTGTACACAAAATTGTTGATGAAATAACAAAGTTTTAGCCTTATTTTTATGAAAATTTACCATTTTCGTAGAAACTTGGGAGATTTGGGAAGTCACATTTTGTCCTGTCTCAAAAGAGACAGAATAGAGTTGTTGCAAAAGTCTTCTATTATGCAAGTAATCAAGGGAAGCAGTCCTAGCAACCCCAGTACTTAACCGCTTATATAATTTTTTCAATTCTACTTTAGTGTCTTCCCACCACAAAGTAGGAGTATCAAAAAATATAAGTACAGACTTTCGTGTGGAAAGAAAAGCATGAATAAGCAAAGAAATATGTGGTCAGATAGCAAAGAAGTATTAAATTTCCAAAATCCAAAACCTCTCTGTTGTCTAGCAATGACCCCAGTGGTCACAGAAACAATATTATGGTCAGAAAATTCCAAAGCCGATACAGTGGTTTTTTGCAAAGTGAGAGTAGGGGAAACAAAAATGTAATCTATTCTGGAGGTCAAAGTTCCTTTATAGAAAGTGGAAAGGTCCGAATTAGTGAGGTGATAAGCTGCATAATTTTGCTTTATGAATTATTTGAGAAAATAAATTAGAATCACAGTATTGCTTACCATGTTTTGCTGTAATGGGACAATTACAATCCCCAGCAAAAACAACTTGATAGGAAGTATGTATGTAGGTAGGGTTCAAGCAACCTAAATAAGGCACATCTCTGAGCTTTGTGTTGAGGGGCATAAATGTTAACTAAGCAATAAGGCACATTCTGGATAAGGACATCCAAGACCAAGACTCTGCTTAAAAGTAAATCAAAAAGTTTCAGTATTTAGAAGGATGGACTTAAATACCATGCATTAGAGGCTAGTTGTATTTCATGCAGACTATGTAACCGGGTATCCTGTAGAAAAAAGAAACCCAGATGAAAATGAGCTAAGACAGAAAAGATCATTTGCCATCTAGCCACCCTTTTAATACTATTCACATTAATGGTGAGAAAGGAAAAAGGTTCAGTCATCAAGTTTATTTATAAGGCTCTTTCGGCTAAGCTTGTCCGTATTTTTCAACTTAACCCTGGCCTTCCGCTTTTGCTGTCCCCTGGGCTGAACCAATCCCTCAGTATCAGTAGTGCCTTCAGGTACAGAGGAGTCCATGGATGACAAATCAGAATCCTCATCAGAGTGCTCAGATTGCAGCACATCAGATTTATTAGAAACTGGAATTACTGGCGACTGTGGAAGTGTTACTTTGTCCACAAAATCCCTGACAGATTGTCTAGTCACCCTGCCACCAATGTTCTTTCCTGGAGGGGGGGGGGGGGCTATGACGGATTCAATCAACACTACAGATGGGGAAAGAGAGGCCTGCACAAGAGGCTGCTGTAGTCTCTCAGTCGCAGAGGATGGTCCAGCAGTAGCAACGAGAGCTGCCGGGGGGGGGGGGATGAGCAGAGGCACAACAGAAGGGGGAAAGGAAGGAGGAACAACAGAACCATCCGAGTTCTTATTAGTAGAAAGTCCAGGGCAATGCACTTTCTTTTGTGCTAAAGCAATTAGCAAATGCTGTTCCGCTCCATCAGCCTGATCAGGAAAATTATGGACTGCAACAGTACAATTTTGAAATGTGTGACTCAACTCCCCACAGAGGTTGCATTTGCTTTCATTAAGACAGTCTGTACTTAAGTGACCCAAGTCACCATAAGTGACACATCTTGCTTGATCACAGACACTACTTAAGTGCTCCAAAGACCCACATTTATAGCACATTTTGGGTTGCCTGGCATAGAAAAGAATTCCTCTATCTCGACTTAGAAAAAAGAGTTAGGTAAGTGAACAGGACCAGTATCAGAAGACATAAGCATTACTTTCACCTTCCAACCCCCAGTCCAGATATTCTCGGAGTCAAGGATAGCCTCAGGATCCTCCAATAAAGTACACTGGTGTTTCACTCATATAATAAGGTCCTGCACACTCACCCCCTCGATCCTAAAAAGCACAGTAATAATTTTATGTGTAGGTTTAGATAAGGGGGTTACAAGAAAGGGGGACCATAAAGAGGATTTCTTTATGTTATTATATTTAACCCAAAAATGCTCCAAACCCCGAGCAGTTTTAAAACTGACATCAAAGGTAGTCTCTCCTGAAACATGAATCAAAGTATAAAGTTCAGTCGCAAAAAATTTCGAGTCCTTCAAAAGTGTTTTCACAACAAAAAGTCTGTCGGGAGGAGACTCCATGCCCCCAGTATATATCAGGTGAACAGCATTATGCCTCTTTGCAGGAAATATGGGGGTTTTGAACAGCGAGGAAAAAGTTTTGGGTGCAGTTCTATTAAATAAATTCAAGGGCCTTTGGGGCTTGGAAGATGCAATGGAGGGCTTGGCTCCAGCAGACTGAGGCAAAGCTTGTTGTTTTAGAAGAAGTAATTCCAGATTTTGCATTAATTCTAAATCCAAAGGAACATCCAGAGCTGAGGTATCAGTGTTAGCTACTGATGATTTAGAAATAGAAGCAGTCACTTTCGGCATAGTGATAGGCGTAGTGCCAGAAGACCACTGACCTGTTAGCTTGTCGTAATGCCAGCCGGCTTGACGAAGTGCTGCATGAACCGACCATTCAGACTCCCCAGCAGCGGGAGCCACCATCCCCACAGAGCGTCTTAGGCCAAGCTTATCGTTGCTTGTAAGCACCATTCCTGACGCAATGACTGCGGGAGGCAACTGAACAGGAGAATCAGTCAAAGTTCCAGCCGATTCAATGGCTTCAACAAGCGCTGACCAGCTTTTCGGTTTCTCTAGAGGAACACAAACGTCAACAGCACTCAGCTGGCCTGTTTTGTCATTTGAACAGCCGCTGTCAGAACGCAATTTCCGAAGAGAGGTTTCCAACTGAGCCCTTTTTTTAAAGAATAAATGCTCCTCAATGGCAAAGTTTTGTCTCAGAATCCACTCCTGTTCTGACATTGGGCCCAAAGAAGGCCCAATTTGTTCAGTTGAGCGGCGGTCTGCCGCATCAGAATCGGTTTCACTCGGTAAGTCAGACACAACCTCCGGTAGGTCAAGAACTGCAGAAGTACTTGCAGTAGCAGATTCCTCAGGTAGTACAGTGGCAGAATCCATACAAGAAGATACATCAGGATCAGATACCATATCAATAGCAGCATCCAACACCACAGCAGGTTCCATAACAACAGCCTGTGCTTCTGCTGTCTGGCTAGCATCCACCATCTTGGCCAACAGCCAAATGGGCAGAGGGTTCCCCTACAGCAGAGTAGGGGAATTTCCCCAGTGCCCTGGCCAAATTTCCCCCATTCACTAAAAAATACCACTAACAGCTTAATCTGGTTCAAGGTCAGTTGACATTCATCTGTATCCCCCTTCCCTGGGTCGTGCCTGAAAATATGCAGAATTTGTCTAGTGCACTTACCTGGTCAACAAAAACTAAATAAAATAAATAATAAACTACAAATCTCATAATCTCCAACAGCTGACATCATAGTAGTAGATAGCAACAGGAGATTCAATACTCTGCAGCGCATGTTAGAGCTTTCATAATCTGCGATCAGATGTTTTCCAGGTCTACTTTTCAGTAGGGGCTAAGTACAGTCCTCTGTGACTGTACATAGGTCAGGGAGGACAGCAGGACCAGCAAACAAAAGATCAGAGCTTATATAAACTCTAACATGCACTGCAGACTATTGAATCTCCCACTGCTGCCTACTGCTCTGATGTCAGCTGCAGGGGATTCTAGGATTTGTAGTTACAGAAGATGTTAGCCTAGAACTAAACAAAATTTGTCTGATACAATCTACTATACTGCAGTAAACTGTAAGTAAACTGAAATATTTTTGCATACAAAGTCCACATTGTGACCAGCCCCACACTTGATTGTGGGGCCTGTGGTGCTGACTGTTCCCCTTTAAATAAACTAAGTTGTTTAAATTCTGTATGTTTAAATGGCACTTTTTGTATTGAGCCAGTAGGTAGGGCTGCACCAGTTGCTTTAGGTGTTGTGTTTTACGGTGTATGGATTTTGTCAAGTACATAGGCTTGGTTAACTTTAAAACAAGAACTGGTGCCTGACTGCAACAATAGCATTTTGATGCAAGTTCAGGTGACATCTCTCAGCCAATAAGATTTTTGTGGATATTTTCTTGCCTTTTCATAATACGAAAACAACACAAATATTACTGAAACTCAGCAGGAGAACAACCTAGGGAAAATAAACAGCAACCACAGAGCTAGCAACTGAACTACAATCATTGTGCAAGCTGGTTGACATGTTGTCATACCCCTTTAATGAACACTGCTCAGGCCCCATCTTGAGTATTGTATAGTGTGCAGTTCTGGTCCGCACATCTGAGGAGAGATCTTAACAGGATTGAGAAAGTGCAGAGGAGAGCAACTAAAAATGGTCGAAGGTTTTGAGGTCATAGGCTCTGAAGGCTGATGGGAAGAACTGAGATTGCTCTCCATGGAAGAATAAAGAAACTAGGTTACAGTACAGTATATTCAACGATCTGAAAGGGAAAGCATCACCAGAGCGAAATGTAGCTCTTCCAGCTGTACAAGGATGGGAAGACTAAGGGGTGCTCGATGGCTTTGGGAAGAGGACTATTTATGGGAATTGTGACTAAGGGGTGCTCAATGGCTTGGGAAGAGGACTATTTATGGGAATTGTGACTAAGGGGTGCTCAATGGCTTGGGAAGAGGACTATTTATGGGAATTGTGACTAAGGGGTGCTCGATGGCTTTGGGAAGAGGACTATTTATGGGAATTGTGACTAAGGGGTGCTCGATGGCTTGGGAAGAGGACTATTTATGGGAATTGTGACTAAGGGGTGCTCGATGGCTTGGGAAGAGGACTATTTATGGGAATTGTGACTAAGGGTGCCTCATGGCTTGGGAAGAGGACTATTTATGGAATTGTGACTAAGGGGTGCTCGATGGCTTGGGAAGAGGACTATTTATGGGAATTGTGACTAAGGGGTGCTCGATGGCTTGGGAAGAGGACTATTTATGGGAATTGTGACTAAGGGGTGCTCGATGGCTTGGGAAGAGGACTATTTATGGGAATTGTGACTAGGGTGCTCGTGGCTTGGGAAGAGGACTATTTATGGAATTGTGACTAAGGGGTGCTCTCATGGCTTGGGAAGAGGACTATTTATGGGAATTGTGACTAAGGGGTGCTCAATGGCTTGGGAAGAGGACTATTTATGGGAATTGTGACTAAGGGGTACTCAATGGCTTGGGAAGAGGACTATTTATGGGAATTGTGACTAAGGGGTACTCAATGGCTTTGGGAAGAGGACTATTTATGGGAATTGTGACTAAGGGGTGCTCAATGGCTTGGGAAGAGGACTATTTATGGGAATTGTTAAGCACTACTTCATAGAACAAAAGATGGACACTTTGAACAGACTTCCAGAACAGGAAGTGTTAACCGTCTACATTCAAGCTCCGGTTGTACTTTGAAGATACGGGGGTGACAGGTTATTCCCATTGAGTTGGCAGGGAAAGAAATCCTTGGGCCAATTGTCTTCTTTCTGAAGTGTGTTCTTTCACATGCTAATACACTTCCTAACCCTTGCGAAACCCCTGTAAACTACTTGCATATTTAAAGTTTGCTTTCAGTCCCACAAATAAACCACCTCAACCAGCGACAGCCTTATGCTGTGGGGCCCCAGGATGGTTAGTCCTTTGGTCCCCTCTACTCATGCTGACTTTCTACCACAAAATGAATTGACTGCCTTTTATCAAACATCCTGATGGCACTATGATGCCATTTTAGAAGTGCCTGCCCAACTCAGTGATTCCCTTTCTATGCTGTTTCAAAAGGGTACAGATGAACATAGAATTTATCAGCTGAAAAAGGCCTCCTGGCCTATCACATCTCCCCTAGTCCTTCCTATCTAATGTGGAATGTGAAAGCCCATGTCGCTTCACTCCCCCCCTCCATTTTTTAGTATTTTCTTTACAAACCCTTGTATCCATCCCACCCATGTTTGAATCCCCCTCCCCACCATTAATTTTGCATAGACAACCCTTTTCAGCAGCCTATTCTACCCCTCCACCGCACTTTCTGTGATAACATATTTCCTGGTATCCCTCTTAAAGGAGGCCTAAACCCACACCTGTTACAAATGTTATATGTTTGTCACCAATCAGTTCCATTTCTGTAACTGGTAGAGGTTTGGAAAGTTTCAGTGGTTTGTTTTTACTGTCAGCAGTAGACCGCTGTAAGTAGCTTGGGAACCTCCATTCGCTGAGATATGAAATCTCCTTTGTTCTTGAGAGCTGCATTCGTACGTGAGACGGTGATGTCACTTTGCCCATTAATCTTTACAGCACATCTGCTAATTTGGAATAACAAAGCAGGAGAAGCAAAGGTGTGAAATACTCCGATCACCCTCAGTTAGTTTAAAAACTTCAGTGGTAGATCATGATATGTTCTTGTAATTGTTTTCATTGTGTTTTTCCCTGAGATTATGACAGCAATGGCTGCAGAAGCAGTTCAGTGAGAAAGACTCAACTCTGCAACCAAGTATAAGAGACAATGCTACCCAAACATCAAGAACCAAATACAATTTTGGAGACTGGCCAAACATCCATATACTATAAGTTGACATAACTGGTAATGCACAGAGGTGGGTGAAAAACAAAGATAGCATTTACTACTTAGCTTAAAGAGGGACTGTGGCCAAAAGTGCTAAATTGCAGAATTAGAATAAGCATACCCCCAATAAATCCCATCCCAAAAATTAGGTTTCTACATTACTTGATTTTAAAGTTATGAGCTATTTTGTAACCCTGATTTCACCACCTGTTCAAAAAAGCCAGTTTCAGTGAAGAGCTGCTGATGATATCATCTCCCGAACTCACAGTCTAGTCCTACCTGTCAGTAAGCTTATACAGTAGGACCTGTTTCTTCAAAGTTTAAAGTGATTTATGGAAGGTTGCCATAGCAAACGGGCATAGTAACCTCTGGAGTTGTGAATCAGTCTCCTATCATTCCAAGTACAAAAAAGTACTGCTTTCCATGAAACAAATCCTTTTATTTTGGTGTTTCATTTCATTTATGTAGCTCACACTTAACATAGAAACATAGAATTTGACGGCAGATAAGGACCGCTTGGCCCACCCAGTCTGCCCATTTCCCTACCTACTGGATAAGCTGCAGATCCTAGTTAACCAGCAGCCTACTTCTTCCTACCCCCAACCCCCAGAATTGCCTTATGACTATCCCATGCATGCTTGAATTCCGCCACTGATTTTGACTCCACAACCTCCTCCGGAAGGCCGTTCCTTGCATCCACAACCTCTCTGTGAAAAATACTTCCTAAATTACCTCTGAGCCACCCCTCTATCTTCAAATTGTGCCCTCTTGTTCTTACACACCTCTTTTTGAAAGATGCTACCCTCTTGGACTTTGCTGATTCCTTGAGGTACTTGAAAGTTTCTATCATGTCCCCCTCTCCCTCCTTTCCCGAGGCTATACATGTTAAGCTCCTTAAGTCTCTCTTCATATGTCTTCCAGTGCAGACCCTGCACCATTTTAGTTGCCCTCCTCTGGACAGCTTCCATCCTGTCTATGTCTTTGCGGAGATTGGGTCTCCAGAACTGCACACAGTACTCCAGATGGGGTCTCACCAGCTGTCTGTACAGAGGGATAATAACTTCCTGTTTTCTACTGGTGATGCCTCTCATGCATCCCAGTATCCCCAACCCTCCTTGCTGCCCTCTCACATTGCTTGCCCATCTTTAGGTCATCTGATATGACTACCCCAGGTCCCTTTCCATTTTGTCATTGTTAGTATCTCACCCCCATTGTGTACTCTTCCCCTGGGTTTTTGTTTCCCAGGTGCATTACCTTGCACTTCTTAGCATTGAATCTAAGCTGCCATACATTTGACCATTCCTCTAACCTTGCCAAGTCCCTTCTCATCCTTTCTACCCCACCCTGTGCATCAACTCTGTTGCAGATCTTAGTGTCATCTGCAAAGAGACATACTTTTCCTTCCAGTCCTTCTGCAATGTCGCTTATAAAGACATTGAAGAGGACCGGTCCTAATACTGAATTTCATGGTACCCCAATAGTAATCCTCCTTTCTTCTGAGTGGACTCCATTTACTATTACCTCTGTGTCCTATTCTCCAGCCAATTCTTTACCCAGGCTGTCATCTTGGGACCCACTCCCAGGCTGGCTAACTTGTATATTAATCTTTTGTGTGGGACTGTGTCAAATGCCTTGCTAAAGTCTAGGTAGGCCATGTCCACAGCCCCTCCCTGATCTACTACTTTGGTCACCCAGTCAAAGAAAACTATCAGATTCATCTGGCATGACCTTCCCGCTGTGAATCCATGCTGCCTAGGGTCCTGTGCCCCTCTGGCCTCTAGATACTCGACAATTCTTTCATTTAGAAGTGATTCCATAATTTTCCCTATCACTGAGGTTAAACTAACAGGTCTGTAGCTTCCTGCTTCTGCCTTGCTCCCGCTTTTGTGATGGGGAATCACATCTGCCCTCCTCCAATCCTCAAGTACCACCCCTTCCTCCCATGATTTGTTAAAAAGGGTAGTCAGTGGTGTCACTAGTTCTACCCTTAGTTCTTTTAGAATTCTGGGATGAATCCCATCAGGTCCCATTGCTTTGTCCACCTTCAGTTTTAAGAATTCTTTTAGAACCCTTTCTTATGTAAATGGGCTGGTATCAACTTCTGTATCCAGAGTGTTACTACTGTTTGTTTTATGTACCTCCCTCTTCATTTGTAAATACTGAGCAAAAATATTTGTTTAGTATCTCTGCCTTTCACAGTCTCCCTCTGCCCACCCTCCTCCCTTTATTAAGCCTCACTATCCCTCCTTGGTCTTCCTTTGCTCCTGATGTACCTATAAAAGGATTTATCCCTTCTAACTGAGTTGGCTATCTTTTCCTCGGTTTGGGCCTTTGCTGTTCTGACTGCCTTCCCAGCCTCCTTTTGTTTAACTGGATACAGTTCTCTGTCCTGCTCCTTCTGCGATTCCTTTGTACTTCCTGAATGCTTTCTTTTTCTTGAACCTTCACTGCCACTTCCTTGAGAACCATAGTGGTTTCTTCATCATCTTATTTTGTTTATTTGTTTCACTACAAAGGCTCGTTACCTTCTGTGATGGCAGTTTTATTATTCCCATTGTTCTTCCACCCTCCTTCCTGCCCATTTGCTAGTGCATTCCTTAGCACTCACTCATTTTGGCAAAGTCAGCCTCCTAAAGTCCAGTACTTTTGTCTTTGTATGCTTGACTCTATTGCTGTGTTTATTGTGAACCATACTGTTCGATGGTTGCTAGTTCTCAGATGGCTACCCACTTCTACATCTGTGATCCTCGCTCCATCTCCATTTGAGTATCAAGTCTAATATTGCTCCCTCTCGAGTGGGCTCCAGTACTAGTTGTCTAAGGCATGCCCCCTGTAGGGCATCTAGAATAACTGCACTCTTCGAAGTGGCAGCTGCAACTGCATTCCAGTTAACATCTGGCATATTCAGATCACCCATCAGCAATATCTCCCCTCTTTCTGCCATTCTAAGTATACTTTCTATCATTTCCTTGTCCATTTCCTCCCCCTGAGAAGGGGGTCTGTATACAACCCCTGTGCAGATTGTGGTGCCATTGCCTGTCTCCAAATTTACCCACAGTGCTTTTCTCCTCCCTGTTTACCCTTTGTTCTGTTGCTTTTATTCCTTCCCTTATGTAAAGAACTACTCCTCCTCCTCTTTTACCCTCCCTGTCCCTCCTGTAGACAGTGTGTCCTGGTATGTTTATGTCCCAGTCATGGTTTTGTGTGTACCATGTTTCTGTGACTGCCTCAATATCCAGATGTTCCTCCTCCATCAAGGCCACTAATTCAGGAAGCTTGTTACCTAGACTACGGGCATTGGTACTCATTGCTCTCCATTTTTTGATGGCTTTACCTTCTGTTGCAGCATCCCCCACTGACCATTCTACCTCAGTCTTTTTCTTATTTAGTACCCTGTTTTGTAGGGAGAGGCTGGGATTTTTCTGCTGCTTGTCAGTGCCTCCCCCTTTGACTAGTTTAAAAGCTTGCCAATGAAGCATTTAAACCAATTGCTCAAAAGACTTGTTCCCTTCCTGGACAGATGCAGACCATCCTGCCAGTAGAGGCTGGTGTCCCTTCAGGTGGAACCCCAGTCCCCAATGAAGCCAAACCCCTGTGCTCCGCACCATTTTTTCAACCATTCATTAAACTGCATGGTGCCAATTACCCTCGCCTCCCCCATGCCTTTGACAGACAGCACTTCTGAGAAGGATACTGTGTATGCTACTTGTCTTAGGCCCCTCCCCAACTCTGCAATGTCCTCCTGCATTGCTCTAACCTCATGATGAGCCAAGTCATTTGTCCCTAGGTGGACAATTACGTCCAGCTCAGAATCCCTTGCAGCTGTTCTCATGATCCTGAGGATGCGCTTCCTGTCCCTCCATGCCATGGCACCAGGCAGGCACCTTACTTCAGTTTTCCCAGCTCCTCCCAGTTCTATCCCCCTAATAATTGAGTCCCCCACCAGGAGCTGCTTTCTTTCCTTGTGGTGTCCTCTGCCTCCTTCCTGTGGGCCTCCCTTGTGACAGTTGTCCTCAGCCTCCTTAGTCTCCTCTGCGGTGTATCCATAGGGGAGCTATGCTCCCCCAGAATGGTGTATGGATTGTGGTGTGGAACAACTGACTGGGTGTGCCTCTGTTCCACTATCCTCACCCTCCCTGAGCCCACTGTGGTCCAACTGCTGTGCTTTCTTTGCAACCTCTGAGGTAGTGGTGGTGGCTCTGGTGCTCCCTGGATGGGGAGGTTCCCTTCCTACTGTCCAGTGTGGCCTGGGGGAAGGTCCCCGTACTACTGTCCAGTGTGGCCTGAAGATGGGCAACTTCCTCCCTCAGGGCAGAGAGTTGTCTGCAAATAGGGCAGCATCTCAGCCTCCAGAAAGACTCCCGGAACTCTCCTGCACTGAAAATCTTAAGAATTGTAACAAACAAATGTAAACCTAGATCCACCACCCTCAGTTGCTTGAAAGACTGTCTTTTCCTGTTTCACACTTTTTTTCCCAGTGCTGCAACTCCCAACCTTTACATCTTGCAAGGGAAGCAACGTTTTTAAAGTGATTTAGCAAGCTTTGCCATAGCAAATGGGAGTAGTACACTGTACTAACCTGTAGTTCCTGAAATAGATGCTTTTATTTCTGTGCTCTGCATCATTTGCATAACCCACCCACATTTTTTTTCTCAGTGCTACTACCCCCAAGTGTGACATCATGCAAGGGAAACAAAGTCTATGAGCACTGTTTTGAAACAGGGACCTCTGTTAGTCAGTCTTGGTACTGCAGACATCTACACTACCGGCATAGGAGACTACTGTACATCCCTCAGTAAAGAACTCTTGTCAGTTAGACACTATATGCACAATGCCTTGTTTGGAAAATAAACATATAAGAGCTTTTATTGTTGAAGCCACTACAGAGATATGAAACTGCACCTCGAAGTAAAGGAATTGGAAAACAACTTCCTATTGTACCCACAATGCCTTGTTATGGACATCTACATATTAGGCACAGTCACCACCATCAAAATAAGGGACTGCACCTCTGATTAACTAACATTTTAATCACCTTTATAATTTACCCAGAATTCCTTGGTGCTGTATGTAAAACATTGACAGCTCCCTTGCACGACATCATTCTGGGGGTGTGGTGGCACAGAGAAAACTGGAAGGCAGGCAGAAACAAAGTGCTGATAAAACATCAACAGACCTGACTATGACAGATATTTTTACAAAACAAATTACAACTTCAGCTTCTGAAACATGGCTGGCAATGACATATTATGTGAAAAAGACATTTGGGGAACTTCCATAAATCACTTTAAACTTTGGAGAAACAGGTCCTATCAGCTTGCTGACAGGGAGCACTAGACTGTGAATTCAGGAGATGACATCATCAGCATGTCTTCACTGAAACTAGCTTTTTTGAACAGGCAGTGAATTTAGGGTTGTAAAATGACTTGTAACTTTTAAACAACATAACTTAGAAATCTCATTTTGGCATGAGGCTGATTGGGTCCATGCTGATCCAGATTCTGAATTTACCGATGCCAGAAATGTTGACCATACTGCCACTTTAATGAAATGTTACACTGCACGGTTGTTAAAAAGGGGGACAGTCAGTAGTAAAAGCCCCATATCCAGATGTGGGACTGGTCTCAATC
The DNA here is from genome assembly GCA_016271365.2 of Neoceratodus forsteri. Classification (NCBI taxonomy): domain Eukaryota; kingdom Metazoa; phylum Chordata; order Ceratodontiformes; family Ceratodontidae; genus Neoceratodus; species Neoceratodus forsteri. The sequence continues at coordinate 1,267,621,281 of CM057453.1, forward strand.
TGGGCTATGAACACAAACATTTGTGTTTACTTACTGTTGACTGCAGTGTGGTAGATTATATCAGGCTGATTCTGTTGACTCACATGGTGAGATCAGCTGTAACCAGTAATGTCAGAACTCTCTGCAGCTGATGTCAGAGCTGGGTTGCAGCAGTGAGGAGACTCAGTAGTCTGCTGTACATGTTTGAGCTTTTATATGATAAGATCAGATGTTTGCCAGTCCCACTGTTCTCCTAGGTCTAAGAGCAGTCCTCTGTGACTTTACATAGCCCTGGGAGGACAGTGGGACCAGCAAACAAAATATCAAAGCTTATAAAAACTCTGAGCGAACCACCGCCTTCATGGGACCTACTGCTGGTGCTTATAATGCTGTTGGGAAAACCATTCCAGCCAATGCACAAGGTTGAGATCTCACTTGTTGTGGAAGACCATCTTCTTGGTGGCTGTCAGGTCAACCAGAAGGCTAAGTGAGCTCCAGGCACTTTCGGTGGAGTTTTCTTATCTGTCCTTCCACAAGGACAAGGTCATCCTTTGCCTATTTGGGAAGTTCCTCCCGAAGGTTGTGTCAGACTTCCACCTTAACCTGATGATAAGCCTAGCAGTTTACTTTAGCAATCAAACCTCAGACACCAACCGCAGGCTCCATACCCTGGATCTTCAGAGGGAGCTATTCTAAATGCACAACTAAAATTTGCAGTAAGGCTTGCCAACTGATCATCAAGTACACTGAAGCTATGCCAGGAAGTCTGCCAACTAAGCAGAGTATTGCCAGGTGGATCACATCCTGCATCTCCGTTTGCTACATGTTGGCTTATAGGAAGTTGCATGGCCAAAGGCACATTCCACCAGACATACTGCTGCCTTTATGGCAGTTTCCAGTACATCCCCATCAAGAAGATAGAAACATAGACTTTGATGGCAGATAAGGATTGCTTGGCCCACCTAGTTTGTGCATTTCACTACCTATTGGATAAGCTGCAGATCCTAGTCAAGCAGCAGCCTACTTCCTCCTACCCCCCCACTATAATTGCCTTATGTCGGTCCCATACATTCTTGAATTCTCCCACTGTTTTTGACCCCACAACCTCCTCAGGAAGGCTGTTCCATGTATCCACCACCATTTCCCATGAAAAAATACTTCCTTGCATTGCCCCGAGCCATTCCCCCCTCTATCTTCACATTGTGCCCCCTTGTTCTTGTGCATCTCTTTTTCTGAAATATGCTACCCTCTTGGACTTTGTTAATTTCCTTGTGGTACTTGAAAGTTTCTATCATGTCCCCTCTCTCCCTTCTTTCTGCAAGGGTATACATATTAAGTTCTTTTAGTCTCTGTTTGTATGGCTTCTGGTGTAGACCCTGCACCATTTTGGTTGCTCTCCTCTGGACTGCCTCCATCCTGTCTATGTCCTTGCAGAGATGGGGTCTCCAGAACTACATGCAGTACTCCAGATGGAGTCTCACAAACTGTCTGTACAGAGGGATAACAACTTCCTGCTTTCTACTGGTGATGCCTCTCCCTATGCATCCCAGTATACCCCCGGTCCTCCTTACTGCCTTCTCAAATTGCTTGCCCGCCTTTAGGTCATCTGACATGACTACTGATGGAGGCAGTCCAGAGGAGGGCAACTAAAATTGGTGCAGGGTCTGCACCAGAAACCATACGAAGAAAGACTAAAGGAGTTTAATATGTATACCCTCAAGGAAAGGAGGGAGAGGAGGGACATGATAGAAACTTTCAAGTACCTCAAGGGAATCAACAAAGTCCAAGAGGGTAGCATCTTTCAGAAAAAGAGATGTGCAAGAACAGGGGGGTACAATTTGAAGATAGAGTGGGTATGGCTCAGGGGCAATGTGAGGAACTATTTTTTCACAGAGAGGGTGGTGGAACAGCCTTCCTGAGGAGGTAGTGGGGTCAAAAACAGTGGGGGAATTCAAGAATACATGGGACAGACATAAGGCAGTTCTAGTGGGGGGTGGGAAGAAGTAGGCTGTTGGTTAACTAGGATTTGCAGCTTATCCAATAGGTAGGGAATTGGGCAGACTGGATGGCCCAGGGGGTCCTTATCTGCCATCAAAGTCTATGTTTCTTTGTTCTATGTTATGGACATGGCCATGGGTAGTAACACTGCAAACCTCTCAATTGTCATACAGTATGAGGTATGGCACTCATGTTATCACTCAGACACCCTCTGACTCATAGATAGTGGGTGACATTACATACCGACCACTGGGGCTGTTATGCAGAATTGCATGATGATATGAGATGTTAGGTATCAGCACACTGTAGCAACATTAGTGCACTCATTTCCACAGTCTTCCGAGCTTGCACTGTCATGTTCGCTGCTGTGTCATAAATTCTGACTAGTTGTCACACACCTTGGCACACATTTGGGTGCTAAAGGGTGTATAATAATAATAATAATTTTTATTTATAAGGCGCCTTTCAGTTATCAAGGCACTTTACATAAATAACAGTTAAAACATTAAAAAGAATTCAGCCAGACCAAAACATTAAACCAGTCAGTATTCTGGAAATGCAACATCCCACAAAAAAGGTCTTTAAACCTCTCTTAAAGTCCTCCACAGAGGTGCACTCACGCAACTGATGGGGTAGAGAGTTCCAAAGGGTGGGGGCAACATAGGAAAAAGTCCGAGCACCAGAAGATTTCAAATACACCCTTGGAACCTCTAGCAATCTGTCTTCAGCCGAGCGGAGTGATCGATCAGGGAGATAGGGAATCAGGAGTTCTTTCAGATAGACTGGGCCCAACTCGTGTAGGGCTTTGAAAGTCAGCAAGCCGACTTTAAAGGTGATCCGCCACTGAATTGGCAGCCAGTGCAGTTCATGCAGCACCGGAGTAATGTGACAGGATCTACTAGAACCCGTCAACAGCCAGGCTGCAGCATTTTTGCACTAGCAGCAGGTGATGGATTTCAACCCCAGAAAGCCCTAGATAAAGGGAGTTGCAATAATCCAGGTGCGAGGACACAAAGGCATGGACTAAAGTTGACAGGTCGGCAGACGGAACAAGATGCCGAATCCTGGCGATGTTCCTAAGATGATAAAGGAAGTCTTGACGACTGCTGACACCTGCAATGCAGTGTCAGCTATCGCCAAGAACTACCCCCGGTTCCCACCTGTTCAGAGGTCAGGAGAACACCTCAATAAAAATTCTGAAGACGCAACACGTCAATTCCCTCGCCACCTGTTGGGCCCGAGTTCACAACCAGTACCTCAGTCTTATCAGAGTTCAACCTCAGCCAGCTAGAATTCATCCACTCCTGGATTTCTCTTAGGGTTGGGGGGCATGTAGCACTGTACTCAGGCCAGTGCAGTCCACCCACAAACATCCATACATTCCACCTGCCTGCTAGGCTGCAGTACCTCCTGATCAGCTTTGTGGAGTGGTGGTGCTGCCCTGTAATGCTGGAATTGTGCATGCCAATGGTATGCAAATGGCCTGAATATATTCCAGTAATGAGATGCAAATGTGCTGTTTGGGCGCTGACTGTGCAATGAGGCCATTTGCATATCCTGGCTGAATATTGCAAATCTGCGTGCCATCAAGTGGCTTTGCATTGCGCACTTCCATATGCTCTGCACTGGGTTCTGGGCACCTGCCATACCATGCATCTCCCATTGCGCAATAGTGCATGTTCGGTATATTCAGCCGCACATGCATGAATGCATATTACAGCGCAACTTCTGAATATACCATTATTTTGTGCTGGCACCATTGAGTTGCACGGCACATGCACTTGGACGATGCAGCCTGCCACTTTTGAATATGGGGCCCTCAGTCTCTAAATTCAGTTCTACAGTTGCTGGACAGTAGTCCTTGAAGCAATAAGGATTCAGAATTCAACATAGTAGAGTGTCCCTCTTAAACTAGTCCCACAATTAAATAAAAATGACTGCACCACTTTCCTTAAATGACTGGAAAATGTTGGCAACTTGGACCTCTGGAAAACGACGTGGTTGCTTGAAGCAGATGCGATCTTGATGGTTGCAGCTGAAGACACTTGAGGAAAAAGCAGGTACTCAAAGTAGCAGGCTAATCTGTTCTGTCCCTGCTCTCACTTTACTGCCCTACTATCCCTAACACTGGGATGCAGGTGATCTCCTATAGTCTGTAACACTTAACTGAGAGCTAGTCCCACAGGCCCTAACAACTGGTACACCTCAGTAGGTTGGACTTCCTTTGCGTATGGGGGTGTAAGTCATACCAAGAAAGGGCAGTGCCAAGGCTGAAAAAATAACAGTTCAGGTAGCTTGGAAGTTGGCACCTGCTAAAACAAAGGTTTGGAAAAGCTCACTTCTGAGTGAAATGCATTAGGGATAGGTGTGTGGAGCTGGTGGTGGAGTTTTGTATGTATTGCATCCATGGATTTTGTGCTTTTAAAAGAAAACAATATTTTCTTAAATGGACCAATAAAAGCTATATTTTACAAGTGAAGATTCGGTTCTGACAGCATTTTTCCTGGAGAAGTGGTACAGTGAGTACTGAACTAAGTAATATTGTGTTTTAGCAGGTGCCGGCTTCCAAGCTACCTGAACTGGACTCCCTCTGGACAGGTCTGGTCCCTTCAGTTCTGTCTCCTGCTTGATCTGCCTGAAAATTAGCTGTGCAGCTCCTTTTATACCCCCTGAACATTCCATTCCTCCTAGATCCTGTTCACCGAGTGGACAGGATCCTGTTTCAAATCTCAGCATCAGTCGGTTTCAATTCTACTTTGGAATTCTGTAGCAGGGTGAGCCACAATGGAATCCCAAGTTTGAATGTTCCACTGCCTTTCTGAAAATTTTGAGCCTACTCTGCTCTATTAACTTGGATTCATTTTTAATTGTACATCACATTAAACACAATAAAATTACCTCAAAATAAAACTGAATCTTCTTCACACATTTTCCGTAAGAAAGCTCACACTTCTGGCCTTCCCCAGCATTTCTTATTAAATAATTGGGTTAAGGGATCATTAAGTCGCTGAAACTAAAGTTTTTCACCCTGTGGAAAAACACAGAAACATAGAAATACAGAATCTGACAACAGATAAGGACCACTTGGCCCACCTAGTCTGCCCATTTCCCTACCTACCGCATATATCCCAGACCCTAATTGATCTGCAGCATACCCTCTCTTTCCTATCACTAGGGTTGCCTTCTGTCTATGCCATGCATTCTTGATTTCACCTACCATTTTTACCTCCACCACCTCCACAGGGAGGCTGTTCCATGCATCCACCACCCTTTCCATGAAAAAATACTTCCTCAGTTGCCACTGGGTCTACCACCTCTAACTGCATATCATGGCCCCTTGTTCTTACACATCTTCTTTTCTGAAAGATGCTGCCCTGTTGTACTTTATTTATACCCTTCAGGTACTTGAAAGTCTCTATCATATCCCCCCTCTCCCTCCTTTCCTCCAGGGAATACATACTGATGTCTTTCAGTCTCTCCTCTTACGATTTCTTTTGCAGTCCTTGCACCATTTTTGTTGCCCTTCTCTGAACTGCCTCTGCTCTGTCTATGTCCTTTCAGATATGTGGCCTCCAGAACTACACACAGTACTCCAGATGAGGTCTCACCAATGATCTGTAAAGTGGCATCACCACCTCCTGGTTTCTGCTGGTGATACCTCTCCCTGTGCACCCCAGCATTTCACTGGCTCTCCTCACAGCCTTCTCACATTGCTTGGTCACCTTTAGGTCATCTGTTATGATTACCACAGGTCCCTTTCCAGTTTGGTGGTCATCAGTACCTCCCCCCATCATGTATAATTTCCCTGGATTTCTGTGCCCAAGTGCATGATTTTACAGTTCTTTGCATTGAATCTAAGCTGCCACACTCTTAACAACTCCTTCAGCTTGCCTAGGTCAGTTCTTATTTTTTCTCCCCGGAGTGTTAACCCTATTACAGATCTTAGTGTAATTCGCAAAGAAGCATGCCTTCCCATCCAGTTCCTCCACAATGCCGCTTAAAGGCATTGAAGAGGACTGGCCCCAGCACCAATCCTTGTGGCATCCTGCTGGTTACCTCCCTCTCCTCAGATTGAACTCTGTTTACCACCACCCTCTGTGTCCTATTGCTCAACCAATTTCAAACCCAGTTTACCACCTTGGGACCCACTTCCAGACTGCCCAACTTGTTTACTAGCCTGCTGTGTGGGACAGTGTCAAAGACCTTGCTAAAATCTAGGTAGGCCACATCTACCTCCCCTCCCTGTTCAACTACCCTCATCAGCCAAGCCCACCGATCTGCTCTGTTGAGAAGGCTGATTCACTCTCACACTAAACAAGGATACAATTTCCTTTTAAATTAAGCCTTTTCCCTTTAAATAAACACCTTCCCATTTGTCTGGAGCTCTGGCAAATTAAATATTGTCTTATAGAGCACAATTCCCCCCCGTTCCTCCCAAACAAACTGAGACACACACACCAAACACTGGAGAGAAAATGGCCACAACCATGTGTTTATGTTATGATGCCGTGGACCCTCTCCCGGGGAGGCTGCCATCCCGCCTGCCACCCTATTCACTGAAGGGTTAACCTCAGCCAGATGGACCAGCACTCCCATCAGCCTCAGGGTGATCTGACTGCACAAGACCATGATCCTCTGTTCCCCACTCTGCATCAACCACCCAAAATTTACTACTTTCCAAGACCACCATGGCTTACATTACGTGGCTGTAACTGCCTAACCTGTCCTAGCTACGTCTTAGCCTGACTCACTAGAGAAGGTGAAAAACACAGAAATCCCTGTGGGAAGAACTGAAAAAATTTCTTCTCAACCCTTAGGGTGATCCCCCATAATGGGACAGCGAGCCCCTGTCTGTCTGCCAATCCACCCTGCTTTTATGAGGGTGGGTCAAGGGTGGGTCTTCAGCCAGAGGAAGAGGAACAAAGAGGGAAAGCCCCTCTGGTGCTGTGTTTACATAGCTATTTTTCCTCCCCTCCAGCCTTGGGCTGCCCCCTCTCCTGGGAACCTCCCTGCCTACCTGCTCATTCTCCTGCCCCTAGTGGGTGGTCCCTACCTGCTTACATGACTCCTACTTCCCCCCTCCTCCTGACTGCCTAGGTGTCACTCAAGGGACATGCCCACAGAGAAATGCCTGCCCCTGCTATTCATTGTGGGCTCTACCATTGTCTTATAGGGCACAATTCCCACTGTTCCACCAAAATAAACTGAGACTCACACCAAGCACTGGAGAGAAAATTGCCAATTTCTCCAAGCTCTTGGCCAACACTTGCCTGAATTGAAAGGCCGTGACTGGGGCCCCGTCTTTATGTCAGAAGATTGCTATGTTCCTGGCATTCATCTGGGCCACCTACATGAGGAACCTGGCCTCCGGGGCATGAGGGGTGGCTCTTAGCTGGCTGCTGTGGCATCCCCCACCCTTAGGGGGTGCAATGATGCCATGGGCCCTCACCTGGAGAGGCTGCCATCCCTCCTGCCACCCTATTCGTGAAGGGTGAGCCGCAGCCAGATGGACCAGCACTCCTGTCCTGTCAGCCTCAGGGTGATCTGGCTGCACAAGATCATTATCCCCAGTTCCCCCCCCTTCCTGCAACGACCACCCAAGACTACCATGCCACCACTGGGTGAGCATCACACCCTGCTCACCCCCCCACAAGCATGTCATGCTGAGATTCTCTCCACTGCCTGTCGTATGTCCTCTAAAAATCTATCTAAACCTACGCTAGACAGGTGCCCTCCATCTTTTACATATAACCATGGCTCCTTAATCTTGATCCCATCATGACTTGGTGCAGACCTGCAAATAGACTCCATAAATAGCTGCATTGCCACATTATGAAGCTGGTGGGCTTTCTTCATGGCCCTGGGGTTTTGGGCATAGTGCCACTGCATTCTCTGTATAATGTCCAACCATATGATATCCAACTTGGGCCATCTGCCCTTCAAATAGCTTAAGTCCTCTTTTACAAGCCCTAGCGAGTCAATGGAAGACATGGAACCCAGGTAGGTGCTGCCCAGATGTACCACAAGAACCTGGAGAGGTCCCCGCCTCTGGGCCTCCACCAACACCAGAGGAAGCAGCCTTTGACATTGTATGCCTTGTTGACCCAGTTAATGCACTTTGTACTGCCGAGGGTCCAGGAACCAGTTCTCGCCTTCCTGGACCTGACCCACATGTCTGGCTGCCCAATGCACAAATGAATGGCCAGACACCCAAATCTGCATCTTTTGGGAACCATGACCTGCCAAAATAAAGCGCAAGGTTAAAGCATGTGTGCCTGGATCTGATCATCCGTGAGCATTGCACCCATGCATGTGATGCTTCACCTGTCCTGAAGGAATGGGTATTAAACTCCTTTGAGTTCATCCCCAACTTCTCCAAGCTCTTGGTCAACACATGCCTGAATTGAAAGGCCATGAATGGGGTACCATCTTCATGCCAGAAGAATGCTATGCTTCCAGCAGACCTCTGGGCCACGTAGTCTTGGATCCCTGTCTAGACCTCCCATTGAACTCCTAGAGGGGACCTCAAGTGGCACCAGCACCCATGTGTCCCGATGTTGGTCTTGCTCCTGTGCAAATGGATGAACACACCCACTTTTAGCAGTGCCACGTCCTTGTCTGTCAATGCTATGGGAAGTCCTTCCACCTTGCTAGATTGCACTATTTTAGATATTCAAAAAGCACTGCAAAAGGCAACTAAGAAGACTATTTTGAACAGGTGAGCCTCCTCCTCATTGGAGCAAACTCCTGACAGTGAGACCCATACCTGGTTTAGGAGCACCGGGCTAAGTGGACAACTGTTGTCAGGTCTCTTTGGCGCTGCCCAGGTCCACCCTTCTAGCATCTTGTGCAGGGGAAATGCCCCTGTATGGCGCTGCCTGGGCCCACCCTTCTAGCATCTTGTGCAGAGGAAATGCCCCTGTATAGACAGTGTAACCCCCCTACAAATGGGATTTCCCTAAAAGTCTTCCCAGAGCATGCCTAATTGCTCACTGCTTGGTTGGTGTTTGGCGCTAAAGCCATTTGAATGTCGTTACCAGTGAGCACTTTAAAAGCCTCCATGTACTGTCTCTTTAAGTGTTGCCTGCTTGCAGTCATAATTAATCTTTACAGGGGGACTGTGTGTTTGCATGCCCGAGTCCTGCCCGGGCTGCTGAATTTTCGCTCCGTTTCTGCCGTCGCAAGTGGCACAGGGGGAGCCCTGTTAAGAAGTGTAACTAATTGCTGACAGATATTTAGAGTGATAGAGTTATAGTGTTTGTTCTAACCTGCCTTCTTTGCAGCAAGGACTTTTCTGTTTAGTTCCACCATTTTGGTCCCGAACTGCCGAATTGGACCAATCAGTACCGGGGGACTCTAAAATGGAGCATGCTGAAATGGGACTGTATGGATTATCAGTTGGGACTTGTAGTTTTAGACTGTTGACTCCTTTTTGCAACAGAAGGGGGAGCTCTTACTGTGATTGACAGCTGAACTGCCCAACCAAACCTTTGGATCTAAAGGAAATCCCCTGGGCTGTCTGCTGGCAAGCCAGAAGTGTGTTGGAGCTTGGAGAGAGAGAAGCTCCAGCTTGTGGAGCTGCTGCCCCATGGGGTAGCATGGAGATTTGGTGGGAAGGCTAAGTCTGGCCTGCCTGCCTGCAGCTCTCCTGCCTTGGAGAAGAAAAGGGGAGCTTAATTTTCGGACTCTGCCTCCAAACTGATTGCTGATATGCTCTGAAGCTTGGGTATAAAGAACAGATTCGAGTTGGGAGTTGAAGAGGAAAGAGCTTGCAGCATCGAGCAGCCGTATTGCGCAGTAGTTCGAGCGGGAGAACCGTGGAAGGCCCGAAACCCAGCCTGTTTGCCATTTTGCTGAGAGAGAGAGAGAGAAGAGTAGTCGGACAGTGATCCACTCGGTGTGCTGTGAAGTAAGCTGTTGGAGAATACCAGGCTCACCTGAAGTAGACCGAAGTTTTTGCTAAAAGCGATCGGCCTGTCAGGAACTTTAGCTACCATTGTGTTCCTGGGTGTTAGCAGTGATTTTGCAATCGGGACCAAGGAGCCGCCTGCCTGGTACAGTAAACTTTCTTTACATATAAATGTGCTGCGAAATGGAGGGGGGTCGCTACCTGGTTTCCCTCTCGAGCTGAGTTGTGTGTTGAAGGCTGGAAGCTGTACCCAGCTTGCATCAGACTGAATCCGCCTGTTATCAAATGCAGTTGGGCCCTGCCATGAGGGCCTTGTCTCCCTACCCTGATCCTTCTGGCAATTCAGAACAACCATTATCTATCCTGTTTTCAGCCTTGGGTATCATGAGTAGTAAACAGGGTAGCTCCCTGCAACATATCTTTTAAATCACAAATGTGTCATCTGATTAATTTGTTGGGTTGTTTTCACGAACTGAGCCCTCTGGCTCCGGATTACAATCAGTGGGTATGCATGTTAATTCTTCTTTCTTACAGGGCCCCTACCAGCTGCATGGCCGACCTACCCTGGGCAGCGGTTCTGGCTAGCCCCCTTTTCGATCCTAGGTACCCAGAGAGTGTGACTGATAGGGACACTGACTGCATGCACAATTGTGATATGTATAGTGTGTTTAAACCAATTACCCTGATTGCCCCCATCCTTGTTACAGCCCCCCTGAATAAATCAGATCTACTTCTTTTTCTGCAATCTACATTGACTATGGTGCTTGTTTATACCTAAGGTACTGCATAGTTGTTGTTGTCTTGTATCACCTTATTTTACGGGGTGTCCCCAGAGCCAAGCTGAAGGAACCAGTCTTGGGGGTAAGTGCTAAATCTAGGTGTATGTATAAAACTTATCAGGGGTGTTGGGAAGGTAAACATTGTGCACTGTGTGGGCCACTAGCGGGAGACAAGGGGGGGGGTCACAGTGTCCCAGAGGGCTGTGGCCTGGTTAGTCAGACCAATACCAACCCTAACTTTTGGGTGGAGGCACCCGTCACTGAACCTAGACCCCTTAACCTGCTACTAGTCAAGCCAGCAGAAGTAGTAGCCCTTGGGATAGCGCCACCTAGGGGCTACAACAGCATACCCCATAACATTTAAAAAACAAGCAGTACCCATCAGGTGTTGCCCAGCTACCACTTGTGAACTCCCTTTATGCCTGCTGTGGAGGTCGTAAGCACATAAGTGGTCCACTGGGATGGGCCACGCATTCTCCCATCCTTGCTCCTGGTGGACACTCAGAAAGTTATCCATTCCCCTTAGATAGACCACCTATGTACTAGGGACTAATGACTGTTACAGTTTATTTGCATACCATGCCGTTATACTGCTCATGTAGCCTTTTTTCCAATGAAATGCTTCTGTTAAAATAAATAAATAAATAAATAAATAAACAGTCATTGTAGTCTAGCCTGCACCTACATGCATGGCTCAAAAGTCTCAAATATCAGCACTGCTTCTACAGTACCTTCAGGCATAAACTAGATACAGTAAGTTCCTTCAAGGAAACAGATGGCAGGGTATTCCTGCTAAGTTGAGGAAAGAACTCAGTGGACCAATGGTCATCTTTCTTTCCCAAATTCGTATGTCCGTATTTTGTTCTGACAGAGTTGAGAGGTGGCAGCTTTTTTTCTGTAACATCTGATTCAACAGCTAGCTTCAACCAAGTGCAAGTGGACAAGTTTGCATCTGGCATGAAATATTTTTGTTTTATACATATATTTACCCTGAAGTGCCGTCTTTCGGATGAGACGTTAAACCGAGGTCCCATCTGCCTGTTCTGGTGGTAGTTCAGGTGGATGTTAAAGATCCCATGGAACTTCTCGAAAAGAATAGGGAAAAATTTTATTAGAGAAACTGAATAAGTACATACAAATGAAATATGATCAGACAACAATACAATTATGATACACAATAAAGGAAACAAAAAAAAAAACACTGTCAATAAGATCATCCAGTTTTGTCTTTCAGGAAAGGGACATTAGTCCAGCGAAGAACCCATGCACTTGGAGACGTATGTTGCTGTTCAAACATACATTGGTTACATAAATCTTGTTCATTCACACTAATAACAGTCTCTTTTATCTTGGTACACCTGTTGTAACACATACCTGCAGTGTTACTGCCATATAGTAAATTTTATAAAAGAAAATATCAAACGTATCAGTCCCCTGTACATCCCCAGATTTTTCAGGCTAAAACCACCAACTACTTCTGCATAAGTCATAGATTGCCAATACTGATTCATCCATAATCGTGCCAATGTTGCCCACACTTCACGGACATAGGGACACGGAATAAGAAAGTGGGACATGGATTCTTCTTGTGTAACACAACCCAGTCTAGGGCACATACGTTCTTCCATACATTTATGCTTAGCATTTCCCTTAACAAACAACCTCCCGTGGGAACATAACCACATGACATCCCAAACCCTAGGAGGAATATATTGATCCTTTAAAGACTCCAAAACATGAATCTGATATATTGGAGCAATATCTTTAAATTCAACTGATGAGATGCAAATCTGAGTGTGTATTGTCTCATAGAGTGATTTACATGTATTGAGCTGTAGAATTTGCATCTTTAACCTCCATTTCTTTAATTTAGCAAGAGCAGGTCTAAAAAAAAACACAATTCATCTTAAACTGGGCTGATATCACCCTCTGTTCTTCTCACGTCTGATAAAGAGGCCTGATCCAGTGGTTTGCATATATAGTCCAAAGTGCCAGTCTGGGTCTAGTAAGGTCCAATAAATTGGTATGAAAAAAAACACTATAAAAGAAAACCACAGGATTAAGTAAGTTTAGCCCTCCTTTCCCCACAGGTAGGTATAATATTTCTCTCTTAATAGGATTTAAACGGTTTCTTCAAATTAACTGAAAACCCAAACTTGAGAAGTGACACTTCATAAGCTTGTGGCAGAGGATAGATAACACTAATAAATGAGAAGGAAAGTCTTAACGATCACCACCTTTTTCTCTTTGGTCTGTTGCCAAGTCTTCCAAACCGCAACTTTTGACTGAGCTATATCAAGTTTTGCTTTCCAATTTAAGTTTCCATTGTCTCCTCTCCCAAACCAGACTCCTAAAAAATTAAAAAGGCCCACAGTCACTTTAATCCCATGCCATGTCTCTGTCTGAGTTATAGTACCACTTAAAGCAGAAATAACACTCTTCCCTTTATTAATGTTCACTCCTGTCGGCCTTGAATACATACATGTGATATGTCCAACATGCTTAGAGGGAGATTTGGGTCAAATTAGGAAGGAGATTGGCCTGCCAACTTACTTAAGAGGGAGATCTGAGTCAAATTAAGAGGGAGATTGGCCTGCTAATAGGGAGATGCTGTAACGTCATGAGTTTGTCCCTAAACGGTGTCAAAAAAATAAGAAAAAGTCATTACAAAAATGTAATGCATTTCATTTTGTCAAGAATAAGCACTAAAAAGAATTAACAACTAGTTATATAACGTTATCAGATATATTGTTCATCACTGATTTCATTTTTATGCGTCTTTATCTGCCCAAAAAAACATGGATACTTTGGACAGAATTTTACTTAAGCAGGAGATTTTGTTTCCCAGAAGGGAGGGAGGTAGTTCAGTAAAAAAAACAGAAGTCTCCTGCATAAAGAGGGAGCTATCACATGTATGTGAATAGTTATCAATCACCTCCAATACCTGAACCCCAGATTCTCGATCTGCTACCAGTATACAGACATCATCTGCATATGCTATCACACGTGTCTCCATCCCTTCCCCAACAGGTTTATTACCTCTGATACACGTGTCCTGTTGAAAAAGTCGTAATAAAGGGTCCATACAAAATACATAAAGTAAAGGGCTGAGTGGGCAACCTTGCCTAACCCCACGTGTAATATGAACATATGTACCCATCATCCTATTAACTTAGGGAATCACCCTGCATTTTTATGTAATAGATCTATTCAAGTCACAAAGACCGGTGGGATCCCATAATGAAGCAGAACGCAGGAAATAAACCAAAGAGGTACTCTGTCAAAAGCTTTCTCCTTGATCTAATGACGTAAGATAAACATGCAGTGCACCTTCTTTACCCTGTTCTACCAATTCTCTAATTAATAACAGATTATGTTGTATTAGACGATTTGGCACTGTACAAGTTTGAACCATGGAAATAAGTGCCGAAGCCATATTCACTAACCTATTATGTAAAATTTTCAATAATATCTTATAATCAGTATTTAATAAACTGAGTGACCGCCAGTTATTTAAATCCATTCTTTCCCCATGTTTGAATAACAGTATTTGAACTGCAATACAAAAATGAAAGTCTACATGTAAATTTCCCAAAACCCAGTTATAGACTATCACTAAAATATATTTTAATATATTCCCAAACACCTTATAAAATTCAGAAGATAGGCCATCAATAACTGGTGCAGTATGACTTTTTAAGTTGCTAATTACAACCTCAATTTCTTTTGTAGTAAGAGGCTTAATGAGATCCCTGACATACTTGTCTGACAGTTTAGGGACATCAATTGTGGAAAGTAAGTCCGTCATTACCATTCTTCAATGGATGGGGCAGTATACATGTCAATCAAGAAACTTGTGACCGCTTTTAAAATTCCTGGGCCTTCAGATACTAATATACCCTCCGCATTCCTAACAGCTGTCATAAATCTATCAGATGCATGGTGTGTACAGCTTTTAAAAGCATCTCCAAACACAGTTTTACCTGATGAACAAATTCTGTGTTCATTTAACATGGCTTTTGCCCTCGAGTACTGTAAGTTCACCATCTCATTTTTTAAGTTCGAAACTTGAGTTGTTTTTGCAACATGTTGGGTATTAATAATTGTGTATACCTTAAGTAATTGTAGATGGAGTTTGAGATATATCTTATACTGAGTAGTGCAACACTGTGTAGAGTAGGTCTGACACAAGGACCGTAATCTCTGCTTAGTATCTTCACACCAGAAACTAATGTTATTGTGTAACACAGCCACTGACATCCTTGCTTTTAAAAATTCAGTGACTGACATAATCACCTTATCCTCCTTTAATAAGGCAGTGTTCAATTTCCAATATTGAATTTTTTGACTGGGTGACTAGGGAGGTGGATCAGGGGAGGGCAGTGGACATGGCCTATCTGGACTTCAGCAAGGCCTTTGACACTGTGCCACATAGAAAACTATTACACAAACTGGGGAATATGGGTGTGGGCAGGACAGTAGTGTGGTGGGTAGGTAACTGGCTGGCTGGCAGGACACAGAGGGTGGTGGTAAATGGCTGTCACTCCACAGAGGGAAGAGTGACCAGTGGGGTACCACAGGGATCAGTGCTGGGACCGGTCCTATTCAACATCTTCATCAGTGACATGGCGCAGGACCTAGAAGGCAGAATTTCACTGTTCGCTGATGACACAAAGCTCTGTAACAGAGTAGACACACCAGAGGGTGTAGACAGAATGAGAAGCGACCTGCAGAAACTTGAAGAATGGTCAGGGGTTTGGCAGTTGAAATTCAATGCAAAGAAGTGCAAGATAATGCATATGGGGCACAAAAACCCTGGCACAATATATCAGTTGGGAGGTGAGGATATAGCATGCACCAAGCAAGAAAGGGATCTTGGGGTTATCATCTCTGATGACCTCAAGGTAGGGAAACAGTGTGACAAGGCAGCAGGTAAAGCAAATAGGATGCTGGGATGTATAGGCAGGGGCATTACCAGCAAGAAAAGGGAAGTCATAATTCTGCTATACACGACACTAGTGAGACCCCACCTGGAGTACAGTGTACAGTTCTGGAGACCATACCTATGTAAGGACATAGACAGGGTAGAGAAGGTTCAGAGGAGGGCAACAAAGATGGTGCATGGATTGCATCACAAGTCCTATGAAGACAGGTTGAAGGAACTGAACATGTACTCCCTGGAGGAGAGGAGGGAGAGAGGAAATATGATAGAGACATACAAGTATCTTACAGGGAGGAACAGGGTGCAGGAAAACACTATTTTTAAGTGAAAAAGATGTTCCAGAACTAGAGGGCATGGGATGAAGTTGGAGGGAGGACGATTCAGAGGAAACATGAGAAAGAATTTCTTTACAGAACGGGTAGTGGACAAGTGGAACACCCTGCCAGAGGAAGTGGTGGGGGCTGAAACAATCACGGGATTTAAGAATGCATGGGATAGACATAAAGGAATTCTGGAGGTCAGGGGTAAGGTGCAACAGACTTCTAGGAAAACAAACTGAACTTACAAGCTCAAATGGGCAGACTGGGTGGGCCATAGACCCTTATCTGCCGACACTGTCTATGTATCTATGTATCTATGTAATAATGACGGCCGTACTGGGGACCTATTATGCCTCCCAGAATCACATGAAGTATCGCATGATCTGAAGTTTCTAATGGGATCATATCTGCCTTATGAATATGAAGATTTTTCTGCATAAACAAAAAATCTATCCTAGTGGACAAAGCTCCCCTATGGTAAGTATGTCCACCCTGTGAATGCAAAAGTCGAAAGGAGTCTTGCAGATTTCACTGCTTACGTATACCCTTTAAACAATTAGAAGCACAAAATAATTTTTGTGTAACAGCCCCTCTGTTGTGTCTATCTACCACGCAGTTAAAATTTCCTGCCCAGAGAATATATTTAGTTGTAAGTAAATAAGGTTTAATTTTGTTAAAGAGATCTATCCTATCCTTTTTTTTAAGGGGGGCATAAATATTAATCAGTCTCCAACCCTCCCCTTTATATAGAAAGTCTAATAATAAAGCCCTCCCCAGTGAAATATCCACCATCCTAGAAACTTTAAACCCATCCCCCTAAATAAGACTCCTACACCATCACAAGCTTCGGTGCCAAATGAAAAAAAAGAAGGATCCCAACACCAAAGTTTCTGAGCTGCCCTAACCAAATAGTTTGTATTCAACCTAGTGTCCTGTAATAAACAGATATCACAGTCTAAGTTTTTTAAAACAGTCAGTGTAACTAACCTTCGTTTTGCATTCCTAATGCTATTAACATTCACTGTAGCAAGGCTGCGCAGTGAATGAGGCACTGGGGAGGAAGACAGAAGTATAGTTTAAGGTGGTTTCTTTAACCTTAAACTCCCTTGGACTCTAGTCCCTAATTTTTTTTCCTATCCTTATCAATTCCCTGTACCAGCTGGTTCCCTTCAGACTCTGAAGTATGAGGGGCTAATGAAGAGGCTTCAGAATCTCCCCCCCCTGTTCCGATTCCTGCGTACCTCTAGACAATACTTCAAAGTTATTTGTCAATAGTATCCCTTCGTCTTCAGGTACATAAGATTTGGCAACCTTAGGTCGAGGCCTAGACTGTTTAATACCCCGCTTCTTCGCTACACTTTTTACAGTTGGAGGAGGGGGCATTTCCCCAGTTACCATGTCTCCTGCAGGGTCAACCATGGTTGCATTCAGCATAACATCATCCGCCGGAGGAACAACTGGCTCTTCAGGCATATTGTGACTATCTACTACATCTACCACAATGATCTCAGGGGGTAGGGGAGATGGAGGGGGAAGGGTAATGGGCTTAGATTGGGCAGGTTGAGGTTTATGTGCAAAGGTTCCCTGTTTAGCCATATCTTTCTTTTGTGCTTCTCTTAAAATAAAATCCTGACTCACATGAGCAGTGCGATTGTGTGTAGCTCATGGACAAGTTCTATATGTATGTCCAATGTCCACACACAAATTGCACCTCATGTCCTCCTTACAGACTGAACTACTGTATAATGGCCAAAGGATAAGCAAAGATTACATTTTAACTGGTCACAAGCAGAACCTAAATGTGTAGAAGCTCCACACTTAAAACAAGTCTTTGGTTACCCAGGATAAAAGCAGTGGCCCTTTCACTCCCTAAAAACAAAGTGTTCGGTAAATGTACAGGGCCTAAGCTATTGTTCCTTAAACGGGCCCTTATACTTCCCACCCCCGTTCCACAAATGTTCTTCATCAAAAATTGGTTGTGGGGAATCAATCACATCACATTTTTGTTGCATCCAGTACGTGATATCATGCACTGACACTGATTCATTTCTGAAAAGAACTGTAACATTTTTGAGTGAAGGTTTTGTCAAGGGCAGAACACGAAAGGGTATCGATACTTCTGTGTACTTTAACTCACTCAGCTCTAGAATGGAATCTTGAGTGAGTGCTGCATTCCTGTGTAAAAATGGCTGTTTTCCTGAGCAGTTAGAATGTTCGAACCTGAAATGGTAACACTCCGACTTGGAGTATAAATAACTAAAAAAGTACAATTCCTATCACAAAACTTACAGTACGAAGTTTGCTCACAATAAAAAAAAAAAACTTTAAAATGAGGGGTCACACGTTAGTAGCATTAACATTTTTTTTTTTACAAAGCATGTAACAATGAAAATTTTAATTTTTTTCTTAAAAAAAAAAAACATTAGAAGTGGCAAATGTCTGTTGTATGATGGTTTGCCATCACACCAACATCTGTTCATTACACTGCCACAGTTTAGAGTATTTCTGAGCTGTTTTACTCAATAAAACAGACCATAAACTAAGGCATGTGCCAACACATAATGTCAGTAAACCAACTGAATTCAAAAAAATGCTCTGCACAACTGCCCACAAGATGCACAAACCACAATAACTGAAAAAGTATGCCTCCTAGCCCCTAGACACCTGCATGGAAAATGTTCACAATAGCAACAGCTTTAAAATGATGGGTCACTCATGTTAGTGGCATTTGCAGATATTTTTTTACAGTTCCTGAAATGATAAAAAAGAGCATTTTTCTACATTTTGTTCCCAAATAGAAACCTACATCATAAAAAGTACACTTACTAGACCCCAGACACCAGCATGATAATTGTCCACATTAAAGAGACCTTTCAAATGATAGGTCACACACGTTTCTAGCATTTACAGTTTTTTTTTGTTTCTTACAGTGCCTGAAATGGAGAAAAATCACATTTTTACACTTTTTTTATCCCAAAAAACTAAAACATAAAAAGTACACTTCCTAGCTCCCAGACACCAGCATACTAATTTTTCATAGTGAAAAGAGCTTTCAAATCTGGGATCACACGTTTCTAGTAATGGAGAAAAAATAGCATTTTCTTCACTTTTTAACCCAAATTAAAGCCTAAAAAAAAGTAATTTACTCTATTTAACTCAATGGTGACCTCTATCTTAAAGTTGGTATTCTGGTAGGTAGGAATATTTCCTACTGACCTGCACTTTCCAATAACCTTATTCCTGTTTGGTTGATCCAAAAAGTGCATAAGAAGTGCAGGACGCACATATGTGCTCTGGGGATGAGATGAAGTGAATACCGGTTGCACATATGCACTATGGGGACTAGAGGAATTTTCTTGATGATGCACATATGTGCTATGGGGCTGAGTGAGTTAATGAATCATATTTAGACCAGAAACAATCTAAACCTTGTGGGGTATTAAAACTAACATCATACAAATTAGTACCGGAAACGTGAATCAATGCATGTATTTCGTTAGAAAAGAAACCTAATGATGCTTTCAACAAACTTCTGCCTACATACAAATGGTCTGGAGCTATTTTCAGCCCCCTCCAAATACTCCAATCGTACAGCATTACATCTCTGTGGGGAGCCAGAAAAAGGATCCTTTCATCTGAGTTGTTCCCACGCAATTTTTGACTGTTCAGAAAAGTTCTTGTGCTGTCGTGGCGAAATTGTATTCAGAGGCCAGCCTATTACCCCACCCTGCAGGTCGCATCTCAGAGCCTTCCGACTCAGAAGATTCAGACACCGAGAAAGGAGGTAATACTGTCTCCATATTATCTTGCAAATCATCTGAACAGTCTGTGTGTTTCATGTGGGTGGTGTCCCCTCCAACTAGTTTTGTTTGTCCTGTCTTAGTTATAATTTCCCCCTGTGAAGGAGGTTGTCCTGGTATCGGGCTATGCGAGGGGGTCAGGAATCCAAATACCTGACTCACCCCACTTCCACACTACATTCAAAAGAGAGCATTCTAAGGAGGTCGGGGAACTCCCGTATTTGACAGGAGTAACACTAACTTTCTCTCCCTTTGTGTAAACCAAGCCCAGACAGAGTAACACAGTCACTCAGTTGTTTCTGAAGGAAAGGAGTACTCACGGATCCGGCGGCCTCACTGAGGTCTGGGAGCATTTCAGTCAGTAACATAGGCTGAGCTGTAGCTGTCACAGTCTTCTCCACCCGCTCTGACTCAGGTGGAATGTAGGTCACCAGGCTGAATCACAGAACTCTCAGTTGAAGCTGCACCCACTGCGTTGTATTCAGGCAAGTCTCTCAGAAACAGCGCAGCAACTTTCAAAACGTCAGGATTGAGCGGTTCAGGCTGTTCAGTATTTAAACCCATCTCCATAGTGGTTGTGCTTGCATTTCATCCAAGCCCATCATACCTCAGTGCTTTATTTTGTTTCAGGATATTTGTCAGCCAAACTTCATCAGAGGCAAAAAGACCTGTAGTTGGACTCACAGAATCAGTTTCAACAAGAGGTAAATCTTTCTCAACTTCCATAGTAGCTTCAACAACATCGTTGATCTCCTGAGCTGGACTTGTGGGTTGGGAGACCTGCACACCCACAGGTACACCAGCAGAATGAGCAGTTGAAACACCTTCCTCCATAGCAGAAGCACCCTACTGCAAGAGTAGGGGAATTTTTTTATTAAAATCAGAACAAAATCATAACAAGGAATAAACAAATCAATATTACATCATGCATAACCATAAAAGGGAAAGAAACCAAAACATAAATAAGTATTAATTCATACAATAATTTCTGAACTTAAAAAAACAGTATAACTCACCCCTTCCCCTACCCACTATAAGAGTAGGGGAATTTTTTATTGACAAAATATAAAAGCATGATACAACCAAATAGTAATATGGCACATGAAAGCATAAAAAACAGGAAAGAAACGAAAATATGTATTACTTCATACATGTAAGCAAAAAGTAAACATTACAGAGTATTTCTACCTGGAATCAAAGAAAAGAACAACATAAATGAACAATAAACATCATATCCCCAATAAAACAATTGGTAAAGAGCTGCAGCCCCCCAAAAAAGAAACAAACACCCTCCCCCCATCCCCACATATGTAAATTTTAGGAGAAATGTTTGGTGAAATCATATCAAAACAAATATAAAGCAGCATTACATCATGCAAATCCAGAAAAAAAAAGAAAAGTCAAGAACATAAAAAGTATTAGGTCACACAGTAGCCCCCAGCCCAAAAGGAAACAACAGAACCCAACCCTCTTCTTCTTCCTACTGACCGAGTAGGGGGAATTATAACTGAATAACAGAAAAAAACAAAAAAATACAAACATTGTGAAACCACACAAAATGATATACTAAACAGAGAACAAGAGAAATAAAAAAAATACAAAATGGTGTTAAGTCACACAAAAAGTACACAAATCAAAAGGAAAGCAAAGAAGTAGGACATGAATACAGGTCCTAACAACCGAAAAAAGAAATCAAGAACAAAAAATTGTACAGAATACAAAAGGAAACCCCTTCCCCCCTCCTCCCCTAAAAGAGCAGGGGAGATAATAAGGGAAACTATAAAAAGCAAATAAATGAAAAGCAAATTGCAAAACCAAATAGAAAAAAAAAACAGAAAAGAGTAGATAAGGTCAAACTCTTAGTATAAACAGCAAAAAACAAAAGGAAGAACAAAAAGTCCTCCCCATCCTCTAAACTGAAAAGTTAGGGAGACAATGCAACAAATCAACAACCGAACAAAGAATAACAAACAGCGGTAAGACACAAAAAAAAAAGAACAGATTTAAGCAGAGGGGAAAAGAAATCAGAAAAGAAAATAAAGCAGGAAAAAGAGATATGAATAACAGAAAGGAGAAAAAAAGCAACAAAGCAACCACTCCAAAGGAGACTCAAGTCTAAACAAAGCACAATAAAGGACACAAGAACAGAAAAAACTACAACAAAGACTAAAAAGTATGAGCCCAAAACAAAACTGGCTACCACCCCCAAACCAAAACAAAACACAGACAAGATCAAGCAGCAGAAAGCCACTTACATGAAGCCCAGTAAATCTGGTATGTATCACAGGGCAGAGAAGCAAGCTTCCTATCTAGAACAGAGTGGAGCTCTGCAAAAATCTGATCCATAATATGAGTGCTCTTAAAAGATTTCTGTTGCAACAACTGAGCACAACGGGCCTGCCATAGAAAAAACCTACAGAAGGCAAAGACAAGGTGGAGGGTACTAGGATAATAATGAGAAAGGGAGGCAGGAAACAGCTCATACACAAGAATGTCATATGAAATTGACTTAAGATGCTTTTCCTTCCATTTATGGAGCCAAAGAGTCCAAAAATTCTTACTAAAAGAAAAATCCCCCAAAAAAAATGACTCATGGTTTCCAGTACGCCTGGACAAGTATCCTGAAAACACATACGTTCCTCCAAAGACTTGTGCAGGTGATTACCACACCCCCCAATCTCCCATGACACGACAACCAAGTAACATCCCATAACTTTGCTGGAAGTCTAGGGTCAGTAAGCTGGCAAAAAATCACAGCAGTATCCAATTCAGTACCAAGAGCATTCAACAGACTAGGGGTATCTGAAAAGGAGAAAAGTAGAACAGTGTGATACAATTGCTTCCTAGACTGGGATCGCAGAACCTGAGGGGTCAAGTGCCATTGCTGGATTTTAAGAAAAGTGGGAAACAAGAAGGAGGGAATACCAAAAGTCCTAAAATTCCGAGGGACTTCCGAAGGAGGACCAAGCCATTTTGCACACAAAGAAGTCACCCATGCACCTAAAATAGAAACCCAAGGGGGGGGGGGTGGAAGCTGCAACAGAAAAGGAAACAAAAACTTAAGAAACAGGCAATGAAAAAAAAACACAGGATTCAACATCTGAACACCACCCTGACAATAATCAAGATGTAAAAAAACCCGCCAGACAGGATTTAAATGAGAACACCAGAAAACTTGGAAAAAAAAACACTATTGACTTTGGCTTCCAAAACAAAAGGAAGAGGGAAAACAGTAGCCACATGTAAAAATAAAGGAAGAACTAAAGTCTTCAAAAGCAAAACACGTTTCTTCTTGGAAATAGACCGACCCTTCCAAGAGGAAACAAGCTGGAGACCTTTATCAATAGCCAAATTCCAATTATACAGAGAATCATCAGGACTGTCAAAATACAGACCCAAAATTTTAAGAGGACCAGAAACAACAGGAATCCCAGCCACAGAAGTAGTAGTTGAGGAGGGCACAGAGCAGGGAAAGATCTTAGCCATACTTTTATGAAAATTCAATGGAGAACCAGAAAGAGAACTAAAGTCAGAAAATAGACATGTGAAACCCGAAGCAGAAAGAAAGGATGTGTTACAAACACATTAATCATCAGCGTACGCAAAAACAGTAGGTACAGATTGACCACCTAGAAGGAACAAGGGAGAAATAGCAGGACAGGAGCCCAACTTACGTAACAAAGGGTCAGTCTGGAACAAATACAAAAGGGGACTCAAAGGACAACCCTGCCGCACTCCCCGTTTACTCAAAAACGCAACACCAGGAGAATGGTTGATATGAGGGGTGATCCAGGCAGTGTTATATAAAAGCTTAAGCCAAGAGATAAAACCAGAAGGAATATGGTAGTGTGCCAAAACAGAAAACAAAAAGGAATGCTCCACCCGATCAAAAGCCTTTTCTTGATCCAAAGAAAACACTACAGCCCTACTTACATCAGTACAAGAATACACCACATCCCTAAGATGAGACAAAGTATGTAGCATGGAACGACCTGGGATAGCACAAGTCTGAGCTGTGGAAATAACGACGTCTGCTATAGGCAGGAGCCACCCCAAAAGAATGACAGCCAGAATATTATAATCCACATTAGGGAGGCTCAAAGGTCTCCAGTTCTGTAAATCAGAATGGTCGCCTTTTTTATAAATCAAAAGTAAAATAGCATCTGAAAAATGTAGAGGGACTGAAAATTAAGCCAAGACATCATTAAAAACAATAGTCAGAGCAGAGGCAAAAAAATCAATGAAAGAGTGGTAAAGCTCAGCTGTCAAACCATCCAACCCCAGAGAAGTACGCTGTATCTGTTTCTTAATAGCAGTCATTGTTTCCAAAACAGAAATGGGACGCACAAGAGCAAGAAGCAGGTCCTCAGAAACCTCAGGAATGACCAAATCAGAATTATACTCATCCGGATTTAAAACAGACTAGACAGTACCAAACATCCCTTCCACATGGGACTGTACAATGTGCCTCAAAGACGGAAGAGAAGTATGGTGCACTCCTGTAAGGGGATCAACCAGACCATCAATAATCATGGAAGAGATCCTATTAGAACAACTCCTATAAGGATCAAATGCAGCCTTAGAAGCCTGCATACCACACTGAGCTTCAACCTTCAAAGAGAGGGCACGATCATACTGATATCATTCCATAACAGACTTCAAAGCCTGAATTTGGCTGGAGAGATCAAGATGGAATTCAGAAGCCCTAGAATAAGTATCCAAAAGCTGCTGACGGAGTTGGAAATACCGAAAATAAGTAGAGTGGGACCGAGAGCCGGCAGATTTGATAAAAAAACGACGAAGGTCAGTTTTAGTGTCCTCCCACCAGAGGATAGAAGAAGAATAAGCATCCAGTACAGAAACTCTAGCTTGTGACAAATTCAGACAACCCTGAGAAATAAGAGAATCAGTCAACAAAGAACTATTCAACTTCCAACATATACAAGAAGCAAACGGATAAGGACCAGCACTAGGAGAGCAGAGCAAAGCAACTGCCAAATGATCCGACATCTCACAGGGAATTACAAAAGCCTGGGAGACTGAAACATTCCTGGAAATGCAGAAAAAAATCAATCCGTGTTGCAAGAGCTCCCTTATAAAAAGTTTTTGCACCCTGCTGGTGAACAGAGGTATAAGCATCCACCAAATGGCCCAAAAGAAGGATTTTAGACAAGGTAGCAGCATCACTAAAAAGCTTGTGGGCATCACTAGGTCTATCAGAAACAGAAAGACCACAATTGAAATCACCCCCAAAGTAAACTTGTCGAGTGGTAAATAAATAAGGTTGGATAGCAAGAAACAAAGCAGACCAAACCGCAATACTCTGTGGCACATAAGTATTAATCAAATAAGAAGGAACAAAATCAAAAGAACCATTAATAAGGAGAACCCTCCCCAGAAACACATTCGAGAACTCTGGATATCTTAAACCGATGGCCAAAAAACAAAATGTCCACCCCATCACAGAGATCCTCCCCATGCGACCAAAAAGAGGGCCTCACAGTCCATCGATGTCTCACCTGTGCAACCTCAAACCTAGATTTAAGCCTGGTATCCTGACCAAAATAAACATCCTGTTTCAAGGAAAGCAAGAAACCAGCAGTAGAAATCTGTTTACGGAAAGATTTCATACTGCACACATTCAAAGTGCAGCACCGCAGACTAGGCTGCTTAGGCATGGGCAATAAAGGTCAAAAGAGATGCAGAGAACTGCAGTGGGTGTCAGGGGCAGAAAAAAGAAACAATCTGACCAAAACAGAAAGCCCAGAAAAAAGGAACCCTCAAAATCACCTATGAGGGAACTGCGTCCTCTGCATCTTTTCCAACCGGGGAGTTTCTCTACCAGATTCAAAAGAAAGGTCCATATGAGAGAAAGAGGCAAGAGAAGAATCAAAGTCATTTTCCTCACCTTCAGTATCCCCCATTGTCTTTTTTTAGCTTGCAACTAAAACTTATTTCAAGTAACAACAGTAGTAGCAGGGGTATGAGACTCAGACTTCCGCTTACTCTTCCTACGTTTAGTAGAAGGGACAGTAACAAAGGGCAGATCAGTTTTGGGGGGGAGGCATAACATCCATCAAAATCGGGACCGGAGAATGGATTGCAGCAACCACAGGAGAAGCCTGGGCAGACTTCCAAACTGGAGTAACAGTCTGAGAAAGAGGGGGCTCCTGGGGGGAGAAACAGAGGGACACACAAGGGCCGGACCAATAGTAAGCACTAGGTCAGTAGGCACCAGAGACGGCTCCTGCTGCTACTTCTGGGCCTGTAACTGGGACTCAGAGATAGTGGTAGAATGGTCCTGGGGGACCCTATCAACCCTATTAAGTTCAGTCCAGCAGTAGCGTAGCAAATTCCCATAGGGCATAGGTGCAAGGCAATGTTATAGTGCCCCTCCCCAGTTTTAAATAAACATCCAAAAATGATTCGGGCCCCTCAAACCTTGTGGGACCTGGGTGCCACTGCACCCTTGTAGCTATGCCCCTGCAGCCCAGGGACATTGGGGGTAGTTATGACTGTGATCCTCACACAGATTACAAAACTGAGCATTAGGACAACCCAAGCTAACATGGCCATAAGCAAGGCACAAGGTGCATCTAGGCTGATCACAAGTGTAACTCAGGTGAGTCCAAGAGCCACACTTATGACAGGTGTGAGGCTGGCCAGGGTAGAAACAGATACCTGTATCCTGACCACTGTAAAAGCTACCAGAAATATGCAGAACTCCCTGCTCAGTTTGCTTAAGCTGAACTTTAATCTTCCAGCCACCCATCCACACTAAATCTTCATCAAAAATAGGGTGGGGAGAATCTAATAGATCACATCTCTGACAAAGCCAAAACTGCACATCATGGATATTTACTCCTTCACTATGAAATAATAAAGTAAGTACTTTCACCAAGGGTTTAGTAAGGGGTATGATTAAGAAAGAGGCCCAAATTGGAGTGTTCTTAACGAGCTCATACTGAATCCAAAATTTTTCCAGAGTCTGAACAGTCTTGAAACTAACATTGTACACAGTTTCCTCCTTGATATGAATGAAGGCAAACAATGCTGAAGGGTTAATTTCCAGAGAGTCTCTAAGCACACCTTGGAGAACAGTGCGGCGTCCGGGAGCCGTTGAAGAATCACACAGGAACTTTAATCGAATCGCATTTTTCCACTGAGCACGTTCCCTAAAAGATTTAAACAAATCTGACATTTTGAAAGAAGGAGTCGAGTCCTCAGGGACAGGAGCAGAAGGAGAAGATTGGTGAGCAGGAGAAGCACAGTGTTCTGTCGGTACCTGTGATTGGACCACAACGTCCAAAGAGTCAGCGGTGTTCTCAGTAGCAAGCGGTGGAACAGAAAGATCTGTCTCAGGTTCCACAGGGAGAGAAGATCAAGTAGAAACCAAAGCTGGAGCAGTACGAAAAACATTCATAGGCATTCCAATAATAGCAGCAGCAGAAACAGGACCAGGCGAAGTCCAGGGCTCCCCATCTGAAGATCTCTACCAGCCAGCAGCACGCAGAGCAGCGTCTGGAGACCAAGTAGACTCTATTCAACAGTGGTCCTCGAGGTAGGTCTAAGGTGCAAATGGGAGGGCGGGGAAAAGGCAAATCAGCAGGGAGGGTTTCAGAGGCCTGTTGAAGTGAAGTCTGAGGAGTAGAAGATACAGAATAATCGGCGTCAGGCAAAGTGTCTTGTATAGAAGCATTATCATGTATCAACTGTAGAATGAACTGTTTATGCTGAGAGAACATCTGTCATAACATAGCATCAAGAAGCACAGCAGCTTCATGGCTGTCCCGTTTAGCAGAAGTCTCCATGTCAGATAAACCAGAAGGAACAGTAGAATTCTAATCAACAGCAGAAGCAGAAGGAAACACACCGTTAGTGTGAACTTGAGAAGCCTCAGAAGCAGGAACACAAACTGGCTCAGACACCAAGATAGGATCCAAAGGCAGAGCAGAGCCTCCACCACCACCTCCATCTCCCACAGGAGGAACGTCGGCCATCTTGGAGTCACCGACAAAAGGGTCCCCCCTGCTCACAGGAAGCAGAGTAGGAGAATTTCCCCCCGGTGCCCTGGCCAAATTTCCCCCCCATTCACTAAAATACCACCAACAGCTTAATCTGGTTCAAAGTCAGTTGGCATTCATCTGTATCGCCCTTCCCTGGGATGCGCCTGAAAATAGGCAGAATTTGTCTAGTGCACTTACCCGGTCAACAAAAACTAAATACATAAAACAAATAAATTTAGAATTTTTGTAGGGGTGTGGCACATTGAGCCAAAGCTCATTGCCTGATGCTTTCTGGGACAGAACTAAGCACAGGGAGTTTGTGACTTGCTTAGGTTCACACAGTATGCAGCTGACTGTGGGATTCAAACTTGGGTCTCCAGGTACACCACTCTATGCTTTAATCCCTAGGCTATACTTTCTACCTTACCAATTTAATTTAGATCCCGGTCCCCATAAACTGCCCTGGATATATGTAAATCACATGTATCCAGCTAAAGTAGTTTTGCAACCTGTACATGGCCCTGCTTGGATTTTAATGCCTCAGCCTACCCCCAACACCGGGCAAGGGGCAGACACCACAGGTGCACAAGACTACACCAGAATGTATCTTTGCTCCAGGTGGAGCAAAGAACTGTGGGATATGGCAATCCTCCACAGACTGATTTATACTCATATGGAAGAAAAACTGTTTACTGTAATAAAATATTGGCATGTCATGGCACCAAGACCTCCAGGCCAGATCCAGGGATTGGGGACAACAGTGTTGGGGGGGCATTCAGGCCCTACATAAACCCAGGAATGTGGTGCATGAGGACTACAGCAGGGGGATCCCCTGGTGTAGCCATCATCCCACCACACAATGGAAAACACATTACAAGTCGGGCCGATAGTGTCCCTGCCCAAGTGCTCACATTGACCATCCTCACAGAGGTGGAGAATGGGTTGGGAACAGCCTCTGTTGGGAGGGGGAGACAACAGAAAACATGTTTGTAATGCATAGAAACTGCTGCAAGTGCAGAGAAAGGCCTCTACACTCCAAAGCCCTCCCTACGAGGTGTTTAGGGCCTTGACAACCCTTTGTGACTTAGGCCCTTTGCAGCCTGTTAGAATTTGTTTAATGCTTTTTGCTTCAGTTTAGTTAGTCTTCAGTTTTCAACTAACTTGTTTTACAGCAGGAATTAAAAATAATCTCAAGGACCTTTTTTGTGTAGTCTAGCAGTGGCTGCTTCACATACAGGAAATATAAGGACTAATTTAAGATGAGATGCAACAGAAAGTTCTGAAAATAAAAAAAAGGCCATCTTTCAGAGGGCTGCATTGTCAGTGTGGATACTATTCGATTTAATCTACAGGAAGTAGAGGTGGAGGAGGTTACAGCTAGTATTTCATTAAGGCGTATGATTTCATTATGAGAGTAGCATTTTCCTTAGAAATATGTAAAACAGCCCTTTTTAAAACTCACATTGGACTGAAGCAGCTGGTGATGGGTGGCCCACGTGGGTAGTGCCATGGGTGTAATTTTGCTACAGAGCTGGACACATCAGTGAGGAACTGGCATCTTGGGTCATCTGGAGCCCAAAGGGTAGGGGGTGCAATACACAGTTCTACAGGGGTGGCACATTTGTAGTTTCTGAGTGCGTCAGTGCTTAAGCATAACATTATTAACCTGGCAGGATGCTGCAATTATTCTTCTCTAGAACAGGGTTCAGCATCTTCCTGTGCTTCAATCATCGTGTTGGGGTTTTACTCGGGCAAGGACATAAGAAGCCTCTGTCTCTGCTGTATGGGGAACAAACTGGCACATCCAAGCAAAGGAACAGTTACTTGTCTCAATAGCAGAGCCTTATAATAGAACAAGCAAAATACCCAGAAATATTAGACCAAGAGTCAAGAAAATTAATTTACCAGAATAGCCCAGCTGAGTTGTAATAGTTCATTTCCTGTGTTGGTCCTGTTTCTTCCCAGTTGTATCAGGCACTGTGAAGTAGTCTATACACCCTTCACCCGGGACCTCTATTCTGCTAAGATACTGCAGAAGAACAGGGTGAATCAAGACCCAGCCCTGCTGATTTCTGGCCATATGCACTGACTGCATGGAAGCTTGGAAATCCCTGCAGGGGAGGGACACAGATGAGCCTCACCTGGGAGATCTTAAGAGGAAAGCAAAAAAAGCAAAGAGGTTTTATGGGCTGAAGAGAGATAGCATGACTGATGTGAACTGGAGAACTGAATCAAGCTAAAAAGTATTTTGTTTTGTATTTGCTCCGACACAATGTAAGCTGTTGTGAACCTTGGTTTGGTGTTGAGGTAATGCAACTTTTTTTTGTTTCATGGAACTTTGTTTGCCTGAAGATTTTTCTGAGGGTTCACCCAAGTCTCACAACAATGTTACAGGCACAACATAATATTGTAACAGTATTTTAAGGTTAGAAGGGATTCTAGGTCCACCATGCACCCCCCCAACACTTCACAAACAGAGATTAATAAGTATACTGTGAAATACCCTTCCCACTGCCCCCCATACCCTCTTCTCCCCCAACACAAACACTGGCCAGTGCAACAGCCATCTCATAAAACATTCGCTTTGGCCCTACTCATTGTTATACTGTTTGACTTTTTATTAACATATTTATTTATTGCATACCACTGTTGTACACATCTGTTTTATGGATTGTTGAATATTAACTACTGTTTTACTGCTGATTTTTTTGTTTGTACCGTACACACTGTTACATATTGGTGTAATTCTCTCCTATGAATCCAACACACAGGACACACCTGTAAATGAGCCATCTGTAGCTCAGTGTGCCTTTCCAGGGCAACACTTACGCATAAATAAAGATATTTCTTACCTACCCTACTACCCAGGGTACCCTAGGATTTCTTTCATCAGCCAACATTTGTCCAGGCTTACCTTGAAGGGCTATGCTGTATTTATGTCTTCTGTCTCCACTGGTGGGCTGTTCCATTGGTTCACCACACTCTAGACGTGCTTCCCAACTTCATACCTGAATTTACCACCTCGGCACTTCAAGGCATATCCCTGTGTCCTGCTGGAGGATGCATAAAGCATATCTGACTGTTCAGTCTTGTTGATGCCTTTGAGTATGCGGAAAACTTAGATCAATTCCCCTCTCAGCCTCCTTTTCTCCAATATGAACATGTTACAGGTCACCAGCCTCTCTTAATTGCTTTTGCTTCCCAAATTGTTGATCATTTTGGTGGCCCTGCATTGCACCCTCTCAACTCCCTTTCGATGTGCCCCAGCATTCTGCCAACCCTTTTGACAGTAGTCATGCACTGCTTGTCTAGCATGACTGCCTCCAGGTTCTTTTCCTCCTCCACTGCAGCAGGAGGAGCCCAATACAGTGTGTAGGCCCCTTCTGTTTTGCCGCTCCAAGTGTCGCACCTGGCTTCTGTCTACATTGAATCTGATGCTCCAAGAGTCTGAACAGTCATTCAGCTTGTTCAGGACCTCCTGAAGTTTTTTTCTGTTTTCTGTTCTCAAGGGAGTCCACCACCTTTGCCAGCTTATTGACATCACTGAATTTAAGCACCATGCTAGGGATACCAGCTTCTGGATCATTGCCAAAGATATTAACAGCAGTGACCATAGCACCAATCCCTGAAGGACAAGGCTGAGTATCCTTCCCCACTCAGAGATGTGTCCATCCACCACAGCCCTCTGCTTTCTGTCTCCATCCCTGTGTATATCCCATGTATAATTTGTAAGCGTACTGTGCCAGGAAGCTTGTCATGTGCCACAGTGTCAAGGGACTAGCTGGTGTCCAGATAGACCACTTCTATAGTCCTGCCCCTATCCACTTCACTGCTCACCACTTCTATGAGTGTGATCAGGTTGGTTTGGAATAATCTGCCCCTAATGAGGCTGAGATGGGGCAAAAACACTGCTGTTAACAAAGTATTACATTATTCTGTCCCTGATTATGACATCCAGGACCTTGCCCAGTACTGTCAGGCTGACTGCCTTGTAGTTGCCAGGGTCTGACCTTGCCGTTTTTTGAAGAAGTGGACCACATTGGACACTTTCCAGTCTTCTGCAACCAAAGTATTTGAAAAGATTTATGAAAGATTACTGCAAATGGCTTTGCCAATTGTTCTCCAAGCTCCACTATGATCTGGAGGTGTATCCCTTCCACCCCTTGTGACCTACCTGGCTTGATCTTCACCAGGTAGTTAGTTACTATAGTTAGTGGTATTTCCCTAGGCTGTATCATGGCTACTTGTGATGCCACGGGTACTCCCAGAGAACACCCTTCCGCCCCAAAGGGGCCCCTTGGTGAACACTGAAGCAAAGTATTTATTCAGCATTTCAGTCATTGTTCCTGGTGCTCTTGTATGTTCCTCCCCGGTTCCTCTGTTTTCAGGGGGCCAGTCCCCTATTTCACCTTCCTCCTTTTATTTATGTACTGGAAGAACGCCTTTGGGGTTCTCAGCTTCTACTGCTATTCTGGATCCCAGCCCCTCCTCAGCTGTCTTAAGTCTAGTTTTGCAGTCCCTCAGTGCTGTTTTCTACTGCTCTGTGGCCTAGAGGCAACCCATCCTTTTCCAGTGGTCATAGTTTTTAATTTGTTCAGAAGCAGTTGCTTCAGATCCCTATTGAGCCAGGGAGACCACCTTTGGGCCCCTTCTATCTTATTGCTCACAGGAATGAAGACCACTGTGACTACTTTGAGCACCTTCTTCAATTAACCCCACACGTTTCCTCTGAGTGTTCCCAGCACTTCCAGCCTCATACAGCTGCTCCAGACACTTGGACTCAAAGTCAGCCATCTTGGCAAAGTATGCCTTTCTAAACTTATTGATCCTGTTGGCTGAAGCCTGGCTAGTCTTCTCTGTCACCAGGAAAAAGGTTTCCTAGCTGTGGTCACTGCCTTCACCCTGAAGATTACCTCATTCCAGCGCTTGAGAACAAGGTTAAGGGTAACCTCAAGCCTATTACCCTATTGCACATGCTGCTCTAGAAAGCTGTCCTTGAAGGTGGAGAGGAACTCTTGTCTCAGCCCTGCTGTTAGAATTCACAACATACAAGTTTATTACTGGACGACTGAAGTCTGCCAGGGTCACTCCTGCATTATATTTGGCTGCTCTCATTATTTCCTCAGTCACATGTGCATCATGCAGTGCTGAGTTGTTAGGGGCCTGTAGTACATCCCTAGGGAGACTCTTCTGCTTCCTTCCACCTAGCTTGATGCAGATGGATTGTCTGCCCCTTTGATTTTTTCCTTGTCTTTTGCAGTGATTTTCTCCCTTAAGAAGAAAGCCACGGTCTCTCCTTTTACAGCTATCCTTATAGAAAAGTTATCTTAGATGCAAACCACTTGGTTCAGTGCTGTATCTTTCCACAGTACAGATTCAATCGCCTTTGCATTGCAGACATTGATGGTTTTTCTTTGAATGTACAGGTCTGTGTTTTTCAGCTTGATTGTTTAGGAAACACCTGCACCATACCATGAGTGTGTGGTCCATGTGTCTTGTTTTGGATTCCTTCGGAATAGTCTGTATCCCTCTATCCTATTGTCCAAGTCACTTTCATCCCACATCAGATCTCTATGAGTGTAACTAAGTCCTGGCTTTTCAAGAGCATCAAGTTCTTAAGCTTACCCATATTACTGGGTACACTCCTCATCTTGGCTTGCATGCAAGTAAGAATAGTTGCCCTTTATTTCCTTGCCCCCTCCCCGTGGGGCTGTACTCTGGCACCCGCTGCTGTGCTGTCCTTCTCTTGGTGATCTTCTGTACCAGCCCCTCCCCTATCTTCTTGTTTAAATTCCTCTGCTTGCCTTGCCTATTTTGTTGGCTAGTACAGCCTATCCTGGGCATACAGGTGTTTACTGATCCAGAAGGCTCTCCAGTTGGCCAGAAAAGAAAGTCCACCCTCTTACACCACATCCTTAGCTGAGCCGTTAGTCTGCCTTATGGTCATCTGCTACTCCTCACTAGTTCCAGAACAATGAGGATCTTGGAAAATCACCCTGGATGTCCTCAGTGTTTGCGTGATGTATCCTGTTTGTGCCATAATGGAAGATAATGGTCTGGTCCTCCCCCAGCTGTGTTATTTGGCCCTGGCTGACAAAGTACCTCACCCAAACCAACAACTGTGTGCAGCAGTAACTCCCTCCATCTCAACCACTGCCCTAACGATGGAATTCCTAATGACTACTACCTTCCTGCCCCTCCAACTAGACTTTTTCTTTCTCCTCCTTGGCATTTTGGGTTACTGCTGTCTGGACTGCCACCACAAACCCATCACCTGTTTACCCCCCAATCTGGCCAGCTAGATGCTAATACCTGTTGCTGCTGTCCACTAGTAATTGTGCTTTTTTATGGACATGTCTGCTACCTCCCTTCTCCACTTAGATTCAGCCCCTATCCCTACTACTAGAGATCATAGTTCCTGCCCCATCCTCCATACCCTCCTTGTTCCTGCCATCCCCCTCCCCTGTAGGTCAAGTTTTTAAGTCCCCACCCTCCTCTTCCTCTATTCTCCTCAGCTGCTTGCTCAACGTTTTGTGCCCCTGTGTTGTCTCCAAATGCCACTCAAGCCTGGCAACGTACCTCTTGAGAATGCTGACCATACTGCTGTGGCTGCAGATGTATCCCCTCCTGCCCTCCAGAGGCAGGATGTTGTCCACCACACAGCCCTGGTAGTACACCAGGTGTGCTTTTCTCTAAATTTCCTGGATGCTATCCTACCCATTCCGCCATCTCCCCACTTAAAGTCCGCTTCAGAGGCCATCCTTCTTCCCTGTGCCCACATGGCACAGTTAGTTGCCATTCCAGACTGGCAACATGTCAGTCCAGAGCAATGACCAGCTAACAGCAACCACAGATGCCCCCCAAATGCTGCAGACAGGAGTGTGAACATCACACAGCCATGGCAGCCCTCCAAATGTACTTCCATCATCCATGGAAGCTTCACTGCTAGAAACAATTGTTAGGGCTGTTCCATTGGTGCAGCGGTAGTGATACTGCTTGTGTTGCCAGTGGCAACCCATGTTCAGGAATGGGCCAAAAGCATTGGAGGGCCAGTTGGGGGAGTAGGACTGAGCATTCCAGAGGATGCTCTTCTCCTCCTCGGGGTGGGTGGATTACAGACTCCACTGCAATAGTGACACCTGAGTAACCACAGGTGGTGGGGCAAGATGGAACTGTATGCAGTAGAAGGGAGATGCTGACTGGTTCTGATGGACACAACAATACATCAGCATGCACACACATCACCAAACCCTCATTTTTTTCATCCATGGGATAAGGGAGAACGAGGAAACATCCCGCAGGCACAAGGGATGAAGCTACAGCAACTCTCGGGTACTGACGTGCCAACTGTTATCCATTTCCCAGAGCTCTGCTGTTTAGGGGGAGTCTGACCAGATCCCAGCTGCCCCTCCCTCACAGGGGAAAGTCTTGGGTTAGAGGAATCAAAGGCAAGGGTGGTCTGGGAGGTTGTCAGGTAATTGGGTAGGGGCTGCCTTAGAGTGACAGAACAAAAATGGAATGCAAAAAAAAAAAGAGAAAGAAACAGTTACTAGCCCCCTAACTGACTTCAGCTCAGCCCAAGTCCCTCTTGGCCAGCTCTGTTTGCCTCATGACCATTCAACGCTTGGCAGTTCATTACTGCAGTGCATCTCACACTGCAGCCTTGTAGTCATCATAGCACAGAGCTGTGAACCTAGAGACCCAGGTTTGAGTCCAACTACTACAAATTACTCACTGTATGACCTTTTAGCAAGATGCTTACCTTCCTCTGCTTAATCACTCTGTGATCTGTCTCGGTGCAGTTTGAATCTCCTTGTTCACCTAATGGCAATAACATTCCCTCCCCTTCCTTTCATGGACTTTCAAACATTGAGGGATAATGTTCGGTATGAAAGACTACACAAAATCAAATGTCTTTCCTTTCCTTCCTTGCCCTTTTATAGGTGGAAGGACTGAAGTCCCCCTGAGGTCAGAGACTTGCTGAGGGTCAGACAGTAAGGAAATGGCTGTGGGGGAATTTTACAGCTGAACCATGGTGCCTCCCTTTGGCTGTACAGCATTTACAACAGGCATCTTGGAAGCTTTTAATAGCTCTCTTGCATATTTGTTGTTGTTGTTGCCCTCAGTGCAACTGAGGCACATTCTTGTGATGTTTTAGAACTGCAGATGTTTCATTGCTGCAGCAACATAATGCTTATGGCCACAAGACAGAAATGATCCAGTGTGTTCTGGACAGGCAGGGGCAGGGTAAGGCAGGAAGGTAAGAAGCTCTGAAGAATGAGGAACTCATTTTTTGGGTAGGTGTGCTGAACAGAATGTAAATACAGTCTGAGCTGCGCCATTCTTGGAAAGACGTTATGAGAGGCAAAAAAAACCAAAAGGCTTCTTGTCACAGAGCCAGAACTGAAAGTGAGAAGTACAGAACTCTTTAAGGGAATAGCAACAAATTATATTTACATGGTGGTGAGCAGCAAGGCATGTGGATTCAGCTTGGTCCAGTTGAAGAAATGGACATCTCATGTACAAAGTTTGATTTCCCCACCAAACCAAAGGCACCCTTTCTCATTCCCCCAACAAGATGGTCGTTCAGCAATAAAATTCCACCCAGTTGTGACAAGTTTCTACTTAACTTAAAATGTCAATACAACATGCCCTCCTTCCTTTTATTTGTATGTCCTTGGCAAGATACATACTGTATATACACAAATGTTGTTGGCAGATAAGAACGTTCGGCCCACCTAGTCTACCCATTAACGCAATTAACTGTGCTCTTCAAGCTTCCTTGGATCTAGTTTGTCCTCTTCCCATGACTACCAGGATCCCCTTATGCCTGTCCCATGCATTCTTAAATCTTGTAATTGTTTCCGCCCCCACCACCTTTTCCGGCAGACTGTTCCATTTGTCCACCACCCTCTCTGTGAAGAAGTACTTCCTCACATTTCCTCTGAACCTCTCTCCCTCCAGTTTCATCCTATGTGCCCTAGTCCTGGAGCAACTTTTTCTATGAAGAATTGAGTTTTTCTGCACCTTGTTCCCCCCCCCCCCGCCACGTGAGATACTTATGAGTCTCAGTCATATCCCCCCTCTCTCCTGTCTTCCAGGGAGTACGTATTTAAGTCTTTCAGCCTGTCTTCATAGGGTTTCTGAAGTAATCCTTGCACCATCTTGGTTGCCCTCCTCTGGACCACCTCCACCCAGTCTATGTCCTTACGTAGGTAAGGTCTCCAGAACTGGACACTGTATTTGAGGTGTTGTCTCACTAGTGTCCTCTCTAGTAGAATTATGACCTCCCTTTTCCTGCTGGTGATACCCCTGCCTATGCATCCCAGCACCCTTTTTGCTTTAGCTGCTGCCTTGTCACACTGACTCCTTACCTTGAGGTCCTCAGAGACGATAACCACTAAGACTCTTTCCTGCTTGGAGCATTCTAAATCCTCCTCCCCTCTCAGCTGATATGTTGTACATGGGTTTTTGTTCCCCATGTGTGCATTATTTTACAATTTTGTGCATTAAATCTCAACTGCCAATCCCTTGACCAGCTCTCAAGCCTCTGCAGATCTCTTCTCATTCTCTCCACACCTTCAGGCATGTCCACCCTGTTGTAGAGCTTGGTGTAATCAGTGAACAGGCAGATGTTCCCTTCAAGGGTCTCTGTAATATCATTGATAAAGCTATTGAACAGTACTGGCCCCAACACTAATCCCTGTGGAATCCCACTGGTCACCTTCCCCTATGTGGAGTGACAATCATTTACCACCATCCTCTGTGTCCTGCTATTTAGCCAATTCTCCACCCACTTTACCACCATCTTAACCACTCCCATGTTCCCCAGCTTGTTTAACAGCCTTCTATGTGGCACAGTATCAAAAGCCTTGATGAAGTCCAGGTTGGCCCCATCCACTCCTCCCGTGATCCACCTCCCTTGTCACTCAGTTGAAGAACTGAATGAGGCTAGCCTGGCAAGACCTCCCTCTAGTAAATCCATGTTGCCTTGGGTCCTGTAGATTGTTGGCAACCAGGTGTTCCATTATTTTCCTTTAGTAGTGTTTCCATGATCTTTCCTATTACTGAGGTCAGGCTGACTGGTCTGTAGTTTCCTGCTTCCTCTCTGTTTCCACTTTTGTAAAGGGGGACTAACTCAGCTCTCCTCCAGTCTTTAGGTACCTTCCCTGTTTCCAATGACTGGCTGAACATGGTTGCCAGTGGTTCCACCACCACCTCTTTTAGCTACCTCCGCACCCTGGGGTGTACCCCATCTGGCCCCATAGCCTTATCGACTCTTATTCTCTCCAGTTCCTTTAGGACCCTTTCCCTTGGAAAAGGACTTGTGTCTATTATGTGCCCTTTCTACACATTCTACTCCTTTTAAGATGATTTCCCGGCCCCTCCTCTGTGAAGACTGAGCAGAAGTATCTGTTCAGTATGTCTGCTTTGCGGTTGTCATCCTCCGCACTACACCCTTCCTCCCCTTTCAGCCTCACTGCCCCACCCTTTGCCTTCCTTTTTTTCTGTGATGTACCTGTAAAAGGTTTTGTCCCCCCTCACCACTGATTTTGCAATGCGTTCCTCTGTTTGTGCCTTGGCTTCCCTTACTGCCCTCCCTGCCTCCCTTTGTCTCTCCTTGTACCTCTCCATGTCCCCTACTGCCAGTGTCTTTTTGTACTGTTTGAATGCAGTTTTTTTTTTGCTTTCACTTTCTCAGCTACTTCCTTGAAATACCATAATGGTTTCCTTTTCCTTTTCCAGTTGCTAACCTGTTTTACACAGAGTTGTGTCACTGTTGTTATCCCGGATTTGAACACCACCCACTGTTCCTCCACACCTATTTTCCTCCCTATTCTAGCTAATGCCTCTTCTAAGCATTTCTCCATTTTTCTGAAATCTGCCCTCCTAAAGTCAAGAATTCTTGTTTTTGTGTAGCTGGATTCTGCCCCTTCAGTTATCTCAAACCCCAATGACCGGTGATCACTGTTTCCCAGGTGCTCTCCCACTGTGACCCCTGTCACACTGTCCACATTTGTGAGTACCAGGTCCAGTATTGCCATCTCCCGTGTAGGTTCAATGACCAGTTGCCTAAGGAAATCTCTCTGCAGGGAGTCCAGGATAATCCCGCTCCTGGTTGTTGCTGCTGTGGGGAGGTTCCAATTTATGTCTAGTATATTGAAGTCACCAACCAGCATTACCTCCCCCCTGTGTGCCATCCTTTGGATAGCCAGCATCATCGCTCTATCTATCTCCTCCCCTTGGGCTGGTGATCTGTATATCACCCCATGCGGATTGCTGACCCTGTTCTTCTTACTAGTTTAACCTACAGTATCTCCCCTTCCCTACTTGTTCCCCTAGAATCTCAGTGGCCTTTATATTATCCTTGACATAAAGTGCTACTCGTCCCCCCCTTCCTGCCTGCCTGCCCTGTCCTTCCAGAATAGATTGTAGCCTGGTACAGCCATTTCCCAGTTGGGCTTATCATTACACCAGGTCTCTGTGATGGCCACAATTTCCATTTCTGACTCTGCCAGAGCAGTAGCTCAGCTTTTATTTTTGTTAACATCCTGGGCTGTACTCTAACTCTGCATGTTCATGTCAGGAATCTGTAAGAGAGTAGCTATGTGCCTCACTATACATTTATTATTAATTTTCCTTTCCAGGGTTTATATCACATCTTTGTATTCTGCCCAAAAATTCTGCATACAAAACATTTGGTGGTCCCCAACTGTCCTCATACTACCTTTATTTACAACATCATAGAACATAGCATGATATGCTACTAACAGCAAGTGTGGAGTCACTTGGGGACATTCAGATGCTTCTTGAATGGCACTAAAATAAGTCCTGCATTACCTGAAATATTTATTACAATAATCACAGATGAAAATAAAAAAAACAATACTACAAAACATGAAGGTTAAACATAATGGTTTTATATGTGTATAGGTAGAGTTGTAGTGAATTAGGTAATAAGAGTAGCTTCTTGGGTTCTTTGGGAGAGAGAACTGTGAAGCTGAGCAGATCTGGCACACAGAGGACTAGAGAGGATCACTCACAAGTTAATAGGTATTGTGAGAGAGATGTCTCTTTTAATGTAAGTGAATGAGACGAAAGGACGAGGCTCAGTATTCATAGGTTCAATTTATAACAATTTTAGTGAGGTATCATATTCATGGCCATTGTTGTCCCAGTGCTTTGTGGAGATCCCTTAGTCATGGGGAAGGGTCCTTTATATTCCATACCATACAAATCTTCAGTACACTATTGCACTGAAAGTAACCAAGGATAAGGATAGCTGTCCATTTTTTCCATGTAGCTTTTTCTCTTGCTGCATGTGGGCAGGCTTATCCAGCCCATCCCCATCCTCCACGATCTGCTGCCACTTTCCCCATGAACTCACCTGACCAAAGGTTCCCCACAGCTTGCCACCTATGGTGAGACCAAGAGGGGAAGGCAGATCTCCACCAGTACATAATCCAAAAATCAGGCAGTGCTCCTAGGTGATGGTGTGGGTTGGGAAGGAATATGCAAGGCTTTATGAGCCTGAATGTTCTTTTCCTCTTTTCTGTAGTCCCACCCATCCTACTGCAGACAGGCAGTAGTGTGTACCATGTGAAGGCACACACGCACTATGCCAAACCAGCAGTTCCTCCCTTACGTGCTGCTCCGGCCTGCACGACCATCAGGCCTCCACCTGGTGGCAATGGTGGTAGTGTTGACAAGCCTCCTGGGAGAAAAGAGCAGTCCATCAGATGCTTGGTCCTCTCCTGGCCAACCTCAGCAACCCAAGTCTGCTTCCAATCCCGGGTCGCCAGCATGGCGGGCTGTAGCACTAATGTGTACTGCCGCATTACTGGCCAGCATTAGTGTCTGTTTTTAGAAACATTAGAGCGTGCAGCTCATCTTAGGTTTCAAGTTCCTGCTCCTGCTTGGGAACATCATGCAGTCAATGAGGTTTTACAGCATCTGGAATATAGAAGAGAGGCAAGATGATGCCCATGATAAACCAAAGTATGGAAATGAAACCACGGAACAAAATGGACATAAGGAACATAGAATGACTAGATGAATATAGTATTAAAAATATGGATTACCTGATAGAGAGACATGAACCAGTGATAAGCATCACTTACTTACTGATATTAAAATGATAAAACACTGAGATGAAAATTGTATGAGACAATAAACAACTGATCTGAAAAGACAAACTGAGAATTTAGTTAGAAAATGACATCAGATGACAACCACATATGCCTATACATTCTCTAAGTGCACCTTATTCAATAAAAGTTGTTCCTGAGAGATAAAAAAATAGGTTGCCAGACCATTTCTTCATTCATTCCATACTTCAGATCAGTTGCCTTGAAACTACTCGTCTAATAAGCCCCTGGACACAACAGTTTTTTCTTCCTATCTGTGCTGCTTGTCAGAGTTTGGACGTGTTCTAATAAAAAACAAACAAAAAAATGGTATCGGTGGATGGTTCTCTCGCATGAAAAAATGTTCTACAGGAGAATTGGGGTTATTCCTTCGGATGCCGCCTTTATGCTCAAAAACACAGACCTTTAGTGGTCTCATGGTTTGACTGATGTATATTATGTTACACGAACATTTGCATATAATGCTACATAACTGGTCTGACACGTAATACAATCCTTAGTCATAATCACTTCTTAGGCTGGGTTCTTGATGGTCATAAGGTGGTGGGTGCTGTCACAAGCTCTGCAAATGGCTGTATGAGAAATGCCTCAACTGGTTGTCCCAAGGTTGTAGTGGCTGAGGTTGTATTTAATGGTGATTTATGCTCTGAGTGTACCAAACAATGCCATCAACAAAAGAAAGAAAATGCACTCGTACCCGGTGGAGGGGGTCAGAAATTACACTCTGCACACCAAAGGCTCGGTGACTTGTAATGACTTGTAGTTTATTAAAGTCATCCAATTTACAATGCATAATGCAGTAAAGTGTTATTTGTGTTAAACAGACCTCTGCCTCTGACCTGCTCCTACTGCTCACCCCAGCGCTTTGGTCTTCACCTTTGTCTTGGGGTGTGGCTAGTGCAGTAGACAGGCAGCCTTTTATCTAGCAAGTCCAATGACATCATTTATATATCATCAGCAGTTCATACAAGGAGTGTCCACAAAAGTCCATATTTACCCAATGGAAAGAAACTAATTTTGATAGTTACAGCCTACAAAATACAGTACTGACTTAAAACAATTGCTCTAGGAATGTGGATATGATGTACTATCCACACTTCTGGCAGTGTTCCTTTCCCCTTTAATTCTTGCTGGAACGTCTTCAAGCTGGCTCCTTCTACCCACCTGGGTGGTAACTCCTTCAGCACTGCTACATGATGTCACATCTTCCTTTCTGCTGGAAGAAGAAGGTTCCCACCTTACTGCTCTCCATGCTCAGTAGGCCCTTTGCTTCAAAATATTACAAAATGACTCTCGTCTTCCAGCAAAATTCAAATCTTTTTGAATATTCATCATGGATGACTTAAAGTCAGTGCCTGGTTTAAAAAAATGCGAGTGCAGACAGAAGATGTCCTGGATGGACCCGCACACCTCGTGCATCTACTGCCTAGGCCATGAACATGATACCCAGATGTGTGGCTACTTTTAGGGTGCCCAGATGAATGGGGCCCTCCCATTAGGTCAAAAGACGCATGTTGGGCAGTCTCCACGGCTGTGGCGTCTGCAGAAAAACTTATGGCTTTTGAAGAGGTGGTCCTGAGCATGCCTCGTCAGCTACAGCTTTTGTGCAGCTTTTCTTAAGCGCCACCTTCACAGGGGCATTTAGGGATTTGTGCCAGCCCCTTTCCACCCTTGGGCAGAGCACCTCTAAGGGCACAAAATCCTCCAAATCTTCAAAAAAAGAGACTAAAAAGAAGTCTCGTCATTGATCAAGGGATTGCGAGTACTCTTGAACCTCAGATTCCTGCGCTGCTCTGGAGGTTTTGACTATGATCAATCCTTTGGTCCAGATCGCTGACTCCATGGTCTCCCTGTTGGGCCAGTTGATCGAGATGCTTGTCGACCAACCTGTTGAGATT
This sequence comes from Neoceratodus forsteri, assembly GCA_016271365.2. Taxonomy (NCBI): domain Eukaryota; kingdom Metazoa; phylum Chordata; order Ceratodontiformes; family Ceratodontidae; genus Neoceratodus; species Neoceratodus forsteri. The sequence continues at coordinate 1,267,664,060 of CM057453.1, forward strand.
TTTCTCAAGCCAATCAATGCACTGTCGCAGGATGAGGTAGATACCTCACTTTCTAGGACTCTGGTCCTATCTGTCACATCTCGGGGTGGGTCGGACCAGCATGCTGATCTTGTCCCTAACCCTCAGGATCCCATTACCCTGGAGGATCCTCAGCTTTCACCGGTTCCCTCTGGTTGTCACCATCGGCAACCCTGACAGTTGAGGTTGAGGTCGTGATCCCGAATTCTGGAGTCAAGCAACCCACACTGACATTGGTGTTCCCGCTCTCAGCATTTGGACAAGTGGCACTGCTGCTATTTCTCTTCTTCTTCCTCCTTGGATAAGGAAAGGCTCAGATGCAACATGTGTTGCTGCTACGAAGAACTCATGTGGCATCAGCTCATGTTTACTGGGGTTAAGTTGAATCTGGCCCCCACCACAGCTTTTCTGTGGCTCCCACCACTGAGGTCTCAGCCTACTCCAGCTCGACCGGTTCTGGCTTGGCCTATTCTGGCCTCTCTGTCCATCCAGATGGAGCTGCCGCTTAATCAGCTGAAGGAGGGTCCCCCTCTTAAGGATGCCCGTACTGCTTTTGGGCTTCCACATTGACTGTTGGTCACCATTACTCCTGATAGACCCCACCAATTCAGTGGGGACTCTGGTCATCGACCGCTTTTTGGTGAATCCTCAGAGTCTGAGGACTCCTCCTTGCATTCCCACCTGTTGGATGCCAAGTCGGGTGGATTTGTCTACAGATCACAGTCCCACTTCCATGGGGGACCTGCTCAATTTAATCTCGGACTCTACGGGACTGCAGATGGAGTCCATTCAAAAATGGGCCAAGTACCCAATCTTTGAGATTCTTGACTGGGATGACTCCCCTGGGGTGGCCTTCCTGGTCGCTGAGGCCATTCTTGGCCTCACTCTGGAGCTTTGGTAGTACCCTGCCTCTTGCACAGCACTGTTGGCATGGATGGCCCACAAGTACGCGGCCCCTACCCATTCTCTGTCAGGTTTCACTAAGCATCCCTCAGCCGAGGGTCTGTGGCTGACTCAGTCTTTCAGCATACTGGCAACAACAGGGACGTGGATAAGCCTCCCAACAAAGAATCCAAAGAACTGGATCACATGGACAGAAAGGTTTATGTGGCCTCTTCTCATGACCTTCGGCAGGTGAGTTTGGCACTTTTGATGGCCCACTTCACTCATGCCCTTTTAGGCACACTCGATGAGGTACTTCCTTGGCTCCAGACTGACTTACAGACCATGGTCAAACAAGTCTGGGACCAGGGCCAAGTGGTGACTAAACAGCAGCTCCAGATGGCCATAGACATTGATGATTCCTGCACCGGGTCTGTGGCTGCTGCAGTGGCCATATGCCACAGGGCTTGGCTGTGGATATCTATCTTTACAGCAGATACCCAGCATAAGTTGGCAAAAGTCTCCTTCTTGGACACTGACCTGTTTGGGTCGGGGGTGGAAGGACTCTTCACTAGGATTAAGAAGTCCAGTGCCACCCTGGACTGTGTCACTTCCACCCAGAGGGATCCTGAAGGTTCCAAAACTCAGAGGATGAAGCCCTTTCATGCTCTCGCTGCCCCTGTGGCCAAGCCCTCCCAGCCCCCAGCTGGGCAGCAGGCACAGGCTTGGCATCCTCAACTGAAGTCGGTTGCTTTGGTCATCCGCAAACCAGAGGGTCGAGGTACCACTGCTTCCTCAGTTGATCCCTCCTCCTCCAAGCCTGCCCAGTGATGGGCTGGGTTGCCTTCCCCATGCCTGTTCCATCTCCCCTGGGTCCTTCCATGGGGAGCTGGCTCTGCCACTTCCTTTCCACCTGGTCCGCTATCACCACATAAAGATGGGTCCTCAAAATGGTCTGTCAGGATCAGCCTCTGGAGTTTGAGGCTTACCCGCCTTGCTGAACCCATGCCCCATGGGAGGACATAGTGTCCTCAGACATGTCCGCCCTTCAGGAGGACATTACCCAGCTCCTTCAGAAGGAGGCAGTGGCTCAAGTCCTGTACCCTTCAGTAAGCCCAGGGTTCGTCTCCAGGTACTTCCTGGTCCTAAAGCGGATGGGGGGGCTGGTGCCCCATTTTAGAACTGCATGACCTGAACAAGTTCCTTCAGTTGCGCACCTTCACGATGGTCACTCTGCCCGAGATCATTCTATCCCTGGAGCAGAACACTTGGTTCTGCTCCTTAGATCTTTGGGACGCATTCTTCCACATTGCCATCTGTCTATCCCACTGCCAGTTTCTTCAGTTCTGTGCTGAGGGGAAGCTTTACGAGCTTCAAGCCATGCCCTTCGGCCTCTACTCAGCTCCCAGGGTCTTCACCAAGTGCATAGCAGTAGTGGAAGCCTACCTGAGCTGCTGAGGGGTCTGGGTGTGCCCCTGCCTGGATGATTGACTGATAGCAGGTGCCTTCAGGGAGGAGGTGGAGTGGCCCAGGGATCTGGCTCTCCAGACCTGCTTGTCCCTTGGCCTCCTGGTCAATGAGGCCATGTCAGAGCTCATACCTTCATAGGTGATACACTTCATCAGAGTGGAGCTCAACTGTTGCAGAGCCAGAGCTCATCTCCCGGTGGACCTGGTAGATGTTCTGTCCTCCTTTACCCGATCATTTCAGGTTTGGCAGTTGCGCCCTGCTCAGGATTTCCTGTGCCTCCTGGGATTCATGGGGGCATGCACCAGCATGGTCCATTGACCCCAGTAGACAATGTATGCTCTGCAGTGGGAGCTAGCCCATCAATGGTCTCAGCACCAGAGCCGCTTCGACCAGCCAGTCATTGTGACTCAGTTGATGTGGAACTCCCTCCAGTGGTGGTTAGTCCTAGAACATCTGCAGGCAGGAATCCCATTTGTCCGCCCGGAACCAACGGTCACCATTTCATCCAATGCCTCCCTGATGGGATGGGGTGCCCACATGGGGGAGCACAGAGTCCACGGACTCTGGACCCCTGAGGAGTCCCGATGCCATATCAACCTGCTGGAGCTTCAGGCAGTTTGACTGGCATCAACAGCCTTTGCTCCACACATTCAGGATCAGGTCATTCAGGTCCAGGTGGACAACACCATGACCATGTACTACCTCAACAAACAGGGCAGGACGCACTCCCTCTATGCAAGGAAGCTCTCTGCATCTGGACCCTCCTGCTCAGCCTGAACACCAATCTCCTGGCCATCAATGTGGTCGGTATATCCAACCAGCTGGCAGATGCCTTCAGCTGGGAGGGCAAGGTGTCTCACAAGTGGTCTCTCCATCAAGAGGTAGTACACAGTCTGTTCTCCCTATGGGGAACCCCTCTGGTGGATCTGTTTGCCTCCAGGAGAATGCAAAGCTGAGGCTAAACTGTGCCCACCCCCCTCAGCAGGGAACACTGCAGGGGATGCCTTCTCAAGGCCCTGGATCTCGGGTTTCATATATGCCTTCCCTCCATTTTTGCTGATCCACAAAGTGCTGATCAAGTCCAGGAGGGACAATCCACAGATGATCCTGGTGGCTCCAGACTGGCCCCCCCCCCCCCTGTTCTGGTACCCTGATCTTCTCAGCCTCAGCTGCAGGCTTCTATGGGATCTTCCTCTGCACCTGGACTTGCTTTCTTGCAATCGGAGAAGGTACTCCACCTGGACCTTCATTCCCCACACCTGACAACCTGGTTCCTGAGTGGCTAAAGTTCTGAAGATCTCCTCAGCATGGTCAAGGCTTCTCAGAAGGAGTCAACCCGAAAATGCTATGCCTTCAAATGGAAGAGGTTCTCCATTTGGTGCCAAGACAAGGAGCTTGACGCTTTGTCTTGTCCGGTGGCTAGCATTCTCGACTACCTGTGGTCCCTCTCTCAGTCGGGCCTCCGGTTGATGCTTAAGGTGCACCTGGCAGCCATCTTTGCATACCGGGCGTGGGCTGGCAAGCCATCAATGGCACAGGAGAAGGTGGTCTGGCACTTTTTCAAAGGCCTTGATCATATTTCCCCTCTGGTACAGGAACCACCACCACCACCACCACCACTGTGGGATTTGTTGCTAGTGTTGGCAGAGCTCATGGGCAAGCCATTCAAACCAATTGTGATAGGGTGGGTGACCCTACCCCAGTTGGAAAACTGTAGTGATGGTTAAAGCAGCTCAGCTTCAACAAAGTTTACCCCATGATGCCAAATTAGGGATATGTATAGCATGCAGTATTCCCTGGAAGTAAAATAAAGTTGTAGTTACCTTTTCCTTCCCTCTATGTAAGTCTGTTGTACTTTATATTTTGTTGTTTATCTTTGAGCCTTGCTAGCTGGCTACTATCAGGGTAGTCTTCAATCTAGTTCGTGTTCTGCAACCCCCCCCCCCCCAAAAGAATGTGGCATGCTGGTATATAGAGATCATCATAGAAGCGTTACATGAGGGCTTTGCTTTTAAATAAGAATAAAAGAAACTGCCCAAGGGGTGTAATCTACCAGCTAACAAATGAATAAAGCTCTCCTTGCTGTAGAAACTCTGAGTATGGCAGTTTGGCTATTTAATGGGAGTATGCACCCCCCACAGTACAAGTGTAACAAAGTGCTGAGCAGTAAATCCAGGCAAATATACACATGCTAAATAGTTTGCTGTGTGCAGGCTGCTGCTGATTTTAGGAAACAGTTGAGACTATATTTCTGTGAAACAAAGCATGATATAAGGAAGCATTTGATAGCTTTAGAAAAAGAGATGTGTATAAACTATAAAAGTACATGCAGGATAACAGTTAAAGGTTGAGTTCATCTCTAGAAGAATCTATGCTTTTTAAAGGTAGTTTGTACCTGGAAGCTGGGAGTTCAGAAGCTCCTGGGTCTGTGTTTCTGCTGCTGCTATCTCAGCAGCTGCAGCCATTTTAGAAAGATGTTCCCTTAGAGAAGGGCTGGCTCTTAATTGCATTAGTATATATATAGGGAAGGCTTGGGTCTTGTCCTGCCAGGAAGTGATTAGTTTAGAGGGATGAACTTTCTGAAAAGGATATTTGTTTGTATGTTTTTATTTTATTTATTTATTGAATACAATCGGAATTACAATCCTTTGAGTCAAAGACTCATTTGCAAAGGCTCCACGTCGGTTACAGAGGGTGGAGGGTAAACAAATACAGAGAACGCACAATAAACAAGTAGAAATTTGCAAAGCAGTACTGCAAGTGCAGTCCAGGCATAATCTTAGTTAACTGGTGGTAGTAGTAGGCAGCAATTCTAGATAACCCTTGTCTGACAGGTAAATGATGCTGATTCTTGGGATCTATCGAGACCATGTGTCATTTTTATTGGGGGTAAGAAAACACCAGAGGAGGGCAGAAGGTTAGCCACAGTCGCATATTTCTGACTCAAGGAGTTGGGCTCTGAGGGCTGTTTTGAATTGGGAGAGGCTAAGGGTCTGAGAGATGGGGGGGGGGGGTAGAGTGTTTAGCCAAAGAGGGGCATGGTAGCAGAAGGATCTTTGCCCAAAGGATGTTCTACAATGGGGGACCAGGAATGAGGAGGATGCTGCAAGTCTTGTATTACGCCTGGGGGGGCTACGCTGACTATTGAGAGAAGGCCGATGGGCGCCAGCTGGAGATGGATCTTTTTCGCTAGAATGCAGGAGTGGTACTTAAGTCTTCCTTGGAAGTTTAGCCAACCAGCCAAAGCGTAGAGCTCACAGGTATGAGTTAATCTGTCACACCCGGTGACTAGGCGGCAAGCTTTATTCAAAGCAGTGTTGATGCTACGAAGGGCGGTGGGTTCCGCAGAGCCATATATCACTATCCCATAGTCTACTATGGAGAGGATAGAGGAGGCGACCGCAAGATGCATGGCCTATGTGGGTAAGCAGTGTTTAAGTCTGTAGAAGATACCCACTCTAGTGTTAACAGAGGAGGAGAGAATTTGTATGTGATTATGGTAGAAGAGGGAGGTGTCTAATGAAATTCCCAGGTATTTAAAACATGTAACATGTTCAAGTGGGGCACCTTGTTTGTTTTTGATTAGGAGAGCTGACTGGCTGTGTGGGCTTTGTCAGTGGGCAAAGATCATGGACTTTGTTTTTTGATAGTTGATGATCAGGCGGTGTTCAGTGAACCAGGTTTCTAGCTCCCTGAAGAAACCCTGAAGAACTCGGAGAGCGCTCGGCTGTGGGTGTTTCCAAAACACTACCGCATCATCAGCGTAGAGTAGCAGGTGACCACTACATGACTTGGGGAGAGAGTTTAAAAAAAGGGTGACTAGTAGAGGGCCAAGAATAGACCCCTGTGCGACACCTGAGGAAACTGTTTTACAGGAGGAGATGGTGGTGTTTATCCTGACTTGCCATGACCGGCCTGTTAGGTAGCCCTTGAACCAGGCAGTAGCCTCTGGGACCACATTTAGTTGTGGAAGGACACAAAGCAATAGCTCATGACTGGACCGTGTCAAATGCCTTGGTCAGATCCACATAGATCGCCCCTGCTATAGAGCCTTGGTCGAGGGCCTCATGGATGAATGAGGTGAGCTCAGTAAGAGCTGTGACGATACTGTGGCCAGACCAGAAACCGTGATGTTCCCGGCAGAGAAGGTTGTGTTTAGTTAGGTGTTCTGATAGTTGGTCTGACACTATTTTCTCCAGAGCCTTGGAGAGAGGAGGAAGTAATGAAATTGGTCTATAGTTGGTTGTGTTAGTGGGGTCGCCGCTCTTCAGAATGGGTGTGATTATGGCTCTCTTCCAGGTTGAGGGGAACTGACCTAGGCATAAAGAGAGGTTGAGAATTTTATTGAGATGGGGTAGTGTGACATCCAGGGTCAGCCTAATGAGTTTTAGATCTAGGGAATCATTGCTGTGTCAGGTATTGGCAATAGCTTTGAAATGTAGTGTTTTCGAGGCAGGAAATGACTCTCAGCCGAAGGTATCAGTTACTCGGCACTGAGGTATCAGAAACAGGGTGGAGGGACAGTGGAAGAAGCTAGGAGGAGTATAAGGGAGAGGTCCAGAAGGCAGAGTTGAGGGTCATGATAGAGGAAGGATCCTGGGTGATCTCCCATTTATTGTAAGCTGGTGGTGCGGGTGAGCGGGATTTACCACTGAGTTCCTTTATATTGTTCCAAAATTTTTTACCATCTCCCCAAGAGGAGGTGAGGGTATGTTGGTAGTAAGTGACTTTTGCCTGTCGTAAGGCCCAGGTACATTTGTTGCGGGCCTCATGGTATAGTTGTCCATCCTGGGCACGTTGGGAGTCAAGTGCCTCATGCCATAGGTTGTCCCTATGTTGGAGCTGGTTAAGTAGTGAGATGGTGATCCAGGGTGTGGTTCTGGTTTTAACTACTTGCTTGGAGAGGGGAGTGAAAATGTCGCAGGCCATGTTGAAAGTGGTTAGAAAGTGGGAGAGAGCCAGATCTACAAACTGCATGGTGTAGATGGGGAGCCAATAGCTGGTAGATAGGTGGGTTTTGAGCTTCTCTAAGCCTCCTCTTTTCAGTCGCCTCTGCCAGGTGATTTTGGGGGCAGGGGGTAATTTTTCTGACCACCAGCAGGTCATCGGGGAGTGGTCACTGATAGAGTCAGGGAGCACAGTGGCTTTGGAGATGTTCTGTGGCCTGTTGGTGAAGATGAGGTCTAAAAGGGTGGATGTCCCTGTTCTATTGTCCCTTCTGGTGGGAGAGGTGATGAGTTGGGTAAGATCGTAAGCCAGGGCAGTGTCTCTGAAGTTGGATGAGGCAGTGGATAGCCAACTGACATTAAAATCTCCCATAATGATAACTTCACTAGTGTTGGGTATGTGTGAGATACTGTGGAGGATAGAGTCAAATGCGAGTTTTTGGTTGCTCGGGGGGATATAGGCCGCAGTGATGTGGAGGGTTTTAGTACCCAGACTAAGTTTAACTATTAGTGTCTGGGCGCCACATTGTGGTATAGGGGTTTGTACTTCAGTGGCATGAAGAGAGGATTTAACATAGATTGCACACCCACCGCCTCTCTTGCTGGACCTGTCAGCCTGGAAGATGGAATAATTACTGAGAGAGACAACCTCACTGGGTATTCTTTCAGAGAGCCAAGTCTCAGATAGGGCTAGGATGTCCGGTGCATGCTGGGCAATCCAGCCTTGGAGGGGGGGATGTTTTTTTGGTAGGCTACATATAATAAGAGTAGCTAGCAGAAGGCTCCCACTTGGTCTGTTAGATGGGGCCACTGTGCAGGGTGGACCAGGGTTGGGGTGGATATTGCCAGATAATAAGAGAAGTAGTAGGGTATGCCATAGGAAGGCTAACCTGCAGAGTTTGGACGAGTGACGCTGGGTTTTGGTAGGCTGTAGGACTTTTCGCATTGGTGGTGGGGACAGGGAGACTGGGAGTGATACTGGCTAAAAGGGTGGGAAGAGTGAGGGGGTCTGTTTTGGGGCTTACAAGAGAGGTGGGGGTTGGGATCTGGATGGGGAGAGCTGAGGTACAGTGAGTATCCTGTGTAGTGTGTGTGTGTTAAGTTGAGTGTGTGAGTGTAAAAGCAGCATGATCACCAAGGCTTGTGTGGGAGAGGTTGAGGGACACGGTTTCAAGTCATCATAGGTAAGGAATTGGTGTGTATGAAAGTTATTGAAAAATAGTTTAGAAGCCTCGGTGGGGGGGGGGGGGGTTGCTGAGCCTGATGTACGATCCTGGAAGTCAGGAGGGCTGCTATTAGCAGGGATAGCATTTTATATGTAGGGAAATTGAGGTACATAGTGCCGCCTCTAGTGTTGATTTTGTATAACCTGCAGCTGGAAAAGTGGGCTGATAGGTTATCAGCCAGTCACCTGACCAAACCTAGCTATAAATTCGAGAGCCGACCAAGGGTGGTGGTGGTGGCGGCGGGGCTAAGCTTTGGGTAAGCAGAAACGACTCGTTTTCAGTGGCTTTACTGTGCAGCTTGCAACGGTCATTCAAAAATGGCGCCAGAAGCAGGATCCCAACAGCAATCCTGGGAAACGGTCATGATTGCAGCCAGGAGAGTGGGAAGAGAGGTAATTACCTTGTGGCAGCTTCTGTGTAGCGCCAGCAGGGAGGGCTTCAGGGACTGGCCCTCGCGACCTCCGGGCTCCTCGGGGGAGGGGGGTGTGCTCCTGTGGGAGAGGGAAAGAGAGGGGAGGTTAAATAGGCAGCTTAATGGGAGAAGGGATTAGCGTTGGGGGCGGGCAGGCACAGGAGTGGGAAAAGCACTGCAAATGGGCTTAGGGCTATGCTCTTGTGTTTATGCTTTTGCAAGGGGTTTAGTATTGTGTAACAATTGCCCCTATATATGTATCCTGTATATTTCTTTGAAAATAATGCAGTTGTGTGAATTATAAATCTGGGATTCCTCTAATTGTTTAATAGAACATGACTGATAAATCATGTGACACCTGAGCTGTATATAAGGGATGCTCAGGTAACCTACAGTTAGGTTTTTACTTTGGGCTGAGGAGCAGAGAGGAACCTCAGGGAGAAGCAGTGTGGAGCCAGAGAAGCAGCCAAATGTGAGAGAGACATGCAGTGTTGAATTACTGAGATCCTGGTTACCCAAAGGTGAAGGTGAGGCAAGCTTAAGGTGGAGCTCAGGTTGAAAGTCCTGTAAAGCCTAAAAGCAAGGAGGAATCACTGTGGCCTGGGATTGGCCCTGGACCTCCAAAGGTCAGGTTTGGGCTATCTGGATGCTAGAAGCTGCTCACCTGGAATTTACCAAAGGGGGAGGACTCAGACTGGTGAAGCTGCAGAGGCCTGTGTGGGCAGATACTCAGACTGCAGAGGAACTTGCAGAAACCCAGGGGGTATTGGCAGGGTGACCATACCATGTGATGGGTTCAGTTCCTAGTCTCTAGAGGGCATTGTAAGGTCCAACTGCAGTGTTCTAGTGAGAGGTCTCCTAGCTAAACTCCCAGCCCATACTCTTTATTGTTTTTCTTATAGTAACCTGACAAAAGTTTACATCTGAAAATGCCATCTGTACAAACCTGGCAATAAAACAGCACCTCAGGGTGTTTTACATGATATTTTACGATTCCTGCTGTCTTCCTGAATTAAACCCCACGACACCGATGCACAGGTGTGAAATGTCACACCTGTTGTGGAAGACCGCCTTCTTGGTAACTATCATGTTAGCCAAAAGGATCAGTGAGGTCCAGGTGCTCTCATGGAGTCTCCTTATTTGGTCTTCCACAGGGACAAGGTTGTCCTTTGCCCCAACCTGAAGTTCCTCCTGAAGGTTGTGTCTGAGTTTCTGCAAGGCAACAATTCAGCACCACCCAGACCACCATAAAGACACAGACAAATAAAAATGCAAAGTAGCAGAATAGTAACAAAGTTTATTTGTGAGATAAATGCTGACTTGTACAGGTGTAAATACACCAAGCTGGGATAGCTGGTAGGACCCACTAGACCTTCGACCAGTTTCACTGAATCATCATCAGGAATTCCCCCCATGGGTGCTAAGGTGTATTTAAACAGAAAATTTTAAATGACAGTACATGAAAACCAAAAACATATGTATATCTGTATATACAAACCATACATAACCCTTGGATTATAAAACATAAACACTCCAAAACTACCCTATTAAACTATTAAGGACTAGTGTCCGCAGATGAGTAATGAACTGGGGTAAAAGGCATATCAAAATTAAAGAAATATGCCACATGCAATGACCAGTGGACTATATAGCCATAAATAGCAATAAAAGGTGTGTAATAGATCTGAAACTGCAAAAAAGCATGTTGACAACTGCTTCTTTTAAAATATATAATGCTAAATGTAAATATTTATAAAAAAAGAGAAATATTTATAAAAATCCAACACCTTCTAACTTGTACCAGTGAAGGGGCACATCACTCATATGATGAAAAACAACCATTATAAAAGACCCAATCATAAGAAATACCCCCTCAAAAATGTACTTAATTCTAAATGAGTAGATATAACCCCACATGTATAATTGAATAACACATCCACAGTATGGAGAAAAACTGTAAACTCAACAGTCCTATATTGCTACTGCAATATCCTTTGTGTAAATAAACTGACAAATCTATTCCGTCATTAAGACCAGGGTGCCTCAAGGCCTCCAACATATATATACAAAAAGTTTCTTTTTGTGTCAGTAGGACCTTGATGTCCTCACCCCTTGGGCCTAAGACTGCATGGTGTACGCCACAGAAAGTGAACTGGTGCTGCTGCTTATTCGCCACACTTTGTAAATGCACACTCTGGGCACTTCTAATGTCCCCCTGTTGAACAGAGGACAGATGTTCCCCTGTTCTTGTTTTCAATGGTTTCCCTGTCTTGCCAATGTAAAATGATCCACATCAGCAGGATGCAAGGTGTATTTACACTTGTACAGGTCAGCATTTATCTCACAAATGAACTTCATTGCTATTTTGCATTTTTATTTGTCTTTGTCTTTACAGTGCTGGATTGTTGCCTTGCATCTGCTCTGTTTTTCCATAAGCACACCCTGCCATTGGGGTGGTATTGTTTGTTGTTGCTCTGTCTGAGTTTCACCTTAACCAGGTGATCAGTCTCCTGGTGTATTTCACCAACCACACCTTGGAGGCCGAGCACATGCTCCATACTTTGGACATGCGGTGAGTGCTTGCCTATTGCAAGGAGTGCATGGCTGGAGTTTGGGAAGAGGTTCACTAGCTGTTTGTCATCTACACTGAAGCTGCGCCTGGCAGACCGGCAGCTAAATGGATGATTGGCAGCTGGATTGTATCCTGCATCGAACTCTGCTATAGGTTGGTGGGTAGGGAGACTCCGGTAAGGCTAAGAGCTCATTCCACCTATCATACCGCTGCCTTGGTGGCTGCTTCCAGGGACGTCCCTATCCAGGAAATCTGCAGGGCTGCTACCTGGAAGTGGCCTCCAGACTAGGCAGCTGGGTTCTGATGAGTTGAGGAACTGTATGGAGACTGAGCAACAACCACTTTTTGCACATGCTTTATATGTTTTATATGCCTATTTGTAAGCTAGAAAAGGTATGTTGTCATTGGCACACTCTAAGTAATGATATTAATATTTGAATTTAGAACCTAGAGCTTGTTCTTGCCTTGGTCTCCTGGCATTTTGTTTCTGTCTCCTTGTTCCCCCTTGTAGTTTCAGTGAGGGGTTGGAGCTTCTGCTTCTGGTACTAAAGGAGGACTGGGCAGAGCCAATGAGGGGCACTGGAAAATTGCGGAGAAATGTGGACAAACTTGCGGAACATTTGGGGTCAAAATTGCGGAAAGTTGTGGAGCATGCTTGGTGCCATTTATGTTAGTCAATAGTTCAGTTTTTGATATACAAAAAAGCCACACATTAGTTTAAAAGAACATACACTTTATTCTTTACAAACAATACATTTTACACAATTACTGCACTAATAGCAGTCTTATAGGACCTTTGTTAGTGACATAATATTTCCACTCACTTCCCACCCTCTATTCTAGACAATATATTTTCAGCTCAGTTCCTCGCCCCATATCCACCCACCATAAAACTATTACAAAAAACACTATAACAAAATTAGAAGCTCCATCCCAAATGCCTTACCCCAGCCAAACACATAAAAAATGGACACATTCACACATGCACAAAAAGTTACATAATTTGTTCCCCCATTTTCGCTGTCACCGAGGTTCCCCTATCTTGAACCAACAGAAAACGTTACAGAAAAGTACATATTGGGATGTCTGTATAGCCCAGAGTGTGGTACTGTATATCTGGTAGACATGGATTGGATTCCCACAATCTCCACCAGTATACTGCGTGAACCTAGGCTGCTCTCTTAACCTCCTTCTGAAACCAGGCCTTCTGCTTGGTTTGCCAACCAACTGAAATAATGCAAGCATAATATTCAGCAATATTTAAAGTGTTTGTTGCATTTTAGCATTAACAGCAATTTTACATTATTTTCTTTTAGAGTTCTTCTCTTGTCCTTCAGAAGGTCTGTGTAAACAGAAAATGTTCTTTCTATGTCGGCAGTGCTGACAGGCATCCAAATGTAGCGTTTTGCCAAGGCTGCCAGTTTGCTCAGTGATGGTGACTGAGACTCCCACCAGGCTGCAATTTCAAAGTCTGGTGGGACTGACTTGGCAGCATTAGTATAAGCATGCCACTCAAAGGGTGAAATGTCTGCAAGCCCCGGTATGCCAGTGATATAGCTGTCTTATTGTTTGTCCAGCATAGGAAGTTGTAGCGGATCAAAGACACAGGCTGCCTGAAAAACCTACATTGAGGGGTGTCCTTTGATGGCATTGTCCAGTTTTTGACTGCTCTCCAACATCACTTGTTGGAACAGACAGACACAAGGAGCTCTCTCACCCTCTTGGCACAATGAGAGTTTTTCCACGGACTTAAGCCTGTATTCATCTATGCCACACACACACACCCTCACACACACACACACACACACACACACACACACACACACACACCCTCACCTACACCCACACACACCCTCACCCACACACACCCTCACCCACACCCACCCTCTAACACGCACAAAGAGATAAATGTGACACTTGTATATAAATACTGTACACATACCGTCTTGTTTTCTCTTCATTGCTGCAGCTTTCCGATCCACATGTTTTTGTGTTTTCATGTGCAGGTCGACTGTATGTTTGCGAAGATAATCCATGGCTTGACAGTAGAACTTGCAGAATAGCTGGCCCCCATCCTCATACAAATTGCCAGGATACAGAGCGACCTGATCAATGGCGCGCACAGTTTAGGAAAGATGGAGTTGTTTGGCCTACTCGCGAGACAGATGCGGATGCTTGGCATTCGGCTGAGACATGTTGATGTTGATTGATTCTTGCAAGCACTGTTACAATTAAATAAAATTGATGATTGATTCTTGATTCTTGCAAGCACTGTTACAATTAAATAAAATTGATGATTGATTCTTGCAAGCACTGTTGCAATTAAATAAAACTGATGTTGATTGATTCTTCTCTTTTTATTTTTTTTTATTTTATAAGACTCTCTTTATGCACCCTGGAGGACAGGGCATCCTTCCAGGGTACTCACTGGGCAAAGGCCTCTCGCTCCCTGCCTAAACACCCATGACTGGATCTCCCCACCTGCAGTGCTCTAAGCCAGACCCCAGACTCCTGGCATGTCTGGGATCCGCGTAGTCTGTGGGTTGGCACCTGGGGAGATCATGGCAAACTGGGCCAGCAGTGGGATGTGGGCCGTGCCGTGGGATTCCCCATCATCTCCACTGTCCTATGGAGTGGGGTTCTTCCATTGTTCCTCTCCCCCGCCCCATGCCCACCATCACCTGAGGCCAGAACAATTTTTTTTTCTGCATGTCTACCAGTCTGCCAGGCCCGACCCTCCACCGACCATCAACAACAAACCAAAGGAGCTTGGCAAGGACCTGGCTGACTGGTATACATGCAGAAAAAAATTGTTCTGGGCCAGCCAGTACATCCGCTCCATCTCCACCATCATCCGAGGCCAGAATAATTTTTTTTCTGTATGTCTACCAGTCTGCCAGGCCTGACCCTCCACCGACCATCAACAACAGACCAAAGGAGCTTGGCACGGACCTGGCAGACTGGTATACATGCAGAAAAAAATTGTTCTGAGCCAGCCTGCTTGTCCGCCCCATGCCCACCATCACTCATGGCCAGAACAATTTTATTCTGCACGTACGTCGAGTCTGCCAGGCCCGACCCTCCACCGACCATCAACAGCAAGTAACAGGAGCTTGGCACGGACCTGGCGGACTGGTATACATGCAGAAAAAAAATTGTTCTGGGCCAGCCTGCATGTCCATCCCATGCCCACCATCACCTGAGGCCAGAACAATTTTTTTCTGCATGTGTACCAGTCTGCCAAGCCCGAGCCTCCACCGACCATCAACAACAAGTGACAGGAAGCTGGCACGGGCCTTGCAGACTGGCATACAAGCAGACAAAAATTGTTCTGGGCCAGCCAGTACATCCGCCCCATGCCCACCATCACCCGAGGCCAGAACAATTTTTTTTCTGCATGTCTACCAGTCTGCCAGGCCCGACCCTCCACTGACCATCAACAACGAGTGACAGGAGCTTGGCATGTACCTGGTGGACTGATATACACGCAGGAAAAATTGTTCTGAGCCAGCCAGTACGTCTGCCCTATGCCCACCATCACCCGAGGCCAGAACAATTTTTTTTCTGCATGTCTACCAGTTTGCCAGGCCTGACCCTCCACCCACCTTCAGCAAGTGAAAGGAGCTTGGCACAGACCTGGCGGACTGGCATACATGCAGAAAAAAAATTGTTCTGGGCAAGCATGCCTGTCCGCTTCTCTGCCGCCATCTCCTGTATGTATCAGTTGGCCAACCACAATGAATGACTGACCACAGGATCCACCCTCCTGCCCCTTATAGAACAAAATGAATACATGCAGTAAAGTACACTCAGTCAGCACCATTCTATATATATAATTTTTTCCTCTATCACCCCCTCCCCCTCTCACTCTCCCATGCCAAGCTAGCCAACTAAACAACCAAACAGTCTCTTACCTTACCAGGGTCAGGCAGGCACACTGGGCAGTCCTTCAGATAGCTGGATGCAGGCAGAATAGGACAAATCAGCAGGCAAAGGAAGTAGACAAAGCAGGGCTACCAGAGATTCAGCTTTTACCCTCCTCAGCCAAGTGCTTCAACTGCTGCAGCAAAAAAGTAATGTACAGCCCCTTTGTGAGTTTCTCACAAATACGAGGTCGGCAGCTTCTCTCCTCACACCCGCACAGGGCAACTCGCTGCTCACTCCTCCTCACTGTTCCGATATGTGGCCTCACTCGCTTCTGTGTTGCTCCGGTACTTTCCTTGCTCCTCCGATTGTGGTTTCACTCGCTCAGGTACTTTTCTCGCTCCTCCTCGCTGCTGCGATTGTGCTCACTTGCTCCTCTGTCGTTCCGGTGCAGTATTGGTTCCCCCTCCAAACAAGCCACAGTTAAAGGGCTTACGCGCACCTGAGGGGGGACAGAAAGATACAAAAAGCGCGAAAGTTACTTTAAAATTATTTTAAGGTCCTCGAGGTGTTCTGCCCCTTTTATGACGTCCATGGGTAGGGTGGAACAACCTCGGGGGTGGAACAAAGCACATTTTAGCAGGGAGGAGCTGCAGAACACTGAATCATGCTGCAGTAGGGAGCAGGGAACCAAAGAACATAGCCTGCCTCTCTGTCTATGGATTCCCCTCTGTATGCACAAATATCGTGCTGGGATCACGGTGGGGGCTCACAAATCTTGGAAATAGCACGAAAATCGTGCCTGCAATTTCCCATTGCCCCTGTTTGAGTGAGGAGAGGCTTGGCTTACTGCTTGGCAACTAAGATAAAACTGAGACCTGAGAACCGAGGAGTGAAAAGCGGGAAATAGCGATTCGGGTGTTACCCTCTTCCTGACTTTTTGCTTGCAGCGAATGGAAGTCTAATTAAGTAGCCAGAGCTTTTAGGTCTGACCACCTGCAGCTCCCGGACAATGAGAGAGAAAAGAGGGTAGCGTGGTGCAAGGAGTCTGAGTCGGAAAGCCAGAGAGTTGGAGAGCCGGAGAGTGATTCATTCATATTTGCATTCACATTTACATGATATGATACGATATGACTCGAGTGTCGCCCCTAGGTGGCACTATCCTATGGGCTACTACCCCTGCCTTTGGGAATATGCACAGGTTGAGGGGCCTGTGTTCTGTGAACGGGTGCCTCTGCCTGGAGGAGTGGTATTGGGGTAGCTTGACTGCTTTGGTATAGCCCTCTGGGATGCTATAACCACCCACCAACCCTTCTAGTGGCCTAAGCAGTAATACCATAGAACAGTTCACATACACTGAATAACAATAAGAATATGTTCACACCTCTTGCACTTACCACCAGGGCTGGATCTGCCGCAATTGCCCTGGAGACCCCCTGGAAAATAAGATCAGTGATACACAATGCAAAACCTTTCAATGTGACCTAACTAAGAATATGCACACAAGCCAGGTTAAACGTGAAACAAATGATCAGGTTTATTCAGGGGAAGTGAACAAGGGAGGGGCATGAATTTAGTCAAATGATTGGCACTCTGATTCACTTTAGGCTGATTCAGCATGCCCTGTAAGTCCCTGATAAGTAGTCCTGCAACCCTGAGTACCCAGATCTTACACAGGTTAGCCTGACGTGTTACCCCGGGTGGCTGACATTGCAGCTGTTGTTGGGGACGTTTAGAAAGAAAGACATTTAGCATGTGCACAACCCAAATATGTATCGGATGGCTCAGTTTGTTAGCAATAACCCAAAACAGATCAATTAGTTGATACACAATGATTTGTAGCTGTTGTTATAGGGAGCTACCCTGATTTGTACTCACACAACCCAGACAAGGATGTAGGGCAGGTGAGATGAAGACCTCATGGTGTTGATGCAGTGTGCTGGGGGAAGCAGGGCCTACACAACTCATCTCCTGGTGGTCGCTGCCTGTTGGATGGTGTTGAGCAGGGGCCAAATCCCCAAGCCGGTCTTTCACCGAGATGAACTCTGGATTGCAGGCAGGGGCTTGGGCTGAGATGGCAAGGCCCAAGCAGGCAGAACAGTCCTGGAAAAAGTTTGTGATCTTTTGCTGGAAAGCCTCCAGCTGGCATAACAGGATTTACCGTGGGGAACCAGATCGTGACCCAAGGAACACATTCAGCACACTTAAATCAGTTATTTCTCTAAGCCACAATTCGGATATAGCCCGTTTGCTAATTACAGCTTCACTGCGCAAACCTTTCAACCCGAGGCTATCTTCTCTCATTCAGGCAGGCCGATCACTTCTGGAACAAGTCTTCGGTCCTGCTTGCAAGTAGTACTGACAGACTTCCTTTCCTCCACTGCAGGTCTAAGCCGGCAATCAGAACAATCTTGACTTCTGCAACTAACAATCTCTGTAGACCAGCTAACTTGGCAGGCAGGCCAATGGAGCCTTTTCGCCAATTATCTTGCACTCCTCCTGGGAGCCGCTGCTTGACTTCTCAAACTGTTCACTCTCCAACTTCCACTTTCAACTGACACACTGCTTCAGGCAGTTCTGGGTATTTCCCCGTAATCCACAAGGTTCAGTTGGCTGAGGGAACTATCTGTCACAGAAGGGCTTCCCCTCCAGGTCCATTTAGGCACCAAACATTTAAAACTACAAATACCACAGAATTTCCTTCCCATATAACCCCTGGGGACAGTCTCCATTTTAGGTCCCCAGAGTTTCGATTGGTCCAATATTGGCAGTCCAGAACCAAAATGGTGGCTTCTATTCAAAAGCTCAAGCTGCAAATGAAGGCAGGTTAGACAAACTCCTTTTTATGTTGGCTCGCACATGCGCAGCCAACATATTACGGTAGTAGCAGAGTTGGAGGCACGGTCACTGTTGGGCAAATGCAGAGCACACATCAGTAGGTGCATCCCTCATTCCCCAATAAGTCAGCAGCAGGCGCTGACATCATGCATCCCTAATGTGGCCACCAGATCTAACAAAAGGTCCACTGCAATGAGAGCGAAGCTCTCATGCAGTGACCACAACACGCCTCCCGACGTGCATGCAACATGGCAGCACTGACTGCCGCCACTGCCACTGCCTATTACAATGCTGACTGGGGAGGCCACTCCCCAGCGGCATAATGACCCCCCTGCCATTTAAAATGTATGCCGAAGGGGTGCCCAATCCCCCTCAACATCATGCGTGCCACCTACAAGTCTTTCTTTGCTGACGGGGGGCCCAATCCCCATTGGCTTTAATCCCCCTTCATCTTTATTTTGCCGATGGGGAGCCCACTCCATTGGCATAATGTCCCCCCGCTTTGTTGTGTGCCGAGGAGTGCCCAATCCCCCTCGGCTCTTGTTCCCCTCCCTTCGCTATGTCCCTCGGGCTAAAGCATCCCCCAAAAAATACACTTAGGTGGCACGCTGGGAGCCCACCTAGTGTGCCACATCCCTAGAAAGAAAAAGTACCATGATTTTTTTTTGTTTGTTTTAAACCCCATAAAAAGAAAACGGTCCTTGCCATCTCCCTGCCCCTCCCAACCCACACCCACCCTTCAGCAACTTGCCTCCCCACACACCCCCTCATCCCATACTTACCTCCAGAGTCCGGTGCGACGATCTTCGGTGGACTGGGAACACGTCTACACTCTTCAAAGCCAACCATGAACTAAATAAATGCCAGTAAGCTGTATAATGGCATAAACAGAGTTTTTTCAACTTTGGTGCATATCTCAGTAATTTTTGGGAATTTTGGCAACAAATTTTCAACATGGGGTTATTGGGACCCCTTCTCATGAATTCAGACACTGTCATGGCATTATTCGGTCCGGAAAGGTGATTTTGCGGTCACTGCGCGGAATCACCTTTCGGACCGATTAATGAAACAACAGTGCCACTGTTCATGAGGTGGGCTCTCAAAAAGCCTATGTTGCAAATATGGTGGAAAAAATCAGAAAAATGATTGTTTTACGAGCGTGCGTTGTGCTGTTTCCACGCACGCTCGTAACTTCATGAATTTGTAATATTTTCACTCCAGGTTTTCAACATTGCCATTTTTCCACACCTCCTCATGAACAGTACAGCTGTCATTTTACATATCCTGCCTGAAATGTGTTTTCACACGTCCAGCACTGAATAGCATAGTCGCTGTGCGAAATCAGTTTTTGGGACAGTGTGAGGAAATGACGCTGACACTGTTCATGAGCAGAGGTTCTAAAATGCCTATGTTGAAAATTTGTTGACGAAATTCCATAAAATGACTGTGTTACAAGTGTGCGTTGCGCAGTTTCCACGCACCCTTGTAACTTTGCAAATTTGCAGTATTTTCATGTCAGATTTTCAACACTGCCATTTTTTCACACCTCCTTATGAACAGTACAGCTGTCATTTTTCACATCTAGCCCTAAATGTGTTTTCGCACTTGTGCCGCACAATGGCGTGGTCACTGTGGGAAATCAACGTTTGGGACACATTAACAAAATCACAGTGCCACTGTTCATGAGGGGAGCTCCCAAAATGCCTGTGTTAAAAATGTGGTTAAAAAAATCCCAAAAATAATTGGGTTATGGACGTGTGTTACACAATTTCTATGCATGCTCACGACTTCACCCATTTTTCATATTTTCACTCCAGACTTTCAACGTTGCCATTTTTTTCATGTCCTCATGAACAATATAGTTGTCATTTTCCACATACTGCCCAAAATGTGTTTTCGTCCCTGTGTTGCCAAATGGCATAGCCGCTGTGCAAAACCACCTTTCAGCTAACATACTGATAGTGCCGCTCTTCATGAGGCGGGTTCACAAAAAGTCCATATTGAACATTTGGAGTGACAATACCAACACACGCCTATGGTGGTATGGTTTCCAATTGTAACATGTATACATAAACAATGAACCTATCTCAATCCTTGTTAAGTGAAATACAATATATTTAACTCTTATCAAACAATATGTATTTTATTTATAAAATAGCAAAATCTCTATATGTACAAAGATCTTAATAATAAGACAAAGCTGACTTATTTTGGGGCTGACTGCTTTCAGAGCACAAATCACCAGGCTGTTTTGGTGCTGGGGAGGTTTACCTGTGTCTGACTTGGATGTCTGGATTTTTGTCTGTTTGATTAGCAGGGTATTTTCTCTGTCAAATTGTTGTGTAGGGCATCTTGCTGACAGGAAGGCACTCATCGCAGCGGTGGGTCAGAGCTTTTAGCTGATTGTTTCATGAGGGCACAGTTTAGGCCCAACCCCTGCCCACCCCTCTCCCCACCCACCCCTGGAAATAGTTCCTTTATACCTGGGGTTCTGACATCATTTCCTCAAGAGTGCAAGGTGCATATCACTGTCATATCCTCTCTAGCACACTGCACTGACAATATAAGAATACACATTGTATAATATATATATTTCTATATAACAAACCAATCACACACACACACAAAAAAAAAAGTAGATAAACATGTGTGGAGTAGTGCAATGTAATGGCTGTGGGGCAGCAGTCTTCCGGGAGTCTTTCTGGAGGCTGAGATGCTGCCCTATTTGCAGACAACTCTCTGCCCTGAGGGAGGAAGTTGCCTGTCTTCAGGCCACACTGGACAGTAGTAAGGGAACCTTCCCCCAGACCACACTGGATGGTAGGAAGGGAACCTCCCCCATCCAGGGAGCACCAGAGCCACCACCACTACCTCAGAGATTGCGAAGAAAGCACAGCAGTTGGACCACAGTGGGATCAGGGAGGGTGAGGATGGTGGAACAGAGGCACACCCAGTCAGTTGTTCCACTCCACAATCCATACACCATTCTGGGGGAGCATAGCTCCCTATGGATGCACCCACAGAGGAGACTAAGGAGGCTGAGGACAACTGTCAAAAGGGAGGCCAACAGGAAGGAGGCAGAGGACACCACAGGGAAAGGAAACAGCTCCTGGTGGGGGACTCAATTATTAGGGGGACAAAACTGGGGGGAGCAGAGAAAACTGAAGTGAGGTGCCTGTCTGATGCCATGGCTTGGAGGGACAGGAAGCGCATCCTCAGGATCACGAGAACAGCTGCACAGGAGACTGAGCTGGACATCATTGTCCACCTAGGGACAAATGACTTGGCTCATCATGAGATTAGAGCAGTGCAGGAGGACTTTGTAGAGTTGGGAGGGGCCTAAGACAAGTAGCACACAGTATCCTTCTCAGAGGTGCTGCCTGTCAATGGCATGGGTGAGGCGAGGGTACTTTGCACCATGCAGTTTAATGAATGGTTGAAAAATGGTGTGGAGCACAGGGTTTGGCTTCATTGGGACTGGGGTTCCACCTGGAGGACACCAGCCTATACTGGCAGGATGGTTCATGCCTGTCCAGGAAGGGAACAAGTCTTTTGAGAAACGGTTTAAATGTTCCCATTGGCAAGCTTTTAAACTAGTCAAGGGGGAGGCACTGATAAGCAGCAGGAAAATCCCAGCCTCTGCCTACAAAACAGGGTACTAAATGAGAAAAAGACTGAGGTAGAAAGGTCAGTGGGGGATGCTGCAACAGTAGGTAAAGCCATCAAAAAATGGAGAGCAATGAGTACCAATACCCATAGTCTGGGTAACAAGCTTCCTGAATTAGTGGCCTTGATGGAGGAGGAACATCTGGATATCATGGCAGTCACAGAAACATGGTACACACAAAACCATGACTGGGACATAAACATACCAGGATACGCTATCTACAGGAGGGACAGGGAGGGTAAAAGAGGAGGAGGAGAAGCTTTACATAAGGGAAGAAATCAAAGCAACAGAACAAAAGGGTAAACAGGAGGAGAAGAAGCACTGTGGGTCAATTTGGAGACAGACAATGGCACCACAATCTGCACGAGGTTGTATACAGACCCCCCTCTCAGGGGGAGGAAATGGACAAGGAAATGATAGAAAGTATACTTAGAATGGCAGAAAAAGGGGAGATATTGCTGATGGGTGATCTGAATATGCCAGATGTTAACTGAAATGCAGTTGCAGCAGCCACTTCGAAGAGTGGGGTTATTCTAGATGCCCCACAGGGGGCATGCCTAGACAACTAGTATTGGAGCCCACTCAAGAGGGAGCAATCTTCAGACCTGGTTCTCTCAAATGGAGATGGAGAGAGGATCACAGATGTAGAAGTGGTAGCCATCTGGGAACTAGTGACCATCGAACAGTATGGTTCACAATAAACACAGCAATAGAGTCAGCCATCACAAAGGCAAAAGTACTGGACTTTAGAGGGCTGACTTTGCCAAAATGGGTGAGTGCCTAAGGAATGCACTAGCAAATGGGCAGGAAGAAGGGGTGGAAGAACAATGGGGAATAATAAAAACTGCCATCACAGAGGTAACAAGCTGTTGTGTGAAGCAAATAAACAAAACAAAACGATGTAAGAAACCACTATGGTTTTCAAAGAAAGTGGCAGTGAAGGTTCAAGAGAAAAAGAAAGCATTCAGGAAGTACAAGGAATCACAGAAGGAGCAGGACAGAGAACTGTATCAGTTAAAGCAAAAGGAAGCTGGGAAGGCAGTCAGAACAGCAAAGGCCCAAACCGAGGAAAAGATAGCCAACTCAGTTAAGAAAGGGGATAAAACCGTTCATAGGTACATCAGGGAGTGAAGGAAGACCAAGGGAGGGATAATGAGGCTTAAGAAAGGGGAGGGGGTTGGGCAGAGGGTGACTGTGAAAAGGCAGAGATACTAAGCAAATATTTTTGTTCAGTATTCCCAAATGAAGAGGGGGAGGTACCTAAAACAAACAATAGAAACACTCTGGATACAGAAGTTGATACCAGCCCATTTACAGAAGAAAGGGTTCTGAAAGAACTCTTAAAACTGAAGGTGGACAAAGCAATGGGGCCCGATGGGATTCATCCCAGAATTCTAAAAGAACTAAGGGTAGAACTAGTGACACCACTGACTACCCTCTTTAACAAATCATGGGAGGATGGGGTGGTACCCGAGACTGGAGGAGGGCAGATGTGATTTCCCTTCACAAAGTGGGAGCAAGGCAGAAGCAGGAAACTACAGACCTGTTAGTTTAACCTCAGTGCTAGGGAAAATGATGGAATCACTTCTGAAGGAAATAATTGTCTAGTATCTAGGAGGCCAGAGGGGCACAGGACCCAAGGCAGCATGGATTCACAGCGGAAGGTCATGCCAGATGAATCTGATAGATTTCTTTGACTGGTGACCAAAGTAGTAGATCAGGGAGGGCTGTGGACATGACCTACCTAGACTTTAGCAAGGCATTTGACACAGTCCCACACAAAGATTAATGTACAAGTTAGCCAGCCTGGGAGTGGGTCCCAAGATGACAGCCTGGGTAAAGAATTGGCTGGAGAATAGGACACAGAGGGTAATAGTAAATGGAGTCCACTGAAGAAAGGGGTTACTAGTGGGGTACCGTGAGGGTTCAGTATTAGGACCGTCCTCTCGATGTCTTTATAAGCTACATTGCAGAGGGACTGGAAGGAAAAGTATGTCTCTTTGCAGATGACACAAAGATCTGCAACAGAGTTGATGCACAAGGTGGGGTGGAAAGGATGAGAAGGGACTTGGCAAGGTTAGAGGAATGGTCAAATGTATGGCAGCTTAGATTCAATGCTAAGAAGTGCAAGGTAATGCACCTGGGAAACAAAAACCCAGGGGAAGAGTACACAGTGGGGGGGTGAGATACTAACAACAACAAAAATGGAAAGGGACCTGGGGGTAGTCATATCAGATGACCTAAAGGTGGGCAAGCAATGTGAGAGGGCAGCAAGGAGGGCTGGGGGGATACTGGGATGCATAGGGAGAGGCATCACCAGTAGAAAACAAGAAGTTATTATCCCTCTGTATAGACAGCTGGTGAGACCCCATCTGGAGTACTGCGTGCAGTTCTGGAGACCCAATCTCCGCAAAGACATAGACAGGATGGAAGCTGTCCAGAGGAGGGCAACTAAAATGGTGCAGGGTCTGTACCGGAAGACATATGAAGAGAGACTTAAGGAGCTTAATATGTATAGCCTCGAGGAAAGGAGGGAGAGGGGGGACATGATAGAAACTTTCAAGTACCTCAAGGGAATCAACAAAGTCCAAGAGGGTAGCATCTTTCAAAAAAAGAGGTGTGCAAGAACAAGGGGCACAATTTGAAGATGGGGGGGCGGCTCAGAGGTAATTTAAGGAAGTATTTTTTCACAGAGAGGGTTGTGGATGCATGGAACGGCCTTCTGGAGGAGGTTGTGGAGTCAAAAACAGTGGTGGAATTCAAGCATGCATGGGACAGTCATAAGGCAATTCTAGGGGGTGGGGGTAGGAAGAAGTAGGCTGCTGGTTAACTAGGATCTGCAGCTTATCCATTAGGTAGGGAAATGGGCAGACTGGGTGGGCCAAGTGGTCCTTATCTGCCATCAAATTCTATGTTTCTATGTTTCTATGAGTAACTCCACTATATATTTTAAACATTTCTTGTGATGTTTCAGAACATAAGTTCCTTCATCAGACAACGGAGCTTTTTATTCTGTAAATAGATCAAAAAAGAAAGAAGAACTAATGAGTTTAGCGTTCTTGTATGTAAAAATTATAATTTCTGTAATACTTTCATCATAACAGGTAGAACTAACCTGCTAATAATCAGTAAACTCGATGGGTAAGTCTGTTAATGTATAGCGTTAACTTGAAATGGGGGGTGGAGGAGCGGAAAGCTCGCGTAATTCATTCATATTGCCAATTACCCCAAAATGTATAACCACGCCAAGTAACTCTACCTTGCACCAAACAACCTGAACAGGTGTTTGGCCAGGCCCGGCCCCTTTCTTCTTTGAGCACCTGTTCAGGTTGTTTGGTGCAAGGTAGAGTTACTTGGCGTGGTCTGTTAATGGTGGCGGTTTAAATTTATGTTCTGAAATGTCACAAAAAATGTTTAAAATATATAGTGGAGCTACTCAGAGCTTTGTCTTATTATTAAGATCTTTGTACATATAGAGATTTTGCTATTTTATAAATAAAATACATATTGTTTGATAAGAGTTAAATAAATTGTATTTCACTTAACAAGGGTTGAGAGAGGTTCATTGTTTATGTATATAAGTTCTTCTTTTTTTCCTATCTCCCCTTCTAACACTTTGAATACATTTCAAAAGGAAGCCTGGGAAACTCGTGTGATTAATGATTTCTAGTTGTAACATCCCACCCTGTAGAGACTGACAGGCATCAGGGGTGTGACTTGGGATCATCGGCTGTAATGCTCACGCCATTCCACCCTCACTCCTCATCTGCAGCCAGTGACAGACATTGTGGTGTGCCTTGCAGTGTTTGGCCACAGAGTTCAACCCATTCTCCTATACTGCACCCACCTCAGTGTATTTCCTTATGGAATGGGGTATGTATAATGCCCAAAGACCCCAAAGCACACCATGACACTTGTCAGTGTCTACAGGGTAGGGTGAGGTAAAATGGCATGAGCGTTATAGCTGATGACCCAAAGGCACACCCCAATGCCTGTCGGTCTCTGCAGGGTGGGGATGAGGTTGGCGGCACTTCAGTACTTCACTGCCATTCCTATTATGCATCTCTAACTCCAGCACTACCAATGCCAATGCCATCGAGACAACATTCGGCATTGACAAATGCTTGTTCATTATTACTTTAACAGATAAACAGTAAATAACTACATTTCTTAACAGGGCTCCCTCTGCGCTAATGGCAGCTACAGAATGGAGCAGTTTAACTGCCTATCTGGCTGGCCACGAGCCTTAATTACTCAGATCCAGCCCAGACTAATCCTTTAAACACAGCATATGCACTCTCTTAAAGAGGCAAGTATAGAGGCTTACTGAGGCGCTGTCATGCAAACAAGTAGAACTACTACAAAAACAGGACACCATCCTGACAGTGGGCATTTAGGAGCCCAGGATGACAATTTAGTAGACCCCAGTTTGCAGGGGAGGGGGTTACACTCTTCCCTGCCTGGAAAAACTTGGCGTCTGCATCAAGTCTATACTTACTAAATGATTCTATATGAAAACACTATATAAAATACATGCATGTTTCACTTGGCATACCATAAAATAAAGCTGATGCATCAGTAAAAACAAATTGGTACTAAGCATTACTATACTTTTCCATTGGCAATAACATTTCCACAGTAACACATTTTCATACAGTTACATAAACATATTAGCATGTTCAAACAGATTCAGTTAACCATATTACTCTCACCATTCTGGTTTGTATTACCTCCTGTACTTTAACTCACATGGCTTGGGGCCTGTCCCTATCAGCTACATTGGGGCTGCATGGGGCAAGGGTATTTGTGCTATAATTTGAAGGTTTAACTATCAACTTTCAAGTAACAGAATAACTCAGCTTGGGGAGCGTTCAGAGATATACACTCCTATGTGAACAACATGTAGTGGATGGTCTATAGGTCTCTCTGAGGAGTCATAACTGAGGTGTATCACTGGTTTAGTAGCTCTCCCTGACTTTTGAGGGGGAACAGGCACAGGGTTTGTTTTGTCAACACTTCCTGGGGGGTCTTCCAGTCCTGGCTCATTGATTTCCAACAAGTCTGTTTCTGTAGAAGGGGTTGCCTCTGTACCTGGGATTTGCTCTGGATTGGGAGCTCTTTCAGCCCTTGACTCGGTTTGTTCTGGTTCACTAGTATTATTGGCCATACTTGACTCGGAAGAAGTTTCAAGCTGGTCATGCAGAGGAAATTCTTTTGAACTGAAATCTTGCAACACTTGACTAATATTTTCAACATCATTCTCCATAATGCTGTTAGCTGCATTGCTCTGCAACAGTTCGGTATCTACTGGTATGTCACCAGTGGGGCTTTCTGTCCCTTGTTCTCTGTCTTGTGGTTCAGTTGCTTCAGAAATCACACTTTGCACCTCACTTTCAGGGGGCACAGGGCTAGTGGAGAAGGCTGAAGGGTTAGACAGTCCTGAAAGTCCAGCTTCATCTCCAAAATTGTACATGGGGTTACCCTGGAACAACTGACTCAGTTCATAGGATGGATAGTAGGGTGCTTCACACTCACTGTCATCAGATTCAGACTGGCAATCAGTGTCATTTAGGGCCTGACTGGCAGAAGGCCTTGAATCCTTGACAACTGGAGAAGGGGTTAACTGTTTCTTTTTAGCTACAGCTCTGGTTACAGGCCCGGAAGGGGTAGCATCTTGGGGTGCAGAATCGATGATGATTTGACCAATGGGCAGCAAGTGATTTCTGTGCATTGTCTTGATAGCTTGTGGGCCATTTTCTGGATGCACCTTATAGACTGGCAGATCCTCCAGCTTGCTGACAACAATATAGGGGGGTGTGATGCCTGGTGCGTTTTACAAATAGGTTTAGCTGCAACTAAGCAAAATTCAAGTGTCTCATAGAAGGATTTTTGGCCCTCCTACCCACCCCCAACCCCTCCAATGATTAAATACACCTATTGCCCGCCCACATTCTCTCTCGCTCCATCATTGGTTAGTAAGCCCAGCAGCACTTGCTCCCTCATTGGCTAATAAGCCTAGCAGCACTGCTCGCTACCTCAATGGCTACCTAAAACCCTCATTCCCTCTGCTCCCCCATTGGTTCCTAGTCCTTATAGGTCCCTATCACTTCCCTGCAACCGCATCCCAGCCCTCCACCTTCTCCACTAAGTAACTACAGCACCTACCTTCCCCGCTAAATAACCACAGCAGTAGGGTCCTCCTAGCACCTGATCCACACCATGATCCTTCTACCAGGCCACCTGACCCTGCTCATCCCTATTCTCATCTCCCTCTCTTTCTCCCTTCCTTTCCAACATGCCACCCACCTCTCCCATGCCCCCCTCCCAAATCCTGCCAAACCTCGTTGAGCTCTCCCACCCCTCCAGCCCAGCATCCACTTCCTCTTTCACCCAAGCATGGACACACTCTGCCACACGTCCCAGCCCATTTCATTTCAACCCATCACTCCCCTGGGTCATTTTTCAGCTTATTCCCTTATGACCAGCTCATACACACCATCAATCTAAGAGACGACCGCTCGCAGTCATATACAGCTATTCGCTCACTACCTAACTCTCGCTCTCCTGCTCCTTGCAGCAGGTGACATCCACCCTAACCCAAGCCCCAATACTACCCCCCATGCCCCTCTCCAACATCAGCCTCTTCTTCACCTCACTCTGGGGATCTTCTCCCCCATGGCCTGCACCTCCTGCACCTAAATATAAGAAGCCTTGTCCACAAGCTTGACTCCCTTCAGGTTCTTGCTGTCCACTATGCTCCAGATATCCTCACCCTGTCTGAAACCTGGCTCAACAAAAACATCAACGGCTCCTCTGTCGCTATCCCAGGCTACACTATGGCCCACAGGATAGAGCCTCTAAAGGAGGCGGAATAGCCATCTACATAAACTTGGACTTGCACTATTCAGTGGTCCTGACCAAGTCCAAACCAAAAGTCCTTGAAGTAATACTAATTCAGCTTGTCCTTCCCTTCTTGCTACCAATCTACATTGCTGGGATATACTGCCGACCTGGTACACGAGCTTCTACTGTCACCGACCTCCTCAAGCAAATCTTCTGCCTAACCACGACAGGGAAACTCTACATTATGGGTGATCTTAACCACAATTGGCTAGCTCCTGCCCTCAACAAAACCAGGACTGAAATTTCCACCCTAAACCTCTCACAAATCATTACTGAGCTCACCCAACTTTACCTAAAATCTGGTAACCACTTGCTCATCAACTGGGTCCTTACCACACACCCTCACCGGGTCAAACAAGCCGGTATTCTTCCTGACTCCCTCAACAACCACCACGTAACCTTTTTAGTGCGTAAAATCCACTGCCTAAAATCCCCCATTAAATTTGTAGTCCAACGCTCCTATAAATCCCTCAATCTAGCTCCTGTATTACATGACCTTGCGCTAGCAAACTGGGCCCCTGCCCCTCCTACGATCCCCATTGATGATGCCTTCCTACACTTTAAAAACACATTCCTCAGCATCTGGAACACACACTCCCTACTGCATCGTACAAAAGTACGAGGAAACCACCTACCTTGGATCACCCAAGAACTGACTGCATGTCAAATCACATGGGACAAAGCCTGGAAAATGCATAAATTCTCATGCCTCCCACAGCACCTCTCCACATACCGCATGCTCCGTAACAGGTGCACCAGAGGCACTCGTCTTGCAAAAGCAGAGTACTTCAGCAGCTCCCTCCAGTCAAACCTAAATAAACCCTCAAAATTCTGGAAGGTCATTTACTCCCTTTTCACCCCACCAGCTGCCAATCCCACTCCAATGCTAAATGTTAATAACTCTCTCCTATACACAGCAGTTGTCACTGAGTGCAATGTGCACTTCTCCACTTGTGCTTCCACCCTCCTCTCTTCCCTGCCCAACACTACACCTCTCACACTGCCTACAGACATAAAGACCCAGACTAGGCCTTGCCTCTTTTTCCTTCAAAGATATCTCTGCAACTGAAGCTCTGGATGCATTACTTTCTCTCAACCCTTCAAAAGGCAAATCCCTGGATGGATTAGACCCCAAACTTCTATACCTCTCCACCCCCAGTATAGCAACTCTGCTTGCCAAACTTTTAAACCAATCCTTTGCTGCTGCTGCCATCCCCCATGCATGGAAGCACGCCATTGTCATTCCTCTGTCAAAAGGAGGTGCTCCTACCTCCTCCTCTAACTACTGCTCTATCCCCCTCCTCCCAGCCCTAGCAAAACTACAAGAGCACCTTGTGTTCACCCAACTTACCTTCTTCCTCACTGACTCCAAAGTCATCACGCCATTTCAGTCTGGCTTCAGGAAGGGACACTCCACCACCTCCTCCCTGATGAGGCTTACATACACTATCCTGACAGGCATGGACAGTGGACAGATCACCTTAGCCGTTTTTGTCGACCTTGCAAAAGCCTTCGACACCATCTCCCACCCCATATTGCTCTTGAGTATCACTGAATCAAGCCTCTCTGTCGCAGCC
The DNA here is from genome assembly GCA_016271365.2 of Neoceratodus forsteri. Taxonomy (NCBI): domain Eukaryota; kingdom Metazoa; phylum Chordata; order Ceratodontiformes; family Ceratodontidae; genus Neoceratodus; species Neoceratodus forsteri. The sequence continues at coordinate 1,267,694,435 of CM057453.1, forward strand.
ACAAATTGATTCAGATCATACCTCTCTGATAGAACTCAGTCTGTTAGAGTCTCAAATGCGATCCCCAACCCACTTCCCTTAACTACCGGTGTCCCATAGGGGTGGGTTCTTGGTCCCATTCTGTTCTCTATATTCCTAAATGACCTGCCACTCATCTGCTCTACTTCCCCAATCCACATGTATGCAGATGATACTGTACTCTACTACTCGGGCTCTGCCCTGATGTGGTACAATCAAACCTCCAAGCTGACTTCAACAAGGTACAGCAATGGTTTAGCTCACACCAGCTCTCCCTAAATGCAAAAAAAACTGTCACTATGACCTTCGGTACATGACAACGCCTGGCCAGACTCCCCTTCCTTCCCTACTTCGCTACACTGAATGGCCAAAAAACTTGAAGATGTCTCCTCATTCTGTTACTTGGGGTCTGGCTCGACAGCCATCTCTCCTTCTCTGACTACATTGATGCTATCTCAAAAAAACTACGCCCCATGCTCAGTGCACTATATAGGAACCATAGCAGCCTCCCTTCCCGAGTCCGACGTGAACTGGTCCTGAAGATGATACTGCCCTCCATCGACTACTGCGACATTGCATACAGTGCAGCCCCTAAGTCCACCCTATCTAAACTGGACACACTTTGTAATGCCTTCTGCCACTTTGCTCTCGATGTCTCTCCCCTCACCCACCACTGCGACCTCTACCGAGCCTTGGCACTACCATCTCTCGAAAACTGCCACATCTCTCAGTGTGCTAAATTTGTCTCCAACCTATGGCTAGGGTCCATCTCCTCCTACCTTGCCACCATGCTCACAGATGCCCCACTCCCCTCCCATCATCTTAGATCCAGTGACTCCTGCCAACTTTTAGTCCCTAGGTGGAAGACCTCTGCCGGTCAAGCTGCTGTCTCACACCGGATACCCAAGCTCTGGAATGCCCTCCCACCGCATATTCGGCATTCCTCCTCCTCTTCCTACTCTCTGTCTAGCACCCTAGCAAACTTCCTTACTACAAATTGCTCCTGTCCCTGAACTTGCCATGCCCCACTATCCCCTCCCCAATGCCTGACCAGCAGCCTTAGCCTTGCTACAGAAGCTGGCATATAACCCCAACCTTGCACTTATGTCCTGGGCCTATTTTGCCCTATGTACTGTGTATGACTGTATAACTGTGATATACATCCTCTGTTGTTACAGCTGTTACTACTGTGCTAATTTACCTTGTCTGCTGCTTCTTGTCACAAAAATTGTTATTTGATACTATAATATCCTAAGCATTCAATGTGCGCTGCTTGTATATTCATGCAATCGTGTATCCTTACGCTGCTTTTTATTTGCTTCTGTTAACTGTTCACTTGATAACCTGTGTGTTATCATATCCATGTGTACCCCCCCCCAGGTCACACTGGGAGATGAGCATCTTGTTGCTCAGTGTGCCTTTCCCAGTGAAACAATTGCAATAAATAAATAAATGCCACCTATCGCCAATTTTGTGTTTTCCATGCAGTCCCAAATTTCATAACAAAACTCTGTCTCCAGGTTGCAGTTCCTGGGCCTTAACACACTTGTCATGTCTTTTTTTAGTTGCCAAATTCCTCTTTGTTGCCATGGTGTGTGCTAGTTGAAAAGCATGTTATAACTGAGGACATATTGAAGGTGATGTTCTGCAGTTATAGGCATGTACCAAAGAACTTATCTGCTGGCTCCATTTGAACGTGTGCCATGGGTGAAGAGTGGCCAGCATATCTAGTAAAGTTCTGTTAAACCTTTCTGGCTGTGGATCCCCCTTGGGGTGATGGGGGTAGTTCAGGACTTCCGTACTCTCCAGAGAGAAAGCATTTCCTTGATCAGATGGCTTTCAAAGTCTCTCCCCTGATCAGAGTGAATTCTCTGAGGGGTACCGTAATGAACAAATAATTTTTCAGTGAGGATCTTTGCCACTCTAGATGCTTTCTGATCCTTAGTCGGATAGGCCTGGGCATAATGAGTGAAGTAATCCGTAACCACTAGCACATTCTCAATATTCTTTTGATCTGGCTTGAGACACAAGAAGTCAATGCACGTGAGCTCCATGGGTGCACTGGTAAAGATGCTGACCAAAGGGACAGTCCCTTGGGGCTTGGCTCTTCTCTGTAAACACCAACTGCAAGTTCTGATGTGAGTTTCTATGTCAGCCCCCATCTTCGGCCAGTAGAACCTGGCCCAGGCCAAGTCAGTAGTTCAGTCACAACCTAAATGCCCCATTTGATTGTGAAGGACCCGTAGCACCATCCATTTGAATGATGTAGGCAACACTAGTTGCTGTTTGATAATTTGTCCTTGCTGGTCTGTGGTCTCTCGATACAGTACTTGGTTATGCAACTTTAGCTTGGGCCCCTCTTTGAACAACAAAGCTGTTTGTAAATCCGAAGAACAAAGTTTGGACACACTCTTTCCCGCATGAAGGGTATCCAGCACTGACTTGATCATGGGGTCTTGCGCTTGAGCCCACTGTATATTATCAGGGGTCAGTTGGGGCATCGTGCTGAGATCTAAGGTGGCCAGGTGACAGTAAGCTGCAGGAACACAAGTATCAGGAGGGCCCAAGCAGTCCACCAGGCAATCAGCTGTTTCAGGAGAAGGGTGCTCATCCTTATTGAATTTCTGACAGAGAGCTTTGACAGACTATTCAGACATTTTCACCCAGTTTGCATTAGAGTCAGGCCTCCTGGACAGGGCCTCTGCATCAGTATGGTTTAGGCTTGGTCTATACTCCACCGGATAATCATAAGTAGACAGGGCAGATAACCAGCGATGCCCAGTGGCATCTAACTTAGCTGAAGTATGAACATAGATGAGTGGATTGTTGTCAATTTTTACTAGAATCTTTATGCCATAAAGATACTCATGAAATTGGTCCATCACAGCCCACTTCAGAGCAAGAAATTCGAGTTTGTGCACTGAATAGTTCCCTCAGATGGGGTTAGACTCCAACTAGCAAACGCCACGGGGTGCAAACCTTCCTCACACTCTTGATATGGGACAGCACCAAGTCCCTTCAGGCTGGCATCCATGTGCAACACATAGGGTCTAGCGGGGTCTGCATAGGCAAGCACAGGTGCGTGGGTAAGATGATGAATAATACAGGAAGCTGTTTCACATTCAGGAGTCCATCTGGCTCCAAAAGGTTCATTAGTCCAAAGGTAGATCTTTTCCTCTTCTCTAACTGCATTTTTCTTATATTTCTTATTGGTGGGGGGGGGTAACCTTTTGTTAGATTGAGGAAAGGCCGAATGACTATAGTGTAGTCTCCTATGAAATGGCGGTAATAACCTCAGAACCCCAAGAATCTTTGAGGCTCCTTCAGATTATTAGGCTGAGGTCAGGTGGTCAATGACTCCAGTTTGCTTGGGTTGGTCTGAATCCCATAAACTGACACTATGTGGCACACATATTTCACAGATTTTTGGAGGAATTGGCATTTGTCTATCGATAGTTTTAGTCCAAAGTCCTCTAATCGGTCAAGGACATTAAACAGATGAGCTTCATGCTCCTCAAGGGTCTGGCCAAACACAATGACGTCATCGAGATATACAAGGCACTCTAGCAAGTTCATGTCTCCCACAGCTCGCACCATCAGCTGCTGAAAAGTGCCAGACACTCCCAAAATACCTTGAGGCATACGTAGGAACTCATAGAAACCCGGGGACAAATGAAAGCTGTTTTCGCTCTGTCTTTCGAGGCCATCGGGATTTGATAGTACCTGCTCCAAAGGTCGAGCACTGAGAACCACTGGCTTCCCTTGAGGCAGTCGAGGGCATCCTGGATGCAACGCATGGTGTATTGGTCCAGGACAGTTCTCCAATTTAACATCCGGTAGTCCACACACATCCTCACCGACCTATTCTTCTTCTGGACCACCACAGTTGGGGGTGCATACAGGCTTCAGAATTCTTGAATGATCCCTGCGGCCAGCATTTCCTGCAGATTGCATCGAACATTATCAATGTCCGCAGGTACAAGGTGACGGGACCTCTCTCTGAATGATCTCTCATCATGCAGGTGGATGTAATGTTCAGCCCCGGTGACACAACCTACGTCCCACTCTTTCAAGGAAAACACCTGGCTTCTCTGAGCTCACTTCTGGCTGATCCGAGCTTTCCATTCTGCAGGAAGGGGGGATACTTCAAAGTCAAACAGGTCAGGAGTCACCTCATCACTCTCTCCAGAGCACTTTTTGCTGGGCAGCACGGCAGTATCCGCACAATACATGGTGGCTAGGGTGTACCCTTGATCTACCCGAACTTCTTGATCTGACATGTTTTGAACTTGCACCACTGCCCACTGAGGGTAGGCATGGGCTCGGGCAGGCAGAATACTGGGCTTGACCAGTAACACCTCAGGCAGTTTCTCCTCTTCTGGGGTGTCCAGCATAAGAATTTTGTTTTTGACATCTATTCTTAGTCACACTTCACCACCGATGGTACACTGGGCATTTGGGGGTAATATCAATGAGTCAGGGTCCTTTTTCCAGACTACTCCCACAGGTTCATCTTTCTCCGTCTCTTGGGTTCGCATCTGTAACTCATAGGCTCACTCTACTAGGGCCAGAATGTGCAGGGCTCTTCCAGTCCTCTTAGCTTGTTTTTCCTGACAGAGCTGGGCTAACTGGCCGAACATATGAGTGTTGGTACCATTTAGCAAGGGGACACCATCATACAGTCCAGTTGGTGGGCATACCAGGGTTAAAGTCTCAACTTGTTCATCCATGCCCATTATAGCAGTAGGGAAAAATAGCCAAATTTGTACATACCCCCGGTAAGGATAGTACAGGTCACTTAACCCCACTACATGCAGTCCCTTGAGGGGTAGGAGTAGGAGACTGGATAAGTGTTGGTCGTGCCAATCTTGAAAAATAATTGTGACCTATGAGCTAGTGTCCAAGACAGCTCGAGTGGAAATGCCATTAACTGTCACTGTAGTCTCCATCGAGGGACCCACCATCTCAGACCAGTCCGGAGATATCTGTTTGGCAGACTGGCCCACAGCAGTTTTGGAGGAAAAAGATTTTCTCAGTGGGCCTGGCTGAGGTCTTATATTGCTCTGGCGAACCAAGTTTAGCAGTCTGGCGGTGACCCTCCGCAGGTTTTCCAGGGAATTACAACTTTGTCGGGAATGTCCATCTTCTCCACATCGGTAGCAGAACACCTGTTCCTTAGAGTCATTGGAGTGGTTGGATTCTTCCCTGACTTTGTACTGGTTAGAAGGGGGAGTCCTACTGTCTTCTTTTGAGTTGGGCTGGGGTTCCCTGTCCCCGCTGTTCCCCCAGTGGGCAGAGGTTTGGGTGGCGTGTATGAGGTCCCCCACTAAAACTCTCAACTCTATCATTTCTTCTACTAATTTGGACTTGGCCCAGGATTCAGGGGCAATGGCATAAGCCCCCATACCTCCAGGTGGAGCCTCACTTCTAGTCTCAGCCTTTGACGGGCAAGGGCTAGAGCTTCTGGCCGCTTCAGCCGTGGCTTGTTGACTGGCTCGCATCTCTTTTATCTCTTTAAGCAGTTCCCTGACCTGCTGGGTCTCACTAGCTTCCTCTCTTTCTTCAGGTCGGTCTGAGGTTTGACTGGTGTGAGCAACCCCAGCATAGGGCTCCCATACTTCCTCATCATTCTCAGCCTCTTGAATCTCCTTCATCAGCCAGCAGTATTCATGGGGGTTAGCTTTCCTGTCTTGAAACTTTAACTTCAGTATGAGTACACTAGAGTAATGGGCAGATTTGAGAACGTGCTCCAGCCTGACATGGTTCAGTTCACTAGTGGGAACACCCCCTTTTCTATGGGGTCTGTGCAAGGCCCATTTAATCCAAGTGACAAAAGCAGACAACTTCTCATTTTTCCATTGTTTAGCAGACTTGAACTTCCACATTAAGTCTTCCCCAGATTCCGTGCTACCCCTTCTAATACAGAGAGATACTTAGCTGTGGTGGCCTCTGGGTTGGTGGATTGGAGAAATCGGATGCTTCCAGTGCAGGGCCCCTTAAGCTTTCCATAAGTCTCTTTCTCTTCTCCCCCTCTGCACATTGCCACTCTTGGACCAGTGGACTAGCATAGTCCATCTATGTTTCTAGGTCGTCCTCCCCCACTGGTACAGGAACTGCACCAGAGAACAGTCTGAGGCTGTGATAGGAGTCCAGGTGTAAAGAAGGTATCACGATGGTGCAGATCACAACAGGGAAGGCCCTGGGAGTGGCTGGAGAGGCTGGAGGAGATTGTAAGGGGGTAGTCTCCTCCGACTCCTTCAAAACTTTCAGCAAATATTTAGCTGACTGGCCTTCTGCAGCTAAAAGTTTCATCAGTTTATCTTTAAACCCCTCAATCCTTGGGGACCCCCAGCGGAAGACAGGTCACTATGCAAGTGAATGACTCTCCACCCCTTCTGGGATCCTTCTGGCATGATAACAGTGAGTACCATTTTGGGATCAATATGGAGGCTACAAGACAGGAGTGCCACCAAAGTTTGGTCAAACAAATCTGAATCCCACCCCAGTACTTCAACCTTTCCTAGACATTTAACCTTCCCCACTGTTTCTTCAATGGTTTCATTAGTGGTCCCCAAAGGGATATCAAGTAGTAACATGGGATGGTGGTGCTTGACCCCTTCAGCCTCACTCCACCCCAGCATGCACTGCACGACCAGCTTGAGAGGGGAAATTTTCCATTTAGGCATAGAAAGTGCCTCCATTGCAATTCCTGTCTCAATTTTGTACATGATGGTAATCTCAACTTTTGGCCACCAGAGGGCACAGATCCCAGCGGTGCCCCCAAGATGTAACCCCTAGGTGGCACTATCCTATGGGCTACTACCCCTGCCTGTGGGAATATGCACAGGTTGAGGGGGTCTGAGTTCTGTGAATGGGTGCCTCCACCCGGAGGAATGGTATTGGGGTAGCTTGACTGCTTTGGTATAGCCCCCCAGGATGCTATAACCACCCACAACCCTTCAAGTGGCCTAAGCAGTAATACCATAGAATAGTTTGCATACACTGAATAACAATAAGAATATGCTCATACCTCTTGCACTTACCACCAGGGCTGGATCTGCTGCAATTGCCCTGGAGACCCCCTGGAAAATAAGATAAGTGATACACAATGCAAAACCTTTCAATGTCACCCAACTAAGTATATGCACACTAGCCAGGTTAAACGTGAAACAAATGATCAGATTTATTTAGGGGAAGTGAACAATGGAGGGGCATGAATTTAGCCAAATGATTGGCACTCTGATTCACTTTAGGCTGATTCAGCATGCACTGTAAGTCCCTGATAAGTAGTCCTGCAACCCTGGGTACCCAGATCTTACACAGGCTAGCCTGAAGCATTGCCCAGAATGGTTGGCTTTGCAGCTGTTGTTGGGGCCCTTTTAGAAAGAAAGACATTTAGCATGTGCACAACCCAAATATTTGTAATCCCGAGCCGGATGGCTCAGTCCATTAGTAATAAACCAGAACAGATCAATCAGTTGACACACAACAATTTGTAGCTGTGGTTGCAGGGAGCTACCCTGATTTGTACTCACAAAACCCAGACAAAGATGTAGGACAGGCGAGATGAAGACCTCATGGTGTTGATGCGGTGCACTGGGGGAAGCAGGGCATACACAACTCACCTCCTGGTGGTTGCTACCTGTTCAATGGTGTTGAGCAGGGGGCTGAATCCCCAAGCCAGTTTTTCACTGAAATGATCTCTGGATTGCAGGCAGGGGCTTGGGCCAAGATGGCAAGACCCAAGCAGGCAGAACAGTCCTGGAAATGTTTGTGATCTTTTGCTGGAAAGCCTCCAGCTGGTATAACAGAATTTACCATGGGGAACCAAATTGCAACCCATGAAACACATTCAGCACACATAAATCAGTTATTTCTCAAAGCCACAATTTGGATATAGTCTGTTTGCTAATTACAGCTTCACTCAGCAAACCTTTCAACCTGAGGCTATTTTCTCTCATTCAGGCAGGCTGACCACTTCTGGAGCAAGTCTTTGGTCCCACTTGCAAGTAGTACTGATATACTTCCTTTCCTCTGCTGCAGGTCTAAGCTGGCAATCAGAACAGTCTGACTTCTGCAATTGACAATCTCTGTAGGCCAGAGAACTTGGCAGGCAGGCCAATGGAGCCTTCCTGCCGATTCTCCTACACTTCTCCTAGGAGCCGCTGCTCAACTGCTCAAGCTGTTCACTCTCCAACTTCCACTTTCAACTGACACACTGCTTCAAGCAGTTCTGGGTATTTTGCCATAAACCACAAGGTTCGGTTGGTTACGGGAACTATCACAGAAAGGGCTCCCCCTCCAAGTCCATTTAGGCACCAAACACTTAAAACTACAAATACTACAGAATTTCCTTCCCATATAATCCCTGGGGACAGTCTCCATTTCAGGTCCCCAGAGGTTCGATTGGTCCAGTACTGGTAGTCCAGAACCAATATGGTGGCTCCTTTTCAAAAGCTCAAGCTGCAAATGAAGGCAGGTTAGACAAACTCCTTTTTCATTATTACTTTAACAGATAAACAGTAAATAACTACATTTTCTAACAGGGCTCCCGCTCCGCTAACAGCAACTGCAGAATGGAGCAATATAGCTGCCTGTCTGGCTGGCCACAAGCCTTAATTACTCGGTCCCAGCCCAGACTGATCTTCTAAACACAGCATAGGCACTCTCTTAAAGAGACAGGCATGGAGGCTTACTGAGGTGCTCTCATGCAAACAAATAGAGCTACTGCAAAAACAGGACACCATCCTGATGGTGGGCATTTAGGAGCCCAGGAAGACACTTTAGTATACCCCAATTTGTAGGGGGGTTACACGAGGATAATACAGGATAATACAGAACTGGTTTTAGTGTATTTGTATTGTATTCTGTGTTATTTTATGTTTTGCTCTAAAAAAGGTTTCCCTCACCTTGTGCTTATTGTTGTGAATTGGGGGCATTGGGGAAACACTCATGGCAGAAGTGGCCCAGACAGTAGATAGTAGCTAGTAAATAGTAAATTTCTGTAAACCCCAGCACTTTTCTGATTTTAGCTCATAATCCATAATTCTTTTTTATTTTAAATTAACTGCTTGGAATTTCGTATGGTTGCTGACCACGAGAGCTCGTCTTATAAAGTGCTTGAGTGCGGCATTGACGTTTTAATCTCACAAGATACCATTATCACCCGCCAGTCTGCTGAAGTTGCATTCTGCATTCCAGAGGTTTTCCCTGTCTGAGTCGGTCTTTTTTTGCAGTTTTGCTTATTATGAACCAATGGTTTAACACCTAAATCTGTCTCGTGAGCTGGTTTTTATTTTATCTGCATTAACTGCAGTTTGTGCAGCGGAGTATAGCGTAGTGGGCTTTTGGTAACTGTAAAGCTGCTACCTGTATAAACGCCAGTTTCTGAGGTCATGGTTTGGCAGAAAGCCTGTAAAGGGCTGTTCAGTCTCTCTTTATAAGACCAGCTTTAAAATAGCTGCTGAGGGACTGTATTATCTGGCCAAGTGTTACAACGTGAGCAGTGTTTATTACAGGCCTTTGCTCCTTTGCTTCGTGCTGTGCCATGTACCTTTGCTGTGCAAGAGTAAGTAGCACCAAGTATTCTACATGTACACAGTAATCAAGTTAGCCAGTGTGGGAGTGGGTCCCAGGGTGGTTGCCTGGGTAGCAAACTGGCTGCACAACAGGACACAGAAGGTCATAGTGAATGGAACACATTCTGAAGAAAGGGGGGTTACTAGTGGAGTACCTCAGGGCTCAGTACTTGGTCCAGTCCTCTTCAACGTCTTTATAGGTGACATTGCAGAGGGTCTGGAAGGAAAGGTATGCCTCTTTGCAGATGACACAAAGATCTGTAACAGAGTTGATACACAAGGGGGAGCAGAAAGGATGAGAAGGGACTTGGCAAGGTTGGAGGAATGGTCAGACATATGGCAACTTAGATTCAATGCAAAGAAGTGCAAAGCAATGCACCTGGGAAATAAAAATCCAGGAGAAGAGTGCACAATAGCAGGGGCGGTACTAACGACAACAATAATGGAAAGGGATCTGGGTGTAGTCATGTCAGATGACCTAAAGGTGGGTAAGCAATGAGAAGTCAGTAAGGAGAGCGAGGGGATACTGGGATGCATAGGGGCATCACAAGTAGAAAAAGGAAATGGTTATCCTCTGTACAGACAGTTGGTGAGACCCCATCTGAGTACTGCGTGCAGTTTTGGAGACCTCATCTACGCAAGGACATAGACAGGATGGAAGCAGTCCAGAGGAGGACAACTAAAATGGTGCAGGGTCTACATCAGAAACCATATGAAGAGAGACTGAGAGAGCTTAATATGTATACCCTTGATGAAAGGAGGGACAGGGGGACATGATAGAAACTTTTAAGTACCTCAAGGGAATCAACAAAGTCCAGGAGGGTAGCATCTTTCAGAAAAAGAGATGTGTAAGAACAAGGGGGCACAATTTAAAGTTAGAGGGGGGATGGCTCAGGGGTAATGTGAGGAAATTATTTTTCATGGAGAGAGTGGTGGACACATGGAACTACCTTCCTGGAGAGGTTGTGGGGTCTAAAACAGTGGGGGAATTCAAACATGCATGGGACAGACATAAGGCAGTTATAGTGGGGAGTTGCAGGAAGTAGGTTGTTGGTTAACTAGAATCTGCAGCTTATCCAGTAGGTAGGGAAATGAGCAGACTGGGTGGGCCAAGTGGTCCTTATCTGCCGTCAAAGTCTATGTTTCTATGTTTCTATTTCATTTAATTTAGTTTCACTTACTACGGCACTTACTGAATTGTTCCGATCAAAGCATAGATTCAAGCAATGAAGTGTATGATTAATGAAAATTTATGAAACTCAGCAAATCTCTGTAAAAACGAAGTGAAGTGAACTGAAACAAGCTTATAAGTCAGCCGGAATTAATAGGCAGCCATTGTATAATTCATTTTCCGAGAAGGTTTTTTAGGTCTGTAGTAGCTTTTAATAAGATTTTATTAAGTGTTTGTTTTTAACTCATTAATGTTACTGGACTGTGGGACAAAGTTTTAATAACAAGTAAAGGGTGTTTTTTCAAAGATGTTTAAATTACTACAGATTGTCTGTGTATTAAAGTTTTATACAGAGTGATGATTCTATAATATTTTGTACATTGATATTTGGCAGTGAGAACATTTTAAGTGCATTGCCTATTTGCCTCCATGACTGACTGGGTGGATAGATGGTCAGCTTTTGAATATACCAGCAAACACATCCCTGAAGTTCTGAGTCACTCTGAAAGACACTTGAACTTTGGAAGCAGCTCTCACTGTGACAGCGCATCTGAGCCTGTAAGCTCTAAAGCTTTAAAGCTCTACTCACTTCAAGGCAGGACATTATATGATTTACAGGACTGTGCAGAACTTTGCAGTACTCTTAAATAATTCCAGATAAAGGAGTTGCTGTTTTATGTATTTATAACTTTTTTCTTGGTCTGTCAGTATTGTACCTCTGTATCATTATTTTTGTAACACAGACAAAAAACAACGGTTATTACAAAACAGCAAAGAGAACTGCAGGGTGATTGTTTCCCCCTTATTGAGTCATGCTATGTATGCTGAGTAATATAAAAAATGATGCAAAGTAACTAAGCAAACAAAGATCACAGATCATTTACTTCCTAAATGGGGGAACAAACTTCAGCCCCCAAAGGGAGTTTGTCAGCTTCTTTACCTCTCTTGCATGACCCCTTGAGTAAAACATGTTTGGATAACAGTCTTCAGAAAACTCCTGATCCTATACTTTATTCTAATAATGAAACTTCTGAATCCAGTAATTTGTTAATTGCAGAAGAAAATGAAGTTTCTAATAAAAATAGCTACCTGAGTTTACCAATTGATAACGTCTGCAGGGAGCCATCTGATTACCCTATGAATATTACTCTAACTAGAACCTTACCTGTTAAAGTTATCATCTCGGGGAGGAGCTTAGGGAAATGTCTGTTAAGTTGCAACAGACAATCAAAGGTATCAAATCTCTGGAATCTAGATATGACACAGTTTGTCCTAACTCAGGGAGAAACACATTAATTTCTGATAAGTCTAGTATATTATTACAGGAAGTCGAGCCTGAGCAAGCAGGGGAAAACGTTTCAATCTCTGATAAAAAAGTACATCATTGCAGTTGAGTCTGGGCAATTGAGGCATTTGCCTACTCGTTTAAGTGATGATCTTATAATGACACTAAAGAACCAACATGAAGCTAATATGCTTATCATGGAGCAAATGATAGTACTTAGGAATGAAATTGATGATTCCAGGTTCGATATAGCAGTTAATGCAGCAAAACTTGATACGATTCTATTCAAACTGGACAAAATATTCCCCTCCAAGCAATCTGACTATCCTGCCAGATAGAAGTGTTGTGTCATGTACATCAAAGGGCAGACCAGAGTTTAGCTCTGTAATTATTCCAGACTCAGCTATTAGACAAAACAAGAAAAAAAGAAAGAAACAATAGAAAAAGCTCAGGAAAAAACAGCCTAGAAGAGACAAGTGTCAAATCATCTGGGCCCCTTGAAGTTGTTAATCAGCTACCAAAGAGTTTAACTCCCAGTCTACTGATTTCAGCTCTTTAACAGCATCTAAAATTGACAATCCAGATAAGACAGCAGAGCGTTACCCTAACTCTAACAAAATTCAGCAGCTGGGTGAGCCCCCTGTTTTTGAAACTTTAAGGGGAAAAATGATCTAGGGGAGCAGTTGAAGCTGTTAGAGAATGAGATTAAGTCCCTAGGGATACATATAGGATCTCTGTTTACACAGGGAGTTGACCAGACTTGCTCTGATGAGTTTAATAAAAAACTAAATGAAACTAGAAGGAATCCCTCTAGTTGTAATACTCACTTGGAGTCTTCTTCTTATGAGTGTATGCTATGAAGTGAGATAAGGCCATTATTTGACCCCAGATTTAAGGAAGCCTCCCTATTACATCTGACAGCTGAGAAGAGATGGCCTAATATTCCTGATGAAAATTTTAAGGTTTTCTTGATTGATTTTGTCAACAGAAAATTAGAGCTGGAATTTATTGACACTGATGTGTTTGAAGTACACAGAAGTACTGATGGTAGAATTAATACTAATGAGCTAACTGTGTATTTCCCATGCGTGGCCAATCACTTGTGGTATAATGCAGAGAGATTAACTCAAAAAGGAATCTTCCTTTCATTCCCCAGTAGGTTGGCTTTCAATGCCTGTAATGTGCCTAGTAAAGAATCTTGGGAGACCCCCATACTTCTGACCATGTTTGGTATTGAGAGTATGCCTAGAGAAAACAATTACAGACTTTGAGGGTCTCCCTGCAATTTATTTTTAAATTTTTCAAAGGTACAGTTGGGTGATAAAGGTATTCTCATGGTGACCAGACATCAAAATAGTTCACAAATTGATATATGGGTTAAGAACTCTGTGACTGCTGAGAATCTACTACTGAAAAGTAAAATACTGGACACCTTGGGCCTGCTTCTGGTAAAGCCTAAGGATATTTTTGAAGCTGATAATCTTATTAATAATTTGAACCCAAGTGAGGCCTTAAGCCACCCCATTCACAGCAGACATCTGATCAGACAAGGCTAGTTGATATCTCAGCACCCTTGGTAAATAGATTTGGGGACCTTACTGATTGTACTGTAATAACTGACTACCGGTTCGACACCCTGAACCCACAGTTTCAAATGTAGCCCCTTGTGACAAATTGGATTCTGTCTCAGAGCAGAATAGTGATTTTTTTCTGCGATCAGTGAGAATGTATTACTTATCACTTCATGGAACATATCAGGGTTTGCAACAAAATTAGCAGATTCTGAATGTATGAAGTAGCTCATGAAGCATGATGTAATTAACTTGCAGGAATCCTGACACATCTTGGACATGTTAGACATTTTACCTGTTAATGGTTATCTTTTTAATTTTCCTGCTTTTAAAAAATTGAATATGGGCCGCTTTGCTGGGGGCCTACTGACTTATATTAAGATTTATGAGCATATACTTATTAGGAATACTGTCCTGATGCAAAACTCCCTTCTGATAATGGTGGAAATCTGGAATGAGATGGTCCTTTTTGTGAACGTCTATAACCCGGTATAAAATTCACCTCTTTGTGATGACAATTTGCTGTCCAAACTGGCAGAGGCTATAGAAGAGATAAATAACCATTATAATGATATAGAAATAGTAGTCTTGGGAGATCTTAACATTAGACTAGGTCAGGACAGCAAACTGGATAATTCAATGATCCAATAACTCGTAAGATCCTAGAAACACAGAGTTCAACAACTACTTAAGTACATTTTTACATTCACTAAACTTAATTGTTTTAAATGGTAGATTACCTTCGGATAGGTTAAGTGATTTTACTTGTTTCACTCATGATGGCCATTATACAATATATTATGTTTTTTTGTCTCTCCATATAATTACTACAAATACCTTGACCTTAAAATAAATTCTAGGTCTGAGAGTGATCATTTCTCTGTCTGCTTAAGCAGGAAGGTTGGAGGCAGGTTGGGTAGAAATAAAACAGATCAGGTGAAAATTTAGAACAACAAGAAAATTATTCTATGGAATCAGATTCCAAAGCACAAACTGGAAAAAAATATAAAAACTTTTTCCAAAGTAATTGATGACCTGATTTCTACTGACCCTGACCCTGAGAATATTTATTCTGAAATAGTTCAGCAGTATGATTGTCTTCTAGTTGAATACAGATCAACTTGCAAACCTGTCATGCTCAGAAAAAGCAGCTGAACAATCAGGTCAGATTCGTAAGAAATAACCCAATGTGAGAGGACATTAAGAAGCTTATTAAAAGTAGGAAATTATACAGAGACCATGTTCAGAAACAAAAACAAAATCATCAGATAGACTTGTGGAAGAAAATGCTAACTGCAATACAGCAAAAAAATGATACAGCCTTTTGGAAGCTAGTTGTCACTGGGATGAATAATTATAAAAAGAATTATGAGGCTTCTATTACAGTAACAATGTATGTAATTTTGTTCAGTGATATCTTCTACAAGTCTAGTGAAATGTCCATTTATCACATGAGTCTGATTAATAATGAAAATATTTGGATTACAAATGAAGAAACCCTTTTCACTATCAACAGTAGCAAGTCAAATAAATCCTCAGGCCCAGATCAAATATCAATTGATTTTTATAAAGCTGCTCCAGAGTGGTGGGCAATTATTTTTATGGACTTGATTAACAAGTTCATAATGTATGGTTTTACCCCAGATTCCTGGAAGGGTAGCTACATTGTTACAGTTTTCAATAAAGGCGATAGAGGCGATCCTGTGAATTACCACCCAATAAGTTTAATAGATAATATGGCTAAAATTTATTCAAAATTCTTACTAAATCAGTTACAACTATGGATCCAATGCAACAGGATAATAGCTCCGCTACAGGCAGGGTTTCAAAAAAATACTGGGACAACTAAACACATTTTTGTACTTCTACACATTACTGTACTATGTTCCTCAGATATGCCACTTGTAAGTAAATGCATATTCCACAGGTATGATATATTTAACTGTATGTTATGTCACACATGCAATTGTATGATTATTTATGATATTTTTTAACTGTACGTTCTGTTACAAATGTAATTGAATGTTTAATTTCTCGGATAAGTTAAAAGGTAAACTGTACGTCTAATTCTTCATCCAATTGTACCCCCCCAGGTCGCACCGGGAGATGAACAACTTGTTGTTCAGTGTCTCTTCCTGGTGAAACATTTCAATAAAATAAATAAATAAATAAAATATTATTGAAAAGTATTGCAAAGTAAAAAAACAACCCTTGTTTATTGCCTTTATTGATTTAACGTAAGCTTTTGATCTCTAGAGATTTATTATGGGTAACTATGGAGGCTCTCAGTGTAGATTCAAATCTAATAAATCTTATCAAAAGACTTTACAATGAAACTTGGATTAAGATAAGACACAATAATAATGATGGTCTTTCGGACAAAACTTTTACTAATGTTGGCATTCGCCAAGGGTGTGTGCTGGCACCAACATTATTTAATCTTTATATAAATTGTATTCTGATTGAATTAATTAATCCTTCATATCACATATCCAAAGTTCTCGAACATTCTATTACGGTCTTGGCATACGCAGATGACCTTGTGCTTATCGCAACAACAAGATTGGGTCTACAAATAAGTCTTTGTAAATTACAAGCTCTTTGCACTGCATTGAAATTAACAATTAATAAAACAAAAACTAAAGTTATGGTCATAGGTTCTGGAAAGGAGTATATAAGTCTGTTTTTGGCCAACCAACCACTGGAATTTGTTAATCAATACATTTATTTAGGGGTTACAATATCGAATACAATTTTTTGGAATAAGCACATTAGGACTGTAGTGGCAAAAATGAGTATTACTTCTTCTGCCCTTCTTCAATTTAACAGAGCTTATGGTGGTATGACAATAGAGCTAATGATTAGGGCTATAGATAGTAAACTAATAAATCAAAAACTTGGGAGTTTCTAGTTTGCATACTTTAGAATCCATTAGCAATATAGTATACAAGAAAACTTTAGGATTACCTATTTCAGCAGCTAACACATTGGTAAGGGCCCACCTTGGTCAAATTACGTTCACAGCAAAAAGTCATATAAGAATAATACATTTCTGGACCAATGTGACATATGAACCAAATGGTTCTATTATTGCATTGTGTATAAAAGAAAAAATATATTTTGATCTGATAAGTGATGGGGTGGTTATCAACTGTATATTCTTTACTTGAGAGATATGATCTCACTTGTTTATGATATTGGGCTGATCACGCAATAAAAATACATAAAAATACTCTAAAGTTGTTTCTGCAGTGGTTTCAAGAAAGGACAGGGAAATTGATGTACAAAAAATGAAACAAAAATTTCACAGTGGTTAATTAATAATATACAGGAACACTCTCTTAAAGAATTTTTTTAAAATATTTTTTATTCATACTTTATATTTATTTATATCTCTTTTTCTCCCTGTGGCTCCCAATTGGCTATACATCCCGACCAACCTCCCGGCTCGCACCCCTGACATCAGGCCAACTTCCTCAATTCTCCAATTCATCCAGCGCCTCAGCCCTCAGTGCCACCAGGCTGGCCTCTTAAAGAATATTTACTGTTGATAACCAACCCAATTCATAGGCAAATTCTGACCCTCTTTGGATTTGAGTTATTTCTCAGTAGTATATTAACTGCCAGATATTCTCAACAAAGTCCTACTTCTTCTAATTGTTTATGTTATTTAAATGAACCTGAAGACTTACATCATATACTCATAAGATGCCAGTGATATGGAAAGATAAAGAAGAAATACTTAGCTAAATATTTCTCCTCTTATATTATACCATTATGTTATTTTTTTGATTTTCTACTAAATTCTGAAAATTCACAAATTCTTGGTGATTTAGCAGAATTGTTTATTGCTGCTAAAAAAATAAGACTGAAATATGTCCAACAAAAACCATAACTGAGGAGCCCTAATTGATCCTTTAGTAGGATCTTCTTTCTCATTATGAGATTTGAGATTACGATTCAACTCAGGGGTGTAGGTAACCAGACCCGAACCCGTCTATTCTGTTTACACTCCTTATTCCTGTTAAGGACTTAGGAGTTTGTTAGGGCCTAAGTCTGCTGTGTCTTTCATGTCCAAGGTACTCATGTACGAACTCAGTATTGGGATGTATTTACTGAAACACTGTGTTGTATATTAACACCATTTTTTATTCTGATACACTAACTGGATATTACCAGGGTCAAACTTCGATGCACTTTATCATAACAATATTTAGGCATTAAAATTTTGAGAAGGATCCATGGTATTGTGACAAGTAATGAATATCTGTGTATTTATTATTCTGTCATGTCTTTAATATTAATGTATAAAACTTTCTTCTATTTTTGCACTGATATGGCATTTTTAACTTTGTGTATGTAATGACAATACATGTCAAACAATAAGCTTAAATTGAAACTGGAAGTCAGCACACACATTCATTTCCCACTACCACATCGACCTTGAGTCACGCCGGGATGCTGGTTTTGGGGCCTCAGTTCTTCAGCCTTCTTTCCCTAAATAGGGGTGTGTGTGCCTTGCCCCCACCTCCCTGAAGAACTGCTAGGAATCTGCCAGAAGTGTGGATTGTACATCATGTCCATTTCCCTAGAAAAACAGGTCACTCACCTGTAACAGTAGTTCTAGGAGTGGTATATGATGTACATCCACACTGACCCACCTGACCTCCCCTTGAAAGTGGCACACTGGTCTTGCTTCCAATGGATAAGATCTGATGTCATGGGACGGTGCTGTGAGAGTTACCACCTGAGTGGGTAGGAGGAGTCAGCTTGCAGATATTCCAGCAGGAATTAAAGGGTAAAGAAACACTGCCAGAAGTGTGAATGTACATCATATACCACTCCTAGAACTTCTGTTACAGGTAAGTAACCTGTTTTTTCAAATTCCTTTTTATGTTCACCATGTGCGTGAGCATGCATGGTGAACATTTTGTTATTAGAATGCCTTTTGAGAGGTGTGACACTGTCCATCCAGTGCAGAGCAGTCATCAAGGGGCGCATCAGTGCCACACCAATCATCAGGCAAGCTGATCATGACACAGTTTTGGCTTGCTGGGCCAAGACATCCTGTGTTTGAAAACAAAAAGCCGACCCAATCATGGGTCTGCTCTTTCCTTTGATCTATGCCACCCAGCAAGCAGAGTTGATCTGCTATGATCAGCCTGCTGAGGAATTTCAAACATCCAGGAGGAGCCCCACACTGTTGCAGACACCAGCTGTAACATAGAAAACATGGTGCCCATAACTGCCCCCACCCGACCTCCCTCTCAGCACCCAGCACCCCCCACAAACATAACATTGACACTGGGGATGCCCAATCCCCCAATATTGCAACCTTGAAAGCAAATCCCCACAGTCCACACGTGCCTACTGTGCCACTCCCAATGAGTGGCCACATCTCTAAATGGTGCTGTTGCATCAGAAGGCTTGTTCACGGCTCAGCACACCCTAGTTCAGCTAAACAGATTTTATAAAAGTATGAAGAAAGCTGAACTCAGGAAAGTGCAAGCCAGCATGAAACGAGGGCTTAAAGTGATAGAAGTCGGGGTAATAAACATAAGCTGCTATACCAGGCATGCACAAATGCACATGCATATTCCAGGAATATGCATATGAATTCGTGCATACCCGATATTGCGGCTTGAGTTAAAATACTCAAATTTTATATCAGTTTAAGCCCTCATTTCATTAACTGTCTGTTGATGTCTGTTGGTGTCGCCCAAGTAACTGTCCTGCCCATCCGATCCTCCCTCTCAGCACCCACTACCCCTCACAAACATAACACTGACATTGGGGTGCCAATCCTCCAGTGTCGCTGTCATCATGTGAAATAAAGGAAAGCTCCCTCATAGTTTTTTCTTTTTTTTTTAACGTGTAAAAAAGAAAACCATTCATCAATGTCTGTTGCATTGTTAGGCCCCACCATCCGACCCTTCCACTTATCACCTACCACCCCAACCCTCTCAAGCCCTTACTTACCAATGGGGGTCAAATGCTATAATCCTCTGTGGACCACAGACACATCTTTACTCTTCAAAGCTGGACCATGAACTGAGGAAATCAAGTAAGCGGTTCAATGTACTTCACTGGGGTTTTGAACTTAGTGGCATAACTTAGTCGTTTCTACATATTTTTGCCCAAGATTTTCAACACACCTTTTTTGGGATACCACCTCATGAACAATTGCAATGAAATTAGGCAAATTTGTCCCAAAAGGTGATTTTGCAGTTGCTGAGTGAAATCACTTTTTGGGCATGAGTTGAACATTTTCCGTGCCCTTGTTCATGAGGCAGGGTCATAAGAAGGCAAAGTTGAAAATTTGGCGTAATAATATTAAAAAAAAACCAGCAAAGCTATGAGTGTATATTGAATTTTGTGAATGCAGGCTTGTAACTTTGGTAATTGTCAATATTTTTACCCAAAATTTTCAGTATAATCATTTCATTACAGCACATCATGAATGCGATAGCTGTCATTTTTCAAATCCAGGCCAAAATGTGTTTTTGCATCCCAAAGGTGATTTTTCAGTCCCTGCGCTAAATCACCTTTTAGGCGGCAGTTGAAAATTCTCTTCAATTGTTCATGACGTAACTAAGAGAATGCAATGCTGACAATTTGGGGCAAACATATTAAAACAACAAGGTTATGAGCCTGCATTGAAATTTACGAATTCAGGCTCCTTACTTTAGTAATACTGTACATAACTCACAAAGTGCACCACAACGCATTTAGTACCCCAGGCCTTCTATACCAGTGGTGAACATCTCGCATTGACAAATGCTCATTTTTATTCATATGCCAGGTGCTAACTGATGTGATGTTTTGTCTGTGGGCTGAGTATCCATTCCTTCAAAATTAATTATTCTTTTAATATATTGTTCATATCTCAGCGTAGCAGAAACTACTTCAGACAGGTGCATGTTTTTGTATCCCAACTCTATAACCCTAATAGTGGTCCATACAAACTCAGTAACTAGAACAGAGTTCTTGTATCACTTACAAACTCAACAACTATTTTGAGTTCTTGTATCACATACAAACTCAGTAACCAGAGTAAAGTTCTTGTATTGCATACAAACTTGGTAACTATAGTGAGTTCTTGTATCACATACAGTACTCACATTCATATACCTAAATTGCAGATTCTAGTAATCAGAAACACAGAAAGGAATTTGGATAACATGTCAAACCTGAGAAGAGGTTTTGTTTTAACTAGTAGAATGATAAATGTTTCTGCATCAGATAAAGCTGGGTCAGGAACACCTTCCCATCCATACTTTGGACAGATAGAATTATAGCGAGAGAATCTGAAAAGAAAATTGAAAAAAAACCAATTAGTGCTATTACAGAATTTCAATATTTCATCGCACTGTAAATACATCTAATCACTAGAATGGTTTCAAATCAAAATTCTCATTTAGTCCTGTTGGTTTTAAAGCTCTTAGCTGAAAAATCCACCTACTCTCTCTCTCTCTCTGCAGGAGTTTCAAATGGTCGCCATCCTTTTTAGGTGGTCCAATCCATTCCATGCCAGTGACAGACAGGTCTGTGGGGTCACCATTATGAAATCCTCTGAAGTGCATACCAACTGGTGTATCCGTCTTACCATTCCTAATAGAGTACATGTGTTCCTGGATGTCCTTTTTTAGCTGCCTTATAGTTCTCCCTTCATATATCAGGCCACAACTACACCAGAATACATACATCACAAAGGAACAGTTACAGGAGATAAACTTGCTCACTTTCATTTCTACATCTAGAACAGGATGTGTAAATTTCTTACTCTGTACCCCCTATTTACACATTGCACAGTTTTCACATTTGTAGAAACCTTTTGGTTTGATGAGTAACCAAATAGGATTTCTTGTGGCTTCTGATGTAGAAAACTGTGGACTAATCTGTCCCTTAAATCGGTACCCCTCAAATGCGTAACTCTAGGCAACCTATTAATAGCTGTAGCCAAAACATTGTCAGATAAGAAGATGTTCAAATTATTTCTAATAATGCCTTCTTCTTTTTCAGTGAAAAAGTGACACACCTGTTGTCTTTATTCTCTGCCCGATGCCTGGGAGCCAACAGATTATGTCTGTTTCTGTGTCATGGCTCTGTTTCTAGCATTCTCCAAATTCCTTTTTTCATATCCACTTTCCAACAGTCTAATTTCAAGTTCCTCTCCTTGTTTGTTAAATTCTTGTATTTCAGAACAATTCCTACACAGTCTAATAAACTGTCCATATGGTATGGTATGGATCTTGAGACTTGGTGTGTGCATTCTCAGCCCTCAAAAATACTATTTATAGCCGTTTCTTCACAATTTCACCATTAGTAGCAGTAAGCACCACAATCAAGAACTTGATTTCAGTCTGATCAACGCTGCATGTAAATTTCGTACCAAGATCATTTGCATTTAAACAATCAACAACAGCAGCAGCTTATTCTGGTGTGCTCCTATACACACAGACAATATCCAGTGAACTACAGGCCGGTTAGTCTCATGTCAATTGTGGGTAAACTATTGGAGACTATCCTGAGGGAAAAAATAATGACATTTCTGGAGGAGAATTGTCTCTTAGAAGAAAGGCAACGTGGGTTCACACAGGGAAGGTCTTGTCAGACCAACCTTGTGGATTTTTATGACTGGTGACTAAGGCTCTGGATGAAGGTAAGGCAGTGGATGTTCTGTACTTGGATTTCAGCAAGGCCTTCAACTCGGTGCCACACAGGGGACTGATAGGGAAGCTGAGGGACCTGGGTGTTAGCAATAGGGTAGTCAGCTGGATTGGTAACTGGCTGGAAAAGAGGCAGCACAGGGTGGTGTTAAGGGGGGAATTATCAACACTATGGGAGGTCATCAGTGGGGTCTCATAGGGCTTAGTGCTGGGATCAGTGTTATTCAACTTCTATGTAGCTGGTATGTCAGTTGGGGTTCAGAGTCGGATGAGTATGTTTGCTGATGTTGAGTGGGATGAGGGAAAAGCCCTATGAAGAGAGGTGACAGATGCTTAATATGTACTCTCTTGAGGACAGAAGGGAGGACAATTCAGAGGAAACGTGAGGAAGAATTTCTTCACAGAACGGGTGGTGGACAAGTGGAACACCCTGCCAGAGGAAGTGGTGGGGGCTGAAACAATCATGGGATTTAAGAATGGATGGGATAGACATAAAGGAATTCTGGAGGTCAGGGGTAAGAGGCAACAGACTTCTAGGAAAACATAAACTTAACTTAAAAGCTCAAATAGGCAGACTGGGTGGGGCATAGGCCCTTATCTGCCGACACTGTCTATGTATCTATGTATCTATGATACTAAATTGGGTGCAGTGGTAGATGGGGTGGATGGGGGGGATGCTGCAGAGGGACTTAGAAACCCTGGAAAGGTGATCAAGTACCTGGCAGTTGGGCTTCAATGCCGAGAAGTGCAGGATTATGCACTTTGGAAACAGGAATCCTGGATTTAGCTTTAAACTGGGAGGTGTGCAGTTATTGGTATCCATTGAGGAGAAAGATCTAGGTGTGCTATTCACAGACCATATGAATCACTCTGCACAGTGTAGGAAAGTGCCAGTGAAGGCTAATAGGATGCTGGGGTGTATAGCAAGGGGAATCACCTTAAGGAGTGAGGATGTGATCCTGCCACTATAGAGTGCATTGGTGCTTCCTCACTTGGAGTACTGCATGCAGTGCTGGTGTCCATACTTAAAAAAGGACATCAGACTGTTGGGGGAGTACAGAGGAGAGCAACCAAGATGTTGAGTGGGATGAGGGAAACGCCCTATGAAGAGAGGTGACAGATGCTTAATATGTACTCTCTTGAGGACAGAAGGGACGGGGGACTTGACTTGAGACATTTAAATACTTGAAGGGCATTAAAAGGGTAAGTCATGAGGGTCTTTTTTAAAAATTAGAAAGGAAGGAATTACAGGAGGGCATAGTCTAAAGTTGGAGGGGTGGGAGGTTCAGAAGGGAGATGAGGAGGCACTTTCTCACTGAGAGGGTGGTGACAGCATGGAATGCTCCACCAGAGGAACTGGTCTTGAGGGCATCGGTGGAGGGATTTAAGGGGGATGGGATAAACTTACGGGCAAAATCAAAATGGGGAAGGGGAAAGGGTGAATGGATCAGTTGGTGGGAGGAGGTGGGGGAGGAGGAGGAGGAGCAGCGTCAGTGCACAGCACTGAGAACTGCACACTCGAGCAGACTTGATAGGTCGTTAGGCCTTTATCTGCTGGCTTCAGCATATGTTCGTATGAAATATCATCAAAATCATCAGTAAAATGAAACGATTTGATGATACTGTGTATTGATTTGTAAGTCCAGGTTTCTTTTGTTGATTGTATCTCTTGGTTTGGAACCTGGAAGTGCACCACAGTAATTTCACAAGTGCAAGTGTTACAGAAACCACATCTCAGAAAATGTCTGCCCCCCCCCGAGGCTGCCCATAAGACATTCCAAGTTTGTCAAGAGTTTTTTTTTTAATGTTCAGAAACTGATCTGAAAAAGTAGTGGTGAGAATGGCTTCATTGAATGTGTCATGCTCCAGTACTGTATGTATGAGTTCCTCTCTGTTTTTTTCATGGCATTTTTGTCTCTTCTTTCTTGAGGACAACCTCACAATAATCTTGGGCTCTAAGTCTTTTGTGTAGAGTCCTCCTCTGATGAACAATTAATTTATACCCTAACATAATGTCTGTAGGGTATGTGTTCCTGTGGTCCCTTGGGGTGAAAACTGGTGGTATGAAGGATGTTGTTTTTTTGTGTTTGTTTTCTGAAGAACCTAGTCTGGTGTTTGTTGTCAGCTTTGAAGAGCTCACTGTCTAAGAAAGTGATGGATATCAGGCTATCCTGTATGGTGAACTTTTTTCTGTGTCAGTGTCAGTGGCTCAGTAGGTAGCACACTTGCCTCTGAGGCTGAGAGATCAGAGGGCTGTGAGTTCAGTTCCCACATCTGGCACTTGGGTTAATATCCCAGTACTGACACTGTAGTGCAGCATGAGAGGGGTGTTGCACTTCTGAGGTGCCATCTTTCGGATGAGACATTAAACCGAGGTCCCATCTGCCTGGATTGGTGGTAGTTCAGGTGGATGTTAAAGATCCCATGGCACTTATCAAAAAGAGTAGGGGAAGTTTTATTGAAAAGAACATAACATCACAAAAAGGGAATACAAAAACAAAGAACGATATTATACAAAATGAATAAAAAATGAACATCACACAAAAAAAGGAAAAAGAAAACAGTATTACCAGAATTTATACACAAATGAAATTTTGCCAAAATGAATCAACTTTAGGTTTGGAAAATTTAACAACATCTCTAGATTTAACAGAAGCCAACCCATCCTCAATTTGCAGAAACATGGTATTAAATAATACTGTTTCTTGCTGCAAAACAAATTGGCAGTGACCTTGCCATAAATAATATTGTACGAAAGAAAAAAAACATTCAAGGTACTTTTATGATATAAATGACAAATCCCTGTATAATCTCCCAAAACTATGGTTCGATATGAAATATTAACTAAAAAGGGTAAGTTCCAATGTATAGCAGCATCCTGCCAAATTTTTTGACTGAAGGGACAAATAACAAAATAATGAACCATAGTTTCTTCACAATTTATACAGGTAGGCCGTAAACAGAATCGTTCTGTAGTGGGTTTATATTTCAAATTACCTCTGATCCCTAACCTTCCTTGCATAGAGAGCCAGACAATATCCCAAATATGTGGGGGAATCCTAAAATCTGTTAACTTCCTGAGAGAAAAAAACATTTTAGAGGGTACACAGTCGGGAAAGAGAAGAACGCTTTTTTGAACATCAAAACAATGAAATTGTAAAAGGGTTTTCTGAGAAGGTAAGTAAGTGGGAAAGATATTTTCCATTGCTGTAATTTTTCAAAGTAGCAATACCATAGGATGGCAAAGAGTCAGACAACAGGATTTTTGGGGGTAAAAGAGACCATTTATTTAAATATCTAGACCATAAAAACTGGGACCAGTACTGCCAGGACATAGTGGCAGGAGACCAGAGATAAGAAAAGGATTCAAACAAAAACAAGTAGTGGTAGAAAACAATGGGGTTAATCATGGCCAACCCTCCCTTATTAATAGGGAGATAAGTAATGTCCAGACGTACAGGGTTCAATCTGTTACCCCATAGCATCTGAAAAAAGAGACTAAAGATTCTGGTTTCCAGATGAAGAGGAGGAGGAAACACATAACTTAAATACAAAAAAATTGGTAACAAAAATCTTTTAATAAGTGCAACCCTTTTTTTCCCCCCAAATTTCCACCTTTCCCAGCGGTGAATCTTAAAGTCCCCGATATATAGTTGTTTCTCCCAATTATAGGAGGCTAAATCTCCTGCCTCAAACCAAATACCTAGAATTTTGAGGGGAGAAGAAACAACTGAAATGCCCCTAATATCAGAAGGAACTGAAGGTGTAGGGTGTAGGAAAAAATAAAACTTTTGTTCATATTAAGCTGGGCTCCTGATAATACACCAAAATGAGAAAAAAATTGTAGTGCAGTGGTTAAGGAAGGGATATCTTTAAGTAATACAGTAACATCATCTGCATATGCGGTTATTTTCTCAAGTGGTAAAGTAGAGGAGGGGGCTAATCCAATAATACTAGTGTCCCATACAATTTGTCTGATCACAGAGTCCAAAGCAAAACAGTACAGAAGTGGACTTAACGGGCAGCCCTGTCTCACTCTGACAGATATAGAGATCTCTGTACCAAAAAGACCATTAACCATGGGGACAACAGTGGCGATCTTATATAAGGTAGAAATCCACCTTACAAAAGGTTTTGGGATACCATACTGCAAAAGTAAGGAGAATAAATAAGTATGTTTAACCTTATCAAAGGCTTTAGCCTGATTTAAAGCAACAATATATTCTAAGATTTGACCTGCATGACTAAGTTCAAATAAGTCTCTTAAAAGATATAAATTGTGTTGAATGCATCTGTTAGGAATAGTGCAAGTTTGATCTGGGTGTATAAGAAAATCTGCTACCAATAATAATCTATTGTTGAGGATTTTAGCCAAAATTTTGTAATCACTATTCAGTAAACTCAAAGGTCTCCAGTTAGATAATAAAGTTTTGTTCCCTGATTTATATAAGAAAAAAAATAATGAGGTACTAAACCCTGATTGGGAAGTAGAAGAGAACAACAAAAAATTAAATACCTTCGGCAAAAAATAAATCATGTAAGAAAGAAAAAGTTTATAAAAATCATTAGGAATACCATCCCACCCTGGTGAAGTACCCTTACTTAAGTGCGAGATGGTCTTTTCAACTTCCTAGGAAGAAATAGGTTGAATTAACAAGGTTACTTGAGAGGTAGGGACTTGAGGGAGTGGAGCAGTGAAACTTGAAAAATCAGGCAAAGGTTGGTCAGACCTATCCTGAAAAGAATCACCAACATATTGTTGAACAAGTGCTAACATTTCTAAATCCTTGTTAAGCAAGAGGCCAGTGGGAAAAACAAGCTGGGTCATAAGGGTGGTCTCCAGCCGCTGCTTACAGGCCTCAAAGGGATCTGAAGCTGGTGTGTTCCTGGTTCCAAATTTAAATTCCGATTCTAAGGACTTCGCTCTATCATATTGATAAGATTTCATCTGTTCTTCCAAAGCTCGAATTTGAGAAGTCAAATCATGCCTATTGTCAGAAGGAAAGGACATTAACTTATATAGCTGGTTTCGTAAAAGAAGGTATTGCAAATAATTAGAATTAGCCTTAGCTTTTCCAAAAGAGAGCAGAAGCTGTTTTAGTTCCCTTTTGGTATCCATCCACCAACTCAATAAATTGGTGTAAGCACAAGAAACAGATTCCCTATAAACAAAAAAGGTTTCAATCTGGGAAAAGAGGGAAGGACTGTCAAGAAGTGATATATTTAATCTCCAACGATTATATTTTGAAATAATCTTGGGTGGGAGAGAATGCAAACTGAAGGCACAAAAAAGAATATTATGATCAGAGAATTCTGAAGGCTGAGAGGTACAATGAATGGCATGTAGTTGTTGAGAAAAGAAAAACTTATCAATTCTTGTGGCGTAAATAAATCTATGATAGGTAGCACCATTACCCCTGGGATGTAGTGTACGATAGGCATCCTTCATACTGGTGCCAGAAAGAATTTGTGACAAAGCATTAGAGTCACAATATATTTTTTTCTGGGTGACTCCAGACAAGGAGGCATCCAAAGTACAATTAAAATTCCCTCCCCAAATAATATGCATTCTAGTAAAGAGAAATGGCTTAATCTCCCCAAATAATGCAACCCTAACTGATTTAGTTTGAGGGGCGTAAATATTGATAAGACAAAATGAGAAATCTCCAAGGGAACCATCCAGAATTAGGGCTCTACCAGGACTAATATCAAGAAGTTGAAATATATGAAAATGGGTGGATTTAAAGAGAATGCCAATCCCATCCGCAGGTTCCATCCCAAAAGACCAAAATGAAGGTCCCCACTGCCATCTCTTTTTGATAATGTCCACCTCAGCAAGTGAGGAAAGACGACTTTCCTGAACAAAGATAATGTCCACTGGAACAGTTGCAAAAAAAGTCAAAATAGAAATTTGTTTTTTATATGACTTTAAACTGCAAACATTAAAGGACAATAGTTGTAAAGTGGCCATGAAAAACTAATGTTCAGCAAAGTCCTCCGTTCAGGTTGTTACTGGCCTTCCTTTTTTTTCCTTCCTTTCCCTTTTTGTCTTTAGCTAATTCTGTGGATTTACTGTCTTCATCTTCAGTAACTATTTCTGATCTATGTGAAGCATCAGATTCTAAATCCAAGTCCCCAAGATCATCTTGTAAAGGAAAAAAATATTAGTGGTAGGAATAGGGAGGGGTAGGGATTTTCAGTGATGACCTAGTAAATCTTCGTCCCTTAACAGTTTCAAAAATGGGGTGCATAGTGGGCCTGTCAGAAACACTGTCCTCAGAAACCTGATCTGGGGTTGAAGACGGGCCAGAGTTATCCACAAGGGATACTGAGCTCGTCACTGCCGGAAGATGAGTATCAGGAACTGGTGCAGATTCACTAAGGACAGGAGTTTGTAATTTAACTTTAGCTTGAATTACTAAGTCATCATGATCCCATCCTTCAACTCTATTTCTTTTAGCCCAGGGGCATTGATGAAAGGCATGCCCTTTCTCCTCACACAAGTTGCACTGAAAAATATTCTCACACAGATCCATCGAATGCCCATACCCCCACATAGTGAATATTTCATCATGTCACAGGAACTACTAATATGAGTTCGGGAGCCACATTTATAACAGGCCCGGGGCTGACCACTATAAAAGCACACTCCTCTATCTTTCCCTAAAAAAAAACTGTTTGGGAGATGAATAATATCAGAATTCACATGAAATAATTTCACTTTGAATTTCCAGCTCCCAGTCCAGATACCCTCTAAGTCTAATAAAGCCTCAGGGGGGCCAAGTATATCACAGCGTTTTTGCAGCCAATGGTAAATGTCACTTACATTTACCCCTTCATTCCTGAACATGATAGTGACATACCGGATTTGAGGCCTAGTCAGAGGAATGGCCAAAAAGAGAAGCCATAAAGGAGTAGTTTTTAAAACAGAATACTTCTCCCAAAATATTTCTAAGCTTTGATTAAGTCGAAAACTAACATCGAAGGAGTCCTCCCAGAAACATGTATTAGTGCAAACAGATCAGAAGGAATAAATGACATAGAGCCCTTAAGCAGGGTGTTAGCTACATAGTATCTATCAGGATGGGTACTAAAACCCCCTGTATACCTTAGTCTAACTGTGTTCCTCCTGGGAGCTTGTTCAAGCTTATTTTTGAACAAGTCAACCATAGGAACACGATTAAAGGGTTCAGGGACCTTGTCTTTAATAATCCTATGGCGTGCTGCAACAATATCATGATCCCCCAGGACGTACTGGGGCAGAAAATGCCTCAGGGTTCGTTAAGAGTAGGTGCGCACCATTAATATTACAGGTAGCAGAAGAACCATTGTCAATACCTGAGCTCAGGGAGGTGGCATGCTTAGATGGGAGCAGTGTAATAGGTGTCCAGGCAGGGTCAGGAACCCAAGTCCACACGACAGTTTGAGTCCATCCAGCTTTGGATAAGGATTCCTCCATTGACCAGTCCTGAAAGTTATTGGAATCCTTTGTTGCCAAGCCAAACTGGTGTCTCAAAACCTGAGACGTAGAAGGGTGGTGATCTGTAACAGCGTGACCCTCCGAAGCCACCGAACCTTCCAACGCCATAACCAGAAGTGCGTCTTGCAAAAAGCTGTCCGTAGGAACAACAACAGTTGCAGACTCAGAAGTTCCAGCAGCAGAGAAAAGACAAACAGGACTCGTAGATACAGCAGAGGATACCTCCCGAATTGGCAGCTCACCGATCAGCTCCGGAACAACAGGCAGCATCTCCAGGTTAGAAGCCCCATTATCAGAGGCAGAAACAGTAGATTCCAAAACATTCTATAAAGCTATGCTAGCAGGAGCTTCCGTGCTAGCGTCCATCCTCTCACAGTACTGCAAAGCTTTTGCCATGCAGCAGAGCTATCACAACCCTCTACTGGCCACAGAGCGCCAGCAGAGTAGGGGAATTTCCCTGGTGTCCTGGCCAAATTTCCCTCATTCACTAAACAAATACCACCGACAGCTTAATCTGGTTCAAGGTCAGTTGGCATTCATCTGTATCCCCCTTCCCCGGGTCGTGCCTGAAAATAGGCAGGATTTGTCTAGTGCACTCACCCGGTCAACAAAAACTAAATAAATAAATATGATGAAAAGTATTGAGTGTGGTCTCTGTGCCTTGCCAGAAAATCCTTTTGAGTCATGGCCTTAATATCTTATTAGCAGCAACTGCGGGAGCTGCTTACTGCTCCACTGGAGTCTGCTTAGCACTCCTCCAGCAGGCAAACAGTAACTCGGTCCCTGGGTTGAGAGGGTAAGACTGTGGCCCTCCCCTGCAGCAGCAACTACAGGAGCAGCTTACCACTCCACCGGAGCTTGCCTAGCACTCCTGCAGCAGGTATTACATCTTCCAGCATTTCAGCTTGCTTTTAATCGGCAGAGCTGTACTGATTGAGTGTGCACCCTCTTACTCCAGCCTGTACAGTGTTTAAGTGTAACTGCTGTGGTACCTTAAGAAATTGTATTGTCGTACCTGTAAAATGTAGGAATCTGTATTCTCTGTGCCTGTAAAGTGTAGGAAACTGTATTCTCTTGCCTGTAAAGTATTGTGGTGCTTTATACACTGGATCCATGTCTCGCTGTGTCTTGTAGCAGTTTTCTCTCCGTTTACACTCTCTCCGTCACTCTCTCCTACCTCCATAACCCCCTCCCTGCGCTAGCTTATCTGCCTTTCTTGTTTCCCACCTTGACCCCTCTCATCCCTTTGTTTGGTCTCCTGACTCCTTAATTTGTTTCCCTTTTCTGTCCCTCATAGGTAAACAGTACCTCAGTCCCTGGGTCAAGAGGGTAAGGTCATGGCCCTCCCTGCCACGGCAGCAACTACGGGAGCAGCTTACTGTTCTACCGGAGCCTGCTTAGCACTCCTGCAGCAGGTATTATATCTTCCAGCATTTCGGCTTCATGGGCCACTGCTTATCTCTTCCCAGCCACCCTCCCACCCTAAGCTGGCCTTCCTCTTAAAGGGTGTGGAGTGCAATGTGAAACAATCAGTTAACTCTTACACCCCTCTCTGCTTTGTCAATGGTTCAGCCCATGCACCCCTTCTGAGCGCAGAACTCTCTCACCTATATTCCAAGGTACCCTCCCAGAAAGTCTCAACCCCTCCCCCCACATTTAAATTCAATCCTTGGGCTCCATCCCTCTTCTAAGTATTACCTAGAATTTCTCACTCTCTCCCCAATCGATTTCCCTTAAGTGGCAATTTTCTGTCTGCTCCGTGACTAACTTTCCCTCACTCTCCTTTCTTCCACCCTCACCTGCCAACTTATAACACTCCCCCCGCTATCCATCCACACAACTATCATGCTTCTACTTACCCTTGGTCTACTCCCCTTTCTTCTTCCCTACACCCACCTTTCCCATTCTCCCTCTTGCAGTATCTTATATCCGTTTAGCCCCGCCATCCACCCAAATGCATCCCTCTTCCCCTCTTCCTCTCCCACATCCCTTGGTTCTCTGGGCTGTCTATATTACCCCCTCCTAGCTCCATGCCACTCTATTCTGCCCTGCCCCCCACCCTACTATACTGAGCATCGCTGCCCCACCCGAGTGCATTCTCTGATAAAGAAGAAACAATCCTCATACACCTTTCATTTGATTGCTCTGCTGCTGTTGCTAGCAGGGGATATAGAATTCAACCCAGGCCCGTCAGCCCTCTACCTTTCGTGGACTAATGTTTGCCCACCTAAACATTAGAAGTCTTATCCCCAAATTTACTCAAGTACAGGTCCTCATGGCAACCTTCAAACTAGATATTCTAATACTGACCTAAACCTGGCTGTCCTCTAACATGCCTGACAAAAACATCTGTCTCCCTGGCTACTCCCTAATCCATCAGCTAGTTTCATTCCTACCTCATGGGCAGGTCCCAATCTATCAATCTATCAAAATTGGTGACACCCTCTCCCCCCATGTGTATAACTACTGGGGCCCCACAAGGATCTGTGCTAGGCTCTCTATTATTTTCCATCTTCCTCAATTACCTCCCCTCTGTCTGGTTGTCTGCATCCATCCACATCCACATGTATGTGGACAACATGGTTCTTTTCACCTCAGGCCCCTCCACTGGTGATGTGGCACACAGACACCAGTTCGACTTTGATCAAGTTCAGCTCCAGCTACACTCTAACCAGCTTTTCCTCAATGCCAAGAAGACCATCTCCATGTCCTTAGGAACAAAGCAGAGACTCTCTAAGCTTCCCTCCTTTCCCGCCTGCTACACCCTGGATGGCTCCCCTCTCGAGGATGTCACCACCTTTTAGATATTTAGGTATCTGGTTTGACCAACACCTAAACTCCAGTGACCACGTGGATGCTATTGTCAAAAAACTGCGCACAAGCTTGGTTCCCTGAGCAGAAACCATGACTGCATCCCACTGCTGGCCCACCGAGCTATCATCCAGAGAATGATCTTTCCAATCTTTGACTACAGTGATATAGTCTACAGTGCTGCCCAGGTACTATTCTTACCAGACTGGATATCCCCTTTTACTCTTTTTGCTGCTACGCCCTTGACTGTCCGCCTAACACTCATCACTGCTCTATGTATCAATCTCTTTCCTTTCTCTCTCTGGTAAACAGGTGCCAGGCCTACTGTGCCAACTTTGTGAGAAAATTCGGCCTTGTCTCTCTGATAAAACATAGAAACATACAAAGTGATGACAGAAGGGGACCGTACGATCCATCTAGTCTGCCGATAAGCCTATCCCCTTCCTTAACTGTTATTCAGTGTTATGGTGCCCTTGTACATATCCCAAGTGTTTTTGAAAGTTCCCACCATTTTTGCCTCCACCACTCTCTGTGGAAGGCAGTTCCACGCATCTTCCACCCTCTCAGTAAAGAAGAACTTGCATGTGTTGTATCTGTATCTTCCCCCCTCCAGCTTCATGTTGTGCCCTCTGGTTCTTGTGTGATTTTTGATCAGAAATAGGTCCTGAACCTGCACCTTGTTTATTTCTTTTAGGAACTTGAAGGTCTCAATCATGTCTCCCCTCTCCCTCCGCTGCTTCAGGGAGTACATATTTAAGTCACACAGACACTCATCATAAGTTTTGTTATGCAGTCCATATATCATTTTTATAGCACTCTTTTGCACTGTTTCCAGTCTGTTAATATCCTTTCTAAGGTGTGGTTTTCAGAACTGGATGCTGCATAACAAATGTAAGCAATCAACCCATTCCCAGAAATGCAATTACTATCAGAAACTGTAAACGGATAAGCCTGCAAACCCACGTTGTTTCTGGAGCTCCTTGGGCTCCCTCCTCTTTCCAAATTCCCACAATCCGATTGTAATCTTAAACTTCCCCACTGGCTTGCTAACAGACCTGACTGAGGTTGCCCAGGTGTTTAATAGCAAATTCACTGACCTCTCTGCCCACCTTAACAAACTCCACCCCCAACAACCTCATTCTCCAAGTGCAAATGCATGTGACCTGCCCCTTCCCTCCTCTCCCACCTCACCCCCCCCACCCCCGCCTTTCTACTTCAGGGTCATCTCCCAGAATGTTACTTCTAAGCTCCCCAGGAGCCTCCCCACTCGGGGTTGTCTGGGTACCAATGGCATCCACCCCTCCCTGCTCAAACTTGTTGCCCCTGCTATATCCAAATCATTGACATTTATTTTTAACATTGCTCTGACCACTGCCACCATGCCTGTCTCCTGGAATACAGCCAAAGTAGTTCCAATATTTAAAGCAGGAGACCCTCTTTCTCCCAATAACTATCAACCAGTCTCTATTCTCCCCCTCCTCAGCAAACTCCTAGAGAAAATTATGCATCACCAACTTCTGACCACATTGATAAGTACAACCTTTTGTGTGAGCACCAACATGGTTTCTGCAAAAAACACAGTAGTACATCTGCTCTTGCCCTCTTCACAGACCATGTCTACAGAAATATGGATCAGGGAAAAGGTACTGGAGCAGTGTTTGTGGACCTGGCCAAGGCCTTCGACCTAGTCAACCGCTCTCTACTGCAAATCAATCTCCACCAGCTTGGATGCTCTAATGAGACCTTGCATTGGTTCCACAGCTGCTTAACTGGACATTCCCAGGTGGTGGTTATTGGTGCTGCCACCTTCACTGAATTGCCTGTCTCTACAGGTGTCCCCTAGGGCTTGATACTTGGCCCCTTACTATTTTCTCTATACATCAACTCCCTCCCCTCCGACAGCCTACATTGCTCTGCTCTCTTGTATGTGGATGACTTAGTCCTCTTTCATAGTGACAAGTTACTTTGAAACATATCCTCAGTACTCACCCACAACTATGGCTCTGCCCATAACTGGGTCTTATCTAACATGCTCCTTGTCAATGAGAAGAAAACCAAGGTAATGTTACTTGGATTCAGGCCCTACCTGGCTGGTATTGTGAAAACCAACTCCTCTCTCACTGTGCTCTTTCCATCTGGTCCTCCCCTGCAGACTGTCACCTACTTCAAACATCTGGGCATTACCCTCAACCCCTGCTTCTTGTTTACAGAACATATCAACACTATCGTATGCAGGGTAAACCTAAAGCTGGGCACCACCTACTGACTAAGGAATTTCCTAACCTCAGATGCCCATCTAGCTATTGCTCGGGGCAACCTTCTCCCTATCCTGGACTACTGCTCTCCCATTTTTTTCCCCGCTATGTCCTCCACCCTTCACCATGGACACAATTCTGTCTATAATAGTATTTGCCGCTTCACTTTATTGGCTACTTACACAACCCATCACTGTTCCTTGCATCAGTCACTAGGGTGTCTCTCGCTTAAGGGCTGTCATGACTATGCCTTAGGAAGTCTCATTGATGGCTTCTGAGTGATGGTGTGGATTCACCATATGCTTCCCTCCTCACAGCCAGGGTGCCAATACAGTGTTTCCGTGAAACATCAGCCCCCCCCCCCGCTGGTCCCCAAAGTCTCTTCAGTTATAGGTGGTAAAGCACTGTCTTTCACTGCACCCTCTCTCTGGAACAATATCCCTGCACCCCTCCGCTCAGCTGGTTCGCACCTTATCTTTAAGTCCCTACTCAAAACCTGGCTATTATCCACAACCAGCTGTTTCTGCTCACCAGGGTAACCCCCCCTCCCCTACGTGTACCCCCTGGTGACTTTTATATCCCTGGGTGAACTCTAAACCTCCACTTCCACCTAGCCCTTGCACTTTTGTCCTGCACAATGTATAATTTTTATTTGTACTGTATTGTTATCACCCATGCATCTTCTCATAGACTACAATCTCTGGAATTGTGCTGTAGCTTGTATGCATTTCATCTTTTGTTATTGTTAGCGCTGAACCCATGCTACAGCTTGTATGCTTCACTTCTACTGTAATGTACTTGTATCTTATGTCATCTGTGCCACATTTGTGGCCTGGGTCATGCCTGAAAACAGTCCATCGGATCAGGGCACTTACCCGGTTACCAGACACTTAAATAAATAAATAAATAAATACTCCAGGTGCTCCTGGGTTAGCCCTTCCAAGATGCATGATCTTGCATATTTATTTTGCTTTAACATTTAGTTGCCATGTTTTTGACCACATTTCCAGAGTCCTAAGGTCAGCCTTCATCTTTTCCACTCCACCTGGTGTCTACCCTATTGATTATTTTTGTGTCATCTGCAAACTCATCTTACCCTCCAGTCCTTCAGATATGTTGCTAATAAAAATATTGAATAGGATCAGACTAAGCACCGATCCCTGTGGCACTCCACTAGCTACTCCTCTTTCTTCTGACGGTGAGCCATTTACTAGTGCCCTCTGGGTCCTTACAGTAAGCCAGCTTCGTACCCAGTTCACCACTTGTTGCCCTACTCCCATGCTGTCTAACTTGTTATAGTAGCCTTCTCTGTGGGACCGAGTCAAAGGCCTTGCTGAAGTCCAGGTATACTACATCCACAGCAGTGCCCTGGCCCACTGTTTTTGTCACCAATTGAAGAAGTCAATTAGATTGGTTTGGCATGACCTTCCTGTGGTAAAGCCATGCTGTTTTGTGTCTACACTGCTGGTTACATGTCCTACAATTAGTGATAAACTACTTCTATGGAGCCACAATGGCTTCACAAAAGGATAAAGGGGAAAGAATTTTTAGGTCCCGGTCAGTCAGTTTAGCAGCGGCCTCCGATGGTGACAGATTAATTCCAGCACCCTTCGACTGTTGCAGGAGTTCATCCCTAGCCAGTGTCACAGGCCCGGGCTACAAGATGAACCATGAAAATGATTGGCTCTGCAGAAAAAGCAGTGACACCTTCTTAGCTGAAATAAGAGGCTTCCATGAAGAAAACCACTCAGAATTCTGACAACTGAATTACCAAATACAAAAGCTGGAGGGTCGGGTTGCCGAGCCTTAGGAACAGGTCTCGCACATTAAAGACAGCATGCTGCAGCTACCTCAAGCCTTAGTGGCCCTAACAACTCAAATGACCCACTTGAATGAAAAATGTCTGGAGCTCGAGGCCTGCTCACACAGAGATACTTTGCACATCTGTGGACTCCTGGAAGACTCAGTAACAAGTAGAATGAATGAGTTCCTTGGGGATCTTCTCCGGGATGTTTTGAAGATGTCAGTCACCATGAAATTTAAAATTGAGTGCTCCCACTAGGCCCTTCTCCCTTAGTGCTCCATCATTATTAAGTTTAGCTCCTATTGCGACGAGGAGGAGATCGTTTGACAGGCATGGCAGCTCAAGACTATTATCTGCAACTCAGCTAAACTCTTGTTCCACCAAGATTACACCCCCCCGGTGGTCATAAGTAAATGGAGCACCTATGCAGGGATTTTACTGGACCTCAGGGAGCAGTGCATTTGTTTCCAAACTCCGTATCCAGTACAGCCATGGGTACACTGGGAGATAGGAACAGAGCTCTACAATATGCCAGATGAAGCCCAACAGGCACTCCAAGCCCAAGGATGGACTCTACCACAGCAGTCAGGATCCCAGGGACCTTCTGGTGCTACAGTCTCAGGATGACAGCTTGCAAAGCCGCAGAGGAACCGTGTTTGGGGATGCCAGGCCACCCAAACAACCAAGAAGACTTGGTTTGCTGGCCAAGGCACCTAGCTTCACCTGAGCTCTTTCCTTCTAAGACTGCTTGAAAGGCAGAGTAGAGAAACTTACCAGAGCAAGGGAGAAGGATTAAGACTTAGTTTGGCTAAGCAGATTTACTGTGTGGTGGTGTTTTTATTTTTTACTCACAGGGATTGCTACTGTTTGTTGCTAACATTTCATTGCTTTATTTTTTCTCTGACTCAAATTGTTGTTGCTGGTATACCTTCTTCTGCATTATTACAAGGTGTGCCTACAGGTGTGTGCTAACAGATTACTGCTGTAATCTTCTGATTCAAATTGTCTTTTGCAAGGTATATCTTCTGTTACTGCTTTATTTTTCTCTGGAGCAAAGTGTTTCTTACAGGTATATCTTCTCTGAAATTATTACAGGTGGTGCTTTACAGGTTTTACAGTTTTATCTAACATTAGGATAAGCTTTCAGGGTTACTGCATTTGTTGTTGACTGATTGTTTCTGCTCTTACCTCCTTGTTCTTTCGTCCGTGGTTCTTCTTTTTAGGCAGGAGAAGGACCCAGCCACCCACCCCCATCCCCAACCACCCCACGCTACACTCCTTTTATAGGGTACCACAGTTGTGACATTTCCTGTGGCAGAGCAGGAAGGGGCGGATCAGTGGGGCCTCCACAAGGTGATCTCATTTACAGGGCACTAGTAATTTAACTTGTTATAACAAGTTAAACAAAGCACAATTAAACCATTACTTGCATTTTTTTCCTTCTAATTACTCTGACTAGGTTACAAACCCAGCAACTTATTTGGAATGGATTTCATTAACTGCAGGTACTGGGAACAATTTTCAGAAGGACAGTCTTACAGGATTTAGGACACTGTCCTACATGCTGGGCCTTTGAGATCTTAGGTCTCAGCTCCAGGCAGCATGGGCAGAGATTGCACGCCCAAATTTCATATTGAAGAGGAAATACATTATAAGAACCACCCGCCATTTCCCCAGCATCCAACAGAAAAACCTCGACCGCAGATGGTAGTTGGTCCAGGAGGTTGGCAGGTGGTTAGGAGGAGCAAATCAGGTGCCCCATCACTCTCTGCTCTCCAACACATTACCTCCAAAAACCATATAAACACTACAAACAGGTATCTGCCTCTATCTCTGAAATCAAATAAAGAGGCAGAAGACACTGCAGAGCAGGACACTGCGGCACAGGAACTAGCACAACAATACTCACCCAAATCAGGAACCAAAACTAAACAAGCACAAAGGAAATCCAAAAAACTTCTGATCATAGGAGACTCCATGATTCGGGGAGTTGATACCCATCTCCAGCCAGGGTGATGGTCAGATGTCTCCAGGTACATCAGCATGGAGAGACACTGACCGCATTAAATTGTTCACAAAGCAGGAGAAAACATTGATGTCCTAGTACACATAGGGACTACGATCTCGCCAGCCGGTCAGTTGTGGAGACCAAGGAACACCTGACTAGGCTGGGTGACAAACTATCATCTATTTTCTGTCCGCATCTCCTTCTCTGAGATCCTGCCAGTCTGGGAGAAGGGAGCAGATGGACGGAAGGTCAGAGAAGGGGAGATAGGGGAGCTAAACACGTGGCTCAAGGACTGGTGCCAGGAAAAAGGACACAGATTTGTAGGGAACTGGCAACAGTTCTGGGAGGCAGCTCTTAAATTTGATGGACTGCATCTGACTAAGAGGAGTCAGTGCATTGGGGCAGAAGTTTGACGCCTTTGCAGAATATTTAAACTAGCAAATGGGGAGAGGGGTGCAGCTCCCCATACGAATGGGAAGAACACCCTCCCCTCAGCTAGTGGTCAAACAGGAATTCAGCGTGTTTGCCGTTCATTTGCATCACCAGGTAAGAAAAAGGTTTGTCTCCCATATGATGCACAGGGTAATGCCAAACTTCCCCAACAACTAACACACCAAAATCTGGCCAATGGAAAATCATGTACACAATGCTCACAGCCTGGGAAATAAGATCCCAGACCTGCAGGCAATAATGTCAGAGGCTAAACTGGACATAGTAGCAATTAGTGAGACGTGGTTTACCAGTAACCACACTTGGGAGACTTCAGTACCTGGCTATGTATTGTTCAGAAGAGACCGAGGTGCAAAAGGGGGGAGGTGGCCCTGTATGTTAATGAAAATATCAAAGCTACAGAAATTCAGAATACACATAAGGAGCCAGAAGAACTGTGGGTCACCCTGGAAACAGGAAATGGGACAGCATAAGAACTGGGGTTGTCTACAGGCCCCCAGACCAGAGGGAGGACATAGACACATTACTGTTAGAAGATATACAAAACATGACAGCTAAAGGAGGTTCTGATAATGGGAGACTTCAACATGCCAGATACAGATTGGTCAATACCAGCAGGAACATCTGCCAGAACTAGACTCATAGTGGATTCCCTGCAGGGAGGGCCTCAAACAACTGGTACAGCAACCCACAAGAGACAGGGCTATCCTAGATCTAGTACTGACTAACAAAGAAGGGATCACAGATCTCCAGGTAGAAGGTCACCTGGAGCCAGTGACCATCACATGGTATGGTTCAATTTGGCTACTACATCTAAATCATCCCATTCCAAAGCAAAAATATGGGACTTCAGAGGAGCTGACTTTGATAAGATGGCCAACAGAGTTAAGCTAGCCCTGGCAAAAAGAAACACAGGTGAGAGGTACAGGCAAAGTGGGCAAGCATTAAGGATACAATACTTGAAGCAACATCCCATTGTGTTAGACAGAAAAGGAAGTGCAAAGAAGAAGGAAACCACTTTGGTTCTCAAATACAGTAGCAGAAAAGGTCAGAGCCAAAAGGCTGGCCTTCAGAAAATATAAGGAACACAGCGGATGAAGATAGGGAGGCATACCAAACTGCCCTAAGGGAAGCAGGTAAGGCAGTAAGGCAGGCAAAGTCCCAAACTGAAGGAAACACTAGCACGAACAGTAAAGAAGGTGACAAGACTTTCTATAGATACATTAGTGAAAGGAGAAAGTCCAGAGGGGTATTGCTAAGCTTAATGGAGAAAAGGAGCATGTGAGGAGCAGTACTTGTAAAGGCATCTATCCTAAATAGATACTTTTGCTCAGTATTTACTGAAGAGAAGGTAGGCAGGGCCCACAGCTCAGCATCATGGACACAGGGGGAGGGAGGTGAGCCTACTCCCTTCACAAAGAAAGGGTCCTACAAGAGCTTGCTAAGCTCAGGGTGGATAAGGCAATGGACCCGATGGCATACATCCCAGGGTACTTAAGGAGTTAAAGGAGGAACTAGCAGAGCCATTAGCAGAATTGTTTAGTGAGTCTCTGAGCACAGGAGAGGTCCCAGAAGACTGGAGAAGGGCTCATGTGATCCCACCCACAAGAGTGGTAGCAGGAGGAGGTGGGAACTACAGACCGGTCAGTCTTACCCTCAGTAGTGGGCAAGATTATGGAGGCACTCCTTAAGGAAAGGATAGTGCAACACCTGGAATCCATAGGGCACAGGATCCAAGACAGCATGGGTTTACAAAGGAAGGTCCTGTCAAACTAATCTCATAGATTTCTTTGACTGGGTAACCAGAGTGGTGGACCAAGGGGAGCAGTTGATGTCGCCTACCTTGACTTCAGACAAAGCTTTTGACACTGTTCCACATAGAAGATTGATAAATAAGCTAGGTAGGCTCTGGGTGGGTCAGAAGTTGGTCAACTGGGTGGAACCGGGTTGACGGGCAGAAAACAGAGAGTGGTGGTAAATGGTATACAGTCAGAAGAGATACAAGTCACAAGTGGGTACTCAGGGATCAGTCCTGGGGCCAGTCCTATTCAACATCTTCATTAGTGACCCTCGAGATGGACTAGAGGGTAAGGCTTGTCTGTTTGCAGATGACACCAAGATCTGCAACAGAGTAGATGATCCAGATGGGGTGGGCAGAATGAGAAGAGATCTGGATAAACTAGCAGAATGGTCAGAAGAGTGGCAACTGGGATTTAATGCAAAGAAGTGCAAAATCATGCACATAGGGAAGAGAAACCCCTGAAGCCACTTATAGGCTGGAGGGAGTTGCTAGCAGTCACAAAGGAAGAAAGAGACTTGGGCATCATCATCACTGATGACCTAAAATCATCCAAGCAGACCTCTAAAGCAGTAGGTAAGGCTAGGGGGTGTTAGGGTGTATTAGTAGGGGTATCACAAGTCGTAAGAGGGAGGTAATAACCTCTGTACAAGACATTGGTTAGGCCCCATCTGGAGTACCTGCAGCATTGGAGGCCACACCTTCACAAGGACATTAACCAAATTGAGGCAGTCCAGAGAAGGGCAACCAAAATGGTGCAGGGACTGCATCAGAAGACATATGAGGACAGATTAACGGAGCTCAATATGTATACCCTTGAGCAAAGGAGGGAGAGAGGTGATATGATCGAGACATTTAAACACCTTAAGGGCATAAACAAGGTGAAAGAGTCTAACATGTTTAAATATAAAAAATAGCAGGACAAGAGGACACAGCATGAGATTAGAGGGAGGCCTATTGTGGGAAATGAGGAAATTCTTTTCACAGAAAGGGTGGTAGATGCATGGAATGGCTTACCACAAGAAGTGGTGGCTATGAATACAGTGCAGGGCTTCAAACAGGCATGGGATAGGCATAAGGGAGCAATACAAATGACTATGAATAGATAGGTCACTGACAGAGCAAAGGCCGATGGCACACTTATAAGGTAGAAAAAGAAATGGGCAGACTGGATGGGCCTTGAGGTCCTTATCTGCCGTCAACTTCTATGTTTCTATGTTTCTATATGCAGGAGATGCAAGCTAGTCTGCAGTCCTTTTCAGTGTTGGCTAAGAATAACTCACCCACTGAAGAGCACCCTGTCTGAGCTTCTCTTTAAAGGTAACTTGCCCATGTTCCTCTCTGCCTTGGTGAATAGACAGTTTCTGGACCACCTTGTGAGTATTACTTTTCCCATGCTCCTAGAACACTATGGTTTTCTGAGATACCTGCAGCTTAATTGGACTTCATTTCACTTGTTTCCCAGTATCAATATTATGAACTAAATTGGGGCCATCCGAGGCACATTCAGTTGTTAAACTTGAAACCAGTCTCATCTGGTTAACAATCCAGATTTGGATGGACTAAGATTCCATTATTCTACTGGAAGTGCACTTCCCATCAGAGATAGGGACCTGCTTTTTTGGGCTCACTTTACCTTTTTTTTATTAGTTTATTATAGCTTCCTGGTTATTGTGTGACATTATTACTGAACTTATAGTGCCTGAACAGTGCACTGTTAATGGTGCTTGAAAGGAAGGCTTTTCCTTTAGTTTATGCTTCATTCCTTCACTTGTTAAATGAGGACCAACTCTTCGACCCAGGACTGTACTGTACAGCTTATCGATTGCACAAACCCTGTTATTGGATTACTAAGACTCTGTTGCATGTTTATAGACTTCTGTGGTGCTGCATGATAAGGTTTCATTGGGGGGCAGCAAATACAAAAGGAAAAACATTTTTCTTATGTTCATAAGAAACATCCTGTCCCTCCTTACAAAAGACCCTAGCTCCTGCTTTGAATTGTACTTATTCTTGAAATGGCTTATATCTCAAGATAGAGGGAGGCATTTGTAAGTTTTTATGTTGAGGACCATTTTCCTTTTCTTAACAAGAATCTTAGCTACTTTACACTATAGTGCCTGGATGTAATTTATAATTATGGATGTATAAGCCATCAGCATTGGAGTGGCATTTTACTTTACACTCTAGTACCTGGGCATCATTTATAATTACGGATGTATTAGCCGTCAGTGTTGGAGCGGCATTTCACTTT
Source organism: Neoceratodus forsteri (assembly GCA_016271365.2). Taxonomy (NCBI): domain Eukaryota; kingdom Metazoa; phylum Chordata; order Ceratodontiformes; family Ceratodontidae; genus Neoceratodus; species Neoceratodus forsteri. Next base: position 1,267,737,587 of record CM057453.1, read on the forward strand.
ACACTATAGTACCTGGACATCACTTATAATTACGGATGTATAAGCCATCAGCGTTGGAGCGGCATTTCACTTTACACTATAGTACCTGGACATCATTTATAATTACGGATGTATAAGCCATCAGCGTTGGAGTGGCATTTCACTTTACACTATAGTACCTGGACATCATTTATAATTACAGATGTATAAGCCATCAGCATTGGAGTGGCATTTCACTTTACACTATAGTACCTGGACATCATTTATAATTATGGATGTATACACAATCAGCGTTGGAGCGGCATTTTACTTTACACTATAGTACCTGGACATCATTTATAATTACGGATGTATAAGCCATCAGTGTTGGAGCTGCATTTTACTTTACACTATAGTACCGGGACATCATTTATAATTACGGATGTATAAGCCATCAGCGTTGGAGCGGCATTTCACTTTACACTATAGTATCTGGACATCATTTATAATTACGGATGTATAAGCCATCAGCATTGGAGCGGCATTTTACTTTACACTATAGTACCTGGACATCATTTATAATTACGGATGTATAAGCCATCAGCATTGGAGCGGCATTTTACTTTACACTATAGTACCTGGACATCATTTATAATTACAGATGTATAAGCCATCATTGTTGGAGAAGCATTTTACTTTACACTATAGTGCCTGGACATCATTTATAATTATGGATGTATACACAATCAGCGTTGAAGTAGCATTTTACTTTACACTCTGTGTTTTTGGCGCCACTACCTGGTCCTTCTGCTGCTCACACTGGCAGCACAGGCTGATGCATACCCTGCCCTTTCTTCTTTGGGACACCTAAACTGGGCAGACTGGCTCAGGCCTAATAGTCACAGCTGGGGGGCCACCCCCCTTTCAGGGAGGTACTTCCTCCCCAGACCAGGGTTAGCCTGCAACACAACAGGCTGCCTTACTCTAGTAGAGGCCTTCTTCCTGTGGCGTCCTACCTTGGAAGCGTGCCCCAACACTTGAGTACTATTTGGCTCCAAATGAAGCCACAGTGGTAGAATTTATTATTTCTGTCCTAGTTATTGCTCACTGTTGGTGTTATTTGAGACCTTGAAATTTTTCTTGTTAGTGTTTTTTGTATTTAGCTATGCTTTGCTAATCCTTTTGGTACAGCTACTTATGACTACCATCCAGTCCTACTCTTTAGTCAGTATCGTGTTGGGGACTGGGGCGGGGTGGATCCATAGTGCAGGAAAGAGGTCAAGGTGTGCAGCTTACTCTTCAGGAGGGCGAGCTCTGTGTTGTGACTACAGTATAGCTAATGTGACCCCCTTCCATAATCTACTCCCATAATGTTAAGGGGTTTAATAATCTAGTTGAGAGATCCAAGGTATTTGCACACATTAAAAAACAGCGGCCATCTTTTGTACTCTTACCCTCTGTACACACATTTGTCCCCACTGGAACATGAAAATGCCAATACTAACAGGAAAACTGAGGCCAATGTAACTATATTTGCCCAATACATCAAAACAATGTTTGGTTCACAAGCAGCCGTAGAAAATGTGCCTCCTGCTACTCTGACCAGGTTCATGTCACTCTACTAGATTTAATAAATGCAATTAAAAAAACAGGATTGGGATCATTTTGAACCCTTTACCTTAAGGGCTACATTCTAAAGCCTAGAATGCTACTTAAATCATGTTGTTTATCAAGAGTCCTTGGGCCCAATTTTCAAAAGATGATGTTTGATGCAAGTTGCCTGTGCCAAATGGGTACGACACAAGTGTCACCTTGTGTCAAACTTTGCAGCAATCCCAATTTTCAAACACAGGCTACATCACAAAATTGGGATGCCTTGTGCCCAAGCTGCCCAGTGTCATCCTTGTGGCAAAAGCACCCTTGCGCCAGGTCAAAAGGGGGCTTGCACCATGGTGGGGCTGCACCATCTCTTTTTAAATTTTGCAAGCAAAACCATTGACGCAACAGGGGGCTCTGCTTAGACCAGTCTGGAGGTGGTCTAAAGTCCCTGCACCACTGTGGGACAATGTGAAGATTGTGGGGGGATCTGCCAGGAGGGTGTGGCAGAAGAAACACAGGGGTACCTTAGGAGGTGGGGGGGAGATGGCAGAAGAGCAGGATGGTGATGTGGCACCCAGCTGGGGTACATTGTGCAATCACCTCAAGACAGCTGGATTAACTGAAAAATACATCATAAGACTCCAATGCAGCTTAGATAAAGATAAAATACTTTATTTAAAACATATTAAATTAAACGTGGCACCCTTTGCCACCACCAACATTTCGTGACCAATCATGCACTTTATCAAGACGTACCAGAGGTACCATGATCCACAGATCTGTACACAGGAAGCATTGGCTGCAGGGTGAGTGCTGTCTGTGGTGGTGGGGAGTGTTCTCCAGGCACCGCAACAGTCCCTGGCACCCAGGCCCTCTGTGTTGTGGCAGTCTGCCTCCCGCGAACAGGCTCGTGGATCATGGCACCACTGGGGCAGGTGCCAGGGCTCTGCACACCTGGTGCCAGGTCACTTTCCCTCCCTGCCAACCCTCCCTGGACTGCAAGCCAATTGGCTGTCTGGCATTGCACAATGTATCCTGGCCAGGTGCCACATCTCCACCCTGTTCTTCTGCCAGCTCCCCCACACCCCTAGGGTATCCCCTGTGCTCATTGGTATATCGACGGCACAGCGATGGAAATACCATGAAGACCATCATAGCTACATTTTCAGCAGTTCGCTGTGATGGACTCCATGTATTCCGACACTGTTGCCACTGGGGTGTTTGCCCCCATCACCGAACTAACTCCAACAGGAATTAGTAATCCTTAGTGTGGGGGTACGGAGGGAAGAGCCCCCTGCATGTGGGGTGTGGGGGCAAAGCCCCCCACAGAAAACACTTGTTCCCCCAGTGACAGCACAACACCAATTGGCAGTGTTGTTCTATGCTGTGCCAAAGGTCAACACATTTTTTGTCGGCGCGGCATAGTGGAACTGTGCTCATTCATCCCCCAGCTCCCTCTTGGCATGCACAGTTACACCCCCCACCTTTGCAGCCTCTCTAGTGTTGCACCAGGTGGGGGGGGGCTGGATCCCTGCAGCAATCCCCACAGGTGTGCCAAATGTTTGGCACAAGCCTGTGGCTGCAGCAACTGCTGGGTTTTGGGCACAGGGACCTTCCCCCTTTTATAAACCTAAGTGCAGGGTCCCTGATGCACCCGGAGTTCGCCGCATCCCAAGAGCAATGCAACTTGCATCGCTGTAAGACCACTTTTAAAATTGGGCCCCTTGTCTAACTCTGCTGTTTTCCCTACAGCAAGGGAAGTGCCTGTTAGTAAGCAAACACAAAGTCCATTGGAAAGGGGCTAGATGTAAGGCTGCAGGTTAATTGACTGATAAACTAATAAACATGCTATGTGCCTGCCAGCAGCTGGGACCCCATAGCCATAAGTCTCTCCTACAGACAATTTGGCTTAATATCAGTGACTACTTTGATGTCTGAGGCAACATGGAAATGTGAAACATAATGTGGGGAGACATCAATCTAAAAACAGACAAAAACAACAATGTGCATTTGGAATACACACAGGGGAGAATAACAAAAACCAGGACTGGGAAAAACTCAAAAGATACCAGGTGCACCAAACCACGTGCCTATGCAATTGCGAGTGAGCCTTACAAGTGTCCTGTTAAAAACTATCTGTATCACAAAGAACACAGACCAACAAAACCTCTTAACAAGTGACTCACCTTTCTTTATCTTAATAAATACAAACTACAGCAAGCATGGTGTAACCAGCATTTTACCTTTCTTTCTCTTAATAACTACAAACTATGGCAAGCATCCAGCATTTGGGTCAAGCCTCATCCAGTTGGCATAAATAAAGTAAGCACAGTGTTCTAATCCATAATCTCCATGGTAAACAACAAGATGGACAAGCGCCTTACAAATCCTAGCACGAGGAAACACCTGATCCAAAAGTTTTGTGACTCTGGTATGGTCCCCACTGAGATAATCCAAATATCTTGGCACAAGCAGCTTCAGAGCCTAAATGAATACTCAGAACTAAATGATAAGAAACAGCAAGCCATCTTGAATATTTTAAGTGCATGCGGCAAGGGTGCCTCAACATCAAACATGAAACAACCATTTACAGGCAGATCTACAATCAGGCCCTCCTTTGATGAGATGCTGGGATCCTGTTTTCAAAACTCAACCTTCCATGCTTCCAACATTACCTTTAATGTGATACAAGGCGCAGTCTTTATCACGGTTATCGAAAGCTAATATTATGCCTCCCCCAGTCACAGAAAATTAGCAAAATATTCTACCTGAAAAAAATTGCCCTGGAAAAAAAAAAAAATAGCCACATCGTATGATGTACCACAACTAGTTATCCAAAATACATGGCAAACTTAAAAAAATGGAAGAATTGTTTTTAGCCGTATTCGTCCTTGTACAAAAAGATGAACAAAGTGGGTGATTTGATCCTTTTTATTGGCCCAAAAAGAGATTTACAAAACACAAGCTTTCAGGCTACACAGAACCCTTCATCAGGTAATGGCAGAATCATGAAAAAAAAGAAAATTAAATACACTGGGTGGGATTTTTAGAAATGTGCCAGGCATGGGTGCATGCCTGGGCACAGAGCAACTGGGATGTGCCAGGGCATGGCCTGGGTGATATTCAACAGTGCTGTGCCATGGCTCAGCACCATTGAATATGGCATTGGGGCCACGTGCACTGCGCCAGCGCAAGCAACAAGTGAGGAGTAGGGGGATGCGCCAGCGCAAGTGCGGGTGCGCTAGGCGCAGCAACCGCGATATTCAATGCTGGGCATGAAAATGAGGCCATTATGCATGCAAGGCACAAATGGGGCCAATTGCATGTCATTATGGCCCCATTTGCATGCAGGTGCACTGATCCCCGATGACTTGCGCCTGGCGCCTTGCCAGGCTGCAGCCGTTGGGGACCGATGCCCCCTGCCCCTCAGCGGGCAACGCGCCCTAATGCCGGATCCTGGGCTGTGGTTAACCATAAAGTCCCTGGTGGTCCAGTGGACCCTACCTCATCACCCAATCGCGGGCGTATAATACAGTACCCTGGTGGTCCAGTAGACCTGCTCCCCTGCCCGATCACGGGCAAATAAAGAAATGTAATCCCTGGTAGTCCAGTGGACCCGATCCCGAGCCCGATCCCGGGCACATGAATAATCTATTTCTCGGTGGTCCAGTGACCGCATCCCCAGCCTGATTGCGGAGCTCAGTTGTAATATGTTTGTGGGGCCATCGGCCTCTCCTCACCTGCCCACCAGATCCACCACCTCGTTCTCGGCCGCGCCGGTGGTAGCTCACCACCGCAGCTGCCCGCCGTTTGCCGATCGACAGTTGACAGTATGGCTGTTCGCCCATTGGTCCATTGCGAGGTTATCGGGCGTAGACTATGTACTTACTACATGTCCTGAAATGTGAATGAAGCATCACATTTCGGGACTGCATAGTACAGTACAGTCTGCACGCCCATTTACCCATGTAGTGGACCAATGGGCGTACAGCCATACTGTACGCTGTCAGTCCACGGGCGGCCAGGCGGCTTGCAGGTGGGGAGCAGCTGCCCGCTGCTCACTGGGGGGGAGCGGGGTGGTGGGTCTGAGTGGACAGGTGGGGAAGGGGTTACTGATGGCCCACCTGGGCATTTATTTACAACTGAAGCCTGTGGTCAGGCTGGGGATCAGGTCCACTGGACCGCCAGGGAAATCAGATTATTCATTTGCCCGCAATCAGGCTGGGGATTGGGTCCACTGGACCACCAGGGAAATTAAATTATTAATTTGCCCATGATCGGGCTCAGGATTGGGTCCACTGGACCACCATGGAAATTAAATTATTAATTTTCTTGCGATCGGGCTCGGGATCAGGTTCACTGGACTACCAGGGTTTAACGCACAATTATGCCAATGATTGGGCGAGGGGGTTAGGGTCCACTGGATCACCAGGGATTTGGATTCATTACGCCCGCATTTGTGTGGGGGGGCACGACGCCCGTCCTGTGTCTGGGGTGGTCGGGTGGCCACCCACAGCTAGCGGCTGCCGTGTTGTGCCCTGCAATATGGCAGCTCACCTGTGGGTGGCCAGGACTTGCTCCTGCTTTTCAGGGGCAGATCTTTGCGCCCCCCCCCCCGTGCAGCGCAAGGCAGGTTTGTGCCTGCATATGCACCGCACATCCCAGGCTGAATATTGGGATGTGCTGCAAATCACATGGGCACCCCGCACTTGCGCCGCGCCACATTACTGTTGAGCCCGGTGCATCGAATGCGCAGTGCAACATCCCTTTTGAATGTCGCATCAAGGAAGATTAGTGGGTTGCGCATGGTGCAACACTGTTGCTCCATGTGCAACCCCTTTGAATATCCCACCCACTGGGTAAAACTGATAAAACTTTATGCATGGTGTGACAGTTCTGTTGATAAGGAAATAAAGGACTGGATATGTGCAGAGACAAAAAAAAAAACACTGTTTGAAATCCTAGGTGGTTATAAATCAGAATCATCTGATTAGAAAAAAATAGGCTTCTATCAATGAATGGAATGTGACAGCAGGAGGCCTGTAAACTGTTAAATGCTTATGTTCTAAGAGCGTCCCAAAAGACAGACTCTGCGTGTATGTGTGTGTATGTTTGTGTGAGCTAAAAAGCACTTCTGCTCTATCTATGCTGCATAAACACATATATCCAGAAGAACCCAGCAGACACACGGTATGATCAAACATATAAATGAAACCATGTTAGTGTATAAGGCACACTAAAAATACATATAGAAACAGAATTTGATGGCAGATAAGGACCGCTTGGCCCATCCAGTCTGCTTATTTCTCCCTACCTGCACTATCTCTGCAGACCATGCCTGCTCTACAGTTCTTTTTCCTCCCCCTTCCTTTTCACTGTCTATCCCTTGTTCATATCCCTTGCATTCTTGAACCCCACCACTGTTTTCACCCCCACCACCTCCACTGGAAGGCTGTTCCAGGAATCCACCACTCTTTCTGTGAAGGAGTACTTCCTCACATCTCTCCTGAATCTACCCACCTCCAGCTTCATAGCATGTCCTCTTGTTCTTGAGCACCTTTTCTTCTGAAAAATGCATCCCTCCTGTATCTTATTTACCCCCATGAGATATTTAAAGGTCTCTATCATCTCCCTCCTCTCCCTCCTCTATTCCAGAGTGTACATATTGAGGTTCTTTAGTCTCTCCTCTTAGGGTTTTTGATGCAGACCCTGTGCCATTTTAGTTGCCCTCTTCTGGACCACCTCCACTCTGTCCATGTCCTTCCAGAGATGCAGTTTGCAGAACTGGATACAGCACTGTAGGTGGGGTCTTACCAGCAGTCTATACAGAGGCAACACAACCTCCCTCCTTCTACTGGTAATTTATTTATTTATTTGGTTTTTGTTTACTGGGTAGGCACACTAGACGAGTATTGCCTATATTCAGGCACGATCCAGGAGAGTACAATCAGGAGAGATCAAAGTACAAACAAGGTACAAACATCAGTGACAATAGTTCATGGTAATACAGTTCCCTATACACCCCAGCATCCCCCTAGCCTTCCCTACTGTCTGGCCACCTTTAGGTGATCCGATATGATTACCCACAGGGCTCTTTCCTGCTTGGTGGCTGTCAGTATCACTTCACCCGTTTTGTTCTCTGCCCCTGGGTTTCTTTGCCTGAAGTGCATTCTTTTTCCTTTTCTTTTTATAACATTGGAGCTCAGCTGCCATACCCTTGACCACTCCTCTAATTTTTCAGGTCTCTGCTTATCCTTTCCACCCCCTAGAGTGTCCCCCCTATTGTAGATTTTGGTGTCATTTCATTCGCAAAGAAGCAGACCTTCCCTTTCAACTCCTCTGCAATGTCACTTATAAAGACATGTCACTTATAAAGACATTAGGCACTTTTACATGGGACTCTCATTCTGTGAGGGTGCCTTGTTCTGCTTGGTCTATTGCAGAGTGGATTGTCTTTACACTTTATGATCTGTATTGCAAGGAGTGGTGCTGATCAACTGTAATGTTACCCTTTTAAACAACATGAAGTCTTCCTGTATTCTGACTACATGCAGTTAGCCCCAGTACTTGAACTGCTCCAGAGAGTAAAGGGTTAACTCTATGCCAAGGCATAGAACGTTGAGCTCGAGCTCGGTTTTCAAACCTCTGTCTGTGGTTCTCTGAAGTCTAGCCATCAGATTTCTTACTCCGCCTAACTGTGAAGTTGCTCCGGAGATCCCTCATGTGCTTTGGTTCGGTAAAAGTTTGAATCGGTCGTTTTTTTTCAACCGAAGTTTGTAATTCCTTCGGTATTCTTGCCTCTATCTCGATAACAGCAAGTGGTAGTAGTAGGTAGTGGTATTTTGTGACTTTGCTAGAAATTGTTTTGTCTTCGGTTCTTTTCTGGTAATTCCGGTTCAGAACCAAAAACTATTGTTTTTTTCTGTTCTATTTAAAATATTTGTGGTTTTCCAGTACTTACCAGTTTCTAAAAAAATCCAGATTTTGTAGGATTTTTTTAATCGACCTGTGACACGGTTGGAACTGATAAGTTTAGTTACCTGGCCTGAAAGCTGACAAGGGTGACTTTTCTGATTTTCGGCATGTCTGAGAAACCCAAAAGGAAAACCGGTCCCACTGGGTTTCAGCACTGTACCTAGTGTGGGGAGGCCTTTGCTAAGGCTGATCCCTTTCTCTTATGTGTTTATTGTCTGGGGTTTGACCACCTCAAGGTAGACTGCCAAATTTCTAAGAACTTTTCTAAGGCCACTCTTGAAAAACGTTTGAGTAGGCTGAAGGAAAGGGAGGCCTTGCAGTTCGTTGATCCGGATGGCCAGCCCAGTTCGATTGCTACCGAACCTGAAGGGGTGCCTACTGACCTGGGCGATATCTCTTTGGGCAAAAGGAGAGCCAACTTTGCAGAGTCAGTCCCATCAAAGAGAAAGAGAAAATCAGCCGGTCTGGATCCAACAACTCATGTTCCAACCGCTAAGGAAATAGCGAAAGCGATCTCTATAGTGCAATCGCTTTGCCCGGTTAAGACCGAAATGACATCGGTTCGGCCAGAGGTTTTTGCCTCAGATATTGAAATGGAGGCATACTATGAGGGTGATTGGGAGGAGGAGGAAGATGATGAAGAAGGAGAGTTTGAAGGCCTAGATAAGCCAGTAGAGCCTGACATCTCCCCAGACAGGCCTTCCAATGTTTCCCCTCCAAGGCTTTCTGAGTCCCCCTCCCACTTCTTGTTCTACAAGAAGGTGGCTGAGACTCTTCAGCTTCCTATGGAAGAGGCTGAGCAGGATCAGGAGGAGCTTGATTATGTGGAAATGATGGATGTTCTAGAGTCAAAGAGAGTGTCTGTCCCTTTGCACAAATCCCTAGGGAAACAGACTCAGAAAATCATGCAATGTCCCACATCCATTCCTCCTGTGGATATAAAAATGGACAGGAGGTATGCTTTATCAGGTCCTGGCATGGAATTCCTTTCAGCACATTGCAGCTATGTTGGGGTAGTGCAAGCTGCAGCCTGTGACAAGGCTAGTATTCTTCTGGCATCTCACCCCCCTAGATAAGGATTCCAGGAAAGTGGATGCCATGGCTAAGACGCAGTACTTGGCATCCTCTTTGTGGCTCAGGCAATCAAATTATAAGGCATATACAGCCAGGAACCAGAAATTTATGTGGGATATGGTTCTGGAGCTGGCTAAGAATTCCCCTTCCCAGCTAGCCAAGGAGCTGGAGCAGGTGGCTGTAGACGGTATAGAGGCATCCAAAGTGCAATTTCATGTTGCTGTGGACTTGAATGATGTGCATTCTAGAGTCATGGCTATATCTGTCTCCATGAGTAGGTTTCCTTGGCTTAGATGTACCAACCTTTCACAGGATACCCAGACTAAGGCCATGGATTTCCCTGTGACTGGTAATTCTCTGTTTGGGGAGCGAACAGAGAACTACATGAAGAAGATGGATGAGTATAGGACCACCTATAGGAGTGCTGCAGCCAAGGAAAAGCAGACCACTCCTCAGAAGCAGCAATCCAGGGCTGGCAGGAGTAGGCCTTTTCATAGGCCTTTCTACCAAGCTCAGGCCCCCTCCTCTTCTTTCCAGCAGAGGGGGTTCTTTAGGGGAAGAGGCAGGCGTGGGATGACCAGGACCCCATCATCCACGCAGTCTAAGCCCCCTGCCAAACAGACACCCTGAATTGTCGGTCAGGGTCACCTCTCCAGTCCCAGTAGGGGTCAGGCTGGCTCACTACTCCCAGGCCTGGGAGTCTATTACTTCAGACAAATGGGTCCTGGAAGTAGTGAGCAAGGGACTTGCTCTCAGTTTCAAAAGGTTCCCAAAAATGAGAGCAAGGTCCTTCAGTCCTCCATCTCCCTTGGAGACAAAGGCCTTAGAGGCAGAAGTCTCCTCTCTTCTGCTTCTGCAAGCAGTAGAGAAGGTACCTCATTGCCACAGGGGAAAAGGACTGTATTCCAGATACTTCCTTACCCCAAAAAAGACGGGGGAGTGGCTGCCCATTCTAGATTTAAGGTACCTGAACAAACACTTAACAAAACCAAAATTCAAAATGGTGACTCTGGGAGTTATTCTTCCCTCTCCGAGACCAGGAGACTGGCTAGCCTCTCTGGATCTCAAGAATGCCTACTTCCACATACCTATCAGACATTCCCACAGAAAGTACCTCAGGTTCGAGTTGCCCTCAGGCCATTACCAATTCAGAGCTATGCCTTTCGGCATAACATCTGCTCCAAGGGTGTTTACCAAGTGTCTTGCAGTAGTGGTGGCATTCCTCCGGAGACAGGATATCCTTCTGTTCCCATACCTGGATGACTGGCTCCTAGTGGACCACTCCTCAGACCAAGTCAGGTCAGCCTTAGAGGTCACTCAGAAGCTTCTAGACTCCTTGGGCTTCATTCTGAACCTAGAAAAGTCTGTTCTGGAACCAGCCCAGCTTCTCACTTTCATAGGGGTGGAACTAGACACTATTCAGGCAAGAGAATTTCTCGCTCTCTGAAGGGTTCAGTCCCTCATCACTCTGGTTTCCTCTTTTTGTCCTCTAGTTTCTCATCCAACCAGACACTTTCTACAGTTGCTGGGTCACATGGCAGCATCTACAGCAGTGGTCCAGGGAGCAAGGTTTCAGATGAGAGATATTCAGTTTCATCTCAGATCTTATTGGTCTCAGAAAAAAGACCCTTTCTCCAAATTGGTTCCTGTGTCTCGAACCCTAGTTCAGGCCCTCCAGTGGTGGCTGGAGGAGTACAATCTTTGACAAGCTGTCCCCTTTATCAGTCAGACTCCTTCAGTGATTCTCACCACAGATGCCCCTTTACTGGGGTGGGTGGCTCACCTAGATCAGCTTACAGCTCAGGGAATCTGGTCTCACCAAGAGTCTCTCCTACACATAAACCTCCTTGAACTGAGAGCTGTCTTTCTAGCACTTCAGACATTCTCAGCTGCTGTCCAGGGAAAAGTGATGCAGATCAGGACAGACGATACCACAACCATGTGGTACATCAACAAGCAGTGGGGCACTCAGTCCTTGGCCTTGTGCACAGAGGCGATGAAAATATGGTCTCTAGCTTATTCCCTTCAGGCTTCGCTGATGGCTGTGCATCTCCCAGGGAAAGACAACATTCTAGCAGATGTTCTCAGCAGGATTTCCCAGGGTCACCACGAATGGACCCTGAATCCTCTAATTCTTCAGGTCATCTTCAGGAGGTGGGGCACTCCAGAGATAGATCTCTTTGCAGCCCCGGACAATCACCAATTTCCTCTTTTTTGCTGCAGACCACCTCTTCTGGGTCTTGTCTTTCAGGACACTCTTTTGTTGGATTAGACAAGCAGGTTTCTCTATGCATTTCCTCCTTTTCCTCTGATATTTAAGGTCCTGATCAAGATCAGGTCTCAGCCTTGCAAGGTAATTCTAGTGGCTCCAGACTGGGCCAGACAGCCTTGGTACCCCCTTCTGTTGTCACTGTCAGTGACAATGCCTCTGTGTCTTCCCAGACAGTTCAATCTTCTTACCTCCTCTCAGGGGAAGATTCTTTACCCCAGCCTTCAGACTCTCAGGCTCAAAGCCTGACTCTTGAAGAGTTGGAAAATGCAAGCCTGCATCTTTCCCAATCAGTCTTGGATATTTTAAAGGTTAGCAGGAAACCTGCTACTAGAAAGACTTACAACTCCAAATGGAAGAGATTTGGGTTTTGGTGTTCCCAGAAGCATGTATTGCCAGAGCTGGCTGATATTGCTACGGTTTTGGACTATTTGGTGCATCTTAACAGTTTAGGCCTCCGGCCTACTACTCTCAAGGTACATTTGGCAGCTATGTCTGCCTTCCTTTCTGCTGGTAAGGGCTCTTCCCTGCATTCTCATTCAGTTTTCAAGAAATTTTTCAAGGGCCTGGTACATGTTAATCCTCCCTTTTGGGAGTCTACCCCTTCTTGGGACCTGAATATCTGTATTGCACAACTTATGCAGCCCCTTTTTGAGCCTCTATCTTCAGTTGAGCTAAAGTACTTGACTTGGAAAACTGTATTCCTGGTAGCCATTACCTCTGCAAGGAGAATCAGTGAATTGCAGGCTTTATCAGTGGAACCTGACTTCATTTCATTTCACAGGAATAAGGTGGTCCTTCGAACCAACAGAAAGTTTCTTCCCAAGGTGGTTTCAGACTTTCATTTGAATCAGTCTATGTCATTGCCTGTATTTTTCACTGACCATTCTTCCTCTGGGGAAAGAAGATTACACAGTCTTCATGTAAAGAGGGCTCTTAGTTACTATGTGGAACACACTAAGGCTCATAGAAATGGCTATTCTCAGTTGTTTCTCACTTATGGGGATGTGAGAAAGGGCAAACCTGCCACTAAGAGATCTATTGCCAGGTGAATTGTCTCCTGTATCCAGTTCCGCTAATCAAAGTTGGGAAAGGAGCCTCCCTCAGACCTGAGGGCTCACTCCACCAAAGGTACAGCTGCTTCGGTAGCAGCAGCTAGAGACATACCCTTAGTGGAAATCTGTAAAACAGCCACCTAGAAAACTGTTCACACTTTCACCAAGCACTACTCTCTGAACATTCAGTCAAGAAGCAATGCTAGGTTTGGCACAGCTGTGCTGCAGAGCCTGTTCCCAAACTAGGTTCTGTGACTCCCTCCTCCATGGGGGTACTGCTTGGTAGTCTGCATATAGTCAGAATACAGCAAGACTTTGTGTTGTTTGAAGAAAAAATTACTCACCATAGTAATGTTGTTTCTTCTAATGGAGTCTTGCTGTATTCTGACCTCCCTCCCTGCCTCCCCCCCGGAACATAGTCATTTTGGGATGTGGTCTGGCAGGCACAGTGCTGCACCCCAAAAGTGTACTTGGCATGCCCTATATTTCTAGGGTTTTTTATTATTAATGTTTTGGTTGTTTTCACTACCTGTTTATATTCTTTTTGGGGTTCTCGACTTGAGTCTTTTGACCCTTAAAAAATCTGTTTGGTGCCTGTTGGCATTAAAATTTTAGAAACAATTTCTAACTAGTAAATTAGTTAGTTTAGTGCTTGTAAGAATCTGATGGTTAGACTTCAGAGTACCACAGACAGAGGTTTGAAAACCGAGCTCAAGCTCAATGTTCTGTGACTTGGCATATAGTTAACCCTTTACTCTCCGGAGCAGTTCAAGTGCTGGGGCTAACTGCATATAGTCAGAATACAGCAAAACTCCATTAGCAGAAACAACATTATTATGGTGAGTAATTTTTTCCTTTGTGCCGTGTACATGCAATCCGCTCTGAAACAGCCAAAAGAGCACATGATTCCCTGTTGTCCTGGCACCCTTCTGGCACCAAAAGAAGTGGAAGGGTGCTATTACATGGCCGGGGGGAATGGAAGAAAACTCCACAAACTCAGGAAAGCAGTGAATGCAGAATTGGTGAATGTTTGGTTCTCTTACGGAACTGTTTGCCTGTACATGGCAAAAAGGTAACATTGCAACTTACTGTATCTGTATCGCTCATTGCGATAGAGATCTCTGTGTGTTAAGATTCCTTTTAAAGAGGACCAGTCCCAGCACTGATCCCTGAGGCATCACGCTGGTCACTCTCCCTTCCTTGGAGGGAACTCAGTTTACCACCACCCTCTGTCACCTATCCCCTACGTATCAAATGTAAGAGATAGTGCATATAAATATATGCACAGGAAATACACATGCACCTGAAGCAAGAGAAAGGCAGTTGCCATTTACATTTTATATTGGGTCACAAAACTGAGGTCTGCAGTCAATCTACTATTTTTAGTGTCAAGAAGAAAAATAAGTCTCTGTGCTCATAAGCCCACCTTATTTCTGGAGTGACCTTTGAGAACCATTATCTGATGAAGGGCTCTGTGTAGCCTGAAAGCTTGTGTTTTGTAAATCTCTTGTTTGGTCCAATAAAAGGTATCAAATGACCCACTTGTTCATCTAACAAAAATTAAAAAAATCCACCTTAACAGAGGCTTAACAAGTTAAATGGCATAATGTAATAACTGTGTACTGTATCTCTTTTTTTCCTTTTTTGATCTTTGCAGGAAATAACTATGCTGGACCCAAAAGAAAGAGAGTAGCTGTCATCGCAAGTGATTCTTATAGCAACTGAGCAGAAAGGTATCCACATAAAAAACAAACCAAAACATGATAACACACTAGATGGTACCACATTTTAGAAAGAAATGCAGAAATGCAGATAATGTATGTGATTGTATTGAATGTGTGAGTGAATATGGGGCCGGGGTGCTTTGTGTGTGTGTGTGTGTGTGTGTGTATGTACATGTTTGTATAGGGTGTGGTGTTTGTGAATGCATGGGTGTGTGTATTTGGGAGGCTGGAGTGGGTGGGATTGATGTTTAATGCACCTCTGTTTCTATAAAAATAGCAATTTGATTACTATACCACAATCCTCACACTGTAACATGTAATATTTAGAAAACAAGTAAAAAAAATTAAGAAATGGTATGGGGAAGGCCAAGAATGTCCCAATAGTGCTATTACGTCCTCATACAGATACCTTCTCATTTCAAATAACCAGAAAAGCAGTACAAAAGATTGCATGCCACAGCTCCCCCCCCCCACAAAAAGAAATTAAGCCGACACCATCTTTTTTCTCATGTTTATTTTCTCTATACAGGTAGCACATCCAACTGCAGGCAAACCTGGAAAAGAAACACAACAGAAGAAACAAGCATTTGTCAATGCCAAATGTTTGCTTGCTGGCATTGGCATTGGTAGTGTAGGAGTTATAGAGCTGCATAACAGGAATGGCAGTGAAGTATTGAACTAAAGCCAACCCCATCACGACCCTGCAGAGAGTGACAGGCATTGGGGTGTGCCTTTGGGTCGTCAGGCATAACGGCCACACCATTTCACCACACCCTACCGTGCAGACACCGACAAGTGTCACGGTGTGCCTTGGGGTCTTTGGCCCTTATGCGCACCCCATTCCATCAGGAAATATTGTGAGATGGGTGTGGTATAGGAGAATGGGGTGAACTTTGGGGCTGAAGAGTCCAAGGCACACCTCGATGCCTCTCAGTGGCTGCAGGGTGTGGGTGGGGGTGGAATGGTATGAGCATTGCAGGTGACAATCCCAAGTCACAGCCCTGATGCCTGTCATTCTCTACAGGGTGGGGTGTTATGGTCGGAAACCCTAACACCTCAGGCATTCATTGGTATTTTCACTCCAAATTTTCAACATGGGTTTTTTGTGACCCCCACCTCATGAACAGTGGCAATATCAGTTTGTTAGCCGTAAACAGCTATAACAGCGACTACAGCATTTATCACCACAGGCTAAAACACATTCTGAACAGGATGAAAAATGACAGCTGTACTGTTCATGGGAGGTGTAAAATGGCAATGTTGAAAATCTGCAGAAAATATAAAAAAAAACTGGTGAAGTCACGAGCATGCGTAGAAACTGTGTAACGTGCACCCATAATGTAATTAGTTTGGGAATTGTTTACAGCAGATTGTCAACACAGGCATTTTGGCACCTCCGGTCATGAACAGTGTCACTGTGATTTTCTTTATCTGTCCGGAACAATGATTTCCCACAGCGACCACGCATTTCTTGCCTAAAGTGTGAAAACACATTTCGCCATGTTGTGAAAAATGACAGCTGTACTGTTCATAATGAAGTGTGGAAAATGCCACTGGTGAAAATCTGGACTGAAAATATTACAAATTCATGAACTTATGAGGGTGCGTGAAACTGCGCAATGCTCACTGTAACACAGTCATTTTAGGAATTTTTCACCAAATGTTCAAGAGCCATTTTAAGACCTCTGCTCATGAACAGTGTCACTGTGATTTTCTTAATGTGTCCTATACATTGATTTCGACACCGATGCGCCATTGTAGCTTTACATGGGCGGAAACATGTTTTGGGCAAGATGTGAAAATGACAGCTGTACTGCTCATAAGGAGGTGTGGTAAAATGGCAATGTTGAAAATCTGGAGTGAAAATATTGAAAATTTGCAAACTTATGAGCGTGCGTAGGATCAGTGCAACAAACGCTCGAAAAACAGTCATTTTTGGGAATTTTTTCACCAAATTTTTAACATAGCCATTTTAACACTTCTGCTCATGAACAGTATGACTGTGATTTTCTTAATGTGTCCTATACATTGAGGTCACACACCGACTGCGCCATTGTGTGCTACATATGCGGAAACACATTTTGGGTAAGAAGTGAGAAAGGACAGCTGTACTGCTCATAAGGAGGTGTGGTAAAATGGCAATGTTGAAAATCTGGAGTGAAAATATTGAAAATTCATGAACTTACGAGCGTGCGTAGGAACAGCGCAACGCATGCTCGTAAAATAGTCATTTTGGGGAATTTTTTCACCAAATTTTTAACATAGCCATTTTAACACTTCTGCTCATGAACAGTATCACTGTGATTTTCTTAATGTGTCCCGAACATTGATTTCATACACTGACTGCGCCATTGTGTGCTACATGCGCGGAAACACATTTTGGGTGAGATGTGAAAAATGACAGCTATACTACTCATAAGGAAGTGTGGTCAAATGGCAATGTTGAAAATCTGGAGTGAAAATATTGAAAATTGTGAACCTATGGACGTGCATAGGAACAGCACAGCGATGCTTGTAAAACAGTCATTTTAGAATTTTTCACAAAATTTCAGCATAGGCTTTTTGAGAGCCCACTTTATGAACACTGGCACTGTCATTTAGTTAATTGAAGTCCTGAAAGGTGATTTTGCACAATGACTACAAAAATCATCCTTCGGGCCCGATTAACGCCATGACAATGACAGAATTCATGAGGAGGATCCCAAAACCCCATGTTGAAAAATTTGGTGCCAAAATTCCAGAAAATGCCTGAGATATGCAGCAAAGTTGAAAAATCCTATTCATTACATTATACAGCTTACTGGCATTTCCTCAGTTCGGCTGGCTTTGAAGAGTGTAGATGTGTTCCTGGTCCACTGAAGATCATCGCGCTGAGTCTCGGAGGTAAGTATGGGGTGAGGTGGGGGTGTGGAGGCAGGGTGCGCAGTGGGTGGGCGGGTGGGAGAGAGGGGTGAAGACAGCAGCGAGGGAAGGATTTTTCTTTCAGTTTTTTCTTTTTATTTGGACTACGCGACATTTGCCACGCTGGGTGGGCTCTCAGCGTGGCAGCTGGAAGGCTGTTGGCAGTGAAGCCGATGGGGATTGGGCACCCCATCGGCCATAGGACCTGTTGCCATGCTGGGGTGGGCTCCCTGTGGCACCCAATAGTCTGGGGGAAACGTAGAGCCGATAGGGATTGGGCACCTTTGTTGGCCATACAGATCATGGGGTGTAGAGCTTTTCGGACGGATTGGGCACCCCTGGCCAGCCATACAGTGTGTGCGCGTGGGGAGTGTAGAGCATGAGCACGCAATGTGCATGCACGGGCGTGTGTGTGTGTGTGGGGGGAAGGGGAGTGCTGCTCACTCAAGCGGTGCTCTCCCTTTCAACTGTACGGCATTGCATTTTGGATCGTCGCACTATGTTTCTTGTACATGCGTGCAAGCAAACATAAAAATGACTTACCATAGTTACTTTGTTTCTTCTCAGGGATCCCTCACTGTGGTTACACTCTAAGCATCATGTCCTTGGAGATATGTCCCAGAGACAGAACCTTATTTTAATTAGAAGAGTTTATAATTCTGGTACAAAAAACTCTGTAGTCACCATCCACTCTGACAGCTGCCAGATGTGTTTCTATAGCCAGGGAAGAGTGGAGCCTAGTGAATCTAAGAGGCTACCAAAAATTATGCCAATTTCAATGTTTTTAAAAAACAACAGTCAAATTGAAGCAGACGTGTAAATGCAAACAGTACATAAAATGTTAAAAAAAAACTTTACATTTGTTGAGAAACTGCAATAGCAGTTCTCAAACAACCTCAGTAAAAGGAACAGGTTACTGTGAGAACCTATTTTCAGGTTCTGGAAGGGCAGGCAGGGTGGGGAGTGTAACCATAGTGAGGGATCCTTGAGAAGAAATAACATCACTATGGTGATTGTGTCCAGGAACCCCAAGTCCAACAATGTGTGCCTGTAGCTCGGTGGTTAGAGCACTGGGATGGTCTTCTGGGGGCCTGGGTTCAATTCCCAGTACGTCATAATTATTTCTTTCTCACTACAATTTGTGATTTAAATTGCTTAGCAGTTGGCTAATACTGCATCCAAAAAACATTTAACTGTCATCATCTCTATGCTTGGGATCCTTTGTCGGCACAAAGACAATCTCTCCCTTCTGGTATGCATAGAGTTAGTTATTAAAATGATCCTCCCAGTATTTGACTATACTGACATAGTCTATGCAACCACCCCTGCTGTGTCCCTCACTAGGCTGGACACCCTCCTAAACTCCTTCTGTTGCTTTGACACTCCCCTTTCTACACTCACCACTGTTCTCTCTACTGCTATCTATCATCACCCCTCTTCCCCTACAACATTTTACCCACTGCTTAGCCTTTACTGCTAAATAGTGGTTTGGGTCCCTTCCCTCCTAGCTCTCTACCTTTCTATCCCCCACAAACCTCTCCTTCCATCCTCTTCACTCCAGGGACTCCCACTCCTTCTCCCTCAAACCCCATGCTCACAGCTCCTCTGGTTTAGCAGCTTTCTCCTACCACTTCCCCTTCCACTGGAATCAACTCTCTACAGACACTCGCTTATTTCAGTCTCTCCCTGTACTACAGCACCTGCTGCATTTCACTTGTCTTCCCCCCATGCTCTTGCCCTTCTGCCTCCCTCATCCTCCCACATAAGCCGACCTAACCCTTTGTGGTCCAGCAGGCTGCTCCCTATCTCTTGCACTTCTCTGGCACTAGCTGCCTATGTTTGTACCCATGATCCATCTTCCATAGCCTAAGCACCCTGCCTCCTGCTACTTTGTACTAAAATGTTATTTTTGTAACTCTTTGCCATTTATCTTATGATGTCTCACACTACCTATTGTACTGATTAATAGACCTCTGTTTATGCCTTATGTTTTGTATCCTGTAATCTCCCTCACCCCTGGGTCACACCTGGAGACGCACCTTGGCTCAGTGTGCTTTTCCCAGTGACCTATTTTTAAACAAATATCTAAATAAATCTGTTCCTTGATCTGTATGTTTACTTGCTATTATGTTGCTCTAGTGAATGTTATGTGTATTGTATACTGTATTTTTTACTTACACATATTGGTGCCTATTCAAGCAGGGCAGCGTGCTACGCCTGTGCCTGAAGTGAAGGCACCCAGCTGCGCGTGCATAGAGCACCAAGTATACATGGCATTCATGAAGATTTGCATAATGCCCCCAACAGGTGGGGGGCCAGAGGCAGTGTGGAGGTAAGAGAACGCCCCTTGACCCCACCATATATAGTGAGACAGAACCGCAACGTGCCTGTGTTACACACAGTGCAGAATAGGGATGTCAGCAGAGGACATGGTGAGCAACCACAGCCCAGAGCACTGGGCGGCCCCTGCACCACTGCAGTCCACACCCACCGCAGGAAGCAGCGCACCATCTGGTGGTGGCAGTAGGTGGCAACGAACCGCCAACTTCACAGGCACTCAGGTGGCAATACTTGTCACTGACATCCATCTGCACTACAATGTGCTGCATGGGAGATGTTCCCTGAGCATCCCCACTGATACGAAGGCCTGCATATAGCTGGATCTACAGGCAGTGATCAATGCCACAGGACTGGAGGCCCGCACACTTGCAGCGATCAAGCACAAGCGGTGGGACCTCCGGTCACAGGTAAAAAAAAGGTCAGCAGGGCATTACAGGCACAGGGCACCACTGACAGAGGCCCTCCACTGCCAGACCCACCCCTCACATCCATAGAAAAACTCATCGCTGACACCATCAGCGATGTCCTAATGGACGGCGTGCTGGATGGGCTTGACAGCATGCCAGGTGAGCACAACACACATGGGCACACACAGCACCAGACCTGCACAGCATCTACCAAACATTAACTGACCACCTGTCACCATACTACCCACAGTGCATGAAGAGGACAGTGGCAGTGAGGGTCCCTCTGGTGTCGGCAGAGGCGGGACACAGACATCAGCTAGCATTGGTAGGTAGTGTGACATACCAGACATGCCATGTGCCATGGCAGATGGACAGTTGTGCTAACTGCAGCCCCTCCACAGAGTCACAGCACTAGGACTTGAACAGGATGCAGGAGGACACCACACAGTAGCCTGCACATCCCCCGGATGGCCATGACAGAGACACACCAGGGGACCATGATCAACAGCCCCGAGAGACCGGGTGCAGCAGGGGCATAGCCACACAGACACAGGCCATGGTGGAGGGATGGACACCTGAGGCCATGGAGGCAGCTGGAAATCAGATGCCTGCATCAGACGACAGCAGCGACATGGAGGCAGGATGGCAGTAGGACACCAACATGGCCGCCATGGAGGTCAGCACACCAGATACACCCCCTGGCACAGGAGTAAGACAGTGGGGCATTGGAGGATTCACTGCCCACCAGACACCCATGGCTAGCCACACTAGGCTCCCTGCTGGCCAGCTATTACCCTGACCTTCACATAGTGATAGCTGCTTTCAGATAGGTCAGACATTCGCTTTAAGGAAGTTAGTATAGGATGAAATCTATTTGGCTCTAATTTACACCTTGCTATTAGTAAATAAATATCTAATATTCTAACTTTAATTATCCAGCTATAAGTCTTGGATTGTAACTCTTTGGACTGATGGATCCCACAAATTAGTGTCATTTTTTTAAATGCATATTTTTTGTTGCTTTTTTTTATCTTTACTGGAAATCTTTTTTCTACCTTTATGGGAAGCTGACCTTCAGCCTTCAACCTGAAGTACACAAGACTGTTAATCCCCTTCTGGATATTAATATATGTATATGCATTAAATAGGTGATCACAACATAATTTACTGAGAGCACTGCTGCTGCCTTTAAGTTTTCTCCCCCTCCCCCCGCCTCCTTTCCTCCCTCTAACTTTCTGCTCTTGTCTTTGTTATGACTTACCTAGCAGTATATTCTTACTTTTGATTTTTCAGGGGATGCTTAAATGTTGTACATATATGTATTAGAAATATTATCACCTTTAAAAAACAGGAACTGAGATTTTGAAAAAGATGTGTTGACCCTGGAAATTAAATATTGTAATTGTATTGGTGTTTGAAAAGAATGGTATTTAGACTAACAGCACTGACAAACTTGTAAATATATTTAATATATTATTTATTTGTTTTGTTTGCTTGTTTGCATTTGACTATGGATCTTTTTATTCGTTGGTTTAAATCACATAATGTTATGCCCCATGTTGGGGCTATTTAAGCTGCATCTGTTTGGTTCCCCATTACACCTCCTTGGAAGGCTTAACTGCTGAGGCGCGAGGGGCTTCGTCTGTGTAGCCAGAGCTTCTAATGAATTATACTGCATTTGCTGACAATTTTCGAGTTAGTTTCTTACATTTGTCTACCTCGAGTGTTGTTGTTCTGGACTTGGAGTGCACTGCTTGGGTTTGCTACCCTCTTGATAGCACCAGCTTCTTTTTGTGGTAGTGCAGTGGCTACTTGTGGAGTTGTGCAGAGAGGGTGACTTTTGTTCTCTTGCAAGCAGCAGCGTGGACTACATCTTGGCGATCAGGGTTGTCATACATGTATTCAACTTCTTATTTATCCACCTGATATTTTCTTTTAATCCTTTTTATCAATTACTGCAGCTGAAGTAGATGCAGACATGATTTTTGATATGGCCCTCTTTGGGGACTTATGTATAGAGCCTAATAACCCCCTTTAAGGTGCAAATACCTATCATGTTCATAAATTCAACATCTTGCTCCTCAGTTTCCTGAGAGGGGATCTTGAGAGTATCAAGCATTTGCCTGACAAATGAGGAAAAGGAAGTACAGTCCTCATTATGCCCAGGAAGAGTACCAAAGTCTTGCTCAGGTGCACCCTCTGATTCAGTGGGGGTCACCTTCCTTCTCTTTTACATAAGAACTTCTCTTCCTTCTCCACAGGCAGCTAGGTTGGGGCCTGAGCTGGGGGGGGCAATGGAATTTACATTATTTAAAGTTCCCATAGCTTGGATAACCTGGAAAAATTGCCATATCTTTGATATGTCCTCAGATGAGGGAATATTTCTGTGCCATCTGCCTGCTCCTTTTTCAGTTCAGGAGGAGTGACAGTGACTTTTTTTTTCCTATTAATTTATTTTTAGCAGGCATCATTCCTAGGGTCTGCCCAGAGGTGTGTGTGTATAAATATATATATATATATATATATATATATATATATATATATATATATATATATACCTGTGTATATATATATATCTATATATACACACATATACACCTCTATATATATATATATATATATATATATATATATATATAAAATTAGGTGAAATGGCACTTCTATGTTAAAGTCCAAACTTTGAGCCTTAATAACTTTGGAATCCTTCAATGGATTTGCATGAAATTTGGCATGCATAGGACAGGATTCACGAAGGGAAATGGGACTAAATCCCACTCTGGAACCCCAGTTGCGTGACGAAATCGCTGCAGCCACGGAGCGGCCGATCCACAACCACAGCAGTTGCAGAGGATGCTACGGCAGGTCCCAATGCCCGTAGCAGCCTTCCGCAGCTGTGGTGCTGTCCCTGGCAGCAGCAACCACAAGCTGCCGTATTCAGTGGAGCAGGTTGTACTCCGGCCCCACCTTGCTGAATACCCGCAGCTGCAGGTGACCTGCGGCTTCGCAAGTGGAAACCCACTATCGCCGAGGTTTTCCTGCAGCTGCGGGACCGTCCCCATGTTAGTGAATCCAGCCCATATTCTCTAGGGGTAGGTCTCTTGATCTGCCAAATTGCATGGGAATGCAACAAGTGGTTTCTTAGATATAAAGTGTTGAAAAAACAGAAAAATCCATTATTTTTTACATTTCTTTGCTTGCCTGTATCTCGGGATTCCCTTTTTGCTGTGGTCTGAAATTTTCAGCATAGAAAGCCTTTGGGTCTTATGAAGATTTGGTGAAAAAATATTAATCTGTTCAAAAGTTATGACATTTTTAATTTTCCTATTGTTTCCTATGGAAAAATGTATATGTCAGGCACAAAAAATACCAGCTTATTTTTTGAACAATAGAAGTACTGTATGAAAAATACCAGCTTCTTTTTGCAAAGTATTCTGGTATTTTTCACACAGTTCACGGTCCGTTTGATGGATTGAGCTGGGTCGTGACTGCCAGCTTGTTTTTGTCACTTAGCGAGGATGTTACAGTACCAAAGGGAAGCTTTTAAAAACAGTAAAAAACATCAGAACACAGCTAAAGAGGAACTCTTCAGGTGTATTCTGATGTTTTATTCCATTTTCAGCTGGCCCCAAACAAGTTTTTATGTTGGGTGCCAGCTTCTCAACAGAAAAGCTTGAAAGCCATTCTTTGTATGAGAACAGCAATATTTTCTTGACTTCTGCAGCCACAGCTGGAACTCGTGCTGCCAGCTACAGAGTCAAGGAACACCCACTTTGTTCTGTGCTGACATGGGGTGCCCAGTCCCATGTCAGAATGTATGCCCCCCAACACACACACACAATTATTTGGTACACTGGGAACCCACCCCAGTGTGCCCTACTGTTACATTTATTGAAAACCCTATAAAAAAAGAAACTGACCCCTGGCGCCTTTTATTTGAGTAGAATCCTGCATCAAAATTTGTGATAATTTCCAAGCAGGATCCTGCATCGAAGTATTCTAGCCCCCCCCCCACAAATTCCTATTTTTTGCACCAACATCGGGGTGCCCAATCCCCGTGTCAGTGTGTAACCCCCCAGTATCATGGCACACAGGGAGCCCCTACCCCAGTGTGCCCAGATAAATGGTAATTACTTCCAAAAAAAACACCAACACTGGGATGCCAGTCCTGGTGTCGGATGCCTCCCCAGCCCACTTCTATTGCTGATGGGAGTGCCCATCTCCCTGTTGGCATCATGATTCCCCCAAACTTTGGTGGCACACTGGGAGCCCACCCCAGTGTGCCCAATTATTTGTTTTTTTATTTTAATCTGTAAAAAAAGAAAACCATCCCCAAAGTATTTTTTTTTGTTTTTTTACCCTGCAAAAAAGAAAACCATCCCTTCTCATCTCCTCATCCTCTCTCTGCACACCCACCTTCCCACCTCCCCAAACCCATACTTACTCTCTGAAGGTTGGGATCAGCAATCTTCTCTGGACTGGGACATGTCTGCACTCTTCAAAGCCAAACAGCATTCTGAGGAATCAAGGTAAGCCATATAAGGGGAGTCAATGGGGTAAGGGGTTCAACTTAGGTTGATATCTCAGCCAATTTTAGGAATTTTGGCCCCAAAGTTTCAACATGGGTTTCTTGGGACCCCTCCTCATGAACACTGTCACTGTCATTTCGATTCTCATTCCTGAAAGGTGATTTCGTGGACACTGCATGGAATAATCTTTCAAGAATGGATTCATGAAATGACAGTGCCACTGTTCATGAGGTGGGTCCCAAAAAGCCCATGTTGCAATTTTGGTGAAACAATTCCCAAAAATGACTGTGTTACAAGCGTGCATTGTGCAGTTTCTATGCACGCTTGTTACTTAGCCAGTTTTTAATATTTTCACTCCAGATTTCCAACATTACCATTTTCTAACACCTCCTTATGAACAGTATAGCTGTCATTTTTCATATCCTACCCAAAATGTGTTCTTGCACCTGTGGTGCTGAATGTCATGGTTGCTGGGCGAAATCAACTTTTGGGACAGGTTGACAAAATGTCAGTGCCACTGTTCATGAGGGGAGGACCCATAAAGTCCATGTTGAAAATTTGGTGAAAAAATTCCAAAAAATGACTGCGTTACGGGTGTACATTGTGCACTTTCTATGCGTGCTCATAACTTTGCAAATTTTTGCATATTTTCACTGCAGATTTTCAACATTGCCATTTTTTTACATCACCTTAAGAACAGAACAGCAGTCATTTTGCACCTCCTGTCCAGAATATAATTTTGCACCTGTGGTACATCACTGTGCAAAATCAACTTTTGGGATGGATTAACAAAATCACAGTTACACTGTTCATGAGGGGAGGTCCTGTAATGCTGATGTTGAAAATTTGGTGAAAACATTCCAAAAAATTAGCACGTTATGAGCATGTGTTACTCAGTTTCTACGCACACTTGTAACTTTGCCAGTGTTTCCCATTTTTATGGCTGTGGGTAGAGCCTACAGCCATCCTGTTTTTGCTTGAAAAAAGGTGTTTCCGTGGAACACATCTTTTAGGAGTTTTCAGTGTATCCTTCTACTAACTGCAAAATAGTGTGCACCCCCTCTGATTTTTGCTATTGACTGCTCTGCCTTAAAGGCAGGGGGATGCTACTGTGCCTCACAACTTCTCAGAATATAAACAAAAAAAAAAACTTTTGAAGCTGCAGTCAAGTAACCCTCGCGGGCTGCAGAATGAGCATCTGTCCAGCTCAAGTCAAATAGATTAATTTCAGTTCTTTCAGCAGCCTAGGGTATCTCCTTACTTTGGCTGAACACTGACCCAGTAGCACATGGCTAATTAGGCACATGTGTTATATGGGAGACTAAGCAATGTAAGAAGTAGACCCAGACTCCTCCCCCCCCCGAATCCCAGCCTTGAAGCTGGGAGTCATCATGTAGAAATTTCTACTGTCTACTGCTCTCAACACTCCCACATATCTGAGTTATGTAGTTCAAAAATAAATTAGAACTACAAAACCAGTCATACAGAGGGTATAATGACTTGAACAGTTTTTTTTTGTTTGTTTCTTTTTGTTTGTTTTCTATTACTGGTCCAAAATAAGTACCCATTTATAAGTGTATGAGCCCTGTTTGGTAAATGAATGATCTGCTATGCCATGCAGCTCCCAATGTCAGAACTAAAACAATGTTTTCAATGTGTGTCCATTTGCCTGTTGCAGCAAGGTTAATCTGACTCCATGTTAAGGAGGCACATGCTGTAATTGAACACTGTATATTCTGCTTCACTCTGGGATCCATTTTAACTGGAATTTCAGGCACAAAAATATTGTTTAAGTATCCTTTAAATTCTGTTCTGTTATTCCCTCTGCATGCATTTACTGTCAATTTACATAATGTATCTCCTTGGAACCAGTTTAACCTTGCTGGAACAGGGACATGTATTCAATTCAGATTTAAAAAAGCAATTCAAACAACATGAAGTCTTGCTGTATTCTGACATATGCAGTGATCCCCAACCTTTAAACTGCCCCTAAGAAAAAAGTGTTAACTTTCTATGCAGAGCATAGAATGCTGAGCTCGAGCTCGGTTGGAGTCTCTGTCTGGAGTGTTTCAAACTCAAACTGTCAGATTCTTTACTCCGCCTCACTGAACGGTCGCTCTGGAGATGTCTCCTTCAGCTTGGTTCAAAAGTCAGTCAAAGTCTCAGTTTTCGTCGTTTTTTAAACCGAAAAAGTTATCCGCATAGTCGGTTCAGTCTCTGTCTGTGGTGCCGTGAGTACTAGATAGGAATTGTTCTGTTTTTCTGTGTGGAACTTGTAAAAGTGCAGGTTGGTTCGGCTGAACTGACCATTTGATAGTGAAATCTTGTGTTTTGTGTTTTACTTAGTGTGTGGTTACCGGTTCTTATCAGTTCTAAAAAAAACGTGTTTTACTGCTTTTTCCAGATACCTGACACGGTTAGGAACCGATAAGTGAGTCTTGCCCAGTGTTACCATAAAAGGGTGGTTAGGTTGGCCATGTCTGAGAAACCCAAGAAAAAAACCGGGCCCACTGGGTTTCAACACTGCAGTGAGTGTGGGGAGGTCTTTGCTAAGGCCGATCCCCACACCACCTGTGTTTATCGTCTGGGGTTTGACCATCTGATTCAGACTGCCAAATATGTAAAAATGTTCCCAAATCTATCCTTGAGAAAAGATTAGTTAGACTGAGGGAAAAGGAGGCTGAGAAGTCCGCTGACCCAGATGGCCAGCCCGGTTCGGTTCCGACCAAACCAGGAGTGCCCTTTGACCTGGGTGATACTACTTCTTCGGGCAAAAGGAGAGCTGATTCCAAGGGATCAGTTCTGACAAAAAGAAAATGCAAAGAAAAATCGTCCGGTTCGGATCCAAAGGTTCATGTTCCAACCACCGAAGAGTTAGCCAGAGCGATTCGGATTGTGGAATCACTTTGCCCGGTTCCTACCAATCTGGCACCTTCTGGCAGGGGTTCGGTTCGGTTGGTTCCCCTGGTTCAAGATTATACCCTTGAAGATTTTTATGAACCGGAGTTTGAAGAGGAAGGGGAATTTGAGGATGATGATGGTGAAAGTGAGGGTCTGGATGTACCTGTGGAACCGGACATCTCCCCAAACAGACCTTCAGGTGTTTCCCCTCCTAGGCTTTCTGAGTCCCCTTCTCACTTTATGTTCTACAGAAAGGTGGCTGAAACCCTCCAGCTTCCTATGGAGGAGGCATTAGAGGATCAAGAGGAGCCTGATTATGTAGAAATGATGGACATCCCAGAGTCCAGGAGACTGTCTATTCCCCTCCACAAATCCTTTGGGAAGCAGACACAAAAAATTCTAAAGTCTCCTAACACTATACCTCCTGTGGATAGAAGAATGGACAAAAGGTATACACTTTCAGGCTCAGACATGAAGTTCTTATGCCAGCAATGCAGCCATGTTGGGGAAGTGCAGGCTGCTGCCTGTGACAAGGCAAATATTCCCTTGGCTTCACACCCCCCAGACAAGGACTCCAGGAAGATTGATGCCATGGCAAAGAAGCAGTACATGGCATCTTCCATGGGACTCAGGCAGGCGAATTATATGGCCTATACAGCCAGGTACCAGATGTCCAGGTGAGACACTGTACTGGCACTGGCTAAACAGGCATCCCCCCAGCTGGCCAAGGAGCTGGAGGAGGTGGTTACAGATGGGATTGAGGCATCAAAAGTACAGTTTCATGCGGCTGTTGACTCCAATGATGTGTCATTAAGAGTCATGGCTACATCCGTGGCTCTTCGGAGAATGGCTTGGCTCAGATGTACTAGCCTCTCACAGGATACCCAGGCTAAGGCCATGGATTTCCCTGTAGTAGGTAATTCTTTGTTTGGGGAACAGACAGAGAATTACATGAAGAAAATGAATGAGTACAGGACCACTTATAGGAGTGCTCAGGCCAAAGAAAGGCAAGCAACTCCTTAAAGGCAGCAGTCTAGGGGCAGGAGCAGGCCTTTTCATAGGCCTTTTTACCAAGCACAGGCCTCTTCTTCCTTTTCTCAGAGGGCGTTCTTCAGAGGGAGAGGCAGAAGAGGGATGAGCAGGGCTGCATCCACTCCTCAGCCTAAGGCCCCTGCCAAGCAGGTACCCTGATGGGTCTGCCCAGGTCGACTCTCCTATTCCAGTAGGAGGCAGGCTGGCTTACTTTGTCCAGGACTGGATGTCTATTACCTCAGACAAATGGGTCCTGTAAGTAGTAAGCTAGGGACTGGTTCTCAGCTTGAAAAGATTTCCAAAGATGAGAACCAGATCCTTCCCACCTGCAGGTCTCTCAGGAGCCCTTGCCCTACAGGCAGAGGTTTCATCTCTTCTGGCCTTAAGTGCCATAGAGAGAGTTCCTACCCTACTCTGGGGCAAAGGTCTGTACTCCAGGTACTTCCTTACCCCAAAAAAAGGCAGGGGAGTGGCGACCCATCCTAGACCTAAGATATCTGAACAAACATCTTTTAAAACCAAAGTTCATGATGGTAACTCTGGGAATAATTCTTCCCTCTCTAAGACCAGGAGACTGGCTAGCCTCCCTGGACCTCAAAGATACCTATTTTCACATTCCCATCAGGTACTCCCACAGAAAGTACCTCAGGCTCACTCCACAAGAGGTACAGCTGCTTCCCTGGCTGCTGCCAGGGATATTCCACTCTTAAAAAATCTGTCAGGCAGCCACCTGGAAAACAGTCCATACCTTTACCAAGCATTACTCTCTGGATATCCAAGCTAGGAGTGATGCTCGGTTTGGCACAGCAGTACTTCAGAGCCTATTCCCAAAGTAGGTTCTGTCCCTCCTCTGTGGAGGTACTGCTTGGTAGTCTGCATATGTCAGAATACAGCAAGACTTCACGTTGTTTGAAGCAAAAATTACTCACCTTAGTAATTGTGCTTCTTCTAATGGAGTCTTGCTGTATTCTGACCTCCCTCCCTGCCTCCCCTCTTAGAACCTATTTTTGGGAAGTGGGTGGGCAGGTGCAGTGTTGCACCCTAGCGGTGCTCCTTGTTTACACCATCCTCCTTTTTGTTTGGGTGTTGATTTATTACTGTTATTCGTATTAGATTGGTTTTTGGTTTTTGGGTTTCCTGACTTGAGTTTTCCTTGGGGATCCAAAACTTTTTACTGCCAGTTGGCTAGTAGGAATTTTACAATTTCCACATAGAATTTTTAGTTACTTGGGCTCGTAAGAATCTGACGGTCTGAGTTTGAAACACTCCAGACAGAGACTCCAACCAAGCTTGAGCTCAGCATTCTATGCTCTGCATAGAAAGTTAACTCTTTGTTCTCTGGGGTAGTTTAAAGGTTGGGGATCACTGCATATGTCAGAATACAGCAAGACTCCATTAGAAGAAACACAATTACTAAGGTGAGTAATGTTTTCATATGTGTGCATAGATTCTATTTTGCAACAGTAGCCATGAACATGATGAAAGCAGCCCTGATCTAACACAAGTGCTCCTGGGTCATCACATTTAAGTGGCCCTGGTGGGATTTGAAGCAGGTGATTCATTTATCTCAAGCCAGGTAACAACTTTGTAAACATAAGACTACAGAATACTGTCTTCTGTTGTGCCATAAATCTGATGTACCACATTTTACTGTCATGTTTTCTATGACACATTTCAGATCACCTTCCGAGGATAGGTTGAGGGACCTCAACATGTACTCATTGGAGAAGAGAAGGGAGAGGGTTGATATGATCAAAACCTTCAAGTACTTAAAGGGCATCAACAGGGTTAGTACAGAGGGCATGTTTCAATTAAAGGGAGAAGGAATTTCTAGGGGGCACCGCCTGAAGTTGGTGGGGGTTGGTTTCAGGAGAGAAGTGAGGAGACATTACTTCACTGAGAGGGTGGTAGGGGGTGGAACTCACTTCCTGAGGAACAGATATCTCTTAAAACAGTGGAGAGCTTCAAAAGGGGGTGGGACAGGGTCAAGGGCAAGATACTAGTTGGTGGGAAGATGAGGGGGGAAGAGAAGGAAGCAAGGGGTAGGGAACAGCAGCGGGAGTCTAACCTGTGTGCTGCATGACTGAGCAGATGCGATAGACACATGTATATGGGCTGGGTCATGGTTACATGTCTGAGCTCATGACACCACTGTCCTCTGCTCGCTCCCTTCGCTCCTCCTCGAGGGGACTCCTGGACATTACCAGGGTTCAGCTCAAGACCTCAGGAGATCATGCTTTAAGTGTCTCTGGGCCAACCCTGTGGAACTCACTTCCATCTTCAGTCTGGGAGGCTCCCCCGATTGAGGTGTTTAAGGGGAGGCTAAAGGCCCACCTCTTCAGCCTGGCCTTTGGCTGCTAACACCAACTTTATCTCTGGCCAGTCCCTTGAAGTTTGACTGTTGGAAACCTCTATTTTGTTGAATTTTTAATCCTGTTATGGTTTTAATAAGGTCTTATTATGTTTTTATTTACTGCTTGCTGTATGTCCTGATGTATGTTTGGTGCCCAGAGCCTCTGCGATTGGGTGCCTTATAAATAAAATTGCCTTACCTTGCCTTGACCAATTGGCCTGTATCTGCTGGCATTTTTGTATGTTTGTATCACTACATTTTCTTACTTCATTTCTGAGATTTGGACTTGCAACTGTTATTGCTAAAAATGCTACTAGTTAAAACAGTGATTAAGTTATTTTTCTGTTATGACAGGTTTGTAAAAGGAGTAAGTGTGCTCATGTCAGAAATTAAAACTATAGACTGGATTACATTGTAATATACAGCACAGAGCAAGATGAATTATAGTAAAATGTTTAGTGACTGCAGTGTAAAATCAGCGATTATGTCTTCATCTCAGTTAGACTGTAGGAAGCCATGCAAAGATAACAAAGAAAAACAAGCATTTGTCAATGCAGAAGGTTTCCTTGCATGGTGTATGTGGGATGGCATTCAGCGGTGCTCATGGTGCTTGTTACCTGGAGCTTCTTCAAGCTCCCCACAACCATACCAGCTCTGACTGGAGTTTGTTCACACTGTTGTTCTCTCTGGATGGAGGGATGGGAGCACAGGGTCCAAAGGACCCTGGCTTCCACCATGACACATGGATACTGCTGTACTATCTTGATGGAGGGATGGGAATGCAGGGTCCAAAGGACCCTGCGCTCCCACTGTGACATATGGACAGCATTGTACTATCTTGATGAAGGTCAGACCCTGCACTCCTTGGACCATGCACTCCCACCATGACTTATGGATACTGTTGTACTATCTCAATGGTGGGATGGGAATGCAGGATACAAAGGGCCCTGCACTCTCACAGTAAAATGAGGATACAATTATGCTATCTGAAAAAGAAGGGAAATTCTCTGCAAAAAACTTTATTAATGCAACAGTTAGGGTGAATACCACAGCGACAAAAGCAGGGAAATGAGGTGTTAGGGTTTCTAACTCTAATGCCCCATCCCCAGGGTTCCCACCCCTACAACCTCACCCCATCCCCCCACCCTCCACACACCAACAGGTGTTGGGGTGTGCCATCGGGTCATCTGGCCTAACTCTCACTCCATTGTCCTATACTGTAGCGTGTAAGCTTGTTTACATGTGGAACGGGGTGCCATCAATGGATTCAGCGTTCCCCCTGTCTGACACCCTGGTATCTGATCCATCTTTACAATGCCATTCAGATGGTGGAACAGCTTTATCTTTTTTCTTGTCACCCTTTACATTTTCTGATGCTGCTGCTGCTGAACATGAGGAGACAGAACCTTCTGATGCATGCTTTCCATCATCGCTGGGAACTCCCTCAGAGCCTTTTTAATTATTTTTTGGTGACAAGCAGGAAGACTGAGAATGACTTTTAATTTATTTGCCATTTTGTTTAATTTTATGGGGGCCAAAAATAATGCAGGACTCACAATAAATAAAGTTGTAATCTGGCCCCAGGCACTTTACACCAAGCTCATGAGAGTCTGCCCTTGCCAGGAACTGGAAACATTTTTTTTTAAGTTTTAAAAGCCTGCGGATCCCTTAGGTCTCTCTGACATGCCAAATCAGAGATAGCCTAACTTGAAACTTAAAGCTATTCCCAAAAACTATACAAAAGAAAGAGCCCAATGGTAAAAAAATACCTTTTATCTCCCAAAACTGTGCCAAAGGTCAAATCACTGTTTCCTGTATAGGAACCAATTGATTAGGGTGAAAGGTCACAGACAGAAATGGAAAGTGAAAACACTTCCCGGTTTTTGTACAGCACTGCTATGATAATGGAACCACTTACCAAAAATAAAAAAAGTAAATGATTAAATTAGTAAGAAAAACCTGCTAAAAAATAAAAAGGTAGCCACAGGGTGGTCTCCATTGCTGGGAATCAGAACGAGAGCCAGAAGGATCACTAACTCAGATATGATACCCTAACTAATACACAGTAAAAAAAAAATAAACTTAAATAGTTTCACTAAATACTTTTCTTAAAACAAAAAACAACTGGAGACCCATTAAAATTGGAGATTGACTTAGGGCGACCATTTGCTGAAAGCGGAGAAACAAATCTGGCATTTGCCAGAGTGGAAGATGGTTGCAGAGTGTTTTGAACCGGCATTCTAAATTCTTCTAATTAGAATAAGATTCTGTCTCTGGGGCATCTGTCTCCTAAAAGATGATGCTTAGAGTGTAACCATTAAGTGAGGGATTCCTGGGGCTAGAAGACAGCACATCTGAGTGCAGATAAACATGCAAAAGAAACCCACCAGAAGCACGCCACAACCCATAATATGAATTAGCATAATGTAAATGATAGGACTTATTGTATTTAATAAAATCTTACTTTTTTCCACCCTAAGACACCTTTGCTGTGGCTTTAAGCTTCTTCTTTTGTTAGTTGTAGTTATTAAACAATCACTTACTAGTGACATGTTTAGTTTTACAGTACTTTATAGTGAGACTGGATTTGTGTAAAATACATATTAAAAAAGAAGGTAAAACACATTTTAGTTTACTGAATGATAACTAGTTGCATTCATGAACCTTTGTCAGTCCACTTCTTGGTAGCATACCTGTTTCTCTACTAATTACTAATATATAGTACACTGAAACATAAATATTTTTTTACCATTTCTCCATTTCAGCCTGTACTGTTCAGTCATTTATTGGAACTGCCATAGTTAATGAAACTGTATCTGTGCCCTGCACTGATCAAATAATATCAGTAAATTTCAGAATGCAGAATATAACAGCTCAGTACTTTTTTGTGCATTCACTTTTGAGATAAATACAAGGTTAATTGGTTACCTAGTGATACCTTCATCTGTGATAAATGTCTGTATATGTAAGCTCCCACTATAAGAAAAATCCAGTCGCTGCATCCTACAAATTGTTTTTTTTTTTTAAACATATATCCTTGTCAGAACTGGAATACCAAAAACAGGTCCAAAAGTGAAAAACCCCATAAAAAATAAAAAATGTGATATCTCAGTTCTTCTTCTTGCCTACTACTTGAAACTTAAGTCCGTTAGATATCCTGAAAGTTTAAATATAAGAAAACAAACATAACACCTCTAAAAACATAAACAAAAAGGCTCAATTGGTGTTGTCAGATAGAATGTTTTCTCTGACAACACCAAGTACTGAAGAAAAACAACACAAAACAACAAATACTGCCATCTCATGTTCTCTTTTTGCCCTACTACTGCAAGGCTACATCTGGTTAAGCATTAATCTAAAAAAAAAAAAAAAAAAGCTGAAATATTATAGGGTTACATTCTTGTTTAAGAAAACTTTCTCTGATGCCAGAATCCAGAAAGTATCTGCAGACCGCATGCCACCACTGCAATGACCCACCTGTCCACTGAGAGGTACTGTACTCCACCACGAGGACCCAGCCATCCTGCATCAGGTACTCCATGACCAAGGTCACGAAACTCAGTTTTCAAGGCCCATACCTTTGCCATGCCTCAGAGGTTCTCACGGCCCTCACTGCCACAATGAGAGTCCACATGCGCTCATATATCTCAGCACCATCCTTGGCTAAAATGGAACAGTCAGTATACAATTCCCACAGTACGTGTACCATTGGGACTCTATACATGTCAGGTAGCAACCAGCCCTACCATAGCAACCTATACCATTCAGTTCTGTCAACTCTGAGAGGGAGGCTCGGGTAAATGGTGCCAGATCACAGAAAAGATCTTAACAAAACCAAAAAACTAAATGGCAGTATTCTGAAGTTAAATTCATGCTAACAATCATTCAAGAGGGACCAGCTGTATAGATTGAATATGCAGTGAATATCTCTGTCAGATAACTTTTTTATCTGTCCTCCTTGTGTCTGACATCAGTAAACTCACTCATGGCTACGCTTTGCTCCACCACTCATGGAGGTCACTAAGGTCAGACAGAACTAGGGCAGATAAAAAGTTGTTTGAGAGACTCATTGTATATCCCATATACATATATGTATTTATCTATATTTACGCAATAGGTGTGGAGCCAAAAGTCAAAATCCATTTGGATTTTCGGGAGTCTTGGCAAAACATTGGTTTGGTGTTCCTTGTGGTTTTCATCCCTAATAGCCACCACTCTCCCCCAGCCTTATGCCTCATGACTGATGTATGAGCTATAAGTTCAAGCATGTGTCCCCAGGTGCACTGCTTGGAGCTAGGTAACTGCGGCATTTGTGTTTATGGTAGGGTGCCGTGATCAAAGCATCAGTCAATTGGAGTACCAGATGGGAATTGCACTAACCTCTCTGTGCCCCATGCCTGAGGACCTCTCCCCCCAGAGTTGGTATCTTTAGTAAGGGGGGGAGTGTAGGGGGCACAGAAAAGTCAATTTCGCCTAAATCTGGCACTCTAATTGACTGGCACGCTGACCGCAGATCCCTAATGTGGTTGAACCTGGCTTTTGATATGGAGCCGCAGAGTCAGTCAAGTTTCTTCATGCAGGGCCCTGTATGCTACACAGGGATCTGGATCATGTAATTTTATTTTCTTACTCAGGGGATGGGATGGGCATTATGGTTGAAAACCCTAAGGAACACCAAACCATCAATTTGCCATGACTTCTGAAACTCCAAACCCTAACGTTTTCATTTCCTTACTTTGTGCTGTTTGTGTTCTTCAACCCTACTGTCTGCATTAACTTAGTTTGTTGCTTTGAATTTCCTTTGTTTTTGTGATTGTGTAATTGTATCCACATTTACACAGGTCCCTTTAGTACCTGCATAAAATTATGCATACATGAAGGGCCCTGTGCCAAAGGAAATGCTCATCTGGCTGTGGAAGCACACAGGGCCCATTCATGCAGCTGTGGATGCACATGCATAGGGCCCTCTGGGCCCTGCATCAATAGAGGACTTCATGTGGCTGCAAAAGTGCAGGGCCCTCCAAACCATGTACTTCCATACTGCTATGGAAGTAGACCAGCCGGGCCCTCTGGGACCTGCACCAAGGGAAGAGTCTGTCTGGTTGCAGATGCTCCGTGCTCTCCAGACCCTGCATGATGAAAAAGGTCCATCTGGCTCCGGACACATAAGGCTCTCCAGGCCCTGTGCTAATATAATGGAAAAGATTTAAAAAAAATCCTTTCAAACAGCAGTCACAGAAGTGAACATAACCTCATGAATACATTTTCATATGTCACAAACACTATGTTGATGAATGCGTACACTTCTTTTTGCTTTCGTAGGGGGTTGCATGGTAAATTTTTATATTTGCTGAAATTAAGAGCCATATAACTTAATACCTTAAACTGTCAAACACACAAGTTACAGCTAGAAAATCCACTTTGTTTCAAATTGTAGTATACTCCAACATTTTAAACAGCCAGGGACACAAAAATGAGTCATGAATGCATAATAATGGACACATAAAATATTTATGTGTTCATGATTTGTGATTTTTCACGAATGTTATTTTTTGGTAAACAACACAACATGTAGGGGAATAAAGTACAAAAGCACATTCCTTGCAGAGTAATCTGCTGACCACTCAAAGCACAGACCACCTCTTCAGCTAATTGCCTTTCCTTTTTTTCCCCAAGGTGTTTTTTGCATCATTGTTAGCCCCCTTCAGCCCCGCCCTACTGTCTGCTGGCACTTGCCTCCCCGAGGAGTTGCCAGCCACTGTACCACCATAGATTACCCCCTGTGGTGGGGTCAAGAGGGGTGGTGCTGTCCTCCATCTCCCAGTGGCCGAATCCTGTAGTAACCTTGCCTGGGTGGCGGTTCAGGTTCAGGTTCAGGTTCAGGTTCAGGTTCAGAGAGAGGTGGGTATCATCCTGCCCCACCTCAGTTTTCTTCCTCCATTTTCTCTCCTTGCAGCTGGTGCAGTGCAGGGATGCAGATGTGGGCACATGTAGCAGCACGTACAAACTGCGTGAGCTGCTCCTCTACTCTGACCACAACAACTGCCCCATCAGCACGCCTTTGTGTGGTAACAGTGTAGGAGCAGTGTGGCACATTCCTCCTCCTGGGAGAGGAGAGCTGTCAGGCAGATGTTTGATCCTCTCCCCCTGGCTGACTCACAGTGGCCCAAGTCCACGTCTGAACCCAGGTTACTGGCATGATGGGAGTCATGGCATCTGATTCCTCAACCATCTGCACCGCTGGGCATCCTCCAGCTAATTTTCATGTTTTCAAGCCACAAATATTTGACCTTTTTATTTTGTTAATGCTCATATGGTAACTCATGTGAGCACTAAAATTTGAGTCACAGGTGCGTACACTGGAACACATAGAATATTTATACATTCATGACTACTGATTTTTAACAAATGTTATTTTCTGGTAAAAATACAAACTTAAGGGGCAAAAGTATAAAAGCAAATTGCTTTTAGAGTAAACTGTTGACCACTACAAGCACAGACCACCCCAGCTAATTTTCTTGTTTTTAGCCCACAAAGATTTGACCTTTTTGTAGTATTCATATGGCTAACTTACACAAATTGTAAAATGTGAGTCACAAATGCATACAGTAATTAGTGACACAAAAAATATATGTGTGTTAATGACTCGTGATTTTTAACTAATGTTATTTTTTTGGTAAAAAACACATGTCGTGGCAAACAGTACAAAAGCCAATTCCTTTTAGAGTAGTCTTCTTACTACTCTAAGTACAGATCACCCACCAGTTAATTTTCTCATTTTCAGCCTGCAAAGATTTGATTATGG
This sequence comes from Neoceratodus forsteri, assembly GCA_016271365.2. Taxonomy (NCBI): domain Eukaryota; kingdom Metazoa; phylum Chordata; order Ceratodontiformes; family Ceratodontidae; genus Neoceratodus; species Neoceratodus forsteri. The sequence continues at coordinate 1,267,775,506 of CM057453.1, forward strand.
TTAGATCATACAAACAAAAATAGGTGTACCCACCACAGACCAATGTAGAAGCACTGAAACTGCAACTAGAAATGAGCTGAATATAAATAAACCGGCCACAGAGGATAAAGTATAGAATGTACTCGCATTTTATTTTCCACCACTCATTTGTGGCAACAAGGTTGTAAAAAAGTGCTCTAAAGCAGCAAGACATCAAAAGTTTTAAATTAAAAAGAGGAGATGGATAAAAACCTAGGTGTTTTTCCACCAGGTTGCTAGTGGGGCTGGTAGCTTATAGGTCTGCCCATCTCCTCTTTTTAATTTAAATCTTTTGATGTCTTGCTGCTTTGTAAGAGCACTTTTTTACAACCTTGTTGCCACAAATGAGAAGTGGAAAATAAAATGTGAGTACATTCTATATTTATTTACAAACATACAAACATATAAAATTGCCAGCAGAAACAGGCCTCATGGTCTATTGAGTCTGCTCGAGTGTGCAGCTAGCACCTCATGCACCTTTATTTATTAACATTTCAGATCAACACCTTTGAGCTAAGAGCTCACTTATAGAGGTTCCACGTCATGAGGACAGTATACATACAATAAAAATTAAAGTAGACAGAACAATGTTTCATAAAAAGAGGGAAATACAAAACTTTCCAGTAATCAGGTAAGGTATGCTAGGTAAGCTGTGATATTAAGTCTGGGTAACAGGGAGGAGAAAGAAAAAAAGGGGGGGGTAGGGGTGTGATAGACAGGTAAGCGGATAGTAGGATAGTTGTAGGTAGGTGAAATTCAGACTTGAAAGTGGGTAGAAAGCTTGTAGCAGTGCAGCCCATGAGGGCCTTGTCAGTATGAAGGAGTATAATGGACTAGACCCAGGAGTAGGCAAGGAAAGGGTATATTGTGGCAGTGATTGGGTAACCTCTATTGAGGGCAGGTTGGCAGCACCAAAGGCGGAAAGGAAGGCAAGGGGTGGGGGAGGGGAGAGCAGCAGTGTGGGGAGGGTGAGAGGTGGCAGGTACTGATTAGTGGGGAGGGTAGTAACTAAGTGCTGCTGTTGAAAAGTACTCACAGAGAGAAGGCAAGTAAACATTAGCTGTTATAGTTGCACATACTAGTAGTAGCAAGATGAGCACAAGGTTTTAATTTGAAAGGGTCAAGTTTAAGTTCAGTTTGTAGGTCAGCATTGAGAGAATTCAGCCATTTGGGGGCCCTATATGCAAAAGACCTTTGCCCTAATAATGTTTGCCGGAAAGGGAATTGTAGCACTGTAACGCTAGTTCTTCTGGTTTGTCTGTGGTAGGTGGGTGAGCACAGAAGGCTCTGTATCCCTGGTGGAGTAAAGCCTAGGGTGGTTTTCTTTCCAAGCAGGGAAACCCGGTACTGTACCCTGTTTTGCAGACTGCGTCATCCTGTGCTGGTGTAGAGCTCACAGGTATGGGTTAATCAATGTGCACCCAATGTGAGCCTACAGGCTTTGTTTAGGGCCAATTTAATTCTATTTAGGACCATGTTAGTTCCTGCCCCATAGACTACTAGCCCATAGTCAATGACTGATAAGACAGAACTAGTGACTGCGAGCTTGAGGGCATCACCAGTGAGGCAGTGTCTATGCCTATATAGTTGACCAATGCATGAGTTGACAGCCTTAGCAACTTGGTCAATGTGCTGTATAAATGAAAGGGAGCTGTCAAGAGTGACTCCAAAGTATTTAAAACTATTGACCATGTCTAGTGCTTCATTGCAGTTCTTAAGAATTTTGAGATGATATGCTCTATGTCTGTCCTGTGTTGAGGCGAACAGCATAGTCTTTGTCTTCTTGTAGTTCAGGAGGAGTTTGGAGTTAATGAACCAGGTTTCCACTTCTGAGAAATTAGCCTGGATTTGTTTTTCTAGAGTTTCAGGGTTGGGATGACTGGTGAACAATACTGCGACATCTGCATACAATAGGACAGAGCCCTGACATGCCTTAGGGAGGTTATTTAAAAACAGGCTAAACAGTAGGGGGCCCAAGATTGAACCTTGGGGGACCCCAGTGGTAACAGTACAACGATCAGAGAGAACATCAACTATTTTTACTTGTTGCAGTCTTCCTGAGAGGTAGCTCCAGAACCAATTCACTGATTCATTAGACAAACCAGTGTTGGCCAGCTGGTTTAGTAGTAACTCATGGTTGACCATGTTGAAGGCCTTGGTGAGGTCAATGCAGGTAGCCCCCGGTCTAGAGCCTCATGGATGTATCCAGTGAATTCCACTAGTGCTGTTGATATGCTATGCTGCTTCCTGAATCCATGTTGTTGCTGACATTAAAGCGTATACTTGTCAAGATAGTCTATGAGTTGAGTGCTTTCGAGAAAGGGGGCAGAAGAGAGATAGGCCGGTAACTGGAGTGAATAGGTCTGTCACCACTTTTGAAGACTGGAGTAACCAATGCCACTTTTCAGGACTGGGGCAATTTTGGTGTTATCAGCGATAGGTTAAGGATTCTAGTTAGATGGGAGAGTACCTCAAGTGTGATCACAGGTAGTTTAATGTCTAGAATATCCCCACTGTTTTTTGATTTCCCAAGTACTTGTTTAAGGTATTTCTTGGCCTCCAGTTTGGAGACAGTCTTAAGGTAGAAGGGGGGAACCTGAGCTTTCAGGTGGACTAGCAGTGCTACAGGCGTAAGTAACTGAGCTTTAAGGTGGATTAGCAGTGCTACAGGGGTAGACAACTGAATTTTCAGGTGGACTAGCATTGCAATAAGGGTGAGAACTGTTTTCTGGTACTAGAAAGTCAGAGGGGAGCACACCACTGAGGTCTGTAAAGGGCTTATTGCTTTTGGGTCTTGGGTAACAATTCCATTAACAATGAGCAAATTGGGGGGTGTTTTGTTGGCTGTACCAGTTAGGGATTTTATGTTATCCCAGAATTTACAGCGATCACCCCAGGAGTTGTTTAGTTCAGTTTTGAAGTGAAGACTTTTCACTTTTCGAATAGACCATGTGCATTTATTACGGGCTGTTTTATAAATTTGTATCTCTAAAGGGGGCCCAGTACTTTTTTCTTTGTGCCACGGGTTATCTCTTTCCTACATCTGTTCAATGAGCTGTGGGGTGATCCAGGACTTGCTTATGCCTTTAAGTTTACTTTATCCTCTGTGGCCTGTTTATTTATATTCAGCTAATTTCTAGTTGCAGTTTAAATGCTTCTACATTGGTCTGTGAAGGGTGCACCTATTTTTGTTTCTATTGCTCATTTTTTTGATTGTAATGCACCACCACTTTCAGACAAACAGTGGAGCACCTTTTTTTTATATGTTCTAAGTTGATTCATATAAACACTAAAATGTGAGTCACAAATGCATAAATAGGGACACGTAAAACATTTATGCATTCGTGGCTCATGATTTTTAGCAAACGTTATTTTCTATTAAAAAAATACAATCCGGAGGGGCAAGAAGTACAAAAACACATTCCTTTAAGAATAATCTGCTAACCACTCAAAGAACAGACCACTCTTTTGGTAATTTTCTTGCTTTCAGCCTGCACAGATTTGACCGCTTTTAAGTGTTCATATGGCTAACTCATACAAGCACTAAAATGTTTATTAAACAAACAATTCAGCCATACAAACACATGAACTTGTGCTTTTGCAAAAATACAGCTATCCTTAGAACGTTCATTTCCCCTATGGAGCATGTGCAAAAAATGGAGCACAGTTTTGCTAATATCTCAAAAATGGCATAAGGTAGGGAAAATACAAATTACAAAATCACACACCTTGGGCCAAACTGTATCAGACTTGAAAGTTTCAGATTCCCAAATCCAAACCATTTTGAGTTATTGGTGCATAAAAGTATTATTTCTGGTGAATGCATCAGTTTTTTCACCTCTATAACTATATCCCCACAAAAGTAATCAAAACAAAATTTACAGGATCCAGAGATCCTGGTACCAACTGTTCCTGCCAAAGTTCAGGCAAATCAGTTAAACGGGGGCCACGTTATTAAGGTGTAAACTCTGGGGTTTAACACAGAATTGCTTACTCAACCCTAATGTAGAAGTGCTACCATGTCTATATATCTACTTACCTATCTTTCTGTCTGTCTGTCTGTCTGTCTATCTATCTATCTATCTATCTATCTATCTCACTCTCACCATCCATCCATCCATTTATCCATCTGTAAAAAGGATTCACAATGGTCTGAATCAGGATATACTGGTACTGTAAGCTCTCTAGTGACAGTCCTTCCACACCATAATGGTACCCATTAGATATTTTCTTTCTCCTTGAAGGGACACATCTTTATCTCCTCCCCAACCTTGAGCCTATCTAAACTGGACATACTCTATCACTGTGCCCTTTGCTTCATTACTAACTCTGCGTACAGGACCCACCACTGTGATCTTTATGCAGCAGTTGGGTGGACCTCTCTTGCCACCAGATGCCTCCTGCATGCTGGCATTTGGACCCTCAAATTACTACTCCACAAACTGCCTGTCTATTTAATGTCTCTCATACACATCTCGCATAGCGCCTACTCCCTAAGGAAATCTGACCTTATCCTACTAGATATTCCCAGGACACGTACCACAGCTGGTCAAAGACCTGTCTCATACACCCTCCCAAACATTTGGAACCAACTACAAGCCATGCTGAAGCTAACCAGCATCGTATCAATTAAATCCTACAAAACACTAGCTATCTCTAAATTAAAAGACATATGTAGGTGCTACTAGGCCCCCAACGCCAAGTCAACTTCCTATGTACCAACTGGCCCTCTACTTATTAAGCTGAAATGTGTTGCATAATTTAGGGCAAGGTTAAAGCTGGAATGTACTGCATATATAGGATAAGGACTTCTATTGTGTATACCTCTTGTATTATATATTTTTTTTCTTTGTTGTTCTACATTTTATGTCTCCTGTCTATGTAATTGTGGACTGTATGTGTATGTGCCTCAGGACCTCCTTGTGAATGAGCTTGCTCAACGGAGTCTCTCCTGCAATAAACTTGAACTTGAACTTGAACACTGTCAAACCTTTTTGCATCATATTAGTTGTAGCTAAAAACAAACATTTTATGATTGCTCACCTTCTCTAAAAGTCATTGATGTTGCTGGTTGTTTGATCTGTTTCCTTTCTTAGAACGAAAATACATTCTGATGGTGTAGTTATACCCAACCTCGCTGCTTCAAATCCTTAACTTACTCCTATTGGTTGCTTCCTGAACATTAGAAACACCCCCAAACAGTGCAGCCACTCATGATTTGCTAGTCTTGTCTCCTTTAACTGTATCATAAATGGCTACACAGTGTTGGGGGTGTTCCCAAGTCCAGGAATGATGCAATGGGAATTGATCAATTACTGTAAACAAACATGTTTTTGTGAGGTAACACCAGTTTGGTGGACTGTCTGTTTTCCACTTTTAAAAGAAAAAAGGAATCAGAATCAAGCTACCAGCTACATCAGCAATATCTAAAGAATGCGACCAATCATAATGTGTTTTTAAAACTAAAAACACTTTGTGGCCTAAGGGTGTTGACAGTGTCCCATTAATGCACAGACAAGAGTAAAATTTAGTGCTATCAACTAGTTTCTTTTCATGGCTCAAATTATATTCCATGCAACTTCACATGCACAAGCCTTTAAAAATACTATAAGTCAATCAAAGCATAGATTAGCCTTAATGCAATCTGTCTGAAGGGCACATAAACTTTTCACTCTTTCTTCCTGTTTTTTGCTTAACTATATTCCTTTTATAATTACTTGTTGTGGTTCTTCCCTCACAAGCTTTCACCTATCATCAACCATCCCAGCCACCTCATGGCCCCTTACTCAGATTTATCTCTCTGGAGCATTTTACACATTGAGTTACCCTTCATGGTAGGGCCGTCAGGGGTGAAACTCCCCTTGGGGGACATATACTTGTATGCCCCCTCCCAAATGCAGGCCCTGAGAATAGCGGGTGACACCACCTTCTGGAGGCTCAGACACTGTATCATGTGTTCTCTCAACTCATGAAATGCTGGCCTCAACAAGGCTCCATATGTGCCCAAATGCAGGGGCATATGCATGCCTAAAGCAAGCCGTTGTCTCCTGTTTCTGATACTGCTCTGACTCACATTGCCACCTGTAATAACCCAGGTGGTGGCAATGAAGCAGAGCAAGCAGTTTATCCTCCCTAGGGAAGGTGAGTGTCCACTGAAACACTCAAGCCTTCTCTCATCGCCAGTCCTCCGATGCCTCTGGCTGGTTCCTGAACCCAGTTCATTGGTGTCACAAGCAACAGTGCTGACACTGTATAAATGGGCCAGCCAGTTCTTCTTCAGCTAAATTCTTCTGGAACACAAGGTCAGCCATTTCATGTCACCCTGCACCTGGAGATTTTAGTTGATTTGGATTTCTCTAAAATAATGAAGTGTTTCCATCCAATCAGGACCACACAAGTTGCCCCATTATATTTTGGCATATAAGTTTTTATCCTCCATGTACAGTACGTCCCTCAAGAAGGCCCAGTGATGACTTCCCTGTGGTGCTACTGCTTCTCTTTGTAGCGTGGGGCCTGACTACCAGCATCTGATGGCTGTATTTTTTCCCCCATTTTCTCCCCTGTCACGCCAGACTACCACTTGCCACTTAGGCATGGCAGATGACACATGACTCCCAATGCCCTCCCAATAAATGAGACCGCAGCCAACCACAGGGGTCACTGTAGCAGCAGAATTCAGCACCACCCTTCCCAGGCCTTGCAGCACTGCTGCTGGCCCCACTGTCGACATAGGGTTGCATGACTCCAGGGACCCTTACTATAAGGTTAATGGTGACTCTGCTGTTGCCAAGATCATCAGATAAAAACTGACACTTACATTATTTTTCTTTTCAATTTTTTTTTTTACAGTCTGTTTACCTAGGTAGCCCAACACGGATGTGACATCTTGTTTTCAGAAGGGTCTTTCATGTATGCAATTTTACATCCAAGAGTTTATTCATTTATCTGCAGTGTTTAGCCAGGAAACGCACACTAAGCTATGCTACAGTAACTTGTTTCCAGGTGTGTTATGGGTATGGGTTGCACGGATCTGTTTTATTGACAGGGGAATGTTGGCCATGGCATTGAGGAACTCCCCTACTCTTCATTGGTAAATGCCATGGCATTGAGGAAACTCCCCTACTCTTCATTGGTAAATGCCATGGCATTGAGGAAACTCCCTTACTCGTCATTGTTAAATGCCATAGGACCTTTAACTTCCATCTGGGCAGTTTATTTACTTATTTATTTAGTTTTTGTTAACTAGGTAAGAACACTTGACAGAGAGTTGCATATTTTCAGGAATGACCTAAGAGATTACAAAGAACTAAACAAAGTAACAGTCATACATAGGATAAAAATAGAATAAACTTACAACAAGGCAATCAAGAATAAGCAGAGGGTAGTCAACAGGCATAGGCAAAAACAAACAAGTTAAAACAACAACCCAACAAAAGAAAAAAAAAGGTTCCCCAGTTAAGTAGCGGCTAGCTGGGAGGAGGGTGATGCACTCACGTAGAGTTGTAAACTGAGGAGGACAACAGGTGTCTCCTCAAAGCCTTCTTAAAGTGGTACTGGGTCAGGGCTAAGCGGACTGATATGGGGGGACTGCCAGGCATGAGGGTCAAAAGAAAATAAGGCCTGGTTGCCCAGCAGAGTGCAGACCTTTTGGTACAGTGAGTAGGGGTCCATCATTAGATATGACTGAGTAAGACTGGTGTGAATTTCTAGCATCAGGGATATTTCTTTTTTTACAGAATGGGCCAGTAATCGGCAGGGGGACCACTAGCACCAGGGATATTTCTTTTTTTACAGAATGGGCTGGCGATCGGCGGGGAAGGGGGAGTCAATAGCACCAGGGATATTTGTTTTTTTACAGAACAGGATGACAAATTGGAGAGGGGTCATTAGCGCTAGGGATATTTTATTAGTTTCAGAACAGGCCAGCAATTGATGGAGGTGGGGTGGTGGGGGGGACCACAAGCACCAGGGATATCTCTTTTTTTTTACAGAACAGGTCACCAATCGGAGGGGGAACAATAGCACTAGGGACACATTTTGTTTTACAAAATGGGCTGGTTATTGGTGGGGGAGGACCACTAGCACCAGGGAAATCTTTTTTACAGTACTTACTGGCTGCTGATCAGTGGGGGTGGGGGGGCCCACAAGCACCAGGGATATTTTTTTTTTACAGAACAGGTTGGTAATTGGGGGGACCAATAGCACTAGGAACACATTTTGTTTTACAAAATGGGCTGGTTATTGGTGGGGGACCACTAGTACCAGGGAAATTTTTTTTTACAGTGCTTACTGGCTGCTGATCAGTGGGGATGGGGGGGACGACTAGCACCAAGGATATCTACACGTCTGGGACCGGGCAATTTGGGAGGACACTGCCATGCTAACATGCCTCACTACTCATGCAAATGAGTCCATAATGGACATGCAAAATGGCCCCTTAGTGCCCTGCATGTCCAATGGGCTCATTTGCATGGGTCCCTTTGAATATTGCAGATAGCACTCTGACGCTATCCATTCTGGGTGCATACTTAGGAAGCCCTGTCGGGGCAGTGCTAAGTGGTATAGTACTGCACTGACATGGCCATATATTCATTTGAATAGTGCCAGTGCACTGTTCAACTTAATATCGCATCCTCTGGCACCAGAGCAATCGCAAGGTGCAGTGCAAATGTTTGCCCTCTGCTTTGCGCAATTTTGAATATCAGGGCCTCTGATGTCTATTGGAAAGGTAATTAGTGAACTAGGTAACAGTAAAGGAAGAGAGACCAAGTGCAGCCAATTTAGAACAAAACAGCTGTTGATAAACCATAACAAAGGGTTTTGAAAGACTGGCAAAGACCACACCAGACAGCGCCCCCTGGTCCATGGAGACATGATGTTGTTAGTGGACTGGATGAAGGTGGTGGAATTACTGTGGCCTTCTTGAAAACCATGCTGTTGTGGACCAAGAAGATGAAACTTAAGAGGGTAATCCATTAGCCGGGTAACAGCCATTTTTTCGAGTTTGCTAAATGTGGATTGAATGGCTATGGGGCAGAAATTCTGTATGAGCCTGGGGTCATTGTTTTTGAAGACTAGGACCACCCAGGCAATGTTCCATACATCCAAGACAGCATCAGATGAGAGGGACATATTAAAATGAGAAGAAATAGGAGGTTCCAGCTCCTAGAATTTTAGATTCCTGGGTATTGATACCAGTGCTAGAGCGGGAGGGAATAATGGAAAGCATTTGGAAAGCAGGTGTCAGAAATGGGCAGAAGGGACCTTGGCTTAAAGGTGATAGGAAACATTTTTTTTTTTTGTGCTATCTCTTTTTCACTCCCAACGTGCATCCATGCCAGCCTCTCCTTCAAGTGAGCCATTGCTACTTCCGACTTGTCCTGTCCCCCGAGTCCTCCACTCTCACATGACAGTCAATCCCCCTGGGTAACCCGGCATAACACTTCACCAGATAGGTCCCCCTCCTCTGAGAGGGAAGGCACCAGTCAGAGGGGACACAGACCAGCGCAACATCTTGGCCTGGGGGTTGCTGCTGAGGTGGAAGGCTTTCAGATGCATTGATGGGCTCAGAGAGCTAGGCAGCCATCATACGGCGTGATGTGGAGCATTTTTACTTTTTCTGGTTGACGTCCCACCTGCGCCATCATGCAATGCCCCTGGTCTCCACCAGAGGCCTCTGCCGACTGACGCCATTCCCTAGCCCACCCCCGAGAGAGGAGAGCAGTTCCACGGATGCTCAATCCTCTCCCACCCCAGCCAGTCCCCGGCATCCCGAGTCCGTTTCTGAACCCGGGTCACAGGCGTGGGTCCAGGTAAGGTGCCCATGCCTCAACCCTCTACGCCACCGGGCCGGCAGAGGAAACAGTTTTCACATCTCTAGATGCCCACCAGTTGTCATTTTAGTGTCTACCCAATATTCTGATATGTTTTTAACCTTTTCTGTTGAATTAATAATCTCGTTTTGTTGCCTTTTTACCTACCTTGAGACTCTTTCTCCTCAGCAGTTGCTGCTCTCTCTCTCTCTCTCTTTTCCTACTGCCTGAACATTCTTTAACATCAATAACACCATTCCAGGCCATGCAGACGAATAGCATAGAATGATGTTTTGATGTCATAGAATGTGAAAAGAAAGAGCAGTAGCTGGTGAGGAGAGCTGAACTCTATGTAGATCTGCGGGCAACCCAAGGCTTGACTATTTATACATCAAAAATTAGTCAAAGCATATCAGAATACATAACTGTTATGGAAAGGAATATGGAAGGGCAGTTAACTATGGAAAAATAATTTCCTATCTCCTTTACCATCTCATGTGAACGATGGTGCCTCACCCGTTCAGCACTCCCCTTATAGTCTGCATCACAGTGTCAGGTATGCATATTACCCCAAGTACCTGGTGTGGGGGCTAGAACTGTCTGATTTCCATGCCCAGAGGCAAGCATGCTACTTACTGAGCCACTGACCCTGGTAAGAAACAGAAACAGTTGTCAGAAGCAGGATTTAAACCCATGTCTCCAGAGGAGACTGCAACCGGAACCCAGCGCCTTAGACCACTCAGCCACCCTGACACTCTTTCTAATATATCCAAAGAGTACTGAAGCACCGGGGGGAGTTTAACTGATGTACTGATGGTTATACAATGGTGGGATTCACAGCTGTTATCTAGACTTAGTTTGACAGCAGGGCACATGTCCTTTTCACTGTTTTTAACTTTTTCACTGTCTATCTCCAGTCTCCCTGCTTTAATATATTCTTCTGGAATGCAAGAGCAGCCATATCAAGTCTGCACTCTCTGTGATGTGTTTCGTTTCACTGACCACATTACCTTCAACTTTCATAATAGCAGTATATTTTTATTTTTATGTTTTCTTGTGTGCATGCGCAAGAAACATATTGCAGCAGCTTGCTTCAGTAGTGAGTTGTGGAGGTGCGGTAGTGTTGTTGTCAATGCAGACAGACCATTTTGGGACTGGTCTGTGTGGCACCAATAGAGGATCAGGCTGTCCATGACAGCAGTACTGTAGCTTGCCGCAACCTTGAAAGAAACTGGCGGCTGCAATCAGGGAGTGCCCTGTCATCAGCGATCAGTTATTTTTACAGGGCGGTCCCTGACTGCAGCAGCCAATTACAGCTGCATTGTCTGATGTCCCCTTTCAATAAACATGGTGGTGGCTTCTCCGTCAGCCTCTCACAGTCCCCATGAAGCTGACGGACAGCTGCCGCCTATCTCAGTCCCTGTTAAAGCTGACAGATCCTGTTGGCATGCCCCCTTCCCAGTTCATTTGCCAATGGGGTAGCCCAATCCCTGTCAGCATGATTCCCCCCCATTTGTTCTGTGCCACAGGGGTGCCCAATCCCCCTTGGCTGTAGCCCCCCTGCAACAAACACCCAGGTAGCACATTGGGAGCTCACACCAGCATGCTCATGCGCTCCCCCAGCACACTGTACAGCCGATGGGGGTGCCCAGTCCCCGTTGGCTCCAATCCCCCCCAACAAACAACCAGGTGACATGATGGGAGCCCACCCCAGCATGCCAAAAGCATCCCACATCTTTTTTTTTTTAAATCCTATTAAAAAAGAAAATGGTCCCTCGTTGTTCCTCGTGGCCCCTTCCCCAACCTGCACCATCCTCTGCACACCCCACCTCCCCACACTCCCCCTCACCCCATAATTACCTCTGGAGCCTGGTGCGACGAACTTCAGTGGACCGGGAACATGTCTGCACTCTTCAAAACCGTCCACGAACTGAAGAAATGCTGGTAAGCTGTATAATGGCATAAATGGTATTTTTTCAACTTATGTGGCTATCTCAGCCATGTTTTTGATTTTTGGCACCAAATTTTCAACATGGGGTTCTTAGGACTCCTTCTCATGAATTCAGATACTGTCATGGCATTATTCAGTCCCAAAAGGTGATTTTGCAGTCACTGCATGGAATCACCTTTTGGGACTGCTTAATGAAACAATAGTGTCGCAGTTCATGAGGTGGGCTCTCAAAAAGCCTATGTTGCAAATCTGGTGAAAAAATTCCAAGAAATGACTGTGTTACGAGTGTGTGTTGCACAGCTTCCATGCACCCTCGTAACTTCGTGAATTTGTAATATTTTCACTCCAGATTTTCAACATTGGCATTTTCTCACACCTCCTTATGAACAGTACAGCTGTCAGTTTTCACATCCTGGCTGAAATGTGTTTTCGCACTTCTGGCGCAGAATAGTGCAGTCGCTGTGGGAAATCAGTGATTGGGACAAATTAGGAAAATCACAGTGACACTGTTCACGAGCAGAGGTCCTAAAATGCCTATGTTGAAAATCTGGTGACAAAAGTCCATAAAATGACTGTCTTACGAGTGTGCATTGTGCAATTTCCACACAGCCTTGTAACTTTGAGAATTTGTAATATTTTCACTCCGGATTTTCAACATTAGCATTTTTTCCACACCTCCTTATGAACAGTACAGCTGTCATTTTTTACATCCTGTCCAAAATGTGTGTTTGCATATCTGGTGCACAATGGTGTGGTCGCTTTGGGAAATCAATGTTCGGGACAGATTAAGAAAATCATAGTGACAGTGATCATGAGCAGAGATCACAAAATGCCTATGTTGAAAATTTTGTGAAATAATTCCACTAAATGACTGTGTTACAAGCATACATTTTTAATATTTTCACTCCAGATTTTCAACATTGCCATCTCTTCACACCTCCCTATGGATGGTACAGTTGTCATTCTTCACATCCTACCTGATCTGTGATTTCGCACATCTGGTGCAGAATGGCATGGTCGCTGTGGTAAATCAAAGTTCAGGACACATTAACAAAATCACAGTGCCACTGTTCATGAGCAGAGGTCCCAAATGCTTTCATGAGGTGGGGGCTACAAAAAGGCCATGTTGAAAATATGTAGTGCAAATACCAACAAATGCCTGGGCATTAGGGTTTCTAACTATAACGTCCCACCCTGTACAGACTGACAGGCATCAGGGGTATGCCTTTGGATTGCTGGCTGTAATGCTCATGCCATTCCACCCACACCCCTACCCTGAAGCCAGTGACAGGCATCGAGATGTACCTTGGACTCTTCGGCCCCAGACTTTACCCCATTCTCCTATACTGCACCCATTTCAGCTTATGTCCTTATGAAATGGGGTGACTGTGAAGTTGAACACCCCAAGGCACACCTCAACACTTGTTGGTGTCTACAGGACAGGGTGAGGTAAAATGCTGTCAGCATTATGGGCAATGACCCAAAGGCACACCCCAATGCCTGTCCATCTCTGCAGGGTGGAGGTGGGGTTGGCATGAGTTCAGTACTTCACTGCCATTCCTATTCTGCATCTGTCTAACTCCTGCACGTCCAATGTTAATATCAACAAGCAAACATTCGGAATTGACAAATGCTTGTTTATTTTATTTTAGTAAGCGGGAAAGGCTCACTAGGCTCAAGTGCCTGTTTTCAGGGGCGATCTGGGAGCACTGGGTGGTTAAGTGACTTTAACATAAAACATGGATTATCACAGTACATTTAAGCAATTTAGAGAGAGAGAGTCAGAATGTTCAAAGTGTAACAGTATTTGCATTTCTTTAAGTAAATCAAAGTCACGCAGTTCATTCTCTATTCATTTGATAAAAATGTACAGCTATATCAGGGAAGAAAAAGGACAAGCTAATGAGAGTCTTACATTTATAGGCTTTTTCTAGTTCATAAAGAGATTGCATTGAAAGGCTCTGTTAGGAATATCACAGCGTGCTCTTTGTAGTTTTATCAAGGTCAGCTTAACATTTTAAATGGTGAACTCAACGCCAGGTTCAGAGCCTTCAGAAATGCATTTAGAACACTCTGATTGAAACACCTTATTATCTTGGTTTTGTTAGGTAGAGTATTAAACTCCCACTGAAGGTACTTAATCCACAATGCTGGTTGTCTTTAAATTTTTCCCTTCTTTTCAGTTAAAATTGGATGAAAAAAAATCAAATGCCTAAGCTGTGAAAGCAAAGATGGCACTTAATTTTATGTACAGTACTTTATCAAAAGATTTGTTCAGCCATTGCTAGGTGGCATGTGAGGCTGCCTTATCGATAATAAAATGCTCGCTCACTGTTTGGTGGAATACAAGCAGCTCATTCAGGAGCATATGTGATAGCATCTTTTTCTTTGTTGGGCACTGTTGTATTTTGCATAAACAAAGGACTTCATAAGTCTGGAAAATTGTTAACATACAGTAGAACATAAGGATTGATGCATTAAACTTCATTTAAAATGGGCCAACATTTTGTGTATTTAAATGTTCTTGCTAAACACTGAGTCTTGGGAAAAGAACCTAGGCTTGCCACATATGTGACCTGTGTTCTGTAGCACAAAATAGTCCAAACGTAATGCAGCCACTATCTAGAAGATCTGCTGGATTCACAACACATTGAAATGTGACAGCCTTAACAATTACAGTAATTTAAGAACAAATTCATAGGTTTTATAAGTTTGTTACAAGCTGAGTGGACAATTTGTCCTGATATGCTCAACATACTTAAAGACTCTATCACGTGATTTTTATTAACAAAGCAGTTGTTATCAAGTTTAGTTTTAAATTCCTTCATAGCGCTGCTACCCACTATGTCAAGTGGTAGCTTATTCCATACTCATACTCTTTCTGAGAACCACATTGCTCTTCTTTTTGTGTGGTTTACACAGCCTTTAAGTTGGAGCACATGAGACCTTGTATTATAATAGGAGTCTTTAAGTTTGAGACCCACACTGTCCCAGCGACTGGAATTATTAAAAGCATGGAAGACCAAACACAGATCCCCTCCCATGCTCTGATATTCCAGTGTATACAAGTTTAGACTACTCAGCCTATTCTCGTACTTCAAGCCACGCAGCACTATTATCATTTTTGTAGCTTTGTGCTGCACTCGTTCTAGTTGATGGATGCACATTTCTGAAGAAGGGGCCCAGAATTGTACACAGTACTCAAAATGTGGTCTAACCAGTGAGCTGTACAATGGCAAAACCACTTCTCTGTCCCTGCTGTTGATATGTTTCTTTATACAACCCAGTGTCCTAAAAGCTTTCTTTGTGATCTGACCATGGTGTCTCTTGATGCTCAGGTCATCCGAGATCTTTATAACAAGGTCACACTCCTCAGAAACCACCCTCAAGATTTGCCCCCCAAACACATAAGATCCTATGCAGTTATTATCACCAAAATGCATAACTGAGCTTTTCTCTATACTAAATTCTAATTTGTGGTCGTGTCCCTACTGTTCTACCTGCAGTAGCTCATGTTGAAAACGTTCTATCTCTTCCCTGCTATTAACCACAGAGCCTAGTTTAATGTCGTGAGCAAACTTGGTCAACCACAATTTCTCATTACCCTGCATTGCTGCAATTTAAATATTAAAGAGACAGGGACCTAAAACCGAGAACTGCGGGACTCCACTAATCATAGCTGCTCAACTGGATTCTACATTCTGAATTACAGTACGATCATTCAAACCCCCTTCATGTCAAGTTTAAGAAATATCCTTTTGTATTAGATTACAAATTTTGATTATTCCTAGTTGCAGGATATGCAAAACCAAAGAAAGGAAGTGTGTCTGGGAACTTCAGGTCCAACCATGTGAGCCTGTAGCTCAGTGGTAAAGCACTGGGATGGTATTCTGAGGGCCTGGGTTCAATTCCCAGTAGAGCACATTATCTCTTTGGCATTACAGTTTATAATTTAAATTGCTTAGCAGTGGCTAATACTGCACCAAAAACATCTAATTGTCATCTGGATTATTCCTAGTTGCAGGATATGCAATACCAGAGAAAGGAAGTGTGCCTGGGAGTCTCAGCTCCAACCATGTGAGCCTGCAGCTCAGTGGTTAGAGCACTGGGGCAGTATTCCAAGGGCTTAGGTTCAATTCCAGTTGGTCAATCACAGTATTTATTTCTCACTACAGTTTGTAATTTAAATTGCTTAGCAGTGGCTAATATGGCACCAAAAAACATCTGATTATCATCTTGATTATTCCTTGCTGCAGGATATGCAGCACCAGAGAATGGAAGTGTATCTGGGAACCTCAGGTCCAACCCTGTGAGCCTATAACTCAGTGGTTAGAACACGGGGACAGTATTCCAGAAGGCTGGGTTCTATTCCCAGTAGGTCACATTATTTCTTTCTCACTATGATTTGCAATTTAAATTGCTTAGCTGTGGCTAATACTGCACCAAAACATCTAATTGTCATCTTGATTATTCCTAGTTACAGAATGTGCAATACCAGAGAAAGGAAGCATAACCAGGAACCTCAGGTTCAACCATATGAGCTCATAACTCACTGGTTAGAGCACCGAGATGGTATTCTGGAGCGGCTGGGTTTTATCCCCAGTAGGTCACATTATGTCTTTCTCACTACAACTTGTGATTTAAATTGCTTAGCAGTGACTAATACTGTACCAAAAACATCTAATTGTCATCTTTGTATTAGATTGGGAGAACTCATTTAGGAGTCCTATGTTTTTTTTTAAATCTTTATTCTGTTTGATTATGTTTGAAGCAAATGATGCCAGAAGAACAAATTGGCCCATACTAAGGGGAATCTTTGGTTTCCAGTGACCCTGAGAACTTCATAAAGAAAGGTGCCAATGAAGGCTGTGGTGGTAGCCATCACCATAATGAATGATACTGGACATTATATTGCACTGTGGTGTGCTAGCAAGCCCTGAACTGGACGTCCAATGTTGGCGCAACAAAGGTTGACTTTGACAAATACTATATTCTGTCTGCCACTAGGTGGCTTGTGATGCATTGTTCTGTTTGGCGTGCTTGGTCAGCCACTGGCAACACCAAATACACATTGATAACCAATGCCTCATGCACATTTGTGTCTGACAATGTGAAATTTTCATAAGTAAGGGCACACTCTCCCCTCCCCAGCTGTTGAGCAAGCACGTCAAACTGAAAATGGATCACAAACTACCTAACATTTGTCCCTTATTATCCCATCCAATACCACCTTCCCCGCCACTCATTTACTATCATACCACTAAACCACAGAACTCCATTCTATTAATGGGCATAGATATATTTTTACCGCCCTCACTTTTAAGCCATGGTAGTGATGACATTCATGTAAACACCATTTTATGCTCTGAACCACTGTATGCTGACAAAATAACAGAGAGAAGTCAAATTACTTTTAACAACTTATATTTTCCAGTAACTTAACAGCATGCCACAACATATTGCATACTGTTAATCAATAAACATAAAACATAATTATGCATTTTTATAGTAGAGGGTGCGAGTCACCTTTCTGCACCATTCATAGTTAATTTATCCTGTCCCTTATTTGGGCAAGATTAGGTGGTATTAAATCGAAGTGCCATCTGACATGAATTAGGATTACATTGATCTGGTTCCTGGGCAACTGTTTTTTGCCCCTTGTGTCATCATAGTTCACAGTATTTGGTCACTGTACATATAGTTCAAATGGCACAAAGGCATGAAAAACCAGTGCTGCAAAATGTTTTGGTTTATCAAAGCACCAGCACTTCAGATCTCTTTCTTTTTCACTTGTCAGAGGCACAGAGTCTCTGTCCAGAAGAATTTTCTGGTGACCAGTTGTATGCCCATGCCCTGCTCGCACCAGTCCATGCACTGTGGGCCAAGAAAGCAGTACTTGAACTGACACAGGTACCCCTTCTGCTGCCGCCACATCCCGAACTGTGTCTGTGACATGCACTGGCTCTGCACCAGGTGCTTCTGCTGGCATTTCCTCCACCTCTGTCTCCCCTTATGTCACAGTGTCTTCAAAAAAGACTGGCTGTTGTGTTGTCTCTTCATTACTGTGGATGTCCATGACATCGGCATATCTCCCTCAATTCCCTCCTCAGCTCTTGCATCATGGATTGCAGCTGGATTTGCCCAGCCCTTATTTGAATCATTAGGCTCTTTTACATGCAGTGATCTGTATCACAACGAGTGATACAGATCAACTGCAATGTTGCCTTTCTGGCATTTACAGGCATTCCGTTCCACAAGAGAAATGAATGTTCACTGATCTCACATTCCCTGCTTTCCTGGGTTTGCAGTGTTTTGTTCCATTCTGCCTGGCTGTGTACAAGTGCCCTTGTGCTCATTTCTGTCCTAGGACAAAAGGGAATCTCATGCTCTCCAGTCTGTTGTGGAGTGGATCACCTGTAGATGGCACAGAAGGGTGACATTACAGTTGATCGGTACCACACATTCAATACAGGTCACAGGGCATAAAGGCGATCTGCTCCACAACAGACTGAGTGGAATAAAGTGCATCATGGAATGAGCGATACCGGTAACCCCGTGTTAAAGTACCTTTTGTGCTCCTCAGCTGTTGTCATTCCAGCTGTACTTGTTTTATGCTATTCTTCACAAAAGGCTCGAATTTTGTGCTGTGTCCCCTTCTATTTGGCATCTTTTCAGGCTTTGAAATCACCCCTGTCCATCTTGCTCTGGAGCTGCCTTTCCTTGGGATTTGCCACTGCCTGCTGATGGGAGCTTCCCTTTTCTTTTGGGTGTGCTTCTGCGTTCTGCTCCAATGCTACTCTTTCCTCAGGATGTAACTCTGCCTGCTGCTCAGGTGCTGCCCTTTTCTCGGCTAGTGCCTCTCTTGCTCATTGGTGCTGGCATGAGCTGTTCTTCCCACTCTTCCTGTTCTTGTGCTTTATAAAAAAAGGGGTTAGTTGTTCCTGGCAACACTGTTTTGAAGACAGAAATACTTGCTGAGAACAGAGTTGAAATGTAGTTATAACCAATATTATTTAAAAGACTATTTACCTACCTTAGTTTTTAGGCTCCTTTCTGAATTAAATGGCGCATTGTGCAAGTGGAGCGGCATTTTATTTCCCTTCTCATTATAATTACTGCTGTGCTGTTTAGCTGTTTGCATACTCTCTTCCTGATAAATCTTATTGCCTTTGGGGTCCCAAAAAAGTTCACTGTTCTGAATCTGGAAGTCATCTTCAATCCCATATACAGTAGTACAGTATGTTTCCTTGTAGTCTGTTGTCTGTTATAGCAATCTTCAACCTCCACTGAGCCCCCATAAATACTATTCAAGACATCCAGCACACAGGTGTTGACTGAGTCACATTTTTTTCACATCATAGCAATGTCATATCTACATGCTCTCCAACATCTGATTGGCTTGCTCCTGAATCCCCATGGACATGCCTATGTGTCCCCCTATAAATACTGTATGGTTTAATTGAATATTTTGGAGGCCATTTGAAGAATAAGAAACCACCATCTTCATACTATCATCATGACTGAAAAGCTGGATGCATGAATGAGCAATGCTGTTTGTGAAATGTGCCAAAAGAGGACTCCAGTGATGGTGATACAAGACTAATCTGCAGTAGCCGGAATTATGATGTCTCTCTGTTTTACAGTCAGTCATCTTTGCCCCTGCAAAGTACATCCATACAAACTGACAGTGTGCACCGGGTGGGCATACGTGACACCATAATACAGTACTGTTATGCACTGTGCTGCCACAATGGCTTGAGCAAGCCACTTTCCATAGCAGTGAGATGGTACTGTGCTGCCACAATGGCTTAAGTAAGCCACATTCCATGGCAGTGAGATGGTACTGTGCTGCCACAGTGGCTTAAGTAAGCCACATTCCACGGCAGTGAGATGGTACTGTGCTGCCACAATGGCTTAAGTAAGCCACATTCCACGGCAGTGAGATGGTACTGTGCTGCCACAATGGCTTAAGTAAGCCACATTCCATGGCAGTGAGATGGTACTATACAGTGCTGTGCTGCCAAGGTTGCCATTTCCTAATGTGTTTTACTTTCTTTTGCAGTGATGCTTCCTACAGATCAGCTAACAATGGGAGATGAAGAGGGCAGGGCTCGACACCAGACACTTGCAGAATGGGGGAATGCGGTCTCAGAATCTTGACTTTGATGAATGAGATGCATAAACAGATGGACTTATGGCAGAGCCAGGCGAAGCACTGTACCCACAGTAAATGATAGGTATCTGTTATACCATGATGCTGATCAGTGGCTAAACAGGGAACATTTGGATGTTTGAAGTAGTGGTGGAACTGTCATTTCTATGTAATATACAATAACCTGGTACACAGACTCCCCTTAGGGAGGGAGGGGTTTGCCCTGGAAAGTGATGTATGGGTTAAATTGAGCAAGCTATTGAACAACAAAAACTTGCACACACTCTGCCCCTCCAACCAGGATATACATGATGTCACGAAAATAAGTAATACAACAATATTTTTTTATTGCTCCTTAGGCAGGCATATTGCCTTGTGCAAAACTGCCACACAGCCTAGTTAAACATCCATCACCATTTTGTTACTAAATGGAACTTTATCAAGGGTCGGGGGGTAGAGTGTGTGTGAGTTTTTGTTGTTTAGTAATATACAATATGCTGACAGCTTTTTTTCTGCCCTGCAGGATATGCCCTTTTAACCACAAAGCTATCAAAACCAAGCGGTTGTAGCAGGCCAAGGCATGGATGAAAGTAAATAAAACTTCTCAGATGTAATTTTACCAGAAGACTGCACTATAGAAATGCAGTCCTTTTGCCCCATCACTTTTAGGAAAAAATGACTCCTGCTCCTGCAGCCAAACATCCACTGAAAATACATGTTTGGGTGCAGTCTCATGCCAAGGGCCTGGGCCTTCTACTCTTCAGTGGCATAATGAAGAATGACTTCTTTATAAAGGAGATAGTGTACATTGCACTGGTCCCCTTTATCAAGCTAATATTTGCAGATTAGCAATAGCCTTTCCAATTTTTGATCGGGGACAGGGGGCAGCAGTTGGAGATACTGTAGTTTGCATTAAATGACATTTCTTGCTAGACTCAGGTTCCTCTGGAAAGTTACTGTATTCTGTATTTAGGAGATTAGACAATTAAGCAATAATACATGACAGGGTGTGGTATATCATAGGCGTTTGTCACACCTCAGGTGTGTTGCAAGACATGAGGCCGCAGGCCAAGTATCTCATGCACCTGAGAAGTGACAATATCCCATGATATACCACACTCTGGAGTGTATTATTCTATTATGAACTGGAGTAACATTTTATAAATAAAAAATTAAAAGTTTTCAAAAATGTGAAATAATTACTCTTCGGGTGAAGTTTAGGAGTACATTTCAATAAAATAGTTTGTTGTGGGTTGTGGTCAGCAGGTGGCTTTATTGTAATATGAGCAGATAGCAGATAAGGCTGTGTGGTCCCCTTGAAGCAGCCTTTTAATTTGTACTGTAGATTATTACACTGCTAAATATTTTTCAGACAGCACACCCTCCTGCCCGATAGACCCGGTTACTCTACCGTTATTTAAGACACTTGAATGCTCCCTTTCTTTTCTTTTTTTTTGTTAAATAGCCACTTGAGCTGCCACTCACTCCATCCTGTCTGATAGACCTGAAACCACCACTCTAGCCATCACTTGCTCCCTGCAAATAGCTAATACAGATTCTTCTGCTAGTGGTGGGGGGTTAAGTGACAGATGCCAACTCATTTAAAAAAAATGGACATTTTGGCAGGCTTAAATGCTACTGACCTGCCTACTGCTGCCACCGACTGAGACTTCAGCCCTGCTGTCCAGCTGCCGAAGTGTATGAATGGATGAATCTGAAACAGGTAAAACGACCAGTTGGCTATCACTTTTTCTTACTCATGATTATTTTGTGGATTTTATTCACGGGTGAGAAGAGGGTTCAGCTAATCAGGTTGCTGGATTTGTTACCCATTTCATAATCTGATATACAGTGTTGTTCTGTGGGTTTATAACACCTACATTCTTTTTATTTTACAGGTAATGGCCCAAACATGTTGTATACAGAGTCTATATAAAGGACAAGGGGGCTAACTGGGTCAGATATACAGTGTTGTTCTGTGTTTTTTTAAATATCTGTATTCTTTCTGTTTTACAGGTAATGGCCCAAAACATGTGGTGTTCAGAGTCTATATAAAGGACATGGAAGGATAAGGGGTGAAATGGGTCAAAATGCCACCTGAATTGCTAGATCTGAATCCTTTAGAGATGATGTGGCATCAGATGAAGCTCTACATCAAGAGGAGGTTAAAACCACTGAACTATGCACAGCGGATAAAGGGACTCAGACACTTCTGTGGGAGAGGGCTGAGAGTGGAAGACTGCAGTAAATATATTGATCATCTGGATGAGGTTATGACAGCTGTTCTTCATTCCACTGGTTGCACCACAGCGATGCAAAGCTAATGATTACTGACCACAGTATTTATTTATTTAACTTTGTTGACTGGGAACTGGCAATAGGAGCCTTTTTCAGGCACAACCCACATGCAAATGCACAAATAACATATACAGAACATTGTTATACAAATTCATTGGGTGAGTAACAAAATTTACAAAGCAATATTTACATGGTACAATATGCCATCATAAATAGCAGTATTTACATGATACAATAGCAAGATGTCATGAGCTGAAGGAGAAAAGGTAGAAGTATGTAGAGGGCAATATTCGCAAGATGCCAGAAAGGGTTGTGAACGTATGTATGAATGGAATTATGTATTAGGAGGGGTAGAAAAGAATAAAAGTCAAAAAAGGTACAGGTAGTAAAGGGTCACAGAGTGGGTAGGTGGGGTACGAATGCAGGTGTTATAGAACCCACAGAACAACACAGTATGTTTGCATGTGAACATTAAATAAAATTAAACTTCCGAATTCAAATGTTTTGCCTTTTTTTTTTATTCCACATCACGGTAGAATTATGTTTTAGCATCTAGCCGGGTAGCATCCAGAGGTAGAGATGCAGCAAAGTTTACTTCAATCATGAAATTCTGGCAAAGTCACCGACTTCGACTTCTCAAAGCACTTTGTGAAGCTCGCCATTCTGTAGCAACTTCAGCTTCAAAAATGTTGCCAGCACTTTGCAAATAACTTCGCTTAGACATTAATTTATGGCAAATTCAGGCAAAGTTTCCTTAGAAAGAGAAATGAGTGCCTGTAGGTCACATGCAACAGTTCCTGCAGGTCACATGATACAACTCTATGTGCACAGCATTTTTCAGTTTCACTTTGCAGCCTGTGTGTGTGGAGGGGTGCATAGCTACTGCTTTTTGAGCATTGAAAAGTGATTTAAAAATAACATTTTTCAGCTTTCTTTTTGTATATCCTAGATATTCTCTTTGCTTAATAGTGTGCTAGGAAGGTTTTCTGTGGTTTAGGTCTTGTTTTCTTTATATTTCTGTACTTTTTTCTACAGCCTTCAATCTGTATTTTCATTTTACTTCTGTGTTCAGATGCTCTGATTCTGCAAATTCTTGTTTAGTTATCATTTATAATTTGTTGTTTTCCAGTTTTTCTGCCCTTTACAAATTCACTTTTTTGTGCCATTTTTACTTCTCATACCTTTTTATTTTAAATAAAAATAGATGGAAATGGAGAGGACAGTGGGAAGAGAAGGAGTCAGAATGAGGAGAGAGAGCAGAGAGAGAAAGGGAGGAGAGAGGGACAGTCTCATGGTCCACAGATGGGACACACCTTCCCATCCATCTGAAGAGGCAATGTTTTGGATCAGGAGCATCAGATGTTGGAACCAGCCCACCCCATAGTGCAGCACCGTTAGCAGCATGCAGTGAAGGTTGACCCTGCTCCTGTAGGTGCTGTATGTGCCGCAGCATCTGCCCATGTGCCCCCCCCCATTTGAGCTGCCACCTGAGCCCTGTGAGGAGGAAAAGTCCCACCCAGGACAATCTGGCTCTTCCACTCGGCAGCAGCAAAAGTCCCTTCTTTAGGACTTTCTATAATTGACCCACTTCAACACGGTGATGAAATGCATTGTGTGACATGATTGTTTGGTGTGGGAAGCGGGGCAGCCATTTGGGCACAGTTGCCCAGCACACCCACCTTAAGGTGAGGCACCACCAGGAGCATGAGGAGTATGTGAGAACTCAGAGAAAGAATGAGACAGCTGAGAGGGGTGGAGGGGGTAGCACCCCTACTGTACCTTCTGTGCTGCATGGTGGTCAGCAGAAAAAGAGGCATTATAGCAGGTCATCATGTGGTAGATAGGTCCCAGAGAGGGACACAGAGGAGACGCTGAGGAGTAGAAGAGGGAGCTGTAGGCAGACTCAGGTGCTGTGGGGGTCACCTGAGAGACTTGCCTCAGATCCTCCTACTACATCCCTCTTTATGGAAATGGTGCAGCTGCATGGGAAGATGGGGAGCTGTCCAAGGAAGTTGTTGGCATAAAAGCAGGTATTGAGGTGTTTCTCCAAAACATATGAACATACAAACATATGAATTGCCAGCAGAAACAGGCCACATGGTCTATCGAGTCTGCTTGATTGTGCAGCTAGCCCCTCAGCATGCAGCTGCCCCACCCTTCCTCCCTCCCCTCCTCACCGACCTTCCCCCCCTTACTCTGTCCCATCCCCTCTTGAAGCAGCCCACTGTCCTACAGGAATCCATCTCCTCAGGTAGAGTGTTCCACTTGTCTACCACCCTCTCCATGAAATACTAGTAATATCTCCTGATTTCCCTCCTGAATTTACCCCCCTCCAACTTTAGTTGATGACCTCTAGTATCCCTCCCTCTTCTGATCCGGAATATCTCACCTGTATTAGCCTTGTTTATCCCCTTCAGGTACTTAAAGGCCTCAATCATATCTCCCGTCCCTCCTCTCCTCCAGCGAGTACACGTTAAGCATGTTCAGCCTTTCTTCAAAGCAACAAGGCATTCTCAAGAGTTTTGCAGAACATGCTGTTTGGGTCTAAACATAGGCTAACAAGGTGCTCTTCCTCGCAACAAAACTCCCTCAACATTAGGTCCCTGGACAGAGCCCTACTGGAGCAAGTGACTGTGTTTAAATATTTGGGAGTCACTCAACCCATCTCTTTTATTCGCTTCCCACATTGGCCTGGTGGTCAAGAAAGTAAACCAGCGCCTTGGGGTGTGCTTCTGTCTTAAACACTTCATGTCCTGTGAAGCCAAACTAGCCATGGGGAAGAGAACTCTCTTACCCATTCTAAGATATTGCTGTCTGATTATATCTCTTACCTCTTCTCCACTCCTTGATTGGTTGAACACGGCCTACAACAAGATTTGTAGGTTTGTTCTCCAAGCCCCCTTCCATACTCACCATTGCCAGTTGTATCAGACTCTTGGTTGGCTCTCTGCCCAGGACCATAGGGAACTACTGTTTGGCTCCCATACCAGTAAGATTCTGCAAGCAGGACTTAATCCCCGCTGTCGGGTCTGTTAACTTTTAAGACAAATAGGCATGAATTACAGTCATCCACTAGTTGTCTCCTAAAAAGTCCTAGGCTTCTCACCGATATGAGTTGCAGAGCCTTCTCCTACACTGCCCCCAAACTGTGGAACTCCCTCCCAGACAATCTGCATGCACTAGTCTCTCCAATCACCTTCAAAAAACACTTTTTGGAAGCCTTATCATCCAAGGTGCAATGTAACTGCCTATCCTAATGCTTGGGTGGTGTTACCAGGTGGGCCGCTAAATTTCTAGATCCTACCTTAAACTGGGCTATCCTCTGGCAGCCAAATGCATCCAGCTTACTGCTCATAGGTATTAATTATGTATGCTATTTATTATCAAGTTTTTTTGTTCCTTGTTCTTTTTTGTGTTGTGTGTGTATACTGCACTATTTTTACCATGTACCATCCATATGTTTCGCTTCCTACTGATTGTTGCTACTATCCTGTGTACCTTGTACCATCTATAATATTGCTGTAACTGTAATAATTGTGTCCATGTGCCATCTAGATGGTCTGGGTCATGCCTGAAAAAGGTCCCTGGGACCAGTGAACTTCCGGTTATTAAATAAATAAATAAATTAATAAATAAATAAACTTTGTGGTGGCATTGCACCTTCTGTTCCCAGGCCGTAGCCTGATCCTATCAGTCTTCATTCTTTATTCCAGCTATGTTATCTATCTTACTGTATGGGTATGCTGTCCACCTGTGCCAGCACGAGACCCTTTCTTGCCATGGCATACTTGGGCATAACAAAGCTGGCATATTGCCACAGTGTCGTCCTTTGGATCAATGATAAAAAGATCCCACACAAGGGATTTTGAAGGACACACAAATTTATTTGAAACACCAGTTGTGGTGGCCACCACAGCCACACTTGCTTCTGTTTTGGGGTATATGTCATCATATATTATCTTCTGTGACACAGGTTGCCTACCCTTCAATTTGAAAAATGTGAACACTTTGCTTCACCTTTTCTTTTCCTTTCAAGCTCCCATGAAGGATCGGTGACAGTGTTTTCCTATCCCTCACCCTTCATTTACTCCTCCTCCTCCTCCTCCTTTCACAGGTCCTCCTATTATCTCATTTTCCTGAGATGGCAGTGGCACACTCAACTCTGCTGCCACATCATCCTCAGACTTGGGTCCTGTGCTACTAACCACTGGGGACTGTGCCACTGCATTATCCTCAGACTAGGGTCTTCTGCCACTAACCACTGGGGACTGTGCCACTGCATCATCCTCAGACTAGGGTCCTGTGCTACTAACCACTGGGGACTGTGCCACTGCATCATCCTCAGACTAGGGTCCTGTGCCACTAACCACTGGGGACTGTGCCACTGTATCATCCTCAGACTAGGGTCCTGTGCCACTAACCACTGGGGACTGTGCCACTGCATCATCCTCAGATTAGGGTCCTGTGCCACTAACCACTAGGGACTCTTTTAGATATTTTTCAACATCACCGTGTTTGCTCACTGGTGTTGATGGGGTTAAGGAAATTTCAGATAACAGATATTGGCTCTGGTTGCCACCTCCCTTAACTAAGAGATCAGCCAAATAGCATTTTTTCAACAGTGACACTACCGTCGCACACTGCAGATACTCTAGTACCTCCTGCATCCATACCACACCCTTGTCCTCCTCAACTGGTTGTCACCACTGCTGCCTTCCCTGCCTTTTCTCCCTATCTACCCTTTTATTTCCCTCTGCTACTCATTCTAATGTGGTAATGTGTAGTATTGTAGTATTAGTAGCTTGAACAATAATAAAAATACTGTAAATAGTAAAATAGTTATGGCCAAATTAAAAAAATTAAAAATGACAAGAATGGGTTGAAGTATTATGAAAAATAATAATCAAATATATTAACAACTACCTGCCAGAGCCCTGGACAGATGTTAGTATTTTAGCAGCACCGGAACACTGAGAGGGTACAGGAATTATGGGACTTAAGAAAACATGGGAAATTAGATTTTAAGGACTTGAGAAAAATGAATTGTCTGAGAGTGACAGTGAAAATGGAAAATGCACTGAAAGTTTCTGAAAGTAAAGCTGTTACTGGCTGCTGACAAAAGTCTGCCCCTCCTCTCCACACAACAGTAGTCCAGCACAGCAGCACCACACAGAAAGAGAAAGGAAAAAAAAAAGCATTTGTCAGTGCCGAATGTTGTCTTGTTGGCATTGGCATTGGTAGTGTAGGAGTTAGAAAGATACATAATAGGAATGGCAGTGAAGTATTGAACTGACGCCAACCCCAACCCCTACCCTGCAGAGACTGACAGGCACTGGGTGTGCCTTTGGGTCATCATGCCATTTCACCTCACCCTACCCTGCAGACACTGACAAGTGTCGCAGTGTGCCTTGGGGTCTTCAGGCCTTATGCTCACCCCATTCCATAAGGAAATATGCTGAGATGGGTGCAGTATAGGAGAATGGGGTAAATTTTGTGGCCGAAGACTCCAAGGCACACCTCAATACCTGTCACTCGCTGCAGGGTGGGGGTGGAATGGCATGAGCATTACAGCTGATGATTCCAAGTCACACCCCTGACGCTTGTCAAGGCAAGGCAAGGCAAGTTTTATTTAAGAGATGCCCATCCTGGAGGCTCTGGGTGCCATACAACAATCAAAATAAACACAAGACAACATAATAATAAACATTTATATTCAATATTCCAAACCATTAAAACAGAATTTACTACCCTCAACAGCAACTAAATTCGATTTCTAAAAGACAGGTGGGGACTATAAAACACAGTCCGGGGAGGCCTGTTTATACAAGAAGGCCTTGAGGTGAGTCTTAAATACCTCCAAAGAAAGGGCCTCCCTGATGGCTAAGGGAAGTGAATTCCACAGGACGGGGGCGGCGACACTAAATGCTCTGTCACCAGCAGTTTTTAACCTCGTCCTGGGAATCGCGAGGAGGCCCCTAGAGGAGGAGCAGGTGCAAGAAGGTCCTTCAGGTAGCCAGGGCCCAGGCCAAGTAGGGCCTTAAAGATGAGCAAACCCACTTTAAAGAGGACCCTCCACCTAACTGGCAGCCAGTGCAGTTGACGCAGCACTGGAGTGATGTGACAATACTTAGGCTGTCCCGTCAACAGCCTCAATGTTGCATTCTGCACCAGCTGCAGTTAGCGCAGGGTACCCCCAGAGACCCCGTGATAGAGTGCATTACAGTAGTCAAGCCTGGACATTACAAAGGCATGCACCAGAGTGGGAAGGTCCAGTGGCAGAACTAGGGGCTTTATCCTCGCGATATTCCTCAGATGATAAAAACTGGTATGGACAACGGATGCCACGTGAGACTCAAGTGTCAATCCGCTGTCAAGAATAACGCCCAGATCATGCACCCTAGAGGAGGCCTTCAATGGTACAGAGCCAAGACAAGCCCTGTCTCTGCACCAGAGGCCAACCTATCATGCCCTCTGTTTGACTCCACCACCAGTACCTCCATCTTACTGGGGTTCAGTCACAACCAGCTGGAGGCCATCCAGTCTTTGATCTCTGCAAGGCAGCTGTTAAGCACTTCCACTGCACAGGATATTCCAGGGGCAAAGGAAAGATACAGCTGGGTATTATCAGCATAGCAGTGAAAACCCAGACTGTACTTCCTAATGAGCTCTCTCAGGGGCAGTATATACACGGCAAACAACATCGGCGACAAGACCGAACCTTGGGGAATTCCACATGACAGGTGGCCAGGGGAGGAGGAAAAATTCCCTATCACTACCCTCTGCCTCCTGTTGGATAGAAGAATCTCAAACCAGCAGATGACAGTGCCTGTGAGTCCACAGAATTCCCTTAGGTGGTCAAGTAACACTCGATGGTCCACCATGTCAAATGCTGAAAAGAGATTGTCCCCTTCCCTCGATCTCTAGCCCCAAGGAGGTCATTATGCACCTGAACTAGTGCAGTTTCTGTGCTATGCCTTGCATGAAACCCAAACTGGAGTGGCTCATACAGATCATGGGCCATGAGATGCTCCTCAAGCTGAAGCGCCACCACCTTCTCCACAATCTTACCCAAAAATGGGAGATTGGAGATAAAACGGTAATTCGTCTTGACGTCAGGGTCCAACGATGTTTTTTTCAGAAGGGGTCTCACTAATGCCTCCTTCAAGACATCAGGGATGACCCCCTTCAACAAGGAGCACTGGACAATCAAGGCAAACACCGGGCCAATGTAGTCAACACATCTCATTAAAATATGAGATGGCACCGGGTCCAGTTCACAAAAGGTGTGCCGAAGTTTGGAAGCAATCTCAGTGATCTCAGCCACCTCCACCAGTCTAAACTCACCCTAACCAGGCAGAGTGCTTTCTGGTCACCCATGTCAACCACTGACAGCCAGACTCTGGTCCACTGGCGGAACCCCCTGTCTGATGGTAGACACCCTGTCTGAGAAGAACTGTCAGTCTCTACAGGGTGGGGGCGTTATGGTTGGAAACCCTAACACCCAGGGTGTTTGTTGGTATTCTCACTCCACATTTTCAACATGGGCTTTTTGTGACCCAC
Source organism: Neoceratodus forsteri (assembly GCA_016271365.2). Lineage (NCBI taxonomy): Eukaryota > Metazoa > Chordata > Ceratodontiformes > Ceratodontidae > Neoceratodus > Neoceratodus forsteri. Next base: position 1,267,805,297 of record CM057453.1, read on the forward strand.
CTCATGAACAGTGGCACTATCAGTTCGTTAGCTGAAAGGGATTTTGCACAGCGACTGTGCCATTTGGCGCAGCAGGTGCGTAAACACATTTTAGGCAGGATGTGAAAAATGACAGCTGTAATGTTCATGAGGCGGTATAAGCAAATGGCAGTGTTGAAAATCTGGAGTGAAAATATGAAAAACTGGTGAAGTCACGAGCGTGTGTAGAAACTGAACAACGTACGCCCGTAACGCAATTATTTTTTGGATTTTTTAACCACATTTTCAACTTAGGCATTTTGGGACATCCCCTCATGAACAATGGCACTGTGATTTTGTTAATCTGTCCCAAATGTTGATTTCCCACAGTGACCGCACCATTGTGCGCCACAGGTGCAAAAACACATTTCGGCAGGATGTGAAAAACGCCAGCTGTACTGTTCATAAGAAGGTGTGAAAAATGGCAATGTTGAAAATCTTGAGTGAAAATATTAAACATTTTCAAAGTTACCAGCGTATGGAACCTCCGCACGCACACTCATAACACAAAGTCATTTTTGAATTTTTCACTACTTGCAACATGGGTTTTTGGGACTCCGCCTCATGATCAATGGCACTGTTGTTTCATTAATCAGTCCCAAAAGGTGATTCCATGCAGTGACCATGAAATCACTTTTCAGGACTGAGTAACAAGATGACAGTGCATGTGTTCATGGGGTTGGGTCCCAAGAACCCCATGTTGAAAACCTGGTACCAAAATTCCCCAGAATGGCTGAGATAGCCACCTAAGTTGAAACTCCCATTGCCTGCCATTATAAAGCTTACTGCATTTTGTTCAGTTCCTGGTTGGCTTATGAAGAGTTCAGACGTGTTCCCGCTCCACAGAAGATTACAGTGCTGGCCCTCTGGAGGTAAGTATGGGGTGGGGGCAAAGGATGGATGCAGGTTGGGGAGGGCATACGAGATGATGGGGACCTTACAGGTGAAAAAAAGAAAACAGACTTCAGGGGATGATTTTCTTTATTTACAGGTAAAAAATGATTTTGGGAACACTGGGGTGGGCTTCCAGTGTGCCACGAGTTTGGGGAGGGACATGAAGCCGACGGGGATTGGGCACCCCCGTCAGCAAAGAAAGTGCGTGTGTGTGTGGGGGGAACATGATGCCGACGGGGATTGGGCATTCCTATTGGCAAACAAACTGAACTGGGGGGGGACATGCTGACATGGGGATTGAGCATCCCTGATGTTGGCTTTGTGGGGATTGTGTGGCGGGCAGCAGGGGTCACCATATTTATTGGAATGTTTCAACAAGAAAGGCTCGTGATGGAGCCTTGTCATCTGACGCTCCAATGACGCTCCAATGAGGAAACTGCACCTCACTGGAGTGGCAGATTTCTTTAAAGGTTTTGGCTTTTTTTGAAGTTTTGCATCAACGCTAGCATGCTCGCTAATTGGTGGCTGAGGGATGCACCCACTAAAGTGTTCTCTGCATTCGTCAACACTGACACACCTCTGAATGTGCTACTACTGTAATATGTTGCTTGCGCGTGTGCAAGACAACATAAAAATAACTAAACTGTAGACGAAAATGTTCAAAATTAAGTCTGCAGATGCAGAATGCCAAGTAGAATTTTTTTTTTTATTTGTTTTATGCAATGAACAGCATTACAAATCGAGTCCAAACTGAGCTCTAAGTAAAGTGCAGATCCTGTCTTCTGAACACACTTCCTAGAACTGCACACATCACAGCTTTTCTGGTCTGTTTCCTGCTGCAATATAGCCGTGTGATCTGTAGGTCACAGGGTGCAGCAACAGCATAGAATGACTCAGTCAGTTTGCGAAGTCCCAATGAACTTCACCAGTCAAGTTGTAAATTCACAACTTGGTAGTCCCTGGGTGCCTGGTGTTGAAATACTACAGTACTGTAGATGTTACTGCAGGATGGCTGGCACTGGTGTGCTTGAATTAAACACTAAACAATTTATTTCCGCAAACCTCAAAGGCTATGCAGTTGCTGAAATGGCTTTTAAGACTTCTAAAAGTGAGGCATTTGAAGTCTGGACTGATGGCCGACTAGCAAACAAATTCCAACAAATAGTATTTTCTAGCAGCAGGACAGGCCCAGATTGTACTTAAGGTTCACAACTGGATGAGGCTTTCTGTCTCTGCAGGCTGCTGACATGCCAATCTCCTGAGTGACTGTGGGTTCGATCAGGGCTCCCTCCACAGACTCCCCCCACCTCTCTCTGGGGCTGGCTTCTCAGCTTCTGGCAAGATTGAAAACTGCTTCCATTCTCTCTCTCGACTGCTGGAGCCCCAGACTGACCCAAATACATCTTGGCTTCAAAACCCTTAGGCCAGTGCCAGGTCAACACCTGGCTGTAGTGTCTGCTATGGGACCTGGATTTCAGTTCTTTGCTATGTGCTGTTTTTTTCAGTATCATACTCTGGCTGGCTTGCATGCAGTTGCCACTGTCTTCCTCCTCAGGAACTCAGCAGCTTCCTCTAGGTTTTTTCATATGCCCATGGCTCAACGCAGTATAGCTTGATCTCTGCCACAAGCACAAGAAAGATCCCTCTCTGAGCTGCACCTCCAGTACAGCCCCCCTTTAATTAGCACACTTTCAGGTCAGGTTCCATTGGTTCACCCTGCTATCACTCCAGATCTAGGATTCCTTTTATGTTCAAGAAAGGGCACCAGAAATCATGGTCCTACCACCTCCCAGAGTCCATCAGGAGCCTTCTTTTTGTTTTGTCCTGGGACCTCCAATCCCCACCACAGGAGCTCAGCCCTCACTCCACTCCATCCCATCATGCCCAGGCTTGCCCCCCTGGGCAGGGCTGCTGGGTGGGCACCCCCCAATAGATGAGAAAGAGCAAGCTGTGGCTTACCCTCCAGGGTGGGGGCCACAGGAGTGGGACCCCCCCGGCAGATGAGAAAGGGCAGCATGAATGGCAGCAGAGTGGGGTGTCATGCCTGGGGGACCAAATTTGTTTGGAATGCTGAAACCCACGGTGGGATGCCTGGCATACGATGATGTGATGGAGCAAAAGCTACAACTTTTGACATTCCCCCAACAAGCAGGTGCTGGTCACAGCAGACCCCTGGCCTATGCCAGGGGTCCGTAGTGCACTGGACATGCAACCTCCCCGGAGAAGGAGAGTCATCCTTTGGACTCTCAGTCCTTCTCTCCCCTGCCAGCCTTCTGACTCCCGAGTCCATTTTTGAACATGGGATGTTGGCATCGCAAGCAGATGTCTTGCCACTGTGCTGGTGGGATGCCCCACCAAGAGCCTTCTGACAGCACTCTGTCCCCTGGCTTGTCAGTCCCAGGGGTCAGGGGTTACAAAGATAATGACATTCATGTCATCCAGTGGCACTGGCCTGAGATTTATAATACCAGAGGGCTGCTGCCCTCATCTGCATTGTTTACCCCCCTGGATTAAGGGGCAGAGGTAGCTAGTGTCATCTGGTGGCAGCATTTTGTTCAGTTCTCTGTGGGTGGCAGAGCCCCTGCCTCTGATGTGTGGCTGGAAACATCTCCAATTGCAGAGGCTGTATGGTGCAAAAATGTGCCAATGAACCTTGGCTTCTGCCGAGTCCTGCCACCTCCTGCTGGTCCCCCATCCATGTAGGTCAGGTCCTGAGGGCTGGAGTCGTTGATCAGCAAATGCAGTGGCATGGAACAGTTCCCAGGGGCCACCAGGAAAGCTTGTATACACTATCCATTTTCTTTTAGGAAAGATAACTACCATTACTGCCTCTCCAGAACATATCCTGATGAGTTTCTCTGCAAAAACTGATGCTCAGACCATAATGGCAGGTGTTCACAACTCTTAAGTTAAAAACTGGAAAGTGACTTCCAGTTTTTCAGGACTGTAAAAAGATATATGACTTCATCTTCCATTCTAAATTTCTTTCACAGACATCTGCAAGTAATCTGCTGTTGACTCACTTAACTTTAATTTTGCACCCATTCCGGCTAATATAACTGTACCTTTTCATGAGAACAAATATATAAAATTGTAGCAGAGCTTTTTGTTTTGCCAAAAATTGTCATGGAAACAAAATAATCTGCAGATACTTTTTCTGGCTCATTTCTTATGCTTGTGTATACAGCTGATTCATGCTTTTTTCAAGATGACTCAGCGAGTTTACATAAATTAATACTAGTTGGGGTTAAATAGCACTTTCCTGGGCGGCATATAAAAGTACTGGGCAAATAGAGAGATAAATAAAATTGTATGTCATCCTAGAAACTAAGCAGAATAAGAATGTTGCTGTTTGTCTTTTAAGTAATACATGACAGGCCTTGCATTGAAGTAGTTGTGATGCGAACCCCAGAAGGTTTGTGAGGCACAGGTCCTTATGCCCCTGGGAAGTGCACCGTAAATGCTTTAATGCATTCACCAAAATTGTATTGTTACACTTGTAAAATGGATCCGGTGTGAAAGACAGTTTTTAGTGGCCTAGAAAACAACACTAGAGATTTGAGTATGCATAAAGAACAGTTACTTCCTGTAAGAGTAGAGAAATATAGAAAATGCTGGCAGACCATTGACTCATCCAGTCTGCCATATTTTTACGTTATCCTACTCCAGGACCTAATGTCCAGTCAGGGGTATTGCCTTTACCTCCTTCTCCCCCCCTCCCCTGCCTTACTGCTTTCCGCCCTACAGGGGCCATACACAAAATGAAATCTGGAAACCTGATTCAGATTTGTTTATAAATAATTTATCCATGATGGCCTACATGAGATGCACAGGCTTGTTTTCATTAGGGCACTGCCTCCAAACCCCCTTCAAACATGATTTTAATATAGTATTTATATGATCAATAAAGTATGGTTATAATACTTGTTTGTTTATTATCTTGTATAGATGGAAATTTTTTAATCATTTTGTTTGTAGATGTAAAAACTGTTTGCTAAAAACAACACTAATGAAACTTCTACTAGTGTGCTTGTGCTTCAGTATAAATACAAATCAAATCATCTTTATTTTTTTTATAGCACCTTTCAAAACCAAGGCGCTGTACGTAAAAACCATACACATAAAGATAACATTTTAAAACAAGCATAAAACAAATCATCCATAGCTAGGAAAGGCTAAACTAAATAAAGTCTTTAATTCCATTTTGAATTTATCAGTGGTTGGGCATTCTCTCAACCAACGAATACAGCCTTAGAATTGGGAGAACTGAAGCACAGGAAGGCCAGATGACTTGCTTAAGGTCACATATGTCAGTGGCAATCTTGGAAATCAAACTGTGATTAACTCTGACTCACTGCGGATGCAGGGCAAATAGCCTTTGTACCCTTTTTCTCCCCATCTCTTTCTTTAAAGGGGAACATTCATGCTGAATAGCCATCATGTATTGAAATCACATGAAAAGCTTTGTTAAAGTGAGATATAGGGCTTGTCTGTAGCTGGCTGCAGCCTTGAGATCTACATGACCTGGGGCCTAATCCACAGAAGTCCTCAGAGGACTTCTGCACCTGTGTAGGGGTGCATAGGAAGATTGCTAGTGTTTTAAGGTATTGCTAGGCACATGATACCACTGCACAGTTAGTCTTCAGTGTGCCCCCACCCCACAGAGTCCTGCCCTGACAATAACTGTGGCACAGTGTATGCAGCCACATTTGGGCAGGCTTGAGGGCAAGGATGCACAGCTGTGTGAACCACCAAAGGTTTTTTGCACTAGGGAGGGGGGGATGGAGGGTTGTGGTGATACACAAGATAGAGAGCAGCAATAATGGCCTTCCACCCACCATATAAGTGTCTGCTGGCCCTTCCTAGACTTTCCTGCATCCCACTATCCCACTGTGCAATATGCCTCCATATGCATGGTCATCCTTGGGGATTGAGCCCTAAGTCTGTTCAATATTGATACTACAGTACAGTGCTACCATTTTAAGAAACCTTATGATATCATGCAGGAACAAGCTGTATCTAACCACATGTACTATATTTGGGAACATACTGGTCCTGCATGATATCCCAATGCTCTGTAATATGGTGGCAATGTACTAACAGTACTGATGTGATTTAATCTACTATAGCACTACACTGCTTCCAACTATGGGTAAGCCTAATACCTTGTTTAAAAGAACTTTGTATGGGCTTTCCATCTGCAGTATTAGGGCCTTTGTGCATGAATGTTTTCCTTCAAATAAATCCTTGAAGTCAACCACTTTTCTTCTCAGCCTAACCAATGGTGCACTATAGGTCAGGAGCAAATTGCATGGCCACACCGTTTTCTGTCTCCCCTGAAGTGGTAAAGAGAAAAGAGCTCCACTACAGACGGGGGCTCTCTGTACTGGGCAATCCTGAAAAACAAACAAATGCTAAACCATATGACAAGCAGAACTAATTGGACTTACTATTTGGGGGGACACCAACTGGAAAGATTACTTGCTCCCACCAGAAATTTGAAAAATCTTATATGGTGACACTTACCAATGAAGTGTCCGACCTGTAATCAAAGTCAGACGTATGGTAGCAATATGGTCACTGCACATATGCTATCTAGAAAAAGTTAAATGGAGAGCAACAACTAGTAGGTGATATGGGAATACATGCAGTTCAGAATGACCTAAACATATTAAAAATAATAAATTGAATTGAATCAGTTATTAAATAATATAGAAATTACTACTAGCAAATAATGAAAAGACTTCACTGTCACTCACTGTTAGCAACTAATTAAAATGGGAGGCATGGTTTAGAGCTTTAGAACATTAATTAAATATATACCATCCTTAGCTGTAATATGAGCAGTGTTATAAGAAGATAAGGGATATGATACAGTATATCCAGTGAGGATCAGTGGTTAACCTCCAATTTTGAGTATTATGTATAAAGTAGTTCTTATCTCTATGCAGTAGAAAAATTCAGATATGCTAACAAGAGTTCAAAGGAGAGCAGAAAAATATTATAGAATGTAAACAAAGATGACAGGACCCTTCAACCTGGGATTATTCTCAGTGGAGGAAAATTAAGAGGAGGTACAGTAAGTAAGGAATAAGGCAAGACAGAGGGGGGATTATGCTGTGTTAAGGTACTGAGTGGTATGTTGGATTCCCAAGCCCAAAGAGTAAGAGACTTCAACCAGCATTAACATAGCATAAGCTCCCCAATAGAATTGCCTTATTCCACTTATAAAATGTTTAGTTTTGTTATTTTTTTTAGCAGTGTAGTAGTGTTGGAATTCGGTGCTGTGTCTTTAAATGACTGCCTTTAGTGCGTTAGCATAATTAGATTTGCAGCAGGTATTAGGTTGCAGCTGGTAAACTGCACTAGTTGGGTGCAGCTGCACTGCAAGGGAGTGGGTTATTTTGTTGTTTGAAATAGGTATTCCTGATTTAAATTCCTGTACTTCCCATGTCATCGGTAAGGCTAAGCTAGAATAGCTCAGATAAAGACAAATAGATGAGAGCACTGGAGAAATTAAGAGTTGGCAGTCTAGAAATAATATACAGTATAGACAATTTTATGTCAAGGAAAGAATGATTTAGCTTGTGAAATAGACTTCCATCTTGGCATTATTAGCCCAAACTGTCCATGCCCTAAAATTAAAGAGCTAGTAGAATCAAAAATAGCAGACAGGAAAACATTACATTTTTTAAGAAGTCATTTGTAGCTTTATATTTCTGAAGAATTTTTCTTTTTCTGTTTGCTCATTAGAACGTTTTCTATGTGAGAGTATTATGCTGGATGTGTGGAACAGCACTCTGCCTGGCAGTGAACATATCTAGTTCTAATGCTCCCACTACATCATCAGCACTGTGACCTGGCAGCTACTGAGTGGCCCTTCCTGAGTAGCTGTGATCAATAATTAGTGATCTCACAATGCTGACGATGTAGTGGGGGGAATAGAACTAGATATGTCAGCTGCCAGGCAGAGTGGTATTCCACAAAACACACTTACTATCACAAGGTAAAAAATCTTCTAATTGTCCAAAGGGAATAGAAACAGCAACTTAGAAATAAAAGAAAACATTGCTTTTAAAAAACTAATATTAATTTTAGATAGTACACTAGCCCTTTAAGGCTAGAAAAGGCCTTACAGGAAAAAGGAAATAAATGTTTATGTCCATGGAGATGGCAGGGGAAAGAGCTTAAGCAACCAAATGTCTTTCTTCCTTCCTTCTTTCCTACACATGCTGACACCAAGAACCACCATGCCAAAATGCACACAGCCAGTCAGACTTCACCAAGAAAATGGTCAGTTTGGCTGTGCACACAGCCCTGTGTACAGGCAAACACAAAAGACTACCCTGCACAAGGAAGATGGTCCATCAGGCAGTGGGTCCTTCATGTAGGTAGACAACAAAGACTGCCATGCCATGATGTGCAGGGCCCTCTGGGTCCTGTGCCAAGACTAAGGTCTGTCAGGCTGTATGCAGTGCCTTGCACACAGACAGACACCAAAGACCACCATGCCATGATGTATGGGGCCAAGACAAAGGTTCATGTGGCTGCACACAGGGCCCATAAATAGGCAGGCACCAAAGACTGCCATGCGATTATGTGCAGGGCCCTCTGGGTCCTGTGCCAAGACTAAGGTCTGTCAGGCTGTATGCAGGGCCTTGCACACAGACAGACACCAAATACCACCATGCCATGATGTATGGGGCCAAGACAAAGGTTCATGTGGCTGCACACAGGGCCCATAAATAGGCAGACACCAAAGACTGCCATGCCAGGGCACAATGTCCAAAACAAAATTTTTTCCAAAATTCCTTTAAACAAATCACAAAAGCAAAAATGTCTCACAAAAGCATATCTGTATCTCATGAAAGGTGTCTCATGAAAACAAAAATTTATTTTTTGCTTCACAGAAACTTAGAAACATAAAATTTGACAGCAGAAGGAGACTGAAGATCCATCAGGTCTGCCCTAACTATGTTATCTCAACCACATCAACCAACTGTTTTGCTGGGCTGCTACCCTCTCTGTCTCCCATCCTTCAAACTCTCTTTGCTCCCTTGGGCACTATGAGTCTCCTTGCCCAGCTCAGCCATGTTTTACACTGTTAATGGTAGCTGCCCCCACTACCTCCACTGGAAGTCTGTTCCATGATTCCCCCACCCTCTCAGTAAATTAGAACTTCCTCACATTTCTCCTGAACTTGCCACCCACCAGGCTTCATTCATGCCCATAGTGACTGCATTCATATTTCTTATAAACAGATCCTCACTGTTTATCTTGTTTAAACTCCTGAGAAACATTTGTGTTTCAATCATGTCCCTGTCTTCAGCGATTACATGTTTAGGACTGTCTGCCTATCCTTATACAACCTGCTCTGCTAGCCCTGTTTCTTCTTGGTCACCCTTCACTGTACTGACTCTAGTCTGTCACTGTCCTTCCTCAGGTAAGGATGCTGGAACTTGGCACAGCACTCCAGATGAGGCCTTACAAGGGATCTGTACAGTAGCAGAATTATCTCACTTCTAATACTGTCAAAATCCCTCCCTATGCAACCTTCTGTAGCATCCCAAATATCTTTCTGTATGCTTTGTTGCATTTACTCGTATGCATGAAGGAGTCACTGACTATGACACCTAGATCCCTCTCTTCTGTTGAAGTGGGCAGTCTAACCCCTCCCATCCAGCATTCTGCACATGGTTTTCATTCCCCTAAGTGCATTAACTTGCACTTCTTGGCAATGAATCTCAGCTGCCAGACCTTAGACCTTCTCTCTAGTTTCTTCTTCTGGAGTCCATTCTTACCTTCTTCATGAGCTACCCTACTGCATAGCTTTGTGTTGGCAGCAGAGACATGATTTTCCCTGGTTACCTTCACCTATGACACTTATGAACATGTTAGATAGGGCAGGTCTCAGATCTGGTCCCTGCAGCACAATGCTTGTGACCTCCCTTACCCCAATTTAGCCCCATTCACCACTACCCTCTGCTGTCTTCCTCCACTCTAGCCAATTTTCTACCCACCAAACTAAACCCTGCTCTACTCTGAAGCCCTATAAATTCTTCAGTAGCCTCCTGTGTGGTACCAAATCGAAAATCTTGCTAAAGTCGAATTAGAACAAATCTACCACTTGTCCCCTGTCAGTCATCTTGGCCCAATTTAGAAGCAATATCAATTGGTCTGACATGACCTCCCTAACATAAACCCGTGGTGTTTGCTCTGTAGTCTGTTTTCCTCTAGTTGTCCACCATTTTCATCACTCGACTCTGCAAATTTTTATTTTTAAATAGAAACAGAAACATATAATTTGGCCCACCTAATCTGCCCTTTTTTCCCTGCCTATACTGACATTGTAGATCTTTATCTGATCTCCAGCTATTTCTACTTGCTCTCCTACCAAGGTTTTCTTGTGTCTATCCTATGCATGCTTGAAGCCCACCACTGTTTTCACCCCCAGTATGTCTGCTGGAAGATTGTTCCAGCATCCACCACTGTTTCATTGAAGAAGTACTTCTTCACATCCCTCCGAAACTTCCCCCTTCCAGCTTCATTGCATGCCTCTTTGTTCTTATGCACTTTCTCCTCTGAAAAATACTCCCCTCCTGTACCTTATTCACCCCAGTGAGATATTTATAGGTCTCTATCATGTCATGGTGCACGATTTTGAATTTTATTTGCATTGAAACCCATCTGCCAAACCTTAGATCACTCCCAAGCTTTCTCACGTCTCTGCTCATTCTCTACATCCTCCCAGGAGTGTCTACCCTATTAAAAATTTTGGTGTCATATGCAAGGAGACATGTCTTCCTTTCCAGCTCTTCTGCAATGTCACTTGTAAAGACATTAAAGAGGATTGGTCCCAGTACTGAGCCCTGAGGTACCCTGCTGGTCACTCTCCCTTTCTCCGAGTGACAGCCATTTACATCTACCCTCTGACTCCTATCCCTTTTAGGCAAGACAAGGCAAGGCAAATTTATTTGTATGGCACCCATTCCTGGAGGCTCTGAGTGCCTCACAAAACAAAAAAGAATAACAAGATAGACCCAATATAAAATATAACATTATTACAAACAATTTAAAATACAGTAAAACTACAAAATCTAAGACAGTAGTATCTCAGGGGACTAGACAAAAGGTTATAATTCAGAAATTATTAAATTAATTCAATGCCAGGCCAAAGAGGTGTGCCTTCAACCGCTGCTTGAAAGCCTCAACTGAGGGAGCCTCCTGGGCTATGGATAGAAGAGAGTTCCACAGGGACAGCCCAGATGCGCTAAAGGCACGGTCTCTAGAGGTCTTGAGCCATACCCTGGGAATGACCAGGAGGCCCCTCAATGAGGCACGGAGGGAGTGATCAGAGGTCACCGGTGTCAGGAGGTCTGACAGGTAGCCAGGACTCAGTCCATTTAGGGCCCTATAGGTGAGAAGCCCCACCTTGAAAAGGATCCTCCACCTGACTGGCAACCAGTGTAGAGCACACAGAACCGGGGTCACATGACTATACCTAGAAAGACCAGTCAGTAACTGGGCCATTGCATTCTACACCAGCTGCAGTCAGTGGAGGGTCCCTCCCATGATCCTGAAAGTATGGAGCATTACAGTAGTCAAACCTGGAGGAGACAAAGGCATGCACTAGTGTTGGCAGGTCCTTGGGCGGAACAAGGGGCTTAATCCTGGCAATGTTCCATACATTGTTGAAACCCCTACTGACAGCAGATGACACCTGATCTTCAAATGTCAGCCTTCTGTCAAAGAACACACCCAGATTTCACACTCTCGGGGAAGCCATCAATGGAGTAGACCCTAGAACAAGGCCAGAATCCACCCCGGTTGGCAACCCAACCTGCCCACAACCAGGCTCGATCACCAGCACCTCTGTCTTATCCAGGTTGATTCTCAGCCAGCTGGAAGCCATCCAGTCATTGATTTTAGCCAGACAGTTGTTAAGCAGATCCACAGCTCCTGATGCTCTGGGAGCAAAAGACAAATACAGTTGGGTATCATCTGCATAGCAGTGAAACGCCACACTGTACTGTCATATGATCTAACCCAGAGGCAGCATATACACCGTGGATAACATTGGTGACAGAATTGAGCTCTGTGGAACTCCACAAGACAGGGACATTGGGGAGGAGGAGAAATTCCCCATCACCACCCGCTGCACCCTATCCAAGAGATAAGGCTCAAAGCACTTGATGACCATACCAGCGAGTCCACAAAACATATGGTGCCAATCCAGCAACACAACATGGTCCACAGTGTCAAAAGCTGAAGAGAGATTATGGAGCACAAGAATTGACCTGTCTCATCTATCCTTAGCTCTGAGCAGATCATTATGCACCCTCACTAGAGCTGTTTCTGTGCTATGTCTAGCCCAAAAACCATACTGAAGTGGCTCTTAAATGTCCGAGGACACCAGGTGATCCTCGAGCTGTAGTGCCACCCTCTTCCCAACAACCTTACTCAGAAAAGGCAGGTTGGAGATAGGAAGGTAATTCGCCAGGACATCAGGATCGAGAGAAGATTTCTTAAGGAGGGGCCTCACCAGTGTCTCTTTAGAATAAGTTAAAATAAGGGCCATGTTTCAACAAAACTCATCTAAAAGAATTCCCTACACAACTTGAACTGCTGAAGCTGAACATGCAATAGCAAACAATCCTTCCACCTACTTTTTCTGTTTTCAGTATAGTGCAGTGGTCTAAGGCTCTGATCTGGTGACATCCAGCAGACCAAGCCTGGGTTTGAATCCCACAGCTTTCACTTGCAAACTGTGTGACCCTGAGAAAGTCACTTAACTTCCTTGTGCTCTCAGGTTGCTCCTGAAAAAAGGCTTTCAGCTTAGTGTGCTATACCTAGTTAAACAAACAACAAAAAAAAAGTCACAGCTGTGAAATCCACCTTGTTTTCAGACTGTTACTGTGCAATCATTTGCCTGCAAAAATAACATACGAAAATATACCAAGACATGAGTGACGGAAGCATATTCACAAAACCATAAAATATTTGTACTTGTCACCTGTGATTTTTAACAATTTGTATTTCCAGAAAAAAAAACAATGGGCTTGATTTTCAAAGGTCAGAGAATGACATATGATGCTTGTGCCAGAGAGGAATGACGCAGGGAGCAAGCTGCATCAAAACTTGCATCAGTTCTGATTTTCTAACACTACTTGTGTCAAAAGCGGAACTGCCTGTGCCAAAGTGACTTGCATCAAAAAATGGGTGCACCATGTCGCAACAGGGCTTGCATCAAAAAATGATGCACCATCCCCTTTTTGGGGGATTTTCTAAGGTGGACGCTCTGGACACTGCATCAAAGATGCATGTTACTGTTAGACCTGCCAGAGCTGGTTTAACTGACACTAGAGCATATGTAGAGGCTCACAGCAGGTGGGAAGATCTGACCATGGTACTAAGAATGGCAGTCTTCTGCAAGAAGCCTGCACTGTAGACATCATAATGCAACTTGTAAAACATTGCTTCCAGAGGCCATTTCATCTGCCATAATTTTTAACTCAGTTTGCATCATTTTTTTCCATCTTATTCATGCATCATATTTTTGACTCAGCTTGTGACGTTTATTCTCCATCTAACTCATGCATTGTGTTTTTGACTCAGCTTGCATCATGCTTGCTCCATCTCGGTCATGCATCATATTTTTGACCGAGTTTGCATAATTTTTTACTCCACCTCATTCATGCATTGTATTTTTGACTCGGCTTGCATCATTCTCACCCCATGCAACATATTTTTGATGCAGTAGTCCTCTTGTGTCATTTTGGAGGACTGTGCCTCAGAGAATGCTTTTGTTGCAAAATAACTTGCACAGTATTTGGCTCACTTGGATTGGACACAAGGTGGTTGTTTGATGCACCTTACATTGTCTAAGGGCTGTTTCAAAATCAAGCCCAATATCTATACGTAACAAGTACCAGAGTTTCTTCTTTTAAGACTAATATATCGAACACACAAACCCCAAATAGCAAACAATCCTTCCACCTACTTTTTCTGTTTTCAGTTAGCAAAAATGTGTGTGGTTTTATGCTTTCATGCTGTTGCCTTGATCCTTAACTCCTTCTTCACCACCTGTGCCCTCCCCTCCAACCCAGCAAACCCTACACATCCACCCACTACCATCTTCACCCCCAAAGGTTTTCATTTTCCCTCAATCTTGGCCCAGAAGGTTCTCCATGCCCTCCTGTTGCTGAATCCACACAAATCAAGCCCTGATGGCCTTGACTCTCTTCTCCTTCGAATCTCTTCCCCTGTCATAGCCCCTCCTCTCTCCCACTTGTTAAATATCTCCTCTCTAGGCACTGTTTCCCAGGTCTGGAAAGCTGCCAAGGTGATTCCCCTGCATAAAGGGGGTGATCATTCCTCGCTTGGTAACTATCGCCCCATTTCCCTCCTTCCCTCTCTGGCAAAGTTCCAGGAATCCCTCATCCTTACACGGCTCTCCAACTTCCTTTCCTCCTCCAATTTCTACACCCCCTTTCAATCCAGGTTCAGAAAACACCACTCTAGTCCACAGTGACCTGACTGCTTCGTGTCACTGGTGCCATCCAGACAAGTATGGACCACAGATTCATCACTGCTGCCAACCTTGTGAAAGCCTTCAGCTCTGTATCTCATCCCCTACTCCTCACCAAACTTAACTCTATTTGCCTTTTTTCCTTTGCAGTGGACTGGTTTAGGTTATACCTCACTGGGAGAACTCAACGTGTCCTCGCTGGGGATGTCCTCTCTCTCTCACCCTCCCCATCCAAGAAGGAGTCCCCCAAGGTGCTATCCTCAGCCCTATCCTGTTTTCTGTCTTCTTAAATGACCTTCCTTCTGCTTGCACCTCCACCCAGATTCATCTCTATGCCGACAATACCATCCTCTACACCTCTGGTCCCTCTGCTTCTGTGGTTGAATCCCAATTGTAGACTCAGTTGTAGACTGACTTCACACAGGTTTTACTCTGGTTCCAAGATAACCAACTTAAGGTCAACACAAAGAAAACAGTATCCATGACCTTTGGTACCCCACAAAAACGTTCCAAACTTTACCCTCTCCCTTCGTTTTCCACCCTTGATGGTACCATCCTAGATTCAGTTCCCTCCTATAAATACCTGGGAGTTTGGCTTGACACTCATCTGGGCTTCTCAACGTGCATAGGCCATATCCACTCCAAACTCCACCCAAAACTAGGAGCCATGTACAGAAACAAAGATGCCCTCTCCCTTCCCGTCCATTGTGAGCTACTCACCAAAATGATACTCCCAGTTTTCAACTACGCTGATGTTGTCTTCACATCCACTCCCTCCTCATCACACTCTAGGCCAGACACTCTTTTCAATGCTTTCTGCCATTTTACTTCTAACACCCCCCCATACCCACCACTGCACTCTTTACTCTTCCCTCTCCCTTCCATCCCTCCCTTCATGCCACCAGCTCCATGTCACCATACTTATTGCTAAATTCTGGTTTGGGACTCTCCCCCCACCTCTCCTCTCTCCTTTCTCCTCTTTCTCATCCTCCTGCAAGCATCAAACCACAGACCCTCACAATTCTCTCTCTCTCTCTCTCTCTCTCTCCCATCACCCCCTCAAGAGCAGGGCAGGCTGCCTTCTTTTACCATCTCACCCACTTCTGGAACTCTCTCTCTCTCTCTCCCTCCAACAATCACCCTCATTACTTACTCTAAAGCATGCTCTTTTTCAGTCCCGCCCTACCTCCTGCACCTGCACCCGACCTCTTAATGCATCTTCTCCAGTCTATCCCCTCACCTCCCTTCCTCTTCCCGTCCCTCCTCTTTATTTCCCTCTCCAGCCTTACTCCTGTCAATCCATTCCTAACCTCCTCTCTCACTTCCCCTGACCCTTTTCCCATACCGTATATTGCTAACATTCTCTAAAGCTCCTCCTTACTTCTGTGACCCCCCCTTCCCACCCTCATCCACTAGGCCCTGCACTTTATAATTTGGCACTGCCTTTGTTACTGTCTCTTAATATTTATTTATGCCTTGCTCTGTTACATGTTATTATTTCATGCTCTGTTACATGTAATTATTTCATGCTCTGTTACTGTATATGCTGTTATTGTTTAAGCTGTTACAGCATCTACTGTGCTATCATGTTCTCCCCCCTTCACTTCCCGGGGGTTGCACCTGGAAACAAGCCTCGGCTCAGTGTGCCTTTCCCAGTTACCAATTTTAAATGAATAAATAAATAAATATTGCTAACTCATACAAAAGTTTATTTCTTTACCTCATTAAAGCAGTTTTTCATTGAAACCATAACAAACTGCTTTCACAAAAAGCCAGTTTTCTTTAGAATGTTAATTTTTGCTACAAAGCATGTGCAAAAAATGGACCACGATTTTGCTGATATCTCAACAATGGTAATATGTAGGAAGAAAACAAATTAACAAAGCACAACCCTTGGAACAAACTCAATCAAACCTGAAAGTTTCAGATGTTTAATCCCAACTGTTTTTTTGCTGTTGGCGAGCAAATAAAAGGTATTAATATTGATGAATTTATGTATTTTCAACCTTTTACAACTTTCTAGCTGCTTATCTGATTAGGTTTACTAGGTTAGATAGGACAAAAGTAGGCTGATGCCCACTGCGATTGTCCCCCACATTGTGGGCCATTAGATTAGGGGAGGATTTTCTTTTAACCAAATGTTAAGACTCTTTTTAAATGAGTTGAAGTTATCGATGCTGACCAACTCCTGTGGCAGAATATTTCAATTCTTTGATGAACGAATTCTGAAAAAATTATCCCTTTTGTTTGTATTAGCTTTCTTAACTTCAAGCTGATTGTTATGAAGTCTGGGGACAATGCGTCTGTAAGAATAAGTGATCCCACTCTGGTGCATAACCTCTGGTGATTTTCCGAGTTTGTATAAAAAAGGATATCACCCCAACATCCTCTAGTATGAAGTGGGTGAAGGCCTGTTTCTTGAAGGCTGCGGGGGTAGTCCAAAGGGGCCAGATACGGAACCATTTTTGTTGCATGCTTCTGTATTTGTTCAAGGCATGCTGTATCACCTGTAAGATATGGGTTCCAAAAAGGAGAACCGTAGTCCACATATGGTCTAATACAGTATATGCTCTGTATAGTGGAATTAAGCATTGTTCAGTTCTAGTAACAAACACACTCTGGATCTTTTTAAGACGTCCGTTAGCCACACGAGTGACTTTTGTACAGTGGTCAGAAGAGGACAGTTTTGTTATTCACTAAGATGCCCAAGTCCCTCTCGTTGTTCGATTCCTTAAGAGGGATGTTATTTAGGTGGTAAGTGCGTTTAGGATTCTTTTTCCCAAAATGTAAGACTACACATTTATCAATGTTGAAGAACATATAGTTGGCCTCTGCCCAAAGTTCAATAGATTTTAGGTCCGAAATTAGTGCTGAAATGTTCATTGGAGTGTCCACCCTACCTCCCAGTTTGGAATTGCCAGTGAATTTTAACAGCACATTTTTTGATTTGAATATATTGAACAGAGTATGTCCCAGTATTGAGCTCTGGGGAACTCCACTAGTGACTAGTTCTATATTGGACAGAGAGCCATTAATTCTCACCCTCTGTGACCTGTTTGTAAGCCAAGTTTCGACCCAGTTGACTAGGCAGTTTGAAAACCCCAGTGAGGCTAATTTGTCGATTAGTTTACCATGGGTGACTTTATCGAAAGCACGGCTGAAGTCTAGGAGGATGACATCCATAGGGATGTTATTGTCTAGTTTCTGACTAATATGGTTATAAAAAGCAATACAGTGTGTTGTACAGTAATAGCTTGGCCTGAATTCATGCTGGATTTGGTCAAGAATATTTAGTGCTTCTGATTCTTTTTCCAAATAGGATTTAATAATTCTCTCCATTAATTTACACATGATGGAGTTAAACTAATCGGGTGGTAGTTTGGGGCATTAGATCTATTGCCCTTTTTAAATATTGGTGTGACAGTTGCTTGAAGCCAGTTGGAGGGGATTTTATTTTCATTAAGAGACTTGTTAAAAATCATTGATAGGGGGAGGGCTATTTCTTCTGCTATTTCAATTAAGAGCCTAGCATTGATTTCATCCGTGCCTGGACTTGTAGTTTTTTTAAAAGTTTTTAAGATGGATACTACCTCCTCTGATGAAATAACGTATGTATTAGGTGAAGTATTATCAGGGAAGTAAGCAGGGCTATGGGAGTCCTTTTTTAAAAATATTGAGCAGAAATAGTCATTAAAATGGTTGGCTATATCACCTTCAGAGATCAGGGTACCCCCGTTATTGGTCATTGGACCAATAACCCTCTGATTTCCCTTTTTGTTATTTAAATGAGAGAACAAGGATTTGTGACAATCTTTCGAATGTGTCAGCCTCAATTCTAGGTTACTTTTGGATTTTTTAATCATGTGTTTCAATGCTGATACTGCTGTTTTATAGTTGGTGTAAATCCCTGTTTTATCCTTAGAACTATTAGATTTAAGCTTTTTGTACAGTTTTTTTTCTGGATTTGAGTCATAATCGATTCATTTAACCAGACTGGAATCTTACCCTTTTTATTGCATTTTCTTTTTTTTAGGTACATATGTCTCCTCAAGTTTAAAGATAGTTGTTTTAAATAGGGCCCATGTCTCTTCCATTGTAAGATTGAATAGGGTACTCTCCCAGTGTATCCTGGACAAGGAAGCTCTGATTTTTTTTTGAAATTTGCCTTATTATAGTTTTTATGTAGCATGTGGTTTACCGGGGGATTTTGCTGCTATGCTATGTTAAATAAGATGGAATTATGATCACTGTTTCCCAGTGGATCCATCATTTCAAGGTTGGATATTTTATTCTCTATATTAAGTCCAAATAGCTATTAGGGTTACACTTATATGGACAAAAACATTGCTGTAAGCTTAAAATATAAGTCCTACATTACAAGGAAAATCATTTTAAATCTTCTGATCTGGCAACCATATCTAAGCTTAAAATTGTACCTTGGATACGTTCCAATAATATTTATTTCCAATATAGAGAACATCTGGATGTGCTAACAGATCCAAAACAAAGGCAATTATGTACTAAATTTTCTTTCAATAGTTTAACCAGGACTGGCACACTAAGCTGAATGCTTGTTTACAGGTGCGACCTGGGAGCACAGGGAAGTTAAATGACTTGCTCAGGATCACACAGTATGTAAGTGAGGGCTGAGGGATTCAAACCCAGGTCTCCAGATTTGCAGCTCAAAGCCTTAAACCACTGTGCTATACCGCCTCCCTAATTTAGACTGGAACTGTTTCCTAGCAATGTATTGGTGGCAAAATATAATAAAGATATGGAAATTAGTTCCTGCTATTGTTCATGTACTAGTGAGAGTGTATAAGATTTGTATCATGTCATTCTGATATGTCCTTGGTATAGAGTTCCTAGGGAAACCTGGCTAACTCCTATTCTGCACACCATTGCTATTACTGATCCAGTACTGCTACTAAACATTCTTTTTACTACAAAGGATGAATATGCAATAGAAAAAGTGGCTTGTTTTCTGGGATCAACTCCACAAATTAGAAACAGACATAAGTAAATACCCCAGTCCTAGACTGGTATCAAAGGAAGTTATTCTTGTTTTCGATTTGGGGATTATAACGTTTACATTGTATAACTGTTCCTATATTGGGACATCAATAACTGGCAGCTAATGTATTTATTTTTGTGAGCTTGTAACTGTTTTGGTTTTTATACTGTACTTTGGGTGTATCTGTATGTGATTTATATGTTTACTAACAGGTGCAAATGTTTGTTAAGAAACATTTTTTACTTGTCTATTTTGATATTGTAAAGGTCTAAGACCGATCAAATAAACAATTACTACTACAACTATTCTCTGTATTAGACATGAGGAGATCCAGAATGTTGTTCCCCCTTGTAGGCTGATTTATAAGTTGGTCAAGCCCTGCGTCAGAGAATGTTGAAACCAAACTTTTGTTCATGTAAACTAGTGCCTGTTAGTGTATTCCAATTAATGTTTAGCATATTAAAATCGCCCAGGATAATAACATCCCCTTTGTCAGCTAAATCTGAAATGTCATGCAGGAGCTGTGAGGTGTAATCCAAATCAGCAGATGGAGGTCGATAACAATTCCCTGGTGTAATTTGGGCTTGCCCCTTAAACTGGATATTAACCCATATGTTCTCAGTGGTGGTTTGATGATGAATTCTGTATGAAGGAATTTCCTGACTGATGTAAATACAAACCCTGCCCCCTACTCTGTCTATTCTGTCTTTATGATAGAGTTTATATCCTGGAATCTCCCCAATCCAGGAAGAGTTGGAATCCCACCAAGTTTCAGTAACAGCTATTATGCCAGTATCAGGATTTGTACATTTTGCTTCTAGCTCTGCCATTTTAACCAGATTTAGGGATCTTGCATTTAGTGTAAGAATTTTACAGTGAGTAGTATCTGGTAGTAACTGGTGTCAGAGACTTGAGTACATTCACATTTCCCCCTTATTTGTTAGTTTAAATGTTTTCTAATACATGCCTCAATGTGTCTGCCAAGGAGTGTGCTGCTCCTCCTGCTGAGATGCAGACCATCCCAGCAAAGTAGGGAACTTCTGCTATGAAAATCCTCCCAGTGGGTAATGCAAGGTATTGATTGTTTGAGGCACCATTTTCTGAGCCATTCATTCATTAGTTTAATTCTCCGAGCTTTAGAATCACTAGATCTAGGTACAGGCAGGATTTCAGACAAGCAGACGGAACATCCCCCTCTCTACCAGCAGGTTGTTTGGTGCTACGTAGTCCTGTTTAAGTTGTTCGGGATGGGTGAAATCGATATTGTTAGTACCTGTGTGGATTATGACCAGAGGATTATGTCCTGCATCTTTCAATATGTCATTAACCATAGCAGTGATATCTGCAATCCTTGCCCTTCTAAAGCTGGAGCTAGTTTGATTTGCCTTATCCTAGTTGCAAATAATTCTATCTATGTGCTTAGTGATAGAATCTCCCAGCATGATCACTTGTCTGGGGGGGGGAGGTAGGGGGGTTAAGTGCAGAAATCAACTCAGGTGTCGTACACTGAGTGGGTTGTGGACATGTGGAATTTGTGACTTCTGTTGCTACATGTAGGGTATTTCCATAATTATTATGGTGTTTGTCGGAGGATGCCCTCTTCTTAGATTTAGTACCCTTGGGGGATTTCTGGGAGAGTTGTAGTTTCTATCTCGAAGGATATCTCCTCAGGAGTGGTTTCTTCCTCATTTACTGATGTGGGGTTGGGTTTAGCTAATATTTTGTATTTGTTATACAACAAAATTGGGGCACTATCATAAATTTGAGCCCCCCTTCGGTTCATGGTGTTTTTAGAAACAGTTGCCCAGGCTTCCACGTCATCAGTTATCTCATACGTGCCTTCTTTGGTTGTCTTTGTAATACCCAAATATTGGGGAGAAGTTTTGGGTTCCAACTGATCTGCTATGCGATCTATAAAGTTCTCTAGGGTCTCAATTTCAGCATTAACCTCCCACCTATTTAGAAGTCTTGATATTTCCTCCTGAAGTGTTGTGACCAATAAACACTTATCACAGATATATTCTGCAATTTGGTCCCCAAAACAGAACATTTGACAATGGCTACAAGTATCTATAGGTCTCTTCATTTTCTCACAGCCCTACTCTTGAAAGAATAACAAATTCCAGGGAGTAGTTAGTAACACAGAAACATAGACTTTGATGGCAGATAAGGACCCCTTGGCCCACCTAGTCTGCCCATTTCCCTACCTACTGGATAAGCTGCAGATCCTAGTTAACCAACAGCCTATTTCTTCCTACCCTCCACAAGAATTGCGTTATGTCTGTCCCATGCATTCTTGAATTCTCCCACTGTTTCTGTTACCACAACCTCCTCAGGAAGGCCATTCCATGCGTCCACCACCCTCTCTGTGAAAAAAAGACTTCCTCACATTGCCCCTGAGCCGTCCCCTCCTCTATCTTCAAATTGTGTCACCTTGTTCTTGCACATCTCTTTTTCTGAAAGATGCTACCCTCTTGGACTTTGTTGATTCCCTTGAGGTACTTAAAAGTTTCTAGCATGTTCCCCCTCTCCCTCCTTTCCTTAAGGGTATACATATTAAGCTCCTTTAGTCTCTCCTCATATGGCTTCTGTTGCAGACCCTGCACCATTTTAGTTGACCTCCTCCTAACTGCCTCCATTCTGTCTATGTCCTTGTGGAGATGGGGTCTCTAGAACTGGATGCAGTACTCCAGATAGGGTCTCACCAATGGTCTGTACAGAGGGATAACCCTTCCTGTTTTCTTCTGGTGATGCCTCTCCCTATACATCCCAGTTTCCCCCCAGCCATCCCTACAGCCTTCTCACATTGCTTGCTAACTTTTAGGTCATCTGGCATGATTACCCCCAGGTCCCTTTCCATTTTGTTGTTGTTACTAGCCCCCATTGTGTAATCTTCCCCTGGGTTTTATTTCCCAGGTGCATTACTTTGCCCTTCTTTGCATTGAATCCAAGCTGCCATACTTCTGACCATTCCTCCAACCTTGCCAAGTCCCTTCTCATCCTTTCCACCCCCCTTGTGTATCAACCCTGTTGCAGATCTTTGTGTCATATTCAAAGAGGCATACTTTTCCTTCCAGTCCCTCTGCAATGTCACTTATAAAGACATTAAAAAGGACCAGATCTGGTACTGAACCCTGCGGTACCCCACTAGTAACCCCCCTTTCTTCAGAGTGGACTCCGTTTACTATTACCTTCTGTGTCCTGTTGTCCAGCCAATGTTTTACCTAGGCTACCACCCTGGGACCCACTCCCAGGCTGGCTAATTTGTTTATTAATCTTTTGTGTGGGACTGTGTCAAATGCCTTGCTAAAGTCTAGGTAGGCCATGTCCACAGCCCCTGCCTGGTCTACTACTTTGGTCACCCAGTCAAACAAATTGATTTGATTCATCTGACATGACCTTCCCGCTGTGAATCCATGCTGCCTTGGGTCCTGTGCCCCACTGGCCTCTAGGCACTCAACAGTTCTTTCCTTCAGAAGTGATTACATCATTTTCCCTATCACTGAGGTCAAACTGATAAGTCTGTAGTTTCCTGCCTCTGTCTTGCTCCCACTTTTGTGAAAGGGAATCACATCCACCCTCCTCCAGTCCTCAGATACCACACCAGCCTCCCAATATTTGTTAAAAAGGGTAGTCAGTGGTGTCACTAGTTCTCCCTTAATTCTTTTAGAATTTTGGGGGTGAATCCCATCAGGCCCCATTACTTTGTCCACCTTCAGTTTTAGGAATTCTTTCAGAACCCTTTCTTCTGTGAAAGGACTGGGATTGACCCCCCTATCCAGAGTGCTTCTATTGACTGGATTAGGTACCTCCCACTCCTCTTCTTTTGTGAATACTGAGCAATAGTATTCATTCAGTATGTCTGATTTTTCACTGTCCCTCTCGGCCCACCCACCGTCCTCTTTATTCAGCCTCACTATCCCTCCCTTTGTCTTTCTTCACTTCCTAATGTACCTATAAAAGGTCTTATCCCCCTTCTTAACCAAGTTGGCTATCTTTTCCTTGGTTTGGGCCTTTGTTATTCTGACTGCCTTCCCTGCTTCCTTCTGCTTTAACTGGTACAGTTCTGTGTCCTGCTCCTTCTGTGTTTCATTATACTTCCTAAATACTATCTTTTTCTCCCTAACCTTAACCTTCCCCACCACCTCTTTGGAGAACCACAGTGTTTTTTTCTTTCATTTTGATTTGTTTATTTGCTTCACACAAAGGCTTGTTGCCTCTGTGATGGCAGTTTTGATGTTCCCCATTGTTGCTCCACCCCTCCTTCTTGCCTGTTTGCTTGTGCTTTTCTGAGGCACTCTCCCATTTTGAGAAAGTCAGCCCCCCTGAAGTCCAGTACCCTCACTTTTGTATGGCTTGACTCTGCATCTGAGTTTATCATGAACCACACTGTTTGGTGGTCACTTGTTCTCATATGGCTACCCACTTCTAGATCTGAGATCCTTTCTCCGTTCCCATTTTAGAGTGCCAGGTCTACGATTGCTCCCTCCCGAGTGGGTTCCAACACTAACTGTCTGAGGCATGCCCCCTGTAGGGCATTGAGAATGGCCCTGGTCTTGGATGTGGCTGCAGCAATGGTGCTCCAGTTAACATCTGGCATATTCAGGTCCCCCATCAACAAGATCTCCCCTTTTTCTACCATCCTAAGGATGCCTTCTATCATTTCCTTGTCTATTTCCTACCCTGATATGGGGGTCTATATACAACCACTGTGCAGATTGTGGTGCCATTTCTAGTCTCCAGGGTGACCTACAGTGCCTCCTCTCCTCCCTGTTTACTCTTTTGTTCTGTTGCTTTGACCCCTTCCCTTACATAGAGAGCTACTCCTAAGTAGGTTGTACTTACTCAGCAGCTTGATAGGAAGGCATCTTACAGCTCATTAAGTGGTCTCAGTACCCCATCTTCCCCAGCAGACACAGCTGACATGTGCAGGATACACATGTCTCTGTGCGTGTCTCCATGTGCAGCCCCATGCATGCTCTCCCCGCTCGCTGCACCAAGGTTTTAAAACAGGATCAAAACCAGAAGTGCTTGCCACCTACTTCTGGTTCGGCATTTACTAAGTAAGTTTTAAAAGTAGTATTGCTGTTAGCAACAACAAGCCCCTCTCATACGAGGGGTCTTGTGGCATATGCTACTGCATTTGAGCAAAATTAGGTGCCAAAACAGTTAAAAATTCAGTACTATCCTGGAGGAGCAGAAATTTTGATTTTTTGAGGCACCATTTTCCTAACCACAATTTACAGGATCCAGCGATCCTGGCAGTGACTCCATTCAGGTACATTTTCAGCTGAATCAGTCTAATGAGTGTTGCTATATTTTGGTATAAAATTTGGATATAACATTATAGTTCTTACTCAACTCTAATAAAAATGCACTGCCACACCATATATACTGTATTATAGGGGTGCGATCATGCCCTTATAGTTAGGGCTGAGTAGGCACTTCAGTGTTATACTCAACATTTTGCGCTTTAACAACTTTGCAACCATTCAACCGATTTGCACAATATTTGGTATGCGATGTCCTTTGGGGTAGATCTCTTGATGTGGCAAGCTATGTTCAGGTCAGATGTGTGGTTTCTGAGTTATGGAGAGGTGGAAAAAACATGTTGCCACTCATTGACTTTGCTGGGATTTATCTTTGAACTTGCCTACAGCTCAGACGGTTTGTTTTTTTTGTCTGAAAATTTCAGGGCAGAAAGGGACTAGCCCACAGATGTGCCTTTTGCTAGTCTGGTGAAAAAATAATAAGCTGTTTTTAAGTTATTGCAATTTAAAAATTTGAAAAATAGTTTGTGAACATGGTCAGTAAGCACTAAAATATAGCTGTATGAAATAAAAAAGAAATTCTGTTTTGTATAGAAAAAAATTATAATAACTGGTGATGCCCAATATCAACTCGTTTTCAGCAACTTTCAAAAGTAAACTCGTATCATCCTGCATTTTGATACGACTTTTACATCCTCACGCCGAGAAGCATCACAAACAAATGAGAGAGTCAATGGCAGCACGAGACGGTTCTCCAACGGTAAGCACACACTCGCAACCTTCACATCGCTAAAAATCAAATTAAGTGATCAGCAACTCCTAATCAAAAAGGGAAACCCAATGAAGAATCGTTTCATTGCGGCCCTATTTATGCAGTTTCGTTTTGTGTCATGTACTTTCATCCAGACACATCGAGATAACGCAACAGCGGTGGGTGACTGGTTAAGATGCAGCTAACAGTTGTTTTTTTTTGCCTCAGTTATTATAAAAAATAAAACACATGTAGGCGGTTGATATGGATTTTTTTTAACACACCCTCATTGTGTGATAATAGTGAAACCTCTCGAGCTTCGCTCTCGAGGTTTACATATTATCACACAACTTGGGTGTGTAAAAAAAATCCATATCAACCACCTTCATATGCATTATTCTCTATATTTTTCATTTGCCGCCATCTTGTTTCCATTTTTTCTTAAAAAAAACCCAAATTATTAAAAGGCACAAAAATGACATCCTGGAGAGAGACCACCACACTTAGCTGGCTGATCAGGACCCCCTTAGGTGCAATCTGCACTTCAGTGTTAGAGATATGCCCCAGAAATATGTTTTATTTACTGTTATGAACCCTTTTTCATCACTGCGTGATATGAAAAAAAAATCCTTTTTCGTATCACAAGTGATATAAAAGGATCTTTTTTCATCACTCGAGAATATGTTCCCAGGATTTCCCTGGTTTCTAGTGCCCCCCACTCTCTGATCCCCATCTCATTTAATGTTTTGTTCCTCTGGTGTCTAGTTGCACCCCCCACCCTCCAATCCCCATCCCCTTTCACGTTTTGTTTCCCTGATGTCTAGTGGCACCCCAACCTTTGAATCGCTGTCCCTGTTTAAAAAATGATTCCCTGGTGTCTAGTGGCATCCCCCACCCTTCCAATCATTGTCTCCCTTTAAAAACTTATTCCCTAGTGCCTAGTGGCACCCCCACCCTCCAATTGCCATGATTTTATTTATTTATATACTCTGACACTGGGATGCTGACTCCTGGCATCAGATTCCCCCGTCACAGTCCCTTGAGTTATTGTTTCCTTGCAACAGCATAAGGGGCCCAATCCCCATGCCAGCAATGGAAGCCCACCCCCCAGTGGTGTGGGACACTGGGAAGCCCACTCCCAGTGTCCCCAATTATGTATTTTATTATTTTCCTGTAAACAAGAAAACCATCCCCCATCTTTTTTTACTCTGAAAAAAAGAAAATGGTCCCTCGTTATCCCAGCCATCCCCCTTCCCCATCCTGACCCTCCTACTGAGCACCCACAAATCCACACCCCCCCTTGCCCTATACTTACCACCAAAGGTTATCTGCTGTCATCTTCTGTGGACCAGGACACATCTGCATTCTTCAAAGTCAAACTGCAAACTGAGGTATCAAGATAAGTGCCATATAATGTATTTCAATGGTGTTTTGAACTTATGTTGATATCTTAGCCATTTATTTAGTATTTTTGCACCAAATTTTCAACATGGGCTTTTTGGGACCCCACCTCATGAACAATGTTACTGTCATTTAGTTAATCAGGCACTGAAGGTGATTTCACTGTCGGTGTGCAAAATCACCTTTTGGGACGAATTAATGAAATGACAGTGCCAGTGTTCATAAAGTGGGGTCCCAGAAAGCCCATGTTGAAAATTTGGAGAAAAAATTCCTAAAAATGGCAAGTTACATATGGTCATTGAATTTTTTTTATGCACAAATGTAACTTTGGTAATTTTTAATCTTTTCACTCCAAAATTTCGACATAGCCATTTTTTCACACCACCTCATGAACAGTACAGCTGTCATTTTTCACATCTTGCCTGAAATATGTTTTCACACCTGTGGCATGGAATGGCATTTGGACATGGATTTGAAAATTCTCATCTACGGGATTTATGAGGTGGAGTCATAAGAAGACTGTTAAAAATTTGGGGTCAAAATATGAAAAAATTTCAAAGTTATGACCACAGTAAAATAAGGAAAATCACAGAGCATGGGGGCCCCTGCATTTCCACAGGCAAATATGGATACTGTTAGACTTAGCGGTAGCGCTAGTATAGTTAGGGTTGAGTGCAACCCTCTATGTTAAAGCCAAATGTTTAAACTTTAAGAACTTTGGAACTGTTTAACAGATTTGCACACAATTTGTGTTACTTAATTTCTAGTCACATGTCTCTTAATTTGATAAATTTCATGTGAATCCGTTGAACAGTTCTAAAGTTATTAAAGTTCACAAATCCCTAAATTTACCAGTTTTTTGCCATTTCTTTGTGCAGCTGTATCTCAGAAACGGTTTTAGGTTGTGGTCTGAAATTTTCTGAGTGTAAAGCCTTTGCCTCACAGATATGCCTTTTGAAGGTTTGGTGAAAAATATTAATCCGTCCAAAAGTTATTACATTTTTAATTTTCCCATTATTTCCTATGGGAAAAGTTAGATGTTTCACATGAAAATGTATTTATTTATTCATCTAGTAACCAGGTTGGTGCATTGATACAAATACCTTTTTCAGGCATGGCCCAGGCCAGAAACTGGCACATAGAATGTAAAAATACAGTGAGAGAGCAGTGTGAATCATACAGAGAACATAACAGTGTAGGTCAAGGTAACAGAGAAAATATAAGCTAAACAGTACCAGGTACATCAACAATTGAGTAAATGAGGTATATAACATTTAGGTAAACAGGGCTGCTCCATCATTCAACAAAAGGAATAACAATAGTATTTGGGGTGGGAGAGGAGAGTGGAGCACTAGAGGGGGAGGGGGTAAGGGTGAGCTGCAAGGGAGGTGAAGCCATGCTAGCAGCCTGTGGGCAGACACAGGTCGTGGTGGACAGAAAGTGCATTCTTAACAGTAAATTTAGATTTAGAGGTGGGTTGGAGAAATGTAGGGAGGAGGGGAGGTTGTTCCATAGTGAAGGTCCGGCTGCAGAGAAGGCTCTTAGGCCCATCCTCGTAGTTTTGTTAGTGCATTTTAGTTGAAGGTGTGAAGACTGATGTAGATTGTGGCAGTAAGTTCTAGGCCGGATATGAAGGGATAGTGGAGAGTATGAGGGATAGTGCAAGATATCAGCAATGGTCTGGGCCAGCAGGTAGGAGTGTTGTGCTTGTGGAGGGAGCCAGTTAAGGGACTGGTAAAGAGTGCAGTGGTGAGCGAGGAGATGGGCGCAGAGAACAAGGTGACATATACAGTTGTAGGTAGCATCCAAATGGTTAAGGTTGGTAATGGATACTTTTGTTTTCACAGGAGCTGTTGTATTTTTGCATTGGGGTCACATACTGCCTCCTGTATTTTCACAGAGCTCTCTTTTGTTTTTGCAGAGCTCTCCTGTGTCTGCCATCTTGTTTTTTAGTTAGTGAGAGAAATAAATAAGTAAAACACCTAAAAATGAATGGATTTTTTAAAAACAGACATCAGAACCTAGCCAAATGGGACCCGTTTAGCTACATTCTGATGTTTGCTTGTTTTAACTTTCCCAACAAACACCTATTTTGGGCACCCAAAATCCCAGGTGCCAAGCTTAGCAAGAGGAATGTTTTTCCCATGTTCTCTGTATGAGAACAGCGGGATTTTCTTGACTTGTGCAGCCGAAGCTTGAACTCGTGCTGCTGGCTACACTCTCATATGTGACCCTCTGTTTTCCTGGTGTCTACTAGCACCCCCCTCCATATGTTTCCCTGGTGTCTAATGGTGCACCCACCCTCTGATTCCCATTGTTTTGTAATTCTTTATATAATCTGCCCACCCCCGGTGCCAGATGTTCCCCCACCGCAGTCCATTCTGTTGTATTTGCCGACATTGGGGGGGCAATCCCTGTGTCAGCACTAGAAGCCCCCAGCAGTGTGGGACACTGGGAGTCCACACCCAGTGTCCTGAGATGTGTATTCCATTTTTCCCTGTAAAGGAGAAAACCATTCCCGATGTTTTTTTAGCTAAAAAAAGAAAATGGTCCCTCATCATCCCTGCCATCCTCCTCCTCCCCATCCCGACCCTCCCACTGAGCCCCACCACAACATCCCCCTTACCCTTACCACTCCCCCCCTGAGGTTGTCAGTTGTCATCTTCTGTGGACCGGGACATGTCTGCACTCTTCAAAGCTGAACCGTGAACTGAGGAATCAAGGTGAGTGCCATATAATGTATTTCAATGGTGTTTTGAACTAATGTTCATAACTTTGCCATTTTAGGAATTTTTGCACCACATTTTCAACATGGGATTTTTGGGACCCCACCTCATGAATACTGTGACTGTCATTTCATTAATCAGGCCAGAAAACGTGATTTCACGGTCACTGCATGAAATCACCTTCTGGGGCTGAATCACCAACATTCACCACCAGTGTTCATGGGGTGGGGTCCAAATAGCGAAATAATGATGCCAAAAAATCTAATAATGGCTGTGTTATGAGCATTCATTGAAATATTTCTGTGCAAGCATGTAACTTTGGTCATTTTCAATATTTTGAGTCCACATTTTCAGCATAACCATTTTTCACACCATGTTATGAACAGTACAGCTGTCATTTTTCACATTCTGTCCAAAATGTGTTGACGCACCTGTGGCATGGAATGGTGTTCTGGCACAGATTTGAAAATTTTCACCTATGGGGTTTATGATGTGGGGTCATACGAAGACTATGTTTAAAGTTTTGGGGTCAAAATATGAAAAAAATGCTGAAGTTATGACTATTTGCTGCAATTTTGGTATGCCACCTTGTAACTCCGAAATTTTAAATGTTTTGACCCCAGATTTTCAAAATAGCCTTCTTATTACCCGACCTCATGTATTTCACAGTTGTCATTTTCCAAATCCTGCCTAAAATGTGTTTTTGCCCCGTGGCGTGGAATGGCATTGTAGTTGCACAGAATTACATTTTGGCATGGACTCAAAAATTTTCTGTACCAAGGTACATAAGGTGGGGTAATAAGATGGCTATGCTGACAATTTGGTCACTGTTGTCCTATAAATGGAAGTGCAGGGCTTGGAGTGCCCTGTGCTTACATAGCTGCATACTGTACATATACACATCTATGGAGGGATGGGAGCGCAGGACCAACAAACAAATAAGGGTATGATTATGTTATCTGAAAAAGTAAGGAAATTCATTGCAAAAAACTTTGTTAATGCATCAGGTAGGGTTGTTACTAAAGCAACAAAAACAGGGAAATGTGGTGTTAGGGTTTCCAACCCTAACACCCCACCCCCACTCTGCAGACACTGACGGGCATCAGGCATGTGGCTTGGGGTCATCCGCACTAACACTCACCTCATTCTTCTATACTGTGCCCATCTCAGTTTATTTACTTATGGAATGGGGTGAGTGTTAGGGCTGATGACCTCAAGCCACACCCCTGATGCCAGTCAGGGTCAGCAGGGTGGGGAGTATATGTATATGTGTGTGTGTGTGTATATATATATATATGTATATATATATACATATATATATATTCTGTATATATTATAGTGGCGTGGTCACACCACTATAGTTAGGGCTCAGCAGTCACTTACATACTAAAGTCAAATGTTTGGGCGTTAATAACTTTGGACCCGTTCAATGGATTTGCCTGAAATTTGGAATGTGCGGTGGGGCATGGTAGATCTCTTGATTTGCCAAATTGCGTTTTGGTTGGATTTACAGTCTTTATGTATGAAAACACTGAAAAATGCAAAATTATTCATTTTTGGTGGCAGCTTTTGGGATATTGGATGTGGCCCTGCACGGCTGTTGTGTGGTGTGCCACTCTGTGACATGACTCATTTGAAAGAGCTTCACTGGCCGAACATGCCGCTTTTCATTTGGTGGAAAAATATTGAGGCATTCAAAAGTTATAGCACTTTTAATTTGCCATTATAAGTCAATGGGAAAATTTATATGGTTATTTTGTGAACAAAGAATGGGGTTTTGGCCATCTGGTCCCTCCTCACGATCAAAGAATTTGCAGGCTCACAATCAAAGATTCTTTGATCCCAAGGGAGGGACTAGATGGCCAGATTTGGAGGGACCAGATAGCCCAATTTTAACAACTTTTAAAATTAAATATCTCAGAAACAGTTCAGTCTTTTAACTTGAAATTTGGAGAGTGTTGAGGGGATGTCCTGTAGATGTGAATTATGGTACTTAGGTGTAAGAAAATACATTAATTGCGGAGATATGCCGTAGCGCAGTTTACATTTTGCGGACAGCGTTTTGCATTGTGATAGTGGCTTGAAATTTATAGGGTAGCTAGCCTTACTGCCATGGAGGTACTTTTCAGTCATTAGGTGTGTAAAATGTAAACGGGTGCGGAATTCTGCCACTCTGACCAATGAAAATCTCAACTTTAAAACGTTATATCTCAGACACGGTTTGGTCTTTTAAATTGAAATTTGCAGGGTGTTGAGGGGATGTCCTGTACATACGAATTATGGTATTCAGGTGTTAGAAAATTAGGTTGCTGCAGAGATATTGCATGACGCACTTTACATTTTGCGTATAGCGTTTTGCATTGTGGTAGGCACTTTTAATGTTAAACCTCACATTTAGCACGTTAATAACTTTGCAACCATTGATGATCAAAGAATTTGCAAGCTCATGATCAAAGAATCTTAGATCATGAGGAATTCTTTGATCATGATGGCCACCATCTTTTCATCATATTTTCAGAGCACCTCTTTGCATTAGCACTCGTAAAGCAGACAGTCGGCAGCTGGCCGTGGAGGTGAGAGGTGGGCTGTGCCAGTCTCTGGCTGGGGAAGGGTTGGGGGATGCTGGGTGGGCTGCTGCGGCTGGGTGGGGGCTGCTAGACTACCAGGGATATGTACAATGACACTAGACTATCAGGGATGTAAAAAAATAAACATTGGGGGGGCACTAGACTACCAGGACATTACACATAATTATATTTTTTATTATGATGGGGGGGCACTAGACTACCAGGGATATTTAATACATTATTATTGCTGTTCAGATGGGGCAGAACGAAGCCCCCTGAGCAAAACCCAGCCTCCTTTAAGTTTGTAGGGCACCCCTGGGCTGAGAAAACTCATTTTAAAATCTGCCCATTTTGTCCCTGCTCTTTGTTCGCGAGCGAGCAAATTCTTTGATTGCGACTCTGCACATTCTCTGATCGCGAGATTCTTTGATCACGATCATGCATCGCGAGCAAGGGATGAGATCGCCAGATTTTAAAATCAATTTTCTCAGCTTAGGGGTGTCCTAGGAAGACAAATGAGGGTGGGTTATACTCAGGGGGCTTCGTTCTGATGAACCATGGTGGTGGTTTATCGAAATTCTTTGAATTTCTTTAATTAGAACAATTTTTATTCTTTGTTCATGAGCCTGCAAATTCTTTGATCATGAGATTCTTTAATCGCGATCGTGCATCGCGAGCGAGGGATGAGATGGCCCAATTTAAAAATCAATTTTCTCAGCCCAGGGGTGTCCTAGGAAGTCAAATGAGGGTGGGTTTTACTCAGGGGGTTTCGTTCTGTTGAACCATGGTGGTGGTTTACCGCAATTCCTTCAATTTTTTGATTTATAAATTAGAACAATTTTTATTCTTTGTTCACGAGTCTGCAAATTCTTTGATCATGAGATTCTTTGATCATGATCTTTGATCGCAAAATAGGGACAAGATGGCCAGATTTTTTATTATGGAATAGACAGGGAAATTTCACTAATCTTTGACATTGAATATCTCGGAAACAGTTTGGTCTTTTTACGTGAGATTTGGAGGGAAGAAAGGCAACATCCCACAGATGTGCCTTTTGGTGGTTTGGTCAAAAAATATTACAGGGCGGCAAACTTACTTCACTACAAAGTTGATGCTTTTTCCTATAGGATAACATTATGGCATCCGCCGCATTACAGGAATTCTTTGCCGCCCTGCTGCAATATAACAGTTTGGTCTTTTGGGCTGAAATTTGGAAAGAAGAAAGCCAACATCCCACAGATGTGCCTTTTGGTGGTTTGGCAAACAAATATTACAGGGTGGCAAAGTGATGGCACTCTGAAGTTGACACTTTTTGCCATAGGATAACATTATGGCATCCGTCGCACCTTTCAGGGCCCGTATCTCAGAAACGGTGTGAGATACGGACTTTTAGTCCCAAAAATGCTTAGCCCCCCAAATGGGCACTAAGTACAAAACTAGCCAGGAAAGTCATAATTCATATGAAATTTTAGTTTTTTTTTTTCTACATTGTACAGTTTCTGAGATATAAGCAATTTAGTATTCCAAGTCCTAATTTTCTGCTCCGAAGTCCATTATTATGCATACATTCTTTGTTTTCACAGTGTTTTTCAATGCTGTTTTTTGGGAAAAGAAGGGTGTGCCCTTTTGTTACTGTGCCAGTTAGCATTTTCAGTTGCGCTTCTGTTACGGTTCGCATCACCGTACCCGTCTACGCCACCATGTGTGTTACAGTTTGTGTTTTCATTTGCACTTGCATTTACATTTCTGTTTTGTTTAGTGTTATCATTGCTGTTACCATTACCATTTACATTTGCAATTGTGGTACCGTGCCTGTGCGCAGTACGGTTTGTGTTTCGTACGCGCTTGCGTTTGTGTTTCCTTTGGCTTTATTGTTGCTGTTACCATTACCATTTGCATTTACAATTGCGGTACCATGACCGTGAGCTTAACGGTTTGCATTTCTGTATGTGCTTGTGTTTGCATTTCACTTTGCTTTGGCATTATTGTTGCTGTTACCATTACCATTTGCGTTTACAATTGCGGTTCCATGACCATGCGCCTTACGGTTTGTGTTTTGGTAAGTGCTTGCATTTCTGTTTACTTTGGCATTATTGTTGCTGTTACCATTACCATTTGCATTTACAATTGTGGTACCGTGACCATGCACATTACGGTTTGCGTTTCCATATGCGCTTGCATTTCCATATCTGTTTCCTTTGGCGTTATTCTTGCTGTTACTGTTACCATTTGCATTTACAATTGTGGTACTGTGAACGTGCGCGTTACCAGTTGTGTTCCGTATGCACTTCTGTTTGTGTCTCTGTTTCTGTTACCGTTTGCTTTGGCGTCACTTTGCGCTTGCATTTCTATTTCCGTTTGTGTTACCATTTATGTTTGCATCACCATGTGCGTAACCATTTGTGCTTGTGTTTGCATTGCACTTGTTGTTACTATGTCACACAAAATCATATGATGACCCCGCGCTCCCATCAACTTGTGCAGCTTTCTACTTTTCTATTCTTTCTTAAAAAGTAAGGAAATTCTATGCAAAAAACATTGTTAATGCATCAGTTAGCGTTCTTCTACAGTGAAAAAAGTGAGGAAATTTAATTTTTGGGTTCCCACCCCTTGCACCCCACCCCCAGCCTGCCCTCACCAGCAGGCATCGGGGTGTCGTTGAGGTCATTGTTCTAACTCTCACCCATTCTCCTACACTGCACCACCTCAGCTTGTTTACATATGGGATGGTGTGAGAGTTAGGGTCAATGACCTCAATGCACACCCAATGCCTGTTGATGAGGGCGGGCTGGGAAAGGGTGGAACCCTAAATCGAATTTCCTCACTTTTTTGCTGTAGAAGAACCCTAACTGATGGATTAATGAAGTTTTTTGCATAGAATATATATATATATGTATGTGTATATACATATATATACACATACATATACATATTAGTGCCTCTATAGTAGGGCTGCACTGGGGCTTCATGAAAAAGGATATTTTTAGAGGGCTGAAAAATTTGGCATGCACCACCACTCAGGGAGCGAACATAAGGGGAGAGAGGTGGGGGGAAGGTAGAGACAAGGGTTGGAGGGTGGTAATACTAAATGTTAGTAGTCTGGGCAATAAGGGGACTGAACTACAGGCTCTCTTGGAGGAGAAGGCATGGACTTGGTGGCTATAACTGAGACAAGGGCCACCCAAATCCATGACTGGGATATGATGGTTCTGGGGTACAGATTACACTGGAATGATAGGGAAAAAGGGAAGGGGTGGCGCTGTACATAAAGGAGGGATTAAAATGTATAAGGGAGGAGGGAGATGAGAGAGATAGCACTGTGGGTGCAACTACAGGATCCCAAAAATAGATCACTAAGACTGGGGGTGGTGTACAGGCCACTCTCTCTTACTGAAGGGATGGACAGGGTACTGGCAGAACAGATCAAAAGGAACTGCAGGAAAGGGGTGGTGGTGATAGTAGGGGACTTCAACCTGCCGGGGATGGAGTTGGACACACCTACCACAAAGAGCAGAAGGGAGCAGGTAATGCTGGATGCTTTTCAGGAAAACTTTCTAGTACAGTTGGTCAAGGAATCAACTAGGGAAAGGAACACCCTTGACCTCGTACTTATGAATGAGGAGTGGGTGAGGGATGTGATGGTGAAAGAACCACTGGGGGGGAAGTGACCACCGGCAGTATGGTTCCAGTTACAGATGGCTAAAGAGAGGATGGCATCTGGCACAAGGATGCTGGATTTCAGGAATGCCAACTTTAAGATGATGAGGGAAGTGGTATAGGGGTCCTGTGCAAAATTCAACCAGGTATGGACACACAACAAAGGTGGGAACTGATAAGACAGGGGATAGTGGAGGCAACAGAAACTTGCAGCAGGGCCCAGACTAAAAAGGCTAGGGGGAAGAAACCCAGCTGGATAAGTAAAGGGGTGCTAGACAGGGTGAGGAAGAAAAGAACAGCTTATGGGAGATACAGAAAATTGGGGAGGGAGGAGAATAGGGAGGAATATCTGAAAGAAGTGAAGTAAGTGACCGGGGGGGTAAGGGCAGCCAAGGCAGCAAGGGAACTCAGGTTGGCGCAGGGCATAAAAAAAGGTGGGAGAAAGACTTCTTTAGGTACATCAGGGAGAAAAGAAGCTGTAAGGTCCAAATTGTAAGAATTAAGAAGGAGGGGGTGGGTAGAAGAAGGGGTGAATAGGCAAAGTGCTCATCGACTACTTCTGTTCAGTCTTTATGAAAGAAAAGGAAGGGGCACTACCCATAGTAGGAGGGAGGATAGAAAAGGTGGGGGGGGTGACAGAAGGAGAAATTACAGTGGGGAGGGTGCTGGAGGGGTTAAGGACATTGAGGGTAGACAAAGCCAGATGGAGTACATCTAAGAGTGCTGAAGGAGCTGGAAGAGGTAATGGCATGACCCTTGGCAGACTTATTTAATTCATCTCTAGACACAGGATGCATACCACAAGATTGGAGACTGGCTCACGTGGTTCCCCTCCACACAAGAGTGGACCCAAGGACGAACTGGGGGAACTATAGGCCAGTAAGTCTAATGTCCATAGTGGGGAAGCTAATGGAGACCATCCTAAAGGATAGGCTAGTGGCACTACTGGAGGTGAGTGGGGTGCAGGACAGGAGGCAGCATAGCTTCATCCAGAGCAGGTCATGCCAGACCAACCTGGTGGAATACTATGACTGGGTGACTAGGCAAATTGACAGGGGCCACGCGGTGGATGTCCTGTGCCTAGACTTCAGTAAGGCCTTTGATTCAGTATCACATGGGAGACTAGGAATCCAGCTAAAGGGCACAGGGGCAGGAGCAAAACTGGTGGGGTGGGTGGAGAACTAGCTAAAAGATAGGCAGCAGAGGATGGTGATAGGTAGGGAATACTCATCCCCTAAGCCTGTGACGGAGTGGTGTTCCACAGGGTTTGGTGTTGGGTCCAGAGCTGTTTGACATATTTATTGTAGACATCTCAGAGGGCATCAGAAGACAAATCAGCCTATTTGCAGATGACATCAAGATGGGAGTGGTGGTGGATGACCAGGAGGGGTGGCGGAGGCTACAGAAGGATCTGGCAAGGCTGGAGGCATGGTCTGGCACATGGCAGCTTGGGTTCAATGCAAAAAAAATTGCAAGGTGCTGCACTTTGAAACAAAAAATCCAAGGAGAAGCTATCTTCTGGGGGGAGTGCAGCTGGAGGTAACAGAAGAGGAGAAGGATCTGGGGGTGCTCATCACGGGAGCAATGAACAATTCTGCACAATGCAGAAAGGAAGCAGCAATGGCCAACAAAATGCTGGCGTGCATTGCAAGGGGAATTACCTCGAGAAGAAGGGAGGATATTCTACCGTCATACAGATCGTTGGTTAGACCCCACCTAGAATACTGCATGCAGTATTGGTACCCATACCTACAAAAGGACATTAGACTTCTGGAGGGGGTGCAGCATAGGGCAACAAAGATGATTCAGGGCCTGGGAGAATTGCCATATGAGGTCAGACTAAGAAAGTTAAACATGTACACACTGGAGGAGAGGAGGGACAGGGGGTTATGATTGAAACCTTCAAATACATGAAAGGGATAATCAAAACAGACACAGAGGGTCTATTCAGGAGGAGGGTGGGGAGAGACACTGGGGCCATGACATGAGATTGGCGGGGGTAGATTGAAGAGGGAAGTGAGGAGGCATTTCTTTATGGAGAAGGTGGTGGCAAAGTGGAGCACTCCAGCTGAAGTGGTGGCATGTACCACAATGGAATGCTTCAAAAGGGTGGGACAGGGCAAAGCGGAGGGTTAAGGGAGGTAAGGGAGGGGTGGGGCAGCTGCTGAATAGGGAGCTAGCTGCATTCATGAGCAGCTAGATAGACCATGATGGCCTTTTGCTGCTGGCAATTTTCATTTGTTCTCAGTCTTAGGGTCTCTTAACCCTCCAAAAAGATCAGTTTTGTGTTTTTTTGTAGTGCTATATTCAGTGCTTTACTCAGTCCATCAGACAGGCAGAAGGTATGTGTCTCCCCAAAAGGGGCATAGGGTTCCGTTAAGAGTACAAAAGGAATTTATCAAATCTATCTTTAAATGTATCAAAGCTGTTAGTGTTGACAATAACCACTGGAAGCATTTTCCATAAGGGAATAATTCTTTCAGTGAAAAAATATCTTCTATTGTTTTTTTGTAGAATAGGTCAGCTTTTACTGTTTTTTATGGGATCTAATATTTTGACCTATGTTTCATAGGTAATCTTCAAGCCAACAGACTTGCGTCCATAATTGCTTGCCATGTACCAATTTTTAGAATCGAGTAGTTATATTACTGAAATGCTGGTCAAGATTAGTTTTGAAATTATTCATACTAGTGCTCTCCACAACCCCTGATAGAAGTTCGTTCCAGGGTACCACAACCCTTTGACTGAACCAGTTCTTGCGTAAGTTACGATTCCATCTGAAATAGACTAGCTGACTGTCATGCCTCCTACTACTACACCAGCTGGACTTGGGCTGCATACCCACCTCTGCCTGAAGGATGTCGTCTCCCATGATTCTGTATAAAAAACACAGATCCCCCAAACCTTCTATTATAAACGGAATACAGATTGAGAGCTGTCAATCTTGCTTCATGTGGTATGCCCTTTAAACCCTTTACTGATCTTGTAAATCTTTGCTGAACCCCCTCTATTCTGTTAATGTCATCCCTATTTTGTGGGGACCACACCTGGGCACAATACTCCAGATGGGGCCTAACCGGAGCTACATACAGTGGCATAAGTACCTTATCATCCCTACTAGATATATGTCTAAGGATGCAGTTTAGGTTCTGGTTTGCTTTCTTCACTTGTGCCCTGCAGTGGGACCCGAATCTGAGATCAGCAGTGACTTTAATCCCCAAGTCTCTTTCCTCGTTGGTAACTGTAAGCCTACTGTTAGCAAGGTAATAAGAACCTGTGGCATTATGTTTGCCGAAATGCATAACCTTGCATTTGCCCATATTCAGGACAAGTTTATTTGTTACTGTCCATTTTCATAACTCATTGATAGCATTCTGCAGGATGCCAAATCAATTTGATTGTTCACCACTGATCCAAGTCTGCAGTCATCTGCGAAATTGTAGAGCCAAATGTTAGGGTTGTTAAGTCTGAGGGAAGATATATAAATGTTAAAGAGGCTTGGCCCCAGAACTGAGCTCTGGGGAACCCTGCTAGTGATTGGTGTCCAGTCAGAAACACTCCATTTATAGTGACCCTTTGTTTACGCCCCTGCAGCCATGCTGAGACCCAGTAACAAGTGTTGCTATTCAGATTAATATCTTTCATCATATCTAAAAGTTCCATATGGGGCAACTTATCGAATGCTTTCGCGAAGTCCATGTAAACCACATTTACAGAGTTCTCATTATCCAGTTCCCTACTGACATTCTCATAGAAAGCCAAGAGATTTGTTTGGCATGATCTAGATTCTGTAAACCCAGGGTGGCCTGGGTCAACTCATTCCTGTGTTATTAGGAAGTTTGATATTAAGTCTTTGACCAACCCTTCCATGATCTTCCCTATCAGAGAGGTTAAACTTACTGGCCTAAAGTTCTCAGGTTTGGTCTTGGGCCCTTTTTTTAAAATAGGGACTATTATAGCAGTTTTCCAGTCCAGAGGTACTGTACCTGTGTCTAGGGAGGCCTGGAAGATGCAAGCAACTGGTGGTACAAGCACCTCAGCTAATTCGCGTATGACTCTAGAGTGTAACTCCTTGGGCCAGGTGATTTGTTTATGTTAACCTTCATAAGCCGATCATGTACGTCTGTGGAGCTGATTATAATTTTCCCAGGGGTGGATGCCTCGTTATCAATATGTGATTCTGAAGTGTTATTATAAACTAAGCAGAAATATTTATTCTGGATATCTGCCATTTCTATGATTGTAGCTGTTTGCCCCACGTCGTTCAAGAATGGACCTATGGTACTATGGCTCCCCCATCATACTATTTATGTAGGAAAAGAAGGATTTCTTACTATCCTTCACCCTGTTTGCTAAGTCCAGTTCAAACTGTGCTTTTGCTTTTTTTATTTATGTTTTGATATTCCTAACACATTCCCTATAGAACTGATCAGCCTGAGGTGACACGTTAAGTTTTAGTTTTTTTGTACATCCTGTTCTTCCTGTTAATCAATGTCTTGATGGATGCATTCAGCCATGCAGTTTTTTTTATGTTGGTGTCATATTTTGGTACGCTAGGTATATAAGTTTTGACAAGACTTTGTACACTAGCTAAGAGTTGATTCGACATATCCTGCACAGATAACTCCCTGAATTCATTTTCCAGTCCCATAATAACATTTGGGTTCTGATGCTTGTGAAACCTGCTCTCCGAAAATCTAGTTTAGTTGTGGTACCTGAGTTCTTAGAAGTTACTGATTCCCTAATGCTAAAGTGGACTGAACAGTGGTCACTACTACCCAAGGGGTTGTTGACCTGGACATTGTTGACTGTGTCACCCATATTGGTAAGTACTAAATCTAGGGTACTAGTTCCCCTAGTGCTACTTAGGACTAGTTGTTCAAGTCCCATCTGGTCGATAATATCAATATACCTCCCTGCCCCTTCGTCCAATCTATATTAGGTAGGTTAAAGTCCCCTACTAGTAATATTCTGTCAACTGGATTTAACTTCTCAGTCATTTTTAATATTGCCTCATCATCTTAGGTGTCATAGAAGGAGGCCTATATAGTAGCCCTAAAATGATCCTGGTATCTTTTTGGGGAAGTAGCTTTACCCATAGTAATTCTAGGGCTCCTGTATCCCACTGCAACTCTTTGCAATGGATAGAGTCATGCACATATATGGCTATACCATCCCCCTTCCTGTGGATTCTGGATTTGGAAAACAAATTGAATCCAGGCACTTTCTTACCCCACAAATCATTATTGTCCCACCAGGTTTCCGTAATTAGAGCCACATGGACATTCTGAGAGTATAGTAGTAATTTAAATTCATCATACTTATTAACCAAGCTCCTGGCATTAATAAGAACTGCCTTCCATTTAGGGGACTCTTTGGGGGTAGTCTTAGTGTTCTTACCACTCCTGTTTAGGTCGTTTACCAGCCCCCCACCCTTTCCCCAGTTCAAATGGACTCTCATTACTTCAAGAGTTCTTTTCCCCAGAATACTAGTTGCTGAAGGGTTTAGGTGAAGGCCATCAGGTTTAAACAAAGCTGTTCTATTAAATGGTACTGAGTTATCCATAAAACCAAATTTCTCCTGCTTACAAAATTGTCTCAACCACCTATTAATTTGCATAGTAAACCCATTTTTTTAATTTAATTAAGTGTAGGATTACAAATACCTTTGAGCCAAGGCTCTTTTACAAAGGCTCCATGTCAAATACAGTACAATGCAGAAAAAATATGGACTATAACATGTTAAGAATAGGAGAGAAATATATTGCTGTAGTCAGGATAAGCTCTACTAGACTGAGATAACATAGAAGAAGGACATGGAAAAGTACACAGGGGACTCAAAGGGACACAGAGGGAGGGGGAGCAGCCAGTGGGATTGTCAGCGTCACAGATGGGGAGTAGTGTCATAGTCAAACAAAATGGGGGGAAGTGCTAACGGGGGAAGGGGATTGGAGGAGGTAAGGCAAGGGAGGGGGAGGAAAGGTGGGAGAAGAGGGAAAATTAAGGTATAAGTGCTAGTGAGGGGGAGCAAAAAGAGGATAGGTTGAAGATGGGTAGGGCTGGTTATGTGTGTAGCAGTCACAGGAGCAAGCAGTAGTGAGATGTCGGCGGAGCTTGGATTTGAATAGGTCAAGTTTAGGTGTGGAGGAGATGTCAGGACTGAGACCATTTAGCCAGCTAGGCCCCCATGGGCAAAGGATCTTTGGACCTGGGAGGTACGACAGTGGGGAACCTGGAGAAGCTGAGTTTCAGAATACCTGGTGTTATGAGGATTCAGGCATGGTCACAGTAGGGCTTGGACTCCAGGTGGGGAGAGGTCCATGGTTACTTTCTTTGCCATAGTGCAGGTTAGATACTCACTGCGGTTGGAGAGTTGAAGCCATCCAGTTTGTGCATAGAGGTCACACGTATGTGTCAGGAGATGGGCACCAGAAATGAGCCAACAAGCCTTATTGAGGGAAGCTGATATTCGTCTAAGCGCAGTGCCATAGATGATAAGGACATAGTCAATGATGGAGGCCACCGTGCTCTGGACAGTGATCCTCAGGGCTTCCATTGTTAGATGTTGTCTGTGGTGGTATAGTAGTCCTAATCGCGTATTTGTGGCTTTGGCCACACTGTCAATGTGGGAACCATACGATAGATTTGGGTCCAGGGTTATTCCAAGGTATTTAAATGATTGCACCTGCTCAAGGGTGTTTCCGAGGCTAGTTGTAATGGTGAGTGGGTCATGCCTATGCTTATTGTGAGTGCTGTTGAAATGCATAACCTTGGTTTTTTTATGGTTTAGGACCAGTTTATGCATACTGAACCAGTTTTCCACAGAGGTAAAACATTGCTGTAGATTGTGTTGTAAGGGTTCAGGGTCCTTGTGGGAGGTGAAGATTACTGTGTCATCAGCATATAGGATGAGTTGCTCAGGGCAGGATTGCGGAAGGGTATTAAGAAAAAGGCTAAATAGTAGGGGGCCCAGTATAGACCCCTGTGGGACTCCAGAGTGGACTGGTCTGGCATCCGAGAGAACTCCCTGATTTTTACTCTTTGTGAATGCATTTCCAAGTAGCTATTGAACCAAGCTGCAGTGTCAGGAGAGAGTCCAGAGGACTGGAGCTGTTCAATCAGCAGACGATGGTGGACAGTGTCAAATGCCTTGGTTAAATTGACAAATACAGCCCCCGTTAGATGACCATTATCCAATGTGCTGTGTAGCGCTACAGTAAATTCCAGTAATGCAGATGAAGTGCTATGGCCTTTTCTGAAACCATGTTGTTGAGTACACAGAACATTGTATTTTTCCAGGTAATCCATAAGTTGGTCAGCCACTATGGGTTCCAGGGCCTTGGAGAGAGGAGGTAGTATAGAGATTGGTCAGTAGTTCCCATGGATGGCCTTATCCCCACCTTTGTGGACAGATGTAACTGTAGCAGCTTTCCATAGATCAGGGAACAGGCTGAGGCTAAGGGAGAGGTTGAAAAGTTGGGTTAATGGATCTAGGACCTCATCAAGGGTGAGAGATTGCAGTTTAAGGTCCAGTGAGTCCCCACTGGTTCTTAACTTGGAGATTACTTTGGTGATGTAATTGCGGGCTTCATGCTTCTTGACAGTTTTGAAATAGAAAGGTGGGTGATTGGGAGGAGTACAAAAGCTAATGGGAGCAGAGGAGCCAGAATCCAGAAAAAAATACATGGGGAGAACACTACTTAGGTCAGTGAACGCAGCATTGAAAGTGTTGGCAATGACCAGGGGATCAAGAGAGATAGACCCATCAACATTTAGCATCAATGGGGAGGATTTGGGCTGCTTCTCCGTGACTTCTTTGATGTTCTTCCAAAACTCACTCCCATTTCTCCAGGTGTTAGAAAGAGCTTCTCTGTAGTACATGCTTTTCTTTAGCCTAATGGATTTCGTGCAGTTGTTTTGGTCACATTTGTAATTCTGTATGTCAGATTGAGCACCCAGTTCCCTAGCCAGTGCCCAAAGGTGGTCAGAAGCTCACCAGTTAGCCATGGGTTGTATAATGCCTTGACTTTTTGCTTTTTGAGTGGGGTGTAGGAGTCACAGGCCGCATTGAAGGAGGAAAGAAAGTAGTTGAGGGCTGCGTCGACATCTATGGATTTGTAAATGGGAGACCAATCATGCTGACTGAGGCAGGATTTAAGGTGACTTAGCTGACCACGGGGAAGAATTCTGCTGGTGATGACTTTAGGTGGGGGTTTGCAAAATTTGTTTGACCATTCACAGATAACAGGGGAATGGTCGCTAAGTGAGTCAGGGAGAACAGAGTTATTGGAGATGTGGGA
Organism: Neoceratodus forsteri; assembly: GCA_016271365.2. Classification (NCBI taxonomy): domain Eukaryota; kingdom Metazoa; phylum Chordata; order Ceratodontiformes; family Ceratodontidae; genus Neoceratodus; species Neoceratodus forsteri. The sequence goes on from CM057453.1 coordinate 1,267,849,423, forward strand.
AGGATGACTGATCAGAACCCAGTCCAGCAGGGTACTAGTACCAGTTTTGTAGTTTTTTCTTGGGGTGGAGATGATCATTTGTGTGAGGTCTGCTGCTGATATGGCATCCCTATAAATACCTGCATCCGATGCATGCCAGTTAATATTAAAATCACCCAGGATGATTGTCTCAGAACCTGTAGGTAGGGATCTGATGAAGTTCAGGGTGGTATAGAGGCTTTTCCCTTGGTCTTTTGGTGGGATATATACAGAGACAATGGTGAGGGCTTTGTTGTGAGCCCCTAGGAGTATTTTAATCGGGAGAATCTGGGCTGCAGAGTCATGGAGGGGTGTAAAGATGGGGCACCCCATGAGATAGTCTTTGATGTAGATTGCACAACCCCCTCCTCTTTTGGACACCCGATCTAGCCTCTGAACATTGTACCCTGGTAGTTCAATTGCCATGTCCGGGATTTTGGGTGTTAGCCAAGTTTTGACAACTGTGAAGATATCAAGGTTGTGTTGGTTTGCAAAGATTCAAACAGCATAAAGCTTAGGGATCAGGCTGCAGATGTTGATGGCTGCGAGGATCAAGCCCCCCAATGGGTTTGCGGGGGCCGGCAGGGCTAACAGGGTTAGGACCTGGGTTTGGGTGCATGTTACCCGACATCAGCAGGAGGAGGAGCAGGAGCTTCAGGGTGCACAAACAGAGTTTCTTGTAGGACAGATTACATGTCTTTTGCTTGCAGGAATATAGTTGGGGCTGCTGACGTTTGTCCCAGAGTGATGACATGTATGATAGAGGAGATAGGTGGGACCAGTGCCCAAGCCTAGAGGAACTTGGAACCAGCCAATCAGAAGCCAAAGAGGGCTGTGTGGGAGAGCAGTGCACATAGTGAAGTGTGCCAAGGTGGCGATGTGGGGTATTTAGTTGGTATGTAGGGGGGGAGGAGGGGTAGCAGGATTCAGGAAGGTGGGAGAGATGCAACAGGGAGGTGAGGATAGAGAGATAAATGAACACATTGCAGGAGGAGTACATGATCAAATATTACATGAAGGCAGCAGAGCCAGGGCACAGGTAGTGCGATAGAAGCGTGGGAGGTGTAGCAGAAGGGGAGAGTAGATAGAGAAGTAGGAGAAGGAGAAGAGAAAAAGAAGAGAAACTGGAAAGAGAAAGCGGAAACCTGGGAAGAGGCCCAATGGGGATGTGACAAGACGGTTCAGAGGACAGGTGGGTGGGGCTTAGGTATATTTAATAAGGTAGGAGGGGGTGCGCAAATTTTAGGCACTTTGCTATGACTGCAATGGGCACTGAAGCCCAGCAAAGCACCGAGAGGTACAGAAAACAGCAGGTCCATTCAGGAGCAGGGGCGAAAAATGGCAGTCCAATCAGGGGTGAAGCGCTGAGCAAGGAACAAATTGCTGCTGCTCATGGCTTCCCCAGCCCATGCTGTATGCTTACCTGGATTAGCTGAATTTTCTGTGGGGTCCTGGCGAGGTGGTGTGGGTGACAAACCTGGAGAGCCATGGCCGCACCAGCAGCAAGCCCGATCAAGGGCTGGATCCGGCTTAGCTGGATTTTCTGTGGGGTCCTGGTGAGGTGGTGTGGGCAGCAAGCCTGGAGAGCCATGGCCGCATCAGTAGCAAGCGTGATCAGGAGCTGGATCTAGGCGGATTTGGGGATTGAAAGCCATGGGTAGGCAATATCCCAGATATTATGACCTCTCCATTTCTGTTCTTGATCTTTGATGTTAGTTCCCTGAGTTTGGCTCGGCTGTCCTCCATCCTACTTTTTGTTACATCATTAATTCCTGTGTGTAAAATCACCAGCAGTCTAACTGTGTTCTCAAGTAGCCCATCCAATAGGTTAGAAACATCATGTAGCCTAGCTCCGGGCAATGTGCTGACTGTGGTGTGCTCCTTTCTCCCCCAACACACTGCAGTGTCTATCCCTCTTGTAATGGAGTCTCCTATCACCACCACATCCCTGTCTGCCATCTCCTCAATACTGGGATGTTCCATAATAGTCTGGCCCTGTGTAGCCTCGAGCAGGAACGGAATAACTGCATCGGGTTGTTCTGCTTGAGTGCCCATAAATCCCTCATGGTCCATTATTAGATCTTCGTATCTGTTAGACAACAGGAGGGGTGTTGTTAATGAAGGACCCAACTTGGAGTTCATATGCATACATGTAACTATTTCCTCAGTTACTGCTACCTCATTTATTGTGTTAATACAAACACAGGGTCCCCCAACCCTGAAATTCTGAGCTTTATCCCCTGTGCTACTGATGTTACTGGCTACTTCGTCTATAAAGCTTTCTAACCTCCCAATCTCTCTCTGGGTTTCCAACCTTTCTCTGAGTTGCGGAATTTCCCCCTGCAGCGAAACAACCAATTGACATTTATCACATACAAACTCACTACACACAGTATCCTCCGTGTACATTTTGCACATTTTACATACTTTTTTACCCTTGCCCTTTTTTGTTTTACCTTCTGCCATTGTAGGTATTAGCTGCACTTTATGGTCTTTATGTCCCTTGATATCCTAATGCTTATGGTTCCTCCACCTGTCCACCAGTGTCCATAGCGGACACAGCAGACACGTGGCGCAAGTGTCTCTGTGCATGTCTCCGCACATGGAACCGCGCTCTCACCCCACTCATGCTTGCTTCCACTCGCGTGGGGTACTTGCTTTGTACCGGGTGGGCAGGAAGTCTCTCCGGGTCAGTTTCTGTGCCCGACTCCTGCGATATTCACTATGCAGCAATAAAATAAAAAAACTACTGCCGCCTTATGCGGTGGACTTAATTTAAAACATAAAGACTACTCCTGCTTTTACAAAGTCCAATCTTCTCAGCACAGCGTAATGCAGTTACCTAGGGACTGGAGAGCAAGTAAGCCTCCTCAGTCCCACAATGCAGTCTGACCAGGAAGCCTGGTGACTGTTGTTTCCATGGCAATGGCTCGAAAACCTACCTCCTCTCCCCAGAGGAACGCACTACCTCCACACCAACATCAACGTTTAAAAGTACGTAAGCTTCCCACCTGGACTGCCTACAGCATTTGCTTTCACTCTAGTCCAGCAATCTGATCCCGCTCACATGGGGCTCTTGCTTTGTACCAGGTGTTAGCCAATGTTAGATCCAAACTTTCCCTAGGTCATTATCCTCAATAATTATATGCATCAGTAGTATATCGCCCCTGATTCTCCTTTGCTGTAGTGTGTACAGGCCTGATACCGAGTGTCTTTCATCATAACTCAGATTTTCCAAGCCAAAGATCATCCTGGTGCACCTCCTTTGGACCCTCTCCAGAAGATTTATATCTCTCCTGAGATATGGACTCCATAGGGGACTACAGTAGTCAGAGTGCGGCCGCACGAATGTCCTATAAAGGGGAAGTATACATGCCTGTGCCTAGATGTGAATGATTTTCTAATCGCTGTTAGGATACTGTTTGCTTTGTTCACCATTGCCTTACAGTAGCAGCTAAATGATTAATCGTTACTTATAAGGATGCCCAAATCTCTTTGTTTGGTCACAGTTTTCAGTTTTGATCCATACCTTGAATACTTGATACCCGGATTGCTAGTCCTAAAGTGCATAACCATGCATTTGCCTATATTAAACTCCATACCGTTGTTGACTGACCAATCTTGAATTTTTTGTAAATCAGCCTGAAGTGTCCTTCCCTGTTGTTCATTGGAAACCTCAGTGCTAATTTTAGAATCATCTGCAAACTTGATGCAGTGGGCACTAACAGTGGCGCACATGGCGGATATAGATATGGAGAATTGGGCTGGCCCCAATACTGATCTCTGTGGGACACCGCTTGTCACCCAACCCTCACTGGACAGGTGTCCCCTAATTCTGACTATTTGAGTTCTTAAGGTAAGCCAGTTTTTAATCCAATTTGTTACTTATGAATTTATTCAAAGTTGCACTAACTTTTCAATCAAGATATTATGAGGTACCTCGTCAAATGCTTTACAGTAATCAAGAAAAAACACATTAACCAGTTTGTTGCTATCCAAGGATTTACTGATTCTGTTATAAAATGTCAACATATTGGTCAAACATGACCTATGTTTCCTAAATCCGTGTTGTGTATTATCAAGGATATTCTTATCCTTTAGTTCTTTGTCTAGAATATCCTTGATGAAAGCCTCAAATATTTTGCCCAAAATTGGTGTCAAGCTTATGGGTCTTTAATTACTCATGTTAGACTTACAACCCTTTTTATATATTGGCACAACCACTGCTGTTTTCCAGTCATGGGGTACTTCCCCAGTTACAAATGATAGATTATATAACAAATAAAGTGGTTCAACCAACCAGGAACTAACTTCATAAAGGAGTCTGGGATGTAAATAATCTGGGCCGACAGATTTAGAGGTATATATCCTCTCCAACTTGTTTATTATGACCTCTCAACTTATGATTTCTCTGAATTCAGTATTATCAGCAATGTCAGTAATAGGTGGCTCAGTTTTGCCAGAATAAACAGAACAAAAATATTTATTAAATCCCTCTACCAAATTCTTAGAGTCAGTGATATCCATACTGGTTATGCACAATGGGGCCCACATTTCTGTCTATGGATTTATTGTTGATATAAGCATAAAAATATTCCCCCCCCCATTGTTTAGTTGTGCCATTTTAAACTCCATATTTTTTTTGCAGTTCTTATTACTTTCTCAGTATTTCTTAATTCTTGCCTATATTTGTAAACATTATAACTAGTGTTATCCCTTTGCACTTTTTTTCTTGCTATTTGCATCCTAACTTTATGGGTGTAGCAGAGTGGGATTTTACTCTTTTTGTTATAAGTAACTTTATCTGGTAGATAAAGGGCCTCTAATTCTAGTAATTTAGTCTTGATCCTGGACCATAGTTCCCCCACAGTTACACTGGGATCAAACCATTTCCACCCATGCAAGGTTTCTCGTATTATATAAAAATCCACGTTACTGTAATTTTTGATAATTCTTTTACCATGAATCATCTTAGGTCCGAAATGGTGTTTGTAAACAACTACATTATGATCACAACCTAGAAGAGGTTCCTGTATCTGGGGTATGCTAGAAACCTCAACCCTATTTGTTAAAATCAGATCCAGAATGTTATCATTTCTTGTTGGTTCTTTGACCAATTGATTCAAGCCATTTGCTATACAGAAATGTAGAAACATTCTTTCCTGGTTATTTGATGCAGTATGCTGACTCCAATTTATTCCAGGAAGATTGAGGTCTCCCATTAAAATTTCATCATTGTTAGACGCAATGGTATTCATATGTCTAACAGCATCATATGATCCCTAAGGTTTATATCAGGAGGTCTGTATACTACACCCATTAGCATTTTTTTCTGCCATGTAGCATTAGTTCAATCCACAGACTATCATCTGCTGCAGTCATATTGATTTCTACTTTAGCTTTCCTACAGGGTATACCAGTCCTGACATAAAGTGCTACCCCCGCCATTTTTTCGCTCTCTATTCTTATAATATAATGTGTAACCCTTAATATTATTATGAAAGATGCTATCTTTCCACCACACTTCTGTAATGGCTACAAAATCAACATCCTGGTCCATCATGATGATTTCAAGCTCATTTTTCTTAATTGTATTTAAACTCCTAGCATTTGCTACGACCAATTTAAGATGTTGTTTTTTGGCCCGACCATGATTTCCTAGGTGGAGTTTATTTTTAAAAGAAATTCTAGTACTTAGATCCCAGTGCCCCTTATGGTTTAGTTTTTTGAGACTGTTGGAGTTTGATTAATTACATCATAACATTTGAGACCTAGTTTTCTTGTACCTTTCTTATTCAAAAGAAGTATGTCATAACTGTACAATCCCCAATTGTCAATAAATTCCTCGTACATGGTGATACATTTTATACCTGTCTCCAAATACCACCTACAGAGCCAATTGTTACAGGCTTTGATTTTCTTTACCCTTGAAAAGCCTACTCTTGGTACTGGGAGTACCTCTGAAAAATTGATCTTAGAGTTACATGTGCTAATAGCTCCGTAAAGATTCTTCATTTCTTTTATAGTGTCGTCAACATAGCTAAATCCCAGGTTGTTAGTATCTGCATGCAAGATCACTGTTTTTGTCGTCTCTGTATCTTTAAGAATGGTTGGTATCATACTAGCGATGTCCTGGAGTTTAGTTCCCCTATAACAGCAGCTTGTAACATTCTCTTTTTTTCCCCTTTGTTGAATATCTATCAGTGTATTTGACCATGGAGTCTCCCAGGATATAAAATTCCTCCTTTGGGATATTGTGATTATTAGATTCCTGCCTGTCCTCAGTTTGTGTAGGTGCAGCTGCTGTTGGCCCCAAATTGTCCTTACTTGTTCTTTCTAGTGCATCAATATTAGCTGAACTGGCCATATCCAATAATCCATTTGATTGTTCCTCAATGCTATCCATTAAATTTAATAAAGAGGCAAATCGATTCTCTTCCACCGGTTTAGATCCTAATACTCTATGTCTGTGTTTCTTTGATTTTGGATTATGTCCAATCAATACTCAATCATCCTGTGTCTCTTCATCACTATCACCGTGTGCTCTGTTCCTCTTTTCACGAGCTCCCTTGCTTACAACAGTTTTATTTATAGTGGATCGATATGTTTCCAGTTTTGATTTGAATGCCTCAATTTCTTTGTTCTTTGCACATATTAAGGCCCTAAGTTCAACCACTTCAGTGCATTTGTTATAGGTAAAGACTTCAAAACCTGTATTTGGTGCTGTGCTAAACATGCCACATGTGGAGCATCTTATTCTGATATCTCCACTTGCTAACTTTACTGTGTTAATATCCATGATGTATTTTACAAAAGGGCTCCAAAAAACTTACTTCCTAGTAATGTAGTCCCAAATGTAAGTATTTTTCCAAATTAGCAACCTCATATTTTGCCATTGATTAGCTAAAAAATGACAAAGATTTGAGCTTTGAAACTTACAGGTTTTGTAGGTATCAACTGGGGATAGGTCCTTTTGGGCTTGTTAAAAAATAACTAGTTTTTTTTCAGTTAACTGTGTTTAATTGGTTGTGCATGCACTTTCAAATACTCATGGAGAGAATTAGCAAATTAGAAAATTTTATGTTAAAGTTCTACAAAAAGAATAACTTCAAGATAACTTTTTAAAATTAGTAAAAGTTAAAGGTGACAGTTTACTGTTTGTGAGGGAAGGTTAGTATGAGTCATACAATGTATTATTTAATTAGTTATTGCTTAAAAATGAAAATCTTAGCACAGGAATGCTTCCCAGATTTAAATGTGTTTCTGTAAAGTCTACGTATACCGTATATATGTATATATATATTTTTTATGGGGACATTTTTTTCTGACTGCTGGTGAGGCTTGGTGGTGGCATACCAACCATCCACTCCATCCCCCCTTTGTGGGGATCACAAGGCATGGCAGGGGTGTGCTTTTTCCCCTTGGTTACAGAAGTAGCTATGGGAAGCCATAACCACCCCGAGGGTGTTGGCGTGAAGGACCAAAGTGCAGGCAGGAAGCTGTGCAGAGATACTTCTTCCACCAAGCACCTAACAGCACCCTCCCCTCCCGATGCCATCCACTGGGTGGATAGTTGCCCAAGCCTCCCCTGGAGAGGAGAGCTGCCTAATGGCAGCTCAATCCAGCTCCTCCCTCCCCCCACTGCCAACCCCCAATGACATGGGCTCATTCTCAAGCACAGGTTGCCAGTACAGTGCAAGGTATGGCGTCCATTGCCTCAACCCTCAGAGCCACTGGGCACCATTGATTTTTTAAATAGGTTTTAAAATATTCATGATGCATGATGTTTTATGTCTTGTGCAACAATTTCCAAAGTCTTTGCAAGGTAATAAAGTACAGTATTTCTTAAATATTAGAGTTGCATGATGGTTTTTGTTCTGTGCAGTGATTTTCAAAGTCTACACGAGGTTATAAACTATTTCTTAAAATATTTATGCTGCACAATGGTTTACGTGCTGTGTGAAGATTTTCTAAATATTTGTGCATTATAAACTGCTGAAATCTTCATGATGCCAATAATGTTTGTGCTTTGTGATGATTTTCAAAAATTTTATGTGGTTATGAAACATTTGTTAAAATCCCGTGCTGCAAGATGGTTTTGAAAATCTCTGGGCTGCTCAACAGCTTTTAAAATCTGTGTGCTGCACGATGGTTTTTAATATTCACACACAAATCCTTTATGGAGATATTAGAAATCTACTTGATTTGTGAAAGATTTAAAAATATATGTGCTGCAGAAAGATTTTGGCAATCTATGTGCTGTAGTACATACAAACATATGAAAACTGCCAGCAGAAAAAGGCCTATTGGTCTATCAGGTCTACTTGAATTTGTAGCTAGCAGCCCTATTCTGCAGCTGCCCCTCCCTCCTTACCCCCTCTCAAAATATTTTTTTTTAGTAGTAAAATCTGTAATTTTTTATGCAGGAATAAGATGGTACAATCACACCATTAGGATCCAGGTCTTGTTTTCAAGGTGGTCCTGTTTACAGTTAAGTTACATTAACATTTTAAAAAGAAACACATTACACTTATTCAGTAAGTAAGCATAAAAGACATTTATACTTATTATTAAGGGACATCAAAAACTAACTAATTTGCCTTAACTATATTGCCTTAGAGTTATAAAAAGACAAATTACATTTAAGACACTTAATAAACAACAAAAAGACAAAGAAGCTTAATGCGCAAGCACTGAGGCTAGGGTTACCCCAAAGGGCATTGGCCAGGAAGCCAAGTTTCAAAGAAATACAAAATCACACATACCCCCATAATGTAAGCATCATGGGCTATATATGCAAACCACCACAAAATATTATGCTGGTTCAACTTTAAGCAAAAATGCATGGTGCTGAAAGGCCTCTCACACAATCTGCAAAGGGTGCCAACAGAAGATACAGACATGTGTTTTGTCTTACCAGGACTCATCAGTGTGCCTCATCTGTATGACACCCCAGTGGAATGAACCAGCTACCCTAAGTTGGTCTATCTGGGTTGGGTTGTGGTGAGCCCAATGAAAACAAGAAACAAGCTAAAAGACAAAGAACCTTAGTGCGCAAACACTGAGGCAAGGGTTACCCCAAAGGGCACTGGTCAGGAAGTCAAGTTTCAAAGAAATACAAAATCACACATACCCTCATAATGCAAAGTATCACGGGCTGTATATGCAAATCACCACAAAATATTATGCTGGTTCAGCTTTAAGCAAAAATGTATGGTGCCGGAAGGCCTCTCACACAGTCTGCAAAGGGTGCCAACAGAAGACACAGACACATATTTCATCCTACCAGGACTCATCAGTGTGCCTTGTCTGTATGACACCACTGTGGAATGAACCAGCTACCCTAAGTTGGTCTATCTGGGTTGGGTTGTGGTGAGCCCAATGAAAACCAAAAACAAGCTAAAAGTCAGAGAACCAGGCTGGCCCAGTGGCACTGAGGGTTGAGGTGCTGGACACCATATCTTGCTCCATGCCAGTGACCCGGGTTCAGGAATGCACTCGGGCCACCGGTGGTTGGCTGGGGGAGAAGGATTGAGCACCCAATGGCCTGCTGTCCTTCTCTGGGGAGGGATGGGGAGTTAGTCTCTGCTTACCGCCACCATCTGGGGATCTCGTGTGGTGCTGACATGGTCGGGGACAACACAGGGGTTGACACTGGTGAAGGACAGGAGTGGGCACCCATCTCAGTGTGTGTCGGGCTTGTTGGTCCTCATTGCACACCAATGTTGAGGGGAATTAAGAAATGGAGGAAAAAATTCCCCATGTGGTCCTAGGCAATGATCCCCACTCCATATCCAAGATGCAGAGGGGCAGCCTCTGCTGTGTATGCACACTTCCCTGATGTCCAAGGAGAGGTAAGGGGAGTCTTCCTTGCCCTGCCTGGAGGGTTAACTAGGGGGTTGAAAGTAACTAGAGGCAGGCGTGCACTCTAGGGGCAGACTCCTTGGTGGATTGGAGAGTGGCAGACTTGGGGATCTGAGAGAAAAAAGAGGGTCTGGGGCCATAGGAGGATAAACAATAAGTAAAAACAAAGATAAAGAACCTTAATGTGTAAGCACTGAGGCAAGGGTTACCCCAAAGGGCATTGGCCAGGAAGCCAAGTTTAAAAAAAATACAAAATCACACATACCCCCTTAATGCAAAGCATTGTGGGCTATATATGCAAATCACCACAAAGTAGTATGCTGGTTCAACTTTAAGCAAAAATTAGTGGTGCCGGAAGGCCTCTCACACTGTCTGCAAAGGGTGCCAACAGAAGACACAGACACGTGTTTCATCTTACCAGGACTCATCAGTGTGCTTCATCTGAATGACACCCAGTGGAATGAACCAGCTACCCTAAGTTGGTCTATCTGGGTTGGGTTGTGGTGAGCCCAATGAAAACAAAAAACAAGCTAAAAGACAAAGAACCTTAGTGCACAAGCACTGAGACAAGGGTTACCCCAAAGGGCATTGGCTGGGAAGCCAAGTTTCAAAGAAATACAAAATCACACATGCCCACATAGTACAAGGCATCATGGGCTGTATATGCAAATCACCATGAAATATTATGCTGGTTCAACTTTAAGCAAAAATGCATGGTGCTGAAAGCATAGCAAATAATGTTTATTATTCAAAGACATTTCTAAACCTATCTTAGATACTGTCTGGCTGACACACCCTAACAGTCATGCATGACAGACATAGAACAATTAATTATGAAGAATGTTTCTAATTCAAGAGACTATGAGGCCTACATGCTCTATTATCTTATCTAACCATGAACTAACATTAAAAATCTATGTGCTGCTCAATGATTTTCAAAATCTATGTCCTGTACAAAGATATTTATGTTGGAAACCTGTGTGTTATGCAAAGGTTTTTAATTACCCTTTAACAAAAACTCTATCATAGGAATCCTAAGAATAATATAGAGTCTACAAGCATTAGCCATTATCGACTCACCAATTTTCATTGGACATACTGCCCACCTAAGTACCTATCAAGAGACATCTTAAATACATCCATCAATGGACTTTCAACAATATATTTAGGTAATGAGTTCCACGGTGATACCACCCTTGGTTTAACCAAAAACCTGTTTTAGTGGTTCTGATGTTCTCTCCTCTAAGCTGGAACTGATGTGTTTTTAAGTCTATTAATATGCTTACATTGCAATCCTATACTCGGTTTACTCGGTTTGATTCTGACATAAGTAGGCATGTGCCCATCTAGAATGACACCCACACCTTGGTGGGTAGATTAGTCCATACAAGTAGTCCAGTTAAGGAATTTGTCCAGTCTCCCCTTAAACATATTGAAGTCAGTAGCATCAACAACATGTTGAGGTAGAGCTTGTTCCAGGCATTTGCCACCCTAGTAGTGAAGTAGTTGTCCCTCCTACAAATGTAGACAGGAGGAACCAGCAGTTGTTTGTTATGGCTTCTTAGGTTAAGGGTATGATTGCAAAATTGGAATCTGCATTGTGCTGCTAAGTTGGGATTCTGCAGAATCTGAAACAATTGTAATAGATCACCCCGCTTTCTCCTATTTTCTAAACTTACTAGCCCAGTGGAGCAAAGTCTGTCTGGAGAGCTCAGGTGTTTTAACTTTGGAATGGGTTTTGTGGCAATACATTGTACCTTTGTAACTAAGTCGATGTTCTTTTTTAAATAGGGATTCCAAAAAGGGAATTGTAGTCTAAATGTGGATGGATGTAGGTTCTGTAAAGTAGGATAAAACATTGTTTATTTCTGCTAATGAAACTGCATTTCATGTAGTTCAGAATACCATTAGCATTATGGGTGACCTTGATGCAGTAAATCTGGTGTTAACTATTACCCCTAGGTCTCATTCATGATCAGCTGCTTTAAGAACCTTGTTGTTAATCGAATACATTAGTGATGGATTCTTTTTGCCAAAATGTAGACCGACACACTTTTCATGGTCACTTTCATCTTGTTAACCATGGTCCATGTTTCAATGGTCTTTAAATCGTAGACCATTGTCATGTATTTGTGAGTATCCATCTTGGCTCCCAATTTTGTGTCATCTGCAAATTTGGATTTGGACAGGGAGTTTGTAATGTTGTTATTAATGTCTGAGATGTATAGGTTAAAGACGGTAGGATCAAGAACCGATCCCTGCGGTACCCCACTACTGACATTGGCACAGTTAGAAACATAACCCTTCGCTCTCACACACTGTGATCTATTTTGTAGACAATTATCAATCCACCTGACTAGGTACTTGTTAAAGCCCATCTGTGTTAACTTAGAGATGAGTTTGGAGTGGGGGACTGTGTCAAATGCCAATTGGCAAAGTCCAGCATAATTACGTCCAACAGTATATTATTGTCCAAAGTATTGCTAACATTATTGTAAAAAGTGACTACATTGGTTGAACATGAATGAGCAATGCTAAAGCCATGTTGGAATTGATCAGTTAGCCCTTGGTGTTTTATCTCAGACTCAGTTTTGTCTTTTATCAGTCTTTTCATTATTTTACAATAGAGGCATGTTTGGCTGATAGGCCTGCAGTTGTTAACTGACCCCTTGCTCTCCTTTTCATGAACAGGAGTGACAGTAGCCTTTCTACAGTCAGATGGGACCTTGCCAGTTGCTAATGACATATTGAAAAGAATTGACAGAGAAACTGATAGTGCTGATGACATTTCTATCAGTAGCCTAGAGTGGATGTTCTTCGCACCAGGAGAGGTGTTTTTCTTCAGTTTTTTGATAGAGTTCTCAATTCCCCTCAATAAAGTGAATAGTGTTAATGTCAGAGCCATGCATTTGGTTGCTGGATGGGAACCCTGTCTTGAACACCAAACAGAAATAATCATTAAAAATGTCAGCAGTGACAGTGCCATCTTCAACTGTTAATCTGTCATCGAGGCAGTATAGCGTAATGGTTAAAGGCTCTGAGCTACAAATCTGGAGACCTGGGTTTGAATCCCATAGCCCCCACTTGCATACAGTATACTGTGTGACCCTGAGCAAATCATTTAACTTCCCTGTGCTCCCAGGTCGCCACCTGTAAACAAGCTTTCAGCTTAGTGTGCCACTCCTGGTTAAACAATTGGAAAAAAAAATTAAAATGATTGGACAAATAAGTTTAGGTTCATTTTTAAGGTTATTTACATAGGAAAAAAATATCTTATTGTTTCCTTTGGTGTGGGTGATTTTAAATTAAATTTTTTCTTCTTGTTCCTGATCATGTATTTTAATTTTTAAAGTTCAGTCTTGTAACGGGCTATTTCTATCGGGCTATTGTCTTTTTAAGTTTTTAAAATTATTTTTCCTTTTTGGATATCTGTTGTTTAATAGCTTGGGTGAGCCAAACTGGCACCCTGCTCCTCTTATCAAATTTCATTTTTTTGGCACAAATGAGTTTTTGAGTTCAACAATGGTGTTTTTTAGAAAGGACCAAATTTCTTTGACAGAAAGAATGGAAGTTACGTGCTCCCAATCAATACAGTTTATGGCTTGACGCATGCTTTTGAAGTCGCCATTACTGAAGTCGCTAATAAAATTGGTGGCAGTTGATTCATATCTGCATGAAGTTATGCAGCACTGGACAGCTTTATGGTTACTACCCCCAAGTGAGCATAGGATGTGTATGTCAGACAGATTTTTTTCAATATTAGTCAAGATGAGATCCAGGATGTTATTTTCTCTAATTGGGGAAGTTACACAATGTTGTAGGCCTTTGCTGGCTAAAGGATTTAGGAAATCATTTTCCTGATTTGTTGACCCAGTTGGATTGTTCTAATTAATGCCTGGAAAGTTGAAGTCACCTACGATTATGGTATTCCCTTTTTCTGTGGCACAACTGATTTCTCTTATACATTAATTGTTGCATTCCAGATCCAAGTTAGGATATCTATAAAAATTGTCAAATAGGATCTTTGGTCTGTTTTTAAGCTGGATTTGAATTCAAACGCTTTCTATAGAGCAGCCTATTTTGGGTGAGGGAAATATATATATTTTTGTTACCATTTTATCCCCTTGCCCCACGGCCCTTGATCAGGAGGGAGCCCCAGTCATGTCCCCTGATGTCCACCAGCTGATGCCAACCATCTACCCTCAGGGCTTGCCCCCCTGGCTGGGTTGGTGGGGGTACCCCAAGCCCCACCAAAGACTGGATCTAGTTCTGGTCAGGGCCATGGCTATTCGGGGGCAGAACCTGTGAGCTCCCTCCATCATCCAGCCAGGAGCTTCTTTTTCCACCTATTTTCTCCCTCAGGGGTAGAACGTGCTATGACGCCCATGACGGTACTGCACACGCTCCCATATGCATCCAGTCAGGCGTCTACCCTACCTCTGACCACTTGTCGGCAGCATCAGTGTGCCAGCCCCTAACCTTCACTAGGGGCCAGGCATGCACCGACAACTGATAGCCCCCCCTTCCCAGAGAAGGAGAGCTGTCCCTTGGATGCTTAATCCATTTCCTTCCTGGCCTACCCCAGGTGACTCGCTCGCACCACGAACATGGGTCGCTGGCATGGCAGGAGGTAAGGCAGGATGCCTCAGCCCTCCATGCCACCAGGCTGGCAGTGAGGGAAATATTTTATGGCATGAGATGTTGTTATTTACATATATGCAGACCCCACCCCCAATTTGCTTTTTCTATTGTTAGAAAATAAGTGATAGCCCCTTATTTCTTTACTCCAGTTGTTACTATCCTCCTACCATATTTCAATTACTGCCACCATGTCAAAGCTGTCTCTTAGCATGATTGTCTCAAGTTCTGCTTTCTTGACCATGTTTAAACTATGAGCATTCATTAGTATAATTGTACATAGATTAGAGGGCTTGAATGTGTGTTTGGCAGTGGTGGATATGGAGCTGGTTACTCCCTTGTCCCCCCATCGTGTTCAGTTGTAATTATTGTTGATGAAGGTTTCAATTTTTTTGCCCAATGCCATGCTACCCCTTCTGTTAAGGTGCAGTCCGTCCCAGCTGAAAAGGCTATTATTATTATTATTATTAAAAGTTTCCCAGTCAGTGAGGCAAGTGTAGCCATTTTTCAGTGTCCATTTTAGGAGCCACTCATTGATTTGTTTTATTTTATTGTTTTTAATGTGGCTAGCCCTTGGAACAGGAAAAAATTCAGAAAAACATATAGTACTCCCTTTGTCCTTTAATTTATTACTGAAAAATATGAAATCATTCTTAGTCTCATCCACGCTGTGCTTATTTATATCAATGATGCCTATGTGAGCAACCACAAAGGGGTTTGGACCTGCATTACTAAGTATGTTGTCTAGCATTCTTGCTATGTCTGATATTTGAGCACCCCTGAATATATATTCAAAAAAAATCCTCATTTTTAAAGGCCTTAAAGACTAAACAAAGGTCACCCCTTGTTCATTTATACTCAAGTGAGAAAAGACCCAAGTCCCTTAGTCTTTCCTCATATGACAGACGCCTTATGTTTAGCTATCCATTTAGTTGTTTTACGTTGGACCCACTCTAATAAGGAGACATCTCTTGCTTTGTATGGTGCCCAGAACTGGCTGCAATACTCCAGGTGGGGCCTAACCAGTACACCATACAAGGGCACTATCACACCCCTATCCCTGCTTTTTACATGCCCGATGATACATCCAAGCATTTTATTAGCGCGGCTCACTACCTCCCTGGTGTGATCACTAAAAGATAATGTGTTGTTCATGATAACACCTAAATCCTTTTCCCTATCTGTTATTTCAAGTTCAGTACCATTTGGAGAATACTTATGCATTCTATTATTCCTGCCAAAGTGTATGACTCTGCATTTATTTTCATTAAAGAGCAATTTATGTTCTTTTGCCCATGATTCAATTTTATTCAGTTCAGACTGTAGTTTGTGAATAGCTTCTTCATTTTCCACAATAGCTCCAAGCTTTGTGTCATCTGCAAACGTACATATCCAGGATGTAGTAGATGATACCATGGATGACACAAATATGTTAAAGAGGGTTGGTCCTAGCACCGAACACTAGGGGACCCCACTGGTAACAGTTCCCCAACCCGAGCTATATACTTTTATTGTGATGCGTTGTTGTCTATTATCTAACCATAAGCCAATCCATCTGATAATATTTGGGCTAAATTTATTTTTTAATAGTTCCTCAAGTAGTTCTTTATGGGGTAATAGGTCAAACGCCTTGGTGTAATCTAAATATACAATGTCGACAGGGAACCCATTATCTAGTACACTACTGACTAGCTCAAAAAAATGAAAGAGATTAGTTTGACATGATCTATGAGTTGTGAATCCATGCTGGGTCAAATCACCTAAGCCATTATCCTTTCTATGTTCTTCCATAAATTCCTTAACACATGCTCCCAAAATTTTTCCTAGAACCAATGTCAGGCTAATTGGCCTGTAGATCTTAACATAATGTCTAGAGCCTTTTTTATAAACCAGCGTGATATTTGCTTCCTTCCATTCTGGGATGACCTTGCCTAGAGATAGAGATTTTGTAAATAGCATAGCTATACAGTAAGTCCTGCGAGTTCTCTCGATAGCTCCTTTAAAAGTCTAGGGTGTATGTTGTCGGGTCCAGGGGATTTATACATTTTTAACTTTTCCAACTTTCGTTTAACATCGCTTTCAGTGATGATAGGTAAAGTTTCACTAGCTAAATTAGTTTCTTCTGAGGGGAGTTCACAATCAACTTTTTGCTGATAAACACTTAGAAAGAATGAATTAAATAATAAGGTCATTTTATTTTCATTTTCAATCAACATATCACCTGAAGAGAGTGGTCCCACTTTTTATTGCCCCCCAAACCACTAATGTAATTAAAGATAGATTTATTATTGTCTTTTGCTTTGTTTGCCAGTTAATGTAATATAACTTTTAAAAATATTTAATGAATTTTTTTTACTATTTGTGAAGGAGTGGTATAACTATCTGGGCAGACTGAGTGGGCCAAGTGGTCATTTTCTGATGACAAAATCTATGTTTCTATGTTTCTATTTGACTAGACACACAATTTGCCCTATGCATCACTGGGTTCAGTATGCACCACAAAGGACATGTACCATGATGTCCAAGTGCATGCCATATATTGGCCACCAGCTGGACATGCAGGGCTGGCATTCACTGTCTCTGGGTGGGCTGATACATGGTTCCATTCTTCTGAGCAAGCTGTGGCACCACCTGAACCGTCCCAACCTCTACTGGACTATTGACTTTCAATTCAAAAGCAGGAAAGTCCCATGGCCAGCAGGAGCAGGTGCTCATAATGTATAACAGTTCGTGGAAAGACTGGTATTTTCCCCATCAGTAGAACTGCTTTTGGCTTTTCACAGATCCCAGATATTCTAATCACGTCTAGAATTCCTAGGATATGTATGAAACAGCAGACCTATGCAGGATGACTCCATACATGAGGCTTGCCTTTTGGTTATGAGGGGAAGGGAACGGTGAGCAATAGGATTGCTATTTACCAATTTTGAATATGTTGACCCTATATGATGTATCACACTGTTGATGCATGGCCCTCTACCTGTAGACTGGCCTTAGATCATAAGGGTGGTGAGAGTTAGGCTTTACAATACTAATCACTCATTTCCAGACTTTGTGGGCATTGGATTGACAGCCCTAATTATTCATTTCCAACCTTTATGGGGTCTGAGTTTTATGCAGTAGCAGCCCTAATGAGCATTAACATAGTTTTTGTACTATCTATCTATCTATCTATCTATCTATCTATCTATCTATCTATCTATCTATCGCACAAAAAGCAAACCACACGAAGGCTGGAAACTTAAATATTAAAGAACACGATGCCCACAAAGTTTGCAAAATGTGTTATTAGGGTTCTTATGTCTAATTCTCACCCACCATACCATGTTTACTACTCTCATGACACAAAGACAGTCTACAGGTGCATGACCATTCATCAATGGTTTGGTACCTCATACAGGGTCAACTTAGTAAAATTGGTATAGCAGCCATAATCCCTTTTCCCCTATCCTCAGGACTAGGGTGGAACAAATCAGTTGGCCAGATGGTCAATGGCAAGTAAAGTAGCTGGTTTTGTTACTCCATTTTGATACTTACTAGCTAACTGGGTACCTGCCAATGAAGTTATTTGCGAGCCCTGGAAAATTATGGCCATAAAAAATATTGAACTGGCTAACATATTTTGAAACCTACTAGCCGAACTAACCACCAGCTGACTGACCGGTTTCTCTCATCATGGTGGTGACACAAGGCCAAGCTACAGGTCTAGCACATCCTAAAAGGCTGTGCTGGAGTTTTGTTTATTCAGCTACAACAAGTCCCCAAAATTGTATACATATCCCAAACATGTAACTTGTTTTGATGGTTTCTAAATACACTACATGTCTTAAAGAAAGTAGCTCACAGCTATACAATGTGCATAATAGTTTCAAATTTGTAAAGTTTCCACTGCTTTGTGGAGGATCTACAATACTGTGTGCCAAGTAAGGTAAACAAAGACTTGTGGCACTCATGGTCTCACCAAATTTTGGATGAAATAATGCAGACAAAACAGCAGCTTTTCTGATTCCAACTGCAGTTTATTAACTGGAGAACAAACAAAAAAAACCATTTCTATCATGTGTAACAAGCTTTGTAATATACTTCTGATGGTGCACCTGCATAAAACATTACACTGGAAGAACGATTAGGCCGCTTAAAATGCAGGTCCAAGAACATATTAGGGCTATTATAAATCAAAATGATCATAGCCCACTTGGTAGCCATTTTGCAGAATGCCACAATTCCAATCCAGTACATTTAAAATTTATGGCTCTGTATCATGTACCTCCCCTAGAAAGAGGAGGTGATAGATTAAATGTGTTAAATCAAAAAGAGACAAGATGTATAGTTTCTTTAAATTCTGTACAACCGATAGGATTTAATGAAGAGGTGGATTTCACCCCTTATATAAAGGATTAGTAAACATATTGTGGTTCCATCTTTAATCATAAATATAAAATACTAGCTCAGTGACAATGTTTCTCACCTGTGTCCTATTATATTTATTCATTTCTTTTACTTTATTTCATATTGTGGTCTTTTCCCTCCTTCCCTTTTTCTGCCCTTTCCCCTTTTTCACTTTTACTCTTCCTCCTCCCCCCCGCCTCGACCACTGTATTTTAAGGAATATATGTGTGATTTTTGTATGTATGATGTATTTGTAATAAATTCTGAAATCTTGGATGCAATAATAATGATTACAGATTTATGATAAGTCCATGGTCATAGGGTGTGTATGTCTCTATAACAATTATTATGTATATATTTTTAGGCTAAATCTCCTATATGAAGTTGCCTAATAAAAATATTAAGTTGTGTTTACTCTATTATTAAATAATGAAACAATGTAGCACCCTTTAAGAGAATAGTAACTGAAAAATTACGTTATGGAAAAATACTTTTTTTAATTTTTGTATAAGTTAGGTTATGTGAATTATGTATGTGTGTATTTCTTTAAGCCACCTGAATAAAGGCAACACCTGGTAGTAATGAATTTACCCCTAATTGAACGCCTGATTTTAGGGCTGAGGCGCTAGAGCAGCAGTTTGTTCTCCAGTTAATAAACTGCAGTTGGAATCAGAAAAGCTGCTGTTTTGTCTGTATTATTTCATCCAAAATTTGATGAGACCACGACTGCCACAAGTCTTTGTTTACGTTGTAATTTTGGGATTCGCCTTCCCTTTTTGTGATAGCACCCAGGATACTATCCGAGATGCACCTTCATTTCTGGTTTGGTGCCAAGTAAGGTGCAGGTTATAATGGATATAAACCTTTGCAGGCATGTACTACAAAGTATTGTAATTACAGATCTACAATGTATATAAAACACTAGACCTGTGTGGCTTGACCCTGAAGATGTTGTTCGACCATCAGTCAAGAGGGTAGTGGAGTGGGAGCTGTGTGAATTAGGGTTGTTATATACCAGTTTTACTTTGTTGACCCTGTATAAGGTACCATACCATTGATGTATGTCCCTGTACCTGTAGACTGTCTCTGGGTCATGAGAGTAGTGAACGTGGTAGGGTGGGTGGGAGTTAGACATAAGAATCCTAATAGCACATTTCCAGACTTTGTGGGCATTGTGTTTGTAACCTCAAAAAGTTTATTTTCAACCTTTGTGGGGTTTGTGTTTTATACAGTAGCAACCCTAAGGAGCATTAACAGAGTGTTTGCCCATAAATTTCCATACTTTTAAAGAAATGTGTGCAAAAGCTGGCCCATTGGCACAACGATAGCACTGCCACTCGTGACACTGGCGATCTGAGTTCAGGAATGATATTGAGTCATTGCGTAATGGCTGGGAGGAGGAGGAGGAAGATCAATCATTCCCGAGGACAATCTTCTTCTCTGGGAAGGGAGGGTTATAGCTGCCATCTCATGACCGCCACCTAGGTGACCAGAGGTGGTGGTGGTGCAGAGCAGGAAGCTCAAGTCGGGGAGAGGAGATGCTGGTGGAGCTGGACACATGATGCACTTCTGGTGCATGAGTGCATCAAGTAGTTCATGACTGCTTGGCATCTTTAGGGCAGGGAGGAAAAAAGGAAAAAACCCTCCAGCCAGCAGAATGATGCCACTTCCACTCAGCAAGCCCTGCACTGCCAACCTTGGCACCTCGACTCTGGACCAAGCATGACCTTTGGCAGGGGCAAGGCCTTCCCCATTGACCCCAGCCTGGTGTGTAAGCCAGGGAGGAATAAGGAGCAGAAAGGGAAGTCTGGGGAAAGGTGGGTGATTGGCCTAGGAGTGAGGAGCCCATCGAAGAGGGCAGGCTGGAAAGCTGGGAGAAAAAAAAATAGTTTATGTAGTAACTTCATTTACTCATGTCCTTTGAAACCCTATGCAAAAAAGGACGTGACTCGTAGCATACATTTCACAGGACCCTTTCTGGTTTGTGAAAAGCCAGAAGGACGTCTGTGGAGGGGGACACAGTAGTCCTTCTGTGGACTGTTACATACCATTATCCCCTGCTCCTGCAGGCTATGGGACCATTTGGGCCATTGAACTGAAAGCCAAATGACCTACCATTTTCTGGCATGGTGTGTCTTTGATGCATTTGAAATATTTATTTTCAGATGGTATCTGGCTAACTTTAGTTAAGGCTTACAGAATTAACATAGCTGACAGTAATTACAAGAAGGATTGCTCAAATAATCCATTTTAAAAATGTATAGTTAGGATAATAGGTGTTTGTCAAGACCTCATGTAAATGTGAGCCTGAATTTGTTTTGTTTTTTTGCTTCTCTCTCTCTTGCTCTGCTAAACTCTCCCTTCCCCTTCCTATCCCTCCTCCTCCTCTCTTGTCCATGACTGTCCTCCTACCCTCCTTACCCCTTTTATCTACTGCTACATTTCTGACCCTGTTCTCTTCTCTCCACAGCTCCCTCCCTGCTGTGAGAGGGTCATAAGGGCACCTGTCTCTGAGGATCCTGCCCTTCCTGAGCCATTCATCCCTTGCCGCCTTCAGTTAAGATGGCCATAACTTGGCATCTCTCTCATTTAACCCCACCACCACTCTGCAGCAGTTACCCCACCATCCCCACCACCACCCTTGGCAGTCTCTCTCTTTTATAGTGCTGTGGCCCCACCCTGTCCTGCCTTGTGCCTGCCCCTGATTTCCCTGTTTTTTTCTAACAGGCTACTTTTCCCTCTGCAGCTTATAACCACTTGCTGCTAGATGCTGCGCTCTCCTCATATTTCCAACTTCAGTGATGTTTCTCGCCTTGCTGTACCTGCACTTCCCATCAATTGCTCAAACTTGCCCCCTTGCCCTAAGCCCTATGGCCTTCACTATTTCTTCAGTTTGCAATCTCAGCAGTGGACCTCACCTAGACGTACCCTGCCCTAAACCCTGTGGCTTTTGCAACTTCAGAAGTTCTCAGTTTCAGCAGTGGTGTTCACAATCTGTGCCAGCACCTTTAACTACCACTATCCTTTACTCCACCATGGCTCTCCCTTAATAGACTTATGATACTCAGGAGCCAATTTGAATGTTTCTTTTCAAGTGGCCACCTTGTCATCTCCATTTCACTTTGCCGATGCCACACTTTGTGCAACTTAAATTAATTATTCCTCTTTGAAGCAGGAGTACACTTTGCAGTTTTTAGCTACCCATTTCACCCCGATGCAGGATTTATGCTTCGACTGCTGGGCTTCACTAAAGGGAGAAAAATGTAAGCCCGCGCTCCTGTAACTAGCTTTTCAAGCACGGATACTACCAAACTCTGGAAATCATATTTAGAGATTAAATCATGTCAGCCTCCTCCATTGTCCCTTACTTGCCCCGCTGCAGGAGAATGCTCCCTTTTTGGTTGCATTGGACACCTCCATTTTTTCCACCAAACCAGGATTCTGCATTGGACTGGTCTCTCTCACCTCCGAATAACCACATTAGGAGTTGGCGTTTCTTTATTTTTTATTCTTTTTGTCATTATTTATTTATTTATTGAAGATATCAGATAACATACCTTCGAATCAAAGACTCCTTTACAAAGGTTTCACATCATTGAGAATAGAGACATCAGGGACAATAGCAACAATTAGACACAATAGTTACAGAAATGGTTACAGATAACGCAGTAAAGCAGCTGGTGATACAAAGACAGAGTGTTGCCATGTATAGGTACATAGTACAGATGGTAGCAGGTAACAGAAACATACACTGCAGGGCGATGGTGCCAGCCATGCCCTGGTGGTTATTTGCAGGCCTAGGCTGGACTGAGGTGTCCAGTGTCAAATATAGGCACGCCCTGGGGCAGCTGGACCAGAGTTAAGTCCATAGTCGTGGGGAGTGGGTAGGGCTAGAAATCAAGGACAGTCACATACTGAGTAATGAGAGATTAGGTCTTACAGATCTTGCGACTGATCACCCAACCTGGTAATAGACTTTCACTGGTTTAACATCGCATCATCGGGAGCCGATCTTGAGGCTGACCACCAGACCTGGCTATAGACTTTCACTGGCTTGATATCATATTATTGGGAACTGGTAGGGAGGTACCAATCATCACATTCAGTAGCCCAGGTCATGTCAGAATCAGGATATTTTAAATTACCTTTCTACAGACGGAAAGCTCCTGTTTTTTGATCAGCTGTATGTTGTAGCAGGTGCGGGATCTTTTATACCCAAGTTACTTGTTTTGTCTCCATGGTGCCGGGAGGGGAATGGGGACTAGAATTAGTGGCTCAGACACGCTTCGGGCTGACACAGTATTGTAACCCCTGAACTGATGTTTGCTCATGTCCCCCCCACAGCTTTTTTGATAACTGTCATGCCTCCTTGAGTTGATTAATAATTCATATGTTGCAATTCTTTAATGCTGTACCCAGCTTTTTTTGTTCTCTTACTATTTTAGTCCACTAGTTTCATTATAAATATAATAACTATTTTGAGCTTCTTCCTATATACATTAATGTAGCATTGTTAAACTTTTTCCTTGTTGTGGTTATATACAAGGGAGAAACCTTTTTTATATACTCATGGGTAATGGGTGGGGGCTGGGAAAATGGGATACGAATGCTGCTGATGGTTGTGGGCTTCATGAGTCAAAATGTGGGATGGGGTTCCTGTCCCTTCTATGTTGTGGATAGGTTTCTACCTTTCTGGGCTTGGGAGGCTATTCTACTTCAACTATTACTAGATGTTTTGGGGATTTTTTGGGGGGTATTGGATCCTTTCTGTAATTCTTTGGACCAGGTTTCTCACGTGGTTCCCCCCTGATTGGCCCTCATTGCTTCACAGTTCAAAAACTATCAACCTTCTAAGCCTCCAGGCCTGGTATTATTTTAGATACATACCCCTCACCATTGGCTGGCTGGCCTCTCTACATAACAAAGCTCACAGCGAGGAGCTTGCTGGATATTCCTGGGGTGGACTATGAATTACCACTTACATAGATACTCTAAACATGTTCCAGATTAAGTTAGCCAGTGGGGTTGGGTATTTTGCTTTTCGAGTGAAAGGGTTTATTATTACTGGCATTCTGATATCTTGTTTGCTTGAGACAGTTGTTTCTGCTCTGGCTTTCTTATTTTGTGTTTTTTTATAGCAAAACTGTGTGGTCCTTCTTGTGTAATTCTTTATTGAACGATGTTTTCTTGGTATTGAGTTTTACATATTGTGGGATGGGATGGGAGGGTAGGGATGGGGTGGGGTTCCACTAGAAGAGGTTTAACTTGTTTTTTTCCTCTTCATGTTAATTTCCTGTTTCTATTTTTTTAGCAAGATCTATAGATTTATTGCTTATAAAAATAATGATTAACTACTGTTTCTGCTCCTGGAATATTAAGGGTGCTCAATCCCCAGCGAATAGGCAAAGGTCTTATTGCATTTAAATAAATTACAAGTAGACATAGCCTTCCTTCAGGAGACCCATTTGCTCCCCACCCAGATCTCCCTTTTCAGGAGATCTTGGGTGGGGCAAGCTTTTGGTGCTGGTTCTGATTCCCATAAAAAAGGTGTTGCCATTTTAGTGGCCAGAAGAGTACCCTTCTGCTTGCTCCAGGAGGTGGCAGTTCCTCAGGGGAGATTTCTGATCTTATGTGTCCTAATGGGACACTTGGAACTTGTCCTTGGTGCTATATATGGTCCCACGCTAGAAGATCCTAGCTTCTTCATTTCCCTAGTCTCCATATTAGCACCCTGGTCCTCACTTCCCAGTCTATTAGTCAGGGACTGGAACATTGTTTTTAATAACAACTTAGATCAATCTAGTCACCACCGGCAAGCCTTGACACCAGGCCAATTAGCTCTGCAGGAACTAATGGATAATTGGGATTGGCTGACCCATAGAGAGCCTTACACCCAACTCAGAATCAATATTCCTTTCACTCTATACTGTACCTCACAACTCTTTCTTCAGGTTCGATTTCTTCTTGCTGGGAGTCGAGCACCTTGAAGGTATTTTGCAGTGTTATTATGGGACCAAGGTAATTTCTGACCCCCATCCTGTACTTCTTGAGATCTGTCTGTCTCCAACCATGGAAAGGGATAAACCCAGAGGCTTAATAATCAGTTACTTAAGTCCCCAGAACTGGTTGATCATATGCAACAATTAATTTATCTCTTTTCAGAGATTAATTCCCCCTCTATGATGAAATTGGATGTGCTATGGGGAGTGTTAGAATGCGCTCTTTGAGGTGAATTGATCCGTCTGGCCTCTAAGCACAAAAAAGCTCACTTTGCAAGAAATTAATATATTGTTGGGCCAGATCAGACTCCTGGAGCAGCAAATTTCTCCGGTGCTGCCTCATCAAGACTGGGAACGTTTAGAAGCCTTAAGGTCAAAATATAACTAACTCTTGGGAGACAAAGCAGAACACCTCTTACTGCATTCCAAAACTAAATATTTTGACCAAGGGGAAAAAGCCAAAAAGATATTGGCTTTATGGTTGCATTTCCAACCTATGGACTGGATAGTTTCCTTAATATGTATAGACTCTGGTCAACTCTTAATCTCTCCCAGGGACATTGTAGCCCAGTTCCAATCTTATTACCAGAATTTATATGCTGTGCCTTCTACCCCCTTCTGCCCTAAGGATTTTGATGCTTTTCTCCAGGATCTTGACCTACCCCACCTAAATGACCTATAAATACTGTAGCTTTATTACAGGCGCCCCTGTGCATAGAGGAAGTTTGCAATACCATTGACTCCCTGGCTTCAGATAAGTCTCCAGGTCTGGATGGCTACACTGCTAACTTTTATAACAAATGTTAAACCTTGCTTGCCCCTACACTGTTTGACAACTTTAATTATATTTCCACAGAAGGACTCTCAGATACCTCACTTACCGAGGCCATTATTGTAGTGATATGAAAACTAGGCAGGGATCCTGTACAGGTCTCTAATTAAAGACCAATATCTCTTACTAACATAGACCTCAAAATCTTCCCTAAAATCTTGGCTAACAGCTTGAGTCAGGTCTGGGGTTCTCTTATCAGTAGGGAGCAGATCAGGTTTGTTCCTGGGTGGCTGTCTGCTGATCATATGCGTAAGCGTTCTCATCTTATCTCTGCTTCCAGGGAGTCCCACACCCCCGCTGTTTTGGCCTCTTTGGACACAGAGAAAGCCTTTGATAGGGTTTTGTGGGATTACCTATTCAATCTGTTACCTAAATTTCATTTCCAACCAATTTTTATTCACTAGCAAAAGGTGCTTTATTGTTGCCCTACTGCCCGAATTCTCTGCAATGGGGTATTGTCTGCAAGCTTTTTCCTAAGACAAGGTACATGACAAGGCTGTCCCCTCTCCCCTTTTCTTTTTAACCTTTTCCTGGAGCCCTTAATTTGGAAACTCAATAATACTCCACAAATTTTTGGCATCCCTCTGGGGCTTAACTAGTTTAAATTATCAGTATATGCAGATGACATCTTACTACATGTAACCTCACCTGAGGTTTTGCTGCCTACCACCTTGGAAGTCATCAAGAGGTTCTGGGCAATATCCAGTTATAAGCTCAATATAACCAAGTCTGAGGTGATGTCCCTTCATGGAGCCACTATGAGAGCTAGTGTGGAGCATCTTGGTTTTCTCTGGGTTAGAGACACATTGAAATATTTGGGAATCTACCTTAGTGTTTCATGACACTCAAGATGAAACAATACAATTTGGATTCTCTAGTGGCTAGTATTAAGGCAGATCTGGACAGGTGGTCCTTTTTGCTTATCTCGCTATGGGGACATCTGAGCATCATAAAAATGAATGTTCTCCCATGTCTCCTATACCCTCTCATGATGGATAACCAAGCTCTGCCACAGTCTTGGTTCAAGCGACTACATAGGATCCTTTCTAATTTTATATGGCTGAACAAACCCCCATGATGAGCGCTTCATAAACTGATGCAGTCCAGGGAAAGGGGTGACCTCAAAGTACCCAACTTTTTTCCTGTATTTTTTGGGCATTCATTGTGCCAGATTTTTTCTCTGGTTAATTCCACACTAAGACAGTTCTCCTCCTCCCAATGCCCCACAATGGTTGGACAGAGAACAGGACCAATGTTCACAATTGGGTCTGGATGTCCGGGCCCTTCTGTATATTTCTTATAAATCACTCCCCAGACAGTTGATGGGCACTCCTATAGAGACATCTCTAAGGATTCACACTCAATTGTCTTCTCTTTTCAAAGTTCAACTGCAGTGGGACACAACACAGCCATTAGTGGGGAATCCCAATCTTAAAATCGCGAGTCACCCCCTCACCAAAATCTTTTGGCCTTATAAAGGCATGAACACTGTAAATTGTTTTTTACATGAGGGGAAACTGCTCACATTTCAAGAAGTACAGGAGACTTACCAATGGCCGTCTTCCTTATGTTTTAAATATTTTCAACTGACTCATATGCTAACACACCATTTCAGGACTGATTTGCAGCACAGTTTCTATGAAACCCAAGTTCTCTCCCTAATCCCAGCTACCCCTATGTTTCATAGTATCTCTTATTAGTATCATAAAATATATGAAGCCTTATCCAACAGTGAGGGAGCAGTGTTTTACTGCTGGGATCAGGCGCTTCTCAAACCCAACTCTTCCTGTGACTGGCCTTGCATCTGGAAACAAACATACAAGTTTTTAAAGTGGGACAGATTTTGTCTCATGCAGTTTTATGTCCTTCTTAATCTATATATACTATACTATACACCAACTAGATTGCTTAGAATTGGTAAGCTCCCCTCAGATATTTGTTCCAGATGCAAAAAGCAACCGGGTACATTATTTCACATCCTGTGGACCTCTGAAAAAGTTACTCCTTTTGGAAAAGTATCCATTCACACTTGGATCCCATTTTAAGCCTCACAGAAGCTTTTCTTCCCGAGATTTGTTTGTTAGGTGAATTTGGTGACGCTCTGATTGGCAATCAAAAACCTCACATGTCCGTGATATCAGCCTGTGCCAAAAAATATTTCTTAGACATTGGTGTGATCAATCCACTCCCTAATTTCTGGAATGGTATTGAAAAACTCTATTCGCACTACAGGTGGAGAAAATCATTGCCAGTGTCGCAGACCGTCTTTCCATGTATAAGAATGTTTGGGAACTGTTGTACGTTCTTTTAACTTCTTGAGAAATTTCTCCAGTGTTTCTATGCCCTATTCCTGATGGACCTGTTCTGCACCCTATCTATTAGAATTGCAGTATAATAGTAATACACACCTTCCATTTTATTCTTTCTTATATTTGACATTCTAGGCTGTGTATTTCCTCTTCCAGTGGAGGTGGAGGGAGGGAAGAGAGGAAGGGTTGTGTGGGTGGGTCTTCATAAAAACCTTTGACTTGTATCTCATTGTATTGTCTATTTTTATTGCATTCTACTTTGCTCTGTATATAAGAATACTTGCTTTTTTTCTAGTTCACTTAAAATACTTCCATTCCTAGTTTGTTGTTAATCCTGTTTATTCACTGATTCTTTAATAAAGTTTATTAAATTTGAAAAAGTGTAGTGACTGACTGATATGCATTGTCAGAAGCCTTCATTCATCCTCCCATCTCTCCCTCCACTGTAGCATCCCTAACGAACACTTTTCAAAGTGCATGCAAATTAGGAAAACCATCCTACTGCAAATCTTAAATATATTTGTCTTTTGAGTAGATTTTTTAAAATTACACTTTACAAAGTGCACGTAAAGTTGGAAAACAGTCCTACTACAAATCTTTAAAATATTCCTATTTTGAGCAGCTTTTATAAAATTCTGAACAATTTTCAAACTGCATGCAGAGTGGGAAACCCATTCTACTGCAAATCTTAAAAATATTTGTGTTTCAAAAAGATTTTATTAAAAAGAAATTGTAAATTATTACTGTGCAATCATTTTTATTTTGTAATTCATTACTAGTTTATTTAACCAACAAACTACATTGTATACCACATAGTACTCCTCTGTCACAAACCTGTTTTCTCATCCAATATTTGTGTGCTTGGTTCTGCCCTCTGCAGTTCCACTCTGGTGACTACCCCCAGCCCCATCATCCACCCATCTGAGACCCATCTCAGCTCTTGAACCACTGTGGGTGGGTGGGCACTTTGGGAGAAGGTGCAAAGCCTGCAAGGTTTCACCATCATGTACCACCTGGGGGGGTTTTACTCCATTTTCTCCCCATACCTGGACTGCAAGGTGTGCACTGGTGCTCAAGCACTATGTGAAGATGTAGTAATGTCACTGTACCTTCTCCTGGCCAGCTAGGTAGGTGGCTGCTGTGGCACCAGCCTGCTTCTGTTAGGAGGCGAGCAAGCAGCAGCATGCACTGCCCTCCCATGGTGAAGGAGAAGAACTGCCCCTGGATGCTCAATTCTCCTTCCCCATGCCGGTCACTGACTGACCCTGAGCTGTTCCAGAACCTGGGTCACTGGAGGCAGGTGAGGTGCACAATGCCTCAGCCCTCTGCACCACTTAGCTGGGCTTCTCTCACAAGCACTTAACTGTTACCCTTTACTTGTAAGTTTTTAAAAAGTTACATTAGCTTAAGTGTTTTGTTTGTGTATTACTTAAAATGGAAAAAAGTGTACATGTAGTTTTAATTATTTTTTACAGTGCTTTTTTTAATCACATGCATGACCATTTAATTGCAATTAACTAAAAAAAAAATAATTGTCAACAAAACCCCCAAACAAACCTATTCCTCATAGACACCTACAAAACCTGCAAGTTTCACAGTTAAACTGTGAGCCAATTTTTAGCCTTCTGAGTGCAATAATTATGGTGCTAAATTGGTCAAAATGTGGAATTTCTATCCTTTATATCTCTACAAATACTTAACCAATTTTCATACAGTTTGGAGAGGTAAAAGACCATAGGACTGAAAACCTGCATACCAAGTTCTAGGGTCTAAAACAGCTAAAATATAAGGCTCTATAAATGGGCTTTTTTAATGAAGCCCTAAAGCAACCCTAATATACAGGCACTACCTTGGCAGTAATATTTATTAAGATATATACACACACACACATATGTATTCTTTGCAAATAATTATGTTACTGCATCAGATAGAGTTGATATCAAACTGTAAAAGGAGGAAATAAGGGGGGTCATTGACATTAGGGTTTTCAACCCCACCCCACACCTACCGTGCACACACCAGCAGGCATCATGGGTGTGACTTGGAGTCATCAGCCCTAATGCTCATCCCATTCCATAAGTAAATAAGCTGAGATGGGTACAGTATAGGAGAATATGGTGAGTGCCAGGGCTGACGACCCCAAGGTGTGTGCATGGCAGGGGTGGGGTGTTAGGGTTGGAAACCCTAACGTCACATTTCCCTCCTTTTTATAGTTTGATATCAACCCTAACTGATGCATTAATGTAGTTTGTTTGCAAATAATTTCCTTACTTTTTGAGATAGTGGAATCTAGACCTTATTTGCCCGTAGGAGAGCAGTGCCCTTCGGGCCCTGCGCTCCCATCCCTCCATAGATGCGTATGTGTATGTCACTGTGGAAGGGCCTTGTGCCTCCATTTATAGGACAACAGTGACCAAATTGGCAGCATAGTCATCTTATTACTCTACCTCATATACCTGGTATAGAAAATTTTCGAATCCCCACCAAAACGTAATTCCGCACAACTACAACGCCATTCCACACCACAGGTGTGAAAACACATTTTGGACAGGATTTGGAAAATGACAGTTGTAGCATACATGAGGTGGGACAATAAGAAGTCTATGTTGAAAATTTGAGAGGGAACTATCCAGTGTGACTCCTAGGTATTTAAAGGTGGTAATGCAGTCGAGCGGATCCAGTTTGTTGTTGAGAATTGATAATTGGTGGGATTTGTACTTATTTTGGGGGTTAGTAAATAGCATTGACTTGGTTTTCTTATAGTTCAGGAGGAGTTTATTCTGTTGAAACCAACTTATTTTTTTTTAATTAAAAGTTTATTGATTTTCCACATACCATACATATAGTGGTCAATCAGAACATGCAGTAACAATGTTTACATTGACTCTAAAGCTTATCTCCCCCCTTTCCCACCTAACCCCTCCCCACCTAACATGCCCTCCTCCCCTACACAGCATCCAGCTAGTGAGTTTCAGTTTTCTCCAATGGAGCCTCAGTGTCTCCTCAAGGCCAGACTAAAGGGAGTACAGTGTATAAATTGTGCCCCATACTTTTGTAAATCTAAATAATCTATTATTGAGGCTAGCAATCATCTTTTCTGTCCATAGATTATGCAGCAGTTCTTGTAACCACTCACTGTATGATATGTATTCCCCATCCCACCAGTGACATAGGACTAATTTCTTTACAGACATGGAAATAAGGGCCATATAATATTTCTGAGAAGTTACCCTGATGTTGGAATAGTCCCCTATTATACATATATTCCATGTGAATAAGTCTTCCAACCCCAATAAAGGATCTGCTCTATCCTTAATAAGAGACCATAATGGGGCCACTTTGGGGCACTCCCACAGGATATGGAGTAAGGTACCTTCTGCTTGACAACAACGCACACACTGCGGGGAAACTGAGCTGTTAAACCTGGCCATTTTAGCAGGGGTCATGTGCATGTTATGCAATATCTGAAGATGCATTAACCTCAACCTGTCTTGGGTGATATATTTATGGCAGTTTCTCCACAGCGCTTTGCAGTCAAGGGTTGTATTTGGTAGTTGGGAGTTCCAATATGTGATGACTCCATTAACTGCAGGAAAGGCCCAGTCATATAGTGTCTTGTTTATTTTGGACACTGCATGTGGAGCTGCCACTAGGGGTACTATTTCTAGTTGGAAATTGTTTGTAGTCACCTGGGGTGGAGGGGATCTGGAGAATTGTACCAGCATATGGTGTATTTGGAATATTTTAAATATTGAGCAATTCTTAAGGTTGTACTTTCACATAATCTCTGGTGAGGTAAGCCAGCTGCCATCATTATTCACCAACTGCTCTATGCTTAATGTGGCTAGTTGGAGTTCCCAGTGGGGGGAGATATACCTGTTACCTACTTTCAAATTGGGATTGCCCACTAAAGGTTGGCTGAGTTCATGGGTATTATCGTATTTTAAGAAAGCACACAGTTAAGTGTGAATTCTGACTGCAGTCCCAATCAGAGAGGAATGCAAGGATGAAGGGAGGGTCTTGGGTTTAACATACAGGAGGGCTGTGGGTGAGAGGCCACTCTAGAGTATTAACCCATGTTCTATTGTCAACCACAGGGGCACATAAACAGTGGAGTGTAGACATTGTTCAGGCTCGGCCCATCGGCAGTATTTGCTGGTTTGACTGGCCCAATAATACTGACCAATGTGTGGGAGCCTTAAGCCGCCTTTGCTCTTGGGAGTTGCTAGCTTATGATATGCCTTTCTTGGGGTTTTACTTGCCCATATGAAGTCACTGATGTATTTGTGGGCCTTTCTGAACCATTGGAGAGGTAACCATAAGTTCAGAAGATTAATGGGATAGAATAGGCGTGGGATGAAACCAACTTTCAACAGTGACATAGCTTTTTTGTAACCTTGCTTCTAGCAGGACTGGGTGTGGACTGCAGGAGAAGATGACCAGGGACCCTGGTTTTCCATTTTTATCAGTAACACCCGTAACAATCACGGAATCCTGCTTGGTGTGGATTTTGAATTCTTTTAGCGGTGCCTCATGGAAATTGCATGTCACTGCACAGAATCGCTAAGATTTCAGCATCTTTTAAAAAAAATGTATTTTCTTTTTCTGTGTCCCCTTCTCACAGCATCAGTCTCCACTTTTCAGAGATCCCTAGGCTGGGTATCCCTTAGCTTCACTCCCAGGTAATGCTAAGGTGCTCCTGTGGTCCTGCCCCTATCCTGCCTGGATTGTACCCCCCCAGGTGGGAAGGGAAGGGACCCCAGGTCACCCCTCCACACTCCCTTAATGTGTGTCGGGCAGCTCAGTGGGTTCCTCATGGAGCCTGGTTATGAAGTCTGGGGCACCTGGGTCCCTTCTGCCAGTGGCCAATGTGGGGGGATTGTTCCTGGTTTTCTGGTCTCTGCCCCTGAGGGCATCAGCACTACAGGATATCCAAGGAGGTAGGTCACATAGAGATATGTCACTGCTCCAAATCCTGGCCAGCGTCCTCCCCTCCTAATCACTCTGCAGCACCATTGCATCACCACCTGTGGTCACACAGGTGGTGGTAAAGCAGCAGAAACTGCAGCCTACCCTCCCAGGAGGAGGAGAGCAGTCCCCCAGGTGCTCGATCCTACTCCCCTGACCAGACCTCCTGTAAAAGCACAAGGTTCTTGGTTAGTGGTCCCTGGTAATCCAATAAAGCCACCTGACACCACATGTTGTTTTAAATCAGTTGTAATTTATTAATACCCAATAAGGCCTAACAATGTTACCTCTAACATGATCATTTCTAAACAGCTGATGGCCTTTTACCACCAGGGCTACAGGTTTCAGAAAGAGAGGAGCCAGTCTGCTCCCCCTTTCTGGGTGTCCAGCATCTATAGCAGCCCATGTAGCTAGTCCTCTGGAACACACTGGACTTGACATTTAGGTCCTGCATTTATACTCAAACAACAATAAAAAAAATGCATCGTGGAAATTTCCAAAACCTGTTACAGCACATTTTAGCATAGACACTAGGTTATTAATACATCCTGTAATCAAAGTTCCTGATACATCCTGTTATTAAAGTTCTTGGTTACAAGATATACTTGACATCCTGCTGAGACAGGGAGGGTTTATTATCCTCATCCTTGGATGGAAAAACAGGTGGTCAGGGGTTTTTACATTTATCAAAAATAACTTGCTTTAGGATACAGAAAACATATGAGGGGACGTGACTCTTTTAGAATAACTTGCTGACTAGACAGTGACCAAAACAAGGATATAATTGTTTCTTATCAACTCTCTGTTACATATTTTTTTAAACACAAGAAATTATAAAATGAGGAACTGTATCTAAGCTGCAGTGGGTTGAAGCAGCTGGACCTTATCTTGGCTATGACCTTGTGTTGAAGGAAGGTTTTGTACAAAATATTTCTGCTGAGCAAAGCTAATTTTCCTGAAAACATTTGTTTTTAAAACACTGCTTATGCTCTTTACCTGTGTTCTACAGGTATCATCTACAGGGCCTTGACTACCTTTTAAATCTGTGAGCCTACATACATATCACTTTACATGGGTGTATCATTGCCATTTATCCTGGTGGTGTCAGGTCATTATCTACTAGCCACTTGCATCTTTTGCTAGCCATACCTATTAATTCACATGTTGGCATTATTTAGTTACTTATTACTCATTTGCAGCCTCTCATAGCTAACTATTTATATAAAGGTTGTTATTAATAACCTTGTATGAACCTAGGCCACTGGTTACTAAAACTTTGGCCACTGGCCACTTTCAACAGTCCCCACCATGGGGGTGAGGGAAGACCCATGGGGAAGTCCCGAACCCCCACAAATAATACTTTGATTAGTGTATAAGTTTAGTATAACTAAACACTTTTGATCTTAATCTATTAATTGCATTCTAATACTTTTACCTTACATACTGTATTTTTAAGCTATTATAATACAAGCTACAATTTTTAAAACTAAAAAAACAGTTTATACTTGATTACATGAAAAACCTTTATAAAACTGGTTGCCAGCATACAGATAGTCAAGGCAATTATGAAAAGCATCCTGTTCTGGAGTTGGTACAGGGATGGTTACAGATGGAACACAAATGGTGAGTTTGTAAAACAAAGTGCAGAACTTAGGGATGTCAACACCACAATTGAAATATGTGAAAAGATAGTGAACATTTGATATTACATAATAGTGAATGTACAACAAAGCAAAACATAACATAAAAGCTGGTATTAACAAACAAACAAAAAGTTCATTGAATCCACCTTGAGAATGAATAAGGTCGATGCTACCTGGTGTTGAGGTGTGGCACACCCTTGGAGCTTGATTGAAGAATCTGTTGATAATGTCTCTTGTCAGATAGGTCATTAGAAAACGTATGACCAGTTTAGAAAGTTTATACAAGTAACAGTCCATAAGTTCATATAAGTAACCACAAGTTGGCGTAGTTACTGTACAGGTGAAATGTCATTTGCAGAAAGGTGGTAACCCCACAAGGCACATGGGGCAATGCAGACAGTAATTTAAAAACAAAACACCAGCATAGTAGAAAAGTGAGTGTTCACGTTGCTGGCTGCAGGATGGCTAGATTGGCAGACGCATTGGCCATGGGTGTATTAGATTGTGCATTGAGTCCTTTAAGGAAATATCCACACACAATGGTGTAGCGTTTGTGTTGTGGTAGTTGATGACACCCTGGCACAAAGATTAACAGTCCACAAAAGTAATAATTGACAATAAAGCATTAAAAACACAGTCCATAATAGAGCAATAGGTTTGTATAACGTACCAGCCATGTTTGGAACAAGCAGTAGTGAAGAAAATGGATGTCTTGCTTGAAGATGAACTGAAGAAAAATCCTTCTTGCTGAAGTTAGGGGATTGCCCCTAACCCAGACTTAGCCTCATGGTAAGCAGAAACAATAAGCTTGACTGTAGAGTCTGAATTGGCTGGACCTTTTTCAGTTTATTTAGAGTTTTACAAATAGGTGTAACTTTGCTGAAAACATTATACTTGCAGAGGTAATAATAACTTGATTCATGCAATAGTCCTTATATGGAACCAGTTAGGCACCAAGATGGTGACGACATTGAAGCTGTGGCAGTTGTTTTCTTTCCAGGAAAAAAATGAAGGTCTTAGCAGCTTAGATGAAAGCGTTACTGCTGTTGTACATGGAGATGTTATGTGTGCCACACCGTGGAAACCTGCAACTTGTAAAGTGTGTTAGAAACTGAGTTAAGAACACATAAATAACATTTATTAAATCAGTAACCTTTTTGTTTTGTAAAGAGTGGTGTGACAGAGCCTAAATTCTGACAATTGTGGAAAGAGAAAAATAAAAATGGGATGTCAACCGCACACCTGGGGTGTAGGCCAAGGTCTAATAATACCATTTGACCATCTGTGAATCCATGACAATGTTATGGTTACACCCTGCTTTTAAATTGCAGAAGAGGTTATGACAGTGATGAACATGATTTCCCTGTCTGTTTGTTGCTGGCAGGCCTAACTGAGACCTGTGTTATAAAATCTTGTAATATTACAATAATGCACTTTAAACATATAGGCCCGGATATCCAAAAGGGATGCGCCATGCACAACAGGGATGCGCCAGCACAAGTACAGAAATGCTCCATTTTGCGATATTCAGTGGGAGGCAGCTGTGCAGTGCAAGTAGCAATGTGCAAGAGCACAATAGTAATGAATGCATGCGTAACCGTAAGGGGCGGAACCATGAATAACATGCGCAGTGCGATATTCAACAGCATGCACCATGCGCAATAGGGGAGCTAGAGGAAGTTGCGCGACAGTGGAAATGATCCAAAATAAAAAGGAGCAAGAGAGGGGCGCAAGAATGCTACAGGGAAGCCACAGGTGGGAGCGTGCTGACAAGCACAAGACAGAGGGCAGCAGTGAGCAGGACTGGGCAGGAGCAGGACAGAGCACACCTGAAGTGATCCAGGAACAGGATAGGAGTGGGGAGCCTGTGCCACTGTGCAGGATTGTAAGTGGAATGCCACAGTGGATTGAGGGCAGTGGCAGTAGTGAGGACAGCCACAGCCAAAGGCCGGAGGTGTACCCGGTGCAGGGGGAGCATCAGAAATGGACAGCAGGGGGGAACGGGATAACAGCCGCCGGGGGGAACACCAGCCAGGGACATGGCCAGTGCCACCTTCCAGATGGAGGCGGTAATGAGGGGTGTGAGAAGTCAGGCAGCAAGGGGGCGCAGCAGTGGAAGGGCCCATTGGCGGTACACTCAGAACAGGCAGTACCGAGCCTGCACCACCTTCGAAAACTACTCTGACACAGAGATTGTGGGCCGGTACTGCCTGAGCTGAGTGATCCTGAGGCGGCTCTGTGAGCTGTGCAGTGATGAGATGCAGGCACCCACATGACGGAGCCATGCTCTGTCAGTGGAGATGAAGGTGACAGCCGTCATGTGCCTGCTCACCATGGGCACCTTCCAGAGACCAACAGGGGACACAACAGGCATAACCCAGTCGGCCGCATCATGCCTACTCACACAATTCCTCAGTGCACTGCTGCCAAATGCTGTGGAGTACATCCATTTCCCCAGTACACAGGTGGAGCGCACAGCACACATACAAGAGTTCTGCAGGGTAGCATGGTTGCCTGGCATGCTCGGAGCCATTGACTGCACCCATGTGGCCATCCACACACCACCTGGTCTGGATGGTGTGTCCTACATCAACCGGAAGGGGTATGCCAGCATCAACTGACAGGTGGTGTGTGATGCCAGGGGGTGCATAACCAATATCTGTGCCACGCACCCTTGGGGAGCACATGATGCCTTCATCTGGCACCAGTCTGCACTGTGCCACAGGTTTGAGAGTGAGGACATCCCCACTGGCCACCTAGTGGGTGAGTATGCATATCACGCAGGATGACATGAGCAGACATGGGGGGGTGCATAGTCAGAGGTGCCATGGGTACCAGCCTTGTCGGCCCATGGCAAAGTGACACAGATGACCATACTAATGTCCACCCTCTACACACAGGTGACAGTGGCTACCCACTCTGTCCCTGGCTGCTCAGACCATACCGGCACCCCACGACCCCATTGCAGCTACGGTACAGTGAAGCACATGCCACAACACGGAATGTCATCAAGTGGGTGTTCGGGATGCTGAAGGCACATTTCCGGTGCCTGGACACATCTGGCGGTGCCCTACAGTACTGCCCCTCGAAGGCCTGCTATTTCTGGCCTGCTGCATCCTGCACAACATGGCCAAAGACTGTGGGCTAGCCATAGAGGTTGAAGAGGGGGACAGCGGTGGGGACAATGAGGATGCCGGTCCAGACGGTGATGGGCAGCCACCCCCTGGGTGAAGGGACCCCCGCCTGATCTGGATGTCACAGCTGCACCGGGACACCATCACAGAAGAGCACTTTGGTCAGCGCAGGTAGGTCACGGGGCCATGTGCAACCACCAATGGCAAGGGCACAGCCCACAGACAGGCAGAGATGAACCCCAGGGGTGGATGGCGGTAAGGGAATGGGTCTGAGTGTGGCACCCCACACGGCGTCAGGGATGGGCAGGGCCGAACACGACACATGCACACACACACACACACACCACAAGACATGCACAAGGGGTTGATGGCATGCCAACACAAAATGCCACCCCTACCCCCACACAGGTCCACACACGACCACGCCCAGTGGCCGTCACTGTGCGTGCCTCAGACGCTGGGCACCATTGCACACTGGTGGACAGCACAACGCAGGCATCATCATCCACACGCCACAACGGCCAGCAGCCAGGAGAGTTGTGCACAGGGACCGTGTGTGTGCAGGGCTGGTTACTCCACCTGTGCATCGCACAATGCACATCACACTGCACATAGGGCAGCGGCAGACAGTGGCCATGCTGGGAGACAGGTCAGTCATGTGGCACAGTGCCACGGCCACCACATAGAAACATAGAAACATAGAATTTGATGGCAGATAAGGACTGCTTGGCCCACTCAGTCTGCCCATTTCCCTACCTATTGGATAAGCTGCAGATCCTAGTTAACCAGCAGCCTACTTCTTCCTACCCCCACCCCCTAGAATGGCCTTATGACTGTCCCATGCATGCTTGAATTCCACCACTGTTTTTGACTCCACAGCCTCCTCCACAAGGCCGTTCCATGCATCCACAACCCTCTGTGAAAAAATACTTCCTTAAATTACCTCTGAGCGCTCCCCCATCTTCAAATTGTGCCCTCTTGTTCTTGCACACCTCTTTTTTTGAAAGATGCTACCCTCTTGGACTTTGTTGATTCCCTTGAGGTACTTGAATGTTTCTATCATGTCCCCCCCTCTCCACAGATGCGTGGCCGGCTCCACTGAGACCTGCCAGCCATGCCAGGCTGACCATTGGCCTCATGGGGTGGCACAGACGGTCCCCCAGGGGTGACACTGCGTGAACGTGACCGTGTATGCACAGGGGTCTGCAGCTCACCGAACGTGCCTACGCCAGGCGTGCTCAGTATGCCCAAAGCCGAACTTGGTGTCGACATAGCAGGTGTCGCATGGTGCCGGGAGGGGGATGGACATGACACTGCGTGGTGTCTATGGTGCATGGGCACTGAACTGGGTGCCCAATGTGGCCATGACAGCTGTGAATGTATGTGTCTGCCAGTCAATGGCAGCAGTCACATCCTCCCGCTGCCGGGCCATCTCTGCCAGGAGCAGACCGTGGTCTCTGCTGTGCCACTCCTCTGCCTGGTGCAGAACCACACTGAGTGCATCCACCGCAGTCACAAGCCGCAACTGCTGATCCCCTGAAGCCTGGAGTAGATGGCTGTGCTTGTCAAAGAGGTCATCCGCCGGTCCAGCATGCTGTCCCTCGTGGTGTTCCTGGCCCTGCTGGGCAGCACCCCTTGACGATGGGCGCTGCACACCAGAGCCATGCTGGGGCATGTCCACATGCGGTGCACTGCCACTGCCCCCGACACTGTCCCCCCATTGCCATTGGTTGACTGCTGGCACTGCCCCTCCAGCTGCCAATCACCAGGGCTCACCGGTGCCACCGCAGCAGCCGCAACAACCCCACCAGCCTGGATGCACACCAGTGCTGCCCCACTGGGACATACAGACACAGGCTGGGACTGTGTTGTCATGCAGGCCTCCACGGCTGCACCACCCACGGCTATGCCCGTGCCGTTTCCTGCTGTGGGACCATCCTGCATCCCACACGTATCACTGTCTGGGACATGTGATCCATCATCATCGGTGCCGGATCCAGCACCAATCCATGTCCCAGCATGCTGGAGTCCGTGGACGCTGTCATGCTGGGACACAGGCAGGGCCTCATCCACACCTGCACCACCATCTTCAGTCTGGACAGACAGGCAGGTATGCACTGGTCCGGTCCCTCGGACACCTGTGGAGGTGGATGGGCATTTCTCTGTGTCCAGGGCATCACCCTCAGTGGACACACCCACAACCACTGTCCCATGTAGACGCTCAGGAGCTGTAAGGGAACACAGTAGTGTTATTGTCTCCGCCCTGCCCTGTGGCATGCCCCCCACCACCCACACCATGACAGCACAGGACCTACTATGCAGTGATGGGCTGCCACCCATCTGGAAGCCATCATCAGGAATGCCCTCTATGGCATAATGCCACATGCTGCTGGCCACCCGCTCTTCCTGTGGCATCAGGCGTGGCACATCCGGCTGTCCATCACCGGTGGCAGCACGTGCTGCCCTGATGGCAGCCACCTTATCCTTTATCCTCCTCCTGTCCATGCTGACCTTCTTTTTACACTCCTGCATGGACCGCTGAAGGCTGCCATGCTGGTTCACGGCATGCGCCACCTCACCCCATGCCGCAGCATGGGCCTGTGGCATTCCCCGCTGTCCACTGAGCAGTGGTTCCCTGTTGAGATATGCCTCGAAGAGGGCATCTGATTCAGCCTGGGTGAAGTTGGGCCTCCTCCTTCTCCCCCGTCCCCGTTTCTCCTCATCCTCTCGTTCGGTCATGATCGAGCCTGTGGGAATGACAGGTGTTACCTTTGAATATGCAGTCCCATTCAGCCCTCACACACCACAGTCCACATGTCCCAACAGCATGCAACCCACCACAATAGACTGCAATACCAAACTATGTCATCTACAGCCCCATGTCGCATTCATATAGCGCAACGCGTGCAAATGAGGCAAGGCGAAACTTTAAGTGGATGCTAATGCATTGTTTGTGCCATGGAATTGCTGATGAGCTGATTTGCATATGCTGGCTGAATATCATGCTGTTGCACCTTGCACAATGTTGTTGAGCGTGCTCAGGCTATGGCGCAGCTCTGTGACGTGCACAGTAGGCACCGCACAGTGCATGGCTGGGGTGCTGATGCCGATGTGTGCCACGCTGATGATGTGCTGTGCACAGGAGGCAGTGCAGGGCATGGCCACCAATGTGCCAGTGGCGTTAGTGCGCTGTTCACCCGTGTGGCGCTCGTGCCCTGGTGCACCATAGGTGCCATGGAGCCACAATGCAGTAGGCCACTGCAAGGGCATCACATACAGGCACCCTAACATGCTACACACAGAGAGTCCCAATAGCGCTGTAGCGCTCCATGTGCGGACAGACCCTTGACCCTGCGGTCGACCTTTGCCCCCTAGGTGCCATACGTCCACATGAGTGCACCCCATCATGCAGTTCAGTGACAGCGTGATGGGGAATGGCAGTGCTGTACTGCACAGCCTCTGCACATGGGGAACGTGCACTACAGAGTGCCATTTTGTTATCGGTACTCACTGCAGGATGTCACGCAGGCGAGCACAGCAGTGAAGCACCATAGAGCTGGTAAACCTTGTGGCCATTGTTGAGCCCCATGCTGGGGCCCTGTTCGGCCAGGACCCACTCGACAGGCCATGCAGTGCCGTGTGGGAGGAGGTTGCTGAGGGCATGGAGGAGGCCACTGGTATCGCCAGGTCTGGTGAGCAGTGTCACCACCGGTATGGAGACCTCCGGAGGAGGGACCTGGTCAGACTGGGGCATCTGCAGGCACATGCCTGGTGAGGCACCGTGCCACGGCCAGGAAGGTGCCCCATCCATACACTGGTAGCGTCAGTCCATCCATCCGGGTATCGCGGTCTGCATGTGTCCACCCCACAGGGAGGTGGAGGCTGTATAGTGTGGGCTGTGGTGGTGGTGGTGGGTTTGCAGCACACACAGTGGGGGCTTTGCTACTGGTTTGTACTGATTTCCCCTCCGTGTTTGCACCCTAGGCCTGGAGGAGTGCCATAGGTGAGGCAAGCCCGAGCATAGCAAGATAGGGTTAATGGGCCACAACTGCAGCAGGGTTGTGGAGGAGGGGCCATGGGCCAGCAGTGCCCAGCCAGCCTGGATGCAGGTGAGTGCCTTTTTTCCCCTTACATCTGTGCATGCTGTGTTGCAGGGTTGGCGGCAGGGCATGGTCACCAGCACTTGGCCCCACCACCGTGCACGCCACACGGTGCACTCAGCACCATCCTGTGGCACTGAATGTGTGGGTGAGCATTGCTGGTGGTCCAGTGCATGCACTGGGTACATGGCTGTGCCACTGCCTTCGCACTGCATAGCCATGTCACTGTATGGCCACGGTGGTGCAGTGCGGGACATGGGTGGTGGGTGTGTGCAGTGGTCCACATGGCTGTGGGTGCCTGGGTAGGTGGGTCTTGTAGGCACGGTCACTGTGGGTGGTCGTATGCCATCACAGGGGTGTGGCCCATGGCTATATGCCATGCACAGTGGGTGGGCTGCAGGGGTCTGGACAGTCATGCGTATTGACTCTGCTCCCTTGTCCTAGGTGGGCAACACTGGATGGTGCTGGAGAGAGGGGTACAGGATCTGCTGCAGCTCACCAGAGCCACCCTTAAGATCCTGCAAAGGATGGAGCAGGATGGGGTACGGTGCTACGGAAGATGGCGAAGGCACAGAAGTGGGCAGAGGGGCCAGCGATGGGCCTCTATGCCTTCGTATTGCCTTCCTGGACTGACCTCACACCCCTTCATCCCTCTCCCATTTGTTCACCCCTGCCCCATGCCCGCCCCCACCTGGTTTGTGGCCCTTCTCCCACCCCATTGTATATAATTGTACATATGTTTTGTTTTTCACAATCGTTTAATATATCCATTTTGTTATGTCAGCTGTGGTGGTCTCTGATTTGCAGCTGGCTAATGTTGCTTGGCTGCAGTGGTGTGCATGGCATTGGGGATGGTGCAGGCCTGGGCATGTGTGTGTCTGACAGGGACCCACCTATGGTGTGGGTGGGGGACTCAGTCACTGTCTGTGGTATGTGTGTTGTTCCCTGTGCACTGGATGTCTGTGTGCAGTGGTCCCTGGTGCATGCACTGTGTCCATGGCGCCCCTTTCAGTATGTCCATGGCCCGTACAGCTGATACCCTTGCATGTCTGTGCTATGCACGGTCTGCTGGCATGTCAGTGGTGGCTGTCCCTGCTGGCCACCCCCTGGACCCAGCGCAATGGTGGATTGCCTCCTGTCACCGGTATGGTGCACGTCTGCCTCAGGTGGCACTGTGGCCTCTGCTGTTGTTGTTC
The DNA here is from genome assembly GCA_016271365.2 of Neoceratodus forsteri. Classification (NCBI taxonomy): domain Eukaryota; kingdom Metazoa; phylum Chordata; order Ceratodontiformes; family Ceratodontidae; genus Neoceratodus; species Neoceratodus forsteri. The sequence goes on from CM057453.1 coordinate 1,267,892,513, forward strand.
CCCCTCCATGCTGTCGCTGGTGTCTCTTGCAGGGTCTGTGCTCTGATGTCTGTCACTTGTGCTCCGGCTGCATGCTGGTGGCGGACGGCTTCATGCTGCATGCACAGGGTGGCTGGTACACCTGTGCCATGGTGGGGTGCTGGCCATGGGTACACGGCTGCTGTGGTCGCATGCCAGCGGGTTTGTTGCCCCGCTATTGTGTTCCTGTGTTGGGGTACCCTTGGGTCTGGGTGGGTGTTTGTCCATGCCCTGTGTTGCATCCTGTGTGGCGCATACCTCCATGCACCACTGTGGGCATCTGTGCTGGCTGTTGGGGCCACTGCTGGGACAAGGTGTGTGCTTGGGTGGGTATATGGGGTACAGTCCTGCTGGTAGTGGGGTCCAGGGCAGGCCCTGTCGCATGCGGGATACCTCGTGGTGCCGACGCAGGGTCGACCTCTCGGCTGTGCCATGGGGGGGCCATGCAGGGTGGCACTGTGTCTGCAGTTGTTGCATCGGTGGCTGGTGCCACCCACTGTGTGGTGCTCATAGTGGGGCTGCCACGCATGGCTCCATGGTGCACAGGGTTGCATTGTCACAGTGGGGGTGGTGGCATGCATATGGAGCCATGCACTGTTGGGCGCTGCTCCTGGGTGGGGTGTCTGGGGATCGCTGTGCAGGGTGTACTCTGCATTGGTGGGATGGGGTGGCACAGGGTGGCTGGACCTCCTTGTGTTATGGTCACTGCTTGACAGGGGGTGTGCTGAGGCACCATGCCCCGGCTGTGGATTCGGTGCTGGTGTTCATGGGCTGGTGGTTCATCGAGCTCATCACAAGTTGTGCAGTTCATGGGGTGTGGGGGGGCGCTGTCTGGTCTGCTGCGTGCTCCTCTGCCCATGTCTTCCATGGGTGGTACACCCCTGCATCCTATCCCTGCGCATCCCTGGTTGTGCTACTGTGCATCAGCCCTGCACCACTGCGCATCCCTGGTTGCACCATGGCACGGTTGGCATGATATTCAGTTATGTTGTGCAAGCACACCTTGGCCTGCTCTGTGTTTGAATATCGTGTGTTGCGCATGGGTGCACTGCACTTGCGCCTGCTCCTGCTATTGCGCTTCTTTGTGGCGTAGTTTGAATATCTGGGCCTTGGTTCATAGCAATATGCCTGTTACACTATGCAATAGTGGGACAAATATATATATTGTTGGCCTATGCCAACTTAATAATTGTGCCTATTGTACCTGTGACCAGTGAATGGGTCTACCATGGAATCTTGAAGCATAGGTTCTGGAGCAGAATCTAAATTCTTCCATATTATAATTGTTAAGATTTAAAATTACAAAATCTGCATAGAGTGCACTTATTTTCCAGGGGTACCTGTGAGTAATGAGACAAACAGGGTATTAATTTGTCTGGGGTTTTGCTTGGGACATATTGTAGGGGTGGGTCAGCAATGCTGGCCCCAGTATTTAGGTTTGTTATGGGCCTTAAAAACATTGATAAATATGGAGCAGTTTCTGAATACACACTTGATAAATTGTAGCAAGATGTATATAAAAACATTATAACATAAACATAAAACATAAACATTTTTGCAATAGAACAATGCCAGTATTGAGCATAATGCATAAAATACATTTTAAACAACACAACAAATGTAGAGTCCAAGAATCTTAGAGCATTGTGAATTCACATGTGTTTACACAACTGTGGAATAAGTTGCAGAGAGAGTGGGACACAGTTTAAGTTTGTAAATTGCAGTCCTTGTTAAAAATTACTTGGTTCTGGTCGAAAGAATTATTTGAGCAAACCACCATTCTGTTTTTTGTTAACTTGTGCTTATAGAAGGCAGATGACTGCATCCATTTCTGTAAGGCTATGGAAAGTTGGTTGGTGTTTGTCTGACAGGATGAAAGGGCTGAAAAGACAATCAAAAGATATGAATATGTGGAAATACATACACAATCCCCCCCTTCAGCTTGACTGATTACTTGCTGAAGGCAGAAGCCCTTGTACCAATGATAGGTGTGAGGTTTAACTGTTTGCGCTAGAAAAATCAGAAGGACTTGGGCTGTGTTATACTGTTAAAATACACTGGGTCTTATTAAAACCTGTAAATAAAAAACAATTATTAGCAAATACACATTTTCTTTTATTTACCCCTATGGGGAGACAGTGATGTACCTTGCCACCTTTGTGGGTATTACACTAGAAGGAAGGGTAGTATGCCCCCCCCCCGAGCTCCTACTGTGGTGGAAGAAGCAGCTCGAATACTGTAGCAATATAAATGTTAGCTGTGGATGGTGACATGCATATTAAACCAGAAATGGTCTGGCCATATTAGTAGCCAGTCATGCAGCACCTTAAAAAGGTGTGCACTGGTTAAATGGTAATGGGGTGGCCCCATTGCAATCCCCACCTAACACACTTTAAATTATAACAAGATAATATTGCAATTAGTTTAGTAGGTTTCATACCTTACTATAAAGATGGAAAACTTTCTTTTCTCTAGAAGAAAGAGAAGAAACAAACAAACAAAAAAAAACATACACAACTTTAAAAAAAAATAAAACAAGATTATTCTGATAGGATAAAAGAAGCCAGGTGTCCCTGGGTTCCCTTATCCTAAGCATGACAAAATGTTAGCTGAGTTCATAAAAGATCCAGATTGATGGTAATACCGTACGTATGTATCTCTTAGAATGCATTTTTAAAAGGAAAAATTATTACACCATGGTCACACATAAAACAAAAGTCATTGTTTTTTTTTAACTGTAGATGGTAAACTCTCTCAAAACAGCTGTAATATTTCTTTTTTTAATAGTATACTGTATATAATAAAACAAACCTGGGGGTATTGAGTAACCCCCCAAAGCACCTTGCTTAGTAGGGGAATCACATGATATTGTTTAGGAACAAAGGAGTTGTGTTTACAACCAAACCTTTGTAGAGGAAGGCCTTGAGCATTGCCTGTGTTGGTTGCAAGCCCAGAAGAAAAAAAACCAAAAAACGCTTGTCCCTTTTTACTCAGAATGCCATTACTATAATAAAAATAAAATTGTAGGGTTCACCCTTTGGTGTGCTTTCATAAAAACATACATTTTGTGTGAAAAGTTGTGCTTTAAGTAGGAAACACACATCAAGTTTGAACTGGTAATAACATAACATAACATTTTGAAACACAAGAAGGTCAAATAATCCTGCAAAAGGTCACACAGTGTGCACGCAAGGGTTGCTCAATCCCAACTATTTTTGTAGTGTCCTTGAACACTACTGATATTAAAGTATCTTTTAATAACAAAAGAGCACAAAATAAAACTGCTGGCCAAGACAGTACACACACATACAGATGCACAAAAAGAAATACTTAACACAAAATAAGACTGACATTATTTGACACCAATTTGCTGAGGTAATGCCCATAGTTTCATTAGAAAACTGTAAGTGTTTTAGGTATATGCTGCCTCCTGCCTGTCTTGTAACACACCACAACTTTTTAAACCAACAAATTTATACTTAGCTCCATGCCAAATCCTTTTAGAACAACAATTTTTTAAAACCTTCCAACTCCTTTAAAATACAGCACAACATACCATCTGTAAGTGGACACATCTAGTAGACAATGGTTGCACCTTTTGCCGCATAGCCAAAATATGGCACTCAGCCATTTTGAAATCTTTGAGATGAGTATTTTAATTCCCTTTAGCAAAAAGTTTCTAGTTTTAACTAGAAGTATGATAAAGCCATTCATAGCTATTAACACATTACATTTTCTCCTAGCAGTGGCTTGGCACGTTGCCTGCAAACTACACATCTTTTTGCACATTGCAATCTATGATGTCATATCTCTTCACCTTCAACACCACCTGCTCTGACCAACAACTACATACAAAAGTCCTTCACTGACCCTATCTAGGCAGCACAAATCTTTTATTAAAAACTAAAACTAATTAAAACAGTCAGATATGAGGCAAAGAAGCTTTTTTTTTACTGTAACATGTTCTGCGCCAAAGTCAGTCAATGCTATCTTGCAACCTTGACAGCAGAACATAATTACAGAATACAGATATACGCTAGAAAATATGAGCGAGAGAAGGGGCATTACCTTGTTTAGTATATGTATTGTGGAAATGAAACAGATAGACAACAATTAAAAAAAATCTTTTAAAACAAGATACACAGACTTACCCTGTGCCAAGGTATCTTTCTTCTTCTGTCCTGATACACCGGTCCAATCCAGAAGAATGGCTGCAGAACCTTCATGATAATCTCCAAACGCTGCAGCTATTAACCCTTTCAAAAGTTTCCTTTTGGCCATTTCAGTAACCTGCCAAACCAAGTCTTTTCCCAGAGCTCTGGTTTGCAGTTAACAATAAAATCTGTAGCAGTACTAGGTTGACATCCAACTGGTGGAGGTCCCCAGTACCTGGGTTTGGGATCAAATGTTTCAGCCTCTATAGGAGGCAAGGGAACTTGAAATTGATACAAAAAACTTAAAGCTGCTCAGACAGTGAACATGGGGGGGGGAGGATTTTCAAATCAACCCGTCTGTAGTCACACCTACTGTGTATTCATCCACAGTAGTTTTAATTTTCTTTCTCTAAATGTTGCTTCTCTAACATTACTTGATCAGACATCGCTTTTCTTCTAAAAGCAGCCTGAACTGTGAAAGCCATCATCGGCTCTAACAGTATATTTGAGAGACTTTTTCTTAACACATCTCTCCACATATCCCTAAACTTGGGGTCCTCAGATCCCCACATAAATATACATTACCCTTACCCAGCTTATAGCTGCTCCATAGACCTTTTCCTGTAGGTTCAAGTCCACTCGAACACTCAGAGCTCATTAGACTCTTTTTCCCAGCACCACAGTTAGGTTATGATCCTTACCTGCGCAGACCCTGTTTAGAGTAAACACAAAACTTTACCAGATTTACCAAGACCAGGACCAAAACCACCTGCTGGCTGGCTCAGTCAATTTGTAAAAGCACAAGGTTCTTGGTTAGTGGTACCTGGTAATCCAATAAAGCCACCTGACATCAGATGTTGATTTAAATCAGTTGCAATTTATTAATACCCAATAAGCCCTAACAATTTTACCTCTAACGTGATCATTTCTAAACAGCTGATGGCCTTTTACCACCAGGGCTACAGGTTTCAGAAAGAGGGGAGCCAGTCTGCTCCCCCTTTCTGGGTGTCCAGCATCTATAGCAGCCTATGTAGCTAGTCTTCTGGAACACACTGGACATGACACCTAGGTCCTGCATTTATACTCAAACAACAAAACAAAATGCACCGTGGAAATTTCCAAAACCTATTACAGCACATTTTAGCCCAGACACTAGGTTATTAATACATCCTGTAATCAAAGTTCTTGGTTACAAGATGTACTTGACATCCTACTGAGACAGGGAAGGTTTATTATCCTCATCTTTGGATGGAAAAACAGGTGGTCAGGGGTTTTTACATTTATCAAAAATAACTCGCTTTAGGATACAGAAAACATATGAGGGAACGTGACTCTTTTAGAATAACTTGCTGACTAGACAGTGGCCAAAACAAGGATATCATTGTTTCTTATCAACTCTCAGTTACACATTTTTTTAAACACAAGAAATTATAAAATGAGGAACTGTATCTAAGCTGCAGTGGGTTGAAGCAGCTGGACCTTATCTTGGCTATGACCTTGTGTTGAAGGAAGGTTTTGTACAAAATATTTCTGCTGTGCAAAGCAAAGCTAATTTTCCTTAAAACATTTGTTTTTAAAACACTGCTTATGCTCTTTACCTGTATTCTACAAGTATCATCTACAGGGCCTTGACCACCTTTTAAACCTGTGCACCTACATACATATCACTTCACATGGGGGTATCATTGCCATTTATCCTGGTGGTGTCAGGTCATTATCTACTAGCCACTTACATCTTTTGCTAGCCATACCTATTAATTCACATGTTGGCATTATTTAGTTATTTATTACTCATTTGCAGCCTCTCATAGCTAACTATTTATATAAAGGTTGTTATTAATCACCTTGTATAAACCTGGGCCACTGCTTACTAAAACATTGGCCACTGGCCACTTTCAACACTCCAACTACCCGAGTTCGCTTCTGACCCTGGGTCGCTGGCAATGCAAGCAATAGTTCTACCACAGCGCCAGTGGGCCGACCCAGATTTCAACATCTTAAAATGAATGCTGCTTTGCTTTGCATTCTTTCTGCTTTGCTGCATATTTATTTATTTATTTATTTTATTTATTTATTCTAGGATTTTAAGTACCTTTGAGCCAAGGCTCTTTTACAAAGGTTCCACGTCAGAAATAACAAACAACAAGGAAGCAACAGTGAAATAAAAGTAAACAATTAATGTACAATAGCGCTATTGAAAGGAGTCAGTTATAGGAAGAGCAAGGTGTAGAGGAGGAGGAGAAGGAGAAGTGTAGGTAGTTAATGGAGGCAGCTATAGTAAGATGGTGAACACGGCTGGGACGCATATGCCCACAAGGAATGGGTAGGGTCAGGTGCCCGGGGGTGGCAGAGAAACAGGGATGAGAGGAGAGGGGGAGGATGAAGATGCAGCCGGAAGCATTTGTTGAAAAATAAATGGGAAGGAACGATAGAAGAGAAAAAGGGGGCAGAGTGTGGGGTAATAAGTGCTGTAATGGGGCATATAGAGTCAGTAAGGAAATCATCTGCACTGCTTTGTTGTTATCAGCCATTCAGTTTAACCACCCATGCCTAGTGGTTAGAGTAACAAACAGTGAATGAGCTGGGTACATCCAGCAGACTTGGGTTTGATTCCCACAACCTCCACTTGCATACTGTGTGACTCCAACCAAGTCACTTAACCTCCCCAGTGCTTCTAGGTCACTCCTGAAAACAGACAGTTCTGCCTAGTGGGCCTTACCTGCTTTACAAAGAATATAAAAAAATACCAATATATGTTTGCTACATCATAGAATAGTAGTCTGGGTACCATGTAATTTGCCTGAGTTTTACTTGGGCTGCAATGATTTTGTATAGGTAAAGATAAATGTTCAGATACATTTTATGTGTTTTATAAACTTGTTTTTAGATTTTAGTCAGGTTTTTGTTGTATTCTTTGCATATAAGCATCTTGGTTGTAGATTGCTAAATGCAGGATCACTGTTACCAACTAGCTTATTCAAGTTGATAATCAGTAGGGCCATTCAAAATCCTCAGTTGTTTGAATGAAAACTAGTCTGAACGAAAGTATGTTCACAAAGAATAAACTGCCTCACTACTTATGAAAAGACTTCACAGTTAGCACCCCATTTAGGTGAGCTGGATAATTTGCACCTTTTCTCCCGTCTGGTGTATTAGTCTCTGTGACAACAAAAAGCAAATGTTAAGTATTTAAGTGTACTTATGTTTGGCCAGTGGATTTTGAAAGCACAGTCAATGACACACAGAAGGTAAGACCCCAGGGGTTGTATGATGCTGGTGGGCAGAGTGGTGCTCAATTCACATCTGAACAAAGACATGAACACTGGGAGACACCCTTTTCATGAACACCAAGTAAAAAAAAAAGCATCCACATGTCTGGGAGATGCATAAATCCATTTGCATGTCCTTCACTAATCACTTAAGGATTTTTTAGGTGAAGACATTTTATTTCAAAGAAGCAAATTCAAGCAGTTTTTTTTTGCTCCTCCTACCCCCGGCCATTCACTCCTTCAGACCTGCCAAGGCCCCCTGCCACTGCTGCTGAGTCCCAACCACCATCCACTGCCCCTTACTGCTGTGCTACCAGATAACCCACAGTAACCCTTCATTGAGTGGGCCCCTACCCCTGTGGGAGGCTATCAGGAGAGGAGAATTGCCCTAAAGAGCTTTCTGTGTATCCTGGGCATGGCAGGGGTCAGAATGGACACATGTCTGGGGCCTCCGACTTAGGGAGGGACCAACAGCTGTCCTTCAGTTGGTCAGCGGGTATTTTTCCCATTTTCTTGGGAGTGTGACAGTCCACATGATGTCAAGGCACAAGCTGATGTCCATCATGCTCCCTCCTGCCGTGAGGGCTGACATGTTGTGCCTCTGGCCTCCACCAGGGGCCAGCAAATGCTGAGCCATGAACCCTCCCTCCCTCCCAGGAGAAGGTGACTGGTCATTGGACATTCACACCTTCACCCACCAGCTGGCCCTCCAACACCCAAGTCTGTTCCCTAACCCTGCTCAGCGGTGTCAGGCAGAAATCCAGTTCAGGCAGTTAAATTATAGATACAGTAGGAAAAAACAAAGGTAGTTCACCTTAGCGATGATGGTTCAGATTAATTCACATCTGAGTTCTAACAAGCAAAGAGACCAAGTCATTTGTAACTTGTGCATAGTGCATGTGGGGTGTGGGTGTTGAAGAAAGAGGATCATAGTGCTGTCACTACTGCCATCACCTCAGAGGGATATGGACTGTATTGTTGCTACTGCCATCACACCGAAGGGGTGGGGGCTGTAGTGCTTCTACCATCACCACTGGTGGATGGGGAATGTAGTACAGCTGCTGTCCCACCTGAGGGATGGGAGCCATAGTGCTGATACTGCCATCACACCTGAGGAATGGTGAATGTAGTACTGCTGCCATCACACCTAAGGGATGGGGACCACAGTGCTGCTGATTCTGTCACATCTGAGGGAGGGAGGGAGGGAGGTAGGTAGGTCATAGTGCTGTTGCTGCTGCCATCACACCAGAGGGATGGGGGTCATAGTGCTGTTGGTGCAGTCATTGCATCTGAGGGATGGGGCCATAGTGCTGCTTAAATCACACCTTAGGGAATTTGGGCTGTAGTGTTGCTGCTGCCATACCATGTTGTACCTAAAATAACTTTAAATTGGTACAAGGATGGAAGGATGTATAGTAGTGGAGGTCAAAATTGCTAAAATGCATGTTAGCAGAGTTAAAAATTGTTAAATAAAGTACACAAAACCAAACACCAGTAAAACCGGATTTTGGCTTAGCAGACACCAGTGACAATACCATTTTTTGCAATGTGAAAAATGGAATATACTCTTTCTCAATCCCGATAAACCAGTGTCCCTGAAGATGACCTCGTCATCTGCATGTAATAAGATTTTGTCCGGGCATGCCAGAGGAAGCTGACTGAGGAATAAACTAAATAAGAGGGGATCCAGAATGAAGGCTTATGGGATGCCTGCATTTACCTGCCTGCCTTCTGAGAGGGTGTCATTGATTTTAACTTTCTGTGTCGTATGCGAGAGATAGCTTTGGAACCACCGTATGGTATCAAGTGAGAGCCCAGATGCTTGGAGTTTGCACAGCAGGACCGTATGTTTGACGGTGTCAAACACTTTGGTTAGATCTATCTATCTATCTATCTATCTATCTATCTATCTATCTATCTATATATATATATATATATATACACACACAGACCCCACTATTTGGCTCATGTCAAGTGCCTCATGTAGAAAGTCTGTATACTCGATTAACGCTGTAGTGGTGTTATGTGCCTTCTGAAAGTCATGTTGTTGGGGACATTGCATGTTGTACTTGTTGATGTATTCAATAAACTGATCAGAGACAATCCGTTCTAAGGCTTTGGGAGGGAAGGATTGAAATAGGTTGGTAGTTTGCGTGCAGGACCCTATCTCCATTTTTGTGTACTGAGGCGACTATGGTGACTTTCCATATTTTGAGGAACTGACCGAGTCTAAGAGAGAGGGTGAGTATTTTTGTGAGAGGAGGAACAACTTTGTCTAAGGAGAGGGCAATAAGTTTTAAATCTAGGGAGTCATTGTTGAACCTGGTTTTGCCTAGGGAGCATTGTAGGTATTTTCTGGCTTTGAGGCTGGAGATTTTCTGAAGTAGGAGGGAATATAAGAAGGGGTGTTGATATGGGCAGGTGGGGTACTGTCCATGTTGCACAAGTCCTGTGCCAAACTTTCTGTGTGTATAAGTCACAGGTATGGGTGAGCCTGTGGGCTCCTAGGACTAGCTTACAACACTTTATTTAGGGCCATTCTCACTCTTTTTAGTGCTGTGTCAGTGGCGGTGCTGTAAATAACAATCCCGTAGTCTATGACAGAAAGGATGAAGCTGTTTGTTGCCAGAGACAAGGCTCCGGGGGTCATGCAGTGACAGTGTCTAAAGAGTAGGCCTATTCATGTGTTGACAATCTTGATGACATAGTCTGTGTGCTGTGTGTATGAGAGAGAACTACCCAGTGTGACTCCTAGGTATTTAAAGGTGGTGATGCAGTCGAGCGGATCCAGTTTGTTGTTGAGAATTGATAGTTGGTGGGATTGTTACTTATTTTGGTGGTTAGCAAATAGCATTGACTTGGTTTCCTTATAGTTCAGGAGGAGTTTATTCTGTTGAAACCAACTTTCAACAGTGGCAAAGCTTTTTTGTAGCCTTGCTTCTAGTGGGTCTGGGTGTGGGCTGCAGGAAAAGATGACCGCATCATCTGCATATAATAAGATTTTGTCTGGGCATGATAGAGGAAGCTGACTGAGGAATAAACTAAATAAGAGGGGATCCAGAATGGAGCCTTGTGGGATGCCTGCATTTACCTGCCTGCTTTCTGAGAGAATGTCATTGATTTTAACTTTCTGTATCCTGTGCGAGAGATAGCTTTGGAACCACTGTATGGTATCAGGTGAGAGCCCAGATGCTTGGAGTTTGCATAACAGGACCATATGGTTGACAGTGTCAAATGTTTTGGTTAGATCACTATATATAGACCCCACTATTTGGCCCCTGTCAAGTGCCTCATGTAGAAAGTCTGTATACTCGAGTAATGCTGTAGTGGTGTTATGTGCCTTCTGAAAGCCATGTAGTTGGAGACAATGCATGTTGTACTTGTTGATGTATTCAATGAGCTGATCAGAGACAATCCATTCTAAGGCTTTAGAGAGGGGAGGAAGGATTGAAATGGGTCAGTAGTTTGCGTGCAGGGCCCTATCTCCACTTTTGTGTACTGGGGTGACTATGGTGACTTTCCATATTTTGGGGAACTGACTGAGTCTAAGAAAGAGGTTGAGTATTTCTGTGAGAGGAAGAACAACTTCATCTAGGGAGGGGGCCCCTAAACTTGGCACTCCTCAGAATGATATCTCTCCTTCTCATAATGTCAGGTAACATCCATCCCAACCCCGGACCCCCCACTGCCCACTTCACCTCACCTCCCCCCAGCTTCTGGGCTTTGTATTACCACTATGAACATCTGTAGCCTGCTAAAAAAGTTTGATGGACTCCAGGGCTGGATCACCCAGCATCAGCCTGATGTCCTGGTGATAGTAGAGATGTGGCTCTCAAAGACCACCCCTAACTCCTTCATTGCCCTCCCCAGTTACACCCTTTTCAGGGAAGACAGGGTTGGGAAGCATGGGGGTGGCTGCACCATTTACCTCTGTGAGACGCTTCAGGGGTACGCCCTCCTCATCCTACAACTTGATCATGGTGCACAAGCCCTCACTCTCAGAGTCATCCCTGGCACCTCCAGGGCACCGTTATTTATCACTGCTGCCTATATTCCTCTGTGCCACCAGAAACTAGCCCTCCAATCCTTACTCGATCACCTCTCCCAGTTCCCACCTAAAGCTGAGCAAATAATGCTGGGTGACCACAACATTAACTGGCTCTCTAGCTCTGCCACCCAGCCCGAAGACGATATCGCTGCCCTTGATCTCACTCAATTGGTCACCCATCCCACCTGAACCTACCCCTCTAATGGCACCGCCACCCTACTGGACATTGTCTTATCCAACCGACCCAACAAAATTACTGACACCACAGTTCTACCCAATGCCCTCAGTGATCACTCCCCTGTAATCTTCTTCTTGTCTTGCAAGGTACAAAAGCTGCCCCCAAGATCTACTTTCCAGCGACGTCTCAAACCCAGCAAGCTGCGTCTGCTTAAAAGACTACCTTGCTTGCTGGGACTGGACCCCAATTAACCTAGCACCTAACATTGACTCAGCCCTCAATTATTTTATCTGCTCCTTCAATTCAGCCTGTGACATATTTGCTCCCCTCTCCAAACATGTTATCAAAAATCCTGACACCCCCTGGGTCACACAATCCTTACTCGACCAAATGCGCCACAGGGACAACCTCTGGCATAGAGCCCTCAACTCGGGTAAGCATTCTGATAGGCAGATCTACCTGGCTGCTAGTAATAGATGCACCTGGGCCATCCATGAAGCAAAAGCTGACCATTACAGGTCTAGCCTTGCCTCCTCCTGGGGCTCTGCCCACACATTCTGTGACAACATAAAGGAACTCAATGGAAACCCCCTATCCCCCCTCTGTCCCAGCTTGACATCGATGGCACCATTTCCACTGATCCTCAATGCATTGCTGACACCCTCAATTCTACCTTTTCTGACCTCAGCTTGGTACTCCCTTCTAACTTTTTTAACCCTGTTCCTACCCCCCACACTCCTCCTTCCCTTGCCCACCCTTCTACTTTCATGCACTCTCGATGCAAGAGGCAAAGCCCTTCCTCCTTAAAGTCCTAAATGACCCCAGCCACAGTAACAATTCGCTGGACCTCAGGCTGCTTTGTCTGGTTCTTGATGTGCTACTCTCCCCCCTCACTAACCTCCTTAACCGCTCCCTCTACATTGGCCAGTTCCCCTCCATCTGGAAACTGAAATCATTACCCCCATACACAAGAGTGGTGACTATATCTCCCCTGGGAACTATCATCCTATCCCCATCCCCCCTCTTGAAAGCCTTCGGAAAAATAGTCTTGGACCAGCTGTCTGAATACCTCTCCGCATACAACCTCCTCTGCAGGGAGCAGCATGGGTTCTGCCAAGGCCACAGCACTACCACTGCTCTCCTGGAATTCTCCAGCTTCTTACACTCTGCTCTCAACAATGGGCACCTGGCTGATGCAGTCTACTTAGATCTGTCAAAAGCTTTCGACACCATCAGCCACCCCCCCTCCTGTCCACCCTCTCCCAACTAGGCTTCTCCAAGGGTATCAATGCCTGGTTTGCCAGCTACCTTTCCTATCACTCCCAGTGCATCAGAATAAATTGCACCCTCTCTGGCTGCCTCCCAGTTCTCTCTGGTGTACACAGAGCTTAATCCTGGGTCCACTACTATTTAGTTCATACCTTAACACACTTCCCAAAGTCTGCTCAGAGAGAGTCCTCCTTTATGACGATGACGCGGTCTTATTCTCCGCCCACCCTGACCCTAATTCCCTTCAAAATGCTCTCCAGAACTCCTTTAGCCAGGCAGAAAACTGGTTCATTGATCAAAGGTGTGTGCTCAATCACAAAAAGATGAAGATCATGCTCTTCTCCCACAACGACAGCAGGTACTGTGGCACCCCTCTTCGCATCATGACTAATTGACTCCTCTCCTTCGAACAGGTAGATAGCTTCAAGTATCTTGGTATAACTTTCGACCCAGACTATCCTTCCATGACCATATCCATATCCTTTGCTCCACTGCCAACACTAGAATCAGCCTACTCTACTACCACAGGGTCTGCCTCCCCCCCCCCGAAGCCCTTAGGCTCGTTGCTACATCCTCGGTCCTATCCCTCATTGACTATGGGCTGTTAGTCTATGGGGCTGCTGACAACACTCCTCTCCATAGAATCAAAATGTCCCTCAACAAAGCCTGCTGCCTTGTCACAGGTAGTGCCAGGCTCACCCACATGTGCACCTTCTACACCCTAGCTAACCTGCTCAACTTCGAGGAGAGACTATTGTACCAGACCTGTCTCTTCACTAAAAAAATTATGGCCGGTCTGGCCCCCCCCCCCGGTCTTTCAGCATTGATTCAACCTGCTCCTTCAAGCCCACTCTCCATGTACTCAGAGTCAGGACTGCCCTGGCCCAGAGGTCCTTCGTCTAAACAGCCCCGATCTGGATTAACTCCCTGCCTCCAAACAGGCTTGGTCTCTTCAAGTCAACACTCCAGAACCACTTCCATACCTCTCATAGCTGTAAGTGTCCCTAATTGCTGCACACCTTCCTCTTCCCCAGAGCATCACGTATTGATCTGTCTGATGTCCACCCTTGACAATGGACTCCTGTCCTGCCTTTGTTTTACCTCTCTACCACTGATTGTATATAATTGCACTGTTCCTTGCCTGTATTATAATCACTATCTTAGGAATTGTCTTGTATAGACAATTTTAAGTCTCACTGTATGTTGTATCTCATTCACTTATGTGCTAACTCTGATGTGGAGCCTTTGTAAAGGAGTCTCTGACTCAAAGGTTTGTAATTCCGATGCTATTAATAAATAAATAAAATAAATAAATAAATAAGCTTTAGATCTAGGGAATCATTGCTGAACCTGGTTTTGCCTAGGAAGCGTTGTAGGTATTTTTTGGCTTCGAGGCGGGAGATTTCCCTGAAGTAGGAGGGAATATAAGAAGGGGCGTTGATATGGGCAGGTGGGGTGCTGTCCATGTTGGACAAGTCCTCGGCCTAACTTTCTGGTGGGAGAATGTTACTGAAGTTGGAGAATGCAAGATTGAAGGCATTGGCTATAGTTTTGGGGTCTTGTGTGATTTCTCCATTTATCAGTAGCATGGAGGGGGAAAACTTATTCTCTTTCCCAATGAGTTCTTTTGAGTTAGTCCAGAACTTTTTGCCATCACCCCATGTCCTGGAGAGGGTATCTTTAAAGTGTAGGGCCTTGGCTAGTCAGATCTCCTGGGTACAGGTGTTCCTTGCATCCTTATATCTCTGGACAACAGCTGGCTTGCCCGTGGCCTTTCCTACTTGCCAAAAATGATCCCTGGCACCCGTAAGTTTGATGAGGGGTTGTGTGATACAGAAGCTATTTTCACCTCTTCATTTTCTTTTCTTTACTGGGGCATATATACCACATGCTGCACTGAAGGAGGCAATGAAGTATTCAAGTGCACAGTCAAAATCCTGGAGGCAGTCCAGGGGGGACCTGTCGATTTGTCTGAGGTGGGACCTTAAGGAGTTTAGCTGCCCACTTTTGAGTACACGGCTTGCGGTTAATTTAGGGGAAGTTTTAGTTGTTTTGTTGGACCAGTGACATATGACTGAGGAGTGATCACTTATTGTGTCCCTGTGGGTTACGGTGTTAGAATTCCTTTCTGGGTGATTTGTGAGAATCCAGTCAATAAGTGTTTTAGTGCCTGTCCTGTTGTGGTGTCAACCATTTGGAAGACACAGATACTTGAGAGGGCATCTTTGTAGGGTGTTGCCTCATGTGACAACCAGTTAATATTGAAGTCACCGAGGACTACAAACTCCCACTTTTGGTGTAGACCTTTTACATAGTCAGTTACTAGATTGAGGCCGCATGACTGTTCTCTGGGGGGAGGTAGACTGAAAGTATTGTGAGTGCTTTGCTCTGGGGGCTGAGTAATACTCTGATAGCTATGATCTGTGCATTCTTCCTGGTATCTGTTGGGTGGAAGGCATGACCACAGAGAGTGTCCTTTATGTAGTTTATGCAGCCTCTGCCCATTTTGCCTAGTCTGTCTTGCCTAAAGAGACTGTATCCATTCAGGGTGACGACAGAGTCTGAGGTTTTTGGGGTAAGCCAGGTTTTCATGATAGACCACACATCTGGGTTGTTCTGGGCAACCCACACTTTTAGCTGTTCCATCTTAGGTAATAGGCTACATATGTTTATTGAGGCGATTTTAAGTTGTCCATTGCCATTAGTGGTTATCATGATATAAGAAGGTCGAGGCACTTACGGTTGACCAGAATTGATTGGTGACTTTGTTTAGCATATAAATAAAAAACTAGATGAACTGTGGGATGGAGGGTGGAGTAGGTTATTAAAACCTGTGCCGTTGATGGTCAGATTGAATTACCCTGGCTTAGGGATCAGGTAGAAAAGAGACAGCATGAGAGAGATAGTGCCACCTGGTGGTGATACTGAGGAGGGGTGGGATTGTATTGGGAGAACTAAACCAAGTGGCTTGGAAATGCTAAGTAGAGCTGAACATTAGAAGGTAACAAGTACGGTAGAGGCCAGAGAGCTGGCAGAGCTGAGCATTAGAAAGTACCAAGAGTGTGTGGGGGTGGTGGTTAGAAAGCTAAGAGGTCTTACCAGCTGAAGACAATTACTCCCCTTGGGATGACTTAGTGGTTAGGGGAACAGGCAACAGCTGGGTCATGCATCAAGGGTCAGTGGTTCGAATCCCAAGGAGTAGGTAAGGGGATGGTGGTGGTGTGGAACTTAGAAGAGGGACTGGACTTCTGAAGCATTTAAATCATAACATTGAAGTGCAGATTGCACCTAACAGAGTCCCAGTCAGCCAGTTAGGTGTGGTGGTCTCTCTCCAGGATGTCATTTTTGCGGCTTTTGAAAAACAGTTTTTTCCATATACATTTTCTACTCCTCCATTGGAACTGGCAGGTGGCTCCTGCCCCTCCCTTGGTGGAGACTCATCTCTCCAGTGGGCTTTCCCTGCACCCATCCCAACTAGCCATCCCTCATGGGTTCCTCCCCATGACAGGGCTGGTGGTGAGGGGTGCCAGCCTGCACCCACCCCCGGAAGCCAACATTTAGATTGCCGGGGGAAGGCACGGACCAGCCTGCCATGACATATTCTGCCAGCTCTGACATTTTTCCATTTTCTCCCTGGACCCATACATGTGCAATGGGCAGGGTGACTGTTCCCACCTCTGCAGAGGTAGTCTTACACCCTGTGTGTGGGTCCACCCCATTCTAGTGTTGCCCCTCTGCTAGCTGGGTGTCAGTCTACAGCGCGGCACTGAGTCCCCCCACCCTGAGGAAGGACAGCTGTCAGCAAACACAAGGGCCAGATTAACCATTATGCCATTAAGCCATGGCTTAGGGCCTCAAGGCCACCAGGGGCCTCCCAGCCCTGGAGTTTGAGCATTTCTTGATATAGAGGGGGCCCACAAAGTATGGCTTGCAGTAGGGCCCTCATGTCCTTTAATCTGGCCCTGATGAATGCTCAGTTCTTCCTTGCCCTGGCCGATCCCCGAGTGACCTGAGTCTGTTCCCGAACTTGGGTTGCTGACATAGTGCGAGGTAAGGCATCCAGTGTCTCAGCCCTCTGCGCCACCAGGCTGCCCCTGAAAAAATGTTTTTAAGAAAAAACTGAAACAAGATGGTGGCAAATGAAAAAGGAATTTTCCTGTATGAAACAGGATTCCCTTTTGATTTCATACAGCTATCTTTTAGTGCTTACTGAGCATGTCCAGAAATGATTTTTCAAAATTTTTAAAATACAATAACTTACAAACTTCTTTTTTTTTTTCACCAGACTAGAAAAAGGCACATCTGTGGGCTAGTCCCTTTCTGCCCTTAAAATTTCAGACCAAAATTCCAAACTTTCTGGGCTGTAGGCAAGTTAAAAGAAAAATCCTAGTAAAGTCAATGAGCAAAAAAAATACTTTTTTCCCCTCTCTGGAACTTGGGAATGGCACATCCAACTGGCACTGGAACATCCATCTGGAACGTAACTTACCACATCTGGGGATCTGCCCTGGGTGATGGTCTATGCCAATTTGCAAGCAAATCTGTTGAACAGTTGCAAAGTTATTAAAGTGCAAAATTTCGAGTTTAACTTTGAAGTGCCTATGCAACCCTAACTATAGGGGTGCAACCGCATCTATATATATAATAGATAACCCACTCTTAGGTGTGCAGTCACGCTCTGATATCGCATACTTGGTGTGCATGTGAATGCCTAAGGCTGCAGGTCGAAAAGGCTAACCACCCAAGGCGGTATATATCAGAGCACGCATACAGCACACCGTAGAGTGAGTTATCTATCTTATAAAATGGCAAAATTGTTTTGGAGGGGGGTAAAAGTGCAGGTGTGCAGTCGTGCTCTGATATACGCACGGTCATGTGATGTATTTTATACAATCAAAACTTTGGATTTGGATAGTGATTTGTCCCCCATTTTATAAAGATATATATATATATATATATATATATATATATATATATCTTCTTTGCAAAAAACTGTGGTAATGCACCAATTAGGGTTCAACTTAGTACCACAAAAGTAGGGAAGTTGTGTTGTTAGGGTTTCCAAACTGAACTCCCCTTCTCCACTCCCACAGCAGACAAAGGGAAAAAAACATTAGGGTTTTGGAAAACTTTTGGGTCTCTGGAGCCTTGGTGACTTAGTAGTGGGGGTCTTCCTTGGGGTTGTCAAACCTGATGCTCACTCTTCTTCCCAGTCTGTAGCCTTCTTTCTGAAGCACAAGGTACAACGCCAAGCCAGTGCCTTGCAGTGGTACACTCTTCAAAGGTAGAGAAGTTTGTCTCACTACATGCTCCCAATAGAATGTGTTGTAGCTTTCTTTATGCAGGGCCCAAGAAAAGAGATCATGTCTGAACTTGTCTGCTCAGGGGAGGGGGTGGGCATTACAGTTGGTAGCCCCAAGGAAGACCCCACTGTTGATTGGCCAAGACTCAGGAGACCCAAAACCCTAACTTTTTTTCTTTTGCTGCTTGGGTGATGGAGTTGGAAACCCTAACACCACATTTCCCTACTTTTGTCACATTAAGCTGCACCCTAACTGGTACATTAATGCAGTTGTTTGCAAATAATTTCCTTTCATTTTGAGGTAGTGAAATTGTATCCTCATTCACGCAGCCTGTGTGAATAGACGCAGATGTGGAGGGCCCTCTGGGCCCAGTGCCAAGGGAAGACTCCACCCACCTATAGTAGTGCAGCAACGGTGGCTGGTAATCTGGGGATAATGCACTTCCATGTGTTGAAGGCACTCAGCACAAGTGCTGTCTGCCTCACATGCACTCAGACATGCATTACCCCAGACAAGCAAGCCCTTAGGGTTACCACCTGTCCTGATTTTCGCAGGACAGTCCTGATTTGGGCAGCTGTGTCCTGCAAAAAAACATGAAAAATACCACATGTCCTGACTTTATAGGAGAAAAAATATTTTCTAACTTTTCACTAAGTGTTGCAGAAAACTGTAATATGTTAACTAAAATACCTTAAAATGACAAGAAGCAATTAAGAAACCACACTACTTACCCTCAATTCTGATTATATAGAGAAAACAAGTGTGTTGCATCGTTCGAAGTTACTTAATGTCCTGCGAAAAATCATGTTTCAGTAAGAAATGTCCCACTTTGGGCTTCTGAAAAGGTAGTAACCCTACAAGCCCTGTCATTTCTTATTGGCTTCATTATGTACAGAAGCTGTTCAGGCAGAAAGGGGACCACTTTTAATAACCCCCTTTATTGTTTCATCACTACTAAACAAAAAGATAACCACTTTTTTATTTATTTAAAAGTTGGTAAGTGGGAAAGGCACACTGAGCCAAGGCTCATTTCCAGGAACAACTCAACGAATAGGGTAGTAGGGAGAACTACTGCAAATACAAATCAGATTAAGCTTAGCATTACAGGATGACAGGGGTACACAGAGTCAGTGGTAAATGGACTGGCGTAATATAGCAGTGAGCAGTAAACAATCTTGAATGAGGCAAACTGCACAGTTTGTGTGGGGGTAAGGGTAATGAGGTGAGAGGCAACAACTAGGGGACTGAGCATTTTGGTCAGGAACCTCAAATTAACTTACATTACTCTATGGCTTACAATACATTCTGTCTTATTGGGGTCCTCTTTGTGTGGCTGTCTGTTCAAACAATTGTGCATTATTAATATTTTTGTACAATGTTGAGGCTGATACAGAAAGACACGTTGCCAACAGAATCTCTTGTAGCTTTCTTCATGCAGGGCCCTGCACAAAGAAAAGAGATCAGATCTGACCTTGTTTGCTTGGGGGGGGGGCATTAGGGTTGACAGCCCCAAGGAAGATCCTACCACTGATTCACCAAGACTAAGGAGACCCAAAACCTTAATGTTTTTTTCCCTTTGTTGCTTGGGTGGTGGGGATGGGGAGTTATGGTTGGAAACTCTAACACCACATTTCTCTACTTTTGTGGTGTTAAGTCAAACACTAACTGGTGCATTAACATTTTTTATGCACATGATTTCCTTTCTTTTTGAGGTAGTGGAATTGCATTCTCATTCATGCAGCCTATGTAAACAGATGCAGATGCGCAGGGCCCTCTAGACCCAGAGTCAAGGGAAGACTCTTTCTGCCTATGGAAGTGCAGCAACAGTGGTTGGTTGGTAATCTGGGGATAATTCACTTCCATGCATAGAAGACACTCAGCACCAGTGTTTTCTGCCTCACTAGGCATCAAGGTGTGCATTAACCTCAGACAACCAAGCCCTGTCATCTCTTATTGCATTCATTATATACTGAAGCTCTGATAGGCAGGAAAGGGGTCCACTTGTAATAACCCCCTTTAATGTTTTATCAGCACTAAAAAAGATATCTGTATTTTGGTCCAAAACCTCAAATTAACCTACTTTAATCTGTAACTTACAGTACCATGTGGTTGTGCTTTGATTACTAATATTTTTTATTATCCATTCTACCTTGTCAGTGTACTCTCTGAGTGACTGCCTGTTCAAACAGTTGTGCATTATACATTTTTTCATACAGTGCTGATGCTGATTCAGAAAGAGTTCATCTGCAAGAGGTATAGAAGAAGAAGAAGGCCTTCTGAGGGAGTGCATTTAAAAATGGGGTGCTAATAGCTATGGATAGTGGTGGATGGCAAAGATCCTCTGGTAGAATGCATTTAAAAAAGGAATGTTATGGGTAGCAACAGACTGCAATGACGTTTAACAGCAGAATAACACATGGTCTCTCTAGAAAATGCAGCAGCTTTGTACAATTTATCATTCTAACTGTCCCATAGACAGAGATGTTTTCCTTTAAGAATGGATCATTTCATTTCAGTACCAATGTCTGGACTCCTACATGTATTCAAAGAGTTCCATGCCATGTTAAGATATGTTGGCAGTTCTGGGCAAGTACTGTAATTGCCACAGCCACAAGCCAGATCTTTATAACATTGCAATATTCAATCTGCATCGATGACAATACTTACATGCAAATTGGTAATGTTAAGAATAAACACATCATGGCGGGGGTGCACGGTGATCACTTTAAAAGAAAACTACTTCACTGATGGGGAAAAAAAGAAACTGGAGTTATGATAACAAGTGGGTCATCAAGTTGTTCTGGCAAAACAGAAATAATGTTTTACAATAAAAACATTTAAATATGAAAAACAGAGGGAGTGAGAGTTAACTGGAAAGTGGAAAGACAAAACAGAGACAGAAAAAAACAGTCACTAACAGAGACTGGTGTAGTGGTGACTGACATCCTGCAGGATCAGTTGATGAGTGTTGTTAGACTGGTGTAGTGGTGATTGATGTCCTGCAGGATCAGTTGATGAGTGTTGTTAGACTGGTGTAGTGGTGACTGACATCCTACAGGATCAGTTGATGAGTGTTGTTAGACTGGTGTAGTGGTGACTGACGTCCTTCAGGATCAGTTTACGAGTGTTGTTAGACTGGTGTAGTGGTGACTGACGTCCTTCAGGATCAGTTTACGAGTGTTGTTAGACTGGTGTAGTGGTGACTGATGTCCTGCAGGATCAGTTGTTGAGTGCTGTTAGACTGGTGTAGTGGTGACTGAAGTCCTACAGGATCAGTTGATGAATGTTGTTAGACTGGTGTAGTGGTGACTGAAGTCCTGCAGGATCAGTTGATGAGTGTTGTTAGACTGGTGTAGTGGTGACTGACGTCCTGCAGGATCAGTTGATAAGTGGTATTAGACTGGTTTAGTGGTAACTGACATCCTGAAGGATCAGTTGATGAGTGTTGTTAGACTGGTGTAGTGGTGACTGACGTCCTGCAGGATCAGTTGATGAGTGCTATGAGACTGGTTTAGTGGTAACTGACATCCTGAAGGATCAGTTGATGAGTGTTGTTAGACTGGTGTAGTGGTGACTGACATCCTGCAGGGTCAGTTGATGAGTGTCATTACCCTAGAAAGCATCACACTGCCTTCTATTTACTTCTTCTGAATCACATACTGTACCAGACACTGCACATGAATGTCAGCCAAGCCAAAATATTTTGCTGCAAATCGAAACCAAGAGGTTTAAGGTGAGAAAAGTTCAGGCACAATCTACTCTGCTGTTATCTGATTCAAATGTGCTGAATGGAGGGGGGTGAAAGTCAAGGCACAGGAGGAAGAGAGGGCTGGCGTGATGGGAGGTGGATAGGGACTGAAGGAAAGGGTAGATTGAAAATATGGTGAGTAACATGAAGTTATTAGAGTTAGGGAGGGACAGGGATTAGAGACAGGATGTAGGAATAAAAGGCTTGGGGATGGAGAAAGGAAAGTGTCATGTTGGGATGGGGGAAGGATGCAACCAGTAATCTCAGCTGCTTGACTTTCATTTGTAAACATCTGTCTGAAGAGGTGCACCAAGCAAAGAGACAAGGATCACTTGTTACAACTTCTGATTCCTTCAGTGAAGAACCAAAATTTACCCTTGTCATTTGTTGATTCTGGTGGAACCACAGCCCTGAAGTTGATGAGACTGAACTCCTATATAGAAGGGATGTAATTGTCCCAGACAACTCTTTTTGCTACTCTCCAGAATGCCGGACATGCCATGAAATTCCCCGAGAACTCTGGAGTGTATGGGTAACACTGTTATTAGTGACTTTGAATCAAACTGGATTCTTAAATACTTGAAGATGTTGATGCATAGGTGCAACAAATGTTGAATGTTTAGTACAATGTAAACTTCCATAGGAGATGTGAGTCAAATGAATTTGTCTTCAGCCAGTTACTGAAATTGAGGACGGTGTGCATTTTTTTGGCAGTTACGGGAACTGAACATGCTTAAAACCCATCCTAAATATGTTGAACTGAAACTCTGGCAGACAATAGTATAATGACTCTAGCTATAAAAAATGGACTGTGCTGTTTTCAAGTTGTAAAGTAACACCCATGCAGCAGTTCAGGAAAGAAAGCAGTACTGAATGTTTACATCATACAATTACAGTATGAGTAAAATACAAAGTTTTTTATAGGCATGTTTTTATAGAACACTGCCATCTGCACCACAAACATATGGCTCCTATATTTCTACGAGAATTACAAAAGATCTAATCAGTTGTTCATCAGGTGCCTTAACTGAAATCGAGACCTTGTGTACCTTTAGAGGTGACAGAGAATTGCTGTTCATAGACTAAATTCATCTTTTTAAGGTAACAGACTCTGGCAAACAAATGGTTATCATACATATGAAAGATAAAGGACAACCCTCTCAATCTGATACAGTGCTCAGTATCAGGAGAGCACCATGGTATCGGGGAAACACAAAGGAGGACTGGCTAAGCAGGGAAGGGAGGGAATAAAAAATAGACAGACAGACAGATAGATAGATAGATAGATAGATAGAGAGACAGAGGGACAGACAGACAGAGACAGCGGGGGATTACCAGCTCACTGCTCCATCTGAACCTGGCAGTGGCAACTGCAAATGTCAATAAACTCATACTGTTCTCATATAGAGAATGTGGGAGAATGGCTCCTCCCTCTACACTGGGCACCCTGAATTTTAGGATGCCCATGAAAGGTATTTCTGGATGTTTTGTTAAAAACATATACCAGACTCTAGCTAAACAGGTTTTGTTTACCTAGGTTCAGGTGTCTGCTTTTCACAAATCATAATTTTTGTGTATTTTCCACAGTTTTCTCTTAAAAAAAAACACAAGATGGCCTTCACCCCCCCACAAAAAAAATACAGTTCATGAGAGTGATTTTTGGTTTGTGATGCAAACCAAAAACCCTCTTAAGAAACCAAATATGTTTTCATTTGGACTAGAGGATTATCCCAAACCATACTTTAAATCCTTGTAACTGTGGAACTGTTTAATATTTTCCAGGAAATTTTCAAAAGACACTACCTTGGCAGAGGCCACTTCTACCCTGAAGGTTTTGTAGAAAAATTCACTACCATCTATGCTGTAGGTGACAGCAAAAAAAAAAAAAAAAAAAAAAGCCCAAGGTAAATATAGGAAAAAAAAGTGACTCTTACAAAATAAGGGGTATCCAGAGCTTGGAAGATGTCATCATGAAATTTTCCACTTTTCGAGACTATGGCAGTATGACCACACAAACAATTTTTTGGAATATTACATTGAACACTGCCAAAGTTATTAAGGTACAAAGGTAGGGGTTTAACACTGCCCACTCCACTCAACCCTAACTATAGGGGTGCTGCTGCACCCCTATTGTCTGTCTGTCTGTCTATCTATCTATCTATCTATCTATCTATCTATCTATCTATCTATGTCTGTCTGTCTATAATATATGTATATTATTCAGTGAATTCCCCCACTCTCAAACCAGTGGTGTTAGGAAATGTAAATGTGCATGGTGTGCCCCCCCCTCTCTGAGGCCATAGTCCATTACTAAAAATCCCCAAGACCAGGGAGAAGGTTTACAAGTGGGGTCTCTACATCCATGATTTGAGAAAGGTAGAGGACTGCCAGTATATGTGTGCTTGTATGCCACAAGATATTCTTTTGTATTCTGCAATTGGAAAAAGAAATAAGCTGCAGTTTGCCATTTAAATTCTGTGACTATGCTTTAGACAAGATGGCACTGGTACAGAGCATCATCAAGAATGAGCGCAATTGATTTGTGAGTTTTCCAGAGTGCACCTGACAATCCTCACGTGGAGAGGTGGGGTCACAGATTCGACGATTCCCTGTCATTGGCCAACATTTCTGTGGGGGAGTGTCTTTAGATTTAGCAACAATTTTGAAAGAAAAGGTGGAGATATCCTGAGCCTTGTGCCTCTCCTCAACAACAACAAGCCCACACGTGTGCAGTGACCAATGTGTGCACTGCATCTGGAAAGACAAATTTTAATTGAGTTTGTGAAAGTAACAAGAACTGTTTCAAACCACCAGTCCAAAAAGAACTGTGAATCCTTTAAAAATGTTGAGCAGTGCAGAGTGAGTTAACAGCACCTTGTTGGTGCAAGGCACAGGAAGGTTGGTCTTCTGAATAACCAGCTTGGAAAGTATACCAGTGAGAATTTTACTTATCTATGTAAAACATATTTTACCAGGTGAGCAAACTGAACATGGGAGGTTCGTGTCCAGTCCCGACCTCTGGGGAGGGATGGGGAACATAGACTAGCAGAGGTAATACATACATACATACGTAGTACAGAGAGTACAGAGGAGATAAATATTTACAGGGCACAAAAAGAATACATTTACATTGCAATTGCCATCTTGACTACATGAGCAAATATAAGCAGTAAATACAAAGTGCACCAATACACTGAGGCACATTTTTGTTTGAAAGGCTCCATGGAGCACTTTGTCAAGAAACCCAGAGAGGGCATAGTTAAACTTGAAGTTGTCCTCAAAGTAAAGAGACTTTTGAACTGTAATTAAAGATTTTTTCACCTGTTGAGCATCACACTGCTTCTAATTGCTGCCACCAGGGAGAAGCTGAACTTCCTGGTGTGAAGGCTGCCAGAAACTTGCACCTGGGTGTAGGGCAGTGTATTTATGTACTGACTGCAGAGAAGAAGTGCTGCTCACTCCTGCAAATGTCTGCAACTCAACCGCTGTTACAGCTAAAACGTCATGTGACATTCCTGTTGCATCATCTGGGACTTGGACTCCCAAGTCTGGGGGAAAGTGGCCAGAGTCAGCTGCTGAAGAACTGTTTGTCTCTAGAGGAGGCTGTGGACACAGACCCAGAGAGAGCCTATTGAGCTCAAGTTCCCAGAGACTTGAAGGGTTCTCAGCTTAGAGCCTACCCTTCAAGTTTCAAGTAGGAGTGCAACCAGTGCTATGCCAAGAAATACCTCTGTGAATAGCATCTTGGGGTCAGATTCAGGCATTGTGAATGGACTGAGTTCCAGGATGTCTATTCCTCTGCTTGATAATTTTGACAATGACAGCCAAACAGAGTCATTGTGAGTCAGCACCAGCTCTCTGCAGGGGTGCAGATTTGAAGATATACAAGTATCTGTTGCTAGAAAAGTTCAGAATAATGTGGAAATTGCTGCTTGTGTAGCTTTTACAATGTTTTGATTTACAATATTGTTATTTTCAGGGTTTCACATTTCAATCTGAATGGGCATTTGTGTTGATTCTGAGGATTTTGAATGAGTTGGATGGTAAAGTTGTGCTGTTTTCCATATTTTTCATCTTTTTGTCTTCTTATTGTGTTTACTTATTTATTTAAAATAGTTATCTGGGAAGGAACAGTACACTGAGCCGAAGCTCGTAGAGCTCATAAGTCTCATAGGTCTATTTTGAGCAAGTTAGGCAATTTTGGCCTTTATGCTTACCTTTGTCTCAAAGGTTATAACCATTTATACCATGGGGGTGAAAGCTTTCTCAGTAGGATATCCTGTGTTATTTCCACCTCAGTGAGAATAAATCCTGAAAGCGACATTTATCCACACTCTGCCGATGTCACCAGAGTGAGGATAACTGCACTGCAGCTTGCATTCTAAAGGAAACTGCTTCGAAAAACAGTTTCTCTTTCTCACTGAAGCTGAAACTTACTCAATTAGCTTTGCAAAAGACTCTCACCTCTGTCCCATTGTGTTTCTAACATTCCTAACCCATTACTGTGCTGATCTTAGCTTCAAAACAACCATAATTCTAAATGAAACTCTTTTACAAAGCAGGTTCTGTTTCTCAGTGCTACCTGCAGCAGTTTATCTTTCTCACTGAGCCTCTGACTCACTCAATTAGCTTTGCAAAACACACTCACCTGTGTTTCTGACTCCCAGTCCATTCAGAACACACACACACACACACACACACACACACACACACACTGAATGAGCAGGAAACACACAGAATCAGAAAAAATGTTCCTAAAGCTCTCAGTCCTATGGTATAAATTGCACACATGATGGGCAGATTATGGGATATGGAAAATATTGTCACTCCTGCAGAGTGAGCTGTGCTTTCTCACTTGTGCCTTTGGCACTTGTGAGAATACACAGTTCACTCTGCAGGAGTGAAAATATTTTCCATATCCCACTCCTGCCCATCATGTATCCCTTATATATTTCTCTCTTCTTACAATACAAATCCAGTTTGGTCTTGAAATCTTCCATATCTTTGCTATCCACTTCCTCCATTGGCAGGGCCCTTTGGGAAAACTACTTACACCTTTTTTGTGTGATTTAGATCACCCCTGAGTTGAAGTAAATATGACCTTGTATAATGTTGTAAATCTCTGGTTTCTAGCCCAATACATTCCCATAGATCATAGTTTTTAAAGCCCCCATAGACCGGACACAAGTCTCCTCTAAGTCAGCAGTATTCTAGCTCATATAACCCAAGTCTTTCCAACCTGTCTTCATAACCTAGACCTTTCATTCCTGCCATCATCCTGGTTGCTCACCCCCAGACCCCCTCCAATGTTTTTATCCCTGCCCTCAAATAGGGTGCCCCAAACTGAGTGCAGTAACCTAAATGCGGCCTCACCAATGCTGTGTACAGTGGGAGCATTGCTCTCCTATCTCCGCTGTTAATGTGCCTTCTTATACATCCAAGTATTCCATATGATTTTTTTTTGCAATTAAACTATAGTGGTTTTTAAAACTAAAATCATCCATTACAATAACTCCCAGATCTCTCTCCTCAATTGTTTAATACCTGTCCTTTCAACACAAAAACTTGTTTTTCTATTATGCTTTCTCAAATGCATCACCTAGCATTTATCCACATTAAAGTCTAGTTTATGCTCATGAGCCCATATCTCAAGTTTAGTAAGTTCATTTTGAAGGTTTTCACTATCAAAGTAGTTATTAACCACTGATCCCATTTTGGTGCCATCAATGAATTTTGTCGGCCACATTCCCTCATTAGTTGCCATGGCTGTCACGTAAAAATTAACCAAGCTCGGACCCAAAACCAATCCCTGAGGCACCCTACTAGTCCTTGCTGACCATTCCGAGGATTTCCCCCTCAATGTCACTTTTTGTTTTCTGTCAGTCAGCCAAGAGTCAATCCAGTCTATCAACTTTGTATTTAATCCCATAATCCTCAATTTGTCTGTCAGTTCAGGATGTGGTGCCGTCTCGAAAGCCTTGCTGTAGTAAAGGAAGACAATGTCCACTGGGTTACCCTGATCCAGTTTCCTACTCACTATGTCAAAGAAGTTCAGAAAGTTCATCTGGTATGATCTGCCTTTTGTAAACCCATGTTGTGTTGAATCGCTCAGGTTATTTAGGCTAATAACTGTGTCTATTTCTTCCTTGATTATTTTTTTCAGTATTTTATCTGAAACCAAGGTCAGGCTAGTGGCCCTATAGCTTTTGCAATCTGTCTTCTCCCTTTTTATATATTAACATAGTTGTTGCATTTTCCCAGCAGGTAACCACATCTTCATTATCCATTGAGGCTTGAAAGATTTTCGCTACTGGTTCAGCAAGTTCATTGGCCAGTTCTTTAATTATTCTTGGGTGTAGTCCATCAGGATTTATCTACTTTAACCTAGTTTTAACATTTTCTTCATTAATTATGACTCTTGAACTTATCTTACTTTGTTGTTTTGTCCTGGGATGCTTATCCTTTTCCCAAAAGAGCTAGTTTACTGCCTGGAATTAATAATAATTTTCAGATGCAGTCGGCTATCACTTCTTATATGCTAAGTGATTGTAATTTATATGAAAAATTAAACTGGTTAGACCCAAAACAGAGAAGGGTCTATATTTGGTACAAACAGTGTTACCAAATATTGAAAGATGAACCTAGACATTGTTTGTTTGATCATATTACATTTAAAGATGACAGATTGTTAATTATGCACACAAGATCTTTTGGTAAAGAAATCCCCATGATTAGATCTCAGAATAAGTATGGAAATGAAATACTCCAGAATACAGTTGCTTATTATTGGAATAAATTGCCCCAGAGATTGAAGGTTATTAAAAATTCATCCATTTTTAACAGTAAACTAAGAGAATATTTACAATTAACATGTACCTGTTTTAAGTAATAATTTGTTGTGTAATTGTGATGTAATGTAATGTCTTGTATCTTTGTATTGTTTGTTATTTATAAACAGGACTTTGTTGAAAACGGGACTGATGTCCCAACAAATGTTTTTTCCTGTATAAAAATAAAATTTTACAAACAAACAAACAAGTGGAAAATTTTCCACCTGTCAGTACTGGGCTGATGTGTGGAGCACCATTCTGTTTGGAGGCTAAAACATGTCAGTTCTGTTCCTCCCACTATGTCATCAGAATTGTGACCAAACACATTGAGACACCACAACCCTTGCAGCCTAAGCAGTGATTTTCACAAGTTACCATAGAAACATAGAATTTGATTTGATGGCAGATAAGAACTGCTTGGCCCACCTAGTCTGCCCATTTTTCTACCTAACAGATAAGCTGCAGATCCTAGTTAACCAACAGCTTACTTCCTCCTATCCCCCACTAGGACTGCCTTATGTCTGTCCCATGCATTCTTGAATTCCCACACTGTTCTTGACTCCACGACCTCCGCAGGGAGGCTGTTTCATGCACCCACAACCCTCTCCATGAAAAAATACTTCCTCACATTACCTCTGAGCCATCTCCCCTCTATCTTCAAATTGTGCCCCCTTGTTCTTGCACATCTCTTTTTCTGAAAGATGCTACCCTCTTGGACTTTGTTGATTTCCTTGAGGTACTTGAAAGTTTCTATCATGTCCCCTCTCTCCCTTCTTTCCTCAAAGGTATACATATTAAGCTCCTTTAGCCTTTCTTTGTATGTCTTCTGGTGCAGACCCTGCACCATTTTGGTTGCCCTTCTCTGGACAGCCTCCACTCTGTCTATGTCTTTGCGGAGATGGGGTCTCCAGTACTGCACACAGTACTCCAGACGAGGTCTCACCAACTGTCTGAACAGAGGGATAACAACTTCCTGTTTTCTACTATTGATGCCTTTCCCTATGCATCCCAGTATCCCCCCAGCCTTCCTTACTGCCTTCTCACATTGCTTGCCCACCTTTAGGGCATCTGATATAATTACCCCCAGGTCCCTATCCATTTTTTCTATTGTCAGTATCTCACCCCCCATTGTGTACTCTTCCCCTGGGTTTTTGTTTCCCAGGTGCATTACCTTGCACTTCTTTGCATTGAATCTGAGCCGCCATACATTTGACCATTTCTCCAACCTTGCCAAGTAACCTTCTCATCCTTTCCACTCCATCTTGTGTATCAACTCTGTTGCAGATCTTTGTGTCATCTACAAAGAGACATACTTTTCCTTCCAGTTCCTCTGCAATGTCACTTAGAAAGACATTAAAAAGGACCAGTCCCAGTAGCGAACCCTGCGGTACCCCGCTAGTAACCCTCCTTTCTTCACTGTGGACTCCATTTACTACTACCCTTTGCATCCTGTTGTTCAGCCAATTTTTTATCCAGGCTACCACCTTGGGGCCCACTCCAAGGCTGGCTAACTTGTGTATTAATCTTTTGTGTGGGACTGTATCAAATGCCTTGCTAAAATCTAGGTAGACCATGTCCACAGCCCCTCCCTGGTTTACTACTTTGGTCACCCAGTCAAAGAAATCTATTAGATTCGACTGACACAACCTTCCCATCGTGACTCCATGCTGCCTTGGGTCCTGTGCCCCACTGGCCTCTAGGTACTCAACAATTCTTTCCTTCAGAAGTGATTCCATCATTTTCGCTACCACTGAGGTCAAACTAACTGGTCTGTAGTTTCCTGCCTCTGTCCTGCTCCCACTTTTGCAAAGAGGAATCACATCTACCCTCCTCCAGTCCTCAGGTACCACCCCATCCTCCCATGATTTGTTAAAGAGAGTAGTCAGCGGTGTCACTAGTTCTACCCTTAGTTCTTTTAGAATTTTTGGGTGAATCCCTTCATTGCCCCATTGCTTTGTCCACCTTCAATTTTATTAGTTCTTTCAGAACCCTTTCTTCTGTAAATGGACTGGTATCGACCCCCATCTTCAGAATATTTCTCTTGTTTGGTTTAGGTACCTCCCCCTCCTCTTCCTTTGTGAACACTGAGCAGAAATATTTGTTCAGTATCCTTGCTTTTTCACTGTCACCCTCTACCCACATTCCCTCCCCTTTATTAAGCCTCGGTATCCCTCCTTTGGTCTTTCTTTGCTCCCTAATGTACCTATAAAAGGTCTTATCCGCTTTCTTAACAGAGTTGGCTATCCTTTCCTCAGTTTGGGCCTTTGCTGTTCTGACTGCCTTCCCAGCCTCTTTCTGCTTTAACTGATAAAGTTCTCTGTCGTGCTCCTTCTGCGTTTCCTCATATTTCCTGAATGCTATCCTTTTCTCCTTAACCTTCCCTGCTACCTCTTTTGAGAACCATAGCGTTTTTTTTTCCTTCATTGTGTTTTGTTGATTTGCTTTACACAAAGGCTTGTTGCCTCTGTGATGGCTGTTTAATTACTCCCCATTGTTCCTCCACCCCTCCTTCTTGCCTGTTTGCTAGTGCTTTTCTGAGGCGCTCTCACATTTTTCTCAAAGTCAACCCTCCTAAAGTCCAATGCTCTTGCTTTTGTATGGCTTGATTGTATGGCTGTGTTTGTCGTGAACCACACTCTTTGGTGGTCGCTTGTTCCCAGATGGCTACCCACTTCTAAATCTGAGATTCTTTCTCCATCCCCATTTGAGAGTACCAGGTCCAAGATTGCTCCCTCCCAAGTGGGTTCCAATACTAGCTGTCTGAGACATGCCCCTTGTAGGGCATCAAGAATGACCCTGCTCTTGGATGTGCCTGCAGCAAAGGTACTCCAGTTAACATCTGGCATATTCAGGTCCCCCATCAACAATATCTCCCCTTTTTCTGCCATTCTA
Organism: Neoceratodus forsteri; assembly: GCA_016271365.2. Lineage (NCBI taxonomy): Eukaryota > Metazoa > Chordata > Ceratodontiformes > Ceratodontidae > Neoceratodus > Neoceratodus forsteri. The sequence goes on from CM057453.1 coordinate 1,267,924,222, forward strand.
AGGATGCCTTCTATCATTTTCTTGTCTATTCTCTCCCCCTGAGATGGGGCTCTGTATACAACCCCTATGTGGATTGTGGTGCCATTTCCTGTCTCCAGGGTGACCCAGAGTGCCTCATCTGCTCCCTGTTTACTCTTTAGTTCTGTTGCTTTGATCCCTTCCTTTACATAGAGAGCTACTCCTCCTCCTCTTTTACCCTCCCTGTCCCTCCTGTAGATAGTGTATCCTGGTATGTTGACATCCCAGCGATGGTTCTCTGTGTACCATGTTTCTGTGACTGCCACAATATCCAGGTAACTCTCTTCCATCAAGGCCACTAGTTCAGGGAGCTTGTTACACAGACTACGGGCATTGGTACTCATCACCCTACACTTTTGGGTGGCCTTACCTCTTTTAGCCCCATTCCTGTCCTTACTGCCTTTGCCTTTTTTTACATTTACCTCTGTCCTGCTCCCTAATGACTTCTCTACCTTGGTGTTTACCTCACTAATTACCACGTTTTGTGGGGGGAGGCTGGGATTTCCCTGCTCCTTTTCAGTGGCTCCCCACCAAGGCTAGTTTAAATGCTTGCCAATGAAGCATTTAAACCTCTCACCTAGGATCCTGGTTCCCCCCCTGGACAGATGCAGACCATCGCGCCAGTATAGGTCTGCATTCCTCCAGGTGGCTCCCCAGTCCCCAGTGAAGCCAAAACCCTGAGCTTCACACCAGTTTTTCAACTATTCATTGAATTCTCTGGTGAGAAATACCCTAGCATCACCCTTGCCATAGACAGGCATCACCTCCGAGAAGGTTACCATATGCGCTACTTGTTTAAGGCCCCTTCCCAACTCTACAAACTCCTCTTGCACTGCTCTGATCCCATTCCTAGCCAGGTCATTTGTCCCTAGGTGGACAATGACATCTAGCTCCCTCCCTCCCTCATGCAGCTGCTCCCATGATCCTGAGGATTCGCTTCCTGTCCCTCCAAGCCATGGCGAAAGACAGGAACCTTACCTCCCTCTCCCCTTCCTCACCCATTTCTACCCCCCTAATGATTGAGTCCCCAACCAGGAGTTGTTTCCTTCCCCTGTGGGGTCCCATGCCACCCTCCTGTGGGTCTCCTTTGTGAAGGTTCCCAGCATCCTCCTTGGTCTCCACTGCAGGTGCCTCCATAGAGGAACCACTATCCACCAGAAGAGCATATGAATTGTGGAGAGGTACAGCTGGAGGATGCAACTCTGTTCTACCACCTCTCCTCCTGAGCCCACCCTGGTCCAGCATCTCCTTTCTTGGCAACCTCTGAGGTAGTGGCATTGGCCTGGTGGTCCCTGGGTAGGGAGGAGGTTTCACGAATCCTAGCCAGGTCAGCCTGGAGACAGGCAACCTCCTCCCTCAGACTGGAGAGGTGCCTGCAAGTAGGGCAGCACCATAGCCTCCAGAATGTCTCCCGGAACACTGCCGCCCTACAGCCATTGCACTGCACCACTCCTACCATGTTTTATTTTGTGTCCCCTCTCCTGTTTCTCTGTATGCTTACTCTCTCCTCTCCTTACAACTCTCACCCTTTCTGTTCTGGGACAGCAACTTCCTATATTCTTCAGTAGCCTCCTTCTTCCTTGCTCAGTGTCAGACCACCAGCAGCCAGGTGGGGAGAGCGAGCTACTGTTTTCCTTTAGGGTTGACAAAACCAATGTTTCTCTATGATCCTTCCCTTCCTACTGTCAAACAGGAAGTTCCTGTTGTCAGTCAAATCCAGTGGCTATAAAAGTAAAACAGGCTTAGGGTGGGTGGGATGGAGGGCAATTAGTAAGAAAAAAGGCCAGCAACAGGAAGTTGTAATTCAATCAAAATGCAGGAAATTGTGACATCACTAGTAACCAAGAAGAGCCGATCACTGCTGCTTCATGTGAAAGAGAATAATCTGGCAGTGAGAAATGGCTCTCCTTGGTTACTAGTGATGTCACAGTCAGTGTGGTCTCCGTGTTGATGATATATGGGAGGAACAGAACTGACTTTTTTTAGCCTTCAGAGAGAGTGCTGCTCTGCACATCACCCCAGTACTGCTAGGTGGAAAATCATCTAATTAGCAAACAGAAAAGAAAAAAAGAAACTTCAGATACAGGATGTGATAGTTGACTACATCTGAAAGTTACTATTAATTCCAGGCAATAGACTAGCTCTTTAAATACCATACAGAAATATTGATTTAGCCTTTCTACCATCTGTTTCTCATCTGTAACCAGCTTTCTGGCTTCATCAGACAGGGGTCCTACTTGTGATGCACTGTTCCTTGTGTAACTGATGTGGTTCTAAAAGTATTTGCAATTATCATTTACCATAGTTGCCAACTGAATTTCATTTCCATTCTTTGCTCTCCTTACCTGCTTCTTACACTCTGTAGCTCTATCTATCTATCTATCTATCTATCTATCTATCTATCTATCTATCTATCTATCTATCTATCTCCCATGCTTCTTTCAAATTTGCCCTTCTGTAAGTTTTTTTTCTTCTCCTTGTTTTTAACCTTCCTATTTAGCCATCCCTGTATCCTGCCATTTCTGTTATAGTTCAACTTTTCCGGAACATATTTATCTGTTGGATCTTTTAGTTTATGCATAAGTATTTCCCACATTTCATTTTGATTTTTGTTTACCAATTGTGGTTTCATTGCCAGTTTTGAAGTTCCTTCCTCATCCCTTCAAAATCTGTTTTGTTGAAACATTTAATTCAGTTGTGCCACCTATCTTGTTGTTCACCTCTGATACTTCAGACATTATCACATTGTGACCACTCCTCCTTAGTGGCTTCATCGATCTACAGTCAGGGCCCCTAGTGCTCTGCAGCAGAACTTTCTGATTTCTGCAGCAGGGCTCATTGGTTTCTGTGGCAGTATTTTCTGATTTCTATGGCATGATTTATTCATTTCTCTGGCAGAACACAGTTCGGCCATTGGTTAAATATGATGTGATGTCATCAATGACATCATATGCCGAGCATAGGGGAGGGGCTTCAGGATAAACAAGATGGGAAAGAAAGCCTGACACTATGGAAAAACAGTATATTTGAATAAAAATTCACCAAAAACAGTGAATTCTGTGGCACTATATATATTCTGCGGCATGATGCAAATTCTGCGGAAAATTCCGCAACAACAGAATCTCAGAATTCCAGGGCCTTGTCTACAGTTTAATATTTGATCCTCTAGGTTGCTCCAAACAAGATCCAATATATGCTCTCCTCTCATCCATTCTTTAACATATTGGTCTAACTTTAGCTTATTTATAGTTTCTAGAAACTTCCTTTCCATAACGGTTCTACCTTCTTTGCTATCCTAGTTAATACCAGGCATGTTAAAATCTCCAAGTAGAATTATTCTATCCTCTGCATTTAAACTATTTAGTTGGTCCAACATTTTATGATTTATCTTCATGCCAGTTGCAGGTGGTCTATAAACTACACCCAATATGATTTTTTTCCCAACATTTGGGATACGTTTTAACCAGACGTGTCTGAGCTCACTATCCTCTTCCTGCTGCTTTAACTCTGCTATTATGTACTCACCCTCCGATGCAACTACCGGACTTCAACTTGACTTCAGTAATGTTCAATGCTGGCTAAGTTCTCATCAGCTCTTTCTCAACGCCAAGAAGACAGTCTCTATGACCTTTGGCACTAGGCAGAGACTCTCTCGGCTGCCCTCCCTCCCTTCCCTCCTTCCACACCCTTGATGGGACATCTTCAGAGGACGCTACCCCTTTTAAATATATGTGTGTCTGGCTTGACCAACACCTTAACTTTTCTGATCTTATTGATGCCATTCTGCAAAAATTGTGCCCCAAGCTCGGTGCCCTTTACAAAAACCGCAGTTCATTACCACTACTGGTTAAGCATGAACTTGTTCAGAAAATGAAAGTCCCCATAATCGACTATTGTGACATTGTCTACAGTGCTGCTCCCAAGTCTTCCATTGCCAGACTGGATTCCCTCTTCAGTGCTTTCTGTTACTTTGCCCTTGACTCCCCCCCCCCCGTACTCATCACTGTATCCTATACCACTCTCTAGTGCTGCCTTCCCTGGAGTACAGGTGCCTCTTACACTGCACTAAGTTCACTTCCAAATTCTGGTTTGGGTCCCTCCCCTCTTACCTCTCCTCCTCTCTCTCTCTGCTCCCTCTTAGGTCCTCTGGCTCCCGCACTCTTGCCACCCCCCATCGCCACACCTCCATAGGTCCGGAAGCTTTCTCCTTCTGCTTCCCTAAATTCTGGAACTAGCTTCCTCCTCTGATCTGACTCTCTTCTTCCCCATCATCCCTCTATCTAGCCCTACACAACTTCTGCTCCCCTAACTGCACCTGCTCCTAGCCCCCTTCACCACCCCCTTGCACCCCACTCTCTCCACATATCCTTCCTTCTGTCAGTCCTCATTCTCTTCCTAACCCTAAGCACCCTCTTCCCTCTGTCACTCATCTACTCCTAGCTCCACCTCCACCCCTACCCTTAACTACTAACCCTTACGCTTTGCATCCCCTCATGAAATCCTTACTCATTCTGCCCGTCCTCCTATCCATCCCTAAACTTTTGCTTCTCTCTAGTCCAAGTTCCCATTCCCTCCCAATACCCTCAAATAGTGCCCCAACCCCGGTTTGGTTGCTGATCCACTTACTTCTCACCTCTCTCAAACGTATACTTGCTCCTCTGTTGCTTATCTTTAAATCACCTAACACTCCTAGCCAGCCTGTCAGAACTGCATTCTATGCCCCTTCTGCACCCTCCAGTTCTTCACTCTCCTTTACTTAGTTAGCTACCCACTGTCTCCCCCTCTTCCATCTCTCCCTTCCCCTCTCCTTCTCTCCCCTCCTAATTTTCCCATCTGGTCACGCCCTCCTTTCACGGTTTCCTAGCATCCTGAAGGGGTTCTGGTCCTGGCAACCTTTCCTCTCCCCCCCTCCCTCCCACCCTCACTCCCTGGTCTTTCACTAACACTTACCAAAGCCCAGCTCCCAACTCTAGGCACTTCTCTGATTCTTTGTTTTTTTAGGCCATTGTGTTATTGTGTTGTAGTCAACTACTCTGTTATGTAAAGAATTTGCACTGATATTGTTTGATTTTGCTTTATGTTTGCCTCACTCAACCTTTGTACCCCCTTCCCAGGATGCTTCTGGAAACTAGCTGTTCATCAGCTCATGCTTTATTTCCTGGTGAAACATTTTGTAAATAAATAAAAAATGTTATTAGAAACATACATTGATACACCCCTTCCCTTTCTTCCTCTCTCTGTGCTGAATAGTGTGTAACCCTATATACTTCTTCCCCAAGTATCATTCACCTGCCACCATGTCTCAGTCACAGCATACAGTTGTACACCTTCCTTTAGTAAGATACCTTCCAGTTCCACCTTCTGTTTCACTAGGCTCCTTGCATTTGTGAGTAGGAATTTCTAACCCTTTATACATTTTCCCTTTTTAACCTTTATGTGTTTTATCTGTTCATTGTTAGTGTTTGATGTTACCCCTCCCCCATTTATCAGTTTAAACAGTTCTTAATGCTTCTATTTATTCTTTCCCCAGGACTCTTGAGCCATTCCTGTTCAAATTCAATCTATCCCTGCCATACAATCTTATGTCCCTATTGAACCATTTTCAATTTCTTAGGAAATCAAACTCCTCTTTTTCACACCACCTCCTCAACCAACCATTTTGTTTTTGAAATCTTGGGCTTTTTCCTTTGCCTGCCCTTGGTACCGGCAGAATTTGTGATACAAATACTTTGCATCCCCAGCTACTTAGTGTCCTCCCTACCTCTTCAACATTCCTTTGGATATCAAGCTTGTTTCCAGATGTGTCCGTGGAGAATGAGGAAGAGTTATAAGCAATAGAGATGCAAGAGAAAAAATACATATTACAGTAGCACAGTAATGCAATGAGTGTAATGCTATCAAATATAGGATAACTTGAGTAAAAGAAGACTGCAGTGCCTCACGGTGGTGTAGGTGTTCAGCAAACAGACCGCTGGATGGTGTGTGAGCTCTGCTTATTGACTAATGCCAGTCTGCAAGAAGTCTTAGATTTTTACTGCTTGTCACAGCACAGAGAGTTTTAATATTTGATGCTATTAAATAGCTACTACACTTGCTGTTAGTTAAGGCTGCAATGTAATTTTGAGTGAGGCCTGTTCCTTCCAGAAATGCATGTAGGGAGCGTTTGAAATAGAGCAGTGGAGTGTTGTTAAACAAGCATTTGTCAATGCTGAACGTTCGCTTGCAGGTATTTGCAGTAGTGTTTGGCATTTATGGAACTTTACCCTAAAGCTCTGGATGTTTGCTGGTATTTGCACTGCAAATTTTCAACATGGCCTTTTTGTGACCCCCACCTCATAAAAGCATTTGGGACCTCTGCTCATGAACAGTGTCACTATGATTTTCTTAATCTGCCCTGGACGTTGATTTCCCACAACGACTGTGCCATTGTGCACCAGATGCACATTTTGGTCAGTATGTGAAAAATGACAGCTGTACTGTTCATAAGGAGGTGTGCAAAAATGGAAATGTTGAAAATCTGGAGTGAAAATATTACAAATTCTCAAAGTTACGAGTGTGTGTGGGAACTGCACAAAGCACACTTGTAACATAGTGATTTTGTGGACTTTTGTCACCAAATATTCAACATAGGCATTTTGGGACCTCCACTCATGAACAGAGTCACTGTGATTTTTGTAATCTGTCCCAAACATTGATTTCCCACTGCGACCATGCCATTGTGCGCCGGATGTGCAAAAACACATTTCGGCCAGGAATGTGAAAAATGACAGCTGCACTGTTCATAAGGAGGTATAAAAAATTGCCAATGTTGAAAATCTGGAGTGGCAATATTACAAATTCTTGAAGTTATGAGTGTGCGTGGAAACTGCGCAATGCACGCTCATAACACAGTCATTTTTTTGGAATTTTTTCCCCAAATTTGCAACATAGGCATTTTGGGAGCCCACCTTATGAACAGTGACACTGTTCTTTCGTCAATCGGTCCTGAAAGGTGATTCCCCACAGTGACTTCGAAATCACCTTTCGGGGCCGAATAACCACATGACAGTGACTTAATTCATGAGGTGGGGTCCCAATAACCCCATGTTGAAAATGTGGTGCTAAAATTCACAAAACTGGCTGAGATATCCACCTAAGTTGAAAAAAAAACATTGATGCTGTTATACAGCTTACCGGCATTTCTTCAGTTTGTGGTCAGCTTTCAAGAGTACAGATGTGCTCCTGTTCCACCAAAGATCATCGTGCCAGACTTCACAGGTAAGTATGGGGTGAGGGGGGTGTGGGGAAATGGGGTGCTAGAGGGTGGGTGCGGGTCGGGAGAGGGGGCACTGGACACAACGCGAGGGACAGTTTTCTGTTTTCACAGGTTTTAAAAACAAAGACATGGTGGGATGGTTTTCCCACTTACAGGGGCAATGAGCACGCTGGGGTGGGCTCCCAGCGTGCCACCTGGGTGTTTGTTGTGAGGGGGGCCTGGAGCCAACGAGGATTGGGCACCCCGTCAGCACATACAATGTGTTTGGGGGGGCAATAACAAGGGAGCAGGGAGGACAGCAGCAGAGGGAGGAAGCAGCAGGAATTTCATTAGCAGCTGGAGGGAAAAGGGTGATGTCAATATGTTAAATACACACACGTTACCACCGCTGATTGCAGTGGTGCTTTCCTTTTAACTGAAGACCATTGCAGCCAAACTGCTGTCATAGACAGCTAGCGCATCCATTGGTGCGGTACGGTCATGCCCGCTACACTGAGTACTGCATTGGACAGGAGGGTCACACACCTCCACAAAGTCCTACTGTCCTAAAATGTTCTTTGTGCATGCACGCAAGTGAATGCAAAAAGAAAGAACAGCACTATACTGTTCACGAAATTTAATCCTTCTACTATTTCATTGAACGTAATAGAATGAAGCTAGCCAGGTTATTATTCTCTTGTTAGGCTACAATATACAGTATGATCCACCTTTTTCCATTTTAACTGCATAGTAGAAGGAATGATTTAGCATACCACAAAGCACATGTTTAGCATAGCAAAGCCTGGCAAGGCACAGTACAACTTGATGGCACAAGCTTCAGTACCTCCTGTTTTACAGTCTTGCAATGCTGCCTACATTAGGCTTCAGCAAAAAAAGGCACAGGGTGGCATTAGTCTTGAAACTATTAGACTTTATTTAATGCTTTAGGGTTGGATGTTACTGTAACAGTATACAAATATTGACCAGAGGTGAGGGAAATTGTGGGAAAATATTGACTTTGAGGTATTGAACTGTTACCTGACAACAGTTATATTATCACCCGAAGTTGAAGGTTGAGGGCAATAGTACTACTGGAAGGCAATAATTCATCCCAAGGGGTTTATATCTTTCCACTATATCCTGACAACTCCAATCAATATCTGCTTTAATAAACCTTGCCCAATTTACAAGGATTAGAATGGGCAATAATTGAAAAAAAAAATAATTTTCCAGTTCTAATGAACTACTTTCTCATTTTAATGAACTATTGCCTGTTTCTAATAAAGTATTGCCTAGTTCTAATAAACTGCTGCCTAGTTCTTTGTTTTTAAACTGGGCAATAGTTGGAAAACCATGTATGTCATGTAACTGACTATGGACCAGAGACTATTTTTTTCTTCTAAGGTTTAATAACATAAAATGTTAACATGCCTGAAAAACTTGACACAGGCAGTAGTACCCATTGCTTGGAAGTCATGCTATTTTCCAGTGGTATAATGAGATGCAGAAAATGTGGTGTAATTGCAATGCTAGGTATAATATAGATGATAATAACCCCCCCCCCCCAGTTGTGGTGAATGTGGAGGTAATTTTTCAAGTTCTTTGCATGACGTCCATAGACTGCAAGACTGAAGCTCAAGCAGATTATGTCATGCAAAGAGTGGAAAAATTACAGGTGTCATTCACCCTGTTTAGGTAGTGACTGCCATTTCAAATGTTTTCTGCTGGTGCTTGGGGGTAGTAAGTCATGTGATCAATGCTGCCTATCCTGCTGCTACCTGAGAAGATAAAAGCACAACCATTTTCTGTTTTAAAAAAGTGCATGCCCCCAGTGACTAAGGGCAGAACACAGACAATACTAGATGGGCAGCTACAGTGTGCACAACTAGTGCCTTCTGCTACACAGTAGTTGTGCTTCTCTCTGACCTCGAGAAGGAAGCTCAAGAGGTCCTTGGGACTCAGACACCTGAGGTGACAGAACACACTGGTTGTGCATAAAGTTGCTCATCCTGTATTTTTTATAGTGTATAGTATTATGTGAAGTGTGCACACAGCAGTTCTTTTGCTTTCTAAATGAAACTGGCTTGTGCAGTCTCTAAAGGTGTCAGAATGCTGTTGTACCACAGAAGGGTACAGTCACATTCTATGACCTTTGAACTGTGGTACAGCAGAATTTTGAAAAGGATAGAATTCTATACAGAGCAATGATCTGCTATACTATGCTATGCTAGCATGATAATGCCCTTAGGTAAACTGAACAACCCGGTGATGCATTCAGGAGAGTAGGTGCAGGATTAGAATACTAGCATGTTTAACCTATATTTTTGTTCTAAATACATCATAGTCTTGCCTAAGTGCTATGCATAATCAAATATAATGCAGGCATATGCATTTGTCCACACAACTATGTCAGGGACTGTGAAGTTCTGAGCTATACAAATTCCACCCTAGTGAAGTCATTTCCCTCAAAGGAAATTAAAGGTTTGGTGCTTGAGAGCACTCTGCACTTCTCACATAGTACTGTCTTTTTTTAGCACCTGGAATGCAAACCGTGTGTTGGAAATGTTGTCTTCACCCTTGTCATTACAGCCCTGCGTTTTTGGTGCTTTTACTCTCCCCATTTGTTTCTACAACCTGATAATATACTCTAGGGACAAGTATTTTTAAATGAACCCCCGGGGTGGATTAATTCTCTAGTAAACCCATACTCTGCCATGGGTTAATCCTTACATGATCAACTATTTGGTCTCTTTCCTGAGTATCATTTATTAAACAATGTACTACTTGACCCAGGGTTGTTTTTGTGAACAGAATACTAACTCTGCTGCATTGTGGTCTTGTTTTGCAGAATTATGTTTGTGGTTGTCGAAGCTGCATTCACAGAAGCCCAGTTCCCAGTATTTGAAAACTGCAGTATGTGCCCAGATCCAAATCACTGTCTGGTTTCATTGCTGTACGTCTCCTCCTCATTGGGTTAACAGAGCAAATATGTTTCAAACCCCAAACTGTAGGATGTAAAATGGTCAAAAACTGTCTCAGTAACACAACTGGAGCATTCGTATGCTTTTCTTATGGCATTCAGATACTGAGTTAGACTCCTAGCACTGCTAATTAGGCACCCATTGAAAATTACAGTATTGCTCTGCATTGCTGAACTGTGATGTCTCAGATGGAAAGGAATCACTCCTGCTGGCAGTTGCCTTCCAGAGCCATAAGAAACATTTCAGTACTTGAGCCAGAACACGGGAATCACTGCCGACATAGGCAAGGGTGTCAAGTGCCCCATGCTACTTTAGGCACTGTTTGTTTTATTTAAATTCTTAGGCACCCTTCTTCAAAAGCACTCAAGGCACTTTACAAATAAATAACAATACAATAAACACATCAAAGCAATCCAAACACATAAACTTCTGCATGTCTGGGGCAAAAAGTGCTCAATTCCAGGGAGGTTAAGGGCCTAAACAAAACTACAGGAAACATAGACCAAAATAATTGTGTGGTTTCCAAACAGCTTCTACAGTCCTCACTGCATACTTACTAACTTTGCTTAATACAGTAATAAACTGTAATATATAGTGAAGGTGTATTTCCTGATAATCCACTGTTTTTATCTCCAATTTATTTATCCTCCTGTGCAGCCACCACTCTGCCCTACATCCAGCCACCGCTCCACTTTCCCTGATGACCCCCTGGGGCACCCCACACAACCAGCTGGCATATACTACTGTACCCATGAGAGGGACCCCCTCCATGGTCCCCGCACCAGGCCAGGATCCAATACCGGCATGTCAGGCCACTCCTGGGCTGCCGCTGGGCTCAGGAAGCTACGGCCATCAAGTTGCCATGAGTGATGCTGCTTTTTTCCTCCAATTATTCCCCAGGAGTGCAGACGTGCAATGACATCTAGCACTGACATGCTGACATCTACTGCACTCCTCCCTCTGTTGCACCGACTCTAGCAGTGCCTCCGGGTGTCCCCAGAGGCCGCTGCAGAGTGGTGGAAACCCACATCCCTTCCCAGGATAGGAGAGCAGTCCTCCGGATGCTCAATCCTATCCTCCCCTACCGACCCCTGACAACTCAGGCTTGCATCCAAACCTGGGTCGCCAGTGTGACGCGATGTGTGGTGTCCAGTGCCTCAACCCTCAGCGCCACCGGGCTGGCTCTGGTAATCCACTGTTGATTTGATCCTCATATTTCTTCTTCTCCCTCATGTTGTAAGACTTCCATGACCTAATCATCAGTCGCTAGGCGTGGAGTCACACAACTAGCTTTGAACAGGAGCTACATTCCACACTAAATGGCCATCCACAAAGGGTTGACTTAATCATTGGGGGAGAAGAGCCCTTTGGCTAAGGCACAATGCAAATGAGGGACTCCACATGTCAGTTGGTGTAAACTGGGCTAGCACCCATTGATACTTGTGTTGTGACACCCACAGATGTTTTTAGATGCCATATTGCTAGTTGTATAGCTCTGTACCATTGGCACTGGTTTGTGGCATGTGTGCAACCACCTAAATAGCTTCTCCTAGCCTGACCCATGCCTTCAGGCCTGCTTGTAAGATGAAATCTTCCAGTGTCATCCTAGGCCTCATTTAGCCCTCCTGGGGGTCCAGTGGCCCCCACCTCTCCCATGCCCCCAAATCATTCCCTGGTGTCCCGTGGATCCCTCTTTCTAGCTCCATTCCCCTACACAAGCATCTTTTGTCATCATGCTGCACTGATCTCTGTCCCTCACTGGTTCATTGTGGTGTGGTCACTTGGTTAGTGATACACCATTTTTTTTTTATTCTTTGGTAACTGTGTAAGGCCCACTAGGCACAAGTGCCTGTTTTCTGGGGTGACCAGGGGCACTGAAGATGTTAAGTGACTTGCTCAGAGTCAACAGTGTGCAAATGGAGGTTGTAAGAATCAAACCTAGGTCTGCTGGGTGTACCAAGCTCATTCACAGCTTGTTACTCTAACCTCTAGGCTATACTGCCAGCCCTAACATCCTGGAGCAGTTCTAAGTTAGGGGGGTGTTACTAAAGATGTGACTACACCTTGCAAGTGTTACCATACTTTATGGATAGCCCTGTGGGATATTAGTGTGTCGACCTCTCCCTCTTTCGTGTGTGGTCACAGCCCAGTTCCTGACTACATAAGGAAGGGCTGTGACTTTTTTTTGAGGATGATTTCAGGGGATACAGGCAAGGAACTGGCACAAAGTAATTGTTGCAACAATTTTGTGACATTCTCTAGTGACTGTGCATTGGGCCTCTTGTGTCACACACTTCATCTTTTCACTTTGTAAACTCCCAGTTTCTCAAAGGGACCTCAGATCTCCCAATTACTATAATACATAGGAGAGTACCATCTGGTTGTGGGGACCATACCTCTCAACTGTCACACATTACGAGGTACGTCACTCATTTTAACCCTCAGAAATCCTGTGTCCCACATGGAGGTAGTGGCATTCTACATTTCTCACAGAGGTTTTAAAGCAGAAATTCATAATTATCTATTCTGCTCAATCATCAGCAAACATTATGAACACTAGTGCACTGTTAGCCATAGTGTTCTGAGCTTGCAGTGCCGTGTTTGATGATATGTCACACATTTTGCTCATTTGTCACACATCTTGTCACACATTTTGGTGAAAAAAGGTTGAGAGGTATGGTGGGGACATAGTGAAAATGCAAGTATATCACACATACATTTTTGGCTATTTATTGGAAACCCTTTATCCCATCATGGGTGGCCTAGACATTAACATATACAAATCTAGATGGTATTAAAATCTCAGCCATGGCGACTGTGATAAATTCCTCCCAACAGATGAAAATAAAATTATTTTCTGTTACGTTCGCCGTGCATGCATGTGCAGTGAACATTTTGTTAGGACAGTGGCTTTTGAGGGGTGTGACACTGTCAGTAAAATCCAGAGTGGTTTGTAAGGGGCTCATCAGTGTCACACTAATCATCAACCAGGCTGATCATGACACTATTCTGGCTTGCCAGGCGGAACCTTTGTGTGTTTCAAAGAGAGAGCCAACCTAATCATAGGCCAGCTCTTTCTTTTGTTCTACATAACCGACACCCAGCAAGGACAGCTGATCTGTCATGATCAACTTGCTGAGATTGAGTTACACCCTGTAACAAAAAAAAAATCCATTAATGCCTGTTGCTTCCCTGCCCTTATTGTTCCCCCCACCCAACCCTCCTACTCAGCCCCCCCCACAAACATAACACTGACACTAGGAGTGCCCAATCCCCCAGTGTTGCCACCTGAAATAAAGAAAAACATCCCTAGTAGTTTTTTTTAAATACAACCTGTAAAAGAGAAAAACGTCCATCTATGTCTGTTGCAGCTGCTGCCATAACTGCCATCCCCCCAAGCCAAACTCGTGTTAATATTCTGGCACTGGGGTGCCAAATCCCCTGTGCTGGCTGCTACCACCCCACCCTGCTCATTTTACTTATGCAGCACTGGGGAGCCCACCCCTGGTGCTTACAAATATAACACTGACACGGGGGGTGCCCAATCCCCCAGTGTCACCACCTGAAATAAAGAAAACCCTCCCTCATATTTTTTTTACTAAACCCTGTAAACAATAAAACTGTCCATCGATGTCTGTTGCTGCCATTAATGTTCCCCACCAAACCCTCCCACTCAGCCCCCACCCAAGCCCTTATTTACCCACTGGGGGTCAAACGCCATAATCCTCTCTGTACCGCAGACACGTCTTCACTCTTGAACACCAGGCTGTGAACTGAGGAAATCAGCTATGTGGTTCAGTGTATTTCAATGAGGTTTTGAACTTAGTGGCATAACTTGGTCATTTTTGAATATTGTTGCACCAATCCTCAAACAATGTGTCAGCAAGTCAAAACCACCTCAGTCATTCCTTATCACTCACTCACTGTAACTGACATAAGAAACGCAATTAGAGCGAGCGATCAGCTGTTCACGTGGTAAGGCTAATTGAGGATGCTGTATTTGAATTCTATGTTGTTGAACCATAGATGTGACATACTGAAGAGGGTACAACAACCTCTTGACATCACAAAGATTGTACAGCAACACTAGGAATTACTCAAATTCAGTTAATAACAGGCGTCTCCCATATACTATATGCCTCTTTGGGACCCCACTTCACGAACAATGGCAGTGAAATTAGGCAAATCTGTCCCAAAAGGTGATTTTGTGATTGCTGCGCGATATCACCTTTCAGGCAGGAGTTGAGAATTTTTCTGCCCTTATTCATGAGATGGGGTCATAAGAAGACTGTTGAAAAGCTGGGGTAAAAATATTAAAAAACAACAAAGTTACGAGCCTATATTGAAATTTACAAACATAGGCTCATAACATTGGTCATTTTCAATATTTTTACCCCAAATTTTCAACATAGCCATTTATTCACAGCACCTCATGAATGTGACAGCTGTCATTTTTCAAATCCTGGCCAAAATATGTTTTTGCACTTGTGGCGCAAAATCACCTTTTGGGCAGGATTTAAAAATGTCCTCTGCCCTTGTTCGTGAGGTGGGCTCATAAGAAGGCTATGCTGAAAAGTTGGGGTAAAAATATGAGAAAACAACAAAGTTACATGTCTATGTTGCAATTTTGCAACCAATGTCTGTAACTGTGGTAATTTTCAATATTTTGACCCCAGCTTTTCCACATAGCCATTTTTCATACCATCTCATGAATGTGACAGCTGTCATTTCTCAATTCCTACCCAAAATGTGTTTTAACACTTGTGGTTCAAAATGACGTTTCAGCCATTGTTTTATAAATGACACCTATCATGCTCAGAAGGAGTGCTCATAAAAAGATTATATTGAAAATTTGGGGTAAAAATGTGAAAAACCAACAAAGTTATGAGGAAACAAATTGTTGTAACATTTACTCATTATTTTATTTTTTGCAGATTTTAGCCCCTAATGTTCAACATTTCCTCTGTGTTACCCCACCTCCTGAACATGGCAGGTGTAATTTTTCATAACCCCTCCAAAACTTGTTTCCACAGTTTCACAGCAAAATCACCTTTTGGATGGGATTTTAAAAATTCCACCTGTCTTGATCATAATGTCAAATCATAAAGAGACAGTTGGACATTTGGAGTCAAACTGTGGGAGCCCAGTTAAAAATAGATAGCGCCTCTCAGCTATCCTATCCTAGGTAATTACAATCTATCAATGTGTTAAAGCAGGGCACCACTGAAAATGAGATACTGCATCTCATTTGCTCTATCCTGGGCAAATATATAGTAATAATGTGTACAAGCAAGACCCGGTACAACAGCAATACCTGCTGCGAACATTTGGCATTGACAAATGCTTGTTAAGATTGGTTTTGCTATGTTAAAAACCATGTAACCATTTTTTAGGCAGTGTGATAATCCTGTTAACAACCATGTGAAAAGTTCTTCTCTGGGCTTTGTGATGAGTTTTAAAGGGAAAATCATCCATTAGACAAAAGGAGAAGCTGACTGCTGAAGCCAAAGTGAGTAAGAGCAGCCAAGTCTATTTGTGGTGAATAACAAAGCAGCCTAATGAAATGCATGACGTTCAAGTTCTGAGGTAAGATTCTCACAAAGGAAGACCTGCTTTGGTCCTGAGGATTGTAGGACATGCCAAGTATCTCTGAAAGCAGATTAGTTTTTTCAGGGAAGTGGTATGGGCCAAGCCTGGGAATTGTTAGAGCCAACTGCTACATCCTGATGTGTTGCATCTCTTGGCGGTCAGGAGGGCCTTGTGGTCACATAGAAAGATAGATCTCTGAGAGAGGAGAACTGTGCTAAGTAATAGCTGTCCTATCCTGCATCTGAGACCTGGGGCCAGATATTCAAGTTTGCTAATGGGTAAAGTGACTGCCCACTGTCTGCCCGGGGTTTGTACCCATACACAATATTAATATTAAAAAAGTTCATGAGTGCATTCTAAATGGGTTAGCATGTACGTGCAAGGATCAGTGCACAAAGAGAGGGACCGGGACATGAATATGGGCGCAGTGCAATATTCAGCCCATTAGCACTGCATAAAAGGTATAGCACAGACCACCTTGCACTGTGCAATTACCACAGAGAAGAAGCCTGACATACTCCAGGCAACCCTAGCAGCCAGCGGAGCCACTGTAGCCTGCAACTACATTGGCAGTTGAGGGGGCAGACCTGTTCCCTGGTGTCCAGTGGTCTCTCCTGTCCTCTGATCCCAATCCTCATTATAAATACATTATTCCCTAAAATAATATATATAAAAAAAGAATAAATACATTATTCTCTAGTGCCCAGTAGCTCCCCTCATCCTCCGATCACCATCACCATTATAAATATATTATTCCCTGGTGACCAGTGGTCCTCCCATCTTCCAATCCCTATCCCCATTAAAATTAAATTATTCCCTGTTGTCCAGTGGTCCTCCTCATCCACCAATTCCTGTCCCTGTTATAAATACATTACTCCTTGGTGTCCAGTAGTCCTCCACCCTCCGATCCCCGGTTCCATTATAAATAAAGTATTCCTGGGTGTCCAGTGGTTCTCTCCACCCTCCGGTTCCTGGCCCTGTTAAGAAGAAAGCAGTCCACAGTGTCTAATGGTCTCCCCTGCTCTTTTATCCCTGGCCCTGGTAGAAAGAAAACCTTCCCTGGTGTCCAGCAGCACCCTCTACCCTCCGGTCACTTGCTGCAGTATCATACAAGAAGTCCCTGACATCTAGCATCCCCCTGCACTGCCCACGCTGGGCACACCACCCTGTCTCCCCCCCTTACCATAATTGCTGGTGCTGCTAGGAGCCCATATGGTGACCAGCACAGCCCTCCAACCACCTCGTCCGGCCACCATATGCAATGGTGGGGAGCACGCATCCTACATACTGTAAACAGGGCATAGTTACTTACTTTTAAAAGGAGATACTGCAGAACCCTGGAAGTACCAAACCAAGTTGTGGGTCCTTTGTCCTTGGGAGTGGTGCTGCATGCTGATACACCTCCCTGACCATGTTCCAATACCCCTCAATGGAGGGTCGGTACCACAAAAGGTACAAGTGGGATGCCTACGGTGAGGAACAGTGTCAGCAGTCACTATTGTCTAGCAGACCCCCCCGGTATAACCAAAGAGATGAGCAATAGGCCCTGTTTTTGCTTGTAGCTCTCTGAATGCTTTGTATGTCCTAGGCCACAGGGTGTCCCAATGTTGTTGGGGTATGGTGAGATCAGGCTCCCACTCCCATGTTTCCCTCAGACCAGAGATGGGTGTATTGCCCTCAGTGGAGGAGTGAAATGTTTTCAAAGCTGACATTGTTTTCTTTAGTGAGGTGAGGGTGGTGAGTCACTTATCCATGGGGCCTGGAAGGGGCAAGACATGAGTGTGGGCTACTGTCACCCAGAGTAGATCCTAGAGTTGCAAATATTTCAGAAAGTGGGACTTTGGGATTTGGTACTTGGCTGACAGCTGAGTGAAGCTATAAGGGACACCAGTCTGGGGTCATATAGATCTACTAATGAGTAAATCCAAGCTTTCATCAAGTCCTCCCATTTCAGTGTCCAATGTCTAGGGATAGTGTTGGGTGGTATTCCGTGATATGAGCTAGTGAATTTGTGCAAGTACATATGGATGAAGTCAAAATAGCGAGGTTAAAATGGGCTACATAGATTTCTGAGCACCTGTGGATTTTAATGCTTTCTTGTAGGCAGAGAGTTAGAGATACCTGCAGTATGTAGGCTGATGTTGGTGGAGTGCTATTGGAGCTGGCCGTTTGGTGTAGTGGTGAGAATCACTGCCTCTGTGGCTGGGGGACCCAGGTTTGGGACGTGCTAGTAGAAATAATTTTTGTTATTATTATTTTTCTTACATGCTGCGTTGTCCCATTATGCCCGTCCTCCTGACCTTTTTGCTCTCTACCCCTCTTGCCATCCCTGTAATTTTCTCCCCTTCCTGACCTATATCCCCCCCCAGTGCCATAGTCCCCATCCTGAGTGTTTCCCCAATCCTCAGTGTCAGCCCCCACCAGGTGTTAGTTATTTATAGTAGGGGGATGTTGCCCCCCCCCAGAAAACGAAGAGAAGAAACGCTGATTTTGTGGAGCACTATTGTGCTGGTCACCATTTTGGCAGGGGCTGTTATTGATTCGTTCTTATTATTTTTTTAATAGAATTTGTATTAGATTTATACAAACAAGACACACATATCATGTTATAAATGAAAAGGTGCTTAAGCACCACAACTTCACGGCCATAGTCACAAGGCTTTTACATCTTACTCATGCCCATTCTCTAGTTTCTCAGAATAGAGTCCCATAGACATCCTCGCAGGTCGTTGTATGATAAAAGACTAGAGTATCATTGTAAGGATTAAACCAACAAAAACTCCCCCTCCCTTCCCAGTGAGAGCAACGTACGTTGTCCACCTCCAAAGCCATTATCCTAGGGTACAAAAGATGTATCAAGCTGCATCATATACAGTGAAGATCACCAGGATGCTGTGCAGCACTGCAGAATTCTGCAGTAGAGTTACTGCAGCAAACAATGCAATTTCAAAGGGAGTTAATCCCTTTTGTCATGCAGTAAACTGGTGACAGTGCACTTCATCCTGGTGGGCTTCATTGTATGTTACCTATCATTGCCATGTGTCATGAAACCTTGCAGTTTTATCATGCAAGCTCGCTGTATGTTTTTCTATTTGATAAACAGTCAGCACACTATGTCTCCATTCATCTAGTAAAGGAATTATTCTAGTCATCCAGCATCTAGTAATGGTCTTTTTGGCTGCCAGCAAATAAACTGGCAACAGTGTGCATCCTCAAGGCAGGCTGTGTGGTGGCATGATTGACAAGAGTACCATTTCTGCTGGTGATTCAATTCCCTCTCCTAAGAAGTCCTGGGGTGTAAGTTGTATTGTGCACCAAAAGGGAGTTAACAGGGGGCATTCCCAAAATATATGGCCTAAATAAGCTATCCTGCAATTGCAGCCATGCCAACACTGTCCATAATTCTGTGGTAAATATTTAACCAATACAGCTGGTGCCCGAAAGAATCTATAATGGCACTTCCAAGCATACTCTTTCTATATGTGGGAGAGAGAATGACTTTGACCACTGGTAAAGCACTGACCTGCCAGGCCTTAGGCATAACTGAGAGCTGCAGCTCTGTATTCCATTTCTGGAATACCGATAAGGAATTATCCCCCAGCGTCTTTCATAATATTTTGTATATACGCCCTGTCACACGTCCCCCCAAATTACCATCTAAAGTCTCTATTAAGAAGCTTATTAAAGGTGATCTGGGCAGCCTGGTTCTGGTCAAAGTTTGGTTTTGGATATAAGCCCTTACTTGCAAAAAAAATGAAAGTGGTCCCAGGAAGGAAGCCCATATACTGTATTGTCTGCAATTCTTCAAAAGAAAGGATCCCCGTCTCAGTTAGTATTTGGTATATATAATGTATCTATTTATTAAAGGCTAGGTCAAGAGATGGTGGAGTAAAATTTTCATCTTTAGATATTAATAGGAGATAGAAGAAAGTTTCTGTAAATTTTGGGTGAAATCTGATGGAATTCCAGACATGTAACAGTTTACCCGTCAGTTTTGTAAATTGTCGGAGAGGAATGGATTTATTTCAGAATGAAAATAATATTGATGGGTTATTGTATAAGTCATTAAGGGTAAATTCTATATCCTTCCAGGGAGTTGAATAAGTGGGAGTCATCCACTGAAAGATGATCTTGAAGCAGCCCACCTTGGCGTACCACTCTAAATTGGTAGATTAGCACTCCCTAAAGCCATGGGTAATTGCAACATGAGTATCTAACTTCCAGGTGCTGTCCTCCCCATATAAAGTTTGAGATAAGCTTATTTCATGAAATGAAATAGTAGCGGGGAGACAAATTAAGTTGTGGAGTATGTATACAATTCAGAGTAGGACATTCATCTAAACAATCTGTACCTTCTGGAAAAATTAAAGATGTAGTTATCCCCAGGATTCAAAGTCTTGCTGTATCTGAAGGGTGAGGGGTTCATAATTCATAAGATCTAAATTATCTATATTTTGTGTTATGGTAATGCCTAGATATTTAAATTTAGTTTTCCACCAACCCAGGGGCAATTTATTTTTTAAAGTTGTTGAAGGGGCGAAATTAAATGTTAAAACACCTGTCTTATTAACACTGAGTTTGAACCCCACAATTTGCTCAAAGATTTCCAGAATTTCCCACAACTTGGGAACCAACTGCTCTGGAGGCAAAAGGAGGAGAAGCACGTCATCTGCAAACAGCGTAACCTTACAATGTGATTGGCCCATGGGTATGCCCTCTATCCCCGCTTCCCTGTGTATTGCCACAGGCAGAGGCTCCATGTATAAAGTGAATAGGAGCAGGGAAAGGGGCAGCCCTGTCTGGTTCCTCTTTGTAAAGAAATTGGGGGTAAAGATCCGTTGACTCTTATATAGGCCTTTGGTTGGGCATAAATATTTTTCAACCAAGTTTGAAAAGTGTCTGGGAAGTTGAAGGTCGACAGTGTGTCCCAGAGAAAGTCCCAGGACACTCTGTCAAATGCCTGTTCAGCATCTAGATTTAATAGAACTGCCGGGATCTTTCTGGTACGTATGTATTTGAGAAGTAATAATGTACGGTGGATATTATCCATCGTACTTCTGGCTTTTATAAAGCCGGATTGATCTGGGTGGATTATTGTGGTCATTATCTGTTCTAATCATGTTGCCCAAATGGCCATGTATATTTTATAGTCTGAGTTTAATATCGAAACAAGTATTGGAATAGCAGTATAAGTGTAGTATAATGTGGGGAGTGGTGCAATGCAGTGGCTGTGGGGCAGCCATATTCAGGCAGACCTTCTGGACGCCGAGGTGCTGCCCTATCTGCATGCATCTTTCTGGACTGCAGGATGAGGTAGCCAGACTCAGAGTGGAAGTAAACTGGGTCAGGAGTGCCATCACCCCTATCCAGAGACCACCCAGTCCAACACTGCTGCCACAAAGGATGCCGAGAACGAGGAGCACTTGGATGACAGTGGGCTCAGGGAGGGTTACGGTGGTCAGGCAGAGGTGCATCCCAGATCCTATTCCACTCAAGAACTCATATGCCACACTGGCAAATGGGGACAACCAAATAGAGGTACCCAGAGAAGTGGAAGGAAAGGATGTGGAGGTTAGCCAAGGAGGTGACCTCAGTGGGGAGAGCAGTGGACCCCATAGGAGGAGGAAGCAAATCCTGGTGGGGGACTTCATCATAAGAGGGATCCAGCTAGGAATATAGGAGGGAGGGCAGGGAGGGAGGTGAGGTGCCTACCAGGTGCCACGGCATGGAGGGATGGAAGGAAGATCCTGGGATTGCTGGGAAGACAAGACAGGAGGGTGAGCTGGATGTCATTATCCACCTAGGTACTAATGACCTGGAAAATAGGGAGCCAAAGGAAGTTCAGGAAGAGTTTAGGAAATTGGGGAAGGGTCTCAAGCAAGTAGCTACTTCTGTCACTTTCTCAGAAGTACTACCTGCCAGAGGCATGGGAGAACATAGGGGTACATGCACCAGGAACTTTAACTCATGGTTGAAGAACTGGTGCTGTGAGGAAGGGTTTGGATTCATTGGTGACTGGGGACCCACCTGGAGTGATGGAGGCTTGTTCAAGCCTGATGGCCTGCATACATCCTGGAGGGGAATCCAAGCACTCAATGATAAGTTTAAATGCTACATTGACAAGCATTTAAACTAGCCAAGGGGGGGTGGCAGGCCAGCAAGGAGGGTACCTAATTGCCCACCCCCCACAGCTAGCTAACTAGTGAACCAGAGGAGTGGATATCTCTACAAAGCAGTGTGCAAAAGATGGAGATAAGTGCCCAAGAGGTGGATAGGCAGAAAAAGGGAAAAATTCAACAGAAGGGCAGACAGCAAGGAGAACCAGGGATGAGGGACAACCAGGGAAGGGGCTGGAGTAGAACAGCTAAGCAGTCTAGGGAGGTCAAATCATGGAAAGCCATGTGTGCCAATGCCAGGAGCCTTAGCAACAAGATGGAGGATCTGGAGGCTGTCATGGTGCAGTCAGACCTGGACATTGTGGCCATCACAGAAACCTGGTGTACTGATAGCCATGACTGGGAGATGGCCATACCTGGCTACAACATATTCAGAAGAAACAGGGCAGGTAGGAAGGGAGGAGGAGTGGCACTGTATATGAAAAATGACATAAGGGCCACAGAGATCCAGGAGGAACAAATGGGGAGAGATACTGTGGGTTAAGCTGGAAAGGAAAACGGGCCAGCCATCCGCACAGGTGTGGTCTATAGACCACCAGCCCAGGAGGAAGAAACAGATAGGGAGCTGATGCTAGCCATCCAAAGGATGGCAGACAAGGGTGAGGTAGTGCTGGTTGGAGACCTCAATATTCCAGAAATGGACGGGAGCATCCCAGCAGCAGCATCATCTAGGAGTAGATTTATCCTGGACTCCCTTCAGGGTGCCTTCCTCAAGCAACTGGTCATGGAACCAACTCGGCAGAAGGCAATACTGGACCTTGTGCTCACAAACAGGGACAGTGTGATGGGGTAACAGTGGGGGAGCACCTGGGAACAGTGAGCACCAGTCATTGTGGTTTGAAATCACAGAAGGAGCAGAACCAAACCACACAAAAACACGCATTCTGGATTTTAGTCGGACAGACTTTGGGAAAATGGGGAGATGCTTGAAAGAGGCATCAAGGGGAATGGGGCAAGAATCAGGGGTTGAAGAACAGTGGGCAGTATTTAAAATGGGAATTACAAAAACAACAGAATTATGCATTAAGCAGGTTAGCAAGGGAAAAAAGAAGAGGAGGTCATTATGGTTTTCCAAGGAGGTAGCGGAGAAAGTGAAAGCCAAAAAGATTGCATTCAGGCAATACAAAAAGACACAGGCAGAAGGGGATAGGAAGAAGTACCAGGAGAAGCAAAGGGAGGCAGGAAGATCAGTAAGGGAAGCCAAAGCTCAGACAAAAGAGCACATTGCAAAATCAGTGGGTAGAGGGGACAAAACCTTTTACATAAAGTGAGACTGAAGGGGGAGGATGGGGGCTGCATGGAGGATGACAACAGTAAAGCTGACATATTGAACACGTATTTCTGCTCAGTCTTTACTGAGGAAGAGGAGGGTAATGGGTCTGAAGGGAGTACAAGGGGCAGGAATGGTGCAGAAATGGACACAAGTCCCTTTACACGAGAAAGGGTCCTGAAGGAACTGGAAGTAATAAGAGTTGATAAAGCAATGGGGCCAGATGGGGTGCACCACAGGGTCCTTAAAGAACTAAGATAGGTGGTGGCTGAACCTCTGGCAATCCTGTTTAGCCAGTCACTGGAAACAGGAGAGGTACCCAAAGACTGGAGGAGAGCAGATGTAGTTCCCTTATACAAATGTGGGAACAAAGAGGAAGAGGGGAACTACAGACCAGTCAGCCTCACCTCGGTAGTGGGGAAGATCATGGAAGCACTACTGAAGCAGAGATTGGTGGAACATCTGGTTGTCAATGGACTACAGGACCCAAGGCAGCATGGTTTCACCAGGGGGAGGTCATGTCAGACCAACCTCGTTGAATTTTTTGACTGGGTGACTAGGGAGGTGGATCAGGGGAGGGCAGTGGACATGGCATATCTGGACTTCAGCAAGGCCTTTGACACTGTGCCACATAGAAGACTATTACACAAACTGGGGAATATGGTTGTGGGCAGGACAGTAGTGTAGTGAGTAGGTAACTGGCTGGGCGGCAGGACACAGAGGGTGGTGGTAAATGGCTGTCACTCCACAGAGGGAAGAGTGACCAGTGGGGTACCACAGGGATCAGTGCTGGGACCGGTCCTATTCAACATCTTTATCAGTGACATTTGCGGACCTAGAAGGCAGAATTTCCCTGTTTGCTGGTGACACAAAACTCTGTAACACAGTAGACACACCAGAGGGTGTAGACAGAATGAGAAGGGACCTGCAGAAACTTGAAGAATGGTCAGGGGATTGGCACTTGAAATTTAATGCAAAGAAGTGCAAGATAATGCATATGGGGCACAAAAACCCTGGTACAATATATCAGTTGGGGGGTGAGGATATAGCATGCACCAAGCAGGAAAGGGATCTTGGGGTTATCATCTCTGGTGACCTCAAGGTAGGGAAACAGTGTGACAAGGCAGCAGGTAAAGCAAATAGGATGCTGGGATGCATAGGCAGGGGCATCACCAGCAGGAAAAGGAAGATCATAATTCCATTATACAAGACACTAGTGAGGCCCCACCTGGAGTACAGTGTACAGTGTACAGTTCTGGAGACCTTACTTACGTAAGGACATAGACAGGATAGAGAAGGTTCAGAGGAGGGCAACAAAGATGGTACATGGATTGCATCACAAGTCCTATGAGGACAGGTTGAAGGAATTGAATATGTACTCCCTGGAGGAGAGGAGGGAGACAGGGGATATGATAGAGACATGCAAGTATCTTACAGGGAGGAACAGTGTGCAGGAATACACTATTTCTAAGCAAAAAAGATGTTCCAAGACTAGGGGGCATGGGATGAAGTCGGAGGGGGGACGATTCAGAGGAAACATGAGGAAGAATTTCTTCACAGAACAGGTGGTGGACAAGTGGAACACCCTGCCAGAGGAAGTGGTGGGGGCTGAAACAATCATGGGATTTAAGAATGCATGGGATAGACATAAAGGAATTCTGGAGGTCAGGGTTAAGGGGCAACAGACTTCTAGGAAAACATAAAGTAAACTTACAAGCTCAAATGGGCAGACTGGGTGGGCCGTAGACCCTTATCTGCTGACACTGTCTATGTATCTATGTAAAATAGGGTGGTACGATGATGGGAGAGTTTTGCCTTTATCTGGCTTTGGGATAGCCTCTAGGACTGCATAGTCCCATGATGGAGGGCTAAGCTCACATTCTGCAACCTCGCGGAATATGCGAGTTAATGTGGGAAGTATCTTTTCCATAAGTTTTTTATACCGCAATGCCATGAACCCATCAGGAACTGGACATTTATAGGGTTTAGCAGACTGGATTTGCTGGATTATTTCCTCCGAGGTTACTGGTGCCTCTAATTTCTGACGTTGCATCTCTGTTAGCCAGGGTAACCTTAAGGTTTTTTAGGAAGGTTTGTCTCGATTCCTGATTACTACTCGAGGTCTCTGCATAAAGAGTTGGCTAGAAATTGGTGAATATTTGCTGAATACCCTCTGCTGTGTGGGTTACTTTATGGGTAATGGGGTCTCTAAATTTCAAAATAGTAGCAGCTCTTTGTTGAGAGCGAATTTTTCGAGCCAAATTGCATGTGCCCCTAGCACTGGTCTCATAATGAGTTTGTGTAAGGCACATCAGTGTCTGTTGAACCTTGTAATCTATTATTTCTGTATTTCTTGTTTTGTGTCTCTTATTTTAAGCTGAAGTTACCTGTCTCCTTCTCGATATAATTGTTGGTGACCTGGAGATTTTCAACCAATTGGTGGTACCTAGTCTCATACTGCTTTCGTTTTTTAGCTGAGTAGGTTATAGTTTCTCCTTACAAGACTGCTTTTAAGGTGTCCCATAAAACTGAAGCAGATACTTCCTAGGAGTCATTATCTTCCAGGATTTGAGGGATCCTATTCTGTACTAGCGAAATAAATTGTGGATCTTGGAGGAAGGATTCCTTTAGTCTCCAGAGTGTTTGTTTTTTCTGCTTACCTAGATCTATCTTTAGAAGAATAGGGGTGGTGATCAAAGAGAAGGAGCGGTCCATATGACACATCCTGATGCAGATGAAAATCTTTGCAAGAAACAAAAAAATAACCTAGTCTTGAATAACTATGGAATCTCCCCGTGTAATATGTATAAGCTTTTTGTGTGGGATATGTTTTTCTCCATATGTCTACAGTGCCTAGTTGTTTGTTCAAAGGAACCCCTAAGAAAGCGTAAGGCATTAGTCACCCTGTGGGAGCATGGATTTGTGGAGTCCATATCTACGTTCCAAGTCATATTGAAGTCTTCCCCCTATAATCAGTTTTCCCCTGTGCAAGTCTAAAATCCTATTTAAAAAGGTTCGAACTATTGGGGTTGGGGTTTGTGGTGGGAGATATACATTAACCAGTGTTACATCTTGAGCATAAAGTGTACCCTGCAAAATCACATATCTACCCTGTCTATCCAGATAGCTTTTTTGAACCTCTAGCAGGGTAGATCTAGGAACTAAGATTGCTGCCCCTCTCCATCTACCACTTGAGTGTGAGGAGGCATAAACCCCATATCTCTCACCTCATTTCAATTTAGAATGTTCAGTCTCTGAGAGATGAGTTTCTTGGACAAAGTATAAATCTGCCAGGTTTTTCTGTAAATGTTGCATAAATCTTGTTCTTTTAAATGGATTTTTCAATCCACTGATATTCTGCAAAAATATCTTTACAGGTGCCAAGGAAATCATCACAAATAGAAGAAAGGGCGCTGCTCCCACTGAGAAGGACCCCCCCCATTCCCACACAACAAGACAAGCTTTACTACTATTTCCAGATGAAGAACCAGCTCCCTCTCCTGCCATCCCATAGGATCCAAAGCTGTAGACCAGAGAGAGGTGCTCATATGGAGATGAAGAGTCCACATCCCAGTTTTCCCAGAACAGTCCTGCTTTTGTACAGTCAAGTTTTGTCTGTGACTAATTGCTAGAGTTTGTGCCTCATTTGTTAACTTAAATAACTGTGGTCTGGTAACTATTACACCAAGAAATGGGATTACACAAAAAGGAAAAGAGATATTGAACTAATCCTAAAACTCCCTCCCTCCATCTATTTAAGATGAACAATCCCCCAACATGGAGTAGTAGCTTATATTTCCAGAATAAAGAAATTAAACACCACCCACATACTCCACAACCCTCCTTCGGTCATTTAATTCAGTCCCGTAATAACTTTGATATTTATAACATAATGGAGTATTCCCTCAATGTTTTATCCCACCCCACCCGATAGGAAATGGAATTAACCCAAACCAGGATGAAAACCTTATTTCCTTTCCCCAGATTGACTATGTTACAAATTGACTTCCAAAGTAGAGGCATATACAAAAAAACACCTCTGGGGTCCCCAAGGGACAGAAGGTATTTTCCCCCAGGGCAGAGGACCTGAACCACCAACTGTGTGGGTAAAGCCCTCTGAGGGAGTAAAAGCTCCCAAATAAAATACAAAACCACCAAAATGGTGGTAAAACAAATGAGAGAATATATAAATGGTGACGCCACGCATGTTTAGCCAATTAGTAAAAGGGTTGAGCTCCCGTTATATCTAAACCAGGTGGGTCCCTAGTTTTATATTGTTTTCCATTTAGTTTAAGATCGTTGATTAGATCTTAATGTTAAAACCATCTTGGAGTCCGTCTGGGATAGACATTGTATCTACCCACTGAAAGACTCCCCCTCCCACCTCCCTATCAAAAAAAATGTCACCAATGTACAAATGGGGCTATAAGTTCCAAATATTACTCTACAAACCTTAAGATCCAAACATCCCGGCAAGCCCCTTGATAAAATAACGTCCCACATGCAGGTGTCAACTCAAAAAAACTCTATAGCTATCATTTGAACTACTTTACATTCATAGTATAGCGTGAAAATAAAAGTCAGGAATTCCGAAAATGGCATGCAACATTATCCAGTGCCATGTACTTTGATAGTAGGATGTTTAAAAAATTTGCAGCCAATTGATTAGGGGGACCAGTTTAGGAGGCTGCTTCAGTTGAAAAGGTTGTTTACTCCATTCAGCAGACAGCAAGCATCAGGGGAGTAAGATTAGGGGAGAAGCCAGGATACGCAAGACCAGGGGGCAGGAGCACAAGGCCCAACATCCCACCGCCCCCCCCAGGAGGGCAGCCACTACACTCCCAGCCAGATCAAAATATCCTCCCACCGGGAGGAGCCAGGGGAGGGACCCCCCCCTTCAACTGACCCTGAGGGATGGAGGACAGCAGAGGCACCTGAACTGAGCCCCAATCCCCCCAGGCCTCAACCTCCCCCAACTCTCCATACCCACCAGTCTGATCTCTTTAGTGGAGACTGTACATGCCCTTGTGTGTAAGGAGCCAGAGAGTCCAGTTAGCAATATGGAACCTAGATTCTCGATGAAGAGCTCTACCACCAGTGAGGTTATAGCTAACAGTTTACAGAATTGTATCTGTTCTCATTTTATGAGGTCACTAGCTTAGTTCTGTGACCAGCAGTCTTCAAGGGGGCAATGATAGGGGGGAAAATCAGGGTGCACAAAGTCAGGGAGGGGGGCACACAAGAATCCACCATCCCACCCACCCAAGACAGGCCAGCCACTACAATCTTGGCCAGATCTAGCGATCTTACCACCAGGAGGAGCAAGGGAAGAGATCTCCACCTTTCAACTGACCCAGAGGATTGAGAGGAACGCCGAGATGGCAAACCCCCGGCACCCCCCGCCTCACCCCCCCCTCACCCCAAGTCACCAACCTGGTCATTTGGCATGGTGCAAGGACCTAAAAAGAAAAGGCCCCCAGTCTTTCACTGGATCTAATACTGGTGGAATTGCTGCAATCTCTGCAATGTGTCCACCAAAAAAAGATAAAGGTCCTGAGTTCCAACTTTCCTCGCAGCGTTGTCCCCATTATACCTTTGTGTCTGAGTTCCCAAATCTCCAGACCACTGCTATCTTTCTATATAGTCCACGTGCCTGCGGGTCCTGCTTGATCTCTGTTGCTGACGAGTACGCTTTCTGTCCCATGGGGAACTGAATTACAAGCTTAGCTGGATAAGGAGTCCAAAATTTCAAATTGTTTGCTGTAAGACAAGGGAAGAGCAGTATGTACTCTCTACACTGCTTTTGTGTTAAGGGCGTATAATCATTATCAATAAAAATGCACTTTTCCTGATATTTCAGTACCTTTTTGGCCCAAGCCCTTGGAGCAGTTTATCTTTGGTGGCATAACTGAGGAAGTAGGCCATAATTGAGTGCAGTTGGGCATCCAGAGCAGTAGGCTTAGGCCCCAAAGCCCGGTGCGCTCTTTCAGTGTCTAATGGGTATTTTGGTCCCAAGTCCAGGAGTGCTGGAAGAAAACCACTGAGGAAGGCTGACATGGCCCTGCCCTCCTCGTTCTACAGACTGCCATATATTCAGAGTTTCTTCCTCCTCCTCCTCCCATGATTTTCAGCATCTTCTTTTCTCATTGCTATTTGTAGTTGGGAATGGACAAATTCAGTAGCTGCTGTCTGTAGGAAGTCAATCTTGGCCGAGTTTGAAGAAATCTGCCAGCTGGCCTCATCCATTCTAGTTTGCATTGTACCAAGGTCTGACTGCAGATCACGAATAGATGCCTGCATTTCAGCCCTGAGTTCTGTGATCGCTTACAGGATCATATCGAGTTTGCCAACTTATGGATCTTTTAGTGGATCTTTCTCAGTATTGTTATTTTTCTTTTGGTGGTGGGCTTTCTTCGTCTCATCCTAAGCCGCCATACCCAGCTCCAAGTCAGCTGCCTTCTCCTCTCCCGGATCACTTTCCTTGGCCAGAGCTTGGTACCGGTTCCTCATAAAACACGCCAGTTTAGGTCCCGACTGCTTAACCGGCTATACTCCGATATGGAAGAAATCGCTCCTGATACTTTTTGGTGAGGTAGGATGGCTTCTTTTTTATATTTTATAAATTGATCAATCAGGGAGCTCATAACCATGTGTCCTGTCTACACTATGGCGGAACCGTAAGTCTGCCTTGCCCTTATTTGTTGGTGCCATTTTTACTTCACTTTTATCGCATGGAATTGGCAGGGCTATGCCAAATGAGATGAGAACTCGGTTGTCTTGTGGGTCCTCCATCCCCTGACTGCCCACCTTGTAGCGGTTTTGAATATTGCTGGTGGTCTAATGTTCTCCACTCTGTAAGGGCATCCAACCCTCTCCTGACCTGCTTACTTAGGACTCTTCTCACCACATTCCCCTCCTTCCACTCACCTAAGCTGAAATGCAACAATAGTGATGGTGACCAGCACAGTCCTCCACTCACCACTTTGGCTGGCCACCATTTGACTGTCAGCAAATGATCATGAATGCTGTAGAAAAGCCACCTGACTGTCTGTAAGTAATCATGAGTACTATAGAAACAGCTGTTTGTACAATACTCATGATTGCTCAAACTGACAGCCAGATGGTAGCTGGCCAAGGTGGTGAGCTGAGAGCTGAGCTGGTCGCTGCCACTATTGTCATAATTAGGCTTATGTTACTGTGGCAAGGGGGGGTGCATGAAAGGCGGTCTCAATAGGCTGGTTGGGAGGGGGCTGGAGGGCTTATAGGGGAACCAGTAGACCACCAGGACTTTTCTAGACAGCTACAGTTGCAATTCAGGTAATGGGGATCACTAGATCATCAGGAATATTTAAGACAGCATGTCATCATAGCTCTCCATGTGCAGCTGTAAACATGTTTGTAATTGCCTCTACAACTGCCACAATTGTTGCTAAACAATGTTTCATAATATCAAACTAATCACACAAAGCACTAGAGCTACTGTCACATTTTCTTTGTTGGGGGGTTCATTTTGGATACATCAGTGATCTGAAAAATAAGGGTCTATGGTTCTTCCTACCCTGAGCCTCAGTAACTCAAAGTCTACCATCCACTTCAAAATTGTGCACTGTGAGTTACTTTGTTCTAGTGTGCATAGTAGTTCCTAACCTTTAGGTGTACCCACACCACCATAAGTAGTGCACAAAGTGCCTTGGTAACAAAAAATGCTCTCCCATTTTATTCCTATGACAAAGACCTTATTAAACAGGACTCAATGTGTCCAATAGCAAGTTGGCCAATTTTATTAGTATGAATGACATGCTGTATGCTTCACACTAAAGCAAAAAGACAAAGCCCCCTACCCAACAGTGACAGCAAATCCATAAACAAATACCACTATATACAGAAAATATCCCAGTGCAACTGGCAGTAAAGGGAGTGTCAGCAATCAAAACAGAAAACTACTTTATGTTGCACTATTGAAGCAGACAATATAAAACTGTACTGTTTGTTTTCTGCAATGGTTCTACTTTCTAGTCAAATATATATATATATGTTAAACTCTGTTTTTCTTCACTGCTGTGCAGGGCTGTACCTCTTATCAGCTCCATTATAGTCCTCCCTCCCTCCACTCCAGTTTGTCATCTTCCCAAGCTCGCCTGTTTGAGGTACCAGCCCCTGGCTACTGCCATGGAAAGGCCCTCTTGGGGTCTCAGGGAGAGAGTCTGAGCTCAACCTCCCTGGCTGGCAGTTCCAGACATCATTTGGGTGGGGGTCCAGTGAGCCTCCTAGCTTCATGCTGTTTGGGACATAAAGGATTTTATGTTGTTCCCTTGTGGAGATGTAGACTGGACATGCAGTGATGTCCAGACACAGCCTGTGTGCTCCCACGCATGGTGCACTGATGTCTGCCATCGCCTTCATTCAGTGACTTTGTCCCTACAGTGGTATTAATTACCTATGATATTGTTCCCTGTATGCGTATATGTTCCTTTTTTGACTATTGCTATGTACAATTGTTTGTCATGTTTTTTTATCTTGTTTCTACATACCTTACCTCTGTACATTGTTAGTACCATTTTTTTTTCTTTTTGGGGTTTAGAGATAGCATCAATGCATCAGTTTGACTTTCAGAAAGGTGATCCCTTGTCTAGAGGGGTAAACTTCTCCAAGAGAAAACCCCATATGCATAGAAATGTAATTCATCATTATCCCTTCCCTTCCCTCTATCCTAACTTACTCTCTCTCTCACTTCTCCCTGTCTCTATCCATAAGAAGTGGGATTACAAAAAAAGTGTCTATTCTATATTGTCTTCAAGGCTAATAGACTATTGATGGGATCCCATCATTTCTTACATTTATCTTCCTGATTCATGCAGTATTTAGATAATGGAGATGTTTGAGATTCAAACTATCCAGGAAGAGATTTTTCCATAATGAATATGATGGTGGTTCTTTATTTTTCCATTCTCTAGCTATGCATCTTCTTGCATTTAACAAAGCTGTTTATGATTTTTGCCAAACTTCCTGTGGGTAAATTTTGACTGGAACTGGTACCTACCATGCCGAGCTTAACTTCTCTTAATACTTTTACACCTGGGATTCTATTTAGTACCTTAATAATGTTTTCCCAAAAGGGGATAATATCTCTACATGTAGCTGTTACATGCTCTAACGTGCCTACTGATGATTCAGATCTGTTGCGGGTTGTTGGAATTGTCTGATTCATTTTGTTCAATAACTGGGGAGTACAATATATTCTGTGAAAGGTGTTAAATTGTATTTGATTTAGCTTGTTATTGATTGTTATCTTGATTCCTGTAATCATCTAATTCCATTTTTGGTCTGAGATACTTATATTAGGTTATTTTTACCATTTCAACTTTAATTTTTAGGGCTGTGGGCACAGCCTACAGCCATTTTGTGATGGTAGCTCTAAAAACTAATTGTGGAACCTTCTGTTGGACTTTGGACGTATCCTTCTGAAAGTCCAATGGAGCTTGAAACACTCGGCCACGATCGGCTGCTACGGAATAACAGCTGCACTATTTTGGCTGTTACCTCTGCATTCCATGGCATGAACTTCAATATACAGTATATATACACCATCATTACAAACTAGTTGTACTAATGTATGGATATCAACATTTGCAGATGACTGCAGAATAGGGGCAGTAGTAAACAGCTTTACTGACATACACAATTTACAATGCACGATGGACTACATACTCAAATGGACTACAATAAACAAATTGGAGTTAAACTAAGGAAAATGTATGGCAATACATATAGGTAAAAAAAATGAACATCACCATTACAATTCAGGGGGCTTCAAAATGAAAGATTCACTAGAGGAGAGAGACTTGGGAGTCACCATAACAGCAGATATGAAATTTGATGTTCACAAAAGCAAATCAGGTACTAAATTGTATTCTTAGGCACATTACTAGTAGAGAAAGTGAGGTTGTCATGCCGCTGTATAAGTCATTGGTGAGGCCACACCTTGAGTATTGTGCCCAGGTTTGGTCACCATATAAAAAACAGAATATCATTAAAATAGAAACAATTCAAAAAAGAGCAACTAAAGCAGTGAAATCGCTCCAGAATACAGCATATGAGCACAGGCTAAAACATCTCACATTGTATACATGCAATATAGAAGGGTAAGGGGAGATATGTGTATGCTGTACAATACCCTACATGACAACACCTTATGAGGAGAATTGGGGTTAGTAATAAAAAAAAATAGTGTACATACTCCAAGAGGTCACTCACTGAAGCTTAGTAAGGGGAGGTGGAATCATCTGAAATTAAAACACTGGTTTAGCCAGAGGGTGGTAAATTTATGGAATGGGCAACCAGTGGAAGTGGTGACAAGTGATAAAATGAAACTTTTAAAATAAGATTGGACAATTATTGTAAAAACAAAACGTCAGCGATTTAAGGATAAACCTGGCAAGCACTATGGATGAAACTCTACTATAGCAGTATAGCGCAGTGGTTTAAGGCTCTGAGCTGCAAATCTGGTGACATCCAGCAGACCAGACCGGGGTTTGAATCCCACAGCTTCCATTTGCATACTGTGTGACCTTGAGCAAGTCACTTAACTTCCCTGTGCTCCCAGGTCGCACCTGTAAAAAATATTTCAGTTTAGTGTTCTACTCCTGGTTAAACAACTAAATAAAAAAAATACCTATGTAATCTATGTAACTGCACATGCACGACCTCTGCACATGCACAGTTCTGCTGGTGCCATCATGTTGTGAATGGCAAAATGCCATTTGCTGCAACTGCGCATGTGTGAGTGCCACATGTGCAGTTGTGTCACTGCCGCCAGCATCGGCAACAAAGAAAATGCACTGAAATCAGGGTCCCCAATCCCCGTGTTGGAATTATGTCCTACCCCACTCATGTGGCACACTGGGAGTCCACCCCAGTGTGCCCAAATGTCTGCTTTTTTTTTGTTTACCTGTAAATAAAAAAAACAGTCCCCTGATGTGTTTTTCTATTTTGTTATCTGTAAAAAAGGAAAAGGTCCCTCTTCATCACCCCAGTCCTCCTCCCCACCCTCCCACTGAGCACCCACCTCCCTGCACCACGCCCTTACCCCATACTTACAGGGGTCAGCCTTAACTTTTCTTCGCACTAGCCAGCAGGACAAATTGATTCAAAATTGCACTAGCCCACAGATTGTTGCACTAGCCCACAATTATTATGGTAAATTTTGAGCACTTATACAGGAAAAAATGCAAGCCAAGAAAATATTCAGATATCCTGCTCTCACATTGCTTCCAGCCCCAGCAGAAAAAAAGACTGCAGTGCCATCACACACAGTGTGCCCCCCATTGTTTTGTACCATGGCCTCCTCTCTTCCTCTTTTTGCACCCCCTGAACCAGAGGATAACACAGTAGCAAAGGTTCAGTCAAGTACACTTAGCTCTGCACACATAATAGCTGGCATCATTATGCACCTCATCACACTCTCACCAATGCCCACAGGGCAATGAACAGAGTCATGCAGAGGAAGACACTCTCAGTTCCCACCCAGTGATCAGCTGGAGCCCTGCACTTCTGGAAGTTTTCATATAGTGTCAACTGAGCCAAGAGCAAATCTAGGATTTCTTTGTAGAGGGGGCTGCACAAACCTAAGTGTCTTGGGAATCAGAAAACTTTATGATATTTTTATTTTTAAAAGTATTGATTTTAACATGCTATGCCCCAGGGTAAACAGTACACAGGCATGATACTATACTACCCCTGTTTCTATATAGGATGATTTATGCACCCTTGGAATGTTTATTGTAACCTTTCAAATTATATATTTTATTAAGGTATTGTGTGCCATACATGCTCCAAAAGCTTTGATTTTAGGATGAAAGGACATGCTGGGTTGGATAAGGGTGGGACTGTATGGATGGTGATAGCTGGTGTGGTCCATTTAGAAGGGCTGGGGACCCCTACACTTGCCAATAATGGCAGCTGTGGGTCTATGGATAGTAATTTCAGAGTATGTTCTGCAGTGGTGTCCAGGGACAGTACAGAGCTGAGAGATTTGAATGGGAGAGGGAGCAGCTATGGTGAGGCTGGGATAAAACCCACCACCTGCAGAGCAGATCCTGTATGCCTCTTAGCATTTTTCACTGATATGTTGGCTACAGATACTCAAAATATAGGTAAATGAGGGACACTGGTCTTAATAATGTGGGACAAATTGTCAGAGACAGATTCAGAAAACTGGAAACTAGTGACTTAACAGCGTCTGCCCTTGATGACACCCTTGACACTAGCTGAAGGTGGAGTGATAATTACTCACATTGAACCTTTTGTGGGATCACCTTCTTGAACTGCCAGATAACTGCAGCTCATAATGAGGTGCTAATCACACCAGGTCATCTGCAACACTGAGCGTGATTAGCACAAGGGCTAGAGTCTGCTAAAGTAGGGTCATTTTTAGCTTCATTCACAGCCATGGTAAACCTGCACTAGTCAAGATGGACAAGTAGAGGGTTAGCTGCACTGGCCCTGGCCAGTTTGCACCAGGGTTTGGGCTAGTAAAACAATGTTAAAATTGAACCCTGCATACTTACCTCCTGAGGTCAGCACAGTCATCTTCTCTGGACTGGGACACGTCTGCACTCTTCAAAGCCAAACCGCAAACTAAAGAACCAAAGTTAAATGTGCTATAACACCATTCGATGGGATTTTCAACTTATTTTGATAAATAAGCCAATTGCTGGAATTTTGACCCCATATTTTCAACATGGGGTTATTTGGACCCCACCTCATGAAAACTTTCACTGTCATTGTGTTACTTGGTCTCAAAAGGTGATTTTGCTGTCGCTGAGCAGAATCACCATTCAGGACCAATTCACAAAATGACAGTGGCACTGTTCATGAGGTGGGGTCCCAAAAAGCCCATGTTGCAAAGTGGTGACAAAATTCAAAAAAATCACTGTGTTACAAGTGTGTGCTGTGCAGTTTCTACGTACGCTCCTAACTTTGCCAATTTTTTATATTTTCCCTCTACATTTTCAACATTGCCATTTTTGGACACCTCCTTTTAAACAGTATAACAGTCATTTATTACATCCTGCCCAAAACATGTTTTTGCACCTGTGGCACAGAATGGCATGGTCGCTCTGCGAAATCACCTTTCGGGACAAGTGAACAAAATTACACTGGCACTCTTCATGAGGAGGGGTCCCAGAAAGATCATGTTGAAAAGTTTGGTGCAACACCTCCAAAAAATGGTCAAGTTACACCCGGGTGTTCAAAAATTTCTGCACACATGTGTAACTTTGCTCACTTGGCTGCTCATCACAGCCCTATCGGCTCTGGCTAGAGTTTGTTTAATTGGTGAGCATTCTGTTTTTAAAATACCGTTGTATGGTTTGGATATTATTGTGGAGTTATCATTCATAAAATATTTTTGTGATGTTGTCATGGGGGGTTTAGTCAAGTATGAACCCAGGTCTTTATTATAATATGTCCATAGTTGTAGAAAAACAAAAGAAATCTTGCTGAAAGATTTGATACCTTTGTCTTATTTGTTTTTTTTATTGCAAACTATAAAGACAAGCTTGTACAAACATATCAGCAATGAATACAGACCTCTAAATACATATAGATATAACTTCCAATACAAATATAAGTTTATAAGAAAAACCTACATCACAAATACATATTACACATAAATATAGTTATAGATATGGTGTCCTCAATGATCATATAAATATATAAATATTTAAATAAGGTGCATTTCCCTCTTCATATCAAATACTGGGCCCAAAAATTCACATATTCATAAATCAATTCAATTTCTATCGATTACCTCATTATATTTACTACTGCTGAAGACTGTAACTGAGCTGCAAAAGGGGCCCACATTAATTCATATTTATTCATTTGTTTTGCTGACATATAGTAAATTCTTTCCATTCTATGTATCCCTATCATATAGTTTAGCCACATATTGGTATCTGGAGAAATACTATCTTTCCATCTCTGAAGAATGCATTTGTAAGCTGTAATTATGCTGATCCTAACCAGCTTTGCTTTACTTTCTGATATTCGAGCTAACGGTCTGCCTTGGGCCATTAACATCTAAAATGCTTGCTTTTAAAGCAAGAAACCAGTCACTCTAGAGAGTAGATCTAAAATATACTTCCAAAACAAATTCAGGTGAGGGCAACCTATAAGCATATGTTCTAATGACCCAGAATTCCCACATCTGGGGCATTTGTCCTTACTATTAGGATTAAAGAGGTTCAGCCTGTGGGGTGTAAAGTAAACTCTATTAATAAAATTAAAATGAATTTGCTGTAACCTTATGGACAGTAGGCCCATCACCTTCACATAAATAGCATTTTTCCATGCTAAATCTGAAATAACCTTATTTGTTTTTTTATTCCATTTAATTTTTAATTGATCCATATATTCATTATTTTTGGGCAGCAGCCCAAAATCGATGAATCGATGAAATAATTCTCTTTGAACTGGGAGAATTTATATGTGCCAAAATATCCTGTAGTTCCTTATCACCTGATTTCAATATGTTTTTATTTATATAATCTCTTACCTGCAGGTAAGCATAAAAGTGATTATTAGGAATCTGGAATTGATTTCTAATGGTCTCAAATTCTACACATATATTATTTTTGATAAACTGCCCCATTATTGATAGACCCTTCTTATGCCATTCCCTGAAAATTATATCATTCATTGAGGGGGGATATATACAATAATGGCATATAAATTGACCTTTTGGGAATAATGTTCTTAAATTTACATGCTAAGTACCATATAGAAATAGTTGAATATGTAGTGCTTAATAATTTTTTATGTGCAGCATTATTATGGCTATTACATAAATGAAGTTTCATATCATAATATATTGAATGTGTATATTCTACTGAATTTACAGTATCTGAACTATCTCCTTTAAACCAACTGTATAGTGTAGCCAAATTAGCTCTCCAGTAATAACTTTTTAAATTAGTAGGGATAACCCACCTTCTGCTTTGTTAAAGTATAATTGTGACATATTTAACTGTGGTTTCTTACCTTTCCACAATAATTTTTTGACCAATTCCTCTAGATGTTTAAAAAAGGAATCTGGCACCAGAATAGGGGTATTCTGGAACACGATCATCAATTTTGGTAGGACTGACATTTTTATTGTATTCACCCTGCCTATTAATGTGAACAGCAATGATTGCCAATGTTTCAAGTCCCTATCAATTTTATCTTTTAATGGCCAAAAAATTAATGAAAAAAGATTTTTTCCTTGCTGGTCAATTTGAATACCCAAGTAATTGATCACTTCAGTTCTTCTAATATTATACCCCATGTGGTACAATGAAAGGGTTACTATGCTGGGGAGATTCCAATTATTTCTGATTTAGCCCAGTTTATAGTAAACTCTGAGATCTTACCGAAAACCTCCAGTAACTGAGTCAAAATTATAAATGACTGGTTCAAATTTGATGAATACAGAATTGCATCGTCTGCATACAGTCCTACCGGTGTTCAATCCCTGTTATTCCAATACCTTCATTTCCCTTATGCTGCCATATAGCCAAAGCCAGAGGTTCAACTGTGAGTGCAAAGATTAAGAGAGATAAAGGACACCCTTGCCTTGTTACTCATTGAAGACAGAAACTTGGAGAAATGTTATTGTTAGATTTGATTCTCGCCACCAGGCCTGAGTACAGCACCAATATCCATTTCCTAAATCCCTGACCAAACCCAAATCTACTCAGGACTTCCATAATATATGGCCACTCAATCTGAGTGAAAGCTTTTTCAGCATCTAACAATAATAATAATAGATCTTCCCTTTACAATGATTAATAATATTTAGTGTACGTCTTATGTTTGTTTTGATTAATCTCCCTTTAATAAACCCATTTTGATCTGGGTGAATAATAATAGGGAGCACTACCTCTAGCCTGGTGGCAAGAACCTTTGCCAATATATTTGCGTCTGCATTAATAAGTGACATAGGACAGTAAGATGTTGTTAACAAAGGGTCCTTATCTTTTTTGGGGAATACCAAAGTAAGTGCTTCCCTAAATGATGCAGGCAATTTTTCTTTTGTATAAATATGATTAAACAGAGTACATAAATGAGGCACCATGTCCTGTGCTAGACATTTATAAAAATCAATGGGAAGCCCATCCAGTCCTGGCAATTTCCCTGTTGACAACTTATCTAAGGCCTGTTTAATTTCTTCTATTGACACTGGTTGCTCCAAGTTATTTTTCATATTCAATGATAACTTGGGAATCTTAATATCCAAAAAGAAATGTTCAAAATCCAACTCCCCATCTTTTAATTTGGATGAATGTAAACTCTGATAATAGTTCTTAAAGATTGTATTAATTTCTACTGGCTGCTCCACCACATCTCCATTAACATTTCTAATGCTATGTATATTTGCCTTTAGTTTTTGTGATCACAGCAGCCATGCCATGGTTTTTCACCCAGTACGTAATATCCAGATCTAGTATATAGCAAATGTCTTACTATACTTTCTGAGGTAATTTTATCATATTTTTCCCATAGAGCCACCGAATCTCGCAATATACTTGGATCATTTGTACGTGCAAATTTTCTTTTATTTTGATTTGGTTTTCCAGGTCTATTATGACCTGTTTTTTTCTCTTATTTCGTTTTATGGTGTAAGACATAGTGCTCCCTTGGACCATTGCTTTAAAGGCATCCCACCATGCAGATACCGATGTCATATCTGGACCACTGAAATTAAAGTATGTTTCAATTTCCTTCTTAATATATGCTAAATATTGCTTATCTTTCAGTAGTGTAGGATCTAATGTAATACTTGAATTATTACTGCTCTGTGTTACAGTCAAGTTTAAGCTAATAGGCACATGGTCCGATATATGAATACTGTGATATTCTATATCATCTATGTTAGACATTAAAGAGCTAGACACTAGAAATCAGTCTAATCTAGAATAATTTTGATAAATGGGTGAAAAAAGGAACTTTTTTTACTTCTGGATGCTGATGTCTCCACATATCCATCAGATTATAGTCTTCCATGTAGTGTAGTACTTTTTTTGGATGCAGATGAGAGAGATTCCTAAATAACTAAAGACTTATCTAGCAAGAGATTTTATATAATATTCCAATTACCTGCCATAATATAAGGTGGCAAGAAAGAGGCAATATTCAAAAATAAATCGTCCAAAAAGGATGGGGAATTTATATTCGGTCCATATACAATGATTACTGTTAATATTTGACTCAGAACTTGCACCTCTGCAACAATGAATCTCCCCTCCTTATACAGGACTTATTTTTTGATCTTTACACCCAAACTTTTGTGGAAAAAAATTGAGACCCCTCTGGCCTTATTAGTATATGGTGCATTCAAAGCTGGGCCCCTCATCTTAGAATACTATGTGAAATCTTGTGTTAATAAATGAGTTTCCTGTAATAAAATGCAGTTGATCCTATGTTTATCTGCATAACTAAACATTTTTTTTTCCTTTTACTCGATCTCTGATGCCCTTAGCATTCTATGTTAGGCATCTTAACATTCTGGTATCTAGCATAATTGTCACTAATTAACTATTTCACAAAAGCATCTACCCTATATTCCTAACCATATCCACCAATATTCTTGAGGGCCACCAGACTATCTGTGCACCATATATTCTATATAGTTTGCAGTTTTTTCATAAAAAATCCTCCTCCCACATCCCTAATTCTCCATTCAATATCCACATACCAATATCCTTGTGACCAATAAAATGAAAAGAAATAACTAATAAGCATACTTGTATCCTGGCATACATAATAATGCCCCTTTCTTCCCCCCATTCTCCCATTTTCTTCAACATCGACTCTATGACATATGGCCATGGAATGCCACCCTCCTCATATTTAATTCCTTTATGCCCACTATAAAGCAAAACATTTTACCACCACCCCATATAGAGTATATGGGGGAAAAGAGAACAAAAGAAAACAAACAAACAAAAATAAAAACTAATTTCACCTAAGCTGTCACCACACTATTTCCATCCTCCTAACTGCTATTACAAATATCTTAACCTTTTCCATTCCCCCTGCCCACTAAAACTCCAAACCTAATACATATGGGGTGATAAAAAAATGGGTGGGGGACCTATTACAGAACCTCTGCCCCCTCACCCCCTCCAATATACATACTGTATTAAGAATTTCCATCCCCATTCTTGGGCTTAAGTCCAATTTGTTTAGTTTTCTGAGTTCTTAATGTCTTTCTCTACTTCAGCTGGATTACTGTGAATGTGCCATTTACCATGCAAAAAAAAATTTTAAACGAGCTGGATGCAGAAAGAAATATTTGGCCCCTTTTTCTTGAAGCACAGATTTTACATTATCAAAGGATTTCCGATGCCGGATTGTGTCCAAAAATAAATTGGGAAATGCAGAAAACTTCACATTATCCCCATTATCCCCTTTACTTATTCTTGCATGTTTCAAAATCAGCTCTCTGTCTCTAAAGTAATGTGGTTTAATGAACAGCAGTCTTGGATTTAAGGAGCCTCCTGTTACAGCTGAAGTTCCTGCTCCAGCTTGATGCGCCTGATCCAAGATGATTTTTCGTTCTGGTATTGTAGGTTTCATGCTTTAGTAACTATTTTCCCAAAGAAAGGCAATGGATCACCTGTGCCTTCTAACCCCTCTGGGATCCCAACCAGGTTCAAATTACTTCTATGTGAGCGATCCTCCAAACTGTTCACTTTATCTTTCAGCTCTTTGAGCTGCTTCTGACAAGAGCTTAAATCCATTTTTATGGCCCCAGTTTGATCTTCTAGCAGGCTAATCATGTGCTCTGCCTCAGATGTTCGTAATGTAATATCTGACATTTTTTTATCCAGCGTCAAGATAGCCTCATTAATTTCTCATAAAGCATTTGATATTAGAGCCAACCCCAGTTTAATTCCATTCTGTATTTCTACTTTTATCAAACTGGCCAAAGTTGAATAGTCCACACCTTCATGTCCCCTTTGCTCCATACCCAAGGCCTGCCCGCCCACACCTGTGACTGTTGGGGCTTCCTTTCCACTTTTATCCCCAGATTGAATGGGCCCCTCTATATTTGCTGCAGCTGAAAAATTACTAGATCCTTGTACAATGTTTTTTTGCCCATCTGACAATTCATTTAGGGATGTACTCACTGAACGCGATGCCCTGTTTTCAGCATTAAACGAGCAGTCTGCTTGGACTTTGACATCCCCTTAGCTGTTCCCAGCACTCCCAATCTGTGCTGCCACCTCATTCTCTGTTATCATTTCTTGGTGAGAAGAATGCTACGACTCACACACCACCAGTATTGTTGTTTAGAACTCTGTAAGATTTACACCTGATTCACTGGTCTCCATCTCATCTGCGGTTTGGAAATTCGCGTCTTCTGCATCGGGTTCAGTCGTTCCAATGAATATAGCCTGCATATTCTGGTTAACTGCAGTGAATTTGTTCTGCATACTGAGAGTTGGGACGTCCTGAATAGGAGAGAGCACAGGACCGAATACCGGGTTAAAAGTAAGAAAGGCATTTAAAGTTTGTTGTTTCTGAGTTTGAGTCCTGGTATGATTCTTGGCTGGGGATGGCTCAATATTCAATTCTGTTTCTTCTCTACTGCTCGAAGCAGAGTCTTTACATTTTTTTTTTCTTTCAAGCTTTTAACAGTTCCTCAAAACTCTGCCCTGTCCACCCAGTTTGCTTCGACATGATGTACCCTCAAAGGGTAATCATTCCTTCTCTTTCCCCACCATATCATTCACTTTTTTCAGTTTTAAAGCTGGGATGGCTCAAATTTTAACTTCAAACAGTATCTTTCTGTGAGGTTTCAGTTATCAACAAATCACACATGAGAGGGATAGAGATAGTAGCGATCTCCCTGGCCACTTATGGAGCCATTTTGGTCTGCATGCCCCCACCCCCCTTCACCTTTGTGTTAAGGATGTAAAGTGGTTGTTTTCATCATATAGGTCATTTAGACTTACTGTACTACTCCTTTGTCTGTCCATTTTTTTATATTCTTTGTTTCTAGCGGGGATATGATTATAGTTTAAATAAATTGGTGTCCTGATATTAATTCTTAAGTTTTCCTTAGTTATTTTATAATATTCATTCTAGGCTTCTAAGGGTGATCTCCTTAGTTCATTATTAATGTTACTCTTTTCTTCCTAAACTGGCAAAGAAAATCCAATCTGTTTTTTTTTATACTCTGTTTCCATATTTTCAAAGAGTGCCTACCAAGGTGTTTCCATTTTATAAAGTTCTGCAATTTGATTTATGATTGCTGCTGAATTGTATTTTTTTGAAATTTGGGAGATTCAGTCCTGCTTCTTCCAGTGGTGCTTTGAGTTTATTCATACTACTTCTTAGTTTATTATTTTTCCAAATAAATTTATGTATTGCTTTATCTGATTGCTGAAACCATTTATTCTCAATTTGTATGGGGAGGGATTAAAATATGTATAACATTTTTGGTAGTATTTATTTATTTTTATTTAGCTTTTGTTTACCAAGTAAGCACACTAGACAGTCAAGTGCCTATTTTCAGGAATGACCCGGGAGAATTACAAACGCAAAAACAACATGTCAGAGACAAGGTAACAATTAGTCAATACTGTACAGTCCAGTGCTGGCAGGGAGTCCAGGCAAATAACACAGTGTGGAACATGATAGCAACAGTTCAGCGAAGTACAGACAGGAATAGGCAGCAGACTGCAGTCAGGTGCAGGCAGACAGAAAATACATAGTAAGTGCAGCGAAAAGGGCATGGCAGCCACAAGAGGTGGCCAGGGGGCTAGGCAGATATAGCAGAGCCCTTACAAAGAGGGCAGTCTATACTGTTGCTCACGAGCTGTCGAGGGGACCTCAGGGCACAATGGAGGGGAGGACAGCTAGGAACAGAGGCGGGCTGAGGCTTGTATTAGGTGGTCCCAGAGGGAGGTCCTGAAACTCCTGTGGGAAGGGGTGGTCCGTACATAAGCAGGGAGTTGATTCCAAGCTCTAGGGGCATGGGCTCTGAAGGCACGGTCCCCTGTGATGGAGTGAGTTTTTGGGACCATGAGAGCGTGGGAGTCAGTAGACCTCAGTGTATAACCAGGGGGGACAGATTTAAGCAGAGCGGCAAGTGCAGGAGGGGTGGATGAATGGAGGATGTTGTCAGTAAAATTGCTCAGGATAAAGGATCGATGGTTACTAGGGGAGAGCCACCCCAGCCTAGTGTAAAGTTGACAGTGATGGGTGAGATGGGGGGGCTGATTGAGCAAAGCAACAAACATTGTTGTACGCTGTGTCTCATTTTGTGAGCCAGGTTTTGGAGGTGTTCACGAAGGAGATGAGCCCATAGCAGAGCGT
The DNA here is from genome assembly GCA_016271365.2 of Neoceratodus forsteri. Classification (NCBI taxonomy): domain Eukaryota; kingdom Metazoa; phylum Chordata; order Ceratodontiformes; family Ceratodontidae; genus Neoceratodus; species Neoceratodus forsteri. The sequence goes on from CM057453.1 coordinate 1,267,968,859, forward strand.
GGGGAGAAGCACCCCTTTAGCAATGGCAAGCCGAGCTGCAGGGGTAAGGCAGCTCTTTGCCCTATACGCCAGGCCCAGTTTGCAGTTCGTGGTCTTACAGCAGTTTTGTATGTGCAGGGAGAAGTCCAGCTGAGGGTCAAGGGTGACCCCCAGATACTTGAAGGAGTCTACCACCTTAACAGGGGCACCATCCCATCCAACAACTTTAAGAGGTCCCAGGTACGCTCTCACCTTGGCAAGTGACCCGAATAGCATGACCTGTGTCTTCTCGAGGTTGACAACAAGTTTGTTGATCATGAGCCAAGACTAAATTCAGACGAAATCAATGCTAAGTCTGGTGTTTATGTCTCTGGTATCATGGGAACTGGCCAGAAGCACCAGGTCATCAGCATAAAGGGTAACATGCCTGAAGGCAGGTACCGTGGACAATTTGTTAACAAAAATAGAGAACAGTAGAGGGCCAAGGACAGACCCCTGAGGCACCCCATGAGTTGCCGGGACAAGCTCAGAGAGGGTTTGCTGGAACCTTGTGCACTGTTGCCTGCCCGAGAGGTAGTTTGCAAACCAGACTAGCACAGGGGAAGAGAGACCATTGGACTGGAGGGCAGCCCCCAGCAGAGAGTGATCCACCAAATCAAAGGCTTTAGTCAGGTTGATGAAAATGGCACCAGTGAGTTTACCTTGGTCTGTCGCAGTTCTGATTGTAGAGGTGACCTGGGTGAGGGCAGTGGAGGTGCTGTGCCCTTTTTGGAACCCATGCTGCGCAGGGGAGAGGAGGTCATGGGTCTGGAGGAAGTGAGGGAGCTGGGAGGACACTACCTTTTCCAGGAGTTTGTTCACTGCAGGTAGTATTGCTATTGGTCAATAGTTATCAAGGATTTTGGGATCACCACGCTTGAGGACAGGGGTTACCCAGGCCACCTTCCATATAGCTGGGATAGACCCAGATATAAGAGAGGAGTTGAGGATGTGTGAGATGGGCTGTGCCAGGTAGGGGGTCCCCAGGCCAAGCAATTTGGGCTCGAGATTGTCATGCCCAGCTCCAGAGTGAGGGGATAGACCAGCCAGGAGTTCCCGTGTCTCCTTGCAGGAGACAGTTTTAAAGTAAAAGGGAGGGGGCAGAGGGGATGGCATTGGGCTGTCAGTAGGGCCCAGGTCATTGCCTGCTGGGGCCATGTGGGCATAAGCAGGCTGATCAGCGAACATGTCGTTGAAAGCGTTGGCTAAAGTCAGGGCATTATTGCAGCTAACTCCTTTGATATGCATGTCGGAGACCTGGAGACGGGCAGGCCCACTGACGGTGTGCTTTATGGTGCGCCAGAAGCACCTGGGGTCCTTTGCCAATGTTACAAGTGAGGATTTACAGAACTCACTCTTGGCTGAGCGTATTGCCTGCTTACACCAGTTTCTGAGCTGTCTATAATCCACATAATCTTTTCTGTCCCTGGAGGCCTTAAATTTATGCCAGATTTTATCCCTGAGCTTCATTTGGGCAAACAGGCCCCCATGCAGCCATTTTGAGACAGTGCCCCTCACTCTTCTTTTGATGAGTGGGGCATAACCGTCTTGTAGGGGGGTGAAGAGGGATAGAAAGCAGTCAAGAGCAGCAGAGGGGTCACTGCTAACATAGACCAGGGACCAGTCAGTCAGGCAGAGGTCAGTAAGGAAGTTGTTATGGTTAAATTTTGAGTAGTCCCGCATCTAAGTGACTTTAGTGGGGACACTGGTAGTAAGGACCTTCCAGATGACCTGTACCCTCCCAGCTAAAGTCAGGGGAAGATCTTTACACTTATCTAATGTGTTCTCAACTGCTTTTAATATAGGGTCATAGTTTCATTTGATTATTTCTTTCATGTTTCTGGCTAGATTGATTCCTAAGTATCTTATCTTATTTTATTTTTTCCATCCTAAAGGGATAATTTTGTGTTATTATGATGTTAAATTTTGAGTCGGAGACAGAGTAACAGATTTTAAAGTGGGCAGTCCCCTTGGGGGCCAATGATCACCATACAATGTGATTTAGTATCAAGCCAGAAGAGGGGTACATAAGTAAACCACATGAGGATGAAGGTTCTGGGCTTTAGAAAGGCAGACTTTAAAGAAACGGGAAACTGCCTTAGAAACAGCCTAGCAGCGATGGATGGCCTGGGCTGGAGACAAATTAAGGAAGGTATAATGAATGCAGCTACCTCTATGTGAAAGAAGTGAGTAAAAATAGGAAGAAAAAAGGCCAGTATGGTACTCTAAGGATGTGCCATGAAGGTGAAAGAAAGAAGATGGTATTTTAGAGGTACAGAGAATCACAGAGGAAGGATGATTGGGAGAAGTACCAGGTAAAACAGAGGGAAGCAGGGAGGGCTGTGAGGCAAGCAAAAGCACACACAGAAAAAGACAGCCAAAAGAGTGGCAGAAGGGGACAAGACTTTCTTCAAATACCTAAAGGTGAACAAAGTGGGTGATCTGACACCTTTTACTGGGCCAAGAAGAAATTTACAAAACACAAACTTCCAGGCTACAGAGAGCCCTTCATCAGATAATGGCAGAATCTTGAAAAAACAAACAAAAAAAACCAAGAAACTTAAATGCTTTTGATAGAACTAATACATCGACTTTTATGCGTGACTGTGACAGTTCTGTTGATAAGAAGTGAATAACTGGATATGTACAGAGACAAAAAAAGTTGTTATAAATCAGAATCATCCGATTAGAAAAGTGGTTCCTATCCATGGATGGAATGTGACAGCAGGAGGCCTGCTCAATACAACAGAATCTGTTTGAATGAGGAGGACAGAGATAAACACCTTGTCACACCAGGGATCACAGCCACATGCAGAGTAAATATCCACCCTCCCCCATCCCACCCATCGCAGGCTCATTTGCCTTTTATAGACTTCCCCTAGATTACAACTTCCTGTTACTACACAAGAAGGGGTTTAACACAAATAATCCGAGTAGCATCTCTAATAGGGGTAATCTAGCAGAACAAGTTAAGGGCATCCCTTTTCAGTAAGGAAGAGGCAGAGGAAGAAGAAGAAAAAAAATTTCAGAAAGGTTTAGTAAGCAAACAAGGGGGGACACAGACAGACCTGAGGATAAGGATGCATGGAATGGTGCAGTGCAATGGGTGTGGGGCAGAAGTCTTCAGGAGAACTTTCTGGGAACTGTGGTTCTGCCACATATGCAGACACCTATCTGGGCTGAGGGTGGAGATTGCCAGTCTTTGGGCCGAGTTGGCTGGAAGACTGGGGACCTTTGCCCCCACCCAGAGGCCACCATGTCCCCAGGCACTACCACAATGGTTCCCGGGCAGGAGGCTGGATGGACTATGGTGGCCTCAGGGAGGGTGAGGGATGTGAGATGGAAACACATCCCCCAACTGGTCCAACTTAGTAACTCCTTTGCTGTCCTGGAGGAATGGGTGAACCCCACAAGGGTACACAAGGTTGTGACCAGGGAGGATGAGCGGCTCCTCCAGGAGGGAGACCCAGGGGCGGGAGGCAGGAGACCCTACAGGAAGAGGAAGCTACTCCTGGTGGGGCACTCAATTGTCAGGGGAATGGATTTGGGCACAAGTAGTGGGGTGGAGAGGGAGCTGAAGTGCCTTCCAGAAGGCACATCTCCGAAGGAGGGTGAGTGGATCAAGAGGATCACTGAGGCAGTAGCAAGGGGGGCTGGAAGTTGTTGTCCACCTTGGGACAAATGACTTAGCTGGGGACAAGCTGGGTCTTGACCAGGTGCAGGAGGACTTCAGGGAGCAAGGTAGGAGCCTTGGGGAAGTAATGAGCTCTGTGACATTCTCTGAGGTTCTACGAGTCCATGGCAAGGGGGAGGCTAGGGATCTCTGCATCAGAAGCTTTAACACCTGGTTGAAGGGCTGCTGCGAGGATAAGGGTTTTGGGTTCACTGGGGACTGGGGTCCTACCTGTGGGGATGCAGGCCTGTACAAGGGTGACAGCCTTCATCCATCCAGGAAGGGGATGGTGGTCCTGAATGAAAAGTTTAAATGCTTCCTTAGCAAGCATTTAAACTTGCCGGGGTTGGGTGGGGATGGGAGCAGGTAGACCCAAACAGCCTACCCCCACAGAATAGAGCAGCCAGAAAGAAAGATCAGAAAGTCAAGCTGTTGTCAAATACAAATACAAGGGGGATATCAGGGAAAAGGGGCCAACAGAAGAAAGACACCGGGGAGAGGGGAAGGAAAAAAGAAGGCACAAACAGGAATAACAGATGGACAGGCAGCATTACTTGGAAGGTCATGTATTCAAATGCCCACAGCCTGGGAAATAAAATCCCAGACCTGCTGGCCCTGATGGCCGAGGCAGACCTGGATATAGTGGCAATAACAGAAATGTGATACATGGCAAACCACAACTGGGAGATTAGTGTATCAGGAATTGCCCTATTCAGGAAGGATGGGGGGGCAAAAAAGGGGGAGGGGTGGCCCTATACATCAAGGAGGGGGTTAAAGCTACTGTAGTACAGGGTAGGCAGGGAGAGGCTGAGGCAGTGTGGGTCACCCTTAAACCAGGCAATGGCATAGCCTTGCGCACAGGGTTGATCTAGAGTCCTCCATCTCGGGGGGAAGAAATAGACAGGGAATTACAAGAGGCAAAACATGAAATGGCAACAAAAGGGGAGGTGCTGCCGCTGGGTGATTTTAACATGCCAGATGTGGAATGGACCATCCCAGCAGCTGCCTCAGCCAGGAGCAGAGACATCCTGGACTCCCTGCAGGAGGCAGGCCTCAGGCAGTTAGTGGCTGAACCCACCAGAAACAAAGTGATTCTAGACCTGATATTGACCAGTGGGGACAAGATCACAGAGGTCCGGTTGGATGGTCACCTGGGGTCCAGTGACCACCACACAGTATAGTTCAACATGGACACAGCGTCACAGTCGAGTCACACCAGGGCAAGAGTCTTGGATTTTAGGAGGGCGGATTTTGCTGAGATGGTGAGATATATCAAAGAAGCCCTGGCAAGAAAAGATGGTAAAGGCGGGGTTAGAAGCAGTGGGCACACCTAAAAGGAGCCATAGTGGGGGTGACAAACCTATGCATTTGGCTGAGAAGCAAAGGCAAGAGAAGAAAGAAGCCACTGTGGTTCTCAATAGAGGTAGCAGAGAAGGTAAGGGCCAAAAAGAGTGCTTTCAGAATATATAAGGGGACACAGAAGGATGAGGATAGGAAGGTGTACCTAAAGAGTCCGAGGGAAGTGGGGAAGGCTTTCAGGAGCACTAAAGCACAAACAGATTTAATGCTAGCCCAGATGGTAATGAGAGCGGATAAGACATTCTATAGGTACATTGGTGAAAGAAGGAAAGCCAGGGGAGGGATTGTAAGGCTCAGGGAGAGGAGGGAGGGTGTTTGTGGGGGGGGATTCAGATAAGTTGACAATACTGAATAAATACTTCTGTTCAGTTTTTACTGAAGAAAGTGAGGGACAGGGACCATGGATAGGCAACAGATACCAAGGGAGGAGGGAGGTGAACACTAGCCTGTTTTCAGAGGAAAGAGTCCTAGAGGAGCTCACAAAACTAAAGGTGGACAAGGCAATGGGCCCAGATGGCATACATTTATTTATTTATTGAATTTTGTTGACCCTGTAAGTCCACTGGGCCTAGAAGTCCCTTTTTCCAGGCCGACCAGGGGGAAGGGGATACAGATGGTAAGCAACTGAAACTGAACCAGATTAAGCTGTTGGTGGTATTTTTAGTGAATGGGAGACATTTGGCCAGGACACTGGGGAAATTCCCCTTTTGATAAGTGCCATGGGATCTTTAGCATCCACCTGAACTACCACCAATCCAGGCAGCTGGGACCTTGGTTTAACATCTCATCCGAAAGACGGCACCTCAGAAGTGCAGCACCCCCCTCATGCTGCACTACAGTGTCAGCATTGGGATATTAACCCAAGTGCCAGATGGGGGAACTGAACCCACAGCCCTCTGATCTCCTGGCCTCAGAGGTGCGTGTGCTACTAACTGAGCCACTGACACCGATGGATCTGGTGATACATCCCAGGATTTTAAAGGAGCTTCAGATGGAGCTAGCAGCACCACCACTGGCAGCCCTTTTCAATGAGTCAGGAATAAGTAAGCAATGAATCACACTGGGGGCTTGTAGGGCATTAATGCACCCCACTGGGTGTGTAGGCACTGAGAGCCTTTAAACATCTGGGATTGCATCAATTTCCAATAATGCCAAACCTGAAAAGGCTTATTGTGCTTATAAAATGGCCCTTTTCTAAAAAGTTAAAAAACAGGACTTTTTTTTTCATTATTTAGAAAAGTGAATTGGAATTTGGTCATGCTGCTGTTGTTTTTTATGTTGGCTTGCACATGCGTAAGCAACATCTTGTGGCAGTAGTGCATTTCAGAGGTGTTTCAGTGTTGTGGCCAATGCAGGGGATACTTTAGTGGGTGTGTCCCTCAGCCACCAATCAGTGAGCATGCTGGTGATGACAGCAGTTTCAAAGAGAGCCACAGAGTTTAAAGAAATCTGCTGCTCCAGTGAGGTGCAGTTTCATAGAAACATAGAAACATAGACTTTGACAGCAGATAAGGACCACTTGGCCCACCCAGTCTGCCCATTTCCCTACCTATTAGATAAGCTGCAGATTCTAGTTAACCAACAGCCTACTTCCTGCAACCCCACTATAATTGCCTTATGTCTGTCCCATGCATGCTTGAATTTCACTATTTTAGATCCCACAACCTCTCCAGGAAGGGGTTCCATGCGCCCACCACTCTCTGTGAAAAAAATTTCACATTACCCCTGAGCCGTCCTCTATCTTTAAATTGTGCCCCCTTGTTCTTACACATCTCTTTTTCTGAAAGATGCTACCCTCCTGGACTTTGTTGATTCCCTTGAGGTACTTAAAAGTTTCTATCATGTCCCCCTGTCCCTCCTTTCATCAAGGGTATACATATTAAGCTCTCTCAGTCTCTCTTCATATGGTTTCTGATGTAGACCCTGCACCATTTTAGTTGCCTCCTCTGGACTGCTTCCATCCTGTCTATGTCCTTGCGTAGATGAGGTCTCCAAAACTGCAAGCAGTACTCCAGATGGGGTCTCATCAACTGTCTGTACAGAGGGATAACCACTTCCCTTTTTCTACTTGTGATGCCCCTCCCTATGCATCCCAGTATCCCCCTGGCTGTCCTTACCGACTTCTCACATTGCTTACCCACCTTTAGGTCATCTGATATGACTACCACCAGGTCCCTTTCCATTACTGTTGTTAGCACCTCCCCTGCTATTGTGTACTCTTCTCCTGGATTTTTATTTCCCATGTGCATTACGTTGCACTTCTTTGCATTGAATCTAAGTTGCCATATGTCTGACCATTCCTCCAACCTTGTCAAGTCCCTTCTCATCCTTTCTACCCCCCCTTGTGTATCAACTCTGTTGCAGATCTTTGTGTCATCTGCAAAGTGGCACACCTTTCTTTCCAGACCCTCTGTAATGTCACCTATAGAGACGTTAAAGAGGACTGGACCCAGTACTGAGCCCTGAGGTACTCCACTAGTAACCCCTCTTTCTTCGGAATGTGTTCCATTCACTATTACCTTCTGTGTCCTGTTGTGCAGCCAGTTTGCTACCCAGGCTACCACCCTGGGACCCACTCCCAGGCTGGCTAACTTGATTATTAATCTTTTGTGCGGACTGTGTCAAATGCCTTGCTAAAGTCTAGGTAGGCCATATCCACAGCCCCTCCCTGGTCTATTACTTTGGTCACCCAGTCAAAGAAATCGATTAGATTCAACTGACATGACCTTCCTGCTGTGAATCCATGCTGCTTTGGGTCCTGTGCCCTGCTGGCCTCTAGGTACTGAACAATTCTTTCTTTCAGAAGTGATTCCATCATTTTCCCCATCACTGAGGTCAAACTAACAGGTCTGTAGTTTCCTGCTTCTGCCTTGCTCCCACTTTTGTGAAGGGAATCACATCTGCCCTCCTCCAGTCCTCAGGTACCACCCCATCCTCCCATGATTTGTTAAAAAGTGTGGTCAGTGGTGTCACTAGGTCCTCCCTTAGTTCTTTTAGGATTCTAGGTGAACCTCAATAGTCCCATTGCTTTGTCCACCTTGAGTTTTAGGAGTTCTTCAGGACTCTTTCTTCTGTAAATGGACTGGCATCAACCCCACTACCCAGAGTGTTCCTATTGTTTGGTTTAGGTAATTCCTCCTCTTCTTCTTTTGTGAATACTGAGCAAAAGTATTCATTCAGTATCTCTGCTTTTCACTGTCTCCCTCTGTCCACCTCCCCTCTCCTTTATTAATTTTCACTATCCCTCCCTTAACCTTTCTATGCTCCCTAATGTACCTATAAAAGGTTTTATCCCCCTTCTTAACTGAGTTGGCTATCTTTTCCTCGGTTTGGGCCTTTGCTTTTCTGACTGCCTTCCCCACTTCTTTCTGCTTTAATTGATACAGTTTGCAGCCTTTTTCTCCTTAACCTTCCCTGACACCTCTTCTGAGAACCATAGTGGTTTTTTATTCCGCTTTGTTTTCTTTATTTGTTCCACACAAAGGAGTGTTGCCTCCATGATGGCAGTTTAGATTTTTCTCCATTGTTCTTCCACCCCTCCTTTCTGGCCATTTGCTAATGCATTCCTCAGGTATTCACCCATTATGCCAAAGTCAGCCCTTCTAAAGTCCAGTATCCTTGTCTTTGTATGGCTTGTCTCCATGGTTGTGTTTATTGTGAAGCACACTGTGCAGTGGTCGCTTGTTCTCAGATGTCTACTGACTTCTAAATTTGAGATCCTCTCTCCATTTGAGAGTACCAGGTTTCCTCATTGGAGCATCAGATGACAAGACTCTGTTACTTGCCTTTCCTGGTAAAACATTTCAATAGATAGGGTGGCTCCTGTTGTCCACCACACAATCCCCAGAAAGCCGACTTCAGGGGTGCCCAATCCCTGTGTTGGCATGTCCCCCCCAGTTCAGTTTGTTTGCCGATGGGGATGCCCAATCCCAGTGTGCCCAAAAGTATTTATTTTAGTCTGTAAATAAAGAAAACTTTCCCCGATATCCATTTTTTTTGTCCCTGTAAAAAAGAAAACAGTCCCTCATCATCCCGCCACTCTCCTCCCCCAACAAGCACCCACCTTCTGTGCACCCCACCAACCCCACACCCCCGTCACCCCATACTTACCTCCCGAGGTCCGGCGCTGCAATCTTCGATGAAGTGGGACACATCTGAACTCTTCAAAAGCCGACCGCAAATTGAAGAAAATCATGGTAAGCTTTATAATGGCATCAATGGGGGGTTTCAACTTAGGTGGACATGTCAGCCATTTTGGGGGATTATGGCTCTACATTTTCAACATGGGGTTCTTGGGACCCCACCTCATGAACATGTGATTGTCATTTCGTTACTCTGTCCCGGAAGGTGATTTCACGGTCACTGCACAAAATCACCTTTCGTGACTGATTAACGAAATGACAGTGCCACTGTTCATGAGGTGGGGTCCCAAAAAAAACATATTGCAAATTTAGTGAAAAATTCCAAAAAATGACTGTGTTGCGAGCATGGATCATGCAGTTTACATGCACACTCATAACTTTGTCAAGTTTTAATATTTTCACTCCAAATTTTCAACATTGCCATTTTTTACACCTCCTTATGAACAGTACAGCTGTCATCTTTTGCATCCTGCCCAGAATGTGTATTAGCATCTGTGGCACCAAATGGCACAGTTGCTGTGCAAAATCACCTTTTGGCTAATGAACTGATAGTGCCACTGTTTATAAGGTGGGGTCACAAAAAGCCCATGTTGAAAATCTGGAGTAAAAATTCCAACAAATGCCTGGGGCATTAGGGTTTCCAATCGTAATGCCCCACCCTGTAGAGACTGACAGGTGTCGGGGATGTGACTTGGGATCATTGGTTGTAATGCTCATGCCATTCCACCCCCCCCACCCTGCAGCCAGTGACAGGCATCAAGGTGTGCCTTGGAATCATCGGCCATAAATTTCACCCTATTCTCCTATACTGCACCAATCTCAGCATATTTCCTTATGGAATGGGGTGAGCATAAGGGCCGAAGACTCCAAGACACACCGCGACACCTGTCGGTGTCTGCAGGGTAGGGTGAGGTGAAATGGTGTGGAGTTATGGCCGACAACCCAAAGTCACACCCCCAATGCCTGTCAGACTCTGCAGTATGGGGGTGGGGTCGACATCACTTCAATACTTCACTGCCGTTCCTATTATACATCTCTCTAACTCCTGCACTACCAATGCCAATGCCAGCAAGCAAACATTTAGCATTGACAAATGCTTGTTTTTTTTTTTCCTTTTAGCACGTTTAAGTAAAGTGTTGCCATTGAGTTCTATGGAACTCTTTGATTGTTACTGTTTACGTTGCTAAAAATAAGAACCTAACAGTAGTTTGTTTACACAGCTGGTCATATGTGAGGGACTGATGTACGGTTATGTGATGCCTTTCAGCCAGCCACAGACCATGATATCTTAAGCCTATTTTAAAAGCAGCAGCAGCAGAAGTCTGGGGGATACAAATCCTGCTTATATGCAAATATCCTTAGTAAGAAAGTACAAGGGGCAGAGCAATACAGAAAATATATGGAATATAAACCATATTGATGAGTGAAATTTAAATTTTTCTAGCAGAATTGAGCAGAATTTATTGTTTATTTTGATCCAGAAACAAATGGTTTGTTACTTTCAAAGGGTCCAATAAAAGGTATCAAACCATTTGTTTCTGCATCTGGTCTTACAAGGACCAATACAGCAATTAACTAATTCTATTGTTTATTTTGAGGACTGTTTTGAAAATTTACCCACTTGCTGGGTTGAGCTGCTCTGGGCCCCTGCAATAAGGCCGCAACGTGAAAATCTTCTATTAAAAATATTTATTTATCTCATACCCCAATGTTTTGCCATAAGGTTTCCTCAGGGGAAACTGAAAATAAATAAAACATTGTTTTAAATGTATTGTAAACATTCACACAAGAAAAACAAAATCATTTTATGCTTATTACTCCAATATTACGTATCTGACATTTTTAACCTGTTTTGTTTTTTTCATTCAGCAATCAACTCAAAATCTTGTTCCTTAGTTTCTATGTTGGCTCGTGCCTGCACAGCCAACATCTTGCGGTAGTAGCAGATTTGGAGGTGCGGTCACTGTGGGCGAATGCAGGGCACGCATCAGTAGGTGTGTCCCTCATTCCCCAATAAGCCAGCAGCAGGTGCTGACATCATGCATAGCTAATATGGCCACCAGATCTAAGAAAAGGTCCACTGCAACTCTCATGCAGTGGGACCACAACATGCCTCCCGACATGCAAGCAACATAGCGGCAGTGACTGCCATCGCTGCCTGTCACAATGCCGACGGGGGAGCCCACTCCCTGTCAGCATAATGTCCCCTCCCATTTTCTGCTGTGTGCCGAGGGGTGCCCAATCCCCAGCATCATGAGCCTCCAAAGTCTTTCTTGCCGATGGAGGGCCCAACCCCCATCGGCTTCAGCCCCCTTCCTAGTTCAATCTGCCAACGGGGAGCCCACTCCCCATCGGCATAATGTCCTCCCCATTTGTTGTGTGCCGAGGGGGGTGCCCAATCCCCTTCGGCTCTCCTGCCCCCACTGGTATTTGCTGATGGGGTGCCCAATCCCCCATTGGCTACAGCCCCCCCAAAACAAACAACTCAGGTGGCACACTGGGAGCCCACCCCAGCATGCCAAATTACCCTGTTAAAAAAAAAAGTCCTGCAATATTTTTTTTTTGTATTTTTTACCTGTAAAACAGGAAATGGTCTCTCACGGTCTCCCAACCCCCTTCCCCAACCCGCGCCCATCCTCTGCGCACTCTGCCTCCCCACACCCTGCTCACCCCATACTTACCTCCAGAGCCCGGTGTGACGATCTTCGGTGGACCGGGAACACGTCTGCACTCTTCAAAGCCAACTGTGAACTGAAGAAATGCCGGTAAGCTGTATAATGGCATAAATAGGGGTTTTTCAACTTTGGTGCATATCTCAGGCATTTTTGGGAATTGTGACACCAAATTTTCAACATGAGGTTATTGGGACCCCTCCTCATGAATTCAGGCACTGTCATGGCATTATTCGGTCCCGAAAGGTGACTTCGCATTCACTGTGTGGAATCACCTTCGGGACTGACTAACAAAATGACAGTGCCACTGTTCTTGGGGCGGGGAGCTCTCAAAAGCCTAGATTGCAAATTTGGTGGAAAAATCCCCAAAATGGCTGTTTCTGGCGTGCATTGTGCAGTTTTCACTTGCCTTTCGTAACCGTAATTGTAATGTTTTCCTCCAGATTTTCAAAATTGGCATTTTCTACACCTCTTATGAAGAGTACAGCTGTCATTTTACATATCCTGGCTGAAATGTGGTTTCGCATTATCCGCATGCAGAATAGCTGTGTTGCTGTGCGAATCAGTTTTGGACAGTTGAGGAAATGATGGTGACACTGTTCATGAGCAGAGGTCCTAAACTGCCTATGTTGAAAATTTGGTGATGAAATTCCATAAAATGACTGTGTTACAAGTGTCGTTGTGCAGGTTCCCGCGCCCTTGTAACCCATAATGCAATATTTTCATGCCAGATTTTCAACACTGGCATTTTTTCACACCTCCTTATGAACAGTACTGCTATCATTTTACACATCCTGCCTTAAATGTGTTTTCGCACAAGTGGCGCACAGTGGCGTGGTGACTGTGAGAAATCAACGTTTGGGACAAATTAACAAAATCACAGTGCCACTGTTCATGATGGGAGGTCCTAAAATGCCTACGTTAAAAATGTGGTTAAAAAAATCCCAAAAATAATTGGGTTATGGATGTGTGTTGCACAGTTTCTATGCATGCGCATGACTTCACCAATTTTTCATATTTTCACTCCAGATTTTCAACGTTGCCATTTTTTTGCATCTCCTCGTGAACAATACAGTTGTCATTTTCCACATACTGCCCAAAATGTGTTTTCATCCCTGTGTCGCCAAATGGCATAGCTATTGTGCAAAACCACTTTTCAGCTAACAAACTGATAGTGCCGCTCTTCATGAGGTGGGCTCACAAAAAGCCCATGTTGAAAATTTGGAGTGAAAATACCAACACTCGCCTACTTTGTTAGGGTTTCCAACTGTAGCACCCCACCCTGTAGAGACTAACAGGTGTCAGGGGTGTGACTTGGGATCATCGGCTGTAATGCTCATGCCATTCCACCTCCACCCCCACCCTGCAGCCAGTGACAGGCATCGTTGTGTGCCTTGGAGTGTTCTGCCACAAAGTTCGCCCCATTCTCCTATACTGCACCCACCTCAGTGTATTTCCTTATGGAATGGGGTAAGTATAATGCCCAAAGACCCCAAAGCACATCACAACACTTGTCAGTGTCTACAGGGTAGGGTGAGGTAAAATTGCATGAGCGTTATAGCTGACCACCCAAAGGCACACCCCAGTGCCTGTCAGTCTCTGCAGGGTGGGGATGGCGTTGACGTCACTTCAGTACTTCACTGCCATTCCTATCATGCGTCTCTAACTCCTGTACTACCAATGCTAATGCCAGTGAGACAACATTCGGCATTGACAAATGCTTGTTTATGGCTGCCTCTGTATCAGCGAATAAATATTTTATTAATTATTTTTTTGAAATGCTGCTTTATTTGATGAATAGGTGCCACCTTAAAAAACACATCTCCACAGTGTACTGTTACTACATATACATGTGCATGTACAGTAAATACATGCTACATATATTAACCACCTAGTCCTGTTTTCAGAACAACCCACTGGTTCTATTTCCTCCTGCTTCCTTCACATTCTACCCCCGTCCAACCTCAGTTTGGCCCCCCCCTTTGATCCTGTCCCACCCCTGATTGAAGTTGCTCACCAACCTCAAAGATACCACCTCCTCTGGCAGCACATTCCACTCTGTAACCATCCCTTCCATGAAATAGTGCCTCCTCATTTCCCTCCTAAATCTTCCTCCTTCCAATTTCAGACTGTGTCCCCTGGTTTCCCTCCAGCCTTTTAATTTGGACATACTCTCAGTGTTAACTCTATGCTCTTCAAGTACTTGAAGGTCTCAATCATATCCTCTCTCTCCCTTCTATCCTCCAGGGAATACATATTGAGCTCCCTCAGTTTCTCCTCATGTGTTTTATCTCCCAATCTCAGGACCATTTTTATTGCCCTACGCTGCACCCCCTCCAGTAGCTTGATGTCCGTTTTCAAGTAGGGGCACCAGAACTGTATGCAGTACTCCAAGTGTGGCGTCACTAGGGACCTGTACAGGGGCAGGATGACCTCCTCTCTCCTAGATGTGATTCCCCTTGTGATGCACCCCAGCATTCTATTGGCCTTCATCACTGCTCTCTTGCACTGGGCTGAGTGGTTCACTTCCCCTGTTACTAGTACTCCCAGATCCTTCTCCTCCATTGACGTGGACAGCTGCACTCCCTCCAACCAGTAACTATACCTGGGATTTCTGGCCCCAAGTGCATGACCTTGTACTTCTTGGCATTGAACTCTAATTGCCATGTCTTCAACCAGCACTCCAGTCTTGCTAAATCCTCCTGAAGTACTCTATTACCTCCCCCCCAATCTCTTCCGCACAGATCTTTGTGTCATCTGCAAAGAGGCTGATCTTACTTTTTCTCCTGTCCAAAATGTTGGCAATGAAAATGTTAAACAGCACTGGTCCCAGCACTGATCCCTGTGGGACCACACTTATTACAGCTCTGGGCTCCGATAGTTCACCCCCCACAACTACCTTCTGCTGCCAATCCTGTAACCAACTCTTGCTCCATCTAACCAGTTTCCTACCCACTCCTAGATTACCTAACTTGCTGGTCAGATTTCTTTAAGGCACCAAGTCAAGGCCTTGCTGAAGTCCAGGTAAAGGACATCTACTACATGGCCCTTGTCCAGTGCCCACATCACCCAATAAAAAAAAGTCAGCTAAGTTTGTCTGGCAGGATCTGCCTGAGACAAACCCATGCAGCTTGCCATCCTGTAGACCATTATCCTCCAGAAATTTCACCAGCCTGTCCTTGAGGATAGTCTCCATTAACTTTCCTACAATGGTGGTAAGGCTCACTGGTCTGTAGTTTCCTGGTTCATCCTTGGGACCACTCTTATGGAGGGGCACTACATGCACCATCCTCCAGTTCCTGGATATGCACCCAGTATCTATGGAGGTGTTGAATAAGACAGCCAGCATCCCTGCCAGGACTTCTGCCAACTCTCTCAGGACTCTAGGGTGAAATCCTTCTGGCCAAGGCACCTTATCCACCTTAATGACTTAAGGTCCTCCATCACTCTACCCACTGGGATCTCCCCATCTGTGACTGCCTCCCCCCTACTTCCACCCCATCCTTTCCCTTAGGCATGGGCCCTTCCCTCTCCCTGGTAAATACTAAACAAAAGTACTCGTTGAGTACTTCTGCCTGCTCTGCCCCATTTTCTGCCCATCCACCGCCATTCTTGATCCTAACAATCTAATCCTTACTCTTTCTCTTCTTCCATATATACCTGAAGAAATCTTTTTCCCGATCTCTGATCTCCTGTGCCAAACTTAGTTCTTTTTATGCCTTGGCTGCTCTTACTATTCTACTCACCTCCTTGAATTTCCTCATGTATTCCTCCCTGTACTCCTCATGGTTGGATCTTTTAAAACTCCTAAAGGCAGCCCTCTTTTCCCTCACCCTATCCACAGTTTCCCTGTTCATCCAACTCAGCTTCTTGATCCTGGTTTTCTTGCTCTGGCTCTTAACACATGCACTAGTGGCCTCAGCCAGGCCCCGCTTGATGATTGCCCATTTCTGCTTGGCATCCATGTATGGGTGGATGATAGCTATGTGCCCTTCCAGTATACTGCCCATCCTGCCAAATTCTGCCCTTTTGAAGTCCAGGACCTTAGTCTTTGTTGTGGCAACTTCTATAATACCATTCGCTCTTTCTTTCATGTGGTACAAGAATGTTGCAGAATTTATTCAAACACCTGCAAAGCATAAACATTTTCATAAAAACACCATATTGTCCATTGGTATTCATGACTACTGTAAATTGCTCAGCTGGATATCTGTTGCAGCTTTGTTAATATATAGGATAATGCCTGAGTAACAGTGGTTAACCATGATGTAATCACCTCAAGCAGTTGCCAGGACAACCAAATATACTTCGAGAGCACAGCTCAAGAGGTTTACAGTTGTCATGGCAACCACAAGAGGTGATTATGTCTGTGGTTGACCGCCGTTACTCAAGCATTGTATTTTATAGTGTATGGAAAAACTAGCCACTGTGGGGATAAAAATACAGTTTTTTCAATGCGCGTTGGTTCTCCTGCTTGGCTATGAATGCCTCCTGATTTGAATGTTGAGCAACTGAAGTGCTGAAATTAGCCATCGCAATCTATAATGCAGCAGGTCTGTAATTGTCTGACTGGAATGTGTGTGTTTTGAACAACTGTCCAAGCAGCAGATCACCTTTCCAAGAATTTTGACAGGTGGTGACATTCTATCTTCTAATCCCATCATTATGACATAGTGAAGCAAGATTTATAGCATACTGATGTCATAATGATGGGATTATCAGGTTATAGTGTATGGCAGAACACGACTGTGTATGGAAATCTATACACATGAAAAAGTTGTTCTGCTGCACTAGTGATGTGCATACTAACACAGAACGACTTTTCGTTCTGCGTTAGTAGGCATGTCACAATACAACCGGCCCCAAACAGTGCTGTTCATTGGATAGGGGGCGGTTGATGAGTTGAGTGCGTGAGCCAACTCGGCGAGTGGCAAAATGAGGAAGATGGTCATGCAACAAGGGATGATCTCAGGGGAAAAACTAAAGTAAGAATACTTCTTTTTGGGGCCATACACTATATAGAAAAGTGTATGGGAGCCCCCATACACAACCACGCTGTTCTAATACCTTGTGGTTTCCATGATGATAGGGACCTCTCGAGCTTCGCTGTCGAGGTCCTCATCATCAATGGAAACCACTCGGTATTAGAATAGCGTGGTTGTGTATGGGCTCCCATACACTATCCTATATATAAACTGATTGAAAACAGCAGTTAATAGACACCATCCATACATTATAAAAGGTTCTTCACGCTTTTTAAATTAGTAAATGTTTGGAACTCAATGTGCTATTTGCACTCTGTATCACGCCCTACTATGTTACAAACAAACAAAAGGTGACATTTCAACAATATAATAGAGTAACATGAATTAATACAGAGCACTCATGCTGGCTTGAGTTCCAGATATTTAACATGTTGAAAATAGATGATAATGCACAGCAGTACTTTATACAATGTGATGTGGGAACATGAAGTATTAGAGAGCACACTAATTGTATCATATCTAACAAAAATCAAGGGATGTGTAGAAAATAATAATAAAAAGCTTTATTTGTTGCAAGTGCAATTCAAATAAATACCAAAGTGCTTTTACAAAGTAAAACGTAAAAACAGTAGATATTCAAAACCAATAAAATAACAGAAATCCATAAATTAATTATCAGGATAAGCAAGAAAGAATAAAAATGTTTTAAGAGCATATTTTCAGCAACATAATAGGGCATCATGAATCAGTGTCTCCTCTCGACTCTTAGTTAAGCCCGCTGTTATTGCTAGCGAATTCAATGAATATAGGAAGGGTGGAGCAGTGGAAAGGGGAACTGGGGAGAATGATCCACCATGGCATTAGGCCGGGGGGGGCAGTAACAACTATGCGCAGACTTGTTGGGTTATTGGTCTCCTGCCATCAGAGTCTACATGTTTCTATGTTAATAAAGGAGTACCACAGGTACCTTTCCTTGGTCCTTTGCTTGTTTTCACTTGGTGGAATAACCTGGTTAAGAACTAGATGGTTGTTGGGACACATTTATATGCTGATGACACCATCCCATACACTAGTGGGTGAACCCTAATGCAGTTAAAATTTCCCTTCGACAAACTTGTGACAGTATTACAAAACACACTTTCTCTCAGTGAAACAAAAACACAGACAATGGATTTTGGTTTAAACCACAGCCTCAGACAGTCACCTTATTCTCTAACTCTTGCAACTCTTGCCATTAGGAAAAATGAAACTGTACAGAACTATAAGCATCTGGGCTTATGGTTTGATGACCACTTATCTTGGAATGTATATATTACACTCCTAATAAAAAACTCAAGTTCCAGAGTTTTTTTTTATTTCAACATATTGATTGTGTTTCTGAAAAGATCCATACAATGGATGTCTTCTCAGGGTTGATCCCACTACTAGACTACAAGAACTTCATTCATGGTTCAGCTTTTGCTACTCAGCTACCTAAACTGGATATTATTTTTGATGAACTTGGCCATTTCATTCTTTGCTCCCCTGGGACACCCACCGCCACCACCTTCACAAGAATTTTGGTGGAATCAGACAATTTCACTTTCTCCAATTTATTCATTGTTGTATTCTATCAAATCCCCTGACTATGCCCTGTAATATGCTGTACCTAGAGCCATTAGATCCGGTCTGCATGTTTCTGCAGGATTTGAGTCAATGTGGTCAACTACCTAGCAAAGTAGGGGCACAGCCAGCGAGTGCCAGGTTCGGCGTGCCATGAAGCTCAGCAGCTACCTACCTAGATGATATTATTGTTTTCTACTGTAGGCTGTGAAACTGCACACATATGAATTTGCTTGCTATTTAATTTGATAAAATCTGTTTTGAGATACAAACAATACACATGTGAAGTTATATACATACATTTAATAAATAGCATTGTACCTTAGAGAGAAAAAATACAGCAAAGCAATATACAGTATGTTCTTTTAGTAGTTATCTGTAAACTCTCACTTTGCACTTTACTGTTTTGTAGAAGAGGTATCATTTGGGAACAGCAGAATACATTAGCACTGTCACTTTTATTTTTTTTAAGGAGTCACGTGTTTGTTACATTGTGAATAAATTTAGAGGGACACTAGAGGGAGTATACTTTGATAAAGCCGACCAGATGAAACATTGGTGTTTGTTTCTGTCCTCCACTGAGGGGTGTTTTTCCTGCAACTTTGAATAAACTGTAACAGTCTTTTGGAAGAAATTATCTGGACTTCAGTTTATGTTAGTGATGGGGGTGAGTTCCATGACTTTTACACCCTGTGATGTACTACTACCTCTAGTTCTTTTAGCAGGAGGGCATTTGTAAACTCTAATCCATAACTGTGGAACATACTTCCCTACATCTTTATCTTTTTTGTGGCCATTTCCCTTGTTTTTTAGCTACTGTATAGCTGAATGGCTTGCTGGCCAAACTCTGCTACCATGCCCCTGCTGTACATTTTTTTAGGTTAATTTCATTTGTAGAAATTCTTCCAAGTGTAGCTAAGTAAATCAGTCTTTGATATACCCTATTTTTTTTTTTATTTTATTGAGCTCTAGGAGTACACCTTTAAGCTGGAAGCTCATTTACAAAGGTTCAACATCAGTAGAAAATAACAAATTACAGACAATTCAAACAGAAACATATGACAGTACTTGAATTTTGAAAAAATGGGACCATACAGAAGTATAAGTGCAGTGAAAATCTTAAACAGTTAATAATACAGGTGAGTATAGGGTTGCTTACAATGCGAGAATAGAGCTGTAGTACTTAAACTACTAAGCAGAATAACATTTCATTGTCAAAGTATAGGGAGTGAAAGAGAAGCAGGAGAGCTGTCTGAATGGAAATAAGTGCATCAAGGAGTAAAAAGAGGGACAAGATAGGGCTCACCAGCAGGGGGCAGGGAAGGGAGAAGAGGGTGGGAGAGGATAAGGAAAAAGGAAACAGGGTAAGCAATCACAGCTCCTCAGGTTGGCCAGCAATCACAACTGCTCCAATTGGTGAGGTGTTGGTGGAGTTTTCTTTTAAAGGACCCCAGCTTGGGCTGATTGGTTATGTCTGGGGGGAGTTCATTAAGCCAAAAAGGGGTGCAGTACATGAATGTCCTTTGCACCTGCGAGGTGCGAAAGAAAGGGACAATGAGAGATTATCTGGTACTGCTTCTTGTGCAGTGGGGGTTGGGGGCCATAATGAGGAGCTTCTGGATGGCATGGAGGGAAGTCCTAGACAGTCCCCCCCCCCGAGTAGACATACTTGGTATTGAACTCTGCCTTGAAGGTTTAGCCAGTTAGTTTGCACACATAGGTCACAGGTGTGGGTTAGGCGGTTAGCACCTTGGAGCAGTCGGCAGGATTTATTTAGGGCAACAGAAACCTTTTTGAGGGTGAAGTCTGGGGCAGCACCATAAACCACTAAACCATAATCAATGACAGACAGAATGGATCTTTTTATGGTGAGAGACAGGGCATCTAAAATGTATTCACTAAGAACACATTCATCAGTTCTTTTGTTCTCTCTGGTTTTACATTAATGTTCAAAGTTCAGACTTTTAAAATGTTGGCCAAATCTGTGAATTCAAAGTGCAAGTGTGCACATGTTTTTATTTTTAATTTGTCCATTTCAAATAGTAAACTAACAGCAGCAGGAACTTTACATGTTGATTTTCATAGTTCATTAACACTTTCAGAACTGTTATTTTTTTTTTTATTTATGGATCTCAAGATAGGATAGACATAACCTCTCATTTGCCAGTTTCTACCAAATGTTTATAGCAGGGAGGGCTACTGCCCCAGGGAGCCCAATGACCCTCTCAGGGTCATACAGTGAGCCAGTGACTATGGTAGGGCTTCAACCAGGAGTCTTCTGTTTCACTGTGCATGCTCCAACCACTGGAGCACCTCGCCTTACTATTGTGATTTGTTTTCAATTATCAAGCAGGTTAGAGAATAAAAAACAAAGCACATTTTTAAACACTGGTAGAGCACACTCTGGGTTGATCCCTCTGCTTATCAGATACACATGAACTCACTTTCTGATAAACGACTCTTACTCTGCACGAGCCCAGTTTTCTTCTGGAACCTCTGCTGCCATTTCTTTGTTCTACTTTGCTTTCAGTATTATAAAGAACAGCTGGTTTCTAATGTTAGAAAGAAAGGAGGGGGAAGTAATTTGTCTTTATATAAACAGAATAATAGATACAGTAGGTGAGAGTGTATTACAAGAGAGTAATACCACTGAGAGGTTCTGGGGACAAGGGGGCATCTAGAGTGAAGCTCGAGAGGTTCTCTTGTCCCCAGAACCTCGAGATGGTATTACTCCCAAGTAATACAATCTCACCTATTTGTTATTTTTTGTAATATAGGGATCTGATTTTAAAATTGTGCAGCTCTTTGTGGCATGTTGTGAGGAGGATGGGCCGCCGCTGCTCTGAGGACTCGCTCACTTGGTGTCCAAGAATGCCACCCCCCTCCTCCCCGTCCCCCTCAGCTCTGCCCCGCAGTCTCTCCTTGTATTGAGAGTGTGTCCGGTGATTTAGTTTTATGGAGAGCCCTACCTGTTAGTTGTTTTCATGTTCACTGAAGGCAGGAGCAACCAGGTAATTTGTTCATTTAAACAAAAAAAAAATACCAGGGAAACCGCAAAGATGAGATATACTCTTGCTAGGTATGGCTGATTCTGTTTGTATGTCCTGCATTTGACTGCCATTCCGCCCTCACGCTGACAGCATATGACTGTTGTCCAAGCCTGTACTATGCTGTTTCTGACTCTTGCTGTAATGTTTATTGCCTGATGTTCTTGTCTGTACCTTGTAATCTCCCGGGTCGCACCTGAAAATAGGCACTTGGCTGTCTAGTGTGCTTACCTGGTTAACAAAAGCAAATAAATAAAAATAAATAAAGCGAGAGACAGCTGCCATGTTTTTGAAACTGTTCCGACCGCCCACTGACAGAAAGCATCCAATCATGAGCCGTGATCTGAAACGTGAGGACGCTGCTCTCTGATTGACAGTTGGGAGGAGCCTGGCAACCAATGAATGGAGTGGGAGAGCCTGCACTTGCTTTCTTTAGTTTTTGTGATAATAGTATCATTCAGGGCTCGGAACTATAGTATTATGGGCTCGGAACGATACTATTATCACCTACGAATGATACTATTATCAATTTTGCTCTGTACCATTACAAGGATTTTTTTATATGCTATTCTGTGGTATTATTTTTAGTATCCATATATTATAGCCCCTTTCATATGCACTGTGAGTTCAGAGAACTGGGGAGGGGCCTAAGGCACGTAATGTGTATGGTGGCATTCACTGAGGTGCTGCCTATCTACAGACAAGGGGAGGATAGGGTACTCTGCACCAGGGTCTTCAACTCATAGTTAAAGGAATGGTGCAGCAAGGAGTGGCTCAGCATCATTGGGGACTGGGGACCAACCTGGAGGTATGCCAGTCTATATGGAGATAATGGTCTGCATCCATCTGGGAGAGGAACCACTGTCCCCATCGGACAGTTTAATTGTTACTTTGATGAACATTTAAACTAGTTGAGTGGGTGGCAGAAAGTCAAAGGGAAGCATAAACTGCCCACCAGACTGAAGCAGCAGGAAGGGAGGACCCAAGGGGAGGAAACTCACTCGGGGGGAGGTTAAAAGAAGCAACAGAGTAGTAGAGGACAAGGGGGATAGCAGAAGTTGTATAAAGGAAAGGGAGAAAATGAGGTGGGGCACAAGAGGGAAGGAGGGTTGCAGGTAGAATGGGAGCAAAGGTGTGTGGAGGGCCATGTGTGCAAATGCAAGGAGTCTTGGAAATATAATTCCAGACCTGGATGCCAACATGGCAGAGGTAGAGATAGATCTTATTGCCATTACTGGGTCATGGTGCACAGGGAGCTACAGCTTGGATATGGCCATACCAGGCTACACTCAGTTCAGGAAGGCCAGGGAGGGGTTGTGCTGTATGTAAGGGAAGGTATCAAAGAGGTGGACATGCAAGGGAATGGGGGGAAGGAGGGGTTGTGCTGTATGTAAGGGAGGGTATCAAAGAGGTGGACATGCAAGGGAACTGGGGGGGAATAAGGGGTTGGGGGTGCTGTGGGTCACAGTGGAGACAAGAGCCAGCCACAATCCACACTGGGGTGATATACAGTCCTCCAACACAGGAGAAAGAAATGGATAAGGCACAGGGGGAAGCCAACAGCAGAAAAGGGGGAGGTGCTGTTGGTGGGAGACTTCAGTCTGCCAGATGTAGATTGGAGCCTCCCAGCCACAGCCTTGGCTAGAAGCAGGGCCATCTTAGACACCCTGCAGGGGGTATTTTTTGGGTACCTAGTCAGAGAGCACACTTAAGATGGGGCAATACTGGGACTGATGCTCACAAATAGGGACAGTAATGCAGACATTAAGGTGGGATGCCTCCTGGGGACCAGTAACCACTGTACAGCATGGTTTAACATAAGGATGGTGGCAGAGACAAACCATACAAGGATGAGGGTCCTGGACATTAGAAGGACAGATTTTTAAAATAAAATGTGTGAATGCATCAGAGACAACCTAGTGGAGGGGATTGCCTGGGTGGGGTGGAGGAAATGTGTGCCAAATTAAGAGATGGCATAGTAAAAGCAACAAACATCTGCATGATGAAGTGAGCAAAAACAGGAGGAAAGAAAAGATCACTATGGTTCTTGAGGGTAGTGGCTGAGAAGATAAAGACTAAATAGGTGGCATTCAGGAGGTACAAGGAGATGCAGAGGGAGGAAGATAGGGAGGTGGACCAGGAAAACAAAGGGAAGCAGGGAAGGCTGTGAGGGGTGCAAAGGTGCAAACAGAGGAAAGGACAGTCAAAGGGGTAACTACAGGGCACAAGACCTTTTTTAGCTACATAAGCAAAAAGAGGAAGACAATGAGAGGAACTATTAGTTTCAGAAGGGCAGGGGAGACTGTACAGAGGAGGATCGGAAAAAGCAGATAACCTATAGATACTTCTGTTCAGTTTTCAAAGTGGAGGGTGAGGGGGACACACTACACAGAAGCAGCAGGAACACTGGGGAATGGGAGGTAGATAAAATTCCATTCACAGAGGAAAGGGTCACGAGAGGACTTGTGAATCTGAAAGTAGATAGAAACATAGAAACATCAAAGGTTTTGGCAGAAAAGGACTGGTAGACCCGTCCAGTCAGTCCTATATTTCCTGCCTAACACTACACTGTGGCCTATATACATGGTCACAGGTGTCCCTCCCTCCTCCCTTACCTCTATTTATTATACCCATGTGCCTGTTCCACACATATTTGAAGCTCCCCGCTGTCCTTGCCCTACCACCTCTTCTGGCAGGATGTTCCAGGCATCTACCATCTGTTCTGTGAAGTATTTCCTCACAGCCCTCCTAAACTCCCTCCCCAAGCTTCATAGCATGCCCCCGTGTTCTAGTGCTACTCCTCCCATGAAAGAGGCTCCCCTTCAGCACCGTGCTCACCCCCCATGAGGTACTTACAGGTCTCAATCATGTTTACTCTCACTCTCACTCACTCTCTCACTCTCACTCTCACTTTCCTCTCATTCAGGGAGTACAGGGGAAGCGCCTGCAGGCTCTCCTTGTATGGTTTCTCATGCAACCCTCACACCATTTTAGTAGCTCTTCTCTGGACCACTTTCACTGTGTTGATGTCCTTGCAGAGTTGCAGCCTCCAGAACTGCACACAGTACTACAAGTGAGGTCTCACAAGTGAGTAAAACAGAGGTAAGACCTCCTCCCTTTTCCTGCTGGAAATCCCCCTTCCTATACACCCCAGCATCCAGCTTGCCTTGCCTACTGCACTGTCACATTGCCTGCCACCTTTAGGTCATCAGATATGATCACTCCAAGGTCTCTCTCTTGCTTGGTATCTGCAAGTGAGCACCCGCCCCCCCATTTTATACACAGCCTCTGGGTTTCCCCGCTCTAGGTGCATCATTGCACTTTTTGGCATTGAAACCCAGCTGCCACTCACTACACCACTCCTCTATCTTCCCCAGATGTCTTTACATCTCTCCACCCCCTCATGGCCCTCATGGGTGTCCTTCCTGCTGCAGATTTTTGTGTCATCTGCAAAGAGACACACCTTCCCCTTCAGTTCTTCAGCAATGTCACCTGTGAAGACATTGAAGAGGACAGGACCCAGTACTGATACTTGTGGCTTTGACTGGTCACACTCCCATCCTCAGAGTGACTGCTTTTTACCTCCACGTTCTGCCTACTATTTTTCAACTAGCCAGATACCCAGCTCACCACCTTCTCCCCCACCCCCAGGCTACTAACTTTCTTTATGAGTCTCCTGTGTGCTACAGTATCAAAGGCCTTACTGAAGTCCAGATAGGCCACATCCACTGCTCTCCCCTGATCCACCTCCTGAGTTACCCAGTCAAAGAAATCTATGAGATTTGTTTGACATGACCTTCCCGCTGTGGAGTTATGCTGTTGGTGGTCCTTCAGCCCATATGTCTCTAGGTAATCCACCAGTCTCTCCTTCAGCAGGGACTCCATTAACTTCCCCACCACTGACGTGAGAGTGACTAGTCTGTAATTACTGGCCTCCTCCTTGCTGCTGCTATTGTGCAGAGGGACCACACTGGCCCTCATCCATTCCTCTGGAATTCCTCTGAGGTGCTAAATAGTGTTGCCAGAGGGGAGGCTAGCACCATGCTCAGTTCCTTAAGTACCCTTGGGTGGATCCCATCTGGCCCCATCACCTTATTTTCCTTTATCAATCAATCATCAATCATACTTTATTTGATATATAGCGCACAGTCAATTGTGAATCAAAGCGCTTTACATACAAATTTAAAAAACAATAAAAACATATAATAAACATCATCAAAATAATAATGAGTCCGCTAATAATCAGATAGGAAGGCCTTACGAAACAGGAAAGTTTTTAACTCTTTCTTAAAAACCTCTTTAGATTGACTTTCTCTAATCTGATGAGGGAGGGAGTTCCACAGGGTAGATGCGTTAAATGAGAAGGCACGGGCACCAGATGTCTTCAGGCAGACCCTGTGAATCTCCAAAACACCCTTGTCTTTGGAGTGAAGGGGATGGACTGAGCGGTGGGGACACAGGAGGTCTTTCAGGTAACCAGGCCCTTCTGATCCCTGGCAAACTCTCTCTGCCATAAATGGACTTGCGTCCACTCTCCCTGCCTGTAGTGTCTGTTAATTCATGTCAACCCACCCTACCTGTCACTGTGAAGACTGAGCAGAAGTACATGTTTAAAAAGTTACCTTTTTCTTAGTGTTCATCTGCACAGTACCTCCTCTTCGCCTCCAATCTCTATACCACCCTTTGCCTTCTTTTTGCTCATATACCTGAAGAAAATCTTATCCCCATTCTTGATCTCCTGGGTGATCTTCTCCTCAGTTTGAGCCTTTGATGTCGTTACCCTCCTTCCTGCCTCCCTTTGTTTCTCTAGATACACCTTACTGTCTGCCTCCATTTGGGTCTCCTTGTTCCTGAAAGCATTTTTGCTTTCCCTTACCACCTTAGCCACTTCCTTTGAGAACTACAGTGGCCTCTTTCTCCTCTTACCCATGCTTATCACCCTTAAACAGCTTGCCCTTGCCTTAGTTATTCCCTCCTTTATTCTATTCCATTGTGCTTTCACCCCTCCCCCTTGGCTATCCCCTCTTTCAAGGTGTCTCCTAAAGCAGTCTCCTATTTCTTTAAAATCTGCTTTCCTGAAGTCCAGGACCCTTGTCCTAGTGTGTTTTTTCTCATGCCCAATCCACATGCCAAACCACACTGTACACTGCTTGCTTGTATCCAGGGGACTACCCACTGTTTGTAAGTACCAGACCCAGCACTGACACATCTCTAGTGAGATCTATAACCAGCTGTCTGAGAAATGCCCCTTGAAGGGAGCCTAGGATGACCCTGTTCCTAGCTGTAGCTGTGGCAAGGATGTTCCAGTCCACATCCGGCAAATTAAAGTCACCCATGATTACTTCTTCCCTTTTGCTTGCCATTTTGCCTATGGCCTCCCATACAAACCCTGTCTAATTCCTCCCCCTGTGTTGCTAGCCTGTAGACCACCCCATGCATATCAAAGGCCCTGGACCCCGTCTCTAAGCCAACCCAAAGAACCTCTCCAGTCCTCCTTTTCCTTGCTGTGTCCTTGTATTTCTGTGGCCTTTACATCTTTCCTTACACATGAAACAACCCTCCCATTCCCTCCCTGCCCTATCCTTTGCAAACACATAACCTGGTATGGCCACCTCCCAGCTGTGGCTGTTGGTGCACCATGATTCTGTTATGGCCACCAGATCCGGGTCTGCCTTTGCAATGATAGCCTTAAGGTCAGGACTTTGTTTCCTATGTTCCTTGCATTGGTGCACATGGCTCTCCACTCCTTTGATCTCTTCCTGCCCTCTACTTTGCCCTCCCTTCCTGATTCCATCCTTCACCCTTCTTTTTTTCACTGGTGCTGTCCTTCACTGTTTTTTGCTCCCTCTGCCCACCCTCCCTATTATTTTTCTCAGCTGTAATTCAACCTCTCAACCCTGTCATCCCTCCCCCTGCCCCTACTCTATGCTGCCCCTGGGGAATGTATTTCCCCTGGGCTGTTTTTCTTTACTGCTTCAACCTTATCTGGGTGGGGGAAGTCACTGACTCCTTCATTTCTTTTGCCCCCTTGGCTAGTTTAAATGCCCATTGAAGTAGCATTTAAACCTTCTATGCAGGACTATCATTCCCCTCCTGGATGGATAGAGGCCATCCCATTTGTATAGGGCTTTATCCCTCCAGGAAAGACCTTGGTCCCTGATGTAGCCAAAACCCTTCTCCCTGCACCATGCCTTCAACTAGTTGTTGAAGACCATGGCACGATGTTCCCTCTCCTTCCCCCCCAGCCTTGCACAGGTAGCACCTCAGTGAAGGCCACCTTATGTGCTACCTGCTTCAGGCCCCTCCCCAGCTCCCTAAACCTATCCTGCACCACCCCAACTGTGTCACCAGTCAGGTCATTTGTCCCCATATGGACAATGACATCTAGCTCCCTCTCCTGTCCCTAGCAATCCTAAGGATCTGCTCCCCATCTGTGGTGTTCCCAAAACTACCACACTGATGACTGGGTCCCCCACCATTGGGCCAAATGGGATACACCCAAGGATAATGAGGGAGCTCAGGGAGGTACTGGCTGCACCTCTGATAGACCTGTTCAACAACTCACTGGAAACAGGAGTGGTTCCAGAGGTCTGGAGGAGGGCAGATATAGGCCTGCTTCATAAAAGTGGCAGCAGGGAGGAGGCTGGTAACTACAGGTCAGTCAATCTAACTTCAGTAGTGGGGAAGTTAATAAAGATGCTTTTAAAAGAAAGGCTAGTAGAGTATCTTGAATCCAATGGGTTACTAGACCCAAAGCAGCACAGATTCATGGGGGGAGGTCATGTCAGATGAACCTGATTGATTTATTCAACTGGGTGACCAGGGAAATAGATCAGTGTGGGGTGGTGGACATGGCTGATTTAGACTTACACAAAGCCTTTGACAATGTACAGTATAGGAGGCTAATAAGGAAAATGGGCAGTTTGGGGGTGGGACCTCAGGTGGTAAACTGGGTGCAGAACTGGTTGATGGATTGACAACAGAGGGTGGTGGTAAACAGCACTCACTCTAATGAAGGGAAAGTGACTAGTGGGGTACCTTAGGGCTCAGTACTGGGACCAGTCCTATTCAGTGTCTTTATAAGCAGCATTACAGAAGGGCTGGAAGGGAAGGTATGCCTCTTTGCAGAGGACACCAAAATCTACAATAAAGTAGATACTCCAGTGCAGTGGAGAGAATGAAGAGAGACCTGAAGAAACTTGAGGAGTGGTTGAGTATATAGTAACTGGGTTTCAATGTGAAAAGTTGCAAAGCATGCACCTAGGGCACAGAAACCTGGGATGGTTTACAAAATGGGGGTAGAGGTATTGATGGTCACTAAACAGGAAAAGGACCTTGGGATTATCAAGGTGGTGAGCCAGTGCAACAAGGCAGTGTGCAGGGCTAGTGGGATGCTGGGGAGTATAGGGAGGAGAATCACCAACAGAAGGAGAGAGGTGGTGTTACCACTGTATCTATTGTTGGTGAGACCCCAATCTAGAGTACTGTGTCCAGTTCTGTAGACTATGTCTCAAGAAGTACATAGGCAGGGTGGAGACTGTCCAGAGGAAGGCAACTAAAATAGTGCAGGGACTGAATCATAAGCCTTACAAGGAGAGACTGAGGTATCTCAATATGTATAGCTTGGGGGGGGGCATTTATTTATTTTTTTCCTTTTATTATCCCTCAGGTTCAGCAATCAGATATCCAATATAAAAATTGGAAGTTGCAGACTATCCACCATCCTGGTGAAGCCGCTATTTACTGTAACATCCTTACCTGGGGAAACGTGTGCCTATTCCCCTTCCTCTAATCTATCCTAAACTAACTAACCTATCCTATCCTAAACTTAAGCTAAGGCTACCCCCATCTAACTAATGTCAGATTTGATTTGTCTTTTGTAACGTAGTAACTGGTGTCCATATTTTTTCAAATTTAGCCACTGCATTCAAATCTAAACAATATATTCTCTCAAGCTGGATACACTCCGGGAACAAATTTATCCATAATGAGAATCCTGGTGTGTTTTCATTTTTCCAAAGGCATGCTATATGTGATGCTTGGACAGCTGGTTCTGATCACTGTATCATTTTTTTGTAAAATTAAAATGGGTTATGGACTGTCTGTCATGAGAGATGCTGAGAAATCTGGTGCTCTTGGAGTGACCTCATCACCCTTCCAGGTTTCAGCTGAAAGATGAAAGCCATGAGAAAATACTGAAACAGCATGTGAGATCATACACACACAGGTTTTAGAAACAAGGTGTTACATGGCAGGCCAGAAGCTAATTACAGACTTTTCTAAGTTAATTATAACTTTAGCTGCAAAAAGGGAAGTCAGCATCCCTTTTATGACATTTCAAGAGGAGGAAGCCAGGTTTAGTAAACTGGTGTGAAATCATAAATGCTGATGTCTGTGTGAGAGGGGGAAACTGATCAATAGATCAAAGAAATGTCATTTGAAGGACATGAGTTATGCTGAGGATTGCAGAATTTAATACTTGGAAAAGACATCCTGTTTTTTTATAGATTTTTTTTATATATTCTGACGGGGAGGAGCTAGGTGACCTCATGCAAAATAGGTGGGGAAAACCAGCTTTTAAAACATTATTCTGTTTTCCTTCAGAGACTTTTATCTAGACTCTGACAAAGAAACATATGTGAGCACTTTAAACAGGTATTTAGAAAGAGAGACAAATCTAAGTACTGTAAGTAGGAATTGCACTATTAAAACCTTGTTCTTTTAAAATATTTGTATGTCGTGTGATATAATAGTTCTGTATTGTATGTTTTACATATTATTATCTATTTTAGTAAAACTCTTTTTAGAGCTTACTTGGTCTGTCTTTGATTTCTTTCCTTTGCAAGTAGAATATATATGGTTATGGCAGACACTGGGCATAAGCTTGAATGGTGATACCAAACTGGGAAAAAGGTAAGAATAATCTGAGGTCTTTATTAAAGTTTAAGGGTTCATTTTTGTACACCTGGTTAGGTGCCTGTAGGCAAAGATATCTGGCCCCTCGAAGACAGATATAGCTGAGCCTGTGCATTGGGTACACTAGCAAGAGGTTCACAGTTTGAATCCCTCCAAAACTTGAGATCAAAGGTTGATTTGAAGCCACAAAAACAGACAAGAGGGTTACCTTGTTCTGTTAAACTGTTCACAAGACTGCGCTTGGAGGTTGGCACTTTGGGAGTAGAGCGTTGACCTGCTGAGTGGGTTTGTGACAGATTGGTTAGTAGCGGTGGCATAATTTTGGCATCATAAGCTTTTATTGTTCTGTGTCAGCCTGAGACCGTATGCTCACTTGCAAAGAAAGAAAAAGGCAGAGTTTTATATTTAAAAGGAAACAGAACTATATCACTTGATGTACAGTCAAGTTCCTACCCATTTATTTTTTTCCTAAAGTGCAAGTCAGAGTAGCCATAGTGAGGGAAGAAGAAGATGGCTTCTGACTACAGCAGGCACACTGTAGATTACTTAAAGCAGTTGTGTGGGGACAGAGGAGTCCCGTTCGAGGTGACAGCCAAAAAGCAGAACCTCATAGATGCCCTGATCGTAGCAGATACCCAGAGCAGCGAGTCATGGACTGTGACTGGAAAGGACCAAACCTTGAGTGTGGCAGGGCTAGCTGCCAGTGCAGAGTCCAGATCCGATGAGGAGGGCAACAGGGCCACTGTCAGTGAAGGACTACAGCAGCAGGGGAAGATCACCAGTATCCTGAATCCAGAGGTAACTCAGGCTGCAAATTGAGTTGTGTAGGATGGAGCTGGAGTTCCAGGAGAAGAGAGAACGAGAGAAACGAGAGGCAGACCATGAGGCAGAGCGAGAATGCTGAGACACAGACCGTGAGGAGTGTGAGCACCAGCGAGCTGCAGAGGAGAAGAGAGAGGAGCACCAGAAGCAACACGAACTGGAGAAGCTATGACTCCAACCAGCGGTACCAGAGCAGGTAAGTGGCTTGGGTTTAACTGGGACTGCAGGACTGAGTTACAAATTGAATTCCAAATTAATAGCTGATTTTAAAGAGGGGGAGGATATTTATGCCTTTTTAAATTCTTTTGAAAAAGTTTGTATTCAGGCTAAAATTCCTAGAGAGTCCTGGAGCTTCTAGCTATCCCCGCTACTTACTGGGAAAGCTCAGGAAGAAATGGGGCAAATGGACAATGAGGACAGTAATAATTACAGCAAACTAAAAGATGCACTGTTAAAAAAGTTTGAATTAACTGCTGAATCATACAGAGCTAAATTCCGTAAGCTCAGGAGAAGCCCTGATATGAGCTATGAGGAGCTAACCATGAAACAATGTCAGTTTTTAAAATGTTGGTGGGAAGGAATTGAGGCAAACTCTGTTGATAAAATTGAAAACGTGATTTTATTAGAACAGTTTTATTGCGCTTGCCCAGCAGAGCTAAAAACCTGGCTAGAGGACTGAGATCCCAAAACAGTGCAAGAGGCTGCTGAACTCTGGGACCGCTATGCCAAGAGCAGATCTGCTCTGAGAGCAAATGGGTTGGGTGTGGCAGCACAGAAAGGGAAAAGTGCACCTTCAGGGCAGCTAAAACCCTCACTGCCTCCACCAAAACCAGTTAGCTCCAGGTTTCAGAGAAAAGATTTCTCTGAGAGAAGAAATGAATGTTGGTTGTGTAAAGAAACTGGGCATGTTGCCAGACATTGTCCCAAAAAGGCGAGCCATAATACACAACAGGGTGCTAGAAAAGAAGTGGGTTGTTTGTGTGTCCCTGGAGGCATGCCAGTGAACATGAGGGAACACATGCACCCAGTCATGGTGAATGGTGTACAGACACAGGGGTTAAGGGACACAGGGGCATCCCTGACCTTGGTAAAGGGGGATCTGGTACAGCCTGGTCAGCTTATACCCAATAAATACATCACTGTACAGGACTTCACTGGTAAGGCAAAAACATTGCCCCTCGCTAGTGTTCTCTTAGAATGGGGTGAAACAGGGGGAACTGTGCAACAGGTGGCTGTAGCTAAAACATTAGCAGTGGATGTGATCCTGGGCAACAATCTAAAACAGGGGATGGTATGTGCAGTTACCCATAGCCAAGTGGCAAGGGAAAATTGTAGTTCCCTGAACCCCACAGAAGCCATTGCGGAAACCACTGAGAGGCTGGTTCCCCAGCCTGCATCTTCTGATATGGAGATTAATGAAGAGGGGGTAGAAATTTCCCCAGTAGCAAGTAACCACACAGTTACGGAGGGTTACTCTGAAGAGGGAGGGGTGACCCATTGTCAGAGGGTTGGGATAAGCAGTGATCCTGAGGGCCCCGACGCTAGTGCTAGGGACCCTAGTTTAGCAACTGAAGGGGACCTGTCCCATGCCTTGGGACTGTGTGAGGGGTTCGCTGCTGCTCAGAGAAGTGACCCTAGTTTAAAGAAGCTGAGGGCTTGGGTAGACTTGGATGGCACACAGGGGAGGTGATGGCAGACATAAGGTTTATTGGGAGAATGGACTTATGTATACTCAGGCAGTACAGACAGAGGGAAGGATGCAAGGCAGGCAGCTTGTCGTTCCCCAGGGGTATTGTGAGCAGTTGCTCAAGATTGCACATGATGTTCCCTTGTCTGGTCATCTGGGAATTACACACACGATGCAGCGGTTGGCCCAGAATTTCTACTGGCCTAACTTCACCCAGCAGGTGAAGGAGTATTGCAGGTCTTGTCACCGGTGCCAAGAAATAGGGAAGGCAGGCAAGAAAAACCCAAGCTGCCCTGATTCCATTGCCCATAGTGGAGGAGCCATTCCAGAGGGTGGGAATGGATATTGTGGGGTGTTTAAATACCCGCAGCTCCTCAGGGAAGAGATTCATCCTGACTGTGGTGGAGTATGCCACCCGGTACCCAGAGGCAGTCGCCCTATCCTCACTGAGGACAGACAAAGTGGCAGGTGCCTTACTTTTGATTTTCTCCCATGTTGTGTTTCCACAGGAGGTAATCACTGATCGAGAGGGTTCCTTCATGTCAGACCTGATGAAATGTTTATGGGAGAAGTGTGGGGTGGTGCAGAGATGCATGACACCGTATCACCTACAAGCCAATGGACTTGTGGAAAGATTCAGTGGTACCCTAAAGTCAGTGCTCTAGGCATTTGCTGAACAGAATGGGAGGGACTGGGAGAAATACCTTCCCCACCTGTTGTTTGCATACAGGGAGGTGCCCCAAGAGTCGACAGGATTTTCTCCCTTCAAACTCTTATATGGATGCCGGGTATGTGGGCCCCTAGACTTGATCTGGGAGGACTTGGAAGGCAGGCATACCACCCAGGGAACTCCCATTGTGGATTACATCCTTAGGTTTAGGGAAAGGCTGAAGGAGCTTTTGGGGACAGCCCAGGGCAACCTAGCAGCTGCCCAACAGAAAAAAAAAGGGGTACGACCGCAGAGGCAGAGCTCGCTCATACGTGGTGGGTCAGGAAGTCATGGTCCTTATTCTGGTCCAGAAAGACAAGCTGCAAGCTGAGTGGGCAGGACTATACAAAGTGGTTAGGAAGGTAAATGACATGAACTGCATTGTGGAGTTACCCAACTGAAGACAGACAGAAAGGATGTACCATGTCAACATGATGAAGCCATATGCAAATACAGCTGACATGGTGTTTGCAGTGTGTAGTCATGGGGAGGGGACAGACAAAGGAGTCCCCCTTCTGGATTTGGTGGAAGAAAGTAAGTGGGAGTCCTCTGTGGAGGCAGTAAAATTGTCTCCCCAGCTGGCCCCGGACCAGATCCAGAAAGTAAGGGAGGTTTTAGCAGACTTTGCCCCCTTGTTTAGTGCCAAGCCTGGACTAACCCCCTTAGTGACACATGATGCGGAGACAGGGACACAGACACCCATATGGCGGACAGCATATCAGGTGTCAGAGGCTGTCCAAAAAGACATTAGGAGGGAAGTGGAGGAGATGCTAGATTTAGGGGTAATCCAGAGATCCCACAGCCCCTGGGCCTCACCCGTAGTCCTTGTGCCTAAGCCAGATGGCTCTACTCATTTCTGTGTGGACTATCGTGGACTGAATGCAATCACAAGTCAGATGCCCACCCGATGCCCCAGATGGAAAAACTCCTGGACAAGTTGGAAGGGGTGACCTACCTTATGACCATTGACCTGACAATGGGGTATTGGCAGGTAGATTTGACAGACAGAGCTAGGGAGAGGTCGGCCTTCATCACTCGGATAGGCTTATTTGAGTTTAAAGTAATGCCTTTTGGAATGAAGAATGCCCCGGCCACTTTCCAAAGGTTGGTGAACCAGGTGTTAAATGGTGCTGAGGAGTACGCCGTGGCATACCTGGATGACAGTGCCATCTTTAGTACCAGCTGGGAGGAACACCTATCCCACCTTAGGGAAATGCTGGACAGGATACAGAGGGCTGGGCTCACTGTCAAAGCCGGGAAGTGCCAGGTGGCCATGGGAGAAGTGACATACCTCAGGCATGTGGTAGGCTAGGGACAGCTCTGTCCTAACCAAATAAAGATAGAGGTGATCCAGGCATGGCCCAGACCTGAAATCCAGAAGCAGGTCAGGAGTTTTCTAGGGACAGCAGGGTACTACAGAAAATTTGTACCCAATTACAGTGCCCTAGCTGCTCCCCTATCTGTCCTGACAAAGAAAAGGATGCCAAAGAAAATTACCTGGGGCCCAGCCTGTGAGGAAGCCTTTACCAGACTAAAAGAGGCACTGTGCAGTGCTCCTGTTTTGATAAGTCCTCACTATAGCAAAACCTTTATAGTTCAGACTGACACCTCAGACGTGGGTATTGGGGCAGTACTAAGTCAGATGTCCAGCCAAGGGAGGGATCACTCAATAGCCTACCTGAGTAAAAAGTTACTTCCCAGGGAGCAGGCATACTCCACAGTGGAAAAAGAATGTCTTGCCATAGTGTGGGCCTTAAAGAAGCTGGAGCCATACTTGTATGGGCAGCATTTTGTGGTGCAGACTGACCACAGCCCCCTGGTTTGGCTGATGCAGATGGGGAAAAACAATGGTCGATTGCTAAGATGGATTCTTGCTTTACAAGGGTATGATCTGACAATTGTACATAGGGCTGGAAAACAAAATCAGAACTCAGATGGTCTGTCTAGGGTCTATGAGGAGTGAACTGATTTGGGAAGCTATCTCATGCAGGGGATAGAGCCCCCAAATTCAGTCTAGGTGGGGAGGAATGTGACACTTGGACAACTGGTTCTGATCACTGTATCATTTTTTGTAAAATAAAAATGGGTTATGGACTGTCTGTCATGAGAGATGCTGAGAAATCTGGTGCTCTTGGAGTGATCTTGCTCCCCCCCAGGTTTCGGCTGAAAGATGAAAGCCATGAGAAATTGCTGAAACAGCATGTGAGATCATACACACACAGGGTTTAGAAACAAGGTGTTACATGGCAGGCCAGAAGCTAATTACATACTTTTCTAAGTTAATTGTAGTTTTGGCTGCAAAAAGGAAAATCAGCATCCCTTTTATGACGTTTCAAGAGGAGGAAGCCAGGTTTAGTAAACCGGTGTAAAATCATAAATGCTGATGTCTGTGTGAGAGGGGAAACTGATCACTAGATCAAAGAAATGTCATTTGAAGGACATGAGTCATGCTGAGGATTGCAGAATTTAATCCTTGGAAAAGACATCCTGTTTTTTTATAGATTTTTTTTATATATTCTGACGGGGAGGAGCTAGGTGACCTCATGCAAAATAGGTGGGGAAAATCAGCTTTTAAAACATTATTCTGTTTTTCTTCAGAGACTTTCATCTAGACTCTGACAAAGAAACATCTGTGAGCACTTTAAACAGGTATTTAGAAAGAGAGACAAATCTAAGTACTGTAAGTAGGAATTGCACTGTTTAAAACATTGTTCTTTTAAAATATTTGTATGTCTTGGGATATAATAGTTCTTATTGTATGTTTTACATATTATTATCTATTTTAGTAAAACTCTTTTTAGAGCTTACTTGGTCTGTCTTTGATTTCTTTCCTTTGCAAGTAGAGTATATATGGTTATGGCAGACACTGGGCATAAGCTTGAATGGTGATACCAAACTGGGAAAAAGGTAAGAATAATCTGAGGTCTTTATTAAAGTTTAAGGGTTCATTTTCGTACACCTGGTTAGGTGCCCCGTAGGTAAAGATATCTGGCCCCCTGAAGACAGATATATCTGGGCCTGTGCATTGGGTATGCTAGCAAGAGGTTCACAGTTTGAATTCCTCCAAAACTTGATATCAAAGGTTGTTTCAAACCCACAAAAACAGACAAGAGGGTTACCTTGTTCTGTTAAACTGTTCACAAGACTGTGCTTGGAGGTGGGCACTTTGGGAGTAGAGGGCTGACCTACTGAGTGGGTTTGTGACACTATACATTGCCTGGCATTAATCAGACCCATGTTCATCATTATTCTTAAATGCTCAGAAGGTAGTTGTTGAGAACTAGATGTTCCCAATAAGCAAAGTTCAGGGTCATATTTTATATTTAATCCAGGAATTTTATTCAAAGTTGAAAATATGCTATCCCAGAATGGTTTTATTTTAAGGCAAGAGGTTATCATGTGTTTCAGTGTTCCCCTATAAACCTACATCTATTACAGATGGGAGATATATTTGAATTAAATTTATTTAATAGATGAAGGGTATAGTAAATCCTATGTAAAATGCTAAATTGAATTTGGTTTAAGTGAGTACGTCTAGTAAGTTTCACTAATTTAGGAGCATTTCCCAGTCTTCCCTCAGTAATAGGATATTGTAACTCCTTCTCCCAATTCTGTTTCAAATCTATATGATAATTTGATTTATTTATTCTTAAGCTCTCATATATCTTTGAAATAAGTCTAGAACTCTGGTCCAATGAGGAGGTCCAATGTTCTAATGAAGTTATACTGGGGATCTCTAATTGTCTATTTAAATGTTTTTTAAGCCTTCTTTAATTTGAATGTAGTTAAATCATTCTGTTTCATGAACTCCATATCTGTGTTTTAAATCCTCAAAGGACATAAAAGTTTTATTATTGTATAAATCTCCAGCATCCACTATGGAGAATGTATCCCAGGGATTCAATTCATTATGCTCCATGCTCCTACAACCAGCCAATACATTGGCTATGGAGCTATGAATATTAGTTTTTAAATTCTCTTTTCTTTCTTTATGATAATACCTCCATGCCAAAAGGGTATCTCTAATAAAGATGTTTCAATTTTTTTTCAAGTTGGTATTGTTATAATCCTTAAACAAATGGTGGTAATATCTTTTATTTTTAAAGAGCGTTCTTTCATATTCCACCCACCAAGGTGGAGAGTCCGAGTAGTATTCTTTAGTGTGAGAAAGAATTGTGGCATATTGATAAATCCTAAAATTTGAAAGGGTAAGACCCCCTGACTCCTCCCCTTCCATTAACTTCCTAATATTCATTCTGGGTCTTTTATTTTTCCATAAGAATTTTTGGATAATTTTTTCCAGGGTTTTTAGTTGTAATTTATAAATAAGTAATGGTATAGACTGTAGAATACATAGGACCTTTGGAAGAACCATCATTTTAATTACTTGTGATCTTCACATTAAAGTAATCAGTAAATGCAAACATTTTTCCTGGTCTTTTTTGGTTTTATTTATTGTAAGTTTTAAGTTATAATTCAAGATAGTTTTTAAGTTTCTTGCTAGATATATTCCCAGGCACTTAATTTGGTCTCAGCTTTTAATCCCCCTACTCAATTGCATGGGAAAAGGGGTTCTGGTACATAATCGCAGTGCTTCTGATTTCTCCCAATTAATTTTGTACCCAGACTCCTGCCTAAAGTTTTTTTTTATAATATTCACAAGGATAGGTAAAGCCATGGCTGGGTCTTTTAACTACAATAGGACATCATCAGCATATAAGGAAAGTTTTATTGCTCTATTCCCTACTTTTTTCCTTCTATGCTGTCTGTGGCTCTTATTCTATTTGCCAGAGGTTCTAATATTAAGGTAAAAGGAGAGGGGACAGCAGGCACCCCTGTCTAGTATCTCTTGATAATCTAAGGGGGGTTTTTGGTTCATAACTACTCTGGCTCTTGTGTCTTTATAAATTAGTTTAATCCATTCCAGAAAATGTGGGCCTATTTTCATCAATTCCAGTACCTTATATAGG
Source organism: Neoceratodus forsteri (assembly GCA_016271365.2). Classification (NCBI taxonomy): domain Eukaryota; kingdom Metazoa; phylum Chordata; order Ceratodontiformes; family Ceratodontidae; genus Neoceratodus; species Neoceratodus forsteri. The sequence goes on from CM057453.1 coordinate 1,268,007,461, forward strand.
TAATCCCACTCGACCCTGTCAAAGGCCTTCTCAACATCCAAAGAAATAAGAATTGTCTCTGTGTCTTTTCAGCTATCTATAATGTATAGAGCATGTTTTTGTATTATTAAAGCATCTTCTTTGTTTGATAAACTCAAGATGGTCATCTATAATTACCTTAGGGAGAATTTTCTCCAATCTGGAGGCCAAAAGTTTCATAAAAATTTTGTAATCAGAGTTTAAGAGCGAGATTGACCTATATGAGGCACAGTGTCTTAAATATTCCCCTCTGTTGGTAACATTATAATTATTGCCTCCTTAAAAGTCTCAGGTATCTCATTCTTTTCACCAAGGGAATTAATCAGCTTTGACAAACACTGGTATATTTTATTTCTCAGAATTTTATAAAACTCAATCGGTAAACCAACTGGCCCTGGAGCTCTCCCACTCCCCAATTCCTTTATGGCTATTTCTATTTTATCCTTGGTTATGGGCTTATCCAGCAGTTCTTTTTTGGAGATCTCAATCTCAGGAATTTCCATGACGAAATTACTATTAACAGTATCTTTATTCATTTGTGAAGTGTACAAAGATTGATAGAACTTGTTAAATTCTTTATTAATCAAGTCTGGGTCACTTACTATATTGTTATCTATTTTAATTTCTTTCATCTGTCTCCTGGCCCTTTCCCTCTGCAGTTGATAGGCCAGAATTTTACCAGCTTTATCTGCCTGTACCTAGTACTTAGACTTAGATCTTAGAATATTTATTTCCATATTACCATTCATTAGCACATCATATCTTCATTTTAAGTTCTGTAAGTTTAAAAGATCTTGTTCAGTTTGGGTATGTATATGTCTTATTTCTGCCCTCTTCATTTCTTTTTCTAGTTTGGAGGTTTCTCTTTGTCTGTTTTGATTTATGCAAGATTTATATTTAATTAATTGTGGCTTCTCAAAGTGGCTTTCATAGAATCCCAAGCAGCGGCCAGAAAGGTTTCTTTCCTCCAATTAAAATAAATATCTAGTAGATCTCTAAGACATTCCTGAAATTTTAAGTCCTTACATAAAAGTGGGTCCATTTTCCAACCTTTATTCAAAGCTCAGTCAGGAAGTTCTAAAGTGCAGCTTATGGCTGAGTGATCTGAAATGCTAATACTCTCATAGATTATTTCTTTTACTTTTGGAATAATATTCAGTGATCCCAGTATCCAATTGATTCTAGAATAAGCCTATGTGAGAAGTGGGAGAACTCCAGGAGTTTACTGTTCTTGTATCTCCACATATCATGTATATTCAGTGGTTCTAAACTACTTAGTTTTATCTGTGCTGACTTTGACAGGGTCGAATGGGAACCAGACCTACCAGACCTGTCCTTTACAAGATCAAGGACTATATTAAAATCACCTCCAACCACCATAAGGTGGGGGAACTGAGCCACTGTTGTAAAATACTCCATAAAGAATTCTGGGTTGTCATCATTTGGACAATAAATTGGTTTTTAATTTTTATTTAAACTTTTGTTAACTGGGTAAATGTAATGAGCCAAGGCCATTTTTCATACATGACCCATGGCTAATACAACAGCCAAAGATGTTACAGTTCAAATAAATACATCTAAGACAACATATCATACATGCAAACTATACAAAACATTTACAAGTAAGTTGTTTACAATAATATTTCCTGAGACATAGTTTTAAAGTTGCATGACTAACACCTTTGTAAAAATGATTTGGTAAGGAGTTCCAGTTACTAGCAGCACACACTGTTAAAGCTTGATCACCCATATGACTTGAGACTCTGGGGACAGCAAAAGAGACTACTGTTGGACCTTAAGGTTCTAACCTCCTTCTTGAATTCAAATAAGGAAAAGAGGGGGGAATCTGTTCCCAGTTGAAGAACCTTATTGGTTAGACAATTTAAATTATATTCACAACTGGGTTTAGGTAGCAACCATCCCAAGGTTTCATACAAAGTGCAATGAGAGGGTTCGTAATGGGGACCTTAACACAAACCTACATATTGCATTAAAGATAGCATTTGGAAGGCATAAATCAACTTTTGCTACTTTTGAAAATAAAAGAGTTGTAACTCAGTGTTGATAAAAGAACAATTTTAACAAGTGCAGTCCTAGCAGGTAAAGTCAACATGTTTTGCAACTAAAACAAGACCTCAAGTTTATTATTAACTTGCTGCCAGATTGATTTTTTATGCAATGAAAAGTTTATGTTCAGGTCCAGTAATGTTCCCAGATATTTGAAACAGTCCACCTGTTCAAGTTGGTCACCTGAGTTGTTAAAAATAGCCAAGGGAGAACATTTAGCAATTTTTGGTCTTGACCCAAAGATCATCTTTTTACTATTAAGTAAAAGTCTATGTTTTGATAACCAATCAAGAACAGAAAAGTCCATACCTAGTGACCCATTCAGTGCATCCACTGAGGGAGAGCTGTAGTACAATATTATATCATCTGCATACATCAGAGTGCATGTGTTCAAAAGTGCAGAAGGTAAAGAATCAATAAACAATGAAAACAGTAGTGTCCCCAGGATCAAACCCTGGGGAACACCCTTTTCCTTTATTGCAAAATCTGACAACACCCCCCATTGTTCACCCTCAGTGGACGCTGTGACAGGTAACTGGCAATTCATTCACATGACAGAGATCTAGCTATAAGCACCTCATGAGGGTGAGTATGGTAAAGGAGGGAAATATTTTTCAGACGAGAATTGCCACGAGAACAATGGGACATGCTATGAAGCTTGAAAGGGGTACATTTAGGAGGGATGTAAGGAAGTACTTCACTGGAAGAGTGGCAGATGCCTGCAACAGTCTTCCAGCAGAAGCAGTGGGGTCAAAAACAGTGGTGGGCTTCAAGGACGCATGGGATAGACACAAAGGAATCTTGGTAGGAAAGCTTGGGGGACGTAGCCAGAGATCAGCGAAGGTTTGTGGTAACAGTATAGCCAGGGACAAAATGAGTAGACTGGGTGGACCAAGAGGTCCTTATCTGCTGACATATTCTATGCATCTGTGTTTCACTGCATCCCAAAATGATTTACAAGCCACAAACAGTTGCAGCAGTCATTAGCTACACATGGACAAGAATTGAATGGGGTTAGAAGAGAATGGGAAGGGCCACCCAATGGCCCAGTGGCTAGTGCATCACTCTCCCATGCTGGTTAACTGAGTTTGGAAAAAGACTCAGGAGCCTGCTCGGTAACCTGGGGCAGCTGGAGAGGCTCAATGGCAGGATCTATTGCCACAGCAACCACTGCAGTGGGCTAGGAAGCTTGATTCCTCTGCAGAGGATGCTGCATGTGTGCAAGGCCTGATGGGGGACCACTTGGTGGTGCTGCTAGGTTGTAGGCAGGGGGAAAAAAACAGAAAAACCCTATGGCCAATGATTTGCCTATATGACAGTGGCTGGTGCACTCTCAGATCTTGCCGTGTGTTCATTTTCACTGGCCAACACAGCAGTGGGAGTGGTGGTAGGGGTTGGGGATCACCTAGACCTGACTGGCAGAGTAAGTTCAGCAGCTGGGGGTGCAAAAAGCAAGATAAAACAATTAAAAGGGGTGGAGAGAGAGAGAGAGAGAGAGAGAGAAGACTAAATACAGGGAAAGGTACAGTACTTGCTAAGTCAGTGAATAAGCAGTTGGGGGGGTTGATTTGGATCTCCAATCCATGTCCATAACTCTCTATTGTAAACCACTGAGCTACAGTGCACTGGTTGCAGCCAATATATTTTGCAAAATCATGCCCTGCAACATTTCCTTCTGTTCCAGTTTTGGGATGAAAAACCCGGGGTACATAAAGTTCTTTCCCCTACCAGCTCAGTGGAACTTCTCTGCCACCCATTTTTCTTCCATGTATTCATCTAGCGTAAGTTTAAAGATAATAACAGTTTTGGTGTTCGACTGGTACCACGTTCCCTGATAATGAGATGAACCACTTACCTGCAGATGGCTCAAGTTTCTGCACCAAGCTGGGACCACTGTACATGGGATGGCAGAGGCATGGGTGGGGACTGGATTTGGCTGCCTCCTGCCTTAGGGAGGGAGAGTAGCTCCTGCAGCTACATGACAGAGACATTGTGTGACTAAACTTGCTTGACCCAGTTGAGGCTCCTGGACCTCTTATGTCCACTGTCATCTTTCATCTGGAATAGATTGTTGCAGTCAGTGTCGTACCAGGCAGGGGAACAGATAAGGGTAATTAAAGAAGTATTTTACTACCCTTTTTTGCATGGTTTACTCTCACTTTCTGATTTTAGGAATTTGTTTCCCACCCTGAATACATGTACAATATATTGATAAATGCACACAAAACTGACAGCACCATGTGATGCTAGCAGTAATGGCACCACACACTAGCTAAGTGGAGGTAGTAGCTGTATTATCAACATCATCTGTGTACTGTGGAGATGGTTTCAAGAGTTGCTCAGTAGCTGACTTAAAGATGTGCGGTTAAAACTGCAATATGTTATAAAAAATTAAAAGAGGTCACAGTACTAAGTAGCATTGGGGAAGTCCCCATCTCCAGGATTAGGCAAAGACTCTCAGTGGCTGCAGGTTCCCAGTGGGCTAGAGACTTGATTTAGAGTTGGTGGTGGTTGGGTGGGGGGGTTTGAGATGGTTCAGTGAATAGCATTACTACCATTAAGATGAAAATACTATCTAGCTGAAGAAGCTAGCAATAAATACTTCCTAGTCCTAAAAATTATCCGGGCCACCGGTACCAAGTTTTTGGGCACCACCGAAAGGACATTAGGTGCCAGTGATGTCTGTTTAAGAGGTGAAAGTTGAACATTTGGAAAGGTTGAATTAGTACCTGGTAGGGGTGAGTGAAAACCTTATTTTCAAATACTCAGATAAGTATTTGCATTTGAGGTTCACATATTCAGCTTTGTTATTCATTGGGGAAAGGTGAAAAAAATGTTTCTCCCAGTTTTCCAGTGGTCTGGGCCAATCTCATGGCTATCAACCCCTCCAAGTGTTCTACCAAATGTCAGATGTAGCATTGGGGGCCCCAGCAAGATTCTATAAATCATGGAGGACCCCACCCAACTCACCTTGGCCAGGACCACAATGGGATTACTGTGTGAGCCTAGTTGATCCTCCATTAAGCAGGATGGTAGGAACAACTACCAAAATGTAAAAAAGGGAGAGGCAAAATAAAGCAGAGGGGGCAAAAGGAAAGAATCCTTGAAGGGAAATAGTGGACACACTGAAGGTGTATGCAAATGCCAAAAGTCTGGGAAGCAAGCTGAACAACTGCTGGGACCTACATGTTCAGGGTATAAGATCTTCAGGAAAGACCGGAAACAGGAGGTGGAAGAGGTAAAGTCACCATGGATTCAGACAATGGAATGAGTAAAGGAAGCACAAGGTAGAGAGAATGAATATGCCACCAGATCAAACAGTGGAGCTGGATGAAGCACTGGAGAGGGAGATAAAGAAAGCAGTAGAACTGTGAGAAATAATGTTAATTGGAGACAGAAAAAGACTGGAGGATACTGGTGGTTAGGAGTGAGAAGGGGCTAAGATTTGTAGATGGCACTCCAGACTGCTTCCTCACACGATGGATTAGGTAGGCTACAAGAGGGGAGGCAGTGCTAGACTGAGTGGTGATGTCCTATCAGGACATTATTAGGAACATTAAAGGAGCAATGAACCTGATCAGTCAGATCAGGAGGGAATCAAGGATTAAGGGACTTGATCTGGCTAGAAGGGGCCCAGTTTCCAGATTTGCCTGTTCCTTCAGTTACCTTGCAGCCGAGACTTTGTCCAATGTCAAGTGACAGTATTAGCAATCCTCTGTTGGTTGTCAGATGAGCCTGACAGGCTCCCAATTGCAGACTTCCTCAGTTATGGGGAAAAATTTGTGTTATTTCTCCAGTGAGCCATTTGCATTGTATTGTGCATTGTTTTCTGGTATAAAGTCATAAATGTTGGGAGGTCTGGGGCATTGGTTTTATGCTCTAACTTTCCCCTCAAGCATGCCATGTAATAACTTTGGCATTTCCTTGCCAACTTGCTTAACATTATAATGTTTAAATATTGCTGAGCTCTAGTAATTTTTCTGAATGCTACCATTATGGTACATTTTATGTTTCTAGATTTTACATGATTTACTCATTTCCTTTTTCAAAGAAACAGAGATTGGACTATCCTTTGCATTTAAATATGGGCTTTAATATGTCATGCAGCTCATGGTCTCAGATAACAGAATCTGATTTGTAAATTTCTCTTGGACAGTTATATACCTTTGGAATTTTCCCCTCAAAGATGTATCTAATTGATGCAGCTCGTTTTATTTTAACCTGCATGTGTTAAGAGGGGTGGCTCCCTCATCAGCAACAGTAGTATCACTCCTTATGTACTGCATCTGGATGTTTTACTGTATGTTCATTGTTATAACAATAAATATAAAGTTAAAAAAAGGAACATTAAAGTGGAAGCTGCAATTGACAAGAGTGGCCATTGCATAATGAAATTCTGCATGAAGCTGATGGTACATCAAATGACTACTGACACACAGGTGCTGGTCTTCAAGAATCAGATTTCAAGAAAATGGGGGAGAAAATGGGGGGCAGATTTAAAGATTCCCATAAGATCAATGACATGGAGGGGAACTGGGCAGTATTAAAACAAGGCATTATAGAGGCCACCCGAGACTGTGTCATGACCATAAAAAGACTAAAGGATATAGGAAACCCTTATGTTTAGAACAGACTTACTGTACAAGAAGGAACAGAGTGAGGCAAAAGAGAGGTATAAAGTGAAACTGGGTATAAGTAAAAAGCTTGTACAGGAGGCCAAGGCTGAATGAAGACTAGCAGAAAGGGTTGAGGAGAGCAACAAATCCTTCTTTAGATGCCTTAGTGAAATGAAGAAGACCAGGAGAAACATAGAAAGGATAAGAAAGGATGGGATAAGTACAAGAGATGATGGGGTAGAAGGCAGGTGTATTGAATAAATACTTTCCTCTGGTGTTTACTGTCAAGGGGCAAACTCACCCACTTTGTGATTCTTCTCGGGCAGGGTGCCCTACATTAGGGCTGGGATTTCCCCAAATGGTACAACCTGGCGGAGTGGAGCCTGGGAGTCAGGGTCAGGCTCAGTGGTCCTGGGGAAAGTTTTGATCAGTGACATTGAATGAGGTATGTGAGGTGATCTCTGAGCTGTGGTTTACTTTTTGTAATCTGGATCCAGGCCCAACTAATGAGTTGCGTGAGGCAGTTGTGTCCAGTATTCGTTGAGACTATCCGGTGCTCTTTATCAGAGGTTTTTTTCCCTGAAGGCATTGAAAAGTGCTCTGGTGAAGCCTCTGCTGAAAAAAACATCTCTGGACCCAGACATCTTGGCAAACTAACGCCCTGTCTCTAACCTTCTGTTTTTGGGAAAGGTTATTGAGAAGGTGGTTGCGCTACAGGGTGAGGCACGCCTTACTACCTTTAACATCTATGAGCCCCACCAGTCTGGGTTTAGGGGAATGCATAGCATAGAGACAGCACTGGTCTGGGTGCTTAATGACTTGCTCAGAGTGAGAGATAGAAGAGAGTGGTCAGTTCTCATTCTCCCCAATCTCTCATCAGCATTTGATATTGTGTGTCATGGATTGCTACTGGACCTACTCAGGGGATACATAGGACTCACCAGCAAGGTTATCAGCTAGTTTGAGTTCTATCTTAAGGACAGGACCCAGAGGGTCATGATGGGGGAATACTCCTTTTGCCCATTGGCTCTGTCATGTGGGGTACCTCAGGGTTCAGTCTTGTCACCCATGTTGTTTGCAGTATACATGCTGCTCCTGGGTGAGATCATTAGAAGGTATGGGCTTGTGCTTCATTGTTATGCCAGTGATACCCAGCTCTACCTTTCCTTCACACCTGGGACACAGGGTGCATTTGATATGCTTAATAAGTGCTTGTCCGAGATCCAGTCCTGGATGTCATTGAGCTGGTTGAGACTGTACCCTGAGAAAAATGAGGTACTAGTGGTGGAGCCAGGTCAAAGGGCAACAGTGGAAGTTTTTGAAGGGGCGACTGGGCTTTTGCTCTGCTCCTCTGCGGTAATAGGCTCCACCAAGGTGAAAAATCTGGGTGTCATCCTTAACAACAAGCTAACACTGGAGGCTCAGGTGGCAGCAGTTGTCCAGAATGGCTTTTATCATTTACAAAATATCAGCTGGATTAGACCCCTTGCCCCACCTGACAACCTGGTCATGCTGGTACACGCATTTGTGAACTAGAGACTCAACAACTGCAATGCTGTGTACCTTGGGGTTAAGGGAGGGGCACTGTGATGCCTGCAGCTACTGCAGAATTCTGCAGCCTGGCTACTGACAGGCCTTTTGAGGTCCTGTCATGTGTCTCCAGTACTGCATGAATGGCACTGGCTGCCAGTGAAGTGGTGTTTCTCCTTTAAAGTGGGTCTTCTAAGCTGACCTGGTGATATAGAGGACTGATGTGCTATGCGCCTTACCTCTCCCATGCCGGCAACCTGAGTTTGTGACTGAGCTTGGGGCACTAGGGGTTGGCTTGGGGGGGAGAGTGTATTGAATGTCTGACAACTGCTCTCCTCTCCCAGGGACAGGGATGGACGCCATCTCACTCCTTGGCTGCCATCTGGTGGAGACTGAGTGTCAGTGTCAGAGATGAGTTCCATAGAAGGGAAGGGCTGCAATTCTGTAGTGTGTGCATGCCTCCATGGATGCACACTTATGTGCTGCTGCTGCTATGGGACAGGGGACAAAACCAGAAAAAGAAGACTGCCAACCCCTGTTCCCACATCACTACCTGACCACCGCTCCCAGTTCTGGATGTGAGTCACCAGGTGGGGGGAGGACTGCTCTCCCCTTCCTGTCCCTGCCATGGGGGGCAATCTTTGGGAGAATTCTGGGGAGTGATCAATCATGGGGGTGGTTGGCATAAGGGATTGCAGGGACAGAGCTGAGCACCTGCCAGAAATGACCTGCTGAAAGAAAAACCTGTATAAAAAAAGTGGGTCTTCAGACCTACAAGGCCCTGCATGGGCTGGACCCGGGTTACCTGTCAGAGCTCCTGCATCTTCAGGTTCCTTGTCACCATCTCCACTCTGCTGAGGAAGGCCTCCTGGTAGTCCTGAGAGCAAGATTAAAATCGTCAGGGGACTGGTCATTTGAGGTGGCAGCCCTGGTCCTGTGGAACTCCTTGCCTTGGACTTTGAGGGAGGCCTCCTCTGTTGAGGGCTGTAAACAGAGTCTGAAAACTGTTCTGTTTATGCAAGCATTTGGGGATTAAATGAATATATTAGGCATAAGTATTTAAATATTCATTTATATGTTTTTATTGTATTGAATATAGTTGAGAGTATTCCGTAGTTTATATTTTTGTATTTTATTGTCTTTGTAATGGTGCCCTGGGCTTCCCGGAGGGGCGTCACAAACTGAGAATATTACTCCTCCTCCTCCTCCTCCTCCTCCTCACTCCCAGACAGCAAGAGACACTTTAAGGATAATGCAGAGGGCAGATTTGTGATGAGGAGGATTACAAGGGAATGGGTACTAGAGGGACTGGAGAACCTAAGAAACAATTTATCACTAAGGCCAGACAGGATTCACCTTAGGGTGTTGAAGGAAACAAGGCTTGTGACAGTGGGGTTGCTGACAGTCCTCTATGGAGAATCTGTAGCAATAGGTATAGTGACTGAGGACTGATATATTTGTAATATTATCTGGTTTACTAGAAAGTGGACCAGTTCATAGGGAACCATTTCTAGCCACTCTTGGAAATTGGTATGGTCATAATAAGAAATAGACATACATGTGACAGTCCACTTTTAGCTGTAATTTGGACTCTTTAAATATTAGTTTAATTTCCACTGATAATGTGTAGGAGGGAACAGACCATTTAGCCACTAGATTTCTTTTTTATAATCTCATTCCTGACTGGGAATGGCAGCATATTTTTTTCCGTATTGTGAATATCTCATTCCTGATTAACGTTAGGCATTAAAGATTTCCTTAAAATCTAGTTATGTTGCAATATTGGTTCTTGTGACAAGAGATCCAGAAAAAAAAATTGATTATTTGATATTTTTATTGGACCAGCATAGATTTTACAAAAGAAAATAGGTGCTTGAGCTTTCTGATTACGTAGAAGCCTTCATCAGAAAAATAACAGTTGGTCTGGAAGAATGCACTTTCTTAAAGTCCAGATCATACATAAATAAAACAGATAAAAAACTGTTAAAAATCCCATTGGCTTAAACTGCTTTTTAAAAAACAGCAGGGTCTGTTCATGAAAAGGGGTTACTAATGCCCACCATACAGTGCATACCACATTTTTAAAAATCAAGAACTGTCAGGCACATGTTTTTGACTAAATCTGAATGCTGGCTATATGTGTAGATAAATAACATAGCTATAGAATTCTAGGGTATCCATATTTTTTTTTGATGGGGTGTCCTGCTCCATTTTGCTGCTTTTTTTACCTGAAAAAGTGTGACATGCAATAACACGTTTTACTAATTGTTTTTGCAAGCTTTATTTACTGTTTTCCATTATTAAAGTAAGTCCACTTACTAATCTGGAGTTGTGTTTTTTATTATCTGTACTCTTTAGCCCATTGTAATGCTCCATTTTTAATTTGTGCAGCTTTGTATTTAGTGTGGTGAATGTAACAGTTGGTGTCACAGCACGTTACATTCACCCTCATGGCCCCCAAATCTGTAATTGTGCTATTAGCACTTTAAAAGATTTTCTGACTTCCTAGTTTGCCTCCTTGTGATAACTGACTGTGTTACTGCCTGGTCTATCTTTCCCACAGAAGGGACAGCAACCTTTGACCCTCACTCTACTTGGAGTCACATCAGGCCCAATGTTTACCCGTCAGTCTGTGACAGTTGCAAAGTCATAACTTGCCCATCAGAACCAAGGAGCAACCATAGAGGGAGGAGCTGAGTTGTGGTTTAAAACCCATTGTTTGCACATGGCTCCTCCATTTGTAGGGCTACATTGCATGAAGATAAGCACTGCATGCAACAACGAGGGCTGCAGTTACATTCACCACAGATAGACTTTGGTTACCATCATTCACTGATTGTTGGGCAAATTTTCAGAGAGCATATTTCAATGACAACTGCATGTCTAAGGAAAGTGCTGGGCATCAATTGTAATAGGGATTATTCAGTGTATATGGGGTGGAGAGTTAAAATGGACTTTCTTTGTGGTGTCACTCATTACACTCACCATGATATGTGGTGTCAACCATCACACCTGCCAGTACTGTTATTATAGTCAAATTCCTCCAGGTTTTGTAACACTATTTCAGTTATTAGTAGTGGTGTGATAGCCATGAGGCATGTTCAGTAAATATTTTAAAACTTGAAACAAATGTGTGGTGTCACTTGTTACATTCACCACATTATATGGTATTAAGCATCACACTTGCCAGTAATGTAATTGTTGATTTTTTTCATGTTTTATAGCAGTACGTCAGTCAGTAATAGTAGTATGTTAGTTGTTAGGCAAGTTTAGTACAGTTTTAGTAAGTCAAACATAAGTGTGGTGTCACTTGTTACATTCTCCACGGTATGTGGTATCAAACATCACACCTGTCACTACTGTTATTATTGTCAGATTTCTCCAGGTTTTGTAGGACTGTGTCAGTTATTATCAGTAGCATGTTAGCCATTAGGCATGTTCACTAAACTTTGTAAAACTGAAATAAATGTGTGGTGTCACTCGTTACATTCACCACGGTATGTGGTGTTAGGCATCACACTTGCCAATAGTGTAATTGTCATTTTTTTCATGTTCTATAGTAGTATGTCAGTCAGTAGCAGTAGTATATTAGTTGTTAGGCATGTTTAGTATAGTTTTAGTAAGTGAAACATAAGTGTGGTGTCACTTGTTACATTCACCACGGTATGTGGTGCAAACCATCACATTTGCAATTAACGTAATATAATTCTTATAAATATTTGTTTCATATGTTTTAATACAATTCATTACATGTTTATTAAAGTTTTCACTACTAAAACAAATGTTTTGTGTCAGGTGCTACATTCTCCATGGTGTGTGGTGTCACTTGTTACGCTCACCACAATACAGTTCTTTTATCTCAGGAACCTGTGGGGCCTTTATCTACCAATATGTTTCTTTTTCATACTTGGGTCATAATATCTTGAAATGCATCCCAAATGTAATCTAGAAAGAATTTGAAAATTTGACCCTCATGTCACACTTTTCATGAACAGACCCAGCACAGAACCATATAAAGACAGCGTTCCAACACAAGAAATGTATATCAAGGCCAAATATCATAGAATAGATATGCTTCTTCCCTGAGAACAGCCATAACACATACAGATGAAATAAGCTGAAGAAATACATAGTATATAATGTTAAAAGTCTTCTAAATAAGAACAGATCTTTGTGTTGGGCAAAAATGTGGGTTTAAAGACAACCTGTCCTAGTGTAAATTAAGACAACCAGCTGTTTCCCACAGTTATACAGTGCAAGTACTATTCAGATAGCTATATCTGAAAACCAGTGTACAATAAGTCAATATTTTTCATGAATATTCAAACTTATATTGCTTAAACATGATCTATCTGCAACTCTGTAACAAGTGACTAGTGTTTCTGCACATTCAACACCCAAACCTAACACAATCTGAAAATCTTTTTTTTTCCTCACTTGGATTTGTTTCCTGTATCAATATAACTTTAGCCATCAGCATTCATTTCTGTACATCTGAAAGACTCAGCAGTGTAAAAACAAATCAGCAGTAGGAATGGGGAATATAAACTCGGCTGTATGAGATTTGGATGCTTTACTGTAGAAAGCTTAGATTGTCTCCCTCTCCAAGTAGTGTTTACTGTTTCACAGAACCATGTGTGTGCACAGAGGAAAACATACAGAAGGTCTTGCAGTGTGTCTTTTTGGCTAAGAAAAGACTGGCTAAGATGTCTTACTTTGAACCTCTGACTGAACTGCAGGCAGCTGCTCAAACAGTCATTCCAACTAGTTGAACTGTGGATGTGAGTCAGCACTACACTGGCTCACCTGGGATGATTCATCGACTTCTTGAGCTTACTTCTTCACCCACTCTAGTGTGAGCGATGCCTAAATAATTATCAAACAAATTAATCATTTGTACAGTGGTCATCAGAGACTCCACAGTAAGACATGCAGGAAGAGTGCTATGCAGTAATAACAAAGTACAGTGGTCACCTATCTTTCAGGGGCCATGGTCAGGGATACAGTAATAACAAAGTACAGTGGTCACCTATCTTTCAGGGGCCAGGGTCAGGGATGCGGTAATGACAAAGTACAGTGGTCACCTATCTTTCAGGGGCCAGGGTCAGGGATGCGGTAATGACAAAGTACAGTGGTCACCTATCTTTCAGGGGCCAGGGTCAGGGATGCAGTAATAACAAAGTACAAGTTTCACCTATCTTTCAGGGGCCAGGGTCAGGGATGCAGTAATAACAAAGTACAGTGGTCACCTATCTTTCAGGGACCAGGGTCAGGGATGCGGTAATAACAAAGTACAGTGGTCACCTATCATTCAGGGGCTAGGGTCAGGGATGCAGTAATAACAAAGTACAATGGTCACCTATCTTTCAGGGGCCAGGGTCAGGGATGCAGTAATAACAAAGTACAAGTTTCACCTATCTTTCAAGGCAAGGGTCAAGAATGTAAGCACTGATTTCAAGGGCATCTTGTCTAAAACAGGGAATAACCCCAAGGTCATCGATGTCCACATCAGAACTAATGATATAGGAAAGGAACAAGAATAAGACATAAAGAATTAATTCATTAAACTTGGCTGTATTGAAAAAGAAAGGGATGTACCCTTATTTTTCCAAGATATTACTTGTCACCAGAGCATTAAAGAGAAGGCAACAAGATGTAATCAGAATTAATTCATGGTTAGATGATTGGACCTTTAAGGAGACTATTTATCTACTATAAAATGGGCTTGTTTTATGGACAACACCACCTTTATTCAACGGGTGGGTGGTTCAATAAAATGTTACATAAGCATTTAAAGCTAAAGGCAGGGAGTGATGGGAGGGCCTGCAAATATTGCATATCCAAATCAAAGTCCAACATACTAAATAGAATTAGGGATGGTGTTACAGATGTCACAGTGGGCCATCCCTAGGTACCAGTGATCACTGCACAGTGTGGTTTAAAATTAAGACAGGAACAGGCAAACAACTTGAAGAAGAGATCCTGGACTTTAGGAGGGCAGATTTTAAAGAAATGGAAGACTACCCCAGAAACTGCCTCATAGGGGGGATTTTTGGGAGAGGTAGAGATACAGTGAGGAAAAATGAGGAAATTAAGGCAAGCAGCCTCTGCGTGAACTTATCTCTGACAATTTTCTCAATACCCTTGTGGTTCAACAAGTGGGCCCAGGTATAGAGGAGAAAAGATGAAGTTGCAATGTAAACCTCCTTGGGGTTGTTAATTTTAAGTTATGACTGCGACAAGAGGTCAGGGGCTACCTTGCAGACAATGATAAGGGTGAGATGGCAGATAAATGGGTCTGAGAAGGACTGAAGGGACACCTGTGGGGTGTATAAAAGCCTATACTTCAGCAAGAAAGAAACAGAGGGGTAATGAGATGGAGGCCCTTGTGCACAGATGTTGTAAACTGGAAAAAAAGTACAAAGGAAGAGGAAACAGCTCCCACACTGCTGCAAGACATGGAGTGGTACAATATCAAATAAACACACTGAACACACCGCAGGCTGAATCTGGTCAATACCATACAAGGCAGGCCTACTGGGAGGGAGGGGAGAAGGAAGGGTGCTTACTAGAGGTGGGCGAAGTGGCCTCAATTCGCTTCGTGAAGTGATTCGAGGAGCCAAGGTGAATTCACAGAATACTCTGCAACACAAAGAGGAGTAATTTGCGTTATGATGGGTAACACGAAGCCCATTGAAAGCAATGGCTTTGCATTATACTTGTAGACAAATTGTGTGTATGTGTGAGTGTGTGTGCGGTGCTGCGTGACAGCAAATAATACACCTTTTATTATGCCACAATGTAATTGCAAGCGCAGCAGTGTGAACCTGCTATCCACTGCAGCTGCATGATTTTGTACTGCCATTGTGGTATCTTTTCTTTGTTTTGCTGCTTGCACTGCCATAAAAATCTGCAGTCAGTGCTCCTCCACCCCCCCCTCCGGCAAAAAGAATTGTTTTCCAGATTGGATTGTTTGTGACTGCAGCACCACTGGTTAGTTAAGGTGTTGTTTTCACTTGTGAATTTGCATCTGTATCTGTTGCTGAAGCCACAGTTGTTTTTCGGCTTTACATCCAGCGTCCCCCCATGCAGAGTGAACATTCCAAAATCTAAATTTGTTTAGAATATTGTTGTTGATCCCCCAAAATGTCCTCAAAGAGATGTGCAAGCAAAGCTGGTTCTCGCCATGGCACTGCTGCCTGTGGGAAGATTGTCTGTGGGCGTGGTAGTACACTGACACAGAAGTGCATTGCTAATGTGAGGAAAGGTATTTCTTCTGCAATGTTTTTTTACAGCCCAATCAATAGCTTCACTCATAGTAAGAGGAGATGATGTTGTTCCAGCTGGTGGTGTTAGTGCAGTTGCTGGTGGTGGTATGAGTATTGCTGCCTCAAGTTCCACTTATGACCAGTGTACCGTGTCCAAAAATATAGTGGCGTGTGAAGCAGTGCAAGTGAGTGGCAGTGTAGATGATATCATACTTCCCAGTAACTGAACATGAGGATTCTGATAACCATGTCAATGATAGCATACAATGTGACATTTCTTCCACCGCAGTTCAGGTCATACATTTTTCATACAGTGATTCACAGTGTGGTGAAAAAATATCAGGTGATGGTGGTGTTGATGATGATGAATCTGATGATGATGTTGCTGTGGCTGTAACATGCAGTTCACATGCCAGCATCCAAGCAGAAGATGTGGATGTGGGTGATGTTGATGAATATGATGATGATGTAATTGACCCCAGTTAGGAACCGGAGAAAAGAAATTCAAGGTGGCTGTGTTTGGGTCTGTTTGCATTAATCCCCCCTGTAAAAACTTGTGATTTGTCAGATTCAGTTGATGGTGATGATGATGATGACGATGATGATGACCCAGTAATAATGATAGATAGTTGTGGTGGTCAGTTGTAGTACAAGTGTGTTCTGCCCAAAAAAATCACGTAGCACCCCCCCCCCACATCATGGTTTAAAAGAACGGAGTCCAATAAGCAGCATCATGGACATGTTAAAAGTAGAGCCTCACAATCCCTTGTTTGGGATATTTTTGTTCAGGATGCAAATGATGAGTCAGTTGCAATCTGCCAGGTTTGCCATGTGAGTGTGAGTCGACATAAAAAGGGGAGCCATCTGGGCACAGGAGGACAGCATATGCATCTTAAGAATAGGCACATGGCACTGTGGACCCAGCACAAGATGACAGCTAATACCACAGTGGGGTGTTCACTCTTGTCATCAACCATAATGAGCAAGTTATCCCCTTCCATGACTGTTAAATCCAGTAGGAAATTAAAGGTGTGCAGTAGTGAGGTAATAAGAGCAGAGGATTACTACAGGCATGATGAGGTGGAGGAGCATAATGATTTTGAAATGTTGTCCAGTTTTGGTGGTGGTGGTGGTGAATGCAATATGTCTAGTGCAAGTGGTACATCAACTCCGGTTGGCAGATCTGGCAAAATAACTGCATTTGTGGGTTTGTCATCATCACCTGTGCAACCGTCTTCATCAAACATCCACACTCCACCACCTGCCATTCGCAGAGCAGCACCATTTGTCATCACACCCCATGTAAAACGTTTAAGTCAGCCTACGTTACAAAGTGTTTTTGTGCATAAGCTGAAGTACCCACCCAATCATACAGTGTCACGTGAATCTAATGCTGCTGTAGCTGAATGCTGGCAATTGATCTTTTGCCCTCTCCTTTGTGGAGAATTCTGGGTTCCGGTGGTTTGCTACATGTGCCTGTCCAAAATGGAAAGTCCCATCCAGGACGTACTTTTCAACCCGTGCTGTCCCCGAGTTTTACCGTACTGTGTCTGACTCAGTAAGACATGCACTTTTCCACTAACAAGGCTTTTGTTACTGGAAATGTGCCCATGTTTCATCACAAACTGACCATTATAACATAAAGAAACATTTGGAAAGCTGCCGGCAATTCAGTATAATGGAGCACACCTCCGTGCTCTCCCTGGCATCACGTCATAATGTTGCTGAGCACGGGGGGGGGCAGAACTTAGGGGGCTCTTCAGAACGGGAAGTCCTCCATGACCCGCTTTAATGAAAGTACGGGTGTTTTTGCCAGAAAAGTATTGCATTATGTAAGAACATGTGGAGCAGGAAAGATTCCCCTGGAAGTAAGGCGTCCATATATCGGGTGCAATGCTGTAAGTTGGTGAATCTCTTTAATGTCTATTTCGCAAACTAAATATTTATGGAGCCTCAGTAATGTTTACGTTGTGTTGGGACTCATGATTTGAAGTGTTTCACAAAAAGTATGACTGAGCAGTGCAAGTATGTTGTGCTAAACTGCATGTGTGCCGTCAGTGTTCTTTCCTGTGTGTGCATACATAGTCCAGTTTCATGCAAGCATATATATGGTGTGACTTGTTGCAGTATCTCAAGAATAAAGATAACAAAGAACACATGACGTATATTTTATTTGTACCATCAACACCAGCGGAGTAAGTGATATGATATTTTTTCACAGGTATTAGGTCACTGTGCACCTCAGTCACTCACAATGTACACATGCCTTACCGGTGATCATAGCACAAAAAGCACATGCTCTCCTAAAAGTCATGTGTACAGTATGTGACTAAGTTGCACTCTGGCCAGACACCTCTGAAAAAGTTTCGTATCACTTAGTCCTCTGATGATGATGGTGACAATAAAATATACGTTATTCTGCTCACTATTCTTTCTACCATAAACACTACAACAAGTCAGCAATATATGTTTGCAAGAAGCTGCACAATGTCTGATGTCATACACACACACACACACACACACACACACACACACACACACGAAACAACACTGACTGCACACATGCAATTTAGCACATCATACTTGCACTGCTCACGTCCAGCTTTTCCACAAGCACTCCACAACAGAAAGTAAACATTACTGAGGCACTGCATTATAACAACAGGGCAACAGGAGCATGTATGACTGTCTATTATTAAATATAAAAAAAAAAAAATCACAAAACACTGCAGCAGTGGGGGTGGGGGTTGTCCAGAAAAAAAATTCGTTAATGGGGGATTCCATGGTATTCCAGCAGCAGGTGGAGCATTGACAGTATCTGCAGCTGCTGTTACTTGACCTGCTCCAACTGCTGCTGCACAGCACCCACCCTCTCTTTGCTTTCCTCAAGGGCCGCCCACACCAGTGCAATGTCTGCCTGTGTTGCAGGCACTGTGGCGGGGTCCACTGCAGCAGGAAAGCCAGGTAGTGGTGGTGGTGGTGGTGAGGGTGGTGCTGGTGGCTGTGGTGGCAGTGGTGGTGGAGCAGCTGCTGCTGCTGTTGCCCTCCTCCTGCTGTGGCAGTGAGGCACAACACCCCCAGCACCCTCTGCCACTGCCACAGAAGGGGCAGAAGGCAGACACCTGGCTCCTTCGGTGGCAGCCTTCCACTCCACCTTGTGGTGGTTTGCCATATGTGTACACTGGCCACCGGTCCCCAAATGTGTCCCCCGGGGGCCACAGCACATCTGCACACCACATAAACAGCAGATCACTATGGTGCTGTCCCCCCCAACACAGTTAAAAAACTGCCAGACTGGGGAGCTGCTGAGGGCACCAGGTACAGGAGGGGCAGATGTACTGCTGGCAGCACCATCAT
Source organism: Neoceratodus forsteri (assembly GCA_016271365.2). Classification (NCBI taxonomy): domain Eukaryota; kingdom Metazoa; phylum Chordata; order Ceratodontiformes; family Ceratodontidae; genus Neoceratodus; species Neoceratodus forsteri. Next base: position 1,268,026,317 of record CM057453.1, read on the forward strand.
GCATCTAGGGCTCCACCTGTGACTGTGGAGGTGGTGGAGGGGGTGCTGCTGGAGCCCCTGCAGCTGCTACTGGTGGTGGTGGTGGCGGACTTGGTGGATGTGCCACCACCAACGGTGGCACTGGTGGTGCTGCTCCTGCTTCCAGAGGGGGAGAGGCAACACCAAACAGTCAGGAGTGGTCCAATGACACCCAACCACCCTCACACATGCGCACTCCCCTCTACCCATGCCCATGGGCCACAGACTCTCCTCCTGGGTCCATCGTGCACAGCTAATTCCCTCTATGACTGACGCCTCAAAAGACTGCTTCACATGCACTCTCAGTCTCACACAGATGCACACACACACACACACACACACACAAACAAACATAAAACAAACAAATCAGTAGTAAAAAAGGACTGAAAAAACACACTACAAAAAAAAACTAAAGATTCAGCTTTTAAAAAAGCATTTTTTTTTTTTTGGCAATTTGCAAGATATGTGGGAACAATACTACCAAACTCTCCTCTACACACAAAATGCTTCCACCTTCTACCACTGCAAAGCAGAAAGTGAAACTAAGTACTTTTATGACTCACTTCCTTCCTGCCTGGCTAAAACATGTGACTTACAGTACTGTAAGCCGTGTGTGATGTAGGGGGCTGCCTATATTGTTATCACTTCACCTTACTTCATGTTAAGGCAGAATGGCAACACAAGTCATACTGTTAAGGCAAAGTAAGCACTTCTCAATGGCCACTTCAAGGTGAAGCGTTATAGGTGTAACGCCGGCGGCTTACTTATGCGCCCACTTCGCCAGCAGATTTTAAATTCACCGCATCTCTAGTGCTTACTTGCCTATTGCTTTAAGAAGATGGCAGCAGAAGGGAAAAATTCCTGAGGTCAGGGGGGGTGCAGAGGTGTCAGTAGATCTGGGAGGGATTCATGGAGCTTTCCGAGACTACTACCAGGGTTTGTACTCTTCTAGAGTACAGAAGGGGGATGCAAACAGAGGAGCAATCTGCAAATTTTTAGCCTCAAGTCACATTACCCAAATTGACTGCAGCGTAGAGGTGTGGTCTAGAAGGGTCCATCATGTCACAAGAAGTACAGGAGGCAATAGGCCAGATGCAAGGTAGGACAGCTCTGAGGTTGGATGGCTTTCTGGCAGAGGTATACAAAGATGTTGATGACTTGATCAGTCCCTTATTGGCAGTTATGCTCCAGAGTGCATGTGAGAAGGTGCTACTGGAGACCATGAATGAGGCCACCATTGCGGTCATGGCCAAAAAGGGAAAAGATCCTAACCAGTGCTCCAGCCTCTGTCCCATCTCTCTTTTAAATGTGGAGTACATAATTTTGGCCAAGATTCTGGCAATTCAGCTAAACATGGTGCTGCCGCTGTTAGTCCTCCCAGACCAAGTTGGATTTTTGGCAGGCAGGGATAGGGAGGACCACATTACCTGACTGGTTTACCTGATGTTGGCCATGGAATCATTACCATACACTTTGGCAGCTGTGGCACTGGACACAGAGAAGGTGCTCAGCTCCATCAAATGACTTTATCTGATGGAAGTCCTGAGGACATTACAGTTGGGGAAAACATTCATCAGATGGTTCCAAACTAAATATTCCACCCCACATTTGGCAGTTCTGATGAATGGGAGGCTGTCCCCAAAGTTCCAGCTGGGACTGGGAACTAGACAGAGGTCCCCCTGTCCCTCGCATTGTTCATTCTGGCTATAGAGCCCCTGGCTCAAAACTTAGAGAGTCTAAAGACATACAGGGAGTACAGATGGGGGGGGTCCTACAAACCCATGTTGTTTGTGGGTGACATCCTTGTCATCCTAAAGGACCCTCATATTTCTATGCCAGCTCTGGTTATGCTTCTCAACCAGTTTGCTGATCTGTCACGTCTAAGGAATAACTGGGGAAAGATGGAGATTATGACCCTAAACTCCAAAGGTGAGGGTGTGAACCTGAAGGAGATGGGGTTTCAGTGGGCTACTAAGCCAATACAGTATTTGGGAGTTCTAATATCCCCAAGCTGGAAGGATTGGTCAGCCACAAACTTTGATCTGCTGATCAAAACTCTGAAAGAAGAAATTACATGATGGAGGCATCTTCGATTCTCCATATGGGGGATGCACAAACCCTACAAATGATATTACTGCCCAGGGTCCTCAACTTTATCAGGTACTTCCCACTGCACATAGTGGACATAGTATGGAAGCAGGTATCAGCCCTTGTGCAAGACTTTTTATGAGAAGGAGGAAGAGTTAAATTATCAGCACTTAAGATGGTAACCCCCTTGTCCAAATGAGGGTTCACAGTTCCTTGGTTCAAGGGGTACCACCAGACAGCATGGCTCAGGCAGATTTGGATGTGGCTCCATGTAGGCAAAACAAAAGGAATGATGAGGTGGATAGCCCTTGACACACAGCTGGGGGAGGGCGCACACACAGAGCTTTTGCTGTGGAACCCATCTAGGGAAATAAAAGGGTGCCCTGTCTATGCATTTATTTTAGTAATGTGGAAGAGCACCAAGAAAATACTTAAAAGACCATGGGACATCCTCCAGTGTTTGTAGCCCCTGTGGCATAACCCAAAAAGTCAGATAGGGGACATCTGGCTAGCCTGGCAGGAGTGTATGGCAGGGGAGCACAGAGGGAGTGGGAGACTTGTTCTCTCCTATTAGTAGGTCACTCAAAGACTTCTCAGAATTGAAGTCAAAGGCCTTCCTTCCACAATCACATACGTGGAGGTACGTGCAAATTTGGCACTTGATATCAAGCATAGGCTCCCAGCTTCAATTGCCTGCAAGTGGGATCTGGGAGGACATAACTGGACTCGCAAGGGGTAGTAAGTTTCAGGGATTCCTGCCAAAGATAGGTTTGATATATAGAGGACTGCTAAATGAGTACATACCCTCTATGAAAAGGGTACAAGAGCAGTGGAAAAGCTTCTTGGTCACAAGCTTAGAGAGGCAGAATGTGAGTGCTGCTTGGCAAATGATTAAGGAGCCTGCAGAGACACTAGGGGAAGGCTGATGCAGCTAAAGAGTAAACATTTGTGGTATTGCACACCAGCATGTTTGAAAAAAAAAATGAATTTGATGTTAGCATCAGAGAGCTGGAGATGCAAGAAGCAGGAAGGTACACCACTACACATTTTATATAATATACGCCAGCACTTTGTGAGTTTGTTTTAACTTGATGTTACTTGTTATTGATTATTCACTTTTACCTCTGTTTATTGTATGTTCCTTATGAATTCTTAACTTGAGGTCCATAGCCCCTCTCTGGCACCATCCTAGAGAGGGCCACTACCCCTGCTGTGCAGGCCTCTCCATGGTTAAGGGGCCTGGGTTCCCATTAGCTGATACACGGGGGTTCTTTCCCAAGGTTACAAATAAAATTGCGGTGCCTCCACCCAGAGTACATTTAGTGGGTCTGATATCTATCGGCACAACCCCCTGGGATGTCATACCAACCCACCTCCCCAAAACAGTTACCCCAGCCATGGACTTACCAGGACCGAGCCTCCCCACTTTCATCATTTGGCAATTTCAACAGCAGCTAATAACATGCTCACTAAAATCAGGCCCTTGAGTCAGACCTTTTCAAAAACAGTAACAACATAATTTATTTACATGGGGAGAGTTAGGGTGTGGTAAGTGGAATAGAGGGTATGCAAACATTTTTAAACTTTGAATCTGCATTTAGAGATTTAGCAGTTTCAAACTATCACATTTCCCTTTTCTATTGTTCAAGGCCACATTTAGTCAATGCAGCCTCCATACTGTCTATCTAGTTAACTGCTGCAGGTTTCCCCAAAACCCATGCCTGAACTATATACAGTCCCCAAGATGCTGCAGGGCAATTCCTGCTGTTACTTATGGTTCTGCAGAATCAGTCCTTGGGTGGCACTGACGACTGAAGTCCTGGGGTTGATGAAACAGCAATTGCAGAACCGGGCATGATGCTTGAATTTGAAGGGGCAAGGAAACTGCAATGTGGATCTTCAGCTTGCTTGGAGATCTTGCAGCTTGTCCGCTTCAGCCTATTGAGGCCTGGTGCAGAGCACATATGCAAGGCCTCCCAGACACAAGGGACCCAGACCTGGGAGTGGCCCCATGGCCCAGCTCCCTCACAGGTCAGAGTGTCCTAGCATTCGAGTACAAGACTCATGACCCCTGCAGCCTGCAGACTCCACTTGATGGGGGTTAACGAGTTCCCTACCTGGCTCTGAGCTTCAGGTGGAACCTTTAGATCATGTTGCTCTGTTTCTTCATAACTTGCCATGGTGTGTAGCCAAGCAGTCTCTGTTACCTTCCCTGTCTCCCAGACTCTGGGGGGGGTGGAGAGTCTGAAAACCCAGGGTTACCCAACAGGCACTTGCTAGTCCTTCTACTTTCACAGTCTCTCAGCTTAGAACACAACCTCACTCTTGCTCTAGCTCACACACAGTTCCAGAAACTAATTTTCTCAGCTTTTGAGTTATGAAAAGTCCCTTTTCCTCTCACTGTACAGGTGCAGAACAGTCTCCAAACTCCAATCACATCTCTCCTCTTACTTGTCTCACTGATGAGGTGCAGACAAAAGTACCTGTCTTTTTCTAGGCTTAGATGCAACCTTTGTCCTTTTTCCAGGTTCAAGACACAACCTTTGACTTTTTCCAGGCTCAAGACACAACCTTTGTCCTTTTTCCAGGTTCAGGACACAACCTTTTCTTCATCTCACTGCTGTGGTGCATCTCTCTGCTGCAGCAGACTTTTCCAGGAACCTACAGCTTTATCTCTCTTCCAGCAAAGGTGCTCACTCATCTTTCTTCTCTTTCCCTCCAGATAGGGGAAAGCATGATCAGCTCTGGGGGACAGATTTGCTGGTAGCTGCCAGGCAAGCCCCTCTCCCAGCCTTGCAGCCCCATTCCCTCACAGGGGCAAGAGCCTCCCCTCCCTGTGGAGGGGCTCTCCCTAGACTGACTCAGAATCTCCATGTTCTCTCCTTTTGGGAGCTTTTTGACAGCTCCCTATTGGCTGGAGCCACTGTTCTCAAAAACCACCAGAGAGATGACCTCAAAGGCCGTGGAATGGCCAATCGAAAATGTGCATTCTGTGCATGTGCCACAAGGTTCTGTTCTGAGACCAGTCCTCTTCAATGTCTTCATAGGCGACATTGCAGAAGAACTGGAAGGGAAGGTATGCCGTTTTGCAGATGACACCAAAATCTGTAATAGGGTGGACACTCAGAAGGGGATGAAGAAAATGAAACCAAAACATAGAAACATAGAAGTTGTTGACCTTCAGCCCCACCTAGTCTGCCCTATAACCTTTAACAACTGTGCTTTTTCATGCTTTGCTGGTAATAGGTTGTCCCCCTCCCTTGCCTACCAGCATGCCTTTATGCCTATCCCAAGCTTTCTTAAAATATGTAATCATTTTTGCCTCCACCACTTTTGCTGGCAGGCTATTCCATTTGTCCACCACCCTCTCTGTGAAGAAGTACTTCCTCATGTTCCCACTGAACCTCCCTCCCTCCAGTTTCATCTTGTGCCCCCTCATCCATAAGCATCTTTTGCTTTGAAAAATTGTATTCTCCTGCACCTTATTCTTCCCTGTGAATTATTTAAATGTTTCAATCGTATCCCCCCTTCCCCTCCTCTCCTGCAGAAAGTACATTTTTAATTCCTTCGGCTTATCCCTGTAGGGTTTGTGATGCAGTCCCTGTACCATTTTGGTTGCCCTCCTCTGAATCACCTCCAGTCTATCAATGTCCTTAAGTAGATGAGGCCTCCAGAACTGGACACTGTATTTGAGGTGTGGCCTCACCAATGTTCTATATAGTGAAAACATTACCTCCCTTTTTCTGCTGGTGATTCCTATGCCTGTGTATCCCAGCATCCTGCTAGCCTTACCTGCCACCTTGTCACACTGCCTACCCACCTTGAGGTCATCAGAGATGATCACCTCCCGATCTCTTTCTTGCTTGGAGCACTCTGTCCCCCCCCAGATGACATGTCGCCCCTGGGTTTTTGTACCCCATGTACATTATCTTGCACTTTTTGGTGTTGAAACCCAGCTGCCAATCCCTTGACCAATCCTCCAACTTCTTTAGATCTCCCCTCATTCTATCTACTCCCCCTGGAGTATTCACCCTATTGCAGAGCTTGATGTCATCAGCAAACAGGTACATTTTCCCATCTAGATCCTTTGCAATGTCACTGATGAAAACACTGAAGAGGACTGGACCCAGTACTGATCCCTGTGGTACCCCAATGGTCACCTTTCCCTCTGCAAAGTGAATGTCATTTACCACCACCCTCTGGGTCCTATTATCCAGCCAATTCTCTACCCACTTCACCACCTTTTTTCCCACCCCTATGTTATCCAACTTGCTTAACAGCCTTCTATGTGTTAAAAGCCTTGCTGAAATCCAGGTAGGCCACATCCACTGCCACCCCCAATCTACCTCCCTGGTTACCCAGTTGAAGAACTTCATGAGGTTTGTCTATCACAACCTTCCTCCCATAAAACTGTGTTGCCTTGGGTCATGTAGTCCATTGACAACCAGCAGGGACAGTGGTTTACCGTGATTGAGAAAAGGCAAATTCCATTTTGCAGATTGACAAAACTGGTATTGTCACCGGTATCTGCAAGTCCAAAATCATTTTTTAACGGTGTTGGCTTTGTAACCTGTATTTAACCATTTTTTCGCTCTGCTAGCCATGTATTTTCACATTTCTACATCTGCTGTTGCATATCTGCACTTGTAGCTATCAAGTTATTTTAGAAGCTACAATGTATGAAGGCAGCAGGTGCACTACAACCCCTATCCCTCCCATATAATGACCGGACCACTAATGCCCCCTATCCTTCTGATGCAATGGGGACAGCAGTACTATGGACCCCTCCCTCTGGTGTGATTGGCAGCAGCACTGCATGCCCCATACCTCTGGTGTGCGATGACTGCAGCAGCCCTGCAGCCCCATCCCTCCAGTGTGATGGCAGCAGCAGCACTGTGGCCCTCCTCCCTCCTGTGCAATGGCAGCAGCACTGTGGCCTCCATCCTTCCGGTGTGTTGTCAGTAACATGGCGGTAAAGCTCTGCAGCCCATATCCCTCAGGTGTGACAATACAGAATATTAGACTGCAGGACACCTGGATAAATTAAAAGGAACTAGCCATTAGAGACTGCCACCAGTCACCACACAATGCAGACTAAGTTACCGCCCACATGACCTTTCTCGTAAGTTCTCATCCCAAGAAATGTTAATGAAGTCAATAAAAGCAAGTACAGCATTTCAAGAAAAGTAGTTTATAAAGTGCAAATATTGCAAATCAAAAACAATATACAAGTACAACAGCTGAAAAATGTGAACAAAAACAAAATCTAATTGAAAATATGCGGACTGTAGAAAAGTAAATATATATTGAAACACAAGTGAACTAAAACCTAAATACAAATACTTGAAGTGTCAAATGTGCAAAGGTACAGGAAACGTGGAAAACTGCATAAACAAAACCTAAACTAAAATGTGCAAAATGTGCAATATAGTATGACAAAATATTAAATATATACAGTGAAAAACACATGAACTAAAATAAAATATAAATATACACACACACACACACATATGACATAACAAAGAATATGGAAAACAAGCTAACAAAGTCATTGAAAGTGTTTAAACCCTACAATGAAATGAATTGTGCAAAACTTCTGTAGAAAATGTTCACCAATCTAATCCTTTGATTTATTGTACATAAGCTGGGATAGCAATCTCATATTGTCTACTAGCAGGTTACGTCTTTGGTCTGTGTGGATCTGTCCATAGACCGAGAAGGCTCTTTCCACATCGGCACTCGACACAGGTATCCAAATGGCTTGCAGAACATCTTTGGCTAGTACTGGTAATTGTGGTGCACTGAAATCCAGTACTGGCCAACATTAAAGTCCATTATGTCTGGAAGCTCTCCTATGTCCTGCCCAACATACATCTCCCAGTCCTTTCATAGTGCAGTTTGGTTGTGCAGTTCAAATACACCAATGTCACTGGAGTAGTATGTGAAGTCCCTACTCAATTTAAGAAGGTTGTAGGGGTTCAAAATATAACAGGTTTTCAAGAACTCTGTGGCTGGGTCTGTTTCCACATGTTTTGCCATTTTATTTAGGGCCACTCCAAATGCCTTTTAGAAAATTGTAATCTGCTCCTGCTTAACCCATGGCCTAAGAGTAGTTAAGTATTCATCCGTCCTTTCTCCAAATGCTTCCGTTTTTGATACATCCATCTGAAACCTCTGTTTTATTCCATGTAGTGCATTGAATATAGAAACAGCCAAGGGTTTGTCTTTCCTTTGTAGAAGCTCTATTGTGCTAATGAGATCATTGCAGTTTTCAGCGATAAAGGTTGTGTGAATCTGCAGTTCTGTAAACCAGTCTTGGAAAAGTTTTCTTAAAGAATCCATGGAGTTGCAATCACTTGCTTCCTTCTGGAAGAAGTCTCTTAAGTGCTGAAGGTAAAGTGAATGGTACTTAACGGTTTCAAACCAAGTGTTCCAACGGGCTAAGACAGGAACAGGAGGCAATATTTTCTTTTCTACATCTTGCCCTTCCAGGAATGCCAAGTACTCTCTCTTGTGTTTGGGCAACTGCTGGAATGAGTATTTCATAAGTGTCACAAGTTTATTGACCAGTTCAAAATGGTCAATCCATGTGTCTCCCACCAAGGATAACACATGTGCCCAGCAACCAACATGGATCACATGAGCACCAATAAGGCCATATAAAACCTCTTTGAAGCACTTCACCATGTACCGTGCATTGTCACTGATGAAGGCGATTACTTGGTCCATCTCCACATCATATTTCTGCAATGTCTTTATAACACTTTGTGCGACAGTGGTGTGGTTCACTGCTGTCAACTCTATTGTGTTTGCAATGATAGATTTTCTACCCTGCATGACAAAAATTATGTTCAGCGGGCATCTGCATCTGTCGTCTCATCGCACATTACAGAGAATGTCTTCCCTTTCACAAGCTGTGAAATTCCATTCTCCATTTCCTTTATCAATTTGGGCAAGTAGTTCTGCCTTAAGGTGGATACCTTTGGGAGAGCACCAATTCCTTTAACACTGTCCCCCATCCAGTCTCTTATGCACGGTTGATTCAACTTTTCAATGGTTGTATTTGCATCACACCAAGCCCTCAATACACCCAATACAGTATTCTCCCATGCTGCAGCTGCAGAAGTTATGGCAGTAAAGCTGATGTGAAGCGTCACCTGTCTGTTGCTATTCTACTGGCTTGCATGCGTCATATGTTTTTCACTTTTGCAGTGATTCACCACTGTATCCTTCCTCACATAGTCAATGGGGTGATCACAGAAGTGACAAAACATTTTCCCTCCATCCTCATACATGCCTTCCAACTTGAATTGCAATGCACTGTCCTTAGCAGTGACACTGGAAAGTTTTGCCATTTTGCTTGCTGTTGCCATCACGATGGGTAGTGCAGATGACTCCAAAGAACTAAAAAGTGGAACACAAGTTGGAGAGATATTAAAACAGGCTTTAGAACTACTTCAAGCTTCAGAGCTACTACATTAAGGATTGAAATATCACAGATAATTTCTGCACATGGATGAGAGTCTGAAGGAACAGCTACAGAAAACACACCGACCTCAGCAGCTCACAATCCATACAAAAAACAATACCAGAATCAGAATCTCACTGCTAATCCATGCTCAATCCATGGATGACAGTCGGAAGGAGCAGCTACAGAAATCAAGCTGTCCTCAGAAGCTGTAACAGGCTTAACTATATAATGCAAAAGTAGAGTATCGACATCCAAATATTGCCCTGGTCACAGCTGATGAGAAATCCTGATGACACACAGGATCCCGGGCTTGCTGCCCGCATTACACTAAGACCTTGATGGTCTCCCCAGCTCAAACAAACTAAGACTTGAAAAAACACATGAATACGAAGAACACACCATACCTTTTAGAGATGATGATTATTTCCAGCTGAAATTCACACCAAGCAGGAATGTTGAAGCCTAAAATCAGAAAAAAAAAACCCAACACAATTATTATCTAAATAAAGGACACACACACACACACCTCACCCCCTCATGTATAAGTAAATGACACCTAGTTAAACATGCCATCTGCCTCCTCTGCTGGGAGACAGAACCTGAAAGTTTGGCTGTGAGCCACCAAGACTAAGGTGTTATCAATATAGCCATGGTTGCAGCCACCTATCTTGAAAGCCAAGTACATAAGCAATGGACCATATATATAGGGTCTTATTGTGATGGCCCTGCTTGACACCCACACTCCTCAGTCCCTAGTTACCACCACCCACAGGAAACACACCTTTGTGCCAAACCAGCCAGGGTGTATAAAACTTAAAGCAGCAGATCCCCACTGCATTTGGAGACAAGGGCTCTGGGTCAACATGGCAGGCTGTACTAACAAAACCCACTTCCATGGAGGATGTTGATGCAGACACCCTCCATTCATTCAGGTCACTCATCATGGGTAACTCCTCACTGACTGGGTCGTGGTACTCTCAGTGACTGCCACAAGGGCCATCACTGAAAAAGTGTCCAGCCAGGGTTGGTGTCAGTATTTCTGCAAGTAATTTTCAATTATTTTAATTGTGGTTGATGGTGGGGCAGTTACATGGCAGCCCAACTTCCCACCAACACTCCAAACCATTCAGTCACTAACCACCTGAAAATAAACTCTACCTCGAATAGCTACTGTTGCCCCCATACCAACCAAGAAACTGAACCAGACAGTCTTGACCAAAAAAGTGAATGATGAGACATCAAAAAAAAACCTTACTTTTTCAGCAGAGCAGCAGTGACACAATCACAGGACATGTTGCTGTTAGCAGTCTGGAGTTCAGACATCCACATCAGTCAACAGGCCAGGATTGGGTGAGCTGAACAACAGTACAGTCTGTAGCAGAGCACAGCCTTGAAAGCACTGAGAAGTCACTTCAACTTCCATCTCCAGGCAAAATGGAAACTGTGGTCTTTCCTCAATCAATGTTTGACAGCAGCACTGCAGCCCCCGCCCATCCCGTGTGATGGCAGCATGTGCAGCACTGTAGCCCCCACCCATCCCATGTGATGGCAGCATGTGCAGCACTGCAGCCTCCACCCATCCCGTGTGATGGCAGCATGTGCAGCACTGCAGCCCCCACCCATCCAGTGTGACGGCAGCATGTGCAGCACTGCAGCCCCCACCCATCCCATGTGATGGCAGCATGTGCAGCACTGCAGCCCCCACCCATCCCATGTGACGGCAGCATGTGCAGCACTGCAGCCCCCACCCATCCGGTGTGACAGCAGCATGTGCAGCACTGCAGCCCCCACCCATCCCGTGTGATGGCAGCATTTGCAGCACTGCAGCCCACACCCATCTCGTGTGACAGCAGTATGTGCAGCACTGCAGCCCAATGCCATGTACAAATCTGTCCAAGCTCAGACATGAAGTAAGCCGAACCACCAGATGCCAAGGTGGACTCCGTCGGTTCAGTCCCTATCTAATACATAGATGCCGGAATTGGTTTATTTGTAAACAAAGTGCATCCTACTTAAAAAATTTGAGTCATTAATGAGGATGCTAATGGAGAGCTACACAAAACACAATCTCTGCCAAAGAATAAACCAATCCAAAATCTCAAAAATAGTACATTGGGAACTTTCTATCTGTCTTCATGAAAATGGAGCCTCATAGTTTTCATGTCTAAGCTCAAACTCAAGAAAGGAGCTTTGCCAGCAGTGAAGAAACCATGACAGCTGTTCAGACTGGGGCTTTGTCTCTCCTATCCCTCCTGCAGTTAGTATAGGTAAATTAATCTTTGCACCTGATCACTAATACCAATTGGTACATCCTCTGGAGCACCCAGAATGTTAATTATGGCGCTACTGAACATGACACACTCATATTCATATTAAGACTGCAAGCTGATGACAATGCCTTGCCCCTCTCTCAATTGGCAGTGTAATAGTGGCCTAGACACACCATGGTATTTGCAATAAATGGGCACAAGCATAAGGCAAGGTAGCGTCATCATCAGTTCATGAGCGAGTGTGCAAGATGTTCACAAGCTCCTGAATTAGTGAGCCGGAGGCACCGGAGAATTTACCAATTTGAGTGATTACGTGCAAAGATTATTAATTTAATATAGTGCCTGCGGGGGGGGCAAGATAAATGAAGCGAGCCCCAATCTGTACAGTGGTCAGGGCTTCATCTCGGCCAGTAGTTCTCCTTTAAGAACTCACCATTTCTAGTTCACCAACCCCATCCAAGCAAACATGGTCTGGACTGCTCTGGTGCCAAGGCAGTTACACCACACCACCTAGGAGAAAAGCCACCACAAGAAGTCTATATGACTGACCACTCCAGATACCCATGCGCTGACACGCAGCCCCCTCCAGATACCCATGCACTGCCACACAGTACCCCCTGAATGGCAAATACTTGGGTGGTGTTTTTATTAGCATCATCACCTATGATGAGACAGGGGGTTGTGGGCCTGGTTGCGGTAGCCCAGGTTGCCGCAAAGCCCCCCCCACCCCCCAACAACTTCTTTATTCAGAACTTTTAAATTTTAATAGCAGAAATCAAGACAGGCCTCCAACATATTTCATTAGAAATTCAAGCAAAAGGTTCAACATAGAAAATGTATTTAATAAAAGTGGTAAAATTGTTAACATGCAGTTCGACAGTTTAACTTGTCTGTTTATCCCCTAGGTAATCCAATGTCTGCATCCTCCAAAATTGATGAAGGGAACTGAGGAGGACAATCTGCATTTCCAACTGCACAGATGATGCCCTCTGGGCTCAGATGAAACATGATTGATTCAGTTTAATGTTTAATAAAGATTTTTGTCTGAGCGTGTGTCTGTATTCTTCTACACAAACATGCACACCACCCAAAAATACTTTACATCATGTTTAAATTCAGGATAGCCAGGATAGAGACAGCAGGTCCCGGGCAGCACAACACAGTAAATGACAAGACACATGCCCAAAAAATCATCACAAAACCAAGTATTGGTTTGTTGGTTGATGGTCGGCAGATGGGCAGGCTAGGCGGACTGGTTCACATGCTGGAAAAATGGTTCTATGCCACTCTGCCCACCCGTCCCCCTCCCTCCCTCAGAGGTCAGAACCATTTTTTCCAGCATGTGAACCAGTTCACCCAGCCCGTCCCTCAGCCGACCAACAATGACCAACCACTGGAGCGTGGCACAGACTCAGCAGATTGGCATACATGCTGGAAAAAATGGTTCTGTGCTACTCTGCCCACCCATCTCTCCCTCAGAGTCCAGAACCATTTTTTCCAGCACATGAACCGGTCCGCCCAGCCCGTCCCTCAGCTGACCAGCAATGACCAACCACTGGAGTGTGGCACAGACTCAGCAGATTGGCATACATGCTGGAAAAATGGTTCTGTGCTACTCTGCCCACCCATCCCTCCCTCAGAGTCCAGAACCATTTTTTCCAGCACATGAACCAGTCCGCCCAGCCCGTCCCTCAGCCGACCAACAACGACTCAACCACTGGAGCATGGCACGGACTCAGCAGACTGGCATACATGCTGGAAAAAATGATTCTGTGCCCCTGTGCCCACCTGTCCCTCCCTCAGAGGCCAGAACCATTTTTTCCAGCATGTGAACCATTCCGCCCAGCCCATCCCTCAGCCGATCAACAATGACCAACCACTTGAGCATGGCACAGACTCTGCAGACTGACTTACAGTACATTCTGGAAAAAATGGTTCTGTGCCACTCTGCCTGCCCATCCCTCCCTCACAGTCCAGAACCATTTTTTCCACCAGTGAATCAGTCCGCCCAGCCCGTCCCTCAGCCAGCCAACAACGACCAACCACTGGAGCGTGGCACAGACTAGGCAGACTGGCATACATGCTGGAAAAAATGGTTCTGTGCCACTCTGCCTGCCCATCCTTCCCTCAGAGGCCAGAACCATTTTTGCCTGCAGTAGTGGACTGGGATCCATGTTGAAAAATTTTGTTCGGCACATTATTCAATGATTTATCTTTGTTACGTTAAGCACAGTAGCTCATGCCCCCCCATTTTCCCTCCCTTCCTTGCGTTCCTATTCAGAAAAAAAACAAAAAAAACTTACCAGACTGTGGCAGGAACATAGAACGGCGGTAGTCCTGTGGCAGCAGATAGGAAGGCAGGTCAGGTGCAGCACAAGGAAATAGGACAGAAGAAGGAAGCTAGTAGGGCAGGTTACCAGCACAAAAGCTGCCAGGGCAAGTCAGCATGGGCAATGGCCACACTACCAACCCGGATGGACAAGAATGTCCATCTTCTTTTCACCCCCGATGCACAATTTAGTAATTAATCTCTTTACCCCCCTCCAAAGATGAGCACAGCCACTCTCCCCACTAAAATGGACCTGCATGCCCACTTCCCCCACCCACCAGACATACATGCCCACTCCCCGGACCAACATAGCCATAGCCACTCTCTCCCCACCCCCACCACTAGCCCCAACAAAAACAAAAGAGACCTGCACACCCACTTTCTCCACCACCATGGACCTGCACGCCCAGTCCCCTACACCACAATTGACCAACACGAAAAGCGGTCATGCTCTCCTCTCCATCAAAGAAGAAAGAAAATCTTGATTACAACATGGAGCAACATTTACATAGTGCATACAGACACAACTCAAAACAATTTTAAATATTACATCCATCCCAGCAAGAAAAACACATGTAAAACCAGCACTTTGCTTTTAACAACTAACTTGCCCAGAATATATATGTTTTGTCCAGAGTGTAAATTCCAGAAATCAGACCATTTCTATTTTATGGATGGTGTGGTGCTTGCACTGATCAGCTCGGTTTGTAGTTAGCTGGGCTTAGGGGTCTGATTGATATTTGTTGTGAGTCACCTTTACATATGCAAGGGATGGGGATACACCTGAAGTTGGGTGTGTTGTGCATGTCACACTGGGCAGCTGGTATCTTGGAATCAGTGGCCAGCAATTAAATGGTGCAATTTGCAAGACTACATTCACAATGAATAACCTCATTACTCAAAGTCATCACAAAAAATATAGAGACGTTAGTTTATTAAAAATTTGCATCACATGTGATCCAGGAGCCTCCCCCAAAACAAAAATAGCTCTTTAGTTAGATTAACATTGAAATCATTACACAATCCACATTTGGACCCATTAAAAACTGCACCGTCATTATATTCATTTGTGACATGTTCTTAAAACACACACACACACACACACACACACACACACACACACACACACCTACCTTGAAATATTGCATCTTTAGGGTCCCATGCCCATAGCATATGGTCAATGAAGAAAATATTAACATTCAGAACTATATATAAGAATATGTGGCTGTGCCCTTAACACTGAGAGTGTGTGTGGACCCAATGTTGTCAGCATTACAAAAAAGTTAATTCCAAGCCCACCCCCCCAGTTCCCATATGTTGCCACCATAATACAAAACTGTATCCCATGCCCCTCACCCCTTCCCCTATGTTGCCTCAATAATAAAAAAAGTAAATTCCCTCCTCACTCATGGACCCGACACACCAGGGGCTCTCTGTGTGGGCAACCGTTGGTCACTCAGCAAACCTGCTGGTATGGGGGGGGGAGAGTTTCTCCTGGCATGCAGCCAACCAACCCGTCGGTCACTCGACGACAATCCTGCTGGTGCACTGCGACCTCAACCATGTTCACAAAAGCCATGCCCGGGCATAATCAATGGGCTCTCTGTGCAGGCACTCTGCCTAGGCATACAATTAAGGATGCAGCGGTCCTGTCATATGATGACTGTGCCAGCAGCCACCAAATTTATGCTGCCTGCCTGACAAACACACTGCACTCCAAAATAGCAGCCTAGCGATATAACTAACTACGGGCAACCCGTCGGTCACTCAGCAAACCTGCTGGTATGGGGGGGAGAGTTTCTCCTGGCATGCAGCCAACCAACCCGTCGGTCACTCGACGACAATCCTGCTGGTGCACTGCGACCTCAACCATGTTCACAGAAGTCCCATCATACAACAACTGTGCCAGCAGCCACTGAATTTCTCCTGCCTGCCTGACAAACACACTGCACTCCAAAATAGCAGCCTAGCGATATAACTAACTGCAGGCAACCCGTCGGTCACTCAGCAAACCTGCTGGTATGGGGGGGAAGAGTTTCTCCTGGCATGCAGCCAACCAACCCATCGGTCACTCGACGACAATCCTGCTGGTGCACTGCGACCTCAACCATGTTCACAGAAGCCATGCCCGGGCATAATCGATGGGCTCTCTGTGCAGGTACTCTGCCTAGGCATACGATTAAGGATGCAGCGGTCCTGTCATACGACGACTGTGCCAGCAGCCACCAAATTTATGCTGCCTGCCTGACAAACACACTGCACTCCAAAATAGCAGCCTAGTGATATAACTAACTAAGAAGAAACATTCTGCAAGTTTGAAGGGAGGACAGTGAAGCGAGCGTGGGGTGGAGGTTAAATCATCTCTCGCTTTAAATAAAAAAATCACAGAATAAATCTGATCGGGTCAGCATTTCTCCACCTGGCAAACACAAATCTTCTCTTGTTTTTCAAGGGAAATAAAGAGTTAAAACTTACAGAAAGAAGACCGTAAGAGGAGCAGGCAAGTCAGCAGGCGTCCAGTAAAACGATGGTGGGTGGCGAGATGAGAGGTGAGCTTTTGCAGGGAGACACAGCAGCTACAACGAACAATGACGAGATTAGGGAGCGCAGCAGTGTGCCTTTTAAGGCATTGTAATCACGCAGCTGGCAAGAACAAATGCTAGTTTGGTTTTTGCACTGGATTTCCATTTGGCCAATCAGAAGTCCGTGTCTCTCAGGGAATTCTGTCAGCCAATCAGCATTCCAGTCCTCCATCCGTTTTTCCACGGGTGCGGTAAACCACTGTCCTTGACAACCAGGTGTTCCACTGTTCTTTCCTTTAGTAGTGTTTCCATAACCTTTCCTACTACTGAGGTCAGGCTGACCAGTCTGTAGTTTTCTGCTTCCTCCTTGTTTCCACTTTTGTACAGAAGGACTACATCAGCCCTCCTCCAGTTCTTGGGTACTTCCCCTGTTTCCAATTAAAGGAGTTCTACTTGGTGAGTTGAAGCCCCAACTGCTGCACAGATTGGGGCTTCTACTCTCTGATCCCCCCTGGAAGCACTATTGCAAACAAGTAGATGTTGTACTTGTACCTTAACATTTGTAAAATTTGGAATAAGCTCCGATGGCCCAAGCATTTTGAAGATGGCACTTGGAACCCCCCTGGGATCTCGCTGGTATTACCTCGAGATGATGAGGCGGCATTACCCTTGCCATAACACTGTCCCTATGTACAGAAATAAAACAAACTATATCGTACCATACCAAGCTCTGCTTTTACTTAATGTGCCTAAATCCCATGTGTAGGCTGCTTTTTGTTGGTCGTCCTCTGCATTGCTTCCATTCTTCCCTTTTAGCCTCACAATCCCTCCTCTTGCCTTCCTTTTTTCACTGATGTACCTGTAAAAAGTTTTGTCTCCCTTTACCACTGAGTTTGCTATGCATTCCTCTGTTTGTGCCTTGGCGCCCCTAACTGTCTTCCCCGCCTCCCTTTGTTTTTCCTGGTACCCCTCCTTATCCCCATCCTCCTGTATCTTTTTGTATTGCCTGAATGCCATTTTTTTTTGCTTTAACCTTTTCTGCTACATCCTTAGAAAACCATAGTGGTCTCTTCTTCCTCACCTTCTTGCTGACCTGTTTGACACAGAGATGTGTCACCATTGCAATCCCTGTTTTGATTGTCGCAGACTGTTCCTCTACTCCTTCTTTTCCCCTACTCTGACCAGTGCTTCTTCTAGGCATTTTCCCATTTCTGTGAAATCCACCCTCCTAAAGTCCAGGATTCTTGTCTTTGTGTTGCTTGGTTCTGCTCCTCCAGTTATTTCAAACCACACTGTTCGATGATCACTGTTCCCCAGGTGCTCCCCCACTGTCACCCCCATTACACTGTCCCCATTCATAAGCACTAGGTCCAGAAGTGCCCATTCATGTGTGGGTTCTATGACCAGCTGTTTAAGGAATTCCCCTTGTAGGGAGTCCACGATATTCCTGTTCCTAGTTGTTATTGCTGTGGGGAGGCTCCAATCCCTACCCAGTAGATTGAAATTCCTGACCAGTAACATCTCTATCTTGTGCAACATCCCTTGGATTGCTAGTAGCATCTCCTTATGTACCTTTTTCCCCCTGAGCTGGTAGTCTGTATATTATCCCTGTGCAGATGGAGGTCCCCATTCTCCTTTGTAATGTAACCCACAATATCTCCCCTCCTCCTTGTTCCACTTGAATTTCTGTGGCCTTTATGCTTTCTTTCACATAAAGAGCCACTCCTCTCCCTTTCTTGTCTATTCTGTCCCTCCTGAATACATTGTAACCTGGTACAACCATTTCCCAACTTTGGTTTTCATTACACCAGGTTTTCGTGATGGCCACAATCTCCAGGTCAGATTCTGCCATGGTAGCCTCGAGGTCACCTATCTTGTTACTCAGGCTTTGGGCATTTACATACATGGCTCTCCAGATTGTGGTGTCCTTCTCTTGCTTGGCTCTTCTATGCCTCTCCCTTTTCCTATCACACGCCTTGTCATTATGAATAGCAGACCCTTCCAGTCCTCCATCTTTGTGTTGACTTGTACCCCCTGTTGGTCTACTGTCCACTTGAGTTCCCTTGTAGTTCCTGTGTTCTGGGGGGGCTTATTTTGTCTCCTATCCTACCTCCCCTCCCATTGGCTAGTTTAAATGTGTGCCAATGAATCACCTAAATGTTTCACTAGGGACTTTGGTCCCTTCCCTGGATGGATGTAGACTGTCACCCTTGTATAGGCCCACATCTCTCCAGGTGAGGCCCCAGTCCCCATGAAGCTAAACCCCTCCTCTCCACACCATTTCTTCAACCATGAGTTAAACTTCTGGATGTGGAGAGTCCTAGCCTTCCCTTTGCCATGGACAGGCAGTACCTCCGAGAAGGACACAGAGCTTGCTACCTGCTTGAGACCCCACCCCAACTCCTTGAACTTCTTCTGTATCTTCTCTAACTCTTCCTTCTCCACTGCCAGGCCATTTGTCCCCAGGTGGACAATGACATCCAGCCCCCTCCCATGCTATGGTCCTTGTGATCCTCTGGATTCACTCCCCATCCCTCTGAGCTATGCCTCCAGGTAGGCACTTTACCTACCTCTCTCCCTCACTACCTGCATAGGGATCTTGGGAAACTTTAGGAGTGGTCAAAAGCATGGCAGCTGGGGGTCAATGGCAAAAAGTGCAAAATCATGTGTAAGCCCCCTGTGGGGAGCTTACTGTTATTGCCCACAAATTGTCCCTTGGAGTTCTATGGGACCACCTGCTGGAAGGCAGGGCCAGGGTGCTCAAAGGTATAAATAGTGGGTTTTGGCTCCAGTTTGGAGAATCCCTTGTAGGAAGAGCGAGTGTGAAGTGGGTGTGAAGTTGGTCCATGGGGCTGAGGCTTGGGGCCTGGGTGGGGCAATTGCCACCCTGTCCCGCCATCCCACTAGCTGTGTATCGTCAGGTGGGAAGTTCAAGACTGGGGGGGAGAACCATGCCAGCTTTGAAGTGCTGCCGTATGGACCTCCACACTGCTGAAGAGGGAAGGGAGATGGGGCCCAAAACGTAGGATAGCTTGCTCCGTGTCCTCCAGCACCGGGGTAGGATGGTGTGGAGGGGTCCCATACTGAAAGCCAGTCCATTAGCTGCTTAAGTCCAGGGTCATGGCTGGAGGTGAGAGCCCACATTGTTGGTGGAGCAGGATGGCAGTCTTCTCTCCATGGTAATCTCACATTTGGACTGCTTGGTGCTGAATTGAAGAGCCAAGCTGGAGTAGATGGGGATAGCCTGGGGATTTGCAAGGGGTCTATGATGTCAGCCTTATCAAGCAGCTGCAGTAAGGGGTAGCACTTGGTCCCTGGCCAGTGTGCCCACTGATCATCTGGCTGGAGTGTCCCAATGGTTTATGTCTGGAAAATTGGAAGCTGTAAGGAGGGCGAGATTACATACGTACTTTGGGCATGGGGACATGATAGAAACTTTCAAGTACCTCAAGGGAATCAACAAAGTCCAAGAGGGTAGCATCTTTCAAAAAAAGAGGTGTGCAAGAACAAGGGGGCACAATCTGAAGATGGGGGGGTGGCTCAGAGGTAATTTAAGGAAGTATTTTTTCACAGAGAGGGTTGTGGATACATGGAACAACCTTCCGGAGGAGGTTGTGGAGTCAAAAACAGTGGTGGAATCCAAGCACACATGGGACAGTCATAAGGCAATTCTAGGGGGGTGGGGGTAGGAAGAAGTAGGCTGCTGGTTAACTAGGATCTGCAGCTTATCCATTAGGTAGGGAAATGGGCAGACTGGGTGGGTCAAGCGGTCCTTATCTGCCGTCACATTCTATGTTTCTATGTTTCTATAGGAACACAGGAACTGAGTATAGAAGAGGGGGAAAGGTACTGACAGTTACTAAGTAGGAAAGGGACCTTGGGGTTATCATGTCTGATGATCTCAAAGTGGAAAGGCAGTGTGACAAAGCAGTGTGTAGATCCAGTGAGTTGCTGAGATGCGTAGGTAGAAATATTGTGAATAGGAGAAGGGGGAGGTGGTGTTGTCACTATATCACTTGTGTAAGACCCCATCTGAAGTACTGTGTCCAGTTCTGGAGGTCACAACTTAGAAGAGATATAGGCAGGATGGAGGCAGTCCAGAGGAGGACAACCAAAATGGTGCAGGGGCTGCACCAAAAGCCCTATGAGGAGAGACTGAGGGATCTCAACAGGTATACCCTGGAAGAGAGGAGAGCAAAAGGAGACATGATAGAGACATACAAGTACCTCACAGGGGTAAACAGGGTGCAGGGTAGGAGTATCTTTCAAATGAGAAAGAACACCAGTACCAGAGAGCATGTGATGAAGTGTGTGTGTGTGTGTGTGTGTGTGTGTGTGTGTGTGTGTGTGTGTGTGGTGGGGGGAGGGGTTAAGAGGGATGTGAAGAAGCACTACCTCACTGAAAGAGTTGTTGATGCCTGGCTCAGTCTGCCAGCAAAGTGGTGTGGATGAAGACAGTAGGTTGCTTCAAGCATGTGTGGAGTAGGCATAGGGAAATATTAGTAAATAGGAATGGAAGAGGAAGGGTCAACAGAGGTCAATTAGGGGCTGTGGAGACAGACTAGGCAAGGACTACTGGGCAGACAGGGTGGGCCAAGCAGGCCTTTTCTGCTGACAAATCCAACATTTTTTATGTTAGTGATATCTCTCAATGCAAGAAGCCTTGTAAATGAATTTGATAGTCCAAAGGCATTTATGTTAGAGAAAAGCTCCACTTTAGGCAGGCCCAGTGGTGCGATGGGCAAAGGCTACTTACCTGCCACCATGCCATTGACCCGGGTTTGGGAATGTTGGCCGGGGTGAAAGAGTATTGTGTATCCCAGAGACTGCTCTACTTCAGCTGTCTCGGCTTTAGACTGCTACTGGCTGGAGGGTGTGTGCGCCTTCATATATGCGTCTTGATGTGATGCCATGGCAGGGGAAGGAAGAAAATGGAAAATGGGTGAAGGTGGGCTTCATGAAGCCCTGCCCACTCCGCCATGGCCCATGCCAACTAACCCCTAGAGAACCATCTGGATTTGCGTACTGGAGGGAGGATGGTCCTCCTCCTTCAGGACCTGCCATGAGGTGGAATCCATGGGGGACTAGGCTCCTGCAGGTCAGAGGAGGAGGACATCATCAGGGGAGAGCGAGGACAAGGTTCAGAGCCTGCCTGCCCACCCCAGGCAGATAAAAGTTATATGAAAAAAACACACAGATTTAGTGGAAATCATAGAAACC
Source organism: Neoceratodus forsteri (assembly GCA_016271365.2). Taxonomy (NCBI): domain Eukaryota; kingdom Metazoa; phylum Chordata; order Ceratodontiformes; family Ceratodontidae; genus Neoceratodus; species Neoceratodus forsteri. Next base: position 1,268,048,235 of record CM057453.1, read on the forward strand.
TGGTGGGAGCCAGAGGATACATGAGGTAAAGAAACTGAATCTTATGTCGTGTTTCACAAAGAGAGAGAGAGAGGGCAGAAAGGTGTGTATGTATGTGTGTATGTATGTGTCTTTGTATGTGTCATTATACCTCAGAGAAGGTCTTAAAAACATTGAATTAAAATATGTAAGTGATAAATCCATTGAGTCATTATTGGTTACCATTAGTAATACCAAACCTTGTAAACTGATTGTGGGTATAGTCCATATCCTTCCCGGTATCTCTAAAGAAGGATTCAATGAACACATGAATGAAACATCACATTTCTGTAGCATGTGGGATTTACTAATTTTAGGAGACTTCAATATGCCATTTATTAACGTGGGTAGTAAAACAAAGGACCAGCACTCACGAAACTACATTTCTGGAGGTAGTCAAAGAATATAGCCTCACTCAAATCATTAAAGAACCTATGAGATGCAGCAATAGTAGATCTGGTCTCAACAAACAATATAGATAGAATATTTGAATAACCCGGACAAGCCCCTTGACACAAGTAACCACCTAGTCATTTTACTAAGTATAGCAAGAGGGTTTAGCCACCCAAAAGGCAAAACAATTCAGTATGACTTCACTAGAGGAAATTATAACAAAATGAGAGAAGATCTGGTTGAATGGGCCTGGCATCAGGCATTGTAGAACGCTGGGAGATATTCAAATCTAGGACATTCAACTCCTAAACAAAATCCAGTGGATGACTAAAGGGATTCTGTTATTGACAGGGGATTTCAGTATCACAATGAATCCTAGTTTGGACTCGTCTAACCCTGCTCCACCCCGCTAACCGTCCACAGTCTCATAAAGGTTTTAAACATTTTATCCAGGGGTGGATTGGGTAGATGTCTAGCATTTCATGAACCCACGCACTACTCAGCCATCCATACTTCACTTTCCAGGATGGATTATTGCTATACTCAAGTAGAGAACTTCACCCATTTGAGGGACTGTAGGCTGGGAGACATCTCTCTCTCAGACCATGTCCTGGTGCTAAGTTGCTGGGACTTGGGTATGGAGAGACATAACACCTTTTGGCAGCTTAATCCTTATTACCTGCGTATCCAGGAATTGAGGGACTTTCTACAAACTAACATTAAGGAGATCCTCCAGAATAGCATTTCCAAGGAGACCCCCCCCCCAGCTATACTGTGGGATACCCTCAAAGTGGTCCTATGGGGACAAAATATTCAATATACTACAGCCCAAACCAAGAAAGGTTGAGAGCTGAAAGAGCAGCCAGAGGAAACACTTCATTCTCTCCAGATGGTCCACCAACAAAGGGATGCTTCAGTGTTGCAACAACTTCAACGCATCCAGGTGGATTTGGACCCTCACTGCCTACAGCAATCTGAGATAGCCTTGGCATTCCTTAGGCAGTGTTACTACAAAGTGAGGGCTTGCACCACCCACCCATTAGCCTACTAAGTCCATCAGCAAAGGAAAAATGCTGCGATCACATCGGTCACACATTCTAACACTGGGATCAGACTCACAAAACTGCATGATATCACAAATGCCTTCTGTGCATACTATCACCCCAGAACAGACACCACCTCAGGGAGCCATAGTGGCATGTCCCAGTCGCACAGAGGGCTGAGGCACTATGCTCCTTACCTCTCACCTTGCTGGTGACTCAGTCTCGGGAATGCGCTCAGGACGTCGGGCGTTTGCTGGGAGAAAGAGGACTCAGTGTCTGGAGGACAGCTCTCCTCTCCCGGGGGGGGAGAAGCCTTGTCAACTCAGCCCTTGGCTGCCCCTGGGTGGAGGCCCAGAGGTAGTGCCAGAAGCTCTAGCAGCAAAAAGGGAGGGGCTGCTGTCCTAGCATGTGTACGACTCCACGTATACACTATTACACTGTGGCAGGGACAGCAAGGAGAAAACTGGAAAATGGCAGTCACAGGCTATATGGAGCCTTGCCTGCCTACTTCCCCCACCCTGTGACATCACCAGTTCACCGATCCACAAAACTGGATGTGAGTCCCTGGGTGGCCCTTCCCTTCTTGGTCCTGCCACAGGGGGAAATCTATGGTGGATATGGGGCCTGGTGGACCGGGGAGATGGTTGCTGGGCAGGGGGGAAGGGACAGGGCTGAGCAACTGCCTGTGGTCACCCTGGAAGAAAAAGTATATATGGGAAAAAAAAAGCCATAGTGGCATATCTCGACCACCTCACTCTACCCCGTCTCACTGAAGATCAAAGCTCCCAACATACAACCCCGATCACTAGCGTGGAACTCAACTTAGCTATAGGGCAGTCTAAAACTTAGAAGGTGCTGGGATCAGATGGCTTTGGGGCATAATTTTTTAAAGCTAATAAAGAATTCTTCACCACCCCATTTCTTGAGATGTTCAATGACACATTGCAGGGTGAGTCACCTTTCCCGTCTTGGTCATATGCCTCCATCACAGTAACCCCCAAGCAGGAGAACCTCCCTTCCTCAGCTTTGCTCTTCAAATCGACCAATTTCAGTGCTAAATGTTGATTACAAGTTCTTTATGAGCATTCTGGCCCATACACTAGACTGGATCCTCCTGTCCCTGATTAGCCTTGACCAGAATGGGTTTGTGCTCTCCTGCACCACCACTGACAATATCAGGCGTACCCTGCACCTAATCAACGAGATGCAGTCTGGTGGCCTGGAATCAATTCTGGTTAGCTATGACACTGAATAGCATTTGACCAGCTCTCCTGGCCATTCCTATACTCAATTATGGGGTGGTTGGGATTCCTGGTCGGCTCGATTCAATTTATACAAAATATATATTCCTTTCCCAGTGCATGTGTTAAGGTGGAGGGACCTCACTCCAGTTATTTTTCCCTACTGAGGGGGACTATAGAGGGGTGCTCCCTCCCATCCCTCCTTTTCATGATATATACAGTGTCTTGAATCCCTGGTGCAAGTGATACAAGAGTATACCTCAGTTTGGAGTTGGGAGGGGAGGAGCACTATATGCTGATGATGTTCTTCTGTACCTGTGTGACCCAGACTCCTCACTCCCAGCCCTGGCTCATATCTTGAAGGAGTTTGCCATGGTTTCTGACTATAAATTGAATATGACTAAAATGGAATCTCTCACATTTTACTACTATCCATCCTGGCAGATTAGACAATGGTTCACCTACCAGTGGGACAAGGGAAAAACTAAAATACTGAACTCCATCTAAGGTCTTTAAAAATAATTACCACACATTCTCTGTGCAGTTAGCACTAGATCTGATGCATTGGAACCTTCTCTCTCTCTCTCTCTCTCTCTCTCTCTCACTCTCTCTCTCTCTCTCTCTCTCTCCAGACATGTAGAAGTTATCTGGATGATTACTCTCCCCTGGCTCTTATACCTGTTCCTAAACTTTCTTGATCCCCATACCAAACTCAGCCTTCTAAGGTTGGAACAGAGAGATGTCCTGGTTTGTGTGGAATAATCAGAGACCCTAGCTCTGATTATGTACTCTGGGATTACCTAAGTCCAAAGAGGGTCTCTCCCTTTCAAACTTTCAATTTTACCATTGGGAGGTGCACTTTGCTTTATAGCGCTAAGACAAATGAATATATTCTGGACTCACTGGCAGGACATGGAGGACTCCTTATTGCCACACCCAGCTTTCATTAGAACACTCTGTCATGCTGATATGTGGGTCCTGTCTCTACCCATAACCAACCCTTGGCTGAAATATCAAATTCAAATTTGGATTTCTATCCACAAAACACTGCACCTTCTCACTACTGTGTCTAATTCTCTGTTCAGAAGGCTTTCAACCTGCAACTATTTACCTGAACTTTCGGGATTGAGGACATAATGCACTACATTATCTCCACCAGTTTATAATGGGGAATAACTTTAAAACCTTTCCAGAGATACAAATCACATTTAGCCTCTGCCAAACAGACCTTTACAGATTTCTCCAGCTTAGGCATTTTATTTCACCCTCCCAGTGGGAGCCCAGACAATAGAGTCCCACCTAGCCATCATAACCATGCTAATTTGCAACTTAGAAATTGTAAATTCAGTTCAGATGATTTTCTTCCTATATAAAGCCCTAGTAGATACACAAGGAGACTCCACCTTGGATATCCAGCTACAGTGGCAGGACATGATAGGTTCTCAGATCTCTCTGGAAGAGTGGCAAATTGCCTGGCAAAAAGTAACTAATATGACCAGCTCACACCAGTGGTGAGAATATGCCTAGAAACAACTCATCTCAAATTTCTGCACCCTGGCTGTAATTGGTCACTACCTCCCTATCACAGATATGTCTTGCTAGAGAGGCTGTGTCAAATGAAAAGCGAACCATACACATGTAATATAGGATTGCCCAATGCTGTGTTCCTTGTTTCAGTCTCTGCAATCAGAGCTCACAGAGCTCTTTTGGAGACCATTTAACCTGATTGCTGAGAGTTTTTACTCCTACAGTACCCTAGGGGGTTCAATGATTCGCATACATTACATGTTGGGCATATTGCTTACTGCCGCTAGAAAGTTGCTGATGAGGGCATGGTTAACCCCACAAGCCCCAACACTGATGGCATGGCGTGAAACAGTTAATGACATATACAGAATGGAGAGAATAGCCCACTACCTTAATGATAGGGCAGAACTCTGTTAATTATGCTGGACAGGGAAATTCCTGCATGTGATGGGGAAAGACAAAGAATCTGTCCCATAAGTGTCTGTTGGACATGGGAACTGCGAATGCTGAAGGGGAGCCCATGCATTCCCTGAATGAACTTTTCCAGAGCTGCATGGTGGTAACTGCTTCTCCTATCCCTCTGTGGGGGATGGATGGACTGCCCCCTGCCAGCGCTCACTGGACCCTCCCACCCATCTCCATTGGGTGTCAGCTCAGCAGTGTTGTTGGTACAAGTTGGAACTTAGTTTGACCAGATAGCTTTTATTCAGCATAATCATCAGTCACCCCCTGCACTGGACCAAAGGGGTGGTGGCTGTCAAAGTATATGCAGACTCAATTTCAGCAATGTAAGCTTGTAAGAAGGACACTGGGCCACTTCTGCTCTTTAAATGCTACTTTACTGATGTACAAGCTGGATCGTGTAGACTGTGTAAAATGTTTAATAAAAAATTATATTTACAAATCTAGAACATTAAATCTCCAGGGGTCAGATTCATGAAAAATCGCAATGGCAATGCAAAAGTTTGCATTGTGATTTACGATTGCTCAGGGTTCAAAATTTGCTATTCACAGTCGAATAACACACCATGTTATCTGACTGTGAATAGGGCTAGGTTGCGTTGGCAGTAACCTCAGTACTGCCAGTGTTATCCCACTGGTGCTGCCCCGACCTGCAGCCCAATGAAGGGCCCTGCAACAGATAGCGCTGGGGTGCTGTTTCCAGTTCACAAAAGCATCTATGTAAATGAGTCCATTGGACATGCAAGGCACTAGGTGACCATTTGCATGTCTATTATGGGCCCATTTGCATAGGCTGTGTGGAGCCTAGCATACCCCCCAGCCCCTGCCTGACACGCAGCCACAGTCCCTAGTGGTCTAGTGGTCCCTCCCCCTCCTGTGATCACCGATCACAGGCCCATTCTAGGAATACAAGTGTCCTGGTAGTCTAGTGGCCCCCGACCTGATCCCTTGACCATTATAATAAAACAGATGCCCTGGTGGTCTAGTGGTCCCTCCCCTCACCCAATTCCTAACCCATTATAATAAAATAGATACTCTGGTGTTCTAGCAGTGCATCCCCCTCACCCCATCACCCACCTAATATAAAACAGAATGACCCCTGGTTTTCAGTGTAACCCCCCCCATCCCAACCCCTTGTATAGTCAAGTAAAACATTTCCTTGGTGGTCTAGATGACCCCCTCCCTATCCCTGATCCCCTGTGAATTGAATGGAATCGTGTCCTTAGTGGTCTAGTGGATCCCCCAACCCCCATCCTGGCAGGTAGTGCTCCACCACCCCGCTCCTCCCATCCCAAAACCAAGCCGGCAACCAGAACAGTCCTCATCTCTCCACCACAGCCTTCCAGAGGATGTTGTGGAGTCAAAAACAGTGGTTGAATTCAAGCATGCATGGGACAGTCATAAGGCAATTCTAGGGGGTGGGGGTAGGAAGAAGTAGGCTGCTGGTTAACTAGGATCTGCAGCTTATCCAGTAGGTAGGGAAATGGGCAGACTGGGTGGGCCAAGCGGTCCTTATCTGCCATCAAATTCTATGTTTCTATGTTTCTACAGCTGGCCACCAACTGAGCTCTCAGTGAGTGTGTACTGTATACAGTATGCCCTCAGTGAATTACAGCTCACTCTGACAATGTCACTGGCCCCAGGACACTCATGTACCCCATAAACCCAAATACAATAAACAAGGGAAAGTTCCATCATGTTTTTTTCTTTTGTACTTATTATTTGTACTCCTTACCTCCTTGGCTAGGTGTGTTCCTATGGTTCCCCACCAACCTTCGACCTCTGGTGCCCCACCGGCTGCAGCTCCCGTTCTCAACCTTCTTCCCCCTACACACCACGCAGGTCTCTACCCAGTGGGTACGTACCCCACACACTGGGAAGTTCCTGGTGATCCTGGCAGGAAAGGAGAATCCTGGTGCATCTGGTGTGGCATCGGTGGGCCGAGGCCTCTTGTGCACCGGAGGATTCCTTTTTCCCCTCTTTTCCTCCCCTCTCCTTCTCGTTGTCAATGAGAGCGTGCAATGACATCTAGAACATTGCAGCGCATGCGCCCACATGCTGCACATTCGATGTCTGCCCTACCATCTGAGACTCTCCATGCTACCGTGTACCACCCCCTGGCCACCACCAGGAACCAGTGCTACAGCAGCTCTTGTCCTCCACCCTCCCCAGGAGAGCAGAGCTGTCCTCTGGATGCTCAATCCTCTCCTCCTCAGCCGACCCCCATCAACCGAGGCTCAACTCTGACCCCGGGTTACCAGCGTGGTTCGATGTAGGTCCATCGTGGTTTAACAAAAAATTATCAAAGTTGTCAACCACTGGCCCGGTGGTGCAGAGGGCTGAGGCACTGGTGCCTTACCTCGAAGCACGCTGGGGACCAAGGTTCGGGAATGGACTCCTGATACCGGGGGCTGGCAGGTGAAGGAGAGGACTGATCATCCACGGGACTGCTCTCCTCTCCTGTGGTGGATAGCAGGGAAGCCTTGTTCAACAGTAGCCCCTGGTGGAGACTGGGAGCACTGCATGAGAAGTGCAATGGGGAACCACAGGAAAGCAGAAAACAGCTCCAGGACCTGCCGGATGATGGCTGCCAGTCCGCCGATGCCACCAAAGGCCCCAAAGGAGCCATGTATGCCTCAGCAGTACCCTGGGACCAAGTAAAGAGTGTGTTGGCCAGCCTCCACTGGTGCCTTCCTTCTTGGAGGAGAGGGACCCATCTGGCGAAGGGTTGTGCTTGTTTACCTCGGAGACGGCTGCAATATGAGGACGGAGGCTTGAGCAAGGGTAGTAGGAGGTAAACCGGGACCATGGTGGGTTGAAGGAATGGCAGATCCTGGAGCACGAAGAGGAGTTAAAAAGCAGATAATACAAAAAAAAGTTGTCAACCAAAAAGAAGCAGGTATATGATATGTAGAAATGACATCCCTGTAAGGGAACTATCGAAACATAAAAAAAGAGGGTAAAAGAATTAAAGCAAGCCACTACAGCATCTAAAAGAAAACATGAAATTAAACTTGCAACTGACAAACAGAATATAAAGCATTTTTCAGTTACATAAATGCGAAAGAGGAGAAATAAATCCACTGTAGATCTGCAACAGATCAGTGACATGCAGGCCACTAATGAAACAGATATAGCTGAGGCTTAAAATTCTTACTTTTGCTCAGTTTTTTAAGCCAAAAAAATTAGAAAATATGTTAGCGAACAAATTAAAACTGGTTATGGTAACACTAAAAGGGACTGAGACAAAATTAAGGATACTCCAAACTTCTAAAACATCAGGCCCTGATGGAATTTCACCATATACTCTGAAGAAACTGGCAGACCTAATCTCTTCCCCCAGTGCATATTTTTGACAAGTCATTAAATGAGGGGAAGGTACTGTGCCAGAAAATTGGAAATGTGCAGAAATGGTGCTGCTTTTTAAGAAAGGCAGTCCATATAACCCAATTAACTATAGACCAATTATCATAACCTCTATTGTAGGCAAAGCCAGCAAACTATGGAATCCTTACTCAAAGATATTATTTAATTCAGATTGTATGAAGTGGAGAATATAACTCAGTCTCCAGCATGTGTTTAAAAAGGGGAGAGTGAATAAAATAAATCTGTTTTTATGAACCAGTTAGGAGAACCCTGAGAAGGGAAGTTCAGTTGACATATTCCCACCACCACCTCCCCTTAGCAATGATTTCAAGTTTGCCCCCCCTTACTGAACACAAGGGTCACAAAGCCCTACGCTTGTGTAACCCTGCAAAGACCAGCCTGGACGGGATTCAACCCAAGCTCCTGCAGATCTCAGCTCCTGCAATCACCAAGCCCCTTACACATCTCCTTAACCTCCCATTTTCCACAGGAACAGTCCTGCTAACTTGGAAACTGGCCTGCATAATTCCCCTTCACAAAGGTGGTGATCCCTCCTTGCCAGGCAATTATAGGCCCATCTCACTCCTCCCAGCCCTAGCCAAACTACAAGAATCCTTGGCCCACACCCGGCCAGCTGACTACCTTGCAACAAACAACATCCTCTCACCCCCACCAGTCCGGCTTCAGGAAACACCTTTCCACAATTTCCTCCCTCCTGCGTGTCACCAGCCATATCCAAACTGCCTCCAACCAAGGCTTCCTTACAGCAGCAGTATTTGTCAATTTAGCCAAGGCACTTCACTCCGTATCCCACCCTCTTTACCTACAGAAGCTTGAGGCAGCCGAACTTGCCCCCATCACTGTAAGGTGGTTTCAGTCTTATCTATCCACCAGATTTCAATCTGTTAGAATCGTTGATACCACATCCCCCCTCTGCCTATCCTGGCTGGAGGCCCTCAAGGCTCTATTCTCAGTCCCATCCTCTTCTCTCTCTTCATTAATGACTTCCCCTCCTCCACCAGTTCATCAATACACATGCATGCAGATTACACCATCCTCTTTACCTCGGGTCCCAACCTGCTTGAAGTCCAAGCTACCCTACAAAGAGACTTCAACAACATTCAGCACTGGTTCAGCCAAAACCAACTGAAACTAAACACCACCAAAACTGTTTCTATGGTTTTCGGCTCCACCCAGAAACTTAGCCGTACTACCACCCCCATCAGCTCTTTTGATGGCTCCCCACTTGACCAAGTCACCAGATACAAGTACCTGGGTGTTTGGCTGGATCCCCATCTTTCTTTTTTAGCTCACATTGAGTCTATCACCTTCAAGCTGTGCCCCAAACTTGGCATGTTTTACCAGAACAGGGACTCTCTCCTGTTACCTGCCAGATGTGAAATTGTCTCTAAAATGATCCTCCCCATACAAGATTATGCGGACGTGGTTTACAGCTCTGCCCCTGTAACCTTCCTTGGCAGGCTGGATACCCTTCTAAACTCATTTTGCTGCTTCACTACAAACTACCCCCTACGCACCCACCACTGCGATCTTTTCTCCCTCCTTGGACCAAGCCCCTTATCTCACAGGTGCTATATACATGCCCTCAACCTTATATCTAGGTACTGGTTTAACTTGCTTCCCTCCTATCTTGAGGACTGCTTATTCTCAGACTCCCTATCCCCCTATGAACTCAGACACAGAAATGAAAGATCCTTCACCCTGCCCCGATGCTCTTCCGCAGCGGGCAAAGCTGCTTTCTCCTACTGGCTTCCCTACTTGTGGAACAAACTTACCTCTACTATCAGAAACTCACCCTCTTACTCTAACTGCAAGCAACAGCTGTGTCTCCTTCCTCCACCCTTATGCTGCTGCCACAATTGAACTAAACCCACTACCTCTACTGGCTTTGCCTTCCTACAACTCTCCCAGATTCATTATGCAGAGCACTTACTATTGTATTGTTCACCTCTAGATATTCATCACGTCATGTTTTTGTTTATCTCACTGCTGTATTATATTGATTGTAATTAGCTGTTATTGTTCTGTTAACTAATTCTCTGCATTTATTGTTTGTATTTCCACAGCTCCCCGGTTGTAACTGGAATCGAGCCTCAGCTCAGCATGCCTTTCCCGGTCACCAAATGTTTAAATAAATAAATAAATAAAACAGTCTTTCTAGATTTTAGTAAGGTTTTTGATGTTGTGCCCCATGACAGTCTTATTGAGAAACTTAGTTAACAGTTTCCATGTATTAACCCTGTAGTTATTAAATGAATGGATAAATGGCTAAATAATAGCACCCCAAAAGTAATATTAAATGGGTACCTATCTAAAGAAGGTAAGGCTGCCAGTGGTGTCTCTCAAGGCTCAGGCTTGGGAGTGGTGTTATTTAGACTACATATCTCAGACTTTGAAACTGATGTCACCAACTGGTGCAATTCATTTGCTGATGACTCCAAACTGGGAGGTATAGTGAATAATGATAAAGACCATACTGCACTTCAAAAATATATCAGTGCCATGCCTGCATGGGCAGATAGATGGGACATGTGTTTCAATAAGGATAAGTGCACAGTAATGCACCTTGGTAAAAATAATACCAATTATACCTATTACCTCAAAGGTAGCAAGCTTGGTACCACCACCACTGAAAACGATCTAGGGAATTTAATCTCTCCTGATATGAGACACAGAACCCACATCAAATGTTGGCCTAGCGGCACAGAAAGCTGAGGCACTGTCAAAGTGCCATACCTCTTACCACGCTGGTGACCTGAGTTTGGGAAATGAGCTCAGGTTGCCAGGGGTCAGCAAGAGGGGAAGGCTGAGAGAGGGACTGAGCAGCTGTCTGCCAGCTCTCCTTTCTCAGATTGGGGTGGTGGTCCTTCCCGGCTCTTGGCTGCCACCAGGTGAAGGCTTGGTGGTAGCGCTGATGCACGGAAGGCAGACATCAGTCAGGGGAAGGTGGGAGGAGCTGTGGTTCCAGACTGCATGCATGCCTCCACGTGCATGCACCCTCTGAGTTTGCTGCTGGCTCTAGGACTAAAGGGGAAGAAAAGAAGTGGAAAAACTGAGCAGACTGGGCTCAGTCAAGCCGTGCCTGGACACCTGGACCTTCCCCTTCCACTTGGACTGATGAGCATTTCTTGACCTTGTGCTTGGGTGAAGGATGGCCTCCCCACCCCCTGACCCCACCACAGGGAGGGAGGTGGAATTCACGGGGGACCTAGATCCCTGATCTCGAGGGAGGTGGGGGATGGTCCATAGGCATACGGGGATGTGGCAGATTGCCACCCAGTCTGGCTCCGGAGGATAAAAACTTAGGGGGAAAAAATCAATTACATCTGTAGCAGAGCAAAGTTTCTCCTCACAACCATCAGAAGGCATTTTAGTCACAAATCAAAAGAAGTCCTACTGCCACTTAACAAAACCTACGTTAGGCCCATTACTGATTATGGCTCTCAGTTTTGGGGTGGATCGAATAAGGGAGGGAAATATAAGGTGGAGAGAATTCAGCATAGGGCTATCAAAATGATGAAAGGACTAGAAAAACCTAACCTACAAGGAAAGATTGGAAAATCTATCATTACATAGTCTTCATATGAGACATTTTGGGTGACCTGCTTCTTTTCTATAATATTCACAAAGACAATTCACTACTAGAAAACATGAATATTCGATATAGAATTGATAAGCATAATACAAGTAGTCATAACTGGCAGATTATACTACAGATTTCAAAACAAATCCCAAGAAAAACGTTCTTGACAAATCAAATAATTTGTGTCTGGAATTCTCTACCAGAGGACTTACTTAACAGTAAGAATGTTAACACCTTTTAGCATAAATCGGATATTGACATGCATGGGGATTACCTAAAAGACTATTATTTATAAGATCATGAGACAGTGCTAAATGGGTGCATGCATCCTCTATTGTCTGCAGTATTCCAAGTATAATTTCAAGTGCAATCAGAGGAAATGCTGCTCCCTGCTCTGGTTCATACATACATCACTAGAAACATAGACTTTGACGGCAGATAAGAACCGCTTGGCCCACCTAGTCTGCCAATTTCCCTACCTATTGGATGAGCTGCAGATCCAAGTTAAGCAACAGCCTACTTCTTCCTACCCCCCCACCAGAATTGCCTTATGTCTGTCCCATGAATTCTTGAATTTGCCCACTGTTTTTGACCCCATGACCTCCTCAGGAAGGCTGTTCCATGCATCCACCACCCTCTCTGTGAAAAAATACTTCCTCACATTGCCCCAGAGCTGTCCCCCCTCTATCTTTGGGAGGGCTTACCCGAGGTTCAATGTGGGGAACAGTTCCTCCTACAACCTCTATTTAAGCCCTCTTCCAACACACCTCCCTTGCTTAGGGAGTGTTTTTTCCTGAGCTCCCTACGTGGCTGTGTGGCTGTGTTGCTCTTGCGTCCTGCTGCCTGGTTAGCCTATTCTGTGCCCTCTTTCTTTTTTCCTTCCCTCCCCTCTCTGTGTCGATTCCTGCCTTTGTGCTGTCTTTGTTTTTTTTCTGCCTTCTCAGCGGCTCCAGCTGTCCCCTTGCTCCATCCTTTGCTGTTCTGGGCTCCCCTGTGTGTTCTCTCATTTCTTTTTGGGCTTTCTCAGCCCCCCTATCCCCCCCCATTTCCACCTCCTGCTGTCCCCGCTCTACTCTTCTCATTCCTGTCGGCATTCCTGCGAGCTTCCCCTTCCTGTTTTTCCCCTACCGTTGTAAGTCTGACTCGGCCCCTTGGACCGCTACTACCAAGGACCTACTGTAGCTCCTCATGCACGTTCTCATTCTGCTGCCTTTCTATGGCATCTATGTCCTGCACTTCACCGCATCCACCTGTCCCTCATCATGTCTGTTTTCTTTTGGAACCTTGCTCATCTTCTCTCCACTGCGCATAGCTACTCCCTTGCTCCAGTCCTTCCGGTAACCAGGCCCCACAACTGAACTGCCTAATTCCCTCATGGACAACAGGACCTTAGCCCATGTTCTCTACAACTCCATTTGTAAGTACCTCTTGTTTCACTATCGACTCGCCTGCACTTGTAGTTGGGCTCCACAGTTTTATTTCATCATACATACTCTCTCCTTGCTCAAGCATCAGGCCATACCCGACACACAATAATGGAGTTCTAATTGGCTTTTACTGTGTTTTTTACTAAATGTGGATACCTTTGTAGCATACATGATATCTCAGAGTATCCGGGGCGGGGGCATTTCAGCCAACTCCTAAAGTCAGGCTGCTCTGTTTCTCTAGGATGTCCCACACAGAATGCAGGCAGCTTGCTCCAGCTGAGGAGTAGCCCAGGACTCTGGCACTAAAATGACGAACTGAGTATCCCTTTTACTGATGCCTTTACAGTATCACTCGACAATTGGGTAGGGGGCTGCTAAATAGCACTTGAGTGCCTGCATTTCTCTCTCAACATCCATAACCCAGGATAACCAATCTGGGATGCACAAAATAATTTCCGGTGAATTTCCCTCTCTGCCTATTTTCATATTGGTTACACAGAGATTTGTTTCTAGTGGGGTCCTGCTTTCATCTGCTTATGCATACCGTACCACTATAGCTCAGGTGAGAAGCAACACCTCAGTTCCCTCAGTTGTGCTTCTGTACATTCTCAGCCTGATAGGTTGGAACACCGGGAAGTGAAGCTTCCTCAACACAGGAAGGTCCAATTAAGAAATGCAGCCTCAAAGCAACACTTCGCGATTCAGTGTTTGACCTCCATATCATAACTCCTAACTTACTCCTCTCAATATGTTCCAGAGCACGTATCCTATTGACTTTGTCATCTGTGTCTACTATACCCTTCTTGGTTTATCTTCCTCATCTCCTCTACTAGTGCTACCATGCCTACATTTTCATATAGGAATTTCAACTTTCCTGTCCTATTCCAGCTCCATTACTACTCTCACTCTCTCTCTCTCTCTACAGTAGTATTGTACGTCAGCCAGCCCATACCAGCAGTATTACAGACTCTGTCCCTAACTTGTGTTTCTCAGGCGCTGAGCAAAGGTAGGCTTCCCCTGTCTACCAGGGATGGGATTCCGTTACATTCACTACCTCCTAGTACTTACCAACCAGACATCCTCCACCCCTAACTCTGCTGGACGCATCGAGTGAAGGTTAGCATGCCCTGACTACAAGGGATGGGAGCTATGTCTACAACATATGGACTGTTACCTTATCTTCTCTACCTCGTATCTGTTGCTGCTTCTCTTCGGGAATGGAACTACCTCCCACTTACCACTTTGACATCCTCCATCCCTAACTCTGCTTGGCAGCATCGAGTGCAGGTTAGCTCACCCTGGCTACCAGGGATGGGAGCCATGTCTATGATCTACAGACTGTTACCATACCTTCTCTACCTCATACCAGTTGCTGCTTCCCTTTGGGAATGAATCTCCTATGTCCCATGTACCCTCATCATTCTAACTAGGCCTGGCTGCCCCAAGTTACTATTATCCACCTCTGCCGTCCCTGACAGTTGCCTGAGTCTACAGCTTTATCTTGTATGTTCTCAGCCTAATCTCAGCTGCCACTTCCCTTTAGAAACAGGACTTTGCCTGACTTGCTTCTCCATCTTATCTTGTCTGCAGCCTAGACCCTTTGTCCTATCTGCTGACTTTGATGGCTGGGAGCCTGACTCTAACATGGACTGTCTCCACTGTTTGCATCTACGCAGATGAGGATTGCCATTTCCATTCAGAAACAGAATTTCTTCAACCAAGTTCTCTCATCGTTCTACATTCACTAGCCAAATCCAATCTGGATCATCTTGCCTCAAAAATCCCAGCTGGACACATGTCCTTCCATTCCACTGCTTTACATGTGTTTTTCTCCACCTGCTACCCAATGCCACAACCCTTCTGGACCTGGACCTCCTACTTCTGTCTGCAACTTTGACCATGGAACCAGGACCTCTTCAACTTGTTTGCCTCCATCCTGCCAGTTTGCCTCTTCCTTCAATCACAGGACCTTTCTGCTTTGAATGACTCCACTCGCCATCCCACTGTTCCATGGACCTTCATTCTCTAGCCCCTTTGGCCTCCTTTCCCTCATCATATGGATCTTGCCAGCTCATTCAGTCCCTCTCTCACTCGAGGTCGACCGCCTCATGGACTTCTTTGCTGCAGGTCACCTGTTCAGCTGCTGTACAAACTTGTTTTCTTTGCAGATTTGAGACCTCATCCTTCATCGCTCCAGCATGTTCCATCATTTTCTCTAGTAGTTTCCAGCCTTCGTCAGATGTGGGACTCCTGTGTCTCACCTCAGTTGCTCATGGTGCTTGGCTTGGCTACTTCGCCTTCCGTGGATCATCATCTGATGTCTTGCTTCAGCTTTCTTGCATTTGCATTTTGCTGCTGTTCGCTGTGGAACTGACCTGGTCCTGCACCTTTCTGCACTGGATGTCATCCGGCTTCACCTAGCCCATAGCTTCCCCTGCTTATTCCTTCAGTTCCTCAGGATCCACTCTGGACTTCCTTACCATTTGGATGGCTGCTTTTTTCATCTTCGCCTTGCAGGCTCTGGGCTTTGTACTGTTTGCTGTGGCTCTTTTGGGCCTTGTACCCTATCTCCGGCTGGTACTCATACCCAGTTATCTGTTCTCCATATGATCCATCTCATACTCCTACTCTGGCCATTCTTACAGTACCCTTCTACTACTCATTGGGTCGTTCGTTCATTACTCCGGAGGTATAGTCCTGTCAGCAAACATCCCTTAGCTAACATGCCGCATAGACTCTTACGCCATCATAGTTTTACACTGCCCACTCCTCACGATCATTCAATGATTCCCATTAGCCTGGACATTAGGAAGATCTTCTGTGACTCTATTGGATGTATAAACCAAATCCCATCCATTTAACCACCATGACTTCCCAGACTGCCTCGTCTCACTGACTATCCTCATACATGGAAAGGACTTAAATCCTCCTGCTATGCTCTGAAATAGTAGTCATCATCACTTCTATGGATACTGGGAATTGCAAGATAACCCATTAAACTAAGGACATTATCCATTTTCCTTCTCAACCTCATCTTCCAACACCATTCCTGTTCACCAAGTTACTCAACTCCTACTTCTCAACAGACATTGCTCATTTTTTTGAATTTCACAGATATCTTCCAGAACATTCAATGTGGGACCTCCACCGCCTTGCTGATTACTAACTCCATGCCATCCAAACCATCATTTTGCTCCTGGACTTCGCTATTCCACACTACACTCATCCGCACTATTTTACCTAGTACCTTAAGCTGGGTTAACTGCTCTTCCAGCTGACCCTTCAGTTTCTTCTTCTGGATTTACCTTAGTTAACCTCTGATGTAAAGACCATAACTAAAAACTGGCTCTCCTAAATTCTAACTGGCAATTTGTAACAGTCAAGACAAATTTCACCAACTCAGTCTTGCCTCCCACTCAGTATTACTCAGCAGTAGCACTACAATTTTATAATATCCTGCACTAATCGATCTCACTGCCAATCCAGGTTACAGACTTTTATTACATCTGCCTCCAAGCTTCTCTCTGTACTTCAGCATCAGGATTACCGGTACACTTAACCAACCTATGCCACTACAGTGCATCTCCTAGACGATCACACTACACAAATAACAACACTTATTTCGGGCAGCATACCAGCAGAGCATTTACTTATAAAGTCACGGATCTCGTGACCAAAGAAGCCATCCATCCCTCGTACAGAATTTCCAATCAATTATTATATTCATTAGGGTACCATCTGGACTGCTCTGCAAATTTTCTTCTATTTATTTACTAATCACTTATGACATTACTCTCATCAGTCAACCAATCTCTCCTCTACTCATTTCACTCTGGGGTGCTTACTTAGTGACTTATCACTTACTAATCGATTCCTTACTGCCAGACTACTTTGAACATCAAACCTTACATGAATTGGAGCTGTCACCAGAACTTTACAAATCATCATAAATGCCACAATGTACTGTCTGGTTTATATCAATCAAATTATGCTCCCAACTCAATACGCTTCTACAATCTTTTTGGATTTGCATCTTTCATTACCTTGGAAATATTGACTACATTAGTCCTTCTTTAACTGGACCTGCTCCATACATAGGATTCTATCATCCTTACAGTTAAGAAGTACCCTACATCCTCAGAATCATCATTCAGTCTGTATTATCCTTGGATTGAGAACAAATCAACATCCCCAGGGTACTCAGTGACTCTCTTCTGCTCTTTTCTACTTCATGGATGCTTCCTTAGCAACTCCTCATTCATTACTCAATTCTCTGCCTCCAGACCATACCTTGATATTCATACCTTTTACAAGTTGGATCATTCACCAATGACTTCTTGTACCATTGCATTTCCACCATTCCCAGTTTAGGACCTTAACCATCCAGTCATGCTCCTTCTGGTCATTACACCTTCGCAATTCTGTGGGACAAGGATCATTCATCACCTTGGAAAATTGAACATCCTTTGCCCTCCTTCACCTGGATTGACTTCATACTTTGGATTCTGTCGCTCATGCAGAAGACCTACTCTTCAACCTCAGGATCATCATACAATCAGCATCATCCGTGGATCGAGGATGGATCATCGTCTCTCCAAGCAGCTCACCAACCTTAAATTAGCTGTGGTTACTAGAACCTAGGTCCTTCTCCATTTAGTATGCCAAGAGAATGGGCAGACCTCCTGCCATGGGTTCTCAGAGGTTTCCTCCACCTGGGGGTTTTCCTCTCCTGAGTGCCAGGGGGTCATGCTCTCCATGAGTTGGAGGAAGTATCTTTTGGGGCCTTCTGTTCCCTACAAAGTACTACCAACATACCTACTACTAAAGGGTGGGAATAGAGTAAAGCCACAAAAAGTGCTACAAGTTACGCAAGCACTATATACCCCCATCTCTCAATATTGCTATTCCGAAAACATTGAATGGGAGGGCTTGCCCGAGGTTCAATGTGGGGAATAGCACATTCCACAACCTCTATTTAAGTCCTCCTCCAATGTACCTCCCTTGCTTAGGGAGTGTTTTTTGTCCACCACCTTCCCCTCCTCCTCCTTCTCTGGCGCTCTTCTCACCCTTGTTCATGGGCCTTCTATTCTGTACAAATTACTACCTACATACCTATGACTCAAGGGTGGGAATAGAGTAAAGTCACAAAAATTACTACAAATTGCACAAGCACTATATACCCCATCTCTCACTATTGCTATTCCACAAACATTGAGCAAATTGTGTCCCCTTGTTCTTGCACATCTCTTTTTCTGAAAGATGCTACCCTCTTGGACTTCGCTGATTCACTTGAGGTACTTGAAAGTTTCTATCATGTCCCCCCCCCAAAGGTATACATATTAAGCTCCTTTAGTCTCTCTTTATGTTGCTTCTGTTGCAAACCCTGCATCATTTTAGTAGCCCTCCTCTGGACTATATCCATCCTGTCTATGTCCTTGCAGAGGTGGGATCTCCAGAACTGCACGCAGTACTCCAGATGGGGTCTCACCAACTGTACGTACAGAGGAAAAATGACTTCCTGTTTTCTACTGGAGATGCCTCTCCCTATACATCCCAGTATCCCCCAGCCATCCTTACTGCCTTCTCACATTGCTTGCTTACCTTTAGGTCATCTGATATGACTACTCCCAGGTCCCTTTCCATTTTTGTTATTATTAATACCCCCCCCATTGTGCACTCTTCCTCTGGGTTTATGTTTCCTTGGTGCATTACTTTGCACTTCTTTGCACTGAATCTAAGCTGCTCTACTTTTGATCATTCCTCCAACCTTGCCAAACCCCTTCTCATCCTTTCCACCCCTTCTTGTGTATCAATCCTGTTGCAGATCTTTGTGTCATCTGCAAAGAGGCATACTTTTCCTTCCAGTCCCTCTGCAATGCCACTTATAAAGACATTAAAAAGGACCGGACCCAGTACTGAACCCTGCGGTACCCCGTTAGTAACCCCACTTTCTTCAGCATGGACTCTGTTTACTATTACCCTCTGTGTTATGTTGTCCAGCCATTTTTTTTACCCAGGCTACCACCTTGGGACCCACTCCCAGGCTGGCTAATTTGTTTATTAATCTATTGTGTGGGACTGTGTCAAATGCCTTGCTAGAGTCTAGGTAGGCCATGTCTCAGCCCCTCCGTGGTCTACTATTTTGGTCACCCAGTCAAAGAAATCTATTAGATTCATCTGACATGACGTTCCCACTGTGAATCCATGCTGCTTTGGTTCCTGTGCCCCGCTGGCCTCTAGGTACTCAACAATTCATTCTTTTAGAAGTGATTCCATCATTTTCCCTACCACGGAGGTCAAGCTAACAGGTCTGTAGTTTCCTGCCTCTGCTTTGCTCCCACTTTTCTGAAGGGGAATCACATCCATCTTTTCCAGTCCATAGGCACCACACCGTCCTCCCATGATTTGTTAAAAAGGGTAGTCAGTGGTGTCACTAGTTCTCCCCTTAGTTCTTTTAGAATTCTGGGGTGAATCCCATTGGGCCCCATTGCTTTGTGAACCTTCAGTTTTAGGAGTTCTTTCAGGACCCTTTCTTCTGTGAAAGGACTGGTATCGACCCTCCTATCCAGAGTGCTTCTATTGATTGGATTAGATACCTCCACCTCCTCTTCTTTTGTGACTACTGAGCAGAAGTATTCATTCAGTATCCCTACTTTTTCACTGTCCCTCTCTGCCCACCCATCCTCTCCTTTATTAAGCCTCACTGTCCCTCCCTTGGTCTTTCTTCGCTCCCTGATGTACCTATAAAAGGTTTTATCTCTCTTCTTAACCAAGTTGACTATCTTTTCCTTGGTTTGGGCTTTTGCTATTCCAACTGCCTTCCCTACTTCCTTTTGCTTTAACTGGTAAAGTTATCTGTCCTGCTCCTTCTGTGTTTCCTTATACTTCCTGAATGCTATCTTTTTCTCCCTAAACTTCCCCGTCACCTCTTTTGAGAACCATCGTATTTTTTTCTTTCATTTTGATTTGTTTGTTTGCTTCACACAAAGGCTTGTTGCCTCTGTGATGGCAGTTTTGATGTTTTCCCATTGTTCCTCCACCACTCCTTCCTGCCTGTTTGCTAGCGCTTTTCTGAGGCACTCTCCCATTTTGACAAAGTCAGCCCTCCTAAATTCCAGTACCTCAGGAATGTGTCTCATTCATATGAATGAATGCTATTCAAACCACTTATCCCACTTTCAGGGAGGAGTGCACCATGGAAGTAAGAAAGAGAGAAATGCATGCAAAAACTTTTAGATCCAATGATGAGCAGTTTAATTTTGTGCAGATTCATGCTGTTTTTGGGGGGGAGTGGGAGGGAAATTTATTTGGTGTCATTCAAAGGCACATTTGCTTTATAAAAATGTCTTTAATCAGTACTGTTGGCAGTCTAGCTCTGATATAAAAACGTAATATCCAGTTCCAAGCAGCTCAAGGGTTATTAACAGCTTCAGTTTTGAGGCATTTTTAATTTGTTGCCTGGGCTTCAACAAAATGATTTTTATTTAATTTGTATTCTTTCTATCTTGCTACTACCCCCCCACACCATTCCCAGGTGACCACCCAGCTTTTCTTCCAACTGCAAACTCTCCTCCCAATTACCACTCCCAGGGCAGGGCCTGATCAGGGTGTGTCCCCTTCACCAGACCACCTGAAGGTTGTGTGGGATACAGTGGACTGTGCAGGACCTGCGTGCACTAGGTGTCATGCTGCATCCTGTGGAATGCTCAATCCTTCTTCCCCCCACTGTCCCTCAGACAATCCAGGCCAGGGACATGAAAATGGGTCGCTGGCATTGTGAGTGGTGGACTTGCCAGTGTACTGATGTACTGGCTCCCAGCAAAATGATTTAACTAAAGCTGTCCCAGGCCCCTGCTTACAAATAAAATAGTCACTACCCTCTTATGAGTCCCCTAAGCTTTCATTTTAAAACTATAAGTGTTAAACTGTAAAAGGCATTGCTAGGTTTGAAAACTCCTGGAATACTGTGTGCAATTTTGGAATCCATATCTAAAGAAGGACAGGGACAGAGTGGAGGCATTGCAGATAAGGGTAACTGAGATGAGCCAGGCACTGCAGGAAAGAATATACAGTATGAAAAGAGGTTGGCAGATCTGAATATGCACGCTTGCAGCAAGAGGAGAGAGGAGGGATGTAGTTGAAACTTACAAATACCTCCATGAGGTAAACAAGATGGATAGCAGGGAATTGTCTGAGAGGGAATGCAAACACCAGGGGCAACTCCATGAAGCTGGAGGGAGCTATGTTTTAGAGATACCAGCGAGTACCTTTTCACAGAGAGGGTGGTGGAGGGGTGGAATAAGCTGCCAATGAAGGGGTGTGTTTGAAATCAGTAAGGGGATTCTAACTAGGGTGGGAGAGATACAAGAGTTTGACAAAAATCGCACCAAAATAGGATGGGGAAAAGGGAGACTGATGAGCCACAAAGGGCTGCCTCATTGAACATTAGTTTAATAGGAATGGGCAGACATGATGGCATAAGGGGCCTTTTCCTACCGACAGAGTCTATGTTTCTATGGGAACAGATACTGTATTATGCACCCCACAGCTGTGAAAGGTTTATGAAGTATATTCATGAAAGGAAGTGATACGCATCTGCAAGGAACTGTTTCTGCTAATATTCACTGGAAGGCTTGCCATGGTTCGTTGAGCAGCAGGTGACTCATGGCAAGCTACTGGTACTTAACCACGCAAGCCAAAACATCTTTTGGATGCTCATTGCGTTCACTTGTGTGTGTGCACAAGGAACATTTTGGGACAGTACAACTTTTGGAGGTGTGTGACCCTCCTGTCCAATGCAGTGTTCCATGTAGCAGGCACGACTGTACCGCACCAATGGATGCGCAAGCTGTCTATGACGGCAGTTCAGCTGCAGTGGTCTTCAGTTCAAAGAAAACCACCACTGCAATCAGCGGTGGTAACGTGTCTGTGTTTAGCAATTATTTATTTATTTGCTTTTGTTAACTGGGTAAGCACACTAGATAGCCAAGTGCCCATTTTCAGGTGCGACCCGTGAGGGTTACAAGTCAAGTGAGTACAAGTACAGTAAGGAAGTCAATGTAGCATACAGAGAATAACAGGCATCACGGGGATTACATTAGGTAGTTAACAGTATTAGATAACTAAATGGCACAAGAACAATACAGTAATGGTACATACAGGGAGGATTTGAACAGTAAGGAATTCTAGGAAAGCTTACAGAGAATGAACAGGCTTCATAGGGATAACATTAGGTGCTAGACAGTATCTAAGAACTATATGGGACATGATCAATGCAGTAAAGGTACATACAGGGTAGGATTGAGTATGCATAACAGGTTCAATCAGGGAAAAAGGGACTGAGAATAAGTGCCCATGGGAGGAGGGTGCACAGGGGGTAGTCAAGTACTAGTTACTCAACGAAGTGCATGAGGATAAGTGCAGTTAGCGCTAAGGCTCCCACCCTAAATTAGCCTGGGTGGGAATAAGTGGGCTATGCTAGAAGGCTACGAGGTGCAGGGACATGCTGAAGAAGGTTTTAAAAGTTCAGAGGAGGCCTTAAAGCTGGGATGGGAGGGAGGACCGTGTTAGTACAGGGTGAGTTCCACATTTTAGGGGATAGGTGTGAAGGCCTGATCACCAGCAAGAGTGCAGGTTCTTGGGACCAGGCGATCCAGTGCGCCCTGGATCTTAGGAGCTAGAAAGGGGTGCGGGTTTGGGGAAGGGCAAGAGCAGAAGAGAAGTGGCTGCCGGATAATGTTGTCAATGAGGCTTCGGGTACAAAGAATACGGTGAGCTTCTCCGAGAGCCACTCCAGACGTGTGTAGAGATTGCAGCGGTGTGTGAGGGGAGGGGAGGAGAGCGCAAATCGACATATATTGTTATATGCCATGTCCCATTTTGAGAGGCTGGATTTGAGTACTGGGGCAAAGGTGACGAGCCTGCAGCAGAGTGTAGGGAGGAGGACCCCCCCCCGGCTATAGCCCTACGAGCAGCCGGAGTGAGGCAGTTTTTGGCTCGGTAGGCTAGGCCAAGATTTCCATTTGTAGCCTTGCAGGCATTCCTGATGTGGAGGGTTAGGTCCAACTGTGGGTCCAGCATGATGGCCAGGTACTTGGCAGCGGCTACTGTCTGGAGAGGAGAGCCATCGGACCCAAAGATTTGCAGAGGAGCAGGGCAGGGTTTAATTATGTTTGAGGAACCAAAAAAGCATGGCTTGAGATTTCTTGAGGTTCAGGGTAAGCCTGTGTTCCCCTAGCCAGGTCTGGATGCGCGTGAAGTCAGAGTTTAAATGGGAGTTTATTGTGGAGATGTTGTGGGAGCTGGCCAGGATGACGAGGTCATCCGCATACAGGGTGGTGAGGCTGTGGGCAGCGACAGACAGCAGTTCATTGATGAAGAGCGAGAATAGTGTGGGGCCCAGTACAGATCCCTGGGGGATGCCGCGGAGGACTGGTGAGGGGTTGGAGAGGGTCCGATTGAAGCAGGTATACTGCTGCCTACCGGAGAGGTAGTTAAGGAACCAGGCATGGGGGGGGAATCCAAGGGATAGGAGCGTGGAGCAGAGGAGGGAGTGATCGACCCTGTCGAAGGCTTTGGAGAGGTCCACAAAGATAGCTCTGGTAAGTTTGCCTTGGTCAGCAGCAGTCCTAATCTGTGAGGTGACTAGAGCAAGGGCAGTGGACGTGCAGTGTCCTTTCCTGAACCTGTGTTGTGCGGGAGAGAGGATGTTGTAGTTCTGGATATAATGGGACAATTGAGAGGCAGCAGCTTTCTCCAGTAGTTTGCTAGTGGCAGACAGAATGGCGATTGGGCGGTAGTTAGTGGGGTTTTTGGGGTTACCCTGTTTTAAGACAGGGATAACCTTGGCCACTTTCCATAATTTGGGGCATATTGACATCACCCAATTTCTACCCACCGATGTTGGGGGTGTCCAATCCCCCTGTCGGCATGCCCCCTTCCCAGTTCATTTGCTGGTAGGAGAGCCTTCCCATCAGCATAATGTCCCCCACCATGAGTAGTGTGCCGAGGGGGCCCAATCCCTCGCTTTGTGCCCCCAACACACACACACTGTATGTGCTGACGAGCCCAATCCTCATCGGCTCCAGGCCCCCAAACAACACCGAGGAAGCCACCCCAGTGTGCCAATCATCCCTGTAAATGTAAAATGGTCCTGCAATGTCTTTTAAATTGTTTTTACCTGTAGAAACAGAAAATGGTCACTCATTGTCTCGGTGCCCCCTCCCAACCGCACCCACCATCTGCACTAACAACCTCCCACCCCCTCACCCTGTACTCACCTCCAGAGTCTGGCATGGTGATCTTCGGTGGAGCGAGAACACGTCTGCACTCTTCAAAGCCGACCGCGAACTGAAGAAATGCTGGTAAGCTGTATAATGACATAAATGTTTTTTTTTTTTAACTTAGGTGGATATCTCAGCGATTTTTGCAAATTTTGGCACCAAATTTTCAACATGGGGTTCTTGGGACCCCATCTCATGAATTCAGTCACTGTCATGTGGTTATTCGGTCCAAAAGGTGATTTTGCAGTCACTGCGTGGAGTCGCCTTTTGGGACTGATTAATGAAACAACAGTGTCACTGTTCATGAGGTGGGCTCCCAAAAAGGCTATGTTGCAAATTTGATGAAAAAATTCCAAATTACTGTTACTAAATGTTGCTCAGTTTCCATGCACACTCGTAACTTCGAGAATTTGCAATATTTTCTCTCCAGATTTTCAACATTGCCATTTTTTCACACCTCCTTATGAACAGTACAGCTGTCATTTTTCATATCCTGGCCAAAATGTGTTTTCGCACATCCAGTGCACAATGGTGCAGTCGCTGTGGGAAATCACTGTTCAGGACAGATTACAAAAATCACAGTGACACTGTTCATGAGCGAGAGGATTCAAAATGCCTATGTTGAAAATAGTGACAAGAATCCCACAAAATGACTATATTCTGGCGTGTGATGCGCGAATTAGTAAGTTTGAGAATTTGTAATATTTTCATTCCAGATTTTTAACATTGCCATTTTTGCACACCTCCTTATGAACAGTACAGCTTCCATTTTTCCAAAAATGCCTGAAATGTGTTTTCGCACATCTGGTGCAGAATGGCGTGGTCACTGTGAGAAATCAATATTCAGGGCAGATTAAGAAAATCATAGTGACACTATTCATGAGCAGAGGTTACAAAATGCCTGTGTTGAAAATTTGGTGAAAGACATCCATGAAATGACTGTGTTACGAGTGTGCATTGTGCAGTTTCCACGTACTCTCGTAAGTTTGAGAATTTTTTATATTTTCACTCCAGATTTTCAACATTGCCATCTCTTCACAACTCCCTATGAATGGTACAGCTGTTATTTTTCACATCCTGCCTGAACTGTGTTTTCGCACATCTGGTGCAGAATGGCACGGTCACTGTGGGAAATCAACGTTCAGAACAGATTAACAAAATCACAGTGCCACTGTTCATGAGCAGAGGTCCCAAATGCTTTTATGAGGTGAGAGTCACAAAAAGGCCATGTTGAAAATTTGCAGTGCAAATACCAGCAAATGCCCAGGACATTAGGGTTTCTAACCCAAGCACTGGGTGGTTAAGTTACTTGCTCAGAGTCACAAAGTATGCAAGTGGGTGTCAGTGGCTCAGTAGGTAGCACACTCGCCTCTGAGGCTGGGAGATCAGAGGGCTGTGGGTTCAGTTCCCACATCTGGCACTTGGGTTAATATCCCATTACTGACACTGTAGTGCAGCATGAGAGGGTTGCTGCACTTCTGAGGTGTCGTCTTTCGGATGAGACGTTAAACCGAGGTCCCATCTACCTGGATTGGTGGTAGTTCAGGTAGATGTTAAAGATTTCCAAGGCACTTATTGAAAAGAGTAGGGGAATTTCCCTGGTGTTCTGGCTAAATTTCCCTCATTCACTAAAAATACCACCAACAGCTTAATCTGGTTCAAGGTCAGTTGGCATTCATCTGTATCCCCCTCCCCCGGGTCGTGCCTGAAAATAGACAGGATTTGTCTAGTGCACTTACCCAGTCAACAAAAAATAAAAGTGGAGGTTGTGAAAATCAAACTCATGTGTTCTCTGCTGGATGTAGCAAGCTCATTCACAGCTCACTACCCTAACCTCTAGGCTATACTGTCAGCAAATTAGCAATATCCTGTAATTTGGTGATACATACAAGCTTGTGACACTTGATTCAATTTTACTGGGCTAGACCTGTCTATCACAGGAGCTCTGTTTTGTTTTCTAATCTCACTTTACCCATAAGTTGTTGTTTCTATAAAAATAGGATTGCAGGAGGATATATTAATATTTCTAGACTAGTTCAATCCCCCCTTCTCTTGACCAACATAACTGTGGTAGATGATTGGAATTGATGGGGAAATGGGGGTTTCAATAAAGTTATTTTGCTCAGTGCCAGAACAGAATATGTGATGTTAGACATAAGAGTGCATGGACAGTACAATACAACTTCTGATATATAAAGGACATTTCTTATGTTAAAGCTTGAAAATCCTCACAGATCACTAAAAATCTATCTTTTTACTCTGTGTAAAGATAATGGCTCTGTGTCATTGTTACGCAGCCTCCGGACTTTACCTTGTCGCTGGTGGTTGGGCTTAACTGCTGACTTCTATCCTGAAGTTAGCAGACACTGAAAACTCCTAACACATGTGTATGAAGACTGCATGCTTGAGACTAATAATGCACATATTTCCATGCTATCATTAATTTTCACCTTGGCAGCCACTGTATCAGGTTAAGCAATGGATGGTTCAATCTTCATTCATATGGAGCTGCTGGAGGAAATGGGTTGATGACTGAGCTCTTAATATTCTTTATTAAATATTCCTGTGTGAAATAACTGCATTCTTATTAATACGATCGTCATTATAAATGTACATTTATTGTATTTCTGTATAGCAAAAATTGGTTTACAAAAAGTGCCCTTAGAGAGAGAGAGGGGAAAGAGGGACAGTACCTCTCAGCTTTCCCTGATTTTTAAGGCTGTCCCTGATTTTGCCTCAGAATGTTCCTGTTCCTTCTACAATTTGTGTTTCTCTGACTGAACAGTGGGTATACTGTATGCTCACAATATTGTCAAACAGAGTTACAGACTTGCTTTTCTGCAGACAAAGTATTTTACACCAATACTCTTACACTGCCTACTTCAGAGGAGAGAACCAATTGTTCAGCTGTGTCCCTCATTTTACTTCTTTGTCACAGATTTTTTTCAGCCATGTCCAAGTGCCACACACCACTGCAAATACCTGCAAGCGAATGTTTACTTTACATTGACAAATGCTTGTTTTTTGTTTGCTGCAGGCTGCCTTGCACTTTCCCTGCCTTGGGCCCTTTCTAATTACTTAGACCCCCCCCCCAAATGTCTCCATGTAGGAACCCAGTGTGACCCACCACCTGCAACAAAAAGAAACCCCAGGGAGGAGTCTTCTCCAGATAAAGCCTATCTAAGTCTCTACCATTGTTGGAGAAATAGACTAACTCGCCACTTATATTCTTCAGAGTGTCAGCTGGTCCTCCCTGCTGAGGCTGAAAAAGAGCGCATGAGGAGGCAAGATCTCTCTGGGTATGCCAACAAGGCTGGAAACATTTAAAAATAAGGAATTAGGATGAGTTTATGAAAAAATGTTCACTTGGCAAAGAAAACCATTTGACCAGTAACTGTTGCCCTGATAAAGAGGGATTTTCCCCTCAAAACATTTAGCAGGCACCCTCTAACAGTACTGTGACCAATGGTTATTAAATAAAAATTGTGCAAATTGAAGAACATAAGTGTTGAATGAGTCTATTTCTCCAGAAACCGTAGATACCTGGACATGTCTCCCTCTGCTGGACTGCTCACTTGTTTCTGAGAATCCTAACGTCATGTCTGTCTTTCTGCTCACTTGACTTCCAGCTATGACAGCCACTTCATGCTGCTGATGCCATTCCTTGCTCTTGTTTACTGTGCATCATCCTCCTTCCTACACTGCCCTCAGGATTTGGGGGCATTCCTGGAGGGCTCTGTGCCCCTCTTTCCTTCTCAAATGGTTACATACCTCTTACTTTACCAGGATTCATTCCCTGTACATGCCATGAGTTCTCTGCCCTATGCATGGATGAGTTTCACAGCCTATGCCCTCCTCACAACTGTGCGTACCTGGCTATTTCTGCCTCCCCTAGGACATGGATTCTTTCCCCATTCATTCCTCCTTGCTGACTATGATGTTTGCTGGGGCTTTTTCCTCTTTGGGGTTGTTGCCTGCCCATCCTGCTCTCCTGTCCTACTGATTGCTGTGCTCTGTAATTATGTCCACATTTTTACAAATTAAAGTGTTGTGAGCACTTTAATTTGACTATATTGGATATTCTGTGCACCACAATTTCTCCTTTTTTCTTTGCCTGAACTGGGGATGGGCCCCTGAATTTGATAATTAACACCAGAGATTCTGGAGTTGCAGGCATTGTGTTATTTCTATTTTTGCTTCCTCCTTGTTACCTCCTACTGTTGCTGCAGCAGTGCTTCTGCTGCTGTGCTGCTCCTTTTGCCACCTCCGCACTTCCTGTTTGGTGCCATCCTTTCTCTGCACTGCTGGCTGTTTTTCCCCTCTTTTGTCACACATGACTCCAGTCTGTCCAATGCAGGACAGATGACTGCTTCTTCTAGGGTATGCTCTTCATTCTCTAGGGCTCTGTACCCTGTGGCTGCACTTGACTTCCTTATCTGAGCTACTGTGGGTAACACTAGGTAGGAAGAAGGGGGGGACCCTGTGGCTGGGGGTGGCATACAGACCACCTGCACAAGGAGATGAAGATGATAGATGGCTAACTTGGGCAATTAGAAGGCTGGCACTGAAAGGTGAACTGCTACTGGTGAGTGACCTGAACCTCCCAGAAGTTGACTGGAAAATCCTGGATGCAGCATCGGCAAGGAGCAGGGAGGTATTAGCCAAGCTGCAAGGGGTATTCCTTCAACAGCTGGTCAGGGAGGCAACGAGGGGAAGCAACTTGTTGGATGTAGTCCTGATTAATGGGGAGAGTGTGGAGGAGGTGTGGGTGGGAGAAGCCTTGGGCACCAGGGACCACAGTGTGGTATGGTTCAGGGTCAGGGCAGGGAGGGAGACAAATAAGACAAATAGGACAGTCATAGACTTCAGACACACAGACGTTAATAAGATGAGAAAGATAGGGAAAAAGTGGAATATACAGAGAAGATGGGGCAGTGGAGGAACTATGGGAAGCTATCAGGGGAAGCATTCAGGAAGCAGCAGAAATGTGCATAAAAAAGGTCAGCAAGAGCAAGAGGGGGAGGAGACCACTCTGGTTCACTAGGGAGGTGGCGGGGGCAGTCAGGGAAAGGAGGACAGCTTTCTGAAAATTTAAGATGACACTTAGAGAGGAGGATAGGGAGAAGAGGAGTCTGGCAGGGAGGGAGATCAGAAGTGCAAAAGCAGCCACTTAGGAGAAAATAGCCAAAAGGGCCAGTAGGGGATTAAAACGTTTTTCAGATATGTGAGGGAGAGGAAAAGAGCAGGGCAGGTGATTGCTAGACTGAGAGGGGAAGGAGGAATAAACTTGGAGCAGGACTATGAAAAGGCAGAGGCACTAAAGGAGTATTTTAGCTCGGTGTTCAAGGAAGAGGTGGAAGGCAGGGGTCTGGTACTAGCACCCAAGGGGAAGGAGGCAAATGGGTGGATCAGAGCCCATTCACTGTGGATATGGTCAGGGCTGAGCTGGATAGACTAAGGGTGGACAAGGTAATGTGGTCTGACAGGTTGCACCTCAGAGTGATCAAGGAATTGAGGGAGGAGCTGGCCGCACCCTTGACAAGGCTCTTGAACCTGTCCCTGGATACGGGGAGGGAGCCAGAGGACTGGAGGTAGGGTTACCACCTGTCCCTACTTTCGTAGGACAGTCCTGATTTGGGCAGCTGTGTCCTGCGAAAAAACATGAAAAATACTAAATGTCCTGACATTATAGTACTAAAGAATATTTTCAGACTTTCCTCTAAATGTGGCAAAAACTATAGAACCTTAACTAAAATACCTTAAAATGATTAGAAACACTAGGGATCATCTAAAAAACTGCAACACTTAGTCTCAATTCTGATTATTTAGAGAAAAAATCTGTTGTGTTGGTTAAGGTTACATATTGTCCTGCGAAAAATCATGTTTCAGTAAGAAATGTCCCACTTTGGGCTTCTTAAAAGGTGGTAACCCTAACTGGAGGAGGGCTGACATAGTGCCCTTGCCAAGGGAGGTAGCAGGGAGCTGAAGGAAAACTACCACCCAGTCAGCCTCACATCTGTGGTGGGGAGGGTAATGGAGGCATTAATCAAGGAGAGGGCAGTGAATTACCTGGAGGAGTGTGGCTTACAGCAGACAGCATGGCTTCACCAAGGGGAAATCATTGTCAGACCAACCAAATTAAGTTCTTTGATGGCATGACTCAGGTAATTGACCAGGGAGGGACAGTGGATGTGGCCTATCTGGACTTCAGCAAGGCCTTCTACACCGTCCATCATAGGACGTTGGTGAGCAAGATGGAAAGCATGGGGTTGGGAGGGAAAATAACAGGCTGGGTGGAGGCCTGGCTAGC
This sequence comes from Neoceratodus forsteri, assembly GCA_016271365.2. NCBI lineage: Eukaryota > Metazoa > Chordata > Ceratodontiformes > Ceratodontidae > Neoceratodus > Neoceratodus forsteri. Next base: position 1,268,078,908 of record CM057453.1, read on the forward strand.
AGGAAGAACTCAGAAAGTAGTGCCTAATGGGGTGCACTCCGAGATGGCAAGGGTAAGGAGTAGAGTGCCGCAGGGGTCAGTTTTGGGTCCACTTCTCTTCAACATCTACATCAGTGATATTGCAGAGGGTTTGAGAGGGAGGGTGTGCCCATTTGCCAATGATTCAAAAATCTGCAATAGGGTGAACACCCCCGAAGGGGTGGAAGACATGAGGAGGGACCTCAAGATGCTCAAGGAGTGGGACGGGAAATGTCAGCTGAAATTTTTTGCCAAGAAGTGCGCTGTGATGCACCTAGGGAGGAAAAACATGTCAGCCGATACATGCTGGGGAGGGAAGGGAGGAAATCAAAGAATCAGAACAGGAAAGGGATCTGGGGATCATAGTCGCCTCAAACCTTAAGGTAGGTTTCCAATGTAGTAGGGCAGTGGGAAGGGCCAATGGAATGTTGGCGTGCATAGGCAGGGGTATTACTAGCAGAAGGAGAGAAGTTATAATGCCCCTCTACAAAGCCATGGTGAGGCCGCACTTAGAATACAGGATTCAGTTCTGGAGACCACACCTCTGCAAGGATATAGATGCATTGAAGAGGGTTCAGACAGGGGCAACAAAGATGGTACAGAGTATGCGGGGGGGGGAATATGAGCAGAGGTGTAAGGAGCTGAATCTGTACATGCTGGAAACAAGGAGGGGAAGGGGGTACATGATTAAAACCTTTAAATATGTAAAGGGGCTCAATAAAGTAGGTGAATGGGGTCTGCTGAGGAGGAAGGAGGGAGCCAGAACTAGAGGGCACAGCCTCAGATTGCAAGGAAATTGGTTCAGGGGCAATTGTAGGGGGTGCTTCTTCACAGATAGGGTGGTGGAGCCCTGGAACAGACTGGTGGATGGAGTGGTGGGGGCTACGATGATGGAGGAATTTAAGCGGGCACGGGACAGTTATATGGGACTGAGTATTGGGGGAGGGTGGGGGCAGGTGGGGAGGAGGGTATATGAAAGGGGAAGGTTGGGCAGACTAAATGGGCCAGAAGGGTCCTTTTCTGCCATCAAATTTCTATGATTCTATGATCTGTGCTTCAGCTTTCACTAACTCTGGGCTGCTGCCCAACTACTTGGGCACTCACTCCAGTTGTTGTAAGGCCATACTTGAATTTTTGGGTACTCCCAGCTAGCTCCTGGGAAGGAGCACAGTTTTTATTTTAATGTTCCAGTACCTTATTGTGGGCACACATAACCAATTCCTGGTCTCCGGGTGGTGACTGATGCCATGGTGGTGATGTTCACCCTCTCAGTACAAAGAATGACCCCTCCCAGCCTCTCACCAGGGGGGGGTAGCTTTGCCCAGGGCCCACGAACTGGAGGTGGGTATATCAGGTAGCCGGGCCACCATGCCCCTGGTGAACGGTGGCCCAGAATGGCTACCAGTAACAGGCCAATCACAGGGGCCCCCACAACTGGGGGGGGCGCAGCCCAAACTTCCAGGGGAGGGGTGTTGGGGGGGTTTAAGGGCGGTGCAGAGAAGGATTTCCCCTTCTCTGAACCTGCCCTTGACCTCTGGAAAAATTTGTCTGAAAAAGTTTCTCCCTAAAAGCTGCTTTAATATTAGTGAAAAACTTTAAGGAAGTATTTTCTGGAACCTGGGGCTACATCCAAAAAATAAAGGAACAGTTCAGACACTGGTAATATCACAGAAAAGTCAAATTTCTGAATTTTCATTAATCTAGGTTTAATCGCAAACTGTGTTGCAGCAACTAATGTGTAAGTGCATTAGCTCAAGAGGATTTTACATGTGGTATTAAGTTTAACAGATAAAGTTACACCAGTCTGAATTTAAAACAGGCAAAGTTCTTGCTCCAAGCCAACATAATTAATCCATGGAACTACAAACCACTCAGTGATTTTAAAATCCATTTTAGAAGTAGAAGGTGATAGAAACACCTAATCAATGGAAAATTTTAAATCCAAACTAAAAAAAAAAAAAAGAAAAAAACCTGCCCATCTGCAACTTTTAGGGCATAAGCTGGCAAAGCAATATATATGGGAACCAGGGATGTATTGATATAAATCCTCCTGGTAGCTTTCCCTAGCAAGGGGGGTGGCATACATTCCAATAGTTAATACAGTGCTAACCCTATTTACTGAGAGGATATAGGGTCGCATGCAAGAGGCCCAAGGGAACAGATATCTGACAATTAATTTGCATCTAAAGAAAGCAGTTTAATTTGGCTCCCCACCGCAGGAGAAAATCTTTAAGGGGGGGGCAACTAGACCGGGTAACAGTACTTCTTTTAAAGAAAATGTACAATGTCTGTTGGGGATGTTAAATATGTCTTGTCTTGTCTTGTCTTTTCCACATAGCCTAGGTTGTAATCCACGGCTCTTTACCTTGTCCCTATCTTCCTCTAACCTAATATGGCAGCTGATGGGATATTCTGGAGCTGGCATCACAAGCCGTGGCTGGTCCCAGCTCACAGCAGTCTGAGGGTACTGACAGAGAAGCCTTTCAGAGGATGAAGGAACTGGGAGGTCCCAATTGGTGGGAGGCAGCGGCCAGGCTGGATCCAGCGCTACAGGTGACAGTCCCTGTCACACAAACCCCACGGGCATGTGACGCAGGGCCAGACATGAGTGGTGATACCTTGGCTGGTGGACAAGAGGCGGTGCCAGGTAGGCGTCCTGCAAGGCAGAGACAGCCATGTGCACACTTTTTGGAAACAGTAACCAAGTCGCCTACAGGTAGGAATGAGGGACGAGGTAAAAGGGCATCAATGGCAGAGCCGCAAGCAAGAACCAAAAATGTCAGAGGTCAACAGCGAATGACGGAATGGCCAGGCGGGACTGGAGCAATGCAGGGAGGAACACCCTTTATGCCAGGAGAGCAAGCAGAACCGGTGCTCGGGGGGCATGATGGACTTGAACCCACTGGTGAGTCAAGGGATTTAATTGCAGAGGGCTCGCCCCACACTTCTGAGGTGGAGGAGCTGACGGAGGGAGAGGAGGACCAAGAAGGAAGTGACGCATCCTCAATAGTGATACAATCACTCATGAGGCTGCGGACATGGAGGTCCATTGAAGAAAGAGAGGGTCTTGCTCCGTAGCATACCCTACAGTCTGGTGAAGTGCCACGGGGGGGGGTTACAGGGGGCCAACAGGCATCAAAATGAACCCATTGCCGTTTATGGGTGGGATTTTCACCACTGTCGGCCCCGTAGCCCGCCATCTCACAGGGACTCTGCAGTAACTGGGGATAGCCCATATGGGCAAGGTGATCTGGGAAGGGGGGCAAATGGCCTTGTCCCAGAAACCAGACGTGGGGGCCAGCAGTGGGTCCCAGCACAGGCCCACGACCGGGTACATCATACAACATTGGGCACAACAGCCATGGCTGGAATCGGCCCGGGTCAGGCACAACTGGAAGGGGGTGTTCATGCAAATCCATGGATACCCTTTCTGTGGGGCCCCCTTTGGGCACAAGGCCCTTCCCTCTGGCCAGCATACCCTTGGGGAGTAGGTGACCCCGTGGGCCAGAACCCTTGGGGATGGTGGGAAACCCCACATCAGTTGGAACCCAGGGTTACAATGCAGCAAGGGATGGGACAAGAGGGGGGAGCAGGACTGTCTCCTGAAACACTAATTAGGACTCCTCCCCCTCCAATACTCCCCATGGGAACATCACCTCCTGTGGCTCCAAGGGTGAGCCCAGGGCAACAGGTAGTTGTAGGGCAGGAAACAACACAAGTCTGGATGGGGGGATATGTCCCAGGCTCGAGCCAGCGTACAAGGAGGTGGCAGTGGAGGCCCCCCTTCTTTGGCCCCACTGAGAGAACAAGGACATGCCACTGATCAAGGGAAAGGTCCAAGTGGGGCAGTGGGGTCCTCAGGGCCTTGACTGCACCACAGCCGAGTCCCACCCCACCGACTCCCTCTGTCCCAGTGCCCAACAACAACAAATGGGCATATGCAGGATTGGAGGATTCCTTAGGGGACCATTTATCAGACAATGTGAGGGAGAAAATATGGAGGGGAGAGTATATTGACATGTTCTCTCTGCTACACAGGGAACTCCCGGAGGAGGAAAATGAAAAAAAAGGAAAGAAGGAGAGGGTGCGGAGGCCGAAAGTTCCCTTCACTTTTGAGAAATGGACTGCGGCCTTCGACATTTTCATGTCAGTGTACTGGATGAAGTACCCAGATAAGTTGCTGCCCTTACTTAAGTACAGGGACACCATTAAGTTTGCTCACTTGTCATTTGACGGGTTGGGCTGGTTAAAATATGATGAGCAGTTTCATCTCAAATTGGCACGACAACCCAGTTTGAAATGGGAAAATATGCATCTCGACCTATGGGCCAGGTACATGACCAGGGGCAGACCTAATTCAGTAACTTACACTGATAGTGAGCATGTGATCACCTGACCCAGTACCGGTGACAAAAGGGATTTCAAAAAAGGGGACAAGAAAGCTTGTTACGATTATAATAAATAGAAGTGCCTTCGGAGCCATTGTAAATTCCATCATGTCTGCAGGTCCTGTGGAGGAAGTCACCGGGTTACCGATTGCAAAAAAGCCACATCCGGAACTTCCGGTCCACCCCATTCTGACAAGTCCAAGTCCGCAGCCGGCTAAGCTGGCAAACACTCCAGTAGACTTACAGATGATGTTGAATTGGCTTACCCAGTTTCCTGACCAGTGAGCAGCACACTTCTTGCGGGCTGATTTTAGCACAGGATTTGAAATCCCTTACAGGGGTCCTTGGATTGCTACGGCAGCCCGCAATCCGAAGTCTACTATCGCTCTGCCAACAATGTTGGCACACAAGATGAAATAAGAGGTACAAGCAGGACAGGTTGCGGGCCCTTTTGGCCAGCCTCCTTTCCTGACACTCTGAATATCTCCACTTGGCCTTGTTCCAAAAAAGAACAAAGGGGAATACTGGCTGATCCACCACCTTTCATACCTGAAAGGAGGATCGGTGAACGACCACATATCACCAGAAGATGCGTCAGTCAATTATGCGTCCTTGGATGCGGCGGTCGAGCTGGTGCGGGGCTTAGGCACGGGCACCTTGATGACAAAGAGTGACATAAAGTCAGCATTTTGCCTGTTACCAGTACAACCAAAAGACTCTGATCTCCTGGGTTTTATGTTCCAAGGGCAATGGTACTATGACATAGCAATGCCCATGGGATGCTCGATTAGCTGTGCAGCATCTGAGGCATTCTCTACCTTCTTAGAATGGGCCACCAAGGTTTTTACAGGGAACACTGCGATCATTCATTACTTTGATGACTTTTTATTTGCAGGTCCCAATGATTCAGGTAAGTGCCAAGGCACTCTGAGCAGTTTTCAGATTTTGATGAAAAAATTTTGTGTATCACTGGCATTAGAAAAAACAGAGGGTCGTACCACATGCATCTCATTCTTGGGTATTGAGCTGGACTCTTTGGCCATGGTGTCACAGTTACCTTTGGACAAGGTAGAAAACCATTGATGGTTGCTGGGGGAGGTTATTGGAGCAAAAAAAGGCCACCCTAGTGCAATTGCAGTCTCTGCTAGGCCACCTCAACTTTGCATGCTGGGCAGTGAGCCCTGGGCGCCCATTCCTCAGGAGACTGGCGGCAGCAGTGTCTGGTCCTACAAAACTCTACCACCATATATGGATATCAAGGGGCCTCAAGGCCAACTTGTGGGTGTGGGAATCCTTTCTAACCAATTTTAATGGAGTAAGCATGTGGCAAGACAAAGGACACCACCACCATGGGTTGGATATGGTCACGGACGCATCCGGAGGCATAGGTTTTGGGGCATATTTTCAAAGGTCCTGGTTTGCAGGAATGTGGCCACAGAATTGGGTGGAGCAGGGGTTAACAAAAACATCATGCTGCTAGAGCTGTTCCCAATCATGGTAGCAGTCCAAGTGTGGGGACATCAGCTGGAGAACCAGGCAGTGCTGTTTTTCTCGGACAACAAGGCAGTGGTGGATATCATCAATTCACAATCTTCCAAGTCGGAGGATGTGATGAGGGTATTGCGAGTGTTTGTGTTATGATGTCTATCTCGGAACATCACATTCCGGGCAAAACATGTGCCTGGGAAGGATAATGTAAGCGCTGATGCCTTGTCTCAGTTGCAGTCTGAACGCTTCAGACAGCTGACGCCACATGCAGAAACAGCCCCAACGTTGATCCCAGACACACTCTGGCAACTTGAGAGTTAGGAAAGCTTCAATGGGTTCAACTTACTGTTGCCCCATCGATCTGGAAGAAATACTCAGGTAGCTTTGTAGCATTTGCCTGTTTTTGTGGACTGCAGATAAGTGAGACCCCCCCATGAAACACAACAACAGGTACAAGAATACACGCTCCACCTTATTCAGTTGCTTCGGGCCCCTTCTGCTATCCAAGCACACTTGTCCAGAATAGCCTTCATTTGGCAAGCATTGGGCCACCCTGACCCAACCAGTAACTTCACAACCCGCAAGATGCTGGAGGGGTGGAAAAAGTCCCGGGGGCAGAAGCCAGACCCCAGGAAGCCAATAGGCCTGGGTGACCTGACCAACATACTGACAGCATTAGGTGTAGTATGTAGCACATGGTACGAGGCCCAGTAATTCATGTCCTTGTTTACATGTGCATTTTATGGGGCTTTCAGGATTTCGGAGCTGGTTCCAGACTCAAAAACAGCTGTGGGGGGTTCCAACATCCAGTTAGAGGACATCTCCTGGATGCCCGACAGAGTATCCCTATTGCTCAGAAGTTCAAAAACAAATCAAATGGATCCCCCAGCAATGATCACATTACATTGTTCAAGCACCAGCGAGTCCTACCCTTACACCTGTTTACAGGCTTTCTTGGCAGATAGACCCGTGGGGGGGCCATTTGTTTGTGCATAGCGATGGATCCCCAGTGATCAGACGCCAATTTGCAGCAATCCTATGCAAGAGTTTGTGGTTCATGGGTAAGGACCCCAAGGTTTTCAGCACCCACTCATTTTGAATCGGGGCTGCCACGGAAGCCTCGAGATTGGGCCTGGGAGAGGCACAGATCAAGAAGATTGGTAGGTGGTCTTCAGCAGCCTTTAAGGGGTATATCTGGCTGCAACAGAGCTTAGAGGCAGTGCAAGAGTAACAGAAGTCATGCTGGCAAGAAACAGTTAGGATGAAGGATAATGACTCTCTTTTTTGTTTACCTTCTAGCAGAGTGGATGATACCAGCGAATTTATGGGTCATCGGCCATTCATACATCTGGGAGGCCCACAGTCGAGCATTGGTCTGCCCGTATGGAATACAACTGGGGGTTCTGAAAGAACACGCAAGGCTTTGCTGGGCTGGAAAAGGGGGAATGCATTGGGGACAGCTAATGGACATAGTGATAAGGTTGGGGTTGGACAAAAAAACACCTTTGGCACTGGTGGTGCACTTGGGGGGGAAAACGACTTAGTACAGTTAGGGGCCCCAAAACTCTGCAGGGAAATCAAGCGGGTCTTAGCCCAGCTTCAGGCTCTGCTCCCATCAACCAGGCTGGGCTGGTCTCAGATCATCTCTTGATGACAGTGGAGAGGTACCCACAGCATCAAGGGCATTGAGAAAGCCAGGAGAGAGGTGAATCGGGAGGTGTCCTGATTTGCCTCTCTGCATGAATGGCCATCTTGTGCCACTACCCAATATCCAACACGTGTGATGCCATGTATAGCAGGGATGGGATACATCTGTTGGGGATAGGGAATGACATCCTCAACCCCGCAATTCAGGAATTTTGTGAGTTAGTGATAAGGCAAGGGAGACCTTGGGGCATCAAGGGGAAAACGTGCTATGCATGTTGGAGTGGCGTAAATTCAGAGTGGAGAGGTAAATCAAGCATTCATAGCATTGGGTGACCCAGGCCCCTGGTGGCATGATCCTGGGCGGGTACGCTACTGGGAAAAAGGGGAACCCAAGAACACGGTGGGCATCGTAGGGGTTCATGGATGGAGGGCAGGGAAGGCAGCCCTGGGTAGGCATCGACGCTGCTTAACTGTCATGATATCTCAAAATGCAACTGAGTTGAGGGAGGGACAGTCTGAGGGAGAGGCATGGCTTTGGGCAGGTCTGCTCGACTCAAGGGTCAGAGTTCCCCCCATTGGAAGCACCATACCACCTGATTTCACTGCCCCAGGGGTCTCTTCCATGAATATAATTGTGTTGTACATTGAGATTTTGATTTGCTGTAAATAAAATGTTTGATGTTTAGTAAAGCTGCGGCCTTTTATGCCAAAACTGAAATCTGGTGTGTGTGTGTACAGTTATTGTGGGTCTGATTTGGCAACAAACTGAGCTGTCTGGTGTTGTGTTGTGCCTAGTCTCCCAGTCCTTGGGGACTGGAAGCATGAAACTAGTCGGTGAGAAGCTCCCAGGCGGGGGAGGGACTGAAAGGCAAGCTGCTGTACTGGAGAGGGTCAACACTCTCCTCCACTGAAATCCTTGGCATCCTCAGCAAAGACCTGAGAGACATAAATACAGTAAAACACAGAAAACAACAGATGGTCTAATACTCCTTATTCCTGTCTATAGTAATCAATAATGTACGTAACTGATATGACAAAACAGGCACCAAAATTATGTTCTGTAGTCCCTTTGCTGATGGTTTCAGAGGCTCTTTGGCACCATTCAGTCCAGATATAAATGGGCAGGCCATTTTTATGTATGGTGATTTGCATATACATCCCATGATGCTTTGCTCAGGAGATATGTGCAATTTTATATTATGCACAGTTCCCATTTTATCCTTCTAAGCAGAATAATGGCAGTTTCACAATATACCCTGGACAGCATACGTTGGTGTAAAGTGTGAAGCTAGGTAACAGTCATTGAATGTTTATGCAACACATCTAAGAGAAAGTCAGAGGAGGCACCGGGGGCATCTGTTGTCAATTTAATGATGGGCCTGACTTCTCCTCCAGAGTACCAGAGTTCTATAGTCTCTTCAACTTAAATGGTGTGGGCACTGCCACTGGTGGTAGTGGATTCTGCATCTGCCATAGAGACATCAGAAGGTCCTAGTTCCTCAACATTTTGTTCTGGGGATTCAATTATGTCTCCTCTAGCATCCTTGTTATGAAAATATTGTACTACAGGCCTTGAGTCAGTTGAAACAAAGGGTTTTGCATAAGGATTTAAGTTCGCATTCATTGGCATGCCTTCCATCAGTAATAATACTTAAAGATCCTGGGTATCAATGCATTACCATATTACTGCAAGTAAATTAACTGTTCATCCCAATCTGGCGGGATCTCAACTATTATGGAGTTTACTGCTGTGCTAGCAACACATGTTTCTGGCTGAACAATTATTGATCTGTGTCTCTGTCTCTCACTCCTGGTAACGGGTTACCTTTTCTTTTATGCTTTCTTTTTACTGCCTACTCGCTTATCCCCACATCTCTCCACTCTTTCAGATCTCTACAAGACCATACACTCCAGTGCTGCTGAGTCCGCCCCTAGAGTGCATACCGTGCCCATCCATAATTCTAGAGACCCGGATAACCCCCCGGGTGGGGTGAGGAAAAGTCTGCTGGTATCTTCCCTCAACATCAGGGGAGTGAGCGCAAGCACAGCAGAGTCTGCCTGGCAGTTGGTGGAAATACTGGGCTGGCGAGATCATCACCTAGGAGCAACAGGGATCCGTTTCCTTGTTCTGCCCTAGTAACCCCTCTCCTTTTTGTCTGCTGCTCCGACCGCACTTGCCAATCCCAGGTTCACCCTGGAGATGGCAGTGTCATGGCAGAGTGGGCATCTAACCCACCCTCGGAGAGTGAGAACAGCCATTGGGTGCTCAATCTCTCTCCTTCCCGGCAGACCCCCAATGACCTGAGTCCATCATCGAACCTGGGTTGCCGGCGTGGAGCGAGGTGTAGCGTCCATCATTTCAACCCTCAGTGCCACTAGACTGGCATAACGGGCTACTTGCTGGTGAAGTGGGTGCCATTATATCTCATTTTTAGGTATCAGCTGTCTGATGGGCAAGAGATGGCTGCAGTACTGTATCTTTACCACAATATTTCCTTTATTCAAATGCCATCAGTACACAAGCAAATTTGGTAGTTGTTCAATGATCACAAAGGGATCTGGTTTCCAATGACCAACAATCTTATGTTTTCCAGGGTCTCCAAGGCTCCTCATCATCATGTTGTCTCTTGGCTGTAGGGCTTGTTCCTGGACATGCTTGTCATACAGTGGTGCTAAGTGACAAGTTTTGCCAAGCTGAGACATGTCAGTCAGTAACTACAGAGATCCAGGAGTCATCCGCAGTGACTCCCTTAAACAACCAGCCATGTGACAGGGCCTTCAGCAAGGCTAACAGTATGCTTGGATGCATTTGAACAAAGTTCGACAGTCAGAAGCTGGAGATACTGTTACCTCTGTAGAGACCACTGGTAAGGCCACACCTGGAGTAGTCAAGTCAAGTACACATTTATTAATCAGCACATAGCAGTTACAATATAGTAAGATCATATCCAAAATACATACTAAAAACATAGAAAATCATTTCAGCAAAAGACCATAAATACAAACTTATAGCTAAAAAGTGCATTTATGCACTGATAGTAAAAACAGTCTAAACATAAATATGCTGGAGTACAGCCTCTATGGATTGTACAATTTTCTAGATTAAAGTGCAATGAAGAGAGGACTTCAAATTATAAATGAGTTGACAGTAAGAATTTTACAATAACCTCCACTATAGTCTTATCTTTATATATTTTATTTTACCAGGTATAGCACACTAAGCTGAAAGCTTTTTTACAGGAGTGACCTGGGAGCACAAGGAGGTTAAGTGACTTGCTCAGGATCACACAGTGTGTAAGTGGGAATCAAACCCAGGTTTGGTGGGCTGAATGTTGCTAGATTTGCAGCTCAGAGTCTTAGACCACTGCACTATACTGCCTTCTGCAGCTCAGAGCCTTACACCACTGCAGCTCAGAGCCTTAGACCACTTTAGCTTTAAAGAGCCACTGCCACTAAAAGTGCTACATTGCAGAATCCAAATAAGCATACTCCCAGTAAAATCTCATACCAAAAACTAGATTTTTATGTTGCTTGGTTTTAAAGTTATTAGCCATTTTGTAACTTTGATTGCACTACCTGTGTAATAAAAGCAGGTGTCAGTAAAGAACTGCTGCTGATGTCATGTAGGGAGCTCAAAGTCTAGTAATGACTGTCAACAAGCTCATAAGACCAATTTCTCCAAAGTTGTAAAGATCCCGTGCAATGGTTTTCACAAGTAAAACAGACAGCACAATCAGTAAACATTGCTACTGTTTAAATACTATATATATTCCAGGTTTTGTAACAAAGTTGATAAAACTGTATTATTTAATGCTATTTTTGTGTGGTCCATTTCACCAGGGCTGCTGGATACTAAGTCAGCATGCCTCCATACTGCTGAAACCAGTTAGATTGCTACTAATTTTGCTGCTGTTTGTCATTGTCTGTTTTATAATATGTTTTAATAGGGGCTTTATACAGTATGTGTTAATTTCTACTAGGGGTTGAAGTGTTAGCTCTGGTAAAATGATCATTGTAATTTAGAGTAGAACATAGATGAGTCTGCGCCACCCCCATTAACAAGGAGATGGGATAACTGTTTTAAACTGCTATTCTTAGAAGTTGCCTCAGTTGACTGACAGGTGTGAATGAGCTCAGCCTTTCATCAGAAACTTATTCAGTCTGCAAACCTCACAGTGTGCTGTGAATGACCCAGCATTCAGCAAAAGGACCTCAATAACAAGCATTTGTCAGTGCCCGAATGTTGCTTGCTTCCTTCTATGTGCTGTTTAGGTATTTGGAAGTCATTGGAGTGCAAATATTGAAAATTTGCGAACTTACGAGCGTGCGTAGGAACTGCGCAACACATGCTCGTAAAACAGTCATTGTTAGGAAATTTGTCACAAAATGTTCAACATAGCCATTTTAAGACCTCTGGTCATGAACAGTGTCAGTGTGATTTTGTTAATGTGTCCCATACATTGAGTTTGCACACCGACTGCGCCATTGTGCGCTACATGGGCGGAAACACGTTTTGGGCAGGATGTGAAAAATGACAGCTGTACTGCTCATAAGGAGGTGTGGTAAAATGGCAATGTTGAAAATCTGGAGTGGAAATATTGAAAATTCGCAAACCTGTGAGCGTGCGTGGGAACTGTGCAACGCACACTCGTAAAACAGTCATTTTTTAGGAATTCTTTCACCAAATTTTCAACATTGCCATTTTAAGATCTCTGCTTATGAACAGTGACACTGTGATTTTCTTAATGTGTCCCATACACTGAGTTCGCACACCGACTGCGCCGTTGTGCGCTACATGGGCAGAAACATGTTTTGAGCAGGATGTGAAAAATGACAACTGTACTGCTCAAGAGGAGGTGTGGTAAAATGGCAATGTTGAAAATCTGGAGTGAAAATATTGAAATTTCGCGAACTTACGAGCCTGCGTAGGAACTGCGCAATGCACGCTCGTAATACAGTCATTTTTTTGGAATTTTTGGACCAAATTTTCAACATGGGGTTTTTGGGACCCCTTCTCATGAATAATGTCACTGTCATGGTGGTATTCAGGCCCGAAGGGTGATTTCGCAGTCACTGCACAGTCACTGCGCGAAATCACCCTTTGAGCCTGAATAACACCATGACAGTGACATCTTTCATGAGAAGGGGTCATAAAAACCCCATGTTGAAAATTTGGTGCAAAAATTCCCAAAAATGCCTGAGATATGCAATAAAGTTGAACCCCTCCTATCTACAGCTTCCCTATCCCATTATACAGCTTACCGGCATTTCCTCAGTTCGCGGTCGGCTTTGTAGAGTGCAGACGTGTTCCCGGTCCACCGAAGATCATCGCGCCAGAGTCCGGAGTAAGTATGGGGTGGGGTGTGGGGAGGTTAGGTGCGCAGTGGGTGGGTGCGGGTTGGGAGGGGTTGGAGATGCGCCGTGGGACCGTTTTGTTTTACAGGGTTAAAACAAAAAAAGACTTTATGGGACTGTTTGCCACACTGGGTGGGCTCCCAGTGTGGCACAAGGATGGGAGCCGTTCAGCCGATGGGATTGGGCACCCCGTCGGCCAAATAAGTGATTGCCACGCTGGGGTGGGCTCCCAGCGTGGCACCAGCTATGGGGCATTCAGCCAGCGGGGATTGGGCATCCCGTCGGCAAATAAGTGATTGCCATGCTGGGGTGGGCTCCCAGCATGGCACTAACTCTGGGGGGAATGACAGCAGCTCAGCCCGGCGGGGATTGGGCACCCGTCGGCTACACAGGACGCGGGCGGGGCACGCACGCCTGTGTGTGGGGGAGCTACGCTTATCGGTGCTCACTGAGCGTAGCTCCCCTTTCAACTGGAGGTTACTGCATTTGGAGCGTTACAGACAGCCCAAAATGCATTGGCTTACAGGGGCCCCGCCTGCCAGCTCACTGACTGAATTGGAGGAGGAGGTGACACACCTCCGAAATCTCCGATGATGGCACTATGTTTCTTGCACATGTGTGCAAGCAACATAAAAATGCATCCAAACAAAATATTGTCAGTTTTGTTACAAAGCCTGAAGCACAATGTTTTTAAAGCAATGTTTACTAACTGATGCTACCTGTTTCAGTTATGAAAACCATTGCGCATGATCGTCACAGCTTTACAGAAACAGGTCCTATATGCTTGCTGACATGGAAGAATAAACAGTAAGGTCCCTAGATGACATCAGCATCAGTTCTTCACTGGAACATGCTTTCTTTGAGCAAGTAGTGAAATCGGGGTTACAAAATGGCTAATAACTTTAAAATGAAGTAACACAGAAATCAACTTTTTGGTATGAGATTTACTGTGGCTATGCTTATTCTAATTCTGCAATGTAGCACTTTTGACCAGATGGCATCAGCAGCTCTTTAAACAGGAATTCCAAGAGGTCAGCAGGAGGGAGACTGAGATCCCCGAGCAATCTGCCCAGCCATTTATTTCTATTAACCTCATATAAGGGACATAGAAACACCACATTTTTGATCTTCAATAGTCCCATGCCCACATTTGCAAAAGGGAGAAGATACCACCTTTCTCTTTTGTCTACAATTAATGAACTGGGCATTTTAGTTTTCAGTTCTAAATCTTGTATAGATTCTCCTGAGTTTAGGGCAGCTTAGAAGAGAAAGATAAGTCTCAAAACCCCATGAAGATTTAAATGTTTTGTAATAGTCATGAAGTTTAAGCATTGAGAGTTGGACAAAGAGGCGATTGTTGTCTAGATCACCAGCCTCAATTTAATGTCCAGCCTAATTTCCTCAAATGGTCTGATATATATTTTATACAAGAGATATCCCAAGCCAGCAGGCAGTATTGTTTCCTTGATGAGCTGGATAAAGGGATGAACATATCCCACGCTTGCCAATTTAATGCCCTCCTCCAGGCACATTCTGGGGTATCTGAATTAAGGTAAAAGAAAAAGTTTAAGCAGAAAGAGAATTTGTATTTCTTGAATGAGAGAGGGCAAAGAACGTTGCCCTAACTCCAGTTCAAGAATACAGTTAGGGGTCCCCTGTGGTAGCATTAAGATATACCTATAGAGTTTATTTAAGATTATTTCCAGGTTCTAACCTTAGTGTATCCCCATACTTCAGAAACATAAAGCATGCTTGTTCTTACAGTATTTTAGCATTAGCAACTCTCAATATGCCTTTAACTGATGATTTCCCCATTTTGTTATTAAAGATTTTTAGAGCATTTACCGAGGAAACCATTTTATTTTGAATAGTCTCCAGATGTTTAGTCCAAGATAAGCTATGGACAAATTGTACCCCTAGATAGTAATAGCTCTTGCATATGTCAATGTAGTTACCATTGATCTTGAAATTTGGCTGATTCTTACTTTTATTTCCAAACTCTACAATATTGGTCTTACCAAGATTGACTTTCAATTTCTTTTGTCTACATAAAGATTCAAAAAGAGCCAGTTTCCTTTTGAGGCTAAGGGCTGAAGTTGAGAGCAACACTAGATCATCTGCATAGGCAAGACTATTAATCCTATTTTCATTAGTTTTTGGGGCATGGAATTCTGGATTACTAATCTGATCCAGGATTGTATTATATTATTATAGATGTCAAACAAGGTGGGTGCCAAAATGCACCTCTGTCTGCCCCCCCACATTTGTACCAGATTTTTCAATCAGATGTCCATATTGACTGTACTGGATTCTTGCCTAGGTATTTTCATGGAGTCTGTTAATAATGTCAAGTTGTGAGCTGTCCGAATTCATTTCCCTGGATATGCCCCAAAGGGTCTTCCAGCTAATGCTGTCAAAGGTGGAGGAGAAATCCACAAAGCAACAATATAACCTTGATTTCCTCACTTTGGTGTATTTCCAGACCAGATGTTGTGGCACATAACAGTGTTATACAGTGGAACAGTTCTTCCAAAAACTGTTCTGTGCCTCATTCAGCACTGAGTTCTCGTCTGCCCAGTCCAGCAGTCTGCCCAAGATTATCTTGAAAAAAACTTTCTAGGACACGTCTATAAGGATGATAGGCCTATACATTTTAGGATTATTGGGATCTTCTCTTTTAAAAATTGGGAATATGACACTGCCTGCCCAACTTGAGGGGCATTGTGATCTCTGTACCAGCCTGTAAATGCTAGAAAGAAAAAAGGAATCCACCAGCTGGGGAAAGCTTTATATACGTTGCCCAGGATGTCATCTGGTCCCGGAGCTTTGTTTGACTTAAGCAAGTTCAATGCCAAGCAAATTTCATTTTTTTCAATTAGGATTGGCCTTGGGTAAATTACCTCTCCCGTATGTTTGTAATTGTCAGTCATTTCCATCTCTTCTTGTGAGTGGTATAGATCTAAAAAATATGAAGTCCATACTTCTGGTGTAATATATGCTTCTATCTTATTAGAATATTTATTATATCCTTGAGTAACTATTCTCCAGAATCGCCTACCATCCCCATCCAGAACTACCCATCTTGATTTTTCCCAAAGGCCCTGAGTATATTTGTTTCTTTCTTTTTCAGTAGTTTTCCTGTATTTTTCTATTTCTTTTTCCAAAATATTATAATCTATTGCAGTTTTAATTCTTTTATTCTTATGCTGTCTTAACATTTTTCTAAATATTTTCTTAGCCCACCTGCATTCTATATTGAGTCAAGATTTTTTAAACGTAGGCATGATACAAGCTGTTTTTTTACACAGAGGTCTTAATGTTCTGTGTACTTCTTTCCAGTTCTCCTGTATGTTAGGTATCTTACTTTATCAAATATATAATTATAATGTATGGTAAGTGCCTATTAACCACCATAATCAGCAGTCATACAGCTTTGTTATGCACTGTTTAGAATTTTAAAAGTTGTTAACCACACTTCGGAACTTCCAGATAGTGGCATAACAAAAAAGAATGCACCAGAGTTCCATAATTCTCACACATAGAATGCAAACAGTGTTTTTTTGACCATACACTATAAAAGATGATGGCTGGGGACTGGGTGACAACCATGCTGAAATCACCTCTCGTGGTTGCTAGGGCTACAGTAAACCTCTCGAGATGTGCTCTCGAGGTTTACCATTTTGCCCTAGCAGCCACTTGAGGTGATTACAGTGTGGTTATCATCCAATCCCCCAGTCATTATCCTCTATATAAATGTTGAGGAATTTTCCTGAGCTTAGTATCTGCTCGAAATTTGCTTGGTGGATTGGCCCCCATCTAATTCTCCTTTCGTTAATGATCTCCAAGTTTTCTTCCAAATGTACCTCATTGTGCCTAAGAGATCTGAATGGACTCTTCATATAGAGTACAATGGGGGAATGGGCAGATTCCAACCTGTCCAAAACCTCTAACGTTTGGACCAACTTGGTAGCTTCCTGGTTGGTCCAAACTAAATGAGGTGTAAAGGCGCCCAAGGTGCCTTTGAAAGTTAATGCCCCTAGTAAATCTCCCTGTGTTCTGCCATTTAAGAGGCAAAAGTTTCATCTGGCGAGACCTGCCAGGAGTTCCCTGCCTCTATTATTGTTTTTTAAATCCCGAGTTCTCCTTTTGTACAGGATATTTGGGTTAATAAGGGGCAGAGAAGGAGTCAGATCTGTGTAGGTGTCTTCCAAAAGTCGGAAGGGTATTCTAGAATTAAAATCTCCCATAATAACTACAGGACAGATTATATTCCCTTTGGCCAATTCGTCTAACATTAATTTCAAATCTTGGATATAAGGGTCACCTGCCTCACAGACTTTGCTTCTTGGGGGAAAATTAATATTACATAGTATAATTCTCTCAGTCCCTTTGTTAATTAGAAGAGCAAGGATACCATCTGAATTAGTAGAGATTTTAAGGATCCCTAAATTCAAATGAGTTTTGATGAAAAGTAGGAGACCTCCTTTGAATCTGCCAATTTTTTTATCTCTGGTTGCCGGTGAAACAAAAGCAGAATACTCAGCCAATTTGGGCATGTTGATTTCAGTGCACCAAATCTCTTGTATGTCAATGCTATCAAAAGTCTCCAAAAATTATAACACTTCAGATCTATTATTTTGAGATGGATACCCTCAATATTCCAGGAAAGAACAGAGAGGGTATCAGATTCAGACATTATTTCCCCTGGCTTCCTTGAAGACTGCAATTGTCAATCAAAGTCAGCTGTTAGCAGTGGCGTAAAAGTGTTATGGTCTATTAATTTCTCAAGATCTATTAGGGGAATGTCTTCCTCTGCTGGAGTCTCTATACAGTCTTGTAATTGTTTTAGCCTAGAGGGAGCTTCCCCCAGCTCTGATGGATAACTATATATAATCCCAAATAATCAAGCTAATTCTGATGGATAACTATATATAATCCCAAATAATCAAGCTTGCCAGCCAATGAGAGCAATTTGTTGGCTGTAGTGGGATTTTTAAATGTAATGTCCACGTGCAACAAGAAATTATGGCCTCCATATAATTTTATGGAGTCCACCATGTTTTGTGTGATGTGGACATCTAAAGTTCTTCCAAAGAAAAAGACCAAATCTTCCCTAACACACCTGTGGGAATCATTTCCTGATACTTCCCACCCAAACATGGATATAGTCCTGCACAGCCATGCATTACTCTGATTCTGAACATGCTCATCGATTACCCTCATGATTTTTCTCTGTGCTTCCATGTCTGCCCTTTTTGCCTCATCCTTATGAGAAGGCACTTCAGAATGAGAGAATGTTCTATATCTCCTTCCAATGATATTCCATAATTGCACACTTAGGGACCAGGGCAGGAAATGTAATATCATATCCCTTCTTAGCCAAGGACGGAATGTTGTCTAAAATGAGATTTGCTGTATTTGTAGATGAACAGTAGAATAGTACAGCACACACCTGGAGTACTGTGCCCAGTTCTGGAGTTCCCACCTAAAAAAAGACAGGAGCAGGTTGGAGATGGCGCAGTGCAGGGTGACCAAGATGATTCTGGGCCAGGAAGGCAGATCCTATAAGGATCAGCTAAAGGCCCTGAACAGGTATTCACTCAAAACCAGACAAGATAGGAAGAGGCGTGATTGAGACTTTCAAGTTCCTGAAAGGAATAAACAAGGTGGATTCTGAGGAGCTATTTACTAGGAACAGAGAACTTAAGGCATGGAGTCAGGAGTGGAGGTTAATGGGGGAAGGTTTAGCAAGGATGTGAGGAAGTATTATTTTACAGAAAGAGTGGCTGCACCATAGAAGGGTCTGCAGGCACAGGTGGTGGGTGCAAGAACCATAAACTGCTTCAAACATGGCTGGAATGGAGTAAGAGTATAGTAATGACTCAGCAGGATGAGGGAGGTTGAATAATTGAGAACAAAAGTGGGAATAGGGTAGACGTAGACCCCCATAGAGACAAAAGATCCTGGGCTATGATTGGTAAATATAAGCAGATTTGATGGACTGCTTGATTTTTCTGTCATTATTATCATCTGTGCTTCTGTGTTTCTATGTTTCTACAGATAACAATGGCTAATCCCTTCAACTTGGTTGCACAGTGATACCTAGTAATACAACTTTTTCAGACTAAGGACATTGTGATAATAGTATTATGATATTTTCAATTATAAGAGAACCTATTATTGAGCATCACTGTACTTGACTTTGTTAGATTGGTTGTTCTGTCCTGTGGCTTCCTGTCACATGGGACGAGAGTCAGTGGAGCAAGTGGGTTGAAGGGAGAGAGAGTTGCAGGTTTGATTTTAATGCTGGAGTTGTGTTACAGCTGAGTGGTTTCCTTGGAGTACAGCAACCAGCACTCCAAGGAAATAAGAAGTAATTGGAAAGGAAGTGGCATGGTGGGGGTGGGGAGGTTAAATAAGGAGTGTTGCTATACATCATCTTTAAAATGGCAAAGCCCAGCACACTCATAGGAGCAGAGAAACTCCTTTAAAAAGTATGCTTTCCTGTGGAAAACCTACATCTTTGGCCACGTCAACCACCATTTGCTGCAGTCTGATTTCCAGCCACCTCACTGGCTCACAGCCTGACACACCTCAAGAACCTGCTTAAAAGCCATACCAATATGTCTGATTTGCATTCTGCAATCAAGCATAAAATGAGATGGACAAAGTGAAAACAGCTGATAAAAAAAAGATCTAAACTGGCATCTGTAGAAACTTTGTCCACCACAAATACAAGGGATTCAGCAGCACTGACATGAGTGTTGAGAATCTCAAGAATGAAATGCAGTATAAAACTATCATGCTAGTGGGGTTCCTCAACTCTTTAGGTTCTGACTTGATCTTGAAACAAAGGTTGATTTTTCTCAATGGAATGCCACTGGTATCTTCTGTCGTGAATTGTATAAACACACATTCTTTACGTAACACCACTAGTATCTTCCAATGTGAATTATATAAACAAATATTCTGTACATAATGCCACTAGTATAATCCAATGTGAATTATATAAACAAATATTCTGTATATAATGCCACTAGTATAATCCAATGTGAATTATATAAATACATGTTCTCTATATAATACCATTACTATCTTCCGATGTGAATTAAATTAACATACATTTTTTATATGCCTCTAGTATCTTCCCATGTGAATTATACAAACACACACAGTTTATATACTATGTACTTCATACAAATATGTTTTTTTTCTTTCTGTGACCTTCCTCCACACATACACACACACACACACACACACTTTGTGTATCTCAGGTCAGTACTCATCTGTGTTCCTGTCAGGATACCTCTCAAATTAACGCTTTAAGGTATCCTGTCAGCCTGTCCTAAGAATGTCTTAGCACTTCCTGATAATCATCCCCTCACAACTATAGACTTGTTCGTATTCATTGCCCACCCACCTATCTGTTAAGTCCTTCTCACCCTTCCTTGTAAGTCTTTTCACTCTATCTTATCACAAAGTAATTTAAAACAATGCATGACAGTATATATAACATCAGCTTCTTTAGCTTAGTTTACTATTCACCTGAAGAAGAGACCTGTGGGGCCCTTAAAGCTTTTGTACTAAATCATCTTTGTTCAAGGCATATGTTGGTCCAATAAAAGGTATCAATGACTCTGATTTGAATTAAACACACATTCTTTATATAATATCACTAGTATCTTCAGTTGTGAATTATATAAACACATGTTCTTGATATAATATCAGTAGTATCTTCTGATGTGAATTATATAAACACATTCTTTACATAATGCCATTAGTATCTTGCACTGTGAATTATATAAACACATGGTCTTTATATAACATCACTAGTATCTTCCACTGTGAATTATATATAAACACACATTCTTTATTCATGCTACTATTATCTTGCATATGAACAGCTGACGAATGTGCCCACAGATAAAGGCCTTACAGTTTATCTAGTCTGCTTGAGTGTGCAGTTCACACTGTGTTTACAGAGGGAACTGCCGCCCTTCCCAATATCCCCTCCGCCCTTCTCTCCCTCTTCAACGCACAAATTTCCCCCCACCCTGTCCCAACCTCTCTTGAAGCTGTCCACCATTTTTAGGGATACCACCTCCTCGGCAACAAATTCCACTTAACTACCATCCTCTTGGTGAAAAAGTGCCTCCTCATCTCCCTCCTGAACCTTCTCCCCCAGCTTCAGGCTGATACCCCTACTGATTTTGTTTCCACTAAGGCTGAGGAGGCCAGTGGTGCTCACGTTCTTTATACCTTTAAGGTACTGGAAGGTTTCAATCATGTCCCCCCTCCCTTCTGCCCTCAAGAGAGTACATACTCAGCCCCCTGAGCCTCTCTTCATAGGTGTTGCCTTGCTGACCCTGGATCATCTTGGTTGCCCTTCTCTGGACCGTTCCCAGTAAGCTGATATCCTTCTTAAGATAAGGGCACCAATACTGCACACTGTACTCTAGGTGCAGTCTCACTAGAGATCTGTACAGTGGCAGAATGACCTCCACCTTCCTGCTGATAATTCCCATGGCTACACAGTGCAGCATACAATTTGTTTGGCTACATCGTTCCTGTGGTGTGCCAAGTGTTTCAGATCACTTGGGATAATTACACCCAGGTCCTTTTCTTCCTCTGATCTCGTTACTCACACACCACCCAACCAATATCTGGTCCCTGGGTTTTTCACCCCCAGATGCATAACTTTGCCATTTTAACATTGAACAGCAGTCGCCAAATGTCAGACTACCTTTTTGGCCTAACCAGATCTTCTCTGAGTTCCTGTCTCCCTTCTCTATGTCCATCCTTCCACAGAGCTTTGTGTCATCTGCAAACAGGCATACCTTACCATTGATCCCATCTGTGATGTCACTTATGAATATGTTAAACAACAGCAGACTGAGCACAGAGCCCTGTTGGACCCCACTGGTCATAGGCCTAGCTTCAGAGAACCCCATCCCCCATTTACTACCACTTTTTGGCTTCTGTCCTGCAGCCAATTTCTGACCCACCCAACAAGCTTAGTCCCCACTCCCAGGTCTTCTAGCATCCTGATCAGTCTCCTGTGAGGTACAGAGTCAAAGGCCTTGCTGAAGTCCAGATACAGGACATCAACCACTTGGCCCTTGTCCACTGTCCTGGTTACCCTGTCAAAGAAGCCATTTATGTTAGTCTGGTAAGACCTTCCTGACACAAATCCATGCTGCCTCAGATCCTGGAGTGCATTAGCCTCCAGAAAGCTCACCAGGCTCTCTTTTGGGATGGTCTGCATCAGTTTGCCCACTACTGAGGTCAGGCTGACTGACCTGTAGTTCCTGGTTCATCCTTTGGCCCACTTTTATGGAGAGGCAACACATGTGCAGTTCTTCAATCCCAGGGCATGATCTCTGACTCCAGAAAGGTGTTAAATAGGTCTGCCAGGGGATTTGCCAGAGCCTCCATCAGCTCCCTTAGGATCCTTGGGTACATGTCATCTGGCCCTGGGGCTTAAAAATCCCACTACGTTCTGCCCCTCCCATACGCTGCAGTCACCATTTTTAAGGAACCGGTTGAAAACGTCCTCAACATATTGTCCAAAATACCAAAGAATGATTTTTATAATAACCTCAGTAAAAGAGAGAGAGAAAGAGGCAATAGCAACACTACTGGGGGAACGAGACCTGATTATACAAGCAAGCCAATAAAGGAGGAGCAGTGGTTTTACTTGTCAAAGAAATGCACATAGCAGACGTCAAGAGACAACTGGGAGATCAAGATGTGTATCGCAAAATCAATCATGACACCACTGTGGATTATAAATATTGCATAGATGAATTAATACACAAAGCATTTTCAAGGGGGAGATTCACATCAAAACGAAGGAGTTTCTGACTACCAAAAATCCTGTCAGGGCTACTTTTTATATACTACCTAAAGTACGTAAAACCCTTGATAACCCCCAGGCCGCCCCATCGTCAGTGGGCTAGGCTCATTGACAGAGTCCCTATCTCAATTTTGTGATGCTTATTTGAAATCCTTAGTGGCCAAGTTACCTGCTTTTCTTAAAGACACCAAAGAAGTTCTTAATTTGATTTCCAGCATTAACTTGAAGGAGGACATGCACATAATTACAATGGGCATCAAAGCTTTATATACCAATGTACCCCATGAAGGGACATTGGATACTGCTGCACACTTTCTGAATAGGGAAACAGGAGCAAATGCACCCCCTATTGAACTCATACTAAAGTTTTTGGAATATGTACTTAAATGTAATGTCTTTTTGTTTGACAATGATATGTATGAACAGGTTAAAGGCACGGCAATGGGGGCCACATGTGCCCCATCGATTGCAAACCTCTGCATGGGGAAGCGGGAGGAGGAGACAGTTCTTTGTGAAACTAAAAATATGTATTTCAAAAATGTCATTTTGAGGAAACGATATATTGCCCAATCGGACCCACAATAACTGTACACACACACCAGGTTTTGGTTTTGGCATAAAAGGCCGTAGCTTTACTAAACATCAAACATTTTATTTACAGCAAATCAAAATCTCAATGTACAACACAATTATATCCATATAAGAGACCCCTTGGGCAGCGAATTCAGGTGGTATGGTGTTTCCAATGGGGGGAACTCTGGCCCTTGAGTCGAGCAGACCTGCCCAGGGCCATGCCTCTCCCTCGGACAGTTCCTCCCAAGTCAATTGCACTTTGGGGTATCATGACAGTTGAGCAGGGCCGGTGCCCACCCGGGGGCGCCTTTTCCACCCTCCAGCCATGAACCCCTATGATGCCCAACGTGTTCTTGGGTGCCCCTTTTTTCCTGGTAGCGTACCCACCCAGGGTCGCGCCACCAGGGGCCTGGGTCACCCAATACCATGAACACTTAATTTACCTCACCACCCTGAATTTACGCCCCTTCCGTGAAAACTTGCTGCGACTTCAAACTTGTGGGTCTGTGAGGGCTATTCAACTTGCTATCCCCAACAAATGCCGCAGCCGGTTGAAACCACAAAAAACGGGTGAGTGGGTGGGTGGGATGTCTGAAGATCAAGGGCAGGTCCAGAGAAGGGGGAATCCTTCTCTGCACCACCCTTAAAACCCTCCCAATGCCCCTCCCCCCAAAGCTCGGGCCACGCCCCTCCCCAGTTGTGGGGGCCATCGCAATTGGCCTGTTCCAGGTAGCCATTCTGGGCCACCATTCGCCAGGGACATGGTGGCCCAGCTACCAGGTATACCCACCTCCAGTTTGGTGAGCCATGTGCAAAGCTACCCCCCCCCCGGTGAGAGGCCGGAGGGGGTCATTGCCCAATCGGACTCACAATAACTGTACACACACACACCAGGTTTCAGTTTTGGCATAAAAGGCCGAAGCTTTACTAAACATCAAACATTTTATTTACAGCAAATCAAAATCTCAATATACAACACAATTATATCCATATAAGAGACCCCTTGGGCAGTGAATTCAGGTGGTATGGTGTTTCCAATGGGGGGCACTCTGGCCCTCGAGTCGAGCAGACCTGCCCAGGGCCATGACTCTCCCTCGGACAGTCCCCCCCACTCAATTGCATTTTGGGGTATCATGACAGTTGAGCAGGGTCGGTGCCTGCCCGGGGCCGCCTTCCCCGGCCTCCAGCTATGAACCCCTACAATGCCCACCATGTTCTTGGGTACCCCTTTTTTCCAGGTAGCGTACTCACCCAGGGTCATGCCACCAGGGTCCTGGGTCACCCAATACCACGAATGCTTAATTTACCTAACCACCCTGAATTTATGCCACTTCAGCGTGCGTAGCGTGTTTTCCCCTTAATGCCCCAGAGGTCTCCCCTGCCTTACCGCTAACTCACAAAATTCCTGAATAGTGGCATTGAGGATGTCATTCCCTATCCCCAACAGATGTACCCCATCCCCGCTATACATGGTGTCACATGTCCTGGGTATTAGGTTGTGACACAAGATGGCTATTCCATGGAGAGAGGCAAACCGGGGCACCTCCCTATTAACCTCTCTCCTGGCTTTCTCAATGCCCTTGATGCTGCGGGCACCTCTCCACTGCCATCGAGAGATGATCCGAGACCAGTCCAGACTGGTTGTCGGGAGCAGGGCCTGAAGCTGGGCCAAGACCCGCTTGATTTCCCCACAGAGCTTTGGGGTCCCACGCTGTACTAAGTCATTTCCCCCCAAGTGCACCACCAGTGCCAAGGATGTTTTCTTTTTGTCCAACCCCAACCTTATCACTATGTCCATTGGCTGTCCCCAATGCATCCCCCCTTTTCCAGCCCACTGAAGCCTTGCGTTTTTTTTTGGGACCCCCAGCTGTATTCCATACAGGTGGACCAATGCTTGACTGTGGGCCTCCCGAATGTATGAATGGCCGATGACCCATATATCCACTGATATCCTTCGCTCTGCTAGAAGGTAAACAAAAAGAGAGTCATTTTCTTCATCCCAACTGCTTCTTGCCAGTATGACTTCTTTATTCTTGCACTACCTCTGAGTTCTGTTGCGGCCTGATATACTCCTTAAAGGCTGCTGAAGACCACCTACTGATCTTCTTGATCTGTGCCTCCTCCAGGCCCAATCTCGAGTCTTTCGTGGCTGCCCCTATTAGAAATAAGTGGGTGCCAAAAACCTTCAGGTCCTTACCCGTGAACCACAAACTCTCGCGTAGGATTGCTGCAAATTGGCGTCTGATTACCGGGGATCCATCCTTATGCACAAACAAATGGCCCCCCCCTTATGGGTCTATCTGCCAAGAAAGCCTGTAAGCAGGTGTAAGGGCAGGATTCACTGGTGCTTGAATGATGTAATGTGATCATTGCTGGGGGACCCATTTGATTTGTTTTTGAACTTCTGAGCAATAGGGATACTCTGTCGGGCATCCAGGAGATGTCCTCTAACTGGATGTTGGAACCCCCCACAGCTGTTTTTTGAGTCCAGCACCAGCTCTGAAACCCTGAAAGCCCCGTAAAATGCACATGTAAACAAGGACCTGAATAACTGGGTCTCATACCGTGTGCTACATACTGCACCTAATGCTGTCAGTATGTTGGTCAAGTCGCCCAGGCCTATCGGCTTCTTGGGGTCTGGCTTCTTCCCCCGGGATTTTTTCCACCCCTCCAGCATCTTGCGGGTTATGAAGTTGCTGGTTGGGTCTGGGTGGCCCAATGCTTGCCAAATGAAGGCTATTCCAGACAAGTGTGCTCGGATAGCAGATGGGGCCCAAAGCAACTGAATAAGGTGAAGCGCGTATTCTTGTACCTGTTGTTGTGTTTCATGGGGGGTCTCGCTTATCTGCTGTCAGCAAAAACAGGCAAATGCTGCAAAGCTACCCGAGTATTTCTTCCAGCTCGATGGGGCAACAGCAAGTTGAACCCATTGAGGCTTTCCTGACTCCCAAGTTGCCAGAGTGAGGCCGGGATCAGTGTTGGGGCTGTTTCCGCGTGTGGCGCCAGCTGTCTGAAGTGTTCGAACTGCAACCGAGACAAGGCATCAGCGATTACATTATCCTTCCCAGGCACATGTTTTGCCCAGAACGTGATGTTCCAAGATAGACAGCATAACACAAACACTCTCAATACCCTCATCACATCCTCCGACTTGGAAGATTGTGAATTGATGATATCCACCACTGCCCTGTTGTCCGAGAAGAACAGCCCTGCCTGGTTCTCCAGCCGATGTCCCCACACCTGGACTGCTGCTATGATTTGGAACAGCTCTAGAAGTGTGATGTTTTTTGTTAAACCCTGCTCCACCCAATTCTGTGGCCACATTCCCGCAAACCAGGACCTTTGAAAATATGCCCCAAAACCTATGCCTCCGGATGCATCCGTCACCATGTCCAACCCGTGCTGGTGATGTCCTTTGTCTTGCCACATGCTTACTCCATTAAAATCAGTTATAAAGGATTACTACACCCGAAGTTGGCCTTGAGGCCCCTTCATATTCATATATGGTGATAGGGTTTTGTGGGGCCAGACATTGCTGCCGCCAGTATCCTGAGGAATGGGCACCCAGGGCTCACTGCCCGGCATGCAAAGTTGGGGTGACCTAGCAGGGACTGCAATTGCACTAAGGTGGCCTTTTTTGCTCCAATAACCTCCCCCAGCAACCATCAAAAGGTTTTTACCTTGTCCAAAGGTAACCGTGACACCATGTCCACGGAATCCAGCTCAATACCCAAGAATGAGATGCATGTGGTAGGACCCTCTGTTTTTTCTAATGCCAGTGGTACAGTGAATTTTTTCATCAAAGACTGAAAACCACTCAGAGTGTCTTGGCACTTACCCGAATCCTTGGGACCTGTGAATAAAAAGTCATCAAGATAATGAATGATCACAATGTTCCCCATAAAAACCTTGGTGGCCCATTATAAGAAGGCAGAGAATGCCTCAAATGCCACACAGCTAATCGAGCATCCCATGGGCATTGCCATGTCATAGTAACATTGCCCTTGGAACGTGAAACCCAGAAGATCATAGTCCTTTGGTCATACTGGTAACAGGCAAAATGTTGACTTTATGTCACTCTTTGCCATCAAGATGCCATTGCCAAAGCCCCACACGTTTGACCGCCGTATCCAAGGACCCATAATGGACTAATGCATCTTCTGGTGCTATGTGGTCATTTACTGATCCTCCTTTCAGGTATGAAAGGTGGTGAATCAGCCGGTATTCCCCTTTGTTCTTTTTTGGAACAAGGCCAAGTGGAGATACTCGGAGTGTCGGGAAAGAAGGCTGGCCAAAAGGGCCCGCAACCTGTCCTGCTTGTACCTCTTTTTTGATCTTGTGTGCCAACATTGTCAGCAGAGCGATAGCAGACTTTAGGTTGAGGGCTGTCGTAGCAATCTGAGGACCCCTGTAAGGGATTTCAAATCCTGTGCTAAAACCAGCCTGCAAGAAGTGTACTGCTCGATGGTCAGGATACTGGGTAAGCCAATTCGACATTGTTTGTAAGTCTACCAGAGTGTTTGCCAGCTTAGCTGGCCCCGGACTTGGACTTGTCAGAATGGGGTGGACTGGAAGTTCCGTATGTGGCTTTTTTGCAATTGGTAACCCGGTGACTTCCTCCACAGGACCTGCAGACATGATGGAATTTACAATGGCTGTGAAAGCACTTCCCTTTATTGTAATCGTAACAAGCTTTCTTGTCCCCTTTTTTAAAATCTCTTTTGTAACTGGAACTGGGTCGGGTGATCACATGCCCACTGTCAGTGTAAGTTACTGAATTAGGTCTGCCCCGGTCACGTACCTGGCCCATAGGTCGAGATGCATATTTTCCCATTTCAAACTGGGTTGTTGAACCAATTTGAGATGAAACTGCTCGTCATATTTTAACCAGCCCAACCTGTCAAATGACAGGTCAGCAAACTTAATAGTGTCCCTGTACTTAAGTAAGGGCAGCAACTTACCCGGGTGCTTCATCCCATACACTGACATGAAAATGTCGAAGGCCGCAGTCCAATTCTCAAAAGTGAAAGGAACCTTTGGCCTCCGCACCCTCTCCTTCTTTCCTTTTTTTTCATTCTCCTCCTCCGGGAGTTCCCTGTGTAGCAGGAAGAACATGTCAATATACTCTCCCCTCCATATTTTCTCCCTCACATTGTCTGATAAATGGTCCCCTAAGGGATCCTCCAATCCTGCATATGCCCATTTGTTGTCGTTGGGCACTGGGGCAGGGGAAGTCGGTGGAGTGGAACTTAGCTGTGGTGCTGTCAAGGCTCCAGAGGACCCTGCTGCCCCACTTGGACCTTTCCCTTGGTCAGTGGCATTATTCCCTTGCTCTCTCAAAGCCAAAGCAGGAGGGCCCCTGCTGCTACCCCCTTGCATGCTGACTCCAGCCTGGGAGATATCTCCCCTGTCCAGACTCATGTTGTTTACTTCCCTAAGACTACCTGTTGCCCTGGGCTTGCCCTTGGAGCCACAGGAGGTAACATTCCCCTGGGGGGTATTGGAGGAGGGGAGCCCTAATTAGTGTTTCAGGAGACACTCCTGCCCCCCTTGTCCCATCCCTTGTTTCATCGTGACCCTGGGTTCCATCTGATGTGGGGTTCCCCACCATCCCCAAGGGTTCCGGCCTGTGGGGCCACCTGCTCCCCAAGTGTATGCTGACCAAAGGGTAGGGCCTTGTGCCCAAAGGAGTCCCCACAGAAAGGGTGCCCATGGATTTGCATGAACACCCCCTTCCAGTTGTGCCTGACCCGGACTGATTCCAGCTGTGGCTGTCGTGCCCACTGTTGTGTGATGTACCCGGTCGTGGGCCTGTGCTGGGACCCGCTGCTGGCCCCCACATCCGGTTTGTGGGACACAACCATTTGTGCTCTTTTCCAGTTTGCCCTGCCCAGTTACTACCCAGTCCCTGTGAGAGTGCGGGCTACGGGGCCAACGGTGGTAAAAATCCCACCCGTAAATGGCAATGGGCTCATTTTGGTGCCTGTTGGCCCCATGTAACCCCTCCCCATGGCACTTCACCAGATTGTAGGGTACGGTCCGGAGCAAGACCCTCTCTTTCTTCAATGGACCTCCATGTCCGCAGCCTCACAGGTGATTGTATCACTATTGAGGATGCATCACTTCCTTCTTGGTCCTCCTCTCCCTCTGTCAGCTCCTCCACCTCTAAAGTGTGGGGCGAGCCCTCTGCAATTAAACCCCTTGACTCAACAGTGGGTTCAAGTCTGTCATGCCCCCCCGAGCCTCGGTTCTGCTTGCTCTCCTGGCATAGGTGGTGTTCCTTCCTGCATTGCTCCATTCCTGGCTGGCCATTCCGTCATTCGTTGTTGACCTCTGACCTTTTTGGTGCTTGCTTGCCTCTCCGCCGCTGATGTCCTTTTAACTCATCCCTCATTCCTACCTGTAGGCGACTGGGCTACTGCTTGTAAAAAGCATGCGGATGGCTGTCTCTGCTGTGCAGAACTCCTACCTGACACCACCTCTTGTCCACCAGCTGAGGTATCGCCACTCGTGCCAAGCCCTGCGTCACATGCCCGTGGGGTTTTTGTGATGGGAGCTGTCACTTGCAGCGATGGATCCAGCCTGGCCACTGCCTCCCACCAATTGGGACCTCCCAGTTCCTTCATCCTCTGAAAGGCTTCCCTGAAGGCTCTGTCGGGACCCTCGGACAGCTGTGAGCTGGAACCGGCCATGGCTTGTGAGGTCAGCTCCAGAGTCATCCCATTGGCTGCCATATTAGGTTAGTGGAAGTTAGGGACAAGGTAATGAACTGTGGATTACAACCTAGGCTATGTGGAAGAGACAAGACACATTTACATCCTCACCAGCTGCATGTACATTTTACTTAAAAGCAATACTGTTACCTGGTCTAGTTGGCCCTCACTTTAAAAAATTTCTATTAACTATTGGAATGTATGCCACCTCTCTTACTAGGGAAAGCTACCAGGAGGATCTATATCAATGCATCCCTGGTTCCCATGTATATTGCTTTGCCAGCTTATTCTCTATAATTACAGATGGGCAGTTTTTTTTTTACCATATATACACATATATATATGTATATATATATTTATTTATTTAGCTTTTGTCAACCGGGTAAGTGCACTAGCCATAAAATGACTATTTTCAGGCACGACCCGGGAGAGTACAGACCTGCAGAAACTTAACAGGATAACAATTTACAAGTGCTTTACATACAATGAGTTAAAGAGGATACAATATATTGGAACATACAAAGTAAAGCTATTTATAAACAATGAGTTAAAGTGGATACAATATATCAGAGACATACAGAGTAGACTATTCATAAGTTCTTAGGTGCCTACCTATGCAATGAATAGAGAGGACCTTGGGCAATAAATTATCAGGTGACATGTCATATAAACTGAACAAGGTACACAAAAACAAAAACAGGTAGTACAAAAGGAAGAAATAACCATTGAGAGCAGGTGGTGTCATTAAGGAAAAGGTCGGCAAGTGAGGAAAAGGGGAGCAAGCCATGAAATTAGATTATATGAGTTTTTGTAAGTGTAAGGGAGATGCCTGCAGTGCAAGATTGTATATGGGCAGGGAAAGGGAGCCGGGACAGGCTGATGCAGTAAGAGGGTTATATAGAGGTGAGGAAATACTGTTGTATGGCAAGAGGCATCAGTCATTAGGTAGGGTGAAAGCAGGAGCAGGTATCAGCAATCAGCAGATTCGATCGCAGTTTTCTCTTAAAGCATGTGTGGGAGCTAGAAAGTCTAATGTTGAGGGGAAGGGAATTCCACAGCTATTGAGCCACATACTCAAATGCAACAGTTCCTTTCTTAGTGCAGCACCTCGGCAAATTCAGAAAGAATTTATCAGCTGATCGTAGACCATGGAGTGTGTTCTGAGGAACAAGCATAGCTGCAAGACACCTAGGGGTTTGATATCGAATTATCGTATCAATAAGAGAGCCAAGGTAATATTTCTTACTAGCTAACGGAGAGAGCCAACCAAAGATCATTATAAAGTTGACAGTGGTGTTTAAGCCGAGGAGCAGAAGAGGCATAGCGACATATGTTGTTATACGTAATATCCCATCTGAGTAGGTCAGTTTTATGAGCAGCCCCAAATAAGAGAGTCCCATAGGTTAGGGTGGGGAGCAGAATCGCCCTCACAATGGCCATTTTAGCTGATGGCATGAGCATATAACTAGTCTTATATGCAACACAAAGTTTGGAGTTGACAGCCCTGCAAACAGACTGTACATGAAGATTAAGATCAAGATATTGATCCAGCAGGATGCCCAGGTACTTGAAAGAGGTCACATATTCCAGAAATTGACCTTCTAAGTCCTGCACCGTCAGTGCTGTTGTGCAAGCCCGGAGCTTTGGGGCTGATCCAAGCAGCATGGTTTTGGTTTTGCTAGTGTTGACAGCCAGTTTGTGGTCGTGTAGCCAGTTTTGGATATTGTTAAAGTCAGAGGAAAGGGTTGTATTGTTAGTGTCTATATTAGTAGAACGTGTATAGATGACAAGATCATCAGCATATAGAATAGCAGAGCAGGATGTTAGAGCAGCTTTAATGTTATTTATATAAAGAGAGAATAGCAGGGGCCCTAGGATGGAGCCCTGAGGTACACCAATGTTTATGGTGGTACTGTTTGATAGAGAGGAATTAAATTTCACCACTTGAGTTCTATTTGTCAGGTAGCTTAGACTCAGTCAACAACAGAGGAGGAGAAATGCAGGTGTCGGTTAGGAGAGAAGCAAGTGTGATCACAAGGTCAAAAGCCTTTGTGAGGTCAATAAAGACAGCCCCAGTCAGATTGCCAGTATCCATTTTGAAAAGAGTGTGTGTGGTGAATTTAAGGAGTGCAGTCGTTGTGTATGTCCTTTCCTGAAGCCATGTTGGGTATCCGAAAGCAGACTTGCTTAAGTAGATAGTCAGTTGTCTGAGTTGCGACAATTTTCTCCAGGATTTTGCTCAGTAACGAGAGTATGGCAATTGGTCTGTAGTTCATGACAACCTTAGGATCTCCTTTTTTAAGTACATGTGTGATCCGAGCAGCTTTCCAGAGGTCAGGGACCATTCCACCTGAAAGTGATAACGTATAAATTTTGGCCAGCTGTAATGCAATAAGGGGAGCTGCAAGTTTCAGAGGCGGGGTTCCAGGAGTCTGAGCCAGAGCTAGTATGATCAGAGATGGACCTCCAGGAGCCAGGACTTCCTTCTAGACACAGCCTTAAAATAGAATGGAGGAGTATAAGGAGGCATAGGGACAACACTTTCAGCTTATCCAGACAGGTTCCTGATGAGGAGGGAGGACACTGCATGGGATTCAAGGAAGAGGTATATTGGAGAGACAGAGAATGCAGGTTGAAAGAATTAGCTATGGTTTGTGAGTCATTGCAATGCACATCATTTACCAGCATATCACCAGGGGTAGTTGACTGTGAGGATCCTAGGAAGGATTTGATGTGTGACCAGAATTTTCTGGGATCATTGGCTGAGTTAATCAGTAGGTCTTTACAGTACTTGCTCTTAGCAGCTCTGACTTGTCTTTTACATGAATTCTGTAGCATACGGTAAGCGTTGAAATCTGTTTGCTGGCCTGATGTTTTGTAGTGCTTCTAGAGTTTATCTCTAAGTTGCAAACTTTTGAGCACATTTTTGTTTAGCCATCTTGTTTGTTTACCCCTCACTCTCCGGGTGATCTTTGGGGCATGTTTACATTGAACCGTAAGGAATTTAGTGATGAAGAGGTTAAGATCGTCCTGAGAACAGTGTGATAGATAGATCTCCGACCAATCAATTCTGGAGACGTCATACAGAAACACCTCTTGGTCTAGGTGTGCAAAGTTTGTGAGAGTGATGAGACGTGGTGGAGGAGATGGAGGTGCCCCCAAGGACAGGATGCAGAAAGTAGGAGAGTGGTCAGTTAAGGCATCAGCAAGAGTACCAGCAGCTGAGATATGTTTAATCTGATTTACCAGCACCCAATCCAATAGTGTGCCTAGTGGTGATGAAGACAGACTTCTCGTCAGCACTGTTACCGTCTGATGCAGGTTGTAGCTATGAGTCAGAGATTGAAGAGAACTGAGAGCTGCCCCAAGCCAGTTTAAGTTTAGGTCCCCTAAGATGACAACCTCATTATGATTAAAATTCTGAGAGGTATTTTCCAACAGGTACTCTAGACCTGCAATCCCTCCCGCGGTGGGGGGGGTTGGGGTTATATGCACAGATAACATGCAGTTTCTTGGCTCCCAACGCAAGAGTAGCATGCAAGTATTCACATACCGATTGAGCATCTGGGATAGCGAGAAGAGAGACAGTCAGATTATTTTTGTAGTACAGAGCAACTCCACCACTACGTTTGTTCATTTGTTCAATTTCCAATCCCTTCGAATAATAGAGTAATTTGGCAGGGAGCAGAGGGAGTCAGTAACCGATGGTTTTAGCCAGGTCTCAGTGAGACAGAAGATATCAGGATTGTACAGTTTGACCCATGACTCCAGTTCCACGAAATGACACATCAAACTTCTTATATTCAAGTGTGCAATTAACAGCCCATGTTTGGACATGCTATGTATGTCATCTGCTGAGAAGTAAGCATCTAGTGGCCAAGGATTTGTCTCTATATCCCCAGATAGCAGAATGGCAATGATGACAAGGAACCACAGCCCCACGTTTAGAAAAGGATGGGATAATGCAGACTTGTTCCGTAGTTTCCTAAACATATAGAGAGAACGGTAGGAACAGTCCTTTTGGTAGAGAAGAAGATTAGTTTGTAGTATCCTTGCATTATAAACAATAAGGTTGGAGAAAGTAAAATCATAGAGCTCGGTCCTAGATTTATTTGAGCCATCCTCAT
Organism: Neoceratodus forsteri; assembly: GCA_016271365.2. Lineage (NCBI taxonomy): Eukaryota > Metazoa > Chordata > Ceratodontiformes > Ceratodontidae > Neoceratodus > Neoceratodus forsteri. Next base: position 1,268,113,073 of record CM057453.1, read on the forward strand.
TCCATAAGGATAGTGTAATTCTGTCAAGGCAAAGTAGGACAAGAAAAGTTACGAGGGCAACCCCCAGACAGCGGTTGGACATGGTGTGACTGTTGGTACAACATTGGTTCAACTCATGACAGAGGTCACCCAGGGTCACAGCTAGGCAGGGGTTGACAAGACGCTTTAGCTATGCAAGACCTTGCAGGCATACACTCCCCAGCCCCATTACATTGATAGCCTGGGGCACACCTACTCAAGTACAAGTGCAGGATGTGAAATCCTTTTGTCCTTGTGCTTCCTTTGTTATTTAAAGAGGTTGTTGAAAAGCCCACAAATAGATCCCTTAGGAGCAAGCCAGACAAAAATGTGGATTCCAGCAGGACCCAGAGTCACTGGAGTTTGTCAGACCTAATTGCTTGATTTCTGTTTTGCTTGGGATTGCTTCCAGAAAGTTGATTTTAAACTGAAAATGCAAATACTTTGTGGTGATGTTTTGCAGAAAATCCATTTCAGAAGACCTTCACAGATGTAGTGAACAAGAATGGTGTAGTTACTCCAAGCAGAAGCTCTTGTAAATCCAAGCCATCATTACTCCCACTGCATGACAGCGGCTGGAAGCCCATCCCCAAAGCCAGTATATATATAAATACATAATGGCCTGTCTGAGGAATCTGATTAGTCACTTGTATAAACCAAACCCGTACAATCTATAACATTAATATCTTCTGTAATTGCCTTGCTTTCATGTTGCAGGTCTCATATGGACAAAACCATATACAAAACCAGAAGGGCTCCTTAAATCCTCTGGTAGCAGGTCCCAGACAGCACACATCCCCCTTCCCCTCCAAGATTCTGCCCAGCCAGCGACCAGGCCCCAGATCCTAGTAAGAATACCCCCCCATGTCTCAGGGGCTGAGCAGCCTGCTGGGGAACCAGGCCCCTGCTATGCTGCTGGACCCCGGATTTTGGAGCAGGGCAAATAATCTGAAATAAAGCTCCTGGCCCAAGAAATCCTTCAGCATGACCCCCCATACTGCTGCAAGCCCTCCCAACCAAGCTCCAGGTCCATGAAACAATGGGGCCTGCCACGTGGCTGAGTGCTATAACTTCAAGAAAAAATGGCTGAAACACAGCTGGAATCGGGGCAAAGCAGTGCAAAAAAATGGCCCTTCCACCAGGCCGGGGGGGCTAGGTGGCTCTTAAATTAGCAAGCGGTCCAACCCGGAATGGACACTTGTAGAAAGGCGGGGGGGGATTGAGGAACTCCAAGCGGAGAAGCCGCCACATGGCCAGAGCACCGGGCCAAAGTCAGGCCACAGGAAGCAACAGAGGGGCCGACCATCCAGAAAACTACAGCAATAAGACTGAAAAAAACAGCCTGAATTGGGGCAAAGCAGTGGAAAAAATGGCCCATGCATGTGACTTCTGGTTCGACAAACGGCCCGACTGAGTGGACTCCTTGTAGAAAGGCAAGGGGGGGTGAGAAACACCAAGTGGGGAAGCCGCCACATGGCCAGAGCGCTATGCCTCAAGACGGGCTGATGCGGGAAGAAACAGAGGGACCGACCCATCCAAAAACTTACTGAAATAAGGCTGAAACGAGACGGAATCGGTGTAGAGCAGTGAACAATTTGGCCCATCCACCCAGCCGCAGGAGCCGCGTGGCTCCTAAATTAAAAAACAGCCTGACTGAGCGGATGCCTATTAGCAAGGCGGGGGGGTAAACACACTAAGTGGAGGAGCTGCCACGCGGCTGGTGCACCAGGCCCTCAGTCCGACAGCCGTGGATAACCACACTGTGGTAGACCCAGGTGAAAAACCAGTAACTCCCTGCCGGGGAAGAATTGAGCCCATACCTGCAGGAGACCTATAAACCCAGTCCATTGAGCACACGCTTAAATGATCAGGGCTGCCTTGCAGCTTGCAGCTTTAAACAAACTGGCCCAGGCCTGAGGTAAAGCAAAGCATAAAAATACATACCTGTAGAGCAGGGTAATGTCTGAAGGTCAAGGGCAGGTCCAGAGAAGGGGAATCCTTCTCACCCCCCTTAAACTCCCCCAATGCCCCTCCCTGTAAGCTCCGGCCAGATCCCCCAGTTGTTGGGACCATCGCAATTGGCCTGTTCCTGGTAGCCATTCTGGGCCACCGTTCACCAGGGTCGTGGTGTCCCAGCTACCAGTTATACCCACCTCCAGTTTGGTGGGCTGTGTGCAAAGCTACCCCCACCCCCCAGTGAGAGGCTGGGGGGGTCAGTGATGACATATTAGTCATCTGACAAGGCAGTCTAACAGAGTTTGAAGACTTCAGAAAATGGTTACATATGTCTAACCCTAACCTATCACATATCAGAGTAGCCAGGAAACCATCACGTTCTTAGACCTGAGACTTTGCAACACAGAAGGGACATTAAGCAGTGCATTTATCACAAAGAAATAGCTGGTAACACTATCTTATTAGCAATCAGCTGTCACTCTTCCCATGTAGCTTCCAACATACTGAAGGGGAGATTTTTAAGAACGAGACAAAACTGCTCCACTTTAGACAGATATGAGAAGGGGGCAAGTGAACATTCAGGAAGACTGGTCCAGCGGGGTTACAGCCAAAAGAAAATACAGCTAGCCAGAGATAACGCCAGGGAAACAAATAGGAATAGACTCCTACAAGAAAAAATAGAGAATAATGAGCTATTATAAAGAAAATAGACCTGGAATCTGGCTAGATAAAGTGTATGGCTGTTTTCAGTGCAAAAAAATGTATAGCATGCGAACACATAGTGGCAGGCAAGACATTCACCAGCAGCAACGTGGAAAAAAACGATACCATTAGGCAGTTCATTACTTGCAGCAGTGAGGGCATTATTTACCTGGCTACACGTACTTGCAGCATGTTTTATGTAGGCAAGACAACTCGAAGCTTCAAAACCAGAGTCAATGAGCACATCAAGGCAGTGCAGAAAAAAGATGGCACTCATGCCACAGCAATGCATGTCATGAATACCAGCGATGGAACTCAACACTATTTTACATTCCAGGCTATTGATAAGGTATGCCAGAATCTGCGAGGTGGCGATTTTGTCAACCTTGTTCTCATAACAGAAATGTTTTGGATTTTGATTCTGGGAGAAAACTAGAAGCCATACATAAATACACAGCTAGATGATGTCCTTACCTGAAAAAACATTAGAAAATTAAAACATTTTGATCTGTAATTTTAGCTTTTTTTGAGACTTTGGTGCAATATAGTCCGATTTATGATTTTTGAAACGATACCCTGGCATAATCACCGATTTTATGAGTTGCTATATACATAATGTAGAATATGTGCTCATCTTAAATCACAGCTTTTTTGATTTGACTGCTTTCTCTCTAAACCCCATACCCCCTTCTTCTGTCCCTTCCCTTTCCCCTTCTTTCCCTCTCCCCTCTTTTGGCTCTTATCCTTACTTTACCTCTCGCTATATATTCTTTTAAAAATATGATTTCAATGGTACAGTCACCAATATGTTTATCCACATTTTTTATCATCTTAAATCTTTTGAGTGCAGCACTTTATGAAATTGTTGACACAGGTTTAACATTTAATAGTGAATTGGCTAGCATCAGGAGATTGTTTGATGTGTCATACCCAATGTGTCAATTAATGATGACATATGCTAACACTGGATGCTAGACACCTCATGATATAGTGTGTGATGTATATTTCAATTACTGGTGTTTCACTTACTCTTTAGCCTTTGAGAAAGGACAGTACTCATCTGAAACATGTCAGGTGAGAGTTCGTCTCATCCTGCACTTCAATAAAATGGAACTTTTAACTTCCATACTAATGGCAGGATTCTCAAAAGGGATGTGCACAGTGCATCTCTGACTTGTGCTGTGGAGCGATTCAGGAAGGGGGCCGATGTGCCGGTGCATCCCTGATGCACCGGCACATCACAGATGTGCCACATACTGCCCATAATGATATGCTGTGTATCTGGAGGGACTGTGCAGGGGGCATGCCCATGCATATGGTGCGCAGCCCCATTCACAGCCCAACTTGAAGATACATCCCCGGGTCAAGTCCGGAGATGCACTTCCCAAAAATAAGTCTACTTCAAGTAGACGTAAGTGGGTGGCTACCCACAGGCAGGCTACCTTATTGCAGACAGCAGCACTGCAGTTGATCACCCAGCCAGTCTGGAGTGCCCCCCTTCCCTGCCCAAACCCCCATTCCAGACGCCACACCATGTTGCGGTGGAAATCTGTACATAGATGCTTCCCTCCCTGCCTGTAGCCCCGTGTCCATGCTGCACACTGTGGCAGATGTCCCATAGCCACAGCAGAAACCCCCCCCCGCCTGACTCCCCTGACACATGCCACACACTGCAGTGGTACAGACCTACTAGTTGAACCCCCCCGTCCTGTCCAACACCCCAAAAACATGCCGCACACTGCGGTGGTACAGAGGGAAGAGCCCTACACACATACCGGCCCGCTTGCAAGGTGACCATAATCCCCTGATTCACCCTGGTAGCCCAGTGGACCCCCAACCCACTCAGGCACACCCTCACCCCACCCTACTCCCCCCATCCCAGCTGGTCCCATAGTTCGGCAGGTAGCACAACCCACCCACACACCACCATGGCTGCACACCAACAGAGCTGTCTGTGAATGACAGCTACAGTAGTACTGTAAGCCCATTGGTGGACCCTGTTGACCAATGGTCTTGAAGTGTGTACTGTACCCTGTCATTCACAACTGTGTGAATGGCAGAGTACAGTACACACTGAAAGCCCTTTGGTTGACAGGGTCTACCAATGGGCTTACAGTACTACTGTCGCTATCATTCACAGACAGCTCCACTGGTGGTAGCTATGGTAGTTTGCAGGTGTCTGTACTGCCTGAATTCATAGGACCGATTGGAATGAGGGGAGCAAGGTGGGATGAGGGTACCTGAGTGAGTGGGGGGTCCACTGGACTACCAGGAATAGGTGGGTTGGCAGTACCAATTACGATCGGAGCACTGGAGGAGGCATCACTAGACTATCTGGGTATTCCATTGGGGTCCCGACCAGATGTGGTTTGGGGATGGGAGGGGGTTCGCTGGACCACCAGGGATTTAATGGAGACTCTGGTCCCTCTGCGAGTGGGTCAGGTGGGGGTGCAGTGCATTGTACAATTCTGCTGCAGTGAGTGGCATAATAATGGAGCCTTGGGCGGGGGGGGTCACAGCTTCATCCTCTACCACCGCACTGAGCAGCATCTTAACAGAGCCTCGGGCAGGGAGAGGGGGACGGCACTGACTGGGCAGGTGTACTGGGACTGTAGTTGTACTGCCACACCTTGCAGGGTGTCCTGCGCATTCTGCTGGGCACAGCTGTACATGGTGCATGCAAATGGGGCCATAATGATATGCAAATATCCCCATTGTGCCTTGCATGCCTAATGGCCCCATTTGCAAGTTGCTGGCTCTGAATGGCACATTTGGGTGCAGCGAATCATGAAATGCACTGCCCCATTGTTTTCCCAGCCCGAGCAGGGGGTTGTATTGGCTCATCCAGGGCTGGGCACTACTGTAGTATTCACAGAGGGGGTACACCAGAGGCATTCCCCAGTGCATCTTCTGTGAATACCACTGTTGGTGCTCGGTGTATCTCATTTGTGCCAGGGCATCCGAGAAGCACTGTTCACAAATCCTTTGCAAATCCTGCCCTAAGTGTCTAATTGCTTCCCTCTGTTGGGGTTTGTGTCTGCTCAAAACTTTCTTTGTATGCAGATTTATCCATCTCCAGGGCCCTTCGGCCCTTAAGTACCACAGTAGCTTGAATGATGCTGTCTGTGACTTCACCACACCCTTGTTCCCTTGTGGCACTCCTTTTTATGGCTGTGGGTGGAGCCTACAGTCATCTTGCTTTAGCTAGGAAAAACAGGCATACCGTGGAACACATATTTTAGTACTTTTCAGTGTATCCTTCCATAACAGTAAATCACTATGACAGCTAAATACTCCCTTCTTTCTGTTTAGAATGTTGTAGACAGAACTCCAAGCTGCTTATAAGATGGCCATTAGGGAAACTGAAATAGCTTGTTAAAAATTGGTTGCCTATTAAACTGGAGATTTGTTCCCCCCCTCGAAATGCAACAACTGGCACATTTAAATACTTAGTATTTAAACATTTACACACACACACACACACACACACACACACACCATCCTCCTGGCCACAACATTCAAAATAAATACTGCAATCTAATATGTTATAAAACAATAAAGAAACTGTTTATGTCATTCTTGGTTATGTGGAACACAATAAAGTTCAGTTTGCAGTAGATTTCCTTTAAATATTTCTTATCCTATATTTTGTATCCTGGATAGAACAGGGGAGATACTACATCTCATTCTCATAGGGATCTTCATGTTACACATTTTTGCACTGTATGTACTCAGGATGTCCCAGATTAGATGCAATATCTTGTTTTCAGTGGGATCATGATTTTACTATGTTTATAATGTATTTATTCAGGGTAGCCTAGTACAGCTGTAAAATATTGTTTCAAGCATGTTCTGATTTTATGTAATGCAGCATAGTATTGTGCAGGTGTACAGCCCCACTGAAAATAAGATGCCACATCTTCTGTGAACTATCCAGGCTAAATACAGAATGTAGCAATCAGCAAGGATATTCTAGGAAAACACTTTGTAAAAATGTGTAAAAGAAAGGCTGCAATGAACCTGCCTCTCAGCAGATCTGCATTGTGCAAATTCATTAGAAATAATGGGTAAAAGCATGACCCCACTGTAAGTCATATTTTACAGGATATGCCAGTTCAGATTCGATATATCATATATCGAATCTCAAATGGCATACCTTGCAAAAATTCAGTATTTAAAATGGTTTAAATGCTTTACCCAATGAAATAAATATTTTAAATATCGACTTGGCTAGTCTTTCCTCATAGGTCTCATCCCATATGCCCTGCGCCATTGTGGTTGCCCTCCATTGCACCACCTCCATCTAGTCTATGTTTTTTTTCTCAGATGGGGACTCCAGATCTGGATGCAATATTCCAAGTGCGATCTCACGAGTGTCTTATACAGACATCAGCCACATCTCCACCTTCTCTTGCTGTAGCTGCTTCAGCTATGCTACACCCCATCCTTCAGCAGGTGGCAGGCTGACTCCGGTGTGGCAAGAGCACCGCATATTCTTTTCTCAACGATCTTGCCACTCCTAAAAGTTCTCCACAGCCATATTGTCTCTGACCAGACTTTGTTTAATATGACTATTTCATCCTTTATGTTCCTTTTCTCCCTTCTATATTGGAAAAAGGCCTTCTCCCCTGTTTGTACCCCATGTGCTAGCTGCACTATCCTTGTAGCCTTTGCCACCTTAAGCGCTGTGTTCACCTCCCTTGATTTAGCAGAGTACTCCATCCTATCCTCCTCCTTCTGAGTATGTTCGTAATTCCTGAAGGCTGCCAACTTGTCACCTACAGCTTTTGCTACCTCCTTGCTGAACCAGCTGGGCTGTTTTGGCCTTAGTTTTCTTACTTTTGATTTTGGTGCACTAACTAGTGGCCTCCATAAGTCCCTCCTTTATTTTGTTTGCTTGCATGCACAGTGCACAGGAAACATATTGAGGTTAATAGAGCATTGCAGAGGTGTGGCAGTGTTGTGGTCAATGCAGGGGATGCTTAAATGGGTGCATTCCTCAGTCACCAATCAACAGGGAAGCTGCTGATGACGGCAGTTTCAGAGCAAGCACTGTGCTTGAAAGAAATCTGCCGCTCCAATCAGGGACAGTTTCATCACTGCAGTGGCAGATCCCCCCCCCTTCCTGGCAACCAGGCAAATTCCAGCCACGCACTTTACAATGCACAGTAAGGTGTATGGCTGCAGTTACAAGCAACTTGTTTGCTCAGTGTGCCTTTCCCAATTAAACATATTAATAAATGAGCTGTACCATGGCTTTGCATAATTGGCGGCTCCTGCCACCCACCACATATTCCCCCCAAAGCCAACATCAGGGCGCCCAGTCCCCTCCATGCTAATTTTGTAGTCTTTTGTTCACTGAAGACTACAGCTGCCCTATTGGTGTGCTGTGGTTATGTGGCTTGCTTGCTCTCCAATGCACCGGCTCTTCCTCCCTTGTCCATCCCTCTGTGCCCCCTCTTCCCCTTCCTGTTTCACCAAACAATCCTACACACTGCAGTCAGTTTGCAAGCACTCTAAAATTGCTGCAGAGACTTCATGCTAGTCCATTAGTTGAAAGAAAAAGCACTTAACTGTTCTGAGCTGCTGCTGCTCCAGCTGGTGTCCTCTCGGCTGTGTGTCTCCCTATTCATCTTCCAGTGTGAATTATATAAACACATGTGCTTTATGTAATGTCATTAGTATCTTCTAATGTAAATTACATAAACACCATATTCTAGCAATGCCATAAAGGTTGCCAGTATAGTGGGCTGCCAGCATTCTCCCCACCAGGTGAGAGTGAGTCGATGCAGAATTTTAATCAAAGATGAAAGTGCCACAATTTGGCATGTTCACCATTGATCAGAAACTGTCAGAGCTCTTGGGTCACTTCTACCCTTGGCAAACTGATAAAAACTCTAGCCTTTCCTATGAGGACATGACTAGCCCCATGGCTACTTCTCCCCCACCCCAGTCACGGCCCACTCTCCATCACCCTCCCCTATTCTCCCATACTGTTTTTTGGTCCTGCACTGTTCTGGCCCAGGAAACAGCATTTAGTTTACCTAACAGAGTCTGGAGGAATGGAGAGGGAGTTGAGGAGGAAAGTGACTGAGTAGAATTTGGATGGTAAAGGAGTTTCCCATATCTGATGATCAGAGGATACATCCATTGGAGGAAAAGGGAGGTATAATCCCTCTGGGTACAGCCCACAGAGGTATTGGGTAGGAAACTTTGCATGGAAGTGGTTTATAGGCCACCAGGGCAGGTAGAGGAGAGAAATGAGGAACTAGGAACAGAAGTAAGAAAAGGAGCTGTAGTAGTAGGGGATCTCAACCTGCCAGACATTGACTGTGACATTCCAGCAGCCAGGAGTGCCAGTGGCCAGGCCCTGCTTGATACTTTATAGGACTGTATGCTGGTGCATCAAGTCAGTGAACCCACTAGACAATCCACCATTCTTGATATGGGACTCACCAACTCAGAAAGAGTAGGAAGAGTGTAGGTTGGGTAACCACTGGGGCCCAGCGACCACAGTGCTATTTGGTTTGAGTCTGCCCTGGCACCAGTAAGACCTCATTTAAAGCTGAGATGCTAGATTTCAAAAGGGCTGGCTTCAACCAAATGAGTGAAGTAGTCCTGGGAAGGTTAGCTGGGGTAAACAGCATCAGGGGAGTGGAAGAAAAATGGGGGCTTATAAAAGGGTCCATTCTCGTGGCAATGAAAACATGCACAAGAGCTGTTATCAAAATAAACAAGCATCAGAGAGCAGTTTGGTTCTCTGTAAAGGTCAGGGAGGCAGTGAGGGCCAAAAAGAAGGCCTTTATAAGGTACAAAGAAAAACAAGGAGACAAAGAATGGGACTAGTATTAGGAAATAAATAGAGAGGCTAAGAGGGCAGTTAAGATCATAAAGGCTGACATAGAACTGTGTATTATGAGGTGATTAAGGGAGGAGAAACACATTTTTTTAGATATTTAAGAAAAGAAAGATGGGAGTGAAAGGTGGTTCCCAAGGACTGGAGAATGGTGGACAGAGTTCCACTACACAAAAGAAGGTACAAGGAGCAACCAGGAAACTATAGGCCCATCAACTATTCCTCTGTGTTAGGGAAAATGATAAAGACAATAGACAAAGAGGACCTGAAGAAAAATAGGCTTCAGGATAGTAAGCAGCACAGGTCTGTGGCAGGGAGGTCTCGTCAGACCAAACTAATAGTATTCTTTGACTAGGTAACCAGGGAAGTTGACAAGGGTCATACAGTAGATGTACTCTGCTTTGACTTCAGTAACACATTTGACTCCACACCACACAGAAGACTGTTGAAGAAGATAGGTAGGGGATCTGGGAACAGCTAAGGAAATAGTAAGGTAGGTAAGGAGTTGGTTGGAGAGGATTCAGCAGAAAGTTGTGGTGAATGGGGTCAGATCAGTGGAAGAGGGAAGCGGGGGAAGGGGAAATTGTTTAACCAGGAAAGGCACACTAAGCTGAAGTTTGTTTCCAGGTGCGACCTAGGAGTACAAGGAAGTTAAGTGACTTGCTCAGGGTTACACAGTATGCAAGTGAGGGCTGTGCGATTCTAACCCAGGTCTCCCGGTTTGTAGCTCGGTGTCCTTAACCACTGTGAAATACTGCCTCCTAAGAGGTCACCAGCGGAGTACAACAGGGATCTGTCCTGGTGCCCAGTCCTCTTCAATATGTTCATCAGCAGCACAGGAGAGGGAATCCAGGGCAGGTTGTGTCTATTTACAGATGACATTAAACTCTGTGGTAGAGCTGGCAATGTGGAGGGGATAAGGGAATTGTAGAGAGACCTGCAAAGGCTGGAAAACTGGACCAAAGAACGGCAACTGAAATTCAGTGCTAAGAAGTGCAAAGTAAAGCACTTAGGGAACAAGCCCCCTAAAACAGAGTATTGGATGGGAGTGGTCCAACGGAATACAACATCAGTAGAAAAGGACCTAGGAGTCATCATTAATGTCTCCTTTAAACAAACTAGATAATGTAAAAAAGTCTTTAACAAGGCTAACAGGATGCTAGGGTGTCCTGGGGAGGTGCTCAACAATAGCAAACAGGAGGTACTGTTACCTCTGTGTAGGGCAGTGGGGAGGCCACACCTACAGTACTGCACTCAGTTCTTAGAAACATAGAAACATAGACTTTGACGGCAGATAAGGATCACTTGGCCCACCCAGTCTGCCTACTGGATAAGCTGCAGATTCTAGTTAACCAACAGCCTACTTCCTGCAACCCCCCACTATAATTGCCTTGTGTCTGTCCCATGCACGTTTGAATTTCCCCACTGTTTTAGACCCAAAACCTCCTCAGGAAGACTGTTCCATGTATCCACCACTCTCTCCATGAAAAAAGTTTCCTCACATTACCCCTGAGCCATCCCCCCTCTATCTTTAAATTGTGCCCCCTTGTTCTTACACATCTCTTTTTCTGAAAGATGCTACCCTCCTGGACTTTGTTGATTCCCTTGAAGTACTTGAACATTTCTATCATGTTCCCCCTGTCCCTCCTTTCATCAAGAATATACATATTAAGCTCTCTCAGTCTCTCTTCATATGGTTTCTGCAGCAGACCCTGCACCATTTTAGTTGCCCTCCTCTGGACTGCTTCCATCCTGTCTATGTCCTTGAGTAGATGAGGTCTGTTAACCAACAGCCTACTTCCTGCAACCCCCCACTATAATTGCCTTGTGTCTGTCCCATGCATGTTTTATTCCCCCACTGTTTTAGACCCAACAACCTCCTCAGGAAGACTGTTCCATGTATCCACCACTCTCTCTGTGAAAAAGGCTTCCTCACATTACCCCTGAGCCGTCCTCCCTCTATCTTTAAATTGTGCCCCCTTGTTCTTACACATCTCTTTTTCTGAAAGATGCTACCCTCCTGGGCTTTGTTGATTCCCTTGAGGTACTTGAACATTTCTATCATGTCCCCCATCCCTCCTTTCATCAAGAGTATACATATTAAGCTCTCTCAGTCTCTCTTCATATGGTTTCTGCTGCAGACCCTGCACCATTTTAGTTGCCCTCCTCTGGACTGCTTCCATCCTGTCTATGTCCTTGAGTAGATGAGGTCTCCAAAACTGCACACAGTACTCCAGATGGGGTCTCACCAACTGTCTGTATAGAGGGATAACCACTTCCTTTTTTCTACTTGTGATGCCCCTTCCTATGCATCCCAGTATCCCCCTAGCTCTCCTTACCGACTTTTCACATTGCTTACCCACCTTTAGGTCATCTGATATGACTACCCCCAGGTCTCTTTCCATTTTTGGTTTTGTTAGTACCCCCCGCTATTGTGTACTCTTCTCCTGGGTTTTTGTTTCCCAGGTGCATTACTTTGCACTTCTTTGCATTGAATCTAAGTTGCAATATGTCTGACCATTCCTCCAACCTTGCCAAGTCCCTTCTCATCTTTTCTACCCCCTCTTGTGTATCAACTCTGTTACAGATCTTTGTGTCATCTGCAAAGAGGCATACCTTTCCCTCCAGACCCTCTGCAATGTCACCTATAAAGATGTTAAAGAGGACTGGACCCAGTACTGAGCCCTGAGGTACTCCACTAGTAACCCCCCTTTCTTCGGAATGTGTTCCATTCACTATTACCTTCTGTGTCCTGTTGTGCAGCCAGTTTGCTACCCAGGCTACCACCCTGGGACCCACTCCCAGGCTGGCTAACTTGATTATTAATCTTTTGTGCGGGACTGTGTCAAATGCCTTGCTAAAGTCTAGGTAGGCCATATCCACAGCCCCTCCCTGGTCTATTACTTTGGTCACCCAGTCAAAGAAATCAGTAGATTCATCTGACATGACCTTCCTGCTGTATATCCATGCTGCTTTGGTTCCTGTTCCCTTTGGCCTCCTACTAGGTACTCAATAATTCTTTCTTTCCAGAAGTGATTCGATCATTTTCCTACCACTGAGGTCAAACTTACAGGTCTGTAGTTTTCTGCTTCTGCCTTGCTTCCACTTTGTGAAGAGGAATCACAACTGCCCTCCTCAGTCCTCAGGTACTGCCCCATCCTGCCATGATTTGTTAAAAAGCGTGGTCAGTGGTGTCACTGGGTCCTCCCTTAGTTCTTTTAGGATTCTGGGGTGAATCCCGTCAGACCCCATTGCTTTGTCCACCTTGAGTTTTAGGAGTTCTTTCAGGACTCTTTCTTCTGTGAATGGACTGGTGTCAACCCCCCCTTCCCAGAGTGCTTTTATTGTCTTGGTTGGGTAACTCCTTCTCATCTCCTTTTGTGAATACTGAGCAAAAGTATTCATTCAGTATCTCTGCCTTTTCACTGTCTCCCTCTGCCCACTTCCCCTCTCCTTTATTAATCTTCACTATCCCTCCCTTAACCTTTCTATGCTCCCTAATGTACCTATAAAAGGTTTTATCCCCCTTCTTAACTGAGTTGGCTATTTTTTCCTCGGTTTGGGCCTTTGCTAGTCTGACTGCCTTCCCCACTTCTTTCTGCTTTAATTGATACAGTTTCCTGTCGTGCTCCTTCTGTGATTCCTTATACTTTTTGAATGCAGCCTTTTTCTCTTTAACCTTCCCTGCCACCACTTTTGAGAACCATAGTGGTTTTTTACTCCGCTTTGTTTTCTTTATTTGTTTCACACAAAGGCTTGTTGCCTCTATGATGGTAGTTTTGATTTTTCTCCATTGTTCTTCCACCCCTCCTTTTTAGTAATTTGCTAGTGCATTTTTCAGGTATTCACCCATTTTGCCAAAGTCAGCCCTTCTAAAGTCCAGTATCCTTGTTTGTGTATGGCTTATCTCCATGATTGTGCTCATTGTGAAGCACACTGTGCAGTGGTCGCTTGTTCCCAGATGTCTACTGACTTCTAAATTTGTGATCATCTCTCCATTTGAGAGTCTCAGATCTAGTATTGCTCCCTCCCGAGTGGATTCCAACACTAGCTGTCTAAGGCCTGCCCCCGCAGGGCATCGAGAATGACCCTGCTCTTGGATGTGGCTGCAGTACATGTTATCCAGTTAATATCTGGCATATTCAGGTCCCCATCAACAGTATCTCCCTTTTCAGCCATATTGAGAATGTCCTCATCATTTTGTTGTCCATTTCTCCCTTGAGACGGGAGTCTGTATACAACCTTGTGCGGATTGTGATGCCATTCCCTGTCTCCAAGGTGACCCAGAGTGCCTCTTGTCCTCCCCCTTTACTTTTTAGTTCTGTAGCTTTGATCCCTTCCCTTATGTATAGAGCTACTCCACCTCCTCTTTTACCTTCCCTGTCCCTTCTGTAGATTGGTACCCTGGTATGTTGACATCCCAGTCATGGTTCTCAGTGTACCATGTTTCCGTGACTGCCACAATATCCAATTGTTCATCTTTCATCAGGGCTACTAGCTCAGGAAGCTTGTTTCCCAGACTACGGGCATTGGTACTCATTGCCCTCCATTTAATGTTGGCTTTATCCTTTTCCCCCCCATTCCTGCTCTTATTGTCCTTGTCTATTTTACCATTTACTCCTGTCCTGCCCTGTGTTGAGCTCTGTACCTCAGTGTTTACCTTACTACCTGCCATGTTTTGTTAGGGGAGGCTTGAAATTTCCTGCCTTTTATCAGTGCCTCTCCCCTTGGCTAGTTTAAAAGCTTGCCAAGGAAGCATTTAAACCTATCACCTAGGAGCTTGGTTCCCTTCGTGGACAGATGCAGACCAACATGCCAGTATAGACCTTTATCTCTCCAGGTGGCCCCCTAGTCCCCAGTGAAGCCAAAGCCCTGTGCTCTGCACCAGTTTTGCAGCCATTCATTAAACTGCATGGTGTGCAGTACCCTAGCCTCACTCCTGCCATGGACTGGTAGCACCTCTGAGAAGGCCACTGTGCTTGCTACCCATCTGAGGCCCCTCCCCAACTCCAAAAATTCATTCTGCACTGCACTGATCCCATGCCTAGCTAGGATTTTTTTCCCAAGGTGGACTATGATATCTAGTTCCCTCTCCTGTGATGCTGCTTCTGCAATCCTGAGGATTTGCTTCCTGTCCCTCCAAGCCATGGCACCAGGCAGACACCTTACTTCCTTCTCCTCTCCCTTTCCCAGTTTTACACCCCCAACAATAGAGTCCCCTATCAGAAGCTGTTTCCTTCCCCTGTGGTGTCCCTTGCCACCATTTTGTGGGTCTCTTTTGTGGATGTCCTCAGAATTCTTCTGGGTCTCCACTGAGGGTGCCATCATAGAGGAACCTTGCTCTGCCAGAATGGCATATGATTTGTGTAGAGGTACAACTAGGGGGCTTTGCCTCTAGTCCACCACTGGTCCATCACTGGTCTTGAATTTCTACCTGAAAAGGACAGGGACAGACTAGAGACGGTACAGTGTAGGGCGATCAAGATGATTCAGGGCCAGGAGGGCAGATACTATGAGGATCGGGCAAAGGTGCTCGTATATATGCTGAACATGTATACGAGAACATATGTACCAGACGAGAGAGGGGGACATGATAGATACCTTCAAGTTCCTGAAAGGAATAAATAAGGTGACCTGCAAAGAGCTATGTATGTATGTAATTATTTATTGTTTTCCATAAAGCTTATTCCCCAGGCAGATCGACGCAAGTGGGCTCTCAGCCCTGTACCCACCTCCTCTCACCTGGTGCATGGTGGGGCCAAGAAGAAGACAGCTATCCTTCCCTCACACCAGGTGACTGTCATCCAGATGTGGGCCAGTAGTCAAATACAGTTTAAGGATTTTGATTATAACATTAGAGGTCATGCCCTTCAATTGATAGGTAAATCTTTTAATTATATCAGGAGGACATACTTCTTCACCTTAAGGGTTATTAAGCCTTAGAATAACTTAGCCTTACAAATCATTATTAGTAAGCATAAAGAACAATTTAAAGCGAGATTGGACAAATATTTAATGTCCATCCATCCATTAACATATTACTGACTTTGGATTAGTATGTGAGCATTTATGGGCCTCTGGCTCTCTTGCTCTCCATTGACCTTAGTATGAACCTTAGTATGAAATGATGGCATGGAACAGTGGTAGGTGGATAGGGTTTCATGTAACTTGTATCAACCAATTTTTCATATTCTCCCCGATGCGCCGGGGCTACGGCAACACAGTTAGTGCATACACATGGAGGTATGCATGCACTCTGGAACCATCAGCTCTGCTCCACCCACCCAGCGTAATGCCAGCTCCCCGAGCATTAGTGCTACCACAAGTCCTCCACCCACTGGTAGCCCAGAACTGGGAAGGCATACCTCCCCAATCTGGTTGAGGAGAGCTGCATGATGGCCACGTCATCTTTTCCCAGCCCTCCACCCTGGCTGACCCCTGGTGACTCAAGACTCAAGCTTGTTTCTGAACTTGGGTCACCGGCATGTGAGAAGTAAGGTGCATTACAGTGCCTTAGCTCTTGTACCACATCCAGCTTCTCTTGCCCTTACTTTCAGCACCAATACATGTTACATCTTTATTACATTCTGATGCATAAGCCCAGAGTATGGAACTTGGGATCAGAGATCGCACTAGGTTCCCACACATGGTAGTGTGCCACACTACCAGTCAGTGTCACCAGGACAGGGTGGGCTAGCCTTTTTTAAAATTGTTAAACATCTTTGAGTGGAATATGAATAACGAGTAATGAACAGCTGAGTGTCTTTGATGGCAAGTGGTTACCTACCGAGGATTAAACAAAAATACATACTGTACTTGCACACCCTTAATTTTTATGTCAGGCTTTGCTGTTTGAAAGTATAAGGGGGACTGACACATTGTTCTCTTCAGGACCTGTAGTTAGAGACCTTTGGATGCATTAAATAATACACTGTTGTTTGCCCACTTCACTGTGCCTATTTGTTCTGTGTACTGTCTATGTAAATTGAAAGTAAACAGACTCAAAGTCCTCTGCGACAGATCAAATGGTTTTCTGCAAGTGCAAATAGCAGGCAGTAACACTGCGGGATCTTCTCCACATTAAATTGGCCCTCCTTAGAAGGGAGACTGAGAGGGATGGCCAGGGGAGAAGGATTGAGCGTCCCTGGACTGCTCTCCTACTCCAGGGGGACTGAGTGTTTGGTGCAGTGGTAACACCCGGCGGAGGCTGGGTGTTCCACTATGCACCGACACAAAATAGGACCACCAAGGGTGAGGCAGACGCTGGCATCATTGCATGCCCCTGCCCCTGCCTACAGGGGGAAAAAACAATATGTCCCTGGCCATCGCTATGAAGGCCTGCCCTTGGGCCTCGATTAGCCTCCACTGCCGGCTCCCTGACTAGTTACTAGCATCTCGGCACTGAAAGGGCCACAGTGCTGAGACCCCTGCCCTCTGGAGGGCAAGCCAGGGGTGACTGGGGAGTGCAGCAATAGGCGTAGGTTGAGGTGAGGGGGTCTGTGACCAGGACGGACACTGACAGCTCCAGGGCACACAAAAAGTAATAAATAAAAAAATAAAAATAAAAAAAAGACGGGAGACTGAGATATTCCTTGCTCTGTCTTGTTTCTAAAATAATGAAAGTCTCTTCACTTCCTGTCTTAAGGACATTCTGATGCTGAAGCCACAGACTACGCTCCTCCTCTCTTCACTCTGCCATCACAACCCCAAACCTCTGGAACAAACTTCCTTCTGTGGTTCTGTGCTGTTCAAGCCTTTTCTTCTTGACTGTAGTCGATGCAATTACTACCTCTGAGGGTGCTCCACTTGCTGTTGTCCAGTCTTATCCTGCATAAATGGTATAAATACCTGGAAGGGTAGTGTGCTCACTGAACAAATGTGTAAACCATGTTAAAGAATTGTAAGACAATGTTATGTACAGAAATCTGTAAAAAATATTGTCCCTGTTCTGTTCTATGTACGACGTGGAACCTTTGTAAGTGAATCTTCGACTCAAAGGTCTTTCTGAATATCTCAATAAATAAATAAATATTCCTTTTGTGATTATTTGTATCTCTTCTTTTAGTGCAATTTGTTACATAATTGCTGAATGTGTTGAATTTATATCTGCATTTTTTACACTTAACCTAGTCTCTGTAAATGCCTGTACACCTAAACATCAAGGGCTGGATATTCAGACTGCACCAGGCAGTAGAGCAAGCCTAGGCACAGTGCAAGTGGCTGCATCAGGACATAGACCAGGCGATATTCAACGGTACTGCGCCATGGCTCAGCATCGTTGAATATGTCACTGAGGGCACATGCACTGTACATGGTGCAGTGGCACTGTACCAGCGCAAGTGGCAGAAAAGAACAGGTGGATGCCCCAGCACAAGTGCAGTTGTGCTAGGAGAATCATCCGCAATATTCAGC
Source organism: Neoceratodus forsteri (assembly GCA_016271365.2). Lineage (NCBI taxonomy): Eukaryota > Metazoa > Chordata > Ceratodontiformes > Ceratodontidae > Neoceratodus > Neoceratodus forsteri. Next base: position 1,268,131,017 of record CM057453.1, read on the forward strand.
CTGGGGCATGCAAATGAGGCTGTAATGCATGCAAGGTACAAATGGGGCCATTAGCATGTCATTATGGCCCCATTTGCCTGCATTGTGCAGGGCAGCCCGACGAAATGTGCCTGATGCCCTGCACAGGCTGCTGTGTGGACCTAGGGGTCCCAGGGCAACCCCCACCCTGCAACTGCGAGTGCGGCAAAGTGTAGAAGCCACATGCCCTGGTAGTCTAGTGGTCCCCCACTCCCCGTTGGCCTGATGGCATTCATTGGTAACAGCAGGATCCCTGGCAGTCTAGTGGGTCCCCCCTCCCTCCCTCCCATATCCCCAATCCTGGGCATCGTATCACGTAGCAACCCTGGTAGTCCAGTGGCAACCCCCCACCCGCCTGTACCCATGAACACTATAACCCATAGGCATCACCCAGCCTGGTGAATAGTAACTAGATTCCCTCCCATTCCACACAGTCACAGTCCCCATCCGATAATGATGTCCCCAGTGGTCCATCAGAACCCCCTCCTCATCACCCACGATGACCCCTGCCACCCAACTCCCCCGCTATCGGGCAGGTGGCTGCACCCCACCCACATGCACCCAGCCACCCACCTAATTGACAGCTTACAGTATGGTCTGTAAGCCCATTGGTCCACAAACCATTCACAGATCTGTGCCTGTGTAGTACAGTGTGGTGTGCAAGCCCATTGGTCCACATTGTGGACCAAAGGGCTTACGAACCGTACTATAAGCTGTCATTCAGCGGGTGGCTGGGCGGCATGCGGGCGGGGTGTGGCCACCCGCTGATGATGGGGGGCTGGGTGGCAGGGGTCCTCAGTGGGTGGTGGGGAGGGGGGGTTCCGATGGACCAACAGGGACATCGTTATCAGATGGGGAACCATGACTGTGCAGAACGGGAGGGAGGGAATTGCCACTAGCCCACCAGGGCTGGCGATGCCTACAGCTTATGGTGTTTATGGGTACGGGCGGGGAGGGAAGAACTGCTGGACCACCAGGGATTATGGACATCTGTACACACTATGATCATGGGTATGGGGGGTTGGGGTTCCCAATCGACCACCAGGGATGCTACATATACCGATGCCCAGGATCGGGGGTATGGGAGGGAGAGGGGACCCACTAGACTGCCAGGGTCCATTACGGTGCTTGTGGATGGTGTTCTTGGTGGGTGGGTGGCCACCCATGGCTGACGGCTGCTGTGTTGTGCCCTGCAATACAGCAGGCCACCTGTGGGTGGTCAGGTTTTGTTCCTTCTTTTTCCTGGCAAAACTTTGCACCCCCCCTGGGAGGTGCAAGGCAGAGTTGAACCAGCATATGCGCCGCACATCCCGGGCTGAATATCGGGAGGTGCCGCATATGCATGGACACGCCCCCTGCTGTTGCGCCAGCATACATTACCAATGTGCCCCGGCGCATCGGGAGTTGCACATCGCAACTTGCTCCTTTGAATATCATGCCAGGGCGCATTGGTGGGTTGCGCATAACACATCCCTGTTGCACCATGTGCAACCCCTTCGAATATCCAAGCCCAAATGTATACTCTGCTCAATATAATTAACTCTGGGTCATTCCTCAATGAGGGACAATTGGTCTCAGTGGGACTACCTGGTTATCAAAATACAAAGAACAAATTAACTAACTAACTAACTAACTGACTAACTCAGTAAAGGTCTTAGTCCTTAGCTGCTCTGTAGGATTCAGCACTGTTGTATCATGGGGTACCTCAATTTGTACAAGGCAGGGCCCAGTCTGAGAGCTAATTTGCACTATGGAGGTCATGACACTTGTGCTTAATGGCAGGGACTGTCCTTGGAGTTGTCCCACTGGTATTCATGGCCCACAGAATCTTGGACGAGAGTGTGTCCCTTGATTATGAACTGTCCTTCAAGGCACCCAGCCCATACAGAGCCAGTAGTGGTTACAAATATGACCGGTTCAGTGTTACTGAAGTTAGCCATCTGTGACTGTGTTCTACAGGTATGCTAGATACAATGGAGCCAGCCATGGTGCAAAGCAGTAACTTGCAGTAAGCGACATGTCACAAAATACTGTATGACAAAAGGGCTTAAATGCCATTGAAGTACACAGTTCCCTGCAGTATTATGTTACAGTTTGTGATATACTGCTGCATTGCTGCATTGCATCCTGACTGGTGCCACTGTTGTAGATACCCACTGAAACTGGCATCTTGGGCCTCTTGTATGTTGTTCAGATCTAACTTGTGCCCAGTATAAATTAGTTCAAGCCATGGGTCACCTTCCTGCAATGACTATACCTACTCTAAGCATCAGAAGAATCCTGCAACACACCTGCACATAGGAGTGGTGTGCAGTCTACCCATACATTGAAGTGAATTTTTGGATTGTGGGCCTGCAGTAGCTGCTTCCATGTCTGTACAAATCTGCCTATGGAGCTTAGCACATGGTTATACAGTCACCAGTTTTGTGCATCCTGTTTGTGGAGCTGGTTGGCCATTGCATATTTAATGCAAACAAATGCATGTCTCGGATGTACATCATAGGCAAATTTGGTCTCTGTTTGTGGACATGGGCAATAAAGAAGCAGAAAAGGCTTAAACTATGCTATCTACAACAGTAATTTTAATGTTTCCTAGTTTCTGACATTGCATAGTGAGAGCTATGCAACATACTGCTAACAAGAGGATAGACCGTAGTGCAGGCTGAAACAGGAACTGGCATGTGTTACCTTGTACTGTACTTCCACAGTAGAATCTCATCACATCATTGGCATGCAGGAAATCCCTGCTCTTCTGTGCCTATCTGTACTCCCATCCCTCCCTTCCTCCTACCAGATCTACTTTATGCATGAATCTATGGCTGTGACACTTTTTTCTGTTTTCTGTGCCACCTCTGCAACTGGAAGAATGCTGCTGACTACACACAATACTTCACAAAGCAGGGGCAAGTGTCAGTGACTGAAGAACAGTTCTATCAGCAACTAATATAGATCTGACATAGCAGAAACATTTGTTTTACCTCCATGTACTGAGAGAACAGACACATGGTGGAGATAATATGACAAGCACCAATGGCTCTAAAATTGCATAGTTGTGCTGACAGTGGCAATCTAAATTGAAACCTTTACAACTGAGTTTGGTCAGTTAGAACTGTGATTACAGCATGCCAGATCCCTATCAAGGAAATGTACCAGTTCAGGACCATCAAACAAGTAATTACACTGATTTGCATCAGAACAGATGAAAAAAAAATGAAGGAGGGTAAAACCTAGTTTAACCTGTTGCAAAACACTATAACCAGCGTTGGGTAAGTTACTTTTTCTATTACTTTCTATAACTTTTGGAAACTTGTTCCAGAAAGCTCTGTGCAGTCATTAGTGAGGTTGGAGAAGTACTGGAAAAAGAAATACACCTTACAGTTACAATTATTTATGTTGTTTTATACAAAAGTACTATGTAACTGTAACTGATTACATTTATTTGAAAGTAACTAGTAACTAACCTATTTACTTTCAAATAAATGTCTTCTGTTATAGTTTTTTTATCATTTTTATATTGTTTTTGTATAAAAAGAAATAAGTAACGGTAACTGTCAGGTGTATTACTTTTTCTAGTACTTCTCCATCCTTGTTAGTGACTGCACAGAGCTACCTGGATTAAGTTTCTAACAGAAATAGAAAGTAATAGAAAAAGTAACTTACCCAAAACTGACTATAACAATTCCTGATATCTCATAGACTTGCTCTTACACTTGGAGCAACTGCTGCTTGCTCAGGGCAGCAGTGAGTAAGTGGCTCTGGTTAGATTTGACTCTGAACTTGTTGATTTCCAAGCCTGTTCTGGAGACCTTACCTACGTAAGGACATAGACAGGGTAGAGAAGGTTCAGAGGAGGGCAACAAAGATGGTGCATGGATTGCATCACAAGTCCTATGAGGACAGGTTAAAGGCACTGAACATGTACTCCCTGGAGGAGAGGAGGGAGAGAGGGGATATGATAGAGACATACAAGTATCTTACAGGGAGGAACAGGGTGCAGGAATGCACTATTTTTAAGCGAAAAGATGTTCCAGGACTAGAGGGCATGGGATGAAGTTGGAGGAGGGACGATTCAGAGAAGCGTGAGGAAGAATTTCTTCACAGAACGGGTGGTGGACAAGTGGAACACCCTGCCAGAGGAAGTGGTGGGGCTGAAACAATCACGGGATTTAAGAATGCATGGGATAGACATAAAGGAATTCTGGAGGTCAGGGGTAAGGGGCAACAGACTTCCTGGAAAACATAAACTGAACTTACAAACTTAAATGGGCAAACTGGGTGGGCCATAGGCCCTTATCTGCCGACACTGTCTATGTATCTATGTATCTATGTTATCTTACAACTAGACCCTAATATCATTCCTCTGTTACATCTGTAAGACTGCTGGGTGAAGCATAATGAGTCTCTGACACCACTGTGACAACTTTGAAAAAATGTAATAATTAGGCACAATTTAGCTTATATTTCGTACTTTTTTTCTGTAATTCTCACCTTACTTCTTTATTACTAAGGACATTTGTATGTCAACAGGTTCACTGCCCTATCAGTTCTGACTGCTTGCCTACACCTGATGTCACAGTTCTGTTTATGACATCACAATCTATTGCTTTGGAGATAATTATGATGCTAAAAACAGGGATTATGATGTCAGGTGTTGGCAGAAAGAGCAGATTAAGGGCACAGCACACTGAATAAGGGTAGAGGCACTCACAAGCTTGCACACAATAAAACAAGAACAAAAGACAACAAAAGAAAAGCATCTGTAACAGGAGAGGACACAGACATGTGGGGAGTGGTGCAATGCACTGGCTGTGGAGCTGCAGTCTTCTGGGAGACATTCTGGAGACTGCGTTGCTGCCCTATTTGCACCTCTCTGGTCTGAGGGAGGAGGTTGTTCATCTCCATGCTGACCTGACAAGGATTCAGGAAACCTCTTCCCCCACCCAGGGACCATCCAGATCACTGCCACTACCTCAGAGGTTGCCAAGAAAGAGGAGTGCTTGGACCATGGTGGGCTAAGGGAGGGTGAGGGTGGTGGAACAGAGGCACATCCTTCCAGTTGTGCCTCTCCACATTTCATTCACCACTCCAGCAGAGCATGGTTCCTCTATGGAGGCACCTGCAGTGGAGACCAAGGAGGATGCTGGGAATCTTCACAATGGAGACCCACAGGAGGGTGGCACAGGATCCCACAGGGCAAGAAAGTAACTCCTGGTGGGGGACTCAATTGTTAGGGGGTAGAACTGGGGGAGGAGGGAGGAAGGAGGTAAGGTGCCTGCCCTGTGCCATGGCTAGGAGGGACAGGAAATGAATTCTCAGGATTGTGGGAGCAGCTGCAAGGAGAGGGAGCTGGATGTCATTATCCACCTAGGGATGAATGATCTGGCTGAGAATGGGATCAGAGCAGTGCAACAGGAGTTTGTGGGGTTGGGGAGGGGCCTTAGACAAGTAGTACACATGGAAACTTTCTCACAAGTGCTTCCTGTCTATGACATGGGTGAGGCTAGGGCACTCTGCACCGAGGGATTCAATGACTGGTTGAAAAACTGGCACAGAGCTCAGGGATTTGGCTTCATTGGGAACTGGGGCTCTACCTGGAGGGATGCAGGCCTATACAGGTGCGATGGTCTGCATCTATTCAGGAGGGGAACCAGGATCCTAGGTGATAGGTTTAAATGCTTCATTTGCAAGCATTTAAACTAGCCAAGAGGGGAGGCACTGAAAAGGAGAAGGGAAATCCCAGCCCTCCCCAAAAATCAGGGTAGATAGTGAGGTAAACACCAAGACAGAGCAGTCGATAGGGAGAAGAGCAGGGGTAAATGGAGAAAAAGACAAAGGCACTAAGGAAAGGGATGGGACAAAAAGAAATAAAGCCATAAAAAATGGAGGGTAATGAGTACCAATGCCTGTAGTCTAGGCAAAAAGCTCCCCGAAATGGTGGCCTTGATGGAAGAAGGATGCCTGGGTATCATGGCAGTCACAGAAACATGGTACACAGAGAACCATGACTAGGATGTCGACATACCAGGGTACACAATCTACAGGAGGGATAGGGAGGGAAGAAGAGGAGGAGGAGGAGGAGCTCTCTATGTAAGAGAAGGGATCAAAGCAATAGAACAAAAGGGTAAACAGGGAGGAGAGGAAGCAACATGGGTCACCCTGGAGACTGGAAATGGCTCCACAATCTGCACAGGGTTTGTAGACAGACCCATTCTAAGGGGGAGAAAATAGACAAGGAAATGATAGAATGCATCCTTGGGATGGTGGAGAAAGGGGAGGTATTGCTGATGGGGGACCTGAATATGCCAGATGTTAACTGGAGCACCTTTGCTGCAGCCACATTCAAGAGCAGGGCCATTCTCGATACCCTACGGGGGCATGCCTCAGACAGCTAGTTTTGGAACCCACTCAGGAGGGAGCAATTTTAGACCTGGTACTCTCAAATGGGGATGGAGAGTGGGTAGCCATCTGGGAACAAGTGACCACCAAACACTGTGGTTTACGATAAACTTAGCTGTAGAGTCAAGTCACACAAAAGTGAAGGTACTGGACTTCAGGAGGGCTGATTTTGTCAAAATGGGAGAGTACCACAGAAAAGCACTAGCAAACAGGCAAGACGGTGGGGTGGAGCAACAATGAGGAAACATTAAAACCACCATCACAGAGGCAACAAGCCTTTGTGTGAAGCAAATAAAAAAATCAAAATGAAAGAAGAAACCTCTATGGTTCTCAAAAGAAGTAGCAGGGAAGGTAAGGGAGAAAGAGATAGCATTGAGGAAGTGTAAGTAAACACAGAAGGAGCAGGACAGAGAACTGTACCAGTTAAAGCAGAAGGAAGCAGGGAAGACAGTCAGAATAGCAAAGGACCAAACTGAGTAAAAGATAGCCAACTCAGTTAAGAAGGGGGATGAAACCTTTTATAGGTACATTAGGGAGCAAAGAAATAGTAAGGCAGGATACTGAAGCTGAATAAAGAGGAAGGTGGTTGGGCAGAAAGCACCAGTGAAAAAGCAGGGATACTAAATGAATACTTCTGTTCAGTATTCACAATGGAAAAGCAGGTGAGATACCTAATCCAGTCAATAGAAGCCCTCTTTATGGGGGGTTGATATTAGTCCTTTCTCAGAAGAAAGGGTTCTGAAAGAACTCTTAAAACTGAAGGTGGATTAAGCAAAGGGGCCTGATGGAATTTGCCCCAGAATTCTAAAAGAACTAAGGGAAGAACTAGTAACACCAATGACTACCTTTTTTAATAAATCATGGGAGGATGGCGTGGTACCTGAGGACTAAAGGAGGGTGGATGTGATTCCCCTTCACAAATGTGGGAGCAAGACAGAGGCAGGAAACTACAGACCTGTCAGTTTGACCTCAGTGGTAGGGAAAATGATGGAATCACTTCTGAAGGAAAGAACTGTTGAGTACCTAGAGGCCAGTGGGGCACAGGATCCAAGGCAGCATGGATTCACAACAAGAAGGTCATGTCAAACAAATCGAATTGATTTCTTTGACTGGGTGACCAAAGCAGTAGACCAGGGAGGGGCTGTGGACACGGCCTACCTAGACTTTAGCAAGGCATTTGACACAATCCTGCACAAAAGATTAATAAATAAATTAGCCTGCCTGGGAGTGGGTCCCAGGGTGGCAGCCTGGGTAAAACACTGGCTGGACAACAGGACACAGCGGGTAACAGCAAATGGAGTCCACAGTGAAGAAAGGAGGGTTACTAGTGGGGCCCCGCAGGGTTCAGTACTGGGGCCGGTCCTTTTTAATGTCTTTATAAGTGACCTTACAGAGGGACTAGAAGGGAAAGTATGTCCCTTTGCAAATGACACAAAGATCTGCAACAGGGTTGATATGCAAGGTGGAGTGCAAAGGATGAAAAGGGACTTGGCAAGGTTGGAGGAATGGTCAAATTTATGGCAGCTTAGATTAAATGCAAAGAAGTGCAAAGTAATGCACCTGGGAAACAAAAACCCAGGGGAAGAGTACACTATGGGGGGTGAGATACTGACAAGAACAAAAATGGAAAGGGACCTGGGGGTAGTCATATCAGATGACCTAAAGGTGAGCCAGCAATTTGAGAAGGCAGTAAGGAGGGCTGGGGGGGATACTGGGATGCATAGGGAGAGGCATCACCAGTAGAAAACAGGAAGTTGCTGGCCCTCTGTACAGTCAGTTGGTAAGACCACATCTGGAGTACTGTGTACAGTTCTGGAGACCCCATCTCTGCAAATATATAGACAGGGTGGAGGCTGTCCAGAGGTGAGCTAACAAAATGGTGCAGGGTCTGCACCAGAAGACATATGAAGAAAGACTAAAGAAGCTTAACATGTATACCCTCGAGGAAAGGGGGGACATGATAGAAACTTTCAAATATCTCAAGGAATCAACAAAGTCCAAGAGGGTAGCATCTTTCAGAAAAAGAGATGTGCAAGAACAAGGGGGCACAATTTGAAGATGGGGGGCAGCTCAGAGGTAATGTGAGGAAGTATTTCTTCACAGAGAGGGTTGTGGATGCATGGAACAGCATTCCTGAGGAGGTCATAGAGTCAAAAACAGTGGGGGAATTCAAGAATGCATGGGACAGTCATAAGGCTGTTCTAGTGGGGGGTAGGAGGAAGTAGGCTGTTGGTTAACTAGGATCTGCAGCTTGTCTGTTAGGTAGGGAAATGGGCAGACTAGGTGGACCATACGGTCCTTATCTGCCGTCACATTTTATGTTTCTATGTAAGGGACAATAATCCTCTTTCATACAATTGTCCATAGTAACAAAGAAAAAAGGGAAAGAATTATAGAAAATACATGAAATATAAACTGAATTGTATCCAAATCTCACATTTTTTTCAAGTTTTTCTAGTGGTGTCAGGAGCTCTTTAAAGCAGACAGTAGTGGAAATTGGGATACCCAGTGGAACTCAGTTCTGGGAGTGAAAATAAATGTCTGACTCAGTACCAGGAGTAAAATGAGGAAGGATGGCTCCTGTGTAAAATGCAGACCTCTACAGGCATAAAACTGACTAAATAAAGTGTAAAAATGCAACATACTATAAAATGAAGAAACATATCCCCAGCCCCCTGCCAGATATGTTTAATACTTCATATGGAAAAGATCTATATTTTTTTAATATCTGAAACATATCCATGTATCCCCAAATATGTTTCAAATATATGTCAGATACATTTACACTTTTCAGATATATTTCGAGATATAGTCTAGATATTCGAAGTATGATCCAAGATGTATCATATTTGGGATACCTATTTGATATATATATTTGAAATATATTTTTGCTTTACTATTTCAGAATTTATGTTTTTGTTCTCTCAATGTTGTGTCCTTGAACAAAATCAAAAATAGTTATTTGTATATACACATTATTGCAGTTTCTGCATATTTTGCAGTTTAAGTAAACATATATTTTAAATCTATCCAACACATATATTCTGAGTTACTTATACATTTTCATTTTTGGTTTCCCTTGTAAGAAGCTAAATATATTAATAATTATAGTTTTAAATTATACCCATATGGAAAAGAACTATACTGTATTTGGTAATACCTAGAATATATTTGAATATGCCAAAATACATCACATATTTCTGATATCTGTGCATTTTTCCAGTTAAGTTACTAGATATTTGCAGAATTCAGTGAGGAACAGTATGTCTTATACTTGGCATTGATATACTAAATGTATACATTTTGTTATTCTATCAAAGAAAATTATTTTGTTTTACTTTTTAATGTTTTTATGGACTCTCTAATGAAAAATCATGATAGTTTTATGCATGCATAATTTTACTCTGTAATTTCTACCATAAGTGTATGTTAGCAAACATATATTTTCAATATGTTAGAGATGCATATTCTGCGATATATTTCATATATGTTAAAATAGGTTTTGCCTGAAATACATCTGGAAAGTATTTGTAATATATATATATTATTTAGTGTATGTATATATATATATATATCTATACTGATAATACATTTTAAATATATGTTTTTTTTTAATCACATCCATGTTTCTCCTTTACACCATGCAGCCCCCATCTGACCAACTACTCCAGCTCCGTCCCCCAGAATTACCAGGGCTTACCTTACACCTGGTCCAGGAGCAGTGCCTGCAGAGAGTTGGTCATCATCCTGCCACAGGTTGTCTTTTTTCTGTTTTTTCCCCCCAGTTACTTGAGGACCCCAGGAGAAGGACACATGTGTGTGGAAGCACACATGCACCTTACAGCCCCACTAATGGCCCTCCTCTTGCCTGCCCCATTGGTCTAACACTGGCACCCTTGCTTGTGCAGTCCCTTAGCCTCCACCAGGGGGTAGCCATGAGTGAGGGATGCCTCCCCACCTCGGAGAACTGCCTTGACAGCTGCTCCATCCAACTCTGACCACACCCTGTACTGACCACTGATGTCCCAGGCTTGGTCTCAAACCCACGTCACCGGCATGCTGCGAGGTGAGATGTCCAGTGCCTCAGCCCTCTGTGCCACCAGGCCCAACTAAATATATGTTTTACATAATGAATACATATGTCTTATAGTTTATAAATATGACTGGAATATATATTACATACACATTTAAAATACTAATAGACTACATTTTGTAAATATATAAAATGTAAAACCAAAGCCAAAAGTAGCAATGGTAAAAGTCAGACATCCCCACAGGTCTTGCATTTTGTGCTGTTCTCATGCTTTTTCAAAAATAGTGTGAAATATTGTCCCTGTGGGAATGTCCTTTTTTTTTTTTTTTTTTTACTATTGCAACTTTTGGCTTTAGTTTCACAATTTTTCCTTTACTGTACAAATACATTTTGTGATGTAAAATCCAAGAACTGCCTTCTGGAACTCCTGGTCTGGTGTGCGTATGTGTCTAACTTCTGCTGTCAGTAAATTATGAATCTTGTTTGTTTGCAAGATACAGTATGTGTAGAATATATGCAGAATATGTTTTTGTATTTATATCAAATATATTTTGCAAATGCTTGCTATGGTACTGTGTATAGATTTGCATAACAAATTTGCATATTTCAAAAGCAATGTTTATCAACCAAAAGCATGGTCATTTCTATTTTTAAAATAATTTTGAATTGACAGCATTAGCTTACAGACCAGAGGGAAAGGTAAAGAGTAAAAACTAAGTACATGTTGGAACTCACACCAACATAAAAAGGAACCAAACGGGGGTATAAGTGCCAATTTGAGTCTCACAAAATAATAAGATCAAGGGGTTAGTTCTATGGGTACGTATAAATGTGTACTTAATAAATCAGTAGTAGTGGTGCATCATTAAATGGTAAGTGTTCTAATTTATCTAAATGGTTGCTGATAAGAGGAATTCCAAATATACAGTTGAGAATATGTGACATCTAGATTATGGGTATTTTAACATATTTTTACAATGTATATATTTAAAAACTTTTTCAGATATATGTCAACTGCATAAAATGTATATCCATTAAATATTCAAAATATATAAGCAGATATATAAAATATATATCATGCACCTATAATAAATATATCATGGACATGTATTTATGATATATGTTAAATATATCTGTTACATATATTTTGCAACAGACATATAATCAAACATCTATTTGAAATACACTTTTATAAATATATCTAAAATATATTTATTTTCCATATGGGAGAATAAAAATTCACAGAATATTAACAAGATATTTATATGAAATATACAAAAATAACATCTAAGGTATATCTGAAATATATGCATTAGATATACCTTGAATATTACAAAACCAGCCAATTTGAGATATAATACATATATTTGGAAACTACTATGAAAATCTATCTATGGATGAAATTCAAAAACTATTTAAAATATATTTTACAACATATATTTGAAATACATTTCTTTTCCATGTGGGACTAGATCAAAGGTGAAGGTTTTCCTTTGTGAATTCTTTCCATATCCACAACTGAAAGCAGACTTAATGTTAGTAGTCTGCTGGGCATGGCCAAAACTGCAAAAGGTGAACTTTAATGTTTTAACTCCTGTGAGAGAAAACTTAGGGTGTCAACCACAGCACAGCTGCAATGCAGTGCTATAGACTGTGTAGGAATCTATACCATTGCATCCCAGCTTCTTGACCCCCCCCGGCCCATTTCAAATAGTTCCCAGAGGGAAGATTAATCCATGCCTCATAACCTTCTTTCCTTTTGTCCAGTAACTTTTGGATTTTTACATTACAATAATGCAGCAAATAAGTTACAACTAAGCCACGCATGATTCTATGTCTTTTAACAGGATAATGCATTATCAGCCATATTGGTTCTCACCAGAATTTGTTTCCATGTAGCTGCCACTGGTCTTCTAAATATTTCAGATAACACAGGCTGTAGTCCTTATTTTACTTAATCTTTCACAAAGCACATGACTAAACGTAACTGCCTGCACAAGTCCTAAAATGATGCTTAGATTTGATTTGGTGGACAATCTTGATACAATGGGCCTAACTCGTAGTTGCAAGGGACCATAGCAAACTCTTTACACTACCACATTTGTGGCAGTCCATTGCATGACCCCCCAAGCTATGGTCAGAGTGGGTTGTGGTCTCCTTCCATTCCAGTTTGAGGGGGTGACCATGCAAAGGGTACACAGAGCCATTCACAAAAGCATAGCGATTTCTCTCCTGCTCAAATCAGTTACACTTGTGCAATGCCTCATTTGCACAAAGCTATTGCAGGCAAGCAGTAGGCATTGCCAGTACTTATGATAATATGCACTTGTATAAAGGAGTGAATTAGAAAAATGCATTTAAAGATAGATCAGTCCAACACTGTATATTTCATTAAGCTCATTTTTCTATTATTCAATGTATTTGTATTTGCTCTGATCGATGGTGTGATACACAGAATGTGCTGTACTCAAAAGGAAGCAGGAAGACAGAAAAGGTCAACTTCTTTGGCTATATTAACAAAAGTCACTTGCTACAGTTAAACATGAATTGTGGTATATGTTGGTGACTAGAAGTAGTGATTGACTATCGTTAATTAAATATTATTATTAGCAATTTTGAGGAATACAAAGCCTTAGATTTTTTTGAAGTAAAATGTGCGTTGATGTTTAATGCTTGCCTTACTCATGGGAGACAATGAAACATTGAAGCTATATTGAAAATGAATTAAGAGCAGGGTGATTAATATTATTTGCTTATATATATTTGTATGCACATATTTAATAATTTGAATTATACTGTAGGCTGCCTGAAGAAGTGACCAGTGGTCACAAAATGACATATTCAGACTGTGCTTGGGAGATTGTTTTTGTCACAATTAAATATTAAATTACATCTCCAGTGAGTGGGCCCCCTTATTCCATTCCTAGTTTAGGCAAGCAGTAGGGCCATCGCAAAAGTATGCCTGGAATTGAAGGAGATGACAGGAAAAGTCCCACTTTGCTGCCTATAAAAATCTAAATTGAATCTACTGTTTCTCTTGTGTTTGTATAATGGATACTGTATATTATTTGTCTTTAAATTCTGTTTTGGTTCCCTCCTCTGACAGCTTAAAATGATTTTGTCACATTTGGGAAAACTCTTCTTTTTTGTTTAACCAGGAGAAACACACGAAGCTGAAAACTTGTTTACAGGTGTAACCTGGGAACACAAGGAAGTTAAGTGACTTGCTCAGGGTCACACAGTATGTAAGTGGGGAATATGGAATTCAAACCCAGGTCTCCAGCTCAGAGCCTTAAACCACTGCACTATACTGCCTCATTTGAAAAACCTGAACAACCATAACATATACACACAATTCAGCTGATATTTTATACATTTTCTGTATTTCTATACATTTTATTTTCCTTATTAGGTCTCTAAGTCCTGCAAATTTCATGAGGGTCAGTGCAGCTGTTAAAAAATTATAGGTTAAAAGTGTGAACAAATATGCTTTTTAAGATCTCTTTTTGATAATCAATAAGCAAAAAGTGGTGCCAAGGTTGTCACTTTGACCATAGTTTTATTTGAGAAATTTGCCATTTTTAAGTTCTTAACAAAATAAGAATTAAAGTTCATGCATGCACAGTTTCATTTTTCATAAGTTTTTTTTTTGAGCTAGTGACGTTAGATGATTTTATATGATGAGAAGGCTTTGCAAGATTGTATGTCATGGCATGTTGTTTATAAAGAAATCTGTTTGACTCAAGTGTGGTGTTTGTCATCATGATAGTGTCTCATGAAAGCGGAGACTGATGGTGTCGTGAGGTGAATTAGTATTTTGAGCTGTAACACCACAACACAATTTCAGCTCATAACAACAGTGATAAACAAGGTTTGGGCTAGCTTATTGTTTAGTAAAAGATGGCTGAGAGCTTAAGCTTGAAAAGCTTAGTGGTCAATAGATTATGGGCAAAAGGTCACTCTTTTAGTTTTGTATTTTTACACGAAAGGAAATACCTTATGATAAAAGTAAAAAGTAGTTCATTGCAAATGCAGTGATATGAATGCAATGGTGTCATGAAACAAGATATGGTGCCATGAGAGGATATGTTGTAGCATATTTGAGTCATGAAGGTGAATACATGGGAGCTGCCAAGAGTTGTGAATGGCCTGCAGGGACATTCTCAAAGCACAGTAGCCGTCATGCAAGCATAGTTGATGGATCAGAGTGAGGACTGCAATGCTTAATAAATCTTGTAGGGCCATTTAAAAATCATGTCAGACCTTGTCTATGAGTGTGATGGTTTGTGAATGGCTTGCATAGCACAGTATGCTAGACCTTGACCAAGAGGTCACCAGTCTGTGTAAGGGCTATCATGCTTTGTGAATAACCCACAGACTTTGCCCATGATGATATTGGTTCATGTTAAACATTGCTCATAATGTCACTGGTGTGTTGAGGGATGTCCCTCTTTGTGAATGGCACACCTTTGCAAAGCATATTAGTCCTTACCCATGATGTTTCCATTCTTTGCTCATGATGTTAGCAGTCTCGTTGAGAACTGCCATACTTTGTGTATGTTAGAAACATAGAAACATAGAAGTTGACGGCAGATAAGGACCGCAAGGCCCATCCAGTGAGCCCATTTCTTTTTCTACCTTATAAATGTGCCATCGGCCTTTGCTCTGTCAGTGGCCTATCTATTCATAGTCATTTGTATTGTACCCTTATGCCTATCCCATGCCTGTTTGAAGCCCTGCACTGTATTCATAGCCACCACTTCTTGTGGTAAGCCATTCCATGCATCCACCACCCTTTCTGTGAAAAGAATTTCCTCACACTCCCCCTTAATCGGCCCCCCTCTAATCTCATTCTGTGTCCTCTTGTCCTGCTATTTTTCTTATATTTAAACAAGTTAGACTCTTTCACCTTGTTAATGCCCTTAAGGTGTTTGAATGCCTTGATTATATCACCTCTCTCCCTCCTTTGCTCAAGGGTATACATATTGAGCTCTGTTAATCTGTCCTCATATCATATGTCTTCTGATGCAATCCCTGCACCATTTTGGTTGCCCTTCTCTGGATTTCCTCAATTTGGTTAATGTCCTTGTGAAGGTGTGGCCTCCAATACTGCACACAGTACTCCAGGTGGGGCCTAACCAGTGTCTTGTAAAGAGGGATTATTACCTCCTTCTTACGTCGTGTGATGGCCCTACTAATACACACTAACACCCCCCTAGCCTTACCTACTGCTTTAGAGGTCTGCTTGGATGATTTCAGGTCATCAGTGATGATGATGCCCAAGTCTCTTTCTTCCTTTGTGACTGCTAGCAACTCCCCTCCCAACCTATAGGTGGCTTCAGGGTTTCTCTTCTCTATGTGCATGATTTTGCACTTCTTTGCATTAAATCCCAGTTGCCACTCTTCTGACCATTTTGCTAGTTTATCCAGATCTCTTCTCATTCTGCCCACCCCATCTGGATCATCTACTCTGTTGCAGATCTTGGTGTCATCTGCAAACAGACAAGCCTTACCCTCTAGTCCATCTGCAAGGTCACTAATGAAGATGTTGAAGAGGACTGGCCCAGTACTGATCCCTGAGGTACCTCACTTGTGACTTGCATCTCTTCTGACTGTATACCATTTACCACCACTCTCTGTTTTCTGCCCGTCAACCAGTTTGCCACCCAGTTGACCAACTTCAGCCCACCCGTGCCTCCAGCTTATTTATCAATCTTCTATGTGGAACAGTGTCAAAAGCTTTGCTGAAGTCAAGGTAGGCAACATCAACTACTCCCCTTGGTCCACCACTCTGGTTACCCAGTCAAAGAAATCTTGAGATTAGTTTGACAGGACCTTCCTTTGTAAACCCATGCTGTCTTGGATCCTGTGCCCCTATGGATTCCAGGTGTTGCACTATCCTTTACTTAAGGTGCCTCCATAATCTTGCCCACTACAGAGGTAAGATTGACTGGTCTGTAGTTCCCGCCTCCTCCCTGCTACCACTCTTGTGGAGGCGGGATCACATAAAACCCTTCTCCAGTCTTCTGGGACCTCTCCTGTGCTCAGAGACTCACTAAACAGTTCTGCTAATGGCTCTGCTTGTTCCACTTTTAGCTCTTTAAGTACCCTGGGATGTATGCCATCAGGTCCCATTGTCTTATCTACCCTGAGCTTAGCAAGCTCTTGTAGGACCTTTCTTTGCAGGAGTAGTGCTCACCTCCTCCCCTGTGTCCATGATGCTGAGCTGTGGGCCCTGCCCTACCTTCTCTTCAGTAAATACTGAGCAAAAGTATCTATTTAGGATAGATGCCTTTACAGGGTCCTCTCCTCACATGCTCCCTTTCTCCATTAAGCTTAGCAATACCCTCTGGACTTTCTCCTTTCACTAATGTCTCTATAGAAAGTCTTGTCACCTTCTTTTACTGTTTGTGCTAGTGTTTCCTCAATTTTGGACTTTGCCTGCCTTACTGCCTTCCCTGCTTCCCTTAGGGCAGTTTGGTATGCCTCCCTATCTTCATCCCGCTGTGTTCCCTTATATTTCCTGAAGGTCAGCCTTTTGGCTCTGACCTTTTCCGCTACTGTATTTGAGAACCAAAATGGTTTCCTTCTTCTTTTGCATTTCCTTTCTGTCTAACACAATGGGATGTTGCTTCAAGTATTGCATCCTTAATGCTTGCCCACTTTGCCTGTACACCCTCACCTGTGTTTCTTTTTGCCAGGGCTAGCTTAACTCTGTTGGCCATCTTATCAAAGTCAGCTCCTCTGAAGTCCAATATTTTTGCCTTGGAATTGGATGATTTAGATGTAGTAGCCAAATTGAACCATACTATGTGATGGTCACTGGCCCCCAGGTGACCTTCTACCTGGAGATCTGTGATCCCTTCCTTGTTAGCCAGTACTAGATCTAGGATAGCCCTGTCTCTTGTGGGTTGCTGTACCAGTTGTTTGAGGCCCTTCCCCTGCAGGGAATCCACTATGTGTCTAGTTCTGGCAGATGTTCCTACTGGTATTGACCAATCTGTATCCGGCATGTTGAAGTCTCCCATTATCAGAACCTCCCCTTTAGCTGTCATGTTTTGTATATCTTCTAACAGTAATGTGTCTATGTCCTCCCCTGGTCTGGGGGCCTGTAGACAACCCCAGTTCTTATGGCTGTCCCATTTCCTGTTTCCAGGATGACCCACAGTTCTTCTGGCTCCTTATGTGTATTCTGAATTTCTGTAGCTTTGATATTTTCATTGACATACAGGCCCACTCCTCCCCCCCTTTTTGCACCTCTGTCTCTTCTGAACAATACATAGCCAGGTACTGAAGTCTCCCAAGTGTGTTTACTGGTAAACCAAATCTCACTAATTGCTACTATGTCCAGTTTAGCCTCTGACATTATTGCCTGCAGGTCTGGGATCTTATGTCCCAGGCTGTGAGCATTTGTGTACATGATTTTCCATTGGCCAGATTTTGGTGTGTTAGTTGTTGGGTGAGGTTTAGCATTACCCCTATGCGTCGTATGGGGAGACAAACCTTTTTTCTTACCTAGTGATGCAAATGAACTGCAAACATGCTGAATCCCTGTTTGACCACTAGCTGAGGGGAGGGTGTTCTTCCCATTACATCGATGGGTGCTGCACCCTCTCCCCATTTGCTAGTTTAAATATTCTGCAAAGACATCAAACTTCTGCCCCAATGCACTGACTCCTTCCTTAGTCAGATGCAGTCCATCAAATTTAAAGAACTTTAGCTCCCAGAACTGTTGCCAGTTCCCTACAAATCTGTGTCCTTTTTTCTGGCACCAGCCCTTGAGCCACGTGTTTAGCTCCCCTATCTCCCCTTCTCTGACCTTCCGTCCATCTGCTCCCCTCTCCCAGACTGGTGGGATCTCAGAGAAGGAGATGCCAGATGAAATAGATGATAGTTTGTCACCCAGTCTGGTCAGGTGTTCCTTGGTCTCCACAACTGACCGGCTGGCGAGATCATTAGTCCCTATGTGTACTAGGACATCAATGTTTTCTCCTGCTTTGTGAACAATTTTAGCAATGCGGTCAGCGTCTCTCCATGCTGATGTACCTGGGAGACATCTGACCATTACCCCTGGCTGGAGATGGGTATCAACTCCCTGAATCAAGGACTGAAGGCCAGAACTGTTAATCCAGGGCCTGTTTGGCATTAAAAGAATTGACAGTACTGACATTTGACCGGCATTCTCAGTCCAGATATTTATCAATACAAAGTTGTGTGCTGCAATTGTTATATATCTTTTAAAAAAGTAAGGAAATGAATTGCAAAAAAATATTGTTACATCAATTGAGGTTTAAACACAAATTGGTAAAATCAGGGAAGTGTGATGTTAGGGTAAAAGGTCACCTGAGCTTTGGTGAATCTGTGGCATGGTGCTCTTCTGGGTTTGAAGGATGAAGTGACCCAGTTTTTGCACCCTCTGCGCATGTGTGTCTGCTGAAGTTGAGAAATTTAAAGGAGTCACAGTCTTTTCTTGTGAGCGCCTTATAAGGCACAAAAACGTGGGAGAAATAATGGGTGCCCCGAGGGGTATATAGGGGCTTCCACTGATACAAAAATAGGTGTCCTGGCTTTCATTTGACTAGCAGAGCCATGACAAATAGCTGTTACCCCAAGAAAGGGCTTAGTAATAAAGTTATTGAACTTTTTGTGTTGGGACTGAGATGTAAACAACAAGCATTTGTCAATGAAGAATGTTTGCTTGCTTGTATTGGCATTGGCATTGGTAGTGCAGGAGGTGGAGAGGGTCATGAGGTGATGTGAAAAAATGGCTATGTTGAAAGTTTTGTGGCAAAATATTGAAAAGTAGCAAAGTTATGTGCACGTGTAGAATAAATTCAACGGATGCATGTAACTCTGGCATTTTAAGGAATTTCTTTACCAAATTTTTAACATGGCCTTTTTGAACCCCACCTCATGAACACTGTCACTGTCATTTTGTTCATCAGTCCCAAAATGTGACAACACACAGCGACCGTGCCATTCTGTGTTACAGGTGTGAAAACACATTTTGGACAGGATGTGAAAAATAACAGCTGTAGTGCTCATGAGTTGCTGATAAAAAATGGCAATATTGAAAATTTGGAGTGAATATATTAAAAATTTCCAAAGTTATGAGCGTGCATAGACAATGTTCAATGACAGCATGTAACCTGGGCATTTTTTGGTACTTTTGTAGCATATTTTCAACATGGCCTTTTTAGGACCTCAGCTCATGAACCCTGGCAGTGACATTTTTTTACATAGTCCCAAAAGGTGATTCAAGTTCAAGTTCAAGTTTATTGAAGAAAAAAATTCCATTGAGCAGGCTGAGGGGGTGTGACAGATTCAAGGGAAGGGTATAAATTGGGAGGGGGTGGGAGATGGGAGAGGGCATATGAGGGAGAGGGGGCAGCTGCAGTCTAATGGACTGAAGTGCTGCACACTCAAGCAGACTAGATAGATCAAATTGCCTGTTTCTGCTGGCAATTCCGTATGTTCGTATTTACAAGCAAGTCCCTTATTCTACTATACATAGCTACAATATGTAGTATGTAGTTAAACATCAATGAAAACAACAATAATATGAACACAAGTAACATATGTACAGCATATTTACAAGTATATACAATTATGTACATTTGCACTCAGGGATTGAAACAGCATTATAAGGCAAGAGGACAATCTTTTCTCTTGTCTAGCTTAGGGAAGAAAAGGTAGTGATGGGGATGATATGGGGATGCCAGTAGACAGATGATGGCAAGGTAGGGATGAGAGATGGTGAGGGTTGCCAGCAGATTAATAATGGCAGTGACAGGACTCAACAGTTAATCTGGCAATCAGGGATTTGAAGGCTTTTAATGAATTTAACAAACTGAGCTTAAGTGTAACTTGGAGTTTATTCCATGACACGGGAAGAAGATAGCTGCTGGCTGCTTTGCCGTAACGTGTGTGGACTCTTGGTACTTGCAGAGTTATGTAGTCCTTCTTTCTTAGGTCATATGGGCTGTCAGAAGGGTGTAGAAATGTTGTGATGTAATTAGGAAGTTAATTTAATAGGGCCTTATATACCCATAAATATGTGTGCCTTAATTTGCACTTGTGTACCTTAATTCCGCACTGTGACTGCAAAATCACCTTTTGGGACCAAATAATGAAATGACAGTGCCATTGTTCATGAGGCGGGGTCCCAAAAAGGCCATGTTGAAAATTTGATGAAAAAATATGGAAAAATGGCTGAGATATCAACATAAGTTAAAACTCCCATTGACAGCCATTGTATTATCTTTGATTCTTGTTCGTGGTCTGCTGAAGGTGCAGATATGTGCGGCCATAGAAGAGGTGAAGATGATCTGCGGTGTGTATATGGGCAAAGTGGGGCTGCGGGGAGTGTCAGAGGGGGAGGTTGGAGACAACATGATTTCTTTTTCCAGGATTAAAAAAAAAAAAAAGACGTCGGGGGACAGATTTCTTTTTTTACAGGATAAACAAGGTTTATTTCAGGATACTGGGAGTGGGCTCCCAAGTGTCCCATAGTGCTGAGGAGACAGCAGCAAGGCAAGCCATGGCAGTTTGGCAACTTTTGTTTTCTGTGGGCAGCAGGGTGGGGCGTGGCACTTTCAAAGAGGACAATCCCAGGCTTGCGGGTTGCATGCCATGGTGGGGCACTTGTTTGTAATACTTAATTTAATAATGGGACTTGGAGACGATGAGCTAGTCTGGATTACAGGATTGAAAATTATTTGAACTGTAAAACAAATTAAGTTGTGGGGCCAGACTGTATGTCACTGTTGAATGGGTTGGGGATCTGTACTGCACTGGGGGGATGCTTAACAGGAGTCAGGCATTCAGGCACCATGGGTGTGAGCAGCAGGGAAAGTGAGCTAGAAAGGGTGCAGTGTTTTTTTGGGAGGAAAACATTACTGGTAATTGCCAGGGTGCTTGACCTAAGAGACCTAAGAGGAGGTATATATGTGTGCGTGTGCGTGTGTGTGTTATGCAAATCAGTGCTGTGATGAACCTGTCCCTGATTGCAGCGGTACATTTCTTTCAACTAGAGGCTGTTCCTACCCACTGCAGACTGACCGCTGTCATAGACAGCTTGCAGACTCATTGGTGTGTCAGGGATGAGCCCACCAAAGCTTTCACTGCATTGGCCAGGACAGTAACACACCTCTCCAATGCCATGTACTATCCCAAAATGTTTCTTGCACATGTGCACAAGCAAACATAAAAATGGCTGCCCCATGGGACTACAGAAAATAGGGGGCTACTGGGATTTGGCCCAAAGGACAGGAAAAGCCCAGGACTGTGGCAGCCAATCAGTGGAGGGCTGGGCAAAAGAGTTTAAACAGGACTGGCAGCTCACCAAAAATGGGGAGAGCAGCCAGAGTGGAAGTGGAGAGAGGATGTATGGGCTTTCTGGCCCAAAGTTGCACTCAGGCCCCCATGGCCTAACCTACAAAGCCACTGTCAAGAACAGCAAGATATAAAGCTTGGAGGTTTGTGGTCAGAAACAACAGAAAGGTTTTGGAGTGTGCTGCAGACTGCTAGGAGCCAGAATGCTCAAGCAGAGAGAGAGGGAAAACTGAAAGCTACAGTGAAAACTAAGAAACTGTGTGTGAGTGTGCTGCCTGATGTTCCCAGACTGAAACTTTTACAAGACTGAGCTATCGTGTGTAGTGCCCCAGGGAAATTGGGGGCACCACAGAAAATAGTGGAATTGGGGGCATCACAGAAAATAGGGGATCCTTAGAGACATGAGGGGTCAGACAGTTATGGAGACCCTGGCAGCTTAATGGGAAACTCTTGAAAAGCTTTGGTGACCCTCTGAAACACAGAACAGGCCCCACTCCAGCAGACAGTCCTGGCAGTCTAAATTCAGGGTTTTAAAAGAAAACCATTTTTTTCCCCTTCCTTGGTTCTCCCTTCCCCCTGCTCAAGACCAACACCTAGTCAGCCAAAGCCAAACCAGTTGGGCCACCTTCCTGTCCCAGCAGTGGAGAAGGAAGTCAGGCTGAGCCCTCTCAGCCAATCCCTGTGATCAGGGTAGATTCAAATTTGGAGACTTTTTTTTTAGTCACTGACCCAGTCTCAGGAGGCTGACCTCTGGATGAAGGAGCCAATCACCTGGCAGGTAGCTAGGACCACCCCAGCCTAGAGGAAGCTCTGCACAGGCTGGAGAGAGAGGAGAAAGATTTTGACCAGGGAGGGTGAAGGACAGAAAGGCAATGGATGTTGGCTTCCCTGTTAGGAGGTTGAAGCAAATCCTCTGGGTCCCTTCAGTTTAACTCCCTCCAGAAGATCTCTAGTAGCAGCCTCGGTCAGTTTTCTGCAGGAATTTGCCATCTAGTCGGGTCCCACAGTGTGGCGAGTCAGTCTATTTGGCTGGGAAACAGACCCAGTGAACCTTTCATGCTACAGTCTCCAGGAGAAGAGGCCTCATCACTCCTTTGTGGTTGTGCATTCCCCAGAGTACAGAAATCGGCGTACAGAAATCCTTCTTGAACTCCAGGGGTGAGTAGGCTTGTTGGCCAGCATTTCCTTTAATAATTAATCCTAGCTAGACTTGCTCCAGGCAGGGGAAGGATTGTTTATTTAGCAATTGTATTGTTGCACTGTGTAATTATTGTTTAGAATTGTTAAATTGCTTCCATTGTACCCCCCGGGTGGAGGAAAGCTGCTACCTTGTCCAATTGTATAGAGAGAGAGAGAGAGAGAGAGAGAGAGAGAGATGAGAACCAAGAAGGCAGAAGCTAGGAGGGTTTAAACCAAATAATTGTCGGACCAAGATTAAAGGTGTTTGTGAACTCCTCTCTTGAAGGAATCTCTGCTAGTTTAACTTATTCTAGGCAGTCTGTGCTCCAAATAGAGAGACTGGGGCACTCCCTCTCAGCCAAGAGTCACAGAATTGCTAGGTAAAGCCAGCCCAAAGTATTACTGGTGAGAAGGGAAATGTTCATGCTGAATTTTCAATTGTTTAGCTGTAAGAAGCTAATTACTAGAGGCCTGGCAGAGCCTTAGTGCATTCTTCTCTCAGAGTTCTAGGGCAATCTGAGCTCCAGTAATGGGGAAAACTTAGTCATCTGTCCATGTAGTAGAAAGGTGGGGCAGCCCATAGCTGGGACAAGGAGACTAGGTACTCTGGCCTCAATACTCAGAAGGCACCCAGGGCTGATCATATTAACAAACGGGTGGGTGATCAAACTGTTTCAATGCCCATGAAGCAAACTGTATTTTCTTTATCTGCCTGCAATCTTCTGTTGCTTGCCTACCTCTCAGCTGTTTCTGATTTTCAGGGATGTCCCTGATTTTTTCCTCAGAAATTTCTTCTGTCCCTCCTAAGTCTAGCATTTCTGGTACTAAAGAATAGGGATTGGGATCACAGAATAATGCCAGCCATTGATGTTACAGTCTAGTTCTCATTAAGAAAATGCTATTCACACAAAGAAACATGTTGTATACAGCTTCTGGGACTAATATTACTATTTTATCTGATGTGTTTCTGATTTTGGTCATTTGTCCCTGATTTGTGATGAGGGAGGTTGAGAGGTATGCTTGCCTGGGCCCACTGCTTGCTGTGTCTGTACTGCTGTATCCAATCAAACTGTTTTAAGTTGTTGAACTGCTTGGTGTGACTGCACTACCTTATTCCTGGGGTATCATGACTGCACTGCCTTATTTGGTCAATTGTCCTGTGTGACTGCACTGCCCTGAGGGCTTTGACTGCTGCAATTGCCTACTGCTACTTCCTCTGAAGATATTTGGGGCCACCCCGGCCCAAGTGGTAGGGCTCTCGGTCGTAAAAGAATGGGGGGATTGCCTTTCAGGTTTGTAATTTTTGTTCTCTTCCAGGCTCCTGCACACACCTCACATCTCATCTAGGATTCCTCTGGTGCCTCTTCCTCGACACAGGGAGGGTCTCCGGGAAGCCCAGTATTACCTTCACCCACCTCCAGTGACCTCCACCAACTTCAAGTGTTTGGCACGATGCCCCAGGTTCGAATTGCCAGCCATAAGTGGTATCCAACTGGTAGCTAGGGCCCAACAAAGCGAGTCAGGTTAGGGGCCGCCCCGGCTCTAGCTTGAGGGGACTTCAGTCGTCCACCAAAGTCAGAGTCACATTGCCCATTCTCCCGCAGAGACGTTGTTCCAAGGAGGCAATAGTACTGGTGGCCTATACCAAGGCCTCACCGAGGATTGCCCGGCTCTGTGCCTCATCCCCCAAGGTGGCATAAGCCCACACAAGAGGCCACACAGAGGGTTGCCACACTCATGATTGTACCGTCCGTAGGTGTCTCATGTTCTAGTAGCTCATCAAGAGGTCACACCGAAGATTGCAAGATTCTGAAACTGAAGAGGTGAAGTGGTAAGGGTTCTGGGGACCTACCCGAGGTCATCCAGTGAATCATCACACCCAGCATCCTTTCCCGACTGGAGATCACCTGCCCAAGGTCACTGCAGCTGACAACTCCAGATAAGGGTTCTCGTCATCCACAACTGGGCATCAACACCCATCCTCAACCAGGTGCTTCCTTTTCGACGTTGCCTCAGTGACACCAGGAGTCACCTTCTTTCCAGGGCGAAGAGGCCTATAGTGCTTTACTCTGTTTCTGGTTTACTGGGGGATGCCCTATTTTATGGTCTGTATAGGAAGCGCTTCTTTAGGTTCACACTCAGTGGTCAGCAACCAAAATACTAGAAACCCAAGCTTGGTGCATCGGATTGCTATGTCCTTAGGACTTGAATCACCTAGACTTTTGTATGACATTTGTGGGGCCAGTTTGTGGTCCTGGTAATCTTATTCATTCTTTCTTGTGTGTGGTAGTGATAGTGAATGTTAAGTCTTTTCTGTGTGCTCCAACTATTGTTAATAAACCTTGCATCTTGTCTCTAGAGCACACCTCCAGCATCTCCTTCCAGATTTATCTGGCATCACCCTAAACTATAGGAGTACGAACCACCACAGCTCATCCACCATACATGTCTCCCACCAGAGGGGTAATTCTGTGACTGCAAATTCCAGCAAGAGGAATGTCTGAGTGGTGCTGTGCCAGAGACTGAGAAAGGGCCAGCATTTCAGTGAACAGAGAAACTAAGTGCAAGAGAGCTGGGTCAAGAGACTGTGTAAAAGCCTAGCTGTAACTACTCATTCAGGGTATGCAACAGAGGGGTCTAGGGGACCACGTTTTGATAATCCCTAGACTGAAGAAGAAGTAGTGGACCAGCGGCCGAAGACATCGAGAGGCCTGCCTGGTGAACATTGTTTACAAAGGCCCATTGGCAAAGTTGGCAAGGCCAGGTAGGTGAAGAACAGCTTCTTCAATTTTCCTTTTCTCCAGTTCTGCAGCCTTGGTGCTACATCATCTGGATACCTCCATGGTACTGTGCCACTGACAGATTGACTGACTGCATCTGAGCCAGCTGAGAACCCCTTACTTGCATACCTCTGAACTGTAAGTACCCCAGGCTGTGACTCTGGGGAGTGTTTTATCAGCTAGCTAGCTAGTTATTTAATGGGGTAAGGCCTGGGATGGACTGTGCTAAGTAAAAACTGTGCTCAGGTCATCGGTTATAGTTGAAACCCTGGTAAAGCTATTTGGGCCCCAAAGTCAGACCCAGGCCTGAATCATCGTCCAGTGAGGTACCTACCGCATCAAAGGACATTCTAGATTGCACCCTAAGGTGAGAGGCAAGGTTATTGTGTGGGGGTTTACAGTGGTCAAAGTGGTTGCATTGTTACTAATTTCCTGTTTCCTCTTCCCCCAAATAAATCTCACTATTGTTTGCATGTTAATTTTTGTGCCCGTGACTTTGTGGCTCCTAGTTACTGAGTGTGTGGGGAACTGCTATTGCGTAGGGTAAAGAGTACTGGGGGCAGCTATTGTTATTTCCTGGGGGGTGGTAACCTGCGAATTATGTACAGGTATTCTCTGCCACTGCCCCAGGTGGAGGCACCGTGCAAACTTATTGCCCAGTTATGGAACTCAGGCCGGGCCCCTTGGAGGTGTGCATCAGGTGGACCTGAGAGCCCCAGAACAGCCAAGGTGAGTCAAAGGGCTGTTGCAACTGGAGGCACTACTGACATTTCTGCCCCTAGTGGCCAAACCCCAAAATTGCAGTTTTGAAAAAATCTTTTTGGCACCCCCCCCCAACAAGAAAAGCACGTATTGCAAAGTTAACATGAAGTCACAAATGTTGATTGACCGGTGTTGAGGGGAGCATTTGCCCCTAGAGAAGGCCTTTTTAATGAAGGGGATCCCAGAGGGAACCACCTGAGAAGTCATTATCACTGCTTTAGAGACTATGCCTGATTTTGGGAGCCAAATAGTACCAGGCCTGAGGTATGATAGTGGCTCTCAGAGCATTATGGCCTTTATATAAAATGACAAAGATGTTAATCTCAATAAGTTACCTGCCACCCTCACTGGTGAAGAAGTGAAAGGTACCTGGAGACTGCTTGACAAAGGCAGTACACAGCCCTTGCCCCTTCCTCCTCCAGCCCCTGGATCAAGTCTCCTATAGAAGACAGAATCCCTGTTGGCTGGTGAGTGGAAAACTCTCCAGGATGTGATAGCTCCGCTGCCTCTTGGAGTAACCCCTGCCGACCTCAGGCTAATCTGGCCTGCCAGTTCTGATTACTATAGATGTTTCGGGGTTTTCTCTGGCACTCTCCCCACGCCCACTGGAGAAGATGATTACGAAACTTGGGTCGACTATGATGTCCTCATGATCTAGGAATGGCAGTGTTCAGAGGCTGAAAAATGTAACAGGCTGGAGGAGAGCTTGAGGGGGCCTGCCTTGGATGCTGTTCACTCATTGAGGGCCACAGATCCAGAGACTAAAATGAAAGACTGCCTGGCTGCTTTGGACAGTGTGCTTGGAAGCACAGAATCCTGTGATGACCTGTACTGGAGATTCAAAATGATTACCCTGTGGCGGTGGGACACCCTCTCAGCCTATCTCCATAGACTGGAGAGGGTGCTGCAGAAGGTGCACCGAAAGTGGGGAGTATCTGCCAGAGATCTGAACCAAGTGCGGCTAGAGCAGGTGGTGAAAGCTGCTTGGTTCTCAGAAATATTGTTAAAGTTGGGGCTGAGAGACTGGCTGACAGAACCCCCCTCCCACAGTGCACTATTGAGAGAGAGATTAGGGCTGCTGAAGAGCAAACCAGACCCTGGGAACAGACGTCTGCTGCCATTGCTTGTGCCCAGGTGGCAGATGGTGGGGACTCAGGCACAAAGACCGAATTTCAGGGTCTGAGCCAAGAACTGAAGACTGCTGTGCAGCATGTGAGCAAATCAAGCACCACCTGAGTGGCCCCTGAGCCAGTGGTGTCTGATATGGCGGTGAAGGGCAAGGTGCCTGTACCTTTCCTGAAAGCTGGGGCCCGGGCTACAGAGGGCATCATGATTAGAGAAGTATATGAGCAGTTGATGGAACTTAAGAAGATGGTAGACCATCCCCAGTGACCTGCTACCCCTCCAGCTTTGGGGCCATCACCAGAGCTCCTCGTGGCAGGGAGATACCACCAAATATTTTTTGCTCTCAGTGTGGGGAAGATGACCATATATCCCATGGATGTGGCCAACCCCTGAACCCTGGCTGTTGAAGAAGAAGAGGCACTCTAAGCAGCTTGGAAACTAGAAAGGACCCCAGTGGGGGGAAGTGAACTGGGTCTCCAGAAATAGTAAGCTTCACTAGATGGACGGAGCCAAAGATTTCCCCTGGCAGTAAGGTGCCCCCAGGTTTAGCGGGGCCCTGTGCTGATATAGACATTCTTATTGAAGGGGCATTGTGTTCTGCCCTGCTAGACAGTAGCTTGCAGGTCACGATTATTCACAGAGCCTTTTAAAATCAGCACCTCAAGCACCTGCCGCTTTTGCCTCTATTGGGTTTATCAGTGTGGGGGATAGGGGACGAGAACTGTCTGTATGATGGGTACTGCATGATACAGTTTGATTTTGTCCTGAAGGACCCTGATAAACCACCCATCATAGATGCCATGGCCCTAGAATGCGACGGTTCGGGGGATATGGACGACACACCAGCTTTGATTGGGACGAATGCCAATATGTTTGGCTGGTTGGCAAAACTATGCCAGGAATGGAACAGACTGGACCACTTGCTGAACCCCTCTGTCCAAGTAGTAGTGAAGAGGATCAGTCTATCACTGGACATAGCAGGACTGCTACCCGAGTTGGCAGATGAGCCTGTGGGTGAGATTCGGAGAGTGGAAAGTCGAGAGATAATTCTGCCACCCACATTGAAGTGTAGAGTGGTGGAGATTACTGCCTTCCCCAGGCCACCCAAAGGACTTGCCTTCATTTTCGATGCCTCGGCAGAGGGTCAGCCACCCAAAGGATTAATGGTGAAACAAGAAGTACTACCCTCTCTAAGATCCCCCCAAGCCCATCGCATCACAGGTAAAGTAAAGAATGAGTCTGGAAAGCCGGTGATCATCCGTAAAGGCTGAGTGCTGGCTTATATCTATAGGGCAGATGATGTGGCTGAAGGGAACCTGATAAAAGACCATGAAGAGGAAACAGATCCAGCTGTTTTCAACTTTGGGGATTCCCCCCTTCCTAACAGCTATTGATGGAGCCTGAGCAGGAGGCTGGCTAAAAGGAGGTGCATGTTTTCCCTCCATAAATGGGATGTGGGGTACATCAGAGGGGAGGAACACCATATGCAGCTAAGCGATGAGTGGCCTTTTAGAGAAAGATCATGGGGGTTGGTGCCGGGAGATATTGAGAATGTACGGAGACATCTACAGGAGCTCCTGTGGCCTGGTATCAATAAGGAATCCAGGAACCCGTATGCATCCCCCATTGCCGTGGCCAGAAAGAAGAACAGGGCAGACAGAATGTACATAGACTATCGCACCTTGAATAAGAAAAACATCCCAGACCAATACACCATGCCCTGGGTAGAGGACACCTCAGCCAGTCTGTTACAAGTGGTTCTCGGTGCTGGATCTAAGGAGCAGGTACTACCAAATCCCCATGGAGGAACATGACAAGAAGATTGCCTCCATCTGGCCCCCTTGGATTTTACCAGTTCGAGCGTCTTCTCCAAGGGATATCTGGAGCCCCAGTCATATTCCAAAGATTAATGGAGAAGGCTGTGGGGGATATGAACTTGCTAGAAGTGATCGTATATCTGGATAATCTCATTGGTTTCAGCAGCACTTTAAAAGAGCATGAACGCTGACTTATGAAGGTGCTGGACCAGCTAGAGGAGTTTGGACTGATAGTGTCCATAGGCAAATGCCAGTTCTGTCAGTCTTCAGTAAAATATGTGGGGCACATCGTCTCAGTGGATGGAGTGCAGACTGACCCTGCTAAGGTCAAGGCTCTTACCACCTGGCCCCGGCCACATAACCTCAAAACACTCCAGTCCTTCCTTGGGTTTTGTGGGTATTACCAAAGATTTATAAAAGACTACTCAGTGGTAGTGCAGCCACTGAATGAGTTAACGCAGGACTACCCATCTACAAATCAAAAGAAGAAATATATAAATCAAATCTGGCCAATTATTGACCTGTAAGCCTCACAGCGATCCCTTTCAAAATATTGGAAGGAATATTAAAAGATGAAATTCTACAATACCTGGGTCAGAAAGTTATCAGACCATTCCCAACATGGATTCACCAAGGGAAGATCCTGCCAGACCAATATGCTGGCATTTTATGACCATGTAAATAAGAGACTAGACCAAGGCACTCCTGTAGATGTCCTATTTTAGATTTTTCTAAAGCTTTTGTCAAGCTTTCCCATACAGAACTAATTAGAGAAATATGCACAATAGGGATCCATCCATCTATAACAACTAAGGTTCAGAGTTGGTTAAAAAACAGGAAGCAGCATGTATGTATTAGTACTTGGACTGGGTGGGGGTGTCCAGTGGAGTGCCTCAGGGATCAGTGTTGGGCCCCTGTCTCTTTAATGTATATGTGAGTACACTGCAAGTTCATCATGAGAAGGTCTGGGTGCACATATTTGCAGATGACTGCAGATTGGGAGTAGAGATCGATGCCAGGCAAGGGATATCACCTCTGCAGGAGATTATAAACACCATAGACAGTTGGACAGAGAAATGCAAATTCACCCTAAATTCAGAGAAGTGTGCAGTCATGCACTTGGGGAAAAATAATCCGGGTTTATTATTTATTTATTTATTTAGCGTTTGTTGATTGGGTAGGTGCGTTAGGCAAAAACCCTGCCTATTTTCAAGCATGACCCGAGAGGGTACAATATGCAGTTGACATTAACAGTACAGTGATAAAGTATAGATATTGCAGTACAATTCAGCATATAGTACAGACAATTGCTATCCACTCAGGGATGGTCAGGAGTAAAAAACAACAGAACTTACATATAGTATTAGCCATCCTTGCAGGCAATAATGAGAGCAGGTGATGACATTAGGCATGATGCTGATCTTACACCCTGGGGAGTGTACCCTTGAAGACAACAGTGGAAGAAAGAGATCTGGGGGTCATAACATCCAAAAACTTGTCATTTTCTTCTCATTGCAGGAATATAGCACAACAGGGTAACAGGATCCTTAATTGTGCACTTAGGAATATATCAGCTAGAAGCAGGGAGGTCATCTTGCCTATGTATACTTTACTGGTGAGACCAGTTATGTAGTATGGAGCCCAGGTTTGGGTACTATATGAAAAGAGAGACATGGCACTTCTGGAGAGAGTACAGTGATGGGCCACTAGGGCAATACATGATATGTCAGGG
The DNA here is from genome assembly GCA_016271365.2 of Neoceratodus forsteri. Classification (NCBI taxonomy): domain Eukaryota; kingdom Metazoa; phylum Chordata; order Ceratodontiformes; family Ceratodontidae; genus Neoceratodus; species Neoceratodus forsteri. The sequence goes on from CM057453.1 coordinate 1,268,162,193, forward strand.
AAGAGCTATGAAATGCATCTAAAAGAACTGGACTTGTATTCATTGGAGGCAAGAAGGAAAAGGGGGGATATGTGCTTTGTGCACAGAACTTGGAACAACATTGATATCTGGGACCTTACTGGTCTAGAAGAAAATGTTAATATTTATAGTACTAGATCCCATCCTCTACATCTAACTACATAAAAAAATTAGAGTGGTACATACCAGTTGGTGGTTTAACCAACAAATAGTCCATGACTGGACTAGGTTTACCACTTGAGGTAGTGGCAAGTTCAACAACAGCACTATTTAAACATTGTGGGATCAATACATGAGATCAGCTAGGGAACTCGGCATGTTTAATTAAGAATAACCTAGAAACTGTGGCGAGTAATAAGGATGCAAGTCCATTAGCTCTGTACACATCCTATGAATCCTACGAAGTGTCAGACCCAGGGAGGTAGCCAACAGAGGGAGTATCTTAAAGTACATGAGCCTTTCAGAAACAGGTGGACCCCAGAGTGAGAAACTGCTTTCCATGAGATTATCAAGTGACTGTGTAAAACACCTGTACTTGCCTTTGCTGACCCCCAAAATTATACATCCTCCACACCGATGCCAGCTTAAATGGGTTGGGAGCCGTGTTCTGTTAAGAGCATCAGGAAGGATTACGGCCGGTGGTCTTCCCAAGTCGTAGCCTATCTGCTTGTGACAGGCATTATCCTGTCCACAAATTGGAATTTCTGGCACTAAAATGGGCTGTCACAGAGAAGTTCCATGACTACTTGTATGGTGTTCCTTTCACAGACTGGACAGATAATAACCCCCTGACCTATATCAACACTACAGCCGAGTTAGATGCAGCTGGCACCGGTGGCTATCTGCATTGTGTCTGTACAACTACATACTAGAATACCGAAGTGGCAAGACCAACATAGATGCAGATGCCCTGTCCCGATGATCATATAATGATTTGATTGACACCAATGTGTAATTCTCTAGTGCTACTGTGAAGGTATTATGTTCCAAATTTGCTGTGCAGTCTGAAGGTCCTCAGACAACCCAGACAGAGACATTGACCAGCTGGGTGCATCTCTGGAGGCTATTCCAACAGCCTACTTGAACTTCACTGGGTTAGAGTTGTCCTCCCTTCCTCACCTCAGTAAGTTGGAGCTGCAGCAGGCACATAAGGAGGACCAGACATTCAGGGATATAATCAAAGCCCTAGAAAAGGGAATGAGTCTTGAGCAAGTACCAGTTCTCCACTCTGAGACCAGAATGATGTTGAGAGAAGGAAACAAGTTGAAACTGAAGGACGGGTTGTTGATCAGGAAAGTGCATGACAGCAATGGCTCCAGTGTCCGTACTCAGCTTGTTTTGCCCTGGGAGTACCAAAAAGCTGTACTGGTCTCCCTGCATGATGAAATGGGCCACCTCAAGTACAAAAGAACTGTCAACCTCACCAGAGCCTAGTTCTACTGGCCCACTTGAAAAGAGATGTGGAGAGACACTATAAGACCTGCTTAAGCTGCCTAAAAATAAAAACGCACCCCAAGCAAGCTGCCCCTCTGGTAAATATCCAAACCAGCTGCCCCTTGGAGCTTATACTAATGGACTTTTGTCATTAGAGTCAGATCAAATGAGCAAATACAACATCCTGGTCATCACAGATCATTACACTAGGTAAGCCCTGGCTTATCCCACACGTGATTAAAAAGCCAGTACAGTGGTCGTGGTCCTGCAACAGTATGTCACTCTTTATGGTACCCCCCAGCAGATACACTCAGATCAGTGCAGGGACTTTGGGAGTCATTTGGTGAAGGAATTTATGGCTGTGTGTGGCATAAAGAAATCAAGAACTACGCCATACCACCCCCAGGGCAACCCCCAACCAGAATGGTTCAATTGCACCTTGCTTAAAATGTTGGGTACTCTGGACCCAGCAGACAAACAGAACTGGAACCAGAAGGTCAACTACCTTGTCCATGCATATAATTGCACCAAGAATGATGCCACCCAATGGTCTCCTTTCTTCCTGATGTTCAGGCAAAAGACCAGGCTGCCTATAGATCTGTGCTTTGGCATTTTGCCTGACGACACCTCAGGAGAATTGACTCTAGAATATGCCAGGAAGTTAAGAGAGCAACTGCAGAATGCCTACTGACAAGCAAGTAAGGCAGCAGCTGAATCCAGCATAAGTGATAAGCAAATATATGACCAAAGGGTGCATCACCAAGTGCTGCAAGAGGGGGATCGAGTCCTGACGAGGAACCTTGGCATTCAGTGGAAACATAAAATCCAAGACCAGCAGGACTCTGATGTACATGTAGTGGCTGAGAAGCTGCCTGAGTTACCTGTTTACAGAATTCTCCCAGAACAGTGGGCAGGTGTGGAGAAAACAGTGCATCGCAACCACCTGCTCCCCATTGGAGAGACTGTGCCAGACCCCAGTTCAGACGGTGAGGTGCCAGCTGCAAGAAGGTCCCTAACCAGAAGCCAGACTGCAGAAAAGTAAAACGCAAGTGTTGTTACTTTCAGGCCTCTCAAAAGGATCACATTGAACGTGAATACTGGTCCAACTGAGCCTTCCGAGCAGACCACAAAAAGGAAAATTGTCCTATCTATGCCTCTTGAAAGGACCACATCAAACTTGAATACTAGTCTGACTGAAACTTTTGAGTGGCCCCAGAACAGTTTTCCTGAAGAGAGCGACAGTGAAGAATTTATGACTGAGTATTTTGTGCCAGAACCCAATCCTGCCATGTTGCAATGGCAAATGGACTGTAGTCAACCGCAGCCCTCCACAAGCACTATCCCAAGTGACCCTGTACCTGTTTTGAATCCTAATGCAGTACCTTTTACCCCAGCGAGGAGGCCTGGTATTCCCATGCCAGAGACATTAATAGACATTGAAATGGACAATGCTAATGACATGGCACCATGTGCACCTGTAGTTGATGGATCTGTCCTTCCTGAACCTGTGCCCACAGCAGATGTAGTCTCCCCAGCTCCCTTACCCCACAGATCCGAAAGACATCCCAAGCCAGTAATCAAATAAAGCATTAAGCCACAACAAAGGAGGCTTCTACTGGGGCATTAATGCATGGTTGGGGGGGGTTGTGGTACGAGGTCAAAGGCTGAGTGCCTACAACCACCCCAACATGCATTAATTCCCAGTAGAAGCCGACTTTGGAGTGGCTTAATGTGCTTGTAACATGACAGTATAGAACAAGATCTAGTGTTTATTATGAAAAAATCAACCGAGTCACTGTTTGCTATTTATAATACTTTACTATAGCAAGAGACAGATGTCAACGTACACTGCTCATTATATCAGCTCCGATTTTAACATTTAGTAACATACTGATATGTAAAGTTATATAGAACATTAATTATGCTTCTTGTTCTGCAGAAGTACAGAAAACTTTTTTTTCTTAAATTTTCAAGTATACACATTGATTTTGTGCGATACGGTAAACATTGATTGCTGTGTTTTCTGAACAGGATATCACTTCATGTGCATTGTGGGAATATATTGCTAGTTTGGTGACGTGACACACAGCATTGAGTCACTGCGAGGAAATACTACTTGAATTACTTTTAACATCTACACAGTGTTTTTAAACACATTTTTCTAATGCTCACATTTCATACTGTCGGACATTTCTAGCCATTGCTGCTCTACTTGTCCAACTGCTCTGATTCTGGTTTCCATGATCTGTAACTATTGAAATTAACAGTCCCGTTCACTACAAAGCTGCTGAAATTATATGGGCTGCTACGCTGTGATACAGAGCACGGGTTACTGGTTTGCGAGCTGGGAGCACACTCTTCCTTTCCTTTCTCAGAATTGAACTGTTTCTCTTGTTCCTTATTATTTGTCTCCTTCTGGTATGTGCATGGTGTGGACTGTGGTTTTGGCTCCTCACATCTCTCCTTACTTTCATCCACTTTCTCACTCCCGGTGTTACCGCTGCTGTCATTTTTTTTCATTTCTGATGTCATCTGCTGATTTCTGCTGTACTGCTACATCTTCTTTGTGTATTGCTGGATTTAGGGTCTGATGTTTTATCATCACATTCTTACTGCTGGTGCTGTTGGCAGACACATTTCTCACTGCTTTCTCTTCCATTTCTGATTTTGATACTGATGTGCATTTTGTCTCACTGTCTCTCTTTTTGCTACACTGCTTCTTTACACTTCCAGATAATATAGAAGACCACTTTTGTCGATCCACTGCTGTTGAAGACCAGTAGTTATGAAGGCTGGTCTTGCATCTGTGTCCAGTTACTGACATTATTTCCCTAGATGCGAGACCAGCCTCTGATAACATCTGAACAGCAGTGCAATGTATACAATGGTTAGTATAACGGGCGCTTAGACCTGCATCTACTGATATATTTGCCGTTAGGTCTCCAAGATAGTTTCGGCCCATAGGCCGCTTGCTGTACCAGATGGTCTTCTGCTCTAAAATAGCCTGAGGGAGACGCAGAGGGTGTAGGAAAAAAGTTGGAGCATTGTCTGGACACCTGCTTTTGTACTCCTTAAATAGTGTGACAGGACAATTTGGTGAGTCTATCTGGGAGTATAATACTCCTCTTAGAGCTTGCTTATTAGTCTCAGTCACACCACCATGATTTTTGGTACACTCATTGAAGGTCATAGCTATGAATTCTTCCCCATTCTCATCTTTTCAACAATGAATGACTCCTGCTTTAATTGATGCAAACCTTCTCTTCCCCACCTCGCTAAACCAAGCTGCATCTCAAACCATAAATGGCGAACAAGCCCAAATGCCGTTTCTGGGTTCAGTTTGCCACAAGCTCTGTTTTTGTTTAGGTCAGCATTTGAAATTTGTGCATAGTGACTAGCTGTGTCACGTCCAGAGTGCCTGTACTGCTTCATCACAACTAAAAACACATTGTTTGCTGCTTTAAATTCAGCATCGCCTGAGATATTAATTTTTCTATTTACTTCGAGTCTATTAAAATACCTATTTAAGCCTGCTCTGATTCCTATAACAAACTTGTACTATATTCAGAGCCATCTGCCCTCACTGCTCTGTAAAATTGTCTTAATATTCCTGCAAGAGATACAATTGGTATTGTGGCTATGTCTACAGACATATTATTCACTTTCAGCCAATCAGAAAATATATGACAGGCCCATGCTGTATTTTTTTGCATGTTCATCTCAAATTTCTGTTTCTCAAGATTGTCTAGATCACAACTAGACAGCACTGCATATCTTCTACTTGTTTCTGTATTTCTTGTGTCTTTTACAACGGTATTTAAGCGCTTTGTCTTTTTTTTTTTTAGATATCACTGGTCCTGGAGTATCTGCTGTCTCTTTAGGTGGTAAGTTTACAGTCTCATAATCTCTCACATGCTGGTCTTGCACCTTTCCAAACTTGCTATCTACCCAAGCTGCAATTCCAGCGGATCCGCACAATTCAAAAGTAAATATTTTTCTATGCATTTTCTGATTCTGTTGTTGATGTGTGTCGTGGCAATCTAAAATATTCTCTCAACTCACTATTGTGCGATGGTAAGTGGCTATTGTGTGGGTGGGTTGGTAGCCAAATATCGTCTTTATATCTTTCTGCATTTGGTTTGTGTGGCACTTTCATTTGCGTCCTACATTTATTTTTCACAATGCTCACTTATGTGTTTGTGAGGTAATCTGTGGTATTGCACATTATGTCAAAAATTAATGCTGTGTTAGAGCGGGCATTACGAGTACTTAATGCCATCTCTAACTCTGCCCACATGATAGATTTCTGCCAATCACTGTCTTATATTTCAGCTGTTTGCTTGCTGTCATGTTACAAACTGACTTATGATACCCTCGGTGCCTCCTCCGACACCCCTTGTATGTTACTCATAAACATATTGTTCCTAGAGTACATGTCCTTCCCCTTATCCCAAGGTACTGCTCTGAATTAATGTTCAGTGTTGGGAAATGTGAGTTTTATTACAGGGGTAACTTGTTGATAGCATTTGATGTCAAGTTAGACAATGTTAAATGGATTTTGTTCTGGATGTGTGAATGTTGATTACCTGTTTTGTTAGATAAGAATCAGGTGTATAATTAGCATGTGTTCAAGTGTTTATCACTTACTGGCTTAATGACTTGTTGGGGTGCTAAGCATTTTAGCAAGGGGAGTGTATAAGCTCCCCAATGGGCTTACCTGTGATGGTTAATGTCTCCGCTCCCTTGCTGCTGTTCCCAGCAGTGGCCCTGGTGGGATCTGTGCTAGCTGGCCCCTCTGGTGCACCGTAGCTGCACCTGTGGCAGTCCTGTGACCCTGACCCATGTTTCGAGAGGGGCTGAGGTCTGATTGTATTTCCACGCCTCTGGGTGTTTGTGGGTGCCTTGTGGTGGTCTGGGGATGGCAAGAAAGCCAGACCACCACAAATGTAAATAAAAAAGATGGTGGCTATGCTCCTCTGTGCATGAACGGCTGCTGAAGTTGAGAAATTTAAAGGAGCCACAGCCTTTTTTTGTGAGCCCCTTATAAGGCACAAAAACAAGGGGAGAAATAATGGCCGCCCCAAGGGGTATAGACGGGCTTCCACCAATACAAAAATAGGTGTCCTGGCTCTCATTTGACTAGCGGAGCCAGGACAAGTGACTATTAGCCCAAGAAAGGGATTAGTAATAAAGTTACTGGACTTTTTGTGTTGGGACTGAGATGTGAACAAAATTGGCAGCCCCCATGTGACTACAGAAAACAGGGGGCTGCTGGGATTGGGGCCAAAGGGTGCTGAAAAGTCTGGGACTGTGGCAGCCAATCAGTGGAGGGCTGGGCAAAACAGTATGAACAGGACTGGCAGCCCACCAAAAAGGGGGAGAGCAGCCAGAGTGGAAGAGGAGAGAGGATGTGTGGGCTTCACAGCCCAGAGTAGTTGCACTCAGGCCCCCATGGCTTAACCTACCCAGCCACTGGCAAGAACAGCAAGATACAGAGTTTGGAGGTTTACAGACAGAAAAAGAAAAGTTTTGGAGGGTGCTGCAGACAGCTGGGAGCCAGAGTACTGGGGAAGAGAGAGAGAGGAGGGAGAGGGAGATTGAGGGAGAGAGAGAGAGAGAGAGTGAGTGAGAGAGAGAGATATGGATGCCCAATGTTCCCAGACTGAAACATTTACAACAAGACTGAGCTATCACGTCCCACCTTGGGGGGGGGCTATTCTAGGTGTGCATATTCCAGCAAGGGGAGCGACTGAGTGGTGCTGTGCCAGGGACTCAGAAAGGGCCAGCATTTCTGTGAAAAGAGAAACTAAGTGCAAGAGAGCTGGGTTAAGAGACTGTGTAAAAGCATGACTGTAACTGCTTGTCTAGGGTGTGCAACAGAGAGGTCTAGGGGACCACATTTCAGTAATCCCTAGACTGAAGAAGAGGAACTGGACCAGCAGCTAAAAATGTTGTGAGGCCTGCCTGGCATACCACTCAACCTCCTGCTTCATAAATCAGGGACAAGGCTTGAAAAAATCAGGGACAAAGGACCAAAATCAGGGACACATCTTCAAAGTTAGAGATATCCACCCAGAAAGCTGGTAGAATATGGGGCTTAGTGCACAATGTATTTTCTAAAGAAGAACAAGTCTGTAACTTTAATGCTTGACATTGTTTTGTGCTTACAGTCCCCACTGTTTAGCCACGAAAACAAAAATTTTAGGAGGGACAGAGTAAAATTTTGAGGCAAAATCAGGGACGTCCCTGAAAATCAGGGACACTTGAGAGGTATGCTGCCTGGGGAAAACTGTCTACAAAGGACCATCAGCAAAGTTAGCAATGCCAGGCAGTTGAAGAACAGCTTCTTCATTTTTCCTTTTCTCCAGTTCTCCAGCTTTGCAGCCTTGGTGCTACATCATCTGGATGCCTCCACGGTACCATGCTACTGACAGATTGACTGCATCTCAGCAGACTGAGGCCCTGTTACTTGCGTACCACTGAACTGTAAGTACCCCGGGCTGTGGCTTTGGGAGTCTTTCATCAGCTAGCTAGCTAGTTAGATAACAGGGGGTAAGGCCTGAGCTGGACTGTGCCAAGTAAAAGCTGTGCTCAGGCTGTCAGTTACAGTTGAAACCCAGTAAAGCTATTTGGGCCCCCGATGAGAGACCCAAGGCCTGCATCACCATCCGGTGAGGTACCCACCACATCAAAGGACATTCTAGGGTGCACCCTAAGGTGGGATTCAAGGTTATTGTGTGGGGGGTTTTAGTGGTTGTGACAACCCACCTCTCCCTCTGGGCTGGAACAGCTTTTAGAGAGGTGTCTGTCCTTGGGTATTCACTGCCACCAACTGGAAGTCGTCCAGCGTCCACCTTCAAGTTTACAAACTTGAATAATTAAACGTGCAATTGCACAAGTCAAAGTCTGGTAGTGTGTGTCTCTCTTGGGTGGCAGATGCTAAACAGAGTTTACCTCAGCCCGTGGAAACCATGTATTACCTTAGAAAAATGACATCACAGTCACAACTGTTGAGTAAATAAATAGCTTTTTACTTAACAGAAAGTGAACAGGGTATTACAGGATATCTATTTACAGCATGGGAGAATAACACTGACACAGGAAAAGTAAACACATGTTTTTAAATAACAGATGGCAAAAGAAAAAGGCTATTACTGCAATATGCCAGTAATAAACTTACCCTTCCCTGTCCTTTCAAGAGAACACTGGACCCTATGCCAACTGCCAGCTCCCACGGGCATAGCTAGAAGGGTAGGCACCCAAGCTTAGTTTCTCCCTCCAGCTTCAAAAGTAACTGACTGACTGACTTTCTTCACTGTCTTTCAACATATTATATACTCTCTTGAGAATAGGTAATGCCTAGTCCCCCCTTTGAATGTACCAACCATCTACCATGTATGTATTTAATTGTCCCAATCAGACTGAACACCTATCAGTGACCAATTATATTCCCTTTTGCCCTTGAGTTAATATTTGAGTGAACCAATCCCTTTAAACTATGAGCACATGAGTGGACATGTCCACTTGAGATTTATGACCCAGCTCTTATCTAGCAGCTAGGGAGTACAGTGGAATTCCAGCTTGTGGAATTTCAGCTTGTGATTTTCTTTTCCAGACTGCTAAAAAAACAAGCCACCTACAGAATCCATCATTAACTCCTTCCTCCCCATTTCTGTCACATCTCTGGACTCTCCCGAGCCCGCCGGGGCTTCGGATCCCCCTCCTCCAGGACCAGGAACCTTCAGACCAGCAAGACACCCACGGGGTCCCGCTCCAAAAGCGGCGCCCGAAAAAACTCAGGCTCCTCCAGTTCACCTGTTGCCAGGGGCCGCATCAACCGCTAAAGCCGAGGAAGGGAACCAGGAGCTCGGCCGCTCCCTGGTACCTTGTGCCGCTGAAGGCGCAAAGCCCGCAAGGTATGTTCCTTCATCCTCCCTGCCGCCGGCTCTCTTCTGCTGGGTCGGGACTCTAACCAGTACCATCCCACACAGAAAGCGGCTGTTCTCGCTTCCTTTTTCTGAAGCTAAGTGCCACTTTGAACCCCCGGGGACTGTGAGCGTTGCCGCCGCAGCTTCATGATACAGCTCCTCCATAGCAATTGTATAGAACTTTTCCATTCCAAGTTTAATCTTAGAAACCTGTACTTTGTGTTTTCTCTAACTAAAGTTAAATTCTGCCTGCACAATCTCTGGAACTGCTTATAACTGCCCTTCTAGGATTCCCGCCTTTTCTGTTTAAAATTTTAACTCCAATTGTGTACTAACTCTGTATTCCTTACCTGCCTCAAACTATTAAGTTTACCTCCTGGTGAATTGCTCTCCTCCTTTCTCACCTCCACCTTCTCCTATTGTCCTAAGCCTGTACTTAATCACCTCTCCTTCCTACCTCTCAGGACTCTCCCGAGCCACTGGCTTGGATCCCCTCCTCAGGACCAGGAACCTTGGGACCAATGCCAAGACACCCGCGGGTCCCGCTCCAAAAGCGGCGCCCAAAGAAAACCGCGCTCCTCCAGTTCACCTGTTGCCAGGGCGCATCAACCCGCTAAAGCCGGGAAGGAACCAGGAGCTCGGCCGCCTTGGTACTCTTTGTGCCGCTTGAAGGCGCAAACTCGCAAGGCACATTCCTCCTTCTCATCCTCCTGCCGCCGGCTCTTCTGCTGGGTCGGAACTCTAACCAGTACCATCCCACACAGAAAGCGGCTGTTCTGCTTCCTTTTCTGAAGCTAAGTGCCACTTTGAACCCCGGGGACTGTGAGGCGTTGCCGCCACCGGCTCGTAAGCTCCTCCATAGCATTCTTCCCCCGATGCCACATGCTCTGCCCTCCCCACTCCTACCCACCCTGGTCGACCCTTTAGCTATATAGTCTCCTGTCTGTCATATGACTAAGTGTCTACTTTTCCATTGGCTCCTTATATTCCTCTCCCACTAGGGGCAGCGTCCTATCCCTGCCATGCTACAGCTCTAACTAGCTTGCCCTGCAGTGCTGCACCATAACCTGGAAACCGGCTGTACGTGTGCTCCAGGATCCCCGTGATATCTCGACCCCTAACACCCTGTAAATTCACCGCTGATCTCCCCCCATTTGCTGGAATGCCCCCTCACTCCGGCCACTCCACAATGACACTGCTCTGTATTATTAGCCATCCTAAACTAGTCCCCATCATCTGCCTATTTCTCCTATTTGGTCTGGACAGGATCACTGAGTCTTTCACCCCTACTGAGGAATGCTACACTCAGACAACAAATGACTTTAGGTTTTCCAATCTTCTCCTCTCCTCTCATGCTCATCTACCCATTACCTACCTTATACTACTCAAAAGAGGGTGTACCTACCTATCACTCCATTTCTATCTCCAGGGCAGTCACAAACCTAAAAGTAAACTAGGCATGTTCCCTAGAGTCATGTTTATACTCCTTGCACAGAGGCTTCTCATGCTGGCAGGTGATATTGAATCTAACCCTGGTCCCAAACTCAACACCCCACTGTCTAACTCAACTGGCACAAAAAAAGGCCTGGTGCTAGCCCACATGAACATTAGAAGCCTTCTAAGTCACCTTGCTGAACTGGAAGCCTGGGCTAAGTTGGTAAATCCTGACATCCTATGCCTTACCGAAACGTGGCTGAAACCTAATGTATCTGATACTTCTTGCTCTGTGCAGGTATAATATTGTTCGCGAGACCGATCTGGTTCCAAGAGGGGCGGGGTTGCCATATACTATAAAATCATCTGTCTCTTAGCACCTTGCCTAACCCAGATTCCCTCATGCAATGCGAATCACTGCATGCGACGCTGACACTTGGGTCGAATACCTGCACATCGATGTGTGTATAACCGCCCACCAGTGGGTTGAACGATCTTCAGAATCTACTGCAGTGTGTTTCTCAAGCTGTAAAAGTGAATGAAACCTCCTCCTAGGTGAATTGAACTTGAATTGGTTGGCCCACATCACAGTCTCCTTGCTTCACTGATCCAAAAGCACAATTTTCATCAACTTATAACTGAATGCACCAGAATCACTAATTCACAATCAGGTATGTTACTGGACTGGATCCTTACCAACAGACCGGATCATGTTTCCAAAGCTGCTGTCCTGGCTGACTCCCTTACAGACCACTCACCAACGATCTGTCACTGGTGCACCTGCCCACCGCCTGCTCCTCAATCCCACCTGATTACTTTCACAAACTATGTGGCCCTGGATGTACAAGCCTTTCTCTCTGACATATCTGACATAGACTGGTCTGACATCTTCTCTACATCCAATGTTGACACTGCCCTTGACATATTCCTTACCAAGTTTGGTGAAGTACAAAAGAAACACCTTCCAAAGGCAAAAAGAAGGGTCAGAGGTCAGCAATCCAGATGGTTAGATAAAGAACTTCTATGCAAGCTAAAGCCAGGGACAAGCAATGGAAACAATTCAAAAAATCTGGCTCCCCGGACCTTATCCTATACAAACAGCATAGGAATGATTGTAAAAAGCATCAGGCTGGCTAAAGCAGGTACTGTCAAAACTTGCTTACTAATTCCTCCAATGATCCTTGAAAATTCTGGAGCCACATTAAAACCTTCTTAGGATCCACTCAAGCTGTCACTCCCTCTGAAATGATTCTACAAGGTGTCCACTGTAATGACTCCCTCACTATAGCCAATGCATTTAACCAGCAGTTCTCTGACCTATCTGCCTACACAGCCTCCTTCAATCTCCCTGCAACACAACTAAACTCAACATTCTCTGGCACTCCACCTGCTTCAGCTAAACCATTTTACTTCAAGGCGGTCACTTGGCATCAAGTCCTCAAACTGCTCAAGGCTATCTCTGACAATACCAGCCCTGGCTCTGATGCAATGGAACCTTGTCTATTAAAGATGGCCGCTCACCTCATATCCAGACCTATAGCTAGAATCTCACCCTATCCCTCTCCAATGGCTCTGTCCCCAAAATCTGGAAGGCAGCAGAATTACTCCTGTGTTTAAAAAGGTAGCAAGAATGATACGTCCAACTACAGACCAATTGCTATCCTATCAGTCCTTAGCAAAATTCTTGAAAAAATAGTCTCTATTCAAGTCACCGAATTCATTGAAAATTCCAATCTACTTTGTGCTGCACAGCATGGCTTCAGAAAACACCATAGCACCATGACTGCGCTAGCAAAATTCACCTCTGATATTCTCACCAACATGGACAAAGGGCAGCTAACAGGGGCTGTTTTCATCGACCTACTAAAGCGCTCAACCTTGTAGACCATCCATTACTACTTGCCTCCTCAGAAACCTGGGCTTCTCATCTCTGTCACTACTTGGTTTAGCAGCTACCTTGCCAACAGGTCTCAAGCAGTAAAATTCAACCGCTATCTCTGATAGCGCAGTAATCAATATTGGTGTCCCTCAGGGCTCCATACTTGGACCTCTCCTCTTCTCACTATTCATAAACAATCTCCTAATGTAATAACCTCTGGCAACTCATTACTTTATGCTGATGACCCGGTCATCTATGCCCACTCTGACAATATAATCAACCTAAATGCTGCCTTACCACTGACTTCCACTTGGTGCAACGCTGGCTGCACACTCAACGCCTTGTCCTCAACTCAAATAAAACTAAAGCTATGCTATTTGGATCACCCCACAAAATAAGAACCTGCTCTTTCTCCACTCTTTGTTCCTGACATTAGTGGTATCCCTCTGAGTCTGTTAGCTCTTTTCGCTATTTGGGCATTCATCTAGACCAAAACCTTGACTTAAAGCAGCATATCCAGGAAACCTGTAAATCTGTCAATTGCAAGCTGGGGCCGCTACAGGACAAACTACCTGCTCACCCCTCTGCTAAACTGGCAATTGCCAGGGAATCCTATTACCAACCCTCTGACCCACGGTGCTCCCATCCCACCATGGCTAGCAAAACTGCCCTGTATCAATGGGACACCACCTTTGACAACGTATGTAGGTATGAGGCTAAAGCACCACGCCTGAAACACCATTGTCAGCTGTACAAAGACCTAGGCTGGCTGTCTCCCTCCTCCACCAGGCTATATTACCTCTGCAGCCTCTCTGACACCATCATCAGAGTGTCCAAGCCAGCATCTCTATCAAAACTGCTCCAGCCGTGATACCTTCACGGGACCTTAGATCATCTGACAAATCTTACTAACTGTTCCTCTCTGCCGACAAACAAGGTTTCTGGATCCTTCAGTTATGCTGCCCCCCACTTCTGGAACTTGCTGCCCCTGGACCTAAGAAATGCTCCTTCCCATGCCGCTTTTAAGCACAGTCTCAGAACTTTCCTTGCCTCGATGGACAAATGTGTTTGTTTTGATCCCACTTAAATCCTATGTTCCTAACCAGATCTCCTCCTCTCCTCCATTATGAATGATATGCACTTACCCATATTTTCCTTTATGTTTTGCTGATACTGTATATTTGTGTGTTCAGATGCCCTGTACATACCCTGATATAATTGTAACATCCTGTTGTAATTCTCTACTTCTGCCTAGTCACTTAGCTTGCCCTCGTCCCCTGAGCCTATTATCCCTCACCATCCTTCCTTCCTTAACCCACATCCTCTGTTCTTGTAACCCTAACCATCCTCGCTTCTCCTCTCTTCCTTCCCACTTTAGCCATCCCTCCTGTACCCTTTTTTTTACTGTCACTTACCCTCTCCCTTCTCCTGCCCTTCCCGCTCCTCCTGTTCCTGCCTCTACACTCCCCTCTGGCCAGGCCTCTACTCTCCTCTCTGCCCGTCTTTCGGTTCCACCGAGTCCGGCTGCAGGTTGCAACCTTGTACTGCTAAGCCACGCCGTCTCCTTTCTGATCCACTCTCACCTTTCTGCCCCTCTCACTGCCATCTTTTCCCCTCCTTCTTTCATTCTTTCCTTCATCTCCCCTTTTGTACTGTCCTCACCCCCTTCCCTCTCCTACTTATCATCTCTTCCACCTGTCTGCGTCCTGCCATGACTTCCCCGATCTCCCCCTTTTCTCCTGCCGTCTCTTAGTTCCACCGGTTCAGCCGCAGGTTGTTACCCTGTGCCGCTAAAGCCGTATTCGCTGCCTTACTTCTGTGTTCTTCTCCCTCCTTTTGTGCAGCCTCGCTCTTACTAGGAGCACTCCATTTAACCTCCCCTTACTCATTTCCCTATTTATTCCATGCCCCATCATCCCCAATCCCTTATATACCCTGCACTTCCCACCCTGCACTGCCCTCTACCTTCCTGTCCTCCCCCATCCCCCTAGTTGAAATCCCTCTATACCCTTGCACACGGTCCCTACCACCGTCCCTCTCCTGCACATTACCTTCCCCTATCTTTTGCACCCATTGTAACTCTCCCCTGCTCCCCGACCTCTCCTTCTCTCCTGCTGACTCCCGGTTCCACCAACCCGGCTGCAGGTGGTAACCTTCTTCCGCTAATGCCGCACTCGCCGCCTCCCTTCTGCTTTAACCTTCCCTCATGCCCTACCCTTTTTCTCACTGTTTGCTCTACTCCCCCCTTTTCTCTCTCTCCCGCTTTACCCATCCACCTGTCCACTACCACCTCACCCCCTAGTTATCAACAATGAATACATGTATGATGATTCTCAATTGTTATGCTTTGACTACACTGTATGACTTTGTCCTTTCCCAATGTATCTTGCTTTTGTGTAATTTTTATGTATCACTGTGTTCTGTAACTGTACCTCACGGGTCGTGCCTGAAAATAGTCACATGATGGCTAGTGCACTTACCCGGTCAACAAAAACTAAATAAACAAATAAATCCCCCCCCCCTTCCAGGTGATGAAGGCATGTCTCTTGGGCCACCCCAAGTGATGCAGCCATTCATGCACCTGTGGGAAGTGTCCAGAGTATCCAGCCATGCCATTAGCCCTGTCTAGATAGCCCATCCGCATTTCCATTTTGTTTGCCACCACGATGCTGGATGATCATGTTGTATGCCTACAGTACCAAACTCCAATGTACTGTAGTAGTTTTCCATTTTGCCCATTTGACCTAGGAAGCCATATCAGGGGATGATGAGATCTGTAACCACAGAAAATTCTCTCCCATATAGGTAAGGCTGCAGCTTCTGAAGCACCCACATTATTCCCAAGCATTCCTTCTCGATTGTGGTGTATGCCTCCTCTCTGGACAAGAGCCTCTGGCTGAGGTACACAGCCAGGTTCTCCTTCCCCGCTGGGTAACCTGGCTCAGCACGGCCCCCAGCCCATGATCTGAGGCATCCACATGGACCATAAACTTTAGACTGTAATTGGGGCTGGCCAATACTGCTGGGCCACTTAAGGCCTTCTTTAGCTCCTGAAAAGTGACCTCACAGCCTTCGGACCACTGCACCTTATCTGGCTTTCCCTTTTTGGTTAGGTCTGTCAGGGACTTAGCCAGATCACTATAGCGAGGAGCAAACCTTCGGTGGTACCCTGCTGTCCCCAGAAATGCCCTTACCTGTTTCTTGGTGGTAGGAGTAGGCCAGGCCAGGATGGCATCGACCTTGGCAGGCTCCGGGCGGATGTGTCCGCTACTCACCCAAGGTAAGACACTTCTGCCATACCTTGACTGTCAGACCTGCATTCTTCAGCCTGTAGAACACATCCCAAACATGCTTAATGTGCTCATCCCAGGTCTGGCTGTATATGGCTATATCATCCATATACGCCAATGCAAACCCCAGACAGAATGCGATCCACAAGACGTTGAAAGGTTGCAAGTGCATTCTTCATTCCAAATGGCATTCCCTTGAATTTGTATAAACCAAATGGCGTGACAACGGCTGATCTCTCCCTGGCTACAGGGGTCAGAGGTACCTGCCAGTAGCCCTTTGTTAGTTCTATTGTGGTCAGATACTTGGCTCCCCCCAGTCGCTCCAGGGTCTCATCAGTTCTGGGCATGGGATAGGTGTCAGACTCTGTGAAGCTATTATGCCTCCAGTAGTCAATGCAGAATCATGTGGTGCCATCCCTTTTGGGGATCAATACCATGGGTGATGCCCAGGGGCTACTAGATTCCTGGATTACTCCAATTCCCAGCATCTCCTTGAGTTCCTCTTTCACACTCTTCTTAAAATGCTCAGGTGCCCTGTAGGGAGACTGTTTCAGGAGAACCTGGGTCCCTATATCTACATGGTGCTTAGCCATCATGGTGTACCCTGTTTCCCTGTGAACATGTCCTCAAATTCTCTCAGCACACCCTGAATTTCTTGCACTTGGGCTGGTGTCACAGCTGTTCAGAGAGGGTAAGGTTGTCCACGGAGGATGCAACCCGAGCCCTCCCCAAGCAGGTCCACCAGTGGCTCCATCTCAGTTTCCTCCTCTGGGGCACTGCATACAGCGAGGACCAATTCCTCCCTTTCATGGTAGGGCTTCAGCATGTTAATGTGATACACCTTTCGCCTGCATCTCCTGTCCGGTAGCTCTATTAATCAATTGACATCACTAACCTTTTGGACAATGGAGAATGGCCCCTCCCATGCTGCCTGTAATTTATTCTGTTGGACAGGGATGAGTGCCATCACTCGCTGTCCCACCTCATTTCCTCTGGCTTGGGCCCCATGGTCATACCAGACTTTCTGCTGCTGTTGTGCAGTGGTCAGGTGCTCCTGAGCAAGTCCCATGAGCTCCTTAAAGTGGGTCCTGCAGTTCAGGACATACAACACAACAGACTCCCCTTGGGAGGCACGGTCACCCTCCCATTCATCCTGAATTAAATCTAGGGTTCCCCGCACCCTATGACCAAACAGGAGCTCGAAAGGTGAGAACCCAGTGGACTCCTGTGGGACTTCCCTGTATGCAAATAGGAGATGAGGCAAATAGTTATCCCAGTCCCTCTTATGCTGGTCTGAAAAAGTCCTTAGCATGGTCTTAAGGGTTGAATTAAATCACTCTACCAGACCATTAGCTTGGGGATGGTATGGGGAGGTTTTGAGCTGCTTTACTCCACACTTCTCCCACAAACTACTCATTAACCCTGGCATGAAACTGGCACCCCGATCTGACAGTATCTCCTGGGGAAAGCCCCGGGCTAAATATTCCCAATACTGCATCTGCCACTGGTTCTGCCTCAGAGGATGATAGGGCCACTGCCTCTGGGTATCTTGTGGCATAGTCGACAACTACCAGGATATACTGCTTGCCAGTGCAACTTGGGGTGCTCAGTGGCTCCACTATGTCCACAGTGACCCTCTTGAAGGGTTCATCAATAACGGGCAAGGGCACTAAAGCTGTCTTGGCCTTGTCCCCCATTTTCCCCACCCGATGGCACTGTGGACAAGTCCTGCAATAGTCTGCCACATCCTTGCCAATACCACGCCAGAAGAAATTGTTGGTCAGCTGCTTTTTCGTGCCCCTCACCCCCAAGTGGCCTGAAAAAGGGATATCATGGGCAAGGGCCAAAAGCTGCTGACGGTGAACCTTAGGGACTACCAGCTGCTGGAGCACCTCACCATCTAGCCCTTCCTCTGTTGTACATTCTCTGTACAGCAGCCCATTGTCCCAGTAAATGGACTCTTTACCCCCTGAGGACACTCAGCCCTATTAGCTATTTCTCTCAGTTTTTGCAAGGTAGGGTCAGTTTGCTGCACAGTGCTCAGCTGCACTTGTCTGACCCTTCCCAGTGCCCCTTCAGAAGGAAGTTCTGTGGGCTCCTCTATTTGTGACTGGGGTTCTGGACTGCTGCTTCTAGCTAGCCCTTCCCCTGGGCTAGGCACTTCATCAGCTGCTGAGGGTGTGGCTGGACCACCTGGAGTAACCCCCTCTTCACCCTCAGAAGCTTGCCCTTTTGCCTGACTATGAGTTACAACACACACCAGTTTTCCCCTGTGGTCAAAATCATTCCCCATAATCATATTTACAGGGAGGTCCTCTACGACCCCCACCTCCTTTTCTCCATGGCCCCCCTCCCAGCTCAGGAAGACTCTAACCATTGGTATTTGGACTGTTGGCCCTGTGGCTGTCCAGATCCTGGAGTATTTCCCAGGCAACATCTGCTCTTCCCGGATGAGATCCTGCTTCACCATGGAGGTGTAAGCGCCTGTGTCCCTCAGTCCCTGTGTTACTGTTCCATTAACTGCAATGGGATGCAGATTCTCATCAGAGGAGAGTGGTTCTTCAGGCTGAACACAATCCACAAACACACCAATCCTATTTTGATCACCCCCTTCCCCATACCTCTGCCATTTAATCATTTTCTGAGGGCAGTTATATCTCAAGTGCCCCACTTGATTGCAAATATGACATTTCTTGGGTCCTATCTCTTGAGTTCCTTTAGAACCAGAAGGTTCTGCTTTGGGCTCAGGTGCAGGCTGGTTTCCCTTTGGGCGTCCCCCATGGGATCCCTTATAACCATTTGCTGCCCCCTCCACCATGAGACTTACGCTGTGCGAATGGCCGGCTAGACATGTAGATGTCAACGCTTTCTGCCACCTCTTTTGAGGAGGTGCATGCCCTGTCTAGGAGCCATACATGCATATCCTCAGGTACAATTCTAAGAAATTGTTCCCCTCACCAACACATCTTTAACTAGTTCCACAGTGTCTGCTTTAGCCCCCTCTGCCCACCTATCAAGGTAAGTACACAGTTGAACCTGCAGTTCTACATAACTGTCTTCTGGGCTTTTCTTTAAGTCCCTAAATTTCCTTTTATAAGCCTCAGGAGTTAATTCAAAATGTTTCAACAACACTGTTTTAACTTTATCATAATCAGCATAGTCTTCATTACTAATTTTAAAAAATGCATGCAAAGCCCTCCCCATAAGTAAGGGTGTGAGATAAGTTGACCATGAAGCCTTAGCCAGTTGGAATTGCTGACAGACTGTCTCAAATGACCTTACAAATAAATAAAGGTCATCTCCCTCTCTAAACTGAGGGAACAATTTAGAATTAATTTTGGCTTCATGAGAACTCACTCCACCATTACTCACGGTTTGCTGGCTGCGCAGGGTCATCATCTCCTTCTCGTGCTGTCATTCTCTTTCTCTATGTTCTTTCTCTGCTCCCTGTCTTCATGTCTCTGCTTACCATCTTTTTGTTTCAGCTTCCAATCTTTTTGTTTCTGCATCCAACCTTCGTGTTTCTGCATCAGCGTCCAGTATTTTCACCTCCAGCGCCTTGTCTTTTAGTAACAGCTGCAGTTGCAGTGCTTCAAGCTGGTTTGGGTGGGTCTGCTACATCAGTTCCTGACTCACCCCAGAGACTGTCTGCTTCTGGTCATGTGCCATGAGGGCAGTTATGTGGTCTGCCTTTTTCTTGTGTTTTAGACCTTCAAGCTGAGCCCCCTTTTCCTGGCACTTTTCACAAAGCTGTTGCACAGTAAGTGAGTCATACTCCATGGAGTTCATTCCCTACTGCTACGCTATACTGTGCTAACTAAAAAGGAAAAAAACAGTTGTACAAGTATATTCTCTTATACATCCTGTTTTGCAACTGTTAAGGTAAATGTTCCACTGGTAAACTCTGTATCTCAGTGTGCTACGCAGTCCGCTATCATCACCCCACCACTGCCAACCAATTGTGACAACCCACCTTTCCCTCTCCCTCTGGGCTGGAACAGCTTTTAGAGAGGTGTCTGTCCTCGGGTATTTGCTGCCACCAGCTGGAAGTCATCTAGTGCCCACCTTCAAGCTTATATACTTGAATAATTAAACGTGCAATTACGCCAGTCAAAGTCTGGTTGTGTGTCTCTCTCGGGTGGCGGATGCTAAACAGAGTTTACCTCAGCCAGTGGAAACCATGCATTACCTTAGAAAAATGACATCACAGTCACAATTGTTGAGTAAATAAATAGCTCTTTACTAAACAGAAAGTAAACAGAGTATTACAGGATATCTATTTACAACACAAGAGCATAACACTGATACAGGAAAAGTAAACAAATGTTTTTAAACAACAGATGGCAAAAGAAAAAGGCTATTACTGCAATATGCTAGTATTAAACTTACCCTTCCCTGTCCTTTCAAGAGAACACTGGACCCTATGCTAACTGCCAGCTCCCACGGACATAGCTAGAATCCACCATTAACTCCTTCCTCCCCATTTCTGTCACAGTGGTCAAAGTGGTTGCATTGTTACTATTTCCCTGTTTCCCCTTTCCCAAATAAATCTCACTATTGTTTGCATGTTAATTCTTGTGCCCAGGACTTTATGGGTCCTAATTACTGTGTTTGGGGGAAATTGTTATTATGTGGGGGAAAGTGTACTGGGGGCAGATATTGTTATTTCCTGGGGGGATGGTAACCTACTAACTATCTCCAGGTATTCTCTGCCACTGCCCCCGGTGGAGGCACCGCACAAACTTATTGTCCAGTTATGGAACCCAGGTTGGGCCCCAAGGGCCCTGGAACAGCCAAGGTGAGTCAAAGAGCTGTTGCACATGCATGAAATAGCTTTGTTGCATTATGTTTTCCTGTGTTTTCCTTTGTGCTGGTACCTTGATCCATTTTGCATATTTTTAATAATAAAAAATGCACTTCCATTGCTTTGTCTGACAGCTCACAGTGTTTGTAATGTCCTGCTCTGTCGAGTGGCACTGTTGCAGGTGATAACATTATATGGCAGTGCAAAATGCATAGTACTGTGGCTGCAGACTAAACACCAATAATTTCTTCAGCCATAAGCATGTAACTGACCCCTAATCACCCATACAAATTCTGCTGTTGGCTACAATGCCGTGTTAGCACCATGGATAAGCAGTAAATTACATATGCAGTACCCTAATACAAAACAAAACCCAGTTATGTTGGCATTCAAGTAAGATGTGGGAGTGGGGTACTCTACTGAAATAAGGAAACAATTTATTGAAGTAGCCATTTTGATGTGCATGGCAGTTCTGTGTTTTACTGTGTTTAATTAAATGTTCTCCTGCTCTGGTCCATGAATGTGCAGTAGGGAAGGTGTAGTGTCTTATTACCTCGGAAGGAAGAAAAAATAATTCTGATGACTTGTGCTTTGAAGCAGGGAAGTTCCATGTTAGTCTCTGCAGGGTCTCGAGTGCCATTTTCTCATAATACAGTTTTACTAGCAAGGCACCTTGCTGCTTGAGGCTCAAAACCTTATACCAAATTGGTGTCGGTTACTGTTACAAAGTGTGAATCCACAGAACATTTATTCCTGAAGACAAATCAGCACCATCTGCAGCTTTTAAACACCAAAGGGCACTTGCGGTTAAATGTGATTCCAATGTAGCTCTTGTAACCTCGGTTTTACAAGACAAAATTCCCCAAGCTCAAGAGACTGAAAATGTAGCACAGTTTGCAAAAATACTTAATTGTAGGCTTACCAGTTAAAGAAATGGCAGAAATGTTCACTTGATATATTACTCATGACTTGTTTACTTACACTCTGGGAAATCCACCTGAAACTCTCCCACCTTAGCGGCGCTTAAAGAGAATCTGGATTACTAGTTCTGTTTTTTTTTTTTTTTTATGAGGGGGCACAAAATTAAGAGAAAAACTCGAGAAATAAGTGTCTCACAAACAACAGTGCCCTTTACTGGTATGTGTATGTACCAAAAGAGGGATTACTTTACAGTAACATGAATTGCTATTTTTTTACTCCATTATAAGGGATTTTTAACTTTTTTAATGAAAATATATAAAAATATGATGACAGACCCATTTTATAAGTGCAGTAATACCCTCCAGAGTGGGCGGTATTGGGCTATTCTGGACTTCCAGGGGATATAAGGCCCTCCGCCTGCAGCGTCGGGCCTCATTATGCCCCTGGGCGGTCCGGTATAGCCCAATACCACCCACCCTGTTGGGTATTATTGCTTACATCAGAGCCTAGGATTTTCTTAGCCCATTTTCTAATTAAGCAATAAGGAATGACAGGGTGTCGTATATCATGGGATATCATCACGTCTCAGGTGGTTGGGCAGGAGGTCGTAGGCCGAGTGTGTCCAACCACCTGAGAAGTGACTATATCCCATGACATACCACACCCTGGAGTGACTTGTTGCTATTATGAACTGAGTTTCAAGTTTTATGCATAAACAAAAAATAAAAGAAACAGGTTTTAAAATGTTTTATGAATGAGTTTTTGTGTGGTGTAGGAGTACATTTTGAAAAAATAGTTCTCAGACATTAGAGAGCAAGGAGGCTGGTGGTGCCTGAACTTTTTTGAAACCATTATGATGTAACCCGATATCAACATGGCTTCAAAGAGCTCTTGGCCAATCAGATTCCTCTATTTATGATCCTCAGTTCATAATAGCTGATAATGCATGTTTGTTTTGACCACTCTTTACACAGCTTTTAGTAGCTGGCACTGACAAAAGATTTAAACAAAGGTAACATTAGTACTTCTTCTCCCAGAAGGGGTTGACCCTATGAAACAGCCTACCAGTGGAGACAGTTCAATGTTGCATTTGTTCGGTCAGTAAGCCTTTACAATAAGATGAAAAGACTATTCTCATACATAAATTAAACACATATAAAAATAAAATATCATTTCACAAGACTCACAACATTTAAAGTGCACAATCCTTTACAAGTACATCATTCTCCATGTTTAAAGACATAGGTGAGTGGATTAAGTTTCTAAAATGATGTCAAACACCAGGGATTGCAATCCTCTTTATAAATTTCAATACAGCTGTGAAATACATTAATAACATTTTAGCATATACAGTTTCAACTGGGTTGAGTAATACTGCCATACAATCTAATAAACTGTTCTGAAACATTTCAGTTATATACAGCAAAAATAATTATTTTTCTATTTTCACACTGAGGACAAGAACCCACTTAATGATAGTATGGCGATATTATGCAATCCAATTGATACTGTACTGTATATTCTAAAAAGTTATCAAAGTACTTCAGGACTGCATAGAACTTTAAACAGAGGACTGCAAACCCTGGTACTTGACATCGTATAAGAAACTTGACCCACTCACCTATGTCTTGAACAAGGCAAATGATGTACTGTAAAGGATTATGCACTTTAAATTTTGTGACAGTGTCATGAAAGGTTCTATGTGATGTGGGTGAAAGCAAAAAGGCAACCATGAAAACAGGAATGGCTTTACAGAGACCGGAAAGACAGTGATAGGTGTATTTGTGGGGGGCTCTGTCCCACGCAACGCCCATTGTGAGGGGCTTTTCCCCGCACACACCCTTTCTAAATATATCAACTCCAAGGTTGTAGCTCCTCAGGGAGGGGGAATGCAAATGTCACCATCTTTCCGTTCGCTGTAAAGTTGTCGCTGTTTTTACACTCACGTCTTTACCTTCACCCACATCATGGGCCACCATCATGCGATTATGTTTTATTTGTAAAATTCAATTCATTTATGTATGAAAATATGTCTGTCTTATTCTAAAGGCTTATTGGCTGAGAAAATAAAACACTGAACAGAACTGAACCAGCGGAGACAACATACACGTTAAAGTCTGGTTGTGTGTAATTCAAATCCAAGTTACTATATGTTCCTGTCTTATGCCTGCTTTTTTAATTTATTTTTATTTAAACTTTTGCTTTTCTGCTTTACCCAGGATTTACATCTTAGTGCATGGCTAGAAGACTTATTAATGTTATGTACAGTATTCTGCGTATATGTTACCATGAACTATAATGTCATGTATTCTGTGTGTATACTGTATTTTGCTTACTCTCATCTGCTACATATGCCTTTTATGCCTATTGTACATGCTGCTTGTTGACTTTAATTTGTGGTAACTTCCCATGTCATGCCTTAAAATAGGCATTTCTTTGCTTGTGCACTTACCTGGTTAAGAAAAACTACATAACTAACTAACTAACTAGAGAACAACCAGTACATCAGTACTTCTTTCTGTTTGTTTTTATTTATTAATTTTTTTGCTAATGTACCCTTTAATAAGCACAGTAAAACACTCCAGGGTTTGTGAGCTAGCATTGTGAGAGCAATAAGGCATGACAGAGTGTAGTTATTATCCTTGAACCACACAACCATGTGCACTGTGGGGCATGAGGTGCTTGAGCCGAGTGCCTTCAACCACCTGGAAGTGCTGTTCAGGAATAGTAAGTCACATCATGAAGTGCCTTATTGCTCTTATAAAATAGAAACATAGAATGTGTTGGCAGAAAAGAACCAGTAGGCCCATCTAGCCTGCCCTATTTTCCCTGCCTAGCTCTATGTGCCTATCCCATGCAAGCTCAATGATTCCCACTGTCATTGGCTTCACTTAAATAATAATTAAAACAAGTTTATTAGTATGGTTACTATTCCTGAACTACACTGCTTTGAAACCTTCTCCTCCAGTCAGAAAACAGGATTATGTCTACCCCTTTTGTAAGTAAGCAATAAGTCACAATAGGGTTTGCATTAAATAAGGGATGACACATGATCAGGAGAGTGGTTATAAGGGACTAATACATGCCTATGGTGGTTGTTGGGTATGAGGCATAGCCAAGTATTGCAACCACCTGAGAAGTACAGTATTCCTTTATGACCACACATCCTGGAGTGTGTTATCCCACTTATAAAATGGATTTTCATTTTATAAAAAATATGTTGTTCAAGTAAGGTGTGCAGTTGTCAGGAAATCATCAACAGTTATGTGATGTGTTTTGACCAATGAGTTTAGAAGATTTTCACATCCCATTTTATAAAATAACCTACATTCCAGGTAGTTGAAAGATCTCTGCCACACCTCATGCTTCACAACACACTCAGGGCATGGATTATTATAGCTCAACCCATACACTGTTTCGTGTTATAATTTATGTGAACTAGCAACATTCTATGAGAGCGCAGCTTTTTTTTTCTTTCTCTGCTACTGCAGGATGAGGTACTGTGGCATCTAATAATAATGACAGATCTTCAAACTTAAAATCTTTTTTAACCTTACATATCTTTGCCATTTCATTTATCTTGTACTGAAAGGTCTGTAGGCTAAAAGCCCATTTTCACAAGTGTCCAGTGGTTACAAATACAGTAAAGACAACAAGGACATAACATAATACAACAAAGCACACATACAATGCATAAGATTAAAAATCATGTGAAACACTTGCAAGCAGAATTTGTCAGCATGTTACCCCTAATAGTTGTCTTGAAGGTAGATAAATTTGGACAGCTAACAATAATACTAGGTCATTTATTACATAGCTTTGTAGCAGAAAAAGTTAGAGAATTTTGGGCAAACATTGTATGGTGAAAGGGAACTCTAAAGGAATTTCTACATTGCAGTCTTGTGTATCAAGCCATATTTGAAATGGCCTTGGCCACAACTTTCAAAAGAACATGAAAGTAGGCACTCTTACATTTGAAGTGACATCTCTTAAAGACATAACAAAGATCACCATGAAAAACAATAGGCTAAACATCTATAATGCAGTGCTTCATTTTCATTCTTTTTTATGGTTTATTCTGCAAAAAGAATGCCAGTGCAAAGGAGGTTCTGTATTGTCTGGTAGCCCTTCACTTACCCTTTCCCTGAAATAACCACATAACACATCTTGGAGGAAATGGCTGCAGCCATGCATTTGTTGAAATAAATCACCATCTTTAGGAGCAGCATGTGCTGCTGGGAGGATACGCAGCCTTCATTCAGGCCTCCCATACTCCTGCTCCCAATTCTAGGGCCACCCTAGTGCGGACCTAATGACTGATTTACCTCCTGAGTCGGAACCCCTCCGATAGGAGCGAGGAAGGTCATATGGCCAAACACCCTTGCAGCCGCCCATGTCTGGCACTGCTGTCCTTCAGGAATAATCCTGTTGAGGGTGAACCATGACCCCTCCCATCTGGGTCCAGATCCTGCAGTCCCCAGCCTCATGTTGACCAGAAGTGATGAGTCCTTAGGGAGAATTCAACTTGTATCCTCCTTCTTCCCCTTGTACCCTCAGTCTGCGATCCTTCCAAGCTGCCACACATGGCTGTGACAGTTGTAACATGTTTCATCATCAATTCTGAACAGACTCTCTACCTTAACATCTACCTTCCTTTTTAATTAACTATTTCTTTAATTATCAGTTATCTATTCACTCACTAAATTTTACAACCCTTTGAAGGAGGCGAAAACCCCAGAAAAACCCTGCTTAACGGGAAAACTGTGAAAACTCACTCCCTGACCCCTAATACAGTCACCCATAGTGGGTCAAAGGGGACCTGCCTCCCTGGCCCCTTACCTTGCTTTTATAAGGGTGGACGGGTGGGAGTTTGACAAACAGAGGAGAAAGAAGGGAGAGCTGATGACCCTTAGCTCACATAACTCTTCTTTCTCTGCCCTCCACCAAATGCCACCACCTCTAGGCAGCTTTGTGGTACCTACCCTCATGGCATTGCCATGACATCTCACCCAGGGGAGGTCCCCAACTTTCCTTCCAGGTCTAGGGAGGGAGTTCCCCAGACAGTTGGCCAGCTGCTGTGATGCCTTGCAGCTTCTCAATTGTCTTGTAGCCCTCCACTCACCCTTTCCCTGAAATAACCACACAATACAGATCTTGGAGGAAATGGCCACAGCAATGCATTTATTGATATAAATCACCACCTTTAGGAGCAACGTGCACTGCTGGGATGATACACAGCCTTCATTCAGGCCTCCCACACTCCTGCCCCCAATTCTAGGGCCACCCTAGTGTGGGCATAATGACTGATGTACCTCTTGAGTCAGAACCTCTCCAATAAAAGTGGGTAAGGTCATATGGCCAAGCACTCTTGTGACTGCCCAAGTCTGGTGCCACTGTCCCTGAGGAATAATCCTTATGAGGGTGGACTATGACCCCTCCCATCCAGGTACGGGTCCTGCAGTCCCCAGCATCATGCCAACTGGAAGTGATGAGCCCTTTAGAAGAATTCAACTTGTCTCCTTCTTCCCCTTACACCCTCAGTCTGTGATCTTCCCAAGCTGCCACAGGACGGATGCAGTCTGATCCTCCCCAAGTTGCTGCTTCAATTAACCTCCAAGACCCGCATACCAAATTAATCCTATCTATCAATTCTGCCCATGACCATTCTCTCCTTCCTCAAGTCCAGTGGGAAGGCTCACCCCTTAGCTCCCCAGCCATAAGATTCTCAACTCACAATACCCCCCTTTGCATGCAGCTTGCTGCTGCAAAATTCCAACCTGGCCGGCACTCTCATTGCACTGCTTGTGGCCCATTGAGAACCCTTTCCCAAGGAGGAACCCAAGTGTATGAGCACTTCCACATGCTAGATGCTTCACCAGTGAAGTTGTGCCATTCTAGCAGTACCATAGGAGTCCTTTCCCCAGTCCAGATGGCCGCTCTTGCTGCTGCCCGGCAGTCACACCATTCCCAGATTCACTGCTCTTGTTAACCTTACATGGAACCTGTAATAGGCAACAGAAAGTTGATGCAACTGCCAACTGATGTAGCACAAGACTGCTGGTGTCTCTCCTATTATACCCAGCTCTCTCTCTTGCCGAGATACCGCCTGTCTGTTGGGGTGCCACAAGACCTTCCCCATCTATCTGCTGTTCTACCCTGGTATCCTTGGGAATGTTGGGGGGCCATCCCCCAGTAACCCTCCATTATACCAGCTGGGCCACCCTCCAGCCCCTCCAGGAGCCCCAATGTAATGCTCTGTTACCTGGCCCTATGCTCCTTGGAGCATGGTACACCACCCCTGCCATGCGATGCCTGCCATTTTGGCTGGCCAAACTGGACCCACCTAGGGGCCCTGTTGCATTCACCCAATACTACTTAGGAGCTCTACTCCTCTAAAGATCTTCACTGGTGGAAAGGTAAGCCCTCCTGTCATGGAGGCAATCAGGAAGGGCCTGAAAACTCATCTATTTAAGCTAGGCTATCCCGATGATACATTATTGCTGCTTAAGTTCTGGTTTTCTGCCTGTTCTGTGATTTTATGTAATATACTATGACTTTGGAAATTATTCCGTATGGCACCCAGAGCTTGCAGTGCCTTCCGGGGAACCTGCAAGAGACAACCGAGAGTTAATGCAACTGCAGACTAGTGTAGTGAGAGAATGCCTGTGCCTTTCCCATTGCAGCAAGATCTCCAGCTTGCTAAGATGCCACCTGTCTGTTAGAGTGTCATGAGGCCTACCCCACCCTACGTGCTTTTCCTCCTTGGTAACCCTGGGGATATTGGGAGTCTATCCCCCCCATAAACCCTGCAGCCCTGAGAGCTGACTTCAAGCAACATGAAGACTTGCTGTATTCTGACTATTGCAGTTAGCCCCGACACTCAAGCTGCCCCGGAGAGTAGAGGGTTAATTTCTATGTAGAGCATAGAAAGTTGAGCTTGAGCTCAGTTCAAACCTCTGCCTGCTGCACTTTGAAGCACAACCATCAGATTCTTTACTCCGCCTAACTAAACGGTCGCTCCAGAGATTTCTCCTTTGCTCGCAGTTCGAAAGTCAGTTAAAGTCCTCAGTTTTACTGATTTTATTTTTTTGCAAATTTTGGTTCGGATCTCTGACTGTGGTACAGTAAGTACTAGGTAGTGAACTAGACATAGTAAACTTGTGGAAATTGTAAAAAATTAATTTTCAGCTGGTTTGGCTGAACATGGCCATTTAGTGAATTACATATTCTGTCTTTGTTTCTAAACTTAGAGTGTGGTTACCGGTCCTTATCGGTTTAAAAAAAACTGCATTTTCTTGTGGTTTATTCCAATACCCATGACACGGTTAGAAACCAATAAGGGTGTTCTGCCTGGTTGTTTGCCATAAAAAGGGTAAGTTGGTGGTTAGGATGGCTATGTCTGAGAAACCCAAAAGAAAAACTGGGCCCACTGGGTTTCAACACTGCAGTGTGTGTGGGGAGGTCTTTGCTAAGGCTGATCCCCACACCACCTGTGTTTATTGTCTGGGGTTTGACCACCTCGATTCAGACTGCCAAATCTGTAAAAATTTCCCTAAGTCTACCCTGGAAAAAAAGATTAGACAGGCTTAGGGATAAAGAGGCTGAGAAGTCCGCTGACCCAGATGGCCAGCCTGGTTCGGTTCCGACCGAACATGAGGGAGTGTCCTCTGACCAGGGTGATGCTTCTTCGGGCAAGAGAGAGACGATCCTGATGGATCAGTTCCTACAAAAAAGGAAAAGAAAAGAAAAATCAGCTAGTTTGGATCCAAAGAACCATTTTCAGACCGCCAAAGAGATTGCCAAAGTGATAAGGATTGTAGAATCGCTTTGGCCGGTTCCGTCTGATCCGGCGCCTTCTGGCAGGCGCTCGGTCCGGTCGGTTCCTCCAGTTCAAGATTATGCCCCTGAAGATTTCTATGAACCAGATTTGGATGGGGTTGAAGATTATGATGATGATGGTGACAATGACGATGGTGTGGAAGGTCTGGTTGAGCCCATTGAACCGGACATCTACCTAGACAGGCCTTCTGGTGTTTCCCCTCCTAGGCTTTCTGAGTCCCCTTCCCACCACATGTTTTACAGAAAAGTGGCAGAAACCCTCCAGCTCCCTGTGGAAGAAGCTGTAGAGGAACAAGAGGAACCTGATTATGTGGAGATGATGGACATCCCAGAGTCCACGAGACTGTCTATTCCCCTTCATAAGTCTTTTGGGAAACAGACACACAAGATTTTAAAAACTCCAAATTCTGTACTTCCTGTCGACAGAAGGATGGACAAAAGGTACACCTTATCAGGTTCAGGTGCAGAGTACTTGTATAAACAATGCAGCCATGTTGGGATTGTGCAGGCTGCAGCCTGTGATAAGGCTGATATATCCTTGGCTTCACACCCTCCAGATAAAGACTCTAGGAAGCTGGATGCCATGGCAAAGAAACAGTACATGGGATCCACCTTGGGACTCAGGCAGGCTAATTATATGGCCTATGCAGCCAGGTACCAGAAGTCCAGGTGGGACACGGTATTGGCACTGGCTAAGCAGGCCTCCCCCAGCTAGCCTCGGAGCTGGAGGGGGTGGCTACTGATGGGATTGAGGCATCTAAGGTACAGTTCCATGCTGCTGTGGACTCCAATGATGTGTTATCTAGAGTCATGGCTACATCTGTGGCTCTTTGGAAAATGGCTTGGCTCAGATGTACTAGCCTCTCACAGGACACCCAGGCTAAGGCCATGGATTTTTCTGTGGTGGGTAATTCTCTGTTTGGGGAGCAGACAGAGAATTACATGAAAAAGATGGATGAGTATAGGACCACCTATAGGAGTGCACAGACCAAGGAAAGGCAGGCAACTCCTCAAAGGCAGCAAGCCAAGGGGCAGGGGCAGGCCTTTTCATAGGCCTTTCTACCAGCACAGGCCTCTTCTCTCTTTCCTCAGAGGGGGTTCTTCAGAGGGAGAGGCAGAAGGGGGATGAGCAGGGCTGCATCCATCCCTCAACCTAAGGCTCCTGCCAAGCAGACACACTGATGTGTCAGCCTGGGTTGACTCCCCCATTCCTGTAGGAGGCAGGCAGGCTTAGATGTCCGGTTCAATGGGCTCAACCAGACCTTCCACACCATCGTCATTGTCACCATCATCATCAGGCTGGCTTACTTCGTCCAGGACTGGATGTCTGTTATCTCAGACAAGTGGGTCCTGGAGGTGGTAAGCCAGAGGCTGGTTTTCAGTTTCAAGAAATTTCCAAAGCTGAGGGCCAGATCTTTTCCACCCGCAAGCATCTCCAAAACCATTGCCCTGGAGGCAAAGGTTTCATCTCTACTGGCTCTAAAGGCTGTAGAGAGAGTTCCTACATTGCACAGGGGCAAAGATCTGTACTCCAGGTACTTCTTTGCCCCCAAAAAAGACAGGGGAGTGGTGACCATCCTAGACTTAAGATACCTGAACAAACATCTTTTAAGACCAAAATTCAAAATGGTGACTCTGGGAATAATCCTTCCCTCTCTAAGGCCAGGGGATTGGCTAGCCTCCCTGGACTTAAAAGATGCCTACTTTCACATTCCCATCAGGTGCTCCCACAGAAAGTACCACAGGTTCGAATTGCCTTCAGGCCCTTATCAGTTCAAAGCTATGCCCTTCGGCCTGACATCAGCTCCAACGGTATTCACAAAATGCCTAGCAGTAGTAGTGGCCTTTTTAAGAAGGAAAAATATTTCCATATTTCCATACCTGGACGACTGGGTCATTGTGAGTCAGTCCCCAGACCAAGTCAAGTCAGACCTTCAAGTGACTCAGCAAGTGCTCACTTCCCTAGGATTCCTTCTCAATCTTCCCAAGTCAGTTCTCGAGCCTGTACAGCTTCTCACCTTCATAGGGGCAGAGTTGGATACAGTCAAAGCAAGAGCTTTTCTTCCCCGGAAAGGGCAAGGGCTATTGTAGAGCTGGCTTCTTCATTCCACCTTCTGGTCTCTCATCCAGCAAGGCACTTCCTTTAGCTTCTGGGCCACATGGCAGCTTCTACAGCAGTGGTCCAAGGGGCCAGATTTCAGATGAAAGACATTCAGTTTCACCTGAGGGCTTTTTGGTCTCAGAAGAAAGATTCTCTAACCAAACTAGTTCCAGTGACTCAGACTCTGATCCAGGCTCTCCAATGCTGGCAGGATCAGGGTAACCTCAGGCAAGGAGTACCATTTGTCACTCAGTCTCACTCTGTGATCCTAACCACGGATGCTTCTCTATTGGGGTGGGGAGCCCATCTGGGGCCTCTCACAGCCCAGGGACTGTGGTCCTCTCAGGAATCCCTTCTTCATATCAATCTCTTGGAACTCAGGATGGTCTTTCTGCCCTGCAAGCTTTCTCTCAGTCAGTGCAGAACAAGGTGGTTCAGGTCAGGACAGACAACACCACCACCATGTGGTACATCAACAAGCAAGGAGGCACTCGATCCATGGCCTTGTGCATGGAAGCCATGAAATTGTGGTCCCAGGCTTATTCTCTGCAGACCTCTCTGATAGCAGTCCACCTTCCAGGGAAGGACAATGTGCTAGCAGATGCATTGAGTAGGATCTCTCAGGGCCATCACAAATGGTCCCTGGACCCTCTGGTGTTGAAAGTAATTTTTTCAAGGTGGGGCACTCCAGAGATAGATCTCTTTGCAGCCCCAGACAATCACTAACTTCCT
Source organism: Neoceratodus forsteri (assembly GCA_016271365.2). Classification (NCBI taxonomy): domain Eukaryota; kingdom Metazoa; phylum Chordata; order Ceratodontiformes; family Ceratodontidae; genus Neoceratodus; species Neoceratodus forsteri. The sequence goes on from CM057453.1 coordinate 1,268,194,573, forward strand.
CTGTTTTGTTGCAGACCCCCAGTCATGGGCTCAGTCCCTCTGGATGCTCTGATTTTGAACTGGGAAGGGAAATTTCTATATGCCTTCCCTCCCTTTCCTCTACTGTTCAAGGTTCTGGTCAAGGTAAGGTCACAACCTTGCAAAGTGATTCTGATTGCTCCAGACTGGGCCAGGCAGCCTTGGTACCCCCTGTTGCTGTCCCTAGCAGTCCATCTTCCCCGGTCTCTTCCCAGGAATTACAACCTGTTAACCTCCTCTCAGGGGAGGATTTCGTACACCAATCTTCGGTCTCTCAATCTCAAGGCATGGCTCTTGAAAAGTATGCAGATTTGCACCTGTCCCAAGGGGTTCTGGATATTCTCAAAGCCTCTCGAAAGCCTGCCACCAGAAAAACTTATAACTCCAAATGGAAAAGATTCAGCATTTGGTGTTCCAAGAAGCATATATCCCCAGACACTGCTGAATTGTCTATAGTTCTGGATTATATGGTTCATCTTAATGGCCTAGACCTCAGACCAGCTACTCTCAAAGTACATTTGTCAGCTGTTTCTGCTTTTCTGTCAGTGGGAAAGCCTTCCTCACTGTCATCTCACCCTGTATTCTGTAAATTTTTCAAGGGATTGCTTCATACCAATCCCCCCTTTAGGGATCCTACCCCTGCTTGGGATCTTAATGTTTGCATTGCTCAGCTTATGCAACCCCCCCTTTTGAGTCTTTGTCTTCAGCAGAGCTTAAGTACTTGACTTGGAAAACTGTGTTCCTGGTAGCTAATACCTCTGCCAGGCATATCAGTGAATTGCAAGCTCTGTCAGTGGAGCCTGATTTTATCTCATTCCACAGAGATTAGGTGGTTCTTAGAACTAGTAGGAGGTTGTTACCTAAAGTGGTTTCAGATTTTCATCTGGACCAATCTATGTCTCCCCCTGTGTTCTTCACTGATCATTCTTCTTCAGGAGAAAGAAGTTTACACAGTTTGGATGTTAAAAGAGCCTTTAGTTACTACATTGAGCGTACTAAGGCTCACAGGTTTGACTCCCTCCAGTTGTTTCTCACTTATGGGGAAGGGCAAACCTGCCAATAAGATAACTATTGCCAGGTGGAATGTCTCTTGTATTCAATTCTGCTATGAGAAGCTAGGCAAAATACCTCCCTCAGGCCTGAGGGCTCATTCAACTAGAGGTACAGCTGCTTCCCTGGCTGCGGAAAGGGATATTCCTTTGCTAGAGATATGTAAAGCAGCCACCTGGAAAACAGTCCATACATTTACCAAGCATTACTCCCTTGACATCCAGGCTAGGAGTGATGCTTGGTTTGGTACAGCAGTACTGCAGAGCCTATTCTCAAGGTAGGTTTGATTCCCTCCTCCATAGAGGTACTGCTTGGTAGTCTGCAATAGCCAGAATATAGCAAGACTTCATGTTGTTTGAAGAAAAAATTACTCACCTTAGTAATTATGTTTCTTCTAATGGAGTCTTGCTGTATTCTGACCTCCCTTCCTGCCTCCCCTCTCAGAACCTGTTTTTGGGAAGTGGGCTAGCTAGGGCAGTGTTGCACCCCAGGGGTGCATTTGGGTACTCCCTCCTTTTAGAAGAGGGGGAGTGGCTTATATTATTAATTTAACAGTTTTAAGTTGTTCACTACCTGGTTTTTGATTTTGATTTCTTGACTTGAGTCTTTTGCGGATCCAAAATATTTGGTTGCCATTTAGCTAGTAAAAATTTTATAATTTCCACATAGTAATTAGTATTAGCTCATAAGAATCTGATGGTTGTGCTTCAAAGTGCAACAGAGGTTTATTTATTTATTTATTTATTTGCTTTTGTTAACCAGGTAAGCACACTAGACAACCAAGTGCCTATTTTCAGGTGCGACCCGGGAGATTACAAGGTACATTCAGTAAATGACAGACAACAACAAAACAGGTATAAGCAGTAGCAAGTAAACAGCAGAAGGTAAGAGCAAAAGCATTGGGGGATTTACATACCAGGTGGGAGGAATATAATAGCAAACGGAGGCAGACAGTAAGCAGGAGTATGCAGACAACAACGTCCTGCCAGATAGAGGTAGCGGAAGTCTTTACAGTTGATGACCAGGAGAGCCAGGGATGGACCCAACATGATCAGTTCTTTAGCTAAACAGCATGTTTCATTAGTAGGGAGGGAGAAGATGACCCAACACCTATGAGAAGTCTGATAGACAGGGTGGAATGAAAGCAGGAATACATTAAGTGCAGAGGCTGGTAGAGGCTGTTTTTAGGAAGTCCCAGAGGGAAGCTTTGAAGCAGAGGTGGGAGGTGGATGAGCGGGTGCTCTCTGGAAGAGAGTTCCATAATCTAGGGGCATAAGGAGCGGAGGCCCGGTCGCCAATTTGGGTGCATGTCTTAGGAACCAGGAGGACATGGGAGTCACTAGACCTTAGATGGTAGGATGGGGTGGGGAGTTTGAGGAATGTGGCAAGGGCAGAGGGGATGGCAGTTCTGACAATATTGTCAATGAAGTTGCCTAGGACGAAGGTACAGTGCTTTTCAGGTGGAAGCCACTCAAGCCGGGAGTAGAGCTCAGAACGGTGGGTGAGGTGGGCAGCTGAGAGGGCAAGCGACATACATTATTGTACGCCGTGTCCCAACTGGAGAAATTAGCTTTTGTTGTATGGGCAAAAGTGACCAGTCCATAACAGACCGTAGGTAAGAGGACCCCTCTGGCTAGGGCGAGACATGCCGCTGGGGTGAGGCAGCTTTTGGCTCTGTAGGCAAGGCCCAACTTGCAGTTAGAGGCTTTGCAAGCATTACGAACATGCAAAGTGAGATCCAGCTATGGGTCAAGAGTCATCCCCAGGTACTTGACAGAGTCAGCAACTTGTAGGAGGGATCCATCAGCACAGCAGATCCTTAGAGGGGCAGAGGCTGCTTTAGTCTTGGCTGAGGAGCCAAAGAGCATGGCTTGAGTTTTCTTCAAAGTTGATAGCGAACTTGTGATCCACCAGCCAGGACTGGATTTGGTTGAAGTCAGAGCTGAGCTTGGCGTTGATGTCAGAGATGTCCTGGGAGCTGCTCAGGATGACCAAGTCATCAGCATACAGAGTAGAACACCCGTAAGCTAGGGCCGACGCAAGTTCATTTATAAAGAGAGAAAAGAGGAGAGAGGCCCCAGGACAGAGCCCTGAGGGTCCCCGCAGTTAACTGGAGAGGGCTTTGACAGGGCATTGTTAAACATGGTGTACTGCTGCCTGCCCGAGAGGTAGTTACCGATCCAGGCAAGGGCGGGGGGGGAGAGAAGCCAAGGGACAGGAGGGAGGAGCACAGGAGTGAGTGGTCGACACAGTCAAAGGCTTTTGAGAGGTCCACGAAAATGGCACCAGTCAGTTTGCCTTGATCAGCAGCGGATCTGACCTCAGAGGAGACAACAGCTAGGGTGGTGGAAGTACTATGCCCTTTTTGGAAGCCATGTTGTGCAGAAGAGAGTAAATCGTAGGTCTGCAAATAGTGGGAGACCTGTGAGGCAACCACCTTTTCAAGAAGCTTGCTGATCGCAGACAGTATTGCTATCGGTCGGTAGTTCCTGAGGTCTTTGGGGTCACCCTGTTTGTGGACAGGGATGACTTTGGCCACCTTCCAGGTGTCAGGGATGGTACCTGACTTAAGTGACCGATTGAAAATGTGGGAGATTGGACGGGCTAGGATGGAAGACCCAAGTCTGAGTAGTTTGGGCTCAAGGCAATCATGCCCAGAACCAGTGTGAGGGGGGAGCCCTGCAAGAAGCTCCTGGGTTTCCAGGACAGAGATGACCCTGAGGTAGAATGGAAGTCGAGGGGTAGCCCCAGCAGGGGGAGAGTACTGGTTGTTTGGGATGTGAGGCTGGAGGGTGAGAGCAGGCAGGTCAGTGAACAGGGAGCAGAAGGCATTGGTAATTGTGAGGGGATTATTGCAGTTAACTCCGCCAATGTGCATATCTGTGACCTGAGCTCTGGCAGACCCTCCAACCGTGTTTTTAATGTTTTTCCAGAAGCTCCTTGAGTTTCTGGCTGAGGTGAGTAGGGAAGAATGGCAAAATTCACTCTTAGCAGAGTGAATGGCTCTTTTGCAGGAGTTTCTCACTTGTCTGTACTTGTGGAGGTCAGTGCTACAGAGGCTGGCCTTGTAGTGAGCCCAGCATTTGTCCCTGAGCTTCATGAGGGAGAAAAGACTGCCATGAAGCCACTTTATGACTGTGTCCCTCACCCTCCTTTTAGTGAGGGGTGCATGCTTGCTTTACAGAGGGCTAAAGACAACAAGAAAGTTGTCAAGGGCCACCGAGGGATCCTTTGCATCAGTGACCTGAGACCAGTCGGTTTGTCGCAGTTCTGTGAGGTAGTCTCCTACATTCAGTTTGGAGAAGTCCCTCATCTGGATCACTTTGCAGGGAATTTTGGGAGATAGGATTCCCCAGATGCAGTAAGTGGGAGAGTGATCTGAGATGACATCAGGGAGAGTACCACTGGAGACAGTTCTATCCAGCCGGTTGCTCAGCACCCAATCAATGAAGGAACCCTTGTCTCCTCGTGAGGATAGCCTAGTAGGTTTCTTAATGAGTTGACTGAGGGAGAGACCAGCCAGCAGGAGCTCATATTGTTGAATGTTGCGACCCACCCAGTTGAGGTTGAAGTCGCCTAGGGCCAGCTGCTCATTCGAGCCAACTGAGGACCTGAGGCTATCAAGGAGGGAGGAGAGCCTTAGCACACCACCCTTAGGAGGATTTTAGGCACATACCAAGTGTACCTTCTTTGTGTTGCCAAGCAGGAGGAGAGCATGCAAGGACTCAACAGAATGGGGTGGGGGAGGGGTAGGTCCTATGACAGATACATTTAAGTGAGTCCTATAGTATAGGAGCACCCCACCCCCTCGCTTGTTCCCAGCTCTGTCTTGCCTAAGAAAGTTGTAGCCCAGGAGGGCACATGCAGAGTCTGGGATGTGGGGCCTCAGCCAGATTTCCGAGACTTCCATAATATCTGGGTTATAGTGAGCCACCCAAGCTGTGAGCTGCGCTAGGTTAGGTAGTAAACTTCTGATGTTCAGGTGCACCAGCTTCAAGCCTTTGGCTGATTGCCAGGCAGGAGGGGACTTCAAGGAGGGGCTTGGAACCTGTGGGTGAGCTCGAGCTCAACGTTCTATGCTCTGCATAGAAATTAACTCTTTACTCTTCAGGGCAGTTTGAGTGTCGGGGCTAACTGCAATAGTCAGAATACAGCCAAGACTCCATTAGAAGAAACATAATTATGAAGGTGAATCATTTTTTCTTCCCCACCCCTTGGTTAACCTTAATCTACCCACATAGCTGATTCACTGGACTGGCACACACACACCAGCCTACCTTGAAAAACAAAAGAATAAACATCTGTAATGCAGTGCTTCATTTTCATTCTTTTTTATGGTTTATTCTTCAAAAAGAATGCCAGTGCAAAGGAGGTTCTGTATGCTAAGAAAGAAGCAAACGTCTGCATGAGAACTCAGCTGCCAACCTTGGAGCATTTAAATGGCTGATGCTTGAGGCAAAAAAATATAGATACACATAAAAGTTTAGAGAATGTTCCATTTAGAAGCATTTTGAATTTTGTCAAATTAGAAGTGAGGCGTATTAAAAAACTGAGGCAGAAACTGAAAGAGTCATTGTCACACAAAATGAGTGAAAGCTGACTAGCCTGCCACATGGCATATTTTTGATTTCTTAGAGAAATAAGTTGATGTCATCTTTTGAAGAGGCAGACAGAACACCTGTTATATGTATGTATTTATCTGCAGGCTGCCTTTATTCATGGACACTCAACTAAGACCTTCAGAAGGCAGCAAATGGAAAGAAATCAATCAAGCAGAACTGAATCAACAAGTCCTGGGCAAAGCCATGCCATCCTTCTCCATGGCCCTCAAGGACCAAAAGAAACAGTGGTAATGGGAACAGAAATGATACAATAAGTTATCTTTGGTTAGCATTATTATTTCTGTGTGTAATAGCTAAAAATGAGATGTACCACCTTCACGAAAACACAGTTCAGAGCTTCAGAAGTCTATTGCAGTCTGTCTGCTTCGTCATGTGGAATTTTAATCTGTTTACCCAAGGTGACTTACTGAGGCACCATCTACACAATTCTCTGCTAATACAAACAGCATCCATAATACAAGTTGCACATAAACACCATCTGTCTTAGGACATCATCCACCACCTTCTTCAGTACGCTGGTTTTTCTGGGTCAGCAGTGTACATCTGTTGCTCGAGTTAGCAACGATTACCAATAACATAATGCATTGCATCTTTAGTGTGCAATGGAAAATGCCTTCCCTGGAATTAAAACCGTGCCTGATGCTCTGAGTCTAAAGTCCTGCACGTGTTAATTTTATGTGTTAGCAATATGGCAGGGGGCACAGTATTTGGTTGGCATTGCCTTTTCCCATCCAGGCTGGGCGCCAGTCTCTCTGCCACCGTCCACGCCACCATGACCAGCATTACAGTAATATCCCTTTGTTTCCTCAATGTCATGTTTGAACTGTTTCTTCTGTGATAGCTGAAGTAAAGCTATTCCTCATTTGCTTACCCTTTGCCCCCCAGTACTCTGTTGCTGCACCCCTCTCTCCCTGGCCGATGCAGAAATAGGATTTTGTTAAATAGCAGGCTCTTATAATAGTTGTTCTACTGATGTTATGTACTGTACATGTCTGATATTTTTTATCATGTATGTCATGTTTCTTTCCCATGTTGCACTGCAGAACTCTGATGTATTGCTATAAAAGATAATATATTATAATTACATTCCAGTTACACAACTGTTGTATGAGATAAACTAAGCATGCCTAAGTAAACTTTGAACCAATCAAACTGTCTTTATGCACACATCAGAGCCCAGTCTCATTGAGGCATAGATCAGGAAGCATAAGTAGATTTGGAGACATTGTAACATTCATAAGTAGTGTTTTATTTATTTATTTATTTAGTTTTTGTTGACTGGGAAAGGAGGACTAGGCAATTCTGCCTATTTTCAGCCTCATGCCGGAGTGAGAGGGGGAAGATACAGATGCAAACTGATATACAGAACCAGATTAAGCTGTTGGTGGTATTTATAGTGAACGGGGGAGAAATTTGGCCGGGGCACGGGGAAATTCCCTTACTCTTTTGGAGAACTGCCATGAGATCTTTAACATCCACCTGAACAACCACCAGAACAGGCAGACAGAACCTCAGTTTAACAGCTCATCTGAAAGATGGATTATTATTAATAACAATAAAATAAAAACATTGTGCAGGATATCTCTTATACCGGCAGTTCAGACAAACTAAAGTCTTTCATCTGAGGGTATTTCTAAATCTAAATCTCGATCTCTTTCTTTCTGTAACTCTCTAAACAAACATTGCTCTCTTTTTATAAGATGTTTTCACTTGGCAAATAAACTCTGCATCCTGTTCTCATTAAGCTACATCTCCCATTTTCACGCAATGTACCAGAATTTGTCCGTTTCTTTCCTGTGACCAGTACAGTACATCCAGCCTTCTCAACAGGTGCAGCCAGTTAAGACATTCTGGCTAGAGTTGGTTTTCCTGCAGACAGCTCTGCAAACAAACTTGTGCAAGGTCAAAAGGTTTCTCAAGGTCAAACCCCTTGTATTTCAGCTTGCTATCTTTTCTAATAAACTCAAATAGCTGTCTGCAGTATTTCAACAATATAATTGCATACATTGCAAAACAAGGGATCCTAGTTTCACATAAAGATTCACATTCATTTTTTGAACCACAGAGAAGCAAGGGGAGAAAGAAAGAACAGAAACAGCAAGTAAAGGAAGAGAGATAACAGGGGAATTGTGGGACCATCTGAGTGGCCAGTTCTGAGGTTCCACAAGGAAAATTTGATTTTGCAATAAGACAGACAAGTAAAAGAATAAGAGAGGACAGATGCAGCAGAGGACAGATGCTTGAAACTGAATCATTTACTTAACAGGATCATCTTGAAAACAGGTCCTTTGGATCTAATGATATATGTTACCACCTTCCTGTATAAAAATAAAGATTTTACTATCACTAGTAGATCCTTACTTTTAACTCTGTCTGCATAACAAATGGGGCAGGGTCTTACCCAACCATGTCATACCCAATATTTGTATTGCTCATATTTTTGGGAACACTTTGAGTTTAAGAGCTGTTCTTAAAGTTCTTTTGTAATCACATGAATTTTTGAAGTTCAGGGTGGATAGGTAGGGTGGTCAAGCTGGATAGGTCAATAGGCCTTTTTATTCCATCAGTGTCAATGCATATAAGTGATTGAATAAAATGACAGTGGATGACATCATAGAGCACAATACTGTATGTGCTAAATAGGGAATATGCCATGAGCTGACTAAAAATATCACATTTATTTGTATTGGCAGTTTTGACCTCTTTGAACTCATGAGTGGTAAAGCCACGAATGAGGTCTGTAGAGGACATACTTTGCAGATAAAAATGAATGTGGTCTTTTTTACCAGCCTATGGTGTTTGTGTGTGTGTGTGTGTATATATATATATATATATATTTAATTTATACAATGAGAGTACTTCTGTGTTAAGATTCATTCATTCTTTTAATGAAGATTTAGCTGTTTCTGTTTGATTTCACTGCTTTGTTTTAAATTACAGCAGTTGCCATTGTGATGTCATCTGGCATTGTGCAGGATATTCTTCCATTGGTTAAAAGCTCAATTGTGACCAGCCTACAGTACTGCAGAAATAAATGCTGCTGACCTATCTAACACTGATATAAATGATTTATTTCCACTGTAGGCCTAACATAAATGAAAATAAATGCATTTATTTGCAAAATGTTATATTCACAGTCATTGCATAATAGTATATAGTTTAAACTTTATACTGACTGTGTATAGCAACCAAGCTTTTAAAAAATCCTGCTGTATATGGTTGAAAGTTTATAGTACAGTCTAAGCCAGCTAAGCGGGATGCACTTGAGTGGGATGGTCGCTTGAGCAGGATGATCTTGTGGGAACTAATTTGTCTGTGCTAATTACATAGTAGCCTCACTTTGCTTACACGGGATGCTGCAAATCACAAATTACGCTTTAGAGAAATGCTTGAGAGACATCTGAGAGATGTCTGAGAGGGTTTTTTGGCAATTACATAACACCTTGAGTGCTTGTTCACTGTTTGCAATCAGCGGCAGTTGGCTGTATGTAAAAGCTGTGCACGTGTGGAGAGAAATTTAGAGCAACTGAGTTCTGTGCTTACCGTGTTTCCTGGAGCAATGTCTGTTCTCCCAAGAAACAAGTTAACTCTGGCTGAAAGGGTTAGAGTAATTGAAGCTCTAAGCAACAAGTCACGTTCCTTATCACCAGTGGCAGCAGATTTCCGCATCTCTAAGAGTCAGGCTGGTGAGATCAGTAAAAATCGTGACGCGATTCTGGCTGAATGGCATTTGAATTCCAATCCAAGCCACAAAAGAAAGAGAGAGAGCAAGGACACTGACATTGAAGATGCCCTTCTCTTGTAGTTTTCCCAGGCACTAACTAAAGGAACACCAAACTGATTGGCGGCAAAAAGGCTAAAGACTATATTTCGGTCTTATGCTGTGTCAATCAAACTGGAACTGAAAAAGGCCACTTGTCATAACTGGCAACAGTAAGCACCCTAGGTGTCTTCCTAAATATCTGAAGACATTACCAGTGACATGCACCAGCTCATCCGATGCATGGATGACTGGGAACATATTTCTAGAGTGGCTAATGACATGGGAGGCCGAGCTCCGCAGAAGGAGGTGGAAGATCCTGCTGTTCTTGGACAATTGCTCGGCACACGCTCATGATCTGGGACGATGGCTTACATTCATCAAGCTGGCATTCTTTCCCTCCAATATGACCAGCATCCTACAGCCCATGGACATGGGCAGCATCAACAATGTCAAAGGGCATTACAGATCTCATGTGGCGGGGAAGATCATACAGACCATACATGAAGGGGAATCTGCACACGCAGCTGAGATCGCTAGAAAAGTAAATCTTCTGGATGTGATCTATATGCAGCATCAAGCATGACAAGCAGTTAAAGCAGACACCATACTAAACTGCTTTAGGAAGGCTGGTTTTGGTAGCACCACAGTAGGAGACAAAAATGTCACAGGGCTAGAGGGTGTTGCAGTCCCTGAGTTTATGACTGCAGAGAATTTTAACACCTTTGTGGAGATGGATGCAATGGAGCCAGCTGTTAGTGACCTTTCAGATGCAGATGTGGTCAGTGCTGTAGCCAAACCCAGTGATGTAAACACAGATGAGCCGGACACTGAAGATGACGATCCACCGGTCACCACTACTGAAGCCCTAGGAGGATTGCGATCGGCAATGCAATGGTGCCAGCAGAGTGGAAAACCCACAATGTGGGAAGCCCTCTGACACAGAACAAAGAATGCTGAGACATGCAATGCAGGAGAAACAGCAAACTCGCATTACAGATTTCTTTCATTCGGACAGCTGCACCAGCACCCAGAGCCAAAACGACATTGAGGTTCCAACATCGTCCTGCTATTTGGTCTCACAATCAACTGATCTCCTTCTAGGAGCTGAATTTGATTTTGAACATAATGAATTGAATGAGGAGAGAGTATGCACAATGTGTAACATGTTTACTTGAACGGTAAAAAAATGTTCACTGCACAGTCGCACAAGCACAAGCACAAGCAAAAAACAAAAAACAAAAAAGTTCACAGCAAGCACTTTTAATAATCACACTGATAAGCACAGAAATACAAAAAAAGCACCTTCCAAATGAATGCTAAATAAGCGCTAGACAGCAGAATAGTACATATACACTTCAGTTCCCGTCAAAGGCACTAAACATGAACTTCGTTTTTAAGGGACGGCCGCATAAGCGGGATGCATCTAATTCCACTGAGGCGTCCTGCTTATTCAGCATTTACTGTATATGGTAGAGCGCTGTTTTGTATAGAAACCAGCTAGAATCTCAGTGTTGTACCATAGTAATGACATTAAAATGTTGCTGTACCCACCTAAGTGTGTCATTACTATATTACAAGAAAATAGAATATGCTTGCACATTGATCTTCTACACTGCCTCTCCAATCGCAATTTTCCCGTGTTTGTCACTTACACTGGAGAAATGAGTGATTGAATTGGCAATGGCAGTATATTTAAAATTGGACTGCAGCAAGCAGCAATTTATTTCTGACCAGCAGCCATACCAAGCCTGACCATGCTGAGTGGACAACATTGACAAAAACTCCGACGATGACTCAGGTAAGAGTGAGGTTAACTCCACCCTCCCCCACCCCAATCACAAACTACTTATGGAATTTGTTATCTCCTTCACAGCTTACCGGATCATCATGAATACCAAATGATTTAAAGTGGGAGTTTTCTTTTCTTGTATTCCTGTGAAATTAACTACATTTCTTTTTTTGAACACTGTTGGGAGTGAGGTTGTGCTAAGTTTTTGTGATGGGGGGACACAGTGACCCATATGCTATAAAATACAATGTATGGGTCACTGTGCACAGACAAAGGCTGAGTTGTCATCTCCAAGTTGTGATAACCACAGTCCTCTAGAGTGCTGCTGTCCACATCAGGTGGTTGTCATGACAACCTCTCAGTTCAAATGTAGCCTTATTGTTCACAGTGACCCATACATTATCCTCTATGTTGTGCACAGTCCAAGTAGTTGTGTATGGGGACAAAGGTCACAGTACACAGTGGGGGGGGGGTGAGATACTGACAACAACAAAAATGGAAAGGGACCTGGGGGTAGTCATATCAGATGACCTAAAGGTGGGCCAGCAATGTGAGAAGGCAGTAAGGAGGGCTGGGGGGATACTGGGATGCATAGGAAGAGGCATCAATAGTAGAAAACAGGAAGCTACTGGCCCTCTGTACAGATAGTTCATAAAACCACATCTGGAGTACTGTGTACAGTTCTGGAGACCCCATCTCCGCAAAGACATAGACAGGGTGGAGGCTGTCCAGAGGAGGGCAACCAAAATGGTGCAGGGTCTGCACCAGAAGACATATGAAGAAAGACTAAAGGAGATTAAGATGCATAGCTTCGAGGAAAGGAGGGAGAAGGGGGATATGATAGAAACTTTCAAATACCTCAAGGGAATCAACAAAGTCCAAGAGGGTAGCATCTTTCAGAAAAAGAGATGTGCAAGAACAAGGGGGCACAATTTGAAGATCGAGGGGGGACGGCTCAGAGGTAATGTGAGGAAGTATTTCTTCACAGAGAAGCTTGTGGATGCATGGAATAACCTTCCTGAGGAGGTCGTAGAGTCAATAACAGTGGGGGAATTCAAGAATGCATGGGACAGACATAAGGCAATTCTAGTTGGGGGGGTAGGTGGAAGTAGGCTGTTGGTAACTAGGATCTGCAGCTTATCTGTTAGGTAGGGAAATGGGCAGGCTAGGTGGGCCAAGTGGTCCTTATCTGCCATCAAATTCTATGTTTCTATGTTTATAGTATCTGTTGTGTATGGGATGTTGTGTATAGTTTTGTTGTCACCACCATACACAACAACCTTTTTAATGAATGAAGTCTAATTTGCCATTCTAGTATGTTCCTCTCACGTTAATCAGCTGCCAGTTGAAGCCTGTACTAATGCTACTAAACTGCAAGCCAGCTACAGTATGTCTCAGTTCTCTGATCCACTTTATCCTCATCGCTTCACACACCACACTGCCAATATTTTCAAATACAAAAGTCCAGAAAACCTACTTGACTCCCAGCTGCTAAGTACCCACCCACTCGCTAGTGCATGATTCCTCAAAAGTATAAAATATATTTTTTTTCATTCAAAATGCAATGTCTTACACATTTTGCAAGCGTGTTGCTGGTGCTCTAATGTAACCCAGCAATGCTGTTTTGTAACACAAGTAAGAGAGAGAGAGAGAGAGAGAGAGAGAGAGAGAGCAACAGATTCTACTTATCACATGTCTTGAAAAAGAAAAAAATACATATTTTATATAATACTTTTGGAGTGAAAGGGTGGTGCTTAAGAGCTGGGAATTCTGTGTCTTGTCTGAACTGCTGCTTCCAGCTGAGTAATGTGTGTGCGTGTGTATGTGTGTGTGTGTGTGTGTGTGAAAACATATGCTATATATATAAAATAAAATATATGCCTCCACACAATGTGTGTGTCTCCATCTAGGGGTTAAGGTAGCGGTGCAATGAAACCTGTTTTTCCAAAAAAACTAGTTTCAGCTATAGTTAAGAAACGTACCACCATACTTGCCTAGGTACCTCCTATGCTGTGCACCACAAGACTTTTTTTTTTAATTTTTATTCTAACCCTTGCCAGATTTACAATGCTATTTCTATGCAAAATGTGGCGGCCATCTCATTTCTTGAGAAAAAACTCAATTAAAACATTTATAAAATTCTCAAATTTTGGTGCAATTGGGAAAGTCTACCACCAAATAAAACAAGAAGATGCCTGGAATCTTTTATAGTGAAAAAATGGTAAGGCCAAATTTTTGCCCAGTTTTATTGACTGCATGGTCCTCTTGAGCTTTGCTCTTGAGGTTCAAATGCTGTCATGTCAACCCTTTAATGGAAATACGGTCTTGTGTATGGTTGCCTATATGTTATTCTGTATTTAGTGAATCCTTTCTCAATATGCCTGAGAAATGTGACCCAGGAAGAAACAGAGAAGTGCTTACATTATTCATTGCTCCTCAGATTAGCCTTGACCTTTTTTCTTTTTTTTTTGTTCTTTGTTAACCGGGTAAGGCCCACCAGGCACAGCTGCCTGTTTTCAGGGGTGATCTGGGAGCACTGGGAAGGTTAAGTGACTTGCTTAGAGTCACACAGTATGCAAGTGGAGGTTGTGGGAATCAAACCCAGGTCTGTCTGTTCGATGTACCAAGCACATTCACAGCTTATTACTCTAACCTCTAGGCTATACTGCCTACACTTTAAATGGCAAGAATATAAACATAGCTTAACCCAGAGGTCCATCCAGTCTGCCAGTTTCCCTAACTAGCTCCATGCTCTGCTTTACGCTGGGCTGGACTTAGATATCTGTTAGGCCTAGTGGGTGACTGTCACCTCTTTCCCTAGGTATCTCTTCCCCTCCTCTGCCTGTGGGTTCCACTATTCTCATATTTGTTCCACCAATTTTAAACCCTGTGACAGCCTTGGTTTCAGCCACCTCTCTGGGCTGTCTCTTCCATTTATCCACCACCTGCTCTGTGAGAAAGAACTTTATCACCCACCTCCTGAATCCCCCCCATCAGTTTCCACCAGTGTCCTCCAGTTACTGTGCTCTTATTCCTTATCAACAAGTCCTTACAATCTACCCGTTAAACTTGTATGTCTCAGTCATATTCCCGTCTCCCTCCTGGCCTAGAGCAGATCAGATCTGCCAGTCTTTCTTCCTGCAACCTCCCCTGCTGTCCCTGGATCATATTTCTGGCCCTCCTTTGTATGGTCTCTATGCACTCCGTGTCTTTCTTAAAGCATGGACTCAAGAGCTGTGTGCAGTACTCCAGGGGCAGCTTTGTACAGGAGAAGTATCACTTCCTTCTACTATCGAATCCCTTTCCTATACAGTACATCCCAGCATCCTGTCTGCCTTCTCACGTGCCTTATCTGTCTGTGCAGTGCATTGAGGGCGGCTGGCACTAATGATTATCCCCAGGTTTCTTGCTTTGATTGTCTACACCACTCTTACTCCCCCATCCAGCAGTTAATTTTAAAATTCTTTCTGACAATGTGCATCACTTTGCACTTTTTTGCATTGCACCTTAGTTATCATAATCTTAACCACTTTTCCAAATTTTTCAGGAGTCTTTTCATTTTTTTAACTCCATCCTCATTCTCCATTCTACCATAGATCTTAGTGTCCTCAGCACATGGACACACCTTATTCTGGATTCTTTCATCTATATTGCTAACAAAAATATTGATCCCAGAACTGATCCCTGTGGTACTCCACTCATTATTCTCCTGGACACTAAGTGCACCCCATTGTTGACCACCCCCTACATCCTGTCTCCAAACCAGTTCACTATCCACCTGGTCAGTTTGTTCCCTATCCTCAGCTCATCCAACTTTTTTATCTTTCTGTGTGGAATGAAATTAAAAGCCTTGCTAATTTGCTGTACAGCACATCCACTGCTTGGGTCCTGCCCACCACCTTTGTGACCCAGTCAAAGAAGTTGATAGGATAATTAGGCAATATTTTACTGCTATAAACCTGTACTGAAACCCATTTTCTTCCAAGAATTCCACAATTTGTTCCTTAATGATGATTTCTAGCAGCTTGCCTTCCGTTGATTTTAGACTGACCGTTCTGTAATTTCCTGGGTCACCCCTGTCCCTGTGCTTGTTTGCAGCAGCACCACATTAGCTACCCTCCAGTTTGCTGGAACCAGCACCATCTCCAGTGAACAACAAACTGATATGTCACCAGCACTGTCAGTCTCTGCCTCACCTCCTTCAGCACTCTGGGGTACAACCCATTCAGATTAGGCACTTAATCTACCTTCAGGGTTTTGAGACCCTGAGCACCCTTACTTCAAAGACTGCTCCTAACTTCAATTCTCTTGCCTCCCCTCTCTTTGGCTTGCACTCCACACTCTGGCAGTAGCCCCCATCCTCCACACTGAACAATGAACAAAAGTAATCATTCAGTAAATCAGCATTTTTCCCATTCTCCTCCATGCATGGCCCTTCCTTCTTTAATCTGATAACACCATACTTAGTTTTCCTTTCTGCCCTAATGTACCCATGTAAGGTTTCACTCCCCCTTGACCCCCCATACTATGCAAAAAGAAAATCACAGTTATTTATTTTTCACAGCAAGTCATGCATTACAGATCTTGTAGCTGTAGCACTTATTTTAATTAAGTTCAAGGTGTATGCATACGTCATTTAAGAAACATTGTTGTACTATAGCATTCAAAAAGGTCAATATTCAGAAATTAAGATTTTTAAAAAAGTATTTGAAATTTCAAAATTAGTACCAAT
Source organism: Neoceratodus forsteri (assembly GCA_016271365.2). NCBI lineage: Eukaryota > Metazoa > Chordata > Ceratodontiformes > Ceratodontidae > Neoceratodus > Neoceratodus forsteri. The sequence goes on from CM057453.1 coordinate 1,268,210,547, forward strand.
TACTATGTATTTTATTAAGCTCAATCCGTGATGAAACACCTCAAATATTTCAAAACTCTGGACTGGAGCCTTCAATCAAAATATTTCTTTTTAGATTGGAAGTGAACTATTATTATGCCTCGTATATACAGTATACGTTCACAGCCAAAGTTTAAAAAGGTTCTTTGATATGTATGACATCACACATTCATCACCTAGAATAAATAAAAATAAGTTTTTGATAATAAACATATTTATTAACTAAGCTACAAACTACAGAATATTTAAGAATTCACTAGGGTTAACACATACAGTACATATATTGCATATAGAACACTTGATACTTCAGAAAGAGTCATTAGGTTCAGTTTACAATCAGAAATCTTTTTTTAAGGTAATACCACTATTGGTAGCAGACCAGATTTAACATTAGGGATGAGTGAACCAATTCATCAAAAATACGAACCGACACAAACATGCCAAACTGTTCGAAAATGAACAGCTTCCAAACACTTTCAGCTGTTTGGATCAGTTCAGATGGCCATAGTATCATGGGAGATGTAGTGCAAGAAGTGCCAGAGCAGGAGGAACCCACAGGAGGGATCAGAGACAAGACACTGGTTCCTTATTGGATGGCCGAGCTGTCCGTCTTCCTAAAGTGGCACCTGACTGGGTTTGCTCTAGCAACCCACGTGGTCCACCTTAGGAGCTATGCAGAGGAATACAGAATGTAGAAGGAGCAGCAGCTTCTACATACTGCTACATGATTCTGTGCTTGTGTGTGCTGCTTGCGTTTGCTCATTGGGCAAGAAAGAAGTCGACTCGCAGACTCAGAAAAAAAAAATTTACAAAGAATTATATATTTTTTTATATACGGGGTGGGGAGTCGGGGACTCAGGATCAAGAGGGGATTAGCACTGAGGACTGGGTTGGGTGTGGGTGTGGGAGTTGGGGATTGCGGTGTTGGGAGAGAAGACTCGGGGAGGAGAGTAGGAACTTGGAGACTGGGGGCAAGTGAGTGAGTGAAGAAAGACAAGAAGAGAAAAGACTGACATGTCAGAACCAGACTGACAGGTTTTTTTTGGAGCAGCAGAGGGGGTGAACTGTGCCACCCATACCACACCACTCTCAGTTAGCCTTCTTGCTGTTTGCCCAATTGCCCCCCAACAACAAGTCAGCTCTCAGTTCTTCTGCCTGTGCTCACTGCTCAGTCACTTCAGTGGGGATTTATTAGTAATATTATTATTATTTTTTTATTATACAATTTTTGTCTCAGTGGGCATTCCTTCACATCACGTGGATAAAATAAAAATAAAAATCCTTGAAGGGAAAGTACTGTGTCAGAGATGGTTAGGCCAGGCAGGGTCCCTGATTCTCTGTTGGCAGCAGCAGTGCCCGCAGCATCGGCCCATAGCCTAGGTGGTGTGTGAAATAAATTCTGTGTGTGTGAAATAAAATCTGCCAGTCAGTCACCAGTGCCACTTCTTGCATACTGTTTATGTGGCCCCCCCCACAAGAAGCCAGTGATCTGTCATCTTCCTCCCTGTGCTCACTTGGTGGGGTATAAGCTATGGCTCAGTGGGCAGGGCATTCTGTCACATCATGTGGAATAAATAAAAAAAATACTTGAAGGGAAAAAGTACTGTGTCAGATAGGGTTAGGCCAGGCAGGGTCCTTGAATCTGTGTGGGTAGCAGCAGTGCCTGCACCATCGCCCTTAGCATAGATGGTATGTGAAATAAATTGTGTGTGTGTGTGTGTGTGTGTGTGTGTGTGTGTGTGTGAAGTAAAATCTGCCAGCCAGTCGTCAGTGCACCAGTGCCACTTCTTGCATACCGTCACATTACGTGGAATAAATAAAAAAATAGCAACTTTTTTGACCCTGAACAAGCAACAGACTGGCATTATGAGAAAATAGTAAAGCAAAAGCAGGGGGCAAAGGAAGTAATAAACGTAAAAAAAAGTTTATTCAAGAGCCCGGAAAGAAGTGGCCCAAAAGGTAAAGTATAACAAAAACAAGCACCACAGTCTGTTGAAGGGGCTGAACGAAATGCTACTATCCATGTGCAGGCCAACTCTCAAAATACTGAAAACCCAGCAGGGTTGGTGGACTGTTTATGTCAGAAAGGTTCAGTAGTTCAGCCAACAAAGTGTCGAAAGACAGTGGCAATAGCAAGTTGTCTGAGAAAAAAAATGCAAAAGCAAAGAGTATTCCAATTGTACATAAAGTTAAAGCACTTACTGGTACAACTCGCAGTGGAGTTGCTTGATTTGCAACACCTGCATATTGAATAACTCAGTCTGTGACTGCAAATGTTAGCTCTACTGAACATGATAACGATGATGGTGAAGACCATGGTCATGGTGAGACCGATGACGATGAGCTTGTGACTTTACCTTTAGCTACGTCTCATTCTGGTTCTGACCGTGACAACGTGGGTAAAGATAATGACAGTAGTAGAGTGTCAAAATGGAAAAAGGAAAAGTCAAAGGCACAAGCCACTCAAAGTGAACCAAAGTCTGACAGTAGTGAGGATGATGGCAATGGTGCTGCAGAGGATTATTTGATTGTCTCACCTGATGAACCTGAATCCTCTGCTGATATGTCTTCCTCATGTAAACCCAACCACTCAACTCCTTGTCCTACTGAGGTTGTTACTACTACCAGACATAGACAGTCCACCTCTACTGTTTGGAATCATTTTTATGTAAACTCCAAGCATGCTTGCCAAGCTATACGTGTGCATTGCAACACATTTGTTAGTAGGGGAAAAAATAAAGGGCATCTTGGATCCACAGCAATGATGCAGCATCTTTTGTGAATTCACCCTAGCATTATATATGGTTCAAAAAGCAGCCTAACATTGGTGGCTGGAAATCTAGCAGAGCTCTCAGTGAACAGGAACATTCCGCTGAAACAGTAGAAGATGAGCACCAGGCAAGATCCAAAAGTCCACTTTTGCCTCAGTTACAGTCACGATAATTCTGTAAGGTCCTCTGTTTTACCAGGCATGGCATGTAGTCTTACAACACCCCCAGACAAATGTAACTTTACCCCCCAATAAGAGACAGTTGAAGTTAAAAGAAGTTTTCGAAAGAAAATCTAAATATTCCCAAAACCATCCCATGGCACTGGCAATAAATTGTAAAATAGCAGAAATTATTGTACTTGATTTACAGCCATACTCTATTGTGGGAGATATGGGTTTCAGAAGGCTTATGGAATACTTAGAGCCACGATATTTAATGCCAAGTAAAAAATACTTCTCGATAACTGCTGTGCCCAAAATGTATGACAGCTTAGTAGTTCAAGTAAGGCCTCCTCTCTGAGAGGCTGAGGACAAGGTAGTTCACTACTGATACATGGACCAGCAGCCAAACCATTGCCTGTCTTTCTCTTACTGCACGCTCAGTCAGTTTTGAGGGCAACTCATCATCATCCTCATGTACTACTAGTCTGTCTGCTTCCACCTCAACCAGTACTACTGCTACTACCACAACTATCTCTTAGAGCTCAAAAAAAACCGTCACGTTTCAGAAAATGGCAGTTCTCCATGTATGTTACTTTCAAGACGCATACAAAGCACAGCACCTTCAGCAAGAACTGGAAAGACTACTTATTGCTTGGGTCACTTCTCAGGGTTTGAAAGTAGTCTTTTTTGTTGCCGACAATGGTTCAAATATTAAAAAAGCACTTCAAGATGGCAACTATGTACATATACGCTGTTTTGCCCATTGTCTTAACCTAATCATTCAAAGCTACTTGGATAATGACCGGCAAGTATCAACCACTGTGGGTATAGTGCACAAAGTATGTGGCCACTTCAACCATTCAGTAAAAGACCGTGACATCATAGATTACATAGATTACATAGATAATACAGAGCATTAAAGACATTTGTCCATGAGCTCGCCAGTCATAATTTATGTATATCCATCAATATTATTACTTAAAAGAAAATCATCTAAATTTGTTTTAAATTCCAACATTGTTTTACTCTCCACAACCTCACAAGGCAGCATATTCCAAATTTCTGTTACCCTATTGTTTAACCAATATTTTCTTTTATTTGTTCTGTATCTATACTTTATCAATTGGTGACAATAGGCTCTAGTATTGTATAGTTGGTCCCTTTTTACTAGGCCTAAGAGATCCCACAAATTGGTATCAGTCAGTGCCCTATAGATCAAAAACATATCCACTCTCATTCTACAATACTCCAATGAGTACAACTCCAAATACTGCAGCCTCTGCTCATAGGTTAGTCCCTCTGTCCCTTTGATCCTTTCGGTGGCTCTCCTCTGCACCCTCTCCATCAGTCCAGCATCACCCCTTTTATATGGGGCCCAGAACTGATCACAGTACTCCACATGGGGACTCACCAGTGCATTATACAAGGGTATCACAACCTCCTTGTCTCTGCATTTGATGTGTCTCTGTATACAGTGTGTTATACTGCAAGCCTTTTTTAGAGCTGTGTTACATTGTAAGCTAAAACTAAGATCACTGTTAATAATGATCCCCAGATCTTTTTCTTCACCTACAGCCTTTAGTACAGAACCACCCAAGGTATATTGGAACTGATTATTTTTCTTTCCAAAGTGCATGACTTTGCACTTGTCAATATTAAAGATAGACTGGTTCTGGGAGGCCCACAAATCAAAGTTATTTAAAACTGTTTGTAAGATGAACTGTTCCTCTATATTGTTTACCGGACACCCAATCCTAGTGTCATCTGCAAATTTAGACAACCAAACCCCTGAGTGGACCTGCATGGTTAATATATATAAATTAAACAGACGTGGTCCCAATACCGAACCCTGGGGGATACCACTAGTCACTTTAGCCTGGCCAGAAAATTCCCCTTTAACACAGACCTTCTGGCCTCTATTTTTAAGCCATGCCTTAACCCATTTTGGTACCCAAACTGGGAGATTTAACTCAAAAAGTGATTTCTCAAGCTCATCATGGGGGACTTTGTCAAAAGCCTTTGCAAAGTCTAGGAAAATCACATCAACTGGGTTTCCCATATCCAGGGATTTACTAACCTTGTTATAAAATTCCAAGAGGTTGGTTTGACACAACCTTCCTCTAGTAAACCCATGCTGAGTCATATCTATCCTGCCTGTAGCAACTAGGAATTCAACAGTGTAGTCTTTAATTATACCTTCTAGAATCTTTCCTAACACTGAGGTCAGACTAATGGGCCTATAATTTGAGACTTCCTGTCTTGAACCTTTTTTGTGAATGGGTATAATCACTGCTTGCCTCCAGGCCTCTGGAACCTCACTAGTATCTATACTTTTCTGAAAAAGGCAGGATACTGGACCCACTAGTACTGCTGCCGTTTCTTTAATTACCCTGGGATGAATCCTATCTGGCCCCTGTGCTTTATTCTGATTTACCTTTTTTAGTCTGTTTAAGACATCAGCTGGGTCTATCCTTAGGCTTTCTCCCCTATGTATTATTTCATCACAGTCCTGGATAACTCGAGGGCTTACATTAACATGGGTTCAGGAAGGGACACAGCATGACTACCGCCCTTGCTGTAGTCACCTCGCAGATCAGAACTGCAACTGACCAGGGCTAACTCACTGGATCGATCTTCGTGTATCTGTCCAAAGCCTTCGACAGGGTAGATCACTCCCTCCTTAGCTCCACTCTTCTCTCCCTTGGACTCTCAAACTCCACCCATGCCTGGTTCCTCAATTACTTTACTGGTAGGAAGCAATATACCAACTTTAACCGGACTGTCTCCAACCCCACCACCGTGCAATGTGGAGTCCCACAGGGATCCGTCCTTGGTCCAATGCTCTTCTCCCTTTTCATCAATGAGCTACCCTCTGTCACCACCCATGGGCTTACCACCCTGTATGCTGATGACCTTGTCATTCTGGACAGCGCACGTGACATTGACACCATCAATTCCCAATTAAACTCCGACTTCAAGCGGATCCAATCATGGCTGGTGGAACACAAGCTTACCACCAATCTTAAGAAAACCCAGGCTATGCTCTTCGGCCCCCTGAACAAAACAAAATCCAGCTCTGCCCCCTACTAATCTACGGGGCTGATGGTGCGCCCCTGCAGATGGTGGCCACTGTCAAATACCTGGGCGTCACTCTGGACCCTCAGCTGGATCTCTCCTTGCACATCTGTAACATCTGCAAGTCTACAAACATCAAACTTGGTCTCGCCTACAGAGCCAAAAACTGCCTGACTCCAGCTGCTCGGGTGGCCCTAGCTAGGGGTGTTCTCCTTCCCTCTCTCTGCTATGGGCTAGTGACCTTTGCCCCCCTGCCAAAATCCAGCCTCTCTAAATGAGACACGGCCTACAACAGCATCTGCCGCTTTGCACTATCTGCCCCACCCCTGACTCACCGCTGCAACCTCTACACATGAATCGAGTGGCTCCCTCCCGAGAAACATCGCACCTTTGTAGTAGGGAACTTCATTGACAGCATTGTAAGATCAGCCACCCCTATTGCCCTCACCCTTCCCCTCAACCCTGACACCTCTTCCTACCGCCTTAGGTCAAGCACGACACTCAGCTGTCCGGTTCCTAGGATACGCACCCAAGCGGGTAATCAGGCCTTTGCCAACTATGCCCCTAAACTATGGAATTCATTCCCAGCCCTTACTCGGTCCACCCCCTCCCATCCAAGCTTTAAAACTTCCCTTTGGAACTTCCTGAAGGGCTTCTCTACCTGTCTATGCACCTCGTAGTCCCCTGCACTATGAAGGCATGGGGGGTCTCTGCACCCCCTGGGGTCTACCGCACTTATTCTCCCATTGACTGATCAAGTAACAGCTGCCCCTCTATCCTACCTCCTGAACAAGGTCACCAGGCCCTCCCCCCCGTCAGCTCTTCCCTAGGTCCCCCCCTCCACATGCAGGCACTTATTCAGCTTAACATATGACTGAACCTGTGTGCACTTGTCCCAACCCCTTTTGAGGACTGTCAACCACCTACCCAAATCTTTCTAAAGCATACCATCTCCTTCTTGAGTGCCATATTGGTTTAGCCTGCTCTCCTGTTATATGTAAATCTTGACTCACTCATTGTTTTGTGTATGCTCTAGCTTATAACTCTCCCGGGTCACCTGTAACACCCCCCCCCGGGTTCGTGACTTGTTACTGGTTGTCATTCTATTCCATCACCTGTTATCCCACTGTATGTAAGACTGATTTGTCACTGTACCTACCTACTTAAGTTTGTAACTCTCCCGGGTCACACCTGAAAATAGGCACTTAGCTGTCTAGTGTGACTTACCCGGTCAACAAAAGCAAATAAATAAATAAATAAATAAATAAAACACTGATGAAAAATATGCATTATATTCCTCAGCTAATGCTCTATTCTCTAATATAAGATCCCCATTTTGTAATTTTAGGGGTCCAACAGTATTGTTTTTTCCCTTCTTACTGTTAAAATATGCTTAAAAGGTCTTATAATTATCCTAGACTTTAGTGGCCAGTGTATGCTGATAATTTCTTTTGGCCTGAACAATACCCCTTTTTGAAAGTTTAAGGCTTTTTCTGTATATCTCCCAACCAGATTCCGTGTTGTTGTGTCTTGCTTGATGGTATGCTTTATTTTGGTTTTTAATTAATCCCTTAATAGATTGGGTCATCCATGGTGAAGGGGAATTTTTGGCCTCCTTATATTTATTTCTCATTGGTACATGTCTCAGAATTAAGCCATTTAGGATTTCTGTTAATTTGTCCCACATATGAGTGACTGTCTCGTTATCAAAATCTGATTTCCAATCCCATGCAGCTAGTTCATACCTCATTTGCTCAAAATTTGCTGAGTTATACCTATGGAGTACTGTGATACCTTTTTTAACTCCTATTGTACCAGAGTACTGAAAACCAACTATAGAGTGGTCACTAGATCCCAATGGGGGGAATAAATTGCAGTCAACAATATTGTCCCCAAGATTACTTAATACTAAGTCCAGAATATTATTTCCCCTTGTATTGGATGTAACATACTGATCCAATCTTGTGAGACTAAACATCTCTAAATATTTAGATTCTACAGATGTACTTGCTTTTAATGTATCCCATCCAATGCCAGGGAGGTTGAAGTCACCAACCAGTATTGCATTCCCTGCCAGAGAAAACTGGTTGATAAAATCTAAGATAACCTCATCCTCCACTACCCTAGTGGATGGTGGCCTGTAAATCCCTGCCAAATTAATCTTAGCTGCTCGGGGTGGACTAATCTTAACCCATATGGCTTCTAAATCTTACCACCTAGATGTATCCGGTCTTCCTCATCTTCAGCTTGTTCAGGATGTAGCAACAAGATGGAATTCAACTTACTTTATGATTGAACACATCCTTGAACACAAGGTAACTTTCATTGAGTATATTATGTACAATGATATTGGGGAGGGCATTGTGCTCCATTCTACTCAATGGTCTCTGCTGGAACAGTTGTGTCACATTCTGAAACCATTCATGAGTGCTGCAAAAGAGGTCAGTGCAGAAAAGGCATCCCTTAGCCAAGTTATTCTACCCATTCTACTTCTCAAAACAAAGTTGGAGAAAATGAGAAGCAACTTAGATATGAACCAATCTCTAGTCAATAACATGCTTACCAGACTTAGCAATGATGAGAAATTATCAGCCATGGCACACAGCAAGTAGTTTCTCTTAGCAACATTGCTAGATCCATGTTTCCAGAACAGACACCTTCCTGATGTGGTTTCTGATGATGTGGAGGAGTTGAACTACAGGCAGCGTTTGAGTGATGTAGTAGATGAGGTTTCATTAGGAGGATTGGCAAGCAGTACTACAATGACACCACCTCAAATTCAACAGACTGGTCCAAACACCAGTACAGAATCAGATAATGTGGAAGATGACATTTGGGGCCAGCTGCAGGACACTGGAATTCCACTAGGAGAAAATGCATGCTCAGTAGTAAGCATGGTAGATTCATATCTGTCTGGACCCAATATTAGTATTAAGGATGACGCTTTAGCTTACTGGCTAGAGAAAAATTTATGCTGGCCAAAGCTGGCTGCCCTGGCTTGTAAATACAGTATATTGGATGTCCACATTTCAGTGTCTGTTGTGAGCATTTATTTAGCTCTGCTGGGGACATTGTGACTGATAATTGAACAAGATTAACTCCAGACAATGTGGAGAAACTAACATTCTTGAATGCTAACTTGCCAAACTTTGGCTACATATGTGATGCTGATCTTGAAGAAGGTGACACTGACAGCAGTACCTGCACTGCAGCAGTGGAGTGACACATCAGCTTTCAATTTTCAGACTCACCGGACTGCTTAAAAGTAGAGATCTGAGATTTGCCTGCCTTTCAACCACATCATCATCATCATCATCCTGGGGGTGGGTGAGAGATGCAGCCAGTACATCACATTCACGTCATCACGTACTGGTAGCAACTGTGGCAGACAAGTCCCTGTTCTCACACACACAGTCGCTTTCTCATTCTGACCAGATCATTTATTTTATTACCTAATGCACCTAATAATAATTATTTCTTATATAGTCATAGCTCTGTTATTTCCCCCTGATAGTAGTGGTAGTAGTAGTTGTAGCAGTGGTGAAGTGGTCACTTTAGACAGCCTGGTGCTCTTATTCTTTCACATTGCTTTGCATTGCATTCCATACCGAGACCTGTTGCCATGCTAAAATAATTTGTGACATACAAAAAACACACTGGCCCCTTCTACAAAAAGTCAGACTCAGGAGACTGGTTTAAAAAAAAATAGAGATCTGGGACTTGCCTGCCTTTCGACCGCATCATCATCCTGGGGGTGAGTGGGAGGTGCAGCCAGTACATCATGTTCATGTCATCATGTACTGGTGGCAACTGTGGCAGACAAGTCCTTGTTCTCACACATACAGTCACATTGTCATTCTAAGGAGATCATTTACATAAACGCGCACAATTAAATAACCACATTGATAAATGCTGTTAGCTCTGTTTTTTCCCCTGGTAGCAGTGGGAGTAGTACTACTACAAAGTACAATTATGTAAACACACTATTATCGATGACCTGGTAGTAGTGGTAATAATACTACTACAAAGTACGATTATTTAAACACACTATTATTGATGACCTGGTAGTTAAGCTTCAGCAGGATCTACAGAGATGGCAGGCCCTCCCTTTGACCCTATGGGGGAGAACTCTATCCTGTCACCCTGGCTCTGCCTCACCTCTTCCTCCCACACTGTAGAATGATGATGTTAACACTTCTGTTTAACCTCCTATTCATCACTCCTATGATGCCACTCCCTCACCCCCTATCCAATAACAGCAATGCGCAGAAACATATGTTAGACACACCCTTCTCCAAAATAACGTGCAATGCAATCCAACTTCCGGCCCCAACAACAAAGTACTCTGAGACCACCTCTGGCAATCCCACTATGTCCCCCATCTGCCATCTTACAAGAACAGGGAATCCAGAGAAACACATATACCCTATCCTGCCAGCTCAGCTGAATATGCTGATAGTCTCCACAAAAGTGAACAATAATAAAGCTGACTCCCACAGCAAATCCTATCTAATGAAACATTTAATGCTACAAGTTCTTAGAATTGCCTGGCTACTCCTTCTACTCTCGGGGAACATTCATCCAAACCCTGGACCTGGTACTGGAGCATCAATACCAACAACAGTCCATAAGACTGTGGTAATAACAATTGCATCTCCCAACATATGCTGCCTGCTAGCAAAACCTGATGCTCTCCAGGTATGGATGACCCAGCATAAACCAGATGTCATCTCAGTCGTGGAGACCTGGCTTACTCCAAGAACCCCTGACTCGGCTATCCAGCTGGAGGGCTACACAACTTTCAGGGTGGACAGGTGAGGGAAACGAGGGGAAGGATGTGTCATTTATGTTAATGACTCAGTTCAATGCAGGGCACTCCCCATCCCACCCTCGGCTGGAAGATCACAAATGATCACATTCCAGGCTCAACTTGGCCCCCAAGGAAAGTGTATAACTATAATCTCAGTGTACATACCCCCTAAAGATCAAGAGGTTGCTTTAAAACCAGCACTTGATTACTTATCTAATAATCACCATCATTAAAAAATCATAATGTTAGGGGACTTCAATATAAACTGGTTATCCCCAGATGCTGCACCATACCAGGATGCTATAGCGGCCATAGATATGGTCCAACTCATTCAATTCCCCACTTGAGTAAACTACCGTACCAGTTCAAGTACTCTCATAGACTGGGTACTAACCACCTGGTCACAAAGAATAACTAGAACCATGGTGCTAGCCGATTCTATCAGTGACCACTCACCAGTCTTATGCTCCTGGACAAACAGGGCCCCGAACCCCCCCCCCAAAAAAAAAACAATAACCTCCAGAATTGTAAAAGCTGGACAACTTGCCTCATTAAAAACCTACCTCCTCCAGCTAAATTGGGGCTACCCTGCCGCTGACATGAATTCTGCTCTTCAGTGTTTTATCATCAAGTTTAACACAGCCTGCAACATCTTTGCCCCTCTAAAAATGAGAAAAATCAAAGGAACCGGCAAATTGTGGATCACACCACAGCTCCTTGAGCTTATGAGGGTCCAGGATAACCTGTGGAACAGGGCTAAGAGCACTGGGTCTCCCTCTGACATACAGAAAAAGAAAGCAGCACGTAACAAGTGCACACAAGCCATCCGCCTTGCAAAAAGTTCTCACTTTAAAAGTGAATTGGACAACTCCTGGGGTGACAGCCACAGATTTTGGGACAATATCAAAACCCTAACAGGCAGAGCAAGTAAATCACCTCTGTCGTTAATAAAAATCAAGGGTGCGATTACACAGGATCCCAAAACCATCGCAGATGGCTTCAACAAGGCCTTCACAGACCTTAGTGGTGTGCTTCCTCCAGACTATCTTCAACCTGTGCCTCGCTTCGCCATAAGTTGTACCGACATCCCTCCAACATCTCCCTTCTACCTAAAGGTAATCTCTACAATGGAGGAAAAAAAATACTTGGAAAAAGTCCTCGGGGAAAACTAGACCCAGTGGGGACTCACTTGACCTAAAGATCGTGGCTCTCACCCTGGATGTTTTACTCTCCCCTCTAACCTGGATCCTAAATCTCTCACTAACCATGGGCATTTTCCCTCAATGCTGGAAAGCCATGGTGGTCACCCCGGTCTTTAAAAGTGGGGACAGAACTTGCCTGGCCAACTACAGGCCAATCTCAATTCTCCCCCCTCACAAGACACTAAAGAGGATAGTATATGATCAGTTAGGTACATACCTTGATAAGTACAATCTTCAATGCCTGGAACAGCATGGCTTTTGGAAGGCACACAGTTCTTCAATGGCATTGGTTGAATTTATCGGTCATATTCATGAAGCACTTGACTGAGGGCTTTTGGTGGGGGCCACTTTCATTGACCTCACCAAGGCCTTCAACACTGTCAGACATGACTTGCTTCTCACCCAACTCTCTAAGATTGGTATATCTTCTGTCTCTCTAGGCTAGTTCCAGAGTTAACTCTTTAACAGGACTCAGCAGGTCAAGATTCAAGATGTTCTATCTGACCATTGGCATGTCAACACAGGGTGCCCCATGGTTCCATTTTGGGCCCCCTGCTGTTCAGCATGTTTCTAAATGAGCTCCCCAGAGTCTGCCAGATTAAAATCCTTCTATACGCAGATGATGCAGTAATTTACTCTTGTCACGCTACTCCCCATACCCTCTCTTTATCCCCCCGCCTTCCTGCTTTCTCCTTAAAAATATTACCCCATCTCTTATCACCCCCTCCCCCCTCTGGTTCCCTCTCACCTCATCCCCACCTTATAACCCTTTCCCATATCCCCCTCTCCCCCCACACTACCCAACCTCGCCCCATCCCCTACTTACATAACCCATGGGTGGATTAATAACCAATTCCAGCCTCCTGTCCACTCTACCCTCTTATCTGTCACCCCCTTGTTTCTGCCTCCACCCTCCCCTTGCTCTCATCTATTCTGTCCCCCCCTCTTTGGTCACCACTACTTCTGACCCTCCTAACTCAACCTGTATGCTCTAAGGCTCAGCTACTGCTATAAATTGCTTTTCCACATTAAGTTTGCTCTAAGTACAGTTGCAAAAATGTTGGTCTCTCCTTCCTGATGTATGCTTGACATGTTCTCCCCAATCTGAATGTACCTTTATGTACTTGCTTGCTATGTTTATCCCCATCTGTTATGTAAAGTCTATGTGTCTTGTCTATTGCCTTACGACATGGAACCTTTGTAAACCAGCTTTTAGCTCAAAGGTGTTAATCCAAGATTCCAATAAATAAATAAATTAATTAATATCATTAAAATGAATGTCCTCCCCTAACTGTTCTACCCCCTTAACATGTTCGATTTCTGGCTTCTCCTGGCCTGGTTTCAGTGTGTTCACAGGATGATTGCCAAATGTATTTGGTCCAAGAAAGCCCCAAGGCATGCTTATAAAAAACTTGCTGCTCCTAAATTTCTGGGTGGCCTTAAACTCCCTCACTTTCTTATCGACTATATTGCTAGCCATTTCAACAAGCTTTTTCAATGGCTTATCCCTCCTCCCCAAGACCCCAGTTCTCTCTACAAACCTACATGGTTAGAGTTGGAATTAGAATTAATCAAGGGTTTTGGGTTGTTGATGCCACCCCTGTTTTTTACCACTTTGAAATCTCGCCCCTCTGGGCTACAAGATACTATCATAGGAACATCACTCCAAGTGTATTCTCAATTTTGGGCCTTGTTGAAACACCCTATTTCTAAAGACATTACCCAGCCTATACTCTGTAACCTTAATTTTAAGATTGGGGGTCGCATTATTACTGCTGATTGGCTTCCCCAACTGGTTAATGTCAGGGTCTGTGACTTGATGAATGGAGGGTCCTTGTTACCATCATCAGACATTTTGGATTATCTTCAGATAGGGAATACCCACATTTTCAAAATATTTCAGCTCAGGCATGTTTTGCTTCACTGGTTCAGGCCAGGCAGTTGGACCACTGATTTTTTCAGAGCTTTTATCCACTATTAAAGATCTGGTTTTAAAACCGCATGCAGTGTCCAATTTGTATTCTCTTCTTTTCTGTACAATTTTTCCAGAATTGGATGCACCCCCCGCCCCTTTATGGGGCACTCTGCTCCCCTTATCCTCCCCTCAGTGGCAAACCATATGGACTGACTTGTATTACTATGTTGCTTAGGATAAACTGAAACTCACTCAGTTTAATGTTTTGAATAATCTTTATTTCACTCCTAAAAAGTGACTAAGATGGGGAGATTGCCTTCCCCTGTCTGCACTAGATATGGGCAGGATGAGGCCTCTACTTTACATATTTTTTGGATTTTCCCTAAGCTAACTCCGTTATGGAGTCTTATTGAGGCTAGGGCAGATCCTCTACTGGGACTTCAAGGTTTATTTAGGCCCAAGATCTGCATTCCTGGGGATTATAGTTCCTTCTTAGTCAAAGAGTAAACATTTTATATGGCTTTAATTTCTCTTTCTTTGAAAGAAGTGGTCCTGCGGCACTGGCTTGACCAGGTTTCCATTTCTTACTGGGAGTGGTTACAGGAATTGTTGTTCAATCTTAGGGTGGAGTGCATGACAGCGAATCTGCACCATAGTCTTACCCTTTTTGACAAAAGATGGGGAAAACTTCACTCTCTTTTCGCCATCTAGCTCCCTGCTGCTTTTGTTTTGTTATCTGGAATGTTGTAACTGTACTGCTTTACCTGGCTCTTAGAGCATTTAATTTACTTGGGTTCTTCCTTTTTCAATATTTTATTATATTTGGTTCTCTGTTTCAAGGTAGCTCCACCGGGGTGGGGAGAGTGGGTTGGGAGGGGGGATGGGGTGATAGGTTAAGGGATGTTTATTTACCTGTCATATTGTTAAATGTATTTATGTTCCTTGGTACTTGTTCTTCAATAACATTTATTCAATTTAAAAAAAACACACTATGATCCCCTTCTAAAAAATTAGACTCAGGAGGAGACCATTTATTTACAAACTAGAGATCTGGTTTAGGACTTTCTTGTCATCACAGTCACTTTCTCATTCTTTTCTAAGCAGTCATTTTTGATAAATATGCCTTAATCATATTGGCCCCTATGCTCGAAGGAACGGATTGCCTTCGTGCCACATAATGTGAGGTGCGGAGACACTTTGCACCCATTGTGCCCCCATGGGATACACTAAGAGGGGTGCACAGCCCTGTTATCTGATCCCCACCCATGGGACCGCCACATACAGGGTGGTGGGGGGGCATGCCAACACTATGCAGCATGTACATAGTTGCGCAGTGCTGCACACTGGGCATGTGGGGGGGTAGCCGGTATGCCAGTGAAATCCTGCTGTAAGCCCACTACACACCCTGTGGGACCCACATGAAAGCAGGACAGTCTTCACAGGGACACCCACCCTGCACCCAGCCATGACATCCCCTCCCCATGCATGCCAACCCCTCACACACACTCTGGGGGCACTGGCCCTGGACTCAGCCCCCACAATCCCCACCAGCCTGCCTCTGTGTTCCCCACCCTGCAGCACAGTCCCTAATGGTTGTGGTGGGTGGTGTGCACCCTTCCCTCTCCCTAGCATGCACCCTCGTGCCAATGCCCCCATCCCCCATACCTCTCCATCTGTGTGGGGGCATTGCACGGCCGGTGACACAGCCCACCTCTCACCTCCACAGTCACCGGATGTGCGGACATCCATGGGGAGTGCAACCAATGTGCCCCCCACCATGTAAGGGATCCACTGAGGGATCCAGGATGGGCATTGCATTGGAGGCCTGCCCAGGTATGCAGCTCTGCTCACTGCTGTCCTGGGTGATCATGCTTGTACCCGTGCTCTGGGGGGGAGGACCCACAGACAGGTGGCTGGCCCCCCACCGCATAAGGGATCCACTGAGGGATTCGGGATGGGCATCACATTGGATACCTGCCTGGGTATGCGGCTCCACTCACTGCTGCCCTGTGCAATCATGAATGTACCCACACTCTGGGGGGAGCAGGCTGACGGACAGGTGGTTGGCAGTTGTGCAAGCTGCTGGTGCACAGCTGTCAACAGATGTGGAGCTCTGCGGGTGAGATACGCACCTCGGGCGCATAATTTACACCTGTTGAAGCATAGGCCCTATTGATTTCAGTGCTAGTAGACTACTTCTGGTTTTCCCCTGATTGTAGTAGGTGAAGGTAGTAGCAGACTGCAGTCTTGAAGTGGTAGCTGGCTGACTGGCTCTTTCTGACTGGCTGCCCTCTGCTCTGGCCAGGTGCTGTTTTTGTGTTCCTGGCTTCTTCTTCAACACTTAACTGTCTAAAACACATCTGGTGCCTGCCTGTACCTGTTGAGAAATAGAAATTACTACTGTTAATAATATAACTTATACACAGTATTAGTATTACTTTCTTAAATGTCAGAAACAGAAGAGTGATTAGAGAGCATTATCTACTACTAAACAGTGGTTTAACAGTTTTTTTTTCTACAGACATGTTGACTGAAAGCAGTTTAAAATGATTTTTTAACATATAGTTATCATGAAACAATAAAGGTCATAAAAGGTTTGGATAAGGATCTGAACCTTTTTTTGTTTATCAGGACCTTCTAGAATCGCAGAGCCTTTTGAGGTTCTCCCATCCCTATTTAACGTGTTAAGCTACAGTGCATACCCATTAGATTGCACTGAAAATGAGATTTGAACCCCACTCCCAATTATGCTGATCCCACAACTTGCTGTTTTAGCAAAAATATTATTTAGTAAATTCATAAATTCATTATCTGGCATGAAACATCTTTATCTGCAGTCTTGAATGGAAGACAGAAGCTCTTTTGTTGGTAAAGCTCTGATCTGCAGGTTAAGTTGCTTTGGTCTCCTAGGCACCAGGCATCAGTCCAAATTCTTTCAGGATTTTAGCAGAAATTTCAAAATTCAATGACTACACTTGGTTGTCTGCTGGTTTTTCAAAGCAGCGTCCCAAAGTTCTTTTTCTGTCTCTCCATAGTACTCCTATGCTTCCCAAAGGGCATTTCAGAGAGCTTTATGATTCCTTTGCTTCTCTATATCCAAGGCAAGAAGAGGAGTTGTTTTCAGACAGGCAACAAAAGACTAGTGTCCAGACTGCTTTGTCTTATCTATCTTTCCAGCAAAAAGCCCTCAAAAGCATCTGTGTTGATCTTTTGAGTGCTAAGCTAAACCCCCTTTATGCATTATGCATTAGGTCCTTTGATCAGAAGTGCAAGACCTCTTTACAAAGCCCTTTTATGCATTATTCATCAGCAGTTTGATTAAAAGTTCAAGACCACTTTGCCAGAATTTTACCTATATTTTATAGCAGTCCCACATTACAATGTCATTGTGGACTCTTTAAAAAGTTATGGAGGTTATCTGACCTTTGAGGTACATCCCTCTGTAGAATGTGTGAAATGTCCTTTGATCTAGCATCTGGCATTTTTTTTCATGTTCTTTTGAGAATATCTTCTTTTATATTATCTCCTTCCTTCCTTCCTCACACTGGCATGCTCATGTCTTAAATTATTTTTTTTCAAGCCTTGATGCACAATAGCCAGCCTGCATGCAGTCTCAAGGAAGAGATCCTTTGGCATGTTTGTGAAGGAATTCTTTAATCAGAATGCTTCTGCTAATACATGATAAGTAATAATAAAATAATAAACTCAGAGTGTTATCTCTGATTAAATTAAATCTAATAATAGTAAAGATTTTTAGAGTTAATCGCAATTTGACAGCATCGCTAGAATCGTGCATGAAGCAGGAAAAACATCAACGTCCTGGTACACATAGGGACTAACGATCTCACCAGCCAGTCAGTTGTGGAGACCAAGAAACACTTGACCAGGCTGGGAGACAAACTGTCATCCATTTCATCCAGCATCTCCTTCTCTGAGATCCTGCCAGTCTGGGAGAGGTGTGCAGATGGACGGAAGGTCAGAGAAGGGGAGATATAGGAGCTAAACATGTGGCTCAAGGGCTGGTGCCAGGAAAAAGGACACAAATGTGTAGGTAACTGGCAACAGTTTCGGGAGCGAAAGTTCTTTCAATTCAATGGACTATATCTGACTAAGGAGGGAGTCAGTGCATTGGGGCAGAAGTTTGATGTCTTTCCGGAATATTTAAACTAGGAAATGGGTGGAGCGGCGGTGCAGCACCCGATACTTTGAACGGGAAGAACAACCCTCCCCCCTCAGCTAGTGATCAAACAGGAGTTCAGCATGTTTGTAGTTCATTTGCATCACCAGGGAAGGAAAAATATCCCCATACGACACGCAGGGGGAAAACTGGACCACGCCCCACAACTACAATTACAAACATCAGTCACCAGTTCAACATGGCTTCTGGGCTGGTCACAGTACTACTACAGTTCTTACCCTATTTACTAGCGACGTTAACATGGACAAAGGCCTACTTACTGGTGTTGTATTTATTGAGCTCTCCAGAGCTTTTGACCTAGTTAATCACACATTGCTTGTGCACAAATTGCATTTTCTGGGTGCCTCTAGCTCAACCATATCCTGGATCAGAGCTACCTCTCAAACTGATCACAAGCTGTCTCCTTCAATAAGCTCCTTTCATCCCTGGCTATCATCTCCTGTGGGGTCCAATAGGGATCCATCCTGGGTCCCCTGCTCTTCTCCATTTTTGTTAATGACAGTCCCACTTCTTTTCCCCACTGTCACTCCATTACGTATGCTGATGACCTGGTGCTCTACTCAGCCTCCCATCCAGTAGCTGACCTCAACGTTCACCTGTCATCTGCTTTCCAAGACAGTCAATCCTGGCTAACTCCCTAATTCTCAACCTACCACAAACTCCGGCAATGCTCTTTGGGTCAGCTTGAAAAGTCCATGCTAGGATCCCTAAGCTCTGTGTGCGTTGCTATGATGATCTGCAGTCCTGTCCATGGACTCCTTTAAATACCTCAGAGTGACACTTGACCCCACTCTCGATTTCCCTTCTCATATAAATGAGGTATGCAAATCTGTTAACATAAAGATTGGAGCTGCTTACCGTGTGTGTCACTCCCTTACCCCAGCTGCTAGGATCTCAGTGGCCAGAGGTGTCTTGCTCCCTAGACTTCAGTATGCACTCCCCATCTTTTCCCATGCAAACACTGGTATTTTTCACAAATGGGATACCATTTACAACAGCATTTGCAGATTTGCCCTATCAGCCCCTCACCTTACTCACCATTGTCTTCTATACTCTACTCTACACTAGCTGTCCCCAGCAACCCTGCACTCTTATACACTGGGCTGCTTCACTGACTCCATGGCTAGACACCCCCGCCCTGACAGTATTGGGGCAATGCTCACCCCAGTGCCCCACTCCCGCCTACTGAGATCCTCAAATGCCTCACTGCTCTCCATCCCACAATGTTCAACAAGAATGGGGGAACAAGCTTTCTCTCACTATGCCCCCAAATTCTGGAACTCTCTGCTTCCAGCCTTAGGAGCTCCCTATCTCACTCCTCCTTCAAGTATGCACTTTTCTCCTACCTGCATGCACTTGATTCTTGTGTCTGTACCTAACCCCCCACATTTTCTCCAGTTTTCTCTTAATCTAGCACTTCATGGTCTCTGAAATTTTTGAAAGTATATGCCTTGTTCAACATCAGTCCCATCCCTGCAAGGATGGCTATTACTACATGTATGTTTTATTTCCCTGACTATCCCTGTGAGGATATATGTTGCTTAACTTCTAACTGCTTTGTACTTCTCCATTTGTTTTATTTGTTGAATGTATATTGTACTGTCCCTGGCCGTGCTTGAAAATAGGTAGGGTCATTGCCTAATGCACCTACGCGGTCAACAAAAGCAAATAAATAAATAAATTAATGCACCAAAATCTGGGTAGTAGAAAATCATGTACACAAATGCCCGCAGTCTGGGAAACAAGATCCCAGACCTGGAGGCAACAATGACAGAGGCTAAACTGGACATAGTAGCCATTTGTGTTACATAGTTCATCAGTAACCACACTTGGGAGACTTCAGTACCCGGCTATGTACTGTTCAGAAGAGACTGAGGTGCAAAAAAGGGGGAGGGAGTGGCCCTTTATGTCAATGAAAATATCAAAGCTACAGAAATTCAGAATACACATAAGGAGCCACAAGAACTGTGGGTCACCCTGGAAACAGGAAATGGGACAGCCATACAAACTGGAGTTGTCTACAGGCCTCCAGACCAGGAGGAGGAGGACAGAGACACATTACTGTTAGAAGATATACAAAACATGACAGCTAAAGGGGAGGTTCTGATAATGGGAGACGTCAACATGCCGGATACAGATTGGTCAATATCAGCAGGAACATCCACCAGAACTAGACACATAGTGGATTCTCTGCAGGGGGAAGGCCTCAAACAATTGGTACAACAACCCACAAGAGACAGGACTATCCTGGATCTAGTACTAACTAATGGGGAAAGGAGCACAAATCTCCAGGTAGAATGTCACGTAGAGGCCAGTGACCATGACATGGTATGGTTCAGTTTGGCCACTAGAACTAAATCATCGCATTCCAAGCAAAAATATGGGACTTTAGAGGAGCTGATTTTGATAAGATGGCCAACAAAGTTAAGCTAGCCCTGGCATGAAGAAATACAGGTGAGGGGGGTACAGGCAAAGTGGGCAAGCATTAAGGATGCAATACTTGAAGCAATATCCCATTGTGTTAGGGAGAAAAGCAAGAGCAAAAGAAGGAGGAAACCACTTTGATTCTCAAAAACAGTAACAGAAAAGATCAGAGCCAAAAGATTGGCCTTCAGGAAATATAAGGGAACACATCAGGACAAATATAGGGAGGCATACCAAACTTTTCTAAGGGATGCAGGGAAGGCAGTAAGGCAGACAAAGGCCCAAACTGAGGAAACACTAGCACGAACAGTAAAAGAAGGGGATAAGACTTTCTATAGATACATTATTGACAGTAAATCATCCAGATGGGGTATTGCTAAGATCAAAGGGGATAAGGGGGAGTGTGTGGAGGAGGACCAAGGAAAAGCATCTATCCTAAATAGATACTACTGCTCAGTATTTACTGAGGAGAAGGTAGGGCAGGGCCCACAGCTCAGCACCATGGACACGGGGGGGGGGGGGAGTTGTGCACAAGTCCCTTCACAAAAGAAAGGTTCCTACAAGAGATTGCTAAGCTCAGGGTGGACAAGGTAATAGGACCTGATGGCATACATCCAAGGGTTCTAAAGGAGCTAAGGGTGGAACTAGCAGAGCCATTAACATAACTGTTTAGTGAGTCTCTGAGCACAGGAGAGGTTCCAGCAGACTGGAGAAGGGCTCATGTGATCCTGCCCCACAAGAGTGGCAGCAAGGAGGAGGCACAGAACTACAGGCCAGTCAGTCTTGCCTCAGTAGTGGGCAAGATCATGGAGGCACTCATTAAGGAAAGGATACTGCAACACCTGGAATCCATAGGAGCACAAGATCCAAGACAGCATGGGTTTACAACAGGAAGGTCCTGTCAAACTAATCTGAGAGATTTCTTTGACTGGGTAACTGGAGTGGTGGACCAAGGGGGTGCAGTTGATGTTGCCTACCTTGTCTTCAGCAAAGCTTTTGATACTGTTCCACATAGAAGATTGATTAATAAGCTGGGTAGGCTTGGGGTGGGTCAGAAGTTGGTCAGCTGAGTGGCAAACTGGTTGGTGGGCAGAAAACAGAGAGTGGTGGTAAACAGCATACAGTCAGAAGAGATGCAAGTCACAAGTGGGGTACCTCAGGGATCAGTCCTGGGGCCAGTTAACAGAAAGGTTCTGCCACTCTGGGGTAAATGTACACATCTACTTTGGAGTACTCCCAAATTTCATTTTACTGCAAACCTTACACCCTATATGAACACTTAAGACTTTTTAATGTCACGGTCTGTATACAGTAAATGTACAGTTGTACGTTCTGCTTTGTTAGCATTCGATATGATGCTATGTTATGTACAATGATCAGTTGTCCCTCCTCCTATGTGTTGCATTTCAGCGTGTCTGTATTTACAGTACGACTAATAGCTACTGTACATGGTACTACAATACTATATGAATTGCTGGACATGGGCAACATTAATACATACAT
Organism: Neoceratodus forsteri; assembly: GCA_016271365.2. NCBI lineage: Eukaryota > Metazoa > Chordata > Ceratodontiformes > Ceratodontidae > Neoceratodus > Neoceratodus forsteri. The sequence goes on from CM057453.1 coordinate 1,268,232,624, forward strand.
AAACACGCCCCGCTGGGCACCACATCACTACCTTTACATTTCAGCTGTTCCTCCGAATTGCACTATGCCATTTTACATGCCCTTTATGCCCCTGGCAGCCCACTGTCTGACCCCGTCCCATGGACAAAAGCCAGTTAAACCATTTCCTGGCTGGTATAAGTGGTGGCCCTTTCTGCATCCATGGCAGGGCTTGCAAAATGCAAAAAAAGGGGATGTTGCAGCCCCACCATGGCACAAGCCCACTTGTAACCTGGGACATTGGGTTGTTTGCCACAACCCTGGTGCAAGGGGGGCTATGGTGCATCTGCGTCAGTCTGATGCAGGCTGCGATAGAAAATTATGAATGACGCAAGTTGACAAAGTCTTTTGACGCCAGTCCCTTGCGTCATTCTCAGTGCTTTAAAAATCAGGCTCAATGTCTCAAATGAAGACATTCAACCACACTCAAGATTTTTTTTAAATTCTAATTACACAAGTTTGTTTACATTTATTGTTCTGTCCTCATGTTTTTGTTTCAAAATGCTTTCCTATCTTTTTTCTATGTCTGATCTGTTTAACTTTGACAACATTACATTCACCTTCAAAACATAATATGAGATGCAAGTCACAGGTAGGGTGCCTCAGGGATCAGTCCTGGGGCCAGTTCTCTTCAATATCTTCATCAGTGACATTGCAGATGGATGGGAGGGTAAGGTTTGCCTGTTTGCAGATGACACCAAGATCTGCAACAGAGCAGATGATCCAGATTGGGTGGCAGAATGAGAAGAGATCTGGAAAAACTAGCAAAATGGTCAGAAGAGTGGCAACTGGGGTTTAACGCAAAGAAGTGCAAGATCATGCACATAGGGAAAAGAAACCCTGAAGCTACCTATAGGTAGGGAGGGGAGTTGCTGGCAATCACAAGGGCAGAAAGAGACTTGGACATCATCATTACAGATTACCTGAAATCATCGAAGCAGATCACTAAAGCAGTAGGTAAGGCTAGAGGGATGTTGGGGTGTATTAGTAGGGATATCACAAGTCGTAACAGGGAGGTAATAATCCCTCTTTGCAAGACACTGGTTAGGCCCCATCTGGAGTATTGCATGCAGTACTGGAGGTCACACCTGCACAAGGACATTAACAAAATGGGGGCAGTCCAGAGAAGGACAATCAAAATGGTGCAGGGACTGCATCAGAAAACAAATGAGGACAGATTAGTGGAGCTCAACATGTATACCCTAGAGCAAAGTAGGGAGAGAGGTGATATGATTGAAACATTCAAACACTTTAAGGGCATTAACAATGTGAAAGAATTTGACATGTTTCAATATAAGAAAAATAACGGGAGAAGAGGACACAGCATGAGATTAGAGGAAGGCCTATTAAGGGATAATGTGAGGAAGTTCTTTTTTACAGAAAGGGTGATGGATGCATGGAACGGCTTACCTCAGAAAGTGGTGGATATGAATACAGTGCAGGGCTTCAAACAGGCATGGGACAGGCATAAGGGAGCAATACAGATGAGTATGAATAAATAGGCCATTGACAGAGTAAAGGCCTATGGCACATTCATAAGGTAGAAAAAATGGGCAGAGTGGATGGGCCTTGCGGTCCTTATCTGCTGTCAACTTCTATGTTTCTATATTCCTTTCAGCTGTACTGCACCTATGTGTCAAGTCAAGGCAAGTTTATTTTGTAAACATAAGTATGCATAAAAACGTTACATACAATATTTCAATCAATAATCATTAAAATCAATACCAAACTTCCATATAAAGCATAAACTCATAACACGTTTGTTAAATTCACTAAAAATACCACCAACAGCTTAATCTGGTTCAAGGTCAGTTGGCATTCATCTGTATCCCCCTCCCCCGGGTCGTGCCTGAAAATAGGCAGGATTTGTCTAGTGCACTTACCCAGTCAACAAAAGCTAAATAAATAAATAAATAAAAATTCCACAGGTTATTTGACGTAAAATACAGGGTGATGCAGAAAATGCAAAAGAAGGATCTACATATTTGACAGTTATATCAGGGTTGCTGGTCTGATTAACCATTATAAAGTACCTTTTATAAATCCCTACTCCCATCCCATTACCCTCTCATTTTTTTATTAATTATTTGAAGGGCCCACGATGTAAAAGATCCTATTGCGAATAGGATCACTTCTGAATCTTTAGTCAGTAATTCAATGGATTGTTCAGTGCTGGTTTTCTCTTTACGTTTTGTACTGAAAGGCAGGGTCCATTTTTCTCGCTCTTTATTTAACTGCCGGCATTCTAACAGAACACGTGGCACTGTAAATTTAATGTTAGGGCCACAATAACATGCAACAGAAGGTATCTTAATCAATTCTTGTATCCACCATTTTGACAAAGATCCGAATCTCAAACTACTTGTAGCTTTCCTATGTTAGGCTTTATCACAGAATAGCAAATAATTTTCAGTTACAAACCTGGATGCTAGCCAGATTGCTTTGTATTGCAACATCCACTATTTGAGATGCTATTTTCCCAAACTCAGTACAGTCTCCATACAGTTCAGAAATGTAGTTGTTTTCCAGCCCATATTTATTTAACATATCGTTCAGTTTGCCAAACTAGGTATTTTCCTTTTTCCACTGTCTTGCCTCTGTTCAGCAGCTATGTATTAAACTATCTATAGGGGCTGCTACTATTTTTAACCAGAATGTGATATTACATTTAAAGATTCTTGTAGCTAGATCCAAAGTACCAGTTTCTGCCCTTAATGCGGCACTGGGGGTTGATCTTGGCCATACCAGCAGCAATTTTAAACAGAAATTCTGTATCACCTCCAACCCTTGAATGTTAGAATTTAGGCCCCAAATTTCTAACCATAAAGTACTTGGGCACTTACTTTGGCCTCATAACTTCTTTTTTGAACTAAATAAGAATTTTTTTGCATGTGTATGTGCAAACTGATTTATGGTGAAGATGTTTTTTATAGTTGATTCTTTATATGAGTACTCCAGTTTAACTTCTTGATAAACCAGACTCCTAAATAGTAGAACTCTGCCACTTCAGGGACTACTGTGTTATCTATGTTCCAGGTTTTTAGTTCTCTCCTGGCATCCCCAAAAACCATTATTTTAGTTTTAGAAATATTCAGTTCTAGCTCAAGTTTCACTAGCATGTGCTTCACTTTTTTTTGTGGCTCTTTCTAGTCCAACAGGAGTCTGAGATGGTATTACTGGGTCATCTGCGTATAAAAGAATTTGAATCTGCAATTTATTTATGGTTGATGAGAAAGTGTCACCCTCCTGTAATTCAGTAACTAATGTATAAATATATACATTAAATAATGTTGGAGTGAGAAGATATCTTTGTTTCATGCCAGATCGTATCTGTAGGGGACTTGTTGGTGCACTGTCCTTTCCATATCTTACTGCTATAATGGTGTCTGTATGTATTATTTTCACAAATTACAATAACATCTCATTTATTTTGTCCCTTTTTAGCAGCCCCCACAGGATCTCTCTATTAACGCTATCAAAGGCTGCTTTTATATCAATAAATGCCACATACAGCTTTTCTTTTCTAAGATTTACATAATTATCAATTGAATATTTAGAATGTAAAAATTAGATCCAAAGTGGACCTACCATGTCTAAAGCCAGCTAAATTATTGACAATATTTTATTTTCTTCTATCCGTAAGTGAAATCTAGATAACAGTAATCTTGAAAATATTTTCAAACATGTACCTAATAAAGTGATTGGTCGGTAGTTTGGGAGGTCCATTTTTGGATCTTTTTGTGACTAGGAACAACCACTTATAACCGCCATAAATCTGGGATAACTTCAAGGTTTACTATAAAGTTAAAAACAGGCGTGAGCAATTCATCCCACCAGAGACTATCCACTTGGTATACTTCGGCTGGCATCCTGTCAGCTCCTGGAGCTTTATTATTTTTTTGTGCATTTGTTGCCTGTATTACTTCCTCCACTGAGAAATCAAGCCATAGGTTTATAGTTACTTGGCTGGGTTGAGACAGATCTTCATCAGGGATATCTCTTTCAGCAGGTCACACCTGTAGAACTTAGCTGTCAGGTGCTAGGATCCTGTGGAAGTCTTTTTCTGTAGCAGTCTACTAGGTGCCGCCCATGCGGATGCTGGCGTGCCAACATCACATATCATATAAAGGCATAGGCGGCTCTGCTCCCTCCACAGTTCTTTTCTGCTATGGCCTGACTTGCATGGTCTCCTGCAGAAACCTTGTCATTCAGTTGACCACCATTTTTAACTCTATTTTTCTAGTTTCTTTAATTTTATGTCTAGAACCGTCGAGTCATTCTCTCTTTTCAGTTGCTGCAGAAAGATGATTTTCTGGGATGATGACCACGACGTCTGTGTTTGCTGTCTGAGGCTTTCAAACTCTCCTGAAGCCTGTACCCTCTGCCAAAAATTTAACCTTACCACTCTCCAGTGCTGCAAATGTGCCCTCAAGGTATTTCTTGTGGAGCAGAAACTAGCTAGTTTGGAGTGGGGAGGGGGGGTTCCGGGTCCTCATCATCCCCCTCTCCAGCTCACTCCTCTGGGTTGCAGGCTTCCAAGGCCTGGGACAAGTCCTAGGGGAAGCACAAGGATAAGATCCACTATAAGGACCACCCTTCAGGTCACTGATCCTGCTTCCTTGGTGCTACCCCTATTTCCTCCGGAACTTCTTCATTGACCATTGTTGGGTTGACCTTCTCCACTGCCCTGGACTCGGGTTCCCTGAGGCTGCTACAGGTGGTATTCTCTTCCTCAGCTCCATCTGACTCTTGGTCATTGACCTCTGGGTCATCCGCCCTTGCCCAGCTGGCTCTCCCCACTCCTCTGTGGGAGTCTCTGGGGTCAGGCTTAGCTGCCCCAGTTTTGGAAAGCTGGTCATCAATGGCTGACCTTCTGGTGAGCTTGTCACACCCTGCTCCAATGGGGTTGTCAATGGCTGGGTCTCTGCTGTGGCTTCATCACCCACAGGCCCTTTGGGGCCATCATCGGTGGGCAGTTCCTCTATGCTGACGATTCTGGTCAATATGGTCATCCAGCAGCATGTCATTGACCTGAATTCCATGCTTACTTCAGTTACTATGTCACTGGTATGGCAGTTAACTCCAGCACTTGCCAGGCCATCAGTGCCTCCAGCTTTGACTGTGGGACCTGTTAGCCTGCTACCCTCTTGGGCATCATTGGTGTCTACTGCATTGGCCCATGGCTCAGACCTGGTCAACATTGAGGAGGAGTATCACCCTGACCTTCTCTTCCCAGAGGAAGAGGAAGATGAGGAGGTATTGGAGGTCCACTGCTTCCTCTAGAAGTGGAGGCTGTGAGGGCCCTACCTCTCTGTCCTCCTCCCCCAATGACCCTAGTTTTTATGGCATCACAAAACAGCTGCAGTCTGCCATAGGGTTCCAGACTGAGGAGGACAGAGCCACCAGAAGGAACATGGTTGAGTTCCTGGAGATTCCTTTTCCTTGCTGCCAGCCTTGGAGGATGCAGCCCAGGCAGTCTGGTGCAGACCCCACTCTGTGCCAGCTATGCCCAGGAAGGCGGATCACCTCCGTCATGCCCCTTAGGCAAGCCCTTTTATTCTGCCTAGCCAGAGATGGACTCGGTGGTCATAAAAGCTGCCCATGACCTTTCCAAGGCACCTAACCAGCTTAGCTCTCTCTGCCTCAGAACAAGGAATCCAGAAGATTGGATCTGTGGGACAAAAGGACCTTTGTCTCTGCCACCCTGGGGTTTAGGATTTCCACTTACCTTTCCCACATGGTCAAGTATCAGAATAACCTCTGGAGGAAGAGCAAGGCGGCTGCCCAGACCCTCCTGGATGGGGCACAGGAAGCAGGATCTTCTCAAAGTTCTGCAGGGAGTTGAGGACGCTAATAAGCACCTTCTTAGGGCTCTGTATGACATGTCTGATACTACAGTGTGGGCAGCTGCCTCAGGCATTTGCCTCTGCATTCATTCCTAGCCCTGGGTTTCTGGGTTTGTAGCTGATGTGCAACAAAAAGTCCTGGATGCTCCTTTTGTGGGCACCAAGCTTTTTGGTCCAGATGTTCAGGACATAATTAATGAACTGCAGGCCTCAGGGAGGGCCATAAAGTCAGTCCACTCCCTTTATAGTACACAACCCAGGAACCATCCATGCTCTTCCTTTTGGAAACCCCACAAAAGTCTGGGCAAGGGTCCCGACCTCAGGGCAAATGTTGGGCTAGTGCTCCCCTGCCCACCCCCAGTGTTGCAAAATCCTCCAAGGGCAGAACAGCCACTTAGCTTGCTTCTGCCTGACTATTTGCCCGACCCCCTTCCTCCAGTTCCATACCCAGGGGAGGTGGTCAGGGGTCGTTTCTCCATCCATCTGCAACACTGGAGGGAAATCACCTCAGATGCTTGGATACTGCAGCTTGTTCAAAAAGGTCACACATTGGAACTCCTGGAGAGGTCATCCACCATCTTGGTGGGGCCCAACTCTTGTCCTCCAGACCACCTTCCGGTGCTAAGGGAAGAAATCCAGCCTTTGTTGCACAACAGTGCCATAGAACCTGTCCCTCCCACTCAGTGCTACAAGGAATTTTAATCCAGGTTTTTCCTGGTCCCAAAAAGACAGGGGATCTTTGCCCCATCTTGGATCTCAAGGGGCTCAACCAGTTCATTCAGTACAAGAAGATCTGTATGGTCGCCCTCCAGGGTCTGTTGTCTCTCATCAAGCAGGGAGTTTGGCTTTGTTCTTTGGACATGCAGGATGCATATCTCCCCATCCTGATACATCCCAGTCACTGGAAGTACCTCAGGTTCTCATTCCAGGTGGAACATTTTTCAATTCAGAATCTTGCCTTTTGGCTTGTCCTCTGTGCCGCGGGTCATTACCAAGTGCTTAGTAGCAGTGGCTGCAGCCCTTTGGCAGAAGGGCCTTTATATGTTCCCTGATCTGGATGATTGGCTTTTGAAAGCCCTGTCCAGGGAACTCTTACTGACCACCTTGCACAGGACTTTGCAACAGTTCCACTCTCTGCGTGTCACAGTGAATCTGACCAAGTCGGTTCTCAATCTCTCTCAGCACCTCCAGTATATCGGCACCATACTGGATACCTCTCAGGGCAGAGATTTTCTGCCCCAAGACAGGGCAGACTGCCTGATGGCACAGGCTTCCTTAGTTGCCTGGGAATGGTATATTCCAACTTAGTCTTTTCTGCATCTGCTGGGGTTAATGGCAGCCCCCATAGCCACTGTTCCACTAGCCAGGCTCCACACACAGGTCCCCCAATTGACCATCTGGGTCCAATGGGTTCTGTGCCATGATGACCTGGATCAGTTAGTCTTTGTCTCCTCCCCTGTCTGCAAGGCCCATCAGTGGTGGCAGAACCCCAGCCATCTTTTGCGTGGGGGTGGGTCTCTTTCCTCAGCCTTTCTTCTGGGCAGATCCTCCCAACAGACACCTCAGGATCAGGCTGGGGAGCTCACCTAGGTCCTTTCAAGACCCAGGGGTCCTGGTCCATGACAGAGACATCTCTCATCAATGTGCTTGAGATAAGAGTGGACCTCTAGGCCCTTCAGGCCTTTCAGAACCACCTGTCAGTGGGTCACCTGCTGGTCCTGTCAGACAACATCAGTGTCCGGGATCAGTGTGATGTACTATCTCAACAGACAAGTGAGAACTCACTCATATGCTCTCTGCTGGGAGGCAGTGAGGGTCAGGTAATGGGCACTGGACCACAACCTCAAGCTATTGGCCATCCATGTTCTGGCAGACCAAAACATCTTGGCAGAAAGGCTAAGCTGGTTGCAGTCTCATCAACACTTCCCTCTGTGTCTGAAAGCCTCTTTCAAAGGTGGGGGTGACCAGAGTTGGACCTTGCAAAACTGTCGCTTTTCTGCTTGCTAGATGCCAGGCCTGGAGTTTTCTGGGGAAATGCGTTGTTCCTCTCTTGGAGAAGGATTTTTCTTTATGCCTTCCCCCCTTCCCACTGATTGAGTGTGTCCCTCTCAAGCTGCAGATGGAGGGGGCCTCCCTCATACTGGTGGCAATGTTTTGGCCATGGCAAATCTATTTTCCATTGTTGCAACAATTGGCAGTGGAACTTCGGGTCCCACTCCCACTTTGCCAGGACCTGGTCACTCAGGCCGAAGGGAACTTGGTCCAACCGGATCTCAAGTCCCTGTGATTGCATGCCTGGCTCCTGAGGACATAGCCATAGCCCACTTTGGCATTTCCCAGAGAGTGACTGATGTGTTGGTGGCAGCTCGAAAGTCTTCCACCAGGGCCACCTATTCCATGATGTAGAAACGTTTTGCCATTTGGGCATCTGCCCATCACATGGACCCTTTCACCTGTCCAGTGTCCTGGAGTACCTTCTGTAACTTCTGTCCCTTTCTGACTTGGGCCTTAAATATACCTCAATTAAGGTGCACATGTCTGCCATCTTTGCTTTCCATGTGCCAGTGGATGGTCCTCTGGTTGCCCAATTAGAGATGGCCAATACGTTTTTTGTGGGGTATTCTTCACTTGAAGCCCCCTCTGCATTGCCCTGCTGGGACCTGAATTTTGTTTTGGAGAAACTAACCCTGCCTCCTTTTGAGTTGGCCATGTCTTGAGAGCTACACTTTCTCTTGTAGAAAGTGTTGTTTTTAGTTGCTATTACTTCTGCTCAAAGGATTTCCGAGTTTCAGGCTGTCATGTGTGAGCAGCCTTATTTAATTTTTCACAAAGACAGGGTCTCCTTGCATACCAATCCAAGTTTTCTGCCTAAGGTGGTTTCTGAGTTTACTCTTAATCAATCACATCCACCTTCCTGTTTATTACCCAGAGCATGCCAATCCAGGGGAAGCATTGCTCCATACTTTAGATATGCATAGGATTTTGTGTTACTATACACATTGTACCAAGGACTGCAGAAAGTCCAAACAGTTGTTTGTTTCTTTTGCCCTTGGGAAAGAGGGTTCCTCAGTTTCTAAACAGTGCTTGTCCAAATGGTTGGCCAGCTGTATTATTTTTATGTTGCTTGCACGCATGTACAAGAAACATAGTGCCATCATCCGAGTTTTCGGAGGTGTGGCAGCCCTCTTCCAATTCAGTCAGTGTGTTTGCAGGCACGGCCACAGTTCTCCAATTGCTACTGGAGCTGTCTATGACAGCAGTCAAAAATGCAGTGGAGAACAGTTGAAAGGGGGAGCTACGCTTCAGTGAGCAGTGATAAGATCCCCAGCTCATGCGCACTCTCCCTACACACACACACACGCACACATACTGCATGCTCACCCCCCCGGCACACACACACACTGTATAACAGATGGGAGTGCCCAATCCCCTGTCATCTGTGCTGCACTCCCCCCCAAACAGAGTTGCACATGCCATGCTGGGTGCCCACCCCAGCGTGGCAACACATCATATAGCCAACGGGGGTGCCCAATCCCCCATCGGCTCCACTGTCCCCCCTAAAGTACACGGTGCCACTCTGGGAGCCCACCCCAGCATGGCAACAGATGCTATCACTGATGGGAGTGCCCAATCCCCCATCAGCTCCACGCCCCCAAACAGTCGTCCTTGTGCCATGCTGGAAGCCCACCCCAGGGTGGCAAATGTCCCACGCCATCCTCCTGTTTTTTTACAAAAAAAAACAACCTGCAACACAAAACGGTCCTCGCTGTCTGGGCCCCACCCACGCCCACCCACTGCACCACCCTGCCTCACCAAACCCCCTCACCCTATACTTACCTCCTAACTCCGCGCGACGATCTTCAGTGGACCGTGAATACATCTGCACTCTTCAAAGCCGACCGCGAACTGAGGAAATGCTGGTAAACTGTATAATGTAATAAATAGGGTTTTTTCAACTTTGCTTCATATCTCAGGCATTTTTTGGAATTTTTGCACCAAATTTTCAATATGGGGCTTTGGGACCCCTTCTCATGAATGTTCTCACTGTCATGGCGTTAATCTGGCCTGAAGGGTGATTTTGCAGTCACTGCGCAAAATCACCTTTTGGCACTGATTAATGAAATGACACTGCCAGTGTTCATAAAGTGGGCTCTCAAAAAGCCTATGTTGAAAATTTGGTGGCAATATTCCTTAAAAATGACTGTTTTATTTAGCGTGGTTATGCAGTTCCTATGCACGTCAGAAGTTCACAAATTTTCATCATTTTCACTCCAGATTTTCAACATTGTCATTTTACCACACCTCCTTATGAGCAGTACAGCTGTCATTTTTCACATCTCACCCAAAACGCGTTTCCGCCCAAGTAGCGCACAATGGTGCAGTCGGTGTGTGAAATCACTGTATGGACACATTAAGAAAATCACAGTGACACTGTTCATGAGCAGAGGTCTTAAATGGCTATGTTGAAAATTTGGTGGAAAAATTCTTAAAAATGACTGTTTTACGAGCTTGCATTGCACAGTTCCTACGCACGCTCATAAGTTTGCGAATTTTCAATATTTTCACTCCAGATTCTCAACATTGTCATTTTACCACACCTCCTTATGAGCAGTACAGCTGTCATTGTTCACATCTTGTCCACAATGTGTTTCTGCCCATCTAGAGCACAATGGCGCAGTCGGTGTGCGAAATCAATTTATGGGACACATTAAGAAAATCACAGAGACACTGTTCATGAGCAGAGGTCTTAAAATGGCTATGTTGAAAATTTGGTCACAAACTTCCTAAAAATGACTGTTTTACGAGCATGCATTGCGCAGTTCCTATGCACGCTCGTAAGTTTGCAAATTTTCAATATTTGCACTCCGCTGACTTCCAAATACCTACACAGCACATACAAGCAAGCAACATTCGGCATTGACAAATGCTTGTTTGTTATAGAAAGTACAGTAAGGAACTTCCTGGGGATGTCATGGACCATTCCACCAGGGGCATGGATGCTTCAGTTGCTTCTTTCAGGAATGTTTCTGCTGCTGACCTTTGTGCTGCTGACACTTGGAGTTCTGTCCACACTTTTGTCAAGCATTACAGTTTGGACATTGTCTCTTGCAGGGGGGCAGGTTTTGGCCTAGTGATGCTTCAGGGTCTCTTCTCTGGAGGTCTTTTTATCCTGCCTCCTGTTTGGTCCTTTCTGATATTGCTGGTTGGGCCTTTATTTATTTATTTAGCTTTTGTTAGCCAGGTAGGTACACTAGACAAGTTATATGCCTATTTTCAGGTACGACTCGAGAGAGTACAATGAAGATACAGATTCAAACAGAGTTCATAACAATGAGTAGAGCAATGTACAGAGACACAAAAGAACAGGCTAACATTGATAGTCTACAGTAAGCAGTAATACGTAATACATATATATATATATATATATACACATACAACATGAATAGTCTAGGTCATTCAATAGCAAGAGCAGAAATCACAGCGTACGAGTGACACTTTAACAGAGTCACCGAGACAGATAATTCCTGAGCAGATAAACAAGCAAGTCGCTTGCATTTCAGTGTAAAAAGGACAGAGGGCAGTAAGGAGGACTGGGGAGTACTGGGATGCATAGGGAGAGGCATCACCAGTAGAAAACAGGAAGTTGTTATCCCTCTGTACAGACAGCTGGTGAGACCCCATCTGGAGTACTGCTTGCAGTTCTGGAGACCCAGTCTCCGCAAAGACATAGACAGAGTGGAGGCGGTCCAGAGGAGGGCAACTAAGAGTGTGCAGTGTCTGCACCAGAAGTCATATGAAGAGATACTTAAGGAGCTTAATATGTATAGCCTTGAGGAAAGGAGGGAGAGGGGAGACATGATAGAAACCTTCAAGTCCTCAAGGGAATCAACAAAGTCCAAGAGGTTAACTTCTTTCAGAAAAAGAGGTGTGCAAGAACAAGGGGGCACAATCTGAAGATTGAGGGGGGATGGCTCAGAGGTAATGTGAGGAAGTATTTTTTCATGGAGAGGGTTGTGGATGCATGGAACAGCCTTCATGAGGAGGTTGTGGAGTCAAAAACAGTGGTGGATTTCAAGAATGCATGGGACAGTCATAAGGTAATTCTAGTGGGTGGGGGTAGGAAAAAGTAGGCTGTTGGTTAACTAGGATCTGCAGCTTATCCATTAGGTAGGGAAACGGGCAGACTGGGTGGGCCAAGCGGTCCTTATCTGCCATCAAATTCTATGTTTTCTGTATAAGTAGGCAGCATCATTAGAGCCTGCAAGAGGGACCCCATGGCTATGTGAGTCCAATTTAGAGACCATGTTAAGGAGGCTTGGGACATCCACACATGCCGGTCAGCTTCAAGTGCTCCCACAAGGAATTCTGGAGGCACAAGTAGGTGGGGGAGGAATGAACATGGGCAGGAAGGGAGTTCCATAGCCTAGGAGCACTCATAGCAAAGTCCCTATCCCCCATAAGGGTATAAGTATAAGGAACTTTGAGCACCCGAAGACCCTGAGACCTGAGGGAGTAGGAGGAGGAGGAGTCAGCAGGCATGAAAAGCTGTGCCAGCCACAGAGGGACAGGAGTTCTGATCACCTTACCCACAAAACAGCCCAGCCCAAAGTTCATTTGATTTGCCAGTGAAAGCCAGCCAAGTTTGTCATATAATTCACAATGATGGGTGAGGCAAGGGCCAGCCAGGGCAAAGCAACAGATATTATTGTAGGTCATGTGCCATCGAATGAGGTGGACCTTGGAGGTGTGAGCAAATTGGAGAAGGCCATAGCTAAGCAAAGGGAGCAGCACACCTCTGGCCTATGCCAGGTGAGCAGCAGACGTCAGATTTTTCTTTGCCCTGTAGGCAAGACCCAGTTTACAGTTTACAGCTCTGCAAACATTTAGGATGTGACACCCCAGGTCGAGTTCGGGGTCAAGTGTCACCCCAAGGTATTTGATGGAAACTGTGGTTAGGAGGGGAGCACCATCCACACCACTGACACACAGAGGGGCAGGGGAGGCCTTGATCTTGGCCAATAACCCAAACAGCATGGCCTGAGCTTTTTTTAGGTTGAGGACCAGCTTGTGAGACGTTACCCAGGACTGAATATGCTTGACCAGTCAGCTAAAGGTTGAGAGTCCTAATGTCCTGGGAATGTGCCAGGATGACCAGATCATCCACATAAAGGGTGGCACTACAGTTGGTAGTAGTGGCTGGGAGATTATTAACAAATACAGAGAAGAGGAGGGACCCCAGAACTGATCCCTGGGGGACACCAGAGGTCCCCGGAGTGGGGTCAGAGAGGATCTTGTTGAATTGGGTCAGTTGTAGTCTGCCCTGGAGGTAATTTCTAAGCCAATTCAGGGCAGAAGGGGACAGGCCAAGGGACTGCATCTGTGAGCAAAGTAATGCATGGTCCACAAGGTCAAAGGCCTTGGATAGGTCAATGAATATGGCCGAAGAGAGTTCGCCCTGGTCCATGGCCACCCTGATGCTAGATGAGACAGAGACAAGGGCTGTGGATGCACTATACCCTTTTTGGAAGCTGTGCTGCACAGAGGATGGCAACTTATGGGCCTGAATGTACTCTGTGAGTTGTTTGGATGCAACTTTCTCTATGTGTTTGCTAATAGCTGATAGAATGGCGATCCGCTGGTAGTTGTCCAGGACTTTGGGGTTGCCCTGCTTTAGAATGGGGACAATCCTTGCCACCTTCCAAATGTCAGGGATAACACCAGTGGCAAGGGATAGGCTGAAGATATGTGCCACTGGGACGACAATGAGGGAGGCACCGAGCTTCAGAAGCTTGGGCTCCATATTATCATGGCCAGCACTGGAGTGTGGGGAGAGACCAGAGAGAAGTCTCTGCATCTCCATGACAGACACAGCCCTGAGATAAAATTGTGGGTGGGAGGGGTGAAACTGCTGAGGGGCAGAGGCTATGGGGCCATTGATATTCACTCCAGCAGGGAAAAGGGGGGTGAACGCTGATGAGTCCAAAAAAGTGGGAATTAAAAGCATTTGCAATTGTAAGTGGATTATTAAAAGTAGAACCACCAATGATCATATCAGATACCCTAGTGTTGGAGGAGCCACTGACTAGGTTTTTATGTTCCTCCAGAACCTTCATGGGTGCCTAGCAGAGCTAAGTAGGGCAGATTTACAGTATTCACTTTTTGCCGCCCTGATGGCTTTCTTGCACTCATGTCTGAGCTTCCTATACTGTTGAAAGATGGACTGATTCAGCGTGCCTTTGAAGTACGCCCAACACTTGTCTCTAGCCCTCATGAGGGCTAAGAGGCTTCCGTGCAACCATTTTGTGGCAGACCACCTTAATCTCTGCCTGATAAGGGGGGCATGTTTGTCCTGCAGGGCACCAAAGACAGTGAGAAACTGGGTGACAGCAGTAAAGGGGTCATGGGCGTAAAGCACCCTAGACCAGTCAGTGAACCTCAGATCATCCTGAAACGACCTCAGATCAAACCTGGAGAAATCCCTAACATGAATGATTTTGTGGGGAATTTTTGGTGAGAGGATTTTCCACACACAAAATACCGGGGTGTGATCTGAGATGGAGTCAGGCAGGGTTCCAGCAGAGCTGATCCTCTTGGGACAGTTTGACAGAACCCAGTCTAGTAGGGAGCCAGTGACACCATTTACAGACTCTCTAGTGGACTCCTGGATAAACTGACTCAGGGCTAGACTCACAAGCAGAGGCTCAAACTGCTTAGAATTACCTCCATCCCAGTTTAAGCTCACATCAACCAGGATCAGTAGTTCATTGTCCCCAACATTAGGACCAGTGGTATCCAGGAGGTGGGTAAGCCCAGGCAGACCACCCTTGGGGGGGATTGTATGTGCATACAACATGCAGCTTCTTTGTATTGCCAAGTAACAACATAGTATGAAGCAGCTCACATGAAGACAGGGAGGTCTGCTGATGAGTCACCACAGACACTTTAATATGACTCTTATAGTAAATTAGAATACCACCACGCCGCTTGTTTCCCAGCCGATCCTGTCTAATAAACTCAAAGCCAGGGATCGCACAGGCTGAGTAAGGAACTGAGGGTTTCAGCCAGGACTCTGTAATGCCAAGCGTGTCAGGCTTAAAGTGTGCAGCCCAGGCAGTGAGTTCATCCAGGTTGGGCAAGAGACTGCAAATGTTAAGGTGAGCAAGTTTTAACCCCTTGCCCGACTTCCAACCTACAGGGGGTGAAGAGACCTAATAGGCAGGACTTGGATTTAGCTCAATATCACCAGCCAGGGTCAGTATCACCAGGAAGAGCTAGAGGATATACCACTGGGGGAGGTTACCTCTGGCCGAGGGCCTACGGGCAGGACATGTTCTCATCAAAGTAGGACACAGGAGACATCTGAGGTCAAAGCAGCAGGTAGGGCAGGGGGGCAGTCTATCATGGGCTAGGAGGTTAGAGAAGGTGAAGTCAAACACCTCGTGGGGGACAGACATACCCCAGTGGTCTCCAGACAACTGGGAGGAGTCAATGACCATTAGGGAGAAGAAAAGGCCAGAGAGGAGTCCAATGAAGAGGACAGCACTAGGTGAGGAGGGCATGACACCTTCCCTGGTAGGCTTGGGAGTCTCCATTCCAAGGTTGAGCTCAGCAGTTGCCAGTGAGACCCACCTCATCAAAGTGACAGTAAAGGGCCAGTGGGGTAGCCTGGGGGGAAGGTGGTCAGTGTGCACAGTGCTCTAGTACAGCTAATGAGGACAGGGTCCACCTAAGAGGGTATAGTATTCAACTTAGACATGCAAACAGAGACCTAGAAATTATTGCCAAAATGCTCTCCCCAGGAAATTACAGACAGATTGGTATATGCTTGCAGGAAACCCAGAGAACACCATTATACTGTTCACTGTTGATAGCCCAGCAAGCACCCAGAACAACATCATTAAGAAAGTAGACAGGAGTAAGTAATATAAAGTGGTCCAGGGAGAAATAAGCTGCCCGATACAACAAACCCCAAGCAATGTGTGAGATCAAAAACTTGTGATAATGTCAAAGCAGAAAACACATTTTCCAGCCATACCCATCCTGCTAATAGGGTCCACATTCAGTGAGTGGAGGAGCTTGCAAGCATTTAAGGGGAGGAGGGAATGGGGTGGGTCTGTGGGAAAATTTCAAATTTTGTCCCCCAGAGGCAGGTTTAGATTCCAGTTGTCCTGCCCGTAGATACGGCACCTCACGGTCAGGGCACCTGCAATGGCAGGGGCTGTAGCTTGACTTGCAGGCAGAATTCTTTGTTCTAGGTCTGCAGATGTGCTGGGGATGCCCGCTGGTGCTCGGTTAAGCAAGCTGGCACCTCAACCCACATGAGTGATTCAGCAACCCAGTGGAGGTGGGGGGGCCCTCCTAGCACAGGTTGCCCACGCCACCCTTCCATGACAAAAAAAATCAGTTCCAGAATTCGGAGCTACAGGATGTGCTCTCTCTTTTTAACAGGGAGAGCTAGCATGTCACTGTGGCAGTAGCCAATACAGTCACAATCCAGGAGTTGAGTGTTGGTGCCAAAAATTTAAAATTTTGTCCCCCAGAGGCAGGTTTAGATTCCAGTTGTCCTGCCCATAAATACGGCACCTTGCGGTTGGAACACCTGCAATGGCAGGGGCTGTAGCTTGACTTGTAGGCAGGATTCTTTGTTCTAGGTCTGCAAACGTGCTGGGGAGGCCCGTCGGTGAGCCGGCACCTCAACCCACATGAGTGATTCAGCAACCCAGTGGCGGCAGGGGGGCCCCTCCTAGCACAGATCGCCCACGTCACCCCTCCATGATGAGAAAAATCTGTTCCATAGGTGTGACCTGCTGAAAGAGATATACCCAATGAAGATGGTACAGTTATGTAAGAACTTACCATCACAGTAGATCTTCGAGGGAATCTCTTTCAACAGGTCATGCTGACCCACTATCCCCCTTTGGAGTTCATTCTGTTCCAGACTGGTTATTCTTTCTTTGGTGCTCCTGCCTTATACAGGCCTAGGCACCCTTTCTGTCTTCTGGGTTCCCCCAAGGTAGGCCAGGCATAGACGGTCTCTGGCGAGAACGAACTGAGGAGTTAGTGGGGCTGTCTATGGCTTTATATGGTATGTGACATCAGCACACTGATGTTGGCATGGGCAGCCCCTAGTAGACTGCTACAGAAAAAGGCTTGTGTGGGATTCTAGCACCTGACGGCTAAGTTCCATAGATTGACTGTCTGAAAGAGATTCCCTTGAAGATCTACTGTTAGTGTAAGTTCTTACATAACTGTACTTTGCGTCTCCACCAATTTTCATGCCTTAATGGCTTTTAAACCTACCTTATAAATTTTCTTAAAATGTGATACCCACTTATCTGGTTTGATGACAGCATCAGAATTATATATTATACAGTAGTATAGGCTGAATCCTTGTCTACCTTATAACTACCCATGCCTTTATGCTTGTTAAGCCTTGCTTTATATGCCTTTGTGTAAACTGCTTCTGTACTGTTGTTTGTACTATTGTACTCCTTGCCATTGTATGCTTATAAATAATCCATGCCTTAATGCTTCTTGTTTAAACTGCTTTTGTGCTATTGTGTGTATTCTAGATTACTATGTAACTCCCCTACCCGCTCCCCCAGGTCGTACTGGGAGATGAGCAACTTGTTGTTCAGTGTACCTTACCTGGTGAAACTTTTCAATAAATACCTTTGCCTATCTAAACAATGAGTAATTAGGTTCCAGAAAGTTTTGTTATCCTTATGCTTTATTGTATGTTGTAGTGTTTCCCATAAATATATGTTATACCTAGGTTTTTTTATCAAGAAGTGCCCTGTATTCTCTTCTAAGATTGATATACATTCTTCCTCACATTTCCTCTGAATCGTCGTCCCTCCAACTTCATCCCATGCCCTCTAGTCCTGGAACATCTTTTTCGCTTAAAAATAGTGTATTCCTGCACCCTGTTCCTCCCTGTAAGATACTTGTATGTCTCTATCATATCCCCTCTCTCCCTCCTCTCCTCCAGGGAGTACATATTCAGTTCCTTCAACCTGTCCTCATAGAACTTGTGATGCAATCCATGTACCATCTTTGTTGCCCTCCTCTGAACCTTCTGTACCCTGTCTATGTCCTTACATAGGTAAGGTCTCCAGAACTGCACACTGTACTCCAGGTGGGGCTTCACTAGTGTCTTGTATAGTGGAATTATGACCTCCCTTTTCCTGCTGGTGATGCCCCTGCCTATGCATCCCAGCATCCTATTTGCTCTACCTGCTGCCTTGTCACGCTGTTTCCCTACCTTGAGGTCATCAGAGATGATAACCCCAAGATCCCTTTCCTGCTTGGTGCATGCTATATCCTCACCCCCCAACTGATATACTGTGCCAGGATTTTTGTGCCCCATATGCATTATCTTGCACTTCTTTGCATTGAATTTCAACTGCCAAACCCCTGACCATTCTTCAAGTTTCTGCAGGTCCCTTCTCATTCTGTCTCTGCAGGTCCCTTCTCATTCTGTCTCTGTTGAATGCCTTCTCAGCATCTAAGCTAAGTGGAGCCATGGGGATCTGTCTGGCCTGAATACAGTCTACAAGGATAAGGGTACGTTGGATATTGTCTATTGTATTCTGGTTTCTGACAAACCCTGCCTGGTCCAGATGGATCAAGGAGGGCAAAAGACATTCCATCCTAGTAGGCCAGATAGACATAAATATCTTATAGTCTGTTTTATTTCTTACTTTTGTTTCTCTCTACGACGTGGCACAGTGTCACTGTGATGAGTGTTGAAGGCTACTGCGTGGTCTCTATTTATTCTGTTCCATGTGTGGGGATCCTGGGAGGTATCATGTTTTTATATATTCTAGTTTTTTAAGTACATGTTTTCCTGTTCAAATGTTGTTTAAGAGGTTCATTCTGGTATTTTTTAAGTTTTCAGCTACAAATTCTTGCACTGTGCTGTAATACTTCCGCGCTAACTGAAATGTCACTGCAGCTGTGCGGCTGTCATACTGGGCATTTCTAAGAGATTTCAGCCCAGCACGGCAGCCAATCAGTGAGCTAGTTAAGCTCATGAATAATGATTAGACTTATAACTAATGTTAAATGCTCGCAGGTTACAAAAGGATTGGTTTTGTTTTGTCTTTTTTCTCATTTCTGCATGACTTTGAAAACTATAGGCCAGATTTTCAAAGGCCAGAGAATGATGCAGGATGCGTATCAAAAACAACTGATGCAAGGAGCAGGGTGCATCAAAACTTGTGTCAGTTTTGATTTTCAAATGGAGCATGCATCAAAAACAGGTCTGCATGCGCCAGACTGGCTTGCGCCATGCTTGCACTGAAAAACTGCCTGCGCAATGTCATAAGACATGCCTATGTCACTGAAATGATGCACCATCTCCTTATTTGGGATTTTCAAAGAATGTGAGCTCTGTCCTTGTGCCTAAGATGCATGTCGTTGTTACGCCAGCCAGACCTGGTCTAAGGGACACTAGAGCATATAAAGAGACCCACATCAGGCAGACAGACCTGATTATGGTACTGTTAATGGCCAATATTCCTTTGCAGGACTAGTTTAGAATGTTTTAGGGGCTTAGTCTTGGCCATTTCATCTGCTGTTTTTTATGACTCAGCTTGCATCATTCTCATCCCTTGCATCATTTTTTTGACTCAACTTGTACATTCTTGAGTCATTTTTTGACTCAGCTTGCACCACATGTATGTAATTAAGGCTGTGTCGCCCCTGAAAAAGGGACTGTCATGTCTCACTTGGCCTACCTAGTCATCAAGATTAAAAATAGATCTGTAAATAAATAATTAACATAATTGAATCAAAGCTTTCTTTTGGAAAAAAAAAGTTTCTATACCTAACTGTTTGAATGTTATCAATTTTAAACAAATTATCTTTTGAAGGTCTAACTTTGGAATAGTTGGGGCTAGAAATGTAATTTTTTAAATGAATGCTTGGAGTTCAGCTATTAAGAATTAGCTCTGTTGATACTGTTTTTATGTATTAATAATACTGTGAATATTGTTAACACTATTCAAAACAGCTTTTCTGCAATGTTGCCCATAAAGTATTTTTAGTTAAAACACAGCTTAAAATTGAAAAATATAGCACGTGGACATGTTTTTTTTTAAATGCCAATAGAGTATGAGAACACTCTTTTTTGTATTGACACTATAAATTACATGACAGTTTAAAAGAAATTCAATAAAAATAATTGTTAAATGTATTCTGAGTTTTTGTAATGCTACACTTTATTTAATTAGTAACTGTGTAGTTTACAACTTACTTTTCAGTCATCTTAAACCTTACTCACAATTCAAACTTTCCAGAAAAGTAATATGACTTGCTCAATGTCACTGTCACACTTTCTCAATATCCTTTGATGCTTTCACAGGGAAAGTGTGACAGTGACATTGAGCAAGTCATATTACTTTTCTGGAGTACCAGCAACTCGGACAAGCCAGCAATGTATCCAGGCCAGTGTGGCAATTGTTCTGACTGACTTTCAATCAGAATATTTGCCACACAGATCTGGATACATGGCTGGATCATGAGTCCTAATTATACTATTAATGTACTAACATTGTAGATACAAGTATTTATAATACAAGACAGGGTGTCCATTCTAGTATTTGTGATGCCTCATGCTATATGAAGGGCTTTGTGAGGCATGAGGTCCAAAAGCTGACTGTCCCTAATTAGCAACACGTACCCCTATGAATGTAACTGTTTTTAATGCACATTTAGGTGAAGTGTCTCCAGTAATATTTTTTTATAAAATAATACAACCGTGCATTCTGATAATATAACTTGGTGTGCTGTGTTGCAGGTGAACAGTACTGTAGCTGGAGGCTGACATTATAACGTTTTCTACTTCTATTCACCCTCATCCTCATCCTCATCCCTCATCAGCCCTATAACTTCACTGTCTCTGACAACCCTACTGAGCAAGAAGAGCCAATATCTCCATAGGTACATTGCAGAGGAGCTGAAGGGGAAGGTCTGTTTTTCACATATGACACTAAAAGCTACAATACAGTGGATATCGAAGAGGGAGTGGAGATGATACACAGGGATCTAGAAAAAAACAGAGATGTGGTTGAAGACATGGCAGGTGGGGGGTCAATGCTAAAAAGTGCAAAATTATGGACCTAGGTCACATGAGCCTTGGTGCTGAGTATAGGATGGGGGAGATGTTGGCAGTCACTAGGCAGGAAAGGGACCTCTGGGTTATTATTTCAGAAGACTTCAAGGTGGCAGTGCAGTATGACAAGGCCATAAGCAGGGGCAATGGGATGCTGGTGTGCATAGGGAGAGGCATCACCAGCAGGAGAAGAGAAGTAGTGCTGCCACAGTACTGCTCACTGGTATACCCCCACCTGGTATTCTGTGTCCAGTTCTGGAGACTGTGCCTCAGAAAATACATAGATAGGGTGGAGATGGTTCAGTGAATGGCAACCAAGATGGTGCAGGGGTTGTAAGAGAAGCTGTATGAGAAGAGCGTGAGAGAGCATGGTGTGTACACTCTGAAGGACAGGAGAGTGAGGGGTTACATGATCAAGACCTTCAAGTACATCACAGGGGTGAACAAAGTGCAGGGATGAAGCCTCTTCCAAAACAGGATAAGCTTGATGACAAGGGGCATGCAATAACAACTGGAGAGATGACATTTCAGGAAGGATGCAAAGAAATACTTCTTCACAGAAATGGTGGTAGAAGCATAGAACCAACTGCCAGTCAAGGTTGTGGAAGCTAAAAAGATGGAAGGCTTCAAGCATGCATGGAATAGATACAGTGGCAAATTACATAAACAGGGAAGGGGAAGTGTTCCCTGAGACCAGGTAGGGTCTGCAGAGGTACGATAGGCAGGGAATCCTTGGGAAGATTGGGTGGGGCTTGTGGTCCTTTACTGCTAACAATTTTCTATATTTCTATGTTTCTATCAACTCTTGCCAGATCGGTCACTTGTGATGTCAATGACAGTGGTCACAATGTTGATGAGCCAGGTATGAAGAGGAACAGAACTAGTCACTAAACAGTCAGTCATTCTTCTGCTCTTTGCAACACCCAATACTAGCAGGTAAAAAACCTACAGAGTAAATAAAGAAACATACTTCTGAAGTAAAATATTAGCAACTGACTACTTATAAAAAGTAGCATTTGTTGCCAGCTGTATTTCATGCTACTGTAGCTCTTTAATACAGACTCCAGAAAAGTTATTTTGCCACAAAATGAACAGAGGGATCATCACAGTAGCAGCAGATAATGGATAAACAAAAACTCACTGTTGTGTGAAATCAGGCAACCAACCTCAGCTGAAGACCACAGAGTGGGACCCCTGACTGGCACAGTACGAGTGATGATGGGTGAAAGGAGAACTAAAAGATGAGATGCTGACATGGAGAAGACAGATGTACAGACACACCGGACAGCAACATAACATTTAATGATCAGCAGCAAAACACAGCATTCAAGCAACTGACTTTAATGCTCTGTCTCCACTGAATGGCTGGATCTCGCCCTCCCTTCCACACCTATCTAATTATCACCACCCTGAACTTTCACTATAAAACAATGGATGGAGGTGAATCATTCAGACTGGCTGACAGCATTCTACCAATATTATGTCAAGCAGGTCTTGGGGTAGGATAAGGTATAACTGGGCAGACTGGATGGACTGATGATCTTTATCTGCCAACATTGTGTATGTCTCCATGTTATTGGCGAAAAACATTTATTTACAATTAAATACAAACATTTGTTTTAATGATACAAACACAGTTTTGTTTTATAATAGCATTAAGGTACTCCCAGGTTTGGGATACCTTAGCTATTTTAATCTTTGGTAATAAAGCACTTGACTTCACCTCTCACCTCATTATTCCCCAAGGATTAGATGAATGGTCAGTGGGTAACCAAACCCTTGGTCATGTCTTAATGTTAAATTTCTAGCACATGTTCTTTTATTTACCATGATTTTCCCCACCTGAACCACTGGCACCTACCTCTTACTCAATCACTGTTGTCAGCAACTCCCACAGATTTGTGTCCCTCCTTTCAATAATAATTATTATGTGTCACAAAATTTGACTTGGGAATGATTCTGCCACACACAGGTAAACAGTTAAAGTACTTAAAATTTACATAAGTTTAATAAAAATGTGCCACAAGTTTTGTACAAAACAAACAAACAAACAAACAAAAAAAAAAAAAACAGTTTCCATGCAAGGATGCAAGCCCCCTCACAACACATTAACAAAGTAGAAGCCATAGCTCCCACCCAGTGAGTGTGTTCGGCTGCTATGCCTGTCTGTTCCTGTGCAACAGTTGTTAAACAACTCCTAGGTGACCCCTCATATACAGTAATTAATTGTATTATAGTGCTGTGGTAACACCACTATAGTTAGGGTTGAGTATGGTGTTTAATTCTAACCCCCTAAATGTGCATCTTAATGGCTTTACCGACATTCAACAAAATTGCACAACATTTTGTATATGTGGTCTGCAAGGCATGGGCTCTTGATCTGGCAAGTTTTGTTCCAGCTGGATGTGCAGATTCTGAGAGTTGGATGGTGCCAAAACAGGAAAAATTTGAATTTGTTTTGCTGTTTTTTTGCTCTCACCTACAGCCAGGACAGTTTTGAATTTTGTTCTGAAATTTTCAAGGAAGAAAGGGCATGCTCTAGAATGGTGCCTTTTATTGGTTTGGTGAAAGAAAATTAACCCGCTCCCCAGTTATAAGAATTTGAAATTTTGGTTCTGAGCATGCTCAGTAAGGTCTTTCAGACAGATGTTTGCTACAAAAAAAGAATCTCTGTTCATGAAAGAAGATTCTTGTTTCATGAGTTGAAATTCTTCTTTCATTAGAAAAAAATTATTGTTTCACATGGCAGCTATCTTGTTTCCATTTTTTTTTCACAAAAAGTTTTTGAAACCTATGAAAATGATGCTCTGAAGAGACAGAAACACATGAATCTAGTTATACAGGATCTATTTAGCTTGATTCTGGAGTTATTTTTTCAATAAACAACCCTGAAATGCGTTGTTGGTACATCCCAAAAATCATTAGTGAGGCTTATTTCATGAGCTGGTTTCCTTGTTTCATGAGGCTCATGAAAAAGGAATAGGGCCTCATGAAACAAGAACTTTGCCTCACAAAACAAGATTTTGTACTTTTGTTTTGTCAGAAGGCATCTTGTATTGTGCACTAATGAAAATATTAAGAAACAAGAAGGTGGCTCATGAAACAAGATTTTGGACTTAGTTTTGTTTTCACATTCTTGTTTCATGAGAAGGCATCTTATTTTGTGAGGTCATGAAAATCTCACCAAATAAGAAGGTGGCTCATGAAACAAGATTTTGGACTTAGTTTTTTTTCACATTCTTGTTTTGTGAGAAGGCATTCCAATTTCGTGAACTCACAAAGATCTTACTAAACAAAGAGGTGGGCTCATGAAACAAGATTGTGGATTTAGTTTTTTTTCAGTATCTTGTTTTGTTAGCCAACAATCTTTTTTCATGAGCCCTCATGAAGCAAGACTGCTGGCTCACAAAAAAATATGGGCTCACGGGAGAAGCATTTGAGTATATTCAAAAAATCAAGACTTTTGCTCATAGCTGTGCCATTTTTGAAGATTTCAAAGCCAAATTGTTAACATGTTCTTATCATCTGACTTCATGAACAATTGTGGAAACATACTTAACACATGACAGAAAAGGTTCATCTATAGAAGCACAGAACCGCAGGTCTCCTTCTGTACCCAGATGAACTTCTGCGCATCTGTGTCTGTAGCAAAATGGAAGTGCAAGACTTGGAAGGCCCTGTGGTTCCAAGCCCACATGGACTCCTCAGATTGTGCATGGCCAGAGGGCCCTGTATATCTGCATATGTAACTGCACCGAAGTGCATGGCCCCAGAGGGTCCTGCACTTTTAGATGCATGGAAGCACAGGGCACTTCCACAGCCAGACAGATAAACATAGAACTTACTGACAGATAAGGACTGCTTGGCCCATCATGTCTACCCATTATTCCCTGCTTGTAGTATCTCCACAGATCCTATTTGATCTCTGGCCATTCACCCCCCTTCCCTTTCCATAGGATTCCCTTATGCCTATGCCGCGCATTCTTGAACTCTACCACTGTTTTTGCCTCCACCACCTCTGCTGGAAGACTGTTCCAGGAATCTATCACTCTTTCTCTGAAGAAGTACTTCCTCACATCTCTCCTGAATCTACCCCATCCAGCTTCCTGTCATGCCCCCTTGTCCTTGTACAACTTTATCTCTGAAAAATACTTCCCTCCTGTACCTTACTTACCTCCATGAGGTATTTAGAGGTCTTTATCATAACCCTCATAGAAACATAGCATTACAGCCGTACAGAACCACGGGTTCCCTTCTGTACCCAGATGGACTCATGCACGTCTGCATCTGTAGCAATGCAGAAGTGCAAGGCTTCGCAGGCCCTGTGCTTCCACACCCATGTGGACTCCTCAGCTGGTGCATGGCCTGGAGGCCTGAATAAAAGGGACATGCATGAATGAGGATATGATTCTACTGTCTCAAAAAGAAAAGAAAGTCATTGCAAAAAACTGCATTAATGCACTAGTTAGGGTTCAGCTTAAAGCAACAAAAGTAGGGGAAATGTGGCATTAGGGTTTCTAACCCTGACTCCCCATCCCCACCCCCAAGCAGCAAAAGGAAAAACATTAGCGTTTAGGCTCTCCTGAGTCTTGGTGAATCAGTGGTGCGGTCTTCCTTGGGGTTATCAGTCTTAATGCTCACCCCTGCCCCCCCAGCCCATAGCCTCCTGTCCAAACCACAAGGTACAGCTCCAGAGCCTCATACTCATACACGCTTCAAAAGTACAGAAGTATGTCTGAACACATTTTGTTGTCAACAACGTGCAGGCCTTGCCTGAAGAAAACAGATCACATCTGACCTTGTTTGCTCAGAGGAGGGAGTGAGTATTAGGGTTTACAACCCGAAAGAAGACCCCACCACTGATTTGCCAAGACTCAGAATAGTCAAAACCCTAATGTTTTTTTTCCTTTTGCTGTTTGAGGGGTGGGGAGTTAGGATTGGAAACCCTAATGCCATATTTCCCTACTTTTGTTGCTTTAAGCTGAACCCTAACTGGTGCATTAATGCAGTTTTTTGCAGTGAATATAACAACTGTACAATCTACACACATCAAAATAAATATATACCAGACTGCCATAACAATTTCTTGGCACTCAACCTCTGTCTCAGCATTAAAATATAAAGCACTGCCCTCTAAAATGTAAAGTAAATCACCAGATTAATTATGCATAGCACAAATTTACTTTAGAGAGTAATAACTAAGAATTGTGGGTACCATATGTTTAGTGTTAAGGGCTGTTTCTATCATGTTAGTTTACATTTTTAGTAGTTTGCAATGCATGTTCAGAAATAGCTCTCTATTATTTAAAAAAGTTCAGTAAAGCTACTGTTTACAGAACAAGGCTAAATTCTGGATGTAAAATACATAGCATTATGTACGTAAATTGCTTAGTAGTTGAGAGCCATGGCCCCAACTTCTTCAAAGAAGTAAGCAAGTGAAGAAAAAGATATAGTCTTCTACACACGTCTGCATTGCAACAGCAAGCCCAGGCCAGCCCCAACCAACAGAGAGCAGAGGACTGAAGTGAACCTCTACCCCTCCCCTCTATGCTATGATGGCCACAACTTCTTCAGTGAAGCAAGCA
This sequence comes from Neoceratodus forsteri, assembly GCA_016271365.2. NCBI lineage: Eukaryota > Metazoa > Chordata > Ceratodontiformes > Ceratodontidae > Neoceratodus > Neoceratodus forsteri. The sequence goes on from CM057453.1 coordinate 1,268,259,191, forward strand.
AGCAGAGAAAAAATATATGTACTTATTCTTCTCCCTCTGCATAAGTCTGTGATTGCACTGCACCACCACCAAGCCCCAAACAACAGAGCACGCAAGTCAAAGTGCTCTGTTCTTTATTGTCCCATTTTGAAAAGATGCTTCCCACAAAGAGGAGATATGGTCAACTTGGACTTTAAAGCAAAAATTCAGAAAAGGTATATTTGTTTAGTTTTTGTGGACAGGGAAAAGAGGGCTAGACAATACTGCATATTTTCAGCCTGGTGGGGGAGGGGATACAGATGCAAACCAACTGAAGATGAACCAGATTAAGCTGTTGGTGGTATTTTTAGTGAGATGGGAAAATTTGGCTAGGATACCAGGATAATTCCCCCCCCCTTTTTTTGAGAAGTGCTTTGGGCTCTTAAATGTCCACCTGAACAACCACCAGAACAGGCAGACAGGGCCTCGGTTTAATGTCTCATCCAAAGGAGTAACACCTCAACAGTACAGCATCCCCTTAGTACTGTATTTGTAATCACATTCTATGAGGCTAATCCAAAGTTAAAGTTTGAGAAAATGAAAGCCCTGGCAACAAGCACTGACAAACTGTTGAGAGCTATGGACTGAGGTGGTGGACCTCTGCTGCCCCCCGCCCCATCCACCATTGCTTTGCTGTGGCAAACAGTTTGAGAAATATTGATAACCGAGGTGGACTTCTGCCTCCCCGCCCATCCCCCATTCCCCAAGGCCTAAAAGCCTGCCCTGCACTTACTGTTACTGTGTGAATTTGTGAAACTTTCAGTGCCTGGCCTGCCTGTCTGCCCTGCCTGTGCTTAGCTATACAGTGCACCCAGGTCCCCAAGCCTGTCTTCAACTGTACAGCAGTTTTGGTCTCTCTTCATCATTTACCAGTCCTGTGGTGTGGGTGGGTGTCAGCAGGTCTTCTTATTTATTTATTTATTTACGAGATTTATCAGGAAGGCATACTGAGCAACATGCTCGATTCCAGATGCGACCTGGTTTGGTTGCACTCTGCAGCAGTTAATGATTAGTTGTCTTCATCCAAGATGAGTAGTCCTCGCCTGTGTCTCTTCATGTGCAGAATTAGCAGCTCAACTCAAGTATTTTCAAAAACTTTAAATTGATTTTCTCTTTGGGGTGCTACTGGCTATGACATACATAAATTAAAACAAGAGATCCAGCGCCCCCCCAAAAAGAAATTGGCAAGTTATTAAATTATTGCAATGTGCTTTCTGCCTCAAATGGCCACTCAATTATTTTGTCCCAAAGAAGGGGACTGGGTGTCTTTTAGTTTTTCAGAGCAGAGCTCTGCTATCAAAGTAAGCTCAGCTACCAGTTGGCAGAGTGGATCTCCCATTGGCTGAGGCCCATTCCAAAATGCAACAGCCGAGTTGGCTCCCTTTAAAATATTGTGCACTGCCTTACTCACTAATTTAAAATAAGGTGCAGTTCCCAGCCGCTGTCTGGTGATTGGGTGAGCCAGCTAATGGAGCCAGCCATATATCTCCCTAAAACATAAACAAGTCCAGAATTAGCAACTCAATTCAACATATCCAGAATTAGCAGCTCAACCCAAGTACTTTCACAAGCTTTAAATTGCCTTTCTCATTGGGATGCTGTGGGCTATGGCATGCTAATAGACCCCCATTCCCCTTTGGGATGAAATTAGTGAGTAGCCATTTGAGGCAGAAAGCACATTATAATAATTTAATGATTTTCCTATTTGTGTGTGTGTGCGGGGAGGGGGGGGATGCACTGGAGCTCTTGTTTTAATTATATAGCACTCAAATGAGAAAAGCAATTTAGAGTTTGTGAAAGTACTTGGGCTGAGCTGCTAATTCCGGATTTGTTTATGATGGGGACTGCACCTTATTTAATGACTTGCTGACTGGTGGCTGAGCTTACTTACACACCAGAGCTAAGATCTGAAAAACTAAGAGACCCCCCCCCCCCACTCCCTTTTGGGATAAAATAAGTGAGTAGCCATTTGAGGCAGAAACCACATTGTAATAATTTAATGACTTGTCAATGTTTTCTTTTGGAGGGGGGGTGCACAGGGTCTCTTGTAAAGATACTGAATATAATTTGCAGTTAGTGAAGGAAACATAAAGCACAGTTGTTTTTACTTATGAGAGAGCTTCTTTATACATAGCCCATGCATCACAGGTTACTGTAAAACTTGAAATTTTCACTGTAAACACTTTTAGCTATTTTTGCTGATGCACTAATTTGAGCTAAAATAAATTTGCACTAATTAGTGTTATTAGCACTTTTTCTATCATAACGAATGTGCTGCAAATGACATAGCACTAAATTTTATTGGTGCAATTATGGTTGCATTTCTGTTGCCCTAAAACTACTTTGTGTGAAAATAACCAGTTTTACAGTACTTAGTTATTGATTATGTACAGTGGTGTCCCCCAGGATGAAACCCACTTTTAAAGCCCTCTGCAGTTTGCTGCAGCAGACCTACAGAATAAAGTAATGTAATTTCAATGGCAATTAGTCCCTTTTGTCATGCAGGAAACTGTGGCATTCACTGTGCCACAGTTTCATGCATGACAAAAGGGACTAATTGCCGCTGAAATTTACTTGCTTTATCTAGTATGCTGCAGCATTCTGCAGAGTGCTGCAAATGCTGCAGAATTGGGTTTCATCCTGGGGGATGCCACTGCATAATGAATAAAAAAATCAAAAAATAGTTAGCCTCAGCTTTGTCTGAAAGAGAAAATGAAATGGTTAGAGTATACTTTTGAAGTCTTCTTGTTTGGAAATGCTACAAAACATTTTTAAAGACATCAATTTCCTTTTCTTGTGGTATGATTTTGTAATGGGTATTACAATCTCGTCTAGCTGTAGGATTTATCACAAAAACGCCTTATTCTCACTTTAGATGGGAAAGGCTCTTTCAGATATGAGAACCTCTAAATTGGCTCCATGATACACCACCCACAAATACTAGCATGGGTGTGAACCTTATTTACTGCTGCCTCCATTAGCAAAGGAATGCCGCTTTATAACACATACAGGTTTGAAGCGATTACTCTAAAATAAGTAAAACATGGATTCAGTAAAGATTCAGTAACTCAGATGACATTGAATGTTTCTGTAAAAAAGGTCATGATGAAAACTTTTTCTATATCTTATTTGAATGCCCTGTATATGAAAAAGCATTTGTCAATATCAAACGTTTGGTTGCTTGTATTTGCTATGTAGGTGTTTGGCATTGATAGAGCAGAGGTGGTAATTAACAAATTTATAACATGAGTTGTAATAGTGAAAAAATGCAGAAGCAGCACCATCAATGAGTACTGTACTGTTGTACAACAAACCCGCCCCTGCAGCCAGCAGCTTTCTGCTCCTAATATGACAGACTTGATCTCTACTGTGGTCCGACTCTTGGACTAACTAAATTTAATTCTGTGCTGGCTGGGGCATGGGGGGTGAAAAAGCTGCGGCGCCATAGAGTTAGACAGTCAGTAGACTTTACTGTATTGAGTGTGTACTGTACTCTCCTGACAGCAGCTTGCCCCCACCATCCCCCCCCCACTCACAAAGAACTTGACCTCCAGTCTGGCTCTAACAAATTTTAAGTTAACTCTAGGGTAGAGTGGGAGTCTAAATGATAGTGGCTAGCTTAGGGCAAACACCAAATACAGAAACAATACAGTTAGCCAGCTTGTTGTGTATGGCTGTCCATACATTATTCTTGATCTGCTACATTATCAGTGCAAGACAAGACAAAACACCATAAAAACATACAAGAGAAAGTGTGCTTGCAATTTGTTTTTCCCATTCATCACTCAGTTGTTTCTTAAAGCAGCAGTATTTCTTAATCACCGTGTACTTTCTTTCAGCAATAATTTTTCTGAAAAGCATTAAGGTACCATCTTTTTTCATTTCCTTTCACTCCTGAATGAAGATACGGGATTTTGAATTTTTAAATTGCTCCCACTCCTATGCCACGCCCGTCATGAAAAAATGAAATACCTTGGAGTGGTTCTTTGCTGTTTACCATCAAAAACATGTGGTAGCACCATCCTAACACACCCACAATATGATTATATGTACATTCAACAAATAACATCAGCGGAAGAGATTTTTAAAAAGTGTGAGTGGCAGCCTGCTTTAATGACATGAGTCATTACTGTAATTACAAAATGAGCTATAAAAACATTTTTAAAAATAGCCAAGAACGGTAAAAATAAACTGATGATAAAGATGTCAGAAATACAATTTTTGCAAAAAAAAAATTATGTGACAAAATGTTTGCTGACTAACAAATACTGATGCTTTAAATACTAACAGCCCTGTCCCCATGGCCAGTGTGAGAACTTCAATCCAGTGTAATTTCCTACGCTTCCAGGTATTTTATAAAAAAAAAAAAAAGAAATTAAACACAGCAAGGCCACCTAATATTGAACAGTTTGGATGATGAGGTCAGGCAGCTTATGTACCTTAACCACATTAAAGAGCTAAAAACTGAAAAATGCCACAGCCAAAACAATGCCCCATAATTTGTCACCCTGACTCCTACTCACAGGTTAGAGTCTCATCAGACTGTCATGTGGCATCATGACATGAGAGCTCAACACTGACTGATTGCACTAGCAGCAATGCAATAAAGTCAGTACACCAAAGCTGGCTGGCACAGCTTCATTCCAGTGATTTGTTTCAGCTTCCACAGGAGACCAGCATGGGATGAGGTCAATCTGTTATTATACAATGGGTTAAATCCAAAGTCGGAAACCCCGTAATCTGATTGGCTGGCTGGCACCTTTGCCAGCATGATAAATCCTCCAGTATACCCACTGGAAAAGGTGCCAGCCTCATCGGCGAAAAAGCACCCTGAGTCCCAAACATGAAGCTGAAATCCACCATACTGGATCCCCGCTTAAACACTGCTATCTCAACTGCTGTGACTCCTGCTAAACCGCGATTACAAAATGGGACTTTTAAACAAACAGCAGTATTAAATGACCACACCTCACGACTCCCCATTGCAACTCCACATACAACAAACCTTTTTTAAAAAAATAATTTCTTCTCCCCGAAGTACAGCACTGCTCCACATTTGAACTCTGCAACTAGTCATGATAATGGTCTTCCTCAAACCACGTTTCCACATTTTGTGGTCACTCTGCTCCACTGCCACTCGCTCCTTCATTGTAACTGTTTTATACAGTCCCACTCTCCCATAAGATTAAAAAACATTGCATACTGAAAACGGGGGGAAAAAATAAATGCCCCTGAGTCACGACATTCCTGCATACTGGCAAACTTCAACCTGGAACAAAATGCTCTGTCACCAACAACATGGTAGTGCTCAGAGTGCACACATGGCAACCATGGCAACACCCTAGCAAACATCATTATTTTTTTTCAGGTGCACTAACAAATACAATAAACATAAATTAAAATACACCCCCCAAAAAACAATTTTAATTATTTTTTCTATCTCCTTAAAAAAGCAGAACATTACATAATAGCAATATACCCCTCCAGGGAGTGGGTATATGGGTGGATTTATCACTTCTGGTGTGGTTAATTCACTCAGCTGCCCCTTGTGATTGAACCACACCAGGCATGGTAAATCCACTCATATACTCACTCCCTGTCGTGGTACATTGCGTAATTAACCTACATTAGGGGTCTGCTCAGCTGCTACTATAGATGCCTAGTATAATACAAGACTGCTAGAAGCTTACTTAGATAGTCCAACAAGGTAACAAAGTATCCAAGGAAAGGGTCTGGCGCTCTCCTGGCCTGGGAGGATAAGCCTGAACAATACTACAATATATGCACATAGTAGCACTCAACAAGATTTCGCTGTCAGTAAAAATCACACCAAGGCATAAACAATTTAGTTGCAAATATATATTTATTGGCCCCTATGCATGAATGGGGCAGAGGTACATGAGAAATGCACGTACCCTGCCTGCATCGGTCCGCACCGACCAGTATGCACTACCAGCCACCACCTGTCCGCAGCCCTGCCCCCGACATGCAGGACTATGAGTCACAATCCTGGGAGGGCATTAAATGGGATGCCCGACCCAGGCCCAGAGTGGATCTCTTGTGCCCCTGAGGCATTAGTGCACGTGCCGTGCATATGTATGGCACGGCACGGCACTCAGTTGTTCAATAAACAATTTGTTTTCAATTGTTGGCCGGGCACACTCCTGGACAGCTGCCCCTTCCCTCGCCCTTCAGCTCTGTAGCAGAGGCTGCACTGGGGTGTTGGAATTCAATCCCGCCACAACTGATGGGGGATGTCTGTGGGGGTGCACACCTGGTTACGGCAGGGTCCCGGCTGCCGTAACCTGCAACCCTGCACCTGGCACCACGCGCTATCATGAATGCCGCTCACCTCAGCCATGCCCCCGACACCTCCCCTGCCCCCATCATGTTGCTTTCTGCATGGCCTGGGGATTGGGCATGTGCCAGCTGTGCACCCCAGTTGCCAATGCCATACAACCACCACTCCTTGGCATTCTGACTTAGCTATGCCAACGCACTTGGTTTATGCAGCATGTTGGCATAGTGCATAGGGCCAAATGTGAGTGGCAGACCTAAGGCTGGAACAGACTAATACCCCCTGAAGAAGAAGATCCCCTGTGGTCGAAGTGACAGGGTTAGTCTGTTCCAGCCTTAGGTTTGCCACTCACAATGAATGCAACTTCGTGACTGATTTTTTTGTTTATGCCTCAGTGAGATTCTTTCTGAGAGCAAGTTCTCATCGAGTGCAACCATTTATATATATAGAAGCATACTTAGCCAATCTGCCCATGCCTATGACCCACAAGCACCTAAACCCTAAGTCTACGTACTCGCACCCCCGTGATAAAAACAGAGTAATTCCACAGCTGAGACTCATGGCCTAATTAGCCACCCCTCAGCAATTTGTTCCAGGAGGCTCTGCTTTGACCTTGATTATCCGCTAATCATAATTATAGGTTTAACACATGTACAAACAATAGCCTGGATCACAATCTTATTTTACCAGCTCACCCACACAGCACTGCAGACAGCCACTAAGAATAAGCCCTTATAGGAATCTCCCTCCACCCCCAAGGTCCAGCTCACTCTCCCACTCTGTGGCATGAGTGCAGTGCTTAAAAACAACTTAAAACCAACTCCTGCACTACAGTCAGTACTCAATGAATGAATGTCTAATTTCCACTGGCTATGTTGGGCTTACGTTTGGCTTCTCTGACCATCTCCTTTACCCCCCAGCCCACAATGGCAGGCAGGCACTGACCTCCAGAGTGTCACTATGTCTCCTAGACCCCTAGTACATACTGGAAATACACCATACAGCAGACAGTGTTCAGAATGGTCTGCTTAAACAAAATCATATAAAAAAAATCTGTAAAGTACCGTTTACTTGTCTTTTAGTTCGTTTTTTCTGTCTGCCTACCTGGACGCAGCTGTTCTGTTCATGCATGCACTTCTGTTGATCGATGAGATAATCTTTTTTCTGCCTGCTGAGGTGTGATCTTGTTGCCCCTCCTGCCTCAGTGCTTCCTCCTCCTGGCTTCTTCTCCCAGGTTTCCTATGATCTCCTATTCCTGTCCTCAGACCTCCCTAGCGCAGGTCTCACTCGGTCCTCCACTCCAATCCCAATGACACTAGTCTTCTTTCACCTCATGACCTGCATTGCAATTATGGAGCCTCCCTCAGTCACAGACCATGATGCTATTGAAAATGTTGCTGCAAGCAAGTACTAGCTAGCTAGTATGACCCACTGATGGTACTCTGTGTCTGATAGACTGTCTGTGATTCAGCCTGCCCTGGCCCACGCATCCTGCTCACACTGCCAGTCCCAGATTCTGCCTTGGGCTTCCTTACAATGCTTTCCTCAGTACCCAGTTGCTCCCTACCCAACTGTGCTCTCTTGACCCGTCCCCCTAAAATGGCTTGCCTCCTGTCCATTCAAGTCCTCCACCCTCCTGGTCCTGGTGGAGATAGACTGTAGCTTCTTTTTTCATTCATTTCTTTTTTTAAATTAACCTCTGGACCTGCAGACCAGCTGAGGGAATAGGAAACCTGGGAGCCTGGCCCCCTGAGCAGCTGAAGATCTCTTTTTCTCTTCTGGGCCTTTTGGCTCACTCTTCACTGCTCTGGCTGTTCCTGCCTCTCTGCCCAACTGTCTATGGTGGACGACTGTTGTCTGGCTGCTGTCCTCTCTTCTGAACTTAAAGGCTCAGTACAAGAAGTCCATCATGATTTTCCTCACCATGGTGGTAACCACAATTGACCCTGACACTCTGACAGTGTTGACTCACCTCTGGCCACCACAGACATCCTGAGTCTGTCTCAGTCACACACAGCCCTCCTAGTGCCTTGCGCGCAGTGTTATGCTCATCCTATGCCCTGACCTGCCCACCACCTGGCCGCACTAATCCCACTCTCACTCTCTCTCTCTCTTAGTCTCTCACCATGGCACAGATCACCCACCATGATCCATGAGACTCGAGGCTAAGCCCCTACCCAGCCCCACAAACAGCAGCCTGAGCCTCCTGCATGGCATCAGTGATGCACACCTCAGCTACCACACACACAATTAGACAGCACAGCTGCCCACAGCATAGCCTGTACCAAACATTTGCTACACAATGTGCATACACACAGTTGACAGTGCTGATGACCTCACCAATCCTGAACCCATCCTGGACTCTCACTGTCTCCACAACCCATGGCAGCTGTTCATTGTTCAACATTATGTGTTCTGCTTTCCTTGTCTCCTAGCCCAACTGTACTTGCTGCATGTGTAGCACATGCCAAACGACTCTGCTTCTCCCCTGTCGAATAGTGACTGGAGATGAGTCAAGTTGTGAGACACAGAGAGGCACAATTTGATTGGCTGTTTGCACTGTTGTTGAGAAGCTCATGAAGATTAGGTCAAGGAAACAAAACTAAGTGTAGTGACTTGACTGAGCAGCTCAATGGTCATGGGGCTCTGCTGTTGTGTATTGCCAAGGGTCTGGGATTGGGATTCTGTCAATTTTGCAGGAGGGAGAGGGAAGTGATGACTTTGAACTCTCTCTCTGAAATGTGGAGAGTCAACTCAGCAGTCGGAGTTGCATAAATGTGACTCCACTCAGTTAAAGCTGCAAGGTGGAATAATTACAATTAATTGCAACTGTCTTCAGTTGCAGCCAGTGATCTTGATGGTGGATTTGGGATCTAGAGAAGTCTGTGAGCTAAATCTTAATTAAACACTTCATACACTGACTGTATAAAATCATATTTTTTAAGGCAAAATTCCAGCAATCTGAGACAAGGCACTTCACTACACTACAAATAGCGTATTTGTACTCTCCCCATCTTGTCATCACCCTCTGAGCCTTTTCCAAGTTTCTTTTTTGTACAGTAGCTCACTCTCACTTATCTGTAAGGCAAACAAGATGCAGAAAGGACCTACTGTAGGATTGCCACTGTGGCTGAGTGGGCTCTGTTGGGGAGTGGGGTGGTGGAAAGGACTTTGGAGTGCAACAGCCAACAAGTGCTGCTCCATGTCTGGCATTTCTGGGGGTGCAGATGTGGAAAGCACTCTGGAATGCCACTGTAGTCTAGCATGGCTCCGTTTATAGGGTGGGGGGTTGGAATGCACTCTAGAGTGCCACTGCCACCAAGCACAACTCCATTTCTGGGGGGGGGTGCAGATGCAGAAAGGACTCAGGAGGGCCACAGCTTCCAAGTGTGGCTCCATTTCTGGGATGTATGTGGATGCTGAAAACACTCAGGAGTGCTACTGCTGCCAAGCATGACAGAAAACACACGCAACATAAGACGAGAATGTCATAAAGCCGCACAGCTGCTTGCTGGCCAGCTTCATGCAAATTAAAGGATCAAAGTGCTCATGGGATAGCATCAGTCCTTTCAACACATGACGTTTCCACCCAACAAACAGTGACTAGTGTTATACTCAGCTTGCCTGGGTATTGGTCTGTTACTGACGAGCCCAGTACAGCTTGACCTGCATTGGACACAGCAGTGACGTACCTCCAAAATGTGGTCCATTGTAACGAAATGTTTACTTTGTATGCATGCGCAAGCAAACATAAAAATGTCATTAAATTGCCTTGCAGATATTACTAGATTGGATTTATAACTACTGTCTAACTTATTGCATGGAAATCTTATTGAACCCAATGAATGTACAAGAGGCTAGGAAATTAATTTCTTCATTGTTGTATTGAGGAAAAAGAAAAAAATACGTTGCAGCCTGAAGATTCTCCTTGTATATTTTCATACAGTATGTCACAGTATTTGCACACAACTCATTGTTTCAAGTGAGTTTTTATTTCTGTGTATATTGCTGTAAATTATAAATGTGTTGTGTTATTATTATTATTAGCTTTAAAATAGCCAGTGAACTCACATATCTGGAATGTGTAGTATGGTACAGGCAGCATGCCCATTGGCTCATGCTGTGGACCAATGGGCATACAGCCCTACCGGCGGTGTCAGTCAGCGGGCAGCAGGGGCGGCGGCGGGTGGGTGCTGCTGCCGCGCTGAGCGAGGTGGCCGGGGCGGTGGGGATGTCGGTGGGCGGGGGGGAGGGTCCACTGGACCACCAGGGGTATAGGAGTCATTTATTTCTTCACATAAGCCCACGATCAGGCAGACAGCAGTCCACTGGACCACTAGGAATATAGGAGTCTTTTATTTCTTCACTTAAGCCCGCGATCTGGCAGACAGTGGTCCACTGGACCACCAGGGATATTGGACTCTTTTTTATTTTACTAATGCCCGTGATCGGGCTAACAGCGGTTCACTGGACCACCAGGGATATAGGATTCTTATTTTATTTTACCAATGCCCATGATCGGGCTGAGAGTGGTCCACTGGACCACCAGGGATATTGAAATCTTTTAGATTTAACTGATGCCCGTGATCGGGCTGTGGGGCGCATTGCCGTGCTGCAGGGGCGTCGGTCCCCAACGGCTGCTGCCTTGCAGGGTGCCAGGCGCAAGTCGTCGGGGATCAGCGCACCTGCATTCAAATGGGGCCATAATGACATGCAAATGGCCCCATTTGTGCCTGCATACATTATGGCCTCATTTGCATGTGCACTTTTGAATATCGTGGTTGTTGCGCCTAGCACAATGGAACCTGCGCTAGCGCATCCTCCTGCTCCACTCTGGCCACTTGCGCTGGTGCAGTGCCACTGCACCATGTGTACTGTGGGTGGCCAGGGTGCAATATTCAATGATGCTGAACCATGGTGCAGCTCCGTTGAATATCGCCCGGTCAAACGCCCCTGCGCAGCCAAGTTGAGCTGTGCCCAGGCTTGCGCCACAGCCTGGTGCAGTTTGAATATCTGGCCCACTGTATACACTCACGTATAAATTCAGTTTCAGTGATAGAAATAGGCCCCTAAGAAGGGGGACTTGACTTCTCTGTGAGGTCGACCTATCTTTGGGATTAAGTTTGGTAAACTATTTTTTTGCAACTTTGTAACCTAATTTTGTGAGCAGTTCTGGCTACAGAAACAGATTTTGTGCCTGACGGTCATAAAATAGAATTTTCATTTAATTTGGGCTGAAAAATTATGTCTGCAATTTTACTAAAAGTGAGAAGGGAAAGGGGGGTGACTTATAAGTGAGGTTAACTTAAAGGTGAGTATACTGTATATGGTAATATACAGAAAGAAAGATGTGATGCTGATACTTATACTTTACAGACTCAGCAGTTCAGATTTTATATCCTATACTACTTACTGTCAACCATAAAATAATCTGACTCAAATTAATTGTGGTGCCAAAAAACCTATGGCCTGAAAGTTATCGCTTTCTTGACCCCTAACTCACAAAATACATTTTAGTTCTATGGCCCCACTCTGTGATGTTTGTTCATCAAGTCTAGAATTGCTGTCGCATGTTCCTTCTCCAAGTACTTCAACATATTAAAGTCTAAGTCATTAAAGCCTCGACTACTGCAATGCTTCCTACCTTGGGGTTAATTGGAGTGTTCTGCGTCACCTGCAGCTAGGGCAGAATGCAGTGGCCAGGCTGCTGAAGGGCCTGCCAAGGTCTTGTGACATGATCCCGATCTTGCATGACTTGTACTGGCTGCCGGTAAGGTGGAGGATCACCTTCAAGGTCACTTTACTGACCTATAAAACCATATACTGATTTGGCCCTAGCTATCTGGGCAGCCTCCTGAGTTCTTACTATACCCAAGTCTCTCTCCGCTCCTCTGAGGTGGGCCTCCTAGTGGTTCCCAGGGCACGGCTCAAATCATTTGGAGATTGAGCTTTTGAGGGGGCAGGACCAGCCCTGTGGCACTCACTTCCAAGATCTTTGAGAGAGGCCCCTTTGCTGGAGGCCTTTAAGAGAAGCCTGAAGTCATACTTATTCAGGGAGGCCTTTGGAATATGTCAGGCTCCCTCACACCGGCTGTTTGGTCAGACCTCTTTGCTGAATTGAATTACTATTTTAACTATATAATTTACCTTTATTGATGTTATTTATTATAAAGTAAGTTATTTAAGATTTTTATATTTGTAATTGTTAATGTTCTACTGTCCTGAACTCTGTACAATGCCCTGAGCCTCAGGGAATAGATGCTCAACAGATACTTACTCTCTTACTTCAGTTTTTAAAGCAAACAGTTGACCCACATAATTCATTGTTTGTTTCCATAGAGATGGGTCTACCGACTATGAGCATACTAACAGCAGGAAACCAGGGTGTTGCAACCAGATGTGGCAGACGCCACAGAAAGCATAAAATCAGAGAAGGAAACCACATTGAAATGTAGTATTTCTAATATTGAAATGCTTCAGTTGAGACCAGACAAGTGAGGTTGTTCAGTCCTACAATAAATTGACAATTTGTTCTTTTACTTTCTATTTATGCCTCTTAAATTTATTAGTTATATATTATTTACTAAAAGCTTCAAACTGTAGGAAGGGTCATTAAGACCAAGATCTTATTTATTTATTTAGTTTTTGTTGACTGGGTAAATGCACTAGACAAAACGCTGCCTATTTTTAGGCACAACCCGGGAGGTTACAGAACAATGGAACAGCATCAGAACAGACTGTGGACAGTTTTAAGTAATACAGTACAGTATGACATGACATGTTAGTAAATTACATGCAATTTCAAAGGAAGTAGGTATTTAAACAATGACAGTACAACTTTTTAGCAATTACATATATTTTCAAAGGAAGTGGGTATTCAACAATGACAGTACAAGTAAGGTCATAGGTCAGAAAATGAAATTAGGTGAGTGCAGTGTGGGAGAGATCTGACTGTAAAACTGCAAAGTCAGTAGGAATTGTGAGGGGGAAAGTGCAAAAATTAGTCTGGATTACAAGAACGTCCTGTTTGACAAAAAACATAAAATCCAAGAAATAAGACATAACATATAAAACATATGAAACAAAACAATAAACTGAAGCAATTATAAACTTTAGTAAACGAAGTCAATAATTTCAGAAAACTAAATTGTTGCATGCCTTGATTAGGCCTTGCTTGTCCAGTGCCCACAACATTTACTGTCTTTGGGAGGCAGCAGGTCACTGTACTGCCCTATTTTACTTCTCAGTTCCATTTACATCCTGTAGATTCTAACCAAAAGAAAGGCTCATATACTCGCTTCTCATACTGGCTAAGCCCAAACGGTATAACCCCCATACAGCAACACTTTTACAGCAACATGTGTCGATATTGATAACAGTACCATGTCGCTGCAGAATGTTGCTTAGGACCTGGCAACACTTTCCCCCATCCTGCACCCCCTCCCTGAACCAACTCCGACTTGGAATTGGAATCCGTAAGTATGGGGGGTGTGGAGGGTTTGGGGGGCTAAGACCCCTGAAGAAAAAACATAGTCCAATGTGCGTGGCTCCCTGCCAACTTCAAATCACGGTTGACATGGAGCCTGGCACTGTGATACTGGTCAACAAATTAGTTGTCGAACCAGCATTGTAGAGCCATTGCAAACAAGTTATGGAGACATACAAATAAAGTAAGCTAGACTATTTACAGTATGTAGTTCCATACTTACAAAGCAATATAAAAGCTCAGTGATGAAATGGTGCCATCCCTGCAGTTTGCACAAAACCACCCGATGGAGTTTCGCTCCCGTGTGGACCATTATCAAGGGTGAATTAATAACAGTGTGTTAGACTCTAAATAGTCAAATACTCTTGATGTAAATATGATGTCACTAATCACATGGAAATTGATATAGGTAAAAAAAATAAAGTAATTTTATACATATATATTGCAAAAAAACTTCTGTAATGCACTAGTTATGGTCAAAGCAACAAAAGTTGGGAAATGTGGCATTAGGGTTTCCAAACCTAACACTGCACCCCTCCAACCAGGCAGCACAGCAGGTGTGGGGTGTGCCTTGGGGTTTTCAAGTCTAACACTCACTCTAATGCCACATTTCCCAACTTTTGTCACTTTGACCCTATCTAGTGTATTAACACAGATTTTTGCAATTTATTTCCTTACTTTTTGAGATAGTCGTACCCTGTGCTCCCATCCATATATAATGTTTTTGTATACTTAGTTTTTAACTTTATTTTTATTACTTTATTTAACTGGTTCTTAATATCTCTGCTTTCAGTGGCCCCCTCAGACTCGATTTGTATATAGTGTTTAATATTTTATACTTTCATTGGTGTCCAGTGATACCTTCACCCTTCAATCGTGGCCCCGGTTCCCATTAATTTATACTTAATAGCCCTGGTGTCTAGTGGCCTCCTTCACCAGCCTCCGCTGTCATATTTTTTTTTATATTTTTACTTAAGTCCATTCTCCCCCCAACATGTCCCCCATATCTTAACATTAATGAAAATGTCACTTCCTCATTAGTGTCCTGTAGCCCCCCCACCATGTTCATAGAATGCTGAAAATAAGAAAATGGTACCTCAACGTCTTTTAAATTTCTTTTTACCTGTAAAAAAAAAGTCCACCTTTGATTGCACCACTTTTAACTGACCTCTCACTATGCATGCCCCTCACCCCACTCACACATACTCATTCACCTGCACAGCCCCTCACCCCCCCCACACAGACATTCACTTACCTGCACCAATCCCACAGTGAAGATACACTCTCCGATCAAAGACATGTCTTACTCTTGGAACTGGTGATTACTGTATAAGTAAGGTAACTGTGGTTCTGACTGCAGTTACCTTACTTCTCCTGTGGTGCTTGCTGGTTCCAGACTGCATTTTCACTGTGGGATCAGTGCAGGTGGCGAGGGTGTGTGAGGGGTGTGTGGGGTCTGGGGGGTGTTGTGTGCATAGTGGGAGGCTGGTTGGGGTACAGGTGGGATCATTGGTGGAGGTTTTTTTTTCACAGGTAAAAAAAATTAAAAGACTTCAAGGGACCTTTTTTAATAAAAAAATATAAATTGTAAATTGTGGTATATGAGATTTTATATTTAATTTAAATTAATTTATTTAATTGGCTGTTGGAAGTGGAGCAGTCCCACAGGACTTTGGTGCAAAATCCTGCTCAAGGAGCTCCGCCATGCCCCATTCTGGCTTATTTCCTATGCTACAGCGTAAAATAATTTATTATATGCAGAACTAGAGAAAAGGGTCCCTTTACTGGAATGGCCACAGAATTTATCTGTTCCAGGATTTTTCACATGAAGTGGCTGAATATCATAAGGCTTTTGCAAATATAAGGAGGGAGTTACGCAAGGTGAATATTCAGTACTTCCTTAAGTACTCTGCTACAGTACAAATTTTCTGCACACAAAAATTGTACTCCTTTCCTTCCCCTCATGAAGCTGCTCTTTTCCTTTCCCAGAACATCAGAGGTATGTGGGACCAAGCTGACAGGACTAAGAATGTACAGTCTCTGGGGCGTAGAAGCCCCCTGAATAGATCCAGACCTGGGGTTGCACCACCCCATGGCAGTTTCTCATCAAGCAGTTCACCCTTGTATGTCTGGGATGCAGGACAATTGGCAAGTAGTCAAGCCTAAGAGACACCGTCCATCAGGCAGGCTTAGGGACAAAGACCCTTGGAACAAATCTACATCTCCTAATGCTAAGAACTACTGTCATAGCTGAGGCTCCAGGCATTCATCCCCAGGTTGCAGTACTCCTTCCTGGGAGCGGGAGCCCTCTTATAAGTTTTCCAAGGAGCTGAAGGATTTTGAACGAGGAGCAACAGAAGAAGTTGGTGCTGGAACCTAATGCCACAGAAGACATGGAATTTTTTACACTGTCAGATGAGGGTTTGTCATTGAGACCAAGTTGGGCCTCCATAGTGGAAAGAAAAGCAGAGGGGCAAAGTTGAAGAAGACACATGCAGCAGTTCCATCTCCCCGACTAAGACCTGCTCATTGAATGTCAATGAACTGGACTTTTTGGATTCCTTAAGAAGCTGAAAGCGGGAAACCCACCTTGACTGCCTAAGAACTTTTATTAATGTTATAATGGAATTGCTCTTGGAAATGTTGTGCTTTCTCGTTGCTTATATTCCTTTCTCTCTTCTTTTCACTTTTTCCCTCTCTCCCTCTGAGCTCTACCCTTCTCCCCATCTTTATTTATTTTCCTATACTGGTTAACGTATCATTTTCCCTCCCAACGGGTGTTACCTTGAAGCAGATAACAACCCATCTCATGCCGAATTTAGTGCTGCTGGGGGATGGGCTTAACTGGGTAAGCTATCTTTCCATTTTCTTCAATTCCCTCAGGTTGGGTGCTTTTGAGTTTTTGGGGAAGAGAGAAGGAGGGGAAGGTAAAGTTGTGGGGAATGTAAGAAAAAACAAAGAAAGGCAGAGCACACACAACTACACATACCAAGGGCACTGGTCATTAAAAAAATATTTATTTACAGTACATGCCAACATATTGGAGGCCTAAAAAGCCTGACGTGATTCGGATACTAACACATCCTTTCTCAAAGGCTAAGGCAACAATAAAAAAGCAATAGTTAAATACTCTACTTTCAGTATGACATGACTCACAAAGAGACATTCAGTTGGCCGATACATAATGACTAAATGACACACATCTCAATTCACTTAAAACTCAATTCTGCTGTTAACATACATCAATTAATTAAGACAAGCCCCAGTTTTATTCAAGGAACAGTTTAAATAGCCAGGTAAAGGAAGACAAAAAGAAAGAAATGGGGGGAAGAAACATCAAGGGGGATGAGGGGAAAAGGGGAGAAGAGAGGAAAGAAAGAGAGTGGGGGAGAAAGACCAGGGAGAAGGGAAAAAAGCTGTTTACAGAAGCACAATAATAATTTACTCAATACACTTTCTTTTTTAAAAAAGGCTTAAGTTCAAATCCAGAGTTAAGATCCTTGCCATTTGTTGCATTAAGATTAATGATCCAGAAAGCTTCCCGGGTAAGTAACATGTCATTAAAGTTGCCACCACAAGATTTTGGGCAGACCTTGTCAATACCCATAAAGGTAAAACTATGTTCCCCATTTCTAGTACATTTTGCTATATGTGCTGCTGTAACGTAAGTGAGATCTTTCTTCTCTATTGCCCTTATATGTTCTCTGACCCTCACCTTCACGGCCCCAATCATTTTGCCAACATAAAATGCATCACAACTACACCATGCTAGGTAAACAATTCCTTTAGAATCACAGGTAACAAGCTGTCTAATTTCACAATTCTTTCCTTCCTGATGTACTTTAAATTCCTTACCTTGTTTTATATATGTGCACATAGCACATTTTTTACATGGATGGCATCCTACTACACCTTTTCCCAACTACGTCTGTGCATTCTTATGGTTCACAAAATGATTATGGGCGGGATATTCAAAGGGGTTGCGTCTCGCATAACCGAGTTGCCCTGATGCAACCCCCACATTGCACCCCAGTGGGATATTGAAAAGACTGCCCCGAGCAGTGCAAATCCCGATGCGCCAGGGCGCAATGTAATCCTATGTGGCTTAGATGCAGGGGTGTGCCCATGCATATGCGGCACATCCCGATATTCAGCCTGGGATGTGCAGCATATATGCTTGCGCAACCCTGCATTGCTCTATATAGGGGGGCTCAAAGTTGAGCCCATGAGGAGTGGGAACAACTCCCAGCCATCCACAGGCATATTTCTGTATTGCAGGGTGCAACACAGCAGCCGCTGGCCGTGGGTGTCCACCCACCCACCCAGAACACCGTCCACAAGCAGACACATCACCCTAGTAGTCCAGTGGTCCCCATCCGCCCATTGCCCCGATTGCAGTACAACACCGCAAAATATGTCCCTGATGCTGCAACCTGCCCACATATCGCCTGACCACCAGCTGAATGACAGGTACAGTATGGGCTGTGAGCCCATTGGTCCCCAGTGTGGACCAATGGGCTTGCAGGGCATATTGTACTAGACAGTCCCAAATATGTGAATGAAGTCATTCGACGGGCAGCCAGGTGGTACACGGGTGGGTTGCAGCCACCTCCCAATGACAGGGTGGAGCGTGGTGGGCAAGGAGTTTGGTGTGGGTGGGAGGCGTGGGGGGTACCACTGGATCACCAGGGATATATTTTGCCTTGCATATATTATGGCCTCATTTGCATGCTCCCTGCTGAATATCACGGGTGATGCACCTAGTGCAACTGCACTTGCTCTGCCACATCCTTGTGCTCCCTATCTGTAGCTTGCACTGGCACAGTGCTACTGTGCTGACCTTGCCATATTCAATAGTGCTGCGTCATGGCACATCACCGTTGAATATCACCTGGCCCTGACCCCAGTGCATCCCAGTTGCACTGCGCCCAGCCTTGAGCCTGTGCCTTGCGCAGTCTGAATATCTGAGCCTATGTGTTACTCTGTCTCCTATAGTAGGTGCTTTTTTAAAAACCATACATGGGGGTACCAAAACTAACTGCTTTAGACTAGGATCACTGGCCAAGACATTCCAATATTTTCTATTAATCTGTGTAACAGCATCTGTTTGTGCAGAATATGGAAAAACAAAATTAAATCTGTCTTGCTCCTGCAATTTCTTATTTTTGTTCTGACCACTTAAAAGACTAGCTCTATCTTGATTCTCTGCAGATTTTTCCCTTCCATAATTATTCTGTTATTATACCCCCTTTGCTCCAGCCTCATACACAAATTTTTTGCACCAATCTCAAAATCTTCTGTCTTACTACGGTTATGTCGTACCCTTAGGAATTGCCCTTAGGAATATTCCTAATAATATGTCTAGGGTGACAACTTTCAGCACGTAACAGTGCATTACCATCAGTGGGCTTTCTATAGGTATTTATTGAAGCCCCACCATCATTCTCCTTTTAAATGGTGACGTACAGGAAACAAATCTGGGTCCTAAATGCCTCAAAATTAAATCTTAAATTACTATTTGTATGTTCCATATAGCTTACAAACTCTGTCAATTCTGCCAAATTCCCCTCCCAGATAAAAAATAGATCATCAATGTAACACTTCCATAATGAAATGTTATCAAAAAAATGGGTTGTTAGTTCTATTTAGTACATATTCAATCTCTCAGGCTCCCATGTAAAGATTGACAATCGAGGGGGCACAAGTGGCCCCCATCGCTGTTCCTTTAATTTGTAAAAAGAACTCATTGTTAAAAAGAAAAACATTACATTTAAAAACAAATTCTAACATTTTCAGTAAGAACTCAGTGCTAGGAATACTACTATTTTCTCTCAGATTCAAAAAAAGTGCAGCTGCATCCAGAGCCCCGTCATGCGAAATATTACAGTAGAGAGCCTCTACATCCATATAACAAGTAGCTCTCTCTCCCTAACTCTACCTCTTCTAATACTTTTAGGACATCCATTGTGTCTTTTAAATATGAAGGTAGCATTAATACAAAAGGGCGCAGATGTGCATCAACAAATTGTGATAGGCTCTCAGTAAGGGAACCAATCCCACTTACTATAGGGCGACCAGGGGGGTTAACCAGGGTTTCATGAATCTTTGGCAGTAAATAAAATGTGGCTCTCACAGGAAAACCAGTAATCAGAAAATCTCTTTCATTTTTATTTATGTCATTTTTTTGAAAAGCTTCCCAGACATATTCATCTATGCTCTATTTAAAATCCATAGTTGGATCTTCTCTCAGTCTGGTATAATAAGTTTTGTTTCCCAATTGCCTTTCCACTTCTGCCAGATAGTCACAGGTATTCAAAATAACCACACAATCCCCTTATCTGCTTTTTTGATCACAATTTCAGAATTCTCCTGTAATGTCTTAAGTGCCAATGTCTCTTGTCCAGGCAAGTTCTTAAGAACTTAAGTCTGGGATCATTTTTCTTTGATAAGGACGATTCTAACAGGAGGGAGTTTGAAAAAAGAGAAAACGGACAAACTTTTAAACCTGCTTCCACTTTCTGTCCACCTCAGAGTGTAGCCAGTTCTTATAATGCATTTCACATCGCTTTTCAAATAGGGCTTCTAAGTCTGTTTTGACTATTTGTTTAAACACTTTAAAGGCTGCACTCTGAGGTGGACAAAAAGTGGAAGCAGGTTTAAAAATGAGGTAAGTAAGCATTCAGCCATGATGAAGGTGGCATCTAATGGGGAATTAATGCATGGTTAGGAGTGCCTACAATGGCCCAATCGTGCATTAATTCCCCATTAGATGCCACTTTCAGAGTGGCTTAATGCTTACTTATCTCATTTTAACATGGGATTTACTACAATCTGGTTACTATGAGTTTTATTTTCACAGTGTGAATAGAAGAATAGACACACATTTTCCAATGTTTTGATTCTTTCCTGCACTTTCTGAAGATTTGACAGACTGCGATTTATATGCTGATGTTGTGAGAACAATAGCAGCCATAAATATAAAGAAAGTATGTCTCAAGATTTGCGTCTGAAAATTATTCACATGTGTGTGGCTATTATTGTCATAGCCGGCGTGGGAGGTACATTACATGCTCGTTTGTCCATTCCACTATCTGGGGCTGAATCTCATTTACATATTATCTGCCTTTCTGTGTGTCTCCAGTGTGTCGCTCCGATGTGCTTACGTCCCATCTTTCATGCCTGTGCTTCTGTTGCACCTTGCTTCCTTTACTCACTCACTTGGAGTTGTTAGTGATCTTGTGCGTCGGTTTCCAACACCAATCATTGCCCTTCACTGTGCCATGTACTGTTGGTGAATACACATGGATGCCACTGCACATTTTGGCTTGCGGACTGTCTCAGGGTCCATTCTGCTCTGGACCTGTGTCTCCCATTGCTCCTCTGTGGTCCTCCGTGTTACTGCTCCATCCCCCTGATGATTCCTACAGACTCCTGGTGAGTGGTCCAGAGAGACAGTCATGGGCATTTGGGTGGGTGGGTGGGATACACAAGTACCGCTTCTGTGGTGCACTGCTTTTTGAGCTCTATGGATCAGTATGGTACTTCACTTTGAGGACAGCATTACTGCTAAATTAATGCTGTCTTCAAAGTATACCATCTGATGCTTTTGGACCAATTACTTATCTTTCTTTACTGTTGGCGATCTTTGCCATGTTACAAATAAAAATGAAAGAGATTTTCCGACTACTGGTTTTCATGTGAGAGCCACATTTTATTTACTGCCAAAGATTCATGAAACCCTGGTTAACCCCCCTGGTCGCCCTATAGTAAGTGGGATTGGTTCCCTTACTGAGAGCCTATCACAATTTGTTGATGCACATCTGCGCCCTTTTGTATTAATGCTACCTTCATATTTAAAAGACACAATGGATGTCCTAAAAGTATTAGAGGAGGTAGAGTTAGGGAGAGAGAGCTACTTGGTTACGATGGATGTAGAGGCTCTCTACTGTAATATTTCGCATGACGGGGCTCTGGATGCAGCTGCACTTTTTTGAATCTGAGAGAAAAAAGTAGTATTTCTAGCACTGAGTTCTTACTGAAAATGTTAGAATTTGTTTTTAAATGTAATGTTTTTCTTTTTAACAATGAGTTCTTTTTACAAATTAAAGGAACAATGATGGGGACCTCTTGTGCCCCCTCGATTTTCAATCTTTACATGGGAGCCTGGGAGATTGAATATGTACTAGATAGAACTAACAACCCATTTTTTTGATAACATTTCATTATGGAAGCATTACATTGATGATCTGTTGTTTATCTGGGAGGGGAATTTGGCAGAATTGACAGAGTTTGTAAGCTGTATGGAACATATGAATAGTAATTTAAGATTTACTTTTGAGGCATCTAGGACCCAGATTTGTTTCCTGGACCTCACCATTTAAAAGGAGAATGATGATGGGGCTTCAACAAATACCTATAGAAAGCCCACTGATGGTAATGCACTGTTACATGCTGAAAGTTGTCACCCTAGACATATTATTAAGAATATTCCTAAGGGGCAATTCCTAAGGGTGCAACGTAACTGTAGTATGACAGAAGATTTTGAGATTGGTGCTGAAAATTTGTGTATGAGGCTGGAGCAAAGGTGGGTATAATAACAGAATAATCATGGAAGGGAAAAATCTGTGGAGAATCAGGATAGAGCTAGTCTTTTAAGTGGTCAGAACAAAAATAAGGAATTGCAGGAGTAAGACAGATTTAATTTTGTTATTCCATATTTTGCACAAGCAGATGCTGTTACGCAGATTATTAGAAAACATTGAAATGTCTTGGCCAGTGATCCTGGTCTAAAGCAGTTAGTTTCAGTACCTCCATCTATGGTTTTTAGAAAAGCACCTACTATAGGAGACAGAGTAACACAGTCATTTTGTGAACCATAAGAATGCACAGATGTGGTTGGGAAAAGGTGTAGTAGGATGCCATCCATATAAAAAATGTGCTATGTGCACATATATAAAACAAGGTAAGGAATTTAAAGTACATCAGGAAGGACGGAATTGTGAAATTAGACCACTTGTTACCTGTGATTCTAAAGGGATTGTTTACCTAGCATGGTGTAGTTGTGATGCATTTTATGTTGGCAAAATGATTAGGGCCATGAAGGTGAGGGTCAGAGAACATATAAGGGCAACAGAGAAGAAAGATATCACTTATGCTACAGCAGCACATATAACAAAATGTACTAGAAATGGGGAACATAGTTTTACCTTTATGGGTATTGACAAGGTCTGTCCTGTAAGGTGTGGGGAGGGGGGTACTCCCTTAATCTAGGAATACAGGTGAGATCGTAAGAGAGAGGGGATGACAGGGATGGATGGTAATATCCCCTTTTAAATGCCATTGTCTCCTGAAAGATGTAACCACACATTTTCAATATGGGACTGTGGTGTGCGTATCTGTCGGGATCAGAAAATAAAGATAAATAGTGTTTTAACTTGCACACGGGGGAGGGCAGTGCAGAAATTCCTTATTTCCACTCATAGAATGTGTTACAGAAGTGCAGCAGGTGATACCACTGAAGATAATGGTGGGGAGTAAAGTACTGGTATAGTATATCCCCAGGCTTTCAGTGTTACAGGCCACAATTTGTCTCTAAGATGTTGACGCAGCAGCACTGCAGTCACTAAGGGGGACTAATAAATCTATGACTCCTCAGACCTATCAGCCATGGGAGGGAAGTGGACAGGGGTTAAACTGCGGATTTTTTGTTGTCATGTTTTTCAACACTGTCATTTTGGTTGATCCATAGATGAAACTGACAGGGCGTGACCACGCCACCTGGGGCAATCTTGGCCACTTCTGAGGTTGTAGCAGATGCTTTTCTTAATCCAGGTGAGAGATAGAAAGTGATCTTTATTGTTATTATTGCTTCTGATGCTAACTAGGGCTAGGTGGACTGTTTCACATGAGATCCGAACCCCCAGATCGAACCCGTAGTCCATGGAGCCCAGTAAATATGGACTTCACCACAGAAGTCCAGTTCTGGGTCCATGGAGTGCCATTTAGTGTATTGTTACTATGGGGATGATGTCAGAATGCTCACTCCACGTACAGGTGGATGGTGACATCCAATCAGGCAACAGACAGTCACATGACACACTCATGGTATATAACCATGCTGAGTGCACAACATGGGCCCGAATGAGTTGGATGATAGTTGGAGGAGCTTGTACTTCTGCAGCAGAGCTGCCAGAAGTTGCGCACTGCAGAATAGAAAAAGTAAATAAAATATTTCAAAAGATTTCTTTTTGAAGTGGAGGGGAGGAAAAAGGAGAGGAGAGAGAAAGGAGACTTACTGGGGCAAGGGGGAGAGAAAGTTGTTATTGTGGGAGAGTAAGGAGTCAGGACTGGAGAGGAATCTGGAGGGTCTGGGAGAGAGATAGTGGTGGCCTGGGTGGCTGCCGGGGGGGTAAGGCAAATAAAAGGCAGGCAGTGTGTGTACTAGAGGGCAAGGGCAGGCTGGCAAAATAAATATTTGACTTGTGCCATCCAGAAATTGAATCCAGAGAAGATACTCCAGATGAGATCGAGAGTGAGAGAATACTAAGGGCTCTAGAGAAATTTTACAGTTACAGAAAATTCCAAATTAAAAGTTTTTTTCTTTTCTTGGCCTCAGACAGTGTGGCTGTGTTACATGAGCAAGGGCCAGCTGGCAAAATCTTTGACTTGTGCCATTTTGGATCCAGATGAGAGAGGGAGAGAGACTACTGGGGGGGACCCAAGAGAAATTTTACAGTGTCAGATATCCATAAAAGTTATTGTTCTTTTCTTGGCCTCAATGTGGCTGTGCAGTACAGGGCAAGGGCTGGCTGGAAAAATAAATCTTTGACTTGTGCCATCAGGATCTAGAGGAGAGAGAGAGACTACGGGGGGGGGCACCAGAAATTTAATAGTCCCAGAAATCCCAAATACAAGTTTTTTTCCTTGCTTCAGTGTGGCTGTGTGTACAGGGCAAGGGCAGGCTGGCAAAATAAGTCTTTGACTTCTGCCATTTAGATTTAGAGGGGAGAGAGAGACTACGGGGGTGGGGGTATGAGAAATTTAACAGTTCCAGAAATCTCAAATAAAAGTTTTTTCCTAGTTTCAGTGTGCTATCCAGACAGAGGGGAGAGAGAGAGAGAGAGAGAGAGAGGAGAGAGAGAGAGAGAGACTATGGGGAGGGGATTGGGGGGCCCATGATACATTTAACAGTCTAAGAAATCCCAAATAAAAGTTTTTTTCCTGGCTTCAGTGTGGCTGTGTGTACAGGGAAAGGGCAGGCTGGCAAAATAAATCTTTGACTTCTGCCATCCAGATCCAGATGAGAGAGATTGAGAGAGACTGTGTGGTGGTAGGCACAAGAAATTTAACAGTCCCAGAAATCCCAGATAAAAGTGTTTTTTCCTGGCTTTAGTGTGGCAGTGTATACAGGGCAAGGGCAGGCTGGCAAAATAAGTCTTTGACTTGTGCCATCCAGATCCAGAGGAGAGAGAGAGAGGGAGGGAGACTCTGGGGGGGCATGAGAAATTTAACAGTTCCAGAAATCCCAAATGCAAGATTTTTTTCCTGGCTTCAGGGTGGCTGTGTGTACAGGGCAAGGGTAGACTTACAAAATAAATCTTAGACTTGTACCATCCAGATCCAGAGAAGAGAGAGAGAGACTATGGGGGGAGGGGTTGGGGGGCCCACGATAAATTTAACAGTCTTAGAAATCCCAAATAAAAGGTTTTTTTCCCTAGATTCAGTGTGCTATCCAGATACAGAGGAGAGAGAGAGAGAGAGAGAGAGAGAGACCATGGGGAGGGAGTTGAGGGGCCCATGATACATTTAACAGTCTAAGAAATCCAAAATAAAAGTTTTTTTACTGGCTTCAGTGTGACTGTGTGTACAAGGCAAGGACAAGCTGGCAAAACAAATCTTTGACTTGTGCCATCCAGATCCAGAGGAGAGAGAGATAGACTATGGGTGGAGGGGGTTGGGGCCCATGATAAATTTAACAGTTCTACAAATCCCAAATTATTTTTTTTCTAGCTTCAGTGTGGCTGTGTGCAGGGCAAGGGCAAACTGGCAACCTAAATCTTTGACTTGTGTCATCCAGAGGAGAGAGATAGACTATGGGTGAGGGATAAGAAATTTAAAAGTTCTAGAAATCCCAAATAAAAGTTGGTTTTCCTGGCTTTAGTGTGGCAGTGTGTACAGGGCAAGAGCAGGCTGGCAACATAAGTCTTTGACTTCTGCCATCCAGATCCAGAGGGGAGAGAGAATGACTACTGGGGGTGGGATGAAACATTTAACAATCCCAGAAATCCCAAACAAAAGTTTTCTTCCTGGCTTCAGTGTAGCTGTGTGTATAGGGTAAGGGCAAGCTGGCAAAATAAATCTTTGACTTGTGCCACCCAGATCCAGAGGAGAGAGAGAGAGAGAGATTGACTATGGGTGGAGGGGGTTGGGGGCCCACAATAAATTTAACAGTCTCAGAAATCCCAAATAAAAGTTTTTTTCCTGGGTTCAGTGTGGCTGTGTGTACAAGGAAATGGCAAGTGGGCAAAATAAATCTTTGACTTGTGCCATCCAGATCCAGAGGAGAGAGAGAGACTATGGGGGGCATGACAAATTTAACAGTTCCAGAAATCCCAAATAAAAGTGTTTTTCCTGGCTTCAGTGTGGCTGTGTGTACAGGGCAAGGGCAGGCTGGCAAAATAAATCTTTGACTTCTGCTATCCAGATCCAGATGAGAGAGAGAGAGAGAGAGAGAGAGAGAGACTATGGGGTGGTGGGTGTGAGAAATTTAACAGTCCCAGAAATCCCAAATAAAAGTGTTTTTCCCTGGCTTCAGTGTGGCTGTGTGTACAGGCAAGGGTAGACTTGCAAAATAAATCAGACTTGTGCCATCCAGATCCAGAGGAGAGAGAGAGAGACTACAGGGAAGAGGGGGTTAGAGGGCCCACGATAAATTTAACAGTCTCAGAAATCCCAAATAAAAGTGTTTTTCCCTGGCTTCAGTGTGGCTATGTGTACAGAGCAAGGACAAGCTGGCAAAATAAATCTTTGACCTGTGCCATCCTGATCCAGAGGAGGGAGAGAGACTACGGGGGGGGGGGTGGCATGATAAATTTAACAGTTCCAAAAATTCCAATTACAAGTTTTTTTCCTGGTTTCAGTGTGGCTGTGTGTACAGGGCAAGGGCAGGCTGGCAAAATAAATCTTTGACTTCTGCCATCCAGATCCAGATGAGAGAGAGAGAGAGAGAGAGAGAGAGTGTGGTGGTGGGCACAAGAAATTTAACAGTCCCAGAAATCCCAGATAAAAGTGTTTTTTTCCTGGCTTTAGTGTGGCAGTGCATACAGGACAAGGGCAGGCTGGCAAAATAAGTCTTTATCTTGTGCCATCCAGATCCAGAGGAGAGCGAGAGAGACTCTGGGGGGGGCATGAGAAATTTAACAGTTCCAGAAATCCCAAATACAAGTTTTTTTCCTGGCTTCAGGGTGGCTGTGTGTACAGGGCAATGGTAGACTTACAAAACAAATCTTTGACTTGTGCCATCCAGATCCAGAGGGGAAAGATAGACTATGGGTGGAGGGGGTTGGGGGCCCATGATAAATGTAACAGTTCTAGAAATCCCAAATGATTTTTTTCCTAGCTTCAGAGTGGTTGTGTGTGCAGGGCAAGGGCAAACTGGCAACCTAAATCTTTGACTTGTGCCATCCAGAGGGGAGAGATAGACTATGGGTGGGGGGACAAGAAATTTAAAAGTTCTAGAAATCCCAAATAAAAGTTGTTTTTCCTGGCTTTAATATGGCAGTGCGTACAGGGCAAGAGCAGGCTGGCAACATAAGTCTTTGACTTCTGCCATCCAGATCCAGAGGAGAGAGAATGACTACTGGGGGTGGGATGAAACATTTAACAATCCCAGAAATTCCAAACAAAAGTTTTCTTCCTGGCTTCAGTGTGGCTGTGTGTATAGGGTAAGGGCAGGCTGGCAAAATAAATCTTTGACTTATGCTATCCAGATACAGAGGAGAGAGAGAGAGAGAGAGAGAGAGAGAAACTATGGGTGGAGGGGGTTGGGGCCCACAATAAATTTAACAGTCTCAGAAATCCCAAATAAAAGTTATTTTTCCTGGCTTCAGTGTGGCTGTGTGTTCAAGGCAAGGGCAAGCTGGCAAAATAAATAAATCTTTGACTTGTGCCACCCAGATACAGAGGGGAGAGAGAGAGAGACTATGGGTGGAGGGTTGGGGGCCCACAATAAATTTAACAGTCTCAAAATCCCAAATAAAAGTTATTTCCTGGCTTCAGTGTGGCTGTGTGTACAAGGCAAGGGCAAGCTGGCAAAATAAATCTTTGACTTGTGCCACCCAGATCCAGAGGAGAGAGAGAGAGACTATGGGTGGAGGGTTGGGGGCCACAACAAATTTAACAGTCTCAGAAATCCCAAATAATAGTTTTTTTCCTGGCTTCAGTGTGGCTGTGTGTACAAGGCAAGGGCAAGCTGGCAAATAAATCTTTGACTTATGCCATCCAGATGAGAGAGAAAGAGACTATGGGGGCATGACAAATTTAACAGTTCCAGAAATCCCAAATAAAAGTGTTTTTCCTGACTTCAGTGTGGCTGTGTGTACAGGGCAAGGGCAGGCTGGCAAAATAAATCTTTGACTTCTGCTATCCAGATCCAGATGAGAGAGAGAGAGAGAGAGAGAAACTATGGTGTGGTGAGCGAGAAATTTAACAGTCCCAGAAATCCCAAATAAAAGTTTTTCCCATGGCTTCAGTGTGGCTGTGTGTACAGGCAAGGGTCGACTTGTAAAATAAATCTAGACATGTGCCAACCAGATCTAGAGGAGAGACAGAGAGAGACTACAGGGGAGGGTTAGGGGCCCACGATAAATTTAACAGTCTCAGAAATCCCAAATAAAGGTTTTTCCTGGCTTCAGTGTGGCTGTGTGTACAGGGCAAGGACAAGCTGGCAAAATAAATCTTTGACTTGTGCCATCCTGATCCAGTGGAGGGAGAGAGACTACGGGGGGTGGTGGCATGAGAAATTTAACAGTTCCAGAAATCCCAAATACAAGATTTTTTCCTGGTTTCAATGTGGCTGTGTGTACAGGACAAGGGCAGGCTGGCAAAATAAATCTTTGACTTCTGCCATCCAGATCCAGATGAGAGAGAGAGAGAGAGAGAGAGAGAGAGAGAGACTATGGGGTGGTGGGCACGAAAAATTTAGCAGTCCCAGAAATCCCAGATAAAAGTTTTTTTCCTGGCTTTAGTGTGGCAGTATGTACAGGGCAAGGGCAGGCTGGCAAAATAAGTCTTTGACTTGTGCCATCCAGATCCAGAGGAGAGAGAGAGACTCTGGGGGGCATGAGAAATTTAACAGTTCCAGAAATCCAAAATAAAAGTTTTTTTCCTGGCTTCAGGGTGGCTGTGTGTACAGGGCAAGGGCAGACTTGCAAAATAAATCTTAGACTTGTGCCATCCAGATCCAGAGGAGAGAGAAAGAGAGACTATGGATGAGGGGGTTATTGGGACCACAATAAATTTAACAGTCTCAGAAATCCCAAATAAAAGTTTTTTTTCCGGTCTTCAGTGTGGCTATGTGTACATGGCAAGGGAAAGCTGGCAAAATAAATCTTTGACTTGTGCCATCCAGAGGGGAGAGATAGACTATGGGTGGGGGACAAGAAATTTAAAAGTTCTAGAAATCCCAAATAAAGTTGTTTTTCCTGGCTTTAATATGGCAGTGCGTGCAGGGCAAGAGCAGGCTGGCAACATAAGTCTTTGACTTCTGCCATCCAGATCCAGAGGAGAGAATGACTACTGGGGTGGGATGAAACATTTAACAATCCCAGAAATTCCAAACAAAAGTTTTCTTCCTGGCTTCAGTGTGGCTGTGTATAGGGTAAGGGCAGGCTGGCAAAATAAATCTTTGACTTATGCTATCCAGATACAGAGGAGAGAGAGAGAGAGAAAGACTATGGGTGGAGGTTGGGGCCCACAATAAATTTAACAGTCTCAGAAATCCCAAATAAAAGTTATTTTTCCTGGCTTCAGTGTGGCTGTGTGTTCAAGGCAAGGGCAAGCTGGCAAAATAAATAAATCTTTGACTTGTGCCACCCAGATACAGAGGGGAGAGAGAGAGAGACTATGGGTGGAGGGGGTTGTGGGGCCCACAATAAATTTAACAGTCTCAGAAATCCCAAATAAAAGTTATTTTTCCTGGCTTCAGTGTGGCTGTGTGTACAAGGCAAGGGCAAGCTGGCAAAATAAATCTTTGACTTGTGCCACCCAGATCCAGAGGGGAGAGAGAGAGAGACTATGGGTGGAGGGGGTTGGGGGCCCACAATAAATTTAACAGTCTCAGAAATCCCAAATAATAGTTATTTTTCCTGGCTTCAGTGTGGCTGTGCGTACAAGGCAAAGGCAAGCTGGCAAAATAAATCTTTGACTTGTGCCATCCAGATGAGAGAGAAAGAGACTATGGGGGCATGACAAATTTAACAGTTCCAGAAATCCCAAATAAAAGTGTTTTTCCTGACTTCAGTGTGGCTGTGTGTACAGGGCAAGGGCAGGCTGGCAAAATAAATCTTTGACTTCTGCTATCCAGATCCAGATGAGAGAGAGAGAGAGAGAGAGAGAAACTATGGGGTGGTGGGCACAAGAAATTTAACAGTCCCAGAAATCCCAAATAAAAGGTTTTTCCCATGGCTTCAGTGTGGCTGTGTGTACAGGCAAGGGTCGACTTGTAAAATAAATCTTAGACATGTGCCAACCAGATCTAGAGGAGAGACAGAGAGAGACTACAGGGGGAGGGTTGGGGGCCCACGATAAATTTAACAGTCTCAGAAATCCCAAATAAAAGTTTTTTTTCCTGGCTTCAGTGTGGCTGTGTGTACAGGGCAAGGACAAGCTGGCAAAATAAATCTTTGACTTGTGCCATCCTGATCCAGTGGAGGGAGAGAGACTACGGGGGGTGGTGGCATGAGAAATTTAACAGTTCCAGAAATCCCAAATACAAGATTTTTTCCTGGTTTCAATGTGGCTGTGTGTACAGGACAAGGGCAGGCTGGCAAATAAATCTTTGACTGCCATCCAGATCCAGATGTGAGAGAGAGAGAGAGAGAGAGAGACTATGGGGTGGTGGGCTGAAAAATTTAGCAGTCCCAGAAATCCCAGATAAAAGTTTTTCCTGGCTTTAGTGTGGCAGTATGTACAGGGCAAGGGCAGGCTGGCAAAATAAGTCTTTGACTTGTGCCATCCAGATCCAGAGGAGAGAGAGACTCTGGGGGCATGAGAATTTAACAGTTCCAGAAATCCAAAATAAAAGTTTTTCTCTGGCTTCAGGGTGGCTGTGTGTACAGGGCAAGGCAGACTTGCAAAATAAATCTTAGACTTGTGCCATCCAGATCCAGAGGAGAGAAGAGAGACTATGGATGAGGGGGTTATTGGGACCACAATAAATTTAACAGTCTCAGAAATCCCAAATAAAAGTTTTTTTTCCGGTCTTCAGTGTGGCTATGTGTACATGGCAAGGGAAAGCTGGCAAAATAAATCTTTGACTTGTGCCATCCAGATCCAGAGGGGGGAGAGAGAGAGAGGGACTACGGGAAGAGGGGGTATGAGAAATTCAACAGTTCCAGAAATCCAAAATAAAAGTGTTTTTCCTGGCTTCAATGTGGCTGTGTCTACATGGCAAGAGCAGGCTGGCAAAATAAGTCTTTGACTTCTGCCATCCAGATCCAGATGAGAGAGAGAGAGAAAGAGACTATGGAGTGGTGGGCACGAACAATTTAACAGTCCCAGAAATCCCAAATAAAAGGTTTTTTTTTTCCTGGCTTTAGTGTGGCAGTATGTACAGAGCAAGGGCAGGCTGGCAAAATAAATCTTAGACTTGTGCCATCCAGATCCGGGAGAGAGAGAGAGAGAGAGAGAGAGAGACTACTGGGGGAGAGGGGCACAAGAAATTTAACAGTCCCAGAAATCCCAAATGAAAGTTTTTTCCTGGCTTCAGTGTGGCTGTGTGTACAGGACAAGGGCAGGCTGGCAAAAAAAAAAAAATCTTTGACTTGTGCCATCCAAACACGATCAGTTTTGTTAATGTTCATTGATGATTTCATGTACTAAAAAAATATATACTGTTCAGACAGACAATATACAAGTTGATACACCTGTGCTGCTGGCTGTGGGTGAACCCAAGGGATAATCTGATTTTGTGACTTATAGCAGGCTGTTTACACTGCAACACAAGTAAAGTATACACACAACTGTCATCATCATCATCACTCAATCACCATTATTCCTCCTTATCATTAGCGTTATTATTGCATATTGTGTTTTTTTTTTTATTTTAGTCTTTGGTAACCGGGTAGGGCCCACTAGGCACAAGTGCCTGTTTTCAGGGGCAACCTGGGAGCACTGGGCGGTTAAGTGACTTGCTCAGAGTCACACAGTATGCAACTGGAGGTTGTGAGAATCAAACTCAGGTCTGGTCTGCTGGATGTATCAAGCTTGTTCACACCTCGTTCCTCTAACCTCTAGGCTATACTGCCAGCCCATTACATTACATATAAGCATTAATCAACCTCAGTGTGGGACTGTGCTCCATGCAGCTATACAGCAGATGTGTCTGCTTCTCCAATTAAAATTCTGAGGCACTCTTAACAGTTGATGAATTTGGTCACTTAACAGTAACTGTAGGAGTCAGTCAGGTAATCTTGGAAGGAAGTGGTGGTGACTGCTGTGCTCTCAATGTGCTGTGTACAGTTATGGATCACAACAGTAAATCTGTCCCTGGCCTCTTGGTGTGGGTGGGAGTCATCAGAAGGACATCACATTAGTTAGAGGGATCTTGGTCTTTTTATAGTTTAGAATACTAAGAAAAAATAGATCAAAGTGTTGATAAGGCACATTCTAGTTCTCAGGTAGGCAGTGGAACTGCAAAAGACAGCAATCAGTTTGAAAAGGGAAAACAAAATCAAATCCCCAAAAGTGATTTTTTCCCGTCTAAGGTTTCATCTTCCAAGTGAATGCTTGAATCCAAAAAAGGTGAATGTCTTGGGTCATCATCAGTCCCAATTAAAAAAAAAGTTATGTAGTTAAAAAAAAAAAAGGCTTGGTGGGTACCACCTGCAGAGGCAGCCAAAAGTATGGAACAATTGCCTACTGTGCTACTGCCAGTCCCTCATCCAATTCTTCTGAGATTGAACCCAATGAGGGTAGTAATAAAGATGAAGACAATGATCAGCCAGCACAAGCTTTATTGGAGGGGATGGAAATTGCAGATGAGGAAGAAACAGGCAGGTGTAAGAATATACTATTTCTAGCATCAAACTTGCCAGTTTTTTCAGTTTTAAGTTGTTTGTATTGTCATTCTGAGCCCTGAGATCACAAGTCACCTGACCAGGAAAAGTTGAAACTGTAGTTCCTCAGCATAGTCTTGAGAACTACAGTTTTCAAATACTGTGTTTATATTAAACTTTAAAGGTAAAATCTTACTGGGGCATGCATAGAAAAGTGCCTGTTACAGCATAAACTGTTTTTACTGCATTTAAAAATGCGATTTAAATCACAAGTGAATTTGTGACCCCATCTTTAAATTCAGGGTCATATTACAGTTAAAAGCAGCCCTTCTGCGAGCAGGGCAAGTGAGAGCAGGGCACACGGTGACGCACGCAGAGACACGTGCGTGGGCGTGTGTTAAGCGTTGTAAAGTGTTCTTCTGGGACAAGATTTAAAGACCATATAAAATCTGTAAATTAGTAATCCTGTGTAGAGAAGATAGTTTGCATGATAAATGGACTAAACACCACTGGATTATTTTCTGAGGTAAAATTTTGATCACAAACTTTAGTTGGCCTATTGTTTGGAAATAAAAATGGAGAAAAAAACATAATTTTTGAAGGTAAAGCAGGGACTCAGTGCATTGAATGTGATATGTACCTGTTTTCAGATATACCTATAATTGACTTCCATTTTACCTGCTTAAAGTGTAAACAGAATGCAGAAATGAGTATTGAACTATCTTTATTTAGCACAAAGTTAAAGGCCCTAGAAATCAGCCAACAGAAATTAATAACGAAAATGGTTAATGAAGAATGTGACAACTTATTCTGTGAAAATGAGACAAAGAATACAAAAGTAAACAACATAGCATTACAACAACAAATTGCCCAGCCATTACCCACCATAACTATTCAAAATAGCAATACATAAAAAAAAAAAAAGACCTAGAGATATGGACATTCAAGATAACCTAGACAATGAATGGTATGAGCCCCAAACTAGAAGACCTCTAAAAAAAAATAAAGGCAGGAAAGCTGAATGCTTCACTATACCACTATTAAATAGTTTTGACCCACTGATTACACTAATAGATGGGGATATCATACCACAAACTGAATCAATTCAGATCCAAGAAAATCCATCAAACAAGGGATGTTCCAAAAAACAGAAAGTGACAATGGCACCCAAATCAGCAGACAAAGCACAAATGAACGTAGGGAACACACACTCCCGAAAACCCTTCTTCTAATAACGTTATGATTAATACAGAAATAACAGCTTCATTAGCTATACATCCATTATTGGGAAGCCAATCAGAACCAAATAATGAACTGGAATTACCAGCAATTGATATGGAATCAAATCTAGATCAAAACCCACCGGAACAAATATTCATTCTAGGTGACTCAATAATAAAGTACACAGATAGATACACAACAAGAGGAAATAAAGAAAATGTAACTAGTTGTAGTTATAGTGGGGCATTGATAAAAGACATAACAAAAAGAGATTCCAGGGATACTGAAAAATGTGAGTGGGAAAAAATCTGTTGTACTACACTTCGGAACAAATAACATCGAAAAGCAAGACACACAAGAAATGATTTCTGATATGGAAAACACTATTAAATGTATCCAAGAGCATGATGCAACTCCCATTATTTCTGAAATGTTACCAGTACCTAGGACAAGCCACTATAGAACTAGAAATATTAAATCATTTAACAACTGGCTACGCAGGTGGTATTTAACAAATAATATCTTTTGCATTAAAACTTGGGAGAAATTTGAGAACAAAAAATGAGGTATATGGTTATGATGGGTTACATCTAAACAAACATGGTTCAAGACTGCTGGGGTGTAACATTTATGATGCAATTAATGTTTCAAAAAACTAATAGGAAGGGGGAACAGGGGATACCATTTTGTGAATAGATTAGAGATACAAAACCCAAAACCAACTAAACAAATACACAAGAAAGTAAATAAATGTATATTGAAAACAGGTCTACGTTTTCTACTAACAAATGCAAGGAGTCTACACGGTGCAAAAATGACCAAATTTCAATATATTTTAAATAATGAGGAAATAGATATAGCCGCTGTAACTGAAACATGGTGGAACAATAACTCTGAGTGGTGTAACAATATATCAGGATATACAACATATTTCAAAAATAGAAAGGATAAAAAAGGAGGAGGTGTGGCATTATTTGTTAAAGAAAACATAAAATCAAAACAAACCATGGATGTAATTAATAGTACATTAAGTGAAATTATATGGGTAGAAATGTTATGTGACAATACTCTGAAACTACTGATTGGTCTATGTTACAGGCCACCTGACTCTAACTTTACAATAAACCAGGATATAATAAATAGTATAAATGAGTAAGTCAAATTATAACAAAATAATTCTAATAGGGGACTTTAACTTTCCAGGAATACTTTGGAATGAAAACATTGGTAGTAACAATATTGAAACTCTGTTTGTGGCTACATGTACAACAAATGGATTGTACCAAGTAATAAATCAGCCCACCCGCAACAATAATATTTTGGATCTAGTATTGACAGACATGCCTGATAAAATAACTAATATAATGGTTAAACCTCCATTGCTATGTAGTGACCATATGATAATTACCTTTAATAACTCTACATGTTTTAAACCAGTTTGGGGTAAAACAGTAGTTAAAGATTATAACAGAGTATTTTGTTAAGATTAAACAGATTCTATCAGAGTAGAAATGGGACAACAACATAGATTGCAGTAACACATTATGGAACTAAAATCAAAAATAAAATGATAAACTTGGAAAATAAATATATACCAAATAGAACCTTGTACAATAAAAGAGGTAAAATTCCACCTTGGATGACCCCCAGCTATTACAAATTTAATTAAACAAAAATGTAGACTGTATAGAGCAATGATGAGACAGTAGTGATTATAATATCTGGAATTACAAGATGTCACAAAAAAAATGTAAATACAAAATTAGAATGGTAAAAAAAATTGAAGCAAAGCTTGCATACATTAAAGATGGTGGAAAAAGTTTTTATTCCTATATAAATAATACAAAATGAAACTCTAGAAATATAGGTCCACTGGTGATAGATAATAGTGAAATATCACTTCAAGATAGTACAGATGAATTCAACAAATACTTTTGTTCAGTTTTCAATACTAAAGCATATCCATCAATAGTCAATAAAATTCCAAAAGATACTTTAAATGAGATAACTAAAAAAGAGATTATGGACAACCTAAACAAACTAAACACAAATAAATCACCTGGTCCAGACAAGGTACATCCTAGGTTATTGAAGGAAATTAAAGAATGGACAATTAACCCACTACATAAACTTTTTAACATGTCACTAAATACAGGGCATGTCCTAATGGACTGGAAAACTGCAATTGTCACACCTATTTTTAAAAGGGAAATCGATCACAAATTTCAAATTATAGACCCATTAGTTTAACAAGTATAGTAGGTAAAATGTTTGAAACAATATTAAAAACTAGGATTGAAAGTTACCTAAAAGTAAAAGGATTAGAAGACAAATCCCAACATGGTTTTCGAAAAAACAGATCCTGTCTAACAAGTAACATGTTTTTTTATGAACGCATAAGTAAATGTATAGAAGATAATACAGCTATAGACGTAATTTATCTTGACCTATGTAAAGCATTTGATAAAGTGCCACACAGACTACTAATAGATAAAATGGACAAACTTGGTATTGACAATCGGATCACAAATTGTGTAACTGATTGGCTAAAAAATTGTACTCAATGTGTATAAAAGGTCATGTATCAGGCATGAGATTGGTGACGAGTGGGGTGCCTCAGGGATCGGTCTTGGGACCGATTCTGTTTAACATATTTATATCAGATATGACATCAAATTTAAACAGTTTAGCCATAAAATTTGCTGATGACACTAAACTAACAGCCCAGGTCGATACTAAGGAAGATTACCAAGAACTCGTAAATGACTTAAAAAAATAGAATTATGGGCTGTAAAAAAACAAATGACATTCAGCAATGAGAAATGCGTTGTTATGCATTTCAGAAAAAATAACTTGCATCATGGTTACACATTAAAAGGACAAATAATAAAACCTGTAAATCAACAAAATGACTTAGGTATTATAATAGACTCGGATCTAACATTTCATGCACATTACAATAACATCATTAATAAAACAAACAGGCTAATAGGATGCATAAAAAGAAGCTTTACATCCAGAAATAGAAAATGCATTATTCCACTCTATAGGGCCTATGTGAGGCCTCATTTGGATTACTGCTCCCCCTTGTGGAATCCATACCTGAGAAGGGATGTAAATAGAATGGAATGGGTGCAGTGGAGGGTTACCAAAATGGTGGAAGACATATTGACCATAAGCTATGAACAAAGATTGGACGAATTAAAGATGTATTCCCTGGAGCAGAGAAGAATAAGAGGAGATGTACTTTTTATGCATAAATTATGTGGGGAGGAAGAGTTACTAACACTATTAAATCTATCTTATAATAAACATAATTGTAATTTAAGAAGCCACAGATATCAATTATCTCTAACATACCCAAAAAATAATAAAAGGAGATCCTTTTTTACCCAGAGAATAATAGCCTTGTGGAACTCATTACCTAATTCCTTGTTTGATAATAGAGATCACAAAATCTTTAAGCATAAACTCGATTCAATCCTGTTAAAATAAACATGGAAATTACCAGCTTGGCTGGAGACATACCAAAATGGGCCTTGGCTTTCTGTATGTCTATACCTCCTAGTATAACTCCTAGTAAATGTTTTGGTTGTGAAGGGGGCAGTGGGAATAAACCACAAGAGAAACAGGCCCAAGAAAAATCCAGGGAAAACCCTGAAAAGGTGACTGAGGTGCCGTGCCTTCCTGGGGAAAAAAACAGAAAAAATATATTTTGTTTGGTTATCCTTTTCCATTAGTGCTTCCAATGAGTTGGGGGCAACATACATTATTTGTAAATGGTCAATCAGCAGGGGTAAAAAGAAAGGAGCATTTGGAACTTCAGCACTGAAAAGGCACCTTGATAGATGTCACAGCATCACTGAGAACTCCAGTTGTGCATCTCAAAGAGAAAGTGGCAGTGATAGTTCACTACACTGAGGGGTAACTCCCATAGGTGAAAGCAGTGGCAGCCTCCGCAGCACTACTGAAACACCTCCACCACCACTTCCTCCCATTCGAAAGACTCCTTCTACTGTTACTGAAAGTGACTATTTGTTCAAAAGCCCTCCTCCTTCAAGGAGACAGCTTACCATCTCAGAAACATATGAGAGTAAAGCCAAATATGCCTCAACTCACCCTGCTGCTGTTACAATAACAACAAAAATTTCAGAAATTATAGCTGTTGATTTGCTACCATATAA
This sequence comes from Neoceratodus forsteri, assembly GCA_016271365.2. NCBI lineage: Eukaryota > Metazoa > Chordata > Ceratodontiformes > Ceratodontidae > Neoceratodus > Neoceratodus forsteri. The sequence goes on from CM057453.1 coordinate 1,268,297,672, forward strand.
TGTGGTTGAACATATAGGATTAAGGCGGCTGCTTGAGTACCTCAAACCTCGATATAATGTACCATTACGGAAATACTTCTTGACAACAGGGTTTCTAGATCTTTACGATTTTGTTGTCATAAGCCCACTCACATGGGGCAGGATTTCTCTGCATCACAATGAAAAAATCCCTCTTGTGATGGGGGAAGGGGTCAAGGATACCCTTTCTCTGTCATTTTAGCACGCGTGCAGTTTCACAACTGAATGTATGCCAGGGAATCCCATGACACCCTCTTTCCATGTAAGGGGGTACAAATAGAGTCTTGAGTCTGTGTTCCTGGGGCAGAACTCTCTCAGCCACTGCACCATGGACCAGAAAGCACAGGTGTGTATAGGCTTCAGGGGGGTCTATACACTCTATTATAGGTCTTTCCCCAGAAATGCAGAGCTCAGTTCAAACCCCCACAGGCTCTTCCTGAGACCCTTGGTACTTCCTCCACTCCTTTCATCACGAAGTCTCTAGTGGTACTTCACTTTGGTAGTGTTTGGCCTTAAAACAGTCACACAGGCGTGGTATAGTTTGAACAACTTTTCCCAAGGCAGCACACACACACAAATGACATAGGCAGAATTATTTTAAAATAAGCCAAAGGCTTTACTAATTAAATTAATAAAAACAGTAAATAACATAAAGACAAATAATTTTAGATGTTGGTTACAGGATACTGAAAATAAAATGGAAAATATACATAAAAATTTACACTTTAAAACTCTGAGATTAAAATTCTACCTTGAGTCCTTAGTTGCTGAATAGTATATTTGGAAATAGCAGTTGAAGTCTTAGTTTTGTTGGTCCGGGAGAAATTGTCTCTGCTCTGCAAGCAGAAAGGCAGGGCCCCAAATACTAAAAGCCTAAAGGCTAAAAAAACTAAAAAGCTCATATATAGTCTTTCTACCTTGTTTTATGGGATTTCTCAAAGGGCAGGTCCAGTGGACAGTGGCTTGCCCTGCGATTGGCTAGCATTCTGTTTGTAGGGCTACGCAACTAATCAGTTCTTAGTATTTTATTATGAAACACAAATAAGCAGTCCTGAATAAGAGAGAAAAAACCCTCAGAGGTCAGCTAGTTTGAACAAGAATTCTGGGGGAAAATCCAGCCTCCCTCTTGGGAAATGGCAGCAATTAAGCTACGCTCAGTACAGGCATTTACTTAAACAGTAGCCCATTCATCTGTAACAAGATTAGGTCAGCGTAGACCTCTCAGAACAAAGGGTGTCCAGACATCACAGTTCCTCTTGAGGTCCTGCCGTTTCACAAGCAAATTGGGCTACCTGGCCTCCCAGCTAGGCTTAATTATTCTTTTGTCTACTTTTAAATAATTTAATTAACTCTAGCCCCTGACTAGTAGCTAACAGATTCTCTGCCCAGTAACAAGAATTACAACATCAATCCACAGGGCCCATATACTTGTACCCATGATCCCTTGCACTTATACTGGCCACCATGGGTGTCTCTGATGCATTATATACATAAAAGTATATAAAACATGTCCCAAAATAATAAAATATGGTCTTATCTCACCAGACTCCTCCCTCCTTTAAAGAACATGGGGGGATACGCCTCTTTCTAGTAAGGGTTTTCACCAGTTATGCCTTATTCTGACTGCTGAGATAGGCCATCTGCATTGGCATTAGCAAACCCTGTCCTATGTTTAATGTCCATGTCGTAGGCCTGAAGGGCAATACTCCACCGAAGGAGTCTCCCATTCATTTTTCCCATCTGGTTTAGCCAAACCAGGGGATTGTGGTCTGTCTGTACCTCAAAGGGCCTCCCAGAGAGGTAGGGCTCTAGCTTGTTAAGCGACTACACCAGGGCAAGGCATTCTTTCTCCGCAGTGGAGTATGCTTGCTCCCGGGAAGTAGCTTCCTACTTAGGTACACAATTGGGTGATCCTTACCCTGTTGGGATGTCTGGCTGAGGATGGCACCAATCCCCACATCCAAAGCATCCATCTACAAAACAAATAGTTTAGTGTAGTTGGGGCTGGCCAGCACAGAGGCACTGCACAGTGCTGCTTTTAGCTGTGTGAAGGCCCTGTTACGTGCTGGATCCCATTTTACTTTCTGGGGTTGCTTGTTCTTTAACAAAGTAGAAAGGGGAGATGCCACGATGCTGTAGTTTGCTACAAATTTTCTGTAGTACCCTGCAATCCCCAGGAAGCTTCTGACTTGCTTCTGGGTTTCTGGCCTGGGCCATGTCTCAAAGGCCTCCATCTTGGCCTGGTTTGGGCATAGTTGTCCTCGCCCCACTACACATCCCAAATATGATCCCTCAGCCATGGCAACCTGGCACTTTTTGGCCTTTACAGTGAGTCCTCCCTTCTGTATCCTGCCCAACACTTCCCTCAGATGGAACAGATGTTCCTTCCAGCTGGCACAGAAGATGGCTATATCATCCAGATAAGCCACTGCATACTCTTCTGTACCCTGTAAAACCTAGTTGACCAACCATTGGAATGTGGCAGGGGCATTCTCATCCCAAAATGCATCACCTTAAATTTGAAGAGGCCTATTTGGGTGACAAAGGCTGACCATTACCTAGCTGTGGCAGTCAACTCCACATGCCAGTATCCTTTTATCAGGTCTATGGATGTTAGGTAGGTTGCCCAGCCCAACTTATCCTACAACTCATCTGTCCAGGGCATTGGGTGGGCATTGGACTATGTGACTGGTTTGAGTCCATGATAGTCCACACAAAAGCAGGTAGATGCATCCGGCTTGGGGATGAGGACTATGGGCATGACCCAGGGACTGTGGGATTTCTGGACTACCCCTAATTCTGGCATTTCCTCCACCTCCCTCCTAATGTCCTTTAGGATGGCCTCAGACACCCAGCGCTTGTGTCCTTGTGTCCACATCATGGGTCGCTAAGGGGGTTCATCCAGGCTTGGCCGTAAATAAAGGGGCACATTCCTCTAAAGCCTCCCTCACTTCCTGGGTGTGTTTTGGGGTCAACTGGGGTGACAGTTTGATTGCCTCCACTGATGACTCCTGTTTGTTTCTTCTAGCAAATCTAGGAGGGGGTCTTCGTCATTCGTCCCTTCCCATGACTACAAACAGCAAACACCATGTCAGCCCTATTTACATATGGTTTCATCATATTGACATGGTACATTCTATGGGTATGTCTCCTGTTAGGCAGTTCTACAATATAGTTCATGTCATTTACCTGTTGGACTACCTTGTATGGTACCGCCCACTCTGCCTGCAGCTTGTCCTTCTGAACTGGAATGAGGACCATTACTTTCTGGCTTGTGCTGTATGAGTGAGCTCTGGCTCCATGATCATACAGAAATTTTCGCTTTTGTTGGGCAGCTGAAAGATTGTTTTGGGCCACCCCCATAAGTTTTTTCAGCTTCTCCCTGAACTTAAGGCCATACTCCACTATGGGAGTCCCCTGGGTGGCGTGCTTGCCTTCCTAGTCTTCGCAGATCAAGTATAGGGGACCATGCATCCTGTGTTTGTATCAAAGTTCAAAGGGGGAGAACCCTGTTGACTCTTGGGGCACCTCCCTGCATGCGAATAACAGGTAAGGAAGGTATTTCTCCCAGTACCTCCCATGCTGTTCAGAAAACACTTGGAGCATTGATTTTAGGGCACCATTAAACCTTTCCACAAGCCCATTGGCTTGTGGGTGATAAGGTGTTGTGTGTCTTTGAACCACCCCACACTTCTCCCACAAAGACGTCATCAGGTCCAACATGAAGTCAGCCCCTTGATTAGAGATAACTTCCTGCAGAAATACGACATGAGAGAAAATCCCTAGCAAGGTGCCTGCCATTTTGTCTGCCCTAAGTGAGGAGAGGGTGACCACCTCTGGGTATCGGGGAGCATCATCGACCATTGTCAGGATAAACCTCTTTCCAGAGGAGCTTGGGGTATTCAAGGGTCCCACAATATCCATTCCTACCCTCTGGAATGGCTCCTCCACAATTGGCAAGGGAAGTAGGGCAGCTTTTGTTTTACTACCTGCTTTCCCTATCTGTTGGCACTGGTGATAAGATCTTCAATATTCCTTCACCTGCTATGTGAAGTTGGGCAAATAGAAACTTTGGGCCAATCACTGTATGGAACACATGAGGCCCAGATGTCCGGACATGAGGATATCATGGGTAACCTTGAGCAATCACTTACGATACCCCTGGGAACGACAAGCTGCCTGCCCATCACCCCTCCCTCTGTCCTCACATCCTGTGTATATAACAGTCCTTGGTCCCAAAATACCCTATGTCTCATGTCACCTCCCTGTGTCCCGTCATATTCTGCACAAGCCCTCAGTCTCTCCAAACTAGGGTCAGTCCTTTAAGCAGTTGCAAACTCTTCACATTTTCCTCAAGCATGGGACATGTCCCCCTCAGTTTCTAAACTGTGGTCCATAGCTCCAGTGCCAGGGCATTCAAAGTCACTGCCATCCCTAACCTTCTGATGATTTGTTATCCCTCCCTCCTCAGAGTAACCTTCTGTAGCTGTTTAATGAATGGCTACCTGGGGAAGTCTTACCTCCCTTTCACTATTCTCCATGTCAGCAGACACAGGCTGGAGAACTAGCCTCCTATTCTCTTCCACAGGGGCTTCTGTGGGGTTCAGGGAATTACAAGGGGCCTTAGCTGTCTGACTGTAGATATTGGTAACCGCATACACCATCCCTGCTGTAGATTATTCTCTATAATTACATCCAGAGCAAGGTTGTCTGCCACTGCCACTTTTTTGTACCCTCTCTCCTGTCTCACCCCAATCCAGAACACTAGTTAGTGGCAGAGTTTTCTCCTCCCCCGTGAATCCCCTCACAGTGACAGACTGATTAGGTATAAGCTGTTCAGACTGAACCAAATCTCCTTTTTCCAGAGTAAGAGATGCCCCTGTGTCTCTTAACCCATGAGTCTGCACCCCATTTACAGTAATCGGGTTTATATGCTGCCTCATGTTCACAGGCACACTGCCAGGATTACACAGTGTACCTACATCCTTTTTTTTTTAAACTTTATTTATGGAAGAGCCATCAGGTCAAGGAGAGCTCTACATAATCAGATAATCAGTGACATCTCGTTCAGTTACAATATAATACATGTAAACATAGCTTGGGTACAATCCATAAGCCATCTAACGGAAACACCTTTTTTATACAGTGAAACTAATCATCTGTAGTCATTGTGTTCTTGCCACTACCTTCTATTCCTGGAAATCCCCTATTTTTATATGAGGATATTAATGCAATCCCCCCCTTTATTTTAAACCCCTGCCCAGTCCAGTGCCAGAGGAACTCACTTCCACCCCCTGTAAACAATGCCTTCACTACATGTAGTTACTTAAAAGAGCAGGAACCATTCTTTCCCCAAGGCCCTTTCCAGGGGGGACCAAATCTTATCATATTTGTCTAATCATTCCAGAACTTTATATTGGATATGTTCTAGCTTCATGCTGCTTAGGAAGGCCTTTGCCCACTGAGCAATGGTAGGCATGGCCTGGGCCATCCAATTTTGAGCTAAAATCTGTTTGCCCACTACTATTGCCAGTCTTCTCAAGGGATGTGAAGCTACTGACTGACCCCCTCCATTTCTTGGTACTCCGAGTAAGATATCCACAGGGTCTAATTGAATCTCACTTTCTAAAACCTTATTTAAGATATAATATATCTCATTCCAGTATGTTTCCCCTTTTGCGCATGCCCACACCATATGGTAAAAAGTACATCTCTGAGCATAACATTTAGGGCATTGGTCTGAAACTTGAGGCTTAATCTCATGTGCCAAGACAGGGGTATGATAGATTCTATGCACAATGTTATAATTAATTATTCACAATCTGTTACTTACCAAAACCGCCTTGCTACTCCGAGGGGCCATATTCCAGTTCCCTCCTGTTAACCCAACCACCCCCAAATCTCTCTCCCAGCTGTCTTTTAGCTTTTGCAGCTTGTCTGTCTGAGCTCCCAACAAAGCTTTGTATAGTACGGACAGTGCTTTCACTCCCAAATGTTTCTTACAATATTGAAAGATTTCCTCCAGAGATGTTCTGCTCAAGGAAGCCCCCCTCCCCTTATCTCAGTTAATTTAAACAGCCTGGATCTTATTACCACATATGTAAGATAGTGTGATGGATGAATGTCAAATGTTTGTCTCAACTCGGAAAAGCAAGAGAAAGTCCCACCATTGAATAAATAAGACAGGAGAAAGAGACCCTTCCCTTCCCACTGCCTCAGAGCCTGTTTAATTGAGGGGGGGAGCTACTTCATCCCTCCACAGACTAAACAAGATGGACCCCTCTGGTGACATACCTCCCTTGTCCCCCATCAACAGTGAAGCCCTCCCCCAGGCTTTAAACATGCATTTGGTGAATGGATTCTTAGGCTTCTCACCCTCTCCTTCCCTCAGTCCTGATGGGAGGAGACATGGGGTATATGGGGAGCACACTCTAGATTGTGACTCCATAGCGACCCAAGCTCTCACTCTTCCTCCTTTTTCCTGGCAATCCATAATATATGTTAATTGGGCTGTTAAAGCATATAACTTCAAACTGGGGAGTGTCAGGCCCCCTCTATGAAATGGCTGCCACAACACCTCCTTCCTGATCCTAGGTCTCTGATTGGCCCAAATTAAGGAAGTAATAGATCCCTCAAGGGACTTAAGGCAGACCAGTGGAGGCATAACAGGAAGGGTCTGAAAAAGGTAAAGGCACTGAGGTAGAATTTACATTTTTACTAGGTTTAGTCTCCTCAACAAGGACAAGAGGAGTGATTTCCATCTACTACATTGTTCCTTAATTTTTGTTGCTAATGGGCTGTAATTTATATATCCCACATCCGCTATTCTACGTGGTAGCAGCATTCCCATATATTTAATTACTGTTCTTGGAGTAATGTCTATGCCACTTATATGTATGGACTCTCAACCATCTGCCAGAGGGAGCCATTCACTCTTGTTCCAGTTGATCTTATGCCCTGAAATGGGACCATATTCCCTGAAAAGGGAAGTCAAGGCAGGCATTGCTCTTTCTGGGTCGACTAAGAATAATAGCACATCATCCACAAAAAGAGAGATAACGTGCTCCTCTCCATTCACCCTGCAACCTTCTATTTCTCAATGATGCCTAATGGCTGATGCCAAGACTTCATATCCACCTCCTTTTGAGGGACACTTTGCCCACTCTGTGCCTTTTGAGGACTCTGTCTAGCCTGATGCCCTAGTTGCTTGCAAAACCAACATTCATTGCTTTTTTTTTCAAGGCTTCCCTTTTTGGTAACTTGGAGCTTCCCCCTTTCTGCAGAAACATGGAGGGTTTTAGCTGCCCTGAAAGCATGCTTTTCTCTTTCTGTGCAGCAGCACCTGCTCCCCCACTTCCTTTCAGAGCTGGCCTGCTCCTGGCATAACAATCCAAGAGCTCAGCAGCTTGCTGTGCTGTTTTTGGATCATGATCCTCCAGCCAGGTTTTCAGCTCCACTAGGCAAGCCCACAGGAAGTGTTCTAAAAGTGTAACCTCCTCAATTTTCTCCACAGAGTTTGCTCTGCTCCTCCCACTAACGCTTTAAAAACTGTCGTTGCTTTGTGGCTGGTTCTTCAAAGCTCATGTCAAGGCTTTTTTGGAGTTTACAAAATTTAACCCTCTAGGCCTCAGGAGTCAGGTCATACTTTTTAAGTAAAGCAGTTTTAAGTTTCTCATAGTCTCTGCTGTCCTCATTATCCATTTGGCCTAGCACCTCATGTTCTTTACCAGTAAGTAGCAGGGATAGCTGGAAGCTCCAGGACTCCCTGAGTACTGTGGTCTGGATATAGACCTTTTCAAACAAATTTAAAAATACATCCATATCCTCCCCATCTTTAAATTCAGCTATTAATTTGGAACTCAATTTATACCCCAGCCCTGGAGTTTCAGGTTCTCCCCTGTCACTTATCTCCTCTGGCACTGGTTATTGGAGTCTTAGCCTCTCCAGTTCAAACTCCCTCTGGTGCTGCTTTTCCTCAGCATCTCTCTGAAGCTGCCTTTCTTTTTCCTTGGCCTGTCTCTGAAGCTAACCTTTCTTTTTCCTTGGCCTCTCTCTGGCTCTGTTTTCCTGCATCTCCAGTTCAAACCTCTTCTGCCCTCTTTTTTGTGGGGCTTTGAACTTTCATTGCTCTGGCTCCAATTTCCTTAGCTCAAATTGTAGCCTGATCCCTTCCAGCTGCAGCTCTGTGGTGACTTTCCCCTGGCACTGTGGCTCTGGGTTCCATCTGATCTCACTGTCCTCCTCCTTGGGACTGGACACTGTGATGTCCCTTGGCACCCCCATACCCAAGGTCTGGTCCTTCTCAGTCACTGGCTGTGACTCAGTGCCCCATGCTGCTGCCTGTTCATTGGCTACTTTGAGGACTTCCATGAGGTGCTTGTTACTGCAATCCTCATGCTGGACCCTTCTGTTCTGGCACAGCTGCTTCAGTTCTTCTACAGTGTAGCTGTTGTACTTGGAAGTCATATTTCTTCTCTACACTACCACTAGTCTACCTTTTACTTGTAGCTAAAAGAACCCCCCAAAAACAGGGTGGGGAACAATATCTTGTAACCAATTTTCCCTTTTTCAAATTTTCTGCCCTTTTGTGTCTGGTTGTTCAAACAGTTCACCAATCGCACCTCTGCTCACCAAATATGTCACAAACCCACTCCCATAGGGTGGGATTTGTCTGTGACACAGTGAAAAAATCCCGCTTGTGATGCTGGGCAGGGATACCCTTTCTCTGTCCTTTTAGCACACTCACTGTTTCACAACTGAACATATGAAAAAGAATCCCAGGGCACCCTCTGTCCATGCAAGGGGGTACAAATACAGTCTTGAGTCTGTGTTCCTGGGGTAGAACCCTCTTAGCCACTGCACCACGAACCAGAAAGCACAGGTGTGTATAGGCTTCGGGGCGGGCCCTATACACCCTATTATGTGTCTTTCCCCAGAAATGCAGAGCTTGGATCAAACCCCTACAGGCCCCTCCTGAGACCCTTCATATTTCTTCCCATTCTTAACACAGTCACACAGGTGTGGTATAGTTTAAACAACTTTTCCCAAGGCAGCACTCACACAAATGACATAGGCAGAATTATTTTAAAATAAGCCAAAGGCTTTACTAATTAAATTAATAAAAACAGTAAATAACATAAAGACAAATCATTTTAGAAGTTGGTTACAGGATACTGAAAATAAAATTGAAAATATACATAAAAACGTACACTTTAAAACTGTGAGATTAAAATTCTACCTTGAGTCCTTAGTTGCTGAATTTTGAAGTGCAAAGTGTCCTTACAAGTAGCAGTTGAAGTCTTAGTTCTGGTGGTCCAGGAGAAATTGTCTCTGCTCTCCAAGCAGACAGTCAGGGTCCCAAATGCTAAAAGGCTAAAGGCTAAAAAGCTAAAAAGCTCACATACAGTCTTTGTCCCTTATTTTATGGGATTTCTCAATGGGCAGGTCCAGTGGATAGTGCCTTGCCCTGTGATTGGCTAGCATTCTGTTTATAGAGCTATGAAACCAATTAGTTCTTAGTATTTTATTACAAAACACAAATATGCAGTTCTGAATATGACAGAAAAAACTCAGAGGTCAGCTAGTTTAAACCAGAATTATGGGGGAAAATCGAGCCTCCCTCTTGGGAAATGGCAGCAGTAAAGTTACACTCAGTATAGTCATTTGCTTAAATGGTAGCCCATTCATCTGTAACAAGATTAAGTCAGCGCAGACCTCTCAAAACAAAGGGGTCCAGACATCATGGCTCTTCGTGAGGTCCTTCTCTTTCATAAGCAAATTGTGCTACCTGGCTTCCCAGCTAGGCTTTATTATTCTTTTGTCTCCTTTTAAATAATTTAATTAACTCTAGCTCCTGGCTAGTAGCTGACAGATTTTCTGCCCAGTAACAAGAATTAGAACATCATTCCACAGGGCCCATGTACGTGTACCCATGATCCCTTGCACTTACACTGGCGATCATGGGCATCTCTGATGCATTATATACATAAAATTATATAAAACATGACCAAAACAATACAGTATGACCTTATCTCATCACAGTTGTATGTAAAAAATTAAGACGTGTCTTGTTCAGTGCTTTTGGGAGGGAGGTACATCTTACAACAGATATCTGGACAAGCTGTCAGCCTGAACCCTTCATGTCTGTCACGGCACATTGGGCATGTTTTGATAATTCACGTGGGATGGGGGCAGTGAAGCATCACAGTTTGCTGTTCTAAGAATGTTTTATTTTCTATCTGAACATGCCTCATGCAACATCAATGAAGAGCTCCAAAAACCAATACAGCAATGGCTCACTTCACAGGGACTGTCAGTTGGCTTTATAGTTGCAGATAATGGGTCCAACATAAGGAAGACCTTGAAGAAGAAGGGCTTTGTTCACATCCGCAGCTTTGTGCATTGCTTAAATTTAATAGTTCATGGTTTTCTCAATGATGACAGGGAGATTAAGGCTCTCATTAGCACTGCTAAAAGAATATACACTCATTTCAGTTATTCAAGCAAAGCCCATCACTTTTTTCCAAAAATACAGCAGGAGCACAGTTTACCTTTGCACAGACTGATCCAAGACATTTCTACTTGATGGAATTCAACTTTTTATATGTTCCAAAGGCTACTGGAACAAAAGAAAGCTGTCAGGTAGCACACCTTGGAAAATAAAATTGGTGATGCAGCTGTCTATATTACTCCACCATAATGGGCCATGCTGGAGTTTCTCATCGTACTACTCCAGCCATTTGAGGAAATCACCAGGGAGGTTAATGCAAACACTGCAAGACTCAGCCAGGTGATACCCCTAATAAAAATTGTAAAATTCAGATTGAATCTGATAAGGGAAAAGATAGAGAAGCAAGACAGTTCTATGGTTACACAGGCTGCTGGTGGTTCTGCTGACACAGGCAGATTGCCCCAGAATACAAAAAGATCTAACGAGACATATGATCAAAAAAGTTAAAGAAGATGGCAAACTACTATATGTAAAATGCTTCATTCTGAGTACTACATTAAAGCAACAATCTTGGACCCATTATACAAACTGAAGCAACTATTGCGTGATGATGATGATGACACTTGTTTTGAGATAAACAAACAATAAATAATTGACGAGGTGTGTGCTGTCATGTAACTGAGTACAACAGCAGCACCACATTCAGAATCTTGTTCATGACACAGCACAGCATCAGATGACCCATCCTCTACTGTTGTGGCATTTTCTCCCTCTTCCTCCTCAGCCACTGCAGCCAAATCTTCTTCACCACCAGTTAAACATAGCACTGTCCCACAGTCACTTGGTTCAGCTTCATGTCTCTGAAGTCACTTAGAAGATGTAATTGTGACATCTTCTTCATCTGCCTCTTGTAACACAGCCTCAGCACAGACCATGTTGAAATGTACCTGGCAGAGGCCTGGTGGTGCTGGAGGTTGAGGCTCTGGACACCACATCTCCTGCCATGCTGGTGACCCATGTTCAGAAATGAGCCTGGGCTGCCGGGGATCGGCAGGGGTGAGAGAGGATTGAGCATCTGGAGGACTGCTCTCCTCTCTCAGGGAGGGAGGGACTGCCATCCCACCTGCTGATAACCCTCTAGTGGGAGCTGGAAGGAGATATGGGTTGGGAGGCATGCAGCTGGTGCATGATGTCAGAGGGGAGGGGGTTGGGGAGAAAAAGCAAAAAATGGAGTTGGTAGGCTCCGTGGTGACCCCTGCTGTGCCTGCGATGAACCCTGGAATCCGGACGCTGGCTATCTGAGGGAAGGGAGAAAGTCAATGCTCCTTGCCCATGGCCCTGTCATGGGGGGAAACCTGTGGGGGATTTCCAAGGGAGATCAGTGTGGGGATGCATGGCCAGAGAGATGAGCTCCCCAAGGCAGGAGCCATAGCTGCCTGCCAGCTCCCCCCATAAAGAGAGGATTAAAAAAAAAAAGAAATGTACCTGGCAGAGCCCAATATCAGCTGGAATGCTGATCCTTTGAAATACTGGAAATTCAAACAAAATATGTGGCCTGCTTTATTAAACATTGCAATGAAGTACATGAATTTCCCTCTGACTAGCGTCTGTTCAGAACGATTGTTTAGTTCAGTTGGTAACGTCATTACTGACACACAATCCTGTCTGACACCAGAAAATGCTGAGTGCCTCACATTTCTCAAAGTAAACATTCCTCACTTTAATTTCCAGTATGATACCTAAATAAAGCACACACTGACTGCTCTGAGCAGGCCCTATCCATAAAACACTTTCAAGAATTTATGCCTGTGGTGAAAAGCTTTTGTGAATCGGGTCTACTTCATGAGGTAGCAATTAATTTCATCAAGCCAAGTCAGGATGGACTAGGCCAGGCCACTACTACTTGAATGATTACATGAGCAGCACAGAATGGAAAAAAAATAACAACATCAGTGGGTTCAGAGTCCAAATAAAGCAAGCAACTGCATTTCATATTACAAACTTACCTGGTGGTACCTGGTGCCACTGTCTGATCTGGAAAGTAGGGTACTGCTGCCTACTATACTACTACTACTATCACCACTTTTGGTCCTCATGGGTCACGATTACTACTTCTCACTTTTTGTCCTTACTCCAGTCCTTACTACTACTGCTGTCACTTTTTTTGCCCTCAGCAACTGATCCTGAGTGTACTGTTTTAATTTTCATGAAGTGCATGGCTTGGCAGATGCCTGAAACTCAGAAACTGAATTCTCTTTGCATATTTCTTACATCCCCCATATTTGGTTTTGATTACTTCACAGAAAAAAATGTTACTAAATTCATATAATTTCTTTATTGTTTGTGTGTGCATGGTATGCTAGCCTGGTTACATCTCACTTACAGTAACTGGGCTGAGGTTATTACTATATTTTATTTTTGATACTTAAATACTTGGCAGTGGCTGGCAGCAATTATGGAACTAGGAAAGATGTAATTGTGTTGTGTGTCATCAGGTCTTCAGGTGGCCGTGGCAAACTTTTTTATGACTGCACTGCACTTGACCGATGCGATGTGTGACCGGCTATTTCCCTGGTTGGTGGTGATCACTTTGTCTTTCATTTTTCTTCTTTAAGGATTCAGCATGTTGATCAGATTCAGTAGAAGTAGTCATAGTACTAGAAAACATTACCACCTCTTGGACCAGGTAGTGTACCATATACCACAGTACACTGGGGCATGTGAAGCAGTTGCATCATTCACATGGGTAGGGTGGGTGGACTCTCTTAGTGCTGCTCATCCGATCATTCATATCCATTTCTTTGGCCTGTTCAGCTCTGACTGGAACATCCATCAAAGTTATACCTGCACAGCACCATTAATAAAAAAAAATCTTAGCTGCCTGGCAGAGCCTGCAGTGTTTGGTGGTGCTGTGATATATGTATTTGCATCTCTCTCTCTCTCTCTCTCTCTCTCTCTGTCTCTTCCAGTACACTCATGGCATGGACCAGAGCAGGATATGCCACCATTATAGGCCAGCCATGAAGGGGCTAGTAGTGAGTGATTGTTTTTTTTATTTAGCAGAATTACATTAATTTTTACACAAATATGTTTTCTGTATTTGGCTCAGTGCGTGGGTAATGTAATCATATCTCCATATCGATATCATTACCATATTTCCTCATCATTGCCAGGCACTAAACTGCACTATTCTCTGCTGTACCTGATATATTTTAATCGTTTAAACCTTTATCCTTTTATACTAATCCAAGAGCTGTTATAAATGGGTGCTAAATAGCTTCAAATCTTGTTTCTCTATTTTCCATTTTATAGAAGGGTTTCTCAACTTTACTAAGATCAGACATTAATCCCATCCATTCTAAGTATTCTGGGGGGTTCACATCTTTCCAATGCAGAAGTATAGCTTTTTTAGCTTTAGATACATAAATTACTCAGAATGGATCCAAGGTCTAGTATCTCCCCAATACCCCAAACCCAAAAAATTATAATTCCCAGATCAAAAGGGAAGTCTCTTCCAATGATTTTTTCCATAGTTTTAAAACTCCTGGTCCAAAATGGTCTCAGTTTTGAATAATCCACTATCATATGCCAGGGAGTACCTCTTTTAGTTCCACATCTTTGACATAAGTCTGGGATTATGGTTGCTATTCTATTTAATCTACTGGAGTCAATTGGTGCAGTGTATTACATTAATGTGTATTTGTTTAATCTGTTGTTTCATATTTTAAATTGTTCCAGATTAACTATCTGATACCAATCATGATCATTTATCTGTTGTCATATTTATGTCTCCCATGTTCTCTTTAACTTATCCATGCTTTCCAAAGTAGTTGTGTTAATTAAGATTTTATAAATTACCATGATCAAGTGTTTAGTTAAATCTGAGTGAAATGCCAAATCTTCCAATGGGTTAAAAGGTAGAATTTCCAAAGATGTGTTATTATTCTTAAAAAAAAAACTGTCTTGAACTGCAAATAAGACAGTCTTGTGTTTTCTGTTAAATCAAACTTTTCTATAAGTAAGTCAAAAGACAGCCATTTTTCATTTTCAAAAAAGTCCTTAATTTGTTGGACTCCTTTATCGTATAACTCTTTTTTTTATAATTCCAGAAGTTAAACATGGAATTAAATTGTGGTTGCAGATTATTGGAGCCAGTCTTGAAATTTTATATGTTTTTTTATTAGTTTTACTGCCATATTCCAAGTATAATTTATAACTTTTGTTGATCCTAAAATCTGAGCAGCATGTTCTAATTTATTTATGTTTGTATATAAAAGTTGTGTTTACTGTGAAAATGGGATCCTGGCCATTTCTAGTTTAAAACAAGCAATATCCTTGCCATCTTCTCTATTCCAGTGAAATATACATTCTAATTGAGCTGCCATGTAATAAAGCCAGAAGTTAGGCAAACCAAGACCTCCATTTTCTTTAGGTAAATAAAGTTTTGATATTGTTATCCTTGGTGGTTTGGAATGCCACAAGAAAGTTCCTACAACCTTATCTAAAGTTTGAAAAATCAAAGTGGGATCATAAGTGGTAAAAAAAAATGTATACGAATAATCCATTAAATTATTTCCTTTGGGCCTCTGTGTCAAATGTGACCAACTCTGGCCACTCTTATGCATTTTTTCAAATATTTGTCAATAAATCAGAACAAATCAGAACTTCACCATGTTCCAGGTCTTACTTAATAAACGTCAGAACTTTATCAAGTTCTCCCAGCCCTAATATTGCTAACCTGTTTAGGTTTTCTTTTCTTGATGCATATTCACCTGTTAATACCAACCTGTTACTTCATCAGTGGTTTTATAGTTCACAGTCTTATCCACTTGTACCCTCTTGCTTCCTAGCATTGATGCCATGGCAGGATGTGCTCAGGAGGAGGAGGTGCCGCATGGATCAACAGAGGTGGTGGTGGCCCAGGGATCAGAAGTGAGCTGGCAAGATGTACCCTTTTTTTGGACCATGCATCCATTCAGGCAGGTAAAATTGGATCCCTGATGGCAGAGCTAAAGTTGGAGTCATGGAATGGTGTCATTAAAAGGAATACATTTTTGTCTTACCTTAATTCAATTAAATGCAACATAGTTTTTCTACAGGAGACCCACCATTTGAGGGCAGAAGTGGTAAGGTAGCACATGGGTGGGTGGGCAGGAAATACTCTAATGTCTATTCAGCCAAAAAGAGGGTAGTTTCCATCCTAATTAGAAAAGGGAGCACCATTCAAATTAACAAGGAAGATAAGGACAAGGGGTTTATAGTTCTTTTTGGGTAGAATTCAGGAGAGGCTCATACTTATAGCAAATGTTTATGGCCCTAATGTGGATGAGGCCCAGTTTTTTTTTTTGTTCTTGGGCCAGATCTTGCAGGATGTAGGTTCTTTGAACCCCTTGTTAGTCATAGAGGATGATTTTAATCTAGTGGTAGACCCCATTTTAGACAGCACCTTCAGGCATACTGGGGACCCCTCTCATAACATGACCAAAAATGCCCTTCTTATGATTTGTCAAGAACAGGGTCTGGTGGATATTTGATGGTTGAGGCAGCTTACTGTAAGGGACTACACCTTCTGCTCCTCCCATCATTCCACGTGCAGCCATCATGACTATTTTCTGGTCAGCTCCAGATTTGCACATGAGGTGACAGATGTGACCATATAGCCTATTGTGCTCTCAGACCATTCACCAGTGACACTCACTTTGGTACTGGTGGACACTATTACAAAGTCTCCTAGGAGGAGACTTAACCCTCTCCTGCTCTGAAAGCCAGTTTTTGTGGAGTCACTTACCTGGTTTTTTAAAGTCAATGTTACACCAGAGATGGTGGAAGAGGTAGTCTGGAATGCCTGCAAGGGATTTGCTCAGGGCTGCATTATTAGGTAATGCATCTCACGAAAATCGCAAACAATGGCAAGAAGTGGACCTTCTAACCTCTGAGTTGTGAGAGGTTGAGGGAAAAGATATTGCACAGGCCACAATGTTGGAGGCAGACTTTCACATCCTGGCAATATTTAAATATAAGCTAAATACCATTCATACACAAAAGGCAGAGAAGGCTCTTTTCTTCATGTGACAGCATTACCAGGAGCAGGAGGAGAAAACCAGCAAACATTTGGCCTATCAAATGAAAAAGAAGCAGGGAGAAACTCTGATCCCTCATGTTCATTTGCCATATGGTACCCTATCCTCTTATCCCTCCCATATTAACTCTGCCTTTTCAGAGTTCTGTCAGACCCTTTACACTTCCCAGGGGACTCCCTAGGTGGGGTCTTTGGACCAGTTTCTGGGTGCAGCTCACCATTTACAAATTTCGGCAGAGTCGACCACTTAGTTGGAAATCCCTGTTATGACACAAGAAGTTGCCATGGCCATCCGCTCGCTAGCCAGAGATGAAGCTCCATGTCTGGATGGCTTGCCGGTGGACTTTTATCAAGTATTTTCTTTTTTTTAACTCATGAACATATTTATTGGATTAATGAATGATATGAATATCAACAGAACATAAGAAATATACAGTTCATACAAATAGAAGGTGCCCAACTAAGCCTCCAATCTTGGTTACAATTCGTGGAGGCATAAAAAATTACTGATAGAAAAAGAACACACCTTTGATATGGTTACAATAAAAAAGTAATTCCAGATAAACATTAACATATGAAAACCATATCTTCTGTCAGACAAGCCTCAAATTTAGGTAACCGTGCCATTATTTAGTCTGTTTATGCAACCCGTACCCTGGCCAAGAGCAGCGTCTGGCAACTGGGCCCCCCCAAACTTGTGCCACAGGCAAGGCAACAGGCCACAAGCTGGCATAAACAATAGGCATCACCCCATACTCTAGGGCAAATACCTGGCTCGGCAGTCTCAGAGGTCAGGGGGTTAGGGCACAAAATAACATTTATATTTACTCTGAGTTCTGGGAGAGATGTTCTTGGGCTACACTAGGTCTGTCTTCTGATGGGGCCCATAAACAAGTTCACACTGGAAACCTAGATCAATCATGCACAGTTAGAACTGGGATTGTACAGTGTGGCTTTGTTCTGACATAAGTTGGAAAGACAGAATGGGGTAGTCCCCCAGGTTGGAAACTGTCATCACAGGCTTCCCACTAGTACATTTCTTTCTCAGAACAGCACAGTTGGGCATTCAGAGCACTTCTCTCACACAGGCATCAAACTGTCCATCTTTCTGAATTAATTACCTCTAGACATTTATCTTTCCATAAGTGTATATCTTGTGGGAGGTCCCACGCACTTTAAGTCAACATTTCTCTTTACTTTTCCTAATTGCCTATTACTTGGGGGTTGCCACACACTTTAAAAACATTTCAAATTATTTTCTTTTGACATGATGAACTTTGTTAATATGCCCAGGGTAGCCTGATGTTCTTCCATGAACCAGTTAGCCCTGACTGAAGTTTCAGATGGGGGTCTGCCCACCCTGGCCCCAACCAGTCTCTACCATTCCTTCAGGGTTACACCAAATGAGCCTTCATTTCCCTCAAATTGCAAAATGACTCCAACTTTAAAACATCACATTCAGCACATTTTTGTGGTGATACACAAAAAACAGCCGGCACAGCCCTCCAGCTCCAGCCACAGAAGGGGCTCCGAGCCGCCAGCGGGCCGGCGGCGACCCCCAGCTGAACCAGAGATCCAGGAGGCCGGGAGAAGCAGTGAGAAAGCCGGCACAGCCCTCCAGCTCCAGCCACAGAAGGGGCTCCGAGCCGCCAGCGGGCCGGCGGCGACCCCCAGCCGAACCAGAGATCCAGGAGGCCGGGAGAAGCAGTGAGAAAGGGACGGGCAAAGCCGCAACCAATCAGGAAACGACCTCAGTCTCTGCCTGCTTCCGATTGGTGCGCCTTTCCCATTGACTTTAGCTGGGACTCTGCAACACTATTCTGGATGGGATTTTGCTGCTTAACTGTAAACTTGTTTAATTAATCTTAAAAAGAGCTGTTCTGACTTAAAAATTGTGGGCTATTTAAACATTGTATTGATGTGATGTTTGCTAGTGATTCAGCCTTTCTGGTGATCTGTGTGGGCTAGACGCTTAGGCGCCTAACCCCCAAACCCTCCCAGTCTTTTGTTGTGCAGATTTTTGATCCTAGCACCTAATTGCAGATTGCCTGCAATAAAGTAGCCTTCTCACTGCCTTCTCCTCTGTCCCCTGCCTTGCAGCCGGCACAGCCCTCCAGCTCCAGCCACAGAAGGGGCTCCGAGCCGCCAGCGGGCCGGCGGCGACCCCCAGCTGAACCAGAGATCCAGGAGGCCGGGAGAAGCAGTGAGAAAGGTACGGGCAAAGCCGCAAAATTTTTGCCCGCCCACCCTCCCCCCTCTCGGTTGATTCTATTTATACACTCCTTCCGCCAATTCTCTAATCCGCCCACATCCATTTTCCTTCTTCTTTAACCCATATCTACCCTGTACAATGCTAACTTGTTTCCTTTGCTCCTTAGCCTCTCATCTCCCCTATTCATTATGATAATCATTCCATACCCCTGTCATGACGAATAATTTAATGAGTATGTGCTGTTCTCCTCTGCCATCAAAATGCACAACCACCTATTCCTTATTCGCCTTGAACCACTCTTACACTGCAACCCCTGGGTATCCCACATAAAGTCTCTCTAACAATCCAGCACTCCCAAGCCACTTACATGTATCCTGGCTTTATAATAACCCGCTATGCCTGTCCATCAGACTCCTATGTTATGATAAAGACACACCCATATAACAGGACCATCTCTCATTACACAGTGGGCACCTAGGATTAAGAGGAAACGTTCTGGTCACTCTCTATCCTTTCTCTTGGTGCCCTTCTCAAATTAATCTTTACCTCCTTTTCTGCATTGGCACTATAGAGATTAATCCTGGCCCCATTGTAAGTTTATCTTCCCTGCTGATCTGACCTCCATAAAAGGCCTAAGCTTCATACACTTTAATGCTTGCAGTCTCCTAAAAGTTCACCTTAATACAGGCTTGGTGGCACATACTCTTCCAGATTTCCTGGTCATTTCTGAATCTTGGCTCAGGCCTACAACAGAAGACAGTGTTGTAAACCTTCCTAATTATCAGCTCTTCAGAGCAGATCGCCCATCCAGGGGTGGTGGGGTGGCCATATACATTAAGGACACCTTCTCTGCAACCTGCCTCATCAGCACATCCGAGCCAAATGAATTTGAATGTCTATCAATCAAATTATCCCTTCCTAATTCATCTTCATTTAAACTGATTGGATGCTATAGACCTCCCTCTGCAGGCCTTAAACTGCTTTCTCACCTAGGGTCAATTCTCAACCTAGGCCCTGAAGATACCATTATCCTTGGTGATTTGAATTTAAACTGGCTGTCTAATGTATCTGCACCTCTGATAACCTTTTGTGACACCTATGGATTCACACAGCTGATTAAAGACCCAACTAGGATCAACCTAAGAAATTCCAGCAATAGCTCACTCCTGGATATTATGTTGGTAAACAAACCTCAATTATATTCACATGCAGGTGTACTGCCGAGTGATGTGAGTGACCATTACCCTATAGCGGCATAAGATCCACACCCAAACTACCAAATCCTGCAGAATTTGTCCTCAAAGGTCAAAAGAACTTTGATATCTCAGGCTACCTCCATGACCTGAGTTATACAATACATTGGCAAGATTTCTATCTTACAACCTCTGTTGAAACAGCTCTCCAGACTTTAAAGGATATTATCAATAATGCCCTCAATATTCATGCACCTATCACCAGTATCAGAACTAAGGTAAAATCCTGCCCTTGGTTCACCTCTGAGCTTAAAGCAGCCTTGAGAACCAGAGACAAACTGTGGAAAAAGGCAAGAAAAACAAAGGACATCAGAGATTGGCTAAATTTCAGAAAAGCAAGGAATTCATGTACAAAAAAAATAAGAACTGCCAAAACTGCCTACTATACAGCTGAATTGGATGCCTAATACAATAACCCATCCAGACTCTGGGGTACAATAAAAGGACTCCTGGGCCAAAAGTCTACTCCTGTCTTAACCTCCAAACTGATACTAAATGATACAGAAATTACAGGTAAACAAGAAATCTTAAATACCTTCAATGCTCACTTCACCACAGCTGGCCTAGCATTTGACTCTTCACCAGCAAATATCCTGAGATCTTCCTTGAACCTGCAAACTACTGTGGGGAAAATGGCCACTTCAACTTTTCCTTCCTCCCAATATCCGTGAAAGAAGTGGAAGATCTCCTCTCTAATTTAGACACTAATAAGAGTGCAGGTGCAGACTCCTGGATCCCTATTTCCTGAAAATTGCTTCACATGTCTTATCTGTCCCCCTCACTCATCTCTTCAATCTTTCCCTAACTACTGGATCCATTCCCTCTACTTGGAAAACAGTTCAAGTGGTTCCATTACTCAAATCTGGTGATACTAGAGATCTCAACAATTACAGACCTATCTCCATTCTACCAGTTTTATCCAAGTTGCTCGAAAAACTAGTAAACTCTCAGTTAAGGGACTATTTGGATAACAACAACCTTCTAAACTCTGCACAATCTGGATTTAGATCAAAACATAGCACCATTACTGCCTTAGCTAAGGTAACCAACGATTGGCAGACTACCTTGGATAAGAAAAATTGTACCTGTGCTGTGTTTCTGGATTTGAGTAAAGCCTTTGACACTGTGGATCACGACTTATTAATCACCTCCCTTAACTCAATAGGCCTGGATTCCCTGTCACTCAACTGGTTTAAGGATTACCTTTCAAATAGGTCACAACTGGTTAAAATGGAAATTACCTATCCACCTCAAAACCACTGCTAAGGCGTACCACAAGGTTCTATTCTTGGCCTATCCTCTTTGCTATTTATATAAACAATATTGATGCCAACCTCACTCAATCTAACATTCATCTGTTTGCTGATGATACTGTATTATATGTCAGCAATCCCTCACCTTCCAAAGCCTGTGAACTGTTACAAACCGAATTCTCCATTCTGCAGCGCAACCTACTTGACAAAAAACTACTTCTAAATGCAAAAAAGACAAAAGCCATGTTCTTTGCCACAAAGAGTTGCTCTACCCATACCCTAGCATCCACCACCCTACATTTATCCACCTTACTTGAGAGAAACTTGAATTTGTTGATAATTTCAAATATCTTGGAGTCTGGATAGATAACAGGCTTGACTATTCAGTCCATATTGAAGAGCTACTTAAAAGCTAAGACAGAGGCTTGGACTATTCTTTAGAATAAAGCATTACCTAAACAGTGACTCCAAAAAGGTTAATTCAGGCCTCATTCCTATCCCTCATTGATTATGCTGATTTTCTCTACTGCCATTGTCCAGGTCATCTCTTACAAAAACTGGACACCCTGTATCACAGGGCCATAAGATTTATTACTGACCTTCCCCCCAGCACCCATCATTGCTCCTTTTATATGGCAGTCAATTGGACATCATTACAGCACAGAAGGACTAGGAATGCTGTTATCTGGACATTCAAAGCATTAACAG
This sequence comes from Neoceratodus forsteri, assembly GCA_016271365.2. Lineage (NCBI taxonomy): Eukaryota > Metazoa > Chordata > Ceratodontiformes > Ceratodontidae > Neoceratodus > Neoceratodus forsteri. Next base: position 1,268,319,645 of record CM057453.1, read on the forward strand.
GCAAACTACCTACCTATATCACTGATTGCTTTACCCAAATTACAACTAGGCCATACACTTTAAGGATCAGTAAACTCATCATGTTACAGGTCCCCATTGCCTGCACCTGGTATGGGAGGGCTGCTTTCAGCTATACTTTAGCAGTTGCATGGAACTCTCTCCAAAAATCCATGAAGCTAGATAGCCTTCTACCTCTGACATCCTTCAAAAGACTGTTCTCCGCCCTTTTTCCAGAGCTCTGCAATTGCTTTTATAAACCATAATCCCCTACCCTACCTGACCCACCTTTCTTTTTCCGTCCATTATATTGTTTCATATTCTATCTTCTGACTCACCTATCTATTCTCACAAAAGCTAGTTAGACCCTATAATTTTATACTTTATTCCTGCTATACCCTTTGCCCACATTTTTCTTGCAGGCAAAATGGTTCTACTGCTCCTTGTATATATGTAAATTGTTGTATACATTCATTTCTTGCCATTATATTGTTATTTATGCTATTCTTGTCTATGTAATAATATTTGCATCCTCATTTGTATGACCACTCAGGTCCATCTTGTAAATGAGCTTTGCTCAATGATGTTCGCCTGAATAAATAAAGATTTTGATTGATTGATTGATTGATACAGGGACCCTGACAGGTGTATTCTAGCCTTATCTCTGGGCACATATACCTCAGATAACTCCCTAAGAAAAAGTCCCATGTAACTGTACTCATGATTTTGTTTGTCCCTTTGATACAGACATGGATGCTGGAAGAAACACCTCTTCCCTTTACAGGTAGCTTGTCCTAGCTTCTCTCAGAACACTCTTTCTGTCTGGGCAGCTGACACTCTTCAGGACCTTCAGGGGATTGCCCCTTGGATCCACAGAAACTGAAGTCCAAACCACTTCTCTGTGGAATGACCCACTAGGGTCCTACTGGTAACGGTCTCCACCACTTCCTTTAGCACTGCTGGATCTCACACACTGGGGTAAGAAAACTACCAGAGGTCCTTCACCCAGTCTCAGAACAGACTGGCAGGCACCTCTATGCTCTGAGAACTGCAGTTCACACAGAGCTTCACTACTAGACTGACTACTCCTGTCTGAACATTCTAAACTGTCCCTCCCCTGAAGCTGACAAAGGGTTATGTTACTGCGAGAGTTATAAATGACATAATCCATTCTTTCCTTAGGCTAGTTGAGTAAACAATGAAGTCATGTTGTGAGGAGCTTTTAACAATTCCCTAAAGGCTGCCCAGGAACCTTCCTAGCCTAACACTGATGGGATTCTAGTAACCCCAAGGGACTGGGTGATTACACTTACCACCAACCAGACAAGCTTGCTGTCCACAGCAAGGTTATAGTCTACAACGCAGGTCATCCAACCTCTAGGCACCTTATGTGGTGAGTTGGCCAGGCTCACCCCTACCTATGCCGAAACACAGGCAGGTTGCACCAGAGAAAAGTGGCCCACTAAGTATCTTCAGCTTCACCTAACCAACTATCTTGAGACTCACAGTGGCTCCAAAAGACTGCTGAAGCTTGCCCTAACAAACAGCACTGGTGATCCCTCTCTGGATTAGGACCACCAACCTGTCTATCCCCAACCCTCTAGGGAAAAGATATCTGACTTATGATACTGGGGTACCTATTGCCACACATTTCACAAGTTACCAAACTGTATACTGCTTTAGACACATACATATGTGATTCTAGAACTCTGAGCTGAGTGGCTGTGTTTGAGAAGAGCTCCCAAAGCTAAGTGCTTTTTGCTATAATTTTCAGTTTAAAAATTGTTTTCTTTTATGTAAATTTAGGTGATTGTGAAAGACAACCCTGTAGGCTCCAGGAAGATATAAAATTTGTGTGGTAGATATTCGTTGGACGTCAGAAGGATCAACACTTTTATTTAGTGTGATCTTTCTACTCTGATGTGGTTAATTTTAATACTATAGTTTAAACCCTTTCTGTGTGCACCTTTGGTGGTGTCTGATATTGAGAACCTAAGTGTCATTTGTGGGTATTCTGTCTGTTTTGGTAGGTACTTTATTTTCTCTGTTAAACAACTGAGTATACTATTGCCTAACACTTTATAGTACATTGTATCTTTTTGTGCAGTCTCTGATTTTTTTTCTTCTTTCTCCAATGTTTTAGAACTGTTTAGTTATTGTGGCAGAGGCGTGGTACTGTGTTCTTTCTTGTAGTTCAAGGTGCTTTTGGGACTGCTGATTTCTACTGGTTTAAAAGATTACATTTTTTTTCTGTATTTAAAAAAGCTACATCAACTTGGTATGTTGTCACCTGTTTGTTGCTAAGCAGCAGATGTTTTTGCATTGTGCTCTGGTTCTGTGATAGAATCTGTATTAATAGAAGCTAGATTATTGTGATTGTAGTTACCTTTTAATGGTAAGGGTAAAGAGCTGAGATAGAAATGTATGTATTTTTGAATGTTATAGAAGCCAGAAGGGGAAGGAAGCATATGCAATTCAATGCTTTACAGTAACTGGTAATTGCTGTTTTTCTTTTAGACTTGGATTGTGGGCTTTGGTGACACTGTACTTTCTTTGTTGTCTTTACTTAGAATTGCTTTTGGGCTGTTGAGGATTTAAAATGTAGTGGTGGTGTATTCTTTGCTGTCTTTGGTTGCTGCAAATTTTGCTCCCCTTCCCCAACTCTTGATTATATGCCCTGTTAAATCTGATTGACAGGAGCTAAACACTGGGTATAGTAAGGGGTGTGGAGTAGGAGGGCATACCAGGAAAGGAACAGCAGCAAGTGAAGAGGTGACTGCTCTCTCAGTGGAAGGGAAGTAAATGCAAATCTAGGAGCTTTCATTATTACCTCTTCGCATTGATATTGCATTGGGGAAAGGAGGAGTAGGAGTTTGTAGAAGGTTGTGCAATGGCTACTTAAAGTCTCGTTTTGAGTGTGGATAGGAAGGATAGGAATATAAAAAGCAGTTGCTCAATATATCTAAACGTGTGCAACAAAGGAGGTAAAGGAAATAAAGAAAATGTTTTGCACTGATAGAGGAGGGAGAGGGGAGACTTGGGGGAGTGTTTGGTATCCTGCATCTGGAAGGGTGGGGGGTCACTGGTGGGCAACGACACCAATGGGTAGGGTGGTAGGCTGCAACAACTGTGGTGCACCAATCTTTCTAAAAATTGCCTGGAGTGTGGGAGGATGTTTAGTGTGCAACCACATAGAAAAACTTAGAAAGGAGATTGAGGGTCTGCAGGAGGAACTAAGACAGGCAAGGCAGATTGGGGGTGGGTTTAGCCCAATACTGGAGGGAGGAGGAAGAAGGGGAGATGAGGAGGGTGATTTAAGTCAACAGTGGTGAGAGAGGGTCAGAAGAAGGAAGCAGAGACAAAGGGCCCAGGCCAGGAAGAACAATTGCCGGAAACCAGGTCAGGAGACAAAAGACAAATGGAAGGAGGAGATAGGGACTTGTGAGGGAGGTGAAGAAGTGGCAAAAGTCATGGAGTGGAAAGGAGAGAACAGGTTACTATGAAGAGAGAGGGTGGGCATTTGTGAAGGGCCTTCAGAAAATAGTTGTGCACTGCTAGAGAGGAAGAAGGTGGAGGAGGAAATGATGAAATTAGAGGAGTAATTGATAAATGCCTGGACCAAACTGGAGCAGGGGGAAGTTCTGCTGGAAGAATTGCAACAGGGGTAAAAGGGGGAAATAATGTGCAGGAGGAAGAAGAGGAGCTGGAAATGAGAGAGGGAGATGAATGGAAGCATGTAGGGAGTAAGAGGGGTGGAATCTTAGTGCTGGGGGACTCAATACTAAGAGGAGTTAGGTGGGGTAGCAAGGGGGAGAGGCATAGTCGCATTTGGGTGGAGGCCATGCCAGGAATGACAGCAGAAAGGGTGGAACAGTCTGTTCTGAAATATGCTAGAAAGGGTAGGGACAAGCCTCATTTAATTATATATCTTGGGACAAACGACCTGGCTGTCAAGACAGTAGATACAGTCCAGAGGAGGTTTGAGGAACTAGCACAATTATGTGAGGGGGCGGGAAGATCAGTAACTTTTTCAGAGATACTTCCGGTGCCAAAGGCAAGCACAACAAGAATGCTGAGAATAGAGGAATTTAACGGATGGCTAAGAACCTGGTGTTGTGCTAAAGGGTATGGGTTGTTGGGGGGTGGGGAGGGACCTGGGAGGACAGTAGTCTCTATGCCAAGGACAGACTACACTTGAGTGAGGAGGGAAAGAAAGTGTTGAAACAGAGGATGGAGGAGTACATAGAGGAAGTTGGGAATTTAAACTAGGAGTGGGGGGTGGCAGTTGGGGAAGAGATATGCAGAGACCACAGGTTGGGAAACCATATGAGCTTACCCCCATAACAGTGAAAAAGGACAAATGGCAAGTACTGTTGGTGATGCTAGGAAAGGAGGGCAGGATGTGGGGGAGGGTGGAAGGTGGTTACCCTTAATGCTAGGAGCCTTGGGAGGAAAACTGCAGAGTTACAGGTTCTCATGGCAGAGGGAGAGGTGGACATTGCAGCCATCACGGAAACATGGGCCACCCAATACAATGACTGGGACCTGTCTGTACCAGGGTACAGGTTATTTTGTAAGGACAGGGTGATTGGGAAAGGAGGGTGGCACTATATGTGAAGGAAGGACTGAAGTGTGTAAGGGAGGAAGGGGAGGAGGGTAGTACGGAGTCACTTTGGATGCAAATCCAGGATTCCAAGAATAGGATTCTTAGAATGGGAGTGATGTACAGGCCACCATCTCAGACAGAGGAGTTAAACAGGGAACTAGTGGGACAGATCAGGAGGACCTGCGAGAAGGGTAGTGTGGTGATTGTGGGGGACTTCAACATGCCAGGAGTGGACTGGAGCACCCCAACAACCAGGAACAGAAGGGAGCAGGTACTGCTGGATGCCTTCCAGGACAGCTTCCTGCTGCAAATGGTCAGTGAACCAACTAGGTTAGGGAATACCCTTGACCTTGTGCTGGCAAATGGGGACTTTGTGAGAGAACTTACAGTGGAGAAACTGCTGTCAGGGAGTGACCACCAATCAGTATGGCTCACATTGGATATGGGCAAGGAAGGAGTGGAATCTGGCGCAATAGTGCTGGACTTTAGGAGGGCCGACTTTGGGAGGATGGGGGAAGTGGTAAAAGGGTACCTGGCCAGAATTCAATCTAGTATGGACACTAACCAGAGGTGGGAGCTCATAAAGCTGGGGATAGTGGAGGCAAGCAAAACCTGCTGCAAAGCCCAGAGCAAGAAGGCTAGGGTTAAGAAACTGATCTGGTTGAGCAAGGAGGTCATGGAAAAGGTAAGGAGGAAAAGAGCTGCCTTTAGGAAGTACAAGAAAACAGGGAGGGTGGAGGACAGGGAGGAGTACTTTACAGAATCGAAGGGGGTGATAAGGGCAGTAAGGGGAGCCAAAGCATCTATGGAACTCAGGCTGGCACAAGGCATTAAGAAGGGGGAGAAGGACTTCTTTAAGTACATCAGGAGAAAAGGAGCTGTAGGACCACATAGTAAGGATTAGGAAGGAGGGGTTGGGTGGAAGCAGGTGCGATAAGGAGGAAGCACTAAATGAGTACTTCTGCTCAGCATTTACTAAAGAGAAGAGGGGGGTGACACCCAAGGTGGGAGAAATGGCAGAAGCAGGGGGGGAAGTGGTGACAGATGGGGAAATCACGGAGAGCAGAGTTCGAGAGGGTTTGAAGGCACTGAGGGTGGACAAGGCGCCGGGCCCAGATGGCATCCACCCAAGGGTACTGAAGGAGCTGGCAGAGGTCCTTGCAGGACCTTTGGCAGACCTATTTAATGCCTCACTACATTCGGGGTGTATACCTCAGGACTGGAGGATGGCTCATGTGGTGCCCCTCCACAAGAGTGGCCCCAAGGATGAATGGGGAAACTACAGACCAGTGAGCCTCACATCCATCGTGGGTAAGCTAATGGAGACTATCCTGAAGGAGAGGCTGGTGACCCTCCTAGAGGCCAAAGGACTACAGGACAGCAGACAGCATGGCTTCATACATGGCAGATCCTGCCAAACCAACCTGGTCGAGTTCTATGACTGGGTAACTAGGCAACTGGACAGGGGCCATGCAGTGGATGTCCTGTATCTGGACTTCAGTAAGGCATTTGACTCAGTGCCACATAGAAGGGTGGGAAGGAAGTTAGTAGGCACAGGGGTGGGTGCAAAGCTGGTGAGATGGGTAGGAAACTCGCTGCAGGAAAGGCAACAGACGGTGGTAGTGGGTGGGGAGCTCTCACACCCAAGGGCAGTGATGAGCGGTGTTCCACAGGGCTTGGTGTTGGGACCAGTGTTGTTTGGGATATTCATTGCAGACATATCATGGAACATCAAGAGCAAGATCAGTCTGTTTGCTGATGATACCAAGGTAGGCGTGGTGGTGGATGACCTAGGGGGATGGCAGGGGTTGCAGGATGATCTGGCAAAGCTTGAAACCTGGTCGGACACCTGGCAACTGGGCTTTAATGCCAAAAAGTGCAAGGTGCTGCATTTAGGGATGAAGAACCCAAGGAGGAGTTACCAGCTAGGGGATTGCAGCTAGCCCAGACAGAGGAGGAGAAGGATCTGGGTGTGCTCATTACAGGGTCAATGAACAACTCAGCACAATGTAGGAAGGCAGCTGCAAAGGCCAACAAACTGCTGGGTTGTATTGCAAGGGGTATATCCGCGAGGAGGGAGGAGGTGATTCTGCCACTGTATAGGTCATTAGTTAGACCACACCTGGAGTACTGCATGCAGTACTGGCGTCCGTATCTGAAGAGGGACATTAAGTTACTGGAGGGGGTGCAGCGCAGAGCGACAAAGATTATTAAGGGGCTAGGGGATTTATCATACGAGAGGCGGTTGAAGGAGTTGAACATGTATCACTGGAGGAGAGGAGAGACAGGGGTGACATGATTGAAACCTTTAAATACATGAAAGGAATAAACAAGACAGGTACAGAGGGGCTGTTCAAAGTAAGGGAGAGGAGGGACACCAGGGGCCATGATATGAGACTGGAGCGAGGAAGGTTCAGGAGGGAGATAAGGAGATACTTTTTTACAGAGAGGGTATTGGCTGGGTGGAATGCATTACCTGCTGAAGTGGTATGCAGTAGAACAGTGGACTGCTTCAAACGAGGATGGGACAGGACAAGGGGGAGGGTTAATGAAGGGGAAGGGTGGAAGGGAGGAGCAGCTGCAGAATAAGGGGTGCTAGCTGCACATTCGAGCAGACTTGATAGACCTCTAGGCCTTTATCTGCTGGCAAATTTCGTATGTTCGTATATTACATTGCTGTGCATTTCCCAAACCCCAGCAATACATTCCATACCTGAAAGCAAAAATGTTTAACATTTCCTAGTTAACTCATTGTGTCCTAGCTGCCACTTGGAGTCAACAGATCAAGTACTCCAGTGTGTCTGAGGATGATTACAAATGTCAGCAGTACAGTCCCTGTGTGTCCTTGCGACATCTGGAGATGTCAGTAAAATAATTTAATATTACTTGCCAGCCAATCCAGATAGGGCTTATTAACCCTCTCTGGGTGATGCGCCACATTTTAAGCCTCTTGGGATTGGCTGGCAAGTGTAGGGGCTCCCATTTGAAAATCGAGAGAAAACCCCGTTTGTAGTGCTGGCGTTCTCACTTTGCTTTTTGTATTGAGGTAGTGCAGGAGTTGAGCCAAGAATCAGTGTGTTCCAAGTTGCAGAACGCTCAATATTGCCAAAGAGTTACCCACAGTTCACGTTTGTAGTACTTTTATCAAGTTTCTTAAGTTATTGCAGTGTTTTTCATGTGCTATGTTTTTTTCTGAGAACCGCGTCACCGAGAAGCTGGAAAACCGGAAGTACGGCTTCTCGGTCACAGCAGCTCTCGATCCAGGCTCCTCATTCTTTATTTTTTATTTTCATATGCATTTTCTTGCCTGTTTTTCTTTTTTCAAACTTTTTTGGGCATAGCATTGAGCGTTTGTGTGGCAGGCGTCTTTGTGGCATGGTAGATCATCAGCACGCCGAGAACGCAAGTACCGCAGGTGAAAATGCCAAGGTTCTGTATTTGTGGGCCATGTCAAACAGAGTTTACTGCAAGCTAAATATATATAAATATTTTCTTGTTATTTTTTCCTGAGAGCTGCTTTAGTAAGAAGCCGGAAAAATGGAAGTATGGCTCCCAGTCACTGCAGCTCTCAGTCTTGGCTCCCCATTTTTTTTTGTTTATTTCCTGTCTGATTCTTTACTGCCTGGTGTATTTTTTTTTTTAAGAAGTAGTTATTTGAGCTGAAGGGGGAAACTGGGGAGTGAGGTGGAAACCAGGGAATGATTGTTTAGCCTCATTAGTGAGAAGCCAAAAAACGAAAGTACATCTCCCAGTCACTGTGGCTCTCAAGCTTGGCTTCCTGTTATTTTAGTTTCTTTCCTGCCTGATTCTTTACTGCCTGGTGTATTTTTCTATACCAAAAAACTATTTCTTTGAGCTAAATGGGGAAAACAGGGAGTGATTGTTCAGCAGTCGTCTTTGTGACTATCCTGGTAGGGATGTTGTCTGCACACCTACAACGCCCAGGCCAAATCTGCAGGTAATGGTATTTGTGGGTGCATTCACCAAGTGATTTACTGCCCATGTGTGTACTTCACTTTGGACAGGCACGTGTTTGGTTTTGAATTATAGGTGTAGTGGTTGCAAGTTGAAGTAGGTCATGGGGAATGGTGATCGCTTCACATTCTATGCTGAGGTGGTGTCTCGGAGGGTGGGTGGGGGGATAACACCAGGGAAGAGTTTTCTTTTATTTTGTTGGGTGTTTCATATTGGGGTGGGAGAGCACAGACACCTGGTAATCCATTTTGTGTTATGGTGCTGTGTGTTTGCTGGTTGGAGGGAGGACCCTGACACTAGAGAATTCATTTTGTGTGATGGTAATGGGTCTCAGATGGTTCCAACACCCCACACCCTATGAGGCCTTCCACCATCATACAAAATGGTTTCCATACTGTCAGTGTCCTCACCCCTACTGTCAAACACGCAGCACATTACATCATGGATTCCGTGGGGTCAGGAAGGTTTCTCTTGTATTGTGCCATGTATCAGCACTGCTGGATACCAGAAAAACTTTCTGTGGGATGATGACGGGTGTTTCACATTTTAGGTGGGAGAAGCCAGACACCTGGGAATCTAATTTGTGGGATGGCGCTGTGTGTTTGCTGGTTGGAGGGAGACCCACGACACCAGGGAATCCATTCTGTGTGATGGCAATGGGCCTCAGAAGGTGGTAGGAGCACCCCCGACAACAGGAAATGCTGTTGGTAGAATGGTTCTTGGTCTTCCAACACCCGGCACCATCCAGCAAACAGCGGTCCATGGAGTCTGTGTGTACCTACACCCTATGAGGCCTGCCACCATCACACAAAATGGGTTCTGTGGTGTCAATGTTCTCACCCCCAACGTCAACACACAGCATCATTACATAAAATGGATTCCCTGGTATCAGAACCCCCCCACCATCAAAAACCCAGCATCATCTCACAAAATGAATTCCCTGGTGTCCAGTGCATCTCCACCCCCCCCAGCACTGAGTGTTTCATGGTGGGTGTTTGACGGTTGGGGAGAATGTACCAAAGACAATACCATTTTGTTATGGTGCTGCTTTTTGGGAGCTGGGGGATGGAGTGTGCAAAAAGGAAAAAAAATTCCTTTTGTTTGTGCTGGGTGTGGGAGGGTGGGAGTGGGACCACTGAACAGCAGCAAATATTTTTGTGTATGGTGCCTGGTATCATAGAGTGTGGAGAACCACTCGATACCAGAAACACACTCTGTGGGATGGTGACGGCTGTTTCACATTGGAGTGGGAGAAGCTAGACACCTGGGAATCCAGTTTGTGGGATGGCGCTGTGTGTTTGCTGGTTGGAGGGAGGCCCTTGACACCAGGGAAGCCATTTTGTGTGATGGCAATGGGCCTCAGAAGGTGGTGGGGGCCCCCCTGACAACAGGGAATGCTGTTGGTAGAATGGTGCTCAGTCTTCCAACACCCGGCACTATCCAACAAACAGCAGTCCCCAGCGTCTGTGTGCTCCACACCCTATGAGGCCTGCCACCATCATACAAAATGGGTTCTGTGGTGTCAATGTTCTCACCCCCACCATCAAACACACAGCATCATTACATAAAATGGATTCCCTGGCATCGGGACCCCCCCCACGATCAAAAATCCAGCATTATCTCACAAAATGAATTCCCTGATATCCGGTGTATCTCCCCCCAGCACTGAAGGTTTCATGGTGGGTGTTTGACGGTTGGGGAGAATGTACCAAAGACTATACCATTTTGTTATGGTGCTGCTTTTTGGGGGCCGGGAGATGGAGTGTGCAAAAAGAAGAAACTGTTCCTTTGTTTGTGCTGGGTGTGGGAGGGTGGGAGTAGGACCACTGAACAGCAGCGAAGGTTTTTGTGTATGGTGCCTGGTATCATAGAGTGCGGAGAACCACTCGATACCAGAAACGCATTCTGTGGGATGGTGATGGGTGTTTCACATTGGGGTGGGAGAAGCCAGACACCTGGGAATCCATTTTGTGTGATGGCAATGGGCCTCAGAAGGTGGTGGGAGCCCTCTTGACAACAGGGAATGCCATTGTTGGAATGGTGCCTGGTCTTCCAAAACCCAACACCATCCAACAAACAGTGGTCCCTGGTATCCAGAGGTGTAGGCGGGGTGTTTAGGGTGTTCAAACACCCCCTGAAATGACCTCCAAAACATAAACAAAGATGTATTTGAAAGACCACACTGGCCCTTTAAATTCTGCTTCAGTGTCCGCCCGATGCTGCTAAGGTGTCAGTGTCTAAGTAGCCTGCTGGTTGTTGCTGCTGTGGTGCGGGGAGGGGGTTAAGGCAGGCTTAGAGCTCTGGCACTGTTTGGCTGCTGCTTTTTGGGTAGATCCATCCTCATGCTCCTGCACGGCTCCTCCTCTCAACCAATTAAGCTGCATGAAGTGTATTTGGTGGCTTGGCGCTCCACAGCATGCCATGCAGTATATCTTTTTTGTTGAGCCTGACAGAGGATATGAGAAGGAGCTGAGTCATCTAAGCAAAGAGAGAAACAGTGGGACCGGGAGCTGTACAAGGAAGGAGGAACCACTCATCATCACTGCCGGCCAGTAGTTGACTGCGCTGGTGGAGCGGACTGTCTGCCTGCCACCCATTTTACAGACTAGATGACCAGTGTATTCCTCTGTAGCCTAGTCCTAGTCTGAGCCTTGCCCCTCGGTAATCCGTTTATCCCTGTAGGGAGTAGCCGTCGTAGTCGTAGTCAAAGTGACACGATCATGAGTAGGAGCCAGGCCTAGGCTGCAGCAGTCAGGAGGAGAGAGAGCATCCCTGAGTGAGCTGCCTGGCCTATCACTGCCTGATCCTGTTGGTCTTCCCTCTGGCCTCTCGGATGGTTATCCCCCCTTGCTCCATCCACAGACTTTTTATCATTCTGAAGTTTTCATAGAGTGTGGTCTCAGACAGGAGCATGAAGCTGGACTGGAGGTAAGGAATGTGTAATTCTGAGGAGGAGAGGGTGGGGGGGGGCTGGGCAGACTGGATTTAACTGCCACTGCTTGCCAGGTGGATGTAACAGTAGTAGTTAAGTTAGCCCAACTTTCCAACTTAGCTAAGGAGTGAGAGTGTATAATTTTGCATTATCTTGAATAGAATAGAATTGAATAATTATAGATTTTCATGTATCCCAAAGTGCTTTACAAGATTGTGAGTGTCAGTGAGGTACTTAGTGTTGCTCAGTAAAGTTATGATGTGACGCCAGGGAGAGTGCGTAGATGAGCTCCATTTTAGTCTATGTGGGGGGTGGGGGTACCTTTCAGGTAGTTTTCTATATTGTGTGATGAAGGAGTGTAGCCAGGAATTTTAAACTTGTACTCAAAACTGATGTAATGTTGCCCTCCCCCTGTTATGTAAACATAAACCAAAATATGCGCTGCCATGCCACACCAGCAATAGGCCCCTTCTGTTTGCCATGTCTGAGTTCAAGTAATCAATTTCTTCCTGTAATCCTCCTTCCTTTGTTTTTCCTGCCTGCCTGGTAAGTTGTTCTTGTTTGTGTATTTGGCTGGTGACATCAGTGCCCCATAGTGAACAACGAATGCAAAAGAGTTCAGCATGACACAGCCACAATATGACTCACAATGTCCTAGCTTTCTTCTTTTGTTGCCCCTTCCTGATTTGTTGCCCCTGCCTGATTTTATTATTGTACTCTGCTGAGTACAGTGCGTATGCCTGCCGACATCCCTGTGATGGGCAGTTTGTGATGAAACATGGGCACCGGTTGTCTGACAAGACCCATAGACTAAGTTCTGTACTCTCCCTGGCATCACGTCATAACTTTGCTGATTGCGGGGGCTGAGCGTGAATTGCTAAAAATACAGAAAGTAGGAAAGACCCAGTGGCCGGAGCCAGGCTTGCTGCAGAGGAGAGAGAGCATGCAGTGAGCCAGCAGCCTGATCTACCAGCCTGTCTCTGCCTGACTCTGTTGGACCCTCCTTGGGACTCTCGGACCCCCCCCCCCAAGGAGACTGCTTACAGGGTGGATGTCTGAACATTGTTGAACAGAGACAGAAGTCTCACACCTTGGCTAAGTTGGCAAGTTGGGCTAACTTAACTACTACTGTGACAGTAGAAGTTAAGTTTACTCAACTTGCAAACTTAGCCAAGGTGTGAGATTGTCTAATTTTGCATTATCTTGAGTAGAACAGAATTGAATAACTATAGAATATTCTGGCTTTCATGTATCCCAAAGTGCTTTACAAGATTGTGAGTGAGGTACTTGGTGCTGCAGTCAGTGTAGTGTAGCCTTATCACCATTAAAGAGATCTACCGAGTAAACTAACTTTGGATTTGAATCTGCCTGATCAGTGCCTTACCCCTCCAAAATGATCCTGCTGCTGCTATTTCCAAAAATACTCACACAGGTTTTAAGTTATATGCTTCATGAAAGTCCCCCCACTGATCAGGCAGGTACAAATGCTGACACTTGAAAGACTTTAAGAATGACACTTGATTGCTTCCAGAATGATGCCCATATTATATAATACTAATTGTGATTAAATGGCTTCTTTTCCTTTTGCAAACGGAATGTTGTCCAAAGTGAATGGTATGCAGTTAGAGAAACTCTGTTAAAAGAATACATATAGAGAATACTGTCTGAGCCACGGTGTGACTGTGCAAAGAGTCTGTGCTGCCACCGAGGGGTTCTGATTACGTTTGACCTTGATAGCGATTACAAAGCTCAAGATGTCCTACGGAATCAGAATCCCGAGGTGGCAACACTGGCTGGTTTTACAAAGTAGCCCAGCCAGCATTTTATATGGTGTATCTAGACATGCTATTATCGTCTGTTGGTGTGCACTGCAGTGTTTTTGTTTGTCGCCATTATTTCCGAAATGGAATATCAAAAGTAGCTGTAAGTCCATGTCCCTGTGTGTAATTTGAACCCTTGACCTCCAATGTTGGAACTTGGTTAGATGGGACTGGGAGGTCATGTCAGTCAGCTTGGCAAAACTGGCCAAACACCAGCACAATCTATCTTATGTTAGATCTGAGCTCTGAGGCCACTAGACCAGCAAGATAAAACTGTCCCACACACCCATGGCCATATGTGGTCCTGTTTATTACATAGGGGTAACCTAACTGCTGAATTTGAGTATTTTGCCCCACATTCCTTGAGTACATGTCAAGAATGTACCAACAGTAGCAGACTGCTACTGTTGGCACAGCTTTCCTGACATACACTGAAGGAATTCAGGGCAGAACAGATACATTCTAATATTTGTACCAGATATGTTTGGGAGAACAATTATTCTGGAGGAAAGGGAAACCAGATAGGCAAAACTGTGCCGTGAAAAGACCACTACAATTTACAACTTTTTTAATTTTTAATTTATTGTACTTTTTTGGCGCTGGTCGCCTCTCCTTCTGCTCGTTACTCACCACCTGCCTTGCTCCCAATCAACATACCCCCACCAATACCCCCCCTGACATGACCCTCAGGATGGGGCCACTGCTCTGATCCAGCCTGTCTACTACAGGAGAAGATGTTGGTACCTACCAATGTTACCTCCCTGGATTCCCCCCCCAGGGTGGGGTTCAGGGCTGGTCAGTGGAGCTGAGCAGTGTTCGGTTGGTGGAGAGACAGGGAGCCATTAAGGCCAGGTGCCTGGCATGCTTCATCTAGGTAGCCAATGAGATTTTTCGAGCTGCCCCAAGGGTGATGGTGTGCAATGAACTCAAGCGTCCTCCCACCCCTCCTATTTCAAGGACCGGTTGCCTGTGGTTCCCCTGGCCTCCACCAGGAGTCCATCGGGCACTGGGCACACTATCCCTCCTTCCCCCCAGAGAAGGAAAGCAGTCCATTGGATGCTCAACCCATCTCCCCCGGCCAGCCCTCCGGTTCCACGAGTCCATTCCCAAACCCGGGTCACCGGCATCACAAGTGGAAACCCAATCACTGTGCCAGTGGGCTGGCTTAAAATACAGACTTTAATGAGATACCAAAAAGTTCTGGCTTCACCCAGAATAAGCAGGCAGGGAAATGTATGTCTGTTTTGCTGAGTACGTCACATTGTTTGTGAAGACAGTGACTGTACATATTTTTTTGAATAGAGGGCAAGTTGTGTGCACGGGCCAGTCTGAATGGGTGCAGGTAAAAGCACACCACTTTCCCTCTGTTCAGGAAAATCGGTTCAGTGTCACTGTCTTCACAAACAATGTGACACATTCCTAGTTGTTTGAGCAATACGCCTTCTGTTCCTCCTGAGGCAGGTAGTAACAAGCTGCTATGCAGGGCTCATGGAACAGTATGATTCTGGATTGTATCCCGTGACATGTAACCCCATGTCCTTATCTACTTTTCAGCATTGGAAAGAGAGGTAGGACTAGCGTGGGGACTCCAAACCTACTTCTCTCATTTCAAAGCAGCAAACTAGATACAGACATAAGAATTCAAGTTGGGAAGAGTCTAAGTGCCCAGGATGTGGGTGATCCCAGTCTATAAATCCTTAATAACTGGTGGGTGACGGTGTATAAGAATGGGGGTTCAGGTCAGGGGAATGAGCCTAGTCTTTCAGTTCTATTCTGCTGACTTGAAACTCCATTCTTATTTCCCTCACAGTAATTATGGATTTATAGCTACTGGCAATGGCATCACCCATGTCCTATTCATTTTGCAGTAGTGTCTCTGCGTATAAAGGGTCAACCCCCCCCACAAGTGGTTAGCCTCCTCTTCTTCCTGCTGTGTTAGTAATGTCACCTGGTAACAAGGCATTGTACCACTATGTAATGTACATAGATATGCCACCAGCACCAGGTCACCCATCATAACTCACCCATTTTTTTCTGTCATGGTGTCATAGTTGCTCCCCCTCATGTTACTAATGTGCAAGCGTGTGCCCCTTTTTGTATATTTGAATGACAAAAATGAGCAGTTACATGTACCCTGAGTTCTGAGAGTGCGCTGTTAGGCTTATGCTGCTAGGTCTGACTTCTGTGCCCCACGTCAATTCACACTGGAAACACAGATCAAATGTCCACTACTGGAAATGGGATTGTGAAGTATGGCTGTTTCCGCAAATCAACATGTTTAACAATTTTTTTTTTACAGACAGTAACTTTACCCCAAATGTCTTTCACAGGCTGTAAGAGTTGGTGTTGGTGGTATGGTTGATCATGGCACTGTTGGTCAGTCAGTTGACTACCACAGTTACTTGCAGTCTTGCAGGCACAGCTGCATATTGTAATGCATATGGGGTGAGTGGTTGATGGCACTGTTGGACAGCCGGTTGTCCACAACCATTAGAGGTTCTGCAGACTGTAATGCCAACAAGAGCCTCCCACACTCCTGAATCTATGGGAATAAAAAAATTCCCATGAAATTAGCGATGGGGAACATGTAACAAAACTGTGCTTTTACTTCAAAAAAAGCTCTAAAATTCACCACAGAGCATGTAAACCCCCCAGAGCTTCTGGGGGCCTAGTGGCACTTTATATAGCCTTTATATAGAAATCTCTCAAACATTATAGTATATTACAAAAACTGCATAAACCTAACAGCTCACTCTCAGAACTCAGAGTACATATAACTGCTCATTTTTGACATACAAATATACAAAAGGGGCACACGCTTGCACATTTCTAACATGGGGGAGGGGCAACTAGGACACCATGGCAGAAAACATGGGTGAGTTATGGATGGTGACCTGATACTGGTGGCATGACATTCCACCATAATCCATGTACATAGTGGTACAATACCTTATTACCAGGTGGCATTACAAACACAGCAGGTAGAACCACATGGGCGGTTGATCGCACTGTTAGATAACCAGTTGTCCACAACCATAAGAGGCTCTGTAGACTGTTATGACAGCCAGAGTATCCCACAACCCTGATTCCATGTGAAAAATTAAGGGTGGAGAACATGTAACAAAAGTGTGTGTTTTCTTCAAGGAAACCCCCAAAACTCACCACAGAACATGTATACCCCCCAGAGCTTCTGGGAGCCTGGCAGCCCCCAGAACCCCGGCTTTTATTGGTCCCTTTTCAAAACTGTCATATTTAAACACCTCCAAACAAAATTCTGTCTATGCCCCTGCTGGTGTCTGTGTGCCCCACACCCTATGAGGCCTGCCACCATCACACAAAATGGGTTCTGTGGTGTCAATTTTCTCACCCCCACTGTCAACACACACAGCATCATTGCACAAAATGGATTCCCTGGCATCAGGACCCCCCCATCATCAAAAACCCAGCATCATCTCACAAAATGAATTCCCTGGTGTCCAGTGCATCTCCCCCCCTCAACACTGAGTGTTTCATGATGGGTGTTTGACGGTGGGGCAGAATGTACCAAAGACAATGCCATTGTTGTTATGGTGCTGCTTTTTGGGGCCGGGGATGGAGTGTGCAAAAAAGAAGAAACTGTTCCTTTGTTTGTGCTGGGTGTGGGAGGGTGGGAGTGGGACCACTGAACAGCAACAAAGGTTTTTGTGTATGGTGCCTGGTATCATAGAGTGTGGAGAACCACTGGATACCAGAAACACATTCTGTGGGATGGTGACAGCTGTTTCACATTGGGATGGGAGAAGCTAGACACCTGGGAATCCAGTTTGTGTGATGGCGCTATGTGTTTGCTGGTTGGAGGGAGGCCTATGACACCACTGAATCCATTCTGTGTGATGGCAATGGGCCTCAGAATGTGGTGGGAGCCCCCCTGACAACAGGGGATGTTGTTGGTGGAATGGTGCCTGTTCTTCCAACACCTGGCACCATCCAACAAACAGCAGTCCCTGGTGTCTGTGTGCCCCCACACCCTATGAGGCCTGCCACCATCACACAAAATGGTTTCTGTGGCATCAGTGTTCTCACCCCCACCGTCAAACACACAGCATCATTACATAAAATGGTTTCCATGAGGTTGGTGGGGAGAATCACTGGATACCAGAAAAGCATTCTGTGGGATGGTGAAAGGTGTTTCACATTGTGGTGGAGGTTCCTGACACCAGGGAATCCATTTTGTGGGATTATTCCAGATGTTTTACAGTGGGGGGCTGACACCAAGGAATCCATGTTGTCCTGACACCAGCACACAAAAAGGGGTTCCATACTGTCAGCGACCATCCCACCTTCAAACACCAGATACCATTACACAAAATGGATTCCCTGGAGTCCAGTGGTCTCCCACCTGCAGCTGGGTGTTTCTAAAGTGATATCGTAAACATGCCATTTTGTGTTCTTCGAAAGCATTTTTTGTGATGGTGCCGTCTGGAAGGTGTGTGTGTTTTCCGTACATTTGTGATGTGTGGCAGGCTTAGGTGAGTGTCATAGGGATGGGGGGATACTGGTTATATTGCTTTATGTTTTGAAGTTTGTGGGCCTTGATGATTTGTGTCCACAGTGCAAAGATATGGTTGTCTGTTTTTATTACAGACTATAGAGTGACCGCCCCGAGATCGAGAGACCATCCCACCGAGATCGAGAGGCTGCTGCTCTGAGATTGAGAGACTGCTGTCCCAAGATTGAGAGACCGCTGCCCCAAGATTGAGAGACCACTGCCCCGACATTGACAGACCATCACCCCGACATCGAGAGACCATCGTCCTGACATTGAGAGACCACCACCCAGAGAGTGAGAGACCTCTGAGAGACCACCACCCAAAGAGAGACCCCCACCCTACGATAGACCGCCACCCTGAGAGTGATAGACTATCCCCCTGAGATCGAGAGAGCAAGACCCAGAGAAAGACCCTGCCCTGTCAGAGACCACTGCCCCTGAGATTGAGAGACCATCCCCCAGATTGAGAGACCACCCCCCAGAGAGTGAGAGACCACCAAGAGACCACTGCCCTGAGAGAGACCGCTGCTCGCTGATCCTGATATTGTGCGTACACACCTTGGTAACTACTGAAGATCAACACTGGAAATATGGAGAAAGTCTACAATAATGACCTGCTAGAGCTGTTCGATAGCGCCGGTGACAGTGAGGGGGATGCATTTTATGGTTTTGATGATTTCGACATCGAGGTGGACTTGGTGCGTATGATGCCTATGAGTACAATGGACAGTGATGACAGTGATTTCAGTGATGAAGATGATCTGCCCTTGGCTATGCTGCGACAGATGAGACTCTCCACTTAGAGCAAAGAGGATGATGTGCCACTGGCCAAGCTACAATGGCAGAGGAATGACACAGACAGTGAAGATGATCTTCCTTTGGCTACACTACAGCTTGTCAGTACCCAAATTGAAGTTGTTGATGCTGAACAACATGAAGTTGGTGATGCGGAACAACATGAGGAACCTTCGACACATCTTGATGCGGTTCACAATGATGAATGGACAAGTCGCTTAGAGCAGGTGCTTGTTGAGGATTTCAAGGAGCCAGTGGGTCCCGCCACAGTGATGAGTGCAGAGAAGACTCCCATGGATTTCATGAACCTTACATTTCCTCCAATTTTGTATGAACTGATTGCCGATGAGACAAACCAGTACAGTGCCCGTAAGCAGGCGGAAGTGAACAAAGTTGACCACCAGTGGACTCCAGTAACATCGTCTGACATAAAAGCTTTACTTGGAATGTGGCTGTACATGTCTGTTATTAAGGTGCCACACTATCACATGTACTGGGGGAAGCACCATCTCTACGGGCATTTAGCAATCTCAAAGTTAATGACCCATAAGCGTTATGAAAAGATTATGCAGTATCTGCATGCCAGTGACAGCATGCTAAATCCACCAAGAGGATCGGAAGAGCACGACAAGCTACATCACGTACATCCAATTATTGACCATGTTCTCAAGGCATGCAAGAAGGAGTACAACCTATACAGAGAGGTGTCAGTTGATGAGACAATGGTAGGCTTTAGAGGACGACTGTCATTCAAGCAATACATGCGATGCAAGCCGCAACAGTATGGGACAAAGGTATGGGTCCTTGCAGATCCTCATAATGGTTATGTGTCAGACTTCCAAGTGCACATGGGAAAGGTTGCTTGTGCTGTGGAAATAGGCCTTGCAGAGAGGGTTGTGAAAGACCTGACTAAGGACCAGCATGGCAAAAGGCACCATGTATATTTTGACAATTACTTCACTTCAGTCCACCTGGCAAAATAACTATTGAACGTTGGCTTATACTCATGTAGCACAATGTGCACCAACAGGCCAGCAGAACTTAACAAATTATCAATGAAGAAGAAACCTCATGGTCATTATGAACAGCGACAGAATGGGTCACTTGTCATCATAACGTGGAAAGACAACCAGCCCGTTTTCTTGCTATCAACGAACCTTGACCCTATCTCACCAGCAACATCTGTGCCCAGGAGGCAAAGACTGCACTCTTGTTTCGGTTGCATGTCCAGAAGTACTTGAGCAGTATAACATACACATGAATGGCATGGATGTCACTGACCATCATCGGGGTCAGTACCCCTGCACCAGAAAAATCCAAGAAGTGGTGGATATACCTTTTCTGGTTTTTGTGGGACATGGCATTGGCAAATGCTTTTACTCTGTTCAGAGCGAGTGTGAATCATGTTCAACAAATGAAGACTGGAAGGCTGAACAAGCACAGGCAACTGAATTTCCACATGCTCCTCTCTGAGCACCTTTTGGAAGGATATGCCCATAGAAGACTAAATGCCTCACTTGCTGTAATCGAGCAGAATCTGACTAGTGGTGGACTACACTACCCAGTGAAAGGGAAGGGGGGGTGCAGAAACTGTTCGCAGAAAAAGAAACACGACGAACCATCGTAGACATGCAGCATGTGCAAAGTACACCTCTGCGGTGTCTATTGTTTTCCAAAGTATCACCAGTACAGACAAACGGGCTCAAGCTGGAGACACAAAAGACTTGCCCCCAATATTCCCACTGCAGCTTCTCTGATTGTGCATGATGAGGCGCTGCAGGGTGAGTGTGCCAGATCGAGGGACCAGAGTGTGAGAGATCAAGGGACCAGAGTGTGCGAGATCAAGAGACCATTGTATGTGATGTTGCCTGTTTGGTTGAAGCAAATTACTGGATTGGAGTGAGTCTGAGAGACTTCGAGAGACCAGAGTGTGCGACTTCCAGTGAGATGTGCAGAGGTGGTAGGAGAGGCATAGTAGTGCAGGACGAGGAAATGGCAGAGGAAAGGAGCAGCTGACTTGAAGAATGATGCAGTGGTGGAAGCGAGAAACTGTAGATGAAATGGTTTTGTGTCAAGTAGTTGACAGGAGCTGCAACAACCGGGTGATGAAAACACAGCATGTGTTATCTAAAAGTCGTGTGTTGTTGAAACTCCTGCTTGGCCCGTTGGTGTTTCGGAGGTAATGCAGTGACATGCCAGTCATCGAATAGGCTGCACCAAATGAAAATTTAAAAATACTGAGCTAAAAGAGGTCTGATGATTGAAAGTCAGGGAACAAGTGGCGGAAATGTTACATAGGAGTTGCCCGGAAGGTGAGAGATAAGTATGGTGGTTTCCCCGGTGGTAAGAGAAAGATATGACGGTCAGATGAAGGTATGGTAGAAGTGTTGCATTCAGAAAGAATCCTGAGCATGGTTCCACACAGCAGAGTACAGTTGGTGTCAGGTTTATTTCACTCACCAGACCAAGGGGGCCAACAGACAGAGCTAATGGAGGGCTAAGCCATGCATTACTTTGGGAGTCAGCCATTACCTTTTATATCTGAGGTAGGTTCTTTTCCCTTTGTTCAGCTGGGAAGCACTGTCACCTGCCATCATGTGTGATGAGCATAGCAGATCTCTGCCTGACAGCGGGCATTTCTGTCACTGGCCACCCCACTACATAATTTGTAAGCATACTGACACAGTGGAGCAGCCACTTGGTGGCTCTGCGGGCAATATTTTGACCAAGCAATCACAATGATGATGTGGTGGTGTGGTGGCAGAGGTTGATGTGTCAGCTGGCAGACTGAGAACTGTTGTAACAGAATATTACCAAAATATAGGACTATAATAATCAAACGGAATCGGAGAAAACCTCAGGAATAAAAAAAGTGGCAAGTGACTATTCAGGTGTGCCTGTTTTTGTCTCCAGTACCTCTTTCAGTATAATTTGTGGAGTGGAGGTTTTAGCTCGGTATATTTTATTTTCATTTGGCTGCCACATTGGCTGTTCTGTGTAGCGAGTTCGACAGACCAGAGTGTGCAAGTTCAAGAGACCAGAGTGTGAGACTTCAAGAGACCATAGTGTGAGACTTCGAGAGACCTGAGTGTGAGACTTCGAGGGACCAGAGGGTGCGAATTTGAGAGACCAGAATGTGCAACTTTGAGGCTCTGTTGTTCATGACATCAACTGTTTGGTTGAAGCAAATTCCTGGAGGGAGGCAAGTTCGAGACACCAGAGTGTGCATGTTTAAGACACCAGAGTGTGCGACTTCGAGAGACCAGAGTGTGTGACCTCGATACTCCATTGTTCATGACATCAGCTGTTTGGTTGAAGCAAATTCCTGGAGGTGGGTGACTTTGAGAGACTTCGAGAGACCAGAGTGTGCGAGTTCGAGAGACCAGAGTGTGTGAGTTCGAGAGACCAGAGTGTGTGTGGCATCAACTGTTTGGTTGAAGCAAATTCCTGAAAGGGGGGGACTTTGAGACATGAAAGATGGCATATCACCTATGGCTAGAGCGTCTGCCATAGATGGAGTGATGAGACACACAGTGGTGGTAGAAGATGTATAGTAGAGCAGGATGAGAACATGGCAGAGGAGAGGAGCAGCTGACTTGAAGAATGACTTAGTGGCGGAAGCGAGAAATTGTAGATGAAATGGTTTGTTGGCAGGGAGTTGGCACTGCGACAATCAGGTGAGTGAAAGTAAGGGAACAAGTGGCTGCCATATTGGCTGTTCTGTGTTTCACACAGTCCTTTGTGCTGTCCATTGTTTGTGACGTCGACTGTTTGGTTGAAGCAGATTTCTGAAAGGGGGGTGTCTTCGAGAGACCAGAGTGTGCGACTTCGAGAGTCTGTGTGTGACGTTGACTGTTTCATTGAAGCAAATTCCTGGAGGGGGGCGAAAGAAGAATGGAAGACTCCAAAAAGACCACGTTCCAATGACATGCAAGATGATGTATTGCCTACAGTTAGAGCGGCTGCCATGAATGGAGTGATGAGATGCACACAGAGGTGGTGGCTCCACAACTGTCCGGGAGTGGTATGACAGGAGCACAATGAAGGAACTGCAGAGGATCACATAGGACAAGAAAGTTTTATCAGATACTACTTTTTTTTTACATCACAGAGAACCAAAGACAACAGGGGAGAGGTTGAACCATTTTTTAATTTTATTATAAAAGAATGCCACAGACAACAGAGGAGAGGATGGAACTACTTTTATTTACAGAAGGATGACACAGACAGAAGAACAGAGGTTGGGACTACACCAGGTAAGAATGCAGAAATCTCTTCAGTGCAGATCATCATGGGATGCCATCTGAAAAGGTAAGAAAAATGTGATTGTGGTGATTGTAATAATTTTGTTGTTGACATTCTATAGTCTATATGATAAGACTTGTGGCCACTGTGCCGAATACCATGGGTGCTGCCATGCACATGTTTGTATGTGTTGTGATGTTATGCCCACAAAGTGTGCAACATTGAGCATTATTACATGTGCGTGTTGTGTGAGAGATAGTGCCGCCGTGCACCTCATGATATTTGTGGTGATGCTGTGTTGTTGAATGTCTTTGCATATGTTGATGGTGCATTGTGTGTGTATGGTTGGATAAAAATGATAGAAAGACTAACTATATAGCTATATGTGTATACATGCGTGTGTATATGTGTATATAAATGTGTATATATGTAGATATCTGAATAAGTGGCAAGTGAGCTTGCGGAATATAATGAGTGGTGGAGCTTAGTGTTGAAACAAGTTATGGTTTCCTGAGCTCACTTGACACAAGTTCAGATATATTCTGTATCACATACCTGGCAATAACGTAGTCCTTTTATACAATAGGACTGTTTTGTGCATTTTTTTTTGTTTGATGATTAGTTCACAGTGTGATATTGGGAGTTTTCACACTGCGCACTTTAGGAGGTATGCACATTTGTTTATGGTGTGGTGTGTATGGCTGCCATTTGTTTATCACGAGTTAAGAGTCACCTAAGCAGCTTGAATAAAATGCACTTTTTTGCCATTTCAGCAAGTATAAAAAAAATGTTTACCTTTCCAACGGTGCTATGCAATCAATTGTAATTTAGTGAACAGCTTGTCTACTGACAGTTTATGTGTATGATGTATACTTTAAGATTTATTTGCATTTGTTTATGGCATGGTGTGCATGGCTGACATTTTGTCCATCAAGAACCACCTAAGCACTGTGAATAAAACAGAAATTCTGGGTATCTTAGCCAGCATAAAACAAAAACAAAATTGATTACAATTGATTGCATAGCACTGTTGGAAAGGTAATTTAGTGATGAACACATTATTTGCTGACATTTTGTGTGTATCATGTATACTTTCAGAGTTCTTTGCATTTGTTTATGACGTGGTGTGTTAGGGTGACATTCTGTCCATCAAGAACTACCTAAGCACGTTGAATAAAACAGAAATTCTGGGTAACTCAGACAATATAATACAAAAACCACATGAGCATAATTGATTGCATATCACTGTCATAAAGGAAATTTTGTGATGAACAACTTTGCCACTGATATGTTGTGTGTATCATGTATACTTTAGGAGTTATACGCATTTGTTTATGGCATGGTGTGTATGGTTCAGATTCGTGCCTCAAACCTCGCCAAAGCACCTTGACTAAAACGATAAGAAACTATATTTTATACTACAGAAATAGCTATTTTTTTACAAACAAATTATTAAAACTACATCTAGTTTCAGGATCCTTAATTTGGTGTTGATATACTACATATTTCCCAACAAAAAAAGGCTTAAAGTGCATTTTTTAGTGAAATAAATATTTCTTTTTGCTGTTTCGACCAGCACAAAAAAAAACTAAATTACTTATTATTACTTGAATACCATAACTGGAAAGGTAATTTTCTGCTGAACAAGTTTGCCAGTCATACTCTGTGTCTAGCACATACGGTTCTTGAGCTATTAGCATTTGTTTGCGGCATGCTGATTATGGCTTGACTTTGCTTAGAAAGTCCCAGGATTCACTGTTAATAGTATACAGGACACAAGTGCTGCAACTTCAGAGAGCTCCTGAGGAGACAATGAGTTAACACATTTCTAAAACCCAAAAACACTTTAAAATGGGGACTCCGCTGAGTTCTAAACATCCTCTTCTTTTCTTCTTTTCTTCTTTCAGGAACAATTGCAAACAAAACATTCCAAAACACATCCTTCAAGAACACACAGTAAACAAACCCCCCACCAGCAGGATACTACACAATCCTAAAAAGATTTTAAAGGGTTTTCTACAAAAGGCAGTATAAAAATATTTAGATAACCACATTACAAAACATTTGTGGGGGGGGGGGTTGGGGATCCCTACAATGTCTTTACTCTATGGGAAGAAGTCCTGAGTGCACAAGGTACTCGCTCACCTTCTTTACCTTGGATAGGACTCCACTTGCGGCCTGTTCCACATATCGTTATCTCGGCGTCTGGCTAGATCAGCACCTTGATTTCTCAGCACATGTAGAGGCTCTGCAAAAAAAATTACATCCCATGCTGGGAGCTCTCTATCGAAACAAGTTCTGTATCCCTCTACAAACCAGGCAAGAAATGATACAAAAAATGATGCTTCCAATTTTTGACTATGGTGATGTCATTTACGGTGCCGCCCCCCCAAACATCCTTAGCCAGGCTCGACCCTATTTATAACTCCTTCTGCCGGTTCACCTTGGATTGTCCACCAAACATCCACCACTGTGACCTCTATCAATCCCTTGACCTCCCATCACTCCAAAACCAGTGATCGTTGCACTGCACTAGAATTACTGCTAAATTCTGGTCGCATATGCTGCCCTCCTACCTATCGACATCCCTAACCGCTGTCCCCCCACCTACCTACGATCTCAGGAACTCTGACTCTAGACTTCTTCACATCCCCCACAGATCCACCCGATCAGGTCAGGTTGCTTTCAGCTTCAGACTCCCCAAATTATGGAACTCTCTAGCAGCTGACATCAGACACACCACAAGTACTCCACATCGAAATGCCCTCCTCAAAACGTATTTCGCCACCAACTGCTTATGCCTTCCCCATCGCTGAATTCCCTGCTCAACTCTCATCAGCTGTCCTGGGCTTCATTTGTAAAATCAGTACCATACGTCATTGTTGTTTAATCCTTCCTCTGTTACTGTTTGATATACTCACCTACCCATATAGTAGGTAAATCTAATCACACCATGAAATTGTTGATATTTCTACTGTATCACTGCCTGTAAATACTGCTTGTAATTACTCCTCACTATGTATAAACCTACATGCATCTCAGCTACTACACCCATCCCACTGGGCCATTGCTGGATATCTACAAATTATGTATGTACTTTTGTGCTTTATGTATTTATGTACTACACCCTTGTAACCCCCTACCCCAGGGCGCATCTGGAATCGAGCGGTACTCTGCTCAGTATGCCTTTCCTGGTAAATCTCTTAAAAAAATAAATAAATAAACATGCAGAAAGAGTCTCTATAGGCTGAAGCCTGCATAAAATAATTCCTGGCACAGGGTCGAGGTCTGCTGACACTGCAGTCCAGCTCCAGGAGTGTCTTTTTTCAGGACCAACAGTTCAAAGGACATCTTCACTTATGGGCATAGTCAATAAACATAAAAAAATCAAAGAGGAAGTTTTACGCCTTACCAGACTAGATGTGCAGGTTGACAGTCTGCGTCACCTCTCTGGATCTGGGCCGGATCTCTCCTCCTCTGCTGAACACAATCTTTGGATCAGCTCTTCCATGCCACCTGCTGGACCTGGTTGTTGCTGGATGAAGGCTGAGCTGGATCTGCCAGGATAGCTGCACCCACGTTGGTCTCCTCCACTTGGCGCTTGGCAGGAGCCGTGCACCACTAAAGCTGCACCCACATTGGTCTCTTCCTCTTGATGCTTGGCAGGAGACATGCACCACTAAAGCTGCACCCACATTGGTGTCTTCCTCTTGGCACCTGGCAAGAGACATGCACCACTAAAGCTGCACCCATGTTGCTGTGGCTATTGTTTAAGCAGGCAAAATGCTGGAGTAGTGGCACTCAGGGATAGTACCACTCAGGAGGAGGACCATAGACAATTGTACCATCTGGAAGAACAATTCTTATGTTGTGAACTGTCTCATTGCCAGCTTTATCTATTACTCTGATTGAATCAAAGAAAATTGTGCGACTTAACTTCCAAAATTTCAATCTGTCATGGCACAGTTTGAGTCTTATAAACTTATTCACATGAGGTCTGATGGAAGCTCTGGCTTCTTCCCATAGCCATTCCTCCCTATGGTTCTCTATGGCTTCCCATGCCCACCTTGGGCAAAATAGATATTTTTGTCCATACTTGACCTTAGTCCTGCATCTGACCAGACATTCCTCTTTGCTGCTTTTAGGCAGACTCAACCCGGTGGCCTGGCTGTGGGACAGCCAGACCTGGTCAAGCCAGCTTTGGATGGTCACAACTGGGAAAAAGCAGTCCATCCCTGTAATTTCTATGACTTCTGAGCCCTGAACAGTTTCTTGTGGCTCATTTGCAAATAGGGGCACTGGAAGAACATTCTCACTGCCAGTTGCCTTACCAACTTGTTCAAATTCTGCTTACTCTAAAAACTCTGACAACGAACTGATAGCTGGTTCAGTCCCAGACACAGTCCATTCTTCATTGCATTTGGAGACTGGTGTCTCCTGGTGTAAAGCCTCTTCAATCTCATCTACTCCAACTAAACTTATATTGGGGCCTGCTACCCACGGATCTACTGAATCAGTCTGTGAGTAGTCCTTCTCAACCTTTTCTGGGGTCGAAAATACCAATTTTTCTTGCCACTGCAAGTCATTCTGGATCACACCCTCGAAAAACTATTTTACTAGTGCTTCTGGATCTTCTTGCCTGCATGCGGTTTCTCCCTGAACAGTGCAGATTGGACCTTCATACAGGGTCCATGTTGGAACCAAACATTTTGCCTTTGCCTTTGCTGGTATAACGCCACTGGATTCACACATTCCGAATTGTTTCCTGCAATCTTTGCAATGAGGTATCTGTGGCAGAACTGCATTCTGCCAGTCTGATAACCCCGGTGGAGGGATGCCTTTCCTATCTTCTTCTTTTTCCTACTGAAATCTGTTGCACAACAGTATCTTCCTATACTATACTTTACCTTTTTCCACCCCGGTATAGGTTGGCCACCTATGTCAGTCTTTTCTATCTCTCACTAAACTTTTTTCCTACTACTTTAATTTCTAATTACCATACTTCCATCCATCACCAAGAACACTCCAAAATAATGCACCAGGTTAAGGCCAGCTGGCAAGAATGAAATAAGGTGCATTTATGGCATTTAATGCCAACAATATAAAGTGCCTTTAAAGAGATGTAAGGTGCTGGTTGAATAAAGTGCATTTTTTGAAATAAAGTACTTCATAAAGTTAATGCTCATGCCATTTTTTTATATATGGTGCAAGAATGTTTGGAATTTTCAAAATAGCAGTTAAAAACAAAATAATGTCCACTTAGACAGGTGGATTATGGCTACAAATGAAGCGGCATTATGCTTATGTTGTTTGAATTCTTTTGCTGTCGCTCGGTATCTGTGTAAAGAATTACTGATGCCACAGTATTATTATAGTATACCCACCCGAAAGCGACTTTTCGACAGTGAGGTCCTCTACAGTGACTACAGCACCACTTCGCTGCAGGGAACCCGCTGGAACCTGGCTCTGTCAGTGGGGGGTCCTGCACCCCCAAATCAGCTCCGACTCTGAGTTGATAATCCTAAGTGAGGGGGTTTGCGGGATGAAGCCCCCCGAAGAAAACACTTAGTGGCATTGGAAACCAGCAGCTGACTGCAAAATGCAGTTGACCTGCCGGTTTCGCTGTCCGGGTGTTCGACAAAAATGTCGTCAAACACCCATTGTGGATCATTTTACTAGGACTCCTGGCTGCTGGCTTTCTATAAAATATGTTGTAGAATTGTGCCAGCTAGCTGGGGAGGAGTCTGTGGCATGTGTGCAGCCAGTCTAGGCTGCTAGAGAGGCAGGCTTATCAAATTCATACAGATCCTCAAAGCAGACCATCTAGACAATGATTGTCTAGCAGTCTGCTGCTCTGCTACAACATAGAAAATACATGATTTAAAGGGACAGGAATGTTCCTATGTATATAGAAATGCTATACAGTTGAAGTAGCCTTCAGAATAAGGAGAGGGCCGTAAGATAAACTAAACACAATATAAATATAAATTTATAATATAAATATAATAATTTTAAAAATGATAAAATTTATAAATATAAAGGGCTACTGTCCATATATTATAACAATACAGCACATGCATAAATGAAATAAATGTTTGCTCTGTTTGCATATATAGAAAATAAGGGACTTCCCACAAGTAAAACCTCAGGAAGGGGATTTCCTATAGAGGGACTTCCAATAAGTAAAACCTCATTATGTGATAGAGAAGGAGTTTCCCTATTTAGGGACCATTCTAGAACTAATTGGATGTTATGGGAGGGACTTTCCCATAAGTGGGAGAGCTATATAAGTCCTCCTCAAACATCAAGAGTCTGATTAGCTGGTGTGGCATTTTGATCTGCCACTAAGAGAACCTTACCTTCTTTCTGGTCTGTCAGATCCATCTGTCGCTGCTGCTGAGGACCCCTTGTTGGTACCATGATGAACTGAGTCAGACGCAGTCAATAAGTGCATAAAAGGTTTATTCATAGACAGTAGTAGGCACATCTTCTCCCCATGAGGTTCAGACTCTGACTGACTGACTGCCAGATTAGTCTAAGGGGATCCCCCCTGCTAACTCAGTAATTAGCATAATATTTGCTTAGAGCACTTAAAAGGACTGCAGCTGGCATTAGCCCCATACATTTGTATAGAAGTGTACTCCACATCACCCCCAGAACAGTTAATGTGAGCACCACTTGAACAAAGCAATAGCACACTATCAACTTAAAACATTTTTTTTTGCAGTGCAAGGCATGGCACATTTAAAACAAAACAATACAGTACTCCTCTACAGGGAGGGGGGAGGAAAGAATCTGGACTACACTGGGGACTAGTCAGAGTAGCACCAGAGTGAGGGAAACACCATAGCATTTGAAGCTTGGTCATGCCACAAGCACTAAAGTGTGGGGGAAGGGAAAGTGAAGAGAGGAAAGGGTAGCAGAAGGAGGATACCTAAAATGCAGGACACATTTCAATAACAGTTGCAGAACAATAAGAACAGGTGGATTGTGCATCTGAGGAGACATTCCTAGAGAGAAAAAAACATTAACACAGGTATGCAGTACCATAGCAACAATTGCTGGAGGTACAAGAAACATTTACTGCAACACTTAAGGTCAGAGACTACCACCAGAGAAATTGGTCCCAAAACACACTGAGTCCAGTACACAAAAGTTCAAGACCTCCATCAACTTTTCCGGTCAGTGGTAATGGAGGCATGAGTTGCTTGCACCAGTTCCTGACAGGACGGGGTAAGGTCGTTAAAAGCAACCCGGGAGTTCTGCCCTCTGTCAAATCCACACCACATGACTCTGTAAGTCCAGGATCCATTGGTGAACTTCTTACTTAAGATCTTCTCGATCTGGTACACCAGTGTGTGTGTGAGAGAGTCCTGAGAAGAAGAAGAAGAAGAAGGCTGAGAAGAAGAAGTCCCAGGGAGATCATCTGGCAAATCAGGCAAAACTGAATCTGGCTGGAGAGAGTCAGGAGTGGGAAGATCCATAGGAACTGGTTGAAAGTTGTCTGAAGGAATCTCAGCTTCAGAGAGGATGGCAGGCTCATGTGCAGTTTCATTGTCGGGTGGACTGGGGTCATCTGGAAGGGTGTTACTCAGGTACCCATGTTTCAGTCTGCTGATGTGGACTTTGTTGAGTACCAGCTTCCCATCAAACTTATGGTGTAGATGAACGTGCACAGGAGGAAGCTTTTCTACAATGTAGAAGGGACCAGTCCAGGGGAAAAGTAGTTTCTTGGTGTGCCCAGAACAAGGACAAGTCAGTACAAATACACAATGTCCCCAAAGGAGAATAAAGGCTCATGCGACTTGGCTGCTGACATTTTCTGCATTGCAGATTTTCTCTGGCCCAATGTGGTGATTGCAACACTTCTTGCAAGTTCAAGTTGTTCCAGCATAGAAATAATAAAGGAAGAAGCTGATTTAGGAACCTCTAGCAGTGAGAGATCCCTGTCCAGTGGAGTTCTTGGGTGATGTCCATGGACTAAAAAAAATGGTGTGTACTCTGTACTATCAACACAAGGGCTGCTATTGTAGGCAAATTGCACAAAGGGAATAAGATGATCCCAAGTGTTGTGCATCTCATCCAGGTAATTGGAAAGTGTACTGAAAATGGTAGACATCATTCTTTCACTCTGTCCATTGCACTGTGGATGGTAGCTTGTTGTGTGTGTCTTTTTGATGTCAAGAAGTTTGCATGTTTCTTGGACGATAGTTGAAAGGTAGTTAGTGCCTCTGTCTGAATGCAGGTACAGTGGGGTACCATGATAACAAATGACTGTGTTGAGAAAGGTACTTGCCACCGTAGCAGCTTTGAAGTCATTTAGGGGGATTAGTTCCAGATACTTAGTTAGGTAGTCCACAAAAACAAGGATGTATTTGTTGCCAGAGTCAGAACAGGTGGGTAAAGGCCCAAGCATGTCTGTGTTGACTCTTTGGAATGGTTCAGTGGCTACAGGCATTGGAATAATGTGTGTATTTGTCGGTTTGGCAGGAGCCTTTCTTTGGGAACAGGGCTGGCAGAATTTGACTAATCGGACAATGTCCTTATTCATGTGAGGCCAGAATTGAAGTCTTGTCTTTTCAAGATTCCCATATGACCTCCAGAAAGTGGAGAGGCATGAGTGGGTTGAAGAACTTGATTGACTAGTGAGGCTGGCACAACTAGCTGTACATGAGTTCTATCCGTGCGATGACCCTTGCCTTCCTTGGTCCAAATGTGGAAAAGCACACCGTCATTGAGGAAGTACTGCGAAGCAAGGAAAAGTACATCCTGGTGATGCTTCTTTTGTTGCAGTAAGGTTCCAGACTCTAAGTATGTGATTATGTCTGTGAATTGAGGATCATTTATTTGTTGTGTTTGTACCATTGCCAGGGAGAGGTCAGACATAGAGGAGGTGAGAAGCTCTTCAGCTGCTTGCAATAATTGAGGATTTGTGTGTCTTTCTGTAGATGTAGTTGGTAGCAGCAAAGCAACTTGAAGTGCTGTAGGAGTGTCCATAGGAAGCACATCCATGACGTGGAAGGGAAGAGCTTGTAAGCAGGATTCATCTGTTGAGGATGATGCAGAGAGATATTGTCTCTGGCTTACACCATCAGCATTTGGGTGAACTCGACCTGCTCTGTACTAAATTTCAAAGTTGTAGGATTGTAGCATGACAATCCATCATGCAAACTTGCCTACTGGCTCCTTCATTTTGAATAACCATCTGAGGGCAGCGTGATCAACGATAGTTGTAAATGAGAAGTAGTGAAGGTAACAGTCAAATTTCTTTATGGCAAATACCATGGGTAGACATTCTTTTTCTTTGATGCCATAGCTCTGCTCAGCTGAGGAAAGAGAGCATCCGGCATAGGAGACAACGCGTTCTGTTCTGTCTTGAATTTGACAGAGCATGGCTCTCACTGCAAAGGAACTGGCATCTGAATAGAGCTTGAAGAGTTGGTTGAACCTTGGGTAGGCCAATACTGGAGAAGAGAATAGGTTTTGTTTCAGGGTTTCAAAGACCTCATTACATTCAGAAGTCCAAATATAGTCATATCCTTTTTTGGTGAGGGCGCACATTGGAGCTGCAATCTTAGCATAGTTGCAAATGAATTTTCTGTAGTAGCCAGACAAGCCCAGGAAAGCTCAAAGGTCTTTGAGATTATTAGGCTCTGGATAGTCTTTGACTGCTAAGAGCTTGTCTAGGTCTGGAGTGATAACTCGAGAACTAACCACATGTCCCAGATAATGAATTTGATGCTGTGCAAAACAATACTTCTCTGGATGAAGCTTGAGATTGGCTTGTCTGAGACATTCAAACACCTCTTTGAGATATTGGAGGTGCTCTGGCAAAGTTCTGCTGAAGACAATAACATCGTCCAGG
This sequence comes from Neoceratodus forsteri, assembly GCA_016271365.2. Classification (NCBI taxonomy): domain Eukaryota; kingdom Metazoa; phylum Chordata; order Ceratodontiformes; family Ceratodontidae; genus Neoceratodus; species Neoceratodus forsteri. The sequence continues at coordinate 1,268,352,408 of CM057453.1, forward strand.
TAGACTAAGCAAGATTTCCAGACAACCCTTGTAGTACAGCTTCTATAACACGTTGAAATGTGGCTGGACTGTTCTGAAGTCCCATAGGCAGACTTTTGAATTGAAAAAGTCTCAAGTGGCAGTGCCAGACTGTGTATGGATGAGAAGCTGGATCAATGGAAACTTGGTAGAACCCACTCTGAAGGTCTGGAGTGGTGAAGAAAGCAGGACTGGCCGCACCAAGACTCTCTAAGGCATCTTCGGTTGTAGGTAAAGGATGAGCATCCTGCACCGTGTAGGCATTGAGTTTTCTGTAGTCTACCACAAAGTGATATCCTTTATTTTTCTATACCACCAGTAGGCAAGGTGCACTCCAGGGACTTGTAGACTCTTCAACAATGTCTTGTTCTAGCATGTCTTTGATTATGTCCTGTAGGACTTGTTTCTGTTTGTGTGTCACTTTGTAGGTTTGTGAAGGATTGGTTTCTGGTTGGGCTGCACCTTGATGGTGTGTTGCAGGATATCACAGCATCTGAGCTTGTTATCTGGACCCACAAAGACAACCAGGTAATTCTCCAGGAATTTCAAAAGTTGTTGTTTTTCTGTTTGAGATGCTGGAAGTTTTGAAGAGGATAGTCACTGAGTGAGGGGTAACTCTGTTGAAGCTGGAGTGGTTGTGATAGCAATGACAGGACTAGAGTTAGTGGAACCAGGCTGAAGTTCTTGCATGAGATGGAGCTGGTCCCCTGAAGACAAGCAGACAAACTTTCTGATGTTGGCACCCTTTGAGTTGTCCACAGGCTCATCTGTGAGGGTGCAGCATTTTTGGAAGACTGCACTGCCATGCACCACTGATAGGGTGTTTCCTGGCAGGAAATCTGATGAATGCAGCTTGGGGCATCCTGTGACAATGCCAGCAACACCTTGTGGAAGTGGTTCACCTCAAATCTTGGCAATTAAAACTATCTCTGACTGAGGAGGCACAGTGACCGAGTCTATAGCCGCAAGTTGCCTCCGAGGATCTAGTGACAGCTTGTTTGAGGCAAAGTCTAGGATGGTTTTGTGAGCTTTAAGGAAGTCCAGTCCAAGAATCTCTGCTGGCTGTAGATCAGGCACTAGGGAAAACTTGACAGTAGCTTGCTGTGAGTCAAAGTGGATCATGAGATGGACCACGCTCGTGATAGGTACTGTAGCTGTACTTGCTGTGATAATGTACTTTAGGTCATCTGGAGAGACATTAGGTATGTGATGAATAACTTGGTTGTTAAGAATACTGCTGTTGATAACTGATATTTCTGCTCCAGTGTTGACTAAGGCATGTGTGGACCAATCTCTGATGGTTACTGGAACATAGTTTGCTAGGAGAGGTGATCTGATGACAGGCACATTTGCCCCTGGAAGTGAGAGTGTGCCAGAGATAGCAGTTAGAGGATGCATTTTGTTTGAATTGTGAGAGTCACAGGGGCAGTCTGTTGCTGTGTTCCTCTGAAACATAGAAACATAGACTTTGACGGCAGATAAGGACCACTTGGCCCATCCAGTCTGCCCATTTCCCTTCATATTGGATAAGCTGCAGATTCTAGTTAACCAACAGCCTACTTCCTGCAACCCCCCACTACAATTGCTTTATGTCTGTGCCATGCATTTTTGAATTCCCCCACTGTTTTAGACCCAACAACCTCCCCAGGAAGGCGGTTCCATGCATCCACCACTCTCTCAGTGAAAAAAAATTTCCTCACATTACCCCTGAGCCATCCCCCCTCTATCTTTAAACTGTGCCCCCTTGTTCTTACACATCTCTTTTTCTGAAAGATGCTACCCTCCTGAACTTTGTTGATTCCCTTGAGGTATCAATTGATCCTTGTAGTAGTTGTGGTTATCTTGCTGATTGTGCGGCGGTGGATGCCTTTGGTTCTGTTGGTTTCTGTTGTGGTACGTCAGCTTCTGGCAGACAGCAGCAGTGTGTCCTCTGAATCCACAGCACTGGCAGGTCACAGGCTCTCATGAAGGTGGAGGGGGATCAGGTCAATGTTGAAATGGTCAAAGAGCATTGACAGAGGTAGCAGAAGGAGCAGTTGAGCTGTGGTGCAGAATATTGACAGTTGTAGTGAGCGTCTCTATCATTGATTGCTGCTGCTGGACACATGTTGTGAGTGCAGCTAACTGTGATGATGGAGGTGCTTGTACAGTGGTGGCCTGGGACATTTTTATGGACTCTTGTGGAAGTCATGCAGCTTGGATTGTGTCCATCCAGGTTGTTGGTTTCTGTTGGATTACATAAAGACAGAATTGAGGAAGCAGTCCCCGGACAAAGGTTTTGATTTGCTCTTTCTTAGTCTTCTGCAGATGTTTGCACTGTGACTTAACGTCCACTGTGAAGGCTTCAAGAGATTCAAAGGGTTGCATGGTACATTCCCACAGCTGTTGCTCCAATAACCAGGGTGGATGTGCTGGGAGAAAATGGGCTTTGAAGGTGGTATACAGTGTGGTAGTATCTCCTTTGACTTGTTCTGTAAGTGTGTTGAACCAGGAAATGGCAGTCCCTCTTTGAAACAAGTGCAAGGCATTGGAAATACGCAAAGGATCAGTCCAACCATGTAAGGAAATCCAGGCTTGGAATTGTTCGAGTCAGCCGACAGCATCTTCGTGAGACAAGGCTGAAAAGAGTACTAGCTGTAGTCTGGTATAGACTGTGGACTGTGGTGAAATAGTTTAAATGCAGGCCAGGTCATCTTGAATGGCTTGCATAGCTGGTGCTCCTTGAGCTGAGAAGGATGACTGGATGTTGTGCAGGATGGTTTGTATTTTGTAGCCCCACGCCCTTGAGGTGGGTGAAGGTCGCTCTCCGGACCCTCCAGCACCCATATCTGTGTCTTCTTCAGACATTGTGGTTGGTGATGAGTGTCATTTCACTGAACAAAGGTTGTAAGGATGAGAAGGAGTTGCCGTCATGCAGGAGACGGGATGTTGTGCAAGTAGATGAAGTGCTGAGCAGAAAATTTTTTATAGACAAAAGTACAATTATTTGTAAGTAAAGTCCATCAAATGACATCTTAATAAACAATTCCCACTCAATTCAGTGTTGTCTGTTATTTAAATAAAGGTTTTGCTGCAAAAATCAGTTATTTGTTGCAGTGTCCATTCATTTTAATAGGTTTGCTGTTGGTGTCAATGGAGTGAGGTCATTTTGTGCCCTTCACAAGATGGCCACCGAACTCTGACATACAGTTCCTGTGGCTTTGTGTGACCTGACTGTAGAAAGATGGCCACCAGTGTGTGTGTGTGTGTGTGTGGGGGGGGGTTAGGGGTAGCTTCCTGTCTTGCTGTTTTGATGAACATGAGATGGATGATCCTTGCCATGAGGCTGCCTGGATGCTGTGCAATGTTCAAAATGGGAATTGCCACCCTGATGTGCTTCTTCCTCAACTGAAAATGGTGGGATTTTGCTTTGGTGACAGAACAAAATGCTGGGGAAAGTCTGAGTTTGACTAGATTGCTCTTCGTTTTTGTTTATTGTGCTTTTGTTTTATTTATCTGTTGTCAGTGGCTTAATTTATGCAGTCATTTGATAGCCGCCCGGGTATATTTACTTTATTTGCTGATCCCCCGGGTTGCACTTGCAATATTTATTTATTCACTCATTTATTCTTTTCTCCTCTTCTTTGTCTCCCAGGCTGTCCTTTTGTATTTATTTACTTGTCCTTGGTTCTGTTCCCCGCTGCTGTCCACATTTTAGTGGCCTGAGGCACTCCTCATAGGATTTACCCTGCTGTTCCGAATCATTTTGGTCACTCTGCATTGTATTGTCTCTAACCTATCCTTGTCTTTTCTGAGGTAAGAACTCCAGAACTGGGCACAGTACTCCAGGTGAGGGCTCACCAGGGCTCTGTAGAGGGGTAGTATCACCTCTTTTTTTCTAGTAGTAGATTTTATTCGTAGAGCACCCTTCCCCAAAGGCCCAGGGCACCCTTACAGAGCAATTAAAATGCAAAAATAAAATAATAAAGCAGAGACAATATGGCTAAAGGGTAACAATGACAAATAACAAGAATTAAAAGCAAAGCCTAAAATAAAGAAGGCAATTCTCCATCTAAAACCGTTTAAACATCTATCTCAGACCCAGAAAAGGGCTATCTAAATAAAAAGGTTTTCAGTTTACATTCTACTGTCAGTTCCCCTCCCAATGCATTCCAGTATCCTGTTGGCCTTACTATAGGCCTTGTTACACTGACAAGTTTGTTTAAGGGAGTTATTGATGATAGCTCCTAGATCCCATTCCTTATTTGTAGTGCTAAGTCTCTCCGCTCCCATCCAGTACTCTGTCATGCGTTTTTTCTTCCTCAGGTGCATCACCTTGCACATTTTTGTGTGGATGTTTATCCACCTGCTGCTAATGATAAGCAAAATACCTTCATGTTCCTTAAAGAAATTAACAAGGTAAACTGGGGGGCATTATTTACTCTGAATGCCAACTCAAGGTCATGTGGTCACAAGTGGAAATTAACAGGAGGGGGTTCATGAGGGACATGAGCAAGTGCTTCTTTACAGAAAGAGTGGTGAAACCTTGGAACTGTTTGTCATCCAAGGTGGTGGGTGCAAGCACAGTCAGGGGATTCAAGCAGGCATGGGTAGAATGAAGGGAATAGTGGTCACCCGGGGCAACAAGACCATGGAGGAGAAAGGGGATCAGACGGGGAGGGTTAGTACCCTCGAGGAACAATAGGTTCCAGTGAAGGTTCCAGGGATTATAGGGAATATGGGCAGACTGGAAGGAGTTCTTGCCTTTTTCTGCCATCATGGTCTATGTATTATAATCATCTGCATCACAGGTATCAGTTAAAGTATTAAAGATGTCATAGACTCAATTGCCATGGAGGAGAAGCAGAAGAACCTGCTTCCTGGCAATGAGATAATTTTAAAATGTGTAGAGCCACTTCTTCCAGTGAGTGGCTACTGAGGGGAGCTTACTGTCTGAGTGTGGCCATGTTGGTTTACTGTGCAGAACAATGTCTGTGTTAATGTCATGTTACCTTTCTTCGCGATATAGTTTATTGAGAATAACTGATAAGCACAAACAAGCACAACAGAATTACAGATTTCAGACATATTTTTAAGTGCTTCTTATTATACTTTAAAAAACATTTTTAACTAAACAATTAAAAACTACAGCTTTAAACTTTACAGGCTTGTCTCAGTTCATGCATGGTCTGCTAGCTTTTGTGTTTATAACTGAGAGTATTTAAAGAGCTGCTGACATGTTTTTTTTTAGCTCTAGGCAGGCAACTCATACATGTTCTTTCCTGCCCTATGAGCTTTTTTAGCAATAAATTAATATTTTCTATACCCTGGTTTTAAAGATATTTCCCTCATAAAGCCTAGCTTATAACTTCCTGGTATGAGCTGGGCAATCACAGAGCGTTGCAGCCCCACCCCTCAAAATAGCATAATTATGACACGAGGTTGGGAACGGGGCTGCAGGCACCCTGTGGAGAATGTAATGGAACTGGGGGAGGGGGCTGTCTAAATGTACACGGATTATCTTTGCTGGCATGTATATATGTATGGGACTAATATATTTATTATGTATTAGCCTCATACATGTAAACATGCCAGCAAAGGTAATCTTAGTACATTTAGGCAGCCCCAGTCCCCCGATTCCATTACATTCTCAACAGAGTGACTGTATCCCCATTCCCAACCTCGTGTCATAATTATGCTATTTTCAGGGGCAGGGCTGCAGCGCTTGGCAATTGCCCAGCTTGTACATGGAAGTGTCGAGTCGGGCTTTATGATGGAAATATCTTTAAAACCATGCTGCTGAAAATATGAATTTATAGATGCAAAAGGTTCTAAGGACAGGCAACTACACATATGAGTTGCCTGCCTGGATTGTGTCAGCAGATCTTTAAGTGAGATTCTTCTCATGTCTCCTGTTCACTCTGGGCGACATCACTCTGGAGCCCATCCTGTTAGTTTGCTGGCAGGGGTTTAATGTGTACCTTTAAAGTGTCTTCAGTACCCTTGAAGCTAGTTTACTGATTAAAGGAGGCTGTGCTAGCCAGTAGGGTGAGCACTATTAAGGAGATCTAGGCTGCTTGCGTAGAACTGCAGTTCCCCTGATGTCCACCATTTTGGGTGGGGTTGTTGCAGAAAATCCATGATTTTTATGTGACTTTTTGGTCTGAAATAGGTGAAGTTCCTGGAGCATAGACTATTGATTTTTCCTTTTCACTTGTGATATGTGGGTAAGCTTCTAAATGCTCCATCCGGGGGAAGGGGATGGGTTGTTTTCATCCCTTTTGATTATTCTGCTCTTTTCAGCTGGCTAATGGAGCCTAGAAAACACTCTGTATCTTGTCGTTTTATTGATTTTTTTGTTATACCACAGAAGGGGCAGTAGTGCTTATGTTTGTAAGTGGACAAACATTTAGTAGTGCAAGTCACAAATGCTAGTGACTACTCACAGTTTGCTGAAGTTTGTTCTAGCAACACAGTTGGTAATTTGTGTTACAGATTACAGCTGGTAATCTCTGTCCTTTTTATGTTTGCTTATGTGTGTAATGCAAAGAGAACATCGTGCTACAATAAGGCTTTGGAGGTGTGTCACTTTTGGGTCCAGTGCAGCTCAGGCTGCAGTGGGCTCAACAGTGATAGTCCAGTTATTAGAGAGCTGGATCATAACACCATTCTTGGCTTACTGTGTAGAAACTTCTTGTAGTTGAAAGGAAAGAGCCGCTCCAACCAAGAATGACTCTGTCCTTTCATTTGCTATCAGCAGTCAGCTGAGCGACATCACAGTCAGCCTGCTGATCATGTTCATTTCACTCACCCACTACTTGAATTTTTGCTCACCCCTCTTCCTCCCTCCATCCCCAACCTCAGCATCACCACAGTTAAGGGTGACAATTTCTAGTCCCCACTCAGGTCTGCTTCTGCCCTATAAAATCTGGGGCACATGGCATGTAATTCTGCCTTCCAAAATCTGACTCATGCCAGAAGGAACTGAGAGCAAGAGAGAGAGAGAGAGATGATGACAGTGAGATTGCCACTTGAACACTGCACTGATTGCAAGAGAATGAGTGGGAGGACTTGCAAAGCATGCTGCCACAGGAGGAGTTGAGTCAGAGATGGCTGGGAGTCTGTAATGGGTGGTGTGGCAGACCAGAACAGAGGAGATGACACACTATAAGTGTACTGACTGTGTTGTCTGTCTGGGACTACTCATCTCTCTCTCTCAGTCATCAGTGGAGAAGTGGAGAGGTCGGAGACTGACTGTCAGAGGAGGCCAAGTCACAGATCGGTGAGATGGGTCCAGGCAGTTATTTATCATCACTTAGGCAGAGAGGGCTGGGCCTGGACTGGGGCAATGAGCAGAGAGTTGGGTGGGCCAGCTGACAGTTGCAGGCAGGCGTTGAGTTCAGATTGGAATGTGTGTAATGTAAAAAAAAGTTGATTTCAGACAGAGATGAGGGAAGGGATGCTTATCTTTTTGTGTTGTATTTTGATGTTGGTCTTATTTTCTATTACATTTTATATCATGTTACAAATAATCAGAACAGCAATGACAGGTAGGGATGCTTTATCTTTTTGTGTTGTTTTTTGAAGTTCTCATTTTCTGTTACACATTATATCGTGTTACAAATAATCAGAACAACAATGACATCGCTACTAAAGAGACAAGCACTAAGAGACTGTATTGAAATATTAATTGGCATATAAGTAAAGGAGATACTAATGCTACAATATGTCACCTCATACACCGCACACACAAAAATAAATTAATCTAGCTGATTCCCCAAGAAACATAACACTCACAAGTTGCACTGCTGGGATTTGAACCTTGGCTCTGAAGCATGTAGATAATTATTACACTAGACTACCTCATCATAGCTAACATTGGGACTGTCTGGAACAGTTATCTCTGTCTTAAATATGTCTTTGGACAACTGTGTGCTGTCAAGATCTCTCATTCACTCTGACATCAGTACAAACTGGATAATACAGTGCAGCTGTAGTAGCTGTAAATGTGCAATGGCTGCACCTCTGGTTTGGTTACAATCATGTTGTGCCTTTTTTTATAATTCATATCTGTCACTGTTCAACGGCAAGGTTATGCATGCTATTAAGGAAACTGCTATATCATTAAAGCTAGCACTGGCTAAAAGAGCATCCTTTTCTGCAAAATGAATGCTTTTGAGTCCCATCTCTCTTAAAACTTTTTAAAAACTCACTCTTACCAACAAATTGACTCTGCCTTTTACATTAATGGTCTGAAGCTGCTGTGTATCAGTTATGTGTTTAAAGTGAAGTGTGAGAATTTAAAAACAATTTCTGGTGCATGGATGCAATTAGAACAGAACACCAGGAGTCAGATATTCAAACATGCACAAAATGGGGTGCAAAAACTTGTGGTGTGCCTTGCAACTGCTCTGGTGCCCGAAGATACTATATTCAACAGAACAGCACATCAGCGTGTAACCACCCTACAAATGGGGGTTCCCAAAAAGTCTTCCTTGAGCTTGCCTAAATGCTCACTGCCAGGCTGGTGTCTGGCGTCTTAGCAGTTCAAATGTGATTACCAGAGCCTGTATAGCCTCTATGTACTGTCTCTTTAAGAGCTGCCTAATTGCAGCTTAAGTAATCTGAGAGGGAGCTCTGCTGAAAGATGTAACTATTTACTGAAAATCATTTAGAGTGGTAATGATAATGTAGTTTGTCTAACCTTTCTTTGTATCAAGGACTGTTTTGTTTGTCTCCACTGTCTTGGTCCTGGACTGCAAATTGGTCCAAACAGTACTGGTGGGACCTAAAATGTAGCCAGACTACAGGAGCTGTCTGAATTCAAAATCTGTAGGAACTTTAGTTTGGAGCTTTTTACGCCTTTTTTGCAATTGAAGGGGGAGCTCTTGCTTTGACTGACAGCCAAATCAGCCAACCAGATCTTTTGGATCTTGTGGAAGTCCCTGGCTGCTTGCAGTTTTCAGTTAGTTCCGAGCTGGGAAGTGAAATGAGAAGAGCTGAAATGTATTTTGGGCAGTAATCCTGAGTGGATTCGCATGGGAAAACTGTGAAAGGGCTGAGTTTGGCTTTCATGTCTGTCTGCTGCTCCTGAGAGGGAGAGAAAAGGATTATTTTGGACTAAATCCAAGTTTGTGTGACTAAAGTAAGATACTGGAGTGGGCCAGGCTCAGCCTGAAGAAGACCAAAGATTTTGCTGAATGTGATCGGCCTTTCAGGAGTTCCAGCTACCCCTAAGCTCACAGTGTGTGCAAAGACATTGCAATTGTGACCGGGGAGCACTTTGCCTGTTACAGTAGAATTCCCTTACATGTAAATGTGCTGTGAGCTGCTAGTGGGTCGTGAGTTAGTCCCCCATTATGTGAACTGTGGTCTGCTTGCTGAAAACTGTATCTAGCATAAAATGGACTGCATCCAAATTTGTCTCCATGCACTCTGGACCTTGCCAGACTGGCCCAGCCAGACTACCCACTGCACAGAGAAACCATTGACGAGAGACCTGCCTGGGGATCAGCCCCCTGCTCCATGCTTGAACAGGAACAACGCTTCTGTGACTCATGTGGGCCCTGCTTCTCCTGGCATTCCAGATCAACCATCTTCAGTCTCGATTTTCATTCAGCATGTGTCCAGTCTTGGGTATCGTGAGTAAATACCAGGGTAGCCCCCTGCAACAACAGCTTAATCTGAGTGTGTCATCTGATTGTCTTGTTGTTTTGTTTCCTTTACGAACTGAGCCCTCTGGCTCCAGATTGCAAATATTGTGTACTGTGCATGTTGTATTTTCCATCACAGGGCCCCAACCAGCTGCAACCCTGGGCAACGGTCCTTGCTAGCCCATCTCTTCTCCACCTAGGTACCCAGAGGTGGACTGTGTGGGAGGACTCAAAGCACATGCATAACTGCTTGATTGATATAACCTTTAAGCAAATTAATCTGATTTTGCCCCTCCCTTGTTCAAGTCCCTTGAATAAATCAGATCTAACTTTTTCTGCATGTAATCTGAATGTGGTTCCAGTTTGTGCTCAAAGTACTGTACTGTTGTTATTTGCTGTGCATAACCTTGTTTACAGGCGGTCCCCAGGGTCGAGCCAGAGAAACCAGCCTTGGTGGTAAGTACAAACAGTGTGGGTCCTTGTGTGGTGTACCAGGGATACTGTGAAAGTGATTATTGTACAGTGTTCAGGCCACTAGAGGGGAAAGAGGGGGGTTACAGTGTCCTGGAGTGCTGTGCCCAGGTTAGCTCGACCACTACCAACCCTGATCTCCGGGTGGAGGCACCTGGTTCAGAACTTAGGCCCCTTAACCTGCTACTAGCCAAGCAGGTAGGGGTAGTAGCCCTTGGGATAGTGCCACCTAGGGGTTACAAGTGCTATTTGACTGGATATAGGGCCATGTTGGCCCAGTGTTAAGCCACTTAGCGCTGCTCTGACAGGGCTCCCGAAGTACACCACCAGAATGGATAGTGCTGGAGCACTATTTCCAGTATTCAAAGGCACCCATGGAAATGAGCCTATTGGGCATGCATGGCACTAAGGGGCCATTTACATGCCCATTATGGACTCATTTGCATGGGTAGCAAGTCAGGTTAACTTTCCTCCCACACCAATCGCCAGCCCATTCTGTATAGTAAATTATCTCTAGTGCTAGTGGCCCCCCCCCACCGATCACCATCCCTGTTGTAAATAGTATGATACCTAGTGGTAGTGGTGTCCTCCCTCCCTCTGATCCCAGCCCCGTAGATTGGAAAACTGCTCTGGTGGTAGTGGTGACCATCCTCTGATCCTAGTCCCATCATACAATTTCATATCCCTGGTGGTAGTGGTTCCCTCTCTCCCTCCCTCCCTCCCTCCCTCTGATTCCAGCCCTGTCATACAATTTCATATCCCTGGTGGTAGTGGTGCTTTCCCTTCCTATGATCCCAGCCCCATCATACAATTTCATATCCCTGGTGGTAGTGTCCTACTCCCCCAGTCACCAGCCTGGAAGTTCAAGTAACCCCTCCCTGGTGTCCAGTGGTTCCCTCCCCCCATGGCACTGGGCACCCCCCACTCACTGATTCCTCAGTGGTGGTGCTGTGTGTGCATTCAGCAACTGGCACAGCCCTCCTCACACCTCCTTGGCCAGCCACCGTATGTCCAGGCAGGGAGCACGCCTCTTATTTATAGGACATGGTGATGCTCTCTGTCCTATAAATAAGAGGCATGCTCCCTGCCTGGACATATGGAAGCCAGCCAAAAAGGTGTGAGGAGGGCTGTGCCAGTTGCCATATGTACCCTTGGCACCCCCACTGAGGAAATGGTGAGCGGGAGGGTGCCTGCAGCCATGGGGCGGAAACACTGGAAGCCAGGGAGGGGTTATTTGAACTTCCAGGCTGATGATCATGTGGGGCGGGGGAAACACTGCCACAAGGGATATGAAATTGTGCAATGGGGCTGGGATTAGAGGAAGGGCACCACTATCACCAGGTACATGAAACTGTATGACAGGGCTGGGATGGGAGGGAGGTAGGGCACCACTACCACCAGGGATATGAAATTGTATGACAGGGCTGGGATCAGAGCTTAGGTGATCTAAATGGAGCAAGGGTGTGTGTGCAGAGGAGAGCCCTCGACAGGTGGGATGGGGCAGATGCCCTTTTGGTGGGGATTCACTAGACCACCATACTGGGCTGCTATGGTGGCTATGGCCTGTCCTCCTCTGATATCACCCTGGCCTGTGACCCAGTCAGTTCATCCCTTCACCATCCTGCAGAGAACCAGTTGCCCTTGACAGATGGAGGCTGATTCCTGAAGTCAAGCCACCTGGACGGTCAGCAGTCTGGCATACTGCCACCCTCGCCTGGCTATATCCAGCAGTGCACCCTCCTGCATCACCTTCACTGCATTTTGGGTTCATTAGATATGTGGAAGCTTTGGTAAAAGGGAGTACCACTCTTTCTTCTAAAAGTTAGGCAGTTCTATATATATGTATCTTATAGATGCTGTGACAACCCACCTCTCCCTCTGGGCTGAAACAGCTTTTTGAGAGGTGTCTGTCCTCAGGTATTTGCTGCCACCAGCTGGACTCTTTTCCGGTACCTCCTTCAAGCTTGCAAACTTGAATAATCAGACGTGCAATTGCACAAGTTGAAGTCTGGTAGTGTGTCTCTCTCGGGTGGCGGATGCTACACAGAGTTTACCTCAGCCAGTGGAAACCAAATAATTACCTTAGAAAAATGACATCACAGTTACAACTGTTGAACAAATAAATAGCTTTTTACTTAACAGAAAGTGCACTGAGCATTTACAGGATATATATTTACAACACAAGAGAATAACACTCATACAGGAAAAGTAAACAAATGTTTTTTAAATAACAGATGGCAAAAGAAAAAGGCTATTACTGCACTATGCTAGCCCTAAACTTACCCTTTCCTATCTTACAAGAGACACTGGATCCTGTGCTAACTGCCAGCTCCCACGGACATAGCTACAAGGGTAGGCTCCAAACTTATGTTTCCCTTTCCAGCTTCCAAAATAAGAGAGAGAGACCACTTCATTGTCTTTCAGTCTCTTATATATTCTCCTGGAAATAGGTAATGCCTATTCACCTTTGAATGCACCAACCATCTAACATGTATGTATTTAATTGTTCCACTTAGACTGAACACCTATCAGTGACCAATTATATTGTATTTTAACCTTCAGTTTATGTTTGAATGACCCAATCCAATCAAACTAGCTTGTGTATGTGTCTGCATGTCTGTGTGTGTGGAGATGTCCACTCGAGATTTATGACCCAGCTCTTATCTAGCAGCTAGGGAGGACTGAAAATTCCACAAGCTGGATGCTACTGGACAGTGGATTTTAGCCTGTGTGTGTTTTTTTTTTCAAACTGCTAAAAAAACCCAGCTAGAGAATCCATACCATTAACTCTTTCCTTCCCATTTCTGTCACAGATGCAAACACACTTTTGGGGGCAAGACACTTCTTCCTGTAGGTGTTCCAAAACCGGGGGACTTCAAGACGAAGTAAGCCTATGTATAGCCTGCATTGTACGGTTAAACTTTTTTATTAATTTTTCATAAGATATACAGACAAACCTCTTACAGTACAGTACAATGTGAGGATTTTTTTTTAAAGAAATTGAGGCAGCATATAATAAGAACATTGCTACAATAATACAAGGAGCTTTTGGTTTAAAATATAGTAAACAATACAGGTCATGTAATTAGCATATACTTGACATTTGTAGTGAACTTAAAGCGGATAGTATGATTAGATACGGTTTATATTAAAATGTTACATAATTATATATGATTCTGCAAAAGGGAAAAAAGTACATTCATAAAAGGATTGTGGAGTAATAAAGAACGATTGAGAACAGAGTATAGGAAAGAAAAGATATATAAGAAAGTTAAGAAGAGAGAGAAGGAAACTGTAAAAAAAGGGGAAAAAAGCGAGACTACAATGATGTATCAGTAAAAGGGGAAAATCCCTATATATTAAGTCCATACATTGGTATTGGAAGATTTAGTTTATTCCAAAAAATTAAAAAAGCCCTGCCAACAATTGTTATATAACATGAGTCGGTCAGACAAGATGTATGTCATACGGTCCAGAGAGGCATATTGCAATAGTTGGTTAATGATACCGGGAAGGGTAGAACATAGAAACATAGAAACATAGAATTTGACGGCAGATAAGGACCGCTTGGCCCACCCAGTCTGCCCATTTCCCTACCTGATGGATAAGCTGCAGGTCCTAGTTAACCAGCAGCCTACTTATTCCTACCCCCAACCCCTAGAATTGCCTTATGACTGTCCCATGCATGCTTGAATTCCACCACTGTTTTTGACTCCACAACCTCCTCTGAAGGCCGCTCCATACATCCACAACCCTCTCTGTGAAAAATACTTCCTTAAATTACCTCTGAGCTGCCCCCTTCTATCTTCAAATTGTGCCTCTTGTTCTTGCACACCTCTTTTTTGAAAGATGCTACCCTCTTGGACGTTGTTGATTCCTTGAGGTACTTGAAAGTTACTATCATGTCTCCCTCTCCCTCCTTTCCTCGAGGCTATACATATTAAGCTCAAGTCTCTCTTCATATGTCTTCCGGTGCAGACCCTGCACCATTTTAGTTGCCCTCCTCTGGACAGCTTCCATCTTGTCTATGTCTTTGCAGAGATTGGGTCTCCAGAACTGCACACTGTACTCCAGATGGGGTCTCACTAGCTGTCTGTACAGAGGAATAATAACTTCCTGTTTTCTACTGGTGATGCCTCTTCCTATGCATCCAAGTATCCCCCCAGCCCTCCTTGCTGCCCTCTCACATTGCTTTCCCACCTTTAGGTCATCTGATATGACTACCCCCAGTTCCCTTTCCATTTTTGTTGTTGTTAGTATCTCACCCCCCATTGTGTACTCTTCCCCTGGGTTTTTGTTTCCCAGGTGCATTACCTTGCACTTCTTAGCATTGAATCTAAGCTGCCATACATTTGACCATTCCTCTAACCTTGCCAAGTCCCTTCTCATCCTTTCCACCCCACCTTGTGCATCAACTCTGTTGCCGATCTTTGTGTCATCTGCAAAGAGACATACTTTTCCTTCCAGTCCTCTGCAATGTCGCTTAAAGACATTGAAGAGGACCGGTCCTAATACTGAACCCTGCGTACCCACTACTAACCCCCTTTTTCAGAGTGGACTCCATTTACTATTACCTCTGTGTCCTATTCTCCAGCCAATTCTTTACCGGGCTGTCATCTTGGGACCCACTCCCAGGCTGGCTAACTTGTATATTAATCTTTTGTGTGGGACTGTGTCAAATGCCTTACTAAAGTCTAGGTAGGCCATGTCCACAGCCCCTCCTGATCAACTACTTTGGTCACCCAGTCAAAGAAATCTATCAGATTTGTCTGGCATGACCTTCCGCTGAATCCATGCTGCCTTGGGTCCTGTGCCCTCTGGCCTCTAGATACTCAACAATTCTTTCCTTCAGAAGTGATTCCATCATTTTCCTACCACTGAGGTTAAACTAACTGGTCTGTAGTTTCCTGCTTCTGCCTTGCTCCCACTTTTGTGAAGGGAATCACATCTGCCCTTCTCCAGTCCTTGGGTACCACCCCATCCTCCCATGATTTGTTAAAGAGGGTAGTCAGTGGTGTCACTAGTTCTACCCTTAGTTCTTTTAGAATTCTGGGATGAATCCCATCAGGCCCCATTGCTTTGTCCACCTTCAGTTTTAAGAGTTCTTTTCAGAACCCTTTCTTCTGTAAATGGGCTGGTATCAACTTCTGTATCCAGAGTGTTTCTACTGTTTGTTTTAGGTACTTCCCTCTTCCTTTGTAAATACTGAGCAAAAGTATTTGTTTAGTATCTCTGCCTTTTCACAGTCACCCTCTGCCCATCCTCCCTCCCTTTACTAAGCCTCACTATCCCTCCCTTGGTCTTACTCGCCTCCTGATGTACCTATAAAAGGTTTTATCCCCTTCTTAACTGAGTTGGCTATCTTTTCCTCGGTTTGGGCCTTTGCTGTTCTGACTGCCTTCCCAGCTTCCTTTTGCTTTAACTGATACAGTTCTCTGTCCTGCTCCTTCTGTGATTCCTTGTACTTCCTGAATGCTTTCTTTTTCTCTTGAACCTTCACTGCCACTTCCTTTGAGAACCATAGTGGTTTCTTACCTCATTTCATTTTGTTTATTTGCTTTACACAACGGCTTGTTACCTCTGTGATGGCAGTTTTTATTATTCCCCATTGTTCTTCCACCCCTTCTTCCTGCCCATTTGCTAGTGCATTCCTTAGGCACTCACCCATTTTGACAAAATCAGCCCTCCTAAAATCCAGTGCCTTTGTCTTTGTATGGCTTGACTCTATTGCTGTGTTTGGTTATGTTGGATCTCCAATGCATGAGGATTGTGCGTTTAACTTGAAGGAAGAGTATATTTAACCATCTGCTCTGCGAATATGAAATTTTATAAGAACGGTGATTAAAAATACCAAGAATGCAATGTTTAGGGTCCAGTGTAAAAGGTTGACCTACCACTTTCATTGCAAATCTGTGAGTACAGTGCCAAATCTTTTGTATGAGGGGACAGTGCCATAAGACATGCAATAAATCCCCATTGGGGGAATTGCAGCACCAGCAATTGTTATTGTTCAATAAACCCATTTTTTGTAATACAACAGGAGTTCTGTACCACAAATGAAGGATCTTGGTTTGAATGAGGGAACTGCGTTTATCATTAAAAGATTTGTGACAGGACAGCCAACATCTGAACCATTGTGCATTGATGATATTATATTGTAGCAAAGTACTTCATCTGTTTTTAGCATTGACAGAGTAGTCGGGAAGGATATCACAAATATCTTTGTAAACAGTGCTATTTAAATTGGATGTTGTTTTTATCCATTTAGAGATGTGCTTATCATACAGAGAATTGATAGAGAAGGGTGTGAGGTAAGAGTTGCATGCGGTACAAAGCTGTAGATATTTCCAAATATCCTGATGGGGAAGATTCCATATGCCTCGTAGGTCGGTGTAAGAGTTTAACTTTAATGACTTGGGTTCAAGTATATCCTGCAAAAAGAGAATACCCTTATTTTTCCAGGTACAACAAAAAATGGGTGATTATCAAGAGATATATGGTGGTTACCCCAGTTGGGGGTGTAAGCTAAGGGTTTGGGGTTAGATTTAATATGCTTGTGAATGATTTCCCAATAGAATATAGAAGCAGCTATGGTAGGGTGAGACTTTAAAGAAGAGGTAAGGGTGTTATAAAGGAAAGAAGTCACCACATTACCAGGACATAAGGATGTTTCCATATTGACCCATAAAGGAGACTGGATGTTGGGTTTGTTAAACCATTTAATTGTTTGAGATGTACGGAAAGCCCATAAGTAGCCTTGGAACCAAGGAAGGCCAAAGCCACATTTTGACCAATGGGATCTAAGTTTATTATGACTAAATCTAGGTATTTGGCCTTCCCAAATGAAGCTGCTGATAATTTTGTCTATTTTGGCAAGAAAACTAGAGGGAAGTATCAAAGGGATATTGGAAAATAGGTATAATATTTTAGGAGTTATAGACATTTTAATGGCGGAAATTTTACCATTAAAAGAAAGTTTAAGTAGCTTCCATCTATCAAGTGTTGTTTGGATACTGGTTAACAGAGGGGAAAGATTAGCATCCCATAATTTATTCAATGTCGGGGTGATCCGAATGCCAAGATAAGATATACCTTAGGGGGCCCAACGAAAGCCTAATGAGTTGTTCATAAGGGGACTACAAAGGGTATTCAATGGTAGTGTTTCGGATTTGTAAAGGTTTAGAGCTAGTCCGGAGTGGGAGGTGAATTCATTCAGTAGTTTAACTAAAGGTTGCCCGGAACTTTCGAGGTTTTCAAGTAAAATAAGGAGATCATCTGCATATGAGAGTGAAGTCATCTGCATATGAGAGTGAAGTATAGTGAGAGTTACCAATAGTAATGCCTTTAATTGTACCAGATTGATGTAAGGATGCAGAAAGAGGTTCCATGGCAAGTATAAACAATGAAGGCGATAAGGGGCATCTTTGTCTGGTGCCTCTTGCTAAGTAAAAGGAGAGGGACAAAATAGAGTTTATGAGAACTCGAGCTGAAGGGGAGGTATACAATAATTGAATCCAAGCACAAAAATTATTTGTAAAGCCAAAATGAGATAGCACTTGATATAGATATTCCCAACTGAGAGAGTCAAATGCTTTCTCAAAGTCAATGGCTATTGCAGCTGCAGGGGTTTTAAGAGTTTTTGCTTTGTGAATTAAATTGAGTAATGAGCGAAGATGATCGGAACTGTTTCTATTTTTGATAAATCCTGATTGAGAAGTATGGATGAGTTTAGTTATTAAAGATTCTAAGCAGAGAGTTAATAATTTGGCCAAGATTTTTCCATCAGTATTAAGAAGTGAGATCGGTCTATAGTTTGAAGGAAGAAAAAGGTCTTTGTCTTTTTTTGGTAAGACTGTTATAATGGCTTTGGTCATTGTGCATGGGAGTTTCTTTATTAAGGTTGCTTCTTGGAATACATTGACTAATACAGGACAAACAGTGTCAGATAGGGTTTTATCAAAATCAATAGGGAACCCATCACTGCCAGGTGCTTTACCGTTTTTTAATGATGATAAAGCAGTTTGGATTTCCTGTAAAGTGATTGGTTTATCAAGCATAGCTTTGTCCTGAGGGGATAGGTGGGGTAGATTCAATTTTTCCAGAAAATGTTGTATTAGGTTGGGATTTGTAGTATTAAGTTGCGAGTATAGTTGATGGTAAAAGGATTGCATAATACGATTGATTGAAAGGTTGTCTGTGTGTGTCTGACCTGATGGATCTTTTAGACCTGCTATATGTCTCTGCATCTGTTGAGTTTTTAACTGGTAAGAGAGCAACTTTCCACATTTATCCCCTTGTTCTCAATAACCGTGTTTAATCCTAAAAAGGGCAAGTTCAGCTTTCCTGGATATCAACTCGTTAATTTTAATTCTTAATTGTAGAATTTCCAGATGAAGCTGTGAATTGTGATTGGGTTTATTAAATTTATAGTATTGGGTTTCCTTTTCTTTAAGGGATTTTTCTAAATTAGCTAATTGTTGTTCTCTTAATTTCTTTCTATGCGCTGCATAACTAATAATTTTACCTCTAATAGTGGATTTTAATGCTTCCCAGATAGTACCTTGAGACATATCTGGAGTATCGTTAATAGAAAGAAAATCTTGAATCTGGGTTTTAATCCAAGGAGTGAATTCAGGGTCTCTGAGTAAAAGTGGGTCTAAACGCCAAGATGGGGATTTAGAAGAAGGTGGACCCCAGAGTAAATGCAAACTGATAGGGGAATGATCAGATATAACAATAGGGAGAATCGATGTATCAATAATTTTTTCAGTAATGAGGGGAAAAGAGAACCAATAATCAATCCTACTATATGATTTATGTAAAGAGGAATAAAAGGTGTAATCTCATTGTCTGGGATGATGTAGTCTCCAAATGTCAGAGAGACCTAAATCCTTCATAAGCATTGATAGAGCATTAATACTACGGGGTGGGTATCATGTGATGAGTTACTTCTGTCTAAATATGCTGTAGGCAAAGTTAAAGTCACCGCTAATAAGAACAGGTGAATTATTTTATTATTAATCATAATTTGTTGGATAGATTATGGAAGAAAATGGGTGAATCAAAGTTGGGTGCATATACATTCACAAACATAAGCGGACCTGCTGTGGTGTTTAATAGGGTTATAATCCACCTACCATCCGGGTCTCTAATGATTTTTATGGGGGGCCAATTAAGAGATTTATGTATTAAGATAGCAATCTCATATTTTTTGGATGGAGAAGATGACGCATATACTTGACCGACCCAGTCCCTTTTAAGTCTGTTGACATCCTCTGATAAAAGTTTAGTTTCTTGTAAGAAAGCAATATGTGTTTTATCCTTTTTAAGATAGGTAAGTACTTGCTTACATTTACAAGGTGAGTTGAGTCCTTTGACATTCCATGAATGTAAGATTAGATCACTCATGGTGTTAGGATATAAGGTAATTAGTTACAAATAGGAATGAGGGACTGAATACCATTAATTTGGAGGATGTCACATATTCAAAATGTAAATATATAGAATAAACAAATGTATGCAGGGCCCTTAACTAGTATTGGGCTTGAGATGATTGAGTATTTGTATTCATTTTGTCTCACAGAGGGAGGGTATAGAGATAGGAATATCAAGTAATTAAACATTAGAACCAACAAACGTTAGTATAAACTCAGTAACAAGAATATTAATTTGAAACTTTTATGAAATGCAGAGCAATAAGAGTCGGTAAATATACCAGGACTCTCACTCTACACTACTAGGCATGTACAGTAATTAGTGAATCTCAAGATATGGTTTACCCTATAATCTTAAGATACTAAACTTTATATAACAGTATATTAAAAAAGTGTAATTTAGATTTGTGCTGAGGTAATTAAAGCATTACCCTGGAAAAAAACAAAACATCATTCTACCAAATAAAAAAGGATAATTATGTAATAGTGTTAAATTCCAAACATAATGAATTAACTTGGACCTAGCAATAAGTCCAATATTAAATAAAGTATACCAACATGATGGCAGATAATGCTGGAACAGTGTGAGCCAGATAAAAGGATGCCCGATGTGTATTAATCCACCTAAGCTAGGTTAGGGAATGCAGTATATACTATAGGTTCATAGTGCGTCAGTGTATTGTGGAATCATTTTTATAAGTTCCAATGATTTGGAAGAAAATGGGATGAAGATTAATGTGAAAGGCGGAAAAACTCAATGTATAGAAATACAATTGGAAGCATACTTTGGTGCAAAATCTGTGAGATATAATGGAAATGCACCTGATGCACTACATACCAGAAGTGATGCAAAATAAATATTAAATAAGTAAATGATTTTAGAGTATTTGTCTAATCATCCTCCACATTCCAAATGATAGGATTTATGTGGAAAAATGCTATAATAGTAGGGGTTAAGGGCACACTGATATGAAATACAGAACTCTATATATGTATGTATTCGCCTGACCACACGGTGGCGCTAAAGCTTATGAAAAATTAGAATGTAAAATAGCAATTATATATACTAATGTCTGGCACCACACAAGGATTAATTAGAAGAGATCTTACAAACATTGTAATATGTATTCTTTCTCTTATTTTTTTTTCTTCCATTGAATACATTGAGAGTAACTCCCGTATAGATTAAATACCTCCAGTGTCAATTGGCTCACCTCCCACAGACAGATACAGGCTTCTCAGCAGCGATAGAGATTTACTGCATTTAAGTGCTCCAAACTTGTTGGGTGCAATAGAGACTGCGCTTTGCTGTAAATGTACCAAAGGAATCGAGTGAGGTGGTGTGAAGAGGAGGTATTCTGGTGAGAAACTGCTATACCACATCTAATTATGGGCCATAGTATTTATTACAATTTTTTTTTTTTTTTTTTTTAGTGGGAAAAGCCTCAGGTAGCCTTGCTCTTCGATTTTCTTCTCCTTTTCTTTTTGGGTGGTTCAGATGATTTAAAGGGAGAGCTGGACACAAGATCAGCCCAGGAAGAATCGGGAGAGTCATTACCCATTGAGAGCTTCTTCAGGTTTTGAGTAAACGTGTCGGATACAGTCTGTCTCAAATCCTCCGTAGATGAGTGCAGATCTTCTTGGAGCAGATCTTCTTGGAGTGGGGAGAATTTGTTAGACAAGGCAAGAGGAGTAGAAAAACTGATGTGACGTTCCACATGGGAAGCTGGAGAGATGGAAATATTATTTAAACAGCAGGTATTATTATTTAGAGAAGAACCAGATGCTTTTTATTCTTGTATGCATGCGGAGCTTGGCAGGAGCTACAGTGGTAGATATGATGGCTGCAGATTTCTCAGGGACCTGAAGGACAGTTTCAGCAGGAAGGGCAAGACATTGTAATTGTGAAGTGCTTGTGCTGGAGCAGGAATGAGCTGCATTAGCATCGCAAGGCAATGTAAGTGAGGGCTGTGTCCAATTCAGAAATTCAGAGACAGATTCTGGGGTACTGAAATCTCTGGTAGAATCATTCAAAAAAAGATGCATTGTTGCAGGGTAATGCAGTGCAAACTTAATTCCATGCTGATGAAGGATCGTTTTAATGGGGTTGTAAGCTTTTCGTTTGTTAGATAATTCTTTAGAATAGTCTCTGAAAATTAGGATTCTGTTTTCTTGCCAAGTAAGTGCACCTAATTGCCTTGCTTTTTGAAGAATCAGTT
This sequence comes from Neoceratodus forsteri, assembly GCA_016271365.2. Classification (NCBI taxonomy): domain Eukaryota; kingdom Metazoa; phylum Chordata; order Ceratodontiformes; family Ceratodontidae; genus Neoceratodus; species Neoceratodus forsteri. The sequence goes on from CM057453.1 coordinate 1,268,374,182, forward strand.
CAGTATGTGCATGGTTTAGAAATCTGGCAATGATGGGCCTGGGTTTCTGGTCGGGTCCAGGCCTCGGATTTAAGGTGCGGTGAGATCGCTCGATGGTTAGGTCTTGGCCGGCTGGTAATTTATGCAAAGAAGGAAGTACATGAGTTAGAAGAGCTCTGGTATCTCCTAGTTCAACACCTTCAGGAAATCCGAGAAATCTAAGGTTGTTACGTCTGTTTCTATTTTCAATATCATCTATTTTGTCCTGAAGGTTCCTATTAACTCTGCCCGGCTCCCTGATGGTAGCCTGTAATGTGTTAATGGAATCTTCATTTTGAGATGCTTTAACATCAGTAGCGCTTGATTTTTTGATCAAGTGCCTGCATATTATTGATATTTTGTTGAGATGCAATTTTAATACATTGATTTCACTTATTAGTTGCTGGAACATTGCCTCCACTCTATTAAGAGAACTGTTATGTGGAGATTGGTCCGCCATTATTGTAGGCCTTAATAGAGAAATTGAAAAGCTGTAGATAACTCGTTCAGTAATTATGAGGCAATAAAAATACTGTACCAGAGCTGTTCTGTGATGTACATATAGTAAGATCTCAGATGTTGGTGAAAGTAGGAAGTCTGGAATCTGTAGGATGGATGATGATATTTGGTGAATCCAGGGAGATGAAGAATCAAGCAGCCATCTTCAGCACAGCAGGCCACCTATAGCCTGCATTGTAGAAGGCTGTTACTGTGTATTTATTTAATACATATAAATTATTGTATAGGAATTCTCTTGGACTTTTTAGTGTACCGCAACTAAATGCTTTTCTTGCCTTTCATATTAAAGGTATTAACATTTATATTTTATTTATTTATTTATTACACACAAGATCCTTTGGGCAGAGCCTATTTTTAAATGGTCTAGGGTCATATATAACAGCTTAGCACAGGTACACGTATATTTCATATTTACAGTAGTGTTTGACACGGTAAAAAGTGGCAGAGTAACACGACCTAGGTGCACAGGATACAGCCTAGCATAGGTACAAGTATTTTACAGATTTACAGCAGTGTTTTGACAGAGGTACAGTGTAAGTAATATAGAAGGAAATAACTTGTTTACATTACGGTGAGCTTCAGCTAATTGTGGTTAAGAAGCAGCAGCGTATCACAACATAGGAACACAGGCTACAAGGGGGTGGTACCAGAGCCACAAATGGGGGAGGAAAAAAGCATAGAAGTCAAGGGAAGCTAAGGGATGCAGTAGATGGATCAGCCACAGTAGCCACAAGGGTTATGAGGTGTGAGATAGGCTAGAAGCTGGATCTTACAGTTGGTTAGCGAGCCAGAGGTTTTGAGTGATGGATTCAGGGAGTTCCAGGGTTTTGGGAGCTAAATGAGAAATGGGCCTGACCCAGGGAGGTTTTCCTATGTGAGAGCACCATGGAGTTATGCTGTACACCTTAGTTGTGTGCCTGGAGGCCATAGAGCTGAGGAGAGAGAGGGCACCTCGGAATAGTATTCCAAACAAGGCTTTTTTGCCTGTGATGAGGGTAACATAATGCAGTTGAGAGTCAAGATTAAGCCACCTTCGGATGTTATACAGGGTGCACTTATGGGAGTCTCATTTTTGGTTGAGAGCATAATGGCAGGCCCTATTCATTAAGACTTGGACTCTGTCGAGCAGTTTGATACAGTCAGCACCATGGTTCACCAGTCCATAGTCTATGAGACTTATGATGTAGCACCTGACAAGTTGCTGCTAAATTTCAGGGAGGAATGCATTTTGTGCCTATAGAGCATGCCAGATCTGGAGCTGGATACCTTAATTAGTGCATCCACATGATCTGAGTAGGTTAAGCCCAAGTCAAGGGTTATCCCCAGGTATGTGAATGTGGCAATATTAATTATAAAAAAGACAAGGCAGTTCCTCATGTTGGTGGAATCTGTAAATTATTTTTCTGTTGAGTTGAAGCCAGTACTGCAAGTCAAGTTCTCTTTAAATCTCAGCACTGATTTCAAGAACATTTGTTTGCATAAAGACACCTCACTGAGACCACTCATCAGCTGGGACACCTACCTGGAGGTTGAGGGGGTTTCTACTGCAGCCTTCCTCCAACATAGAAGTCCAAGGCACGTACAGAAGGGAGGTCATGAGGGTCTGACTGTAACCCTCCATCATGCCGAAAGCCACCTCGCTGAGACCACTCATCAGCTGGGACACCTACCTGGAGGTCAAGAGGGTCTCTACTGCAGCCCTTCCCCAACATAGAAACCCAAGGCACGTACAGAAGGGAGGTCATGAAGGTCCGACTGTAACCCTCCCCCACGCCGAAAGCCACCTCGCTGAGACCACTCATCAGGTACGCACGGAGCACAGAGCCTGCCAGATTGTTGCTGTCTCAGTGTAGCTGCTCAAGGACTTTAATTGTATTAATTCATTTAAAGTTAAAGAAGTTAAAGCTTTTTTTTGTCCTCACACATGTGGAGATAGTTTTTTCCTCTGTGCCACAGTGCTCGCCAGCTAAGAATTCAACACCTGCTTCTCCCAAGGACTTTATGATCTTGTTTATGTTTTGGCGCCAAAACAGACTTTGAAAAAATATAACAAAAAAACAAACATCTGTAACTAGCAGAACTGCAACCATATGAGTAGACATAAGTAACTGTTAATTTATTGTGCTTATTTTCTCTGCTTTTAATTTATTTATTTATTAAATTTTGGTGACCGGGTAGGCCCACTGAGCCCCGAAACTCAGCGAATTTAAAAGTATTTCTCCAGTCGCAATCTCTGTAATCCTGGTTGGGCGGCTTAGGTTAAACTGGGCTCCTAAGGGAAAAACAGTGCCTGCTCCCATTTAAATTGCGGCTTGTAACCTAATCCCTGTTGTTATGTCCCTTTAGCTTGCAGCTATAAATAACAATCCCTGTCTCCCTGTTTCCTTGTCCACAGCTGGGACACTTACCTGGAGGTTGAGAGGGTCTCTACTGCAGCCCTCCCCCAACATAGAAGCCCAAAGCATGTACAGAAGGGAGGTCACGAGGGTCCGACTGTAACCCTCCCCCACACCGAAAGCCACCTCATTGAGACCACTCATCAGGTATGCACGGAGCATGGAGCCTGCCAGATTGCTGCTGTCTCAGTGTAGATGCTCAAGCTGATCCCCGCCGCCCCCACCACCACCCTTGGTCGACTTCGGGCTTTATAGTGTCGATCACATGATCGTCTGAAACCAATCTGCCCATTTTGCCATCTGCAGCTTATACTAGGTCAGCGCTAAAGGGCTCCCTCTCATTACCTCCTATTGTAAAATCCCCACACTAGCAACATGACTTGCATCTCTTGGACTCTAAACCATCCCATCTTCATCTTAATCGTAACTCTTTTTCCTCATTTCTGCCCCTCTCTCCCTGAGGACAAATCCCTCTCCTGGGACCACTACATCTGCCCAACCACACACTCCAGCAGCAACACAACCTCATCATGCTGCCTAACAACAATCCCTCCTGTTCTACTCAGCACTAACCTTACCTCCAGCACTAGCTGCACCTTACATAGGTCCTTAGTGGCGCGCTCCACCCGCTTCAGGCAAACACTCGCTAATTAGCCCTTATCCCTCCCTATCTCTAGCCCAACTAGTCTGCACCATTGTCATACCAGTTGTACACACCAAATCTCCAACAAACCCAAGCTTCTGTACCTCTGTCTCTAAATTGATCTAGAAAGCCGCTCTCCGGCAAGCTATCCTCCTCCTCCTTCTAATCTCAGGTAACGTACACCCTAATCCTGGCCCACTAGTGACTAGTGTTCCCAAGGGGAGTGGGCAGGGTGGCCTATGTCTGGCCTCCCTTAATATCTGTAGCCCACCTAAGAAATTCAGTCAGCTGCAGGGTTGGATTGCCCAACAATCCCCTGACATACTGGCATTATCTGAGACCTGGCTCTCCAACAAAATCCCAGATGCCTCTGTCGCTCTTAATGACTACTCCATCTTCAGAGCAGGTAGGACAGGCAAAAGAGGAGGTAGATGTGCCATATATGCAAGAATCTCTCTACAGCCCCTTTCTGTCCCCCTGCCCACACCGACTCATGGTGCCCAAGCCCTCACAATCAAAGTCACCCTAGGCACCCCGGATAAACCGCTGTACATTATGGCAGTCTACATCCCATCCTCTAACCAGAAACATGCCTTTGAATCTATCCTGGCCAGCATCACCCATCTCCACCCCAGAAGCGAACTGATTATTATGGGTGATTTTAATGTGAAGTGGTTATCCCCTGCATCTGCCACGTTTAAAGATGCAGTTCGTACCTATGACCTTGCACAGGTTGTTCAGTCTCCTACCAGGGAAGATTCCAGATCATGGACTTCCACCCTTATTGACCTCATCTTTACTCATCAACCCACCCACCTCACCAAAGTTAAAGTGCTCCCTGATGTCCTAAGTGACCACTCTCTTGTCTCCTGCTGCTGGTCAAATAAAATCACTCCCAGCCAACCTGAAATATCCACCCAGAGGCACCTCAGAAAAGGAGCCCTATCTCGACTCAAACTTTATCTCTCCTCCTGTGACTGGGCACCCATTCACACTGCCACATCTGTAAACGCTGACCTCACCTCCTTTATTAACATTTTTAACACCAACTGCGACATATTTGCCCCTCTCACTAAGCAGGTTATAAAAAAGAGGGATACTCCGTGGATCTCGCATACCCTACTAAAACTGATGCACCACAGAGATGACCTCTGGCACAGGGCATTGAACTCCCAACTTCCCATTGACCGGCAGTTCTATAGAGAGGCAAGAAACAAGTGCACCTGGACAATTCAACTAGCTAAGTCTACCTACTTTAAGCAAGCACTCACCTCCTCATGGGGTGCCAGGAATAAATTCTGGAACAATGTCAAGGAACTCTGCTGGAAAGCCACTTTCCCTACCCCATCGCAGATTCTTAACCATGATACCCTCTCCCAGGACCCTAACACCATAGCTGATGTCCTGAACAATTCTTTCTCCGATCTTAGTCACATCCTACTGCAAAACTTCTTTGACCCTATCCCAAATGGCCCATCTATCACCCCCCCATCTAATACACTCCCTCCCATCTGGCTAAGAATCATCTCCCGCAGTGAGGCTAAACACTACCTAACCAAAGCCCTGTGCAACTAGCGTTTCAGTAGCGACTCCCTAGACCTTAAAATTCTCAGACTAACACTCGACGTGACCCTGCCTCACCTCACCAAAATATTAAACTGCTCACTGGGCCTGGGTCAATTTCCTATGCTCTGGAAAAGTGGAATCATCACACCTGTCCTTAAAAAGGGTGATCCAACTGACCCTGGTAACTATAGGCCCATCACAATCCTTCCCCCTCTCTCTAAAGCGCTAGAAAAAATTGTGTCTGACTAGCTCACCTAATACCTGAACAAATACAATCTGCTGTGTCATGAACAGCACAGGTTTAGAACAGGGCACAGCACTACCACAGCCCTCCTCAAATTCACTTCTCACACACATGCAGCGTTGGAACAGGGGTCACTAGCAGGAGCAATCTTTGTAGATCTGACCAAAGCATTTGACACTGTCAGTCACGCACTTCTTATCCACTCTCTCGCCTCCCTCCATCTCGCCCCAGAAGCAATCTCCTGGTTCAACAACTATCTCACTGATCAGACTCAACAAGTAAAATTCAGCACCACCCTCTCTGCTAAGCTACCTGTTCGCTCAGGTGTCCCTCAAGGTCGATCTTAGACCCCCTACTGTTCACTCTCTTTCTAAACTCCCTACCTCCCTCCTTCAGGCCTGCAGTGGTAAACTATTATTCTATGCAGAAGATGCCGTAGTATACTGGAAACACTCCAATCCAAACTCTCTTCAAAATACCCTGAAGAGCTGCTTTAGGGAACTTGAATCCTGGTTCACCGATCATAGGTTATTACTTAATTGCAACAAGGCCAAATCTATGATCTTTGCTCACTGCCAAAACTCCAACAGTAATGCCCTGCTATCATTCTCTAATCCACAGGGCATCCAAATTGAACAGGTCACTAACTTTAAGTACCTGGGCATTATTCTGGACACATCCCTTACCTACCACCTACATATTAAACACCTCTCCACCTCTACCAACACTCAGTTGGGGATTCTATACAGGCACAAACACTGCCTCCCCGCCAAGCGCTAAGACTGGCGGTAACCAGCTCAATCCTAGCTGTGATCGATTATGGGATTACAATTTATGGCACAGCTGACAACACAGCCCTAAACAGCATCAAACTAGCTCTCAACTAAGCCTGCCGATTGGTCAGTAACAGTGATAGATTAACCCATACATGTGAGCTCTACATTCGAGCTGAATGGTTGACCTTTGAAGGGAGACTAATGTACCACATCTGCCTCTAAGCAAAAAAGATCCTGATGAAACTTGCACCTTAGGCCCTTCACCCCCTCATCCAACCAACCCCTCATAGAAGCACCCCTAGACATCTGGCTAACACCACACGCCTGATCCCCCACTGTAGGACTACACTAGGGCAAAGATCTTTCAGGTATCGAGCTCCACTCTGGCTAAATCAACTTCCTTCCTCCATCTCCCAGGCCCCCAGCCTTAGTCTATTTAAAAAAGGCATCAAGCGATTTCTCCTTGACTCAGAGACTTGTGGCTGCTACAGCCTGTCCTTCCACACTAGGTTGAAGACAGAAAACCAGTGTCTCCCTCAACTCCAAACAAAGCCAACATAGCGCTTGGTACCTAAGGCACAATCTCTCAGCTAGTTGCTAGCATCAGAATTTGGCAACCAATCCCCCTTCACCACAACGATCCAGGGTCCCCATACAACCCTAGAGAAACCTAGAGAAACTAACCTAGCAAGTAAAATATTCTGTATGGAGTAACCAAGTAATATTTGTCTTGTTGTAATGTTTGCCTAGTAAGCAATGTACAATTTGTCTCTAAGTGATGTTCTGTATGTATTGACATGGAGGCTTTGCAAAGGAGTCTTTGACTCAAAGGATTGTAATTCTGAAATTTCAATAAATAAATAAAAAAATAAATAAAATATTTCAGCATGGACATGATCAAAGGAAATAGCCCTGCCCTGTTTCCTAAAACAAACTTTGCACATCCCATAAATGGGCCTCCCAAAGGCAGCACATTATGCAGATTGCCTGGTTTGAAGTTGTGCTGGGTGAGTAAAAGTTCCATCTCTCTTTTTTGTGTTTGATGCGCTTGTGCACCAAACGTCTTGGGACAATAACGGGAAATGAGAGGTGTGTCACTGCCAAGTCAGTTACGGCTGAAACTGCAATGGGTTTGGCAGTGCACACCAATGACTAGGCACTCTGCTCATGACAGCAGTTAAGCTTTGCTGATGTTGCGTGTCCTGGACTTAAAAGAAATGAACCACTCCAATGGTTTCATTTCTTTCTGTAGCCTGAACTCCGGCCATGCACATTAGAATGCACAGTAATGTACATGGCCGCAGTCTTTGCTCACTCTGACCCCCACCCCAAAAGCTTAAACGTTAGCCGTGATGCGGCTTTCTCTCCCAGTGCTTGGTTCTCTGCACCCCCCCACCTCAACATTAGCCACAGTACAGCTTTCTGTTAAAGCTGACATTGGGGTGCCCAGTCTCCTTGTTGGCATGTATCCCCCCATTAATGTGACACACTGGGAGCACACCCCAGTTTGCCAAAATATGCTATTAAAAAAAAATAAACCTGTGAAAAAAGAAAACTGTCCCATGCTCTTTTCTTTGATGCAGAATCCTGCATCAAACTAGTTTGCTCCCCCCAAAGTCTTTTTGCCGACATCGGGGTGCTCAGTACCCAAGTCGGCATGTATCCTCCCCCACATTGTGGCACACTGGGAACCCACAGTGTGCCCAGATAATTGTTTTTCTTTCATATTTATTTATCTTTCTGACAGGGATACCCGCTCCCAGTGTCTGATGCCCCCCACTCCCCAAGCCCACTTTCTTTGCCGACGGGGGTGCCCAATCCCTCTGTCAGCAGCAGCATGTATCCCCTCCCTCCAACTCATGTGGCACACTGGGAGCCCACCCCAGTGTGCCCAAAAGTATTTATTTTTTACCCGTAAGTAAAGAAAACCATCCCTGACATATTTTTATTTAATCTGCAAAAAAGAAAACGGTCCCTCGTTGTCTCCCCAGTTCCCCTCCCCCATCGCCACCCTCCCACTGAGCACCCACCTCCCCGCACCCCCTACCCCATACTTACTTCTGGAAGTCAGCGGTGTCATATTCTCCAGACTGGTACACATCTGTACTCTTCAAAGCCGAATGGCAAACTGAAGAATCAAAGGTAAGCGCCATATAATGGCAGTCAATGGGGGGTTTCAACTTATATTGATATCTCAGCCATTTTTTGAAATTTTGGCCCCAAATTTTCAACATGGGATTCTTGGGGCCCCAGCTCATGAACATTGTCATGTCATTTCGTTACTGGGTTCCGAAAGGTGATTTCACGGTCGCTGCGCAGAATCACCATTTGGGACTGAGTAACGAAATGACAGTGCCACTGTTCATGAGGTGGGGTCCCAAAAAGCCCAGGTTACAAATTTTGTGAAAAAATTCTAAAAAATGACTGTTACAAGTGTGCATTACGCAGTTTCTATGCATGCTTGTAACTTCACCAATTTTTAATATTTCACTCCAGATTTTCAACATTGTCATTATTTCACACCTCCTTATTAACAGTACAGCTGTCATTGTTCACATCCTTCCCAAAACATGTTTTTGCTCCTGTGTCACAGAATGGCACGGTCATTGTGCAAAATCAACTTTCGGGATGGATTAATGAAATCACAGTGTCACTGTTCATGAGGTGGGGTCACAGAAGGCAATGTTGAAAATTTGGTACAAAAATATCCAAAAATGCCCGAGTTACATGTGGTTGTTGAAATTTCATTATGCATGCATGTAACTTAGGCAAACTTTTACATTTTCTCTCAAAATATTCAACATTGTCAATTTTCCACACCACCTCATGAACAGTATGGCTGTAATTTTTCACATCCTGCCTGAAATGTGTTTTCACACCTGTAGCGCCAAATGGTGCAGTGGCTGCATGAAATCACCTTTCGGGGTTGAGTAACAAAATGATAGTGCCACTGTTCATGAGGTGGGGTCCCAAAAAGCCCATGTTGAAAAACTGGAGTGAAAATACCAACAAACACCCGGGGGCATTAGGGTTTACATCCGTAATAGCCCCCCCCACCCTGTAGCGACTGACAGGTGTCAGGGATGTGACTTGGGGTCATCGGCCATAATGCACACGCCATTCCGCCCCTACCCTCACCCCCACCCTGCAGTCAATGACAGGCATAAAGCTGTGCCTTGGGGTCATTGGCCCTAATGCTCCCCCCATACTGTGCCCATCTCAGCTTATTTCCTTATGAAATGGGGTGAGTGTAAGGGCCAAAGGCCCCAAGGCACACCATGATGTTTATCAGTGTCTGCAGGGTAGGGTGAGGTGGGATGGCGTGAGCATTACGGCCAACAACCCAAAGGCACATCCCCAACACCTGTCAGTTTCTGCAGGGTGGGGGTGGGGTTTGGCGTTAGGGTTGGAAACCCTAATGCTGTAGTAAGGAAGTAAATCATGGAGGGGTGGTGGACATCACCTACCTTGATTTCAGGAAAACATTTGACACTGACCAGCACAGAAGGCTGATTAACAAGATGGGTAGTCTAGTGACCGGGCACAAGCTGATAAACTGGATTAGAAACTGGCTGACGAACAGGAAGCAAAGGGTTGAGGCAACGGGATCCAGTCCGGAGAGAGGGTGGTGACCAGTGGGGTACCTCAGGGTTCAGTCCTGGGACCATTCCTGTTAATGTCTTCATTACAGACATTGCAGAAGGGCTAGAAGGAAAGGACAGGGTGGAGGCGGTCCAGAGGAAGGCAATCAAGATGGTACATGGCTTGCAACACAGAACATATCAGGAGAGATTAAAGGACCTCAATATGTACTCATTGGAGGAAAGGTGGGAGCACGGGAACATGATAGGCACGTTCAACTTCCTCAAGGGCATAAGCAAGGTGCAGGGGCGTACATTTTCCAGTGCATCAAACGTTCGGCATTCACAGACGCTTGTTTAGCACCTCTGCCATGTTAGGTCTGCCTCTGATCTGTGAAAAAACAGTAACATGTAGATGCTACAAATAGCAGCTGACCATGTGGGAAAATGCATGCAGAGACAACACTGGCTATGGTGTTAAGATATTCTTCCTTAACTTTTTAAACTATAACATGTACACCAAAGAAGCTGGCTTCATGAGATTCAAAGTGACCAATAGATTGGCTTACTGATTATTTTTTATTTACTGCTTTATTTTTAATTTAGTTAATTGTGATGCAAGTTGGCCACCTTAAAATGCTATAGCTGGATCCTTATGTCAATTGGCCTGTGATTAAAGAGGTAGACCTTTATTTATTTATTTTTTAGAAACATAGAAATTGTTGGCAGATAAGGACCGTTAGGCCCATCCAGTCTGCCTGTAGGCCCTATACATTGTATGTGGCCACTGATCCTATGTGATCAATGGCTTTTCATCACTCCCTCCTTTCTCAAACTTCCCTTGTGCCTGTCCCAGGCATGCTTAAACCCCTCCACTGTGCTTTCCCCTACTTCCTCCTGTGCCAGACTATTCCAAGCATCAACTACCCTTTCTGTGAAGAAACACTTCCTCATATTACCTCTTAATCTACCCCCTTCCAATTTCATATTGTGCCCCCTTGTTCTAGTACTTTTTCTACATTGGAAAAGGTCCCCCACCTGCACCTTGTTTATGCCCTTGAGGTACTTGAAAGTATCAATTATGTTCCCTGCTGTCTCCTCTCCTCTCCTCCAGTGAGTACATATTGAGATCCCTTAGTCTCTCCTCATATGTTTTGTGGTGCAAGCCTGAGCCATCTTTGTTGCCCTTCTCTGGATAGTCTCCACTTTCTCTATGTCCTTGCACAGGTGTGGCCAACAGAACTGCATGCAGTGCTCCAGGTGAGGCCTTACCAATGTTTTATACAGTGTCATCACCACCTCCCACCTCCTGCTAGTGATACCCCTGCCTATACACCCAGTATGCCTTTGTGCACTGCTTTGATACCTTAAAATCATCAGAGAAGATAACCTCTAGGTCCCTTTTCTCTTTGGTGACAGTCAGCTCCCCCCCAACCAGTAGCTCTCCCCATGGTTCCCTCGACCCAGGTGCATTATTTTGCACTTCTTTGCATTGAACCTCAGTTGCTACATCTCTTACCATCTTTCAAGCTTCTCTAGGTCCCTCTTAATTTTCTGCACCCCTTCTGGAGTCCACCCTGTTGGAGGTCTTAGTGTCATTTGCAAACATGCAGACCTTTCCTTCCAGCCCCTCTGCAATGTCACTAATGAATAAATTGAACATGACTGGTCCTAGTACTGATCCCTGTGCTACCTCACTGGTCACCCCCTCTCCACAGATTGTACCCCATTTACCACCACCCTCCATCTCCTGTCTGTTAATCAGATCCTAACCCAGTTCACCACCTTGTCTCCCATGCCCAGACTACCCATCTTGTTAATCAGCCTTCTATGTGGGACAGTATTGAAGGCATTGCTGAAATCTAGGTAAGTGACATCTACCGCCCTTCCCTGATTTACCTCCCTAGTCACCCAATCAAAAAAACTAATAGATTCATTTGACATGACCTTCCTGCTGTGAATCCATGTTGCCTCTTATCCTGAGCACCGCTGGATTCCATACGTGCCACTATCCTTTCTTTCAGCAGTGTTTCCATGATCATTCCCACCACTGAGGTGAAGCTGACTGGCCTGTAGTTCCCTGCCTCCTCCCTACTACCACTTTTGTGCAGTGGGACTACATGTGCCCTCCTCCAGTCCTCTGGAATGACACCCATGTTGAGTGACTCTGTGAACAGGGCTGCCAGAGGTGCTGCTAGTTCCCTTCTCAGCTCCTTTAATATCCTCAGGTAGATGCTGTCTGGCCCCATGGCCTTATCCACCTTCTGCTTTGAGAGTACTTCCAGAACTCTCTCCACTATAAATAGACGGGTGTCTATTTCTCCCCCCCATTGCCTCTACAACCCAGGTGTGTTCCTTGACCCTCCCCTCCTTACTGAATACTGAGCAGAAGTATTTGTTCAGTACAGTATTTCTACCTTGTCCAGATCCCCCTCCTTACACTCTCCCTTCTCCCCTTTGAGCCTCACAATCCCCCGTTTTTCTTCTTTCAATGATGTACCTATAAAATGCCTTATCCCCTTTGTTTACAGACTGTGCTAAGCCCTCTCCTGTCTGTGCCTTTGCCCTACTAACACCCTTCCCTGCTTCCCTTAGACATTCAAGGTACACCTAACTGTCCTCCTCCCTTTGGCTCCCCTTATATTTCCTGAAACTCAGCCTTTTAGCCCTGACTTTGTCCCCCACCTCTTTGAAGAACCATAGTGGTTTCCTTCTTCTTTTCCCTTTTGCCACTATCCTAATGCATTGGTTTGTTATATCCACTATGGCTCCTTTCAGTTTCTACCATTGTTCTTCCACCCCCTCTATTATCTTTCCCTAACCCAGGACTGCTTGTATACATCTACCCATTTCAGTGAAATCTGCCTTTCTGAAATCTAATACTCTTGCTCTTGTGTGGCTTGAGTCCATGTCTCCATGCTGAACCATACCATGTGGTGGTCACTGGACCCCAGCTGCCTTTCCACTTGTATTTCTTTGACTCTGTTCCCATTGGTCCATACAAGGTCCAGAACTGACTTGTCCCCAGTTGACTCATGCATCAGCTGCCTGAGTCCAACCCCCTGCAGGGATTCCAGGATGGCTGTGCTTCTGGCTGAAGCAGCCACCTAGGTGGCCCATCCACGTCTGGCATATTGAAATCCCCCAGTAGCAAGATTTTGCTTTCAGCTGCCATGTCGTGTATGCTCTCCACTAGTTCCCTGTCTACTTCCTCCCTCTGTGCCGGAGGTCTGCATATCACCTCTGCATGTATTGCTGTTCCATTCCCTGGCTCCAGGGTAACCCACATTACCTCAGCCTTCCCCTATCTTCCCTGAACTTCTGTAACCTTTATACCATCTCTGATGTACAGGGCCACTCCCCCACCCTTTTTACCCTACCTGTCCCTCCTGAACAGTGTATAGCCTGGTACATTGACTTCCCAGCCATGGTTAGCAGAGTACCATCATATCTGTTATTGCTGCTATGTCAAGGTCTGCATCTGCCAAGAAGGCCTCCAGGTCTGGAACCTTATTTCCTAGGCTATGGGCATTCATTAGCATGACCTTCCATGTTTTTCAGTCTGCCCTCACTCTGCTCTTGTTCTCCCTCTCCAGCATCTCCCCACACTCCAGTTTCCTTTCCTATGTGCTCTTGCCCTTCCCCCGTATCACTCATTATACATTCTTCACTTGCCTGCCCCTTCCTGCCTGGATTGGCTATTCCAGTAGTCAACTTATGTTCCTGCATGATTCCAGGGGGGGGGTGTTCTTAAGATTCCTGACCCTCATGGCTCTCCACCCTTTGCCAGTTAAAATGCTTATGGCTGAAGCATTTAAACTTCTTACAAAGGACCAAGGTCTCCTTTTCAGACAGATGCAGCCCATCCTCCTTATATAAGCTCACATCTGCCCAGGTCAGGCCCCAGTCCCTTATGAAGCCAAAACTCTCCCTACCACACCAATTCTTCAACCAGGAGTTGAAGGTATGGATGTGGAGTGCCCTAGTTTCCCCTGTGCCCTGAACAGGTAGCACCTCTGAAAATGAGACAGAGCACGCTATCTGTTTCAGATTTCCCCTCAGCTTCCTGAAATCCTCCTGGACTTTGGCTAACTCCACCCTTCTCCTGGCCATGTCATTGGTCCCCAGGCAGACAATGACATCCAGCTGGTCCCTCCTAGCTATTGCCATAGTGATCCTATGGATCCGCTTCCCATCCCTCCATGCAATGCTTCCTGGGAGGCACTTGACCTCCCTGTCTCCCCTGCTAGGTGTCCCTAACTCCACTTCCCGGACAATAGAGTCTTCACTAGGAGAAGCTTCCCCCTTCTCTGTGGTCCCCTGCCTTCCTTCCTTCCTTCCCTGGGGCTTCTCATAATTACACCTTTGTGCCAGAGACTCTTTTACAAAGGTTACATATCATGAAAAAAAATGTTACAACATATAGACAATAACATGATACAGCAAGCAAGTTGGTTATATAGTAAACATATACACAAATAAGTGCTGTATATGTACCAAAGGAAGGTTACAGTCGGTTATAGGCAGTATAAGTAGATTATGTGCAGTCAATAGATGACTTTGTCGTAGAACAGGGTTAAAAATAGTCCTGTTCAGCTGTGGGTATATGGCCAAACATTTGAGTAGGAGAAGAACTCAGAAAATGACCAAGAAGGTTGATTCAAAGGTAAGAGGAATAATTCGACATTTGATACTGAGCTGTCCGAGGTTGATTAGGACAGTGGTGGGAAGCGGAGGTGAGGGGACTAGGGGTGGTAATGCTAGAGACAAAGTTAGGACAGAGTTGTAAAGAACTCATAGGGTGTATGGGAAAGGTGGAGCCCATGAATGCAACAAAAGGGGGAAGAAGGTAGTTAACTGGGGGGGGAGGGAGGAGAGATACTGGGGTGGGATGGATGAGAGAGGGGAATGGAGAAGAAAGAAGAAAGAGAGGAAAGTGAGGGGCAAGGGTAGGTAAGGGTGGGGCTTAGCCAGATCTAGAGATGTCTTTTTACACATTCTTTAACCATATATAAAAATAGTAAACTACATTCAAAAATGTAGTTATAAAATTCGATTTAGGCTCATGGTCAACAAGGTCTAAAAAAATTTGATCACGTGAAACACGAACCTAAGTATTCTTTCTAGACTTGCCCGCTAGGAGTATTGTATAAAACATTAACAACCTCTGTGGGACAACTCTATCCTCCTGGACCACCAATGCTAAGTTATTTAAATAATGCTGGCCCACTAGCCCAAAAAAGTCCCCACTGAGTTTGACACTGGTCACTGTTTGCCAGGTGGAAACTTTGTGTGGTTGAAAGGACCAAAGCACTTCTATGGGGGAGTGCTTCAGTCCTTTCATTTGCATGTAACTGGCTGTCAAGCAATTGATCAGCTCTATGATGCTGTGATGTTATGCTGTGTCTCTTTTCTGTCTGTTTCGAGTCCCTCCTCCCCACTGTTCTCATGGTGTGTGTGTGTGTTGGTACACGTTTACTTGGCAGTGGCATCCAGTTTTTACAAGCAAGTGGCTTAGTGGCATCATTGCCAGCATTGCACCATTCAGATGCCCACACTCTGCCACTGAGTCTGTAATGACAACAATACAAAGCATTGTTGTAGATGGCTCCAGGATATTAAACAGCATGGATTCATGGCAGGAGGTCTTGTCAGACTAACTTGATGGTTTTCTTTGACTGGGTGATGAGGGAATTTGATTGGGGCCATGCTGTGGATTTGAGCTACTTCAACTTCAGCAAGGCTTTTGACTCTGTGCCTCACAGATGTTTACTGAAGAAGATGGAGGACCTGGAGGTCATAGTAAACTGGATATGTAACTGGTTAAAGGGAAAGCAGCAGAGGGTTGAACTTGTAGTCAACAGGATCAAGTCAGCAGAGAGGGAGGTCATGAGTGGTGTTCCACAGGGATCTGTTCTGGGACCGGTCCTCTTCAATATGTTCATTAGCGACATTGGTGAGGGTATCTGGGGAAGGCTGTGTCTCTTCACAGATGACACTACGCTCCATGGGAGGGTGGAGAGCAATGAGAGAATCAGAAAAATGCAGAGTGACCTGTGAAAGCTAGAGGGGTGGTCTAAGGTTTTGCAGTTGAAATCCAATGTAAAAAAAAGTGCAAGGTAATGGACCTGGGGAACAAGAACCCCAGGATGGAGTACTGTATGGGTGGAGCGAGACTTAACACTACAGCTGAGGAACAGGAACTTGGAGTTATCAACAGTGACTCCCTCAAACAACTGGATCAGTTCAACAAGGCATATAGCAAAGTGAGTAGGATGCTGGAATGTATCAGGAAGGGTACTGATAGCAGGAGAGAAGAGGTAATACTTCCCCTATATAGATTCTTACTAAGACCACACCTGGAGTACTGTGCCCAGTTCTGGAATTCTCACCTCAGGAAGGATAGAGATAGGCTGGAGATGGTGTAGCACAGGGTAACAAAAATGATTCAAGACCAGTAGGGCATGTATTATGAGGAGAGCCTGGAGGCACTGAAGATGTACTCAGTAGGTATCAGAAGGGAGAGGGGAGATATGATAGAGACCATCAAGTTCCTGAAGGGAATTTACAAGGTGAACTGTGACAAACTATTTAGCTTGAATACTAGTTCATGATCATGTGGACATGAGTGGAAACTGACAGTAGGGAGGCTCAGAAGGATCATGAGGAAGCATTATTTTATAGAAAAGGTGGTGGAGCCTGGAAAAGTCTGCCTGCCAAAGTGGTGGGTGCTAAAAGTGCTGCTGGGTTCAAGCACAGTTGATATAGAATGAAGGGTATGGTCATTGTTTGGGCAGCAGAAGCTGGGAAGGGAATAGGGGGAAGGATAGGGAGGGCTAAGACCCTGGAGAGACAGCAGATCCCAGGCTAAATAGAGAGCTTGGGTAGACTGGATGGACCGTTAGTCTTTTTCTGTCATCATTGTCTATGTTTCCATGTTTCTTCCTAGGCTGGTGCGTGTGACAGCGGCAGCAACAAAGTTCAATCTAGCTGGGCAATATCAAGTATAAAAGACATTAAAAAGAATGAAACAAAGTTCCATTCCAGAGAAGGGGCAGCCACCACCACCACTGCTCAAGTTGTTGCTGAACTCTCCTTTTTTCTGAGGAGTGACTGAAAGCGTGTGAGAAAGAGAATGAGTCCCAGGAGTGTGCAAGCAAGGAAGGGATGTGTGTGGAACAGGATGGTACAGCGAGCACTCTTACTGTTGAGCTGGTTAAGTTCCTAACTCCTGGTGACCATCAGATAAGTGAGCTGAAGTCAGCATTGTTAGTGTAAACATGCAAGTGCACCACAAGATAAACATTTGGGAAATATATTGAGGCTGTTTGTATATTTTTCCATGTTCTTGGGCTAATGTGTTCCTAACTGCACGTTCCCTTAAGCTTTTCTGCACTTTTTTGACTGGGTGACTACCTGACTCCCTGGTTTTCTTAATGGCACCTGTAATTGACAGGTAGAGAGGCCCCAGCCCATAATGGTGTAATAATGCTTATGCCATGTAAGCAATGGCTTGCAAGTTGAGTGTGTGTGTGTGTGTGTGGGAGAGGGGCATTCTAGGTACTAGCCATCACATTTGGGTGCTCCCACTTGCCCACCATTTGGAGGGTTGGCTTGCCATTTTGGTGGCCATCCCTAGGGGTCAGCTGGGCCTCCTGTGGATCCCAAGGCATTCCATCAGTTCTTGGTGTAGGAGCAGGTTGTGTGGATCCATGGGGCAATCCAGAGTTAAGGTGGACATTCTGGCAGATCTGAAGGGCATTCTGAAGTTTGGGGCATGCTCAGTAGGCCCACAGAGTGTGCTAGGGGTTGGGCACTGGTTGTGGGTGATCTGGGCATCTGTTCCATATGTAAGCACCCTGTGGGAACTTTCTAGTTAAATTTCTGTAGCTAACTGTAGTTAGGCAGGAAAAGCTATGGTGCCGTGAGGTCTGAGATGTGAGTCTGCCTGCTGGCAGCATGGGGACCCATCCAAGATGGGTATAAATAGGGGTGTTTTGCTGCCAATAAAGGGAGATTGCAGGAGATCAGGAGAGAGAGAGAGTCAGGGTTCAGTCTGTGAGTTAGGCCGGGAGGGCAGTGGCGGTGCCAGGGTGTACCATCTGTCACCCCAGCCCTCCTCCCTCATAGACCGGTGAAGTGCAATGGTTTGGGCTGTAGAGAGTTAGAGGGAGCCATGGAGCAAATAGTGGGGTCCCTCTGGTGTCAGACTGTGGGAGCCAGAGCCCAGGTAAGGAACGTAAACCCCCTTTGAAGGCATAGAGCCGAAGCGTAGGGGTCTGGACTTGCCGTTTGGATTAAAATCACTTACAGTATATTTTTCTGTGTCCTGGAGTGCTCATTACCTTGGCTTTTGAAGAAACGTAATGGAACCTGCCAAATGGTCTCTGGCACCTTGGTTGGGGTAATCACCGGAGGTGTTCCAGACAATAAAACTCTTGCCTGTGGGTGAGTGCAGTCTTGAGAGCAAGAGAGAAACATGTGGCAGGACCCATTATGGCAGGAGGGCTCTGGCTCATGGTCCAGAAGTGGCAGCCTGGATCTTTGGCGGGATAGAGGTGACAGCCTATCCCCTTCCCCTGGACTGAGAACCGCTGCAGAGTTTGGAGCTCTTGTGGGGGGTGTGCAGCCTGTTGAGGCATGACGAGTCCTGTGTGGGGTATGGCTGTTTTGGACCTGAGGTGAGGTGACAGCCCCCAGTGGGATTTGCTGGTGAGTGGATGCTGGGCAGGGGGCCATTGCTGCAGTCCTGACTGGGTGCAATGACTCCCCCAGAGGTGGTTGTTCTCCCCTTCATGCTGCTGGCCCCATGTGGATAGTGTTCCTTGGATATGAGACGTTACCCAATATTGACAGCTGTGCAAATCCCCAATATTCCTGGGGACATCGCCTAGACCCTACTGGTTTTAATTTCTTTTTTAACTGTTTGCTTATCTCTCAGACCCTTAGTGAGAGCAGAGTCTGGAGTTAAGAGTTTTGACATTATCGGCCAAGGGAGGTGAGAGCTCGATTGGCCTGTTTATAAAACATCTAAAGTTGTTTGCTTGATCTGTTGTGGAGGAGTGCTGGATTACTGACACTGAAACTGAAGTTAAGGTTTCTACAACTGGGAGTTGTGAGAGAACTTCTGAATGTGGACTGATTATGAACTGGAAGCCTTATAGGACTTAAGTTTGAAATGTTGTTTTAACGTTCGCTTTATGTTCTGATTTTTTGGGGTTTATATTGTTTATGTTGAGGGGATAGATATCTGGGTGTTGTGTGCAAACTGAGTGGCCATTTGAGTGGTGACTGCAGTGAGTGTTGTGGTTGTTTGGATCTTTGGTGGGGTTGTGTGAGAGGCACCCCGCTGAAGCTGTTTATGTATGTGAGGGGGTGGTATTGAGTGAAATTATTTTGATTAAGTCTTTGGGCTTTTTGTTAATTGTTGCATTTGAAGTGTGTTAGGAGGGTCTTAAGATGGTCAGGCATTATTCTCCCACCACGCCCAGGGATTTACGTCTTTTTGACTGTCCCCCATTACCAGTTGAGGTGTATAAGAGATGTCAGCACTTGGGGATAGTTAGAAGTCGACTGAAAAGGGTACAATCTGGGCATGGTGAGAGAATGGAGAGGGGTGGATGGATAGAGGTCATAGGGACTAGGAGATGCCCTGGGATGAAATGGGGTCAGAAAAGGGTGTCTCCTGCCTGGTTCCCATACCCAAGGGCTCCAAAAATAGTGGGCAGGTCCCGGGATCTTCCTCGATGACCCATCCAACCTGGGCGGTGTTGTGCAATGCCAGATCAGTAAGGAACAAGACAGCTATTATAGCTGATCCTGTTGGAACATTGATTTGACATGCATCACTGAGACCTGGCTGGATGAGAATGTAGGCCCTATTTTGGCATCTGCTGTTTCAGTTGGGTTCTCAGTGATACACCGCCCAAGACTGAATCATGGGGCGGGGGTGTAGCCATTATGTTTGAAATGGAACTGGGCCTTGTGGATGTGCCAGTGGGGTGCACTTGATCCTTTGAGTGTATCCTGGGAGCAGGTGTAGGGTTCAGGATATTCCTCATCTACCATCCACCTGGTGATGGTAGAAAATTCATGAAGGAGCTCGAGGACTTCATTGTCGATGTGGCTTTGGAGTCACCCAGATGGTTAATTCTGGGTGACTTTAATGCCTGGGTTGATGATGAACTCTCGCAATTTGGAAATAATCTCCTCCAGCTTATGACTATGCTGGGCTTTACACAGGTGGTTGCCTCTGCTACCCATATAGGGGGCCACTCTTTGGATCTTGTGTTCCTCCTGGGGATGGAGATCATGGATCTGGGGTGGAACCAGTCAGTTGGTCAGACCATCACACCATAAGGTTCAGTTTCAGGGCACCCCAAATAGGTCTGCCCCTATGGAGATGGTTCAGTACCGCCCTTTAAGGGGAGTTGTCCCAGAGGGTCTGTCTGTGGTGCTGGACCTATCGGGTTTATCAAGTGAATGCATGAGTCCAGGGGGTCTCGTAATGGCCTATAATAAGGCGGTGGGAGATGCCCTGGACTCAATTGTTCCTGTTCGCGTTCGCCCACTCACTCTACACACAAGGACCCCTTGGTTTGATGGGTCCTTGAAGGAGCTGAGAAGAATGGGTCAAAGGCTAGAGAGAGCTTGGCAGAAATCCAGCCTTGATGCTGACAGGCTTAGATTGATGGAACATTATAAGGGCTATCAATCAGCAATCACTCGTAAGAAGGCAAAATTCCCATCCAGGGAGATTGTTGCTGCATGGAATTGACCAGCTCAGCTCTTCCAGACTGTGGACAGACTGCAATCCAATCTGTCTTCAGTCTGGAAGTGATTTTTCACAAATAAAGTGTGATGAGCTTGCTCGATTCTTTGTAGATAAGGTTGCCAGCGTCAGATCGGGTATTGGCCCAACTCTGTCTATGAGGGATTGCGGAGATCAATGGGAGGTGGCAAGTGCCCATTCTTTCTGGTCTGACTTTAGCCAGACAGAATTCACGGACATTGTGAGGATTGTCCAGACTTGCAACCAACCAGCTGTAGTTTGGATCCAGGCCCTAAGCCACTATTGGTAGGTTGCGTACATGTTATCTGCCCGATCCTTGCTGAAATTGTCTGGAGTTCCTTGGAGAAGAGGGTTTTCCCTGATCCCCTCAAGGAGGCGGCATTCCACCACTCCTTAAAAACCTTCCTTGGATCCAGACTGTGTAGCTAACTACAGACCTGTCTCTAATCTACTCTTTGTGGGTAAGGTTATTGAGAAGGTGGTTGCGTTGCAGCTGGATGACCATCTTACAACCCACAGTGTCTATGATGCTGTCCAATCTGGTTTAGGAAAAGACATAGTACTGAGACCTCCCTTGTTCAGGTTTTAAATGCTCTCCTAATTGTGAGAGATTGAAAGGCTCGTATTATCTTAGTCCTTCTTGATCTCTCGGCAGCATTTGACACTGTAGACCATGGTGTGCTTCTGGAGTGCCTGCGGTGTCTCTGTGGACTGTCTGCAACAGTCCTAAGCTGGTTTCGATTTTTCCTCATGGCAGGTCACAGAGGGTTGTCACTGGAATTTATTCCTCTGATGCCCTTCCCCTGTCCTGTGGGGTGCCGCAGGGCTTCATATTGGCGCTCATGCTGTTTGCAGTGTATATGCTGCCATTCGGAGATATCATTATGCAATACAGTTTGAGTTTTCACTGCTTTGCAGATGATACCCAACTGTATACAGTATGTTCTTTATTCCCGGACAGGATGATGCGATCTCTGTGCTTAACAACTGTCTAGCCGAGATCAAGAATTGGATGAGCACTAGCTGGCTGAGGTTAAATCCGGATAAGATCGAGGTGTTGGTTGTGGACCTGGGCCATCCAGAGGTGGGTCTTGGGGCCAGGCACCCTTCAGGCTTATGGCTTGATGGTGTCCAGCTCATGACCTCATACTGGGTGCATAACTTGGGCATTATTTTTTGACACCGGTTTGACCCCGAAATCACAGGTGTCTGCCATTGTCAAATCCTCCTTTTACCATCTAAGGAATATCTCCTGGGTGAAACACCTGGTTCCTCCTGCTGACCTTCCTACACTGGTCCACGCCTTTGAAACCACCCACCTTGATTACTGCAGTGCCCTCTACCTAGGGCTTTTGGGGGTTCATATCTGTTCCTTGCAGCTAGTGCAGAACGCGGTGGCCAGGCTTTTGACTGGTACATTCAGGACCAGTCATATTTTATGCCTGCGCTTTGTGAACTGCACTGGCTGCCAGTACAGCGGCAGATCACCTTCAAGGTTGGTCTACTGGCCTACAAAGCCCTACATGAACAGGGACCCTGATATCTGCAAGAGCTCCTTACTCCCTACTGCCACTCCCGCTCACTCCAATCCACTGATGAGGGATTGCTAGAGATTCCCAGGGTTCATTTAAAAACATCTGGGGCACATGCTTTGTCTCATGCTGCTCCTACCCTGTGGAATTCTCTATCTCGTCGGTTAAGGGAATGCCTGACCATCTTGAGTTTTAAATCGGAGCTCAAAACTTATTTGTTTTATCAGGTTTTTTCTGAAGGTTTTTAAAATTTTATTGATATTATTATCTGTTTATATTGTTTGTTTATTTTACTGTACAGCACCTTGGTATTTGAAAGGCGCTTAAGAAATACATTTTACTTTACTTACTATTTACTGTGTGCTCCGCATGGTACTTTGACCGGGCCCTTGGGTGAAGGCATTCCTGGACCGAAATCACTGTAGGAGCGGAGAGTGCCTTAGGTCTTCGGGATTGCCCGGGATAGATGAAGCTCGCTGGGATGTGGTGGAGCAGGTATGTGGCATCAGTGATTGGGTGGCATGAGGGATTTTGGTGGCACTGTTCATGCTGGAAGTAACACCACTGTTGAGATAAAAGTGCTTCCCGTGTTAAGGAAACAAACTAGAAATGGGACTGGGGCAGTAGAAACATCTCTTGCTGTCCCAGTTTGCTATCTCTGATTAAGTATTTAATCGACCAAGGGATAGAAGTTTAAGTAAATGTGCTGGCAGATGGAAAGTTTGGAAAGTTTCAAGGATTATGTAAAGGAATATTGTGAAGATCGAAGTACGAGTCTTGTGTTGCCTTTGCGGCCCACGGTAACTGTGCTGCTGCCAGGAATGGTAACCTTTTTGGCTTAAGGAGAAGTGCTGCATGAAATAAAGTCAATCTGTTGGAAAAAAAGATTGCTGCAGACTTATGGTCAGGTACTATGCCTGTGAAGTTGCCCCCATCGTTGTTAGGTACCCCACGCTCTATTGAGTGGATTATTAATTTAATCAGTTGCATTAAATCAGTTTTTAGCTCTTTTGATTCTGGTGTGGACATTGGATTTACTTAACAAGGACTGTTTTCATAGTTGTGCCTGTTAACAAACATTGCTCCCTGCAGCTGTCCCCTCTGAAGGGAAGTGAACTGCCTGCTCCCCCTGCATGCGAAGCCATCTCACAAAATCTGATGAGCCAGGTAATGAACATATTTATTCTCTGGACTGTGTTTCTAGCTGTACAGCCACCTCCTCCCATCTTGTTAACATCAAGCATACCCCTAGACACCGGGAGGGGGCCTTGCAATGTGGGGGTTCGTCCGGAATTTGAAATTGCTGTGGGAAGCATAAAATTTATACCTGGACAACTTTAGGGAGCTGCAGGAGAAACTGCTGGATTTTGTGGACTATCAAAGTAAAATTCGGTGGAGGGATGGCACCATTTTCTGCCAGTATGGACTCTTTAGCACAACAGTAATGTATGCAGAAGTTTGGGGATCATATGCCATTAGCTGGAAACGGCTGGGTTAGGGCCAGAGGTCAAGTTGCGAGGAGCGGGTGTGCCATTTTGTGAAGCCACCATGAATTACGACACAAGTGTTTATATCTCAAGGAGAAAGATTGCTTGCTTAGAATCTTTATAATGAGCAGCAACAGGAAAGAACCTCAAGGATTATAGTCATGGCAGAAGCTTCTGGTGATGGGAGCCAAATGGTTCTTGTTCCAGCTTCACTCCTTTCCTGGCTTTGGGGGGTGGCTCAGAAGGGTGGAACACAGGAGCAATGTGTGATTTGCCACAAATCTGGAGGACTCATGAAAGTGTTGCCAGTGTGTCTGGACTGTGCCAGCAGTGGAGCA
Source organism: Neoceratodus forsteri (assembly GCA_016271365.2). Classification (NCBI taxonomy): domain Eukaryota; kingdom Metazoa; phylum Chordata; order Ceratodontiformes; family Ceratodontidae; genus Neoceratodus; species Neoceratodus forsteri. The sequence continues at coordinate 1,268,398,074 of CM057453.1, forward strand.
CGTCTTCCAGTTTGGCCCACCCTGCCTTATCAGCCTGCCTGGAGTTGAACCACCACCTCTGCTCTAGTTAGCATGGACACATCCTGTTTGGAAAACTGAGACAAGGTGGGAGCTGCAGCCTGTGAGGTAGACCCTGAGGAAAGGGGCACTAGCGGTTTGCCCATCACTTCTTCCCCATCAGTGCTTGACCCTCCCCGTGGTAGAGGGAGAGGCTGGGTGGTGGCAAGGAGGCTTAAGCCAATGGAGCCCCATGTTGAGGGCCCTCAACCCTTGGCAGCAGGCACCCAGAAGAGTGTCAAAGGACCACCCCCTGTCACTGTGGGAATTGCAGTCACTCAAAGACCTGATGTGGAAGTGGAGGAAGTTATATCCAAGAGATATGCCAGCACAGTGGAAGACATCAAGGGAATGGACACAGTACCTCCTGCTCCGTGTGTCCATGCCAAACCTTACACTTTCCATGATCCTCTGTGGGAGTGGGACATTCTAATGCCTTATCTCTTCCCTGGTCACAAATACCTTGATACCATCCCCCAGCTGTGGCAGGTCTGCCAGAATTGTGGGAAGGATATCCAACTGACTCCCACTACTTGCAGTACACCTCGGGGAGTTGGCTACTGAAAGGTGCTGCTCCTAGAACCAGTGTGAGGAGAATACCTGACTGGTTGCAGCCAGGTCGAGCACTGATTAAAAAGGAGTATCAAACAGGAGTATCCTGGAGAGACATAGCCCTACTTGTGTGAAAGGGTCTGGGATGTCATCAAGAAAAAAAAAGAGGACTGGGTCTTCCAAGGGCTCTGGACAAGGTTAAGCAGAAAAGCCAAGGAAACGCCCTGGATCTGGGAGGGCATGAGAATCAGCTATAAAGAAGGTGAGACAGATGTGTACCTCCATGGTGTAGACTGGAGTGACTTTGTTTAAAACTTTTGCAATGGTCCAGGAGAGAGAGGGACAGAGGACCAAGTATTACATCATCTGTAAGGACGCTTTGGTGAAGAATGTACCAAACCTGATCCAAAACTGTATTTTGCCATAGAACCCTAGCTGTAGCACTGCTTCTTTAAGACTGCTAAAAGACTCCCCTAAAAGATCTGTGTCTGGACTAATCTCCTCTTCCTATCAATGCAGACCTTGGCATCAGGTGCAGGACAGGACTGAGAAAATATGAACCCCCCACCACTGGATGCTGGCTGTGATCAATCCCTTTTATTTGTTAATTAATGTTAAACTGTTTAAAATGTTTAAAGAGGTTGACTCCCCAGTAAGTTATAAATGATGTTTTCCTGTTTTTGAAAAATGTTTTCTGGTTAGTGATATTTAACAGGAGGTGACTGGACTGGAATATGTCCCTCTAAGCTGTAGCAGAACCTTAATGGTGGGTGAGGGTATGCATGGCTGGTATGCATGGGTTTGAGTGGTGTCGATATGAAGTTGTGTGTGCATGTGTACGAGTCTGGTGAGAGTGGTTAGCTGGTTGCCATAGAACTACTGAAATGTTTCAATGTGTTATGCCTTTAAAGTAGCAGCATGTTTGTTCCTGTTTTCAAAGAAAAGAAAACATTTTACTGTGTTGCTCAGTACTGTTTTAAATATACAGTTCTGTGTTATGTAATATTAGATGGGGTAGGGATACTTTATACCTTTCCTGGCAGCAGCACTCCTTTTTTGTTAGAAGAATTTTCTGGCTGTTTAGAGTGTTAGAGAGGGAGGGACACCCCGCTGCAGAACTGGGCAATCCGTCCATGGGAACCAATGGATGGGCCACCAGAAAGCCCTGTAGGATGGTACCGTGTTGGCTGAGGTAGAGCCTGGGTTGAGGTAAATGAAATTCCATCATTTTGGCGGTGTAGTCAGTTAGTGCCCTGGCCCTTCGGGGGAGGGAGAGATGGCCATATCTTTCCTCAGTGGGGTTGGTGGTGCAGCCTGGTAGGCATTCATCAGGAGGTGAATTTTTTGTGTGTGGGGGTGGAAATGTAAGCACTCTATGGAAGCTTACTAGTTAAATTTCTGTAGCTAAGTGTAGTTAGGCAGGAAAAGCTGTGGTGCTGTGAAGTCTGGGATGTGGGCCTGCCTGCTGACAGCAGGGAGACCTTTCCCAAAGGGGTATAAATGGGGAGGGTTTGGCACCAAAAAGGGGAGATCGGAGGAGATCAGGTGAGAGAGTTGGGGTTTGGCCTGTAAGTTCGGCTGTGAGGCCGCAGTGGGGCTGTCCACCACCCCTAGCCTTCCTCCCTCAAAGACTAGTGAAGTGTGGCAGTTCCGGCTGTAGAGAGTTGGAGGGAGCCATGGAGCAAGTAGCAGGGTCCCTCTGGTGTCAGTCTGTGGGACCCAGAGCTCTGGTAAGTAAAGTAATGGAGCCTCCATGTGATCTCCGGCACCTTGGTTTGGGTACGTACCAGAGGAAGTCCCTGGACAATAAAACTGTCACCTGTGGGTGACTGCAGTTTAAGAGTAATAGAGAGACCTGTGGCATGGCCTTTTATGGCAGGAGGGGTCTGGGGCATGGTCCAGAAGTGGCAGCCTGGATCATTGGTGGGATAGAGGTGGCAACTGATCCCCATTCCCTGGACCGAGCACCACTGCAAAGTTTGGAGCTCTTGGGGTGTGTTCAGCCTGTGGAGGCATGAGGAGTTCTGCATGGGGTATAGCCATTTGGGACCTCAGGCAGGGTGGCAGGCCTCATTTGTGCTCCACATGGCACCTTGGCCGGGCCCCTGGGGGAAGGCATTCCTGGACTGAAATCACTGTAGGATCAGAGAGTGCCTTGGGTCTCTGGGATCACCAGGGATAGATGAAACTCCCTGGGGTACTTGCTGCAGGAATGTGGCATCAGTGATTGGATGGCATGAGGGTTTTTGATGGCACTGTTCATGCTGAAAGTAACACCACTGTTGAGACAAAAGTGCTCTCCGTGTTAAGGAAATGAACTAGAAATGGGACTGGGGCAGTAGAAGCATCTTGTGCTGTCCCGTTTTACTACCTCTGATTAAGTATTTCATTGTCTAAGAGAAAGAAGTTTAAGTAAATGTGCTGCCGGATGGAAAGTTTGGAAAGTTTCAAGGAGTGTGTAAAGGAATATCATGAGGATTGAAGTACGAGTCTTGTGTGGCCTTTTCAGCCCACAGTAACTGTGCTGCTGCCAGGAATTGTAGCTTTTTGGCTTAAGGGGAAGTGCTGCATGAAATAAAGTCAATCTGTTGGTAAAAGAGATTGATGCAGACTTGCGGTCAGGTTCTGGGCCTGCAAAGTTGCCCCCATTGTTGGTTATGTACCTCATGCCCCATTGAGTGGATTATATATTTAATCAGTTGCATTAAATCAGTTCTTTGCACTTTTGATTATGGTGTGGGCATTGGATTTAATTAACAAGGACTGTTTTCATGGTTGTGCCTGTTAACGGGCATTGCTACCTGAAGCTGTCCCCACTGAAGTGAAGCAAGTGCCTGCTCTCCCTGCATGCAAAGCCATCTAACAAAATCTGATGAACCAGGTAATGAGCATATTTATTTTCTGGACTGTGTTTCTGGCTGTACAACCACCCACTCCCATCTTGTTAACATCAGGCATACCCTAGACACCGGGAGGAAGGGCTTGCACAAAGAAACCTAGACTCTGACGGCAGAAGGGGACCAAAGGTCAATCAAGTCAGTCCTTACTATATTACCTCACTTGATTGGCCTACTGCACTGCTGGGCTGTTACCCACTCCCCCACCCCAACTGGGGACTACAACTCCAGTTTCTTTTTCAAAACCATGTGTAAACCGGTCAAGGGTAGCTGCCCCCACCACTTTTACTGTCAGTCTGCTTCACAGTTTCACCACCTTCTGTGTGATATGGGCATTCTAGTGGCTGTTCTAGGGGTCAGATGGGGATTCTGAGGTTGTGGACATGTTTTGATGAGTCCCTTGGACATTTGGGGGTTGGCGTTGTGTTCTGGGGTCAGGAGCATGTTCTGAAGAGTACAGGGGCTTTCATGCTTGTCAGTGAATGTTCCGCCAGAAGCTTTTTTGTCATTCCTGTGTTCCAATTTATCCCCCTGATCCCCTTTTTACTTATGTTAGGATTGTGATGCTCTGTTTGAATTAAATGATGCCAAATGCATAAAACTAAGTGTAATAGTAACATGGGGTATAGAAGGGGGCAAGACAATGAATATGGCTCTGTTCACAATTGCAGTGGGATGCCAAAGCAAGCAAGGGTTAATTTCTAAAGCGCCATTTCCCTGAAACTCAGGGCACTGTACAGAGTACAGGCAGTTGAGGAAATAGCTGAGACTTAAAAAATGTACTAACACATCAAGAATTAAATAGTTATAGGCCCTGAAAGCTTCTCTAAAAAGGTGTGCCTTCAGACCCTGTTTGAAAGCATCCACTGAGGAGGCCTCCCTCAGAGACCTAGGAAGTGAATTCTACAGGACTGGTATCGCCACCTCAAAGGCATGATCTCTGGAAGTTTTTACCTGGGCCCTGAGAACCATTAGGAGGCCCTCCTTGGCAGAATGGCGGGGAGTGCATGCGGTGGGCAGGAGTCAGGAGATCATGCAGGTAGCCTGGCCCTGACCCATACAGGGCCTTGTAGGTGAGTAGGTATACCCACCCTGAAGGAGATCCTCCACCTAACTGGCAGCCAATGCAGGCCACACTGAACCAGGGTCACATGACAGGACCTTGGAAGGCCCATCAGCAACCTGGCTACTGCATTCTGCAATAGCAGCAGGCAGCGCAGGACCCCTCCACTGACCTTGAGATATACAGCATTGCAGTAGTCAAGTCTGGACATCATGAAAGCATGAACTAGTGACAGTAGGTCATCAGGAGGGATTAAGGGTTTAATCCGGGTGATATTCCTAAAATGGCAAAGTCAATCAGGACAACGGATGACACCTGAGCCTCAAGTGTCAAACTGCAGTCTAGGATGACACCCAGATTTTTCACCCTCACCAACACCAAGAGAGGAACCATCCCAAGCATCAGGCCCATTTCAGCCCTTCTGACATCCACCACCCTCCTGCGGCCTGGCTCAATCACCAGCACCGCCATTTTATCTGGGTTGAGCCTCAGCTAGTTAGAGGAAATCCATTCCTGGATCTCAGCCAGACATTTATTTAGTACTACCATTGCATCACACATCCCAGGTGCAAAAGACATGTACAGTTGGGTATCATATGAATAGCAGTGAACTCCACACTGTACCATCTAATGATCTCATCCAGGGGCAGCATATACACTGCAAACAACATGGGTGAGAGGACGGACCCTTGGGGAACACCACACAGCAGGGACCTAGGTCGGGAGGAAAAACTTCCCATCACCACCCTCAGAGTCCTGCCTGTGAGAAACAACTTATATGAGAAAGAAAGAATTTATATGAGAATAAGTAGAAACAAAACAATTACACTAACAAAAAAGCGACTAAATTCACCTCGTCACTTTCCCATCCCATCCCCCCAGAAAATAAAAGCATGTCTTTTTTGGGCAACCCCCAAGAGACACTGCCATTCTTGTAGGGACTGGGAATAATGCCTAAAGTATCATTCAGTACACTTAGCTCTGCCTAGACAACCCTTCCACATTGGCATTTTTCAAACCACTGCAGTGCTGGACGGTCATATTATATGACTGCAATATCAAACTCCAGCGGAATAATTTTACATTTTGCCCACTAGTCCTATGGAGTCATGTCAGGAGATTATGATCTGTGACCACAGTGAACTCCCACCCATACAAAAATGGCTGCAGCTTCTGAAGTGTCCACACTATCCCAAGACACTCTCTCTCAATTGTGGCATATGCCTCCTCCCTGAGCAGAAACTTCCGGCTCAGATACACTAGGGTGTGCTCCTCCACCTTTGGTGTGACCTGGCTCAGGACAGTGCCAAGCCCATGTTCTGAAGCATCCATGTGAAAGATGAACTTGAAGTCATAACTGGGGCTAGCAAGCATGGGCAGCCCACATAATGCCACCTTCAACTTTCGGAAAGTGGATTCATAGTCCTCCATCTAAAGAACTTTCCTACAGCAGTTTCCTTTTTGTCAGGTCTACCATGGGCTTGGCCACATCACTATAGTGAGGAACAAACCTCCTGTAGTACCTGGCTATCCCCAGAAATGCCCTTATCTGTGTCTTTCTGGAAGCAGTAGGACAGGCCTGGATGGCATCGACCTTCACAGGCTCTCGATGGATGCATACACTGCCTACCCGATGCCCAAGGTAGGACATTTCTGCTATGCCTTCCTGGCATTTTCCTGCCTTAACTGTCAGACCTGCAGCCTTCAGTCAGTGGAATACCTTTCTCACATGCTTGATGTGATCCTCCCATGTCTGGCTGTAAATGGCTATTTTGTCCATGTACACCAGTAGCTCTATGATGCCGGTTTGACAACACTTTTGTAGACCAGCATTACAGCAATGGGATTTAGGTTGGCTGCAAGTTGTAGTAGACATAAATCCCATATGCCTCTCGGTCCCTTTTTTCTATTGGGAGCTTCTCCCCTGCACCTCCATACCTTAGATTAGCAACTCCTGTTGGAGTTGATTCGGGGAGGGGTTGCAGGACTGGGAGACAGTGTGCCCCTGTCTCAGGCATGCCAACACAGTGACCTGTCATCAAAGTGTTGATTTTGCCGACAGCGAGGTATGTCGCTGTGTTGGTGTCGCCGTCGGGTCAGCATACCTACACCAACCCACATTCATTTACCCCAGACAGAATGCGATCCACAAGACACTAGAAAGTTGTGGGCATGTTCTTCATCCCATATGGCATTACTCAGAATTCAAATAAGCCAAATGGGGTGATGGATGCCAACCTCTCCCTAACTGCAAGGGTTAGAGGTACCTGCCAGTAGCCTTTTGTCGGGTCTACCATGGTCAGAAACTGGGCTCTCCCAGCTGTTTTGAGGTCTCATCTGTTCTGGGTGAGGTGTAGGGATCTGACTCTGTGCAGCTGTTGAGCCTCCAGTAGTCAGCGCAGAACCTTGTGGTATCATCATTCTTGGGGATCAGGACCACAGGCAACACTCAGGAACTACAAGACTTCTGAATTACTCCAAAAGCCAGCATCTCTCTGAGCTCCTCTTGCATGGCTTGCTTAACCCCCTTTGATACCCGGTATGAGGACTGTCTCAGCAGCACTTCAGTACCAGTGTCTACATGGTGTTCAGCCATCATGGTGTACCCCTGTTTTCCCTGTGAACATCTCCCCAAATTCTCACAGCAACTTCCTCATCTTCTATGCCTGGGCTGGTGTCAGCTGCTCTGAGAAGGTGAGGTAATCCACTGAGGATTCCTCCTGTGCCTCCCCAAGGAGGTCCTCCTGTGGATCAGCCAAATTTTCCTCTTCGGGCATGATGTACACAGTGAGGATCATTTCCTCCCTATCATAGTAGGGCTTTATCATGTTAACATGATATACCATCTGCCTACACCTCTTGTCAGGCAGTTCTGCTACATAATTTACCTCACTCACTTTACCAACTATGGAGACTGGGCCCTCCCATGCTGTTTGCAATTTGTTTGTTGGACTGAGATGAGTACCATCACTCACTGTCCAACTTCATACTTTTGGGCTCTGGTCCTATGGTCGTACCAGGCTTTCTGCTGCTGTTGCACAGTGGTTAAGTGCTCCTGGGTGAGCCTCATGAGCTCCATAAGCAAGGTCCTGAAGTTCAGGACGTGCTCCACAACAGATTCCCCATGGGAGGCAAGGTCACCCTCCCATTAATCCCAATCTAAATCTAGGGGTCCCCTCACCCTGTGACCAAACAGGAGCTCGAAGGATGAGAACCCTGTGGACTCCTGGGGACTTCCCTGTAAGCAAAGGGGAGATGGGGCAATTACTTGTCCCACTCCCTCTTGTGCTGGTCAGCAAACATCCTGAGACTAGCTTTCAGGGACCCATTAAACTGCTCAATCAGGCCATTAGTCTTAGGGTGATAGGGTGAGGCATGAAGCTGTTTCACCCTGAAAATCTCCCACAGACTAGTCATTAGTGATGACATGAAATTTATCCCTTGGCCTGACAAAATCTCCTGGAGGAATCCCCCTCAGCTAAAGATTCCCAGGAGCTCATCAGCCACTTTCTCTGCCTCAGCGGAGGACATAGCCACTGTCTCAGGGTACCTGGTTGTGTAGTCCATGACAACCAGTATGTACCTTTTGCCCATGTGACTTGGGGTGCTCAGTTGCCCCACTATGTTCATGGCTACCCTCTAAAGGGGTTCAAGCTCTGTCAGCTTAACACTTGTGGTTTTACGGTATTAAATCACTCACTCTAGCGAGCGGGACGAGCGTGTGCAAGGCCGTGTGCAGAGATGCGTGTTGTCGCGCATGTCTACCGTGTCCACTGTGGACATTAGGACAAGGGCACATCAATATAACTGACATTTTCCGTTGAATTAAACTGATAAATTATATCTTGGGTTACTGGTTGTGAGTATCAACAATTATGAAACAAGCTAAAAATTGCTGTTCCTCATGTAAAATATATGCCATTGGGAAACAATCTCCCAATTTCATCTGTGATAAATACCAGTTGGTTACCACACTGCAAGAGGATATTAAATGCCTCACAACTAGATCTACTAGTAGTACTGAGATAGAAGCACTAGAGGATTATATAGATCAAATGTCAATGTTGTTAAATGTTGAAACATCAACAACCTGCACTAACAAATCTATTACAGGACAAGAAATAGATTCTGTATTATATTATGCCCCGCCTCACATAGAGAACTGTTTAATAAGTTCTACACCTGCTAATATAATCCCTGAGTTTAAATCTCAGGCATTACCACCCCTTGAAAGAGATGAATGGGTGACTATTCCAAGTAATAAAACTAAGAATCATAGTAGTTGTAAGCCTATTGTTGCCCCCACATTACCAACGCATAATCCCTTTCATCCTTTGTCCTTTGTAAATGATGATGGATTACATAGCTCTAAAATCCTGAATGAGTGTCCTACTACATTGGGAACCGGTACAGTAGTTATAACAAATACTAATTTCCTCCATCCCTTAGTATCTTTAAAAAGTGATGAACAGCCAGTTCTGCATAATACCCCTTCTATTTTAAATGAACATCAAGAGAAATGTTTCCCTTCCGAACTAAAAAAACAAACACATTTTTGTCTTGGGTGATTCCATTACCAAATTTACTGATAGAGCCATCTGTAACCCAAAAAAAAGCAATAGAACTTGTTCTAGCTACAGAGGGGCTAGAGTATCTGACATAACATCAATGGTAAAATCCATCCTGTCCCAAGCAGGAAACAATCCTCTTGTGGTCATCCATCTTGGGACTAATGATATCAATAAAACACCAATTGAACAATTGAAACAAGACTATGTTGCCCTTCATAATATTCTTGAAGAAAGAGGGTGTGATATATGTTTTTCTGAGATTTTACCAGTTCCTAGGGCATCCCCCCATACTTTAAGTAAAATCAAAGTCATCAATGAGTGGTTATGTAAATGGTGTCTTAGACAGGATCTTCCTTGCTTAACACATTGGGAAGAATTTAATGGCTACCCATCCCTCTTTTGCTGGGATGGTTTGCATCTCAGCAGAAGAGGGAATACACTGCTTGGACGTAAGATCAGTGCTTTTATCCAAAACCATTTAAACTAACACCAATGGGGGAGATTGGATTTAAAACTAAATCTCTTAATACATCTAGCTCTGTTTATAAGAAACAACAACTTAATATTCTGTCTCTTAATGCTCATTCATTAAATACCCCCAAACTGGCTGAATTAGAAGTTAAAATTCAACTCCATAATCTCAGTGTAATATCTATATCCAAAACATGGGGGAATTCAGATAGATTATGGTCAGTAGAAATACCAGGATTTAAACTTTATACTAAAAATAGATTAGGTAACAGGAAGGGGGGCCGGGTATGTCTCTACATAAAGAATGATATTCCATAATTTGAGATAGCTTCTAATGCCCAAAATGAAAGTATATGGGTTACTCTTCAACTACATGGTCAACCAAAGATGGTAGTAGGTACTTGCTATAGACCTCCATCTTCTGATATAGATTATACGTTATCCGAAACAAAAGAAATATCCTCTCTGGCTACAAATGGTACAGTCCTCATTTTAGAGGATTTCAACCTGCCATCAATCGATTGGGAAACCTTGACGGGTAGTTCTCAACATGACAAACTTTTCTTGTCAACAATTATAGATCTGGGTCTGGTTCAATTAGTTAGGGAACCAACTCGAGGGAATAACACCTTAGACTTACTCATCACTAATGATGAAAATAAAATAACTAATCTTACTGTTATAGACCCTCTGGGCAGTAGTGATCACATGGCTGTACAGTTCTCCATTACTTATGATTCATACACTCAAAACAATAAACTTATGATCAAACAATATGAAAAGGCAAATTTTTCTAAAATTAATGAAAATCTCAACAACATCAACTGGGCAAATAAGCTTTCATTGCTAAATACTGAAGAAGCATGGACATACTTTAAAACAAAAATTTATGATTTCAAACATCAGTATGTTCCAATAAAAAAATAAATATAACAAAAAGGGAGAGATACCCTTGTGGTTTAATAACACCATTAAAAAACAAATTAAACTTAAACAATCACTTTTTAAAATCTTAAAAAACTGTGCTATCAATGTTAGAGAGGAAGCATTACACAAATACAGAAAATCAATTATGATTTAAAAATTTATAATTACAGCAAAACGTAATCTCGAATTTAGAATAGTTCATACAAAGGATTCTCATAAATCATTATATTCTTACCTTAACAAAAAAAGGGAACAATAGATCAGTAGGCCCAATAGTTATTAAAGATTCAACAATTGTTTCCGATTTTGAAACAGCAACAGTATTAAATGATTACTTTTGTTCTGTTTTTTCCCAACCTGATAATTGGACTCAATCTTCCAACTTTACTACTTGCCCACATGACTACAATATTTCCCCACATAATGTAATGACTGTACTTAAAGCAATAAATAAAACTACTAGTCCTGGTCCTGACAATATTAATGCCAAATTTTTGTTAGGCACACTTTATACCATTACTTTACCACTTACTATTATATTTAATAAATCTTACAAGAAACAAAAATCCCAACAGATTGGCTGTCAGCTATTGTTACCCCTATCTTTAAACAAGGGACACGTTCCAAAATTGAAAATTATAGACCTATAAGTCTTACTTCAATTCCTCGCAAGATGATGGAGAAAATTATCAAAACTATCACTGAACATGAAATGGCTTCTTTAAATATTACAGATACAATTCAGCATGGATTTAAACAGGGTTACTCTTGTACTACTAATTTACTCACTTTCTACAAATATGTAAGCAAGCATATAGATAATAATATTCCTATTGATGTTATTTTACTGGACTTCAGCAAGGCATTTGATAAGGTATCCCATGCAATTCGGGTGAACAAACTCACTTACTTGGGTTTCTCTCCAGTAATTATTAGATGGGTCTATTGATGGCTGACTGGCAGGACACAGAGAGTCAGGATAAATGATGTGCTATCTGAGAGTGGAAGAGTGACTAGTGGTATCCCTCAGGGCTCTGCCCTGGGACCCACTTTGTTTAATTTATTCATCAGCGATATGAATATAAAATCAACAAACATTGTTACCAAATTTGCTGATGATACAAAACTAGGAGGAAGGGTGGATAACCAAATAAACCAAGAAATACTCAAGCAAGATTTAACCACCATTGAGCAATGGGCAATAACAAACAAAATGTACTTAAATGAAAATAAATGCTCGGTATTACACATGGGAAATAATAATCCTAGACAGATGTATATACGTAACAATATAAACATCAAATCAGCTATTAGTGAAAAAGATTTGGGAATTTTGGTAAATTGCAAATTATCATCTAAAGATCATTGTAACAAAGCAGCTAATATCGCAAATTCTTTGCTTGGACGAATAAACTATATTTTTATTTCTAAAACTGAGCAGCGTATAATCACTTTATATAGATCCCATATTTGGCCATATATGGACTATGGGTCACCTTTTTGGAGCCCTTATTTAACTGCTGACATTAAAATGATAGAACAAATACAACATAGAGCAACAAAAATGGTTCCTTACTTGTCTCACTTAACTTATGATACAAGATTAGAAAAAATGGGCCTATATTCACGTGAACAAAGAAGGGAAAGAGGTGATCTTCTTCAATTATTTAGGATTATGCAGTCCCCAGCCCTAATGGACTCATGTGGCATCTCTTATGCAAAAAGGAAGATAGTACCAAGACTACATAACAAACAGTTAAATATTGGAAAGGCAAGAACAAATAAAAGACAACATTTTTTTCTATCAGGGCATCTAAACTGTGGAATAAATTACCACAACATTTAGTGGAATGCTCAAATATAACTATCTTCAAAAATCAATTGGATAACTGGTTCTTTGATTAAAATTATCTTGGGAAACAATATCCCACAATGTGGGGGGCAATCTTGATGGGCCTAGGCCTTCTTTTGTCTCTAATACCAAGTAACCAAGTAATCAATAATAGACAGGGGTATCAAAGGTGCCTTAGCCTTGTCCCCCACCTTTCCCAATCTCTGGCAGTGTGTACAAGTCTGACAGTAATTTGCCACACCTGTGCACATACTAGCAAAAAGAAATTGTTGGTGAGCCACCTCTTTGTGTGGCTAATACTCAGGTGGCCTGAAAAAGGGATGTCATGGGCCATGGCCAAAAGCTGCTTCTGATAAGCCCAAGAGACTACTAGCTTCTGGAGTACCTTTCCTTCTATTCCCCACTGTGGTGTACACACCCTGTACAACATTTTACTCCCCTGAGGGTCATCAGCACTATTGGCTATGTCTCTTAGTTTCTGTAGGGTAGAATCAACCAGCTGAGCTCTGCCCAGCTCCTCCCACTTGACCCTCCACAATTCTTCAGAAGGAAATCTGCCCACAGCTGAGATCTCTTCTGTTTGCAGCTGGGGCTCTGGACTTCTGCTCCTAGCCAACCTCTCAACCACACACTATACACTAAAATCAGCAAGTCCAAAAGGACAAGGAACCCCCTCTGGTTCTCCAAAGAGGTAGCTTCTATAGTTAGGGAAAAGAGAAAAGCTTTTCAGAAGTACAAGAAGATCAAGTCTGAAAAAGATAAAGAAGCCTGCAGAGAGAAATTCAAGGAAGCTGGGAAAGCTATTAGGGTGGCAAAGGTCCAGACCAAAGAAAAACTGTCTCAAGAAGTGAAAAGGGGGGACAAAACATTTTATTGATACATTCAAGAAAAAAGAAACAGCAAAGGAAGAATAACAACCAAGGAAGGGCACCCGGTGGAAAACGACAAAGATAAGCAGAAGTTCTCAACAAATTCTTCTGCTCAGTCTTTATAGAGGAAGACGTTGGTAATAAATGGTCCTGCACCTGCCAGAACACCTCCCCAAACCAGGGGAGCTGACATATCCCCCTTTATGAAATAAAGGGTCCTTGAGAAGTTGTCTAAAGTAAGGGTGGACAAGGCAATGGGCCCTGATGGAATACACTCAAGAGTTCTAAAAGAACTTAGGGTTAAACTTGCTGCCCCACTTGCTGAACTGTTTAACAGTTCACTGAAACAGGGGATAGTACCACAGGACTGGAAAAGGGTCACAGTTGTGCCATTGCACAGGAGTGGTAGCAGGAAACTACCGCCCAGTAAGTCTGACCTCAGTGGTGAGTAAAATAATGGAGACATTGCTTAAGGAAAGGGTAATGAACTACCTGAAAGCAAGTGGACAACTTGACCCAAAGCAGCATGGCTTCACATCAGGATGCTTGTGCCAAACAAATTTGATAGAATTCTTTGACTGGGTTGCAAGGGAAGTAGACCGGGGGCAGCAGTGGACGTGGTGTATCTGGACTTTAGGAAAGCCTTTGATACAGTCCCACACAGAAGGCTAGCCAACAAACTGGAGCAAGCTGGCATCAGTCACAAAGTAGCTAAATGGATCATAAGCTAGCTGCAAGGCAGGACACAGAGGGTTATGGTAAAATGGTACCTTGTCCCAAGAGGGGAAGGTGCCAAGTGGCATGCTGCAGGGGTCAGTACTAGGCCCCATCCTTTTCAACATATTTATCAGTGAGATCGCTGAAGAACTGAAAGGAAAAGTCTGCCTCTGCAGATGATATGAAGCTCTGCAACATGGTAGACACACAGGAAGGGATCACAAAAATGGAGGCAGATCTCAGGATGCTAGATGAACGGTCCAGGAACTGGCAGTTAAAATTCAATGCCAAAAAATGCAAAGTCATGCACTTGGGTAGAAGGAACCCATGCATGAACTATGTACTGAAGGGGCAGCTACTGGAAGAAAGAAAGCTGGAATGGGATCTTGGTGTCATGGTCTCAAACAATTTAAAGGTAGGGAAGCAATGCGAAAAAGTGGCACTAAAGACAAGCAGCATCCTTGGATGTATTGCTAGGAGTATTACCAGTAGGTAGCGTGATGTAATCCTCCCACTGTACAGGTCCCTGGTGAGACCTCACTTGAAGTACTGTGTGTAGTTCTGGAGACCGCAACTAAAAAAGGACATAGACCATCTGGAAACCATGCCGAGACGTGCCACCAAAATGGTGCAGGGTCTGCACCACAAAATGTATGAAGCTAGGCTCAGCCAGCTAAATTTATTCTCCCTTGAACAGAGGAGGAACAGAGGAGACATGATTATGACATTTAAATTTGTTAAATGGATCAACACAGTACAAATAAGGTACCTCTTTTGGGAAAATAGGGCTGCACGTACTAGCGGACACTACATGTGCCTGGTGGGAGGTAAATTCAAAACAAATGTTAGGAAGTACTTTTTCATGGAGAGGGTGGTGGACCCTTGGAACAGCCTGCCTCTGGAGGTAGTGGCAGCCAAGATGGTCAGTGAATTCAAACAGGCATGGGATAGACAGTATAGTCACCTTAGCAAGGCAAATTGATAGTGGGGGGGGGTAGAAAACTCGGGCAGACTAGATGGACCACATGGTCTCCTTCTGCTGACAAATTCTTATGTTCCTATGTTCACTAGCTGCTTCCTCAACTGCTGAAGGACAGGTTAGCACAGATTGTGTTGCCCCCTGCTTGCCCTCAGATGCTTGCCCTTTTGCTTGATTGCGGGTAGTAACACACACCAGAGTTTCCTTGTGAACAAAATCATTTTCCATTATCACATCCACAGGGAGGTTAGGTACGACTCCCACCTCCTGTACCCTATGGCCACCTTCCCAGCTCTGGAAGACCCAAGCCATTGGTACTTGGACCGCTGTACTCATGACTCCCCATATCTTGGGAAACTGCCCTGGCAGAATCTGCTCCACCTTAATTAGATACTGTCTCACCATTGAGATGGAGGCACCAGTGTCCACAATCCCTGTGTTACTGTTCCATTAACTAGGATAGGGTGCCTATGTATGGAGGATTCAGGTGGTATTGCAGTCTATGAGCAGGCCACTATCTGCTGGGTGCTGTCTTGAACACCCCATCCATCAGGTTTTTGCCGTTTGTTCAAATTTTTAGGGCAGTCATATGACAGGTGCCCCACTTTCTGGCAAATTTAGCATTTCTTTATCTCTGGCTCCTTGTTCCTCTTAGGACTGGTGAGTTGTATTTTGGGCTTGGGTGTAGTCTGGTTTACTTTAGGCTGCTCTGCCTGGGTCTACTTGAAACCATGTGCTGCCACCCCCCCCCCTTTGCTCCTATGCAGCATGTGTGGTCTGCTGTCCACATACAGGTCAGCACTTTCTGCTTTCTGCTGCCTCCTTTGTGGAGCTGCATGCCCAGTCCAGCAACCACTCACACAGGTCCTCAGATACAATTTGAAGAAATTGTTCCATTACAAACAGCGGAAGGAGTCAGAGGGTTTGTATAAATGGATACTTGTCTGATGCAGTTGTGGTAGTGAGTGGAGTGCCACAGAGATCTGTTCTTGGTCCCTTGTTCCAATTGTTCATGTCAGACATGGGGTTACAAGCAACAAGCTGGCTAAGTAAAAATGCTGATGACACAAAAATAGCTAGGGTGGTGGACACAAAAGACATTCTACAAAGAGATCTAGATAGGATATCAGAGTGGATTAACGCATGGGGGATGAGCTTTAATAGTGATAAGTGCTGTGTCATGCATCTTGGAAGGCACAACAGAGAAAACACATATTATCTAAACAGAATCCCATTAAGAAAAACAAAGGAAGAAAGAGATCTAGGTATCATGATAACAGACAAATTAGCTTATGATAAGCACTGTAATGCACAAATAGGCAAAGCAAAGAGGATACTGTGGACTATCAAGAAAAACTTTAAAAGTAGAGATGAGGGTGTGATAATGCCATTGTACCGATCATATGTGAGACCACATCTGGACTATAGAAGCCAGGCTTGGGAATACACAACAAATGATACAGCAGACAAGGTTGAAAATGTGCAAACACATACCACAAAAATGATACACAACTTAAGCACCTTATCATACAATGAGTGATTAAAAAAGTTAAACCTAATGTCCCTCCAAACTAGAAGAATACTTGGAGACATGCTTTTGTGTTATGATATCATGCAGGATCCCTATCTCATAAATGAGTTAAATTTTGAATTTAACAAGCATTTGTCAATATCGAACGTTCGTTTGCTGGTATTTGCATTGGTGTTTGGCATTTATGCAGGCCCCCCCCCCCCGTTGTATCCATGTCCCTTCAGCATCCATATCCCAACAGAGTACCTCTCTGCAACTCCTCTTGCATCTGATTAATATTCCACCCTCATATTTCATAAGTGTCTGTCTTAGGAACCCTAACACCCTGGTTGTGCTCAAGGGAACAAGCCTGTGTGGAAACTGTGGAATGTGCACTTGTAACACAGTCATTCAGTGTAATTATTTCACCAAATTTTCAACATAGGCATTTTGTCACCTCTGGTCATGAACACTGTCACTATGATTTTCTTACTGTGTACAGAACACTGATTTCCCACAGGGACCACACTATTCTGTGCCAGAAGTGTGAAAACACATTTTGGCCAGGATGTGAAAAATGACAGCTGTACTGTTCATAAGGAGGTGTGGGAAAATGCAAATGTTGAAAATCTGGAGTGAAAATATTACAAATTCACGAAGTTACGAGTGCACGTGGGAACTGAGCAATGCACGCTCATAAAACAGGCATTTTATAGAATTGTTTTCACTGAATTTTCAAAATAGGCATTTTAGGACATCTGCTCATGAACAGGATCACTGTGATTTTGTTACTCTGTACCGAACAGTGATTTCCCACAGTGACCGCGCTATTGTACGCTGGAAGTGCGAAAACACATTTCAGCCAGGATGTGAGAAATGACAGCTGTACTGGTTGTAAGCAGATGTGGTAAAATGGCAACTTTGAAAATCTGGAGTGGAAATATTACAAATTCACGAACTTACGAGTGTGCATAGAAACTGCGCAACTTACACTTGTAACACAGCCATTGTATGGACTTTTGCCACCAAATTTTCAACATAGGCATTTTTGGACCTCTGCTCATGAACAGCATCACTGTGATTGCCTTACTCTCTAGCAAACACTGATTTCCAGCAGCGACTGTGCTATTTTGTGCCGGAAGCATAAAAATACATTTCAGCCAGGATGTGAAAAATGACAGCTACACTGTTCATAAGGAGGTTTGGAAATATGCCTATGTTGAAAATCTGGAGTGATAATATTACAAATTCACTAACTTATGAGTGTGCGTGGAAACTGCACAATACACACTCGTAAAACAGTCATTTTTTTGAATTTTTTCACCAAATTTGCAACATAGGCTTTTTGAGAGCCCACCTCATGAATACCAACACTGTCATTTCATTAATCAGTCCTGAAAGGTGATTTTGTGCAGTGACCACAAAATCACCTTTTGGGACTGAATAATGCCATGACAGTGACTGAATTCATGAGAAGGGGTGTCAAGAACCCCATGTTGAAAATTTGGTGCCAAAAGTAAAAAAAATGGCCAAGATATCCACCTAAGTTGGAAAAACCCTATTTATGCCATTATACAGCTTACTGGCACTTCCTCAGTTCGCGGTCGGCTTTGAAGAGTGCAGACATGTTCCTGGTCCACTGAAGATCGTCATGCCAGGCTCTGGAAGTAAGTATAGGGTGAGGGGGTGTGTGGGGAGGTGGGTGCCAGAGGGTGGGCTCGGGTTGGCGGGGGGGCAAGGACTCACTGACGGACTATTTTCTTGTTTTACAGGATTTTAAGAACAAAAACGGATGCTTTTGGTACACTGGGGTGGGCTCCTGTCATGTCACCTACATGAGGGAGGTGTGTGGGGAGGTGGAAGTGCAGAGGGTGGGGGAGGGACTCACCGAGGGACCATTTTCTTGTTTCACAGGAATTGTAAGAAAACAAAACAAAAAAAAGGACACTGTTGATATGCTGGGGTGGGCTCCCAGCATGCCACCTACATGTTTGTTGGGGAAGACTGGAGCTGGTGGGGACTGGGCACCCCTGCTGGCCATACAATGTGGCTGGGGAAGCATGAGCACACTGGGGTGGGCTCCCAGCATGCCAACTGCTTGGTTTTTTTGGGGGATGGGCTGCAGCTGCCGAGCTGTGCATGACAGCAATTTGGCTGACGTAGGTATGCAAATTGCATTTGCTATGACCACTGATTGCAGCGGACCTTTTCTTAGATGTGAAGACCAACACAGCTGAACTGTTGTCATACACAGTTCGGCATGTATTGGTCCGCTAGGGTCGCGCTTGCTACATTCAGCACTGCATTGGCAAGGAGGGTTACAGACCACCAAAAGTCCTACTGTTGCAAGATGTTCCTTGCACATGCACGCAAGTGAATGTAAAAATGACAACTTAGGTACACGGGGAAACCCTGTACAACTAAGACCAAAAAGATTTGCTACAAAAAATAGGAAAGCCTTCTTCACACAAAGGGTGATAAATTCATGGAATAGGTTGCCCATTGAGCTAATAATCAGCAAGGACAAAAGGCAGTTCAAAAAAAGATTAGACACTTATATTTCAGAAGGAAACATATTTTTCTATTATAGATGACAGGTAGGAGCACACATGGGCTCACCGCCTTCTCTGCTCCTTAATCCTTAGTATGAACCTTAGTAGTATAAACAAGTTTTTTATTTGTTCTACAGTTCTAGCTTTAGCTCCATCCACCCAGCGGTCTAGATAGATACACATTTGAAAATGCAGTTTCACATAGCTGTCTCCTGGGCCTTTTCATAATTCCCTTAATATTCACCTATAAACCTCAGGAGTTAGCTCAAAATGTTTCAGTTACATCCTGTTAACTTTATAGAGAATACTGGATGGGTAACTATGCACAACCAGTGTGTTCTGCCACAGCGGGGTTCTGATTCCCTCTGACCTCAAGAGCGAAGCTTGAGAGGTCCATGGGAATCAGAACCCTGAGGTAGCAAAACACACTGGTTGTGCATAGAGTTGCTCATCCTGGATTTTCCATAGTGTATAGTACTGTGTGAAATATGTGTTTGCGAGTTCATTTGCTTTCAAAATGAAACTGACTCATGCAGTCTCTAGAGGTTCTAGAATGCTGTTCTACCACATTAGGGTAGAATCACATTCCATGACCTTTGAAATGTGGTACAACAGCATTTTGAAAGGGATTGCATCTATGTAGAACAACACTCCACTATACACTATATCATAGTCTGTACAGTTCTGATCATCCATTGTAGAAAATGCATACAAAGCACAGCCAGTAAGCAATGGTATAAGGTGGGTCCTCCATGAAGCCCTGTCCAATTTAAACTGCACACATACCTTCTCAAATTGTTTTAAAAACAAATGAAGAGCATGTCCCTCCTGGTATTGAGGAAACATTTTACAATTAATGGTGGCTTCCTGGGTTTGACCTCCAACACCATTACTTACAGTTTGCTACTGTGCTTTCTGGTGCAGTTTTACCATTTCTTTCTCGTGCTCTTGTTCCTTCTCTCTTTCCACTCATTCCATCTCTCTTTCCTTCTCTCTTGCTTCTCACATGTAAATCTCATACTGACACTGCTGCTCTCTCTCCTGCTGTATCAAGATTTTGTGCTGGCGTGCCTTCTCTTTCTCCTCAAGCCTCCAGCCTTCGTCTCTTCCTCTCAGCATTAAGCTTTGCCCTCTGCAGTTCTGCCTCCATCAATGCAAGCTCTGTTTTCATGAGCTCAAGCTGATTTTGAAACTCTGCAGCACTAGTTCTTGGCTCAGGTTTGGGCTGTACTGCCTCACCAGCTCATGGCTTAAGGTCTAACTCTAGCTCAGCCTCTGTGACTTCAGTCTCACTACTTTGGTCACTTTCCTCTGTGTCAGCCTGCTCCACAGGCATTTGGTCCTACTCCTCAGTGACTGATACTTCCCCTGAATTTGGTTGTGCTCCACCAATGCTTCTATGAGTCCATTTTTTTGTCATGCCCTCAAAGACAATCCCCTGTCTTTACACAGCTCATGGAACTGAAGCACATTAAGTCAGCTGTATGTTGAGGAGCTCATACTGTACTTGCTAACTAGACTGCATTAACCTATGTTTCCAGAAATAAAAAAGTAGTAAAAGATGTATCCTGTTTCGTGACTGTTAAGGTAACTGTTCTACAGGCAATCTATGTTTCTCTGTGTGCCAGGTAAGGCTTTTACCTCTCTCTCTGTCTCTGTCTCTCTCTGAGTTCCTAGTTCCAACAGGAAAGCACACTACACACAAATTCTGGCTTTAAATGTGTGCATTGATCTGTGCACTAGTTTGGGGTCTAAACATATTCTGCCACCACCTGATTATACCAGAAAATATCTCTGTACTGCTCGGGAACTTGGAAGGTTGAACACAGTAAAATATGATACAGTGCACTTCAGATGACAGACTTTAAACAGAGAATTCTCACCTTGCTAACAGAAATATTACATTTACCTTTTCAATAAGGATGCACAACCACTGGTTCTATGAAAATCAATTCTTTACTACTAAATACTACAGATATTTACAAACAGGATATATAGAGCAACCAAAACAATTTACATATTTACAGGAAAAGAAGAAATAATGTACTTAGATGACTGTCAGAATAATCTCAAAATGTAGTTTCACACTACAGTCTATTTATCTGCCAGATAACTTGAAAGGACATTCACCAAGACTGACCTTCCCTCACAGATAAGTCAGCTGTCAAGCAGGGCTCTCCCTTTTCTGGAACATTCACCAAGAGAGCCCTGTCCTCTTCAAAGGCTGTGGAACATCATAGAGAGTGAGTTGGGGTCCAACTCCTTAATTTATTTGCCCAGAACCATAGGGTGGGACCTCTCCCTGGAAGTGACAGTCCCTCCACTATTACCCATCCATGTGAGTGTGTGGTGTGTGTGTGTGTGTGTGTGTGTGTGTGTGTGTGTGGTGTGTGTGTGTGTGTGTGTGTGTGTGTGTGTGTGTGTGTGTGTGTGTGTGTGTGTGTGTGTGTGTGTGTGTGGTGTGTGTGTGAGTGTGTGGTGTGTGTGTGTGTGAGTGTGTGGTGTGTGTGTGTGTGTGTGTGTGAGTGTGTGGTGTGTGTGTGTGTGTGAGTGTGTGGTGTGTGAGTGTGTGGTGTGTGTGTGTGTATGCTCATATGCATGTACATGTGTGTGCACACCTGTGTGCGCATGTTCACATCTCCAGGCCTAATTGTCTTTTCCCACCTAGCACTTCCTCACATCTGCTTTATTATTTTATTGTATCCTGACTGTTTAGAATGCATTTGTGGAAAAATGTGCTTTCTCCCATCTAGCCCAAGTTTTCTTTAAGGTTTCCCAGTGTCTGCTGCTGGGACATGTGATCTTGAATCCATTTTGTATGCTCTACGTAAACAACTTATATGAGATAGAAAGAACTGGTATGAGAATAAGTAGAAACAAATAATTACAGTAACAAAAAAGAGATTAAATTAACCTGGTTACATTCCTGTAACAGCTGTCCTAGTCCTCTTTTGTATCTCTCTGCTCTCTGTCTCTATGCTCACTACTGGATTTTTTCCACATTAGCCTGTTTTGCTCTTTACTTTAAGAAGTCTACTGGGATGCTGACTCCTATCTCATCGGATAAGGACTACTCCATGTCTAACCTCTCCTACCCTTCCTAGTTACTCCCTAAGAACTATGGATGCTTTGTGACCCCTTTCCTATATTTTATTTTATAGGTCCAACAGATGTCATCCTTTCAAATATCCTAGCTCTGGCTCCCTAGTACCCAGGTAAGAGACCCTCTACATATTACCTGTTCAAGCCTAGGCTTATATTTACCTTTTATTAACATTTTTATACAGTAAGATTGATCACTCTTTCATTGATCAGACTTCATGGAATCAAAGAATTCAGTTGTTGAGATCTGCCATGTTTAATTTTAATTCAGGAATTAGAGGGAATGTTTTCAGAAAGTGTGGCCAGTCAACTCACTGCGGGCATAGGCTTGCTAAAAAGTTAAAGGCCAGAGTTAGACAACATATACTGTATTTAATGAGTGCATTTTAAAACACTGTGATTTCTAAAATCAGAAGATGATAACATTTTAATGATCTGATAATAATCTTCCCCCACACCATGGGAAATAAAAAAAATATTGCACATCCCAGATGTGACTGTTAATAGTACTTTGAATACTTTGCTTGTTTTAAATTGTTCTTGTAGTGTGGCATGTTATGCATGTGCTCATAAATAGCTGGGGAATTTAGACCTGAACAAGACTGCATTTGTCTGTTTATCCTGCCATCCCTTTTGCACTGCTTTGCCATTCCAGCTTAACCCTGACCTGCTTGGACTGTACTGAAACTGTTTTGTTTGCTGTATATGTAGAGATTATCAATAAAGTTTCTGTCTCACTGTTCAGTTTTGAATCTGGTTTGAACACCAACATTTTGTGTAAGGGTGCCCTTGTAGATTGACCAGGTTTCTTAGTAAGAGCAGCTGGCTAAATCAAGCTGGCAGCTGTGCCACCATAGCCAGTGGTTAAATTGGCAGCACATCTGCCTTTGGGTCATAGGGTTGTTGGTTCTAGCTCCACATAAAGACTTGAATTCAGAAACCTCGGCCACAATTTCACTATTATAATCCAAGTTATTACTTTGTTAATTATCACATCCATACTATCAATTCCAAATACCTACACAGCAAATTATAGCAAGCAAACATTTGGCATTGTCAAATGCTTGTTGTTTAGTTTGCTAGAGCAAATATGGCTTGCAAGGGAGCCAATGATCCTTGTTGCCAATGTAATATTGCTAGCTTCTAGATACTCAAACACATTGCTTGAGTTGTACCAAATACTTTGTTTGGTTATCAGATGAGGATACATATATTGCTCTCAGTGCCTATTCTACTGAACTACTGACCAATGCCTGACACCTCACTCTCAGGATTCCCCTAGAGGCCCAAATATCAACTCAAAAACTGTGGACTGGAATCCTTATGTATGAGACCAGATCCCAAACATTAGAGGGGTCTCACCATACCACACTCTTCTCATGTGGCACCAATAGCACTTCCAGGGAGGCTACTGCATCTGCAGTTTACAAGAAGCAGAAACCAGCACTCGAGGAATGATGAATGACCTTCAGACTGCTGGATTCAGTTACTTCACTTTTAATCAGTGGGACACGTCACAAATAACAAAGGAATGCCAACCAATACTCCAGCGCTTTGACCGAAATAGCCTTTGTCAGTGGCTTGTCTAAGCAATCCCAGACCCAAGTGTTTTTAAAGTGCATGCAATTAAAGGTGCAGTATTTATTAAATGCATTTCAACACAATTAAATACAATTGACCCCAAATTTACATACAAAAGACTAAATTACAAGTTCATCCCTGATTTCCAACTACTAATCTCATACAAAGCACCAAATTAAATAATTTAATCTTAACAAAAGGTCCAAGATATTTAATGAAGAATGGTAAAAATTGCTCCTAATGACTAAGAACATACTCATACCAGAAAATCATAAATATATTTAACACAAGCATTAGTACACTAATAGCATATGCCAAAACTGTATCCCAGAAAAAATATAATTTCTGGTGATGCATGTTAAAAGTACAAGGAAGCATTTTTGGATAATGAATTGGAAATAGAATACTGGAACCCTATGAAAATATATAAATGATGTCTTTAAAGTTCTCAAAAATCTAACTTTAACATACTAATATACAGAGCAAGAACATAGTAAATTTTAAATTATTTCACAAACAACTATACAGGTCAAAAATCCTGCATGGGAGCTGATGATCCTTGTTGCCAATGTAATATTGGTAGCTTTTAGATATTGAGGCACATTGCTTGAGCTCTACCTCATACTTTGTTAATTATTAGGTTATCAGATGAGGATATTTGCATCGCTGTCTGTGTTGGTTCTACTGAACTACTGACAAAATGCCTGAGATCTCACTCCCAGAATTTCCATAGAGGTCTTAACCCTAACTCACGAGCTGCCATCTGGAATCCTAATGTATGAGACTGGATCTCATACATTACAGTTGGTGTCACCCTACCACACTCTTCTCATGTGGCACCAGTAGCACTTCTAAGAGGGCTACTGCATCTGCAGTTGTCTTCAACTGACATCCTAGGGCTCTGAATTTTTCTATAACCTTTCTATAGTGCAACAAGCAAGGTCATTTATACCTATGTGTAGCACTATGTCCATCTAGTCCTACTTAGCACTGGTCAGCCTCTGTAACCATTGGTTTATCCTGTCTGTCTGTCTGCCTTTGGTCATTCTTGGAAGATGCAGCATGGATCTTTTCTCCTGACTTTAGCAACACACCAGCCTCTCCATCACTCTAACTGTGGAGTCCCAGTTACTATAACTCACTTTTTTTCTTCTGCCTCCCCCTGACCCAGTACTCCTCAACATGTGCTTGTTGGATGAAACCATCCCATCCAGGTTATGAACAGCTGCATAATTTTTGGGCAGTTATGCTGAGGTGCTCAAATTGTTGAACAAGCTAAAACCAGATAAATCAAGTGGATATGATAATTTGGCCCCAACGTTATTGAAAATGGCTGTGGCTGAGAATGCATATCCTGTTAACCTGATATTTAATCTGTCATTCTCTTTGGGACAAATTCTGGATTTGTGGAAGAACTCCAATGTCATACTGCTTCACAAGTCTGGACCACTCTCTGATTTGGGTAATTATAGACCAATTTCTGTTTTGTCTGCTCTTTCTAAAATACAGGGAAAAACTGGCTTACAACCAGATGGTTGAGCATATAGGAAAATATACTATCTTGTCTAAAATCAACATAGTTTTAGGAGGGGGCATGGGACTGAGACTGCCTTTGTTGAGTTCATGGACATGGTCTGCAGTGGTATGGAAAAAGGATACCTCACTGGGGCTGCGTTAGTGGACTTAACCAAAGCATTTGATTTGGTGGACCATGCTTTCTTAATTAGAAGACTGGAACAACTAGGGTTGGGCAAACCAACTTTGAGATGGTTCAGGGATTAATTAAATGATAGATACCAAGCTGTTAAATTGTGGGTCTGCACCTCTGACTGGATTAAGATCAACTATGGTGTCCCACAAGGTTCCATTTTGGGACCTATATTATTTTCTCTGTTCTTTGACCCAATTACAACCGTTGTCAGTAAAGCAGAGATACCACTTTATGCTGACAATGCAGTGGTATACTGTCACAGGGCATCATCTACTGATCTAGAAAGGTTTTGACAAAAGAATTAAGCTCCATACAGAACTGGTTGTATGAAAATAACTTGGTACTTAACACACTAAAGACAAAAACAATGGTCTTTGGGACCAACCCTAGATTAAGAGATTATGGTAACAGACTGAAGTTGGTAGCCTTAGATGGATCTACATACTGTATGAGAATGTCAATACTTTCAAATATGTAGGGGTCACTTTAGACCCTACATTAAGTTTTGGCCCACATATGGAAGTTATTACATCTAAAATTCATGTAAAAATAACAAGGTTATATAGGATCCAAAATTTATTAACATCAGAATCTAGACTGGCTGTTGTTAATCGAAATCTAATGCCACTGGTGAATCATGCCTCAGTAGTTACCGATTCTGCCCTGTTAAGTACTTTATTTAAGAAATCTGTCCTAATATACAGAATAGGAAAGTTTGCTGTAATGGCTTCTAACAGAACTGTTCACTTGGGAACTCAAACAGCAGGCTGGTAGGACAGAGGTCTGGGGTTATATTCTGTTTTAACTGAAATATTTGAATAGTTTGTAAGTGAAATTAGCTCTTTGCATTAAAAATTATTACCTTGAATTAGAACTGTTACTTGGGCTGTGATATTGTAACTTTGGAGGCTTGGGGACTGTTGTTTGTCAGGGTTAATTAGAGGGAAATTTAAATGTGTTGTTTGCCTGGTGTTAGGGAGGGACATTAGCTGATTACCTTGTCTTTAAACAGGAATTACCCTGGCCTCCATTGTTCACTTGGGAACTCAAAGCAGCAGGCTGGTAGGACAGAGGTCTGGGGTTATATTCTGTTTTAACTGAAATATTTGAATAGTTTGCAAGTGAAATTAGCTCTATGTGTTAAAAATTATTACCTTGAATTAGAACTGTTACTTGGGCTGTGATATTGTAACTTTTGAGGCTTGGGGACTGTTGTTTGTCAGGGTTAATTAGAGGAAATTTAAATGTGTTGTTTCCTGGTGTTTTGGTGGAGCCCTCCTACCCACCCTGTTTTGTGAGGCTTCCTAAACACTGAAAAACCACTGGGGTTGGGATTGAAGGGCTGAGTATTTACGTTTTGGGACTGAAATTCGAAGCAACAGGAGCTGGTGGACCTGTGACATCATACGGTACCTGATGTCTGCTTACACACACTGTTAGTGGGACCGAACACACACTGGACTGTATGTGTTTGTGAGACTTTGGAACTTTATTGGTGGGGTTGAAATTGGGTTTGTAAATAACTACAGTCAGTATAGAGAGAAACTGTCTTCCAGGGTAAAGGGACTGAGAAAAGGGGGTGTGCCATTATAAACAGAGGGGGATAAACAGGGTGGCCATATTCCACCATGGCAGGCATCTTCGGAAGGGTTGTAGGCTGCACAGGCTGTGGGATGGCAATAATTCTAAATTGGGCCTGGAGAGAGGCTGCCCACTCTGTGAGACAGCTATCTTGTATCAGGAGTGAGGTATATTGGTTAAGGAGTATGCTGAGGGAGCTGGGGGTGTCCAAGGATAAGGGTGTGGATATGGGCAGCAGAAGGGTGGGGCTGAGGGGAGGCTGGGGCAATGCTCTGAAATTACAGGACGTTATGTTACAGCAAGCAGGAGGGGGGATATTAGGAACAGAGGACCCTTAGATAGGGAAGTTGATGCTAAGGGGAAAGTGTATGGGGTGAACATTCTGAATACAAAGAGAGCAGAAGGGGAAGAGTCAGGAGGGGCTGTTGTGCGGAAGCCTAAAACAGCAGACTGTGGGAAGGGAACTCCTAAGGTGAACAGAGCAAGAGGGGAAGAAGAGGGGCAGTTTAGAGGTGGAGTCGGGGAAACTCTGGTTACGTGATGGAGGCTGACATAGAGTGTCACAATAAATTTGAGCTACTAAGCAGCCAAGAGGGGAGGAAGGGTGTGCAAATGAGGAAACTTATACAGAGGCCGGAGGGAGGGAGTCGGATACCCATAGGGCATCACAGACCGGCTATGGAAAGGATAGAAATAGTCCCAGAGGGAGAAGGGGAAACATATATGTTAAGCAAATGGGGTAGATGCAACATATTCCAGACATGAGGGAGGAGAGCATGATTGGAGAGATACTGGGAGACAAGGAGGTGGGAGAGGAGCCCCCCTTCAGCAGGGGGGTCAGTACCAAGGGTGGGGCCCTAGCTAAAGGGGACCCACAGAGAGCCTCTGGAGGCAGGGGTACTATTACAAAGGGGGAGGATGGTGGTGTGGGGAAAGGGGAAACCATCAGGGCCAGGATAAATGGTTTGGATAAGAGAGGGTTAAAGGGGACACCTATTCAGAGGGGGTTTGAGTTAAGTGGGCAAAATAGCAAGGGAGGCAGAAAGGGGAGGGTGACAAAGGGGTCTCTAATAAGGCAGGAAGACTCCAACGAAATTGAGAGATGAATAAGGGGGAAGGGGGCTGAGAGGGCATAGTGGAGGTAACCATAAGGGATGATGATGTGTTGAGGTTCTGTTATTGGGAGACTCGATGATTAGGGGTATCCAGTGGGAGGGACAGGGGTGGATGCCATAGCCAGGTGAAGGTAGTGAGTATCTCTGGGCTGACAGTGCACAGAGCAAAGTTCATGGTGTATGAAATGGTTAAGGATTGTGGAGGGAAACCTGATTTCCTGGTGCATTTGGGAACTAATGATCTAGAGGGAAATAGCATTTTGGAAATCCAAGCAAGGTTCCAAGAACTTGCCAGAGTCTGTCGGGATAATGGATGCAACATTTCCTTTTTGGAGATATTGCCAGTACCAAAGGCCTCAGCAGAGAAAAAAATGAAGCTCACAGAGGTTAATGACTGGCTCAGGAAGTGGGGTGAAGAGAGTGGGTTGGGGGTGTTAGGGAACTGGAATGGAGTTTGGGAGGATAAGGGACTATATGCCAAGGAAAGGTTTCATCTTGCCCCATTGGGAAGGAAGTCCTTAAACAGGGATGGCTGACTACATACAAGAAAGGTGGGGTTTAAACTTGTGAGGGGAAGGGATAGGGAGGGCTGACCAAAGCCCTCCTCCAGATGAGGGAGTAGCCTTCAAGCCCAAGGGAGAAACAGATTGGGGTGGAGGTTTCAGGAGGAGCAGAGGGAGGATGGAAGTATAAGGAATCTGGGTGGGGTTTGACAAAGAGGATCAGGGATAAGGGGTGGGGGTTGGTGTTAGTAAATGCCAGGAGCTTGGGAAACAAGTTGCCAGAGTTCCAGGCCATGCTGTTCGGGGGTGGATGTGGCGGCGGTCACGGAAACGTGGGCCAACAAAAACCATGACTGGGACCTAAATGTACAGGGTACACTATGCTTAGGAAGGATAGAAAGGAGGGCAGAGGGGGTGGAGTGGCTATGTTCATTAGAGATGACATAGAAATTGCTAGGGTAGAAGAGGCAGAGGGAAATGTGGAGGCCTTATGGGTCACCTTACAATCCTCAGCAGGAGATAAGGTCAAGCTGGGTGTAGCATATAGGCCCCCCGGGATGAGTGATGTTCTAGAGGATGGTTTGTTGGACAACATCATTGCCCAGTGTGGACCAAAAGGGGAAGGAGTGGTGTTGATGGGGGACCTTAATATGCCAGGTACAAACTGGGGACCATGTCCTCTAAGGTGGCCAAGGAGCAGAGGCTGCTGGATGGCTTCCAGGATGTGTTCTTAACACAGCATGTGATGGAGCCCACAATGGAGGGGCATGTCCTGGATGTGGTTCTGGCAGATGGGGATCTGGTAAGGGACATGGTTGTACAAGACCCCCTGACTGGGAGCGACCACAATACTGTCTCATTTCAAATAAGCATGGGGGGGTGAGATCTAGGACACTGGCAGTCGACTTCAGGGGGGCAGACTTTTTGGGCATGGGAAATATTCTCAAGGATCACTTGATGGGGATTACCTCAATGACAAGTGTGGAAAGGAGATGGGAGGTCATAAAACGGGGACTTCATGGGCAGTCAGGATCTCGCTAAGTTGAAGCAGTAAGAGGAGCAAGGTCACATAAACCATGCTGGTGGTCCAGTGAGGTACAGGTAGCAGTCAGAGAAAAGAAGGTGGCCTACAAAAAATATAAAACAACAAGAGAGGATAGGGATAAGGAAATGTACCAGCTTGCATCTAGAAAAGTCACCCGTATGGTGAGGGGAGCAAAGTCCAGTAAAGAGCAGCGGCTGGCACAGGGACCACATGGAGGGGAAAAGGGGCTCTTCCGGTACATTGGGGAATGGAGAAAAACTAAGGGCCATCTCAGCAGATTGAGATCAGAAGGAGGGTGGGTGGAAGAGGCGAGGGACCAGGCAGAGGTATTTAACGAGTACTTTGCCTCTGTGTTCACTAGGGTGGGGGATGGGATATCTACAAAGCAAGGCACGAAGGGGATAGAAACATCAGTAAGTGGGATCAGGGGAGCAACAGAAATGGAGCAAAAGGGAGAGAGGTACCCCAGGGGTGTCACATCTGGGTAAGGATAAAAAGGCCAGTAAGGTGGAGGGGACGGATGATGCTATCTCCGCCAAAAGGGTGTGGTTAGCCCTCAAGGCCCTAAAGAAAGACAAATCTCCTGGGCCAGATGGCATTCATCTGAAAGTACTATGGGAATTGGCGGACATACTGGCTGCACCCCTGGTGGAGCTTTTCAGCAGATCACTTGAGACAGGGAGGGTACCTAGGGATTGGCCGAGAGGCACATGTGGTACCAATCCATAAAGGGGGGTCGAGGGAAGTACCAGGTAACTATAGACCCATCAGTTTGACCTCGGTGGTGGGAAAATTAATGGAGAGTATACTAAAGGAACGATTGGGGGTGTACTTGGAGGAGGTGGGAGGTCTGGATAGTCGGCAACATGGGTTTGTGCCAGGTAGATCATGTCAAATCAACCTTGTGGAGTTCTATGAATGGGTAACATCAGAACTGGACAGGGGTAAGCCTGTGGATGTATTATTCTTGGAGTTCAGCAAGGTGTTTGACTCTGTCCCCCACAATGGTCTGGTGGAGAAACTGATGGGATTAGGAGTAGGCCCTTTGATGGTCAGATGGATTGAAAACTGGCTAGCTGGATGCACTCAGACAGTAGTGGTCTGTGGGGAGCTCTCGAACCCTAGAGAGGTTGGTAGTGGGGTACCGCAGGGCTCGGTCCTGGGTCGATCCTGTTTAATGCATACATATCGGACATCAGGAGGTATAGGTGTGAAATGAGTCTCTTCGCGGATGACTCCAAGATGGGAGCAGTAGTTGAGGGAGAAGAGGGAGGTTGGCCCTGCAAGGACCTGGACACCCTGGAAGCTGGGCTCACACATGGAAATTAAATTTCAATATCACCAAGTGCAAGGTGTTGCATCTTGGTGGAAACCCTAAACACAGGTACACCCTGGGAGGGGAGGTGCTGGAGGCCTCAATAGGGGACAAAGACCTAGGGGTCATGGTGGATGCATGTATGAATAACTCTGAGCAGTGCAGGAGAGCGGCTAGCAAGGCAAACAGGATGTTGGGATGCATCGTAAGGGGGATCACCTCTAGGAGCAAGGAAGTGATTCTGCCGCTGTACAATGGACTGGTTAGACCACACTTTGAGTACTGTGTACAGTACTGGAGACCACACCGGAAGAGGGACATACAGCTCCTGGAGAGGGTACAGAGGAGGGCAACAAAGATGATACGAGGGCTAGGAGATTTGACGTATGAGGACAGACTTAAGGAGCTCTGCCTGTTTTCATTGGAGGAGAGGAGAGACAGGGGGACATGATTGAGGTCTTCAAGTACCTCAAGGGAATAAATAGGGTAAACATGGAGGGGATCTTTAGACTAAAGCAGGGAGGTATCACCAGAGGGCATGGTTTGTAGTTGGAAGGTGGAAGGGTGAGGGCAAAAGGAGGAGGTTTTTCACTGAGAGGGTGGTGGACCCTTGGAATGCACTGCCTGGTGAGCTGGTTCAGAGATCCACAGTGGAGGGCTTCAAGAAAGGGTGGGACAGACACAGAAAGTGGATGTATCAGATGATGGCCTGTCCCAGGGGGGTGGGGATGGATGATATGGGTTTCTGGAGCACAAGGGATGGGAGGGTCTCGGCCCTCAACTAAGGATCTAAGGTTCGAGCAGACTCGATAGACCGTAAGGCCTAATCTGCTGGCAAATAGTATGTTAGTATGTTAGAACACATCATTGTGAGATACAAGACTGGTGTGGCTTCCTGTCTCTCTGAACTTTAAACTGGTCATGTCTCATTTTGTTCATAAGATCAGATAGCCAGGAACTCCACCTAGTTTATATAGGTACTTGAAAGAGTATAAGCCATGTTTTGCTTCTCATTTCTCAGTGAATGCCCCTCCACTTAATTTCTTGTAGTCCGTACTCAAAGTGGACAATGCACTTTTGCATTTTCAGCAGGCTCTACATAGAATGAAATACCATCTCAGTTTAGGTGTTTACCCACTTACAGTGCTTTTTCAACTCCATTATCTTACCTCAAAGGATTTTTTGTATGCGAGTGTTTTTAACTTTTGTGATGTAATATTTGTATTTGTGACTTAACTTGATGTAGAGCTTTGTAGTTTCTAAATGTTTGCATTATATTATATTATATTATATTATATTATATTATATTATATTATATTATATTATATTATGTAAGCAATAATACCCAACAGGGTGGGCAGTATTGGGCTATACCAGACCACCCAGGGGCGTAATGAGACCCGACGCCACAGACGGAGGGCCTTATAGCCCCTGGGCAGTCCGGTATACCCCATACCACTCACCCTGGAGGGTATTATTGCGCTTAGAAAATGGACCACTGAATTACGTTTGTTAAAAAAAATATTTTATGTTTACATGTTAAAACTCTCAGCTGTTTTAATTATTTTGTAATAAAATAGTTCCTCCACCTACATTAGCACAGTTTTTTTTTACTATGTTTTAACCTAGGGACTTCTGTCTCAATGCAGCTTCTGTAGTTCTTACTTTAGAGATAGTTGTCATGGTTACCACCTCCCAACCACAAACACACTCGGGGCTTAAGTTAAAATGTTGGGTCATTTACTTTTCTTTTGTTTCTGAGACTGCGTTTTAAGCCCCTTGTCACTTTTTATTTCTTTTATTACTGAGGGACTGTGGCGACGCAACTGGGGAATCAGATACAACTAAGACAACTGACAATACTCGGGCGATCTGGGAGACAGTCTGTACAGTCTCAGAGGTAAAGTCAATGCTTATTACAAAAAATAAAAAAAACAGATGGGTGAACATTTTGTGGAGCGGGAGCAGAGCCAGAGTCAGTCAGAGATTTATCAGTTACGGAAGTGCACCGAACACGCCATGTGCTAGCGCTAGTAATTTTAACAGAAAAAAAACTTTTCTTTCTAATTAGTGCGTGAGCTGCAATTTGTTCCCGGGTTTCTTCCATACTAGAGATCAACATTTTGCTTCCATGCCTGCAGGCTGGCTTGTGAAAGTTGTGGTACAAGACAAGACAGAGCAGGCAGGGGGGCTGCTGAATGGAGGCAACAGTCACTGAGCAACGTCGGATGTGTGAGCGTGAGTGGGCTGGCAAAAGGGGACAGCGCTATCATAAATATTTATCAACATAAGGTATTTCTATAGTGAATTTTATTTGTTTCTAGGGTAGCAGTATACGGCAGACAGCTGGACACTGGCAAGCAGCATGTCTGACTGTAGTTGCTGTGGACATGCGCGTGCGGTCCTTTTGAAAACTGCAGTAACAACCAGTGGTTATGTGAAGCTGATCGCTATCTCTGATGGCTACTCTTTTCCTCTCCTACTTTATTTGTATTTGTGGCTAGTCTTTTAAATTATTAAAGCAACAATACAGTCTGTGGGGCTTTTCTCACCCCGGGGGGGTCTGCCTTGCTTGGTGGTCCTCGACGTGCTAGGGAACGGGACCCATAAACTGTACCCGTTCTACGTGGTAGCATTACTGATTCAAAAAAGGAAACTTTTTCATTGGAAGAACTGTTAAGTGGGAAGAGTGTGTGGTGGAAAGAGAACTGCTAATTTATTTAGGGAAACTGCTAGGGGCAGAATGGCACTTAACTAGGGAGCATCTGGGGGGCTGGTAACACTCGCTAACAGAGAGAAAAAATGATGGCAATTTCAAATTCAGGGGGCATGTTTTGGCCAATGAGTAAGCAGTGTGGGCACAAGGATAGGTTAAGTGGTGATGGGGTCTACTGACTGGCACTTTTTATTTGCTGGGCGTCTATTGAAAGTTAATGTATCCACCTGGCAGGGGTACTAGCCAATCAGAACCCAGCAAATAAAAAGCCCATTTTCTAAGTTAGCAATAATACCCAACAAGGTGGGTGATATTGGGCTATACCGGACTGCCCAGGGGCGTAATGAGGCCCGACGCTGCAGGCGGAGGGCCTTATAGCCCCTGGGCGGTCCAGTATAGCCCATACCCCCCACCCTGGAGGGTATTATTGAGCTTAGAAAATGGACCACTGAATTACATGTTTGTTAAAAAAACATATTTTTATGTTTACATGTTAAAACTCTCAGCTGTTTCAATTATTTTGTAATAAAATAGTTCATCCGCCTACATTAGCACAGTTTTTTTTACTATGTTTTAACCTAGGGACTTCTGTCTCAATGCAGCTTCTGTAGTTCTTACTTTAGAGATAGTTGTCATGGTTACCACCTCCCAACCACAAACACACTCGGGGCTTAAGTTAAAATGTTGGGTCATTTACTTTTCTTTTTTTTTTTAAACCAGTCTTTATTGAATCTTATTTTTACAGACAAACAATAAACAGACATATACACATAGCCCGGAACCTGGGGTGCACAGCCTCAAAACTGGCCGTGCCAACTCTATACATCCCCCGGAAGAGAGAGAGTCCCTCGGTCATCCATAGGTCAGGCAGACCCTTATCTATGTCACCCACTAAGCCCTTCCCGCTTCACCTATCATCAGTTGATATCCATCCTAATCTTATTCAAGAGATTAAATACCCTCTAGTCAAATCTGCTAGGTTACTTCAGTTAGTCACTGCCCAGGAGACAGACCTGTGTCGAACTCTCTACTTCTTGTAGAGAGTATATTGCCTCTAGGGCTGCCCATTTTTTGGTGTATACCTCTACTTTCCCTTCTGCATATAGATGCCTCTTAAGTCTAGCTAACATCCCGATAAGATCTTTTAACCATTGACCATACCCATATAACTGACCATCCTTCCAGTGCTGGACCACATAAGATTTAACTACTCCTGCCATCAGGGATACATGATATTTAGCAACAGCTCCAGCTACTAGTGACAAGTCCCCTAAGATGCAGATCTCCGGTTTTATAAAGTCTGAGTAGTCCATCAATGGATCCATTCGCCTCTTTATCTCATCCCATACCGGAGATATTTTGGTACATCTCCACAATATGTGTATCAAATCACCCCTCTCTATACCGCACCTAAAACACAGGTCTGTCTGCTGTAGGCCTCTCTTACATAGCTTTGCAGGGGTATAGTATATATTTGAGACAATAAAAAAT
Organism: Neoceratodus forsteri; assembly: GCA_016271365.2. Lineage (NCBI taxonomy): Eukaryota > Metazoa > Chordata > Ceratodontiformes > Ceratodontidae > Neoceratodus > Neoceratodus forsteri. The sequence goes on from CM057453.1 coordinate 1,268,433,251, forward strand.
TGCAAGTTTTTATGCTTTGGAATCACATTGTACCTAGTGCTTTTCCATACACTAGCCCAATCGATTCCTATTGGGGCTAAAGCCCATCCCAATAATTCATCAATGGAGGTACCTCGGCCCATGAAACTAAGAATGGTTTTATAGACCTGTGATAAGATCCTTGAGCTTGGATCAACCCCCTCCAGGTCGTCCCAACTAAGCGACTCTTCTGTGAACCCCCAAGCCTTCTTAACTCTCCCTGTAACATGTTTGTGAGTTTTAATCTGGGAAAATAAGCCATTCTGTGACATTGTGGTGGAAGAACCACTTTAGAATCTCGGATTACATCTTCTATTCTCAGACCTGGAACCCAAATAGCCCAGTTCCCTTTGAGTACCCTGTTCCCTATAAGCAAGTTGGGATTACCCAATAAAGGCTGTTTTATGGCCCTCTTTTGATCTCTTTTCTGGACCCTGGACAAGCTCGACCACCAAGCTTCTACTGTTTTCACTACTGGATTTTCCCTATTCCGCTTAAAATATTTGGTTATATCAGCGTACAGCGGGACCTCCAGGGAGAGTCCTGCCTCCTTCATCATTTGGGTCTCCAACTGGAGCCATTCTGGGCTGTAAACCTCCCCCTGTTCCCCTTTATTCCATCGAGTCATGAGATCCAACTGACCCGCCACATAATACAAGTGAAGATCATAAACTTAATCCTCCTGCAAGTAGCGGGTAGGCACAGGGCTTTATATTTTCTCCTGGACGGCTTACAATTCCATAGAAAATCTGAGATTAGCTTTTTAACCTTGCTAAACCATTTTTTGGGGATATAATATGGGGCTAGATAAACCGGGTATAGCAGTCTTGGCAGTAAATTCATCTTAATTAACCCAAGTCTTGCCATAAAATTCAACGACTGCTTATTCCATCTTGTTATGTCCCCATTGATTCCTAATAATGTCTCTTCCATATTCACTTCTGCCTCAATCTCAGGGTTTCTAGTAATCCAGATACCCAAGTATTTGATCTTATCAGGCATCCATTGGATTTGGAGCTGGGTAAAATCTGCCTTATATACATAAGGAGACAGTGGGAGGATTTGGGTTTTAGTTAGATTCAAGGCGTAGTTAGATACCCTAGCAAAGTGCCCTATTAGCTCCCTTACCCTCTCCAACCCATCTGCCGGGTCCCTCAAGTGCAGAAGCACGTCGTCAGCAAAGACTGATAGTTTTAATTCCCGCCCCAATATCTCAACCCCCCTAACATATCTATCATTATTGATTATCCTCAGCAAGGGTTCCAGATAAATGTTAAATAGTATTGGGGAGAGGGGGCACCCTTGGCGGGTCCCATTTTTCAGTTGTATTTCTTGGGATATGTAACCATTGCACAAAACTCTAGCAGAGGGGTCAGCGTACAAATTTTTTATTCCCCTAAGCAACCTTTGAGGAAATCCCATCCTTTCCATTGTAGCAAACAGAAAAGCATGGGAGACCCTATCAAAGGCCTTTTCTGCATCTAAAGATATCAAAGCTAGGGGTATTTTACAATCTGATGCATAGTGTATGATATGATGCAATTTCCTCAGGGCATCATGGGCTCCCCTCCCTGGCATAAAGCCTACTTGTTCTCTACTAATCAATCCCGCCGCAGTTCGCCATATTCTATTAGCTACAATTTTAGTAAGAATCTTGATGTCCTGGTTCATTAGTGCTATCGGCCTGTAGCTAGACAATACGTTCTTAGGTTTATTTGGTTTCGGAATTAAAGTGATATAAGCCTGATAAAGGGGGGGGATGATGAACACCCTCTTGCATTACCTTGTTATAAAATTCTTGGAGAAGAGGCAGCAGAATATGTATATCGTTTGGTAGAACTTGGCTGTAAGGCCATCTGGTCCTAAGCGTTTACCCACCGGTAAGATTTAACAACCTCAGAATTTCTGTTGCCCCAATAGGTGCCTCAACTCTGCTGCTTGTGCGGCTTCCAATGCCGGCAAGGTATTCCTCTAAAATGCATTGATTTCTCGTCCCTACATTGTTTTCCAGCTGATATAGATCCTTGAAGTACATTGCAAAAGTATCTGCAAGTTCTTGAGGATCTATAATATGTTTCCTCCCTGATTAATTACTGTTATTGTCCTGCTAGCCTCCCCCTGACTCTGGCTGCTAACAATCGCCCTGGAACATCACCTTTTAGGAGGTATTTAGCATTGATTTTAGCTAACCAAAAGTCCACCTTACTATAAACAATATCTTCTACTTCCCATCTTAGGCTTTTAAGTTCCCTGTCAATTTCATCTGATGAACCCTCCAATGGAGCCAAAGAGCTAATAGCCCCCAGAATAAAGTCCTCTTTTGCCCTTCTGAGTCTGTTATTTCGAGCTGTCCAATCTTGGGCCTTACCCGCAAATAATACTTTACATGTTGGCCAAGCTAGTTACTTTTCTTTTGTTTCTGAGACTGCGTTTTAAGCCCCTTGTCACTTTTTATTTCTTTTATTACTGAGGGACTGCGGTGACACAATTGGGGAATCAGATACAACTAAGACATACTGACAATACTCGGGCGATCTGGGAGACAGTCTGTACAGTCTCAGAGGTATAGTCAGTACTTATTACAAAAAATAAAAAAAACAGATGGGTAAACATTTTGTGGAGCGGGAACAGAGCCAGAGTCAGTCAGAGATTTATCAGTTCGGAAGTGCACCGAACACGCCATGTGCTAGCGCTAGTGATTTTAACAGAAAAAAAAACTTTTCTTTTTAATTAGTGCGTGAGCTGCATTTTGTTCCCGGGTTTCTTCCATACTAGAGATCAACATTTTGCTTCCATGCCTGCAGGCTGGCTTGTGAAAGTTGTGGTGCAAGACAAGACAGAGCAGGCAGGGGGGCTGCTGAATGGAGGCAACAGTCATTGAGCAACGTCGGATCTGTGAGCGTGAGCAGGCTGGCAAAAGGGGACAGCACTATCATAAATATTTATCAACATAAGGTATTTCTGTAGTGAATTTTATTTGTTTCTAGGGTAGCAGTATATGGCAGACAGCTCGACACTGGCAAGCAGCATGTCTGACTGTAGCTGATGTGGACATGCGCGTGCGGTCCTTTTGAAAACTGCAGTAACAACCAGTGGTTATGTGAAGCCGATTGCTGTCTCTGACGGCTACTCTTTTCCTCTCCTACTTTATTTGTACTTGTGGCTATTCTTTTAAATTATAAAAAGTAACAATACAGTCTGTGGGACTTGTCTTGCCCGGGGGGCTGCCTTGCTCGGTGGTCCGCGATGTGCTAGGGACTGGGACCCATAAACTGTACCCGCTCCACGTGGTAGCATTACTGATTCAAAAAAGGAAACCTTTTCATTGGAAGAACTGTTAAATGGGAAGAGTGTGTGGTGGAAAGAGAACCGCTAATTTCTTTAGGGAAACTGCTAGGGGCAGGCTGGCTCTTAACTAGGGAGCATCTGGGGGGCTGGTAAGACTCGCTAACAGAGAGATAAAATGGTGGCAATTTCAAATTCAGGGGGGCATGTTTTGGCCAATGAGTAAGCAGTGTGGGCACAAGGATAGGTTAAGTGGTGATGGGGTCTACTGACTGGCACTTTTTATTTGCTGGGTGTCTATTGAAAGTTAATGTACCCACCTGGCAGGGGTACTAGCCAATCAGAACCAGCAAATAAAAAGCCTATTTTCTAAATTACATTACATTATATTATATTATATTATATTATATTATATTATATTATATTATATTATATTATATCTTATGTATTAGGACTTGAGGTCGTACCTGAAAAAGGAATGTAGTCGAGTATACTTACTCGATAAACAAATGAAATGAAATGAACCATTCCTGCTAGTGCACTGAATCATTTCTGGGTTGTAACCACTGGGGACCCCCTCAAGCCTCCCATTTTTCCCACACCACCTTCTCTACTGCAGTTTATCCAACAGCTTGGACCCATTGTTTCCTCTGTGGCAGTGGACTCATAGTACACATTGAACCTACTGCCAAGTTGTTCCTCGACAGTTGAACCTCAGCTCTGAGGGCAGCGAGCTCCACACTGAAGATCCAAAACCTCCTTCAAACTGGGCATCCCCCCTCCTCCCAGAGCACCCTCAGGAAGAAGGCCAAACCACATCCCTTGTAACTAACTAGCTAAGGCCCCCACCCTCCTGCCTGTTTGCACATGCTTTAAATGTATGGACTATAACCCTTGATAGAAATTAAAATAAAAAACCTTCAGTTAAGCAGAGTTTCTTGTTGTTTTCCCTCCTTCTCCCAAGTTCCTCTTTATCCAATTTCAGGCACTGGGATGTCACAAAGTGGTATGTGTCACTATTGCATGACTCACTACCACTCATAGGTAGATCTCCTTAAATATTTCCTGTTGCCTCACCACCCATGAGTACTATCCTTTGCTTCCTGGCTCTGAACACCCTCCTACTGGGCCTCAGTTTGGTTCTCACTTCCCACCACTAAAAGGTGAGCAACTGCTGAAGCCAAACACTGACTGAAAAGCACTTACATCTGCCTATCCCCCTACACTGCCACTTTAAGTATTAAATAAAATACCTTTGAGGTGTAGGCTAGGTACTTTGTTATAAACTCTATTTCTGCTTGCACAGTACAGGACCTTCAGCTAACTAGCCAAAAAGCAATTATGGGCCCTTTTCAGGACACTCAGGGAAACTGTATACTCAGTGCTGGGGTGTATCTGTTTTGTGCCCAGAGACTTATGTGTATGTAAAAATTGGATCACATGCTGAGGTCTGTATGTCTTTCAAGGCAGTTGTAATGCCAGAAATTATATAATAAAGAGGCAACGCTGTTTGATTTATGTCTCTGCATGGACTAAGTTGATTTCTGAAGGGAGAAGAGAAAGAAGGAGTCAGGTCTCTGGGCTCCAAAAGTCAGGGAAAGTTCACCACAGGTAAAGTCAAGGTACTCTCATGACGTGGAAGGCTCTCTGTACTGAACTGTCCCCCACATTTTGCTCAGTTGTACCAATGAATGATAATGATGAAAAAACCCTGACCAGTCCCTCATTAACAAGGGGACCAGTCCCTCTAAAGAGCTGGTCTACAATTACAGTACATTGTCAGTTATTTTTTTTCAGAATGGTATCTGTTTCAATAGCAGAAAATACTACAGGTGAGGTTGGCTGGCTAGTGCAGTGGTAGCATTACCACATACCATTCCGATGAACTGGGTTTGCATCCTGAGCCTGGGACATCTGTGGGGTTCTGGGCATGTCTCAGAAACCTACTGTTACAGGGATGGAGAGCATCTCCTACTGCTGAACAACTACCCCCTGGTGGCCCAGGGGAAGGCGTGGCATGTGGAGAGGAACATCTAGTTCCCCTAGAGGGCCTTCTGTATGTTGGTTTGCACCTGCTTGCCTGGCAAATGACATAAAGGTATCATGCACTCAGAGTGGAGCTGGCAGGGGAGTTCCGAAGGTAGGGCAGGGCTCACCCACCCTTCTGATGACCTTAATAGGTGCCCTGCCAAGTTGCTTCTCAGGACTATAACCAGGGGATGGATACATTAGGGCTTTGTGGACAAAATACCCCAGCAGCCCCAAGTAAATGAAGCCACTCTATGGCCTATGCCACAGTAGGGTACTACCAGCTCCTCCTGTGCCTAGCAGGCTCCTCCTCCCAGACATTGACAGTCAAGTGAAGTATCATCCTCATGGCTTGGGGAACTGTGGGGGGGTTCCACCCGCAGTGTACAATCCGTGTGTTATGGTTAGGAATTCCAGAGAGGATGTTGAGCAGAGACTGGTGGCAGACTTGATAATAGGAAGACTTGTATGACAGGCAGAAGGGCTTGGGTTGATGGAAGTAGGACCTGGCAGTTACTGAGGAGAAATGGGGCAAAAATAGAAAATAAAAAAAGTAAATAAATAAAGTACTTCAGATGGAGGAATATACTCAGCATATTTCCCTGCTTGTGGAGTGGAGGGAGGTGGGGCTGATGGATCTAGAGTCCTGTTTGACTTTGACTTACCATGCAATATCATGTCATTAATTAAGTAAACGTAAAAAATCTCATCAGGGTGTAATTTTGTATTAATACAAAACATATTCCTTTGGTGTACACATATTTTGCTAAGATAACAGATCAGAAAGCAAGCTTTTTGTCATGCCATGAGAAATATTTGCCTCTATCTATTAGTTACTATAGTTCTGGACAAACATTTCATTTGTATATAAATGTGTGTGACGTATTTCTACGATCTTTGGATCTAGCAGCCAAGCAGATTAAATTAAAATAGAAGTCATTTAGATGATGACGCCATCGTAGCCTGCACTCAGCTACTCCTCAGTCTGATTATGGTGATTAGTGATAACTATTCTGCATCACTGCAGTAGGGGACAACACTATAATAAGGCCATTTAAAGGTCTCAACTGTAGACGTTAATGAAACAGAAATTATGGATACTTCATCTACCTAACCTTTAGCCCTTCTTCACAAATTCTATTACTGTAGTAGATTATCTTGTCAGTCCAGCACAGTATATTAAGTATGGTATTTAGGAAACTTGAAGTCCTGTGTATTATTAAATTCTTCCCATACCATCTGCAGACATCCAACTGACAACTTGTTTCAGTATGTCAAATGTAGCCAGAGAACCAAATTGCAGCTTCAGATGCTAAAAACACTTAGGTTTTTCAGAAGATGGTGTCAGGATAGCATTTTATTAAGGGAACAACATGAATTAAACCAGTGTATTTGGACATGTATATTGTTACCTTGTTAGATACACAGAGGAGAAGTTCTGCTCAAACTCTTTATTTCTTACTACTTTTCTACTGAGTTGTAAAAGTAATGCTGTTTGTGCATGGTTGTTTAACTTGGTATGTACATGTTCTGAAGTGTATTATCCACAAATTAAAAGGCTATATCTGCAATTCAATGGGTGGGAATAACCAACTATACCCCTATCCATGAGCTATTTAAGCCAGCTTCCTTCAGCCTCAATAAGAAACAATGTTTCTTTACTGCAGCTGGTGGCTCTGCAGGGGCTCTTTCCTCCATCTCCCTTTCTCCTCATGTCTGCTGCTACTTTTCCTCAGTGCACTGGATTTTCTGTTCAGTTAGCGCCTTAAGCAGCTTTCTAGGTTAGTATTTTTGTTTTTATGCCTTTCCTGGCTGTAGCTCATGCTACCTTCTTTTATCTTGGTTAGCCACTCCTGCTGCATTCATTTCCTTATGTAACTCCTGTGTTTCTTCCTGTTTTGCTTCTCAGTGTGCTTACTAGTTTCTACAGTATGTCCTACCTATGTCATTCTGCTGTTTTTGGCTTGTATTATCTCAGTCTTTTCTATCTGCTGTCAATACCAAGCCACTTGCAAACCACCATTTAGTTCCATAGCATTTCTTCTCAACTGATTTTACTCAGCTATCTAGCAAGGCAGCTGCTCCCACTCTTGCTGTGTCACTTCAGTCAATCTGTTTCAGCATTTAATAGCCTTAATGTTGGTGTAATACAGCTTCCAGTCTTTCCTGCTTGTGAATGTGTTTTACCTATGATTTTGACCTTTGATATGCATTCAGTTTTCAGCACCTTTTCAGTCATTTCAATCTCTCCATCAGTATCAGTCATTTATTTCAGTAGCCATCATTCAGTCAATCAATCTCAGTCATATCAGTCATTCCTATAGCAGACCTCTTTCAGTCAGTCATTTCTGCCACCATGCCATCAGACTATATGAATGCATTCATTCTGGCCATCATCATCCCAGAATCTTGCCCTCTGGGCTTTTCCTGTGGGTAGACATGCTCATTCACTCACCTTGAAGTCTGTATCTCAAGGCTGAGTCCCTTGTCTCATGCTTAGGTCCTTCTCTGTAGGCTGCTTGTCTCCTGCAGTGCCTCCTGGCAGTTCCACCAGGTGGTAAGGACCAATGCTCCACAGGAAGCTTTAGCCGTGCAGACCTTTGGTTGGTGACACCTCTTGTTGTAGCATTTCAGACTTCAGCTGCCACAGGGTGGAGCCCTAAGTCTACTTGGGTTCCTTTTGCTTTGCAGAACATGTCGCTAGCACCTCTGTAAGCTCTTCTCCCTTCATCTGCCTAAAGTCCACCTAGTCTCATTCCATATCCCCATCCTTTAGATTCCTGTCAAAGTTAGGCCTCCTCATGGTCTTGAGGCTGGCTGCTAACCTTTCAGCAGTGACTACACTCTTCATTCCATGCTCTGAGTGATGGGTCTCCTTCATGGGGAATTTCCTTTAGCTGCAGAGGTTGACTCATTTCACCCCACAGCATTGTCCCATTAGAGGAATAGGGCCAGATATTCAAAGCTTTGCGCGGTCAGCAAACAGTTTTCATGGGAATAACGTGGGATTAGCACTGGTCTGCCATATTCAAAAGGCCAACTAGCGCGGGCAAACAGCAGTAGCGCCGGGCTAAGCATAATGATATGCAAGGGGCATAGTGAACATGAATAAATACGCTATGAGATATTCAGGGACTAGCGCCGTGCTAAGGTGTTTAGCGCAACATAGCATGACCCATAGCGCGGTACGATTTACCGCCCAGGAAAAGCTGGTCTTAACCCTGGGTAAACAGCTTTGCGTGCTTTGTGCGGTGCTATCTCAGCATTAGCGCAGCTTGTGCGGCCCTAACAGATGAGTATGGCTCTTAGAAACTGCCAGACATGGAGGACACATGCTGCTCACTGATGGCACCACCATGATACCATCAGCTGCCACCAGTCCAAGCCAAGCACAGACAGTAAGGGGTAATCTGACTCACAGGGGACAGCATGGTAGTGTGGCCATATAGCACACACCTGCAGAACATACATCTGTGGTGCGTAACAGATGCCAGCACACACATGCAGCACTGTGGGCATGGTGGCTGGCCAGTGAGGGGAGGGTGTATGGGTGGCCAGACCTCACCACAGCCCAGGTGTGGTCACAAGGCTGGGACACATCACTCAGTGAATATGGGCCAGTAGTGGGATTATGCCACCACCTGTGTGCCTGTCAGATCCTACATGCCCCCCCAGCCACCTACCACACAACTGTACAGATGTCACAGCACACACTGCTGGCCATGTACATGACACTGTGTACATCCCATGCCACAGGTGCAGTATCTGTGGATCACACAACAGTGTGATAGTACTGTCCACTGTCAGTAATTACCTACAAGCTGTACCTGTCACTGTGTACAGTGCAGTGGTCATCACTGCCCTATGTACCATAGGCAGTGTCGTGTCCCTCACACTACCAGCCCAATTGCTACTGTAGTGTCTGCTGTACACTGTAGCATGACCTACAGTGTGAAGGTTGCATGCAGCACTACCACCACCTGTGCCTATGCTGTGTTGTCCCCTGCGGTATGATATGCTATGCTATGCTGTACTGTTTACATGAAGCCTGCAGCTATCTTCATGCACTGTCTGACTGAACTACAGGTGGAGCTGTGGGACCCTGCAGTAACGCTGTGCAAACTGCGTACAAATCAGGGCATGATGAGATGCTAATGTGGCTGTTTGCCAGAGACTATCTAAATGAAGCTCATTTGCATGTCATTTTGAATATGGCAAAGTTGTTGGGAGGCTAACGTGTTTGCAGACGGGCAACAGCTCTCACGCTAAAGCTGCGCTAATGTGCTAGCGCGGCGCTAACGGTTCGGGGAATATTGTACAGTTTTGATCACTGTTTTTTTATGTGTGCTGCTGCCTGCAGCTGTACTGGGTCCATACATTTGCCAGAACACACATTGGCCACATAGCTCCCTCTACCTACCCTCATGTCACTGTGCACTGTGTTGTTGTTGTGGTTTGCACTTCCTGGTTGCTGTATTCAGTGCTGTCTTATTCCAGGGCTATGTTTGCCCTGCACTCCCAGCCCAGTTTGCACGACCTCATTCCCATGCTATATTCAGAAGCTGTTTGCCCTGGGCTATTACTTTTGAATATAGCTTGCTTTGTGCTCCAGGCTATGTTTGCACGCCAGGCAGTGTTAACTTAACCCAGGGGCAAAGCTTTGAATATCTGGACCATAGTGTGATAGTTAGCCGTCCAAAACTTCCCCTGAACTGAATTCCAAATTAGCAAAGCTGAGCTGTCATAATACTATTTACCCATGCCAGGAGAGATGGCGGCTGAGTCCATGGATCCTCAGAGATTTCCTCCACAGGGACCTTTTTGTCTCCTGAGTGCAAAAGGCCATAATGTAGCAATTATATTTAATTACGACATTTACCCTAGTAGTAAGATTTCTGCTGTGAGTTGGGATAGATGGTGGCTCACTTTCATCATCCTACAATCCTACCATTCTCTCTCTCATTCTGAAAGTCATACTTTTGTCTGCTAGCAGTCATTACCAGCTTCAGCTGTCTGTCATTACTCCGATCAGTTTTTGTGTTCACCACCTGCTTTGCAGTTCTTTTGGGCTCCTTCCTAAGGTATCTTTAGCCTAAAGGAATTATGTTCCTGTGGCATCTCTAGGGGTGGAACCCTTCTCAGAAATTTTCTTTTGCCTTCACAGTACCCCGATGGGGTGATTACAGATGACCAAAGTAGCCACATATAACAGTCAAACAACTCACTCATTCAGTTAACCTCCACACTATCAACAATGTTGCACAAGCAAACTCCTCACTTCTGTTGTATACGCCTATTTGAATTATATGGCTATGCTTGTAGGTAGATGGGCCGGAGCAGCCAGTTACAGCCCCCTCCATGAGCTATGTAAGACTGCTTCCACCAGACTCATTCAGAAGTACTGTTTCTTCGCTCCCATCATCCTTACCTCCTCTTCCTCCAGTGGTGTGCTTCTCTCTCCTTGGGGAGCCTTCCTAAGGTAACATTAGCCAAAAGGAATTATGTTCCCACGGTGCCTCTAAGGTGGAACCCTTGTCAAGAGGGTTCCTTTGCCTTCACGGTATCCCAATAGGGTGATAGTCCATTAGGGGACAGAGAGTGCAAATGGCCAATGTATCCACAAACAAAAGGCAAACAACTCAATCAACTAACCTGAAAACTATCAACAGTGTTGTACAAACACAGCTCCTCACTTATGTTGTACAGTATACGCCCATTGAACCTCAGCCCTTACTGAAATCAACTTGAACAAAGGTGCAGGGGCTGCTCCACCAATCTCTTGTTCTATTATGTATTGTTGGTTTGTAGACATCTACTTGCCTCATGCAAGTGTACTAGAATAGTCCCACTCCACAATGGGGGAAGAAAAACTGTTGAAAACCAGCACAGGCCAATTTAACTTCTCTCAGCTTCACTCAAGATGCTTGAAAGTGAGGTTTGTACATGTGCAGGTGTTACACCTTCAGAAGCAAAGCATACGTAGATGCAACCTGGGTTAGAGCCCACCCCTATACCATAACTGATTCATTGAAAGTCATCAGTGATATTCATGTGACTAAGAATCTGGGGCAGTTTATAAGGGCAATTTACATAGACCTGTCTAAAGGCTTTTTACTTGGCAAGAAACCACCTGCTGATCTTGAAGCTTAAAGTATTAGGAGTGACTACTCAAGCAATGGAATGGTTTGCAGATTTCCTGACAAACTTTACTCAAAGAGAGATCTAGTGCTTTGAGCACAGATGTGGGAACCAGGAGATCACACAAGTTCAGTCCTCACCAGAGCCAAATTTTTACTGTGTGACCCTGAGCAAGTCACTGAATTTCACAGTGTTCCAGTGCACCCAGCTGTAAAAAGGGGTAAAAGCAGGACCCAACTGAAAACAAGATGTTACATCTCAGGTGGGCTATCATGGGTAAATCAGTTGTACTGTAACTAGACAAGTGTTCAAGGGTCCCCTTTGAAAATTGGCATTTTATGGCTTTGTGGATTTTACCTGGTCAACAATTATTGAATAAACAAGTGTTTATCAAGATGTATAATCTGCCCTTGAGACTGTGTGTATCACAGTGTGTCAAGATGCATCCTGGAACCACTCCTGTTCTCTACTTTTGTTAACATTTTTTTCCAAAATGAAGTGTAAACAGCCTTGATTAGTAATTTACATGAAGGTAGGATATATTGATCCACGTGCCTCCCCACTAATCTAATAATTAGTGGAGAGGTGATTGCAACCCAGTGCATCATTCCTTCATATTTCTTTTTTCTTGGTAACACCACCATTGCCCTGGAGTGAAGCAGCCATTGCAGTTGGTTTGGCTCAGTTACATACAGAGGATATTATTTTCAGCAGTAGTGCTTTGCCATAGAATAGGCCTCAAGCAGCCTGTGGGCTGACCAATAAAGTTAAGGCATGGTTTTAGGGAGCCAAATGGGTACTTAAAGGATACGGAAACTTATAAACTCAAATGAGCGATTTAAAAGAAGCTTCAATGCCCTGTAAAGAAGAGCTTGTTAATTACACTGGTACCAAAACAAGTGTCAGTAGATGCCTTGTAATGCTGTTTTTTTAAATGTATTCTGTATTGTACCAGCTCTTACCTATTACAATCTGGTTGCACCTTGCATTACCCCCACCAGCAAACCCCCCCCACATACTTACTTCTCTGACACTCCTTGTACAATTCCTTTGGAGCTCCCCCTCCCCCCATTGGGACATTGATAATCACCTTGCATGCTGTTGGCTGCCAAGGAGCAGTCTCTGTCAGTGGTGGGGGAGAGAAGGGTGTTTGAGGCATTCCATGGCAACTGGGATGGGTGGTCACTGCAGTAATCATCCTCATAGGAGCAGTGTTTCTTCCCTATTTGACCCTCCCTCTTCCTTAGTCGAAGCCTTGGCCATCCACCACTACACTAAGTTACATATCGTAACAGACTCCTAAGCTGATATTAGCATTTTTAAAAGATTTGTCCTTCACACTGCTACTGGTGGGGGTGGTCGACGTTATGTGGTCAATATAGCAATGTCCAGGAGGATAGAAAACATGAAAGGATGCTGGTAACTGGCTCATAAAGAGGAAATGGACATGGAAAAGCAGAGCAAAGGCTTGGTGGAAAGGCAGTGATGGCTGCAGAAAACAGCATCACACCATGGAGGAAATAACCACCCTATTTTCTTACATCTCCTTCCCTTGAATGTCCTACCAGCAGGTGGTGAGTTACTAAATCTGTTCATGTTAAAATGCCTGAAGTTTGAAAGCTCATCTTCATGAGATAACCCAATCTATTTTATTAACTGTCGTAAGTAGTCAGGACTCATGCCTCTCTAAAGAAAAGCAGCAACACATTCAATGGTAGCGGAGAAATTTGGATTAAAGTTGATACGCAGCTCATGCTTGGAAAAATGATCATCAATGAAATAACCTTTATGGGATTACTGTGCTCATGTCTAACATTATCTGTAACAATCCTTGCCTCATGTCTTGGGTTGTGCCTGAAAAATGAATTAACTCTTGACCCAGTACACTTACCCTGTTCCCAAATAAATAAATCAAATACATTATTTCATGGTGACTTGTATAGACTTTCCATGATGCTTTGCATTATTGTGGTATGTGTAATTCCTTTATTTCTATTCATGTGGATACATTATACTGACATGCCAAAATTTAAAACTTGAGATCTGAGTCACATGAGAACATCTTTGTATTTAGAGGAGAACTGTGCTGAACCTGTAAGTCATTTTTCCCAGTAGATGCTTTTTTCATATAGTTGCTCCTTTTCTATTTTTGTTGTATCTTTACTGACATTTTAGTAAACACAGTGGGGGTTTCTGATTAACACCCTGCTGGTAAGTGCCATTTTAAAACTGTTTATAAAATGGGTAAAGAAAATCCTTTAAACTGATTGGCTGAAAGGACCTTTCACCCATGTCCTTATCAGCCGATATCTATGCCAACCGGCACTTTTCTTCCCCAACTGAACTCACTACAGCAAATATCAATAACCTGCCTGACTTCAAACTGCTTTCATAGGCACTGCTCCATTCCACAAAACAACATCCCTTCCTCGTGCCACCATATACAGTTTGTATCATTGCTTTTCTGTCAATAAAAAATGTTTTTCTGACCGTAATCTCTGTTTATTTTCACACATTATACTGATGCCCACTATCTGCAGCTCCAATCACAACAACATTCCTCGTCACCGAGACATCTCCCCGCCCACTAAACGTGCAACACATTAGTGTGAAAAAAAGTGAAGAAACTTTATTTTCCAAACAGAAATACTGCATTTAACATTTTAACTTTAACAAATGTGAACCGGCAAATGTTTAGCTATAGCGCTAACAAATGTGAACTCAGAAACGTCCGTGTATGGCGACTCCCGAGAGACATGCTCGCTCCCACTCAGCCAACCCTTTGGCATAAATCAAAGCAAACGAAGATATTTTAAGCAAAGAAATGTTAAAATAATTCACACATTCTAATTAACACATGCCAGCTTTTAATCGAATGTCAGAACAAACAGCCAAAAAATGAGAGTCGGGAAGCGCTATCAAAAGAGCACTGAAAAGGGCTCACTATGGACAACTTGCTCCTCGCACTGTAAGTAAAATGTGCTTACCACCCATAAAAACAAAAAGCATCTTCTGAAAACTGTGTGTGTGTGTGGGGGGGGGGAGGTAGAGTGGATATGAGGAACAGTGACGCAGTATAGCTTCCTACATAATTTTAATCAAAGATAGCCAATTTTCCATTAAAGACAGTGAATGACAAGGACTATTTTTTATTTTTATCACTGATATCATTTTTTTTTAATCTTTATATGCATTTTTTAGAAGCATTTTTTTTAAATTAACTTTTCTTACAGGGTAACCCATTTTATAAGCGCAATAAGACACTCCGAGGTGTGGGTTATCTCCTGATAAGAGCACGCCCAGGTGCATAAGGCACTCGGTGCAAGCACCTCGTGCCTAACAACGCACCTGAGCATGCTCTTATCAGGAGATAACCCACACCTCATTGTGTCTTATTGCTTGCATGATGTAGTTTATGTCCCCTTTGGGCCACAGAGTTCCATAGTAGAACATGAATGCATTGTGAAAACAATGTAAGTTCTTTAGCAAGTACATAAAGTACATAATACAGTTCTAAAATGGTACTGCCCACCACAGTGTAAAGCAGAAAGACCCAGTGAATTTACTAAAAGGCCAGTACAGATGGAACAAAAACAGAATGTGAACCAGTAAAACAGCTGCTACAGAAAACACAGGCTTGCAGATTCAAGACAGTTCTCCTTTAATGTTGATAACTGTACTTCACCAAGCATTTGTCAGTGCCAAACATGTTTATTTGCATTCTGCCTCAAGTTAGAACAACAGTATCATGAGATTACAGGTAGACCCTTCTTACTCCCGGTGGCCATTGTGTTGTGGTCTTTGGGTTCCATCTGACTAAGGGGTATAGGCTCCATATTGAGGGCTGATCATGTGTGCTACACTCGAAGAAGCACTGTGCAGCAATTAGCACACAGGTGACTCAGGGGCAATATTCAGACAATTAGAATATTCCACTCAGAACATGCTCACTGTCTGAATAGGAGGCTGTGTTGGTGCGGTGCAGTGCTTTACTGTTTCTACAGTACTTGCGATCACTCATGGACAGTCAGATGGTGTCCGGCTGTGGTGGTGAGAGGAGAGCTGTACAGGTTGTCATGAATATTGCTGTCATTCTGGCTTAGGTGACTAGGGTGTGCGGAGGAGATTCTCAAGTTGGCAGCTCTGAAGGGGAACCACTAGACCACAAGGAATATTCCAGACAGCTACAGTACGGGTAATGGGGGAACCAGTAGATCCCCAGGAACATTTCAGACAGATACAGGACAGGTGATCATGGGGCAAAGGGACCAGTAGATCACCAGGAATATGCAAGATAGCTACGAAATGGGTAACTGGGGGGGAGTGACTGTGCACAGGGAGAGGTGCTGCAACAGAGGCTGTTTAGTGCTGTCAAAACTGCTGAATATACTGCTGCACCCATTATGCATGGGAGATCCCTCATTTGCATGGGTACAGCAGTATGTTTTGGACACAGGGAGCCTTTGAATATGGCCACTACCCTGTCAGCTGGCACTATTCATGGTTAGTGTGGCACTAACTCAATTAGTGCCACACTATTAAAATATGGGTCTGTAGAGCTTTTTAAAAGTGGTGAACAAAATAAAAATCATCTTTATAAGTTCAACTTTTCTTCATAACTTTGTTGTCTTTTGACATTTTGACCTCACATTTTTAGCATAATCTTTTTATGACCCCCACCTTATGATCAAGAGTCAAGACAGGTGGAGATCCAGCAGGTGGCAGCAAGGCTGGTCTTGGCCTTTTTATGTCGTTATCTTTGTTTGTTTTTGTAGCAGTGTCTCATTAGCCTGAGTGTTATAATTAAGCAATATAACACAAATGGATGTGGTACAATAAGTATATTATGGGATATCAGCACGCCTAAGGTGTGGCCCCATGCCTCATCCATCCAAGACTTGATAATATCTCATGATATACCACACCCAGGAGTATATTATTGCTATTATGAGCTGTTTTTTATTTTTCTTTTAATGGAAAATGAAAAGAAAAAATCATATAAAAAGCATTTTGTCAATGAGTTTTGTAATGTGAATGGACACACTGGAGAAAAAAT
The DNA here is from genome assembly GCA_016271365.2 of Neoceratodus forsteri. Classification (NCBI taxonomy): domain Eukaryota; kingdom Metazoa; phylum Chordata; order Ceratodontiformes; family Ceratodontidae; genus Neoceratodus; species Neoceratodus forsteri. The sequence continues at coordinate 1,268,449,776 of CM057453.1, forward strand.
TAAAACGGAGCTTTTATTGTGTCCACTAGGTGGCAGTATTGTAATGGGAGCTGATTAATTGTGAGAATGTGATCTGTGTCTCACCCCTTCCCCCCACTGCTCTGCAGTCCTGGTGTATCTGGGACACAGAGGTACAAAAGGCACATGAGTGAATTTTATTTTAATCATCCTCGTGAGTGGCATTTATGATGGGTCATCTGTGTTAGAACCAGTCCACCTGATTCCACTACTGCGGTTTACAGTAATGCTTTCATACAGTAACGCTGACAAACTTCAACCCCCTCCTCATGCTCAAACAAATAAGTCAGCCATACACTGACTGTATGGTGAAACAGCTGCTCTCGGGCCAACATGATCCCATTATCTTTTCCAGTAGCAGTGGGTTATTGGGAAGATGAAATTGTAATTGGTGGCAGTTTTGGTATGTTGGTCTGGGAGCAGCTGTTTCTCCATGTGGTCAGTGCACGTGGCTGTTGTATTTGTTTGAGCTGGTGGGGGAGGGGTTTCCAAGTCCAGCAGCATTAGTTTACGAATGAGAGCTTTACTGTGAGCCACGGTAGTGGCACAAAAAAAATATTTTGAGCTGAGGTATATTTGATATTATGTTTTTGTTGGTCTGTTACGAGTGTTTGCTGGCACGGGTAAAACTGTCATTTGAGTAGGATTGATAAGGCAGAGTACTATGCAAGACTGTAAAACATTCATGTATGGCACTGTTTTTGATGAGAGAATGTGGTGAGATTTAGTCATGGAGAAGAAGAGCTCTCAGCCAATCAGCTTCCTGCATTTATTGTTCCTAGTTCATAATTGTGTTTAAATGAGGACCACATCCAATGTCAGGTTTTTTGTATACAATACTTGCAGTGAGTGGCACTGCTTTTACTAATGCGCCCTACATTGTACACATTGGTTCAAGTCTACCCAACAACAGGCAGTTGGGCAGAAGGAGGGCTGGCAACAGGATTGAGCACCCACTGGCAGTAAAGTAATTGATCAGGTACAACTGGGTGGGAAGGAGACACAGAGAGGAGGGTTTCTTATACAGCTGGTGTTGGCTTGAGGCCCGATCATTCACTGTGGCTGAAGCTTTACCGAGTGTTCAGAACCATGGAATGTTATACTAAGTTTAACCATTGCTGCTTCGCACACTACTTATATTCTGTTTATTGAATTGCAATTTTTATCTAATGCTTTTATTTTTGTAAACATTGTAAAAGCTGTATTTGAACAATTAAGAAAGTAGCAGTGACACACACTCGTTTTTTTTTAATCATTATAGTCTCCGCAATCTATTTGTGTTTGTTTCATGTCTAAAGTGATGTGTTTACTTTTATTACATATTCTGCAGAGATATGCACCTTGCACAATACATAAAAACAAAAGTGTTCATCTAAAGCAGTACTTTTTCATGGAATGACTTAGATGCTCACATGCAACTCTGAAGTACTCCAGGTCACTACACCCATGTACAATACACTACAAACATGTATATATACACTATTCTAAATGATTTTTTATTTTATTTTATTAAAGTCTCTGAATTATAAAAGTTTTGAGCCAAAGGCTCATTTACAAAGACTCTACTTCATAAATGTTACATACATTGAGACAATTTAACATATAACATAGTACAAGGTTAGTTGTGTAAACAGAAAATACATAGCATTCACACTATACATAGTACAAAGGTTGAGTGCGTATACAGAAAATACATAGTATTCAAACTATACATAGTACAAAGGCTGAGTGAGTATACAGACAATAGACAGTATTCACACTATACGTAGTACAAAGGTTGAGTGTGTATACAGAAAACAGATAGTATTCACACTATACATAGTACAAAGGTTCAGTGTGTATACAGAATATAGACAGTATTCACATTATGCATAGTGTTACCCCCCTGTTACCTGGGGTTACAAGAATCCCAGTTAGACCTAGTGGCAGGCAGGGACAGGCAGCTAGTGAAGCACCAGATAGATGGGTTTCACTCTGTCTTGCTCTGTGCTCAGTCTCTGCTGAGCTGGAGAAATGACACCATTTAGAATTCTCACAGCAGCCTAAGCCACAATAGAATGCTGCAGCTGGGATTTAGGTAGAATGTTGGGGTTTGAAGTCAGTCTAGTGGGAGACTCAGTGGAGGGAGGAGCTGTACTGCAGTGTGCAGTCCCTCAGAGCCCTCAGCTCTGACTAGAGCTACTGTTTGTGAGTGGTGTGTGTTCTCACCATAAGAAGGACACAGAAGTACTTTCAGTTGAAGTGGTGGAGACCACTCTCCAGTTGGTTCAGGGCCCCATCCCTGTGGGATGGGGGGAACCAACAGCCAGCTTCCAGAGGCAATCCCCTGGCCCATCTAGAGTGAGTGAGAGAGAAAGCTGCCTGATATGTGTGCTGTGGCACCATGAAGATTTCGTATGATTTTCCTGTGAGAGAAGCCTGTGTGGCACCTGCAATCAGGGGTGAGTCTGCTCTTAATATGGGCCTATGTTTCACCAGAGACTTTGTGTTTTAAGTATCTACTACTGTGATTTAGGAAACGACAGCCAAGTACAGTGCTTAAGGAGTGTGTGACTTGAATGCCTTTAATATATGGGGGTCTACAGGGATGGACAATTCCATTTAAAAAAGTATGTCACAAGTCAGGACACTGGAGTTTCAGAGACTGTAGATTGAATGTGAAATACATTTAAAGTAATAATCTAAAACATTAGAGTTTTCACAGAAGAGTTGTTTTAGGACAAAGGAATGGCCGGGTATGAATTATGGGAGCAAGAGGTGGGAGACCCCCCACTTGGAGTAACCAAATTCACCTCTACAGGTTCGCTTTGGGACACCTGTTACTTTCTCTCGGGTACTTGGCCAGTGCTCAAAGAAAGTACCCAGACGTAGGATTTTTGAGAGCATTCTCTTTGTGGAGACTGTATGTGCTCATGGGTGGTAGTAGGGAGCCACCAAGAAATGATCCATGCCCAAATGGATAGTAGTCCAGGATGCTGGCTGGAGTGCCACGCTGGAAGTTCTAAGAAGAGTACCAGTAGGGCTGAGAGCCCAAGGAGATTCAGAACCTGAGGGTTACAGTGGAAGAAATGTGTGTTTGTCAGGATGACTCTGCATTACCAGGGAGTGTAGCCCCATGGGGGTCCATCTATGCTTTATTGTTCATTTGCATTGTGAATAAAAGCCACACTTTAGAATCCCAGCTCTTGGTATGGAGATTTCAGTTATTGCTTCCTATGTCCGGATTACTTGGGTGCCCCTGTGCAGAGTGTCAAACCTAGCCAAGATACCGAACAACAGTTTTCTCCCCAAACCCAGGTTCCGGGTAGGGGGTTACATATGGAGGCACCACACAGCACTAATAACACAAAAATACCATCAACCCAACCCCTGAGGTTACAAATAGGAGGCTACCACTGGGATTTGGCTTTCATTTTGGGAGAAAAATGCAAAAAAGGTTGTTCGGATAGTGGCTAGCATTTTGGCTGTCTGGCAGTAGGTAGCCCAAAAAATCAGAAGCATTGCCAACTAAATGTGCTGCTGTGTGCTGCTGTCTATGTGCTGCTGAAAATATACCAACTGTTTACCAAGGAGTAGTAAAGCCCAAGTGTGTATGCCCTTGTCCTGCATCAAATTACAATGTTTACCAGCTCTTTAAAGTGTTGTGTGACAGAAAAAGTATGGAAAATTATGGGAAACAAAGAGAGATTTGTGCCCTAGACATTGGAAATGCTTGTGCTATGGACTAAGAGTAGTCACTAAGTAAATACCATGATAAATGGTTGAAATGGTGCTCCCGCTGAGGAGCTGCAGTTGAAAAAAAAAAAAGTGTGGTTTTGCAGTTTAAATTTTACCTGCTTGTTGATCGCCGAGGAGGAGAAGAGCTCGAGAGGAAAGAGGCTCATTTGCATGGCGTCAAGTAATTAGTGAGACTGCAATCAGTCCAGCCCCCAAGCCAGCTCTTGAGCAACTGCACAGCATTCGAGAGGGAGAGTGAGTGGAGTGTGCACGCAGGCTTGCTAGGAGGAGCATTGCGGTGATTGAAAATGCTGTAAAATAGTTAAAATCTGACTTTTTCTGTTTAAATTCAGGCTCAACCCGCATCTTGATCGATTGGAAACAAAGCGTGGTGTTCAGAGGGACCATCGGCAGGACTGCCAACCTGCTTCCTTCCAGAGGCCTCCAAGACTGGCTGCAGGCCATTTTTCCATCAACAAAACAAGCTACTGAAAACAGTGAGTACCAACCAAGTTAATAGCTCAAACTGTGTGATTTTAACTAAAGCCAGTTGAATCTGTATATAGCAGTGGATCGTTTTGCAAAGAAGGACTGTGCAAGTTTTTTAAGCTAAAGCAAGAATTCTTAGCAACAGACTGTGAGCATAGTTATAGGTTCAGCAACAGTATAATTTTCAAAGCCATGTGAGAGACTGTGAGTTGTACGAGAGATGCAGCAAGAAATACAGGCAATCCTGTGCAATGAAATACTGTGGCTTTAGGGGACTGTAAGCTAGAGCAGTGCCTTCAGTGAGTGAAAAGTCCGTAATAAATCATATAAGTGTGCTGAGAGAGAGAACAGTGCAAGTTTGTGCAGTTTGAGCAAATTTATCAGTAGAGTGTGTAAATTGGATGCGCAGTGGCTTGACTCATAAACAGAATGTTGATGCACAGGAGTGCTGCCACCACCATTACAGGGTGGGTAGTAATGTAAACACAGCAGCAAGGGAGCCATTTTGAAAAAAAGTTTTCAGTGATGTGGAACTTGAAATAACAGTGAGCGTTGTTTGTTTTTCTCTGCAGTCATGGCTTCTGGACCAGCCCGTTACCCAGATGATGCCCAGGCTATGATAGTAGAAGAAGTTAACAAGTTGAGAGACATTGAGAGATATTTCTACGGGGGATGACTACCTCCTCATGTGGCGATTCCTGGATATCCAGTGCGAGTATGTGTGATGTGCTTAAATGCTGGAAGGGACGTCTTCATGGTACCTCACTGTTTTGGGTGCCTAGAGAAATATGGCTTGACTAAAGCACCCAAGATTCGTTTGGCTCCCACATGGACAAAGCTTCAAGAACCTGCAGTTGGCAGCACACAGCACCAGGCAGAGCCTGATGAGGGAAGTTCAGCAGAGTGTGGCATAAAGCTAGAGGGTGCAGATCAACAGACAGCACAGAGTTCTGCTGTGTCTGAGTCTGGGTCACTGAGAGACAGTGCAGAAGAGCATCAACAGATCCACGGGCAGAAGGGCCCAGTCCAAGTCTCATAGGACAGGATGAGATGAGAGAGGCCATTGAGTGGGAGGTGTCGATCTCCGCACCCAGCGAAGAGTGGACAGTCTCAGCAGTGAAGATGACTGCTCACTCCTGGGCACAGATTCTTAGTGAGGAAGAAGAAGAGGGGGAACCTATGTGACCTAGTGAAGATAGTGCGGATCCACAGCCTCAAGCTCTTGCCTCCGAGGAATCGATAGCAGAAGAAAGTAGTGACTCTGCAGCTCTGTCCCCACAGGGAAGAGTTAAAGATCCATTCTATGTCACATTGAGTATGCAAAGCTGGCAGAACCAGGACTGGCTTCCCCCAAGCCAGGCCAGAGGTTGCAGGTTGACCAAGTGTAGTAAAGAGGAAAGACTGGTTCGTAGGAAAGCGAATGAAATCTATGGGATACTCTTTCCTACCTTTCTTCAGAGAGTCTGGGAGGAGATTGAGAAAAGCAGGAAATCCTGCATTATGGAAGAGGCAACGAAATATGTGCATACTGGTGCAAATAAATATGTTACAGACAGAATGTTGCAAGTAAAATATGGCCAGTGGAAAAGAGGCAAGACACTGTTTATTGACACTATTTGTGGATGGAGAGGGACATGAAACCTTTCACAGTGTGGATTATGAGCACCCAGATGGGGTAATAATTCATGCACCTGACCCATTGTGCTATTGGCCACAATGCAAAGACCAACCTGCAAATGTGCCCATGCCTACCAAATTGAGAGCAGAGCAGTGATAGCCATTGCTGCTATCCAGCCGTTGCTGTACCTATGTTGTTCTGCCAGTCTGGCATTCCAGGACTCAAGTGCCTCACATTCATAAGTTCTGCAGTGTACTGGCCTTCCAGATTCCATCAACTGGCCCACCAGATGACTTCATATCCAGAGAGGACACCAGCCCAGCTGTATCCTGATTCATCACCTGGGGTGCCGGATGACTTCAGACCAGCTGTTTTCTCTTTTCTGTTCCAAGGTTCCATCTCCTAGATGACATAAGCCCAGCTGTTTCCAGATGTGCCCTCCTGTCGTGTTCCAGAAGATGTCTTCCCAGCTGTATCAGAAGAATGCTGCCAGGGAGACACTTTGGAAGGGAACCAGGTGGTGTACAGTTTCATTCTACAAGGGACTGGGTAAGTCCAGACTTTTCTATTTCAGACATTTGCAGCACACACCCTACACTAGCAGACTCCAGATGTTTGAATTGTTCTCAAAGACTCTCCCCTTCAGGACTTTGGCCTGCCAGAACTGTGCTTCACCGGACACCGGCCCAGGAGAGACGCTTTGTTGGACTTGCCTTCGAGCACTGTTGTCACTAGAAGGGACTTTTAGGGCACTCCATCCCCCAATTGTTATGTATTGTAAATAATGTCATTGTTTTTCTATTGTTTTTACTGTTTATATTGTTTTTCTACTTTTCTAAAAATCTTTTTTGAGATTCTTCAGTGTTTAGATGGAAGGGGTTAGACAGACTGTGTATACAGATTAGGAGTGTGTTTTGTTTTTCTCTGTTTCTTGCAGGTTTTCCTGAAGAAGACAAGAAGAGAAGACAATAAGAGGAAGAGGGACTCAGTGGAGTTCCTCACAGTGCTTTAAAGTTGTAGTGTTTAAAGTACAGGATGTTGTGTTTGTTATGTGTAACTTTTCCTTCCACAGGTATGGTTGTGGGGGAGTGAGGGGAGTAATGCATAATGTATGGTATTAGCTCCTTGTTGATGTGGTTGCAGGTGTCCAGGGTTGGGAGGAGGCTCCCCTGTTTGTTTTGTGTCTGGGAATTTGGTTTAAAGGTAGATGAGTTTTCCCTAGAGGGCTGGGGGGGGATAGACAGGCTGTGGTCCTGACCTGCAGTAGGGGCCACAGTACTGACCTACTAGGGCTATGCTCTGGACAGCTCTTCCAGAACCACTAGGTACCCCTAGTTAGTGGGTACAATAGAGGCTGATATGTCAGCCAAAGGCATCTAGACCCTTAGTGTTCTCTGCCTGTGCTGGCACATGGTAGGGGAGAAGGTGGCGTTACCTCCCCATAATCAACACATAGGGTGAGATGGCCTAAGCTAAGTGACTAATGACTGTGGACAGTAATTTTCCTGGTCCAGGGTGAGTGTAACCCCCTGATACCTGGGGTTACAAGAATCCCAATTAGACCTAGTGGCAGGCAGGGACAGGCAGCTAGTGAAGCACCAGTTAGATGGGTTTCACTCTGTCTTGCTCTATGCTCAGTCTCTGCTGAGCTGGAGAAATGACATCATTTAGAATTCTCACAGCAGCCTAGGCCACAATAGAATGCTGCAGCTGGGATTTAGGTAGAATGTTGGGGTTTGAAGTCAGTCTAGTAGGAGACTTAGTGGAGGGAGGAGGTGTACTGCAGTGTGCAGTCCCTCAGAGCCCTCAGCTCTGACTAGAGCTACTGTTTGTGAGTGGTGCGTGTTCTCACCATAAGAAAGACACAGAAGTACTTTTAGTTGAAGTGGTGGAGACTGCTCCCCAGTTGGTTCAGGGCCCCATTCCTGCGGGGATGGGGGGAGCCAACAGCCAGCTTCCAGGGGCAATCCCCTGGCCCAGCTAGAGAGAAAGAGAGAGAAAGCTGCCTGATATGTGTGCTGTGGCACCATGAAGATTTCGTATGGTTTTCCTGTGAGAGAAGCCTGTGGGGCACCTTCAATCAGGGGTGAGTTTGCTCTTAATAAGGGCCTATGTTTCACCAGAGACTTTGTGTTCTAAGTATCTGCTACGGTGGGTCAGGAAAGGACAGCCAAGTACAGTGCTTAAAGCTGCACTGTCAGATTTTTCCAAGAATCTGTAATCTCACTTAGCATTCTGGAATTAGGCTCTGTGGTGCTCCATATTTCATCCATCAAGATACAACCATTTGTTTGTTTTTCTTCCTTGCACTTTTATAAGAAATCCAAATATAACTTTGGAATTCTCTGCTTGTGAGAACCCCACCTGCGGCTTGATAAGAACCTGCCCTTGGCTCTGCCTGCACTTCTAACAATGTCTAAAGCAGGTGGGGGAGGTGTGCAGCCAGTGTCAGTAACTCGATCCTACTTCCTTCCTCCTTCAGTCCCTCTCTATTTACTTCCCCATTTCTGCCCCATTCTCCTTTTTGCAGCTAGTGTCATCCTGCCTACAAAGCTTCCCCAAAGTCCTGCAATTTCACCTCAGAATAGCTAGAGGGTGGTAATTACAAATGATCTAATGCATGAAACCTATTATGTGTAGCTTTATGTTACCTATCATTTCTGTTGTACTGTATCAGCTGCACTTTTCACATTGTATTTATTAGTCATCCAGTGTGTCCAGTGAGCACACCATGAGCTTTAGGTGTCTACAAAGTGCACTGATGATGAGACACACATTGTAACATTGCCTTAACACAGCCGAATTATACTTTGTAACACACTCCGATGTCATGTTCCCTAATGCAGCACTTAATATTTTTTGCATTTATGCTATCTCCCTCCTCAGAGTCTTAATTGTTTCCTTGATGTAATAAATCCCACTTTTCAGCACCCTGATTTAGTGCTTACTAATAGTGATATGCAATCAGTCTCCTCAATGTCCGGCATCTCCAACCACATTATAGTGTTCTGCTCCTTGCTGATGTTTGTGATACAGATGTTTAGTATACATACATGTTCCCTTTCCATGATGCTGACTTGTACTTCTTTGAGATCACCCTCCCTACATCTGAGGCCGCCAGTTCATGTTTCCATATACCTTTAAAAATGCACATGTTCTGTGGTCTGCTTGACAGAACCACCTGCTATCGTATAATGTACCCACCACCTTCAGCAGAGCCCATTGCCATCGCCTTGACACACCCCTATCACCAACACCTCTGTTTGTTGACTGCACTGTGCATGTGTACTGTTGAAGTTCACTATATGGTTAATGGATTGTACATTCCCACTCATGACAGTCAGTCATCAGCTCGTGGTGGTGGTGGTGAGAGGATGATATGCTCTCTGCACCTCCTTTGGGGTTCTGTTGTAGTAAGTGTTGTGAGGTGGTGTGAGGTGGTTACTAGATCACCGTTAATTTGTTGTGTGTCAAATTTGTATTACTGTATACATTTTTGTTTGTTGTTGGTGGGCACAGGAACGTAGAAGATTTTCCATACCATTTGTGAATGCCATTACCTAAATTCAACTATCTGCATGCAATGTAAAGATGCCCTGAATAGTGGTGCATCGCTTATCTCCTTTGTTTACAGGCAGTGCAGTTCAACACGTTCTACCACCTCTGAGACAGCATGGTGAGAATGAGATTCACAAATGAAACTATTGCTGCTGCTGTTGCATAATCTAATTTTCTAAGTGTAACCCAATTATACATTGTGTTTTACTAGAATGCCTCTAGTGGTCTCTTTAAGAGCTGCTAGCTTGCTGACCCAGTCAGTTTACTAAGAAGGGAGGGACTGTGAGTTCTCTTGCTCAAGTCCACCCTGACCCGCCAGTGTAATGCTTTATTATTTGCCATTGCTAAGTGGTAGAAGTGGGTCCCTTATTGGGCTGTAGTATGTATTATATATGTTGACTGGTATTAAGAATTTAGTTTGTCTAAAACCTGTTTTTGCCTTGCAGCTGGGACTTTGTCTGCGTTTGCCCTCATTTTGACCAGATTTCTGTGGGGGTACAGTGAGTCCCAGGGCACTTAAAATGAGCATTGAGCTGCCAGTTATGGCTGGGACTCTTTTGGAACTGGCTGCAAATGTAATGTATGGCCCTCGATCTGTCCACAACCCCTAAAGTCCAGACGGTGGAGAATGTTTTCACTAATAGAGGTAGAGAGGTATTGGCGGTGTATCCTCTCAACACACACATTGAGGTTGCGCCAGAATAGGGACCCCCTAGCAATGGCTGATGGAGCAAGTCGGTCGTGGCCCTGCTGACAGAAGGAGCTCTATTACTCCCTGCACGTGCTTGGGGCGTGCTTGCACGGGTGCTGCGTGATGGAAGGGACAAGTAGTCCATGCTACAGTATTGTCATAAGCTGCGAGACAAGATCCTCTGTGGTGTGCGGCAGAGGATGCTGTATACATGACAGCACTACCAGAGCTCCCCTGTAGAGAACTGGAGAATCTGCTTCAATCACGCTCCGTTCTGTCCGAGAAAGTGAAGCTGCATTGCGTTACCGATTAGGTACGGTAAAAGCGTTCAGGAGTTTAAAATAAGCTGCCTGGTATGGGTACCCTAGTTCTTTTATGCCACAAATGTGTTGAGCAGTGTTTGGATCACAGGTCTTAGCATCAGGACAGGCAGTGAGTGGGTGCTGAGGCTACGGCAGTATACCCAAGAGCACTTCTTTCATGGTTCACTGAGGGAGAGGGACTGGGAGTTGTGCCATTCCTGCAGGGAAAGGGTGTGCGTGGGTGGGTGGAAGAGCCACAGATGGGGTCATCATGGTGGAAAGGCTGCTGGGGTTCTTCTGTCCTGTGGGTACACAGGCACTTCTAGCCAGATGGGTTACATCCCAGCATGCTTGGGGAGCTGGCAGGGCTACTGGCATGAGCCACTGGTGAATCCTGTTAAACACTGTGCTAATACAGGATGTGTTCCCAGAGAGTGGAGGTAGCCACAGCGGTACCTCTCCCACAACAGTGGGCTCCTAGACGATCCTGGGAACTATAGACTGGAGGCTGAGCACAATTGAGGAAAAGCTGATGCAATCTATGCTCAAAACAAACACAGTGGTGCAGTTTCTTCTGGCTAAAATCTCTTGTAAACTGTGATAACCTCTTAGAAGTGTTTGAGTTGCTAAAGGTCTTTACCTCGATTAGGAACTGGTTATAAGGGCTGTGTGTTATCTACTACAACTGAAAAGGGTCTTCATCTTGAAGACCAACCTAGTTTAGCCACTTGGACAAAGCCGAGGGAATTTTAGCAGGTGGGAGGACACCTGAGCAGAGAGCGTCACATGTTTATGGAGAACTGGTAATGGTGTCCTCCAGCCAACAGGGCATGCGTATTGTGATGGAGTGTAGGCCACACTGGCTGTAGGTGGTGATAATACTAAATGGAATTGTTAGTAGGAAGGTTGCCGACTGTGCAGTCAGCTCTTGCAGACCACTGGAGAGGTAAACTGGCAACATGCAACACGTGCCCGTTGGGCGGGCAATGAGAGACAGTGGGAGGTGAAATGATGGACAAGTTGTACTTGTTGGTGCCGAGGAACCGGACAACTTTTCATCCAACAGGAAGTGACAACTATGGCAGGTGGACATTCCACAGGTCTGAGGAAAGTGACCAAGAAGGTGTCCATGGGGATCCTCGGCGGTTGGCAGGGGCGGATGGGCATTGGTTGGCGTGCTAAGTCTCTCAGTCATGTTAACCCGCTACACCTGTCGGGTATAAAAGTGGCGTGAGGTGGAGGATGCAAATGATGCTCACATGTCATTGATGTTAAGACAGAGAACTATACAGCTGACATGTACCAACCAAGCGGGTGAAATAACGAGCAGAAGGACATCAAAAAGGAGATCGGGGAGGCATTGAGGGCGCATACGGTTCAGGAGGGTGGAAGACAGTAGGTTCAGGAAAAAGAAGGAAGGCAGCTGCATACTGTGTGCCTATATTCAGATATTTGCCACAACAAACAATGTGAAGGACAAGCCTGGGCGTCCAGCGGAACACAGTTATACACCTCATCACACTGACAGGAGAAGGAAGCAACTAATAGGAACCATTGGAGGAACGAGCAGCAGCAAGGAGGAAAGGAGACACTTCCTCGGAGGATGTTTCCAGGGCACACAATCTGGGAACATGGGGGAACTTCTCTTGGGGGCATTGAAATTTCACCAAAACCAGAAAGAAAATATTTTTTTGGGGGGGGGGTCACCTGGAGGAGACACAAGTAAAGCTAGAAAAGTGGCAGCATTGGTCAAGATGGAGGGAAATGAGCTGGGGGCTGGGGGTCAATGTTCAGTAGGAGATACTGTGTTGCCAAACATCACTACGCAAAAGAGGAAGGAGCAGTCAGTGTGGCATCTCAGTGGAGAAAGCTCTGTAGATGGGATGTGTGGTGTTTTGCCCTTGCTACCGGTGTACAAACTGACAGTGTCCACAGTGACCAGCAGGATGTAATGGATCCAAGGAGGATCAGTACAAAGGGAGATATTGGTTTGAGCCTGTGGGGATGGACATGGTTCGAGCAAGAGGGAGGTGGAGGAGACATGCAGGCTAATGTAGGGGGGGGACACAGGTAGCCAGTGGTAACAGGGATAATGAGGCAGTGACAGTGCTGCTCTTGGGTGACTCATTGACTTCGCAGGACACCAGAACAGGCACCAGGAAGCCGGTGGCCACCAGAGGACTCTTAGTGAAGCTGGGGTTGATGAACGAGTGAGGGGGAACCAGGGTGGCTACTTCATTGCAACAAGGGATGTATACCTCTAATCCAGGACTCCTACTGGGCTGGCGTGAGTTGTGTGAGACATGGATCACTTAGGGTGAGCAGATGCTTACCTGTATTGAGCCCACTGGCAGGCAGGAATAGCCTAGTAGTCTTTGTCTGCCACAGAATATCCATTTTATATGTTGCTTGTGTCATCATTCGTGTGTACTGGTTCCAGTTTTCCACTCTTTTTGTGCTGTGTACCCTGTGTCACACTTTATGGTGCCGTCCACTCATAGTGCTTTTACTGTCCACCCCAAAATTTTTTAAAAAAGACACTGATATTTGTTTCCCTCCATGGTATTCCCCTTGCTACAACATAAGTATACTTATTTTATCTTCTTAGCTTTGGCTGGGTGTGGGGGCATTTGGTAGTTCAACAGTCCCATTGTCATAACTGCATCACTTGATGGCAGTTGACTGCACTCATTATGACCCTACTGAGTCTCAATCGAGGCTATTCTCACCTGCTTACCACTGTAATGTGCTTCAGTTTATGTGTTTAGGTACAGCACAATCTCATGAACAATTGGGTCATCAAGCTAAATCTAGTAGTTTGAACACTACTTAAGACACCATGAATTGAGCACATCAGTGTCTTTAGCATCAGATTGCCAGATCACAGCTGTCATACATATGTGTTCCTTTGTGGCCTGTTGTTTTTACTATGACACACAATTCTGCTTGGGATGAGCACTGAAATTATCCCACAGTGGTGATTAGATATATCGTTACGTCCAAGTGGCACTGTTGGTTGAGGCATTATCGCCCGCACCGCACACTCGCCCGTCAATCCGTATTGGTTTAGTTAAGTGAAGCTGATTCACCAGCCATTGTTGGCAAAGGGAGAAGTCAGGACACAGAACGGAGGAGGCAGAAGGGTGAATAACAGGGGACTAGGAAAGGAAGCTTTTGAGGCAGTGAAAAGAACGCACATGAAAAGAGAGGAGAGGAAGGAGGTAGATAGAGGAAAGAGAGTGAGAGAGAGAGAGGCAGAGAGCCCATAAAGCAGTCAGTCATAATTCTGGAGGACTCTATAGTAAAGTGGATCTATATGGTGTGGTGAGAGGCAGGAGGGACAGACAAGCAGCATCTGGGTATAGTGCATGCCTGACATGACAGCAGATAGGGCAACAGCATAGAAACACAGAACTTTGATGGCAGATAAGGACGCTTGTCCCATCAAGTATGTCCATTCCCTACCTACAGGATGGAGCTGCAGATCTAGTTAACCAACAGCCTATTTCTCCCTACCCCCAGAAGAATTGCCTTATATGTCTGTCCCATGATTCTTGAATTCTCACACAGTTTCAGACCCCACAACCTCCTCAGGAAGGCTGTTCCATGCATCCACTACCCTCTCTGTGAAAAGTACTTCCTTACATTGCCCCTGAAGCACCCACCCTCTTTAAATTGTGATACCCTGTTCTTGCTCATCTCTTTTCTGAAGATATTTACCCTCTTGGACGTTGTGGATTCCACTGAGGTACCAAAGTTTCCTATCATGTCCCCCTTCTCCCTTACCACTCAAGAGTATACATTTAATCTTTTTAGTCTCTCCTCATACACAGCTTCTCTTGCCAGACCCTACTCTTTTAACTGCCTCCACCGACTGCCTCTATCCTGTCTTAATGTCTTGTGGAGATGGGGTCCCCCAGAACTGTACATAGTACTCCAGATGGGTCTCACCAACTGTGTCTCTACAGAGGATAGCAACTTCCTTTCTTTCTGCTGCTGATGCCTCTCCCTATACATCCCAGTATACCCCCAGCCCTCCCTACTGCCTTCTCACATTGCTTGCTAACCTTAGGTCATCATATGAATTTACCCCCAGGTCACTCCTTTTTTGTTCTTGTTACTACCCCCCCATTTGCATCACATATGGATGGGTGTGTCACGGAAGGTGGTGAGGCAGGCATCATCGTTCTCATGAAGATAAGCTGATTCATTTTCAGCTGCCATGTCAAATGCGTCCCCCATCCATCAGTAAGCTCCAGCCAGGGGAGACGGAGTGGACCTTTGGAGTGTAACATTGCTGTCATGGTATAAGCGTCACTTTAATTTTCTGTAACACCTCGATTCCTGATGGTCCTTATAATCTATCAGTGGTTCTTTGTTCCTGCTGGTGTCCTTTACGCAGTCAGAGACGTTTCCGCACTTTTGAAAATTTTCAAATAAATAGGAGAGGAATGCAACTATAGTTCCTGAGACAGGGCACCAAGCTTGGGACACCATTTTTAAGGATAAGCGTTGATATGTCAGGAGAAGTTCGAGTGTTGGTCAGCCAAGCACCAAAGTACCTGAAGCAGGATATGCCATACTCAGTAGATTATCATCAAGGTTGCGGAGAAAGTGGGCATGGAGGCAAGCCTATGGAGTCTCTGCATTGTGACAAAGGTCATGGACACAGTCTTCTTGGCATTAAGAAACAGTGGATGTTTAGCAAACCAGAGAACTTTTTCAAAATCATGCTGCAAGTTGGATGGAACCTCCACAGGGTTGAGACAGATGTATAAGAACCATTTCAGCAGCGTACATGTGTATGGTGGAGGGTGAGCAGATGATGGAAGGTCATTTAGAAACATGGAGAATAATAAGGACCAAACACTGAGCCCTGCGAGACACCAGTTCAATCTTGATGTGAGGAAATTTCAGCAGAAATCTTGACTGGTTCTACCAGTGAGGTTTTGCTGAAAGCAAGTTTGTGGCTGAGGGAAATAGACCAGCTGTTGATAGGTAGTCTAAGAAGGTGGGAGTCAGTGTTGAAGGCCTTAACCGGATAACAAAACTGATGAGGTGATTTGGCCAGTGGCCATCTCTGTCAGTGATATAGTCAGTGAGGTCAATTAAGGAGGGTGGCAGTAGATCATTTTCCCTGAAAACAGATTGGGGAAGGGTGAATGGATGGCGTCATATATGAGTTCAGGCTGTGAGAACTCTCTTTTCTTTAAGTTTGGCAGTGTATGAAGGATAGATAGAGGTGGTGGTTACCAGAAGCGGAAGGACACTGCCTTTGGGAAGGGGAGGATGTAGAATCTCCACAGAGCTAGAGAAAGAAATGATTGAAGTTATGAGGTCAAAGAATTATAGAGGGCTGGATGGTAGGACAGCATTAGATACCAACTACAAGATAGGGATAGTAAATGGAATGAACACATGAACGCTAAAACATCACGGGTCACTGAATTTAGGAGGAGTAAACTGTTGAGGTGGAGGAGGTGTGAATGTACATAGCCACACCACTTCCCTGCCTGCTCCTATCTTGCCTTAAGCGGGGAGTAGCAGGAATGGATACTGAGTGTCCTTGGGTGAGAAACGATAAGCAGAGAGTAGGGTGCTGCAGGATGCTGACTGAGCTGTCACTAAGTGCATACTGTGACAGCAGGTAGTACAACTAGTTAGTGGCTGAGCCATGATGGATATGAACAATATTAAGTCACCGTAGCATGATTGTGTGTGGATCAGGGTGTTTTAGCTACATTACGGTATGTGTGATCCAATACACACCTGTGAACAGCATTACTAGGGGACACTGTCAGCTTTCGAACCTGTTGATTTTAGTGTTTTCTCAAACATGCAAACTTCTATAACAACTAGCATTCATTGAGGCTACAATAATTTACCAACTACGTTAGATGCAGCCAAACATATATTTATTTTTATAATCAATAATTGACATTCCTCAGGTCCAACTTAATGCCTGTCTTTGTGGTGCCGCCAGTAGTATAATCATTTCTTTAGTGATGCTTAGAAAGATTTTTTGTTGTCTTGTAACACTGTACAGGGAGAACACAAAAGATATCACTTTGTTGTGTTTGCCAGGCAATGAGCAGAGACAGCAAGGTCAAGAAATCTGTCTGTTTCATTCTCGCCACAGTGGACAATCAAGAAATCAAAAGGAGAGATTACTTACAGCTGGGTAAAGGGATGAGGGGGAAATAATGTTTCATTTACTATCGTTCTGTGAGTGCTAGTGGCGCCAAGACAGGTCAGTGAGATAGCAGCTCCTTGACAGGTAAAGATGAGGTAGAAATTACATTTAACAGTTACTATGTTTATATAACACACAGTCAGCAAGCACAGCATGTCCCTCCTAACCAACATGGATGGTTCACCAGAAACCCAGTCAGCAAACATGGACAGTCCCCTCAACCTTAATTCCACAAGGACAAAGTTCTACACAATCTGAACAGTCCCCTGCCTCACCAGACAATCGTCCATGGCATAGAATGTCCCCTCCCAACTGACAAGGACAGTCCCACCAGACACCCAGGCAGCCAGTAAACATGATGGTCACCCCATCCCACCAAGGGAGTCCAACCCCACACACAGCAAGCAACAGAATTTCCAGCCCCACCAAGATGAACAATCCCCCAAACACCTGCCAGTAACATGAAGAGTTCCTCCCCAATATTGATAGTCTGCCCTAGACACCTGATCAGCAATCACCAACATTCACTTTAAAGCCAACATGGAAAGATCCCCAGACACCGACCAGCCAATAGTCCTCCTCCCAGGAGACGCCCGACAGAAACATGGACAGTCCCCTTTTCACCATTATGCCAGTCCCAGACAAATAGCCAGCTAAGTCCACCAAACAATGGCTGGTGTCACCACCCACCATCACAGCCAGTCCCCACATCACCATGGCTCACCCCACCCCAAACGGACCCCCAGAATAGAAAACAGACTGTCCCCCCAGCCCCACCTCAAACACTGATCGCCCCACAGCTCCACAAAGTACGCCCCTGCACCAAACACTGACTATCCTCAGTGAGTCAGCCCCAAACACAGACTGTCTCCCCAACCCCACAAAACAGACCATCCCCCAGCCCCACCAAACATAGACCGGTCCAGTGAATTTCCAACAAACACCACCACAATTGTAGCACAGTAACTGAGTGTCTCACCCCACCAACATGACCAGTGTCCACACCATACCAAAAAATTGCCACCCACCCACCAACATGGACAGCCTTCATACAGCAAATCACATCCCACCCAAAGAAACACAGCTCACAGCAACCTTCCACCCATTCTCAAGACATGTGCATGGCCAGACAACTTCAAAAAAAAAAACATTTCTGGGATGTGAATGATATTAATTTCAACAACCAGCTTTGCAGCACAGTTACTCACCAAACTGCAGGCAGACAGCAGCATGCAGCAGGGCACAGCAAGGCAAGAAGGCAGGTCAGGTAGTTAGTCTCCCCAACAGTCCTGCTCTTCAGATTAACTCGACGGGACAGTAATAATTTTTTCGACACCAGATGAACGGTCGCATTATGCGCCGTTTCAGCCTGCATGACCGCTTTCACTGTTCTGGGCCTGGCTGTTCACTGACCTGAGTAATCTCTAGGTGGACCATGGAACTGGTGGGCACGGGTATGGTGGGACTTGCCGGTCACTTGCCTTTTTTTCAGGCCTGCTGCACAGGAGTTGTGTGCAGGCAGCCTGGCTATGCCTCAGACTCACTGTACTTGTCTACTCACCTCCACCTGGTCTGTCCGGTAGAGGCTCAGGCTGCAGACCCCAGGCTCGGGATGGAGGCTCAGGTGGGGAGCCCAGAGCACAGCTGGCTGCACAGATAAACAGAGAGGTAGTCAGAGGACTGGTGAGGTATATTTAACCGGGCTGTTGAGACAGTGGTTGGGTGGGAACACTAGACTGATTGAGACAACCTGTAACAACGGTGACACCTGACAGATAACCAACGCATCGCTGCTCACATCCTGAACAGCTTCTCTCAGCCCTACTTATTATTGATGTTGCTGTTCCTTCATGGAAGGCAATATCAACCAATGGCAATTAACAGAGTACTGCTCACGCTGATGGCTTAGCTTTCGCAGCACTTCGATCGGCTGTAATATGGTATATTATGGTTGCAGGCTTGCAGTCAATCAGAAAGGGATAGTTTTTTGTTTAAGAGACACTCTGGTGTTGCACTGCACCCCTCTTCCCTCCCACGGAGAGGTGTAGGCAGTGGCATAGCCTGAGCCCCTTCAATATTAAACAAAAAATTGATAACCAGAGAATGGTGGCTGGCCTCCTGCTGAAGTCTTGTTGTCTTCAGGGGGCAGCTGCCCCTCTGCCACCCTGCAATCTACGCCCACACTCTTGTGTGAGTCCATTGATCGGAAGCACACCTTCAGTCTGTTGCACAAAGTACTCTTTTCACTTGTTTATCTCGGTCCTACCTGTCTTTATTTCTGACCTAGTAAGTAGATCGCCTCAGACAGACGCCTTGTTTTATCACTCATTTTCCCTTTTCTATCCCCAGACCCTTGTGACCACCATTAACTCGAGTAATTTAAGATTGGGGACAACAGGACAACTGTAGCAGCAAGCAGTTGTAACTCAAATTGTATTTGGTAAGCGTTTAACATTTCAGGTTGTCCTTTAGTGGCATTATGCTGTGTAGGCTAAATACAAACCATTGTTAATTGTTTAGACCCTGGTGTTGTGATATTTTACATTATGTTCACTTGCACCTTCGCAAGGGGTGAGCTAATACAATTTCATATTATATACAGAATAGGATGTTTGGCCCATCTATATTTTGATTTAGGACAGCACCTGGGTCACTGGATGTATCTGTTTAGCAGAAATGGTTTCTAAGTCTGGGCTGCTTAAAACAGAGCTGAACATAATGCAGACTTTATGGCTTGAAAAGCCATCACACCTGGGGTCCATTTCTCATTATTTGGCATTGCTAGAGCTCAGTGAAGGAAGTAGTTAATTCAGCAAAGTTGGGGGTCTCCTGATAACGAGCCAGCCCTTAAAATAAAATAGGCTAATACAAGAAACACAAACCACAGCACTGTATAGACCCTGTAAAGCTACTGTCTTTTGCATAGTTCACTCGGACCTTCACAAGGGTGAGTTATGTTAATACCTGTACTATTTAAAGAAGTAAAGTGCTGTAACATTGACTTAGAATTTAAGAGGCTAGAGGCAGTGTATCGAAACATAAAACCTTCCTCCTGTATCTTTGTCATATAATTTAGTAGTCAGAGTCCTCTGGTTGTTGGTAATGCAATGATCCTATAAATGGACTGGGAGTGTTCAGCACTAATTTCTTTGTTCCTTTTATTTGTTATTCTCCTTATTTACACCTGCACAGAGGGAGAACTTCTGTTGTTGGGTTGTTACCCCTATGACAGTCAGAATAGTCTTTAGCAGGGTATAAGTCTCATGAGGAGTAAATAGTACAATGCCGCTTGTTAATAAGTAAGATAGATGCCATCATCCAAAAAAGGGGGCAGAGTTTATATAATGTAGCCTTTCTATTCAAACTGGGAATATGGTATGAGATGGCACTGACTTAATCCAGATAGATTTTGAGGACCGTGGTAGTCTCCCTCCCCCACCCCATCAAAACCACTTATCTCTGGATTGTTGAAACTGTTTTAGGTACAATTAAAATAAAATCTCTGCTGCCCCACCTGCTCACTTGGTTCACCACGACTTAGGAGTCACCTAAAGAAAATGGTGGAAGAAAAGGACAGGATTGGTAGGAACTCACATTCAACACTTGCAGGGAACCAAAAGGTACAGTGATTTTGAACTCGGCAGCCTAAAGCAGCTGGAACGGTTTGGGTACAGGTGTGAGAAGAATTTCGTGTCAATCAAAGCATGGAATCTTGCAACAGCCCACCACCCCAGTAAAGACTTGCATACAACCATGCCCTCACCTCACCCTGGCCAAGAGCAGATCTTGCACCAGCCCTCCGTCAAGATTCATCCAACCAGACCAGCTCAAGAGTGAATATGCAACCAGCTGCCCCCGGTCAAGACAGGTACAACCAGGCCCCTTACTATGGCGGAGAGTGGCATCTGCAAACAGCACCACATAAACATAAGACTAGAATATGCAATGTTTATACTGCAGGTCAATCATATTTAAGACACACACATATACAGGTTAATTCATGTTAAGAATTCTTTGCTATGCCATCTCACTGTCAGTCACACTAGTACTATTACTTGTAGCAGGCAGCTGTGACAACACTTAGCATTGTGTACAGCTTAAAAAAAAACCAGTACATACCTGGTCTCAATTTCTCTTGTACCTGGACGTCAAGGACCATCAGGCGCGACCAGACGCCGACACTCCAACTCTGGAGTGGTGGCGCTAGCAGTGCAGATTTAAATGGATCAAGCAGCAGGCAAGCAGGCAGAATGAATGTTTCATGATGGCTCCCCGATTATAAACCTGGCAAGCCAGAGACATTAAAAGAAATCAATAGTTAGTAATTATTCGCACTGTCAGGATAGGACACACCTGTGGGGGAGATCCTATCCACCATCCAGGAAGATTTTACTATGCTGACCTGAGGCCCCTCCTCAACTCGCAAGTCACACATCAGTAAAGAAGGTTATCATAGTATTACCAAATGGGCAGGATAAGGTCCAGGAAAGGGCTTTACCACACAGTCAGATGAAGCTAGCCTCAGCCACCATGAGCAGTCAGCAGCAAGCATCAAACAGCCCACCCCAAGGATCTGAGCCTGGATTCAGAATACGAGACAGTCACTGTAGCAGACTTGTGGAAGCAAGGCAGGTCCGGATGAATCATCTGCTGCAGAGTAGAGTTTCGGGCAACTCAGCAGCATAGCAGGGCTCTGAAGTTAAGATTTAGGCTGGCGACTGTGGCATTGGCACTTTACATATTGATTCAGAATGGCAGACAAACTTGGCTGGCTGCAGGCACAAGAAAAAAAGGAAAATATACTAGTAGTATACTATTAGTGACGTGATATAATGCGAAAATTGTTGTGCCTGCTCTGTTGGCCACCACCACCAGGCAACACTAACACTGACCAGTACTTGCTGCATCTGCCCCGCTTGGTCCAGTCCACCAATCTTTAAGTTTAATCCTCCATCGCCCTGCCCAGCTAGAGCCTCACCTCAGTTAGACAAATACACAGACAAAACTTCTAATATATATTTATGTTTTTCCATAAGCACAACAGTAAACTGTAGGATTATGAACAGCCACAAAGATACAGCAGTGGAGGCAATGCAATCAATAGAACTTTTTTGAAACCTTTGAATAAATCACTATCGAGCAGTCATGGTTGAGAAGAAGAAGATGCATCCAAGTGTTATTTAAACATAGAACATGTGTTAGTTTATAAGGTAAACCAGCCCTGACCAGGAGACACCATTCACATTGCTCCTAGTACCTTTTGATGAAAACATGAAATTACAGAATCTGTGCACTGACTCCTGCTGTCAGCCTATACTTTACAACACCAGCATGATTAATTTGTTTCCACACCTCAGAGGAAGTCACTGCAGCCAGTACTATTTGAATCAATTGTAGTCTTTACTGTACCAGCAGATAGCAGAATCCATCAGTCTCGCCTGCCATGCTCGACTCCCACCCCCAAAAAAATACCGGGTTGTCAGTGTCTGAGTCCAGACCATGGCTGCAAAGACTCCCTAGCTCAGAACGTCCCAGAACTGTTGTGTGGTCATGATTGCATAGCTGGGCTTACAGAGTTGGACAGTGCCCAAGAAATTCGAGCTGTTAATAAAAATGTTGCGCAAAGGCAGCTGCACACCTAACCTATCTCTTCCTGGTTGCCTGACCCTGTGTCCTCCTGTCCCGCTTGGTGTACTTGGCTGGCAGCTCGCTTCACTCATGCAAGTCTCCAGTCAACCAGAACAGATGGACTAGAGACATGAAGTGACCCCAACCAACCTCGCGTTGGCTCTCGCCCTGGCGCTGGTTGTCAGCATATTCCTGTTCTTGCATCCTGCAGCTGCTCACCCATAGTGCTGCCGTTTCCGTCCACTGTGCAATACCTAACCTAGCCCTTCCTGGCTCCCTGACCCTGTGTCCCCTGTCCTCCTGTCCTGCTTGGTACTTGGCTGTGTGCTCGCTTCACTCACGAAGTCTCAAGTCTAATCAGGACGGACTAGAGGGACGGAAGGGACCATCAGGGCGATGTTGATTTTTTGACAGAGGGGCAAAGACAGATAAGTCCTGGTCCTCCCAATAAACACTAAACCAACAGGCTGGGTGTACGCTTAGGGCAACTCATAAGCTATCAGGTTTTTGATGCATCCTGGTATTTTGAGGGTCATTTTGAAACATTTTGGCTGCTTTTAAAGATATCACCATGTGCTAAGATCTCACCATGTTGTCTCAACTTTTTTTTTGTCACAGACTGAATTTAGTCAAGATCAGCTTTTTTGTCACTAATAATATTTTTTAAAGAATACAAGAGCTAGGGCATTCCTGAGGAATAGCTTGGGCCCACTTGTAAACTGAATGCTTGAGGCAATGTCAGGTTCAGGCATTCACTAATGCCTGAATACATCAGCAGCATAGCATAGCAGCAGCATTTGTATAGCGCTTTATATCCAGCGCTTTACAATGCAGACTGGTAGAAGTGACTGAATGTGTGGTGGCCATATCGCACATCATTACCCACACAGAGCCTGGATAATTGTATGAACCGCTTGTGGGAAGGGACGTTGCCAGACACCGAATGTTCCCTCTTGCGGCGAGTGCCCTGTTCTTTTACTTCATTAGACACCCACCAGACAACACCAGGATGGGCAGAAGGACCCTGTTTAACGCCTCATCAGAAGGATGGCACACTTCGCAGTACAGTACCCCAATACTGCACTTGGATGCTAGCAATTTTAGGCAAGTCCAATCAGTGTGAGATTGAACTATTTGTTTCTGGTCCAGAGGCGATGAAGCTTAACTGACATGCTGAACTTAGCAGGTCATTAATTGGCCAGGAAATGCTCTAGACTAGATATTTTTTCCTTACACTGTTTTCAGTAAAAATAAAATTACCTGTTTAAACACAAGTAAGTGTGTATGTGTGTTTAGGGGTATAAACCATTGTACCATGTTGCAGCTTTATTTGAGCATAGGCACTTGAAAGCTCCCATGGAAGCAGCCGCGAATGAGCTACTGCCCTCCACCAAACCAGAGGTGGAGAATATCACAGAAAAAAAAATACAGGGTACTCAGCTATCTCACTTTTTATTTTGCGGTCACAGCTTGTCCGATGGAGCCCAGCTGAGATGCAACATCTAGTTTGCAGTGGGGTCCTGCTACTCTACTGCAGTAGCTGGCTGTATGGGACAGAGCACTGTGAGAGATTATGTGAGTGGTCCAAGGTCACAAGGCAAGTCTCTTGGCGCTTAGTGAGGTTTGAACCTCAGCCTGCAATTCCATTGTTATCCCTGTCCAACCTCTAGACCCTCAGAAAATGCTACAAAATGATTGACCTGTAAGGTACCCAACCAGACTGCCTACTGCTATGGAGCACTCAGATAGAAGCCCTCTGCAGACAGGCTGTTGGCGTTAGAAGGGTCAGTGATTGTTCTTCTAGTAAACCTGAGTATACCATATGCAAACTGCAGTGCCCCCGACTATTTTTTCTCACAAAGTTTTAGGTCAATTTTTTTATTTTAAATTACAAAACAATTTTGCTTGTATTTGGTTTTTTCAAATTTCTCTGCTGTCTCATGTTCCATGCAAGCAGTGAAGAGGTCAAGGACTCTGATGGTAGATCCTTTCAAGCAAACAGTGTTTTACAATGCCACATTCAATTTGGTGTTTATCAGTTTAACATACTGTAAATCTTGTTTGGATCGTGATCCTATACTTTAAACTAAAACATCATCACTTGTGATGGAGTCTACACCACTACTGTACCCTGTTTATATAGATCACAGAGTGCAAACCACAGATTACGAGTTATATGTTTCCAGAGTACAGGATTCCCCAACCAGATAACATGTCCCAAAAATATCACTTTTATGTATCTAAGTTTGTAAGTCCAAAATAGTTCCATGATTCAAAATATGGATCAATCACTCCTCATTTAGTCCTGTGTCTGGATCCAAGCAGCCCATAGTAGGAACATAGGAACGTGTCGACAGAAAAGGACCTCCAGGGCCAACAAGTCTGCCCATTAGCCTAGCATCCCTAGGCCTGCCCCTGATATGCCCCCCACCTTTCCTTTTAACAGCCCTCTGTGTCTGTCCCACACCCTCTTGACCCCCACTGAATTTTCTCACACTACTTCCCTAGGCAGCCCATTCCAGGATTTCACCAGCCTTTCTGTAAAGAAGTTGTTCCTGATATTGCCCCTGAACTTGTACCCCTCCAGTTGGAGATCATAACCATTTTTTCTGGGGCACTTTTTCATCTGGAAGGGTTTTTCCAGGAGCCATCTTGTTTATCCCTTTCAGGTACTTGAGGGTCTCTATCATGTCCCCCCCTCAACTCCAAAGGGATACATATCCATGGCTCCCAGACCTCCTCATGCAGCAGGTGAAGACTAAGCCCTTTAAACATCTTTGGTTACCCTCCTCTGTACTCTTCCACCTCTCTGCATCCTTTCCTCAGGCCTCCAGAACTGGACCATTACTCCAGATGAGGCCTGACCAGCTGGGTGTACAGGGGACCAAAACCTCTGTCCTTCTGCTGGTGATTCCTCTCCCAATGCATCCCAACACTTTACTGGCTTTTGCCACTGCCTCACCACACACACTGCCTCTGACACCTTCAAGTCCTGAGTGATGATGACACCAGGTTCCTCTCTCCATGGTGAAAATCACCAGCGGCTCACCCCCTAGCCTGGCCCATTCTCTCCATTCCTTCTTCCCAGGTCCATTACTTTGCATTTCACCACTGGAGAGAGATAATTTCTACTCCCGCCCACTCCTCCAATCTCTGTAGGTTTCTGCATCCTTTCCAGTCCAACCTGTATGTCCACTCTATTACCGATTTTGACATCCTCAGCAAACAGGCTCACTCTACTCTCCAACCCTCCACAGTGTCGCCACATAGATGTGCAACAGCAGGGGTCCCGACACCGACTCCTGGGCATGCTGTTTATGACTTGCACTTCCTGAGGGGACCCATTTATCAACACCTCTGTATTCTCCCCACCAACCAGTTAGCACCCATTGCACAACTACCTTCCCAAGACCTAGCCATTCCATTATGTGCAACAGCCTACCATGTGGTAACATATTAAAGGCACTCCTGAAATTTAGGTAGGCTATGTCCACTGACCCGCACTGATCGACCCACCGATTGACCTCGTAAAAGAACGTTACCAAATTCATCTGACAAGAGCTGCCCTTAGTAAAGCTGTGGTCTTTGGGTCAAGCAGTGTCGCTTGCCTCAGGTAGTCCGTAGACTCTGTCCTTGAGCAGCCAATCCATAAGCTTGCCTCACCACTGAAGTTAGACTCACTGGCCTGCAATTGCTCTAATCCTACCTTCCCCCTCCTTATGCATGGGAGCACATCTGCACATTTCCAGTCCTCCAGGACTACCCCATTCATCAGGACTCATTGAATAGATAGGTCAGGGGAGCCATTAGCTCCTCATCAGCTCGCAAGCCATGCCCTAGGGTGAATCCGATCCGGCACCATGGCCTTGTCCTCCTCAGACCTTAAGCTCATTCGAGATCTCTCTTCATGGAATGGTCCCAATTCAGCCCCTCACTTCCTGATGGAACCTGACTGTGCCCTCTCATAAATATCATGCTAAATAACTATTGAGTAATTCAGCCTTCTCCTGGTCACCTCTACCTTCTCCCTGTCTCCGTCCACATGCCCGGCAACCCAGTCCCCCCTTTCTCCATTCTCTTATATGCCTAAAAAGGTCTGATCCCTTCCTGATCCCCATTGGCTAACTCTCCTCTGTTTGTGCTTTTAGTCCACCTGACCACCTCCTAGCTTCCTTCTGCTTATCATGGTAAGCATCGTAGTCCAGCTTGCTCTGTGTCATCTTGTACTGCCTGAAAGCCCACCACTTTGCCCCAATGCTTTCCCACTTGCCTGTTGAACCACAGTGTCCTCCTTCCTTCTGCTCTTGCTTACCTTCTTTGAACAGTGGTCCATGTTCCCATGATTGCCTCTTAATTTTGGACCAAATATCTTTCACCCCTACATTCCCCCACCCCCTAATGCCCATCTAGTGTACTCCTCATCTTTCCAAAATCAACCCATCTGAAATCTAACCCTTCACCTTAGTTCTCGATGGCATGAGGCTGCTGCATGTATCATGAACCACACTGTGCTGGTCACTGCTTCAAAGGCTGTCCCATACTGTTACCTCACCCACCTGTCACCATTCATAGGTACCTGGTGTCCAGCTGCACCCTCCTAGTGGGCTCCTTGACCAGCTGACTTAGGTAGGCTATCTGTGGTGGGTAAACAATCACTCTGCTTCTGGATGAGGAGGCAGACAGTGTTTGCCACTCCACATTGAGATCTCCCAGCAGCAGCACTTTATCAGCGCCATCCTAAGTATCTCCTTGACCATCTGGCTGTCCACTTCTACAGTTTGCCCTGGTGGCCTGTACACAACTCCCATTCACAACACCTTGCCCTTCTGTGGCCTGTGAGACCTATAGGGCCTGAGTGTCCCAACACCTGCCTTGTGTTTCCAATGCCTGGATCCCCTCCCTCACATAGAGCACTATGCCCCCCTTTCCGGCCAACCCTGTCCTTCCTGAACAGTGTATAACCTGGAATGTTCCTGTCCCATTCCTGCCCATCATGGAACCAAGTCTCTGTGATGTCCACTATGTCCATCTCCTCCTCCATCATGATCGCCACCAAGTCTGGTACCTTGTTGCCCAGGCTCCTGATGTTTGTGCACATGGCCCTCCATTTATACCCTTCTCTAACCCTCACCTTCCCTCTCCTAATGGATTTGGTTTTGCATGTGACCACAGATCTGGATCCGCCAGTTTAGCACTTGCTTGGGGAGGACAGCTGTCCCCACTCTGTTCACTGTTAGGTGACACCTACAGCTCCTTCCACCCCATATCAGTTTAAATTGTACTGCTCTCAAAGAATTCCCCAAGGTGAGAAGGGAGACAAGTTATGTATGAGAGACATCACTGGGAGAGTGAGACTTGAAAATTAAAACTAGTCCCTGACAGAATCTGCAGGGGCACATAATTGGACTGTGACAAAAGACAATAATACAGCTGACACAAGGGGGTCAACATGGGACTGGATGGAGAGGTGATACAGTAAAGGGAGCAGCTGGCAGATAACAGGAGTGGTAACATGTAACATCATAATGCTAACATTTTTTTTTTTTTTATTGTTTTGGTAACTTGGTAAGGCCCACTAGGCACAAGTGCCTGTTTTCAGGGATGACCTGAGCACTGGGGTGGTTACGTGACTTGATCAGAGTCATACAGTATGCAAGTGGAGGTTGTGGGAATCAAGCCCAGATCTGCTGGATGCACCAAGGTCATTCACAGCTGGTTACTCTAACCTCTAGTCTATACAACTAGCCCCAAATGGGGGCAGAAAATGGAGGAGAACAGCTGTAACATCACAATAGTGCAGCACAGAGATTAACGAAGGTTTTAGATGTACACAAAAGTAATTCATTTTCCAACTCAACAGTGATAAATAGCACACCAGAAAGGAC
This sequence comes from Neoceratodus forsteri, assembly GCA_016271365.2. Classification (NCBI taxonomy): domain Eukaryota; kingdom Metazoa; phylum Chordata; order Ceratodontiformes; family Ceratodontidae; genus Neoceratodus; species Neoceratodus forsteri. The sequence continues at coordinate 1,268,477,875 of CM057453.1, forward strand.
CAGTGAGGAGTTGACTTGCATATTTTGCTGTGGGGATGCATCATACCGGCAACACAAATTAAAAAGCATTAATTAAACTGCTGCTTAATAATCATTGTAAGATACTTTTTACAGTTTGAAAATAAACACTGCCACAAAAGAGGCTCGCCCGTGAGCTGGAAATGCGAGGAGTCCCAGAACCCGCCCAAAGCTGGAAATGCAGGGAACACCCCCCAGTGGGAAATGTGAGGAGTTGCAGCCCCCACAAGCTAGAAATGTGAGGAGCCCCCCTCTCAGAGCTGGAAATGTGAGAGGTCCCAGACCACCTCCTTCCTGAAGATGTAAAATTTGGAGCATCAGCCCCCTCTCCAGGGCTTTGAATGCAGAGGCACCCCAGGTCCCCACCTCCAGGGCTGGAAAGTGAGGAGTCCCAGGTCTCCCCTTACTAGAGCAGGAAATGCAAGGCGTCCAATCCCTTTCTTCCTGGAGATGGAAATGTGAAGAGCCCCAGCCCCAGGGCTGAAATACAAGGATCCCAGGTTCCCACCATTTAGTGCTGGTAAAGTAGGCGTTCCAGAGCCCCTCCCATCTCAGGGCTGAAAATGCAAGGAGTCCCAGGTCCCCTTCCCAGAGCTGGAAATGCTAGAATTCCCGGCAACCCCTTTCAGAGCTGGAAATGTGAGGAATCCAGGCAGCCACCCCAGAGCTGGAAATACAAGGGTCCGTTCCCCTCCTGGAGCTGGAAATGTGAAGTGTCCCAGGGTCCCTCCCCAGAGTTGGGACTATGAAGGGTCCCAGGTCGCTCACCCCAGAATTTGGGTCAGGACTGCAAGAGTTGTCAGCCCCCACCCCAATAGATCTGGGATTGCAAGGGGTTTCAGGCCCCACTCCTCTTAGCTGGGACTGCAAAGGATCCCAATCTTCCCTCCCCAGAGCTGGGACTGTGAGGGGTCTAATACACTCCCTCCACTGAGCTGGAACTTGGGGTCCCACGCCCCCTCCCTGGAGGGAGACTTGGGGTCCCATGCCCACCCTTCTCCAGATCTGAGAATGATAGCGGTTGTAGGCCTCTCCAAATTTGGAACAGTTAAAGGATCCAGCTTTATTTTTGTTAAAACAAAATGGGAATCAAATCACATAAGCACGTCTCAGCACTTCACTTGGGTGTGGGGCTCTTAGTGCTGATTGTCCCCTTTAAAGTCTCTGTCAGTATTTGAACCCTGCTGTTGCTTAAAATACATAAATATTGGTGGGCCCATGCAGTCACTAGGACTGTAGATGCTGTAAGTGGTCATGGCGACCAGGTACTAACCACCTCTATTTTGTGCTACACATGGTGATATGCACAACAGGAGTCACAGTCCTAAAGCATGGCAACCCTCACTAACCCTACTACAGAGTTTTAAAATACCACTTGCCTTCCAAACAGTTGTGGGCAGCTGGTAGGGGTATTGTAAACCTGCAATGAGGACCGAGGAGGTGGAGGATGGAGATAATTATAGAGCATGGTGTTGGAAAGAGCCATGATGGGGAATAAGGATGAGGAGGAGGGCCAATGTATGTCAGGGAATGTTTAGGGTTAGGAAAGAGACTGAAGGGAAATACACAAACAGGCAGTGCAAGTACAGTATGTAAACAAAGACATTTATTAAAAAGGGGCATTTGACTCACCAGAGTTAGTATTTTCACTAATAAATTTGTTTGTATGACAGTCCTATGTTCTGCCTGTTTGTGTATAGAGGTGTGCGAAGTTGCCAAAATTTGTTTTGTGAAACAATTCACTTTGACCACAATTTGCATCTTTATTTCCCCACTGAACCACCCAAATTCATGCAGCAATGCTAAGAAAACTGGCAATTGCTGCTGAATTAGACAATCCACATAATGATGCCATATGAATTTGTGCAATTTGCCAGTGGAAAATAATGCAAATTGTGGTCTAACGATCTATGATCTTGTTGATCGTGATTGTTATTTTCAGTTACTTCGCCCATTTGTTTAGTACAGTAACTATTGCTCCCCTCTTTGTCGTTCCTTTTTACTACTGCCCAGCCCTTACTCCTCCCAGTACAACTTGTGCTTCTAACCACACTGTGGTCTCTGCATCTAGCAGTGAAATAAAAAATCATCAAACAAATAGCATGCATCTTTCATCTTGTCATATGTATGCTGCTGAAATTAAAACAAACTGCGGCAACTGCCATGTCAACGGCCAGCCACAACACTCATGCTCTTCCTACTTGCAGTGCCAGCTCCACGGCCCCCGCTATCTTGAGATGCAACATCTCTAAATTCGGAGGAGCCAGAGAGGAGGATTTTTGGAACCAAGTCCGGCATTCAGATTCAATCGAAGCTGTGTGAGTTACTGAGATGGTACCGGGCCCAGGTGGGAGAGTCTTCCTTGGGTTTGGGGACCGATCTTGTTTGTCCTCGGGGTCAAGGTTATCAGTTATGGTGATACCCACCCAGTCAACGTCATGGCATGCATGCCTGATGAGTCCAGTCCGGTGGGTGGATCACCACGAAATCGAAAAAAGTGCCAGTCTCATTTGTCTGGGGGGGGAGCAGATAGCCTCCCCCCGTAATCTACGCCACTGGACCCCAACCAATCATCACGGCGTCCGCTCACACCACGGTGCGTGGCTGTCAGCATAATGCGGCTCCCTTGCAGCGGCTCAATTGCATCCTGCTGCTGCCCACCTATATTGCTGCCTTGCACTGCCGTCCACTCCGGTGCCGTCCACTCCGGTACTCCCCCCCGCTCGCTGTTCATCCACTTCCGTGCACACCACCCCCCCCGCTCATTGTCTGGCTGTCACCAAGGCAAACCTCACCTCCACCTGGCTCCACTTCATCCCAACTACTAATCTCAGTGTCAGCAGGCAGCAAGTATGGCGCAGCTCTCTCTGGTGTTGCAGTTCTCTCCTCCGGGTCCAGCACAAGCAGCAAAGTGAGGTCACAGCGGCATAGTGTGGGGCTTTTAAACAACCCACCAGAAAAAGCAACGCCCACCTGGCTGTGATCAACATGGCAGCGAAGTTAGATCCTTTCCAAAGAAAAGAGCTGACCATATTCTTAGGGCAACTTTTCACCCACCAAGCAAGAGCTGATCAGCATCGTGATCAGCCTGCTGTGGTCCTCCCCCCAATGTAAAAACAATCCCTCCCACCCTCTGCCAGGTATCCGTCCCACCTCCCACTGCTTTCCTCCTTCCTTCTTAATTTTCTGACACCAGGGTTCCAAATTCCCAGTGCCAACTAGTACCCCACCTGTGTTCCCACTAAGGTGCAGGCTTGTGCAGCCATGCAGCATCCACAAACCAGCCACGCACTGCTGAAATGGTAATGCACAAACAGCTGATCAACTCAGTGCAAACACAGACATGTGCACTGAAGCATGGTTGCCGAATGCACTTTATAAAGACAGAGGCTGCTCCAGCAGGTAATTGGTATGTTGCTGTGAATGAATGTGATTTCACTGTCTTCAGCCTACAACCCCTTCCCCTCCATCATAGCTAACACCAACTTCCAGGAACAGCAAAAGATCAAACGAAAAAGACTGAGCTAGAAAGACCCCTGCCACCCCCCCACCTGAACCGTTTCATTTTGGGTTGCTTCGTTGGCTGTAAAAGTAGTGCCCTCCTTCACCCCAGGGAAAGCAATGGCAGTTCAGGCTGAGCACAACTGGGAACTGATTTATTGGAAAAAAAAAAAAAGATAATACAGTGAGTTCCCTCCAGGTTCAATCTGCAGTGGGTGCTGAACTGCCAAAATGCTTAGGCAGACTGCTGTGGACACCAACAGATACTATTGCTATGCTGTATGATTGGTTCTAGTCTGGGGTTGCTCTTTTTATGATAAAATCAGACCACCATCCTGAATGATCACTATGGCACTGAGCTGACAGCAAAGAACTGTAGTAGCTGTTTTCAGTAATTCAATGACATTTCCTGCTGAGTCATTGGCAGTACATAGTGAGTCAGTTTCAGCTTGGCTCTCAGTCACAGAATTTATACTGAAAATCAGTCCCCTACCCACTACCCAGTCCATAAGAGTCTCGCTCCTGTGCTTGACCCCGCATCCCCCAGCCAGCAGAGTTACTGTAAAACAGACTGGGAAAACAGCTAAGGCTAAACTGCATTTATACCGGAAGTCTGCCAGCCCCACCCAGTTGAGAAGAGCCCCACTCCTGTGCACCTCCCAGCTGGCAGTACTACAGTAAAACAGACACAGACTGAGTCCAGGACTGGGAAGCCCCCAGCCCCGTGTCGACACCACTGGACTAGCCAATCTCACGGCATCCGCCATGCCGCTAATGCTCCCTTTTTATCCAGTTGCTGCCCACCTACCAGTGCTACCTTGCACTGCCGTCCACCCGTGTGCCCCACCGCCGCTTCGGCTGTCTGTCCACTTCGTGCGCGCTGTACCCCCGCCTGTACAGCTGTCTCCGTCAACCTCACCTGGCTCCACTTCGCCCAAACTCCTGATCTCAGTGTCAGCAGGCAGCAAGTATGGCGCAGCTCTCTCTGGTGTTGCAGTTTTATCTGCTCAGAGTCCAACACAAGCAGCAAAGAATAGGTCCCAACGGAGTAATGCGGGGCTTTAAACAACCCACCGGAAACAGCAATGCCCCTCCTAGCGGATCATTTTTGCAGCCAGTTGGATCCTCGAGTGTCTGACGTGGACCTGAATCGCTAGCTACGCCCTCGATCGTGATGCCACTGCATGGGGGCTGGAACTACGGGATGCCAGCTTACATGGGACCCGAGTAAATATAACAATTGAATAAAATCACCAAAATAAGGAAACAAGCCAAACTAAAAGAATTAATGTGAAGGTAAGGGATGTGCTGAAGAAAGTAAAACATAATTTTTTTTAAAGATGCAGTGTTGTTCTGAAAATTGTGGCAAACGGCTGACAGTGTCCCTTTAAGGAGTGTTTTTTTATTTATTTATTTAGTTTTTGTTGACCGGGTAAGTGTGCTAGCCAACAAGTGACTATTTTCAGGCATGATCCGGGAGGTACAGTTACAGAACACAGTGATACATAAGAGATTACACAAAGCAGGATACATTTGCAGGATACATAAGAAATTACACAGAGCAGGATACATTTGCAAAGGACAAAGTCACACAGTGTAGTCAAGCATAGCAATAAGGATAAAATTACATGTATTCAGTTGTTGAGAACTGGGGAGAGGTGGTGAGGACAGGTGTAAGGGTAGGGCAGGAGAGATGGAGACAGGGGTGGTAGGACGAATAGCAAAAGGGAGGACAGGAGGGAGGTTAAGGCACCAAGTGCGGCATTAGCGGAGAAGGTTACCACCTGTGGCGGGACGGTGGAACCGGGAGTCAGCAAGAGAGACGGAGAGGTCGGGGAACAGGACAGTGAAGCTATGGGTGAAAAATAGAGAGGGAGGAGAGAGGGTGATGTGCAGGGGAGGGTGGGGACTAGGTGCAAGGGTGAGGAGGATTTGAACTAAAGGAATGGGGAGGGAAGGGTAGGGTGGAAGGGCAGGGTATAGGAAAAGGGATGAAGGGCATGGAACAGATAGGAAGAAAGTGAGGGTAGGAGATAGAGTGCACCTAGTAAGAGTGCAGTGGAGCAGAAGAAGGGAGGAGGACAAGGCGAGGCGGTGAAAACGGCATTGGCGGGTAGAGTAGTAACCTGCGGCTGAGCTGGTGGAACTACAGATGGCAGGAGAGAGAGGAGTCACGAACTGGTGGGAGGTGGGATAAAATAGGAGAGGGAGGTGAGGACTGAGCATGGAGAAGAGGAAGAATAAAGAAGGAGGAAAGCTGGCAGGAGAGGGGCAGAAAGGTGAAAGAAAGGTAGGAAGGGTGGCGGCAAGTTACGGCAGTTAGCGGTACAAGGTAGCAACCTGTTACCGGGCGGTGGAACAAAAGAGGCAGAGAGGGGAGTGGAGGCGGTTAGAGGGGGAGTAGGCAAAGAGCAGGAGAGGGAGGGCAGGAAAAGGAGGGGTAATGACAGGGGTACTGGAGAAATGGCTAAGTGGGAAGGGAAGAGCGGGCTGGGAAAGTAAGTGTTACAGGAACAGAGGTGCAGGATAAGGAATGAAGGTGGGAAAACAGCTCAGGAGTGAGGGCTAAGTGACTAGGCAGTAATTAGAGAGCTTTACAATTGGCATCAGAACAACAATGTTATACAGTATCAACAAACATGAAACATAAAAGCAAAAACAACCAAGAATAAAAAAGCAAGTGCCTATAATACATAATAGGAGGGAGGAGAACAGGTTAGGAGCATGGGATTCAAGAGGATCAAAACAAACACATTTGTCCATCGAGGTAAGGAAAGCTCTGAGATTGTGCTTAATGCATCGTGAGAAGGAGCATTTCTTAGTCCCTGGGCAGCAAGTTCCAAAAGTGAGGGCAGCATAACTGAAGGCTCCCAAGCCCTTTTTGTGTGGCAGAGGAATATTCAATAAGGACTTGTCAGAGGATCTAAGGTCCCGTGAAGGTATAACCGGTTGGAGTAGTTTTGAGAGCTCAGCTGGCTTTGATGCTCTGATGATGGTGTCTGAAAGGTTGCAGAGGTAATATTGCCTGGTGGAGGAGGGAGATAGCCAGCCCAGGTCTTTGTATAGCTGACAGTGGTGCTTCAGGCATGATGCTTTAGCCGCATACCTGCAAACATTGTTGAAGGTGAAGGTGAAGTGTGTGACTTGAACGCCTTTAATATGAGGGGGTCTACAGGGATGGACTATTCCATTAAAAAAGTATGTCACAAGTCAGGACACTGGAGGTTCAGAGACTGTAGATTGAATGTGAAATACATTTAAAGTAATAATCTAAAACATTAGAGTTTTCACATAAGATGTGTTTAAGGACAAAGGAATGGCCGGGTATGAATTATGGGAGCAAAAGGTGGGAGACCCCCACTTGGAGTAACCAAATTCACCTCTACAGGTTCGCTTTGGGACACCTGTTACTTTCTCTCGGGTACTTGGCCAGTGCTCAAAGAAAGTACCCAGACATAGGATTTTTGAGAGTATTCCCTTTATGGAGCCTGTATGTGCTCATAGGTGGTAGTAGGGAGCCACCAAGAAATGATCCATGCCCAAATGGATAGTAGTCCAGGATGCGGCCGGAATGCCACGCTGGACGTTCTAAGAAGAGTACCAGTAGGGCTGAGACCCCAGGGAGATTCAAAACCTGAGGGTTACAGTGGAAGAAATGTGTGTTTGTCAGGATGAATCTGCATTACCAGGGAGTGTAGCCCCACGGGGGTCCATCTATGCATTATTGTTCAGTTGTGTTGTGAATAAAAGCCACACTTTAGAATCCCAACTCCTGGTATGGAGATTTCAGTTATTGCTTCCTGTGTCCAGATTACTTGGGTGCCCCTGTGCAGAGTGTCAAACCTAGCCAAGATACCGAGCAACAGTTTTCTCCCCGAACCCAGGTCACAGGTAGGGGGTTACATATGGAGGCACCACACAGCGCTAATAACAAAAAATAGAATAAACCCTACCCCTGAGGTTACAATAGTACAAAGACTGAGTGTGTATACAAAAAATATATAGTATTCACACTATACTTAGTACAAAGATTGAGTGTGTATACAGAAAATACATAGTACTCACACAATACATAGTACAAAGGCTGAGTGAGTACACAGAAAATACATAGCATTCACACTATACATAGTACAAAGGTTGAGTGAGGATACATAAAACACGTAGTATTCACACTATATGTAGTACAAAGGTTGAGCGTGTATACAGAAAATACATAGTATTCACACGATATGTAGTACAAAGGTTGAGTGCGTATACAGAAAATACACAGTCTCCACACGATACGTAGTACAAAGGTTGAGTGTGTACACAGAAAATACATAGTATTCACACTATGCATAGTACAAAGGTTGAGTGTGTATACAGAAAATACATAGTATTCACACTATACATAGTACAAAGGCTGAGTATGCATACAGACAATAGATAGTATTCACACTATACGTAGTACAAAGGTTGGGGTAGTATACAGAAAATCCATAGTATTCACACTGTATGTAGTACAAAGATTGAGTGTGTATACAGAAAATACATAGTATTCACACGATACATAGTACAAAGATTGAGCGTGCATACAGAAAATACATAGTATTCACACTATAGATAGTACAAAGGTTGAGTGTGTATACAGAAAATACATAATATTCACACTATATGTAGTACAAAGGCTGAGTGAGTATACAAAAAATACATAGTATTTACACAATACATAGTACAAAGGTTGAGAGTCTATTCAGAAAATACATAGTATTCACATGATACATAGTACAAAGGTTGAGTGTGTATACAGTAAATACATAGGCCCAGATATTCAAACTGTACCAGACTGTGGTGCAAGCCTGGGCGCAGCTAAACTTGGCTGTGCAGGGGCATGGACTGAGCGATATTCAAAGGAGCTGCACCATGGTTCAGCACCATTGAATATCGCTCCCTGGCCACCCACAGTGCACATGGCGCAGTGGCACTGCGCCAGCACCAGTGGCCAGAGTGTAGCATGGGGATGCGCTAGCGCAAGTTCCATTGCGCTAGGCGCAACAACCGCAATATTCAAAAGTTTACATGAAATTGGGCCATAATGTATGCGATGTGCAAATAGAGCCATTTACATGTCATTATGGCCCCATTTGCATGCAGGTGCGCCAATCCCCGACGACTTGCGTCTAGCGCCCTGCTAGGCAGCAGCCATTAGGGACCGATGCCTCCTGCAGGGTGGCAATGTGCCCCACAGCCCGATCATGGGCATTAGTAAAATAAGTAAAAACCCCTGTATCCCTGGTGGTCCAGTGGACTGCTGTCTGCCCGATCGTGAGCTGAAGTAAAAAATATACGTCTACTATATCACTGATGGTCCAGTGGACTGCTGTCTGCCCGATCATGAGCTGAAGTAAAAAATATACGTCTCCTATATCCCTGGTGGTCCAGTGGACTGCTGTCTGCCTGATCGCTAGCTGAAGTAAAAAATATATGTCTCCTATATCCCTGGTGGTCCAGGGGACCGCTGTCTACCCGACTGCGGGCTTAAGTAAAATAGTACTGACTCCCATATAGCTGGTGGTCCAGCGGACCCCCCTTCACACCCGCCCACAGATCTCCCCCACCCCCTGCCCCCCGGTCAGCGGCAGGCAGCAGCACCCCACCCACCTGCCGCCCTATTGCCCGCCGACTGACACCGTCAGTGGCTGTATGCCCACTGGTCCACAGCATGAGCCAATGGGTGTGCAGCCCATACCGTAAGACACATTCCAGATATGTGAAAAGATCCATTCACATATCTGGAATGTATAGTATGGTATGGGCTGCATGCCAATGGCTCACGCTAATGGACCATCGGCGTACAGCCCTACCAACGGTGTAAGTCGATGGGCGGCAGAGTGGCAGGTGGGTGGGGTGCTGCCAACCACTGCTGACTGGGGAGAGTGGGGCAGTGGGGATCAGTGGGCGGGAGTGGAGGGGGTCCGCTGGGCCACCAGGGATATGGGAAACTTAATTATTTTACTGAAGCCCACGATTGGGCTGACAGCGCTCCACTGGACAACCAAGGATATAGGATTCTATATTTTTAATACCAATGCTCGTGATCGGGCATGGGAAAGCACCAGTACTGAGGTGCAGCCGGAGCTCGGGTGGCCACCCACAGGTGGCAGCTGCCGTGCTGCACACTGCAATATGGCAGCTCACCTGTTGGTGGCCAGCTGTTGCTCCTTTTTTTTTGCTCAACATTGTGTGCCGCAGGTAGGGGTTGTGCATGCATGGCTCAGCACATCCCCGGTCTGAATATGGGGCTGTGCAGAGTAAGCATGGGCACGCCCACCCTACCTGCGCCTGCATACATTACTGATGTGCTCTGGTGCAACGGGATTTGTGCCAGGTGCAATTCCCATTTGAATATTGCACCGGGGTGCATCAGTTGGTGCACATGGTGCAACACTGTTGCACCATGCGCAACCTTTTTGAATATCATGGCCAAAGCATTCACACTATATGTAGTACAAAGGCTGAGTGAGTATACAGAAAATACATAGTATTCACACTATACATAGTACAAAGATTGAGTGTATATACAGAATATACATAGTATTCACAGTATTGGTAGTACAAAGGCTGAGAGTGTATACAAAAAAGACATAGTATTCACACTATACGTAGAACAAAGATTGAGTGTGTATACAGAAAATACATAGTATTAACACTAAACATAGTACAAAGGCTGAGTGTGTATACAGAAAATAGATAGTATTCACACTATAAATAGTACAAAGGCTGAGTGTGTATACAGATGATAGTATTCACACTATACATAGTACAAAGGTTGAGTGAGTGAGACATAAGACATAAGGCAATTCTTGTGGGGGGTAGGAAGAAATAGGCTGTTGGTTAACTAGGCTCTGCAGCTTATACTGAAGGTAGGAAAATGGGCAGACTAGGTAGGCCAAGCGGTCCTTATCTGCCATCAAAGTCTATGTTTCTAAGTATACAGAAAATACATAGTATTCACACTATACATAGTAAAAAAGGTTGGGTGTGTATACAGAAAATACATAGTATTCACACTATACGTAGTAAAAAGGTTGAGTGTGTATACAGAAAATACAGAGTATTCACACTATACCCAGTAGAAAGATTGTCTATACAGAAAATACATTGTAGTCACACTATATGTAGTACAAAGGTTGAGTGTGTATACAGAAACTACATAGTAGTAACACTATACGTAGTACAAAGGTTGAGTGTGTATACAGAAAATACATAGTATTAACACTAAACGTAGTACAAAGGCTGAGTGTGTATACAGAAATTAGGTAGTATTCACACTATAAATAGTACAAAGGCTGAGTGTGTATACAGACAATAGATATTATTCACACTATACATAGTTCAAAGGTTGAGTGAGTGAGACATAAGACATAAGGCAGGTCTTGTGGGGGGTAGGAAGAAATAGGCTGTTGGTTAACTAGAATCTGTGGCTTATACTGAAATTAGAGAAATGGGCAGACTAGGTAGGCAAAGTGGTCGTTATCTGCTGTCAAAGTCTATGTTTCTATGTTTCTAAGTATACAGAAAATACATAGTATTCACACTATACATAGTAAAAAAGGCTGGGTGTGTATACAGAAAATACATAGTATTCATACTATACATAGTACAAAGGTTGGGTGTGTATACAGAAAATACATAGTATTCACACTATACGTAGTAAAAAAGACTGAGTGTGTATACAGAAAATACAGAGTATTCACACTATACGTAGTAGAAAGATTGTGTATACAGAAAATACATTGTATTCACACTATATGTAGTACAAAGGTTGAGTGTGTATACAGAAACTACATAGTATTCACACAATACGTAGTACAAACATCAAGTGTGTATACAGAAAAAACCTAGTATTAACACTATACGTAGTACAAAGGTTGAGTGTGTATACAGAAAATACATAGTATTCACATGATAGAGAGTACAAAGGTTGAGTGTGTATACAGAAAATACATATAGTAGTCACACTATACATAGTACAAAGGTTGGATGTGTATACAGAAAATACATAGAATGCACACTATACATAGTACAAAGATTGAGTGTTTATACAGAAAATACATAGTATTCACATGATACAGAGTACAAAGGTTGAGTGAGTATATAGAAAATACATAGCATTCACACTATGCATTGTACAAGGTTGAGTGTGTATACAGAAAATACATAGTATTAACACTATACGTAGTACAAAGGCTGAGTGTGTATACAGAAGATACATAGTATTCACACTATAGATAGTACAAAGGCTGAGTGTGTATACAGACAATAGATAGTATTCACACTATATATAGTACAAAGGTTGAGTGAGTGAAACATAAGACATAAGGCAATTCTTGTGGGGGGTAGGAAGAAATAGGCTGTTGGTTAACTAGGATCTGCGGATTACACTGTAGGTAGGGAAATAGGCAGACAAGGTTGGTCAAGTGGTCCTTATCTGCCATCAAAGTCATCTTTCTATGTTTCTATGTTTCTAAGTATACAGAAAATACATAGTATTCATACCATACATAGTACAAAGGTTTGGTGCGTATACAGAAAATACGTAGTATTCACTCAATACATAGTACAAAGGTTGGGTGTGTATACAGAAAATACATAGTATTCACATGACACAGAGTACAAAGGTTGAGTGAGTATACAGAAAATAGATAGTATTCAAACAATACATAGTACAAAGGTTGTGTGTGTATACAGAAAATACATAGTATTCACACGATACATAGTACAAAGGTTGAGTGTGTATATAGAAAATACATAGTATTCACACTATATGTAGCACAAAGGCAGAGTGTGAATACAAAAAATACACAGTATTTACACAATAGATAGTATAAAGGTTGAGAATGTATTCCGAAAATACATAGTATTCACATGATACATAGTACAGAGGTTGAGTGTGTATGCAGAAAATACATAGGCCCAGATATTCAAACTGTACCAGGCTGTGGTGCAAGCCTGAGCTCAGCTCAACTTGGCTGCACTGGGGCGTGGACTGGGCGATATTCAATGGAGCTGCATCATGGCTCAGCACAGTTGAATATCGCTCCCTGACTACCCGCAGTGCACATGGCACAGTGGCACTGCGCCAGCACCAGTGGCCAGAGTGGAGCATGGGTATGTGCTAGCGCAACTTCCATTGTGCTAGGTGCAACAACCGCGATATTCAAAAGTTTGCATGTAATTGGGCCATAATGTATGCAATGTGAAAATAGGGCAATTTACATGTCATTATGGCCCCATTTGCATGCAGGTGCGCCGATCCCCGACGACTTGCATCTGGCACCCTGCCAGGCAGCAGCCATCGGGGACCGACGCCCTCTGCAGGGAGGCAATGTGCCCCACAGCTCGATCATGGGCATTAGTAAAATAAGTAAAAACCCCTATATCCCTGGTGGTCCAGTGGACCGCTGTCTGCCCGATCATGAGCTGAAGTAAAAAAATACATCTCCTATATCCCTGGTGGTCCAGTGGACCGATGTCTGCCCGATCGTGAGCTGAAGTAAAAAATATATGTCTTCCATATCCCTGCTGTTCCAGTGGACGGCTGTCTGCCCGATCACGAGCTGAAGTCAGAATGTATGTCTCCTATGTTTTAGGAACCAGTGACCGGTGTTCACCACTGAGGGCTACAAATAGTATTGACTTTTTATCCCTGGTGTAGGGATTCTCCTTACTGGCCCACTGATCTTCAGTACGACCCCGGTCGTGGTAGCAGCAGCCTCTCCCGTCAGCTTATTGTTCGCCGACGATATACGTCAGTACACGCCACCGAGCTAATGTGTAACGGGCTGTGCATTATTCCAGCTTCCCAGATATGTGAAAGACCATTCACATATCTGGAATGTGTAGAGGTGTGGGCTATGTTTATTGGCTCACGCTGTGGATCAGTGGGCATAGAGCCCCACGGATGTGTCGGTCGATGGGTGGCAAGGTGGGTGGATGGGGTTCCGCTGCTGACCGGGAGGATTGGGTCAGTAGGGATCAGTGGTGGTGGAGGGGGGTCTGCTGACCACCAGGATATAGGAAATATAATTATTTTACTGAAGCCGCGAGGGCTGACAGCGTCCATGACAACCAGGATATAGGTTCTATATTTTGTACCAATTTTCTGGACGGGCATGGGTGGGCTTCACGGAGGTGCATGGGCCGGGTGGCCACTCACAGGTGGCAGCTGCCGTGTTGCACTTTGCATATGGCAGCTCACCTGTGGGGCCGCATTATGTTTTTTTGCTCAACATGTGTGCCGTGGGGTTGTATGCATGGCTCAGCACATCTCGGTCTGAATATCGGCTGTGCAGAGTATGGGCACGCCCCGCCTGCACCTGTAGACATTACTGATGCGCCCGCAATGGTTTGTGCCAGTGCAATTTATTTGAATATTGCACCGTGCATTAGTTGGTGCATGGTGCACACTGCGCCCATGCACAACCTTTAAATATTCGCCAAAGTATTCGCACTTATAGTACAAAGGCTGAGGAGTATACAGAAATACATAGTATTCATACTATATGTGAGTACAAGATTGAGTGTGTATACAGAATATACAGCATACACGGTATAGTGGTACAAAGGCAGAGGTATATACAAAATACATAGTGTTCACAGACATTTAAGTACAAAGATTGAGTGTGTATACAGAAATACGGTATTAACAAAGTAGTAGTAAAGCCGAGTATTATACAGAAATTAGATAGTAGTCACATTATAAATAGTACAAAGGTGAGTGTGTATACAGACAATAGATAGTATTCACCATACATAGTACAAAGGTTGAGGAGTGAGACATAACATAAGGCAATTGTAGGGTGGTAGGAAGAAATAGGTTAGGTTAACCAGGATCTGGTTATACAGAAGGTGGGAAACAGATTAGGTAGGGGCAGTTGTCCTTATCTGTGTCAAAGTCTATGTTTCTATGTTTCTAAGAATATAGAAAATATATAGTATTCAATTATATTAGTAAAAAGTTGGGGTGTATACAGAAACATAGTATTCATACTACATAGTACAAAGGTTGGGTGTGTATACAGAAAATACATGTATTCAATTATACGTAGTAAAAGGCTTAGTGTGTATAGAGAATAAGAGTATTCACGCTAATGTGAAAGATTGTGTATAGAAAATACATTGTATCTATAATTATATGTACTCGGAAAGGTTGAGTGTATACAGAAAATACATAGTACACACTATACGAGTACAAAGGTTGAGGTGTATATGAAAATACATAGTATTCATAATATAAGTATAAAGATTGAGGTGTATACAGAAAAATACAGTATTCGCATGATACAGAGAACAAAGGTTATGAGTATATAGAAAGGGTGGTAGGTAGTTTCTACACTCACACAGTACAAAGGTTGAGTGTGTGGAGAAAATAGATAGTATTCACACATACGAACAAAGGTTGAGTGAGTATCAGAAAATACAGTAGTCATACTATACATAGTACAAAGGTTGGGTGTATAGAAGATACATATATTCACACTATACATAGTACAAAGATTGATTGTGTATAGAAATACATAGTATGCACATGATACAGAGTAATATTGGAGTGAGTATACAGAAAATACATATCTACTCTATACATAGTAAAAGGTTGAGGTATACAGAAAATACATAGTATTAACACTATACGAGTACAAATGCTGAGTGTGTATGATATGAGATAGTATTCACACTATATGTAGTACAAAGCCTGAATGTGTATGCAGACAATAGATAGTATTCACACTTTATATAGTACAAAGATTGAGGAGTGAGACAAAAGACAAGGCAATTCGTGGAGGTTGAAGAAATAGGCTGTTGTTAACTAGATCTCGTGCTTACACTGTAGGTAGGGAACGCAGACAGGTGGGTCAAGTGGTCCTTCTTGCTCAAAGTTTATGTTTCCATGTTTCTAAGATAGAAAATGTATAGTATTCACTATTCTTAGCATGGTTAGGTGTGTAAACAGAAAATACACAGGATTCACATGACAGAGTACAAAGGTTGATGTACAAAAATACATAGTATTCACACTATAGTAGTAAAAGAATGAGGTATACTGAAAATATATAATATCTACATACATAGTACAAAGGCTGAGTGTGCATACATTAATAGACAGTATTCATACTACGTAGTACAAAGATTGAGTGTATACAGAAAATACATAGTATCTACACGACATAGTACAAAGGTTGAGGTGTATAAGAAAATACATAGTATTCAATTATAGATAGTACAGTTGAGTGTATGTTGGAAATACATAATATTACACTATAATGAGTACAAAGGTTGAGTGAGTACAGAAACATAGTATTCACACTATATGTAGCACAAAGGCAGTGAATACAAAAATACACAGTGTTTACACAATAGATATATAGTGTTGAGAATGCTCAAAAATATAGTATTCACATGATACATAGTACAGAGGTTGAGGTGTATACAGAAAATACATAGGCCCAGATATTCAAATTGTACCAGGCTGTGGTAAGCCTGACTCAGCTCAACTTGGCTGCACAGGGGCGGATCGCATATTCATGGAGCTGCATCATGTTTCAGCAGTTGAATATCGCCCCTGGCTACCCGCGTGCATGGCACAGTGGCACCGCGCCAGCACCAGTGGTCAGAGTGGAGATGGGTACAAAGAAGAATTTCCATTGTGCTAGGTGCAACCGATATTCAAAAGTTTGATGTAATTGGGCCATAATGTGTGCAATGAAAATAGGCAATTTACATGTCATATGTCTCATTTGGATGCAGGTGCGCCGATCCCCGATTTCGCATCTGGCACTGCCAGGCAGCAGCCATCGGGACCGACGCCTCCAGGAGGCAATGCCCCCAGTCGATTGGGCGGCATTAGTAAAAGGTAAAACCCTATATCCTGGTGGTCCAGTGGACCGCCTTCGCCCGATCATGAGCTGAAGTAAAAATGCATTCTATATCCTGGTGGTCCAGTGGACCGGCGTCTGCCCGATCGTGAGCTGAAGTAAAATATGTCTTCCATATCCCTGCTGTTCCAGTGGACGTTGTCTGCCCGACACCAGCTGAAGTGTGAAATGTACATTTCTCTATCCCTGTGTTCAGTGGACTGCTGTCTGCTTGATCGCAAGCTGAAGTAAAATATATGTTCTCTATGTCTTGGTGGTCCAGTGGACGGATGTCTACCGACTACGGGGCTTAAGTAAAATATACTGATTTATCCCTGGTGGTGCAGGGATTCTCCTCACTCGTCCACTGATCCTGTACCTGCTCCCCGGTCAGTGGCAGGCAGCAGCCCCACCTGCCGCTCATTGCCGACTGATACTGTCAGTATGGACGCTTTATTCGTCTGGAAGGGCCACGGCATGCATCATACATATTGCCATCCTGATAGGAAAGATCCATTCGCTATCTGGAATGTGTATGGTATGGGCTGCATGTCCATTGACTCACGCCAGGATCAGTGGCATACAGCCCTCTCGACGGTGTCAGTGACGATAGGAGGCAGTGGTTGGGTGCTGCCCCTGCTGACCGGGAGAGCGGGCAGTAGGGATCAGGTGGGTGGAGGGGGTCTGCTGACCACCAGGACATAGAAACATAATTATTTTACTGAAGCCTGCGATGTGGACAGGTCACTGACAACCATGATATAGGTTCTATATTTTGTACCAATTTTCTCGACGAGCATGGGGGGGCTTCACGGAGGTACATGGGTTGGTGGCTACCCGCGGGTGGCAGCTGCCATGTTGCACCCTTCAATATGGCAGCTCACCTGGTGGCGGCCGTGCTCCTTTTTTTTTACTCAGCATTGTGTGCCGCACTTGGGTAGGGGTTGTGCATACATGGCTCAGCACATCTCGTCTGAATATGGGCTGTGCAGGTATGCATGGGCAGCTCTACCTGCACCTGCACATTGCTGATGCTTCGGTGCAATGGGTTTGTGCCGGGTGCAATTCATTTGAATATTGCACCGGGCATTTGCAGGTGCATGGTGCACACTGTTGCGCCATGCACAACCTTTTGAATATTCGCCAAAGCATCTACACTATATGTATACAGGCTTGAGTGAGCATACAGAAAATACATAGTATCACACTATATTTAGTATGAAGATTGAGTGTATACAGAATATATATAGCATACACAGTATAGGTAGTACAGTCAGAGGTATATACAAAATACATAGTATCTCAGAACGTGAGTACAAAGATTGAGGTGTACAGAAAATACATGGTATTAATACTTAAAAGTAGTATAGTCTGAGTATGTATACAGAAATTAGATAGTAGTCTGGTTATAATAAGTACAAAGGTTGAGTGTGTATACAGAATAGATAGTATTCACACTACATAGTGCAAAGGTTGAGGAGGATATAAGACATAAGGCAATTGTAGTGGGGTGGTAGGAAGAAATAGGCTGTAGGTTAACTAGGATCTGCGGTCATACAGAAGTTAGAAATGGGCAGACTAGGGTAGGCAAAGCTGTCTTATTCGCGGTCGCTCGTTTCATGTTTCAAGAATATAGAAAATACATAGTATTCACACTACATAGTAAAAGTTGGGTGTATATGAAAATACATAGTATTCATACTATCCATAGTACAAAGGTTGGGTGTATACAGAAAATACACTTTATTCACACTATACGAGTAAAAAGGCTTAGTGTGTATAGAGAATACAGAGTATTCACGCACACGTAGTAGAAAGATTGTGTATATAGAAAATACACAGGTTCACACTATATGTACTAGAAAGGTTGAGTGTGTATAGAAAATACATAGTATTAACACTATATGTAGTACAGTTGAGTGTATACAGAAAATACATAGTATCACAATATAAGTAGTAATAAAGATTGAGTGTGTATACAGAAAATACATAGTGTCGCATGATACAGAGAATGTTGAGTGAGTATATAGAAAGTATAGTATATATTCACACTACACATAGTGCAAAGGTTGAGTGTGTATACAGAAAATACATTGTATTAACGCGACACGGAGTACAGGTTGAGTGAGTATACAGAAAATATATAGTAGTCACATATATATAGTACAAAGGTTGGTGTACACAGAAAATACAAAGTATTCAATATTATAGTACAAAGATTGAGTGTTTTATAGAAAATACATAGTATGTACATGCAGAGCACAAGGTTGAGTGAGTATAGAGAATACATAGCATTACAAAGTACAAGGTTGAGGTGTTGGTGAAAATACATAGTATTAACACTATACATAGTACAAAGGCTGAGTGTGCATACAGAAATGAGATGGTATTCACACTATACATAGTAGAAAGGCTGAGTGTGTATAAAGACAATAGATAGTATTCACATTACACGTAGTGCAAAGATTAAGAGAGTGAGACAAAAGACAAAAGGCAATTCTTGTGGTGGGGTAGGAAGATATAGGCTGTTGGTTAACTAGGATCTGCGGCTTGCACTGTAGGTAGGGAAATGGGCAGACTAGGTAGGGCAAGTGGTCCTTATCTGCCATCAAAGTCTATCTTTCTATGTTTCTATGTTTCTAAGTATACAATAAATACATAGTATTCACACTATACGTAGTACAAAGGTTTGGTGTACAGAAAATACATAGTATTCTTTTATATAGTACATAGGTTGTGTAAACAGAAAATACATAGTATTGTTATGACACAGGGTACAAAGGTTGAGTGAATATAGAAAATATAGTATTCACCTATATAGTACAAAGGATGTAGTGTGCATGCAGACAATAGACAGTATTCATAATTATCTAGTACAAAGTTGGTAGTATACAGAAAATATATGTATTCATACTATACGAGTAAAAGGTTGAGTTTATCCGAAAATACATATTATTCACACTATACATAGTACAGAGGTTGCGGGATACAGAAAATAGATAGTATTAATTACACGTGTACAAAGCAGAGTGTGAATACAAACCACACAGTATTTACACAATAGATAGTATAAAGGTTGAGAGGTATTCTGAAAATACATAGTATTCATGATAACAGTGGTTGGTGTTGAGTGTACAGAAACATATAGGCCCAGATTTCGAACCGTACCTGGCTGTGGTGCGCTGGGCTTAGCTCAACTTTGGCTCTGGGGCGTGTTACGAATTCAACGGGCTACACCATGGCTCAGCACCATTGAATATTGCTCTGGCCAGCCGCAGTGCACATGGCACAGTGGCACTGCGTTATCGCCAGTTGCCAGTGGAGCATGGGATGTGCTAGCTAGTTCCATTGCGCAAGGTGCAACAACCGTGATATTCAAAGTTTCCTGAAATTGGGCTAACGATGCAATGAAAATAGGCAATTATGTCATTATGGCCCCATTTGCATCCAATCCCCGACGACTTGAGTCTGGGCACCGTGCCAGGCAGCAGCCGGGGACCGATGCTCTGCAGGTGGCAATGGCCCCACAGCTCGATCGTGGCATTAGAAAATAAGTAAAACCCTATATCCTGGTGGTCCAGTGACCGCTGTTCGCCTGATCGAGCTGAAGTAAAAAATATACGCCTCCTATCCCTGGTGGTCCAGTGACCGTTGTCTGGCCATTGTGAGCTGAAGTAAAAATAGTCTCCTTTACCCTGGTGGGCCAGTGGACTGCTGTCTGACTGATGCAGGCTGAAGTAAAATATATGTCTGCTATGTCCCTGGTGGTCAGTGGACTGCTGTCTACCGACTGCAGCCTGAGTAAAATACTGGACTCCCTTGTCCCTGGTGGTGCGGGACCCCACCCCATCCGCCACGATCCCAGCATCCCGCTCCCCGGTCAGCGGCAGGCAGCAGCACCCACCCACCTGCCCTTGCCCACCGATTGACACCGTCGGTGGGCTGTACTGGTCTGGCGTGAGCCAATGGTGTGTAGCTCATGCCATACTACATTTCAGATATGTGAAAGATGCATTCACATAACTGGAATGTAGTATGGTATGGGCTGCATGTCCACTGGCGCACGCCAGAACCAGTGGGCTACAGCCCCACGGCGGTGTCAGTCGCCAGATAGAGCAGGTGGGTGGGGTGCTGCCACCCGCTGACCGTAGCGGGCAGTAGGGATCAGTTTAGGTGTGGAGGGGTCTGCTGACCCCAGGATATAGAAATGTGATTATTTTGCTGAATCTCTTGATGGTGACGGGTCACTGACATCAGGATATAGTATCTATATTTTAATACCAATGCCGTGATCGGGCATGGGAGGGCACCACCACAGAGTAAGCGGGCTGGTGGCCACCCACGGTGGCAGCTGCGGTTGCACACTGCAATATGGCAGCTCACCTGTGGGTGGCTGGTTGTTGCTTTTTTTTGCTCAACATTGTGCGCCGTAGGGGGGTTGTGTATGATGGCTCACACACCTGGTCTGAATATCTGGCTGTGCAGAGGTTGGGCATACCCCCCACCAGTGCCTGCACATTATTGATGCTCTGGTGCAACGGATTGTGCCAGCAATTCTATTTGAATATTGCACCGGGCATTGTTGGTGTGCATGGTGCAACACTGTTGCACCATGCACAACCTTTTGAATATTCGCCAAAGCACCACTATATGTACCAAGTGAGTATACAGAAATATAGTATTCAATTGTCGTAGTACAAAGATTGAGGTATACAAAATATACATGTATTCAGTATAGGTAGTCCAAATGTTGAGGTATATAAAAATACATGTATCACAGTATATGTACAAAGATTGAGTGTGTATAGAAAATATATAGTATTAACACTAAATGTAGTAGAAAGCTGAGTATTTATACAGAAATTATGTAGTAGTGAACACTATAAATAGTAAAAAGGCTGAGTGTATACAGACAATAGATAGTCTTCTCCCGACATAATACAAAGGTTGAGTGAGGAGATATAAGACATAAGGCAATTGTTGTGGGGTGTAGAAAGAACAGGTTGTAGGTTAACCAGATCTGCGGTTTATACTGAAGGTAGGAAATGTGGGTGACTAGGTAGGCCAAGAGGTCCTTATTCGTCATAGTTATATTTCTATGTTTCTAAGAATATAGAAAATACATAGTATCACACTATACATAGTAAAAACGGTTGGGTGTGTATACAGAAAATAAATAGTATTCATACTATACATAGTACAAAGTTTGGCTGTGTATACAGAAAATACATAGCATTCACACTATATGTAGTAAAAAGGCTGAGTGTGTATACGGAAAATACAGAGTATTCAAGCAATATGTATTAGAAAGATTGTGTATACAGAAAATACATTGTATTCACACTATAAGTAGTACAATGGTTGAGTGAGTATACAGAAAGTACAGTACATAGTATTCACACTACACATAGTACAAAGGTTGAGTGTGTACACAGAAAATACATAGTATTCACACGATACGGAGTACAAAGGTTGAGAGAGTATACAGAAAATATAGTAGTCACACTATACATAGTACAAAGGTTGTGTGTGTATACAGAAAATACCTAGTATTCACACTATACATAGTACAAAGATTGAGTGTGTATATAGAAAATACATAGTATGCACATGATGCAGAGTACAAAGGTTGAGAGAGTATATAGAAAATACATAGCATTCACACAATACATAGTACAAGGGTGAGTGTGTATACAAAAAATACATAGTATTAACACTCTACATAGTACAACGGCTGAGTGTGTATACAGAAATGAAATAGTATTCACACTATACATAGTACAACGGCTGAGTGTGTATACAGACAATAGATAGTATTCATACTATACATAGTACAAAGATTGAGTGAGTGAGACAAAAGATATAAGGCAATTCTTGTGGGGGTTAGGAAGAAATAGGCTGTTGGTTAACTAGGATCTGCGGCTTGCACTGTAGGTAGGGAAACGGGCAGACTAGGAGGGTCAAGTGGTCCTTATCTGCCATCAAAGTCTATCTTTCTATGTTTCTATGTTTCTAAGTATACAGAAAATACATGGTATTCACACTATACATAGAACAAAGGTTTGGTGTGAATACAGAAAATACATAGTATTCTCTTTAAACATAGTACAAAAGTTGGGTGTGTAAACAGAAAATACATAGTATTCACATGACACAGAGTACGAAGGTTGAGTGAATATACAGAAAATACATAGTATTCACACTATACATAGTAGAAAGGATGAGTGTGTATACTGAAAATACATAATATTCACACTATACATAGTACAAAGGATGAGTGTGCATACAGACAATAGACAGTATTCATACTATACGTAGTACAAAGGTTGGGGTAGAATATAGAAAATATATAGTATTCAGACTGTACGTAGTACAAAGATTGAGTGTGTATACAGAAAATACATAGTATTCAAACTATAGAGAGTACAAAGGTTGAGCTTGTATACAGAAAATACATAATATTCACACTATACGTAGGAGAAAGGTTGAGTGAGAATACAGAAAATACATAGCATTCACACTATACGTAGTACAAAGATCGAGTGTGTATACAGAAAATACATAGTATTAACACTATACATTGTACAAAGATCGAGTGTGTATACAGAAAAACATAGTATTCACATGATACAGAGTAGAAAGGTTGAGTGTGTATACAGAAAATGCAGAACATAGTATTCACACTATACGTAGTACAAAGGTTGAGTGTGTATATAGAAAATACATAGTATTCAGACGATACTTAGTACAAAGGTTGAGTGAGTATACAGAAAATACATAGTAGTCACACTGTACATAGTACAAAGGTTAGGTGTGTATACAGAAAATACATAGTATTCACACTATACATAGTACAAAGGTTTGGTGTGTATACAGAAAATATATAGTATTCAGTTTATACATAGTACATAGGTTGGGTGTGTAAACAGAAAATACATAGCATTCACATGACACAGAGTACAAAAGTTGAGTGAATATACAGAAAATACATAGTATTCACACTGTACATAGTACAATGGATGAGTGTGCATACAGACAATAGACAGTATTCATACTATACGTAGTACAAAGGTTGGGATAGTATACAGAAAATATATAGTATTCACACTATACGTAGTACAAAGATTGAGTGTGTATACAGAAAATACATAGTATTCACACGATAAATAGTACAAAGGCTGAGTGTGTATACAGAAAATACATGGTATTCACACTATAGATAGTACAAAGGTTGAGTTTGTATACAGAAAATACGTAATATTCACACTATATTTAGTACAAAGGTTGAGTGTGTATACAGAAAATACATAGTATTCACACTATATGTAGTACAAAGGCAGAGTGTGAGTACAAAAAATACACAGTATTTACACAATAGATAGTATAAAGGTCGAGAGTGTATTCCGAAAATACATAGTATTCACATAATACATAGTACAGAGGTTGAGTGTGTATACAGAAAATACATAGGCCCAGATATTCAAACTGTACAAGGCTGTGGTGCAAGCCTGGGCTCAGCTCAACTTGGCTGCGCAGGGTCTGGACTGGACGATATTCAACGGAGCTGCACTATGGCTCAGCACTGTTGAATATCGCTCCCTGGCCAACCACAGTGCACATGGCAGAGTGGCACTGCGCCAGCGCCAGTGGCCAGAGTGGAGCTTGAGGATGTGCTAGCGCAAGTTCCATTGCGCTAGGCACAACAACTGCTATATTCAAAAGCTTACATGAAATTAGGCCATAATGTATGCAATGTGCAAGTAGGGTAATTTACATGTCATTATGGCCCTATTTGCATGCAGGTGCGCCGATCCCCGACGACTTGCATCTGGCACCCTGCCAGGCAGCAGCCGTCGGGGACCGACGCCCTCTGCAGGGTGGCAATGGGCCCCACAGCTCAATCATGGCATTATTAAAATAAGTAAAAACCCCCATATCCCTGGTGGTCCAGTAGACCACTGTCTGCCTGATCGTGAGCTGAAGTAAAAAATATACGTCTCCTATATCCATCGTGGTCCAGTGGACCGCTGCCTACCCAACTGCGGGCTTAAATAAAATAGTACTGACTCCCTTATCCCTGGTGGTATAGCAGACCCCCCTCCAAAACCCGCCCACTGATCCCCAGCACCCCACTCCCCCCAGGTCAGCGGCAGGCAGCAGCACCCCATCCACCTGCGCCCCATTGCCCGTGACTGACACCATCGGTAGGGCTGTACGCCCACTGGTCCATAGCGTGAGCCAATGGGCATGGCATACCATACTACACATTCTGATATGTGAAAAGATCCATTCACATATCTGGAATGTGTGATACGTATGGGCTGCATGTCCGATTGGCTCGCTCTCGGTAAAGCGGCGCAATCGATATTGTCGGTCAGTCGACGGGATAGGAGTGGCAGGTGGGTGGGGTGCTGCCTCCCACTGCTGACCAGGGGGAGCGGGGCAGTAGGGATCAGTTTGCGGGTGTGGATGAGGGTCTGCTGGACCACCAGGGTTACAGGAAATGTAATTATTTAACTGAAGACCACGATTGGGCTGACACCAGTCCACTGGACAACCAAGGATATAGGATTCTATATTTTTAATACCAATGCTCGTGATCGGGTAAGGGAAGGCGGCCACCACGGAGGTACAGCCGGAGCTCGGGTGGCCACCCATAGGTGGCAGCTGCACGTTGCACCCTCTGTCTGACAGCTCACCTGTGGTGTGCGCCATTGCTCTTTATTTTTGCTCAACATTGTGCGCTGGTGGGGTTGTGCATGCTTGGCTCAGCACATCCCGTTCTGAATATCGGGCTGTGCAGAGTAAGCATGGGCATGTCCCCCCCACCAGCGCCTGCATACATTACTGATGCGCTCTGGGGCAACGGGATTTGTGCCAGGTGCAATTCCCATTTGAATATTGCACCGGGGTGCATCAGTTGGTGTACATGGTGCAACACTGTTGCACCATGCACAACCTTTTTGAATATTTAGGCCAAAGCATTCACACTATATATAGTACAAAGGCTGAGTGAGTATACAGAAAATACGTAGTATTCACACTATACGTAGTACAAAGATTGAGTGTGTATACAGAATATACATAATATTCACAGTATAGGTAGTACAAAGCCTGAGTGTATATACAAAAAATACATAGTATTCACAGTATACGTAGTACAAAGATTGAGTGTGTATACAGAAAATACATAGTATTAAGACTAAACTTAGTATAAAGGCTGAATATGTATACAGAAATTAGATAGTAGTCACACTTTAAATAGTACAAAGGCTGAGTGTGTATACAGACAATAGATAGTATTCACACTATACATAGTACAAAGGTTGAGTGAGTGAGACATAAGGTAATTGTTTTGGGGGGGTAGAAAGAAATAGGCTGTAGGTTAACTAGGATCTGCGGCTTATACTGAAGGTAGGGAAATGGGCAGACAAGGTAGGCAAAGCGGTCCTTATCTGCCGTCAAAGTCTATATTTCTATGTTTCTAAGAATATAGAAAATACATAGTATTCACACTATACATAGTAAAAAAGGTTGGGTGTGTATACAGAAAATACATAGTATTCATACTACACATAGTACAAAGGTTGGGTGTGTATACAGAAAATACATAGTATTCACACTATACATAGTAAAAAGGCTGAGTGTGTATACAGAAAAAAGAGAGTATTCAAGCAATACGTAGTAGAAAGATTGAGTATACAGAAAATACATTGTATTCAAACTATGTGTAGTGCAAAGGTTGAGTGTGTATACAGAAAATCCATAGTATTAACACTATACGAAGTACAAAGATTGAGTGTGTATACAGAAAATACATAGTATTCACACTGTAAGTAGTACAAAGGTTGAGTGAGAATACAGAAAGTACAGTACATAGTATTCACACTACACATAGTACAAAGGCTGAGTGTGTACGTAGAAAATGCATAGTATTCACACGATACGGAGTACAAAGGTTGAGTGAGCATAGAGAAAATACATAGTAGTCACAATATACATAGTACAAAGGTTGGGTGTGTATACAGAAAATACCTAGTATTCACACTATACATAGTACAAAGATTGAGAGTGTATATAGAAAATACATAGTATGCACATGATACAGAGTACAAAGGTTGAGTGAGTATACAGAAAATACATAGCATTCACACTATACATAGTACAAGGTTGAGTGTGTATATAGAAAATACATAGTATTAACACTATACGTAGTACAAAGGCTGAGTGTGTATACAGAAATGAAATAGTATTCACACTATACATAGTACAAAAATTGAATGAGTGAGAGAAAAGGCATAAGGCAATTCTTGTGGGGGGTAGGAAGAAATAGGCTGTTGGTTAACTAGGATCTGCGGCTTGGACTGTAGGTAGGGAAACGGGCTGACTAGGTAGGTCAAGTGGTCCTTATCTGCCATCAAAGTCTATCTTTCTACGTTTCCATGTTTCTAAGTATACAGAAAATACATAGTATTCACACTATACATAGTACAAAGGTTTGGTGTGTATACAGAAAATACATAGTATTCACTTTATACATAGTACAAAGGTTAGGTGTGTAAACAGAAAATACATAGTATTCACATGACACAGAGTACAAAGGTTGAGTGAATATACAGAAAATACATAGTATTCACACTATACATAGTACAAAGGATGAGTGTGTATATTGAAAATACATAGTATTCACACTATACATAGTACAAAGGCTGAGTGTGCATACAGACAATAGACAGTATTCATACTATACGTAGTACAAAGATTGGGGTAGTATACAGAAAATATATAGTATTCACACTCTTCATAGAACAAAGATTGAGTGTGTATACAGAAAATACATAGTATTCACACTATAGATAGTACAAAGGTTGAGTTTGTATACAGAAAATACATAATATTCACACTTTATGTAGTACAAAGGTTGAGTGAGTATACAGAAAATATGTAGTATTCATACTATACGTAGTACAAAGATCGAGTGTGTATACAGAAAATACATAGTATTAACACTATACATAGTACAAAGATCGAGTATGTATACAGAAAATACATAGTATTCACACTATAAGTAGTACAAAAATTCAGTGTGTATACAGAAAATTCATAGTATTCACATGAAACAGAGTAGAAAGGTTGAGTGTGTATACAGAAAATACAGTACATAGTATTCACACTATTCATAGTACAAAGGTTGAGTGTGGATGCAGAAAATAGATAGTATTCACACGATACGTAGAACAAAGGTTGAGTGAGTATTCAGAAAATACATAGTAGTCATACTATACATAGTATAAAGGTTGGGTGTGTATACAGAAGATACATAGTATTCACACTATACATAGTACAAAGATTGAGTGTGTATACAGAAAATACATAGTATGCACATGATACAGAGTACAAAGGTTGAGTGAGTATACAGAAAATACATAGCATTCACTCTATACATAGTAAAAGGTTGAGTGTGTATACAGAAAATACATAGTATTAACACTATACGTAGTACAAATGCTGAGTGTGTATACAGATATGAGATAGTATTCACACTATACATAGTACAAAGCCTGAATGTGTATACAGACAATAGATAGTATTCACACTATACATAGTACAAAGATTGAGTGAGTGAGACAAAAGACATAAGGCAATTCTTGTGGGAGGGTTGGAAGAAATAGGCTGTTGGTTAACTAGGATCTGCGGCTTACACTGTAGGTAGGGAAACGTGCAGACTAGGTGGGTCAAGTGGTCCTTCTCTGCTCAAAGTCTATGTTTCCATGTTTCTAAGTATACAGAAAATACATAGTATTCACACTATTCTTAGTACAAAGGTTAGGTGTGTAAACAGAAAATACACAGGATTCACATGACACAGAGTACAAAGGTTGAGTGAATGTACAGAAAATACATAGTATTCACACTATACATAGTACAAAGAATGAGTGTGTATACTGAAAATACATAATATTCACACTATACATAGTACAAAGGCTGAGTGTGCATACAGACGATAGACAGTATTCATACTATACGTAGTACAAAGATTGAGTGTGTATACAGAAAATACATAGTATTCACAAGATAAATAGTACAAGGATTGAGTGTGTATACAGAAAATACATAGTATTCACACTATATATAGTACAAAGGTTGAGTTTGTATACAGAAAATACATAATATTCACACTTTATGTAGTACAAAAGTTGAGTGAGTATACAGAAAATATGTAGTATTCACACTATACCTAGTACAAAGATCGAGTGCGTATACAGAAAATACATAGTATTAACACTATACATAGTACAAAGATCGAGTGTGTATACAGAAAATACATAATATTCACACGATACGTAGTACAAAGGTTGAGTGAGTATTCAGAAAATACATAGTAGTCATACTATACATAGTACAAAGGTTGGGTGTGTATATAGAAAATACATAGTATGCACATGACACAGAGTACAAAGGTTGAGTGAGTATACAGAAAATACATAGTATTCACTCTATACATAGCAAAAAGTTGAGTGTGTATACAGAAAATACATAGTATTAACACTATACGTAGTACAAAGGCTGAGTGTGTATACAGAAATGAGATAGTATTCACACTATACATAGTACAAAGGCTCAGTGTGTATACAGACAATAGATAGTATTCACACTATACATAGTAGAAAGATTGAGTGAGTGAGACAAAAGACATAAGGCAATTCTTGTGGGAGGGTAGGAAGAAATAGGCTGATGGTTAACTAGGATCTGTGGCTTACACTGTAATTAGGGAAACGGGCAGACTAGGCGGGTCAAGTGGTCCTTATCTGCCATCAAAGTCTATGTTTCTATGTTTCTAAGTATACAGAAAGTACATAGTATTCACACTATTCATAGTACAAAGGTTAGGTGTGTAAACAGAAAATACACAGGATTCACATGACACAGAGTACAAAGGTTGAGTGAATGTACAGAAAATACATAGTATTCACACTATACATAGTACAAAGGATGAGTGTGTATACTGAAAATACATAGTATTCACACTATACATAGTACAAAGGCTGAGTGTGCATACAGACAATAGACAGTATTCATACTATACGTAGTACAAAGGTTGGGGTAGTATACAGAAAATATATAGTATTCACACTCTTCATAGTACCAAGATTGAGTGTGTATACAGAAAATACATAGTATTCACACAATAAATAGTACAAAGGTTGAGTGTGTATACAGAAAATACATAGTATTCACACTATAGATAGTACAAAGGTTGAGTTTGTATACAGAAAATACATAATATTCACACTATACGTAGTACAATGGTTGAGTGAGTGTACAGAAAATACATAGTATTCACACTATACGTAGTACAAAGATCACGTGTGTATACAGAAAATACATTGTGTTAACACTATACATAATACAAAGATCGAGTGTGTATACAGAAAATACATAGCATTCACACTATAAGTAGTACAAAGATTCAGTGTGTATTCAGAAAATACATAGTAGTCACATGATACAGAGTACAAAGGTTGAGTAAGTATACAGAAAATACATAGTATTCACACTATAGATAGTACAAAGGTTGAGTTTGAATACAGAAAATACATAATATTTACACTACACATAGTAGAAAGTTTGAGTGAGTATACAGAAAATACATAGTATTCACACAATGTGTAGTACAAAGATCGAGTGTGCATACAGAAAATACATAGTATTAACACTATATGTAGTAGAAAGATCGAGTGTGTATACAGAAAATACATAGTATTCACACTATAAGTAGTACAAAGGTTCAGTGTGTATACAGAAAATACATAGTATTCACATGATACCACCAACACCATACCACCAACAGCTTAATCTGGTTCAAGGTCAGTTGGCATTCATCTCTATCCCTCTCCCCGGGTCATGCCTGAAAATAAGCAGGATTTGTCTAGTGCACTTACCCAGTCAACAAAAACTAAAAAAATAAAACCAAAAAAAAACCAAACAATTATCTTCATCAGTGACATTGCAGGCGAGTGGAGGGTAAGGTCTGTCTGTTTGCAGGTGACACCAAGATCTGCAAAAGAGTAGATGATCCAGATGGGGTGGGCAGAATAAGAAGAGATCTGGATAAACTGTCAAAATGGTCAGAAGAGTGGCAACTAGGGTTTAACGTAAAGAAGTGGAAGATCATGCACACAGGGAAGAGAAACCCTGAAGCCACCTATAGGTTGGGAAGGGAGTTGCTGGCAGTCACAAGGGAAGAAGGAGACTTGGGCATCATCATCACAGATGACCTGAAATCATCCAAGCAGACCACTAAAGCAGTAGGTAAGGCTAGGGGAATGTTGGGGTGTATTAGTAAGAGTATCACAAGTCGTAAGAGGGAGGTAATAATCTCTCTTTACAAGACACTGGCTAGGCCCCATCTGGAGTACTGCGTGCAGTACTGGAGGCCACACCTTCACAAGGACATTAACCAAATTGAGGCAGTCCAGAGAAGGGCAACCAAAATGGTGCAGGGACTGCATCAGAAAACATGAGGACAGATTAACGGAACTCAATAAGTATATCCTAGAGCAAAGGAGGGAGAGAGGTGATATGATTGAAACATTCAAACACCTTAAGGGCATTAACAAGGTGAAAGAGTCTAACATTTCAATATAAGAAAACTAGCAGGACAAGGGGACACAGTATGAGATTAGAGGGAGGCCGATTAAGGGGTAATGTGAGGAAGTTCTTTTTCCCAGAAAGGGTGGTGGATGCATGGAATGGCCTACCTCAGGAAGTGGTGGATATCAATACAGTGCAGGGCTTCAAACAGGCATGGGATAGGCAAAAGGGAGCAATACAGAAGAGTATGAATAGATAGGCCATTGACAGAGCAAAGGCCAATGGCACATTCATAAGGTAGAAAAAGAAATGGGCAGACTGGATGGGCCTTGCGGTCCTTATCTGCCGTCATCGTCTATGTTTATGTTTCTATGATACAGAGTACAAAGGTTGAGTGTTTATACAGAAAATACAGTACATAGTATTCACACTATACATATTACAAAGGTTGAGTGTGTATACAGAAAATACATAGTATTCACACTATACATAGTACAAAGATTGAGTGTGCATATAGAAAATACATAATATGCATGATACAGAGTACAAAGGTTGAGTGAGTATACAGAAAATACATAGCATTCACACTATACATAGTACAAGGTTGAGTGTGTATACAGAAAACATATAGTATTAACACTATACATAGTTCAAAGGCTGAGTGTGTATACAGAAATGAGACACTATTCACACTATACAAAGTACAAAGGGTGAGTGTGTATACAGACAATAGATAGTATTCACACTATACATAGTACAAAGATTGAGTGAGTGAGACATAGGACATAAGGCAATTCTTGTGGGGGGTAGGAAGAAATAGTCTGTTGGTTAACTAGGATCTGCGGCTTACACTGTAGGTAGGGAAATGGGCAGACTAGGTGGGTCAAGTGGTCTTTATCTGCCATCAAAGTCAATCTTTCTATGTTTCTATGTTTCTAAGTATACAGAAAATACCTAGTATTCACACTATACATAGTACAACGGTTTGGTGTGTATATAGAAAATGCATAGTATTCACTTTATACATAGTCAAAGGTTTGGTGTGTAAACAGAAAATGCATAGTATTCACATGACACAGAGAACAAAGGTTGAGTGAATATACAGAAAATACGTAGTATTCTCACTATACATAGCACAAAGGTTGAGTGTGTGTACTGAAAATACATAGTATTCACAATATACATAGTACAAAGGCTGAATGTGCATACAGACAATAGACAGTATTCATACTATACGTAGTACAAAGGTTGGTGTAGTATACAGAAAATACATAGTATTCACACTCTTCATAGTACAAAGATTGAGTGTGTATGCAGAAAATACATAGTATTCACATGATACATATTACAAAGGTTGAGTGAGTATACAGAAAATACATCGTATTCACACTATACGTAGTACAAAGGCTGAGTGTGTATAGAAAAAATACATAATATTTACACAATACATAGTATAAAGGTTGAGAGTGTATTCAGAAAATACATAGTTTTCACATGATACATAGTACAAAGGTTGAGTGTGTATACAGAAAATACATAGGCCCAGATATTCAAACTGTACCAGGCTGTGGCGCAAGCCAGGGCTCAGCTCAACTTGCCTGCGCAGGGGCGTGGACTGGACGATATTCAACTTAGCTGCACCATGGCAAAGCACCATTGAAAATCGCTCCGTGGCCACCCACAGTGCACATGACGCAGTGGCACTGCACCAGCGCCAGTGGCCAGAGTGGAGCATGGGGATGCGCTAGCATATGTTCCATTGTGCTAGGTGCAACAACTGTGATATTCAAAAGTTTACATGAAATTGGGCCATAATGTATGCAAAGTGCAAATAGGGCCATTTGTATGTCATTATGGCCCCATTTGTATGCACGTGTGCTGACCCTGTCGACTTGCGTCTGGTGCCCTGCCAGGCAGCAGCCATCGGGGACCGACGCCCCCTGCAGGGATGCAATGTGTCCCACAGCTCAATCACGGGCATAAGTAAAATAAGTAAAAACCCCTATATCCCTGGTGGTCCAGTGGACCGCTGTCTGCCCGATCGTGAGCTGAAATAACAAATATATGTCTCCTACATCCCTGGTGGTCCAGTGGACTGCTGTCTGCCCGATCACGAGCTGAAGTAAAAAAATATATGTCTCCTAAATCCCTGGTGGTCCAGTGGACTGCTGTCTGCCCGATCACAAGCTGAAGTAAAATATATGTCTCCTATGTCCCTGGTGGTCCAGTGGACCACTGTCTTCCGACTGCGGGCTTAAGTAAAATAGTACTGACTCCCTTATCCCTGGTGGTGCAGTGGTCCCCTCCCCACCGCCCTCTGATCCCCAACACCCCGCTCTCTCCCGGTCAGCGGCAGGCAGCAACACCCACCACCTGCCGCCCCATTGCCCGCTTCGACTGACACGTCGGCAGGGGCTGTCTCACTGGTCCTGGCGTGAGCCAATGGGCATGCAGCCTTACCATACTACATATTCCAGATATGTGAAAGATCCAGTCACATATCTGGAGTGTGTAGTATGGTATGGGCTGCATGTCCATTGGCTCACGCTGTGGACCAGTGGGCATACAGCCCTACCGACGGTGTCAGTCGATGGGGATAGGAGTGGCAGGTGGGTGGGGTGCTGCCACCCGCTGCTGACCGGGGGAAGTGGGGCAGTAGGTATCAGTGGGCAGGAGTGGAGGGGGGGTCTGCTGGACCACCAGGGATATAGGAAACTTAATTATTTTACTGAAGCCCATGATTGGGTTGACAGCGGTCCACTGGAAAACCAAGAATATAGGATTCTGTATTTTTAATACCAGTGCTCGCGATCGGGCATGGGAGGGTGCCACCACAGAGGTGCAGCCAGAGCTTGAGTGGCCACTCACAGATGGCAGCTGCCGTGTTGCACCCTGCAATATGGCAGCTCACCTGTGGGTGGCCGGCCGTTACTCCTTTTTTTTTTGCTCAACATTGTGTGGCGCAGGTAGGGGTTTTGCATGCATGGCTCAGCACATCCTTGGCTGAATATCGGGCTGTGCAGAGCATGCATGGGCACGCCCCCCCCGCCTGCGCCTGCATACATTACTGATGCACTCCAGTGCAACGGGATTTGTGCCAGGTGCAATTCCCATTTCAATATCTCACTGGGGTTCATCAGTTGGTGCGCATGGTGCAACACTGTTGAGCCATGCACAACCTTTTTGAATATCCGGGCCAAAACATTCACACTATATGTACTACAAAGGCTGAGTGAGTATACAGAAAATACGTAGTATTCACACAATACGTAGTACAAAGATTGAGTGTGTATACAGAAAATACATAGTATTAACATTAAACGAAGTACAGAGGCTAAGTGTGTATACAGAAATTAGATAGTATTCACACTATAAATAGTACAAAGGCTGAGTGTGTATACAGACAATCGATAGTATTCACACTATACATAGTAAAATGGTTGAGTGAATGAGACATAAGACATAAGGCAATTGTTGTGGGGGGTAGGAAGAAATAGGCTGTAGGTTAACTAGGATCTGCGGCTTATACTGAAGTTAGGGAAATGGGCAGACTAGGTAGGCCAAGCGGTCCTTATCTGCTGTCAACGTCTATTTTTCTATGTTTCTAAGTATACAGAAAATACTTAGTATTCACACTATACATAGTAAAAAAGGTGTGGTGTGTATACACAAAATACATAGTATTCATACTATACATAGTACAAAGGTTGGGTGTGTATACAGAAAATACATAGTATTCACAGTATAAGTAGTAAAAAGGTGTAGTGTGTATACAGAAAGTACAGAGAATTCATACTATACATAGTAGAAAGATTGTGTATACAGAAAATACATTGCATTCACATTATATGTAGTACAAAGGTTGAGTGTGTATACAGAAAATACATAGTATTAGCACTATACGTAATACAAAGGTTGAGTGTGTATACAGAAAATTCATAGTATTCACACTATAAGTAGTACAAAGATTGAGTGTGTATACAGAAAATACATAGCATTCACGTGATACAGTGTACTAAGGTTCAGTGTGTATACAGAAAATACAGTACATAGTATTCACACGTTACATAGTACAAAGGTTGAGTGTGTATACAGAAAATACATAGTATTCACATGATACGTAGTACAAAAGTTGAGTGAGTATACAGAAAATACATAGTTGTACCACTATAAATAGTACAAAGCTTGGGTGTGTATACAGAAAATACATAGTATTCACACTATACAAAGTACAAAGATTGAGTGTGTATATAGAAAATACATAGTATGCACATGATACAGAGTACAAAGGTTGAATGAGTATATAGAAAATACATAGCGTTCACACTATACATAGTACAAGGCTGAGTGTGTATACAGAAAATACATGGTATTCACA
This sequence comes from Neoceratodus forsteri, assembly GCA_016271365.2. NCBI lineage: Eukaryota > Metazoa > Chordata > Ceratodontiformes > Ceratodontidae > Neoceratodus > Neoceratodus forsteri. The sequence continues at coordinate 1,268,513,260 of CM057453.1, forward strand.
CTATACGTAGTTCAAAGTTTGAGTGTGTATACAGAATATACATAGTATTCACAGTATAGGTAGTACAAAGGCTGAGTGTATATACAAAAAATACATAGTATTCACAATATACGTAGGACAAAGATTGAGTGTGTATACAGAAAATACATAGTATTAACATTAAACGAAGTACAAAGGCTGAGTGTGTATACAGAAAATAGATAGTATTCACACTATAAATAGTACAAAGGCTGAGTGTGTATACAGACAATAGATAGAATTCACACTATACATAGTACAATGGTTGAGTGAGTGAGACATAAGACATAAGGCAGTTGTTGTTGGGGGGTAGGAAGAAATAGGCAGTTGGTTAACTAGGATCTGGGGCTCATACTGAAGGTAGGGAAATGGGCAGACTAGGTAGGCCAAGCGGTCCTTATCTGCTGTCAAAGTCAATTTTTCTATGTTTCTAAGTTCACAGAAAATACATAGTATTCACACTATACATAGTAAAAAAGATGGGGTGTGTATACACAAAATACATAGTATTCATACTATACATAGTACAAAGGTTGGGTGTGTATACAGAAAATACATAGTATTCACAGTATACGTAGTAAAAAGGCTGAGTGTGTATACAGAAAGTACAGAGAATTCACACTATACATAGTAGAAAGATTGTGTATACAGAAAATACATTGTATTCAAATTATATGTAGTACAACGGTTGAGTGTGTATACAGAAAATACATAGTATTCACACTATAAGTAGTACAAAATTTGAGTGTGTATACAGAAAATACATAGCATTCATGTGATACAGAGTAGAAAGGTTGAGGGTGTATACAGAAAATACAGTACCTAGTATTCACACTATACATAGTAAAAAAGGTGGGGTGTGTATACACAAAATTCATAGTATTCACACTATACAAAGTACAAAGATTGAGTGTGTATATAGAAAATACATAGTATGCTCATGATACAGAGTACAAAGGTTGAATGAGTATATAGAAAATATATAGCGTTCACACTATACATAGTACAAGGTTGAGTGTGTATACAGAAAATACTTAGTATTAACACTATACGTAGTACAAAGGCTTAGTGTGTATACAGAAATGAGATAGTATTCACAATATACATAGTAGAAAAGCTGAGTGTGTATACAGACAATAGATAGTATTCACACTATACACAGTACAAAGATTGAGTGAGTGAGACAAAAGACATAAGGCAATTCTTGTGGGGGGTAGGAAGAATTAGGCTGTTGGTTAACTAGGATCTGCAGCTTACACTGTAGGTAGGGAAATGGGCAGACTAGGAGGGTCAAGTGGTTCTTATCTGCCATCAATGTATATCTTTCTATGTTTCTATGTTTCTAAGTATACAGAAAATACATAGTATTCACACTATACATAGTACAAAGGTTTGGTGTGTATACAGATAACACATAGTATTCACTTTATACATAGTCAAAGGTTAGGTGTGTAAACAGAAAATACATAGTATTCACATGACACAGAGAACAAAGGTTGAGTAAATATACAGAAAATACATAGTATTCACACTATACATAGTACAAAGGCTGAGTGTACAAACAGACAATAGACAGTATTCATAGTATATGTAGTACAAAGGTTGGGGTAGTATACAGAAAATACATAGTATTCACACTATACGTAGTACAAAGATTGAGTGTTTATAAAGAAAATACATAGTATTCACACGATATATAGTACAAAGGTTGAGTGTGTATACAGAAAATACATAGTATTCACACTATAAATAGTACAAAGGGTGAGTATTTTTGTATACAGAAAGTACATAATATTCACACAATACATAGTACAAAGGTTGAGTGAGTATACAGAAAATACATAGTATTCACACTATACGTAGTACAAAGGCTGAGTGTGTATACAAAAAATACATAGTATTTACACAATACATAGTATAATGGTTGAGAGTGTATTCAGAAAATACATAGTTTTCACATGATGCATAGTGCAAAGGTTGAGTGTGTATACAGAAAATACAAAGGCCCAGATATTCAAACTGTACCAGGCTGTGGCGCAAGCCTGGGCTCAGCTCAACTTTGCTGCGCAGGGGCGTGGACTGGACGATATTCTGCAGAGCTGCACCCTGGCTCAGCACCATTGAATATCGCTCCCTGTCCAACCGCAGTGCACATGGCGCAGTGGCACTGCACCAGCACCAGTAGCCAGAGTGGAGCATGGGGATGCGCTAGCACATGTTCCATTGTGCTAGGGGCAACAACTGCGATATTCAAAAGTTTACATGAAATTGGGCCATAATGTATGCAAAGTGCAAATAGGGCCATTTGTATGTCATTATGGCCCCATTTGCAAGCAGGTGCGCTGATCCCTGTCGACTTGCGTCTGGTGCCCTGCCAGGCAGCAGCCATCGGGGACCGACGCCCCCTGCAGGGTGGCAATGTGCCCCACAGCCAGATCATGGGCATTAGTAAAATAAGTAAAAACCCCTATATCCCTGGTGGTCCAGTGGACCGCTGTCTGCCCTATCATGAGATGAAGTAAAAAATATACGTCTCCTATATCCCTGGTGGTCCAGTGGACCGCTGTCTGCCCGATCGTGAGCTGAAGTAAAAAATATACATCTTCTATATCCCTAGTGGTCCAGTGGACTTCTGTCTGCCCGATCATGAGCTGAAGTAAAAAATATTCGTCTGCTCTTTTCCTGGTGGTCCAGTGGACTGCTGTCTGCCCGATCACAAGTTGAAGTTCAAAATATTTGTCTCCTATATCCCTGGTGGTCCAGTGGACCGCTGTCTACCCATCTGCGGGCATAAGTAAAATAGTACTGACTCCCTTATCCCTGGTGGTCAGCGTTCCCTCACCACCACACTGATCTCCCCCCCTCTCCCTCGGTCAGCGGCAGGCAGCAGCACCCCACCTGCCAGCCTCCACATTGCCCACGACTGACACCGTTGGTGGGCTGTACCCACTGGTCCTGAGCGTGAGCCTATGGGCATGCAGCCCATACCATACTACACATTCCAGATATGTGAAAAGATCCTTTCACATATCTGGAATGTGTAGTACTGTATGGGCTTCATGTCCATTGGCTCACCCTGTGGACCAGTGGGCATGCAGCCCTACCGACGTTGTCAGTCGATGGGCGGCACAGTGGTAGGTGGGTGGGGTGCTGCCACTCACTGCTGACCGAGGGGAGCGGGGCATTGGGGATCAGTGGGCGGGTTTGGATGGGGGTCCGCTGGACCACCAGGGATATAGGAAACTTAATTATTTTACTGAAGCCCGCGATTGGGCTGACAGTGGTCCACTGGACAACCAGGAATATGGGATTCTGTATTTTTAATACCAATGCTCGTGATCGGGCATGGGAGGGTGCCAACAGAGAGGTGCAGCCGGAGCTTGGGTAGCCACTCACAGGTGGCAGCTGCCGTGTTGCACCCTGCAATATGGCAGCTCACCTGTGGGTGGCCAGCCGTTATTCCTTTTTTTTTTGCTCAACATTGTGCATCGCAGGTAGAAGCTGTGCATGCATGGCTCAGCACATCCTGGGCTGAATATCGGGCTTTGCAGAGTATGCATGGGAACACCCCCCCACCAGCGCCTGCATATATTACTGATGCACTCCAGTGCAACGGGATTTTGCCAGGTGCAATTCCCATTTGAATATTGCACCGGGTGCATCAGTTGGTGCGCATGGTGCAACATTGTTGTGCCATGCACAGCCTTTTTGAATATCCGGGCCAAAGCATTCACACTATATGTAGTACAAAGGCTGAGTGAGTATACAGAAAATACATAGTATTCACACTATACATAGTACAAAGATTGAGTGTGTATACAGAATATACATAGTATTCACAGTATAGGTAGTTCAAAGGCTGAGTGTATATAGAAAAAAATACATAGTATTCACACTATGCTTTGTTCAAAGATTGAGTGTGTATACAGAAAAAACATAGTATTAACACTTAACGTAGTACAAAGGCTGAGTGTGTATACAGAAATTAGATAGTATTCACACTATAAATAGTACAAAGGCTGAGTGTGTATACAGACAATAGATAGTATTCACACTATACATAGTACAATGGTTGAGTGAGTGAGACATAAGACATAAGGCAATTGTTGAGGGGGGTAGGAATAAATAAGCTGTAGGTTAACTAGGATCTGTGGCTTATACTGAAGGTAGGGAAATGGGCAGACTAGGTAGGCCAAGCGGTCCTTGTCTGCCGTCAAAGTCTATGTTTCTAAGTATACAGAAAATACATAGTATTCACACTATACATAGAAAAAAACATGCCAGATACAGATTGGTCAATACCAGCAGGAACATCTGCCAGAACTAGACTCATAGTGGATTCCCTGCAGGGGGAGGGCCTCAAACAACTGGTACAGCAACCCACAAGAGACAGGGCTATCCTAGATCTAGTACTGACTAACAAAGAAGGGATCACAGATCTCCAGGTAGAAGGTCACCTGGGGCCAGTGACCATCACATGGTATGGTTCAATTTGGCTACTACATCTAAATCATCCCATTCCAAGGCAAAAATATGGGACTTCAGAGGAGCTGACTTTGATAAGATGGCCAACAGAGTTAAGCTAGCCCTGGCAAAAGAAACACAGGTGAGGAGGTACAGGCAAAGTGGGCAAGCATTAAGGATACAATACTTGAAGCAACATCCCATTGTGTTAGACAGAAAAGGAAGTGCAAAAGAAGAAGGAAACCACTTTGGTCCTCAAATACAGTAGCAGAAAGGTCAGAGCCAAAAGGCTGGCCTTCAGAAAATATAAGGGAACACAGCGGGATGAAGATAGGGAGGCATACCAAACTGCCCTAAGGGAAGCAGGTAAGGCAGTAAGGCAGGCAAAGTCCCAAACTGAGGAACACTAGCACAAACAGTAAAGAAGGTGACAAGACTTTCTATAGATACATTAGTGAAAGGAGAAAGTCCAGAGGGGTATTGCTAAGCTTAATGGAGAAAAGGGAGCATGTGAGGAGGAGGACCCTGTAAAGGCATCTATCCTAAATAGATACTTTTCTCAGTATTCACTGAAGAGAAGGTAGGGCAGGGCCCACAGCTCAGCATCATGGACACAGGGGAGGGAGGTGAGCACTACTCCTCACAAAAGAAAGGGTCCTACAAGAGCTTGCTAAGCTCAGGGTGGATAAGGCAATGGGACCTGATGGCATACATCCCAGGGTACTTAAGGAGCTAAAGGAGGAACTAGCAGAGCCATTAGCAGAATTGTTTAGTGAGTCTCTGAGCACAGGAGAGGTCCCAGAAGACTGGAGAAGGGCTCATGTGATCCCACTCCACAAGAGTGGTAGCAGGGAGGAGGCGGGAACTACAGACCGTCAGTCTTACCTCAGTAGTGGGCAAGATTATGGAAGCACTCCTTAAGGAAAGGATAGTGCAACACCTGGAATCCATAGGGGCACAGGATCCAAGACAGCATGGGTTTACAAAGGAAGGTCCTGTCAAACTAATTCATAGATTTCTTTGACTGGGTAACCAGAGTGGTGGACCAAGGGGGAGCAGTTGATGTCGCCTACCTTGACTTCAGCAAAGCTTTTGACACTGTTCCACATAGAAGATTGATAAATAAGCTAGGTAGGCTCGGGGTGGGTCAGAAGTTGGTCAACTGGGTGGAAAACTGGTTGACTGGCAGAAAACAGAGAGTGGTGGTAAATGGTATACAGTCAGAAGAGATGCAAGTCACAAGTGGGGTACCTCAGGGATCAGTCCTGGGGCCAGTCCTATTCAACATCTTCATTAGTGACCTAGCAGATGGACTAGAGGGTAAGGCTTGTCTGTTTGCAGATGACACCAAGATCTGCAACAGAGTAGATGATCCAGATGGGGTGGGCAGAATGAGAAGAGATCTGGATAAACTAGCAGAATGGTCAGAAGAGTGGCAACTGGGATTTAATGCAAAGAAGTGCAAAATCATGCACATAGGAAGAGAAACCCTGAAGCCACTTATAGGCTGGGAGGAGTTGCTAGCAGTCACAAAGGAAGAAAGAGACTTGGGCATCATCATCACTGATGACCTGAAATCATCCAAGCAGACCTCTAAAGCAGTAGGTAAGGCTAGGGGGTGTTAGGGTGTATTAGTAGGGGTATCACAAGTCGTAAGAGGGAGGTAATAATCCCTCTGTACAAGACATTGGTTAGGCCCCATCTGGAGTACTGCGTGCCGTATTGGAGGCCACACCTTCACAAGGACATTAACCAAATTGAGGCAGTCCAGAGAAGGGCAACCAAAATGGTGCAGGGACTGCATCAGAAGACATATGAGGACAGATTAACGGAGCTCAATATGTATACCCTTGAGCAAAGGAGGGAGAGAGGTGATATGATCGAGACATTTAAACACCTTAAGGGCATAAACAAGGTGAAAGAGTCTAACATGTTTAAATATAAGAAAAATAGCAGGACAAGAGGACACAGCATGAGATTAGAGGAGGCCGATTAAGGGGAATGTGAGGAAATTCTTTTTCACAGAAAGGGTGGTAGATGCATGGAATGGCTCACACACAAGAAGTAGTGGCTATGAATACAGTGCAGGGCTTCAAACAGGCATGGGATAGGCATAAGGGAGCAATACAAATGACTATGAATAGATAGGTCACTGACATAGCAAAGGCCGATGGCACATTTATAAGATAGAAAAAGAAATGGGCAGACTGGATGGGCCTTGCGGTCCTTATCTGCCGTCAACTTCTATGTTTCTATGTAAAAAGGTGGTGTGTGTATACACAAAATACATAGTATTCATACTATACAAAGTACAAAGGTTGTGTGTCTATATAGAAAATACATAATATTCATAGTATACGTAGTAAAAAGGTTGAGTGTGTATACAGAAAGTACAGAGTATTCACACTGTACACCGTAGAAAGACTGTGTATACAGATAATACATCGTATTCACACTATATGTAGCACAAAGGTTGAGTGTGTATACAGAAAATACATAGTATTCACACTATACGTAGTACAAAGGCAGATTATTAATACAAAAAATACACAGTATTTACACAACAGATAGTATAAAGGTTGAGAGTGTATTTCGTAAATACATAGTATTCACATGATACGTAGTAGAGAGGTTGAGTGTGTATACAGAAAATACATAGGCCCAGATATTCAAACTGTACCAGGCTGTGGTGCAAGCCTGGGCTCAGCTCAACTTGGCTGCGCAGGGGCGAGGACTGGGCGTTATTTAACAGAGCTGCACCATGGCTCAGCATCATTGAATATTGCTCCCTGGCCACCCGCAGTGCACATGGCGCAGTGGCACTGCACCAGCACCGGTGGACAGAGTGGAGCATGGGGATGTGCTAGAGCAAGTTCCATTGCGCTAGGTGCCACAACCGCGATATTCAAAAGTTTACATGAAATTGGGCCAAAATGTATGCAATGTGCAAATAGGGCAATTTACATCATCATGGCTCCATTTGCATGCAGATGCGCCGATCCCAGACGACTTCCATCTGGTACCCTGCTAGGCAGCAGCCGTCGGGGACCGACGCCCTCTGCAGGGTGGTAATGTGCCCACAGCTCGATCATGGGCATTAGTAAAATAAGTAAAAACCCCTATATCCCTGGTGGTCCAGTGGACCGCTGTCTGCCCGATCGTGAGCTGAAGTAAAAAATACATGTCTCCTGTATCCCTGGTGGTCCACTGGACTGATGTCTGCCCGATCATAAGCTGAAGTAAAAAATATATGTCTCCTATGTCCCTGGTGGTCCTGTGGACCACTGTCTACTCGACTGCGGGCGTAAGTAAAATAGTACTGACTCCCTTATCCCTGGTGGTGCAGTGGTCCCCCTCACCCACCGCCCACTGATCCCCAGCACCCGCTGTCCACGGTAGCAGCAGGCAGCAGCACCCACCCACCTGCTGCCCATTGCTCGCCAACTGACGTCGGTAGGGCTTTTACGCCTGATGGTCTCACAGTGTGAGCCAAGAGGCATGCAGCCCACATATTATACATTCCAGATATGTGAAAAGATCCATTCACATATCTGGAGTGTGTAGTATGGTATGGGCTGCATGTTCATTGGCTCAAGCTGTGGCCAGTGGGAGTACAGCCCTACTGACGGTGTCAGTCAATGGGGATAGGAGTGGCAGGTCGGTGGGGTGCTGCCACCCGCTGTTGACTGGGGGGAGCGGGGTAGTAGGTATCAGTGGGCAGGTGTGGAGGGGAGGTCTGCTGGACCACCAGGGATATAGGAAACTTAATTATTTTACTGAAGCCCATGATTGGGTTGACAGCGGTCCACTGGATAACCAAGAATGTAGGATTCTGTATTTTTAATACCAATGCTCGTGATCGGGCATGGGAGGGTGCTACCACAGAGGTGCAGCCGGAGCTTGGGTGGCCACTCACAGGGGAGGCAGCTGCCGGTGTTGCACCCTGCCCTATGGCAGCTCACCTGTGGGTGGCAGGCCATTACTCCTTTTTTTTTGCTCAACATTGTGCGGCGCAGGTAGGGGTTGTGCATGCATGGCTCAGCACATCCTGGGCTGAATATTGGGCTGTGCAGAGTATGCATGGGCACGCCCCCTCCACCTGCGCCCGCATACATTACTGATGTACTCCGGTGCAATGGGATTTGTGCCAGGTGCAATTTCCATTTGAATATTGCACCAGGGTGCATCAGTTGGCGCGCATGGTGCAACACTGTTGAGCCATGCACAACCTTTTTGAATATCCAGGCCAAAGCATTCACACTATATGTACTACAAAGGCTGAGTGAGTATACAGAAAATACATAGTATTCAAACTATATGTAGTACAAAGTTTGAGTGTGTACACAGAATATACATAGTATTCACAGTATAGGTAGTACAAAGATTGAGTGTGTATACAGAAAATACATAGTATTAACATTAAACGAAGCACAAAGGCTGAGTGTGTATACAGAAAATAGATAGTATTCACACTATAAATAGAACTAAGGCGGAGTGTGTATACAGACAATAGATAGTATTCACACTATACATAGTACAATGGTTGAGGGAGTGAGACATAAGACAGAAGGCAATTGTTGTTGGGGTGGTAGGAAGAAATAGGCTGTAGGTTAACTAGGATCTGCGGCTTATACTGAAGGTAGGGAAATGGGCAGACTAGGTAGGCCAAGCGGTCCTTATCTGCTGTCAAAGTCAATTTTTCTATGTTTCTAAGTACACAGAAAATACATAGTATTTACACTATACATAATAAAAAAGGTGGGGTGTGTATACACAAAATACATAGTATTCATACTATACATAGTACAAAGGTTGGGTGTGTATACAGAAAATACATAGTATTCACAGTATACGTAGTAAAAAGGCTGAGTGTGTATACAGAAAGTACAGAGAATTCACACTATACATAGAAAGATTGTGTTTACAGAAAATACATTGTATGCAAATTATATGTAGTACAAAGGTTGAGTGTGTTTACAGAAAATACATAGTATTCACACTACACGTAGTACAAAGATCGAGTGTGTATACAGAAAATACATAGTATTAACACTATACGTAGTACAAAGGTTGAGTGTGTATACAGATAATACATAGTATTCACACTATAAGTAGTACAAAGTTTGAGTGTGTATACAGAAAATACATTGCATTCACGTGATACAGAGTAGAAAGGTTGAGGGTGTATACAGATAATACAGTACATAGTATTCACACTATACATAGTAAAAAAGGTGGGGTGTGTATACACAAAATACATAGTATTCATACTATACATTGTACAAAGTTTGAGTGAGTATACAGAAAATACATAGTAGTCCCACTATACATAGTACAAAGGTTGGGTGTGTATACAGAAAATACATAGTATTCACACTATACAAAGTACAAAGATTGAGTGTGTATATAGAAAATACATAGTATGTACATGATACAGAGTACAAAGGTTGAATGAGTATATAGAAAATACATAGCGTTCACACTATACATAGTTTAAGGTTGAGTGTGTATACAGAAAATACATAGTATTAACACTATACGTTGTACAAAGGCTTAGTGTGTATACAGAAATTAGATAGTATTCACAATATACATAGTACAAAAGCTGAGTGTGTATACAGACAATAGATAGTATTCACACTATACATAGTACAAAGATTGAGTGAGTGAGACAAAAGACATAAGGCAATTCTTGCGGGGGGTAGGAAGAATTAGGCTGTTGGTTAACTAGGATCTGCGGCTTACACTGTAGGTAGGGAAATGGGCAGACTAGGAGGGTCAAGTGGTTCTTATCTGCCATCAATGTATATCTTTCTATGTTTCTATGTTTCTAAGTATACAGAAAATACATGGTATTTACACTATACATAGTACAAAGGTTTGGTTTGTATACAGAAAATACATAGTATTCACTTTATACATAGTCAAAGGTTAGGTGTGTAAACAGAAAATACATAGTATTCACATGACACAGAGAACAAAGGTTGAGTGAATATACAGAAAATACATAGTATTCACACTATACATAGTACAAATGGTTGAGTGTGTATACTGAAAATACATAGTATTCACACTATACATAATACAAAGGCTGAGTGTACATACAGACAATAGACAGTATTCATAGTGTACGTAGTACAAAGGTTGGGGTAGTATACAGAAAATACATAGTATTCACACTATACGTAGTACAAAGATTGAGTGTTTATAAAGAAAATACATAGTATTCACACGACACATAGTACAAAGCTTGAGTGTGTATACAGAAAATACATAGTATTCACACTATAAATAGTACAAAGGGTGAGTTTGCATACAGAAAGTACATAATATTCACACAATACATAGTACAAAGGTTGAGTGAGTATACAGAAAATACATAGTATTCACATTATACGTAGTACAAAGGCTGAGTGTGCATACAAAAAATACATAGTATTTACACAATACATAGTATAATGGTTGAGAGTGTATTCTGAAAATACATAGTTTTCACATGATACATAGCGCAAAGGTTGAGTGTGTATACAGAAAATACAAAGGCCCAGATATTCAAACTGTACCAGGCTGTGGCGCAAGCCTGGGCTCAGCTCAACTTGGCTGCGCAGGGGCGTGGACTGGACGATATTCAACCGAGCTGCACCCTGGCTCAGCACCATTGAATATCGCTCCCTGGCCACCCGCAGTGCACATGGCACAGTGGCACTTCACCAGCACCAGTGGACAGAGTGGAGCATGGGGATGCGCTAGTGCATGTTCCATTGTGCTAGGTGCAACAACTGTGATATTCAAAAGTTTACATGAATTTGGGCCATAATGTATGCAAAGTGCAAATAGGGCCATTTGTATGTCATTATGGCCCCATTTGCAAGCAGGTGCGCTGATCCCTGTCGACTTGCATCCGGCGTCCTGCTAGGCAGCAGCCATCGGGGACCGAAGCCCCCTGCAGGGTGGCAATGTGCCCCACAGTCCGATCATGGGCATTAGTAAAATAAGTAAAAACCCTTATATTCCTGGTGGTCCAGTGGACCGCTGTCTGCCCTATCATGAGATGAAGTAAAAAATATACGTCTCCTATATCCCTGGTGGTCCAGTGGGCCGCTGTCTGCCCGATCGTGAGCTGAAGTAAAAAATATTAATCTCCTATATCCCTGGTGGTCCAGTGGACTTCTGTCTGCCCGATCACGAGCTGAAGTAAAAAATATACGTCTCCTCTCTCCCTGGTGGTCCAGTGGACTGCTGTCTCCCCGATCACAAGCTGAAGTACAAAATATTTGTCTCTTACATCCCTGGTGGTCAGTGGACGCTGTCTACCATCTCTGGGCTTAAGTAAAATAGTACTGACTCTTATCTGGTGGTCAGTGGACCCCCCTCCCACCCACCCACTGATCTCCCCACCCGCTGTCTCACGGTCAGTGGCAGGCAGCAGCACACCCCACCGCCTGTCACCACATTGCCCACCGACTGACACCGTCAATGGGGCTGACCCCACTGGTCCTGGCGTGAGCCAATGGCATGCAGCCCATACCATACTACATATTCCAGATATGCGAAAAGATCCTTTCACATATCTGGAATGTGTAGTACAGTATGGGGTCCATGTCCATTGGCTCACCCTGTGGACCAGTGGGCATAGAGCCCTACCGATGGTGTCAGTCGATGGGTGGCACAGTGGCAGGTGGATGGGGTGCTGCCACCCGCTGCTGACCAAGGGGAGTGGGGCATTGGGGATCAGTGGGCGGGTTTGGATGGGGGTCCGCTGGACCACCAGGGATATAGGAAACTTAATTATTTTACTGAAGCCCGCAATTTGACTGACAGTGGTCCACTGGACCACCAAGAATATGGGATTCTGTATTTTTAATACCAATGCTCGTGATCGGGCATGGGAGGGTGCCACCAGAGAGGTGCAGCCGGAGCTTGGGTGGCCACTCACAGGTGGCAGCTGCCGTGTTGCACCCTGCAATATGGCAGCTCACCTGTGGGTGGCCAGCCATTATTCCTTTTTGTTTTGCTCAACATTGAGCGGCGCAGGTAGGAGTTGTGCATGCATGGCTCAGCACATCCTGGGCTGAATATCGGGCTTTGCAGAGTATGCATGGGAACGCCCCCCTACCTGTGCCTGCATACATTACTGATACACTCTGGTGCAACGGGATTTTGCCTGGTGCAATTCCCATTTGAATATTGCACCGGGTGCATCAGTTGGTGCGCATGGTGCAACACTGTTGTGCCATGCACAGCCTTTTTGAATATCCGGGCCAAAGCATTCACACTATATGTAGTACAAAGGCTGAGTGAGTATACAGAAAATACATAGTATTCACACTACACATAGTACAAAGATTGAGTGTGCATACAGAATATACATAGTATTCACAGTATAGGTAGTTCAAAGGCTGAGTGTATAGAAAAATATATAGTATTCACACTATGCTTAGTTCAAAGATTGAGTTTGTATACAGAAAAAACATAGTATTAACACTTAACGTAGTACAAAGGCTGAGTGTGTATACAGAAATTAGGTAGTATTCACACTATAAATAGTACAAAGGCTAAGTGTGTATACAGACAATAAATAGTATTCACACAATACATAGTACAATGGTTGAGAGAGTGAGACATAAGACATAAGGCAATTGTTGTGGGGGGTAGGAAGAAATAAGCTGAAGGTTAACTAGGATCTGCGGCTTATACTGAAGGTAGGGAAATGGGCAGACTTGGTAGGCCAAGCGGTCCTTATCTGCCGTCAAAGTCTATGTTTCTATGTTTCTAAGTATACAGAAAATACATAGTATCCACACTATACATAGTAAAAAAGGTGGTGTGTGTATACACAAAATACATAGTATTCATACTATACATAGTACAAAGGTTGTGTGTCTATATAGAAAATACATAATATTCATAGTATACGTAGTAAAAAGGCTTAGTGTGTATACAGAAAGTACAGAGTATTCACACTGAACACAGTAGAAAGACTGTGTATACAGAAAATACATAGTATTCACACTATACGTAGTTCAAAGGCAGAGTGTGAATACAAAAAATACACAGTATTTACACAATAGATAGTATAAAGGTTGAGAGTGTATTCCGAAAATACATAGTATTCACATGATACGTAGTAGAGAGGATGAGTGTGTATACAGAAAATACATAGGCCCAGATATTCAAACTGTACCAGGCTGTGGCGAAAGCCTGGGCTCAGCTCAACTTGGCTGCACAGGGGCATGGACTGGGCATCATTTAACAGAGCTGCACCATGGCTCTGCATCATTTAATATCACTCCCTGGCCACCCCCAGTGCACATGGTGCAGTGGCACTGCGCCAGTGCCAGTGGCCAGAGTGGAGCATGGGGATGTGCTAGAGCAAGTTCCATTGTGCTAGGCACCACAGCAGCGATATTGAAAAGTTTACATGAAATTGGGCTAAAATGTATGCAATGTGCAAATATGGCAATTTACATCATCATGGCTCCATTTGCATGCAGGTGCGCCGATCCCAGACGACTTGCGTCTGGCACCCTGCTAGGCAGCAGCCGTCGGGGACCGATGCCCTCTGCAGGGTGGTAATGTGCCCCACAGCTCGATCATGGGCATTAGTAAAATTAGTAAATACCCCTGTATCCCCGGTGGTCCAGTGGACCGCTGTCTGCCCGATCGTGAGCTGAAGTAAAAAATATATGTCTCCTATATCCCTGGTGGTCCAGTGGACTGCTGTCTGCCTGATCACGAGCTGAAGTAAAAAATATACATCTCCTATATCCCTGGTGGTCCGGTGGACTGCTGTCTGCCCGATCACAAGCTAAAGGAAAAAATATATGTCTCCTATGTCCCCGGTGGTCCAGTGGACCACTGTCTACCCGACTGCGGGCGTAAGTAAAATAGTACTGACTCCCTTATCCCTGGTGGTGCAGTGGTCCCCCCCACCTGCCCGCTGATCCCCAGCACCCCGCTCTCCCCCGGTCAGTGGCAGGCAGCAGCACCCCACCCACCTGCCACCCCATTGCCCTCTGACTACCACCGTCGGTAGGGCTGTATGCCCACTGGTCCACAGTGTGAGCCAATGGGCATGCAGCCCATACCATACCACACATTCCAGATATGTGAAAAGATCCATTCACATATCTGGAGTGTGTAGTATGGTATGGGCTGCATGTCCATTGGCTCACGCTGAGGACCAGTGGGCATACAGCCCTACCGATGGTGTCAGTCGACTGGGATAGGAGTGGCAGGTGGTTGGGGTGCTGCCACCCGCTGCTGACCAGGAGGAGCGGGGCAGTAGGGATCAGTGGGCAGGTGTGGAGGGGGGACTGCTGGACCACCAGGGATATAGGAAACTTAATTATTTTACTGAAGCCCATGATTGGGTTGACAACGGTCCACTGGATAACCAAGAATCAAGGATTCTGTATTTTTAATACCAATGCTCGCGATCGGGCATGGGAGTGTGCCACCACAGAGGTGCAGCCGGAGCTTGGGTGGCCACTCACAGGTGGCAGCTGCCGTGTTGCACCCTGCAATATGGCAGCTCACCTGTGGGTGGCCGGCCATTACTCCTTTTTTTTTGCTCAACATTGTGCGGCGCAGATAGGGGTTCTGCATGCATGGCTAAGCACATAATGGGCTGAATATCGGGCTGTGCAGAGTATGCATGGGCACGCCCCCCCACCTGTGCCTGCATACATTACTGATGCACTCCGGTGCAACGGGATTTTTGCCAGGTGCAATTCCCATTTGAATATTGCACCGGGGTGCATCTGTTGGTGCGCATGGTGCAACACTGTTGCACCATGCACAACCTTTTGAATATCTCGCCAAAGCATTCACACTATATGTACTACAAAGGCTGAGTGAGTACAGAAAATACATAGTATTCACACTATATGTAGTACAAAGTTTGAGTGTGTATGCAGAATATACATAGTATTCACAGTATAGGTAGTACAAAGGCTGAGTGTATATACAAAAATACATAGTGTTCACATTATACGTAGGACAAAGATTGAGTGTATACAGAAAATACATAGTATTAACATTAAACGAAGTACAAAGGCTGAGTGTGTATACAGAAATTAGATAGTATTCACACTATACAATAGTACAAAGGCTGAGTGTGTATTCAGACAATAGATAGTATTCACACTATACATAGTACAATGGTGGAGTGAGTGAGACATAAGACATAAGGCAATTGTTGTTGGGGGGAAGGAAGAAATAGGCTGTAGGTTAACTAGGATCTGCGGCTTCTACTGAAGGTGGGGAAATGGGCAGACTAGGTAGGCCAAGCGGTCCTTATCTGCTGTCAAAGTCTATTTTTCTATGTTTCTAAGTATACAGAAAATACATAGCATTCACACTATACATAGTAAAAAAGGTGGGGTGTGTATACACAAAATACATAGTATTCATACTATACATAGTACAAAGGTTGGGTGTATATACAGAAAATACATAGTATTCACAGCATACGTATTAAAAAGGCTGAGTGTGTATACAGAAAGTACAGAGAATTCACACTGTACATAGTAGAAAGATTGTGTATAGAGAAAATACATTGTATTCACATTATATGTAGTACAAAGGTTGAGTGTGTATACAGAAAATACATAGTATTCACACTATACGTAGTACAAAGATCGAGTGTGTATACAGAAAATACATAGTATTAACACTATACGTATTACAAAGGTTGAGTGTGTATACAGAAAATACATAGTATTCACACTATACGTAGTACAAAGATTGAGTGTGTATACAGAAAATACATAGCATTCACGTGATACAGAGTACAAAGGTTGAGTGTGTATACAGAAAATACAGTACATAGTATTCACACTTTACATAATACAAAGGTTGAGTGTGTATACAGAAAATACATTGTATTCACACGATACATAGTACAAAGGTTGAGTGAGTATACAGAAAATACATAGTAGTCACACTATACATAGTACAAAGATTGAGTGTGTATATAGAAAATACACAGTATGCACCTGATACAGAGTACAACGGTTGAGTGAGTATACAGAAAATACATAGCATTCACACTATACATAGTACAAGGTTGAGTGTGTATACAGAAAATACATAGTATTAACACTATGCGTAGTACAAAGGCTGAGTGTGTTTACCGAAAATGAGACAGTATTCACACTATACATAGTACAAAGGCTGAGTGTGTATACAGACAATAGATAGTATTCACACTATACTTAGTACAAAGATTGAGTGAGTGAGACAAAAGACATAAGGCAATTCTAGTTGGGGGTAGTAAGAAATATGCTGTTGGTTAACTAGGATATGTGGCTTACACTGTAGGTAGGGAAATAGGTAGACAAGGTTGGTCAAGTGGTCCTTATCTGCCATCAAAGTCTATCTTTATATGTTTCTATTTTTCTAAGTATACCGAAAATACATAGTATTCACACTATACATAGTACAAAGGTTTGGGTGTGTATACAGAAAATACATAGAATTCACTTTATACGTAGTCAAAGGTTGGGTGTGTAAACAAAAAATACATAGGATTCACATGACACAGAGAACAAAGGTTGAGTGAATATACAGAAAATACATAGTATTCACACTATACATAGTACAAAGGTTGAGTGTGTATACTGAAAATACATAGTATTCACACTATACATAGTACAAAGGCTGAGTGTGCATACATACAATAGACAGTATTCATACTATAAGTAGTACAAAGGTTGGGGTAGTATACAGAAAATACATAGTGTACACACTATACGTAGTACAAAGATTGAGTGTTTATACAGAAAATATATAGTATTCACACGATACATAGTACAGAGGTTGATTGTGTATACAGAAAATAGATAGTATTCACACTATAGATAGTACAAAGGTTGAGTTTGTATACAGAAAATAAATTATATTCACACAATACGTAGTACAAAGGTTGAGTGAGTATACAGAAAATACATAGTATTCACACTATGCGTAGTACAAAGGCTGAGTGTGTATACAAAAATACATAGTATTTACACAATACATAGTATAATGGTTCAGAGTGTATTCAGAAAATACATAGTTTTCACATGATACATAGTACAAAGGTTGAGTGTGTATACAGAAAATACATAGGCCCAGGTATTCAAACTGTACCAGGCTGTGGCGCAAGCCTGGGCTCAGCTCAACTTTCTGCGCAGGGCGTGGACTGGACGATATTCAACGGAGCTGCACCATGTCTCTGCACCATTGAATATCGCCTCTGCCCACCAAGAGGCGCATGGCGCAGTGGCACTGCGCCAGTGCGGTGGTCAGAGGGAGCATGGGATGCGCTAGAGCATGTTCCATTGTGCTAGGTGCAACAACCACGTTGTTCAAAGTTTACATGAAATTGGGCCATAATGTATGCAATGTGCAAATAGGGCAATTTATATGTCATTAGGGCCCCATTTGCATGCAGGTGCGCCGATCCCTGATGAGTTGCGTCTGGCACCCTGCTAGGCAGCAGCTGTCGGGTACCGACGCCCCCTGCAGGGTGGCAATGTGCCCCACAGCCCGATCATGGGCATTAGTAAAATAAGTAAAAACCCCGATATCCCTGGTGGTCCAGTGGACCGCTGTCTGCCCGATCATGAGCTGAAGTAAAGAATATATGTCTCCTATGTCTCAGTAGTCCAGTGGACTGTTGTTACCTGACCGTGGCTTAGTGCAAAATAGTACTGACTCTTATCACTGGTGGTGCAGCGGACCCCTCTCACACACCCCCTGATCCCCAGCACCCGCTCCCCCAGACAGCGGCAGTGAGCAGCACCCCACCCACCTGCTGCCCCATTGCCCACTGACTGACACCGTCGGTAGGGCTGTATGCCCACTGGTCCCCAGTGTGAGCCAATGGGCGTGCAGCATATACCATACTACACATTCCAGATGTGTGAAAAGATCCATTCACATATCTGGAATGTGTAGTACGGTATGGGCTGCATGTTCATTGGCTCATGCTGAGGACCAGTGGGCATACAGCCCCACCAACGTGCCGCTGATGGGACAGGAGTGGCAGGTGTGTGGGGTGCTGCCACCCGCTGCTGACTTGGGAGAGCGGGGCAGTAGGGATCAGTGGGCAGGTGTGGAGGGGGGTCTGCTGGACCACCAGGTAAATAGGAAACTTAATTATTTTACTGAAGCCCGCTATTGGGCTGACAGCGGTCCACTGGACAACCAAGGATGTAGGATTCTATATTTTTATTACCAATGCTCGTGATCGGGCATGGGAGGGTGCCACCACAGAGGTACAGCTGGAGCTCAGGTGGCCACCCACAGGTGGCAGCTGCCATGTTGCACCCTGCAATATGGCAGCTCACCTGTGGGTGGCCGGCCATTGCTCTTTTTTTTTTGCTCAACATTGTGCGCCACAGGTAGGGGTTGTGCATGCACGGCTCAGCACATCCTGGTCTGAATATTGGGCTGTGCAGAGTATGCATGGGCACGCCACCCCACCTGCGCCTGCATACATTACAGATGCACTGCGGTGCAACGGGATTTGTGCTAGGTGGAATTCCCATTTGAATATTGCACTGGGCTGCATCAGTTGGGTGCATGGTGCAACACTGTTGCACCATGCACAACCTTTTTGAATATTCGGGCCAAAGCATTCACACTATATGTAGTACAAAGGCTGAGTGAGTATACAGAAAATACATAGTATTCACACAATACGTAGTAGAAAGATTGAGTGTGTATACAGAATATACATAGTATTCACAGTATAGGTAGTGCAAAGGCTGAGTGTATTAACAAAAAATACATAGTATTCACAGTATACGTAGTACAAAGATTAAGTGTGTATACAGAAAATACATAGTATTAACACTAAACGTAGTACAAAGACTGAGTATGTATACAGAAATTAGATAGTAGTCACACTATAAATAGTACAAAGGCTGAGTGTATATACAAACAATAGATAGTATTCACACTATATACATAGTACAAAGGTTGGAGTGAGTGAGACATAAGACATAAGGCAATTGTTGCGGGTGGTAGGAAGAAAGAAGTCAGGTTAACTGGGATCTGTGGGCTTATACTAAAGGTAGGGAAATGGGCAGACTAGGTAGGCAAAGCGTCCTTATCTCGCCATCAAAGTCTAACTTTCTATGTTTCTAAGTATATAGAAAATACATAGTATTCACACTATACATAGTAAAAAAGGTTGGATGCGTATACAGAAAATACATAGAATTCATACTATACATAGTACAAAGGTTTGGTGTGTATTCAGAAAACACAAAGTATTGTCACTATACGTAGTAAAAAGGCTGAGTGTGTATACAGAAAATACAGAGTATTCACTCAATTCGTAGTAGAAAGATTGTGTATACAGAAAATACATTGTATTCTCACTATACGTAGTACAAAGGTTGAGTGTGTATACAGAAAATACATAGTATTCACACGATACGTAGTACAAAGATCGAGTGTGTATACAGAAAATAAATAATATTAACACTATACGTAGTACAAAGGTTGAGTGTGTATACAGAAAATACATAGTATTCACACTATAAGTAGTGCAAAGATTGAATGTGTATACAGAAAGGACAGTACATAGTATTCACACTACACATAGTACAAAGGTTGAGTGTGTATACAGAAAATACATAGTATTCACATGATATGGAGTACAAAGGTTGAGTGAGTATACAGAAAATACATAGTAGACACACTATACATAATACGAAGGTTGTGTATATACAGAAAATACATAGTATTCACACTATACATAGTTCAAAGATTGAGTGTGTACACAGAAAATACATAGTATGCACATGATACAGAGTACAAAGGTTGAGTGAGTATATAGAAAATACATAGCATTCACACTATACATAGTAGAAGGTTGAGTGTGTATACAGAAAATACATAGTATTAACACTATACATAGTACAAAGGCAGAGTGTGTATACAGAAATGAGATAGTATTCACACTATACATAGAACAAAGATTGAGTGAGTGAGGCAAAAGACATAAGGCAATTCTTGTGGGGGGGTAGGAAGAAATAGGCTGTTGGTTAACTAGGATCTGCGGCTTACACTGTAGGTAGGGAAACGGGCAGACTAGGTGGGTCAAGTGGTCCTTATCTGCAATCAATGTCTATCTTTCTATGTTTCTATGTTTCTAAGTATACAGAAAATAGGTAGTATTCACACTATACATAGTACAAAGGTTTGGTGTGTTTACAGAAAACACATAGTATTCACTTTATAAATAGTACAAATGTTGGGTGTGTAAACAGAAAACACATAGTATTCACATGACACAGAGTACAAAGGTTAAGTGAATATACAGAAAATACATAGCATTCACACTATACATAGTACAAAGGTTGAGTGTGCATACAGACAATAGACAGTTTTCACACTATACGTAGTACAAAGGTTGGGGTAGTATACAGAAAATACATAGTATTCAAATGATAAATAGTATAAAGGTTGACTGTGTATTCAGAAAATACATAGTATTCACACTATAGATAGTACAAAGGTTGAGTTTGTATACAGAAAATACGTAATATTCACACTATACGTAGAACAAAGGTTGAGTGAGCATACAGAAAATACATAGCATTCACACTATAGGTAGTACAAAGATCAAGTGTGTATACAGAAAATACATAGTATTAACACTATACGTAGTACAGAGATCGAGTGTGTATATAGAAAATATATATTATTCACACTATAAGTAGTACAAAGATTCAGTGTGTATACAGAAAATACATAGTATTCACGTGATATGGAGTACAAAGGTTTAGTGTGTATACAGAAAATACAGTACACAGTATTCACGCTATAAGTAGTACAAAGGTTGAGTGAGTATACAGAAAATACATAGTAGTCACACTATACATAGTACAAATTTTGGGTGTGTATACAGAAAATACATAGTATTCACAGTATAGATAGTACAAAGACAGTGTGTATATAGAAAATACATAGTATGCACATGACACAGAGTACAAAGGTTGAGTGAGTATACAGAAAATACATAGCATTCACACTATACATAGTACAAGGTTGAGTGTGTATACAGAAAATACATAGTATTAACACTATACATAGTACAAAGCCTGAGTGTGTATTCAGAAATGATACAGTATTCACACTATACATAGTACAAAGGATGAGTGTGTATACAGACAATAGATAGTATTCACACTATACATAGTACAAAGATTGAGTGAGTGAGACATAAGACATAAGGCAATTCTTCTGGGGGTAGGAAGAAATAGGCTGTTGGTTAACTAGGATGTGCGACTTATACTGTAGGTAGGGAAATGGGCTGACTAGGTGGGTCAAGTGGTCCTTATCTGCCATCAAAGTCTATCTTTCTATGTTTCTATGTTTCTAAGTATACAGAAAGTAGATAGTATTCACACTATACATAGTACAAAGGTTTGGAGAGAATACAGCAAATACATAGTATTCACTTTATACGTAGTCAAAGGTTAGGTGTGTAAACAGAAAATACATAGTATTCACATGACACAGAGAACAAAGGTTGAGTGAATATACAGAAAATACATAGTATTCACACTATACATAGTACAAAGGTTGAGTGTGTATACTGAAAATACATAGTATTGACACTATACATAGTACAATGGCTTAGTGTGCATACAGACAATAGACAGTATTGATACTATTCGTAGTACAAAGGTTGGGGTAGTAGACAGAAAATACATAATATTCACACTATACGTAGTACAAAGATTAAGTGTGTGTATACAGAAAATACATAGTAGTCACATGATACATAGTACAAAGGTTGACTGAGTATACAGAAAATACATAGTATTCACACTCTACGTAGTACAAAGGCTTAGTGTGTATACAAAAAATACATAGTATTTACACAATACATAGTATAATGGTTGAGAGTGTATTCAGAAAATACATAGTTTTCACATGATGCATAGTACAAAGGTTGAGTGTGTTTACAGAAAATACATAGGCCCAGATATTGAAACTGTACCAGGCTGTGGCGCAAGCCTGGGCTCAGCTCAACTTGGCTGCACAGGGGCATGGACTGGGCATCATTTAACAGAGCTGCACCATGGCTCTGCATCATTTAATATCACTCCCTGGCCACCCCCAGTGCACATGGTGCAGTGGCACTGCGCCAGTGCCAGTGGCCAGAGTGGAGCATGGGGATGTGCTAGAGCAAGTTCCATTGTGCTAGGCACCACAGCAGCGATATTGAAAGTTTACATGAAATTGGGCTAAAATTTATGCAATGTGCAAATATGGCAATTTACATCATCATGGCTCCATTTGCATGCAGGTGCGCCGATCCCAGACGACTTGCGTCTGGCACCCTGCTAGGCAGCAGCCGTCGGGGACCGATGCCCTCTGCAGGGTGGTAATGTGCCCCACAGCTCGATCATGGGCATTAGTAAAATTAGTAAATACCCCTGTATCCCCGGTGGTCCAGTGGACCGCTGTCTGCCCGATCGTGAGCTGAAGTAAAAAATATATGTCTCCTATATCCCTGGTGGTCCAGTGGACCACTGTCTACCCGACTGCCGGCGTAAGTAAAATAGTACTGACTCCCTTATCCCTGGTGGTGCAGTGGTCCCCCCCACCTGCCCACTGATCCCCAGCACCCCGCTCTCCCCCGGTCAGTGGCAGGCAGCAGCACCTCACTCCACCTGCCACCCCATTGCCCTCTGACTACTGCCGGGCTGTAGAGTGCCCACTGGTTCACAGTGTGACAATGGGCATGCAGCCCATCATACATTGTACTTCCAGATATGTGAAAGATCCATTCTCATATCTGGAGTGTGTAGTATGGCATGGGCTGTATGTCCATTGGCTCACGCTGAGGACCAGTGGGCATACAGCCCACCGAGGTGTCGTCGACTGGGATAGAGTGGCAGGTGGTTGGGTGCTGCCACCCGCTGCTGACCAGGAGGAGCGGGCAGTAGGGATCAGTGGGCAGTGTGGAGGGGGACTGCTGGACCACCAGGGATAGGAAACTTAATTATTTTACTGAAGCCCATGATTGGGTTGACAACGGTCCACTGGATAACTCAGAATCAAGGATTCTGTATTTTTAATACCAATGCTCGCGATCGGGCATGGGGTGTGCCACCACAGAGGTGCAGCCGAGCTTGGGTGGCCACTCACAGGTGGCAGCTGCCGTGTTGCACCTGCAATATGGCAGCTCACCTGTGGGTGGCCGGCCGTTACTCCTTTTTTTTTGCTCAACATTGTGCGGCGCAGATAGGGGTTCTGCATGCATGGCTAAGCACATACTGGGCTGAATATCGGGCTGTGCAGAGTATGCATGGGCACGCCCCCCCACCTGTGCCTGCATACATTACTGATGCACTCCGGTGCAACGGGAATTTTGCCAGGTGCAATTCCCATTTGAATATTGCACCGGGGTGCATCAGTTGGTGCGCATGGTGCAACACTGTTGCACCATGCACAACCTTTTTGAATATCCCGGCCAAAGCATTCACACTATATGTACTACAAAGGCTGAGTGAGTATACAGAAAATACATAGTATTCACACTATATGTAGTACAAAGTTTGAGTGTGTATGCAGAATATACATAGTATTCACAGTATAGGTAGTACAAAGGCTGAGTGTATATTCAAAAAATACATAGTGTTCACATTATACGTAGGACAAAGATTGAGTGTGTATACAGAAAATACATAGTATTAACATTAAACGAAGTACAAAGGCTGAGTGTGTATACAGAAATTAGATAGTATTCACACTATACAATAGTACAAAGGCTGAGTGTGTATTCAGACAATAGATAGTATTCACACTATACATAGTACAATGGTGGAGTGAGTGAGACATAAGACATAAGGCAATTGTTGTTGGGGGGAAGGAAGAAATAGGCTGTAGGTTAACTAGGATCTGCGGCTTATACTGAAGGTAGGGAAATGGGCAGACTAGGTAGGCCAAGCGGTCCTTATCTGCTGTCAAAGTCTATTTTTCTATGTTTCTAAGTATACAGAAAATACATAGCATTCACACTATACATAGTAAAAAAGGTGGGGTGTGTATACACAAAATACATAGTATTCATACTATACATAGTACAAAGGTTGGGTGTATATACAGAAAATACATAGTATTCACAGCATACGTATTAAAAAGGCTGAGTGTGTATACAGAAAGTACAGAGAATTCACACTGTACATAGTAGAAAGATTGTGTATAGAGAAAATACATTGTATTCACATTATATGTAGTACAAAGGTTGAGTGTGTATACAGAAAATACATAGTATTCACACTATACGTGAGTACAAAAGATCGAGTGTGTATACAGAAAATACATAGTATTAACACTATAACTGACATAAAGGTTGAGGTGTATACAGAAAATACATAGTATTCACCTATACGTAGTACAAAGATTGAGTGTGTATACAGAAAATACATAGCATTCACGTGATACAGAGTACAAAGGTTGAGTGTGTATACAGAAAATACAGTACATAGTATTCACACTTTACATAATACAAAGGTTGAGTGTGTATACAGAAAATACATTGTATTCACACGATACATAGTACAAAGGTTGAGTGAGTATACAGAAAATACATAGTAGTCACACATACATAGTACAAAGATTGAGTGTGATATAGAAAATACACAGTATGCACCTGATACAGAGTACAACGGTTGAGTGAGTATACAGAAAGTACATAGCATTCACACTATACATAGTACAAGGTTGGAGTGTATACAGAAAATACATAGTATTAACACTATCGTGAGTACAAAGGCTGAGTGTGTTTACGAAATGAGACAGTATTCACACTATACATAGTACAAAGGCTGAGTGTGTATACAGACAATAGATAGTATTCACACTATACTTAGTACAAAGATTGAGTGAGTGAGACAAAAGACATAAGGCAATTCTAGTGGGGGGTAGTAAGAAATATGCTGTTGGTTAACTAGGATATGTGGCTTACACTGTAGGTAGGGAAATAGGCAGACCAGGTTGGTCAAGTGGTCCTTATCTGCCATCAAATTCTATCTTTATATGTTTCTATTTTTCTAAGTATACCGAAAATACATAGTATTCACACTATACATAGTACAAAGGTTTGGTGTGTATACAGAAAATACATAGAATTCACTTTATACATAGTCAAAGGTTGGGTGTGTAAACAGAAAATACATAGGATTCACATGACACAGAGAACAAAGGTTGAGTGAATATACAGAAAATACATAGTATTCACACTATACATAGTACAAAGGTTGAGTGTGTATACTGAAAATACATAGTATTCACACTATACATAGTACAAAGGCTGAGTGTGCATACATACAATAGACAGTATTCATACTATAAGTAGTACAAAGGTTGGGGTAGTATACAGAAAATACATAGTGTACACACTATACGTAGTACAAAGATTGAGTGTTTATACAGAAAATACATAGTATTCACACGATACATAGTACAGAGGTTGAGTGTGTATACAGAAAATAGATAGTATTCACACTATAGATAGTACAAAGGTTGAGTTTGTATACAGAAAATAAATTATATTCACACAATACGTAGTACAAAGGTTGAGTGAGTATACGGAAAATACATAGTATTCACACTATGCGTAGTACAAAGGCTGAGTGTGTATACAAAAATACATAGTATTTACACAATACATAGTATAATGGTTCAGAGTGTATTCAGAAAATACATAGTTTTCACATGATACATAGTACAAAGGTTGAGTGTGTATACAGAAAATACATAGGCCCAGGTTTTCAAACTGTACCAGGCTGTGGCGCAAGCCTGGGCTCAGCTCTACTTGGCTGCGCAGGGGCGTGGACTGGACGATATTCAACGGAGCTGCACCATGTCTCTGCACCATTGAATATCGCTCTCTGCCCACCCGCAGTGCCCATGGCGCAGTGGCACTGCGCCAGTGCCGGTGGTCAGAGTGGAGCATGGGGATGCGCTAGAGCATGTTCCATTGTGCTAGGTGCAACAACCACGTTGTTCAAAAGTTTACATGAAATTGGGCCATAATGTATGCAATGTGCAAATAGGGCAATTTATATGTCATTAGGGCCCCATTTGCATGCAGGTGCGCCGATCCCTGATGAGTTGCGTCTGGCACCCTGCTAGGCAGCAGCTGTCGGGTACCGACGCCCCCTGCAGGGTGGCAATGTGCCCCACTGCCCGATCATGGGCATTAGTAAAATAAGTAAAAACCCCGATATCCCTGGTGGTCCAGTGGACCGCTGTCTGCCCGATCATGAGCTGAAGTAAAGAATATATGTCTCCTATGTCCCCAGTAGTCCAGTGGACTGCTGTCTACCCGACTGCGGGCTTAAGTAAAATAGTACTGACTCCCTTATCCCTGGTGGTGCAGCGGACCCCCTCCCACCACACCCCTATCCCCAGCACCCGCTCCCCAGACAGCGGCAGTGAGCAGCACCCACCCACCTGCTGCCCCATGCCCACTGACGGCACCGTCGGTGAGGCTGTATGCCCACTGGTCCCAGTGTGAGCCAATGGGCGTGCAGCATATACCATACTACACATTCCAGATGTGTGAAAAGATCCATTCACATATCTGGAATGTGTAGTACGGTATGGGCTGCATGTTCATTGGCTCATGCTGAGGACCAGTGGGCATACAGCCCTACCAACGGTGTCAGTTGATGGGGATAGGAGTGGCAGGTGTGTGGGGTGCTGCCACCCGCTGCTGACTTGGGAGAGCGGGGCAGTAGGGATCAGTGGGCAGGTGTGGAGGGGGGTCTGCTGGACCACCAGGTAAATAGGAAACTTAATTATTTTACTGAAGCCCGCTATTGGGCTGACAGCGGTCCACTGGACAACCAAGGATGTAGGATTCTATATTTTTATTACCAATGCTCGTGGATCGGGCATGGAGGGTGCCACCACAGAGGTACAGCTGGAGCTCAGGTGGCCACCCAAAGGTGGCAGCTGCCATGTTGCACCCTGCAATATGGCAGCTCACCTGTGGGTGGCCGGCCATTGCTCTTTTTTTTTTGCTCAACATTGTGCGCCACAGGTAGGGGTTGTGCATGCACGGCTCAGCACATCCTGGTCTGAATATTGGGCTGTGCAGAGTATGCATGGGCACGCCACCCCACCTGCGCCTGCATACATTACAGATGCACTGCGGTGCAACGGGATTTGTGCTAGGTGGAATTCCTATGAATATTGCACTGGGCTGCATCAGTAGGTGCATGGTGCAACACTGTTGCACCATGCACAACCTTTTTGAATATTCGGGCCAAAGCATTCACACTATATGTAGTACAAAGGCTGAGTGAGTATACAGAAAATACATAGTATTCACACAATACGTAGTAGAAAGATTGAGTGTGTATACAGAATATACATAGTATTCACAGTATAGGTAGTACAAAGGCTGAGTGTATATACAAAAAATACATAGTATTCACAGTATACGTAGTACAAAGATTGAGTGTGTATACAGAAAATACATAGTATTAACACTAAACGTAGTACAAAGACTGAGTATGTATACAGAAATTAGATAGTAGTCACACTATAAATAGTACAAAGGCTGAGTGTATATACAAACAATAGATAGTATTCACACTATATACATAGTACAAAGGTTGAGTGAGTGAGACATAAGACATAAGGCAATTGTTGCGGGGTGGTAGGAAGAAATAGGCTGTAGGTTAACTGGGATCTGTGGCTTATACTAAAGGTAGGGAAATGGGCAGACTAGGTAGGCAAAGCGGTCCTTATCTGCCATCAAAGTCTAACTTTCTATGTTTCTAAGTATATAGAAAATACATAGTATTCACACTATACATAGTAAAAAAGGTTGGGTGCGTATACAGAAAATACATAGAATTCATACTATACATAGTACAAAGGTTTGGTGTGTATTCAGAAAACACAAAGTATTGTCACTATACGTAGTGAAAAGGCTGAGTGTGTATACAGAAAATACAGAGTATTCACTCAATTCGTAGTAGAAAGATTGTGTATACAGAAAATACATTGTATTCTCACCATAATGTAGTACAAAGGTTGAGAGTGTATACAGAAAATACATAGTATTCACACGATACGTAGTACAAAGATCGAGTGTGTATACAGAAAATAAATAATATTAACACTATACGTAGTACAAAGGTTGAGTGTGTATACAGAAAATACATAGTATTCACACTATAAGTAGTGCAAAGATTGAATGTGTATACAGAAAGTACAGTACATAGTATTCACACTACACATAGTACAAAGGTTGAGTGTGTATACAGAAAATACATAGTATTCACATGACATGGAGTACAAAGGTTGAGTGAGTATACAGAAAATACATAGTAGTCACACTATACATAATACGAAGGTTGTGTATATACAGAAAATACTTAGTATTCACACTATACATAGTTCAAAGATTGAGTGTGTATACAGAAAATACATAGTATGCACATGATACAGAGTACAAAGGTTGAGTGAGTATATAGAAAATACATAGCATTCACACTATACATAGTAGAAGGTTGAGTGTGTATACAGAAAATACATAGTATTAACACTATACATAGTACAAAGGCAGAGTGTGTATACAGAAATGAGATAGTATTCACACTATACATAGAACAAAGATTGAGTGAGTGAGGCAAAAGACATAAGGCAATTCTTGTGGGGGGGTAGGAAGAAATAGGCTGTTGGTTAACTAGGATCTGCGGCTTACACTGTAGGTAGGGAAACGGGCAGACTAGGTGGGTCAAGTGGTCCTTATCTGCAATCAATGTCTATCTTTCTATGTTTCTATGTTTCTAAGTATACAGAAAATAGGTAGTATTCACACTATACATAGTACAAAGGTTTGGTGTGTATACAGAAAACACATAGTATTCACTTTATAAATAGTACAAATGTTGGGTGTGTAAACAGAAAACACATAGTATTCACATGACACAGAGTACAAAGGTTAAGTGAATATACAGAAAATACATAGCATTCACACTATACATAGTACAAAGGTTGAGTGTGCATACAGACAATAGACAGTTTTCACACTATCAGTGAGTACAAAGGTTGAGGTAGTATACAGAAAATACATAGTATTCAAATGATAAATAGTATAAAGGTTGACTGTGTATTCAGAAAATACATAGTATTCACACTATAGATAGTACAAAGGTTGAGTTTGTATACAGAAAAACGTAATATTCACACTATACGAGAACAAAGGTTGAGTGAGCATACAGAAAATACATAGCATTCACACTATAGGTAGTACAAAGATCAAGTGTGTATACAGAAAATACATAGTATTAACACTATACGTAGTACAGAGATCGAGTGTGTATATAGAAAATATATATTATTCACACTATAAGTAGTACAAAGATTCAGTGTGTATACAGAAAATACATAGTAGTTCACGTGATATGGAGTACAAAGGTTTAGTGTGTATACAGAAAATACAGTACACAGTATTCACGCGATAAGTAGTACAAAGGTTGAGTGAGTATACAGAAAATACATAGTAGTCACACTATACATAGTACAAATTTTGGGTGTGTATACAGAAAATACATAGTATTCACAGTATAGATAGTACAAAGACAGTGTGTATATAGAAAATACATAGTATGCACATGACACAGAGTACAAAGGTTGAATGAGTATACAGAAAATACATAGCATTCACACTATACATAGTACAAGGTTGAGTGTGTATACAGAAAATACATAGTATTAATACTATACATAGTACAAAGGCTGAGTGTGTATTCAGAAATGAGACAGTATTCACACTATACATAGTACAAAGGATGAGTGTGTATACAGACAACAGATAGTATTCACACTATACATAGTGCAAAGATTGAGTGAGTGAGACATAAGACATAAGGCAATTCTTGTGGGGGTAGGAAGAAATAGGCTGTTGGTTAACTAGGATGTGCGACTTATACTGTGGGTAGGGAAATGGGCTGACTAGGTGGGTCAAGTGGTCCTTATCTGCCATCAAAGTCTATCTTTCTATGTTTCAATGTTTCTAAGTAAACAGAAAATACATGGTATTCACACTATACATAGTACAAAGGTTTGGAGAGAATACAGAAAATACATAGTATTCACTTTATACATAGTCAAAGGTTAGGTGTGTAAACAGAAAATACATAGTATTCACATGACACAGAGAACAAAGGTTGAGTGAATATACAGAAAATACATAGTATTCACACTATACATAGTACAAAGGTTGAGTGTGTATACTGAAAATACATAGTATTGACACTATACATAGTACAATGGCTTAGTGTGCATACAGACAATAGACAGTATTGATACTATTCGTAGTACAAAGGTTGGGGTAGTAGACAGAAAATACATAATATTCACACTATATGTAGTACAAAGATTAAGTGTGTATACAGAAAATACATAGTAGTCACATGATACATAGTACAAAGGTTGACTGAGTATACAGAAAATACATAGTATTCACACTATGCGTAGTACAAAGGCTTAGTGTGTATACAAAAAATACATAGTATTTACACAATACATAGTATAATGGTTGAGAGTGTATTCAGAAAATACATAGTTTTCACATGATGCATAGTACAAAGGTTGAGTGTGTTTACAGAAAATACATAGGCCCAGATATTGAAACTGTACCAGGCTGTGGCGCAAGCCTGGGCTCAGCTCAACTTGGCTGCGCAGGGGCGTGGACTGGACGATATTCAACGGAGATGCACCATGGTTCAGCACCATTGAATATCACTCCCTGGCCACCCGCAGTGCACATGGCGAACTGGCACTGCGCCAGCGCCAGTGGCCAGAGTGGAGCATGGGGATGCGCTAGAGCATGTTCCATTGTGCTAGGTGCAACAACCGCTACATTCAAAAGTTTACATGAAATTGGGCCATAATGTATGCAATGTGCAAATAAGGCCATTTATATGTCATTATGACCCCATTTGCATGTAGGTGCGCCGATCCCTGACGACTTGCATCTGTTGCCCTGCCAGGCAGCAGCCGTCGGGACCGACGCCCCCTGCAGAGTGGCAATGTGCCCCACAGCCCGATCATGGGCATTAGTAAAATAACTAAAAACCCCTATATCCCTGGTGGTCCAGTGGACCGCTGTCTGCCCGATCGTGAGCTGAAGTAAAAAATATACATCTCCTATATCCCTGGTGGTCCAGTGGACCGCTGTCTGCCCGATCATGAGCTGAAGTAAAAAATATACATCTCCTATATCCCTGGTGGTCCAGTGGACTTCTGTCTGCCCGATCACGAGCCAAAGTAAAAAATATACGTCTCCTATTTCCCTGGTGGTCCAGTGGACTGCTGTCTGGCCGATCACAAGCTGAAGTAAAAAATATATGTCTCCTATATCCCTGGTGGTCCAGTGGACCGCTGTCTACCCGACTGCAGGCTTTAGTAAAATAGTACTGACTCCCTTATCCCTGGTGGTCCAGCAGACCCCCACCCGCCCACTGATCTCCCCACCCTGCTTCCCGGTCAGCGGCAGGCAGAGAACACCCACCACCTGCCACCCGCTGCCGACCGACTACCATTGGTAGGTTGTACCCCTGTTCTCAGAGTGTGAGCTATGGGCATGCAGCTAATATCGTGACATACATTCCAGATATGTGAAAAGATCCTTTCTCATATCTGGAATATGTAGTACGGTATGGGCTCCATGTCCATTGGCTCACCCTGTGGACCAGTGGGCGTACAGCCCTACCGACAGTATCAGTCGATGGGCGGCACCGTGGCAGGTGGGTGGGGTGCTGCCACCCGCTACTGTCCAGGGGGAGCGGGCAGTGGGGATCAGTGGGCGGGTTTGGTGGAGGGTCCGCTGGACCACCAGAGATATAGGAAACTTAATTATTTTACTGCAGCCCGTGATTGGGCTGGCAGCGGTCTACAGGACAACCAAGGATATGGGATTCTGTATTTTTAATACCAATGCTTGTGATCGGGCATGGGAGGGTGCCACCACAGAGGTGCAGCCAGAGCTTTGGTGGCCACTCACAGGTGGCAGCTGCCATGTTGCACCCTGCAATATGGCAGCTCACCTGTGGGTGGCCGGTCGTTGTTCCTTTTTTTTTTGCTCAACATTGTGCGGCACAGGTAGGGGTTGTGCATGCATGACTCAGCACATCCTGGGCTGAATATCAGGCTGTGCAGAGTATGCATGGGCACGCCCCCCCACCTGCGCCTGCATACATTACTGATGCACTCCAGTGCAACGGGATTTTTGCCAGGTGCAATTCCCATTTGAATATTGCACCGGGGTGTATCTAGTTGGTGCGCATGGTGCAACATTGTTGCGCCATGCACAGCCTTTTTGAATA
The DNA here is from genome assembly GCA_016271365.2 of Neoceratodus forsteri. Lineage (NCBI taxonomy): Eukaryota > Metazoa > Chordata > Ceratodontiformes > Ceratodontidae > Neoceratodus > Neoceratodus forsteri. The sequence goes on from CM057453.1 coordinate 1,268,546,109, forward strand.
TCCAGGCCAAAGCATTCACACTATATGTAGTACAAAGACTGAGTGAGTATACATAAAATACATAGTATTCACACTATACATAGTACAAAGATTGAGTGTGTATACAGAATATACATAGTATTCACAGTATAGGTAGTACAAAGGCTGAGTGTATATACAAAAAATATATAGTATTCACACTTTATGTAGTACAAAGATTGAGTGTGTATACAGAAAATACATAGTATTAACACTAAACGTAGTAGAAAGGCTGAGTGTGTATACAGAAATTAGATAGTATTCGCAGTATAAATAGTACAAAGGCTGAGTGTGTATACAGACCATAGATAGTATTCCCACTATACATAGTACAATGGTTGAGTGAGTGAGACAAAAGACATAAGGCAATTGTTGTGGGAGTAGGAAGAAATAGGCTGTAGGTTAACTAGGATCTGAGGCTTATACTGAGGGTAGGGAAATGGGCAGACTAGGTAGGCCAAGCGGTCCTTATCTGATGTCATAGTCTATGTTTCTATGTTTCTAAGTATACAAAAAATACATAGTATTCACACTATAAATAGTGAAAAAGGTTGGGTGTGTATACACAAAATACATAGTATTCATACTATACCTAGTTCAAAGGTTGGGTGTGTATACAGAAAATATATAGGATTCACAGTATACGAAGTAAAAAGGCTGAGTGTGTATACAGAAAGTACAGAGTATTCACACTATACGTAGTAGAAAGATTGTGTATACAGAAAATACATTGTATTCACACTATATGTAGTACAAAGGTTGAGTGTGTATACAGAATATACATAGTATTCACACTATACGTAATACAAAGATCGAGTGTGTATTCAGAAAATACATAGTATTAACATTATACGTAGTACAAAGGTTGAGTGTGTATACAGAGAATACATAGTATTCACACTATAAGTAGTACAAAGATTGAGTGTGTATAGAGAAAATACATAGTATTCACATGATACAGAGTACAAAGGTTGAGCGTGTACACAGAAAATACAGTTCATAGTATTCACACTTTACATAGTACAAAGGTTAACTGTGTATACAGAAAATACATAGTATTCACACGATACATAGTACAAAGGTTGAGAGAGTATACAGAAAATACATAGTATTCACACTATAAGTAGTACAAAGATTTATTGTGTATAGAGAAAATACATAATATTCACATGATACAGAGTACAAAGGTTGAGCGTGTACACAGAAAATACAGTTCATGGTATTCACACTTTATATAGTACAAAGGTTGAGTGTGTATTCAGAAAATACATAGTATTCACACTATACGTAGTATAAAGGTTTAGTGAGTATACAGAAAATACATAGTATTCACACTATAAGTAGTACAAAGATCGAATGTGAATACAGAAAATACATAGTATTAACACTATACGTAGTACAAAGATCGAGTGTGTATATAGAAAATACATATTATTCACACTATAAGTAGTACAAATATTCAGTGTGTATACAGAAAATACATAGTATTCACATGATACGGAGTACAAAGATTTAGTGTGTATACAGAAAATACAGTACACAGTATTCACACGATAAGCAGTACAAAGGTTGAGTGAGTATACAGAAAATACATAGTAGTCACACTATACGTAGTACAAAGGTTGGGTGTGTATACAGAAAATACATAGTATTCACAGTATACATAGTACAAAGATTGAGTGTGTATATAGAAAATACATAGTATGCACATGATACAGAGTACAAAGGTTGAGTGAGTATACAGAAAATACATAGCATTCACACTATACATAGTACAAGGTTGAGTGAGTATACAGAAAATACATAGTATTAACACTATACATAGTACAAAGGCAGAGAGTGTATTCAGAAATGAGACAGTATTCGCACTATACATAGTACAAAGGCTGAGTGTGTATACAGACAATAGATAGTATTCACACTATACATAGTACAAAGATTGAGTGAGTGAGACATAAGACATAAGGCAATTCTTGTGGGGGGTAGGAAGAAATAGGCTGTTGGTTAACTAGGATCTGCGACTTATACTGTAGGTAGGGAAATGGGCTGACTAGGTGGGTCAAGTGGTCCTTATCTGCCATCAAAGTCTATCTTTCTATGTTTCTATGTTTCTAAGTATACAGAAAGTAGATAGTATTCACACTATACATAGTACAAAGGTTTGGAGAGAATACAGCAAATACATAGTATTCACTTTATACGTAGTCAAAGGTTAGGTGTGTAAACAGAAAATACATAGTATTCATCTGACACAGAGAACAAAGGTTGAGTGAATATACAGAAAATACATAGTATTCACACTATACATAGTACAAAGGTTGAGTGTGTATACTGAAAATACATATTATTCACACTATACATAGTACAAAGGCTTAGTGTGCATACAGACAATAGACAGTATTGATACTATACGTAGTACAAAGGTTGGGGTAGTAGACAGAAAATACATAGTATTCACGCTATACGTAGTACAAAGATTAAGTTTGTATACAGAAAATACATAATATTCACACGATACATAGTACAAAGGTTGACTGAGTATACAGAAAATACATAGTATTCACACTATATGTAGTACAAAGGCTGAGTGTGTATACAAAAAATACATAGTATTTATACAATACATAGTATTATGGTTGAGAGTGTATTCAGAAAATACATAGTTTTCACATGATGCATAGTACAAAGGTTGAGTGTGTATACAGAAAATACATAGGCCCAGATATTGAAGCTGTACCATGCTGTGGCACAAGCCTGGGCTCAGCTCAACTTAGCTGCGCAGGGGCGTGGACTGGACGATATTCAACGGAGCTGCACCATGGTTCAGCACCATTGAATATCGCTCCCTGGCCACCCGCAGTGCACATGGCGCAGTGGCACTGCGCCAGCGCCAGTGGCCAGAGTGGAGCATGGGGATGCGCTAGCGCATGTTCCATTGTGCTAGGTGCAACAACCGCTATATTCAAAAGTTTACATGAAATTGGGCCATAATGTATGCAATGTGCAAATAGGGCCATTTATATGTCATTATGACCCCATTTGCATTTAGGTGCGCCGATCCCCGATGACTTGTGTCTGTTGCCCTGCCAGGCAGCAGCTGTCAGGACCGACGTTCCCTGCGGGGTGGCAATGTGCCCCACAGCCCGATCTTGGGCATTAGTAAAATAAGTAGAAACCCCTATATCCCTGGTGGTCCAGTGGACCGCTGTCTGCCCGATCGTGGGCTGAAGTAAAAAATATACGTGTCCTATATCCCTGGTGGTCCAGTGGACTGCTGTCTGCCCAATCGTGAGCTAAAGTAAAAAATATACATCTCCTATATCCCTGGTGGTCCAGTGGACTTCTGTCTGCCCGATCATGAGCTGAAGTAAAAAATATACATCTCCTATATCCCTGGTGGTCCGATGGACTGCTGTCTGGCCGATCACAAGCTGAAGTAAAAAATATTTGTCTCCTATTTCCCTGGTGGTCCAGTGGACCACTGTCTACTCGACTGCGGGCTTAAGTAAACTAGTACTGACTCTTTCTCCTGGTGGTCCAGCTGGACCACCCTCCCCACCCACCCACTGATCTCCCCACCTACCTCTCGTCAGTGGCAGGCAGCAACACTCACACACCTGTTACCCCATTGCCGCTGACTGACACCATTGGTGGGTACATCCTGGTCCACAGTGTTAGCTAATGGCATGCAGTCCTATGGCGTATTATACATTCCAGATATGTGAAAAGATCCTTTCACATATCTGGAATGTGTAAGTACGGCATGGGCTCCATGTCCATTGGCTCACCCTGTGGACCAGTGGGCATACAGCCCTACCGACAGTGTCAGTCGATGGGCGGCACAGTGGCAGGTGGGTGGGGTGCTGCCACCCACTGCTGACTGGGGGAGCGGGGCAGTGGGGATCAGTGGGCAGGTTTAGCGGAGGGTCCGCTGGACCACCAGAGATTTAGGAAACTTAATTATTTTACTGAAGTCCGCGATTGGGCTAGCAGCAGTCTACAGGACAACCAAGGACACGGGATTTTGTATTTTAAATACCAATGCTGGTGATCGGACATGGGAGGGTGCCACCACAGAGGTACAGCTGGAGATTGGGTGGCCACTCACAGGTGGCAGCTGCCATGTTGCACCCTGCAATATGGCAGCTCAACTGTGGGTGGCTGGCCGTTGCTCCTTTTTTTTTGCTCAACACTGTGTGGTGCAGGAAGGGGTTGTGCATGCATGACTCAGCACATTCTGGGCTGAATATCAGGATGTGCAGAGTATTCATGGGCACGCCCCCCCACCTGCGCCTGCATACATTACTGATGCACTCCAGTGCAACGGGATTTGTGCCAGGTGCAATTCCCATTTGAATATTGCACTGGGGTGCATCAAGTTGGTGCGCATGGTGCAACATTGTTGTGCCATGCACAACCTTTTTGAATATCCGGGCCAAAGCATTCACACTATATGTAGTACAAAGGCTGATTGAGTATACAGAAAATACATAGTATTCACACTATACATAGTACAAAGATTGAGTGTATATACAGAATATACATAGTATTCACAGTATAGGTAGTACAAAGGCTGAGTGTATATACAAAAAATATATAGTATTCACGCTATACGTAGTACAAAGATTGAGTGTGTATACAGAAAAGACATAGTATTAACACTAAACGTAGTACAAAGGCTGAGTGTGTATACAGAAATTAGATAGTATTCACACTATAAATAGTACAAAGGCTGAGTGTGTATACAGACCATAGATAGTATTCACACTATACATAGTACAATGTTTGAGTGAGTGAGACAAAAGACATAAGGCAATTGTTGTGGGGTAGGAAGAAATAGGCTGTAGGTTAACTAGGATCTGTGGCTTATACTGTATTCATACTATACCTAGTTGAAAGGTTGGGTGTGTATACAGAAAGTACATAGTATTTACAGTATACTTAGTAAAAAGGCTGAGTGTGTACACAGAAAGTACAGAGTATTTACACTATTCTTAGTAGAAAGATTGTGTATACAGAAAATACATTGTATTCACACTATATGTAGTACAAAGGTTGAGTGTGTAAACAGAATATACATAGTATTCACCCTATACGTAGTACAAAGATCGAGTGTGTATACAGAAAATACATTGTATTAACACTATACGTAGTACAAAGGTTGATTGTGTATACAGAAAATACATAGTATTCACACTATAAGTAGTACAAAGATTGAGTGAGTATACAGAAAATACATAATATTCACATGATACAGAGTACAAAGGTTGAGCGTGTACACAGAAAATACAGTTCATAGTATTCACACTTTACATAGTACAAAGGTTTAGTGTGTATTCAGAAAATACATAGTATTCACACTATACATAGTACAAAGGTTGAGTGTGTATACAGAAAATACATAGGATTCATACTATAAGTAGTACAAAGATTGAGTGTGTATAGAGAAAATACATAATATTCACATGATACAGAGTACAAAGGTTGAGCGTGTACACAGAAAATATAGTTCATAGTATTCACACTTTACATAGTACAAAGGTTGAGTGTGTATACAGAAAATACATAGTATTCACACGATATGTAGTACAAAGGTTGAGTGAGTATATAGAAAATACATAGTAGTCCCACTTTAAATAGTACAAAGGTTGGGTGTGTATACAGAAAATACATAGTATTCACACTATACATAGAACAAAGATTGAATGTGTATACAGAAAATACATAGTATTCACACTGTAAGTAGTACAAAGATTGAGTGTGTATAGAGAAAATATATAGTATTCACATGATACAGAGTACAAAGGTTGAGCATGTACACAGAAAATACAGTTCATAGTATTCACACTTTACATAGTACAAAGGTTGACTGGTTCAGCAACATTGAATATCACTCCCTGGCCACCCGCAGTGCACATGGTGCAGTGGCACTGCGCCAGCGCCAGTGGCCAGAGTGGAGCATGGGGATTCGCTAGCGCATGTTCCATTGTGCTAGGTGCAACAACCGCTATATTCAAAAGTTTACATGAAATTGGGCCATAATGTATGCAATGTGCAAATAGAGCCATTTATACGTCATTATGGCCCCATTTGCATTTAGGTGTGCCGATCCCTGATGACTTGCATCTGTTGCCCTGCCAGGCAGCAGCCGTCAGGACCGACGTTCCCTGCAGGGTGGCAATGTGCCCCACAGCCCAATCATGGGCATTAGTAAAATAAGTAGAAACCCCTATATCTCTGGTGGTCCAGTGGACCGCTGTCTGCCCGATCGTGGGCTGAAGTAAAAAATATTTGTCTGCTATATCCCTGGTGGTCCAGTGGACCACTGTCTACTCGACTGCGGGCTTAAGTAAACTAGTACTGACTCCCTTATCCCTGGTGGTCCAGCGGACCCCTCCCCACCCGCCCACTATAAATAGTAAAAAGTTTGGGTGTGTATACACAAAATACATAGTATTCATACTATACCTAGTTGAAAGGTTGGGGGTGTGTATACAGAAAATACATAGTATTCACAGTATACTTAGTAAAAAGGCTGAGTGTGTACACAGAAAGTACAGAGTATTCACACTATACGTAGCAGAAAGATTGTGTATACAGAAAATACATTGTATTCACACTATACGTAGTACAAAGATCGAGTGTGTATACAGAAAATACATTGTATTAACACTATACGTAGTACAAAGGTTGATTGTTTATACAGAAAATACATAGTATTCACACTATAAGTAGTACAAAGATTGAGTGTGTATACAGAAAATACATAATATTTCCATGATACAGAGTACAAAGGTTGAGCGTGTACACAGAAAATACAGTTCATAGTATTCACACTTTACATAGTACAAAGGTTGACTGTGTATACAGAAAATACATAGTATTCACACGATACATAGTACAAAGGTTGAGAGAGTATACAGAAAATACATAATATTCACACTATAAGTAGTACAAAGATTTAGTGTGTATAGAGAAAATACATAGTATTCACATGATACAGAGTACAAAGGTTGAGCGTGTACACAGAAAATACAGTTCATAGTATTCACACTTTACATAGTACAAAGGTTGAGTGTGTATTGAGAAAATACATAGTATTCACACTATACATAGTACAAAGGTTGAGTGTGTATACAGAAAATACATAGTATTCACACTATAAGTAGTACAAAGGTTGAGTGTGTATAGAGAAAATACATATTATTCACATGATACAGAGTACAAAGGTTGAGCGTGTACACAGAAAATATAGTTCATAGTATTCACACTTTACATAGTACAAAGATTGAGAGTGTATACAGAAAATACATAGTATTCACACGATATGTAGTACAAAGGTTGAGTGAGTATACAGAAAATACATAGTAGTCCCACTGTACATAGTACAAAGGTTGGGTGTGTATACAGAAAATACATAGTATTCACACTATACATAGAACAAAGATTGAGTGTGTATACAGAAAATACAGAGTATTCACACTATAAGTAGTACAAAAATTGAGTGTGTATATAGAAAGTACATAGTATGCACATGATACAGAGTACAAAGGTTGAGTGAGTACACAGAAAATACATAGCGTTCACACTATACATAGTACAAGGTTGAGTGTGTATACAGAAAATACATAGTATTAACACTATGCATAGTACAACGGCTGAGTGTGTATACATAAATGAGACAGTATTCACTGTATACATAGTACAAAGGCTGAGTGTGTATACAGACAATAGATAGTATTCACACTATACACAGTACAAAGATTGAGTGAGTGAGACATAAGACATTAGGCAATTCTTGTGGGGGGTAGGAAGAAATAGGCTGTTGGTTAACTAGGATCTGCGGCTTACACTGTAGGTAGGGAAATGGGCAGACTAGGTGGATCAAGCGGTCCTTATCTGCCATCAAAGTCTATCTTTCTATGTTTCTATGTTTCTAAGTATACAGAAAGTAGATAGTATTCACACTATACATAGTACAAAGGTTTGGTGTGTAAACGGAAAATACATAGTATTCACATGACACAGAGTACAAAGGTTGAGTGAATGTACAGAATATACATAGTATTCACACTATACATAGTACAAAGGTTGAGTGTGTATACTGAAAATACATAGTATTCACACTATACATAGTACAAAGGCTGAGTGTGCATACAGACAATAGACAGTATTCATACTATATGTAGTACAAAGGTTGGGGTAGTATACAGAAAATACATAGTATTCACACTATTAGTAGTACAAAGATTGAGTGTGTATACAGAAAATACATAGTATTCACACGATATATAGTACAAAGGTTGAGTGTGTATGCAGAAAATACATAGTATTCACACTATAGATAGTACAAAGGTTGAGTTTGTATACAGAAAATACATAATATTCACACTATACGTAGTACAAAAGTTCAGTGAGTATACAGAAAATACATAGTATTCACACTACACATAGTACAAAGGCTGAATGTGTATACAAAAAATACATAGTATTTACAGAATACATAGTATAAATGTTGAGAGTGTATGCAGAAAATACATAGTATTCACATGATACATAGTACAAAGGTTGAGTGTGTATACAGAGAATACATTGGCCCAGATATTCAAACTGTTCCAGGCTGTGGCGCAAGCCTGGGCTTAACTCAACTTGGCTGCGCAGGGGCGTGGACTGGACGATATTCAACGGAGCTACACCATGGCTCAGCACCACTGAATATTGCTCCCTGGCCACCCACAGTGCACATGGTGCAGTCGCACTAGGCCAGTGCCAGTGGCCAGAGTGGAGCATGGGGATGCGCTAGCGCAAGTTCCATTGCGCTTGGCGCAAGAACCACGATATTCAAAAGTTTACATGAAATTGGGCCATAATGTATGCAATGTGCAATTAGGGCCATTTAGATGTCATTATAGCCCCATTTGCATGCAGGTGCGCCGATCCCCGACAACTTGCATCTGGCACCCTGCAAGGCAGCTGCCGTCGGGGACCGACGCCCCCTGCAGGGTGGCAATGTGCCCCACTGCCCAATCATGGGAGTTAGTAAAATAAGTAAAAACCCCTATATCCCTGGTGGTCCGGTGGACCGCTGTCTGCTTCATCGTGAGCTGAAGTAAAAAATATACGTCTCCTATATCCCTGGTGGTCCAGTGGACTGCTGTCTGCCCGATCGCAAGCTGAAGTAAAAAATATTTGTCTCCTATATCCCTTGTGGTCCAGTGGACCGCTGTCTACCTGACTGTGGGTTAAGTAAAATAGTACTGAATCCCTTATCCCTGGTTGTTCAGCGGACCCCCTCCCCACCGCCCAGTATCCCCCCACCCGCTCCCCCACGGTCCAGCGGCAGGCGCTAGCACCCCTCCCACCTGCCACCCCATTGCCCGCTGACCCAGCACCATCAGTAGGGCTGTACCCCCACTGGTCCATAGCGTGAGCCAATGGGCATGCAGCCCATACCATACTACACATTCCAGATATGTGAAAGATCCTTTCACATATCTGGAATGTGTAGTACGGTATGGGCTCCATGTCCATTGGCTCACGCTGTGGACCAGTGGGCATACAGCCCTACCAACGGTGTCAGTTGACGGGTGGCACAGTGGCAGGTGGGTGGGGTGCTGCCACCCGCTGCTGACCGGGGGAGCGGGGCAGTGGGGATCAGTGGGCAGGTTTGAAGAGGGGTCTGCTGGACCACCAGGGATAGAGGAAACTTAATTATTTTACTGAAGCCCGCGATTGGGCTGACAGTGGTCCACTGGAGAACCAAGGATATAGGATTCTACATTTTTAATACCAATGCTCGAGATACTATATATAGTACAAAGGTTGGGGTAGTATACAGAAAATACATAGTATTCACACTATACGTAGTACAAAGATTGAGTGTGTATACAGAAAATACATAGTATTCACACGATACATAGTACAAAGGTTGAGTGTGTATGCAGATACCAATGCTCGCGATCGGGCATGGGCGGGTGCCACCACGGAGGTGCAGCCAGAACTTGGGTGGCCACCCACAGGTGGCAGCTGCCGTGTTGCACCCTGCAATATGGCAGCTCACCTGTGGGTGGCCGGCTATTGCTCCTTTTCTTTTTGCTCAACACTGTATCACATGATACAGAGTACAAAGGTTGAGTGTGTATACAGAAAATACATAGTATTCACACTATACATAGTGCAAAGGTCAAGTGTGTATACAGAAAATACATAGTATTCACACGGTAGGTAGTACAAAGGTTGTGTGTATATACAGAACATACAAAATGTACATGCAGTACCTGTAAATGCTAGATTGGGGTCATGACTTACAAGATGACAGATTTTCAAACTTCGGCTGTGGCGGTCAGAAGGATGACGTTGTCATAAGTTGCTTCAGAGAAGGAGAATCTGAGAGCAGTGGGATATGAAAGGGTTGAGGGAAAAAGCTGCAGACTAGTTTAAGTGGTGTAATAGCAGGTGCTGAGATCTCGTAAATGCTGCTTAATATTGGTTTTGAAAAGCCTGATTTTTGAGCTAGCTAGGATGTTGAGTGGAAGGTTGTTTAGCCAGATTTAAAAGGAAAAAAGTGAAAAACAGAAGGCAGTCTATACTGCACTCTTCTCTGACAGCTGTGCACTACAAAGAAGTTCCGTGGAGGGACTCAAGACATTCAAACAACGTTCAGTCACACTCAAAAGTATCATGTGATCACTTTTAAAAAGCAAGAAATGTGAAATTACTTTTAAGTGACAATACTTGTCACAGAAAATGTGACCAACTTCAGATTCCAGTAAAAGGCACCTGAATCTTATTTGCCAGAAATAGATGGACAGCTCTCCTTCCAAAAATGGACCCCATATGCCTTGCTACCCAAGGAATTAAACCAACCAATCTCATGGCTCACTGAGTGGACTAAAACAGCCAGCTCAGTACATTAATTTACACCGACTGTGCCCTATCAAAAATAGCATTCCCAAGGAAACTCCCATCCTGCAGTAGACACACTTGGTGCTAACAAACACATTGTAATTGCATCATCATGAAGCTTTTTTAAACTAACAGCTGTCATCCTGACAACAATTGGGATGCTGTTTTTTCACACCAAGAAATTCTCATTACTCACTTTCAGTTTCTTTCTATCCCACTAGCCTCTGCCCATAGGCCTGAGTGGGTCACTTTCCACATCAGGGTTTTCAGCGAGAGAAACTCAGAGTGTGAGTGCAGGATGATGCAGTGGTGGCACTTGGGGCTGGTGTTGGGGTTGGGGCAGGGGTGATTACTATGTGGCAACTCCTTAATATTACCATTTGTCAGAGCTCTTCATGAAGATGAGCAAGTACAATTAAATCCAGAAGTTGCCCATGACTTTAGTTTAGACTTCTTTGAACTGGAAGTTGCTTGCGTCCCTGTGGTTCCCAAATTCTGTCACTATAAGACTTCTCAAATGGCTTTCACAACTCCTCACGCTACTTCTCACTACTTTTGCAAGATGGGCAACCAAAACAACCACTTCACTATTTTAGGATGAGTAGCCAACTTCACCAAAGAATAAATGAATGTGACCGTGTTGAGGAGGTTGCATTTGCAATAGGCGGCATGCTGACAAGTGGGACTGTGATAAAGATATCACTGGCATAACACAAGAGTCAGTGTTGTTGCTTGGTTTTCATGCAAGTTGGTGACAGTCATATGATGCTGTCTGATTGGCTGGCTGTGACTTGTCTCTACCCCAAGAAGGAAGGAGAATGTTACAGGTTTCCTGGGAAACAAAAAGGGGGAAGGGGTCTTTTGGTGTCTTGAATCTGCCTCAGTCAGAATAGTTTACATGACCATCATTAAACCAGTATTCATTGATGTGTCCTCTGTTGTCTTTGACTGCAGTATTTCACTGCCATCGTTGTGTAGTGGGCACTCAGGGGTGAACTCCCTATCCTAGTGATGAGGGCCCCAATTGTCTTGGAACTTTTGCAATGCCATTATTTATAGGCACATGGCAGGTTCATAACGGAGGAAGAATGTCTCTACTCCTACACACAGATGCAAGGCAAAAAGTACTGCACAGTCGGACTGGTGGTGTCGAGGGTTGAGGCACTGGATGCCACTCTTCATGCCACTCTGGTGACCCGAGTTCGGAAGCGAGCTCCAGCCGCTGGGGGTCAGCAGGGGGGAGGGCTGGGAGATGATCATGGTGGCCTCCCAACACCTTGCTCTCAGCTGATACCCAGTGGAGGCTGGATGTCAGACCAAGGGAGGTCTGGATGGACTGATGCATGTCGGGAGGGTGGAAGGAACATGCGGCTTCCGGGAGCATGCACACTTCTCCACATACGCATGCTTACCTGTGCGCTGCTGTTCTAGGATGGAATGGAAAAAAACAGAAAATGGGGCACTGAGGCAGGCTACATGAAGCTCTGAAGAACAGGGCAGATTGAAATCCTCTGAGAGAGGACCGCAGCCTTGCCTGCCCGGAGCCCTGGTGGGAGAAAAAGCTCTATAGAAAAAAGAGAAAGTGCTGCACAAATTCTCTTCTAGTCAGGACAGGAGCCCGGATATATGCAGCTGGGTATAACCCACTGTTGCTGAATACTGCGGAGAATACAGTATCTCTCAGAAATAATATTATTGGCAATAGAGCACTGTGGTTTAGGGCACTGAGCTGCAAACCTGGAGACTTGGGTTTGAATCCCACAGCCCCTATTTGCATACTATGTGACCCTGAGGATGTCATTTAAGTTCCTTGTGCTCCCAGGTCACACCTGGAAACAAGCTTCAGCTTGGTGTGCCTGTCCTGGTTAAACAATTTCCCCTTTCCTATGGGAAGGAACTGTAGTATAGGGGTTAGAACCTAGACTTGAGAACCAGGAGATCCAGGTTCAAATCCCATCACAACCACTTGTTCACTCTGTGACCTGGAGCCAGTGTTTCAGTCTCCACTGCTGTTCTAGAAAATCCTGGGTACACATACATTGTAAAATAAAATAACTTAAATGTTACATGTTATTTACTTCTTCAAATGTCAAATGTACAAACAAACAGAAGAAAAGCATACACATGTTTTTTTATAAATTAACTGGAATTGCTTATTTGGCATTTTTGCGCAACCCAAAGGGACTACAAGGCAGTGTGGCTCAGTGGTCAGAAAACACTGATTTGGAGACCAGGAGACCCATGTTCACACCTCACCACTGCTACTTGTTCACACTGTTACCTGATGCAAGTCAGTTAACCTCCCAGTCCCCCAGTTAGCACTGCTGTAAAAACTGTGTAACAGCAGGATCCCGCAGAAAAAGGTTGCATTCCAGTTGGGCTATCTTAATAATTTACTGTATTGCCCCAATTTGTATACTGGTATATGTGTGAATGTTATTAAAATGTTTTGTAAACACCAGGATCGTGTCTGTAAATGGACCATTGGTTCACTGTAGCTACCTAGTTAACAAAAACGAAATAAATAAACAAATAAATAAAAAATAAATAAACTGTAAAAATAAAACAAACCTTACACATTATTTACTACTTCAGCTTTCAAATGCAAAAAATAAAAAGAAGAAAAAAGAAAAGCATAAAACTTGTTTTATTATACATTAACTGGCATTGCTCAGTGTGCATTTTTTGAACAGCCAAAAGGGATTACAAGGGCTCTGCTGCTTTCAACATCTGGGTCTGTGTCTTATAGAGCTCCATTTTGTTTATTACAAGAGCATTTTTTAAATGTTTGTAAATGTACTTTTCCTTTTTTTTGGCATTATCTATTTATTCTCCCCTGCATCTGATCGGCCTCTCCTTCAGGCCACCAAGGACTGGCTCACCTTCCCCGGGAACCCCCCGTCACCCACTCCCCACCTCATATTGCAGCCATCCCAGAGTAACCCGATGTATCCCTTCATCAGATGGGTTCTCTCCTTCCGGAGATAAAGTGCCTTGCAGCTTACATTTCTTGGTCCTGGGTGCTGCTGAGGTTGGTCCCGGCTGTCCAGCGGCTCCATGGCGGTGAGGGTCCGGGTGGTCATCATCCAGTCAATCGAGATGCCTTTTTTCTCTGGTTTTCTTGGCCCCAACTGTTGTGCCACTCCTGTAGTGCTCCTGGTCTCCACTAGGGGCTGGTAAGGAGTGAGGCAAATTCCCCAACCCACCCCAGGAGAGGAGAGCAGTCCCGGATGCTCAATCCTCTCCTTCCCCTGCCGATTCCTGGTGTCCCAAGTCCATTCCCAAACCTGGTTCACTGGCATGGCCTGAAGTGTGGCATCCAGCACCACAACTCTCAGTGCCTCTGGGCCAGCTGGCACTTATTTTTTGCCTATTCTTTAATTACGTAAACTGAGAGGTGGACTTTCTGTGCACAGAAGCCCTGAAACACCATTGCATACATCTCACCCCCTGTACTGCAAAATCAGGAACAAATCATAAAGGGGAACACCTGTCCTCCCAGCACCCCACCCCCCAAACCATAACCCTCTGATTAGGCTTTTAAGCCCCCCCAAATATTTTTTTAATTATCTCTGTGGCTTAATATGTGTTCTGATTTTAATAGCTGTAAAGTGAACATATTCTGCAGCTGCATGGCGCCATTTCACATTCTCAGTGCAGTGCTGAGCCAATCACTGTATCCATTTATACAGTGTGCAGCCCAGCACCATTCTGAGAATATGAAATGGCCTTGCGCAGCTCTGAGATATGTTTACATTATGACTGTTAAATCAGAACACATATTAAACCACAGACGTAATTAAAAATCATTTTTGGGGGAACTTAAAAGCTTAATCGGGGGGTTATGGTTTTGGGGAGTGTGGTGCTGGGAGGACAGGTGCTCTCCTTTAAAACAGCAATATCTGCTCAAGAAGCTGTTAAAATATATGCATGAGATAGAAATTCACCAACACTAGTGGTTGGCATCATTTCGTGCTTCATATCCCTATATTTGGGGACAGAAATTCCAACTTTGTGAGTGACAGAGGAAATGTTTTGAGGTAGAAATCAGGTACATCCCTGAAAATCAGGGACAATTAGTTGAGAGACATGCAATGGGTTGGCAGTGGAGCTAATGCCAGGGCCACCTGTACAAATCTTTGAGCAGTTCTAGAGACCAAATCATGCTTGAAATCACCACAGACTCACACACACACACACTCACACACACACACACTCGGACCAATTTGTTTTTACTGTAGGTTGCTCCTGTATTCACACCAGATAACACACAGCAGACTCAGCCACACATACACATTCAAAAAACACCAAGTCAAACGCAAAACACACACACACCAAACTTAAAACATGTTCAATGCTAGTAAAAAAAATATAATTTGGGAAAACAAGAGACCTCAGCACTTGAATTGCAACTGCTGAACCCTTTCTATTTGTAACAGGCTCTGACTTTCAGTATGTGCTTCCATTAATTCAGTTTCTGATTTAACTACAGTATACTAAAACAGAGAGTGCCTTCAAGCGTGGTAGTTTTATTCCCCTTTGCAAAATCAAAACTTTCAAAAGGCCCAAAATCTTTAAAATATGTACAGTACATGTGAAGGATGGAGCACATATTCACAAGCTTGAAATGACAGCCCATCAAAAATACATGCATTTTATTCGAAAACCAATTTAGAAACATACAAACATAGACAATGATGGCAGAAAAAGACCCATGGTCCATCCAGTCTGCTCAAGTTCCCTGTTTAGCTGAACAACAATTTTTAGCTTCAGAAAGGCAGCCTTTTTTATGTTGCCTTGCGCGCATGTGCAAACAACATCTTGTGGTAGTAACACATTCAGAGGTGTGTCACTGTTGTGGTGACTGCAGGGAATGCTTTAGTGGGTGCATCCCTCAGCCACCAATTAGCGAGCAAGCGGGCGATGACAGCAGTTTCAGACAGAGCCACGGAGTTGAAAGAAATCTGCTACTCCAATGAGGTGAAGATTCCTCATTGGAGCGTCAGATGACAAGGCTCCATTACATGCCGTTCCTGGTGACACATTCCAATAAATGTGGTGGCTCTTACCCCCACTACACAATCCCCACAAAGCTGACATCGGGGATGCTCAGTCCCCATGTTGGCATGCCCCCCGTCCCCCCCAGTTCAATTTGTTTGCTGATGGGGGGCTCAATCCCTGTCAGCATCATGTCTGCCACACACACACTTTCTTTGCCGACGGGACTGCCCAATCCCCGTCAGCATTATGTCCCTCCCCAAACTAGTGGTACATTTGGAGCCCACCCCAGTGTGCCTGAAATCAGTTTTTTACCTGTAAATAAAAAAAAACAGTCCCTCGAAGTCCCATTTCAATTTTTTTACCTGTGGAAAAGAAAACAGTCCGTCATGCTGTCACGACCCTCCCAACCTGCACCCACTGTCTGCATGCCCCATCTCCCCAAACCCCTCAACCCATACTTACCTCTGGAGGGCCGGCGCTGTGATCTTCCATGAAGCGGGAACACGTCTGAACTCTTCAAAAGCCGACTGGGAACTGAGCAAAATGCGATAAGCTTTATAATGGCAGGCAATGGGGGGTTTCAACTTAGGTAGACATTTCAGCCATTTTTGGGAATTTTGGTACCAGATTTTCAACATAGGGTTCTTGGGACCCCACCTCATGAACATGTGCACTGTCATCTTGTTACTCAGTCCCAAAAGGTGATTTTGCAGTCACTGCATGGAATCACCTTTCCGGACAGATTAATGAAATGACAGTACCACTGTTCATGAGGTGGGGTCCCAAAAAGCCCATGTTGAAAATTTGGTGAAAAAATTCCAAAAAATGACTGCGTTACTAGAATCCCAGTAAGACCTAGTGGTAGGCAGGGAAGACAGCTTGTGAAACTCCAGTTAAATGGATTTCACACTGTCTCACTCTGTTCTCAATCTCAGCTGAGACTGAGGGATGACATCAGCATAGAACTTTCACAGCTGCATAAGCCACACTGGAATGTTGCAGTTGGACGTTAGTGTAGAATGTTGGGGATTTTGAATTCAGTCTGTGTGCAGTCTGAGTGAGGAGCAGTAGTACAGCTGAGTGTGTGCAGGCTCTCAGAGCTTTAAATTCTGTTTTATTTTTTTTGCCAATAACTTTATTTTAATTTTTTTAGAAACAGCACAACTACACCATTGAATAATATATATAGAAATGATAGAGGTACACAGGTTGGTGCAAACGGAGTGTACAAAAACTAATATAGTCTTACAATTAATCAAGGAAAATTAAACAATAAAAAGAGAAAAGGAACCAAATAATAAAAAGGGAATATATAAACAGTCCCACCCACCCCCCACCCCGCAGCTATCCGTAACATTGATAAAAACATGGGATAAATGAAGTCATATTAAAAACCTTAGTTCAGCTGGAATATGAACAATTAAGGGGAGAGAAAAAAAACAAAACAAAACAAAAAAAAACAATATGGAATGATAACGTTGGAGGAAGGAAAATCATATTGGTGAGAAGAAACATTATTTAATTGGGACCTATGAGACCAAGGGTGTCTCAGTGTCGCTACCGTAAAAAGGGGAACTTGTCCCGCAGACATTGGTTAAAGTCCTTCCAATATTTGTCAAATTTGTGCTGTGTGTCAGAGGCCACATAAACAGACCTTTCAGCAAGTAGTGCGTTCATGAATACCTCCCACCATTCCTTAAAAGAAGGAGTCCATATCTCCCGCCAGTGACGTAATATCACCAGCTTAGTAACCATTACCACCAATGCCATCCGGGCTCTAGAGTCAGTACCTGGGATAAGGTCGTACCTCCCAAACACACAAATCTCTGGCAAAAAAAAAAAATAGAGATCTTGAAAAGGCCTCACTCCCGTTAACTAGTTCCCATAACTCACTACTTTTAGGGCATGACCACACCTTGTGAAAAGTAGTAGCTAAGGAGCCACTACAGTTCTCACAAGCTGAAGAGCAGTTGTTATTCCAATGAGACAACCTAGCGGGGACCAATAAATGTTATGCAGTAATTTAAACTGGATTTCTTAATCTATCCTGTTTAATAAAAGCACAAGTGTCTATCCAGATTTTCTCCCATACTGACTCCGACCAATTCAAAGACATGCTAGCAGCCCAATGGAAGGGAATGGGAGAAGAATAAAGGTCAGTCTTTTTAAAGATACCCTGGTAAAGTTTAGAAACCAATTTACCTGATAAACAGGCATCGGATAGATATATCCAGAGGTCCCCCACTAGGTTAGGTCCATTGCCATGCTTCAGAAAGGACTGAATACAGCTTCTAATTTGAGCCAGATTTAACATAGCTTGGGGTCTAACCCCAAATTTTACTACTAGTGATGAAAGTGGGAGCAAAGCATTGCCCACATAAAAATCGGTAATTCGAATTTTAGATGGGAATATTGAAGCAAATTGGTGTATAGGTTGATTGCCAATTAAGAGGTTGAGGTTCTTTAAAGAGGTTATGACACGTCGAACGGGGTTAATCTTTAAACAGGTGTATAGTTGATGAATAGCCCTAATATCCCACCCTATAGGGGTATTTCTGATTTTATTCGGTACTTTAATCCAAGGGGTATAGAGGAGGACTCTAAATCTAACTTTAACCCTTTAACTATAGCCCTGTCTAACTCAAGGCCTATGGCAGGAGTACTAATTTTTCCGGACCATAAAACCGCTCTAGCTGCATGAATAGCTAAGTAATATTTAAAAAAGTCCTGTAATTGTAGGCCACCCAACTTACGTGACCGACAAAGTTTAAGATAAGCTCTGCTTGGAGGTTTATATTTCCATATAAAGTCTGAGCAGTACCTGCATAGATTCTTAAAAAAAGACTTGGGAAGATATATGTTCAAGTTGAGGAGGGGATAAAGAATCCTCGGCAGAAACACCATTTTTACAACATTGGTTCTCGAGAAAGGACAATGGCAGTTTCACCATCTATCCAAATCTTCTAACAGATTTAATGACAGGTAGTAAGTTCAGTTTGGCCAGTTCGTCTAAGTTCTTGGAGATCTGAATGCCTAAATATTCAAAGGATTTAGATTGCCACTGTAGGCCTAAAGACATACACCAACTTTTCACAAGGGTGGCCGAGAGGGGAAAAAAAGTTGTTTTTGCAAGGTTTAGTTTAAAACCGGAAAAACTACTAAAATTTTCAATTAAAGTGAGGGCTCTAGGTAGGGATAAAGTTGTATCTCTAATACGTAATAAGACGTCATCTGCGAATGCTGACAATTTGTGTTCCTGGTCTCCAATTGTAATGCCAAAAAATCCGTTTGTCTATCTTAATTGCCCTAATAAGGGTCTCTAAATACAAATTAAACAGATAAGGTGACAACGGACAGCCCTGACGAGTTCCCCTCCGCAACGGAAAAAAATCAGATATTAGGTTATTGCATTGTATTCTAGCAGTTGGACACGAATAGAGAATCTTAATTAGTTGTATGAATTGTTGGGGAAAGCCAAATCTAACCAAAACCTCGAACATATACACCCATTCCACGCGGTTGAATGCTTTTTCCGCATCTAAAGAAATTAAAGATGCATCCTCATTAAAAACTTCAGGGGTGGACATTAAATAAAACAATTTTCTAAAATGATCTGCCGAGGTGCGTCCCTCCACAAAGCCAGCTTGTTCCATACTAATCAAATCTCGCCAGACACTCTTAAGTCTAGTTGCCAATATTTTAGCAAAAATTTTTACATCTAAGTTCAGCAAAGATATTGGTCTATAATTACTAAAAGAGTCGGTGGACTTCCCTGGCTTAGGTAACAGAATTATTCTGGCTTCGAAGAGAGACGCATCCCTCACTCCATGATCGAACCAAAAAGTAAATAACTCACACAACAACGGGGCCACTTCTGCTTTAAATAATTTATAAAAAAGAGGAGAACCCATCAGGGCCTGCTGCCTTGTCAGCTTTAAGTGAATCAATGGCAGATATAATCTCATCATTTGATATAGAGGATATTAGTTTCGCTTTAGAGTCTTGTGGCAGGTTAGGGAGTGGTATTCCGTCCAAGAACCTCCGCATTTGTGATAACATAAGTGCAGTAGGGTGCTGGGTCGAATATAAGTCTCTATAAAAGGAGACAAATGATTGTAGAATTCCCTTAGGGTCGGTAATCAGGTTGTCAGAGTCCGAAGATTTTAGGGCCGGAACCCATCTGGAATCAGCCTTACATTTTAGCTGCCATGCCAGTAATTTCCTGGCTTTACTGCCCTGACCCAAGTATAACGCCTTAGATTTAGTTGACATACTAACAACCTTATCGTTCAGAGCCCCCGCATAGCATGTTCTCACTGCTGCCAGCTCCTGTTCTTGGTCACTTGTCCTCGTAAGCTCCGGTATAGCCTCTAATTGTTTGATCCTTATAAGATAGTTGGACAACTTCAAGTTATATTTGGCTTTCCTCATCGATGCTGTTCTAATCAGCTCTCCCCTCCATACCGATTTAAGAGCAGCCCAGGCCTGGTCAGTGTTTGGGATCGTACCCCAATTAAATTTAATTGACTCTATCAAAAAGATACAGAAACGTTCAAGTGTCTGAGCATCTTTAAATATATTATTGTTTAAGGCCCATGTGTAAGATCTCTTCGGGATCGAGGACGAAGCCCAAACAATTTTAATTGGAGAGTGGTCAGATATCACCCTTGGGAGATGCTCAGCATTCTTTATCTCGGGGACAACCTGGCAGTTTACTAAAAAATAATCCAGCCTAGAAAAGACTTGTGCATCGGTTGAAAAAAGGTATGATCATGGACTGTTGGATTGAGTAGCCTCCACGGGTCTATCAGGCCTAAAAAAGACTTGCATTCAGCCAATGCCTGTTGAGCCAAAGCAGGAAATTATTTCCTACAGGCCGATCTGTCTAGTATATCCGACTGAACAAGGTTCCAGTCACCCCCCAATATAAGCAGCAACTCCTTAAAGGGAGACAAAAGCACAGCCAAATGGGAAAAGAAGGAGGGAGTCTCTATATTGGGACCATAAATTGATCCCAAAACTAGGGGCTTTCCTCCAAGCTTGCCAGAAACGATAATATATCTGCCATTCGGATCAGCAATTGTGTCCGAATGTACAAAGGGGACACCCCGGGCTATCAAAATAGCCACACCCCGGCTTGAGGAAGAATATCCCGGCCCAAACACTTGACCTACCCATTTTTTCCTAAAAATGAAAGGTGGCCTGAAAGGACATGGGTTTCCTGCAAAAAGACAATTGCTGGTTGATAACGGTCTAAATGGTTTAGGACTACATATTTTTACAATTGTCCTTCCCCTTTGATGTTCCATGACAGGAGATTCAGGTTAAATGCCATTGGTGTACTTGCCCATGGAGCAATGTACGGATAGCTGCCCTCCCCAAAACCAAAACCCCAAACCTTACCAACACCAACCCTCACATCCCCATAAAAATCAACCCCAGCTAAACCAATAAACAACCACCCCCAGGCCGGAAGCCAACTCCTCTTGCACTGATCCAAAGTGCACTATAGAGTCGGGCTCCCAACACCCACTCATAAACTTGAATCAGCAACATTAAAAACATGCAAACCTGCAAACGACCCCAATAAGAATTGGTTAACATACCTTACCCCCAAACAGTTATTGAGTTGTCAAGATTAAACTAATATATTAGGTTAGCATTGCAATAGGAGATCCATATATAAAATCTTATAGAAGATTATGAACTGAACACTCAAAAGCATAGTCCCCTCCAATGCTCCCTGAAAAAAGGGGAAGAGAAAACCAGAAGGGTTAAACTGGCCTATTATATGGAAATCCCCTGCCTGTTAAGGCCTCCCACCATCTCCAAATGCCACCATACCAGACTTATGGCTAGTTAATAGTCCAACAGGGAACAGCGGTGGCTTATTAAACATTGCCACAGCAGAAGGGACTAGTAATTCAGTGGAGAGGCGGGGGAGGGGATACCTTTTACCGGCAGAACCAAACAACTCGCTGGTCCTTCCTAGAATGAGGTTACCCAGCCCTGCCATATATAGGTACGCTCACTTGGGCCATTCAGACCTCCTATCACATGGTCAAGGCAATAAAACTGTGAGTAAGCCTGATTTCAACAACCCCACAATTGTTGTAGGTCAGTACTCTGACGGTGCAACACCAAATTAACCTCCTCCTGGGCAATACCAAAATTAATCTATTTCTGGAAAACTGATATAACAGGTATTCATCTAACAGTTCAACTCGAAATAATATATCCATCCTGGTATAGTAAGATATATAAACAACAAAAAAAATTAGTAAAGCCCATGGAGCCTCTATGTAACACCGAGGTTAAACATAATATAGTCCACTGTTCCATATATTAGCGTGACAGTCTAATCATACTGTCTCTTGGAGCATCTAAGCCCACTAGATCAGCATTAAACATCCCATGACTCAACCTTTGGAAAACAAATCTGGCATCAGCATTCGGAGTGAATTCAGAGCTTCATCCACTGATTCATATCGCACCCCCTCTTAGTAGTGACCTCAAGCTTTGCTGGATATAACATCACAGTGGCGAATCCCATACCACAGCTTCGGGGCGGACGGGCGAAGAAGCTCTGGCCTGCCTCATCTTCCAGGTCAGGTCGGGACTAGCTGCTTGTTGCCTTCCCATTGAAAAGAAGACAATTTCCTGGTTTCTTTTAAAATGTGTTCCTGTCCAGGAAATTAAGCAATTTAAAGATAATGGGACGTGGTGGTTCTGTCGGTGGTGGTCTAGCTCTTAGGGCTCGTGCCCCTCATTAATAGTATATTCTGGCCCATTTAGTGAGGGGCCTTCAGATTTCCTCAGCAATTTTGTAGAAAAGCAGCATGCTTGTGCCTTCTTCCCCTCTGGTAAGCCAAGTAAAATGAGGTTATTAATGACTACGCCTTCAAGGTCGTCCACTCTTTCTTCTAATTTGGCCACAGCTTTCTTATTTTTAGTGATCATGGGTTTTACTTTATCTAACGCTCACTCCACAGGCGATATGCGAGCCTCTGTATCTGTCACCCTCGTGCAAGCTGCGTAAGGGCTGGTTTAATATCAGCCATTTCATCTACCAGCTTAAACAGGGCCTCCTTAATAATGGCTAGATCACTGCTAATGCTGCCGGCAGAGTACTTTCTCTTCCTCGATTGCTTGAGTCAGCTGCTGACGAGGAAGCTTCGCTTCTGACTCCTGATAAGCCGCCCTGCATTTCTCCTCCGATTGGAGCACCGGAAAAACGTTAAACCCATCGGACCACTGATCTAGCAGCTCGGGGAGGTAAATACGAGTGAGTTTGATGGTTGGGAACAGCAGGATTGCCGGTTTGGTGCGGGAGCTCCGGTTAACAGCAGCTACCCCTCCATAGACGTCACGTGGTCTCCTAAATTCTGTTTTAGAGCTACTTTTGGAAGGTGTGTGTTTCCACCATAAGAGGAACACAGGAACTGGTAATTGAAGTGGTGGAGACTGCTTTCAGTGGTTCAAGAGCCCCATCCCTGAGGGGATGGGGGGAAGGTATTTGCCTGTTTTCCAGGGGCAACCCTCCTGGGTCTGGCTAAGGGAAAGAAGCGACCTATTCAAGTTGTGCTGAGGCACCAGAAGCTCTGAGAGAGAAATTCCTTGTCGAGGAATTGCCTGTGGGGCACCTGCAACCAAAGGGTGAGTTTGCTCTGAAAAAGGGCCAAGTGTTTTTTTACCTGAACAGTTGGAAAGTGGGGATTGGACTGCTTAACTCAGGGTCTAGAGAAATGGACAATGCCACTTAAAAGTATGTTCAAGTCCAGCACAAATTGGAAGCAAGACAAGTAGATGGAATGTGATATACATTTAGCAAGAATCTACATTGCAAAGCTTTACAGGATTAGGTGTTTACTGTCTAGAGAAATGGCCAGGTATGAATTGTGGGAGCGAGAGGTGGGAGACCCCCCATCAGTAGTAACCAAATTCACCTCTATGGATTTGCTCTGAAACACCTTTTACTTTCTCTCAGGTACTTGGCCAGTGCCTGGGGAAAGTACCCAGATGTGGGATTAAGAGGAAGAATTCCCTGATGGAGCCATGGTGCTCTTAGGTGGTTTAGGGAGCCACCAGAAAATGTTTCCATGAAATGTGGAAGGTGTCTGAGTGGCCGGCAAGGGAGCCGAGCCAGGCAAAACCCAGAACAGTGTACAAGTTCGGGCTGTGTAACTCAAAGCAGCGTGCAAGTCCGGGCTGTGTGCCCAGTGGGTTCAGAGCCTGAGGGCTAAAGTTTTGAGGAAGTGTTCTTGTTTCTTTTAATCTGCATTACCAGGAGTGTAGCCCCATGGGGGTCCATCTATGCTTTGTTTATTCTGTTTGGATGTGAATAAAAAGCCACACTTTAGAATCCCACTTCTGGTATTGGACATTACAGTTATTGCTTCTTGTGTTCGGAATTACTTGGGTGCCCCTGTGCAGAGTAGCCAAATGTAGCCTTTGTGCCGAGTGACCTATTCCTCCCCGAACCCAGCCCACCTGATATTGCTGTCAGATACAAACGGCATACCACCTGGAGTTTACATATGTATTCTGATATGCTTTGACAAATTTTTTGATAAATAAATAATTTTGCTTTGGGGTGCCCACAGACCTACATAGAGTTCCACTCCCCTCACCAGCTGCTGCTTTTTCCTTTTATATTTCTAAGACATTCTGTTTCTATGACATCTATGAGGCCCACAGGAAGGAGGCAGAGGACACCACAGGGAAAGGAAGCAGCTCCCGGTGGGGGACTCAGTTATTAGGGGGATAGAACTGGGGAGAGCAGGGAAAACTGAAGTAAGGTGCCTGCCTGGTGCCATGACTTGGAGGGACAGAAAGTGCATCCTCAGGATCACAAGAACAGCTGCACGGGAGTCTGAGCTGGACGTCATTGTCCACCTAGGGACAAATGACTTGGCTCATCATGAAATTAGAGCAGTGCAGGAGGACTTTGTAGAGTTGGGGAGGGGCCTAAGACAAGTAGCACACATAGTACCCTTCTCAGAGGTGCTGCCTCTGAATGGCATGGGTGAGGCGAGGGTACTTTGCACCATGCAGTTTAATGAATGGTTGAAAAAATGGTGTGGAGCACAGGGGTTTGGCTTCATTGGGGACTGGGGTTCCACCTGGAGGGACACCAGCCTATACTGGCAGGATGGTCTGCATCTGTCCAGGAAGGGAACAAGTCTTTTGAGCAATTGGTTTAAATGCTTCATTGGCAAGCTTTTAAACTAGTCAAGGGGGGAGGCACTGATAAGCAGCAGGAAAATCCAGCATCTCCCTACAAAACAGGATACTAAATGAGAAAAGACCAGGTAGAAAGGTCAGTGGGGATGCTGCAACAGAAGGTAAAGCCATCAAAATGGAGAGCAATGAGTACCAATGCCCGTAGTCTGGGTAACAAGCTTCCTGAATTAGTGGCCTTGTTGGAGAAGGAACATCTGGATATCATGGCAGTCACAGAAACATGGCACACACAAAACCATGACTGGGACGTAAACATACCAGGATAGACTATCTACAGGAGGGACAGGGAGGGTAAAAGAGGAGGTGTAGCTCTTTACATAAGGGAAGGAATCAAAGCAACAGAACAAAAGGGTAAACAGGGAGGAGAAGAAGCACTGTGGGTAAATTTGGAGACAGGCAATGGCACCACAATCCGCACAGGGGTTGTATACAGACCCCCTTCTCAGGGGGAGGAAATGGACAAGGAAATGATAGAAAGTATACTTAGAATGGCAGAAAAAGGGGAGATATTGCTGATGGGTGATCTGAATATGCCATATGTTAAATGGAGTGCAGTTGCAGCAGCCACTTCGAAGAGTGGGGTTATTCTAGATGCCCTACAGGGGGCATGCCTTAGACAACAAGAATTGGAGCCCACTCAAGAGGGAGCAATCTTAGACCTGGTTCTCTCAAATGGAGATGAAGAGACGATCACAGATGTAGAAGTGGGTAGCCATCTGGGAACTAGCGACCATCGAACAGTATGGTTCACAATAAACACAGCAATAGAGTTAAGCCATACAAAGGCAAAAGTATAGGACTTTAGGAGGGCTGACTTTGCCAAAATGGGTGAGTGCCTAAGGAATGCACTAGCAAATGGGCAGGAAGGAGGGGTGGAAGAACAATGGGGAATAATAAAAACTACCATCACAGAGGTAATGAGCCTTTGTGTAAGCAAATAAACAAAACAAAATGATGTAAGAAACCACTATGGTTCCAAAGGAAGTGGCAGTGAAGGTTCAAGAGAAAAGAAAGCATTCAGGAAGTACAAGGAATCATAGAAGGAGCAGGAAAGAGAATGTATCAGTTAAAGCAAAAGGAAGCTGGAAGGCAGTCAGAACAGCAAAGGCCCAAACCGAGGAAAAGATAGCCAACTCAGTTAAGAAGGGATAAAACCTTTTATAGGTACATCAGGGAGCGAAGGAAGACCAAGGGAGGGATAGTGAGGTTTAATAAAGGGGATGGAGGGTGGGCAGAGGGTGACTGTGAAAAGGCAGAGATACTAAACAAATAATGCTCAGTATTTACAAATGAAGAGGGGGAGGTACCTAAAACAAACAGTAGAAACACTCTGGATACAGAAGTTGATACCAGCCCATTTACAGAAGAAAGGATTATGAAAGAACTCTTATAACTGAAGGTGGACAGAGCAATGGGGCCTGATGGGATTCATCCCAGAATTCTAAAAGAACTAAGGGTAGAACTAGTGACACCACTGACTACCCTCTTTAACAAATCATGAGAGGATGGGGTGGTACCCGAGGACTGGAGGAGGGCAGATGTGATTCCCCTTCACAAAAGTGGGAGCAAGGCAGAAGCAGGAAACTACAGACCTGTTAGTTTAACCTCAGTGATAGGGAAAATGATGGAATCACTTCTGAAGGAAAGAACTGTCGAGTATCTAGAGGCCAGAGGGTAACAGGACCCAAGGCAGCATGGATTCACAGCGGGAAGGTCATGCCAGATGAATCCGATAGATTTCTTTGACTAGGTGACCAAAGTACAAGATCAGGGAGGGGCTGTGGACATGGCCTACCTAGACTTTAGCAAGGCATTTGACACAGTCCCACATAAAAAATTAATACACAAGTTAGCCAGCCTGGGAGTGGGTCCCAAGATGACAGCCTGGGTAAAGAATTGGCTGGAGAATAGGACGAAGAGAGTAATAGTAAATGGAATCCATTCTGAAGAAAGGGGGGTTACTAGTGGGGTACTGCAGGGTTCAGTATTAGGACCTGTCCTCTTCAATGTCTTTATAGCGACATTGCAGAGGGACTGGAAGGAAAAGTATGTCTCTTTGCAGATGACACCAAGATCTGCAACAGAGTTGATGCACAAGGTGGGGTGGAAAGGATGAGAAGGACTTGGCAAGGTTAAAGGAATGGTCAAATGTAGGCAGCTTAGATTCAATGCTAGGAAGTGCAAGGTACTGCACCTGGGAAACAAAAACCCAGGGGAAGAGTACACAATGGGGGTGAGATACTAACAACAACAAAATGGAAAGGGACCTGGGGGTAGTCATATCAGATGACCTAAAGGTGGGCAAGCAATGTGAGAGGGCAGCAAGGAGGGCTGGGGGGATACTGGGATGCATAGGGAGAGGCATCACCAGTAGAAAACAGGAAGTTATTATCCCTCTGTACAGACAGCTGGTAAGATCCCATCTGGAGTACTGCGTGCAGTTCTGGAGAACCAATCTCTGCAAAGACATAGACAGGATGGAAGCTGTCCAGAGGAAGGCAACTAAAATGGTGCAGGGTCTGCACCGGAAGACATATGAAAAGAGACTTAAGGAGCTTAATATGTATAGCCTCGAAGAAAGGAGGGAGAGGGGTGACATGATAGAAACTGTCAAGTACCTCAAGGGAATCAACAAAGTCCAAGAGGGTAGCATCTTACAAAAAGAGTGCGCAAGAACAAGGGGGCACAATTTGAAGATAGAGGGTGGCTCAGAGGTAATTTAAGAAGTATTTTTCACAGAGAGGTTGTGGATGCATGGAACGGCCTTCCGGAGGAGGTTGTGGAGTCAAAAACAGTGGTGGAATTTAAGCATGTATGGGACAGTCATAAGGCAATTCTAGGGGGTGGGAGTAGGAAGAAGTAGGCTGCTGGTTAACTAGGATCTGCAGCTTATCTAGTAGGTAGGGAAATGGGCAGACTGGGTGGGCCAAGTGGTCCTTATCTGCCATCAAATTCTATGCTTCTATGTTTCTAAGATTCCATACTATTCATCTGAATGGCTGGAATGTGTTATTGATGTCATAGAATGTTCAGACAGTATGAAAAGTGACAGCAGCAACTACTGAGGAGAGAGGAATTCAAGGCAGTTACCAAGGCAACAGAATTAGATTATTCATTTAACAAAATAGGTTAAAAGCATATAAGAATATTGGATGCACACTAAAGGGACAACAAGAGTGTATTTAGAAGCGAAAAAAAACCCTGTCTCCTATCACCTTTAAAAGTAGAATATTGCCTCTCAGCCGCCCTATCCTGGGTAATCGCAATCTAACAATGTGTCAAAGCAGGACACCACTGAAAATGAGATATTGTATCTCATCTGCTCTATCCTGGGTAAATATGTAGTAACAATGGGCAGGATTTTCAAATGGCTTAGATCGCCGCAAGCCCTGTGTGCACCGACGAAATGGTGCATGGAGGTTGCAGTGATCTAAGGGGAGTTTCTATCCTGTGCGGCAATCGCCACAAGTTAGACTAACTTTCTCTCGTCTAACTTGCGGCAATCCTGGGGACTGTTTTTATGGAGCTTGTGCCAGATATTTGGCGCAAGCTGGTGGAAATCATGAAAACTGTTGCAACTGTGCCCGACATTGTAAAATCGGGTGCAGTTGCAGCGATGGGTTTTGGTGCACTGCCAGAACTGAAGTGTCAGGACACAGGGCTTGGTGCAAGCCCGGTGCCATGCTTTGAAAACTGGGCCAAATGCACACAAGGAAAACCCAGTACAAGAGCAATATCAGTGGTGAACATTCGGCATTGACAAATGCTGGTTTATGGCTGAGGTTGCTGCACCTGATTTCCTTACAAGAACATTAAGAGCTTTTGAAAAGGGACATTTGAATATAGGATGTAATCCTAACATGCTTTGCTATAGTTCTTAACAAAAAACTTGCTCTCTTAGACAGAAAACTTATAATAAGGAAGTTCTATCATGGACCCTAGCACATACTGGGTTTTTAACATTTGCAAGAATTCATAAATATTTATGGCTTTAAGATTGTTTTAATATGTATGCATATATTGGTATTGTGTTTGTATTTAAATTTGCTTCATGAGCAGCGCTTTAGTTTTGTACTAAATGTTAAAAATAAAGTTAGCATACGATCTTGTACCTTACAGGGGACACATGCCCCTATGATGTCATCAGGAGTGAGAATTATATAGAGCACCTGATGAGCCTGCATGTTTTGCTTTTGATAAAGGATCTTTTACAATCTGAAATGCATCAGATGGGAGAATGGAGTATTGTAATAATATAATAATAATATACTTTATTTTTAATGTGCCTTTCAAATATCAAGGTGCAGCACAATTAAAACAGTTAAAAACAGATAAAGCAATATCATAATCCCATTAAAATACACAGTACGATCAAACTCTGCAATCTTCATCACCGTATGTCTTTTTCCAGAGAAAAGTTTTTAAGGCCTGTTTGAATCCCCCCACAGTCATGCACTCCCTAATCCAACAGGGTAGAGAATTCCAGAGAGTAGGGGCCACGAACATAAAAGCCCGGGCCCCAGCAGATTTTAAAGACAACCTCAGAATCTCCAGCAACCCCTCGTCGGATGAGCGGAGTGGTCGTTCAGGGTGATAAGAAACCAGAAGCTCTTTCAGGTAGTCAGGGCCAAGTCCGTGTAGGGCTTTATATGTCAGTAAACTGACTTTGAAGGTGATCTGCCACTGAACCGGCAGCCAGTGCAGTTCCCGCAACACAGGCGTAATATGGGAAGATCTAGGAATCCCCATCAACAACCGGGCTGCGGAATTTTGCACCAGCTGCAAGTGGTGGATATCAACCCCCGGTAGCCCAAAGTAAAGCGAGTTGCAATAATCCAGATGCGAGGTCACAAAGGCATGGATCAGTGTAGGAAGGTCACCGGATGGAACATGGTGCTTGATACTAGCAATGTTTCTCAGATGGTAAAAAGATGACTTAAGGACAGCCGACACCTGTGCTCAAAGTGTCAACCCCACGTCAAGTATCACCCCTAGGTCTCACACCTGTTCAGAGGAAGGGAGCTCGGAGTCCCCAAGAAATAAACCTAAGGGTCGACCTGCCCCCAACCCCCCTATCTGGAGACCTGGATCCACAACCATCACCTCCGTCTTCCCAGGGTTCAACTTCAGCCAGCTGGACCTCATCCAATCCTGGATTTCAATGAGGCAGTCGTTAAATACCGAGAGTGCTCCTTCCTGGTCGGGCGTGAAAGACAGGTAGAGCTGGGTATCATCAGCATAACAATGAAACCTCAGCCCATAACATCTTACAATGTCTCTGAGGGGAAGCATATACACTGCAAACAACATGGGGGACAGCACTGAGCCATGAGGAACTCCACAAGACAGAGAGATAGGATCAGAGGAAAAAAAAAGCAACAACACCCTCTGAGTTCTTCCAGTGAGAAAAGATGTAAACCATCTGTGGACCAAACCAGAAAGCCCACAGATAAATCTCAGGTGCTCAAGCAGAACCCCAATGGTCAATGGTGTCAAAAGCCGATGACAGATCTAAAAGTACCAAAATGGACCATTTTCTCTGGTCTCTCGCCATCAGGAGATCATTGAGCACCCGAACCAGCACAGTCTCAGTACTATGCCTCTTTCGGAAACTGGATTGGAGAGGTTCATAGATGCTATGGATGGTCAAATGGTTCTCCAGCTGAGCAGCCACTACTTTCTCAATCACCTTCCCCACAAAGGGAAGGTTAGAGACAGGCCTGTAGTTTGCAAGAGAGTCTGGGTACAATGAAGCCTTCTTCAACAAAGGTGTCACCACTGCTTCTTTCAAAGAGCAGGGGTACTCACCAGAGTCAAGGGAGCACCAGACTATCTGTGCCAGAACCAGGCTGATAGAATCACCACAACCCTTTATCAGGGATGTAGGGCCAGGATCTAAACTACAGCATGTAGGGCACATCCCCTGGACAATCCGCATAACATCCACGATTTCTGGCCGGTCGAAGGTACTCCAGGAGAACGGAGGGACAGTGGCCAAGCCTTGATCATCAGCAACTCACATAGAATGTGTCGCACGGATCTCCAACCTGATGTCGGCCACCTTATCAGCAAAGAACCAAGCAAGCTCTTCACACTGTAATTGTGAAAAAGCTCTTCGGACCTGCAGACAGGCTGGGTTGCATAGCCTGTCCACAGTTCTGAAGAGCTGAGCCGGTCGGTTCTGAGCGGCAGTTATTTCCCCTGACAGGAACTCTGCATTCTTACGGGAAATTTCTGACTGATAGAGCTGATAATGCTCTAGCAGTCTTTGCGCCTTGCACATAAATAAAAGAAGCACCTGAACTGAAGTCAGTCTGAGTGGCGTTTTTCTTTAAATGGTGGAAAGTGCCTGATTTTTCTTGTTAAAATAATAAAAGTTGCATACATTTTGCCATGACTGGAACCAGGTATTCATCAGTATTCTCAGCTGTTTTTGTATACGTATTGTTCCTTAACATCAGGGGGCATTGTCTGCTGCTGGATAGTTCATTATAGTCACAAAAAGTGATCTTAAAGGAGAACTATGCTGAACCTGTAAGTCATTTTTCCAGTAGAAGGTGTTTTTTGAGTGCTGGTTAAAATTCTGTTATTGCTCCATCTATACAGGCTTTTTAGTAACCGCTATGACTGTTTCTGCATTACAAGCTGGTGGTAAGTGTCCTTCTAGAACTGTATGGTGTAGTTTTTGTCCCTCTTAGCCGTAAAGTTATACAGTAGAATGTGGATGCATTGTGCCAACAATGGAAGAGTAGAACAGGGGTGTTAACTGTATCATGTAGTTCTAAAATAGTTCTTATCAGCAGCATGTAAATCATAAATGCCCACAAGGACAGCTAAAAAACCTGGACAGCTAGAGCAATAACATACTTTGAATCAATATTTAAAAACAGCTTCTATTAGGGAAAATTACTTATATATATTCAGCACAGCTCTCCTTTAAAAGAGATGTGGAGTACAGAGTTGAGCATGGGGCTAAAGAATAGCTGCTGCCCCTTTGACTAGGAACAGTGATGGGCAGCCAGCTATGGTCACATGTTATGCTAATTATTGTCCAGCAGGGGCTAGGGAAGGGCAAATTCCTTTGTCCTCTGGTCATTCTAGTATGTTTCCTGTGCTGATGAGATGTGCCTGTTTAAGCTCCTGAATAAACCTTATCTTGTTCATTATTTTATGCGTCCGACTCAATTCGTTCGGTACCAACTGACTCCTGCAGCAGAAGCACCAGATGAGAAGGTAGTATACCAGAGAATGTAAGAGGTCCATTAGTGGCAGACCAAATACCAAAACGCCATTCATGGTGGAGAATGCAGCCCTTCTTCTTCTGCTCAGACCCCCCATCTTGGCTGTCTGCATTCTTGGGCTCCCCAAATTCATTGTCTCAGTATGCCTGCACAGCTTACATGTTGCTTGCACCACAGCCTTAGCTTCAGTAAAAAAACAAAATGACTTATCTCCTACTTGGGCAACAGCCTGTAGCCCTTCTCTAACATTGCAGGCTGTGAAAGAAAAAATATGTGTGCAGCATATTACAAGCCTGCTAACTGAATGAACTGTAAATTACAGTCATGCCAGCCTGAGCACCAGGGTGCTGTGGACTGCCTGTTCATGAACTCTTAAACCAGAGACGTATGGCTTTTTCTGTTATTTTAACTCGAGGTGCCTTCTAATACACAGACATTTGTTTTGCTAATTCTGTCTGAAGAAAGTATTCCATGCTTCTAAACCTTGAAGAGAGCAATAAATCTATCAACACAAATACTTTGGATAGCCTGGGAGTCACTCAGCCAAACCAAAGCCTACCATTTATCTTTTGAACAGACTGCAGCATGGTCATCTTGCATTCTTTCTGCTGCCCTGACATAAGCCACTGCCTACAACTACAAAACAGGAAGCAACCTTTCCCCCCTGTTGGCAGCCATATTGGGAATGTCAAATTAGCCAAGAAGCCTATGCTACAGGTCCAGTGGCCATCTTTGTGAGGGGCACCAGCTTGTTCAAAATGACCTCACTCCATGGAAAGTAATGTCGGCCATGTTTTTGAGGGATACCCATTGAAATAAATGGGCACTGCAACAAATAGCTGTATCCTGATAAAGAAACGCTTATTTCAATAACAGACAATACCAAACTAGAGTGGAAGTTGTTTATTAAGACATCCATTGATGAAAATTGCTTATACATAACTGTTCCTTTGTCTACAAAAAAATATTTTTTTCTCTCGATGATTTATTTCTTCAAAAACATCCCTTTCTCTTCATGACAACCATTCTTATGACCTTCATTCAGTGATACTCAGCTCCTCTCCAACCACAAATTCTGAGGATGCCACCACCTTGAGCACTGCAAGCTCAGGGGCTCCACCTTCACCTGCCTCAAGAGCATGGGGTCTCAAAATTGAAACTACTCTGCACGATATCCAGTCATCCATCTCAGACCATGGGATGCCCACTATGCAGGCCATTCAGGATGACCTCACCTATATTAAAGCTATTTCCCCACACTCAATGGTCCACTCCAGCTTGCAGCCAGTACCTTTCTAAGCACTACTTCACTAAGATGCTGTCAACTGGCTCGAGCAATTTCAGGCCTGGACCTCCTTCAATGGTTGGATGGATCCCTTTCAAATTTCCAGCGCCATGTGCTTACTCCTGAGAGGAACAGCCATCTCGTGGTTTAATGCCTTTCCAGACCAGACAAGAAGGGACACTGCCACTCTGTGTTCCACCTTCAAGGACTATTTCTTACAAGCTCACCCACCCTGGTTGTTAGAACAGAAACTATGGGAGCGCACTATGCAAACCTCTGAATCATTGGAAGCATTTATAATGGACATTGAATCATGGTGGAAATGTCTACAAAAATCAGAACACACATTTGTCAATGCCGAATGTTTGCTTGCTGGCATTGGTATTGGTAGTGTAGGAGTTAGAGAGCTGCATAATAGGGATGGCAGTGAAGTATTGAACTGAAGCCAACCCCACCACCACCCTGCAGAGACAGGCATTGGGGTGTGCCTTTGGGTCGTCAGGAATAACAGCCATGCCATTTCACCATACCCTACCCTGCAGGTACTGACAAGTGTCATGGTGTGCCTTTGGGTCTTTGGCCCTTATGCTCACCCCATTCCATCAGGAAATATGTTGAGATGGGTGCAGTATAGGAAAATGTGGTGAACTTTGGGGCCGAAGAGTCCAAGGCACATCTCGATGCTTCTCACTGGCTGCAGGGTGTGGGTGGGGGTGGAATGGTATGAGCATTACAGGCGAAAATCCCAAGTCATACCCCTGATGCCTGTCAGTCTCTACAGGGTTGGGCATTATGGCTGGAAACCCTAATGCCTCAGGCGTTCATTGGTATTTTACTCCAAATTTTCAACATGGGTTTTGTGACTTTACCTTATGAACAGTGGCAATATCAGTTTGTTGGCGAAAGCTGATTTTGCACAGCGACTATGCCATTTGGCACCGCAGGTGCGAAAACACATTTCGAATAGGATGTGAAAAATGACAGCTGTACTGTTCATGAGAAGGTGTAAAAAATGGCAATGTTGAAAATCTGCAGTGAAAATATTAAAAAAATTGGTGAAGTCACGAGTGTGCATAGAAATTGTGTAACACACACCCATAATGTAATTAGTTTGGGGATTTTGCAGCAGATTGTCAACACAGGCATTTTGGGACCTCTGCTCATGAACAGTGTCACTGTCATTTTCTTAATCTGTCCCGAACATTGATTTCCCACAGCGACCACGCATTTCTGCGCTGGAAGTGTGAGAACACATTTCGGCCATGCTGTTAAAAATAACAGCTGTACTGTTCATAAAGAAGTGTGGAAAAATGCCAGTGGTGAAAATCTGGACTGAAAATATTACAAATTCATGAGGGTGTGTGGAAACTGCGAAATGCTCACTCATAACACAGTCATTTTATGGACTTTTGTCACCAAATTTTTAAGATAGCCATTTTAAGACCTCTGCTCATGAACAGTGTCACTGAGATTTCTTAATCTGTCCCGAACATTGACTTCACACACCGACTGCGCCATTGTGCACTATATGTGCGGAAACAAATTTTGGGCGAGATGTGAAAAATGACAGCTGTACTGCTCATAAGGAGGTGTGGTAAAATGGCAATGTTGAAAATCTGGAGTGAAAATATTAAACATTGGTGAACTTATGAGCGTGTGTAGGAACTGCACAATGCATGCATGTAAAAGTCATTTTTTGGAATTTTTTCCCCAAATTTTCAACATAGGGTTTTTGTGGCCTACTTCATGAACTGTGACACTGTCATTTCATAAATCGGTCCCAAAAGGTGGTTCCGCTCAGTTACCGCAAAATCACCTTTTCGGGACTGAATAAAAAAATGACAGTGGCAGAATTCATGAGGTGGGGTCCCAAGAACCCCATGTTGAAAATTTGGTGAAAAAATTCCCAAAAATGCCTGAGATATGTATCAAAGTTGAAAAAACCCTATTTATTCCATTATACAGCTTACCGGCATTTCCTCAGTTCGCGGTCAGCTTTGAAGAGTGCAGACATGTTCCTGGTCCACCAAAGATCATCGCGCCGTAACTCCGGAGGTAAGTATGGAGTGAGGTGGGGGTGTGAGGAGGCAGGGTGTGCAGAAGGTGGGCAAGCGTGGAGGCAGGGGAGTCAAGACAGTCAGCGAGGGACCATTTTTTCTTCTAGGGCATTTAAGATGATACAGGACTTTTGCACACTGGGTGGGCCCCCAGTGTGGCAGCTGGAAGGCTGTTTGGGGGGGCAGTGGAGCCAATGGGGCACTGGGCACCCCTGTCAACCATATGGACTGTTGCCACACTGGGGTGGGCTCCCAGCATGGCACCTGGAAGTCTGTTGGGGAGGGGGGATACAGCAGAGCCGACGGGGATTGGGCACCCCCATCGGCCTTATGGACTGTTGCCACACTGGGGTGGGCTCCCAGCGTGGCACCTGGAACTCTGCTGGGGGGGAGTGCAGCAGAGCCAGCAGGGGATTGGGCACCCCCGTCGGCCATACAGTGAGTGTGGGGGGAGTGCATGAGCACACTGGGGTGGGCTCCCAGTGTTCTACTTGTTGTGAGGAGATGGAACTGTCTATGACAGCTGTTTCAGTGCAGTGCCGATGTCTAGGCACTTTGCATACTGCCGACGGCAGTATGCAAATTGCTTACACATTACCTCCTCTGATACAGCGTTTTTTTTGCTTTCAACTGTACGCCACTGCATCTGAATGGCTGTCATAGACAGTTCATACATTCATTGGCATGGTGCGGTCACACCTGCAAAAGGCAGCAGGGCATTGGAAGTGGGGGAGGCACACCTACGAATTCTCATATGGTGGCACTATGTTTCTTGCACATGCGTGCAAACAAACATAAAAAGACCAGATTACAGCATTTGTCCGGGGACTGCCTTCACAATTTCATGCATACATTGTCCAGCAAAAGCCAACCACCTGGATGGACATGATCCAAGCTGCATGGTTAGCCTGAGTCTATTTCCATGCTTCGGCCTACCACTGTTCAGGACCCACAGTCCTCACAGTTGGCTGCACTTGCTACTTGCATCCAACAGCAACAAATAATGATTGACAAGCTCATTTCAATTGTCAACAGCTTACATTCCCCCTCTGCGGCTACCCCTGCAACTCCTGTTAAGGTCCTAAAGCTACCTCCACAGCGACCTGAGATACCTCCATCTTTACGGGAGCCAGTGACCTGTCAGTGGAGTGGGTTCAGGGGTCACACCGCTGTGGTCTGCCGCAAACTGAAAAACTTTCATAGAAATCAAGACAGAGGCATTCGCCACAGCACAATCAGCAATACGCTATTAACTACTCACAGGACCAGGGAAACGAGCACTGCTATTTACAGGATCAGGGAAATGAGCACTGTCCAACAAACTAGGGTCTCGTTGGGCAGGAAAATGAAGCAACTGACTGCCCCACTGACTCGCATAACGCAAACAAACAGAGCCCTCCAGCTGCTAAGTCAGGCACAATCTCACCTAAAGGAGCCAAAGTTCCTGTGATCAGATCACCCCTCCTTGCAAACTACATCCCTGTCACTATTGGCAATTGGTCCACGCATGCCTTGGTTGACTCCAGAACAGAAATCTCTGTGATCCACAGCAGTATCCTAGACAACCCAGCTATTCGCCATGTACCTACTGTTGCTCTGGCTGACCTAAAATACATCAGCACTGCAAGCACTGCTGCAATACCCATCACAGGTGTGGTCTATCTCAAGCTCCACTTCAGCTCACGGCAAGCTACTGTTAAATTCTGCTTAGTGCCTGAACTTCAGCCTGATGTGATCCTTAGCCTGGACTTTCTCAAAGCGCACAAAGCCATCCTAGACTTTGCCTCAAACAGTCACTAGATCTCCGGAGGCAACTTGCAGCTATAGACTCAGTCACTGTACCTCCTAAGTAAGAGATGGTTTTAATTGCCAAGATTTGAGGTGACCGCCTTCCCCAAGGTGTTGTTGGCATCATCATAGGATCCCCAACTTTGCACTCCTCAGGTCTCCTTCCAGGGAACACCTTGTCTGCTGTGCATGGCGGTTCAGTATTCCAAAAATGCTGCAGCTTTACAGATGAGCCAGTGGTCATCTCAAAGGGTGCCAGTATCAGAAAGTTTGTCTGTCTGTCTTCAGGGGATCAGCTTCAACTTCTGTCCGAACCTCAGCCTGGTTACACTAACAGTCATCTTGTCAGCACCATCACAACCACCCCCACTTCACAAGGAACTCAAATGCCCTTTGGTCAGCGTCTCTCTGCCTCAAAACTTCCAGCCTGTCCAACAGAGAAACAGCAACTTCTGGAATTCCTGGAAACCTACTCAGATATCTTTGTTGGCCCTGATAACAAGTTCAGATGCTGCAAAACCCTGCAACACACCATTGAGGTACAGCTCAACCAAAAGCCAATTTGTCTGAGAGCCTACAAAGTGGGACACAAACAAAAGCAAATCCTAGAGAACTTAATCATGGACATGCTCGAACAGGACATTATTGAGGAATCCACAAGTCCCTGGGGTGCACCTTGCTTGCTGATAGTCAAGAAGGACAAAGGCTATCGGTTTGTGGTGGACTACAGAAAGCTCAGCACCCTTATGGTTCAGGACGCCCATCCCTTACCTACCACAGAGGATGCCTTAGAGAGCCTTGGTGTGGCCAGCCCAGCTTACTTCACCACTCTAGATCTCCAGAGTGGATTCTACCAAGTCACTATTGATCCAGCTTCGTGCCCATACACAGCCTGGTGCTGCCAC
This sequence comes from Neoceratodus forsteri, assembly GCA_016271365.2. Taxonomy (NCBI): domain Eukaryota; kingdom Metazoa; phylum Chordata; order Ceratodontiformes; family Ceratodontidae; genus Neoceratodus; species Neoceratodus forsteri. The sequence continues at coordinate 1,268,584,552 of CM057453.1, forward strand.
TTGGGACTTTTCCAGTTCAAACATCTGCCTATGGGACTTTGGAACAGCCCAGCCACTTTCCAATGCATCATGGAAGCGGTGTTACATGGACTGTATTGGAAATCTTGCCTAGTGTACCTCGACGATGTTATCATCTTCAGCAGAACTTTCCATGAATACCTCCAGCATCTCAAAGAGGTATTCAAATGTCTCAGGCAAGCCAGCCTCAAACTCCATCCAGAGAAATGTTGCCTCGCTCAGCATCAAATCCATTACCTGGGACATGTGGTCAGTTTGCATGGCATCTCACCAGACCCAGATAAGCTCTCTGCAGTAGAAGACTATCCAGAACCTACAAACCTCAAGGACCTTAATGCTTTCCTGGGTTTGTCTGGCTACTACAGAAAATTGATTTGCAATTATGCTAACATTGCAGCTCCATTGTACACTCTCACAAAAAGAGATGTGACTACATATGGACTTCCAAATGCAAAGAGTCCTTTGAAACCTTGAAAGACAAACTTATTTCTTCCCCAGTATTGGCCTATCCCCATTTTGACAAGCCATTCAGGCTTTACACAGATGATAGTTCCTTTGCAGTGGGCGCTGTGCTGTGTCAAATCTAAGATGGAAAAGAACGAGTTATTTCCTATGCAGGGCGCTCTCTTTCTTCAGCTGAACAAAACTACATCATCACAGAAAAAGAATGCCTAGCCGTGGTCTTTGCTGTAAAGAAGTTTGACTGCTACCTTCGCTACTCCTCGTGGATCACTCGGCCCTCAGGTTGTTTAAAATGAAGGAACCAGTAGGAAAGTTCACCCGATGGGTTGCCATACTGCAAGGCTATAATTTTGAAATCCAACACCAACCAGGTCGAGTTCATTCCAATGCTGATGCTGTAAGCTGGAGACAGTATCCCTCCGCAGCAGCCTCTCCTGATGAAGAAGCCTGCCTACAAGCTCTCCCCTTCTACTCCACAGATGAGCTCCTTGTGCACACTCCTACAGCACCTCAAGTCGCCTTGCTGCTCCCAAATGCTCCTACAAGGAGAAGCGCCAACCCTCACCTATTGCAAGCAGCTGAAGAGCTTCTTATAACCTCCAGCACTGATATCTCCCTAGCCATGATGAAACTTCAACAAAGAACTGATCCTCAGTTTACAGACATCATCACTTATCTTGAGTCTGGAACTTTACTGCAACAAAAGAAATGCTGCCAGGCAGCACAGTATTTTCTCAACAACCGTGTGCTTTTTCACATTTGGACCAAGGAAGGCAAGGGTCATTGCACGGACAGAACTCACGTACAGCTAGTTGTGCCAGCCTCTCTAGTCTCCGAAATTCTTCAATCCACTCATGCCTCTCCACTTTGTGGGAGTCATATGGGTATCCACAGAACTCTCAGAAAGACAAGGCTCCACTTCTTCTGGCCTCACATGAATAAGGACATTGTCCATTTTGTCAAATCCTGCCAGCCCTGTTCCCAAACAAAGCCTCCCACTAAACCAACCAAGGCACACACATCATTCCAATGCCTGTAGCCACAGAACCCTTCCAAAGAGTCAGCACAGATAGTCTTGGCCCCCTGCCTACCTGCCCTGACTCCGGCAACAAATACATTCTTGTCTTTGTGGACTACCTAACTAAATACTTGAAAATGATCCCATTAAAAGACATTAAAGCTGCTACAGTGGCAAGTGCCTTCCTCAATATAATCATTTGTCGTCATGGTATCCCAGCATACCTGCATTCAGACAGAGGCAATAATTACTTCTCATCCATTGTGTGAGAAACCTGCAAGCTTCTCGATATCAAAAAGACTCATATAACCAGTTACCATCCACAGTACAATGGACAAAGTGAGAGAATGATGTCAACTATTCTTAACACACTATCCAAATACCTGGATGAGACTCACGACACTTGGGATCGTTTTGTTCCCTTCATGCAGTTTGCATACAACTCTAGCCCTTGTGTCGACAGCATAGAGTATATCCCATTTTTCCTAGTCCATGGACATCACCCTAGAACACTTCTGGACAAAGATCTCTCATTGCTAGAGGCCCCAAAGTCAGCTTCCTCCTTCATCATCCCAATGTTGGAACAACTTGACCTTGTAAGATGGGTTGCTATTGACACCCTGGGACAGAGAGAAATGGCAATGCAAAAAATGTCAGAAACCAAGTGTCATGATCCTTCATTTTCTATGGGAGACATTGTAGATTTGTATTGACCTGTTCTTGTTCTAGGCGCCACCAGAAAACTGCTTCGCCCCTGGACTGGGCCATTTTATATTGTAGAAAAGCTTCCACCTATTCATGTTCGATTGTGCTAAAAGTCAAATGGAAAGCTGGTACACAATAAAATCCACATCAACAGGTTGAAGCATGGGTACTTGCATGAGTCCCTCCCTGATGATCCCAGTCCCCTAAAGTAATGAGGCTTCCTTGGAACCTGCAATACTTTCAGAAGCTGAACTTCCTGCTGACAATTTGACAACAGTTTCACCAAAACCTCATGGTACTGATGCTTATCAGCCAGATCCCATTCTTCCTGCCCAACCAAATGAACTTTCTGGAACTTCTCAGCCTCTTGCGTCTTCTCATGACTCTCTTGTACCCCAGCCAGTGTACCAGATAGAGAAGATTCTGCTCAAAAAGTACATTAGTGGATCTTGGTAATACTGTGTTAAATGGTGTGGGTATGACAGTGCTCAGAACTCCTGGGTCCCCTTTTCTGAGTTGACCACATCCTGTAAAGAACTAGTGCAAGCCACCCACTCAGCAATCCCAACTGACTGTAAAAGTCATAGAATCCAGTGAACTTATTATTCAGACTCAGTGTGGTGATTCTGTCAATTCTTTGTCTTAACAATCAGCAAATTGCTTGTGAACTCCTGTATGATCTAAAATTTTTTCTCCTCTTCTAAAGTTTAGCATTTTCAATCACTCAACTAATCAATTGTCTTCTAGTAATGTCTCCACAATGCTACTAAATGTTATCTTACTATTACAAAGCTACTTTTTGCTACTTTTTACTGTTGGTCATGCATAACGATATCTTTGCTTGTTCGAGTGGTACTCACATTCACAATACCCAGGGTGATGTGGAGTACAGCGCTGCTGCCCCTTTAACTAGGAACAGTAATGGGCAGCCAGCTATGGTCACATGTTATGCTAATTATTGCTCAGCAGGGGCTAGGGAAAGGCCAATTCCTTTGTCCTCTGGTCAGTCTAGGATGTTCCCTATGAGCCTGTTTAAGCTCCTGAATAAACCTTATCCTGTTCATTATTTTATGCGTCTGACTCAGTTCATCCGGTACCTACTGACTTCTAGAGCAGAAGCATCAGATGAGAAGGCAGTATACCAGAGAAGGTAAGACGTCCTTTAGTGGCAGACCAAATACCAAAACACCACAGAAAACTACACCATTATATATTGTATATTTTATTTGTTTCCATGTCAACAGATAACTCTTTTCCTGTAGCTATTAGGGTATATGTAATTGCTTTAGTTTTTTTTTCATGGTTCGTATTAGTCCCTGTAACTATCCTGGGGGATCTCCATTTTTTGGTTGTTGAAATCTCATTTGTCTTTAAGAGCTGCATTAGCATATGAGAACATGATGTGTCAGCACCCTTTAGACTCCACAGTATGCCCGTCTGCTTAATTAGAGTTTAACAAAACAAGTTGCAGCAAGGTGTGCAATACCATATTTACCTTCAGTTAGCATTGCAGATTGTTTAAGTTGTAATGCATGGGGTTTCCCCTTAAATTGCAGTGTGTATGCTTCCAGGGAGTCTTTTCAGGATATATGTACTTTTAACATAGAGATACATGGTAAAAATGGGTGATCTGGCATCATGTTCTCATATGCTAATGCAGCTCTCATGGGCAATGAGATTTCAACAACCATAAAATGGAGACCCCCCAGGATAGTTACAGGGGATTAGTATGAACAGTGAAAACAAACAAAAGCAAACAGGTATACCCCTAACAGCTACAGGGGAAGAGTTGTCTGCTGACATGGAAACAAATCAAATTTACAAGAAATGAGTGTGCAGTTTTCCTTTAAACAATGGTTGTTGAAAAACAACAGAGAATACTGATGAGAACCTGGTATGAGTCATATTAAAAAGGATCTCTTTTATTATTTCAACTGAAAAAAAAACCAGTAAAGCAGACTCAAAATGAGGAACAAAAATGGTATCATACAAGTCAGGAGCTAGGTGGCAATCTAAAATAAATTCAAAAAGAACAGGTCAAAATTTTCACCACTGTCATGGACTGCTACTTTAAGAGGTGGGGGCACTAAGCAAAACCCTTTGTCTTTCTCAGGTATGGTGCAGCATCAAAACCAGTTAACCATTTTCTGTGATCAGGAATTTCTTTAATATGAATGAACAAACAGCAGCCTTTTTTACAACTGTTGGGTTACGTCAGTTCAGATTACAAAAAGTCAGCTATTTACAGTGAAATATAAAGGTGCAGCAATGTCCTTTTAAGAGTGACACTTGGAGCAAATTTGTACACTGGATTGGAAATAAAGGAGGCCAAAAGTCAGAAAGTAAAAACTGGTAGGACTGATGGCCGATGACACACTTTCGCCAACTTGAAGTGACACCACTGACTGGAGTCCTAAGTCCAGATGGCTGCCTGAGGTAAGTCACTGGGCCACAGCTGCTGAGCCCACTTAGTTCAAGTCCACGGATGGTCCAGTGAGCAGTGGAAAGGAAAAGTGCACTGATTGGGCCGGGGAGGTGCAAAATCTCACTATGAATGGGCCAGGAATGGAGGTAGGGGTGGCAGAACATGCAAAGGGCAGGAGCAGGAGGGGTTTTATTCTCCAATACAGATACCACAACAGGGCTGGGTACAGAGGGAAGGAGAACATGCTGACAGAGGGAGCAGGAGGGTTTTAAAAGTAATACCTGACAGGTAACGAAGGGTGGTGGTGGGAGAACATGTAGAGGGGGAGAGTGAAAGGGAGTTATATAGAAATAAATAAGACTAGTACATATAACTTCAGGGGAGCTGATTTTGGCAAGCTGAAAGGGATGAGTGTGGCTATTTTTGATGACTACATTACTGAAGCTAATAATCTGTGGGTGGACATGAAGCGAAATATAGTGGAGGCAGGAGATGTGTCTTATAAGGTCAAAAGGGTTAAGCAGTGGGCCACTGCAAAAATGAAGGGTGATGTTTCCTTATCTGTGCAATGGTCTCATAAGATTTTCTTATAATAAATTACATGCATCTTCCAGAAATGTTAGGACAATTAAAGTACATATGTAACATTCACATTTTAAAGTTATGTTCTTTTGTTTTATCGTGCCAAAAAAGTAGTTTACACAAAGCCACAGTCTATTTCAATATCAGGCATTAACCTGCCAACGTCTTAGCCATACACAGGGTGGGTAGCATGGCAAATACAGTAGCACAGCAGAAGGATTCACATTTGGAATGAGGGGTTCTACCTCAGTAAACAGCACAGTGCAGAGAAATACATGATGGAGCACTCGAACATCGGTCAAAACTGATGTGTACTGTAAACTGGGAACATTTATAAAATTACAGGTGGGCAAAGGCTGCAAATAGTGTTGCATTTACAAGGGGGCTTGCCAGGACTCAGCCCCCACAGCTCTGAAGTGAGCCCTGGTAGCTCATGCATCACTACCATTGACTTATGATGGAAGGGCAGCTCAGCGGATAGGACCCTTATGCATGTTAATATGTCCCCCGGATCCACTTGTTGTTGTATAAGAGTGGTTTCATGTGCCTTCGACTGGAGCGAGAACAGTGAAGCAAAGCTGAGCTGTTCTGGCTCAAGCTGAAGGCAAGTAAAACCACTGTAATACAGGAACGAGTGGTGACAGGGGATGTATTAATATATTATTGATTGAGAGCGATCAACAATATATATATTTTTTAAATGTTCCTGGAATGTGCCCATTTCCAGGGCATCTGCGATGAGACATTCTTCACAGAATAAGAGTGTCTCATGCGCAGGGGAAAGGAGCACTCCCTCAGTCTATAATGGGCCTCCATAGGTCCCAAAGCTCATGCTTGCCAGCACTGGCTCTGAGAATGGCTGGTGGAACACTCTCAACATTTCAAGAGTTACTTACACTGCAACGTTCAGAGTGATGAGGTTCCATACAGTAGGTTACATAAAGATCTTTATATTTTACCATCACCAGTAAATTAAATGTATAGCAAAGAACTATTTCTCTGTGTTACAATGTATGTGTCAGCTCCTTACATAAAGAACTAATGCACTGAAACATGCAAACAGAGAAAAAGTGTGCAGGTACAGTAGCAGCAAATTAACTGTTTTGCCCTATCTTTGCTATGCTGATGTGTTTTTCTGACTTGTGGCAAATACATTGACCTACTGACCTTTCCTCATTCCAAGATGCAGTTCTTCAGTGGTCAGCTCCTGTAACTCTGCATTCTTTCATAGAAATGTCTTTAGTTTAATTTGACAGGTGCTGGTTTTAAAACACTGAGCACAAGCCCCTTGACCCAGCTACAGTGTTGTACCAAACCAGTGTGGCAACAGAGGGTGTTGGGACCTGGGAGGAAGCCTCTGAGGGAGCGGGAGGGAGGTTCACCCTCAAACTGCCATGGCAACAGAGAGTGTGGGGCCAGGAAGAGAACTTTCAGAGGGAGAAGGAGGGGTCTTCCAAGTCAAACCACATTAGAACAGAAGATGTGGGGACTGGGGGAGAACACACACACAGGGAGCAGGAGGAGGGTTTAAAAGTCAAACTGCATGGCAACGGAGAGTGTGTGGGTGGGGCCAAAAATTCAGAGGGAGTTGAGGGAGGGTTTAAAACTCAGCTGGCATGGCAATAAAGGGTACGGAGGCCAGGGAGAATACTCAGAGGGAGAGGGAAGGGGTTTAAAAGTTAAACCACATGGCAACAGAGGGTATGGGAGCCAGGGAGAACACTCAAAGGGAACGGGGGGGAGTTTAAAAAGTCAAACAGCACAGGAAAAGAGGGTGTTGGGGGAACCTTCAGTGGCAGCAGGAGGGGATTATTAAACTAAAACTGGATCAGGAACAGAGTGTGGGGGGTGGAGAATACATAGATGAAGGGAGGAGGAGGGGGTTGTAAAATCAAAAACAGGCCAGAAATAGAGGTAGGGTGGGAGACCATGCAGAAGGTGGGAGCAGGTGGGGGGTTACAAAACTAAAGCCAGGCCAGGCAGGAAGAGAGGGTAACAGTGTGAGAACACTAAGATGGAGGAAGTGGGAGGGGTTTGTTAAACCTACACTGGACCACCGGTGCTACAAAGCTGGGTCAGGTGGAAGGGGGGATGCTACTTGATGGGTGGCACTATGAAAGGATGTAGCTGCACTGTGATTGGTGTGGCTTCATCCTTTCATATGTGAGAAGTTTATGCCCATCTGGTAGCATCAGCAGTCTCTGCAGCAGCCTTGCTAGGATTGGCAGTGCACACACTATATCAATTGCAGGCTCAGTTGCACTGTCTGCTTGCATGTTGCACCTCTCCAGCCACTACTCTTTGTGACTGTACCAATATGTTTGTTTTATGCATGCATGAAGCAAACATGAAAAGGTTGTATCTGGATAATTTTAATGATTTTAGGACTGTACCTAATATACTGTATTTCCTGTAATCCTTTCAATCACCAGCTTCATGACGATGGGATCCCATGACCATTGTTTCTACATAATTTGTACAGATCTCCTGTTGCTTCTGTATGACCATACAGTGGTCCAATTGATTGAACTTTGCACCTTTTACAAAGAAACCACAGCCCTGAAGGCAAGCAAAGTGCTTACAGACACCCATGGTAATCTTAGAGAAGAGCTGCTTTGAACCCACAAGATATTGTTTTGTCATGTAAATGTTGTTTTTCATTACTTGTTCCATTCTATTAGGCTTCCTTCTTTTATGGCATTTTCAGTAAACTTACTGGGTACTTCTGCATTACACGCTAATGGTGGGTACTATTTTAGAATGGTATGATGTAGTTTGTGTCCCTTCCAACCACAGAAGAGGTCTATAGTAGAACCCAGATGCACTGGGCCACAAAGGTACGAGCTTAACAGAGGCATAAATTATTTTATGTAGTTTCCCAGTGGTCCTTGTCACCAGTGCATAAATCAAAACCACCAGAGGCCCAATTCTCCATCACATGAGGCTGTCACTGTTACAGAATTTACTCCCAGTCCCTTGTACGTGTTCCCCCTGATTTATGCTTAGAGGGGGGGTTATGAGAGCCCTTCCACATGACTGCACATCAGAATGTGCTGGTGCACAGAAGGGAGCCAGGTAGGCATGTAAATGGCATGTAGTGCCTTTTACATAGCCTATTTCTGCCAGGGTTACTGGCCCAGCACTTTTGCATCACTTCCTGTCTAAGAACTATACTAGGCAGGCAATTTGGGTGTTGTAAAAGTGTGGCTGGTTCCTCAAGAGCTGACAGGGGACAGAGATTAGAAAAGGTGTGGAAGCGCAAAGGATACATGTGGGTAACCTGGGCTATGAAGGGAAATCCACTGGGCTACCAGGGATGTTAAGGGTTTGGGTGTTGGGTTGGGGCCCACTGGACTACCACAGATAATGGTAAAGGACATAGGAACAGACTTCATCGATGGGTCATGAGCAGATCTAAGTTAGTGGCTGCGGGACAAGATTTCCCATTGAGTCATCATACACATGTATATGCATAGCACAGCACCATGCGAATGCATGTATGTGGTGATACGGTATTTAATATTACTGTCTGTGCACAGTAACATCTAGGTGTGGTCAATTACATACAAGGATCTGCTCCGAGGGGGGGGGGTCTGTCCCCCCATGCAGATCCTACACTCACAGAATAGAAACTGTTTGGATTGGCACAATGTAGTACACTTATTTTCTGGCCCAAACAATTGTATCTGAGGATTGGGCCCCTAGGGAATTCACTCCAGGCCAGCAATGATGTAACAGGAACAGAATGCAAACTACTATTTGAAAGAGGCTACAGAGAAACAGTCTTATACTGTAGTTTAAATACAGCTCACCTTTAAAAGGGGTTAAAACTTAAAGTAACCCAACATTTGTGATGTGCACTAAACTAATCTGACCCCTGCTTCACTGCTGTCATCAATATGTGCTCTTTCCTCAGTTTTTATCATTGTGGCCCCTGTTTCCAAGCACTAATCTTCTATCAGGGTGTCACACTGTTATGAAATCTATACAGAGAATGCAACCATACTGCAGAATAACAACAATTTTATGAAAATGGTGATGTAATCCCCATCTGTTCCAGAACTGCAGATTGACTTTCTTGTATTAGTCCACATCTGGCTTTAAAATGTTGTTTCCACCACATCTGCTGCTGCCCCTTTCCCTGACCTTTTTGTAGGCAGGCTTTCCAAAGGATTAAACATTTTGTTTTAATACTAATGATCATTCCAAATACCATTAAACTGGGAGCTTTTGAGAATTAGAGTACGTGTACTCTTTTCCAAGTGTTATAGATGGAGAAGGTATGGCTCTGTGTTAGAGCTGAATAACATGACAGAATATCTGCAGTGAACCCTTCTATGATGAGGTGAGACAGCCAGATATTTTTATTAGAGGGGCAGTAGTAGTATAGTTCCATTAACATCAGATAAAAAAACAACACAGCAGTAATAAAATAAAAGTAAAAACATATATACAATCAAAAATGATTGTACCTTTCACATGTGTGTTATTTTTAAATGCAAGATCTGTTAAAAATGATATCCTTTAGGGCTATTTTATTCAGACTGGCTGGATTTCATACTACAGTACTCCAAAAATATATTTAAAATATTTTTAGTTTCTATTTCATTTTTTTAACTGCAAGTCATAACAGGCGTGTAATTTTGGTGAGATGGGCACACACATTAGTTGTGATTAAAGGCATTCAGCTTTGCCTCATGCCTTGCAGCAATGCACCCAAGACGTGTGATTACCTCACCATAATCCTGGTTATGTCTGATTGCTTAGTATCCTGGTTTTAACTGTGTCAGCTATATGGGCCACAACTAAGCTAAATTCATTTGGGGATATGCCAGGTACTGACTGAAAATATCACATTCATTTTTTTGTGCAGGCTTTGACCTCTATTAACCTCTTGAGTGGCAGAGTCACCAGTAAGGACTGTAGAGGTCAAACTCTGCAGATAAAAATAAATGTGATATTTTTAGACATTCCATGGCATATGCCATTTATACAATGACAGCACCCTTGAAGAGCTCTTGACACATTTAAAACAACTTTGAAAAATGCAACATTCGTGCATAAATGTAGCTTATATTTCATATTTTACTGTGTAATTCTCACCCTTATTTCCTTATTACTAAGTGTATTTGCATGAATGGTGATTGTGGGGGACTTCAACATGCCAGGAGTGGACTGGAGCACCCCAACAACCAGGAACAGAAGGGAGCAGGTACTGCTGGATGCCTTCCAGGACAGCTTCCTGCTGCAAATGGTCAGTGAACCAACCAGGTTAGGAAATACCCTTGACCTTGTGCTGGCAAATGGGGACTTTATGAGAGAACTTACAGTGGAGGAACTGCTTTCAGGGAGTGACCACCGCTCAGTATGGCTCACATTGGATATGGGCAAGGAAGGAGTGGAATCTGGCACAATAGTGCTGGACTTCACGAGGACCAACTTTGGGAGGATGGGGGAAGTGGTAAAAGGGTACCTGGCCAGAATTCAATCTAGTATGGACACTAACCAGAGGTGGGAGCTCATAAAGCTGGGGATAGTGGAGGCAACCAAAACCTGCTGCAAAGCCCAGAATAAGAAGGCTAGGGCTAAGAAACCAATCTGGTTGAGCAAGGAGGTCATTGAAAAGGTAAGGAGGAAAAAAGCTGCCTTTAGGAAGTACAAGAAAACAGGGAGGGGGGAGGACAGGGAGGAGTACTTGACAGAATCGAAGGAGGTGACAAGGGCAGTAAGGGGAGCCAAAGCATCTATGGAACTCAGGCTGGCACAAGGCATTAAAAAGGGGGAGAAGGACTTCTTTAAGTACATCAGGAAAAGGAGCTGTAAGGACCACATAGTAAGGATTAGGAAGGAGGAGGGTTGGGTGGAAGCAGGTGCTAAGGGCGGAAGCACTAAATGAGTACTCTGCTCAGTATTTACTAAAGAGAAGAGGGGGGTGACACCCAAGGTGGGAGAAATGGCAGAAGCAGGGGAAGTGGTGACAGATGGGAAATCATGGAGAGCAGAGTTCAAGAGGGTTTGAAGACACTGAGGTGGACAAGGCGCCAGGCCCAGATGGCATCCACCTCAGGGTACTGAAGGAGCTGGCAGAGGTCCTTGCAGGACCTTGGCAGACCCTATTTAATGCCTCTACATTAGGTGTGTACCTCAGGACTGGAGGATGGCTCATGTGGTGCCCCTCCACAAGAGTGGCCCCAAGGATGAACCGGAAAACTACAGACCAGTGAGCCTCACATCCATCGTGGGTAAGCTAATGGAGACTATCCTGAAGGAGAGGCTGGTGGTCCTCCTAGAGGCCAAAGGACTACAGGACAGCAGACAGCATGGCTTCATATGTGGCAGATCCTGCCAAACCAACCTGGTCGAGTTCTATGACTGGGTAACTAGGCAACTGGACAGGGGCCATGCAGTGGATGTCCTGTATCTGGACTTCAGTAAGGCATTCGACTCAGTGCCACATGGAAGGGTGGAAAGGAAGTTAGTAGGCACAAGGGCAGGTGCAAAGCTGGTGAGATGGGTAGGAAACTGGCTGCAGGGAAGGCAACAGAGGGTGGTGGTGGTGGGTGGGGAGCTCTCACACCCAAGGGCAGTGACGAGCGGTGTTCCACAGGGCTCAGTGTTGGGACCAGTGTTGTTTGGGATATTCATTGCAGACATATCATGGGACATCAAGAGCAAGATCAGTCTGTTTGCTGATGATACTAAGGTAGGCGCAGTGGTGGATGACCTGGGGGGGTGGCAGGGGTTGCAGGATGATCTAGCAAAGCTTGAAACTTGGTCAGACACCTGGCAACTGGGCTTTAATGCCAAAAAGTGCAAGGTGCTGCATTTTGGGATGAAAACCCAAGGAGGAGTTACCAGCTAGGGGAAGTGCAGCTAGCCCAGACAGAGGAGGAGGAGAAGGATCTGGGTGTGCTCATTACAGGGGTCAATGAACAACTCGCACAATGTAGGAAGGCAGCTGCAAGGCCAACAAAATGCTGGGTTGTATTGCAAGGGTATATCCTTGAGGAGGAGGAGGTGATTCTGCCACTGTATGGGTGTTAATTAGAACACACCTGGAGTACTGCGTGCAGTACTGGCATCCGTATCTGAAGAGGGACATTAAGTTATTGGAGGGTGCAGCGCAGAAGCGACAAAGATGATCAAGGGGCTGGGGACTTATCATACCAGAGGAGGTTGAAGGAGTTGAACATGTACTCACTGGAGGAGAGGAGACAGGGTGACATGATTGAAACCTAAATACATGAAAGGAATAAACAAGACAGGTACAGAGGGATGTTCAAAGTAAGGGAGGGAGGGCCACCAGGGGCCATGATATGAGACTGGAGCGAGGAAGGTTCAGGAGGGAGATGAGGAGACACTTTTTTACAGAGAGGGTGGTGGCTGGGTGGAATGCGTTACCTGCTGAAGTGGTATGCAGTAGAACAGTGGACTGCTTCAAACGAGGATGAGACAGGACAGGGGGTTAATGAAGGGGAAGGGTGGAAGGGAAGGGCAGCTGCAGAATAAGGGGTGCTAGCTGTACATTCGAGCAGACTTGATAGACCTCTAGGCCTTTATCTGCTGGCAAATTTCATATGTTCATATGTTCGTAATACAGTATCTCTGCCCTTTTAGCTCTGGCTGCCTGCCTACACCTGACATCATAATTCTGTTTATGACATCACAATATGTTGCTGTGTAGATAATTATGATGTCATAAACAATGGATTGTGATTTCATGTTTAGAGAAGCAGCCAGAGAAGATAAAGTCTGGGGGACAGGGATCTTGTTTTCATGCAACTGTTTTCAGTAGTAAAGAAAATGTGGAATTAATTACTGAAAATATATGAAGTGTTAAAGAAAATGGGATGGAGCTGAATATAAATCTTACTTTTTTCAGTGTGTTTCCCTAATGCTGTCAGGGGCTGTTTAAGCAAAGTAGATGTCAGTGCTCAGCACCTAGTATTTTTAAAAAATAACTCCTAAAACCTCAATTCTAGTCTTTTTTTCCTTTTCAAAATAACATAGCGTGTGATTACAGAAGGGACTCAGGGTCTATCATGTCTACCCCTCCTGCCACACGGCAGTGACTATCAGCAATTTGAGTATGTAGACACATCCAAACTTAACAGCCGGAATGTTACCCTGCTCATTACGTGTAACCTTCACATCTGTGTATACTCCACCCCCTCCATCCCCTTTAGAACTGAAACACTGCGATCATGTCTCCTGTTAGCCTTCTCTTTTCTAGGCTAAATAATTGAGTCGGTCCAGTCACTCCTAATGCTGTAGATTTTGTCTCTACCACTAATTAGCTTAGTGACCCTGTGCTGAACCCTCTCCATCACTTCAATGTTCTTTTAGTGCTATGATAACTAGAGATGGGCACAGTACTACAGCCCTGGTCAAAACAAGGCACAGAGGGAAGATCACCTACCTTGACCTGCTACTTAACTCCTCCTAATACATCCCAGCATTGCATTTGCTTTCTCGATGGCAGCAGTACACTGCCTGTCTGGCTTCAGATACTGGTCCACAGATACCCTAGATCCTTTCCCTCAGTTGTGTTGTTCGCTGTTACACAATGAAGGGTGCATGTGCAACCCAGATTACTTGTCCCCAAGTGTAGTACCTTGTGTTTTCCACATTAAAATTAAGCCCCAGTTTTTTAACCTATGCTTAAATGTGTGCAGGTCCCCCTGCAATGCAGCCCCTTCCTCTGATAGGTCTACTATTCTTGCTGATTTCGTGTAACCAGTAAACTTCAGCAGCCACTTTAAAAGGAATGGTAGAATTCTGTGGTGCATCAAAACAAGGGTTATCAGCAGAGCTGGAGAAGTTATCATGCCTCTTTATGAGGGTCTGCTCAGTCTCCACCTGGTGCACTGCATGCAGATCTGGCTCCTTAGTACAAAAAGGACATTGTGGCTGTCCAGAGGGTGCAGTGCAGGACCACCAAAATAATCAGGGACATATAAACAAAAGCTATGAGGAGAGGCAGGTGTCTCTTTACTTGTTCATGTTAGGGAAAAGGAGTCTGAGAGGGAACATGATACCAATCTTCTTAATACACAAGGGTATCAACAAGATCAAACAGACAGATGTTTGATCTGCTGTCCTCCAACCTTACACAGGGATGCACCCAAAAGCTCAGAGGTAGTAACTTCAGGGGAAACGTTAGGAAGCACATCTTCACTCAGAAGAAGGTGAAACTATGGAATAGCCTACTAGTGGAGACAGTGGACATAAAAGCTGTGCAGACCCTTCACACCCTCATTGTCCATGGGCAGTCAGGGTCATCCCTGCTTTGTCCCTGATCTGTGTCCATGATAAATCCATCCATGATTTGTCTTGGATTAATAGTCAACATTTTCCATGATCAAAGAACATGCACAAATGCCTGGAAAATCACACACTCAAGGGAGACCATTCAGGAGAACTAAATCCATTTTCAGTTTGGTAAATGAAAGAAAAAATATTCTAATAAAATAACATGCCCATGCTTGTTAATGATTTTCATGATTTAGCTGTTAATTATGATAATTAAACGAATTGTCTTTGAGTCTTGTTTAAGACTGTGTAATGTATGGGTATCTCAAATGACAGTAAAATGTAAAAAAATAATCCCCTTAATTCCACACTTCCGATCTCACAATACCACTGTTGGAATCTCGTAATACTATCGTTCAGAGCTCGTAATACTATTGTTCCGAGCTCTGAGCAATAGTATTATGAAGCAGATGCAGGACTGCATGCTGATTAATTCCTCATGCTCAGCGCGAGCCTGCAGCTACTGTAACTGTCGTGTACAGTGGAAGCCAACTCACTGCTGACCAGTAATGCTAAAAAAGAATAAGAGCAGCAGTGTGGAGGTACAGGGAGAGAATGGTCCTATTATGTACAGCCCTCTCACCCCTTCAGGAGTGGCAGTGCTTGTGATGAATGAATTAAAGCAGCTCATGGAGACAGGGACAAACTGGCATTTTTACAGCTTTCTCTGCCTTTCTTCTCAGTTCCTGGAACAGTGCGATAAGTGGATCCATGGCACAGGAGGTGTGGCCTTGGTCACACTGGCATGCAATTGGAGGAGGCTTGTAGTAGGTGAAGTGGCAACCTGAGCTGGAACTGACCCCGAGTGAAGGAGCTCTCCTTATCCGACAGCACTGTGGAGGTGCAGCGGATGGATGGTTCTGCTCTGTGGAGTCCCTCTCAACTATTCAGGAGTGGCAGTGTTGATGATGAATGAATTACAGCAGCTCTTACAGCCAGGGTGAAACTGGCTTTTTAAAGTCTCTCTCTCTGCCTTTCATCTCAATAGTGCAACATTTTCAATGGCTCTGACTACATTAAAGTCCATATATTATAAAAAATGAAAAATGGAGGATTGTGTATCACTTGGCTATAATATCATTTTTTTAAACACATTTTTATTGAATATTTCACAAAAATACACTAACATTGTACAACAACGCTAGCACCAAACAGTAAATCCACACAATAAGAAAAAAAATATAACACACTTCCAGATTCAAGAAAACTCAAAAAAGAGAAAGAAAGAAAAAAAATGGATAGAATAATATTATAGGGTAGAGAACACTCTGGGATCATGGAACAGAAGTGGGGTCCAACTCCAATTGAAAATTTATACAGGGACGCTAAAGTTCAAAGCAGAAGCTTTCTTTGTCCATAGATCTATAATACAGTTTTTCCACTCCATAAACAAACTTAATCACTTCATCCGAACTTCCCAAAGGAGGCACTTGAGGTTGTGCCCAAAATTTAGTCAAGACTTTTTTAGCACACAATATTAATAATAAAAGCAAACAAAGTTGTTGTTTTGGGAAGTTAAGATTCTCTGGGGGAAACAAAACAAGAATCAATTCAGGAAATAGGACAGCTTGATCCATAAAAATGTTTTTGCAATCCCCGAGTACTATCCCAATAAGTTACCAACTTAGGGCATGCCCAAAAAATACGTGCCTGATCAACAAAAGAGTAAGCACGTTTTCGCTAGTAACCAGCATAACTCATGCCCATATACTTAAACACCCGCAATGGTGTAAGGAAATAATATAGTCTGCATTTCCAAGAAAATTCTTTGATATATGGCAAAGAGGACAATTTATAATTTAATAACACTGTATAGGACAATTTCTCCCATGTTAAGGGTTCATCTATATCCTGCTCTCATTTAAAAAAAAACAACATATTTGGCCTCTTCCGATTTCTCAGCCCTTAGAGCCCCATACCAGTTCCCAATGAGATGAGTAACAGAGTCACCTTTTTATGCAACTAAAATAAGACAAATCCCCAGGGCTTTCAAAGAAACTGTGAGGGCAGTAAAATCAAGCTTAGTCTGTAAATACAAAATAACCCGAAAATACCGAAAATTCTCCATCTGTCTCAACCCATAGCGAGATTGTAATACTGAAAAGGAAGACTACCCTTAAGATCAAAAAACTGAAAATAATATTCCAAGCCCAAAGGGAAAAACCTCAGTTTTATAAAAAGGACTAGCTCCATCCCATGCCAGAGCTGTCAACAAAAGGCGTAAATGAGAGTGGAGAGAAATTTGACAACGATTCCAAACCTTTAAAGGCACTCTAGTATAATGAGAAAATCGGGTTAGGGATAAACGGAGAACAGAAGCTGAATATAGAATACAAGCAATATCGTGTAAGTCATTTAAAACAAGTTCTATATCCTTCCAATAAGAGGTGTACTGTGAATTTGTTCAGTAGCTAATAATACACAGAAAAGTAGCCATGGCATGCCACTCCAAATTTGGCATTCCGAGCTCCTCATGGACTGGAGATAAATATAATAACATTGCTCGCACTCTAGCTTGGCCTCCCTTCCAAACAAATCATAGCAGTAATTTCTGTCATTCAGAGAGGTTTTTTTAGAGGGGGAAAACAGAGTGTTTGCAAAAAAAAAAAGGATCCTCGGTAAAGTCACCATGCGTATAACCTCAATTCTCCATATAAAAGATAGCGTTAATGTTGACCAAGCCTGTAAATTATATTTTATTTCTTGAATAAGGGGTTCATAATTCAAAAGTTCCACATGCCCAGAAGATTTAGTCAAGTTAACCCCAAAATACTTGATAACGTTCCTATTCCAACGCACCGGGTAAAGTTTACGAATAGAGACCGATGGAGTATATCTAAATGTTATCACCTCAGTTTTTGATTTGTTTAACTGGAGCCCTGCCAGAGCCTCAAACTCCTCTAAGATTTGCGAAATCACCCATTGGGAAGATGTAGGATTCATCAAAGTTAACAAAATATCATCCGCAAATAAAGCTATTTTATATTCCTTCCTTCCTATACAAATACCGTGTACTTGACCTGAGAGACGAACTAAAGCTGCCAAAGGTTCAGAAAACAGTGCAAATAAGAGGGGACAGAGGACATTCCTGCCGTGTCCCCCTGGCTAAATTAAATGGTTCTTTTAAAGATCAGTTTACCCGAACAAACACATTGGGGATTGAATATAAAGTATGAAGCACAATAATAAAAGGAGCTGGAAATCCAAAACCCTGAAGAACTGACTATGGAAAGGGCCATGAAACTCTATCAAGGGCCTTCTCTGTATCCAGGCTGGCCAGGACCAGAGGAAGGGTTCACTCATCCACATAATCCAACAAGAGAAAAATACGTTGAACATTATCAAAGACTTGATGACCATGGACAAATCCTGTCTGGTCCCGGTCACCCATAGATGGGAGAAGGTCCTCTACTCTACTGGCAAGAATAGCCATAGGAAACTTATAATCAATATTTAACATAGCTATCGGGTGATAAGACTCTGGCCTAACAGGGTCTTTGCACAGCCTTTAAAAGGCTACTATCATTGCACTATTCCAAGAAGGAGAGGAGAATCTCCTTCTTGAACATGTTTCATAGTGTGCGATAAAATAGGACACAAAGATTTCTGCAAGTCAGGTACCTTATAAAAATCTGATGGGAAGCCATCATTACCTGGGCTTTTACCAGTTTTGGACCTCTTTATTGCTGTTATTAATTTGGTATCAGTAATTGGAGAAAGTTAAAAAGTTTCCTGTCCCTCTGAAAGCTTAGGCAAGTGAGCTTGATGCAAAATCTGAGAAAGCTGTTCTGTAGATGGAGCTGTAAAGTCGACAGTATACAAGGAACAATAATAATATCTAAAGATTTGTAAGATTTCCTTGGTTTTATAAGTAATACTACCCATTTTGGGATCTCGAAGCTTAAAAATCGTGGCCTCAGCCTTTTGTGCCTTCAGGCATCTAACCAAGTATTTATCTCCTTTAAGACCTCCCAGTTGCACCTTCTGCCTCAAATGCAGTGCAAACTCAGTTTTCTGACTGAGGTATCTCTGTAAAGTTACTTTAGCTTCACGTAAAGTGAAACTAAAGTAAATTTCCTCCAGAGACTCAAAAACAGAGACAATCTCTGGCATGTTGCTGTAGAATCTGGAAAGGCGTCTGATAGACAGGCCTACAATGCAGAATGCAATAAATGGGCTTGGGCCATTAGGCGGGCCAAGGCAGAGCACTACCAGACCACCCTCGCTTCCACTTGGGGTTCAGCCCAGACCTTCTGGGATAATATGAAAGAGCTAAATGGGAAGTCCTGCCCCCCCCACCATTCCAGCTCTCCATCAATGGCACCCCCACCACAGATCTGCTCCTTATACCTGATTGCCTTAACACCACCTTCTCTGCTTCTCTGACCTAACCTCGGTCCTCCCCAGCAGCTTCTTTGACCCAATCCCCACCTCTGTCCCTCTGGTCTTGCATCGCCCACCATGCAACCTGTGCACCCTATCCCCCCAAGAAGCCAGGCTGCATCTGCTAAAAGCCTTAGGCAGCAATAACTCAAGCAGTGACCCCCTCGACTCCAGAATCCTCCGTATGGTCTTGGATGAAGTCCTAGTCCCCCTGACTGACCTTCTAAACCAGTCTTTATGCTTGGGTCAGTTCCCAAGTTCTTGGAAAACTGCTGAAATCACACCCATACATAAGAGTGGGGAACGGTCCACCCCCAACAGTTACCGTCCGATCTCCATCCTCCCCCCACTCTCTAAAGCCCTTGAAAAAGTGGTGTCGATCCAGCTCTCTGAATACCTAACCAAGTAAGACATTATGTGTTCAGAGCAGCACGGTTTCCACCCAGGACACAGTACAACCACGGCTCTCCTGGAATTCTCCCAACACCTGCATGCTGCTCTTGACTCTGGCAGCCTTGCAGGAGCAGTGTTCATTGACCTCTCCAAGGCCTTTGACACTGTCTGTCATCCCCTTCTACTTGACTCTCTCCACCAACTTGGCTTCTCTGGTGGTCCCATTTCCTGGTTCTCTAGCTACCTCTCTGCTAGATCTCTACATGTCAAGATCAGCGGCTCCCTCTCCAGCACACTTCCCATTCACTCTGGGGTCCCTCAGGGCTCCATCCTGGGTCCAGTACTTTTTAGTCTCTACCTCAACACCCCCCCCAGCTCATGTACTGGTAAAATGCTCCTCTACACCGATGATGCAGTCCTCGTTGCCTCACATCACAATCCCATCTCCCTCCAATTATCCCTCCAGCAAGCTTACAACCAAGCCGAAAGGTGTTTCGGTGGCCACAGACTGGTCATTAACCTAAAGAAAACCAAATCAATGCTCTTCTCCCACCACCAAAATAAAGCTAAAAATACCCCCCTCTTGATTATCCCCAGCACTTTGCACCCGCTAGAACAAGTGACCACATACAAGTACCTAGGCAACTTGTTCGATACTGCCCTCTCCTTCCACACCCACATTAATGCCCTGTCAGCTGCCATAAACTCTGAGATTGGCCTGTTATACTGGCACAGGGACTGCCTGCCTCAGGTTGCTCTCAGGCTGGCCATCACCTCCTCCATCTTGTCTCTCATGGACTATGACTTGCCCATCTATGCCGCAGCTGACAACACTGCCCTCTCCAAAATCCAACTCTCCATGAGTAAGGTCTGTAGGCTCCTGACCGGTGCCCCAGCCACACTCACACCTGCCTTCTCTATACTACCACCAATCTGCTCAACTTTGAGGAGTGACTGCTCTATCAGACCTGCCTTCTCGCTAAGAAATCACTGCTAGGACTCTCCTCCATGGGGGTCTCCACCTCTCAACAGCAGTCATCATCGTTCATCACCACCTATAGCTCTGTTAAGGCCACCTTCCAGGTGCCCAGCACCAAGACCTCTCTTGCCCAGAGATCCTTCCTCTACCGAGCCCCCACCTGGTTCAACTCCCTCTCTAGCTGCATCTCCAACTTGCCAAAAATTGGCTCCTTCAAAACAGCCCTTTGGAACCATATCTTTAATACCCGCTGTTGTAGGTGCAACTAACCCCTTGTTGTAACCTGTGGTACCCGCCTGCCTTGCCCCCTGGCTCGACAACGTCCACTGGACAGCCTCTCCCTTCCCCAGACCCACTCCTTCCCTACTAGATCCAAATAGGGATGTAACCCACTGTCTTCTCTGAGGACCTACTATATCCATGATTGTAACTCACAATTTTGTAACATTATGTAACCTAAGTAACATGCAAACTACTACATTATGCAACCTAAATGTATCTATGTTAAATGTTCCTTTTACTGCACCTGTAATGTTATCCTCTGTTTTAATCTGCACTGTAATGACTGTCTTGATGTCTGCCCTCACAGCGACAAGGTGCCTTTGTAAATGAGTCTCTGACTCAAAGGTTGTAAACCTGATTTGTAATGAATAAAGAATAAAGAATAAAGAACTGACTTATCCCCTCGACTAAATCTAGTCTGAAGAGATTGTACTTCCTTAGACGACTCCAGAATTTGCCGCCTCTACTCCTTCTGTTTTGCAGATTCATAAGCTACTAATGATCCCCGTATAGAAGCCTTCAAGGGATCCCAAAGGATATCATCTGAAACCTCCCCCATATCATTATTCTCTAAATAATCTTTAGCCTGATCTATTAGACTTTAATGAAGGGTTGAATCCCATAAGTAGTCCATGTTAAGCCTCCAAAAGGAAGTAGGGGGCTCCCTAATATTTTCTATTGTAACTAATACTGGTGCATGATAGAAAGCAGAATTGGTCCAAACTGAATAGTTTGGACGTCAGGAAGATGTTCAAGTGTAGTAAAAAATAGTCCACTCGGGCAGAACTACCATATCTGGCAGAATAGTGCGTATAATTTCTCTTCCCAATGTACAAACAACTCCACCCATCAGCTAATCCTAGATGCTTCAGGGAGTGATTAATGCACTTAATTACTGTCATATGACTCTGGCACCTAGGATTTGAGAAATCTAAAACCAGGTTAAGTGTTAGATTTAAATCTTCTCCCCAAAGTACTCTCCCTCTCAAATGAATAGTAAGAAGGGGAAAACATTTTTTGGAACACCCCTTTTGTCAAATTCAGAGGAAAAAAGTGTTGACCAATGTTATCTCCTTACCATATAACATAGAAACATAGAAGTTGACAGCAGGAGACCGCTAGGTCCATCTAGGCTGCCCATTTGTTTTAAACCTATTTTGACACTCTAGTTGCCCTTTGTAGGCAGGGCTGCCTTGTGTCTATCCCATGAATTCTTGAATCCCCCACAATGTTGACCTCCACAACCTCTTGCGGCAGACTGTTCCAGGCATCTATCACTCTTTCTGTGAAGAAAAACTTCCTGGTATTGGTAGACAACCTCCCTCCTTGCAGCCTGAGGACATGTCCCCTGGTCCTGGAGCCCTTCTTGAAGTGAAAATGCTCCTGTACCTGAACCTTGTTAATGCCTTTTATGTTCTTGAATGTTTCAATCATGTCCCCTCTCTCTCTTCTCTGCCCCAGGGAGTACATATTCAGTTCCCCAAGTCTTTCCTCATAGGGCATGTACTGCAGACCCTGAATCATTTTTGTTGCCTTTCTCTGTACTGTTTCCACCCGGTCAATGTCCTTCCTGAGGTGAGGCCTCCAGAACTGGACTTCATATTCCAGGTGAGGCCTAACCAGTGATCTATTCTGTGGTAGTACCACCTCTCTCCTCCTGCTAAGTGATTCCTTTCCCAGTGCAGCCCAGCATTTTATTGGCCTTCAATGTTGCCTTCTCACACTGCTTTCTAACCTTCAAGTCATCTGAGATTATGATTCCCAGATCTTGTTCCTGGTTTGAGGCCACCAGTCTTTTGCCTCCTATGTAATAATTTTTTCTTGGATTTTTCTTTCCTATATGTATGACCTTGCACTTTTTGGCATTAAATCTCAGCTGCCACACTCCAGACCATTCTTCTAGTTTCTTGAGGTCAGCTTCCATCTTGCTCACTCCTTCTGTGGTGCCCACCCTGTTACATATCTTGGTGTCATCGCAAACAGACACGCTTTCCTTTCCAGTCCATCAGCGATGTCTGCTATAAAAACATTGAAGAACAGAGGCTCCAGCACTGAGCCCTGGGACACCCCACTGGTCACCCTGCCTTCCATCGATTGCATTCCATTAACCTGTACCCTCTGGGTTCTGCCTTGTAACCAATAACAATCCATTTACAATAATATATTTACCCTCCTAATCAGCTATAGTATCCAGCACTTCAAAAGAAAGGCTCTTTCAAAGCAGAATCAAGACTCCTGTTTGCCTCCCCTTTGGCAAAGAAGCATAAAATATATTCTCAAAGCCCAACTTAAGAAACCTATCATGTTCTGAAGGGGAGAGGTGGGTCTCCTGAAAACAAAATCACATCTGCAAGCTTCTGGCGAGCATAATGAAGAAGTCTGTATCTCTTAATTGGGTTAGTAATCCCATTAACATTTTAAGAAAGGATTTTCAGCTTATGTCCACTAGAATATGCCATCCTAACAACTGTAAAGTTTGAAAGAACACTAGAACCATTGTACCATCCTGGAGTGTGCTCCCCTTATACGCAATACAGAATTCAAAAAAAAGATTGAAAAATGAAAAAATCAATATCTGATGCGGCCACAGCTTTGATCCAGTACAATACAACACCCAACCCCCTAGTATTTGACTTAAGAAACTAAAAAAATCTTGTAAAAAGGATCAGTAAAAGAAACGTACCCATAGATAAAAAAATGGTATTTGAATGGTCTTATTATACCCAGTTATTGTACCTATATAACGGGTTGGACTACTTGGCAACATCATGTAAAGATTTTAGGTCGAATGTTACAATCGGGTTCGAAATATTAACATGGTTTGGACATTTTGATACAGGACCTCTTTTTTCATCGAAGCAGGATTGTCTTCTTAGATCGATCTACTATTATGGTTCGATTCACTTTATTCTTTTTGTAGCCAAGATGGATAGTTTTCTGCACCTCAGTGACTGTTTTACTCATTCCCTTCACTTAATTTTGGATTTATGTAGCCCTATGGTACACAGCTTCTCTTGTTTTTCAACAGACTTGTTATCTTCAAGAGAACTTTGCCCTGACTGAACACCAGTAACCTGAGTATTTAAATTTGATTGATTGTAATCCCCTGACTGTTTGAACTTTTTCTACACTGAAACTTTGCAATTTTTTGGAATTTGGGACTCAGTATGGACTATTATTATGCCGTTTTTCTTTTTTTTGGTTTGCTGTATTGTATATATATGATCAGTCTGTATTGTAACAATTTTATGATCAGTTTGTTACTTCAAGGGTTTAAGATTTTTTTTTTTTTTATTAATATTGCAGTGGGAGTTGAGCTGGGCTGATGCGTTGGGTCGTGGGTCTGGTAGCTGCTATATTCATGTTGGGTAAGTAGCATATTTTATTATGATTAACTAGTTGCTTTGTTTGGAAATTAACATTTTGGTTTATCTTAGGAGATCAGCATTTTTTTTTCCTTTTTCCACATCGGTATCTGCTAGATTGCAACAATCTCATATTCTTTCTTTAGGGGGATTGGAATTTGAAGGCTTGTCTCTAGCTATTGGTTAGTTTTTTAGCCTACTTGTTATTCTTTGTTTAATCCAGTTTATCTTTACTATTTTTAAGGTTCTCATGACTAGCTTTCATTACTGGATTTGGCCCACTTTATATTTATTTTTCTTACAGTCTATTAGGGTCCTGTAGCTCTTGGTGGTTTAGAAGGATGGTTGGCATCTGTAGCATCCTTTTATTTATCAGGGCATTATTTACCCCAAGGGGTATCTAGCTTTTTTAAGGTTAGTACCCCCTTGGTACCTTATTCCAACTGCGTACTGACTAGAAGCCATATTTTTTTTTTGTTTTTTTTCGGCTCCCTGTTTGGAAGTTCTTTGTTCTTGTGTAGTATAGATTTTTCATTAGATAACTATATATTCTATGGTCTTCTTGGTTCCGACAAGTTGGGGAGGGTTTTGTTCTTGCCACAGTTGGGTTATAGATTTAAGCTTCCTTTTTTATTACTCTACTCCTTGTTTTTCAGTGTTGGAGATTTTTATAGATTTTCTTCATTAGTTTTTAAGGAACCTTGGGTGTTTTTTCTTTCTTTCTTTCTTCTTTCTATTATTTAATTATAGAAATCCTGTTACTGTTCTTCATAATGAAATTTTTCTTGCTAGGGCTGGCACCAAATGAGAATTTAAAGGGGGTGGATTATGGTCTAGTTCAGTAAAATTAAAGTTCTGTTTGTTATTGGGTAGTATTGTTAATTATTATGTAGTTATTGTGTATTTTTCTGTTTTATTTAGTACTGGGAGAGTCTTTATTTGGGTAAATGATTTTATATATTACCATGTTTTTTATATGATGAGCCTCTCTTGTTTTACACTGAATCTAATGTTTGAAGGCATATTTTGCATATTGGACAATCATGTTTTTCTTTTTATTTTACTGGGTTATAGTGACAGCCTTAATTTTTTGTATATTTTCAGTTATTATATTTGGGATTTTATTTTTCACTGTACATAGCCAGGAAGCCTGAGAAATTAGAAAGGAACAGGGAAAAAAACAACAGTATAATCCACAACAGCAAATACAGGTCTTTGTAATAAGTCTGCACCGGAGGGGAAGGTCAGAAGGAGAAGACAACAAGAGGACGTTCCCTCAACACAAACAAGGCAGAGATGTAAATATTGCTGACCCAGTCCAAAGTATAAGATGAAGTAGAGCACCCCTTACCATTGCCGACCATCTCCTAACATGAGACAACCGGCCCAGGGTAGGATAATAAAGATGAGCGCTGCACTCAGACTGGGAAATCAACAAACTAGCTTCAGCCACTTGCCCCTTCAAAAGCAGAAGAATTAAGCCTGTCTACCAAGTGCATATTAAAATAGCAGACCACATCATTCAGCAGGCTCTCTTCTGAAAGTCTGAAGCAGGGAACAAATTTTCTCCAAAGTCTGGTCTCGTCTCTTCTTCGTCCCCTCTGGTGAGACCTTAGACCATCGATCCTTTTGAAGAGAATGCTTATCTTGGGTCTCCTGAACTTCCATGGATTCAAGTGGAGTTATGTGCCACTCCTGGAGACCCAACCAAGCAGATTCAGGATCATGATAAACCTTGGGGCCATCCTTTGAAAAAAGTTTGAGCCTGGCCAGTTAGGGCATAGAAAACTTCAGATTACTGTCCCAAAGAGTGTTAAACAAGGGAGCAAAAACCCTCCGTCTGTGCTGGATTCCCACAGAATAATCATTGTCCAGTCTAATGCGCTGAACTTCGTAAAATAACTGACCCTCCCTCCAGGCTCATACCAAAGGAACATGTTTTACTGCAAAATTGTAGAAATGGACTATCATTGATCTAGGCTGGGCACTAGGACCATAAGCAGGAGGGTAAGAGAGCGGTGAGCCTGTTCTATGGGCAGGGGCATAAGATCAGATAGGTTCAACAATGATGAAAAAAAATTCTGCAGGAAAGTAATAAGATCGCCTTTACCTTCTAAGCCTTCTGGCAAACCATATACCCAGAGATTATTTCTCCAGGAATGATTCTCAAGGTCCTTATTATTATCATTTAAATGTTGCATGTCCTGTAAGAGATGAGTGAAAAGTCTCTCCAGTTGATCCTCTTGACTGTCTGTATCAGTAACTTGCTTTTCTAAAGAGGTAGTTCGTTCCTCTATTTGCTGTATGGAGGAATGGAGTTGTTGATAGAGAGAGAACGTGTTTCTTCTCTAAATGACTGAATTTCTTTAAGCAGAACCGCATTAGTAGGCTACTCACACTCACTAGCATTGTCAGCCGCCATCTCTACACAAAAACAGATAATGCGCAACATGGAAAAAAATAAACTATCCCGGTAAAATACAGACAAAATTCACAAACTTAATCACCGTCCACAACTTAAACACCTCCCCAACACTAAAATACACTATCAATTTAAACTGAAAACAGCTGGAAGAGATTTTTGCAAAATGGGCCAACGGAGCTCTGTATTCAAGTTGTCATCACCCTGGGAGCATCACCGGAATTCTGTATATAATATCATTTTGAGGTTCTGGTGACATGTTGGAACCTCTTGAGCTTCATTCTCGAGGTTCACATCACCAGAATCTCTCAATGTATTATAGCCAAATAATACCCAGTCTCCAATCATTCTATTTAGCATGGATGGTATACTGTTAAAATATAAAAATAGTTTTTAATCTCTTCAGAAGTTCAGACATTTAAACTACTTATGGTATAGATTCTACATTAAAACTGTACAAAATATTTCTGGTTGTCAGTTTACCCTCATTTTGAGATGGGTCTACTTAAGGCTTTACAGGGGTCTAGATCATTTTAGGAAGGGTTAGTGATATCAATTGTACATATGAATATGAAATTGAAAAATAAGACAGTTATGATATATTTAATTGTAATTAGCTTCTTTATTTAAGTGCATACTATCTGTTATTTCAGCTGATTGTAATCAATCCAACGCCTTGCCAGGATCAGTTTAACTCTCCAATTAAATTATGGCATCTGTTAATGTAGCCATAAATAACAACTACCTGGTGTATCTTTTTTGATATAGTAAACAAAACACGTTTCTAAAATATATTCAAGTTATACAGTAGCTGTATTCCTGAGATCTATAGTTTAGCAATAGACCACGTTAATTACTCAACTGTTTTGGTTCCATTTGGCTACTGTTCTTGGGTAATGGGTAAGTACATGAAAGCTATTTCAAATGTCTGTATGAATATACTGTACATTCATTACAGAGCATAAGAACACAAGAATTTGATGGCCAATGGGGACCGAGTGGCCCATCTAGTTTGCTCATGAATCTACCCCCCTCCCCATATCTTGCTGTTTTTGTTTACACCTTAGTGCCAGTCCCATGCATGTTTAAATGCATTCACCATCTTTGCTGCAACCACCTCTGAGTGCAGGCTGTTCCATGTGTCTATTACCCTCTCCATAAAAAAGTACTTCCTGATATTGCCTCTGAGCCCCCCCCTCCACGAACATACGAAAATATGAAATTGCTAGCAGATAGAGGCCTTATTGGTCTATCAAGTCTGCTTGAGTGTGCAGCTCAGTCTAGTTCCCTGGAGCGTTGCATCCCTCCCCATTCCTTCCAGGAGTCATCTTCCCCTTATTCTCCCCCCTCTTCCACCCTCCCATTCTAATTCTTTTTTTCATCTTGTCCCCCCTTTTGAAACTTCCCACCATTTTTGCTGATATCATCTCCTCCGGCAGCTCATTCTACTGTGACACCACCCTTTCTGTGAAAAAGTGCCTTCTCAATTCCTTCTTAAATCTTCCCTCCACTAGTTTCAGACTATGCCCCTTGTTGCCCCCTCCTCTTTAAAATTGACGATGCTCTTTCTAACCCTGTTTATACCATTTAGGTACTTGAAGGTTTCTATCATATCCCCCCTTTCCCTTCTGTCCTCCAGGGAATACATATTGAGCTCCCATAGCCTCTCTTCATATGGTTTGTCCCCCATGCCCTGGATCATCTTGGTCACTCTCTGCTGAACCCCCTCCAGTAGCCTGATGTTCTTCTTTAAATAAGGGCACCAGAACTGTATATCGTACTCCAGGTGTCATCTCACCAGTGACCTGTATAGTGGCAAAATAACTTCCTCCCTCCTAGAGGTGATTCCTTTGGTGATACAGCCCAGCATTTTATTTGCTTTGGCTGACACCTTATGGGGCTGTGCAGTGTCAGTGGCTCAATAGGTAGCACACTCGCCTCTGAGGCCGGGAGATCAGAGGGCTGTGGGTTCAGTTCCCACATCTGGCACTTGGGTTAATATCCCAGTACTGACACTGTAGTGCAGCATGAGAGGGGTGTTGCACTTCTGAGGTGCTGTCTTTCAGATGAGATGTTAAACCAAGGTCCCATCTGCCTGGATTGGTGGTAGTTCAGGTGGATGTTAAAGATCCCATGGCATTTATCGAAAAGAGTAGGGGAATTTTTTATTATAATAACATCATAGAAAAAAAATACAAAAAATACAAATGAAACAATGAGTACTGATTATAAATCTGAATCAAGAGGAACCATGCAAATCATTATAAACAATATTAATCACAATCCTAACCCGACACTTAGCCATAGACATAAAGAAACCTACTTTCATACCCCTTGGCACACTGCTGGAAAATAATTCCCAAACCTCCCCTTCAACACTCTTGATCTATTTATATTTAATAAATAATGTAAATCCTTTCCACCAATTAGTCACCTTTTGTGCTGTTCCAAATTGTAAATCTTTTAAATACACCTCTCCATAGCCCCTTTTATCAGTAAACTGATTGTCTCATAAGACATCACCTTTTGATAAAGAACCCATTGGCATCTAGCCTGCCATAAATAAAATTTTAAACAACAACAAAAAATCTGTAAGGTTTCTATATCGTAACTGGCCCCAAATTGAGGAAAGTTACCCAAAACCAAAATATCATAGTTCATATGCAACAACCCTCTCATATGCCATTTTAAAGCCAGGAATTTCCAAAGGGAAGTAGCATAGTAACAAAAAAAGAAGAAATGCTCTATGGTTTCTTCCTGATTGATACAGTCAGGAAAAGGACATACCCTTTCCTCTTTAACCTTGTGTTTAGCATTTCCCCGTACCCCAATCTTTCCATATACAGTTAACCATAAAAATTCCCATATTTGTTCCGGCAATCTTGGATTATTTAGCTGAGAAAGCACCCCTGGTATTAGAGTAGTAGGACAGTTTTTTAAAGCTGGCACTGAAGGATATAATATCAACATAACTATGTCATATAATTTGGGCCCTGTATTCATTTTAATAATTTGTTTGGAAAGACCCCATTTGTAGAGTTTCTTCACTACTGGTTTGAAAAATAATGGGACCTGTAAATTTTGTGATAGTTTCAGGGAGGTAGTATGCCAAACTGAAAAATAATGATTAAGAACACATTGTAATAGAGAACTATACCGAGATGCTGATGGTAATAATCCCACTTTCACATTTTGAGAAATAAATAAAGTAATAAAAAATGTGATTGGGTCCACCATTCCTAGTCCTCCCTCTTTTTTCCAGATAGGTATATTGCCTTTTTATGGGATTAAGCCTATTGCCCCAAAACATCTGAAAAAATAGACTGTATAGTCTGGTTTCAAATTCTTGAGGGGGTGGAAATATCAGTGCTGTGTACAAAAATTTGGAAACTAAAAACTGCCTAATGACCTGCACCCTTTTTGTTTTGACCAATCTCCAATGTTTCCAAACTTACACTTTAGTATTAGCAGAGGAGAAAGCATGTTCCCAATTTAGTGGCGGGAGATTCTGAGGCCCAAAGTATAATCCCAAAATCTTAATTGGAGCTGAAGAAATATGAAATCCCTGAATGGAAATCTCAGCAGGATAGTTGACCCCAATAAATACACCCTGACTTTTTGTTTTATTAATTTTTGAATTAGAAACATGAGAATATGAGACCAAAAAATCCAAAAAAATTGAAATTTGAGTATAATCTGAGAAAAAAACACAAACATCTTCTGCATAAGCTTGTAAATATAATGCATCCAAACTGGGGGATCCCAGTACCCCTTTCCACTGTGGATAATGTGTTAATGATTGTATTAATGTATCTATTGTAAATAAATATAATAGCAGACTTAATGGACACCCCTGATGAACCCCTGTAGCTATGTGAAAGCCCTCTGTAATGCAATTATGAATAATTGGATGAATAATAGCAGTATCATGAAGTGTTTTTATCCAGTGGATGAAGGAAGATGGAACCCCATAATGTTGCAAGGTTAGAAACAAAAAAGGATGATATACCCGATCAAAAGCTTTCATTTGGTCTAGGGCAAGAATGCATCCTGACTGCTTATGTGATGAAAGATATTCAATTAAATCTCTGATAATCGTAAGGGCCTGCTGTATCTTTCTGCCTGGGAGCCCATAATATTGGGATGGTGATAGAACCATGTTTGCAAAGACCCTGAGGCGTGAATTTAAAAGGCTAGTCAATAACTTATAATCTGAATTAAGAAGTGTAATTGGTCTCCAGTTTTCCAGGTTCTCTTTATCCTTTGTTTTAAATATAAAAATCAACAGGCCTTCTGAAAACCAAAGGCGGAATGTAGGAGTTGAGAGGAAAAAATTAAATACCAAAGCCAAACATTTTGAAAATTCGGATGGGAATGCTTTGTATAATTCTGATGTTATTCCATTGATTCCTGGGGGAATCCCATTCTTTTGGGATTTTATTGCAACCTCAATTTCTGCAGCTGTTATTGGGGTAATAAATTAAACATATCAAAATTAATTTTGGGAAGACGAATCATTTTTTTTTTAAAGTTCCACCTCCTCAACACTAGGGGGCTCCACTGAGTTATGTAATTCCAAATATTGTCTGATTTGTGGCATGAATCTTAGTTATATCCTGAACTTGACACCCATCCTGTGTTATTAAAGAGGACATTGTAATTTTTGATTTATATTGTTTAAAGGCCTCATAGAGATCCCCATAAGGCTGTTTCCGAGTGCCTTCTTGAAAAAGCACTTTCATAGTATTGGCCCTGTTGTATTGTACCTCCTGTAGTTGTTGTTTTATGTTTGCAAATTGGGATGAGTAATCAAATTTGGAGGTGTTTGCCATAGTAAATAAATAATACAGCTGCTGACGTAGTTTTAAATAATTCAGGAATTTTACATTTTCTCTAGATCTGCCAAGATTTGAAAGGAGTCGTTTTAAATCTTCCTTTGACTGCCTCCACCACTCACCTAAATTGTCATAAAGAATAGTGACTGAGAGTCATGCACAGAGCAATGATTTTATGGCCTTTAACACAATTGGATTTTTTAACAGAGGAGAACTTAATTTCCACCTTGATTTTTGGGGAGATATTACTGTACTGGATAAAATTTTACATTGAGGGAGTAAATGATCTGAGAAAGTCATAGGGTATGTATAAAATTTACATGAGAGGAGTTTTTTTGACAAGAAAATATAATAAATTGTAGAAGTAAGGGTGTGTTTTTTTATAGGTAAATTTTGGACCCCCTTGTTGAAATTGTCTACTATCTACTAGGCCAGACGTATCCAGTAATTGAAATAAAGTGTTGGAGTCACAATAAATTTTTTTCCCTTATCCGTAAGTCTGCCCTTCGCCTTCTGTAACCCACAGTTAAAGTCACCACATAAAAAAATGTGAAATGAAGTAATTAAAAAGGGCCGAATCATGGAAAAAAGGGCCACCCTCTCTGCCTTTATCTGGGAACAATATACATTAATAAATTGGAAACCATGGAGTTCCATTTTCCATCCAAAATCATTAGTCTTCCTGGAATCAAATCAATAATTTTTAAAAGAGAAAAATTATATGAATTAAAAAGAAAACCTATACCATCAGCAGTCTGTTGACCGAAAGACCAGTGGGAAGGGCCCCAACACCATTCTCTTTGAAAAAACCTGGCTTGATCCAGTGTAAACATCCAAGTATCTTGAATAAGACATATATCAATAGAGAAACTGTAAATATATTCATAAACAATCTGACGCCTACTTGGATTCAATAAACTATGGACATTTAAGGAACTGAATGTGAAGCCCATTTAATAGAAAATGAAGATCAACCATCCTTTTTCCTTCGTTTTTTCCTTTTCCATCTGTACCCCTCCTGTGGGTGAAAGGGGGAAGGGGGACTATCCTGAAGTGTCTGTGACTCAGGTTCATCACAATCCATGTCAGTATCCCCCCACTGAGTGGATAAAACAGCGAATGGATTGCTAGATTCAATCTCCACCGGTGGGGGGGTTGGTTCCTTGAGGACCTCCGAACTACAATTACCAGTGGAGGAGCCGGAGGGTCTGGTACCTGATTCCCCTGCTGTGAACTATAACACACAGGGGAGAGAAGAATAGGGATAATAGGGGAAGATAGGGGAGGGTCAGAAGGACTGGGAAGGGCCTGGTCTTTTGACTGCCCATAATGTGGGATAAATCCATATGTGGGTCAGCCACATCCACAGAGGTAGCTGTAGTTGTCTGAGGAGAACTATTTGCTAGGTCCTGAGCTTTCTGAATAAGAAGGTCAGGGCTGCCACTACAAGCTTTATTTTTTGCTGCCCATACACATTCTGAGAAGACATGCCCAGTGTCTTCACTTAGGTTGCATTTGGTAAAATTGGCACATTGAAAGGCAATGTGACCTATTTCCCCACAATTATCACAACGGGGCCTGTCACAAGAACTGGACAAGTGAGTACGAGACCCACATTTATAACAGGTCCATGGCTGTCCAGCATAAAAACAAACCCCCCTATCTCTCCCTTAGAGGAAAGAGTTGGGGATGTGTTCTATACCACTATCTGTTTGTCGAAGTTTCACCTTAAACTGCCAACCTCCAGTCCAGAACTGCTCAGAATCGAGAATGGCTTCAGGGGGACTTAAAACTTCACTTTTTTGGGACAGCCAATAGGCAATATCGTCCACATGAACCCCCTCATTCCTGAACATAATCATTACATATTTAACCAAAGGTTTAGATAAGGAATAACAAAAAGGGGTCCATATGGGAGAAAATTTTACCTGGTTATATCTCTCCCAAAATAAATCTAAAGCATAGGCAGAACGAAAACTAACATCGAAGTTATCTTCACCGGAAATGTTAATAAAAGCAAAGACTTCTCTAGGTGAAAATTGCAGAGAGTCTTTCAATAGCTTTTTCTCCACATAATGTCTATCTGGCCTCACCTCCAATCCCCCTTTATAACGCAGTCTAACTGCATTTCTACGAGGTGCAGCTTCCTTCTTAATTTTAGAAAACAAATCTGACATTAATGGTTTCTCTAAATCAGGTGTCTTTTTTGAAAGAGTAGAAAGATTTTCAGTTCCAGAATTTATAACTGAATCAGAAAGGTTGGTGGCTACAGGAACAATGGTCTGGGAGGCCACAGCTGAGGGCCTTACAGAAGGGAAAGCATCCGAACAAGCTGCAGCTGACAAAGTTGACAATGTTTCAGGAGATGACTGGGGTTTCCAAGCTGGCTCGTTTTGGGAAAAATTCAATTTCGGATCCCAGCCAGGTGTTGGATGCCAGGTACCCTTTTTCAAGGTCCACCCTGCTTCACTGAGAGCTTTCTGGGGGGACCATAACTCTGTAGTTTGGGGTTGTGAAAGGAGGGTCGAGTGGTAGTGACCCTGAAGAAAGTTCTGAAGGTCCTTGAGGAGAGGAGGTGTTTGCAGTAACGCTGGTACCTATATTACGTTTAGAGAAAAAAAAAACAGTTTGTTTGTCCTTACTTTCAACCCCCGTCTTATCCTGTAATAATTGTTGCCGTGTTGAAAAAAGAAATTCAGAAACCTCATCTTGATTTAGGGGGGTAGTTTGAAATATTCAGGAGGTATCAGAAGTAGTGCTATCAGTCGAAGAAACAGGTAATGAACTGCGGAACACAAACCCTGCAGTTTTTGTAAGCGTGATCAGCAAGTCTCAGGATCGGAGCTTTCGCTAGCTATGGTAATGTTATCCGGGTCTTTAGGGTGCACAGGATCAGCGGGTGGCAAGTTTAAGCCAGGTTGCTGTTCATATAACTGCTGTGAGGGCTCTAGGCACTGAATCGCTGTAGATTCGTTACTGCCAGCTGACACAGGAGTAGAATGCAAGTCATTAACAGTGTTTAAAGTTTGTACAGACTCACCGGAATCAGTAAGCTCTCCACACAGCTCAGCGTCACAGCTAATGACAGCCTTTTGGAAGTACTGACAGGCGTTGCTGAGGAATGTATTACACGCAGCTGCTGCTGGAGTCTGTCTTGTTCTTTAGCCAAAACGGCAAGCTGGAGTTTAAGCTGTTCCTGTAAAGCTGCTTGATTAGGAGTTGTATTAAACACGGCATTACTTATCGGCTGAAAAACAGGTAGAACTTCATTCATTGTAGGCACTGGTAATTCTGTATCCTGCAATATTTTATCAGCACATATGGTATTATTTTCAGGTAAAACTGTAGAATCCAAGGCAGAGCACGACAGCTGCTCCCCTTCTCTCGGAGCATCCATCCTCCTTCACGAACCAGACGAATCCATAGCAGGAGAAGTAGGCTGAAGAGCAGAAGCTGGAACCTGGGGACAGAGAGCAGCATTTCCACCACCTCCACCAGGATCTGGAACAGCAGCCATCTTGGAGTCACCAGCAAAAGGGTCCCCTCTGCTCACAGGAAGCAGAGTAAGAGAATTTCCCTGGTGTCCTGGCCAAATTTCCCCTCATTCACTAAAAGCTTAATCTGATTCAAAGTCAGTTGGCATTCATCTGTATCCCCTTCCTGGGTCATGCCTGAAAATAGGCAGAATTTGTCTAGTGCACTTACCTGGTCAACAAAAACAAAATAAAAATAAAATAAAGAGCGCTTCAAGTCACCCCTGACTAACACCTCCAGATCCTTTTCCTCCTCTGAGATGGTCACCTGTATGCCCCCCAGCCAGTAGCTGGCCTTAGGGTTCCTCACTCCCAGGTGCATGATCTTGCATTTATTAGCATTGAATCTCAATTGCCAGATGCCCAACCATCTCTCTAGCTTAGCCAGATCTTCCCTGGGCTCCTGTCTCTCCTTCTCTGGGTCCACCCTCCCACAGAGCTTAGTATAGTCTGTGAAAAGGCAGATTTTACTTTTGACCCCATCTGCTATATCACCAATAAAGATGTTGAAAAGCACCTGGTCTGAGTACTGAGCCCTGTGGGACCCCATAAGTTACAGGTCTAGGTTTGGATAGTTCCCCCTACCATCACCCTCTCGTTCCTGTCCTGCAGCCAGCTTTTGACCTACCTCAGCAGCTTGTCCACAATTCCCAGGTTACTCAACTTGCAGATCAACTTGCCATGTGGCATGGAATTGAACACCTTGCTGAAGTCTAGATACAGGACATCCACCACCTGATCCCTGTCCAATGACCTCATGACCCACTCATAAAAGTCTATCATGTTTGTTTGGCAGGATCTCCCCCCTGACAAACCTATGCTGCCTAATGTCCTGGAGACCATTTACCTCCAGGAAGGTCACCAGCCTTTCCTTTGAATGGTTTCCATTAACTTGCCTACTATAGAGGGTAGACTGACTGGACTGTAGTTACCCAACTCATCTCTGGGACCTCACTTGTGGAGTGGCACCACATGTGCTGTCCTCCAGTCCTGCGGCACACACCCCTTCTCCAGCAAGGTGTTAAACAAGTCCACTGGGTGGGGCAGCCAGTACTTCCACCAGTTCCCTCAGGACCCTCTGATATACTCCTTTTGGGCCAGGTGCTTTGTTCACCCGAAGGGCCCTAAGACTCTTGAAGACCATGTCCTCCCAATCACCCCATCAGTTTCATCCTTACCCCTCAGTCTTCCCCCAATTTTCCCCCGTGGCATAAGTCCGTCCTTTTCCTTAGTGAAAACAGAGCTAAAGTACTCATTTAGTGCCTCTGCCCAATCCTCACTATTTTCTCCCCCTCCTCTTTATCCTGACAATCCCATCTCTGCTGCTTGTCCTCTCCTTTATGTATCTAAATAAGTCCTTGACCATTCCTTTAGCCCATATGCCAGTCTTAGTTCTTTTGCAGCTTTAGTTGCCCAGACCACTCACCCTGTCTCTCAAGCTTTCTGCGTAGACCTCCCTGTCTTCCTACCTCAAAGTACACTTGTACCTCTGGAAGGCTGCCCTCATCTCCCTCATTTTCTTTGCCACATTCCTGTTGAACCAGCTAGGTCTCTTGGTCCTGGAACTCTTATTACAAGGCTTCATGCAAGTGTTTGTGACCTAATTTAGCCCCATGTTAATGATGGACCATTTCTGATCTGCATCCATCTCTAGTCTGAGCTTTTCAAGGTGCCCTACCAGTATGTCCCACCCATACCAAAGTCCACCATCTTGAAGTCCACCACTCTCATTTTGGTCTTGGCTGCTTCTTTACCCATATTGATGTAAAACCACACCATACAGTAGTCACTGCCTGCAAGGGGGTCCCTCACGTCTACCTGGAGCAGCTCACCATCTGACAACACTAGGTCCAGCATGGCCTCCTCTCTGGCTGGCTCAGTGACCCCCTGTGTCAGTAAACACTCCTGGATAGCATCTAGGAGGACCTGTTCCCAGGAACAGGAGGTAAACAGGGTACTCCAGTTTACTCCAGGTAGGCTGAATGCACGTGTTATGACTATGTTTCCTATCCTACCTACCTTCCTGATCTGGTCCCTGAGCTCCCTCTCCAGCTCCATGTCCTGAGATGGTGGTCTGTATACTGCTCCTAATCAAATCCCTCTCCCTTTGGCATTCTGGAGCATTATCCATAAGGCTTTTGGTCCTCTCTCTTCCACCTTCTCCCTGGTGCATATTATCCCTTATGTATAAAGCCACACCACCACCCCATCCCTTCTCTCTGTCCTTTTAGTACAGTCTGTACCCAGGGATCATGATATCCAGTCATGGTACTGGGATGCCCATGTGTCTGTGATGGCTGCTATAGTATGTCCACTTCACCTACTGCCATCAGCACCTGAAAATCTGCTAACTTGTTAGCCAAACCCCTTGCTTGCAATGACACATCTTCTTGCATGACCCCTGTACCCCTTTGCTCCTTGACTTCTCTCTGTGTCTCTCTCCCTTCTGTTGTCTTTTTGCACCCCTCTCTGTGCCCCCTCCCTTCCTTGTGTTTTCCTACTTGGGGGAGGACTGATGGCCCCCCCCCTCTCCTGGTTACTATGAGTGCCATGCTCTCTGTCACCCCCCATCTTCAGTTTAAATTTAGTTTTGCTGTCAAGTATCCCTCCAGTTTATCATTCAAGACCTTGGTGCCTGCCCTGACTTAAATGCAGCCTGTCCAGTGCATATAGGTCCTTATCCTCCCACGTCCTCATATTAAGGTTGTTTAAAAATGAAATTACCTGAATCATGTAGAAATTTATTTAAAGATTTGTTTTTTTCTGTGTGTGAATATTTGTGCTCGTGAAAGGTGCTAGACTGACAGCACTGAAATCTGAAGTCCTCGGCTTATCCACATGACAAGTACATAATAGGTGATCACAGTGCAAACTTCCCACTATTGCCCCACCAATGTGCCTCAACCTTGCCGTGGAAAGGACCACCATGTAGGTGAGAGGGTAGTTCAGACTCCATGCCAATTTAGCCCTTAGCCTCTCATTTGAGACTGCCAACAAGGGTGTCAATAGTGCCAGCTGTGTTGGTGGTTTTGTGATATTGACACTTATACACTGTGAAGTGAACCAAAACCACCACAACTCATTTCACATAGGCTGTTGAACAGCCCTTAGGTGATAACGGCTTTTGGTCACTACCAGTTTGTGCTGGATTTGAATCAGTGAACCTAGATGTGACAGGCTCCTTAACCCTCTACCAATCCTTTAAGTCATACAGTTCCTTACATTTATTTCAGAGTACAAGAAATGACTGAAGTTAGCTAGCACATTTGGATGATCATGGATGACCATAGTCCGCTTCAATAATTTTAAAACTATGTTGACCATGGCCTCAAAGGCAAGCATAAGAACAGTATCTAAAAAACACAGGTTTAAGAGACCTCTACAGTTCTTAGCTAGGAGCAGGGAAGTAGTTAGAGCCAAAAAGGAGGCCTTCTATAAATACCACGAAAAGCAAGGAGAGGCAGAAAGGGAGGATTATTTACAGAAAAACAGGGAGGCAAAGAGGGTCATCAGGTAGGTGAAAGCAGACACAGAGCTGCATATTGTGGAGATCAAGAATGGAGAAAAACTGTTTTTTTGAGATATCAGTGAAAAAAAGGAAAAGGAGGAGGTATCAAGTGGCTAGTTGAGGGAGGTAGGGTGATAGAGGAGGATGAGCAAAAGGCCACCATCTTGAATGACTATGTTTGCTCAGTATTCACTAAGGAGAACTGTGGGTCCATGCCAGAAAGCAGCATCAAAGCATCTGCCAAGGGAGTCACGAAAATTAGGATGCCGACACTTACTACCAAGAGAGTCCTGAAAAGGCTGGCAGTCCTTAGATTGATAAGGTCCCAGGACCAGTTGGGTTGCATCTGAGGATACGTAGAGAAGTAGCAGCATAACTAGCTAAACCACTGGCTAAGCTGTTCAACTGCTCACTTAGGTCAGGGGAAGTTCCAAGGGATTGAGGGACAGCAGATATTGTACTGCATCATGTGGGGGGGGGACTTCAGGCCTGTCAGTCTGACCTCCATCATAGGGAAGTTGATGGAATCACTAATCAAAGAGGACCTCATGGACTACTTAAAGAGTAACAGGCTCCAGAATAGTAAACAACATTGTTACATGGCAAGAAGGTCTTGTCAGATTAACCTGATTTTTTTCTCTGATTGGGTGACCAAGGAAGTTGACAAGGGCCATGCTGTGGATCTGCTGTACTTTGACTTAAGCAAGGCTTTTGATTTGGTATTGCTCAAAAGGTTGCTCAAAAAGATAGAAGACCTGGGTGTGGCTAAAATCGTAGTGAACTGGGTGGGTAGTTGACTAGAAAGGAGGCAGCAAAAAGTGTTGGTTAACAGGGTTAAATCACAGGAAAGGGAGGTTATGAGTGAGGTTCCAAAGGGATCTGTCCTGGGTCCAGTCCTCTTCAACATGTTTATTAGTGACATAAGTGAGGGAATCCAGGGCAGGCTATGTCTCTTTGTAGATGACACAAAACTATGTGGGAGGGTGGAGAGTGATGACGGAATAAGAGATATGCAGAGTGACCTACAAAAACTAGAAGGGTGGTCAAAGGTCTGGCAGTTAAGATTCAATGCCAAAAAGTGCAAGGTAATGCACCTACTGTAGGGAAAATGAACCCCACGACAGAGTATTGGATGGGTGGGTGAGACTTAGAATGGGATCTAGGAGTTATCATCAATAACTCCCTTAAACAAACAAGCCCATGCAACAAGGCCTATAGCAAGGCAAACAGGACGCTGGGATGTATCAGGAAGGGTATTGATAGCAGAAGAAAAGAGGTAATACTTCTACACAGATCCCTGGTGAGGCCTCACCTGGAGTACTGCATCCAGTTTTGGAGCCCTCACCTCAGAAAGGACAGAGATAGGTTAGAAACAGTGCAGCGCAAAGTAACAAAAATGATTCAGGGCCAGCAGGGCAGATCCTATGAGGAGGGCCTCAAGACACTAAAATGTATTCACTGGAAACCAGAAGGGAGAGGGGAGATATGATAGAGACCTTCAAGTCCCTTAAAGGAATCAACAAGGTAAACTGTAGGGAATTATTTACCCTGAACACCAACTTGAGGTCACATGGTCATGAGTGGAAATTAACAAGAGAAAGGTTCAGGAGGGACATGAGGAAGCACTTCTTTATGGGAACCCTGGAACAATCTGTTGGCTGAGGTGGTGGGCACATACGAACATACCAATGTGCCAGCAGAAACAGACCACCCGGTCTATCTAAGTCTGCTCAAGTATGCAGTCAACACCCCTAGTTTGCAGCTGCCCCACCCCCTTCCCCTTTGTCATCCCACTGCCACCCCCACCTCCCCCACCCTCGCTCTCCCTGTTCCCTGTCCCATGCCCTTCTGAAGCAGTTCACAGATTTACATGATACCACCCATTCTGGTGGGCATTCCATTTTGCTACCACCCTGTCTGTAAAATAGTGTCTCCTCATTTCCTTCTTAAATCTTCCCCCCTCTATTCTTAGTCTGTGCCCCCTGGTGACCCTCACCCTCCCTAACTTAAAGACCCCATCTGCCCTATCCTTATTGATTCCCCTCAGATACTTGAATGTCTCCATCATGCCTCCCCTTCCCTTCTATCCTCCAGGGTGTACATATTCAGGTCTCCTAGCCTGATGTTATAGTCTCTCCCCTCCATTCCACATATCATCTTTGTTGCCCTCCTCTGCACCCCCTCCAGTAGCCTGATATCATGCTTTAGGTATGGCCTCCTAAACTGCACACAATACTCTAAGTGCAGCCTAACCAGCTACCTGTAGAGGGGCAAGATCACCTCTCTTTGCCTGGACGAAAAAACCCTCGCTGTACACCCCAGCATTTTGTTTGCTTTTGCAGCCAGTCTGCTGCGCTGGGCAGTGTTGTTCATGGTCCCTGTTATCATTACCCCCAGGTCCTTCTCCTCCTCAGTGATCCCCAGCTTAACTCACCCCAGCCAGTATTCTCTCCTTGGGTTCTTCACCCCAAAATGCATAACCTTACACTTCTTTGCATTGAACCCCCGCTGCCACCTCTCTGACCACTCCTCTAGCTTGTGTAGGGCCCCCTGCAGCTGCTTCCATCCCTCCTCTACATCCATCACTGCTCCAATTTTGGTGTCATCAGCAAATAGACTTACCTGCTCACCACTCCATGTGCAATGTCTGATATGAAGAGCCCAAACAATACTGGCCCCAACAAAGAGCCCTGAGACACCCCACTTGTCACCGGCCATGGAGTTGATAGCTCCCCTCTCACCACCACCTGTTGCTGCCTGCCACTCAGCCAGCTTGTAATCCAGTTTATCATTTTTGCCCCTACCCCTACACTAGTTAGCTTCCCCCCAAGCCACCCATGAGGCACCGAATCAAAGGCCTTGCTGAAGTCCAAGTAAAGAACATCCACCGCATGACCCTTATCCAGCTCACCTGTCACCCAGTCATAATATTGTATGAGGTTGGTTTGACAAGACTTCCCTGAAACAAACCCTTGCTACCTCACATCCTGAAGGCCACTGTCCTCCAGGTACAACACCAGTGTTTCCTTTAGTATCATTTCTATGAGTTTGCACACTATGGAGGTGAGACTTACCAGATGATAATTACCCGGTTCATTCCTTGGCCTGCTCTTGTGTAATGGTACTACATGTGCCATCCTCCAGTCCAGTTGCACCCATTCTGACTCCAGTGAGGTGCCGTAAAGATCTGCCAGAGACTCTGCCAACACCTCTACCATCTATCTCAGCATCCTGGGGTGGATAACATCCAGCCCTGGTGCCTTGTCTACCTTCAGTGCCCTCAGTTCCTCTAGGACTCTATTTGCCTCAATTCTTCCATCTGTCACCTCCTCTTCCCCTGTCCCCACCCTCCCAGCCCATGCTGGTAGCGGTCCCTCCTTTTTTTCCGTGAACACTGAGCAAAAGTATTCATTCAGTGCTTCTGCCTGCTCCTCCCCTTTTCCTTTCACTCCTCATCCCTTATTATCCTCACTATTGTCTCCTTGCACTTCCTTTTCTCCCTGATGTATCTGAAAAAGTCTTTCTCCCCCCCATTAATTCCCTGTGCTAATCTCAGCTCCCTCTGGGCTTTGGCTTCTCTCACTTTTCTGGTCACCTCCCTGGACCATCTTGCAAATTCCTCCCTGTCCACTTCCTTCCCCGTCCTCCTAAACCTTTGGTGGTCCACTCATTTTGTCCTCACCACCTGACCACAACCTCGCTGTTGAACCAACATAGTTTTCTTGCTCTGCTCCTCTTACTCTGTGCCTTGGTGCAGGCTTCTGTTGCCTCTGTAATCCCCCATTTAATAATATCCCATTTCTGCTCCACATCCATCTCCTGCCTTATGCTCTCCAGTTTCCCTTTCAGTACTTCCTGCATCCTCCCAGAGTTGGCCCCCCTGAAGTTTACCACCCGAGTAACTGATTTCTCTGGCTCCCCGCACATTGTGATATTAAACCACACCATTTGGTGATCACAGTTGGCTAGTGGGTCCTCTGCCTTTATTTTCCTGATGGCCTCCCCATTCGACAATACCAGATCTAACATGTTCTTTAGCCTAGTACGTACAGTAACCAACTGTGTCATGAGACCCTCCTGGATCACATCCAGGAGCACTTGCTCCCTAGCACTGGAGGTGACTGGAATGCTCCTGTCAACCCCTGGCAAGCTGAAATCCCCCACGATGACCACCTTCCCTTTTCTACATACCTTTTTGATTTGTCCCGCTAACTGCATGTCATGCTCCTCAGACTGGGACGGCAGCCTGTATACCACCCCAAACCTCAATTTTCTACCCCTTGAGTCTAGGAACTGCAGCCAGATTGCCTCTGTTCTCCTTTCTTCTCCCTCATCCCTTGTGCATTTGATCCCGTCCCTCACATAGACTGCCACCCCACCCCTCCCCTCCTTACCGTCCTTTCTGTATAATTTGTATCTTGGGATTGCCAGATCCCAGTCCTGGTAGTCACTTGCCCACGTTTCTGTGACAGCTGCAATATCCACCCTCCACACTGCTAAGAGTGCCTGTAGCTCATTGGATTTGTTTCCTAGGCTTCTTGCATTCAATGAGACCACCCTCCATAATGCCCCCTTCCCTTCACTAGCCTCCATCTCCTCCCTTCTACTCCCTCCTTTTTTTGGCCACCCAGAGTCCTTCCCTGCTAGTCTGGGGGGTAGGCTGTGACTCCACTCTATCAGATCCCTGCCTACCTGCTTTATATTTGCCACCCCCCCATCTAGTTTAAATCCACCCTAGTCGCAATATACCTCCCCAGTCTTTGCTTTAATGCCTCCTTCCCCTGCCCACTCAGGTGCAGCCTATCCCTTGCAAACAAATTTTTATTATCTCAGGTACTTCCCCAGCTGCCCACAACCCCATTACCCCTTAGTTCGACATCATTCTACCAACCATGTGTTCAACTCTCTAATCCTCTCCTTTCTCACTGTGTTTGCACAGGGTACTGGGAGCACTTTGGAGAAGGCCACAGACTCCACAGTCTCCTTGCACAACTTTCCCACTTCCTCAATCCTCTCGCCTTGTTACCTCCACCATTTCCCCTGCTAGATAATTTGTCCCCATATGTACCACAATGTGTGGTTTCCTCCTACTCCTCTTTACACACCTTAGGATTGCCTGTCCTGCTATGTCTGAATTTAATCCTGGTATGGACTCCACCCATATCCAACTGTGCCTCTCCCCCTTGCTGCCCCATCTGATCCCCTTGAGTATGGAGTCCCCCAACACCAGTACACACTCCTCCTCTTTCCTTGTGCCCATCAACACCCCAGCACCCAGGTTCTCATTTATGGAGCCAGTCAAGATTGTGTTTTTACCATTTGCCTCAGTGTCTTCCCCCTGTCCCTACCAATTAAGACCTCTCCCCCCTCCTGTTTGACTGCCAATCTCCCTCTCCCTTTTCACCTCTCCAAGTATTATCCCTCCCCCGCCACACCATGATCAATCTCTCCACTAGTAATGCCCCTCACTCCCTCTTCTTTGTGAATGCTATCCCTTGTGCAATCACCTCCTGCATCCTCTTTCCCATGTGTTGCTAGTAAAGCAAACATGTTCCTATCCCCTTTGCCTTACTATGTGCTTTCTCCTCCCTCCTGCCTACTGATGCTCCTCTTTTCCTAGGTCCTACTAGAGTCCACCCTTCATCAGCTGGCTTCCTGTCTAGTTTGCCCCACCCCCCTCCCTTGACCCACTGTTCCTTCTCTGTGGTGCCCCCACAATACTCTCAGAAGTCAGCCCTCCTACCAACATAATCGTCCCCTCATCCCTCAATCTCCCCAGCTCCCTGCCAAGCCACTGAAACTCTTCCTTGAGCCTCCTTAGCCTGTGCAAATTGGGCACTCTCCCAGCCTCTACAGTATATTCATCCGCATTGCTGCCCCACAACCATTGTACCCAACAATCCTACCCATGGTCCACACTACCTATAAAGCCTCTCCATACTAACTATCCCTACAGCAAGTAGAATTAACTAATCCTAGCCCAGCCTCTAACAGAAATTTTACATGATATATTCCAGTTGAAGGCACTCCACAATATCCACCTATCACACTAATCAGCAATTCATTGTGGATGCTGTACTTCTATTTAAGATCTACCTATGCTTTTTCCCTGCACTGTGGCTGCATTATTGGATAGAACTACATGAGCTGCACCTGAAGCCCCTTCCTCCAATTGCAGGGTAGGTGTTCCCCATAAATGAGCTGTGCTTTGGGAAGGAGGGGTGGGGGTGGGTGGGATTAGGGCCCACACCCGACTATCATGAGAGTGTATCAGCCCTGTGTCTGCCCCTCACTGCACCACCAAGGACTGCAACCTCCTCTGGAGGAAGGTGCACACACACACACACACACACACACACAAACACTGTATTAAACAAGGCAGCACTACTGCCCTAAAGTCCACAGACCTAAAAAGAATTTAAAGCTTATCCAGCAACTAAATCCTTTCCCCAAAAAACACAGTCAGAGGACTCAAGCAGGCATGGGATAGAATGAAGAGAATAGTGGCTGCCCAGGGCGACAAGACAAGGTAGCAGAATGGAGATAGGATGGGGAGGGTTAGTA
Source organism: Neoceratodus forsteri (assembly GCA_016271365.2). Lineage (NCBI taxonomy): Eukaryota > Metazoa > Chordata > Ceratodontiformes > Ceratodontidae > Neoceratodus > Neoceratodus forsteri. The sequence continues at coordinate 1,268,629,338 of CM057453.1, forward strand.
CCATAGAAGAACAATAGGTTCCAAGGAAGGTTCCAGGGATTATAGGGAATATGGGCAGACTGGATGGACTTCTGGTCTTTTTCTGCCATCATGGTCTATATTTCTATGTTTCTATGGCCATCCATGGTCTGTCTCTGGGCCATTTACCATCAATGATTGTCCATGGATAACCATGGTTGAAACCATGGACAAACCATGAATGACCAAGATCACTGATCATATATAACCAATGTTTAACCAAGTACAGCCATGGTTTGTCCATTAGCCTAAGTGTGGGGCTTTCAAGGTAAGCCTGGACAACTTTCTGCTTACCAAGGGAATCACTGGATACCCTAGGTAGAAGATTGGGTAGGGAACCCCTTTAAGTTAGTACATATTTACACAGCATAATTATTCATACCTTCTTATAATGTGTTTGTGTGTGGGGGGGGCAGGTAACATGCTGGACCTTCTGAGATTAAATTACTATGCTATTGCTGCTGGCTCTCTCCTCCAGATCATTGATAAATATGTTAAAAAACAATTAACTGAGTTCAAATTCCTTAGGTACTCCTCACAGCATATCCCCCTCAAGTCTGAATGGTTACCATCTGGCACCACTCTGTGCTTCCCTCCTGTCAGCCAGTTTCTTTATCCTTCACATCGTGCTACTTTCTTAATGGGTTTTCCAGGTGGTACAGTGCCAGTGGCCTTACTGAAGTCCAGATAGACTAGATCCACAGCCAGGCAACTATCTGCTTCACTAGTTATGATACCTCCTCGAAGTAAGCAATCAGGTTGGTTTGGCAGGATAAATATTTTGTGAAACCACACTGTGCAATAGGGAAAAGCCCATTTTCATCCATGTGCTGACCAACCACATCTTTTTATGATTGACTCAAACACCTTGCTAAGGAAGGTTGCCCAAAGGCTCAGCAGAAGTGCATTGCACTTCCGTGCTGGTGACCCAGGCTCAGAAGTGAACCTGGGGATCCAGTATCAGTGTGGTCAGGGCTGGGGAGTACTGCCAAAGATAGAGTGAGCCAGCCCAGGCAGGGAGATGTCCCACATCAAGTGGAACTATGGCTCCTAACAGTGAGCCGGAGAGCCTGTTCTCTTGCTGGGGGTGGCATCAGCCTAGCATGGGCTTCTGTCACCAAGGCTATCAAATGCACCATCCAACATCAGGAGGGGCTGGGGAATGGGCATAAAAACAAAACAATATATGTGCCTTAAGCCATGTGAATGATGGTCTTCAGCTCCTCAGGCTCCACATCATGCAGATGCCCACTGGCATGACAGTGGGGTGAGTGGGAAATGGGGCTGGGAACAGGCAGGGACCTGAAGCAAGGAGTGGGTTATGGCTCAAAGGGTCAAAAAGCTTGGTTAAAGAACACACTTTGTAAAGCACTGAGGTAAGTCTTACAGGTCTGTAGTTATTGGGGCCTGACCTTTACCTTTCTTAAATGGGGGGATGACATTAGCTTCAGTCAGCTGGCACTATCCTGGACTGTATGGGGCCTGAAAAGATATCAGTGAGGATGAGAGCCAGATCCCCTTTTAACTCCTTTAGTACCATTGAGTGGATACTGTCCAGATCCTAGGATTTTCCCAGATTCACACCCTCCAGATACCAATTAATTCTGATGTGATCAGGACTGTCTCTTGTTTTGCCTGCACCCCTCGTACAATGTCTTTACCCAGTTGACCATGCCCCTTATCTTTTTGGCTGAATACTGACATAAAGTGCAGTAGTTCATAGCAGTTGGGCTCACACTCTTAAATCAGTTCATCAAAATCTTGGGATACTTTACAGGGCGCAAAGCTGCTTAACAGCAGAAGTCTGTGTCTAGCCACAGCTCAACAGTAAGACAAGTAAAGGTCGAGCACTCACCGCCTCAAATAAGTACTCCAGGTAACATCCTGAGTTGTTTAAATAACTACATTTATTAAATTAATAAAAGCAATACAGCTCAACAGTACTTGTTACCTGCCTTAGTCTCTATCTCGGTCATCTGTGACTAAGCTCCTTGTCGGAGCTTAATCAAAAATGTGTATTACACAGCAAGACTGGAAGGTTTGCATTTTCTGCTGACCAATAAAACCATCACTGTGACCTGTACCACAAACTACATTGGTTATTATCTGATCAAAATTCAGGTACATTACTGCGGCTGTTGTGCATCATCTTTTGACAAGTGACTACCTGTTTGCGAGACCGACTGAAACCACATCATAGTCGACTTAACTTCTGCTCAACTAATGAAAATCTCCTTGATATTCCACTTGTTCAGTCCACGGCTGAGGAACGAGATCTTAGAGTTATCATCGGCAACTCTCTAAAGCAATCAAGTCAGTGCAATATGGCTTATAGCAAGGCAAGAAGTATGCTTGTATGTATTGGGAGGGGTATTTATAGCAGAAACAGAGAGATAATATTTCCCCTGTAAATATCCTTGGTGAGGTTACACCTGGAGTACTGCACCCAGTTTTCAGGAAGGATTGGGCTAGGCTGGAGATAGTGCAGCACAGAGTAACAAAAATGATTCAAGGCCAGCAGGGCATGTCTTATGAGGAGCACCTCAAGGCACTGAATATGCACTCACTGGAGACCAGAAGAGAGGGGGGAGATAAGGCAGAGACCTTCAAATTCTTAAAAGGAATTAACAGGGTGAACAACGAATAACTATTTACGTTGACTATAAGCTTGTGGTCACATGGTCATGAGTGGAAACTAACAGGCGGGAAGTTCAGGAGGGACATGAGGAAATATTATTTTACAGAAAGGGTGGTGGAGCCATGGAGCAGGCTGCCAGCTGAGGCGGTGGATGTGAAAACCGTCAGTGGTTTCAAGCAAGGCTGAGACAGAATGACAGATATAGTGGTTGCTCGGGGGTGTCAGAATCAGGGAGGAGAATGGGGGGGAAGGCTAGGACCCTGGAGGGATAGTAGGTCCCAGGGCTAAATAGGGAAGTCAGGCAGACTGGATGGATCCATGTTCCTTTTCTGCCATAGCTGACTGTGTTTCTATGTTTCAAAATGGGGCAGAACACTTTTGTAGTGAACTCTGCTAGAGTCTAAAATTCAGTCCCCCTTTACTTGAGTGAAATCACTTCACATGCTACCTTTAAATTATTTATTTATTTATTTATAGAGATCTTAGATTACAACACTTTTGAGCTGAAAGCTCTTTTAGAAACATTCCATGTCTGAGCAAAACAGGTAACATACAATAATGACTAGATGGAAGAAAAAATTACAGAATACACAGAGAGCTAAAAGTAGTATAGTCAGTTTGAGAGTGACACTTCATTTATAGAATTTAGTAAATGTAACTAAGCTATGAGCAGCCAGGGGGCTTTGTCAGGGTTAGGGAGGGTGCAGGGTGAGAGAAGCATGGGGGCATGTAGGTGGAGGGCGAGGCGAGTAGGGGGTAGGGTGTGATTGAGGGTGGTGGGAAGGGGGGCAAGGCCAAGGGCAAGTGGAGTGTAAGTGCTGATAGTTATAAGCAACTAGCAGGAGGTTGTAATATGGAGTGCAGTCACAGCCACTAAGAGCAGTGAGGTGTTGGCAAAGTTTACGTTTAAACAGACCAATCTTTGGTTTGACAAGGATGTCCCAGGTGAAACCATTAAGCCAGTAGGGGGCACAGGAGGTGAAATTCCTGTGTCCCTGGGATGTACAGTGGAATGGGACTTAGTATGACTGCCAGAGCTTCCCCCGAGTCATGTGGGGGTTGGACGTTGTGGTGAGGAGGTGCTGGAGGGCTGGGGGGGGTTAGACCTAGACAGGTTTTTTGGCTACTAGATAGGTCTGGTATTATATCCTGCCTTTAAGATGCAGCCAGCAGGACTGAGCTTATAGGTTGCATGTATCATAAGTCGGCATGCACCTGTGACTAGTCTGCAGGCTTTGTTTAGCACAGTGGTAACCCTTTTAAGCGTGGTGTCTGATGTGGTGCTGTAGATGACTAGACCATGAACAATGATGGAGATTATGCTGTTGTTGACAGCAGTATAGAGTGCCTCAGTTGTCAGGCAATGTTTATAATGGTACAGCCAGAAGGTGAAGGAAGGAAACATGTTCAATTCAGTGCTTCAGAGTAACTGGTAATTGGTATTTTTCTTTTAAACTTAGATTGTAGGCTTGTAGTGATACTATACTTTCTTTCTGTGTTGTCTTTACTTATAATTGTTTTTGGGCTGTTGAAAATTTAAAACATAGTGGTGGTGTAATTCTGTGCTGTCTTTAATTGCTGCAAATTTTATCTTGGCTTGTCTGACTGTCCTGTAGCTGGGTGAAGGGTGTTAATTGTCTGGCCTCTGACCTCAGCTACGTGATAACTGGAGGTGGGGCTTAGTCACAGTTAAAGCAGCAAACAGAGGTTCATCTTCTCAGAAGAAGCCAGAAGGTGAAGGAAGGAAACATATTCAATTCAGTGCTTCAGAGTAACTGGTAATTGGTATTTTTCTTTTAAACTTAGATTGTAGGCTTGTAGTGACACTATACTTTCTTTCTGAGTTGTCTTTACTTATAATTGTTTTTGGGCTGTTGAAAATTTAAAACATAGTGGTGGTGTAATTCTGTGCTGTCTTTAATTGCTGCAAATTTTCGCCCCCACCCCCTCCCCCAACTCTTAATTATATGCCCTGATAAATCTGATTGACAGGAGCTAAACACAGGGTATAGTAAGAGGTGTGAAGGAGGAGGGGCATAAGGGGGAAGAAGACCACCCTCAGCACGACAAGTGTTTTGACTCATTTATTTATTTATTGGTTTCTTTTTCCTTAAAAATATATATATATCTGAGGATCAGTTACAGGATTTTTAGTACTGTAAATAAATAAAAGAGAACTAAGAGAGCTTCAGTAGAGAGAAGTAGTGGAATTGCAGTATAATGTGGGGGAGTGGCGCAATGCAATGGCTGTAGGGCATCCATATTCAGGCAGACCTTCTGGACACTGAGGTGCTGCCTATCTGCTCATCTCTCGGGACTGCGGGATGAGGTAGCCAGACTCAGAGCGGAAGTAAACTGGGTCAGGAGTACCATCACCCCTATCCAGGGACCACCCAGTCCAATGCAGCTGCCTCAAAGGATGCCGAGAACGTGGAGCACTTGGATGACAGTGGGCTCAGGGAGGGTTAGAGCAGTCAGGCAGAGGCACATCCCAGATCCTATTCCTCTCAAGAACTCATATGCCACACTGGCAAATGAGGACAACCAAATAGAGGTACCCAAGGAAGTGGAAGGAAAGGATGTGGAGGTTAGGCAAGGATGTGACCTCAGTGAGGAAAGCAGTGGACCCCAGAGGGAGGAAGCGAATCCTGGTGGGGACTCCATCATAGAGGATCAGCTAGGAACACACAGGAGGGAGGACAGGGAGGTGAGGTGCCTGGGTGCCACGGCATGGAGGGATGGAAGGAAGATACTGGGGATCACTGGGAAGGCAAGGCGGGAGGGTGAGCTGGATGTCATTATCCACCTAGGTACTAATGACTTGGCAAATGGGGAGCCAAAGGAAGTTCAGGAAGAGTTTAGGAAACTGGGAGGGGTCTCAAACAAGTAGCTACTTCTGTCACTTTCTCAAGTACTACCTGTGAGGAAACAGGGAGGAAACATAGGAGTGCATGACAGGAACTTTAACTCATGGTTGAAGAACTGGTGCTGTGAGGAAGGGTTTGGATTCATTGGTGACTGGGGACCCACCTGGAGGATGGAGGTTTGTTCAAGCCTGATGGCCTGCATCCATCCTGGAGAGATCAAGCACTCAATGATAAGTTTAAATGCTACATTGACAAGCATTAAACTAGCAAAGTGGTTGGAGCCATAAGGACGGTACCTACTTGCTCACCCCCACAGCTAGTAGTGGAACCAGTGAACCAGAGGAGTGGCTATCTCTGCAAAGCAGTGTGCAAAAGATGGAGATTAGTGTCCAAAAGGTGGATAAGCAGAAAGGGCAAATTCAGCAGAAGGGCAGACAGCAAGGAGAACCAGGGATAAATGACAACCAAGGAAGGGGCTGGCATAGAACAGTGAAGCAGTCTAGGGAGGTCAAATCATGAAAGCCATGTGTGCAAATGCCAGGAGCCTTAGCAACAAGATGGAAGATCTGAGGCTGTCATGGTACAGTCAGACCTGGACATTGTGGCCATCACTGAAACCTGGTGTAATGATAAGCATGACTGGGAGATGGCCATACCTGGCTACAACATATTCAGAAGAGACAGAGCAGGCAGGAAGGGAGGAGGAGTGGCACTGTATGTGAAAAATGACATAAGGGCCACACAGATCAGGAGGAACAAAATGGGGAGAGATACTGTGGGTTAAGCTGGAAAGGAAAATGGGGCCAGCCATCCGCACAGGTGTGGTCTATAGACCACCAGCCCAGGAGGAAGAAACAGATAGGAGCTGATGCTAGCCATCAAAGGATGGCAGACAAGAGTGAGGTAGTGCTGGTTGGAGACTTCAATATACCAGGCGTGGACTGGAGCATCCCAGCAGCAGCATCAACTAGGAGCAGATTTATCCTGGACTCCTTCAGGGTGCCTTCCTCAAGCAACTGGTCATGGAACCAACTTCAGAAGGCAATACTGGACCTTGTGCTCACAAACAGGGACAGTGTGATGGGGTAACAGTGGGGAGCACCTGGGTAACAGTGACCACCAGTCATTGTGGTTTGAAATCACAGAAGAGCAGAACCAAACCACACAAAAACACGTATCCTGGATTTTAGGGGCAGACTTTGGGAAAATGGGGAGATACTTGAAAGAGGCATTAAGGGAATGGGACAGGAATCAGGGGTTGAGGAACAGTGGGCAGTATTTAAAATGGGGATTATAAGAACAACAGAATTATGCATTAAGCAGGTTAGCAAGAGGAAAAGGAGAGAGGAGACCATTATGGTTTTCAAAGAGGTAGCAAAAGTGAAAGCCAAAAGATTGCATTCAGGCAATACAAAAGACACAGGCAGAAGGGTAAGGGAGAAGTACCAGGAGAAACAAAGGAAGGCAGGGAAGTCAGTAAGGAAGCCAAAGCTCAGACAGAAGAACACATTGCAAAATCAGTGGGTAAGGGACAAAACCTTTACAGGTACATAAGTGAAAAAAAAGACAAAGGGAGGATAGTGAGACTGAAGGGGAGGATGGGAGCAGTGGAGGATGACAACAGTAAAGCTGACATATTGAACAGGTATTTCTGCTCAGTCTTTACTAAGGAAGAGGGGTAATGGGTCTGAAGGGAGTAGAGGGGTGAGAATGGTGCAGAAATGGACACAAGTCCCTTTACACGAGAAAGGGTCCTGAAGGAACTGGAAGTAATAAGAGCTGATAAGCAATGGGGCCAGATGGGGTGCACCCAGGGTCCTTAAAGAACTAAGAGAGGTGGTGGCTGAACCTCTGGCTATCCTGTTCAGCCAATCACTGGAAACAGGAGGTACCCAAAGACTGAGGACAGCAGATGTAGTCCCCTTATACAAAGTGGGAACAAAGAGGAAGCAGGGAACTACAGACCAGTCAGCCTCACCTCGGTAGTGGGAAAGATCATGGAAGCACTACTGAAGGAGAGATTGGTGGAACATCTGGTTGTCAATGGACTACAGGACCCAAGGCAGCATGGTTTCACCAGGGGAGGTCATGTCAGACCAACCTCATTGAATTTTTTGACTGGGTGACTAGGGAGGTGGATCAGGGGAGGGCAGTGGACATGGCCTATCTGGACTTCAACCAGAGCCTTTGACACTGTGCCACATAGGAGACTATTACACAAACTGGGAATATGGGTGTGGGCAGGACAGTAGTGTGGTGGGTAGGTAACTGGCTGGGTGGCAGGACACAGAGGGTGGTGGTAAATGGCTGTCACTCCACAGAGGGAAGAGTGACCAGTGGGGTACCACAGGGATCAGTGCTGGGACGGTCCTATTCAACATCTACATCAGTGACATTGCACAGGATCTAGAAGGCAGAATTTCACTGTTCGCTGATGACACAAAGCTCTGTAACAGAGTAGACACACCAGAGGTGTAGACAGAATGAGAAGGGACCTGCAGAAACTTGAAGAATGGTCAAGGGTTTGGCAGTTGAAATTCAATGCAAAGAAGTGCAAGATAATGCATATGGGGCACAAAAACCCTGGCACAATATATCAGTTGGGGTGAGGATATAGCATGCACTAAACAGGAAAGGATCTTGGGGTTGTCATCTCTGATGACCTCAAGGTAGGAAACAGTGTGACAAGGCATCAGGTAAAGCAAATAGGATGCTGGGATGTATGAGCAGAGGCATCACCAGCAGGGAAAAGGGAGGTCATAATTCCACTATACAAGACACTAGTGAGGGCCCACCTGGAGTACAGTGTACAGTTCTGGAGACCATACCTACATAAGGAAATAGACAGGGTAGAGAAGGTTCAGAGGAGGGCAACAAAGATGGTGCATGGGTTGCATCACAAGTCCTATGAAGACAGGTTGAAGGAACTGAACATGTACTCCCTGGAGAGAGGAGGAGAGAGGATATGATAGAGACATACAAGTATCTTACAGGGAGGAACAGGTGCAGGAAAACCTATTTTAGCGAAAAAGATGTTTCAGGACTAGGGGCATGGGATGAAGTTGGAGGAGGGGCGATTCAGAGGAAACATGAGAAGAATTTCTTCACAGAGCGGTGGTGGACAAGTGGAACACCCTGCCAGAGGAAGTGGTGGGGACTGAAACAATCACGGGATTTAAGAATGCATGGGATAGACATAAAGGAATTCTAGAGGTCAGGGGTTAGGGGAAATAGACCTCTAGGAAAACAAACTGAACTTACAAGCTCAAATGGGCAGACTAGGTGGGCCATAGGCCCTTATCTGCTGACACTGTCTATGTATCTATGTATCTATGTACAGTAGGCCTATTCTAGTGTTGACTGCTTTGGCGACGTGGTCAACATGGTGGGTGAAGGAAAGGGAGCAGTCAAGTGTTAGCCCTAGGTATTTGAAGGTTTGAACTATTTCTAAGGGGGTGTTGACACCATTATGAATTGTTAGTTGATGTGATTTAAGTTTATTGTGTGGGTTTGCAAACAACATGACCTTCGTCTTTTTATAGTTTATGAGGAGTTAATGCTCCATGAACCAGGCTTCAACTGCAGTAAAGTTACTCGGAGTTGTTTCTCCAGAGAGACTGGGTCTGGACTACTGGCAAAGATAGCTGCATTGTCCACATAAAGAAGAATTTTGTCAGAACAAACAAGGGGGAGGTGGTTAAGGAAGAAGCTGAAGAGCAACTGACTCAATATAGATCCGTGTGGAACTCCTGAGTGTACCTCACGGCTGTCGGATAGGGCTTCATTTATTTTGACCTGTTGGGTCCTGTTCTCTAGATAGCAACTGAACCACACCATGGACTCATCTGAGAGCCCAGCAGCAGCGAGTTGTTCACGTAGTAATGAGTAACTGACCGTATCAAATGCTTTGGTGAGGTCGATGTAGGCTATTCCCACCATCAGTTCACAGTCAAGTGCATGGTGAATGAAACTGGTGAACTCCAGCAATGCTATGGTGGTGCTGTGTGACTTACAAAAACCATGCTGTTGAGGGCATTGGATATGGTACTTTTCCAAGTATTCATTCAGCTGGTCTGTGACAGTGCGCTCGAATGCTTTGGAGAGGGGGGGAATAGTATTGGTATGGGGTGATATTTACTGTGCAGAGCTCTAGCTCTGCTTTTATGGACTGGAGCTACCACAATAGCTTTCCATTTCTGGGGGAATTTGGCAAGTCTTAGTAACAGGTTACGTATTTTGGTCAGGGGAGTAAGCACTTCATCCAGGGTAAGGGAGATGAGTTTAAGATTAAGGGAGTTATAGTTGGGGCTGGTTTTACTTAGTACTCGCTGAAGGTATCTTCTGGCTTCAGTTTTGGTGAGGACTTTGAAATGGAAGGGAGAGCATGCTGGTGCGCCACCTTTACAACCTTTAACAGAGTTACCAGTAGTCTCAAAAAGTCAGGGGGGTAAGACACTACTATGGTCTGTGAAAGCACTGTTAAAGGTGTCTGCTATTTTCTTCAGGTCATTGATCTCCAGCATGGTTGGTGAGTTGTTTTGGTCTTCCCTGTCAGGTCTCTCAGGTTTCCCCAGAACTTCCTGCCATCACCCCAGGATTTGGTGAGCTCATCCTTAAAATAGTAACTTTTTGCCAGCCGTATTTCATGGATACAGTCATTTCTGGCCATTTTGTATAGCTGAAAGTTGGCTTGTTTGCCAGAGGCATGTGCACGGTGCCATAAGTTAACCCTCATGGACATGAGGTTGAGGAGGGCTAGAATGATCCATGCACTGAAATACCCTTAAACCTGCATTTTCTGGTGGGGGTGTGGCTGTCACAGGCAGCACTGAATGCACTGATAAAGTGATCAAGTGCACTTTCCATGTCTTTGTACATATCACTCTAGGACCAGTCACATCATCTGAGGTGGCTTTTAAGGGGTTCTAGCTGCCCTTGTTTTAGGACTCGGCCAGTGATGGTTCTGGCTGGGACTTTAGTGGCTTTATTAGACCAGTTTAGCAGAATGGGGGAGTGGTCACTTATAGAGTCGGGGAGGATGGAGAGGTTGGTGATTCTTTCAGGGTGGTTGGTAAGCACCCAGTCCACACAGGGAGGAGAAATACATTGTGGTGCTGGAAGTAAGCACATCCTTTTGGACAAGGAACATATGTAACTCCAGAGCCATGTGACTAGAGGTCTGGTAAGAAGGACAACTTAGGGAAAAGTATTTTCTTCAGTCAGCAGCAGGTAAAGACACAGGTTTTAAAGTGAGAATAGCTCAGATTCTTCTATTTGCAACCTGACTTGTATAACTTCCATTTATTTTAATGTCTAGTAAACTGTCATAATTTTGCCTGACTGTACATAAATCCTGTTGTAAATACTTGTAGTATTTTAGTAAAGGTTCTATTTTTATAGAATCAGTGACAGCCTGTTTTATTTAAAAGGGTAATTCTACTATTTCTACTGCACTCTGTTAGCAGTCTGTCTCTGAAGAGGCACTCCACCCACAGTTACTGTATTGGCCTTCTTGATCTTATGTAAAGGAAAAGGTAAGAGACAGGTTTCCTGGGGTCTTGCTGGTAAAAACCCATGGTGGTGGCAGTGAACTTGATGTCCCTGCTGTAGGATTTGTGTCACACTGGTGAACATTAGGTTTGACAACCCTGAGGCACACCCCACGCCTGATTTGCAAAGATGTAGGACAGGTGAAACCATAATAGTTATTTCTGTTGCTGCCTGCAAGGTAGGGGTGGGGTGTTAGGCTTGGAAACTCTAATGTCACATTTCCCTGCTTTTGTCACTTTAACTCTAACTAGTGCATTAGCAAAGTTTTTTTGCAATGAATTTCCTTACTTTTTGAGATAGTATAACTGTATCCTTATTTGCGAATGGGAGCGCAGGGTCCTCCAGGCCCTGCTCTCCCATCCCTCCATATATACATACATGTGTGTTGCTGTGGAAGTGCAGGGCCCTCCAGGCCCTGCGCTTGCATTTGTGACAAAACAGCAATTTGTTTGCTTCATTGTATGGCTTGTTAAACTTCCAATATTATCCTATGTGAAATTGCATTTTTTTCTATTGTCCCTAAATCATTAAGGGGGGGTTAAGTGTTATCCCTGTAGTACTCATTAAGACCATTGTTTTGATAGACTGTCCCTTAAGCTCAAATATTGAGGGAGTTATGGTTTCTTAAATTTCCAATGTTATCCTATGGGAATTTGCATTTTTTAATGTTTGTGGTTTTTTTTATATAGCCCCTAGATATTTTTTTTGGAGGGATTATGTCTTTTCTTGTAGTACTCATTAAGACCTTTTGTTTGATCTATAGATTGTCCCTTAAGCCCAGATATTGAGAGCTGTATGACTTGCTGAAGTTCAAATGTGTAAAAAAATCCCTTTTTTTATGAATGAATCCTTTTTTTTTGTATGTAGTGAAAAAGTGATACAAAAAAGGATCCCTTCAAATGAAAAAAGAATTGGGGAAAAATCAAAGTTCAAAATTTGTATCTAAATGAAGAGATCCTTTTTTGTATGAATGAAAAAATCATACAAAAAAAAAATCAGAAAAAACTAAGTCCAAAATTGTTTTCCGTATGAAGAGATCCTTTTTCATATGGCCAAATTCCTTTTTTATTTATCACAATCCATAAAAAGTGGAAGTGAGTCATGAAAAAGGATGTAAAACTGAAACAAAAAAACACACACATATTCAGGGTAATTTTTCCAAAAGCTGAGTGCAGAATCCATGTAACAAGGTCCCGGTGAGCAAGATACATTTGTTGGTCTCTCTGTAGGATGTCATTTTTGTGGGGTTTGACGTCTTTTTTTTAATAAAAACAAGATGGCTCCTGGATCAAAAAAAGAAAGCCTGGCTTAAAATAGAATGCTGCCTTCCTGGACCAAATTCCTGGATTGAAGAAAACCAATTCTCAGCCCCTCAGCAAGCAAATCACAACAGGTGGTTCACTCAGTGAAAACAACCGTAGTCCTGCCGGCACTTGGCGCTGGCTCCCTACCCACTCACCCCCCACCTGCCCACCCTATCTGGACATTTGGCTTAATAGGTACGGTTGATCACATGAGAGAAATTTACTAAGTGCCCAATTGGCCATAAGCTACCAAATGCCCACTAGGGACATCACCAACAGCTAGGGATTGCATATTGTACAAACCAAGCCAACAACAGTACTAAGATCAAGTTGTTTAATAGCAAGTACAGAAACAAAAATATCTAACTCCCCGGGTCTGGTGTATCAGTACAAATTGTCCATTCCACTCCGTACCCTGATAGAAGGGTAAAAAAAAGAGGGGTATAGGACATAATTGCTGCAACCTCAGTAGAGTCCCCATACTAAAAGCTGAAAACTAAACTAAACCTAGTGTGCCTTCAAACTGCCAGATCACCCACTGCAAAATGGCAAGAGGGTTATTTTGTGTAGTGCTCTATATTCTAGTAGTCCTCAGCTCTGATCATTTCCTAGATCGTGTATGTCAGGAACAAGTGCAGGAAACCTCTACTGCTCATCCTGGGGGCATGATGGAACAACCCACTGACACCTCCCTGCCACATATCATATACCTGCTTGGGCTCAAGTGACAAGGGACACTTTACAATATGGTCAGGTATGTCAGGGATCATAAGCAATGGTCCCCCCTCCCTATACCAAAGTACCTAATCAGGCTAATTATGCACCTGAAACTGATGCTTGGAAGAGACATAGAGAAAAACCCTGGCCCCCCCTCTCAATACCCAACTGTCCACCCAAAACAGGCCCCTATGGGACACCACCAAGCGGCTAAAAATAGTCCATATGAATATAAATAACCTTAATCCACAAATTCATGAGCTGGAGGTCTGGGCAAGCCTTTACTCACCAGATATAATAGCAGTAAGTGAAACATGGCTCAAGCCTACTCTGCTAGACCATGACAATGTAAGATTAATGGGCTATATGTTTTTTAGGCAGGATCAACTGAGGAAAAAAGGGGGAGGGGTCCTGATTTTTGTTAAATCTGTACTTAATGCTATTTCCAATTGATCACCATAAAGGAGGTCCTGAAGTTACTAAAGGGGATCAAACCCCATGGATTGGTTGGATATGACAAGCTAGAGCCAAAGCTCCTCCACTTCGCAGCCCCTACCATAGCCAAATCAGTAGCATAGCTGTTTAACCAATCTCTCCTTGAAGGGCAAGTGCCCTCACTATGGAAAGTGGCCCTTGTCTCTCCTATCCACAAGGGAGGGCCCACGGGAACATGTTGAGAACTACCGCCCAATATCTCTCCTGGCAATCCTTAGCAAAGTGATGGAGAGGATTGTGTAAAATCAAATAGTGGATATATAGAGAAACACAGCATTTTTCACTGTGCAACAACAAGGATCTCGGAGGAACCATGGCACAGATACAGCTTGGATAGCTCTCACCACGGAGATATTCTCAGTGTTAGATAAGGGAATGCTCACTGGTGCAGTCTTTATCGACCTTACCAAAGCATTTGACCTAGTAGACCACCAACTCCTCCTAGCATAACTCAAATGGATTGATCTAGATAGTCACAATTCTCAATGGTTCACTTCCTACCTTCAGGGCAGATCCCAGCTAGTGAGATGGCAGGGTGCCTTATCGGATAAGTGTCCGATCCAGATGGGGTACCCCAGAAATCTATCCTGGGGCCTCTGCTATTCCCAATATTCATCAATGAGCTGCCAATCGACTGCAGTGGGGCAAAGATCACCCTATATGCAGATGATGCAGTGCTTCACAGGTCTTCAAGCAATGCAGTCATCCTAAATAATCTCCTAAAAAATTACCTCCTAACACTGGAGAGTTGGCTAAACAATAACAAACTGGTGCTCAATGGCAGAAAAACCAAGGCCATGTTGTTTGGCCCCCAAAAACTGGGACCAGACAGGTCTAATATGTTAGAACTCTCACTAGATAATGGGTCAAAGACTGATGTGGTTGAGTCCCTGAAGTACCTTGGTGTAACCCTAGACCAAGACTGCACCTTCTAGGTTGATATCACCCAGGTCAACAAGAACCTGAACCATAAACTTGGCATCCTATATTGCCTCAGTCCTTATTTCACACAAAACTCCAGACTCAGGATTGCACAGGGCATCCTCCTACCCACCCTACTATACGGCTCGTCTGTACTGCTCTTGGCCAAAAACATTGGGATGCTCAAATTAAGAACCCTGTACAACAGAATATGCAGGTTTGCAGCTGGGACCCCCTTGAGAGAACACCACTGTCGAGTCCTCCAAACCCTAAATTGGCCCACCCTTGATGACAGGCTAAAATACTCATCTCTTTGCTTAGCCTACAAGCTTAGGCAGCCTGGCACCCCCCCCAACTCTAGCAAATCTCTTGGTACCCAAACAGAGTGGCCGACCACTAAGGTCCTCTGGTAGACAGCTCTTAACAATACCCAGGACTGTGACAGGCCATGGGTGCAGGGCATTCTCTAATTTCACTCCCCCCCCCCAGAATGCACTTCCAACCACGCTCCAGGAGTGTGCCTCACTAGGTGGTTTCAAAAAAGGCCTAAAGACCTATCTGCTAGAGCTCAACCAGTGCAACTGTTACTGCTGACATATCTGCAATTGTGCTTCATGTGCCAACTAACTCTGGCCAGGCATGACTGTGTTCAAAAGATGTATCCCAATGCTATGTAAAATGTGTATACTGTTATAAAAGGAAAAATGTCTATTTGTCTAAATGTCAATTCCTATATCAAACATCTGATTGTAAATACGGTCTATGTAACTCTACAAATCCTACCCTATGTAACTCTACAATGCACTGTATTCTGTGAATTCTATTTATCTGTAACTAATCCCGGGTTGCCCCTGAAAAGGGACCTGTATTGGACTCAGTGGACCTACCCAGTCAACAAACTTTAATAAATAAATAAATAAAGATGTGGCTATATGAAAAAGGATTTTTTCATATAAAAAAGGATTAGCCTTCATACAAAAAAGAATCCTTTTTTCTATGGCCAAATTCTTTTTTCGTTTCAAACATCTATCCTAAAGTGTCTACTAAACGTGCTCAGAACCGAAATATCAAATCCTTATAACTCTTCAACAGATAATTATTTTTTCACCAAACCAGCAAAAGGCACTACTGTGGGACAGGCCTTTCCACCCTGAACATTCTGGACCAAAATTCCTAACTGTCTGGCTGCTAGGGGTGGAAAATAAACAGCAACCCCCCCCCCCCCAATTTTTACACATTTTGTACTGTCCAGATCTTGGAATCTGCACAACTGATTAGAACGAAACATGGCATATCAAGAGAACTTGGATTTCTGACCGTGCACACAAAACTTTGTGCAACTCTGTTAAACAGTAGCGAAGTTATCAAAGTGCAAAAATTTGGGTTTATCATTAAACAGCCTACTCAACCCTGACTGTGCAATTATAATGTAAGGGCTATACAATGGCTCTAATGGAATTGGAAATATCTGTGGTATTTCTTCAGAGTGAAGCTTGACCTTATGACATCATGACTCTTGAAGCCACGAGTGATGTCAAAGGCCAAACTGTACAAGGAGGAAATATCACAGGCATTTTCTTTAGGGTCATTGCATGTGCAATTTATGCAATGCCTTTATATTTATTATTTGTTTTCCCATTGGTATTGTGACTGTTTTGTTTATTTTTGACCGTTTCTATTTTTCCCATTTCTATTTTTCGATGACCGAGCGGTGAACATGTGACACACTAACGCTACTATGTATGTTAGTGCATCAGCACATCTATGTCTTAAGAGGTAGCATGGAATGTAACACTTCAGGAGAGATGGGGAAGAGGCCTAGTGGGGTGGGCAAGATGTTCGGGACAGATACCTGGGTATGGTGAGAGGCTGCCAGCAGGACATGGAGGAAAAGTGTTGTCGTAGTGGTGATCAGGATAGGAGAGAATGGTAACAACAATGTTGAGAGTCACATTGCTGTGGGTTTGAGGAAGATGAAGTTACCTGGAAAATGTGTTTAAAGTTATGTTGTTCTTATGTTATCTTTTTTTTTATGATGTATCTTTTGTGAGCAGGGCAGCACTGTGAGGACAGCATTTTTTTAACTAAAAGAAGTTGGCTGGAGTCGACGTGAGAGACAGCTGGGTGTTCTGAAAGTAAAAGTGTACTGCTCACACCTGGCCCCAGCCAGTCAGGACCTACTATGAGAATATTTTTGCTCATGGAGACCTAGAGTGAGACTATTTTAATATTTTCACCGTAGGTCTGGAGTGAGGAAAAATATCACTGATAAGTGCTTCAGAATATACTCAACGATATTGTATGCATACATACACACACACACATACACACACATATATATGTGTGTGTGTGTGTGTGTGTGTGTGTATGTGTGTGTATATATATGTGAAATGTGTTTGGAAAATAAAGCATCCTGATTGCATTTATTTTTCAATAGAGCCCGATGGAAAACAAGTGTCAGTTCGGGTGCCCCATTACTTTAGGTATCCTTGGGCACCCTGAATTTTCAAACTGACCAGCCACCATTTTTTCCTGCTTTGCTGGGTGAACCATAATGTAGCAGCTGGGCCGATCTCCCCTTTTTCCTCATGGCAAGATATTCTCTCCAAATCCCATTTTGTGAAGCAGAAAAAAACAACAAATAAGTAAATTAGCAGCATTACATCCTGCCCTGGCTTCTGCTCTCCAGCTCCTTGCCCCCCCGTCCCTTCAGACCTATGTAGCTACAGAGTTGAGCATGCAGTACCCCTGCAGTACCCCTGCTCGGCTGTTGCTGAACCACTCTCCAAAACCAAAGTAATTTACAGTAGTCTTGACCCACCCGCTAAACATGTATAGTTCAGCTTTGTTCCTTGTTACAATCTCTGCAATTTGTCCACAAATCAAGAAATTCACATTGGAGGCTGCCAAATATTCTCCTGTCACTGTCGTTGTGTGCAACATGCTTCTTATTGTCTTAAAAAAGAGAAGCAAAGCAAATAAAGAAAGAATGACCTAAAATAAAACTGCCATTAACTGAAACACTGGATATCCTTTCGCTGATGGCATTCAGTTCTTCCTGTGTGGGGGGGAAGGGTTGATATACATTTAAAGACAGGAGTAAACCACCCCCAAAAAAGCTCTCTAACAAAGCAGTGCCCTCTACTATACTGGTAATAATATACTGGTAAAGGGACTACTTTGCAAGATTTTGTTTATTTTTTTTTTATTTTCGACAAACATGTCACCTATAATCCATTTTTTTTTTTTTTACTTTTTTATTAATAAAATTTCCTTATGAAGGTCAAACAATTACAAACAATGAATAATAACAGAACATAGGCTGCTTCTAAGCAAACATTAATCCATCTATGGTACTAGACACAGAGAAACATTCCTTATAATAATTTATACAAAAATATTTGAGGGTATAAATACATAATCCTTGAGCCCCAGTATATTACAACTGTTAGAGTCCAAGGACCGATCACTATACTGTATATCAAAGTCCAAAGTTATAGAAGTTTAAAAAGAAAAAGGAAAAACCTCCATCCACAGATAGGGTTCCATGTTACTGCATAAGTAGACACTGGCTTCCAGAGCATGTCACCCCCCAACCCCCACAATAGTAATCAAAAAGCCCCTATTCATCATGGGACAAAATCTGGCCTATGTTGCATATGTACAGCACCCATCTTTGCCAAAAAAATTCAAATTGTTCAGAGCGATGGATGATTAATATATGATGTAAGTTTTTCCATTTTATATATCCGTGTAACTAACTCCTGCCAGACAGACAGGGTAGGCACATTACTGGTAAGTCAGTTTTTTGTAATGACTTGCTTAGCTGCCAGAAGACAGATGTTCAACAATTTCCTGGTAGGAGGGGATCGCAGTGAATCCTCATAGCTATGAAATAAATACAAATCCCATGTTATCCAGATGCGGGTGCCAAAAATATCTGAGAGTACCCCTCCTGAGGTAATAAAAAGGGTGCTAATAGGGGGCAACTCCAGAAAATATGTCCATGGGTGACAGGGGGGTACCAACAGCACCTCCAGCAAGCCGATCCCCTACCATGGACATACCTGTATCGAATAGCTGGTACTCTAAAGTATCGGACTGTGACCTGCCAGGAAAATTTCTTTCAGCTGTGTGAGGCTATGACTGAAATAATGAAAGGTGCCTGTCCCAGTCCTGCTCATCAATGGGATGTTGTAAATCTGTTTCCCAAGCATGTTTAAGAGCTACAGTGAAGTCTGCCTGTAATTGATGCAGATCAGCATATATATAAGAAATCATGTGGAGGAGGGGAGCAGATCCCTCTAAGGCTTAATGTAAAACCGACACCAGGTGGGGAATAGAGGTCATGTCAAAATTGTGAGGTAGCAGTTTTTTAATAAAAATCTACTACTTGAAAGTAACAAAACCTATCTACAGGACACAATGAACATTTCTGTTGGATGACTAGAAATGGTAATATTTAACCATCATTAAGGAAATTAATTAACAAATGCAAGCCCATCAATTCCCAATTCTTAAAACAATAGTCCATTCGAGCAGGGGAAACATTGGAAGTTGCAGTGAATGAAACAAATATCTAAAACTTTTTAGGGAAGGGGCGTCCAACACCCTTCTCCAATGCTTAAGGGTAGCACGAGTGTATGGGTTATTTCATCTAGTGGTGGGGGAGGATATGAAAGCAAAATTGTATTGATATTGCATAGGTCCTCCTCTCGTAGCTCTAAGTATTTCCAGTGGGCTTCATAATTGGCATTGAGCCAAAGAAAAATAGTGCGGAGTTGAGACGCCTCATGGTAAAGAGTGAAATCTGGTAGAGCAAGGTCCCCCCATATGTTTAGGAAGCAGCAGCAGAAATAACCAAATGTGTGGCCTCTGCATCTCCCATATGTACTTAGAAATGTTTTTACTATGTTCCCGAAAAAACGTGTTGGGGAGTGACTGGTAAAGTCTGTACAAGGTACAGGAACTTAGATAGTAAGTTCATGTGTATGACATCTATCCACTGTATCAAGGGGTGAGAAATGTTCTTCCAGGTCTTCATGTCCAGTGCAAATTGCTTAAGTAGGGGATCATAATTGCGTGATACCAACAAGGTGGGATCACTCATGAGCTGTAGTCTGAGGTAGGTGAGAGAATGGAGGTCCCATCGGAATGGGTATCTTCCTCGTATGGACTGGGAGAGGGTGTAATGTACCCAAAGAACTTCTGTCTTTGCCATAGTGAGCCTATAGCTGGCCAATTGGCGAAAAGATTTAAGAATATTCCATAAGTGTGGCAAATCTTGATCGGGGAGGCGAGATAAACCAATAAATCATCAGCGTACAGGCCAGTTTATGATGTCTGCCCCATAGGGTGATGCCTGAGATTGCCCCATTTTGTCTAATAGCCTGTGCAAATGGTTTCAAATGCACTGCAAATAATAACGGGGAGAGTGGACAGCCCTGCCGAGTGCTCCAGAAAAGAGGGAAAAGGTTGAATATACGCTCATTAACTTTTACATAAGCCATAGAACTGTTGTATAAACACATAGGAAGTCTCCCAAATTGTTGGGAAAACCCCAGTTTCCCCAAGGTGGCAGCCACATATTCCCATGCCACCCGGTCAAAAGTCTTCTCTGCATTTAGTCTAATAGAAATGGTACTTTTGACTGGGTGACATGATGAAGAATGTGAAGGGAAGATTTGATGTTATCTTGTGGGAGGGAGAAGTCCCGATCACTTCTGGGAAGATCAAGATGGTGATCATGCTCCTTGGCTGAGAGCAGCTCTTACAACTCCCTCTATGCATGAGGTAGCATGCCTCACAATGTTGACATTTTTCTCTTCTAAGTGATTGGTTCTCCATGGGTCAAACTTCTGGGAAGAGGAGTGATAAAAAAGAGCAAATATATGGAAGTGAAAAGAACCTTGTGCTAAGAACGGCTGATGTCCTAAAGGAGATTATGGCCTCAGGGAAGCAAACTGCTGATGCCAGAATGGGAAATTAATCCAAAGCTTTTTCACAAAAAATAAGGCAATTGGAAACTTAAACTAGGCTTCATAACAACATGAGTGGAAGGAATCGACAAGCAGATTCAGAGGAGGGGAAGAAAAAGCATAAATCAAACAAAAATTTAAATGAGGATGAGTTGGAAGAAGAACTACAAGTGGAGGAGAGGGATAAGTTGACAAGCAAGACGATGTAGGTGAATATAGCCCCCATTTTTCTTAAACGGCAAGACAAATAATTGAAAGGGATGAATTTTGTTGATCCACAACAAGCTCCAGATGAACCAGAGATTTTGGGATAAGTGAATCAACTTCCAAGTGCTTGTTGCATTACAGAGACTGAAATTAAGGCACAGAGAGAGAGAGACAGAGATGAACAGACAAACAAGGTCTGAATGGCTGTCAATGAGCTCAGATGACCTATAGGAGAGGAGCAATTTGCCAAACTCCGGCTCAGAAAAGGTATGCCAAACTTTAAATACTCAGACTGTAATTGATGGAAATCTTCAAAGTATGAATAATGGGGCTGTAACGAATGCTGTGATAGATTCTACTGATATTTTTGTAAAGAATAAAGCAATGGCTGCAGTGACTATAGCGGAGGGGCAGTCTTAAACCATAGACAGTAATGCTGAAAAGAAGGGGCTTGTTGAAATACCACTGGGAAAAGGAAAGGCTAATACTCAAAATGAACTGAGTAAAAATAAAGAAATCATACAAGAATGTTTGACTGTGTTAGAGCAAGAGGAATCTGAAGCTGCTAAAAAGAAAAAAATAACCCCCTCCCCCCATGGGCCAACGCTATAATTGACCAAATCGCCTTATCAGCAGAAATGTGTACTGCAAATATAAAAATGGAGCAAAGAATGGAAGCATATCAAACCACAATAATCCATTTAATGCAGGGAAATCAGGAATTAAAAAATTAATTAAGACAAGCACTGGAGAGAATTTCTAATTTAGAAGACCAGCAGTTACCCATACAGAGCTCTATTACAAAATTAGAGGAGACCAATAAGGACAGTAAGGAAAAATTATTGGACCTGGAGGCAACATCGAGAACAAACAACATTGGAATTATTTGCGCATCAGAGACTTGGGACAGGGATATGTCTTTAAAAGAAACATTATCTTTGGTTGTGTCAGAATTCTTAGGCACAGATCCCAAAGATTTGAAGTTAAACATTGATCGAATACATAGAGTTTTCTGGCCAGATCAGAAACAGCAGGGTCCACCTAGACCAATTATTGTCAAGTTTTTTCAAGTCACAGGACAAGGAGAATTTAGAGATTATGGTTTACAAAACGAAAAGAGTGATTGTAAAGGGAACATCAATTGCAATTTATAATGACCTACAACAAGATTTGATACAGCAGAGAAAGAAATTTGGTAATATAAAGAATAGATTCTGGTTAAAGGGACATAGAGCAACCATGATTTATCCAGCAAGAATGAGGGTTAATGTGGCAGGGTCTGAGAATGATTTTTAATAGAATGGAAGAGGTGGAAAAAATACTTAAAGAACAAATTGGTGCTTTTTGAATAATTGGAAAGGCTTTTGCCTGGAGTTCAGTGGCCAAGCAGCCAGCCACTCCCACTTCCTGAGCTATATAAGCAGTTCCTCTCAGCCTCATTGTGAAGCATTTTTTCTTTGCAGCTGAAGGCTCTGTCGGTTTGTCCTCTGAGCTGGTTGGGCCTCCCTGGCTGGCAGGGGCCTGTGCCCCCCCCTTGCTGCTCCTGCTTGTCTCTGCTGGGCTTCTGTGTTTATTTTCCTGCTTCTGGTTTTTATTTTACCTTTGGCTGTGTGTGCTTCCTTCTGTTTTTGTTCCCTGTTTTCTGTGTTTGTTTGTCTTTGGTTTTGTCTTTTGAGGGGCTTTATTTCTAAGCTCCTAGCATACTGCTACTCCAAAGCTCATACTACTTGCTTTCAGTTACTCACAGCTCTCAAATTACTTGCACTGCAACTGCAAATCTGATCTGTGTTTTAGCTCAACTATAGCTGCTCCATGTTGCATACTTGATTACTTTCACCTGACTCAGATTTACTTTGAACCTAGCTATACAGCTCACTCATGCTTGTTCTAATTACCTCATTGCAGCAGTCTCATTGCACTGCCTGATGACAGTGCTTTCAGAGCATTGTGTCTCCTTTTATTTTGTTTATTGCAGTTACAACTCGGTGTACTCAATTGTTTTCACTACTGCTGCAGAGGTCTAATTGCTTACTGCTACTGCTTTGTTTACTCCCATTGCTATTCTACCTTGTTCTACTCTGAGGTTAGCTAAAGCTCCTTCTGAGGTTAACTAAAGCTCCTGCTGAGGCTATTAAATTAGCTTTAATAGCTGCATGTGGTTCTTGGCCCTTCCTTTGCTTCCTTGTTTGTCCTAAGGCAGGGACAGGGAGGTGTTTAGGGGGTCATGGCCAACGTGGCTAATTATTTCTGTTCTAAATATGTCTTTGCCACCAAAAATCTTTAGAGTTTGTCACCTTGATTTGGCTTTGAAATGCCTGGCTGGTTTGCCCCACTATTCAGTGCTGTTTTCCATATGTTATGCTGACCTACGTGCAGGTCCACTCATTAATACTCTGTTTACTGACCTACATGCAGGTCCACACTTGCTTACGCAATCATTACTCCTTGCTAACACAAACCATTGCTTCATGCCTACTGCCATCCCCTTGGCTTCAGCCTCTGGGATTCTGCTGCACTCAGTTCTTCATTTGACCTTGCAAGGTCTCAGCACTCAATGCTCATTACGATCTCAGCATGCTGTGCTCATTCTGCTCACCAGCTCTTCAAGATCTGTCAATTTCTGGGGCATACCAGCCATTCTATTCTGGCGCAGGGTTCCTGCAGCTGACGGTCTCACTCTGCATTTAGTCTGCATCTTGAGCATGTCCAACTTGGGGCAGGATCTTTCTCACCTGGCCCATAGCTGGGAATTTCCTCACCCTGGGCTTGGCTTTAGCTGCCTGCTATGCAACAGCAGCTCCTGCTGTAGAATTTAAGACTAGTGGTGAAGGGTGGAAAAAGTTACCTCCTTTGGCTCTAGTGTTCCACTAGAATGGTTAGCCATTGACTTTAGTGGTTTCCCTAGCAAGGCACCTTCACCGCATTCTTCCTATGACTGCCTCTGGTTCACCTGGTTTGAGTTAGGGTGGGTAGGCCAGGTGAGTGCCTCAGCAGTTGTTGCTCTCCTCCTGCAGCTTGGTTGCATGTATTGTTGCAGAGTTTTCTCACAACCTTCCACGGAGTTTCCGCTAGAGGGTTTGAGTTAGAACCTTCCTCCAAATTGGAATATTTTCCACCTCCTTTTAATTGGGTTTTCCAAATTGCAGATGCAGAGCTGTCACTAAATAAACTATCCCAATCCTGGAGCGAAGGAGACCTAGGCCTTGGATCCCCAGAGATTTCCTCCTCATAGGATTTTTTTTCTCTCCTCCATTGCCTCAGGTCATAGCTCTTAGCATAGTTGTTTCCCCCAGTTTCTTTAGTTAGGTTCCATTGTTGGATGGAGGTGGAGGATGTCCTACCATTTCCCCTCTCCTTAGGGGATCCCCTGATCTCAATGCAAACCATTGGTATCCTGCTAGGCAAACCTGGGTATTTCATTACATTATCAAACTGAGCATCTCATTGTGTTATCAAACTGTCTATGCTTCACTATTACTACATCACTGTTGCTGCTACTACATCACAGTTACTGCTTGCTCATATGCTTCGTGTTGCCTCCTTCTTTGGGGTGATTGTACTACCTTTCTTTTGAAGATTCCTAAGGTACCTTTAGCCATGGCAATTGTCTCCTGGCACCTCTAGGGTGGAACCTTCTCTGAGGGTTCCTTGCCTTTTGTACCCCTGCAGGGTGGTAATTCCTCTGGAATAGAGAGGGTGAACAGCCAAAACCAAACTAACACAGTTGCACAAGCATAATGCTATACTGGCTGCATAGGACAGTGAATTGGAAAAGCTTTTGCCTGGAGTTCAGTGGTCAAGCAGCCAGCCACTCCCACTTTCTGAGCTATATAAGCAGTTCCTCTCAGTCTCACTGTGAAGCATTTTTTCTTTGCCCCACCATCCTCCCCTCCTCCTCCAGCAGCAACACTTCTCTCCTTAGGGGGATTCCTAAGGTATCTTTAGCCACAGGAATCGTCCCGTGGCACCTCTAGGGGTTCCTTGCCCTTTGTACCCCCTACAGGCTGGTAATTCTTCTGGAATAGAGAGTGTGAATGGCCAAAACCAAACTAACACAGTTGCACAAGCATAACACTATACTGGCTGCATAGGACAGTGAACAATAATGTAAGACTGTAACAGGAGTAATGGGGGAATGATTACCTCTATATTTGGGTAAGCTGATGTGGTGGTTATATTTTCTGCTTTTTCTTTTTTCCTTTTTTCTTTTATTGCTTTTTTGTTTTAGGTCTTTTATTTGTGGAAGCATAGAATGGAAAAAAACATTGTAAGATAAGAGGAAGGGTTAAGAGGCTTATAAAAGTATGAATATAGGCCCAAGGATCAGTGTGGGTTGGGGGGCAGGGAGGGCTACAGTATTTTGGCCCAAGGAATGGTTAAGGTCTTGGGGGAAGTGTGAGGTGCATTTCATTGGGGGGGGTCATCCATATAAGGTCTACCATGGAGACAAAATAAGGGGTTATATAAACAGGGGATCCATTCAAGAAGTTGTTTTTTACCAGTATGACAATTAATCAAAAGTTTTTGAGATGTGTCTTACTAAACATAAATGGAATTTATTCACCTATTAAGAGGGCGAGACTCCAGAATTATTTAAAAAAAATGAAGGCAGACTGTATGGCATTACAGGAGACTCATTTAGACAAACACAATTTTTTTAAATTAAAACAAAAATGGATTTCTAATGTGTTATACTCTGCAGGTACCAGGAAGAAAGGAGTGGCAATTTTAATAAGGGAATCACCCCATATTAAATACTAAACACTTATGTACACTTAAATGAGAGAATAGTTATGGCTAAAATACAGTACCATCAAACTGAGGTAACAGTGGCTTCAGTGTATGTACCTGTTTCTGAATATGCATATTTTTTGGCTGAAATAAGAAAGGGTTCGGTTCACATAGAAGCAGGCAACAAGACTGTGTAGGGGACTTTAATGTTTTGATTGATCCTAAAATGGACAAATTATCCAAATCTCACTCTTTTAATAAGCGTCATACAAAGCTAATAATTAATGTTTTGCTTGAACAAGAAATGATAGATGGGTGGAGATCAATGAACCTCAATAGTAAAGAATACACCCATCAGGATAAGAAAAAAAAACCTTTACAAGAATTGATCTGGTCTTGGCTTCTAAATCATTAGTTTATTTCATTCAGGAGGTCAAACATCACTTGATGCTGATCATGCATTACTCCACATAGATATAAACATTTTGGATTCAAATAGGTGTTACACTATGAAGTGGAGATTAAATAGCTTATTATTAAAAGACCAAGAATATATCAATAAAATTAATAAAACAATCAAGGAATATTGGACCTTTAATAAGTCATCAGACACTTTAATAACGGAACTATAGGACCCATTAAAAGCGGTAATTAGGGGGTTACTATATCTTACCAAAGCTATATTCATAGACAAACAAAACAACAGGAATCAGAGACAAAAGACTACAAGAATTAGATAAACTTGTAACACAGGACTATAATAAATACCATAAAGAATAGGAACAAGTAAAATTGTCGAAAATAGAGGCTAACAATAGAGAAGTCCAAGAAAATATAACCAAACTAAAAAAATCAAGTATATACAGGGAGACAAGTCAGGAAAATTATTAGCATCATTATTGAAGAAACAGAAAGAAACAAATATTATAATCAGCATGGAAGATGAAACAGGAACAATAAAACATAAAGATATAGAACTGGCTGAAAGAAGAAAAGTTTTTATCAGAGAATAAGAGAGGCTACAGAAAAAGAGATAGAAAATGATATACAAGATGCTAAATTAAGGCAATTAGAGTGGAATGAGGAACCAACCAATCTCCGAGGAAGAAATAATAAAAACCATTAAGGAAATGGCAAAAAATAAGAGCCCAGGGTTGGATGGGTTTATAATAGAATTTTATGATACCTTTCAGGAACTAGTGGTGCCTAAACTTAGGGTACTTTTCCAGGAAATAGGAAGGGGGAATGATACCAGAGCCAATGCAAGAGGCCAAGATAATATTAATTCTAAAAGATGGCAAGGATCCCTGTAAAGTGGGAAGATACAGGCCTATAACCTTATAAAATTCCGAGTATAACTTATTAACTAAAATATTGGTTAATAGAATAAAGGTGTCTCTGCCACACAAAATATATCCAAACCAGTTCAGTTTCATTAATCGGAGGACCATGTATCAAGCTGCCAGGAAGGTGCAAGCAGTACTGGACTTTACAAAAAGAAATCAAGTTGAGCTACATGTAGTTGCCATTGATGCGACAAAGTCCTTCGATGTATTAGACAGAAAATTTATGAAGGAATGTTTGCAGGGATGGGGGATACCACATTTAATACTACAGCCTATTATGTCAGTTTATGATACTACAATAGTTCGATTTGTTATTAATTCTTATTTGACAGAATCAATGCCTATATGGAATGGGGTAAGGCAGGGATGCCCCCATCCCCAAATTTATTTTTATTATGCTTAGAACCCTTTTTAAATTATATTAGAATGAATCAATGAATTGAAAGGATAAATATTAAAGGGAAAAGCATAAAAATCAATGCATTTGCTGATGATGTATTGTTGTTTATATTAAGGATAAATGAATCCATGCCAGTCTTCCTGGAAGAAGTAGATAAGTATGCAGGGTTGTCCGAATATAGTTTGAATAAGGCTAAATCAGTAATAATGCTAACCATAGAGAGAAAAAACAAATTGAATAAACTAATAAAAGACAACTTAACAGTAGCTAACAATTTTAGATATTTGGGGATAAACATTTATAGTAATCAAGAAGACACAATTAAGAATAATTATTAGAATGCAAAAAATAAAATATAATTACTACTCCAGAATTGGCAAAAATGATCATTATCATTGTGGGGTAGGATAGAAATAATAAAGATGATGACATTACCTCGTTTAATATTTGCCATACAGGCGTTAGTGGATTTTCTGGCCGTTACTTGGTTTAATAACATTAAAAGAAGTTTTAAGGAATTTCTTGGGTGGGATTGGGGGGAAGGCAAGCCCTATATAGTACGGGAAATGTTGTGCACACCCATTGTAGGATACAGTTGTCCAAACCCAATTAATTATGCAGTGTCCTACCAGATTAATATATGGTGGGGATGGGCCTTTATGGACAATCAGGAGGGTTGTTGAGAATTCTTGTGTTAGGATAGACAGTCTAAATATGAAAAGGAAAACATTATATGGGGCATAACTAATAAAATGGGAATTCCTAGGATATACTCCTCAATTGAAATAGGTAATATGTACCTTAAAAGGACAAGAGGAAATACCATGGCTTTATCTGAACATCTAGAAAGGATATTTGGTATGGAAAGGGGAGAAAAAATGATTTTTTTTTAACTTTGGAAACTCAAACATACAAAGATGGCATCAATTAAAAAGCGATGGGAAATTCATTTCATATCAGGGGTTTGATGACATATTCGAGGGAATGTGGTGAATAAATGTTCTTTATTATTTGACCCTGAAAGGTGAATACGACTGCTTAAGTAAAACAACAAACTTACAGAAAAGTAATGATAATACAAATGAATGGAAAAAACAGCAACAGATTATTGCATTAGGTTCTGAAAAATTATTACGAAGAATCTACAATAAAATTAGTCAATACAGGAAGAACATATAGATAAAAAAACAATAAATGGATAAAAGAAGTATAGGTAGTTTACACAGAACAACCGTGGAATGTCGGTTCCTCATTACAGGATTTTTATGTTTGCTTGTGTGCACAGTGCACAAGAAACATATTGCGATAGTACAGCATTGCAGAGGCGTGGCAGTGTTGTGCCCAATGCAGCAGATGCTTTAATGGGCGCATCCCTCAGCCACCAATTAATGGGGAAGCTACTAATGACAGCAGTTTCAGAGCAAGTGCCATACTTGAAAGAAACCTGCCACTCCAATCACAGACAGGCTCATTAGTAGGACCTCCTCCTCCCTCGCAACCAGGTCGGCACTTACTGCTGACCACTCTGTCCCCAGGCCTTCCTCCTGAGCAACTTCTTTGCTCAGTGTGCCTTTCCTGCTGAAACATTTCAACAAATAAATGAGTGGGTGGCTGCTCCTGCTGTCCACCACACACTCCCCAGAAAGCCGACATTGGGGCGCCCAGTGTATCCCCCCTTCCCCATTAATGTGGCACACTGGGAGACCACCCCAGTGTGCCAAAGTAATTGTGTTTTTCCTACACCGGGATGCCCACTCCCAGTGCTGGATGTGCCCCTTCCCCCCAAAACCATCTGTAATCTTTGCCGACACTCAGTCCCCATTCTGGCATGCCCCCACACTATTGTGGCACACTGGGAGTCCAACCTAATGTGCCTAAATGCATTTTATGTATTTTTGCCGACATCAGGGTGCCCAATCTCCATGTTGGCATGCCCGCCTACACACTATTGAGGCACACTGGGAGCCCACCCCAGTGTGCCTAAATGTATTTTTTTTTACCTGTAAAATAAAGAAAACGGTCCCAGTCTTTTTTTTCTTTTTATTAACCTGTAAAAAAGAAAATAGTCTACCGTTGTCTCCCCAGTCCCCACCCTCCCACTGAGGACCCATCTCCCTGCTCCCTCCCTCATCCCATACTTTCCTCCAGAGGTCGGGAACAGTACTTTTCTGGAGCGCAACATGTCTGCACTCTTCAAAGGCGACCGGCAAACTGAAGATTTCAAGGTAAGCTGTGTAATTGGAGTCAATTTGGGGGTTTCAGCTTAGGTTGATATCTCAGTCATTTTTAGGAATTTTGGCCCCAAATTTTCAACATGGGGTTCTTGGGACCCCACCTCGTGAACAGTGTCACTGTCATTTCTTTACTAGATCCCAAAAGGTGATTTTGTGGTGGCTGCATGGAATCACCTTTTGGGACTGAGTAATGAAACAACAGTCCGCTGTTTATGAGGTGGGGTCCCAAAACCCATGTTGTAAATTTGTGAAAAATTACAAAAGTGACTGCTTTTATGAGCTTGCATAGTAGCTTCTATGCACACTCGTAACTTAGCCAATTTTTAATAGTTTTACTCCAGATTTTCAACATTGCCATTTTTTCACACCTCCTTATGAACAGTATAACTGTCATTTTTCACATCCTGCTCAAAACATGTTTTCAGACCTGTGGCGCAGAATGGCGCAGTCGCTGTCTGAAATAAACTTTCAGGACAGAGTAACAAAATTACAGTGATGCTGTTCATGAGAAGAGGTCCAAAAATGCCCATGTTGAAAATTTGGTGAAAAGATTTCATAAAATGATTATGTTACAGATGTACGTTGTGCAGTTTATACACACGGTGTAACCGCTTCAATTTTTCAGATTCATTCCAGATTTTCAACATTACTAGTTACTGCTCAACACCATGGTCAGTGCAGCTGTCATTTTTCATATCCTGCCCAAAATGCATTACACCTGTTGCGCCAAATAGCGCAGTTGTTGTGCAAAATCACCTTTTGGGATTGAGTAACAAAATGACAGTGCAACTGTTTATGAGGTGGGGTTACAAAACGCCCATGTTGAAAATATGGAGCGAAATACCAACAAACACCCAGGGCATTAGGG
The DNA here is from genome assembly GCA_016271365.2 of Neoceratodus forsteri. NCBI lineage: Eukaryota > Metazoa > Chordata > Ceratodontiformes > Ceratodontidae > Neoceratodus > Neoceratodus forsteri. The sequence goes on from CM057453.1 coordinate 1,268,659,612, forward strand.
TTTCCAACCATAATGACTACTTTGTAGAAAATGACAGGCGTCAGGGGTGTGACTTGGGATCAGGAGCCTCTATCGTAAAATATTTGCTTGAAGAACTGAAGAGATAACTCTCTTCTGATGTCTAAAATGGTCTGTATTTGCTGACCAGTTGCCTCTAAAACGGGCAGCACAGAAAGATCATCTTTGGCATGCTGAGCCTTGAGATCTTTCAGCTGAATCTGTAAGGTGTCTAATTATTTCATCTGCATGAAAAGAACTTGATTGTCTTCTTTCATAACACAGCTTTAATTGTGTCCCATAAAATTCTTGGTTTAGCACCTGCCTGATTATTATCAACAATAATTTGGGGGAGTTTCTCCTTGATCAGCGTATGAAATGCAGGGACATTAAATAAGTAATTATTCAACTGCCATAGAGTTTCTCCCAGTGGAGAGTTCCAACTCAGAGTCATCAACAGTGGTGCATGGTCAGAAAGGAGAATCGGAAAAATCTGGCAATTGCATAATTGAAGGACACAAGCCCGTGGTTATGTGGGGGAAGAGTTCCTTCCCCACATCCTTCTTAAACCTTGCAGCAGACCCCCACTCTGTTTAGAGTGAGTCGCACTCAGTGGCTTGCTGCTGCTGGTTCGGCAGCTGCATTTCTTTCCTCTCCCTGGCTGCGCCTCACCCCCGTTGTGTTTCCATCCCGTTTCTGTCTTGTATGTGCCCTCGTTTCATTTGTTTTGTTAGCCTCATCCCTTGTGTTTCTTGTTTTTTGGGGGGGGCTCTTCTGCACCTTCTAATTCCTACCCGTGGTGCACCCCTTGCTCTGCGGCGACTTTCTCAGCTAACCCTACTTTCTTGCCTCCCTGTCTAGCTTCGTACTACTTCCTCGCTACTTCTCCTATTTCTTTCTCTAGCAGCTGCCACCCCATGCCTTTAGTTCGTTCGCCATTTTCCTATTCCGCCATTTGTTGTCAGGATTTGGACTCTGCATTGCACCTCCTGCTTCGATTGCATTCAGTCGCATTCCGGAACTCAGTTCGTTGGCTGGCTACGATACAGAGCTGCAGCTCTTACGACTGGCACCTGGGAGACACTTCTGTTCGCACTCTAATTATGTAATTTACTTCAGCACTGTGTTTCCGTTCACTTGCTTGATATATATTCCATGCAATTTACTTTATTCATACTATGCCTGTCCTGGACGAATCCACGATATTACCTATGTGGAGTACTGTGCTGACTTTCTGTTTACTTCAGTCTATGCTCACCGCTTGCAGCACCTGGGCTTGAAACATATCAGGTTGCTTGCCTATCACCTGATAGACATGCCATTCCTTAGATGCACCTGGATTTCTTCTACCTGCGGTATGTTATCCTTGATTTACGCTTACTATGGCCTGTTCTTAGTGTGGGTTTGTGACATGAGGCTCTCTTGCGGTGCATGCTACTGGCCAACACCTGTTTAGCATATTAACTTTTGGGCTTCTATCAGAGAAGGTCTACCTTAGTAAAGCTCACAAGCTTCTCAGCAGCTGTGCATTCCTGACTTCTCAACACTGCCAGATTCTGTTTACCTTCCCTGTTGCAGTACTGGTTTACAGATTGAATTCTATAACCCATGGTTTCCCCTTGCTTGCATCGGATTCTGGATAGTCCATCATATTACAGCTCTGGGCATTCCATTATTATTACCTTCGTTATGTGCTGATTTATTCCTCAATAACATTCTGGTGCCCTTCCTTATATACTTTACATATTTAATTTTTAATTTTTTTTTGTGGGTCCAGCTACCCATGCTAGCGTCATGAGGCTCACTGCCACCCTCTACTACTTTTCCAGCTGATCTACGTGGGGCTCCAGCTGCTCATACTACCCTACATGGGGGTAGCTGCCTCTCCTTGCTTGTCTTACCTGCTAACCTATGTGGGGTTCAGTTGCACATGCTTGTCTACATGAAGTTCGCTGCTACTCTCTACCTTCTTACCTAACCAAGATGTTTGCTTCGATTTTCACCATGTTAATTCAACTCCCTGAAGTTATTGCTACCGTCTCCGCTTGGACTCCCTGTTGCCTTTCCTCCATATTGTCTTCCTTAGTTGAACTAATGCCTCAAGCATTGAATAACTGCAGTTTCAAGATGCTTTTTGCCTCTCTCAGGTTGCTATCTTTCTGCCAAAGTCTCTTCACTGCAACCCCTACAGTCCACGATCTTCAAGATGTGACAGTCTACAGTGCCATTCTGCTCTCATAAGTTTGCCTTAGACCCTTCAGTGCTGCTCCGCCTACCCTAACTAAGGATATGCTGCCATCACATTACCTTTCCTGCTCATGCTACCTGCTTCGCCCTCCCAGGGCTTAAAGGTCATCATGACTAATCTGCTATTGCAATCTACTGCGCTCCTCATGAAGTGGCATTCGTCTAACCTATGTTACATATTTACAGCGATCTCTACCTACCGGGTCGTGACCCTCTGCATGTCATGCAGTTCAGCATTTCCATTGCATTTTCTCACAGCTCTGCAATGTGCCTTGCCCCATAGGGCCATAGGTTAGCCATTGCATTTAGTCAGGCCTGTGCTCCTATGGGCCCAGAAGTCCTCTGTTCATATATGCTACTGCACCATAATCACCTGCTTCTATGACCTGCCTTTGCCCAGCGGGCTGGGAGGTTTATCTACTAATCACTTGCTTCTATGACCTGTCTTAGCCCATCAGGCTGGGAGATTTACCTGCTGATCGCCTGCTTCTCGACTTGCCTTCACCCATCAGGCTGGCGGTTTACCTACTACTCGCCTGCTTCTTCAACGCCTCGCCCATTGGGCTGGGAGATTTACATACTACTTGCCTGCTTCTTCAACCTGCCTTTGCCCATTGGGCTAGGAGGTTTACTTGCTGATCGCCTGCTTCTCGACTTGCCTTCGCTCATCGGGCTAGGAGAATTCCTAATCGTCTGCTTCTACATCCTGCCTTCGCCCATCGGGCTGGGAGGTTTAGCTACTAGTGCTCTACTTCTGCCTCACTCGGCTTGGGGCCTGGAGATTCGAACATTCTACTATACTCCTTCCTGCTGCCGTGTCAGCCAGCTGGAAGCTCCTTTACTATGGATTCGCATCTGGCCGTTTCTTCGTTCTTCATCTATTCTTGGATGCTTTGCCCTGCCGCCTCAGCTGTGTGGAACTGCTTCACCCTTTCCAGGACACTTAGTTGAGCTTCTCCTGAAGACCTTCACTATCCTAATTGTGCTCTACCACTTCTCGGACCCTGTGACAATGCTACTTCATGTGTCTCAGCCTCTTCAGTTATCGCCATCAAGGACTCCCATGCTCGACTATTCAGGACTCGTCAGGATATTCTTCACAAGTCAGTTCTAGCTACGGTATCATCCTTGCTTGATCCATAGATTCAACATTGTTATGCAACCTATTGGATCCATGAAACTCTCTGATTTGCTTGCTTGTACCATTCTTCATGCCCCTCACCTTCTTATGAACGTCATCTTGCAATGCTACTTCCCTGCTACTACATCTGCTCCTGCAGCTTTATCCACTCCATCAACTGACTTACATACAGGTCCACATATTTATACTGCTTGCTTGTACTACCTGCTTTGCTCTTTCTGAGCCTAGAAGTCATCTGACTAACTTGCAATTACAATTTGCTGTGCTCATCGCGAGTTGGAAACTCATCTGACCTACTTCTACATATTCACTACGTTCTCTACCTACTGATGCTCGCTTGCCCTCTGGATTGGAGGTTCCTACAGCTCCATTTGCCCTATTAAATGGCATGTGCCAGTTCTTGTGCTTCATCGCCGTGGTCTTCATTTGCTACCTTGCTGTGCTGAACTTGACTCAACGATTCTCTTTCTGACCTGGATGCTGGGACTTGATTCCTGGATCTCCTCTGCAAAGTCATCCTCACCTGCTGGAGTGCTTCACCACCTGTGCCTCTTCACTTCACGTTCATTTCAACTACGGATGCCACTCCATTTTCAATCCGGCCTGTACATGGACCCACAAACTTGAGGTTTACTGGATGGATGTTTGCTCTATTCATCTGACATGTCTCAATTCCATACGTCTTCAGTTCTCCATTTCTCTAGACCGGGTTCTACATTTTGGGGTTTAGATTAGCTGATTAGATTATTTAAGATTACTCTCCTTTAGTATGCCCAGAAGGACGGGCAGGTCAGTAGCCATGGGTCCTCAGAGGTATCCCCCCAAGGGGAGTTTTCTTCTCCTGCGTGCTACTGGCCACACTCTCCGGAGTTGGAGGAGGTGATCATCTACTCATATTATTAGGGGTGTATTCCTACTCGACTCCTTCATCAGTTGATACAGAGCAATTGTTGATATCATTTTCTTTTTGGGGGGTCTCATAATACTAGACAAAGCTTCCTCCCTACAGGTGGGATACAGAGAAAAGCCAAAACTGTCAAATAATAAATGATTCTCAGTTCAAGCATCGAAGCTCATTGCTCATAGTATCCGATTCATGCGTATTATAACCATTGACTTGATCGTGTTCATGCTGAAGTACCTAAGCACAAATCATTCCATACTACTAGTACCTAGCAACCATTGTCTATTTAACAGCTGGCCTCTGTATCCAACAGCCATCTACATCATTCAGCTACAGTATGTAACAAATGCACTGAGCTATTAACCATCATAAATGCTGATGTTCTTTGGACACATGACAAAAGTCTATTCAGGAATAAAGGTTATGGGGGGCTGAGTAGTGGCTATAACTGTGGTCTTGAGGGTGGAGCAACTACCATGTGTCACCTCAGCCCACCTTTTTAAAAAAAGCCTGTGCAGATTTTTGCGCTCCTGTTCTACTTGGGGGCAGATTGGTAGTGTCTTTAATAACAAAAAATCATATTGTAATCCTCTCCCATAAGTAAGACCCCTTCATGTAACTCCATGATCTTCTGAAACAAGAAGCTTACAGCCCCTACGTCTGAGCCTAGAGGTATGTATAAAATGACCAAAGTGATAGCGAGATCCAGATAGGTACCAGTAAGCAGGGCCAAGTGCTTACAGTGTATGTTGCAGTAGTTTGAAAGGGAGTTGCTTTAGGGACTAATATGGCTGTGCCACATCATTTCCCATTACAAAAAGAGTATGCAACTTCCTGAGCATATCTAAACTTATTTAAATTGGCATGCTCCTCTTGACTATGATGCATCTCCTACAGGAGGACAAAGGTGGGACATAGTTTCTTGATGGATCTCAACGGTATGCGTCTCCCATAGCAAAACCACTACAGTGACATACGATGCTGCCAACAACAGCAACATGTTGCTGTAGGAGTTGTGCCTGGGACCCAACAACACTTTCCCCCATCCTGCACCCCCTCCTTGAACCAACTCCGACTCGGAGATGGTATCCTTATTAATGGGTGGTGTGGGGCAGAGCCCCTTGTGTGGGTGGTTCGGGAGGGTAAACCCTCCCCCCAAAAAAACAGACCCTGCAAATCACAGTTGACAGAGAGCCTGGTACTGCGATGCTGGTCGATGAGTTCAGTGTTGACTTGACATCATAGAGCCATGTCATCGCTTTTGACCGCTTTATGGGGTTGATCAACCCATTAACATTATGGGAGTAGACCTTAAGTTTGGTGCGACTAGTCATGTTGGAATATTTAACAAATGCCTCCTATGATAGAGTGACCCCTGTAGTGATGCTAGAAAAAAAGAGTGAACAACAGCCTCAAATACATCAGCCCTTGGACCTCAAGTCTCAAGCTCAGTCAACGGCCCAGAGGCAGGGGCACCAAAATAATCCCCCTCCCACCCCATTGCAGTGCTGGCAATCACCTGTAATTGATCAAATAAAAGATCTTCAAGCCATAACCAATGTGTAGCCATTAAACATATAAAATAGTAAAGTATGAGATTCACAACACAACTAGTAGCCACGAATAATGAAACAAGTCTAAAGAACAAAAACATATTTATAGAAAAAAAAGAATGTATAGGGCTTCCAAGGTAGGAGGGTTCAAAGTAATACCCTCAAGGGAGCTGGGTCCCATTATGTAATAGCGACATGTTCCAATGGGGAAAAAAGGTCTCAACATAAGTTGACAGGTCTCCCTGGCCATGAAAAAATCCAGGCCAGCTAGGGCAGAGGGAGTCAGGAGGGACACCCACCAAAACTGCCAGAAAGAGTCGCGCTATCCACGGCACCTCTGGCAATGATATGGCTTAGCAGGACAAGCAAGCCCACTGTAGGAGGTAGACACAAAAAACTGTGACCCAGGAAAGCATCAGTGAAATATATAGAGAAGTCTATGAAAATGCCATGGGTACCAGCATAGAACTACAACATAAGAAAGGGAAATAAAACCATCCTAGCATACAATGTCCAGAAATTATAAAGGAGGAATCCCTTTCCCTTGCCCTTTTGCTTGCCTGTTCCCCTTTCTTTTCTTTTTCCTTTTCCTCCTTTCCCTTGGTAATATAAATCATAAAGTGAATCTCCACCAGAACTTCTGATCTCACATCTCCAACCCCCAACCCTGTTTATCAACATGATGCTCGTAATCTTAATAACAGTACATAAAAAGATAAACACACAATGAATCCAAAGTTCCAAGATGAGAGGAAAGATCACCATATACTCTCTCTAAGGAGATCTCAAAGTGTCTAGACAATTCAGCTTAGGACCCTTTAATATCAGGTACGTGTCGAGTTAGGTGGACCAGAATTCCACTGCAGGATGGGCAGAAGATACACTGGGGTCTATCAAGCTGCACAGGTCCAAAATAAAAACATAGAATAGTGATCTCCTTAAATGTTTGCAGTGTCTAGGCAGTGCAGTAAATATCTTTTGTCAGGCATGATGAGCCAGGGAGGCATGTTTCCACTACAAGGCAGAGAAAACAAGGTGCTCTACAAACCGTCCAACTGCACAGGCCGGCTAGAGCTTGCAACACAACTTGTCCAGTGCTGTGGTGATTAAGGCCAAGCATAACAAGATCAAAAGGTTCATTAAGAGAACCGGAGGCATTTATGCCCATTTTATCAGTAAGTACTAATAAACAAACATATGGAGGGTGGGCACACCAGGAGAATATGCAGTGGACTAGTGATTGTAAAGGAAACATGGACTGAATTCCTCCTCCCTGGGAGATTTAGGGCAAACTTGCAAGATCCTTGAAAAGGAACGAACATTTCAGTGATACCCCTGTAAAATCACAAGATAGTCTAAATAATTTAGCCTATGCCTTTCATATAGTAAAATCTCTTCGGTCACAAGTCAAAGGTGCAGATATTTCACTATAACATACAGAACAGGACACTACTTTTCCAGGCAGCTGCCCCTGATAGTGCTTCCAGCTGAGAAGTGGCTGTGGTGCAGAGTTCTTCCAGCAGCCTGCTCCCCCATCCCCGCCTGACTTCCACCAACATGATCCCAGGCAGCCACCCCTTATAGGGCTTCCAGTTGAGCAGCAGCTACAGCACAGAGTTCCTCCGGCTGCCCACTCCCCTAGCCCTGCCTAACTTCCATCAACAGGATCCCAGGCAGCCACCCTTGAAAGGGCTTCCAATTGAGCAGCGGCTGCGGTGCAGAGTTCCTCCAGCTGCCTGCTCCCCCAGCCTCACCTGTCTTCCATCAACAGGACCCCAGGCAGCTGCCCCTGATAGGGCTTCCAGCCAAGCAGTGGCTGAAGCATGGAGTTCCTCCGCCACCCGCTCCCCCATCCCCACCTGACTTCCATCAACAGGACCCCAGGCAGCCGCTCCTGACAGGGCTTCCAGCCAAACAGCAGCTGAGGCATGGAGTTCCTCCGGCCGCCCACTCCTCCATCCCTGCCTGACTTCTGTCAACAGGACCCAAGGTATGCTCCTAGCTGGGATTCGAAACCTGTACTTTCGACTGGACACAGTAGCCGCAGCATAGACTTTCATTGGCTGCTGTTTCCAAGCTCTCTCCCGATGATGGGCTCAGCTGTTTTTTTAATATCTTCAGCCTTACAGCCTGCCATTCTGCCTTCTACGGACTTTCTCCTACTGCATATTTTGGTTGCAATATGTTTGTTAGCCAGCCCTAGACTAGCAATTTGCATTTGGAGTTTAAATGCTTTAGCTGGAGTTCGAATGGTTTAGCTGGAATTTTTTAAGACTGTGTGTGCTTAGTTAGCCAATATTGAAATTTGTGTAATAACAACTCCCTAAGCCACTAGCTGCTGAGTTTCAAGTGTCAGTTTAAAACCTCCTTTCAGGTGTTTACTTGTATTGTCGCCTGCCAGTGTTGTGTAGTAACATTACTTGGCATTACAGTAATCTAATTACTTTGCCCTGTAGCGTGCGGTAGTTACTGATTGCTTATAAGAAAATGCAATCTTTGGGAAGTTACTGATTACATTTTCTTACAAGTAACTCATGTTACTGTAACGTGATCTCATATTGCTTTAAAATGTGTATGCAGCCAGCTGTGGTGGTGCTTGCAGTGCGGGGAACCATTAAATACCACGCAACCAGTGGCATTTCTCTTTTGATGCACCGCAGGCTTTCCACACATCACTAAATGGACTATTCAGTGCAGCTGCTGTGTACTGCCCATTCATCCTATCCCAGGCCCAACCCGATTTTACTGTAGACTAGTGTTCGGGTGTTCAGACAGTAGGGAATACAGTGATCCCAATGAGTTCAGGAACAGACAACCAGCCATCCAGTACCAGTCAGACTTGTGGTCGGGTTCAGGGGTAGCAGGCTGATTGATCACTAACTTAAGGTAAGACTTCTGACAGAGTGAATGGTGCTCCAGTAGGTACAGGGTGTACAGAATAGGGGGCAGCTAACCCTACACACTAATAACAACAAAACAAAGCTGCACTTCGTTGGCTAAAACTTACAAGAGAAACAATGCTATGGCTCCAAAATTGCTCCTGCATTTTATTGACACACTCGAAGTGTTTCTCCAAATGGCCAGTCAACCTGGGATATACTGCCCCCCAGCAAGTCCTACATGACTGGCCCATTTGGAGAAACACTTGACGTTTCTCAATAAAAAATGCAGCAGCCGATTTTGGAGCCATTGTGTTGTTTATCATTCAGGTTTTAGCCAGAGTACAGTTTTATTTTGAATTTTTTGTTTTGTAAGTCTGTCAGATTCAGAGTGAGCCAGCCTTGTCAATGTCTGGGCAAGAAAGAGGGCAGACAGTAGTTTGACTACTGCCACTGCAAACAGGGCCCATTTCCCACGTCAGGGTGGGGATCACTAGGTAGAAGACTTGACAATTCGATGGTCATATGTAGTCCAGCACCATGCATGCAGGCTAAGATGGCGGTAGGGTCATGAGGCAATGATGGTATGGCACAGGGTGTATCATACTGTTCTTTTAATAGCTGATTGCTGCAGTGCTCCTTTGGAGATAACGGAGCTGTCAAACAAAAAACTTAAATGCTTAAGGTAGGCCAGAGTACTAAAGACAAGGTGTTGTGTCATCATGTGCAGTGGTTAGACAGCTCAGGGGAGTGGAATCAACACAGGTGCATGGTGAGAGGATGCCAGGACCTTTGCATTAATAATAAAATTATATTTTTCACAGTAGTCGCAGTCAGTGAAGTGAACAAGTCAAAGATGGCACTGTCAGCCAATTAATCCCTTACTCCTCTCAGTTTGGGACATTTGATTTTTATTAGCAGTTTTCCTTTTGCCCTGCCCTTGCTTTTTATTTTTTGTTGTAGCCAGCATGGTAGTCTTTGGTCAGCCTTGGAACACTTTAGAACAGAGGCAGGCAGGCAGGCAACCACAGCAGAGCCAATGGCTCAGGCAGGGCAGGTCTGTGGGCCATCCCAGGGCTGAGACTGGGAACAATAGGAAAAAATGTCTGGGCTGCCAGTGTCCAACACAGTGGGCCATCCCAGGGCTGAGACTGGGAACAGTAGGAGAAAATGTCTGGCTGCCAGTGTCCAACATTTAAAATGTGCTTTTAAATTTAACCAGCTGGTAGATAGTAGGAAGCTGATGATGTCTGCAGATAACATGATGTATGTTCCCCCAAAAGGGCCCTGAGGCAGGAACCGGGGAAAGTGGGGAATTGGGGGGGCTGGGTTCAAGACTGTATTCACGCTGGCTGTGTGTTGTGTTTTTTTTTTTCCAGACAGAAGACAGGTGAAATTCATATCACTTGATCATTGTTTAGTTTGATGCATGAACTAGGGGGAGGCCTTAGATATGATTTGACACATGAAATGTATGTATGTATTAATCAGTAGCGGTGATGGATGCTTTCATGTTAAATAAAACCGTAACACTTGGTGTTGAACAGTCAGATCAGTGTTCTTCAGTCCTGTTTATTGTACCAAATTTGCTTTAAAGTCTACAGTATTTCCTCCATGTGTGCATTGCTGTATGTAGCACCAATAGTGAGCTTGATGGTAGCTAAAATCAGATGTCAAGTCTGCGGGTCATAAAAAATTAGGGAAAGGATGTGTGAAAGTTGCTTGATTCATTGTTTGCCTGCCTGCAAAGACATACCCAACCTGAGCAAGCCTTAAACATGAACATATGATGGTGGTGGTGGTGGGGGGGGGGGGACGTTCCCTGCTGTTTCAAATTCTCATCTTTCTGATGCTCTTGAAAAAGTTTTCAAGGTTGTTTTCTGGCACAAGTACATTCTTAAATATATGGAAGCATTATTTGAATAATGATTTATCCTATTATGTCATGTCCAGCAAAGAATATGTATAAGATGGCGGTAAGAAAAAGTATTTTAGCCTTTGGTAACCAGGTAAGGCCCATGTGCCTGTTGTCAGGGGTGACCTGGAAGCACTGGGCAGTTAAGTGGTTTTAGGAGGCAGTATAACGTAGTGGTTTAAGGCTCTTAGCTGCAAATCTGGAGACCTGGGTTTGAATCCCACAGGCCCCACTTGCATTCTGCGTGACCCTGAGCAAGTCACTTAACTTCCCTGTGCTCCCAGGTCGCACCTGTAAACAAGCTTTCAGCTTAGTGTGCTACTCCTGGTTAAGCAATTAAAAAAAAAAAGTGACTTGCTCAGAGTCACACAGTATGCAAGTGGAGGTTGTGAGAATCAATCTCAGGTCTGGTCTGCTGGATGTACCAAGCTCATTCACACCTCATTCCTCTAACCTCTAGGATTAGCTTTTGACAGGACAGAACAGCTGCAGCATGGACTTTCATTGGCTGCTGTTTCCAAACTGTCTCCCGATGATTGGCACAGCTGTTTGTTTAATTTCTTCAGCCTTACAGCCTGCTGTTCTGCCTTCTACGGACTTTCTCCTACTGCATATTTTGGTTGCAATATGTTTGTTAGCCAGCCCTAGACTAGCAATTTGCCTTTGGAGTTTAAATGCTTTAGCTGGAGTTTGAATGGTTTAGCTGGAATTTTTTAAGACTGTGTGCTTAGTTAACCAATATTAAAATTTGTCTAATAACAAGTCCCTAAGCTGATAGCTGTTGAGTTTCAAGTGTTTAGCATTTAATTCTAGCCTGTGCTACTTCAGTCAGTTTAAAACTTCCTCGTAAGTGGTCACTTGTATTGCCCCCAGTTTTTCCTGTCTTTAAAACATCCCCCTTTGTAAAATCCTTCCTTTTTTCTCTAGGCGACTTTTAAGTACTGTTGCAGTCATCTGCTCCATTTTGTTTTCTTTCCCCTCTTTGTCTCTCATCCCAAGCTGGCTGACTGAAATGCTCTCTAGCGCCGAAGGCCTGACCCCCCCCTTTCTCTTTTGCTCCCATTGTGTAACTCTCTCCCTGATCTGCCTATTTTTCACACTCTTTCCCCTACTGTATCACTCAAATCCATCCCTCCCATCATTTAACTCTAAGCGCCACCCTGCGGTGCCCCTCTATAACTATTCTAACTCCTTTTTTTCTTCCTTTCCAGGCAGCTGCCCTGATAGGGCTTCTAGCTGAGCAGCAGCTACGGCATGAAGTTCCTCCAGCCGCCCACGCCCCCATCCCCACCTGACTTCCATCAACAGGACCCCAGGTACACTCCTAGCTGGGATTCAAAACCCGTGCTTTTGACTGAACACAGCAGCTGCAGCATGGACTTTCACTGGTTGCGGTTTCCAAACTCTCTTCCGGTGATTGGCCCAGCTGTTTTTTTAATATCTTCAGCCTTTCAGCCTGTCATTCTGCCTTCTATGGACTTTCTCCTACTGCATATTTGTCCCACTCTTCCCGACCCCGGCCTCTATTAAATTGTCTTTAGCCCCTCCCTGCTTTTTCTATACCACTTTCTATTGGCCACAGTCAATCCACTGCTACTCTGTTCAATAGGTTTAGTTATTAGACCATCTCCTGACTCACCCTCTATCTGCTGTTTCATTTTCTGTTCTGTACACTAGGTTGCAAGTTTTCATGTTCTTTTTATTTTCTTTCTCCCTACAAACCACCTCCAGCTGCATCCTGGTTGCTAATAAATCACTTTCTTCCTAAGTCAGCAATGTGAATTTCCCTTAACTACATATCCCCTGCAATCCCTGCCTTAATTTATTATTTTCCCTGCCAGTCTCTCCTCTAGACCTTTCCTAATCGCTGACGTCCTCTCACTTTTCTCACTGTCTTTGACTGCCTTCTGTGAGTTGGGCACCCCTTCCATACCCTAGTGTCCAGCTGTAAACTCTCTATAGCACTTGCCTATGATGTATAGGATTACAGCTAACACAATGCCTCTTTTCATCTTTTTTTCTATAAAGCTGACTCAGATCTCTCCTGCACTGGATAATTACTCCACGAAAACATCATATTCAATCAGCACCTATCCTAGCATCCTCGCACCCCCTGCTTCCCCTATTGGCACTGACCCCTTAGTGTCTCTAGCATCCAGTGAATCTCAAAAACCTGCAAGTTATACCAACTCCCACTATGTCCTTCCTGCGAGGGTGGTCTTATATGTCTCCTTCCCGTTTTTCAATTGTGTTAATCAACATGAAACACGCTTCAGAGACACTCAGTCAAAACGTGGTTAGATCCACCTCTTTAAATCCCTACTCAGTGCTCTCAAAAAAATTCTCCTCCTATTGTTATTGTGCTCAGGAAATGTGGAATTAAACCCTGGCCCACAGGCGCCCATCCTAGCACCCTCCGACCTGGCTTAGTATAAAGGTTTGAGTTTCCTCCACATCAATGCATGCAGCCTCCTTAGGAAATTGGACGTTATCCAGGCCTGAGTCTGCCTCACTGAGCCGGATGTTCTAGTTATCTCTGAATCATGGCTAAAATCCCACACTCCTGACTAGATCATAAACATCCCCTCCTATAATGTATTCAGGGCTGATTGGCCAGCTGGGGGGGGGGGGTTGCAATTTACATGCGGGAAAAATTCTCTGTCTCTCCTATCAACTCTTCCTCTGTCCATAGAGAATCTGAATGCCTCAATCTAAAGGTCTGTATTTCCTCTACAGAGTCTTTAATTATCATTGTTATAGGCTGCTGTCAGGGGGACTAGACATGTTACAGCATCTCCATTCTGTACTTGGCCCTTATTCCTCAGAACCGATTATCACAGGTGACTTAAACTTTAATTGGCACTCTTCCTGCTCTTCTCCCTTAAAAGCCATCTGCGACACATTAGGTCTCTCCCAGCTAATTAAGGAGGCCACACGCGTTAATGCCAAAACCCCCACAAACAGTACCCTACTCGACCTCATCCTGGTGAACAAACCTCACAACTTCACCCACTCAGGTGTTTTCTTCAATGACATAAGCGACCATAGTGTCATTGCTTGTGTGAGGAATCTACCCAAACCTGTCTCCTCCTCCTCCACCTATATTTACAAAAGAAGCCGCTGTAAGTTCAGTTGTGCAGATTTCCTTGCTGACTTAAGTAACATCAGGTGGCAAGACTTCTACATTGCACCCACAGTGGATTCAGCTTACAATCTCTTTAAAACCTGTTACTACAGGTTATCAACAAACATGCCCAGCTTGTCAAAATTAGAACTAGGAAGAAATCATGTCCTTTGTTTAATGATTCGCTCAAATCAGCCCTATATAAGAGAGATGTGCTTTGGAAAAGGGCTCTCAATACCAGATCGCCATCTGGCTGGATGGCCTGTAGAGTCCACAGAAACCTTTGTACTAAATTAATTAAAGCAGAAAAAGCTAAATATTTTCAATCTGCCTTGGATTCCTCTAAGAATAATCCTTATAAGTTCTGGAAGACACTGAGAGAAATACAAGACCATAACTCTCCTCCTTCCCTCTCTGTGAAGATCTCAGTCAGGGACACTATAACCACCTTCAAAAAGGACATCTTAAACCTTTTAAACAATTACTTTTCTACGGTGGGCCTGGCCTTCGACTCATCTCTTGCAAATACCTATGCTCCTCTCTCCTTTTAACAGGCACCTCACAACTCCCCATTAGGCTCCCTCCCATGGGCAGACTAGGTGGGCCAAGTGGTCCTTATCTGCTGTCAAATTCTATGTTTCTATGCTAATTCCTTCAGTTTCAACCCTGTCACCTTTAAACAGGTGGAAGACCTGCTGTTAGCCCTTGATACAAGTAAGAGTGTTGGGGATGACCAAATTGACCCTTACTTTTTGAAACTTGGACACTATTTCCTGACTGCACCTATCAAACACCTTTTCAATAAAACCCTTGCTGAAGGGGTCTTCCCACATGATTGGAAGATAGCTCACATTGTCCCACTTTTTAAGTCAGGAGATCTAAGTGACCTGAGTAATTATAGGGCCATATCTCTCTTACCAACCCTCTCTAATATTTTAGAAAAAATTAACTCCCTAAGCAGAGACTATCTAGAGACATACAACTAGAGATGCAGCGAATTATTAATCCGCCTACGAAGTGGGCACTTCGTGTCCACGGAGTACAATGCGAAGTGGGACCTGCAAAGTGTTCACTTTGCATTATTATTACCACCTTGCATTCTCATTATGCCTTAACGCGAAGTAAGGCGAAGTGAGAAGAAAACAGGCACATCACATGGCCTGCAGTACTGTAAGTCACATGCTTTAACCAGGCAGAAGGAAGTGAGTCAGAGAAGCAGTTTCACTTTCTCCTTTGCATTTGTACAGGGAGAAAGCAAAATTGTGTGAGGAGAGGAGTTTGCCTGGCTGTCATTTCTTGTTACTGCCAGAACAATCAAACAGCTTTTTTTTTTTTTTTTAAACTTGTTTATTGAATTTTCTCATATATATATCACAGATATAACATACAGAGACTCACACACATATATATACCTGGGCATACACCCGGCCCCTCAGCCCAAAACTGGCTGCGGATACTATGTACATCTAAAACTATGTACATACACAGCTACATTAAAAATTCCTATACCTCTAATAGGTTATCTGTCCGGTATCTAACCTGGAGGCTAGTATAGGCCTTAATTTAGCTCATATATATATATATATAAAGCCTAATAGATGAATGCCCACCACCAAATATATTTAGGTTATCTTAGCAACTCCTGCTAAGGTCAGGTAACAAAACGCAGCTGTGTCCCTAGAAAAGAGAGAGAGTCCCACCCACAGCTTCCTAATCTGCAGATGTTTATATTCCTATCCTATATATAGCCAAAGGTACAGTTCAAATTATTTGCAGATTCTCAAAAGAAAACATGGCAACTAAGCCAACCTTCAGACCATTATTCATCTGCTAATCTCACCCCGAAAGACAGGCCCTATGCTCCGGGCACTTACTAGTTGTATGGAATAAACAACTTCCAAAGCCAGCCACCTTTTCTTATATAATCCAGTCTAACACTCACCCAACATCTGCCTTCGTATAATTCCCAGGGTTCTCTTAAGGTCCCCCACCCATTGGTCATATGTATAGGTAAGGCTGTCTTTCCAGTGCTTTAAGACAAAGGATTTGACGAGGGCCATGAGTAAGGAAAGGTGGTATTTGGCTGCAACCCCTGAAACCTGAGACAGGTCCCCAAGCAGCAGATTTCAGGCAGTATAAACTCTGAATAGTCTAGTATGGGGTCCATGTTCTGCTTAATTTTAAGCCAAGGGGGCTGAATCTTAGAGCAATCCCATATCACATGCAATATATCCCCCTGCTTCTCACCGCACCTGAAGCATAGGTCTGTCTGTCTGAGGTTTCTCGCACTTAGCTTTGCCGGACTATAGAACATATTAGGAGAAATAAACAGTTGCATATTCTCAAGTTTAGGTATAGTTATACAGTATAGTTACAGCTTTTCCATATGATCTTCCAGGTAGGCCTTAGGGGAGACATAATCTTGTCCCAATATGGGATTTGAGTTGGGAAGCTTGAGCCCACAAAATTCAAGAGCACCCTATAAGTTTGGGAGATGGGCTTATGTGCAAGATCCACTCCATTTAGTTTTTCCCAAGTAAACCCATTTTTCTGAGGATCCACTATCCCTTTTTTCACCCTGCTCAGCAGATTAATAAGATGCATCTTCTTGAAGAAATGCAGTCCCTCACATTGAGGTGAAAGAACAACACTAACCTCATGTATACAGTCAGACAACTTAAGGTCTCATAACTGTCTGGCCCATTATTTTGTAATAACTTGACCACCCAGTCGAAAATTCGGGTTGCCTAATATTGGTTGATCTCGTGCTTTCTCTTGCCCTCTCTTCTGTGCTGGCGTTAGAAAGGACCACCATGCATTAACCGTTTTTTCTATTGGAGACAGCTTCCCTTTTTAGGAAGCTTTTCTGGGTGGGAAAAAAGCAATGCTTCTGGGGAAACTGCCAATTCTTTTAAGATCTGTCTCTCTATATGAAGCCAAGTTGGCACATAAACCCCCCCCCCCGTCCATTCCACTGTTCCATTATTCCTAACTGCCCTACCAAATAATATAATTGGAGATCCGGCATCTTAAAGCCCCCTATATCTTGTGGAAGACGCAGGATGGTGTGTTTTTTCCTAGCGGGCTTAGAGTTCCATAGAAAGCCAGATAGCAGCTTTCTGATTTTTATAAACCAGGACTGAGGGAAAAGATATGGTGCCAAATAAATCGGGTGCAATAGCCTAGGCAATAGATTAATTTTAACCAATCCTAACCTAATTCAGTGGAAGTTTATTCCATCTGAGCATGTCACCCCTTATTGTGGTTAAGAGTTTTTCCAAATTGATCTCTGCTCCCTCCTCTACATTAGGAGTAATCCATATGCCCAAGTATTTGATTACTTTAGGGACCCAGTGAATCTGGAGTGGCTCGAAGTCTGCCCTGAAAGTGTGTGGTGTAAGGGGGAGAATTTGTGTTTTGTTTAAGTTCAGCTTATAATTCGAGACTGCTGAGTATCTTCGTATAATTTCCAATGCCTGTCTAAAGCCCTCAGCTGGGTTCTGCAAATGTAAAAGTATGTCGTCCGCAAACACAGACAGTTTAAGTTCTTCCCCCAAATTTTGATTCCCTGGATCCTGGGATCTAGGTTAAGTGCCCTTAACAAGGGTTCTAAACAAATGTTGAACAAAACAGGGGAAAGGGGGTATCCTTGCCAAGTCCCATTTCCTAATTTAATTTCTTGAGATATGTATCCATTGCATAACACCCTGCCAGTAGAGGCTGCGTATAAATTTTTAATTCCCCTAAGAAGGTCTTCCAGGAATCCCATCTTCTCCATGATGGCAAAAATAAAGGTATGAGAAACCCTGTCAAAGACCTTCTCAGCATCTAAGGAGATCAGCGCCATAGGTATCTGGGAGTCCAGCGCATAGTTTAGGATATGGTGAAGCTTCCTTAGTGCATCATGAGCCCCCCTACCTGGCATAAACCCTACCTGTTCCTGACTAATTAAACTTGGAGCAACTTTTAAAATTCTATTAGCCAGGATCCTTGTCAGGATCTTGATATCCTGATTCATCAGTGCTATCAGTCTATAACTCTCCGGGAGCTCCTTTGGCTTATCCAGTTTTGGGATAAGGGTAATATATGCTTGGTAAAGTGGGGAATGAGATACCCCTGTTTGCATTATCCTAGTAAACATATCTTTTAGAAGAGGAAGTACTGTTGAAATGCATGTTTTATAAAACTTGGCTGTACGGCCATCTGGCCCCAGAGTTTTACCATTCGGCAATGATTTGACCACCTCTAAGATTTCCTCCTCACTTATTGGAGCTGCCAGCCCTTATACCTGTGCCAAATCTAAAACAGGGAGAGGTATGTTTTCAAGAAATGCTTGTATTTCTACCCCATTGTCAGCCACTCCCCCTTGATAAATCCCTTTATAGTAAGTTGCAAAGGCATCAGCCATTTCTTGGGGGTCAGTTATAATTTCCCCTTCCACTTTTATTAAGTTTACCATTCATGCTGCCTCCCATTCTCTCACTCTAGCTGCTAGGAGGCGGCCAGGCACATCCCCCTGCATTAAATACTTAGTTTGGATTTTCTCCAAAGAAAAATCCACTTTAGCATAAATCAGTTCTGCCATCTCATCCCTAAGGTCCTTAAGTTCAGCATCTAATTGTGCAGATGACCCTTCTAGGGGCACAAGAGAATCTATAGCCCCTAGGATAAACTCCTCTCGGGCTTGTCCGAGTTTGTTTCTTCTCGCTGCATATCTTTGCGCTACCCCTGAATAAAGGACTTTACAGGCTGGCCAAGCTATTTGCTTATCCTGCAATGTTGGCAGTTGGACTTGAATGATCTCTTTAAGAGCATCCTCTAGCTTTCCCTGTAGTTTAGTATCGGTCAATAGAGATTCATCCAATCTCCATCTATGTGGCTTGGGCGGAGAGGCTTTTAGGTCCCATGTCATCTGTACTGGGGAATGATCAGATAGGATTCTACTATAAGTAGCCATTTCCTTTATTCCCACCAGGGCTTCCTTATTAACCAGGAAAAAAATCAATTCTGAGTCGTTTATGGCCCCTGAGAAAAAGTCATGTTATTCGATCCTTACGTGTATCAAGCAGGGTCCACCAATACCATAGCTCTAAAAAGACCCATGGCCTCCTGCGCTCTGGAAGGTTTTTTTTTTAGAGGGTGGATTCCTATCTTCCCAATTATTTAGGCACAGGTTCCAATCCCCTGTTAAAATGATAGGGTGTGTTGGCAACCCCACTACATCTGCCTCTAATGGAGCAAAAAAGTCCGGGTTAGGGGGTGTTGGGCCATAAATGGAGGTGATTGACAGGTCTGCACCCAGGATAGAACCTGAAAGAAAAATTCCCCTGTTGTCCCCTCTTGTTACCACCCTCTTTACCACATATGGGCAAGCCTTCCCCATCAGAATAGCAACTCCCCCTGAAGTAGTTGTGTTTCCCACTCCAAATACCTGACCCACCCACAGTTTTTTCAACAGATCCAGTTCCTCTGATAAAAGATGAGTCTCCTGTAAAGTCACAAGTTGGGCCCCCATTCGTTGGATATGTCTCAGAATTGCTAACCTTTTTTGCCTACCCCTAAGGCCTTTAACATTCCAAGAGATAATTTTAATATTTAACATTGTATATATATGCTCCCCTATTTATTACCTCACTAAGATCTGCCACTGTCTTGTTCTTGCTGAGGACTCTCTTTTCCCCCCACAATCCCTGATCCTATAGTTGCCCTCCCTAAAAAATAGCGATCCATGAATGAGCCATTTCAGTGTCCCCAGTCCCCCCTCAAAACTCATATCAGAATTAAAAGATAATCTCATCCTTCCAGCTTCACCTTACAATGTCCCATAATTTAGATTCTCCAGAGCACCAAATAGCTCCACTCTCTCCTTCTCCTTGCCCCTTTATCCAAAATCCCTCCCCTGCTTTTATTTCCAAAAATGCTTTGAATGTCCCCTTGTATACCGCCAAAAGAAGAAAGGAAAAAACAGCAGACTCTGGGAGATTCCACCACATTCCATCCTTCTCTTCCATAGCAGTAAGAAAAGGAGGGAGTCAGATCAATGACTAAAAAAGAAATTAATAGTAATAGATGTGACAAAGAAAAAAATTTGTTTCTTTTTCCCCTTTTAAAAAAAAAAAATAAATAAGATGTGAGGGGGATATATTCCTAATGGTCTCACAAAGTCTAGATATTTTCAGGCAATCCTGCCTGATTATGTTTCAATGTGCACTAATATTTAATGGCATTTTATTTTAGCATGCTATTATAGTGCACTTCAAGTTCTTTACCCACTGTTCCCCCATGGGCCTTCATTGTTTCTTAAAATAACCACCTCCCCTGTAGCACAGTTTTAGTTTTCCTTGTCTTGCGAGGGAAGCCCAGCTCTAGCCCTTCAATCCAATACTAAGCCAAGAATCTTCGTCTCTGCTTCCCCCCCAAAAAGACTGGCCACAGTATTAAGGTTGGCCTGGTGAAAGGAAGCAGTAACTTACCAGGGGAATAAACTTACAAAGGAAATAGATAATGCTGCTCGCTATTCACCCCAGTTGTGTAAACTTAAACCCTTAGCTCCTTTCCCCCAGGATCTGCCTTCCACATTCATTTCGGAGCTTACCAAATGTAAGAGCAGCAGGTTCTCAGCTATATGGTACGACACCGAACCTGTTCTTTAAGCAAACATGGGCTAAATAAAGCGCTCTCACCGCACCATTTAAAACAGGCCTTAGCCCCCACCCCCATCGTAGAATCGTTAAATTGGATAACCTAGGGCACATCCACCCTCTAGTGGCATTGCTCAGTAGTTTCTTTGCTGCAACTCAAAACTGCACTGAAAAAGAAAGACTGCCATCCAGGTTCGCAGCATCAACCCTATCCCAATACCTCCCTGCAGCTTTCCATATCTTTTTTTCCTACCACTCAGTCCCCTGTGATGCCCCAAAACACAAATGTAGGTTACCTGCCTAATGTAATCAACAGATTGTTTAATTTTAATAAACTATAAACCAGTTCAGTCCATGCAAAGCATTTCAACCTTTCTCCTCTTCACATCTAGATCGGATTAGAGCTCCCCATTGCCACAACTAGGCCAGTAAGATTGGAGGCTTGAGTAATGATGGAAGCTCAAACCTCAAGCCCTCCAAAGCATCACGCACTGTTAAGTATTTTTTATCTCCAGCTTGGAGTTTAACTATTAAGGTCGCTGGATACTACATCCGAAACTAGATCCCAGCAAGGTATAATTCCTTTTTGATGTCTGAGTACTCTTTCTGGTGATCTCGAACAGATGGGGTTTGATCCTGGAACAACCACAGAGTCGCCCAGTTCCATTGCAGATTTTTTGATTGCTTAGCTTTACTGAGAACAAAGGCTTTTTCTTTGTAATTAAGGAATCTCATTAGTAATACCATGGTGAGAGCTCCGAGAGATCTCTCTAAGTGCTTTCAGTGCTCTTTCTAAATTATATGCATCCCCATGAATTAAAGGTGCAAGTAATTTCAGAAGCAGATCCTGAAGAAAGGTTACACAATCTGCCCTCTCCATTCTTTCGGGAAGCCTGGCCATAATTAAGTTATTTCTCCTACTACGTGATTCCTGATCTTCGATGCGGTCTTCCAGATTTTTAACTTGTTTTCGTAAAATGACAACTTCTTGCTCTGTTGACGTGGTTTTCTTTTCCTGCAATGAAACCCTGGCCTCTAGATCTCCCATCCTCCTTGTAAAACATTTAAAGATCGGCTTCTGATTGAAAATCCATACACCAAGCATCAACATTTATTTAATTTCAGGATGTCATCCATGTTGCTTTCTCTCCCCTTCCTCACTCCTCGTCATCCTGATCCTCAGGAACAGGAGAAAGGGTTTCTGGCATTCACTACCAGAACACAGGCTGGCAAAGGGCTCTGGTTCCACACTCCCATTTCGGCCATGCAATTGGGCCTTTACAGATCACCACAAAGACCAGGCAGAAGATTCAATCCGCACCTTTCAGCTCAATCGGAAGGCAGAGAGAATTAGTAAATTTTATTAACGATTAGATTACCAAATTGAGCCAAATAAATGTTTTAAAAGTAGAATAAATTGCCCAGGGCCCAGGAGCAACACTCAGGACGTCCTCTCTCCTCCAGCTCATCACGTGATCCTCTCTCAAACAGCTTTTTTAAAAGCTATTTTATTTAGTGTTTGTATTGTCTTATTGTTTTTTTGGTTAGTGAATTTTTTAGTATAAGTTTTGTTTTTGTTTTGTGTGACTGACTGACTGTGTGTGTGTGTGTGTATATACGTGTGTGTGTGTCCACTGTGTGTGTGTGTGTGTGTGTGTGTGTTGTGCCGTGGACTCAGGAGGATGGAGGGTCACATTGGAGTTGGAGAAGGTGAGTCGCTGGCCCATGGGCACATTAGGAGGGGAGGAGTGTGGACCCGTAGGGGACGGGGTGGTCATGTGATGTTGGACCGCTCCAGACTCCTGGCCAGTATTGCTTCCCCTGTGGAAGCAACAGGAGAAGCAGCAGCACTAATGCCACCGGTGGCTGTTGCACATCCACCTTCTCCACCACCACCACTAGCAGCAGCTGTTGGGGCCCCAGCAGCACCCCCTCCACCACCTCCACAGCCACAGGAGGTGGCCCCAATTGTGGTTGGTGGGACCGTCCCGACAAGTGCGATTTCTGTGTCTGGTCCTCCAGCAGCTCCCTCAGTGTGGAGTTTTTAATTGATTGTGGGGAGACAGCACAGTGGTGGAGTGCCATGTGTGTGTGGTGTGCTGGTGCACGTGGGCCCCTGGGACACATTTGAGGGACCAGTGGCCAAGCACCCATGCTGAATCACCACAGGGCAGAGCCGAGGCTGCCACAGTAGGGGACAGGTGTTCATCTGCTGGCCCTTCCATGGCAGTGGCCGAGGGTGCTGCTGGGGTGGGAGATGTGCCTCACAGCAGTCACCGTCACAGCAGGAGGAGGAGGGCTACATCAGGTGCTCCACCACCACCACCACCACCGCCACCACAGCCACCAGCACCACCCTATCCACCACCAGCCACACTACCTGGGTTACCCACTGCAGTGGACCCCAGCATAATCCCTGTAAGCCAGTCTGACCTCGTCCTGGTGTGGGCAGCACTGGAGGAAAACAAAAAGCGTTTCAGTGCTTTGGAGCAGCAGGTTACCAGAGTGGAAGCACAGCAGCAGCAAATACTTTCAGTGCTGCACCTGCTGCTGGACCACCATGGCATTCCACGGCCATAATAAGTCTGGCATGCTTTTGGCCTCCACACCCAGCCCCACCCCTGATCCCACCCACTACTGTGTTGTACTTTTGTTGTGTGTTTTTTGTTTGTTACTATTAAATCATACACATTTCCTTCCAGGAGAATCTTTCTTGCATCCATAAGTGCAATACATTTTTGAAAACCAGTAAATGCATTACAGTGAGTCACGTGATGGAAGCATTCCCATTCTGAAAATCTGCCCACATTCTGCTTCCTTCTCAGCAAGATTAGGATGTGATAGCAGGAGAAGCAGCGTGTCTGTTCCTTACAGTGAATATCTGATTGCTGCAGGTTGCGAATGTTTGCTTTATGTTAATGATTCAGTTTGTGGTGAAATGTGTGGCCTGTTTCCAGTAAGAAGAACCTTGTTGTTGGTGGAAACATCACTTCACCCCAAAGTGAACCTTATAACGATAGGAAACATTGCTTGGGATAACTGCTGGGCATTCCCGTGTAGTGGAGCATGCACCTGAGCCCTCTGCATCGCGTCTTAACGTTGCTAAGGAAGTGTGGCACAAATGTGGGTTGCTTTTCAGATTGTTAATTCTCCATCATGTGACTTAACTGTAATGAAATTATGGTGTTTGTCAGACACATATTGCACTCTGTGGAGCAAGAAATATTCCAGTGGTAGTAATGCCCCCACATATTAGTTTATGTGCATCACCATAACTATGTAATGTGGTGACTGTCTGTAAAGCAGCAGCGCAACAATCTGTTGATAACTCTCTGACCTATATTTTTTAATGCTATATTACAACTTCCTTTACTTACATCCTGACTGACTGGAATGATACAATAACTTGCAGTAGTTGAGTGTGCTACACTACCTTTTTTCATGTGTGAAATAATGAAAGGAGCATTCCTTTTAAATTGGTGCTGACCAGGTCTTTGTCATTGTTTTCTTCCGCTTTTCTCCATCATATCAGTTCAATTAGTAGTTATATATCACTTCTGTTGTTAATTAACAGTTATGCAGCAGGCAGTGTTTTATGACACCACGGAACAATAATTATTGAAAAGCAGCTGGAAATAAATACAAACCTGATCCGAACAATATTGGAAGGCGTGTTAATTTTTTGTCATACATGAAAAAAGTAGTCAAGTAAGTAAAGCAGACATAAATTGTGAAAAGAAGCATATCATTCAAGTCATGACTCGGAGGTAACTAGTGGTAACTGTGGCAATGTAAAGTAGCTAAGAAAGTACAGTTCAAAACTGTCAGGACATTCTTGCAATGCTGCTTTAATTATAAAAATGTCAGTATGACATCATGAGCTCACAGCGACAATCATAGAAGACAAAAAAGTGGCACAGAGTCCCCAGATTTTTTCTGCAGGCCCACAATGCATCCTCCTTGTGTGCAGAAAATTGACAAGTGGTAACAAAGTGAAATGAGATTGTTGCAGCACATACAAAGTCCCCCAGAATTAATGGCACACTCAGTCATGCACGCAGTGGTGGCACAGAGTCCCCAGATTTCTTCTGCAGGCCCACAATGCATCCTCCTTGTGTGCAGAAAATTGACAAGTGGTAACAAAGTGAAATGAGACTGTTTCAGCACATACAAAGTCCCCCAGAATTAATGGCGCACTCAGTCATGCATGCAGTGGTGGCACAGAGTCCCCAGATTTTTTCTGCAGGCCCACAATGCATCCTCCTTGTGTGCAGAAAATTGACAAGTGGTAATGAGACTGTTTCAGCACATACCCTAGTATAAAATGATGACTGTGAGGTTCGTGTTGCTGGTCCAATGTGTTGTGCGAGACGATTCCACCAAATGAAATGTGATCATCTCAACTGGATTGAAAGGTGCCCTTTACGAACATACAAACATATGAAATTTGCCAGCAGATAAAGGCCTAGAGGTCTATCAAGTCTGCTCGAATGTGCAGCTAGCACCCCTTATTCTGCAGCTGCCCCCATTCCACCCTTCCCATCATTAACCCTCCCTTGTCCTGTCCATCCCTTTGAAGCAGTCCACTGTTCTACTGGATACCACTTCTGCAGGTAGCATTCTACCGCAGCCACCACCATCTCTGTAAAGAAGTGTCCTCATCTCCCTCCTGAACCTTCCTCCCTCCAGTCTCATATCATGGCCCTGGTGGCCCTCCTCCTTACTTTGAACAGCCCTCTGTACCCATCTTGTTTATTTCTTTCATGTATTTGAAGGTTTCAATCATGTCACCCTGTCCCTCCTCTCTCCAGTGAGTACATGTTCAACTCCTTCAACCTCCTCTCGTATGATAAGTCCCCTAGCCCCTTGATCATCTTTGCCACCCTGAGCTGCACCCCCTCCAGTAACTTAATGTCCCTCTTCAGATACTGGCACCAGTACTGCACACAGTACTCCAGGTGTGGTCTAAATAATGACCTATACAGTGGCAGAATCACCTCCTCCCTCCTCGAGGATATACCCCTTACAATACAACCCAGCATTTTGTTGGCCTTTGCAGCCGCCTTCCTACATTGTGCTGAGTTGTTCATTGACCTGCAATGAGCACACCCAGATCCTTCTCCTCTGTCTGGGCTAGCTGCACCCCCCAGCTGGTAACTCCTCCTTGGGTTCTTCATCCCAAAATGCAGCACCTTGCACTTTTGACATTAAAGCCCAGTTGCCAGGTGTCTGACCAGGTTTCAAGCTTTGCCAGATCATCCTGCAACCCTGCCATCCCCCTAGGTCATCCACCACCGCACTTCTACCTTGGTATCATCAGCAAACAGGCTGATCTTGCTCTTGATGTCCCAATATGTCTGTAATGAATATCCCAAACAACACTGGTCCCAACACAGAGCCCTGTGGAACACCGCGCGTCACTGCCCCTTGGGTGTGAGAGCCCCACCCACCACCACCACCCTCCTGTTGCCTTCACTGAAGCCAGTTTCCTACCCATCTCACCAGCTTTGCACCACGACCCTGTGCCTACTACTTCCTTCCCAGCCTTCCATGCGGACGAAGTGAATGCCTTACTGAAGTCCAGATAGGACATCCACTGCATGGCCCTGTCCAGTTGCCTAGTTACCCAGTCATAGAACTCCACCAGGTTGGTTTGGCAGGATCTGCCACATATGAATCCATGCTGTCTGCTGTCCTGCAGTCCTTGGCCTCTAGAGGGCCACCAGCCTCTCTTCAGGATAGTCTCCATTAACTTACCCACGATGTATGTGAGGCTCACTGGTCTGTAGTTTCCTGGTTCATCCTTGGGGCCACTCTTGTGGAGGGCAACACGCATGAGCCATCCTCCAGTCCTGAGGTACAATCTCGAATGTAGTGAGGCATTAATAGGGTCTGCCAAAGGTCCTGCAAGGACCTCTGCCAGCTCCTTCAGTACCCTGGGGTGGATGCCATCTGGGCCTGGTGCCTTGTCCACCCTCAGTGCCTTCAAACCCTCTCGAACTCTGCCTCCATGATTTCCCATCTGTCACCCCTTCCCCTGCTTCTGCCATTTCTCCCACCTGGGTGTCACCCCTCTTCTCTTTAGTAAATACTGAGCAGAAGTGCTCATTTAGTGCTTCTGCCTTATTGCACCCTGCTTCCACCCAACCCCCTCCTCCCAATCCTTACTATGTGGTCCTTACAGCTCCTTTTCTCCCTGATGTACTTAAAGAAATCCTTCCCCCCCCTTCTTAATACCTTGTGCCAGCCTGAGTTCCGTAGATGCTTTGGCTCCACTCACTGCCCTTGTCACCTCCTTTGATTCTGTCAAGAACTCCTCCCTATCCTCCCCCCTCCCTGTTTCTTGTACTTCCCTAAAGGCAGCTTTTTCTTCCTTACCTTTTCCATGACCTTCTTGCTCAACCAGCTCAGTTTCCAGCCTAGCCTTCTTGCTCTGGACTTTGCAGCAGGTTTTGGTTGCCTCACTATCCCCAGCTTTATCAGCTCCCACCTCTGGTTAGTGTCCATACTAGATTGAATTCTGGCCAGGTACCCTTTACCACTTCCTCCATCCTCCCAAAGTTGGCCCTCCTGAAGTCCAGCACTCTTGTGCCAGATTCCACTCCTTCCTTGCCCATATCCAATGTGAGCCATACTGAGTGGTGGTCACTCCTGACAGCAGTTCCTCCACTGTAAGTTCTCTCACAAAGTCCCCATTTTCCAGCACAAGGTCAAGGGTATTCCCTAACCTGGTTGGTTCACTGACCATTTGCAGCAGGAAGCTGTCCTGGAAGGCATCAAGCAGTACCTGCTCTCTTCTGTTCCTGGTTGTTGGGGTACTCCAGTCCACTCCTGGCATGTTGAAGTCCCCACAATCACCACACTACCCTTCTCGCAGGTCCTCCTGATCTGTCCCGCTAGTTCCCTGTCTAACTCCTCTGTCTGGGATGGTGGCCTGTACACCACTCCCATTCTAAGAATCCTATTTTTGGAATCCTGGATTTGCATCCAAAGTGACTCCGTACTACCCTCCTCCCCTTCCTCCCTACACAGTTCAGTCCTTCCTTCACATAGTGCCACACCCTCCTTTCCCAATCACCCTGTCCCTACAAAATAACCTGTACCCTGGTACAGACAGGTCCCAGTCATTGTATTGGGTGGCCCATGTTTCTATGATGGCTGCAATGTCCACCTCTCCTCTGCCATGAGAACCTGTAACTCTGCAGTTTTCCTCCCAAGGTCCTAGCATTAAGGGTAACCACCTTCCACCCTTCCCCTCCCATCCTGCCCCCTTTCTAGCACCACCAATAGTACTTGCCATGTCCCTTTGTCACTGTTAAGGGGTAAGCTCATATAGTTTCCCAACCTGTGGTCTCTGCATATATCTTCCCAATTTCCACCCCCACTCCTAGTTTAAATTCCCAACTTCCTCTATGTACTCCTCCATCCTCTGTTTCAACACTTTCTTCCCTCCTCACTCAAGTGTAGTCTGTCCTTGGCATAGAGACTACTGTCCTCCCAGGTCCCTCCCACCCCAACAGCCCTATACCCTTTAGCACAACACCAGGTTCTTAGCCATCCATTAAATTCCTCTATTCTCAGCTTTCTTGTTGTGCTTGCCTTTGTGCACTGGAAGTATCTCTGAAAAAGTTACTGATCTTCCTGCTCCCTCACATAATTGTGCTAGTTCCTCAAACCTCCTCTCTGACTATATCTACTGTCTTGTCAGCCAGGTCATTTGTCCCAAGATGTATAATTAAATGACTTGTCCCTACCCTTTTAGCATATTTCAGAACAGATTGTCCCACCCTTTCTGCTGTCATTCCTGGCATGGCCTCCACCCAAATCGACCATACTCTCTCCTGCTACCCACCTGAATCCTCTTAGTATTGAGTCCCCAGCACTAAGATTCTACCCCTCTTACTCCCTGCTTGCTTCCATTCATCTCCTCTCTCATTTCCAGCTCCTCTTCTTCCTCCTGCACATTATTTCCCTTTTACCCTGTTGCAATTCTCCCAGCAGAATTTCCCCAGCTCCAGTTTGGTCCAGGCATTTATCAAATACTCCTCTAATTTCATCATTCCCCTCCACCTTCTTCCTCTCTAGCAGTGCAAAACTATTTTCTAAGACCCTTCACACATGCCCGCTCCTCTCTTCATAGTAACCTGTTCTCTCCTTCACTCCATGACTTTTGCCACTTCTTCAGCCTCCCTCACCAGTCCCTATCTCCTCCTTCCATTTGCCTTTTGTCTCCTGACCTGGTTTCCCGACAATCGTTCTTCCTGGCCTGGGCCCTTTGTCTCTGCTTCCCTTCTTCTGACCCTCTCACCACTGTTGGCTTAAATCACCCTCCTCATCTCTCCCCTTCTTCCCCTCCAGTATTAGGCTGACAACCCACTCCCAATCTGCCTTGCCTGTCTTAGTTCCTCCTGCAGACCCTCAATCTCCTTTCTAAGTTTTTCTATGTGGTTGCACTACAACATCCTCCCACACTCCAGGCAATGTTTTAGAAGATTGTGCACCACAGTTGTTGCAGCCCACCACCCTACCCATTGCTGTCGTTGCCCACCAACAACCCCCACCCTTCCAGATGCAGGATACCAAACACTCCCCAAGTCTCCCTCCCCCTCCATCAGTGCAAAACATTCTTTTTCTTTATTTCCTTACCCCCTTTGTTGTACTACGTTTAGATAGATTGAACACTTTACTTTTATATTCCTATCCTTCCTATCCACACTCAAAAAGAGACTTTAAGTAGTCATTGCACAACCATCTTCAAACTCCTACTGCTCCTTTCCCAAATGCAATATCAATGCAAAGATGTAATAATGAAAGCTATTTTTGCATTTACTTCCCTTCCACTGAGACAGCAGTCACCTTTTCACTTGCTGCTGTTCCTATCCTGGATGTCTGCTTCTGCTATGACAGGTGCATATCCCTTGCCCGTTTGAGGTGAGAGACCCCTGGTACAAAGGAATCATGGACCAGGGTGGGAGACCAGCCAAGTCATCCAGAAACAATCAGGTAGCTGAGGCCTGGTCAGACCATTAGCACCCCCCCACTCTGCATAAACTTTGCAGCTAGTGAAGCCAGCAACAATGACTCACAATTCTACTGCAAGCCCCAAATAGGTCTGCTACCCAAAGAAACAGGACTCCAATTCAAACAGCTCACCAACACCACATCAAAATAGGCTTGGAATTTGAAGATGTAGGTCTCAATTCAAAGAAACAGATCCAGTTAAATCACACCAATTATATTCTAAAACAGAAGAAACAGGCCTCTGCAAATGCAGCCTGCCACACAGTGAATCATCAAACAATGAGCCCACTTATAGCTACCAAAACAGGTTTCAAAATTCCAACAGCCCCAAACAATACCCTGCTAGCCCCTTAGTAGTAAGAAAGGAAAGAAATAACTTTCTACCAAGTAGAATCCACAAGAAACAATGTAAAAACAAGAAGAAGAAGCTACTGTACTGTAGATCTGATCCTATCCCCCTTCTAGTTCCTTTGGCTGTACACTAATAGTAACCTTGGTGAGTAGATATATATATAGATTTATGGTTGTGTATTTTGTAGGTGATGAGGAGGGGGGTTGAACTTGAAATGGATATATACTCATGCTATTGTTCTGCATCACACAGGTGACTCATAAACTGTTGGTGTGCACATTCCAGTGCTCAATGAGAATTTTTTGCGCTTAAATTGGAAACGGATAACTCTCAAGCATATGAAGGTATTTTTTTTTGGGGTGGGGGAATCATATTTTAGTTTTGTCTGTAATGGTTTCTTATTTTTACTTCTTCAAATTTCATCAGCATCCTTCTGGAGTCCGGTTGTTAATGATGGTCATGGTCATCTAATGAAACAACTTCTGTGTGTTGCATGTGTGCTCAAGATCGGGGGAGAGGTGTGTCTGATGTTGAAGAACTTTTTTGGATAAGGCCACTTTGACAGAACAACAAAGCATCTCGAAGTTTCCTAAAAAAGAAATGAATGACTTCTTACAAGTTACAACTTCATTGTTATGTGTCCCTCCCTGGTTCTCAAATCTCAATCCCTATTGCCAAGTTACATTTCAGAGACACATCTTGTCAACTAACACAACTTGTTGTGTGCAATATTTCCAGCAGTCTTTACAAAACAATGAAACGGATGAAATAAAATCTTCATACTTACCAGAATGGATTTCACATGGCTATTACATTGTTTCCTCTCTGTACGGTACAGCTACAGACTCTTTCCCAACGAGTATTAGCTATGCAGTCTGTTTTTGTTCCCTGTAAAAGAAAGAAAGAAGTGTATGCTGTATGTGTTTTGCCACTGTGGCTCTGAAAGCTACAGAAAACAAAACATACAACTTAAGGAAGTGAGGCAGCATAACAAAGAGTGCACATACTCACGTTATGGTTTAAATATGAAGAAGCTGGTGGTGGTGGTGCACTGGTGGAGTGGTGGTCCGTGAGGGGCAGACAGACTCATGGTGGCAGACTTGCATAACATCAGTCCTGATGATGGTGGTGGTGGTCTGTGAGGGGCAGACAGACTCATGGTGGCAGACTTGCATAACATCAGTCCCGGTAATGGTGGTGGTGGTCCATGGGGGGCAGACAGACTCATGGTGGCAGACTTGCATAACATCAGTACCAGTGGTGGCGGTGGTCCAGGGTGGTGGGGGCACACCACCTTTTAAATACTGCAGTTAAAACCTGCCAACATTAACCACATCATCATCCTCATAAAGAAAACTGCCCTCACAGTCATCGATGTCTGAAGTCTGACCACTGGGAAATTCTTTCTCCATTGTGTCGTCATCTACTTCAGTGGTTGGCTGTTTCAGGCAGCCACTGCCAGTGCCACCAGGATGCTCCATTTCCACATCAGCAAGACCACCATGACTAGGCTCGGGTACGAATACTGAGGTTGTAGTCTGTACTGGTATGTGCCTCTCATTCATTTTAATGAATGTTAACAAACTAACATTTGCAGGAGACAGGTTTGTCCGACGATCCCGGACTGTTGCACCTGCTGAGCTGAATACCCTCTCAACACTTACACTGGAGGGTGCGCATGTGAGGGACTTCAGTGCCACTGTAGTCAGCTCTGGCCATTCACTGACCTTTCCACTCCAGTACAAAAGAGGATCTTCACTTATTGTCAGATGCCTGTTTTCAGACAAATATGACTCAACCATTCTCTGTGCAGCACTAGGTCCAATTGTTGATGCATCAGCCTGTTCTCCAGAATCATTTATTTTCACAAATACCCACTTGGGAAAAGCCTCCCAAAGCGGGTTGACGCCACCCACTTTGGATGACAGACCACCTGGAACTACAGCCCCCTTACTCTTACATGATATGCTTGACAGTCCTACAGGTACACCTTCAGCTGGATTATGCTGCTGAGGTTTGCTTACCTTGGCACGTGACTTCTGTGCCCCATGAACCAAGCGCACCGGTTGACCACTGATATTTTTTACCTGTTCAGGCTCTCCCTCCAGTACTGATGCAATTTCACGTTTGTATCATGGGTCCAGCATTGTTGCCATGGCAAAGTTGTCACTACGCTGAATACTCACAATGTGACGATTCTGGTCGAATACTGTCAGCATGTGTTGCAGCAACATACTGCTACCACCGTCTCCGGCAACATCAAGGCTATGCTGTACATTCACCAATATCTGCCTTAGCACCCACAGCAGTGGAATTGATTGACTAATGGAGGCAGACTCGCCACTCACTGCCTGTGTGACATGTTCAAAACGCCACAAAATTGTTATTACAGAGTCCATGAGGTGCCACTGTTCAGTCGTCATAGACATGGAGGCCCCAGAACTGTCACGGCTAGTGTGCATAACAAGATATTCTGAGATGGCTTTGTATTGTTCATACAACCTCCCTGCCATGTATAACGTGGAGTTCCATCGGGTGACAACTTCCAGCTTCATCCGGTGCTGAGGCAGGCTTTTTTGTATCTGCAACTGCCGCAGTTGGTCGCAGGCCTTTCCAGATCTTGAAAAGTGAGAGCAGATACGTCGTGCAATGTTCAGCACTTCCTTTATGTCAGAGTGCTGCAGAAACTACTGAACCACAATATTTAAACAGTGGGCCATGCATGGAACACGAAAAAAAACACCATTCGTGATGCATTTCACCACATTTGACCCATTGTCACTTGCTATGAACCCAGCTCTCAGGGACAGAGGGTTTAGCCATCTGTCAATTTCAGTCTGTACCATGTCCAACATGTTCTCACCAGTGTGTGAACAGGTCACACTGTGCATAGCAATTGTTGCATGTTGGCGAATTCAGGAAGATTGCTGCAGTGACAATCCACCTTACTGCACCGATTATTCACACTACCAACATCACAAACAACCCCAGGCACCTGCTCCCAGTGTGCAGTTATACACAGATGTGAACTCCCTGCTGTTTTGCCACTTGTCCACATATCCATACTTAAATGGATGAATGGAGAGGAGGAATGTTGAAGGGTATGTCTTACTGAGTCAGAGACAGTGCGGAACAACTCGGGAACAGCAAGGGTAGAAAAGTATGTCCTGGATGGGACTTTCCATTTTGGACAGGCATGGGCAGCAAACTGATGGAATCCAGAATTCTCCACAAAGGAGAAGGGCAAAAGATCAATTGCCAGCATTTCCGCTACAGCAGCATAAAGTTCACATGACACTATATGATTGGGGAGGGACTTCAGCTTATGCACAAAAACACTCTCTAACGTGGGCTGACTTAAATGTTTTACATGGGGTGTGTTGGTCACAAATGGTTGTGCTCTGTGATGAATGACATTGGCAGGGGGTGGAGTGTGGACATTTGATGAAGACAGTTGCACAGGTGATGACTACAAACCCAGAAATTATGTTATTTTTCCAGATGTACCACTTGCACTAGACATACTGCATTCACCACCACCACCACCACCACCACAAAAACTGCTACTCTGACCAGCACTGGACAACATTTCAAAGTCATTATGGTCCTCCACCTCATCATGCCTGTAGTAATCCTCTGCTCTTATTACCGCACTACTGCACACGTTTAATTTCCTACTGGGCTGAACAGTCATGGAAGGGGATAACATGCTGGCTATGGTTGCGGTGATACAGGTGAATGCCCCACTGTGGTATTAGCTGCCAGCTTGTGCTGGCTCCATAGAGCAAGTGCCTATTCTTAAGATGTATATGCTGTCCTCCTGTCCCAAGATGGCTCCTTTTTATCTCGACTCCACACGCAAATGGCAAACCTGGCAGATTGCAACTGAATCATCATTTGCATCTTGAACAAAAATCCCAAACAAGGGACTGTGATGCTCTGCTTTTAACATGTCCATGATGATGTGGCTTATTTAAGTCTGTTATTTTAAGCACTGAAGTGTGGGGGCACGTGATGTTTCTGGCGCTGCACAACTGGACTGCAACTGACCACACGACTACCTATCATATTGATTACTGGGTCATCATCATCATCATCAACTAAAACGGTAAATCACAAGTTTTTGCAGAGAGGATTCCTGCAAACAGATTGAACACAGCCACTTTTAATTTATTTTCTGGTTCCCAACTGGGGTCAATTACATCCTCATCATATTCATCAACGCCACTGTCACACACATCCACATCTTCTGCTTGGATGCTAACATGTGGACTGCATGTTTCAACAACGAACATCATCATCATCAGCATCATCACATTCATCATCAGCATCCACACCACCATCACCTGATAGTTTTCACCACACTGTGAATCACTGCATAGAAAATGTGTGACGTTAAGTGCTACGGTGGAGGGAATATCACATTGTATGCTCTCATTGACATGATCATCAGAATCCTCAGGATCAGTTAATGGGATATTACTGGGAAGTATGACATCATCTACGCTGTCGCTCACTTGCACTGCTTCACACTCAATATGTCTGGATATGGTACACTGGTCGGAATTAGAACTTGACGCAACAATGCTAATACTACCTCCACCACTAACACCAGTAACACTAACACCACCGGCTGGAAAAATATCATCTCCTCCAACTATGAGTGAAGCTACTGATTGGGCTGTAAAAAACATTACAGGAGAAATACCTTTCCTCACATCAGCATTGCAC
Organism: Neoceratodus forsteri; assembly: GCA_016271365.2. Lineage (NCBI taxonomy): Eukaryota > Metazoa > Chordata > Ceratodontiformes > Ceratodontidae > Neoceratodus > Neoceratodus forsteri. The sequence goes on from CM057453.1 coordinate 1,268,694,117, forward strand.
TTCTCCGTCCGCATACTACTACCACGCCCACAGACCCTCTTACTGCCAACATTGCCATGGACAGAAACAGCTTTACTTGCATGTCTCTTTGCAGACATTTTGGGGGATCAACCACAAATATTATTACCAGATACAGATTTTGATACTTTCACTTTCTGACTGGAGGGCGCTGGCTGGATGTAAGCAAAATAAAGAACTGTGGCTTCAGCAACAGATAAGAGATACTGTGACACTGTCACTGAATTACAACAACTTCAGTAACCAGTGATACTGATGGGGTCACAAACTCACAAAACAATCCAGTCTGGTAAAAAAAACTTTTTGAACATGGGGATGGGGGCCAGGGCTGGGGGAAGTACTGAATACAGACAGTGCTGATTTTTACGGCACTACACTACAATACAAGCAGCAAAGCTAACAACAGAGAACACGATCGCAGTACAAAATCAGGCAGCTGCAGTGGATAATAACAGGTTCACACTGCTGCGCTTAGTTGTACTTACACTAGTCTGTGTCACAAATTTTAAAAGGTGTATTATATTTGATGCACACAACACTGCACACACAACACAGAACAGTTTGCATACAATGCTGAATGCAGAATGCAATGCAAATGCAAAAGTTCAGTGTACTGCCACATAATGTAAATTTCTAATTTAAACAACCTGACCTTATGGAATGCTGCACCACAGTCACACAACAAACAGCAAGAAAATTTCTGCTATTACTGACAATTTTACTATATGTACAGTAACACAGTCAGTTATATAACAAAATATAACCAAAAACAAAGAAATCACTAGTTCTGCAACTAAATCTACCTACACACAGATACGTCCCTCCCCACACAGCACACTTTCACTGTCTTTCACACACACACACTCAGTGTTGTAAATTAACATTCAAAGTCCACACACAAACAAAAACACTGAATGATATGAGCACAGGAGTGTTTCCTACAATCGATGAACTACAGTTGGACCCCCCCAAAAAAGCAAAAATGCTTTTTGAACAGCTTTTACAAGATTCCTACAGACAGCTATCAAAGCACACTGTCTCCTACTCCTTCCTAATCATACTACCCCGAACGGAGGCTGTGCAGATCAATATATAGCCCATGTGACCTGAACTCCAATGAATCTCTGCAAAATCCACCTTTGGAGCTCAAAAACAAGGTGAAGTGAGGCGAAGTGAACTGCCACCAATGTACTTCGCCTTAAAAAATTGAAAGAGTAGTGACCAGGGGAGGCAGAGTAATGCGAAGTCGCTGTTTCTAATACATTTTGCGTTCCTCATTATAACGCGAAGTACTCCACTTCGCATTGCGGAGCACTCCGCGAATCCGCCTGTGCTCCGTGAAACGCTTCGCAGAACGGATTGAGCCCACTTCGCCCACCACTACATACAACATTTTGAACCCTTTTCAATCTGGGTTCAGACCTAAGCATAGCACTAGAACCGCCCTCGCCAAGGTAGCTGATGACTGGCGAACAGTGCTCGATGCCTCAAATCACAACCCTTCTTGGGGAGCCTTTAGAACAAGTAGACAAGCTCAAATATCTAGGCTTTTGGATCGATAGCAGGCTCTCTTTCATGTCACATGTGGATGAACTAGCCAAAAAAAACTTAGACAAAGACTAGGCATCTTCTATTGGATCAAGAATCTACTTACTTATGAGGCCAAAATCAGATTAGTGCAAACAACATTTCTTCCTCTGCTAGATTATGGCGATCTAGTCAAGTCAAGTCAAGTCACATTTATTTAAAAAGATGCCCAATCCCGAAGGCTCTGGGCGCCATACAAACTTAACAGCATTTCATACCGTATAATCTTAAAATTTACAATTTAAAAACATATGGATAAACAAAATAAACAAAATTACAAGTCTACATCTACATCTACTCTACAGACACTGCCCTGTTGATCTCTCTCCAAACTGAATGTCTTGTACCATAGAGCCCTTAGATTCATCATGAATGCATCTTATAATACACATCATTGTTCCTTGTATGTTCACCTTGGCTGGCATTCATTAAAAACAAGGAGACTGTATAACATGGCCTTATGGGCTTTCAGGGCCATAACTGGCAAACTTCCCCAGTATATTTCTAAATTTCTGGTCCTTTCCATGGGGACATACTCCCTCAGAAGGTATTCCTGCATTACATTCGACATCCCAAGGAGAAAAACTCGGTATGGTACATCCGCCTTAAGCTTTTCTTTCTCCGCCATTTGGAATAATATTCAGAAATCCCTAAAACTCACTCATATTGTTAATATGGCCACATTCAAATCATCACTTTGTCATCTACTGAAAGAAACCTGCAATTGCTAATTCTAGTACGACCACCCTATTCCTCTTATTTACCTATTGTTTTCTGTTTTGCTCCAAAATCATCTAGGTATAGCCCTTCTCTCCTTCCCATATGGGCGGGTGTCCTGATACTGGGAAGTATCTTACTATACCCTTATGTAACTCTCATGCTCAGAGCATCCTTTCATCTTTGTAACCATCCTAACGCTTTTTCTCCATAACAACTCTTTTCTGCATATGCCTCCTATTTTCCTAGCCTGCTTACCTGATCCTTATAATCACCTTATCCCCTCAACCTCACCTTGGCTAACCATTCTTCCATGACTATGCTAAACCTGTCTTCGTCCCTCCTTTATTAGGCATGTCAGATGACCCCTGTGCATTACCTTAGATTTGTGTATATTGATGATTTTTGTATTTATTGTATAAATGCAGTAAACTTGTATAATTTGTACTGAATACTGTTCTTTTATCTGTCTCAAATTGTTCCCTTTGTAAATGACGTTCCTTATCCCTCACCATGTATTGATTTTTGTCCATTTACTGTCTCAAATTGCAAATATTGTTTCTTATCTCTAATCATGTAGCCTACTTATTTCTTGTATTACTGTCTGTTCTTGCTCTTTGTCTGCATTGTTTTTTGCCCAGGATCACTTTGTAAATGAGTGTTTCTTGACAGTGTTCTCCTGGTAAAATAAAGATTGGTTGATTGATTGATTGATTGAAGACAGACCAAAGTAGGAATAGGTGCATTAGCCAGTAACACAGTTTGTTCAATGTGAGGGGGCAGTGTACATCAAAAAGGTAACATTTTGCCCAAGATGAGCGATATAGCAACTGTATGTAGTTATCATAGGGGCAGAGACTGTGGTGGGTGGGGCTTAGCACTGAAGATCACAGACTGGGCATACAGGTGGATAAGGCAAGTCATATAGAAAAATCTCACCTAAACAGTCAGATTGCAGGGTCCTGATGATGAAAACTGCAATCTAGTTTCTGTAAGGACACCAAAGGTTGCAGACATCCTGCATGGTCTTTGGAACTGCTTGTTTCCAAGATGACTGGTAAGGATGTAACTGCTCCGATTTCCATTGAGAGCATTGCAAGCGAGGAGGTGGTGCAGAAGACTGATGTTTGCGTTATCCAGCCACACTCCTGCAGACCTCATTGCTCCTCTGCAGGGGTAGAATACAGAGCCCAACTCCCCAAAACTCACAGTCTAGCAGGATATGGAATCTGAATGTGGACTTGATGTGCTCTTAGGGTCTGGAGGATTCCCACGTATGCAGGCAGCTATATCAGGAGGGTAGTCCTGGTCGAAAAACAGATGGGCACCATTGTAACTAACTTGTTTGTGGCCCCATGCAATATGAAGCATCTCTTTATCTTTAAAGCTGATAGATTTCATTACTACACAGAGTGGTCTGGCTTTAGATTGGAGGGCTTTGGGTGAGTGCCCAATAAGCTCTCTCTAGATGGAATTAAAAGGTGGCAGGATTTGCAAGACATCTCAGATGAGGTCCTCCATAAGCTCCATTATTCTGCCTATTTCAGAGCCTTCAGGTAATCCATAGAGTCACAGATTATCCTGGCGGGAATGGGTTCCCAAGTCTAAGCACTTGTTCTGCAAGACTTTGTTCTGATCAAGTAAAAATTCAACAGCAGAATGTTACTGTAACGTGTCATCCTCGACGGCCATCACTCAATCCTCCACCTCCTGAATCTGCTTCTCCACTGCCTGCAATTTACTACTAAGACTATGGAACTCTCTCTTCTAAAATTCTTAATTTCAGTTAAAGAGTCTCAAATCTTGACCATGAGCCGTTCCTTCTCAGCATCAGTGTCTGCGTCAGGGCTGGCCATGCTGTCAGGAGATGGGCTCTGGCTGAGCCAACTGTCAGCTGGACTGCATCCATGGACATATGCAGTATTAGATCAATGCTGCACTCTGGATCTGGTAATCTGTCTCTCCCATTAATTCCTGAAGCATTCTGCCACAAATGCAGCACAGGTTACACATTTGGGGAGGGTTTGTTAGCAGGAGAACTGCAGAGCTTCAGGGATAGTCAGCCATTCTGGTGGTGACATCACCAGAAGTCTCTTATAGACCATTTTCTAAGCACAATAATACCCTCCAGGGTGGCGGTGGCAGTGTTCTTTATTAAGTACCAGTTTCAGTATTGCCCCATCACGAGTGTGTTCCTGACTAGTTGCCTGAGGAACGACCTGCAAGGAGTCCAGAATATCCCTGCTTCTAGTCAAAGTTGCAGTTGTGAGGCTCCAGTCTACATGCAACAGGTTGAAGTCCTCCAACTGCAGCAGAAGCCTCCCTCCTTTTCTGCCATCTTGCCAATGGCTTCCACCACTCTTCCTCCTGTGCTAGAGGTATGTAGATCATGCCTTTGTGAGTAGTGGCTCTGTTTCCTGTCTCCAGGGTGACCCACAATGTCTCTGCTCCACCCTGTATTCCCTGTGTCTTCATTGCTGTTATACTTTCCCTCACATAAAGCACCACACCCACTCTTTTCCTTTCCACACTGTCCTTCCTGAACATAGTATAGCCTGATATGGCTATGTCCCATTCATGGTTTTCAGTGCTCCATGACTTGGTAATGGCCACAATATCAGGCTGGCCTCTGCCATGATGGCCTCTAGGTCTGGAATCTCATTTCCTAGACTTCTAGCATTCACACATGGCCTTCCAGACTTTAACACTGCTTGTTACCCCTTTTTCCTTTTGCCTCCTTCCTTCCTTCCCCTCTCTCCTTAATGCTTTTGTTCCTCTCCCTTCATTTCTATCACCCACTTCCTTTACTAATTTGCACCTTGGGGGGTTCCTCTCCTCTTGGTTTCTCCCTACTCTCTACTTCAGCCTAAGGGAGGGCAGTTTCTGCCTCTTTGATTCCTTCACCGTCCACCTCAGCTACTTTAAATATTCATCAAAGTAACATTTAAACCATCTAATGAGGACTGTGGTTCCTCTCCTGGAGGGATGCAGGCCATCATCCCTGTATAGGCCCTTATCCATCCAGGTGGATTCCCAGTCCCCTCCTCTCTGCACCATTCTTTCAACCATGAATTGAAGCTCCTGATGCAGAGTTCTCTCTCCTCCCCATCATAGACAGTCAGCACCTCATCAAAAGCCACTGAGTGTGACCTGTCAAAGACCCCTCCCCAGCTCCCTAAACTCCCCTTGCAGTATCCCATCCCCATCCATAGTCAGCTCATTGGTTCTAAGGTGGACAATGACATCCAGCTCATCCATCCATCCCACTGCCTTTGTGATCCCCAGGATCTGCTTCCATCACTCTGGACCATGATGCCACATAGGCACCTAACCTCCTCTCCACATCCTTCCCATTCCCAAATCTATCCCCTCACAATTGAGTCCCCACCAAAGTTGTCTCCTCTTCCTCTGGGGTCCTCTACCACCCACCTTGGGGTCACCACTACAGAAGACCCCATATCCTCCTGGCCACTTCCTTAGGTGCCTCCTCCTGGCAGTCCCACCTTGGCAGAGTGGAGTAGGAATTTTGTAGTGATACCGGTTGAGGAATGTGCATCTGATCTACCACCCCCACCCTTCCAGAGCCCACCATAGTCCAGCCATTCCCTCTTCCTGGAATCCTCTGAGGTAACAGTGGCTGACTTGGTGGCTCCTGGGTGGGGGAGGAGGTCCCCAAAGCCTAGCTAACTCAGCCTGGAGTCTAGTGACCTCTTCCCTCAACCCAGAGAGTTTCATGCAGATGGAGCAGCACTGCAGTCTCCAGAAGGCCTCTCTGAAAACTTCCACCCTACTGCCACTGCACTGCACCACTCCCAGCATTCCCAATTTCTACTTTCTCTCTGTGTTACTTGGAAATACTTATGTACCCTTACCCTTGATAGGATGTTTCTAATTTTTCCCCTGTCGTTGTTTATTACACACATTTGTACACCTACCCTAGATATGGTGTTGGTCCTATTCTCAGTTTTGGGCTACCCTTTTGCGTCCACCTGTGCCTTATGTACCCTTACTCTCGATAGAGTGTTTCTAGTTTTTTCCCTTCTGTTTGTTATGCTCCTTGTACACCTACCTTAGAAAGGGTGTTGCTCCGATTCCCTGTTTTGGCCTACCCTTTACCTTCCACCCATCCTAGTAGTGAATGCAACAACAGGATTGAACTGGCACTTTACCTTAGTCGACCAGTAGAGTCCCCTGATTTCTTGCTCTCCTGCTGATGCCTAAGATGCCAGTTACTGTTCCACTCCTTCACTTTTCCGCTCACTCACTGGGACACAAGTGTGCTTGTACATGCTGGGTGGAAGGGTTTCAGAACTCCTGTGATATATTCCTGAACAGCCCTGATTGGATGCTGCTGCCCTAGATCCCGCCTGCCCACTCAAACCAAAAACCCAGACCCAAACTGCACTGAATGGCACCTGTGCAATAAAAATCAGAAATCAGGTCAGTCATTCTCGTTCCATAGATGCTCTCCCCCTTATTTTTGGCATGAGGTAATTACAGAAATAATCAAACAGTACATCATATTGTAGTAAATACTCTGTATCTATAGTTGTCCTTTTTGCTTGTCCTAATCAGATTAATAACAATGGTATTAAGGTCTGTATCATGAGACTCGATAGTTGGCGGAAATGACAGATGTTTATGTTTTTTTTTTAAATTTTCTTTATTCCCCTCTGTGTGGCGGGGGAACACTTGACCCCCTATCAGCCCTGATACGCAGACCCCTCAATCTCCCCTCCGACCTGGCATCCACCTTGACAGCCAGATGGGGGAGGACTGTGACTTACCCCTCACGGAGGGCCCCCCTGGGAGGAGGCAGGGGATGAGACCATGATCACCCTTGAGCTCTCTGCCCCGCCCGGCTTATGCTGGGCTGTGTTTGGGCAGGGAAGAGTGGAGATCCATCGGGGGCATCCTAGTGCATGCTCCAGAGGGGTTTTCCTGCTTGGTTACCCCTGAAGAAAGAGGACGTGCAATGATGCCAGCACATTGAGGCACACTGTCCCGCTTGACCCACGTAAGAGTTTGCCTCTTCCTTTGTCCCCTTTCATGGTGGTTTTGACTGTAGGAGCACCCAGCCACCACTGGGTGCCACTGTAGCACCAGAATCCACAGGTCCCTCTCTGGGAGAGGAGAACTGCCAAGTGGTTGCTCAAGCCTGCTCCCTCCCACCCCCCAGCTGACCCCCGATGACCCGAGCTCATTCTTGAAGACGGGTCACCAGTGTAGCATGAGATGTGGCATCCAGTGCCTCAAGTCTCTGCGCCACCAGGCCGACTACAGATGCGTATGTTAAGTACCACACTTCACAGTACATAAACATTACACAACCTAGGTTTGATACAACTTTCTTTCTGTTCTGCTTTGAAAAAGGTGGTCTTGGGCAAGGGGCATTTATCTGTGCAGAGGTAATTTCAGCCAACCAGTTTCAAGAGTGGGGACAGGTCTTCTTTGTACACTTACAGTACTTTGTTGTCCCCAAATTTTTACCATGCAGTGCCTAAGACATTTGATCTATTGGGCAACTAAGTATTATAACTCCTTAACCTCGAATGTCCACATTCTGGTCTCATTTCAGTCTTTTAGACACCGTATATGTTAAAAATCTTTACTGGCTGGCCATTCATGTGAATGTTTTAGTGATTTTGTACTGTATTTGTAGTGTAGCAATTTGTATTCTATCATGTGTGTTGATTTATGTCCTGTCATACTTGAAAATGGACTTGCCGGTTTAAGAACTCACTAGGTAACAAAATAAAAACAAACAATATATTAAATTCATACTGTTCAGTACTTTTCATTTTTTTTTACATTTAAATGAACCAAGTGAGGGGGGCATGGCTTGGATGCCGGAGAGTATGGCCGCATAGCATCGTAGCTCAAGCACCAGCCTAGCGTTCAGAAGGAACATTTGGCATCTAAGCGTAGTTTTTAGTTAAAACCACCTCACTACACTTCCAAAGCCACCAATCCGGTCCGTGAGACAGTTGCAACGTTCGGGAACAGCTACGGCTTAAAATGGTGATCACAGATGGGACTCAGCAAGCGACGAGTCAGGGGCTTCTGCACTCGGGAGTGACTAGAATGCCACTGCTGCAAGACTGGTCGGGGTCTGCATTGTCACCCCTCATAGCTAGCAAATATTCAGCCCTAGATGTAACACCCTTTGAGGTGGAGGACTATACACTGCAGTAAACCCTGGCTGTATGCTCCCTTTTTGGGAAACTTTGACGTAGTAGTTGTGTGGGGACTGCTTGTAATGGCCTCGGAGCTCCCTGCGCATGGACCTGATGTCCACTCTTCCCTGCAACATATTACATCTTTGTTGGAGACTCTTCTCTCCAGAGTCGATTCTTTATTAGACACTCTTGCTGGAAATGTGGCTGAGGTGCAGGTTTTGAAAGACAAATTTAACGTGGTGGAGCAAAGGACCGAAAGTCTCGAATTAGGCCAAGCCAAACTCATTCAGCGCCTTCAAGAACATGAGAGCAGGCTGGCCACTTTATGTGAGGGCCGAGGATGAGGAAAATAGCAGCAGAAGGAATAATATCAGGATCTTGGGCATACCAGAGGGATTGGAAGGGGTAAATGTGGAGGAGATTCCTAAATGAGGAGATCCCGAAGATGCTGGGGATAGGTGGCATGGGCCTTTAGAAGTGGAGAGAGCGCTCGGGTTCCTGGGGGCCCCGACCTAGGTAACCTGGACCATGTCCCATAGTGGCATACTTTTTGAGATACTCCATGAAGGAGCGAGTGTTGCATGCAGCCAGGGATCTAGAGGAGGTGATATGGCACGGGGCCAAAATCTCTTTCTACAGGGACTTTTCCACTGAGGTGACAGCTCAAAGGGAGGCCTTTGCCCCTGTTAAAAAAGTATTGGGTCAATATGGCTTCAAATATGGATTCCGCCAGCTTGCTTACCTGGCTGTCTCAAAGGAAGGGAAGGGAAAGAAATAGTGGCAGAGCCTCCTCGTGAGGTTGAAAATTGGGTCTCCAAGAACTGGCCACGTCTGCATATTAAAACTCTCTCTCCCAGGAAGCTTTGGTACCCTGACAAGGATGGCAGGAACTCAGTTAAAGGCAGAAACATCCAGCGGGACCATAATAGAGGTCGGATGAGTCCCCTAGGAAATGGATCCCCTAGCCCTTCTCAATCTTGGCATACAGCTATGGAGAGCTCCGGGCGAGTAATTGACCAGGTCACGGTCCCTAGTGATACCTCCTCCATAAAATCTCAGCAGGACATCAACTTAGCACCTTGGGTCAGGCACCGGTCCAATAGTGATTTGAACTCTGCAGAAGGGCAAGAAATGGCGCCTCTTGCCAAGTTAACCAAGGATGAGTTACTGCACAGAGTGCAACCTGACCCAGAAGATATACCAGATGAGACCATAATGGAAGCGGTGGAAATGGGGTCCTGGGTTGACTATCTGCCAGATACAGAAGAACTTACAACTAACTCCTCGCCCTTCATCAAACCAGGGACATTGTCTTTTGTGGAAGTGCTATCAAAGGGTTTGCAGGGTGCAAGCAAGGAATCTCTATTGAATGACGGAGCACCTCTACCGGTCTGAAGGATAAAAGGACTGTATCTGATATTATCTTTTAGAGTGCAGGGGTCCAGTTATCTCCATTCTTTCTTTCCCCATCGCTGACTTTTCTGGGTTTTTGTACAGGGGCATATACTTGTGGTAGTCACGTGGGATCTGGGGTTTGAAGTGGCATAAGTGTAGCCATTCTGTCTGGTAGATGGGTGTATAAGAATTGCCCAGTACTGATCCCAGTGATATGTGAGAATATCTATTGACTAGGAGCCCCTTTTGTCCCATAACTCTCACTCCCCAGGGTCATAAGGCTCCTTTTAGAAGGTGTAAAGCAGAGTGGGATGCAGGGTGGTGGGCGGTGACGAGTGGAAGTCTTGGCCCTCCCCTTTTCTTTTCTTTTCTTCACTTAGGTGCCCCACCCAATCTTATTGTATGGGTGGTATTGGAGATAGTATCTAGTTCAGGCATGGCTGGGTCGGGCTGTAAGTAGCTGAGCAGTTCGACCTCTTTCTGCTCTATTCAAGCCTTTGGCTAGCACGCAGAGTGCTTACCCTTCCGCTTGACTAGGGAATAGCACCATTGTGCACACACCAAGACCTCGTTAGCTTGTGTTTATTACTTGTTGACACACTGTAGTGGAGATTTGTAGGAATTAAATAGTTAACGTATTTTTGTATAACTTACAATTTAGTGGGTATTCTTGAAGTTACATAATACCCAATAGTTAGAGTGAGATATATTTACTCCTGCTTGTGTTTCCTTCTCCGCTACTAGGTCATTTGGGTCGCATTTTGCCTGGTATACTCTTCTGGTTTTGACTTTGCTGAATATTCTATCAAACCTCAGATATCCTGACCACTTATCCTATCTCATTTCCTCGGGACCCTGAGGTGAGTACTACATTTTTTCACTGAAACCTCAGCGTGGCAGCCACGTACTCCAGAATGGGGCATAAGCTCATATCCTGAAATGTGAAAGAGCTAAACCACCCAGCTAAACAGAGTATTGTTCTTAGACACCTCCACTCCTTGCACACGGACATTGCATTGCTCCAGGAGGCGCATCTTACTGCAAGAAATGTCGGTTGGCTCAAAAAAGTGTGGGTTGGGACTGTAATTGCCAGTTCGGCTCAGAATAAGTCCAAGGGGGTAGCCATTCTGATCAGGAAGTCATGTCCATGGATGGTTGATAAAACAATCACCGATGCTCAGGGCCACTGGATAGGGGCTAGGTTCTTCTACCCAGGGGGGGGCATGTGGTGCTAGCAAACTTCTACAGTCTGAATACGGACTCTCCCGAGGTACTCCTTGATCTTAACCATGCACTGGAATCTCTCACTGAGGGCTATCACAATAGCCCACTCCTGATAGGGGAGATTTTAATTTGGCCCTGATATATTTCTGGATAAATCTAAGCCCACTCCACAAACTCATCCTAAAGCAATGGGTACTCTGCTGGAAATGATGAGAGAATGGGGTGTGATAGACGTCTGGCGGAGAGACCACTCCACAGGGAGGGACTAATTTTTTTTCTCGTCAGTGCACACAACTTATAGTCGTATTGACTTCTGGCTTGCAAATAGATGCGCAGCTCAGGATATTGTAGTGACTGAGATCAAGGATATTATAGTAGCAGATGACGCTTCCATTTCCTGCACCCTTCAGCTCACAGGGCATCGGGGAGCTGGCACCAGGTGGCGTTGCAACCCCTTACTGATTAAAGATCCCTCCTTTCAGAGCATGGTCCAGGATGTTGCTTGGGATTACTTTGCAGATAATAGGCTGGGGGAAACGTACATGACCATGGTGTGGGAGGCCTTCAAAGCCATGTTAAGGGGGCACATTATAGCTTATGTGGGCCAGAAAAATAGGGAGCGAAAGGCAGAACTCAATGGGCTCCAAGCAGAACTTTCAGCCGTGGAGTCACAGTTTAAGACAACCACTGTTGGGGACCCTGACATAACCAATTTGAGGGAGATTGTTGGGTTAAAATACCGGATATAACACTATACTCCACCAAGTCGAGTGGCATATGACCAGGATTAAACATGCATACTGGGAGGGTGGGGACAAGAGTGGGAAACTGTTAGCATACCAACTGAGGAAGCAGCAGGCCGCTTCCCGTATTCATGCCCTTAGGGCTGCTAATGCGGAGATAGTCATGGGCCCCAAGCAAATCAGTGAGTGCATGACACGCTACTATCAGCAATTGTATCAATCCCGGATCTCCCATGAGAAGGATCATATGAGGGATCAGCTGAGGGAATTTTGTTCGATGGCTCATATTCCCCAGTTACCAGAAGCCATAAAAAGTGCCTTGGACACCCCTATCACAGAGGCAGAAATTCATGAAGCTTTATCCCGGTTGGCTAAGGGCAAAGCTCCAGGGCCGGATGGTATGACCACCGAACTATATCAACTATTAAGCTCTGAAATTTGTACCCCTCTACTTGCTGCCCTTCAGGAAGCACACTCGACTGGTTCCCTCCCACCAACAATGCGTGAGGCATTAATTACTCTCATTCCGAAGAAATCAGATGACCCGCTAAATTGTGCAAATTATCGCCCTATTTCATTAATTTCTGTACATACTAAGATTGTAGCCAAAATACTCGCCAGTCGGGTGATGGAGGTCCTGCCCTCTGTTGTACACCCTTCTCAAGCTGGCTTCACTAAAGGTAGGGCAGTGGCTGATAATATCTGCCTCTTGCTCAACATCAAATGGCTAGCCCTCCGATCTCCCACTCCTATGGTGGCTATAGCAGTCGACTTTTCGAAAGCTTTTGATTCAGTTGAGTGGCCCTATCTGCATGAGGTACTCGACCTATATGGTTTTGGTACCTGTTTTAAACAGTGGGGCCATGTCTTCTATAATAAACCTATGGCTAGAATACTTACCAATAAAGATATATCTATACCCTTTTCCTTGCATCGGGGCACCCGACAGGGGTGTCCGCTATCCCCGTTATTCTTTTTGCTGGCCTTGGATCCTCTTATACGTGTACTCCAGACCAACAAAACGATTCAGGGTATCTCAGTGGGTGATCACAAATATCTGGCAATGGCGTATGTGGACAATTTACTCCTTACACTTTCCCACCCACAAGAGTCCCTTTCCCCAGTACTTGAGTCTTTGCAGTCATTTGCTAGTATATCAGGGTTGCATGTCAGCAAAAGAAAACCAGTGTTACCCCTTGAATGGGGCATGTACTAAGGACTGTTTGCAGGGGCCACGGAACTGTCATGGGCTCCTGGCAACCTGCACTATTTGGGCATGCACATTCCTTTTGCTTATGGGCATATAGAATCCAGAAATTTTACCCTCTAATCGCACAGTTGACAACTGAAGTAGCATGCTGGAAATGACTGAATTTGTTCCTCTTAGGAAGGTGGCACGCCAGTATGCTTTATGTTGCCCCATGTAGCGTATCTGCTAAATAACCTCCCCATAGTGTTGTCAAATAAAGTATTTCAAACATTAGATAAGTTAATATCAGGTGTCCTATGGGAATGACGGAACCAAGGTGGGTGTTCATAATTTACGAGCACATTGGTCATGGGGTGGCTTAGGGCTTCCCTGGTTTCGGGGTACCACTGGTCTTTTCTAGCTGCCCAGGCAGTCAAATGGTTTGTTCCAGTTCCTAGTATTCTACAGCTGTGGATACAGTTATAGAAACAGATCTGTCAGCCTATCCATCTCAGCCTACTCTTAACTAACACTGCTATATACCCGGATAAACTCACCCCTAGTCATGTATGCCACTAGGAGCTTGGTTCACCTTATGAAGGTGGCCAGGACGTCAAAACAAGGTGCTATGCTACCCTTTAGATATTTAGACCTCTGGCATAATGCACTTATTAGGGTGGACAACAAACCCCTGACTTGGGCCTCGTGGGAAGGGAAAGGGATCCATACTGTGCAGGACCTCTATTTACCAAATACTAGTACCCTAATGTCCTTTGAACAACTGCGTGCACATTTTTCGTTAAAGCCACAGGACTTTTGGAAGTTCCTGCAACTTTGCAGCGCAGTGCAGTCCATTGACTGGATGACTAAAGGAGACTCGAGATGTTGTTCTCACTACATTTAAAGCCTTCCTTTCGTGGGCTAGCGGGTAGGTTCTACAGTACTTGGCGCGAGGCACAATCAGATCACACGGAGACGTGCAGACTGGCACGGGGCACAGAAATAGGAAGTCATATCAGTCCAGAGACCTGGTCCTGTTGCCTCCATGTGGCGCAGTCCACCTATAAAGATGCTAGAAGCCAGTTAATTCAGCTTAAGATACTCCTTAGATGGTACAGAATGCCTGTTAACCTATTCAGGTGGGGGCTCTCCACATGCAGGATGTTAAAGATATGAACACAGTCCATAGACACCTGCATCTCTTATGGAAATGCAAAGCCTTAGTCCCTTTCTGGTCAGTGGTAGCAATGGACTGCTCAGGGTGCTGGGGCAGACCATAGAACCTCGCATCTTATGCTGCTGTTGGGAGATCGGACCCACTTGGGCATTTAAGACTACAGCATCAGAATTGGGTTCTGGTTGTTCTGTTGGAGGCTAAGCGGCTCCTTTTAAGACATTGGTGGCAACCCCTACCTCCACCCATTTCATTATGGCATTCAGCTATCGCCAGATTAGCTATCTTTGAAAAGTTAACTTATGCTGCTAGAGGGCAGCTATCCACATACTTTTCCAAATGGGAGTCCTATCTTAACTCGGCATTGTGCCAGGTTCCCCTTTCCCCCTGCTATGGTAACCATCTCCCTAGGCCACTGTTAGTGGGATAGCCCCAGCCCAAGTAACTTGTAATATAAATACAGGAAGATGTTCCCTATGCGCACTCTTGGTGGTGGTCTTGTCTGCTGCTACACTGAGGTTTGACTTATTCTATTTTATTATACTCTCTTTTGATGGGCCGGATGTTAACTATATGGTTGGCCTGTGTATGTAACTGGAAAATCCAACGCTGAGGAGGCAGCACCCACGTGACCTAGGCGTGATTATGAGCTATAGGTGAGATATGGTGCATTAGGATAGATAGGAGAAGATGTTGTTATTAGTTATATGGAGTAGTTCTGAACCTCAAATATATGCTTATGTGTGATGAATACTGGCATGCTAAACAATTCTGTAATGTCTTATGGTAGCAGGAGTTTTCCTATTTTGGATGTGATGCTTTGTAAACAATAAAAATTATTCTATGATAGAAAAAATGAACCAACTGAGAAAAATGCTACCCAGCAATTATATAAAACAGTAGGTGTGCAAAAACTTGAATTACTGTATAAAAGGGTTTGAAAAATGGAGCTTTCTGATTGGCTGCAAACATTCTCACAGCCTTATGTTAATCTTTTATTATACTGTCATGTACAGCCTGATCACCATGGCACGTGCATTCTTCCTGTCAGCATTCTATCCTCTAGCACTGCTGAATGACTGGAATGTTGCATTCTGATTTTGAGCCAGCATTCTTCAACTGTTGGTGGAAGAAATATTGTATTAGAATCTCACTCTTGATGAGGAAAACATTAAAACATATACTTTTAAGACTTTTCTTTTGGTATAATTTTTATAATAGCAATAAAGGCATGACCAGGGTTAGATTAACAGTCAGTTAATCACCCTCTAGAGAACAATATGACACTCAGCTGCACCTCGTGCCACATTACACCCCTAGTGGGTGATTGACAGACTGTAAATCTGACCCCTGGTCATGCCTTATTGTTTAGTTATATACACAGCCTCAGTGTATGATGCTAATATAAACCATTCAAGCTTCGCTCTTGGGGTTTATGAAGCATCACACACCTTGTGTGTGTGTATAAAATGTTTGTTATACACACTTAACCATGTATTATTCTATACAGTACATTAAAATAAAAAACACAGAAGTTTACCAGCTCAGAAAACAATACATCTTCTTCATCATCATACTCCCTCAAAATTTTCCTCATCATGCATCACTGTGGAGTGTAGGTGACACCACCTTTTCACCACTGTTCATGTGGTACAGCAGGACTAGTGTCCAACAATGATAGAGGTGGTGCTGAAGACACCATTAGTTCATTGTAGTCATCACAACAGCAGTAGCAGGATTCAATACTTACTAAAGATAGGTCTCACAGCATTAGACTGGATGTGGCATTTTTCATGGCAACAATACTGGATCACAGACAAAAAGGACACACGTCTGAGGTATGGGCCACCTGAGTGGGGTTACCTGTACTGCACTGATGTGAATAAACTGTGCTGTCCCAACAACGACCATGTCCTTGCCTTCTTCGGCTGGTGGCGCACAGCAGCCAGCTAGGTGGTGATGGGGGGCAGGGGAGTAGTGCGCTGTTTGTCATGTGTGCCTGGCAATGGGCCACAGGCAGTCAATGCAGTACAGGTACCTCACCCAGGTGACCTGTACCCTCAGTCCTCTCCATCCTCAGAATCACCGGAGGATCCCCGTGGCATGCTGTCATTGTAGGGCTGCAGCACCAGCACCATGTGGTGTAATGGTCCTGTATATCCCTGTAACGACAGAAAGAAACAGAAAACATAGGACATTAGCATACTGCACATGAAGGGACACAGCAACACAGACAACACACAGAGGTAAGGCAACACCTACCTGTACCTTCAACGGCTCTGCCAACTTCCATTGCTCCCTGACATCATCCTTGAAATAGATGTCCTGACTTCCCACATGGAGGGACAGAAAGTCAGGGAGCTGTTGGGGCCAACTTCAGTGGTGGCCAACCACTGTTGCCATTTCCCCCTGGCCCAGCTCCTGTCACTTAAGTGTGAAGTGGTTTGGTTTCCCACTGAATGTCTGTGGAGACACAACATGGAGCATACTGTCAGACTCAGAACACATGTGGCGTTGATGCCCTAATGCCACCCCCAATCATCCAGATACTCATCTCTTCAGGCTCAGATACAATCCAGATGTTGCCCCCCTCCAGGGCATTCTGGTAATTAAGGGCTGTCATCTGCAATAATTTCTTGGGGTAGTCCCTCATCTGCCCTACAGACACTACAGTCTGTACTGGTGCCACCATTTGCATGTGTGCAAAGATGCTGTTGCAGGAATGACACCCTATCATGCCATGCCACCCATGGGTGTGCACAGGCAATGCCCACATAAAGGGACATGTATCAGCTCAGGTCAGGTAAATGGTCCATGCAGGCCACAGTGCCATGTTCTATGGTTGTCTGGCACACAGCTGCAGGTGTGACAGTGCTCAAGGTGCACCATGTGCCCTGGACTACTGCTCAATGCCCTCCTGTTGGACAAAGGTCTAGTACAGGACCAGAGGCATAGGATATGTCCATAGCCACGCATCTTTCAGACACATCTACATGCACATGCCTCTGGGATGCACACTGTATGAGAGGCTCTGTTTGGACCATGTGGCCATTACACACCTGTATGCCATGGTACACCCACATGTAACACCTCACACCAGACAATCTTGGGCAATATCTGTAAATACCAAGGTGCTGTATGCATTGGCATATTATGCTACTGGATCCTTCCAAAGGATGGCAGGTGATATTACAGGTGTGAGCCAATCATTGGTGTCCCAGGCCCTGTATCAGGTCCCCAATGCCCTGCTCCTGAGTGTGCATGCACACATAGCCTTTCCCACCACACCAGTAGCCATATGATCCACAAAGTAGGGGTTCTATGGCATTCATGCATGCCAAACGTGCTTGACACCATGGACTGCACCCATGTGGTGACTGTGGCTCCACCAGTGGATGAAGAGGCGTATCGCAATTGAAAAGGATTCCACAGCATCAGTTGCCAGATCATGTGCAAGGCATGCGGCATCATCAATAACGTGTGTCTAAATACCCAGGGTCATGCCTCGACTCGTACATATTCGACAGATCTGGCCTTGGGTGCCCCTTGTTGAACAGGGCAGTGGTGATGACTGGTTGCTTGGTAGGTACTGTTAAAGGCATCATGAGGTGCACAGTGGCTGGTCCTCACACACTAACATATGTCCCCTTCATGGGTGACAGCGTGTATCCTTTGCAGCCATACCTAATGACATCGTAGTTGGAACCATATGGGCAGGCAGAGAAGGCATATGATGAGGTGCACAAGAAGACATGATCTGTGGTGGAATGCACAATAGGCCATCTGAAGATGCAGTTCTGGTGCCTGGATCACACAGGTGGCACAAGGATGCTTGTGCCGGGATGGCATACAAGTGTTCACTACCTGTATCATGCCCCACAACATCTGTGTCGACATCGACTACCCATGCCATGTGACATACCAGATGATGTCCCACCATGTGATGATGCTGGACTTGCAGGTGGGATAGTAGGGGAAATGCTGTCAGGCCGTGTAGTGCAGCACGTGGTCACACTGGGTACATTTGCATGTTAGCTGAGTGGGCCATGTGTCACCAAGATGAAGTACCTCCTTGAGTGCCCTTGTGCCTGGTATGCAGCTTGGGTGTGTATTGGGTGTGTGTGGTGTGACAGGAGCTGTGTAGTTGGCCCTGCCTGTGTTTGAGGGGATGAAGAGTTCATGTGTAGTGCATGTGTGTTGGGGTTTACTGTGTAGTGCATGTGTGAGGGGGTTACTGTGTAGTGCATGTGTGTGTGGGTTGCTGTGTAGTGCATGTGTGGGTGGGTTACTATGTAGTGCATGTGTGTAGGGGCTTACTGTGTAGTGCATGTGTGAGGTGCTTACTGTGTAGTGCATGTGTGAGGGGGTTACTGTGTAGTGCGTGTATGTGTGGGTTGCTGTGTAGTGCATGTGTGGGCGGGTTACTATGTAGTGCATGTGTGTGGGGGCTTACTGTGTAGTGCATGTGTGAGGTGGTTACTGTGTGGTGCATGTGTGAGGGGGTTACTGTGTAATGAATGTGTGAGGGGGTTACTGTGTAGTGCATGTGTGTGTGGGTTGCTGTGTAGTGCATGTGTGGTGGTTTACTGCATAGTGCATGTGTTTGGGGGGAGAAGTGCATGTAGAGTGCATCTCTTTTGGTGTAGCATGCTTGTGTGACATGAACATAAGTGTGCAGGATGTCTTGTGCTGCGTGACCATCTGTGACCACGCCACTTTACGGATGTAACTAAGCTGTGGTGGCTTGGTCACTTCCTTGCATGCGAGAGCCTGCCTTTGTGTGAGGCATTTGATGTTTCCTGGCCCTTGCACCTCTTGTGACTATTGTTAGTCTTCTGGCATGCGGTGCACCTTCCTAGCTGCTGTTTCTTGCTGTGCCACTTGAGCCTGACATGCCCTGTCACTCTTCCTCCTTGTGGAGACAGCTGGGGTGCTGGATAAGGTTGCACTCATGAGCAGCATGCACTCTGTTAGCCTCTCCAGCACGTCCCTAGTTCAGTCGATGCCCCTGTGCATACCCCTTACCTGCTCAGTGAGTTCATGTAGGGCCTCTGTATTCACCTGTTATGCACTGAGTTGTTCCCATTCAAGCTACCGTAGCTCATGGTAATATGCTTGTAACACACCCATAGATGTGTTGCACCTGATGTGCCATAGTGGCCATCTGGATGAGTCCTCATCACGATGTCATAGGCAGGCTGTGAGGAAGTGTGCGACTCAGTGGGACATTGCTCCACCCTTGTGCCTGCTGACTGTGCCACCTGGGCATTGCCATGTGATTGCTGTTCTTAAGTAGCAGTATCTGGTGCCACATCCAAAGCCAGTTTGGACTGGCATGCCCTGTGGTGCTGTGGTGGCATTGGTGTGCTGTGTGGTTTTACCATGGGTTCCATGGTCAGATGTGTGTGCAGGCCTCTCAGTAGCATCCACTGATTCATCAGTGGCCTTGGGGTACACTTCACTTCCTCCAACAACAATGTGGACTGTTTCTGCATGTGACCTGTTGGAGACAGGTTGGGCTGTTAATTACGGCTGCGCTCCAGCCTTGAGCTCCACGGTCCTGGTTTGTGGCACGATGCCTGTTACCTACCTCCCATGGATGCATGTTTCATTAACATCTCCACTACTGTGGTTGTCCCTTCAGTTCCTGTGGTCAGGGATGATGTGTCTGTGGGGTGCAAGACATGGTGGTCTGTGTCCATTGTGAATACCACCACCTGTCTTGCAATGCATATATAGTGCCACACATACCTGCAAGTGTATCCATGCCCTGCTCTTCGCTATGGCAGACAACCTTAGATATTGTCTCTGCCACAATCATCACAAGGGGGGACAGAAAGAGTGCCTTTGCAGGTTGTCTGTCACCCATGTCTGACTGTGAGTGGTTGGCAGCTGCCAGCTTACAATTCACAGTGGACGGGAGATCACAACACTTGTGCTTTATGGCAGAGAGTGTGCATGCCTCCGGCCCTGTGGCATTGACAGCTGCCTGGATATTAATTCACAGGCATGCCTTTGTTTTGGCAGGGGTCTTGAGTGAGTTGGACACATACAGTGTGGTGCAGTGCACCTGGATGTCTGTCACCAGGGCAACCACCAGTGGCCTGGTTAAGTTAGGTGACCTGGGCCGTTCAGTACATAATGATGCCCAAGTGTGACTGTGTATGTACAGCCGTTCCCCTCTGACTGTGGGCCTTGGCCAGTGGATACTGTAGGTACAGATAACATGCCTCCAAGGGAGCTCCATTGCCTTCACCCTCCATAATGGGCTTCACTTTCATCTGTGTATGCGCCATGGTCCGGTTGTCGTTACATGGCAGAGTCATGGGGTGTGCCCATGGATAGAGGCCCCTCCTGCCTAGCATTGCACAGCTCTGAACACATCTGTGGGTGTTGCCCCTCAGCTGTCTGCCTTTAGGCCCTTGGTAGTTCATAGGGCTTTGTGTTACCAGCTATATGATGCATATGTGCACACTGCTGTTCCGATACCTTTCAGTACAGTTCCCGTACTTTAGTGCATAGAGCCCAACATGATCAGGGATTTGAGAACATAGAGCACACAGAGTTGGTATCTGTTAAAGAAGACCTATCAAGAGCACTGCAGTTCTCCACAATAATTTTCTTTTGTTTTATTTTTTATGTTTTAAATGTAAAACATGTTCTTTGGGGGGGTACTATTATATGGTCTGAAAATCAATGGGGCAAGGGAGAATGTAGTGATTGTCATGGAGGTAAAGCAGAGACTATTGGGGTATACTGTACTCCCTGAGGTCAGCAATGGTTAGCAACTAGCACTGTAGCTCACAATGGGTTTTTGCAGTCTTAGTGAGCTTTGTAAACTATCACAGTACCACAGATGGTAATTCACAGTATACACGTGCCAACAGCAGCTGCTACAAGTAAGTTACAATAACTAATTATGCTGATGTCAAAGTTTTTTTATCCCCTTCCCATCATTTATAGTTTGTTTTACCCCATGACCATTACTGCATTGGGAGTCAAAGTGGTTCGACAAATTCTTGAAGTGGAACCAAGTTTACGAGCCCAACTCAAATCCGAACCAAAGTTACAAATTGCAGACTTCTCTCACCCTTAGTGTGAAGGCATCCCTTGTACAAGAATACCCTTCATTTGGCCAGAAAAAGATGACCCTTCCTCTTGCTACAGATCCTTATCAAGAGCTGGCCTGCTTAATGGTCAACTGTCATTCATCAAGGGCCCTCAGGACCATTTGGATCTCAGAAAAGATCACATTTGATAACTTTGCTCTTGGGAACATCCCTAGTTGTGTTAATTACCTCCTCATGTCTTCAGGACCTGTGCTTCCTGTGTCATTTATGCCAAGGGGAGGTAGTATAGTGTAGTGCTTAAGAGCACTGAGCTGAAAACCTGGAGCCCTGGGTTTGAATCCCACAGCCATCACTTGCATACTGTGTGACCATGTGCAAGTCACTTAACTTCCCTGTGCTCTCAGGAGGCACCTGGAACCAAGTCTTGGCTTAGTGTGTGTTTCATGGCAAAAAAATGGAAAATTTAAAAAATATATCATGTGGGCAATGATAGTCTGCTTCTCCCTACAGCTGCAATACCTGGCTCTGGATAGCATTCATGTGGTCTGTGCTGCAGGCAGGCAAATCACCTTACTTACACTAGCATCATCATTGTGCAATGTCCCTCCCCCTCACCCACTGCCCTAACTATGAAGTCTGCAAAGAATACTACCTTCTTGGCACTCTACCCATCTTTTTCCTTACTTCTTTGTGGCAGGTTAGGTGCATAACTGGGCAAAATTCACAGATATAACTTCCAATAAATGATCATAAAATCTGACAATTTTTGCAAAAAACTTGTAATTAGCACATTTTGGCTGTATATAACTCAGTCATAACTTAAACATATTTTTTTAAAGTTGATACACACTAGGACTGTGCATGGGCCGAATAGTATTTCCTCAGTACTGTAATGTGGAAGTTAGTATTCGACCTGAATGTTAAAAAAATATTTTTTCCACCCACCCACATCCTCCTGCACTAGAGATGGAAATAACACAAATTTCCAAGTTGCCAACTTCTGGCCCAATGGCAGCCAACACCATCTAGTAAACAGCACCTGCCCCCAACCCGCTCTCCTTTTCTTCCGAACTATAAACTGTTATTGCAGCCAACCCTCTTAACCCCTTACCTTGATTCTTAGAGGGTGGCTAGGGCCATCGGTCTGTTTCTACAGCACACATTAAATAGGAGCAATTTTCAGTCACTACAAGAGACAGTAGAACATTTGTATTAACCCAGGTTTGATGTAGTATTAGCTAAACATTTTTATCATTAATTTTGTGCTTATATTTTGTTAAATCTCAGAAAACACTTTCTAATATATTGTCTTGGGACCTCCTTCTCTACAGGGTTTAGCCATTAAAACTTTTTTTGGAGTCTTTTTTCATAGTGGCATTCATATTTAAAACATCATTGATAGCTTTCAATTTGCCCCATGCCCTCCAGTAGGATGTCACACTCTCAGCTTGGTATTTAAGGCTGATCCAAGGGAATGCTGGCCACACACCCTAAGGAAGAGATTTTACTCTCACAGCATCTGGGTTGGTGTTCAAATTAGTCAGTGTTCAAGTTGTGCCTGCTTTGCTTGCTCATAATGTGGTAATAAAATACTTTTTTTCTACCATCATTGTGGTTCAGGAGTGCGTGCAATTTTTGTAATGGCTAGTGGCAATCAATCTTGGCTAGTCAGTTGGCCCCCCTTCCACTACTTGCCCTCATCCATTCCTATGCTGTCTGTACAGTATAGTATCAGTTAAATTTATTTAGTTGTTTAACCAGGTATAGCACGGTAAGCTGAAAGCTTTTTTTACGGGAGCGACCTGGGAGCACAAGGAGGTAAAGTGACTTGCTCAGGGTCACACAGTATGCAAGTGGAAGCTGTGGGATTCAAACCCAGGTCTGGTCTGCTGGATGTTACCAGATTTGCAGCTCAGAGCCTTAGACGAGAGAGAGAGAAAGAGAGAGAGAGAGACCTGATGGCAGGGCAGTAGCGTCACTACTGATGCTATGGAGTCTGATAACATATAGAACATAGCTGCAGATAACTAGTTATTTCCCAGCAGTGTCCTCAGGCTTGTGTTTACAACTGATTTATCTAGGTGGCCCAGTAAAGCAACAGTATCTCTTTCAAATGGAATCATGCTTCTTTCCAGATTTACTGTTGTTAAAGATTGAAGCACTGGAACAGGGAAGTAAAGTGAGTCACTCAAGATTATAGACTGAGGAAAAGCCTCTGGTGATATTTGAATCTTACAGTGCTGTGCTTTTAAAATTTGACAATGCTTCTGTCCAGTGTATCAGAAAAGGACACTGCACAGACTAGTGTCAGCTTTTTCAAGGGAGAAAATCTTCATGCTTATAGAGCAGAAGCATTCTCTCATTATGGCCGCAGTGAGTGGAGCCCTGCAGATGTCTTGCTATCAAAAAGCCCTCACACTCGAACAATAACAATATGGGTTGCCTCACAGTTGTCTTTGTGGTTTGATGAAGCACTTCCCTGTCACAATGTAGTCTTCTCACACTTCTATTTGGACTGTGCATGCGTGTTGGCATGCATCCATTTTCTCACTGCGACAGCATGCATCAGGAAGCTCTTTGGTGCTCTCGAACCCCGAGATCATTTCGTTGGTGTCCGGAGACATGATGGCTCCAGTGCAAAAGCCATGAAACTATTTATTTAAACAGCACCAATGAGCGATCTGGGACTTTATACATAAATATATACTCATAATAATGACTTGTTCATGACTTGTTCATGACTATTAATGAATCTTGGATTCATTAATAGGTCATTATTATGTATATATCTGTTATTGTCATCCCTGAAGGTTTCCCACTCACCCGACATTCCCTCTGAGCACCCCCACACAAACATAACACTGACACTGGGGGGTGCCCAATCACCCAGTCATGTTCTGAAATAAAGAAAACCTTCCCTCTGTTCTTTTTTCCCCTTTCATAAACCCTGTGAAAAAACTGTCCATCGATGTCTGTTGTGGCTGCTACTGTCACCCACCTGACCCTCACTCAGCACCACCACCACACCACCCCTCAAGCCCCTTGCCTACCGGGGTCCAGAGCAATCATCTTCTGTGGATTACATACACATCTTCACTCTTCAAAGCTGGACCATGAACTGAGGAAAAAGGTATGTGATCAACATATTTCAAATGGGTTTTGAACTTAGTGGCATAACTTGGCCATTTTTGCATACGTTTGCCCCAAATGTTCAACATGCCTTGTTTGGGACCCCACCTCATGAACAATTGCACTGACATTCATCAAATCTGTCTTGAAAGGTGATTTCATGGTCATAGATACATAGATACATAGACAGTGTTGGCAGATGAGGCCTATGGCCCACCTAGTCTGCCATTTGAGCTTGTAAGTTCAGTTTGTTTTCCAGAAGTCTATTTCCCTTACTCCTGACCTCTAGAATTCCTTTATGTCTATCCATGCATTCTTAAATCCGTGATTGTTTCAGCCCCACCACTTCCTCTGGCAGGGTGTTCCACTTATCCACCACCCGTTCTGTGAAAAAATTCTTTCTCATGTTTCCTCTGATCGTCCTCCTCCAACTTCATCCCATGCCCTCTAGTCCTGAAACATCTTTTCGCTTAAAAATAGTGTTTTCCTGCACCCTGTTCCTCCTGTAAGATACTTGTATGTCTCTATCATATCCCTCTCTCCCTCCTCTCCTCCAGGAGTACATGTTCAGTTCCTTCAACCTGTCTTCATAGGACTTGTGATGCAACCCATGCACCATCTTTGTTGCCCTCCTCTGAACCTTCTCTACCCTGTCTATGTCTTACGTAGGTATGGTCTCCAGAACTGTACACTGTACTCCAGGTGGGGCCTCACTAGTGTCTTGTATAGCGGAATTATGACCTCCCTTTTCCTGCTGGTGATGCCCCTGCCTATACATCCCAGCATCCTATTTGCTTTACCTGCTGCCTTGTCACACTGTTTCCCTACCTTGAGGTCATCAGAGATGACAACCCCAAGATCCCTTTCCTGCTTGGTGCATGCTATATCCTCACCCCCCCAACTGATATATTGTGCCAGGGTTTTTGTGCCCCATATGCATTATCTTGCACTTCTTTGCATTGAATTTCAACTGCCAAACCCTTGACCATTCTTCAAGTTTCTGCAGGTCCCTTCTCATTCTGTCTACACCCTCTGGTGTGTCTACTCTGTTACAGAGCTTTGTGTCATCAGCGAACAGTGAAATTCTGCCTTCTATATCCTGTGCAATGTCACTGATGAAGATGTTGAATAGGACCGGGTCCCAGCACTGATCCCTGTGGTACCCCACTGGTCACTCTTCCTCTGTGGGTGACAGCCATTTACCACCACCCTCTGTGTCCTGCCACCCAGCCAGTTACCTACCCACCACACTACTGTCCTGCCCACACCCATATTCCCCAGTTTGTGTAATAGTCTTCTATGTGGCACAGTGTCAAAGGCCTTGCTGAAGTCCAGATAGGCCATGTCCACTGCCCTCCCTGATCCACCTCTCAGTCACCCAGTCAAAAATTCAATGAGGTTGGTCTGACATGCGACCTCCCCTAGTGAAACCATGCTGCCTTGGATCCTGTAGTCCATTGACAACCAGATGTTCCACCAATCTCTCCTTCAGTAGTGCTTCCATGATCTTTCCTACTACTGAGGTGAGGCTGACTAGGTCTGTAGTTCCTGCTTCCTCTTTGTTCCCACTTTTGTATAAGGGACTACATCTACTGTCCTCCAGTCTTTGGGTACCTCCCTGTTTCCAGTGATTGGCTGAACAGGATAGCCAGAGGTTCAGCCACCACCTCTCTTAGTTCTTTAAGGACCCTGGGGTGCACCCCATCTGGCCCCATTGCTTTATCAGCTCTTATTACTTCCAGTTCCTTCAGGACCCTTTCTCGTGTAAAGGGACTTGTGTCCATTTCTGCACCATTCTCACCCCTTGTACTCCCTTCAGACCCATTACCCCCCTCTTCCTTAGTAAAGACTGAGCAGAAATACCTGTTCAATATGTCAGCTTTACTGTTGTCATCCTCCATGCTCCCATCCTCCCCTTCAGTCTCACTATCCCTCCCTTTGTCCTTCTTTTTCCCTTATGTACCTGTAAAGGTTTTGTCCCCTTTAACCACTGATTTTGCAATGTGTTCTTCTGTCTGAGCTTTGGCTTCCATACTGACTTCCTGCCTCCTTTGTTTCTCCTGGTACTCTCCCTATCCCTTCTGCCTGTGTCTTTTGTATTGCCTGAATGCAATCTTTTTGGCTTTCACTTTCTGCTACCTCTTTGGAAAACCATAATGGTCTCCTCTTTCTTTTCCTCTTGCTAACCTGCTAATGCATAATTCTGTTGTTCTTGTAATCCCCATTTTAAATACTGCCCACTGTTCCTCAATCCCTGATTCCTGTCCCATTCCTAATGCCTCTTTCAAGCATCTCCCCATTTTCCCAAAGTCTGCCCCCTAAAATCCAGGATACGTGTTTTGTGTGGTTTGGTTCTGCTCTTTCTGTGATTTCAAACCACAATGACTGGTGGTCACTGTTACCCAGGTGCTCCCCACTGTTACCCCATCACACTGTCCCTGTTTGTGAGCACAAGGTCCAGTATTGCCTTCTGCCGAGTTGGTTTCCATGACCAGTTGCTAGAGGAAGGCACCCTGAAGGAGTCCAGGATAAATCTGCTCCTAGTTGATGCTGCTGCTGGGATGCTCCAGTCCCGTCTGGTATATTGAAGTCTCCAACCAGTACTACCTCACCCTTGTCTGCCATCCTTTGGATGGCTAGCATCAACTCCTATCTGTTTCTTCCTCCTGGGCTGGTGGTCTATAGACCACACCTGTGCGGATGGCTGGCCCCATTTTCTCTTTCCAGCTTAACCCACAGTATCTCTCCCCATTTTGTTCCTCCTGGATCTGTGTGGCCCTTATGTCATTTTTCATACAGTGCCACTCCTCCTCCCTTCCTGCCTGCTCTGTCTCTTCCGAGATATGTTTTGTAGCCAGGTATGGCCATCTCCAGTCATGGTTATCATTACACCAGGTTTCAGTGATGGCCACAATGTCAGGTCTGACTGTACCATGACAGCCTCCAGATCTTCCATCTTGTTGCTAAGGCTCCTGGCATTTGCACATGGCTTTCCATGATTTGACCTCCTAGACTGCTTCACTGTTCTACTCCAGCCCTTCCTTGGTTGTCATTTATCCCTGGTTCTCCTTGCTGTCTGCCCTTCTGCTGAATTTTGCCCTTTTCTGCTTATCCACCTTTTGGACACTAATCTCCATCTTTTGCACACTGCTTTGCAGAGATAGCCACTCCTCTGGTTCACTGGTTCCATTACTAGCTGTGGGGGTGAGCAAGTAGGTATCATCCTTGCTGGCCTGCCACCCCCTTTGCCAGTTTAAATGCTTGTCAATGTAGCATTTAAACTTATCATTGAGGCATGATTCCCTCAGGATGGATGCAGGCCGTCAGGCTTAGACAAACCTCCATCCCTCCAGATGGGTCCCCAGTCACCAATGAATCAAACCCTTCCTCACAGCACCAGTTCTTCAACCATGAGTTAAAGTTCCTGGTGCATGCACTCCTATGCTCTCCCTTGCCTCTCACAGGTAGTACTTCTGAGAAAGTGACAGAAGTAGCTACTTGCTTGAGACCCTTCCCCAGTTTCCTAAACTCTTCCTGAACTTCCTTTGGCTCCCCATTTACCAAATCATTAGTACCTAGGTGGATAATGACATCCAGCTCACCCTCCTGTCTTGCCTTCCCAGTGATCCCCAGTATCTTCCTTCCATCCCTCCATGCCGTGGCACCTGGTAGGCACCTCACCTCCCTGTCCTCCCCCTCCTGTGTTCCTAGCTGGATCCCTCTTATGATGGAGTCCCCCACCAGGATTCACTTCCTCCTCCTCTGGGGTCCACTGCTTTCCCCACTGAGGTCACCTCCTTGCCTAACCTCCACATCCTTTCCTTCCACTTCCCTGGGTACCTCTATTTGGTTGTCCTCATTTGCCAGTGTGGCATATGAGTTCTTGAGAGGAATAGGATCTGGGATGTGCCTCTGCCTGACTGCTCTAACCCTCCCTGAGCCCACTGTCATCCAAGTGCTCCTCGTTCTCGGCATCCTTTGAGGCAGCTGCATTGGACTGGGTGGTTCCTGGACAGGGGTGATGGTACTCCTGACCCTGTGCAAAATTACCTTTCAGGTAGGATTTGAAAATGTTCCCTGCATTTGTTCATGAGATGGGGTCATAAGATGGCTATGTTGAAAATTTGGTGTAAAAATATTACAAAATAACAAAGTTATGAGCCTATGTTGAATTTTACAAACGCAGGCTCGGAACTTTAGTAATTTCCAATATTTTTAACCCAGATTTACAACATAGCCCATTTCTTACAGCACCTCGTTAATGTGACAACTTGACATTTTCAAATCTTGACCAAAATGTGTTTTACATCCCAAAAGGTGATGTGAAAATCACCTTTTGGGCAGGAGTTCAAACTTTCCTGTGCCCTTCTTCATAATAAAAATATTTAAAAAAACAAAGTAATGAGCCTTCACTGAATTTTATAAATGCAGGCTTGTAACTTTGAACATTTTCAATATTTTTAACACAAATTTTCAGCATAGCCATTTCTTTGCAGCACCTCATGAATGTGACAGCTGTCATTTATTGCACTCAACTGCAGCCATCATGGTTTCTGCCAGATCTTGATTTTTTTAGCCCCAGATATATTCCCTACTCCTAAGGAAGTCATTCTGGTGAAGCGCAAAGGGGTTTAGTGGTGGCTGGCGCATTGGACTGGGGTAGGTTCTGTTAGAATATTTTTGATAAAATCCACTTTATCTTGTTTGTATTGTCTTTGACTGTTAGAAGACAACAAGTATATTTTTATAACAGCACTTTATTGCAATTGTCCAACTGTGTAATAAAAAAAATGTTACTATATTTTTGCATATCTGAAGTGCTGTAGTGGATTTTTGCATGATCACCCAGTATCTGCTCACTGTATTTCTTATGGACTGATGATCCCCACTGTATGTATTCTTGTATCTCACCAGCACTTTTATATTGTTGCTCAAAAACACTGACTGACGGGCTTCTCCACATAAATATTCTGCTGGTTATTACTATAGCTCCGTTAACATGAGTCTCTCAGTGGTACTGGGAGCTCCTCCTCGTCAACAATCAGCTGCATTGAGACATTTGTGCTCCATATACACATGCTATGCAGGCTTGCCCTCATTTCTAACTTACAGCCACAAGTGTCAGAGTTTAAATATACCGGGACATTTTGCACATCATCTAAACTGCTGTTGGGATCCACTTAAACTGATATAAAAGCAGGGCACTGGGTCACTAAAGCAATCTCAAACTAATCATGCTTGCACCTAGGGAATTACAGTATATCCTATTATGGGCTCCATGTGCTAACTGTAGTGATGTACAGTACAGTATTAAGTGGGTTATTGACCACTTGATGCACTTAATAATGACATTTTACAACAGAAGCATGTTAGAAATTCATATATCTGTAGAAAGTGCTTCTTAAATGTCTACTGGCACAGCACCATCACCAGTACTAAATGTCTAACTACATATGCAGTGTAATAGGAACATAACATCTTAAATATGAAAAAAAAATCACCTATTTAAATAAATAATGCCACACTGGAGCTGTGTGAGTGCACCTCAAAGATCAACTTTACAAACTTTTCACACACTGAATCTGACAGGTCCAAAAGGTTTGGTTTAATTCTGACAGTATGATTTGAAAAGCAGGCCATTTCCCTTATGACACATAAAAACAGAGCCCCCCACACCCTTATACTCCTCAGATACCTATCCCCAAACCTTTTACAGTAGTGAGTTGAGTTCCCCAGGCCTCCTGAATATAGCTGGACTTTGTTGCTGCTTGTCCTGAAAGGGTGGATGAGTTCACACCATCTTCAAGGGCCCTGGATGCTTTTCATTTCTATGTATATAACCATTTAATGGATCACAATGAGCCTCCTCTGTACTGTTGCTGCCTTAAGTAGTCATCCCCACCCCCAGGCCACTGTTACTTTTTTTATTTTAAAGATTTTTTTTCTGTGTGCAAAATGTTAGTGCTCATAAAAGGTGCTGGACTGACAGCACAGGAATCTGAAGTCCCCTGCTTATCCATATGAAAGCTCAGGTGATAATGGCTTTTGGCCAGTACTGACCTGTGCTGGATATGAACCAGTGAGCTGGAGATGAAAGGCTCTGTAACTCACTAACAATCCACTAACCCATCCAGTTCCACTCCACTGTTACTGTCTCCTAATTATTTTGCTACACCTGTTGCTGACTAGCTCAACAAGGGTGTATGTAATATACCCAGTACAGCCCAGACTTGTCATTGACTATTTCAGCAGGCGAGTGAGTCTCAAGTTTTGAAACTCTGAGCTACTGCCTCTGCCATCCACCAGGCATGGGGCACACTGGCCCTTTCTGAGGGGTATGGTCCTTTTGTCTCATAGCCACCTGTAAATTGCCATCTATTACTGTCTCCCTAGATACAGTTCGGCTCTCACAAGTACCAGCTGCATCTGCTTCTACAGGTTTCAGAATTGCATATATATATATTTATATATATATATATATATATATAGATATATATAGATATAGAATATATATATATATATATATATATATATATATATATATATATATATATATATATATATATATATATAAACTTCACTGTATCTTCAAACTGACCTTCCTATTGATGGAGATTATGTTATGTATTTTCAGCTTTTTCTAACCAGGTTGCTACAAGGATTCTGTAGAGGTACTGGAATCTTTCAACTTAGTACAATTGCTCAGTCCCAAAGCATTGAGAGGTTAATCAAATTATCTATTTTTTAAACGTTTTAATAAGATTTTCAGAATACAAACATTGAAGTGCCTTCCAGCACTTACCAACAATATGGGATCACAGATTGGGTAAATGTACAGTTATAAGCAATTGCTATATCAAATAACATGTCCTAAAAACATCAGCTAACAGTGCAGTATAACATTAGTACCATAATGGAGATTCTGACTCTAGTGAATGGGGGGGGGAACCTTGCCTATGAAGCCTCTCTAAACCCATATTGTGGCTCAAAGTCTGGATTATGCACCATAATGTGCCAAATCCATTTAAGACAGGTATTTTGAAGCTTAGGCAGTGTCTGCTGCAGACTGCTAATTACAGTATCTTTTCCATTCTATAAGCCTCAATCATGATGTTATGCCAGACTTGCATCTGAGGAGTAGCTGTGACAGTGAAGCCTTAGTAACACCTTTTTGGCTGCAAGTACTGTATGCACACCTAAGTCATGTTGTGATAAGATTGTTTCAGTCGTGGGTTATGCAGTTTATGAAATAGAATAACTTCTGGTGCGAGCTGTAAGTCTGAGACTAGGATTTGGGTTAGAGATGTCCAAAATTGTTGCCAAAAAGGTTGTAACTGTGAGCAAGACCAAAATATGTGGGTGTGATTGGCCTTTTTGTTTGCCCATCCACTCTCCAACATGAGGAAGTGGGACTTAAGAATTTCCCGTTATAGCATATGTTCTAAAGAACTGGACAAAGGTTTCAGGTGAATTACCACCACACTTGGATGATGGCTAATCAAACTAACATAACAATAATACAAACACTGTATTAATAATACTTAATATTTAATAGGCTCTGCATTGACAGCTACTGCTTTCTTTGTAATCCATACTTTGATCTGCTCCCATGTTGATCACTTCTCAAACTCGCATGTCCTAGACCATCTTTGCCTGTGCCCATTTGTAGCGTGTAGACTATTAGTTGCACTGCTTTTGTCAATCAATCAATCAAAATCTTTATTTATCCAGACAAACATGTATAGTGAATGTATGTACTTCATAGTCATTTTTTTTATACACAGAAGAAGGTGGAAGCTGTGATATAAAGTTATAATCACTCAAAATTGTTCGACCATGTTTTCATTCCTTACTGTTAGTTTATAACGTAGATCTAAACAGGGCTGGCAGTATAGTCTAGAGGTTAGAGTAATAAGTTGTGAATGAGCTCGGTACATCCAGCAGACCTGGATTTGAGTCCCACAACCTCCTCTTGCATACTGTGTAATCCTGAGCAAGTCACTTAACCTCTCCAGTGCCCCTGGGCCACTGCCTGCAAACAGGCACTTGTGCCTAGTGGGCCTTACCCCATTATCAAAAGAATAAAATAAATAAAATAAAACAATGTCACTAGTGTTGGAAATGGAAAATAATTCACTGCAGGATCTCACCATCTTTGACGTAGAAGCAAACATACCTGACTTGACTCTGGGGATATGTTTCCTCATTCAACGGTATGTTGCATTTCTACATCTTATTTAGTCAGTTTGTGCCTTTGGAGAGTATTTTACACATGATCAAGAGTATTTACACATGATCAGTCCTTCCCATTTTGCTCCTGGAACTGAGATAGACCAGAACTGAATCCACATCCACTGAATACCCCCTCCCCACCCACTTCTGGCACTGCCACCAAGATAATCCACTAAATGAGGTAAATTTGAAGACATTGTGTAGGAAAGCAGAACATCAATGGCAACTATGTAAAACCTTTGTAAACGAGCCTCTGGCTCAAAGGTTGTAAATCCAATTTATACAATAAATAAAACACAATATTTACCTAAATGATTCCAAGCTCTTCATATTCAATCTAGTCTACACTGTTTGTTGTACAGCATATAACATGAGGGACTGAGTTTACCTAAAAATCAACTTATTGTCATTAAATCCAATCTGTCTGCCTCTGACTAGACCTCTTATAGTATTTATTATGTAAGCAATAAGCCAGGATGGGGTGTGCATTAAAGGATGAACAATGCATGCACCAGGGGCATAGTAAGGCATGAGGCCAAAGGCCAAGTGTTCTTATACCCATTGGAAGTGCATCATTACACCTTTAATTCACTCCCTTGAGTGACTTATTGCACCTACGGTATGACTTGTTGTAGGTAATGAGGTTTTCCAGCTTTTGTAATGAGATCCAGTTTCTAACTATGTATCGTTAGTAGTTTACTGCTTGGTCATGTGACGGCTGTCATCCAATGAGGTCTCTGGATTTATCCTTGCCATTCTATAATTATAAAATGGGTAAGAGGAATATTGTACTGTGATTGGTGGAACTGAACCCAGTCACATGACCATGTTGTTATCCCAGCACAACAGCACGGGTTAGAAATGCTTAACATTCTGAACCTCATTTTTTGGTCCTAAACCAAAACAATCAGGGAAGTCATTTCATAATCACAATAAGGCATTCCAGGGTGTGCATAACTGAGGCATAATGGCACTTCCTGGGTGCGTAAAGCCCTCAGCTTCACCTCGGGATTCTCTTTCCGAGGTGTGTCATTATCCCACAATAACACACACCCTGTCTTGCCTTATTGTTTAATTACAGATCACAGAAGCATCCCTGACAAATCACAGTGCTTCCTTCAGTTGAGTATATGGTACTGTTATGACTGTAAGAGTATCTCATGCTGAGCCATTGTAACAGGCTTCTCGCTGACAACTCACGACGTCAGTGTATTAAAAAAAAAAAGAAAGAATTTTTTATTTTAAAAAGTTAACGATCTATAATAATTTTATGGTTACATTTGGAGGGTTTCTTATGAATATAAGAGTGTCACCTCTTGCATCCTTAGGACCACAGAACTGCTCACCTTTGTTTTGCAGTCCTCTGGTCTTAAAACGCATGAGGTGACACTCATGTCAATAAGAGGCCATCCATCCATTCGAGTACTTAAATATGTATACCCTGGAAAAAAGGCGGGAGGGGGATATGATAGAGACCTTTAAATACTTCACGGTTGTTAATAAGGTATGGGAGGGAAGTATTTTTCAGGAGAAAAGGTGCTCAAGGACAAGGGGATGCGATAAGAAGCTGGGGGGTTAAATTCAGGACAGACACATAGATACATAGATATATATATATGTTGTCAGCAGATAAGGGCCTTGTGGCCCATCCAGTCTGCTCTATCCCTCTTTCTAATGCTTAAGGGATCTTAGATGCTACAAGCCCCCCTTTCACCCTAGTTCGATAATTCCCATGTGCCTATCCCACGCATTCTTGAATTCCTGAACCGTGGCCACCCCTCAACTTCCTGGGGGAGACTGTTCCATCTCTCCACCACCCTTTCAGTGAAGTAACATTTCCTCATGTTCCCTCTAAGTTTTCCACCTTTTAGTCTCATGCTGTGCCTCCTTTTTCTGCTATTTCCCTTCATGTGAAAGATGCTCCCTTCTGGTACCCTGTTAATCCCCTTTAGATATTTGAAGGTCTTTATCATGTTCCCCCTCTCTCTCCTTTCCTCTAGGCAGTGCATCCCCGACACCACTTTTGTCGCCCTCCTCTGTACTGTCTCCATCCTGTCTATGTCTTTTTGGAGATGGGGCCTCCAGAACTGAACACAGTACTCCAGATGAGGCCTTACTAGGGAGTTGTACAACGGTACTACCATATCCCTCCTTCTACTTGTTATACCCCTCCCTATGCACCCTAGCATTCTGTTGGCTGTTCCAACTGCTTAGTCGCACTGTGTAGCCACTTTGAGGTTGTCTTCTGTGACTACCCCTAGATCTCTTTCATCTGTGGTGGCCTCCAGTGTTACCCCATCTAGTTCATACTCAGCTCTAGGATTCCCTCTCCCTAGGTGCATAATCTTGCACTTTTTTGCATTGAAACCCAACTGCCACTCCTTAAACTAGTTTTCTAGCCTCTTCAGATCCTTCCTCATTTTTTTTCTATACCTTCCTGTGTATCTACCCTGTTACACAGCTTTGTATCATCCGCAAATAGGCTAACCCTCCCTTCTAGACCTTCTGCAATATCGCTTATGAAGACATTGAAGAGTACTGGCCCCAGCACTGATCCCTGGGGTATGCCACTTGTTACCTATCCCTCCTGTGAGCTAACCCCATTTACCACCACTCTTTGTGTTCTGTTACTCAACCAGTTTCTAACCCATGTGACCACCTCTGTCCCCACCCCCAGATTTGCCAGCTTGTGGATTAGTCTCCTGTGTGGGACTGTGTCAAAGGCCTTCCTGAAGTCCATATAGGCTACATCTACTGCTCTGCACTGGTCTATTTCCTTTGTCACCCACTCGAAGAAATAAATCAAGTTGGTCTGGCATGACCTCCCTGCTGTGAATCCATGTTGCCTTGGGTCTAACAGCCCCCTTGTCTCTAGGTAGTCCCCCAGCCTTTCCTTAAGTAGGCTTTCCATAATTTTACCCACTATCGAGGTCAAACTGACTGGGCGGTGAGGAAATACTTCACAGAGAGTAGGGGATTCCTGGAACAGCCTTCAAGCAGAGGTGGTGGGGGGAGAAACATTGGTGGGGTTCAGGAATGCATGGGGTAGGCATAAGGGAATCTTAGGGAAGGGAAAGAGGTGGGTGAATGGGCTAGAGATCAAGAAGCATCTATGGTGATGCTATAGGCAGGGAAAAATGGGCACTAGGTGGGTCAAGCAGTCCTTATCTGCTGGCTAATTCTATGTTTGTTTGATTCCAACCAGACCCTTAAACCTATAATACAAGCAACTAAAAAGAGGGTGACCAGTAGGGAAGGGAAAGTAATCCTCCCACTTTCCAAAACCCTGGTACTGAATGCAGTTTTGAGCTCATCAATACAAAAATGACATTGAGGAAGTCAAAAGAGTGCAGTGCAGGATCACCAAAATGATTATGAGTATGGGGGATAAAATGTATGAGGTGAGGCTGCTGGCCCTTAAAGAAAAGCTATCATTGTTACCCGCTCCTGCCCCAGCAAAGCTTACCCTTCAGTTAAGCTTTTAATGTATGTAGGGGCATTTTTCTCACACCACAACATACATTATTTTAACTTGTAAAATCCACAACCCAGAAGTATGTGGATATGGTGGGGCTCCCCATTATCTGTAGCAGAAGGACGCCGCCTTTGTGAACATTTTGTATTGGAGCAAGCGGTGCATCACATCATCACCCCCAACTATTAGTACAAAACTTTTTTATAAACTGAATTAACCACAGCCCACAAATTACGGGCCAATGTAAAGGGAAACAACCGAGTTAATAAATGAGAGAGAATATACATGGACCTTACTATCCCAAACCTATATTTGTGAATTCATGTATTAGGTGATGATGCAATAATGCACGTGAAAACCTAGATATAAAACCACTGGCAATAAATCTAATATTAACTCTCAGGAGCCTCAGCATATGTACACATTTTTTGTTTTATTTATGCACAGTTTATTGTGTTCACCTTACCTGCCTGTTGTTCCTCCCCGTCACCTTTCCATAGTGTTGTATTCTTTATTGGCATTATGACTGATTTTAATATCTGACTCATTTTTAAATGCAGGATCATTAGCTGCATTGGAGTTACAGACAAACGTTAATACTGTATGTATGTATTCACTGTCTTCATCCCCACCACCTTGACTGGAAGACTATTCCAGGAATCCACTACTCTTTCTGTGAAGAAGTACTTCCTCACATCTCTCCTGAATCTACCTCATCCCGCTTCATAGCATGTCTCCTTGTTCTTGAGCTCCTTTTTTTCTGAAAAATACTTCCCTCCTGTACCTTACTTACACACGTGAGGTATTTAAAGGTCACTATCATATCCTCTCTCTCCTTCTTCCTTTCTTCCAGGGTGTATGTACTGAGGTTCTTTAGTCTCTCCTTGTAGTGCTTTTGATGCAGACCCTGCACCATTTTAGTTGCCCTCCTCTAGACTACCTCCTTTCTGTCTATGTCCTTCCGGAGATGTGGTCTCCAGAACTGGACACGGTACTCAAGGTGAGGTCTTACCAGCTATCTATACAAGGGCAACACCATCTCCTTCTTTCTGCAGATGATACCTCTCCCTATTCACCCCAGCATCCTACTAGCCCTCCCAACTGCCTTGTCGCACTGCCTGGTCACCTTTAGGTCATCTGATGTGATTACCCCAAGGTCTCTTTCCTGCGTGTTTGGCATCTATACCACTCCATCTATTCTGTGCCCAAAGTGCATAATTTTAAATTTTTGCATTGAAATCCAGCTGGCATATCCTCAATCACTCTTCGAGTTTTCTCAGGTCTCTGCTTATCCTTTCCACTCCCACAGAGTGTCACGCTGTTGCAGATTTGACATCATCTGCAAAGGGCAGACCTTCCTTTCCAGCTCCTTTGCAGTTTCACTTATAAATCGTTAAAAGAATTGGTCCCAGCATTGATCCCTAAGATATCCAGCTGATCACCTTCCCTTCCTCGGAGTGATCTCCATTTACCACCACTTTCTGCCACCTATCTAGTAACCAGCTTCTTTCCCAGGTTTCCACCTTCGGCCTCACTCCTAAGTTACTCACCTTGCTAACTAGTTTACTGTGTAGAATGGTGTTGAAATCCTTACTGAAATCTAGAAAGACCACACCCACTACTGTACCCTGATCCAATTCGTTGGTCACTCAGCCAAAGAAATCTATCAGATTAATTTAACATGACCTACTCCTGTAAATTCATGCTGCTTTGGGCCTTGTAACCCGATGGATTCAAGATATTCCACAATCCCTTCCTTCAGCAGTGTTTCCATTAACTTTCCCACAAGGTGGTGTCGAGCTGAGCGGGCCTATAAGTGGCCACCTCCTCCCTACTACCACTTTTGTGAAGTGGGATCACATCTGCCCTCCTCCACTCTGGAACCACTCTGGTTTCCACTGATCTCTTAAATAGGACTTCCAGAGGTGCAGCCAATACCTCACTGAGCTCTCTCAACAGCCTTGAAATCACCCTGTCTGGCCCCTCTGGATGCACAGCCCCTCCTCACCTTGGTGTGCCTACACCTCCATGGCCTTTATTCCCTCCCTTACATACAATGCTACCCCTTCTCCCTTCCTCCGCACTCTGTCTCTCCTGAATAGAAAGTAGCCTTGTATGGCCATGTCCCAATCATGGGGCTCAGTACACCATGATTATGTTATGGCCACTATATCAGGTTAGCCTCCGCCATGATAGCCTCTAAGTCTGAGATTGTGTTTCCAATGCTTCTGACATTGGCATACATGGCTCTCTACACCTTCTTACCCCCCTGCCTGCTGCCCTTTGTCTTCCTCCCTTTGTTGCCTTTGTTGTTACTGAAGTGTCCTCCAACTCCCCTCTTCCCATTTTGCTTTCACCATTCCTGGTTCCATTCAATCCACTTTCCTCCCCTACTGGAGTTGTATCCCCCTTTTTCTTCCATCTTGTCCTAGCCCCAGCCCCTGCCCTATGCCCCTGTCCCTGGGGTGTTTTTACCCCATGGACCCTTGCTTCCTATCATTTTACCATCATCGGGGGCAATTGTTGCCTCCCTTGTTTTTTATGTCTTCCACCCCATTTAGTGTAAATGCTAATCTAAGTAGCATCTAAACCTCCCCCCAAGGACTGTAGTCCCCCTCCTAGAAGGATGCAGGCCACCTCCCTTATAGAAGCCGATATCTTCCAAGGTTGGTCCTCAGTCCACAATGTAGCTACAGTCCTACTCCATGCTTCATGCCTTTAACCAATCATTAAAGATCCTGGCAAGGAGTACCCTTTCCTGTCCCCTGCCCTTTACAGGTAGCACTTCAGCAAAAGCCGCTATGCATGCTAGCTGCTTGAGTTTCCTTTAACTTCCCTTACCCTCTCCCTTGATAGGTTATTTGTCCCAAGATGGACAATGTCCAGCTCCTTCCCAGCTTCTGCTGCCCTAGCAATTCTCAGGATCCGTGCTTCATGTCTCCAAGCCATGGCACCCCCTCAGGCAACTCCTCTCCCTCTCCATCCCCTACACAGTTCCCAGCTATATGTTTCCCACTAGCAGCTGCTTCCTGTAAGGCTGGTGGCCTCACCCTTCTCATTGGGGCCCACATTTCTGAAGACTCCCCTCTTTTCCTCCCACTATGACAAGAACCTCCTCTCTGTTGCCCCTTCTGCCAGTATAGCAAAGGTGTTCAACAGTAGTATCAGTGGGGGAGTGTACACCTGTTCCCCCCTCACTGTTCCAGAGCCCAGTGCTTCTGAGGGGGGAACTATTGGACACCAGGGCAACACTACTACCAGGAATATAACTTTGCATGACAATGTGGGAATTAGAGGGAGGGAGAGCACCACTGCTACCAAGGATCATATTGTTTACATCAGGGCTGGGATCAGAGGAGGGCACCATACCACCGGGATCGTATTGTTTACTTATGGGGCTGGGATCGGAGGGAGGGAGGGCACCACTACCACCAGGGATAATATTATTGTACAGAAGGGCCAGTGATCAGTGGGTGGGGGTGGGGTTCTAGGGATCACAGGGGGCAGTTGTGCTCCCCCGGAGGCCAACCAGCCAGGTGGCTGCATTACCTCTGGCAGTCTCTAGGGTTGCCCAGAGTTAAGTCTACAGGGTTACCTACAGGCCCCCAGACCAGGGGGAGGTCATAGACACATTACTGTTAGAAGAAATACAAAACATGACAGCTAAAGGGGAGGTTCTGATAATGGGAGACTTCAACATGCCAGATACAGATTGATAAATACCAGCAGGGACATCTGCCAGAACTAGACACATGGTGGATTCCCTGCGGGGGGGGGCCTCAAACAACTGGTACAACAACCCTCAAGAGACAGGGCTATCCTAGATGTAGTACTGACTAACAGGAAGGGATCACAGATCTCAGGTAGAAGATCACCTGGGGCCAGTGACCATCACATGGTATGGTTCAATTTGGCCACTACAACTAAATCATCCCATTCCAAGGCAAAATATGGGACTTGAGAAGCTGACTTTGATAAGATGGCCAACAGAGTTAAGCTAGCCCTGGCAAAAGAAATACAGGTGAGGGGTACAGGCAAGTGGGCAAGCATTAAGAATGCAATATTAAAGCAACAATCCATTGTGTTATAGAGAAAAGGAAGTGCAAAAGAAGGAAACCACTTTGGTTCTCAAAAACAGTAGCAGAAAAGGTCAGAGCCAAAATGCTGGCCTTCTGAAATATAAGGGAACACAGCAGGATGAAGACAGGAGAGACATACTAAACTTCCCTAAGGAAGCAGGAAGGTGCAAAGCAGGCAAAGGCCCACATCGAGGAAACACTAGCACAAACAGTTAAAGAAGGTGACAAGGCTTTGTATAGATACATTAGTGAAAGGAGAAAAGTCCAGAAGGGGTATTACTAAGATCAAAGGAGATAAGAGGGCATGTGAGAAGGAGGACCATGAAAAAGAATCTATGCTAAATAGATACTTCTGCTCAGTATTTACTGAAGAGAAGGTAGGGCAAGGACCATAGCTCAGCACCATGGTCGGGGGGAAGGGAGTGAGCATTAGTAACTTCACAAAAGAAATGATCCTACAAGAGCTCGATAAGCTCAAGGTGGACAAGGCAATGGGATCTGATGGCATACACCTCAGGGTACTAAAGGAGCTAAGGGTGGAACTAGCAGAGCCACTATCAGAATTGTTTAGTGAGCCTCTGAGCACAGGAGAGGTCCCAGAAGACTGGAGAAGGGCTCATGTGACCTCGCTCCACAAGAGTGGTGGCAGGAGGAGGCAGGGAACTACAGACCAGTCAGTCTTACCTCAGTAGTGGGCAAGATTATGGAGGCACTCCTTAAGGAAAGGATAGTGCAACACCTGGAATCCATAGGAGCACAGGATCCAAGACAGCATGGGTTTACAAAAGGAGGGTCCTGTCAAACTAATCTCATAGATTTCTTTGACTGGGTAACCAGAGTGGTGGACCAAGGGGGAGCAGTTGATGTTGCCTACCTTGACTTCAGCAAAGCTTTCAATACTGTTCTACATAGAAGATTGATTAATAAGCTGGGTAGGCTCAGGGTGGGTCAGAAGTTGGTCAACTGGGTGGCAAACTGATTGATGAGCAGAAAACAGCGAGTGGTGGTAAATGGTATACAGTCAGAAGAGATGCAAGGCACAAGTGGGGTACCTCAGGGATCAGTTCTGGGGCCAGTCCTCTTCAATATCTTCATCAGTGACATTGCAGATGGACTGGAGGGTAAGGTTTGTCTGTTTGTAGATGACACCAAGATCTGCAACAGAGTAGATGATCCAGATGGGGTGGGCAGAATGAGAAGAGATCTGGATAAACTAGCAAAATGGTTGGAAGAGTGGCAACTGGGGTTTAATGCAAAGAAGTGCAAGATCATGCACATAGGAAGAGAAACCCTGAAGCCACCTATAGGCTGGAGGGAGTTGCTGGAAGTCACAAGGGAAGAAGAGACTTGGGCATCATCATCAAAAATGACCTGAAATCATCCAAGCAGACCACTAAAGCAGTAGGTAAGGCTAGGGGATGTTAGGGTGTATTAGTAGGGGTATACAAGTTGGAAGATGGAGTAATAATCCTCTTTACAAGACACTGGTTATGCCCCATCTGAGTACTGCATGCAGTACTGGAGGCCACACCTTCACAAGGACATTAACCAAATTAAGGCAGTCAGAGAAGGGCAACCAAAATGGTGCAGGGACTGCATCAAAAACATATGAGGACAGATTAACGGACTCAATATGTATACCCTAGAGCAAAGGAGGTAGAGAGTGACATGATTGAGACATTCAAACACCTTAAGGGCATTAACAAGGTGAAATAGTCTAACATGTTTCAATATAAGAAAAATAGCAGGACAAGAGGACACAGCATGAGATTAGAGGGAGGCCAATTAAGGGGTAATGTGAGGAAGTTCTTTTCACAGAAAGGGTGGTGAATGCATGGAACTGCCTACCTCAGGAAGTGGTGGATATGAATATAGTCCAGGGCTTCAAACAGGCATGGGATAGGCATAAGGGAACAATACAGATGAGTATGAATAGATAGGCCATTGACAGAGCAAAGGCCGATGGCACATTTATAAATTAGAAAAAGAAATGGACAGACTGAATGGGTCTTGCAGTCCTTATCTTTGTTCAATTTCTATGTTTCTGTGTTTCTAAGTCAGGATTTTGTTTGGTGGTATTTGTGCTGCACAAAAGGACAGCACTAAATTCTTTTGAGCAGTGCACAGCCACTGAATATGGGTTAGCGTGCATCTTCCTTGCCATCTCCCTTCCCTTGCCTGCATGCATACATTATGTTTTGCATGGCTGCTAACCCTCTTTGCCTGTGCAACAGCCCCTTTTGAATATTGGGATCCAGCGTAAGTCTCAGTTTGCACAGGCAAAGATCCATTAGCGTAAGCGCAAACTTTTGAAAATCGGGCCCAATGTCTTTAAATTAGTATAACTTTGGAGCAATTAGGGCTACAAACTTGGCTTAGTTGATATATCAATATATCATGTTGCTACAACTTCCATATATTGATAAATTGAAATGTAAATCAGTTTAAAAAATATTTAAATACTAATGCTTTTAACAACATATTATGCAGGAATATGTAGACAAGTATCAACACATGAAAA
Source organism: Neoceratodus forsteri (assembly GCA_016271365.2). Lineage (NCBI taxonomy): Eukaryota > Metazoa > Chordata > Ceratodontiformes > Ceratodontidae > Neoceratodus > Neoceratodus forsteri. Next base: position 1,268,736,849 of record CM057453.1, read on the forward strand.
TCTATTCAGGTTGATATATTCCTAGTTCCAATTTTGAATATACGAAAACATAAAATGGTGTAATTTAGTTTTAAAATCTTATTGATGTTGTCATCATATTATAATTGGATAACTAAAATATATTAGCTGTAACAAAAATAAAATAACATTGAGTTTGCAAGATAATAGTGCCTGGTCCACTAAAGAACAGATTATTTTCCTCTAGTTATTATTATCTTTGGTGCATGGAGGAGAAAAAACCTGTGGAGGAAACCTCTGGGGAACCAAGGCCTAAGTACGCATCTCGTGGCTGGTAATTATTTATTATATCCAGAAGTTAACCTCAGACATATGTTGCTTCAATTATCCAGATGAAGAGTATCTTCTGTTGTTTGAAAAGTGTAATCCTCTTGAAAGTGTTGCAGAGCTGGCTGTACAACTGAATTCATTCTTATATTAAAATTCTACCACAGGGAAGTGCTGAAGGCCAGAGTCAGTGCCAAGGGAATGATAGGATTACTGAAGGAACCACGAAGAAGGGAAACAACTAACAGATGCTTCATGGTTGGCTACCAAATACTTTCCTCTGAGATACGGCTCATGTTGAAAACATTAGGGGCAAACCCTTGAGGGAAAAACCCAAGGACAACATTGGAGCCAAAATCTTGAGGCAAACCCAAGCCAAGTCCTTGATTAGCCAGGCCCACAGTAGATGGCCCTTGAGAGGAAGAATGGAGCAGGAGATGAATAAAGAATGAGCTTGTGGTGGCAGGACTGCAAAGGAGGGCTTAGCCAAGGAAGTATTATAATGTGGAGCGTGAATGCCTGAATTAGGAGTATACAAACATATGAAGAAGCTAGCAGAAGAATGCCATTTAGTCTGTCTAGTCTGCTCGTATTGTAGGGTCCACAGCTTGAACTACTGCCCCTGCCCTCCCTCTCCACTCCTCCCATGCTCCCTAACCATGATCCTTACCTTCCCCCTATGCCTGTCTCAACCTCTCTTAAAGCTGCCCACTGTCTTAAACAAGATACCTCTTCCAGCAGTGCATTCCAAGTGCCCACCACCCTCTCTATGAAGAAGTGCTTCCTGACCTCCCTCCTAAACCTCCGACCCTCCAGTTTAAGACTGTGATCCCTCATGTTATGTTTGCCACTCAGCTTAAAGAGACTCTTCTTATCAACCTTATTTATCCCTTTTAAGTACTTGAAGGTCCCAATCATGTCCCCTCTTTCTCTTCTGTCTTCCAGGAAGTAGATGTTCAGTGCCCTTAACCTCTCCTCATATGCCTTACCCTGCTGACACACTATCACCTTTATAGCCCTCCTCTGGACCTTCCTCAGCAGGTTAATGTCCTTTTTGAGGTGTGGGCACCAGTACTGAACTCCACACTCTAGATGCGGCCTTACCAGTGATCTGTACAAGGGCAGAATAACCTCCTCTCGCCCACTACTGATTCCCCTAGATATGCATCCCAGCATCTTGTTTGCCTTTGCTGCTGCTTTCTTGCACTGCGTGGAGTGCTTCAGGTCACTAGAGATCATCACTCCCAGGTCCTTTTCCTACTCTGATGCAGATTCTCAGACTCCACCCAGGCAGTACTCTGTCCTGGGATTTTTGGCTCCAATATGCATAACTTTGCATTTCTTGGCATTGAAGCCAAGCTACCAGATCCTGGACCACCTCTCCAGCTTTTCCAGATCTTCCTTTAGGTCCTGTATCCCTTCAACTGTGTCCACTCTCCCGCAAAGCTTGGTGTCATCCACGAATAGGCACATTTTGCCCTTAACCTTAATTTGTCTCGCTCTCTACTTACCTGACCACTACCCTGCTTACCTTCCACACTATTCTTCCCTATCCACTCTTACCATAGCTACTCTACCTAGCCTACCTACCCATTCCACTTCCTGTTCACCGTTCAGGGCTGTCCACCCCCCCAATCTTCTTGGCAACACAGGCTCCCACTCTCTCCACTATTATCCCTACCTGGCCTACCTTCCTCAACACCTCCTTCCTATTAATCATGGCTGACTCCTCCTTCTCTTCCCTTCTCTCCTATAATCCCATACCATCATTTCCAGGTTTTCTATTAGCTACTTTTATCATTGGTAGTTTTAATTACTGCCTACTGTTAACCATGCCATCTACCTGACTGTTTATGCCTGACTGTGTACCGCAAAGTCTTAACTTTGGAAATTACCCTGCTCCATGTATATATTTTCCTTTGTGAAGCTGTATGCCTGACTGTTGCTCCACAATGTCTTAACCTTGTAAATTATCCTACTCCATATATATATTTCCCTTAGAAAGCTGTATGTTAATGTATATTGCCCTGTGTATTCCTGTTAGATGTTTGGCCTTGGCTTATTGTACATGCATTGCATATTACTTGTCTCTCAGGATCTCCTTGTAAATGAGTTTGCTCAATGGAGTTTCTTTCCTGCCAGTACACTTTGACTTGAATTAATGCCATCCCCAATGTCATTGATGAAGACAGTTGAACAACACCGGCCCCAACACCGGGCCCAGCAGGCACCCACTGGTTACCTCTCTGGTGCAGATAATTCACCCACAAGCACCCTCTGGGTTCTGTCCTCAGCCAGTTTTCCACCCATCTTTTCCCCAACCTGAGATCCACCAGCTTCTTGATCAAACTTTTGTGGGGCACAGAGTCAAAGGCCTTGCTGAAATCAATATAGAGGATGTCTACCACTTGGCCCCTGTCTACTGTCTTAGTGACACAGTCAAAGAAGTCAATCAGATTCGTTTGACATGATCTCCCCTCCTCCCATGAATCCATGCTGCTTCGCATCCTGGAGACCATCCTCCTCTAGATATTCCACCTACCTTTCCTTTAGTATGGTCTTGATGAACTTGCCCACAATGGAGGTCAGACTGACTGGTCTGTAATTCCCTGGGTCATCCTTGGAACCACTTTTGTGGAGGGGCACTACATTTGCTGTTCTCCAGTCCTGCGGTACCACACCTGACTCTAGTGAACTATTAAATAGATCTGCCAGTGGCCCTGCCAACTCCTCAGCCAGTTCCTTTAGTACCCCTAGATGTACTCTGTCCAGGCCTGGTGATTTGTCCACCTTCAATGCCAGCAGCCCCTCCCTCGCTCTGTCCTCTGACCCCCTCCTTGGTATCACATCAATACTGTGCATCTAATTCAGTGCGAGCATTTCAGCGTTGCGGTATGCGCGTAATGAAATACAGCGTATAAGACAGTGTAGCGCATACCACAACAGAGCCTAAAAAAACAGCAGTGACAATAGCGAGGGATGTAAAGTAAACACAAATTATTTACTAGATGGGAACTTCATCAATAACAAGCTCTCCATCTACGCTCCTAACCCCCACCCCCCGTATCTGGCTTGGGTGCGGAAGCTGATCTTTGTTAATGGGAAGGAGATTGAGCCCACAGATACAGATACAGACTAAATGTTTAGTAATTAACTACTAGTTTGGTTCCTGTTTGCAGCAGACTGATTGTATGGGGTTTATATTCTAGGCTAGATTGCTGAATCAGATGTCAAGATTAGATCCAGTGATGATACCTGAACTGCTGTAGGATTGCCTTGAATAATGTGTGAATGTGGTAGTGGTGACTGGGCAACAGTAAGGTTTTCTGCCTTTACAACATTTTCTTTGCTTTGGACCCTTACTGCTCTGTCTGCACCCCTGCCCCTCCATCCTCAAGTCTGGCTTGAGTACGAGGGCTAAACTGGTGGAGAGTGGGAGTGGGGTGGAGACTAGTTAGGCTCTGTCTATTGTACTATCTTTTAGACAGTGGGAACATCTACCAATATACCCGCCATCCTCTCATCCCCCACCCCCGTGGCCTCTGTCCTTAGTACTATGCCCTCAGTCATTAGGTCTTTAAAAGAATGGCATTATGTGTCAACATTTTGCCATGCCATACATAGAGCTCATATCTTGTACTGTGTGACCTTTTTGCCACATAAACATTCTAAACATTTTAAACTGTGCTGAGATTGTTTGCGGTGAAATTGTACAGCATGCTAATTACTAACTTTGATATGCCCGTGCTTAAAACAACCATGGCGATTTTGTTTGTGTGGATATGACATGGAACCATCCTCCTCTATCACTACATCTGTGCTCCTCCACCCCCCCCCGCTCCTCTTTTCCCTTCTGACGGCACTGGTCTGTCCTTCTCCCTGGTAAAGACAGAACAGAGGTATTCATTTAGTATCTCTGCTTTTCCCCCATTCTTTCTTAAGCTTAACAATCCCTTCCTTCTTGTCCCTTTTCTCACTTATATAGTGAAAGAAAGTCTCCCCCTTAACTCCTTCTGCTGTCTGCAGATCCTCCTGTGCCTTTGCTCACCAGACTTCCTTACTTGCCTCATTAACCAACTTTAGGAAATTTTCCCTATCTACCTCTCTCTTGGTCTTCCTGAATTGCCTATAGGCCAACCTCTTTTCCCTTACTGCCTGGGCAACCCCAGAACTGAACCAGCTGGGCACTTTGGCCCTTGTGTTCTTCCCCCTGAGCCTAACACACTCCTCTGTTGCAACCAGTATTCCTTCCTTAATGATGGACCACCTTTGGTCCACCCCCATATCTGCTCTGATGCCCGCCAGATGACTCCTTAGCACTTTGTCCATTTTCTGAAGTCCACCCTCCGGAAATCTGAGATTTTGGTCTTAGTCGGGATGCTTTCCATGCCCTTATCCAACTGGAACCACACTGTGCAATGGTCGCTTCCACCCAGTGGCTCCCTGACCATTATTTCCTGTACATGCTCCCCATTTGTGAGCACCAGATCAAGAATTGCCTCAGCACTTGTTGGTTCAGTGACACCCTATGATAGTATGATGAGCATGATGATGATGTGGGTGATTGCTTGAGGAGTAGCATGACAATGAGGACATAGCCCACATAGTATGAGAGTTGAGCCTGAGGAGAGGCCTGGAGGACTACCTGGGCAAACTGGTATACGTGATAGCAGGGTAAAGCAGTAAGCTTGGTCCCCAATCCAGTAACTGGGTTGGAGCTGACAGCCTAGGCTACAGTGAATGTCAGGGCTGCAAGGAATGCTAAGACCTACTGTAAGGCATAAACTCAGATATAAACTGAATGGTAGGGAGAGAAAATGTATGAATGGGGATCCTAGCCAGGCTAAAGATGCCAAGGACCAAAAAAGCACAGCACAACCCCAGCAGTGGCCAAAGGAGGAAGCAAACTGGGAGCATTATGGAGCATGCCACAGATGAGAAGCATTGAGGAAGCAAGATGCATGGCAGTCCACAGCAGAACAGGAGGCAGAATGCAGCAGCACCTAATTAATACAGGAGCGCACAGTGGGAGCGACAAAGAGGAAGCAGGTAGAGGCTGCTGCTATGATGCAGGATGGAGTTAGGAGGAATATCCAGAAGCACCACCATAGGGCTGGAGATGAGGCCACAGAAGCAGCAATGCGGTGGAAGATCATGAAGGTGTCAGGTTTGCTATCTTCCAGGAAGAAAGGCAGCACTGATATCCTGACCATAAGGCTGGAAGATGCAGTAATCACCAACTGGCAAATAGGGAATGCTGAACTCATGGAGAGGATGGCTGAACAAGGACTGCAGGGAAGGGAATGGGAGAGAGGACAAGCTACTGCTGAGCAGCAATGAAATGAGCATCTGAAGGATTTTTATGCATTTACGGTTTAAGTGCCCCTCAATGGGCATGATATGCATTGCCTGCTGCCCCATCAAAACTTGGGTCATAACCTTTACTTTAATGAATGCAGCTGTGATGTTTGCAAAGGGCTATGCAATTTGCCATGCTACTAAAGTTTGCTCCCATATTTAAGGGCTGGTAGTAGGGCTTGCTGAAGGAATATTTGTCTGGTGTTTAAGTACTTTTTAAGTCAATACAATACATTGAATTTTTCATTTCAGCAATGAACAGGTCAGTAGATGTGTTCTGAGAGAATTGTCTGGGGTCAAGCCATATGCCTAGGTATTTGTAAAGTCATACATCCTCCAGTGGTGTGCCTCATGATGTAAACTCCACAATGTTTGTACGACCTAAAACACTTACAGTCTTTGTTAGTTCAAATACTGTATGCATTTATTTATAGATTAATTGGTCACCGACTCAGATGCCATGGCTTCCAGTGCATTTTCTCACACTAAGGCTTCATGAGTCTGATAATGATATGGTTTGTAATGATTTGTGGAGGCTTGTTTCCCAGTAAGGAGCATGCTTTCTGTTTTAGTGCTGTTCAACAGGAGACAGTTTATGGTCATTTAGGCCTGTGCTTCATCAAAGGCTGTTTCTAAAAAGTTGTTTAGTTCAGTAATGGATTTAGCTTTAGTATGTATAACTGCGTCGTCTGCATAAAAGTGTATATCAGTAGTTGAGTTGGATCAGACAAAGGTAGATCATTGATAAACCGACTGAAAGGTACTGGACTCAGGATGGAACCAGAGATACAAGTCTAAGTCAGTTTGGATTAGAGGTTTCAACATTTTTAGCTTGCAAACTTGCAGTCCATCTGAAAGGTAATATTTGAGCTTGCTCCAGGAGTCATATGTTTACCCATAGCATGCAGTGTGCAGAAAAATATCACGAGTCACAATATCGAGGCCTTCATTAGAATTATAAACAGTACAGCTCATGGGAGAGGAAGGTTAAGACTGGTAGTGTTTTCTTTTTTTTGCAGTTCCTAGGATGTCAGAAATTTGGCTTTCATTGTAATTTTAGATAAGTTGTAGACACCCAATCCATAAGCAGTTTACCCATTTTGACACGAAAGTCAGGTATTTAATGACAAGAATTTACCACACATTCATATAATAAAATGTGGCCAAGGAGGTGCAGATGAGCAACTAAGCAATAGGACATTCCTAGCCTGAACTCCATGCCCATGTGGGTTTAAAAGTTGTTAAACACAGTTGCAAACCATTTAATTTATCTCAAAAGTGTCTAAAAAGCTGTACCGACCTGTCATGGATGAATATTTGGCATTGGTCACTGGGAAGCCTGCCTGGGGAGCACCAAAAAGTGCAAGAAAAGCTACACTGGTGGGAAGGGAAGTCCTTGGAATGGTTACATTTTCTGCCCTATAAAGAGAGGCCTTAGGGTGCACAGTGACAGAGCAAGTTTGGCCACCCTCACCCCGAGACTGGATGTGGTCACCAGCAAGCTGGTGGAATTAGTGGAGCAAGCAGAGGGTCTAGCCAAGAGACTGGTCAAGGTCAAACAACGGGTATCCATGACCAAAGACACCCTGAACCCCCTGCCTGAGCTACTGACTAAGCTTCAGAAAGAGCTGGAGGAATTGCACAAACCACTCGATTACCAGGAGAATTACCATTGCTGGAGCAACCTCTGCATACCTTGTCTACCAAAGGGAAAGGAGGGGCATAATATGGAGGAGTTTTGTGCTTCTACTGTGCCAGGTCTTCTGGGTTTGCAGCTTGGGGGGGGGGGGATTCAAAATTGAAAGAGTGCACCTATCTGTTGTGAGGCACCTTCCGCCCACCCCAACCACCCAGGGTCAGCACTCCATATATTGCTGCTGGCAGGTCACGTGATGTGACACGTGACCTACCCTCCCTTTACTAAGTGTTCACTTTCAGGTTATAGGCACCAACCACTAGGGGTCACTGCACTTTCCACTCTAGCTCCTCTGTCCTCTCTATATCCCTCCTAGCTACTACCTCACAGCTGTCCCACTAGAGGTCACTGCAGTTCCCTTGGATTCCTTCTACTACCTACTTTCTGCACTCATCCTATCTCTAAGCAACTACTAGTATCAAACCTGGTACCCTTCTCTCTAAATTCTACTGACTATCCTCTGAGCCAATGAACAGGGCCAACAACTTCCTCTATTTTATGCTCTTAACCATACCTCACTCCCTCCTGCCCAGATTTAAAATATTGGCCCTGTCTACACTCTGTCCCTGAGCTGTATTCAACCCAGTATCCTTTCAATCAGAGACAGCTGCTATACCTCTGCGCCACAGTGCCTACCTACTTTATTACTACTTTCTAAGCCTCTTAATCACTTCCCTACCCAATCTGCCAAAATATAAGTTTACCTCTTCTTCCTGCTGCCTTGCAGGATTTGAACCCTGCACCCTTGTTTCCAAGTCACAGTTCCACCACTCACCTAGAACACCTGCATATTTTTTACGGCAGGATTTCATAACTATAAAGAACACACTAACCCTGTGACACAACTAAGGTGTTGTCTAAGTGCTTCTACAAACCTGAACCCGGCTCCCTGCTGCTACAGCCACTAGTCTAACTCTTTTCTATTGCCCTGGTCGGGACTTGAACCTGGTACTCTATGTATTTCAGGAACATACACTGCCACCACACCATAGCAGCAACTAGACTCAGAGGTGATCTCTCACTACTATCTCCCCTCTTTCATCCTAGTCCCCCATTCTTTCCTCACTTCAGCTCCACCAGCCTTCCCAACTATGCATGCATCCTGCTCGCCAGTCTATCTCTTCTCCTCCTCCTCCCTTTGCCTTCCACATACCCTAGTGTCCCTATTAACCCTCAGCCTCACTCACTCCAGTGTTCCTACCCACCTCCTGTCCTCCCTCCTCCTTACCACTGCTCCTACCTCCCTCCTCCTCCACACATCCCATATGCTCCTCCACCTCACCCCCTTCCAGACATCACCTGTCCTCCCCTACAGCCCCTTGCACTTCTGATCACTCAGGCCTTCTCTGCCTGTGCTACCCTACCCACCCTTATGCAACCAAACCCCATTCCTTATTCTATCGCCCCGGGCGTAAACTCTCCATCTGCCTCCTCTGACCAGAGCACTTCTCCTCCTTCTGCTCCTAACAGGAACATACACCCAACCCAGGCCCTGCCCTCCCATCCACCCACTCAGCCCACTGGTCTTGAGTAGCCTCCATGAACATATGCAGCCTGCTGAAGAAATTTGACGCCCTACAGTGCTGGGCCATGGCTCACCAACCAGACATCATAGCCCTGGTTGAAACCTGGCTGTCCAAATCAACTCCTGACTCATTTGTCTCCCTCCCAGGCTATACCTTATACCGGGAGGACTGAGTAGGCAAACGAGGGGGAAGCTGTGCAATCTACACCAGGGATACAATACCTGGACATGCACTCCCCACCCCTACCCTCATAAATGGGGCCCAGGCCCTTACCCTCAGACTCACCCCAGACCCCTCTAGAGCCCTCTCTATCTCACCACAGCCTCGTTCCCCAAAGAACCAGCACCCAGCCCTGATATCTTTAACGGACTACCTAGCCACCCTCCACCATAAGGCAGAACAAGTCCTAGCGGGGACCTTAATGTAAATTGGCTCAGCACCTCCTCATCCACCACCAGAGACTCATTTGCCGCCCAAGATCTGACACAACTCATCACCCAGCCCACAAGACTTAACCTAAGAGTGGTACCAGCACCCTGCTGGATGTTATTATAACTAACCACCCCATAAAATCCAAAACATCCAGGTCCTCCCAGACTCCCTGAGTGACCACTCCCTATCCTATTCACTGGGTAGCCCCCAATCCCAAGCCCAAAGCCCAGACCACCTCCCAGGCGCCTCCGCCCTGGTGGGCTGAAGAAACTAAGGCACTCCTCACCCAGATAGACTGGTCCCCATTCAGCAGGCAACCAACATTGATACTGCCCTCACCTTTTCACTCACACCTTCAACATGGCCTGTGATCTCTTTGCCCCTTAACCAAAACCCGGTCCAAAAAACAGAACGCACCCTGGGTTAGCCCGGCCCTCCTACAATTACTTAGAAACCGGGATAACTTCTGGCACCTTGCCACTGAAACAGGTCATCTGTCTGATAGGCAAGCATACAATGCAGCCCGAAATAAATGCTTATGGGCCATCAGGAAAGCCAAGGCAGACCATTACCAGGCCTCCCTTACCTCCTCCTGGGGCTCAGCCCGGACCTTCTGGGATAATATTAAGCAACTCAATGGTAAAGCTTGCTCCCCTGCCCCATCCCAGCTCACTAGAAATGGCACAACCTCCACCGAGCCTGCCACCATAGCTAACTGGTTCAACACCACTTTCACTGACCTTAGCTCAGTCCTCCCTAGTAATTTCTTTGACCTCCCCAGCCAAACTCCCCTGTCCTCCAGCACCCCAGCTTCCTCCTGCAAAGATTTCCACCCAGGAAGCCAGACCCATCCTAATCAAAGCTCTCAATGGCAACAATCCGGCAGTGACTCACTGGACCCCAGCATCCTCAGGCTGGTGCTAGATGGAATCCTTGCACCTCTCACAAGCCTAATTAACCAGTCACTCTGCCTGGGACAATTCCCCACAGCTTGGAAAACAGCCATTATCACACCTATTCATAAAGGAGGCGACAGGTCATCGGCCAACAACTACCGGCCAATCTCCATCCTCCCTCCCCTCTCTAAAGCCCTGGAGAAAGTGGTGGCCATTCAAATCACTGATTATCTGGCTAAGCATAACATCTTATGCCCAGAGCAACATGGCTTCCATGTGGGTCACAGTACCAGCACTGCCCTTATTGAATTCTCCAACTTCCTACACTCCTCCTTGGATACCAGCTCTAGCTGGTGCAGTGTTCATTGACCTCTCAAGGCTTTTGACACTGTCTCCCATCCACTGCTGCTGAATGCACTCTGCCTCACTGGTCTCTGCTGGCCCCTGGCATGGTGCTAGCTATCTTGACACTCGATCCCAGTGTGTCAAGATGAATAACACACTCTCCGACACCCGTCCCATTCTCTCTGGGGTCCCCAAGGCTCCATCCTGGGCCCCTTCTCTTCTGCTGTATCTGAACACCCTGCCCAGTGCATGTTCTGGCAAAATTCTGCTGTATGCAAGGCACGCTGTCCTTTTGCCACCCACGTAATCCCATCTCCCTACAGGACTCCCTACAGCAGTCTTTCAACAGTGCCGAGGCTTGGTTTAAGGCGCCAGACTCGTCATCAATCTTAAGAAAAAACAAAACTATGCTCTTTTCACACCCCCAAAACAAAGCTAGCAACCACCCACTCTATATCCTTCCAAGCACCAACCAACCACTGGAACAAGTCTGCTCCTACAAATACCTTGGGGTTACCTTCAATTCAGCCCTCATTTCCACAGCCACATCGACGCCTAACATCCGCCACCAACACACGGCTTGGCATCCTATTCCGCCATAAAACCTGCCTTCCCCAAATGCTCTCCAGCTAGCTGTTACATCGTCCGTTCTGTCCCTTGTAGACTGGTCTACCAGTATACAGTGCTGCCGACACTACTGCACTCAACAAAATTCACCTAACCCTGAATAAGCGTGCAGATTGATTACTGGTGCCCCAGGCTCACACACACCTGTCAGCTATATGTCGATGCTAACCTGCTTACCCTGGATGAATGGCTCCGATACCAGACCTGTCTCCTCACCAAAAAAACCCTACTCGGGCTCTCCCCCCCTGGGGTAACGGCATCCATCCACCAGAGCCCTCCCACCATTGCAACACGGTCTTCCTACAAGACCACTCTAAAGGTCCCCAGAACGAGAACCAGCCGTGGCCAGAGGTCCTTCAGCTATAGAGCCCCAACCTGGTTTAACTCTCTCCCTGCCACCATCACCAATGCCATCACCATCTCCACATTCAAAACCGCACTTTGGAACCACATCTTCAGCACTCGTAACTGCTCCTGTCTCTGAACTTAGCCTCCACCTCTTTTCTCTTGACAATGCCCCCCGGGCAGCTCTCCACCCAACCATCCCCTCCACCACTTCCCTGTACACCATTTAACCTGGCCAGTGCCAGCTGTTTTCAATGTTTATCTACCAGAATGCTCACTTGATACCGACTTGTGTAATACCTGTTATCAATTACATGTACCCTGTACCCAATTGTATTTGTCTGACCACAATGTGACGTGGCACCTCTGGTGAATGCCTATTGATTTTTTGCAAATCTTTGCTATGTAACCGAAACGCAATGTATGTCTTTATGTGACGAAGTACCTTTGGAAACGAGCCTCTGGCTCAAAGGTTGTAAACTGATTCTTAAATAAATAAATAAAAAATAAATAAGAAACCTGCACAGGAGGATCCCTCTTGGTGGGTCATCTTTCAGTTCCATCATTTTGGAGACCACTAGAGATGGGCAACACAGAGTCTGAGATGTGACAACCCCCTTCTCAATCTGTATGGCAAGAGATAGGTAACACAGAGTCTGAGATAAGATCCCCCCCCTCACAATCTGTATGGCACTATGGCATAGAGATGGGCAACACAGAGTCTAGGGCAGTATGACTCTTCAGGGCAGCACAGAGATGGACAACACAGAGTCTGAGATGTGTGTGTGACCCCCCCCAAAATACACAAGGCACTATATGACCTAGTAGTAGTTCAGGCACAGAGATGGACAACATAGAAACATAGAATTTGGCGACAGATAAGGACCGCTTGGCCCAACTAGTCTGCCCATTTTCCTACCTAACAGATAAGCTGCAGATCCTAGTTAACCAACAGCTTACTTCCTCCTACCCCCACTAGGACTGCCTTATGTCTGTCCCATGCATTCTTGAATTCCCCCACTGTTCTTGACTACATGACCTTCTCAGGGAGGCTGTTCCATGCATCCACAACCCTCTCTGTGAAAAAATGCTTCCTCACATTACCTCTGAGCCGTCTCCCCTCTATCTTCAAATTGTGCCCCCTTGTTCTTGCACATCTCTTTTTCTGAAAGATGCTACCCTCTTTGACTTTGTTGATTCCCTTGAGGTACTTGAAAGTTTCTATCATGTCCCCTCTCTCCCTTCTTTCCTCAAGGGTATACATATTAAGCTCCTTTAGTCTTTCTTCGTATGTCTTCTGGTGCAGACCTTGCAGCATTTTGGTTGCCCTCCTCTGGACAGCCTCCACTCTGTCTATGTCTTTGCGGAGATGGGGTCTCCAGAACTGCACAGTACTCCAGATGGGGTCTTACCAACTGTCTGTACTGAGGGATAACAACTTCCTGTTTTCTACTATTGATGCCTCTCCCTGTGCATCCCAGTATTCCCCCAGTCTTCCTTACTGCCTTCTCACATTGCTTGCCCACCTTCAGGTCATCTGATATAATTATCCCCAGGTCCCTTTCCAATTTTATTGTTGTTAGTATCTCACCCCCCATTGTGTACTCTTCCCCTGGGTTTTTGTTTCCCAGGTGCATTACCTTGCACTTCTTTGCATTGAATCTGAGCTGCCATATATTTGACCATTCCTCCAACCTTGCCAAGTCCCTTCTTATCCTTTCCACACCATCTTGTGTATCAACCCTGTTGCAGATCTTTGTGTCATCTGCAAAGAGACATACTTTTCCTTCCAGTTCCACTGCAATGTCACTTATAAAGACATTAAAAAGGACTGGTCCCATTACTGAACCATGCGGTACCCTGCCAGTAATCCTCCTTTCTTCACTGTGTACTCCGTTTACTACTACCCTTTGCGTCCTGTTGTCTAGCCAATTTTTTATCCAGACTACCACCTTGGGACCTACTCCAAGGCTGGCTAACTTGTGTATTAATCTTTTGTGTGGGACTGCATCAAATGCCTTGCTAAAATCTAGGTAGGCCATATCCACAGCCCCTCCCTGGTCTACTACTTTGGTCATCCAGTCAAGGAAATCTATTAGATTCATCTGACATGACCTTCCCATTGTGAATCCATGCTGCCTTGGGTCCTCTGCCCCACTGGCCTCTAGGCACTTAACAATTCTTTCCTTCAGAAGTGATTCCATCATTTTCCCTACCACTGAGGTCAAACTAACTGGTCCATAGTTTCCTGCCTCTGTCCTGTTCCCACTTTTGTGAAGAGGAATCACATCCGCCCTCCTCCAGTCCTCTGGTACCACCCCATCCTCCCATGATTTGTTAATGAGAGTAGTCAGCGGTGTCACTCGTTCTGCCCTTAGTTCTTTTAGAATTCTTGGGTGAATCCCATCTGGCCCCATTGCTTTGTCCACCTTCAATTTTATTAGTTCTTTCAGAACCCTTTCTTCTGTAAATGGACTGGTATCGACCCCTGTCTTCAGAGTGTTTCTCTTGTTTGGTTTAGGTACCTCCCCTCCTCTTCTCTGTGAATACTGAGCAGAAATATTCGTTCAGTATCCTCTTTTCACTGTCACCCTCTGCCCACATTCCTCCCTTTATTAAGCCTCAGTATCCCTTCTTTGGTCTTTCTTCGCTCCCTAACGTACCTATAAAAGGTCTTATCCCCCTTCTTAACAGAGTTGGCTATCCTTTCCTCAGTTTGGGTCTTTGCTATTCTGACTGCCTTCCCTGCCTTTTTCTGCTTAAGTTCTCTGTCCTGCTCCTTCTGTGTTTCCTTATATTTCCTGAATGCTATCCTTTTCTTCTTAACCTTCCCTGTCACCTCTTTTGAGAACCATAACATTTTTTTCCTTCATTGTGTTTTGTTGATTTGCTTTACACAAAGGCTTGCTGCTTCTGTGATGGCTGTTTGATAACACCCCATTGTTCCTCTACCACTCCTTCTTGCCTGTTTGCTAGTGCTTTTCTGAAGCACTCTCTCTCATTTCCCAAAGTCAACCCTCCTGAAGTCCAATACTCTTGCTTTTGTATGACTTGATTGTATGGCTGTATTTATCGTGAACCACACTGTTTGGTGGTCGCTTGTTCCCAGATGGCTACCCACTTCTAAATCTGAGATTCTATCTCCATCCCCATTTGAGAGTACCAAGTCTAAGACTGCTCCCTCCTGAGTGGGTTCCAATACTAGCTGTCTGAGGCATGCCCCTTGTAGGGCATCAAGAATGACCCTGCTCTTGGATGTGCCTGCACCAAAGGTGCTCCAGTTAACATCTGCATATTCAGGTCCCCCATTAACAATATCTCTCCTTTTTCTGCCATTCTAAGGATGCCTTCTATCATTTCTTTGTCCATTCCTCCCCTGAGATGGGGTCTGTATACAACCCCATGCGGATTGTGGTGCCATTTCCTGTCTCCAGGGTGACCCAGAGTGCCTCATCTGCTTCCTGTTTACTCTTTAGTTCTGTTGCTTTGATCCCTTCCTTTACATGAGAGCTACTCCTCCTCCTCTTTACCCTCCCTGTCCCTCCTGTAGATTGTGTATCCTGGTATGCTGACATCCCAGTCATGGTTCTTGTGTACCATGTTTCTGTGTCTGCCAGAATATCCAGGCAACCCTCTTCCATCAAGGCCACTAGTTCAGGGAGCTTGTTATACAGACTACGGGCCTTGGTACTCATCACCCTCCACTTTTTGATTGCCTTACCCCTTTTAGCCCCATCCCTGTCCTTACTGCCTTTGCCTTTTTTTACATTTACCTCTGTCCTGCTCCCTAATGACTTCTCTACCTTGGTGTTTACCTCACTAATTACTGTGTTTTGGGAGGAGACTGGGATTTCCCTGCTCCTTTTCAGTGCCTCCCACCTTGGCTAGTTTAAATGCTTGCCAATGAAGCATTTAAACCTCTCTCCTAGGATCCTGGTTCCCCTCCGGACAGATGCAGACCATCGCACCAGTATAGGTCTGCATCCCTCCAGGTGGATCCCCAGTCCCCAATGAAGCCAAAACCCTGAGCTCCACACCGATTTTTCAACCATTCATTGAATTCCCTGATGAGGAGTGCCCTAGCATCACCCTTGCCATAGACAGACAGCACCTCAAAGAAAGTTACTGTCTTGCCTTTGTCTAAGGCCCTCCCAACTCTACAAACTCCTCTTGCACTGCTCTGATCCCTAGCCAGGTCATTTGTCCCTAGGTGGACAATGACATCCATCTCCTCCCTCATGCAGCTGCTCCCACGATCCTGAGGATTCTCTTCCTGTCCCTCAAGCCGTGGCACCAGGCAGGCAACTAGCTCCCTCCCTTCCTCTCTCACTTCTCCGCCTAATGATTGAGTCCCCCACCAGGAGTTATTTCCTTCCCTGTGGGGTCCCATGCCACCTTTCTGTGGGTCTCCTTTGTGAAGGTTCACAGCATCCTCCCTGGTCTCCACTGCAGGTGCCTCCATAGAGGAACCACTATTCACCAGAAGAGTGTATGAATTGTGGAGAGGTACAGCTGGAGGCAACACAGATTCTAGGGCAGTATGACCTTTCAGGGCAGCACAGAGATTGACGACACAGAATCTGAGATGCGGGTGACACCCCCTTTTAAAATCTATGGCACTGTAAGCCCGCCCGCCAAAAAATTACTGAGGCACTATGACCTTCAGTCAGACTCCTCTTGTCCTGTCTGACTCTGTTGAATTTGTGGGCTCTCTCTATACTCTCTCTCCTCTCTCTGACTAACAAAAATGGGTATTTTATCATTTTACTGTGGAGTCTGCAATGTCTGCACTCTGCTGTTGAATTTGTTAGTCTCTCTCTCTCCTTTTTTTATCATGAAATATTTTATTTGATTTTTCATCACATCACATATGTCAATAATATACAGGTAAAGGGGAACATCATGCCAAATAGATATTACATGCAGAAATGCTAACTCTGCAACATATTAGCCTACCAAGTTTAGATTAACAGTGTTCAGAGATCAAAGAAAAAAGAACACCTTTTTTTCTGCACTTTTCTGCAGCCTGCTTCACAGCTCGAGGGTTCTCTCATATATGGAGGGTGAGGAGCCATGAAATAAAGAAACCTACTATAAGGTAGTGAGATCTTTTACACTTTCTAAATTTTGCAAGGATTTAGTCAGAACCGACCAAAGATAAAGGGATTTTGAGCGTTGGAATTTTGACTGTTGGTGTTTTGAAATACTCCCCTGTACCTTTATAACAAGCAAGCACATTCCATGGGTGAGTGCCATGTTGTGTAGTATAATATGGCACAGGCCTTGTGAGAGGTGTAGTGTAGGGCACCACCAGATTGATCCAGGCACCAGAAGCGCATCCTGTGTGTGCCAAAGAGGCATTCTGCGATATTGTGTGTGGCAGCGTATGCCACATTATACCTGTTCTCTGGTACAGATGCAGGATGAGGATAGGTGTGAGGAGCCAGGGGTGCAGAGGAGAGGCACGGTTCCCTCTGAAAGGAAGGGCATACTGTAAAACATGAAATTTTCACTGTCAAAAGATTTTTGCTATTTTTATTGAAGCACTGAGTTATGCTAAAATAAATATGTGCTAATTAGCGTTATTAACACGTTTTCCGTCATAGTGAATGTAATTCTAATGACTAAATTTAAAATATACCCAGTTATGGTTACATTTGTGTTTATGCTAAAATTACTTGGCATAGAAATCACTAGTTTTACTGTATGTTAGTGTGATATGACAGCTTAGCTACTTGCACAATGCCAACTCCCACCACCCACTGTCCTGTCCTGTGTGTGTCTCGCCCCTAACATACCCAGACCCTGGTGTCCATATGTGGTTCTACACCTTAACACCCAATGTGGAACATTCTTGGGAGTGCCTCTGCCATATACTCACCAACAAGGTGTCCACTGGGTATGTCCCCACCTTCAAATCTTGGTTACTTGGTTGCAAAGACAGAAGAAGGCACCAGCTCATCGAGTCTGTATCCCACACTGTGTGGGGCAGTATACTCGGACACTTATTAATAAGTCCAGACTTGAACATCTTAAAATTCCCTGAGTGGACTAGATGATACGGTAGGCTATTCCATATTTTTGCTGAACGTACTGTAAAACCGTGTACGGACTATTCGTCCCCGGACTAAACATCACGGGCAAATTGTAGCGGACAAAATGTAGTGGGGACAAAAAGTAACCGTAATTAATGTCGAAAATCACATTGGTCGCCAGACTAATGGTCGACATGCTTTACCACCATTACTTACTAAAAACTGCCCATTCCCCTCATGACTAGAGCTGGTTTGGGACTCATTACTGTTATCTAACACATTTTACAAGAGTTAATACCATTCAAGTAAGCTGGTTGGGGACTCATTCAGCTGCACTATCTCCTTCCCACTGCAAAAAGCTCTGGATCCACCCTCCGGTAACTGGCCAAAAAATGGATGAGTGAAAATCTATCAATAGCGGGATTCCAGTGCAGTCAGCGTTGATCGCTGACATCACCTCCCCCACTCTGTTCTGCTTCCCTTTTCCAGGCATCGCTTTGCTTCAGATCTCCATTTTTCCAAGAGCACCAATTACTAAGGTCCATATCACCCTCCCTCCCTCCTCCGTAACATCCCTAATCCCTTTGGAAATTACAGGAACTGCAAAGGCTCTCACCATAATTCATGGCAGTTAATACCGTTCAAGTAAGCTGATTGGGGACTCATTCAGCTGCACTATCTCCTTCCCACTGCAAAAAGCTCTGGATCCACCCTCCGGTAACTGGCCAAAAAAGTAAAATCTATCAATAACAGGATTCCAGTGCAGTCAGCGCTGATCGCTGACATCACCTCCCCCGCTCTGTTCTGCATCCCTTTCCCTGGCTTTGCTCCACTTCAGATCTCCTTCCCACTGCAAAGTTCTACAGACTTTTATGCATTTGGCCAAAATAAGGGGATGTTAACGTTCTCTTTATTCCTACCAGGCTCAACTCTATTTGGCTGAACTGTGTACGGACAATTCGTCCCCATAATAAACTTCTACATTGTGCCTGCAACCAATTCAGCTTGCAACAAATTTAATATCACCGAATTGACTGCTACATGCTGTCCGTGGTAAATTTTACCGCGACCAATTGTCCGTATGCCCCATAAAACACTTATCCCATTTATTGGTGTTGACCTTGGGGACCATTAATTGCTTAACATGCGATCTTCTTAAGTCAAGTGTTCTATTGTTAGGGACAATTCCACACTGTTTGGTTACCCCCTACTCATTCATGATCTTAAATAGTGTTAACATTGTCCCCTATTTTTCTTCTCAGTTCCAGACTGTGTAACCCTAAATCCGATAATCTATCAATGTAACACTTATTTCTTAATCTGGGTATTAGTCTGGTTGATCTTTGCTGCACACTCTCTAATAAATTTATATCCTGTCTAAGATAGGGATATCAAAGTGGAGGCCCTGTAGTCCAAATGTGGCCTCATGTATGCTCTATACAGTGGCACCTGGCATTACTGATTTCTTGATATAAATTATTTTTTAATACAATTGATTAATCTATTTGTGGTTTGTAGTCTTTTTACAGTGAATAACTGGGGTAAATGTATTATTAACCACTACTCTTAGGTCTTGTTCATTTTTTACAGGTTTCAGAGGTACGCCATTTAGTATGTATTGTCTTATTAGATTATGTCTGCCAAGATATAATACTACACACTTGTCAGTATTGAAATCAATTTTGTTATTCTGGGCCCATAATTCAATACATTTAGATCCTTCACTAGACAATTATAATTGGTGTCTGAGTCTACAGTTCCACTTAATTTGATGTCTTCAGCAGATTTTAATGAGTTGCTTACCATCCCATCGTGCAAATCCCCAATAAATAATCCAGACAAGGTTGGATCCAGGACAGAGCCCTGTGGCACTCAACTGCCAACTGACCCCTCCTTTGATAAGTGTCCAGCGATCCTTACTTGTTGTCTCCTCCCTTCTTACCATCACTGTACCCATTTAACAAGATGTACACCAAAACCCATGTCCTTCAGTTTAGTTATTAATTCATAGTGTGGCACAGTGTCAAATGCCTTTTTGAAGTCCAGATAGATTACATCAACTGGTTTATTAATGTGTAGGCTAGTACTGACTTTTTCATAAACAGCGATCAGATTTGTTGTACATGATCTCTCCTGGTGAAACCCGTGCACTGTTGGATCCTGCAGCCCTTTTCCTTCATCTCATTTTCAAATTTTGTTTTTGATTAACCTTTCTATTAACTTGCATGGAATGGCTGTTAGGCTTATGGGCCTATAGCTCCTGCAACTGCCCTACTGCCCTTTTTATGGATAGGAGTAATGGTTGTTTTTTTTCCATTCTACCAAGCCCTCACCTCTTTCAAAGGATTTGTCAAACAGTATTCTAAAGGGAGTACATAAGGATGTTGCTAATTCTTAAATGGAGTTGGGCTAAATAGCATCTGGACCTGGTGATGCACAGGATTTCTTAGGACCTTTAAAACCTCACTATGAGTAAAAACAAGATTACCAAACATAGGGAGTTCACTTATGATATTGCAGTCTTTTTTTTCTCCGAAGACACTGCAGAAATAGTTATTTAATACTTCCGCTACTTGTCTGGGGCTGTTCAATGTAACCCCCTTTTCTGCTAATGGACCTTGGCACTGGGTCAAAATAGTGCCAATCACAATCCTGTCAGCAACAATAGCATGGCAATAATGCTGTCAATTTTGTTTTTGCGGGGGGGATCCATCCTCCGCACCCTCCAGATTGAAGGATTCTCACTCTGGGGTGGGGGGGGAGCAGATCACAATGAAAGTTAAAATTTGTAAGGCCATGGAATATTTTTTCCATGGCCCATGTAAAAAATTCTAAGTCCAGAGTGCACAAAAAAGTTAGAGACCAGGATTAGAACCCTGGTCTCCAATGCTGCTGGCCGAGTTGCTTGATGCCCCAGCCCTCCACGTCATGGGAGCAGCTCAGTCAGCCTCCTGTATTTCGGTGCCCTTGTGTGCCGTAAGCACCACAGACAGCAACCAGGGGAGCACTTGCTGAAAGCGCTGTAAATCCCCTCTTGCTGTTCGTGCTAGTGCTACACAAACTAGCGCTCTCTAGACTGGCGCTATTCATGTAGAGCTATTCTAACCGGGTTGTTCTATGGTTATTCCTCGTGGAGTTAACATATAAGTAAAATGATTTCTGGTCATTATTTGTGAAAGCTATTCTTAATTCCAGGTTCCGTCTCTCTTCTTTAATTAGACTCTTGGTTTGTTTTAATTCTGATTTGTATCTTAATTTATTTGTGTCAGTTGGATTTTTTTAAAGTGTTTTGAATGCCCTTTCCTTTCTCTTGATCTGTTTACAAGCCTCCTTGTTAACCACTTAAGTACTATTCCTTTTGATTATTTATTTTCTTCATTGGAATATATTTTTCTTCAATTTCCCTAAGTGTTGTTTTTATGGCCTCCCAACAGTTCTCAAATGATAAATCTTTTAATTTGGTTTCTCAACTTATTGAGTCCAGAAATGTCCTAATTTTACTATAGTCTGCCTTTGCATAATTCCTTGCATAGATGTTCCAACTATCTCCCGAGTGAACTGCCTGTATAGTAAATGCAATCATGTTGTGATCACCATTTCCTAGGGTCTCCACAACTCGAATGTTACATACATTGGTCTCTCGGGTACTAAGTCGAGGATGTGTTTGTTCCATGTCAGTTCCAATAATTTCTGATCTAGACTTGTCATAAGTAGTGTATTTAAAAATTATGTTTCCAATTGAGTATTACTTGTCAGTCTTTCCCAGTTTATTCCTGGTAGGTTAAAATTCCCCACTAATATGACATCAGACAATGTAGAAATAGTAACTAATTTGTTGAGCAAATGAGCATTATAGTCAATAATGTCACCCCTGCTCTAATCCAGCTCCAAGACTGTCTCCTCTTCCCCTCCCCATATTTTTCCTTCTCTTTGTAAATAACTTCTTGACTACTAGCTCTCTTCCTTCTCGAACCTTGTTGCTGACCATCCACTGTTGTTTTGCCAATTACCACCCCTGACCTTCCTTCTGTCAGTCTTTCTTGTTATGTTTGAACATTCCTCACATTTCTCTCTATATAACCTTACTATCTTATTAACCCTTTCACTCCACAGGTCGGGTCCATGGTTTCTGCACTTATTATATATCTTACTGCCATTATCTATATAATGCTTGCCATTATTTTTTGTTGTTTCTACTCATTGTATTTTTGTAGCACTGCTGTACTGTTCCTCTATTTGTATTATTGTACCCATGTTGCTGTTGTTCAACTGTTCTCCTTTTGTTGTACTCTCCCGGGTTGTGCCTGAAAATAGTCGTTTTATGGCTAGTGCACCTACCCGGTTAACAAAAACTAAATAAATAAATAAGTGGACTAGACGGTGGTCGGTAGCAAATGCCAATCATCATTTTTTCCCATTTATTTGGAGGGGTTGTAACCATACACTTTTGATGTTAATACCCGTATCCTTTAACATATTTAATACTGTACAATTGTGTATGTTTTGGTATAGATACACACCTCCCCTCTTTCTATCAGTTCTGTTCTTATGGAAAAGCTTGTATCCTGGGATTTCATACATCCATGACTTGAGCCATCCCATCATGTCATCATCTGTGGCACAGGATGGAATAGCACTATATGAAGGTTTTGTGGGTGCTGTCATTGTACTATGCCAGGGCATTGGTTATGTGCCCTGCTGCATCACACAACATGGCAGTTGATGTAGACATACCCTTTCCTATTCAGGTAGGCATCCACCCCATCACCAGTGGGTGTCCGATGGCAACATCAGTGCAGTCAATGACACCGCAGTACAGCTGGTAGATGTGCAACCTCGATGGAACTACTGCATGGGTGCTGCATGCTTTGCTGAGATGCTGGAGAATACAATAACTCACCAGCATGTTCCAGTGGTACATCTAGAACTGCCCCAACAGGTCCGAGATGTCCGACTGCGAGACACCAGTGGTATCCCCAACTGGTGTCTGGAGTCTTTCGTGACCATGAAACACCTGCAGTCATCATCATCAGCTCTACAAGCAGCATGGCTACACTGGGTGTCACTCTGGAGCTGGTCATGCTGAGCTCACAGAGCTGCCTGCCCATGAGCCTGTTGAACCTGTAGTGGCCCATGAGGTGGTTGTCACGTAGAATCTCGAATGTGACTCATGGATGGTAATGTCTGTGTACAGCATAACACCTCCGCAGTCTATGTGTCATCCCAGGGTGGGCATGTGACCTGTCCTCCTGCTGCCCAGCCTCCTGCAGCATGTGCAGTAGGTGTGCTCCCCAGAATACCATCTTGACCTGTTGGCTGCAGTGTCTCCACCAGCCTCTGGGTTTGCCTGGTTTAATTTGGCCTTTTTATAGGAGGTAATAGCATGGCGCTAAGTGTCCAGTGCTGACCGTGTTGCACAGCACTACCATGCTGAATCTTGTGCTGTGCTAGTATGCAAGGTTCTGCTTCCCCTTTGTGTGCTGCATAATGTTCCTTTTCTTTGCGAGCATGCATTATTGGCTTTGGCAAGCGTTGAGCCCTCCCTTTGAATATGGGATCCCAGGATAAACCCACACAATGGGAGCACACATCATTTTGTACGTGGAATTATTTTTTTGAATATCAGGCCCCAGGTATGTGAAGCATAGCCCAGGTTCAAAGGAAGACCATTTTGGCAGGAAATGTCTTATGTTCATACCTATGATAAGAAGACCTTTCATAATGTTATTCTTAGTGGGGTTGTTAATGTGTCTCATTGTGGCCTGGTTTACACTCTCCATCAACAGTATGTAGAATCAATATCATGCAAAGGATTTTAGCTGTTGAGTTCCAGTCAACAAGATTTCTAATTTCTTTGAGAAAATCATACATAGTGTTCTATTATTTTTCCTTTGTATTTAGTCACCAGCTATGTGTCATTGGCGTTTTCTCTCTTACAATCATGTATGGATGTTATTTGGAATTGCCCCCTCCTTCCCACTTGTTATTTAATAGGATGAGTGAGGAGGAGGAGGAGGTTAAAGTACATTACTAGTTTATTCAGTCAATTCCACATTTGATCATTTTGACTCTGTTACAGTAGCATTATCTGAATTACTTCTTCTAGCAGGTTTGTGCATGATATGTAATATGTCTTGACCTCTTCTTACTCAAATTTTATTTTATTTAGTTTCTACAAAACCATGGATGCCGATGTTTCATGGCCAATCTATCACTTCCTCAGGACTACTGTGATATCTTCTCTTTGTATTTAGGTAACAGAACATCAGTGGATCCTAAGGAAGTTTTCTTAATGATTGATATATTTTACAGAGGCAGCTAATCTGGCCTTCCAACTATGTCTGGGATTCTTTAAATTGCTAAAACATTGGCTTTCTGTGCAAGCTGAAATATTTACTGGACTGGAGCCACCAACTTCTGGTTGCTGTCAGAAGACCACATATTGTAATCCCTTATTTATGAATCACAATTATCTGCCTTGGAAATAACTATGCCATTTCAAGCGGAAATAATGGCACCATGAGCAGACAAACATCAGGTGCAGATGAAGTCTAAAGGACAAGATTCTATCCCCATACAAATGTCCTTAATAAGAGAGTAATGGGAGGTAAAAACATGAAAGATAGTAATCCAATAAAATTATATTCCACAGTTATGTCACAGGTGTCCTAGCTCTGTAATGGTAAATGTGTGTGTGTGTGTGTTTGTGTGTTACGTGTGTGTGCGCTTTGTGTGTGTGTGTGCGACGCGTGTGTGTGTGTGTGTGTGTGTGTGTGTTTGACTTCCAGTTTTCTTTTCATGCAGACACTTCACAGATAGTTAAACTTGTAGGGCTTTTTGTCATTCCAGTGCACAGACAAGGGCTGTACTTTGAAATGTCTTGATGCAGGCACAATTTCCAACATTGAGTTGTGCCTGCATCCAAATAAGTTTGCCAAACTGTTTGAATGCTATATTAAAAATGTTAACATGTGTATGACAGCTGAGACATAGAAACAGAGAAACAGAGAATTTGATGGAAGATAAAGACCATGTGGCCCATCTAGTCTGCCCATTCCTCCTTAACTACACTATTATCACAGACCGTACTTGATCTACAGCTCTTTCTCCTTCCTCCCTTCCTTTCCACTACAATTCCCTTGTGCTTATCCCATGCATTCTTGAACCCCACCACTGTTTTTGCTCCCATCACCTCCACAGGAAGACAGTTCCAGGAATCACTACTCTTTCTGTGAAGAAGTACTTCCTCACATTTCTCCTGGATCTTCCCTCCTCCAACTTCATAGCATGTCCCCTTGTTCTTGAGCTCCTTTTCTTCTGGAAAATACTTTCCTCTTGTACCTTATTTACCTCCATGGGGTTTTTAAAGGTCTCTATCATATCCTCCCTTCCTCCTCTATTCCAGAGTGTACATATTGAGGTCCTTTAGTCTCTCCTTGTAGATCTTTTGATGCAGACCCTGCACCACTTTACTTGCTCTCCTCTGGACCACCTCAGTTTGTCTATGTCCTTCCTGAGATATGGTGTCTAGAACTGGATACAGTACTCTAAGTGGGGTCTTACTAATGATCTATACAGAGGCAACACCGCCTCCCTCTTTCTGCTGGTGATATCCCTCCCTATGCACCCCAGCATCCCACTAGCCCCCCTGATTGCCATGCTGCACTGCCTGGCCACCTTTAGATCATTCGATATGATTACCCCCACATCTCTTTCCTGCTTGGTGGTCATCAATACCACATCACCCATTTTGAAATTCTACCCTGGGTTTCTGTGCCCTAGGTACATTATTCGTGCACAACATTGAAGCCCAGCAGCCACATACCCTTGACCACTACTCTAGTTTCTCAAGTTTCTACTCATCCTCTCCAACCCCAGAGTATCCACCCTATTTCAGATTTTGATGTCATCTGCAAAGAGGCAGACCTACCTTCCACCTCCGCTGCAGTGTCACTATAAAGACATTAAAGATGACTTGTTCCAACACTGAACCCTGAGGAACCCAACTGGTCATCCTCCTTCCTCAGAGTGAACTCTGTTATACCACCCTCTGTCACCTATCCCCTAACTAATTTCTTATCCAATTTACCACCTTTGGACCGACTCCTAATCTACCCATGTTGCTTACTAGTCTTCTATGTACAATGCTGTGGAAAGCCTTACTGAAATCTAGTTAGGCCACGCCCACCACTCCTCCCTGATTTAAATCCTTTGTTGCCCAGTCAAATAAGTCCATCAGATTCGCTTAGCATGATCTCTCCACAGTGAAACCATGCTGTCTCAGGTCTTGTTACCCACTGAATTCAAGATATTCCACAATCCTTTCCATCAGCAGAGATTCCATTAGCTTTCCCACCACGGACGACAGGCTGACTAGCCTATAATTGCCAGCCTCCTCCCTGCTACCACTTTTGTATAGTTGGGCTACATCCATCCTCCTCCAGTCCTCCAGAACCATTCCTATTTCCAGTGAGCTGTTAAATAGAATTGTCAGAGTTGTAGCCAGTACCACTCTGAGCTCCCTCAATTCTTTTAGATGCACCCCACCTGGCCCCATTGAATTGTTCACCTTCAGATTAACAAGTTCCTACAGGAGTTTCACCTCAAAAAAAGGACTAGTGTCCACCTCCCTCCAAAGCTTCTGTTACTTTTATTTGGCCCCTCCCCTTCTCCTTTCTTTGTGAACATGGAACAAAAGTATTTGTTCAGGATGTCTGTCTTTTCCTGGTTCCCCTCTGCACGACCCCCTTCCATTTTTAACCTTACAATCCCACTCCTGGCCTTCCTCTTTTCACTTATATACCTAAAAAAATGTCTTAGCCATTTCGTTACCTCCTGGGCTATTCTCTCTTCAGTTATCTGCTTCCCTCTGTTTCCCCTATAACCCTCCCTATCCTCCCCCTCTGTGTCTTCTAATACCTTCTGAATGCTACCCTTTTAGCCTTTACCTTTTCAGCCATATCTTTGAGAACCATAGCGGTCTCTTTTTCCTCTTGCTTTTGCTCAATTGTTTGATGCAGAAGTTTGTTGCCTTTTCTATTCTCCCTTTGCCCATTGTTCCTTCACCCCACCCCGGTCATCCCCTCTGTGAGATCATCCCTGAGGCATTCAGCCATCTTGATAAAATCTGCCCTTCTGAATTTCAGGAATCTTGCCCTTGTGCAGTTCAATTCCACAGCCATCCTCATATTAAACTACACCATACGGTGATCACTGGTCCTCAAGTGGCCTCCTACATTGACAGCTGCAATACTGTCCCTGATAGTGAGTACCAGGTCTAGTATTGCTCCATCATGAGTGGGTTCACCGACTAGTTATGTTCTTTGGGGGTTCCAGGGGTAATCAACAAAATGTTATTGATCAAGTTCTGTTATGGAGTTGACCCAAAGATTGGTTAATCAAATAGTACAAGTTTATGGTAGGGTTGCTCTTTTAGAGTAATATACAATGATATACAATATTTTTATATTCAAAACCATGTATTTACATCCATACATATGTCCTTACATTAACTATTTAACATATACAATTGGTGCTCACTTTTACTGTGCAAAAGATTTTTATACTTTTCACTCAGCATCCCTGCCACCTGTTCTTTAATGTGTCCACCGTGACTTGGCTTAATGGCAGCCCTCTCTGTCGCCTGATGACAGATGAAACATTGGGGCTATTCAACTTCTAAAAGAATAAAAAAAAAAAGACTTTATGAAAAGGATACATTAAGTGTTGGCGAATTTTGTTCTCTAAAGAGTGACCTACCATAAACTTGTGATATTCACTGACTAGTTGCCTGAGGAAGGAGTAAGGAACAGGGGGTACTTGTCCTGGGGATTCTATACTGAAAGGGTGAGAGCGGGTCAGAAGGGAAGGCACAGCCGTATTTGGGTTAAGTTATCCCAGCTTAACTGCAGGAGGGGCAGGCACTGCTCAAATGTGCAGCGGGAGGAAGAAACCTCATTTACTGTTGCATGTGGGTAGAAATGACTTGGCGGAGACTGTGGAGGTAGTGAGGAGGAGGTTCTAGGAGTTGGGAAGACAGTGTGAGAGTGGGGGAGTCAGTGGCATTCTGGAGATATTTCCAGTAACATGTACAAGCATGGGGAGAAAGCTAGGATCGAGGAGTTCAATGAGTGGCTGAGGATTGGTGCCACACCAAAAATTGAGTTAGTGACTAGCTGGAGTAGGGTCTGGGGAATAGTGACTTGTACATGGTGAACAGGCTACACTTGAGCAGCAAGGGAACGGGAGTGTTAAAGGCTGGATTAGAGGGGTATATCTCTATTAAGGTGGATTTAAACTAGTGGAAGGGGGTGTGGCCAAAAGACTGAGGTTGGTAGAAAGGTCCAGACAGGGTAGCTAATGAGCACCCCCAGATATAGGTAAAGGCAGAGGCGTAGTAACCCTGGAGTGGTCTGAGTGTAATACAGAAGGCACCACCACCCAGTAAGAATAATGAGGAGATAGGGTGCGGACTACCAGGAGGAGGGACACAGGCGAAGGATAAGAGTGAGGAGAAGGAGGGGTATGGGTGGAAGGTGGTCTCTCTCAACGCAAGAAGCCTGGGGAACAAAATTGCAGCAATTCAGGTGCTTCTTTCAGAGAGGAAGGTGGACACTGCTGCAGTGACAGAGACTTGAGCCACAGAGTACCATGATTGGGACTCAGCAATCCTGGGATACAGGATATACAGCAGGGATCGGAGGGATTGGAAGGGGAACTCTATGTGAAGGAAGGGATCAAATGCATAATGGATGAAGGAGAAGAGGAGGACAGAGGTGCTTTGGGTGCAACTCCTGGACTCAAGGGCAGAAAGCTGAGGCTAGGAGTGGTGTACAGACTAGCAGCCCAATCCAGGAACTGGATGGAGAGTTGGCACAGCAGATAAGGAGGGTCTGTAGAGAGGGGGTGTGGTGATAGTGGGGATTTTAACCTAGTAGGGGTTGACTGGAACACCCTGGCCACTAACAGTACCAGGGAGCAGGTGCTTGCTGATGCATTCCAAGACAGCCTTCTGATGCAATTGGTAGGTGGGCCTACAAGGCTTGGTAGCACTCTGGACTTAGTACTGGCAAATGGGGAGGCAGTGAGGGAGGTAAGGGTGGAGGACCCGCTAGCGGGTAGCGACCATCAAACAGTGTGGCTTGTTCTCACGCTGGGCAGGGAGACAGGAGGCACAGGCACTAAGGTGGTGGACTTTAGTAGGGTGGACTTTGGGAGGATGGGAGCAATACTGTGAGGGAGACTCCAAGATAGAAGACCGGGGATGGATGCAGAACAAAAGTGGGGAGTCACAAAGACTGAGCTAACAGAGGCCACAGTAGCCTGCACCAGGGCCAGGAGTAAGAAGAGCAGAGCCAAGAAACCATGCTGGCTGAACAAGGAAGTGCTACAAGGGTAAGTGCATAGAGGACTGCATACTGGAAGTACAGGAGAATAGGAAGGAGAGGATAAGGAAGCTAACGGAGGTTGGTCAAGGAGGTGGCCTGGAGGAGAACAAAGCTAAGGACTCCAAGGAATTAAGGTTAGCACAGGGCATAAAGGAGGGAAAAGGACTTTTAAGGTATGTCAGGGAAAGTGGAAGTGCAAGGAACATATTGTGAGGATAAAGTGGGAGGCGGATTGGGTGGAAAAGGGGAGGAGCAAGCAGAAATTCTAAATGAGTACTTCTGCTCCATTTTCACTAAGGAGAGGATGTTCCACTACCAGCATGGACTGGGGGTGGGGAAAAGCGAGGAGGAGACAGACAAAGTGATCACATGGACTAGGGTGCTAGAGGGGCTGAGGGCAGTAAGGGTGAGAAGGCACCAGGTTCGATGGCATCCACCCCAGGGTGCTGAGGGAGATGGTGGAGCTGTTGGATGAGCCACTGACAGATCTATTCAACACCCCTGAAATGGGGTGTGTGCCCCAGGAGTGGAGGGTGGCCCATGTAGTGCCCATACACAAGAGTGGGGCCTAGGAGTAGCCAGGAAATTATTGGATGGTCAGTCTCACGTCCATAGTGGGTAACCTTATAGAGGCTATACTGAAGCAGAGGCTGGTGGCATTCCTAGAGAGTAATGGCCTCCAAGATGGGCAACAACATGGGTTCATCTCAAGGAGAGTCTTCTCAAACCAGCCTAATAGAGTATTATGACTGGGTGACAAGGGTGTTGGACAGGGGCCATGCAGTACATGTCCTGTACTTGGACTTCAGCAAGGCCTTTGATACAGTGCCTCATGGGAGACTGGGGGGAAGGTGACGGCAGTGGAGGTGGGAAAAAAGCTGACTAAATGGATAGAGACCTGGTTACAGGGGAGGGTACAGAGGGTGGTGGTGGTGGGGGGAGTTCTCGGCACTTAGAACAGTGACAAGCAAGGTGCTGCGGGGGTCAGTGCTGGGCCCAGTGCTATTTGGGCTCTTTATCTCCGATACAGCACATGGAGTGGGGAGCAGGGTTAGTCTGTTCACAGATGATGCTAAATTGGGGGCAGTGGTGGACAAAGATGAATGTGAAAAACTGCAGGGGGACCTAACCAAAGTAGAGACATGGTCAGTGGAGTGGCAGCTAGGATTCAATGCAAAGAAGTGTAAGGTGATGCACTTTGGGCCTAAGAACCAGAAGAGGGACTTTTGGTTGGGGAGGGTGAGTTTGGGGATTACAGAGGAGGAGAAGGACCCTGGGGCGTTGGAAACTGGGAGCATGAACAACTCAGCCCAGTGTAGGAGAGCAGCAGCGAAGGCAAACAGGATGCTGGGGTGCATCACAAGGGGTTCTCATCCAGACACATGGATGTGATCCTGTCTCTCTACAGATCATTAGTCAGACCGTACCTGGAGTACTGTGTGCAATACTGGAGGCCATACCTAAGGAGAGATATAAAGTTACTGGAGGGGTTCAAAGGAGGGCAACAAAATGTTAAAGGGGATGGAAGGAAGGAATATGAAGTTAGGCTGAATAGAGCTGAACATGTACACACTGCAGGAGAGGAGGGATGGGGATATGATTAAAGCATTTAAATACCTGAGGGGTAAGTAAACCTAGCACCGAGGGGTGTTTAAACTGAGGAGTGGAAGACAGATGAGGGGCATGGACTAAGGTTGGAAGGGGACATTTCTAGGGAAATGAGAGGCTACTTCACTGAGAGGGTGGTGTCTAGTTGGAATGCACTGCCAGAGGCGGTGGTAACAAGTAGGACAGTCAATAGCTTTAAGAAGGACTGGGATAACGCACGAGGAAGAGTCAGGGGGACAGGGGTTGGGACAAGTGGGGGAGGAACTGAGGGGGAGGAGACTGGGGAAGCTGCAATCTAAGGTGCTAGCTGCACACTCAGGCAAATTTAGATAGACCAATTGGTCTGTTCTGCTGGTAGATTCGTATATTTGTATGTTCGTATGTATGATGTATGTTCACACGTAAAATCACAGTGACTCTGTTCATGAGCAGAGATCCTAAAATGCCTATGTTGAAAATTTGGTGACAAACGCCCATAAAATAACTGTGTTACAAGCGTGCATTGTGTAATTTCCACACACCCTCGTAACTTCACAAATTTGTAGTACTTTAACTCCAGATTTCCAACATTGAAATTTTTCACACCTCCTTATGAACAGTACAGCTGTCATTTTTACATCCTGCCCGAAATATGCATTTACACATCTGGCGCAGAATAGTGTGGTTGCTGTGGGAAATTAATGTTCAGAACAGATTAAGAAAATTGTACTGACAGTGTTCATGGGCAGAGGTCACAGAATGCCTACATTGAAAATTTGGCAAAATAATTCCACTAAATGACTGTGTTACGTGCATGCATTACGCAATTTCCATGTACGCTTGGAAGTTCTAGCATTTTTAATATTTTCACTACCAATTTTCAACATTGCCAACTCTTCACACCAGAATGGTGCAGCTGTCATTTTTCACAACCTGCCCAATCTGTGTTTTTATACATCTGGTGCACAATGGCAAGGTCGCTGTGGGAACTCAAAGTTCGGGACACATTGACAAACTCACAGTGCCACTGTTCATGAGAAGAGGTCCCAAATCCTTTCATGAGGTGGGGATCACAAAAAGGCCATGTTGAAAATTTTTACTGCAAATGCCAACAAACACCTGAGGCATTATGGTTTCTAACCATAACTCCCCACCCTGTACAGACTGACAGGCATCAGGGGTGTGCCTTTGGATTGCCGACTTTAATGCTCATGCCATTCCACCCCCAGCCCCCACCTTGCAGCCAGTGACAGGCATCGAGGTGTGCCATGGACTCTTCAGCCCCAGAGTTCACCCCATTCTCCTATATTGCACCCATTTCAGCGTATGTCCTTATGGAGTTGGGTGACTAAAAAGCTGGACACCCCAAAGGCGCACCTCAACACTTGTTGGTGTCTGCAGGATAGGAGTGAGGTGAAATGGCATGAATGTATGGGGACAACCCAAATGCATACCCCAATGCCTGTCCATCTCTGCAGGTTGGAGGTGGGGTTGGTGTGAAGTTCAATACTTCACTGCCATTCCTACTCTGCATCTGTCTAACTCCTGCATTTCCAATGTTAATACCAGCAAGCAAACTCCGGCATTGACAAATGCTTGTTCACAATCTCCCATGATGTACTAAGATAAAGTATAAAAATTGCAGTTATCATCCACTCCCCACCCCAGTTTAGGGTTTGAGGATCCCCCCACACACACACACAAACCACATGGCATACTATTGTGACAATATGATAACTTTGTTACTTTTTTCAAAGTTATCCTACCATGAAAATGTTCGTATCATAATGCTCCTACAGATGACACTTTACTCTCTTATTTGTTTTCTTTGTTCAATAGGTAAGAACTTATAAAGCATCTTTCCCTTGAAGAACAGCTCTCTGCCTGCCTGACTGGGCATTTACTTTTTGTTGCTATAAATCCATTCCCAGTTATGTTAAAAAGGTAGAGTGCTCAGTCAGTTCAAGAGTTTACTGAATGCTTAGTAAGGATTAACCCATGACAGAGTGTGGGTTACTGGAGAATTAATCCATGTCTTGGGGGAGGGGGTGTTGGAGCACGAGACCTCAGGCTGAGTGCCTCCAACTGCACAGGTGTGGATTGATTGCCCAGTGTTAGGCCACTCTGAAGTCACTAGATGCACTGGAAACATGGCTGTCTGATGGGTCTCCTCTGACTGCCATCAGTAGCTGTTGACCTTGGTGCATGCACTGTGTGTGGCAGTTACTGAAAGTGCTGTCAAGACTAACACAAATGACCCATATAAAATGCCTGAAGTGGTAGTGACAGACAGCAAGGAGTGAGTTGCCGAGCAGCCAGCAGTGGTGAGGGCCTTGCTGAATGGGGGGAACAGATGCACACACTAGTGGGATTGTAAGGGTGTTGTTCTCCTCCCAGTTTGCAGATAGTTGTGCTTACTCTGGACTGCAGGCAGCCACTTAAGTACTGGCATTGGAAGAGTTTTGTTTCATGGGGGGGTGGAGGGGGGCACACAGACAGACAGACACACAGACATCCCAGTTCACCGATACTCATGCTATACAGCCAGTTAAGTCGCTTCACACTCTGAAGTGCGGTCCCCATAGCCCTGCCCCCACACACAGTGCTCATTCCCAATGCCAACCATGGATTAAGTCTCCCAAGTGTGGGTTACTTGGAAATTAATCCATGGTCAGGGATATCTGTCTTCGCTAATCAGCACTGAACATTGTCCATTGCAATGTTACAACTTGCTTTATTATACAAGATTAGAGATTATAAAATGTGTCAGGAGTTTTCTGAGTCCTGATTGGTTGAGAGGTACATCTGGTTGTGTCCTTATTAGGGCATATTGTGCCAACCAGCACCTCTTCAACCAGTCAGGACGGAGAATAACACATATCACTGTGCCTGCGTCTACCTTAGAACTGGAGCTGGCTATCGGAGCTGGAGAACTATCCCCACCCCCTCGACACATACACAGTATCTATGTCACTCACTAAGTCTCCAAATCAGTTTAGATAGAAACAGTTTAAAAATAACATCTGACCTTTGGTGGTCTGTTAAAGCTGACCACAATAAAGTAACTGACATGCGTGCCTCCTGGACGTGGGTTTGAATTCACGCTACAGACCCACTCCTCATCAGCAGATTTTCATATAAAAACACAGACCTGTTCTTCCACTGCTAGTTTTATCCATAAAGGAAAGGATTCCACCTTGTGAAGTTATCAAATAGTGTATGGCCCAAAGTTTCAGCAGTGATCTGACAAGTGCTATGAGAAAAGCGATAAGTATGACAGTGACCGTGGGACATGCTCAGTGTCAATAAAACTGGCTGCTGAGGATCCTGCAATATAACAACAACAGCTTGGTTTCAGGTAGATCAAACTTAGTTCTGGCTTTCTTTTTGGGTGGTTCTGGCTCGGATTTCAGTCTGAAATCCAGTTAGAACTAGTACCTGTCACAGATAATGATGTCTTTCTTATACATGGAGCTGTCAGACTTAACAGAAAGCCGTAAGAGTTATTTTAGGGTGGGCACTGAATCAATGTTTGTAAGTAGCAAAGACCCCACAAACAAAAATGTGTGTGGGATGGGGGGGCAGCAATGATAATATACAGTAAGCAGCAGTCATGGCCACACAACCTCAAGAATATACAGGAAGCCCTGTACTGCCAATGAAACACTTGTAAAACTACTTTAATAAAGGGACTATTTTTTTACAATTTCAGGTATAACTCCTTTTTTCTTTTGTTTTGACTTTTGTTTTGTTCTTTTTTGTTAAAAATTACTTGGGGACCCATTTTATAAGTGGAATAAGACACTCTGAGTAGTGGTTTATGGGCTGATAAGAGCACTTCCCAGATGCTAAAAGCATTTGTTGCAAGAGCTGCATGCCTCATTGCACCTGGGGCATGCTCTTAGCCCATAAACCACACCTCGTCATGTCTAATTCCTTACATAATACTGTACATGGGTTGGTGTATGTTGCAGAATTTTATACAGACCTGAGGTGAGGGTTGCCTCATGAACCCCAAGAGTAAAGCTCATTTGGTGTATCAAGCATCCCACATGAGGTTGTTGTTAAGGTATGGGTTCTACAGATGGACACAGGACTCAATAATTAAGGTGCAAACCCACTTTGGCTTGTGGGATGTTTATTAATCTTCATAAACAAGTTCTTCTTGCACCATCCAAATAATATAAAAGTCCAAATGAAATAACATAAAACAAAAAAAATAACAAGCAACTGTGTTCAAAGCAAAGTAACACAAGTATAATCCTTACAGTAGAACCTTCTCTCTCCACTGGTCAGAAGATACTGACCCTGTCTTTTACTTCGTACCACTATAACGGCCCTTTCCTCCCATCCACACTTATACCTTTATTCTGTTGAACAGCATATTTACTGAGGTGTATAATCTTAGGATCCCCCGCCTGTAACACATCCCAGTTAACAGTAAATAATTCATTTTTGGGTGCATGACTAAATGTACTATGAGTCTCTCTAGTAAGTATTGCTTCCTCTGTTATGACTGTTGGCTTCACCCCACAGTCCCGAACAGTCTCACTTGGGGACTTATTCGGAATTTGTCGTCCTTCATCAACAGGCAAATCAGAACTTCCAAAACATGTTGCACAATGGTTCTCTACCTTCACCCCAAAGTGCAGTACAGTCTCACCTGGGGACTAATTAGGAACTTGATTCTCATCTTCTATCCAGTACAATCATTCAAACATAGGTAAATCAGGAAGTTCATTACCTTCTTGAAATAGTGTCTCTTCCTCCTCTCCGATAGGATCCAAAATAGTAGTCTCTTCTCCAGACACTGCCAGATGTCCCAGTATTTCTTGGTACCGTAACTCAGCACTCCTGCATCAACTCTTTGCCTTCATCCAGTGCTTATACAGCCATCGCAAAACTTTCAAGTGGTCACTGTTCTGCTTAGCCTGTTCACACAAGGCCTCACCATCTGTCTATTGTTTCATTGACTCCATCATTGGAACAGTTCCTCTCAGCAGCAGCAAACAACGGGATATCAGATCTGCTGTACTGTTCTGTTAAGTTCATTGCCCACCAGACCTTACACAGGCCACACTGCATCCCACTTCTAACACCATATGTTTAATTTTTTTAAACACTAAGTTATAATGTTATAACAAGTTTAAGGCTCAGCTGCTAGGTTCCCTTCTTTTATTATTTCAAAGGGCGGCCCTAGAATAAGCGGTTGCTTTATAACTAAACAAATATGCTCACATCCATCAACTCAAAGACGACATCAGGGCTAAACTAAACAGCCTGCCTGTGCGACAATGCGCACTATCGCAGCACCTTTAGGGTAGTAAACAGCTGGACCTTCAGGTATCCAGCATTTTATAAATATAATTTCAGGGCCCTCAACCCTTCACGGGACACCTGTGACAGCTGTGTATAAAATTCTATGTTACACACACACCAATGTCCTTTTTATGTTGATTGCATGCATGTGCATGAAACCTATTGTGGCAGCTTTCCAGAAGCAGGTTGTGGAGGTGCAGCACTGTTGTGGCCAATGCCCCCACAGCCTCTAAAGGCTTGGCCCGCTTCCCCCAATGCCGTGGCATGCTGCTGCTGACACTAGTTCAGCCAGCGTGCCACCACCTTGAAACGTTTCAGCCACAGGAATCAGGGGCTGCCTCATCATTGCAGCATCAGCGGAACCGCTGCAATGAGGGAGCGACCCATCACTGCTGGGTGGAACTTGTCGACTATAATATTGTTTGTGAACATGGTGGGCGCTGCTGCCTGTTCACAAAAATAAATACCCAGTACTGAGGGTGCCCCCCAACAACAGTGTTTCTGCCGATGGGGCCCCAATCCCCATCGGCTTCAGTCCCCTCTTAGTTACAGTTGCCGACAGAGCCCACTTCTTTGTCGGCATTATGTCTACTCTAATTTGCTTTGCCAACAGGGAGCTCATTCTGTTGGCTATAAATCCCACAAACACCCACTACATTAGTGCCAAAGTGCCCAATCCCCTTGGCTGTTGCACCCCCTTTGTGCTTTAACAGGGTGCCCAATCCCCATCAGGTACAGCTGCCCCCAAGAGACATACCATTGGCATGCTGGGAGCACCCCAGCATGCTACATGCCCTGTAAAAAAAAAACTGTCCTGCAATGTTTTTTTTTTTTCTGTGAAAAAGAAAATGGTCTCTTATAGAGTCCTGCCCTCTCCCTACAACCGTGCCCACCCACTGCACACCCCGCCTCCCCACACCCCCCTCACCCCATACTTACCTCCGGAGTCTGGTGTGACGATCTTCAGTGGATCGGGAATACGTCTTCACTCTTCAAGGCCGACCGCGAACTCAAGAAATGCCGGTAAGCTGTCTAATGGAATAGATAGGGTTTTTTCAACTGTTATGCATATCTCAGGCATTTTTTGGAATTTTGGCTCCAAATTTTCAACATGGGGTTTTTGGGACCCCTCCTCATGAATTCTGCCACTGTCATGGCGTTATTTGGCCCCAAAGGTGATTTCACGGTCACTGCATGGAATCACCTTTTGGGACTGATTAACGAAACAACAGTGCCAGTGTTCATGAGCTGGGGTCTCAAAAGTTACCACCTTGTTAACACCAGGCTGTAATTGCCACTAGTCAAAGCCGTACTCAATACTATGACAAAAGCTACTACTAAGCTGCTAAGGACAACATAACTCTAGTATTGTTTGCATCAATCCTACCTGTACCAGCTTGTTTGTATCTATGTCTTAAGTTACTGTTATACTGTGTTATACTGTTATACTGTGTATTTTCGTTTGTCTTACTGTGACAAGGTACCTTTGTAAATGAGCCTATGGCTCAAAGGTTTTCCAAACTGCTGTCTAAAGAAATAAAATTAAAAAATAAATAAAAAAAAGTGTATGTTACAAATTTGGTGGGAAAATCAAAAAAACTGACTGTTTATGAGCGATGCGTTGTGCTGCTACAACGCACGCTCGTAACTTTGCCAATTTGCAAAATTTCCACTCCAGATTTTCAACATTTCCATTTTTACACACCTTCTTATGAACAGTACAGCTGTCATTTTCACATCCTGGCCAAAATGTGTTTTTGCAGTTCCGTGCAGAATATCGCGTGTCGCTGTAGGAAATCAGTGTTCAGAACACATTA
Source organism: Neoceratodus forsteri (assembly GCA_016271365.2). NCBI lineage: Eukaryota > Metazoa > Chordata > Ceratodontiformes > Ceratodontidae > Neoceratodus > Neoceratodus forsteri. Next base: position 1,268,774,504 of record CM057453.1, read on the forward strand.
AGAAAAACACAGTGACACTGTTCATGAGCAGAGGTCCTAAAATGCCTATGTTGAAAATTTGTGCGAAGATCCATAAAATGGAGTATTTCGACGTCGTTGCACAGAGTTCCATACATGCTAAGTAACTTACGCAACTTTGTAATATTTTCACTTCAGATTTTCAACATTGCCATTTTTCCACACCTCCTTATGAACAGTGCAGCTGTCATTTTTCATATCACGGCAAAATGCATTTTCATTTTCCAGTGCAGAATAAGCGTGGTCACAGTGGGAAATCAGTGTTTGGGACACATTGAGAAAATCACAGTGACATTGTTCATGAGCAGAGGTTGTAAAATACCTATGTTGAAAATTTTGTGATGAAACTCCATAAAATGATTGTGTTATGAGCGTGCGTCATGCAGTTTCCACGCACCCTTGTAACTCCGCAAATTAGTAATATTTTCACGCCAGATTTTCAACACTGGCATTTTTTTCACACCTCCTTATGGACAGTACAGCTGTCATTTTTCACATCCTGCCTGAACTGTGTTTTCATGCTTCCGGCGCAGAATACTACAGTCGCTGTCGGAAATTAGTGTTTGGGACAGATTAGGATCGAGCGAGTGAGAGAGGGGGAGTGACTGAGTTCAATTGAGCTCTGTTGGGACTGCTGTGGATTTCTTTGTGGGCAGGAAAAGATGCCAATGCAGGCAGCAGCCCAGCACAAAAGGGCAGCCTGCAGCGTGGGGAGACACAGAACGAGCGAGTGAGGGAGGGGAAGTGAGTGAGGTCAACGGAGCTCTGTTGGGACTGCTGCAGATTTCTTTGTGGGCAGAAAAAGTCAGCAATGCATGCAGGGTCCCAGTACAAAAGGGCAACCTGCAGCGGTAGGAGAAACAGAATGAGCGAGTGAGAGGGGGGGAGTGAGCAAGCTCAAAACAGCTCTATTGTGACTGCTGCAGATTTCTTTGTGGGCAATGCAGGCAGCAGCCCAGTACAATAGGACATCCTGCAGTGCCAGAAGAAATGGAGCGAGAGAGGGGGAGTGAGCAAGTTCAAAGGATCTGTGCCGGGACTGCTGCAGATTTCTTTGTGGGCAGAAAAAACTGCCAACAGAGGCAGGAGCCCAGTACAAAAGGGCAGCCTGCAGTGCCGGGAGAAACAGAATGAGTGAGTGAGGTAGTGGGGAGTGAGTGAGCTCAGCGGAGCTCTGTTGGGACTACTGTGACTTCTTTGTGGGCGAAAAGGTAGCAATACAGTGGCCCAGTACAAAAGGCAGCCTGCAGCGCGGGAAAACAGAGCGAGCAAGTGAGAGAGGGGGGGAGTGAGCGAACTCAAAACAGCTCTATTGTGACTGCTGCAGATTTCTTTGTGGGCAGAAAAAGGTGAGCATGAGCAGGAGAACAGTACAAAAGGGCAGCCTGCAACACCAGCAGAAATGGAAAGAGCGAGTGAGAGAGGGGAGTGAGCAAGCTCAACAGAGCACAGTCTGCAGTGTGGGAGACACAGAACAAGCGAGTGGGGTGGAGGAGCTCAATGAGCTCTGTTGGTACTCAAGGCAGATTTCTTTGTGGGCAGAAAGCTGCACGTACCTAGGGGCCCAGTACAAAAGGGGAGCCTGCAGCAGGAGAAACAGAATGAGTGAGTGAGGGAGGGGAGTGAGCGAGCTCAACTGAGCTCTGTCATGACTCCTGTGGATTTCTTTGTGGACGAAAAAGGCAGCAATGCAGGCAGCAGCCCAGTACAAAAGGCCAGCCTGCAGCATTGGCAGAAAGCGGAATGAGCGAGGAGAGAGGGAATGAGCAAGCTCAGCGAGACTCTGTTGGGACTGCTGTGGATTTCTTTGTGGGCAGAAAAAGGCAGCAATGCACACAGGGGCCCAGTACAAAGGGCAGCCTGCAGCAGTGGGAGAAACAGAATGAGTGAAGTGACAGAGGGAGGAGTGAGCAGGCTCAATGGAGCTCTGTGGGGACTGCTGTAGATTTCTTTGTGGCAGAAAAAGGCACCAACAGAGGTAGGAGCCCAGTACTAAGGGGCAGCCTGCAGCACCAGGAGAAACAGAATGAGCAAGTGAGAGGGGAGTGTGACCTCAATGGAGCTCTGTCAGGACAGCTGCAGATTTCTTTGTGGGAAGAAGAAGGTGCCAACACCAAGCAGGAGCCCAATACAAAGGGCAGCCTGCAGCGCTGGCAGAAACACAGTCGTGAGTGAGAGAGAGGAGTGAGCGAGCTTAACAGCTCTATCGTGACTGCTGGATTTTTGTGGGCAGAAAAGGTGGCATCGCAGGCATGAGCCCAGTTCAAAAGGTCAGCCTGCAGCACGGCAGAAATGGAATGAGCAGAGTGAGAAGGGGGAGTGAGCAAGCTCAATGGAGCTGTGTCGGGACTGATGCAGATTTCTTTGTGGGTAGAAAATGCTGCCAAAACAGGAAGGAGCCCAGTACAAAGGGCAGCCTGCAGCACCAGAAGTAACAAAATGACGAGTGAGGAGGGGGCAGTGAACTCAGCAGGTTCTGTTGGGACTGCTGCAGATTTCTTTGTAGGTTAAAAGGCAGCAATGCACATAGGGCCCAGTACAAAGGGCAGCCTGCAGCGGCAGGAGAAACAGAACAAGCGGTGACAGAGGGGAGTGAGGCGAGTTCAACAGAAACTCTATCATGACTGCTGCGGATTTCTTTGTGGGCAGAAAAAGGCAGCAATGCAGGCAGCAGCCCAGTACAAAAGGCCAGCCTGCAGCGCTGGCAGAAACAGAATGAGTGAGTGAGGTAGGGGGAGTGAGTGAGCTCAACGGAGCTCTGTTGGGACTACTGTGGACTTCTTTGTGGGCTGAAAAAGGTAGCAATGCACGCAGTGGCCCAGTACAAAAGGCAGCCTGCAGTGGCGGGAGAAACAGAACGAGCAAGTGAGAGAGGGGGAGTGAGCAAGCTCAAAACAGCTCTTTGTGACTGCTGCAGATTTCTTTGTGGGCAGAAAAAGGTGGCAACGCAGGTAGGGAGAACAGTACAAAGGGCAGCCTGAAACACCAGCAGAAATGGAAAGAGCGAGTGAGAGAGGGGAGTGAGCAAGCTCAACAGAGCACAGTCTGCAGTGTGGGAGACACAGAACAAAGCGCATGAGGTGGGGGAGTGAGCTCAATGGAGCTCTGTTAGGACTCTCTGCGGATTTCTTTGTGGGCAGAAAACGTCAGCAATGCATGCAGGGGCCCAGTACAAAGGGCAGCCTGCAGCGGCGGAGAAACAGAATGAGTAAGTGAGAGAGGGGAGGAGAGCTCAACGGAGGTCTGTCAAGACTGCTGCAGATTTCTTTGTGGGCAGAAAAATGCAGCAATGCAGGCAGGAGCCCAGTACAAAAAGGCAGCCTGCAGGCCCGGCAGAAGCGGAACGAGCGAGTGAGGGAGGGGGAGTGAGCAAGCTCAACTGAGCTCAGTCAGGACTGCTGCAGATTTCTTTGTGGGCAGAAAAAGGTGCCAACAGAGGCAGGAGCCCAGTACAAAAGGGCAGCCCGCAGTGCCAGGAAAAGCAGAATGACCGAGTGAGACGGGGGAGTGAGCGACCTCAACGGATCTCTGTTGGAACACCTGTGGATTTCTTTGTGGGCAGAAAAAGGTGCCAACGCAGGCAGGAGCCCAGTACAAAAGGGCAGGCTGCAGCACTGGAAGAAACACAATGAGTGAGTGAGAGAGAGGGAGTGAGCAAGCTCAACGGAGCTCTATCATGACTGCTGCAAATTTCTTTGTGGACAGAAAAAGGTGGCAATGCAGGCAGCAGCCCAGTACAAAGGGCAACCTGCAGTGGTGGAAGAAACAGAGCGAGCAGGAGTGAGCAAGCTCAACGGAGCTGTGTCGGGACTGCTGCAGATTTCTTTGTGGGAAGAAAAGCTGCCAACAGAGGCAGGAGCCCAGTACAAAGGGCAGCCTGCAGGCGCGGGAGAAACAGAATGAGTGAGTGAGGTAGGGAGAGTGAGTGAGCTCATGAACTCTGTTGGGACTACTGTGGACTCCTTTGTGGGCAGAAAAAGGTAGCAATGCGCAGTGGCCCAGCAAAAAGGCAGCCTGCAGCGGCGGGAGAAACAGAACGAGCAAGTGAGAGAGGGGGTGAGCGAACTCAAAACAGCTCTATTGTGACTGCTTCAGATTTCTTTGTGGACAGAAAAAGGTGGCAACGCAGGCAGGAGAACAGTACAAAAGGGCAGCCTGCAACACCAGCAGAAACGGAACGAGCGAGTGAGAGAGGGGGAGTGAGCAAGCTCAACAGAGCACAGTCTACAGTGTGGGGAGACACAGAACAAGCGAGTGGGGGGGGTGAGTGAGCTCAACGGAGCTCTGTTGGTACTGCTGCAGATTTCTTTGTGGGCAGAAAAAGTCAGCAATGCACGCAGGGGCCCAGTACAAAAGGGGAGCCTGCAGCGGCGGGAGAAACAGAATGAGGTGAGTGAGGGAGGGGGAGTGAGCGAGTTCAACTGAGCTCTGTCATGACTGCTGTGGATTTCTTTGTGGACAGAAAAAGGCAGCAATGCAGGCAGCAGCCCAGTACAAAAGGCCAGCCTGCAGCATTGGCAGAAACGGAATGAGCGAGTGAGAGAGGGGGAATGAGCAAGCTCAACGGAGCTCTGTTGGGACTGCTGTGGATTTCTTTGTGGGCAGAAAAAGGCAGCAATGCACACAGGGGCCCAGTACAAAAGGGCAGCCTGCAGTGGTGGGAGAAACAGAACGAGCGAGTGACAGAGGGAGGAGTGAGCGAGCTCAATGGAGCTCTGTGGGGACTGCTGCAGATTTCTTTGTGGCCAGAAAAAGGCACCAACAGAGGTAGGAGCCCAGTACTAAAGGGCAGCCTGCAGCACCAGGAGAAACAGAATGAGCAAGTGAGATGGGGGAGTGAGTGACCTCAATGGAGCTCTGTCAGGACAGCTGCAGATTTCTTTGTGGGAAGAAGAAGGTGCCAGCATGACAGGAGCCCAATACAAAGGCAGCCTGCAGCGCTGGCAGAAACTCGTCGTGAGTGAGAGAGAGGGTGAGCGAGCTTAACAGCTCTATCGTGACTGCTGCGGATTTTTTTGTGGCAGAAAAGGTGGCATCGCAGGCATGAGCCCAGCAAAAGGTCAGCCTGCAGCACCGCAGAAATGGAATGGTGCGAGTGGAGAAAGGGGAGGAGCGAGCTCAATGAGCTGTGTAGGACTGAGAGATTTCTTTGTGGGTAGAAAATGCTGCCAACACAGGAAGGAGCCCAGTACAAAAGGGCAGCCTGCAGCACCAGGAGAAACAAAATGAGGGAGTGAGGGAGGGGGAGTGAGTGAACTCAACGGAGTTCTGTTGGGACTGATGCAGATTTCTTTGTGGGTTAAAAAAGGCAGCAATGCACATAGGGGCCCAGTACAAAAGGACAGTCTGCAGCGGCAGGAGAAACAGAACAAGTGAGTGACAGAGAGGGAGTGAGCGAGTTCAACAGAGATCTATCATGACTGCTGCGGATTTCTTTGTGGGCGAAAAAGGCAGCAATGCAGGCAGCAGCCGGTACAAAAGGCCAGCCTGCAGCGCCGAAAGCGGAATGAGTGAGTGAGAGGGGAGTGAGCAAGCTCAACGAGCTGCTGTCGGGACTGCTGCAGATTTCTTTGTGGGCAGAAATAGCCCTCAACAGAGGCAGGAGCCCAGTACAAAAGGGCAGCCTGCAGCACCAGGAGAAACAGAATAAGCGAGTTAGAGAGTGGGAGTGAGCCACCTCAATGGAGCTCTGTCGGGACAGCTGCAGATTTCTTTGTGAGTAGAAAAAGGTGCCAATGCAAGCAGGAGCCAGTACAAATGGCAGCCTGTGGCACTGGGACAAACAGAACGACGACTGACAGAACACCAGTGAGCAAGCTCAACGGACCAATGCAATCAAAATTCGGCATTGACAAATGCTTGTTTTGTTTTGTTATGTTTACAGTCCAGCACTTGTATTAAGGGACTGCTAAAGGATTTTCTTTGGGAAACAGGCAGCAGAAAAACAGAAATAGTGGTTAAAACTAGTTTGTATTTACTTGTTGAAAACTTGTAGATACAGAAAAAGAGTGGCCTCATTGCATGCTAGTTTCAGTTGATGCATATAAATGTTTTTTCTGTTCCCATGGTGTCCGATTATGTCAGAGCTCAAGACTGGTTTTGCACATCTGTAAATAGAAAGGGAGAGGGGAACAATGTTTTTCTTCTGAGATACTTCAGTGAACCTTGGCATACTTCATTAAAAGAGATTACACCCAACAGACACAGGTACTAGATGTATGTGCAGATGTTTTTGTTTTCATCGGTGAAAAGTGAGTTTTGTTACTAGTTTTAGGTTATTTAAACAGGAAGCTGTTGCGTGAGTTGGGCATATAATTCAGCAGAGCAAGCTTGATTGACAGCCGCCATTACACAAGACCAGTTACAACCAACAATTACAACACAGTTACAATATGAGTAGATTAACAATGCTGGCCAGTAATTATTATAATATAATATTTTCCTGATTGGTACTTGGTTTAGGGAAAGGCGCTTAAAATGCTCTGATTGTGCTAAATATGAGAATCTCACAGAACCTGCCAAGAGGGAACCTTATTCCAGTTAAGTAATCCAGGATTCTATTGCAGATTTAATAGTACTTCAGGAGTCAGGTGGAGAGAAGAAATCACATTTTGACTCTGTAAAATTAGACACTCTGTTCTTTCCACTTTCTGATGTTTCAGCCTGCCCAAATATTCATACATTTCTTTTTCCATATAGATTTTTCTGCCCTGTGGAACACAGGAGCAGGGTGTCAGTGGTCCCTCTCGAGAGGACTCAGTTCAGCCCCTGTTCTGTAACGAGAGGCTTCATGTGCCCACCACAGTACTCCTTTCTGTTTTCTCTGTTTCTCCCCTTAAGCCCCCAGAGCCCCAGTGCAAGGGTGTTGTGTGCGCATGAAGGTGCGCACATTGCCTTGGCCTGAATGGCCCTGCTCCCGCCACCCCTGGCCTAGCCTCCCCTTGACACCTGCACTATCACCATGCCTCCACATGGTGGCAGCTGAAGACTAGGTAGGCTAACTTCCCTGACCCAAGTGAGGAGAGCTGCCGAGTGACTCCTCAATCCTCACCCAGCCCCCCCCCCCGGGCAACCCCCGGCAGCCCATGTTCGTCATCGAATACAGGCCGCGGGTGTGGTAGGAGGTAAGGCAAAAGATGCCTTAGCCCTCCACACCCCTGGGCCAACCCTATATTCAGACATTTCTTAGATTCCTGTGCTATGGAGTCCTGCATACAAAGAAAGGCATCCATAGGTAGCATTGTAAAACATTTTATAGTGCCATTTTTCAAATTGAAGCCACAACCGAAGAAAAAACTTCTGTGGCTTGAACAGTGGTTTTGGTTTGGAAAAAAGTATATTTTAGCACTCCAACGTAACATCCCCAGTGAACTGTAAGGATAACTTTATAGTGCTCTTCATACTTAAGACATCAGAAAGCATCTAAATGCAGGGATGGGAGACACATTGAGAACTGGAGGATAGAACCACCAGGTCCACAGAGTCAAAAAATATGATCGTTTCCGTCCTACTGTACCACTGAGGTAAAGTATGAAAAACCATACTCATGGTACCCTTACCTGGATGTACAATAACAAAGGCAGGGGTTTTTAGACGTAAAACTTGTTTTGGTGGAAAGGCACAGCAGCAGGATTTTACAATCAGAACCAGCAACATGAATGTGACAAAGATAAACTAGTGCAGTCAGTGCAATATAGTTGCAAGTGGGTAACATGCTTTTCTTTCCTATCTTTGTACTTTTCGGCAGTTCTCTTAGTGTGGGCAGTAATGGGTTAAATGAAATGGCAGTGCTCTCTGGGAAGTCACAAGGGTGAAAAGAAATGCAGTTTGAGTGGAGTTTTTCAGTGGGGAGTGATTGTCTGTAGAAATCCTGCAGTTTAATTTTTGAAGACGGGTGCATTAGTTCTTCAAGCCAGGTATCTTTCTATTTAGTTTGGCAGCCTGCTGGCTGGCAGAGAAACAGTGTGGGTTGCCAGTGGAGAAAGGGAGGGGAAGATCCAATGTATAGTGACCTGTTAAATTCCTTTCTTTGCAAGCAACATGACTCTTTTTTGTTTCACCACCAAAGGTTTCATTTTCTGCACTTTCCTCTCCTGTGTTTCACACTGTCAAAATCAGAAGTTGCTTACAGAGCTGCTTTACACTTAACAGCCCAAACATAAAGAAACATAGTGTAGATAAAAGGTCTGTTGTTAAGTGCACCGGCACTGCAGACCACCAATTTCTATCTGTTCTCTGACATGTGCTTCTTTAATTGGAGGTATTAGGGTGATTATTAGCTCTCTGTTAAAAACAAAAGAAAAAACAGGAGACACAGAGTCTCGTGACAGCTGAAATATTTTCAGAAAAGTACTAGCTTACAGAAATAACAAATGAGATCAGTCACTAAGGAACTTGGAGCTGAGCTATCTGTTACAAACAGAACTATTCCCAGTACTCCAAACTTCCGAGAAGAGCAAAACTTGCTAAACTGACCTACGAAGCTAGTGTCAAAGTGATGACTCGTGTGTGTGTGTGTGTGTGTGTGTGTGTGTGTGTGTGTGTGTGTGTGTGTGCATATATACTCATTTTAAGATGATAAGCTTACACATATTTCTGAAGGAGATTGATTGTGTGTTTTTGGTGGGGATGTACAGTATCTGAGTATGGCTTAGGTGTGCATACACTGGTGCCATCCAGAACTCAACACTGTGTCTCGGGTTATTGTAGTGACCGGATTCAGGTGGGTGGTTCATCTCTTCTGGTCAAGGAGAGGCAGGGACAATGGTTCCAGATGCAAACAGATAGCTTTTATTGGTAGCAGCCACTGGTTCCACTAGAAAATAATAGGTTAGGTGATTGTGATGCACAAAACAGTGGTTAACGGTAGGATGCAATTATACAGGTCTAACAAGAGTAACTATAGGGGTAAACAATTATACATAGGCTATCAGTATGTGGTATACCTCTAACAGGGCCTCCTAGTACCCTACATTTACTGACATCAATAATTTATCAATACCCAACCACCTTGGTCAAGGATACTTAGAAAAGAAACACCAGTTACAGTCCTACAGTCCTGTAGGATTAGCAGTCTTTTTGGTGCAGTGCAGGTGGTTGCTAGCTAGCTTTGAGGAATGGGGTACAGTATCTGAGTGACCGATCGGTCTCGTTGGCTGGCAGAAGGGCTGAGACAGCAAGATGGAGATGAAGATGAAGAAGATGAAGAGGATGCAGGCTGGTCTGGAGCTAGAGATGCTGGTGATGAGAGGATAGAGGATGGTTGAGGTGATGTCCTTTGATGGTGATGGCAGGTCCTCTAGAAGGCTCCTGATGAGTTGCCACCCAGCCAGGGAAGGGAGCTACGGCCACCTCGGAAAAGCAAAACAAAAAAGGGGTAATTTCCAATTCGCTTACTGGGAAGGGAACCTCACTGTCTTGAGCTACGGTGGCTCCTAAGCTGACTAGACTGGGAAGTACTGACTACCACTATGCTGGCTAATGCAGTCTTTTGTCATTTTTGGGGGTTGCTGGCTGGCTGGATGGGAAGCACTGGATGCTTGGCCAGTGAAAGGTGGATGACTCCTGAACTTAGGGATGCAGGCAGTCACAGTCTTCGTAGGGCAATTAGTTGGGTGTGGAACTACCACAGTTGGGCAGTCTGTCCACTTCCCCACAACAACAGCTCAGATTGGGGATGACAGGCTGACATGGCTCAATGCAGTTGGCAATGGGGCAGGCAGTTCAAGCCCATTTCAGGACAGGTCAGGAGCCAACTGGTCGAAGTGCAGGGCAAGCAAGGTCAGCCCCGATGTGGATAGGTGGCTTTGGTGGGTGCAGGACAGGCAGTTCAGGCCCTGTTGCAATTTTGATCAGACCCCATGTAATTAGTTCAGTCAGTTGGGGTCAATAACAGCCCTGGGTGCAACCCGAGAAAACACTGTAAATAACAATTACACAATAACAACTGTTCCTTTTTCCAGGATCTGGGTTTACCTTATGGCCAGGATCAGGGTGACAGGCAGCACAGTGTAGACCAGATGGTCCCTACAGTCATTGGTGCACCTCCAATTAGCAAGCAGTCCAGGGAAAAAGGGGTGGCATGTAGGGGTAGTTAGGACTCCGGTGAAGAGGCTAGGGCCTCTAGGGTGACCTCCTTTAAAATGGGATTCTGGCCCTTTAAATCTCTGAGGAATCCTTCCTTGCTCAGCAGGCCTGGTGGGGGAATTTACCTAGGCCCGGCACCCACCACTTGCCTGTGTTGGGGAGAGCTGGCTATACAGTGGGCCCAGCCTGAGCTCTGCCCTTGTAAATATTAATCTCTGGGTTATAGCCTCACTGTGCAGGGCCAGGGCTTAGCTCCATCCACTACATCTGTACCAAAGGGCATGTGCCTTCAGCCTCACCCCTGCCCTTTAGGCACCAATTTTGTTTCCCCACCCTGTATGCCCACCCCAGCCTGCTCTCTGTCCACTACCACTGAGGTGCCGATTTAGCACAAAATTAACTGCCCTGGGACTCATGCTCCACAGTGCCCCTGTTCCTTCTTGTTAGTGAGTGTTCTGCCCACTCTTGCTGTTTTGCTCCTGCTTTTTTTCCCCTCTTTGGCGCCTCCGGCGGTAGCCATAAAACTATTTGGACTTGCTGCCCACCTACCTTTTGGCCCGGTCCCCCGCTCCTGGGACAGTCGTTGGTGGTGTTGGTGGTTAGGGCCAGGGAGTCACAGTCTCCCCGGTGCCTCTCTTTGGTTTGCAGGCTGCAGGGTGGAACTCTGCCTGTTCGGGCACTTGTTTTCACTGGAACACAAAACACTGCTAGCCACCGCGGCACACCTCCAAAACCAGCTCCTTTTCCCTCCCCGGCACAGCACATCACGAGTCGGCGATTGCTGCTGTGAGCTCGGGCTGCACCCAATGGTTGGTGGGAGGGAGGACAACAGCGGGGGAGAAGATATTTCACTCTGCCACAGTCGGGGTGAGCTCTGGGAGGACGGGAGACAGCCAGGCTCAGGGAAGTGACTGAGGGAGAAAAAAATGGAAAAGGAAAAAAAGAAAAGAAACAAGGACAGGGTGCAAACCAAAAACCCAGCCAATACCTGACTCAACCACTGGCCAGCATGCAGCCAGCACTAATGCCAGCTTGGAGGGTCAGGGACAGAGTACCAGGAAAGGGGACAGAAAGGCAACAAAAAAGGGAAAAGGAAGACATATGGGCAAAATGGACCTCCTCACACAGGAGAAGAAGAGGGCTTAACTAATCCTTGCTAGGTACTAAGCAGCCTGCAGTAACCCTCTGACAAACAAAGAGAAAGGAAGACACCCACGAATCTCAGCCCAGGAGACTCACCCTCTGAAACTGGCTGTCAGGAGGACCTCTGGACCTGCTGTGGAGATAGGAGATGGCTGCTGCTGCTGCTGCTGAAGACTCCAGAACCCCTGGCTACAGAGGAGCAGCCACCAAGGAGCTACAGACCCAAGCCTCAGGTAAGCTTCCAGGCATCCATACCCCTGTGCTCCACCTGTATGCTGCCCAGTACAGAACTTCCCTCCGCCAGCAGGGAGACCCTTTTCTAGCCTGGGATGGACTTGGCTTCTGGCCAAGTGATTGGTCCCTGGGCCTAGATCAGCCCCTTGAGCTAATTTATGGCCACTTTAGGTGTTGGCCAGAGCTCTGACCCAGCCAGAACAAAGACCAAAGCCCGGGAAAGTACAGGAGAGGGAGAGGGGGACCAGAACAGGAAGTGGCCAGCCAGCTAGCTTGCTCAGCAAGTCAGCTGGCTGTGTATGGGGTGGGTGGGGGCTTAACCCTTTCCCTCCCTGAGGCCTTTCCTGCTGCCTTGTATAGCAACCGTTTGGGTGCTACATTACTGCATGACAAAAGGGATTAACTGCCATTGAAATTGCCTTGTTTCATGCAGTGACTCTACTTTAGTATGTTGCAGTATTGCATTGCATCCTGTCCAGTAAAACACATTTGTGTTTCTAACTATACCAAAACAATTCAAACTGCTTGCTATAGTACTGCTTTTGAACCTCTGCAGTGGCTCATCACTGGTGGTTTCAAGTACTAAGCAACCATGCAAGGGTAGTGATATGACTCAGCAAACAGTTGTTATTTTAAAAACAATACATGCTTAAAATGTTGCTGCACATTGATATAATGTTCACCCAGTATGCATGCCCCACACATACATTTTATGTCCCTTATCAAGCTAATGCATTATTTATTTATTTATTTATTTAGTTTTTGTTAACTGGGTTAGGTGCGCTAGCCAAGAGTTGGCTATTTTCAGGCACGCACCTGGGAGAATACATACATAAAAGAAATGAGATTATACAATTACATAGTATATGGTTACATAGTATATAGTACATGTAGGTAAGAATACAGATCAATTCAGACAGTACTTGAGATTATACATATGGCTAGGCAGAGATTACACAAGGAAGGTGACAGTAGTACAAGCAAATAACAACTGAGACTAGGCTAAGTGGCAGCTATTAAGACAAAAATAAGGCAAGAATTGTTCAGAAACAACTGTAGTGGCTCTGACTAGAGCTTGTGAACACATGCTAATATATAATAATGATAAACCTAGAGCAAAAAACTTTAACAATTGATGTCCCCTGCAGCAATTAAAGATCGCTATGTGTAAACTGGAGTTTTGAGAAAATTCTGGGCAAGTCAAGTCTAACAAAGCAAATTTTCTACCTCAGTGATTTGAATTTGAAAAATCTATAATCAACTAAAAAAGTTATGATTCTCCTTGATTGAATATCACCAGTATTTTTTACATTTTTGACAGTTTAAACTATATGTTAGTGCACAAACTTGCTTGTTGTGTGTATTTTATTTGCTTGTTGTAATAAAGTAGCATTAATAAAGTAATAACATAATCTATTTCTTTAACAAGAGTAACTCTGTAATGGTACTGTAAATATATTCACCATTAATACATTACTGCACTTATCAATAGTCTAGGTAAAAGCTCCCAGAAATGGTGGCCTGATGGAAGAGGGATGCCTGGATATCATGGCAGTCACAGAAACATGGTACACAGAGAACCATGACTAGGATGTCAACATACCAGGGCACACAATCTATAGGAGAGACAGGGAGGGAAGAAAGGAGGAGGAGTAGCTGTCTATGTAAGGGAAGGAATCAAAGCAACAGAACTAAAGGGTAAACAGGGAGGAGAGGAGACACTGTGGGTCACCCTGGAGACTGGAAATGGCACCACTATCCACACAGAGGTTGTATACAGACCCCCTTCTCAGGGGGAGGAAATGGGCAAGGAAATGATAGAAGGCATCCTTAGGATGGCAGAGAAAGGGGAGATATTGCTGATGGGGGACCTAAATATGCCAGATGTTAACTGGAGCACCTTTGTTGCAGCCACATCCAAGAGCAGCGCCATTCTCGATGCCCTACAGGGGGCATGCCTCAGACAACTAGTTTTGGAACCCACTCAGGAGGGAACTATCTTAGACCTGGTACTCTCAAATAAGGAGGGAGAGAGGATCTCCGATGTTGAAGTGGGTAGCCATCTGGGAACAAGCGACCACCAAACAGTGTGGTTCATGATAAACTTAGCTGTAGAGTCAAGCCACACAAAAGTGAAGGTACTGGACTTCAAGAGGGCTGATTTTGTCAAAATGGGAGAGTGCCTCAGAAAAGCACTAGCAAACAGGCAAGAAGGTGGGGTGGAGCAACAATGGGGAAACATCAAAACAGCCATCACAGAGGCAACAAGCCTTTGTGTGAAGCAAATAAACAAATCAAAATGAAAGAAAAAAACTCTACGGTTCTCAAAAGAAGTGGCTGGGAAGGTTAAGGAGAAAAAGATAGCATTCAGGAAGTATAAGGAAACACAGAAGGAGCAGGACAGAGAACTATACCAGTTAAAGCAGAAGGAAGCGGGGAAGGCAGTCAGAATAGCAAAGGCCCAGACTGAGGAAAAGATAGCAAACTCGATTAAGAAGGGGGATAAAACCTTTTATAGGTACATTAAGGAGCAAAAGAAGACTTGGGCAGACAGCAACAGTGAAAAAGCAGGGATACTGAATGAAAACTTCTGCTCGGTATTCACAATGGAAGAGCAGGGGGAGATACCTAATCCAGTCAATAGAAGAACTCTGGATAGGGGGGTTGGTATTAGTCCTTTCACAGAAGAAAGGGTTCTGAATTAACTCTTAAAACTGAAGGTGGATAGAGCAATGGGGCCTAATGGGATTCACCCCAGAATTTAAAAGAACTAGTAACACCACTGACTACCCTTTTAATAAATCATGGGAGGATGGTGTGGTACCTGAGGACTGGAGGAGGGCAGATGTGATCCTCTTCATAAAAGTGGGAGCAAGACAGAGGCAGGAAACTATGGATCTGTCAGTGTGACCTCAGTTGTAGGTAAAATGATGGAATCACTTCTGAAGGAAAGAATTGTTGAGTACCTAGAGGCATGTGGGGCATAGGATCCAAGGCAGCATGGATTCGCAGCAGGAAGATCATGTCAGACAAATCTAATTGATTTCTTTGACTGGGTGACCAAAGTAGTAGACCAGGGAGGGGCTGTGGACATGGCCTACCTAGACTTTAACAAGGCATTTGACACAGTCCCACACAAAAGATTAATAAACACATTAGCCAGCCTGGGAGTGGGTCCCAGGGTAGTAGCCTGGTAAACACTGGCTGGACAACAGGACACAGAGGGTAATAGTAAATGGAGTCCACAGTGAAGAAAGGGGGGTTACTAGTGAGGTACCACAGGGTTCAATGCTGGGGATGGTCCTTTTTAATGTCTTTATAAGTGACATTGCAGAGGGACTGGAAGGAAAAGTATGTCTCTTTGCAGATGACATAAAGATCTACAATAGGGTTGATATGCAAGGTTGGGTGGAACGGATGAAAAGGGGCTTGGCAAGGTTGGAGGAGTGGTCAAATGTATAGCAGCTTAGATTCAATGCAAAGAAGTGCAAAGTAATGCACCTGGGAAACAAAAACCCAAGGGAAGAGTACACAATGGGTAGGAGGGTTGAGATAATGACAACAACAAAAATGGAAAGGGACCTGGGGGTAGCCATATCAGATGACCTAAAGGTGGGCCAGCAATGTGAGAAGGTAAAAAGGAGGGCTGGGGGGATACTGGGATACATAGGGAGTGGCATCACCAGTAGAAAACAGGAAGTTGTTGGCCCTCTGTACAGACAGTTGGTAAGACCACATCTGGATTACTGTGTACAGTTCTGGAGACCCTGTCTCTGCAAAGACATAGACAGGGTGGAGGCTGTCCAGAGGAGGGCAACCAAAATGGTGCAGGGTCTGCACCAGAAGACATATGAAGAAATACTAAAGGAGCTTAAGATGTATAGCTTCAAGGAAATGAGGGAGATGGGGGACATGATAGAAACTTTCAAATACCTCAAGGGAATCAACAAAGTCGAAGAGGGTAGCATCTTTCAGAAAAAGAGATGTGCAAGAAGAAGGTGGCACAATCTGAAGATAGAGGGAGGATGACTCAGGGGTAATGTGAGGAAGTATTTCTTCACAGAAATGGTTGTAGATGCATGGAACAGCCTTCCTGAGGAGGTTGTAGAGTCAAAAACAGTGGGGGAATTCAAGAATGCATGGGACAGACATAAGGCAATTCTAGTGGGGGGGTAGGAGGAAGTAGGCTGTTGGTTAACTAGGTTCTGCAGCTTATCTGTTAGGTAGGGAAATGGGCAGACTAGGTGGGCCAAGCAGTCCTTATCCGCCATCAGATTCTATGTTTCTATGTTAGCAGTGTATAAGTAAAGCCATCAACACTCACCCAATTAATACACTTGCATTATTAATACAGTTCTATTTGTTTATATCAATATACATGAACTGAATTTAGTTCTATTTGTTTATATCAATATACACAAACTGAATTTAGTTCTATTTGTTTATATCAATATACACGAACTGAATTTAGTTCTGTTTGTTTATATCAATATACACGAACTGAATTTAGTTCTATTTGTTTATATCAATATACATAAACTGAAATATCTATATTAATAGTTAATTGTCAAACATTATTGATATCATTGCATGAATAACTAACTTAATAAAAACACGAGCAAACATTGTAGCCCATGTTATTGTGTATTTTTAGATGTTAACAGAGTACCTTAAATCTATTTTTATTTTAAAGATTATTCAAAATTAACATTTTTTATTGTTGATAAAAACATAAACAGACCAAACATGAAAAGTTAGGTAAAGTATTGATACGTAACACAAATGAATATATTGATAATGTATCAATACAATGGATATTATCAATATAAATGCTGCCTTCACATGTCATACAGTGTATAAAAAATTAAATTGACTAATATTGAAACAGTAAACACTTCAACTCATAAAGGGTTAGCGTACTTATTATATGCGCTGTGTTGACACATGATACAAAATATCAACAGGTTTAAAAAACATATAGATAATTAAAAAAATTAAAAAACAAAATTATTATGATTTTTGTTTTTCAAAATGTGAGGAATTTTTTGTGCACATTAAAACAAAATTACTAGGTTCCCTCTTGCTTTTATTATCATAATCCATTGGCAAAGTCCTCTAATCACATCTGAAAAATTGCCAAATTCTTCATTTCATGTTCAGTGATCCCACTATCTTCTTTGCTTAGAGAAATGCTGTGGAAGACAATAATCACTACTTAACTGCCAAATCCTCACATGGCAGAAGTATAGTAGAACTTGGGAGCTGTTATGTGGTTCTTACTGCTTGGATTTCAGGTACTTGATCTTTGTGTGGCCAACAAGACTGTTTCATTTTGTCTCCAACTGCCTTAAATACTAAAGGAAATAAAATATTATTTTCTTGTTATACATTTTGTTTAAAACATTATCAAGATAGGTTAAAGTACAGTAATATGAGCTGCCCACATTAAATATATGATTTGTAGATTCAGTGACATTGGTTGTTACTATGAATAATAAATCTAAAATTAATCTCTAGTACTTTTTCAACAAACTTACTGAATAGTTAATTTCCTGAAATCAAAATTTTGAATAGCACATGAAAATGACAGCATGGTACATATGCACAACAACTTAAATCTTTCAATGCATTTTGAACAAAATCTTTAGAAAAAATCAAACCTGAGATCTTTTAAGGAACTAATAGCGCTACACTGTAAACAAGGGCTCAAAATATGTCACACATGAACATAGAATTATGCTCTTTAAAGTCAGTGGAAACACTGTGGCCAGGAAAGAGTGTTTAAGGCCCTTAGCCACCATAAACACAATTTTAGCTAACAGTTATAGGATTTTATAGATTGTTAAGGGGTTAAAGACAATACCAAATCCTAAATGTTTAACAACGAATCATTTATATATTTAAAATATTTGCCTAGGGGCATACTGAGTTGTGAAATACTTTTTCCAAGTGTGCCCAAGTAGGGAGGCAAATACATGGGACCCAACAGACCACAACAACAGAATAATAAAGCAAGAAAGAACAATCACATAGTTATAGGCCACTATCCAAATTGCAAACAGGCCTGGTAAAGACCAGGACAATTATGAGCTAGTGACGAATGAGCAGGGATGGGTGAACATGAATCCAAGATCTACAATTCATCCAGCCAAGTCTTCTCTGAGGTCAAGAGTGAGGAACTAGTCAGTTCTGAGACATAATCACTCCAATGGCGAGTTTTTAAAGGGGGCCTTCCTAGAGAAGAGAGTGTAACTCATGAAAGATATTCCCCCAAAACTTTTTTATAAGCTGGTTAAATAAAAAAAAGTATTATTGACAACTTGTAGATGTTTTTTTCCAGCAAATCTGTTAGTATATTTGAGATATCTGTTTGCTGATCCACAAAGGTGGCAGAGATACAGTAGGCAGAGAAACTGTGCCAGTCATGTGCACACATACAAGTCAAGTCAAATCAAGTCAACTTTATTTAAAAATGCTGTTCCAAAAAGATCACAGTGCTGTACAATGTATAAAATAAAAAATGCAAACTAAAATATATAAACAGTAACATCAAAACAGTTAAAATTCGCTCAGAGATAAAACAACAATAAATCAGGAATGAAAGCACAATACGCTAGATATTATTAGAATCTAGAAAAGCTAAGCCAAAAAGATGGGTTTTTAAGGCGGTCTTAAAACTCTCGATGGTCAGGCACTCTCTAACCTGGTGAGGTAGAGAGTTCCACAGGGTAGGGGCAGCAAATGCAAATGAACGGCCCCAGAGGTCTTCAGTCGCACCCTGAAACCTCTAGCAATCCCTTGCCAGTGGAATGGAGTGAGTGAAGGGGGTGGTAGGGGCAGAGAAGATCTCACAAATAGCACAGTCCCTGTCCATGTAGGACTTTGTAGGTCAGAAACCCAATTTTGAAGGTGATCCGCCAATATACAGGCAGACAGTTCAGGCCACAGAGCACAGGCATGACATGGCAAGATCTCGGTAAGCCAGTCAGTAACCTGGCCAACGTATTCTGCACTAGTTGCAGTCAGCGGATTTCTACCCCTGGTAGCCCTATGTATAGGGCATTGCAGTAATCAAGACGAAAGGTAACAAAGGCGTGGACTAATGGTGGAAGGTCACCAGGCGGGATCAGGCATTTGATCTGGGCAATGTTCCTCAGATGGAAAAAAGAGGTCTTAATGACAGCAGACACCTGAGATTTTAAAGTCAGGCCGCTATCGAACACAACGTTCAGTTTTCGTGCCCAATCAGAGATCAGCAGCTGGTCACCCCAAGCCAAAACCCAGAAGGTTGCCCTGCTGAGAACCCCAACACATGGTGACCTGGTTCCATCACCAACACCTCAGTCTTGTCTGCGTTCAACGTAAGCCAATTAGCACTTATCCAGTCCTGGATCTTGGAGAGGCAGGTGTTAAAAATAACGAGACCAATCCACTCTGCTCAGGTACAAAGGACTTGTAGAGCTGAGTATCATCTGCACAGCAGTGAAAACTCAGCTCATACCACCTTATAATGTTTTCCAATGGTAGTATATATACTGCAAACAACATGGGGGAACAGCACGGAACCCTGCGGAACACCACAAGACGGGGGAGAGGTGCCGAGGAATAAATCCCCAACACCACCCTCTAAGTCCTGCCAGTGAGGATGGATTGAAACCATCTGAGGACTGTACCAGACAGTCCACAGAGAATCCACAGGTGCTCCAGCAGCACCCCATGGTCTACAGTGCCAAATGCTGCAGAGAGCTCAAGGAGAACCAGGATAGACTGGCTCCCCTGATCTCTCGCTATCAGGAGTTCATTAAGTACCCAAACAAGGGTGGTGTCAGAACTGTGCCTCTTCCTACATGAGGTATGGCAACTTTGCATCTGACTGCATCCACAGGTACATGGTCAGATGAGCATATAGTGCCCATGCACCACCTTTGAGCCCACCATAAAAGAAGATAGAATATGGCCCAGTGGCACTGATGGTTGAGGCACTGGATGTCACACCTCACGCTATGCCAGTGACCTGGATTTGGGAATGACCTCATGTCACTGGGGTGCCGGCACGGGGGGGGTGGGAGCAGGATCGAGCATTGGCTCTCCTCTCCCAGGAAAGGAATGGGGTTACCTGCCCGTAGTCCTGCCATCACCAAATGGAGGTTCAGTGCTGGCATAGGTGGTTAACGACGTGACTGGGAGGGAGGGTCATCCTGAAAGGCATGCGCACGTGTGCCTCCACACGTATGCACTATGTCAGGGACGCATGGGTGTAGGGGTCGGGAGAAAACCAGCAAAAACCCAGAAGCTGTATATGAAAAAAAAAAAAGAAGGTAAAATGCCCTATATGGAACTCAACTCAGCCGTGCTGACTGTGACTCAGGCAGCAGTCAGTGCTGAGGCAGATAATGCCAAAAAATAGCCATTGCCAGTGACACCAAAACTGATGCAACTGCTAGCTGCACATACCGTTGCAGTCCCAACACCCACAAAACACACTATAGTACATATCTCTTCTCCCCTTCCCTTTCAGTCAGTCCCTCCATTGGTTACTGCACTTGAACATATCACACAAAATGGAGCACAAACTATCATGAAATCATAATAGCACTGCAGACATATTTTAACAAATTTTATTTAAAATGTGGTGACTGGGATAGGCACTCTGAGCTGGAGCTCATTTCCAGGTGCAACCTGAGGGACATGATGCAGCAATGAGTGAAACAGCAATACACAAATAGAATATGACAACTGGTGCATATATTATGAACAGTAATAGCAAAGTAAAGTCAGGCTTCATTAATTAAATTCAATTCAATTCAATTTTATTATTTACCAGGAAAAGACACCATTGAGATACTCATTTACAACGTGGTCCTGGATGGACACCACAAGGTACAATAATGGAACACAATTACAATTCACAATTATTACAAGATCAAAGTTGGCATAACACATACACAGTATAACAGGCCATGGCATGAGTACACATATTATTGCCTGAGCAATTTAGCTGATAGAGGAGAAGGTAGGGGAGATGGCAAAGTTTAATGGTAGGAGGAAAGTATGGAAAGCGTGGACTCGAGTACTATGACAGAGAGAGGGAAGGTTCTCAAGGGCTAGAGGACATAGGGTGGGTGCCTTGTTATTTGGTTACACCCCCCCCCACAGAGACATTTCACCAGCGAGGTCCCCCACAGCGACTACGCGCCTAGCCATTGTGGGAGACCTGCTGGAACCTGGCGCTGTTTGTCGGGGGTCCTGCACCCCCCTCCAATCAGCTCCTACTGGAGTTGAGAATCTTATGGGGCCAGCGCTAAGCCCCCAAAGAAAACAAAGATGCAAAATCGAACGCAGCTGACTGCAGAATGCGGTTGACCTGCCAGTGTCGCTGACAGGGCATTCAACAAAAGTTTTGTCAGACTCCTGTCGTGGATCCCTTGTTATTATGTACTGTATACCTGATTATCTGAACAGGGAACCTCAGAAACTGATTTTTTTTTTTTGCTATGTTGCCTCTTTAATATGGAAACCTCTGTTTTAGAATCTGAATCCCTTGTTCAGAGTACAGAGACCATTATCCCATTCATTTTAACCTGGATAATCCATTACAGGTGTTAATGAGTGTTCTGATGCCAGTCTTCTTAATCCCTCTTAATCTGCTCTGTCATGTTCAAGGTGATAGGAAATGAGTTTTAGATAGTTAACAGAACTCCCATTTTCCATTCCATGCCATTATGTGTTCTGATATGCTTTGACCATTTTTGATAAATAAATAGCCTAGCTTTGGGATGTACTGTACTGTGCTCGATCTCAGTTACACTATCTTCACCAGCTACTGCTTTTTCTTTCATATGCCTAAACATTCCATGGAATCAGTGACACCAACTCGGGCTATTCATATGAATGGCCTGGAATGGTGTTACTAATGTCCAGGCAGTTGAAAAGAGAGAACAGCAACTGCTGAGGAGAAAGGGATTCACTGTAGTTACAAAGGCAAAAAGTAAATTATTAATTTAACAAAAAAGGTCAACGCATGGAAACTAGAATATTTTAACTGCTCAGCACTGTGTTACCAAATTTCCAATTTCCTAATAATGTAAACAAAATAAATCCTTTAGTCATTGTGTGGTCACTAAGTATATTTTTATTACATAACAAAATGGTCAAAGACAAATGTTTATGGATTAACCAGGTCTGACTGTACAAGTAATGAATTCCTGCAAAGAAAAAAAATGTAACAAGACCCTAAAAAGCACGGTTTCACAGCAGGTAGGTCATGCCAGACAAATCTGTTTGAGTTTTTGAACTATGCTACAAAAATATTTGATGACAGTGGGGCAGTAGATGTGGTCTACCTAGACTTTAGTAAGGCCTTCAACTCGGTTCCACACAGAAGGCTGGTAAGAAGCTTGACCACACAGGGGTTGGTCCAGAAGTAGTCAGATGGGTACAAAACTGGTTACAAGGCAGAACACAGAGGGTACAGGTTAATGGAATGCAGTCAACAGAAGGTAGGGTGACCAGCGGAGTGCCCCAGGGCTCAGTACTGGGGCCTCTGCCCTTCAATGTTTTTATGGCAGACATCACTGATGGACTGGAAGGGAAAGTGTGTCTGTTCGCAAATGTCACCAAGATGTGTAACAGGGTGGATGCCTCAGAAGGAGTGAGCAAGATGGAAGCTGACCTCAAGAAACTAGAAGAATGGTCTGAAGTGTGGTAGCTGAGATTTAATGCTAACAAGTGCAAGGTCATGCACATAGGAAAGAAAAATCCAGGAAAGGAGTTTTACCTAGGAAGCAAAAGACCGGAGGCCTCAAACCAGGCACAAGATCTGGGAATCATAATCTCAGATGACTTGAAGGTTAGTAAGCAGTATGAGAAGGCAACATTGAAAGCCAACAGAATGCTGGGCAGCATTAGGAGGGGAATCATGAGTAGGAGGAGAGAGATGGTACTACCACTGTATAGACTGCGCTGGTCATGCCTCTCCTGGAATATGGAGTTCAGTTCTGGAGCCTCACCTCAGGAAGGACATTGACCAGGTGGAAACAGTACAGAGAACGGCAACAAAATGATTCCAGGTCTGCAGTACATGTCCTATGAAGAAAGACTTAGGGAACTGAATATGTACTCCTGGAGCAGATAAGAAGAGAGGGACATGATTGAAACACTCAAGTACATAAAAGGCATTAACAAGGTACAGGCACAGGAACTTTCTCACTCAGAAGGGCTCCAGGACCAGGGGACATAACCTCAGGTTGCAAGGAGGGAGGTCCTCTACCAACACCAGGAAGTTTTTCCTTCACAGAAAGAGTGGTGGAGGCCTGGAACAGCCTGCCCCAAGAGGTTGTGGGGGTCAACACTGTGTGGGTATTCATGAATGCATGGGATAGACACAAGTGAGCCCTGACTACAAAGGGAAACTAGAGTGTCAAAATAGGTCTAAAACAAATGGGCAGACTAGATGGACCTAGCGGTCTCCTTCTGCCATCTACTTCTATGTTTCTATGTTTAAAAAGTGTACAATGACAATACACTTCATAAAAGCCCCATAATGTATCTCACATAGACCAACCATGCTCCAGTGCGTACAATTTGTATCCACCATCCTGTGCTGCTGTTTTAAGCCAGTCATGTATCTAGCTGTCAGTATGATGGCACAGGCATCTGTACAACAGAACATACCAAATTCTACTGCCCTGCAGTGTTACACATCTGTAAGGCCATGGCCATGGGAGGAGGGAAACACCCATGAACAAAGGTGCTATGTCCAGGGTCATGTCTAGTCAGTGTTGGGGATAGTGGATAGGAGGTGTGGAGGGTGGGGTCCAGGATGATGGGGAGGAGAGGAATGAAGTGGCCGGATTTAGGTTGTTGGAACAAGAAGATGCCCTGGGGCAAAATGGATACTGGAGAGAGGTTCCCCCTGTCTAGTACCCATACCCAAGGGTTCCACATTAGGTAGGTAGGTTCCTCGGGCGGCCTCGTAACCCCATCCTATCCGGGGGTGGTGTTATACAGTGCCAGGTCCATTAAAAACAAGACAGCTTTGATTGCCGATCTTGTTGGGTCATCGGACCTGTCATACATCACTGAGACCTGGCTGGACACGTGTGCTGGCCCAGTTCTTGAGGCAGCGGTGCCAGCTGGTTTCTTGGTGATACATCGCCCAAGGTTGGATCGTAGGGGCTGGGGTGTTGCCATTTGTTTTAGAATGGAACTGGGCCTGGTAGGGGTGCCGGTGGGTGAGACACAATCCTTTGAGTGTATCTTGGCTGCAGGTGTGGGGTGCAAAATTCTTCTCATTTACCGTCCAACCAGGGATGGGAAGCAATTTTTGCAGGAAGTCGTGGACTTCGTCATCGACATGGTGTTGGAGCCACCCCAAGAGATGGTGCTGGGTGACTTCAATGCTTGGATCGACGACAAACTCTCACACTTGTATAGGACTTCCTCAACTTATATATGCATTGGGCTTCACACAGGTTGTTTCCTCTGCAACCCATACTTCGGGTCACTCTTTGGACCTGGTCTTCCTACTGGGTATGGAAAACACTGACTTGGTGGTGGATCCAGTCGGATGGTCTGACCATCACACTGTCAGATTCAGTTTCCAGGCACCCCCCTATAGGTCTTCCCCTTTGGAGATGGTTCGGTACCGCCCATTGAGGAATGTGTTCCCAGATGACCTGATGGCAGTGCTGGACCTATTGGGATATATGAGTGCAAGCATGGCTCCAGTGATTATACTACAGAGCTATAATAAGGCCATGGTGGCAGCTCTGGATTCCATAGCTCCTGTCCGTGTTCGCCCCCTCTCCCTTCGTCCTTGATCCCCATGGTTTGATGGGATTTTGAGGGAGATGAGGAGAGTGGGGTGAAGGCTAGAATGATGCTGGCAGAAATCGGGCCTAGATGCCGACAAGCTTAGATTAATGGCACATTGTGCACACTATCAATCGGAGATCTCCCATAAGAAGGCAAAATTCCTGTCCAGGGAGATCACTGCTGCACGGAACCGACCAGCTCAGCTCTTTTGCACTATGGACAGACTGTGCAATCCAGCCTGTCTGCAGTTACAAAGAGCATTGTCACAGGATAAATGTGATGAGTTTGCTCGATTCTTTGCAGATAAGGTTGCTGGCATCAGGTCTGAGATCTGTTCGGCTCACTCTAAGAGGGGTTGCAGTGACCGATGGGAGGTCGCAGAACCTCGATCTGGTTGGTCGGTGTTTGGCCAGGTGGCGATCTCAGATGTCACAATGATCATCCAGCGTATGCAGCCGAGCTTCTGTAGTTTGGACCCAGACCCAACCCACCTCCTTGTGGGGTGTGTGGATGTCATCAGCCCGGTCCTGGCGGAGATAGTCCAGAGCTCATTAGAGACTGGGGATCCTGATTCTTTGAAAGAGACAGTGGTGATTCCCTTAAGAAATCTCTCGACCTGGACTGTCTTGCCAACTACAGGACTGTCTCTAACCTTCCCTTTGTGGGTAAGCTTATTGAGAAGGTGGTTGTGCTGCAGCTGGAGAATCATCTTACCATCTATAACATCTATGATCCCTTTCCAGTCAGGATCTAGGAAAAGGGTCAGTACTGAGACTGCCCTTGTTTGGGTGCTCAATGACCTCCTTATAGTGAGAGATTGGAGGAGCCATACTATCTTGGTCCTCCTTGATCTCTCAGCAGCATTTGACACCATAGAACATAAGGTATTGCTAGAGTGCCTGTGGCTGATCTGTGGACTGTCTGGTACAGTCCTCAAGTGGTTCCAGTCTTCCCTCACTGGCAGGTCTCAGAGAGTAGTATCAGGGATTATTTCCTGTGATGCTTTCTCCCTGCCATGTGGGGTCCCACAAGGCTCGGTGCTTTCTTCCATGTTGTTTGCAGTGTACATGTTGCCGCTGGGGGACATTGTAAGGTGACGGACTGAGTTTTCACTGCTATGCAGATGATACTCAGCTGTACATGTCCTTTGCACCTGGCCAGGATGTTGCGCTCTTGGTATTTAACACCTGCCTGTCCGAGATCCAAGATTGGATGTGTGCCAACTAGCTGAAGCTGAATTCCGACAAGACTGAGGTTTTGGTTGTGGACCCAGGTCACTGAGTAGAGGGGTCTTCGGCAGGGCAAGCATCTGGTCTGGTACTGTATGGCTGCCAGCTGAAAGCCTCTGAATGGGTGCATAGTTTGGGCATTATCCTTGATGAGAGATTGACCTTGAAGTCCCAGGTGTCATCTGTGCAAGACCTCATTTTACCATCTGAGGAATACCGCTCAGATTAGGCACCTGGTTCCGCCTGGCGACCTTCCAACTTTGGTCCATGCCTTTGTGACCTCTCGCTTGATTACTGCAGTGCCCTCTGTCTAGGGCAGCTAGTGCAGAATGCTGCAGGCAGCTTACTGACTGGGCTGTTTGATCTCTTGATCACACTTTAGACAGAGGCATGAATACCTGGCTACTCATTGCGGTTAGTTGTTTACTCAGCAAGACAAGATTGACTGCTCATGTGGTCAGTTATTCACCTAATAGGACAGGCTTGACTGCTTGTAATTGCTCATGTGGTCAGGTATTCACCCAATAGGACAGGGCTGACTGCTCACTAACCTCTTATGGTTAGACTGGGCAGGTAAAATATACTGCCTGTGGTTACCAGTAGAAAGTACCAAACAGGTGTCAGAATTTGAGAAGGTCACACTCAGTGTTTATGAGGACACAGCAAGTCTGAGAGATTAAGAGTCTACACCTCAGTAATTAACTCTGTTTAAAGTTAAAATAAAAATAAAAAGAAGTACATAAGTTTTAAATTTGCAGAATTAATTTACCAGATTATAAATTGTTAATCAATTAATACAGAATCAATACACACTAAAATCTTTTAGTAAATATCGTATTATAAATGTAAAGCAATCAATAGAGAATCAAACACACTGCAATCCATTACTAATTATCAATTAGAAAATAACAAGATCATGTCCAAGCATTTTGGCTTGGCTAGGTTTTTAAAGTCTGCTGGGTGGAATGTTTGCAGCTATCCATCTGGCAACCATGCTCCCTTGTTCTGGATTCATTTCCTCTCTGACTGGGGGCAAAGGAGTAGGCAATCCCAACCATAGGGCATGAAAGTTTAGTGGCATCAGTAAGTTTTGTAGAACAGGTAAATTTAGTGGGCAGGTCCATCTGAGAACAGAAGTAGGAGTTTGTTCAGGAAAGAGGTTTGGTTTATCTTCTGTTTTAACTGAAATATTTGAATAGTTTTGTACTTGAAATTAATCCTGTGTTAAAAATTACTGCTTTGAGTTAGAACTGTTACTTGGGCTGTGATATTGTAACTATTGGGGCTTGTGTGCTGGTTGTGGGAACACTTGTTTGGCAGTGACAATTAGAGTGAAATTTAAATGTGATGTTTGCCTGGTGTTGGTAGAGCCCTCCCAGCCACCCTGTTTTGTGGCTGCCTTAAATACTGAAAAGCCACTGGGGTTGGGATTGAAGGGCTGTGCATTTCTGTTTGTGACTGAAATTTGAAGCAACAGGAACTAGTGCGCCTGTGACATCATACGGTACCTGATGTCTGCATACACACACTGTTAGTGGGACTGGGCACACACTGGATTGTATGTGTTTGTGAGACTTGGGAACATTATTGGTGGGTTGAAATTGGGTTCATAAACAACTGCAGTCAGTATAGAGAGAGACTGTATTCCAGGGGAAGGGACTGAGAAAGGGGTGTGCCATTACGAACAGAGAGGGACAAACAGGAGGCTACATTCAACCATGGCAGGCATTTTCAGAAGGGTTGTAGGATGCACAGGCTGTGGGTGGCAATAATTCTCAATTGGGCCTGGATAGAGGGAGTCTGCTCACTCTGTAGACAGCTATCTCGTATCAGGAGTGAAGTATATTGGTTAAGGAGTAAGCTGGGGGAGTTGGGGTGTGTGTCCAAGGATAAGGGGTGTGGATATGGGAGACAGAAGGGTGGGGCTGAGAGGAAGCTGGGGCAATGCTCAGAAATTACAGGACGTTATGTTACAGCAAGCAGGACGGGGGACATTAGGGACAGAGGCTCCTTAGATAGGGATGTTAACGCTAAGGGGAAAACTTACTGGCAAACATTCCGAATATAAGAGAGTGGAGGGAAAGAGTCAGGAGGCCATTGTGGGAAGCCAGAAGAGCAGACAGCAGAAGGAGGGGCTGTTGTGGGGAAGCCTAAAAGAGCAGACTGTGGGAAGGGAGCTCCTAAAGAGAACAGGGCAAGAGGGAAGGAAGAGGGTCAGTTTAGAGGGCAGTCGGGGAAACTCAGGTTACTTGATGGAGGCTGGCATAGAGTGTTACAACAAATTTAAGCTACTAGCAACCTAGAGGGGAGAAAGGAGTTGGTGGAAATGAGGAAACTGATACAGAGGCTGGGGAGGGAGTTGGATACCCAGGGCATCACAGACCGCAATGGAAAGGATAGAAATAGTCCCAGAGGAAGAAGGGGAAACGAAATGTTAAGCAGATGGGGAGATGCAACATATTGCAGACATGAGGGAGGAGAGCATGACTGGAGAGAAACTGGGAGACAAGGAGGCGGGGGCCCCCCTTCAGGAGGTGGGTCTGTACCAAGGATGGGGCCCTAGGTAAAGGGGACCCACAGAGGGCCTCTGGAGGCAGGGGTACTATTACAAGGGGGAGGATGGCGGTGTGGGGGAAGGGGAAACCATCAGGGCCAGAATAAATGGTTTGGATAAGAGAGGGTTAAAGGATACCTATTCTGGGGCCTGAGTTAATGGGCAAAATAACAAGGGAGGCAGAAAGGAAAGGTGACAAGGGGGTTCTAATAAGGCTGGAAGACTCCCATGAAATTGAGATCACGAATAAAGGGGGAATGGGGTTGAGAGCGATAGTAGAGGTAACCATAAGGATGATGGCAGTGTTAAGGTTCTGTTATTGGGAGACTCGATGATTAGGGGTATCCATTAGGAGGGATAGGGGGGTGGATGCCATAGCCAGGTGAAGGTAGTGAGTATCTCTGGGCTGACGGTGCACAGAGCAAAGTTCATGGTATACGAACTGGTTAGGGATTGTGGAGGGAAACTGGATTTCCTGGTGCATTTGGGAACTAATGATCTAGAGGGAAATAGCGTTTTGGAAATCCAAGCAAGGTTCTGAGAACTTGCCAGAGTCTGTCGGGATAATGGATGCAACATTTCCTTTTTGAAGATATTGCCAGTACCAAAGGCCTCAGTGGAGAAAAAAATGAAGATCACAGAGGTTAATGACTGGCTCAGGAAGTGGGTGAAGAAAGTGGGTCGGGGGTATTAGGGAACTGGAAAGCAGTTTGGAAGGACAAGGGACTGTATGCCAAGGAAAAGCTTCATATTGTCCCGTTAGGGAAGGAAGTCCTTAAACAGGGGGTGGCTGACTACATTCAAGAAAGGTGGGGTTTAAACTTGTGGGGGTGGATAAGGGAGGGGCTGACCAGAAGCCCTCTCCTCCAGATGAGGGGAGTAGTCTTCAAACCCAAGGGGGGGAGGAGGGTTCAGGAGGAGCAGGAGGAGGATGGAAGTATAAGGAACCTGGATGGGGTTCAACAAAGGGGATCAGGGCTAAGGGGTGGGGGGGGTGGTGTCAGTAAATGCCAGGAGCTTGGGAAACAAGTTTCCAGAGTTCCACGCCATGCTGTTCGGGGTGGAGGTGGATGTGGCGGCGGTCATGGAAACGTGGGACAACAAAAACCATGACTGGGACCTAAACGTGCAGGGGTACACTATGCTTAGGAAGGATAGAAAGTAGGGCAGAGGAGGTGGAGTGGCTATGTTCATTAGAGATGACATAGAAATTGCTAGGGTAGAAGAGGCAGAGGGAAATGTGGAGGCCTTATGGGTCACCTTACGAACCCCGGCAGGAGGTAAGCTCAAGCTGGGTGTAGTATATAGGCCCCGGAATGGGTGATGTTCTGAGGATGGTTTGCTGGACAACATCATTGCCCAGTGTGGACCAAAAGGAGAGGAGTGGTGTTGATGGGGGACCTTAATATGCCAGGTACAAACTGGGGAACCATGTCCTCTAAGGTGGCCAAGGAGCAGTGGCTGCTGGATGGCTTCCAGGATATGTTCTCAACACAGCACGTGACAGAGCCCATGAGGGAGAGGCATATCCTGGACGTGGTTCTGGTGGATGGGGATCTGGTAAGGGACCTGGTTGTAGAGGATCCCCTGACTGGGATCGACCTCAATACTGTCTGGTTTCAAATAAGTATGGGGGGGGAGATCTAGGACACTGGCAATGTTCTTCAGGGGGGCAGACTTTGTGGGCATGGGAAATATTCTCAAGGATCACTTGAAGGGGGTTACAACAATGAGAAATGTGGAAAAGAGATGGGAGGTCATAAAACGGGGACTTCAGGAGGCAGTCAGGACCTGCGCTAAGGTGAAGTGTAAGGAAGCAAGGTCACATAAACCATGCTGGTTGTCCAGTGAGGTTCAGGTAGCGGTCAGAGAAAAGAAGGATGCCTACAAAAAATATAAAACAACGAGAGGGGATAGGGAAAAGGAAATGTACCATCTTGCATCTAGAAAAGTCACCCGGATGGTGCGGGGTGCAAAGTTTAGCACAGAGCAGCGGCTGGCACAGGGGATACGGAGAGGGGAAAAGGGGTTATTCCAGTACATTGGGGAGTGGAGAAAAACTAAGGGCCATCTCGGCAGATTGAGATCAGAAGGAGGGTGGGTGGAAGAGGTGAGGGACCAGGCAGAGGTATTAAATGAGTACTTCGCCTCTGTGTTCACTAGGGAGGGGGATGGGATATATACAAAGCAAGGCATGATGGGGATAGAAGTGGTAGTGAGTGGGATCCGGGGAGCAACAGAAATGGAGCAAGAGGGAGAGTGAGGTACCCCAGGGTGTCACATCAGGATAAGGATAAAAAGGCCAGTAAGGTGAAGGGGATGGATGATGCTATCTCCACTGAAAGGGTGTGGTTAGCCCTTAAGGCCCTAAAGAAAGATAAATCTCTTGGGCTGGATGGCATTCATCTGAGAGTACTATGGGAATTGGCAGACATACTGGCTGCACCCCTGGTGGAGCTCTTCAACAGGTCGCTTGAGACAGGGATGGTACCTAGGGATTGGCAAGAGGCACATGTGGTGCCAATCCACAAGGGGGGATCGAGGAAGTACCAGGTAACTATAGACCCATCTGTTTGACCTCAGTGGTGGGAAAATTAATGGAGAATATACTAAAGGAATGATTGGGAGTGTACTTGGAGGAGGTGGGAGTTCCAGATAGTCGGTAGCATGGGTTTGTCCCATGTAGACAATGTCAAACCAATCTTGTGGAGTTCTATGAATGGGTAACATCAGAACTGGACAGGGGACAGCCTGTGGATGTATTATTCTTGGACTTCAGCAAGGCGTTTGACTCTGTCCCCCACAATGGTCTGGTGGAGAAATTGACAGGGTTGGAGTAGGCCCTTTGATGGTCAGATGGATTAAAAACTGACTAGTTGGACACACTCAGAGAGTAGTGGTTGGTGGGGAGCTCTTGAACCCTAGAGAGTTCGGTAGCGGGGTACTGCAGGGCTCGGTCCTGGGTCCGATCCTGTTTAATGCATACATATCGGACATCAGGGAAGGTATAGGGTGTGAAATGAGTCTCTTTGCTAACAACTCCAAGATGGGAGCAATAGTTGAGGGGGAAGAGGGGAGGTTGGCCCTGCAAGGGGACCTGGACACCCTGGAAAGGTGGGCTTACACATGGAAATTAAATTTCAATATCACCAAGTGCAAGATGTTACATCTTGGGCAGGGAAACCTTAAACACAGGTACACCCTGGGAGGGGAGGCGCTGGAGGCCTCAACAGGGGAAAAAGACCTAGGGGTCATGGTGGATGCATGTAAGAATAACTCAGAGCAGTGCAGGAGAGCAGCTAGCAAAGCAAACAGGATGTTGGGATGCATCCTAAGGGGGATCACCTCTAGGAGCAGGGAAGTGATTCTGCCGCTGTACAATGGACTGGTTAGATCACACCTTGAGTACTGTGTACAGTACTGGAGACCACACTTGAAGAGGGACATACAGCTCCTGGAGAAGGTACAGAGGAGGGCAACTAAGATGATACGAGGACTAGGGGATTTGACGTATGAGAACAGACTTGAGGAACTCTGCCTGTTTTAATTGGAGGTGAGGAGAGACGGGGGGGGGTATGATTGAGGTCTTCAAGTACCTCAAGGGAATAAATAGGGTAAACATGGACGGGATCTTTAGACTAAAGCAAGGAGGTATCACCAGAGGGCATGGTTTGAAGTTAGAAGGTGGCAGGGTGAGGGGGGAAAAGAGGAGGAGGTTTTTCACCGAGAGGGTGGTGGATCCTTGGAACACGCTGCCTGGCGAGCTGGTTCAGAGATCCACAGTGGAGGGCTTCAAGAGAGGGTGGGACAGACACAGAAAGCGGATGTATCAGATGATGGCCTGGCCCAGGGGGCTGGGGATGGATGATAGGGGTTTCTGGAACACAAGGGGGGTGGCCTCGGTATCCAACGAGGGATCTGAAGTTCGAGTAGACTCGATAGACCGTAAAGCCTAATCTGCTGGCAATTAGTATGTTAGTATGTTAGGTAAATGCAGTGAGACAGGCAAAGCCAGACCTGGCAATGGGTGACACTCAGGTGGCTTGTTCTGTGATAGGGTAGACCTGTTTAGTAGAATGGACAAATCTAATGGGGCAGGTGGATCCAGTGGCAGAGGCAGACCTGGTAGGGTTTGTGAAATGGGATTGCATGCAGAGCAGCCCGAAGGGGTTATTAAAGCATCCCACACCGACAGAGACCATTGCATTCAAGTAGGACACATCCCCATCTTTTATTTTGTATAATTGCTGATCTGCAATTGTTTTTGCCAAAGTGCATTTGGTATTGCTGTGTCTAACTCAAGTGTCAGAGACACACACACACACACACACACACACTCTATCTTCGTCTCCTTTTGTTTTTGGTTTTTCTTGTAAAGTTTTTTTATTTAATCTGGTATTTATTTTTTCACTTGCAGACATGCAGAGCTGGACATTTGGATCACAGTTGTGATCGGGCTTACCTCAGGCACTTGGGCCTCTGAGCCGCTCCTGATTCCCGCTGGTAGTTGTTGTCCACTGCAGGTTCTGAATGACAGGATCAACCAGACAGATTGTTTGTTTGTAGATGTTGAGCTGGTTGATAAAGAGAGACCAATGACAACTTGCTCTGGCGGCTCTCGCACGCTGGATAAGGAGCCACCATATTTCAGAAACTGTTTACCCTGCCCAGTAGTAGAGCAACAGCCAATCAGGAGTGGCTGTTTTTTGAGTGACTCAGTAGACAAGCTGCTATTATAACCCATGGGTTATAATGGCTAATTAACTCGCTCAGCCTATGTAAACAATTACTGAGCAGTTATTATATAGAGAATAATGCATGAGGTGGTGTGTGTGCGAAGTTTACACAGACCCTTGGAGTATAATGCTTGCATAAACCCGAGAGCATATACTGACTTTGTGCGATTGCGCAGCATGCGTGGTTTTGCACGGTGCTTTATGCGGTTTGCTGTTATACACACTCATGTATAACTGAAATTACGCAACGATTTCCTATGGGAAAAAGGGGAAGCCTTTAATTATAAAATAGTTACACCAGAGACTAAAGTATCTCATTATATACGCTCTGGAGGTAACTATGGATATGATATGATATGATATGATATGATATGATATGATATGATATGATAGGGACTTTCACATACCTCACAGGTATAAATAAGGTTCAAGAGGGAAGCATACTCAGGTTAAAATGTGTTCAAGAACAAGGGGTCATGATATGAAGCTGGGGGAGGGCAGACCTAGGCAAAATATGTGAAAGTCATTCTTCTCTAATAGGGTGGTTAAAGCACTGAACATCCTCAAAACAGAGGTGGCAGGATCAGAAATGATGCTGGCATTCATGAATGAATAAGATATGCATAACAGAAAATCGATGCGATGGAAGTGGTGATAAAGCCTGGAAATAAGTAATGTTTGTTGCATTACAGTAGGTAGGGGAAACAGGCTCTCTAGGTGGGGAAAGACATCTGCCAAGAACTGATATACAGTGTATAGTAGAGTAGAGCATTGCTCTGCATAGAATTCCATTCCTTTCAAAATGTTGTTGTACTGCACTTCTAAAGTCATGGAATGTGATTGTACCTTCTCGGGTAAAACATCATTATGGAACCTCTAGAGACTGCATATGACAGTTTCATTCTGAAAGCCAAAAACTGCTCTGTGCACATTTCACATAACTGTAACATTGCACATTTCACATAACTGTAACATGACCTATTGTTACAGGAGATTGATACCTGCCTGTATTTATATATCTTGTATAATGCCTTCCTTGTTTGTTGTTTCTTGCACTGCGCGCTTGTATTATTATTTGTCCTCCTCTGTATGTTGCCTGACTGCAATGGATTCTATACTTGCTGTATAATTCATTGCTGTTGTTCTCATATTTTACTACTGATTGTGCATGTCTCTGGCCCAGGCATTGCCTGAAAAGGTCTTTGGACCACTGCATCAATCTGGTTAACAAATGAATAAAAAATATTGCTATATACTACAAAAATACAGGGTGAACAACTATATTCAAAAACAGTGTATTATGTCACCTCGTGATTCTGATTGCCATGGATCTCTCGACAGTGTGGATACGCAAACTCCAGTGGACATCTTGGACATGGCACACTTCTCTGCCATGAGTTCCATCTTCAAGGAGTACTTCATCAAAGGAACGGGGTTAGGAACTGGCTGGGGGATAGGAAGCGGAGGGTGCTGGTTAACCATATCCAGTCTGAGGAAATGCAAGTGGCCAGTGGGGTACCTCAGTGATCTGTCCTGGGGCTGGTCCTTTTAAGTGTCTTCACTAGTGACAATGCAAAAGGGCTGGAAGGAAAGGGTCACCTCTAAGCAGATGACACCAAGATCTGCAATAAGTTAGACACTCTAGATGGGGTGAAGAAAATGAGGTACCTAGAAAAGTTGGAAATGGTCCAAAGTGTGGCAACTGAGATTTAGTGTGAAGAAGTGCAAAGTCATGCACCTGGAATGAAGAAACTCTGCAGAGAGCTACAGGATGGGGGGAAGGGGAATTGTTGGCAGTCACTAGGGAAGAAAAATACTTGGGGATTATTATTTTGGATGACCTAACAGTGGTCAAACAATGCACAAAGGCTATAGGGAGAATCAGTGGC
Organism: Neoceratodus forsteri; assembly: GCA_016271365.2. Taxonomy (NCBI): domain Eukaryota; kingdom Metazoa; phylum Chordata; order Ceratodontiformes; family Ceratodontidae; genus Neoceratodus; species Neoceratodus forsteri. The sequence continues at coordinate 1,268,809,209 of CM057453.1, forward strand.
ATGCTGGGGTGCACTGAGGGATATCAAGAGCAGAAGAAGGAGGTGGTGATACAACTGTACAGCATGCTGGTGAGCTCTCATCTGGAATACCTTTTGCAGTTCTGGGAGCCACATCTTCGTAGCATGTAGACAGGGTTGATGTGGTCAGGGGATGTGCAACTAAGAGCCTGCACAGGGCTTACACCACAAGACATATGAGGAGAGATTGAGGGACCTCAATATGCATTTGCTGGAGGAACGAAGACAAAGTGGAGATATGATGGAGACCTTCAAGTATCTTAAAGGCATAAATAAGGTGTGGAGGGTGACATCTTTCAGTACAGAATGAGTACAAGAACAAGGGGGCACAATATGAGATTGCAGTAGGAAAGGATAAGGGAAATATGAGGAAGTTGTTCTTCACTGAAAGGGTGTTGGATACATGGAATGGCCTGCCCCAGAGGTGGTGGGAGAAGCATAGAGAGAGGGTTTCAAGCATGCTTGGATAGACATCAAGAAACCCTTGAAGTGGGAAGGAGAGGCTAGCTGATGCCAAAATGGGGTCACCAGCAGCTGTTACAGGTAAAGAAAAAGGGAAGACTAGATGGGGCTAGTGGTTCTTATCTGACATCAGTTTTCTATGTTTGTATGTTTCTAACTTTCCCACGAGCTCCATGCTCTCCAGGAGCAGTGTGAGTGACTTTATGCTGCCGTGTTGGCTCTGACCAGAGTTTGTTTTTCTTTTGAGGCACTCACAGGCTCTTTCCCCAGCCAGTCCTAATTCATTATGATTTGCTTTGTTAGCTGGCCTTTGTACTGACTGCACCTAAAAGGAAACAAAATGGCACAGATATTTCTGTATTTCAACAAGGCTGCCCCAGGAGCTACACTGGAATCAATAACATTTTTCAGTTTTCTTAAGTCATTGGCCAAGATGAGCATTTATATATAGTACACAGTGCACAGGAAGGCTGGTCGCTCTCCAACAACTCACGAAACTAATTTATCTATTTAGTTTTTGTTGACCAAGTAGCTATACTAGACAAAACTGCCCTTTTTCAGGTATGACCCAGGAGACAACAACACAGTCAAACATACATATTACAGTACAGCAAGGTCAAGCATATAAGTCATAATAAAACATATAATACTGTATTAGCTAGGTACAAGAGTAAGGGCAGCAGGACAATCTAAGCATATACAGTATATCAAACTAATGCTTGAACTCTGAGGCCTATGCACTTGTGCTGCATACCTCACTACTCTGGGCCACACTTCCTGTCCCTAATGAGGGAGAGGAAGGGTAGCCCAGAGCAGTGAGGTGTGGCCACAATTCCTCTCTATCATTAGGATCAACCAGAGACGGCAGATGTAAATGTTTCAGAGATACACACTTCACTGTCTGGATTCATCAAATGCATTGCCAGACTTAGTGGTTCCTAGGAATTGTTGCTGCAGAATGTGGCCTGCTTCCTTTTCCCAGCACCATTTTCCTGCACAGTTCCACACAGTTCATCCTCACAGCATCATGGAGCTCATTTACACCCAGTTCCCTGTTTGAGTGCCAATTTTACGACCCTGGTTCCAGGAGTAGAGGGCATCCATGAACAAGGAGGCAAAATGGGGCACCAAAAACAAAGTCTTTCTTTAAAACAAATTGCCCACTCACATGTAGAGTCAAGGAGGTTCAGATTTATTCTGAGGTAGGAATCAGCCTGTACTGCTTCCTCCTGTTGGCAGGAACAGGTACAGCACACAGTTCATTTTGAAGGTGATCAGTGCAAATATATTGACATAGTTCATCACTCAACATCCAAAACACCCTTGGGTGGTGTTCAATGGACTCAACACCCCTTGCTGTCTTCTGGGACCTCATTGGCAGCACCACAGTGGTTAGCAATACCCTAGCATAGATTGGTTCCTGCTTTCAGGAGAGATGCAAAGGGACCTGCACCTTAATGAAGGGACACACTAGGTGCTCCTACCCATACCAATACCTAAAGATATCTTCTTGTAGACCCCAAATGGGAAACAAACCTATTTCCCCTGCAAGTACATTAATAGCACTAATGTCCCATAGACAGAGCATAGTCAGCAACCAGAACACCTGATTTACCATCACCTTTCCTTGTTTAATACTGTTTGTTTTTTCCCCTATTTTCTCCTTGCCTGCCACCAGGTTCTACGTTTTGCTGCTGAAGCCTTATGCCCACTGCTGGAGTCCTTGGAGGTTTGAACTGCTACCAGCCCTGGCTCATCCCTCTCCAGAACCCCAACCATAATCCTTAGCTCCCCACCTGTGGGTGGGACCTTCTTTGTTCCCAAGCCAGGGAAAACAAACTTGTTCACTGGCTAAGGTTTGAGAGGAGGAGCCAGCAAGGAACAGAAGAAGTCAGTAGGGAGGGACCTACTGTGGTATGGGGTGAGGTGGCTTCATTTGCATGGAGCCACTAGTATGTTTGTGCCTCTGTCCTTCCCTTTATCATTTACCAGTGGGTGTGATCCTGAACAAAGACCCAATATATATAGCTTTGCAGGGCCATTGGAAGCCCACTGCCATCCCCATTTTGGGAATGTGATACCTTTTTTGTCACTTGCTAAGTAAATGGGTATGTGCCAACATAAGGCTAGCCCAAGCCCATGCCTCTACTGCCCACCTGATTCCTTCTGGATACTCTAACTCTTCCTGTCTTTGGATACTGGGATGAGCAGGGTGGATAGTAGACAGTTTTTGACCTTCCTGGGTTACGTACACACAGTTGTAGGCTTTTGTGCCCTGTTAAATATCTTGTTATTGAGCTGATTGTCTGATAGCCATCCCTCATGTTGTTGTGGGAACATCACCCACGCTGGTGTCCTGCTATTGAGGTGGACATGGGCAAAGAGGTGGTGGAGGTGGAGTCACGTGATGCAGCATGCCTAGCAGCAGCCTGATCCAGAGCTCCTGCCCACCCGACCAGCAAAATCTTATTTTATTTGCCTCCCTTAGCATTTCTGGCAGCGATTTGCGCCAATCTACCTGGTTATTTTACCTGCCTGGAATGCGGTAGTGATCTACTTTGACCCATGGTTCTTAAGTCTGGGCTCTTTCAAGCATGGAAGCGGAGATGAAGCAGGCCGGTAGCAAAAGCACACCCCACCAGCTACCCCGAGAAATCGGCTAAAAATCTAAAACCCAAGGTTCGGGGCATGTCACCCAAGCTAGATACTTCAGGCTCTACTGCAAATGCTTTAACGGAGGAAGCGATTTCTCCTAGAGCTAGTACCCTCCGTGAAACCCTACAAGATATCTCCTCCGAGTTAAAACCATCAGAAGCGATCTTAGCTCACTCACTTTAAGAGTCGGTGACACAGAGGCCGAATGGCTTCGCTGAAAACTGGAAGGGGAAAACTGATCCAGAGAAACATCCGACTCAGGCAACAGATTAACAAGCTTCAACTTAAAACAGAAGATCTCGAGGGTAGAAGCAGGAGAAATAACATTCTGATTCTGGGCCTGCTTGAGTCGGAAGAGGGTTCGGACACCATCACCTTCATTCAGAAATTCCTTCACAAAGTTGTGGGTCCCTCCCTCTTAACCCACAATACCACATCGAGAGAGCTCACCGTTCACTGAAACCAAACCACCACCTAATGCCCCACCTCGGCCTATCATTGTGAGATTTCTCAGCTATCTAGAAAAACAACATGTCCTCACCAAAGCCAAAGAGTTGCAGTCGATTCTCTGGGGTAGCTCAAAGCTGAGGCTTACACAGGATTTGCCCCTCGAAACATGACAGAAAAGAGCTGCCTTCCACCTGACTGTGAGCAAGCTCATCACCGCTGGAATCCGTTTTTGGATGAGGTACCCAGCCAAACTGCAGGTGGCCTTGGATGGTGTCTGGCATTCCTATGAGATCCCAGAGCAAGCCACGTCGGACCTTACCCTCAAGCTACTAAGTCTCTTTAAAAATAATTGAACTTTGAACTGTTAGTTCTGTTTATTAGCTTTTCCTGCATTTGCATTGTTGTTAAAGTTTATTACCTGTAAGGCTTAACCGGTCCTTTCCCTGTAGGTCTCGGTTCATTGGGGCTGTGGCTGAGGTCCAGGTCGTGGCCTATGAGGCCTCAGTAGACGTGAAGACCTCGTTACAGTCTCCTGAGGAGGAGAGGAGGCGAGGAACCAAATCTCTGTCTGCTGTTTCCTCCGGCCCTTTTAAGTGACGGACCATTTGGTCCGTCCTGATCTGTTTCCTCCTGGATTCTTCCCATATTTTGGGGCCTGCTCGTTCCCGTGTATAGGGGCTATCCCAAATCTTATTTTAAGATCACAGTCAGCTGAAGCATCTGGCGACTAGTCGACCTCCCGTGTATTGGTCGTTGGTGCGAAGGGGACCATCAGGCATCTACTGGTTTCCTTACTCGGCAGTTTATGGTATGGTCCTTAGTTTCTTTCTTTATGTCGCTCACAATAACAATGATTGTTACTTTCCCAGTGGGGCATATTGTTTAGCCTTCCCGTTATTTTTTCCAGGTCCGGTGGGTGGGGGCTCAGTGATAAAAGCAAGCACTGGGAACCCTGCATTGTGGTCTGGTAAGAGGGGTGAGGGTAGCAACACCCAGGGGACCTGGATGGCAGTGCTTACTTAGAGGTTTAATTTCCTGTTTCTCTGAATTGGACCAACTTTCTTTACCTCAGCGTGTTATATTACTGCTCATCCTTGGTCTTGCTACCCTTTGGGGATGGTCCCTGCTAGGATTACTTAGCTTCTCGTTACTGTTTCTCTCAATTTTATGGGGTACTACTGTACATAGTTTGAGGGGGGATGGGAGGGTTTTGTGTGTTATGGTTTGGGGGAAAGGGAGGGGACTACGCACTACCTTTTCATCCAAATGCTACTTTTACTTGATATGTTTACCATAGGCTCAGGTTTAGAATTCCACGGAGCCAACGAATTATTGTTCTTTTGTAGTTATTTTTGGGGAGGCGGGGAGGGGGGGTGAAACCTGGAGGGTGCTGCCAACACTAGTATTGGGTGGAAGTACCATCAAACTCTTTCTCTTGTAACTACTCCCTCAAGATATATGGCTATAAGGCCTATTAAAATTGCTACCTGGAATGTCAGAGGCGTCAGAAATGCCACTAAAAGGCAGCAGGTTCTCCACAACTGCACTTTGCTAGATATTGACATCCTTTTCTTGCAGGAAACTCATTTACTGGTGTCAGAGTCCGGTGGTTTTCGACGTCAGGGGTTTTCCCAGGTTTTTGTATCTGGGGGGTTATCGGCTTCCAAGGGGGTGGCTATATTGTTAAGGCGATACATTTCATTTGTGGTTGAAGATAGTTTTATAGATCAAGAAGGCAGATTTGTCCTGGTTAAGGGCCTGCTTAATAATGTCAGACTGGTTCTAGGGACAATCTATGGCCCTGTGGGAGGTGATCCCAAGTTTCTTATGCATTTAGCGGATAGATTGAGTGAGTTCTTGCCCTCCTTATTTATACTGGGAGGTGACTGGAATATTGCTCCAGACCAAGAGGCCGATAAAACTTACAGGACCCCTACGACCCCCTTCCCCTTCCCAGGTCACCCTCAGGGATTTCATGAACCTACTGGGATTATGTGATCCCTGGCACCTGCTTAACCCTTCTGGCCGTACCTTTTCCTTCTACTCTCAAGTACATCAAACATGGTCGAGACTTGACTATATGCTAATCAGCACTACCCTCCTGGAAGGCATTCTCCATACAGGCATAGAACCCATAGTCATCTCTGACCACTCTCTGGCATGGATTAAGGTATCTCTTGGCCCACAGGGGCAAAGGGACACCTCATGGAAGCTAAACACATAGCTTCTAAAAGAAGAAAGCACAATATCCCACATTCAAACTTCAATTAAGTCCTTCTTAGAACACAATAAGGGTTCTGTCACCAGAGAGGACTTAATTTGGTGTTCGCTTAAATGTTTTATCAGGGGCTAGTTTATTAAATTGACATCTAAAAGGAAAAGGCTTAGAGAGGCTAGAATTGTCTCATTCACCAGTCAAATCAGGGTGGTGGAAGTCGTTTTTTCCCTTTCTTGCTCTCAAGCCGACTTGGTAATCCTGTGCAAGCTCAGAAATGAATACGAAGACTTAATTAAAGAAAAAACAGAATATGCTATTCTTAAGTCCAAATCTTGTTACCTGGATCAAGGGGAGAAACCTGGCAGGCTATTAGCCCTTAGACTGAGGGAGACAGAAAATTCAAGATTGATTCCTGCACTGAAATCCCCTGATGGCTCCACCAAAACCTCTCCAAGAGACATTGCACACATTTTTGACTCCTTTTACAGGGAATTATATGGCAGAGGTACCTCACAGCCATCCCTCGCTAACATAGATCATTTCTTAGACGGTGTCAGTCTCCCCTCCCTACAGGCACACCAAATTGATTCACTGTCTTCTCCCATTACTCTGGCCGAGATTGAGGAAGCAATAAATAGCCTAACTCTGGATAAATCTCCTGGCCCAGATGGCTTCCCTTCTAATTTCTATAAAGTCTTTTGTAAGGAACTCTCTCCTCTTCTCTTAAATTTATATGATTATATGTTCTCCTCCGACTCCCTAGACCCCTCTCTGTTAGAAGCCACAATAATCCTAATTCCGAAGCCAGACAAACCTCTGTCAGAACCGGCCAGCTATCGCCCCATCTCATTATTAAACTATGATATCAAAATCTTAACTAAAATCCTTTCTCTCAGAGTCAAACAGGTTTGGCAGCAACTGCTGAGCCCCGAGGAAGTGGGGTTCGTTCAGGGCAGATCCGCAGCAGATCACCTGAGAACCCTCTCCCATATCTTCCAGACCGCACAGGATTCCCAAGTACCCATGGCTCTAATTGCACTCGATGCAGAAAAGGCCTTCGACAGGGTTAACTGGGATTTTTTGTGGGCCACCCTTGGGAGAATGGGCTTCCCTGACTCCTTCACCCAGTGGATCAGAACAGTTTACAAGTCACCCTCTGCAAAAATTTACTGTAACGGTGTTTTTTCATCTCGATTCCCTTTGTACTCTGGTACCCGGCAAGGCTGTCCTCTCTCCCCTTACTTATTTAACCTGTATTTAGAACCCTTAATACTTAGTATCAAAGCCTCACCCCAGGTCACAGGTTGTGTTATCTCTCAGGTACCCCTGACTCTCTCTGTCTTTGCAGATGATATCCTCCTACACTTGGCCAACCCAGAAACTTCCTTAGCACAGGCAATACAAATTATCAATCAGTTTGGCCAAGTATCTAATTACAGACTAAATCTGAATAAATCACTTATTTTCCCGCTAAACTCTCTCACATCACATGCTAATTTTGTCCAGTTTGGCATGAAGTGGTCCCCTGTCTCTCTCTCACACATCTAGGTATACATCTCGAGCGAGACCCAGAGGTTATCAAGAAACTTAATCTGGACGACCTGCTGATGAAAGTTCAGAAAGATCTTGATAGATGGGACAGCCTGCCGATATCCTTATGGGGCCGTATTAGTATCATTAAAATGAACATCTTGCCCTGTATTTTTTACCCCTTAAATTTATTAAACATATGTCTCCCAAAATCCTGCTTCCAACAGATTCATTCTGTCCTCTCCAATTTTATCTGGAAAGGTAAGCACCCCAGACGGGCCTTCCTAAAGCTTAATCTACCTAGGGACAGAGGAGGTCTTCGTCTTCCTAATTTTATGTTATACTATTGGGCCAGCCAACTTTTCAAAATAGGGCGATGGTTAAGCGCCCACCCCAACTCATCCCAGCCTATGTGGCTGCAGCTAGAACTCAATCTTTTGGACAAACATAATCTTCGTCCCCCCCAAATTTTTTACCACCCCTTTTCTACACTGCCCGAGCTTATACAAGGGTCGGTTATAGGCCTGTCTATGAAAATCTTAACTCAATGTTGGAGCTTCTTAAACATACCATACACAAAAGACGTGGCGCAACCCCTCACTCTAAATCCCAATATCAAAACAGGAGGCTCCCCACTGACTCCTGACTGGCTTCCACAGGTGCATGACTCACCAGTGGAGAACCTATACTCTCAGGATTCTCTCCTTTCCTCTACTGGAATGCTCTCCAAACTGCATATCCCCCAGAAACACATATTCAAGGTTTTTCAGTTAAGACACCTTTTAGCCAACTTGTTTGGTACGGTACTTGTACCATCCCAAACAAGCCCTTTTCTGGATCAGATCCAAGCTTGCGCAGAGAAACCTTATGGAATTGCCAGGATTTACTCTTATTTATTAGATTCCAAATACCCTGCGGCCCTTACCGGGTCCAAGATCTGGGCATCCCTCCTGGCTGACTCTTCCTTGCCCTGGAATCGGATCTGGAGGGATGCACATAGGTACCTAACCCAGGACAGGAACAGGTTAATTCAGTTTCACATCCTCAGTAACTTATACTACACTCCGATTAAGTTAGCCAAATTTGGCAGGCTGGCATCAATTAATTGCACACAGTGTGGAGCAGCTGAGGGGAACCTGCTACATATTTTCTGGCACTGTGATAAGGTGGCCCCTCTATGGAATACAATCCAATCCAATTTGGATCCCCTCCTGGGTCTGGGGGAGCTATTTACTGTAGAAATATGTATACTGGGGCTGCTTTCAAACATTGGAGTCAAGGAACGCAGGTTCCATATGGCTGTGATTTCCATTGCAGTTAAAAGGCTGGTCCTCAAGCATTGGATGGATCAGCTGGTCATATCATACTCTGAATGGCTTAAAGAAATCTCTCTTTGTTTCAAAACTGAAAGGTTAATAGCCAGCTCCCGGAATCGCATGGCCTCCTTCAACCAGAAATGGGGCAAACTATATGCCTTATATCTGCGCTAAGCTCATGCACTGGCGTCCTCTGACAACCTTACTCTACTCGGTCCCTTCTGAGTTACCTTTAACACTAGATTACTTCTTGCCCTTTTACTTTTCTTACCTATGGTTTTTGAGGTGGCACCCTCGGAGGTGGGAAGGGGAGGCGGGAGGATTAAGTGTGGGGTTGGTATTTTTGTTGGTTGTGATTACTCAGACCCACTCCATTCTCAACGATTCTGTTGTTTTGTTGTGTGTATGTTACTTTATCTGACTATAGCTTGCAACAATGTTTGTGACTCATGAGTGTGTTGTTATTCATTAAATCAATAAAGAAGTTGAATTTCAAAAGAGGTGGTGGAGGAGATGCAGGTGCCAGAGGAGGACAACGATGACAAGAGAGACATATGGTCCTTTTATGATAATAGACTGAGCCTTCAAATAATAAAAATAATCCATGGAAGTCTGCAAAAGCAGGTGCTGTGGCACAGCCATCTGGCAATGGGTTTACGTCCCAAGCTCGGTGCCTTATTCAGAAACCGTGCCAACATCCGACACATGGCTAGGCATGAGATTGTCCAGAAGATGATCCTACCTATCTTTGACTACTGTGATGTAGTCTACGGTGCTGCCCCTAAGTCCTCCCTGGCCAGACTAGATACCCTCTTCATCTTCTTTTGTCATTTTGCCCTTGATGCCTCCCTCCACACTCATCATTGTGATCTCTACCATGCCCTATCCTTCCCTTCCCTGACAAACTGACATCTCTCTCACTGCACAAAATTCATCTCCAAGCACTGATTGGGTGAACTTCACTCCTATCTCTCCCCTGCCTTTACAACCAGCCCCACCAACTCCTAAGATCTACCAACTGATGAACCCTGGTGGTCCCATGCCGGTCCACCCTTATTGTCCAATCGAGTTATTCTTCTCACCTCCCAAAAATCTGGAATTCACTTCCCCCTCAAATTCGCCATTCTTCCTCTTGCTACTCCATTAACTCTGCCCTCAAGAACTTCCTTTCCCCTTCCTGTGCCTGCCATGACCCTCCCTAATTCCCCACCCATCTCCCCTAAGCCCATATTACCATATGCCTACTTCCCACCACTCCTGCTTCCCTCTGATCGTGCTCCTCCTAGTCCCCTACTCTCCCTCCTCCTAAAGTGTTCCTCCCCCTTCTTTCTCTACCCTTAATCTATCTCCCTCCTGTGAGCTTGATCACTGTCTTGTGCAGGCAGGATCCATAGTGCATGGTGAACAACAACTTTACCCCCTTTCCCCTATTTCTCCTTTTACTGCACCCCCTCAGTCACTACTAGATCACTGCCTTATGCAGGCAGGGTCACCCAGAACACTGGTGGGGTACTAACTTCCATTATAGTTAACCTCTGCTACCCCCTCCTACAACATCCCTCCAATACCCCCCTCTGGCATCACTATATATAAATAACTCATCGCCTATAACCTGTGTCCTACCAGTAGGGCTGTCCACTGCCCTGCCCAGATAGGGATAACAGGACACTGTTGAATTTCAACTCCTCCCTTCACCCCCCTTGGATACCCCCCACCTACAATACCTCTCTCTCATCACCCTGCCACACTCTACCTCTCCTCTCCTCCTACCCCCTTTCCGGTTAACATAGACTAACACTGGCCTACTGCTACACTCAATTAAGCACTTATAACCTACACCTATATCCCTCTTATATGCACTTTAGTCCACCCTGTCATCTCTGTTTACCTTTAAAATTGTGTTCTGCCTGTGTGTCTCTGTAAATTTCCTTTCCCTTCATCCATTCTGCCCTCTGCAATATTTTGTTCCCTCCTTCCATTCTTCCTCTTTTTACTCCAATCACTGCATATCTTGAATATCTATGTTACACTAATGGCTACCAATTACTATTGGGTCACCTTACCATCTAGTGCTACATACTGTTGCCAAGTTATTATATGTGTTCCAGCATTACCAACTGTCACCAGCTGTTGCCAAATTGCTATTTGTGTCTTCATATCTACTATAGTTAACTGTTGCTTTGTTAGCCAATGAGATCCACCTATAATACCTCCTGCTCTCATTGTATGCAAGTAAGCAAATTGTATTCGAGCATTGTAACATTTCTCTGTATTCTATCCCATTGTTCCCTACCCCCCAGATTGCACCGGGAGATGAGCAACTTGTTGCTCAGCATGCCTTCCTGGTGAAACATTTCAATAAATAAATACAATTCTTTGGCATAAGAAATAGGACTGTACTGTGAAATACTGTGATACATATTAATGTGTGGTCTATGACAGGTCCTGGGTAGAGGCTTGGGCAAACAGTTCACAATCTCTGGCTGTGAGACACATTGACAACAGGCCATGGCTCCAGAGCTGCAAGAGGCCATGTATAATAAATATTTTTAGAGCTGTGTGAAGCTCCCAAAGTTTGACCTGGCGAACTTTGACAGTCGAACCACGTACAGTTTGCCAAAGTTCTCTTAAGGGTGAACTAGTTTGTGCTGGTTTGGCCATTAAAAAGCATGAGACTGAATTAATAAACTGAATATCATAACCAAGGCCCCTAGAATTCAGCGGCCGCAGAATTTTGTGCAGAACTTGCAATCTACCACAGAACTTCTGTGGTGCCGCAGAATTCACTCTTCTTGGTGATTTTTTATTAATATTTCTGTTTATCAATGGAATCTGATTCCCTTCGCCTCTTTTTGTGTCCAAAACCCCCTGTATGCTCAGAATGTGATGTTATCATTGCTATAACAGCATACATTAGCTAACGAAATGGCTGCATTCTGCAACAGAAATGAACAGTCACTTATCTACCACAGCTCCCTCTGCCAGAGATGGTGGCACAGCATATCATGCATGGTGATATTTGCTCAACCTGCACTACAGCCTAATACAATTTTCAGTCTTACATTATTGCGTTAGGGCTAACTTAAACAAAACCTTGTCAACAGCACAGACTTGTTAAGTCCATACCTCACTTTGTACAAACCTATTTGTGCCTTTAAGGTATAGAGATGCCATCTGAAATGAATAACTGGTAAAATGAATTTAACTGTCATTTTTAAGAAAAATAAAGTAATTATGCCCAGAAAAGTGGAATATAATAATGTGTAGACCTGTTGAAAGACTAGACCTGTTAAATATGTATTTGCACTGTACGCATTTTTGTCAGGGTTATTGATGACATATTGTCATTGGTTGATAGAATCACCTAAAAGTTATGGAGAAATGTTGTGTGCAGGGAGAGCTGTTGGGCCAGAGGGTAGCATGCTGTGTTTCCATGTCAGCAACTCGGGTTCAGAGATTAGCTCTGGGAGCTGGCTGGGCAGCACAAGGATTGGTGGAACACATCACTGCTCAGAGCCTGGTAAGGTATGGTGCTATGTTCTGTCACATGGTGTACGCATTGTGATGGGCAGGAGACCTCTATCTCAATTGTTTCACATGCATGTCATGGCCTGATAGTGTTACGCAGTGTGTCAGGGTAAGCAGATTGACATGAAAAATGAGTTTTGTAATAACTCCTCTATTCAATTTCCAATGGGACCTGTATGAATGAGGATGCAAGTTCATGAAATAAAAAAATATATATATATATATATATATATATATATATATACATACACACACACAGTATTCTGTCTCTCTCTACACACACACACACACACACACACACACAACAACACACACACATGCACACATTTGCATGTATGTTACAGATTGCACATAAATATATAAGTGATGCACAGTGGAACCTCATGAGTAGTGTACAAATATATAAGTGATAGACAGTGGAAATCTCATTAGTGAGATATATAGCATGCATATAGAAATACCTTATTTATCACATAAGATCCCCTCTGCATATGTAATTTATGCAACAGGCTAGGACCTTAAGGGAGAGATATTTGTTTTGCTTTTCTAGCATAAAATTATTTTTATAAGTCTGTTATGTTTTGAACTAGTGTTACTGTGCTTTCCACCATCCTGATAGCTATAAAAACTGCCATGAAAGTGAAGTCAGGATGACAAGCTGACACTGTGATGTGGTAGTTTGTTAGTGCCACAGAACTTCTGCAGAAATTACAAACCACCGCCTCAGAAGTTCTGCGGCAATTGGTAGTCATGCCGCAGAACTTGGTCCCACTGTGCCACAGAAAAGTAGAGGCCCTGATCATAACTGACTGGGCTCATGAAGCACCCAAATCAGGAGGATGGTGCATTGATCCACATTGAGGGGTACTGGTTCTAAAAACTGTTTCCATTCAGTCAGTGCCTGATACGGTCAATGGTAGTAGTAATAAACAAAAGTATGTGGCTAAGTCACAATGCTCAAATAAAAAATGTTTGTAATTGTAAAGCCTATTTGTATGCCCACAAAATATCAGTACAGAATCCCACACTGGTTCCAAAAATTGTGAGCCCATCTGGCAGTAACACACATGGACAGTGCGTCTGGTTCTGCCATGGATCAGTGCTGTACACACTGGTTTCACAGGCAACATAACCTCCCCCCCCCAAAAAAATATAAATTATGTAAGCGGCTTGTGTAGGCCTGTCAGAAATTTACCAATACTACAGTGCAGCATCCCACAGTGTGAGCTACTGGCTCGACAAATTGTGCACCCATTGGAGGGACAGTGACACACATGGACAAGTATCCAGTCCTGCCATGTTTTCACATGGGCAACATTGGCACAAAAATGATTTATTCAGCCTGTCACAATTTCACCAAACATTCAAAAGTGATTGAAGACAACAGTGCAGCATCTCACAGTGCAAGCTATTGGTTCCAGAAATTGTACACTCATTGGAGGTACAGTGGCACACGTGGACAAGGCATCTGATTCTGCCATGGTTTCACACTGGCAGCACTGGCCCAAAAGTGATTTATTGGGCCAGTGTAGACTTGTCAAAAATTCAGCAAACATCAAAGATGGACTGAAGACAACAGTGCAGCATCCCGCAGTATGATCTACTGATTCCAAAAATTGTGAGCCATTGGGACAGTACCACACATGGACAATGTGTCCAGTTCGGCCGTGGATCAGTGTTGAACACACTTCATGGGCAATGTTGCTCCACAAATTATGTATGCGGCCTGTGTAGGCCTGTCAAAAATTCAAACATTAACTCATTCAGCCCCAAGCGGACATTTTTTGAACAAGTTTAAGCACAGAACCTTTCCACTCATGATGCTCAGGGGCTAAAGGGGCACACATATGAGTCAAAACTAAAGGTTCAAGTGAAGAAGGCAATAGTGCAGCATCCCACAGTGTGTGTGTCTGTTGGGGGGGATACTGGTTCCTCCCACCCCCCCAACAAAAATTATGGACACAGAAGCCTTTCCCATCCACCTCATTATCCTCCTCTGTTGCCCAGCTGGAAATGTAAGAGATTCATGCTCCATAAACCATGGCAAAAAGGTGTTTGTAAAAAAGGGACAGGTTAATTTTTTAAAAAGTGAGCATCTCTATATTTTGGGTTGAAAACCATGTTCTCCTGTTGGTGACAGTATTGCTTGCAGCACTGAAAACTCTCTCTCTGAGTATGCACCTGCAGGTGGGCAACTGAGGTGTTCAGCAGCTGCCTGTGTCAAAGGGGGCCAAATGGTCTTTTTTGTTGGTACTAGTACAGTAGAGGCTCATCTCCTTCTGCTAGTGGTACATTCTTCATCCAGGTAATCCTGCACCATTTTGTTTGCAGGCATCTCAGGCATCACTGTGTCAGGAAGTGACCTGCTGTGCTTTTTCATCAAGCCATAGTCAGACAGTTGTTCCCGCAGTGGTTTATCATCAGTGACTGGCTTTTTGGGGAGTGCAGCAGGAGCAGCAGCAGTAGTAGCAGGTTGACTTGGAGATGGAGACAAAAATGAGTGGCTCCTGTGAGGTTCAGTAGTAGCAGTGGAAACACATGAGGATCCTCCTCCTTCTCTCTCCTCCACCTGGCCTGTCAATGAATCTGATGAGTGCTGTTCTTCTGCTCTGTTTGTGTTCCTGTTCTTATTTTGTGCCATTTGTACAGAGACCAAATGGATAAGCCTGGCTTTATAGGACTGCTGATTCTTACCGCATTCTTGTGCATCAAAGAATGTCTCAAATGTGTCTTTGAACTAAGGGTCCAAGAGAGTGGCCAGGATGTAGTGATTATTTGTATGCATTTTTGAGATGTGTGTGTCATTCCAGAAGTGTGATCTTATCCTTTCTACAAGGAAATTTCATATTCAAGAGGAAATATATTATAAGGACCTCCCGCCATTTCCCCAATATCCAACAGAAGTACCTGGACCGCAGAGGGTAGTTGGTCCGGGAGGTGGGCAGGTGGTTAGGAGGAGCAAATCGGGTGCCCCATCCATCGGTGCTCTCCAAAATATTACCTCCACAAAACATATAAAAACTACAAACAGGTATCTGCCTCTATCTCTGAAATCAAACAAAGGGGCAGAGGACACTGCAGCACAGGAGCTAGCACAACAAAACTCGCCCAAAACAGGAAGCAAAATAAAAAAAGCAAAAAGGAAAACCAAAAAACGTCTGATCATAGGAGACTCCATGATTCGGGGAGTTGATACCTATATCCAGCCAGGGGTAATGTCAGATGTCTCCCAGGTACATCAGCATGGAGATACACTGACCGCATTGCTAAAATTGTTCAGGAAGCAGGAGAAAACATTGACGTTCTGGTACTAATGATCTCACCAACCAGTCAGTTGTGGAGACCAAGGAACACCTGACCAGGCTGGGTGACAAACTATCATCCATTTCATCTGGCATCTCCTTCTCTGAGATCCTGCCAGTCTGGGAGAGGGGTGCAGATGGACGGAAGGTCAGAGAAGGGGAGACAAGGGAGCTAAACATGTGACTCAAGGGCTGGTGTCAGGAAAAAGGACACACAAATTTGTAGGGAACTGGCAGCTGTTTTGGGAGCGAAAGATCTTTATATTTAATGGACTGCATCTAACTAAGGAGGGAGTCAGTGCATTGGGGCAGAAGTTTGACATCTTTGCAGAATATTTAAACTAGCAAATGGGGAGAGAGGAGTAGCACCCCATACGTTGAAAGGGAAGAACACCCCCTCCCTCCTCAGCTAGTGGTCAAACAGGAGATCAGCATGTTTGCAGTTCATTTGCATCACCAGGTAAGTAAAAAAGGTCCAGCTCCCCATTCGACACACAGGGGAAACCCAAGACCTCACCCAGCAACTAACACACGAAATCTGGCCAATGGAAAATCATAATAATGCTTGCAGTCTGGGAACAATATCCCAGACCTGCAGGCAATAATGACAGATGCTAAACTGGACATAGTAGCAATTAACAAGATGTGGGTTACCAGTAACCACACTTGGGAGACTTCAGTACCTGGCTATGTACTGTTCAGAAGAGACCGAGGTGCAAAAAAGAGGGGTGGAGTGGCCTGTATGTCAATGAAAATATCAAAGCTACAGAAATTCAGAATAACATAAAGACCAGAAGAACTGTGGGTCACCCTGGAAACAGGAAATGGGACAGCCATAAGAACTGGGGTTGTCTACAGGCCCCAGACCAGGGGGAGGACATAGACACATTACTGTTAGAAGATATACAAAACATAACAGTTAAAGGGGAGGTTCTGATAATGGGAGACTTCAACATGCCAGATATAGATTGGTCAATACCAGCAGGAACATCTGCCAGAACTAGACACATGGTGGACTCCCTGCAGGGGGAAGGCCTCAAACAACTGGTACAACAACTCACAAGCGACAGGACTATCATAGATCTAGTACTGACTAACAGGGAAAGGATCACAGATCTCCAGGTAGAAGGTCACCTGGGGGCCAGTGACCATCACATGGTGTGGCTCAATTTGGCCACTACAACTAAATCATCCCATTCAAAGGCAAAAATATGGGACTTCAGAGGAGCTGACTTTGATAAGATGGCCAACAGAGTTAAGCTAGCCCTGGCAAAAAGAAATACATGTGAGGGAGTACAGGCAAAGTGGGCAAGCATTAAGGATGCAATACTTAAAGTAACATTCCATTGTGTTAGAGAGAAAAGGAAGAGCAAAAGAAGAAGGAAACCACTTTGGTTCTCAAAAACAGTAGCAGAAAAGGTCAGAGCCAAAAGGCTGGCCTTCAGAAAATATAAGGGAATACAGCAGGATGAAGACAGAGAGGTATACTAAACTTCCCTAAGGGAAGCAGGGAAGGCAGTAAGGCAGGCAAAGGCCCAAACCGAAGAAACACTAGCTCAGACAGTAAAATAAGGTGACAAGACATTCCATAGATACATTAGTGAAAGGAGAAAGTCCAGAGGGGGTATTGATAAAATCAAAGAGGATAAGGGGCATGTGAGGAGGAGGACCATGTAAAAGCATCTATCCTAAATAGATACTTCTGCTCAGTATTTACTGAAGAGAAGGTAGAGCAGGGCCCACAGCTCAGCACCATGGACACAGATGGGAGGGAGGTGAGCACTAGTCCCTTCACAAAAGAAAGGGTCCTACAAGAGCTTGATAAGCTCAAGGTGGAAAAGGAAATGGGACCTGATGGCAGGGTAACTAGAGCGGTGGACCAAGGGGGAAGCAGTTGATGTCACCTACCTTGATTTCAGCAAAGCTTTCGATACTGTTCCACATAGAAGGTTGATTAATAAGCTGGGTAGGCTCGGGGTGGGTCAGAAGTTGGTCAACTGGGTGGTAAACTGGTTGATGGGCAGAAAACAAAGAGTGGTGATAAACAGTATACAGTCAGAAGAGTTGCAAGTCACAAGTGGGGTACCTCAGGGATCAGTCCTGGGGCCAGTCCTCTTCAATATCTTCATCAGTGACATTGCAGATGGACTGGAGGGTAAGGTTTGTCTGTTTGCAGATGACACTAAGATCTGCAACAGAGTAGAAGATCCAGATGAGGTGATCAGAATGAGAAGAGATCTGGATAAACTAGCAAAATGGTTGCAAGAGTGGCAACTGGGGTTTAATGCAAAGAAGTGCAAGATCATGCACATAGGGAAGAGAAACCCTGAAGCCACCTATAGGCTGGGAGGGGAGTTGCTGGCAGTCACAAGGGAAGAAAGAGACTTGGGTATCATCATCACCGATGACCTGAAATCATCCAAGCAGACCACTAAAGCAGTAGGAAAGGCTAGGGGGATGTTAGGGTGTATTAGTAGGGGTATCACAAGTCAGAAGAGGGAGGTAATAATCCCTCTTTACAAGACACTGGTTAGGTCCCATCTGGGGTACTGCGTGCAGTACTGGAGGCCACACCTTCACCAGGACATTAACCAAATTGAGGCAGTCCAGTGAAGGGCAACCAAAATGGTGCAGGGACTGCATCAGAACACATATGAGGACAGATTAACAGTGCTCAGTATGTATACCCTAGAGCAAAGGAGGAAGAGAGGTGATATGATCGAAACGTTCGAACACCTTAAGGGCAATAACAAGGTGAAAGAGTCTAGCATGTTTCAATATAAGAAAAATAGCAGGACAAGAGGACACAACATGTGATTAGAGGGAGGCCAATTAAGGGGTAATGTGAGGAAGTTATTTTTCACAGAAAGGGTGGTGGATGCATGGAACGACCTACCTCAGGAAGTGGTGGATATGAATACAGTGCAGGGTTTCAAACATGCGTGGGATAGGCATAAGGGAGCAATACAGATTAGTATGAATAGATAGGCCATTGACAGAGCAAAGGCTGATGACACACTTATAAGGTAGAAAAAGAAATGAGCAGACTGGATGGGTCTTGAGGTCTTTATCTGCCGTCAACTTCTGTTTCTATGTAGATAGCAGTGGTATCCTCCTTTTCCTCCTATGGAGTTTTCATACAAAGAAGTTGCAGGTTAATGAGGGCAGTGAGGGGGAGTACCTGGCTTATACCAGCTGCATCAAAGCTTACCACCCATTTGGCCTCCTCAAAGGGCTTCAGCACACTGCAGAGGGCCTCCATCAGGGGCCACTAATTTGGACTAATGTTGATGTTTCCTTTGCCAATACCATGCTCAATGGCATACTGGTGGATAGCCTTCTGTTGTTCTAGCAGCTGTTTCATCATGTAATAGGTGGTTCCATTGTTTTGCCACATCCTAATTCAGGTGGTGGAGGGGCAGGTGGTTCCACTTTTTAATGTTTTGTAACAGCTTACGTGCTTTTACAGAATAGCTAAAATGACCACAAACTTTTTTGGCCAGACCTACACGTCAGCACAGTGGTGCTTCCTCATCTAGAAATCAATGAACTATCAGATTTTTTACAGTGAGAAAAACATGGAACATGTATATAATTGCGATTGTCAATTGCCTCCACAGTGCTCTTTACATTATCTATTACTATAAAACCTGGTGTCAATCAGTGTTGTGTCACCCACTCCTCAGACTTCTCTTGAAGGAAGTGTAACAAGTGTTCTGCACGATGGTCATTGTCAAAGCCAGCAATACATAAAGAGGAGGCCCCAGTGACTTGTGGCTGCTGCTACTGATGCTGTTGGACCTTAACTCAGAGGAGGAGGAGGAGGGGAATGAAGTGAGGAAACTGACCCAATGGGCAGTCACTGCCATGTAATCAACAGTCTGACCACTGGTCCAAATGTCAGTGGTGATATGAAAGAGTGGAACAAATGATGATTTCAGGGCAAGTGACATACTGTAGTCTCATAGACACTCTGATACAAATCAAGAAGAGCCACTGTGGAAAAGTAGGTATGGCTGTGTGCTTGATGCCTTGGCACTGCAACTTGCATTAGTAACAGAAAACCAACATTGCTCACAAAGGAGAATGGCAAAAAGTCAGTGGCTAGCATTTTTACAATTGCTCTTGTTACCTTTCTTGCCACTGGTCTGTTGGCTTTATATTTCTGGCCCTTTTCCAACAACTTGAGCAGTGAGAGGTAAGTGTTTTTTTCCCCCCTGCACATGACAGTTGCCTACTTTTTTTGCCACACAGGGGTGGGGGTGAAAGTGGTTGGGGATTTGCAGTCCCTCAGAGGTGTGGGAGTCAATGGGCTAAAGAAGTGATGAATGGAAGAAGCTGAAGTAGTGCATCAGCTACCACCTGTAGGACTTTCTTCCGTTTCTGCTCTACCTGGTCTCCTAGGAATCCTAATGCTCTCCTCTCCTCTCCTGGCCATCACCATCATCTTTACTTCCTGGTGGCGCTTCTGCTGGTGCCATGCATTGGCATTCCTTCTCATACTGATATCTGGGACTTTGGCAAATGCCTTTTCATGGTAGATATTCCCAGCCTTGTTCCCTCCTTACATTGACTCAGCCTGTCATTACACAAAAGATACAGTACACGTGTCCATGATTCTTTATTCACTCTAAATAAATCCCACACCACCAACATCACCAGTTTGGTCTTTCCTATTGGCACTGTCAGCTGTTGCCTAATGGGTGAGCTACTAGAGGCTGCTTCCACATCATCATTCTCCTCCTCCTCCACCAGTTATCCAGGGTCAGGTTCCTCCTCTACCCTGTGTCCTGGGCCAATCATTTTGCCTGTCTTCTTCATCTGCTGTGGTCTTTCTTTTTTTGGTTTTACCACCATATTTGGTCTTTTTGGATCTCTTAGGTGCACCTGTCTGAAGTTGAACTCCCACCTGTTCCACCTCTCGGGAATTGCTGCTGCTGTCACTTTTATTGTACAGTATCTCTGTTCCCATGAAGCTCTGCCAAATCACTTTCCTCCTCCTCCTCCTCTGCCTGTCTTATGACTTGACACATTCCTTTCTTATTCAGTTTTTTCTACAGTGATTTCATGTGTTGCAACCTTTGTAGTGCCACTGCGAGTGGTTCCTACAATGTGTGATACTCTATGGACTATTTAACCACTACTGTCATCTTCCTCTGCACTTGTAGTTCCCACTGAGGCAGAAGGCCTATGACCAAGTCCACTATGTTTGTTTTTTCTTTGATGTGACTGGAGTCAGATGATCCCATGCTGACTCAGCCACTTGGGTGATGAGAATGAGGAAGACTTATATTTTATTTAGTTTTGTGATTTAAAAAATATATATATTTTATCAATGGGATGCCACCAAGGATTTCAGAGGTCAGGTGCCAATTCGCTACCAGCTGACATACGGGTCAGGCACTAGCACACTGCAAGCGGGCACACACTTGCTGCCTACAGCCCATATCACACTGCAAAAGGCTGCTTCAGGACTCAGGAGGAGGAGCAGGAGGTAGAGGATTAATGAACTTCAGGAGTGTGGATATTTTTTTTTCTTTTTTGTAGGGGATGCTACCAAGGTGCCACCTATTAGGAGCCAAGCACCAGCACACTGCCAGCTGGTACAAACTTGCTACCCACTGCCTAGATCACACTGCCCAAATCACACTGCAAAAGGTTGCTTCAGGACTCAGGAGGAGGAAGACACTTCAGGAATGTGTAGAAGTTTTTTTTATTTTCTTTTAATTTTTTAATGTATTCATTCACATATCTGGACTGCCTTGTATGGTATGGGCTGCACCCATTGGCTCTTGCTCTGAGCCAATGGGTGTGCAGCCTATCGAGCTGTCAATCAGCGGGCAGCGGGGTGGCAGGCAGGTGGGGTGCTGCCGCCCACCGCTGATGGGGGAGGGTGGTTGGGCTCTGTGGTGGGTGGGGTGGGGCCACTAGATCACCAGGGAAATTGACTGGGGGGTTTGACCTTATGCCCGCGATCGGGCTTCGAGGTCCACTGGACCACCAGGGATATTGGTCTTTGAGGGGTTGAACTCCATTCTGCCCGTGTCCAGACCAGTCGAGGGTGTTCATTTATGTTATGCCCTCGATCGGGCCAGTTAGAGGGTTGTTCATTCATGTTATGCCCGCGATTCGGCCAGTCGGGGGGTTGTTCATTTATGTTATGTTCCGCGATTGGGCCAATGGGGGTTGTTCATTTATGTTATGCCCATGATTGGGCCAGTCGGGGGTTGTTCATTTATGTTATGCCTGTGATCGGCCAGTGGGGGAGTTGTTCATTTGCGTTATGCCTGTGATCGGGCCAGTCGGGGAGATTTACTCATGCCCACGATCGGGTTGCAGGGAGACGCCGGTCCCCAATGGCTGCTGCCTGGCAGGGTGCCAGGCGCAAGTCGTGGGGGATCGGCGCACCTGCATGCTAATGACATGCAAATGGGGCTGCAATTAGATGCAAATGGCCCCCTGTGCACCTTGCATGAATTATTGCTCAATTTGCATGTCACCTTTTGAATATCAGAAATTTGCACATGGCGCAATGGAACTTGCACCACCGCATCTGAATGCTCCACTCTGATCACTTGCGGTGGCACAAGTTCCACTGCGACATGCACAGTGGCTCTGGCCGGGGGGCAATATTCAAAGGAGTTGCTCAATAGCGCAACTCCGTTGAATATCGCCCCAGCCACACATCTGCGCAACTTTTTTGAGCAGCTCAAGGGCTTGCGCCACAGAATGGCGCAGTTTGAATATCCAGCCCTATGTCTTTTTCTGGTTCCATTCCCTGTTCATGTCCACAGTACTATTTCAAAGCTAAAGCAGTGATCATACTTTTATTCTTGAGGAAAAAATGATTTAAAATATTTAAAAATGACTGAATTCTGTTTGATATGAAAATGTTTACCAGCAAATGAAAGTAGAAGACAACTGGTTCTGTTACTGTTACAAAAGGTGGAAGGTGTAAAGTATGGCCATTAGATTGAGTGCTAATAGTGCTAATCGCCATACTTTACACCTCCCAGGCTGACTGCTTTCACAAACAAAGGGCTATAGTCACAACAGAACTTGTCTATAACCTGGTCATGTAGCTGAAACAAGGAATGATATGACAGTATTTGTTTCAAAAGTATGTGACCACTCAAAATGGCTCAAAACCCTGACCAGCACAGAGCAAAACCGGATTACCTGATAGGGACCCTGAAAACCTGATCACCAGGTGAAAAACCTGACAGGTGGCAACCCTAAGTGAGAAAAGGGAGCCAAGCCATCTACTGAAATATTATGGTAGCATCAGTGAAATAGCAGCGTACATATTTTGTTTTGTAGACTAACCTGTTTTGCTTATGTAGGAAAAAAAATGTTCAAACCACGTAATGTAGCATCAGTATTTCCCACTCACCTGAATGGATAGTGAGAGAAGGGAGCCAATCCGTGTAGTTAAATGTTGTGGTACCATCAGCGAAATAGCAGCATCCATATTTTGTTTGCTGTTTTGATTATTTAGGGAGAAAAAAAATAAAACTACATCGCAGAAGCAATGAAAAGTTACCAGTGTTTACATAGAGAAGGGGAGAAGGGGAAATCGCAGGTCAGAAAACAGAGTACATGCAGATTTTGATGACGCAATTCACGTAATCAATACCAGCATGCATCTGATCATCTTACCGGAATGCAATATTTAGATTTCTCAAGCATCGGCAAACAAATAGTGTAAGTCATTTGAAAAATGTAAAAGCATAAGAAGATGTAAAAAATGTATACTGTGTGTAAGGAATATTTTTAAAAGATAAGCACTGTGTTTGTGTAATTATTGACATTGTGTGTCCCTGTGTGTGCAAGGATTGCTTGTGGGCTCATGGAATGTGGATACCATGTGTCCAGCTATTCAGAATATTTAAACAGCTTCTGCCAGATTATCCTTGCTCATTAATGTCCTTAATTTCGTTTATTTAGTTTCTAGTTACCAAGAAGATGCACCAGACAGTTGCCTATTTTCAGGCAAGACCTAGAGTAGGATCTTCAGTATTGTGTCTGCTGCAGGCTGTGTGTGTTGGTTGGCACCTGTATATATAAGGGCATGTTGCACTTCACATTGTTATGGCCATGAGCTGTCATTACTGCAGCCCTGGGGTGGCGTCACTTCTGGGTTCAAGATCTGTACATGCCAACATCTACCTTATGCTATGGCTATGGGCAGGCATCCACAGTGCATGTCTGTACGAACTCATCCTCAGAACCTGTTATGCACATCAGCAGTGCAGGCATACATGTGGCCATTTCTGCCTGCTATGGATGTGTGCTGTGTAAATGTCTCTGGCTGATTCCTCCAGACTGTTTCCCTGTTGCAATAGGCACCCTCTGAGACACTGGGGCTCAGGATTTTCTTTTTCTCTTTTATTTTAGACAGCTGAATTAGGTGTCCTATTTAGAAAACTGTTTTGAAAATCAAGTCCCACACACTTCAGGAGTACTCAGTTTTTAAGAAAATGTTTCTTGACCATCTCTAGATGTGCTTTTTCAGTCTTCATATAGGACAGGAAATAGCAGCTGTGAGAATGATAAAATGCCAGCAAGGATGTATTGACGCAAATAATCACTTATGACCTGGAACGGCAGAGTATTTTAGCTCCACTGGCCAAAAACATCATTCAGGAGAAAAATGATTGGCCTGTGAGATAAATGAAAATGTGGAAGAGGCTATGACCTCAAACTGCATCTGCTCATGACTATAAGAATAGTAACACATATCCCCTGAAGCTGTGAAGTGTTAAGCAATGGCTACCACTGATGCAACTGGTAAAAGACTGTGACATTAGTCTCCAAGGTAACAGTGACATCTGTTCAAATGAATCTGCGTAAGCAGTGGGAGCTTCTTCATTGTGCCCCTTATTTTCCTTGCTTCAAAGATGATGGTTTTTAGAAAGGCAATAAACACTGATCGCAAATTTGTCCTTATCTGTGAAGGTACAATGCACTGATGTACAGTGCTGCATACAAACTCCAGCCAGTTGAACAAAATATAAGTACAAAAGGACCTGCAGTATGTTTACTAATTTAAACTCACAGTGTTTTTCAAATTAAAGTTCAAATGAAAATTGCCTTTTTACAGAACCCGAGTTGTTATTTAGTTATGTGTTTATGTGTTTATATGTTTATGTGCTGAGGTGTTCATTCGTTCATTCATTCATTATTTCATTCTTTGCTAACCAGGACAGGAGAACTGGCAAATACTTCTTGTGTAAAGTGATAGTAACATGACTGTAATTAAAATAAAGCTTCCTGACAAGTCAAATTGTCAAGAGATATGACATGTTTGTCACAACAATACATTGTTGCCTAAAAATAGCTTGGCAGAAGACACCAGGAGAAAGGACTGCTGTGTGACTGGACTTCTCTGCTGGGACTAAAGTAGAAGAACTTTTGTACTTGGACCTTTAATTTAGGGTATAAAAACTAACATACAAAAAAAAAGTGTGTGTTTGGGTTAACTGAATGAATGGGTATCTGAAGAGTTATCTAGGTGTAAATCTCAGGTGACTGAAAGGACTTAACTGCTGTGAGGTTTAAATTACTTGTAGA
The DNA here is from genome assembly GCA_016271365.2 of Neoceratodus forsteri. Lineage (NCBI taxonomy): Eukaryota > Metazoa > Chordata > Ceratodontiformes > Ceratodontidae > Neoceratodus > Neoceratodus forsteri. Next base: position 1,268,834,261 of record CM057453.1, read on the forward strand.
AAGATCTGGTAAGTAGGGGAGTGGCTTAGTTAGAAGGAAGCTACATTTAAAGACTGCCTTAGAAAGTTTCTGATAATTAGCTTGGCAGAAGACACCAGGAGAAAGGACTGCTGTGTGACTGGACTTCTCTGCTGGGACTATATTGCCCTCCTTCCCTCCCCTCCACCCAAAGCTAGTTCTATTTTTATGGGCACATAATTTGACTGACAACAGGAACTTCCTGTTTAGGAGCAGGAAGTGAGTGATCACAGAACCACCAAGGACCCACCATCCTAGAAGGGCAAGAGTAGCTCTCTGGCCCCCTCTAGCTGCTGGATGTCTGCCTCTAAGCAAGTAAGGGGTCTATTGAGTAATATAGGATATTCATGTCTCAGAACAGGACAATCAGGAGCTTAAAGGGCACACAGACAAAGTAAGGAGAAAGAGAAAAAAAACAGAGGAAAGAGTAAGGATTGCAAACAGTTAAGGGGCCAGAAATAAGACATGATTGGAGTGGTGCAGTGCAGTGGCTGTGGAGCAGCAGTCTTCCGGGAGATGTTCTGGAGGATGCGGCGTTGTCCCATCTGCAGACACCTCTTTGGACTGAGGGAGGAGGTTGCTCATCTCCAGGCTGAGTTGGTCAGGATTTGTGGGACCTCCACTTCCATCCAGGGACCACCAGTGCCACTGCCGTTGCCTCAAAGGTTGCCAAGAAAGAGGAGTGGTTGGACCACAGTGGGCTCAGGGAGGGTGAGGGTGGTGGAACAGAGGCACATCCTTCCAGTTGTACCTCTCCACAATTCCTATGCCATTCTGGCAAAGTGTGGTTCCTCTATGGAGGCACCCACAGTGAAGACCAAGGAGGATGCTGGGAACCTCCACAAAGGAGACCCACAGGAGGGTGGCAGAGGACCCTGCAGGGGAAGGAAACAACTCCTGGTGGGGGACTCCATTGTTAGGAAGGTAGAACTGGGGGAGGAAGGGGAGAGGGAGGTAAGGTGCCTGCCTGGCGCCATGGCTTGTAGGGACAGGGAGAGAATCCTCAGGATTGCCAGAGCAGCTGCACAGCGGAGGGAGCTGGATGTCATTGTCCACCTAGGGACAAATGACCTGGCTAAGAAAGGGATTAGAGAAGTGCAGGAAGTGTTTGTGGAATTGGAGAGGGGCCTTAGTCAAGTAGCACGACAGTAACCTCTCAGAGGTGCTACCCATCTATGGCATAGGAGAGGCTAGGGTGTTCCGCACTATGGATTCAATCAGTGGTTGAAAAACTGGTGGAGCTCAGGATTTGGCTTCATTGGGGACTCGGGGTCCACCTGGAGTGATGCAAGCCTCATACTGGCATGATGGGCTGCATCTGTCCAGGAGGGAACCAGGATCCTAGGTGATAGGTTTAAATGCTCATTAAGCTTTAAATCCAGCCAAGGGGAGGCACTGGAAAGGAACAGGAAAATCCTAGGCCCCCAAAATAATCACGGTAGTAAGTGTGGCAAACACCAACATAGAGGTGTCAATAGGAGAAGGGCAGGGGTAAATGGAGAAAGTGCAAAGGCAAGAAGGACAGGGGTGGGGCAAAAAGGGGAGTAAGACCATCAGGAAATGGAGGGTAATGAGTACCAATGCCCGTAGTCTGGGCAACAAGCTCCCTGAGCTGATGGCCTTAATGGAAGAGGGATGCCTGATATCGAGCAAGTCACAGAAACATGGTACACAGAGAACCATGACTGGGATGTTAACATACCAGGGTACATAACCTACAGGAGAGACAGGCAGGGGAGAAGAGGGAGGAGTAGCTCTCATGTAAAGAAGGGATAAAAGCAACTGAACAAAAGAGTAAACAGGGAGGAGAGGAGGCACTGTGGGTCACCTTGGAGGCTGGAAAGGGCACCACAATCTGCACAGGGTTGTGTACAGACCTCCATGTCAGGGGAAGGAAATGGACAAGGATATGATAGAAGGCATTCTAGAATGGCAGAGAAAGGGAGATACTGATGATGGGAGACCTGAATATGCCAGATGTTAACTGGAACACATCTGCAGCCACATCCAAGAGCAGGGCCATTCTTGATGCCCTACAGGTGGCAGGCATTAGACAGCTAGTTTCAGAACCCACTCATGAGGGAGCAATCTAGACCTCGATTTCAAACGGGCAGTGAGAGGATCTCAGATCTAGAAGTGGGTTGCCATCTGGGGACAAGTGACCATCAAACAGTGTGGTTCACTTAAACCCAGCTACAGAGTCAAGCCATTATAAAAGTGAGGGTACTGGACTTTAGGAGGGCTGACTTTGGCAAGATGGGAGAGTGCCTCAGAAAAGCACTAGCACACAGGCTAGAAGGAGGTGGAGCAACAATGGGGAATTATCAAAACTGCCATCACAGAGGCAACAAGCCTTGTGTGAAGCAAATAAACAAATCAAAATGAAACAAAAGCCACTATGGTTCTCAAAAGAGGTGGCTGTGGAAAGTCAGGAAGAAAAGATAGTATTCCAGAAGTATAAGGAAACACAGAAGGAGCAGGACAGAGAGCCAAACAGTTACGGCAGAAGGAAGCAGGGAGAGAAGTCAGAATAGCAAAGGTCCAAACTGAGGAAAAAGATAGCCAACTCAGTTAAGAAGGGGGATAAAACCTTTTATAGGTACATCAGTGAGTGTAGAAAGACAAAGGGAGGGATAGTGAGGCTGAATAGAATGAACAGTGGGTGGGCAGAGGGAGACAGTGAAAAAGCAGGAATACTGAACGAATATTTCTGCTCAGTATTCACAAAAGAGGAGGGGGAAGTGCCTAATCAGAATTCAGAAGAAGCCAGAAGGGGAAGGAAGGAAACATATTCAATTCAGTGCTTTAGAGTAACTGGTAATTGCTATTTTTCTTTTAAACTTAGATTGTGGGCTTTTAGTGACACTATACTTTCTTTGTTGTCTTTACTTATAATTGTTTTTGGGCTGTTGAAAATTTAAAACATAGTGGTGGTGTAATTCTGTGCTGTCTTTAATTGCTGCAAATTTTATCTCTGGCTTGTCTGACTGCCTGTAGTTGGGTGAAGGGTGTTAATTGTCTGGTATCTGACCTCAGCTAGTAGTACTGAAGGTGGGGCTAGTCAGAGTTAAAGTAGCAAGCAGAGTTTTATTTTCAGAAATAGCCAGAAGGGGAAGGAAGAGAAACATATTCAATTCAGTGCTTTAGAGTAACTGGTAATTGCTATTTTTTATTTTAAACTTAGATTGTGGGCTTTTAGTGACACTATACTTTTTTGTTGTCTTTACTTATAATTGTTTTTGGGCTGTTGAAAATTTAAAACATAGTGGTGGTATAATTGTGCTGCCTTTAATTGCTGCAAATTTTCACCCTCCTCCTCTTCCCTAACTCTTAATTACATGCCCTGTTAAATCTGGATTGACAGAAGCAAACACAGGGTATAGTAAGGTGTGAAGTAGTGAGGCATATGGGGAAGAAGCCCACCCCCAGCAGTACAAGTGTTTGACCTTATTTATTTATTTATTGGTTTCTTTTTCTTTAAAAAAAATATATCTGAGACTGTGTGGCAGGATTTTAGTACAGTAAATTGATAAAGAGGGAACTAGAGAGCTTCACAGTAGCAGACAAGTAGTGGAACTGCAGTATAATGTGGGAGTGGTGCAGTGGCTGGGCAGCCATTTTCAGGCAGACCTTCTGACACTGAGGTGCTGCCCTCTGCATCTGCATGCATCTCTGACCGCGGATAGAGGTAGCCAGACTCAGAGCAGAAGTAAACTGGGTCAGGAGTACCATCACCCCTATCCAGGGCTCACCCAGTCCAATGCAACTGCCTCAAAGAATGCTGAGAACGAGGGAGCACTTTGGATGACAGTGGCTCAGGAGGTTAGAGCAGTCAGGCAGAGGCACATCCCAGATCCTATTCCACTCAAGAACCTCATATGCCACACTGGCAAATGAGGACAACCAAATAGAGTACCTAGAGAAGTGGAAGGAAAGGATGGGAGGTTAGCCAAGGAGGTGACCCAGCGGGGAAAGCAGTGGACCCCAGAGGAGGAGGAAGTGTCTAATCCTGGTGGGGACTCCATCATAAGAGGGATCCAGCTAGGAACACAGGGAGGGAGAGGACAGGGAGGTGAGGTGCCTACCAGGTGCCACTGCATGGAGGGATGAAAGGAAGATCCTGGGGATCACTGGAAGGCAAGATGAGAGGGAGCAGCCGGGATGTCATTGGTCCACCCAGGTACTAATGACCTGGCAAATGGGGACAAAGGAAGTTCAGGAAGAGTTTAGGAAACTGGGAGGGGGTCTCAAGCAGTAGCTACTTCTGTCACTTTGTCAGAGTACTACCTGTGAGAGGCAAGGAGAGCATAGAGTGCATGCACCAGAACTTTAACTCATGGTTGAAGAACTGGTGCTGTGAGGGAGGGTTTTGATTCATTGGTGACTGGGGACCCACCTGAGGAATGGAGGTTTGTCTGCAAGCCTGACGGCCTGCATCCATCCTGGAGGGGAATCCACATTCAATGATAAGTTTAAATGCCACATTGATAGCATTTAAACTAGCAAAGGGAGTGGCAGGCCAGCAAGGAGGGTACCTACTTGCTCACCCCCACAGCTAGCAGTGGAACCAGTGAACCAGAGGAGTGGCTATCTCTGCAAAGCAGTGTGCAAAAGATGGAGATTAGTCTCAAGAGGTGGATAAGCAGAAAGGGGCAAAATTCAGCAGAAGGGCAGACAGCAAGGAGAACCAGGGATAAATGACAACCAAGGAAGGGGCTGAGTAGAACAGTGAAACAGTCTAGGAGGCCAAATCATGGAAAGCCATGTGTGCAAATGCCAGGAGCCTTAGCAACAAGATGGAAGATCTGGAGGCTGTCATGGTACAGTCAGACCTGGACATTGTGGCCATCACTGAAACCTGGTGTAATGATGACCATGACTGGGAGATGGCCATACCTGGCTACAACATATTCAGAAGAGACAGAGCAGGCAGGAAGGGAGGAGGAGGAGGATGGCATGTATGTGAAAATGACATAAGGGCCACAGAGATCCAGGAGGAACAAAATGGGGAGAGATACTGTGGGTTAGCTGGAAAGGAACATGGGGACAGCCATCCGCACAGTGTGGTCTATAGACCACCAGCCCAGGAGAAAGAAACAGATAGGAGTTGATGCTAGCCATCCAAAGGATGGCAGAGAAGGGTGAGGTAGTACTGGTTGGAGACTCAATATTCCAGACGTGGACTGGAGCATCCCAGCAGCAGCATCAACTAGCAGCAGATTTATCCTGACTCTCTTCAGGGTGCCTTCCACAAGCAACTGGTCATGGAACCAACTCGCAGAAGGCAATACTGACCTTGTGCTCACAAACAGGGACAGTGATGGGGGTAACAGTGGGGAGCACCTGGGAAACAGTGACCACCAGTCATTGTGGTTTGAAATCACAGAAAGAGCAGAACCAAACCACACAAAACACGTATCCTGGATTTTAGGGGGGACTTTGAGAAAATGGGAGATACTTGAAAGAGGCATTAAGGGGAATGGGACAGGAATCAGGGGTTGAGGAACAGTGGGCAGTATTTAAAATGGGGATTACAAGAACAACAGAATTATGCATTACAGGTTAGCAAGAGGAAAAGGAAGAGGAGACCATTATGGTTTTCCAAAGAGGTAGCAAAGAAAGTGAAAGCCCAAAGATTGCATTCAGGCAATACAAAAGACACAGGCAGAAGGGATAGGGAGAAGTAGCAGAGAAGCAAAGGGAGGCAGGGAGGTTGCAAGGAAGCCAAAGCCTGTGACAGAAGAACACATTGCAAAATCAGTGGGTAGAGGGGACAAACCTTTACAGGTACATAAGTGAAAATGAAAGACAAAGGAGGGATAGTGAGACTGAAGGGGGAGGATGGGACCACGTGGAGGATGACAACAGTAAAGCTGACATATTGAACAGGTATTTCTGCTCAGTCTTTACTGAGGAAGATGAGGGTAATGGGTCTGAAGGGAGTACAAGGTGAGAATGGTGCAGAATGGGACAAGTCCCTTTACACGAGAAAGGGTCCTGAAGGAACTGGAAGCAATAAAGAGTTGATAAAGCAATGAGGCCAGATGGGTGCACCTCAGGTCCTTGAAGAACTAAGAGAGGTGGTGGCTGAACCTCTGGCTATCCTGTTTAGCCGATCACTGGAAACAGGGGAGGTACCCAAAGACTGGAGGACAGCAGATGTAGTCCCCTTATACAAAAGTGGGAACAAAGAGGAAGCAGGGAACTACAGACCAGTCAGCCTCACCTCGGTAGTGGGGAAGATCATAGAAGCACTACTGAAGGAGAGATTGGTGGAACATCTGGTTGTCAATGGACTACAGGACCCAAGGCAGCATGGTTTCACCAGGGGGAGGTCATGTCAGACCAACCTCATTGAATTTTTTGACTGGGTGACTAGGGAGGTGGATCAGGGAGGGCAGTGGACATGGCCTATCTGGACTTCAGCAAGGCCTTGACACTGTGCACATAGAAGACTATTACACAAACTGGGGAATATGGGTGTGGGCAGGACAGTAGTGGTGGGTAGGTAACTGGCTGGGTGGCAGGACACAGAGGTGTGGTGGTAAATGGCTGTCACCCACAGAGGGAAGAGTGACCAGTGGGTACCACAGGATCAGTGCTGGGACCGGTTCTATTCAACATCTTCATCAGTGACATTGCGAGGACCCAGAAGGCAGAATTTCACTGTTTGCTGATGACACAAAGCTCTGTAACAGAGTAGACACCAGAGGGTGTAGACAGAATGAGAAGCAACCTGCAGAAACTTGAAGAATGGTCAGGGTTTGGCAGTTGAAATTCAATGCAAAGAAGTGCAAGATAATGCATATTAGCAATAAAAACCCTGGCACAATATATCAGTTGAGGTTGAGGATACAGCATGTGCACCAAGCAGGAAAGGATCTTGGGTGTATCTCTGACACCCCAATGTAGGGAAACAGTGTGACAAGGCATCAGGTAAAGCAAATAGGATGCTGGGATGTATAGGCAGGGGCATCACCAGCAGGAAAAGGGAGGTCATAATTCCGCTTATACAAGACACTAGTGAGGCTCCCACCTGGAGTACAGTGTACAGTTCTGAGACCATACCTATGTAAGGACATATACAGGGTAGAGAAGGTTCAGAGGAGGGTAACAAAGATGGTGCATGGATTGCATCACAAGTCCTATGAAGACAGGGTGAAGGAATTGAACATGTACTCCCTGGAAGAGGAGGGAGAGAGGGGATATGATAGAGACATACAAGTATCTTACAGGAGGAACAGGGTGCAGGAAACACTATTTTAAGTGAAAAGATGTTCCAGGACAAGAGGGCATGGATGAAGTTGAGGAGGATGATTCAGAGGAAACATGAGAAAGAATTTCTTCACAGAACGGTGGTGGACAAGTGGAACACCCTGCCAGAGGAAGTGGTGGCTGAACAATCACGGATTTAAGAATGCATGGATAGACATAAAGGAATTCTTGAGGTCAGGGTAAGGCAACAGACTTCTAGGAAAACAAACTGAACTTACAAGCTCAAATGGGTAGACTGGGTGGGCCATAGGCCCTTATCTGCCGACACTGTCTATGTATCTATGTATCTAATACAATTAACAGAAGCACTCTTGATAGGGGGGTCGATCCCAGTCCTTTCACAGAAGAAAGGGTTCTGCAAGAACTCCTGAAACTGAAGGTGGACAAAGCAATGGGTCCTGATGGAATTCACCCCAGAATTCTAAAAGAATTAAGGAGGAACATAGTGAAACCACTGGCTACTCTTTAATAAACCATGGAGGATGGTGTGGTACCCGGGACTGGAGGAAGGCGGATGTGATTCCCCTTCACAAAAGTGGGACCAAGACAGAGGCTGGAAACTACAGACCTGTCAGTCTGACCTCTGTGGTAGGGAAAGTGATGGATTCACTTCAAGGAAAGAATAGTTGAGTACCAGAGGTCAGTGGAGCACAGGACCCAAGGCAGCATGGGTTCACAGCGGAAGGTCATGTCAGATGAATCTAATAAATTTCTTTGACTGGGTGACCAAAGTAGTAGATCAGGAGGGCTGTGACATGGCCTCACCTAGACTTTAGCAAGGCATTTGACACAGTCCCACACAAAGATTAATAGTCAATTAACCAGCCTGGGAGTGGGACCCAGGGTGGTAGCCTGTTTAAAACATTGTCTGGACAACAGGATACAGAAGGTAATTGTAAATGGAGTCCACTCTGAAGAAAGGGGGGTTACTAGTGGGGTACCGCAGGATTCAGTATTGGGTCCAGTCCTTTTTAATGTCTTCATCAGTGACATTGCTGAGGGACTGGAAGGAAAAGTATGCCTTTTTGCAGATGACACAAAGATCTGCAACAGGGTTGATACACAAGGAGGTGTGGAAAGGATGAAAAGGGACTTTGCAAGGTTGGAGGAATTGTCAGAAGTATGGCAGCTAGGATTCAATGCAAAGAAGTGCAAAATAATGCACCTGGGAAACAAGAACCCAGGGGAAGAATACACAATGGGTGGGGAGGTAGTAACAACAACAAAAAAGGAAAGGAAGCTGGGGGTAATCATATCAGATGACCTTAAGGTTAGCAAGCAATGTGAGAAGGCAGTAGGGAGGGCTGGGGGTATACTGGGATGTATAGGGAGAGGCATTATCAGCAGAAAACAGGAAGTTGTTATCCCTCTGTACAGACAGTTGGTGAGACCCCATCTGGAGTACTGTGTCCAGTTCTGGAGACCCCATCTCCGCAAGGACATAGACAGGATAGAGGCAGTCCAGAGGAGGGCAACTAAAATGGTGCAGGGTCTGCAAGAGAAGCCATATGAGGAGAGACTAAAGGAGCTTAATATGTATACCCTTGAGGAAAGAAGGGAGAGGGGGGACATGATAGAAATGTTTAAGTACCTCAGTGGAATCAACAAAGTCCAAGAGGGTAGCATCTTTCAGAAAAAGAGACTTGCAAGAACAAGGGGACACAATTTAAAGATAGAAGAAGGGTGGTTCAGGGGCAATGTGAGGAAGTATTATTTCACAGAGAGGGTAGTGGATGCATGGAACAGCCTTCCTGAGGAGGTTGTGGGGTATAAAACTGTGGGAGAATTCAAGAATGCATGGGACAGACATAAAGCAATTCTTGTGGGGGGGTAGGAAGAAATAGGCTGTTGGTTAACTAGGATCTGCGGCCTATCCTGTAGGTAGGGAAATGGGCAGACTAGATGGGCCTAGCGGTCCTTATCTGCCATCAAAGTCTATGTTTCTATGTTTCTAAAGTACACTATTAGCTTTTTGACAGATTTTTTTTAGCCCCATGAAAAATGATACCGGCAACCATCAGTAGCATTACCTTTCTACACAGTGCTTGTGAGAGTTAAAATGAGCACTTATTGCAGTTTTGATCAATTTTACGCATTTACCTTACCTAGCACTGGCCCACTACTCCAGCATGTGCGAAAACGCCATTGCTCCAAAGCCCGTCTACACTCGTGTATGTGCAAGTTTGAATTTTTTGACTTACATCAACAAAAGCTGTGACTCTGGGCATGCACATTAGAGCTGATGCTCATGGACATGCCTGGAGTCATGGCTTTACATTACAAACATCAAATTAAACATGCTAGAGTGCTTGTTTTAACAGTGCACTCACTTTCTGGGGACTCAGGACACTGTCACCTTTTATGTAATCACTTTTGCTGAAATAATCCAAACTTGTACATGCCCAAGTTTAGGCACACTTTGGCACCATGTTGAATGTGCCTGCATGAGAGGAACCAGTCGCCACTGCCGGATCAGATAAAAGTCTAAAATGTTATCAAAAATTGGATAAATGCTCCTTTTAACTCATGCAAGTTCTGTATGTACAGTAGGAGGGTAATACTAAAGATGGCTGCAGGTGTCGTTTTTTACTGCTTTCCAGAGAGCAGCTTTTTTATTGACATTTTTGTGAGACGGGAAGGGCTAGTATGACTAACTGCAAAAGGAGGCTTGCCTGATGTCCCTCAGAATGACAGGTAGGTATGTACTGTAAGTAAACACCATTGTTATTCAATGTAACTGCTTTTGGCACTTTTTTTTCTAAATATGTATCTAAATGTGTTGTAACACTAATGTAATTGTAAATCAGGGTGGCACTGAAAATAGGAATTTTTGGTCTTAAAGTTCCATGCTAAAGCTAATGAAGTTGTACACATTACCTTCTATCTTTCATGGTTTAGAGTGCCAGCACAGTGCAGAATAGATGGAGATTGCTCTGTAGATCAACAATTTGAATACATTATTTTTATATTAGAGTTAAGTAGACATGTTAGTGTAAGCCCCCTATTTTCAGCCACTCATTCTGTAACTCTGTCATCCTTCGACACAGGCACCTGGAAATTGCATACAATTACATAACATTTGTGGAAGGATCTACAGATCCCAAAACTGTAGTTAAGATTGGTTTGGTGCTGTAGTTTATAGCTTACAAAGTGTGTGAAAATGTAAATGTTATTGATTTAAAGATTCTTTTTTGTGCACACATAACAAAACAAGCACTGGTCAGTGCAAATAATGCTTGATTGCATGCATTTGTCTGAGCTGGGAGCAAATCCTGTTGGTGCATGTGGAGAGGGAGAACTAAACCGGGAATGTGATTGTCTGGTGCTTCTCGAATGAGGTTCAAGGAATCCAGAGGGGAGGGAGAGATGCGCTATGGTGGTGGTGGTGGTGGTGGGGGGTTGGCTGATTTTTGCTGGGTGAGGTTTGGGGAATCAGGTTGGGTGAGGGAGAGCTGAACTGGGAACAGGGCTGGCTGGTGCTTGCCAGATAAGTTTTGGGGAATCATGTCAGGGGAGGGAGTGCTGAATTGGGAGCAGGCTGACTGGAGCCTTTGATAAAGAACCTAGTGTCCGAAATGCATCAGGCATGCAGTATGTGCTGCTTTCTAAAATAAAAATGTTTGTTTTTTACCTAAGAGCCAAGTGTTCACTTTATAGTTATAGAGGTGCTGTGTGCCCAAACTTTCTGTTGTAGAGACTGGTGTTTTCCTAGATGAGGTTTGATGAATCTTGTTAGAAAAGGGAGAGTTTAGCTGGGAGTGGGGTTAACTCGTGCTTGCTGGACTAGCTTGTGGGGCTGTCGAAAGTAACGCCTGTTCATTTCAATGTCATTTCTTTAACTCATAACTTTTTTTCATTTATTTTTTCTTCTCTAAGTTCTGTTGAGGTCTGTTTTAGCCCCACCCTGATAAACACTATGGCTGTCAACTTTCAATTCCCCTCCAAACTGAGTATTTGTGTCATACACGAGCGTCCCCTGCAAATACCCATTTCAGGGGTGTTTGAAAGTTGACATGCATGGGGTTCATGATGGTGAGGTTAAAATACTTCCTGTCAGAAAAAGTAGGTCAAGATATTACAAAACAAAAAAAGTTGTAACAAAGAGAAAAAATTGAAATGAACAGGCACACACTTCCCATTTATTTCAATGTACATTTTTCTTTAAGTCATACCTTTTTTCTTTTTCAATACTTTTACCTATTTTTTTTGTCAACATCATTTTAAGCTACACCTTGATGAACACCATGAGTATCAATGTTCAAATTTCCCTCAAAATGGATGTTTGTGGCATTCACCGGAAACATCTGTTACCAGGGTATTTGAAAATTTAACCTATAGAGTTCATCAGGGTGGTAGGAGTGAAGATCAAATTTGAATCTTCCATTGAGTACCTTGAACAACAAGCTCATTAGATGAATATCCAAATATTCGGATACTGAGATGTATTTGAGGTATTCAATGGTACGTATTTGACGAGACTTTGAGATCTCATGAGATCTACTCAGCCAATCCCAAGGCTGCACAGAGAACTTTCCAGAACTTTACAATGTGATCTACCTTAGCACAAAGAGACACTTGTGCTGAGAGGAACCTACCATTCTCTGTGAAGGAGTTGTGCTTTATGGAATCGGATTTAGGAAAAAAATCATCTTTGCAGACTTTTTTTTTAATTCTTCTGTTTACTAAATCTTAACAGGGACTGTGGTGCTCCATTTGACTGACTGATTGCTAAGTAGTTTTTTTTTTACAATGCTCATAAATCATCCTGTAATTTTCAGGCTAGGGTCTGTCTACGGTTGCAGGCTAGACTTTAGGCTAGCTCTTGCTTGCTGGATAGCTGGTTGAACAACAGCCTGTTTCTGTGACTTCTTCAGAGTTAAACTTACAGTGCTGAAAAAAAAAAATATTTTTTTTATGTTGCAGTAAATAACACTGTATCTGTTTGTTGAAAAAAATGTTATTGTGTTTTGTGTGTTTACCGTGTTCTGAAGCTGCTGCCAGTGTGTAAGAGTGGCAACTTTGCTTCCTTTCTGTAGCTGTTTTAATTATTGTTATTAACAAAAATCATTTTTTTTCTCCTGATGTTGTAGTCTTTGTTTTGGAAGTGTACTTAGGCATTTGCTGCCTGCTTGCCACCATTACTGTCAGTGCGAAATATATCAAAAGCAAGGAGAGAGCACCACCACTACTGTCAGTGCGTAATATATCAAAAGCAAGGGGAGAGCACCACCACTACTGTCAGTGTGTTGTATATCAAAAGAAGGGAGAGCAATTCACCACTACTGTCAGCGAAATATATCAAAAGCAAGGAGAGCACCACCACTACTGTCAGTGCGTAATATATCAAAAGCAAGGGGAGAGCACCACCACTACTGTCAGTGCGTAATATATCAAAAGCAAGGGGAGAGCACCACCACTACTGTCAGTGCGTAATATATCAAAAGCAAGGGGAGAGCACCACCACCTTTGCTTTGTGGCTTCGTTACAAACATTATATAAAAACATGGTTGAAGTCTTTACTCCTTTTTGTCTCCGAATGCCACAAACATTATCTGTGCCCTATGATAGGCAGGGCAGGGCCAGGGGAGCACCTTTGTGGCCTAGACTTAGCTTTCTGACTGTTGTTAAAGTAAATAGTTACTTTATTTATTTATTTATTATATTTCAGATTGTGCAATATTGCTTGTCCTTGTATCCCACTGACTCCCCTTCATTCCCACCTACTTTCATTCCTGTACCCCCTTCTTTATTTTTCCTCACCCACACCTCCACCTTGCTCTTGCCATCCCTCCACACTCCCACCCTTCAATTAGGCAGTGCCTCCTTTGGCTGACTTGTTTTACAAAAGACTGAACTGCATCTGTTTTGGCTTTTGAAATGTTGTATTACGTTGTTTAACTTGAAATTATTGCATAAATCCCAGGGTTTTCACGAAATTCTGTATCATGTCATTCCCCTGTATGTATGTTTACCTTCCCACTGATGTGGAACCTTTGTAAAAGAGATCTTGGGTAAAGGTGATCATAAAGTACGGGCAGATCAGGCCTTGTTTAGTGTACTGTATAATTCAACTTAGGAAGGACAGTCACAGCCACAGAGTGCTGTAAGGTGCATCCAAAGCGTCCATTTAAAGTGACTGAGCCTTGTCTCAGTGAATAGGCCTCTCCCAAGGGAGTTGAGCTAATTGGAGACACGGTACCTGAGGATCGTTGCTCTTGAGATGTGTGGCAAAAGGGATTTTGAACAGCTGTTTACTTGTGCTTCTTGTGCAGTGGGGGCTTGATGTTGGCTGTAATATATTTCCAACACCCTGAAGGGTAAGGCCGAGAGATGCTTCTTCCCCAGCAGACAGGACTGGTACTGCAGTCTTCCTTTCAAATGGAGCCACCCTGTTGAGGCATATAGATCACAGGTGTGCGTCAACCTTTGGGCCCCCATGACAAGTCTACAGACCTTGTTTAAAGCCATCAAGATATGTTTGAGGACTGATTCATCTGCTGCCCCATACACTACCAGTCCATAGTTGATTGTGGAGATGACAGAACTGTTAACTGCAAGCCTGAGAGTATCCACCGTCATGCATTGTTTGTGCCTATATAATAAACCAATTTTAGCATTGACCATTTTGGTAACATCTTTACAGACAATACAAAAACATTGTTGAAGACGTTACTTTTTTTGTCTCCTGACACCACATATGTTATCTGTGCCCTAAGGTAGGAAGGGCAAGGGCCAAGGGGGCACCTTTTCAGCCTAGGCTTAGCTTTCTGACTGCTGTTAAAACAGTAAAAAGTTGAAACAACAGTGTAAAAACAATTGTTGAAGACTTTTTGTCTACTGATTGCATGCCACCAACTTTACTTGTGCCCTCAGGTAGGCAGGGGCCGGGGGCACCATTGTGTGCAACCTAGACTTAGCTTTCTGACTGTCATTAAAGTAAAACATTACAGACAACAATATAAAAAAATTGTTGAAGTCTTTACTCTTTTTGTCTCCAGACAGTGGACACCACAGACGTTATCTGTGCCCTAGGGTAGGTAGGGCAGGTGCCAGGGGTCACCTTTATGACCTAGACTTAGCTTTCTGACTGTAGTTGTTATAACTGCAAAAGGTTACAAACAACAATGTAAAAAAATTGTTGAAGTCTTTTTGTCTCCAGAGTCCGGACGCTACAGAAAGTTTTTTGAGCTGTTAATTACGTTTGCTGATTGCCACTGCTGAAAGAGCAAAAGACAATAATTATTACTCTTTCTGGTTCCTGCTGATGTAAAAAATAAACATTTTTGCATACATTGCATTAGAAAAAAACTAATTATTGCATCAGAAAAATAAAATATAAATATTTGAAAACATTATTCCACTTTTTTTGCAATTTATCTGATGAGCGAAAATGGCACACAAACAAAGTGCAGTCAAAAAGCATCTGTGGACCAGCCCCTCCAAAAGTGATTCAGACAGGGATTTATGTTCAACATGTACAGTATTCGCTGTACTACTGTCCCCCTTACTCCAAACAGACCAGTTGCTACTTCAGCCAGTGCTAGCACTGCTAGTACCACTGCCACCATCACTGCTCTGGTTGAAGTCTCAGCTTCTGTAGTGACCAATATTATTGCCACATTGGCTGCCACCATTATGTCACTGCTGTTGTCAGTGCCACCATCAGCAGGACCTCCGATGCTGCTACTACCACCATCACCTCCACTGCTACTACCAGTGCCACCAACAGCACTACCTCAAATACTGCTACTACCACCATCATTACCATCTCTACTACTGCTGTTTCTCACACCTACCACCACCATCACCATGTTCTCCAGTAACACCATGTTACAGCATGTGGGAATAAACTTCAGACGAGGCAAATTTACAGGTTTCAAACACAACGTGGTATGTTATTTATTTTTCAAAAGTTTAAAAAATAATCAATGAAAACAAACAAACTGCAAAGAAAATCACTACTTAACATCAGTAGTTTCTCCCCTAATACAGTCCTGGATCTTAGAGCTCCTAAGACCCTTCTCATCTGCATTCAACAGCTTATCTACAACAGCAGTAGAACCTCTCTCCTCTCTCTCTCTCTCTCTCAGGGCTGAGCCCCACTGGGCTGAACTGAAATAAACTGTGTGAAAAGGTACTAAGCCTTTCTATCTACAGGTCTAGACATGTTGTTTCATGTCTGAACATGTTGTTTCAAAACCAAGGGGGGAGGGGTTTGTTTCAGGGAACGTCCTGGTTTGGTTAAAAGTACAGTGTATATTTTCACCAATATTGACTCTCTGTCTCTGATCCACAGTGACTAAGCACTTTTATACATAGAATCTTTATACAGTCACAGGTTTATAGTGTAAATTTATGCAAATATCTTAAGGATTTCTTATAACTGTACTAATCATGACACTATTATTGTTTTATATGACTTCTGAATACTTTTTCTTTAAAAATACTTTACTAACTGTATTAATTCCTATTTGAAATATCCTTCATGCTTTTTGTACACAAAATGCACTTGTGCACTTTACACAACACCTGTCTGGGTGTTTGGCATCATTCCAGGGACTGGATGAATGGAAAAAGAATGACAAGAGAGAACTAGTAGGAAGTTTAGCAGGGATAGGAAAGAGCTACACTAGGTGGCCAACCTAGAGTAGGGGGGAAAAGAAGAAAAGCTAAGAGAGAAGAATTAACTGTTGCTAGGAAATAAGGATATAGAAAAGGGGTCCATCAGTCACAGCCGGGGGTGTAGCCTATCTCCGCCAAACACCTCCCTCCTTAAGAAAAAAACAGTTCTCAAAACTATACTGTTTTTTCAAGAACCCCCTCTCAGTCATACATATTCTACCAAAACAGTAGAATGGGGTTTGGCTGAAACTTTCTCTCACCCACTATGAAAGCTTCACCCCAGGGTCCCTTAATTCAGCTATTTTTAGTGTTGTCCACCATACAAAGTTACTACAATATGACCATACTTTCACAACATTACCTTGGGGCTGTAATACAGTTCAGCACAGTAACCATCTATGCTCTCAGGGAATTTCAATCTGTAGTGACTGTCTACTCCGTAACTAATTCACTCTGGTTACTACAACTTTGACACTTCATATATAATATCAGGCACCCATCGATAGGCATCATTTCAGAATCCATCACTTGGCATCACTTCAGAACCCATCACTTGGCATTGTTTCAAAACCCTGTGCACCAACTATCATACCTTTATTAGTACATTAAAAAAGAGGAAGCAATACACAGCAGTTTTATACTGACTTCGAGCTTCCTCCATCTAGCTATCAGGGTAGCCGTACAGGCCTATACCACAGCTTTCTCTGGGGCAAGTTGTACCCAACTCTAACCCCATTCTAACACATTGTTTCTACTCAGTGGCCCAACCATGGGTTCCACCACATACCTAGATCCTCCATGACCCTAGGTTCCTCATTTTATATCATACAGTACAGACATTTCCATTTCATACATTTCATTTATCCATTTCTCTTTCATATATTTTCTGGTAGACAAGGAACCTTCTCATGCTGAACATCAACCAGCCAGTTCCTAACTTCTAAAACCTTTGGGGTTTCCTTTCAACCCTTATTTGTAACATACCAAGGGCTTCCTTTCAACCCTTACACTGTTCTGGTACCCTCAACTGACTGTACTCATCATTTGACTTAATGCTATTTTCATTTTAAACATTACATGTTTCATACATTTCATACCATACCATATCACAAGGGGTTCAAAACATGGGAAAGTCCATTCAGCCACCATGGTGCCTTCCATGTTGCTTGTAGTCTTCAATCCAGTATACAAATGTCCTGAAACAGTCTTACATGGGTCCTTCATCTCATCATCCTACAAGTAGCAGCAGCCCAGAAAAATGGGCAACAATGGGATCTCAAAAGTGGCTGGCAAGAGGTTCCATCAGGGGGGTCCTCCTCCTCTAGAATCCAAGGATCCTAGTCCACTGCCTACACCATGAAATCCTCTGGTTGGGAATCCTCCATCAGCACCTGGCAGTGGTGCACTGACTCTTTCCAGTATCGGTCTGCCTCCGCGTTCCATCAAACTCCAATCCAGGCAATAGCTCCTCTCCAGTTCTCCTCACCTGGGCTCTGGTATGCACACTGGTAAGCCTCTCCTCCTCCTTCAACAGATCCTTGGCATCCATCAGATCCTGGAGGTATGCCATCCTGCTCTCTGCCCCGTATGTCTGGATACCAGGGCTGATATCAGAGTACTGGTATCCCCCTTGTTTCTCTGGACAGCCATTACTATCCCACTGTTGACACCAAATTTATCACAGTGTGTGGGAATAAACTTCAGACAAGTCAAATTTACAGGTTTCAAACACAAAGTGGTGTGATATTTATTTTTCCAAAGTTTGAAAAATAATAAATGAAAACAAAAAAATTGGAAAGAAAATCACTACTTAACATCAGTAGTTTCTCCCCTAATACAGTCCTGGATCTTAGCACTCATAAGACCCTTCTCATCTGCATTCAACAGCTTATCTACAGTAGCAGTAGAAAATCTCTCCCCTCTCTCTCTCTCAGGGCTGAGCCCCACTGGGCTGAACTGAAGTAAACTCTGTGAAGAGGTACTAAACCCTTTCTATTTACAAGTCTGGACATGTTGTTTCATGTCTGAACATGTTGTTTCAAAACCAAGGGGGAAGGGGTTTGTTTCAGGGAACTTCCTGGTTCAGTTAAAGGTACAGTGTATATTTCCACAGATGTTGACTCCATCTCTGATCCACAGCAACTAAGCACTTTTATACATAGAATCTTTATAAAGTCACAGGTTTATAGTGTGAATTTATGTAAATATCGTAATGATTTCTTATAACTGTACTAATCATGACACTATTATTCTTTTATATGACTTCTGAATCCTTTTTCTTTAGAAAAGACTTTACTAACTGTATTCACTCCTATTTAAAACAGCCTTCATGCTTTTTGTACACAAAATGCACTTATGCACTTTACACAACACCTGTCTGGGTGTTTGGCATCATTCCAGGGATCTGGATGGATGGAAATGGAAAAAGAATGACAAGAGAGAACTAGTAGGAAGTTTAGCAGGGATAGGAAAGAGCTACACTAGGTGGCCAACCTAGGGTGGGGGGGGGGAAGAAAAGTGTTAATTGTTGCTAGGAAATAAGGAGATAGAAAAGGGGTCCATCAGTCACAGCCTGGGGTGTAGCCTACCTCCACCACACACCATGACCACAGTTCATGACAGAAGTACTCAGCCATGACCTTGGCGGTTACATTCAAGCACTTCTTCTGAGCATGGTAAGGTTAGTGAGGCAATGTCTTCTGGGCCAGAATATGGTCCTACCCCATAAGATTTAAAAAGACTTGAAGATGTGTTCCATGACATCATCTGAGAACCATGAGCTGAGTGAGTCTGAGAATGCTGAAACTGAGTCCTCACCTCATTCCACTAGGAAGCACTCAGGTTGAAAACAATCCACAAAATCAGCATCTGAAACCAGACACAAAACATCTGCCACTGTTCCTCCTCATCTGTCATGTCAACCTCCTGCTGGAAAAACTAAGCATTCCATCCTAATTTTTGCTCGTCCTAGTTGTTCTGATACTGCACCTAGTGTTAGTTCCCAGCAGTCTTCTACACCACTCCAAATTGAATCTGGTGGTTGTGGGCACAAGCAAAGTACAAGAGAGTTAAGGTCAGGTACAAGTTCAAGTTCCATTGTATCTGGATATATTTTTCTGAGCAGAAGGATGATAAAAGAAGACCTTTGTGTTCACACTGCAGTCAGAGTCTCAGCCATGGTAAAAGCTTTGATAAACTTGAACACATATTTTTGAAACTACCTTCTGAAAAAGCATTCTGGGGTGGCTAACTTGGATAGAACACCTGCTAGTGTTGTCTCCTCATGCCACTGCATGCTGTATTTCAAAAAAAGCAAAACCGGTTACTGACTGTGTTGATGGTGATGATGATGGTTGCAGAGGCAGTCAGCAAGTGACCAAACAGCAACAAAATCTTGTTTACAAATCTTATCCAAGTACTCCAACAGGTACAGCTGCAAGTCCTTTACAAACCAGTTCAGCTGGTGAGAGAACAGATGTGCAGTTCATGGTCCCCCCCCCAGCCTAAATCACCCACATTTGTCCACTCTGGAGTCAGGCCCAGGAGTAAGACTGTGTCATTTCAAAAAGCCTACTCTTACAATAAAGGAAGCTTTCAAGCTAACACTAAGTTCTTGCAACTCACCCCACAGCTGTTCAGAGCATGCAGCCTATAGGTGAAATGACTGCACTGGATTTGCAATCTTATTCTATTGTTGAAGATACTGGATTCTGTAGAATTCTAAATTGTTTGCAACCTTGATTCCACATCCCATCGTGAACTACTTTTTCTTGTACAGTCATGAAAAATATCTATGAAGCATGCTGCAGTCAGGTGGAGAAATTGCTAAATCAGGCTGTGGGCGGGGTTTTCCACTGGACATCTGATGAATGGATCAGTACATATTCACTACATGCACATCTCTCACTCACAGCACACTGGTGTTCACCTATACCAGGCGCACATGGTGGCATAACTACTGTTGGCTCCTCCACTTCTTCCTCTGGCCTTTGTTGTAGCAAGACCTCAACCCACTGGATAAGAGCTCTCATTCGTGTTGCAGTCCTTCCAAGTAAACATACTGATGTTAACATTCTTACATCTTTGAAAGAAGTGCTTGACTCCTGGATTATCACAAAAGGTTTCCAGTTTGGGTTCTTTATTACAGATAATGGGAAGAGCATGGTAAAAGCAGTTTGTGATGACCACTTCCAGGGAATCTGCAGCTTTAAACCTTGGGGTCATGCGTGTTCTCCAGAGAAGTGTGGGTGCTTCTCATATTGCTGATACTTCAAGAGACATCTGTAGCCATTTCCATTGTTCTGCTAAGGTAACCAGAGAGCAGTAAACTGTTCAGGACCAGCATGGTTTACCAAACCATCGGCTAACCCAAGATGTCAGTACATGATGGAACAGCACATTTTATATGTTGCAATGCTTGCTGGAATAGAAGTGTGTTCTACATGAGTTATCCATCAAGCAGGATATTGGTGGAGTACTGTTATACCAGGACTGGAGCATCATTGACAGCATGGTCCAAGCTCTGTCTCCTTTTGAGAAATGACTTGTGAACTATGCTCCAATATGACTTTACTGAGTCAGGTCATTCCAGCTGTCCATCTCCTCATGTCAACCATGGAGAGTTTCCAGGAGTGTAGCACTATGGGCTTGTTTCCAGAACATGTCAAAGAACTCATTAAAGGACTTATGAGGGAGACAAGATCACAATTTACAACTGTACATGATAATATTAGTTACATGTTTGCAACCATGCTAGACCCAAGATTCAAATGTTCAATGTTTTGGTGACTAGAGTATGGGGTTAGCAGTGCTTATGTAACTGTAGTCTACTGTACGTTTTGGATTTCCTCTGTTCCCACCCTTGGTTGGTAAGCCAGGTAGTGATTAGGGAATAGAAAGCCCAGCACAAAGGGTGAGTAGAGTGCTGGAGAAGGAGGAGGCAGGGGTGGATGGTGGGTGTTTCAAAATGTGCTAAGTGGAGAACTGCCATGGGATGCTGGCCTTTCTAGGGATGTAGGAGGAGCTATTCCCCCACATTGAACCTCAGGCTTTAGCCCTCCCATTCAATGTTTTGGTGAATAGAGTATGGGGTTAGTAGTGCTTATGTAACTATAGTTTACTTTTTGGCTTTTCTCTATTCCCACCCTTGGTAGGTAAGCTGGGTAGTGAGTAGGGAATAGAAAGCCCAAAAAGATTACCTCCTCCAGCTCATGGAGAGTATGACCAGTAGCATGCAGGAGAGGAAAACTCCCCAGGTGAATGAAACCTCTGAGGACCGTTGGCTACTGACGCGCCTGTCCTTCGGGCAAACTAAGAGGAGATGATCCTAGGTTCTTGCAACCATATTTTAATTTATGAGTAAGGTGAGCTAATTGTAGAGATGATGTTCCATCTTCAGAGTCTATTGTATGATGGGTTCAGAAAGGTAGATTCTGAAGTTAAAGAGGCAGGTCCAGTCTGAAGGAATGTCCAGATCCAGAATATGGATTATGTCCATCTGAAAAGGGGTGAACGTGGTCCAGGATTCCATTGTGATACTGGGTTATATTCAAATGGGTACAAAGTCAATGTGAGAATGAAAAGCATGAATTAATTAAATGAGCTGCAAGACTCCGAACTGTGGGAAGTATAGCAGGTTATGAAATCCTTAAAGTAATCTGTCAGACTTTGTAGAGAGTACATGCAAGATAAAGTGTTTAGTACCTTCGTAGAGCGGTAAGAGGGTCTGATATTTGCATGGTTCTCGGAAGAGCTTACTCTCAATACTGATTAAGAAAATGCAGGAATTGAAAAGGCTTAACGGTGGAGTAGTAGAGGCTTGACATTCAGATAGGGTCTCAAGGCTTGGAGTTCATCGATGTGCAATATTTCACTGTGAAGGCATCTAGAGCTGATCAAGGATTCAGACAGAAGCTTTAGGTACATTGTGGTAGGGGGTAATGTAAAAGAATTCAGACCAATTAAACTATGGTAGTATGTGTTGCAGAGATGGTAACTGGATATCAATGAGAATAATTGGAAAGTTCAGTACCATGAGTTAGAAGGTTGAATAGTTATTGTTGCTATAATGAGATTTGCATAGGCTTATTCAGAAAGGCCTGCTAGTGCAAGATGATGGATATGGGTATTGCTGTGGCTTAATCGCGCATGTCAGGAGCTTAACTGGCTATGGTGGTTTTGCCTTGCTGGTGGATCCAGTATTTGAATGCTGTGGGGGGCCCGAGAATGGGTCTTGCATGAATTTATAGACTGATGTGGCAAAGGGAAGTTGAGAGCTAGCGTAGAATGCAATGTATGCCTAGCATGCTTGGTCAGGTACTGGACTGTTGTGGGGCCTAACTGGGACAGACAAAATGGCCAGTTTGGTTGCGATTCTGCAGATTGAGGAATCAATGGAAGCCTGCTCTCCGTGGTGGTATTTGCTGAAGGGAGTATGGGAGGTAGTCCTAATGGATGAGCTAGAAAGACCACTGGATTGGTAGCTGGCATGATTTAGGGTAACATGATAAAGAGATGTAGATAACTTTATAAATTATGGTGATGTCCGGCAGCCAGAGGCTTGGATAGAGTAACTTTCGCCAGGTAACTAGGCATTAGATATCCAAAAATACATGTTCTGGGATAGTAGCTGGAGAAGGTCTTAAGAACATCCCATGACTTATTCAGGGATTACAAATTTAACAGTATGGTCTGAGTCAGTGGTTTTTGGAGAAGACTGAGGAAAAGGTATAATGGATGATGCCAATACTGCTATGAGGTATCCTGTGGTTCCTGTTATCCTTAACAGTGATGGTTATTATTTTTTTTTTTATTTAGTTGTTTAACCAGGAGTAGCAGACTAAGCTGAAAGCTTTTTTACGGGACAGACCTGGGAGCACAGGGAAGTTAAGTGACTTACTCAGGGTCACACAGTATGCAAGTGGAAACTGTGGGATTAAAACCCAGGTCTGGTCTGCTGGATGTCACCAGATTTGCAGTTCAGAAGCCTTAAACCACTGTGCTATACTACCTCCCATTTCCAGGTAAGAAGATAGGAGTGAAGGAGACTCCACTAAATCTTGGATCCTATGAAGACATTGATAGGTAGTGATGTCCATACTGTCTGAAATAATAGAAAATATAAGAAAACATCCGCTCTGTTGGTTAGGCGATGAGATCTTGTGTAGACTAAATTAATTTGATTTCAGAATTGGGTCCTGGGAAGGATATTGGGAAGTACTGATGATCTTATGGTGACGTAAGAGTCTATAGGGCAAGCTGTTCAAAGATGTTGCTAGAAAAAGGTTTCTTCAGGTGAGATGAACAAGTACTCTGTAGAACATTGGAAGGGAGCTGGTATGATGGCCAAGGTAGGAGTATGAGATGGATGATGGGTAGGAGTAGTTGATCAGGCAGGGATGCTGGACGTCAATAGTTGTAGGAAGGCCCAAATAGGGGCACAGCAAATGTGCAGGAGCCCTGAGCCACCAGGCCAGCGAGGAGGAAGGTAACAGTCCAAGAATGGAGGGAGACGTTCAAGCAGAAGTCTGCGGACTGGGGCAAGCACCACAGCATACCAGAATAGAATGTGGAAAAGCTGAATCAGACTTCAGTGGGTGATCCATGTCAAACCAAGGAGCGAATCCAGGTACAAGGCGCTGCAAAGTTGAGGTGCGAGCGTCCCACATCTGAAGGAGATGGCGAACTGGAACAGTTAGTAGCAAGGTGCTGCAGTGATGGGGAATGGGTTCCCATCTCCAAAGGAGATGGTGAACTGGAACTGCAGGTAGCAAGGTGTTGTGGAGATGGGGACTAGGTTCCCACCTTCGAAGGAGATGGCATACTGGAATCGCTGATAGGAAAAAGAGTCCTGGAATCACCAACGGTAGACTTCTGGCTGGAAATGAGGGCAACTGAAGGGGAAAACTTAAGAAGGCCACAGACACATATCCTCGAAGATGAGCAAATGTCACATATCCAGCAGAAGCAAAAGAGGATGTAGGCAGACATGTCCAAAGGGAAGGCATGTGTGAATCAGAATCATCTGGAGCTGCAATAAAGGAGGAGATGGCCACATGGAGCTGAGAGTGGAGGTGGTTGAGCCAAATGGCAAGCTACAACAACAATGCACAGGAGTACAGGAGGAGGTGGAAGGCAAGCAGCAAGGAAGTTCAGTAGTTTGATGGACAACAGGAGTTAAAACCAAACAAGCTGGTGGGGTCCAAATCCAGAACATGAGGAGGCCAAAGGCAAGGGGAAGCACATCAATTCCATGGAGGTATAGGATGTAGTTGGGTGAGATAGGAGAGCGGAGGCAAATGGTGATCAGTGGTCCTGTTCCTGAAGGGAAGCGGTAGCTGGATATCTGATATAGAATACATTTGGTTAAAACAATAGATTAAAGACACAGGCTCCCATTACTGGCAGTCAGGGTGAGCTAACCTTCACTTGATGCTGCTCCAGGTAGAGTTAGGGATGGAGACTGCAGGCAGAAGGTATGGAATAGAGTTGGTTGGAGCTGAGGTTGAAGAGACATGCTCCCATCCCTAGTAGACAGGGCAAGCCCACCTTCACTCAATACAGCAGAAGGCAGAGTTAGAGATGGAAGATGTCAGGGTGCTGGTATAACTGGTAGTTGCTGGTAGAGAATCCAGCAGGGTTAGATGGTAGATGGATTGATACAGACTCCTATCCCCAGCAGACAGGGTAAGCCTACCTATGCCCGATGCCTCAAAAGGCAGAGTTAGGGACGGAGACTGGAAAACTGCTAGCATGGGCTGAGCAAGGAAAGGGCAGCTAACTGCTGTGTATTAAGTAAGCAGCAGAAAAGAGGAGGATGTAGGGAATGCAAGTAGGGAGCAGGGGGAGGATGATGACAGTTGGAACAGAAAACAGATGAAACATATGAAGTACATGGAATGGACAATGGCAAACAATGCAGGAAAGATATGGAAAGGAGCACTGCATTAGAGAGGGTCAGACAAAACGACCATTTGGGACCTGGAGGAGAGGTAGGAGTGGGGAGCCCAATCAGTATGGTGAAGGAGGCACAGAAGATTATGAGAGCTGGAAGGTATGAAGTACTAGGGTACCATGGGGTAAATTCAAAAGCAACAGGCTTAGCAGGGCATATGAACATTGAGACCAGGAAATGGAGCAAACGGTAAAAACATGGATAGTATCAGTGGCAGACAAAGCTGCTAAGGAAGGTTGCTTGCAATAAATGACAGAGCACAGTAATTACTGAGAAAATACAGGCACCAGATGAGGGGAGAATGTGATGGAGGGCTGTTGGGATAGGAAGGAGCAGCAATGGATACAGAGTGCTGGCAGGTAGAGCAAGAAGCCCAAAAGAAAACACAAGGGAGCAAGGACAAGGACAAGAATGGGGGAGACAACAAGGAGGAGAGGATTTTTAGTTTTTGTTTTGTGTGGACAAGGGCAGATAGGGCACATCCCAGGGGCTGAACTGAGTCAATGCCATATGGACAATATCTACACCACAGATGCAAATGTACTGACATCACAGAGTGTGAGAAACAAGCAGGGGAACAGATGAAGTTCATAGATTGAGGCTATGAAGCCATGTTACGAACAACAGCATGTGAGAGGGCAAAAAGGCTAGACATTTGAAACCCAAGCAAATGATCAGTGCAGGAAAACAACCAGTTTGCTTTGACACTGAGAAGAATAGAGTCAGCGGCAAGATAGTGGTATTCTGAGGTAACTCTGGCAAATCCTAAAGAATGATCTGGATCTCTCCATGGGATGAGGAAGTGCCCCAGAATAGCACACAAAATGGCCACCCATCTAAAGGACAAGGAAGACCAAAGCCAAGGGAAGGCACCCAAAACAAACAGGAGACGAGCACAGGTGGCAAAGAAAAGAAAAATGCGAGCTGTGAACAGCGGGAACTTACTAGCAGCAGCAGGAAGAGGACACAACTTGAAACGGTATGGTTGGCAGAGAAGAGGGGGCCCAGGACTGCCGCTAGAGGATGATCATGAGTACCCATGGAGGATGAAGGGCCCTGGGAGCACTGCAGGAACCGAACTGGAGGAGCCACAAGAACTGCCAATGGACTGGAAACAGTATGGCCAACATGCCAGGAAGAGGTACTGTAGCGTGATAAATTTGACAATATTGAGGGTCATAGTAGCTTGGAAGGATGAATCACTCACCATGACATGCTCGCCGCCAGTCTGGTGTCTGGCCATGCTTCAGTCTTGGCAGTAGTGCAAAGGAACCATAAGGAGCTACAGTTAACTGTGGATGTATGTGGAAAGGAAGTGGTTCAGCAAAATGGATCGTGCTAGGAAGTCGATCAGGAGGCAGGGCAGTGGAGGGGAGGGCCTGCAGCAAACTAAGGTGAAACTGAGCAGGCCGGTGACAGGAGAAGGGGGCGCAAGACTGCAGCCGGGAGAGCGCCACTGTGGGTAAGGACTGCAGAGGAGCAATGTGCAGAAATGCATGGCTTCCCAAGCACATAAGAAATGTGAAGTGCGAGTCTGAGTTTGTTTGGGTGGTTTTTCTTAGGGCTTAAAGCAGTGAGTGGCATTGCCTGCAGCAGAAGAACAAGACAGGTACTGGGTGGGGGTGGGGTAACAAGCAAACAGATTGGAGGAAAGGGACAAGCAGAAAGGAACAACAGATAATAGAGGCAAGAGAGAGGGTGGAAGAATGGAAGAAGGAGGGAGAAAACCAAGGAGTCTCAGCCCATGAGCCACACAGGAGCCTGTTTTCCAATTGTTTTCCAATTGTTTAACCAGGAGTAGCACACTAAGCTGAAAGCTTGTTTACAGGTGTGACTTGGGAGCACAGGGAAGTTAAGTGACTTGCTTAGGGTCACACAGTATGCAAGTGCTTGTGCTGGTGAAGGGGGAAAGTTTTGCAATGTCCTAAGTGGGGAACTGCAGTGGGAGGCTGGCCTTTATAGGGATATGGGAGGAGCTATTCCCCCACATTAAACCTTGGGTTTTAGCCCTCCCATTCAATATTTTGGTGACTAGAGTATGGGGTTAGTAGTGCTTATGTAACTGCAGTTTACTTTTTGGCTTTTCTGTATTCCCACCCTTGGTAGGTAAGCCGAGTAGTGAGTAGGGAATAGAAAGCCCAAAAAGATTACCTCCTCCAGTTCATGGAGAGTATGACCAGTAGCATGCAGGAGAGGGGAAAAAATCTCAGGTGGAGGAAACCTCTGAGGACCCATGGCTACTGATCCGCCTGTCCTCCAGGCAAACTAAGAGGAGATGATTCTAGGTTCTTGCAACCATATTATAATTTCTGAGTAAGGTGAACTGATTGTAGAGATGATGTTCTATCTTCAGAGTCTGTTGGATGATGCATTCAGAAAGGTAGATTCTGAAGTTGAAGAGGCTGGTCCAGTCTGAAGGAATGTCCAGATCCCGAATATGGATTAAGTGCATCTGAAAAGCAGTGAACGTGGTCCAGGATTCCATTGTGATATTGGGTTATATTCAAATGGGTACAAAGTCAATGTGAGCATGAAGAGCATGAATTAATTAAATGAGTTACAAGACTCTGAACTATGGGAAGTATAGTGGGTTATGAAATCCTTAAAATAATCTGTCAGACTTTGTAGAGGGTATATGCAAGATAAAGTGCTTAGTTCCTTTGCAGAGCGATAAGAGGGTCTAATATTTACGTGGTTCTCGGAAGAGCTTAATCTCAATACTGATTAAGAAAATGCAGGAATTGAAAAGGCTTAATGGTGGAGTAGTAGAGGCTTGACATTCGGATAGGGTCTCAAGGCTTGGAGTTCATCGATGTGCAATATTTCGCTATGAAGGCATCTAGAGCTGATCAAGGATTCGGACAGAAGCTTTAGGTTCATGGCAGTAGGGGGTAATGTAAAAGAATTTGGACCAATGAAGGAATGGCAGTTTATGTTGCAT
The DNA here is from genome assembly GCA_016271365.2 of Neoceratodus forsteri. Taxonomy (NCBI): domain Eukaryota; kingdom Metazoa; phylum Chordata; order Ceratodontiformes; family Ceratodontidae; genus Neoceratodus; species Neoceratodus forsteri. Next base: position 1,268,862,070 of record CM057453.1, read on the forward strand.
AGATGGTAACTGGATATCAATGAGAATAATTGGAAAGTTCAGTACCATGAGTTAGAGGGTTGAACAGTTATTGTTGCTATAATGAAATTTGCATAGGCTTATTCAGGAAGGCCTGCTAGTGCGAGATGGTGGATATGGGCATTGCTGTGGCTTAATCACCCATGTCAGGAGCTTAACTGGCTATGGTGGCTTTGCCTTGCTGGTGGATTCAGTGTTTGAATGCTGTGGGGAGCCCAAGAATGGGTCTTGCATGAATTTATAGACTGATGTGGCAGAGGGAAGTTGAGAGCTAGCGTAGAATGCAGTGGGTGCCTAGCATGCTTGGTCATGTACTGGACTGTTGTGGGGCCTAACTGGGACAGATAAGTGGCCAGTTTGGTTGCGGATCTGCAGATTGAGGAATCAATGGAAGCCTGCTCTCAGTGGTGGTATTCGCTGAAGGGAGTATGGGAGGTAGATCCTAATGGATGAGCTAGAAAGACCACTGGATTGGTAGCTGGCATGATTTAGGATAACATGATAAAGAGATGTAGATAACTTTATAAATTATGGTGATGTCCAGCGGCCAGAGGCTTGGATAGAGTAACTTTCGCCAGGTAACTAGGCATCAGATATCCAACACTACATGTTCTGGGATAGTAGCTGGCGAAGGTCTTAAGAACATCCTATGATTTATTCAGGGATTACAAATTGAATAATATGGGCAGAGTCAGTGCTTTTAGGAGAAGACTGATGAAAAGGTATAATGGATGATACCAGTACTGCTATGAGGTATCCTGTGGTTCCCATTATCCTTTACAGTGATGGTTATTATGGAGTTAGTACATCTTTGAAGGAATGACGGATATGTTTCCAGGTAAGAAGATAGGAGTGAAGGAAACTCCACTAAATCTTGGATCCTATGAAGACATTGATAGATAGTGATGTCCGTACTGTTTGAATTAATAGAAAATGTAAGGGAACATCCTGCTGTGTTGGTTAGGAGATGAGATCTTGTATAGCCTAGATGAATTGGATTCCAGAATTGGGTCCAGGGAAGGCTATTGGGAAGTATTGATGATCTTATCATGATGTAAGACTCTATAGGGCAAGCTGTTCAAGGATGTTGCTAGAAAAAGATTTCTTCCAGTGAGATGAGCAGGTACTCTGTAGAGCACTGGAAGGGAGCTGGTATGATGGCCAAGGTAGGAGTATGAGATGGATGAAGTGGTAGGAGTATTTAATCAGGCATGCTGGACGTCCATAGTTGTAGGAAGACCCAAAGAGACACAGAAAATGTGCAGGAGCCCCGAGCCACCAGGGTGGCAAGGAGGAAGGTAGCAGTCCAAGGATGGAGGGAGAAGTCCAAGCAGAAGTTCATGGATTGGGGCAAGTGCCACAGCATACCAGAATAGAATGCAAGAAAGCTGAATCAGGCTTCAGTGGGAGATCCATGTCAAACCAAGGAGCGAATCCAGGTACAAGGTGCTGCAAAGTTGAGGTGCAAGGGTCCCACATTCGAAGGAGATGTCGAACTGGAACAGTTAGTAGCAAGGTGCTGCAGAGATGGGGAATGGGTTCCCACCTCTGAAGGAGATGGGGAACTGGAAGTGCAGGCAGCAAGGTGTTGTGGAGATGGGGACTAGGTTCCCATCTTTGGAGGAGATGGCAAACTGGAATCGCTGATAGGAAAAAGAGTCCTGGAATCATCAACGGTAGACTTCTGGCTGGAGATGAGGGCAGCTGAAGGGGAAAACTTAAGAAGGCCACAGGCACACATCCTCGAAGATGAGCAAATGTCACATATCCAGCAGGAAGCAAAAGGGGATGCAGGCAGACATGTCCAAAAGGAAGGCATGTGTGAATCAGAATCATCTGGAGCAGCAATGAAGGAGGAGATGGCCACACTGAGCTGAGAGTGGAGGTGGTTGAGAGAGATGGCAAGCTACAACAACAGTGCACAGGAGTACAGGAGAAGGAGGAGGTGGAAGGCAAGCAGCAAGGAAGTCCAGGAGTCTGATGGACCAGGGGAGTTGAAAACCGAACATGCTGGCGAGGTCCAAATCCAGAACAAGAGGAGGCCAAAGGCAAGGGGAAGCACATCAATTCCATGGAGGTATAGGATGTAGTTGGGTGATATAGGAGAGTGGAGGCAAATGGTGATCAGCGGTCCTGTTCCTGAAAGGGAAGTAGCAGCTGGATATCTGGTATAGAATACATTTGGTTAAAACAATAGATTAAAGACACAGGCTCCCATTACTGGCAGTCAGGGTGAGCTAACCTTCACTTGATGCTGCTCCAGGCAGAGTTAGGGACAGAGACTGCAGGCAGATGGTACGGGATAGAGTTGGTTGGAGCTGAGGTTGAAGAGACATGCTCCCATCACTAGTAGACAGGGCAAGCCCACCTTCATTCAGTACAGCAGAAGGCAGAGTTAGGGACGGGAAGATGTCGGGGTGCTGGTATAACTGATAGTTGCTGGTAGAGAATCCAGCAGGGTTAGATGATAGGTGGACTGAAACAGACTCCCATCCCCGGCAGACAAGGCAATCCTGCCTACGCTTGGTGCCTCAAAAGACAGAGTTAGGGACGGAGACCAGAAAACTGCTGGTATGGGCTGAGCAAGGAAAGGGCAGCTAACTGCTGCATATTAAGTAAGCAGCAGAAAAGAGGAGGATGTAGGGAATGCAAGCAGGGAGCAGGGGGAGGATGAACACAGTGGGGAACAGGAAACGGATGAAACATATGAAGTACGTAGAGTGGACAATGGCGAACAGTGCTGGAAAGATATGGGAAGGAGCACTGTATTTGAGAGGGGACAGACAAAATGACCATTTGGGATCTGGAGGAGAGGTAGGAGTGTGCAGAAGCACAATCAACATGGTGGAGGAGGCACAGGAGATTATGAGAGCTGGAAGGTGTGAAGTGCTAGGGGTACCATGTGGTAAATTCAGATGTAATAGACTTAGCAGGGTATAGAAATGCTGAGACCAGGAAATGGAGCAAATTGGGTAAAAACATGGGTAGTATCCATGGCAGACAAAACTGCTAGAGAAGGTTGCTTGCAATAAATGACAGCACAGTAATTATTGAGAAAATACAGGCTCCAGATGAAGGGAGAATGTGACAGAGGGCTGTTGGGATAGGAAGGAGCAGCAATGGAGATGGAGTGCTGGCAGGTAGAGTGAGAAGCCCAAAAGAAAACACAAGGGAGCAAATGTACTGGCATCACAGGGTGTGAGGAACAAGCAGGGGAACAGATGATGTTCATAGACAGGGTCTACAAAGCCACATTACAAACAACAGCATGTGAGAGAGCAAAAAGGCTAGACATTTGAAACCCAAACAAATGATCAGTGCAGAAAAACAAGCAGTTTGCTTTGACACTGAGAAGAATGGAGTCAGCGACTAGATAGGGGGTATTCCGAGGCAACTCTGGCAAATCCCAAAGAATGATCCGGATCTCTCCATGGGATGTGGAATTGACCCAGAACAGCACACAAAATGGCCACTCATCTAAAGGACAATGAAGACCAAAGCCAAGGGAAGGAGCCCAAAACAAACAGGAGACTAGCACAGGTGGCAAAGAAAAGAAAAATGTCACGGACAATGACACTGCCTGCTGATTTATTTATTTATAGCTTAGGAATTATAACCTTTTGAGTCAAAGACTCACTTCCAAACCTCCACGTCAAATACGATAATACAAACACACAATAATCCAGCTTAACATTAAAGCAGAGTCATGTAGTAGATGGATGTGAGTTAACATACATATGGTAATTGCTGGCACAAATGGCCTCAAATATGGATAATTGCCTATAGACTTTTGTAGCTAAACAGTGGCTGTCTAATATGTATACAGATAATTAAATCTGTGTGACGTACATAGAGTAACTGCCTATACAAGAGGTAGCTAACAGGACTCAGCAGTACAGGATACAGTACGATTATAGGGTGCTGCCTCCAGGGATGTTTTGCAGAGGTGTTGCTTTCAGGGAGGCATTGTCAAGTTCCTATCATAGGAGTGGCGAGAGCGTTAGCTGAGTTTACCAAGAGATTGCTCAGTTAGGACTTACATATGGGTCACAGTGGCAGTGCAGGGCAAGCTGCCTCATTAGAGACATTATCATAGGCCTGGGATGGCCTGGAGTGATATATTAAGCCCTAGGGTGGGGATTAGTGGTCACACTGGCAGTTATGTAATGATAAAATACGTGTTTTCAGAGCTGCCTTAAAAGGACCTAGTTTGGAGATGGCAGAGATTGTAGGTGGGAGGGCATAATACCATGTCGGACCTCTGAAGGGGAAGGATCGTTGAGCTAGACTAGTCCTGACTCTGGGGACCTTCCAAATAGTTTTAGTGGCTGTGCGAGTGGCCACAGAGAGGGTTGCCGATTGAAGGGAGGGTGTGACACCTGCTGGGGTTATGCCCAGGTGGATTTTTTTGGTGAGGAGACAGGTTTGATACTGTAGTCTTTCCTCTGGAGTGAGGATATTTGTGTGTGCATAGAGGGTGCAGGTATGCATTCGCTTGTCTGCACCAGAGATGAGTCGGCATGCTTTGCTGATGGTGAGTTGGATTTGGTGGAGTACAGTTGTGTCTTATGCAGTGTATATCGTGAGTCCATAGTCCATGAGTGACAGGACTGAGGATGTTACAGCCAGGTGAAGAGCTTCAGGCGGTAGGCAATCTTTGTGCCTGTATAGCAGACCAAGTCGGGTATTCATGGCTGAGGTGATGACTCTGATGTGATCATGGAATGAGAGGGTGGTGTCAAAGGTGATACCCAGGTACTTATATGTTGGAACCTGTTCCAGGGGGAGGAGCGAAATGGCGCAGATATTCAAGAGATAGTCCTTTACCCTGTTTTGGTGGTGGGCGAAAAGCATGGTTTTGGTCTTTTTGATGTTGACAACTAGTCTATGTTCAGTAAACCAGTTTTCTATCTGTTTGAAGGAGTTTTGTAAGGTGTGCTGGAGTGTAGAAGGGACAGGATCGGAGGCATAGAGAACTGCATCGTCTGCATACAGGAGGATGTTCCCAGAGCAGGATTCTGGCAGTGCATTAAGATAGATACTGAAAAGTAGGGGACCAAGTATGGATCGCTGGGGAACTCCTGAGTGCACTGGTGGCATGGTGGATAGTGTATTGTTGATTTTAACACACTGGGTTCTAGAGGTAAGATAGCTAGAGAACCAGGAGAGGGGTCCCTGGATGACTCCGATGTTTTGTAGAGTGCTCAGCAGAAGAGGGTGGGAGACTGTGTTGAAAGTCTTTGAGAGGTCTGTGAACACGGCCCCTGCAAGGTGCCCTTTGTCTAGAGCAGAGTGTAGTGAGTTAGAGAATTCTGTAAGGACGGGAGTAGTGCTGTGACCTGTACTAAACCCATGCTGCTCCCTGCATAATAGGCTGTGGGTGTGAAGGTATTCAGTGAGCTGGTCAGACATGCTTTTTTTAAGGGCTTTAGAGAGTGGAGGTAGAATAGAGATGGGTCGGTAATTGTTTGGGGCTGAATAGTCACCACTTTTTAGTATTGGGATAATGATAGCCATTTTTCAGGGGATTGGGAACTGGCCTAGACATAGGGAGTGGTTTAGTAGGTCAGTGAGTGGCGGAGGACAGAGTCAAGTACTAGGTATAGTATACCCATATCAAAGGCATCTTTACAGTAGTTGGAGCCACCGAGAGCTTTGAACAGGTAGGTTTTGACTTCAGATGGGGTGATGACCCTGAGGTAGAAGGGGGGTCACTGGTAGTTTGGCACTTGGATGGTCTGTATCGGGTCAAATAAGTTATTTGGGAGAACTGAGCTGAGGTCGGAGAAGGTGGCGCTAAGGCAGTTAGTGATGCATAGTGGGTCTGTGGTTGTTGTGCCATTTAGGTTGAGCTGGGATGGTGGTGGGGAGTGAGATTTCCCATTAAGCTCCTTAATGTTATCCCAGAACTTTCGGGAGCTTCCCCAGGAGGGGGCCAGGGTGGTTCTATAATGGTCTGCCTTTGCCTTGCGTATTGCCCATGTGCATTTATTGCGGGCTGAGTTATAGGCTTGCCTATCCTTCTGTGAGCCAGAGGCAGTGGCACGGTGCCATAGATTTCTCTTAGCTTGAGCTGCTGCAGTAGCGTTGGGGTTATCCAAGGAGCATTTTGCTTCTAAGAGATTGATTTAATAATGGGAGCAAAAGCATCACAGGCATTATTGAAGGTGCAAGTGAAGTAGGTGGGCATCATCAATGTGCTGGGCCTGGGAAATGGGGGACCAGTCACAGTTTGATAGTTGCTGTTTGAGCTTGGTGAGGCTTCCTGGCCTTAGTTGGTGACAGGAGGTGACGTTTGGTGGAGGTTTTGGAAGCCAACAGGACCAGTTGAACAGGATTGGGGAGTGGTCACTCAGGGAGTTAGGGAGGACCACTATATCAGCAATACGGTGAGGATGATTTGTGAAAGGATGTCTAGTAGAGTGTGAGTTCCATTGGAGGGATTAGTTCTTGTGGGCTGGGATACTAGTTGGGACATATCAAGGGCTGCAAAGGTGTTTTTGGCATAGGCTGATGAGCTAGCTAGCCAGTTAATATTGAGGTCCCCCACCAATATCTGCTCCATCTTATGGGGAGGCTGGCTAAGTAGTCTGAGAGTGACTGGCAAGCAGCTGATTGGTTGCGAGGGGGAATATAGGCAACCGTGAGAAATAGAGGGGCACGGTTTGGGTCCGGGGTGAGTTTTATGGTGAGGGCTTGGGCATGATTTTCCAGTGAGGGTGCGGTAAGGGCTTGGTAGTGCAATGCACTGTTTATGTACAAGGCACAACCACCACCTCTCTTTCCCTTGCGATCATTCCTTAGGAGGGAGAAACCAGGGATAGAGACAAAGGAGTCTGGAGTCTTTTTGGAAAGCCAGGTTTCTGTTAGAGCCAGGATGACAGGTTGATGCTGCACTAGATTGCATGGATCCAGGAGACCTGGTACTTGCCTATAACAAGGTGGTGGCAGGGGCCCTGGATTCCATTGCTCCTGTTCGTGTTCATCCCCTCACTCTTCACCCCAGGTCTCCTTGGTTTGATGAGACTCTGAGGGAGTTGAGGAGAGTCAAACGAAGGTTAGAGAGGTGCTGGCGGAGGTCGGGCCTGGATTGTGACAAACTTAGTTTGATGGACCGCTACGTGGTCTATCAATCCGCAATCTCTCTTAAGAAGGCAGAATTCCTGTTCAGAGAGATTGCTGTTGCACAGTATAGACCAGCTCAGCTCTTCCGGACTGTAGACAGATTGTGCAATCCAATCTGTCTTCAGCCCAGAAGAGACTTTTCTCAAGAATGGTGTGAGGAGTTTGCTCTATTCTTTTCAGATAAGGTTGCCACAATCAGGTCTGATATCCATTTGACCCTTTCTAATGGGAGTTGTGATGGTCGGCAGGAGATGTCGGACACCCAGTTTGTGTGGTCCAACTTCAGCCTTCCCACAATCAATGACACTGTGATGATCATCCAATCATTGCATCCGACCAACTGTGGTTTGGATCTGGGCCCCACACGTCTCTTAGTGGGCTGTGTGGATAAAATTGGTCCCGTCCTCGCTGAGATAGTCTGGAGGTCCTTGGAGAGGGGGATGTTTCCAAATCCTCTAAAGGAGGCTGTGGTTCAGGCCCATCTTAAGAAGCCCTCCTTAGACCCGGATTGTCTGGCAAATTACAGGCCTGTCTCTAACTTACCCTTTGTGGGTAAAGTTATTGAGAAGGTGGTCGCATCGCAGCTGGATGATCATTTGACCAGCCACAATGTCTATGATTCTCTCCAGTCCAGATTTAGGAAATGGCATAGTACCGAGACAGCTCTTGTCCGGGGTACTAAATGACCTCCTAATAGCGAGAGATCGAAGGACTTGTTCCATCTTGGTCCTTCTTGATCTCTCTGCAGCATTTGACACTGTGGACCATGGTGTGCTATTGGAACGCTTGTGGTTTATCTGTGGGCTGTCAGGTACAGTCCTCAGTTGGTTTCGATCTTTCCTCGGGGGTAGGGCTCAGAGGGTGGTGTCTGGGATTTTTTCCTTGGCATCATTCCCCCTATCCTGTGGGGTACCTCAGGGCTCCATTTTGGCGCTCATATTGTTTGGTGTACATGTGCGTTAGAGCTTATTAGGTGGTACGGTCTGAGTTTTCACTGCTATGCAGATGATACTCAGCTGTACATGTCCTTTGTGCCTGGCCAAGATGCTGCCTTTTCAGTCTTTAACAACTGTCTTGCCGAAATCCAGGACTGGATAAATGTGAGTTGGCTGCGATTGAACCCAGAAAAAACTGAGGTGTCGTTTGTGGACCAGGGTCACCGGGAGGTGGGTCTGTTGGAGGGATCACCCTCCGGTTTATGGCTTGGGGGTGTCCAGCTAACTACCTCAGACCGGGTGCGGAACCTAGGCATTGTGTTTGAAGACTGTTTGACATTTAAATCTCAGGTGCTGGCAGTTGTCAAAACCTCCTTTTACCACCTGAGGAACATCACCCGGGTGAAGCACCTGGTTCCTCCAGATGATCTTCCTATTTTGGTCCACGCTTTCGTTACCTCCTGCCTTGACTACTGCAATGTCCTTTATCTTGGGCTATGGGGGGGTTGAGATTCGCCGCTTGCAGCTACTGCAGAATGCGGCAGCCAAGCTATTGACTGGTTCTTCTAGGTCCAGTCATATAATGCCTGTGCTCCGCGGACTGCACTGGCAGCCAATTTTCTGGCGAATCACCTTCAAGGTCGGTTTGCTGACCTATAAATCCCTACACAATCAGGGACCTGGCTACCTGAATGATCTCCTTTGTCGCTATTGTCTCTCCTGCTCGCTCCAATCCACTGATGAGGGATTGTTAGAGATTCCCAGGGTTCATTTAAAAACTTTATGGGTCAGATCTTTTAGTTTTATGGCCCCAACCCTGTGGAATTCTCTACCTCGTCAGGTGCAAGATTGCCCGACTGTCCAAAGCTTTAAGAAGGCTTTAAAAACATATATTCTTAGCCTAGCATACAATGCGTTTTGAATGCTTCTGTCAAGTTTAATTTTAATATTGTTTTAATTATTTATTGTTTTACCTTGTATTGTACAGGCGCCTTGGTTTCAGAAAGGCACCTTATATAAAATAAAAATTGATTGATTGATTGATTGATTGCAGGTGTGCTGTTTTTTTAGGTAAGCTGCAAATATTCATTGAGGCTATACACAGCCCCGAGGGTGGTTGCAGCTGGTGGTGTGCAACTGGGCCAGGATTTGGATGGACGTTTCCTGATAGTAGAAGCAGCAGGTAGATTATTCTAATGAGGGCTATGAGTTGCCATTTATTAGTTGGGTAGTGGCGACAGGTAGACTTAGGGGGTGGCGAGCAGGGGATAGGCATGTGGAGAAAGGCTGGAATGACCTGGTGCAGGAGCGGGCAGGAAGAGTGTCTAGAGCAGAGTGAGGGGGGTCACCGGGGGGATTAGGGAGGGTTGTAGGGTCGACATGGTGGTGGAGAGGTGTTGGGAGGTGGGGTGTGTCCCCAGAATTGGGAGTGAGTGCATCATAGTCGAACTTGAGGGTACATTGCTTTGTACTGCAAGTACAGACATTAGTAGAAGTATGATTTGCTTGTGGGGATTGTTGTTGTTTGACATCATGTTAGGGTGAGTATAAGCTGAGCTTACTGCCACCCTTCATTGTGAAGGTCACAGTGGTACAGTGGTAGGGTGACCACCTCTGGTGCAGAGGGTACCAGGTTCAAAACCCTGGGGGGCAGAATACTACGATACATACCAGGTGGCAGCTTGATTGCCATGCGGAGATCCTCCGTGGAGATGGGTGATCAACAGTAACAGGCAGGTTCTGTAGTGACTCCTAGTGGTGGTAGTTGGAAGAGCAGGGAGTAGGTCTGCAAGGCTTGCAGAGGTGGCAGGGGTATGTAGGGCAGGAGGGGAGAGGAGGCTTAGTATAGAACGAGGAAATCTAGAAGGATTATGCAGGAATACAGGGTGAGTTGGACACACAGGTCCATGACACTGTGCCTCAGGTTACAAAAGCACATCATTACTACTGGTTGCTGCTCATGAGATCTGTGCTGAACACGCAGCAGCAAAGGACACATTTGTTGCCACATTCTGCTGAGCTGATGCTCAGTAATTATTTGGATGAGCCAATTGTGGACTTTAATGTTGACTCTTTTTCCTACTGGAACACCAAAAAGGTAATCATGTTCTGCTTTGTCCCACGCAGCATGTAAATATCTAGTGTGCCTGCACCCTGACAAGCATACCCTTGTAGCGCCTCTTCAGCACTGCAGCAGATATTGTTCAGCCACATCGCTCCCGTTTGCAGCCTGAACATGTGCAGCAGCTTCTTTTTATAAAGCTGAATCTGCATCTGCTTGATTCTTTTAAGTGAAGAAGGTGTACTACTCACAGCCTGACAATGTGCTGTCACTGCCTGCCAGCTTTGGATATTGAATTGATTAGTATATGTACATCTTTCTGATCTCTGCTCTTGATTTTACTGACAAAGATTCAAGTTCAAGTTACTGATCAACTTATCAAGTCATTAAAAAATCATACATAAATAATTTCTAATCATTTAAAATCAATACATAAATAAAGCCACAGCATAAAAACCCATTTTAAGAGGCTCATTGCATCCTTTCTCATTAGTTATATTGCACTTGCTAAGAGAATTAAGTCCACCCTTAGGTGAGTTACTTTAGATAACTCAGTAAGGCACAAAAGCCGTCTGTGAGTGTAAACAGGACGCCTCAGTTCCAGGCACTCTCACAAGCATATTGTGCCTGTAATCTCCAATAACCCTGGTAATAGAGATAGAAAGTGCTGAAACATTACTAAAGAAAGTCACCTAGGAGTGGGCTGAAAAGCAAACAATCATAGAAGGATAAAGATTATTTGATTTTATTACTTTTAGATAACCGTGCATATATCTGTCTAAGATGTATTATTACGTCTCTTCCTATAGGGTAGCAAGGTAAGTCTGCAGCAGACAATACCACATGGACGGAAATAGCATGGACAACACAGCGCAAGTCAACACTGTGCAATAGAATACTGCCTGCCAACAAAAAACAAGTAAGTTTACACATTTCCCTGGAGTGGTGGAACGTGGCAATGTGGTGTTATAATAGTAAATCTACACTCACCACTGATCCGTGCCCATTTTCACAGGGGTGTGGTTCTGACTTGCGCGGTGTTGTCTGTGCTATTCTGACCACGCGGTCATTCATGCGATGACTTGACATGGAGCGTGCTGTAGAATCTACAGAGGAGTTCATGAGTGTATTTAAAAAGGTTTGGCCATCACCTTGGATATGATACCAATAGGGGGCTAAGCATTCAGATCAAAGCTTCTGGAATAAGAATGTCGGATGTGGTTGCACTTGCCATTTGGCGTTTTGACTGACCTTATGGTTTTCTGACCATTGCTGCTGTTAAAATTACAATGAACTTGGAAATTACTAAAAATATTTTTCTTTTATTTTGTTTTCCATGTGGCTTCTCCTATCCAGGTATAGGCAGGCACTGGGTTGCAAAATTTACTTCTTATTTTGCCATTAACTTTCAGGCCAGACAGCGATTAAAAATAATAGTATAAAAAAATTAAAAACTTATTTTAACTCTTAGGCTGCTGACAGAATTAGAACGTATAGGAATTTTGGACTGATATATCAGTACAGCAAGGGTTAAGAGACAACAAAAAAAATAAAAAAAAAACATAAAAAAGTATAACAGTGTGAATATTTTGTCCACTGTGCAACTCAGCTTTGCTTTCCCGTCTCCAAAACAAACATAGTCTTTCATTTTTAATTCCTTCCTCTGCATGCTGTGCAACTCTTGGCTTCAGTGCTTCCCTCCTGGCCTCCAGAACAGATGTTCTGTTCATTTTTTTAATACACCTAGCAGACAGAGCAGAACAGAACATATAAATTAAATGCCTCATCTCTTAAAGGAAGACACCAGTTACCTTTGTGCACTCTCCTGTCGGTGCATATACCCCCAATTAGCATTTCTGTGTAACAAAATATTTTTCTAACTGCATTTTTGTCATTTTGGCATTAAACTTAAGTTTAAACCAGTACTTGTCAATGCTAAATGTTCACCACTTGCATTACTGATATACCAGGTCCTGTTCAGGGCTGTTGCCAGCTGGGGTTTGTCAGGTTTGAATGAACCCCCCCTGGCTTGAACTCCCATTTTTCTTTCTTTTTTTGTTCTCTGTTGTTTCAAACTTTCATTCTGTGCCTTTAAGTTCCCCCTCCTGCTGCCAGCAGTGTACGTGGTGTGCACACGTTACAGTTACCCTGCACCAGTCTGTCACGTACTCCCTGCCACAGTAATGCCAATTGATCAATCATGCGTTGAACAGTTCCTACCTGTGCACTTGTTAAAGTCAATTTTAAATGGATGGAACATATCTTACTGAATGTTCTATATTCTGTCCTTTTCCCCTTTCCCCAGACTGTGTACCATTTACTGTTTGCATTCAATTATGTAGCTTCCTGCTGTACTTGTCAAAACTGGACACTTGTAAAAAAAGGCAATTTTGCTCACATGCTTTTCCAGTATAATAAACTGAAACTGATGTCATTGAGTCATGCTGATTGACCAGCAACCGTCGCCCAATAGTGCACCACAGACAATGTCGATGTTAAGTGGTTGTTCATGAGTACCAAAGCACTGTACCTCTCACCTTGTCAGAATTTAAATGTGTATCACTAGCCAGCACCTGGCCTGCACTGGAGGATCGCATTTTTTTATTAGCCCTTCTGATCCTTCATGTACCTTCCCTGTGCCATGAGTCCTTTTATGTGTCACGCAACTCCATGCCTTGTCTGTGCTGTCTGTGGAGCTTGTCGCTGGGAGCATCCAGTGGGTTAAGTGACCTGGGCTCTCTGTGCAGGCAGCTGGTGGGAAATATTTTTTTGGTATCTCTGCACTGGCATCAGGTTAATAGATTGCTGCCCATTGTGGGAGGGGGTTAAAACTGTGTTCTGAGATCCCTGCAGGGCAGCAGGGTGCATATCAGACACCTGCACGGCAAGCCTGGAGCAATGTAAAACTTCTGAAGTATGAGAGGGAAGCATCGACCAGCTGAGCAGTGTGTGGGTCAGACAGACACATGGGCTCAAACCCCCAGTCGGGGGGGCTTATCATGCAACTTTATGTCACAATTTAAGTTTGACAGTTCCTCTCAAAATGTGTGACACCTCATTATGAAGCTCTGACAACTGTGGAAAACTGTACTTTGCTTAACCTTTTAAGTGCTCTGCATTCCGCACCGTGCTATGCATTTTAAATTACTTATGCATTCTTTAGGCTAGTGCTACACATTTTTCTAATTCAAAGTCTATTGAGGTTTGAAGTTTAACATACACCTCTTCAGAGGGTCAAGGTAACATACCACCGTAACTGTGTATGGGTGAACAAACTGTGCAACCCGGCCAGGTGATGGCTAGTGATACACATTTAAATTCTGACAGGGTGAGAGGTATAGTGTTTTGGTACTCATGAACATTACTAACACTGGAGTCTCTCCAATTATTATAAAGAGTTGGGGGTGACACTTTCTGTGTCTGTGTCTGTGAGTGCGTGTTGTAAACTAACGCCATCACACTGGCAGTAATGACTTTAGTTGACTCTCTAACCCTCCTGGTAGGGCTAAACCTTTTGTCACTGACATATGGCAGACATCAAACTAAGATACAGGCTCAGAACAGTTGTGGAAACAGCACATTTATTTGTGTGAAGTATTATTTTGATTTAACATAATAGATTACTATGAATTTCAGCTTTAAAGTCTGAGTTTACAGTGTGTGACAGCAGCACTTTCTCTGTGTGGGCAGCACCTACTTCATGTGGGACAGAGTAATTCTGAGGGGCACAATGAGCTCTGTCCCTCCTAATGTGGGACAGTTGAGAAGTACGAACAGAGTTAGAAAATGAGGGACGTCCACCCTAATGTGGGACTGGTGGTGTTGGAGGTATAGACAGGGATTCTGAAGGGTAAAATTAGGGACATTTCTCCTACTGTGGGATATTTGAGAGGTCTAGGATGTCATTTGTTTCACATTCATTGTATGTGTTCCCTATTTTAATTAAGGGGAAAGGAGTGGTATTGACCCAGGTGTTAAACCCTTCAGAGTGTAAAAATCCACCAGCTGAGCTACCAATGGCTACCAAAACTCTAACACTGGCCATCAAAGAATGGTTTTATTTATTTTGTTTACCAGTGAAGGTGGGCTAGGACGATGTCCAATTTATAGCCACGTCCCTGAAAGTTACATGATTTATTTATTTACCAGGAAAGGCATACTGAGCTGGGAACAACTTGTTTCCATAAGCACACTTGGGGGGAAGGGGAAGGAGAGTGGTGCACAACAATAGTACAATCAGTTTGTAATAAGGTAACGAAGCCTGCAAGAAAGCAGTAATGCAAGCCAGTCAGTACAATAGTGACTGACAATTTAATGCAATTATTATTGCCTGCTATCAGTTTACAATGATTCTTGTTGTCAAAAGGAACAGGCTTTACCCAAACAGCTGGTTGTATTAGCATAGTACAGTTGGCTATTTCACTGTCAGCCTTTTTTACATGATATTCTTTTTAGGTAAAACTCCACATTTTATGATTGCTTACTTCCTCTAAAATTCACTGATGTTGCTGGTTGTTTTATCTGCCTCCTTGCTTATTAGAACCGAAATGCATGACAATGTATAGCTTTGCCCAGCTTTGTTTTGCTTCATATCACTGAACTACTCTTATTCCATACTTCCTGAACATTAGAAACACCCTCAAACAGTGCAGCGACTCACAATACAACAGTCTCCTGTACTCCCACTGCATAATCAGTTGCTAGATTGTGTTGGGGGTGTTCCTGAGTTCAGGAAAGATGCAGTAGGAGCTGGTCAAGAAATGTAAACAAACATGTTTTGGTGTAGTAACACCACTGGTAGGCAGTTTTTCACTTTTTAAAAGAAACAAGCATTTGTCAATGCCGCATGTTTGCCATGGTGTATGTGTGTGTGTTTGTGTTTGTGTGTATGTACTGGGAGGGTGGTCCTGGCTGTCTGTCCTGTACTATCAATTGTGTGACCACATGTGGATGTTTATGGATAGGGTTGAAACTGGCACCAGTCCTCTAGCCAAATGCTGTTAGATTTTCTTTTGGGATAGTCAAAAATCTTTTAAGTAGCCAGGAGGGCTTGTACTGGAAAAGGTAATATTTCAATAAGTAGATCAGCTGGGCCAGTAGAAAATCTGTGGGGCTAGTGGATTTTGCAAGTCACTACCCTGCTGGCTAATAGCTACAAAACTTAATCTGACCCCTGCATGGATCAGCCTGAGATGGGATTTTTTTTTTATTCTATTTATTCCCCCCTAGCCGGCTATTGGTAAGGACCCAGTCTAAAAAGGAATGATTGCCAGATTTAATATTGAGCCTAGTGGGTTCAGTTATTAATTGAGACAGGTGGGCTTGAGATACAGAGGTGTCAGTGATACCAGCTCCTGATCCCAACCAACCGATATTGAAATCCTCACATAACACCATTTGGGTGGGGGGAGGCTAGACCAAGAGGAAATAAAGGAGGGGAGAGAGACAGATGGGGGATTAGAGGGCAGTTAGACACAGCCTATGGTAAGTTTCTTTCCTTGGCCCAGGGTGATTTGTATGTTAACAAACATATGAGGAGAGGCTGAGGTAACGGAACATATCCACTCTGGAGGACAGAAGGGAGAGGGGGATATGATCGAAACCTTCAGGTACCTTAAGGGCATAAACAGAGTTGGTACAGAGTGCATCTTTAAGTTAAGAAAGGAGGGTACAACAAGGGGACATAACCTTAAATTGGTGGGGGCTAGATTGAACAAGGAAATTAGTCATTTTCTCACTGAAAGGGTGGTGAAGCAGTGGAATCAGTTATGGGAGGAGGAGGTGGTGGCAGCAAACACGGTGGCTAGTTTCAAGAGAGGTTGGAATAGGGTGAAGAAGAGGATTAGGACTGAAGGGGGCTCTACTGGGAAGGGGTTAGGAGAGGGGACTGGAAAGATGAGAGATTACTCCAAGTGGAGTTGAGGAGGGAGGCAGCTCAAAGGAAGTAACTGAGCTGCACACTCAAACAGACTCAATAGACCATTTTCTGCTGGCAGTTTTGTATATTCATATGTAAATTTGACCAATACAGCAGTCACCTCACGGTAGCATAAACATTCTAGTGCTGTGTCCATGATAGCATAATGATTGCAGGAGCCCCAATGTAAACAAAAAGAGGTAATGGAAAATAAGTAAACATGTTGTTTAAAGTACACACAGAAGCAAACCCAGCAACCACAAAGAGTGTATATAACATGTGACTCAACAAAAGTGACGTGCATCTGTCAAGTCCTTATGAAATTGCTGTTTTCACAATTTTTTTTACTACAGTCTCACCCTAATTCCACAAGCTTCTGTTTAGTCATACCTGATGGGAGTTGGGGAAACATGATTACCCCAATGGAGGTGTGGACCCTTGGTGAACACTGGCTGACAGGTAGGTGCCGTTGTATGTCAGGGCTGTCTGGTAAGGGAGAATTAAGAAAATTAACAGGAACATAAAAAAAAAAAAAAACAACAAACACACAACATCATTGTGTATACCTGATGCACCCTGTCAATAACAGGTAACAACAAAACATCAACTTGTCATACTGATTCCTGCATCGTGACATGTGGTCACCAAGATGATGGCACAGAAATGGACAGCACAACCAACATGGCAGGGATTTGGAGTACACTGTTCTCTGTATACATATCTATACTCACTCTCTATGACCTGTCATGATCCCCATAAGGGTGCCCGCTGTACAGGTTAAAGCTGTCTCCCATCAAGAGGTGTGGAGGGCAAATATATCTGGGGAACATGTGGCAAAGAACTGCTAGGGAAGAATAAATAGAATAAAAAAACAGAAATCCCATCTCAGGCTAATCCATGCAGGGGTTGAAATTAAAGAGCTAGTGTACTGCCTAAAACTAATATTAGACTGTTAAAGCAACCAGCTATTACCTTTTATATCTGAGTAACTTTTCCTTTTCCCTTTGTTTAATTAGAAGATTGTTTACCTAATGCCAGTAGGTTTGATATGTGGAACAGCTCTTAGTCTGGCAGCTGACATATCTAGCTCTGCTGCCCCCCACTACATCATCAGCATTGTTACCTCACTGACTGTGACATTACTGTTGCTTAGGAACAGCCATTCAATGACTGCCAGGTCATTCACTTGTGATGTCACTTTCAGTGAGATCATCATGCTGATGATTTAGTGGGGGACAATACAGATAGATAAGTCAGGTGACAGGCTAAGAGCTGTTCCACACATCCAACACAATATTATCACATAGAAGACTTTCTAATGAGCAAAAGAAAAAAAATGCTTCAGAAATGAAAAGTTACAACGGACTACTTCTTAAAATTTGTATCATTTTCCTGTCTGTCTGCTTTGGCTCCACTAGCTCTTTAAGTTCTGTAGCCACTAGCCAGCAGGTCTAGTGACTTGGAAAATCCATTAGCCCCACATACATTTCTGCTGGCCAGCTGATGTACTTACTGAAATATTACCTTTTCTGGTACAAGCCCTCAAGGCTACTTAAAAATATTTTTGACTATCCCAAAGGAAAATCTAGCAGAATTATATGTTTTAAGATGAAAAAGTGCATATAAATAGTCCACTTCAAAACTCCATTGTAAAAAACAAAACAAACAAAAAAAAAAACACTAACTTAACTCCAGCACCAGTTAGAGCTGGGACGGAGAGATATGAGATCATTGTAAAAAAAAACACAAGGCTGGTTGCTTGAAACCTAAAGACTCAGTTTCTGGTTTATACAGCAGCAACTATAACATAAAGGGATACTGCATGCTACTAGCTACAACTTGGAAGTGCATAAATGCTGTTACAAATATGAATATATAGCACAGATATTACTGAGGCACGTAAAAACATAAAGGCTGCAGGGATAATCACCTTTACCAGTGAGTAAATACCAATTGCCGAGAGAGAAGAGAGAGAGAGAGAGAGAGGCACACATACACACATTACTTTTAACAACTGGTGTCTGTGGATGCTTGGAATACCTAAGCCAGTCTGATAAGGAGAAGTCAGCATGCTGAGCAGCTACAGTACATCAAAGCAAAAAGCAAACCCATGATTGGGTCGACTTTTTGTTTTGAAGTAGATGCAGTTTCTACCCACCAAACTAAAACTCTGTCATATTTAGACTGGCTGATAATTGGTCTGCTACAGACTTGCCCATTAAACACTGTTGTGCATTGGAGGGACAGTACCATGCCCCTCAAAAGCCATTACTATAGGAAGATGTTTGCTTACTGCGTGCAGGTGCGCATGGCAAACATAAAAAAGGATCTGAATCAAACTACCAGCTGCATCAACAGTCTCTATAGAATGTGAACAATCATAAAATGTGTTTTTTAAATTAGGGACACTTTGAGGCCTAAGGGAGTTGACAGTGTCCCTTTAACACTTACAAGACTTTGACTAAAAGTGTTTTTGGTTCTCTGAATGTTACCAGCTTACATAAAATCCTTCCAAAAAAGTGAACTACAGAATTTATTAACCAGTGGCTTTTTGCATACCCTGATCATGGTAGTGTCTGCTAATGAGCTTCACTGTGAATTAACTTCATACAGGTTTGTGACAGTAGTGACACTCAGCCTCGTACACCCAGGCAAGATGGGAGGTATCACCCCCTAGCTCCTATAGTCTACTACGTGGCAGTTGGTTACTGCTTTGCTCCCTTCCATTAAGGCACCTGTTTTCAAATTCAGACAGAGACATCTCTAGACATGTCCAAAAAAGCTCTTCTTGGATTACTACCCACGAGCATTGGTTGCCTGCTAAACAAATCCCCTAAGACCCAACACACACGTACCTCAGTTTCTGACCTCCTTCTAGTACCCCACTGTCTGACTGCTCAATTCCAGCAATCCTTTCAATACAGAGCCCCCCTGTGGTTTAATAATCTAAGCAACCAACTGAGCAGTCTTCCTAGTCTGTCCCAATTTAAACTTATGTTTTGTCATCATCTCCTAACTGAAAGCACTTGTGATTGTTACACCTAGTTTCCCACTTCTGCAGACACCCTTATATCACTTTTTTCACTCTCTGAGGCTCTTACTTGGCTTCTTGTTTTGTTTCACCTCTCCTGACAGAACAATTTCCCATTTCCCCCTGACACCTCCTCCCTTACCTCACCCACTCCTTGCTCTTATCCTACTGACCCCCCTCTTCCTGGATCTGTCCAGGCCCTCTGGTTCCCACTCTCCCTTATCTTCT
The DNA here is from genome assembly GCA_016271365.2 of Neoceratodus forsteri. NCBI lineage: Eukaryota > Metazoa > Chordata > Ceratodontiformes > Ceratodontidae > Neoceratodus > Neoceratodus forsteri. The sequence goes on from CM057453.1 coordinate 1,268,881,386, forward strand.
TCCCCTACATCCGCCCTCCTTTTCCCCTCTTTTCCCCCTTCTCCCACCTTTGCCTCCCCCCCCTCTCACCTTATGACAAGGCCTCTGTAAGCCATATTCTCTTTTCCTTCTCTGTCTGGACTCTGCCCTCTCATCTCCCCTACCCCTTTCTTACTCTTCCCCTTCCCCCACCTCTGATTAGCAGTGTTGCTTCAAATGTACCTTATGGTTTTGTATGCTTGCTTGTAATCTTGAGTGCGTAGCACTGTTCCCACTTAGTCACCAGTTGACTTGCTGTGCTCTGATGATACCATGAATGTTGTCTGTACCTCCGTTGATACCATAAATGTTGTCTATACTGCCCTACCTTATTGTAGCCCTTTCCTTTGATGCGGAACCTTTGTAAATCAGCTGCCCCAAGCTCAAAGGTGTTTGTAATCCGAGATTTAAATAAATAAATAAAAAATTAAAATAGAATTAATTTTTTTTTCCCTTCGAGTCAATGGTGGGGGGAGACCTAACAAAACTTTGCTTTATCTTCAATGTAAGCCTTAAAATGCACCACAGAGCACCTAAAACCCCAGAGTTTCTGGGGGTCTAGTAGCCTGCAGACCCCCAGCTTTCTGCCACTTGCTAAAAGAACCATCCCTGCAAAAATCCTGGCAACAGCCCTGCTGCTTGTACACATTTTTACTGTATATTAACCAATGACAGACCAGATGAGATGTAGTATGTCATTTGCAATGGGGTCCTGATTTCTTTTTTCTGCCGAGGTCTATTTTAGTCCCCCACTGATAAACACTATGGGTGTCAACATTCAAATCTACCCCAAAATGGGTGCTTGCAGAGTACTCTGGCCTATACCTCAAACACAAATTTCTGGGTAGATTTGAATGCTGGCACCCAGTGTTCATCAGAGTGGACTAAGAAAAGACTTTGACAGAAAAAATTACGTAAAAATATAAAAAAATAAAAAATAAACATTATCAACTAAAGAAAAAAAAAACACTGACATTAATGGAAGGTGTGAGCCCATTTATCCCACTGAAATGAATGGGATGCATGAGCCCATTTATTTCAATGTTTTTTTTTTCTTTAGTTCATAACTTGTTTTTTTAATGTTTTTACTTACATTTTCTGCCAAGGTCTTTTTCAGTCCCTCTCTGATTATCACTGTGAGTATCAATGTTCAAATCTACCTTGAAATGGGTGTTTGCAGAGTACCCTGGTGTACTCCACAGACACCCATTTCGGGGTGAATTTGAACACTGACACCATAGTGTTCATCAGAGTGGAACGAAAAAAGAAATTGACAGAAAAAGGTAAAAATATTTAAAAAATAAGTTATGAACTAAAGAAAAAAAACATTGAAATGAATGGGAAGTATGAGCCCATTTATTTCAATTTTTTTTTCTTTAGTTCATAACCTTTTTATTTTTTAATATTTTTACCTACTTTCTTCTGTCAATTGTCTGCGAATCTTTGTATAGCAGCAACTATCATCATCACCATCAGCACTCATTCTTTCCTTCAGCAACCTGCTGCAGGAGAATCAGTACAGATGAAACTCTAAAGGATAATGAGGAGGACAGTGCCCATGCAATGATTGTCTGATACAGATAAGTAGTAGAGCAACAGCCCAACTGGGGATGTCATTTTGAACTGCATTTCACCAACTTGCAGACACTGCTGCAGAGTTTGGAACTTCACACAGAGACAGGTACAGGGGCTGGGACCCCAGACAGGTACAGGAGGAAGCTGTTGGATACCCTCATCGATCATGGGATTCAGCTTTCATCAGCTCTTCCATGCCTGTCCTTATCACTCTCACCACTGCTGCCCATCTGAAGCCAGGCTCCATCTCTAACTTTGGGATTGTCTCTTCCCCCCACTCTTTGCCCAGCATCCCTCTGCTCCTGTCTGGGCTGCCTGCTCTTCCCTGGGTTTGCACCACCATGACATTCACATTTGCTACCATCTGCTACATGCTTTCCTTGGTCCTCTGTGAGGCCCTCATCATCTTTGCCATCTTAAATGTGAGTATCCATTTTTATCAACAGGATAAGGCAGGGAAGGAAACCGGTCCCAGACTTTGTAGGCAGCTGGAAAGTGAGTGTCGAGGAACTGGTTGGTGGCCCTATTCGGTATTCCAGTGGTCATCAATACAATACACAGGATACACAGATGCCAGCAGAGGTTCGGCCAGTTAAATACAGTGTCTTGGTAGCAACTGGTAACTTTTACAGTAAGTAGATTCTAGACCTTTTAAATCCTGTATTGTGGTTCCTATGCTTATACAACAGAGTTTTGTGTTCAGAGTGTTTGTTTAATTTTGTATTTATTGGACGGCAAAGGCACACCGAGCTGAAGTTCATTTCTTGGTTTGTCTGGAGAGCACAGTTGACTTTTTTAGGGTCTCACAGTATATCTTTGTTGATACACTTAACTCAAAAGGCAGTAATTACAATTCTCATAAAATTACATAAACAGAGGAAATGCAGTTCCCAATAACACACTTATGACATTTCCAGAGAGTTTAGTGCAAAAAATCTAAAGTGCACAGACCTCAGCTAACAAATGCCTCAGGGCAGACTGGATGGACCACCAGGACAGGATTCTCATATGCGTCCGGCACAGACACAAATGCATGCTGGGCTTACATCTGCCTGATTGCATCCAGGCAGCCCTGCTGCTATGGTATTTTATGAAGCTGCGCCTTTTTTGGGGAATGGACACTGGATACTGTTAGACCATCTAATAGATGGTCTAACAGTTTGGACTAATTTTTGTTTAGAAAATTGCAGTGGGGGCATCTTGGATGGATCTTTTTGAAATCCTGCCCCAAGTCTGTTTCTGTCCTTATCTTTCTATGTTTCTGTGTTTCAAATGTGATTCATAATCAAGAGGATTATGACATCATGTGTAGTGGCATAAGATGCAGGCGACATCTGAGGCAGAAGAATCCCTTTATTCCACCAATTTCCTTAGCAGTGCACAAGGAGGGAAAGTTACTGCACACAGACAGTAGGTGCAGTAGAAGCAGAAGTTTTCCCAGAGGTGGCAGAAGTTCTTTAGGATGTTGCATGTTAGCAATTGAATTTTTTAGCACAGAAGCATTCTCTTAAGGTACCCCCATCCCCTTATCCCTGGTGCTGTGGTCCTGGACAAACCAATTAGCATGTTTTGCTAGCTGGGTTTGGGATTACTACATTCTTTTCCTGGAACTGGCCAGAAAAGAAAAAATATCTCTCCATTTCTCAGAGTCTACTTACAGCTTGTCTGCTTTTTTCAGAACTGCAGAAAAAATGCTAACTCAAAAGTACGGTTTCCATATTGAGGCATCCTGATCAGAGCAAAATATCTCCATTTGTCACACATTACTGGCAAGGTCATGAAAACTTACTGTGAGTGAACACAAAATGATGTGGGAAGACATGAGAAAACATATTCTTTTGGGCTTGCAATTCAGGACTTCATTTTAAGAGCCAGAGGTAGTGTGGTCTAGTTAGAGCACTGGTGTAGAAACTAGAAGCTCACAGGAACAAACCCCACTAGAGCCTAATATTCGCACGTGACCTTGCTTAAGTTATTTACCTCTCAGTGCTTCAGTCAGCCAGCAGCGGAAATGTGTACCAGCAGGACCCCACTGGAACAAGAAGCTGAATTTCAGTTGGGCTATCTTGGGTAAATTAATTCCTACCTTACTTCCCTCTTATCCTCTCCTTCAACTTCCTGTTAACCTTTACATAATATTGCTTCACATTCCCTTACTATTCCTTCTGGGAAATCTACAGCTGGCCAATCTGCCTTCTCGCATCACTTTCCCAAACTTTGGTCCTCCTTCCCTTGTCTATTCGCTTGCATCTTTGGCTTTCTCCATAAAGTCTGTCCTTCATGACTTTCTTTCTCACTCTTGCAGCTCTCCTTGACCCTCTCCTTGACCCTCTCCTTGACCCTCTCCTTGATCTTCTCCTTGACCCTCTCCTTGACCTTCTCCTTGACCCTCTCCTTGATCCTCTCCTTGATCTTCTCCTTGACCCTCTCCTTGATCTTCTCCTTGATCCTCTCCTTGACCCTCTCCTTGACCTTCTCCTTGACCCTCTCCTTGATCCTCTCCTTGATCCTCTCCTTGACCCTCTCCTTGATCTTCTCCTTGATCCTCTCCTTGACCCTCTCCTTGACCCTCTCCTTGATCCTCTCCTTGACCTTCTCCTTGACCCTCTCCTTGACCCTCTGCTTGACCCTCTTCATTTGCTCTCTCACTAGCTTTGCCCTGGATATCTGTTTTTCCCTTACTTATGCATGCATTATTCTGATTTGTATTTAACGTTTTATTTTCTTCATTTAAATTGTATTAACTGTGTTTTATATTGTACATCCTTTATATGATGTTCCTCTTCCCCTTCCCCCAGGATGCATCAGGAAATGAGCTGTTACCAGCTCAGTATGTCTTTCCTGGTGAAACTTTTTGAAACAAATAAAATATTAATAAAAGTCATGGTATGTCAAATGCTTTTCTAGCGCATGTGAGAAACGACTAGGTTAGCAGCTATGTGCTACATATGTTGTATATACTGTACCTCAAAACTGTTCCCGTCCTATTTTGAGAGATATTCCTGATTTTTTAACCATACTACACACTCACTTAATCTGCTGCCAGTGCCAACTCTCATTTTGAGGAGAAAATATAAAGCATATCAAATAAGTCAAAGTCTTAAAGTTCCGGTACATTATTTTGTTCAATACGCATGCACTTCTAGGCAACTTATTCCCAAAGATGTCTAGGCTAAGTCAAACAGTTTGGGTATCTTCAATACATCACTGATTTTAGTTCCTTGTCTGATTGTTTGTAAAATACTTTCTGGTCTACATGTGAGGGCTCATGATCCTATAATGCTGTGTCCTGCATCATGATCACCTTTTCTGGATGGGGCGTGAGAATATGAATTCCCAGATTTCAGTAGATGCCCCCTCTAGCACTAGCACCTACTTGATTTACAAGTGTCACAATCTGCACTATTGGCATTGAGATTGGAACCCCTGTTGGTAACTGGGAATGCACCAGTACTATGTATTCATGCACTGACTATTACAATACATTCTGCCTGAAATGGCGTGGCACAAAACCTTCCTCTACTGCCCTCCTTAAAGTGAAGACAGAGAATGATCTCTGGGGAGTGACTGTGCAGACAGTGTGATTGCAGAGGTCCTGGAGGAAGATCTGGGCCACATACCAACACCTTTGCAAAAGGCTTGCCTTAGACTGAAGTAAAGTTTCTAGTGGTGGTGGTGGTAGTAGTGAGGGAGGGGGAGGACAGCTTCAAAACAGAGGTCTCTCTCTCACGCTGCGATCGGGGTTCATGTTCACCAACACCGAGAGTGGCTGTCTTTCCCATCATTGCATCTATAGTATAGACATCACTCTGCTTTCACTTAGTTTTGGAGCCACTCCAGTCTCAGAAGGAGTTCCAATGATATATGACTGCCTGCGGATCCCTCTATAGCAGCGATTACCATCAGCACTCATTCCTTCCTTCGGCAACCTACTGCCAGAGAATCAGTACAAATGAAACTGTAATGATAATGTGGAGGACAACGCTCATGCAAGGCCTGCCTGACATGGATCTATAGCAGAGCAACAGCCAAACTGGGGGTGTAATTTTGAACTGCATTTTACCAGCTTGCAGGCACTGCTTCAGGGGCTGAGGCTTCAGAAAGGGGCAGGTATAGAGGCTGAAACTCTGAATAGGTGCAGCAGGAAGCTGCTGGACACCCTCATCAATTGTGGCATTCAGTCTTCATTAGCTTTTCCATGCCTGTCTTTATCACTCTCACCCCTGCTGCCCCGTCTGAAGCTGGGCTTGCTCCCGAACTTTGTATTTGTCTCCCTCTCCACTCTTTGCCTAGCACCCCTCTGCTTCTGTCTGGGCTGCCTGCCCTCCACTGGTTTGCACCACCATAGTCTTCACATCCACCGCCTCCTGCTACATATTGTCCCTGGTCTTCTGCATGGCCCTCATCTTTTTTGCCATTTGGCATGTGAGCATGTAAGTATCAGTTTTTATCAACAGGGTAAGGTGGAGAAAGAAAACTGGTCACAAATTTGTAGGCAGCTGGAAAGTGAGTGGCAGTGAACTGGTTGGTGGCCCTATTTGGTATTTCAGTGGTCATCAATTCAAGACACAGGACACACAGATAGGTAGTAATTGGGAACATTTCCAGAAGTGGATTCTAGACCTTTGAAGTTTTGGGCTGTGGGTCCTGGGCTCATGCAGCGAGGTGTGTGTTCAGAATGTGTGTTACATTTCTTTATTTTTGCCCGGCAAAGGCACACTGAGCTGAAGCTTGTTTCCTGGTTTGTCTGGAGAGCACAGGGAGTTTAAATTACTTTGCCAGGGTCACAAAGTACATCCTTATTGATAAATTTCATTCAAATTCAGTACAGTAATTACTGTTACCATAAAATTGCATAAAAAGGGGAAATGTAGTTCTCAATAAAACATTTATTTCCAGAAAGTAATTAGAAACATTTAGAAAAATGCATTTGATTTAGGCTAACCTAGAAATCAGCTGTTCATTTGATTTTGCCACTCAGCTGTTGGGTAGGTGGAGTCATGCAGATGAAGGAAGACAGCTACTTGTCTGATAATCAGGGCTACGTATTTTCGACTACAAAAAGTTTCCACCCATCAACCAGCAGAGCAGCATCATAATCAGCCGTGCTGACCATTGGGCTGTCATGGTTAAGCCCTTTACAGTTGGAGCTGCATTGGACTTGACAGTAACATATCTCTGAAAGCCAGTATCACAGCAATATGTTCACCCTTGCGCGAGTGCAAGGGCTAACATAAAAAGTGCTTGAAAACTTCCATTTAGCAAGGCTGCTGGCAGCCATCTCATGGGAGCCGCTTGCTCCCATGCCTGGGATATGCTAACGTGTCCCTGCTGACTCGGCACATTAGCCAGTGCTGGCACATTAGCATATCCCAGGTGAGGGAGCAAGCGGCTCCCACGAGATGGCTGCTGGCAAGTGGTAGCTTAGCTAAATAAAAGTTTTTGAGCATGTTTTTAAACTGAAGTTTTAATATCAAAGTGCAGTTAGAAAATATATTTTTTAATGCAGAAACACTGATCAAGGGCATAAATATGCATTGGCAGGAGAGCACACAAAGGTAACTGGCCTTTTCCTTTAAACTATTGTTACACTGTCCAATTCTGCATTAGTATAGCACATTTTCACAACCTAATATTACCCTCTACCAATGCTGAGCAGAAAACATCTCATTTGTCTGTTTTGGGGTGGCTTTTCATGTCTACAGCATTTTTATGTTTGCGTGCATGCATGTGCAAGAAACATAGTGCCATCATCCGAGTTTTTGGAGGTGTGTCACACCCTCTTCCAATTCAGTCACTGTGTTGGCAGGCGCGGCCCCAGTCCTCCAATGCATGCTGGAGCTGTCTATGACAGCTCCAAAATGCAATGGTGTACAGTTGAAAGGGGGAGCTACGCTTCAGTGAGCAGCGATCAGATATCGCCTGCTCATGTGCAGCTCCCCTACACACACACACAAACACACGCGCGTACTGCGTTGCTGCCGCCGCACACGCTGTAGCCGACGGGGTGCCTTAATCCCGCCGGCTGTGCTGCATTCCCCACCAAAGTTTTCCACATGCCATGCTGGTGCCCACCCCAGCGTGGCAACTCATGGTATAGCTGACAGGGTGCCCAATCCCCATCAGCTCCACTGTCCTCCCCCCAGAGTACAGGGTGCCACGCTGAGAGCCCACCCCAACATGGCAATAGATGCTATGGCCGATGGGGGTGCCCAATCCCCTGTCGGCTCCACGCCCCCCCAACCAGCCGTCCTTGTGCCATGCTGGGAGCCCACCCCAGTGTGGCAAATGTCCTGCTCCGTCATTTAAAAAACAACCTGTAAAGAAAACGGTCCCACGCAGTCTCCCTGCCCCCCACAACCCGCACCCACCCACTGCACACCTGCCTCCCCACACCCCCATACCCCATACTTACCTCGAGTCCGCACGACGTCTTCGTGGATCAGAACACGCTCGCACTCTTCAAAGCCGACTGCAAACTGAGGAAATGCCGTGTTTCGTATAATGGGATAGTTAGGGGTTTTTCAACTTTGTTGCATATCTCAGGCATTTTTTGGAATTTTTGCACCAAATTTTCAACATGGGTTTTTGGGACCCCTTCTCATGAACGCTGTCACTGTCATGGCGTTATTCGGGCCCGAAGGGTGATTTTGCAGTCACTGTGCAAAATCACCTTTTGGGACCGATTAACGAAGCGACACTGCCACTGTTCATCAGGTGGGCTCTCAGGAAGCCTATTTTGAAAATTTGGTGGAAAAATTCCAAAAAATGACTGTTTTACGAGCATGCGTTGCGCAGTTCCTACACACGCTCGTAAGTTCACGAATTTTCAATATTTTCACTCCAGATTTTCAACATTGTAATTTTACCACACCTTATGAGTAGTACAGCTGTCATTTTTCACATCTCACCCAAAACGTGTTTCTGCCCATGTAGTGCACAATGGCGCAGTCGGTGTGCAAAATCAATGTCTGGACAAATTAAGAAAATCACAGTGACACTGTTCATGAGCAGAGGTCTTAAAATGGCTATGTTGAAAATTTGGTGAAAAAATTCCTAAAAATGACTGTTTTACGAGCATGCATTGTGCAGTTCCTACACACGCTCGTAAGTTTGCGAATTTTTCAATATTTTCACTCCAGATTTTCAACATTGCCATTTTACCACACCTCCTTATGAGCAGTACAGCTGTCATTTTTCACATCTTGCCCAAAATGTGTTTCCGCCCATGTTGTGCGTACAATGGCGCGATCGATGTCTTGAAATCAATGTATGGGACAAATTAAGAAAATCACAGTGACACTGTTCATGAGCAGAGGTCTTAAAATGGCTATGTTGAAAATTTGGTGAAAAAATTCCTAAAAATGACTGTTTTACGAGCGTGGATGCGCAGTTCCTATGCATGCTCGTAAGTTTGCGAATTTAATATTTTCACTCCAGATTTTCAACATTGCCATTTTATTACACTTCCTTATGAACAGTACAGCTGCCATTTTTCATGTCACCCAAAATGTGTTTTCGCACAAGTAGTGCACAATGGTGCTGTTGGTGTGCGAAAGCAATGTTTGGGACAGATTAAGAAAATCACAGTTACACTGTTCATGAGCAGAGGTCTTAAAATGGCTATATAGAAAATTTGGTGACAAAAGTCCATAAAATGACTGTGTTACGAGTGAGCATTGCGTAGTTTCCACGCACCCTCGTAAGTTCATGACTTTGTAATATTTTCAGTCCGGATTTTCACCAGTGGCATTTTTCCACACTTCCTTATGAACAGTACAGCTGTCATTTTTCACAACATGGCTGAAGTGTGTTTTCACACTTTCTGCGCAGAGATGCGTGGTCGCTGTGGGAAATCATTGTTCGGGACAGATAAAGAAAATCACAGTGACACTGTTCATGATCGGAGGCACCAAAATGCCTGAGTTGACAATCTGCTGTAAAAATCCCCAACCTAATTATATTATACGGTGTGTTGCACAGTTTCTACGCACGCTGTGACTTCACCAGTTTTTAAATATTTTTACTGCAGATTTGCAACATTGCCATTTTTTACACCTCCCCATGAACAGTACAGCTGTCATTTTTACATCCTGTTCGAATGTTTTGCACCTGTGGTGCTGAATGCCGTAATCGCTGTGCAGAAGCAGCTTGCTAACAAACTGATATTGTCACTGTTCATGAGGTGGGGTCACAAAACCATGTTGAAAATTTGGAGTGAAAATACCAACGAATGCCTGAGGTATTAGGTTTCCAACCATAACGCCCAACCCTGTAGAGAAATGACAGGCATCAGGGTGTGACTTGGGATTCTTGCCTGTAATGCTCATACCATTCCACCCTGCAGCCAGTGAGAGCATCGAATTATGCCTTGGACTCTTGACCCCAAAGTTCACCCCATTCTCCTATATCGCACCCATCTCACCGTATTTCTAATGGAATGAAGTGCGCACAAAGGCCAAAGACCCTAAGGAACACTGTGACACTTGTCAGCGTCTGCAGGGTGGGATGTGGGTGAAATGGCGGGTCCGTTATGCCTGACGACCCAAAGGCACACCCCAATGCCTGTCACTCTCTGCAGGGTGGTGGTGGGGTTGGCTTCAGTTCAATACTTCACTGCCATTCCTATTACGCAGCTCTGTAACTTCTACACTACCACTGCCAATGCCAGCAAGCAAACATTCGGCATTGACAAATGCTTGTTTATAAGTGTACTACTTTATGGTCAAATACCAGCATAGTCAAATACCTGAATGTAATCGAATACCTCAGGTGTATTCGTCAAATATTCGACAAATGCACAATTGATGTATTTGCACACCCTTACAGGGTGTGACTAAAAACAGATTTCAACAGAAAAAGGAAGGTAAAATATAAAGAACAAGAAAGTTATTAACTAAAAGAAAAAAACATTGAAATAAATGGACCATTGAAATGAATGGGCCCTATTAATGTCAATGGCATCAGCAGCAGTGCTTTAAGGGATGCTGACAATTCGGCATTGAGGGACAAGAGTCATCGCAATGAGGGACAGAGGTAGGTGCTAGTGAGGGGGAGGTAGGTGGTAGGGTGCACTGAGGGTGGGAAAAGGGTGAGAGATATTTGTTTTTTTAAAGAGTTTGGGGGAGGGGGTTACTGACATGTACTTCATGGGGAGGCAGTAATGTGTATCAGTGGCAAGACTGGGCACCCGACCATCGAACCTCGGGAGGATGAATGTATGGCAATGTTTTACTTCAGTGGGCTTGGGCACCAGCTGCTGGACTTGGGAGGGGGTATGGCAATGTTTACTGATGGTGAGATTGGGCAACCAACTACTGGACTTTGGGTGGGGTGCAAATGGTAATGTGTACCAGCAGCAAGATTGGGCACCTGACCGGCGGAGTTTGGTTGGGGAAAGTGCAATGGTAATGTTTACCAGTGGCGGGACTGGGCACCCAGCCGCTGGAGTTGTGGAGAACACCAGGGACTAGATATTCAAAACTTTGTCTGGTGGGCAAAGTGATTGCACTCTGTTTGCCAGTGGTTTGTGTCCATGTGCAATATTCAAAGGGGGTTGTGGCATGCGCTAAAAGGGCTAGCATGCAAAAAACAAAATAATGTATGTGGTGGCCAAAGGGAGGGGCAGGGACAGGAATCTATGTACAATGCAATATTCAGTGCAATAGTGCTGTGCAAAGGGAAGAGCACAAGCCACTTTGTGCTGTGCAGTTACTGCTGAGAAAAAGCCCTTCCCCCTTACTCTGGACAACCCTATCAGCTGGCTGAGCCACTGCAGCCAACAACCACATTAGAGGTAGGGAGCTCACTTGCTCCCTGCTGGCAAGTGGCACCCCACCCTCTGAACCCTGACCCTGTTAAAATAAAGTACATCCCTGGTGTCCACTGGCTTCCCCACCCTCCAATCCCCATCCCATAGAATTGTAAATCTTTCCCTGTTTTTAATTGGTTCCCCCACCCTCTGATTGCTGTCCTGTATAGGTTTAAAACTTTCTATGGTGTCTAGTGGTCCCCCCACCCTCTGATTGCTGGTCCTGTATAACTTTAATACTTTTCCTGATGTCCAGTGGTCCCTCCACTCTCCAATCTCTGTTCTGTATAGGTTTGAAACTTTCTCTGGTGTCCAGTGGCCCCCCCACCCTCCAATTGCTGTCCTGTAAAAGTTTAATGCTTTCCCTGGTGTCCAGTAGTTCTCCCAACCCTTTGCTCTCCATCCCATATAAGCTTAACATTTTCCTTGGTGTCCAGTGGTTCCCCAGCTCTCTGATCCCCGGTCCCGTATCATGTCACATATTCCCTAGCATCTGGCAATCCCCCACACTATGGGCACTGACCAATCCACCCTGCCATGCCCCACCTTATCAGTTTCTCTGGTGCTGCAGGTGCCCGTATGGTGACTGGCACAGCCCTTCTCTCACTATCTCGGCCAGCTGCCGTATGCGATGACAGGGAGCATGTGCCCCCTATATTGTAAAGGGAGCACATGTACTGTCTACAGTAGACAGTACATCTGCTCCCATATAGTACTGGTGGACATGTGCTCCCTGTCATTGCATATGGTGGTGGCGGCCAGACGGGAAGGCGAGTCCGGTTGACATATGGGCACCCGGCAGCACTGATGATACCAGTAAGGTGGTGGGGTGGCAGGGGGTTAGCCAGTGTCAGCAGTGTGGGAGGGCAGCCAGTTGCCAGGGAATATGTGATATGATATGGGACTGGCAATCGGAGGGTGGGGACCACTGGACACCAGGCAAAGTGTTAAACTTTAATAGGATGGCGATTAAAGGGTGGGGGGGACCACTAGACACCAGGGAAGATTTTAAAACTGTACAGGATGGTGATCAAAGGATGTGGGGAGCCACTAGACACGAGAGAAAGCTTTAAACAAATACAGGATGGCAATCAGAATGGGGGGATAACTAGACATCAGAGAATACTTGTATTTTACTGGGGATGGGGATCGGAGGGTGTGAGGGTGCCACTAGGCACCAGGGAATACTTTACTTTTATGGGACCAGACAATCAGGGTGGGGGCAGAGGCAGAGGCTGGGTCACAAACCTGCCACCACTTCCCATGCAAATGTGCCCATAATGGGTCTGCAAATGGACATTTAGTGCCTTGCATGCCCAATGGGCTAATTTGCATGGTGCTGTCTGAATATCACACTGGGAGCTACCAGTGTTATTGGGTCTGGGGGTGCTGTTCCTTGCACTGCCAGGATCTATGTGGGGGCAGCACTACTCAGTTTACTGCTGTGCTGACATGCCCCTATATTTAGTCAGATATCGCTGGTGCCCTGTCTTACTGCATATAGCATCCTCAGGGTCATGGCAGTGGGTAAGCACAGTGCAAATCTTTACACTCGCTTTGCCCATTTTTGAATATCTGGCCCAAGGTTCCCTCAGAGCATGGCAGGCAGCGGTCCAAGGAACATGTTACAGGAAGTGGAGTGTGTAGGGGAGGGGGAGATAGTCAGACAAGGTGCATTGGATTGCACAGCATCCTCAAAATGGCAAAACCCAACAAATTCATTGGAATGAAAAAATGTGCTTTGAAAAGTATGCTTTCCGTTCACACCCCACATCACTGGCCAGACCAAGCACCACAGGCTACAGTCTCATTTCCAGCCACCTCAGTGGCTCGCAGCCTGACACACCTCCAGACCCTCTTTTTTTCCCATGAAGCTATATCATTATATTTTATTTGCATTCTACGATCAGACATGAAACAATCTTTGATTTGAAACCTGACACTTTCAGGTTTATTAGATTTTGTCTCAGGGCAGTTGCTGTGGCAATTTGGTAATGAAACAATTTTAAATAAAGAAGCTACAAACAAAATAAAAAGTCACCTGCTGCTTATGTATGCATCAAAAAGCATGTATTTTTTTTCATCAGGGGGTTTCATGTGCCATAGCAAAAAGCATGGTCACATTCCCTATGCCAAAGCTGAAAATTTCGTTGCACATCACAACCAGGAAGTAAAAATGTGTTTATACATTTACAGTCACGTTTTTCCTTCCTGGGTTTGTGATGCAAACACTAAATAAATCAACACAGCCACTAGCAGCCCACCCCCAGTAGCCACTATTAGTGGTATTTTTAGTAAATGGAGGAAGTCTTTGCCAGGATACCGGGGAAATTCCCCTATTGTTTTCGAGAAGTGCCAAGAGATTTTAACATCCACCAGAACAGGCAGACAGGATCTTGGTTTAATGTCTCATCTGAAAGGCAGCATCTCAGGTGTACAGCTCCCCTCTCATGCTGTACTACAGTGTCAGTATTGTAATTTTACCCTATGTTCCTGGTGGGGGAGCTAGAACCCATAATCTTCTAATCTTCCAACCTCAGAGGTGAGTGTGCAACCCACTGAGCTACTGACACTGGCTGGGGAAGAAGGCAGTTTCTTTTTCAAGTATTTCCCAAATAGGAGTAGGCATGCACAGTGCTGCTATTTGTTATTCAGATCCAACTAACAAACAGTGCATTATTTGTGTTATTCAGGAAATACTCTTCATTACTGCACACACCTAATAGCTAGCTTACAGCATGCTGGCCTATGGGGCTTCAGCTTAACAGGACGTCTAAGAGCAATACAATTTCTTAAACAGCAGAATTCCAGAACCAATGGGCTTTTGGATTTAGGCAATTGAGCCAAAAAACAAATGGGAGAGATCAGTGTGGTATTTCTTAACTGGAAACCACAACTTCGGACTCAGCAGCAATAAGGTTTCGTTTGCTATTTTTGCACATGCCTTTTTGAACTAAAGTTCACAATTTATATTCTTTGCACTGTCAATTGCTGGTTTTGCACTGCAAATGAATTTTTGTAACAATAGCTACTGCCGTCACTACATTTTTCTCTTTTTTTTAGCAGTGACTTTGTTTTGTAGTGTGCAGATGAACTAATCCACTGGATTGCCATTTTTCCTACATCTAAAGAACTGTTTTTTTCCTCCCTTGACCCCCTCCGCAATACACAGCTCTGTGTCTGCCTTTGCTTCTCTGGCCACTCTCTTGGTTTCCCTTGTTCTTATTTGGTACTCTCCCAATTCTTCTTTCCCTTGTTTTTACTTGTTCCTGGTGAGGGCCTTCTTTTTGGCTCCTGCTGCTTCCTCAACCTTTTCGGAGAACCACAGTGGTCTTTTGTAATTTTTGTTTAATTATTGTTCTGCTGCAAGACTTTGTTGCCTCAAAAATGGCCCTCTTGATTGCCCTCCATCTTCCCTCTACACCCCTGATGCTGTCCACTCTAACTTGTTCCAGAGCAGCTCCTTCATCCAGTTGAAGTCCACCTTTCTGAAATCGAGAACGTCAGCCTTTGATGAGGGATTTCTTGTCCCGAGGGCCAGGTAAAACCCTATAGAGTTATGGTCACTGGACCGATGGCTCCCTTACTCTTTTGCTCTCTTCCTAAACGTCTGAGTTTTGAGCAACATGTGAAGAATGGCAGACTACCTAGTGGGTTTCTTAACCAGTTGCAACAGCAGGCAATCCTGCATTGTATCCATCAGGGCCTGCCTTCTGGGGCCCCTGGCCATTGGAATGATCCAATCAATATCTGGCAGGTTTAGCTCTCCCACCACCTCAACCACCTCTCCTTTTACCACTCTTCTTTCTACTTCTTCCTCTAGCTCCTTATCTCTCTCTTAACCCTGTCCTGGAGGTCTATAGGTCACCCCCATCTGTAGTTTGTTATCTGAAGATGCCATGAACTGAACCCACAGTGATTCTGTTTCCCAGTTACCTCCCCTGATGTTTCCTTCTTTCACAGCCTCCATGCCTTCCCTGACATACAGGACTAGGCCTCTTCCTCTACCTTTTCCTCTGTCCCATCTAAACATGGTGTAGCCTTGGACTGGCAGGTCCCAATCATTATTCTTTGTGGTCCACGTTTCTGTGATGGCTACTAGGTCCATCTCAATGTCTCCTATCATTGCCTGGAGCTCAGTAATGTTATTTTTGCAGATTCCTGGAACTAAGACAGACCCCATTCCATCTTTTTCCTGATCCCCTCTTTCTTTTTCCTATTCTTGCTCCCTTATTCTTCCCTAGTCTCTTTAATTTGTTATTTTTATATGCTGAATATAGGCTTTGTCAGCCCTCCCTCATTGGCATCTTCCCTTAACCTAATGTGAACTTCAATCTTACTGTTACTCACTTTGCTGCTACTAGTCCCTGTTCAGGTGGAACCCTGGCTAGGTTCCCCACCTGCTCTCCCTTCTCTGTTGTTCCCTAAGCCTCTGTCTACCCTGCAGTCACTTTAACTGTCCAGTGTAGATGTCAAACGTCTACCCCAGAGTACTGGCCCCCTCTCTTGTCAGGTGAAGGCCATCACCCTTGTAAAGCCTCCTGTCCCAGAAGCCCCCCAGTCCCCCACAAAGTGGTACCCCTCCTCCAGACACTATCCCTTCAACCACTCATTAAACTCCTGAATCTCTTCCTTCTTTACTCTGTCATTCCCATTCCCCTATTTCACTTAGGGAGGACATTGGTAAAGGCCAGGGGAAGCTGAGTGCACCATCCATCTGTTCTCCAGTCTCTTAAAATGATGCTTCAATGCTTCCACAGGCTAGTTCACCAGATCATTGGTACCCATGTGTACTAGCACTCCCAGCTCCCCCTTCTCCACCATCTTCCCTATCCTATCTGTATCCCTGTTAGCTGATGCACCAGGAAGGCATCTGACCATTTCACTCCCCTTCCCTCCCCCACCAACCACCCTCTTTACTCCCCTAATTACTGAGTCCCAAATCAGTAAGACTCTACTTGCTAACTTTCTCCTGCTCACCCTTCTCAGGTGCCACCAAGTCATCCTTCCTATTTCCCCTGACTGACTCAGAGTTCTCCCTGACGAAGTTAGGTACTGCCTTCTCTAGGGGTGCAAAGAGATTTTCTGTCTGAATAGTGTGAGATTGGTTGCACTTCTTATGTCATCCCCTGTCATCCATCCCCCTCCCCTTCCCCACCACCCTCCAGCCCCCCCAAGGCCTGCAGGTCTCTCGGCAATGAGGTTGTGGGGGATGGACCAAACCAAGCCGATGCCACAGCTGAGATATCTCATCTCTTGCTGCTATCAGCTGAACATGCAGTGCTGCAAAGATCCTACAGATGGGGCAGTACCATCTCCTCCAGTGTGTAACCCTGGAGAAGAGCACCCCACAGTCCCCACACCTGACTATCTCCCTGCTGTACCACATCTCCATACTTATCCTATGATAACCCCAAATTGTTTTTAATTACTTGCTTTCCTCTATCTGCCCAGTACCCTTAGACTACAGCCAAAAAGTTCTACATTATATATGAGGTTCTGTTATTTATGGAGTACTTCCTATAACTCTAACTTAATCCCTTAACCTTGGTTAATACCAATTATATATTTTTATTTGTATAATATACATATACATACCAAAATATATAAAATAGAGGATAATCTATGGTATTTGGTTAATAACCATGCTGTAAACACTTCGAGAGGTTGCTATGACATCATTGTAAACCTTGAGAGTGTAGATCAAGTGGTTTTCAGATGCGGTTGTTACCAAAGATCATGCATTGTATTTTAAAGTGTATGGGCTACCAAGATTCTGTAATCATGAATTAAATTACTTTACTGAATTACTTTACGGAACACTGATTGTTGTGAGCATTCCATTTTGTTATACCATTGATATGACATACTCAAGAAGGGTTAGCAACTTATCGATGGCATAACATAGAGGATAATGTATGGTCCTCTATCGTTAACCGGTCAGTTAATGGTCGAGAGGTTTCCAGGGCGACCATGTAAACCTCGAGAGCGAAGCTCGAGAGGTTTACGTCGCCATGGCAACCTCGAGACGGTTAAAATTGACCGGTTGCCGATAGAGGGATTCATACATTATTTTTATAGTGTATGGTCCCATATCAAAATTAAAATGGCTTACGCTTTTTAAAAAGTCACCGCTATGCCCTTCAGTCCTTCCCGTGGGTTTTCCTTCAGTCAGTTCCTGTTGGAAAAAAGCGCGCACATGCGCAGACCACTCGATGTTGTTAACCTATCGATGTGACGTAGGATTGATAGGTTAACAACATATCTACGTCACATCGATAGGTTAACAACCTTAGGAAATGATGATTTCCTAAGGTTAATAGCGTTCTAACATACATTATAAGGTTGTAATCTGCTTGATTTCAGTTAATAATGAGGGCTCCCTATTCATTGTTAACTATTTCATTTGTGTTATCCAAATGTAACAGCAAATCTCAATATTCTAGAATGCAGTGGGCTGCTACTCCAGATGTTCTAGCAGAACTAGAACACTATGACAGAAATGCTGTTTCTTAACACAGCTGAATTCTGGTCAGATAAATGCCTCCCTAAAATTCCTCTTTTAAAACAACAAAAAATCATCAGTCCGTAAATCCCAACAGTGACAAATAAATCTCAGCAACATGCAACCAACAGGCCACCATACAGCAATAAACCTGAAAATCCTGGTGACAAGGACAACCCCCAAAAGGCTCAAACTGCCAAACTACAGTATATAAATAAAATGAAACAAATTTACACTAGATGTGATTCACCACAGAACAAACCTGGTAACTGTCGTGCTCCTAACCAACATCAAATGCATAAATCCCACTCCTTCCTGTTGTCAACAATTCCCTCCTTCTCAATCCACCAACAGTACACACACAAAAAAAAGTAGAAAAAATATGGAAAATGTAAAAAAATGTTCACTTAAAGCTATGGGAACACCACACAAACACAGCCACTTTGCTACTGTCAAAATTCTAGAAGTGTTATGGTGTCAAGTATGGGAGCAGCATGTCACTGGATGCCTGTGAATGCTGGCATTGGATTGGGTGTGACTGAAGGATTAACAGGATGCCTTGGAGTGCTTGTCATGGGCTGTGTATGGTAGGGGGTACCACAAGATGCCAGGGCTGCTTGGGATGTAGGCAGGGGTAGGTGTAGAATGCCACTGCCCACCATGGATGCTTGGCATTGTGTCAAGTGTGGGAGGTATTGCCACTGTTTGCCAGAGAATGCCTGGCATGGGGTTGGGTGTGGGGATGCTACTGGGTGCTAAAGAATTTTTGGCTTGGGGTAGCATGTGGGAGATGGGGACCACTGGGTCCGGGGAGAACTGGTATGGTGTTAGGTGTCAGAGTGGGGTTCCACTGGATGCCAGGGAATGCTTCATACCTTTTGCCACATGGGTAAAACTAGGCCCAATGGACAAAATTTAAGTCAGAGGGTAAATTTCCCCAAAGCTAGCAAAGGTTTAATATCTCTCCTTGTCATTGCTTTGGCTAGTGGGGATATTAAACCAAATCCAGGCCCAGTGAACCAGATTGGTATTGTCATGATAGCTCATGACAATGCCAGAAGTTTTGCTGGAAAACAGCCTTTGTTTGATCATTGGGTACTTGAAAATGATTATGAAATTATTGGCATCACTGGGACGTGGCTTTCAAAAAAACATCTGGATTCTGAATTCCAAAAAGAAAATTATGATCTCTACAGGTGTGATAGGCCAACTAGAGGGGGAAGTGTAACACTTTATATCAGAAATAACCTGGGTCAAGTACAGATACTTTTTTCAGGAAACATCGAGGGTATTGAGATAATGTTGGTCCATATAACTGGGCTGAAAATGTGTTTTGGAGTAATATATTCCCATCCAAGAATAAAACCATCAGTTTTTGAGGTGTTGGCTATAAGGTTAAATGAGTTGTTGGGGCAAAGGGAAGCAGTTTTGATTGGAGATTTTAATGCAGCATGGGGAGCAGAAAGAGGCCTCAAGCTTCAATCTAAATTTCAGTCCCTGGGCCTCAATCAAATTGTGAAAATCCCAACACGTAGAAGTACCCATGCTAGTACAGGGAATATTTTAGACTTAATATTTATAACAAATGGCATACATTTGCTGGATTACAGGGTGGGCCCTCCGAATTTAGGAGATCATAGTTATCTTGAGTGTAATATAAAACAAAATCTTGGAAATATTGATACACCAAAATATAGGTATGTTAGAGACTTTACCCATTTTAAAAAATCTTCTTTTCAGCTTCAATTGGAACAAGTGAATTGCGGACGTATAGATTTGATCCCAGAAGTAGATATGGCAGTTAGAGAGTTTACAAAGATCTACCTAGAAGCATGTGATAAAAACGCCCCTTTTAAAGAATCTAAAGAAAGACATAAACATAATCCTTGGGTAAATGAAGCAATTAAAAAACAAATAAGATGGAAGGACAGGGTATGGAAAAGGGCAAATCGATCCTTAAAAGTAGAAGATTGGGAATTGTTTAAAAAGATTAGGAATAAAATTAAAAGTATGATAAAAAAAGGCAAGGAAAAGATATTATCGAAACAAAGTATATCAAACAAAAAACCCAGCTCAGTATTGGAATTTAATAAAAGATTTGGAAGGTAGGGAAAGGAAACATTTGAGTATAACATTTAAGGATGAGTCGGGAGGGGAGATGCCAATAAAGCAAGTGGTAAATAATTTAAACCGAAATTTCTACTGTCTCCCGGACATAACAAAGGAACAGGAAGACAGCGAACAGAAACATGTTATTCAGCAAACTTTGCAATTGGAGAGGCATTATAAGGGGGATATTCCATGCTTTTACTTTCAAGCAATTTAAATTAGTGAAGTAAAGAAACAAATAAGGCAATTAAATCCACGGAAAACAATTGGTTTGGATAAAGTGGAGACAAGCTTCTTAAAAGCTTCAGTAGAGCAAATTAGCCCAAGTCTGTCTAACCTCTTTAATTTCAGTTTACAGCAAAAAAGTTTCCCAGACTTTTGTAAAAACTCTAAAGTGATTCCTGTATTTAAAGTAGGGGATAAGGACAACCAATCAAATTACTGCCCAAAAGCTTTGCTATCGATCATATCAAAGGTCTTTGAGCATCTGGTCTGTGCCCAGTTATATGAATACCTGGAGAAGTACAAACTATTGACAGACTGTCAAGCAGGTTTCAGACCTGGAAGGTCGACGGACACCGCCCTGATGGACTTTACTGATACTGTGGCAAGTGGGATTGAGGCGGTGGGGTCTGTGGGCGCAGTGTTCGTCGACCTCTCAAAGGCCTTCGATTTGGTCGATTTCAATATATTGTTAGGGAGATTGGCTCAAATAGGCATGTCTGAACCTGTTCAAACTTGGTTGCTTTCCTATTTGGCCAAGCGTACACAACAGGTTTGTATAAACAGAATATTGTCAGATAGGGAAGGCATTTTCAGGGGTGTCCCTCAAGGTTTGAATCTGGGCCCCCTGTTGTTCCTGATATATATAAACCCCCTCCCATCATATATTAAAAACAGCAAGATTTATTTGTATGCTGATGATATGGCTTTAATAGGAAAAGGTACAAATATAGATAGTTTACAAAAAACTCTTCAATCTGATTTTGATATTTTACAATATTGGCTACTTCAATAAAAAATAGTTCTTAGTATAAAGAAAACTCAGGTAATGTTGTTTCACTCAAAAGGTAAATCATCTCATAACCAGACATTAAATATACATACAGTAAGTGGACAAGTGTTAGAGCAAGTTCAGGTCTTAAGCATCAAGGAGTTCATATAGATAGCACTCTTACTTTTTCTGTACATATAACAACTGCAGTTAAAAACGTTAATTCCAGATTGGGTGTGCTTAGAAGGAAAACTTCAATTCTCCCAAGAGAATTAAGAAATAGAGTGGCTGTTCAGTTACTTCTACCAACATTAGAATATGGCAGTGCAATATATCAATTTGCTTCAAAAACATTATTAAACTGTTTGGATAAAACATACTATAGAATGGCAAGATATGTGGCGAAATGTCCTTTTTCTACTCATCATTGTACTCTGCTTCAAAATTTAGATTGGGCTTCCCTTGCAATTCGTAGAAAAAAACCAGTAGGATATAAAGCTTATATGGAGTATGGGGGGAAAACAGGCATGGAATGAACTCTTCTGATGTCTCTATCCCTCATAAGTATAACTTGAGAGATTTGAAACATAGATGTTTAAAAATCTCTCTAGAAGCCAACATTTATAGTAGAATGCAAAGCCGTTTTTATCTACCAAAAATATGGAATGAGATAGACCCAGAAATTAGGATTATTAACAATTTAGGTCAATTTAAACACTCTCTAGATTTAGTCTGGAGAGACAGATGTATTTGTTATGGTGTTATTGAGTGACATTTGTTTCTGTTTGCTCATTTAGATCGTAATTGTCCAAATTCTTTTGTTTTGTCATTTCTGGGTTGGGGTAATTTGGTTGCATTAGGGGATGAACCACTATAGCTCTAGATATTGTATGTGTTATGTTCCCCCCCTTTTCCTCCCCCCTTCCCTCCTCTCTCTTTTGATGTTTCCTCTCCCCTAACCTGAATCTTAGAAAATCTATTTTGTATTAAAGTTCCTACACATTTCCTTGTCCATTTAATGGATAATACCCAATCTTAGCATAAGATTCCATACCTTGATCTATGGTATATTGTGTGTTTATGTTTTTGTTTGAATTTATGAATTTATGTGAGTGTTGTATTTAAGATTGTTACTGTAATATTTTATTACATGATGGCTTGTATGTGTGAAACTGTGATCTAAAACAGGACAACTTTGATAAACAGGGCCTGTTGGTCCTAAAAGTTATTCTCCTGTCAAAAAATAAAAGTTTTTATCTATCTTATCTATGTATCATGCTTGGCATGGGGTCAGGTATAGGTGGGGTGCCACTAGATGCCTGGGAATCATTGGCATGGAGTGGGGTGTGGGAAGGGTGCCCCTAAATGCCAAGGATGCTTGGCATGTGATCAAATGATGAAGGGGAGCATGGCTGAACACCGCAAATACTTAGCACTGTGTTGGGTGTGGGAGAGGGGTGTGACTGGATGCCAGTGCATTGCATGGGGTCAGGTGTGGGAAGGGGTGACATGAAATGCTAGGAACACATGGCATATGGTCAGGCATAGGAGAGGAGTGCCATTGCCCACCAGGGATGCTTTGCATGGTGTCAGGTGCATGACAGGTGCCACTGTACACCAGGGAATGCCTGGCATGCGTTAGTGCATGGGGGATACCACTGGGTGTCATAGATGCTTGGTATGGGACTGGATGTGGAAGTGGTGCTACTGGATTCCCGGGATTCTTGATATGGTGTCAAGACTGTTTTTGAGGTGACACTGGATGCCAGGGAATGCTCATCATGAGGTCATGTGTAAGGGGCCAGTTCCACTGGAAGCCAGAGATGCTGGGCATGGGGTTAGCTGTGGGAAGCGCTAATGCTGGATGCTAGAGATACTTGGTATGGGGTTGGCTGTTAGAGGGGTCACTGCTGGGCACCAGGGTTGTTTGGTATGGGGTTCAGTGAGGAAGTGTGCACCACTGGATGTGCAGCGTGGGAATGCTTGGAATGGGGTCAAGTGTAGGATGGGGTGCTACTGGATGGTAGAGAATTCTTAACTTGAGGTTGTGTGTGGGAGAGAGAGGTGCCTTTGGGCACCATGAATACTTGGTATGGAGTAGGGTGTGGGAGGGAGGGAGTGATATTGGGTGCCAGGGATGCTTGGCAAGGGGTTTGGAGTGGGAGAGGTTAACTGGATGCAGGGAATGCTTGGCATGGTGTTGGTTCTGAGAGTGGATGCCTCTGGATGCCAGGGACTGCTTGATATGTGGACATGTGTGAGAGGTACAGTATATGCCACTGAGTTCTAGAGAATGATTGGCAAGGGTTGGATATGGAATAAGTACAATTCGGTGCCATGGATGCTTAGCATTGTGTTTGGTGTGGAAGGCAGTGCCAGTGGATGCCAACAATTCTTGGCATGGTGTTGGGTGTGGAAGCAGGGTGCCACTAGCTGCCTAGGAATGCTTAGCATGGGATGGTGTAAGGGAAAGTGTGCCACTAGATTCCAGGGATGCTTAGCATGTGGTCAATTGTAGGAGGGGTGTGCCACTGAACATCACTGATGCTTCACATGGGCTTGGATGTGGAAGTGGGGCTACACTGGATGTCATGGAAGGCTTGGCATGGGGTCAGGTATGGGGGGGGGTGCCACGAGATGGAAGGGATGCTTTACATGGGTTCAGGATGAAATGGGGTGAAACTAGATACCAGGGAGGCCTGGCAATGATATTGCTCTCCACAAAAATGTCTATCTTATTGCAATATGTGTGTGTAACTTTAAAGACTTTTCCCTATTTTATTGACACTAAAATATAATACCCCTTGTGGGATGAGCCATGGGCCTGCACACTGCTGGGGGTTTGAGTGAAATTCTTTTCCTTCCACCAAGCAACTTCTCTGATTTGAGCTGCCCCTGTCTTCTCTACAGCTCCTCTTCTGACACTTTGTTAAATTGCCAATACCATTTTGTGAAATCCCTCTTAGACACTCCTGTCAGTGCTGGCATCTGTTTTAAATCACCCAACCCTCTCCTTAAAATAGCATAGAAACCTGGAAAGCAGAAGCCCCCTTGGCAACAACTGGAGGAGGCATTGATGGGAAATGATGATTTAGTGGGGTGTCTGCTTAGCCCGTCCCTATCAGCAAAGACCCAGCAGGTGGTAAGAAACCCCTTTACAAAGATTACTTGGGTTACCTGGAGGAGGGTACATGGCTACATACTTGATCCCCTAGGCAGCTCCCCTCTCGCTAAGGTTATTTATTTTATTTTATTTCGTTTTTGTTGACCGGGTAAGTGCACTAGACAAATTCTGCCTATTTTCAAGCATGACCCGGGGAAGGGGATACAGATGAATGCCAACTGACTTTGAACCAGATTAAGCTGTTGGTAGTATTTTTAGTGAATGGGGGGAATTTGGCCAGGGCACTGGGGAAAATTCCCCTTCTCTTTACGAGAAGTGCCATGGGATCTTTAACATCCACCTGAACTATCACCAGAACAGGCAGATGGGACCTCAGTGTAATGTTTCATCCGAAAGATGGCACCTTAGGAGTGCAGCACCCCCCTCATGCTGCACTACAGTGTCAGTATTGGGATATTAACCCAAGTGCCAGGTGTGGGAATACAACCCACAGCCTTCTGATCTCCCAGCCTCAGAGGCGAGTGTGCCACTTGCTGAGCCACTGACAATGACACTGACACTGACAATGACACTGACACTGACACTGACAATGACACTGCTGAGATGGCAGAAGTCTTTAAAGGGCAGAAATGATTTTTGTTTTTTGTTCATTAGGGCCTACTACAATGGGAGAAGCAGGGAATTGTCACAGTGGGGGACTTATGTCAAGGAAGGGGAGAGATGTCATCTTTTATTGAGCTCAGAGACCAGTTTTATATCTCCAAAACCTCCTACTTTGTGTATTTGTGTGTGAGGGAGCTATTGACAGATGCCCAGGGAAGGGACATCTCACCATCACCTTCTCTCATAGAGAACACATACATCCAGGCTCTCTGCAGTCAAACCCCTGGCATCATATTACCATACTGCATGATCAGAGGGACCCCTCTTACAAATGACTACAGGGGGGCCTTGGAGAGAGATCTGGGGACTCCAGTCACCCCTGAGGTTTGGGTGGTGGCCATTCACCACACAAAATTGTGTGTCAGAACCAACTGTTTGAGACAAATTTACTGCAACGTCCTATATAGGACTCACCTCTCCCCATAGAAGCTTAATAAGCATAAGCACTCCATTAGTTTTGAGTGCCCCAAGTGCAAAGTTGCTGAAGACTCCTATATTCATATGTTATGGGAATGCCCCAAAGTTATGCCCTTCTGGCAGTAGGTTCATTAGAATAATGGAGGTAGTACTAGGTCCGGGACTCCCATCCCGCACCCCTTGAGTTTCTGCTGGGAGCTGAGGAGTGGTTGGATGGATGGGGAAGGAGGGTACTGTGGAGACTGGCCTTGGTTAATATGAGGAAAACCATGGCCCAGTATTGGGACAAGCCAGCTCCACACCCTGTAGCAGTATGGGTGTCTAACCTACTGGAATGCTTGAAACTGGAACTGGTACAACTAAACTCTGTGGGAGAAAGTGAAAAATTCGACAAGATGTGGTCCCCTCTACTCAAAGCATTGGAATCAGGAGGGATGTCGAGCCCCAGGATGAGTTGCCTCTCAACCCCCCTTGAGGGAAACATAGAAACATAGAAGTTGTCAGCAGATAAGGACCACAAGGCCCATCCAGTCTGCCCATTTCTTTTTCTTCCTTATGAATGTGCCATAGGCCATTGCTCTGTCAATGGCCTATCTATTCATACTCATCTGTATTGCTCCCTTATGCCTATGATTAGGTGGGGAGATGAATCATTCCCATTCTAGAGACCGGCCTGGTGGTCTGGCAGCCACGCTGGGCTAGCCGTTTGTTTGTGTCACTGTCTGCCATTTTGTTTTCTGTTTTAGCGCTGCTCTATGTGTTTTAATGCCGTTTTTTCCTTCCCCGTCTACCACCGCAAGTGTATCTGTTTCCGCTTCATAGAAACTGTGTCTACGTTTTTGTGGTTCTGTTTCGAGCCTGCTTGTGGGCTGGGACTAAGCGTGGGGGCAAGGGGAGTTGTGGAGGATGTTAGCGAAGCCCCTGTTCCATCTAAAATGTTGACTCTTTGAGCTGTCACTGTAAGTTTTTCTCTCATTGTATTTGGACTGCGTTTTGGAATTTTTATTGGTTTCTTTTGCTCTCAGTG
Organism: Neoceratodus forsteri; assembly: GCA_016271365.2. NCBI lineage: Eukaryota > Metazoa > Chordata > Ceratodontiformes > Ceratodontidae > Neoceratodus > Neoceratodus forsteri. Next base: position 1,268,907,629 of record CM057453.1, read on the forward strand.
GTGTCTTGTTGGGCACTGAGTGGACTGGTTGGGGATTGCTGTGGAGATCAAGCAGCTCAGGGCCTGGTGTCTGTCGCCTAGTGCGAGGTTCCCGATTGTCAGCTGTGTCCCCCGGAGTGTCCCTCGGAGCACTTTGTGTTTGACTCCAGGAGGATTATTGGGAGCTGTGATTCTGTGAACCTAATTGGAAGAGCTATTGGATAAAGGGATTTTAAGTTTTCTGCCGACTTTTTGGAGTGTTGGATGTGATTGTCCATATTTGCGACTGGGTGAACTTGGGCTTGGACTTTAAAGTTGGGTTTGCGGGGTTCTTGAGGGGCCTCAGGGTTAGTGTCACACACAGAGGTGGGGAGTGGGGCCGGTTGGAGGGCCGGTCCATTATTCCCCTTCCCTTAGACTCCTGGGGTAGCCAGCCTGGGGGCTGACTTAACATGGAGTCGAGGTGGTGAGCCACTGACAGGCTGGGGTAATTCCCTCCTGAAACGCTGGAAAGAACCTGCGGCCTACTGATGGTCCTTTTGATGTGGAATTGGAAGCCTGAGACTTGAAGACTGGGAATTACGTTGTTCGCTGATTTTCCTGATGACATTGGGGCTGGTATACTGAACCTTGTATGCTGAGTTCATATAAGGCTGTGTGTTTGATGTGTCTACAGCCAGACTGGACCTCTGCTGACTGCATACTTTGTGATTTATGTATATTTTTGCGGAAATTGTGTGAGCAGTGAGAGTGCTTGGTAACATCTGTGAATCCACCTATCTTCCAGATATATGTGAGAGATATTATCTGGAAGGTGGTTTCTAAATTATTTCCTCAAATTTTATTTTTTATTATTTCATTATTATTATGGATGTGTATTTATTTGTTTCACAATAAGCAGTGAGAGTGCTTAGTTTTAGTAAGGCACCAGGTAGTGAGAGGACCTGTGTGCTATATCATTGTTTTTTGGTTAGTTTAAATTTGGTTGGCCCCCAGGTAGTGAGAGGACCTGTGGGCTAAATAAATAAATGTGTTAGGGAGGTTTATGCATTTAGATGGTTTAGTTTATTTTAATTTAGTTGTTTGTTATTTTAATTTGGAGTGGGTATAGATTATTCAGCTGTGGGAAGTGGGAGGAGAAGTTTAGGATAGGTTGAGATTTTTGGGGTTTTATATATTATTTACGGTTGTTGCAAATTGAGCAGCTAGATTTATATTGTATCGTTATGTTTTGGGCCTGGGATACATGTCAGTGTGTTACCCCCCTGGTCATGTACTATTCAGCCTCCGCTCTCCATGCCCTCCACCCTTTTTTCCCTCCTCTGTTGTCTTTTTCCATCTATCAACGTTGTTGGGCCTTGGGTATTGCTCGCAGGAGGGGGGGCGGAGTGGGGGGTGTGAACAGTGGATGCTGGAAGAGCGGGGTGCTCCCATCGGGGTTGTTAAGCCCAGAAGATGCCCTGGGGCAAAGTGGAGTCTAGAACGTGGGCCATCTTGTCTAGTCTCCATACCCAAGGGCACCATTGTTGGGGATGGGCAGGTGGTCGGGGCAGCCCAGGAGCTCTGTCCAACTCGGGCGGTGTTGAGTAAAGCCAGATCTGTCAAAAACAAGACCGCAGTTATTGCAGATCTTGTTGGGTCGGCAGATCTGGCATGCATCACCGAAACCTGGTTGGATGATAATGCAGGCCCCATACTAGAGGCCGCAATTCTGGCTGGGTATGCTACAGTGATACACCGCTCGAGATTGGACTGGGGTTGTGATCTGTTTCAAGACCGAATTGGATTTCACCAGTGTTCCAGTTGAGGAGGCCAGATCATTTGAATGTGCTGTGGTAGCAGGTGTGGGCTATAGGATAGCTCTCATCTACCATCCACCCGGAGATGGGAAGCAATTCCTTAAGGAAGTGGTGGACTTCGTGGTCGACATGGCATTTGAGTCACCCAGGCTGATGGTCCTGGGTGACTTCAATGCCTGGATCGATGACGGACTCTCGCAATTTGAACAACACTTACTCCAGTTGATGAATTCACTGGGCCTTACACAAGTGGTTACCACTGCGACCCATAAATGTGGCCATTCTCTTGACCTGGTTTTCCTCCTGGGGATTGAGGCCTCTGACGTGGGTGTGGAACCAGTCGGATGGTCTGATCACTACATGGTGCAATTAAATTTTTGCACCCCCTCCCAGTAGGCCGACCCCTGTGGAGATGGTCAAGTACTGTCCTTTACGGGATGTTACTTCCGATGGTCTAGCAGCGGTGCTTGATCTTTCAGACTTTCCTGTGGCTAGCAGTGATCCGGAGGTTTTGGTTCTGGCCTATAATAAGGCCATTACCTCAGCCCTGGATTCTATTGCTCCAGTATGTGTGCATCCTCTCTCTCTTCGCCCTCGGTCTCTGTGGTTTGATGGAACCTTGAGGGAGTTGCTGCGACTAGGACACAGGTTAGAACATTGTTGGTGGAAATCCGGCTTACATGCTGACCATCTTAGACTGCTAGAGCATTATCAGCTTTATCAGTCAGAAATTTCCCTTAAGAAAGCAGAGCTCCTGTCCGGGGAAATTGCTGCCGCTCAGAACTGACCAGTTCAACTCTTCAGAACTGTGGACAGGCTGTGCAACCCAGCCTGTCTGCAGGTCCGAAGAGCTTTTTCACAATTGCAGTGTGACGAGCTTGCCCAGTTCTATGCTGATAAGTTGCCGACATCAGGTTGGAGATCCGTGCGACACATTCTATGTGAGTTGCTGATGATCAAGACTTGGCCACTATCCCTCCGTTCTCCTGGAGTACCTTCGACCGGCCGGAAATCGTGGATGTTATGTGGATTGTTCAGGGGATGTGCCCTACATGCTGTAGTTTAAATCCTGGCCCTACATCCCTGATAATGGGTTGTGGTGATTCTATCGGCCCGGTTCTGGCACAGATAGTCTGGTGCTCCCTTGACTCTGGTGAGTACCCCTGCTCTTTGACACCTTTGTTGAAGCAAGCTTCATTGGACCCAGACTCTCTTGCAAACTACAGGCCTATCTCTAACCTTCCTTTTGTAGGGAAGGTGATTGAGAAAGTAGTGCCTGCTCAGCTGGAGAACCATTTGACCATCCAGAGCATCTACGAACCTCTCCAATCCGGTTTCCGAAAGAGGCATAGTACCGAGACTGTGCTGGTTCGGGTGCTCAATGATCTCCTGCTGGCGAGAGACCAGAGAAAATGGTCCATTTTGGTACTTTTAGATCTGTCATCAGCTTTTGACACCATTGACCATGGGGTTTTGCTTGAGCGCCTGAGATTTATCTGTGGGCTCTCTGGTTTGGTCCACAGATGGTTTACATCTTTCCTCACTGGATGAACTCAGAGGGTGGTGTCAGGGTTTTTTTCCTCTGATCCTATCTCTCTGTCTCGTGGGGCTCCTCAGGGCTCAGTGCTGTCCCCCATGTTGTTTGCTGTATACATGCTTCCCCTCGGAGACATTGTAAGATGGTATGGGCTGAGGTTTCATTACAATGCCGATGATACCCAGCTCTACCTGTCTTTCGTGCCCAACCAGGAAGGAGCACTCTCGGTATTTAACGACTGCCTCATTGAAATCCAGGACTGGATGAAGTCCAGCTGGCTGAAGTTGAACCCTGGGAAGACGGAGGTGATAGTTGTGGATCCAGGTCACCGGATGGGGGGTTGAGGCGAATTCGACCCTTAGGATTATTCCTTGGGGACTCTGAGCTTCCTTCCTCTGAAGAGGTGCGAGACCTAGGGGTGATACTTGACGTGGGGTTGACACTTCGAGCACAGGTGTCAGCTGTCATTAAGTCATCTTTCTACCATCTGAGAAACATCGCTTGCATCAAGCACCTTGTTACATCCGGTGACCTTCCTACATTGATCCATGCCTTCGTGACCTCGCGTCTGGATTATTGCAACTCGCTTTACTTTGGGCTACCGGGGGTTGACATCTGCCGCTTGCAGCTGGTGCAGAATTCTGCAGCCCGATTGTTGATGGGGACTCCTAGATCTTCCCATATTACGCCGGTGCTGCGGGAACTGCACTGGCTGCCTGTTCAGTAGCGGATCACCTTCAAAGTCGGTTTATTGACATATAAAGCCCTACACGGACTGGGCCCTGACTACCTGAAAGAGCTTCTGGTTCCTTATCGCCCTGAGCGACCTCTCAGCTCGGCCATCGAGGGGTTGCTGGAGATTCCGAGGGTGTCTTTAAAATCTGCTGGGGCCTGGGCATTTATGTTCGTGGCCCCTAGCCTCTGGCATTCTCTATCCCATCGGATTAGGGAGTGCATGACCGTGGGGGGATTCAAACAGGCCTTAAAAACCTTTTTTGGAAAAAGGCATACGGTGATGAAGATTGTAGATTCTGATTGTACTGTGTGTTTTAATGGGATTATGATATTGTTTTATCTGTTTTAACTGTTTTAATTGTACTGCGCCTTGATATTTGAAAGGCGCATTAAAAATAAAGTATATTATTATTATTATCCCATGCCTGTTTGAAGCCCTGCACTGTATTCATATCCACCACTTCCTGAGGTAGTCCGTTCCATGCATCCACCACCCTTTCTGTGAAAAAGAACTTCCCACATTACCCTTAATCGGCCTCCTCTAATCTCATGCTGTGTCCTCTTGTCCTGCTATTTTTCTCATATTGAAACATGTTAGACTCTTTCACCTTATTAATGCCCTTAAGGTGTTTGAATGTTTCGATCATATCGCCTCTCCTCCTTTGCTCTGGGGTATACATATTGAGCTCGTTAATCTGTCCTCATATGTTTTCTGATGCAGTCCCTGCACCATTTTGGTTGCCCTTCTCTGGACTGCCTCAATTTGGTTAATGTTCTTGTGAAGGTGTGGCCTCCAGTACTGCACACAGTACTCCAGATGGGGCCTAACCAGTGTCTTGTAAAGAGGGATTATTACCTCCCTCTTCCGACTTGTGATACCCCTACTAATACACTCCAACATCCCTCTAGCCTTACCTACTGCTTTAGTGGTCTGTTTGGAAGATTTCAGGTCATCGGTGATGATGACGCCCAAGTCTCTTTCTTCCCTTGTGACTGCCAGCAACTCCCCTCCCAGCCTACAGGTGGCTTCAGGTTTTCTCTTCCCTATGTGCATGATCTTGCACTTTTTTGTGTTAAACTCCACTTGCCACTCTTCCGACCATTTTGCTAATTTATCCAGATCTCTTCTCATTCTGCCCACCCCATCTGTATCATCTACTTTGTTGCAGATCTTGGTGTCATCTGTAAACAGACAAACCTTACCCTCCAGTCCTTCTGCAATGTCACTGATGAAGATATTGAAGAGGACTGGCCCCAGGACTGATCCCTGAGGTATCCCACTTGTGACTTGCTTCTCTTCTGACTGCATACCATTTACCACCACTCTCTGTTTTCTGCCTGTCAACCAATTTGCCACCCAGTTGACCAACTTCTGACCCACCCCGAGCCTACCCAGCTTATTAATCAATTTTCTATGTGGAACAGTATCGAAAGCTTTGCTGAAATCAAGGTAGGCGACATCAACTGCTCCCCCTTGGTCCACCACTCTGGTTACCCAGTCAAAGAAATCTATGAGATTAGTTTGACAGGACCTTCCTTTTGTAAACCCATGCTGTCTTGGATCCTGTGCTCCTATGGATTCCAGGTGTTGCAGTATGCTTTCCTTAAGGAGTGCCTCCATAATCTTGCCCACTACTGAGGTAAGACTGCCTGGTCTGTAGTTCCCTGCCTCCTCCTTGCTACCAGTCTTGTGAGGTGGGATCACATGAGCTCTTCTCCAGTCTTCTGGGACCTCTCCTGTGCTCAGAGACTCACTAAGCAGTTCTGATAATGGCTCTGCTAGTTCCACCCTTAGCTCCTTAAGTACTCTGGGATGTATGCCATCAGGTCCCATTGCCTTGCCTTGTCCATCCTGAGCTTATCGATCTCTTGTAGGACCCTTTCTTTTGTAAAGGGACTAGTGCACAGCTCCCTCCCCCCTGTGTCCATGGTGCTGAGCTGTGGGCCCTGCCCTACCTTCTCTTCAGTAAATACTGAGCAGGATAGATGCTTTTACATGATCTTCCTCACATGCCCCCTTATCTCCTTTGATTTTAGCAATACCCCCTTCTGGACTTTTTCCTTTCACTAATGTATCTATAGAAAGTCTTGTCACCTTCTTTTACTGTTTGTGCTAGTGTTTCCTTGGTTTGGGCCTTTCCCTGCCTTGCTGCCTTCGCTGCTTCCCTTAGGGAAGTTTGGTATGGCTCCCAACCTTCATCCTGCTGCGTTCCCTTACATTTCCTGAAGGCCAGCCTTTTGGCTCTGACCTTTCCTGCTACTGTTTTTGAGAACCAAAGTGGTTTCCTTCTTCTTTTGCACTTCCTTTTATCTCTAACACAATGGGATGTTGCTTCAAGTATTGCATCTCTAATGCTTGCCCACTTTGCCTGTACTCCCTCACCTGTATTTCTTTTTGCCAAGGCTAGCTTAACTCTGTTGGCCATCTTATCCAAAGTCAGCTCCTCTGAAGTCCCATATTTTTGCCTTGGAATGGGATGATTTAGTTCTAGTGGCCAAATTGAACCACACCATGTGATGGTCACTGGCCCCCCAGTGACCTTCTACCTGGAGATCTGTGATCCTTTCCCTGTTAGTCAGTACTAGATCTAGGATGGCCCTGTCTCTTGTGGGTTGTTGTACCAGTTGTTTGAGTCCCTCCTCCTGCAGGGAATCCACCATGTGTCTAGTTCTGGCAGATGTTCCTGCTGGTATTGACCAATCTGTATCTGGCATGTTGAAGTCTCCCATTATCAGAACCTCCCCTTTAACTGTTATGTTTTGTATATCTTCTAACAGTAATGTGTCTGTGTTCTCCCCCTGGTCTGGAGGTCTGTACACAACCCCAGTTCATATGGCTGTCCCATTTCCTGTTTCCAGGGTGACCCACAGTTCTTCTGGCTCCTTATGTGTATTCTGAATTTCTGTAGCTTTGATATTTTCATTGACATAAAGGGCCACTCCACCCCCCCACACACTTTTTGCACCTCGGTCTGTTCTGAACATTACATAGCCAGGTATTGAAGTCTCCCAAGTGTGGTTACTGGTAAACCATGTCTCGCTAATGGCTACTATGTCCAGTTTAGCCTCTGTCATTATTGCCTGCAGGTCTGGGGTCTTGTTTCCAAGACTGAGAGCATTTGTGTACATGATTTTCCATAGGCCAGATTTCGGGGAGGGGCCGGAGAGAGTGGCATTTTACTGCTTTACTCGGACTCACCAGGACATCTCTGTAGTGGAGTTATTATGGTAAGGGACAACAAAGGGTTAAACACAGCCTTAAGTGCTTTGTATGAATTGTATCACATAAACTATGTTACTGGGTGAGTTCATGTTTGTTATACTTCTCACATATGAATAATGTTGGTTTATGCTCATTAATTACTGTACATGGTTGCAATGACTGCAATGTTGAAAGGAGGCAGTATAGCACTTTGGTTTAGAACACTGAGCTGCAAACATGGAAACATGGGTTTGAATCCCACAGCCCCCACTTTCATATTGTGTGAACCTGAGCAAGTCACTTAACTTTCTTGTGCTCCCAGATCACACCTGGAAACAAGCTTCAAGTTAGTGTGCCTTTCCTGGTTAAACAATTCCCCCTTTCACTATTCTGCTAAACTTTAAAATAAAGTTTACAAAAACAAAATGCTCGGAAACCAGCAGCACCTGGCATAATAGTGTCCTTAAAGAGCCCCTAATATTGCAGGGGAAATACTGGAAATATTGGGAAAACATTGTGAGACATGCTTCAGCTTATATTTTATACAGTACGATGCTTCTTTGTAGTGCCTCATTTTATGTTTGCTTGCTAATGGTTTAGCAAACATTGCAGTCACTCTGGATTTCTCACTGGGGCCTTGTGGGCTTGGCAGAGATCAACCACTCACACAGCTACAAAATGCAATGATAGCCTTCTTTCTCTTGCATTACTCAATTGGCATACAGTTGTTTAGCCATTATCCATTACATTTTCAGTCTATGCCATCGCTGCAAAATATGCTTTTTTAGCTAGTCACATTGCTTGTTTTCCTGTCATACCAGGACATTTCCCCATCACCACCCCATCGGTGAGTCCCTCCCTGCACAGCAGGGCATTTTTCTCCATTGCCACCTGATCAGCTGCTCCATGCACAACAATGAATTTCTGTCTGCTCAGCAGCTCCCTGTACAGCAAGTCATTTCTACGTTGCCACCCAGTAAGTGCCATCCTCCACAACAGGGCTTTCCTCGAGTTCCACCCAATCAGTTGTTCCCTACACAAGAGTATTTCTCAATTTCCAGTGGCGCCGCCTAGAGGAATGCAGCACTGAGGACTGAGCTCTGACAGATCACATCCAAAAGAGCTCCTAAAGTAAGGAATTTTAACCAAATATTTTCAAAAAATTAACAGACAGGAGCAACAACTGCTAATGGGTGGGAAAAAAAAAGAAACAAGATGAGCAAACGGCGCTAGATGTTCATAGATCCACTCCCATAGTGGCACAACCTATGCAGCAAAACCAGGCCATGGCTGCCTTCATGGAGCCCTCGATGCAGCCTACAAACTCAGAAATCCTAGAAGAGCTGAAAGCCTTCCGGACAGACGTTAAAACCTACCAAACGGAACTCTCTGCAGAAATAACAAAAATAAATGGGCAAATAATTGAACTACAATCGCATCACTCTGTCTTGGACACTAGAGCTGATCACCTGGAGTGGGTCATAGTACACTTACTAATGGAGCACTGGGACCTCATTGACAAATGTGATGACCTTGAAAATCGCTCCAGGAGGAGGAATCTCAGAATTACCAGAATACTGGAGGACGAGGAGGGGCGAGATATGGCTGCCTTCCTCGACGGGATGCTCTGGGAAACCTTGCAGCTCAGTCCAAATATGCTTTTAGACATTGAGAGGGCACACAGGGCCCTAATACCAAAACCAAGACATCCAGATCAAAGGCTGAGGGCCATTCTTGTGAAATTCCTGAGCTATGCAGCAAAGCAGCAACTGCTGCTCACAGCCTGGAGAAAGAAGAAAGTCCTGTACAAAAGCACCAGAATATTTTTTTTAAATGATTACTCCTACCTGGTGGCAACTAAACAAAGAGCATATGCCCCCATCCTCAGGACACTGAAGGAGCAAGCCTTAAATTCCAGATCCCATACCCAGCAAGACTCATCATAATGGTACATGATGGACCTAAATTCTTTGAAACTCCAGAAGAGGCGACGGAGTTCCTCCATACCAAGGGCATTTCAGTACCACTCCCAAGAAGGCAGATACCAGCTAAAAATGCAGACAAGCGAGAGATCCGTGGAGTGGCCTGGAGTACGATGGCTGACCAAAGAAACAGGAGGCAACAGGCAACATCCACTATCCGAGACATAAAAGAACTGCTCCGACAGTTTGCCCAGCCACCAGCGAAGTAAACCAACAAAAGCAATCCAGAGCAAAGATGGACTTTGGAGCACCCAGAAAGGAAATTGGAGAGCTAGCGGTGAACGATGGGACTGAATGCAAGGCACGGTGGGAACGCAAGCACCCGGGTCACTGGGATTGCTTGTGGGCCCAACTGTGCACAAAAGGACCATAAGGACCAGATGCCTTGACTCCCTCAAAAACCCACAGAAAGAATCTGTAATTCATGTGTAACCCCTAGATGGCGCTATCCCAGGGGCTACTACCCCTGCCTGATTTGCCACTAACAGGTTGAGGGGCCTGGATCCAATGGCGGGTGCCTCCACCCAGAGGTCAGGGTTTGCAATAGTTAAACTAACTTGGTCACAGCCCTCTGGGACACTGCAACCCCCCTTTCTTCCCACTAGTGGCCCACACAATATATCAGAATTACCTTCACAGTATACACTTACCCCAGGTCTGGTTCCGCACTGGGACCTCCTGTGAAATGAGATACAGTGCAACAATCACAGTACAGTACTTTAACATAGACAAATACCTCAGGCAGTATAACTTTGCTGAAACAAGCAGCTCTGATTTATTTAGGGGATATAACAAGGACAGGGGAAATCAGGTTAATTAGCTTATCACTCTAATAATCTACCTATGGCTCTGTGCACAGGCCTATCCCTATCAGTTACTGTCCCTGGGTACCCAAGCCCTAGTGGCTAGTCCAAACCGTGACAGCTGGTAGGGCCCTTTCACACAGAGAAAAGGAGAATTAAACAGTCAGCAGTACAGTAATTCCATTTGGATTTAATGTGGCAATTCAACAGGAGCAACCCTGAATTAGTACTCACGACCTCCAAATAAGATAGGGTCCTTCAATGTCAGCAGGGCTCACTTGAGGTACACAAACCTCTTCACACATCCATATAAAAGAAAGTACTATACCAGGCAGGCTGCATCTGTATCCCGATGCTAATTACTGCACAATACCGGGAGAACACACAGCAGATTCAGTTCCTGACAGACCGAAGCAATTTTCAGCAATTCTTCCAGTCTTCTACAGGGTGAGCCTGGTTTCTACTCTTCAGAGATCCTTTGATTCTTTCACAGGACGGATTCAGTCCTAACAAGCTGCAGACCGAACTCTGGGCCTTACACACGTTTTTGACTAAAACTGCACACTGAAAAGCACAGGGTCCTTCCTTCTTCACTGCCAAAGCTCAACTGAACTCCAACTGACGAAACCGGCACTTCCTTTGAGTTCCTCCCAGTTCTTGACTGGATTGGCTGTCACTCACAATAGACTGCTGCTGTTGGTCCAAAAGGCACTGAAGTCTAAACTACATCTCCCAGAGTCACTGCCCATACAATCCTCTTGTGGCTGGCTCAGATTATGAGTCAAGTTCTGATTCATCCAAGGCATCATTTTAGAGCTAGCTTACCCCACACTGATTGGTCCAGTTCAGCAGTTCAAAACTAGAATGGGGAACTAGCAGACACAGTTCTGACTGCAAAGAAAGCAGGTTAGACAAACTGTAATTTCATTATTACTCTAAATAATTTCTGGCAAACAGTTACATCTTTCAGATAGGTTCCTTTGCACTCCTAGTGACTGCAAAATGAAGTGAATTGGCAGCAGCTCGAGTGGTACTCAGAGAAGCACACAGTCCCCCATACAAACTAATTATGTCTGCAAGCAGACAGCTCTTAAAGAGACAGTACCAGAGGCTCTAAAACACTCACTGATAAATGGCTTAAATGCCAAACACCATTCAGGCTTGGAGCATTCAAGCAAGCTCCTGGAAGTCTTTTGGGAACCCCCATTTGCAGGGGTTACACCTGTACCCTGAAGGTAAGGGGAGGGAGGAGGGAAACTTCCCATATATACATCGAAACACGATGGGAATAGGGAGGTACAGGCCATCCATCATGTTCCAGGGAATACAATGAACCCCAATGAGGGAAAGACAGGAGGGGGAGGCCTGGTAGGGAGGGATCAGAGAAAGGAGAACAAAACATCAAAGCCTGGCACCATCCAAATATACCCCCCGTGTGGTGCCCGAGAGGTAGGTCGTGACTGCTGGAGAGGAACAGGGCCTAGAGATTGAGGTGGCTTAAGAAGGCGACACAGGAGAATGACACTATCATGAGGATGCGGCCTAGCAGACCCAGGATAAATTGGGTCCCCTTTGAACCAGATCTCACACTTTTAACACAATAAAAGGGGTAAAGGGCAACAGAGATCTGGCCGAACGGGGAGACAGTGATCCCTGGATCATCTTGGAAGATCAAGCCCAATTAAAGAAGCTAGTGGGGGTGGGGGGTGAGCCACCCTTGGATGCTTAACAGGGGGTCGGGGCTGTGATGGTCCTCTCCACCACATCCTGGGGACCACATGGGCAGGAAACCCCACCACATTGAAATAGCGACAGGGGGGAGGGAGGTAATCGCGAGAACTACCCATGCAGCTGGCTGGGGGCTTTGTTCCCCCCCCCAGCTGTCGTGGAAAACCATGAGGGGAAAGAAATGGGAGGGGGGCAGGGGGGACAAGAAGACTCACACTAGCTGCTATTGTCAGCTGCAAATAAAAATAGCACATCATAAAGGCAGGATCTCTGACATAGGGAAATGAAAGAAAAGTGAGGGATGGAGGATGGAGGGGATAGATGGAGGAAGGGAGGGGAGACCCGAAGAGCCTGACCCCTGAGAGACAGTACAAAATAGCACTGGCCCTATGCCCAATATTGAACCCTAGAGACAGCCCCATTCCCCCAGTACAATAATCACCCACAACCTCAACTATCTGAGACCTACAATCCTTAAAAGTGAACAATGTTGATATTAATGTGTAATACTGTAGAGTATGGGTCTTCAGTGGATCTAGGTCACTGCTGTCACCCTATATGGACAATGAGGGTAATAACACTAGAAAGACAGAAAATAGCCCGAGCTAACTGTCCACTGGAAAGGGGACCAGCCTGACCATGGGAACTGGGGGGGGGTAAGGGAGCCCAGAAAATGACAGTCACGTCACGGGAGGGGGGGGACGCAAGATGGGTACTGCCATGGGGGGGCATCCTATCCACTGGGAATTGACTTTTAATGGGTGGGACTGATCTTCATCACTCGCTAACCAGCAACCTTGCTGAAGTAAGATCATCTATCAATGCCCCACCAGACAACACATCATAACCAGAATGGATGGGGTTGCTCAGACTACTTTTCACTACTCCCTCTTCGACTTACTGCATTGACCTCAGGGCAGACGCCTAACTAAGGGCAGGGACCAGGTCACTAGCTGGGACCTATCCCTACTAGTAGCAACAAGCTGCTACAGGGGCCCATGGTCCACTGTGACTATCTCCCTCCCGCAAGGAGTCAACACCAGCTCCTAAATAGGGGAGGCGAAATGCCTCTCCCTACCTTGGAAGCGCATGGAGCACTAGGCTCCACCTTAGTCATGCCAACCTGTGGTGGCAGGAGAGATGACTACCTAGGAATAGTAAAAGGCAATAACAGTGGCCAAAGGAGCCTAACCCATGACGACCTACAGATTGCACTGTATATTTTTTGGAAATTGTGTTTGTCAATGATATCTATGTACAGTATATAGTTCTACATAAACATTAAAATACGTCAACCTATGTGGCTCTCTCTCTTTTATCCTGCACCCTGACACACAAACATTTATCTCAGACACCGAAGAGGACCTTGACCCAAGCTACAATAAGTGCCCCCCATCATATTATCAATGGATAAATCATCCTTAGTCATCTTGCTTAACATTAATGGGATATTAATCCCATTAAAAGAAAATGTTTACTCCAAAGACTGAAGAGGGACAGACCAGAGGTTGTGTTCCTACAGGAGACACACCTACCGGAGGCGGAGCATCTTAAATTAAAACATATGGGCTTCCAGACAGTCATCTCAGCTTCACACAGCTCAGGCAACAGGAGGGGAGTAGCCATTTAAATACCCAGAGGAATCCCTTTTACCCTATAAGATACAATAGTCAACCTGGACGGCAACTATGTCATCGCAACAGGGCTCCTGTACAATGCCCCAGTGACGCGGCCATCCCTATATATTCCCCCAGGGTCCAAAAAAAGGATGGTGCAGAGATTCCTAAATCACTTACTCCTAGTAATGAAAGACCAGCTCATTATGGGAGGAGACCTCAATGCCACACTGTCCTCAACATTTGACTCCACGGGCCTGAAGCAGCATCATCGTACCCCAATCCAAAAATACCTTAAACACACCTTGTCCCACCTGGGGCTGGTAGACCTGTGGAGACACTACTTTCCAACAGGATGGGAGTACACCCATTTTGCACCTCACATGGGAAACTCCTCCAGATTGGATTACCTTTTCACAACTATGGAGCACCTAGATGAGGCAGTAGACATCAAGCATAGAACCACCATTCTCTCAGACCATTCAGCCATATATGCCAAATTCCACCTAGGGAAGCCAAAATGTAACACCACTTGGTGACTAAACCTCACTCACCTTCGAGACCCACAGCTTAAACAACATATACTAAAAGCCATCCCACGCATAGAGAACGACAACCGAGACTCTACCATATCGGTGACAGTCATATGGGACACAATAAAAATGGTCCTTAGGGGAGAGATAATCGCGTATTCAGCAAAAAAGAAAAGAGAAAAGGAAAAAAATTGAGGGGGAGTTGCAGGATAAGCTGCACACACACTGCAGACCTTCGTACACTGCAGACCTTCATACACCAGGCAGACACCAGTGTACTATCCCAGCTTAAACAAATTAAGCAAAAATTGCAAAAGTATCAAGGCCAAAGAATTGAGCAGCAATTGGCATACCTAAAACTCACCCACTACGAAGGAGGACCACGTGGAGTACGCACCCTCACACGGAAATTGCAGGTTTCACAAACCCAGTGTACTATTCTTTAGGTGAAGCTACCTCTGACTGGAAGCTGCAATACTGAACTTAGGATCTGCAAGAAAGCAAGTTGTGCTCACAACAGAGGGAGGTGAACCTTACAATTTACAATTGTCTTTGGTTTATAGCAGTTCATCAGAAAAGCTAATATTCTTCAGGTAGAGGCTACTTCTAACTGAAAGGTGAAATAAGGAACTTAGAATAATCAGGAAAGACAGTCTTTTAATCAACAGAGGAAGGTGGACCTTGCTTTACTTTTGTTACAATTGTTATTATCTTCAGTGCAGGTAGGGTTTAAACCCAGAGGGACTGAATGCTTTTATTGTGTCTCTCCTTGTGCACAGCTGACTTGATTGAAATTATTGATTGACTGTTTGCATTGCAATATTTTTAATACTGTGAGTTATTCACTGGGCTAAGAATTTGTCATAAGTCCTGAAGTGAGTGTAGGTTACAGGCTGTGTATTTGACCCAGACAGTGCCCCAGGTTTTTTTTTTTTTTGTGTTTATCTCTGTGTGCCTTTAAAGGCAGTTTTGGGGCTGACTGCTTTCAGAGCACAAATCACCAGGCTGTTTTGGGGCTGGGGAGGTTTACCTGTGTCTGACTTGGATGTTTGGATTTTTCTCTGTTCAATTAGCAGAGTATTTTCTCTATCAAACTGCCGTGTAGGGCATCTTCCTGACAGGAAGACACTTATTGCAGTGGTGGGTCAGAGCTTTTAGCTGATTGTTTCATGAGGGCACAGTTTAGGCCCAAACCCTACCCACCCCTCACGCCACCCACCCTTGGAAATAGTTCCTTATACCTAGGGTTCTGACATCATTTCCTCAAGAGGGCAAGGGGCATATCACTGTCATATCCTTTCTAGCACATTGCACTGAAAATATAAGCATACACATTGTATACTATATATATTCCTATATAACAAACCAAACACACACACACACACACACAAAAGGATAAACAAGAAGGTAGACAGACATGTGGGGAGTAGTGCAATGTAATGGCTGTGGAGCAGCAGTCCTCCGGGATTCTTTCTGGAAGCTGAGATGCTGCCCTTTTGCAGACAACTCTCTGCCCTGAGGGAGGAAGTTGCCCGTCTTCAGGCCACACTGGACAGTAGTAAGGAAACCTCCCCCAGGCCACACTGGACAGTAGTAAGGGAACCTCCCCCATCCAGGGAACACCAGAGCTACCACCACTACCTGACAGGTTGCGAAGAAAGCACAGCAGCTGGACCACAGTGGGCTCAAGGAGGGTGAGGGTGGTGGAACAGAGGCACACACAGTCAGTTGTTCCACTCCATAATCCATACACAATTCTGGGGGACCATAGTTCCTCTATGGATGCACCCACAGAGGAGACTAAGGAGGTTGCGGACAACTGTCACAAGGGAGGCCCACAGGAAGGAGGCAGAGGACACCACAGGGAAAGGAAGCAGCTACTGGTGGGGGACTCAATTATTAGGGGGATAGAACCGGGGGGAGTAGGGAAAACTGAAGTAAGGTGCCTGCCTGGTGCCATGTTTTGGAGGGACAGGAAGTGCATCCTCAGGATCACAAGAACAGCTGCACGGGAGTCTGAGCTGGATGTCATTGTTCACCTAGGGACAAATGACTTGGCTCATCATGAGATTAGAGCAGTGCAGGAGGACTTTGTAGAGTTGGGGAGGGGCCTAAGACAAGTAGCACACACAGTATCCTTCTCAGAGGTGCTGCCTGTCTATGGCATGGGTGAGGCGAGGGTACTTTGCAACATGCGATTTAATGAATGGTTGAAGAAATGGTGTGGAGCATAGGGATTTGGCTTCATTGGGGACTGGGGTTCCACCTTGAGGGACACCAGCCTATACTGGTAGGATGGTCTGCATCTGTCCAGGAAGGGAACAAGTCTTTTGAGCAATCAGTTTAAATGCTTCATTGGAAAGCTTTTAAACTAGTCAAGGGGGGAGGCACTGATAAGCAGCAGGAGATTCCCAGCCTCCCCCTACAAAAGAGGTACTAAATGAGAAAAAGACCAAGGTAGAAAGGACAGTGGGGGATGCTGCTACAAAAGGTAAAGCCATCAAAAAATGGAGAGGAATGAGTACCAATGCCCGTGGTCTGGGTAACAAGCTTCCTGAATTAGTGGCCTTGATGGAGGAGGAACATTTGAATATCGTGGCAGTCACAGAAACATGGTACACACAGAACCATGACTGGGACATAAACATACCAGGATACATTATCTACAGGAGGGACAGGGAGGGTAAAAGAAGAGGAGGAGTGGCTTTCTACATAAGGGAAGGAATCAAAGCAACAGAACAAAAGGGTAAACAGGGAGGAGAAGAAGCACTGTGGGTCAACTTGGAGACAGGCAATGGCACCACAATCCGCACAGGGGTTGTATACAGACCCCCCTCTCAGGGGGAGGAAATGGACAAGGAAATGATAGAAAGTATACTTAGAATGGCAGAAAAAGGGGAGATATTGCTGATGGGTGATCTGAATATGCCAGATGTTAATTGGAGTGCAGTTGCAGCAGCCATTTCTAAGAGTGGGGTTATTCTAGATATCCTACAGGGGGCATGCTTTAGACAACTAGTATTGGAACTCATTCAAGAGGGAGCAATCTTAGACCTGGTTCTCTCAAAGGGAGATGGAGAGAGGATCACAGATGTAGAAGTGGGTAGCCATCTGGGAACTAGCGACCATCGAACAGTATGGTTCACAATAAACACAGCTGTAGAGTCAAGCCATACAAAGGCAAAAGTACTGGACTTTAGGAGAGCTGACTTTGCCAAAATGGGTGAGTGCTTAAGGAATACACTAGCAAATGGGCAGGAAGGAGGGGTGGAAAAACAATGGGGAATAATAAAAACTGCCATCACAGAGGTAACAAGCCTTTGTGTGAAGCAAATAAACAAAACAAAATGATGTAAGAAACCACTATGGTTCTCAAGGGAGGTGGCAGTGAAGGTTCAAGAGAAAAAATAAAGCATTCAGGAAGTACAAGGAATCACAGAAGGAGCAGGACAGGCAATTGTATCAGTTAAAGCAAAAGGAACCTGGGAAGGCAGTCAGAACAGCAAAGGCCCAAACCGAGGGAAAGATAGCCAACTCAGTTAAGAAGGGGGATAAAACCTTTTATAGGTACATCAGGAAGCGTAGGAAGACCAAGGAGGGATAGTGAGGCTTAATAAAGGGAGGGGTGGGCAGAGGGTGACGGTGAAAAGGCAGAGATACTAAACAAATATTTTTGCTCAGTATTTACAAATGAAGAGGGGGTGGTACCTAAACCAAACAATAGAAACACTCTGGATACAGAAGTTGATACCAGCCCATTTACAGACGAAAGGGTTCTGAAAGAACTCTTAAAACTGAAGGTGGACAAAGCAATGGGGCCTGATGGGATTCATCCCAGAATTCTAAAAGAACTAAGGGTAGAACTAGTGACACCACTGACTACCCTCTTTAACAAATCATGGGAGGATGGGGTGGTACCTGAGGACTGGAGGAGGGCAGATGTGATTCCACTTCACAAAAGTGGGAGCAGAGCAGAAGCGGGAAACTACAGACCTGTTAGTTTAACCTCAGTGATAGGGAAAATGATGGAATTATTTCTGAAGGAAAGAATTGTCGAGTACCTAGAGGCCAGAGGGGCACAGGACCCAAGGCAGCATGCCTTCATAGCGGGAAGGTCATGCCAGACGAATCTAATAGATTTCTTTGACTGGGTGACCAAAGTAGTAGATCAGGAGGGCCTGGACATGGCCTACCTAGACTTTAGCAAGGCATTTGACACAGTCCCACACAAAGATTAATATATGTTAGCCAGCCTGGGAGTGGGTCCCAAGATGATAGCCTGGGTAAAGAATTGACTGGAGAATAGGACACAGAGGGTAATAGTAAATGGAGTCCACTCTGAAGAAAGGGGCTTACTAGTGGGGAACTTAGGGTTCAGTATTAGACTCGGTCCTCTTCAATGTCTTTATAAGCAACATTGCAGAGGGACTGAAGGAAAAGTATGTCTCTTTGCAGATGACACTAAGATCTGCAACAGAGTTGATGCACAAAGTGGGTGGAAAGGATGAGAAGGGACTTGGCAAGGTTAGAGGAATGGTCAAATGTATGGCAGCTTAGATTCAATGCTAAGAAGTGCAAGGTAATGCACCTGGGAAACAAAACCCAGGGAAGAGAACACAATGGGGGTGAGATACTAGCAACAACAAAATGGAAAGGGACCTGGGGTAGTCATATCAGATGACCTAAAGGTGGGCAAGCAATGTGAGAGGGCAGTAAGGAGGGTTGGGGATACTGGGATGCATGGGAGAGGCATCACCAGTAGAAAACAGGAAGTAGTTATCCCTCTGTACAGACAGCTGGTGAGACCCCATCTGAGTACTGTGTGCAGTTCTGGAGACCCAGTCTCCAAAGACATAGACAGGATGGAAGCTGTCCAGAGGAGGGCAACTAAAATGGTGCAGGGTCTGCACCGAAGTCATATGAAAAGAGACTTAAGGAGCTTAATATGTATAGCCTCGAGGAAAGGAGGGAGGGGGGGACATGATAGAAACTTTCAAGTATCTCAAGGGAATCAACAAAGTCCAAGAGGGTAGCATCTTTCAGAAAAAGAGGTGTGCAAGAACAAGGGGGCACAATTTAAAGATGGGGAAGGGGCAGCTCAGTGGTAATGTAAGGAAGTATATTTTCACAGAGAGGGTTGTGGATGCATGGAACGGCCTTCCAGAGGATGTTGTGGAGTCAAAAACAGTGATGGAATTCAAGCATGCATGGGACAGTCATAAGGCAATTCTAGGGGGTTGGGGGTAGGAAAAAGTGGGCTGCTGGTTAACTAGGATCTGCAGCTTATCCATTAGATAGGGAAATGGGCAGACTGGGTGGGCCAAGTTGTCCTTATCTGCCATCAAATTCTATGTTTTTATGTCACCCGGCTACGAGACCCAAACTCTGGAAGACTCTTACATAGGCCGAAGGAAATTAGGGACGCACTTGCAGGACACTACCATCAGCTGTACACTGCAGACCCTACCCCTGCCCCGCTGGCAAGCTAAGCCTTCTTCGGTAACCTACCCCTCCCCAGACGTAACCACAGAGAAGGCACAAAGTCTAGTAATCCTGATCACACATATGGAAATAGAAGTGGCCCTTAAACCCTCCAAAACCCAGAAAGCCCCAGGTCCAGATGGCTACCGAGTCGAGTTTTATAAAACCTTCACAAAACCTCTCCTCCCACACTTAATACATGCACTCCACGAGGTACAGGAAGGAGACCAGGCACCACCCTTGTGGAAATATGCAGTTATCTCAGCAATACTTGATCTGCATAAGGACCATAAACTATTAACCTTCTACTGCCCCATCTTGATGCTTAACTATGACTACAAATTATTCATGCCAGTTATGTCAAGGAGACTGGAGAACTTACTCCCATGATTAATAGACCTGGACCAAGTAAGCTTTGTCTGTCAAAGGCAGGCCCACGACAGTGTCAGACATAACCTGACTTTAATAGAATATGTGACCCAAAGACAAATCCCCCTGGCATTCTTAAGCCTGGATATGGAAAAAGCCTTCGATAGGGTGTCATGGCTCTATCTATGAGACACACTAACAAGATTCGGGTTCCCAGATGAGTTCATACAAACATTCCAAACCATAAATACCCCATCAAGGGCCTACCTGAAGTTAGATGGATCTCTGTTGGAGGAATTCCCTCTGTCCAGGGGAACAATGCAGGGATGCCCGCTGTCACCCTTACACATCACAATTTACCTGGAGCCATTGGCAATAGCAGTGAGACAGGACCATAAGATAGAGTGGCTCCTGATTGGGGGTAGACAAAATAAGATATCATTATTCGACGATAACATCTTGAGAAGTCTCAGGATACAAATTAAAGGACCAAAAAAACGAAGCTCTCTTTCATAATTTTACACTAACCCTCTCCCTTAAAACAACACTTAAATTCCGATGGAATCGTATGGCCATTAAATACCTAGGCATTAAACTTACAAAAAACATCAAAGTGTTAGAACTTTTAAATTATGAACCTCTCACACAACAACTAACAGAAGATGTCACAAGGTGGACCCAGCTAACATTAGGCCTTTTCAATACAATAGAAGCAATTCAACAAACTATACTGCCCCACATCCTATATTTCTTACAGACATTACCAATAATGCCCAGCAGATCACACTTTCAGGCATGGGATAGACTGATATCTCACTTTATCTGGCAAGGCCAACTGCTCAGAATTAGATTCTCAGTCATGCAGCTCCCAAGAGATAACAGGGGACTGAATCTCCCAAACCTCTGACAATATGCCTTAGCCTTTCACCTTTGTATAGTTTCCCAGTGGCTAGCCATGCCCTATCAACCCCACTGGAAACACGTAGAACAGACACTAAATAACATACAAGATGTCAGCCCATTCCTCTTTGGAAATCCGCCAATGTGTCAATCTTACATTAAATTCTCCTACTATACAGCAGAAACCTTCTGTCAGTGGATGCACATCATGTCCACTTACCTAACCCCAGCTGAACGGTGCTACATCCAAGATATGGTGACAAACTCGGCTTTCCCACCAAACAAAACAGACGGAGCCCTAAATAAATGGCAGACATTCGGGATTCGCTATACATTACAACTGCTGGGCAACACTGGAATACTTCTGTTTTTTTTCACCCGCAAGCTACATACAAGCTCCCCCAAAACCAATTCTACAAATACCTACAACTTAGGTCATACCTGCAACCCAGGGAGGAAGCATTAATACACATGAAAGAAACTCCATCCCAAATAATACAAATAATCCAAGCATCAACACAAGGAAGTACCCTACGTCACCTTATAAGTCATATATATAAAACACTACAGGCTACCCCAAGGGACTCCACTGAAACAATACTTAATAAATGGAATGCAGAACTAGACACCTAGATAAACTTAGACATTTGGCATAATACACCCTACCCTCCTACAAGTTGGTGTCGGCTACATACTGGAGAGAATATGCATGGAAATGTAGGACAAGATATTTCCGTACACTAGCAAAAATAGCTAAATACTCATCCTCAACCACAGGAGCATGCAGAAGACAGTGTGTCCACCCCTTAGCAGACTTGATGCATATTTTATAGGAATGCCCAGCCATTCAACAGTACTGGCGGGAAATATCCCAGGAAATTGAGTCCATCTTTGAGGCCCCGGGAATGGTTACGCCAATATTAGCCCTAATAGCTATCCCCCCAAGAAAGGAGAAAAATAAATGCCTTCCAGCACAAACTGGCATTGCTTCTTATACTAGCAGCAAAAAAAGTCATTACCCGATTATGGCATACAACAAAAGTGCCTACTAAGGAGATCTAGAGTGGAATCATTCAGGGTGTATATTCAATAGAGCGTCCCTCAGCAAAAATACAAAACAGAACCGTGGCCTTTGAGACACACTGGAGAAAATGGGTCCTATATCAGTTAGACATTTATTCAGACTTTGTCCCCTGAGACGAGGCCCGCCCCCACCCATCTGAATCCACACACACACACACACACACTACTAAAAATCAGTAGCTACATCCTCAAAGGGAGAGAGAGAGAGAGAGACCATATGTGTAAATAGTTCTAATGTTTTTCTACCAGTATGTTATGTTGTTTCTATGTATTCTTAGAATTTTCAATGCAAAGAACCTACCTTGGAAAACATTCCATACAGGACAACAATATACTCCGTATGTGCTAATAAGCTTGTTTACCTTTTAGGATCACTGCCGACAGTGACCATCCCCCTCTCTGAAGTTAAGTTAGTGCACGACAGAATTAGTCCTACCTGGATCCCTTAACTCGTAAGTACAACACCCCTACTATCTGAACTCCATTACCAGAACCCAGAAGATATGCAACTTACTATTTGGTTAAAACCCTTTAGAACAGAAAGAAAAGCTTCACAGGTATGGTAATCCACCAGTGCATGGAGGATAGGTAAATCTGTACAGCTACCTATTTGACAAAAGAGCCCATCAGTAGGGAAATAAAACATAAATGGGAATAAAGCATAACCTGAAGGCCAAACTGGAGAGAAAGGGGAGGAGCTAGGATGAAGGCAGTGAACTGGCTGGCCATTAAATCCTGATACTAGGAACAGCAAAGAGTGACTCAGTGGAAAATAAAAGCAGAGTTACTGAATCAAATTTATATTTGATTAGCAAGTTATGAATCTCCACTGAAAGTCCTTTCAGTGTAGATATTTGAACTAAGGAGAAAGCGAGGGGAACCCCCTTGCTCAACTATCAACAAGAAGACTCAGGCATGTATAGATCTGATAAAATATTATAATAATGACATGTACGTCTATTGAGATATAATCTGTTCGAAACCTGTAATGTGAATAAAATGTAACCAGAAACTGTTGTTCTTACTGCATGTACAACTGTTACACTCTCTGAGAAAGCAATAAAAATGTAAAATATAAAAAAAAACAGTATTTCTCTATTGCTGCTTGATCAAGTAGTCCCCTACACAGCATGATTTTACTCAATTGTTGCCCAATTGGTGGTCCCTGCACAGAAGGGCATTCCTTGACTGCTCCAGATCAGTGGCTCCTTTAACAACGAGGGCATTCCTCATTGTTACTCAATCAGTTGCTACCTTTACAGCAGGGCATACCTCAATTGTCACCTGATTGGAGGTCCCTTCACAGCAAGGCATTTTTCAATTGCTGCCAGATTGGTGGCTTTCTGCACAGCAGGGTACTTCCCATTGCCAACTGTCACCCAATTGGCAACTCTCTGCACAACAGGGTCTTTCTACATTGCTTTGGGATTCTTTCTCCATTGCTGCCTGATTGGTGGCTCCTTGCACAATAGGGAATTATTTAACTGCCACCTGATCAGAGTGTCCCCACACATCAGGTTATTCCTTGACTGCCCCATGATCGTCAGTATTCTATATTGCAGGGCATTTCTCCTCTGCTTCCCAGTCAGCAGCTCCCTGCATAACAGGGGTTTTATCCATAGCTGACTGATTAGTGGCTTCTTGCACAATAGGGTATTCCATGACAGCCATCGAGTCAGTGGGACTATGCACTACAGGGCATTCCTTAATTGCCTCCTGATTGGTGGCATCCTAGAGAGCAGGGCATTCCTTGACTGCTGCCTGAATGGTGACTCCCTGTACAGCGGGGCATTTCTCCATTGCTGTCCAATCAGCAGCTTCCTGCACAGCAGAGAGTTTCTCGACTTCCACCTATTTAGTGGCACTCTGTACAGCAAGGCATTCCTCATTACTCACAGTCAACAACTCCATGCACTGCTGGGCATTTTTATTTATTTCATTTTTGTTGACTGGTAGAGGAGGGCTATGCAATACTGCCTGTTCTCAGCCTTGTCCGGGGGTACAGATGGAAACCAGCTGACACCAAACCAGATTAAGCTGTTGGTGGTATTTTTAGTGAATGGGAGAAATTTTGCCAGGACACCAGGGAAATTTCCCTAGACTTTTTTAGAAGTGATATGGGATCTTTAATGTTTACCTGAACAACCATCAGAACAGGTGGATGGGACCTCGGTTTAATGCCTTTTATGAAAGATTCCATTTTTTCCATTGCTGCCCTATCAGCAGCTTTTCTGAGTTGCCACCTGATGTAGTGGCTCCCTGCAAAGCAGGACATTACTCAGTTGCTGCCCATCTGAAGGCTCGCTGCATAGCATGGGATTGCTCAATTGACACATTGGTGGTCCCTGAACACTAGGATATTCCTTGATTGCACCAGATGTGTGACTCCTTGCATAGCATTGCATTACTCCATTGCCACCTGCTGTCCAGTCGATAGCTCCCTACATAGCAGGGCATTCCTTGATTGCCATCCAATCAGCGTGCCCCTGCCATCTGATCAGCTACTCCTTACGCAGTAGGGCCCACCTCAATTGCCAACCAATCAGTGGCTCACTGAACATCAGGGTATCCCTTGATTGCCACCTAAGTTGTGGGTCACTTCACAAAAGGGAATTCCTTGATTGTCGCAAGTACAAGCAAAATGCTAGGAGACCTGCACCTCTGCTAAAGGGAAGGGCATATGCCAAAATGAGTCAAATACTCTGTTTCTAAATCAGACTCACCAGCTCAGGCTTCTTATATCAAAAGTTCCTTTATTGTAGAAAAATCACCAGAGCAATAAGGTCCAAAACAACACACACCGCTCCCCATGGCTTACTCTCACTTCCTGGTGTGTAACCAGGTCACCTGATGCATTTCGCTCAATCAAAGCTTTCTCAAAGGTAAGGTGAAGGAGGTAAGCCCATACTTAAATACATAATGCAGTTAAAGAGACACACACTTAAATAAGATATTATTACATCAGAAAATCACATAAGTCAAAATCACAACCCTGTCAGGTGCATAAATCTCTTAAAGAAACGCACATTCAGTTAAAAATGTATTACAGACATAACCACAGTAGCTGTAAATTTGCTTTCATAGGAAATATCCACTATTAAGAATTTCAACTGGTAATTAATACTCTCCAGTCCTATAAACCATTGAGCGAAACGCGTCAGGTGACCTGGTTACACACCAGGAAGTGAGAGTAAGCCGTGGGGAGTGGTGTGTGTTGTTTTGGACCTTATTGCTCTGGTGATTTTCTACAATAAAGAAACTTTTGATATAAGAAGCCTGACCTGGTGAGTCTGACTTGGAAACAAAGTATTTGACTCATTTTGGCATATGCTCTTGTCTTTAGCAGAGGTGCGGGTCACCTAGCATTTTGCTTGTACTTGCTTCAATCTTGTTTGACCACAGCACGGCATCCCTGGGTGCGGAGGCTTTTGTAAAATTCTTAATTCCTTGATTGTCACCTGACTGGTGACTACCTGCACGGCAGTGCATTACTTGATTGCTATTTGCTACCCAATCAGTGGGTCCCTGCAAAGCATGGTATTCCTTGACTGCCTCCCAATCAATGGATTCCTGCACAGCAGCGTATGCCTTTGATTTCACCAAATATGTAGGTCCCTGCACAGCGGGGCATTCCTTAATTGCCACACAATCAACAAGCAGTTAGTGCACTCTTTACCTCATGGAAACATTTCAGGTCCAGGCAAATGAAGAGTATCAAAGTAAATTTTATTAACAAGTCCTGGACAAAAGGTCCACAGAAAGTGCTTCAAAGCTTGCCCCAGTGCTTCGACTCGCAATAAGTCTTCCTTAGGGGGTGGAGCATATTGGGTACAACCAGCCATTTAACAGTGCAAGTAATTAATCAAAACAGCTGTTTTAATCACAAACAATGCAGAACAAATGTGTGCACTTAAAATAAAATTGAATACATTTCATTTTATTCCCCACTCAAAACACTAGGTGGTGCTGCTGCTATGCACTCCTTCTATTTCTCTGCATAATAGAGTAGAATAATGCTTCCAAGAAAATCATATCTAGTGCTTCTGTAGGCACCCTTTGCAGACTGTGTGAGAGGCCTTTCGGCACCATGCATTGCAGCTTAAGGTTGAACCAGCATAACATTTTATGGTGATTTGCATATACAGCCCATGATGCTTTCCATTATGTCAGTATGTGTGATTTTGTATATCTAGTGCTTATTCCAATATCACATTTGACAAACTAAATGTATAATAAGTAGGGAAATGGTCCAAACCTTCCACTACCCATATCAACAAGTAACATTTTTTGAGGCATGGCAACAATGATCAGGATCACCATGCAGATAAGTAGAAAAATGGAGAACTGTCCTAGGGAGGTTTACACCTGATGAAATGGGACCTGGGGAGGAAGAAAGAGAAAACAAGACTGAATAAGATTAAAATAATATCAAATAGTATCAAATAATATATCTAACATACAATTATTGGCTACATTTATTTATTTTTCTTCAAAAAAGGTTTTAGGTCCCTTCTATCATTGAGACCTAATGGCTTGACACTTTGAAGCATGTAGATCCATCTGCTGTCCTTCTGCAGTAGCATATTCTGCCTGTCACCCTCCCATGTTTAAATGGTGATAGGCACTCAAGCCCCAGGAACCTTAAATCATCTGGGCGTGAATTATGTTTGAGAGTAAAATGAACTCCCACAGTAGTGTCTAGTTTACTGTTAATTACAGAGCGTGCATGCTGTTGCAGTCTCTGTTTGAGAGGTCTTACAGTCTTACCCACATAGATCAACTTGTATGGGTACCACAAAACATAAACAACATATGGGGTATCACATGTGATCAATTCTCTCACTTCAAATTTCATATTCTCAAATCCGGAATGTACAAAGTTTTTGCTCGTTAACCCATATTTGCAAATGTTACAGTGGTTACATTTATAGAACCCACATGGTCTGACAGGCAGCCAAGTAGTTTGTATAGGGTCGGTTTTAGGTGTTCTGCTTCTCACAAGTTTGTCTCTGAGGTTGGTGCCTCTGCTGAATGATACCCGTGGTCTGGTCCCAACTTCCATACTCACTTCTGTGTCACTCATTAGAATGGGCCAGTTTTTATGTATCACATTGCCTATGCATCCTGCTAAATGATTAAATTCAGTAACAAATGTGCAGGGCTCAAGACTCTGTGTGTTTGTGGCTTTGGTGGTGTTCTGTAATAAAGTTTCCCTCTCTGTGTAAAACACTTTTTCTAAGGGGGCGTGGCCTGGCTCAGCTCAAGATGACAGCTTAATTTCTCAGCTATCCAAGGACACCCAGCTATCTGTCTTCATCTACAGCCATCCAGGACAATAATGTAAGCCAAAAGTAACATCCAGCAAGATAAAGTTCATATCTACAGCTTTGGTGGGCTATTTTTACAATTGCTTTAAGATTTGGTCTTTTTTCTACCCACCAATCTTGTCTGTTTGCCCGGGCCTACTAGCATGGCTGAGCAAGAAATGCACCTTTCCTCATTCTCCAGAGTGGAAACTATGTTTCAGAAATTAATATCTGAAATGAAAGATTTAAAAATAGCTTCTCAGCACACTGCAGCTACTTTGCAAACCTTGGACACTCGCTTACTGAGCACTGAAAACAAAACTAAACAAAATGAATCCTCAGTCCAAGATCTCAAAGCTACCATAAGAGAACAGGACAGAACCATCAAAACACTCCAAACTAAAATACAGGACATTGAAAATAGATGCCACAGAAATAACTTAAGATTCTTTGGCTTCCCTGAGGGTTCCGAACTTGGAGACATGACTGCCTTACTCCTGCATGTTTTGTCTGCTATGCTGCGTCTTCCACCCGACCTTAACTTAATCATAGAATGCTCCCACCGCTCACTGGGCCCTAGGCCAAGTCCAGGCCAAAAACCAAGGCCAATAATCACATGGTTTCTTAATTATGCTCACACCGAAATTATACTGCAGAAAGCAAGAGAAACCGGAGTCCTGATATGGCAAGAATCTAGAATTTACATATACAGAGACTACTCTAAATAATTGTCTGCTAGAAGGCATGCTTTCAACCCAATCAATCAAGTATTACACCAAAAAGGGATAAGGTTTGCTCTCCGGTACCCTGCAGTGATGAGACTTTATTTGGGTAATGCATTTAAAGATTTTAACACCCCGGAAACCCTGTCTGCTTTCATTGAAACTTTACCAGCTCAAAATAGTGATCCTCGCACTCCCGAACTGTTACACTCGGGACTCTTGGCTGATTTAACTTTTTGCAAGTTTGGAGCTGCTCAGGACACCAGAGACTCACTCCCCACTCGTGCAGACACAGAAACCCCTTGCCTGGATAGCTCACTCCCCAGGCAGTCGGCCCGTATTCAAGACAAAAAAAGTACCAACGCCAAACCTGCCAGAACTGCCTGCTGTGAAGATTGAACCACAAACAAAAGCACTGCAGCTTCCAAAAGGGGCTACCATCTGTCCTCGCCGCTTCCTCTGAATAATTCGTTCGCCCCTCTACAGGACTCAGTTATGTCCTTGTAAGAGGATTTGTCTCAGGTAGATGCAGAGACTTTGCAGAACGTCCCTAACATCCTGGAAGCTGGACCAATCTCCTCCGACTCCTCCTGGGCAGAAATTGCCTCTAGTTCCCCTCTTAAACTGTGCAAACCACCAAAGAAAAAAAGAAAAGGCAAGAGTAACTGCAAATCCCTTCCTCTGACTTCTGAATCCCATAAGGCGAGTGGAACATGATTGGTGACTTTTTATTAATATCTGCCATATCCTAACTCGTTGCCTATGCAACCTCCTTGCTATTCAGGCTTCATATAATAGCTTTCAGAGATCTGCCTGAATACTGGTGCGGCTTCTTGCGGCAGACCTGCTTTCACTCGCAGCAGGTACTTAACTGCCAAAGCTGTACATCACGGTTAGCATATTTATACAACCGAGCGCTCTTCTTCCCAAGACCAGCTTTCAACTTAAGCGCTCTTTAGACTTCACAGCACAAGTAATGCAAGCGGGATGCTAATTGGGTTAAAGGTAACATTACACCTTTTTTGTTAATAATTATTAACACTCATCCGACCAATCTCCTATTGTGAATAATTCTCTACTGTTACAACAGGCACTCTTAAGGCTCCTAAGTGTACTTTATGTTTCCCTTTTCATTTGATTTGACCTATTCTCCCATAAAATCCTTTTTGTTGCTTAACCCCAATTATTACCTTACTACCCCCCTGCAATCTCTGCTGTCTAGCTTTCCCCTTCTTTATTGTCTGTGCTCCTCTATTAAGGTAGCCTCACTACCTATGGCAGGCGATTTTCGAGACCCATGGTCCCATTTCATTTTATTACATAAACCCAGGCATTGTACCCTAATGGAGTTTTTTATTGCAAAGCCAAGTCATATGCTTGAAGCTGGATGCAATTGCTCTTAACAAAACTTCACTTTCCCTTTTTGGGGTGATTCTCTGAGCCTAATCTCTAGACTCAGTCAGTCCACCTCAAGATTCACTAAAGGAGGCTATTTTCAGGCATATGGACAGCTTCCTTAAACCCCATGGGGTACTGAACTTTCTCTTATATGGCACCAAAATTCTCGAAGCCTGTGTATTATTTTTCACAGACAAACATCTACCCTACATGCTTAAGGAAATCTCCCATGTTCATATTATCCCTTCAATTGATTGCATATGTGGGTCATAACTTTATTAAGAGTGCCCTGCTGCCCCCATCTTTAATGTATACACCCTTGACTTAGTTACCATCCTGATTTGCTTGCTTAGCTACAACAATAATTGTTTCTGTATGTATGTATGTATGTATGTATATATGTATGTGTGTATATATATATATATATATATATATATATATATATATATATAGTATATAATTAGAAAATCTCAGTTTATGCGTTAGTTGCAGTTTAGCCTCTAAGAAAGTGGCCTGTGTTAGGGTTGAAAGTGCCTTTGATCTTCTCGCCCACCCCCCAACCGGCATTGGGGTGTGCATTGGGATCGCCAGCCCTAACTCTCACCTCATGACATGTGTAAAGCAGCAGAAGTATAGGAGAATGGGGTGAGAGTTAGGACCGACGATCCCAATGCACTCCTAATGCCGGTTGGGGGTGGGGCGGGGTCCAAGGGGGTTTTCAACCCTAACACCAAATTTCCTCACTTTTGTCGCTGTGGAACAACCCTAACTAATGCATTAAATGGAGTTTTTTGCCTCTAATTTCCCTTCTTTTTGAGAATGATAACGAGAAATAGTGAATGTAATGCAGCGGTCGGGCCCCGCGCTCCCGCCACGTGATGTCTTGTGGCATAGTAACAGGAACAGCAATGCAAACGGAAGCACTAACAGTGGTGCACATTGTAATGCAAGTGCAAATGACAACAGAAAGGGGTAACGCGCACGGTGGCGTAGATGGGAACGGTCCGACACGTGATGTCTTGTCACATAGTGACATGGTGCCCGCAAATGGAAATGTGAATGGGCATGGTGACGCAAAGCAAAACAAAAAGACAAACAGTACTGTAGACAGAAATGGCAAAAAATAACAGAAACACAAGCGGAAATGAAATCGCAAAGGATAACGCACATGGTGGCGTAGACGTGAACGGTAAGTGAAACGGGTAAGGAACCGCAAGCGGAAATGGCAACGGTAACAGTAATGTAAGTGCACAGGCTGGTTTTCCCCAAAAGCTACATAGAGAAAGACAGTGAGTATAAAGAATGTATGCATAATAATGGGTCTCGCAGCAGAAAATGAGGAGTTGGAATACTAAATAGCGTATATCTCAGGAACTGTACGACGTAGAAAAAAAATTTAAAAGTCGTATGATTTACGACTGTCCTGGCTAATTTTGTACTTAGCCCCCATTGGGGGACTAAGCATCTTTCTGACGAAAAGTCCGTATCTCGCACCGTTTCCGAGATACGGGCCCTGAAAGGCGCAGCGAACACCGTAATGTTATCCTATGGGGAAAAAAGAGAAGTTCGGAGTGCCATAACTTTGCCTCCCTGTAATATTTTTTCACCAAACTACTGAAAGGCACATCTGTGGGCTGTTGGCTGTGTTCCCTCCAAATTTCAGGAAAAAAGACTAAACCGTTATTTTGCAGCAGGGTGCCAAAGGATTCCTGTAATGCGTTGGCGCCATAATGTTATCCTATGGGAAAACAGTCAACTTTGGAGTGCCGTAACTTTGCCGCTGTGTAATATTTTTTCAATACAACACTGAAAGGCACATCTGTGAGATGTCATCTGCGTTCCCTCCAAATTTCAGCCCAAAACTCCCAACCGTTCTTTTGCAGCGGAGTGCCAAAGAATTACTGTTATTTTAGACTAGGAACATAAAGTAGTAACAGATTTGGAGAAAGTAGTCTAAAAAATTTGTGACACTTTCGTGTGAGTGCGACATACTTTTATGAAAGTACTTTTATAGAAATTGAAAATATATTTCTGGGGTGTTTTACCCCAAAATAAAGACATGGCTAGCATCCTCAGGGCCCGACTAGGTGAATACAAAAATAATTAAGTTGCTAGAGGGTCTCAATTTTAAATGCCAAGCATTTTTCTGATCACTAACTGAAAACAATATATGGATTTGTGACAGTAACAGGCCATTTATGCAGTAAAAGTGCATTTATGACACTGTCAAACTTTTTGTTAACTTTTCCCTTGACTTATAATGGGAAATTGTTTTTTGAATAACTTTTGAACCGTTTAATATTTTTTCACGAAATCTTTGAAAGGCACATCGGGACCCCGGCCACACGTTTTCTGAAGATTTTGGGCAGGTCGCGCAAACTGTGCAACCTGTAGGCGCGACAGCAAAATTCCAGAAAAGCGTAAATGCATGTGCAGATCACGCTTAATAACTCTGCAGTTGTATATCCGATCGGGTAATGAATTAGGCAGATCCTAAGGCCTATGGTTCTTGATCATGTATTCCAAATTTCAGGTAAATCTGTCAAACGGGTGCAAAGTTATTAAGGTGCAAAATTTTGGGTTTAATATAGAAATGGCTCTCAATCTTAACTATGGTAGCACTACATGCTACCATAATATATATATATATATTTATATATATATATATATATACATATGTGTGTGTGTGATACGCAACCCCCCCTACTGGAAATATTGTCGATATTTTTTGTTTGAGTGCCAATTGACCCGATAACATCACTCTAACAAAAAATATCGTGGAGAAACAACTTAAAGAAAATGAATCCCTTTATTTCAAATCTCCAAAACCTGATCCTAATTCACCCCTCCTCTTAGAAATTTTAGATCTTAGAATAAAAATTAATGAGCTCTTAACTCGAAAAACTGAATTGGCATTATTCAAACTTAAACATAAATACTGGGAGCAAGGTGATAAATCTGGCAAACTATTAGCTTACCAACTTAAAAATCAACAGACAGAAAGGCATATAGTGGGCATTAAAGACCAATCAGGTCAGCTCCATACTGATGGTCCCTCTATTAATCAGAACATGATGTCCTTTTACAAACGATTATATACTCAGCCTAACTCTGTCCCTAATCCCCACATTCAACACTTTCTAAATAGAATACGCGTCCCCCATCTTTCTGATCAAGACAAAAAAGACAGACTCCCCTTTCACTTTGCAAGAAGTCAGAAATGCCCTTTCTTCCCTAAAATCTGTCAAAGCTCCAGGTGGAGATGGCTTCCCTGTTGACTTTTATAAAGCACTTTCTGATATTTTATGTCCCTTAATCTTTAAGGTCTTCCAGGAAGCTAATCAAACCAGCAGACTACCCCCCTCAATGTCAGAAGCCATTATAACTGTAATACCAAAAAAAGATAAAGATCCTTCTCTCCCCTCTAGTTACAGACCAATATCTCTCTTAAATACGGATAGAAAGATTTTTGCAAAACTTTTAAACGCCTGGCTGGGACCATTTATGTCTAAATTAGCTCACAAGTCCCAAGCAGGCTTTATTAAGGGAAGAAATGGCTCGGATCACCTCAGCTCATTATTTAATTTAATATATAAGGCTAAATCTCTAAAAACACCTGCTTCTGCTACAGCTATTGACTTTGAAAAGGCCTTTGATTCTTCAAGTTGGAATTACTTTATTTTTTATTTTTATTTTAGTCTTTGGTAACTGGGTTAGGCCCACTAGGCACAAGTGCCTGTTTTCAGGGGTGACCTGGGAGCACTGGGCGGTTAAGTGACTTGCTCAGAGTCACACAGTATGCAAGTGGAGGTTGTGAGAATCAAACTCAGGTCTGGTCTGCTGGATGTATCAAGCTTTTTCACACCTCATTCCTCTAATCTCTAGGCTATACTACCAGCCCCAGCTGGTACTTATACCAGACTTAAAATTTTTTTGGTTTTCCCAGTATATTTTGCTCCTGAATTAAATTATTATATGCACCCCCCCCCCTTGGCTAGAGTACTAACCAACTCCACACTTTCTTCCTCCTTCCCTCTTGCCAGAGGTACCAGGCAAGGTTACCCGTTATCACCCTCCCTTTTTATCCTAGCGATGGAACTTCTTTCTGCCCACCTTCGCTTATCTAGCAATATTAAAGGGATTCCCATTGGCAATGTCCGTTATACCTCTGTATTGTATGCAGATGATCTCTTAATTCTTCTAGAAAATCTCGAAGAAGCAGGGCATCCACTGGTAAACCTACTTAATGAATTCACCATAGTCTCGGGCCTGGCATTAAACTTCAGCAAAACCAAAACATTACCCTTAAACTCTCTTTGTAAACCGTATATGAATAACTCTTTGGACTTTCGATGGGCTCCCCAGGGTCTCACATATCTTGGAATTAAAATCATCCCGAATGTAGAGAAAACATGGGAAGCTAATTTTACTCCTCTTTTATCCAATACTAGAACCATTTTAGATCGGTGGAAACTACTCAACTTATCTTTCACGGGAAAGATAGCAGCTATTAAAATGACCATTGCATCTAAAATATTTTATCTTTTCGCTAATATCCCTTTATTTCTTCCTGTCAGTTACTTAAACAAATTTAACAAACTCATTGGTAATTTTATATGGCAGGGGAAACCTCCAAGGTTTAGTCACACTAAGCTGTGTCTGCATTGGTCTATAGGGGGCATTGGATTGCCCTGGTTTAACGCTTACGTATGGGCCTTCCGCACCACTCAAACCATCAAATGGTTTAACAAGCCCACACCCCAAATGCCACTATGGTGGAAATGGAACCTCACTCAGTGTATGTAAATGCTCTACAACCTTTATCTATAATGCCCTTCCTCCTACGCTACAATTTCATCCCACAATTTTGTCTTCTGTTTACTATTGGAAACAAATCCATAAACAACTAAAATCTAACCCAGCTCCTCTCTTTATGTCTTATTTAGCACCCAGCTGTCTTGTAAAATATCCCATCTTTGTGTCGCTCATGGTATAATAAGGGTGTATCCTTCTTAGGGGATATCCTAATAAAAAAAACACTCTCATCCTACAATCTTTCAATGAACTGTGATTTCAATGGGAACTCCCTAAGCAAGACTTTTGGAAATATCTCCAACTCCGTACTGCAGGCAACATCTTTTTTCAACACTTACATACACATGATATTCATGACCGACATATTACCTCATGGATCAGTTCTACATTTAATTTGACCAGTATTATATATAAGGATCAGGACCAGATTAAGACAATCTGGGGCCCTAGGCTGAAGAGAAATCTGGTGCACCCTCACCATAACCATGCCCCTTCGCCATGACAGCACCTCCTCACAATTGCATATCAGGTAGAAACTTGAAAAATATTTTTACTGTCCCTAAAAAGTGGCATAAAACATAAATAACAACTAATGAAGTTAATAATATCAGTATGGAAAAATAACAATAGTCTAAGTTTTGATCATTTAGAGAAAATAGTTACTAATTCGCCTGGTAAAAATCATTTTTATGTTGTCTTGCGCATGCAGCGCAGACAATATATTGTGGTTGCTTCAGTTGAGAAGTGGGTTTTGGAGGTGCGGTCCTGCTGCAGCCAATGGTGCCACTGCTTTTTGTGGCCGGGCTCTGTGGCACCAATGGCATGGCACGCTATCTATGACAGCAGTTGAGAAAACATGCCACCACCTTGAAAGAATTTAGCCGCTGCAATCAGGGAGCACCACAAAGCAGTTCCTGACTGCAGCAGCCAATTACTGCTGGTGTTCCCTGTAACCAACATGGCAGCGGTGGTGACAGGGAAGCCAAGGGACAGCCACCGCCTCACACAGTCTTTCATAAAGCCGACGGGGGTTCCCAATCCCCCTGTTGGCATGCTCCCTCCTAACTTAATTTGCAGACGGTGTGCCCAATCCCCATTGGCATGTATCCCCCATGTCTAGTGTGCCGAGGGGGTGCCTAATCTCTCTCGGCTCATATGACCCCCCCAGCATGTGCCGATGGGGGTGCCCAATCCCCACCAGAACCAGTTCATCCACCACAAAACATGCAGGTGGCACACTGGGAGCCCACCCCAGTGTGCCAAAAGTATCTGTGAAATGGAAAAACTGTTCCACGATGTCGGTGACTTTTTTTTTAACCCTGTAAAGAAGAAAATGGTCCCTCACTGTCTGTGGCCCCCTCCCCAACCTGCGCCCACCCACTGCATACCCCATCTCCCCACACACACCCTCACCACATACTTACCTCTGGAGCCTGGCGTGATGATCTTCAGTGGACAGGGAACACACCTGCACTCTTCAAAGCCGATCGCAAACTGAAGAAATGCTGGTAAGCTGTATAATGGCATAAATAGGGTTTTTTTCAACTTTGGTGCATATCTCGGGCATTTTTGGGAATTTTAGCACCAAATTTTCAACATCTGGTTATTGGGACCCCACTTCATGAATTCAGCCACGGACCCTCAATTTCTGGAACCTAAACAGTTTTCAGAAATCCTCTGTACTGCAGGATCCAGCGTGCCTTGACCAGGCCACGGACCCCTCAATTTCTGGAACCTAAACAGTTTTTCAGAAATCCTCTGTACTGCAAGGTACTAGCCCTGACTTTTGGATTTGGTACCAGTGGAAGCTGATTTCCAAGTGGCCCACACTATCTTCTGCTGAACACACCTCTAACTACTGTATCTCCCTCTGTGTCTCTAGTTGAATTTATGTGCTAGGGTTTAATAATTTGTTTAATCCTTACAGTCATTTTAAGTTCTGAGTTGATATTAGAAGTGAATTTAGAGCCTTGACTGTGTAAATCCTTCTTTTGCTCTCTGCCCTGCAACCTCTCTCCTCTCTCCTCCTCCCCCACACCGTCTGCTTTGCTCTCTGAACCTGCCCACTTATATTTATTCTCTTTGTTCTGATGTGACCAGCCTACTTCTCCAGCCTTTAAAAATCCTGTTTTTGTACTTTATTTCAGGGATCCAGCATGCCTTGATCAGGCCACGGATCCCTCAATTTCTGGAACCTAAACAGTTTTTCAGAAATCCTCTGTACTGCAAGGTACTAGCCCTGACTTTTGAATTTGGTACCAGTGGAAGCTGATTTCCAAGTGGCCCACACTATCTCCTGCTGAACACACCTCTAACTACTGTATCTCCCTCTGTGTCTCTAGTTGAATTTATGTGCTAGGGTTTAATAATTTGTTTAATCCTTACAGTCATTTTAAGTTCTGAGTTGATTCTAGAAGTGAATTTAGAGCTTTTTTTTTGTTTAACTGTTGACTTTTCTATTAGCAGATTATATCCTCTCACCACTAGAGGGCTATGTCTCTATCTCTTTATCTAGTACGTAAGCCATGTGGGCTCTCTCTGCCTTTCTCTCGCCTCTCCTCCTCCTCCTTGTCCTGGCCCCCCCTCTTCTCTCTCCCTGGTCCTAGCCACCCCCACCCCTACTCCACCCCTGCCACCCTCTACTCTGGTTTCCACTGCTACTCCAAGGGAACTCTCCACTTCCACTCGAGACTTGTGCTTGACGCACCATTTGGATATTCCTGGTTACTTAACCTGACCACTACTCTCAACAGGTGTGGCCACCTCTCTACACTGTACCTCCTTGCAGTCCATATGGGACACCGCCTGGAACCTTGCAACTTCTACTCCAGGAAACAGCAATCAAAACTATCTCTCAAAGAGCTGCGACTCTGCTCCTTAAAACTCCTACTCCTCCTCCTTCTCATCTCAGGCAGCGTCCATCCCAATCCTGGCCGTAGAAGCTCAGGCCACACACAAACTCCAGGTGCCCTTATCCTTGCAACCATTAACATCTGCAGCCTACTACCAAAGCTGGATGCACTCCAAGCCTTCATATGCCAACACAACCCTGACATCCTTGCAGTGGTGGAAACTTGGCTGACACCTAAAGTTCCTGACTCAGCAGTAACAATACAGGGCTACAATGTCCACAGGCTGGACCAGATATCCAAAAAAGGCGGTGGTTGCGCAATCTATATCAAAGACTCCCTGTCTTGGCACCCTGTAGCAACTCCATCACTTTCTGCCTCAGCCCAGATTCTGCCAATAAAAATCATCCTAGGTCCCAACCATAAAACCCTAACTATTGTCTCCGTATACATCCCGCCCAGGGACCCTAAACATGGATTCAACGACGTCCTAAGCTTTATCAGCTCTCATCCTCCCGAAGCTGAACTTATTCTACTAGGGGATTTCAACATAAACTGGTTAGCATCGAGTGCCAGTGCCTATAAAGACTCCATCTCAGCTGCTAACCTCACGCAAATGGTAAACTCCCCTACTAGGATTAACTACAAGACTGGCACCAGTACCCTCTTGCATTGGGTCCTCACCACTCACCCCACAAGGATTTCTCGGAAGACCATTCTCCCAGACTCACTCAGTGACCACTCCTCAGTCATGTGTGCATGGTCTAACAAATTCCTTAAGCCCCCCCTCCCAAAATTATCGCTAGCAGAGTCCTTCCTCGTGGAAAACTTCCACATCTCAAACAACACCTGCTTCTACAAGACTGGCTACCCATCTATGAAGCAACAGATATTAACTTGGCTCTTGATCACTTCATCTCAATTTTCAACAAAGACTGTGACCTCTTTGCCCCTGCTAAAAGGCGCAAAACAAAATCTCTCTCTAACCCATGGGTCACCGCGGCTCTTCTCTCACAGCTGAAACTAAGGGATCACCTCTGGGCAGTTGCCAGGGCCACTGGCAAACAACTGGACATCCAAAATTACAAACAAGCACGAAATGCCTGCACAAAAGCCATACGGCTAATGAAATCCACCTATTACAAAGATGCTCTCACCAATACATGGGGAAATGGTCGTGCTTTCTAGGACAATATCAAGGATGTCACAGGGAAGCAGCCAAAAACCTCTCCGGCCATGTTAATGGTTGATGGATCCTCAACCCTTGACCCTAAGGTGATCGCAAACATCTTTAACATGGCTTTTTCAGACCTTAGTGCTGTTCTACCCCATGAATTTTTCAAAAACAGGGCCTACTCCCCAAATACCTCAGCCCCTCAGTCTAACCATCCCCTCTTCTACTTCAGGAAGGTAAGGCTGAATGAAGCTCGCCGCTATATTACTGCAGCTATCTCTAAAT
Organism: Neoceratodus forsteri; assembly: GCA_016271365.2. Classification (NCBI taxonomy): domain Eukaryota; kingdom Metazoa; phylum Chordata; order Ceratodontiformes; family Ceratodontidae; genus Neoceratodus; species Neoceratodus forsteri. Next base: position 1,268,945,925 of record CM057453.1, read on the forward strand.
CTAGATCTAGTAGCGACACCCTGGACCTTAAGCATCTGTTGCTCACCCTCAATGAGGTAATTCATCCATTAACAAAAATCCTAAACCTCTCTCTCAGCTGTGGAAAATTCCCGGAACTATGGAAAACAGCCACCATGACACCCGTCCATAAAAGTGGGGACAAGACGATTCACTCAAATTATCGCCCTATCTCCATACTGCCCCCACTCTCTAAGACACTTGAGCGCATCGTGACTGATCAACTTACCGACCACTTGGATAAATACAATATACCTTGTCCACAACAACATGGCTTCCAGAAAGGTCACAGCACCACCACAGCCCTTCTTGAGTTCACTGGAGCTTTGCACAAATCCCTTGACAACGGCCTTCTCTCAGGGCGTTTCGATACGATCCTCAAGGCCTTGTACAGTACACCATGGGCTGCTAATACACCAACTACTGAATGCCGGGCTATCACCTGACTCTTCTGTCTGGATTAAAAGCTACTTAGAAAACGGTCACAGAGAGTAAAAATTGCGGACGCTCTTTCTAACACCCTGCCTGTTTGCTCGGGTGTCCCACGAGGATCCATACTGGGACCCCTCCTTTTTAGCCTTTTCTTAAACTCCCTCCCTTACCACTGCTCTGAGCAGCTCGTACTATATGCCGATGATGCTGTTGTATTCTCCGCTCACAAAGATCCTGCAGCTCTTCAACACAACCTTCAACTTGGTTTCAGTTCTGTAGAGACATGGTTTCTTAATCATAAACTGGGCCTCAATGACAAGAAAACCAAATCTATGCTCTTTTGCAGCTCTCATAACCCACACAAGCTACACCACTTGGCTATCTTCACCACCCAGGGGAACACTCTAGATCAGGTGGTGTCCTTCAAATACTTAGGGATGCAGCTTGACCCTAATCTCTCCTATGGACTTCATGTAGATAATGTAGCTAGAGCTACTAATACATGGCTTGGTCTCCTCTACAAACACAGACCACACCTCACGCCAGAAGCTTTGAAGGTTGCAGTCCTGAGCTCTGTGATCTCTGTAATAGACTATGGTCTCATTGTTTATGGCTCGGCCACAACCACAGCCCTTAGATGCCTCTCAACTGCCTTAAATAAAGCATGTCGGCTCATCACTGGTGCTCACCGTCTCACCCACACATGTGACCTGTACACTCAGACTGGCTGGCTCCAACTATCAAACCACATAAAGTTTCTCACCTGCTCCATGGTCAAAAAAATCTACCTTGGTCTTGCACCTTCTGGGGTCTCAACTCTGTTACAACACCGAATTAACAAATGGTGCCTTAGGAGATCCAAGCTACAGCTACTGAAAGTCCCCCACTGTCACACTTCACAGGGACAACGCTCTTTTGCTTATCGAGCACCACTCTGGTTCAATGGCCTCAGCCCAACTATCTTCTCTGCCCCAACTATTGGTATGTTTAAAACTAGGCTCCGGGACTATCTCACTACCAACAGCTCCTGTGACTGCCCAACTTAACCTTGTTTCTCCACTTCCCTTTCTGCTCTAGTTGTCCCCCCCTTCCCTCCTCAATGGATTCTACCCTCACATCTTGCTATACCCAATGCTGCACTTTTCACCCTCTCACCACCCTTCCTACATTCCTTATCCCCCCTACCCTCTTCCCTCTCCCAATGACTCTGGCACTTCTTATCTGTTGTCTATTTTCTCTGACAAATGCCGCTGGCTGCCTTGTTACAATGCTACCCTTGAACTGTATTAATCTGTACTCTGTTTGCAATGTCCACATTGTTGTAATGCCTGTCTTGATGTTCCCCATAATTTGTATTTCTCTGACGTGGAACCTTTGTAAAAGAGCCATGGCTCAAAGGTATTTGTAATCCTAGACTTGATAAATAAATAAAAATAAATCAGTCACTGTCATGGCGTTATTCAGTCCCAAAAGGTGATTTAGTGGTCACTGTGTGGAATCACCTTTTGGGACCGAGTAACGAATTGACAGTGCCGCTGTTCATGAGGTGGGCTCCCAAAAAGCCTATGTTGCAAATTTGGTGAAAAAAATCAAAAAAATTACTGTTTAACGAGCCTGCGTTGAGCAGTTTCCACGCACGCTAGTAACTTCGCAAATCTGTAATGTTTTCACTCTGGATTTTCAACATTGGCATTTTTCCACTCCTCCTTATGAACAGTACAGCTGTCATTTTACACATCCTGTCTGAAACATGTTTTCGCACTACCAGCGCAGAATAGCACAGTTGCTGTGGGAAATCAGTGTTCAGGACAGATTAAGAAAATCACAGTGATAGTGTTCATGAGTAGATGTCCTAAAATGCCCATGTTGAAAATTTGGTGACAAAAGTCCACAAAACGAGTATGTTTCAAGCGTGCATTGCTCAGTTTCCACATACACTCGTAACTTCGAGATTTGTAATATTTTCAGTCAACATTTTCAACATTGTCAGTTTTGCACACCATCTTATGAACAGTTCGGCTGTCATTTTTCACATCCTTCCCGAAATGTGTTTTCGCACAACTGGCGTACAATGGCACGGTTGCTGTGGGAAATCAATGATCAGGACAGATGAAGAAAATCATGGTGACAGTGTTCATGAGCAGAGGTTCCAAAATGCCTATGTTGAAAATTTGGTGAAATAATTCCACTAAATGACTGTGTTACGAGTGTACATTGCGCAGTTTGTACTTATGCTTGTAAATTCGAGCATTTTTAATATTTTCACTCAAGATTTTCAACACTGCCATCTCTTCACACCTATATATGAATGGTACAGCTGTAATTTTTCAAATCCGGCCCGACTGGTGTTTTCCCACATCTGGCACTGAATGGCACAGTCACTGTGAGAAATCAATGTTCGAGACAGATTAACAAAATCACAGTGCCACTATTCATGAGCAGAGGTCCCAAACATTTTCATGAGGTGGGGGTCACAAAAATGCTGTGTTGCAAATTTGTAGTGCAAATACCAACAAACGGCCAGTGCATTAGGGTTTCTAACCATAACATCCCACCCTGTACAGACTGACAAGTATCAGGGATGTGCCGTTGCATTGCCAGCTGCCATGCTCACGCCATACCATCCCCCCCACCCTTAAGCCACTGACAGGCATCAAGGTGTGCCTTGGACTCTTCAGCCCCACAGTTCACCCCATTCTCCTATGCTGCACCCATCTCAGCATATGTCCCTATGAAATGGGGTGACTGTAAAGCCAAACACCCCAAGGCACATCTTAGCACTTGTCAGTGTCTGCAGGATAGAGTGAGGTAAAATGCCATGAGTGTTATGGCTGAATGGGGTGAGCGTAAGGGCCCGAGGACCCGAATTCACAATGCAATATTTGTCACACTGCAGGGTATGGTGAGCTGAAATGCCATGAACGTTATGGCCAGTGCTCAAAGGCACACCTCAGTGCCTGTCGGTCTCTGTAGGGTGATGTGGGGTTGATGTCACTTTCATACTTCACTGCCATTCCTATTATGCAGCTGCTCAACTCCTGCGCTACCGATGCCAATGTCAGCAAGACAACATTCGGCGTTGACAAATGCTTGTTTGTTTGTGAAATGTTATGATTTGCATTTCTCCAAAGGCCCCCCCCCAAAAAAAACATACATGTGTGCTTGCAGACTGGGTGTCATTATTTTGTCCTGTCAGGTAGGATGTGGGAATTTTGTTGGGTAGGGTAGGGACCCATCACTGAAAGAAGCAAGGTCCTGGGTGGTGTAGGAGTTAAGCTGGTGGTTTACTAGAGGAATCATGAACTTTAGAGATTATACAGCAAAGTGAGTAATTGTTGGAAGAAATCATTCCCTGGATCAAACATCTCTGTTATTAATAAATAAACCAGGTTCAATAAATGGCAAGATTTACTGATAAAAATCTTGAAATAAGTTCATTTGTTCACCCAAAATGGAGCTATAGCAGGGTCAAAACTTCAATATAAGTGAGATTTCATAGGTTTCATAGGCAGATTCAGGCAAACGTGGACGATAAGTCCGTGGTACTTGCCAGTGTTTTACCCAAAACAAAATTTCTCATCTACAGAAACTGCTTGGTCTAAGCTTTTTTTGAAGGAATTAATATCTGAACAGTTTATAACAGCAAGTGGGAGATTATTCCACATTTGGACAACTCTGTTGCTAAACCAATTCTTTCTTCGGGGTGTAGTCCATTTGGTCATAAGTAGCTGTTTGTTATGTTCTCTAGTACTTGTTCTGAATTCCCTTGGTATAATCCCCAAATCATTCCGAAGCGTAGGATCGTTCATAGCTTTAAAAAGGAGGCACATATCCCCTCTAAGTCTCCTGTAATGGAGAGTGTACATATTTAATGATATAAGTCTATCCTTATAGGACTTATTATTCATCCCAACTATAGCCCCAGTAGCCCTACGTTAAACCCCTTCGATCCTTATAATATCATCTTTTATATAAGGCGTCCAAACCTGGACACAATACTCCAGGTGGGGTCTAACCACGGTAGTATATAATGGCAAAATTACTTCCTTATTTCTGGTAGAAATGTGTCTGAAGATACAATTTAGCATTTGATTTTTTTTTTTTTTATTTGGGTACTACAATGGGATCTAAATTTCAAGTTGGTGTGAAAACTATTCCCAAATCTTTTTCTTGGTCAGTTACTGTAAGATCATTATTCCCTAACTTATATAGATAATGATTATTATGCATTCCTAGGTGCATCACTTTACATTTAGTAGTATTTAGAAATAATTTACTACAGTCTGTCCAATTGAGGATTTTATCGAGAGCTAGTTGAAGAGCGGCATAATGTTCAGGGCCTTTAACCACAGTACCTAACCGACAATCATCCGCAAACTTCAAAATCCATATATTGGGTATGTCAATTTTAAGTGAAGATATGTAAATATTAAAGAGACAAGGGCCCAAAACAGATCTTTGAGGGACCCCACTACTGACCGAGGCCCAATCAGATAAAACACCATTAATGGATACCCTCTGTTTTCTTCCCTTAAGCCAACCAGATATCCAATTTAGGATATTAGTGTTTAGTTGGTAGGATGCAAGGGCTTCGACAAGCTCAGTATGTGGGAGCCTGTCAAAAGCCTTGGCAAAATCCAAAAACACAACATCAACAGAATTACCCTGGTCTATTTCCCTACTTACATTATCATAAAAAGCTAGCAAATTAATTAGACAGGATCTAGATTTGGTAAATCCATGTTGTGCGGGATCAGTTAGGCCAGATTGTTCAATGTATTTTAGTATGTCATGTTTAATATAGAGGATAATGTATATCCCTCTATCTGTAACAAGTTTATAAACTCTTTGAGAGGTCATCATGGCGATGTTTGGAACATCGAGAGTGAAGCTCGAGCGGTTCAGTCGCTATGACGACCTCGAGAAGAGGTTTTCAAGCTTGTCACAGATAGAGGAATATACATGATCTTTTATAGTGTATGGTCACGTATCTGTGTTGACAAATTAGGAAATTGTTAATCCATCCCCCAAAATGAGACAGAAACGCGAAGACGGCAACATTTCTATTGAATTTTACTTACATTTCATATGGCTTACATCGGATGGCAAGAGTGATTGTAGTAGATTGAAAAAACCAAAACAAAATGATCGGAAAGCACACGGGAGAAAATAGTGTCCAACATGCTTTGATCTGGTGCCTGCATTTTTAAAATCACCACTTGCAACTGTGTACAGCTATGACAGCTGTTTAAAGGGTATGCAGCTCATGCCTACAGCGTTTCATGAAAAGGTTCCAAGTTGTTGTGCTGCAGCAGCTACGTACCTGGTGCAGCATAACAACAAGTTACTGCAGCATAACAACTTTTTAGCTGGTATGGATTTTTATGAATAACAGCATTCTACCATACATTATAATACTTTCTAAAATCTTACATAGGAGTGATGTTAAACTTATTGGTCTGAAATTCACAGGATTCGATTTTGATCCCTTTTTCAGTATAGATATAACTGTGGCAATTTTCCACTCATGGGGGATTTCTCCAGTATCGATAGAGTGTTGGAATATATTAGTTAGGGGTAGGAAAATGAACTCAGCTACCTCTTTAAGAATCCTAGGATGGATCTCATCGGGCCCTGGTGATTTATTTACATCAAGTTTCTTAAGTCTCTCAAAGACCTCATTGGGGTCAATGATTACCTGATCAGGGATTGATGGCAAAACTGTTTTTAAACCAGTATTGATTTTATTAAATACAGTGCAGAAATATCTGTTCCTTATATCTGCAGCTTCCTTATTGTTAACCATTTGTCCAGAATCATTTAAAAAGGGACCTATATTATTTGTTCTTCCCTTTAATTGATTTACATGGGAGAAAAAGGCCTTTTTGTTATTTTTAACCTTACCAGCCAATTTGGACTCATACTGAGATTTGGCTTTTTTAATGGAGATTTTCACTTTTTTAACTAATTCCCTATATTTAGCAAAATATTGAGTTTTACCACGCTTTATATTCTTGAACATTTTACTTTTTCTGTTAATTTTTTTTTTCCTATGGAGCTCATCCAAGGTGTTAGTCTTTCATTACCATCATATTTTTTTATGGTTGGAATATATGCAATAATAAGATTTTTCAGCCTGTTAAGCAATGAGTTCCATTTTGATTCAAGCGAGAGGTTGGTGAACTCGTTAGCCCAATCCCAGCTAGCCAAACTAGATTTAATTTTATCAAACTTTGCTTTTCTAAAATTTAATATTTCAGTTGAGCCAGTGGCTCTTTTTATTTGATTGCCTATAATTTGAAAATTGACAATATTGTGGTCACTATTTCCCAAGGGTTCGCTAATGGAAATATTGGATATATAATTCACTGTGTTAGTTAATATCAAGTCCAAAATCTTATCATTTCTGGTAGGTTGTGAGACCAATTGTTCTAACCCGAGCTGATCAAAGATTTCCATATAGGATCTATCACTTTTTGAGGTTGCTGCTGCTAATGTCCAATTAATATTGGGTACATTGCAATCTCCAAAAATCATTATATTGTTTGATGGTTCAAGATTTGCAATATAATTTAATAACTGCTTATCAATATCAAGTGATGTTGCTGGGGGTCTGTAGACTAAGCCGATAATAAGTGGAGGGTCTCCTTTAGGAGATAATTTAACACAGATTGATTTGGTATCACCTGTGTCAGTTGTAATCTCCTCACATTCTATTGTTTCATGGAGATAGATGGCAACCCCGCCACCTTTTCTATATTTCCTACTTTTGGAGAAGACATTATAACCCTGAATTGTTTTTTCCCAGGTATCGGCCTCGTCCTACCAAGTTTCAGTGACTAGGGCTATCTGGATATCATTTGAAGCTAGCAAGTTTTTGAACTAATCAAATTTGCTGGTCAGACTTCAGGCATTTAATAATACCCCCTTCCAGCCAAAGTTATTGATGTGTGCCCTGTTGGAATCTGCCTTCCCGTAGAATTTCATATCCTTTGCAGCCCTCCCCCCATCATCCAGTTTAAATGAAATTCCAGAACGTTGTTAATTTTTCCCCCAGGGCTCTAATACTGAAGTGGTTCAAATGCAGACCATCCGCTTTAAAGCAAGCTGCACTACTAAATGTTACTGAATTATCCATGTATCCAATATTTTGGGACAGACAGAATTGTCTTAACCAGGAATTTAACTTATAGATAGATGGATTTCTATGTAATTGTCTCCCATGGGTGGGTAGGATCCCAGATAAAATAAATTCTCCATTTTTTTCTTTAATCCTGTGCGTGATTTTTATGCAATCTGCCTGAATATCATCTATATTCCGTGTGATGAGACCATTAGTTCCTACATGAAGTAGGATGATAGGATTGAATGTATTGTCTAGTAGCCCATCCAGAAGATACACTATATCATTAGTTCACACCCCAGGGAGAGTGCTTACTGTCACATGTGCTTTCTGACCCCAGACAGCAGTGTCAACCCCTCTTAATATTGAGTCACCAATTACTATAATATCTCTCATGGGATTTTTATGTACTGATTCAGTCTTGATATGCTTAGATGGTGAGGGTTTAGATGCCTCCATAACTTTGGAGGGGGTAACATTAGGGCTGTCTTCTTCCCTTGCAAGGCACTCAAATTTATTAAATAGAGCTAATGGAGCTACAAGCTGTTCTGTGTGGTCTGTGGGGGAAGGGTGTATCCTGACAGGGTGATGCTGTTCAATAGGGCGTGATAATACTTCAGTTGAGGTGTTGCCAAGACAATCATGTGTTTAGTACTAGTTTCCAACACTGCTTCATCAATAAAGCTTTCAAGAAACTTTATTTCTGCTTGGGTCTCAAGCCTCTTCCTTAGCTGACATATTTCTTCTTGAAGTGAGTTAATAACCAATTTGCATTTTTCACATACAAACGCCAATGTTGGTGTATCATCTACAAACATGTTACATTGAGAGCACATTTTCTTTCTATTTTTACCTCGTTTTCCTCTGGCCTGTGCCATTATAGAGGTTTTAGTATACTATGTTATACTGGTATTGTTGTAGTTCAATATTATGCTGCTTACCTACTCGCCTTGTCTTTTACGGTCTGCCCTACTCCCCAACATCCCCAGCGGACACAGCAGACACGTGCAGACGTGGGTGTCTCTGCGCACATCTCCGTGCACATGACACACGGCCTGCTCAGCTAACCCCGCTCACAGCAGGGCTCTCTTAAATGGAGATATACACCCTGGAAGTGCTCAGGAGGGGTCTCGCAACAGCGAGTGTGGACTAATAGTTAAATTAAAAGGCAATCAGTCCCAAATAGCCCAATATTGCAGTCTTTAAGTAGATACCACAACGGAACCTAAATTGGCCATTTTGCACAATGCATACATAAAATGTGCACTCCGAATAGACTGTAAGAAGTCTCTCTACCTGCCACACACTGTGAGACAGGGCTCCCGAAATAAAGGCATGCACCAGTACTCCTCACAGTTTCATAAAGAGCTATATTCTAACCCCTAGCAGCCCTCAGTTACATCAGCTGTTAGAATGTTTATAAAAAAAAAGAGTACAATTTTTATTTCTACAGTACAATTGAAACACATTGTCGTTTTCTTAATTTTAGGAGTAAGATTAAACATAAAGCATACACATTGAATTGCACTGTTAATCTTTTATATTTAAAGGGAAACTCCTATACAGTCCCTAAGTGCAGCAGTGGCTGCAGAAATGCCCGATTAGGGCTTTTAATATAAAAGTAATTTTTTTATTTACCTGCTGCCTTGGAATTTTAATTAAAGAGATATGCTCCATCCATAATGACCAGAGAGCCCTGGGAGGACATCTTGCACACCCTGGGTGTCTTCCACTGTGAAAGTTATGCAAATGAGGGCTACCAACAAATGGCAGATTTGATGGAGGTGAGAGTCATGTCACAGTTCAGACCCTGCCTTGCTCAGATATTCAGTGGGTGAGTCCTTTACAAAAAAAATGCAGTTCAGGCAGAAACAAGAGGTTATATAGTAAATATATGTTGGGGATTGCTGGGGGCCCCCCTGGCAGGCAGGGGCCCAAGACCTGTGCCTATGTTGCCTATGCCCTTATCCAGCCCTGATTAGAGATGCAGCGAATTTTTAATCTGCAGGTGAAGTGGACGTGAAGTGGCTGCTTCACATTAGTGGAGAACAATGCGAAGTGGGCACTGCAAGGTGCTCACTTTGCATCATTATTATTATTACCTCTTCACATTGCCATTGTGCCTTAATGACTCTGCAAAGTAAGGTGAAGTGAGAAGAGAATAGGCAGCCCCCACACATCACATGGCTTACAGTACTGTAAGTCACATGCTTTCACCAGGCAGGAAGGAAGTGAGTCAGAGAAGCAGTTTCACTTTCTCCTTTGCATTTGTAGAGGGAGAAAGCATTGTGAGAGGAGACTAGGAGTTAAAGTGCTTGATTGCCTTGCCACTTGTGTTTCAGAAGAAAACCAACAGCTTTTTAAAAAGCTATATCTTTATTTAGTTTTTGTATTGTATTTGTGTTTTTTTTTGTTAGTGAATTTTTTTTGTATAAGTTTTGTTTTGTGTATGTGACTGACTGTGTGTGTCAGTGAGTGTCAGTGTGTGTGTCTGTGTGTCGGCCTGGGGACTTGTTGTGTGTGTCAGGATGGACCCAGGAGAAGGCGAGTCACTGGCCCGTGGGTGTGGTCAGTGGGGAGTGCGGACCCATGGGGGTGGGGTGGTCGTGTCATGCTGGACCGCTCCTGACTCCTGGGTATTGCTTCTCCCATGTTGAAGCAACAGGAGCAGCAGCAGCAGCAGCACCATCAGTGCCACCAGTGGCTGCTGTGCATCCACCTCCTCCACCAATACCACCACCACCACTGGTAGCAGCAGCCATAGAGGCTCCAGCAGCCCCCCCTCCACAGCCACAGGAGGTGGCCCTGGAAAATGTAGGTGGTGGGACTCATGCGAGGACTGAGTCTGGTGCCCCCCGCAGCTCCCTAGTGTGGGAGTTTTTTTAACTCTCTTGGGGGAGACAGCACAGTGGTGGTGTGCCGTCTGTGTGGTGTGGTGGTGTGCCGTGGCCCCATGGGACACATTTGGGGACCAGAGGCCAGCACACCCACATGCTGAACCACAGGGCACTATGGCAGGCTGCCACAGAAGGGGCCAGACATCCAACTGCTGGCCCTTCTGTGGCAGTGGCCAAGGGTGCTGCTGGGGTGGGAGTTGTGCCTCGTCACCGCCGCAGCAAAGGAGGGCTAGTACAGTAGCTGCTCCACCACCACTACTGCCACCACAGCCACCAGCACCACTCTCTCCACCACCACCCCCACTACCTGGATTCCCTGCTGCAGTGGACCCCACCACAGTCCCTGCAACACAGGATGAAAATCGCCCTGGTGTGGGCAGCTCTTGAAGAAAACAATGAGCGGTTCGGTGTTTTGCAGCAGTGAGGTAACAGAATAGAAGCACAGCAGCAGCAAATCATTTCAGTGCTGCACCTGCTGCTGGACCACCATGGCATCCCATGGCCACAGTAAGTTAGGGATTGTTTTTGCCCCCACCCCACCCCACCCCACTACTGTGTTGTACTGTTTTGTGTGTTTTTCTTTGTTGTTTTTAATCATACACATTTTCCTTCCAGGGAATCTTTCTTACACCACATAGTGCAATACATTTGTGTGAAAACCGCCCGTAATTTCACTACAGTGTGTCACATGACGGAGGAATTCCCATTCTGAAAATCTGTCCACATTCTGCCTCCCTTCTCAGCAACATTAGGACGTGATGGCAGGGAGAGCACATGTACGTGCTCCTTACAGTGAATATCCGATTGTCCGGCCGCTTTCCAAATGTTTCTTTATGTTATATTGGTCAGTTTGTGGTGAAACGTGTGGGCACGTTTCCAGTAAGAAGAGCCTTGTTAGTGGAAACATTCCCACATTTCACCACAAAGTCAACCTTTTAACATAAGGAAACACTTGGATAGCTGCCAGACATTCACTAGAGTGAAGCATGCACCTGCGCTCCCCTGGCATCACGTCCTAATGTTGCTGAGAAAGGGGGGCAGAATGTGGGTGGCTTTTCTGATCGGTAATTCCTCCGTCACGTGACATACTGTAATGAAATTATGGGTGGTTTTCACAGAAATATATTGCACTCTGTGGAGCAAGAAATATTCCAGTGGGAGTAATGCCCCCACATATTATTTTATGTGCATCACCATAACTATGTAATGTGGTGAATCTCTGTAAAGCAGCAGCGCAACAATCTGTTGAGAACTCTAACCCATATATTTTAATGCTATGTTACAACTTCCTTTACTTACATTCTGAATGACTGGAATGATACGAGAATTTGCAGTAGTTGAGTCTGCTGTGCTACCTTTTTTCATGTATGAAATAATGAAAGGAGCATTCCTTTTAAACTGGTGCTGACCAGGTCTTTGTCATTGTTTTCCTCCACTTTTCTCCATCATATCAATTAGTTGTTGTATATCACTTCTGTTGTTAATTAACAGTTATGCAGCAGGCAGTGTTTTATGACACCACAGAACAATAGTTATTGAAAAGCAGCTGCAAATAAATATAAACCTGGTCCGAACAATATTGGGAAGGCGTGCTCATTTTTTTTTCATACATAAAAAAAGTAGTCAAGTAAGTAAAGCAGACATAAATTGTGAAAAGAAATGTATCATTCAAGTCACGACTCAGAGGTAACTAGTGGTGGCTGTGGCAATGTACAGTAGCATAAGAAAGTACAGTTCAGAACTGTCAGGATATTCTTGCAATGCTGCTTTAATTGTAAACATTTCAGTATGACATCATGAGCTCATAGCAACAATCACAGAACACACAAAAGTGGCACAGAGTCCCAGATTTTTTCTGCAGGCCCAAAATGCATCCTCCTTGTGGTAACACAGTGGAATGAGAGTGTTTCAGCACATACAAAGTCCCCAGAATTAATGGCACACTCAGTCATGCGTGCAGTGGTGGCACAGAGTCACAGATTTTTTCCGCAGGCCCAAAATGCATCCTCCTTGTGTGCAGAAAATTGACAAGTGGTAACACAGTGGAATGAGAGTGTTTCAGCACATACAGAGCCCCCCAGAATTAATGGCGCACTCAGTCATGCGCGGCCGCAGGGTGGTACAAAGTCCCAGATTTTTTCTGTAGGCCCAAAATGCATCTTCCTTGTGTGCAGAAAATTGACAAGTGGTAACACAGTGGAATGAGAGTGTTTCAGCACATACCCCAGTATAAAATGATGACTATGAGCGTTGTGTTGCTGGTCCAATGTGTTCTGTGAGACGATTCGAGCAAATGCAATGTGATCATCTCAACTGGATTGAAGGGTGCCCTTTGGCTGTACACTAATAGTAGCCTTGGTGAGTAGATATATAGATATAGATACATGGTTGTGTATTTTGTAGGTAAGGAAGGGAGTTGACATGGACATGTACTCATGGTATTGTTCTGCATCACAGGTCATACAGAAACTGTTGGTGTGCACATTCCAGTGCTCAATGAGAATTTTTTGCGTTAAAATTGGAAACGGATAACTCTCAAGCACATGAAGGTAAGTATTTTTTTGGGGGTGTGGGGGAATCATATTTGCAGGCTTGTCTGTAATGGTTTCTTATTTTGTTACTTCTTCACAGATTTCATCAGCATCCTTCTGGAGTTTGGTTGTTAATGATGGTCATGGTCATCGAATAAAACAACTTCTGTGTGTTGCATGTGTGCCCAAGCTCAGGGGAAGGGGGTGCCTGATGTTGAAGTACTTTTTTGGATAAGGCCACTTTGACAGAACAACGAAGCATCTGGAAGTTTCCTAAAAAAAAAAATGAATGACATCTTACAACTTAATTGTTATTTGTCCCTCCTTGATTCTCAAATCTCAATCTATCTAAAGTCAAGTTACATTTCAAACCCACATCTTGTCAATTAACACAACCTGTGTGCAATATTTGCTGCAGTCTTTCAAAACAATGAAACGTATTAAATAAAATCTTCATACTTACCAGAATGGATTTCACATGGATATTACATCACTTTCTCTCTGTACTGTACAGCTACAGTACCATTCCCAATGAGTTTTAGCGATGGAGCCTTTTTTTATGACCCTGTAAAAGAAACAAAATAAGTGTACCGCATGTGTTTTACCATTGCGGCTCTGAAAAGCTACAGAAAACAAAACATACAACTAAAGGAAGTGAAGCAGCACAACAAACATGAGTACACATACTCACTTTATGGTTTAAATATTAAGAATCTTTGTGTCTGTGGCTGATGGATGTGGTGGTCTGGACAGTTTCAGGCTCAGTGGTGGCAGTGGCTAACATCAGTCCCGGTGGTGGTTGTCCAAGGGCGGACAGACTCAGGCTCAGTGGTGGCAGTGGCTAACATCAATCCCGGTGGTGGTGGTCCGGGGTGGACAGACTCAGGCTCAGTGGTGGCAGTGGCTAACATCAGTCCCGGTGGTGGTGGTGGTCCGGGGGGCACACCGCCTTTTAAAAACTTCAGTTAAAACCTGCCAACATTAACCACATCATCATCCTCATACAGAAAGCTACCCTCACAGTCATCGATGTCTGAAGTCTGACCATGGGAAATTTTTTATCTATTGTGTCGTCATCTACATCAGTGGTGGGCCGTTTCAGGCAGCCACTGCCAGTGCCACTAGGATGCTCCATTTCCACATCAGCAGGACCACCATGACTAGGCCAGGGTATGAATACTGAGGTTGCAGTCTGTGCTGGTATGTGCCTCTCATTCATTTTAATGAATGTTAGCAAACTAACATTTGCAGGAAACAGGTTTGTCCAACAATCCCTGACTATTGCACCTGTTGAACTGAATACCCTCTCAACACTTACACTGGAGGGTAGGCATGTGAGGTACTTCAGTGCCACTGCAGTCAGCTCTGGCCATTCACTGACCTTTCCACTCCAGTACAAAAGAGGATCTTCTGTTATTGTCAGATGCCTGTTTTTAGACAACTATGATTCAACCATTCTCTGTGCCGCACTAAGTCCAGTTGTTGATGCATCATCCTGTTCTCCTGAATCATTTATTTCACAAATACCCACTTGGGACAAAGCCTCCCAAAGCGGGTTGACTCCAGCCACTTTGGATGACAGACCACCTGGAACTGCAGTCCCCTTCCCCTTGCAGGATATGCTTGATGGTTCTCCAGGTACACCTTCAGCCGGATTATGTGATGAGGTTTGCTGATCTTGGCATGTGACTTCTGTGCCCTATGAACCAAGCGCACCAGTTGACCACTGATATTTTTTACCTGTTCAGGCCCTTCCTCCAGTACTGATGCAATTCCACATTTGTATCGTGGGTCCAGCATTGTTGCTATGGCAAAGCTGTCACTACGCTGAATGCTCACAACGTGACGATTCTGGTCGAATACTGTCAGCATGTGTTGCAGCAACATACTGCTACCACCATCTCCGGCAACATCAAGGCTATTCTGTACATTCACCAATGTCTGCCTCAGCACCCGCAGCAGTGGAACTGATTGGCTAATGGAGGCAGACTCACCACTCATTGCCTGTGTGGCATGTTCAAAAGGCCGCAAAATTGTTATTACAGAGTCCATGAGGTGCCACTGTTCAGTCGTCATAGACATGGAGGCTCTGGAACTGTCATGGCTAATGTGCATAACAATATATTCTGAAATGGCTTTGTATTGTTCATACTGTACAACCTGTTTGCCATGTATAAAGTGGAGTTCCATTGGGTGACAACTTCCAGCTTTAAGTAGTGCTAAGGCAGGCTGTTTTGTATCTGCAACTGCCGCAGTTGGTCACGGGCCTTTCCAGATCTTGAAAAGTGAGAGCAGATATGTCATGCAATGGTCAGCATTTCCTTTATATCAGGGTGCTGCAGAAACTCCTGAACCACAAGATTTAAACAGTGGGCCATGCACGGAACACGAAATAAAACACCATTCGTGATGCATTTCACCACATTTGATCCATTGTCACTTGCTATGAACCCAGCTCTCTGGGACAGAGGGTTTAGCCATCTGTCAGTTTCAGTCAGTACCATGTCCAACATATTCTCACCAGTGTGTGAACAGGTCACATTGCGCATAGCAATCATTGCATGCTGTTGAATTCCTGGAAGATTGCTACTTCGACAATCCACCTTACTGCACTGATTATTCACACTACCAACATCACAAACAACCCCAGGCACCTGCGCCCAGTGTGCAGTTATACATAAATATAAACTCCCCACTGTTTTGCCACTTGTCCACATATCTGTACTTAAATGGATGAATGGAGAGGAGGAATGTTGAAGGGCATGTCTTACTGAGTCGGACACAGTGTGGAACAACTTGGGACAGCACGGGTAGAAAAGTATGTCCTGGATGGGACTTTTCATTTTGGACAGGCATGTGCAGCAAACCGCCGGAACCCAGAATTCTCCACAAAGGAGAAGGGCAAAAGATCAATTGGCAGCATTTCCGCTACAGCAGCATTAAGTTCACGTGACACTGTATGATTTAGGGAGTACTTCAGCTTATGTGCAAAAACACTCTGTAACGTGGGCTGACTTAACGTTTTACATGGGGTGCGTTGATCACAAACGGTTGTGCTCTGTGATGAATGGCATTGGCAGGGGGTGGAGTGTGGACATTTGATAAGGACGGTTGCACAGGTAATGATGACAAACCCAGAAATGCTGTTATTTTGCCAGATTTGCCAACAGGGGTTGATGTACCATTTGCACTGACTAGACATACTGAAATTCACCACCACCACCACAAAAACTGCTACTCTCACCAGCACCGGACAACATTTCAAAGTCATTATGGTCCTCCAACTCATCACGCCTGTAGTAATCCTCTGCTCTTATTACCTCACTACTGCACATGTTTAATTTACTACTGGACCTAACAGTCATGGAAGAGGATAACATGCTGGCTATGGTTGCCGGTGAGGAGGGTGAACGCCCCACTGTGGTATTAGCTGCCAGTTTGTGCTGGGTCCACAGTGCCAAGTGCCTGTTCTTAAGATGCGTATGCTGTCCTCCTGTGCCCAGATGGCTCCCCTTTTTACCTCGACTCACACGCACATGGCAAACCTGGCAGATTGCAACTGACTCATCATTTGCATCCTGAGCAAAAATATCCCAAACAAGGGATTGTGATGCTCTGCTTTTAACATGTCCATGATGTAGCTTATTTAAGTCAGCTATTTTAAGCATTGAAGTGAGGTGGGGGGCACATGATGTTTCGGGCACTGCACACCTGGACTGCAACTGACCACCACGACTACCTATCATACTGATTACTGGGTCATCCCCATCAACTAAAACTGGTAGATCACAAGTTTTTACGGGGAGATTCCTGCAGACAGACTCAGACACAGCCACTTTGAATTTCTTTTTCTCCAGTTCCTAACTTGGGTCAATTACATCATCATCTTATTCATCAACATCACACACATCCACATCTTCTGCTTGGATGCTAGCATGTGGACTGCATGTTGCAACATCATCATCATCATCATCACGTTCATCATCAGCATCTACACCACCATCACCTGATATTTTTCACCACACTGTGAATCACTGCGTGGAAAATGCATGATGTTAAGTGCCACGGTGGACGGAATATCACATTGTATGCTATCGTTAACATGATCATCAGAATCCTCAGGTTCAGTTACTGGGATGTTACTGGGAAGTATGACATCATGTACACTGCCACTCACTTGCACTGCTTCACACTCAATATTTTTGGATACGGTACACTGGTCGGAATTAGAACTTGAAGCAACAATAATAATACTACCTCCACCACCACTAACACCAGTAACACTAACACCACCGGCTGGGAAAACATCATCTCCTCCAACTATGAGTGAAGCTACTGATTGGGCTGTAAAAAACATTGCAGGAGAAATACCTTTCCTGACATCAGCAATGCACTTCTGTGTCTGCGTACTACTACCACGCCCACAGACCATCTTACTGTCAACATTGCCATGGCGAGAAACAGCTTTGCTTGCACATCTCTTTGCAGGCATTTTGGGAGATCAACCACAATATTATAACCAAATTCAGATTTTGATACGTTCACTCTCTGATTGGAGGGACGCTGGATGTGAAGCCAAATAAACAACTGTGGCTTCAGCAACAGATAAGAGACTACTCTGAGACTGTCATGCAATTAAAACAAGTTCAGTAACCAGTGGTGCTGATGAGGTCACAAAAAAATCCAATCTGGTAAAAAAATACCTTTTGAACGTGGGGGTGGGGGGGGAGCACTGAATGCAGACAGTGCAGATTTTTACGGCACTACAAGCAGCAAAACTAAGAACAGATACCACGATCGCAGTACAAAATCAGGCAGCTGCAGTGGATAGCAGGTTCACACTGCTGCGCCTGCAATTACACTAGTCTGTGGCACAATAAAAGGTGTATTATTTGATGCATTGAACACTGCACATACACTCACACACAGAACAGCTTGTGTACAATGCTGAATGAGGAATGCGTAGCAAATGCAAAAGTTCAGTACTATGCCACGTTACGTATTGTAAATTTGTAATGTAAACAACCTGAACTTATGAACTGCTGCACCACATCCACACAACAAACATCAAGAAAATTTCAACTATTACTGAAAATATTACTGTGTGTGCATTAACAGTCAGTTATATAACAAAAATATAACCAAAAAACAAAGAAATCACTATTTCTCCAACTTAAATCTACCTACACCACAGATACGCCCCTTCCCCAAAGAACACTTTCACTGTCTTTCACCACACACTCAGTGTTGTAAATTAACATTCAAAATTCACATAAGAACAAAAATGCTCGATGATATGAGCACAGGAGGGTTTCCTACAATCGATGAACTAAAGTTGGAGCCCCAAAAAAAACGCAAAAATGCTTTTTGAACAGCTTTTACAAGATTTCTCTCACAGACAGCTATCAGAGCACACTGTCTCCTTCTCCTTCCTACTCATACTACCCTGAACTGAGGCTGTGCAGATCAATATAGAGCCCATGTGACCTGAAATCCCATGAATCACTGCAAAATTCACCTTTGGAGCTCAAAAACCAGGCGAAGTGAGGTGAAGTGCACTGCCTGCAATGCACTTCACCTTAAATTTGGCGGAGTAGTGGTCTGAGGAGGTGGAGTAATGCAAAGTCATTGTTTCCAATGGACTTCGCATTCCTCATAATAACGTGAAGTATTCTGTTTCGTGTTGTGGAGCACTCCACGAATCCGCCTTTACTCCATGAATCGCTTCATGGAGCAGATTCAGCCCACTTCGTCCACCACTAGCCCTGATAAGGATATTAGAAATACATTGTAAGACCAATCCCTAGAAGATAAAACTAAGTGGAGCCAACTTCTGAACTATGATATATCAGACTCCCAATGGCATAAGTGCTGGCTCCTTATCCGCAAAACATTCATGGACACTCGTAGTTCTCTAATCCAGACAAAAATCGTTCACCTCTGGTACAGAACACCTTCTGTTCTATACCATATAGGCTTAATTAACTCCAACAACTGCTGGCGTTGCAACAAACCTGATAGGAATTTACTCCATATGTTATGGTACTGTGACCCCATTCTCAAACTTTGATCTAAAGTTCAATAATTTGCATCTAAAGTGATGGGCTGTACTGTCACTTTTGACCCTAAATTTTCCCTACTTGGAATTCCTTCTTTCTCTAATGTCTCTCTCTCTCACGCTCAATAGAAGTGGCTTAACTTACTCTCCTTGCAAGTTAAACGACTGATATTAATGTCTTGGAGAACAACAAATATTCCCGCTCTTACTGATATCCTTAAAAATCTTTCCCATTGTGCCCCTCTGAAACGTAATACCTACGCCACCCATAATCGGCTTAATGAATATGGTGAATGTCGGCAGGACTATCTTAACTACCTTCACAATGCAAATAACTAACAGACATTTAAAAAACACCTTCTAATACTTATAACAGTCTCTATGTTATGACCTCTCCTTAGAATTGATGCTGTCTCTCTTTACTTAGAAACTTTTTATTTCTTTTTAGACACCGTTTGTGTCTTTATCTAACGTAAAGTGGACACAATTTCTAAGAAAAGTGCAGCTGCAATCAGAGACAAGCTCATCATGCAGCGATACAGATGACACGACTCCCAACGTGCTTTTCCTGGTGAAGCATTAAAATAAACATGGCGGCACCTGCTGCCATCTGCCACACAATGCCCAGAAAGCCGACTTCAGGGGTGCCCAATCCCCTGTCGGCATGTTAAATAACACCCCCAAGACTGTGTGGCACATTGGGAGCCCACCCCAGTGTGCCTCCATGTTATCAAAAACCCACCGCCATTGGCATGTTCCTGCCCATGCCCCACCCCCATTGTGTGCACACTGGGAGCCCACCCCAGTGTGGCTAACATCACCCCTAGTTGGCGAAGTACACTGGGAGCCCGCCTGTGTGCACAAACATTTTTCTTACACCTGAAAAAAAGAAACTGTTTATGTGTTCATTTTTTTCTTTTTATTACCTGAAACAAAGAAACGGTCCCTCGCTGTCAGGTCCCCTCCCCAACCCACACTCACTCTCTGTGCACCCCTTACTTCCACACCCCCTCACCCATACTTTCACTCTCGGAGGTCGGCACCACGATCTTTGGTGGAGCGGGAGCACGTCTGCACTCTTCAAAGCTGACCGCGAACTGAAGAAATGCAGTTAAGCTGCATAATGGCATAAATGGGGGGGGGCGCGAGGCAGGGTTAAACTTAGGTGGATATCTCAGTCATTTTTTTGAATTTTGCCTTCAAATTATCAACATGGGATGCTTGGGACCCCACCTCATGAACGCATGCACTGTCATCACGTTACTCGGTCCCGAAAGGTCATTTCGAGGTCACTGTGCAGAATTACCTTTTGGGACTGATTAATGAAATGACAGTGCCACCGTTCATGAGGTGGGATCCCAAAAAGACTATCTTGCAAATTTGGTGGAAAAATTCCAAAAAATTAATGTGTTATGAGTGTGCATTGTGCAGTTTCAATACACGCTCATAACCTTGATAATTTTTAATATTTTCACTCCAGATTTTCTGCATTGTAATTTTTTCACACTTCTTTATGAACAGTACAGCTGTCATTTTTCACATCCTGCCTGAAATGTGTTTTCATGCATGTGGCGCACATTGGCATGGTCGCTGTGCGAAATCAACATTCAGGACACATTAACAAAATCACAGTGACACTGTTCATGAGTGGAGGTCCCAAAATGCCTATGTTGAAAATTTGGTTAAAAAAATCCCCAAAATAATTGTGTTATGGGCATGCATTGTGCAGTTTCTACACAAGCTTGTGACTTCACCAATTTTTCATATTTTCACTCCAGATTTACAACAATGCCATTTTTTTTGACACCTCCTCATGAATAGTGCAGCTGTCATTTTTCACATCCTACTCAAAATGTGTTTTCGTACATGTGGCGCCAAAATGCACAGTCGCTGTGCAAAATCACCTTTCCGCTATCAAACTCATAGTGCCACTGTTAATGAGGTGGGGTCATAAATGGCCCATGTTGAAAATTTGGAGTGAAAATACCAACAAATGCCCGGGGCGTTAGGGTTTCTAACTGCAACGTCCCACCCTGTAGAGACTTACAGGTGTCAGGGGGTGTGACTTGGCATTGTTGGCTGTAATGCTCATGCCATTCAACCCGCACCCCCACCCTGCAGCCAGTGACAGGCATCGAGGTGTGTCTTGGACTCTTTGGCCCCAAAGTTCACCCCATTGTCCTATACTGCACCCATCTCAGCATATTTCCTTGAGGAATGGGTTGAGTATAAGGCCCGAAAACCCCAAGGCCCACCGCGGCACTTGTTGGTGTCTGTGGGGTAGAGCGAGGTGAAATGGTGTAAGCGATATGGCAAACGACCCAAAGGCACACCCCAATGCCTGTCACTCTCTGCAGGGTGGGGCTGGGGTTGACGTCAGTTCACTACTTCACTGCCAGTCCTATTGTGCATCTCTTTAAGTCATGTACTACCAATGCCAATGCCAGCAAGCCAACATTCAGCATTGACAAATGCTTGTTTGCTGAGAGAGACAGAGGGGGAGAAGAGGGAGAGAGAGGATGAGAAGAGAGGGGGAGAAAGAGAGAGAGGCAGAGGGAGAGAAAGAGAGAATGGGGGAGGGGAAAGGAGAGGGGGGAAGAGGGACCATACCTCACAGCTTTCCCTGATTTTCAGGGATATCCCTGATTATGCCTCAAAATGTTCTTGTTCCTCCTAAAATTTGTGTTTCTGTGACTGAATAGTGGGTATACTGTATGCTCACAATATTGTCAAACAGAGTTACAGACTTGCTGTTATGCAGACGAAGTATTTCACACCAATACTCTTATGCTGCCTGCTTCAGGGGATAGAACCAATTGTTAAACTGTGTCCCTCATTTTACTTCTTTGTCACCGATTTTTTAAGCCATGTCCAAGTGCCAAATAGCACTGCAAATACCTGCAAGTGAATGTTCGGCATTGACAATTACTTGTTCCACTTGAAACGTCACTAATTAGTATAAGATCCAGAAAGCTAATGTTCTGGCTATCAGTAGTGTAAGTGAACTTTAAATGAAGCTTATTATTGTGAAGCCAAAAGACGTACTGTAGTATTAGAAAATCATCACCTTCCCAAATTCACTTACACTACTGACAGCCAGAGCATTAATGTTCTGGATCTTACACTGATAGATGATGTTTCCAGTGGAAAAATAGACAGCCAATGCTTTAGGAAACCCACAGCTACAAATTATTTATTATCAGCTACTAGTGCCCACCCCCCAATTTGAAGAATTCTGTACCATTCAGTCAGTTACTTGGGCTTCATAGAAGCTGTAGCTCTGATAGTCTGTACAACAAACAAGCTGAAGAGTTAATTAAAAGATTTGAAGTGTGAGTTACAAAACTGAATTACTGTTGAAAACAAAAGAAAAAGTGTTTTACACAGAGAGGGAAACTTTATTACAGAACACCACCAAAGCCACAAACACAGAAAGTCTTGAGCCCTGCACATTTGTTACTGAATTTAATCATATAGCAGGATACATAAGCAATGTGTTACATAAAAACTGGCCCATTCGAGTGAGTGACACAGAAGTGAGTATGGCAGTTGGGACCAGACCATGGGTATCATTCAGCAGAGGCACCAGCCTCAGAGATAAACTTGTGAGAAGCAGAACACCTAAAACCGACCCTATACAAACTACTTGGCTGCCTGTCAGACCATGTGGGTTCTATAAATGTAACCACTGTAACATTTGCAAATATGGGTTAACAAGCAAAAACTTTGTACATTCCGGATTTGAGAATATGAAATTTGAAGTGCAAGAATTGATCACGTGTGATACCCCATGTGTTGTTTATGTTTTGTGGTGCCCGTACAAGTTGATCTATGTGGGTAAGACTGTAAGACCTCTCAAACAGAGGCTACAAGAGCATGTGCACTCTGTAATTAACAGTAAACAAGGCACTACTGTGGGAGTTCATTTTACTCTCAAACATAATTCACGCCCAGATGATTTAAGGTTCCTGAGGCTTGAGTGCCTATCACCATTTAAACATGGGAGGGTGACAGGCCGAATATGCTACTGCAGAAGGAGAGCAGATGGATCTACATGCTTCAAAGTGTCAAGCCGTTAGGTCTCAATGATAGAAGTGACCTAAAACCTTTTTTGAAGAAATAGAAATAAATGTATAACATAATTGTATGTTAGATATAGTATTTGATACTATGTTAATCTTATTCAGTCTTGTTTTCTCTTTCTTTCTCCCCAGGTCCCATTTCATCAGGTTCAAACCTCCCTAGGACAGTTCTCCATTTTTGCTGCTTATTTGCATGGAAGGTCCTGATCATTCTAGCTATGCCTCAAAACATATTACCTGTTGCCGTGGGTAATGAAAGGTTTGGACCATTTCCCCACTTAGACATTTAGTTTGTCAAATGTGCTATTAGAATAAGCACTAGATATAATTTTCTTGGAAGCACTATTATACTGTATTATGCAGAGATATAGGAGGAGTGCTTAGCAGCAGCAGCACCACCTAGTGTTTTGAGTAGGGATAACATGAAATGTATTCAATTTTACCTAGTGTTTTGAGGAGGGATAACATGAAATGTATTAAATTTTACCTAGTGTTTTGAGTAGGGATAACATGAAATGTATTCAGTTTTACTTTAAGTGCACACATTTGTTTTGTATTGTTTGTGACTGAAAACAGCTGTTTTGATTAATTACTTGCACTATTAAATGGCTGGCTGCACCCAGTAACCTCCACCCCTGAGGAAGACTCATTGTGAGTCAAAGCGCTGGGGCAAACTTTGGAGCACTTTCTGTGGACCTTTTGTCCAGGACTTGTTAATAAAATTTACTTTGATACTCTTCATTCACCTTGACCTGGAATTTTTCCATGAGGTAAAGAGTGCACTAAATATGTTTTGATTGTGTGATGAATAAGGCTTGCTGCCCTTTCTGTTTTTGCACCTCCCACGTATCGCTGATCTCGGCACCTCATTTTTGGATTTCATTCCTTAATTGCCACCCAATCAGTGGCTTGCTGTACAGCAGGGCCTTTCTTTATTGCCACCCAATCAGTAATCAGTGTGTCCCTGCACAGCAGGACATTCCTTAACTGCAAACCAATCAGTGGGTTCATGCACAGCAAATTTTTCTCCATTGCTGCCTGATCCACAGCTCCTTGCTCAACAGGGCATTCTTGGACAGCCACCAATATGGCAGGACCCAGCAGAGCAAGGCATTTCTCAGTTTCTAAGTGATTGGTTGCTCTGGTATTCCTCGACTACTACCACATTTTTGGCTCCCTGCACAGCAGGGCATTTCTCCAGCATTCCCTGATTTGTAGCTCCCTGCAAAGGAGGGCATTGCTCAACTGACACCTGATTGGCTGCTGATTGGCAGCTGCTCAGATCATTCCTCATTGCTTTCAGTCGACCTCTACCTGCAAAGCTGTTTTTTGGAGGGGCAACAACCCTGAATTTTTCGACTGCTGACTGTCCATACGCAGCAAGGCAATTCTTGATTGCTACCTGATTGGTGTCTCCCTGTACAGCAGGGCATTTCCCAATTGCCAGTCAACACAAACAAAAAGAAACACTCCAAAAATAAAGACATACAAGCAACTATGTAGCAAAATACATACATTTATTGAAGCATAACTCACAGCAATACAACTGTGCCGCAGCGCTTTGTGGCAGTGGATACAGCTACACCGTCTTTATAGCCACACAGCTGAGATGCAATATCCATCACTGTAGCAAAGTACTATACATTGAACTTTTGCTGGGGAGTTTAATCAGTGCTGTTTGGGATTTGAGATGTTACTGAGAGTGCAGTTGTATGCTGTTGGGGTTACACAGGAAACTGCAAACAGATACTTTGCTAGGGGTTCTGTTAATGAGTCATTACCTGAAACTATTGGTCATCTGGAAGGGTTTATTAAATCCTTGTGGATTTTCAGTAAACAGTAGAATTTAGCTCTCATTGGACACACCACTGTCAAGTACTCAATCACCTGGGGCGGTAACCATTTATTTTCTTCAGTTAGTTTCAAATAGCTGTCTATTTTCATTTTAAAGTCCAAATTTGGAGTATGTTTTTCATTTGTTTCATAGAATTCATTGCTGTCCAATTGTCTATAGACCTCTTTTTGAAAATGTGGATTTTTTTTATAGCTGATTCGGTTAAAATGTTTCCTCACACATGAAAGTTAAAGGGGAGAGTTTAAGGGCCTTAGAAAATCTGTACGTCGAGGATGAAAGCCCATTAGTGACACCTGATGTCACATTATTGTACACAAATATCCCTCATGAGGGGGTCTTGGAAGCACTTAAATTTTATCTAGACATACACGTCAAATTAGATCCACCAACAAATGTTGTACTACAGCTATCAAAATGTGTCCTTGAATTAAATAGAAATCTTTTTTGCAAAAAAGGTTTTTTTTACAAAAGAAAGGTATGGCCATGGGTGCCAGGTTTGCACCAAACTATGCCAATTTGTCAATTTGTACTTGGCAAGATGGGAACAATATGTGACATGCAGTGACAATAATCCTTTTCTGCACATAATTTATCTGTGAAGAATGTTTATTGATGATATACTTTTTGTATGGAAGGGACCTGAGAATAAACTGTTTGTCTTTATCAAATATCAAGAGAGCAGTAATCCTAATTTACGTTTCAGTGTGGCATTCAGTGAAAAAACAAATCAACTTTTTGGATTTGATCATTTTAAAAGATGGTAAATGGGGAGTGGTGACAGATCTGAATGGGAAAAGTAGAGATAGGAACACTTTGCTTTTGGCTAGTAGTACTCACCCGCAACATGTTATTTGAGCCATTCCGAGAGGGCATTTTATTGGAATCAAATGCAACTGTGGTACTGAAAATAAAAAAAAGGGCAGATGAACTAACAGAAAGATTGTTGGACTGAGGCTGCAATTTTAACCTGATCAAAGAGGCTAGACAAAGGGTCAATGTGATACCTAGGGAAACACTATTACAAGAAAGGGAGAAACAGGAGACCACAGATCCACAACTAACCTTTGTTAATACCTACAATCCCCAGTCCCAATAGATAAGGGAGATAGTAAACAAACATTGGCATATGGTCTCTCAAGATACTAGACTTAAAGATCTAAAGGGAGTTGGGCCAAGAATAATGTTTAGAAAAGCATTTGTCAATGCCAAAAGTTCATCATTGGTATTGCTATTGTACCGAGTGGTGTCGTCAGCAGGACTACAGCTCCTAGCAGCCTCGGCTGCTGGCTGATTTACATGTGCTTCTCAGCGCTTTTAAAAAACAACTTTTGCAGCCCCTCAGGTCTCTCCCTTATGTCTCCAGACCCCGATTAGTCGATTCGGGTGTCCAGGAACATGGTAGGAACCTCCGTTTTTCCACAGGAACAGCTTTATAACAAACATGCACTTCCCACATGCGTGACCGGCCATCTTGCACTTTCAGGGTGCAGCTGCATGGCAGTCACATGTCTGTGCTTCTCCAGCCTTCCACTTTTAGGAAAACACTGTTGGGGCCAGCAGGAGGTTTCAGAAGGTGGCACAGGACCTGGGCTGTTGGCAGGAGCATTTGGGGGCAGGAGGGAAGCCCCACACTTTGGGGGGGGTGGCAAGTGTAAGATTATTCCATTCTGGAATGGACACAATGAGGAAAGGGACCAAAGGGGTGGGCAGAGCTGGGGCAGCACAAGCATACTGAAAGTGGGTGACTTCAGGCAGGCTGACCAGGACACCGAACAGCTGTTTGCTGTGTGGTGTCCTGCAGATCAAAGGAAAAAGCCGCCATATAATTGGTTAGGCTTTTTCTTTTGAATTAGACAAAGTTTTTGCCCATCAAGGCAAAATGGCATCAAAGTCAGCCTGGCTGATGATTAGTGTGGCACTGTCTTGCCCCTTGCAGACCACTCTGCATTGGACAGAGAGTGTCACATTCTTCAAAAACCACTCTTATAGCAAGATGTTTACTGCACATACACGCATGGGAAGCTTAAAAAGGGAAAAGCATCAACGATATTGTAGTTCACTCTGTACAACCTATAGAAGAGAACCCTCACATGTGGCTACCTAGGAGAAATAATGGTAGCAACAAATGTGGCAACTGTAAATATTGTTGTAAAGTGAAAAACACAAAAACCTTTTTTTTCCTTTTTCTTCTTTTACTTCCATATTGCTTTTTTTCTTTTCCTGTTTTTCTCCCCGTACACCCCATGTGCCCCCATGGTGTGAACATGCATGTGTGGAGGCATGTGCACATCACGTCTCCACTCTTGTGTGTTTCCTGATCCCCTGTGCTGCCCTCCAGCCTCAACTAGGGGGCAGCCAAGGAGTGGAATGACAACCCTTCCCTCCCCTCCCCAGGAGAGGAGAGAAATCCATTGGATGTTTGATTCTCTCCCTTCCCTGCTGACCCCTGGCAACCCGAGGTCGCTCCCAACCCCAGGTTGCCGGTGTGGCATGAAGTGTGGCATCCAGTACCTCAACCCTTAGCACCACCGGGCCGGCTCACAAAAACCTTTCTTAACCCAGTAACAGAAAGGAAAACTGATGTAAGGGGCTTTATGGCATGCAACACTTGTGGGTTAACATACAAGGCTGATTGCAGCCGAGGTAGCTTCTATATTGGTAAAACGAAAAGGGCTTTTAAAACTAGAACTGGAGAACATATCAGGGCTATTGAAAATGGTGATGTCACTAATGCCCTAGCCATGCATGTGAAAATATCAAGAAAAAAAAAAAAGCATAATTTCTCATTTAGTGGTATTGAAAAACCTGTGATGCCACGGGGGAGATTATGACAATCTGCTTCTAAGGAGGAACAGTATTGGACCTATTTTTTGAAAGCAATAGAAACACTAGGATTAAATGACAGAATGGAGATTAAACCCTTTTTAAAAAAGAAGTGATTTTTAAAAAATCAAGAAGTGAAGTTTAAAAAGTAGAAATGCCTGTATATATATATATATATATATATATATATATATATATATAGCTACATGAGGAAGTGTCATATTCACCTATTTCTCTCTCTCTTTCTTTTACAGATTTGCCTCAGCAACTACCGCTGGTCTGCTGCTGTTTTATGTATAAGTAAAAATGTTGTGCAATTCTTCTCTTTCTAATTGTGTAGCTGTTTTAAGCTTTTTTAACACATTTGAAACTAGGTGGCCCTTAAAAATATGGAACATGTTTTTGATGTTGAGCACTGGTTAATGTTTTTAAACTACCTGTATTTAATAAGGAAGTAAATGTACCAGGATGCCGTCTAGAACTGTTCAGGTTGTGACATAAATAGTACTGTCCCTTTAAGAGATGAGGGGATTTAAGAGAGCTACTCTGGTTTCCATGTCAACCTTTGACAAAGCACATCTGGTGCAAAATGCGTCAGGTGACTTGGAACCTTCAGTAACTTCCTGGTTGAAGGGAACATAGTTTTATGCCTGTACTAATTTGGATTTATCTGATTTTACTTCAAGCGCACTGTGTAAGTACCACTTATTTTTGTTCAATAAAAGATTGCACTGTTTGGAATACTATAGTAGTGCAGCATCTTGTTTGCTACAGGCATTCAAACAGATACAGAGTTAGCAGTTCAAGCACTCCTGGACTTTAGCTGGTGCTAGTCTCTTTCTCTTTGCTGGATGCTCTTTGAAAATCTGTCCCAAAGAGTCAAACTGAAGCTTCTTGCCCAACACACACAGAGGGCTACAGGGCTGCGGTTTTCATTTTTTCATCTTCTCCAGCATACCTTTCTCTTTGAAAAGTACAATTCTGCATCAGTCATCACGTCTAAAAGTTGGCCTTTCTGTAGCTCAAGGTCCTCTCACAGTTTGCATTCTGCCCCAAGGAAATCATCATCTGGAGCATCCACAAAAGCAGCATCCTTCACCAAAATCAGAGCAGAGGCTAGGGAGGCAATATGTAAGCAATAATACCTGACAGGGTAGGCAATATTAGAAACCAGACCGCCCAGGGCAGCATTGGGCCTTATAGGCTCCTGGAAGGTCCGGTATCTCACCGCCCACCTGGAGGCATATTATGCTTAGAAATGACACTAAAAAAAAACTTTAATAAAAAAATTGTTACTAAAAATTTGTTTAATGTAAGTTTTGTAAAAATACTAACATACTATTTGCCAGCAGATTAGGCCTTACGGTCTATCAAGTCTGCTCGAACTTCAGATCCCTAGTTGGGTGCCGAGGCCCTCCCCCCCCTTGTGTTCCAGAAACCCCTATCATCCATCCCCACCCCCCTGGGACAGGCCATCATCTGATACATGCACTTTCTGTGTCTGTCCCACCTCTCTTGAAGCCTCCACTGTGGATCTCTGAACCAGCTCACCAGGCAGTGCATTCCAAGGGTCCACCACCCTCTCAGTGAAAACCTCCTCCTTTTCCCTTCACCCTTCCACCTTCCAACTTCAAACCATGCCCTCTGGTGAATCCTCCTGCTTTAGTCTAAAGATCCTCCATGTTTACTCCTATTTATTCCCTTGAGGTACTTGAAGACCTCAATCATGTCCCCCCGTCTCGCCTCTCCTCCAATGAAAACAGGCAGAGTTCCTCAAGTCTGTCCTCATATGTCAAATCCCCTAGCCCTCGTATCATCTTAGTTGCCCTCCTCTGTACCCTCTCCAGGAGCTGTATGTCCCTCTTCAAGTGTGGTCTCCAGTACTGTAGACAGTACTCAAGGTGTGGTCTAACCAGTCCATTGTACAGTGGCAGAATCACTTCTTTGCTCCTAGAGCTGATCCCCTCACGATGCATCCCAACATCCTGTTTGCCTTGCTAGCCGCTCTCCTGCACTGCTCAGAGTTATTCATACATGTATCCACCATGACCCCTAGGTCTTTTTCCCTATTGAGGCCTCCAGCGCCTCCCTCCCAGGGTGTACCTGTGTTTAGGGTTTCCGCCCAAGATGTAACACCTTGCACTTGGTGATATTGAAATTTAATTCCATGTGTGAGCCCAGCTTTCCAGGGTGTCCAGGTCCCCTTGCAGGGCCAACCTCCCCTCTTCTCCCTCAACTACTGCTCCCATCTTGGAGTCATCAGCAAAGAGACTCGTTTCAGACCCTATACCCTCCCTGATGTCTGATATGTATGCATTAAACAGGATCGGACCCAGGACCGAGCCCTGCGGTACCCCACTACCAACCTCTCTAGGGTTCAAGAGCTCCCCACAGACCACTACTCTCTGGGTGCATCCAGCTAGTAAGTTTTCAATCCATCTGACCATCAAAGGGCCTACTTCCAAACCCATCAGTTTCTCCACCAGACCATTGTGGAGGACAGAGTCAAACGCCTTGCTGAAGTCCAAGAATAATACATCCACAGGCTTTCCCCTGTCCAGTTCTGATGTTACCCATTCGTAGAACTCCACAAGATTGGTTTGACATGATCTACCTGGCACAAACCCATGTTGCCGACTATCCAGGCTTCCCACCGCCTCCAAGTACACCCCCAATCGTTCCTTTAGTATACTCTCCATTAATTTTCCCACTACCGAGGTCAAACTGATGGGTCTATAGTTACCTGGTACTTCCCTCAACCCCCCTTTATGGATTGGCACCACATGTGCCTCTCGCCAATCCCTAGGTACCCTTCCTGTCTCAAGTGAACTGTTGAAGAGCTCCGCCAGGGGTGCAGCCAGTATGTCCACCAATTCCCATAGTACTCTCAGATGAATGCCATCCAGCCCAGGAGATTTGTCTTTCTTTAGGGCCTTGAGGGCTAACCACACCCTTTTGGCGGAGATAGCATCATCCGTCCCCTCTACCTTACTGGCCTTTTTATCCTTATCCTGATGTGACACCCCTGGGGTACCTCTCCTCCTCTTGCTCCATTTCTGTTGCTCCCTGATCCCACTCTGCCGCTTCTATCCTCATTGTGCCTTGCTTTGTAGATATCCCATCCCCTCCCTAGTGAACACAGAGGCAAAGTACTCGTTAAATACCTCTGCCTGGTCCCTCGCCTCTTCCACCCACCCTCCTTCTGTCTCCAATCTGCTGAGATGGCCCTTAGTTTTCTCCACTCCCCAATGTACCGGAAGAACCCCTTTTCCCCTCCATGTATCCCCTGTGCCAGCCGCTGCTCTTTACTGGACTTTGCCCCCCTCACCATCCGGTGACTTTTCTAGATGCAAGATGGTGCATTTCCTTATCTCTATCCCCTCTTGTTGTTTTATATTTTTTGTAGGCCACCTTCTTTTCTCTGACCGCTACCTGAACCTCACTGGACCACCAGCATGGTTTATGTGACCTTGCTCCCTTACGTTTCACCTTAGCGCAGGTCCTGACTGCCTCATGAAGTCCCCGTTTTATGACCTCCCATCTCCTTTCCACATTTGTCATTGATGTAATCCCCTTCAAGTGATCCTTGAGAATATTTCCCATGCCCACAAAGTCTGCCCCCCTGAAGTCCACTGCCAGTGTCCTAGATCTCCCCCCCATGCTTATTTGAAACCAGACAGTATTGTGGTCACTCCCAGTCAGGGGAACCTCTACAACCAGGTCCCTTACCAGATCCCCATCTGCCAGAACCACGTCCAGGACATGCCCCTCCCTTGTGGGCTCCATCACATGCTGTGTTAAGAACGCATCTTGGAAGCCATCCAGCAGCCTCTGCTCCTTGACCACCTTAGAGGACATGGTTCCCCAGTTTGTACCTGGCATATTAAGGTACCCCATCAACCCCACTCCTTCCCCTTTTGGTCCACACTGGGCAATGATGTTGTCCAGCAAACCATCCTCCAGAATATCACCCATCCCGGGGGGCCTATATACTACACCCAGCTTGACCTTATCTCCTGCTGGGGATCGTAAGGTGACCCATAAAGCCTCCACGTTTCCCTCTGCCTCTTCTACCCTAGCAATTTCTATGTCATCTCTAATGAACATAGCCACTCCACCTCCTCTGCCCTCCTTTCTATCCTTCCTAAGCATAGTGTACCCCTGCACGTTTAGGTCCCAGTCATGGTTTTTGTTGGCCCACGTCTCCGTGACCGCCGCCACATCCACCCCCCCCTGAACAGCATGGCCTGGAACTCTGGCAACTTGTTTCCCAAGCTACTGGCATTTACTAACACCAACCCCCACTCCTTATCCCTGATCCCCTTTGTCGAACCCCACCCAGGTTCTTTATACCTCCATCCTCCTTCTTCTGCATTAGAAAACATGCAGGTTATATGCAGTTTAACCCCCATCCAATAGCATCATGCACCACCATTTTTCTTTGTTTTCATTTGTTGTTTTGTTTACTCCCCTTCCCGCCCCAACACTAGCAACAGCAGTTTGCTTGTTTTCTTTTTTTTTTTTTTTTAACTGGTAGCTGTTTCTATAGGTATCAGTCCATGAAGAAAGAAAGAAAGAAAGAAAGAAAGAAAGGGCAAGCATGAGCGCATTCGGCAGTGGAGTCTGTCACAAACCCATTCCTGGGGTCAGGCCCTCTGTTCCTACAGTGCCCAACCTTGAAGTGCGATTCTTGAACAAGGGACAAACAGGGACACCCTCCAGTTTGATTTGGATTTGAGCTAACTACCAGTCTCAAGTTCTGGGGTCAATTATGAACCCTTTTTAGCTAGCACACCCATGTAACAGGTGCAACTATCACACTGTCTTCAGGGAAAGCAGCACAATATTTGACCCAGCGGGCATACAACCAACCTGGTTCACAACCCCCTGCCGACTCAGTTGAGACGCTGGTATTTTTCTTACCTGCTGGATCTTTACACAGATCCTTGTTAGCGTGGCTGTCTATGGTGACACACTAAGCAATTTAACAGTTATGTCAGAATTTCCAATACTGTTCCACCATTCACACTCAAAATGAGAAAATGTCTCGGGCAGGTTTAAGGAAAACCAAATTTGCTAAAACTAAAAATAGTAAATACAGTACATAAAACAGAACATATATACATAATGATTACAGTCAGAAAAGAAATGGACAGTTACAAAACAAAGCACCTTGTAACTGAATTAACTAGTTCTAACTCAGTTTCAGTTGGCAAAGGTTCACACTTGAATTACCAGTCTTGGCAGAAGGCGTTTCTCTTGAGTCCAGGAATCAAAGTGTTCCTTAGAAGTCCAAAACAAAAATGTCCCAGTCCCTTCAGACAGTTTGGCAATATCAGAGTTATAGTCCCACCATCCTTGTGATGTCACAGCACATGAGGTCACTCTTAGCCCTTTAATTAATATATAACATGACCAGTGTACAACCAAATGTTTCAGCTTACTGCCTGTTTTAAATCTGCAAAGATAGCCATATTTTAATTGTAACAAGACAGCCTCTTCCTCCCATTTCAGCAAGGTTTTTATGACAGGTTACAATATCCCTTTGATCTCTCAGGAAAACAGTCTGAGAACCACATCTCAACATCATGAGATTTTTGACATAGACTGACTAGGAAGCATTCTCCCTCCTGTCACCTCTTAAAAAGGCAATATTTTCACTTCAGAGCACCAACTCTGTGAGAACATGACTTTTATGATTTCCACACAGGTTTTATTAGGCATGTGTTAGTTTCTTTTGAAGTTAGCTGTTTCCTTCTACTCAGAGAGAACAGTACATTTTCAAAAATCTAATGTCCCAGGATGCCTTGAGCTGACTGCCATGTTTCACAAGCAGAATTCAAAACTTGTATTTATACAAAATTATGTACAATTCATAACAGGTAGATGGCTATTGTGATACCCCTCCCTCCCAGACTGAATTTGGGAGAATCTATTCCTAGGCATGGGATGAGTTTCACAAATTCAGTTCACTGCTCTGTTTGGATAGCCTGTCTGCATTGGCATTTGCTGCCCTTGCCCTGTAAGTAACAGTCATGTCATAACCCTGTAAGGCAAGGCTCCATCTTAGAAGCCTACCATTTGTCTTACCCTTTTGTGCTGACCAAACCAGGGGGTTATGATCCCTCTGTACCTCAAAGTGCCGCCTGTATAGATATGGCTCTAATTTCTTCAGTGCCCACACCAGTGCAAGGCACTCCTTCTCCACTGTAGAATAAGTCTGCTCCCTGGGAAGTAATTTCTTACTGAGGTACACTATTAGATGATCCTTCCCTTAGTTAGAAGTCTGACTAAGTACTGCCCCAATACCCACATCTGAGACATCTGTCTGGACTACAAATGGTTTACTGTAGTCTGGACTGGCTAACACAGAAGCACTGCACAGTGCCTCCTTTAACTATGTAAAGGCTCGTTCACAGGCTGGCTCCCATTTTATCTTTTTAGGCATTCTTTTCTTTAGCAGGCCAGATAGGGGAGCTGCCATGGTAATGTAGTTTGATACAAATTTTCAATAGCACCTTGTGGTCCCTAGAAAACTCCAGACCTGCTTCTGTGTTTCAGGTCTGGGCCATGCCTCTATTGCCTCAGTCTTAGCTTAATTAGGATGGAGCTGTCCCCGGCCTATGACATGCCCTAGGTATATCACCTCTGCCTTGGCCACCTGGCACTTTTCAGCTTTCAAAGTGAGCCTGGGCCTCTGAATCCTGCCCAACACTTCCTTAAGGTGGGACAGGTGTTCCTTCCAGCTGGCACTGAAGATGGCAATATCGTCCAGGTACGCCACAGCAAACACTTCAGTACCATGTAACACCTGGTTCACCAACCTTTGAAAGGTGGCAGGGGCATTCTTCATTCCAAAAGGCATTACTTTGAACTCAAATAACCCTATTGGAGTGATGAAGATGACCTCTCCCTAGCTCTGGCAGTTAACTCCACCTGCCAATACCCTTTTCGTCAGGTCAGTAGTGGTAAGGTATGTCACCCCTCCCAGCTTGTCCAGCAGTTCATCCGTCTGAGGCCCTAGGTGGATGTCCAACTTCGTGACTGCAATGAGTCCATGATAGTCCACACTAAAATGAGTAGAGTCATCTGGTTTGGGAACGAGGACTACGGGTGAGGCCCAGGGGCTGTGGGATTTCTGGATTACCCCTAAATCAAGCATTTATTCCACTTCCCTCCTAATGTCTTTTAAGATAGCCTCTGACACCCAGAATGCTGTCTGACATATGGGTGCTTGTGTTCCTGTGTCTACATCATGCGTCACTAATAGGGTTAGTCCAGGCTTGGCAGTCAACAATGGGGCAAAGTCTGCTAAAACCTCCCTTACTTCCTGGATCTGTTCCGGGGTCAACTGGGGTGACACTTTGATTGCCTCCATAGAGTACTCCCGCTTGTTTTCTTCCAGCAAGTTCAGAAAGGGGTCTTCCTCATCCATCCCCTTCCCAGGACTACACACTGCAAAT
This sequence comes from Neoceratodus forsteri, assembly GCA_016271365.2. Lineage (NCBI taxonomy): Eukaryota > Metazoa > Chordata > Ceratodontiformes > Ceratodontidae > Neoceratodus > Neoceratodus forsteri. The sequence continues at coordinate 1,268,981,207 of CM057453.1, forward strand.
ACCATGTCAGCCCTATTTGTATATGGCTTCATCATGTTGCCATGGTACATTCTTTGGGCATGTCTCCTGTCAGGCAGTTCTACCATGTAGTTTACATCATTTGCTTGTCTGACTACTTTGTATGGTCCTGCCCACTCAGCCTGCAGCTTATCTTTCTGGCCAGGAATTAGGACCATGACTTCTTGACCCACAGTGTATGAGCAAGCTCTGGCTTTGCGGTCGTACCATACATTTTGCTTCTGCTGAGTGGCTGCCAGGTTGCTCTGGGCTGTTCCCATAAGCTCTCTCAGCTTTTCTCTAAATTTAAGGACATAATCCACTATGGGTGGCATGCTTGCATTCCCAGTCCTCCCGGATCAAGTCCGGGGCCCACGCACCCTGCATCCATATAAGAGCTCAAAGGGGGAAAACCCCGTTGACTCCTAGGGCACCTCCCTGTATGCAAACAGGTGGGGAAGGTATTTCTCCCAGTACCTCCCATGCTGTTCAGCAAATGCTAGGAGCATCGATTTTAGGGTACCATTAAACCTTTCCACAAGCCCATTGGCTTGCAGGTGATAGGGTGTCATGCATCTCTGCACCACCGCACATTTCTCCCACAAACACTTCATCAGGTCCAACATGAAGGAACCCTCTTGATCGATGATAACCTCCTGTGGGAACCTGATAAGGGAGAAAATCTCTAGCAAGGCATCTGCCACTTTGTCTGTCCTCAGTGAGGATAGGGCGACTGCCTCTGGGTACCGGTTGGCATAATCTACCACTATTAGGATAAACTTCTTCCTGGAGGAGCTGGGAATATTCAAAGGCCCACAATATCCATTCCTACCCTCTGGAATAGCTCTTCCACTATGGATGAGGGAAGTAGGGTGGCTTGGGTTTTACTACCCACCTTCCCTATTTCTTGGCACTGGTGACAAGACCTGCAATATTCCTTCACCTGCTGGGTGAAGTTGGGCCAATAGAAATTCTGGGCCAATCACTGCATAGTGCACATGATTCCCAGATGTCGAGACATGTGCATATAATGAGCAATTTTGAGCAACCACTAACAATGCCCCTGGGGAACGACAAGCTGCCTGCCCATCGCCCCTCCTTCTTTCCTTACGTCCTGCATATACAGCAGTCCATTGTCCCAGTACACTCTATGTCTTCTGTCCCCTCCTTGTGTCCCATCAGATTCTGCACAAGCCCTCAGTCTCTCTAAACTAGGGTCATTTTTCTGAGCAGCTGCAAGATCTTTACATATTCCCAAGGCATGGGACAGGTCCCCTTCAGTTTCTAAACTAGGGTCCCTAGCTCTAGCTTCAGGTCATTCAGGGTCACTTCCATCTCTAGCCCTCTGACCACTGGTTACCCCTCCCTCCTCAGAGTAACCTTCTGTAGCTGTTTTGTTAACTTCTACCTGGGTAATTTCTTTCTCCCTTTCACTACTATCCATATCAGGAGACACAGGCTGGGGAACCAGCCTCCCAGTGTTTTCCACAGAAGCTTCTATGGGGTCCAGGGAACCACAATTGGCCTTTGCCATCTGACTGCAGATAACTGCGCACGCCACCCCCTTTTGAAGATTGTTCCCTATAATCACATCCAGGGCAAGATCTCCTGCCACTGCGACTTTTTGCACAGTCTCTCCTGTCTCACCCCAGTCCAGGAGAACACTTGCATGTGACAGAATTTTCTCCTCCCCAGCGAATCCCCTTACTGTAATGAACTGATTAGGTATAAGTTGTTCAGGCTCAACCAAATCCCCTTTTACCAAAGTAAGGGACGCCCCCGTGTCCCTCAACCCATAGGTTTGCACCCCATTTACAGTAACCAGGTGTATGTGCACTCTCACATTTATAGGCATGCTTTCAGGGATACACAGTGCACCCACCTCTGTTCAAGCACCACTTTGTACACTCTGTGCCTTTTTAGGACACTGTCTTGCAAGATGACCAGGTTGTTTGCAAAAGAAATATTCATCATTTCTTTTATCAGGCAAATCTTTTTTTTTATAATCTGGGGCTGCCCACTTTCTGGGGAGGCAGTGGGGGTTTTAGCTGCCCTGAAGGCACACTTTTCCCTTTCTGCGCTGCCACACCCAGCCTACTCCCTTTCAAAGAAGGCCTGCTTCTGGCATAGTGGTCTGAGAGCTTAGCAGACTCCTGCACTGTTTTTGGATCTCTGTCCTCTAGCCAGGTTTTCAGCTGTGCCGGGCAAGCCCAAAAGAATTGCTCCAAAAGTACCACATCCTCAATTTTCTGTACAGAGTCTGCTTTGACCCTCCCACCAATGCTTTAAAGACTGACATTGCTTTGTGGCTAGTTCCTTGTAGCTCATGTCAGAGCTTCTCCTGAGCTTATGGAACTTAACTCTATAAGCTTCAGGTGTCAATTCATACTTTTTAAGCAATGCAATTGTAAGTTTCTCTTAATCATTGCTGTCCTGATCATCCATATGATCCAAGGCATCACAAGCTTTACTGGTAAGCAGCGGGGATAGCTGGAAGTTCCAGAACTCTCACAGAATTTTTGCCTGAATGCATACCTTTTCAAATGAATTTAAAAATGCATTCATATCCTCCCCCTCTTTAAATTCAGCTATCAAGTTAGAATTTAACTTGTAACCGAGTCCTGGAGTTCCAGGTTCACCCATGCCACTTACCTACTCTGGCACTGGTCATTGGAGTTGTAGCTTCTCCAGTTTAAATTTCCTCTAGCGCTCTCTCTCTTCTCACTCGGCCTCTCTCTGAAGCTGTCGCTGTCTTTCCTCGGCCTCTCTCTGATGCTGGTTTTCCTTTTCCTGCATCTCCAGCTCGAAACTCCTCTGCTCAAACTCCTTCTGCCGCTGGGCTTCAAACCTTTTCTGCTTGAATTCCAGCTCCATTCTCCTCAACTCTGTCTGCAGCCTGATCCCCTCTGGCTCCAGTGTTGTGGTGACCCTCCCCATGTGCTGTGGCTCTTGGTTCTCACTGGTCTCGCTTCCCTCCTACCCAGGAATAGACACTGTGATAAACTCTGGCACCACCACATCCAAGGTCTGGGCCCCTTCAGTCACTGACCATGACACGAGGACCTGTGCAGTCACTTGTGCATCGGTTGCCACAAAAGCCTCCACGAGGTACTATTTGTTTTTCCACTTGCTCCGGACTTCTCTTTCCTGGCACAGCTGCCTCAGGTATTCCAAAGTGTACTCACTGTAGGTGGAAGCCATCTTGTTCCCTAATCTACGGCTACACTAGCTTGCACCTGGAAAAAACAAAACAGGTAGGTCACTTAGACTGTAACCAATATTATGTATTTCTTTAAAAACAAACCCTGCCTTGTTTGTGTGTGAAGTGTTACAGTTCATCAATCTGACACACTGGACTGTTAATGCTCTTGTCACCAAATAATTGCATAGTATGCAAACAAATCTTTTAGATCGCATCACTGCACACCAGATCTGTCACAAACCCACTCCTGAGGTCAGGCCCTCTGCTCCCACAGTGCCCAACCTTGAAGTGCAATTCCTGAACGGGGACAAACAGGGACACCCTCCAGTTTGTTTCTGGTCCAAGCAAACTACCCGTCTTGAGTCCTGGGGTCAATTATGAACCCTTTTTAGCTAGCACACCCATGTAACAGGTCCAACTATCAAACTCTCTTCATGGAAAGCAGTGCAATATTTGACCCAGCGGCATACAACCAACCTTATCACAACCCCCTGCTGATTCAATTGAGATGCTGGCATTTGGATCTTTACACAGATCCTTGTTAGTGTGGATGCCTATGGTGACACACTAAGCAATTTAACAGTTATGTCAGAATTCCCAATACTGTTCCACCATTCACACTCAAAATGAGAAAATGTCTCAGGCAGGTTTAAGGAAAACCAAATTTACTAAAACTAAAAATAGTAAATAAATACAGTACATAAAACAGAACATATATACATAATGATTACAGTCAGAAAAGAAATGGACAGTTACAAAACAAAGCACCTTGTAACTGAATTAACTAGTTTTAACTCAGTTTCAGTTGGCAAAGGTTCACACTTGATTTACCAGTCTTGGCAGAAGTGGTCTCTCTTGAGTCCAGGAAACAAAGTGTCCCTTAGAAGTCCAGAACAAAAATACCCCAGTCCCTTCAGACAGTTTGACAATATCAGAGTTAAAATCCCACCCTCCTTGCCACTCACATCACGAGGTCACTCTTAGCTCTTCAATTAATTTGTAACATGACCAGTGTACAACCAAATGTGTAAGCTTACTGCCTGTTTAAAATCTGCAAAGACAGCAATATTTTAATTATAGCAAGACAGTATCTTCCTCCCATTACAGCATGTTTTTTTTATGACAGGTTACAATATTCCTTTGATCTCTCAGGAAAGCAGTCTGAGAGCCACCTCTGAACATCATGAGATTTTTGACTGACTAGGGAGCATTCTCCCTCCTGTCACCTCATAAAAAGGCAATATTTTCACTTCAAAGCACCAACTCTGTGAGAACATGACTTTTAAGATTTCCACACAGGTTTTGTTAGGCATGTGTTAGTTTCTTTTGAAGTTAGCTGTTTCCAGGGCTTTAGATAATATTTCTTTTTTGGGTGGAAGTCAAATACTTTCATGGGTTGAAATTTGGAAGTCATTTCAGTTTTATTGGAGTTAAAATACTCCAGCTGTCAATTTCTTGGAAGTCAAAATTATTTAATTCGCTAAATTTTGGCAGTCAAAATGCCCTCAAATCCTCTAGTTTCAGAAGTCAACTCATTGGCCTTCTGAATACCTCACTGTAATCCATGCTACATCCACATAAATACATTTCTTATTGTTAGGAAAGGGAAATCAATAGTCTCTATTAACATTCCAAATCAAAATTAAACTTTATACACATAAAAACTTTAGTTTCTATAGTGTTCTTCTGAGCTTGTGTCTCCATAGAGTTGAGGAGTCAGTTCTGGCACTGGTGCAGCTTTCAGGATGGTTTGGCAGCCTGTTGGGCTATGACTAATTATATGAAGTTGGAGGCATTGGTGGTTAGTGGACACTGCTCCTTGGCCTTCAGACCTACATTTCTATTTGCTTAGGCCAGACAGAACTGCATAAGATATTTAGAAGTACAAGTCATAGCCTACTGGATGCATTATTTTAGCTTAATTATGGGCCCCACATGGATGCTTTATAAGCATACATAGCAAGATGGAAACGTCTCCTTTGTCAATATTAGGCAGGGATGGTGAACACATTTAATATGAATACCCGCCTCCATTATCTCTTCCTCTTTCTGGCCCTCCCAGTTTCCACCCCCCTGGGCTATTGGAATAAGCTTCACCAATAGGCAGTGTAGCCTAGAGGTTAGAGTAATGCACTGCAAATGAGGTTTACATCAGGTAGACCTGGGTTTTATTCCCATAACCTCCACTTGCATACTGTGTGACCCTGAGCAAGTCACTTAACCTTCCCAGTGCTGGCCAGCACTTTTAACCTACTGTTCTAGTTCTTTGCATTGCTAATTTCTGAACTTTTGCATTTTTAAGATGGTTATGTTAACAACTTGCCACATTTAAGAAATTTCTATATATAGTCAGTAATCAGTACTGAGAGATGAATTGTGAGAATAATAGGTTGATTAACCCTATTTATATTTCATTTTAATGCTGCAACTCTTCTGTTTAATTGGCAGAAGTATGCATAGAAACCAAACAGTCTTTATTGATATTTGCTCTCATAGCTTATTAAATGACTCAGGAAGGATATGTTCAGCTCCCCTCCAGACAGTCTCTCCCATCTCACGGCTCTCGAGTCTCATCTTGCCTCTTTCAGGCTCCCCAGTAGTCCCCACCCTGGCTTGGCTCCTCCACTCCACTACTCTATGACTCTACAATGACTCAATGACTGAGTCAACCACTCAGCACTACACACACCCCAGGCAGCCCACAACATCAGTGGCACATGTGGTTCACAGCCCTCTGCCAACAGCTCCAGATTCGACCTCAGGCTCTCCAAGAGAGAAACTTTTGCCTGGTGGTGTTGTGCAGTGTATCCCCCCTCTCTATCAGACATTCAATTCTACCTGCCCGGACCTCGCTTGTTGATACTCACTCCATGCTCTAGACTGTTGTCTGCTCTCTTGATCTATCCTCCTCACGAGGAGCACTGAAGGTGCCACCACCAAATGGACTGTGCATGCATGAAGTGAACATTGCTGGGGGGGGGTCTGGGCAGCCTGGCTGGCAATTTGGCCATGGTCCACAGGATTTAAGAAAAAAACATAAGCCATAAAGGCATGATGACTTCCACTCCTTGAAAATTGGACATCAGCCTAAAACAAAGGGAATTTTCCTGGATGTCAATGACTCTAGACACTACATTTCTGGACATTTTGGACAATCTGTTTGATGTAAAATAAGTCCAAAATATAGTTATCTGAAGGGCTGGCTGTTTCCTTCCACTCAGAGAGAACAGTACATTTTTAAAAATCTAATGTCCCCAGATGCCTTGAGCTGACTGCTAGGTTTCACAAGCAGAAATTCAAAGAAACTTATATTTATAGCAAAATATGACACAATTAATAACAGGCAGATGGCTATTGCAACAGAGTGTACTTCATTATAACAGACCAGTTCATGAGACAGTAAATGTTTTTTTTTTTTTGATGGCCATTTTGATATTGGGGCGAGCAGCTGTTGTGGCTGTTAGTACAGAAGATAGCACGGCCTGTAGTGATGTCCTCTGTTGGGTGGAGGTGAGACTGTAAAAGTTTATTCTGGTGTGCAGCAAAAGGAGGCATGTTGCTCAGTCCAGTGAAATGTATGGGCATGGGTGTGTGCAGGTATAGTCAGAGGCGGTACAAAAAAAAGGGTCAGTACACTAGTGGCAAGACATGATGACAGCAGCATAGACTATGGAGTGCAGGCAGCAGTTGTTATGTTTGGCTGCCTGGGCCAACACACTTGTTGTCGGCTTGCTCTGGCTGCCTGACTTCAGTACCCAGCTATGTACTGTTCAGAAGAGACAGAGGTGCAAAAAGGAGGGGGGGCAGTGGCCCTTTATGTCAATGAAAATATCAAAGCTGCAGAAATTCAGAATACACATAAGGAGCCAGAAGAACTGTGGGTCACTCTGGAAACAGGAAATGGGACCGCCACACAAACTGGGGCTGTCTACAGGCCTCCAGACCAGGGGGATGACATAAAAATATTACTGTTAGAAGATATACAAAAGATGACAGCTAAAGGGGAGGTTCTGATAATGGGAGACTTCAACATGCCAGAAACAGACTGGTCAATACCAGCAGGAACATCCGACAGAATTAGGCACATAGTGGACTTTCTGCAGGGGGAGGGCCTCAAACAATTGGTACAACAACCCACAAGTGACAGGACTATCCTGGATCTAGTACTGACTAACAGGGAAAGGATCAAAGATTTCCAGGTAGAAGGTCACCTAGGGGCCAGTCACCATCACATGGTATGGTTTAATTTGGCCACTAGAACTAAATCATCCCATTCTAAGGCAAAAATATGGGACTTCAGAGGAGTTGATTTTGATAAGATGGCCAACACAGTTAAGCTAGCCCTGGCAAGAAGAAATGCAGGTGAGGGGGTACAGGCAAAGTGGGCAAGCATTAAGGATGCAGTACTTGAAGCAACATCCCATTGTGTTAGGGAGAAAAGCAAGAGCAAAAGGAGGAAACCACAATGGTTCTCAAAAACAGTAGCAGAAAAGATCAGAGCAAAAAGGTTGGCCTTCAGGAAATATAAGGGAACAAAGCAGGACGAAGATAGGGATGCATACCAAACTTCCCTAAGGGATGCAGGGAAGGCAGTAAGGCAGGCAAAGGCCCAAACCGAGGAAACAGTAGCACAAACAGTAAAAGAAGGGGACAAGACTTTCTATAGGTACATTAGTGAAAAGAGAAGGTCCAGAGGGAGTATTGCCAAGATCAACAGGGTAAGGGGGAAGGTGTGGAGGAGGACCATGGAAAAGCATTTATTCTAAATAGATACTTCTGCTCAGTATTTACTGAGGAGAAGGTAGGTCAGGGCCCACAGCTCAGCACCATGGACACAGGGGGGAGGGAGGTGTGCACAAGTCCCTTCACAAAAGAAAGAGTACTACAAGAGCTCTCTAAGCTCAGGGTGGACAAGGAAATAAGACCTGATGGCATACATCTCAGGGTGCTAAATGAGCTAAGGGTGGAACTAGCAGAGCCATTAGTAGAACTGTTTAGTGAGTCTTGAAACACAGGAGAGGTCCCAGAAGATTGGAGAAGGGCTCATGTGATCCCACTCCACAAGAGTGGCAGCAGGGAGGAGGCAGGGAACTACAGACCAGTCAGTCTTACCTCAGTAGTGGGCAAGATTATGGAGACTTTCCTTAAGGAAAGGATAGTCCAACACATGGAATCCATAGATGCACAGGATCAAAGACAGCATGGGTTTACAACAGGAAGGTCCTGTCAAACTAGTCTCATAGATTTCTTTGACTGGATAACCAGATTGGTGGACCAAGGGGGTGCAGTTGATGTCGCCTACCTTGACTTCAGCAAATATTTCAACACTGTTCCACATAGAAGATTGCTTAATAAGCAGGGTAGGCTCGGGATTGGTCAGCAGTGGGTCAACTGGGTGGCAAACTAGTTGGCGGGCAGAAAATAGAGAATGGTGGTAAATGGTATGCAGTCAGAAGAGATTCAAGTCACAAGTGGGGTACTTCAGGGATCAGTCCTGGGGCCAGTCCTCTTCAACATCTTCATCAGTGACATTGCAGATGGACCAGAGGGTAAGGGTTTGCCTGTTTGCAGATGACACTAAGATCTGCAACAGAGTCAATGATCCAGATGGGGTGGAGAGAATGAGACTAGATCTTGAAAAACTGGCAAAATGATCGGAAGAGTGGCAACTGGGGTTTAAAGCAAAGAAGTGCAAGAATATGCACACAGGGAAGAGAAACCCTGAAGCTACCTATAGGTTGGGAGGGGAGTTGCTGACTATCACAAGGGAAGAAAGAGACTTGGGCATCGGCATCATCATCATCATCACAGATGACTTGAAATCATCCAAGCAGACCACTAAAGCAGTAGGTAAGGCTAGAGGGATGTTGGAGTGTATTAGTAAGGGTATCACAAGTCACAAGAGGGAGGTAATAATCCCTCTTTACAAGACACTGGTTAGACCCCATCTGGAGTACTGCATGCAGTATTGGAGGCCACACCTGCACAAGGACATTAACAAAATGGAGGCAGTCCAGAGAAGGGCAACCAAAATGGCACAGGGACTGCATCAGAAAACATATGAGGACAGATTAAAGGAGCTCACTATGTATACCCTAGGACAAAGGAGGGAGAGAGGTGATATGATCGAAACATTCAAACATATTAAAGGCATTAACAAGGTGAAAGAGTCTAACATGTTTCAATATAAGAAAAATAGCAGGATAAGAGGACACAGCATGAGATTAGAGGGAGTCTGATTAAGGGGTAATGTGAGGGAGTTCCTTATAACAGAAAGGGTGGTGGATGCATGGAGCGACCTACCACTGGAAGAGGAGGATATGAATACAGTGCAGGGTTTCAAACAGGTATAGGATAGGCATAAGGGAGCAATACAGATGAGTATGAATAGATAGGCCATTGACAGAGTAAAGGCCTATGGTACATTCATAAGGTAGAAAAAAATGGGCAGACTGGATGGGCCTTGCGGTCCTTATCTGCCGTCAACTTCTACGTTTCTATGTTTCTACAGACGGCTTTTGAGGGACCAGGATCTGGGAGTAACTGTATACATTAAAAAAAGTTTGTTGTGGTGTATAAACATTTTGTTTTTATTTTAAGAAAAATCTTTTAATTTGGTGGTTTGGCTTCACGGGGTGGTGGGGGACATGATTTCTCTTGGTTGGGGGGGCTTGATCGGTCGGCAACTCTCACTAAGCAAGAGAAACAAAATGGCGTCTGATCAGTATGCTAATTTGGGGTGCCCAAAGATATTTTAAGTAATGAGGCACCCCAAATTGTCACTTTTTTTAAGCAGGCTCTATTGAAAAATATCTGCCCACTTAGATGGGTGTCCTAGCCAATAGGAAGGCTAGGATTCTCTTGCCCATTTTCTAATCCCAGACACGGGTGCTTTAGCACCCCATCACCATCATCCACCATACCAAGCTCCTCTATCTCCCCCACAGGAAGCATACCGTGCCCCCTATAGGAAGAACAGGGGATTTTCCACAGTGTCCTGGCCAATATTCCCCTTCCCATAGAACTGATTCATGCAATTGTCCAAGGCTGTGTGTGGGTGTTGATGTGTGATATGACTGCCACTACATGTTCAGTCACTTCACTACTAGTCTAGCACTGCCTGTAAATACCTTTGGCATACAGTGTGTGTGTGAAAAGCACTATATAAATGCTGATTCTTCTTCTTACCCTCCCAAGCAGTTTCGGATCTCCTCTGATTGGCTTCCCCTGCTAACATGGTGCTTTTTCTCTGGTTGACTAAGATGACTGGTTCTCTCCTTCCCACAGGCTGGATGTTGTTCACCTGCAAGGGAAAGAAAAATGTTGAATGCAAAATAACTTTAGTGGTCAGGTCAGTGCAAACAGCTTACTTTCCCCTTAAGTCTTCTGCTGTTTTGGTACTCTGTTCCTGAACCTACTGTGCCCTGAACTGCAGAAAGTGCTCTTACTTAAACCGCCGTGCAGTTCCTGGTCTGCTCCAAATTGCTTCTCCTGCTCATGTGATCCCTTTGCTCCATTTGCCTAATGTGGCTGATTCTCTCCTTCCTGCAGGCTGCAGGCTGCATGCTGCCCACCAGTAAGGGAAAGAAAAATGCTGGAGGTAAAAGAACTTGCAAACAGCTTACTTTCCCCTCAGCACTTCTACTACTTTTTTTTCCATTATATTGCTCTAACTGATAAAGCCCCCTTCTTCCCTTCTATTTCCCCCACTCCACAATTTGGCAATGGTCCTTTCTTCTCCTTGGTATGTACTGAACAAAAATATTGGTTCAATACCTAAGCCTTGCCTCTGTCCCTCTCTTCCCAATCTTCCTCTTTTTTAGTAGCACAATGCCCTCCTTGTCTTTGCGCTTCTCCTGAATGTAACAGAAGAATGCCTTATCAGCTAGCTTCACCTCCTTGCTATTCTGAGCTCTGCCCTGGCCCTATCAAATCTGACCCTCCTACTGGACAATCTGGTTGCCCTTTGGTAAGCTTCCCTGTTTTCCTCCCTGATGCTATTCTTGTGTAACCCCTCCCTCAGGTGGGGCTTACCTTGTTGCCCCCAGGCACTTCCTGCTCCTCTCGTTGCCCTCTGGTGCCAGTCCAGGTCCTGTGTGGCCACTAGGGTCTCTATCCAGCCCCCCATATTGTTTTGATCATTTAGGAGCTGGAGGAGTGAAGTCGTGGAGCTGCCACACTTCTCTCTGCACCAGTGTGCAGGCCGGTGGTCTGCACATGCGTAGTTGCACATGGAGGTTTTCATGTTGCTGTAGCGGCCACCCAAATACCTCTCCGGTGCTCCCGACCCCCAGGTTACCCTAGTTGGGGGTTGGACACATGGAGGCGGCCACTGAGGATTGTCAAGGCAGTTTATTTTAGCAGCGCCAATAGGTGCTATAGAATGGGGTAAATTATGAATATTAATAAGGATGTCATACATATTAATGAGCCTGGTAGCTGCAAGGGGTCACTAAATGAAATGGAGCTAGTGACAGGCAGAGGAAGGATTTTCAAAACATAACTCTGTAGCTTGGGGACAGTAAATAAAGGCTGCTACAGGACTGTGGGGCAAATGTTATTAGAAACTGTGTATTTTGACTGCAAGGACACATTAAAGTTGGGACTGTTGTACAAACTGTACTAAACTGTTATGATAGCAGCCATCTTTGATACTTTGACCCCCCCAGTGACAGCCAATCAGAGACTTAGGTGTCCAAAGTCAGTGTGAAATGACTGCTGGGAAAGGTGTGAATCACAATTAAGGTGCCCAAATCAATCTTCAATCAATAATCAAAGACAGTTAATGTTTATTAATATTTCTGAAGGACAGCATGTTATAGTCAATCAGAAGCTGTCATTTTCAAATGAAACTTCTGGGACACTTGCAGCTTGGGGTAGTCTGGCTTGGTCTCTGAGCAAGTCAAGAGGGCTCATTTTGTGTGTGGAGGAAAAGTCTGGAAGCTGGCCTAGGGCTTCTGCAGCCAAACGCCTGAGAACTTTCAAAAGGTTTTTCCTTTTGCCTGGAGAATCAGTGTTTGCAGCTAAACCTGCAGCCATCTGAGGAACCCTTAGTTTGTGAAAAGGGTTGATGAACTGTGTGTGCCAGAGACTGAGGTTGCCAATTCTGTCCTGAAGCTGAAGGAAATTGTGAGAAAAGACAGCAGGGTTCCAGTGTTTGGGAGCCTGCCTGCATTGGTGAAATCCTGCTGCTTAAAGGTGGAGCTGCCACCCAAAAGACTGCATGCTGTTAGTGCAGATTACCACTGCCGAGGTAAAATCCAAAGGAATCATGGCTGCATCAAGGGGCTGTTAATCCCTGTCCAGGCGGAAGACAGAGACTGCAACCTGCATATCCACAACTTGGAGCCAGGTAGGAGAACTGCTAACCCTTACCGAGTGGTGTGGATTGGGATGCAGGGAACGCACTCTGGGCCCATTTGGGGAGTTGGACTGTGGGGTCACTTCTGGGTCTGGCCTCACTGTGGACTAGGAAGCCTTGCGTAGTGTTCCCATTCTCCAGCCTGCTAGGCAGGCCGAAGGTGACAAGCTGCCAGATTCTGCAAGCAAGTCAGAAGGTGACAAGTTGCCAGATCCTGCCACATCCTCCAGTTAGCTTTTGCCCTTCCTCACACTGCAGTTGCTCTGCCAGTTTAAACCTACTGGGCCAGAATCTGAAAACTGGGTCTTCAAAACCGTGAGTAACCCAGGGCCTGCCCTGACCAGGGGATCTAGTGTAAAGTTGTCTACAGGTTTAAAGTGGTTAAACCCTACAGTTTAAGTGTTTTCAATGGCCCCAGTGATGGCCAACCCAAGACAACGTCCAGGCCTGCACCAATCCTGGGTACCCAAATAGACAAAAGGGGGCACTGGTACCAGTGGACGGAGGGCCAATGTGTTGTTGGGATGTGGGCTTTGTTGTATGCATATTTAAATTGCTACTGTTTGTCTGCTGTCCCCATTCCCCTTTCCTCATAATAAATGATTTTGGTTGTTACTGTTAAAAAGTGGTAGTGAGCATGTTATTAAATACAGTCATTAATTGCATGTGTTTTACAAAGTTACAGTTTAAAGTGGTATACCGTGTGTTTGGTGACTGGAAGGGGAGTTGGGTAGGTACAACATCCCAGAGGATTGTACTACACAAACACTTGGCCTTCTATATGTAACCCCCCTGCAAATGGGGGTTCCCAAAAGACTTCCAGGAGCTTTCTTGAATGCTCCAAGCCTGAATGGTGTTTGGCATTTAAGCCATTTATCAGTGAGTGTTTTTAGAGCCTCTGGTACTGTCTCTTTAAGAGCTGTCTGCTTGCAGACATAATTAGTTTGTATGGGGGGACTGTGTGCTTCTCTGCTTGAGTACCACTCGAGCTGCTGCCAATTCACTCCATTTTGCAGTCACTAGAGTGCAAAGGGAACCTATCTGAAAGATGTAACTGTTTGCCAGAAATCATTTAGAGTAATAATGAAATTACAGTTTGTCTAACCTGCTTTCTTTGCAGTCAGAACTGTGTTTGCCTAGTTCCCCATTCTAGTTTTGAACTGCTGAACTGGACCAATCAGTGTGGGTTAAGGTAGCTCTAAAATGGTGCCTTGGACGAATCAGAACTTGGACTCATAATCTGAGCCAGCCACAAGAGAATTGTATGGGCAGTGACTCTGGGAGATGTAGTTTACACTTCGGCGCCTTTTTGGACCAACAGGGGCAGTCTATTGTGAGTGACAGCCAATCTAGCCAAGAACTGGGAGGAACTCAAAGGAAGTGCCCGGTTTTGTCTGCTGGAGTTTCAGTTGAGCTCTGGCAGTGAAGAGGGAAGCAGCCCTGTGCTTTTTTCGGTGTGCAGTTTTAGTCGGGAAACGTGTGTAAGGTCCAGAGTTCCGGTCTGCAGCTTGTGTAACTGCTTGTTAGGACTGAATCCGTCCTGTGAAGAGAATCAAAGGATATATGGAGAGTAGAAACCAGGCTCACCCTGTAGAAGACTGGAGAAATTGCTGAATTGCACTCGGTCTGTCAGGAACTGAATCTGCTGTGTGCTCTCCCGGGTATTGTGCAGTAATTGCGATCGGGATAGAGAAGCAGCCTGCCTGGTATAGCACTTTTTACCATATAAATGTGGAGGAGGCTTGTAGCTCAAGTGAATCCTGCTGCCATTAAAGGACTTTTGCCTGTGACTGTTTACCATATAAATGTGTGAGGAGGCTTGTGTAGCTCAAGTGAATCCTGCTGCCATTAAAGGACTTTTGCCTGTTGCAGTTTGCCATATAAATGTGTGAGGAGTCTCGTGGAGCTCAAGAGTAGCCCTGCTGACATTGAAGGACCCTATCTTGTTTGGAGGTCGTGAGTACTAATTCAGGGTCGCTCCCTGTTGAATTGCCACATTGAATCCAAATGGAATTACTGTACTGCTGACGGTTTAACTAATTTTTCTTTTCTCTGTGTGAAAGGGCCCCTACCAGCTGCCACGGTTTGGACTAGCCACTAGGGCTTGGGTACCCAGGGACAGTAACTGGTAGGGATAGGCCTGTGCACAGAACCATAGGTAGATGATTAAAGTGATAAGCTAATTAACCTGATTTCCTCCTGTCCTTGTTATATCCCCCCTAAATAAATCAGAGCTGCTTGTTTCACCAAAGTTATACTGCCTGAGGTATTTGTCTATGTTAAAGTATTGTACTGTGATTGTTGCACTGCATCTGCTTATTTTACAGGGAGTCCCAAAGCCTGAACCAGTCCTGGGGGTAAGTGTATACTGTGAAGGTAATTCTGATATACTGTGTGGGCCATTAGTGGGAAGAAAGGGGGGGGTTGCAGTGTCCCAGAGGGCTGTGACCAAGTTAGTTTAACTATTGCAAACCCTGACCTCTGGGTGGAGGCACCCGCCATCGGATCCAGGCCCCTCAACCTGTTAGTGGCAAATCAGGCAGGGGTAGTAGCCACTGGGATAGCTCCATCTAGGGGTTACATCTTGGAGGCGCACCGCTGGGATTGTGTGTCCTCTAGTGGCCATATTTACGAACCACTGTTAAGAAAAAATGGGCACCCCGACAGAAGTGGCAGTGCACCAGCTGGTGGAGTGGTGTACTGGGGAGGAGATCGACCCCAAAATGCTATGCTTATACTGGACATCCCCTGGGTATCAATACGGACACTGTACAGGGAGTACTTTCCAAGGTGGAAGGTTTACAAACCCTGTGGTGGTGGGTCGCATGCTAATCTGCTCACCCACACTTTCCTGGCCCTAGTAGAGTTTAAGGATCCCATAGATAGCTCCAAAGTGCCACAGACCATTACCCCAGAGGAAGCCCCTCACTGCCTGGAGAGTGATAACTATGACAGTAAAGACCCGGGGAAATGAGCCCCCACCACTGTCTGAAACCTTGAGGAGAAATTTGCTAAATGGTTGCTGGGGAAGGGAAAACTGTGGAGGACTTGAAAAACTATTCTTGCCACCTGGGGTGTTCCTCCCCAACACCCTCTCCCGCCTCCAGTACCTGTAATGGTGGCTGAACCAATGCAGACTCTATTTCTGCACCTGCCATTAGTCACGACTCTTACCGAAGGTTGAGGATCTTCTCTGGCACCTCCCCACCCCCAAGGGAGGATGACTGGGAGACCTGGATAGACTATGTTGCTCCCCAAGTGCTAGAATGGCAATGCTCGGGAAGCAGCGAAAGAGGGTTAGTAAGAGCCTCCAAGGTCCTGCCCTGGCTACCATCCGTGCTAAACGGGCCAGTAACCCTGAAGTGACTGCACAGGCATATCTTGAGGCCTTGGAGAATGTGTATGGGAGCCCAGATTCTGATGAGGACCTATGGTGGAGAGTAAGAAATGCACAACAGTACCAAGGGGAGTTGTCGTCTGTGTATGTATCTCGGCTGGAAAAATTGTTGCAAGAATGCCTCAGAAAGGGTAGTTTGCCAGCGATTGAACTGGACCGAACCAGGCTGGACAGGATCCTTAAGTCTGCCCCCTTCTCAGAACTGCTGTTGCTTCAGTTATGCCTGGCAAATTGACTGGAATCCCCACCCTCCTATGATGAGTTAATGAGAGAAATTCGAGGAATTGAAAAAAGGCGACCTCGGGAGGGATCTGCACCAATAGCTGCGGCTACGACCCGAGTGACTGAGGGTGACCCATCAAGTGAAGTTCAGGGGCAGAGGTTGGCAGTCAATGAGTGCTCTGACAAGGAAAAAGATATGCCACAATGGGCTTGACTGTTGAGAGAGATCCGGAATTCAAAAAACAGTCCTTTATGAAGGCCACGCCTGCAAGTACGGGCCCCGACTCTATATCCGATCAGTATCTGCTATGAGGGTGGGGGTACCACCCATGTATCTCCTGTTGATAACAGCTCCAAGCTCAATTCCTTGACCATGGAAGTGGAGAAACTGACGAGATGTCTCCAAATGCTTATCACGCCTGAGACAGAGATGGCACCAAGGTTTCCAGTTAGTAGTAACCCCGCCCTGGCTCCCAGTGTGGCGCCTCGGCCAGCTCAAACTCCAGAAAGTATGTTTTGCTATAATTGTGGGAAGGATGGGCACATGAAAAGGGAATGTTGGTCCCCAAAAGACACTGACAAAGTTGCATATAGGCTACAAGGAGAGCTTCGGAGAACAAATCAGTGGTTAAGAGGTGCACGAAATGATCCCAGTGAGGGCACCAAAAATGCTAACTCACGTCCTTTTGTGGCAAGGTCAGTTGCCCAGGCCCCCACTACCGCCTCTCCAGACTGGTCCAGAATAGTGGGTCCCTCCATGGAGACCACTGTAAAGGTGAATGGAGTGTCTACAAGAGCTGTATTAGACAGTGGCTCCCAAGTGACAGTTATGTTCCAGGATTGGTATCAGAAGCATTTGTCAGATGTACCTTTACAACCATTAGAAGGACTGCATGTATGGGGGTTAAGAGAGAAGGCCTGCCCCTATTCCGGGTATATCTGAATTTGGCTGTCTTTCCCCACCTCCGTGGCTGGAGTGGCCGAACAAGTAGAGACCCTAGCCTTAGTGTGTCCCCCCACTGGACTGTATGATGGTGTCCCTTTGTTGATTGGAACAAATGCTCATATGTTCGGAAGACTGGCACAGTTGTGTTATGAAAAACAGGGGTCAAAGACTAGTAGAGCTTTAAGAGTTCCGGCTTTAAATAAGAAGGCCTATGAGGCACAGAGAGATGCTGAAAAAATAGAACCAGAGGAACCGGTCGGAATTGTATGGAAGAAGGATCCTGAGTCTCTGATCCTGGCACCAAATGCCCAGTGTACCTTACAGGGAGAGGTCCGTATCAGAAAGGATGTTAAGAATAAAATATTAATGGTGGATGCACCAGGCGATGGAAAATTGCCAGAGGGACTGCTGGTCAAGCCTAGTATTTTGCCCGTTAGAGCCCATGCTTATGCCAGAAGGGTAATGGTCCAAGTTCATAATGTGTCTGAAAGAGACATTCGAGTGAATAGAGGTTGCATCTTGGCTAATGTGCATTGTGCAGACACTGCAGTGCTACCCAGCAGCAAGAGTTCGAGGAAGAATGACAGAGTAACGCCTGACTTGTTTGATTTCGGCGACTCCCCGTTGCCAGCTGAATGGAAAGTGAGGATCAGTGAGAAGCTTGCCCAGAGAGACCAGGTGTTTTCTTTAAAGGAATGGGACGAGGATGCGTGCAAGGAGCTGAGCACAATATTCGGCTGCATGACTGAAAGACCATTTCATGAGAGGTCCTCACGCCTGGCACCTGCTGACATAGATGATGTGAGATGGCATCTGCAAGAGATGTTAGCTGCTGGTGTAATACAAGAATCCAGAAGCCCTTATGCTTCCCCCATTGTGGTAGTGAGGAAAAAGAATGGGACAGTAAGGATGTGCGTGGATTATCACACCTTAGACTGGCGGACTATCCCTGATCAGTACACAATGCCCCGCATTCAGGATGCTTTGGACTGCCTAAACGGGAGCAAGTGGTTCTCTGTGTTGGATCTCCGCAGTGGGTACCACCAGATCCCGATGGCCCCAGAGGACAGTGAGAAGACAGCCTTTATCTGTCCGCTGCTTTATGAATTCATGAGGATGCCTCAAGGATTTCAGGTGCCCCAGCCACTTTTCAACGATTGATGGAGCGTGCAGTGGGGACATGAACTTACTAGAGTGCCTGATATACCTAGATGATGTTATTGTGTTTGGCAGCTCACTGGAGGAACATGAGAGCAGATTATTTAAGGTATTGGACCGACTGGAGGACTTTGGCCTTAAACTGTCCATTGATAAGTGCCAATTCTTTCAAACATCAGTAAAGTATGTGGGACACATAGTATCCACCGAGGAATAGAGACCGACCCAAGTAAAGTTGAGGCCTTGACTACCTGGCCACAGCCCAAAATCTAAAAGAACTGCAAAGATTCCTGGGATTCTGTGGTTATTATCGGCGCTTCATCAAGGACTATTCAAGAGTGATCCGCCTTTACTTAACCTTACTCAAGGGTATCCCCAACCCACAAAAATACTAAAAGTCAGCGCCCTCAAGACTGAAAGAGTGTATTTTCATCTGAGTGAAGTATTTGGGGCCCGCTGGACTCCTGATTGTGAGACTGCTTTTCATGAGATCATATATCAACTTACCCATGCTCCAGTGCTGGCCTATGCCGATCCAAGAAAACCTTACGTCCCTGCACACTGATGCTAGCTTGCAAGGGTTGGGGCTGTGTTGTACCAAGAGCATGAGAATGGCCTGAGACCAGTGGCCTTTGCCAGTAGAAGCCTGACCCCATCCGAAAAGAACTATCCTGTACATAAGTTAGAGTTCCTAGCTTTGAAGTGGGCTATTGTTGACCAGTTCCATGAGTACTTGTATGGGCTAAAATACTAGTAAAACTGACAATAATCCTTTGACCTATGTGCAGACCTCAGCTGTTGGATGCCACTGGCCATAGGTGGCTTTCTGCATTATCTACATACGACTATGCTCTCGAATACCGAGCAGGTCTGAACCACATAGATGCTGATGCTCTCCCCGGAGGCCTGTTCCTCAGAATGATTGGGTCAGATTGGCAGAACCTGACATTCGGGCACTCTGTCGGAAGTTTGACAGGGAGGAACAATGTCCACGGACGCAGTGGACTGCATGGTGGATTGCTTGGGACCCTCTGAGAATTGCATACCTGCTGCTTATTGCCACTTTTCTGCTAGACATTGGTGCACTGCCTCAGCTGGACAATGACAGTATATCGGTGGGCTCAATCCCTGATCCCATGATCAAATCAGCTTTAGAAGCCCTCTATGCAGGAAAAGATGTGTCCAAATTACGCCCACTGATTTGAGAACTGCACTGTTATACAAAGAAGGCCCTAAGTTGAAACTGATCAATAAACTGTTATACAGAGAAACAGTAGACAGAGGGGAACAAGTAGACAAACAACAACTAGTGCTGCCCACTGTCTTTCGAGACTCAGTACTGAGGTCCTTGCACAACCACATGGAGCACCTTGGTATAGACAGAACACTTGACTTGGTGAGATCCAGATTCTATTGGCCTAAAATGGGGGCTGATGTGGAGCAACACATTCGAACTTGTAGTCGCTGCTTACAGAGGAAAGCTTTACCCCAGAGGGCTGCCCCCCTTGTTAACATCACCACCAGTGCACCCATGGAGCTGGTCTGTATTGATTTTCTGAGTTTGGAGTCAGATCAAAGAAATATCAGTAATGTGCTGGTGGTCACTGACCATTTCACGAGATATGCCCAAGCTTTCCCCACCAAAGGCCAGAAAGCATCCACTGTGGCCAAAGTACTTGTAGAAAACTTTTTTGTTCACTATGGGGCTCCACAAAGAATCCATTCTGATCAAGGGAGAGACTTTGAGAGTCGTCTGATCAAAGAGATGCTTTCTCTGTGGGGAGTGCGAAAGTCCAGAACCACTCCTTACCACCCAGGGGACCCACAGCCTGAACGCTTCAACCGCACTTTGCTAGATATGCTAGGGCACCCTGCACCCAAAGGACAAGCCTAGATGGAGCCAACAAATTAGCACCCTGGTACATGCTTATAACTGCACCAAAAGTGATGCCACTGGGTTTCCCCACCGCCTGATGTTTGGAAGAGAAGCTCACTACCGTAGATGTGTGTTTTGGGGTATCTCCTGATGGGGTTCAAGCTGACAACTATTTACAGTATGTGCAAAGTTAAAGGCCCAGCTAACTCATGCGTACTAACTGGCTCAAACCATGGCTGCCAAAAGAAATCTGGCCAACAAAGAAAGGTATGATAAAAAGGTGAAAGCACAGGAACTCCAGGAGGGAGATCAGGTATTGCTGAGAAATCTGGGACTGCATGGCAAACACAAGATTGCTGACAGATGGCACCATCTCCTCACATTGTAGTGGGCAAACTAGATGATCTGCCAGTACAAAGTAAGGCCTGAGAATAATTCAAAAGATGTAAAACAATGCATAGAAATCATTTACTGCCCATTGGACAAATCTTGATTGAGTCTGAGCCCCAGAAGATGCCCCTCTGGACCAGTGACTAGAGCTGCTATAAGAAAAGATCAAGAAAGTCTGCACCTACAGAAGCAGAGTTAAAGTGTTCCCTCCACAAGTCCAGTTGAGCATGACTGTCAGTCCATATCAGAAGAAAGTGAGAGTGACTTTGAGTACTATCCTTCTTACGAACTGAGTCAATTGTTTCGGGCAATCCCCAGTCAATACTGGAGATGAAGCTGGGCCTTCTGGACTGTCTAAGCCCCCAGTCCGTCCCTGAGCCAATGCTCCCAGAAAGTGAAGTGCAAAGCATCAGATCAGATGAAATGGAATCACTGTGCATGGTTGAACTGTTTGAGCTTTCAGGGGAGGAAAATGATGGATTGGGGCAGACTGCTGATACACCAGAACAAGAAGAGTATTTTGAGTGCCCTGACAGTCCACTGCCAGTGTCCGAAAGCTCTCCATGTGAGCCAAATGTTGTGGACTCAGAAACTGTAACTCCTGGAGCTGAAAGTGCCCCAAGTTCTAGCCTCTCTACCCCCATGGAGACTGCCCTGACAAGTGAGGACAATGCTGAAAATGAGGCTCAGAGTGCAGAGACTGTAACAGTTCCCCCTAGAAAGACTGGTCGAGCTGTAAAGCCTGTGGTGCACCTCAGTTATGATTCCCTTGGGAGGCCTGTGGACTTGCCTCTCAATGTTGTCCATAAAGGAGTGTATGTGTCCCGAGCTCATTGCCCAAACTGAGCGTTAGTGCTAACTCCAAGTTACTTGTGTTGCCCTCTAGTATGGTGCCCTTGCCCGTCCAGCACCAAGGTAACTGATAGGGAAGGGCCCCTCTTCAGGTTTCATGTACAAGAGGTAAATACTGAGTTATGGTACAATGTGTGTAATACTGTGTAAAGAGTGACGTACTGCAATGTTTCAGAAATGTGTTCTTGGTAAAATGATGTATTGACTGATGATTACATGTGTGAGCCTAATGCAAATGTATATGGTTGCAGTTGAAACTTATGGTACTGGTTGACGCGGACGCCAAGCTTTCCCAGGCCAGGAAGGTGTAACCCCCTGCAAATGGGGGTTCCAAAGACTTCCAAGAGCTTTCTTGAATGCTCCAAGCCTGAATGGTGTTTGGCGTTAAGCCATTTATCAGTGAGTGTTTTTAGAGCCTCTGGTACTGTCTCTTTAAGAGCTGTCTGCTTGCAGACATAATTAGTTTGTATGGGGGACTGTGTGCTTCTCTGCTTGAGTACCACTCGAGCTGCTGCCATCCGCTCCATTTTGCAGTCACTAGGAGTGCAAAGGGAACCTATCTGAAAGATGTAACTGTTTGCCAGAAATCATTTAGAGTAATAATGAAATTACAGTTTGTCTAACCTGCTTTCTTTGCAGTCAGAACTGTGTTTGCCTAGTTCCCCATTCTAGTTTTGAACTGCTGAACTGGACCAATCTAGTGGGTTAAGGTAGCTCTAAAATGGTCCCTTGACGAATCAGAACTTGGACTCATAATCTGAGCCAGCCACAAGAGGATTGTATGGGCAGTGACTCTGGGAGATGTAGTTTGACTTCGCACCTTTTGGACCAACAGGGGCAGTCTATTGTGAGTGACAGCCAATCCAGCCAAGAACTGGGAGGAACTCAAAGGAAGTGCCAGTTTTGTCTGCTGGAGTTTCAGTTGAGCTCTGGCAGTGAAGAGGGAAGGAGCCCTGTGCTTTTTTCGGTGTGCAGTTTTAGTCGGGAAACGTGTGTAAGGCCCAGAGTTCTGGTGTTGCAGCTTGTGTAACTGCTTGTTAGGACTGAATCCGTCCTGTGAAGAGAATCAAAGGATATCTGAAGAGTAGAAACCAGGCTCACCCTGTAGAAGACTGGAGAAATTGCTGAATTGCACTCGGTCTGTCAGGAACTGAGTCTGCTGTGTGTTCTCCCGGGTATTGTGCAGTAATTGCGATCGGGATAGAGAAGCAGCCTGCCTGGTATAGTACTTTCTTTTTACCATATAAATGTGTGAGGAGGCTTGGTAGCTCAAGTGAATCCTGCTGCCATTAAAGGACTTTTGCCTGTTGCAGTTTGCCATATAAATGTGTGAGGAGCCTCGTGGAGCTCAAGAGTAGCCCTGCTGACATTGAAGGACCCTATCTTGTTTGGAGGTCGTGAGTACTAATTCAGGGTCGCTCCCTGTTGAATTGCCACATTGAATCCAAATGGAATTACTGTACTGCTGTGTTTAACTAATTTTTCTTTCTCTGGTGAAAGGGCCCCTACCAGCTGCCACGGTTTGGACTAGCCACTAGGGCTTGGGTACCCAGGGACAGTAACTGGTAGGGATAGGTATGTGCACAGAGCCATAGGTAGATGAGTAAAGTGATAAGCTAATTAACCTGATTTCCCAAGTCCTTGTTATATCCCCCTAAATAAATCAGAGCTGCTTGTTTCAGCAAAGTTATACTGCCTGAGGTATTTGTCTATGTTAAAGTATTGTACTGTGATTGTTGCACTGTATCTGCTTATTTTACAGGGAGTCCCAAAGCCTGAACCAGTCCTGGGGGTAAGTGTATACTGTGAAGGTAATTCTGATATACTGTGTGGGCCACTAGTGGGAAGAAAGGGGGGTTGCAGTGTCCCAGAGGGCTGTGACCAAGTTAGTTTAACTATTGCAAACCCTGACCTCTGGGTGGAGGCACCCGCCATCGGATCCAGGCCCCTCAACCTGTTAGTGGCAAATCAGGCAGGGGTAGTAGCCCCTGGGATAGCGCCATCTCGGGGTTACATATAATTTTACTCTGGGTGGAGGCACCACACTATTTATCAATACCTTTGGGAAAGAACCCCTGATTGTCATCAGAACAGAACCCAGGCCCCTTAACCTGTATTGCAGCCAATAGGCAGGGTAGTAGCCCACTGGCACACGGTACCAGGGCTACACTTGTATTTTTGCAAGGCCTTTCCCTTCACTTTCACTGTGTCCTTCACATCTGATGTGAACCACAGTGGCACTGTAGCCCTCTTTCCCTTACTAACCCTTCTGATATAGCTGATTCCATCCTCTCATATACCAAATTTAAATGCCTTCCCTTCCCCCTCTACTCCTCCCATATTTCCTATACTTTACTTAGCCCCAGTAGCTCCCGCATCCTATTGAATCTGCTTTTTTAAAGTTCCCCACCTTTGCTGTGCTATTCCTTTATTAACTTCCATTTGAACCCCCAACTGCAACATTTTGTGGTCACTTGACCACAATGATTCTTGAACCACAGCATTATGTACCCACTCACTAATGGTGAGTACCAGGTTTAACGGTTCTCCCTCTCTAAAAAGGTCCTGAAACAGTTGTAAAAGAATGCTTCCTGGCATGCTTCAACCAGGAGCTGGTTCCTTTCACGCACAACAAATGGAACCTTCCAGTCCACGTCTGGCATTTTAAGTCTTCTATTACTAGTACCTCCCTGACCCGACAGTCATCTTAAGAATCTGCATGCTTCTGTCTGCCCACCTGATCTTCATCTGGGGGTCTGTAAACCACCCCAGCTTTGATTTGTTTAC
The DNA here is from genome assembly GCA_016271365.2 of Neoceratodus forsteri. NCBI lineage: Eukaryota > Metazoa > Chordata > Ceratodontiformes > Ceratodontidae > Neoceratodus > Neoceratodus forsteri. Next base: position 1,269,005,395 of record CM057453.1, read on the forward strand.
ATTTCCCAATGGGTATTTGTACCCACTATGTCTCCAAACCACCCTTGCCTCCATGTCATTTAGATCTGTTGCTTCAATTTCTACTTTTAAGTAGAGTGCTACCCCCAACCCTTGCCCTTCCCTTATCCTTCCTAAACAATATGTACATTGGTATAGTCATGTCCCAGTTATGGTTCTGATTTGCCCACATCTCAGTGATGGCTAACATGTCCAATTTACCTTCTGTGACCAACTACTGACATTTTGTTTCCCAGAGTTCTTACACTAGTGCATATCAAGCTCCTCATATTGTCACTACCTTCCCCCTACTTTTCTTCTATGGTTTGCCATGTTTAAACTTACCTTCGGTGGGATAGGAGGCTGGCAAGCCTCCCCACCCTTAGTTTCACCTGTGATAGTGCTCCTAACCAAGCTGCTTCCCCCAGAACCTAGTTTTAGTTATTGTTAATATATTTTGCAAACTTTACTATCAGCACCCTCCTACCCTCCTGGTTGGGGAGCAGGCTATCCCTTTGGAACAGCTTCTATCCACTCCAAGTCAGGCCTATTTCCCAAGGAAATGAAATTCCTCTTTCCTACACCACCCTCTTAGCCATGTGTTGAACTGGAACACATGAAGCTGTTCCCTTTCATTTAGGCTTGGCCACTGTAGAACCTCCAAGAAGGTTACCATGCCTTCTTTTCCCTTTGCTGCCTTGCCTGGTTTATTGAAGCTTGCCTACATCTCTTTTGTTGATCTCCTGCTGAGATCATTCATGCCTAAATGCACCATCAAATATGGCTTTCCTTTCCCCCTTCCCCATGAGTTTCTCCACCCATGTCACAGGTTTGCCTGTTGTCACTCCTGGGAAGCAGCACACCACTTTCTGGACGTCCAGTGTTAGACTCAACTCCCTCTCACTTACTGTCAAATCTACCACTACAAATATCTTCTTCCTGCTCCCATTTCTCCTTGGCTTGCTCTCCATGAACAATGCCTGCCTATTGGGCATGCTGGATCTATCCTGCCTCGAGAGGGTCACTTGGGCTTCCATTATCTGCAATGGGGAGAATCTGTTTCTAGTTCACAGCCCTGGCTCCATAAGCTTCATTTTCCCATTTCACTCTTGTTCTGTCTCCCCCGCCACTGTCCAGTTGCCAGATGTGGCCTGAGTGAGCCTTGGTTGTGACCATGTCAGTGGCACTCTGCAATACCAAGCAGTTGCAGCCCTAAAGTAGCTATATCAACCCTTGTGGCTTCCAGTTCCACTCTCATGGCCTAGAACTTCCTACAGCTCAGACAGTGGCTGAACTCCCAGAGCACCATCTGTGACACCACTATTCTTCATCTCCTGCAGTCCTTCGACACTTCAAAACAATGCCCCCCCCCACATCAGTCTATGATAGTGTGTGTGTATAAGTTAGCAAAAATAGGCTGTTCTGATACAGTAGGTTATTCTGCTCTACACACTACTAAGACAAAGAACCTCAATACAAAAGCAATGAGGCAAGGGTTCTCCAAAAAGGGCATTGGCAACAAATCCAGATTTCAAAGAAATACAAAATAACACATACCCCCTACTCCATAATGAAGAGCATCATGGGATGTATATGCAAATCACCATGAACATTTAGGCTTGTTCTAGATTAAGCAGGAATGCAAGGTGCCAACACTGATACACACTACACAGTATACACGCCCTTCCTACTTACATAGCCCCTATGTCAGATGCCTTTGTGGCAGTACTCCACATAGGATTTTTCTAGAACGCCTTAATTCTGGCTATCTGCTAGCTGGGTGTGCTATGTACTCTTACCACCAGCAAAAGTTAAACACAGTTGAACCTGCCCCCCCCCTCCTCCTTTAGTGAAGCTATGTTCTCTTCCTTCTTGTTTCCCCTCATGCTTTGTCCTACTCTTCTGGTGGTGTCTATGTTCACCAGTATCTAGTTCTCTCTTACTGGTTAACCCCGTTGCCCTTATCCTTATGTTTTTGCCCACTACCTAGTGTTACTGGACTGGAATCACAAATGTTTTGGGGACTAAGTCCCAAACTGCAACTCTAGTTGCAGACCGAAATCTTCACAGCTGCTGAGATTGCTATTCTCAGCTGCAGCAACTGTGGAAGATGTTACGGCTGGTCCCGATGACCATAACATTTTTCTGCAGCTGTGGGGATTTCCATGGCAACACCACCCACAAGCTGCTGCAAATCATGGAGTCGGCTGTAAACCAGCTCCACTTTTGAGAATACCCTAGCTTCAGGAAAAACTGTGGTTCTTCAAGTGGCAACCCACTCATGCTGGGTTTTTCCTGCAGCTGCAGGATTTTCAAGATCTTTGAGAATCTGTCCCACTGTTACCACCCTTTTCTGCTTCTCTCTCCCACTAGGCCTTTCCCTTTGGTGTTAGTTTCTTCATTTGGTACTTAAAACAGGTTCAAACTTAACACTTAGCATATTTCAAATGTTATACTGGCATTTCAATACATAGCATTTTTCACCCCATAAAACTGTCACCCTGGTGTGCAGCACCTCTTGATGAATACTTCCCACACTGACACCCCTAATGTGACACTCGTGCGCTCCTGCCCTTGGGCTACATTTTACTGCATGGAGTATCACTTGAGGAAGATACTTTGCTATGACACCCCCCTTCTCTGCCAAGCTCTTGACAGGAGCCAAGAATGGTTCAAATGTAGATCAGCTGTAACTGATTTATATTAAATTACAGTGTCCTGCAGTAGTCCAAAATTAGGTTAACTTTGGCCTGACTGTCTGACATGGTCCTAGCCTCCAGAAGGACTCAGCTGTTGTGGAAGCCATTCATGAGCACTACACTGAAATGCCCTCCTTGCTCTTCTATGACTCCCCCTTCCTATGCTTAATGTGAACCTGTGTTCAGTTTGTAAATTGTACTTAGTGTAAACACCCCAAAAGGATGCAACTCTAAATAATTCTGGGTTTTATAATATTTGCAAGGAACTGTGTGCTAAGCTCCTTTCAGTGAATGATAATATATTCAACCCCCAACCCCAAGGAAGTACTGCACTATGTGCAGTTCCAGTAAGGACTGCAGTCTCCCATAAAGTACAAATTTAATGTAATAACTCCATCAAGACAATGAGCAAGTTGGTTTTGCTAGTACTGCAGCATTCATTTGAATTACAGTACCAGAGGTTAGATGTGGAGCATTCAGTGTGCATTGGGGCTAGAGATGGGCAAAGTGGCCCCGATTTGTTCCACGAAAGTGATTGGTAGTGGTGAAGTGTAGCGGAGTGCTCGCAATGAAGCCAGTACATCGTGTTATATTAGGTAGCAGAAGTCCATTGAAAACAATGACTTCACGTTACTCCACCTTCCCAAACCACTGTTCCACCGATTCTTAAGGCGAAGTACATTGAAACAATGTACTTCGCCTCACTTCGCCTTGTTTTTAAGCTCCAAAGGCGAATTTTGCAGTGATTCATGAGATTTCAGGTCACATGGGCTCTAGATTGTTCTGCACAGCCTCAGTTTTGGGTAGTGTGTATAGGAAGCTGTAGGAGACAATCTGCTTTGAGAGCTCTGTGCGATTTAAACCTTCTAAAAACTGTTACAAAAAGCCTTTTTGAGTCATTTTTTTTGCTGAAACTTTAGTTCATAAAAACATAGAAACATAGACTTTGATGGCAGATAAGGACCGCTTGGCCCATCTAGTCTGCCCATTTCCTAGGCCGCAGATCCTAGTTAACCAACAGCCTATTTCTTCCTACCCCCCACAAGAATTGCCTTATGTCTGTCCCATGCATTCTTGAATTCTCCCACAGTTTTAGACCCCACAACCTCCTCAGGAAGGCTGTTCCATGCATCCACTACCCTCTCTGTGAAATAATACTTCCTCACATTGCCCCTGAACCGCCCTCCTTCTATCTTTAAATTGTGTCCCCTTGTTCTTGCATGTCTCTTTTTCTGAAAGATGCTACCCTCTTGGACTTTGTTGATTCCACTGAGGGTGCAAAAGTTTCTATCATGTCCCCCCTCCCTTCTTTCCTCAAGGGTATACATATTAAGCTCCTTTAGTTTCTCCTCATGCGGCTTCTCTTGCAGACCCTGCACCATTTTAGTTGCCCTCCTCTGGACTACCTCTATCCTGTCTATGTCCTTGCAGAGATGGGGTCTCCAGAACTGGACACAGTACTCCAGATGGGGTCTCACCAACAGTCTGTACAGAGGGATAACAACTTCCCATTTTCTGCTGCTGATGATGCCTCTCCCTATACATCCCAGTATACGCCCAGCCCTCCCTACTGCCTTCTCGCATTGCTTGCTAACCTTAAGGTCATCTGATATGATTACCCCCAGGTCCCTTTCCTTTTTTGTTGTTGTTACTACCTCCCCACCCATTGTGTATTCATCCCCTGGGTTCTTGTTTCCCAGGTGCATTATTTTGCACTTCTTTGCATTGAATCCTAGCTGCTATACTTCTGACCATTCCTCCAACCCTGCCAAGTCCCTTTTCATCCTTTCCATGCCTCCTTGTGTATCAACCCTGTTGCAGATCTTTGTGTCATCTGCAAAAAGGCATACTTTTCCTTCCAGTCCCTCTGCAATGTCACTGATGAAGACATTAAAAAGGACTGGACCCAATACTGAACCCTGTGGTACCCCACTAGTAACCCCTCTTTCTTCAGAGTGGACTCCATTTACAATTACCTTCTGTGTCCTGTTGTGCAGCCAATGTTTTACCTAGATACCACCCTGGGACCCACTCCCAGGCTGGTTAATTTGACTATTAATCTTGTGTGGGACTGTGTCATATGCCTTGCTAAAGAGTCTAGGTAGGCCATATCCACAGCCCTCCCTGGTCTACTACTTGGTTGCCCAGTCAAAAAAACTCTGTGGATTGGTCTGACATGACCTTCCCGCTGTGAACCCATGCTGCCTTGGGTCCTGTGCTCCACTGGCCTCTAGGTACTCAACTGTTCTTTCCTTCAGAAGTGACTCCATCACTTTCCCTACCACAGAGGTCAGACTGACAGGTCTGTAGTTTCCTGCCTCTGTCTTGGTCCCACTTTTGTGAAGGGGAATAACATCCCTTCCTCCAGTCCTCGGGTACCACACCATCCTCCCATGATTTATTAAAAAGAGTAGCCAGTGGTTTCACTAGTTCCTCCCTTAATTCTTTTAGAATTCTGGGGTGAATTCCATCAGGACCCATTGCTTTGTCCACCTTCAGTTTTAGGAGTTCTTGCAGAATCCTTTCTTCTGTGAAAGGACTGGGATCGACCCCCCTAATAAGAGTGCTTCTGTTAATTGGATTAGGCACTTCCCCCTCCTCTTTTGTGAATATTGAGCAGAAATATTCGTTCAGTATCCCTGCTTTTTCACTGTCCCCCTCTACCCACCCACCGTTCATTCTATTCAGCCTCACTATCCTCTCTTTGTCTTTCTTCGCTCGCTGATGTACCTATAAAAGGTTTTATCCCCCTTCTTAACTGAGTTGGCTATCTTTTCCTCAGTTTGGGCCTTTGCTATTCTGACTTCCCTCCCTGCTTTCTTCTGCCTTAACTGGTACAGCTCTCTGTCCTGCTCCTTCTGTGTTTCCTTATACTTCTGGAATGCTATCTTTTTCTTCATGACTTTCACAGTCACCTCTTTTGAGAACCATAGTGGCTTTTCTTTTGTTTTGATTTGTTTATTTGCTTCACACAAAGGCTTGTTGCCTCTGTGATGGCAGTTGATGATTCCCCATTGTTGCTCCACACCTCCTTCTAGTCTGTTTGCTAGTGCTTTTCTGAGGCACTCTCCCATCTTGCCAAAGTCAGCCCTCCTAAAGTCCAGTACCCTCACTTTTGTATGGCTTGACTCTGTAGCTGAGTTTAACGTGAACCACACTGTTTGATGGTCACTTGTCCCCAGATGGCAACCCACTTCTAGATCTGAGATCCTCTCACTGCCCCCGTTTGAGAGTATGAGGTCTAAGATTGCTCCCTCACGAGTGGGTTTCAAAACTAGCTGTCTGAGGCCTGCCACCTGTAGGGCATCAAGAATGGCCCTGCTCTTGGATGTGGCTGCAGCAAATGTGCTCCAGTTAACATCTGGCATATTCAGGTCTCCCATCAACAGTATCTCTCCTTTCTCTGCCATTCTAAGAATGCCTTCTATCATATCCTTGTCCATTCCCTTCCCCTGACATGGGGGTCTGTACACAACCCCTGTGCGGATTGTGGTGCCCTTTCCAGTCTCCAAGGTGACCCACAGTGCCTCCTCTCCTCCCTGTTTACTCTTTTGTTCAGTTGCTTTTATCCTTCCTTTACATAGAGCTACTCCTCCCTCTTCTCCCCTGCCTGTCTCTCCTGTAGGTTATGTACCCTGGTATGTTAACATCCCAGTCATGGTTCTCTGTGTACCATGTTTCTGTGACTGCTACGATATCCAGGCATCCCTCTTCCATCAAGACCACCAGCTCAGGAGCTTGTTGCCAGACTATGGACATTGGTACTCATTACCTCCATTTCCTAATGGCCTTACTCCCTTTGCCCCATCCCTGTCCTTCTTGCCTTTGTCACTTTCTCCATTTACCCTGCCCTTTTCCTGTCGACACCTGTATGTTGGTGTTTGGCGCACTTACTACTGTGATTATTTGGGGCTAGGATTTCCTGCTCCTTTCCACTGCCTCCCCCCTTGGCTAGTTTAAATGCTTGCCAATGGAGCATTTAAACCTATCACCTAGGATCCTGTTTCCCCTTCCGGACAGATGCAGCCCATCATACCAGTATAGGCTTCCATCACTCCAGGTGGACCCTCAGTCCCCAATGAAGCCAAATCCCTGAGCTCCACACCAGTTTTTCAACCACTGATTGAATCCCATGGTGCGGAACACCCTAGCCTCTCCTATGCCATAGATGGGTAGCACCTCCGAGAAGGTTACCGTGCGTGCTAGTTGACTAAGGCCCCTCCCCAATTCCACAAACTCTTCCTGCACTTCTCTAATCCCTTTCTTAGCCAGGTCATTTGTCCCTAGGTGGACAATGACATCCAGCTCCCTCCCCTGTGCAGCTGCTCCGGCAATCCTGAGGATTCGCTCCCTGTCCCTCCAAGCCATGGCGCCAGGCAGGCACCTTACCTCCCTCTCCCCTTCCTCCCCCAGTTCTACCTTCATAACAATGGAGTCCCCCACTAGGAGTTGTTTCCTTCCCCCCTGCAAGGTCCCCTGCCACCCTACTGTGGGTCTCCTTTGTGGAGGTTCCCAGCATCTTCCTTGGTCTCCACTGCGGGTGCCTTCATAGAGGAACCACACTTTGCCAGAATGGCATAGGAATTGTGAAGAGGTACAACTGGAGGGATGCGCCTCTGTTCCACCACTCTCACCCTTCCTGAGCCCACTGTGGTTCAACCGCTCCTCTTTCTTGGCAACCTCTGAGGCAACGGCAGTGGCACTGGTGGTCCCTGGATGGAAGAGGAGGTCCCACAAACCTGGCCAACTCAGCCTGGAGATGAGCAACCTCCCCTCAGCCCAGAGAGGTGCCTGCAGATGGGACAACACTGCATCCTCCAGAATGTCTCCGGAAGACTGCTGCTCCACAGCCACTGCACTGCACCACCTAATCATGTCTTATTTCTGGCCCTTAACTGTTTGCAATCCTTACTCTTTCCTCTGTTTTTTTCTCTCTCCTTACTTTCTGCCTGTGTGCCCTTTAAGCTCCTGATTGTCCTGTTCTGAGGCAAGAATATCCTATATTTCTCAGTAGACCACTTACTTGCTCAGAGGCAGACCTCCAGCAGCTAGAGGGGGCCAGAGAGCTACTCTTGCCCTTCTAGGAGGGTGGGTCTTTGGTGGTTCTGTGATCACTCACTCACTCCCAAACAGGGAGTTCCTGTTTTCAGTCAAATCCTGTGCCTATAAAAATAGAACTAGCTTTGGGTGGAGGGAAGGAGGGCAATATAGTCCCAGCAGAGAAGTCCAGTCACACAGCAGTCCTTTGATTATAGGAAACCCTCCTATGTTCATATCATTGAGCATTTATTGTTTCTGTGTGGATTTTGAATGTTCATGTACAACCTTCAGTCTGTGTACTGAGAGACAGTGGAGGTGTGCTTTGGGGGAGGGGTGTATCTGTGGTGTAGGTAGATCAACTTGGAGAAAAAGACAGTGATTTCTGTTTTGGTGATATTTTTCTTGTATAACTGTGTTAATGTACACACAGTAATATTTTCAATAATTCTTGCCATTTTTTGGTGATTGTTGTGGTGCAGTAGTGCATAATTTTAGTTTGTTTACAATATGTGGTTATATTACTGAAGTTTTCAATTTGCTACGCATTACTTAGTGTGTGTGTGAGTATGTGTGTGATGCGTGTCATCAAATCAGACACCTTTTATTGTGCCACATAATTTCAGCAATGTGAACCTATTATCCACTGCAGCTGTGTGATTTGTGTACTTCTTTGTGGTATTTTTACTGGTACTAGAACTAGTGACTGTTACTGCAGCAGAGCAGTACACTGCCCCCCCCCCCGCAGCCCACCCCAACCGGTATTCCTTCCAGTTTAATGGGCAGACTAGGTGGCCCAAGCAGTCCTTATCTGCTGTCAAAGTCTATGTTTCTATGTTTCAAAGGTGTTCTTTTCCAGATTTGAATTTCTGATGGTGAGCACTGATTAGGAGTTGTGCCTTTGTGTCTGCATCTGTTCAGTGCACAGTGCAATCTTAATCTGTCTGTGCATTTACATCTCTTTAGGGCCCAATCTACACCTGTAACTTAAATCACAGTTGTTGCTTTGGCTTCCCGTCAGAGTACCGTACAGGCGCGGTGCATAATTCTGCATTAACATTGTACTCATTTATATGCATTTTTAAGTCAGGACCATCATCACGAGTCACTCATGATACAAATCACGTTTTTCATCATCACAGTCACAAATCATGATTCATAATCACATCACGAATCACAACATAAATGTGTTTACTAGTTACTTGGATGTATTGTAAACATGTTGTGTAGTATCTCTCCAGGCTTCACCACCCCGCCATTGTACTCATTAATGAGTGTTTTTAAGTAGGGGAGTTTGTGCTACAGCTCATCGGGGAAGTACAGCTGTAGGCATTCGCATTCCTTCCCGTACAGCATGTGAGTTACAGTACTGTAAGTAGTGGTGGGCAAAGTGGCCCCAATTTACTCCGTGAAGGGATTCACTGAGTAATGTGGACTCTGCGGAGAACTCCACAATGTGATGCGGAGTACTTCGCTTCATAATGAGGAACGTGAAGTCCATTGAAACCAATAACTTTTCATTTTTCCACCTTCCCCAAACCACTTCTCCACCAATTGTAAGGTGAAGTACATTGAAATCAATGTAATTCGCCTCATTTCACCCTTTTAATTGAGCTCCAAATGAAATTCTGCAGTTATTCATGGGTTTGCAGGTCACATGGGCTCTAGATTTTTCGGCACAGCCTCAGTTCTGGCCTGGGTAGTGTGTGTGCATTGGTAGCTGGAGACAGTTTGCTTTCAGAGCTCCGTGATTCAAAACCTCTAAAAGCTGTTTAAAATGCCTTTTTGAGTAATATTTTTTGCTCAAAATTTAGTACATCGATTGTAGGAAACCCTTCTGTGCTCACATCATCGAGTGTTTATTGTTGTGTGTGGATTTTGAGTGTTAATTTAGAACAGTCAGTCTGTGTACTGCGAAGTGTGCTTTGGGGGAGGGGCGTATTTGTGGTGTAGGTAGATTAACTGGTAGAAGAAGGCAGTCTTTCTATTTTGGTTATATTTTTCTTGTATAACTGTGTTAATGTATACTCAGTAATATTTTCAGTAATTCTTGAAATTTTTTTGCTGATTGTTGTGGTGCAGTAGTGTACAATTTGTCTGTTTAAAACATTTGGTTATATTATTAAAGGATTCAATTTGCTACACATTACTTGAGTATGCGTGAGAGTGTGTGTGTGATGCATGCCATTAAATCAGACACCTTTGATTGTGTTACAGAGTAATTGCAGCAGTGTGAACCTGCCATCCACCGCACCTGCATGAATTTTTTTATACTGCTCTGTGGTATATTTACTGGTAGTGGATTGTTACTGCTGTGCACTAATCCCCCAACTTGCAAAATGTATTCCTTTCCAGATTTGGATTTGTGACTTGTGAACACTAGTTAGATGTTGTTGTGCCTTTTTGTATGCAACCCCTGAGTGCGCAGCGCAATCTTAATCTGTCTGTGCATTTGCACGGCACCATTAATTCTGGGAGACTGCATTTCTTGTAACGCTCTCATATCACTTTGTCAGCACTGGGAAATTTTCTAGACACAAGACAGTAGCATTTTAATAAAACAACCTCCCTAATCTGCAATTACAATCCTGTCTAACTAAGACAAAAACAAACCAACAAGCCCCATCCATCTAACACTGGAGAATCCCAAAAAAGCATTTTTTTTTTATAGAAAAGGTAGAAAATAGAAACAGTATATAGAAAATATTTACAATACACATTTAGCAGCTCTTTGGGGATGGAAGGCCCTACAAAGTCCCAACTAGTGACTAAATACAGGCCCGAAGGCAAGTCCAATAAAGAGTCTCTCCTGGGCCGGAGCCCGGTGAAGCAAAGTTCTGCAGGCAAATGTCCCATAGGACAGAGTCTTTGAGGACAGTCGCAATTAATGTCTTCTGGTGTAGGATGTGCACTGCAAATGTCAGAAAAACTGAAAAAGTCTAGACTCATCAGTCCCTTGAAGAATGGAAAACATACAACACCTGTGTCCCAGCTGAAGACTCTCCCTAACAGCATTCTTCCAATACAGCTGGGCAGACATCTTCTGGAACAAGACAGGATGGCACATCTCGGAACAGCTGGGATGATGTCATCTAGGAGACAAAACCTTGGACACAGGAACAAAAAGGAAAACAGCTGGTCTGAAGTCATCCATACCCAGGTGATGAATGAGGATACAGCTGGGCTGGTGTCCTCTCTGGATTTGAAGCCATCTGGAGGGCCAAGTTGATGGATTCTGGAAAGCCAGTGCACTGTAGAACTGTCGAAGGTGGGGCACCTGGATCCTGGATGTCCAGACTGGTGGAACAACATAGGTACGGCAACTGCTGGAATGGCAGCTCTGGCTACCACTGCTCTGCTCTCCACTTGGTAGGCATGGGCACATATGCAGGATGTTCTTGGCATTGTGGGAAATAGCACAATGGGTCAGGTGCAAGAATTATTATCCCGTCTGAACGCTTATAATTCACATTGTGAAAGGATTCATGTTCCTTGCTATCCACGATCCGAACAGTGTCTATTAACAATGTCCTGCCCACTTTCCATTGTTGGAACTTTTCTTGCAAGATTCTGTCTCTTACAAATCTGCTAGCATGAGGGTGCACATGTGTCACGGCCTCTTCCATAATCCAGGATTTCCTGCATCTTTCTGTCTCCTCCCAGATCCTTTGAGGAAAGGTAGGAAACGATTCTCCATAGACTTCATTCGCTTTCTTACGAACCAGTCTTTCCTCCTTACTACATTTGGCCAATCTGCAACCTCTGGCCTGGCTTGGGGGCAGCCAGTCCTGGTTCTGCCAGCTTCTCATTCTTAATGACACACAAAATGGATCCCTGGCTCCTTCTTGCACAGCCAGGGCAGTGGAATCACCACTCTCTTCCATGCGCTCCTCTAAGCCAGGAACTGGAGGTTGCGAACCCACGCCTTCTTCGTCAGGCCAAATGGGTTCCCCCACATCATCTTCCCTAAGAATCTGTGCCCATGAGTGAGCAGTCATCCTCACTCCTGAGACAGTCCACTCTTCACTAGGCGCGGAGGTCGAAACCTCCCATTTAATTGCCTCTTCTGTCTCATCTTCACCTATGAGACTCGGACTAGGCCCCTTTATCCATGGGTCTGCTGATGCTCCCTCTGCACTGTCTCTCAGTGACTCAGACTCGGACACATCAGTCATCTGTGCTGTTGGTTGATCTGCATCCTCTTGCTTTATGCTACACTCCTCTGAACTTCCCATTTCAGGCTCTCCCTGGTGCTGTATGCTGCCAACTGCAGGTTCTTGTAATTTTGTCCATGTAAGAACCAAACGAATCTTGAGCACTTTAAACAAGCCATATTTCTCTAGGCACCCAGAACAGTTAGGTACCATGAAGACGTCCCTTCCAGCATTTAAGCACATCACACGTACTCATACTGGATATCCAGGAATCGCCACAAGAGGAGGCAGTCGTCCTCCATAGTAATACTTCTCAATAGTTCTCAACTTCTTAACTTCTCCTACAATCATAGCCCGGGCATGATCCAGGTAGCAGGCTGGTCCTGATGCCATGACTGCTGAGAAAACAAACACTCACTGTTATTACAAGTCCCAACTTGATTTGGAAAACTTTTTACAAAATGGCTCCCTTGCTGCTGTGTTTACATGCTTGCCCCACCCTATCCTGGCGGGCGGCAGCCCTCCTGATGCATCAACATTCTGTAAATAGGTCAAGCCACTGTGCATCCAATTTACACACACTACTGATAACTTCTGCTCAAACTGCACAAACTTGCACTGTTTTCTTTTAGCACATTTATATGATTTATATTGGACCCTTCACTCGCCGAAGACATTGCTCTAGCTTCCAGTCCCTTAAAGTCTCAGTATTTCAAGCACAGCATTGCCTGTATTTTTTGCTGCATATCTCATACAACTAACAGTCTCTCACTTGGCTTTGAAAATTATACTGACGCCGAACCTATAATTATATTCACAGTCTGTTGCTCAGAATTCTTGTTTTAGCTTCTTTCAAACTTGGCACAGTCCTTCATTGCAAAGCGACTACACTGCTACACACAGATTCAGCTGGCTTTCATTGTAAATCACACCAGTCTGAGCAATCATTTTGGTTGGTACTCACTGTTATCAGTAGCTGTTTGCTGTGATGGAAAAACGGCCTGCAGCCAGTCTGGGAGGCATCTGGAAGGAAGCGAGTTGGCAATCCTACCGATTGTCCCTCTGAACACCACTTGAGCCCGAATTTGAACAGAAAAGTCAGTTTTGTAAAGTTCAACAGTGTTTTCAATCACCACAACGCTCCTCCTGGCAAGCCAGTTTGCACACTCCACTCACTCTCCCTCTCGAATGCTGTGCAGTCACTCTAGAGCTGGCTTGGGGGCGGGACTGATTGCAGTCTCACCAATCACTTGACTCCATGCAAACGAGCCTGTTTCCTCTCGCGCTCTTCTCCTCACAGCGATCATCGAGCAGGCAAAATTTAAACTGCAAAACCAGACTTTGTTTTTTCAACAACTCCTCGTCGGGAGCCCATTTTAACCATTTATCATGGCATTTTACTTAGCGACTCCCCCAGTTCATAAAGCAAGCACTTCAAACTTTTAGGGCACAAGTCTCCTTTTGTTACCCACAGTTTTCCACATATCCATACTTAAATGGATGAATGGAGAGGAGGAATGCTGAAGGGCATGTCTTACAGAGTCCGATGCTGTACGGTACAACTCGGGGACAGCACAGGTCAAAAAGTATGTCCTGGATGGGACTTTCCATTTTGGACAGGCATGTGCAGCAAACCACAGGAACCCAGAATTCTCCACAAAGGGGAAGGGCAAAAGATCAATTTCCAGCATTTCCGCTACAGCAGCATTAAGTTCACGTGACACTGTATGACTGGGTGGGTAGTTCAGCTTATGCGCAAAAACAATCTATAACGTAGGCTGACAAACGTTTTACACGGGGTGTGATGACAAACGGTTCTGCTCTGCGTATCGCAGGGGGTCGAGTGTGGACATGTGATGAAGACGGTTGCACAGGTGATGACAAACCCAGAAATGCAGTTATTTTCCCAGATTTACCAACAAGTGTTGATGTACCACTTGCACTAGACATACTGCATTCACCACCACCACCACCACAACCAAAACTGCTACTCTCACCACCACTGGACAACATTTCAAAGTCATTATGCTCCTCCACCTCATCATGCCTGTAGTAATTCTTTGCTGTTATTTCATCACTACTGCACACATTTAATTTTCTACTTGATGTTACAGTCATGGAAGGGGATAACATGCTCCTTATGGTTGATAACGAGGGTGAACGCCCCACTGTGGTACAGGTATTAGCTGCCATCTTGTGCTGGGTCCACAGTGTCATGTGCCTATTCTTAAGATGTGTATGCTGTCCCTCTGTGCCCAGTTGGCTCCCTTTTTTACCTTGACTCACACACACATGGCAAACCTGGCAGACTGCAACTGACTCATCATTTGCTTCTTGCACAAAAAAATCCCAAACAAGGGATTGTGATGCTCTAGTTTTAACATGCACCCCCCCCCCGATGCTGCTTATTGGACTGTGTTGTTTTAAGCCCTGAAGTGGGGGGTGTGCTACATGATTTTTCAGGCAGGAAACACTTGGACTGCAACTGACCACCATGACTGCCTATCATTATTACTGGGTCATCATCATCAACTGAAACTGGTAAATCACAACTTTTTAAGGGGGGGGATGCAAACAGACCCAGACACAGCCACCTTGAATTTATTTTTCTCTGGTTCCCAACAGGAGTCACTGACATCATCATCATATTCGTCAACATCATCCACATCTTCTGCTTGGATGCTGGCATATGGACTGCATGTTGCAACCACAACATCATCAGCATCAGCACCGCCATCACCCAAAATTTTTTCACCACACTGTGAATCACTGCATGGCAAATGCATAACCTGAACCACAGTAGAAGAAATGTTACATTGTGTGCTATTGTTGACATGATGATCAGAATCCTCATGTTCAGTTACTGAGATGTTACTGGGGAGTATGACATCATCTACACTGTCACTTACTGGCACTGCTTCACACTCCACTATATTTTTGGACGTGGTAAACTGGTCAGAAGTGGAACTTGGGCAGCAATACTCATGCCACCACCAGCAACTGCACAAACACCACCAGCTGGGATAATATCATCTCCTCCAACTATGAGTGAAGCTACTGACTGCGCTGTAATAAACATTGAAGGAGAAATACCTTTCCTAACATCAGCAATGCACTTCAGTGACTGCGTACCACCATGCCCATAGACAATCTTACCACTGGCAGCAGTGCCATGGTGAGAAACAGTTTTGCTTGCACATCTCTTTGCAGGCATTTTGGGGGATCAACAAGAATATTCTGAACAAATTTAGATTTTGGAATTTTCACTCTGGGTGGGGACCAGGGGGCCGGGGCACCGGATGTGAAGCCAAAAAAACAACTGTGGCTTCAACAACAAATACAGATGCAAAGTCACAACAAGTTCAACAACACCTTAACTAACCAGTGGTGCTCTCAAGTCACAAACAATCCAATCTGGAAAAGAATAACTTTTGCCGGGGGCACTGACCTCAGATTACGGCAGTGCAAAACCAAGAAAAGATACCACAATGGTAGTTCAAAATCATGCAGCTGCAGTGGATAGCAGGTTTACATTGCTGTGCCTGCAATTACACTGTGACACAATAAAAGGTGCATTATTTGAAGTCACGCACCACACACACACACACACACACACACACACACACACAATTTGTCTACAAGTGAGGCATAGCAAATTGAAAACTTCAGTAATATACAATGTATTTTAAACAACCTGAAATTATGCACTGCATCACTAGGTCCAGACCACAACACACAATCAGCAAAACAATTTCAACAGTTACTGAAAATATTACTGTGTGTACATTAATAACTTAAATCTACCTACACCACAGATACGCCCCTCCCCCAAAGCACACTTCCACTGTCTCTCAGTACACAGAGTGAATGTTGTACTTTAACATTCAAAATCCACACACAAACAATAAACGCTCGATGATATGAGTACAGGAGTACAGGAGGGTTTCCTACAACTTATGAACTAAAGTTTGAGCAAAAAATTACTCAAAAAGGCTTTTTAACAGCTTTTAGAAGGTTTGAATCGCAAAGAGCTCTCAGAGCAGATTGTCTCCTACAGCTTCCTAAACACACTACCCTGAACTGAGGTTGTGCAGAACAATCTAGAGCCCATGTGACCTGAAATCCCATGAATCACTGCAAAATTCTCCTACGAAGCGTAAAAACAAGGTGAAGTGAGGCAAAGTACATTGTTCTCAATGTACTTCACCTTAAAATTGGTGGAGTAGATGTTTGGGAAAGTGGAGTAACGCAAAGTCATTGTTTTCAATGGACTTCACATTACCTATTATAACACGAAGCACTCCGCTTTGCGTTGCAGGTACTTCGTGAATTCACCTTCACGCTGCAAATCGCTTTTAGTGGAGCGAATTGAGGCCACTTCACCCACCACTATTCACCAACACTCCAACTTGGCTGTAAGTCATTTTAAAATAACAAAATAATCTCCTGGCTAAAAATACTTAAACTGGAGTTATAAAAAGGCAAAAAGGGAAACTTCTTTTCATTCAAGTGGTACTTCCAGCCACGGACCCCAAAGAAACCCAATTGGACCACAGCTAAACCAAGACAACTTATTTTATATTATTGCCACTGCAAAAAAAATGATACCCAGCAATTATATAAAATAAAATATGGGGCGGTGTGTTTAAACTCGACATTTACACACACCCTCTGTGTTAGATGCTTTCACAAACCCCTCAAGCTTCACTCTTGGAGTTTATGCAGCATCTAACACCTCAGGCGAGTGTAAACTTCTGGTTACTCACACCAGCCCATACTTTATTCTGTATATCCAATCAAAACAGTGAGTCAAAAACAGCGACTCAGAAACAGCACTCATCATATCAGCGATGTGGTAATTACAGCGCATGTTAAGTTTAGTGCTGTTGTGAGTATTGCTGTTCTGGTCTAATTTTGGCAGCTTGGAGATGGCTATTTTTAGTGTGGGGGGCTTGGGGGTGAAACCTGCTGATGGGCAACCCCCACAACTGAATTATAATGGGGGTTTTGCTGTCATTGTTTGGCACTGTATTGCAAAGCACTATTATAGATCTTGCTGTTTTTGACTTGCTATTTTTTCCCCACATGGTTTTGCAGGCACTGTTTTGACATTTTATTTGTTTATTTATTGAAATGTTTCACCAGGAAAGCACACTGAACAACAAGTTGCTCATCTCCCTGTGCGACCTGGGGGGACGGGGCACAGAGTGGATAAGCAGTTATACTTTCAAGGTACACGAGAACAGATTACATACAGTGAATAAAACAGAGGCAATTAAATATACATTCTAGGTATAAGAGACATCAGTTACATACAGAGAATAAAACAGTAGGCAAAGTAGCAGGAGGCAATATAGAGTAAGTGGATAGGGAAAAACGAGGAGTAGCGCGGGTGTGCATCTAAACAAATGATAACAACTAGAAGTAAGGGAACAATTGGATATGAACTGAGTACAGAAGATTAGGGAAAGGAAGTGCATTCGTTTTAGATGAGTTCATAAGTGCCAAAGGGAAAGAGGGGACTGGTACTGGAGGAGAGGAAGAGGGGTGGATAGAGGAGGGGCAAAATCCAAACCTGTGGGCCCCTCCAGGAAGGAAGAACCCTACAAGGACTCATGGAGCGCTAGTGGGGGTTGGAAATTCCCAGAGGGAACCAGAGTTTAGGGAGGGGTAGGTAACTAAGTGCAGGAGTGGGAAGAAAAGAAAAAGGGTGTAGGAAGGGAGGATAGGCAGACGAATGAAAGTGGGAGAGCTAGGTCCAATGGCATATAAAATGCTGTGAGAGAAGGACCTATTTCAAAGTGGGGGGAAGGGGACCCGCCAGGATGTTGTTAACCCTAAGGGGGGTGTCACATGAAGATGCTCAGAACCCTATGAGGGGGTGGGGAAGGCTAGAGGGGGATAGGGAGGAAATTAGAGGTGAGACAAGGGTATGGTGGAAATATTCATATTTGCATAAGGGTTACTGGTTACTTATGAGCAGAAAGGAGATAAGAAGAGGGAGAAAGAATAAGAAGGATTGGAGAGGGAGAGCTGATCTCAGAGGACCCCTTCAGGAAGCTGTGAACCCTGTAAGGGGGCATGGGAGGCTGCAGAAGTTGTAGAAAATGGAAGAAATTGGTTAGTGGTAGATAAGGTTAAGGGGTGTGGTTGGGCATATACGGGATTATGGTTAGGGTTGGTCATGGCAAGAGCAGCTGAATGAAAGGTAGTTGTGCAGGACTGAGCTGATGGAGTGAATAGAGGAAGAGTGATGAACTTAGGGAGGGAGAGAGTTCCAAATTTTAGGGAAACGGTAGGAGTAGCCTGACTGACCAATAAGCGTTGAACACCGAGGGATCAACAATGTTCTTGTGTCAGTGGACCTAAGAGAGTGAGAGGGAGGGGTGATGAAAGAGGAGGATAGGTAAGGAGGGAGTTTGCCCAGCTAAAGTTTGAAGGTGAAATTTGCGCAGTGGGAAAGACATCTGTTTGTACGGGAGAGGAAGGACAAAGCAAGGTATAAATCGCAATGATGAGTGCGAGTAGAAGCATCAAGGGCAAAGCAGCAGAAAGAGTGGAAAAGGGTGTCCAGTCTGGTCAGGGAGGATTTGGGAGTAGCACCATAGACTACATCACAGTAGTCAAAAATAGGGAGTATCATTTTCTGGACAAGTTCACGCCTAGCCGCAGGAGGGATGTTACTATGGTTCCTGTAGAGGGCACCAAGCTTGGGGCGCAGTTTCTTCAGGATGGTGTCAATATGTCCAGAGAAGTTAAGGTGTTGGTCAAGCCAAACCCCAAGATATCTGAAAGAGGATGTATCCTCCAGTATGGTCCCATCTAGAATGTGGAAGAAGGGGAGATTGGGGAGCCTAGAGAGTCTCTGCCTAGTGCCAAAGGTCATGCAGACAGTCTTTTTGGCATTAAGGAAGAGGTGGTGGTTAGCAAACCAGAGCTGAAGTTTGTTGAAATCAAGCTGCAAGCTAGTTGTAACCTCAGCAGGTCTTGGATCAGAAGCACACAAGACTGTGTCGTCTGCATACATGTGGATGGAGATGGAGGGATAGCAGACTGATGGTAGGTCATTTAGAAATATAGAGAATAGCAAGGGCCTGAGTACCGAGCTCTGGGGTACTCCTGTGGTAATCGGGGGGGGGGGAGGTGACACCAGAGACCCTAACTGATTGAGTTCTACTGGGTGAGGTAAGCCCTGAACCAGTTAGTGGCAGAAGAAGACAGGCCTGCTGATGAGAAAGAGTCCAGTAGGAGGGTGTGGTAGACAATGTCAAAAAATGCCTTAGCTAGGTCAACAAAAATGACTGAGGTGATGAGGCCATTGTCCATTCCGGTTAGAATGGAGTCATTGAGCCTGAGTAGGGAGGTGGTGGTAGAGTGATTTTTCCTGAAGCCAGACTGAAACAGTGTGAAAAAAGAGGAGGCAGACAGATAGGTGGTAAGTTGAGTGAGAACCAGGTGTTCTTGGAGTTTAGCAAGACTAGGGAGGAGGGAGATGTGATAGTTGCCAGGGGGAAGAGGGATCCCAGCCTTTGGGTAAGGGGAGGACCACAGTATGCTTCCAAGAGGAGGGGGACTGTGCCAGAAGTGAAGGAGAGGTTTAGAATGAGAGAGAGAGAGAGAGGGGGCAGGCAATGGCAGTGGCTCAGAGAGAGAGGAGCTTAGGGTCGAGGTCATCAGGGGAGGAACCTTTTGTAGGGCTAATGGTGAGCAGAGCATTTAGTGCATCATCAATGGTGATGGTAGAGAAGTAGAAGGAAGGAGAGAGAAAGAGGGAGGAGTTATAGTGTTGGAGGATGTAGGTGGGACATGGTAGGAGGGAAGGGACTTTAGCAGTTCAGCAGAGCATGAGATGTAGCAGGAGTTAAAAACTGTTGCCACCATGTGTGGATCATCGACAGGAGTGTTATTTATCTTAAGGACCAGGGTGGGGGGTGGGATAAGGGTGTGAAAAGAGAATTTTGAGGGAGTATTTATGTTTGTGAGCAGGCCAATTTGAAATATTCAGACATTGCTAATCTCATAGCCTTAGTGCAGGTGTTTCTGAGCAAAGTCACTAGGGGTCTAAGTTGATTTATACAGCCTCCAAGCACAATCTCTAGCCCTGTGGCAGGCTAGGAGTTCAGGGGTAATCCAAGGAAGGTGATTTCCCCTGACTCTGGACATTTTAAGTGAGGTGAAAGTATCCCAAGTATCAAGGAATATACTTTTGAAGTAGGTAAGAGCCTGATCCACCCTTGAAGTGGAAGCTAGGGGAGACCAGTGAGAGAGGGTGAGGTTTCTCAGAAGTGGGTCAAGGTTCATAGAGTTGAAAAAAAGTAGTTGCAGGGTTTTGTGCAGTAAATTTGGCCTGTGGACTTTTCTGACTAAAAAGATTGGGTTATGGTCGCTGAGGGTGTCGGGAAGGATACCAGATTTGATTACTCTGTGTGGGTGGGAAGTGATTGCCCAGTCAGTCAGGGAGTGGTTTAGATTCTTGTGGTTGGGGCCGGTGGATTCTGTAATCAGTTGGGTGAGGTTTAGGGCACCTATATCATTACATGTCTTGGCAGATTTAGGGGATAGCCAGTTTAGATTGAAGTCACCCAAGATGTATAGTTCGCCAGAGTGGGAGAGGGCAGAGATTGAGGTGAGCAAATCTAGTGCTATGCTTGGCTGAATGTTTGGATGGCAGTAGACACCAGATATGAAGATGGGGACAGTGTGGGGTAGGTCACTTAGATGGCTATAGCATCATGAGTTGCAGGATTGGAGGAGGAGGAGGTGTATATTTTAGTCAAATGTAATGTGTAGAGAATATACATGGACATGCCTCCCCCCCTTCCAGCCCAGTCTTGTCGTAGGATGGGAGTATTCTGGGATTGAGATTGCGTGGTCTGGGATCATGTCCTTTAGCCAGGTTTCTGTGATAATTAATAGATCCGGTTTTAAAGTAGTTGCCATGAGTTGTAGGAGGTTGATTTTTAGCAGCAGGCTACAGACGTTTAAGTGAAGGATTTTTATTTTATTTATTTATTTATTTGTTGTTGACCGGGTAAGTGCACTAGACAAATCTTGCCTATTTTCAGGCACGACCCGGGGGAAGGGGATACAGATGAATGCCAACTGACCTTGGACCAGATTAAGCTGTTGGTGGTATTTTGAGTGAATGAGGGAAATTTGGCCAGGACACCAGGGAAATTCCCCTACTCGGAAGCATTGCTGGGTCTTGGTCAGTAGGGGAGCTACTGACCTAGAGGATGGCTGCGCGGTCAGATTCAGTGTGGAGCACAGAGGCTCCAGTCAGAGAAATGGAGACAGAGACAACGGTGGAAATACAGATACCGGACTTTAAGCAACTGTTCTTACCGGAGGATGTACAGGCGAGGCCTGTATCGGAGCTTGCTTCATCGGAGACTGGTATGGACGTGGGGGCTCAGGAAAGCCTGTCGGGAGCCATTTCAAAATTAATCATGGCAGGAGCAGCGGTGGAGGAAGGAGGTGAGACGGTGAACAGACGGGAGGAAGAGGTACTCTCCGGTGCGGCTAGGGGTGGAAGCGCCATGGATCAGCTTGAACCCAGAGGAAAGGAGGAAGTCTCGGGTATCGCGAGTGCGGTAACTTGTGTAGAGGAAGGAACGGAGTCGGCCGGTTTTGAGTGTGGGACCGGAGGAATGGACCAGGAAACCGGGCCTAGCACTAGCTGGTCGGCAGAAACAGCCCTATCCCAAACAGGATGGATCCGGCAGGTGGATGGCAGATGGGTGCCGGACTCGGAGTGGCTGTCCTTCTCTTCAGGAGCAACGGAGGCATCGCAAGGACCTACAGAGGACGGTGAGTCATTGGCCCCAGATGTACTTGTTAAACAGGACCAGGCATTAGGCTGGGCGGGGACATCAGTTAAGCAGAGGAGGGGGAAGATTTCTCCTGCTGAAAGTATGCATGAACTGGGGCCAGAAGAGCAGGAAGTAAGGAGGGCCCACTGCTCATGGACCTTTTAAAATAAATAAGGTGGAGCAAGCCCCAAGAAGAAACGCAGTATGGATAAGGTATAGAGGAGGCTCTACCTGAGCACCCGGACTGGTATATGTCGCTAGAAAATTATTGATGGACTCTATGAACTTTTACCATCAGATATTTATGCTTAATTAACATCTGTGGGAGGGTACTTTTGATGTAAGCTTTAAACAAATGGCTAGTCTTGAAAAGTTTTGGCATAAATATGACAGTTGTAAGATATTACCTTTATGGACACCTTTTTAGCTCATTCCAATCACGAAACCAGTGTTTAAAACAGTTAATGTGATGTTTCGGAATGAGGGAGTGAATGTGGGTGACATTGTTTTTTGGTTAAAACAGAAATGTGAGGTACTAGGCTCACCAGAACCTATCTTGGACTCTGAAAACATTTGGACTGGGGCATGGAAATTTAAAGTTAAATTGTTCATGGTGAATAATGAAATACAACATGTCCCAAATAGCTTCTTTTTGGGGAGAGAGTGTGGGGTTTGTTTTTACCCAGGCCAGCCAAAAGTGTGCTATAGATGTGGTAGTCATAGGCATTTGAGCAGTGCATGTGATAGAGTGAATGCGCTTATGTATGCACTGGACCATGACAGTGAAGTGTGTAGGAATGAATTCAAATGTAATTTATGTGACGATTTAGGTCATGCCTACCACCAGTGTCCTTGGGCGGAGCAGAATAGGCAAGGGGGATTGAATAAAGAAGATCTGATTTCTCAGGCCCAATGTAGGGGGGAGCCTACTCAATCCCGTGTAAGTAAAGGAAACATAGTAAGAAGGGAAACTGAAAGAGTGACGCCTCCAGAAGTATCAGAGTCTTCTATTAGCGAAATAAGATTCACTGGGTCAACTTTGCAACAGAATGTAGTCCCCCCATTTCTATGGCAGATTCCTTGACTAAAAGTACGGATGACCTGACCAGGGAACCCGAGAAGGAAATTCCCTTTCAGACTCCACGGAGGGTGACAAGAGCAAGTAGTCATACGGGAGGGGTGTGTCTGATTCAGAATTCCTTTGCAGCTCTAGCAGACTTAGAGGGGGAGGGAGTTTCTGATTTGTTACAATTGGATGAGAACTTAAACATGGAAATTAAAGAAGAGGGTGGGCTAGAAGTCTTAGAAGGGAAAGAAGAAAAAGGGAAGGAAGAGGAAACAAGATAAGTCATGAATAGATGACCAAAGCATAATATGGCCTGTTTAAGGATTATATCCCTCAATTGCTGTAGCCTAAAGAGCTATAAGAGGCGGCTTATTACCTTACAGTATTGCGGAGAATTGAAAGCGGATGTGATTTTTTTGCAGGAGACTCATTTTTCTTCTTTGACAGAGGTGTCTCAGGTTAAAAAGCTATGGTGGGAGGGCCCGTCCTTCTGGTCATTTGGGGAAGATGTGGCAGACGGGGTAGGGATATTATTCTCTAACGCAGCAGTTCAGGTGACAAGGCTGATTGATGTTCTGCCTGGTAGAGTATTGCTCTTAGATTGTTTTTTGAATGGATTGTGTTTTAGATTAATTAACACTTATGCCCCACAAGTAAAAACTGCAAGGATAGCCTTGTTTAATTTGGTAAAACCATATTTGTTTTCCTCAAAAAAATATAATTTGGGGAGGAGACATGAATTGCAGTTTAGATGTTCGGTTAAGAGACGGTGTCCAGCAAAAAACTTATTGTGACTCGCATGCTCTTTCACAAACTATAGGGGTTGCAAAGTTAAAGGACGCTTTTAGAGGACTGCATGAAAAGGGGGGTTATACTTATAAGAGGGCAACTTTTCAGACAAGAATAGATTATTTTTTTCTGTCTAATCATTTAACCCCGGTGGAGTGTTCAGTGATTCCATTTAATTTTTCTGATCACAATGTGTTATGGAGTATTGTAGGCTTACAACAGATTCCAGCCTCTTTTCCAGCTTTGCAGGGCAGATGGATGTTGAATGCACGGTTGCTGACTGAAGCAGGATTTTTGGCTCAATTAAAAAACTTTATGGTTTTTCGTAAATTGGTAGCAGTATTTTTCTCAGACTGGGTTTCTTGGTGGTCGGATACCAAGTTGGCGTTAAAGGATTTTTTTATAGCTTATGGGAAACAGAATGGTTCAAGGGAATATTTACAATACTTAGAATTTCGAAATCAATATTATAAATTACAGTCTCATTCTAGAAGTAAGGATGCAGAGATTCAGTCCCAGATTAAATGGGTAAAAAAGAACATGTCAAATTATCAATATCACAGGGCTGCATCTATTCATGCCTGTTTTAAATTTGTACTAACAACAACCTTTTCAAGACCCGTATAAGGTATGTAAAAATAAGATTGAGAAAAGAGTGATGTCAGGGCTCAGAAATTCTGTTGAGATTTAAAATCATCCGTGGCAGAAATGCTAGTCATAGCAGAGGAGAAGGTGGTGTCTTAATTTGAAACAGTTTTGTTTCCGCTTTGGGGTGGGAAGATGTTTTCATTTCCCAATTCCATCCATTTCTCAGGCAGAAGTAGAGATGCTGCAAAGGCCTATAGCTTTGCAGGAGGTACAGCGGGCAATAGGTGCCTTAAAGGTAGGGGTATCACCGGGTATAGACGGGCTGACCAATGAATTTTACAAAACTTTTGTGGATGACCTGAGTGGTATTCTGACGGAAGTTTTTAATGATATCTTACAATATGGGTTTGGCGATTCGAAATTTAATCTAGCTCTTTTAACATTTATTTTTAAGTCAGGGGATGTTACAGATTTGGGTAATTGGAGACCAATTAGTCTTTTGAATACAGATTACAAAATACTTTCATCTATTTTGTGTAAAAGATTGCAAGAAGTGGCTAAGGGGGTGCTTCACCCGGCACAAACATGTGCTATTCCGCATAGATCAATTCAGCAGAATTTAAAATTATTACGGGATATATGTGAATTTGGGCATCAAGGAAAACTGTCAGGTTTTATTCTGGCATTAGATCAGGCGAGAGCCTTTGATTCGGTGTCCCATGATTTTCTTTTCCAGGTGTTATTGAAATATGGGTTTCAAAATATTTGTGCAATATGTTCACACTTTATATTGCAATGCAATTTCTTGTATGCATTAATACGGTGGTAGGTTCCGAGATTCAGATGAAGTGGGGTCAGACAAGGTTGCCCAATTAGCCTGCTACTATATGCCTTGCATTAGACCCATTATTGAGAGAAATTGAGTACAACAGGTCAATACGAGGGTTATCGCCCTCTTGTAATTTACCAGCCCAGAAGATATCTGCATATGCAGATGACATATGTTTGTTGGTAGCAGATGTTAATTCAGGGGTTCAGGCTCTTAAAGTGATTGAAAGTCTAGCTGATTTAAATGGTACCAGACTAAACTTAGAAAAATGTAACTGTCTGGTGGTTGGGGAAAATATGGTCTGTCAGAATATTGGGGGCATCATAGTTAAGGAGAACATTTCGCTTTAGGGTTAAATTTGGTAAAGGAGACTTAGCATTTTAAACTGGGAACAAGCTTTGTTATTGCAGAGAAAAAAGTACAGCAATGGAAATCCTGGGGTTTTTCCAAAAAAAAGCGGGTTTTGATTATTAAAAAGTTCTTATTACCTATTTTTTTACATGTATCCGCGATTTTTCCAGTTCCGGTTGCTTTAGAAACTAGATTGTATAGTGTGTTTTTTCAAATGGTGTGGGGTAGTCGGTTGAATCCAATTAAAAGAGCCTTTACTTATTTAAAGCTGAATCAAGGGGGATTAGGGATGATAAATCCAGTGGTATTTTTTCATTCCTTTTTTATGATTGCTGCCTTTCAATCCAGGGTTAAACCTCAGGATCATCCATGGTCGGCTTGGACACAATTGCTTTTTTCTCCCTTTATGTCATTTTGGGAAGGAGGGGGTTCCCATGAGAGGTAAGATGGCTTTGGCCCCATCCTATGCGGATGCCTCAGTCAGAAAACTACGGAATGGAAATTAGAAAAGCTCAATTGCAGGACATTCCTAGGAAGGATTTTATGCAGAAATTATGTTTAATTTTTTACGTCCAAGTGGATTTTCCTTGTGTACCTAACAAAATTATCTCAAGCATTACGGGCTCTTGATAGATCATAGGATACCCCCTAGCATGTGGGATATGTTGTGGCTCTGTTGTCATGGGAGGTTGGGAGTCAGGGGTAATTTAAAACACAAACAGATTCAGGATCGAATGTGTATTAGACCTGGATGCTCAGATCAAATTGAAACCTTAGAACATTTTTTATTACTTTGCCCGTATGTTAAGTCCTTTTGGTTTGAGTTGGCAAAGCGGTGGGAATGGGGATTTTTGATTCATATAACTTATCAGAGTCTCGTTCTGGGGGATTATTCAGGTTTTTTACGAAGATACCACCCAAGTACACTAAATCTGATATTTGCCTGTATTTAGTATTATCTATGGCAAGCAAGGTGTCAGTTTTCCTTACAACATACCCTTCTGCCTAATAATGTTCTTTTAGTCGTATTGAATTAGCAGTGGGTAAACAGAAACTATATGAGCAGTGCATGCTAGAGAAAATATCTTTCAGGATTTTTGAAACACATTGTCTGGTTAAGATGAAAAGGGGGATAACTGGCTATGGTGTATAGGGTTTCGGTGAATTATGTATATGTTCTTTTCAAATGTTGTATTGGAGTGTTTTGGGGAAGATATTGAAGGGGTACTTTATACTTTTCTTTTGTATAATGTTTGTAAATAGGTATGTTTGGCAATTGTGAAAACGGAGGTGTCATTATGATTGTTGTGTTTTTCTCAAAAAATTCCCACTCTTTTCGATAAGTGCCATGGGATCTTTAACATCCACCTGAACTACCACCAATCCAGGCAGATGGGACCTCGGTTTAACGTCTCATCCGAAAGACGGCACCTCAGAAGTGCAGCACCCCTCTCATGCTGCACTACAGTGTCAGTACTGGGATATTAACCCAAGTGTCAGATGTGGGAACTGAACCCACAGCCCTCTGATCTCCCGGCCTCAGAGGTGAGTGTAAGACCTTTAGGGAGAGCAGTGGAGGCAGAGGGGTACGAAGTGGTAGCGGTGGTGGAGCTTGTAGAAGACAGGGCAATTGTGCCTGGGTTTCGGTGTACATTTTCTGAGGATAGCAAGAACAGAGCAATAATTATGAAGTGTAACTTAGGGTAGTTGGGACTCTTAGGAGAGTAAACGGTGAGTGATGAGAGCTGAAATTTAAGGAGGCATAGAAGGGTGTAATAGTAAAGTATAGATATGAGAGGTGGGAGGTCTAGTGGGGAAGTGTGCCCAGGTATAGAGAAAGGGCGTAGGAGCTGACACTTGGTTATGGTAAAGGGTTTGTAGGATAGGCATGGCAGCAAGGGGAGGGTAGTTTGGAATAGGAGTTTGTTGGATAGGCATGGCAGCAAGGGGAGTGTAGTGAGGAGTGGGAGTATTTAACAAGAGAAGGGACTGGAGCAAGAGCAAGGTGGAAAGAGTGAGGAATAGTCAGAGGGGGAGGAATAGAAGGAGAAGATGTTTACAGAACAAGAGAAACTGTGCAGCGATGCAGACAAGTGCAGTACTGTAGTTGTGTTAATAAACACAGTGGTATACGGGTGCTGGGGAATTAGGACAGCTAAGTGACAGAGGGTAGGTGAGGGAATGCAGACCATAGTTGTAATACATATTTATACATAGTGATACGGGAAGAGATGGGAGGGAAGGTATTCGACTAAAAGGTTGGCAGAGATTTAGAAGTGGCCAATGGAGAAGGGGAATAGGAAGTAGGTTGAGCTTTGGTGTATTTAATAGAGGTTGGGTCTGGAGAGGGTGGGTGGGACCAGTTATTGAGAAGTGCAAATGCAGGAATTAGAAGCAGCAGTAGAGAAGCAGCTATTTGTCCCGAGCGAACCGAAAGCCAGCAGATTCGGATGATGGGAAAGGCTGGAGGTAAATTGTCCAATCAGAATGAACGCTGTAAACTCAACAACCAATGGCAGGCAAGGAGCAAGAGGCAGGGCCCAATCAGAGACTGCCTGGCAGTCCCGGACCTATCTGCAGACTGTACCTGGGCAGGGATCATTGCCGTCGGGGAGAAGAGGTGGCGTAGTCGGCTGGCTGTTGAGCCATAGCCTCTGGGAGTGGATGAGCGCCCGGTCAGAAGCATGACCTGCTCCTAAAGGGATAATTGAGAAGGAAGCCAAGGTTAAGGAGGCAGACATAGTGGGGACCATTAGTTTAAACTGGGGGCATGAAGCAAGACAGAAATGGATATGGGGGCAGCGGGAAGGGAGGAGAGATTGCTAGTGAGTAGTTAAGCCTGGCACCAGTGTCTGTGGCCCAAACAAAAGAAATAACAAGGAGAGCGGGGGGGGGGGGGAGCGAGGATTTAACTGATGAAAGACAGAGGTAGTATAGGGAGGTTTAGTAGGGATCACAGAGAGGAAAGAGTTTGACAAAGGTCACAGTGTATAATACCAATGTAAATGCATAGGCTAGATTGAAAAACAATTTCTACTGCTCTAAAACCATAACATTAACAGAAGTTGAAACAGAAAGTTATGAATCCCATTAGTTAAACAATACCTCCCACACTCCAGATAGATTTCAAATACACAGTACACCCCAGGCAAATTTAAAATACACATTTAGGATTTAAGGTAAGCAGGTAAACAAATTATAGAGAAACGCAAAAGCAGGAATTAGAAGGAGCGGTAGAGAAACAGCTATTTGGCCCGAGTGAGCCAAAAGCCAGCAGATTCAGATGTTAGCAAAGGCTGGAGGTAAATTGTCCAATCAGAATGAAAGCTGTAAAGTCAGCAACCAGTGGCGGGCAAGAAGCGAGAGGCATGGCCCAATCAGCTGCTGCCTGGCAGTCCCGGAGCTATCTGAAGACTATCTTGGCAGGAAGCATTGCCATCGGGAAGAAGAGGTGGTGTGGTCAGCTGGCTGTTCAGCCACAGCTGCTGGGAGCAGATGAGTGCCCGGTCAGATGTGTGACCTGCACCTGGGCAGGGAGCATTGCTGCTGGGCAGAAGAGGCGGCGTGATCAGCTGGCTATTCAGTCACAGCCGCTGGGAGCGGATGAGTGCCCGGTCAGAGACATGACCTGCACCTGGGCAGGAAGCGTTGCCGTCGATGAGAAGAGGTGGCGTGGTCAACTGGCTGTTCAGCCACAGCCACTGGGAGTGGATGAGCGCCTGGTCAGAGATGTGACCTGCACCTGAGCAGGGGGCATTGCCATCAGAGAGAAGAGGTGGCGTGGTTGGCTGGCTGTTCAGCCACTGCTGCTGAGACCAGATGAGTGCCCGGTGAGAAGAGTAACATGGAACCCCTTATTGTTTCCCCTCACACTGGGAGGCAGTATAGTGCAGTGGGTTACGTCTCAGTTGGAGACCTGGGTTTGAATCCCACAGCCATCTAGGTGAATACAGTGTGATCCTGAGCAAGTCACTTAACTTCCTTGTGCTCCCAGGTCACATCTGGAAACAAGCTTTGGCTTAGTGTGCTACTCCTGGTTAAACAATGTTCCCTTTCCCTTTCCTATTATCTGGTATAGTGCTCCTTTTCCATAGGCACTAGCTGGCCTGTCCTTCCCCTCTTTTATATGAGTAGTCAGAAAAGGATCTCCCGGAGGAAGAATTGGAGATAGGGCCGTGACGGTACTTAGGTGGAGCACGGCTCCAAATAAAGCATTTAAAAGGGATGTTTATGTTCAGAAATATATGTTGGACTGCATTTCAAATATTTATTGTATTGTATTAAGCAGTATGCAGATGGATATTACATATTCACAGACATTGTGTTATAGCTTTGAAATCATTGCATGAATATGTAATGGGTTAATGAGTAAGATCAGATGACTTCTCAGGAGGACTATATAAACATTCATATCACTCGTGACTAAAACTACATGATTTCCCTATCTGCTCCTCTAACATTTCCCACCTTTGGCCTCCTATCTATATATTACTCCCCCTTACTCTTGCTAACCATCCCCTCGCCCTCAACCCTGCCCACCCTATTTATCCTATCTTTCCTGTCATTGCTCAGTACTTCAAGCTTATCTGTTGCATCTACCAGTGTTAAGTTTATAAACCCTACCTTGTATTGCTTGTACACTATGAACCAAATGTTCCTTAACTGTACATTTCTTTACAATGATGTATCTTTCTATGTAATACCTTTCTTGAACCTTGTGTGCACTTTGAATACTTGTAATCAGTGTCACCTTATTAAGTAATGTCTCTTTGACTGTGTACATGCTTCAGGACCTCCTTGTGAATGAGCTTGCTCAACAGAGTCTTCCTGCAATAAACTTGAAACTTGAAACTCAGCTTGGGAGGGAAGTGTTCCATACAATCCTGATGCTAAGAGAGAGAGAGAGAGAGAGAGAGGGAGAGAGAGAGAGAGAATCAAGGTAAAGCTAGGTTTATTGACAGAATTCATGCATGAAATCATACAGTGGGTAAATAACATAGAAAAACAATATACACATTGAACAAGGTACAGTGAGATCATGAAAAAATAATTGTCTTTTCTTATTTGCAAACTTAGCATTGATAAATAAAATCTGCCATCCAATAGAGTGCATTTGTAGACTCTAAAGTTTAACAGATTTTTTTACTTTTTCCTGATTTTTATAATTTGAACAGACAAGGTTGGTCACAGCTCCCAGAGCACGATGATCTGTGCACTTGCTCCCAATGGAATGCACAATGTTCACCAGGGCAGGAAAAAATGGAACAAGATTTCCTGGGGCAGGGCTAGCACCAGATCAAAGTATAATACTGGCTTTATCAAATATGCATGATAAGTCTCTTAGTCACCCAGATGAAATGTATTGGCATAGCTATCAGCCTGTGCAAAAAATTATATATGCAGGCTCATCAAGTTCAAGAACTTGATGAGTCTGCATATTTAACTTTTCACACAGGTTGGTAGCTATGCCAAAATACATTTTATCTGGGTGACTAAGAGACTTATTACGCCATATTGTAATTTGGTAAGGGCTCAATAATAGGTAGCAACCAAGTATTGTATGTCTAACAGCAGATAACTCTGTGCAGTTGAGTAAAAGATGTTCAATACTTCATGTACTTCCTTTTCAGTAGTTACAGTAAAAATCACTTCTATATTGTTCCCATGATATAAAAGTAGTTATCTCCTTCCCAGTAAACCCAAGACATAACTGAATAAAGGCCTTACAGTGCATATTTAATTCCATGTTTTAAAATATGTTTTTTTATGTGGGTTGTCTTAAATGCATTGAAAACTGTGGATGTAGTGGACATGAATAATCACTTCATATCTTTTTGCTTATAAGTATCTTTAATTCTTTACTTTTTTGTCTCTTATCAGATTGTTAGATTCCATAATAGAATAAGCATTTGTCAATTCCGAATGTTTGCTTGCTAGTATTACCATTTGAAGTGCATGAGTTAGACAGATGCAGAATAGAAATGGCAGTGAAGTACTGGAGTGACGTCAACCCCACTCCCACCCTGCAGAGATGGACAGGAATTGGGGTGTGCCTTTGGGTCATTGACAATAATGTTCATGCCATTTCACCTCACCCAATCCTGCAGACACCGACAAGTGTTGAGGTGTGCATTGGGGTGTTCAACTTTACAGCCATCCCATTCCATAAGGAGATACACTGAAATGGATGCAGTATAGAGAATGGGGTGAACTTTTGGGGCGAAGAGTCCAAGGCACACCTCTATGCCTGTCATTGGCTGCAGGGTGGGGGTGGGGAGGAGGTGGGGTGGAATGACATGAGCATTGCAGCCAGCAATCCAAAGGTACACCCCTGATGCATGTCAGTCTGTACAGGGTGGGATGCTATGGTCAGAAACCCTAACGCCCTGGGTGTTTGCTGGTATTTGCACTACAGATTTTCAACATGACCTATTTGTGACCCTCCCCCACCTCATAAAAGCATTTTGGACCTCTACTCATGAACAGTTGCACTGTGATTTTGTTAATCTGTCCTGAACATTGATTTCCCACAGTGACTGCAGCATTTTGCGGCACATGTGTGAAAACACAGTTCAGGCAGGATGTGAAAAATGACAGCTGTACCATTCATAGGGAGGTGTGAAGAGATGGCAATGTTGAAAATCTGGAGTGAAAATATTAAAAGATCTCAAACTTTCAAGCGTAGCTGGAAACTGCACAATGCATACTCATAACACAATCATTTCGTGGACTTCTTTCATCAAATTTTCAGCATAGGCATTTTGTGACCTCTGCTCATGAACAGTGGAACTATGATTTTCTTAATCTGTCACGAACGTTGATTTCCCACAGCGACCACGCTATTGTGTGCCAGATGTGTGGAAACACATTTTGGCCAGGATGTGAAAAATGACAGCTATACTGTTCATAACGAGGTGTGAAAAAATTTCAATGTTGAAAATCTGGAGTGAAAATGTTACAAATTCTCGAAGTTACGATTGTGCATGGAAACTGCGCAATGCACGCTCCTAACACTGTCATTTTTTGGAATTTTTTCACCAAATTTTCAACATAGGCATTTTGTGACTTCCACTCATGAACAGTGTTGCTGTGGTTTTATAATCTGTCCCGAACATTGATTTCCGACAGTGACCGCACCATTGTGAGCCTGATGTTCAAAAACACATTTTGGCCAGGATGTGAAAATGACAGCTGTACTGTTCATAAGGAGTGTGAAAAAATGCCAGTATTGAAAATCTGAGTGAAAATATTACAAATTCATGAAAGAATTCACAGTGTGCAAGAAAACTGTGCAATGCACGCTCGTAACAGTAATTTTTTTGAATTTTTTTTACCAAATTTGCAACATAGGCTTTTTGGGAGCCCGCCTCATGAACAGTGACACTGTCATTTTGTTAACCGGTCCTGAAAGGTGATTCTGTGCAGCGACCATGAAATCACCTTTTGGAACCAAATAATGACATGACAGTAACTGAATTCATGAGGTGGCATCCAAAGAACCCTGTGTTGAAAATCTGGTCCCAAAATTTGCACAAATTGCCGAGATATCCACGTAAGTTGAAAAAAACCCATTCATGCCATTATACAGCTTACTGGCATTTCTTCAGTTTGCAGTCGGCTTTGAAGAGTGCAGACATGTTCCTGCTCCACCGAAGATCATCATGTTGGGCTCCAGAGGTACGTATTGAGTGGGGGGGTGCACAGAGGGTGGTTGTGGGTTGGGGGGGGCACCAGAGACAGCGAGGGACCATTTTATGTTTTTACAGGTAAAAAAAACCAAAAAACAAACACAATGCTGGAGGCTTTTGGTACACTGGTGTGGGCTCCCAGCATGCCACCTGGGTGTCTGTTGGCAGGGGGGCTGGAGCTGATGGGGATTGGGCACCCCCATTGACCATACAGTGTGCTTGGGGGATGCATGAGCACACTGGGGTGGTCTCCCACTGTGCCACCTGAGTGTTTGTTGGGGGTGCTGGAGCTGGTAGGGTTTGGGCACCCCCGTCGGCCATACAGTGTGCTTGGGGGCATAAGCAAGGGGGATTGGGCACCTCCCTCGGCACACAACATGGGGGGAGGGCAATAATGAGAGAGCAGGGAGTACAGCAGCAGAGGGAGGAAGTGGGAGGGATTTCAAGCAGCCAAGGGAAAGGGTGACATCAATATGCTAAATACACACACGTTACCACTGCTGATTGCAGCAGTGGTTTTCTTTCAAGTGAAGACCACTACAGCCGAACTGCTGTCAGACAGCTCAGCATCTATTGGTGTGGTAGGGTCACACCTGGTGCACTGAGCAGTGCATTGGACAGGAGGGTTACACACTTTCAAAAAGTCGTACTGTGACAAGACGTTCCTTGCACATGCACGCAAGTGAACGCAAAAAGTAAGCATTCAGTGTTTTCTCATGGAGAACCCATGAAGTGTGACTCCTGTAATTTGCATTATTTGTTCAGGAAATGGTGGAGCACATCCCTTGCTGGAGAGGTTAGCAATGTATCAGTTGGTTAGAAATGCAAATTGCTCTGAAAAACAAATGGCCATGTATTTGCATTCCTAACTTGCATGTTTGCAAGTTGCTGTACGTTTTTACATTCCTTCGATAGATAGTTGAATTTAGCTGTATAACCCCATCTCTAGCACACTTTAACCCCTATCCCTTTCCTCTGTGGGGTTTCCCTTCCGGAGACATGACCCACTGGTACAGTGGTAGTCAGTGACACAATTCACTATCTAGATGTATCAGGGAAATATTACAGAAATGTAATTCAAATGAATGAATGAATTAGTTAATTAAAATGAGTATCACTGGGATATACAATGATATATCTAGATATTTTTCATCATATCACTGGCTCCAACTGTAGGTGCATATCTCTGCAATCTTTACACTATGGCGTTTTGTCACCGCAGGACAGAATGTGCACCATTGTGCAGGCACCCAGAATGCACAAACAGTATTGTCCATGCTTCCATTTTTTTTATGGGGGATGGGGCTGGCTGTATAAAGAACCACCCTATTTCCAAGCTAAGGTCCTTACTCATCTGGGTGGCTTCATTTCAACAGGTCCCAGGCCTAAGAGGCACTAATTTCAGTGTATACACCACTTTAACCTTTATTAATCCAATTCAGCGACCTGTTAGTGAATCACATGGCAGATTGTGAGAACTGGCAAGTGAAGGAAGTGATGTTAATGCTGCAGTTAAGTTCAGGAATAGAGGCTGTAGGGCAGTAGGGAACAAACTGCCATCAATCACTGTTGCTTTAACAGTACAAGTTATAATTAATAAATATCTATAATGTCACATTTCGGGTTGCACTGCTATTATGGTGAGGATGACCAGAACATCATTCTAGAGAGTTTGGCCTATGGCTGGTTCTCAGAAGGAAGGTTCTCCATAAAGACAAGGAAATAACATTGCTTGCAAACTGACTGTTGAAGGAGGGTGGAAGTGTCATATACTGTAAGACATGGGTTATGAAATGGAGAGTTCAGTTTGAACCATGCCAACTTTTGCCAGGTATTGGCATCACATGCTGTGTCTTTGTTTTGGGGAAGAAGCCAAAGGCAGGATTTCTAACAGACACAAATTTACAGTAATTGCTTAATCCTGTGGACCAGCAGACCTTAAAGCGGAGAATGTGTAATTTCTTTCATTGTGGATAATTTTATTTACTGCAAACCACTTCCCTTCCTAGAAGATAAGGAATAAACAAATCAGTGAATCTTAAAAAAAGAAAAATAAACAAAAAGAATTGCCAGAAAGTCCCATAGTGTATGTGTGTGTGTGTGTGTGTGTCAGTGGAAATCTGACTTCATATACCATAGTTAAACTACTAAATGAGGACTGCTAGCATTAAATCTGCAAAATGGTAATTGAACATTAAAAGTCTGGGCTTCTAATATTATCAGCTCCACTGGTTCACCATTCCTTTTAAGTTTTTGCAATGATTTAAGGAGTGCCCATTGACTACAGCCCTTTTGGGGGATTTCTGCAGTCTTCCTTGAGGAGCTCACACATGACAGTCTTTCATTTTGCTGTTCTGCGAAAACAACTAGAAGGCACTGGGACCATATAAATATATTTTTTGGCACACATTGAATGCAGTGTAGTCCTCTTGAATGTGGAATGCTCGTTTGAATAGAGACCCTATCCCTATTAATGGGACATCAATATCTCGAAGGAGGCCTTTACAAAGACAGGGCTACCATCACGTATGTGTTTTATCCACCAAGTTGATGGGATTCCAATGACAGACTCTCTGACTGAGAAGCATCTATATTAGTGATGCAGTGAATTTAAATTTCGCCTGCGGAGTGCTGGCAGAGTGGTCAAATCCGCATCGCGGATCACTTTGCGAAATTGTCCCCCAGAAGGCTAAAATTCGCCTTCCCTGATGTGGCTAGCATAGTGGTCCCTCCCCCCACCCGTTCCACACGTAATAATTCTCCATGGTGGCTAGTGGTCCCTCCCCTCCACCCGGTAATCCGTCCACCGCAGAAATGTACAGTAACCCCTCCCCACCTGCATCCCTCCGTATCTCCTTCTCCGATTCCTTTAAAAAAAAAATCAGTGGTGGTCTAGTGGTTTTGGTAATTAAACTCCTGTCGATCCCCAGTTCAAAATAAATCCCTAGTGATCAAGTGCCCCCACCAAGCCCACAGCAACCAAATGTCCCTACCACAACCCCAGCTCACCATCCTAAATCCGACTGGCAGCGGCGAGACGCACAGCCTCCTCCTCCACGGCCGCCCGCCGACAGAGTTGTCAATGAAGCTCATTCATTGACAGCTGAGCTCAGTGCGCAGGCCGCCATGGAGGGGAAAGGAGGGCTGTGCCGGTCTGCCACTGCTGGTAGGATTTAGGATGGGGTGGAAGCTGGGGTTGTGGCAGGGACATTTGGCTGCTGGTCGGGCTGGGTGGGGCACTGGAACACCAGGGATTTTATTTGAACTGGGGATCAGAATGGGAGTTTAATTGCCAAACCGCTAGACCACCACAGATTTTTTTTTTTAAAGGAATTGGAGAAGAAGATATGGAGGGATGCGGGTGGGAGGGGTTACTGTACATTTCCGCGGTGAGCGGATTACTGGGTGGAGGGGAGGGACCACTAGCTACCATGAAGAATTATTACATGTGGGACAGGTGGGGGGAGGGACCACTAGCCACCAGAGATCTTGTTTTAAGTTAACTTAGTTAGTTTATTATAAATTTCACCCATGGACAGAAGGCAAAACGTCACCGTGGAAGGTGAAATTATGCTGCGGAAGGCGAAATTTCGTGTTCCGCCAGGTGAAATTTCACCACTCCACCAGGCGAAATTTAGCATTTGGCTACTAGAAGTGGGTGGCATTTTGCAGATTTCTCCACAAAGCGAATTCTGCCCACTTCGCCCACCAGTAATCTATATACCATGCTGTCTATGTGGCACAACCTGCTGAGTTACAGTCATCCACCACATCTTTAACTTGTAGCCTGTGCTGGGGCCACTTTTTTGGAGGTGGTATTCTTTCCAAAATCACAGCTCAGCCATCAAAGGAATGAATGTTGTCACACTGGAATAGATGCCTTACGTAACAATAAAAGTGCCCAGGCTGACATGCTTTCACTTAGGGTGTGTAGTGATGGAACAGACATCTAGAGTATGGACTGTCCCTTTAAAATGTCAGTGGAACAATAAACACAAAGATCAACCTACAGTAGGTATAGACAGTATAATTGTTGCAAGTGAAAAAATAAATGTTTGTAAGTTTCCTCTTATTTATTGACTATGATTCCTCAAGATTGTCCCTGCAGTGAACATACTAGGTACACCATCCTTACGTTCCAGGAGGAGGAGTGCAGGGCCAGGCACAGAATGTCTGCTGTAACCCACTCTCCTCCGGTCCTCCTTGAGCTGCTCCTCAGCTGCGTATTTTGCTACACATCTTTATAGGTCCTAGTTTGTCAGGGAGAAAACGAAAGAAAATCATGGAACTGTGCTACCATGTGACAAAAATTAGCTTCTTAAAAACCAAAAACAGAAATTAATTTGTTGTTAAACATTTTTATTGTTGACTTAAGGCAGGTCATACACACGAGGCAGAGTATACGTAAAAATAATCCATACATGACATATAGTTAGGGTTTGATCAATAATAATAATTGACACAACAATCAGTCAGTTAGTGGTGACCATATAGGGTATCAGTTCACATATGTTGTACACCACCGAATAGATGACCAGGAAGGAGATAATTTGTAGAGAGTCGAGTCCTATCAACCAAGGAGAGCATAGATTGATAGAAAATACAATCCACCCTAACTAGGGATATGACAAAAAAAACAATACTATCTAGTCACTCTACCATAGGTGTGTTGAGCTCACATGTAGTTGTAATATCAACTATATACAACATTGGCAATCTTTCTTCATATTTAAATATGTCCAAAGGAGGTATGGAAAGGGCGAGAGGGAGGAGAAGGGAAAAGCGGGGGACTTTACAAACAGAGGTGGAGGGGAAGGGGGTATCCCCACCTTATAAATGAGGGGAAGGGGTCTGGGCCATATGATTGGAAGCAGTATTATGACAATACTCTGACCTTAAATACGGTTGCCAACATTGGTCATATCGAGATAGGGAGCCATGGGCAAAGCTCGAGATCCTCTTGAATGCAGCCCCTTGGGCTAGGGCCAAAAGAAACTGATGGAAGATAGGACTGTCAGGGGTTCTCCATCTCATCAGGATGAGCCTTTTGGCCAATGCCCTTACCATAGTGATCCACTGCGCGCCCCGGACTATGCTTAGGGATCTCAGGATTGCCGCAGCCCAAAAGGAACAGGTCGGGACCCAGGACGATATCAGGGAACAGTTGCTGACATATGAACTGAATGGCACTCCAAAACTGTTGAAGGTTCGGACAGTCCCAGAGAACATGAAGAAGATGAGCCCCTTGGTTGCCACATCTCCAGCAAGTGTCGGCCGGGATAAGTCCCATTTTAACTAATTTTGCCGGGTCTCTATACCATCTATGATGAGTTTTGTTCATAATAAGCCTCCTGCGGCCATCCTGACAAGCCATATGAATACGTACCCACCCATCCTTCCATTGTTGTTCTGAAATCGGGGTCCGCAGCTCTTCCCCCCATTGCTACCTAGCGCTCTGGGTAGGATCCGAAGAAATTAATTTAATAGATATCGAAAGCATTAGTATTGGTAATTAGAAGAAACCTTGGCCAGTGCCAGTCATGTGCGCTTGCTTGTATCTGCTGAGTAGTTGCTGGGCCCAGGTAGTGTAACAGTTAAAATTAAAAACATAAACACATTTTAATAGTGAAATTGTCTTGATTGGGAAATGAACAGGCTCACACATAGCATTGTTGTTCTCTTAGATTGTGACTCTGAATTTTCAAGATAGTACTTTTATTATGCCAGCATATGAACATGACAGGTTTCATTTATCAAATCCTTCTTAAAGTGTGATTTTAGAGGAACAGCCACAAGAACAGGTTTAGGAGAGGCATTTGAAAAATTAAACCTTCCACTTTTATGAGCTGGGGTTATAAAAAAAAAAACTATGTTGAAAGTATGGTTGCAAAATGTAAACAAATACCGAAGTTATAAGCAAACATGGGAAAATGTAATTTCTTCATAATGTTGTTTTTTGAGGTGCTCACCTTAAAATCCCATTTTAAGATCAAAACAGGTGTAATTTTTTTGAAATCACATCTGAAAGGTGATTTCATGGAGTGACTGTGGAAACATGTTTAAGACAAGATTTACAAAATTACACCTTTGTTCATGAGGTGGGGCAAAAAAGCAACAAAACGCATGTTGAAAATGTTGGTCCATAATCATGGAAAACAGCAAAGTAATGAGTAAAAGCTCAAAATGCAATAAAAAAAATCATTAACAGGACTTATTTTGTTTTCAGTCAGTTAGTATTCAGGCACAGTAACAGGAGCACTGGCAGTCGCTTAGAGGCGTACTTTGTGGGACCCCAGTGAGGTAAGTCAGGGATGAGAGATGGAGTGGGGTAGTAGGTGCAGGGTGGGTGACGGGCGGGGGGCTACAAGATATTGTTGGATAGTTTTCTTTTGCTAGGCAATAGAAAAAGACTAACAATTATGGATGACATTCATTGTTTCAGGGAGAAGACCCTGGGATTGAGCACTGTAGTGTTGGTGTGTGTGTCTGGCAGCACCTTATACTGTACTGGTGTAGGCTGTTGTTTGTTTGCAATGGGGGCTTGGCTATCCAATGTCATAATGTAGTGGGGGGGTCATTTGTTAGCACTGGGGGTTGGGCACCCCATGTTCGACTGTGGTGGTGGCGTGTGTTTTTGGGCGTCACTCGGAGTTGGCACCCTGATGTCATACTGTAGGGGGTGTGTGTTGTTTAGCAGCACCAGGGGTTGGGCAACTGATATCAGACTGTGGGGGGGTTAGTATATTGAGACCAGGGGTTTGGCAACTTGGTGTCAGACTGTTATGAAGGGTGGCTGTTTAGTGTAGCAACACTAGTGGTTAGGCAGCACAGTGTTTCACTGTGGCTGGTGGGGGGTACTGGATCAGCAGTTAGTACCACTTTCCTTTCAATGCCACTGACATTTGCTGGTGTTGGGTGTCTGCTAGGGGGAAGGGCTTCAAAGTGTAAACAAAAAATGCTCTCTTCCCACTCTGCTGATGCAGACTGCAGCACATTGGGTGGTGGAAGAGAGATTATCAACAAATGCAGCTGAGCGGCAAGGTGACAGAACTGACACTGTCAGTATTGGGGAGGGGGGCATGGGAGGCTGAACAAGTGTATGGCATTGAAACATAGAAACACAGAATTTGTCAACAGAAAAGGACCATGTAGGCCA
Source organism: Neoceratodus forsteri (assembly GCA_016271365.2). NCBI lineage: Eukaryota > Metazoa > Chordata > Ceratodontiformes > Ceratodontidae > Neoceratodus > Neoceratodus forsteri. The sequence goes on from CM057453.1 coordinate 1,269,045,561, forward strand.
CTGAGTCTGTCCAGATGGTACCTTCCTAGTCTGTCTCTGTAGACTTTAACTGCTCTCAGGCGACCCTCCCTCCTTGCCTAGTTACTAATATTCCCCTATGTCTATTTCAGGCATGCTTGCGACCCCCTACTGTTTTCACCTCTGCCACTTCCACTGGCAGTCTGATCCAGATGTCCACCACTCTTTCAGATAAGTATGGACAGCGGGTCCTGGGATCAGATGGGGTAACATGGGCAGACTGGATGGACCATTGGTCTCTTTCTGCCGTCATTGTCTATAGTTCTATGTAAGTATTACTTCCTCCCATTCCTCTTGAAGGTGAACTTATGAACATATGCACATACCAGCAGAAGATGACCATTTGGTCTATCTAGTCTGTTCATATTGCAGGGTCCACAGCTTGTGCTACTGTCCCTGCCCCCCTACTCCTCCTATCCTACATAGCCATGATCCTTACCTTCCCCCATGTCTATCCCAGCCTCTCTTGAATCTTCCCACTGTCTTCAATGAGACCACCTCTTCTGGCAGTGAACTCCAAGTGTCCACCACCCTCTCTGTGAAGAAGTACTTCCTGACCTTCCTCTTAACCCCCCCAACTTAAGACTGTGTCCCCTCATATTACGGTTGCCACTCAGCTTTAAGAGACCCTCCTTATCCATCTTATTTATCCCTTTCAAGTACTTGAAGGGAATAAAAAATATTAACTGACATGAGTCTCTGTGTTTATTTTGATGTCTGATACACATATGCAACAACTGAGTTCATTAGACTGTGTATTTTATATTTCTAATACATATTTGTTGTCATTTTTGTGATCACTGTAGTCTGATGCTGCCTACTATTTCAAAGCTGTCCTCAGAGTGGCACGGGACTACGATGATGTTGCATCGCTGTGACAGTTTGTCACTGTGCCTGTCTCAACATTTCACAGTCTGCATGCTGTTGCATCCATCAAGATGCATGGTGATTTCATCTTATCTGATATAATGAAAGACAAGTTATTTACATGTGTCTATTTTCTCTAATCTCTGGTATGATAGTTTATCACATTGTGCATTCAAATGATTTCATGGTGCAGCAACAGAGATAGGAAGAAGATAATATGTTCATTTTGTGCCATGCTGGTGTAACTGAGTATTTTCCTGGTTACTCGTTCTGTGGAGTTTTTGTGGTTATTTTGACAGTACAGTCAATGGCGGAAAGCCAAAGCATAACTCATATTAAAATATGACAAATATAGCTTATTTTCCTTTTTTTTAACTCTGCAGAGTTTGTGTGTAAAAATGTGAGCAGAACTAAAGATCCTGTTGCTGAAGCAGACATTACATGACTATTTGAATCTGGACAGTGAAATGCAAATACATTTTGTTGTATGCACAGTTTGGTGATTCAAGTTGGATTTAATCTGTATGCTAGATTGCATATTGTATCCCTCATTCATTTACAACACTTGATTATTCTTTTCATATGGCAACACGTTGTTTTGAAAATTAGCATCCCAGGTAAACACAAGCATTTGTCAATGCCGAATGTTTGCTTGCTGATATTAGCATTGGATGTGCAGGAGTTAGACAGATGCAGAATAGGAGTGGCAGTGAAGTATTGCACTCACGCCAATCCTACCTCCACCCTGCAGAGATGGACAGGCATTGGGGTGTGCCTGTGGGTCTTTGCCCATAATGCTCACGGCATTTCACATCACCCTATCCTGCAGACACCGACAAGTGTTGAGGTGTGCCTTGGGGTGCTCGGCTTCACAGTCACCCCATTTCATAAGGACATACACTGAAATGGGTACAGTACAGGAGAATGGGGCAAAGTCTGGGGCTGAAGAGTGCAAGGCACACCTCAATGCCTGTCACTGGCTTCAGGGTGGGGGTGGGATGGTATGAGCATTGCAGCCGGCGATCCAAAGTTATACCTCTGATGCCTGTCAGTCTGTACAGGGTGAGACATTATGGTTAGAAAGACTAATGCCCTGGGTGTGTGTTGGTATTTGCACTACAAATTTTCAACATGGCCTTTTTGTGACCCCCACCTCATGAAAGCATTTGGGACCACTTCTCATGAACACTGGCACTGTGATTTTGTTAATGTGTCCCGAACTTCGAGTTCCCACAACAACCATGCCAGTCTGCGCCAGATGTGCGAAAACACAGATCAGGCAGGATGTGAAGAATGACAGCTGTACCATTCATAGGGAGGTGTGAAGAGATGGCAATGTTGAAAATCTGTAGTGAAAATATTAAAGATGATCAAAGTTCCAAGCATATGTGGAAACTGCGTAACACATGTCTGTACCACAGTCATTTAGTGGAATTATTTCACCAAATTTTCAGCATAGGCATTTTGTGACCTCTGCTCATGAACACTGTCACTATGATTTTCTTAATCTGTCGAAAACATTAATTTCCCCACAGCGACTGTGCCATTGTGCACCAGATGTACAAACGTATATTTCAGGCAAGATATGAAAAATGACAGCTGTACTGTTCATAAGGAGGTGTGGTAAAATGCCAATGTTGAAAATCTGGAGTGAAAATATTACAAATTTGCAAAGTTACGAGGGTGCCTGGAAACTGTGCAACACACACTTGTAACACAGTCATTTTATAAACTTTTGTCACCAAATTTTCAACATAGGCATTTTAGGACCTCTGCTCATGAACAGTGTCACTGTGATTTTCTTAATCTGTCCCAAACACTGATTTCCCACAAGCGATCGCACTGTTCTGCGCCGGGGAGTGCAAAAATACATTTCAGCCAGGATCTGAAAAATGAAAGCTGTACTATTCATAAGGAGGTGTAGAAAAGTGCCAATGTTGAAAACCTGGAGTGAAAATATGACAAATTTGTGAAGTTACAAGCATGCATAGAAACTGCGCAACACACAATTATAACGCAGTCATTTTTGGGAATTTTTTCACTAAATTTGCAACATAGGCTTTTTGAGAGCCCATCTCATGAACAGTGACACTGTCGTTTTGTTAATTGGTCCAGAAAGGTGATTCCACACAGTGATCACAAAATCACCTTTCAGGACCGAATAACGAGATGACAGTGACTGAATTCATGAGGTGGGGACCCAAGAACCCCATGTTGAAAATTTGGTGCCAAAATTAGAAAAAATGGCTGAGATATGCACCAAAGTTGAAAAAATAAACATTTATGCCATTGTACAGCTTGCTGGCATTTCTTCAGTTCATGGTCGGCTTTGAAGAGTGCAGACGTGTTCCCGGTTCACCGAAGATCGTTGCGTGGGGCTCCGGAGGTAAGTATAGGGTGAGGGGTGTGTGTGGGGAGGTAGAGTATGCAGTGGGTGGGCACGGTTTGGGGGATAGGGCATGGGGCTCAATGAGGGACCATTTTCTTTTTTTACAGGATTTAAAATAAAAAAAGACATCGCAGGACACTTTTGGCTTGCTGGGGTGGGCTCCCAGCATGCCACCTGGCCGGGTGTTTGTTGGGGAGGTGGATACTGGAGCCGATGGGGATTGGGCACCCTCATCGGCCATACAGGTGGTGGTGGGAGTGGGAGCACATGAGCCGAGGGGGATTGGGCACCCCCTTGGCACATAACAAATGGGGGGGCGCATCATGCCGACGGGGATTGGGCTACCCCATCGGCAAATTTGGTGGGGATGGGGACATGCCAACAGGGGGATTGGCAACCCCCAAGTCAGCTTTCATGGGGACTCTGAGGTGGGCGGTGAGAGACGCTGCCTACTGCCATATTATCAGAGATGTTACACTAGGCAAGGCACCACCCTGCAATGACAGGTCGCTCCCTCATTGTAGTGGCGGATTTGTTTCAAGTTGGTGGCATGCTGGCTGAACTAGTGCCAGCAGCAGCATGCCACTGCATTAGGGAAAGTGGGTGAAGCCTCAAAAGGCACTGGGGGCATTGGACCCCACAGTGCTGCACCTCCAAAACCTCCTTCTCTCCTAAGCTGTCACAAAATGTTTGTTGCCCATGTGCACAAGCAAACATAAAAATGACTTGACTTTCCATTTTACATAGGATTACATCCAGTTTTTTTTAAACCAGTTATTAACAGCAATACTCTCATTATAATAAAGTATGACTTCTTCCCAGTGTAGGCTGGATAAGTAACCTTCTTCATTGTTGCATGCTGTATTTTTTTCCAATAACTAATGACTGTAATTAGAGCCTGAGATTCCAGTGACAGAGATCCCATTTCTGCTCCCAAAATTTGTCCTGACACAAACTGAGGAAGCCCTGGCCACAATCTTAAAAACTCATTTTGAATGGATTTTAAAAATGTAACTGAGGTTTCATTAATTTAATTTTCATTTATTTTGAAATTGCAGGTAAGTACTCTGGAATTTACATTCCATTTTCAGGTACGACCTGAAGTCAAGTAAAGGTGCAACATACAAATATACATATTTTAACAATATAAAAAATACAGAAATTACAGTAATACAAAACATGTATTTACATACACATTCATTCAGACTTTTAAAATGATTAAAAGCTGTCAGGTTGAAGGTATTAACAGATGTAGATTGCCTCACATTGAGAGGTAAGGTGTTCCAGACAGAAGCAGCATAGTAGGCAAAAGTTCTCTTGCCTGCATTTGATTGTACAAGGGGCAAGACCAACTGAGACTTTGTAGATGATCGTGATTTGTAAATGGAAGAATATTTGGTATGTGAATTTCATAAAGTGACTGGAATACCAGTATTTATTATTTTAAATGTAAAACAGGACATTGTAAACCTGTAATTATTCTGTACAGAACACCAATTGAGTTGATTTAATATTTGGCAGTGGTGTGTGTGATGGGGAGCCAAGAGTGCAAACTTCCCTATTTTTTGTAGTAATGTTTCTTTTCTAGATACAGTACAAACCAGAGCAGTATCAGTAACCAACTGTGCATAGTTCAATATTAGGAGGAGATTTTGTTGAGCAATAGCAAGACGTGTTTCTTTTGTTAAGAAATTTCGTACTCGGTTTAATGTTCCTAACTTTGCATGTATCTTGGAAGTGACTGTCATTATGAACATTGAATTTTAGGGATGGTTCCAAAGTAATACCTTGATATTTAAATGAATCAACAGTCTCAATTGCCCCCGTGAACAAACTGTAAAGTCACTTGAGTATTTTTTTATTTTAACATCAGATCCAAACAACATGGCTTTAATTTTAATTTTATTTAGAACCAGACTGTTCTGATAAAACCAATCTTGAATTTTAGTAAACTCACTGCCTAGTGTAGAACTGACTTCTAGAACAGATGTATTAAGGGACACCAATGATGCGTCATCTGTGTGGAGTATTAAGTCACAGTTGTGTGGTACTTGTGAGATAGGGTCAATAAAGATAGTAAAAAGTAAAGGGCTCAGCATGGAGCCCTGAGGGACTCCACACTGAATCCTGCTGAATGCAGGAAAAAAAAACACATTAAATTTAACACACTGGAACCTACTGTTAAGGTTTTCCCTGAACCAATTGATAGCATGGATTCCAAGTCTCATGTGCTCAAGCTGTTTCAATAAGATGGTATGATCTACTAAATTGAATGCCTTGGTTAAGTCCATGAACACTGCCCCTGTTAGACCACCAGTTTCGGTAGCCTTATGGAAGTGTCCGTGAACCCAACCAAGGCAGTCTCAGTGCTACATCCCCCCCAAAGCTATGTTGGTTATGGGAGATTTAAGTCATGAGTCTTGGTATAATCATTTAACTGTGAGTATACTATTTCTTCCTGTATTTTTGAAAGTGCTGACAAAATTGATATAGGTCAAAAGTTACTGAATTCTGACTGAGACCCTGTTTTGTGAATGGTTATTATATAAGACTTTTTCCACAGTTTGAGTATTTGTCCTGTTTGAAATGATAAGTTGAATATTAAGGTAAGGGGGTAAACAATTTTAGATGATACAAGTACCAAAAGTATGGGAGGAAGTTCTTCGTGGCCAGGTTCCTTATCAATTTTTAACTTTTTAAGCAGTTTTAGTACTTCAACGCTTTTAACAATGTTTAAGTAAAAACTCTGCCTAATTACTTTATCTTCCTGATTAGCAGTGGTTTGTCCCTGCTGCCATTTCTGATATTTATCCAGATTTGTAAATTGTGAGTTAAGTTCATCGCCAATTAAGATAGGGTCAATCAACATAACCCATACTAGTGCTGGCATTATTAGGTGGGGTTAATAGGGATCTAATGAAATCCCAGAATTGTTCTGAGTTGGATACATTGTCCAATCATTGCTGTTTAAAGAAATACATTTTGGCAGCTCTAATTTCCTTTTTACAATTGTGCTTTTTTCTGTATTCGTTTAAGTTAAAGGCTGTATTACTTTTTTTGTTGAATTTTAGCCAAGTAAAATCCCTATCTTTCATCAACTTAACACAGATTTTTGTTTAGCCATTTGGTTTTCCTCCCACTGACTCTCTTCCTAATCACTGGTACATATATATATATATATCTACCATCTCCATGAAAACTTTAATGAAGTAGTCCAGTGCCCAATCTGCATTTGGAATAGCTTTCAGATAAGACCAATCTACATTAGATCACCTAATTAAAAATTTGGGAACATCTAGGTTGTTGTAATTCTTAATTTCAATATATCTAGGGGATGGCTTTTGCATTCATCCTCCTTTCATATTCCATAAGTTGGATGGTGGCCACTAATAGAATCTGGTATTAGACCACTGGCAACAATATACTCTTTTCTACTGGTTAAAAACCAGTCTAGTAAAGTGCACCTGTTAGAGTTTAAGTTAAGGCAAGTGGGATTAGTTATTAATTGCTGCAAACCTGAATTCAAGAGCACAATTTTACATTTAAAACTTTCTTTGCGGGTTTATGTGATAACGGTGAAAGCCTAAAGATGATCACCGTTATCGAGAAGTCAAGAGTGCCAAAAAATCTTTTTGGTACTCTGACACCCCAGCACACAGCAAAACAGCTCTGGGGACTTACTTTGTAAAAGTTTTATGCGAGGGGGGGCTGTGCTCCCTCACCCCCCTACTTAAGGATTCTCAGCTTCAGGGAGGTGCATGTCGGGGAGGGTGAAAACATAAAAAAAAAAAAAAAAAAAAGGGGTTCAGGCCGGGTGCAACAAAAATGCTCCAGCACCTGGACCAGAACACAGTACCCTGCCGTCCAGTGCCACCAAGCCACCCACCATGCCACGGGGTTAGCTCAGCAACCCACTACGGCTCCACCCCTCACATTCCCTCCACCCTTCACTGTACATGCTCACTCCCCCCCTTTTGTGTGTACGTATAGCGACATCCTGTCACTGTATTCGACGACCCACCCATCTGGCCACCCTACCCTACCCTATGGTAGCCCTGGACACATGTGCTGGGGATTGGGTCACTGTTATTGTAGGCGCCCAATCTCTAGCGCTTATATGTTGGGCCACTGTCTTTGCTCATCTACCTACTTCCAGTAATTCTCTTTTGCCATGGGTAGTCACTAATTCAATAAAGTCCTGAAACTCCAAATTATTATTTTTGAGAGGGTTATCATTTTTTTTTGTCAGTGTCAGTGGCTCTGCAGGTAGCACACTCGCCTCTGAGGCTAGGAGATCAGAAGGCTGTGGGTTCTATCCCCACACTAGGCACTTGGGTTAATATCCCAATACTGACACTGTAGTACAGCATGAGGGGGGTGCTGCACTCCTGAGGTGCTGTCTTTTGGATGAGACATTAAACCAAGGTCCCATCTGCCTGTTCTGGTGGTAGTTCAGGCGGATGTTAACGATCCCATGGCACTTCTCGAAAAGAGTAGGGGAAGTTTTTATTAAGCAATCATACAAACCAAACAAAAAGAATAAACCTGAAAAGTGCCAAAAAAATAAAATAAACAAAAATCGTTAAACAAAGGGAGATAAAGAGTAATAAAGTCCAATAGCAGTACTCATGTAACAGGTACATCTGTGTCTGTTATCCAAGGCAAATTCCTCCAAAGTTGCAGTAAACGAGATCTATCAAAAACTTTAATTTCAGAAAAGCAAAGCTTCTGCAATTCATACAAAATCTTACCTTACAGTTCGCTATGTGAAATCTGGAGCTGCTGCAGAGTAAAGATACACCTAGAATTCCAAACATACCACTTTTTGACGACAAAAATAATATTCAAAGTACTACTGTCCCATTTAAACCAGGAAAGAGGGTAATCCCCATTCAGAAGCTTGGCTTAAGTAACATGATGGAAAATGGGCATATCAGTCATGGTGTACAAAAAATGCCAAAAAGTAAGAATATAAGAATAAGAAAAAAACAAATGATCTATTGTCTCAGGGTGAAGGATGTACAAAGGCCAGGAACAATTCCATTCCGTGATCTGCTTATGTTTCTGGTTTGCTTTAACGTTCAAATGCTCATGACATGTCAGCCAGTGGAAATCCTTCATTTTGTCTGGTATTCTCTTATCCAAAACAGAACATAGCAAGACCACACAAAAGTGTTGTCGGCACTTGGGAAAATGGTCATCCTCCTGGAAATGTGTCAAGAATGAGGGAATAAAGTTGTTTTTTAGAGTGAATCAGCACTGAGGTATGGGTCACTCCCCACTGCCAGAGCTTAACAAAAACATCTCGAAGATAAGTCAGAGAGGGGGCCAAATGCCGGATTTGCCTCAGCTGATCACCCACCCAAGCCACATACCAATGGGAAATGGAATGCGAAAAACTTGCACACCAAAATCCAGCAGAGGCTTGAAGCAGGGACCGAAAATCATCATAGAGAAATTGACAGAAAAAAAAAAAGAACTGGGTTCATCATGTTCTGACCCCCTTTGGGCAAGGGCAAATAAAGAACATTACGATGAATAGGATTGAGCCTGCTGGCCCAAAAGGCTTGAAAAAAAAAGGCTATATACAGTGGCTTCTCTAGATTTGGGCACAAGAAAAAGAGCACTAAGAAAAATAACAATTGGTAAGAGAAAAGTCTTAATAAAATGAATCTTCTTCTGAAAGGACATTTTCTGTTTGGACCAGGAATGCAACAAAGCCTTCCCAAGCTGAAGCTTCGCATCTCAGTTGACAGCATCCATCTGTGGACTGCCAGAAGAGGTCCCCAAGATTCATAAATCTTCAACAGTGATCAGGATGCCAGCCACAGTAAACGGAGAGGAGCCTGAGACCCCAAAGAGTCTTCCCTTACTTTTAAGCACATTAAGTTGCGTCCCTGAAAAAGAGCCAAAATCATGATAGCGAAGGATGGCTGCTTCTGCCAAAACAACATCCTTTGTCAAAATGATTAGATTATTGGCATAAGCAAGGGCTGACTATGGGACCAGTTGACCTGGCAAGCTGAGTGGAAGAATTTCCGGAGTTGTGTAAAGAAGACGCAAAAGTGAGTCAATGGAGAAAACATATAACAATGGGCTGGGGGGATTGCCTTGTTGAACACCCTTCTGTATGGGGATATAAGGTCCCAGATAACCATTGACACAAGGTTTGACTGTAGCAGTTTTACATAATATCTGCAACCACACAATAAAGGAATGGGGAATACCATACTGGGCCAAAGTATACCACAAAAAGGAGTGACTGACATTGTCAAAAGCCTGTTTCTGGTCCAAGGAAAGCAGCACCCCCTCCAGTGGTGAGATATTATGACAGGTAAATATCTCATGCAAGAAAATCAGCGGGTCCGTGATGGACCTCCCAGGGACAGTACAGGATTGGGCAGGTGAAATGAGATACAGAGCCACAGTTAAGAGTCTATTATTCAAAATTTTAGCTAGTAACTTAAAGTCAGTATTCAGGAGACTGATAGGTCTCTAATTGGTGATATCAGTCTTCTCCCCTTTCTTAAATAAAAAATCAGCACACCAGTAGCCATGTCCAAAGGAACATCATGGTGCTGCAAAAGAAAATTAAAAACTGCAGTAAGTTCCTCAGAAATTTCTTGTCCTAATGGTACAAATAATTCAGAAGGGAGACCATCTGGACCCGGTGATTTTTTAGTGGCTAAAGTTTTAATAGTATCTGAAAGCTTGAAAACAGTTAAAGGGTCAGACAATTTCCGAAGTAGGTCAGGTGGGGCTGTAGGAAGAGGAAAGTCCCGAAAAAAGAAGCAAAATCAGGTTTAGTCAGGTCAAGGCATCCAAACAGAGAAACAGCATAGTCAGTGACTATGTGTAAAAGATGAGAGTTGGAGGTATGGAGGATGCCAGCAGGGTTTCGGAGTCCAAGATGCGACTCATTATGAAGCAAAGGGCAAACCTCAGGAAGAGCACCAGTCATGCAAAATTGTTGTTTGAGGTGTAATCCTTCACATTGGGTGGAATGATAGGATAACATCTTAGTTTTGATACAAAAGATTTGGTCTGAGAATACATGTTTAGTGGAATAAGAAAGGGAAATGAGACGTTGCAAATGTTTACGATCATTCAAATAATCCACATAAACGGAAGATCAAAAGTGTTTGCTATTCCTTATGGGTAAAGTCTGGAGCTCCAGTCTGGTCTCCATCCACCATAAGAGAGGAGTCTCATAAAGATCAAAGGTTGTCTTTCTACAACACAAAAAATAAATAATATGTTGGAGAAAAGTGGCCTGTGCCAAAAGAGTAGAATTAAGTTTCTAATATTCAGGGCCAAAGGGAGCCTCAGGACAACCTAAAAGCAGGGATAAAGAACAATGATCTGAATATTCCACAGGCTGAACATTAGTACGAGCAATATGTAATACTTTTGAAATAAACATAAAATCAATTTGGGTCAACAAAATCCCTTTGGAAAAGTGTGTTCTCCTTTCCCAGAGTGCGTCACAAAAGCATCTTTCAATTCAGCCAAATGTGTAATGGAGCAAAGAGCAGACATATCCCCAAAAATCTTGTCAGTCATTGTTAGAGAACCCCTATCCAGCTCACATCCCACAATCAAAGTCTCCCCCCAAAATGACATTATGGACCACATGTAGATATGGTCTAATCAGGTGAAACATAGCAGTATGCTCAGCTTTAGATTGTGGGGCATAAACAGAAATGATACGGAAAGAAACATCTTGGATATGAAAATCCAATTAAAGGGCATGGCCGGGAATCAGGTCTAAAAGTTTCAGGACAGTTGGCTGAAGGTGATGGAACAAAATACCCACACCAGCGCAACTCTCAGTACCAACAGACCAATAGGAGATTCCAGAAGTCCATGCCCTAGTAGCCCTGGCAACATCGGGAAGGGAATGGAGTCTCATGTCCTGCAAAAAAAAAAATACCTGGGGAGTGAGAACGGAGATGAAAAACAGCCCCTCTCTTTCTGATCTGCTGAATACTATTAACATTAGAGATGAGACGAAGCAGAGAAGAAAGTAAAGGCATATAAAAGGTCATGTAAGAGGTCAACTCTTCCTTTTCTTCTTAACTCTGCCACTCTTAAGTGGAGGTTTGGAACCAGATGCCTGAGCATCCATAGGCACTACCTCGCCTACTAGATCTTGTGAATGGGAATCTGCAGATGAAGTAGCTGACTCAGCTTCAGAGACCACATCATCCTCTAACACTTGGTATCTATTAGAAATAGAAGTGGGAATAGTCTTGGAGACTTTAGGCATAGGCAGGGACCCAGACTGGTGCTTTCTAGTGGTAATTTTCCCTCCCATAGGGTCAGAGACTGGTGGATGAGGGGGCATAACTATCAGGGATGGGTCATGCAACAGTCCCGGGGGGGGCACCACCAGTTGTGGGTAAACAGCGGGTCCAGCTGGAAAAGGAGGTGGAAGGGAAAGGGGGGTAGGGGCGGTGGGGGGAGGAGGAAGAGCACATTCCTGTACAGGACAGGAAGGAGAAGGATCACCCTGCTATACCCGGAGACACTCTGTACCCGACTGAGAGTTTGGAGGATGCTGAGGAAGAGGGACAAGAGGCATCTCTGTGATTTGCCATTTGGTAAACTCACTCTGCACAGTAGTTACCAATAGCTGTTGCTCCTCTGGATCAGCAAAAGCCAGTTTTCTGTGAGCCGCTTCAGGGCAGGAAGCATAGGCATGTCCAGTAGCACCACACAGATTACAACACACCAAATTACTGCAATGGGAACTGGTGTGGCCTGATTCATGACAGAAAGAGCATTTTTGATGATCACAAATGCTACTAATGTGGCCCACCTGACCACATTTGTAACAGGTCTTAGGCTGGCCAGGATAGAAGACAGCACCACTATCCCTACCTAAAAAAACTGTTAGGTAAATGCTGAAAGCCAGCATCATCAGATCGCAAGATAACCCTGATACGCCAACCCCCCATACATATTCCCTCAGAATCAAAATGGCCTCTGGATGGCCAGTGACCATACAGCGTTGCTTTAGCCAAAATAGAAGGTCAGTTACACTAACCTTCTCATTGAGAAACAGAACAGTGATTGTTTTATGGGCTGGCTTGGTTAAAGGAACAACCTCAAAGGAGAACCAATGAGAAGTATTCTTCTGCTGATGGTATCTGGCCCAAAATTTATCAAGCCCACTTCCCAACTTAAAGCTGATATCAGAAATATTTTCCCCAGACACATGAATCAAGGCATAAAGTTCAGACACAGTATATTGCAAACTATCCTTCAAAAAAGTTTTACCAACATGCACATGGTCAGGAAAGGTTTCCAGACCCCCCTTATAAGTATGCCTAATCGCATTATGGCATTTAGCGGGATAAGTAGCTTGCTGAAAGAAAGAGGCAAACGTTTTTTGTTTATGAGACATGGCCAGTGGGGGTAAAGTTAAGTCAGGTGCCACAGGCCTATTCCAAACTGCAGTAGAATTATTCCTAGGAATGTCCGAAAAATCTGAAATGTCACTCAGCCTATCTTCAGGAACATATTGTGTAAAGTCCAGAGGTTCTGTAGCAGGAGCCGTAGGAAGGAATGGGTATTGAGTCAATTCTATATCAGTGGTCAAATGTAAGTGAGAAGTGAAAGGGACTGAATGCTGGGCCACAGTAGAACTGTTAGGTACCGACTGTACAGTAGAACTCGGCCTGTCAGAAGCAGAGACAACAGCAGTACTTACTGTGGGAGGCTTGGCGGTCAGGGCCAAAGACACCCCAGGGATTCTAATAGGAGCAAAACCAGAAATCCAATGTTGAGAGTCAGGAGAACAGACCCAGCCCACCGCTGCAAGGGATTTCTCTACAGACCATGGTTCTCCCTCCAGCAAAGGCGAATCAGCCCAATGGAACTTGCTAGGAGCACCCTTCTTCGTAATGTGATCCGGTAGTGGGGAAGTCAGAGGTTGAGAAAGAGAACACAGTAGCTGAGCTCTGATCCTTACCCACGGAAAAAAACATATGTTGAGCGGCATGCGCAGTGTCAGTACCAGTGTCCATAGCAACGACTGTTACAGCCAGTTCAGCGGGATAGTCAGGACTCCCTGCAGTCTCCAGAGCATGTGAATGAAAACGGCCAAAAAGTTCTTGTTTCCTCTTCAAATGTTCGGTCTCTTCAAGAAGCAGAAGCTGATCCAGAGTTAGCAGCGCCTCTTCCCGTTTACAGGATACAACCACAGACGGGCCAAAAGAATCCTGTGGTTGTACATGATCCATACCAGATTCAGGCAATTGTAAATCCATGATACCATCCACGGGAGAACTTGCTGCAGCATCAAAAAAGATTTCAGGTTCAAACGGCTCCGGTGTCACAACCTGCTGCCCCTCCTGCACCTCACTTGCCAGCTCAGTAACTGGCTCAGCCATCCTCCAATGGCCAAAGGGTCCCCCTACTGTCGAGTAGGTGAATTTCCCCGGTGTCCTGGCCAAATTTCCCCCCATTCACTAAAAATAACGCCAACAGCTTAATCTGGTTCAAGGTCAGTTGGCATTCGTCTGTATCCCCCTCCCCAGGTTGTGCCTGAAAATAGGCAGAATTTGCCTAGTGCACTTACCCAGTCAACAAAAACAAACAAAAAATAAATGAATACATTTAAAAAATCAATAAATACAACAAACGTACAACTTTTTAAATATTCCCAAGCTGACTTCTAGCCCTAAATGCTCAAGGCAATGATGACTTAACTCAGCATGAGTAAGGGGTACTGCTGACAATAAATGTTTGATATAAGACATAACCCCTCCCCATTTGCCTCTCTCCCTGTTCTTTCTGTAAACTCAGTATCCTGGTAAGGCCAATTCATTGTCAGAAATTCTAGGGTGAAGCCATGTTTCAGATATTGCTAGGATATCTGGCCTACAGTAATTAACCCAGGCCTCTATTTCATGTAACTTAGAGTTAGTAGTTCTAGCATTAAAGTGGATAATTTTAAGACCTCCTTTTACAGTCAAAAAATAATCTGTGTTGGTGTCAGTAGTGTCAGCCATAGGTTCAAGTGCCCAAACCTCTGCACCATACCTTGTAGAGGATAATAGTATTGGTTTAGCCTTATATGCATTTAACATGTTCACAAATGAATGATTAGCATACAACTTTCCAAATCTTTGTCTCCCTAAAGTGCTTTCTCTAGCTGAAGTTTTTGTCTTTTTTCTACATAATTTGCCCAAGTTATGTATGCTGAAATATCTGAAATTATAAACTTGTTCAAAGACATTTCTTGCATATGCAACTGGACTGGAAAATGAGTTAAACAGTTTATCAACACCTTTTTTTTCTGTATTAGAGTTTCAGTTCCTTTAGGGAATCATTTGTTCAGCTAAGAGGTGTTTTCAGACCTCTAGCAGATCTATAAATTAGCATCATAATGTCTGTGTAAAACAATATATTTATAACTATCTCTTTCATTCTTTGGGAATCTGTTATAATTTAGTCTACATCTTCTATAACTTTGCTAATATATAAATCAAAAAGGGACGGGGCTAGGATACAACCTTGCATAACCCCAGTAACTGCCTTTAGTTAGTTAATCTTTCTGCCACCCCTTGGGTAACATATTCTAATTTTCATCATAGAGTATAACATTCAGATGATAGCTAGTAATCTGTGTTCTATTCCATACCATACCATACCATACCATACCACAGTAAGATTTTCCATGAAGTAGATCCATCTACATCATCAAATGCTCACTTGATGTCAAGAAAATCAAAGAATAGGGTTCCTTTTTATCAGCTGACATATTTTGAGATTAAATCATTTATTATGAATATGTTATCATTGGAGAATCTTCCTAGTAAAAAAACAGCCCGTCTATATGCCACAATGTTGTTTTCCATTATTCATTATAACATGGGCAGATAGATCTGTATAACTTGATTGGCAGACAGAGATCAGCTGACCATTAATTAATCTCTGTGACCCGCACAATGTGTGGTAAAAAGGTCTCAGGAGATTGAAATCAAGCAGCAGCCAGAACTTGTTATTACAAGCTGACATTCACAGTGCAAGGCAGCCATTAAGTTTACTGGTAAACGAGACACAGTCAGTGGAGTTCACAGAACAAAGCCATAAGAGAAGCAGAGAAGGTTATGATTACTGCACATAGCCCAGCAGTAGCATTAAATAACTCCTTCCACACAGTAAAGTGTAGAGTTGTGTGGAATATAAAATTCTGCCCATGGAATGATCGTTCTGATTCTGTGGAATTCCATGGAATTTTCATAAAAGTTCTGCAGAATTTCACAAAATGTGGTATTTCAGTTATTTCACTATAATTTTAAAAGTATGTGTCCAAATAACACCAAATTTGGAAAGTAAATGGTACTCTTGGCATACAAGAGTGTACCAAATTTCAGAGTTCTAGCTTGAAAGGGGACAGAATTAAGGGTGGCCAAACATTTAATCAAAATTTAATTCAGTTAATTTTTAGATAATTTTAACATTTCTTATCCAAATTTCTCCAGAATGTCAGGATTTAGAGAAGCACATGGAATGTATATATACACACCATGTTTTACGTCTCAAGCTTCAAAGGGAGTTGAGTTATAGGTAGCCAAATATTTTGCCAAATTTTGGATTTCTGTAATTTTAGTATAATTTTGATAGTGTTCATTGAAATGTTATAAAAACATGACAGGTATACAGGTTATCACTACATTTGTGCATGCACGTAGTTTCAGATTACTAACTTTGAATGGGACTGAGTTATAGCCTACCAAACATGTTGCCAAAATTTAAGTTTTGGTTAGTTCCCTCTAATTTTAAAATTACATTTCCAAATTTAACCAGAGTTGAAACATTAAACTACTATACCACATGGTCATTTCTGAAAAAATTCATATTTGGAGCTTTAAATGGGACTGAATTAAAAGTAGTCAAACTTTCACAACATTTTAAAAATGTAATTTTGCAAGAATGTAAGCTACAAATTTATAAACTCCTGAAACTTTAAAACTAGAGAATACAATGCCATTAAATCTGACAGGTTCTCAGACCTACAAGGAGTCTATGTGTGCCAATTTTTTTAATTGCTTGCTGCGATAAATTACAAAATAACATCTGTTCTTAAAGTCAAATCCCATGAGTTTTTATGAAAATTGGCGAATTTCATGAAAAATTCCATGAAACTGGAATTTTCTAATTTCACTCAGTCTTATCTGGGGATTCTAATTAAAGGATAAAGGTATAAGAGGCAGGTAGTGCAGGGGGGTCACCAGGTTCTGGACTTACTATAGCTGCACAGTTTCACCAAGAAATGGACCACTGAGCTGGGTAGCACAACAGTGGTAGACTCCCAGGTTGGAGCAAGGAAAGCACACAGTGTCAACAGTTCCAACCTGAATGCAGGATATTTAAGGATCACATCCAGCAAATGTATGCTCCGAGGAGCCTGGTGTACATGCAAGTCTAGGACTTAAGAGGTACTCAAAAAGATGTAGTAGGGAAGACAATGTTTTGGGCAGCAGGAAGAAAGAATTCTGGCTATTCCAACAGAGTAGGTCGATAGGAAAAGGAGTAGGTGACTCACGTTTTAAGGGAGTTTGTCACTGTAAAGAACAAAGAGGATATCAGTGGGATCAGTAGTTCTACTGAGTCAGTCTGGCTATGCCAAAAGAGAAGTGTGGGGGGGATAGTAACCCAGAGAGGAGCAGCAGGACTTCAAAAAGCTCAGCCCAGCTTATTAAATGAAGTAGTGATATGTGCATTGTAATTTCCACCAAAAAATTCTGGATGCTTCATCTACAGTATATGCTATCATAAATATGTGAGAAAATGTTACTAATCATTTTTGTTTTTCTGCAAAATTACAATTGCTTAACCAATTTATCCAGTTGTGTTAGACACCAAGATACACTGACTATGGATATGCATGTCAAATGTAAACTCTATGCATGCAAGAGCAGAGAAGTTACAAACATCCACATTTTTGATAGTTTTCACAAAGTTTTGCAAATATTTACATTGTAAAATTTTGAACCCCTGTAAATAAAAAATCTCTTATCTAATTCTCTCCATATTTAGATCCTTCTATAAGCATTACAAAAAGGTTATCCATACTAATTTACACATGTCTAGCTCCAAAGGTGCCTGAGTTATATGCGGATTAATTTTTTTCATGAAATTTCCTGAAAAAAAATAAAATGACAGATTTTGAGCACATATAATTTTGAGACAGTACATCATATTGTCACGAAATCTGGCACATTGTTAGAATACCTAGCAAGAAATCATGCCAAAATTAAGATTCCTGACCCAATACTGTAGATGGTTAAGCTATATGCAGATAAATATGTTCATTAAATTTCACACAAAAAATAAAATGACAACATCCGAGCACCTATAATTTTGAAACTGTTCATACGAATTTCATGATATTTGACACATTAGTGGCCATTGACCCAAAGCATATATATGCCAGCTTTCAGAGCTCTAGCTTGAATGTCAGCTAAGATATAACCAAATTAGTAAATTTTAAACATTCCACCAAATTTCAATGAAATTTCTTTTGCAGAATTTTGTGAAATTTCATTGAAATTCCATGGATTCAGAATTTTCCCATTCTGCACAGCTCTACTTGCTAGCCACTCACTGTGCTGACCTACATGAACTATTGCTGATGTATGCTTCCACACACTGATGTCTCTCCCCACCCACTCACCCAGCTGACCTCTACGATCCTTGCAGATCTGACATCCTACACAGTGATATCTCTCCCCAGCCACTCACCCAGCTGACCTCCTTTCTCCTCAGCAATCTGTCCTCCAGTGCAGTGATGTATCTCACTACCCACCCAACTGACCTCGGCCCTGCTTGGTGATCTGTGTTGCTGCACCCTCCATGGTCATGGGGGTTGGGGCTTCAGATGAGAGAGACAGAGCTACTGAGTGACAGTGAACAGAGACACCAAATGAGTGATGTGTGGCACTGTGACTCAGTCTTGCTTGTCCTCCAGTATGGCGGTTGGCGCCACCCCCCCAACCAGCAAGTGTATGGAGTTTCAGGCAATAACAGCCCAGAATCTCTGCACCAAGTCCCCTCTCACAGCAGCAGACATGTGGTTAGCAGTAGGCAGTGAGCGACTGTGGTGAGATTGTCATACAGCACAGTTTAGCACTGCAGAAATGTACACTGAGCCAGTACAAGCCAGTACAAACAGCTGTCCTGTAGGCGAGCACTGTGCAGCACTGACAAGATAGCAAAGCACTATGATAGATGAGTCAAATTATTTGAATGTAATCTACTGTAAATTTATATTGTGTACCAAATCTCTGTAAACTATCCTCATGTTCCCCTACCCCCCAGGTTGCACTGGAGACAAGCAACTTGTTGCTCAGCATGCCTTCCTGGTGAAACATTTCAATAAATAAATAACAATACCCCCCTCCCGTTTTTCCTTTTGTCACTTATGTACCTAAAGAAGGGTTTTTTTTTACCTCCTTTTCCCCTAGACAATTTCCACCTCAGTCTGTGCCTTTGCCACTCTAATCACCCTAGAAGCCTCTCTCAAGCTACTTTTGTAAGTGCCTCTATCCTTGTTGCTATTTGAGTCCCTGTAGTTTTTGAATGCTAGCCTCTTTGCTTTTACTGCAGTTGCCACCCCTCTTGTGAACCAGAGAGGATTTTTCCTTTTCCTTGTCTTACTGACCAGTCTGGAAAATTTGTCAGTGACCTCTGCTATTGTCTCTCTTATGTTAGTCCAGCATACTTCCGCCCCCCCCTTTTGGTTTATTCTTGAGGATATCTCTAAAGCATATTCCCATCTGATCAAAACCCATCTTTCTGAAGTCCAGGACCCATCTCTTAGAGTGATTTGTTTCTTCCTTAGTATTAACCTTGAACCAGACCGATTTGTGGTCACTTGTCCCCAGGTAGCACCCCACCTCCTCGACCTTGCTACAGTTTGTGAGTACCAGATCTAAGACTGCATTTTCCCTAGTGGGAGCTGTGATGAGTTGATTGAGTCCAACAACTTGCAGGGTGTCCAGGAAATCTCTGCTTTTGGCTGCGGATGCCGTGCAGGAGGACCAGTCTACGTCTGGGAGGTTGAAGTCCCCCATCAGTATGACCTCCTTTTTCTGCCATTTTCACTATGCATTCCAGCAAAGCTTTGTCTGCCTCTGCCCCCTGTTGGGGGCCTATAAATCACTCCCGGTCTGAGGGCCGAGTTTGTGCCAGGTTTGAGGGGGACCCATAGAGCCTCAGGTTCTCCTCAAGTTCTTTGGACTTCTATGGCCATTATGTCTTCCTTTATATATAATGCAATCCCCCTCCACTTCATCCCTTTTTGTCCTTTCTGAATAACCTGTAACCTGGGATAGCAACAACCCACTCATGGCTCTCATTTAGCCATGTCTCAGTTACTGCAACCCAGTCTCGTCCTGCTTCCACCATTGTGGCTGAGAGTTCTGGGACTTTGTTAGCTAGACTCCTGGCATTTGTTACCACTGCCTTCCATACACTGGCATCCTACTTCCTTTGCTCCCATGAGTTTTGTTTCCTATGAGTGACGTTACTGTGTTCTTTCTGCTTTCATCTTTGTGGCCGATTGGAGGTATCCTTGTCTGCCTCTGGGGAGGGGTGTCAGGGGTTCTGCCTTCCTGCTCCCATCTAACCACCACATCCCCACTTTCTAGTTTAAATTACTGGTGTGCCCTTACACCCTCCTTGGTAAGTTAAAGGCCATCAAATTTAAAGCATGTCCTTTCCCAGAATTTCTTCCAGTCACCAATGAAGGAGTGTCCTTTTTCTGAGCACCAGGTGTGGAGCCATGCATTTTGTTCTTTGATTTCAGCAATTCTGACTTGTCCCTGCTCTTTTCCTTTCTCCCATACTGGGAGTACCTCAGGGAAGGCCAGGGTGGATGAAAAAGAGGACAGTTTATTGCTCAGTTGTGAGATGTGCTCCTTGACCTGTTCAATGGACTGGCTGACAATATCATTCATGCCTAGGTGAATGACGAGGACCCTGATATCTTCCTCCTTACAGACATATTTCTTAAGTTGGCCTGCAACCCTTTTTGCTGTGGCCCCAGGGAGACATCTGACCATGATCTCCAATCTGTTAGTCCCGTTTAGGTGTGATTTGACCCCTTGAATCATGGAGCTCCCCAGAATAAGCAGTTTCTTTTTTCCCCTTATGGAAGTGTTTGCTCTTGTGGGTTTGTCTCACCGATGTGGGTGGTGCAACAACAACTCCTTCCTTGTGCCCGAGTCAATGTCCTTATGTAGGTGTGATTCAGACCCTTGTGTGTTCCTACTACTCACATTCTGCCCAGGTTTTGGGTTGATACCTGGTTTGTGTTGTTGCATCTTAGACCCTTGGCTTGAGCAGAAGGTTGGTTCCTTGTATGTGCTTGACAGCGGGGCAAACCTGTTTCATAGCTGAATCTCTGTTCTATGAGTATTGTCCACCTGTTGAGCCCTTTGGTGGTGGGCTTTACCCCATTGCACTACCTGCCGCCCCCCCCGGATGAGTTGTCCTCTGCAGTAGAGGGACTGCATCCAGGTGATGGAGGTGCTGGGGCAGTGACCAAGCTTCTGTGGTCTGGTGCAATAATTGATTCAGGTGGGATATTGTTGTCCATGCCTCCTTGATCTGGGCCTGGAGGTCATTTATGGCCCGGCATGTGGGGCAATGACCTACTATCTGGACCCAGGCCCTGTAATAAAGGATGCCACAGTAATTACAGTGCACTGTGTCCATGCCTGTTGGTTTTGATGTTATGCATGCTAGGTATGCACGAGGATGATGTTGGGTTTCAGGGTAATCTGAGACAATGAAGGATGTGTAGGATGAAAAAAAGGTTTTTTTATTTAGAATATAGCTTTCCTAGGTATAGACACAGTGTAGGATGAAAGAAAGATTTTTTTTTTTTTAGAATATAGTTTTCCTAGATATAGCCACAGTTCCATTCTGGTTGGTGCCTGTAGATGGCAGTGAATAGCTAATAGTTGCTGTTTGTATCCTAGTATAAAGGGAGTAGTGTGATTTGGCTTTGATTGAGGATGCTACGCAGATGTCCCGCCTCCTTCTGGAAAGGGCAGGAAGTGTGGAACTATAAAGGTGGAGCACCCGTGGAGGGTGGGATTAGGGAAGGGTGGTGGGTAGTCTGACTGTGTTCCTACCACTGAAAACTAATCAGAAGAGTTTCCCCTGGTATGTGAGTCTAGAGTTCCTGGTCAGCCCACTGCCAACTTCCCCTCAAACAGGAGGAAATACCAGTGTCTGTCCATCACCTGATCTGTTTCCAGGTAGGTGCCTGTGTGGGAGAAAGAAAGAAAGAAAAGTGATTACAGCCCTTTCCCCTGCACAAAATACCCTGTGTCCTAGTTTGAAGATGAGTGGCTACCGGCTAGCTGTGAGCGTGAGTGTCAGTGAGGGTGTGGGACCCACTCCTCGGATCGAAGATCAAGCGCTGCCTAACCTCAGGGGAGATGGCTCATAGCAGATGGCTAGGAGAGGTGTCAGGGCAGCCGAGAGCTTCCTATTCCCCTTAGCATTGAAGTGTCTACTATAAGCACAAAAAGTAACAAAACCTGTAAGCACAACCTGTAATAATTTAACAGAAACTATACCTTGCAAAAAACACTTTGAATCAAAGAAAATAAAGCAGCAATCTGTAAGTAAAAAAAAAAAGTAACAAAATTTGTAAGCACAACCTGTAAGCACAAAACAAAATAGTAACATATAGTAAATCTACATAGCCAAAAGAAGCCTTAATGTTTCTCCTTGCTCTGATAATGTTGCTCCTTACTATGTCATTTCAAGCAAACCTAGACAAAAAGAGCTCAAGTGAAGCTAGGTGCCTTTGCCAGCAAACCTAGTCTTCCACTTGTACAGTGTGTATCTGTTGACTCCCTCTACATGAATCAAGGCTAGGAAGTACTTCTTAACTGTAAGCATAGCTTAGCTTTGCAAGTAACATTGGACACATTGAATGCAGGTTAGGACCGGTGTAAATCTAGCTATTGCATGTAAAAGACTGAGTAAAGCAGGAAGTGTTGCAGCACTTAGTATGGCATGGACAGGCATTGGGAGTTCAGAATGCTGGGGGAATTAACTTTGTTAAAGGTCTAAATTTCCACTAAAAATGCAGGCAGATTTAAATTGTTGGATTGTTTAAGAGATAATACCCGTTACCACTAGCTCAGCTAATGTGTTTGAACTGTTATTTGCAGACTAAAAAAATTGTTCATACCCTTGCAGGGTAACTGGCATATTCCCTGATGAAGGAGAATAAGAACCCTTGCAAAAAGGCCTTTCAGTACAGACCTCACTGACAGTGAAGACCTAGTGGCTGGTGGAACAGGTGGAGGGGATAGGAAGCAGTAGTTATAAAAGCATACTGCAGCGTGGATTGCCCTGAAGGAGGATCAGATTGTGAAAATGTCTCTGTGGGATTTATCTCTGGTGGCTAAACCATATAATACTGGGCCCATCAGGTGTATGCCATATTGTGACTTTTGTCAGAAAACAGGGGAAGATACAGTGAAGCCCACCAGGATGAAGCGCAGTGCTGCAGAATTCTGCAGTCGAGTTACTGCAGTAAACAATGCAGTTTCAATTGGAGTCAATCCCTTTTGTTATGCAGTAAACCTATTACACTGCCCTTCATTCTGGTGGGCTTCACTGTATTTCAACCTTTTTAATCTGCAAAGGGTGCCACAAGGGAGAAAGTGCATCTCTCCCTTGAACCATGAGACTCGCTTATACTGGCCTAACCAGTATTGAATTTGAGGGATCAGTTCTGAGGACCTATCCAAGTAAGCAATAAGACATGATGGGGCATGCATTACGGTGTGATAACCGCACTCCTAGGGGCGTAGTTAGGCACGAGGCCAAAGGCCGAGTGTCAGTCGTCCCTAGGAGTGTGGTTATCACACCGTAATGCACAACCCTGGAGTGTCTTATTGCACTTATAAAATGTCCCTTTATTTTTAGAAGCAGTTTTTTTTATTTTTAAATACATTTTTAAATAAGTAAAAATGTAAGTAAACTTGTGCTTTTAACATAAAATAGTCCTTCTGCCTATCGGTGCTAGATTAAAGTAATGTTATACAGTGTGTGCCTCCCCGCACACTTAAGCTTCATATTCCCCTGCCAGCCACGACAATCCACAAATGCTGTTTTTCTCATTCTAAGTATGACACATAGCCCCCTTAATTTATTTCATTCTCCTCACTCTGTAGACAAAACTAAAAGGAAGCCATAACAGAGGCTTCTCAGTTCCCCAGTGCTGCAAGCATGAGCGTGGTTCAAAACTGCCACACTCACTGACAGCATCATGAACTGCTGGCTCTGTCCTAAAAGATAAACAGCAGGGTGAGTCATTTACCACCTTTTCTCTTTGTTTATACAGTATTATTGCTTACTTTTTGCATTCTGTTTTTTTTCCCCTCTGTGTTTCCCCACATTCAAGAAATGGAATGTTTATCATGGAATGTTTACCATGGAATACAGGGATTCAAAATTCTGCTCAGTTCTACTAGCAGAATGTTCCTCTACTAACATACTGTACACACAGACAACAAAGGCCTGTTTTAGAGTCAGAGACTCAATTATCTCACTTGTCAGGGAAAGCAGAAGAGATTTCCCTGATGAGTAGGTAAAGATAGAAGGGGGATTTTTCACTGTTAGCAAACAAACAGTTGTAATGAAAACTATAAACAATACTTAATGTTTCTAATTTGTTTATGTGTGTAAGGCAAGTGTGACAATATGGTAAACAACATTTAATTAATTTGTTTTATTTTATTTTATGTTTAAGATAGTTTTAATTTTAGGGCCCAGTTGAAGGTTTCTACAGTGTAAAGGTAGCGTCCATGTTTGTGGTGGAAGATCAGTTCTGGTTGTAGGGAGACTGATGGAAGATAGTTCTGGTTGTAGGAGGACTCAACTGCTCATTGTGTAATGAGGTTTAGGACCAGGATGACTGTGCGTATACAGAGAATTAATGTACGGTCAGCTGATCTGTCTTGGCCAATGAGATTTCTAGATTTTTTCTTGCCATTTTATAAATGGCTGTTAAAGTATGTAGACCCTACACATGCAGACTCCTCTCACCTGTCTACTCCCCCTTCGAGAGTTTCTGCTGACAGTAGGATATGCACTGAGTGCTCTGCTAAAGAAACTGATGAATTGAAATCTTATGTCCCAGGGGAAAGAGTGCCCATCTGGTTAATACCTTTTACTGTACCAGGAGCTTTTCCCACTCTCGGGCCTCCACTGGAGTGGAAAACAGAAGCTGACTACAAAGACCACAATCAAGAAATAAGAAGGAGCCCTTTGTTTCCACTTGCGCTAGCTATGCTCGGGAAGTAAGAGATTAAGAAATCACCAATGATTCTGCTGAAGTTTGTTATGTGACATTCCCTTCCACCAGCCACAGGGAAGCAGTACCTGGTGTGCTTTTACAGAAACCCCTTGATGGAGTGAAAGCAGGTTGAGTGGTTCCCCTGCTACCCATGCCAGTACTAACCAGGACTGAAAATACTGGCCAGGGAGGTACTGCCTCCTGGCAGGCCTCCCGTGCAGTCCTGGGTGGGAGAAGACCAGGCCTGTTAAAGGCCTCCCTCCAGTCAAGAACTACTACAGTATACTGAGAAACAATTGAACCAAATGCAGTTAACACTACCCACACCAGCAAATAGTGAAAAATACCCCTGAGGTACCAGCTAGCTCAGGCACCTCCTCAACCAAGTCAGCAAAAGGTTGGGAAGTGGGACAAGATCTCAAATGAAGTAATATTCTGAGGATAAATGGAGAGCCCAGTTTCACGAATGCCAAACTGCAAGTTGGCTACTCCACAGTCAAGCCCCTAATTGGGACCCTTCAAACAAAATACTTCCCACCACTCCCAAGCAGAACGAATGGCCAGGAGGAGGATACACCAAAATTACCCACAGTACTCATACCCTTACCTGCCAGAATGGTTGTGGGATGAGGCTGAATCACACAGAGAAATATGGTTATAAGAAGCTTCTCTGCACAAACTGTATTTGAAGCATTGATGAATATACTGACCAATTTCACTTGGAGGAAGCCAGAACTCAGGCTTGATTTATGGTCCCCAATATGCATGAATGGCTCACTATAATGAACAAAATCTGGTCAGAGCCAATACAGCTGCTAATGCATTAGCCTGATAAGGGATATAGAACAATGAGTGCCTTAGTTGTAATTTACTTGTATCATTGTGATGTAAAAACCTACATTTACTGAACAACTGGAAAAAGGTTTACGGGCTATGCACTCAGCTACTCTTCAGGAACTATTTAAAATGGGTGGGTGGCAAGCAGCTGGTCTGCAGTGGTATAGATTCATACACAATCTAAAGCATTGCATTACAGCTGTACTGTGGTTGGCACCCACCTATGTTTGCCCATGGAGGGGTTAAAACATCAAAATTCACCTAGAAACATAAATACTGATGGCAGACAAGGACCACTTGGCCCACCCAGTGTGCCCATTTTCCCTACCTACTATAACACCACAGACCCTACCTGATCTCTGGCTTTATGCCCCACCTCCACCCCCACCTCTAAGGTTCCCTTATGCCTGTCCCATGCATTCTTGAAGCCTGTTATCATTTTTGCCCCCACCACTTCTGCTGGGAGGCTGTTCCAGGCATCCACCACTCTTTCTGTGAAAAGTATTTCCTCACATCTCCCCTGAGATCCCCCCCCAGCTTCATAGAAACATAGAAACATAGAATTTGACGGCAGACAAGGACCGCTTGGCCCACCCTTTCTGCCCATTTCCCTACCTACTGGATAAGCTGCAGATCCTAGTTAACCAGCAGCCTACTTCTTCCTACCCCCAACCCCTAGAATTGCCTTATGACTGTCCCATGCATGCTTGAATTCCACCACTGATTTTGACTCCACAACTCTTCCTCCGAAGCTCCATGCATCCACAACCTCTGTGAAAAATACTTCCTTAAATTACCTCTGAGCCCTCTATCTTCAAATTGTGCCCTCTTGTTCTTGCAGCACTTTTTTTGAAAGATGCTACCCTCTTGGACTTTGTTGATTCCTTGAGGTACCTGAACGTTTCTATCATGTCCCCCCTCTCCCTCCTTTCCTCGAGGCTATACATATTAAGCTCCTTTCGTCCCTCTTCGTATGTCTTCCGGTGCAGACCCTGCACCATTTTAGTTGCCCTAGCTTCCATCCTGTCTATGACTTTGCAGAGATTGGGTCTCCAGAACTGCACACAGTACTCCAGATGGGGTCTCACCAGCTGTCTGTACAGAGGGATAATAACTTCCTGTTTTCTACTGGTGATGCCTCTCCCTATGCATCCCAGTATCCCCCCAGCCCTCCTTGCTGCCTTCTCACATTGCTTGCCCACCTTTAGGTCATCTGATATGACTACCCCCAGGTCCCTTTCCATTTTTGTTGTTGTTAGTATCTCACCCCCCATTGTGTACTCTTCCCCTGGGTTTTTGTTTCCCAGGTGCATTACCTTGCACTTCTTAGCATTGAATCTAAGCTGCCATACATTTGACCATTCCTCTAACCTTGCCAAGTCCTTCTCATCCTTTCCACCCCACCCTGTGCATCAACTCTGTTGCAGATCTTTGTGTCATCTGCAAAGAGACATACTTTTCCTTCCAGTCCTTCTGCAATGTCGCTATAAAGACATTGAAAAGGACCGTCCTAATACTGAACCCTGCGGTACCCCACTAGTAACCCTCCTTTCTTCAGAGTGGACTCCATTTACTAT
This sequence comes from Neoceratodus forsteri, assembly GCA_016271365.2. NCBI lineage: Eukaryota > Metazoa > Chordata > Ceratodontiformes > Ceratodontidae > Neoceratodus > Neoceratodus forsteri. The sequence continues at coordinate 1,269,072,592 of CM057453.1, forward strand.
TACCTCTGTGTCCTATTCTCCAGCCAATTCTTTACCCAGGCTGTCATCTTGGGACCCACTCCCAGGCTGGCTAACTTGTATATTAATCTTTTGTGTGGGACTATGTCAAATGTCTTGCTAAAGTCTAGGTAGGCCAAGTCCACAGCCCCTCCCTGATCTATTACTTTGGTCACCCAGTCAAAGAAATCTATCAGATTCATGTGGCATGACCTTCCCGCTGTGAATCCATGCTGCCTAGGGTCCTGTGCCCCTCTGGCCTCTAGATACTAGACAATTCTTTCCTTCAGAAGTGATTCCATCATTTTCCTATCACTGAGGTTAAACTAACAGGTCTGTAGTTTCCTGCTTCTGCCTTGCTCCCACTTTGTGAAGGGAATCACATCTGCCCTCCTCCAGTCCTCGGGTACTACCCCATCCTCCCATGATTTGTTAAAAAGGGTAGTCAGTGGTGTCACTAGTTCTACCCTTAGTTCTTTTAGAATTCTGGGATGAATCCCATCAGACCCCATTGATTTGTCCACCTTCAGTATTAAGAGTTCTTTCAGAACCCTTTCTTCTGTAAATGGGCTGGTATCAACTTCTCTATCCAGAGTGTTTCTACTGTTTGTTTTATGTACCTCCCCCTCTTCATTTGTAAATACTGAGCAAAATATTTGTTTAGTATCTCTGCCTTTTCACAGTCTCCCTCTGCCCACCCTCCTCCCTTTATTAAGCCTCACTGTGTCCCTCCCTTGGTCTTCCTTCGCTCCCTGATGTACCTATAAAAGGTTTTATCCCCCTTCTTAACGGAGTTGGCTATCTTTTCCTCGGTTTGGGCCTTTGCTGTTCTGACTGCCTTCCCAGCCTCCTTTTGCTTTAACTGATACAGTTCTCTGTCCTGTTGCTTCTGCGATTCCTTGTACTTCTTGAATGCTTTCTTTTTCTCTTGAACCTTCACTGCCACTTCCTTTGAGAACCATAGTGGTTTCTTACATTGTTTTGTTTTGTTTATTTGCTTCACACAAAGGCTCGTTACCTCTGTGGTGGCAGTTTTTATTATTCCCCATTGTTCTTCCACCCCTCCTTCCTGCCCATTTGCTAGTACATTCCTTAGGCACTCACCCATTTTGGCTAAGTCAGCCCTCCTAAAGTCCAGTACTTTTGTCTTTGTATGGCTTGTCTCTATTGCTGTGTTTATTGTGAACCATACTGTTCGATAGTATGTCTCCTTGTTCTTGAGCATCTTTTTTTCAGAAAAATGCTTCCTTGAACTTTATTTATACCAGGGAGGTATTTGAATGTTTTGATCATATTCTCCCCTCCTTTCCTCCAGGGTGTACATACTGAGTTCCTTCAGTCGGTCCTCATAGGACTTGTAACCCAGACCCTACACCATTTTGGTTGCCCTCCTCTGGACTGCCCCTACCCAGTCTATGTCCTTCCAGAGATATGGTTTTGATAACTGGACATAGTACTCTAGGTGAGGTCTCACCAGTGATCTAAACAGAGGTAACACCACCTCTCTTTTTGCTTTTGATACCCCTCCCTATGCATCATAGCATCCCACTAGCTCTCCCCATTGCCTTGTCACACTGTCTGGCCACTTTTAGGTCATCAGGTATAATTACTCCCATGTCCCTTTCCTGTTTGGCGGTGGTTAATACTACCCCCACTCCCCGATTTTATACTCTGAGCCTGGGTTTCTGTGCCCCAAGTGCGTGATTTTGCACTTCTTCACATTGAAACACAGCTGCCACACCCTTGACCACTCTTCTAACTTGCCTACATCACTGTTCATTTTTCCACCCCTCCTCAAACGGAGTGTCCATCCTATTACAGATTTTAGTGTCTTCTACAAAGAAGCATACCTTCCCTTCTAGCCCCTCTGCAGTGTTGCTAATAAAGACATTAAAGAAGATCATTCCCTGTACTGATCCCTGTGGCACCCCACTTGTCTCCCTCCATTCCTTGGAGTGAACTCCGTTTACCACTACCTCTGTCTCCTGTCCCCAACCAATGTCTCACCCAGTTTACAACCTTAGGACCAACTCCTTGGCTTCCCAGCTTGTTTATGAGTCTCCTATGCCAAATGGTGTCAAATGCATTACTGAAATCTTAATAGGCCACATCCACAGCTCCACCCTGATCCAATTCCCTGGTCATCCAGTCAAAGAATTCTATCAGATTTGTTTGACGTAATCTCCCCCCACTGTATCCATGCTATTTCAGATCCTGAAGACCACTGGATTCTAGATATATCACAATCCTCTCTTTCAGTAATGATTCCATTACTTTCCCACAACCGAGGTCAGGCTGACTGTCCTGTAGTTGCCAGTCTCCTCTTTGCTTCCACTTTTGAGAAGTGGGACTACATCCACTCTCCTCCAGTCCTCCAGAATCACTCCTGTCTTCAGTGAGTGGTTCAATAGGGCTTTCAGAGGTATAGCCAGCACCTCACTAAGTTCCCACAATATCCTAGGATGCACCCCTTCTGGTCCCATTTCCTGGTTCACTTTCAGATTTGTGAGTTCCCTCAGAAACCTCTCCTTTGTAAATGGACTAGTGTCCACCTCCCTTCCTTTTATGCTCCTTGCCCTTTTCTGTGGTCCCTCTCCTTCACCTTCCTCTGTAGACACTGAACAAAAATACTTGTTCAAGAGGTCGGCTTTCTCTTGGTCCTCCTCCGCACACTCTCCTCCTTCCTTCCTTCCTAAGCCTTGCTATCCCTCTGCTTGTCTTTCTATTTTTGCTTACGTACTTGAAAAATACCTTGTGCTGTTTCTGCACTACCTGGGTTATTTTCTCGTCTGTCTGCACCTTGTGCTCCTAATTGCTTTCCCTGTCTTCCTCTATTTCTCCTGATATACCTCTCTATCGTCCTCTCTCTGTGTCTCCTTATACCTCATGAATGCTAACTTTTTTCCCTTATCTTCCTGGCCACCTCTTTTGAGAACCATAGTGGTCTTTTTTTCCTCCTGCTTTTGCTTACTTGTCTGATGCAGAGGTCTGTTGCCTTCTCTGTACCTCCTTTTAGATTTGCCCACTGTTCCTCCAACCTCCCAAAGTCTCCCCTCCCCCCCACCAGGGCATCCCTGAGGCATTCCCTCATCTTTTAAAAATCTGCTGTCCTGAAGTTCAGGACCCTCGCCTTTTGCATGGTTCAGTCTTGCCATGGTACTTACATTGAATCACACTGTACAGTGATCACTGGTCCTCAGATGGCCACCCACTGTGATGTGTGAAACACTGTCCCCATTGGAGAGTACAAGGTCCAGTACTGCCCTCACATGAGTGGGCTCTTTTACTAGTTGCCTGAGGAATGTCCCCTGCAGGGAGTCTGGGATGTCTCTGCTCCTAGCTGAAGCTGCAGCTGGGATGCTCCAATCTACAGTACATCTGAAAGCTTGAAGTCCCCCACCAGTAGCACCTCTCTATTGCCTGTCATCTTTTGGATGGCTTTCAATAGAACCTTATCCAACTCCCACTCCCCATGTTGGGTTCTGTAGACAATGCCAGTGTAAATAGTAGCTCCCTTCTTGTTTCTAGGGTGACCCACTGTACCTGCACCCATTCCCGATTTCCCTGTATCTTGGTAACCTTTATGCTATCCCTCATATAAAGAGCCACTCCCCCCTTTCTTTCCCACCCTGTCCTGTCTGAACAGAGTATAGCCTGGTATGGCTATATCCCACTCATGGTCACTGCACCATGACTCGGTAATGGCAACAATGTCCAGGTCAGCCTCTGCCATAATGGCACTAGGTCTGGGATTTTATTTCCCAGACTTTGAGCATTTACACACATGATCTTCCAGAATGTGCTGCCACCCTTTTTGACATCATCCCCTGTCCCCTTTTGCCATCCCTCCTTATTACCTCTGCTTTCAGTCCCATCTTTCTCCACTTCTACCACTTTGTTTCCTTTTATATTGGGTACCCTTGGAGATTTCTTTCCTTTTGGTCTCTCCGTACTGCCAACTTCAGTTTTGGTGGGCTGTTTATGCCTCACTGTTTCCTTCCATCACCCCCCTCAACTAGTTTAAAAGCCTGTCAATGTAACATTTAAACTACTCATTGAGGACTGTGGTTCCCCTCCTGGATGGATGCATGCCATCTCCCCTGTATAGGCCTCTATCCCTCCAGGTGGGACCCCCAACACCAATACAGTTGAACCCTATTCTCTGCATCTTTTCCAGTTTTGGCCATGCTCAGTGGACTGCTAACATTAAGTTTGTTTTCAATGCTGGAAATGGAAAGACTTCACAGGGGAACCCATCACCTTTCATCGTTTGAACATATTTGACGGGGTCTGGGGATATGTTTCTTCATTTTACAGTATATTGCATTTTTACATTTTATTTAGTCAGTTTATGCCTTTAGGGATGTACATTTTACATAGAAGCATACCTTCCTCATTTTACTGCTGGAACTGAGTCAGATTTTGATTTTAATCCCAGAACTGAGTTACCCGGTTCCCCCAACATCTACTGTCTACTTTGAGCTTCACTAAGCAGCCTAAAAATGTGACATGGGGATGGAACTAGAGTCCCGTGGTTAGATCACAGGCTTGGGAACCAGCAAGTTTGGGTTCAAATCCAACCAGAGCCACTTACTCACTGTTATCTTGAGCAAGCTGCAGTAGTGCTAAGTGTAAGAGCAAGGTTCATGAGCTATCACTGTAATTTCAATATTTGTAGGAGGTGAAACTGTCATCCCTAGGAACTGGAACTCTCCAATAGTATTCAATGGAGAAAGACATCGAAGGAGGTGAAACTAAGTTCCTGCTCAGTTTAACCCCTGGGAATTAGTACAATGTTTTGCAATAGGTTAAAGATGGTTTTGCTCTACTTCTATTGCATTTTGCATCTCTTCTGATGCAAATCAGTGTAATTACTTGTTTTATGGTTTTGAATTGGTACAGTTTCTTGATAGGAGTCTGACATGCTGCAATCACAGGTCTAACTGAACAACCTTAGTTGTAAAGGTTTCAGCTTACATTGTCACTCTTTGCATGCTGTACCTAGGTAAATTGGAGCCATCATTAGCATAATTGCTGTCTGTGTTTTTCTCATTCTCTCTACCATTTGCCTATTCTCCTACAACATACTATGGAGGTAAAAATGTTCATGCTATGCCAGACCTACATTAGTTGCTTATAGAACTGTTCTTCAGTCACTGACACTTGCCCCGCTATATTAAGTATTGTATGTAGTCAGCAGCATTCTTGCATCTGCAGAGGTGGCACAGAAAACAGAAAAAAGTGCCACTACAATAGATTCATGAATAAAGTAGATCTGGTAGGAGGAAGGGGAGGGATGGAAGCACAGAAAGACAGATAAGAGCAGGGATCTCCTGCATACAAATGGCATGATGAGCCGGCCCAGTGGCACTGAAGGTTGAGGCACTGGATGCCTTACCTTCTGCTGCGCAGGCACCCAGGTTTGGAAATGACCTCAGATCATCAGGGCGCCAGCATGGGGGTGGTGGGAGGAGTGGGACTGAGCAAATCCATCAGACTGCTCTCCTCTCCTGGGAGTGGTAGAGGTGGGTTGCCACCCCTCCTGTAGTCTTGTCCCCATTGGGTGGAGGTCTGGTGGGGTAATGTAGGCAGCAGGGGGGTAGCACATAACATGGGAGAAAGGGGCTGAGCTGGCTTCTGGTGAGCACGCGTGTCTCCATGCACGTGCACGGCTGTGTGCCAGAGCCCTGGGGAATGGGAGAAAACCTGGAAAAACCCATAAACACTTAAATAAAAATAAAAAATGATGTAATGAGATTCCACTGCAGAAGCAGAAGGTAAAATGCATCAGTTCTTGTTTATATTTACCCTCAGCACCATGAATGGGACGTAGCCATGCCGGGCTACTCGATGTTCAAGAAAGACAGGGCAGGGAGGAGGGGTTGTTTTACATGTGAGAGAGGGAATCAAGGCCATGGATGTACATGGGCACCAGCAGGGCCAGATTAAGGCAATCTGGGGCCCTAGGCCCAAGAGAAATGTGGGTCCCCCTCACTATAACCTTGCCCCTTCGACACAACTGTACTCCTTCATTGTGACCACACCCCTTGGACATTGCATATTGATTACCAAAACTTAAAAAAATGTTTTTAATGTCATTAAAAAGAGGCATAAAATGTAAATAACCTGCCTAAAATGCTTCAATATTAATGAAACAAATAATATCAGTATGGAAAAATAATAGTCTGAGTTTTGATCATTTAGAGAAAATAATTGCTAACTGGCCTGGTAAAAATACATTTTTTTGTGTGTGAAATGTCATGATTTGCACTTCTCCAAAGCCCCTCCCACACACCCAAACATACATGTGTTCATCCACAGTCTGGGTGTTATCATTTTGTCCTGTCAGGTAGTATGAACAGGATGTGGGAGTTTTGTTGGGTAGGGTAGAGGCCCATCTCTAAAAGAGCGTAGGTTTTGTGTGGTGTAGGAGTTAAATTGGTGGTTTACTAGAGGAGTCATGAACTTTAGAGATTATATTGCAAAGCAAGTGATTGTACGAAGAAATCATTCTCGGGATCAACTATTTCTGTTATTGGTAAATAAGCCAGCATCAATAGAAAGCAAGATTTACTGATGGAAATCTAGAATTATGTTCATTTGTTCACCCTGAAAATGGAGCTGTGTCTAGGTCAGAACTTCAATATGAGTTAGGTGAGGGAATTAAAAAAACAAAAGAGTATGTTTTTTAATTGTACCATTGAAATGCATTATAGATTTCTTAATTTAGGAGTGAGATTAAATGCAAAGCATGCAAATTAAATTACACTGTTACTCCTTTATACTTAAGACTAAGACTTGATTCTAAATGGGATTCCAAGTAGGGGTGGGGGTAAAAGCAAAGGAAATGGGTCTGTTCACACCCTAATGTTCAGTTTGGCTGGGGCCCCTTGAAGCAACAGCTGCAATTAACAGCAAATTAGGGAGGTAAGAGTCATGTCACAGTTCAACCACTACCTTGCACAGAATACTCTCTGGCTAAATCCTTTACAAAAAAATGTAGCTCAGGCAGAAAGAAAGGGATATGTACTAAACATATGTTGGGGATTGCTGGGGCCCCCCTGGCAGGCAGAGGCCCTAGGCCTGTGCCTATGTTGCCTATACCTTAATACAGCCCTGGGCACCAGGAGGAAAAGGAAGGGTTGGAGATGATGTGGATCACCATGGAGACATGGTCCAGGGCTGCTATCCACACCGGGATAGTGTACAGGCCTCCAGCATGGGTGGTGGGGGGGAGTGGAGCTCAATACAGCACTTGAGAAAGCCATTATCAGAATCATGAGTAAAGGGGAAGTAATGCTAGTTGGTGACTTCAATCTGGTTGATGTGGAGCCTTCCAATGGCAGCTTCCACAAGGAGTAGGGCAATCCTTGACTCCCAATAAGGGGCCTTTTTTCAGGCAGCTAATCAAAGAATCCTGTAATAACGGGGCAGTGCTGGACCTGGTGCTTACAAACAGGGACATCATTACAGATGTCACAGTGGGCAGTCAGCTGGATACTGGTGATCTTCATACAGTGCGGATTAATATCCAGACAGGAACTGAGGCTAACTGCATGAGAACAAGGCTCCTGGACTAGGAGGGCAGATTTTAAAGAAATTTATTTTTATTTATTTATTTGTACTTCAGTTTACAACCTTTGAGCCAGGGGCTCATTTTCAAAGGTACCTCGTCACAAAGAGGACAATACAGTGCAGACATTCATGTTACAGAAAGTAGGTTACATGGAATTAACATACACGTTTGTGAGGAACATGATAGATACAGCAGTACATACAAAAACTCACTTAAGGTTACAGGATATGGGTACATCAGTAAATAGGTGATTGGCGATATTACAGAGAGGCAGATTGGTTATTGTGGCAACATAGAGACTGGAAATGGAGCAGTCAGTAGAGCAGTGGTAATTTAACAGGTTACAGCAGTATATAATGGTAAGAGCAGTCAGGAGCAGTGGCAAATTAACCAGGTTACAGCAGCACATAGTAACACTGCCAGGGCGAAATCAACAGAGCAATTTAAGCCAAGTTACAGTAACATATTGCAATACTGCAGGTTGAGCAGTCGGCAGAACAGTGGTAATTTGCCAGAGGAGATCGTGGTGTGGTCTGGATGCTGCCCAGTGGGCATTGTCAGGGCACAGTGGGTAGGGCCTCAGATTATACAGGTGCAACTTAGCAAGGGTGAACAGTTCACTTCTGAGTGCGGTTTGAATTTGAGATCGAGGGGCATCTGTGATGTGGAGGGGAGTGAGTTGAACCAGGAAGGGCTCTATGGGGAAGGACCTTTGACCATGGGAGGTCCTGGCTCTAGGTGTCTGGAAGGTAGTCCTGCAGGAAGTCCGTGTACAGACCAGGGGTTTGGCTATGGGGAGGGAGGCCATCAGCCCTGGGGGACAGTCCTAGGAGAGTTTTTTTGCTATTAGGCATGTTTGATAATGCAGCCGTTCATCTAGGTTCAGCAATGTTGCCAGCCCATAGAGCTGGCATGAATGTGTAAGTCTAGGGGCCCCAGTGATTAGTCTGCAGGCCTTGTTAAGTAACAGGTGGACTTTGTTGAGCGCAGTTGTGTCGGCAGCCCGGTAGACCGGGAGTCCATAGTCTACCAGGGATAATATCGAGGATGTTACCGCAAGCTGGAGGGCAGCGGGGGGGGAGAGCGCTTTTGTAGCTGTATAAGATACCTAGCCGCATATTTGCTGCTGAGGCAAGGGTGTCAATGTGGGTATGGTAGTTGAGGGCTGAGTCAAAGGTGACCCCAAGGTACCTGAACGAGTGTACTTGCTCTAGCGTTGTTTTGGAACCAGGGAGGATGTGGAGTGGAAAATTCCTGGCTTTGTTTTGGGGGGTGGGCAAAGAGCATTGTTTTCGTTTTTTTGAGATTTATGATCAGTCTATGCTTTGTGAACCAGGTTTCTGCCTCAGTATACGAGAGCTGCAGGGAGTCCTGAAGGGAGGTAGGGTTGCGGTGAGAGGCAAAGATGACAGCGTCATCTGCATACAGCAACATATTTCCAGTGCATTCACTTGGCAGGGTGTTAAGGTAGAGCGAGAAGAGTAGGGGGTCCCAGGATGGAGCCCTGAGGAACCCCTGATCGGATGGGACATGATTTTGATAGTGTTCCATTAATTTTGACACATTGGGAGCGGGCCGATAGATAGCTGGTGCACCATGCGAATGGCCCAGTAGCGAAGCCAGCCTGGTGGAGTGCACCCAGTAGGAGGGGGTGTGAAACAGTATCAAATGCCTTGGAAAGGTCGATGAACACTGCCCCAGCTAGGGAGCCAGAGTCCAGGGATGTGTGTGAGGAATGTTGAGAACTCCACTAGTGCTGTGCCTGTGAGTGTGTCCTGCCCGGAAACCTGCTGTTCAGGGCAAAGGATGTTATATTTAGTCAGGTACTCAGTAATCTGTATAGCGACCAGTTTTCAAGGGCTTTGGAGGGAGGGAGTATAGAGATAGGCGGTAGTTCCCAGCTGAGGACCTATCACCCCTTTGCTGGATGAGAGTGACAATGACCGTTTTCCATGCTGTAGGAACTGCCCCAGGCAGAGGGATTTATTGAGAAGGCTGGTAAGTGGGACAAGGACCTGGTCCAGTACGGCGCGAGAATGGTGGGGTCCACGGTGGAGTTGCCGGGACTATTGCTCTTTAGCGCACGGATCAGGTGGGGTCTAGCTTCGAGGGTAGTTACTCTACATAGAAAAAGCTATGGTGCCGGTGATCTGGGGTCGGTAGGGAGGGTGGTGGGTCGAAAAAGTTACTGGGGAGGATGGGGCTGAGGTCCGTGAAGGAGGAGTTGAGGTGATTTGCAATGTCTATCGTGTCAGTAATGTTGGTGCTGCCAATATTGAGATGGGATGGGGGAGGGGAGCGTGTGCTCCAGTTCAGTTGTTTGATATTGTCCCAAAAGGTTCGAGCGCACCCCCAAGAGGAGGTGAGAGTGGCTTGATAGTAGTCGGCCTTGGCTTTTCGGACTGCCCAGGTGCACTTATTCGAGTGGCGTTGTAGGCCTGTCTATCAGCCATCCGGCCTGATTCTGATGCGAGGTGCCACAGGTTATCCCTATGTCTAAGTAACTGTAATAGGGCAGGGGTAATCCAGGGCACTTTATGTTTTTTGGTTTTGGTAGCTGTGAGGGGTGCGAAGAGGTCGCAGGCTGTATTAAATGTATGGGAGAAGAAGGCGAGGGCAGTGTCTATATCTGGAGCATGGTGAATGGGCGACCAGTTTGTTTGGGCCAGAAATTGCCTGAGGTTCTTCAGCCTGCCAGGTTTGAGACGCCGGCGAGGTGTGTGCTGGGCGGTGGGTTTTGGCAGGGTGGTCACCCAATGGAATATGGTTGGGGAATGGTAGCTGAGTGAGTCAGAGAGGATTTGGATGTCCAGGATTTTTTGGGGGCGGTTGGTGATGATGACATCAAGGAGGGAGCTGGTACCTCCCTTAGGGTTTACTCTTGTGGGTTTGGAGACTAGCTGCGTCATATCAATGGCAGAAAAGGAGTCCCGGATGGTGGTGGAGGTGGGGCTGAGCCAGTTAATATTGAGGTCACCCACAAGGACTTGATCAGCCCTATGTGGGATGGTGGTAAGATAGTCAATTAAGGATGATGTAGTCGAGTTTTGGTTTTTAGGTGGAATGTAGGCAGAGGTGAGATACAGGGGGCCCCTAGAGGGGTCTGGAGTGAGTTTAAGGGTGAGGGCCTGTGCCCCACCTGCCAGGGCCAGGGCAGGGAGTGCTTGACCAGTGAGAGAATCCCTTATATAGATCGCACAGCCACCCCCGCGTTTGCCTACACGATCCTCCCGGTATAGGGTGTAGCCAGGGAGGGTGACGGCGAGTCAGGAGGGACTTTGATAGCCAGGTTTCCACCAGTGCAATGATGTCAGGTTTGTGCAGCATGACCCAGCACTGGAGCGTGTCAGTTTTTTCAAGATGCTGTATATATTCATGGAGGCAATACTCAGACCAGGGGCCCACCTGATGGGCAGGTCGGGAGGGGCCTGGGTTAGGATGAATGTTGCCTGTTAGGAGTAGAAGGAGGATCACAGTTCTGGGCAGGATGTGGTGATGTATGTGTTTCCTCAGTGTATAGGGGGCTGAGGGGGGACCTTGGGGAGCAGGGAATGGGTAGGGATTAGCAGGGTGGTAGGGCGAGGCGATAAGCTGCCAGGGTGGCCTCTGGAAGGCGGTGTGGTGGAGCATGGAGAATGGGTGTTTTTTGGCCAGTAGGCATGGTAATTGTGGGGTTCGTGTGAGCCATGTCTAGGGGAATTACTGTGCTGGAACCCGCGATCCAGGGAGGATGGCTGGCTGGAGGCAATGAGGGTATTAGAAGGTAAATGAGGGGAGGCATTTAGGAGGTGGTCTAACATGGCAACTTTGGTGATAGCTGAGATTAAGTAGAAGTTTCTGAATGGACTTCTAAGAACGTAGTTACCACTTTGGATTAGTGGTAGTGACACGGACTCCGGTGGGTAGGGTGCAAGGTTCAAGTCTCAGCAAGGACAGCTGGTGAGGTGCCTGGGTGAGAGCAGTAAGTCCACGTTCTAGGGCCTAGAACAGGTTGGGTTTGAGTTGAGAATTGGGTGTGAAATAGCCACTCCTAGTGGTCACTGGGGTCAGTTCAGCCAAGCAGTCCCGAGTCAGAGAATGGGTTAGTTTGTGGGGCTGGGTGGGTGGGGTGTGGATTGCAGAAAGGTGTGAGTTGGAGCGGTTGGAGTGGCTCTGGAGGTTTGGAGGGTCTAGGAAATAGTGGGGATGGGGATAGATAGTGGGTGCAGGGTGGGTAGTAAGGGTCCCTCTAGTGGTTGGCAGGTATAACCTGCTAATGGCAAAGTGGGGACTTGGGTTAAGGAGAACAGGAAGTGATGTCATAAGGGAGTACCTATAAAGGAAATGTCGAGCCAGGATGGGCGGGGCAGTCGACGCGAGTAGCGCTTTGACAGGCTAACCCCCCGCACAAGGGTGCTGTTCTCTTGAGGTAGTTTAATTACATTGGCAGCCGCACCCACGCTGAAATCGGAGCTTCGGGAGGGAGCTCAGCTGGTGAGTCCTTCTGGCTTGTGTGCGTATGAAATGGGGGACTGACTCAGAAACTGCCTAAAAGGAAGGGATTGCCAGTGAGGGTTGGAGTGAGGCACAGTTGGCAAAAGTCAGGGAGGGCATAACTAAAGCAACTAACTTCTAGGTGAAGGAAGTAAATAAAAGCAAAATGCAAAATACACCGTTATGGTTCCTGAAGGAAGTGGCAAAGATGTTGATGGAAAAAAAGGGTGGCGTTCAAGATGTATAAGGAAACACAGAGGGAGGAGGATGAGAAGGTACTGTATACCTAATAGAACTGATGGAAGCAGGCAAGGCAGTGAAGGGAACAAAGGCTTGGACAGAGGAAAGAATCCACAAATGGGTCACCAAGGGGAAAAAGGCTTTCTCCAGCTAAATAAGTGAGAAGAGGACAGCAAGGAGAGAGAGTGGGGTTTAGTAGGTCAAATGGGGGAGACTGCACAGAAGAGGATCAAGAAAAGGCAGACAACCTGAACAGGTACTTCTGCTCAGTCTTCACAGCAGAGAGAGTGGGGATGGACCACCAGGGAGCAGCAGGAAGGGGGGGGGGTGGACACAAGTCCATTTTCAGAAAAAAAAGAGTCCAGAAGGGACTTGCAGCTCTGAAGGTGGAGAAGGCTATGGGAATGGATGGGATGCATCCAAAGCTTTTGAAGGAACTCAGTGAGGTGCTAGCAGCTCCACTTACAACCCTGTTCAACAGCTCACTTTAAACAGGCATGGTTTCAGAGTGCAGGAGAACAGCTGGCATGGTCTCTCTACATAAGAGCTGCAGGTGAGAGAAGACCAGCAGCTATAGGCTGGTCAGTCTTACATTAGTTGTGGGGAAATTAATGGAAACCCTGCTAAAGGAAAGACTGAAACATAGAAACATAGAATGTGATGGCAGATAAGAGCCGTTGGGCCCACTCAGTCTGCCCATTTTTATTAACCTTCATTTTTTGCTGCAGACCCTATCTGATCTACGGTGCAGTTGGCTGGTTTAGTATCTTGAGTGGGCTACAAGACCACAGGCAGCATGAATGTGAATCTGATGGATTTCTTGGACTGGGTGACCAGAGAAATGGGTCTGAGGAGGGCAATGGATGTGACCTATCTATATTTCAGCAAGCCCTGCAACACTGTGTCACACAAGAGGCCAATAAAGAAACTGAGCAGCCTGTGCTGGGATCCACAGTGGTGAACTGGGTTGGAAACTAGCTAATGGGTCGGAGGCAGAGGGTGGTGGTAAACAGCACTCACTCGGGTAATAAAGGAACAATGCCCAACAGGGTAGGTGTTATGCTGGGATAACATCCCACCTCGGGTGCTTGGGCCCAAGGCCGCAGGCTGAGGGTGTCCAACACCCGAGAAGGGATGTCATCCTGGCATAACACTCACCCTGGAGGGCATTATTCCTATTATACAATGGTTAACCTTTAAATAGAAGAATTAAAATAAAAAGAAATATTTGTCAAACAGTTTGTCACTTTTTTATGTGTAGAAGAATATTTATTTATAAAGAATTTCCTTGTCCCTGTTTATCCTGTAGGTGGAGCTGTGTGGCCAATACTTGGATTTTTTTCTGTAGTGCTCTATCTGCTTGGTTGTCTTAGATGTGGTTTCACTTCTTTTCCCTTGGTCCCTCCCTCTCATGCAGTGTGTTGTAGTTTGGGTTCTCCTGGTAGAGTTTTGTAAAGGGAGATTTTTAAAGTTACTTGATATTTTGCAGCCAACAGCTAGCACCATTTCAACCCTCCGTCGGCACTGCTGCCACCCGCTCTTTGCCCGTGCTGTTAGCATGTTTGGAAAAGTGACAGAAAATGTGATAGGTGAATGATTTTAGTGCTTTCGTTTATATGGCTGAGTTAAAAAAGAGAGAACCGATAAAAAAAATTCAGTTGAACAGCGAGCATTTCGGAGAAATGCACGTGGTGACTGTTTAAAGGCTCGCTTGCTGGTTCAGTCCATCGGTGTGCTACTTCCTTGAATGCAATTCTTAGGTTTTTTTTTAAATAAGAACTCATTTTGGGGATTAGGGGAGAACGTGCCATGGTTGTTGGGTTGGTTTGTGTTGATTTTTGTGTTGTGGGATTCGGGATTTGCAGTGGTGTGGAGCGGTGGAAATTCAGATTTATATTCAGAGGCAAGCACGGAACAGTAAAGCCAATTGGAGAAATGGCTATGGAGTGGTTTTTAACATTTAATGCGGTTGTTCGTGTGCTGAGACTAGAGTCGGATGTTATGCTGGAATAGCATCCTGGGTCCAGCTCTTGACTGACCAGTCACAGCCCAGGATTGTTTCTTGCCATTGTATAATGGAGGAGCAATCAACGGGGTGCCACAGAGCTCGATACTGGTACCGGTTATCTTCAGCATCTTCATAAGTGACCTTGCTGTGAAACTGGAAGGAAAGGTATGCCTTTTTGCAGATGAAACCAAAATCGGCAATATGATGGACACTCAGGAGGGTGTGAAAAGAATGAGCAGTGATCTGGGGAAACTCGGGAAGTGGTTTGATGCATGGCAGTTGAAGTTCAGTGTCAAAAAGTGTAAGAACATGCAACAAGGGCACAGAAACCCATGTACTGAGTATAGGATGGGAGGGAGATACTGACAATCATTAAATAGGAAAGGGACCTGGGGTTATATCCGATGACCTCAAGGTAGCAGGGCAGTTTGACAGACTGTCTGTAGGGCTAGGGAGATGCTGTGGTGAATAGGGAGGGGTCATTCCAGCAAGAGGAGGTAGGTGGTGTTGCCACTGTATCATTTGCTTTTGAGACCAGACCTGGAGTACCGTGTCCAGTTTTGGTGGCAGCACCTCAGAATGGGCATAGAGAGGGTGGAGGCAGTCCAGAGAAGGGCAACTAAAATGGTGCTGGGTTTGCTTCAGAAGCCCTACGAGGCCAGACTGAGGGATCTCAACATATACACTCTGGAAGAGAGGGGAGTAAGAGATGACATGATAGAGACCTCCATGTACATGAACAGGGGTGGAGTAGAGAAGTCTCTTTCAAATGAGAAGAAGCACCAGTAGCAGGGGGAATGCCATTAAGCTGGAGGAGTGGAGTTTAAGAGACATGTAAGGAAATATTTCTTCATGGAAAGGGTTGTAGATGCTGGTGGAGGCAAACACATTGTGGGCTTTGAACATGTGTGAAACTGACATGGGGTGTATTAGAAAACAGGCAGTGATGAGGGTCACCGGAGACCAGTTAGGGTCTGTGATAACAGATTAGGCAGGAAACATCTGGGCAAACTCAATGGGCCAAACAGTACTTTTTTGCTGACAAATTCTGTTTCTGTGTTTCAATCACTGAGGATGTCATTGTCTAAAGAGATGTGTGTTCAGTCCCCAGGGAACCCTACTCCTCATAGGTCTGCTAGGCCTGTGTGTAAGAGTACTTAGTGTGCCCTTTAAGAGCTCTGAGTCAGTAGGCCACTAACTGAGGGTTCTGTGGGCGGAGACAGCCACCTGGGTCTAACCAGTCCAAAAGAGAAGAGAAGAGAAGAGAAGCTGCAGCATCTCCCTAGGTGACCAGCATGTCCTAGCTAAGTGACTGTCTTGAAAATCCTGGGGAATCATGGCAGTAGCTGTTTATATCACTGTCCTGAGAGGTGAAACACCCCCACTCAGTAAAAGATTTCTGAGGGACCTGCTGAGTGTTAAAAAAGAACAGAAAAAGAAACCTGAAACTATCTGGGAAAAATGTGAGGTGAACTGTAACAATGAAATGTTGAGAAATTGCTGTACTTGGCACCCACTGCCCTCCCTCCCTCCTTGAAATGAGGATGAAACTGCTGAAATATAATTATAGTGTACAGGAGGGGTTTGTTCTGCATGGATTTTCATGCCAGCTGAAAACTTGTACCACAGTTCAAAGGTCACAGAACACAGTTGTACCCTTCTGTGGCACAAGAATATTCCATATGACTGGAAATCCTAGAAGCAGCAAGTGTTTCTCATTTCGATGCCATGCGCAAAGAAGTCACTTCAAGTTCTGAACTGAAACCACCTGCCTGCCACAGGAGTGCTGTGAAAACACTTTCTTTTTTTCAATAAAGTCTAAAAAAAAAACCAAGCTATACACTATAAAGAAAAATTCTGGATGGGCAACCACATGCCCAATCAGCCTTAGCTCCCAGCATGGACTTCTGATTGCATCGGACCTCTCAAGCTTTGCTCTTGAGGTCTGATGTAATCACAACCCCTCTGTGGCAGCACAGGCTGGTTATACATGATTGCCCAACCAGTATTCTTTATGCTTATGTGGACTTAGGACTCGCCACCATGTGAGACTGGCATGGCGGAGGGTAGGTGATTCAGCAGGGCCTCAAATGCACCCGACTCAGGATAAACCATTTGTTTCTCCTGGATAGCCCATTTACAATTTCAAATGGTTAAATGTCTGTACCTCTGAGAAGGAGAAGTAAGGCAAAGTGAGGATCAACTTGCAGATTCACAGGCCCCTTTGGGTACTGTGTCTATAATGTATTTCTGTCTTCTGTGTTCTCTGGGCAGCTATTACTGATAGTCCAATGCCCCTGAGCCCCTAGACATCTGGTGCCCTAGCCTCTATTAGTTTGTAATGATTTGCAGTACAGTTGGAGGAAATATGATGCCTCTGTCTGTTTAATTATCCAGGAATAGTTGGTGTGAGAGAGTGAGTCATGGGAGGTGAGAGAACTCTGCAAGGTGATGTGAGAGAGCCTTAAATTTACAGTACAGCTGACTATAATTTTGGAATTAAATGTACCTTTATCAGCTGGGTTTGCCCGCAGCCCCAACCTGAATAAGCACTTTGAACCTGACAGGGCACCATCCCCTTCATGCAACCTGGCTTTTCTCCATGGGAAAGTAGAACTGAAATAATCTGAAAATCCCTTTGTAGCATGTTTTGCACTGGTGTTCTAATAATATACACGTGGTGTGGTTGAACTTTACTGTGTGGACAATCAGTCATTTATTCGAAATGTTGTCGGCAAACCCTAATTGATTTGCAGCCCTGCAGTGGCCTGAAGAGGATCTGCTCTCCTGGGAGGTCACCTCAAATCTGGAATGCCAAGTAAGTGGTGTGGAATCTGCATTGGAAACCAGTTCTGTATCTGATCATATATTAAAACCTCCCATCACCAGTACACATAGTAGGAGGACCTGGAGTAAAGCACATAACTGAAAAAAAAGACTTCCCCTCTTCTTCCACCCTTTCCTCTCCCCCCCCAATGTTCCCTTACATTAAAGGAAAACTGTCATAATCTAGGGTCTCCACCCCAAAGTCTTACCTCAAATTAGTTAATAAGGTAAACACAATTATTTACTTTATTGTAACTTACTTTTTTTTTATAGTTGTAAAGTCTGTGAGTCGGCAAAATGGTGGATGCTGCGTGGTTTCTTTTCATGTGAAATTGCAGTGCAGCGTTGCATGAAATGGAAACGTGCAGCATTTACCATTTTGACAAATCTTGGACTTTACAACTATACAAAAAGTAAGTTACAATATGTTAATAATAGTGTTTACCTTGCAAAAAGCTTAATCAGGGAGGGGATAAGGCTTTTGGTGGGTTGGGGCCCTGAGAGCATGACAATTTTCCTTTAAGCTGCCATTTGTGCTGCTGGGGGGGTCCTGATTACCTCTGTTTGGTTGTACTGGCCTGCTGGAGCCCAATCCACTTGGTGGCACTGGTGGACTGTGGAGGAACTGAGGGTCTGGTCCAGCTTTCAAAAGAAATAATAGTACTTATCTAAATCACAGTGCACACAAAGAACTCCTCCCCAGTGCTTTACCATTTATAGAACCCCACCATACACCACCTGACAAGTCTCACTCTTCAAATAATAGCCAGGCAGTGGTCAAATGCATCAAAATGTTTGCTGAAAGTAGTTTTATAGCCACCACAGACATGCAGTCGGGAGAGGGACACCACTGAGGTGACAGCTTGGGACCGAGGTTGGCAAGGGACCTGGTTTTAAAGGGAATCTGTACAATTTCCTATTTAATTATTATAAAGGTTATTTTGAGGCTCCAATATGTATACTGCTGGGTTATATTTAGAAAATGTCTTCAGTAAGGGAGTAAAATAGTTTTAAAACTGATGTGGAGGAATCCATTTTGTAGACAAGCAGGGAACTGTGATGATGTCACTGCCTCACCAGTTCTACCAGTGTGCAATAAAGCAAGTAAAAAAAACTGCTTCTACAGACAGGTATCCTGTTAAATCATGAAGAGAAGCACTGGATTCTTTTGTTACACTATGCCAGACAAAATCCAGTGTGTTCTTCAGAATATAACAGGATCCTTAACAGCACAGCTTAACTGTTCTCACCTGCTGCACTGCACACTGTTAACAGTGGCGAGGTAGTGACATCACCACAACACCCTTCCTGTCCACAAAACAGATGCCCCCCACATTCCTATATAAAACGTATTTTTCAATATTTTATTGAATTCTTTTTCTAAATGTATCCTCTTCAATCAGTTTCTGCAGAACCGTGATAACTGTTGAAATAATCATATAGGGAATCGTACTGATTTCCTTTAATTACCAGTGTACAGGGGAAAGGGGATGGGGGAATTCCACAGGACACCAGGGAAGAAATTTCCATGAGTTACATGTATGGATTGTCAAGGAGCCTCTGGACCACCAGTGAAGAAGGTCAAGTGACATGAAAATAAAATATCGCCTTGACCCACAAGGAGGCCATAAGGTACGGGGTCAGGGGTCACATGGATGACTGAGGCTGTAGCATCTGAAGGCACAGACACTTAGGCATGGAAACATGCCATGTGACAGGAGCACTGGTATGCCCAGCTATCAGTGTGTGCCGTCACAAACCCTGTTTGTGACCACAAACATCTAAGGGCATTAATTTGCATTCCTAGTTGCTGGGAGAGACTCTTCTTCTGGTGGCTAATGAATGCCCTTTGTTTTTGGAGTTTTCATGGGTGGTGGTGCTAGGTCTATGTACCCCCGAAGCTCCATTCCCTTGACTGCGACAGTGTATGGGGCCCGTGTTTGTTTTATTCACTGCTGCTAGGCATGTTGTGCTGGGAGATGCAATTTGTTTTCTACAATAGCCCGTCAATCTTTGTAATGGTAAGAATTTTGTTGTGGGAATGTAAATAATAGTTCTGTTAGAATGTCTTTTTCTTTAAAATATTTTTCCTATTGTAATACCATCACTAACTGCATCACACTAGCTGTTTTTGACTGGAAAAACACTGCAGCAATGATGGTGAACCCTCCCCTGGAAGTTAATTGTGTGGTGACAAATCTGACAAGCCAAGCACAGCACTTTGCTATTTCTGATCTATTCACTTGGCACACAAATTCCAGAACTGTAATTTCACTGGGCAGGTTACTGCAGCTAAGGAAGTGGCCTGGGGGCAGTGTGACTTTATTAAATCACCGAGGTGTCTTGTCATTAAGCAGCACTGCTTTTCCCAGTGCTGAATGAAGCTGTAATGATCTAATGGTGGCTGTTGTTTATCCATGGTTTCAAGCCAAAAGCATGTCAAATTGACAAAAACCAACACTAAGCATTCACCCTTTGGCCTGATCCATCAGTGTTTTCAATTAAACACCTGTTTGTTATGTGAAATGCATTCTTAGCACATAACCACAGTGCCCATCAAAGAAGTAATAGCAAGTGACTGTGGAAACTTACTGACGGTAATTTGAGGTCTGAAGGGGCCCTGGATCCATCAGGCCAAACCCCTCATAAGCAGGGAACAACAAGTATGTTGGACAAACTTGAAGCAAATAATAGGGACACTCCACCCCCTCTAATACCTAGGTTACTCTGTAATCCCCTTAGCATTCAGCAATTTATTCTGGCTTACCTCACAGGCTTCTACTTTCTTTACATCTACTCACTGCACAGGTAGACTGTTCCATGGTTTCATCACCCTCTGAGAGAAGGGCCTTCTATTAATGTTACTTAAGCAATAAGGCACAACAGGGTGTGGGTTATCGGGGATTTATCCATGCCTTGTGTGGTGCGTCACGAGGCACAGCCGAGTGACTTAACCACACAAGCAGTGGGTAAATCACCTAATAACTCACACCCTGGAATGCCTTATTGTGATTATACAATGGACTCATGTGTAAAATAGATTTAAAATGTGTTTTTTTTTTTATAAATGTCATTCCTCAGTTGTGGGTTATGCAGGATTTACCCATGATCATGTGACATGTTTTGACCAATGAGGTTACAGGATTTTTTACACACCATTGTATAATCTTGTATTTACTACCTCTAGACCACTAGGGGCATCCCTGCATCCTGCTGGAGCACACCAGATCAGCCCTCTCCATCTCTTTGATCTCATCAATACCTATGAGTATGGGGAAGATTGAGACCATCTCCCCATCCAGCCTCCTTTTCTCCATAGTTAACATGTTCAGGACCTGTAGCCCTTCCTTGTAGCTCTTCTCCATATAGTATACTGGATCATTGTTGTTGTGCAGTATTGGACCCTCTCTACTGTCTCAAGGTCCGTTTTGTATCGAAAAGCCCAGAACTGCACACAATCCTTTATGTGGGATCTGACCGGGGCCTTGTAAAGTTGCAAGATCACTTCCCTTACCTTGCTAGTCACCCCACTTTTGAGGCACCCAGCACTCTGTTGGCCCCTTTGACAGATGCCACTTACTGCTTGACATGCTTCTGTCCTTTGTTTATTATGACCAATGCCCCTAGAATTCTCCAGAAACAGAATTTTGCACAGAACTTGCAACCTACCACATAATGTCTGCAGTGTTGCAGAATTCACTGTTCTTGGCGATTCTTTATTAATATTTACAGGTTTTCCATAGCAACTAATTCCCTTCCCCTCCTTTTTTATCAAAACCCCTCTATGCTCAGCATGTAATTTCATCAATGACATCACATCATACATTAGCTAATGACAGGGCTGCATTCTGCCACAGAAATGAATAGTAATTTATCTACCACTGCTACCACTCCCTAAGAAAGTGGCACAGCACATCAGGTATTGTGATATTTGCGCAGCCTGTACTACAGCCTAATACAATTTTCAGTCTTAAGTTATTATACTGGGGCTAACTTAAATACTTGACAATAGTATAGACCTGTTAACTGAATACCTTACTTTGTACAAATTTATTTGTGCCTTTAAGGTATAGGGAAGCCCTCTGAAATGAATAACTGGTAACAAATTAACCTGCCTTGAAAAAAATAATAGAATTATACCCAGAAGGGTGGAATATAATGATGTGTACACCTGTTGAAAGAACAAACATATTAAATGAATAACTGTGCTTTACACATTTTTGCCAGGGTTATTGATTACATGTTTATCATGGGTTGATAAAATAAAGTTGTGAAGAAGCATTGTGTGCAGTGGGTAGCATGTTGTGTTCCTCTGCATGCTGTGCTCCCATTAGGCCAGTGGGTAGCATGTTGTGTTCCTCTGCATGCTGTGCTCCCATTAGGCCAGTGGGTAGCATGTTGTTTTCCCGTGCTGGCGATTCAACGTCGGGGATGAGCTCAGGGAGTAGGCTGGACAGCATGAGAATGGGGGCCAGCACTGTTGCACGCCACCGTTCTGGGTCTGGGAAGGTATGGCACAGTGTTCTGTCACATGGATGACACCTTGTGATGAGCCAGGTAGCTTTCCCTCACAAGGGTTCACATCTTTGTTGTGGCATGATGGGGTGACATAGTGGAAAAGTGAAAAAGTGGGTTGGCATTGAAAATGAGTCCTGAACTATCTCCACTATTCTGCTTATTCCATTTCCAAAGGGACCTATATGAATGAGGATACAATTTCACAGTCACAAAAAGGGAAATTTATCTTTAAAAAACTATGTTACCGATTGTATATAAATATATAGGTGATACATAGTGGGGACATCCTGAGTGGTGTAAACAGCATAAGTATAGATAAATCATTTATTACACAAGGTCCCCTCTGTGTTATTTCATTTATGCACTAGGAATGGACCTTAAATGATAGATTTGTTTTAGCATTTTAATATATATATATATATATATATATATATATATATATATTTCTAAAAGTCTATGGGTTTATTTTTTTAACTAGTGATACTGTGCATGCCCCCATCTTGTTTACCATAACCATTGCCATGGATGTGGAGTCAGGATGACAAGCTGATGCTGTGATGTGGCAGTTTATTAGTGCTGCAGAACCTCCACAGAAATTGCAAACCACTGCTGCAGAAGTTCTGCAGCAAATGGTAATCCTGCCACAGAACTTGGCCCCAAAGTGCTGCAGAAAAATTCGGACCTTGATTATGCTCCCCGGATACTTTTCTCCTTACTTGCAG
The DNA here is from genome assembly GCA_016271365.2 of Neoceratodus forsteri. NCBI lineage: Eukaryota > Metazoa > Chordata > Ceratodontiformes > Ceratodontidae > Neoceratodus > Neoceratodus forsteri. The sequence goes on from CM057453.1 coordinate 1,269,094,952, forward strand.
CGAGAGGAGCCCTACCTTTGTTATTCCTCCCTAAGTGTAGAACCTTGCATGTGACTACACTGAATCTGAGAGTCCAGAGGCTCGATTTTCAAAGGCTGATGCAGAGCTTACGTAAAGCCCTGCATCAAAGCCATTGTTCAGAGCAGCTGCACCAAACCCCTTTGGCGCAAGTGCACTTGATTCTCTATTGTCAGGCGTAGTTGCAACAGTTTCCTCAGTTTATGGCAGCTTGTGCCAAAGATTTGACACAAACCACGTAAAAGGGACCCTCAAAATGGTGCAAGTTAGGCCAGGAAAAGGTTGGTCTAACTTGCAGCATTTGGGGCTCGGGATTAAAAATCACGATTGTTGGGCTATGAAAATCGAGCCCCCAGACTCCAAAAAGTCACCAAGCCTGTTCAGATCCTCCTGGAGTTTGTCTCTAGCCTCAGGGGAATCCACCACTCTGGACAGCTTAGTCTTATCAGCAAATGTAAGCATCCAGTTGGAAACCACAACTTCCAGAACACTAAAAAAAATGTTTAACTGCAGCAGCCCTACCACTGATGCCTGAGGGACCCTGTTGAGCACCTCTCGCCACTCTGGGTAACAGAGCACTTTGTTTTCTGCCCATAAGGCAGTTATCAATCAACATTTTGTCTGCCCCATGAACCCAGAAGCTTTTCATGTGCCCCAGTTTCAGAGGCCTTGCTGAAATCCTGCTAGACTATGCCTTTGGCCCTGCCCCATCCACCTCTTTGATCAATCCCCCAAAGCAGCCAGTCAGGTTGGTTTGGTATAGCTGTGCCTCGTAAGGCCATGCAGAGATCATAGATCATTTTGTTGAGAATCAGCTGTCTAAGATATCATTTGAACTGGGGTGTGGGTGCTTCTTGGCCCCTTTTCCCTTACTGCCTTGTGAGGGATGCACAATCATTTCATTTGTTCTGCATTACCTGCTTCATACAGCTGCTGTAGCCACCTGGTCATCAGGTTCTTTATCTTAGAAAAGCCCACCTTTCTGATGTTTCTAGTCCTTATGACTGATGCCCAGCTTTATTTCCGTGCCATGAGAGAAAAGGTTACCAACTTGTGGTCACTGTCTTCCACTGATTTCTTGATGTTTACACTGCAGATGTCCCCATCCCCACCGTGCTAGTAACTCTTGGTTTACATAAACTGCAGATTAGGGTTCCGTGGTTTATGTAGATCACTGGTTAGTTTTCCGGAGAGTGTGGCACATCGATCCGTGGTTGCATAACCTGCGGAAAACAAAGCCAGTTTAAAGTACATTTGGAATTCCATGGAATTGATCAAACAGTTCTGAAAATACATTTCAGCAGTGGAATTGATATTCTGCCTAAATTCTGCAGGAGGAATTTCACATTCCACACAGCGTTGCACTGGATCAACAAGTACTGAACAGGGATCAGGATTAGGAAGTGGAGCCCAGCACTGAGGAGCGTGGGCTTGCCATTCAGAGGGTGAGTGGGATTTAACTGAGCTCCACTGATACCATACAAACTCTTTGCAGGACCAGGATCTTTGGGTGATAGTGACTATACTTTTATTGGCATGGTTTGAAACAGTGCACTGCAAGGCATATTATGTGAGTCTAACAAGGAACGAGGCCTGGGGACCAGCATACTTTGGTGATTCCATACAGAAACATGATTAGGGGTGGGGGTAGAATACAGTGCAGTTTGTTACATTTGATTTGCTGTTTAAATGTTTAACATCATCACATAGTCTGATATACTGTTGTAACTAATACACAGGTTGTCGTGTTTTTTTTTTTTATAGTTTGTACTTTTCCTGCTCTATAACATACTAGGTTGATTAGGCAGAAAAAGGTTATAAGCTCATTGAGTCTGTCTTCCCACACCTTGTGGGACTAGATGTTATCCTCTCTGCTCCTTATGTTAGCATCCAGCTTATTTTTAAACATACCCAATGTTTCTGCCTCCACTACCATACAGGGCAACCTATTTCATTCCCTTACTGCTCTCTGGGTGAAGAAACTCCTTGCTTGATCTAACCTAATTTGTTTGCCATGTGATTTTAAAGTGAAATCCCTTTCCATATAGTATAGTCCTATTTCTGCCATTAATTTTTTGTCCCATGTAATTTTAAATACCTGCAGCAAATCTCCTCTTACCCTCCTATCCGTGAGGCTAAATAAACCTAGGTCTCGAATCTTTTCCCTGTATGGTTTGTTATGTAGCCTAGGAATTAAGTTTCTTACTCATTGCGCTATTCTTCCCAGCAAGACCCTGTTTCTTTTTAAATATAGGCTCCAAAATGAATGATAATTAACTAGATATGATATATATATATATATATATATATATGTATATCCTATTCTCTGCAAAAACTTCATTAATGCACTATTAGGGTTCCTTATTATTATACTTGCTCAAAAACTAGGGGAATTCTCAGCAAAAACATTGTTAATGGACCATTAGGGTTCCAGCGTCAAAAGTAGGGCAATTACATCTTAGGGTTCCCAACCCTAACACCCACCCTTGGTTTCTAACCCTAACACCCCACCCCAACCCTAAATGCAGGAACAGGCATGAGGGGTGTGCCTTGGGGTTGCGAACCCTAATGTTTTTTTAAATGGTAAACACTTGAGCAGGTACAGAAAGAAAGAGATCTAGGTGTCATAATCAATAGTAGACAGGCTTCACAGGACCAATGCTACAAAATAACGCAAACAGCAAATAGAATTCTGAAAGGTGTATGGAAAGCGTTCATCTCCTGCAGTGAGCAATGTATTATGCCCATATACAGTGCTTGTATTCGACCACATTTGGATTATGCATCTCCATTCTGGAATCCATATCTCAAAAGAGACATCAATATTATAGAGAAAGTTCAGTGAAGAACCACAAAAATTATTCCTCAACTCAAAGGAATATCCTACACTTAGAAACATAGACATAGACTTTGACGGCAGATAAGGACCACTTGGCCCACCCAGTCTGCCCATTTCCCTACCTATTGGATAAGCTACAGATCCTAGTAAACCAACAGCCTACTTCCTCCTACCCCCCCCACTAGAACTGCTTTATGTCTGTCCCTTGCATTCTTGAAGTCCCCCACTGTTTTTGACCACACGACTTCCTCAGAAAAGTCATTCCATGCATCCACCGCCCTCTCCGTAAAAAAATACTTCCTCACATTGCCCCTGAGCTGGCCCCCTTCTATCTTCAAATTGTGCCCCCTTGTTCTTGCACATCTCTTTTTCTGAAAGATGCTACCCTCTTGGACTTTGTTGATTCCCTTGAGGTACTTAAATGTTTATCATTCTCCCCTCTCCCTCCTTTCCTCAAGGGTATACATATTAAGCTCCTTTAGTCTCTCTTCGTATGGCTTCTGGAGCAGACCCCGCACCATTTTAGTTGCCCTCCTCTGGACTGCCTCCATCCTGTCTATGTCCTTGCAGAGATCGGGTCTTCAAAACTGCACGCCATATTCCAGATGGGGTCTCACCAACTGTCTATATAGAGGGATAACAACTTATTGTTTTCTTCTGGTGATGCCTCTTCCTGTGCATCCCAGTATCCCCCCAACCCTCCTTACTGTCTTCTCACACTGCTTGCCTACCTTTAAGTCATGTAATATGACTACTCTCAGGTCCCTTTCTGTTTTTGTTGTTGTTAGTATCTCCCCTCACATTGTGTACCCTTCCCCTGGGTTTTTGTTTCCCAGGTGCATTACTTTTCACTTCTTTGCATTGAATCTAAGCTGCCATACTTTTGACCATTTCTCCAACCTTGCCAAGTCCCTTTTCATCCTTTCCACCCCCTCTTGTGTATCAACCCTGTTGCAGAGCTTTTTGTCATCTTCAAAGAGGCATACTTTCCCTTCCAGTCCCTCTGCAATGTCACCTATAAAGACATTAAAGAGGATTGGTCCCAGTACTGAATCCTGCTGTACCCCACTAGAAACACCCCTTTCTTCAGAGTGGACTCCATTTACTATTACCGTCTGTGTCTTGTTGTCCAGCCAATGTTTTACCCAGGCTACAACCCTAGGACCCACTTCCAGGCTGGCTAACTTGTTTATTAATCTTTTGTGTGGGACTGTGTCAAATGCCTTGCTAAACTCTAGGTAGGCCATGTCCACAGCCCCTACCTGGTCTACTACTTTGGTCACCCAGTCAAAGAAATTGATTAGAATCATCTGACCTGACCTTCCCACTGTGAATTTTGTGCTGCCTTGGGTCCTGTGCCTCGCTAGCATCTAGGTACTCAACAGTTCCTTCCTTCAGAAATGATTCTATCATTTTCCCTACCACTGAGGTCAAACTAACAGGTCTGTCATTTCCTGCCTCTGTCTTGCTCCCACTTTTGTGAAGGGGAATCACATCCATCCTCCTCCAGTCCTCATGTACCACACCATCTGACCGTGATTTGTTAAAAAGGGTACTAAGTGGTGTCACTAGTTCTCCCCTTAGTTCTTTTAGAATTCTGGGGTGAATCCCGTCAGGCCCCATTGCCTTGTCCACCTTCAGATTTAGAAGTTCTTTCAGGATCCTTTCTTCCGTGAATGGACTGGTATTGACCCCCCTATCCAGAGTGCTTCTATTTTTTGGTTTAGGTACCTCTCCCTCCTCTTCTCTTATTAATACTGAGCAGAAATATTCATTCAGTATCCCTGCTTTTTCACTGTCACCCTCTGCCCATCCCCCCTTCCCTTTATTAAGCCTCACTATCCCTCCCTTGGTCTTTCTTCAACCCCTAATGTACCTATAAAAGGTTTTATCCCCTTCTTAACTGAGTTGGCTATTATTCCCTCAGTTTGGGCCTTTGCTATTCTGACCACCTTCCCTGCTTCCTTCTGCTTTAACTGGTAAAGTTATCTGTCCTGCTCCTTCTGTGTTTCCTTAATGCTTCCTGAATGCTACCTTTTTCTCCATAACCTTCCCCGTCACCTCTTTTGAGAACCATAGTGTTTTTTTCCTTCATTTTGTTTTGTTGATTTGCTTCACACAAAGGCTTGTTGTCTCTGTGATGGCTGTTTTGATTTCTCCCCATTGTTCCTCTAACCCCTCCTTCTTGGCCATTTGCTAGTGCTTTTCTGAGGCACTCTCCCATTTTTCCAAAGTCAGCTCTCCTAAAGTCCAATACTCTTGCTTTTTTATGGCTTGACTCTACGGCTGTGTTTATCGTGAACCACACTGTTTGGTGATCGCTTGTTCCTAGATGGCTAGCAACTTCTAAATCCAAGATTCTCTCTCTCTCTGTCCCCATTTGAGAGTACCAGGTCTAAGACTGTTCCCTCCCGAGTGGGTTCTAACACTAGCTGTCTGAGGCATTCCCCCGTAGGGCATTGAGAATGACCCTGCTCCAGGATGTGGTTGCAGCAAAGGTGTGCCAGTTAACATCTGGCATATTCAGGTCCCCCATCAACAATATCTCCACTTTTTCTGCCATTCTAAGATGCCTTCTATCATTTCCTTGTCCATTGCCTACCCCTGAGATGGGGGTCTGTATACAATCCCCGTGCAGATTGTGGTGCCATTTCCTGTCTCCATGGTGACCCACAGTGCCTCCTTTCCTCCCTGTTTACCCTTTAGTTCCATTGCTTTGATCCCTTCTCTTACATAGAGAGCTACTCCTCCTCCTCCTCTTTTACTCTCTACAATCTCTACACTGATAGATTAAAGGCAACAGGCTTAGTTAAACTAGAAGACAGAAGGGGTAGAGGGAGATCTATTATAACTATTTATATAACTGAGTGGGACTACTCAGTCTACCCACATACTTCTGTTATTTTAGAGCTTGCTCTATCCTTTTAAACTGCTGCTGTGGTGCAAACAGTGCACTAGTTGGTTGTAAATAGGGAGATTTTAGAGTTTTGGTAGTGGGAACGCCTGACCGTGAACTCACTTCCGGTCACCAGGTGAATATAAATATCGTCCCTCTCAGGTAGACACATTTATTTGCTGAGCTGCTGACCTGTGTGATGACTGCTCATCATGAGACAGGCTCCAGCAGAGATTGTCAGCAAAGGAACAGCTTTGGAGGACAGTTGTATGGGAGTGAGTGGCTGTTGTGTGTGTTTCCCTGGTTGCTAGGCACCAAAACCAGGAAGTAGTTGGGAGCTGTAGTCTGTTTCACAGCCTTAGCAGACTAATCAGTCTAGCCCCTTACTTCTGTTATTTTAAGGCCTTGCTCTATCCTTACAAACTGCTGCAGTGGTGCAAACAGTGCACTAGTTAGTTGTAAGTAGGGAGATTTTAAAGTTTTATCTGGTAGTAGGAACACCTGATTGCGAAGTCACTTCCATTTGCCATGGGGATATAAATCTCATCTCTCTGCGAGTGGGGTGAGCGTGCATCCACAAGCGTGAAGATGCACACAGAGACATGTGTATCTAAGCGTGTGTCTGGCATGTCAGATGGGGTAAGGGGCTACCCTCTATACCATTGTAAGGTAAACGTTACTTGTATATTCTGTGTATTGCAGACCTGTTGCTGTAAGAAAGTGGCTATAGCCATAAACATATTGACTAGGGTAATGCATTTTTACACTCCCCTATTGCAATTAGGGGAACTTTCTTGTTAGCAGTTCTATTGCATGGATTGTTACTGTTGCTAATCAGATAAAAGTATTTTGGCACAATGCTCTGGCAATTTAATTATTCCATAAATACAACATTTCTTGCTCTACAGAAACTAATATTTTGCTCCTATAATTTAAGATCTGTTAAAATTTGAGTTATATCCCCTTAGCCCAGGCAATTTTTCCTGATCATAAATATTGCACAGCAGATGCTTTTAATTAGCTTGGGTTTATATATCCTGCTCAGGCTTGTTTGCTTTGTGGTTTTCTTTTTTTGCATAGTTCTTAGCAATATGGCAGTTAATCAAGCAAACACAGTACTGTTAAATGATGGAACAACTGGTACTAAATGTGAGTCTTGTAAAAAAATTTACTATTTTACCCATGACTGGTTCTGGAAGTTATATTTGTGAGCAATGCAATGAAATCAAGGACCTAAGGATAAAGTAAATTTTTGCCTAGAGCTGGAAAATAAAAATCTAAAATTTAAAGAGAGACATTCAGATACAGCTTTACAAGTGCAAACAACAGATAATAATAATAATAATAATAATAAACTGAGGGAGGCAGATGAGGAATGTTAATGGCAACAAGTTGAAACTAGTAAGGTCCTGAAGAAAGGGAGAAGAGCTATGGAATTTATAATACTCACATCAAATAGATATAGTTCATTATATCAGACGATGGATAGATCTGAAAAGCAAACTGACGAAATCCTAGGTATGTTACATAACTACCCCAGAGAACTCAATTCAGAACAAAGAACTTATTGCAAGTGTATCATCAGGTGATACAAATCTAGAATTTGCACCAAACATTCCGATTAATCACACTGAAAGAATGAAAAATGTACACGGGCAAGGAAGCAGTCCCTTGTCACAATCTGCTTCAAGCACAGCAATTATACAAAATAGGCAAGAAATGGACACACTGGGGAAACAAGAATACAATACCACTCTGGTAAGAAATCATAACATAAACAGTCCAAATGTTGCTACTTCCTTTTTATGGCTACAGCGGGTGGAGCCTGCAGACATTTTGAATGTAGAAAAGGAGTGATGTCATGTTTTCTGTCCATGGAACTCACTGAAGGTGTAAATAGTCTCCTCCACCTTACCCTCCTCCAAGAAGTGTTTTCCACCCTCAAGTAAATATGCTTTCATGTTAGTCAAGGGTTGCAGAGCAATATTTTCTTTCTTAAATGGGAGGTACAAGAACTGGAACCTGAGTAGTGGGAGGCAGCATTATTTTTTGTTTTTGTTTTGGGGGGGTAAGATCCACCCCCACCTCCACCTGAGAAGCTCTGAAAGATCCATCCACACCTCTTTTTTGGTTCATGTGGGAGGGGCATGAGATGGATCTATCATGTTGGAACAACTGACTATCAGAGCTGCCTGGGGAAGCAATTAAGGAGTGCCTGAAACTGCATCTAGGCACACCCCCAACACACACACATAGACATCAATATTTTTTTTAAACTCTAAGCATGTCAATATTTGGCTATAACAGTATGAACAAGTTGGGTATAAAAATTAAACAGGAAAAAAAAGGATCAAGTAGGTGCCTTTTCCTTTGTCAGATACATGCAGACAGAAGGTCATAAATCCTGTATGACAAGTTCATTATATGGATGTTTTCCAGGGAAAACAGAAATTGTGTTAATGTCATGTCTGTAGCATCGTTTGTAGCCAGTAAACTATTATTTACATAGGTACTGTAAACAATAGGTTTTAATTCAGAAATCCAGTTTTGATAAATTTGTTTTTTTAGCAGTTCTGTAAAATTTATGTCTCTCTGATGTAAGAGTGCATAGTACAGAAATGAAAGGGTTTCTGTAATTGATTGTTGTTTGCATGAGAAGTGGGCATGACAGACAGTGGCATGCAAGAGTGAAGTCCAAATGGTTTCTTGGCCATTCTGGGATCTCAAGTTTAACAGTAATGTGTGAAGAGAATAAAGTCTTGTGGTTTGTACATTTGAATAGGTTTAGTGCTTTGAAGTTAAAAGATATAAATATATATATATAGTGTCACGGGCACCTGGAAAGAAATGACATACTACTGAAATAAATGCTATTCTGATGATTTATTTATGTGTGAGATTTTAAGTGTAGTTCTGCCTAGGTCACAGACACATAAGCTGTAAAAAGTACATTTAAGCATGAATGTATTAGTCAAAGCTTGTAGTAGCAAAATAAAGCAAGAAAAATATATTGTTTTTTTTTTCTTTCAATTGTTCAACCAGGAGTGGCACACTAAGCTGAAAACTTGTTTACAGGGGCAAGCTGGGAGCACATGGAAGTTAAGAAACTTGCTCAGGGTCACCCAGTATGCAATTGGGGGCTGTGGGATTCAAACCCAGGTCTCCAAATGTGCAGCTCAGAACCTTAAACCACTGTGCTACACTGCCTCCCTAGTTATGGCAGTCATCTGTTTTATGGTTCATGATGGTGGTGTAGTAAGCAGCAATACACTGCATAGCTGTTGTAAAATGTCAACAAGTAGGTCATGCAACAGATGTGCTGAGCAGTTACTGAAGAAAGAAATATATTTAGAATAGTAAAATATTCCTGATGAATGTGTGACATTTGCATCTCAATTTCAAGGAGGTCCTTATGGGGTGTCAATGTACAATATAAAGTAGTCATAGTTTTCAAGTTGTCTGAATAATTGCTTTGCACTACCACTGTTACTAAATTTAAATTATTCTATGAAGGAAATAAAGTTTGTGTAACTGTCTGTAAATGTATTAAAACATTTACTTGTCCTGATAATGTAATGCTTTAAATGCTGTTGCTAGGTTAAGAAGCCACATAACAGCAGTAGAGATGAAAACAATGGGTTGCATAGGAATTTGAAAAAAGTATACATTAGCAGGAGCAGTGTCATGACTTCACCAATTTTTTTATAGTTTCAGTCTAGATTTTCAACATTACCATTATTTTTATACCACCTCATAAACAGTACAGCTGTCATTTTTTACATCCTGTTCAAATTGTGTTTTTGCACCTGTGGTGACAAATGGCACAGTCGCTGTGCAAAATCACCTTTCGGCTAATGAACTGATAGTGTCACTGTTCATGCGGTGGGGTCACAAAAAGCCCATGCTGAAAACTTGGAATAAAAATACCAAGAAACGCCCAGGGCATTAGGGTTTCTGACCATAACACCCTGCCCTGTAGGGACTGACAGGCATCAGGGGTGTGACCTGGGATTGTCAATAGTAATGCTCATACAATTCCACCTCCATCACCACCCTGCAGCGACAGGTATCGAGGAGTGCCTTTGACTATTCAGCCCCAAAGTTCACTCCATTCTCTTATACTGTACCCATTTCAGTGTATTTCCTTTGGAATGGGGTGAGTGTAAAGTCTGAACACCCCAAGGTACACATTGACACTTGTCTGTGTCTGCAGGGTAGGGTGAGGTGAAATGGCATGAGCGTTATGGGCAATGACCCAAAGGCACACCCCAATGCCTGTCCATGTCTGCAGGGTGGGGGTTGGGTTGGCGTCACTTCAATACTTCACTGCAATTCCTAATCTGCCTGTCTGCCTGTGTGTGTGTCTCTCTCTATCTATATGTCGATGTAATTATCTATCTTTCTATCAATTGCATGTCTCACTATTTTTACCTATTTCTAAAACAAACCTGCATATCATTCAGAGGTGTGTCAGTGTGGTCGAATGCAGGGCACGCATTAGTAAGTGCGCCCTCATTCCCCAATAAGCCAGCATGCAGGTGCTCACACAAGAAATATGTAAAGTGGTCAACACATATAAGGAAAGTGCTGCTGCAATGAGATACAAGCTCATTATGCAGTGGCACAATACCACACCTCTTGACGTGCCTCTCCTGGTGAAGTATTTCAATAAACATGATGGCAGTGGCTGCTGCTGCCGCCTGCTGCACAATGTGTACACAGCCGACTTCAGGGGTGCCCAATCCCCCTGTTGGCATGCTAAATCATCTCCCCCCAAGATTGTGTGGCACACTGGGAGCCCACCCCAGTGTGCTTCCCCATAATGAAAGCTGACCGTCAATGGCATGTTCTGGCCTCCACCCTCATCCTGTTCCACACTGGAAGCCCACCCCAGTGTGGCTGACATCACCCCCCAAAGTCATGGGGCACACTGGGAGCCCACCCCAGTGTGCACACCACCTGTAAAAAAAGAAAACTGTCCACGGTGTTCCTTTCTTTTTTTAAATACCTGAAAAAAAGAAAATGTTCCCTTGCTGTGGGGTCCCCAACCTGCACCACCCTCTGTGCACCCCACTCTCCATACTTACCTCTGGAGCTTGGCACGATGATCTTCAGTGGACTGGGAATATGTCTGGACTCTTCAAAGCTGACCGTGAACTGAAGAAATACCGGTAAGCTGTATAATGTCATAAATTGGGTTTTTGCAACTTTGGTGCATATCTCTGCCATTTAGTGGAATTTTGCCTCCAAATTTTTAACATGGGGGCTTGGGACCCCACCTCATGAACACATGCACTATCATCTTGGTACTTGGCCCTAAAAGGTCGTTTTGTGGTCACTATGCGAAATCACATATTGGGACCGATTAACAAAATGACAATGCCACTGTTCATGAGATGGGGTCCCAAAACCCTTCTTGCGAATTTGGTGGAGAATTCTAATGACTGTGTTACGAGCTGCGGCATTGTGCAGTTTCAAACACGCCATAACTTTGACAATTTTAATATTTTCACTCCAGATTTTCAGCATTGCCCGTTTTTCTCACCTCCTTACGAACAGTACAGCTGTCATTTTCCATATCCTGCCCAAAATGTGTTTTTGCCCATGTGGTGCCCAATGACATGGTCGCTGTGGGAAATCAATGTTTGGGCCAGATTAACAAAATCACAGTGACACTGTTCATGACCAGAGTTCCCAAAATGCCTATGTTGAAAATTTGGTTATATAAATCCCCAAAATAATTGCGTTACAGGTGTGCGTTGTGCAGTTTCTACGCACATTCGTGATGTCACCAATTTTTCATATTTTCACTCCATATTTTCAACAATGCCATTTTTTTACACCTCCTCATGAAGAGTGCAGCTGTCTTTTTTCACTTCGTGCCTGAAATTGTTTTTTGCACCCTTGGTGCCAAAATGCACAGTCACTGTACAAGATCACCTTTCGGCAAACAAACTCATAGTGCCACTGTTCATGAGGTGGGGTCACAAATGGCCCATGTTGAAAATTTGGAGTGAAAATACCAATAAATGCCCTGGGCATTAGGGTTTCCACCTGTACTGGCCCACCCTGTACAGTCTGACAGGTGTCAGGGGTATGACTTGCCATTGTCGGCTCTAATGCTTACACCATTCCACCCCACCCCCACCCTGCAGCCAGTGACAGGCATTGAGGTGTGCCTTGTACTCTTTGGCCCCATTGTTCACCCCATTCTCCTACACTGCACCTATGTCAGTATATTTCCTTATGGAATGAGGTGAGCATAAGGCCCGAAGATCCCAAGCCATATCGTAGCACTTGTCTGTCTCTGCAGGGTAGGGTGAGGTGAAATGGCATGAGCGTTATGGCCAATGACCCAAAGGCACACCCCAATGCCTGTCACTCTCTGCATGATGGTGCTGGGGTCAGCATCAGTTCACTACTTCACTGCCAATCCTATTGTGCATCTCTCTAACTCCTGCACTACCAATACCAGTAAGCCAACATGCGGCATTGGCAAATGCTTGTTTTATTTAGGGTGACTTGATTAGGTGCACAGATCATTATACTACCTAAATAAATAAAGAAATTGCAGTCAGCTGCTGCTTCCCAGGTGCAAAGGTAGATGATATTCATTACTAGTACTAATAGTTTCAGTACTTACTGGTACTAAAACTATTGAAAAATACACCAGGAGCAAAAGATGTTATAATACATGTGGGCACTAATGATATAAAATCAAAATCAGACAGTGAAATATTGCTTGATTTGCAGCTCTTGTACAAAACCTTATCAGAAATAAATTGCAATGTAACTATATCTGAAATACTACCTGTCCCAAGGAAACATATGAACAAACGAACATATGAAATGCCAGCAGAAACAGGCCTCATGGTCTATCGAGTCTACTTGATTGTGCAGCTAGCCCCTCAACTTGCAGCTGCCCCACCCTTCCTCCTCTTAGCAACCCCCCTTACTCTGTCCCAACCCCTCTTAAATCTCCCCCTCCACTGTTCTACACGATACCACATCCTCAGGCACTTGTCTACCACACTTTCCATGAAAAAGTGTCTCTGGATTTCCCTCCTGAATTCCCCCCTCCAATCTCAGTCAGTGCCCTCTCGTGTCCCTCCCCTTCTGATCTGAAGAATCCCTTCCACATTGGGCTTGTTATTCCCTATAAGTATTTAAAGGTTTCAATCATATCCCCCCATCCCTCCTTTCTTCCAGGGAATACATGTTCAGCTCTCCAGTCTCTCCTCATAGGATTTCCCCCCTCCAGTCCCTGGATCATGTTCATTGCCCTACACTGCACCCCATCCAGCAATCTGATTTCATCTTCAGGAATGGACGCCAGTACTGCATGCAGTATTCCAGGTGTGGCCTGACCAATGACCTGTATAGGAGAAGAATCACCTCTCTGTGCCTGGAGGAGATATCCCTCACTATGCACCCCAGTATCTTGTTTGCCTTTACAGCTGCCTTCCTGCACTGCACTGAGTGGTTCATACTCCCTGTTATTAGTACCCCTAGATCCTTTTCCTTCATGGTGCTTTTCAGCTGTACCCCCCCCAACTGATATTTCCTCCCCTGGTTCCTTGATCTGAAGTTCAGGACCTTGCTACAGGAGGACCTGACCAAATTACAGGACTTCTTGGCATTGAACCCCATCTGCCATGTTTCTGACCACTCCTGTAATTTGGTCAGGTCCTCCTGTAGCCCCTTCCACCCCTCTATGTCATCTACCACAGCTCCGATGTTAGTATTGTCTGTGAACAGACTGATCCTACTCTGGATCCCATTTGAGATATTGGCTATGAATATCCCAAACAGCACCAGTCCCAGTACTGATCCCTGGGGCACCCCACTCGTAACGTCCCTTGGTGATGAGAGTTCCCCTCCCTCCACCACCTTTTGCCTCCTACCCCTCAGCCAGCTGGTGATCCAGTTGACCATTTTTATTCCCACCCCTATGTATTCCAGTTTTCCCCCCAGCCTCCCATGCGGCACTGAGTCAAAGGCTTTGCTGAGGTCCAAATACAGGATGTCCACTACATGGCCCCTGTCCAGCTCCCTGGTAAAACAGTCATAGTACTCAGCTAGGTTTGTTTGACAGGATCTGCCCAAGAAAAAAACATGTTGATGACCGTCTTGGAAACCAATGTCTTCCAAAAAGGTCACTAGCCTCACTTTTAGGACTGATGCCATGAGCTTCCCCACAATTGAAGTGAGACTCACCGGTCTGTAGCTGCCGGGATCATGCTTCAGGCGACTCTTATGAATGGGCGCCACATGGGCCATCCATCAGTCATATTGCACGCATCCTGTGTCCAGTGATGTAGAAACATAGAAACATAGAATTTGACGGTAGAGAAGGACCGCTTGGCCCACCTAGTCTGCCCATTTTCCTACCTAACAGATCAGCTGCAGATCCTAGTTAACCAACAGCTTACTTCCTCCTACCCCCCACTAGGACTGCCTTATGTCTGTCCCATGCATTCTTGAATTTCCCCACTGTTCTTGACTCCACGACCTCCTCAGGGAGGCTGTTCCATGCATCCCCAACCTCTCTGTGAAAAATACTTCTCACATTACCTCTGAGCGGCTCCCCCATCTTCAAATTGTGTCCCCTTGTTCTTGCACACTCTTTTTCTGAAAGATGCTACCTTCTTGGACTTGTTGATTCCCTTGAGGTACTGTATTTGAAAGTTTCTATCATGTCCCCTCTCCCTTCTTTCCTCAGGGGTATACATATTAGCTCCTTTAGTCTTCATAGGTCTTCTGGTGCAGACCCTCACCATTTTGTTGCCCACCTCTGGATAGCCTCCACTCTGTCTGATGTCTCTTGCAGATGGGGTCTCCAGAACTGCACCTCAGTACTCCAGATGGGGTCTCACCAACTGTCTGTACAGAGGGATAACAACTTCCTGTTTTCTACTATTGATGCCTCTTCCTATGCATCCCAGTATCCCCCCAGCCTTCCTTACTGCCTTCTCACATTACTTGCCCACCTTTAGGTCATCTGATATAATTACCCCCAGGTCTCTTTCCATTTTTACTGTTGTCAATATCTTTCCCCACATTGTGTACACTTCCCCTGGGTTTTTGTTTCCCATGTGCATTACCTTGCACTTCTTTGCATTGAATCTGAGCTGCCATACATTTGACCATTCCTCCAACCTTGCCAAGTCCCTTCTCATCCTTTCCACTTCATCTTGTGTATCAATCCTGTTGGTAGATCTGTAGCCGCCTGCAAAGAGACATACTTTTCCTTCCAGTTCCTCTGCAATGTCACTTATAAAGACATTAAAAATGACTGGTCCCAGTACTGAACCCTGTGGTACCCCGCTAGTAACCTTTCTTTCTTCACTGTGTACTCCATTTACTACTACCCTTTGCTTCCTGTTGTCTAGCCAATTTTTTATCCAGGCTACCACCTTATGACCCACTTGCTGGCTGGATAACTTGTGTATTAATCTTTTGTGTGGGACTGTATCAAATGCCTTGCTAAAATCTAGTAGGCCATGTCCACAGCCCCTCCTGGTCTACTACTTTGTACCCAGTCAAAGAAATCTATTAGATTCATCTGACACGACCTTTCCCATTGTGAATGCATGCTGCCTTGGGTCCCAGCCCTCTGGCCTCTAGGGTACTCAAATAAATTTTTCCTCAGAAGTGATTGCATCATTTTCCTACCACTGAGGTCAAACTAACTGGTCTCGTAGTTTCCTGCCTCTGTCCTGCTCCCACTTTTGAAGAGGAATCACATCTGCCCCCACAGTCCTCGGTACCACCCCACCTCCCATGCTTGTTAAAGAGAGAAGCGTCGTGTCACTAGTTTCTACCCTTAGTTCTTTTAGAATTCTTGGTGAATCCTATCAGGCCCCATTGCTTTTGTCCATATTCAATTTTATTAGTTCTTTCAGAACCTTTCTTCTGTAAATGGACTGGTATGACCCCCGTCTTCAGAGTGTTTCTCTTGTTTGGTTTAGGTACCTTCCTTCCTCTTCCTTTGTGAATACTGAGCAGAAATATTCGTTCAGTATCCCTGCTTTTTCACTGTCACCCTCTACCCACATTCCCTCCCCTTTATTAAGCCTCAGTATCCCTCCTTTGGTCTTTCTTCACTCCCTAATGTACCTATAAAAGGTCTTATCCCCCTTCTTAACAGAACTGGCTATCCTTTCCTCAGTTTGGGCCTTTGCTATTCTGACTGCCTTCTCAGCCTCTTTCTGCTTTAACTGATAAAGTTCTCTGTCCTTCTCCTTCTGTGTTTCCTTATATTTTCTGAATGCTATCCTTTTCTCCTTAACTTTCCCTGCCACCTCTTTTGAGAACCATAGCATTTTTTTCCTTCATTGTGTTTATTGATGTGCTTTTACACAAAGGGCTTGTTGCCTCTGTGATGGCTGTTTTGATTACTCTCCGTTTCTCCACCCCTCCTTCTTGCCTGTTTGCTAGTGCTTTTCTGAGGCACTCTCCTTTTCCCAAAGTCAGCCCTCCTAAAGTCCAGTACTCTTGCTTTTGTATGGGCTTGGATTGTATGGCTGTGTTTATGTGAACCACACTGTTTGGTGGTCGCTTGTTCCCAGATGGCTACCCACTTTAAATCTGAGATTCTTTTCTCTGTCCCCATTTGAGAGTACCAGGTCTAAGATTGCTCCCTCCTGAGTGGGTTTCAATACTAGCTGTCTGAGGCATGCCCCTGTAGGCATCAAGAATGACCCTGTCTTGGATGTCCCAGCAGCAAAGGTGCTCCAGTTAACATCTGGCATATTCAGGTCCCCATCAACAATATATCCTTTTTCTGCCATTCTAAGGAAGCCTTCTGTCATTTCTTGTCCTCGCCCTGAGATGAGGTGTGTCTTCCTACCCTGCAGATTGGTGCTATATTCCTGTCTCCAGGGTGACCCTAGAGTGCCTCTTCTGCTCCCTGTTTACTCTTTAGTTCTGTTGCTTTGATCCCTTCCTTTATAGAGAGCTCCTCCTCCTCTTTACCCTCCCTGTCCCTCCTGTGGATTGTGTATCTTGGTATGTTGACATCCCAGTCATGGTTTTCTGTGTATCATGTTTCTGTGACTGCCACAATATCCAGGCAACTCTCTTCCATCAAGGCCACTAGTTCAGGGAGCTTGTTACACAGACTATGGGCATTGGTACTCATCACCCTCCACTTTTTGTTAGCCTTACCCCTTTTAGCTCCATTCCTGTCCTTAGTGCCTTTGCCTTATTTTACATTTACCTCTGTTCTGCTCCCTAATAACTTCTCTACCTTGGTGTTGACCTCACTAATTACAATGTTTTGTGGGGGGAGGCTGGGATTTCCCTGCTCCTTTTCAGTGCCTCCCCCTTTGGCTAGTTTAAATGCTTGCCAATGAAGCATTTAAACCTCTCACCTAGGATCCTGGTTACTCCTCCTGGACAGATGCAGACCATCGCACCAGTATAGGTCTACATCCCTCTAGGTGGCTCCCCAGTCCCCATGAAGCCAAAACCCTGAGCTCCACACCAGTTTTTCAACCACTCATTGAATTCCCTGGTGAGGAGTGCCCTAGCATCACCCTTGCCGTAGACAGGCAGCACCTCCGAGAAGGTTACTGTATGCACTACTTATCTAAGGCCCCTCCCCAACTCTACAAGCTCCTCTTGCACTGCTCTGATACCATTCCTAGCCAGGTCATTTGTTCCTAGGTGGACAATGATATCCAGCTCCCTCCCTCATGCAGCTCTTCCCACGATCCTGAGGATTCGGCCTGTCCCTCAGCTGTCAGCGCCAGGAAGGCACCTTACTTTCCTCTCCCTTCCTCCCCCATTTCACCCCCTAATGATTGGGTCCCCCACCAAGAGTTGTTTCCTTCCCTTGGGGTCCCATGCCACCCTCCTGTGGGTCTCCTTTGTGAAGGTTCCCAGCATCCTCCTTGGTCTCCCACTGCAGGTGCCTCCATAGAGGAACCACTATCCACCAGAAGAGCTGAAATGAATGTGGAGAGGTACAGCTGGAGGGATGCAACTCTGTTCCACCACCCTCCTCCCTGAGCCCACCCTGGTCCAGCCTCTCCTCTTTCTTGGCAACCTCTGAGATAGTGGCATTGGCCTGGGTGGTCCTGGGTGGGGAGGAGGTTCAGAATCCTAGCCAGGTCAGCCTGGAGACGGACAACCTCTCAGACCAAAGAGGTGCCTGCAAATAGGGCAGCATCGCAGCCTCCAGAATGTCTCCCAGAACACTGCCGCCTCACAGCCATTGCACTGCACCACTCCTATCATGTCTTATTTTGTGTCCCCTCTACTGTTTCTCTGTATGCTTGCTCTCTCCTCTCCTTACAACTCTCACCCTTCCTGCTCTGGGACAGCAACTTCCTATCTTCTTCAGTAGCCTCTTTCTTCCTTGCTGAATGTCAGACCACCAGCAGCTGGGGGGGGGGGGACTGAGCTACTTTTTTCCTTTAGGGTTGACAAAACCAATGTTTCTCTTTGATCCTTCCCTTCCTACTGCCAAACAGGAAGTTCCTGTTGACAGTCAAATCCAGTGGCTATAAAAGTAGAACTGGCTTAGGGTGGGATGAAGGGCAATTAGTAAGAAAAAAGACTAGCAACAGGACGTTGTAATTTGAGTCACCTGCTTTTAGTGTCTAAGCCACAGCCCCCAATTAAGCTCTCTTTCCTCCTACTGGTTTAGCAAAGTCAGCTGATACAGTACCCTTCCCAGCACAGAACACACATTGACTTTCTTTCTTTCTTTTCTTTCTTTTTTTAACCCTAAATAAGACCCCTTCTACTTCTAATAAAGTATCTGTCTACTTAATTTCAACAGACACTGACTCCTACTGAGATATAAATTTTAAATTATTAAGAAAATGTAGCTTCTTTTAGTTAGCGGCTTTCTGCTCTACAAGCAAGGCTAGCAACAGCAACATGTATTGAACAGGTCTGCCAGTGATCCCACCAGGATCTCCAGTAGCTCCCTAAGCACCCCAGGGTGAATGCCATCTGGTCCCAATGACTTGTTCACCCTCAGCACCCTTAGTCCTTGCGGTACCCTGTCCTCTGTAATCCTTATATCAGTCACCCCGCCCCCCCACCCATTCCACCCTTCCCATGATGTAACTGCTTCCCCTTTCCTTTGTGAATACAGAGCAGAAGTACTCATTCAGTGCTTCTGCCTGGTCCTCCCCCTTCTCCACCCATCCCCCATCCTTCTTAATCCTCACAATCTGGTTTTTGTTCCTTCTTCTCTTGCCAATGTAGCGGAAGAAGTCATTTTCCCCTTCCTTGATTCCCTGTGCCAGTCTCAGCTCTCTGGAAGCCTTGGCCACTCTGGCTAGCCTGGTAACCTCCCTGAACTTCTTTGTGTACTCATCTTTGTCCCCTTGCCCCCCCCAATTTCCTAAGCCTCTGGAATGCTCTTCTCTTGGGCCTCACCCCATCTATGATCTCCTGAGTCAGCCAACTTGGCTTCTTTGCCCTACCCATTTTGCTCCTTGTCCTGGTACAAGTCTCGGTTACCTCTGCTAGCTCTTTTTTAATGACATCCCACTTCTGGCTAGCACTCATGCATGTCTGAATTCCCACCAGGTGCTCAGCCAAAATCTCCCCCATCCTTTTGAAGTCTCCACCCTTAAAATCGATCATCCTGGTACCCGTACCTCCTGTGTCCCTGCCCATACTGAGTGTGGACCACAGCATGTGATGGTTACTCCCAGCCAGGGGGCTCTCCACTCCCAGATCCCTTACAGCCTCCCTGTTTGTCAATACCAGGTCCAGAGTCCTTCCCACCCTAGCCGACTCACAGACCAATTGCACCAGGAAGCAGTCCTGAAATGCATCTAGTAATATCTGCCACTTTGCACTTGTGGTGGTTGGGGTGTTCCAGTCCATCCCAGGGAGGTTGAAGTCCTCTACCACTACTGTGTTCCCTTCCTACAGACCCTTATAATTTGGTTGGCCAACTCTCTGTCCAGATCATCCCCCTGAGCTCGTGGCCTGTACACTACCCACACCCTCATGTCTTACTTTTTGAGTCTTGAAACTGCATCCATAGGACCTCTGTCCTGCCCTCCTCCCCCCTCCTCCCTTATACACCTTATCATCTCCCTCATGTAAATTGAAACACCTTCTCTTTTCCCCTAGCCCTGTCCTTCCTGAATATCCTGTACCCTGGGATCATCATATCCCAGTCCTGGTTCTGGGTGGACCATGTTTCAGTGATGGCTGCGATGTCCACCCTCCCCACAGCCAAGAAAGCCTGTAGCTTGGCTAATTTGTTACCCAAGCTTCTTGCATTCAGCAAAACCACCCTCCAACCTGTGTCTTTCCTTCCCACCTGGGTTCCTCCCCATCTACCCATTCCTTGTGTCCCCCCTCCAAAATACCTCTCCAATAGCTTGGGGGGTAGGCATGCTCGGCTCCCCCCTCTGCAATCCCTGCCTTCTAGCTGTCCTCGTGACCCCCCACCTAGTTTAAATCTATCCTTGATGCTACATACCCCTCAAACATCTGCTTTAATACCCCATTCCCCTCCCTGCTCAAGTGCAGCCTATCCCCTGCATATAGATCCTTATTGTCCCAGGTTCTGCCCCAATCCCCCACTACCCCATACCTCTTAAACTGACATTATTCCCCCAGCCAAGTGCTGAACTCCCCAATCCTCCCTTTCCTTCCTATACTCACACAGGGTACTGGGAGCACCTCTGAAAAGGCCACTGATTCTCCCACTTCCTCACATAGCCCTCCTAATTCCTCAAACCTCCTTCTCACTACCTCTACAGTGTCCCCCACCAGGAAATTAGTGCCCACATGCACCACTACATGTGGTTTCTTCCTGCCCCTCCTTGTGCATTTAAAAACCACCTGCCCTGCCCTGTCCACCGTTAGCCCAGGTATAGTCTCCACCCATATCTTACTATGCCTTTCCCCCCGCTGCTCCATCTGATCCCTTTAATAATGGAATCACCCAGCACTAGCACATGCTCTTCCTCATTCCTTATCCCCTCCCCTTCCCCACCCTTTTCATACTGAATGGAATGCCAAAATCAAAAGGATTAATAACAGTCTCAGAAGATGGTGTCTATTAAACAACATCAGTTGTATCACGAGTTGGAAAAAGTTTGTAAATCATAGAGACCTTTTAGCACAAGATGGCCTTCATCTCAGTAAGAATGGAAATAAATTGCTGAGAAATCTTTTCTGCCAGGCAATAAATGAAAACTATTTAAACTAAATTCACGTAGGCAAAGCAAGTTTACTATTGCACATCAGTTCACATGTCCTTTAAAATGTAACATTCATACATTCAATGGTATAAATATTCTCTCCCTCAATGCAAGAAGTCTGAATAAAAAAATTGACACATTAGAATTACTTATGAAAACTGAAAACATACGTGTTTGCTGTGTTACTGAAACATGGTGGACTTCAGAAAATTGGTGCACTAATAGTGAAGGATATCAATTATTTTGTAGAGACAAATCCAGCAAATGTGAGGGAGTCGTGGCCATTTATATTGATAACAAATTAACAGCATCTGAATGGGTTTCATCATCACACAATATACATGATATCAAACAGATGGTGCCATGTGATATCGGCGATCCGCGGAATAGCGATCGCTGTTTGGGCAGAAATGTACTTTGCTGAAAATGAATTTGGCAGTGTACACTACAGCGAAACAGCAAGATGGCACCCAAGATTTAGGTTTCTGTATTTTATGCTTGGGCTGCACTCCCATCAAAGAATTCCTCAGCTACAGGGGGTGCATGCTTTCTGGGGTGTAAACTAAAAAACAAAAAACATGATTGAACTGTACCCGCACCCTCCCCAACCCCAGCCTGCCACCATGTCACATGGCCAGCTCGGCAGCCCACCACCGCTCTACACCCCATAATCCTCCCCTCCTCCTCCTCTGCCCATCGCATGATGTGGTCCCTCCTGCATGTATACATTGTGACATCCCATCCCTATATTCGCAGAACCCCCCATCCTGTCTCTCCCCCTGCCAGGTAGCCCTGTGGATAGGTGCCGTGATTGAGTCGCCGTTTTTGAAAGTGCTCAATCGCAGTCACCTTGTACATGGGATACCAAACAGATCTGGGTTAAATTAAATCCCCCTAATAGTAAACAAATTAAAACTGGAGTATGTTACAGATCATCATCTCTTGCCACTGAACAAAATCAAGAATTTTTCAGTTTATTATTTGATATTGGGACAGAACCTAGAACCATAGTTACTGGCGACTTTAACTTATCTAAAATAAACTGGGATAAAAATTGTGGTCAAACCCCTCTGGAAAGAAATTTACTTGATTTTGTAATCTTTAATAATATGAACCAACTTAGTTAGTATACTTCATTTGGTTATTACAATCTTGGATATTGACAATGTTAAATGCTCAGTCAGAGAACTTGCTACCCAGGACCACTCGCGAAGGCACCATTGTGACACACTTGCTCAGCTAAGCTGGCCTTCACTGACCTCTCATCTCCACTACCCCTGCTCTGCTTGACCTCAAGTTACTCAGCCCTTCAACTCCACCCAGCATTGCTGAACTATCGTGACTCAAATATAACCCCAGGAGCCTACTTGACATCTGACGTGTACTGCTTGAAGTTCCACAGTCAGGGACTAATGCTGGCGGCAGGTCATTCTTCTACTCAGCCCCCTACCTGTGGAACAAACTCCCACCCCTAGTGCAGGAAGCCTTCTCACTGATGAACTTCCGCACCAGACTCAAAGCCTCTATGTCTGATACTAGCACTTGTCATTGCCACGGCTCATGACCCCCCACCCCACTTGCTTCTATCCTCCTAATATCCAGATCCTCCAAGCACCTTATCAGGCTCCATGGTACTTCCCTCTAGGCATAGTACCACAGCTAATTTTCCACTGAAGCATGCCAGTAGTAAACAATGAGCTTACCATGTAAAATTACATTTCTTCTGCACCTTTTGTTAATTCTACTGTCAACATATTTGTAAGGACTGATGCATGATAAGAACCATGGCTGTAACTGGCTCACACACCTGAAACTACTCTGTAACCCAAGTCTTTCTCTGTATGAAAATATGTATTGTTATTCAGGGTCACCCCTGAAAAAGGGACCTTGGGGTCTCAGTGGGCCTACCCGGTCACCAAATTTTAAATAAATAAATAAAGAACCCTTAGTGGATAGTGACCACAACATGATTTAAATACACCTCAACAAGACTTGGACATCCATTAAGGGGAAAACTAAAATTAAATGTTATAACAAAGGGAATTATAAAAAAAATGAAAGAATACCTTGCCAGTTTGGGATGAGGAAAAAGACGTACTGCAGCTTTCGCTAGATGAAATGTGAGACAGGATTAAATACGACATTAAATTCTGTGTGGAAAAGTTTATCCCTGAATGTATTAAATATAATGGTATAGGTAGAATACCAGCATGGCTTAATAGTAACATAAAAAAGATGCTCAAAGCAAAAAAATAAATCTTTTAAAAGATACAAAGTGAAACCAAGATCAGATAGTAAATGGAATCATTGCAAATTAAGGCTGAAGATGTGCAAAGAGGCAATCAGAAAAGCTAAAAAAGAATTTGAATATAATTTGGCAATAAAAACCCACGATAATAAAAAATCATTTTAAAACTGTATTAATGGTACGAGGGGGCACAACATACAATAGGACCATTAAAAATCAGTAATATTACTGTAGAGGATGAAAAGGAGATGGCTATAGTTTTTAACAATTACTTTCTGTAAGTGTACCAACTAAAAAGAAGAAAGTACTATGGTAAACAGCATGATAGATAAAGATACGTTTACCCAACATAAAATAACACCAGAAGAAGTGAATAGAAAATTGAAAGCACTAAAGCTCAATAAATCCCCAGGACCCGATGAAATCCACCCAAGAATACTTAAGAGAATTGTCTTCTGAACTGGCTGGACCCTTGGCCTTGTTGTTCAGTATGTCCACAGACACTGCCAGCTATTTCCCCAAATTTCTGTGATACTTCCAGAAATATCTGATGCTTTTTGCATTTAAAAAGTGGGGGCAGCAGAGATAAATTCTTTGGAAATTTTGCGAAATATCTGGAAATAGCTAGCAATGTCTGTGGCTACCACTGTAGCACAGGAGTGTAGGCTTTGTTTTTAGTAAGGGTGATTCCAGAGAGTTTTGGAGAGTACTGGAGAGTTTGTGCTGTAGCCTTTAATAACATTTTGGCTTTCATGACATTGTGGGGCAGCCAAAAGATTCGAGGCACTTACTTGTTAGCAGGAGGATGTGGAGCAGGTGCTGCTGGAAGTTCGGAGCACCAGTTCTCTGGTTTTGAGTCACCGACCGGCTGCTGCTTATTGGATTTGACAGGACAGTGGTTGAGGAAGACCCTGGTGTTCGTTGTTGGAGGCCACCTCGGGGGCACATTGAGAGTCTTGCTGCTCTGGATGGTGGTTGAGCAGTGGGGGTAACTGGTGTGGCAGGAGGTGGAAGCTCTGCTGACCCCCAGGAGAACCCCACCTGTCTCCCACTGCCCCAAGTTCAAGCTGTTAGGTTGACCCTGGGCCTTGGAGAAGTGACCCATTTTGTTTTCGTCTGCTGGGAACGAGGAACGCTTTCCAGAGGGACTTCTTCCTGTCCAGTTGGACTTTCAGTCCATTTCATTGCGAGTAGCTTGCTCACTGTGCTCTTGCTGGAACTATCGGTGTTTTGGAGCTGGAGGATTTGGAACTTTGGACCTGGTGGGAGCTTGTCTACAGTTCTCTTAATTTTTCTGCCTATGGGGGGTTAGTGCCTATATCTGAAAATACCTTTTTTGGGGGTGCTCTGGTGAGAGTGGAGCCGCCTCCAAATGTATGTTTCTGAAGGGACTCCCTGACACTCTGAAAGCCATCTCTTGAATGGTGTATGTGCAGTATTCAAAATCTGTTAACACTGGTGATGTGAGCGGCTAAGTTCTCCTTGCACTCCAATGTGGTGATCAGCCCAGAACGGCTTGGATCTTTGGACTGGGCAGTTAAATTGTGTTAACTCATATTATTCTGCATTTTGACTCATTTTGAATTTGCTAAAACACACACACTCATTTGTCTTGTATTCTCTCCTGTTGATTTTTTAATAATTTATTTTATTTTTATGATTGGGTTGGGGGGGATTACTTTGCTGGGAGTGGGTGTGTGTATGGTGTTGGGAGTTAGTAGCTGTGTATGTGGTGTGTGTGGTTTAGGTTTTACTAAATTAGTGTATGTTTGAGGTGTGTGTTTATTTATTTAGTATAGTTTTATTGCAGCTTTGGGGCTTTAGTTAGTTAGCATGTGTATGGGGGTGTCTAAGGGGCTGGGGCGGGCAAAAATTGTGTATGGGGCATCCCAGCTTTTTGACTTGTGGCCCTTCACCAACCTCCCAGTTTCCAACACCACAGCACGTTGCTGTTGGGAGGTCAGGATTAGGAGGTGCCACACTGGTCAGTCATGGCGGGACATCTCGTGCACACTGGAAGGAGGCAAGATAGAGGTGCTTAAGTGAAGAAGGCACCCTGGGTTTTGACAGGCCCTAGAGAGAAGCTAGATGTGTTTGGTTTCTGTCCCTAGGGTTTCTAACAGACCGAGCGGGCAGGCAGCCAGAGGGGCTGCACTGTTCACCAATTCCCTAAGGGTGGTGCTGTGCAATGCTAAATCGATCAGAAATAAGACTGCAATTATAGAGGATCTGGTTTCTTCAGTTGATCTGGCATGCATTACAGAGACCTGGGTGAGCAACGATGGTGGCCCGGTTGTAGAGGATTCTCCCCTGGTACTCCATTGTGCACTGCCCCAGAGTGGAATGCAGGGGCGGGGGTGTGGCCATCTGTTTTAGATCTGAGCTAGGCTTCACCATGCACCCAATGAGAACATCGAGTTTGTTTAAATGTGGGGCTGTATGTGGTGGTCCGGGCACAGGTTGCAGGATCATCCTTATTTACTGCCACCCCTGGGGCGGCAGGAGAGTTCCTGCAGGAGGTAGCCGACTTTGTCATTAGTAAATCATCGGAGTCCCCCAGGTGTTTAGTTCTGGGGGACTTCAGTGTTTGGGCTGATGGTGAACCATCCAGGCTGGGTTACTCCCTCCTCCAGATGATGTTAGCTCTGGACCTGTTGTAAGAAGTTTCTACTGTGACCCACCAGGTGTTGGACTTGATCTTCTCACTGGGGCTTGAGATTGATAATCTTAAGACTGATTGGGTTGTTTGGTCCGATCATTGCACGGTGGAGTCCTTGCTCAGGGACACCCCGTGAGCCCTTCCCCCCTGCAGAAATGGTAAGCTACCACTCTTTGAAGGGTTTGGCCCCAGAGGGTTTTCTGGTGGTAGTTGACCTATCTAGTGTGGTCAATGCATGCACAGGGGGTATGGGTGAAGCAGTCGCCGCCTATAACAAGGCGATGTCTGAGGCACTCAGCTCCCTTGCACTGGTCCATGTATGACCCAGATCCTCTCACTTGACGTCCCCTTGGTTTGATGGGGAGCTCAAGGTGATGAAGATCAAGGGTTGGAGATTAGAGCTCTGCTGGTGGAAGACCGGGCCTGAGGTGGACAGACTGGCTCTGTATGAACTCTATGTTGTGTACCAGGGGGCAATCAACCATAAGAAGGCAGTGTTCCTGTCCAGGGAGATTGCCACTGGGAAGAACCGAACAGCTACGCTTTTTTTGGACTGTGGACAGGCTGCTTCATCCAGCTTGTCTACAGTCAATAAAACCTTTTCAGATGCTTTATGCAATGAGTTTGCCTGGTTCTTCTTGGACAGAGTGCCCGCTATCAGGCAGGGAATTCCACCAGTGAGCCACAGTGTGGCTGACAGTGGTCATCTTGGCTGTCCGAGGAGCACTCCGCCTGGTTGGGGGGAGTTCAAACCAGTGGAGGTGGCCGAGATCATTGAGGTTGTTTCTAGGCTGAAGCACACATATTGCGAACTGGACCCAGTGCCAACTTGTTTCTTAATGGGATGTGTTGACTCTGTAGGCCCAGTGTCTGCCCTGATTGTCCGGTGTTCTTTGTCAGAGGGGGGCTTCCCAGAGGTCTTGAAGGAGGCACTGGTGAGACACCTTCTGAAGAAACCATCTTTAGACCCTGACATCAAGGTGAATTACCATCCTGTCTCCAACCTTTCATTTCTGGGAAAGGTTGTAGAGAAGATTGTGGCACAGCAGCTCGAGGAATCTCTTGTGGCCATTGATATCCACGAGCCTCTCCAGTCTGGGTTTTGTGCCGGGCACAGTATGGAAACCATATTGGTTCAGGTGCATAATGCTTCCCTCAGGGTGAGAGATCGAGGAGAGGGGACAATTCTTGTTCTCCTTGATCTCTCCTCAGTCTTTGACGCGTGGACCATTGTGTGTTGCTCGACCACCTGAAGGAATTCTGTGGACTTGCCAATACTGTCATCTGCTGGTTTGAGTCCTATCTCACAAACAGGAAGCAACGGTTTGTGATGGGGAATTTCTCCTCCTCCCATAGCCTTCTGTCTTGTGGAGCACCTCAGGGTTAGGTTTTGTCACCAATGTTGTTTGCCATGTATATGCTGCCCCTGGTTGAGATCATTAGGAAGTACAGTTTGGATTTTCATTGCTACACCAATGATACCCAGCTATATCTATCCTTTGCCACCAGGACACCTAATGCGGTGGATGTACTTAACAACTGCCTGGCCGAGATCATTGACTGGATGTCCTCCAGCTAGTTGCAACTGAACCCTGATAAGATAGAGGTACTGGTGGTGGAGTCGAACAGGAGGCATGATAGGATGGCCTCTGGCGCAGAGACTGGATTGTTTCTGGGGTCTGTGCCATTGAAGGTCTCCTCTAGGGTGCACGATCATGGCATTATCCTTGACAGTGGACTGACACTTGATTCTCAGGTGTCGTCCATTGTCCGGACCAGCTTTTACCATCTGAGGGATATCGCTGGAATTAAACACCTAGTTCTGCCCATGGACCTCCCCACCTTGGTACATGCCTTCATGACAACAAGGTTAGACTACTGTAATGCACTCTACCTGGGGGTCTCTGGAGGTACCCTCCACCAACTGCAGCTAGTGCAGAATGCAGCTGTCGGGCTGTTGACGGTACAGACAAATACTGTCACATCACCCCGGTGCTCCATGAACTGCACTGGCTGCTGGTTGGAGGTTTCTCTTTAAGGTGGACTTGCTCACCTTCAGGGCCCTACATGGACTGGGCCTAGCTACCTGTTGGACCTTCTAACACCTGCTGCCTTGGTCTGTTCCTTCCAGTTCTCCTCTAGGGGCCTCCTTACGATTCCCAGGATGAGGTTAAAAACTGCCGGTGACAGATCTTTTAGTGTCACAATCCCCATCCTGTGGAATTCACTATCTCCATCAGTAAGGGAAGCCCATTCAGTTCAGGCATTCAAAGTCTGCCTCAAGACCCTCTTATTTAGTCAGGCATCCCCAGACATAGTCTTTTAGTTATTGCTTCTGAAACATTTTGAAAGAATGGTCCCTTCAGGGATCTGCTGCCAGGTCAGGCCTCCAATTTTGGGTGGTCTGCTTTTAAGTGTTTTAATCGCTATGTTTGTGTTTTATTTATTGTGTTCTAACTGGTTTGTTGTATTTTGATTGTATGGTGCTCAAAGCCTCTGGGATTGTGCACCTGAAAAATAAAATTTGCCTTGCTTTGCCTATTTAAAATCCTCCAGGACCTGGAATTAACATTCTTGTGTGGGTTACAATATAACACCAGAGCTAAATCCCTTAGGTCACATAATAGTAGTTATTAATATCAAGGGCAAATACTAAGAAAAGAAATAACTTCTTTAATGTGAGGGCAGCAACAGCATGGAACAAACTGCCAAGTGAGTTAATAAATTCCAAATCCTTTGTGTGTTTTAAAACAGGACTAGATTAATAAATACATTTGTATTTATTAATTTATTTAAAAATTGATATCTGGAAAGCACCATGAACCGAGGCTCATTTCCAGGTGCGTCCCTGGGAAAAGGGGTACAGGTAACAGACAACATTCAAAAAGGAATATACAAAATTCAACAGAAATATACAAAAGCAGAGGCTATACATCGCTGTACAACATAGGTACTTATGTACATCACTATACAGCATTGGTACTGTGTACATTAACAAAAATACACTCTAATTATGTACAGTAAAATACAGGCTAGGAAACAAAGTACAGTGGTACACAGTGAGCAGCAGGGCTGTGGGGGGTTAGGATGGGGAACAGGTGCAGGAAGTGGTAAGGGTTGGTCTGAGTAGGCGCTTGAGAGCATAGAAGAAGGGACAGAGGTGAGTTTGGGTGGGGAGGCTGTTGCAAAGGGAAGAAAACCTGTTTGAGAAGAAGAGTTTGCCAGCTGAGGAGCGGCACAATAATGGGAGAACATACACCCAATAGGACTGACAGACAATCAAGATGGGCCTATAGCCTCCTTCTGTATAAAAAAAAAGGCTTACTTTCTTGTGGGAGTGCAGGGCCCTGTGGGCCTTGCACTCCCAACCCTCCATAATTTTTTAAAGAGATTGTAATTGTATCCTTATTCCTCTGTGGGAGCTCCCATTACTCCATACTCCTCTGCATATTTGTGTGTAAGAGTGCGGGGCCCTCCAGGCCCTGCGCTGCTATTAATGCATCAGTCCCTGTGCTCCCATCCATGCATCAATCCTTAATAGTATTCATACTCTAAGTCACAGATGTCTTTGTAACAGTAACCTGAACAGCTAGCTCTAACCGTAACTCCAAAACAAGTAATATTTAATTGGGGGGACACACACGACAGAAAGTATATCTCAGAACCCCGAACAATATCAGATATATGCCCCCCATTAACTCCAACGGACACACAACCCAACCCTAACCTAACTCTGGAACAAGTAATATTTAAATGGGAGCACACACAATAAAGTTGTTCTTGACACCCTAGTAATATCAGGTATAACACTTTATAACTGCAACAGACATTACCTAACCTGCACCTAGACTGAACCTAATGCTAACTCTGGATCAAGTAGTATTTAAAGGGGGGCACACATGACAGAAAGTGTACCTCGGCACCCTGAACAATATCACATATGTGCCCACAATTAACTCCAACAGATACATAACCTAACCCTAACCCTACCCTAACTCTGGAACAAGTTATATTTAATGATGCGGGGCACACAACAGAAGGTGTACCTCAGTACCCTAAACAATCTCAGATATGTGACCCCTATAAACTCCAACAGCTATATAACCTAACTGAACCCATACAAACACAAAAATTCATATAGAATAACATTAGAACTTTCACAGGCTATAGCTCGCTTAATATTTGGAGTTAACTGTAACACTCTATATGAAATGAAAGATATCACTGAGTACTACAGCTCTAATGCATCATGCCAAGTACAGTTATCACAGGGCACCCACACCAACCCGATATTTCCACCAAAATTAACCCCTGCATGGCCGCAGACTGATATATCAGTCCAAAAGTCCTATATGTACTAATTCTGTCAGCAGCCTAAGGGTTAAACATGGCACCAAATGCAGAATTCAAAGCTGATCTTCACCAAACATTAAACAAATATGTACTTATTCTTGGACTACACACATGCTAAGATTCAGATAACTCCCTTGAAAATTTACGGTTATGCCCTAAAAACCCCAAACCAGATTTTTACCTATAATTTCTAAACTGCTGGTAGTAAAGTGTAAACCTAATTTTATGTTACTGTTTGGGGTGAGCCCCATAGACTCAAGGGGTCAAGTCCCTGCCCCTACCCTTTCCTGAATGTACACATTTCCCTTAACCATAACAGTAACCCTAACCATAATTCCTAAACTACTTGAAGCTAAGTGTCAGTCGACATATATATTACTCTGTGCATCAAGCCGAAAAAAGTGGAGGTGGGCAAGTCCCCCTCCTAAGTTTTCCTGAATGTACACATTTCCCTTAACCCCTAACCCTTCATAATATTCTAAGAGATTGTAATTGTAATCTTATTTCTCTGTGGGAGTGCAGGACCCTGTGCTACCTATATGCCTCTGCATATTTGTGTGTGGGAGCACAGGGCCCACTACCCATCCATCAGTCCCTAGTAGTATCTGTATTTCTCTGTGGGAGTGCAGGGTCCTCTGGGTCCTGCACTGCCATATATGTATTAGTCCTTAATAGTATCTGTATTTGTGTGTGGGAGTGAATGGCCCTCCAGGCTTTGAACTCCCATGCATGAAGTGACAAAGAAATGCTTGTGTACACCTCACATTACAATATTTTCCTATCAATAATTAGGCAAAATGTAAAGCCACAGAACTCCAGAGCACAGTAATATATTTTCACCAAACCAGCAAAAGTCACATCTGTGAGGCAAGCCCTCAGTACCCTGAAAATTTCAGAGGAAAATTGCAAACCATTTCTTAACACCATAGTGACAAAGAAATGTCTCTGTAAACCTCCTAGTACAATGTTATCATAGGGGAAATCAACCAAAATTCAAATCTACAGAACTCCAAGCCAAAGTAATATATTTTCACTAAATCAGCAAAAGGCACATCTGTGGATCAAGCCCTTTCTACCTTCAAAATTTCAGTCCAAACTTGATAAAAAAAGGAGAACAGAGAGGGCCCAAGTGCAGAACCCTGTGGCACTCCACTAGTCATTCCACCCACATATGACAAGGTACCATTAATTCTAACCCGCTGACTCCTTCCATTTAACCATTCTGTGATCCATGCAACTAT
Source organism: Neoceratodus forsteri (assembly GCA_016271365.2). Classification (NCBI taxonomy): domain Eukaryota; kingdom Metazoa; phylum Chordata; order Ceratodontiformes; family Ceratodontidae; genus Neoceratodus; species Neoceratodus forsteri. Next base: position 1,269,126,394 of record CM057453.1, read on the forward strand.
TTTATTCTCAGTACCTTCCTTTCCCATTTTATCTAGTAGTTCTTTGAGCGGTACCTTGTGTAATGCATTCTGGAAGTCCAGATAAACAATATCCACAGGTGTATTATTGTCTAAACTAACACTTACATTTTCATAAAAGCTAGGAGGTGTGTAGTCCAGAGTCTCCCTGCTTTGAAACCTTTTTGAGTCCTATCAATGGTCCCTTTCTTTCAAGCTCCACATTGAATTAAGTCTTTATTAGTGTTTCCCTGGTTCTGCCCTCTAACTGCCCAGGCAACTACCCAGCTTTGTTGCCTACAACAGTGATCCCCAGTATCCAACCACCAGCTTACCCCAAGGACAGGACCAGATCAGGGCAGGACCTCCCCCATTGGAGCACCTACTGATAGTGAGGGATACCGTGGGCTGCACAGGGCTCATGTGTACAATGCATCATGCTTCAGGCTAGTGATTTTTATCCTGTTTTTCCCTACCTTATAGATGCTTGTACACTAGGGCACCAGTGTGTGTGTGTGTGCTTGTGCGTGTGTCTGTTTGTGTGTCTGTGTGTGCATGGAGCTGCATGACACAGAGTCTGCCCTCTCAGCCAGCTCTGACTGCACTTTCAACTGTGATCATCCAGGTGGAAGTACAGCAATAGAGCCTGGCCTCCACCCTCCCTGGTGAAGGAGAGCATTCTCTAGGATGCTCTATCCTTCTACCTGTTGCCAGCATTTCAATGATCCAGGCTCAGGGTACAAATCTGGGTTGCAGGAGTCACAAGCAGTAGTCCTGATACTGCACTGATGTGCTGGCGCTTAAGTCATGATTTTTAACTTTATTATCAAAATGCCATGTATCAGTACAGAACAAAGAGCACTGCAGTACTGGCTGCTTACTTAAAATGACCTCCAGATCCTGCCACAGTGGTGGCCTCTGTGACTTCATCACACTGCACATTGGCAGCCATTTTAGAGCTAGACAGGGAGAGAAATTTGAAGTGGGAGAGCTATGTTTATGTTTTTTAATGCTATGAAACTGCATTTATCCTAATTAATTAAATGCAGCTTGAGCTTTAATGTAAACAACTGACTTTCCTTTAACAGGCTATAGGGCCATTTGTTTTTTAAAATGTTATATCCTCAATTAAGGGATCTATGTAACCTTTAAAGGGACACTGACTTCTTTTTAGTGTGATCGTATGTCATGTGTGACCATTTTGCCTCTTTTACCAGAACTAGCAAATAAATTGTTTTGACTGATATGTCATAATGTAAATTTGTTCTTTTTTTTATCACATTTTTATCATTCTGCTCTGAACGAGTTGTCCACCTAAGTTCAGCCCTGGGAGCATCTTGCTGCTGTGAACGCACTCCTGCAATGGCACCATAATCATTACAAAACTCATGTATGAACGAGTTTATATTTATTTTGGGCAATATGAAATTATGCTTCCACTCAAAAGAGTGAACAATTCTAAACAAGAAGATGCCCCTTTGAAAGAAAAATGATCACTGGAAGTGCAAAAAACTAACTTTGAAAAGTGTAGACAAGGTCCCGAGCATGTGATTTATAAAATGTTAAGGAAAACCAAGATATGTGCTTGATCAGCTGTGATCATGTGACCACACATTATTTAAGCACAAGAGCACAGGCCTGAATTACAGTACTGAACTTTCTGAACATCATTATTCTGTTTTAAAGTTTAAAATCAGTAGAGACATTTTTATAATCACAATAAGAAATTCCAATCTGTGTGTAATCCTAATATAAAATGGAAGCTCTTTCTAAAATCATCCTAGAGTTATCAGATGATTTCATCCTGAGCCCATCTTGAAGTAATCTTAAACAAGCATTTGTCAATGCCGAATGTTGTCTCGCTGGCATTGGCATTGGTAGTGCAGGAGTTAGAGATGCATAATAGGAATGGTAGTGAAGTATTGAACTGATGCCAACCCCACCCCCACCCTGCAGAGACTGACAGGCATTGGGGTGTGCCTTTGAGTCGTCAGCTGTAACCCTCATGCCATTGTACCTCAACCTACTCTGTAGACACTGACAAGTGTCATGGTGTGCTTTGGGGTCTTTGGCCTTATACTTACCCCATTCCATAAGGAAATATGCTGAGATGGGTGCAGTATAGGAGAATGGGGTAAACTATAGGGCTGAACACTCCAAGGCACACCTCGATGCCTGTCACTGGCAGCAGGGTGGGGGTGGAATGGCATGAGCATTACAGGTAATGATCCCAAGTCACACCCCTGACGCCTGTCAGTCTCTATAGGGTGGGGTGTTACAGTTGGAAACCCTAATGTCGTAGGCGTTTGTTGGTATTTCCACTCTAAATTTTCAACATAGGCTTTTTGTGACCCCACCGCATAAAGAGCGGTACAATCAGTTTGTTAGCTGAAAGGTGATCTTGCACAGTGGCTATGCCATTTGGTGACATAGGGACAAAAACACATTCTGGGCAGGATGTGAAAAATGACAACTGTATTGTTCATGAGGAGGTGTAAAAAAAATTGCAACGTTGAAAATGTGGAGTGAAAATATGAAAAATTGGTGAAGTCATGAGCATGCATAGAAACTGCGCAACACACGTCCATAACCCAATTATTTTTGGGATTTTTTTAACAACATTTTCAACATAGGCATTTGGGGACCTCCCCTCATGAACAGTGGCACTATGATTTTGTTAATCTGTCCCAAAAGGTGATTTCCCACAGTGACCACGGCATTGTGTGCCACAGGTACAAAAACACATTTTGGGCAGGATGTGAAAAATGACAGCTGTACTGTTCACAGAGGTGTGGAAAATGCCAGTGTTGAAAATCTGGCATGAAAATATTACAAATTTGCGAGGTTACAAGGGTGCGTGGAAAATGTGCAATGCATGCTTGTAACACAATCATTTTATGGACTTTCATCTCCAAATTTTCAACATACACATTTTAGGACCTCTGCTCATGGACAATGTCACCGTCATTTTCTCAAACTGTCCCAAAAACTGATTTCTCACTGCGACCGTGCTAGTCAGCACCAGAGGTGCAAAAACACATTTCAACCAGGATATGAAAAATGACAGCTGTACTGTTCATAAAGAGGAGTGGTAAAATGCCAATTTAGAAAATCTGGAGTGAAAATATTGCAAATTCACTAAGTTACGAGCGTGCATGGAAACTGCACAATGCATGCTGATAAAACAGCCATTTTTTGGTTTCTTTCACCAAATTTGCAACATAGGCTTTTTGAGAGCTCCCCTTATGAACAGTGGCACTGTTGTTTCGTTAATCTGTCCTGAAAGGTGATTCCGCGCAGTGACCGTGAAATCACCTTTCAGGACCGAATAACGCAAATGACAGTGACTGAATTCATGAGGAGGGGTCCCAATAACCCCATGTTGAAAATTTGGTGCTAAAATTCCCAACAATGGGCGAGATATGCCCCAAAGTTGAAAAAAAACTATTTATGCTATAATAGAGCTTACCGACATTTCTCCAGTTTGTGGTCGACTTTGAAGAGTGGAGACATGTTCCCGGTCCACTGAAGATCATCGCGCTGGACTCCGGAGGTAAGTATGGGGTGAGGGGTGCAGGGAGGCAGGGCACGTAGAGGTGGGCGCGGGGTTGGGGTGGGGGTAGGGGTGTGGGCAGGAGAGACCACGAGGGACTGCTTTCTTTTTACAGGTTAAAAAAAAAGACAACGAGGGTCTGCTTTCTTTTTTTTCAGGTGTTTGTTTGGTACACTGGGGTGGGCTCCCAGTCTACCACCTGCATAATGGTGAGGAAGACAGCAGCAGATTGGGATTGGGCCCCCGTTGGCACAGAAATGGGTGGTGGGGCGTGCATGATGCCCAGGGGGATTGGGCACCCCCTCAGCACACAGCACACATCAAGGGCTGGGGACATTATGCCGATGGGGAGTGGGATCTCTCGTCTGCAAATTAAACTAGGCAGGGGGGGACTGAAGCTGACGGTGGTTGGGCCCCCCATTGGCAAGGAAAGATTGTTGGGGAGGTGCATGATGCCAAGGAGGATTGGGAACCCCCTTGGCACACACGTAGAATGGGAGGGGGGCATTATGCTGATGGAGAGTGGGCTCCCCCATCGGCAAATGAAGTGGCTGCGGCAGTCAGTGCCGCCATGTTTAGGTTAGGGAAGTGCTTCACTAGCAAGAGCACATCGGGATGTTCCACTGCGTGAGAAGTTTGGCTCTCATTGCAGCAGACCTTTCCCTAGATGTACTCACAACATTACATGTTGCTGGTGTGGTGCCTGCATGCTGCTTTATTGGGTATTGAGGGACGCACCTACTGATGCGTGTCCTGCATTCGCCCACAGTGACCGCACCTCCAAATCTGCTACTACTCTAATATGTTGGCTGGCGTGCAAGTGTGAGCTAACATAAAAGTGACTTCCATATATGGCTGAAGTCATCTAAGAATATGCCTGTAGGCCGAATTATTTAAATTAGATGACTCTTGTGATGACTTTAGAAGCAATCCCAATAACTATTCTTAAGATGACATCAAGATGATTCCAGGATGACCTCAGGATTGATCTCCAGTGACTCTGCACAAGTTATGGGCTTTATCTGACCCATTCGATGATGGAGGAGGACATAGCTCAGGGTAATCCTGTGTTCAGGGGTATAGATGGTATGCTGAGTGGGAGCCCCTTGCACTCAGTGTTTATGGGGTCGCTTACCCTCCTGTAGGAGATGCTGGATGTGGGCCCCTTTCATGGCTGAACACAACACATGGACAAACTAGGCATCAAGCATTTGACTCTCTTTACTAGGTTTTTACTATACAAATTCATGGGTACAATACACTGCTTCCCAGCCCAAGGACCACAGTCATTCAGCTTCTGTACAGTTCATTACCGTACTTCAAAAATGTTGTCCTGATCAACACCACCATGGCAGTAAATGTCCATTTCCGCTCCCTGTGACTTGTATTTAAATATAGGTACTGGGCTCTCCCTGTTCTTTCACCTGTAGGGGGCATCACAGTGCCAGGGGATGCCATATTCCCACCTTCACTAGCCATTGATCTGATAATTCCATGCTATGCAACAATGCCCTTTTCGGTTGGATTTTCACTGGAGGGTTTACTACTGACATGCTGGGGTGGTACCCACACTTCTGGTTGTACTTTTACCTCTGACAGTACACTCAGCTGGCAGTCCCTCACCATGCCACATCACTCTACCATTTTGTTCATTCCTAGCCATTTGGCAGGACCAAACTATTGCCATGCAGCAGGCACCCCATGATCCACCTACACGTGGTAGCATGCCAGAAGACAGGCTGTCTGCACTGCTTTTACCGTTTAGGGAATGCTCCTCCACACTTTCTTCACTTCCTCATCTTCCCAGAGAGTCAGAGAGAGTGAGAGAGACATATATATATATATATTTTTTTTTTTAATGCCAGCTCTACTCAGCAAAGTGGCACCTGCTGGTAGTGTACTCACCGCCACCACGTAGGAAACCTGGGTTTAAAACCCTAGCCCAACTCCCCTATCTCAAGCTGGTGTGGTATTGGATGCAATCCAGAGGCATTGTGTGTACACGTGTGAAATTTTCTACAAAATATTTTACGAAATTTGCGCATTTCACGAAATATTTCACAGGTGTGAAATTCCACTGGTGAAACTGTGAATTTTGCCCCCAAAATCATGCATTTCACCTGCAAAATCATGCATTTCAATGTTAAAGGAATTATTATAAGAAGAGTTATTATTTGCTCCTCCCTGCATGAATAGGTAAACAAATGCACCACATGGAATTAAATCATCAGTTAATTTATGGTGTGCCCTTTTCCAACTCATTTAAGAGAAAGTGTTACTTCTGGCATTTGCCTATTAACAGAGTGACATCTCTGTTGAAGAGAAATGTTGAACCTTAGGAGAACATTACTTAAAAATAATTATTGTATTTAACAACACATTTTGAAAGATCTTTAGCCTCAGTTGACTAGATATCTGCCTGGACCGAATATGTTATTAGAAAGATTTATGTGTAAGTGACTGTTAGGCATGGATGGACAGACTTGAGTGACTGAGTGAATTTGCTCTTTTGTCCAAATCTCAGTTAGTGTAAGTCTTGGGAAGGACTAGTCTAGGTTGGGATCTGTACGTTTTCCTGACACTCGAATGCCTGACAATATTTTGCCCATCTCACGTATCCCATCAGGGTCTCAGTTCCGACAACAGTTTCCCCGACCATAATTTGCCCGATTTTCTCCCAATAGCCAGACTTATTTTGAATTTCTTTCCTTCATACAACTCTGGCATACTACCCAGTAAACAACAAACAGAAAAAACGGAGCCATTGCAAAGTTACCTGATTATAATCAGTAGGTGACCTACCATGTTCAAGGCACAAGCCTCATGCTCCTAGTAGGATATCAGAATAGGCCAAACAGAGCATAAACAGAAAAAAATGATTGTTTGCAGACAGCTTTAGAACAAACTGAAAAACTTGAGTGTTTGCAAAGCACATTGACAAGCACAGTTCATGGTGATACTGTAAGATTTGTAACTGACGTACTTGATGTACTCGTCATGTTACAGTGTACTAACCCATCTGCAAGGGTCTGTTTTTATGTTTTTTCATGTTTCATTTAGCAGCTATTCTGTGAGAAACAGGAGAGAAGGTTACAGTTACAGGCTTCTCATGGTACAAGGGGTATACAGGGTTTAAAGCAAACAAAGTATTTTCAAATTGAGGAGTCTTTTCAATTCGGGCTTTATTGTATCAAACCATCAGCAAGAGAACAGGTCTTTTTTTTTTCCATTTATAATTTTATTAATTTTTCACCAAATATAACAAAAACAACAAAACAAATAGATAAACATTCACGTGAGAAAGGGCCCATTGGCTCCTTGTACATGAGATATACATAAGAGAATCCTGTACAGGGCCCTTTCTCCCCTTCCCCCTCCCTCAAACCCACCTAAACACCCTCCTCCCTCCCTGCAACATGGCATAGCAAGACAAACATGAAAAACCTGTTACACTATAAATAAAAGAGTTTAACCAACCGAATCATAGATATGTACATAGGACTTCTTAAAGAGAGAACAATGTATGCAATGATTCCCATTTCTTTTTGTATCTCTTGAGTTTGTTATTGAGACTGGCTATAGTTTTCTCTGTTCTCAAATTGGCAAGTAGTTCCCTTAGCCATTCATTATAGGAGATATCTTCGTTGTCTTTCCAATGCCTCAAGATTACCTTCTTAGGTAGTTATGGAGATAAGAGCCATGTGATAGCGCCTAACAGAGAGATTGATTGTGCTATAATCCCTATTAAACAAATTTCGGGGGTGAATAACTCTTTCAGACCTAGCAAAGGATCAGTATTCTGTTGAATCTTATCCCATAAAGCTGTAGCTTTAGAGCAAGACCAGAAGATATGGAAGATAGATCCTTCTTCCTTATCACATCTATTACAAGTCGGGGTAGACAGGAGTCCCATTTTAAATAACTTTTGTGGAGTATAATATAAATTATGCAAAATGTGAAATTGGGTGAGACGTAATCTATCCTGCGATACATATTTATGACAGTTCTTCCATAGTGACTCCCAGTGTAACTCCTGAGTTGGAAAAAAGGAGGTCCAAAAATCCGATGGTGCGAAATAATTTGGGTAGGCCCATTTATACAGTATTTTATAGATTTGTGATACCATTTTTTGAGCTCCGACTAAGGCTCCCAATTCAGTCCTGTAACTTCTTGGACTTACATTGGGAGGTGAGATACCAAACACTTTAACAATAAGGTGTCTTAATTGGTAAATTTTAAAAATATATGTACCAGGCAAGTTCAATACCGATAATATTTCCGGAGATGATAGCCACCTATGGTCCTCTGAGATCAATGAAGCCAGGGGTAGGTCCCTGATAACCGTTAACCATTTGGTGGTAAGTGTTTTATTGTTTATCTTTAAGTTGGGGTTACCCTCAATTGGTTGATCTATGTCCCGTGTATGATTATATTTAAGAAAGTTGCACAACTGCGAATGCACTCTGACCGAGATTGCTATTGGTGTGCTTTTTAACTGTACCGGTAAAGAGCTATAATTAATATAATAAAGAGCTGTCAGGGATACTCCATTAGCCACCATAAGAGAAAGTTCAATGTTAAGCCAGAGAGGAATGAATGGAGAAGAAAGAAGTTCTTCCCTCGGTGTGAGCCATCTTAGGTATTTAGCACTATGCGCAGCCCAGTAATAAAAGGAGAAATGAGGAAGACGCATCCCACCCCTGTCTTTAGGGGCCGCTAATTTATAATATGCCAATCAAGGATGTTTATTCTCCCATATAAATTTTGTGATCATCTCCTGAACTCTTCGGAACCATGCTAGAGGTAGCCAGATATTAAGCAGATCCATCGGATAGAATAGCCTTGGAAAGACATTCATTTTAATTAAATTAATCCTCCCCCACAAAGACATAGGCAGTTTAGACCATCTTCCAAGGTCCGCCTCAACAACTCAAAGTAGCGAATCTAAGTTACGCTTCTGCATAAGGGCAATATTTCTGGAGATAATTATACCCAGATATTTTAAGGTATCCTGTGCCCAAGAGAGGCCAAAGGCCTCTACGGAGCTCCGCTGAACCTTGTGATTGAGGGGAAAAATAACCATCTTGCCCATATTTAACTTATAATTAGATAAAAGACTATATTCTCTAATTACCGTGAGCATAGCCAGAATCGAACTCTATGGATCAGATAATTGTAATAGTATATCATCCGCATATGCTGCTACCTTGATTTGATGGTCCAGAACCTTTATGCCCTTAATCTGAGAACACCCCATTAAACGACGAACCAAAGGTTCCAAATACAGATTGAAAAGTAAAGGAGATAGTGTACCTTGCCTGGTACCAGATTCTAATGGGAAAACAGCTGACATCTCCCCATTCACCATGATTTTAGCTGAAGGACCATGATATAAAGCCCTTATCCACTGTTGAAATTCGGAAGGGAAATTATAAGCCTTCAGTGTACCAAATAAGAAATTCCAGTTCACCCTGTTGAAGGCTTTCTCGGCATCTAAGGAGACCAGCACAGCCGGGTGCTGGGCATCTCTTGCCACAGACAAAACATGCATTAGTGTTCTAAGGTGATCCACAGAGGATCTTCCTTTCATGAACCCAACTTGTTCCATTCCAATGAGGGACGGTAGAACCCTGTTGAGACGGATCGCTATTAATTCGGTCAAAATTTTGATGTCCTGATTTAAGAGTGAGATAGGCCAATAACTAGAAGTTGATTCCGGATTAAGACCCGCTTTGGGCAATACCACTATTAGGATTCAAATAATGTGGAATCTATCTCTTTTTCCTGTAAAATGTGTTGAAAGAGTAAATGTAACAACGGAATAAGCTGTTTTTGGAATTGCTTATAAAAATTAGAGGAAAACCCATCTGGTCCTGGGGATTTATCCGAAGGTAAGCTGTCAATTGTCCTTTGTATCTCCTCTGTCGAGATGGGCATTATTAATGATTGTTGTTGTGGGGTGGACAGCCCTGGTAACTTAACTTCCTCTAAATAGCGATCCACTTCCTGAATAGTGGGGGGCTGTAACATCGAACTATATAAATTAGAGTAATAAGTTTTAAATTCTCAGACTATATCCGCCGGTGAGGTGTTCAGAGTACCATCAGTGCTAGATATCATAGAGGAAATGTACCTGGCCAATTCCTGCTGTTTAAGGCGTAACGCCAAAAGTCTGCCTGCCTTTTCCCCTTGGTCTGTATACGAAGCCTTCGCCTTCTGTATAGCAAATTCTGCCTTTTCCCTTAGAATTTCCAAATACTTATCATTTAATTTGCACAATTTAGCCCTTATTTCTTCCGTAGGGGAAACTACCACCTGGGCCTCCAGAGCTCTTATTTGTGTAAGCAAAGTGGTTGATTCCTGCTCTCTTTGTTTTTTCCTTTGTGAGGAGAGACTAATCAGCACCCCCCTCATATATGCCTTAAACGTACACCGTAATAGGTCTGCTCTAGATATAGATCCCATGTTAAACTCTATAAACTGATCAATATGTTTACTAATGGTGTTATTTATTGCTTTATCCTTCAAAAGCTGGTTATTAAGTTTCCACCTTAACGATCTACCCTGCATGGGTACCATGGATAATTGGCAACACACCAGTGAGTGATCAGAGGGTGGACCAGGTTGATTAGATGCTTCAAACACCCCGGCTAATAAAGTTTTGGAAAAAAATATATAATCTATTCGTGACGAGGTCTTATGTACCGGGGAGGTGAAAGTATAGCCCTTGTCCCCAGGATGGAGTACTCGTCATATATCACATAACCCCAGGCTATCAATCAATTCTCTAAAGGCCCAATGCGCCTGCAAGTTTCTATGTTGCCCCCGATGTACAATCCATCCTCGGATCAAATACTATGTTCATATCTCTCCCAAAATCATGGGAACCGATAAGAATGGAGCTAAACATTAACCAGTCGCATAAAAACTCAGAAGAGTCATAATTAGGCCCATATATACTCCCCAACAACAGTTCCATGGTATATAATCGACAGTGAACAAATACATATCTGCCTTGAGAATCATTAAGTACTTGAAAAAGTGTAAAAGGAATCTTTCTAGAAATCAAAATAAGGACCCCGTAGCTTTGAGATGTACCTGCTGAAGAGAAAACATGACCAATTTGTTGTCTCCGCATCTGCAGTGCTTCGACATCTAGGAGATGAGATTCCTGAGCAAACACAATTTCAGTAGATAATAATGCCAAATGCTTCAGGACCGTATATTGCTTTAGCTGGTGTCTCAGTCCTTTCACATTCCAAGAAACAAACCTTAGTGAACTCGTCATATTATCACTTTAGGAGTTGTATCTATGACATATGGGAATGACATTCCGGTCCACTTTCTAACTCTACTCTCTTGCCTTGATCTAACCGTCTTACTGAGAACCCCCCCTCTCCCGACCCCCTTCCTTCCATGTTCCCTAAGGTATCCCTGCCACTCACAAGTAAAAATGAAAACCCATATCCCCTCAAACCTCCCAACCCTCCTTGCTATCCTAGCCCAAGCCAGCAGCTAACTAAACAGCAACCACCCTGCCCACCCACCCGACCACCTTACTGCCCATGTCTTTAACTACCACTTTCAGCACGTCCCAGAAATCCTTGCCAAACAGATATCGACTTGGAAAATATTACCCTGATATCACAGTGCCTCTCATTAAGAAAATATTAGCATAAATAAGCTACCTCTAAACCTCAGTTACCCGTAATTCCTACAGGAAACCTACTTCTGTCTCAATGATTAAGATAACATAACAAGAACTTTAACGGCTTCATATGAATACTACCTGAGTTCAGCTTAGACTAAACGTGTACTCTTTCCAATTCCATCTTTTATCCCTTTTAATTATTATTTCTAACGGTTCTACGCTTTCAAACCTTTTTTTGCAAAAGTAAAACGTGGTCTAGGTCGCTTGCCCAGTCACTGCATCTATCCATGCATTTTAAACTCCAGTACTTATGCGAAACTGGGAGTCCTTCTAAACCCCTACTGCTAACTGATAGGCAGATTTTGGCCATCACCTTTAATAAACAAAAAAAAAAAAGGAAAACCCAAAACTGTTTGTTGTAAAGCCCCACTGAAATTTTAAGGGGTCCATCACATATTCGAGATGTAGCTTTAGCGATAGCTAACATCAAGCATTCACTTCCTTTGCCCCTTTTGATTAGCCTCGTTATATAGTCTTAGCCAAACCTCTTACAGCTATTTGAACCACCTATAAACCTAAAGAACCGAGAATCAGAGATGAGTAAAGAACAGTTCTCTGGAGCCAGCTATGTACAGCGAGCTCCAGCGCTTACAATAGTCTTAATGTTCCAGTCTTTGTCTCCCTCCTGTGGACAGAGATGCAAATCACGCCTAGGGCTCTCCCTTTACAAGCTCCACAGCACACTTCTTCCTTTGTTCCATACCAGACAAGGGCAGTGGCCATAGGAGCTGCAATGTAACTTTACGGGGAACTATCTCCCCACATCAGAGATTCGATATACACTGCGAGACACACAAAACCTTAAAGCACTATTCAAACAGTGAGTTCAACCCCAAAGATACAGTTTCATCAGCACATCCTCCTAATTCCGCTAAATTTTCAAGCGATATATTCATTTTTCACAGAGCATCTTAAAGCCCTGCCCGTTTTGTGCACATCAACGATCACAAAATAAATCTGGTAACACCTTCTTCAATTCAGTAGTCGCCGACTCTGCATCCTCAAAAGTGGTCCAACTGCCATTCAGAAACACTTGAAATCTCGCTGGGTACCCCATTCTAAATTTAATGCCCGCAGCGAGTAACTTAACTGCCACTTGATGGAAGGAGGCTCTTCTTTGCCTCACTGATAATGGCAAGTCCTGGGCTCTAGAACTTTCACTTCAGCCCACGAATTTCTTGTAAGCACTAACTTTCATAGTGAAGTGCTGGACTTCTTGGTAGTTAAGAAATCTGAAGATAAATGTGCGAGGAAGGGACCCCTGCGATGGGGGTGGACGGAGGACTCTGTGGGCATGCTCAATAACATATTTGTCCCCAAATGGTGAGGGACCAGCAATCGATTCTACAAATTTTTGCGCGAAACCCACAGCATCTTGACCCTCTTCCTTTTCAGGCAGCCCGATTACGACTGCATTGTTACGCCTGCTCCTACCCTCCAAATCTTCTACTTTGTTCTCCAAACTTTTAAGTCTGTGCCGTGTGGCTGTAAGCTCCATCTCCATTCTTTGCTGCTTTTTTTCTGTTGATAGTAGTCTGGCTTCATTGTCCGAAGTACGGGTTGTCACGTCCTCAAGAGCTTGTGCCATGGACTTGATTTCCTCTGATATCGATCGGAGCTCCGATCGAAAAGGTTTAAATTCCTCTAGGAACCGGGACAGGGTAAGCGGCTCTGTTTCAGGATCACCATGGGTAGGGCTTACTGCGGTAGCCATTTCAATAGCCCTTGCCTTCTTAGGAGCTTTTTCAGGGGTTGATGGCGGCGTGTGCTTTAAAGCCGATTTCTTCATCCCTAAGGACCTCCCGTCGACTCTCCTTCGGTGTACAGGTAAGAGGGGGATTTCAGCAGACACCCTACTTGTTTTCTGGGTCATTTCTGGCTTTAAAAGCTGTTTTAGAACGTAATAGGTGGACCGGTGGCCGGAGCGATCTCAAGAAGCTACCATCCAGCCAGCTGCATCACGTGGTCTCCGCCAAGAGAACAGGTCTGTTTTTATGTTATTTCATTTACCAGCTTTCAGGTCTGTTTTTCTGTTTTTTCTATTAATTTTGCAAACTCTGGATACAGAAACACTGCACTGCTAAATGCTGTTGGGATTATGGTTATTGGTAAAAAATACCCATCGGTAAGGTACAAGTACATGGTACACGGAGAACCATGACTGGGATGTCAACATACCGGGGTTCACAGTCTACAGAAGGGACAGGGAGGGGAAAGGAGGAGGTGGAGTAGCTCAGTACTTAAGGAAAGGGATCAAAGCTACAGAACTAAAAAGTAAAGGGGGAGGACAAGAGGCACTCTGGGTCACCTTGGGGACAGAGAATGGCATCACAATCCGCACAGGGGTTGTATACAGACCCCATCTCAAGGGGAGGAAATGGACAAGAAAATGATAAAGGACATTCTCAAAATGGCTGAAAAAGCGGAGGTACTGTTGATGGGGGACCTGAATATGCCAGATGTTAACTGGATGACATGTACTGCAGCCAATTCCAAGAACAGGGTCATTCTCGATGCCCTGCAGGGGACAGGCCTTAGACAGCTAGTGTTGGAACCCACTTGGAAGGGAGCAATACTAGACCTGGTACTCTCAAATGGAGAAAGGATCACAAATTTAGAAGTCAGTAGACATCTGGGAACAAGCGACCACTACACAGTGTGCTTCACAATGAGCACAACCACTGAGACAAGCCATACAAAAACAAGGATACTGGACTTTAGAAGGGCTGACTTTGGCAAAATTGGTGAATACCTGAGGAATACACTAGCAAATGGCCAAAAAGGTGGGGTGGAAGAACAATGGAGAAAAATTAAAACTGTCATCATAGAGGCAACAAGCCTTTGTGTGAAACAAATAAAGAAAATAAAGTGGAGTAAAACACCGCTATGGTTCTCAAAAGAGGTGGCAGGGAAGGTTGAGGAGAAAAAATGCAGCATTCAGAAAGTATGAGGAATCACAGAAGGAGCACGACAGGGAACTGTATTGATTAAAGCAGAAAGAAGTGGGGAAGGCAGTCAGAATAGCAAAAGCATAAACTGAGGAAAAAATAGCCAGTTCGGTTAAGAAGAGGGATGCAACTTTTATAGGTACATTAGGGAGCACAGAAAGGTTAAGGGAGGAATAGTGAAGATTAATAAGGGAGAGGGGAGGTGGGCAGAGTGAGACAGTGAAAAGGCAGAGATACTGAATGAATACTTTTGCCTAGTATTCACAAAAGAAGATGAGGAGGAGTTACCTTAACCAGACAATAGAATCACTCTGGGTAAGGGGGTTGACACCAGTCCATTTACAGAAGAAAGAGTCTTGAAAGAACTCCTAAAACTCAAGGTGGACAAAGCAATGGGGCCTGATGGGATTCACCCCAGAATCCTAAAAGAACTAAGGGAAGACCTAGTGACACCACTGACCACACTTTTTAACAAATGATGGAAGGATGGGGTGGTACGTGAGGCTGGAGCAGGGCAGATGTGATTCCCCTTCACAAAAGTGGGAGCAAGGCAGAAGCAGGAAACTACAGACCTGTAAGTTTGACCTCAGTGGTAAGGAAAATGATGGAATCACTTTTGAAAGAAAGAATTGTTGAGTACCTAGAGGCCAGCAGGGCACAGGCCCAAAGCAGCATGGATTTACAGCAGGAAGGTCGTGTCAGATGAATCTAATTGATTTCTTTGACTGGGTGACCAAAGTAATAGACCAGGGAGGGGCTGTGGATATGGCCTACCTAGACTTTAGCAAGGCATTTGACACAGTCCCGTACAAAAGATTAATAATCAAGTTAGCCAGCCTGGGAGTGGGTCCCAGGGTGGTGGCCTGGGTAGCAAACTGGCTGCACAACAGGACACAGAAAGTAACAGTGAATGGAAAACATTCTGAAGAAAGGGGGGTTACTAGTGGAGTACCTCAGGGCTCAGTACTGGGTCCAGTCCTCTTTAACATCTTTATAGGTGACATTGCAGAGGGTCTGGAGGGAAAGGTATGCCTCTTTACAGATGCCACAAAGATCTGTAACAGAGTTGATACACAAGGTGGGGTAGAAAGGATGGGAAGGGACTTGGCAAGGTTGGAGGAAAGGTCAGATATATGGCAACTTAGATTCAATGCAAAGAAGTGCAAAGTAATGCATCTGGGAAACAAAAACCCAGGGGAAGAGTACACAATAGCAGGGGAGGTACTAACAACAACAAAAATGGAAAGGGACCTGGGGGTAGTCATATCAGATGATCTAAACATAGACTTTGACGGCAGATAAGGACCGCTAGGCCCATCTAGTCTGCCCATTTCCCTACCTACAGGATAGGCCGCAGATCCTAGTTAACCAACAGCCTATATCTTCCTGCCCCCCACAAGAATTGCCTTATGTCTGTCCCATGCATTCTTGAATTCTCCCACAGTTTTAGACCCCACAACTTCATCAGGAAGGCTGTTCCATGCATCTACTACCCTCTCTGTGAAATAATACTTCCTCACATTGCCCCTGAACCGCCCTCCTTCTATCTTTAAATTGTGTCCCCTTGTTCTTGCAAGTCTCTTTTTCTGAAAGATGCTACCCTCTTGGACTTTGTTGATTCCCTTGAGGTACTTGAAAGTTTCTATCATGTCCCCCCTCTCCCTTCTTTCCTCAAGGGTATACATATTAAGCTCCTTTAGTCTCTCCTCATATGGCTTCTCTTGCAGACCCTGCACCATTTTAGTTGCCCTCCTCTGGACTGCCTCTATCCTGTCTATGTCCTTGCGGAGATGGGGTCTCCAGAACTGGACACAGTATTCCAGATGGGGTCTCACCAACTGTCTGTACAGAGGGATAACAACTTCCTGTTTTCTGCTGCTGATGCCTCTCCCTACACATCCCAGTATACCCCTGCCCTCCCTACTGCCTTCTCATATTGCTTGCTAACCTTAAGGTCATCTGACATGATTACCCCAGGTCCCTTTCCTGTTTTGTTGTTGTTACTACCTCCCACCCATTGTGTATTCTTCCTGGGTTCTTGTTTCCCAGGTGCATTATTTTGCACTTTTTGCATTGAATCCTAGCTGCCATACATCTGACCATTCCTCCAACCTTGCCAAGTCCCTTTTCATCCTTTCCACGCCTCTTGTGTATCAACCCTGTTGCAGATCTTTGTGTCATCTGCAAAAGGCATACTTTTCCTTCCAGTCCCTCTGCAATGTCACTGATGAAGACATTAAAAAGGACTGGACCCAATACTGAACCTCTGCGGTACCCCACTGGTAGCCGCCTCTTTCTTCAGAGTGACTCCATTTACAATTACCTTCTGTGTCCTGTTGTCCAGCCAATGTTTTACCCAGGCTACCACCCTGGGACCCACTCCCAGGCTGGTTAATTTGACTAATAATCTTTTGTGTGGGACTGTGTCAAATGCCTTGCAAAGTCTAGGTAGGCTATGTCCACAGCCCTCCCTGGTCTACTACTTTGGTCACCCAGTCAAAGAAATCTATTAGATTCATCTGACATGACCTTCCCGCTGTGAACCCATGCTGCCTTGGATCCTGTGCTCCACTGACCTCTAGGTACTCAATTATTCTTTCCTTCAGAAGTGACTCCATCACTTTCCCTACCACAGAGGTCAGACTGACAGGTCTGTAGTTTCCTGCCTCTGTCTTGGTCCCACTTTTGTGAAGGGGAATCACATCCATCTTCCTCCAGTCCTCGGGTACCACACCATCCTCCCATGATTTATTAAAAAGAGGTTGGTAAGCAATGTGAGAAGTCAGTAAGGAAAGCCAGGGGGATACTGGGATGCATAGGAAGGGGCATAGCAAGTACAAAAAGGGAAGTGGTTATCCCTCTATACAGACAGTTGGTGAGACCCCATCTGGAGTACTGTGTGCAGTTTTGGAGACCTCATCTATGCAAGGACATAGACAGGATGGAAGCAGTCCAGAGGAGGGCAACTAAAATGGTGCAGGGTCCGCATCAGAAACCATATGAAGAGAGACTGAGAGAGCTTAATATGTATACCCTTGATGAAAGGAGGGATGGGGGGACATGATAGAAATGTTCAAGTACCTCAAGGGAATCCACAAAGTCCAGGAGGGTAGCATCTTTCAGAAAAAGAGATGTGTAAGAACAAGGGGGCACAATTTAAAGATAGAGGGGGGACGGCTCAGGGGTAATGTGAGGAAATTTTTTTCATGGAGAGAGTGGTGGATGCATGGAACCGCCTTCCTGGGGAGGTTGTTGGGTCTAAAACAGTGGGGGAATTAAAACATGCATGGGACAGACATAAGGCAGTTGTAGTGGGGGGTGGCAGGAAGTAGGCTGTTGGTTAACTAGAATCTGCAGCTTATCCAGTAGGTAGGGAAATGGGCAGACTGGGTGGGCCAAGTGGTCCTTATCTGCCATTAAAGTCTATGTTTCTATGTTTCTAAGTTGGGAATTCATTGTCGGGGAAAATATGCGACAGGCAATTACATGTTTCCTGTCCATCAACAGAGGCAACAGTTAAGAAAGTAAGCCTCTCTAACAATTATTTGCCACAAAACAAAATTGTACCCCAGTTTCTCACCATATAATGTGACCCAAGTCTTCTACCCTGTTGCTGATATTCCCATCCTCCTGCTTTGCCCATAAATAGCCTAACATAGATAGTACATGATCATCATCTTCTTGCAGTCAGACAAAAGGTTTACCAAAGATACATCAGGCAAAAATAGGCGCTCAGTCCTGCACTGGCACATTGATTCTTTGTAGGACTAGTGTTGCAGCAAAATTTAGTGAAATTCTGACTCTCATGTGTGAAATTCCACATTTCACCTGCGAAATGCGGAATTTCACATTTCACACCCGAAAAATTCATGGGTGAAATGCACAAATTTCACTAAACATTTTGTGTGGTGAAATTTGTGATTTTGCTGGAATTTTGCTGGTGAAATTAAATTTCGCTGCAACACTGTGTCCCAGCCCGGAAGACAAAGGTGGTGGATGTCCTGCTCTATTATTGCCTCCTTGGGTGGGAAGCAGTAGAAGCTGATGCAGTGAGTGACCTCACTGTCTCAGCCAGCACTAACCAGGTGGGCAGTGCTTCATGGCACCATTGACTGAAGCTAGGCATGGAGGGCAAGCAAGAAAACTTGGAGGCAAACCTAGAGACCTGGGTTTGAATCCCACAGCCCCCACTTGCATACTGTGGGGCCCTTAGCAAGTCACTTAACTTCCTTGTGTAACCCCCCTGCAAATGGGGGTTCCCAAAAGACTTCCAGGAGCTTGCTTGAATGCTCCAAGCCTGAATGGTGTTTGGTGTTTAAGCCATTTATCTGTGAGTGTTTTTAGAGCCTCTGGTACTGTCTCTTTAAGAGCTGTCTGCTTGAGACATAATTAGTTTATATGGGGGGACGGTGTATTTCTCTGCTTGAGTACCACTCGAGCTGCTGCCAATTAACTCCATTTTTGCAGTCACTAGGGGTGCAAAGGGAACCTATCTGAAAGATGTAACTGTTTGCCAGAAATCATTTAGAGTAATAATGAAAATACAGTTTGTCTAACCTGCTTTCTTTGCAGTCAGAACTGTGTCTGCCTAGTTCCCCATTCTAGTTTTGAACTGCTGAACTGGACCAATCAGTGTGGGATAAGGTAGCTCTAAAATGGTGCCTTGGATGAATCAGAACTTGGACTCATAATCTGAGCCAGCCACAAGAGGATTGTATGGGCAGTGACTCTGGGAGATGTAGTTTGGACTTCTGCGCCTTTTTGGACCAATAGGGGCAGTCTATTGTGAGTGACAGCCAATCCAGCCAAGAACTGGGAGGAACTCAAAGGAAGTGCCCGGTTTTGTCTGCTGGCGTTTCAGGTGAGCTCTGGCAGTGAAGAGGGAAGGATCCCTTCGCTTTTTCAGTGTGCAGTTTTAGTCGGAAACGTGTGTAAGGCCCCGAGTTTGGTCTGCAGCTTGTGTAACTGCTTGTTAGGACTGAATCCATCCTGTGAAGAGAATCAAAGGATATCTGAAGAGTAGAAACCAGGCTCACCCTGTAGAAGACTGGAGAAATTGCTGAATTGCACTCGGTCTGTCAGGAACTGAATCTGCTGTGTGTTCTCCCGGGTATTGTGCAGTAATTGCGATCGGGATAGAGAAGCAGCCTGCCTGGTATAGTACTTTCTGTTCACCATATAAATGTGTGAGGAGGCTTGTGTAGCTCAAGTGAATCCTGCTGCCATTAAAGGACTTTTGCCTGTTACTGTTTACCATATAAATGTGTGAGGAGGCTTGTGTAGCTCAAGTGAATCCTGCTGCCATTAAAGGACTTTTGCCTGTTGCAGTTTGTCATATAAATGTGTGAGGAGTCTCGTGGAGCTCAAGAGTAGCCCTGCTGACATTGAAGGACCCTATCTTGTTTGGAGGTCGTGAGTACTAATTCAGGGTCTCCTGTTGAATTGCCACATTAAATCCAAATGGAATTACTGTACTGCTGACTGTTTAACTAATTTTTCTTTCCTCTGTGAAAGGGCCCCTACCAGCTGCCACGGTTTGGACTAGCCACTAGGGTTTGGGTACCCAGGGACAGTAACTGGTAGGGATAGGCCTGTGCACAGAGCCATAGGTAGATGAGTAAAGTGATAAGCTAATTAACCTGATTTCCCCCTGTCCTTGTTATATTCCCCCTAAATAAATCAGAGCTGCTTGTTTCAACAAAGTTATACTGCCTGAGGTATTTGTCAATGTTAAAGTATTGTACTGTGATTGTTGCACTGTATCTTATTTTACAGGAGGTCCCAGTGCCTGAACCAGATCTGGGGGTAAGTGTATACTGTGAAAGTAATTCTGATATACTGTGTGGGCCACTAGTGGGAAGAAAGGGGGGTTGCAGTGTCCCAGAGGGCTGTGACCAAGTTAGTTTAACTATTGCAAACCCTGACCTCTGGGTGGAGGCACCCACCATCGGATCCAGGCCCCTCAACCTGTTAGTGGCAAATCAGGCAGGGGTAGTAGCCCCTGGGATAGCGCCATCTAGGGGTTACATCTTGGAGGCTCACCACTGGGATTGTGTGTCCTCTAGTGGCCATATTTACGAACCACTGTTAAAAAAAAAAAAATGGGTACCCCGACAGAAGTGGCTGTGCACCGCTGGTGGAGTGGTGTACTGGGGAGGAGATTGACCCCCAAAATGCTATGCTTATCCTGAACATCCCCCTGGGTATCAATACGGACACTGTACAGGGAGTACTTTCCAAGGTCGAAGGTTTACAAAACCCTGTGGTGGTGGGTCGGCATGCTGATCTGCTCACCCACACTTTCCTGGCCCTAGTAGAGTTTAAGGATCCCATAGATGGCTCCAAAGTGCCACAGACAATTACCCCAGAGGTAGCCCTCACTGCCTGGAGAGTGATAACTAAGGACAGTAAAGACCCGGAGGGGAATGAGCCCCCACCACTATCTGAAACTTTTGAGGAGAAATTTGCTAAATGGTTGCTGGGGGAAGGGAAAACTGTGGAGGACTTGAAGAAACTATTCTTGCCACCTGGGGTGTTCCTCCCCAACACCCTCTCCGCTCCAGTACCCGTAATGGTGGCTGAACCAATGCAGACTCCTATTTCGCACCTGCCATTAGTCATGACTCTTACGAAGGTTGAGGATCTTCTCTGGCACCCTCCCCACCCCCCAAGGGGAGGATGATTGGGAGACCTGGATAGACTATGTTGCCCCCCAAGTGCTAGAATGGCAATGCTCGGAAGCCGAAAAGCAAAAGAGGGTTAGTGAGAGCCTCCGAGGTCCTGCCCTGGCTACCATCCATGCTAAACGGGCCAGTAACCCTGAAGTGACTGCACAGGCTTATCTTGAGGCCTTGGAGAATGTGTATGGGAGCCCAGATTCTGATGAGGACCTATGGTGGAGAGTAAGAAATGCACAACAGTACCAAGGGGAGTTGTTGTCTGTGTATGTATCTCGGCTGGAAAAATTGTTGCAAGAATGCCTCAGAATGGGTAGTTTGCCAGCGACTGAACTGGACCGAACCAGGCTGGACAGGATCCTTAAGTCTGCCCCCTTCTCAGAACTGCTGTTGCTTCAGTTACGCCTGGCAAATTGATGAATCCCACCTCCTATGATGAGTTAATGAGAGAAATTTGAGGAGTTGAGAAAGGCGACCTCGGGAGGGACCTGCACTAATAGCTGCGTCTCGACCGGAGTGACTGAGGGGACCCATCAAGTGAAGTTCAGGGGCAGAGGTTGGCAGTCAATGAGTGCTCTGACAAGGAAAAAGATATGCCACAATGGGGCGAACTGTTGAGAGAGATCCGGGAATTCAAAAACAGTCCCTTTATGAAGGCCACGCCTGCAAGTACGGGCCCCAACCTATATCCGGCTGCATCTGCTATGGGGGTGGGGGTACCCACCCATGTTTCTCCTGCTGATAACAGCTCCAAACTCAATTCCTTGACAACAGAAGTGGAGAAACTGATGAGATGTCTCCAAATACTTATCACGCCACAGACAGAGATGGCACCAAGGTTTCCAGTTAGTAATACCCCCGCCCTGGCTCCCAGTGTGGTGCCTCGGCCAGCTCAAACTCCAGAAAGTATGTTTTGCTATAATTGTGGGAAGGATGGGTACATGAAAAGGGCATGCCCGTCCCCAAAAGACACTGACAAAGTTGCATATAGGCTACAAGGAGAGCTTGGAGGAACAAATCAGTGGTTAAGAGGTGCACGAAATGATCCCAGTGAGGGCACCAAAATGCTAACTCACGTCCTTTTGTGGCAAGGTCAGTTGCCCAGGCCCCCACTACCGCCTCTCCAGACTGGTCCAGAATAGTGGGTCCCTCCATGGAGACCACTGTAAAGGTGAATGGAGTGTCTACAAGAGCTGTATTAGACAGTGGCTCCCAAGTGACAATTATGTTCCAGGATTGGTATCAGAAGCATTTGTCAGACGCCCTTACAACCATTAGAAGGACTGCATGTATGGGGGTTAAGTGAGAAGGCCTACCCTATTCTGGGTATATCCGATTGGCTCTTTCCCACCTCCTGGCTGGAGTGGCGAACATGTAGAGACCCTAGCCTTAGTGTGTCCCCACTGGACTGTATGATGGTGTCCTTTGTTGATTGGAACAAATGCTCATATGTTTGGAAGGTTGGCACAGTTATGTTATGAAAACAGGGTCAAAGACTAGTAGAGCTTTAAGAGTTCGGCTTTTAATTAAGAAGGCCTATGAGGCACAGAGAGATGCTGAAAAATAGAACCAGAGGAACCGGTCGGAATTGTATGGAAGAAGGATCCTGAGTCTCTGATCCTGGCGCCAAATGCCCAGTGTACCTTACAGGGAGAGGTCCATATCAGAAAGAATGTTAAGAATAAAATATTAATGTTGGATGCACCAGGCGATGGAAAATTGCCAGAGGGACTGCTGGTCAAGCCTAGTATTTTGCCCGCTAGACCCCATGCTTATGCCAGAAGGGTAATGGTCCAAGTTCATAATGTGTCTGAAAGAGACATTCGAGTGAATAGAGGTTGCATCCTGGCTAATGTGCATTGTGCAGACACTGCAGTGCTACCCAGCAGCAAGAGTTCGAGGAAGAATGACAGAGTAACGTCTGACTTGTTTGATTTCGACGACTCCCCGTTGCCAGCTGAATGGAAAGTGAAGATCAGTGAGAAGCTTGCCCAGAGAGACCAGGTGTTTTCTTTAAAGGAATGGGACGTAGGATGCGTGCAAGGAGCTAAGCACAATATCCGGCTGCATGACGAAAGACCATTTCGTGAGAGGTCTCGACGCCTGGCACCTGCTGATATAGATGATGTGAGACGGCATCTGCAAGAGATGTTAGCTACTGGTGTAATACAAGAATCCAGAAGCCCTTATGCTTCCCCCATTGTGGTAGTGAGGAAAAAGAATGGGACAGTAAGGATGTGCGTGGATTATCGCACCTTAAACCGGCGGACTATCCCTGATCAGTACACAATGCCCCGCATTCAGGATGCTTTGGACTGCCTAAACGGGAGCAAGTGGTTCTGTGTTGGATCTCTGCAGTGGGTACTACCAGATCCTGATGGCCCCAGAGGACCGTGAGAAGAAAGCCTTTATCTGTCCGCTTGGCTTCTATGAATTCATGAGGATGCCTCAAGGTTTCAGGTGCCCCAGCCACTTTTCAATGATTGATGGAGCGTGCAGTGGGGACAATGAACTTACTAGAGTGCCTGGTATACTTAGATGATGTTATTGTGCTTGGCAGCTCACTGGAGGAACATGAGAGCAGATTATTTAAGGTATTGGACCGACTGGAGGACTTTGGCCTTAAACTGTCCATTGATAAGTGTCAATTCTTTCAAACATCAGTAAAGTATGGGACACATAGTATCCACCGAGGAATAAAGACCGACCCAAGTAAAGTTGAGGCCTGACCACCTGGCCACAGCCCAAAAATCTAAAAGAACTGCAAAGATTCCTGAGATTCTGTGGTTATTATCGGCGTTTCATCAAGGACTATTCAAGAGTGATCCGCCCTTTACTTAACCTTACTCAAGGGTATCCCCCAACCCACAAAAAATACCAAAAGTCAGCATCCTCAAGACTGAAAGAGTGTATTTTCATCCGAGTGAAGTATTTGGGGCCCGCTGGACTCCTGATTGTGAGACTGCTTTTCATGAGATCATATATCAACTTACCCATGCTCCAGTGCTGGCCTATGCCGATCCAAGAAAACCTTCGTCCTGCACACTGATGCTAGCTTGCAAGGGTTGGGGGCTGTGTTGTACCAAGAGCACGAGAATGGCCTGAGACCAGTGGCCTTTGCCAGTAGAAGCCTGACCCCATCCGAAAAGAACTATCCTGTACATAAGTTAGAGTTCCTAGCTTTGAAGTGGGCTATTGTTGACCAATTCCATGAGTACTTGTATGGAGCTAAAATACTAGTAAAACTGACAATAATCCTTTGACCTATGTGCAGACCTCAGCTAAGTTGGATGCCACTGGCCATAGGTGGCTTTCTGCATTATCTACATATGACTATGCTCTCGAATACCGAGCAGGTCTGAACCACATAGATGCTGATGCTCTCTCCGGAGGCCTGTTCCCAGAATGATTGGGTCAGATTGGCAGAACCTGACATTCGGCACTCTGCGGAAGTTTGACAGGGAGGAACAAATGTCCACGGACGCAGTGGACTGCATGGTGGATTGCTTGGGACCCTCTGAGAATTGCATACCTGATGCTTATTGCCACTTTTCTGCAATAGACATTGGTGCACTGCCTCAGCTGGACAATGGCAGTATTCGGCGGGCTCAATCCCGCGATCCCATGATCAAATCAGCTTTAGAAGCCCTCTATGCAGGAAAAGATGTGCCCAAATTACGCTCCACTGATTTGAGAACTGCACTGTTATACAAAGAAGGTCCTAAGTTGAAATTGATCAATAAACTGTTGTACAGAGAAACAGTAGACAGAGGGGGACAAGTAGACAAACAACAACTAGTGCTGCCCACTGCCTTTCGAGACTCAGTACTGAGATCCTTGCACAACCATGGGGCACCTGGTATAGACAGAACACTTGACTTGGTGAGATCCAGATTCTATTGGCCTAAGATGGGGCTGATGTGGGCAACACATTCGAACTTGTATCGCTGCTTACAGAGGAAAGCTTTGCCCCAGAGGGCTGCCCCGCTTGTTAACATCACCACCAGTGCACCCATGGAGCTGATCTGTATTGATTTTCTGAGTTTGGAGTCAGATCAAAGAAATATCAGTAATGTGCTGGTGGTCACTGACCATTTCACGAGATATGCCCAAGCTTTCCCACCAAAGACCAGAAAGCATCCACTGTGGCCAAAGTACTTGTAGAAAACTTTTTGTTCACTATGGGCTCCACAAAGAATCCATTCTGATCAAGGGAGAGACTTTGAGAGTCGTCTGATCAAAGAGATGCTTTCTCTGTGGGGAGTCCGAAAGTCCAGACACCTCCTTACCACCCCAGGGGACCCACAGCCTGAACGTTTCAACCGCACTTTTGCTAGATATGCTAGGCACCCTACACCCAAAGGACAAGCCTAGATGGAGCCAACAAATTAGCACCCTGGTACATGCTTATAACTGCACCAAAAGTGATTACTAGGTTCTCCCCCTACCGCCTGATGTTTGGAAGAGAAGCTCGACTGCCGGTAGATGTGTGTTTGGGGTCTCTCTGATGGGGTTCAAGCTGACAACTATTTACAGTATGTGCAAAAGTTAAAGGCCCAGCTAACTCATGCGTACCAACTGGCTCAAACCATGGCTGCCAAAAGAAATCTGGCCAACAAAGAAAGGTATGATAAAAGGTGAAAGCACAGGAACTCCAGCAGGAGATCAGGTATTGCTAAGAAATCTGGGACTGCATGGCAAACACAAGATTGCTGACAGATGGCACCATCTCCTCACATTGTAGTGGGCAAACTAGATGATCTACCAATGTACAAAGTAAGGCCTGAGAATAATTCAAAAGATGTAAAACAATGCATAGAAATCATTTACTGCCCATTGGACAAATCTTGATTGAGTCTGAGCCCCAGAAGATGCCCCTCTGGACCAGTGACTAGAGCTGCTGCTAAGAAATGATCAAGAAAGTCTGCACCTACAGAAGCCGAGTTAAAGTGTTCCCCTCCACAAGTCCCAGTTGAGCATGACTGTCAGTCCATATCAGAAGAAAGTGAGAGTGACTTTGAATACTATCCTTCTTCGAACTGAGTCAATTGTTTCGGGCAATCCCTAGTCAATACTGGAGACAAAGCTGGTCCTTCTGGACTGTCTAAGCCCCCAGTTTCGTCCCTGGAGCCAATGCTCCCAGAAAGTGAAGTGCAAAGCATCAGATCAGATGAAATGGAATCATTGTGCAGTGGTTGAACTGTTTGAGCTTTCAGGGGAGGAAAATGATGGATTGGGTCAGACTGGTGATACACCAGAACAAGAAGAGTATTTTGAGTGCCCTGACAGTCCACTGCCAGTGTCCGAAAGCTCTCCTTGCAAGCCAAATGTTGTGGACTCAGAAACTGTAACTCCTGGAGCTGAAAGTGCCCCAAGTTCTAGCCTCTTTACCCCCATGGAGACTCCCCTGATAAGTGAGGACAATGCTGAAAATGAGTCTCGAGAGTGTGCAGAGACTGTAACAGTTCCCCCTAGAAAGACTGGTCAAGCTGTAAAGCCTGTGGTGCACCTCAGTTATGATTCACTTGGGAGGCCTGTGGACTTGCCTCTCAATGTTGTCCATAAAGGAGTGTATGTGTCCCCGAGCTCATTGCCCAAACTGAGCGCCAGTGCTAACTCCAAGTTACTTGTGTTGCCCTCTAAGTATGGTGCCCTTGCCCGTCCAGCCCCAAGGTAACTGATAGGAAGGGCCCCCTCTCTTCAGGTTTCATGTACAAGAGGTAATAACTTGAGTTATGGTACAATGTGTGTGTAATACTGTGTAAAGAGTGACGTACTACAATGTTTCAGAAATGTGTTCTTGGTAAAATGATATATTGACTGATGATTACGTGTGTGAGCCTAATGCAAATGTATATGGTTGCAGTTGAAACTTATGGGGGTACTTGCTTGACACGGACGTCAAGCTTTCCCAGGCCAGGAAGGGTGTAACCCCCCTGCAAATGGGGGTTCCCAAAAGACTTCCAGGAGCTTGCTTGAATGCTCCAAGCCTGAATGGTGTTTGGCGTTTAAGCCATTTATCTGTGAGTGTTTTTAGAGCCTCTGGTACTGTCTCTTTAAGAGCTGTCTGCTTGAGACATAATTAGTTTGTATGGGGGGACGGTGTATTTCTCTGCTTGAGTACCACTCGAGCTGCTGCCAATTCACTCCATTTTTGCAGTCACTAGGAGTGCAAAGGGAACCTATCTGAAAGATGTAACTGTTTGCCAGAAATCATTTAGAGTAATAATGAAAATACAGTTTGTCTAACCTGCTTTCTTTGCAGTTAGAACTGTGTCTGCCTAGTTCCCCATTCTAGTTTTGAACTGCTGAACTGGACCAATCAGTGTGGGATAAGGTAGCTCTAAAATGGTGCCTTGGACGAATCAGAACTTGGACTCATAATCTGAGCCAGCCACAAGAGGATTGTATGGGCAGTGACTCTGGGAGATGTAGTTTGGACTTCTGCGCCTTTTTGGACCAATAGGGGCAGTCTATTGTGAGTGACAGCCAATCTAGCCAAGAACTGGGAGGAACTCAAAGGAAGTGCCCGGTTTTGTCTGCTGGAGTTTCAGTTGAGCTCTGGCAGTGAAGAGGGAAGGATCCCTGCACTTTTTCAGTGTGCAGTTTTAGTCGGGAAACGTGTGTAAGGCCCCGAGTTTTGGTCTGCAGCTTGTGTAACTGCTTGTTAGGACTGAATCCATCCTGTGAAGAGAATCAAAGGATATCTGAAGAGTAGAAACCAGGCTCACCCTGTAGAAGACTGGAGAAATTGCTGAATTGCACTCGGTCTGTCAGGAACTGAATCTGCTGTGTGTTCTCCCGGGTATTGTGCAGTAATTGCGATCGGGATAGAGAAGCAGCCTGCCTGGTATAGTACTTTCTGTTCACCATATAAATGTGTGAGGAGGCTTGTGTAGCTCAAGTGAATCCTGCTGCCATTAAAGGACTTTTGCCTGTTACTGTTTACCATATAAATGTGTGAGGTGGCTTGTGTAGCTCAAATGAATCCTGCTGCCATTAAAGGACTTTTGCCTGTTACTGTTTACCATATAAATGTGTGAGGAGGCTTGTGTAGCTCAAGTGAATCCTGCTGCCATTAAAGGACTTTTGCCTGTTGCAGTTTGTCATATAAATGTGTGAGGAGTCTCGTGGAGCTCAAGAGTAGCTAATGATGAAGGTAGGTCTTCCCTCCCAGATGCCACAGAATGACATGAAGGCCTCATACCCTGCAGAGGAGCCAACATCATTATTTGAAATAACATTATTTTAGTACTAGGACCCCTCCCACCCAATCCATGACTGGGTGGGGTGCCAAATAAGAAATCGTGGCTTGTTCAGTCATCCCCCCTTAAGCAAGGAGTCATACTTTCAGTCTGTGATATAGCACAAGAATGTGCGCAACTAGGAAGGAGGGAGGGGTGGAATGATGTGCATTACTGATGATACACACAGCTCTGCCCTGCTTTCAGGTTGCATATACTGTACCTATGTTATGGCTGCATAGCAAAGGCTGTATTGATGTAGTGCAATTACATTGAGAAGGAGGCTTTGGTATCATGTGACTGCGAGTTGGGAGACTTTTGTAGCATGTTACTGTGAATACACCACAGCTGTGTCATTCCAATGCTTCCTCCCCTTCCTCCCACCACACTATTGTCTTGCTCCTGACCCTGCTGACCACCCACCACAGTAAGTTGCAGAAAAAAGTTTATTAGTCAAGTCACCTAAAAGACAGGGAGATTCTGTAGGTGCAAACACAATGGAGTGGCAAAACATTACTTTAAATGGAATGAATTACAATTCCCAGAGTCCACTGTCTGCCATCAGACTTGGGTGCTCATATACTGCAGAGCTCTCCCAAGAACTGTAATGAAAGCAGTGGGGTTGAGATTAAGAGACCAAAATATATGGGAGAGCTGATCGCAGAGAGGTGTAGGAGTGTAGGAGGAGGCAGGAGAGCAGATCGTGGAGAGGGATAGGAGTGTAGGGGGAGGCAGAACTCCTAAAAGAACAACACAGACAATAAACATGTTTAGCACCAGGTGGACTGTACTGGAACTCTAGGAGATCTCTTTCTACACACTTTCTACATAAAAATAGCTGTGCATATCCTACTCCCTCGTGTTCTCCAAGCCATGACTGAGGCAACAGCTCTGAGGAACTGTGGGCTACTGTCTCCCCAGTTTCCCCATAATCAAGGGCACTGGTTTTCCATCTTTTCATGATCACAGATGGAATCACAAAATCAGGATAGGCTCGTGGAATTTCAAATTTTCCACTGGCGCCTGATGGAAGTCTCTCTCTCTTTAAAGCTGGTATATAGCCAACAGTCCCCCCTTAGAGTGAGATTCAAGCAAAGAGAAAGTGAAACAGGAAGTATACCCCCTGCTTCATGTTGCTGAGCGATCGCCGTACCACGCTCCCTTGGGTTGCTGCTCAGAGAAATCCAGCAATTCTGCTCCACACTGCCTGGAAATACCAGGAAAAATTAAATATCAGTAATTAGTTTTTTTAGTCTGAATGCAGTCCCATCCTGCTAGCTGCCCTACTAAATGAACATACTTATGCAATGTGTTTGTATTCAAAGGATCAATTTGCAATACATTTGAATTACCTTATAAATGCAGATCCAGAAGCAAATGGTTTGATACCTTTTATTGGACCAACATTGATGTTACAAAAAGAACAAAGTGCCTAAGCTTTTGGAACAACCAAGTCCTCTAAGCTTCTGAGGAAGGACTTGGTTGGTCTGAAAGCTTAGGCACTTTGTTCTTTTGGTAACATCAATGTTGGTCCAATAAAAGGTAACCGTTTGCTTCTTGATCTGTTCTTACAAGGACCAATAAGGCAACTAAACTACATTTTTCTTAGTGCAGTAGCTGAGTCAACTGCAATCCCACCTTGCAAGCTGCCTCACTAAGTGAACTTAGAGCCTAAAGGTACATACGAGTCTTTGAAAGTCTGCATTTAAGAGTACCGGGTGATTATAGTGCAGACCAAACCACGTGGTCTGTAGTATGCAGTGCGTCAGAGTGACAGGTTTATATGAACGATGTGCAAGTATCGCTACCCCTGTTGCTATACGCAGGAAGGGGAAGTGTATGTAGTGACTGCTGGTCAGATGCTTAGTCAAGCTGCTCCCATGGTTGAGGGGCTAAGGCACCTGACTATACAGTGGGCAGCAGGGCAGGACCAGGGTTTGTATCCCTGGTGTGGGATATTCTTTTGTGATTCCCGTCTGTGCGTTGATAGCTAAGTGCTGCAGTGAATTTTTGTTTTTCGTCTGTGTCCACAACCCCTCACAGCTGATTATAAATAGTCCAGGGGATATGTGAGGGGCAAATCCCCCTGCAAAAATAATAAGACTGTTCGGGCTTGCAGCGCTTCTGTTATGATCAACATTATGTGCTGCTGTGTTGCCACATGCTGTATTCGGTGCGCAGTTTTGATGTCTGCAACATTATGACCCCATGCCGCATTTAAGTAGATTAATAACATTATTTTTTTATAGCCCAGAGCACAACGCTGTAGTAGTAGTAGGAGTAGTAGTGGTAGTAATAGTAAACACTTTTATGCATTCAGAATGAATTGGAAACTCATCTGAGACAAGTTCATTTCCAGTGAGGTCCTTAGTACCAAAGCTAGTTACAGTATAACAAGAACAATTATTCAAAACAGACAATAATTCACGACAGAGAATACACAATATGTAATACATACGGAACATAAAATTAGACAACCACCATTACTTATTTAAAGACTTAATAGAACACTTCGCCACCACCAATATTATAGTAATACATACCAGCCCTAACTATTCATTCAGGGTGAATTTATTTTCTTAGATGCCCCATTCTTAAACCAATTTTTAATCTCTCACACATGTTTTTTACTATTATATGTCCTAAATGTAAGTGGTAAGGTATTCCAGATGTAAGATCCCTTACAGAAAAAATGTGATCTGCCCAAGTCTGATATACATCTCGGTAGTAAATATTCTACCCCAGCGGCTGATAGAAACATAGAAATTGTCAGCAGATAAGGACCACTAGGCCCATACAGTCTGCCCATAAGTCCTGCTCTTGTTTGCAGTCTCTGACCCTACTTGATCAATGGCTTTCTCCTCACCTTCCCACTTCTAGGGTTCCCTTATGCCTGTTCCATGCATGTTTAAATCCCTCCAGTGTACTCACCCCCACCACCTTCTGCAGCAGACTATTCCATGTGTCTACCACCATTCTGTAAAGAAAAACTTCCTCACATTTCTTCTTATCCTGCCACCTTCCAATTTCATGTCATGCCCCCTCATTCTTAAACTTAACTGATTCAAACTGTTCTGCTGGGCTCTGCGCCCTTAGACTTCAGCGGGTTTCGGAAGAAAATTTTCACCCACCCCCTTCCCCCACCTCCTACCTTAATTAAACAGGCCTTAGCTCTGCCCACTTCTGCCTAGGGAACCACCCTTTCGTTTCCTATTGGATACTCTCTCCCCTGTACCTCCTCTCTTTACTGCCCACTCTCCCTCATCCCTGCTCCTCCTCTCCCTCTACTAATCACCTCAGTCCCCTCACTGCCCCTGCCTCCTTTCTGTGCCTGACACCCTCCCTGTATCTCCTACTGCCAGTCACTCCTTCACTCTGTGACTGGCCATCCCCCCTTTGGCATTCCGTAGCTCCCATGCACCCTTTCACTCCTGAACTGTATTCTAGAGCTGCTACCTCGTTTCCCTGTCTTGTTACACTCTTTAATGCCCCCACTATCTCTCTGCTACATCCTCCTCTTTTTCTACTGCCCTTGTCTCCTCACTGCCCCACCCTCTGCCCGTTCTCCCTCAGCCACCTGTTTATCTAGTTCCCCCTGCCCCCCAAGCCTCCACCTCATTGTCTACCTCCTGCCACTTTCACTAGCTGCCTCCCACCTACCCAGCACCATGTGCCCACTCCCTCCCCCATTCAAAATGAATCATGTATGACACCGGTACTCTGTACCCCTTTCTCCTCACCTTATTTGCCCTCTTCTCGCTCCTACATCCCCCTGCTCATGCTTCCCCACTGTCCCAGACATCTACCAACTCATGCTCTCTCACCCCCTCCATGGTACCCTTCCTCTTGATCTCATGTACCCGCCTTGGGCATCTCCATTCACTATGAAATGGCCTTCTCCCCAAATGGCCATTGGGTACTCCCCCTGTCCACTGCTGCTACTGCCACGTTTTACCCACGGCTCCACCCGTTTACTTGCCCTGGTGAATCTCAGAGTTCTATGGCCCAAAAAAATAGGTGCCAGTCATGGGTATCTCACACCAGTACTCTAAAACGAATACTTCTTCTCCTGCTATTGTTGGGGAAACATTCATCCCAATCCCGGACCAGCCCCTACAATAAGAACAACTCAGACCAATCAACCAGGATCCCTCTCAATAATCTCACTTAACATATGCAGTCTTCTTCACAAAACTGATGCCCTTCAGACTTTTGCCTGCCATTATAACCCAGACATACTAGCAGTAGTAGAAACCTGGCTCTCACCTTCGGTTCCTGACCATGATATCACCCTCCCTGGGTATAATGTCTGTCAGCTTGATCGAACATCAAAAAGAGGTGGTGGCTGTACCCTGTACCTTAAGGATACAATCTGGGGGCACCTCATCAACTTAACCCCCCAAACCACCTCTGCACAGATTCTTCCTGTCAAGATCCTTCTCGGTGCACACAATAAAGCCATCACAGTTGTCACAGTCTACATTCCACCGAAAGAGCAAGGTAATGGGCTTAACGCAGTCCTGGAGTTTACCAAATCTCTCTCAACTGACTCAGAAACCATCCTCCTCTGTGACTTTAATATTAACTGGCCTGCTGCAGAGGCAGGGGCATACAGGGACTTGATAGTGGCAGCAAACCTTTCTCAGATGGTTAGCTCCCCAACCAGGACAAACTATAAAATGGGTACCAGCACCCTTCTGGATTGGATCCTAACAAGCCATCCCACCAGGATCACTAACACCACTGTCCTCCCTGACTCACTCAGTGAACACTCCCCCGTCATCTGCTACTGGTCCAATAAATTCATCAAGCCCCCCCAAAACCATTATTAGCCGAGTTCTACCTAGAGGCAAGCTACCTTATCTCAAAACCTTCCTTCGTCAACAGGATTGGTCCCCAATTCTCACTGCAACCAATGTGAACACTGCACTGGAACACTTCATCAGGATCTTCAACCAAGCATGCAACATATTTGCACCCCTCAAGAAGCGCAAGGCCAAAGCTCAATGTAATCCCTGGCACACTGGAGACCTACTTAGATGACTAAAAGCTCGAGACCACCTTTGGGAGATTGCCAGAGACACCGGGAGACAAGTTGATATTGCTAACTATAAACGTGCACGAAATGACTGCACCAAATATATCCGGGATACGAAGACCACCTATTTCCATGATGCTCTCACTAACTCATGGGGCAATGGTAGGGACTTCTGGAATAACATTAAAGAAGTCACTGGGAAGCAGTCTAAATCACCCCCATCAGTATTCAGCATAAAGTGGTGAAACTACATTTGACCAGAAACTCATTGCTGATACATTCAGTAATGGACCTCAGTGCTGTACTCTCACAGAGTTTTTTCGATGAAGTGGTTCCCCTTGCCCCCCCAGCCACCTCCAGCCACCCTCCCTTCTACTTTAAAGCAGTAAAAATGCATCAAGTCCACAACTATGTTACCAAAGCCATTTACAGCTCCAAAGCCAGCAGTGACTCCCTTGACCTCAAACTGCTATCACTCACACTTGAAGAAGTACTCCGACCACTGACCAAGATTTTCAACCTCTCCCTCAGCCTCAGCCAGTTCCCTGACTTATGAAAAGCTGCCATGGTAACCCCAATTCATAAAAGTGGTGACAAAACTGCTACTGAGAATTACCTTCCAATTTCCATCCTACCTCCACTCTCCAAGGCCCTAGAATGGATTGTGTCAGACCAGCTCACCAACTTCCTAGACAATCACAACATCCAGTGCAAGGAGCAACATGGCTTTAGAAAAGGTCATAGCACCTCCACAGCACTACTTGAATTCACTGGTGCAATCCATCACTCACTCGATAACAGTTATCTTACTGGGCCCACCTTCATCGACTTAACTAAAGCATTTGATACTGTCAACCACAATCTCCTACTTGCCCAGCTTTGACTAGCAGGGCTCTCACCTAACTCGGTGAACTGGTTCAAAGGCTACTTAGATAACCGCTCCCAAAGAGTGAGAATTGCTGTCACACTCTCAGACCAAAGACCAGTCCAGTCTGGTGTCCCACAGGGCTCAGTCCTAGGCCCTCTCCTTTTCAGCCTTTTTCTCAACTCACTGCCAGAATCCTGCCCTGAACAGATCCTACTCTACGTGGATGATGCTGTCATCCTGGCATCCCACCATGATCCAGTCCATCTACAAGGTAACCTCCAACAGGCCTTCTCTGCAGTCGAAAACTGGTTCACAAAACACAGACTTATCCTTAACCAGGAAAAAACAAAGACCATGATCTTCTGCAGCTCCCAAAACAAATACAAACAATATCAGCTCTCCATTAAAACCAAGCAAGAAATCACCCTCGAACAAGTTCATACCTTCAAATACCTCGGCCTCACCCTCGACTGTAATCTCTCCTATGTCACACGCATCAATAATGTTGCAAAAGTAGCCAACACCAGGATGGGACTACTATTCTAATATAGGAAACTTCTTACCCCAGAAGCTCTGTCCATAGCTGTCCAGAGCTCCATCATCAGCATCATTGACTATGGTCTCATTATCAATGGATCTGCCACAACCTCATCTCTCAGGTATGTTTCGACTTCCCTCAATGAAGCCTGCCGACTCGTTACTGGTTCCCACCATCTCACCCACACCTGCGACCACTACTCCAAAACAGGCTGGCTGCAGCTAAACAACCGAATCATATACCAAACCTGCATCACTGCTAAGAAAATCATGATGGGAAAGGCACCACCGAAAGTCAGCACCCTCCTCAAACCCAAAATCACCAAACACAACACCAGGAGCTCTAAGCCCCAAATCCTTCAAATACCCCTCTGCCGCATGTCCCAAGGACAAAGGTCATTTGCATACGGGGCTCCGAGTTGGCTGAACAAGCTCTCTAGTGACACCTCATCCACAGCAATGCTTGGAGCATTCAAAAAAACGCTCTGCTACTCCATAACTGGCACCTCCACCTGTGCTTGCACCCAATAACATCTTCATTCCCTATGCTGCTTCTGACCTTATAGGTGTCAGTTTCTGCCCTCTCTTCTTGCACTTCCCTGACTTCCTTGGTGACTGTCAGCAACTCCCACCCACCCTGCCATCCTGTAGCTCTCTCCAGGATTCCCTCATCCCAGGTACATTGTTTTGCACTTCTTTGAACTGAACCTCAGCTGCTACACCTTGAAACACTCTTCCAGCTTCCCCAGGTCCCCCCCTCACTTTCTCCACAGCATCTGGAGTATTAACCCTGTTGCAGATTTCTGCGTCATCAGCAGACAGGCAGACCTTTCCCTTGAGCCCGTCCGCTATGTAACTGATGAAGACATTAAACAGAACTGGAACAAGGACTGATCTCTGAGGCACCCCACTGGTCACCCCCCCTCCCCAGACTGGATCCCATTTATTATCACCCTCTGCCTCCTGTCCATTAACCAGTTTCTAATGCAGTTTATGACCTTGTGGCCCATGCCCAGACTACCCATCTTGCTAACCAGCCTTTTATGTGGGACGGTGTCAAAGGCCTTGCTGAAATCAAGGTAGGCAATGTCCACTGCTCCCACCGATTTAGCTCCTTTGTAACTCAGTCAAAAAAGTCCATCAGACTCTTTTGACATGACATGACTTCCTGCTGCGAATCCTGCTGTGAATCCATGTTCCTTTGGATCTAGGGCACTGCTCTTACCGCTACTGAGGTGAGGCTGACCATCCTGTAGTTCCCTGCCTCCTCCCTGCTACCACTTTTGTGAAGAGGGACTACATGTGCCTTGCTCCAGTCCTCTGAAACCACTCCTTTTTGAGTGACTCAGTGTACATGGCTGCAAGAGGCGCTGCTAGCTCCCTCTGCAGCTCCCTTAATATCCTCAGGTGTATGCCATCTGGCCCCATTGCTTTGTCCACCTTCATCTGTGAGCTCCTCCAGGACTCTCTCCACAGTAAATGGACTGGTGTCCCCCCCCCATCATCCCTAACCCACCCCCTCATCAGTGAATACTGCACAGAAGTATTTATTCAGTATTTACTCCTTTTCCATGTCTCCCTCCTTACATTCCCCTTCATCCCCTCTGAGCCTTACAATCCCCACCCCCCAACTTTCCTTTTTTCACTGATGTACCTATAGAATGCCTTGTCCCCTTCTTTATCATCTGGGCTAATCCTTCCTCGGTCCACACCTTTGTGTTCCTAACAGCCTTCCCCACTTCCCTTAGTCACTTTAGGTACACCTTCCTGTCTTCCTCCTTTTGAGCCTCTTTATATTTCTTGAAACCTGCCATTTTGGCCATTACTTTGTCCATTACATCTTTCGACACACATAGTGGGTTCCTCCTTCTCTTGCCTTTGTTTACCAACCTGATGCATTGGCTCATCACCTCCTCTATGAATCTTTTTAGGTGTTCCCAATGCTCCTCAACTCCTTCTCCTCCTCCTACCTCCCTCCTCATCAGGGCTTCTTTGATGCATCTCCCCATCTTAGCAAAGTCCGCCTTCTGAAATCTAATATCCTTGGCTTTGTGTGACTTGACTGTTTTCCTGTATCCATGTTAAGCCGCACTGTGTGGTGGTCGCTAGATCCCATTTGAGCTTCTACCTGGACTTCTGTGATTCAGTCACCACTGGTGAGTACTAGGTCCAGAATCACCCTGTCTCTGGTGGGATCAAGCACTAGCTGCCTGAGGCCTGCCTCCTATAGGGAATCTAGGATGTCTCAGCTCCTAGTTGAAGCAGCTGCTGGGGTGGTCCAATCCACTTTTGGCATATTGAAATCACCCAGCAGCACAACTTCCCCTTTTGTTGCCATCTCCTGTACTTCATCTACTACCCCCATCCACCTACTTCTGTACTGGAGGCCTGTAGATCACCCCTGTGTGGACTGCTGTGCTATTACCAGGCTCAAGGGTGACCCAGAGTGCTTTGGCCTCTGCCTATCCACCCTGTACCTCCATTGCCTTTATACCTTCTCTGATGTACAGGGCCCCTCCCCTTTTTTACTCCCCCATCCCTCCTGAACAGAGCATAACCCAGTACACATGTCACATCCATGATTAGTGGTGTAACTAGTCTCTGTTATTGCTGCTATGTTCAGGTCTGCTTCTACTAGCAAGGCCTCTAGGTCTAGGATTTTATTTCCCAGACTACGGGCATTTGTAACCATGGCCTTCCATGTTTGCAGTGTATCCTCCCTCGACTCCTGTTTCTGCTCACATGCTTCTTGTCAGCGTGGCTCAGTTGGTAGTATATCCGCCTCTGGACCAGAAGGTCAAGGGTTCTCGTCCCACACCGGGATTGGACTTGCACCTAAAAATCACTCGCATCCGAGTGCAGTATTGGGGGTGCTGTACTGCTGGGGTGTGCCGTCCTTTGGATGAGACATTAAACCGAGGTCCCTTCTGACCATCCTGGTGTTGTCCTGATGGGTGTCCGGGTGGAAGTAAAAGAACCTGGGCACTCTCTGCAAAGTGCAGAGAGCATTCCCAGTGTCCTGGCCAACATTCCCTTTCCCATAAACTGGTTCATGCAATTATCCAGGCTGTGTGTGGGTGATGATGTGTGATATGGCCACCACCACACATTCAGTCACTTCACTACCAGTCTAGCATTGCTTGTAAAGTGCTTTGGGATACTGTGTATGAAAAAGCACTATATAAATGCTGATTCTTCTTCTTCTTCTTCTTCTTCTTCCCCCATCCCATCTGCAGTTTTCTTTCTTATACTGCATCAATTCTTCTACTTTTCCCTTTATGCCTGGTTCAGGTGCCCCTGTCATTCACTCATCGTTCTGCTCCTCAGTTCTGGTTTCTCTGCCTTGTCCTAACCATTTTTTATTTCCCTTAATTGGTCTATCTATAATATAATCTGGACCTCATACCTGAAACATCTAACCATATATCCTGCACATTAAAGAGCATCTGACACTTTCAGGACAACTTCAACAAAACGTAATTATTAGACACAGTGCAGCTTGTATTTTACATTAGTTCTGTATTCCTCCTCCCCATTATTTATTACTGGTGTAATCTGCATGGAAACAGGATCTTTGCTCTTGAAGAGTTCATCTATTCCTGTTGCTTTCTCCCTACCTGAAGTTATAATGCACTCCTTGTGACATCACAGTTACTCCCATGGCAACAAATTGTGATGTCACAACACATGATTATGGCTTGAAGTAGGGAGTAAGCTAAAGAGGCAGATGAACTCTAAGATATAAAGATCATGTATTCATGGGAATTTCCTCAGAAATAAATAACAGAGAGGAGAAATCTATAGAATATACATGGAATGCAAGCTGAATTGTACCTAAATATCATGTTTTCCAAAGTATTCTTTGAGGCATTAGCAGCTCTTTAATTCATGCAGAGCTCTTATATTGCTCAAGCTCAACCAATGTAGAGCTTTATAAGGTTCATGTCTATGTGTTCTCCTAGAAACAATTTGCTATAGATGGTATCTAATTTACCCAATAACAAGCAGATGCATCCACAAACATTATGGCCTTAAAGTCCAAAAGTGGGACTACTGCAGTATTAATTAAATGCATCATGACTTTCAGATATACAGTGTCCCAATGCAATCATAAATATCTGTAACTCGAGACTTGTTTCAAAACAGATTGATCCAGGGTCCTTATTTGTAAAATTGTCCCATTGGGGTTTCTCCCTTTTTCTCTAGAGAACATCATAACCTGGAATTTTTGGGAATTGAAGGCAAGCCTGGAATATAAAAGGAAATTCTGTAACTCCTTAAAAGCATCCTCCTCCTCCCAATGAATTGTAGACTCTGCAATATGTATAGGACAGAATACATATTCACTTTTGGTTTAGGACATTTAGAGTATCTAATTTTTGCCCTTTTCGTGTGTACATGAATAATTTGTTTGTGAAGTTTTATACTGTGTTCCCCCTAAGACGTCAGTGGGGTTCTGACAGATCCAAGGGTCTGTGTTTACACTTGGTTGCAGACAGCAAGCTATAAAAACCCTCAGACTTGCTCAAGAAACTGCAGTGTGCAAGGTCACTTGCAAACTTGCTGTAGATACATGCATTGCTTTCTGTGTGACCTACAGCAATTTTGTATTGGGGTTTGTGCACCTAATCAAGTCCGAGAGTCTCTTTAATTTGTTGCTTGCTGTGTGTGCTAAACCCAGTTGGCAGGTGGCAGGCATCAGTGTGTCCCTGAGCAAGTCTGCGGGGTCTCTTGTTGCTTGCAGCATGTATCACACCAAGTTGTGGCATGGTGAGTGGTTCATGTAACACACTGCCCACATTGCAGTGTGTTTCCCCCCTTGAAAACTTGCTCCGTGGAAGCAACAATGACAGAGATGCTCAGATTTGCAATGGAACACACCTACACCAACTTCTTCCCCACCCCACCCCCCACCCCCACAAAATTTGCTCTCTGCTAAGCAGCATTAAAGCAAGACCATCTTACTTGCTTAGGGAAATGCAGTGCGTAAAGGCCCTCCTTGAAAACTTGCTGTGGGGATGCATTGCTTTCTGTGTGGCCCAAAGCAAGTTTGCACTGGAGGTGTGTGTGTACCTGAGGAAATCCGAGGGTCTCTGTTAGTTGTTGCTTGCAGCTTACTCTAAACCAGGTTGCCAGGAGGGGAAGCATTGGTATGCCCTTCAGCAAGAGTGAAGGTCTATTTTTTTCGGAGAGCTCAGGGAAATGCAGCATGTAAAGTCCTCCCCTTGCAAGCTTTCTATGAGTTTGCATAGGAGACTGTGTACCTGTGCAAGTCTGAGGGTCTCTGTTAGTTTCTTTCTGTGTGCTCTAAACTTGGTTGGCAGAAGGAGGCATTAGTGTGTCTCTGAGCATGTCTGATGGTCTCTTCTTGCTTGTAGCATGTGCCAGAGCAAGTTGTGGGGCGGTGGGTGGTTCATGTTATGCACTGCTCACACTGCAATGTGTGCCCTGCCCTGTAAGCTTGGTCTGTGGAAGCAGCAAGTGAGAGACCCTCAGACTTGCTCCAGAACACACCCATGCCAACTCCTCCTCCTGTAAAAAAACAAAAAACTTGCTCTTGGACAAGCAACTGAGGCCTTGGACTTGCTCAGGGATATGCAGTGTATAAAGCCCTCCCCTTGTAAGCTTGCTGTGGGGATGCCTTGCTTTCTGTGTGGCCCAGAGCAAGTTTGCACTGGAGGCCTGTGTACCAGAGCAAGTCTGAGGGTCTCTGTTACTTGTTGCTTGCTGCGTGCCCTTAATCAGCTTGGCAAGGGGAGGCATCAGAGCCAGTATGGCTGCAAAGTGATGTGATTCATGGTGCTGGCATCCTAGCTGTTATATCCTTTGTAAATATTCACCTCTCTGTCCCTGAAGGTTTCATGAAGCAAATCTTCTGGTGGCACTCACTTTAATGTGGGCTACTGTCTGCTCTTTCAAACAGTCGATTGGGACTATACCTGTAGCATTATTTTTTTTACAAGTGATTTAGAAAGGATATAACAACTAGGATGCAACCACCATCAATAACATCATTTTGCAGCCATATTGGCTCTGACCAGAGATTATGTTGTATCAGTGTCTGCTATAGACCGAAAGAGGCAGCATGCTGGGGGGGGGGGGGGCTGAAAACTGTGATTTCTAATTATTGGCCAAGCAAATTAGAGGCCCTGGCCACGTTACACCGCTCTGACCCAGTAATGGACACAAACCATTATGGCTGGTGAGCGGTACAGTGTGTCCACACTGTGGTAGTGTCCAGTACTGGACTGGTACCACCGGCCCACACTGCAGGAGCCGGGTGACCATTACAATGGCACCCGATCCCACAATGCAGCTCGCGCTGCACTATGGACACTGCAGGGGACTGCTCTCACGCATCTACACTACAGCCAGTAACTGTACAGCAGTGGATTGAGTTCTGTAACCGTTGTTGAAACCATCTCACGAGTGGTTTCGACAACAGTTATGGAAATGCCTCCTGTAATGTTACAGGTGTAAATGCAAACTGTTGCTGTAATGGTTTGGACCCCCTGTAACGTTACAGAGGGATGGATCAAGTGTAGTGTGGACAGGGCCGGGTCAGGAGGTGCTTGTGATTAATCACATTTGGGGGGGGGATTTAGAGGACTAGACTAGGGAGTGAAAAGGCATACATATGACAAAGCATACAGATGACAACAGTTTTACAAAAAACTTCTCTTTCTTGCTCTCTCTCTCTCTCTCTCTCACACACACACACACACACACACACACACACACACACACACACACACTTGTTCTATTCTCGACTTTACCATGCACTGTATACCAACTGAATAAAAACAAGGACACCACGTTGGAGTTTCTGACTGCTTTACTCCATTGCTTCTCATGCACTGTTACACCCACGTCCTCAGGCGTGGTGACGTCATTACACATATACGACATCCCCCCTTTACTTAGATTTAAACTTGTTATACATCTTTTATTCCCTTAATCTTGCGTATATTTATTTACTATTTTTTTTATATATATATCTATAGTTGGTTACTCTATGGTATAACTACTTAATAATAAAGTCCTTAAGTCTCTGAGGTAATTTAATTTGCCTATGAGGCCTGTCTGTTCTTGGTGTTATAGGCCTTTGTGGCGATTCCTGGGTGGATTCACCCGATCTCTGTAACATAGGATTCTGCCCTCCAGTTTCCTCGGGTTGGTTATTCTCATTCATCTGTAGAGTAGTCTCCTCAGGCATGTATCTTTTCAGACGTTGTGTTCCTGCAATATCTTGCTCCGTTGGTGACTGAACAACCACTCGGTTTCCCTCCTTGCTGATCACCGTATGTGGTATCTTATTAAAAGGTGTTATGAACTTATCTACTTGGTCTTGTTTCACAAGGACTTGATCCCCAACGTCCACCTCCGAATATTTGTCTTCGTTGGTTGTCAGCATAGGCTTTGTACTTCCCCTTTTTCTCAGCGTCTCTGTCTCGTACCTCTAGGTCACTCTCCAGTGTGGATATATCTGGAAGTTTCCCCCTTAGTTTTCTCTTGAAAAGAAGCTCAGCCAGGCTCCGGCCCGTAGTAGAGTGATCAATGGATCTGTATACAGTCACATATTTGCGTAGCTCTCGTTTCCAGTCCAGCCCTTCAGCCTGTGCAATCCGAATCCTCTTCATGAGGCATTCTGTCTCTACCTCACCATTCACCTGTGCCCATTTTGGTGTCGTCCTCACGTGCTGTATTCTGTTCTCCCGACAGAATCTCTGGAATTGAATCGACATAAACTGTGGACCACAGTCCGACCTGATGGTTATGGGAAGGCCATGGCGACTGAAGATGGTCTCCAAACTATCAATCACCTTTTCAGCCGTTGTGGATTGCATCACGTCATATTCATAATACCTGCTGTAATAATCGACAACCACCAATATTGACTGTCCTGTGGGTAGTGGACCTAGTAAATCAGTGGCAAGATCCTGCCACGGTCCTTCAGGTAACATCGTTGGTCTCAACGGTTCTGGTACATCTGGTCGCGCTACAATCTGGCAACCATGGCATGATTTGACATATTTCTCTGCAGCCTTGTCCATTCCTGGCCACCATACTTTGCTCCTGAGGTGCTGTTTGGTGCCCACAATACCCAAGTGTCCCTCATGGGCTAAAGTTATAGCTCTCTGGTGAAGTCCACGGGGTAACACAATGCACGTCCCCCTGAGAACTAACTGTCCAATTGTGCTCAGCTCACTTGCCACGGGGGCATATGCCTTGCACCTCTCATAGCACCCCGTCTCAATGGCACTTCTCACCTCTCTCAGTTCCTCATCAATTGCCGATGCTTCCTCGACCTCTCTTGTGGTCAATGCACCCGGAGTTGCATTAAACGGCTATGAACCGTATGTACTCTTCTGCTCCATGTATGTGTGATTCCTTCATTGCAGTCTCTCCCAATAGACGAGACAAAGGGTCTGCTATCTTATATCTCCCCGGTATGTGCACAACTCGGAAGTCATAAGGTTGTAGTCTCAATACCCAACGCCTATCCGAGCACACGGTTTTGAGCGGACTGTAGATAGCCTCTAGCGCCTTTATGGTCAGTCATTAAATCAAATCTCCTGTCAGACACATATGGGTGAAGCTTCTCACAGGCTCAAACCAATGCAAGGGCCTCACGCTCCGCTTAGAGTACTCGCTCGCATCCGATAGACTCCTGCTCACATAACAGACTGGAACCATCTCTCCGTGTTGTTCCTGCACCAGTACAGCTCCTATGCTCACCGGTCCCAAGGCCTGCTATCACTTTAGTGGGCGATCCTGTCGGCAAGTTAACGCTACACTTTGGCTAACTTGCTTTTCAGTGCTTGGAACGCCATCTTTTGCTCTGGTCCAAAATTGAATATTGTGTCCTTCTTTGTCAACTCCATAGAGGCTCCGTGGCGTGGAGAACTGAGGATAAACCTACTACTATATCCCACTAATCCAAGGAAGCTGTGAACCTCTGATGCTGTCTCAGGCTCCCTGGCCCCACCACTGCTCTTACTCTTTCAGTCGTGGGGCCTATGCCCTTTGCGAGAGTAACATACCCATGAAGACCAGTTTGTCCATATTGAACTGGCATTTGTCTGGATTAAGCGTCAGGCCAGAATTCGACAATCTGTTCAGCACCTTGTGCAGCCACCGGTCATGGCTCTCCTTGTCTGGGCCATGGACAATGATATCATCTGAAATGTTCTCCACTCCCTCAATGCCAGCCAGTGCTGTTGCAATTTTGTGCTGATACTGCTCGCTGGCCGATGAAACTCCAAAAAATGAGTCTTTTTGTATCTGTACGTCCCATTATGCAAATGTTGTTATACCTCTTGATTCTGGTGTCAGTTCCAGTTGATGGTAGCCCCATTTAAGATCCAACTTACTGAATATGGTAGACCCGTTCATGCCTTGCAACACTTCATCCACTGTGGGGATTGGGTACCTGCCACGTATAATCGCTATGTTCGCTTGTCTCATGTCCAGGCACATCCTGATTTCTTTGTTTGGTTTCGGTACGATCACTACCGGTTTCACCCATGGTGTGGCCTCAACCACCCTCTCGATTATGTCCATGTCCAGTAGTTCCTTAATTTTGGTTTCCATCGCTTCCTTTCAGGTGAAAGGGTATTCGCCTAATGGGCTGTGCCACAGGTACCACCTTCTCATCTATGTGCAGACTTATTTGCTTTGTGTTAAGCTTTCCCACACCTTGAAACAATCCAGGGTATTGTTGCCTTATCTGGCCTCCCACATCAGACACTGCTGCTACACTGACACCTAGCCTGAGTACCCCCAGTTTTACAGCGGTCTCTCTTCCCAGCAGCGGTTCGCCATGTCCACATATCACTGTGAATTCGGCCTGTGTACTACGATTGCCTATGGCTACTGTACATGTGAAGATTCCTTTTACGGCCAGTGGTTCAGTTGCTGAATATGTGTACAGTTTCTTGTCGGTCTTTGACGATCGACACTTGATTCTTTTACTCTTCAGTATTTCCCAGGTCTCCTGGTCCACAATATTGCTGGAAGCCCCTGAGTCTATTAGCATCAACAGGTTGACTCCCCCCACCGAGAACATTGTTCTGTCCGTGACACCTTTTTCCTTTATCACAAATGCATAGTCTCTGTCTGGCTTCTCTGAATCGACACATTTAACTGTATGCTTCACATTTCCTTTTGTTTTACACGTTCTAGCAAAATGATCTCTACCTTTACATTTCTTGCACGCCTGTCCTTGCGCTGGGCAGGTAGGGTCTTTGCCAAATGATCTACGTGGCCACATCGGTAACACACTTTCTCCGTTTTGTCTTTTCCCTCTTCTCCTTTTGGCTTTCTTCTGCGATGCTTTTCCACATTTTTGAATACGCGATTAACTGTTTCAGGTTTTGGGGCCTCTGAGCTCACGTGCATCACGGCCATTTGCACCTCTA
Source organism: Neoceratodus forsteri (assembly GCA_016271365.2). Taxonomy (NCBI): domain Eukaryota; kingdom Metazoa; phylum Chordata; order Ceratodontiformes; family Ceratodontidae; genus Neoceratodus; species Neoceratodus forsteri. Next base: position 1,269,171,388 of record CM057453.1, read on the forward strand.
TTCTCTCACACTGTGCAGACAGCTCAAGTAATCTTGCTAATGTCAGCCCAGACCCCTCCTCTAACAATTTGAGGCGTACATATTCAGAGTTACATTTACTTAGTATTGCATCCCTTATCTGATTGTCCTTATCGCCTGCAAAGTCACAATCTTTGGCTGATTGTCTCAGACGGGTGACAAATTGCTGTATGGTCTCCCCTGTCTTCTGTCTTAGCTGGTAGAAGGCCTGCCGCGAAAATGCAGTGTTCACTTGTGGCACGAAGTAGGCATTTAGTGCTGTTACCACCAAAGGATAGTCCGTTGGCCCACCGGTGTCCCCAAGCGTTGAGAAAATGTCTTGTACATCTGTCCCTGCATGATGTAGTAATAAAGCTCTCCTCCGTTGCTTTGTAGCTGCACTCACATCATCAGCTAATATCAACCTTTCCCATCAGCAAACAGTTCAAAAGATGTGAGCCATCGTGTCCATCTCGGCCCAAGCGTGGCTGGTTCACTGTAACAATCAAACTTTGGAATAGCACTTTCCATTTCTCTGTTTTATTTATTCTTTTTTTTTTTGTTTGGGGTTTTTTTTTTCAGTTCCAGATTTAACCAACACTTCACTGATCCCCTCTCGTAGCCATTGTTCTATTCTCGACTTTACCATGCACTGTATACCAATTGAATAAAAACAAGGATACCATGATGGAGTTTCTAACTGCTTTACTCCATTGCTTCTCGTGCACTGTTACACCCACGTCTTCAGGTGTGGTGACGTCATTACGCATATACGACAACACTCTCTCTCTCTCTTTCTCTCTCTCTTTGAGGAGTAGGAAATGGAGTGGAGGGTATGAAATCTGGAGTTGGGGTGAGTGGTCATGAGAGCAGGACTAAGCACCTAAGCAGGAGAAGGCTTTTTAAATTCTTTTAAGCATCCTGAATATTGTTACTGAATACCCATGAATAGTGAAAAATAATCAGCACTTGATTCCAAGGCATACACTATTATCAGTGGTATTCAGAAATTACCATTCATTACTTGAGCCCTCCTATAGTGGAAAGTATTCTTTATTCAATTCTAAATAATAAATGCTCAATTATTGCTTGTATTTAAGAGTTAAAACCATTACTGTGCAGTCTTACTGTCTAGGTCACCTACAAGCCAAAGAATTAAACCATCATGCTTGAACCTGGCTCATGTCTTGAGTCCAGAATGACAGGAACAGCGGCCAATAGGGAGGGAAACAGCATTCAAGTTGAAACTCTCCTAAGGATAGGTGGTGGCATTGCACAGGGGTTAAAATTAGGGGTGTTTATATGCATGGAATCTGATCCCATGGTACCAAGTCAGAATTCTGGGAAATTCTGATTCTGGCTCGGATTATGTTTCACCTCTGAATAAGGTACAGGAAAAGAACTGGAACTTTTAAATCTGACTCTGACTCCATACCTATGTGCTTCCAGACTGCCAGCATAAGGCACAAGCCAGTTTCCACTCTCTTTCCCTCTTCCCAGCCCTTACCTTATCTGGTGGACTGGCACTACAGTTTGAGTCAGATTTCATGTGGCTTTAGGCTTCTTCACATTCCAGCCCAAGCACTGGTGTCTATCACACCCGTTGGTCCTCTGCTCTTGCCATCAGAAATGATCCCCCAGTCTTCATAGCAACAGATAGGTACAGGTAGCTGAAATCATCCTCCAACCCTTAGCTCCCTGACCTCCCCCCCACCCTAAACTGCGTCCATGACTGACCCTTCAACAATCAGATTATTTGGACTATTAGATATAATGATTTCATCATGTCTGAATTTAAAGAGCTTTATTTTTCTGAAGAGCCACGTTTGGTGCATGATCTCCACTAGGCCACTATCTTGCATTGTCTCACACACAGTTCACTTGTTTTTCCCCAGAGCTACCTGGAACATGGCCAGCCTAAGCAAGGCCCAGGGAGCAGGCTCTGCCAGATGCATAATAAAGACATCTGGCAGTGCCTGCTCCTAGAGTTTTTCTTAGATTAGCCATGTCCCAGATAACTCTGAGAAGCATGAGTCTTAACTGTGGGGCAATATAGTAGTGGTAGTGGCCCTAGGGGAATCATTTACTGGGCAGGAAACTTCAGTCAATTACATTTAAAACAAGCACTTTTTCAGATATGATCATTGGTGGGGGATCTAGGGATTTGGGATGGGAATCAGAATAACAGAGGCGGGTGATTATGTTTTCCAGTCAGTCTAGGGGGCCAGGGACCATACTGTGGACTGGAGGTGATATGAAAGAAAATGTTTTGGACTAGCTGACCAGGACAGAACAGGAGGATGGAAGCTGTCAGTTGTTGGAACTGCTGCCTCCACTATAGCCACAAGAACCAGGCCTCCTCCACACAGTCATACCATAGCAGCAGCAGGTAAAACCAAGGAGAGGCAGAAAGGGGCTTTCGGTTGCATTCAGATGCGGAATTGGAATCAGATTGAGATTTCACATCCAAAAGTTTGTTTTGGAATTCAAAATGTTTGGCCTTGAATACTGAAATTCCAAATTCCTTCCCCCCAAAATGCTTGGAATCCAAGATATCCAGTTCTGTAGGGTAGATTCTGAGCAATCCTATCTGAAATAATGTTTTGCAGCCACAAGCCACAGACTTCATTCACATTCCACTGGCCCAACAGGTGTACATATTTGTGATGTTTCCTCCTCCAGTTCAAACAAGCAGAGCTAGTCAAAGGAACATTTTACAAGCCCAATACAAAATCTACTAGCATATGTTAGTAAGCTGATACAATTTTCCAACTCTAATTCATCATCCCAGAAAGCTGCTCGCAGCAGAATGCTGTGGATGACTATGTGCCATTATCCAACACTCCCTAGGACAACAACACATGTGTGTCCCCATGGGTGGAATTAGAGGGAAGGACCAGAACAGGAGGGAATTGGCCACTGACTGGGTACATTGGATGATGACCCCCTGCACCCACGCCACCAGTTCCCTCTGTGTACCACCCCAATCCCCAGTCTACCAAAGTGCTGATCCTCCCCTGACTGCAACAGGACAATTCCCCCTATGACTGGTAACTCCAAAGCTGGGAGCCATCAGAAGAGCCAGGAGCCAGGAAACCTGGCGATCATGAGAGGCAAGTGGGTCCTGCGGTAGCAGGGCATGTTTTGCCAAAAGACTGGGATGCCTGATGATGGGAGAGGTCCAGCAAACCAAAAAAACGATGTTACTTGCCTGTCTAGTAAGATGCAGTATCAACTGAGATCATGAGCAAGCCTGCCAGGACAATGCTCTTTTGTGTTGCTGCCAGCCTCCGCTTCTGCTGTTCTGATCAGGGCACATATCTAGGTTTCTAGTGTGCTGGAACAGCTTCATACCACTTGGGGCCATGGAGCTGGCTGGCACTTCCATTTTATTTTTCAGATTTACTTTTTTGCCCCTTACCTTAGTGCTGGCTACCTTTCAGCTTTTGCACACCACTCCAGATACCACATTTTGTCACCAGCTTCCACCCACCATACAATATTCAAACCTGGATCCCCTAATAGCTGGTGATGTCCTGGAACCTACTCCTTCTGGTTGGGCTCAGACAACAGGTTGGGAATCACCTGAGGAGGTAATTATGCCTTGCAAGCATGGGGGGCTGGGTATCAGTGACAAGGAGTGAGAGGCTGGTACACATAATAAGGCTCAAGGGGTATCCAGTCAGTATAGTGAACCAATATGGCTGCTGTGTCAAAACAGCTACTCATATTGGGTGATATACTCCTGGGCTACCCTACAAGGGTAGTGACCCTACGCGAATGCAAGGCTAGGGAAAGGTGACCAGAAGGTGGGGATAGCGAGGGGAAGGGGAGGGACAGGGAAGGGGTATGTAGGGGGCTGGTATGCCTTCTGCCACTGAACTAGTCATGTGGTGTGGTGGTGTGGGTGCCTAGCTCTGGCTCAGCTGGCACTGGGTTTGGGGCTGGGGACTGGAAGGGGAAAAAATGATGCCGCTGCCACTGCTGTGGGACTTCGGCAATATACACTCACCATGATAACAATTGCTGTTTTGCAATCTCTATTATTACATTGAACCGGCTAATGGCAGGGCTTTCCCCTGTGTACGTGCTTAACCCCATGACAAACCAAGTCTATGGCACTCTTGCAGTGGCCTGTGGTGAACAAAGTGACTTTGTATGGTCATCTAGTTCCTCACAATCTAGAGAAGGCACTGTGGCATGATCACCACTAACCCACACACTGCAGCATGCCCAGAGAACTGTCAGCCTGGAGCATGAGATTGGGACCAAGACTCAGTCCTGAGTGTCTTCGGCAGCACACCCTGCCAGCTCTGACCTGCACTTTTAAAATCTGTTTTCATTTCCTATAATTACAAAAATAGCTGCTCTGTAAAAAGTAAAAAAATAAAACTGTCACAATATGACACACTTCACCCTTCAATTGTTACCCTGTCAGGGGTAAACCTGAAGAAATAAAAATACTGAAATTAAGCCAGCAGCCACACAGCAAATAATATGCAAAGATTGCCAAAAGCAATTTAAAAATGCCTCTTCTGACATGTAAATAGGAAACTTGAAATATTATAATTGAAATTGTGCCATTTTATAGTTTAATAATAGGCAGCTGCAGTACAAGTCACATGAAACTGTTCCTCCTGCTCACTGGTTTAGCACTTTTTAATGAGTTGCTTAATGTGTGCACAGCTCACTGCAATGAATTAATAAAAGTTTCCTAATGGTTTCTTTCTAGCTACTATTCAGTTTCAGCTTATTTTGCAGCTCTCTGGAAACTTTTATCAATGTATCACAACGCGTTAAGCAACCCATAAGAAATATTGAACCACTGAGCTTGAACTTGAGTTCACTACTGTTGTGTGCAGTACAACTTGACTGACATGTCATTCTACCCAATCCCAGGAAAAAGCTCTTTGGACCGGGCTTGGAGCAGCGGTGGTACAGGCCAGTGAGTGAAGGGATGTGGCTCTCACAATTTCAGTGGACTAACATACTGTACAGTAGAGTATGAGAAATACATCAGGGACATAATACATAAGATCAAGAATTGTTACACTTAGATGCGTTTTCTTCTGTGGGACAAGGGAACATGCCACAAACCACTTGACTACCAGGTAAATTACTATATAAAGCTGCCTCAGAGTGCTGCCCTGTACTGCCATTTGGCTCAGAGAGCCGGTACAACTTATTGGCATTCTGCACTACTAAAATGATCCAAACCATTGCTTAACATGTGTACTGGTAAAAATGATACACATGTTAAGACATGATTTTGATCATTTTGATACAATACTACTGCAAATCAGCATTTAAAAAAGGGTACTGTATTGCAATGCATAGGGAGCCGTCCAACTCTCGCTTCATTGAGAACATTACGTATTATGTTTGGGGCCATTTTATACAGCAGGCACAGTGGGGTTTTCAAAAGGACAGGGCTGCTGTTTACATTTTTAAAATGCCACAAAATTGCAGTTATGCTTATTAAATAAATGCAGTTTTAGCAGTCGTGTACTGTAAACAGCACCCTTTCCTTTACAACTCTATGAAGCCATTTTTTCCATCACTGAAAGGGAAAATAAGCTGTTTACCTCCTAATTCCTTAAGTCTCCCTACTTGCAATACTGTTCATGTACAAAATTGAAGAAAATAAAGTACACAGTGTACAGTACAGTAGAGTACTGTAAATACAGATGAGAACTGCAATGATGGAGGGAAATGCAATGAATGGGAGCACACCAACAGCTCTATAGGATTAGTGTAAAAAAATGACCACTACACTGAAAATGTATTGCATCATATGTTCACTGTGCATGCACAACATCTTGCTATTAGAGAGCACTTCTGAGGGGTGTGACACTCCCGAGCCCATTGCATCTCACAAAAGAATGGGCTCGGCAGTCTACACCAATGACCAGGCGCTGCGGCCCTGACATCACTCTCTGCCTGGTGGACAGAAATTTTGTGTATTTCAAAAGACTGAGCCACTCCAATTAGAGAGGGCTTCAGTCCTTAGATTTGCATAAAGCAGTGTCAGCAAGCAGCTGAGTGCCTTTCTGTTGTGCCTCCTCTTCCTTGCTCTCTCTCCCTTCTCCGTCAGTGCATATTCCCCCCCGCCCACACCTGCCGTCCCCAAAATTGCTGGAAAATACAGTGCAATTAGTTTTAGGCAAATTGGTTGTTTTCTTGTTGCCCAATGCCTTTCACTGCTTTTGAAGTATGATTTTTCCATTTACTGTATTCATATGTTCTTAATGGCTTATTTTTCCCAGCACAGTTTCTGTTGGGTAGCAGCCATGAAGAGCACTTAATCAATGGTGCGGTAAGGGTGGGCGCTACTTAAAGAGCACCTACCTAAAATGTAGCAGAACAGCAGTAAAACAGCGACTGTAGCTGCAGCTCCATAAGGACAAGACCCGGAGCGGCTACAGTCCATCCCACGAGCGCACAAAACCCCTCCAGCATGGAAGTGAGACCTGGGTGCGGGCAGCAGGAAAGGTGAAACTCTGCTAACCGAGGCGTGGAAAGGCTCGTACAGCTGGCAGCGAGGGGCATGGCAGACAGTACCCGGCATAGGGCCACACACAACACAATGACAAAGACCACTGCCCCCCTTGCCCAGCACACCACCACAGCAGAGCTCCCCTCCATCAGCATGCCCATGGGAGCCCCCACCATGACAGGACGATGTTCCACACTCACGCTGCATTGCTGCAGAGGCCCCTCACATGAGCCACGTGCCACTCCAATCCAACAGTCACACAACTGCGGTGGCACCAGTGCCCAAGGGCAGCCCTTGGGGGGGTGTTGTTGGCAAGACCACCGGGATGCAGCAGCGACAGCTGCTGCAACATGGGGGGGCAATTCCAGACAGTAGATACCAATAGTGGGCAGGGTAGGAAGGGGCACCATACACACTTTCTGTACACACATGGCCATCCATTATATGCCAGTCCCCCCATTGTGTGCTGCGGGACACAGCCCTGACATGGCATGCCTGCTCCGTGCATGAGAGGTTCTGTGCCCCTGGTGTCCCGTACCTCCGCCTGTGCTGTCCATGTCAGCACCCCCCCCCACAGAGACACAGACACAGAGGTGACCTGTATGTGCAGCATTTACTACTCCTCACCATCCCCAGGGTCCTTAAAGAACTAAGAGAGGTGGTGGCTGAACCTCTGGCTATCCTGTTCAGCCAATCACTGGAAACAGGGGAGGTACCCAAAGACGGGAGGACAGCAGATGTAGTCCCCTTATACAAAAGTGGGAACAAAGAGGAAGCAGGGAACTACAGACCAGTCAGCCTCACCTCGGTAGTGGGAAAGATCATGGAAGCATTACTGAAGGAGAGATTGGTGGAACATCTGGTTGTCAATGGACTACAGGACCCAAGGCAGCATGGTTTCACCAGGGGAGGTCATGTCAGACCAACCTCATTGAATTTTTGACTGGGTGACTAGGGAGGTGGATCAGGGAGGCAGTGGACATGGCCTATCTGGACTTCAGCAAGGCCTTTGACACTGTGCCACATAGAAGACTATTACACAAACTGGGGAATATGGGTGTGGGCAGGACAGTAGTGTGGTGGGTAGGTAACTGGCTGGGTGGCAGGACACAGAGGGTGGTGGTAAATGGCTGTCATCGACAGAGGGAAGAGTGACCAGTGGGGTACCACAGGGATCAGTGCTGGGACCGGTCCTATTCAACATCTTCATCAGTGACATTGCACAGGATCTAGAGGCAGAATTTCACTGTTAGCTGATGACACAAAGCTCTGTAACAGAGTAGACACACCAGAGGTGTAGACAGAATGAGAAGGACCTGCAGAAACTTGAGAAGAATGGTCAAGGGTTTGGCAGTTGAAATTCAATGCAAAGAAGTGCAAGATAATGCATATAGGGCACAAAAACCCTGGCACAATATATCAGTTGGGGTGAGGATATAGCATGCACCAAGCAGGAAAGGGATCTTGGGTTGTCATCTCTGATGACCTCAAGGTAGGGAAACAGTGTGACACGGCATCAGGTAAAGCAAATAGGATGCTGGGATGTATAGGCAGGGGCATCACCAGCAGGAAAAGGGAGGTCATAATTCCGCTATACACGACACTAGTGAGGCCCCACCTGGAGTACAGTGTACAGTTCTGGAGACCATACCTACGTAAAGACATAGACAGGGTAGAGAAGGTTCAGAGGAGGGCAACAAAGATTGTGCATGGGTTGCATCACAAGTCCTATGAAGACAGTTAAAGGAACTGAACATGTACTCCCTGGAGGAGAGGAGGGAGAGAGGGATATGATAGAGACATACAAGTATCTTACAGGGAGGAACAGGGTGCAGGAAAACACTATTTTTAAGCGAAAAAGATGTTTCAGGACTAGAGGGCATGGGATGAAGTTGGAGGGAGGACGATTCAGAGGAAACATGAGAAAGAATTTCTTCACAGAACGGGTGGTGGACAAGTGGAACACCCTGCCAGAGGAAGTGGTGGGAGCTGAAACAATCACGGGATTTAAGAATGCATGGGATAGACATAAAGGAATTCTAGAGGTCAGGGGTAAGGGGAAATAGACTTCTAGGAAAACAAACTGAACTTACAAGCTCAAATGGGCAGACTAGGTGGGCCATAGGCCCTTATCTGCCGACACTGTCTATGTATCTATGTATCTATGTATCTATGTATCCGCCGGTTACCCACTGCATGGTGCCATGTGCTGCTTGCACCGTACCAACGCCCGCCACAGGGCACTCTTGTCTCGGCCGTCAGGTACACAGGCTCTCTTTCCATCGTCACAGTGGGTTCGGCCACTGCATGTTGTCCCATAGCGTAGATGCACAGTACAATGCGTCCTTGCAGCCTCTGCCTCCTGTCTGCGCTCTCTCCGCTGCTCACCCTAATTCCCCCATCGCCCTTTCTGTGTTCTACTTTCTGCGTTTGCCCATTGGGGACTCACTTAAACAGCGGCGCCCTTATCACATAAAAGCTTTCTGTAGGCAATATGTTCCTGATATCATAAGAGGACGCATTCTGTCAGCGGGAACTCACACATGTTACTACGGTACGTGCATGCAATCTCTGGAATTAAATTCTCCAGTTATATTTTAAACTTTATTTTAGGGGTTGGAAGGCATTTTTGCCCACCTTTATTTTAGACAGTTTAATCCTGTACAAGATCTTGGCCAGGATTCACAAAGGGAAATTGGTTGACCAATGAGCTTGTAGTGTATACTGTTAACTGTCATTCACAGTTCAGTTGGCGGGAAGCTGTGGAGGTGTCAGGAAGGCTGTGCTTCTCGTCAACTGGCAGTCATGCTCAGGCGGGGGGAGTGGGGTGGTCTGTGTTTATTGGAGAGGGTGGGGAGTTGGGGGGACCATTACACTAGGGAAAGCTATTCAGTTTTAGATCTGGTGGGCAATCAGGCAATGGGGGGGGGGACACTACACTATGGAAATCTCTTTTTTTATTTTCGGGTGGGTGACTGAGGACTGGGGTGAGACCCTATACTATGGAAAATCATTTATTTTGTTAACAGGTGGGAGATCAGGCGATCCAGGACCCGAGAGGGCCCACTATACTATGGAGATTATTTTATTTCCAGGTGGGTAATTGGGTGATCGGGTAGAGACCCTATACTATGGAAATTATTTCATTTTATTACCAGGTGGATACTCGGTGATGGGGGATCGGAGAGGGACCACTACATTATGGACATTATTTTATTTTATTACCGGGTTAGTACTCAGGCGATCAGGGACCAGGGAGGGAGGTGAGGGGGTGCAATACCTCCACCAACCACTAGGGTTGTGCAGATTATTGGCAGTTTTTTTTCATTGGTAATTTACTCCATGCAAGGAACTTCGCAATTGCCCTTGCGTGGAGCAAATCCTTTGTGAATGGGTTTGCGGAGATATGCAGGTCCCCTTCCCCTCATTTGCATTGTGGACCCCCTCATTACTTTGCACAGGCACAACACCAGTTTGCAGGGGCAAACTGGGCTTTGTGAATACCAGCTATCACAAAGCCCAGTTTGCCCCAGGCAAAGGGGGTTTGTATCCGGGCAAAGCTTTCTGAATCTGCCCCCTTATTTTTATAAATTGTAATTAAGAGCTGGCTCATATATAAATTTGTTTGAAATTGTTCGGAATCAGGCAAGGCACTGCCTTGTATCACTCCCCTTCTTCAACTGCTTTTAGTTCAGCTCCTATAGCCTTCTCATTTTACACAGGACTCGAGAATCTCTCTGTCAGGTCTTAGAAGCCTTCTGCGGTCACTTTTGTGAGGGCTCTGTGAAAAGTCGGTAAAAATTAACTGGAAACAAATCCTTCTCCTCTCCTGCTTTCCAGATGTACTTTTATTGACAAGTAAGTGTTTTCTAAGGATTGGTTTGAAAGTGGCTTAGGTGCATAGAACTCACGTGTAGCCATGTTCTTATTTTATTTGGTTTTATTGTACTAATTTGCAGCATCTATGGAATGCTGTACTTTTTAATATTTTGTAGATGTTGAAGTTTTTTTTCATCTGTATTAAGGGTAGAAATTTTAAAATTCCCCTAAAACGCTGGTGTTCGGAGTGTCATCTCATGTGCAGCATTCCATATCCTTACTTATTGCCATTTAGAACTATTTGAGAGTCTCCTGCTAGCCTCAGTAAAAGACAACACTGTATTTATGACACAGGTGTGTCAACTAATTGGTGACCGGCAGAATCCTAGTGACACTACGGAGCTGGGTCGTTCTTTAATTGGTTAGTGCATGGTTTCTTTATTATAAGTGGAAAAATATTGTAATAAAAAACAATCAATATATATATTTTTTTTGTTTCTGTGTTACCTTAGAGTTATTAAGGAGACCGAGAATGTGACAGTCCCACCTGACTCATCAGCTCTGGAGCACAAGGAAGAAAGCAAGTATTTCCCTGTCCCACCCCACCCAAAAAAAACTCATAATGAGTACAGAACTGTCTCTGTCACAGCTACCCCAATATCTACTGAGCAGTTGGTACCTTCATTCACCCCCAATATATACTGAGTGGTGTTCCCCATCAACTGTAGTAAATAATGAACTGTCTGTACCCCACCTCACCACCCCAATAACTATTGACTAACTACCCCTTTATAAATTTCAGGGGAAAAGAAAAGGTAAGGAGTTCCTCAATAGCAGGGTATCACAAATGAAGAGGAGAGAAGGATTGGTTCATTCTGCTTGCTGTGGAGAGGATTTTTGTAAGTCTTGCTGTTGTTTAAATACTGAAATGCCTCTGGGGGTTGGGTTTGAAGGCTGTGAGGGAGGAGATTGGGGAACTGCAAACTGACCTGAGCCCTCAGGGCAGGTCAGGAGGGAGGAAACAAGGAACAGCCATATGCGCTAATTCTTAAAGATATACAAATATATATAACTTATGAGTAGGACTGTACATCTTATGAGTAGGATTGTGGTTTCCAGTTATTACTGTAGTTGGCTGTCTTAGGCTGCACGCAAGGGATTTTGGTATTACTGTTAGAGGCTGGGCTAGGATTAATTAATTCTACTTGCTGTACAGAGAATTAGTGTGGAGATAATTTTTGTAAGTTTTGCTATTTTTTTTTTTTTATATTTAGCTTAAAGGTTTCTGTGGCTGTGTCTTTTGAATTTAGCTTAAAGGTCTCCGTGGCTGTGTTTTTTGGAATTAAGCTCAACAGGGCACAACGGCCCCAGTTAAAGCTGGGGGGAGGGTCCTAAAGAGGACCTGAGGCAAACGTCTAATTTCTGGACTGTATGTGTTTGTGAGACTTGGGAATGCTATTGGTGGGTTTGTATTTGTGTTCATAAACAACTGCAATCAGTATAGAGAGGCTGTATTTCACTGTCTTATATAGGTAGTGTGAACCATGGGTAGGATTGTGGGGTGCAATGGTTGTGGGGCAGCAATGCGGATGAACATACTGTGGAGGCTGGGAGGGTGCCCAATATGCCACAGGCTAAGGAGGCTCAAGAAAGAGGTTCAGTGACTTGGCAGGGAGCTGGGGAGGTTGAGGGGTGAGGGGAAGGTTGCATTGGTGGAAGGGCTGACATCTGAGAGTATCGGGGGGCACCACAGAGAAGGAACAGTGGGTCAAGGGGGGTCAGGGGGAAGGGGCAAACTAGACAGGAAGCCAGCTGATGAAGGGTGGACTCTAGTAGGGCCTAGCAAAAGAGGAGCAGCAGTAGGCAGGAGGGAGGAGAAAACATATAGTAAGACAAAGAGGGTAGGGAACATCTTTGCTGTACTAGCGACACATGGGGAAGAGGACGCAGGAGGAGATTGCACAATGGATAGTACTCACAAAGAGGAGTGAGTGAGGGGCATTACTAGTGGAGAGATTGCGAATGGTGTGGCAGGGGGAAGGATAATACTCAGAGGTGAGGAGGGAGAGGGAGGTTGGCAGTCAAACAGGAGGAGGGGCAGGTCTCAATTGAAAGGGGCAGGGGGGAGACACTGGGGAAAATGGTAAAAGCACCATCTTCAGTGGCCCCAGGAATGAGAACCTTGGTGGGGGGGTGGCAATGGGCACAAGGAAAGAGGAGGGGGCTGTACTGGTGTTGGAGGACTCCATACTCAAGTGGATCAGATGGAGCAGCAAGGGGGAGAGGCACAGTCAGATATGGGTGGAGTCCATACTGGGATTAAAGGCAGACAAGGCAGGACAGGCAATCCTAAGGTACGCAAGGAGTGGTAGGAGGAAACCGCACATTGTGGTACTTGTGGGGACAAATGACCTAGCAGGGGAAGCGGTGGAGGTAACAAGGGAGAGGTTTGAGGAAGTGGGAAGTTTGTGCAAGGAGACTGGGGAGTCTGTGGCCTTCTCAGAGTTGCTCTCAGTACCCTGAGCAAGCACAGTGAGAAAGGAGAGATTAGGGAGTTGAATGTATAGTTGGTAGAATGGTGTCAAACTAAGGGGTACAGGGTTGTGGGCAGCTGGGGCAGTACCTGGGATAATAAAAATCTGTTTGCAGGGGATAGGCTGCACCTGAGTGGGAGGGGAAAGAGGTATTAAAGAAAAGACTGGGGAGGTATATTGTCACAGAGGTGGATTTAAACTAGATAGGGGGATGGCAAGTGGACAGCAGGTAGGCAGGGATCCGACAGAGTGGAGTCACAGCCTACCCACCAGGCTAGCAGGGAAGGACTTGGGGTGGACGAAAAGGGAGGGAGTAGAAGGGAGGAAATGGAGGGCGATGAAGGGAAGGGGGCAGGATGAAGGGTGGTCTCGCTGAATGCGAGGATAGGCAACAAATCAGCTGAGCTACAGGCACTCTTGGCAGTGTGGAGGGTGGATATTGCAGCTGTCATGGGCAACTGTGCACCGGGACTTGGATCTGCCAATCCCTGGGTACAAATTATACAGGAAGGACCCTAAGGAGGGGAAGGGGTCGGGTGGCAGTCTATGTGAGGGACGCGATCAAATGCACAAGGGATGAGGGAGAAGAAAGGAGAACAGAGGCAATCTGTCTGCAGCTCCTAGACTCAGCTGCATCAACACTTACCACTCTTGTGGCCTCCTCAGAGGTTTCAATGCAGTGCAGAGGGCCTCCATCAGGCACCACTAATTTGGGATGATGTTTACCTCTCCCTTGCCAATACCATGCTCAACAGCATACTAATGCCTTCTGTAGTTCTAGCAGCTGTTCTGTTGTGTAATAGGTGGAATTCCATATTATTGCTACATCTTGTTTCAGGTGGTGGGGGGTTTATTTATTTTTTTTATTTATTAATTCCTAGGATTACAAATACCTTTGAACCAAGGGTTCTTTTACAAAGGCTCCGTGTCAGCAATGGGTGCAAGCAAATCAGTGGTACGATACAATACAAGGTCAGGAGGTTAACATAGAAGCAAGAAGAGGTAAGATACAATACAGGTCAGGAGGTTAACTTAGTAGCAAAAGACAGTACATGTGTATAGACTAGCACAGTAGCAAACAGTAAGTGGCAAATAACAATGCACAGTTAACAATACGGGTGTATGTATAGCAAGACACAGAAACAAATGAAAACCATCCTAGGGGTGACATAAGTGGAGCAAGGGGTTGGGGATAAGAAGGGGAGTGAATAAGGGGCGTAGGCCGTCAAGGATTTGACATTGTCATAAGTGCAAGAACAGAAAGATAAGCGCTAGGTGGGCTGGGTGGAGCAACAAGAGATAGGGTGATAGGGAGGAGGAGAGAGAGCGGAGAGGGGTGGAATGGTAGGTGAGAGGTGAGAGGGGTAGAATGGTAGGTGGGGTGGGAGAGAGAGACTGGGAGTAGGAGGGGATGGAGGGGCGGAGTGAGGTGGGGAGGGTAGCAAGAGAGGAGAGAAGGGGAAGGAGAGGTGAAACAAAGCCGCAAGCCTAGGCAGAGCAGTCACAACTGCTAAGGTCAGTGAGGTGCTGGTGGAGTTTACGTTTGAATGGGCCAAGCTTGTTTTCAGCTGCAATTTCAGGGGGAAGGTTGTTTAGCAGCAGGGGGGCCCTGGTGTGGAAAGCATGTTGAGCCTGGTTGGTACAGCAGAATGGAATTATAAACATTGGTTTGAGGGAATTGTGCATAAAATGAGCAGTGACTATGGGCAACATTAAGGCATGAGTTGCAGGGGGTGTGAGGTTAAGACAGATTTTCGTAGCCAGTAGGCAGGTCTGGTAGGCAAGTCTACTATTTAGATTGAGCCAGTTGGATTGCTTGTAGAGATTACAGGTATACATATGCTTCCCTGCACCAGTGAGAAGTCTACAGCATTTGTTAAGGGCTGTCTTGACCCATTTTAGGGTGGTATCAATGGCAGCCCATTGGAAGACAAACCTGTAATCAATGATGGGTAGAACGGAGGCAGTTAAGGCTGCAAGCATAGCTTCTTTGCTAAGATAGTGACGGTGGTGGTAGAGGACCCCAATTCTTGAGTTGACTGATTTTGAGATGTGTTGAACATGCAAGCTGAAAGACATTGTGCAATCAAGGGTAATACCAAGGTATGTAAACTCCTGCACTTGCTCAAGTGGCTGTTGAAGCTCATTGTGTATGGTGAAGTTTATGGATCCATATTTGCTGTGAGAGCTATGGAACAGCATGGACTGTGTTTTTTGCAATTGATTAACAGCTTTTGTTGGAGAAGCCAGGTCTCAACTAGGCTGAAGTTCATCTGTAGGACCTTGGAGAGCAAGACAGGGTCAGTATGGAAGGAAAGAGGACTACATCATTGGCATAAGGCATTAAGTTATTATTGCAAGCTGCAGAAAGAGTATTGCTAAAAAGGCTGAAAAGTAGAGGGCCAAGGATGGAACCCTGGAGTACACCAGAGCGGACAGGAAGGGCACTTGAGAGAGAGAGTCAACGATTTTGACTTTTTGGCTCTTTGCTGAGAGGTAGCTTTCTGAGGGGAAGATGGTTCCACTGCTGATTGCTTTGTAACAGTTTCCATGCCTTTACAGTATGGCTAAAATGACCAAGGACTTTTTTGGCAAAATCTACACATGTCCGCACAGTGGTGCCTTCCACACTTTGGAATCTCTGAACTACCAGATTTACACAGTGAGCAAAATATGGAACGTGTATAATACAGCTGTGCAAGGCCAAATATTATTTCTCAAATAGCTCTGAGGATGATCAATTGAGATTGAAACATAAGCGCGTTGCTGCCTTACCCACATGCTGCGTATGTTGCGAGTGCCTCTCCGAATTGCGCCAGATGCTAGTTGCCCTCTCGAGTGTGTTTTCAGCTGTTATTTTTTCGTTGATGCCAAAGCAGCATTCAGTGAAGGTATTCCGTGCTATATGGACCTTTTTTGCTTATACTCGGCATTTGAAAAGGCACTGTAAGTGCTTATGCATTTTTTTTCCTGGCTTTGAGATGAGGAGAAACTAAAAACACTCAAGCGAATAAGTGGGCTTCCAAAACGCTATAATCCTTTTTACCTCAGCACTTAAAAGTGGATGTCACATAAAATTTCTCTTGTGCAATAATGTTTATTTGAAGCTAGTACTGCACTGCAGTAGGGAGTTATTTTACTTCAGTGATGTAGAGACGGATAAATTATGAATCGGATGGGGGATATAATTCTCCAGAACAGTCTAGCAAAGACTTGAAACGAATTACCGTTCCAAATAACTGAGATTCTTGATTTGCACATATTTAAACTTAAATTGCATGATTACTTGTTTTTAGCTTACATGTTGTTTTTTGCTCTGTATGTACTTAATTATATTGTTTTGTTGTAATTATAAGTATGTGCCACAGGAATTTGTTGTAAATGGGGATTTATTTCTCCAACAAATTAGCCTGTGTAAAAATAAACTTTTAAACAAACAAACAAACAAGTGCAATATAAGGATTTTTTGTATCACAATAAATGTATGATCTGTAAGAATATTCTATCCCCTGAGGAGTGCCTTTATTACCTTTCAGTCTGCTCTACTGTCATTTGAGACTAAATGCTACTTTTAGTTGCAATTATTAAGATTTATGACCCTGTATAGGAGTGCTGACCTCCCTCGGTCCTACTGGGACCTGTGTTCTACAAAATTCTGAGCAGTGTTTCCCAACCACTCCAGTAACTAGTGAGCAGTCTGTTCCTCATTCTACCTCATACTGAACAGTTTGTACTCCATTCACCCCAACAATGTTAGAGTAACATCTACCCCACCTCAATAACTCTGATCAGTCTATACCCAACTAATCCTCATTAACCACTGAACTGTCTGTACCCACCCCACCCCAATAACTACTGGCTACCACTAATAACCACTGAGCAATCTGTATCCCCAAGAACTAATGATTACTCTGTAACCCCTACTACTGGGCATGATGCCCCCCAACTACAGCACACTATGTAGCCCCCATGACCAGTAGCCACTATGTGCCAAATGTAACTACTGGTGTCTGTACTCCCAATAACTACTGAGCAGTTGTAGCTCACCTCTGTAACTCCTGTAACACCCCAAACCACAACCCTGCACAAACAGCATCTCATCCCAATACTCCCAGTGCAGCACCCCCCCCCCCCATTTGTGTCTTCATCATCATCGTGGTCATTAAATATACGAACATACGAAATTTGCCAGCAGATAAAGGCCTATTGGTCTATCAAGTCTGCTCGAATGTGCAGCTAGCACCCCTTATTCCTGCAGCTGCCCCTCCTTTCCACCCTTCCCTTCATTAACCCTCCCCTTGTCCTGTCCCATCCTTGTTTGAAGCAGTCCACTGTTCTACTGGATACCACTTCTGCAGGTAACGATTCCACCCAGCCACCACCCTCTCTGTAAAAAGTGTCTCCTCATCTCCTCCTGAACCTTCCTCCTCCAGTCTCATATCATGGCCCCTGGTGGCCCTCCCCTCCCTTACTTTGAACAGTCCCTCTGTACCTGTCTTGTTTATTACTTTCATGTACTTAAAGGTTTCAATCATGTCACCCCTGTCCCTCCTGTCCTCCAGTGAGTACATATTCAACTCCTTCAACCTCCTCTCGTATGATAAGTCCCCCAGCACCTTGATCATCTTTGTCGCCCTGCGCTGAACCCCCTTCAGTATCTTAATGTCCCTCCTCAGATACGGGCACCAGTACTGCACGCAGTACTCCAGGTGTGGTCTAACTAATGACCTATACAGTGGCAGAATCACCCTCCTCCTCAAGGATATACCCTTGCAATACAACCCAGCATTTTGTTGGCCTTGCAGCTGCCTTCCTACATTGTGCTGAGTTGTTCATTGACCCTATGTGCAAACACACAGATCCTTCTCCTCCTCTGTCTGGGCTAGCTGCACTCCCAGCTGGTAACTCCTCCTTGGGTTCTTCATCCCAAAATGCAGCACCTTGCACTTTTGGCATTAAAGCCAGTTGCCAGGTGTTTGACTAGGTTTCAAGCTTTGCCAGATCATCCTGCAACCCCTGCCATCCCCCTAGGTCATCCACCACTGTGCCTACCTTGGTATCATCAGCAAACAGACTGATCTTGCTCTTGATGTCCCATGATATGTCTGCAATGAATATCCCAAACAACACTGGTCCCAACACCGAGCCCTGTGGAACGCTCGTCACTGCCCTTGGGTGTGAGAGCTCCCCACCCACCACCACCCTCTGTTGCCTTCCCTGAAGCCAGTTTCCTACCCATCTCACCAGCTTTGCACCCACCCCTGTGCCTACTAACTTCCTTCCCAGCCTTCCATGTGGCACCGAGTCGAATGCCTTACTGAAGTCCAGATACAGGACATCCACTGCATGGCCCCTGTCCAGTTGCCTAGTTACCCAGTCATAGAACTCCACCAGGTTGGTTTGGCAGGATCTGCCATGTGTGAAGCCATGCTGTCTGCTGTCCTGTAGTCCTTTGGCCTCTAGGAGGGCCACCAGCCTCTCCTTCAGGATAGTCTCCATTAGCTTACCCACGATGAATGTGAGGCTCACTGGTCTGTAGTTTCTCGGTTCATCCTTGGGGCCACTCTTGTGGAGGGGCACCACATGAGCCATCCTCCAGTCTGAGGTATACACCCTGAATGTAGTGAGGCATTAAACTAGGTCTGCCAAGGTCCTGCAGGACCTCTGCCAGCTCTCCTTCAGTACCCGCAAGTGGATGCCATCTGGGCCTGGCGCCTTGTCCACCCTCAGTGCCTTCAAACCCTCTCGAACTCTGCCTCCATGATTTCCCCATCTGTCACCCCTTCCCCTTGCTTCTGCCATTTCTCCCACCTTGGGTGTCACCCCTCTCTTCTCTTTAGTAAATACTGAGCAGAAGTACTCATTTAGTGCTTCTGCCTTATCGCACCCTGCTTCCACCCAACCCCCCTCATTCCTAATCCTTACTATGTGGTCCTTACAGCTCCTTTTCTCCCTGATGTACTTAAAGAAGTCCTTCTCCCCCTTCTTAATGCCTTGCGTCAGCCTGAGTTCCATAGATGCTTTGGTTCCCCTTATTGCCCTTGTCACCTCCTTTGATTCTGTCAAGTACTCCTCCCTGTCCTCCCCTTCCTCCCTGTTTTCTTGTACTTCCTAAAGGCAGCTCTTCTCTTCCTTACCTTTTCCATGACCTTCTTGCTCAACCAGCTCGGTTTCTTAGCCCTAGCCTTCTTGCTCTGGACTTTGCAGCAGGTTTTGGTTGCCTCCACTATCCCCAGCTTTATGAGCTCCCACCTCTGGTTAGTGTCATACTAGATTGAATTCTGTGCCAGGTACCCTTTACCACTTCCCCATCCTCCCAAAGTCGGCCTCCTGAAGTCCGGCACTCTTGTGCCAGATTCCACTCCTTCCTTGCCCATATCCAATGTGAGCTATACTGAGTGGTGGTCACCCTGACAGCAGTTCCTCCACTGTAAGTTCTCTCTCACAAAGTCCCCATTTGCCAGCACAAGGTCAAGGGTATTCGCTAACCTGGTTGGTTCACTGACCATTTGCAGCAGGAAGCTGTCCTGGAAGGCATCCAGCAGTACCTGCTCCCTTCTGTTCCTGGTTGTTAGGGTACTCCAGTCCACTCCTGGCATGTTGAAGTCCAACACAATCACCACACTACCCTTCTCGCAGGTCCTCCTGATCTGTCCTGCTAGCTCCCTGTCTAACTCCTCCGTCTGAGATGGTGGCCTGTACACCACTTCCATTCTAAGAATCCTATTCTTGGAATCCTGGATTTGCATCCAAAGTGACTCCGTACTACCCTCCTCCCCTTCCTCCCTTACACACTTCAGTCCTTCCTTCACATATAGTGCCACCCCCCCTCCTTTCCCAATCACCCTGTCCCTACGAAATAACCTGTACCCTGGTACAGACAGGTCCCAGTCATTGTATTGGGTGGCCCATGTTTCTGTGATGGCTGCAATGTCCACCTCTCCCTCTGCCATGAGAATCTGTAACTCTGCAGTTTTCCTCCCAAGGCTCCTAGCATTAAGGGTAACCACCTTCCACCTTCCCCCCATCCTGCCCCCCTTTCCTAGCATCACCAATAGTACTTGCCATTTGTCCTTTGTCACTGTTATGGGGGGTAAGCTCATATGGTTTCCCAACCTGTGGTCTCTGCATATCTCTTCCCCAATTGCTACCCCCTACTCCTAGTTTAAATTCCCAACTTCCTCTATGTACTCCTCCATCCTCTGTTTCAACACTTTCTTTCCCTCCTCACTCAAGTGTAGTCTGTCCTTGGCATAGAGACTACTGTCCTCCCAGGTCCCTCCCCACCCCCAACAGCCCATACCCTTTAGCACAACACCAGGTTCTTAGCCATCCGTTAAATTCCTCTATTCTCAGCTTTCTTGTTGTGCTTGCCTTTGGCACCAGAAGTATCTCTGAAAAACTTACTGATCTTCCTGTCCCCTCACATAATTGTGCTAGTTCCTCAAACCTCCTCAGGACTATATCTACTGTCTTGTCAGCCAGGTCATTTGTCCCAAGATGTATAATTAAATGAGGCTTGTCCCTACCCCTTCTAGCATATTTCAGAACAGATTGTTCCACCCTTGCCGCTGTCATTCCTGGCATGGCCTCCACCCAAATACGACTATGCCTCTCCCCCTTGCTACCCCACCTGACTCCTCTTAGTATTGAGTCCCCCAGCACTAAGATTCCACCCCCTTACTCCCTGCTTGCTTCCATTCATCTCCCCCTCTCATTTCCAGCTCCTCTTCTTCCTCCTGCACATTATTTCCCCCTTTTACCCCTGTTGCAATTCTCCGAGCAGAGTTTTCCCCTACTCCAGTTTGGTCCAGGCATTTATCAATTACTCCTCTAATTTCATTATTTCCCTGCTCCACCTTCTTCCTCTCTAGCAGTGCAAAACTATTTTCTGAAGACCCTTCACAAATGCCCACTCCCTCTCTTTTCATAGTAACCTGTTCTCTCCTTTCCACTCCATGACTTTTGCCACTTCTTTGCCTCCCCTCACAAGTCCCTATCTCCTCCTTCCATTTGTCTTTTGTCTCCAGTCCTGGTTTCCCCAGCAATCGTTCTTCCTGACCTGGGCCCCTTTGTCTCTGCTTCCCTTCTTCTGACCCTCTCCGCACCACTGTTGGCTTAAATTGCCCTCCCTCATCTCCCCTTCTTCCTCCCTCCAGTATTGGGCTAAACCCACCCCCAGTCTGCCTTGTCTGTCTTAGTTCCTCCTGCAGACCCTCAGTCTCCTTTCTAAGTTTTTCTATGTGGTTGCACACTAAACATCCTCCCACATTCCAGGCAATTTTTAGAAAGATTGGTGCACCACAGTTGTTGCAGCCCACCACCCTACCCATTGCTGTCATTGCCCACCAGTGACCCCAACCCTTCCAGATGCAGGATACCAAACACTCCCCAAGTCTCCCTCTCCCCTCTATCAGTGCAAACATTCTTTCTTTATTTCCTTTACCCCTTTGTTGTACATGTTTAGATATATTGAGCAACTGCTTTTATATTCCTATCCTTCCTATCCACACTCAAAAAGAGACTTTAAGTAGCCATTGCACAACCTTCTTCAAACTCCTACTCCTCCTTTCCACAATGCAATATCAATGCAAAGAAGTAATAATAATAGCTCCTAGATTTGCATTTACTTCCCTTCCACTGAGATAGCAGTCACCTCTTCACTTGCTGCTGTTCCTTTCCTGGATGTCTGCTTCTGCTATGACAGGTGCATATCCTTTGCCCGTTTGAGGAAGTGATGTCAGAACCCCTGGTATAAAGGAAATCATGGACCGGGGTGGGTGGGGTGAGGGGTTTGGGGGGTGGGACCAGCCCAAGTCTTCCAGAAACAATCAGGTAGCTGAGGCCTCTGGTCAGACCATTAGTACCCTTCCCCCACTCTGCACTAAAACTTTGCGGCTAGTGAAGCCACCAACAATGAATCACAATTCTACTCAAAGCCCCCCAAATAGGATTGCTACCCAAAGAAACAGGACTCCAATTCAAACAGCTTCACCAACAACACATCAAAATAGGCTTGGAATTAGAAGATATAGGTCTCCAATTCAAAGAAACAGATCCAGTTAAATCACACCAATTATATTTTAAAACAGAAGAAATAGGCCTCCACAAATGCAGCCTGCCACACAGTGAATCATCAAACAAATAAGCCCACTTATAGCTACCAAAACAGGTTTCAAAATTCCAACAGCCTTAAACAATACCCTGCTAGCCCCTTAGTAGTAAGAAAGGAAAGAAATAACCTTCTACCAAGCAGAATCCACAAGAAACAATGTAAAAACAAGAAGAAGAAGCTACTGTACTGTAGATCTGATCCTGTCCCCCTTCTAGTTCCTTCTGAGAAGCCAAAGCAAATATCTGATTTGTTTTAACCCACAGGTCCCAGGAAGCCAGTCTTCTTGATGGACTCTGACACTTCCAGCTTCTTCAAGAAGCAGAAAAGGAGAGTCACCAAGTCCTGGGATGTAGTGAATGGTAAGCCTGTTAGTTGTTGGCAGCGGTCGGCAAACATATGCTCCTTCTGCTCTGAGCCCTCAGCTCTGATTTGAGAGGGGCACTGCACATGCACGTGCCTCATTCCATCAACAGTGGGGACAGTAGCTGCAGCCGCCCGCCCAGCCCAGCTCGCCAGTGGCTGCAGTCTAATCAGTCATGACACAGGGCTAATCCCATATATCTAGTAATTTAATATACCTGTATCTATAATGAGTTTTTAAATCTAGACTTTAATATAACCTGAGAATACTTGTCTGATTAAAAAAATACACCACAGAATCATTCACTAGTATTGGGCTGATGAGCCGAGTGTTTAATAAATAATATGCAGGCTTTTCTTGTTGCTCTGTTTTAAATACTTATAAACTTTTAACTACTGTACTGCCTGGAAATCTATGAGTATCAAGCCTCCTCTGTTTTAATTCATGTTAGTATGTTTCTTTTCCTGTCATCTCTGGTAAAACTATAAGGAAAATGCTTATTTTTTATAGAATTATATTAGTTTTTCTTTGCTTGAAAGACCAATGTTAGAATGCTCTAGATAACTGATAAATCAATTCGGAGAATTTTATCTTCTAGGAAATTACTGCAGATCCTTAATACATTTATCCTTGACTTTAGTGGTAGGCAACCCAGTGGTCCATACAATTACCTTTTTTCATTTAAAAAATCTAAATAGTAATTACTGGCAGCAATGAAAGCATTGCAAGCAGCACTGATAAATCAGCATTATGTTTTTTAAGTGTGAATCCTTCTGCTAGTGGTGAAAGTAAGGAAGGAATGGTTTAAGATATGTGCTGGACAGCTGCAAGGAGGTGCAGGGTAGCCTGGAGAAAAGCATTACTCATGTATAGGTTTCACCTTCAGCCACTTTCCATAATCTTCTCTCTCAAAGCGCAGTAAGGGTTAACGCCAGTACATTTTGTTTTATCAGTTCTGCATGTATAAAGGAATTTTTTTTTTTACTCCACCAGACCACTTTTTTTTTGCTTCCACCCAGAGAAAAAAGTACTTGTTATTGTTCTGTAAATATGTTGTAAGCATATTCATGAGTAAAGGAAAATGCCAGTGCTAGAAATTCCTTATAGTAGCTTCTCATTTACTACTGGTCAACAAGGTGTGGGCATAGAAGCATAAAACCGACAATACAGACTGGTGTAAGCAGATAAGCACACAACGTCCATCCAGTCTGCCCTTGAAACCACTGCCCTTTTATTTCCCCTTCCCCATTTCTACATGTGTAGAAGGATAGAGGGGCAATCTGAGTTAAGGCTTTTAAGGAACACCTTAAAATACAGTGAGTAAATATAAAACTGTCATGGCTACTGACCGACCACAATTTGTACTGAAAATGGACAGCTACATGCTGTCTCTTTGAAGAACCACTCACTCGGACCATCCCTTACACAAGCTGCAGTGTTACATTTAAAAACAAGCATTTGTCAATGCTGAATGTTTGATTGCTGGTATTAGCATTGGAAATGCAACATCACATGAGCTCAAGGGAATCAAACTGGTTAATAAACGATACCTAATTTCAGCCAATGCGGACGATCTGCTAATACATTTGGAAGACCTGGAAAATGGCATACCGGTAATATTAAAGGAAATTACAAAATTTTCTAGAGTTTCCAATTATAAAATTAATGTTTCCAAGACAAAGCTTTTCCCACTGAATGTTAGATGTTACCCTGGCATAGCAAGGGAACATGGTTTGTCTTGGGAACCAAAAATGTTGACATATCTTGGCGTCAAGATCACCAGAGGAATAAGCTCAATGATTAGGGAGAATCTCCATAATCTTGTTAAAGTCATTTTCATTAAACAGGACCTAGTAAGATGGAACCTAATGCCATTGTCATTATGGTCCAGAATAGAAACGGTCAAAATGAATATATTACCTAGAATCTTTTACCCCTTAAACATGCTGGGATGTTACCTACCTAAGGCATGGTTTGAGAACTTGCAAAAAGCACTTAATGTATTTTTATGGAAGGGGAAAGCGGTCAGGTGATCATACTTGAAACTCACAGGCCCAAAGAGGTCGGGAGGTCTTGCGCTCCCCTCCTTTTTTAAATATTATATTGCCTCGCATATCAGTAAAATAATACAATGGCACAGGTTGAGTACTTCGCCAATCTCAAACTCCTATGTGCCTTCTTGGCTCTACATTGAGAGAGACTTAGCTCTTAAATACTCGATTTCTTTAAGTTCAATTGCCTACATTACTATTAAGCTGCTTCCTAAACCACTGAAGGACACCCCTATCAGGTGGTTGCTCAAAGCTCTGCAGCAGGTTCAGAAGCTCCTTAAAGTTGATTGGCGGAACTCACTAGAACAAGCTGTGACACAGAATATACACTTTTTAATACAACAGGCTCCGATCTCACCTAGATTCTAGGGTTCCTCACCTAGATTCTGGGGTTCATTAGAAGGGCTAAAATTAGGGGACTTGGCTCCCCAGGGGAAGCTAATGTCATATGTGCACGCCTGTACCAAATTTCCAGAATTAAAGGGACATAACTTTAAGTTTCGACAAGTTTGCGATGCTATAAAGACCCACTTTAAAAGGGAAAGATGGGTACAAAATAGGGTCGAGTTGTCATTATTACTCAAAGCAGCTGACCAACCCCATTCCATTTCAAGAGTTTATAATTTATTGCAAAATATAGATGGAAATCTCCCTTCTGGCGTCTGTTACTATTGGACGCAAAGATTAGGGATGGTGGAAGATCAGGGAATTTGGGAACAGATATGGGCTAATAACCACAAAAACATTAGACAAGATAGATATAAACTGCAGCAATTTAATATCATGCATAATATATACTACACTCCTGCTAAACTTTACATAATGGGCAAATTGTTGTCACCCTCATGTATTAGATGTGGAACCAAGGAAGGAGACTTATACCATGTATTATGGGAGTGTGCTCAGATTCAATCCTTCTGGAAAATAATTAGTGCTTCTTTATCACAAATTACAGGTATAGTGGACCTTTTTTACACCAGAAATCTGTTTGCTGAATAGTTTTCACATTGGCACGACTAAGCGAGACAAATTATATATGGGCATTATATCGGCCACAGCAAAAGCTGTCCTTCTGAGACACTGGAAGGACTTGACTTCCCCCACCAATTATAGAATGGTACAGAGAGGTGATGCTTGCCTTACAACTGGAGTTACATATTGCCAAGATGAGTAACAGAGCTCAACTATATGACTCCATATGGGGACCGTTGGGAGCCATCTTGTCAACTTGGCAAGATAAGATTACCTAATAGCAGACACTGCCCCTTTACTAGATGTACTGTTGTCCTGTGACTCCCTATTATGGAGAATCCTAGGGTTACCTCAATTACTGTGTGGATGCCATGAAAGGTAGGGGGGGGTGGGTGGGGTAGGGGAAAAGTATTAGGCTGGCTAACTTGTTATACTCTTAGTTAGTTTTATAGACATTTTTAACACGTGACCAGCAAGAATGCTAATATGTTTGTGGCACACTTAACTTGCAAATGTATATCTGCGCAACACTGTACAATCTGTGCTTTGTCAAGAGTGTCAATAAAATTAATTGAATTACAAAAAAAAAAGCATTGGAAATGCAGGCATTATAGAGATGCAGAATAGGAATGGCAGTAAAGTAATGAACTTCACACCAATCCCACCTCCACCCTTCAGAGATGGACAGGCATTGGGGTATGCGTTTGGGTCGCCACCCATAACATTCATGCCATTTCACTTCACTGTATCGTGCAGACACTGACACATGTTGAGGTGTGCCTTGGGGTGTTCGGCTTTACAGTCACCCCCATTCCATAAGGACATATGCTGAAATGGGTGCAGTATAGGAGAATGGGGTGAACTCTGGGGCCAAAGAGTCCAAGGCACACCTCAGTGCCTATCACTGACTACAGGGTGATGGAGTGGGGGTGGAATGGCATGAGCATTACTGTCAGCAATCCAAAGGCACACCCCTGATGCCTGTCAGTCTGTACAGGGTGGGACGTTATAGTTAGAAACTCTAACGCCCCGGGCGTTTGTTGGTATTTGCACTACAAATTTTCATCATGGCCTTTTTGTGACTCCCGCCTCATGAAAGCATTTGGAACCTCTTCTCATGAACAGTGGCACTGTAATTTTGTTAATGTGTCCCGAACTTTGAGTTCCCACAATGACTGTGCCATTCTGCACCAGATGTATGAAAACACAGATTGGGCAGGATGTGAAGAATGACAGCTGTACCATTCATAGGGAGGTGTGAAGAGATGGCAATGTTGAAAATCTGTACTGAAAATATTCAAAATACTCGAACTACTAGGCTTACGTGAAAATTGCACAATGCAGGCGCGTGACACAGTCATTTAGTGGAATTTTTTCACCAAATTTTCAACATAGGCATATTGCAACCTCTGCTCATGAACAATGTCACTATGATTTTCCTAATCTGTCCCAGACATTGATTTCCCATAGCGACTGCGCTATTCTGCGCCAGATATATAAATGCATATTTTGGGCAGGATATGAAAAATGATGGCTGTACTGTTCATAAGGAGGTGTGAATAAATGCCAATGTTGAAAATCTGGCGTGAAAATATTACAAATGCGTGAAATTATGTGGGTGCATGGAAACTGCATGAACTTTTGTCACTAAATTTTCAACATAGGCATTTTAGTACCTCTGCTCAGGAACAGTGTAACTGTAATTTTTTTAATCTGTCCCAAACACTGACTTCCCACAGTGCCTGCGCTATTCTATGCCAGAAGTGCGAAAACACATTTCAGCTAGGATGTGATAAATGTACTGTTCATAAGGAGGTGTGAAAAAATGTCAATGTTGAAAATCTGGAGTGAAAATATTACAAATTTGCGAAGTTATGAGCGTGCGTGGAAACTGTGAAACACATGCTCATAACACAGTCATTTTATGGACTTTCGTCACCAAATTTTCAACATAGGCATTTTAGGACCTCTGATCATGAACAGTGTCACTGTGATTTTCTTTAATGTGGTCTCGAACACTATCAGCTTAATTACGCTTATTCTGCACCGGAAGTGTAAAAACACATTTCGGTCAAGATGTGAAAAATGACAGCTGTACTGTTCACAAGGAGGTGTGGAAAAATGACAATATTGAAAATCTGGAGTGAAAATATTACAAATTCAAGAAGTTACATGCATGCATGGAAATTGCACAACACACGCTCGTAAAACAGTCATTGTTTGGATTTATTTCATCAAATTTGCAATGTAGGCTTTTTTTAAAGCCCACCTCATGAACACTGGCACTGACATTTCGTTAATCAGTCATGAAAGGTGATTCCGTGCAGTGACCACGAAATCACCGAATAACACCATGACAGTGGCTGAATTCATGAGGAGGGGTCCCAATAACCCCTTGTTGAACATTTGGTGCCAACATTCCCCAAAATGCCTGAGATATGCACCAAAGTTGAAAAAACCCTATTTATGCCAATATACAGCTTACCGGCATTTCTTCAGTTCTCGGTCGGCTTTGAAGAGTGCAGACATGTTCTCGGTCCACTGAAGATCATTGCGCCAGGCTCCGGAGGTAAATATGGGGTGAGAGGGGGTGTGGGGATGTAGGGTGCACAGTGGGTGGGTGCAGGTTGGGGGAGGGGATGGCGACCGGTGTGGGACCGTTTCTTTTCTTTCAGGGAGGAAAAAAACAACAAAAAGACGTTGCGGTAAGGTTTTTTTTTTTTCAGGCTTGCTTTCAGCACACTGGGGTGGGCTCCCAGTATGCCACCTGTCTTGTTTGGGGTGGGGCACTTAAGCTGATGGGGATTGGGCTCCCCGTCGGCAAAGAATGACTGTTTGGAAGGCATGATGCAGAAGGAGTTGGGCACCCCCTCAGCATACAACAAATGGGGGAAGAGTTACATTATGTTGACTGGGAGTGGGCTCCCCCGTTGGCAAATGAACTGGGTCAGAGGCATGCCAGTAGGGGAATTGGCCACCCCCGTCGGCTTTCATGAGGCTGTGAGGCAGCAGCAAGCCACTGCCATGTTTACAAAAAATGTTACACTAGGTAAGGTACTGCCCTGCAATGACGGGTCACTCCCTCATTGCAGCAGAATGGCTGACATTGCATTGATGAGGCAGCCCCTCATTGCAGCGGCGAAATTGTTTCAACTTGGTGGCATTTTTGGAAACCAATGTCATCAGCACAGTGTGCCTGCATTGGTCCACCAGTGCCAAGCCCCCAAATGCAGTGCCACTGTTGGCTGCCACAGTGCCGCACCTCCACAACCCGCTTCTTTCTAAGCTGCTGCATAATGTTTCTTGCTCCTGCATGCAAGCAAACATAAAAAAATTAGTAGTACTTAAAAGAAAGTAACTGTGGTAAAACACAAGGAGGAGGACTGAGGGACAGAGTGTGTATATATATATATATGTGTGTGTGTGTGTGTGTGTGTGTGTGTGTGTGTGTGTGTATGTGGAGGGGGTGGAGTCATGACAGTTTATTAGGTGCTATGCTTGGGATTTGATGCTGTGAGGAGGGAGTAATTTTTATGTTCACCGGGCATGCGCAGGGAACATCTTGCTATGAGAGAGCACTTCTGAGGGGTGTGTTATTGCCAAGCCCATTGCAGTTCACAAAAGAATGGGTTCAGCCGTCTACACCAATGGCCAGGAGCTGTGGTCCTGACATTACTCTGCTGTGCGGTCAGAAACTTTGTGTATTTTAAAGGACCGAGCCGCTGCAATCAGAGGGGGGCTTCAGTCCTTTGATGTGCATGAAGCCACATCAGGAAACAGCTGAGTAGCTTCCTGCTGCGCTTCCTGTACATCACTCTCTCTCTCTTCCTTGTCGGCACATGTCCCCCTTCCCCCACTGTCCTCGAAGTTTGCTTTTAAAAGCCTGCAAAAAAGAAAAGCGTCCATCAATGTCTGTTTCCACAATCGCCTTAACTGCCCCTCCCCTGTTTTAGTTTTGTAGCACCGGAGAGATCACCTCCAGTGCTGCCATAAATAACACTGACACTGGGGTTGACCAATCCCCCAGTGTCCACTGAAATATAGAAGGTCCCTTGTATTTTAATTTATTTTTTAAATATGTAGCCTGTAAGAAAGAAAACAGTCCATCGACGTCTGCTGCAGCTGCCACTGTAACTACAACTTCCCCCACCATTTATGCAGCACCAGAGAGCCCACCTCTGGTGCTGCCAAGTATAACACTGATACTGCAGGTGCCCAATCCCCCAGTGTCCACTGAAATAATGTCCCTCGATGTATTTTTTTTATTTTTATGCAATTTGTAAAAAAGAAAACAGTCCATCGGTGCCTGTTGCTGGTGCCCTGACTGGCACCCCGTAACTATCACCCCACTTGACCCTCCCACTCTGCAAACATAACCCCCAAAACATACCACTGACATTAGGGGTGCCCTGCCCAGTCCTCAAGTGTCCAAACCTGAAATAACAGAAAATCTTCCCTCTGCATTTTTTTTTAATACACCCTGTAAAAAAAGAAAACGGTCCATCGATGTCTGTTGCACCATTATTTCCTCCTCCCAGCCAGCCCTCTCACTCAGCACCCACCACTCCACATGCTCCAAGCCCTTACCTACCCAGTGGGGATCCAACGCTGCCATCTTCTCGGGACAGGAGACATGTCTTCACTCATCAAAGCTGCACCATGAACTGAGGAAAACAGGTATGCTGTCCAATGTATTTCAATGGAGGTTTCAACTTAGTGGCATAACTTGGCCAATTTTCGAGTATTTTTGTCCCAAATTTTAAACATGCTTTTTGGGGGATTCCACCTAATGAACAATGGAAGTGATGTTAGGTAAAACTGTCACAAAAGGTGATTCTGTGGTCACTGCACAAAATCACCTTTTGGACAGGAGATGAACATTTTCTCCACCCTTATTCATGAGGTAGGGTCATATGAAGGCCATGTTAAACATCTGGCATAAAATATTAAAAAAAACAATGAAGTTATAATCCTATGCTGAAATTTGTGAACGCTGGCTTGTAACTTGGGTAATTTTTAATATTTTGACCCCAAATTCTGAACATAAGGTAGACATTTCTTCACAGCACCTCATGAATGTGATAGTTGTCATTTTTCAGATCCTGGCCAAAATGTGTTTTCACATTTGTGGCACAAAATCACCTTTTGAGCAGGATTTGAAAATGTTCTCCACCCTTCTTCATGAGGTGTGCTCATAAGAAAGCTATGTGGGGTCATAAAAAGGCTAGGTTAAAAATTTGGGTAAAAATATGAAACCCCAAAAGTTATGAGTCTACATTGCAATTTTTCAATGTACGCTCATAAATGTGGTAATTTCCAATATGTTGACCCCAACTTTTCAGCATAACCGTTTTTTTACACCACCTCAAGAATGTGACAGCTGTCATTTCTAGATCCTACCCAAAATGTGTTTTAACACTTGTGGTGCACAATGATGTTTCAGCCTTTGTTTTATAAATGACACCTGTTATACTCAGGAGTGCTCATAAAAACATTATGTTGAAAATTTTGGGGTAAAATCTGAAAACCAGTACAAAAGCAATATAGCGCAGTGGTTCTAGTCTCTGAGCTGCAAACTTGGAGACCTGGGTTTGAATCCCACAGCCCCCACTTGCATACAGTGTGACCCTGAACAAGTCACCTAACTTCCTTGTATTCCTAGGTCACACCTGTAAACCACCTTCAGCTTAGTGTGTCTCTCCTGGTAAAAAAAAAAAAAGCAATGCCTTACAAGGGGTGAACATTCGACATTGACAAATGCTTGTTTAATATACAGGTGTTCCTTGTCACACATTAGTGAATGTTCTACTATTTTTAGTTACTTGATCTGGTTACAAGCTTTACAGTACTTCTGACAACCTTGCCTGTGTCTTTCATGCTGCTTCTCTCTCCAGCCATCTCTGCTCAAAATGATTTTTAACATATTTGTTTTGCCAGTTAAAAAGGAAGCAGCAAAGTATATGAGTTCCTGCAGTCACCAGAAATCATCATAACATGATTTTAAGGTGATCTTACAATAACTGCATGGGTATTACTTAAGTCATTCTGGGATCATCATGAGACATCAGATTATTTGTCCTAACATTTTCTGATGACTCCTTGTCTTGATACTTAATAACATTGGAATAACTTCTAAAATAATCACTGGTCATCAGATTTCTCTGCGGTGGCTTCTAAAGTAATCTGATTTGGCTTGGGATTTTGTGATAACAGCACTTCTCAGTAAAGCACACAGCTTCCTTCTGTTCCTGTCTTCCCAAGGTGTTCTTTTATCCAGCAATAATGCACAACTGGTTATGCTTTACTGCTTTAATAACTGTATTAGAGAAAATGAAACAATGATAACAGCCCAGGGCAATGGTTTTCATTCCCATATATTGCAGTCACATTAATGCTCCTTCTGACTGTGCTTCCTCTTGGCAGTACATCTCTAACCTCATCATTTTTAATTTGTAGTCTACCACCACACCACCCCCTCCTCAAATTGCAAAATCATCATACAGAATGGGAAACACTTAAACCTGACCTAGGTTTGACCCTGTTAATTAACACTTTCACAAAACTCCTGGTGTGGAGTAACCTCATTCTGACCTTTCAAAGTAGAGACATTCTGAGCATTCAGCAGTTCACCACAGTATTACATAAAGAATTGTTATGTAACAAACTGCATGTTTATTGAAAAAAAATCCCTAAATTAAGATCATTTTAGGGTTTGTGGGCAAAGTGCAAAACGTCATGAAAACCTAAGTTTGGGTTCTCAGGTGATACTCCTAATTGTACCTGTCCCCCAGTGAGGTCAAGAGGGCAAGCTGGTTCAGCCCTCTCCACTGCCACAGAGATCCCCTCGGAGCAACGTGCCGAAAATCACCCAGTGAGGTCGAGAGGGCAAGCTGGTTCAGCCCTCCCCACAGCCACAGAGACCCCCACGCAGCAACGCGCCAAAAATCACCCAGGTAGCAACCCCACGCTTAGCAGCAGAGCCAGAGGAATTTGAATTTGACGCCATTTTCAAACAAGGGCGGTTGCCTTTTCTGTCGGCTGAGCGCTATAGATTGTTTTTTCTCTGCTCTCACAAGCTCCACCGACGTAGGATTTTGGCTGAGGGAAAGTGTACCTTAAGGGAAAGATAAATTTTATCTGTGCCTTAAGGGGATGTAAATTACCTGTACCGGAGCCATAAATAGGGCATTTAGACTGCAGGCAGCAATATCCTAAATTGGAAGCTGACGCTCAGGGACTACACATCTTGTTGAACTTTATAGCAAGTAACCTGTACTAAATAATTGTGCTGAACTAAAGATCCTCTGCACATGCATGCATATATTAGATAAACGCCTGTTAAATTAATTCCTCCATTCAGCTTAAAGCAAATAACATGTACCTGTTGTTAGCTCCTCCTTCCATCCTACCTGTACTTAAAGCTGTTTTTTCTGTCCTTTATCCGCAGTGAGGTCGAGAGAGCAAGTTGGTTCAGCCCTCCCCACAGCCACAGAGACCCCCATGGAGCAACACACCAAAAATCACCCAGGTAGCGACCTCATGCTTAGCAGCAGCTCCAGCTGACTGCACCAGAGTGAGTCCCTGCCAGCCCCACCACCACCCTTGGTGAGCTCCTTGTTTTATAGGCTGGACCACGTGACTGTGTGAACCAATCAGCCCACTTTCCCTATTAGTTCCTTATATTTCTCAGACACTAGTGGCCACCCCTGAGCAGTTTTCAAATTCCATTCAAAATGCTCTATCTCTCTCTAATTATGGTTGTTCTATGCTCAACCATATCTTCCCTTCCACCTTCGTCCTACCCAAATCAACCAAGCTCTCTGCCCCTCAACCCTGAGACTGCAAAGCTACCCTCCCACTCTTCCTCTGCCCTAGTGCACCACACTCTGCACGGCTGGCATAACTGGCTACTGGGGGCCTCTATCCTTCCTCCCTCTCTTCATGCAGGGTTGCCTGCCTTATATGTCCTCTACTGCTTAGACCCTATGCCCTCCTCCCAGACCCATAATCATCTCCCTTTCCACTGGAAATCTCAAAAGGACATGCGCCTAGTAAAGCACATCTTGGCTCTCTTGCTCCTCATAGCCGGTGACGTAGAACGTAACCTTGGTCCCTCCTCCCCAATAAATGGGCAACTCCCCGCACCAGCTAGTCACCTTCCAAGAGGGTTCAAAATAGTCCACCTAAACATATGCAGCATTCTGAGCAAAATAGCAGCCTTAAAAACAAGTGTCCTATCCCTTTGCCCTGATATCTTAATCATTAATGAACCATGGCTGAAGTCCCACAACCCTGACGCCGAATTCTCCATACATGGGTACTCCTTAATTCTCCAGGACCAACAGGGCAATAAGAAGGGTGGTGGCACTGCCATGTACATCTCCTCTAAACTCCAGTTCTCCACAATCACGCCTACCATACCCACACTATCAATGATTCCCTTTTAATCAAAATCTCCCTTCCGTACTCGAGCCCCATATACATAGCAGGATCATACTGCCCACCGGACATATCACTGTCTAGCATCCTAGACCACCTAGGCAACCTGAGGTCCCTTACGGCTGGCGGCGAACTCCATATCATTAGAGATTTCAACCAGAACTGGCTAGGCAGTGCAGCCACCAAAACACGCTATGAAATACATGCTCTAAACCTGTCCCAACAAATAACAGAACCCACTCACCTAAACCACAAATCCAAAAAGCATACTCTACTAGATTGGGCCCTCACCACCCACCCACATCAGATAATTAATGCTGGACTACTACTGGACTCCCTCAATGACCACCACATGATTTATATGGTGCGGAAAGTCTTCAGACCCAAGGCCCCTCCCCCCCACACTTTATACAACAGAGCTTACAAATCCCTTAATCTGACCACACTCCTAAATGACCTCACCAGCATTGACTGGTCCTACATCCTTAGGGCTACCTCCATGGATGAGGCCCTCAAATTTTTTATGACCAACCTCCTGGCCACCTGGGACTTCCATGCGCCACTCAGAAGATCCAGAGTAAGAGGATCCCACCTACCTTGGGTAACAGCAAACCTCTTGGACCAACTAAGAGCCAGGGACCGAGCCTGGAAAACCTTCAAGGCAACAGGTGCTCAAACGGCTCTGCAACACTACCGCTCGCTAAGAAATGCCTGCACAAGACTCGTACGTCAGGCCAAATCTAATTATTTTAAATCTGCTTTCAACAATAACTTCTCTCACCCAGCACAATTCTGGAAATCGATAAATCTCTTCTCACCCCTCCGGCCCAACCCCCTACTCCCACTCTCAACATAGGTGGAAACATCATCACTGATTCTTGCACAGTTATCACAGAGCTTAACTTGTATTTCACCAACACTACATCCTCTCTACTCTCCTCTCACCCCTCACTCCCTCCCATTGTTCACCCTGCTGTCTCCTCACCGGCCTATTTCTTGCTCCGCCCGGTTACACCCGGTGAGGTACGAAAAATACTTCAGTCACTCAATCCATCCAAAGGTAAATGCCCCTCGGGCATTGATTTAAAATGCTCCTTCTTTCTGCACCTGCCATAGCCTACCCTCTAGCCACTCTCTATAACCTGTCTTTTAGACTCGGGTCCATCCCTACAATATGGAAACAAGCCACAGTCATTCCCCTTGCTAAAGGAGGTGGCCCTTCCTCCCCATGCAACTACCGTCCCATATCGCTGCTCCCCATCCTAGCCAAAATACAGGAGCACCTTGTACTAGCCCAGCTCTCCCACTACCTCAATTCCATATCATTCTTCACCCTCTTCCAGGCCGGGTTTAGAAAAAATCACTCCACCACCACCGCTCTCCTTCGTCTCACCAACACCATCCTTACGGATATGGATAAAGGGGAGATAACTGCGGCTATCTTTATCAACATGGCCAAGGCTTTTGACATGGCCTCGCATGCCCTGTTACTGTCCAAACTCGCTCAAGCTGGACTGACAGTCTCTGCCACCAACTGGTTCCAATCGTACCTGGCAGGTAGGTCCCAGTCTGTCCGTATTGGCTCAGCTAGTGTCACCTCACTCCCAGTTACCAGCGGGGTCCCCCAAGGATCTGTACTAGGCCCTCTTCTGTTCTGTATATTTCTCAATGATCTGTCTGCTGCTTGCCCTCATACAGCCATCCACATGTATGCAGACGACACGGTGCTGTTTGCCTCTGGTTCATCCCCCAATGCCATGGCAGCCTGTCTGCAAGAGGACTTTGACTCCATCCAGCGTTGGTTCCACTCAAATCAACTATTTTTAAATCCCAAAAAAACTGTCTCCCTCACCTTCGGCTCTCGGGCCAAACTGTCCCGCCTTCCTGCCCCCCCCCCCCACATTTTACACACTAGATGGCTCCCCCCTGGAGGTCTGCACTTCCTACAGATACCTCTGTGTTTGGCTAGACCAGTACCTTGATTTCTTGGCGCATATTGATGTTATGTACAAGAAGCTGCATCCCATGCTGGGCGCTTTATACCGCAACAAAAGCTGCATCCCCCTACCAACGCTAGTAGCCATCGTTCAAAAGATGATCATCCCAATAATGGACTATGGCGATGTAGTCTACTGTGCAGCCCCTCAAACCTCCCTGTCCAGACTAGACCCCCACTTCAACTCCTTCTGCCAGTTGTCCCTGGACTGCCCTCCTAGTACACATCACTGTGACCTCTACCAGTCCTTAGACCTCCCCTCTCTCCACAATTGGAGATTGCTACACTGTGCTAGAACTGCTGCTAAATTCTGGTCGCAGTCACTCCCCTCCTACCTGTCATCCTCCCTAAATGCTCTTCCCTCTCCAGCATACTCACTCAGGAACATTGATTCTCAGCTTCTTCACATCCCGCACAGATCCACCCAGTCTGGTCAGGCTGCCTTCAGCTTCAGGTTGCCCAAATTATGGAACTCCCTGACGGCCAATATTAGACACGCCACAGGCACTCCACACCAGAATGCCCTTCTTAAGACTCATTTCACTACCACTTGCTCTTGCATCCTGCCCTGTTGAATCCCTCGCAACCTAGTTGCCAGCTGTTTACTGTCGCTGCTGTTTTTTTTCCCACTGTTGCCAACCCCTGCTTACTATGTGCCGCTGGGTATTTCCGTACATCAGTGCATGCCGCTCCCCTCTGTTACCACCTGTCTGTTTACTTCTATTTGTACATAAGATTTTTGTCAGCTCTAAATTTGTACTGTACTGAACATGTATATAAATGCTATTATTACTGTACCCTGCCTATCCCTATGCCCCCAGGGCACATCATACCACCTGTCTGTAAACTTGCTATTTGTGTATATGACTTGTCTGCTCTAAATTGAACTGTACTGCACATGTTTATGCATGTAACATCTATTATTACTGTATCCTGTATATTCCCATTCCCCCAGGGCGCATCTGGAATTGAAGGGTACACTGCTCAGTATGCCTTCCTGGTGAAACTCTTAAATAAATAAATAAATTCCTATATTTAGGGTTGGTTTCCAAAGTAAAACCACATTGCTTATAGAGAACTAGCACAATCAGAGGCATCGATTTGAACCCCCCAATTTAGGATTTCCTGACTGTTACACATTGTCCATGAGCCCTAACATTGTCC
This sequence comes from Neoceratodus forsteri, assembly GCA_016271365.2. Classification (NCBI taxonomy): domain Eukaryota; kingdom Metazoa; phylum Chordata; order Ceratodontiformes; family Ceratodontidae; genus Neoceratodus; species Neoceratodus forsteri. Next base: position 1,269,208,332 of record CM057453.1, read on the forward strand.
AATCATAGTTTTTTTTCCAATACATTTTTGGCAGCAGGAGTCCATTCCCTGTGCAGGTGCATCACCACCAATGGCACCCTCTACCTCTCCCTGTCCCATGCCAAGTACTCCCTGTGGACCAATGGCAGACCATTCACCCTCCTTGCCCTATGCCAAGCACACCCTGCTGCCTAGTGACGCACTTCTCGCTATCCCTATCTCATAACAAACCCTCTCTGGTACCTATCAGCACCCCTGTCCTTCTCTCTAACCCATCTCATGTCCTCTAGTGTTCAGCAGCACCACTGCCTATTCCTCGTCTCATACTATCCACACTTCAGTACTCCCTCTCCTAGTCACATGACAAGCCTTCCCTGGGGCTCAGCGATGCTGCTTTCCTTTCCCTGTCCTATGCCATGTACTCTATGATACTTGAACCTCTCCCTGTTCCATGCCAAGCACTCCTTGGTTCTCTTTATCTCTCTCTCTCTCTCTCTCTTGTTCTCTCTCTCTCTTCATTCCATGACAACTGTCCTTGGTGCCCAGTGACACCTCTACCATCATTGCACCCTCAAAACAGAAGGGGAATGGCACAGCTTTCTTCTCACCTCTTCAGCCAGCCACTATCTCAACTAATTACCGCAAACCACAGTAAAAATTAAAGGCTTGATTACAAAGGTTGTCATTTTTGTGTTTGCTTAATTTGCTTTTGTGCTGAAGCACAAAGTGAACATGCTGGGGCTACTCGGGAGAGTAGTGGCTTCCAAGGAGTGTCCTATAGCATTCAATGCAGGTCAGGAGGCATGTGGTTTGCCAGTGACACAGGGGTCGATCTTAACATTGTTTTACTAGCCCAAACACTAGTGCAAATTGACCAGGGCTAGTGCAGCTAACTCCCTACTTGCCTGTCTTGACTAGTGCAGATTTTCAGGGTTGTTAATGAAGTTAAAAAAGTCTCTACTTTAGCATTCTCTAGTCCTCATGCTAATCTCTCTCAATGTTCCAGATGGTGTGATTAACAGCTCATTAAAAGCAGCAGTCATCTGGCAGTTCAAGAGAGGGATCCCACAAAAGACTCAATGTGAGTCATTATCACTCCACTGTTAAGACTTTCAGCTAGTGTCCAGGGTGTGATCAAGGATAGAGAGCTGTTAAGTCACTAGGTTCCAGTTTTCTGAATGTCTCTATGTCTAACAATTTGTCCAATATTATTAAGACCAGTGCCCCTCATTTCTCTACATTTTGAGTGTTTGCATCCAACTTTTCAGTGACAAAATGCAAAGAGGTATACAGGATCAGCCCTGCAGTGGTGGGTTTTCCCAGCCTCACCATAACTTCCCTCTCCCCTCCAAATCTCTTAACTCTGTTCTTTCCCTGGACACCACTGCAGAACAGTATCTGAAGTGACCATCCACAGATTCATAGCTGCCATTACTGGCAAGTGTAGGGGGTTCCCAGCTCTTCTAAATTTACTATGCTAGCCATCACCATCCATATAGTTCCACCCTTATCCCACTCAGCATGTCCTTTCAGCCTAAAAACAAAGCTTTGGATCATGTATGGTACTAAAATAAACCTTGATAAAATACATAATTTGAAACCTTGAAATAGGCATTCCTGGGGTGCATAGATCATCCTATATAGAAATAGTATAGTGCTATCCCTGTGTACTGTTTCCCCTTGGTTGATGAAAGGACAATGTTAAAGAAAAATCTGTTATTGTTGGGGCAGAGCATATTAAAATCAATGCTTTTACAAATAAAAATGTTATAGTTTTCCATTTCCCAAGCCCCTTAGGTTTGTCTAGCCCCCAACCCAAAGAAATCTTAGATGTGCTCCTGGCTCACTTGAGACTTTACAAAAACTTTCAAAAGTACAGGTTTCCAGTTGACTATAGGGTGGGGACCAAGAGTGTCTTTCTCTGCCTGACTCTGTTTATTGCCCTGTGGGTGGTGGTGACAGTGTGGTGAGGTGCATGATGATGTCAGCTATTGTGTGTGCAGAGCTAGGACTGCTTGACTGAATATTTGCTGTTGTGATATCCTCTCTCTCGGTTTGGTGTTGGGGGGGCAGAAAGAAGAAGACGAGGCTATGGTACAAAACAATGGGGGACTCACTGTCTGTGATGGCATTGCAGTCTTTTTTTTCTGCTGGGGAGCTGGAAGCAATGTGGGAGCAGGATAAATGTGCAATAATCAGAGTATTTCTTGGCTTTGCTTGCGTTGTTTCCTGTATAAGTGATCAAAATTTACCATTATAATTAAGGGCTAGTGCAACCATCTGCGGGCTAGTGCAATTTTGAATCAACTTGCCCTGCTGGCTAGTGCAAAAAAAGGTTAAGGTTGACCCCTGCAGTGACAGCCCAAAGAGGAGAAAGCTGATGGTGGTGGTGTTCAGCCTGACTGATGCGTGGAAACTTTGTGTAGTTTAAAGGAGGCAGCTGCACCTATCAGAGTACAGCTACCTCCTTTCATCTACAAGATCAGTATGCTCCTCATCCTTCACCCCAACCTGACCATCACGGTTGCATGAATAAGTGATGGAGCCATGGAGTTGCCAAGGTGGAGAGTGCTGAGTGGGTCAGTTCATGCTAAGCATGACTATCCTGGAGATTCCATAGGAGAGGGATTTCTAACCACTACTTCTGGCAGCATGCATGACTGTCTCAGGGGCTCCCAAACAGCAGGAACCCTGATCTCCATTTCTGCTGTTGACAGCTGCTGGTCTTGCTCATTTCCATTGTGGTGAAAGGAGCATAGATGAGACAGGCACTGTTTTAAACAACATACTGTAGAGGAGATACTGATAAGCACATTAAGTCAAAGTATATCAATAACATTACAATGTGCTCCCTTCCCCCTGTACTGCAGCTCTGCTGACAGCCTGCCTTTGGCACCACCTAACTGACCTGTTGTTGTGGTTGGCAATAGGTCAGAACAGAGCCTGCATGAACAGCACTGTCAATAACAGCTCTGTCCATACAGCACTCTGTACAACAGTGGCAGGAACAAATGCCACTGCCACTGGTAGTGGTTGCAATGCACACTGATGACTGCTACCAGTCCAAAACTGTGTTTTCGGAGGGGGCTTTGACCCCTGCACCACTCAATGTGGGAGCTCCACCCCTCACACCCCCCATAACTAAAATAATCATCTCCGAGTTGGAGTACTGGGGAGGGGGGAGTTGGGAGACCAGGATTAGAACCCAGGTCTCCACCAACATTCTGGCCAAGCAGCTCCATGCCTCAGCACTGTCTTCCACAGGAGCAGCCTGCCTACCTGATTCCTCTGCCCATGTCTTTTCCCCCTAGTACCATGGTCAGCGTCCTGGGGAGCACTTACTACACGGTGTTGTTTCACTCCTGTTGCTGTCCATCATACTGCTATTCAGACCGCGCTCTGTTTACTAGCGCAATATTTGTAGCACTGTTCTGACCGGTCACCCTCGTGGTTCACATGGCAGCTCCTGACTTGGAAAGAAGTTCAAAAGAACCCAGACACGAGCAGCTGATCCCACATTCTATGGTTTAAGATCATCACTTTTATGGCTACCTATCCAGCTGCTGACTGGAGCAGGTCAAAACAAGCTGAGGCAAGTAATTAAATGGAAAATTAATTATAAACCAAGGAGTGTTTGTCCACAAATAGTTTTTTCTGTCACATGTATTTGCACAGTACAAGTCTATAGGTAAAAGAAAAAGCACTGGTTTGTAGAGAAACACTCCTTAAGTTATAATTATTTTTCTGCACATATTCTGAAATGGGGAGTCTTGATTAGAGAAAGGCAAGTTTCTTTTTTAAATCAGAAAAGAATTCTAGAACATACCTAGTAAAACTTACTTTGCATGTTAATACCGCTGCCAGGGCCACTCTTATACTTGTAAGAGTGGTCTCACGTGCATTCTTAAGGTATGAGAACCACGAACTGAAGATGAGAAAGGAAAAAAGTGAAGCACAAAATGTGAAGTTAAGAGGGGTAGACAGAAGGCTGGCCTGTGCCTAATTTTGTTAAAAGTGCTGTATTCCTGGGAGGTTGATGAGGCAACTTTCTGTATGCACTGCTGGGGCATGACTGCCACCCAGAGAGACTTCGATTTGACTTCAGTCTTTGAAAGTGAAATGAGAGCTGCTGACTCTGTTGTTGAGGTGGAGGTTGGGGGATGGTCATGTAAGCCCAGAGAGACAGGTTTTTGATAGCTGGCCGGTTTACACAAAATGGGTACATTTACACCACATATGGTTTGGATCTCAGTAACTTCCACAATACTGCTGTGAAATATGAAAGAAATGCACTGCTGCCTGCTACTGAAGTTGGGGAGGGGAACTTACATAACTTCAGCCATGTAGTAATAATCAATTAAATGTATTTTAACAATTTTTAGATTTGTCCTCTGTTTTTTGCACTGTCTGGGTGGGACATTTTATATCATGCTGTATTGCAGGCTTTGCAACAATCTGCCCAAATTTACTGCCAATTTAAAATGCCTCTGTATGTTTTCTTAATAAACCTCTCTTGGATACTGATGTGTCTGTGTGCCTTTTTTCCATTTATTTTTTACACAAATGTGTTTTAAAATACCAATCCCGTATGTAACCGTCTTAGTTCCGCTCTGTTACATATGGGGTACTGGCCGGTAAACTCTCCCATTTTGTAAAATTCAGGGCATTTTAAAGCATGGAAGGAAAGAGGCTGTATTTCTTTGCTTTTAGGCTGATTGGCCCATTAAAAACTTTAAAAACCCTCTCACTGTACCTCCGAGATGAACCGGGCTACCTCCCTCGGTCCCACCCCCTTTTACTTACATAATGGAGCCTATCATGCCTTGGGAGCGTGATTTTTTTTTTCTTGCATTGATTGGCTTATTTGTAGCCAATCTGAACCCTCCATGCATTCTTTTGAGCTTCTGTAGCCCACGAATTGGCCCATTTTGTATCCAAACTCTACATGTTTGCAATCTCTCTCTCCAGCAACCTCAGCATTAAAAATAGGACCTTAGATCACACACGGGTATGTACCGTGACTCATTCTTCTAGGCAGACACCAAAGTGGGCTCTGTTTGCTTACTAATGTGTTAAAAAATGCATTTTCTGTGAAATGTAGCTAAATCTGCTCCGACTTATAAAATGGCAGGTCAGGATCATGGAATGGCAGTCGGCTAACTCTGAGGGGACACAGAATCGTCCAATCTTGTTTGCAACATGCAACACATTTAAAATATCAGTCTCTGTTACAACGGACTTCAGATACTGGGGTTGTGTAGTCTGTTTGAAAAGCCTGAGTTTAGTTATTTATTTCAGTGGGAATCTTAGCTGGAATTTAAATAAATTATAATGTTTTAAAAAATTTTATGGCTACTTTATAACAAGCATTTGTCAATGCCGAATGTTTGCTTGCTGGTATGGCTACTATTAGCTGTTCCCACTGCTCCTCAACTCCCCCTCCTACCTCCCTCCTTGCCAGGGCTTCTTTGATGTGTAACCCCTAGGTGGTGCTATCCCAAGGACTACTCTCCCTGCCTGCGTGACTAGGTGCAGGTTAAGAGGCCTAGGTACTGAAAACGGGTACCTCCACCTGGAGGACAGAGTTATTGGTAGCGTAGCTGACCTGGGTACAGCCCTCTGGGACTCTGTAACTCCCCTCTTTCCTCTCTAGTGGCCTAAGCAATGAACAACAGACACAGTTACAATAACCTCTAATCAGCATACAAATCCCCACTCTGTTTGCACTTACCACCAGGGTTGATTCCACCAGTTCGACCCTGGAGACCCCTTGCAAAATAAGGTTAGACGCAGCAAGTAACAACAGTACAGTGCTTCTTGTACAAAATGGAACCATGGTCAAGTTAAATGTAAAAAGAATTAGATCTGATTTATTCAGGGGGGATGAACAAAGGAGGGGCGTAATTTGGCTGATTAGCTCTGTAACTGATTCAATCAGGCAATCATGCATGCACTTTAGAGTCCCTTCACAGTTACACACTCTGGGTACCCAGATGGAAAAAAGGTGGGCTAGCCTGACACGTTGTCAAAGGTAGGCCGGTGTTGCAGCTGGTCAGGGCCCTGTGATGGAAAGAAGGATCATGCACAACCACCCTCAATTTGTAATCCGGAGCCTGGAGGCTCAGTTCATAACAAGAAAATAATTGAATCAGATGACAACACTTTTCATTTAGCTGATGTTGCAGGGAGCTACCCTGGTGTTTACTCACTCTACCCAATATGAAACACAGGAGGGATGAAAGGGAGACTGCAGGTCGACAAGCTGGTATGCCAGGAGAAGCAGGGCCCACACGATTCACTGAGGTGTCGTTCCTGTTCGAGATGTTGAGCAGGGGGGCTGATCCCTGGGCGAGTCTCTCATCAGTGGTAATCTCTGTGTCCAAAGTAGCTGACTGGGCCAAGGTGGCAGGGCCCAGGTCGGGTGAACAGTTTGGATTCAGTTCAATTGGTGCTGGAGACAGCTTCCAGCAAGCATCAAACACTTTAGTGGGGAACCAAATTGCGACCCACTGACAGCTTACAGCACATTTATAGTAAAGCAAAACACAATACCACAGGTCGGATGACAGTTCAATTGCAATTTCAGTTTTCCTGAGCAAAACCGTGATCTCTGTGGTGATTCAGACGTCCTGACAGGCCGATCGCTTACAGCAAATCTTTGGTCTTCGTCAGGTAACAGGGCAGTCACGATTTGGTATTTCTGGTCACAAGCTGGTTCGGATTCTGTCCAATTAATTTCACTAGCAGATCTCTCAGAAGGGAAGATGAAACAGGCAGGCCAGACACAGCCTTCCCACCGGTTTCCTGCGTTACTACACAGGAGCAGCTGCTCTGCAGAAAATACTAAAACTGAGTATACCTATATCCATTACGTCCTTCAAAACCCTTTACTCAAAGTTGACTAAGGAGCAATGCAACCGTTTTCAACAGCACTCGGGCGAATCATTCCCCTCTATCTTTCGCATCCAAGTCCCTTCCTCTAACTCAACATGTTCTACAATCATACCCTATTATCCTAGTTTACCCATGATGATACCTTGGTTTTATCCAGCTTTTTCCTACATCTCTTCACTCCATCACTGTCCTTCTCACCCTCCCTCCCTTCCTCCTGCTCCCTTCCCCTCCCATCCCTCCCTCTCCTGCTGAAGACCTACCACCCACCTCCTACCCAGATCGTTCGTTGACTACTTCCTTTCCCTTCTGACATATCCCTCTACGCATGTTAGTCGCCACCTACATTTTCTCCATGCCCATATTGCAAAATTCCGTCTATAACCTTATATATATGTATAAAATGTAAATATGAAAAATAAATGCAAATATATGAAAGTATGAAATGATGTTAATGCATCATGAGCTTTCATAAGTGTCTTATGTGTTGGTATCTTTTATTGACTTGTATAACCTTATCTATAATGTACATTGTATTTGTTCTTTACTTTGCACCTAGCATTAGGTAACTGTCTCTGATCTAACCAGATCCATCTTGCAAATGAGCACTGCTCAAGGATGTTCGCCTGGATAAATAAAGATTTTGATTGGTTGATTGATTGACTGAATGCCTTGAGCAATTCACTCTCTCAGTTCCAAACTCGGACTGATTCTCTGCTGCAGGGACTTCCTTCTGATCCAAAAAGGGTTTGGTTAGTTGATCTATCTGTCTGTCAAAGCAAGGGCTCCCCTCCAGGTCCATTTAGGCACCAAAATGAAAAAAAACAAAACAAAAAAAAAAAACAATTCCTACAGACATTCACTCCCACAAGACCCATGGGGACAGACTCCATTTTAAGGTTTCCAAAAGGTACTGATTGGTGCAATACAGTAATGTTCATGCTGCAAAGAAAGGCAGGCTACACAAACTATAATGCCATTGTTATTAGAGCAACTAATCAGCAAACATTTGCCAGTTCTAACAGAGCTCCCTCTGCACCATTAGCAATGGCAGAACAGAGCAATATTATTGCAGCTCAGGTGGGACTCAAGCCTGGAAACACTTGGCCCCTACCCAGATCAATTATACACTACAAAAATAATATCTCTTAATGGGACAGGCACGGAGGCTAACAGGGCACTCGCATGCAAGCACTTTTACACCTGTAAAGACACAGAACACCTGCCTGGCAGTGGGCATTTAAGCACAAGCAAAGAAGACTTTTAGGAACCCCCATTTGTAGGGAGTTACAGATGCATCTCCCCATCTTAGAAAAGTCTGCCCTCCTGAAAGCTAAGACCCTTGGCTTTGTGTGACTTGACTGTGTCCCTGTCCCCATGTTAAACCACACTATGTGGTGGTCGCAGGACCTCATTTGAGCTTCTACCTGAACTTCTGTGATTCTGTCACCACTGGTCAGTACTAGGTCCAGAATCACCCTGTCTCTGGTGGGATCTAGCACTAGCTGCCTGAGGCCTGCCCCTATAGGGAATCTAGGATGTCTCGACTCCTGGTTGAAGCAGTTGCCGGGATGATCCAATCCACATCTGGCATATTGAAATCACCCAGCAGCACAACTTCCCTTCTTGTTGCCATCTCATGTATTTCATCTACTACCCCCTATCCACCTCCTTCTGTGCTGGAGGCCTGTAGATCACCCCTGTGTGGATTGCTGTGCTATTACCAGGATCAAGGGTGACCCAGAGTGCTTTGGCCTCTGCCTATCCACCCTGTACCTCCATTGCCTTTATACCTTCTCTGATGTACAGGGCCTCTTCCCCTTTTTTTTACTCCCCCATTCCTCCTGAACAGAGCATAACCTGGTACACATGTTACATCCATGATTAGTGGTGTAAGAGTCTCTGCTATTGCTAAAATGTCCATGTCTGCTTCTACTAGCAAGGCCTCTAGGTCTAGGATTTTATTTCCCGGACTGCGGGCATTTGTAACCATGTCCTTCCATGTTTGCAGTGTATCCTCCCTCTACTCCTGTTTTTGTTCACCTGCTTCTTCCCCCATCCACAGTTTTCTTTTTTATACTGCTTCGATTCCCCTGCTTTTCCCTTTATGCCTGGTTCGGGTGCCCCTGTCATCCACTCATCTTTCTGCTCCACAGTTCTAGTTTCTCTGCCTTATCTTAACCATTTTTTATTTCCCAAAATTAGTCTATCTATAATATAATCTGGACCTTATATCTGAAACATCTAACCATATACCCTGTACATTAAAGAGCAGATGACACCTTCAGGACAACTTTAACAAAACATAATTATTAGACACAGTGCAGCTTGTATTGCACATTAGGTCTGTATTCCTCCTCCTCATTATTTGTTACTTGTATAATTGTATGAAAACAGGATTTTTGCTCTGGAAGAGTTCATCTATTCCTGTTGCTTTCTTCCTACCTGAAGTTACAATGCACTGCTTATGATATCACAGTTACTCCCATGGCAACAGATTGTGATGTCACAACACATGTTTATGACTTAAAGTAGGGAGTAAGTTAAAGAGGCCGATGAACTCTAAGGTATAAAGATCATGTAGTCATGGGAATTTCCTCAGAAATAAATAACAGAGAGGAGAAATCTATAGACTATATAAGGAATGCAAGCTGAATTGTACCTAAAAACCTTGTCTTCCGAAGTATTATTTGCTGCATTAGCAGCTCTTTAATACATGCAGAGCTCTTCTATCACTCACGCTCAAGCAATCTAGAGCTTTATAGAGTTCATGTCTATGAGTTCTCCTAGGAACATTAAGAATAAACCAAGCCAATTTGTTATAGATGGTATCTAATTTACTCAACAACAGAGCAGATGCAACCACAAACATTATGCCCCTAAAGTCCAAAAGAAGGAATACTGCAGTATTAATTAAATGCATCCTGACTTTCAGATATACAGTGTCTTATGTGCTACAATGCTCCTAGGCATTTTCTGACTTTTTTAATAACTTGTTCTACAGTATGTGGACTTTCCACTCGACAGAACTATCCAAATGCAATCATAAATGTCTGTAACTCGAAACCTGTTTCAAAACAGATTGATCCAGGGTTCTTATTAGTAAAATTGTCCCATTGGGGTGTCTCCCTTTTTCTCTAGAGAACAACATAACCTGTGATTTTTTTGGAATTGAAGACAAGCCTGGAATATAAAAGGAAATTCTGTAACTCCTCAAAAGCATCCTCCTCCCAAATGAATTGTAGACTCTGCAACATGTGTAGGACAGAATACAGATTCACTTTTGATCTTGCACATTTAGAATATCTAGTTTTTGCCCTTTTCGTGAGTATGTGAATAATTTGTTTGTGAGGTTTTATACTATGTTCCCCTAAGAAGTCAGTGGGGTTCTGACAGATTCAAGGGTCTATGTTTACACTTGGTTGCAGGCAACAAGCTATAAAGACCCTCAGACTTGCTCAACAAACTGCAGTGTGCAAGGCAACTTGCAAACTTGCTGTGGATACATGCATTGCTTTCTGTGTGACCTACATCAAGTTTGTATTGGGGTTTGTGCACCTAATCAAGTCCGTGGGTCTCTTTAATTTGTTGCTTGCTATGTGTGCTAAACCCAGTTGGCAGGTGGCAGGCATCAGTGTGCCCCTGAGCAAGTCTGAGGGTCTGTTGTTGCTTGCAGCATGTATCAGACCAAGTTGTGGCGTGGTGAGTGGATCACATTACACACCGGACACATTACAGTGTGTTTTCCCCCCTTGAAAACTTGCTCCGTGGAAGCAACAATGACAGAGATGCTCAGATCTGCAATGAAACACACCTACACCAACTTCACCACCACCCCCACAAAATTTGCTCTCTGCTAAGCTGCATTAAAGCCAGACCATCTTACTTGCTTAAGGAACTGCAGTGCATAAAGGTCCCCCTTGCAAACTTGCTGTGGAGATGCATTGCTTTCTGTGCGACCAAGAGCAAGTCTGCACTGGGGAGCTGTGAACCAGAGCAAGTCTGAGGGTCTCTGTTACTTGTTGCTTGCTGCGTGCCCTAAACCAGCTTGGCAAGGGGAGGCATCAGAGCCAGTATGGCTGCAAAGTGATGTGATTCATGGTGCTGGCAGCCTAGCTGTTATATCCTTTGTAAATATTCACCTCTCTGTCCCTGAAGGTTTCATGAAGCAAATCTTCTGGTGGCACTCACTTTAAAAGGAAACAGTGGAAAAGGCACAGCTTTATCCAGGCACTACAAAAATGCCTGATTAGTGCTTTCAGACAATAACATTTTTTAACAAATTACTCTAATTGATTTTTCAGTGATTTAAACAGTGGCCTTCAACTTTCACTTTCTATTGCTGGCAGCCACCATTTCATGAGTAGCATGAGCTCACTTTTTGCTAATATGTCCTGCCAGCCAATAGCTGAGGTGAAACAGGCATATTAGCACACAGTGAGCGCAGGATGCTCACTGCTGCTCATGAAATGGCTGCTGCCAGCAACAGGAAGTGGAAGTTGTGGGTAGCTGTTCTAAATGATTAAATAGTTGTTATTGTCTAAAAGCACTAAGAGTTTCTGCAGTGTCTGAGGAAATCTTTGTCTTTTCCATTGTTTCCCCTTTAATGTAGGCTACTGTCTGCTCTTTCAAACAATCAATTGGTGCAGTACCTGTAGCACAATTTTTTTTACAATTGATTTAGAAAAGATATAACAGCTAGGATGCAATCACCATCAATAACGTCATTTTGCAGCCATATTGGCTCTGACCAGTGATTGTGTTGTATCTGTCTGCTACAGACTGAAAGAGGCAGCATGGGGGGACTGAGCAAACTGTGATTTCTAATTATTGGCCAAGCAAATCAGGGACTTTAAGTCAGGAGGTGCTTGTGATTAATCACATTTGGGGGATTTAGAAGACTAGACTAGGGAGTGAAAAGGCATACAGATGACAATTGTTTTACAAAAACTTATCTTTCTTGCTCGCTCTCTCTCTCTCACTGTCTGTCACACACACACACACACACACACACTCTGTCTCTCTCTGTCTCTCTCTGAGGAGGAGGAGGAGTAGGAAATAGAGTGGAGGGTGTGAAATCTGGAATTGGGAGTGGGTGGTCATGGGAGAAGGTCTAGGCACCCAAGGAGGAGATGGCTTTTTTTAATTCTTTTAAGCATCTTGAATATTTTTACTGAATACCCATGAACAGAGAAAAATAATCAGTATTTGATTCCAAGGAATACACTATTATCAGTGGTATTCAGAAATTATTATTCATTACTTGCACCCTCCTATAGTGGAAAGTATTCTTTATTCAATTCTAAATAATAAATGCTCAATTATTGCTTGTATTTAGGAGTTAAAACCATTACTGTACAGTCTTACTGTCTAGGTCACCTACAAGAAAAGAATTAAATCATCATGTTTGAACCTGGCTCATGCCTTGAGTGCAGAATGGCAGGAACAGCGGCCAATAGGGAGGGAAACAGCATTCAAGTTGAAACTCTCCTAAGGATAGGTGGTGGCATTGCACAGGAGTTGAAATTAGGGGTGTTTATATGCATGGAATCTGATCCTATGGTACCAAGTCAGAATTCTGGGAAATTCTGATACTGGTTCAGATTATGTTTCACCTCTGAATAAGGTACAGGAAAAGAAATGGAACTTTTGAATCTGACTCTGACTCCATACCTAGGTGTTTCCAGATTGCCAGTGCAAGGCACAAGCCAGTCTCCACTCTCTCTCTCTCCCCCTCTTCCCAGCCCTTTCCTTATCTGGTGGACTGGCACTGCAGTTTGGGTCAGATTTCAGGCGGCTTTAGGCTTCTTCACATTCCAGCCCTGGCACTGGTGTCCATCACACCTGTTGGTCCTCTTCTTTTGCCATCAAAAATGATCCCCCCCAGTCTTCATAGCAACAGATAGGTACGGGTAGCTGAAATCACCTCCAACTCTTAGCTCCCTGACCCCCCCCCCACCAGACTGCATCCATGACTGGCCCTTCGACAATCAGATTATTTGGGCTATTAGATATAATGTTTTCATCATGTCTGAATTTAAAGAGCTTTAATTTTCTGAAGATCCACGTTTGGTGCATGATCTCCACTAGGTCTCTATCTAGCATTGTCCCACACACAGTTCACTTGTTTCTCCCCAGAGCTAGCTGGAACATGGCCAACCTAAGCAAGGCCCAGGGAGAATGCTCTGCCAGATGGGTAATAAAGACATCTGGCAGTTCCTGCTCCCAGGGATTTTCTTAGATTAGCCATGTCCCAGATAACTGTGAGAAGAATGAGTCTTAACTGTGGGGCAATGTAGTAGTGGTAGTGGCCCTAGCGGAATCATTTACTGGGCAGGAAACTTCAGTCAATTACATTTAAAACAAGCACTTTTTCAGATATGATCATTGGTGGGGGGGTCTAGGGATTTTGAATGGGAATCAGAGTAACAGAGGTGGGTGTTTAAGTCTTCCAGTCAGTCTAGGGGGCCAGGGACCACATTGTGGGCTGGAGGTGATATATAAGAAAATGTTTTGGACTAGCTGACCAGGATAGAACAGGAGGATGGAAGCTGTCAGTTGTTGAGTCGTTGGAACTGCTGCCTCCCCTATGTCCACAAGAACAAGGCCTCCTCCACACAGTCGGACCACAGCGGCAGAAGGTAAAGGCCAAGGAGAGTTAAAAAGGGGCTTTCAGTTATGCTCAGATGTAGAATTGGAATCAGATTGAGATTTCACATCCAAAAGTTTGTTTTGGAATTCAAATGTTTTGGCATTGAATACTGAAATTCAAAACCCCCTCCCCACAAAACAAATGCTTGGAATCCAAGATATCCAGTTCTGTAGGGTAGATTTTGAGCAGCCCTATCTGAAATGATGTTTTGCAGCCTCAAGCCACAGACTTCATTCACATTCCACTGGCCCAACAGGTGTACATATTGTGATGTTTTCTCCTCTAGTTCAAACGAGCAGAGCTAGTCAAAGGAACATTTTACAAGCCCAATACAAAATCTACTAGCATATGCTAGTAAGCTGATACAATTTTCCAACTCTAATTTATCATCCCAGAGAGCTGCTCACAGCAGAATGCTGTGGGTGACCATGTGCCACTATCCAACACTCCCTAGGACAACAACACGTGTGTCCCAATGGGTGGAATTAGAGGGAAGGACCAGAATAGGGAGGAATTGGCCACTGACTGGGTACATTGATGATGACCCCCTGCACCCACACCACCAGTTCCATCTGTATACCACCACAATCCCCAGCCTACCAAAGAGCTGATCCTCCCCCGACTACAACATGATGATTCCCCCCATGACTAGTATCTCCAAAGCTGCGAGTCATCCGAAGATCCAGGAGCCTGGACGCCTGGAGATCATGAGTGGCAAGTGGGTCCTGTGGTAGCAGGGCATATTGTGCCAAAAGACTGAGATGCCTGGCAATGGGAGAGGTCCAGCAAACAAAAAACTATGTTACTTGCCTGTCTAGTACGATGCAGTATCAATTGAGATCATGAGCAAGCCTGCCATGACACTGCTCTTTTGTGTTGCTGCCAGCTTCTGCTTCTTCTGTTCTGATCAGGGCACATATCTAGGTTTCTAGTGTGCTGGAGCAGTGTCATACGACTTGAGGCCATGGAGCAGGCCTGCACTTCCATTTCTCTTTTAGATTTCCTTTTTTTGCCACTTAACTTGGTGCTGGCTATCTGCCAGCTTTTGGCGGCCACTCTAGATATCACATTTTGTCACCAGCTTCCACCCACAAAACGACATTGAAACCTAGATCCTCCCCTAATAGCTGGTGATGCTCTGGAACCTACTGCCTCTGGTTGGGCTCAGACATTAGGTTGGGAATCACCCGAGGAGGTAATTATGCCTTGCAAGCATGGGGGGCTGGGTATCAGTGACAGGGAGTGGGAGGCTGGTACAAACAATAAGGCTAAAGGGGTATCCAATCAGTATAGTGAACCAATATAGCTTCTGTGTTAAAATGGCAACTCATATTGGGCAATATACTCCTGGGCTACCCTGCAAGGGTAGCGACCATATGTGAACGCGAGGCTAGAGAATGGTGACCAGAAGGAGGGGATAGTGAGGTGAAGGGGAGGGACAGGGAAGGAATATGTAGGGGGCTGGTGTACCTGCTGCCAATGAGCTAGTTATGTGGTGTGGTGGTGTAGGTAGCTAGCTCTGGCTCAGTAGGTACTGGGTTTGGGGCTGGGGACTGGGAGAGTAGAAATGTTGCCACTGCCACGGCTGCGGGTCTTAATTTTTTTTTAGATCCAGACTGTGCCCCTTCCCTGACATGCACCCCCCCCGAAGTTGAGAATCTAAAATCAAGGGGTATGGGGGGCAAAACCCTCCATGAGGCAGGGTGCAAGGGGGGCACAGCCCTCCTACAAATACACTTTTTGTTTTTCCGGATGTCGGGTCACCAGCAAGTGTATATTGCCGATTTGCTTTTCATCAATTTGCACTCACCATAATAGTGATCACTATTTTGCGATTGCTACTATGAATTGGAACCGGCTACTGGCAGGGCTTTCCCCTGTGTAGGTCCTTAACCCCATGACAAACCAAGTCTATGGCACTCTTGCAGTGGTCTGTGGTGAACAAAGTGACTTTGTATGGTCATCTAGTTCCTCACAATCTAGAGAAGGCACTGTGGCATGATCACCACTAACCCAAACACTGCAGCATGCCTAGAGAACTGTCAGCCTGGAGCATGGGATTGGGACCAAGACTCAGTCCTGAGTGTCTTTGGCAGCACACCCTGCCCACTCTGACCTGCACTTTTAAAAAATGCTTTTATTGCTTATAATTACAAAAATAGCCGCTCCGTAAAAAGTAAAATAAAATAAAACTGTCACAATATGACACACTTCACCCTTCAATTGTTACCCTGTCAGGGGTAAGCCTGAAGAAATAAAAATACTGAAATTAAGCCAGCAGCCACACAGCAAATAATATGCAAAGATTGCCAAAAACAATTTAAAAATGCCTCTTCTGACATATAAACAGGAAACTTGAAGTATTATAATTGAAATTGTGCCATTATAAAGTTTAAGAATAGGCAGCTGCAGTACAAGTCACGTTAAACTATTCCTCCAATTCACATGATTAGCACTTTTTAATGAGTTGCTTAAGGTGTGCACAGCTCAGTGCAATTAATTAATAAAAGTTTCCTAATTGTTTCTTTTTAGCTGCTATTCAGTTTCAGCTTAGTTTGCAGCTCTCTGGAAACTTTTATCAATGCATTGCAGCACATTAAGCAACCCATTAAAAGTACTGAACTACTGAGCTTGAATGTGAGTTCACTACTGTTGTGTGCAATACAACTTGAATGACATATCATTCTACCTGATCCCAGGAAAAAGCTCTTTGGACCAGGCTTGGAGCGGCAGTGGCAGAGGCCAGTGAGTGAGAAGATGTGGCTCTCACAATTTCAGTGGACTAACATACTGTGCAGTGGAGTCACGGCAATAAAGTAAAAGTCACTGTACCAGGTATTTTCTTTCTGCATGGGTCCCGTCACTGTTTTTCATGGTTGGTGCACATTGTTTGATCATTTGAAAACTTTGGATGAAGCAGCACGCAGTTAGGAGTGGCACATGACAGCCTTGACCTGCTGGATTCCCAGAGCCAAGGGATCCACTGAAGGGCCACAAACTCCACCCAGTACATGCAACAAGTATCCTAATTTAGGAATACAAAGGCAACCTGCATTGAAGACTAAAACTCTGGACTAAGGTGCCCAAAAATGCGGTGGAGAAACCTCTATGGAACAGGCAATTGAGCCACAAAAAAGAATGATGGGACCCATACACAAAGCAAATAACTGGTACAGTGACTTTTACTTTTATTACCATGACTCTTTATAAATATCGATAGGCACACAGTCTTGTGCTAGAATGACTGTGAAGTTTTAAAGCTGCCGTTAAAAATAAAAAAAAATAAAGGAGAAAGCAAGACATAATTGACATTGTGGCTATTTAGTAGTGTGCAGATAGAAACAGTTCTTTACAGAACACACATTCAATTATGTACCCCCATTCGCCCTAATAAATTCTGATCAGTGCAAAACACAGGTACAGGGGCTGGCCTCAGGCTGGGTGCACATACCTCGAAGTGTACACAGTTATGTAGAACACATGTCCCAGTAGGACCTTGGAAGGTCAGCACTCCTATACAGGGTCACAAATCTTAATCATTGAACACAAAATTGCATTTAGTCTCAAATGACAGTAGAGCAGACTGAAAGGTAATAAAGGTACTCCCCAGGGATAGAATATTCTTACAGCTCATACATTTATTGTGATACAAAAAAGCCTCATATTGAACTTATCCGTCTCTACATCACTGAAGTAAAACAACTCCTACTGCAGTGCAGAACTAGCTTCAAATAAACATTATTGCACAAGAGAAACCTTTATGTGACATCCACTTTAAAGTGCTGAGGTAAAAAGGATTATAGCGCTTTGGAATCCCATTTACTTGCTGGAGTGTTTTTCTTTTCTCCTCATTGCAAAGCCAGGAAAAAACATGCATTAGCACTTACAGTGCCTTTTAACATGCCGAGTGTAAGCAAAAAAGGTCCATATAGTACGGAATACCTTCGCTGAACGCCGCTTTCGCATCAACAAAAAAATAATGACTGTAAACACACTTGAGAGGGCAACTAGCATCTGCCGCATTTCAGAGAGGCACTCGCAGCATCCTTGTAAGGCAGAAATGTGCTAACATTTCAATCTCAATTGAACGCCTTCAGAGTGAGGATGATCAATTGAGACTGAAATGTAAGCGCGTTGCTGTCTTACCCGGATGCTGTATATGCTGCGAGTGCCTCTCCAAACTGTGTCAGATGCTAGTTGCCCTCTAGAATGTTTCAGCAGTTATTTTTTGTTGATGCGAAAGCGGCATTCAGCGAAAGTATTCCGTGCTATATGGACCTTTTTTGCTTACACTCGGCATGTTAAAAGGCACTGTAAGAGCTTATGCATGTTTTTTTCTGGCTTTGCAATGAGGAGAAAAGGAAAACACTCCAGCAAGTAAATGGGATTCCAAAACACTATAATCCTTTTTACCTCAGCATTTTAAAGTGAAAGTCTCATAAAAGTTTCTCTTGTGCAATAATGTTTATTTGAAGCTAGTACCGCACTGCAGTAGGAGTTATTTTACTTCAGTGCTGTAGAGATGGATAAGCGCAATATAAGGCTTTTTTGTATCACAATAAATGTATGAGCTGTAAGAATATTCTATCCATGAGGAGTGCCTTTATTACCTTTGTCTGCTCTACTGTCATTCAAGACTAAAAGCAACTTTTTGTTGCAATTATTAAGATTTGCGACCCTGTATAGGAGTGCTGATCTCCCTCGGTCCTACAGGGACCTGTGTTCTACAAAATTCTGAGCACTGTTCCCCACCCACTCCAGTAACTAATGAGCAGTCTGTTCCTTGCACTACCTCATACTGAACAGTTTGTACTCCATTCAATCCAACAATGTTAGAGTAACATCTACCCCACCTCAATAGCTCTGATCAGTCTTTGCCCAGCTAATCCTCAATAACCATTAAACCATCTGTACCCACCCACCCCAATAACTGCTGGCTACCATTAATAACTACTGAGCAATCTGTACCCCTAAGAACTAATGATCACTCTGTAACCCCTATTACTACTGGCCATGGTGTCCCCCAACTACTGCGCACTGTGTAGCCCCCATGACCACTAGCCACTCTGTGCCACATGTAACTACTGCTCTCTGTAATCCCAATAACTACTGAGCAGTTGTAACTCACCCCTGTAACTCCCCAAACCACAACCCCAGCACAATCAGCATCCCATCCCAATGCTCCCAGCACAGCACCTCCCCCGGCCCACTTGTGTCTTCATCATCATCGTGGTCATTAACTATCTGATTTGTTTCAAACCACAGGCCCCAGGAAGCCAGTCTTCTTGACTGACTCTGACACTTTCAGCTTCTTCAAGAACCAGAAAAGGAGAGCCACCAAGTCCCGGGATGTAGTGAATGGTAAGTCTGTTAGTTGTTGGCAGTGGTCTTCAGATGTGAGCTCCTTCTGCTCTGAGCCCTCCGCTCTGATTTGAGAGGGGCGCTGCATGTGCACATGCCTCATTCAATCAACAGTGGGGACAGTAGCTGCAACCATCCACCCAGCCCAGCTCACCAGTGGCTGCAGTCTAGCAGAAGGCCAGGGCATGACACAGGGCTAATCCCATATAGCTAATAATTTAATATTTCTATAATGCATTTTTAAATTTAGACTTTAATACAATCTGAGATTACTTCTCCAATTAAAGAAAATACTCTACAGAATTATTCACTCGTACTGGGCTGATGAGCTATGGGTTTAATAAATAATATGCAGGTTTTTCTTGTTGCTCTGTTTTAAATACTTATAAACTTTTAACTATTGTACTGCATAGAAATTATGAGTATCATGCCTCCTCTCTTTTAATTCATGTTAGTATATTTCTTTTCCTGTCATCTCAGGTAAAACTATAAGGAAAATGCTTACTTTTTTATAGAATTATATTAATTTTTCTTTGCTTGAAAGACCTATGTTAGAATGCTCTGGATAACTGGTAAGTCAATTCGAAAATGTTGTCTTCTAGTAAATTACTGCAGATCCTTAATACATTTATCCTTGGCTTTAGTTGTAGGCAACCCAATGGTCAATACAATCACTTTTTTTTCATTAAAAAAATCTAAATAGTAATTATTGGCAGCAACAAAAGCATTGCAAGCAGCATTGATATATCATTGTTATGTTTTTTAAGTTTGAATCCTTCTTCTGCTAGTGATGAAAGTAAGGAAGGAATTGTTTAAGATATGTGCTGGACAACTGCAAGGAGGTGCAGGGTAGCCTGGAGAAAAGCATTACTCACGTATAGGTTTCACCTTCAGCCACTTTCCATAATCTTCTCTAGCAAGATGCAGAAAGGGTTAACGTCAGTACATTTTGTTAGATCAGTTCTGCATGTGTAAAGGAATTCGTTTTTTTACTCCACCAGACCAGTTTTATTTTTGCTTCAACCCAGAGAAAAAAGTACTTGCTATTGTTCTGTAAATATGTTGTAAGCATATTCATGAGTAAAGGAAAATGCCAGTGCTACAAATTCCTTATAGTAACTTCTCAGTTACTACTGGTCAGCAAGGTGTGGGCATAGAAGCATAAAACAGACAACACAGACTGGTATAAGCAGATAAGCACACAACGTCCATCCAGTCTGCCCTTAAACCCTACCTTGAAACCACTGCCCTTTTATTTCCCCTCACCCCTTTCTACATGTGTAGAAGGATAGAAGGGCAATCTGAGTTAAGGCTTTTAAGGAAAACCTTAAAATACAGTGAGTAAAAATAAAACTGTAGAGGCTACTGACCAACCACAATCTGTACTGAAAATGGACAGCTACATGCTGTCTCTTTGAAGAACCACTTGCTTGGACCATCCCTTACACAAGCTGCAGTGTTACATTAAAAAAAAATATTAGTAGTACTTAAAAGAAAGTGATTGTGGTAAAACACAAGGAGGAGGACTGAGAGACAGGGTGTGTGTGTGTGTGTGTGTGTGTGTGTGTGTGAGAGTCATGACAGTTTATTAGATAGTGTGCTTGGGTTTTGATGCAGTGAGGAAGGAGTAATTTTTATGTTCACCGAGCTTGCACAGGGAACATCTTGCTACAAGAGAGCACTTCTAAGGGGTGTGTCATTGCCAAGCCCATTGCAGTTCACAAAAGAATGAGCACACCAGTCTACACCAATGACCATGCAGTGTGGTCCTGACATCACACTCTGCCTGGTGGGCAGAAACTTTGTGTATTTCAAAGGACCGATCTGCTGCAATCAGAGAAGACTTCGGTCCTTTGATATGCATGAAGCTGCATCAGCAAACAGCTGAGTAACTTCCCAATGTGCCTCCTCTTCCTCGCTCTCTCTCCCTTCCCCGTCAGCACATGTCCCCCTCCCCCCACAGTCCCCGAAGTTTGTTTTTAAAACCCTGCAAAAAAGAAAACCGTCCATCAGTGCCTGTTTCCACAATCTGTGGGGATGGGCTTCATTTGAATAAAAAGGGAAGTTCTATCTTAGGTAGACAGATAAATGACTGCATTAATACATTTTTAAACTAGAGAATAGGGGAGTGAGAGTATTTTGTGAACGCTTTCCTTCTGGGGATAGCTATGTTACTAATTGTCCTGAGTTATCACCGGATCCAATTATTATAAATAATACAATGAAGGCTCAGTCCTTAACATTTTTGCTAACTAGTGCACAAAGTCTTAATAACAAAATTGAGGAACTAAGTCTAATCTTGACTGACAACAATATAAATGTTTGTGGAATTACAGAGACGTTCTCAGGACATGACTGGGGAACTAGTATTCCCAGTTATTGTCGGATAAGCAAGGAGAGAAATAATAAAATTGGGGGAGGTGTTGCTTTTTATATTAAAGAAGACCTAAAACCTGGAATACACTCAATAACATTCTATATGCTCAAAATAAAATTATCTGGGTACAAATTTCAAATGCTTCTAATGATTTAGTTCTTGGCCTATGCCACCGTCCACCAAAGTTTTCCATTAAAGATACCCATGTCTTTTTGGACGAAAGTGAAGAACAGTCTTTCAGAAGAGACATAATGTTACTAGGTGACTTTAACTTCCCAACTATAGACTGGGTGAATGCCACAGGAGAAAATACTGTTGAAAAAAGATTTCTTGAAATAATAACTCATTCAAACCTGGAACAAATAATACAGGAAAATACTAGGAAACTAAATATTCTTGATTTAATATTAATAAATCCTGAATTTAATTACAAGAGCCCCAGGATTCTTCCACCCCTTGGAAACAGTGACCATAATGTAATTCTTGTAGATATTGGGCTACCTACCTATAAACCCATTGTAGGTGTCACTAAATTCAGGGGTTTTTATAAGGCTGACTATAATACTATTAGAAAACATTTGAATGATTGGAATTGTTCTGTATAATTACAAGATTGTCCTGTTAAACAAATATGGGAGATATTATCAACTAAAATAGATACTTGTATAGAATCATGGGTAGCTGTTAGAACCAAATACTCCAAAAATCGTAGAGTACCAATCTGGTGGAATAGAAAAATCAAAAATAGTATTAAAAGAAAGAAAAAGATATATGGGAAACAGAAAAAAATTCCAACTGACCAAAATATTGCAGCCTATAAATAGGTCACTAGAGAACTAAAATCAAGAATAAAAAATGCAAAAAAAGACATGAAACTATAGTATCAACTATAGGAGATAATAAGAAGAAATTCTTTAATTATATAGGCTCACTGAAACAAAATGATAGAACACTAGGACCAATTTTAGACATAGAAACATAGAATTTGATGGCAGATAAGGACTGCTTGGCCCACCCAGTCTGCCTATTTCCCTACCTACGGGATAAGCTGCAGATCCTAGTTAACCAACAGCCTACTTCTTCCTACCCCCAACCCCTAGAATGGCCTTATGACTGTCCCATGCATGCTTGAATTCCACCACTGTTTTTGACTCCACAACCTCCTCTGGAAGACCGTTCCATGCCATCCACAACCCTCTCTGTGAAAAAATACTTCCTTAAATTACCTCTGAGCCACCCCCATCTTCAAATTGTGCCCCCTTGTTCTTGCATGCCTCTTTTTTGAAAGATGCTACCCTCTTGCACTTTGTTGATTTCCTTGAGGTACTTGAAAGTTTCTATTATGTCCCCCCTCTCCCTCCTTTCCTCGAGGCTATACATATTAAGATCCTTTAGTCTCTCTCTTCATATGTCTTCCAGTGCAGACCCTGCACCATTTAAGTTGCCCTTCTCTGGACAGCTTCCATTCTGTCTATGTCTTTGCTGAGATTAGGTCTCCAGAACTGTACGCAATATTCCAGATGGGGTCTGACCAGCTGTCTGTACAGAGGGATAATAACTTCCTGTTTTCTACTGGTGATGCCTCTCCCTATGCATCCCAGTATCCCCACAGCCCTCCTTGCTGCCCTCTCACATTGCTTGCCCACCTTTAGGTCATCTGATATGACTACCCCCAGGTCCCTTTCCATTTTGTTGTTGTTAGCATCTCACCCCCATTGTGTACTCTTCCCTGGGTTTTGTTTCCCAGGTGCATTACTTGCACTTCTTAGCATTGAATCTAAGCTGCCATACATTTGACCATTCCTCTAACCTTGCAAGTCCCTTCTCATCCTTTCCACCCCACCTTGTGCATCAACTCTGTTGCAGATCTTTGTGTCATCTGCAAAGAGACATACTTTCATTCCAGTCCCTCTGCAATGTCAACTATAAAGACATTGAAGAGGACCAATCTAATGCTGAACCTCCGGTACCCCACTAGTAACCCCCTTTCTTCAGAGTGGACTCCATTTACTATTACTCTCTGTGTCCTGTTCTCCAGCCAATTCTTTACCCAGGCTGTCATCTTGGGACCCACTCCCAGGCTGGCTAACTTTTATATTAATCTTTTGTGTGGGACTGTGTCAAATGCCTTGCTAAAGTCTAGGTAGGCCATGTCCACAGCCCCTCCCTGATCTACTACTTTGGTCACCCAGTCAAAGAAATCTATCAGATTCGTCTGGCATGATCTTCCCACTATGAATTTAGTTGAAAATGGTGTACTAAATTCTGAAAATGAAATAGCTAATGCCTTTAATGAATACTTTCTAAGTGCTCATAAAAAGAGGGACAATATTCCAGCTTACCTACCCACCCTGCAAGATAATCATCCTATTTTTCAAATATTAGATATCACTGGAATAATAACACTTGTAAAAAATAATAGTTCAGGAGGACCTGATGGAATCCCCACAAAATTCTTGAAGGAAGTAAACCATCAGATAGGCGGCCCCTTAACTATGTTATTTAACGCTTCACTAAAATCAGGCGAGTGCATTGAACTATGGAATATGGCCAAAGTTACCCCTGTGCATAAAGGGGGAAAAAATGATATAAAAAATTATAGGCCAATTAGTTTAACACGTGTACTGGGGAAAATCTTAGATTGTTGCAAAAATATATTGTGGAAAGTCTTAAAAGCATCTCATTCTATGATTTATCACAACACGGTTTTGTATCTGGAAGATCCTGTCTTACTAATCTTATGAGCTTTTTTGAGCCCATTAGTGTATCCCTGGAAAAAGGAATGCCTGTAGATGTGGTATTTTTGGATTTCTCTAAGGTGTTTGACTCTGTATCACATAAACTTCTGATTGAAGAGTTGGTAACACTTCATTTTTTTCTGAATGTAGTTAACTGGATCAATTTTTGGTTGAAAAATTGTTCTCAGTGTGTAACTATAAGTGGTCATGAATCAGAATGGGGAGAGGTGACAAGTGGTGTTCCACAGGGTTCGGTCTTGGGACCTATTTTGTTCAATATCTTACTATCATCGATGCAGACATTGCCAGGGGTGTGGTCTTGTAAATACACTGATGATTATAAAGTTGGTGTAATTGTCCATAATGAATCATCAGCAAAATTATTTCAAGACAGTTTGAACTTTTTGGCAAACTGGTCAGGTGAACATAAACTATCATTTAATGAACACAAATGTATAGTGATGCATTTAGGTTCTAATAACCCAGGTTTTCATTATAAATTGAACAATATTCCCTTATTAGAAGTGATAAACCACAAGGATCTAGGTGTCTGGATATCAAATGACTTAAAATTTGACTATCATGTAAGTAGGACTATAATAAAATGAAACCAGATAATCAAAAGTATCTTAAGATCTATTAAAAGTAGAGAGACTTAAGTTATACTCCCATTATATTCAGCACTGATTCATCCTCATATTGAATACTGTTCTCCATTTTGTGCCCCATATTCTATCTTGGGAAATAACAAGATGGAAAAAGTACAGAGAAGAGTAACCAAAAAAATTAGGATGGTAAGACATTTGAATTATAACAGCAGATTAAAACATCTGAATCTATATTCTGTTGAATATAGGAAATTAAGAGGTGATTTGTGCTTAGCTTTCAGAGCTATTAAAGATGATGCCTTTCTAGAACTAATTGGGTTAACAAAAAAAACAGTAACATTTAACATAACAAGATCACATAACATAAAATTTATAGGGAATACGTTTAAAACTGTAAAACAAAGTCAATGGTATACCCAGAGAATTATTGGTATATGGAATACACTACCCAGTAATGTGGTTGAAAGTGAGAATATAAATAGTTTTAAAAAGGAGACTTGATTCTTTCATGGGGGATAGATTTGTCAATTCCACCATGCCAATTTGACATGGTGACAAGTTCCTCTATTGGCGATTGTCCTCTGAACTTGAACCTAACCTATGAACCTATCCCTTAACTGCCTCTCCCTTGTTTTAGTTATGTATCACCAGAGAGATCACCTCCGGTGCTGCCAAATATAATACTGACACTGGGGCTGCCTAATCCCCAGTGTCCACTGAAATAAAGATGGTCCCTTGTATTTTAATTTAGCCTGTAGAAAATAAAACAGTCCCTCAATGTCTGCTGCAGCCACCACTGGAACTGCAGCTTCCCCCAGCATTTATGCAGCACTGGACAGCCCACCTCTGGTGCTGCCAAATATAACACTGACACTGTGGTGTACAACAATTTGGGGTGCCCAATCCCCCTCATGTCCACTGAAATAAAGAATGTCCCTCAATGTATTTTTTTTACTTTTATAAACTGCATTGCTAAAATTGTGCAAGAAGCAGGAAAAAACATCAACATCCTGGTACACATAGGGACTAACGATCTCGCCAGCCGGTTAATTGTGGAGACCATTAAACACCTGACCAGGCTGGGAGACACACTGTTATCCATTTCATCCAGCAACTCCTTCTCTGAGATCCTGTTGGTCTGGGGGGGCAGATGGACGGAAGGTCAGAGAAGGGGAGATAGGGGAGCTAAACATGTGGCTCAAGGGCTGGTGCCAGGAAAAAGGACACAGATTTGTAGGTAACTGGCAACAGTTTTGGGAGCAAAAGTTCTTTAAATTTGATGGACTGCAACTGACTAAGGAGGGAGTCAGTGCACTGGGGCATAAGTCTGCTGTTTTTGCAGAATATTTAAACTAGTGAATGGGGAGAGGGGTACAGCATCTGATACATCGAACGGGAAGAACCCCCCTCTCCCCTCAGCTAGTAATCAAACTAGAGCTCAGCATGTTTATAGTTTATTTGCATATCTAGGTAAGGAAAAAGGTCCAGCTCCCCATACAACACGCAGGGGAAACACTGGACCTCGCCCAATAACTAACACACTGAAATCTGGCCTATGAAAAATCATGTTCACAGATGCCCACAGTCTTGGAAACAAGATCCGAGACTTCCAGGCAACAATGACAGAGGCTTAACTGGACATAGTAGCCATTAGCGAGACATGATTCACCAGTAACCACACTTGGGAGACTTCAGTACCCGGCTATGTATTGTTCAGAAGAGACCGAGGTGTATGGGGGGGGGGTGGAATGGCCCATTATGTCAATGAAGATATCAAAGCTACAGAAATTCAGAATACACATAAGGAGCTAGAAGAACTGTGAGTCCTCCTGGAAACAGGAAATGGGACAGCCATACGAACTAGGGTAGTCTACAGGCCTCCAGACCAGGGAGAGGACATAGACACATCACTGTTAGAAGATATACAAAATATGACAGCTAAAGGGGAGGTTCTGATAATAGGAGACTTCAACATGCCAAATACAGATTGGTCAATACTAGCAGAAACATCCACCAGAACTAGACACATGGTGGATTTCCTGCAGGGGGAAGGCTTCAAACAACTGGAACAACAACCCACAAGAGACAGGGCTATCCTAGATCTAGTACTGACTAGCAGGGAAAAGATCACAGATCTCCAGGTAGAGGGTTACTTGGGACCAGTGACCATCACATAGTATAGTTCAATTTGGCCACTAGAACTAAATCATCTCATTCCAAGGCAAAAAAATATGGGACTTCAGTGGAGCTGACTTTGATAAGATGGCCTAAAGTGTTAAGCTAGCCCTGGCATGAAGAAATACTGGTGAGAGGGTACAGGCAAAGTGTGCAAGCATTAAGGATGCAGTACTTGAAGTAACATCCTATTGTGTTAGACAGAAAAGCAAGAGCAAAAGAAGGAAGAAACCACTTTGGTTCTCAAAAACAGTAGCAGAAAAGGTCAGAACCCAAAGGCTGGCCTTCAGAAAATCAAAAGGAACGCAGAGGGATGAAGATAGGGAGGCATGCCAAATTTCCCCTGAGGGAAGCAGGGAAGGCATTAAGGCAGGTAAAGGCCCAAACCGAGGAAACACTAGCATGGACAGTAAAAGAATGGGACAATATTTTCTATAAATACATTAGTGAAAGTAGAAAGTACAGAGGGGGTATTGCTAAGATCAAAGGGGATAAGGGGAGTGTGGAGGAGGACCAAGGAAAAGCATCTATCATAAATAGATACTTCTGCTCAGTATTTACTGAGGAGAAGGTAGGGCAGGGCCCACAGCTCAGCACCATGAACACGGGGGGGGGGGTGTGTGCTAGTCCTTTCACAAAAGAAAGGGTCCTACAAGGGCTCACTAAGCTCTGGGTGGACAAGGCAATGGGACCTGATGGCATACATCCCGGGGTACTAAAGGAGCTAAGGGTGGAACTAGCTGAGCTAGAACTGTTTAGTGAGTCTTGAAACACAGGAGAGGTCCCAGAAGACTGGAAAAGGGCTCATGTGATCCCACTCCACAACAGTGGTAGCAGAGAGGAGGCAGGGAACTACATACCAATCAGTCTTACCTCAGTAGTGGGCAAGATTATGGAGGCACTCCTTAAGAAAAGGATAGTGCAACACCTGGAATCCATAGGCGCACAGGATCCAACACAGCATGGGTTTATAACAGGATGGTCCTGTCAAACTAATCTCATAGATTTCTTTGACTGGGTAATCAGAGTGGTGGACCAAGGGGGTGCAGTTGATGTTCAATACCTTGACTTCAGCAAAGCTTTCAATACTGTTCCACATAGGAGATTGATTAATAAGCTGGGTAGGCTCACAGTGGGTCAGAAGTTGGTCAACTGGGTGGCAAACTGGTTGGCAGGCAGAATACAGAGAGTGGTGGTAAACGGCATGCAGTCAGAAGAGATGCAAGTCACAAGTGGGGTACCTCAGGGATCAGTCCTGGGGCCAGTCCTCTTCAATATCTTCATCAGTGACACTGCAGATGGACTGGAGGATAAGGTTTGCCTGTTTGCAGATGACACCAAGATTTGCAACAGAGTAGATGATTCAGATGGGCAGAATGAGAAGAGATCTGGATAAACTGGCAAAATGGTCAGAAGATTGCAACTGGGGTTTAACTCAAAGAAGTGCAAGATCATGCACATACGGAAGAGAAATCCTGAAGCCACCTATAGGTTGGGAGGGGAGTTGCTGGCAATCACAAGGGAAGAAAGAGACTTGGGCATCATCATCATCATCACAGATGACCTGAAATCATTCAAGCAGACCAGTAAAGCAATAGGTAAGGCTAGAGGGATGCTGGGGTGTATTAGTAGGAGTATTGCAAGTCATAAGAGGTATGTAACAATCCCTCTTTACAAGACACTGGTTAGGCCCCTTCTGGAGTACTGCGTGTGGTACTGGAGGCCACACCTGCACAAGGACATTAACAAAATGGAGGCAGTCCAGAGAAGGGCAACCAAAATGGTGCAGGGACTGCATCAGAAAACATATGAGGAAAGATTAATGGAGCTCAATATGTATACCCTAGAGCAAAGGAGGGAGAGAGGTGATACGATCAAAACATTCAAACATCTTAAGGGCATTAACAAGGTGAAAGGGTCTAACAAGTTTCAGTATAAGAAAAATAGCAGGACAAGAGGACACAGCATGAGATTAGGGGGAGGCCGATTAAGGGGTAATGCGAGGAAGTTCTTTTTCACAGAAAGGGTGGTGGATGCATGGAGCGGCCTACTCAGGAAGTGGTGGATATGAATACAGTGCAGGGCTTTGGACAAGTATGGGATAGGCATAAGGGAGCAATACAGATGAGTATTAATAGATAGGCCATTGACAGAGTAAAGGTCTATGGCACATTCATAAGGTAGGAAAAATGGGCAGACTGGATGGGCCTTGTGGTCCTTATCTGCCATCAACTTCTATGTTTTTATGTTATATAATTTGCAAAAAAGAAGATGGTCCATCGATGCCTGTTGCTGGTGCTCCAGCTGGCACCCCTGTAACCATCTATCCACTTGACCCTCCTATTCCACAAATATCACCCCCCCGGACATAACACTGACACTGGAGGTGCCCAGACCTCCAGTGTCCAAACCTGAAATACAGAAAACCTTCCCTCTGCGTTTTTTTTAAAACATCCTGTTAAAAAGCAAACAGTCCATCGATGTGTGTTGCACCATTATTTCTTCCCACCAGCCAGCCCTCCCACTCAGCACCCACCGGCCCACATGCCCCAAGCCCATACCTACCCAGCGGGGATCTGACACTGCAATCTTCTCAGGACAGGAGACATGTCTTCACTCTTCAAAGCCGCACCATGAACTGAGGAAATCAGGTATGCTGTACAATGTATTTCAATGGAGGTTTGAACTTAGTGGCATAATTTGGCAAATTTTTGAGTATTTTTGCTCCAGATTTTCAACATGCCTTTTTGGGGATTTCACCTAATGAACAATGCAAGTGATGTTAGGTAAATCTGTCCCAAAAGGTGATTCTGCTGTCGCTGCACGAAATCACCTTTTGTGCAGGAGCTGAACATTTTCTCCACCCTTGGTCATGAGATGGGGTCATAAGAAGGCTATGTTGAACATTTGGCATAAAATATTAAAAAACAATGAAGTTATGAGCCTATGTTGAAATCTGCGAATGCTGGCTCATAACTTGGGTAATTTTCAATATTTCGACCCCAAATTTTGAACATACAGTAGGCATTTCCTCACAGCACCTCATGAATGTGATAGCTGTCATTTTTTAATTCCTGGCCAAAATGTGTTTTCACATTTGTGGTGCAAAATCACCTTTTGGGCATGATTTGGAAATGTACTCCACCCTTCTTCATGAAGTGTACTCATAAGAAGGCTATGTGGGGTCATTAGAAGGCTAGGTTGAAAACTGTGGTAATTTTCAATATGTTGACCCAGCTTTTCAACATAGCCATTTCTTCACACCACCTCATGAATGTGACAGCTGTCATTTCACAGATCCTACCAAAATGTGTATTAACACTTGTGGTGCACCTTGATGTTTCAGCTGTTGTTTTATAAATGACACCTGTCATGCTCAGGAGTGCCCATAAAAACATTAAGTTGAAAATGTGGGGGTAAAATCTGAAAAACCAGTACAAAAGCAATGCCTTACCAGTGGTGAAGATACAACTTTTCCAAATGCTTGTTTAAAATACTGGTGCCCCTTGTCACACATTAGTGAATTTCCTACTATATTAAATTACTTAATCTGGTTATAAGCTTTACAATACTTTTGACAACCTTGCCTGTGTCTTCCATGCTGCTTCTCTCTCCAGCCATCTCTGCTCCAAATGATTTTTGAAAGATTTGTTTTTCCAGTTAAACAGGAAGCAGCAAAGTATATGAGTTCCTGCTGTCACCAGAAATCTTCATAACAGATGATTTTAATAAGATCTTACAATAACTGCATGGGTATTATTTAAGTCATTCTGAGATCATCATGGGTCATCAGATTATTTGTCCTAACATTTTCTGATGAGTCCTTGTCTTGATGATGGTTAATAACATTGGAATGACTTCTAAAATAATCACTGATCATCAGATTTCTCTGTGGTGTCTTCTGAAGTAATCTGATTTGGCTTGGGAATTTGTGGTAATGGCACCTTGGATATAATGCACACAGCATCCTTCTGTGCCTCTCTTCCCAAGGTGTTCTATTATCCAAAAATAATGCACAAGTGATTATGCTGTACTGCTTTAATAACTGTATTTGAGAACAAGAAACTATGGTAAGAGCCCAGGGTAATGGTTTTCATTCCCATATGCTGCAATCACATTAATGCTCCTTCTGACTCTGCTTTCTCTTGGCAGTACATCTCTAACCTCATCATCTTTAATTTGTAGTCCACCACCACACCACCCCCTTCTCAAATGGTAAAAATGTATTACAGAATGGGAAACACTTCAACCTGACCTACATTTGACCCTGTTAAGTAACACTTTCACAAAACTCCTAGTGTGGAGTAACCTCATTCTGACCTTTCAAAGTAGAGAAACCTCCATTCTGAGCATTCAGCAGTTCACCGCAGTATTACATAAAGAATTGTTATGCAACAAACAGCATGTTTATTGAAAAAAATCCCTAAATTAAGATTATTTTAGGGTTTGTGGGCAAACGGTCATGAACACCTATGCTTGGGTTCCCAGGTGACACTCCTTATTGTACCTTTCCTGCCAATTTCTGAATGTAGGGTTGGTTTCCAAACTAAAACCACATTGCTTATAGAGAACTAGCACAATTAGAGGCATCGATTTGAACCCCCCAATTTAGGATTTCCTGACTGTTACACATTGTCCATGAGCCCTAACATTGTCCAATCATAGTTTTTTTGCAATACATTTTTTTTTTTGAAATTCAACTTTATTAGTTTAGCAAATATCATAATGCAATGTTGCAATACATTTTTGGCAGCAGGAGCCCATACCCTGTGCTGGTGCATCACCAAGAATGGCACCCTCTACCTCCCCCTGTCCCATGGCAAGTACTCCCTGGGGACCAATGGCAGACCGTTCCCTCTCCTTGCCCTATGCCAAGCACACCCTGGTGCCTAGTGACACACTTCTCGCTATCCCTATCTCATAACAAACACTCTCTGGTACCGATCAGCACCCTGTCCATCTCTCTAACCCATCTCATGCCCTCTAGTGTTCAGCAGCACTACCGCCTATTCCTCGTCTCATACTATCCACACTTCAGTACTCCCTCTCCTAGTCACATGACAAGCCTTCCCTGGGGCTCAGCGACACTGCTTTCCTTTCCCAGTCCTAAGACATGTACTCTGTGATACACTTTGAAACTTGAACCTCTCCCCTGTTCTATGCCAAGCACTCCTTGGTACTTATAAGCTTTCTCTCCCCCTCTCTCCCCCCCTCCCTCTCTGTCTCTTTCTTGCTCTCTCTCTCTCTGCTCATCCCATGACAACTGTCCTATACGCCCACTGACACCTCTACCACCGTTGCACTCTCAAAACAGATGGGGACTGGTGCAGCTTTCTTCTCACTTCTTCAGCCAGCCACTATCTCAACTAATTACTACAAACCATAGTAATATAAAAGGCTTGGTTACAAAGGTTGAGTCATTTTTGTGTTTGCTTAATTTGCTTATGTGCTGAAGCACAAAGTGAACATGCTGGGGCTACTCAGGAGAGTAGTTGCTTCAGAGGAGTGTCCTATAGCATTCAATGCAAGGTCAGGAGGCATGAGGCTTGCCAGTGACAGCCCAAGGAGGAGAAGGCTGATGGTGATGGTGTTCAGCCTGTCTGATGGGTGAAAGCTTTGTGCAGTTTAAAGGAGGCAGCTGCACCTATCAGAGTACAGCTACCTCCTTTCACCTACAAGATCAGTCTGCTCCTCATCCTTCACCCCAACCCCCAACCTGACCATCATGGTTGCATGAATAAGTGATGGCGCCATGGAGTTGCCAAGGTGGAGAGTGCTGAGTGGGTCAGTTCATACTAAACATGACTATTCTGGGGACTCCATAGGAGAGGGATTTCTAACCACTACTTCTGGCAGCATGCATGACTGTCCCAGGGGCTCCCAAATAGCAGGAACCCTGATCTCCATTTCTGCTGTTGACAGCTGCTGGTCTTGCTCATTTCCATTGTGGTGAAAGGAGCATAGATGAGACAGGCGCTGTTTTAAACAACATAGAGGAGATATTCATGAGTACGTCATGTCAAAGTAAATCAATAACATTACAATGTGCTCCCTTCCCCCTGTACTGCAGCTGTGCTGATAGCCTGCCTTTGGTACCACCTAATCAGACCTGTTCCCATGGTTGGCAATAGGTCAGAACAGAGCCTGCATGAACAGCACTATCAATAACAGCTCTGTCCACACAGGACTTTGCACAACAGTGGCAGGAACAAATGCCACAAGTAAACACAGTGCCTCTGGTAGTGGTTGCAACGCACACTGACGACCACTACTAGTCCAAAACTGTGCTTTTGCAGGGGGCTCTGACCCCTGCACCACCCAATGTGGGAGCTCCACCTCTCACACCCCCGTAACTAAAATAATCAACTCCGAGTTGGAGTACCGGGGAGGGGGAAGTTGGGACACCAGGATTAGAACCCAGGTCTCCACCAACATTCTGGCCAAGCTGCTCCATGCCTCAGCACTGTCTTCCACGGGAACAGCCAGCCTACCTGATTCCTCTGCCCTTGTCTTTTCCCCTAGTGCCACGGACATCTACCTGGGGAGCACTTACTACGCAGTGCTGTTTCACCCCAGTTGCTATCCACTGTAACGCTATTGTTTGCTCTGTTTACTAGCGCTATACTTATAGCACTGAATTGACCGGTCACCCTCGTGGTTCCAAAGGCAGCTCCTGACTTGGAAAGAAGTTCAAAAGAACCCAGACACGAGCAGCTGATCCCACATTCTATGGTTTAAGATCATCACTTTTATGGCTACCTATCCAGCTGCTGACTGGAGCAGGTCAAAACAAGCTGATGCAAGTAATGAAATGGAAAATTAATTATAAACCAAGGAGTGTTTGTCCGTAAATAATTTTTTCTGTCACATATATTTGCACAGTACAAGTCTATATGTGAAAGAAAAAACACTGGTTTGTAGAGAAACACTCCTTAATTTATAATTCTTTTCCTGCACATATTCTGAAATGGGGAAGTCTTGAATAGAGAAAGGCAAGTTTCTTTTTTAAATTGGAAAAGAATTCTAGAACATACCTAGAATAACTTACTTTGCATGTTAATACCACCACCAGGGCCATTCTTACAGTTGTAAGAGTGGTCTCACATGCATTCTTAAGGTATGAGAACCACAAACTGAACATGAGAAAGGAAAATGTGAAAAACAGAATGTGAAGAAGTTAAGAGGGGTAGACAGAAGGCTGACCTGTTACTAATTTTGCAAAAAGCGCTGTATTTCTGGGAGACTGACGAGGCAGCTTTCTGTATGCACTGTTGGGGCATGACTGCCACCCAGAGAGACTTCGATTTGACTTTGATCTTTGAAATGTGAAATCAGAGCCACTGACTCTGTGGTGGTGGTGGTGGGAGGGGGGGATCGGTCATGTAAGCTCAGAGAGACAGGTTTTTGATAGCTGGCCCTGTCTACACTAAATGGGTACATTTATACTACATATGGTTTGGATCTCAATAAATTCCACAGTACTGCTGTGAAATATAAAAGAAATGCACTGCAGCTTGCTACTGAAGTTGGGGTGTAACTTACATAACTTCAGCCATGTTGTAATAATTAAATAAATCTATTTTATAAATCTCTAGATTTGTCCTCTGTTTTTTGCACTGTCTGGGTGGGACATTTTATATCATGCTGTATTGCAGGGTTTGTAACGATCTGCCCAAATTGACTGCCGATACAAAATGCCTCTGTATGTCTTCTTAATAAACTATTCTTGGATATTAATGTGTCTTTGTGCCTTTTTTCATTTATTTTTTACGCAAATGTCTTTTAAAATACCAATGCTGTATGTAACCGTCTCGGTTCCCCACTGCTATATATGGGATACTGGCTGCTAAACTGTCCATTTTGTAAAATTCAGGACATTTGAATGCACAAAATGAAAGAGGCCATATTTTTTGCTTTTAGGCTGATTAGCCTATTAAAAACTTTAAAAAAACTCTCACTGTATCTCCAAGATGAACCGGGCTACCTCCCTCGGTCCTGCCCCCTTCTACTTACATAATGGAGCCTATCATGCCTTGGGAGGGTGATTTTTGTTTTCTTGCATTGATTGGCTTATTTGTAGCCAATCTGAACCCTGCATGCATTCTGTTAAGCTTCTGTAGCTCGCAAATCGACCCATTTTGTATCCAAACTCTACATGTTTGCAACCTCTCTCTCTCCAACAACCACAGCATTAAAAAATAGGACCTTGGATTATCCATGGGTATGTACTGTGACTCATTTCTTCTAGACAGACACCAAAGGTGTCTACTAATGTAGTTACTAGTTACTAGTGTGTTGTTAAATGCATTTTCTGTGAAATGTAGTTAAATCTGCTCCTACTTTTAAAATGGCAGGTCGGGAGCATGGAATTGCAGTCGGCTAACTCTGAGGGGACACAGAATCATCCAATCCTGTTTGTAACAAAGGACACATTCAAACTATTGGTCTCTGTTAAAATGGACTTCAGACACTGGGGTTGTGTTGTCTGTTTGAAAAGCCTAAGATTGGTTATTTATTTCAGTGGGAATCTTAGCTGGAATATAAATAAACTATAATGTTTAAAAAAATATTAGGGCTACTTTATAACAAGCATTTGTCAATGCCGAATGTTTGCTTGCTGGTATGGCTCCTTTTATGTGTTCTCACTGCTCCTCAACTCCCCCTCTTAACTCCCTCCTTGCCAGGGCTTCTTTGATGCATCTCCCCATCTTAGCAATGTCTGCCCTTCTGCAAGTTAAGACCCTTAGTTTTGTGTGACTTGACTGTGTCCCTGTCCCCATGTTAAGCCACACTATGTGGTGGTCTCTGGACTCCATTTGAGCTTCTACCTGGACATCTGTTATTCTGTCACCACTGGTCAGGACTAGGTCCAGAATCACCCTGTCTCTGGTGGGATCAAGCACTAGCTGCCTGAGGTTTGCCCTCTATAGGGAATCTAGGATGTCTTGGCTCCTGGTTGAAGCAACTGTTGAGGTGGTCCAGTCCACTTCTGGCATATTTAAATCACCCAGCAGCACAACTTCCCCATTTGTTGCCATCTCATGTATTTCATCCACTAACTTTCTATACACCTCCTCCTTCTGTGCTGCAGGCCTGTACATCACCACTATGTGGACTGTTGTGCTATTACCAGGTTCAAGGGTAACCCACAGTGCTTCAGACTCTGTCTGTCTACCCTGTACCTCCATTGTCTTTATACCTTCTCTGATGTACAGGGCTACTCCCCTTTTTTTACTCCCCCATCCCTCCTGAACAGAACACAAGTGTACCAGGTTATGTCCCGTCCATGGTTAGCGGTGTACCCAGCCTTTGTTATTGCTGCTATGTCCAGGTCTGCCTCTACTAGCAAGCCCTCCAGGTCTAGGATTTTATTTTCCAGGCTGCGGGCATATATAACTATGGCATTCCATGTTTTGCTATATATCCTCCCTCTACTCCTATTTTTGCTCACCTGCTTCTTCCCCCATCCCCCGTTTTCTTTCTTATGCTGCTTTGTTTCCTCTGCTTTTCCCTTTATGCCTGGTTCAGGTGCCCCTGTCATCCAGTCATCTTTCTGCTCCTCAGTTCTGGTTTCTCTGCCTTGTCTTAACCCTTTTTTAGTTCCCTAACTTGGTCTACGTATAATATAATCTGGACCTCATACCTGAAACATCTAACCATATACCCTGTATGTTAAAGAGCAGCTGACACTTTCAGGACAACTTTAACAAAACATAATTATTAGACACAGTTCAGGTTGTATTTTACATTAGTTCTATATTCCTCCTCCCCATTATTTATTACTGGTATAATCTGCACGAAAACAGGATTTGTGCTCCTGAAGAGTTCATCTATCCATGTTGCTTTCTCCCTTCCTGAAGTTATAATGCGCTCCTTGTGACATCATAGTTAGTCCCGCGGCAACAGACTGTGATGTCACAGCAAGATTATGACTTGAAGTAGGGAGTAAGCTAAAGAGGCAGATGAACTCTAAGGTGTAAAGATCATGTATTCATGGGAATTTCCTCAGAAATAAATAACAGAGAGGAGAAATCTATAGAATATACATGGAATGCAAGCTGAATTGTACCTAAATATCATGTTTTCCAAAGTATTCTTTGAGGCATCAGAAGCTCTTTAATACATGCAGAGCACTTCTATTGCTCAAACTCAGCCAATCTAGAGCTTTATGAAGTTCATGCCTATGTGTTCTCCTAGGAACATTAAGGATAAACCAAGCCAATTTGTTATAGATGGTATCTAATTTACTCAACAATAGAGCGGATGCTACCACAAACACTATGTTCCTGAAGTCCAAAAGTGAGACTACTGCAGTATTAATTATGTGCTTCCTGACTGTTTCAGATATACAGTGTCTTATGTGATACAATACTCCTTGGCATTTTCTGACTTTTTTAATAACTTGTTCTACAGTATGTGGACTTTCCACTTGATAGAACTATCCAAATGCAATCATAAATATTTGTAATTCAATACCTGTTTCAGAACAGATTGATCCAGGGTCTTTATTTGTAAAATTGTCCCATTGACCCTTCTCCCTTTTTCTCTAGGGAACTACATAACCTGGGATTTTTTGGAATTGAAGACAGGTCTGGAATATAAAAGGAAATTCTGTGACTCCTCAAAAACATCCTCCTCCTCAGGGGTGTAGCCAGGGATTTCAGATCTGCACACCAAGTGGCCTCACTGCTACCCCAACCCCCCTTGTTAGGGTGAGCTACCCGCCCCCCTTCCCGGGGTATAGCCAGACAATATACAAATGTACACCAGGACTGTGTTTGTTACCTCATTTGGCACAATAAATACAACTTTTGTATCTCATGACAATGATTATTGCCATGCATTGGTAAATACAAATGCCATGCATTGTTCCCTAAGACACCCACATACCAGCCCAGAGCTTATAAAGTTGTATTGTCCTTGGGATGCAAAGAGAGTATTAGTGACCAGTCCTTCTAGTTTCGACTCCTATGAATAAAATTACAGAAAGGTTCAGTATTTTCTTTGTTAGTTTTCATGGAAAAAGGAAGCAGTTCAGAGACTATTTGCTACCCCCCTTGAAAAGAATTGTACACCATGGAGTGCTTGGAGTATGCCAGCCTACACCCATGCTCCTCCCAATGAATTGTGGATGCCGTAACATGTGTAGGACAGAATACATATTCACTTTTGGGTTTGCACATTTAGAATATCTAATTTTTGCCCTTTTCATGAGTATGTGAATAACTTGTTTGTGAGGTTTTATACTGTGTGCCACCTAAGAAGTCAGTGGGGTTCTGACAGATCCAAGGGTCTGTGTTTACACTTGGTTGCAGACAACAAGCTATAAAGACCCTCAGACTTGCTCAACAAACTGCAGTGTGCAATGCCCTTGCAAACTTGCTGTGGATACATGCATTGCTTTCTGTGTGACCTACAGCAAGTTTGTTTTGGGGTCTGTGTGCCTAAGCAAGTCTGATGGTCTCTTTTATTTGTTATTTGCTGTGTGTACTAAACCCAGTTGGCAGGGGGCTGGCATCAGTGTGTCCCTGAGCAAGTCTGAGGGTCTCTTGTTGCTTGCAGCATGTATCAGACCAAGTTGTGGCATGGTGAGTGGTTCACAATACACACTGCCCACATTACAGTGTGTTCTCCCCCTTGAAAACTTGCTCTGTGGAAGCAACAATGACAGAGATGCTTGCTCAGATTTGCAATGGAACACACCTATACCAGCTTCTACACCCCCCCAATAAATGTGCTTTCTGCTAAGCAGCATTAAAGCAAGACCATCTTACTTGCTTAGGGAAATGCAATGCATAAAGGCCCTCCTTGCAGACTTGCTGTGGGGATGCATTGCTTTCTGTGTGGCCCAAAGCAGGTTTGCACTGGAGGTGTGTGTGTACCTGAGCAAGTCCAAGGGTCTCGGTTAGTTGTTGCTTGCTGCGTGCTCTAAACCAGGTTGCCAGGAGGGGAAGCATCATTGTGTCCCTTAGCGAGTCTGAAGGTCTCTTTTTTTGGGATAGCTCAAGAAAATGCAGCATGTAAAGTCCTCCCCTTACAAGCTTGCTGTGGGTTTGCATAGGGGCCTGTGTACCTGAGCAAGTCTGAGGGTCTCTGTTATTTGTTGCTTTCTGCAAGCTCTAAACTTGGTTGGCAGGAGGAGGCATTAGTGTGTCCCTGAGCATGTCTGAGGGTCTCTTCTTGCTTGTAGCATGTGCCAGATCAAGTTGTGGGGTGGCAGGTGATGCACATTACACACTGCCCACATTGCAGAGAGTGCTTCCCATTGTAAACTTGCTCTGTGGAAGCAACAATGACAGATAGTCAGACTTGCTCTGGAACACACCCATGCCAACTTCACCACCACCAAAACTAGCTTAGGGCCATGCAGTAAGCAAGCCAGACTAGCTGACTTACTTAGGGAAATGCAGTGTGTAAAGGCCCCCCTTTGCAAACTTACTGTGGGGATGCATTTCTTTCTGTGTGGCCCAGAGCACGTTTGCACTGGGAGGGGGGGGGCCTGTGTACCTGAGTAAGATGGAGTGTCCCTCTTATTTATTGCTTGCAGCATGCCCTAAACCAAGTTGGCGGGGGGGGGGGCATTGATGTGTCCTTGAGCGAAACGGAGGGTAACTTGTTGCTTGTAGAATGTGCCAAAGCAAGTTGTGAGGTGGTGGGTGGCTCATATTACATACTGCCCATACTGCAGTGTGCACCCTGCCCTTTAAGCTTACTCTGTGGAAGCAGCAAGTGAGAGACCCTCAGACTTGCTCCAGAACACACCCATGCCAATTTCTTCCACCGCTAAAAAAAACACAAAAACTTGCTCTTGGGCAAGCAACAAGCAACTGAGACCTTGGACTTGCTCAGAGATATGCAGTGTATAAAGCCCTCCCCTTTCAAGCTTGCTGTGGGGATGTATTGTTTTTTGTGTGGCCCAGAGCAAGTTTGCACTGGAGGCCTGTGAACCAGAGCAAGTCTGAGGGTCTCTGTTACTTGTTGCTTACTGCGTGCCCTAAACCAGCTTGGCAAGGGGAGGCATCAGAGCCAGTATGGCTGCAAAGTGATGTGATTCATGGTGCTGGCATCCTAGCTGTTATATCCTTTGTAAATATTCACCTCTCTGTCCCTGAAGGTTTCATGAAGCAAATCTTCTGGTGACACTCACTTTAACGTGGACTACTGTCTGCTCTTTCAAATAAATCAATTGGTACTATACCTGTAGCATTATTTTTTTTAACAATTGATTTAGAAAGGATATATAGCAGCTAGGATACAGCCAACATCAATAATATCATTTTGCAGCCATATTGGCTCTGACCAGAGATTGTGTTGCATCAGTGACAGCTACAGACTGAAAGAGGCAGCATGCTGGGGTGGGGGGTGCTGAGCAAACTGTGATTTCTAATTATTAGCCCATCAAATCAGGGACTTTAAGTCAGGAGGTGCTTGTGATTAATCACATTTGGGGGATTTAGAGGACTAGACTAGACAGTGAAAAGGCATACAGATGACAACGGTTTTACAAACACTCCTCTCTCTCTCTCTCTCTCTCTCTCTCTCACACACACACTGTCTCTGTCTCTCTGAGGAGGAGTATAAAATGAAGTGGCGGGTATGACATCTGGAGTTGGGAGTGGGTGGTCATGGGAGCAGGACTGGGCACCAAAGCAGGAGATGGCCTTTTCAAATTCTTTTAAGCATCTTGAATATTTTTACTGAATACCCATGAATAGTGAAAAATAATCAGCTCTTGATTCCAAGTCATACCCTATTAGCAGTGGTATTCAGAAATTACTATTCATTACTGGCGTCCTTCTATTTTGGAAAGTATTCTTTATTCAATTCTAAATAATAAATGCTCAATTATTGCTTGCATTTAGGAGTTAAAACCATTACTGTACAGTCTTACTGTCTAGATCACCTACAAGCCAAAGAATTAAACCATCATGTTTGAACCTGGCTCATGCCTTGAGTCCAGAATGACAGGAACAATGGCCAATAGGGAGGGAAACAGAGCATCCAAGAGAAGGCTCTCCTAGGGATGGGTGGTGGCATTGCACAGGGGTTGAAATTAGGGGTGTTCG
Organism: Neoceratodus forsteri; assembly: GCA_016271365.2. Taxonomy (NCBI): domain Eukaryota; kingdom Metazoa; phylum Chordata; order Ceratodontiformes; family Ceratodontidae; genus Neoceratodus; species Neoceratodus forsteri. The sequence goes on from CM057453.1 coordinate 1,269,249,179, forward strand.
TATGCATTGAATCTGATACCATGGTACCAAGTCAGAATTCTGGGAAATTCTGATTCTGGTTCAGATTATGTTTCACCTCTGAATAAGGTACAGGAAAAGAACTGGAACTTTTGAATCTGACTCTGACTCCATACCTAGGTGTTTCCAGACTCCCAGTGCAAGGCACAAGCCAGTCTCTCTCTCTCTCTCCCCCCCTCTTCCCAGCCCTTACCTTATCTGGTGGACTGGCACTGCAGTTTGGGTCAGATTTCATGTGGCTTTAGGCTTCTTCACATTCCAGCCCAAGCACTGGTGTCTATCACATCCGTTGGTCCTCTGCTCTTGCCGTCAAAATAGATCCCCCAGTCTTCATAGCAACAGATAGGTACAGGTAGCCAAAATCACCCCCAACCCTTAGCTCCCTGATCTCCCCCCAACCTAGACTGCATCCATGATTGACCCTTCAACAATCAGATTATTTTGGATATTAGAAATAATTATTTCAACTTGTCTGAGTTTAAGGAGCTTTAATTTTCTGAAGCTCCACGTTTTTTGCATGGTCTCCACAAGGCCACTATCTTGCATTGTCCCACACACAGTTCACTTGTTTTTTTCCCCCAGAAGAACCAGGAACCTGGGAGCCTGGTGATCATGAGTGGCAAGTGGGCCCTGCAGTAGCAGGGCATATTGTGCCAAAAACTGGGATGCCTGGCTATTGGAGAGGTCCAGCAAACAAAATACTATGTTACTTGCCTGTCTAGTAAGATGCAGTATCAATTGAGATCATGAGCAAGCCTGCCAGGACAATGCTCTTTTGAGTTGCTGCCAGCCTCCGCTTCTGCTGTTCTGATCAGGGCACATATCTAGGTTTCTAGTGTGCTGGAGCTGTTGCATACCACTTGAGGCCATGAAGCTGGCCTGCACTTCCATTTTCTTTTTTAGATTTTTTTTTTTGCCCCTACCTTGGTGCTTGCTACTTACCAGCTTTTGCACGCCACTCTAAATACCACATTTTGCCACCAGCTTCCACCCACCATACAACATTCAAACCCAGATCCCTTAATAGCTGGTGATGTCCTGGAACCTACTCCCTTTGGTTGGGCTGAGATATTAGGTTGGGAATCACCCGAGGAGGTAATTATGCCTTGCAAGCATGGGGGCTGGGTATCAGTGACAGGGAGTGGGAGGCTGGCATAAATAATAAGGCTAATGGGGTATTCAGTTAGTATAGTGAACCAATATGGGTGCCGCATCAAAATGGCAACTCATATTAGGCAATATACTCTTGAGCTGCCTTGCAAGGGTAGTGATCCTACGTGAACGAGAGGCTAGGGAATGGTGACCGGAAGGGGGGATAGTGAGAGGAAGGGGAGGGACAGGGAAGGGGTATGTAGCAAGCTGGTGTACCTGCTGCTGATGAGCTAGTCATGTGGTGTGGTGGTGTGGGTGGCTAGCTAGCTCTGGCTCAGCAGGTACTGGGTTCAGGGCTGGGGACCAGGAGAGTAGAAATTTTGCAGCTGCCACTTTAGATCCAGACTGTGCCCCCTCCCTGACATGCACCCCCCTGGAGTTGAGAATCTAAAATCATGGTGGTGCATGGAGCAAAGCCTTCTGTGAGGCGGGTTGTGAGAGGGGCACAGCCCCCACAAATACACTTTTTGTTTTTCTGGATGTTGGGTCGCCAGCAAGTGTATATCACTGATTTGCTTTTCGGCGATATACACTCATCATAATAGCAATTGCTGTTTTGCAATAAAGGAATAATGCATGACCATGTGTGTGTCATGCTGGGATAACGTCACGCCTGGGGTGATTAGGCACGAGGCCACGGGCGGTGTGACTAATCACCCCAGAAGTGTCGTATCCAACACGACTACCACCCAGATCACGTTATTCCTATTATACAATGGCTCATTGTTATACAGAATAAAAAAAACATGTGTAAAGATTTTTTGTGTGGAAAAATATTTTTGTTTTTTAAGAGAAGATGAAACAATCAATGGAAGGTTCCATAAAACAATTAATGGAAGGCTCCATAAAACAATCGATGGAAGGCTCCATAAAACGATCAATGGAAGGCTCCATAAAACAATAAGTGGAAGGCTCCATAAAACAATCAGTGGAAGGCTCCATAAAACAATCAGTGGAAGGCTCCATAAAACAATCAATGGAAGACTCCATAAAACAATCAGTGGAAGGCTCCATAAAACAATCAATGGAAGGCTCCATAAAATGCTCATCTGCAGGTTCACAGTGAGGCTGAGACTAGACCCGTAATGTTATGCTGGATAACATCAAACCCGTGATGTTATGCTGGGATAACATCACAGGTCCAGTCCAAGACTGACCAATCAGAGTCCTGGATTTTTTCTTGCCATTGTATAATCGCTGTTATGCCATGGAATTGGCTAATGGCAGGTCTTTCCCCTATGTAGCTCCTTAAACTCATGACAAACCAAGTCTGTGGTACTCTTGCAGTGGCCTGTGGTGAACAAAGTGACTTTGTATGGTCATCTAGTTCCTCACAATCTAGAGAAGGCACTGTGGCGTGATCACCTCTAACCCACACACTGCAGCATGCCCAGAGACCTGTCAGCCTGGAGCATGGGATCGGGGCCAAGACTCAGTCCTGAGTGTCTTCGGCAGCACACCCTGCCAGCTCTGACCTGCACTTTTAAAATCTGTTTTTATTTCCTAAAATTACAAAAATTGCTGCTCCGTAAAAAGTAAAAAAAATAAAACTGTCACAATATGACACACTTCACCCCTCAATTGTTACCCTGTCAGGTGTAAATCTGAAGAAATAAAAATACTGAAATTAAGTCAGCAGCCACACAGCAAATAATATGCAAAGAAAGATTGCAAAAACAATTTAAAAATGCCTCTTCTGACATATAAACAGGAAACTTATACTTGGATTCATACTTGGATATGGAAAGATGTACAGAAGGTTTTAACCCATATTTGTACATCTCCAGCAAGTTGGTATTCAGTACGTTTTACTCAGTAAATAAGAGTCTAAGTTCCTTTTGAAGGATTCATAATTATTAGCATTTACAATATAGTATAGTAATAAGTTCCATAGCGGAATGATCCTTTGTGTGTAGAAGAAAGGTTTATTGTCTCTTTTGGGATAAGTGAGTGAGAGCTGATATATATGACTTCTCAAATTGCATTTTCTGCTGTTGACTGTCATATCCATATCAGACATCAATTGTGTGTCTTTATGAATTTTGTACATGAGTAATAAATCACCCCTTAATCTTCACAGCTCCAGGGGATACATATTTAAATCAAGTAGTCTTTGGTCATAACCTTTGCCATTCATTCCATCTATCATCTTTGTGACCCTTCTCTGAATCCCCTTCAATCTGTTCATATCTCTTCTCAAATAGGGATTCCATAAGGGTGAACAGTAGTCAAGGTGCGGCCTGACATACGATATATACAAGGCAATAATACAGTCTCTATTTCTTGTAGGAAATGCCATTTTAATACATCCAATTATTTTATTTGTTTTATTTATCAGCTGTCCACAATGTTTCCCAAATGTTAGATCTGATGTAATAATTATTCCCAGATCTTTTTCGCTACTGTCAGAATTTAGGATTTTCCCATTAAAGTTATACTGATGATTTATGTTATGATCCCTTAAGTGCATGACAACACATTTGTCAGTATTGTACATCATGTTGTTTTTTTTTTCTTTGTGCCCAATTTTCCAGCAATTTTAAATCTTTTTCTAAATTATTTATATTTTCATCTGTAGATATATTTGCTGCTATTTTAGTGTCATCTGCAAATGTTATTGTGTACCCCCCCCCCCACAAATGGGAGTTCCCGAAAAGTCTTCTTTGGACTTGCCTAAATGCTCACTGCCAGGCTTGTGTTCTGTGTTTTAGCAGTTTAAATATATTGCCAGAGAGTGTCTGTATAGCCTCTGTGTACAGTGTCTTTAAGAGCTGCCTGGATTGCACTCATAATTAATCTGAGAGGCAGCTCTGTTAGAAGATGTACTTGTTTGCTGATCATTTGTTACAGTAGTAATAATACTGCAGTTTGTTCTAACCTGCCTTTTTTGCGGCATGGGCAGTGAGAAGATCTCAGATCTAGAAGTGGGTTGCCATTTGGCAACAAGTGACCATCAAACAGTGTGGTTCACGTTAAACTCAGCTACAGAGTCAAGCCATACAAAAGTGAGGGTACTGGACTTCAGGAGGGCTGACTTTGGCAAGATGGAAGAGTGCCTGAGAAAAGCACTAGCAAACAGGCTAGAAGGAGGTGTGGAGCAACAATGGGGAATCATCAGAACTGCCATCACAGAGGCAACAAGGCTTTGTGTGAAGCAAATAAACAAATCAAAATGAAAGAAAAAGCCACTATGGTTCTCAAAAGAGGTGGCTGTAAAAGTCAGGAAGAAAAATATAGCATTCCGGAAGTATAAGGAAACACAGAAGGAGCAGGATAGAGAGCTGTACCAGTTAAGGCAGAAGGAAGCAGGGAGGGAAGTCAGAATAGCAAAGGCCCAAACTGAGGAAAAGATAGCCAACTCAGTTAAGAAGGGGGATAAAACCTTTCATAGGTACATCAGCGAGTGTAGAAAGACAAAGGGAGGGATAGTGAGACTGAATAGAATGAACGGTGGGTGGGCAGAGGGGGACAGTGAAAAAGCAGGGATACTGAACATATATTTCTGCTCAGTATTCACAAAAGAGGAGGGGGAAGTGCCTAATCCAATTAACAGAAGCACTATTGATGGGGGGTTGATCCCAATCCTTTCACAGAAGAAAGGGTTCTGCAAGAACTCCTAAAACTGAAGGTGGACAAAGCAATGGGTCCTGATGGAATTCACCCAGAATTCTAAAAGAATTAAGGAGGAACTAGTGAAACCACTGGCTACTCTTTTAATAAATCATGGGAGGATGGTGTGTACCCGAGGACTGGAGGAAGGCGGATGTGATTCCTCTGCACAAAAGTGGGACCAAGACAGAGGCAGGAAACTACAGACCTGTCAGTCTGCCTCTGTGGTAGGGAAAGTGATGGAGTCACTTCTGAAGGAAAGAATAGTTGAGTACCTAGAGGCCAGTGGGGCTGGGACCCAAGGTAGCATGGGTTCACAGTGGGAAGGTCATGTCAGACAGATCTAATAATTTCTTTGACTGGGTGACCAAAGTAGTAGACCAGGGAGGGGCTGTGGACATGGCCTATCTAGACTTTAGCAAGGCATTTGACACAGTTCCACACAAAAGATTAATAGTCAAATTAACCAGCCTGGGAGTGGGTCCCAGGGTGGTAGCCTGGGTAAAACATTGGCTGCACAACAGGACACAGAAGGTAGTTGTAAATGGAGTCCACTCTAAAGAAAGAGGGGTTACTAGTGGGGTACAGCAGGGTTCAGTATAGGGTCCAGTCCTTTTTAATGTCTTCATCAGTGACTTTGCAGAGAGACTGGAAGAAAAAGTATGCCTTTTTGCAGATGACACAAAGATCTGCAACAGGGTTGATACACAAGGAGGCTTGGAAAGGATGAGAAGAGACTTGGCAAGGTTGGAGGAATGGTCAGAAGTATGGCAGCTAGGATTCAGTGCAAAGAATTGCAAAATTATGCACCTGGGAAACAAGAACTCAGGGAAGAATACACAATGGGGGATTAGTAACAACAACAAAAAAGGAAAGGGACCTGGGGTAATCATATCAGATGACCTTAAGGTTAGCAAGCAATGTGAGAAGGCAGTAGGGAGGGCTGGAGGTATACTGAGATGCATAGGGAGAGGCATCAGCAACAGAAAACAGGAAGTTGTTATCCCTCTGAACAGACAGTTGGTGAGACCCCATCTGGAGTACTGCGTCCAGTTCTGGAGACCCCATCTCCTCAAGGACATAGACAGGATAGAGGCCGTCCAGAGGAGGGTAACTAAAATGGTGCAGGGTCTGCAAGAGAAGCCGTATGAGGAGAGACTAAAGGAGCTTAATATGTATACCCTTGAGGAAAGTAGGGAGAAGGGAGACATGATAGAAACTTTAAGTACCTCAGTGGAATCAACAAAGTCCAAGAGGTAGCATCTTTCAGAAAGAGGCGTGCAAGAACAAGGGGACACAATTTAAAAGATAGAAGAGGCGGTTAGGGGCAATGTGAGGAAGTACTATTTCACAGAGAGGTAGTGGATGCATGGAACAGCCTTCCTGAGGAGGCTGTGGGGTCTAAAACTGTGGGAGAATTCAAGAATGCATGGGACAGACATAAGGCAATTCTTGTGGGGGGTAGGAAGAAATAGGCTGTTGGTTAACTAGGATCTGCGGCCTATCCTGTAGGGAGGGAAATGGACAGACTAGATGGGCCAAGTGGTCTATATCTGCTGTCAAAGTCTATGTTTCTATGTTTCATGGACAGTTCTGTTTGTTTCCATCACCTTGGTCCTGGACTGCAGAATGGGCCAATCAGTACATTTGGGACTCTAAAACAGAGCCTGCCTACAGGGGCTTGGTGGGGCCAAAACTTGTAGGAATTGTAGTTTTGGGCTTTTGGTGCCTAAAATAACCTGGAGGGGGAGCCCTTGTTGTGACTGACAGACAGATCAGCCAACCGAAACTTTTAGATCTTGGGGAAAGTCCCACACTGCTTGCAGTTTCAGTTAGATCTGAGTTGGGAAGTGAAGAAGTTATAGCTCGAGATAGTTCAAGCAACAATCCATAGAGGATTCACATGGGAGAACTGTGGAAAGGACTGAGTTTGGCCTGCATGCCTGGCTCCTGTCCCTGAGAGGGAACTTGTGCTTTTTTTTTCGGACTGAATCTGAATTTGGAGAGTGAATTAAACCACTGAATTGTGACCAGGCTTTAACTTGAAGAAGACCAAAGATTTGCTGAATGCAATTGGCCTGTGAAGACTTCCAGCTACCTCTGAACTCCCGGATTGTGTAGAGACTCTGTAATTGTGACCGGAGAGCCATTTGCCTGGTGTAGTGGAATTTCCTTACATGTCAATGTGCGGTGTCCTTATAGTGGGTCTTGATTTGGTTTCCCACTGTGTGTCTGAACTGTGTTTTGCTTGCTGGAGGCTGTATCCAGCTCCACGGACTGACTTCATATCCATTTCCATTTGCCTGGGCCCAGCTACACTGGCCCAGCCAGAATATCTGCTATGCAGAGAAAGTCATCAATGAGAGACCGCCCTGGAGATCAGCCCCCTGCTCAATGCCTTGAACAGGAATGACGCCTCGGTGATTCCTGTGGGCCCTGCTTCTCCTGGCACTCCAGCTCAACAACCTGCAGTCTTGATTTCGTCCTGCCTGAGTCCAATATTGGGTATCATGAGTAAACATCAGGGTAACAACCTGCAACAGTTAAATCTACAAGTGTTGTCATCTGATTGTCTTCTTGCCTTTTCTTTCACGAACTGAGCCCTCTGGCTCCAGATTACAAATAGTGTATGTTGTGCAAGTTGCTTTCTTCCATCACAGGGCTCCAACCAGCTGCAACATTCCTGGCTAGCCCACCATTTTCCTACCTGGGTACCCAGAGTGTGTGACTGTGAAGGGTCTCTGAACTGCATGCATAACTGTCTGATTAATATAGCTTTTAAACACATCAACCTGATTACTCCCCTCCCTTGTTCAAGTCCCCTGAATAAATCAGATTTAACTTTGTTTGCATTTAACCTGACTGTGGTTCCAGTTTGTGGCAAATGTATTGTACTGTTGCTATTTGCTGTGCTTAACCTTGTTTTACAGGGGTCCCCAGGGTCAAGCTAGAGGAACCAGCCCTGGTGGTAAGTGCAAACAGTGTGGGTAACTGCCTGGTGAATAAGGGTCATTGTGAAAGTAATTATTGTATATTGTTCAGGCCACTAGAAGGGAAAGAGGAGGGTTACAGTGTCCCAGAGGGCTGTGCCCAGGTTAGCTTGACCACTAACAACCCTGACCTCCGGGTGGAGGCACCAGTTTCATTACGCAGGCCCCTTAACCTGCTACTAGCCAAGCAAGCAGGGGTGGTAGCCCTTGGGATAGTGCCACCTAGGGGTTACAATTGCAAAGTGATTTAAGTTATGTGTCAAATCTGAAATAAAGATGGAGAACAGTACTGGTCCCAGCACTTGAACCCTGGGGCACATTGCTCGTGACTCAACCTGGTTCTGAATAGTGACCCCTAATGAAAACTCTTTGGGTACGTCCCTATAGCCAGTGACTCACCCAGTTAACCAGGGTATCGTTTATCCCAAACTTGTACATTTTGTCTGTCAGGGTGGAGTGAGGGGCTTTATCGAATGCTTTGCAGAAATCTAGATAGATGATATCAACTGGTATTTTATTGTCTAACATTTTGCTTACTTTTTCATAGAATGCCAAATTACTTGTGAGACAAGATCTATGATTTTGGAACCCGTGTTGTGTATTGTACATTACGTTTTTGGTTTCCAGGGGCCCGATTCCAAGACAATTCATGAGCATAACGCGAGTACACAATGCCAGAGGCGCAAATCGTAAGTTACACCAGTGAGATGCGACATGCGCGATTCCAAGAGGACACTTACGACGTACCCCGCAACTGCCATGAATACCACAAGTTATGATGCAAATATGACAGAAAACATGTACACCACTGCATAATGTGGCCTACGACAGGCGTAGCACACCAGCACCATGGAAACCCTATTCCAAAACAGATGGCGTACGCAGGTCCGGCAGTGAAAGGCCACGTAAGTTAGAACAGGTAAAAGCTGTCTTAAACAGTACAGAGGCCAGTGAATACCCCCCCCACAGAGACTTCTGATGACATCATGCTCCTGTCAGCAGCTTGAAACAGGAGGCACTGTCGAGACCAACTTAAAACCTCCTCAAAACAGCTGATTTTACTAGATACAGGATAGAAACAATTCCAGAGGTAGAACAATGCCAAAAAAGAAAGAAAAAGTGAAAAACAGACCACCAGACCTTCCAGATGATGACGGATTACTGGGGAATGGATCAGAGAGCGAGGGCTCACAGGCCTCATCTGGCTCCCACCAGGCCACTGCGGCGAGCGGCCAGATTCCAATCAATACTCTTCAGAGGCAAATGGCCCAAATGTTAGCAGAACTTAGGGACTTTCTCAAAGAAATGTGGTCCACAGCTACCGCGCTTTGCACAGACATAAGTAAATTGGAAAAACGTCAGGAGTCCATGGAAGCCCAAGTCACTGACAAGGATAAAAGGCTCACTGGGGCCGAACGGGCTATCATGCAGCTTCATAACAACATTAAAATGCTGCAGGAAAGGGCCGAGGATGCAGAAAGTAGAAATCGTCGTAACAACATAAGGATCTCCGGAATCCCAGAAGGTGCTGAAGGTACCGATATGGTGCAGTTTATTCAAAAAACCCTGCGAAAGCTGTTAACCCTGCCAAACACCCTCTTGATGGAACTTTATAGAGCACATTGGACACTGGGCCTAAGCCTGCAGCAGGAGCCCACCCACGCACTGTTCTGGTTCATTTTCTCAGGTACCAGGAAAAAGAAAGCATCCTCCACGCAGCCTGGAAAATGGGATCTGTAATGCTTACTGAGCATAGACTTTATTTCGAAAATGATTATTCACCTGAAATCATGACCAGGCAGAAGGCCTATATCCCAGTGTTGAGAGCACTTAAGGTTGCTGGTGTCAGATTTAGAACTCCCTACTCGGCTGAGCTAACTGTCTTTTTTAAGGATGGGCCCCTTACCTTTGAGAGCACGGGTGCAGCTATCCAGGAATTGAGGACCAGGCAGATTGAGGTTCAACAGCGACCCAGCTCGGGAGTGCCCCTCGCCTCTAAACTCTCACAGAAGTTGTGGAATAGTGGGCAGTGGGAGGCCAGACGCTGTCAAGGAATCGAGGCAATACAAAACATAGCCAAAATGCTGAGAGCCAGGTGTTTGTCATTGGAGATGCAGCAGAAGGAGGAGGGCGACGTGGAAGGCTGAAAAACCACAAGTAATGCTGACTGGTGTTCGATTCTTCTCCTGTACACAAAAACTTTTGGCCCCATTGCAAGAACTAGTCTGGATTTGATTGGGGACTTCCGGGGCAGGGGGTACAGCACTCGCGTTCTTAATTTAATGCATTGATGGGGTGGACGGTCCGGGAGGATTTGAGGAGATCTGTGTCCTTGTATGCAAGCTCTGATTCACTCCTGCCTTAGCTGATAACTCTAATGGCTTTCCTCTGTGGGGTCCTCCCCTTCTCCCCAATCTGTTGATCAGTGAGCAATGGACTTGGGAGAATGGGACTGACATGGTTTGACGACCTCGGAGCCGTTTGTGGAGCTGGAGGCCTTACCTAGCACGTTCCCAAGTCCGTCCCCCAATCAAGTTATGAGCGGATCGGCTCACTCCTCACTGGGGATGTTTGGGGGGGGGATCCTCTGTGTAAGTTGTGGCCTGCCTAGGTGCCCCTAGAGGTCTAGATGGAGCGGAAACAGGGTTGTAGATCAGAACCTGTGAGGAACTCATACCCAGAGCCCATACAATGATCTCATACCATAGAGTACTGCAAGGAGGGAGTTGGAGATGGGCCTAACTGGGGTTCTGGAGGATTAATTCAGCCCTCGGCTCCTGGGATGGTCCAGTGCCTCCTCCACCCCCACTCCTCTAACTGGGCTGTGCTTGGTCCCCGTCCTTTCATTACACTTGCCTAAAATAAATAGCAGTCTTGTACATTCTTCTGATCTGAACTGGGAGACTGGCCTATTTGGCCCCCTACCTCTGGAGTCCCTCTCCTGATTTTGGGGGTTTGGTGGTTAATCACCCACAAGGACAGAATTCTGAATTCTTCTGAATTTTCACTATTCATGCCATCACATGAGTTGGTCTCGACGGACCATCTCAGACGTCCCATTTTCCCTTCCCCATCACCACACAAGACACTATAGGTGTCCAGAGGAATCTCAACTTGAGATGAATCCTTCCTGTAAGGACCTCGCCTTACCTCAGAATCAAGTCTGGATTCTGACAAGTGGAAGTACTTGTTTAATTCTGCGTCTGTTAAACATCCAGTTGCTCTCAATAAGGGATTACTCATGTTCTATGTTTGTATGTTTGTTAACAGTCAAGGTTTTCTGACAAGTTTTAACTGTTTGTTTTTTCAAGAAGACAGGTGTCACACAGAAGGCTCAGAGGTAATTGTACAGGTGTATGTACCAAGTACCCTCCTCCAGATAACGGCCCCTCTCAGGACTTAGGATGCCTAACCCCTGTCTAAAACTACTTTCCCTGAATATTAATGGACTAACCTCCCCAATCAAAAGGCCACGAGAGTTCTCATACGTTTGTAAGAGTAGGGTAGACTTAATCTACCTCTAGGAAACTCACCTGACTGCCTCGGAACATGCAAAATTAGCTAGGCTAAGCCAAGGAACAGTGTATAGCTCATCCAGTAGGAGGGGCAGACGTTGAGGGGTAGCTATAATTGTCCCCTCCGCCACCCTCTTTCAGCACCAGCTCATGCTGGAGGACCCTGAGGGCAGATTGGGCATCGTGCAGGGCACACTTAATGGTGTTCAGGTCACATCTGCCAATGCGTACTTTCCTCCAGCTCTCCCCATCCCTCATCTCTCAGCTCAAGATACTTCTAGATAGAATAGTACAGAACATGGTAGGTGTCCTCCTGCTTGCTGGGGATTTTAATCTGACACCGGACCCTGTCTTGGACTCTTCTAGCTTGAACACACCTAGAGAAACTGCAGCACAAAAATACTTCAAAAGGTTTGTGTCGGTGGTGGGATAGTGTGACATCTGGAGACATTTACATCCCTGGTCCAGAAATTGCTCCCACTATTCCTCAGCCCACCGGACATATTTCTGCATTAACCAAACATATACCCAGGTGGAAAACTTAGGTCTCCTCGAGGACACCCACATGGGTGACATTATTCTTTCTGATCATGCCCCCCTGGTCTCTACCTGGGATTTGGGTTTCCAAGTTAAAAACACTAGATGCAGACTCAATCCTTATTACCTGCACTCTAAGCAATTCCGAGAATATATCTCGGCCAAAATTACGGAGATCACAGAAAACAAACCTCAGAATGACACTTCTCCAGCTATTTACTGGGATACCTTAAAGCTGTTTTGCGGGGTCACCTCATTCAACACACCACAGAACTAAGCAGACAGAGAAGGGAACGAAAGACTAGACTAAAAGAGACCTTCCATTGCTTGCAGATGGCACACAAAGTGGGGGACTCCTCAGTGGTGACTCAGCTCTAGGAAATAAAAGCTGATCTGGAAAAATTAGCATTACAGCAGACAGAAATTGCTTTGACTTTTTTGAGGCAGAGGTACTACGAGGTGGGCTCCAGGGCTACTAGGCTTCTGGCCTACCAGACACACAGGCAAAAGAAGGCAGCTACAGTTCCTATTTTGAGACATCCCATAGGTGGCCAGCCATTAACTAAAAGCCAGGACATGGCAGAGGCCTTCACCTCATGCTACTCTACTCTCTACACTCCGGAGCATACCCCTTCAGACCAACAGATTGCTGAATATCTGCAGGAAATTAGTATGCCCTGTCTCTCCAATGCCCAGAGGGACACACTGATCACCCCTATTGTATAGTCTGAGCTTATTGCTGCAATCTCCGCGGCAAAAACTCTTAAATCCCCAGGGCCAAAAGGGATGGAGTGAATTTTATAAAATAACCAAAACACAAACGGCCCCTAAACCCCTTCTATTATTCAACTAGATCTTAGAAGGCGAGCCCCCCATCCTGGTCCTATGCAACCCTTTTGGTTATACCAAAGCCAGGTAAAAACCCACAGTTATGCAGTTCATACAGACCAATATCTGTTTTAAATACGGACTATAAATTGTTAATGCATATATTAGCCCAATGCACAGACCATATCATGCCCACGCTGATAGACCAGGACCAGACAGGGTTCGTGAGGACTCGCTCCATGACAGATAACATTAGACGTACTCTGCACCTTGCCCATAAAATGCAGACTTCGAACCTTCCCTCAGTTCTAGTAAGTTTAGACACAGAGAAGATGTTCGATTGAGTGGCCTGACCCTTTCTGTATAAGGTATTGGATAAATTAGGATTCCCTAGACCCTTCATAACTATCCTACAGAACATCTATGCAGCCCCTCAGGCCTATGTAAAGATCGATGGGCACCACTCTAATTATTTCCACCTGAAAAGGGGAACTAGGCAAGGATGTTCTCTATCCCCTCTTTTATTCGTGGCCTTCATTGAACCTCTAGCACAACATATTAGAGAGGCCAACAATATCAAAGGTGTCGAGGAGGGGATATGGAACACCGTATAGCCCTATACGCCGATGATGTTTTGTTATATCTCCTTGATCCCGAGAACAACCTCCCAACTATAAAGCAACTACTAGATAAATTTAGTCAAGTCTCGGGATATAAATTGAATTTAGCTAAAACAGAGATTCTCACTTTTCACTACTCTCCTTCTCCCAGTATACAGAATAGCTTTCCTTGTCGATGGAACTTAACAAAATTAAAATATTTGGTCATATGCATTTCACAGTGTGTGAATGCCACATATAAGAATAACTACATCCCATTTACTTCACAACTGAAGGCATATTTAGCTTCATGGTCTACTTTACCTTTGAGCCTATCTAGGAGAATTGATTCAGTTAGGATGGTTACCCTGCCCAGAGCTTTATACTTGTTCCAGAATGTTCCCATAGAAAACATTTAAGGAATGGAATCGTCTTATCTCAAAGTTCATTTGGGCCAGCCAAAGAGCCTGGGTCCATCTTAAAATATTCACTTTACCGTGAGAGGCTGGGGGGCAGGCTCTCCCAGACCTACAGTTGTACCACCAGGCAGCAACTTTAACTCACCTAATAGCTAGGCAAAATAGATTGACTGCTCCCCATTGGATGCAAATTGAACAGTCTATGATGAGTGATGGTGAATATTTCCAAACTTTCTATCAGCAGGGCTCAGAGTTGGGACCTTCACTTATCACAAACCCATGGATAAAATACAGTTGGAGGACTTGGCACTCTGTCAAGAAGGTACATCTGCTGACTCACTTTTTAGCCCTGCTCTGCCCAATTGCCAACCTCAAGGATTTTCTCCCAAACAGATTAGACCATGCCTTCTGGACATGGGAGAGATATGGTCTGAAATGTCTCACACAGATAATGACCCAGGGAGAGCTATGGCCATTTGAGCATATCCAGCGACAGTTCAATCTACCACATCAGGACTTTTACCAGTACTTACAGCTTCGACATTTTGTATGAGGCTTACCCATGGGAACCCGGATGGTAGAAAGATATCCCCCCCTTCCACATGCTCAGATCCATCTTAATTCCTCCCCAGATAGCACCCACCTAATATCAGTATACTACCGAGCCTTAAACTCCCAGGGGGCACCCTCTGTAGAAAACATTCATCTGCAGTGGCAGGAGGAGACTGGCTGCCATTTCTCACAAGTGGACTGGCGGCGAGCCTGCTGCGATGCAGCTTGGGTAACCAGCTCCCACCAGTGGTGGGAATATGCCTGGAAGAATCTCATCAGATACTTCAGAACCCCGATGGTAACCAGTCACTACTCTCCTATTGGTTCGGCAGCATGCTGGCGACTGTGTGGTGAAATGAGAGCAACTCACACTCATGTGGTGTGGTCCTGCCCTGCCATTCAACCATTTTTCACACAACTGCAGGTCCAACTGCAGGAACTGATTGGCCTCCAACTCTTATTAACCAAAGAATTATACCTCTTTCTCACACTCCCCAGGGAATACAGATCCCCCTCCACTAAATATCTCATACATTTACTCATAACAGCTGCCAAAAAGGTGATTACCAGGACTTGGTTGACTACAAAGATACCCACAATACAAGACTGGTGGTCTATTATTAAACAAATCTATCACTTAGAACGGATAACCTATAACTTAAATGAAAAAGATGAGATTTTTGCCTCTAGATTGGCCCGCTGGCAAATGTACTACATGCTTAAAGATGACTCCTTTATCCCATGAAGCGACCTGGTAGGAACTCCTTCCAAACTATGGTATACTACCTATAGCTAGGCAGCCCTCTTTGATTTTTGACAACAGCTGAAATAGGGAAGAACTTGAATGCCCTATGCATGGGGTTGCCTCGGACCCCCCCCCATTTAGGGAACCTTGAGGGTCAGAATTACTCTCTAGAACCCATTTTAAGACATGCTGTCCCCCTGAGAGGGGAGAGATCTGGAGGGATGTTGAAGAGGAAAGGTTCCTCGCTTTATCAGAATATGGGACGGTGGTATGAGCTGGCATGTGACACTAACAGGGTGGGAGTGAATTGAGAGGGGTATAGACACCTGAAATCTTAATTTAACAGCCACTAACATATTCACTAGGAAAATGAGCTTATAAAATGGTCTAACCATCTAATTAGTTATAAAAGATTAAATCAATTTGATGCACTGTTTTCCAGGGTGTTGAGACGTTATACCTACACCTCTAATTAATAAGTGTAATGCTGATAAAATTAACTAAGTAGACCTTTGGAATTTTATGAAATTTCCTTGAAGGAAGGGTATCTTACTTTAAGTATTGTTTGTTAATCTTTAAGCCAAAATTAACATGAAATGTATGTGCTATAACCTGTTGAAAGTTTGTATGTTTGTACTTGTGTATAAATGTTTGAATTTAATAAAGATGAGATCTGGAAAAAAAAAGACCCCCCCCACGCAGATGGCACCACACCACGCAAACAAGGCCATAGACAGGCATACCCACCGTACACATACTGTATAAGACATTAGTTTCCTGGACTAAAATATTAGCTATATGCACTATTTTGAGAAGTCAGTGACAATTTATGCCAGTGAACAGATATACTGCAATTGGAAAGTTAGCTTGCCCTTACACATCAGCTAAATGAAACTACCGTGAAAATGTCAGAGTGGACAAAACAGTGAAATATAAGGGCAGTGAGGTCATTCCCTCATACAGTATGTGTACAGGTGCACGAGTACCTGTCCCAACTCATAAACCCCGCTGCCAACAGTTCCAGCAGTATATGGAGTAACCGAGACAGAGTAGGCCACATAGTAGCTGTGTAAATGCCTGTTGCCCAGGAGATGTGTACAACTCCCCGCCCCGAGAGATCTGGGAAGCCAACCGAACAGCTGATGTGCACTGACATCAGGGACAGCGAACTGAAAAGATGTGTACGGTCGTGCTAAGGGGGGGTGCAGCAATTGGAGAGAGTGTGTCCACAGCAGACACAACTGGTGACACCTATGCATACAAACAGCAGTGCCCCAAGGTGGAACACACAGCAAACAACATCACACGCAAGCCGATGTGCCCAGCACACATGGGACAGAGTGAAAGGGGCAGCAATGCAGGAGCCAAAGGCATGGGGCACAGAAGGCAAAGGGTGCACAGAGGCCACAGACACATTGCTGGGACGATGGCACCACCAGGCACAATGCACCTGCCGTGGCCACTGATACATGTTTATTTTATTTATTTATTTAGTTTTTGTTGACCGGGTAAGACCACAAGACAAATCCTGCCTATTTTCAGGCACGACCCGGGGGAAGGGGATATAGATGAATGCCTACTGACCTTGAACCAGATTAAGCTGTTTGTGGTATTATTAGTGAATGAGGGAAATTTGGCCAGGATACCGGGGAAATTCCCCTTCTCTTTTCAATAAGTGCCATGGGATCTTTAACATCCACCTGAACTACCACTAATCCAGGCAGATGGGACCTCCGTTTAATGTCTCATGCAAACAGTGCAACCACAACAGGGACACAGCACTGGGTGGCACAGACCTGTAGACGTATGGTGGTGTGACAGACCAGTGCCTGTGCCACTGGTGCCACCCACAGGGAACAGTGAATCCCCTGGGCGGAAGGGTGCCAAACAGACACAGTGCCACCACAGAGCCAGGACATACAATGTGTTGTGGCATGGGTGTCAGACCATGCATGGTGAGCTGCAACACACAGGACACCAAGCAGACACAGCCAGTGGCAAGTGCCTTGGGCTATGAGCTGCACAGCCGGCACACAGACCAGATGCACAGTGAGAATACACCAGGGATAGCAGGCACTGCCACAGGTGAGCCCCCACGTGCACGGTGACACACACACACGACCATGCCCACCTGAGACAGACACGCAGTGACGTAGTAAAACAGTTTAATGTAAAGAATGGAACTACAGTGGCACACGGAAACATGAAATGGGGAAAGGGTGTGAACAACAGGAAATGGCACAACAACAAAACACAACAATGCGACACAACACCCCAAGCAGAAACCAACAACAATCTCAAATGCTCACCCGCACCCACAAACTACCAAACACAAGGCCCCACAACAACTAAACAATCCCACCCATATAGATATTCACAAACATATAAACAGTCCCACCCATATATAAATCACACCCATAGTATAATCCCACTCATATATCACACCCACCCATATATACAATACCGCCCACATACACATCCCCACCCTCAAAAACACAGTGCATCAGCACAGCCGCTATGTCCAGCATAACTCATCCAAAAGGGCACCCATAGAGCCATGCAGGCATCTAACATTGTCCAAGATAGCCAACACCACCAGGCGCTGTAGATCCAGCATGCCCCCTGCATGGGAACATCCCCTGGCCCCCCAGCAATGCTATCCACATCCTCCCCCTGCTGCTGCTTCTGGATGATGTCCATTGGCTGTGGCCCAGGGTCCCCTGATGCCGGTGCATCAACGCACTGCACGGTGCCTGTAGGCAGTGCATCCTCTGCCGGCTGTACTGCTGTATCCACCACTACGGTCCCAGTAGGTGGTGTGGCCATTGCCAGGTCCACCTCCTCTGTAACCTCTTCCACCACGTCTGGCTCAGCATCTAGCTGTGGAACAGGATCCTGCTGCCCAACGTCTGTGGGGTCCTGCACATCCACCTCCTGTGCATCATCCACCACCACCTTCATAGGCTCCTTCTCCAAGGAGGAGGATGAGGTGGGTGGAAGGGCCCGTGCCCTCTGCTGCCTGTGCTGCATGCTCTAACAGTACTTCTCGGTGTCCGATGTCTTCAGCTCTGCCATGGCCCTCAGCAGTGCTCTCTGTCACTGTATCAGTTGGCGACGACCACCTGTTGGTATGCAAAGGATGCAGTCAGTGTGGGGCCTGGTCACATGGCACACGCACAGGACACGTATGATTGCAGCGCATGCCACCATGTGGCTGACCGCCATGGCCACGACACATGGGGACCACTGCATGCACTTACCAAACCTCCACTATAGTGCCTCCAGCCTGAGGCTGCCAACACAGCTGTGCTGCACATCCTAGGATGTGCCTGATGCACCTGTGGGGATGTTGAGAATAGTGAGATGTGTGTAGCTAAACAAGTCATTGGCCACGTGCCAGCACTGCACCATCAGATGTATGGCCGTAGGCATACAAACCTGTACCTCTGTCCTGTCCAGATCTCATCTCGGAGTCCCTGCACCATGCCATGCTGATCATGTGCTGCAGAATGCCTGGAGCCCTCCTTGTCAGATTCTGCCAGTTGTGTGTCAGCTGGCGGACCATCCAGTGTATGCTGCTGCTCTCCCCATCCGTGTGCTGATGGCGTGCCATGCACGGTCCTGCTCTGCAGTGGTGTGCCTCCTTCCCACTGCTGCACGCAGTTAACTAGCATGGCGGTCTCCATAGGTATGAATTTCGGTGATCGCCCTCTCAAGCTGATGGCCAATCCAGAGGACATGCCCAGGGAGTGTTATGATACCTGCATGGGGGAAGGAATAGCACACAGGTCAATATACAATGCCACTGCGGATGCGTTGATGACCCCTATCAACCCGGTGTGACACCCACCTGCGTCCATGGTGCATGGTAACAGGCTAGAACCACAGATTACGCAACTGCAATCCTCCACCACCGGAGGTGCTACACCCACTGATGATATTTGCTGCAGGAAGTGTGGACTGGCTGTGCGGTGCCATGCATATGAACAAGCATGCACTGCCACAAACTGCACCAGCAGTGTATCGCCAGTCCATCTCCCCGCTGCAGAGGGTTGAAGTAGCCTTACCCTGTAGAGTGTGGGTGTGGTCGGGCAGCACTGCATGCAGCCCTGCCACAAGTCCGCACATCCACCGTTGTGTGGAGCAGCATGCAGCTCAACCTGCCATGTGTCCAGGGTGCAGTCTCATAGCCCACCACTGCTGACACTTTGACATGTGACAGACACCTACCTGGACAGTGCACTGTGTATACAGGAGTGGGAGGCACTTCTGGCTTTGGTGGCACACCTGGATAGAGAATGTGCAGGCCATCATTAGCTAGTGGTACAGACAGTGACAACAGCAGCTTCAGTGGTGTGGCAGTGTCCCCCTACCTGGTCCCGTGCAGTGGCGCTGTATCCTACAGAGGGGGCAGTGAACAGCAATGTTAGGTACACAGTGTATTACTCGCACTGGAGCAGTGCATGCTGTGCATTGGCTACTACTCACCTATGGCCTGGGTGTGTCCGCTGTGGTGCTACAGTGGGATAGGACATGGGTTAGTACACTGCTCACAATGTGACTGTGGCCTGCTGCCTGTGGGTGCTGCATACCTCCCATCCATCCCCTACTCACAGGAATGTCTCTGAATATGCCCCAGGAATGTCCCCATGCCACCCTGACATGGCATACTCATCACTGAGAGGTGGGGATGGGACCCTGCCTGTAATGCCAGCAGGTGGGGTAGCAGTCATGCTGCCATTGTGGACATGACATGCATACTGGGAAGGATGTGGTATGCAGCCTGTGGAACACATCCAGACATGCCAGCAGCTGTGTTCCTGTGTGTGGTAAGCTGGCAATGTTCTGTGTTAGGCCTGTCCTGTAATGTCTGTTGGGGCCTGTCCTTTGAGTGGGGGGGGTTGAGAGGTATGGCCTGCTGTGTCCCAGTACTTACCAGTTTGCAGACTGGTACACTCCTGCTCCACTTGTCCTGTGGCACTGCTGTCCCTCTGCACTGCTTTCAGCTGTCCAACCTGTAACCCGCGAGATGATGCTGCGGCCTAGCTACACCACATGGCCGGAAGACACACATGGCGCACGTACACACTGCATGTGTGTCACAGTTCGTAAGTGCGCAGTTGCGCCTGTGGCATGAATGTGCACTCCTGTGAGATGCAAATGCGGTCTGCAGGAAACTGAGGCCTACACGGTATACAGCACTTGCGGTCCACATTCTGTGGCTGCGAAGTTGCGTGCTGGCCTGCATGCAGCTGTGGCCTGTGTGTCTGCATGCAGTGCTGTAATGTGTTCTGCAGGATGCACTGTGACATATGTCCAGTCGCAGCAGTGCTAATGAGCGACAATACGCAGTGGTATGGTGCAGAGCTTTACTGGTGACAGGTGTTTACACATGGGTGACACAGTGCACAACAGTTATATACAGGTGACATCTCCACACTCATTATCACCCAGTGCCCATGCAGTGCACATTTGTGTCTCCACACAGTGCCCTCTAGCACCCCCCCACAGACACACATGCATGTCCACACACATGGCTGCCACGCACAACATGTGCCCACCCCATGGCCAGCCTGCCCCCATAGACAACAAATGGCATCATCATGCCATGGGTGTACATCAGTCCTGTGCCTGTTGCTACCACCCAGTCCTCTTCCACTTTGCAGACATTGGTGTGGCACACATCTCACCCTGCACACGCTGCACCCCTGTTGTGCCACCACTGTCTCTGTGTGCCACTGGCACCATTGTCCTCCGGGTCCTGCTGCATCTCCCAGGTGCAGGTGATGCACACTGTTGTACTGTCCATCAACTGCTCCCTGTGGGTGCACCGCTGTCCATGGCCTTCTGCCGTGCCGCCGCCTGGGCTGCCTCCTGCCATGAGCCACTGGTCCTGAGCCCTGTGCCCAGTGCCTTCCTCCCCATGCCTCTGGCAGGGGATTTTGCTGCTGTCTTCTTAGTGGTGGCTCCTGTGGCATGTGCTGCTACTGGTGCATGGCCAGCTGCCTTCGTTGGCTGTTTTCACCCCATTGCTGTGGGTGTTGGCAGCAGAGGGGGCTGCAGTGTCCGTGTTGTGGACAGTGGCACTGGTACCAGGGGATTCGGTGCTTCTGGCCGTTGCTGTGCCACTGCTGTAGGGGCTGGTGTGGGTGGCTTTGGTGGTGGTGGTGACGGTGATCTTTGTGCTGCTGGGAGTGGTGGCGGTGGTGCTGGTGATACTGGCAGTTGCACCTCTGGTGGCTATGGCCTCTGTGTCTCTGTCCAACACCTTGTGCAGGGCTGTTGCTGGCTGCTCCTCTGGTGCCACCTGTGTGGCTGCATCATGCCCAGTTGTCAGCCGTTGGCACATGCCTGTTTGCGTGGCCTGCAGCAGGGCCACAAGGGCATCAGCCTGCCTTCCCTGTTGTGCCACCGACCCCTCGACAGCCATAGCCAGGTGGGTGATGGCGGCTGTCTGTGCTTGTGCACTGGTCTGTGCTGTGGCCATAGCCTCCACAATCCACTCCATGGCACTACTAGTGGTCTGCACCGCAGTCTCCAGCACTCCCATCAGTGTTGCCATTTGCTCCTCCCGTGCCGCGTGGTGTGCATCCATGCTGAGGTGTATGCAGCCCAGCATCTCAGCCTGCTCAGCATGGGCTGTCACAAGGGTCTTGCAAAACCCGGCATAGTCTGTTGGGGTCTGTGGCGCCTCTGCCCCAGGCAACGTTATCCCATTCAGGGCCTCCTCCAGCCTCTGATAGGATGCAGGGCTCAGGTCCTGTAGTATTTCACCCCCCAGGCTGCCACAGCTCAGGTAGTCACTGAGGTCCAGGCCTGGATCTTCCTGTGGCTGTTCCCCCTCTATTTGCTGCTCCCCCACCACTGTTGTCTCTGCTGTGTCCTGCTGGGCCTGCTCTGCATTGTCTGGCGCACTCTCCGCCGCCACTTTGTCATCTGCTGCCGTGCCTGTGGGGAGACATCAGTGCAGCATCCACTGTCATGCTTGCTTCCATCCCACCCCTACAGTGCCCTCCCATGCACCACTGTTGGCACTGGCCATGTCCTTACCTGCCCCATCGCCATCTGCATCTGCACTTGTGGGAGTCTGTGAGGGTATCAGTGTTGCTGCACCATTATGTGACACCCATGCATACTAAGGCCCACTTCCCTGCAGCTCCATCCTGCAGGGCAGTAGAGAAGTCAGACATTGGCTTACCTTCCCCTGTGTCCTCTGGCTTGACTCCTGTGGATTGGACGACAGTGCTTTAGTGCTCAGACACCTGTCAATGCCCACCATGCATGCCACCATACACCCCCCCCGTGCTGCTGTGCACCTCATGCTGGGTGGTGCTGGCCGCCAACTTACCTGCCCCTGTGTCCACTTCTGCTGCACCTGTGGGGGGGTTACATTACATAAGTGCTGACTGCCCTTGTGGTGACTGCGATGTTGGCTGTTAACATGGCTGTGCACCATGCCAGGCTGAATTCCATCGTTGCCCCCACTCCCTGTGCACTGTTCCACTTTGAGTTTCTGTGCCCCACCTTCACAGTTCCTGCTGTGCTGTGGCACACTGTGCTCTCAGCATGTCACCCCTCCTCCTTCCCATTCTATCTTGCCATCTACATATGACAGTTACAATGCTTTATATGTCCACTTACCGGTCCCTGCATGCATCTGGAAGGTGTCCAGCTCCGAGTCCCCATGGATGGAGTGCTGGCTCACAATTGCCAGGACCCTCTCCACGTGTGTGCTTAATGTTCGCGCGTTCTGTGGGAGGCCTCCTACGGCCGTCACCTACTGCCTGTTATGTGCCTGTTTTGCCTTGGCGTGGCACTTGAGGTCACTGTACCACTTTCTGCAGGTCCCATGTG
Source organism: Neoceratodus forsteri (assembly GCA_016271365.2). NCBI lineage: Eukaryota > Metazoa > Chordata > Ceratodontiformes > Ceratodontidae > Neoceratodus > Neoceratodus forsteri. Next base: position 1,269,271,997 of record CM057453.1, read on the forward strand.
GTATGGCACACATGTGCCACCACATTCACCTTCTGTACTACCTCAGCCCATGCTGCCTTCCTCTTTAGCCATTCCTGCCGCTCACCTCCCTTCCCGAGCAGGTCTGAGTTTGCCTCCTGTTCATCCAGGAGGACATCCATCTCTTCATAGCTAAAATTCCTCTTTCGCCTTTTGCTGCTTGCCACCTTTCCCCCTCTACCTGCCATCTTGTAGCCCCTACGATGTGTCTGCATCTTGTGCACGATCATATGGTCGTAGGGTTGCGACTTGTGTAGTGCTACGCCGCTCTTGCGGGTTGCACCCTGTGGTGGTGGCGTATGTTGCGACTTGTGTATTTTGGCATTTCTTGGTGTATCTTGCAACTCTCTTGGAATCTGGCGCAGCTCGCATGTCGTAGGCTGTTCAGCGTATCTTATGCATAGGCGTATTTTGCACACTGCTCTATCTGCTGTCTTGAAATCGGGCCCAATGTCTTTTTGCAATTTATCTTTGACTAATGATTCGAATATTTTGCCCAAAATGCTAGTCAAACTTATAGGTCTGTAGTTTTCTAACTGGCTTCGGTTTCCTTTTTTGTTAGTTGGAGTAACTGTATCTATTTTTCAATCATTTGGGATCTCTTCTAATTTAAGGGATAGGTTGTTAAATATTTTTTATATAATGGATCAATTAGCCATTTGGAAAGCTCTTTGATTAATTTGGGATGTAGCTTGTCAGGCCCTGGTGATTTATTACTATTGCAAGGAGGATGCTGGGAACCTCCACAAAGGAGACCCACAGGAGGGTGGCAGGGGACTCTGCAGGGAAAGGAAACAACTCCTGGTGGGGGACTCCATTGTTAGGAAGGTAGAACTGGGGGAGGAAGGGGAGAGGGAGGTAAGGTGCCTGCCTGGCGCCATGGCTTGGAGGGACAGGGAGCGAATCCTCAGGATTGCTGGAGCAGCTGCACAGAGGAGGGAGCTGGATGTCATTGTCCACCTAGGGACTAATGACCTGGCTAAGAAAGGGATTAGAGAAGTGCAGGAAGAGTTTGTGGAATTGGGGAGGGGCCTTAGACAAGTATCATGCACGGTAACCTTCTTGGAGGTGCTGCCCATCTATGGCATAGGAGAGGCTAGGGTGTTCTGCACCATGGGATTAAATCAGTGGTTGAAAAACTGGTGTGGAGTGCAGGGATTTGGCTTCATTGGGGACTGGGGGAACCACCTGGAGTGATGCAAGCCTATACTGACATGATGGGCTTCATCTGTCCAGGAGGGGAACCAGGATCCTAGGTGATAGGTTTAAATGCTTCATTGGCAAGTGTTTAAACTAGCCAAGGGGGAAGGCACTGGAAAGGAGCAGGGAAATTCTTGCCCCCCCAAAAAAAATCACGGTAGTAAGTGCGGTAAACACCAACATAGAAGTGTCGATAGGGAGAAGATCAGAGGTAAATGGAGAAAGTGGCAAAGGCAAGAAGGACAGGGATGGGGCAAAAAGGAGTAAGGCCATCAGGAAATGGAGGGTAATGAGTACCAATGCCTGTAGTCTGGGCAACAAGCTCCCTGAGCTGGTGGCCTTGAAGGAAGAGGGATGCCTGGATATCATTGCAGTCACAGAAACATGGTACACAGAGAACCATGACTGGGATGTTAACATACCAGGGTACATAACCTACAGGAGAGACAGGCAGGGGAGAAGAGGGGGGAGGAGTAGCTCTCTATGTAAAGGAAGGGATAAAAGCAACTGAACAAAAGAGTAAACAGGGAGGAGAGGAGGCACTGTGGGTCACCTTGGAAACTGGAAAGGGCACCACAATCCGCACTGGGGTTGTGTACAGACCCCCATGTCAGAGGGAAGGAATGGACAAGGACATGATAGAAGGCATTCTTAGAATGGCAGAGAAAGGGGAGATACTGTTGATGGAGGACCTGAATATGCCAGATGTTAACTGGAGCACATTTGCTGCAGCCACATCCAAGAGCAAGGGCATTCTTGATGCCCTACAGGTGGCAAGCCTCAGACAGCTAATTTCAAAACCCACTCATGAGAGAAGCAATCTTAGACCTCATACTCTCAAATGGGGGCAGTGAGAGGATCTCAGATCTAGAAGTGGGTTGCCATCTTGGAACAAGTGACCATCAAACAGTGTGGTTCACGTTTAACTCAGCTACAGAGTCAAGCCATATAAAAGTGAGGGTACTGGACTTCAGGAGGGCTGACTTTGGCAAGATGGGAGAGTGCCTCAGAAAAGCACTAGCAAACAGGCTAGAAGGAAGTGTGGAGCAACAATAGGGAATCATCAAAACTGCCATCACAGAGGCAACAAGCCTTTGTGTGAAGCAAATAAACAAATCAAAATGAAAGAAAAAGCCACTATGGTTCTCAAAAGAGGTGGCTGTGAAAGTTAGGAAGAAAAAGATAGCATTCCGTAAGTATAAGGAAGCACAGAAGGAGCAGGACAGAGAGCTGTACCAGTTAAGGCAGAAGGAAGCAGGAAGGGAAGTCAGAATAGCAAAGGCTCAAACTGAGGAAAAAATAGCCAACTTGGTTAAGAAGTGGGATAAAAACTTTTATAGGTACATCAGCGAGCGTAGAAAGACAAAGGGAGGGATAGTGAGGCTGAATAGAATGAGCGGTGGGTGGGCAGAGGGAACAGTGAAAAGCAGGGATACTGAATGAATATTTCTGCTCAGTATTCACAAAAGAGGAGAAGTGCCTAATCCAATTAACAGAAGCACTCTTGATAGGGGTCGATCCCAGTCCTTCACAGAAGAAAGGGTTCTGCAAGAACTCCTAAAACTGAAGGTGGACAAAGCAATGGGTCCTGATGGAATTCACCCCAAAATTCTAAAAGAATTAAGGGGGGAACTACTGAAACCACTGGCTACTCTTTTTAATAAATCATGGGAGGATGGTGTGGTACCTGAGGACTAGAGGAAGGTGGATGTGATTCCCCTTCACAAAAGTGGGACCAAGACAGAGGCAGGAAACTACAGACCTGTCAGTCTGCCCTCTGTGGTAGGGAAAGTGATGGAGTCACTTCTGAAGGAAAGAATAGTTGAGTACCTAGAGGCCAGTGGGGCACAGGACCCAAGGCAGCATGGGTTCACAGCGGGAAGGTCATGTCAGATGAATCTAATAGATTTCTTCGACTGGGTGACCAAAGTAGTAGACCAGGGAGGGGCTGTGGACATGGCCTACCTAGACTTTAACAAGGTATTTAACACAGTCCCACACAAAAGATTAATAGTCAAATTAACCAGCCTGGGACTGGATCCCAGGGTGGTAGCTTGCGTAAAACATTGGCTGGATAACAGGACACAGAAGGTAATTGTAAATGGAGTCCACTCTGAAGAAAGAGGGGTTACTAGTGGGGTACCGCAGGGTTCAGTATTGGGTCCAGTTCTTTTTAATGTCTTCATAAGTGACATTGCAGAGGGACTGGAAGGAAAAGCATGCCTCTTTGCAGATGACACAAAGATCTGCAACAGGGTTGATACACAAGAAGGCGTGGAAAGGATGAGAAGGGACTTGGCAAGGTTGGAGGAATGGTCAGAAGTATGGTAGCTAGGATTCAATGCAAAGAAGTGCAAAATAATGCACCAGGGAAACAAGAACCCAGGGGAAGAATACACAATGTGGGGGAAGGTAGTAGCAACAACAAAAAAGGAAAGGGACCTGGGGTGATCATATCAGATGACCTTAAGGTTAGCAAGCAATGTGAGAAGGCAGTAGGGAGGGCTGGGGGGATACTGAGATGCATAGGGAGAGGCATCAGCAGTAGAAAACAGGAAGTTGTTATTCCTCTGTACAGACAGTTGGTGAGACCCCATCTGGGGTATTGTGTCCAGTTCTGGAGACCCCATCTCCACAAGGACATAGACAGGATAGAGGCAGTCCAGAGGAGGGCAACTAAAATGGTGCAGGGTCTGCAAGAGAAGCCGTATGAGGAGAGACTAAAGGAGTTTAATATGTATACCCTCGAGGAAAGATGGGAGAAGGGGGACATGATAGAAACTTTTAAGTACCTCATTGGAATCAACAAAGTCCAAGAGGGTAGCATCTTTCAGAAAAAGAGACGTGCAAGAACAAGGGACACAATTTAAAGATGGGGGGGCAGTTCAGGGGCAATGTGAGAAGTATTATTTCACAAAGAGGGTAGTGGATGCATGGAACAGCCTTCCTGAGGAGGTTGTGGGGTCTAAAACTGTGGGAGAATTCAAGAATGCATGGGACAGATATAAGGCAATTCTTGTGGGGAGTAGGAAGAAATAGGCTGTTGGTTAACTAAGATCTGCAGCCTATCCTGTAGGTAGGGAAAAGGGCAGACTAGATGGGCCAAGCGGTCCTTATCTGCTGTCAAAGTCTATGTTTCTATGTTCTATGTTTTATGTTATCTAATTACTTTTTTAATTTCTAGTTTGTTTATTTCAATTTCTGGTTCAGATTTATTTACATCAGTTTGTATATATGAATTTAGAGAATTTAATTTGGTAAACACAGAACAAATATATGTATTTAGTATGTCTGCCATTTCTTGTGGTTTATCTATGGTTTTTAATCCTATGTTTAGAGCCCAGTGCTTCTTGGTGTTGCATTTTTATTATTTACATAGGCATAAAAACGTTTCCCACCGTCTTTGATGCAAGGTAGTTTAAACTAAATTTTTTTCTTTTCTGTCCTTATGTGATGTTTATATCTCCTAAATATCTCTTTATATTTATGTTTATTGTAACAGTTGTTGTCTCTAGATAGTGCCCTGCATGCTTTTTTTTTTTAGCCAGTAATTTAGATATTTTTGGGGTTAAGCAGATAGGTATCTTACCTTTTTTGTTATATGATATTTTGTTAGGTATATGTGTTGTCTCCAATTCAAATATTAGTCCAAATCACTTCAGGGGAGGTTGATCCATTATTCCAGTTCTATTAATTTAGTTCTTTCATAATGTTTTTGAAGTTTGCTTTTTTGTAAATTCTTAAAAATTGATTTACCCTGTATTTCTTTTGCATTTATTTGTGTATTAAATGTTATAATTTGATGGTCACTGTTATCTAAGGGTGTTTGGATTTTAATATTTGTGATCAGATCTGCAATATCGGTTAACACTAGATCAAGTATATTTTTATTTCTAGTAGGTTCCGTTATTATTTGTTATATACCATTTGATTCGCAAGTGTCAAAAGAAGTTTGATCTCAGGAACTACTTGCAATATTGTTTACTCAATCTATTCCTGGGAGATTGAAATCCCAGAGAAGTATTAAATCTTTATTACTAGTTTTTGCATTGATTTCCTCTAATATACTGTTATGATCAATGCTGTTTGTGTCTGGCGGTCTGTAACATACTCCGACACACATGTTTTTTTTATTTATTCTAGAGATTTCTATCCATAGAATTTCCACATTACTAGTGACAGACACTTCTTCAATTTTTTTGTACAAAATGTAATTTTTTATAAATAGTGCGACCCCTCCTCCCCTTTTTTGAACTATTTTAAATAAGGTATTATAACCTTGTATATTTGTATTCCAGCATAAGGTTTCTCCCCACCATGTTTCTGTGACTGCAGCAACATCAATACTTTGTTTGGTTAGTATTAATTCTAACTCATCTAATTTAGTTTGGTGTAAACTTCTGGCGTTGGTTAACAGAAAAGTTAGACCTAGTGTAGTATTTTTATTATTTTTTTTAGTAATGCAATGTTTTGTTTTAGTATTGCAGTGTTTTATACTAGGCATTTGAACCCATTGCTCCCCATTTACTAGTTTTTTCTTTGTTTGTTATTTAGGAGAGTTTTATGAAAAATACAGCCCAGTAGGCGTGACCCTTGTCTACTAAGGTGCAGTCTGTCATACCCATATAGTTGAAAATTATTCTCAAAAAGTTCCCAGGTTTTTATGCATTCTATGTTGTTTGTAAGACACCATTTCCTTAACTAGTTGTTATAGGCTTTTATGTTTTTCATTTTTGTACATGATGCTCTGGGGACTGGCAGTGCTTGAGATATAATGGATTTCACATTCAGGTATTTTAATGTTTGTACTGAATGTTTTATGTCTACAATTATATAATCTACCCCATGATATTTAAAGTCATTTGTACCAACATGTAAGATAGTTTGATTTCCTGTTGTGTTATGAAAGATCCCTGGGATCATAGCAGTTATATCCTTTATTGTGGCACCGCTGTAACTACAACGTGAAGTGTTTTCCTTATTTCCCCTGGTTGAGTATCTATCCATGTATCTGATAATGGAATCTCCTAGTATGTATATTTGATCTTGTGTTTGGTTCCTTGCACTGTCATCAGTCATGTTTATTTCATTAACAACTGATGTGCCCTCTATAGTAGTAAGTTGGTCATTTATGATTGCTGGTATTAGTGGTTTTACTAGTGAGGGAAATATGCTTGGGGTATCATCCATTAGGGATGGCAAGTTAGCTATAATAGAATTAGTATGAACTAGGCTATCTTCCTCTTCCGATATTTGCAATAGTGGGTCAAAGCTATTTTGTAGTGGAAGCAGAAATTTATCAGCTTTTCTCCCCTTTTTTGCTGGTCTTTTACTTTGGACCTGATACCATGTTTCATCACATTCATCACCTTCTTCCTCCCTGTTCCTTTTTTTATTCATAGTAAATGTTTCATTGTGATTTTTTTTTTCTGTTTGCTGGTGTATTATTTCTGCTTGTGGAGAGACTATAGGTATTTGGCTCTCAGATTGCCTGAATAGAATTTCCTCTTCCTCATGTTTTAGTTGCCCGTTTTGAGTAATATGCTCTCCATGTTTTATAGTGAGTCTTTGTACCAATTGTTGTTGGCCTAGCTCTGATGCTTGTAGTCTGGTACCAAAGGTTGAAATTTCAATTTGCATTTCGGCATTTTGTTTGCATTTAAGGCAGGTAAAGGGTGACTTGGTAACGGGTACATCTGTGAATAAATACATCTCACAGTCTATACATTTAATTCCCATCTTCCCTACTAATAGTGTTGCAATGTCCATTTTTTTGTTTGTAGGCATTTGTTGTTTCTAATAGGTTGTTACACTAGCAATATAATACTGCTTTATTTATCTCAGTGCTACAACTTGTAATAAGCCCTGCCTGCACCCTCTGAATGATATAAAATCTTCAGTTTGTACTCACTTCAGATGCTCAACATGCGTAACGTGCAGATGCGCGTGTCTCTGTGCGCGTCTCTGCATGTGCAAACACACGCCCTGCTCACTGCTGGGTGAGTTTAAATGCTTGCTGACTACAGAAGTAGCTGTGCAAAAGTCACGATTTACTCGCAGCCAAGGTATGCTTCTAACACCTGTTTTGTAGTTAAAAATACATTTTAGAGGATATATTGCGATATAAAGTTTAGAACACATACTACCCCTGCAGTAAAAGTGCTGTCTGCACTAGTCACTGGTGCAAGTCAGACCAGTACTCGCTGCCTACTAAAACTGTAGGGCTCCAAACACAGTACATTTGTAACATAAAAACAAATTGTTTCATCCAGGTTTAACAACTGCTGCAGTAGACTCTTGCACATGAGTGTGTTTAGGGGTCTACTACAGAACTCTGCTTTCAGCACGGCGTGTTCAACTTGAAATATTATAATTGAAATTGCATCATTCTATAGTTTAATAATGGGCAGCTGCAGTACAAGTCACATGAAACTGTTCCTCCTGCTCACTTTTTAATGAGTTGCTTAATGTGTGCAGAGCTCAGTGCAATGAATTAATACAAATTTCCTAATGGTTTGTTTCTTGCTGCTATTCAGTTTCAGCTTACGTTGCAGCTCTCTGGAAAATTTTATCAGTGCATCGCAACACATTAAGCAACCCATAAGAAATATTGAACCACTGAGCCTGAACCTGAGTTCACTACTGTTGTGTGCAGTACAACTTGACTGACATGTCATTCTACCCAATCCCAGGAAAAAGCTCTTTGGACCGGGCTTGGAGTGGCGGTGGTAGAGGCCACTGAATGAAGGGATGTGGCTCTCACAATTTCAATGGACTAACATAGTGTACATCAGAGCATGAGAAATACATCAGGGACATAATACATAAAATCAAGAATTGTTACACTTAGATGCGTTTTCTTCTGTGAGACAAGAGAACATGCCACAAACCACTTGACTACCAGGTAAATTACTATATAAAGCTGCCTCAGAGTGCTGCCCTGTACTGCCATTTGGCTCAGTGAGCTGGCACAACTTATTGGCATTCTGCACTACTAAAATGATCCAAACCATAGCTTAACAAGTGTACTGGTAAAAATGATACACATGTTAAGACATGATTTTGATCATTTTGATATAATACTACTGCAAATCAGCATTTAAAAAAAGTGTACTGTATTGCAATGTATAGGGAGCTGTCCAGCTCTCACTTCATTGAGAACATTACGTATTATGTTTGGGGCCATTTTATACAGCAGGCACAGTGGGGTTTTCAAAAGGACAGGGCTGCTGTTTACATGTTTAAAATGCCGCAAAACTGCAGTTATGCTCATTAAATAAATGCAGTTTTAGCAGTAATGTACTGTAAACAGCACCCTTTCCTTTACAACTCTGTGAAGCCGTTGTTTCTATCACTGAAAGGGAAAATAAGCAGTGTACCTCTACTTCCTTAAGTTTCCCTATTTACAGTACTGTTCATATGCAAAATTTAAGAAAATAAAGTACACAGTGTACAGTACAGTAGAGTACTGTAAATGCAGATGAGAACTGCAATGATGGAGGAAAATGCAATGAATGGGAGCACACTAACAGCTCTATAGGATTAGTGTAAAAAAAACTACCACTGCACTGAAAATGTATTGCATCATACGTTCACCACACAAGCACAATATCTTGCTATTAGAGAGCACTTCTGAGGGGTGTGTCCCTGCCAAGCCTATTGTAGTTTACAAAAGAATGGGTACGGCAGTCTGCACAATGACCAGGCGCTGTGGCCCTGACATCACTGTCTGCCTGGTAGGCAGAAACTTGGTGTATTTCAAAGGACTGAGCCGCTCCAGTTAGAGAGAGCTTCAGTCCTTTGATTTGCATGAAGCCGCGTCAGCAAACAGCGGAGTGCCTTTCTGCTGTGCCTCCTCTTCCTTGCTTTCTCTCCTTTCTCCATCAGTGCATACTCCCCCACCCCGCCCACTGTCCCCAAAATTGCTGGAAAATACAGTGCAATTAGTTTTAGGCAAATTGGTTGTTTTCATGTTTCCCAGTGCCTTTCACTGCTTTTGAAGTATGATTTTTCTATATACTGTTTCTTTAGGTTCTTAATGGCTTATTTTTCCTGGCACAGTTTCTGTAGGCAAATGTTCCTGATGTCATAAAAGGATGCATTCTGTCAGCGGGAACTCACACATGTTACTACAGTACATGCATACAATCTCTGGAATTAAATTCTCCAGTTATATTTTAAACTTTATTTTAGGGGTTGGATGGCATTTTTGCACATCTTTATTTTAGACAGTTTGATCCTGTACAAGATCTTGGCCAGGATTCACAAAGGGAAATTGGTTGACCAAAAGGCTTGTAGTGTATAGTGTAAACTGTCATTCACAGTTCAGTCGGTGGGCAGCTGTGGAGGTGTGAGGAGGACTGTGCTGCTCGACTGCTGGCAATCGTTGTGGGGTGGGGAGTGGGGTGGTCTTTGTTTACCAGAATGGGTGGGGGGTTGGGGGACCACTACACTAGGGAAAGCTATTCATTTTCAGGTCTGGTGGTCAATCAGGCAATGGGGAGGCCTGCACTATGGAAATCTTTTTTTATTTTCAGGTGGGTGATCGGGGACTGGGGCGGGACCCTACACTATGGAAAATAATTGTATTTTGTTAACAAGTGGGTGATCAGGTGATCAAGGACCTGGGAGGGCCCACTATACTATGGAAATTAGATTATTTTATTACAAGGTGAGTAACTGGGCAATCGGAGACCAAGGAGGGACCACTATACTATGGAAATTATTTTATTGCCAGGTGGGTAATTGGGCGATCAGGGATTTGGTAGGGACCCTACACTATGGAAATGATTCCATTTTATTATCGGGTGGGTACTCGGATGATGGGGGATCGGGGAGGGACCACTACACTATAGACATTATATTATTTTATTACCAGGTTGGTACTCAGGCGATCAGGGACCAGGAAGGGAGATAAGGAGGCAGAATACCTCCACCAACCACTAGGGTTGTGCAGATTAGTGCCAGTTTTTTTTTCAGCGGTAATTTACTCCATGTAAAGAACTTTGCAAAGGCCCTTGCATGGAACAAATCCTTTGTGAATGGGTTTGTGGGGATATGCAGATCCCCTCCCCCTCATTTGTACTGTGGCCCCCCTCACTACTTTGCCCAGACACAAACCCAGTTTGCTGGTACAAACTGGGCTCTGTGAATACCAGCTATTCACAAAGCCCAGTTTTCCCTGGGCAAAGGGAGTTTGTGCCCAGGCAAAGCTTTCTGAATCCTCCCCCCTTATTTTGAAAAATTGTAATTGAGCTGGCTCATACAATATATGAATTTGTTTGAAATTGTTTGGAATCAGGCAAGGCACTGCCCTGTACCACTCGCCTTCTTCAGCTGCTTTTAGTTCAGCTCCTATAGCCTCCTCATTTTACACTGGACTCGGGAATCTCTCTGTCAGGTCTTAGAAGCCTTCTGCGGTCACTTTTGTGAGGGCTCCGAGAAAAGTCAGTAAAAAATGAACTGGAAACAAATCCTTCTCCATGCCTGCTTTCCAGATGTACTTTTATTGACAAATAAGTGTGATCTAAGGATTGGTTTTAAAGTGGCTTATGTGCATAGAACTCAAGTGCAACCATGTTCTTATTTTATTTGGTTTTATTGTACTAATTTGTAGCATCTATGGAATGCTGTACTTTTTAATATTTTGTAGACGTTGAAGTTTTTTTTCATCTGTATTAAGGGTAGAAATTTTAAAATTCCTCTAAAACGCTGGTGTTCAGAGTATCATTACCGGTGAAGCATTCCATATCCTTACTTATTGCCATTTAGAGCTATTTGAGAGTCTCCTGCTAGCCTCAATAAAAGACGACACTGTATTTATGACACAGGTGTGTCAACGAATTGGTGCCCGGCAGAATCCTAGTGACACTACAGAGCTGGGTCAATCTTTAATTGGTCAGGCATGGCTTCTTTATTATAAGTGGAAAAATATTGTAACAAAAACCTATCCCAAGGAGACCGAGAATGTAACAGTCTGACCCAACACATCAGCTCTGAAGCACAAGAAAGAAAGTATTACCCCATCCCACCCCCCAAAGAAAAACTCATAATGACTACTGAACTGTCTGTGTCCCAACTATCCCAATATCTACTGAGCAGCTGGTACCTTCATGCACCCCAATATATACTGAGCAGTGTTCGCCATCAACCCCAGTAACTAGTGAACTATCTGTACCTCACTACCCCAATAACTACTGAACATTATGTACCCCCGTATACAGTTTCTGGAATGAACATGGCTGTGCTCTGCTGCCCCTTTATAAATTTCAGGGGAAAAGAAAAGGTAAGGAGGTGCTCAATTGCAGGGTATCACAAATGGAGGTGTGTTCCACAAAGAACGGTTTCTGTCTGCACTCTACTAAAGAATAGCCACAACGTCAATTATGTCTTACTTTCTCCTTTAGTTTTTTATTTTTAATGGCAGCTTTAATACTTCACAATAATTCTAGCACAACACTTTGTGCCCATCAGTAGTTTTAAAGAGTCACAGCAATAAAGTAAAAGTCACTGTACCAGTTATTTGCTTTCTGTGTGGGTCCCGGCACTCTTTTTCATGGTTGGTGCACATTGTCCTATCGTTTGAAAACTTTGGATAAAGCAGCAAGCAGTTGGGAGTGGCACATGACAGCCTTGGCCTACTGGATTCCCAGAGCCAAGGGATCCACTGAAGTGCCACAAACTCCACCCAGTACATGCAACAAGTATCCTAATTTAGGAATACAAAGGTAACCTACACTGAAGACTGAAACTCTGGACTAAGGTGCCCACTAATGTGGTGGGGGAACCTCTATGGAATAGGCAATTGAGCCATAAGAGAGTGACGGAGCCCACGCACAAAGCAAATAACTGGTACAGTGACGTTCACTTTATTGCTGACTCTTTACAACTACAGTAGGCACACAGTGTTGTGCTAGAATGATTGTGAAGTTTTAAAGCTGCTGTTAAAAATAAAAAAGAGCTAAAGGAGAAAGCAAGATTTAAAGGAGAACTAATTTTCCCAAATTACCCACCCTACAAGCTTTAGCCCCACCCCCCGATTAGGGTTTTCACAAATAGATTGCCCTTTTCTGTCAATTTAAACTAACTTTATTTAATTGCTGAAAAGTCAACATTCAGCAAAATGTCTCATGCTCTGTAGCTCCATTCCATGACAAAATGCGGCGACGAGTGGTGCGTAGCCACACTTTGTCACGAGATGGAGCTATAGAGCATGCGCCATTTTGATGAATGCTGGACTTGTTGAAAATTAAATAAAGTAAGTTTAAATTGACAGAAAAGGGTGATCTATTTGCGAAACACCTAATCAGGGGGTAAGGCTGGCAGGGGTTGGTAATTTGGGAAAATTACAGTTCTCCTTCAATTGATGTTGTGGCTATTTAGTAGTGTGCAGATAGAAACAGTTCTTTATGGAACACACATTCAGTTATGTACCCCCATTCACCCTAATAAATTCTGAGCAGTACAAAACACAGGTACAGAGGCTCACCTCAGGCTGGGTGCACATACCTCAGAGTGTACACAACTTCCACTTTCCATAATCTTCTCTCTCAAAGCACAGTAAGAGTTAACGCCAGTACATTTTGTTAGATCAGTTCTGCATGTATAAGGGAATGTTTTTTTTTTACTCCACCAGACCACTTTTTTTTGCTTCCACCCAGAGAAAAAAGTACTTGCTATTGTTCAGTAAATGTGCTGTAAGCATATTCATGAGTAAAGGAAAATGCCAGTGCTAGAAATTCCTTATAGTAACTTCTCATTTACTACTGGTCATCAAGATGTGGGCATAGAAGCATAAAACCGACAACACAGACTGGTATAAGCAGATAAGCGCACAACATCCATCCAGTCTGCCCTTAAACCCTACCCTGAAACCACTGCCCTTTTATTTCCCCTCCCCCATTTCTACATGTGTAGAAGGATAGAAGGGCAATCTGAGTTAAGACTTTTAAGGAATACCTTAAAATACAGTGAGTAAATATAAAACTGTAATGGCTACTGACTGACCATGATTTGTACTGAAAACGGACAGCTACATGCTGTCTCTTTGAAGACCCACTCACTTGGACCATCCATTACACAAACTGCAGTGTTACATTTAAAAAAAAAAAATAGTAGTACTTAAAATAAAGTGATTGTGGTGAAACACAAGGAGGAGGACTGAGGGCCAGAGTGTGTGTGTGTGTGTGTGTGTGTGTGGGGGAGTCATGACAGTTTATTAGATGGTGTGCTTGGGTTTTGATGCAGTGAGGAGGGAGTCATTTTTATGTTCACCGGGCTTGTGCAGGGAACATCTTGCTACAAGAGAGCACTTCTAAGGGGTGTGTCATTGCCAAGCCCATTGCAGTTCACAAAAGAATGGGCTTGGCAGTCTACACCAATGACCATGCGCTGTGCTCCTGACATCACACTCTGCCTGGTGGGCAGAAACTTTGTGTATTTCAAAGGACCGAGCCGCTGCAATCGGAGATGACTTCGGCCCTTTGATAGGCATGAAGCCACGTCAGCAAACAGGTGAGCAGCTTCCCTCTGTGCTTCCTCTTCCTCACTCTCTCTTCTTTCCCCATCAGCTCATGTTCCCTCCCCCAGCCGTCCCCAAAGTTTGTTTTTAAAACTCTGCAAAAAAGAAAATCATCCATCAATGTCTGTTTCCATAATCACCTTAACTGCCCCCCTCGTTTTTTTCAGTTAATCATTCTATTGAGCAGTTTTCCATTTTATACATATATCTTTAAAATATTTGTTAGACAGTGTATAGTTTCAGTCATGGGGTGGGATATTCAAAGGTGTTGCGCATGGCGCAACAGTGTATTCATCGCCAACCCACTGATCAGCACGTGCGATATTCAAAAGGGGATGTTGTGCGCACAGATCCTGATGCGGGGTGCACCAGTAATATATAGGCGCCAGTACAGGGGCGTGCCCATGCATATTCCGCACATCCCGATATTCAGCCTGGGATGTGCAGTACATATACTGGTAAGACCCCTACTTGCGCTGCACACTGGTGCTCAAAGTTGAGCCAAAAAGAAATAGGAGCAAGGGCTGGCCACCCACAAGTGAGCTGCCATATTGCAGGGTGCAACACGGCAGCTGCCAGCTGTGGGTGGCCACCCGAGCTCCGAGGCCAGGGTCTGTCGGCGTCTCGCCCCCCCATGCCCAATCACGGTCATTGCAATTGATATGATATCCCTGGTGGTCCAGTGGACCGCTTCCAGCCTGATCGCAGGCATAGGTATAATTACCCGCCCACTGAGCCTTGCCACCCCATCCCCCTGGTCAGTGGTGGGCGGCAGCTCCCCACCTTCAAGCCACCCGGCTGCCTGCCGACTGACTGTGTACAGTACAGCTGTTCGCCCATTGGTCCACAGCGAGGGCCAATGGGCATGCAGACCGTACCGTACTACACAGTCCTGATATGTGACTGGATCCTTTCACATATCTGGACTGTGTAGTATGGTATGTCTGCACACCCATTGGCCCATGCTGTGACTAATGCATACAGCCGCATTTCGTATGCAGTCAGTCGATGGATGGACGGGCGGCTTATGGGTGGGGAGCTGCCTCCCGCCGCTGACCAGAGGGGGGAGTGGGGTGGCGGGGCTCAGTGGGCAGGTGGGGAGGGGGTACCGCTGGACCTCCAGGGATATTGGACATGATGTTAATTATACCTATGCCCGCAATCGGGCTGGAAGTGGTCCACTGGACCACCAGGGATGTAAGACTCATTTTATTTATTACTTAAACTCGCAATCGGGCAGTTGGGCACTTTGCCGTGCTGTGCAGGGGGTGTCGGTCCCCGATGGCTGCAGTCTGGCAGGGCGACAGGTGCAAGTCGCCGGGGATCGGCGCACCTGCATGCAAATGGGACCATAATTACATGCTAATTGCCCCAGTTGTGCCTTGCATGTATTATGGCCCCATTTGCATATCCACCTCTGAATACTGCGGTTCCTGTGCCTAACGCAACTGCACTTGTGCTGGCACATCCCCCTGCTCCTCTATTGCCACTTGCACTGGTGCAGTGCCACAGCACCATGCGCAATGCGGAAGGCCATGTTGCCATATTCAGCGGTGTTGAGCCATGGCGCAGCACCATTGAATATCGCCCAGTCCATGCCCTAGCGCATCCCAGGTACACTGCACCTGGCTTGCGCCCCTGCCAGGTGCATTTCTGAATATCCCACCCATTCAGTAAATGTACATTCCACACTTGGACATGTCTTGTGAGATTACTTAAGCAGACAAACTTATTTCATTTGTGCATTACTTGATAATATTAGGAACAGAGGAGTTAAACAATGAGTACTTCTTTAAAGTGTAACATAAGAACAGAAGCCCGTACTGCAAAGTTAACCATGTAGGTGACATTTATGGTGCCTAACGTTCTATTATCCTTCTTCTATTGTGTTACAGGGAGATGAGATCCATACCTTTATGTATCCAGTCTACATACGTATGGGAGTCATGGGGGCTTAAGCAAGTCCTTAAAGTATTTCCCCACATTGAGAGTGCTACTGGCAGCAATATATTCCAGGTAGGGGGTCCAGTCATTTTGGAACTTCTGCATACATCAGTTGTTAAAACAGGTCATTTGCGGGGGGTGGCTAAGCATAGGAGCAAGATGGCAGCTTAATCAGCAAGCTCCACAGCTATCCACCACATTTTTCTGCCATCCAAATCATCTTCTTTGCAGTTCGATCCAATTTGTCTATAATTTCCTAGCTAGATGACAGTGCCAATGATATCGGCTAAAAAACAGGCAAAATTGCCCTTCAGAGCAACCAATTCAACTGAGACTAATAGAGGCCTATCAAAAAGCTCCACATGAGGCACCTCCAGTGCCAGCAGCCCAGGAATGCCACAGATTGAGGGGAACTAGACAAATACCCCCGAGATGGACCAGGTGACTTCCTGCATGACTACTGAGGGCTATCACGCTCCGGAGAGACTCATTAAGGAATTAAAATATGATTTGGGGACAAGGATGGAGGCTGGTTTTAAAAACCTCACCATACAAATTCAGCACCTCCAACAAACAATAAATTCAGTATCTGAGACTATTGTTGAGCATGAGACCAGGCAGGGGGAACTAGAGGCACGGGTGAGTGCTCAAAAGGACAGTATGCAACGCTCTCAATCTGATCTACAAAAAGCTGTCTGGGAGATTGAATTCCTAAAACAGAGTACAGATGACCACGAGAATAGGGAGCATCGCTGCAATGTCCGAGTGGTCGAACCTCCAGAGGGGCTGGATGGTAGAGACTGCTCCTCCTTTCTTAGAAAGTGGCTCCGTGAAATCCTAGAGATTCCCCCTGAAGTTCCCCTGTAAATCCAATGGGCGCACAGATCCCCAGATGCTAAACCTGCTCCCAACCAAAGGCCTAGACATGTTATTGTCAAATTTCTTTGATTTACTGATCAGCAAACTGTGTTGGAAAAGGCAAGACAGAAAGGTAAAATAATGGTGCAACACTCAAGAAATCAGCCTCTTCCCTGACTACTCATGGCAGTTCCAGAACCAATGCAGGGCATTTACAGAAGTCAAGAAAAGGCTACACAACCTGAAATGCCAATTTGCTCTAATATATCCAGCTTGACTGACCATCAGACCACAAGGAGGAAAGCCTAGATCCTCACCAGTCCAGATGCGGCCTTTGAGTGCGTGTCAGAGCTGGAGAGAGCCCGTGGGCAGCAAAACCAGAACTAAGAGATGCTGAACTGCACATGCTGTGATCTAACCAGAAAGGAATAACAAACAAAGAGAAAAGGTACTGTGGTTGGGGTGTGGACTGATTGGGATGTAGGGCGGGGGGGCGCACGCATAGTGGGCCAGACTGTAACTCCTACATGGGGCCTATCATGGCTGGTTTGGCAAGGGCTCCCCTTGCCACTCACTCCTACAGACTCCGCATACAGAGCTCTGTAAGGGCACAATCTAATCAGCACAACCAATGCTTTTTCCTTTTTTATTTGTGGAGTGCTGAATCTGGTTAGATATGAGCCAGAGGATAAGGACCTGGCATCCAAGTCTTTTGAGTGGACTTAACAGAGACCCAGCATCTTGTCTTTAGCTAGTGCAATGGTCTGGGTGGATCGAACTGTGATGTTTATGACTGAAATGTATCAATTGAGGAATTTAATTTGATGGAGGCATGTCTCGTTTTTCTTCCTTTTCAGATTTCTGGGAGGAGCTTGGTTTCCTTTGGGGACCAATGTCTTGGAGGCCCCCGAGCTTTATAATGTGGCCATCTGAGCAGTGAAGATTAAACTGAACTCAGCATTTAATGGAGATCGGCACTTCCTGGTTGTTTTCTGTTGGGAGTAGCCGACTCTCCGGAGGGGGGGGGTCTGAGACAAGGGCCCCAGTATCATTTAAGAGCAGACCACAAACAGATTGGAGTAGGCCTTGCATCTGTATGGCTTCCTTTATTTTTTCTTTATTTTTCTTTCAAATAAGACAGGCTCTGCTGGGAGGGGGGCTCCAAGGGGCCCTGCCCCTTGGTTGGAGCACCTATTAGTGGATGTCCAACAAAGGGATGATGTGGATATTAAATAAGATGGACAATTCTGGGATTAATGGTGGACAGCCCACTCAATCCACGAAGAGTAGCAGGTGGATAGTCTAAATGAGGAGGGGCTAGGGTAGGGGTATGTTGGGCTGTTGTAGTGTTGTTGCTGTTGTGGGTTTTGCTGGGGGGAAAGAGGAGGTGGACATTGGGGTTACAATCTGTGCCTTTTTTTGTGAAAGTTTTTTCCTACATGTTGGGATATTTGTTCAATTATTCAAGATGCCATTCTTGGGAGGGGGGTTATGTTGGGGAATTTAAACAGTTGAAAAAAACTACTTCCGAGAACATATGTATATGTAGGAGGAAAGTTTCTGGGATGTGAGACTCTGCTATTATTTTACTTTGGCACAATAACATGAACATGCTCAAGCTGGTAACTTGGAATGTAAATGGTCTTAGATATGTAGTCAAACAGAAAAGGTCTGGATCAACATCAGAAAAATGGGGGGGGGACATTATTTCCTCTAGGAAATACATTCTACTGCAGAGGAGGCCACGAAAATGGCATCATCATCATGGGATGGCACCTTCCTGGCAGCTCCCTTTACTTCATGGGCCTGGGGGTAGTGATTTGGATAAGACTGGGGTTACCCCATAAAGTTCTGCTGGTTCATGCAGACCCCCAAGGGAGATACCTTAAAGTGGAAGTGGATATGGGAGATACCAAATACACCAAGGTATCAGTATATAACCTGAACTTTGACTCTCCTGACTTCTTTACACACCTAGGTGTAGCTTTGGCCCCACTATGAGATAACCTGATAACTGGAGGGGATTTCATCACTTACTGGGACCCTGCTCTAGATCATTCAGGACAGAGATCCAGGTCTCCACCGCAGAGCATTGCTGCCCTTCGGAATATTGCTGAGGGCAGAGACCTAATGGAGGTGTGGAGACAGTGTCACCTGCATACCAGAGAATATTCCTTTTCTCCTCAGCTCACCAGGTATATACTAGGCTTGACTATATCCTCATCCTGAAGATGTGGGCTGGGCTTCTGGAGGAGGCCAGCTATGGGCCAATAATAGTTTCAGACCATGCATCTTTGTAGGTCACATTACAGTTCTGGGGGGAACAGAGGCCTAGTTGAAGAATGTTCCCTTTCCTGCTTTCAGATGAGGGATTTGTCTCCCAAGTTAAAAAGAGTATTAGGGAATACCTAAAGCATAATAACCCAGAAGATACCAGTGTTCACAATACATGGGATGCCCTAAAGGCACATATTCGTGGGGAGGCAATATCTTACTCCTCTTTTATTAAAAAGAAACTGGACAGGGAAGAAGAGTTAGAGAAACAGATTAAGGAGCTAGAGGGGGATCTGACGAGACACATATGTCCTCAGAAAGTTCAAAAACTTAAGGCTGTGAAATGCTCCCTCAATCTATATACCAACTGCAGGACTGAAAGAAACGTTTGTGTAACTAAGGCGGGAGCTCATTTTGACGGGATTAGGCAGGTAAATGTCTAGCAGGCTTGGTAAAGAGTAAAAGGGCCAAGAGGGCTGTTTTAGGGCTGGAAGGGGGGGCATCATCTATGATCAACTCCAGATAAATGCCACCTTTAAAGAATTCTATTCAAAACTGTAGGCCTCTGAATTCCCAATGGATGGAAATCCAGAGGGCTTTCTCCAGAAAATCATGCTGCCCACAGTAGGCGAGGATGACAGGGAGGTCCTGGACTCCCCTGTTTCCTGTGAGGAATTGAGATGGGCGGCTTGGAAGGGGAGTAGAGGTAAAGAGCCGGGCCCAGACGGGATACCCCTTGAGTTTTACAGAACAGTATGGGAGGAGATCAGTCCCTTCATGCTTCAGATGGTACACTCAGCTATCCAAAGGGGATTACTACCTCTCTCAGTGTGTATGGGCACTATAGTTGTGCTTCCTAAACCTGGAAAAGACTCTCTTAATTGTGGATCTTATAGGCCCATATCATTCCTGAACTCCGACTATAAAATCTTGGCTAAGCTTCTAGCTCTAAGAATGGAGAGTCTCCTCCCTAAGGTGATCAATTCAGACCAGGGAGGGTTTGTTGGGGGAAGAGAGGCTAAACAAAATATGTGGAGGACAGTTAATATTATTCATGAGTGGACTTGGAAGGGGGAACAGGGGGTGGACTTTTAGCCTTAGATGCCGAAAAGGCATTTGATCGGGTGGAATGGCCCTTTATGTTTGCAGTTCTTAAGAAGTATGGATTAGGAGATGCGATGCTAAGGTGGATTCGAACACTCTACACCTCTCCTCAAGCCCAAATCCTAACGAACTCTACCCTATCATCCCCTTTCCACCTTATGCGGGGTACAAGACAGGGATGTCCGCTCTCCCCGCTCCTCTGTGTTCTCACTATAGAGGCCTTGGCTGAAACAATTCGCTCTCATGAAGCAATTCAGGGGTATGAGGGGCTGGCAAAATCCATATTATATCTCTATTTGCAGACAATATACTTTTATTCTTGAAGGACCCTGCAGTTTCCCCTGCCTGCGCTGACTAATATTTTTGACACTTATGGTCCCATTTCGGGGCATAAAATAAACTGGGTCAAATGTGAGTGGATGCCCATGGGAGGAAATAAAATTCCTATTCGACTAAACCAATGTCTTATCCCCGTCCCCAAAAAATCAAATATCTGGGAATTTACTTGCCAGCGAAACTGTCCAGCATGGCAGACATTAATCTGTGCAGGGTGGTGACCAAGATTAAGGAGGATTGTAGCAACTGGAGGGCCCTCCCTTTGACCTGGTTGGGTAGGGTCAACCGCATAAAGATGAGTATTCTCCCACAATTTCTGTATCCCTTTCAGACAATCCCTGTCTATATCTCTAACAGGTATATCAAGGTCCTGGAGGGTGCCATTACCAAATTGCTATGGAAGGGGAAGAGGCTCAAGATTAAAAAGGCTATACTGTGGAAAACTGTTTCCCAGGGGGGGACTGGGTCTCCCCAGTGTCAAATATTTTTACCTGGCATCCCAATTAGCACACATACAGGACCTTTTGGGCAGCAGGGAGACCCTCCCGGCATGGGTAGGGGCTGGAGTCTAAGTCCAATGTCCCACTGTATTATGATGTCCTGGTGGGGGCCTGATGGAAGAATTGGGTGGGAAACTTTGACATCACTGTACCAGGGCAACTTGGAGGGCTTGGCAAATGGCACATAAGTTATTACAGCATAGGGCTGGGTTATCTCCAGATACTCTCTTACAGTATGTGGTGGTAGGAGGGAAGAGGGTGCCTCAGAGAGTACTAGACCAGTGGAATCAGAAGGGACTCTACCTCTTAGAACAGTTGATGGAAGATGGACAGGTTCTGGACTTCCCCACATTAAAGTGGAGATTTAATCTCAGTCCCTCCTCCTATTTTTCTTATTTCATTCTTAGAAAAAGAATAGAGAGACAGATAGAAAAAATCAGGCCAGAGAGCTATGGTCATTCTCCTTTGGAGGAGACTTTTAAGGGGAGATATTGAGACCCCACTTTCAAACCCCTCAGGTCTTGCTATTGACTGTTGGTGGCAGTGATGCTGGATCAGCTAGACAGATTGAAAAAAGGGTGGGAGGAGGATGTATTCCCAGACTCCCTCACTGGGGGAGATTGGTCACTGATTCTTAAGCATTCCTTAAATTGCTCGGTGACCAATAGACTAAGATCCGTTCAATATAACGTACTAATGAGGGTGTATTTCACCCCCGTTCTGGCGCATAGAATTGACCTGTCAATCCCAGACCTATGTTCCAAATGTAAAATCCATACTGGAATCTTCTTCCATTTAATGTGGGAGCACCACAAGGTTTACGCCAATTGGAAAGAAGTCCTGTCACTTCTGACTCTTATCCTGGGGGGACCTTTAACAATGGACCCAGTTGAAGTAGTGCTGGGTCTCCAGGTGGGGAGGCAGCAGAGTGGACGGGCTGGGAGCTATTCGCTCTTGAGATTGGGACTGGTGTTGGGAATTAGCCAGCTAACCCTTTACTGGATGCTCTCCAACACCCCTCCGGTCACTGCTTGGGTAAAGGATCTTGCTGACTGTATGAAGCTAGAGAGAACCTAGTACAGAAAAAGAAAACAAGAAGGAAAATTCCGGGAGATCTGGGACCCAGATAAGAGGCCGGTGCAGTTCCCCTGGTTCCCGGTATTTTAATAAACATAGTCCAGTTGTCCCTTCTCTTTATATGTATTAAGAGACTAGGGGCACTCAGCAGGGACCCTGTCTATAGACCATTCATTACCTGTATATTTCATATTTTTAATTGTACTATACAAGCTTAATTTATTCACTCTCACTTTACTTATATGTAAGTGTTTATTACTTGTCTCACATGGACACCTTGTACTTTGTTGCTTGTATTAACTTACTCTCCCATTCTAGGGGGAGCAATGTATCTGAACCTTGGAAGTTTTAAATAAAGTTTACAAAAAGAAAAAAAGGTTATTCGTGTGAAGGAAGCTTGAAACTCTAGGGCTGTATGCCAATCTTTGGGAGCTGGAATAGTGGTAGTTTTCCATTTTTTCAAAATGAGTTGCTTGGCTTCTACTGAGGCTTGGATTAACCATTGTTTTTGAGGGTCACCAAGCTTTAATGTGGCCGGGAAGACACCCAAGATCCAGTGGGTCACGAGGAGTGGGGCTCCCAAGTATCTCTGCGGAGACTGCTATGATATGTGTCCAAAAGGGGTGGAGGGGAGTGCAGTCCCATAAGACATGCAGTAGATCAGCATTTGGGGCATTGCACCTCCAGCAATTGTTCTGGCTAATATAGCCCATGATCTGAAGTTGTGTTGGTGTGCAATACCATAGTTGGCGTATTTTGTTTGGGATCAAAAGACTCCTTTGATCCCCGCGTGCTTGGTGTGCTAGTACCCACCCTTGTTTCCACTGTTGGTCAGTGATCATGGGGCCCATTTCTTTTTGCCATTTATCCTTAGCTGGTAGCGAGGGGCAGGGCCACTGTCTCTCATGAATGGTCTTTGAATGGTCCCAGCAAGTCCCTTCGGTTTAGAGAGCCATGTGTGAATTTGTGTTTTCCCCTGTGGATGGGCTTGAGCATTGGTACATGTAGAGCAAGCGCACTTAACTTTCTGGCATTGCAGGTGCAGGCTTCTGATTTGTAAATACCTCCAGAAGTCACTCTGCGGTAGCAGGTACTTATTTCTGAGGGATTGAAAGGAGTCTAATATGTTTCTCCCAGGCATTTCTATGTCTCTGAATGTGAGTATACCTTTACTTTCCCATCCCGACCATCTAAAGGGTTCCTCATTAATGCACAGATTGGGGTTGTTCCACAGTGGAATATCATTTTGGAGGTTCAAGCATAGCTTAGCGTTTTGCCCCATCAATTGCCAGGCTAGCTGCATGACCTGGATTTTAGTCAGGTTTTGGATTTGCTTTGGGAGCTTATAGCCTAGGAATCCTGTGGGTGAGTATCCATGCATGAGGGCATTTTCTATATCGAGCCATGCGGGTGGATCTGAGTCCTGTCTGCCATACCCTTTTAGAGTTTTGGCTGCAATGAAAGCATAAGAGTAATTTGTTAAGTCAGGGAGATTCCACCCACTTGTTATCCATGGTGCTCTCAATTTTGCTCTACTATACTGTGGGCGGGGGGATCCCCATAAGAATGTACTCATATGGGTATGTAATTTTTGGGCCCATTTTGCCAGGATAATAATTGGTAAATGTGAGAGTAGGTAATATACCCTCAGGACCATCATCACCTTTATGGCAGCAATGTTCCCGTCCATGGACAAATGGAGGTGTTCTCATCTCTCCTTGTCCCTGTGTAGCCCTGTCAGTAAGGGACTAAAGTTGTCATCCGCCAGGTTGGCCAGCTCGGGTAAGAGTTTAATCCCCAAGTATTTTATCCCTTGTGGTGCCCATGGAAGGCCTAGTGTGTCTCCTTTGTAAAGGAGGTAGAGTGTTTATTCAGAGGGAGTATTTCAGATTGAGTTTTATTTATTCTCAGGCCCGATATTGTGCCAATTGTTTCCAAGGTGCTGAGGATCTGGGGCAGGCTCTTGATTATGTTATTTGTTAGGATCAGGAATCGCCTGCTTACAGCTTTGCATGGTATTGGGCCTTTCCTACACTCAGACCTGTAATCTCAGAGTGAGCCCTGATTGCGGCAGCCAGAGGTTCCATGGCCAATACAAATAATGGTGAGAGCGGGCAGCCTTGTCTGGTTCCCCTGCATAGGGGAAAGGGGTCTGACATAATGCTGTTAGTGAGAACCCTTACTTTCAGCTTGTTATACATGGTTCTGACCCAGGACATAAAATATGGGCCGAAGTTGTAGGACTTCATGACCACATGCAGGTACTCCCACTCCACCGAGTTGAACACCTTTTCAAAATCGATAGCTACCACTGCGACTGGAGTGAGGGTGCCTGCCGCAGTCTGCATCAAGGAGATCAGGGCCCAAATATGGTCTGAGCTTGCCCTTCCTTTAATAAAGCTGACTTGTGAGGAGTGAATAATTTGTGGCAGGGATTTCTCTAGCCTAATAACCAGGACCCTGGCTAGTACCTCGGCATCCACATTGATCAGTGATATGGGTCTATAACTAGTTGGGAGGGCAAGGTCCTTACCCTCCTTAGGAAGTACTGTGATAATGGCTTCTTTTAGTGTACCTGGCAACTCTCTTGCTGTGTGAGCTGATTGCAACATATGGGTTAAGGGGGAGGTGACAATGTGATTTGTTGCTTTATAAAAGTCTACCGGGAAGCCATCCCCTCCTGGCATCTTATGTGGCACCATTAATTGAATGGCTATGGAGACCTCTTTTTTGGAAATCGGGGCTTCTAATTCCTCTCTGGCTTGTGGCATAAGACATGGTAGAGACAGACTGGTGACAAAAGTATTATACCTGTCAAGGTCCCATTTGTTTTGAGAGGAGTACAGCTCCTTATAGAATTCAGTCATAGTCATGTTGATTCCTTTTTGGTTAGATGTGGAGGTCCCATTTTTATTTTTGAGGTAGTGGATATGCCTTTTTGCCTGCATTTTTTCAATCTATATGCCAGCAGCTTCCCGGGCTTTTTCCCCCACCGCTCAGTATCTGTGTTGTGTTCTCAGTATTTGGAGTTCAGCTTTTCTAGTGGCTAGGGTGTTTAATTGGAGTCTTAATGCTATGATTTCTTTTAATTTAGCTGGGTCGTTCAACACCTGAGGTTTTTTTTTGTATTGGTTTTTCAGTTGTGCTAACTGCTTTTCTAGTTGGGCACATTTCTCCTCCCTTTGTTTACCCCTGTGTGCTGCAAAATTTGTAATTCTCCCTCACATCATAGCTTTGTAGGCTTCCCAGACCCAAGCTGCTGATGCAAATCCTTGGGTATTTTCTTGGAAGTAGAGTTCTCATTCTTTAAGGAGCCATTTAACAAGACTAGGGTCTTGCATTAAAAGGGGGGTCTAGTCTCCATAGCTGGGATCTATGCTTTTTAGGGGTCCTGAGGAGGCTCAGTACCACAGAGGCATGGTCAGATAAATTAATTGGGGTGATTGATACATCTATTGTGGCCAAAGTCACTGATGGAGAGGTGAGCCAGTGGTCTAATCGACTTGCCATTGCCTTGAGGTTGGAGAAAAAAAGAGTAGTTTCAGTCTGTGGGATGGGTAAGCCTCCAGATATCAGAGACCTTATGTAGAGTTATCAAATTGGTCAGTGTGCGAGGAGCTTGGGTGTGTGGTTCTGGTTTTGTGTTGGACTTGTCCATGATGAAGTCCATGGTGAGGTTTATATCCTCTCCCACAAGTATTTCGGGATTGTCATGCATCATTTCTAGCATTTGTTGAGAAACTGTGTTAAAAAATGTGGGTGCGTCTGTGCTAGGGGCATAAACATTGACCAGTAGGATCAGCCCTGTGAGAGAATCTACCCGCATCATAATCCATCGTCCTTCTTTATCGGATAGTACTTCATTGGGCTTCCAGTTCAGGTTCTTATGGAGCAGAATTTAAACCCCTTGGCTAGATGCACTGGAGACACTGTGAGCCTCCCATCCCATCCATTCCCTTTTGAATTTCTGGGATTCCACCTTATTGGGTTTTGTTTCCTGAAGAAAGGCTATTTGAGTTTTTAATTTCTTCAGGTGTGCCAGGATTATTTTTCACTTAATAGGGGAATTAATGCTTTTGACATTCCATGACATCGCAACGACGTAAGGGATGGAAGCCATGAGTAAGAGAAATTTGTGCATGTAGTTGAAAGCAGGCTAGTATGGAGATGGGCACCATGATCCACCTCCGAGTTGTGACTAAGACCTCATTCCAAAGTTCCTTTATACCCCTGTGTAGTGCAGTTTGTCTACCATTCTGTGTGGATGCTTTAAAGTTAACAACTTGTCTTCTGACTGAAAATGGTACCTTATGTGTACTGAAAACCACTCTTTCTTTGCCTATGATTCTCTACCTGTCTATAGCTACTAGCAAAAAGAAAATAGGTATCATATTTTACAACAGTAACATTGAACCTACTAAACAGTAACATCAACAGTTGATAGTCAATCCAGAGAGTGTGAGTCGACTTGTGTGGACTGGCAGGCTGTCTTTCTCCTAGCCTGCCAATGGCAGGACAACTCCACTCCTGGGAGGAGGGTCAGTTATCTGAGCTGGGCTTTGCCCAGTTACAATAGAATGAACAAACCAGGGGGACTAGAGCAGTAGTCCAGGCCCTTGGGTATGAGCAACCTTTTCATTTTAGGTGTAAGGGTTCCCAGCTTATTCAGGTTCCTGTCCGGCTGGAATTGAGTGTTGCTTTGTGTTCGTGTTGGTCTGCCAGGGACCGTGGTGTTATCACTATGGCTTGGGCATGGAATTGAGTGGTGGCCCAGGGGTAGCTGTTCTGTGGTCCTCTGCTGGTTTGGTGTACCTTACACTTGATGAGGGGGTAGGAGGAGAACCCTCATGTACCGATCACCTAGCGTGCCCTTTGCCAAATACGACCCCTCCCTATAACCGAGGGAGTCATGGGGCAGGTCAGTCCATCTCCCAAGGCCCCTCATCTAGGAGTGCATGAGTCAGCATCTGCTAATAAGCTTATACCCCTGTAATTGTGCACAAATTCATTTCTTGGGTGATGAGTGATAACATCGGTACCAGGGTGTTGCCTTGGCGAGCACTCCATGTGTCCATTGCCCCGGGATGTCAGCTGCATCAGGAAGTCTCCAAATTAAGGGGTATAATGGAATCCAGGAGGTAAGTGCCCTGTTCTGATAGGAGAAGGCAACTAAGGTAATCTTCGCTCATGAGATATCTGGGGGATCATTCTCTTTCCCAGAGTTTCTGGCATTACCCCCTCTGCTTCAGATCAAACATCACCAGTGATAATTGGCACATGCTATGTGCCGAATCCCAGCAGCTACTCTCCCCCCTGCATGGCTCATCACAATGTCCTCAGTCCTGTGGGTGGGCTGGCCATTTTTGCACCCCACAGGCAATGGGTGCTGTTACAATAATACTTGTAGAGCCACAGCAGTCTGTGCTGAAAACTATGTACAATAAAGTTTTAATTCAGTTCTCAGCTGCAGTGCAGCCTGAGGGGCACTGTATCACTAAATCTATATTCAACTATTTATTTATGTATGCAGGCACTCACTGAGGAACCTTCTTGATGCTCTCTCCTGTGGTTTTTGGTTAGGGTGCCCTTAACATCGGCAGTGCTCAGAGATCAGATAAATGCTCTTCATAGGAACTACCTGCCCTCTCTTTGGGTCATTATCTGTACAAGGTTGTAGCCAGTATTGTAAATTGAGGGGTGGGCACTTACAGTAAATGAGTGCTGTGACATTCCAATCCCACTCCTCCTTTCAGTCAATATCCCTACATGCTAGCATTAATTGAACTTAAACAGTGCATAAAACCTGCTTGCCTCCAATGGAGTTCATCACAACATTTTAGCTGCATGAGGAAAATTAAAAAGCTATGCCACATAGCATCACCTAACCTCGGGGTGGTGGCCTAGAGGGATTAACCATACAGCCTTCTTCCTAGTAGAGGAAGAGTCCCTTGAAAAGGCTGTGAGAAAGATTACTTACAGAGCCAGTCTCCGGTAGTCCACCTTGCTCTGTCATTCATTTTTGGGAGAGTTCATGCAGGGACCATGGTGCAGGTCGGCCGAGAGTTTGTCAGTGGCCTCCGCCACATAACCCGCCTACTCCTGGTAAATTGGGGCCCAAGTATCGGTGGTTTCTTCTGGTAGAGTCAGGGTCTGATTGAGGGGAAGCACTACACTGGGGATGGATAAATCCAGGGCTGTCATATCAACTCCTGGAGGGGTTCATAGCGGTTACTAATTTTAACCGGAGTGTCCCCAATGTCATGCTGGTGCTACCGGAGAGATGTTGTGACCTTTGCCTGCTGCAGCATCTCGCTTTATGGGAGGGAGATTTCATCAGGGCTGGAAGCTTATTTTTATTTTTCTGTTGCCCTTTTTGGACCTGGTGCCATTCTTGAGATGTGGATGATGTGGAGAGAGTTTGCACCATATACTGTGGAAACTAGCTTGTGGGATCCTCGGAGGTGTCCATGTTCTGGATAGCCTGTAGAGACGATGATTTGGGTAGGCTCGGAGGCTGGTCCCTGCTCTCAATGTCAGCCAGGAACTTCTCGACTTCTGTTGGTGAGTTGAACAGCAAGTATTCTCCCTTATACTGAACTCTGAGTTGTGCAGTGACCCCTCCCCTGTTTCAGTTATGTTGCACCAGACAGTTCACCTCCGGTGCTGCCAAATATAACACTGACACTGGGCTTGCCCAATCCCCAGTGTCCACTGAAATAAAGAAGGTCCCTTGTATTTGAATTTATTTTTTATATATATAGCCTGTAAAAAAGAAAACAGTCTCTCAATGTCTGCTGCAGCTGCCACTGTAACTGCAGTTTCCCCCACCATTTATGCAGCACTGGACAGCCCACCTCTGGTGTTGCCAGATATAACACTGACACTGGGATGCCCATTTCCCCTGTGTCCACTGAAATAAAGAACGTCCCTCAATGTATTTTTTTTATTTTTATAAACTGCATTGCTAAAATTGTGCAGGAAGCAGGAGAAAACATCAACGTTCTGGTACACATAGGGACTAATGATCTCGCCAGCCGGTCAGTTGTGGAGACCATTGAACACCTGACCAGGCTGGGAAATACACTGTCATCCATTTCATATGTCATCTCCATCTCTGACATCCTGCTGGTCTGGGAGAGGGGAGCAGATGGACAGAAGGACAAAGAAGGGGAGATAGGGGAGCAAAACATGTGGCTCAAGGCCTGGTGCCAGGAAAAAGAACACAAATTTGTAGGTAACTGGCAACAGTTTTAGGAGCGAAAGTTCTTTAAATTCAATGGACTGCATCTGACTAGGGAGGGGGTCAGTGCATTAGGGCAGAAGTTTGATGTCTTTGCAGAATATTTAAACTAGCAAATGGGGAGAGGGGTGCAGCACCCTATACATCTAATGGGAAGAACAGTCTCCCCTCAGCTAGTGCTCAAACAGGAGTTCAGCATGTTTATAGATTATTTGCATCATCAGGTAAGGAAAAACATCTGACTCCCCATATGATGCGCAGGGGAAATGCCGGACCTCATCCAACAACTAACACACCAATATCTGGCCAATGGAAAATCATGTACACAAATGCCCACAGTCTGGAAAACAAGATCCCAGACCTGCAGGCAACAATGGCAGAGGCTAAACTGGACATAGTAGCCATTAGCGAGACATGGCTCACCAGTAACCACACTTAGGAGACTTCAGTACCTGGGTATGTACTGTTCAGAAGAGACCGAGGTGCACAAAGGGGGGTGGAGTGGCCCTTTATGTCAATGAAGATATCAAAGCTACAGAAATTCAGAATACACATAAGGAGCCAGAAGCACTGTGGGTCACCCTGGAAACAGGAAATGGGACAGCCATACGAACTGGGGTTGTCTACAAACCTCCAGACGAGGAAGAGGACATAGACATGTTACTGTTAGAAGATACAGAAAACATGACAGCTGAAGGGGAGGTTCTGATAATGGGAGACTTCAACATGCCAGATACAGACTGGTCAATACCAGCAGGAACAGCCACCAGAACTAGACATAAGCAGCAGAAGGGCCTCAAAAAACTGGTACAACAACCTACAAGAGACAGGGCTTTCCTAGATCTAATACTGACTAATGGGGAAAGGATCACAGACCTCCAGGTAGAAGGTCACCTGGGGCCAGTGACCATCACATGGTAAGGTTCAATTTGGCCACTAGAACTAAATCATCCCATTCCAAGGCAAATATATGGGACTTCAAAGAAGCTGACTTTGATAAGATGGCAAACAGAGTTAAGCTAGCCCTGGCAAGAAGAAATACAGGCGAGAGGGTACAGGCAAAATGGGCAAGCATTAAGGATGCAATACTTGAAGCAACATCCCATTGTGTTAGAGAGAAAAGCAAGAGCAAAAGAAGGAGGAAACCACTTTAGTTCTCAAAAACTGTAGCAGAAAAGGTCAGAGCCAAAAGACTGGCCTTCAGAAAATATAAGGGAACGCAGAGGGATGAAGATAGGGAGGCATGCCAAACTTCCCTAAGGGAAGCAGGGAAGGCAGTAAGGCAGTCAAAGGCCCAAACTGAGGAAGCACTAGCACGCACAGTAAAAGAAGGAGACAAGACTTTCTATAGATACATTAGTGAAAGGAGAAAATCCAGAAGGGGTATTGCTAAGATTAAAGGGATAAGGGAGAGTGTGTGGAGGAGGACCAAGGAAAAGCATCTATCCTAAATATATACTTTTGCCCAGCATTTACTGAGGAGAAGGTAGGGCAGGGTCCACAGCTCAGCACCATGGACACAGAGTGGAGGGAGGTGTGCACTAGTCCCTTCACAAAAGATAGTGTCCTACAAGAGCTCACTAAGCTCAGGATGGACTAGGCAATGGGACCTGATGGCATACATCCCGGGGCACTAAAGGAGCTAAAGGTGGAACTAGCAGAGCCATTATCAGAACTGTTTAGTGAGTCTCTGAGCACAAGAGAGGTCCCAGAAAACTGGATAAGGTCCCATGTGATCCTGCTCCACAAGAGTGGTAGTAGGAAGGAAGCAGGGGACTACAGACCAGTCAGTCTTACCTCAGTAGTCGGCAAGATTATGGAGGCACTCCTTAAGGAAAGGATAGTGCAACACCTGGGATCCATCGGAGCACAGAATCCAAGACAACATGGGTTTACTGCAGGAAAGTCCTGTAAAACTAATCTCATAGATGTCTTTGACTGGGTAACCAGAGTGGTGGACCAAGGGGGTGCAGTTGATGTCGCCTACCTTGACTTCAGCAAAGCTTTCAATACTGTTCCACATAGAAGATTGATCAGTAAGCTGGGTAGGTTTGGGGTGGGTCAGAAGTTGGTCAACTGGGTGGCAAACTGGTTAGTGGGCAGAAAACAGAGAGTAGTGGTAAATGGTATACAGTCAGAAGAAATGCAAGTCACAAGTGGGGTACCTCAGGGATCAGTCCTGGGGCCAGTCCTCTTCAGTATCTTCCTCAGTCACACTGCAGATGGACTGGAGGGATAGGTTTGTCTGTTTGCAGATGACACTAAGATCTGCAACACAGTAGATGATCCAGATGGGGTGGGCAGAATGAGAAGAGATCTGGATAAACTGCAAAATGATCGAAAGGTGGCAACTGGGGTGTAATGTAAAGAAGTGCAAGATCATGCACATAGGGAAGAAAAACTCTGAAGCTACCTATAGGTTGGGAGAACAGTTGCTAGCAATCACAATGGAAGAAAGAGACTTGGGCATCTCATCACAGATGATCTGAAATCATCCAAGCAGACCACTAAAGCAATAGGTAAGGCTAGAGGGATGTTGGGGTGTATTAGTAGGAGTATCGCAAGTCATTAGAGGGTGGTAATAATCCCTTTTTACAAGACACTGGTTAGGCCCCATCTGGAGTACTGTACTGCGTGCAGTACTGGAGACCACACCTGCACAAGGATATTAACAAAATGGAGGCAGTCCAGAGAAGGGCAACCAAAATGGTGCAGGGACTGCATCAGACAACATATGAGGACAGATTAATGGAGTTCAACATGTTTACCCTAGAGCAAAGGAGGGAGAGAGGTGATATGATCGAAACACTCAAACATCTTAAGGGCATTAACAAGGTGAAAGTGTCTAACATGTTTCATTTTTCAATATAAGAAAAATAGCAGGACAAGAAGACACAACATGAGATTAGAGGGAGGCCGATTAAGGGGTAATGTGGGGAAGGTCTTTTTCACAGAAAGGGTGGTGGATGCATGGAACGGCCTACCTCAGAAAGTGGTGGATATGAACATAGTGCAGGGCTTCAAACCGGCATGGGACAGGCATAATGGAGCAATACTGATGAGTATGAATAGGTAGGCTATTGACAGAGTAAAGGCCTATGACACATTCATAAGGTAGAAAAAGGGGCAGACTAGTTGGGCATTGCAGTCCTTATCTGCAATCAACTTCTATGTTTCTATGTTATATAAATTGTAAAAAACAAAATGGTTCATTGATGCCTGCTGCTGGCACCCCAGCTGGCACCCCTATAACCATCAACACACTTGACCCTCCTACTCCGCAAACATCACCCGCCAAACATTTATTTATTTTATTTTATTTAGTTTTTGCTGACCGGGTAAGTGCACTAGATAAATCCTACCTATTTTCAGGCACGACCCGGGGGAAGGGAGTACAGATGAATGCCAACTGACCTTGAACCAGATTAAGCTGTTGGCGGTATTTTTTGAGTGAATGAGGGAAATTTGGCCAGGACATAACATAACACACTCATACTGGTGGTGCCCAGTGCTCCAGTGTCCAAACCTGAAATACAGAAAACCTTCCCTCTGCATTTTTTTTAATACACCCTGTAAGAAAGCAAACGATCCATCGATGTCTGTTGCACCATTATTTCCTCCCACCAGCCAGCCCTCCCACTCAGCACCCACCGGTCCACATGCCCCAAGCCCTTACCTACCCAGTGGGGATCCGACACTGCAATCTTCTCAGGACAAGAGACATGTCTTCACTCTTCAAAGCCGCACCGTGAACTAAGGAAATCAGGTATGCTGTACAATGTATTTCAATGGGGGTTTGAACTTAGTGGCATAATTTGGCAAATTTTTGACTATTTTTGCCCTAGATTTTCAACATGCCTTTTTTTGGGATTCCACCTAATGAACAATGCAACTGATGTTAGGTAAATCTGTTCCAAAAGGTGATTCTGCGGTCGCTGCATGAAATCACCTTTTGGGAAGGAGCTGAAAATTTTCTCCACCTTTGTTCATGAGGTGGGATCATAAGAAGGCTATGTTGAACATCTGGCATAAAATATTGAAAAACAGTGAAGTTATGAGCCTATGTTGAAATTTGTGAACGCTGGCTTGTAACTTGGGTAATTTTCAATATTTTGACCCCAAATTTTGAACATACAGTAGGCATTTCATCCCAACACCTCATGAATGTGAAAGCTGTCATTTTTCAGATCCTGGCCAAAATGTGTTTTCACATTTGTGGTGCAAAATCACCTTTTGGGCAGGATTTGAAAATGTTCTCCACCCTTCTTCATGAGGTGTGCTCATAAGGATAAGGAGGCTATGTGGGGTCATAAGAAGGCTAGGCTGAAATTTTGGGTAAAAATATGAAAAAAAAACAACAAAGTTATGAGTTACCATTGCAATTTTTCAGTGTACGCTCATAACTGTGGTAAATTTCAATATGTTGACCCCAACTTTTCAGCATAACCATTTTTTTACACCACCTCATGAATGTGACAGCTGTCATTTCTCAGATTCTACCCAAAATGTGTTTCAACACTTGTGGTGCACAATGGTGTTTCAGCCGTTGTTTTATAAATGACACCTGTCATGCTCAGGAGTGCTCATAAAAACATTATGTTGAAAATATGGGGGTAAAATCTGAAAAAACAGTACAAAAGCAATGCATTACCAGTAGCGAACATTCGGCATTGACAAATGCTTAATTTACTGGTGTCCCTTGTCACACATTAGTAAATTTCCTACTATTTTTAGTTACTTGATCTGGTCACAAGTTTTACAGTACATCTGACAACCCTGCCTGTGTCTTTCATGCTGCTTCTCTCTCCAACCATCTCTGCTCCAAATGATTTTTAAAATATTTGTTTTCCCAGTTAAGCAGGAAGCAGCAACGTATATAAGTTACTGCTGTCATCAGAAATCTTCATAACAGATGATTTTAAGATGATCTTATAATGACTGCATGGGTATTATTTAAGTCATTCTGGGATCATCATGAGACATCAGATTATTTGTCCTAACATTTTCTGATGACTCCTTGTCTTGATGCTTAATAACATTGGAATAACTTCTAAAATAATCACAGATCATCAGATTTCTCTGCGGTGGCTTCTAAAGTAATCTGATTTGGCTTGGGATTTTGTGGTAATGGCACCTCAGGGGTGTAATGCACACAGCTTCCTTCTGTGCCTCTCTTCCCAAGGTGTTCTGTTATTCAGCAGTAATGCACAACTGGTTATGCTTTACTGCTTTAATAACTGTGTTGGTGAACAAGAAACTATGGTAAGAGCCCAGGGCAATAGTTTTCATTCTCATATATTGCAATCACATTAATGCTCTTTTTGACTGTGCTTCCTCTTGGCAGTACATCTCTAGCTTCATCATCTTTAATTTGTAGTCCACCACCACACCACCCCCTCCTCAAATTGCAAAAAAGTCATTCAGAATGGGAAACACTTCAACCTGACCTAGGTTTGACCCTGTTAAGTAACACTTTCACAAAAATCCTAGTGTGGAGTAACCTCACTCTGACCTTTCAAAGTAGAGAAACCTCCATTTTGAACATTCAGTAGTTCACCGCAGTATTACATAAAGAATTGTTATGCAACAAACTGCATGTTTATTGAAAAAGCCCTAAATTAAGATAATTTTAGGGTTTGTAGGCAAAGTGCAAACGGTCATGAAAACCTACGTTTGGGTTCTCAGGTGACACTCCTAATTGTACCTGTCCTGCCAATTCCTGAATGTAGGGTTGGTTTCCAAACTAAAGCCACATTGCTTATAGAGAACTAGCACAATCAGAGGCATCAATTTGAACCCCCCAGCTTAGGATTTCCTGATTTGTACACATTGTCCAGGAGCCCTAATGTTGTCTAATCATAGTTTTTCCCTAATAAATGTTTGGCTGCAAGAGCACATTCCCTGTGCTGGTGCAACATCACCAATGGCACCTTCTACCTCTCCCTGTCCCATGTCAAGTACTCCCTGTGGACCAATGGCAGACCGTTCCCTCTCCTTGCCCTATGCCAAGCACACCCTGGTGCCTAGTGACACACTTCTCGCTATCCCTATCTCATATTATAAAATGGGTCTTAGAAATGGAGCTTTCTGGCCGGCCCATTGGCGCAGCGGTGGGATTTCCACTTGCGACGCTGGCGACCTGGGTTCGGGAACGGACCCGAGTCGTCAGAGGGCCGACCAGGGGGAGAAGGATAGAGCGTCCTTTGGACTGCTCTCCTTCTCCGGGGGGAGGGTGCGGGCAGCATCTGGAGCACTGAGGACTCCTGGTGGAGACCGGGAGTTCTCGAGCTACTGTACTAATCCTTGGGGGAGGAGGCGGGGCGGGCCTTGATGTCGTGGAGGTCCCGCCTCAGGAGAAAAAGTCAGGAGGAAAAGAAGGAGGAGATCCTCCATCTAAGTGAAGCCGCCTCAGGCTTCAATTCACCCCTGTCGCCGCACTCCCAACCAGTTACTGCTCTGGAGCACTGGCATTGGGGGGGGACCGGTGCTCCGGCCCCACCCTCCGGGGGGTAGGCTGGGGGGTGACTGGGAGGGGCGGCAAATAGACAGGTGGTGGGAGCTCCGGGGGCCGTGACTAGGCCGATGAATGATGGAGGACCCCCAAGGAAAAAAGTGAAAAAAAAAAAAAATGGAGCTTTCTGATTGGCTGCAAACATTCTAACAGCCTTATGTTAATCTTTTATTAACATACATGTAGAAGCTTAACCATATGCTGAACAAGGTCTAACACTGTTTAAAAACATGTTTTATTATAATAGCAATAAGGCACTCCCAGGGATTATGTTAATGGTCAGTTATTCACCATCTAGGGACATGTGGCACTTGGCTACACCTCGTGCCACAGTACACCCCTAGAAGGTGTTTAACAGACCATTAACATAACCCTTGGTCATGCCTTATTGCTTAAACAAACACTCTCTGGTACCTGTCAGCACCTCTGTCCTTCTCTCTAACCATTCTCATGTCCTCTAGTGTTCAGCAGCACCACTGCCTATTCCTCGTCTCATACTAACCACACTTCAGTACTTCCTCTCCTAGACACACGCCAAGCCTTCCCTGGGGCTCAGTGACACTGTTTTCCTTTCCCTGTCCTATGCCATGTACTCTGTGATACACTTTGATGCTTGAACCTCTGCTTGTTCCATGCCAAGCACTCCTTGGTACTCATCAGCTTTTCTTTCTCTCTCTTTCTCTCTCTCTCTCTTTCTCTCTATCCCCCCTCACTCTCCCCCTCCCTATCTCTTTTTCTCACTCTCTGCTCATCCCATGACAACTGTCCTTGGTGCCTCTACCACTGTTTCACCCTTAAAACTGACAGGGACTGGCACAGCTTTCTTCTCACCTCTTCAGCCAGCCACTGTCTCAACTAATTACCACAAACCACAGGAAAAATAAAAAGCTTGATTACAAAGGTCATTTTTGCGTTTGCTTAATTTGCTTATGTGCTGAAGCACAAAGTGAACATGCTGGGGCTACTCGGTGCCGTTTCTCCCCTGTTGCTGTCATGTAAGCCCAGAGAGACTGGTTTTTGGTAGCTGGTCATGTCTACACAAAATGGGTACATTTACACCACATATAGTTTTTATCTCAGTAACTTCCGCAATACTGCTGTGAAATATAAAATAAATGCACTGCAGCCTGCTATTGAAGTTGGGGGGGGGGGGGATAACTTACATAACCTCAGCCATGTAGTAATAATCAATTAAATGTATTTTAACAATTTCTAGATTCCTCCTTTGTTTATTGCACTGTCTGGGTGGGACATTTTATATCATGCTGTATTGCAGGCTTTGCAATGACCTGCCCAAATGCACTGCCGATTTAAAATGCCTCTTAATAAACTTCTCTTGGATACTACTGTGTCTTTGTGCATTTTTTCATTTATGTTTTTGCACAAATGTGTTTTAAAATACCAATCCCGTATGTAACCTTCTCGTTTCCGCTCTGTTACATATGGGATACTGGCTACTAAACTGTCCATTTTGTAAAATTCAGGGCATTCGAACACATGAAATGAAAGAGGCTGTATTTCTTTGCTTTTAGGCTGATTAGCCTGTTGAAAACTTTCAAAACCCTCTCACTGTATCTCCGAGATGAACTGGGCTACCTCCCTCGGTCTCTGCCCCCTTCTACTTACATAATGGAGCCTATCATGCCTTGGGAGGGTGATTTTTTTTTCTTGCATTGATTGGCTTATTTGTAGCCAATCTGAACCCTCAATGCATTCTGTTAAGCTTCTGTAGCCCACTAATGTGTCCATTTTGTATCCAAACTCTACATGTTTGCAACCTCTCTCTCCAACAACCTCAGCGTTAAAAATAGGACCTTGGATTACACACGGGTATGTACTACTACTCATTTCTTCTAGGCAGACACCAAAGTGGGCTCTGTTTGCTTACTAGTGTGTTAAAAAATGCGTTTTCTGTGAAATATAGTTAAATCTGCTCCCACTTTTAAAATGGCATGATCTGGAACACGGAATGGCAGTCGGCTAACTCTGAGGGGACTGAGAATCGTCCGATCCTATTTGTAGCAAGGGACACATTTAAAATATCAGTCGCTGTTACAACAGATTTTAGACACTAGGGTTGTGTTGTCTGTTTGAAAAGCCTAAGTTTAGTTATTTATTTCAGTGGGAATCTTACCTGAAATTTAAATAAACTGTATAATGTTTAAAAAAAAGTTATGGCTACTTTATAACAAGCATTTGTCAATGCCGAATGTTTGCTTGCTGGTATTGACATTGGTAGTGCAGGAGTCAGAGAGGTGCATAATAGGAATGGCAGTGAAATATTGAAGAAATGTCAACACCCAGCAGACATTGACAGACATTGGGGTGTGCCTTTGGGTCATTGGCCATAACTATCATGCCATTCCACTTCACCTCACCCTGCAGACACCGACAGGTGTTGCAGTGTGCCTTTAGGTCTTCAGTCCTTACGCTCACCCCATTCCATAAGGAAATAAGCTGATATGGGTGTAGTATAGGAGAATGGGGTGAATATTAGGACTGAAGACCCCAAGGCACACCTCGATTCCTGTCAGTCTGTACAGGGTGGGTGTTATGGTTGGAAACCCTAATGCCCCAGGTGTTTGTTGGTATTTTTGCTCCAGATTTTCAACATGGGCTTTTTGGGACCCCACCTCATGAACGGTGGCAGTATCATTTCGTTACTCAGTCCCAAAAGGTAATTTTGCACAGTGAGCGTGCCATTCAGTGCCTCAGGTGTGAAAACAGATTTCGGGCATGACGTGAAAAAATTACAGCTGTACTGTTCATGAGGAGGTATGAAGAAATATCAATGTTGAAAATCTGGAGTGAAAATATAAAAAAGTGGCAGTTACGAGTGTGCATAGAAACTGTGCAACGCATGCTCATAACACTATCACTTTTTTAAATGTTTTCACAAAATTTTCAACATGGTCTTTTTGGGACCCCCCCCTCATGAACAGTGGCACTGAGATTTCATGAATCTGTCCCAAAAGTTGATTTTGCACAGCGACTGCGCCATTCTGCACCACAGATGCAAAAGCACGTTTTGGGAAGGATGCAAAATATGACAGCTATACTGCTAATAAGGGGTGTGAAAAAATGGCTATGTTGGAAATTTGGAGTGAAAATATTAAAAATTGATGAAGTTATGAGCGTACATAGAAACTGCACAATGGACGTTTGTAATGCAGTCATTTTTTGGAGTTTTTTATGAAATTTGCAGCAAGGGCTTTTTGGGACCCCACCTCATGAACAGTGGCACTGTCATTTTATTAATTTGTCCTGAAAGGTGATTCTACGCATGACCATGGAATCACCTTTCGGGACAGAGAAACAGAATGACAGTGACAGTGTTCATGAGGTGGGATCACAAGAACTCCATGTTGAAAATTTGGGACCAAAACTCCAAAAATTGTCTGAGATAGCAACCTAAATTGAAAACTCCCCATTGGCTGCCATTATAGAGCTTACTGTTATTTCTTCAGTTCCCGGTTGGTCTTTGAAGAGTGCAGATGTGTCCCCTGGTCCACAGAAGATCACTTCTACTGACCTCCAGAGGAAAGTATTGGTGAGGTGGGGTGCGGGTTTGGGGGGGCCAGCAGAAAGGATGAGGAACCATATTCTTTTTTTTCAGGTTTAAAAAAAAATACTTTGTGGGACTGTTTTCTTTTTTAGAGGTGAAATATTACAACATGGATTTTGGCACACTGGGGTTGGCTCTCAGTGTGCCAGATTACTGAGGGTATCAATGCTGACCCGAGGATTGGGCACCTCGAAGTCCATTTCAGGAAGCCTTTGACTGGGTGCAAGCTCCATTTTGAAGAGCAGCTCAGCCACGCTACTGCCTCAGCAACACTCCCGAAACATCAGACCCCAGAAGCCCTTGACTGGGCACAAGCTCCATCTCGAAGAGTGGCTTGGCTGGAGAAGCCAGCCGACCATGCTACTGCCTCTGCCTGCTCCTGAATCACCAGACCCCAGGAAGCCCTTGACCGGGTACAAGCTCTATCTTGAAGAGCGGCTCAGCTGGAGAAATTAGCCAGCCACACTACTGCCTCTGTCTGCTCCCAAAGCACCAGATCCCAGGTACGAATCCATCCTTGCCTGGGGCCGAAGCTTGGACTGGCTATTGGCTACCGCATTCTGTGGCAGTGTGTAATTGGCTGCTATGCTTGTGGCTTGCCTGTGATTGGTCCAGCAGGTTTCTCTTGAATCCATGACCTTTCAGCACCTCGCTCAGCTTGCTCTCACTCTCCTGATCTATGCTCCACAACCTGATTTTTGGGGGAAGTGTGCGTGGGAATTATTTTTTTTTTTGTACTTGTGGGGATCATGAACTGTGCGGAAATATTTTGTTTAGCCAGTCTACAGCTTATTAATAGAGACAGCCTTATTTGCCTTGCTAAATGTTATGGAGGGATTATGAACTTCTGTGCATTATCCTTATCTCTCCCTTTTCCTGGTTTTGTCACTGAACCATGCTGGGTTCACCTGCCTAAACCTAAGTTTTTCTTTTCTCTCTCTCTCTCTCTCTCTCTCTCTCTCCTAAGACCCTCCCCACCTCCTTGTTCTCGCTCCTACTGTGCCTGACTAGCCCATTGCTGGTGCCAGCTTAACAACTGCTGCTCCCTTCCCTCTGCTAAGTGCTCTGCCTTTTGCCTGCTTAGCTCCCTGCCCACCAATTACCTCTCATCCCCCACTTACCTCCTAAAGTGTTTACTTGTTTCCCACCCGCTGGCTCCCTGACCTATATCTAACACCTCTCCTCTTCTCTTTATTCCAGGAAGCCCTTGCCTGGGCACAAGCTCCATCTCGAAGAGCAGCTTGACTGGAGAAGCCAGCCGGCCGCACTACTGCCTCTGCCCTCTCCTGAAGCACCAGACCCCAGGTATGAATCCATCCTTGCCCGGAGCTGAAGCTTGGACCGCTGATTAGCTACTGCATTCTGTGGCAGTGTGTTTGTTTATTTGTTTAATGAGTAAGCACACTGGAACATAATACCATTTTCAGGTGTGACTCACATAAAACATAATACAGACAATAAACATGAATAATTCAGAACAACAATCAAGGCAAACACCGGGCCCACAGAGTCAACACATCTCATTAAGAAACGAGTTGGCACCGGGTCCAGTTCTCAAAAGGTGTGCTGAAGCCTAGAGGCAATCTCAATGACCTCAGCCATCTCCACCAGTCTAAACTCACTCCAAACAGATGGAGTGCTCTTTGGAAGCCCATGGCGACCACTGTCGACCAGATTCTGGTCCACTGGCGGAACCCCCTGCCTGATGGCAGACACCCTGTCCAAGAAGAACCGAGCAAATCCATCACACAATGCATTCAAAAAAGCTACCTTCGGCTGTAGACAGGCAGGGTGAAGAAACCTGTCCACAGTCTGAAAGAGCACAGTTGGTCAGTTCCTCCCAGCGGCAATCTCCCTGGACAGGAATTCTGCCTTCTTACGGTTGATTGCCCCTGGTATGCACCATAGTGCATACTCAGGGCCAATTTGTCAGCCCCCAGGTCAGACTTCTGCCGGCAGCTCTCTAATCTCCGACCCAAAGTCTTCATCTCCTTGAGCTCCCCATCAAACCAAGGGGACCTCAAGTGAGAAGACCTGGGTCGTACACTGACTGGTGCGAGGGAGTCAAGCACACCAGAAAGCGCCCTATTACAGGCATCCACTACTGCGCACACACACCCCCGCATGCATTGTCCACAGTATATAGGTCAGCCCCAGCCAAAAAACCCTCGGGGGTAAGCTCCCACAAAGGGTGGTAGCTGACCACCTCTGCAGGGGGGAGGGCTACCGGTGGGGCCCTGAACCGGAACTTCACTGTGCAATGATCGGACCAAATGACCCTATCAACACTGAGACTATTTGTCTCAAGCCCCAGCGAGAACACCAAATCCAGCATGTGGCCACCCTGATGAGTCGAGGAAGTTACTCCCTGCACGCAGCCCAGAGAAGACATCATCTGGAGGAAATTATGACCCAGCCGAGAAGATTCATCCTCAGCCCAAACATTGAAGTCCCCCAGCACTAAACATCTGGGGACCTCCAATGTTTCACCGATGATGAAATTGGCCACTTCCTGCAGAAATCTCCGTCACCCCAGCAGGCGATAAATCAGGAGGACCAAGCAACTTGTGCCTGGTCCCCTACGGATGCCCACACACTCAAATGAACGTGGTATTCTCACTGGGTGCACGGTCAAGCCCAGCTCAGATCTAAAACAAATGGCTACCCCCACACCCCTGCATTCCACTGTGGGGCAGTGCACTACAGTATACCTGGATGGGATGGCAGCCTCTAAAACTGGGCCAGCATCATCACCAATCCAGGTCTCCATAATGCAAGCCAGATCGTCCAGAGAAACCAAGTCCACTATAATTGCAGTCTTGTTTCTGACCAATCTGGCATTGCAAAGCACTGCCCTCAGGGGATTAGTGGACAATGCAGCCCTACTGGCTACCTGCCCACTCGGTCTGGTGGGAACCCTGGTGACAGGAACTAAACACTTCGGCCTCTCCCCAAGTCTGGTCTAATCCCAGGGCACCTTCTGCACCCCACCACCTTGATCCTACCACCCATAGTGCAAGGGGCACCCAGCCCTGATCGAATCCTATGACTCCTCCCAATTCCAACCTCCCTACAGTGCCTAGCTGTAGTATCTGATACTGGAGGACTGAAAAAGGGCCAAAGATCAAACAGCCGGGATGCCCCATACACTACCCTGGCCCGACCCAGGTTTGCATGCATTCCCAGACACATCCTCCCCAACTACGTAATCCCAAAAACAAAACAAAACTCAATCAAACACAAACACACACACACACACACACACACACACACACACACAAAACAGAAATCAAATCACCAATAAACCCCCCAAAACAATCCCCTAAAACAAAACTCTAGATAAAATCTTCAAAAGAAATTCAAGAAACAAACTACAAATCGAATAAAAATGCCAATACTCAGAATGGCACAGTCACTTTCTATTCAAAATTTTCAAAGTCTTTTGGCAGTCAATTCCCAAGAGAAGTCCAAAATATAATCCTCAAGAAGCTCCGACACCGATCTCACCTGCTGCTGGGACCTCTAAAAAGATCCCAGAGATTTCTTAGGCCCCACAATCAATAAGTCCATGGGGGCCCAAGTCCCGAAGAGCAATCTGCAGATGAATATCCCGAATGGCACTCTCACTGCCAATAGGAAGATCTTTCAACAGTCATTAAAACCACAGAGGTTCTCTCACTGCCTCTGAAGTAAAAATTCAATTCATATGCAGCAAATAAAATCCCAATAAGTTATTTATTTAGAGATCAAAACTTGCTTTTGGAATGACAGGGCAGAATGAAAAAACCCCTCCACCACTCACCCCACGAGGGAAATACCCCGTGCTAAGGAGCCACGACCATGGTCCCCAGCTGGAGCCCGCTAAAAAGAAGGCTACCCCGACAGACCTAGAGGCCGCCGATAGCACATCCACTCTTCATTAGACATGCACTGGCACCCCCGTAGTGGCCCCAATACACACATAGGCACCCCTCAAAGGATGAGTAGGAAGCGGAATACTAAGTGCCCAGATCGTCCTCACTTCAGTGAAGCATTACAAGTCCGCTAATTAAAAGCAGCATGGTAAACATACAAAACTCGCCAACATAGCATGCAAGCAGTACCTTGAAGCAGTTCACAAACACTACTGTCCAACAACCACAAAGTACTTATCTCCCAGTGTGACTCCTTAATACTTATCCTCCTCCTCTGATGGAATGTCTTCCTGGTTCACTTTCTGGGCTAAACACAGATGTCCAGGACAAAAAAACAATAGTCTCCTCCTCGGTCCCACCAGTCTGTCAGCGAGACAATAGCAGCACACCAAATATGGTGCACAGTCTGATACAGAGCAGAATCTGCAACACACACCCGCCCGACACACCAAGCACCCAAGCGGGAATGCAGATCCAGTCACACCTGCCCTCCAAATCCAAACAACCAGCACTGCTTTCTCCAGTCTCCCGATCCGCCGACAGGACCACAGCAGCCCCCAAACTCAATGACACAAACGGGATGAAATGGGGTTCAATAACAATTCCAACAACAGCTTCAGTTTCAGTATAGGACCGATGTCCAGGACCAGGAATCAGCACATAGACGCAAACTGCCAAACTACACGGCAGATAAACGCAGACTGCAGATAAACGCAGACTGCAAAATAAATAAAACAGGACTCCGACTGACTGCTGAAAAAATAACATGGGATTCAAGCTCAGCAAACTCAACAAAATGAGCACAAAAGAAAAATAAAACAAAATACAAAAGAAAACTATGCAGACGGTCAGCCCAGCGTGGCCGCCATCTTGAAATTCACTCAGGTGTACCGGATACCTACCTGCCTGCTGTCCCTTCAACATCCATGCCTTTCTCTCTGACCTTCAGCACTTGAACTGGCAAGCTTTTTACTTGGCTTCCTTCATGAATGAGGCCTATGAGGTCTTTCGGAGTATTGTACTGAGTATATTAAATTGCCATGCACCCTTACTAAAAGTTTGTACGAAATAAAAATCAACCCCCTGGTTCACGGATAACCTAAAAAAAGCATTATTTAATCGTGACCTCCTTTGGAAAAAAGCCCCAAAAACTAAATTGCCATCTGACTGGACAGCCTTTAGGGTGGCTAGGAATCAATGCACGAAGCTAATTAGGGCAGAAAAAGCCACCAACTATCGTACCAAATTGGAATCCTCTGCCAAATGTCCAGCCAAATTCTGGAAGACCCTAAGGGATCTAGAGGGATATTCCCCAGTAAATACACTTCCAGCTAAAATCTCCTCTGATGGTTCCTACTTCATGGACAAGCAGATGATTCTGGACCTTTTCAACAACCATTTTGCCACTGCTGGGTTACCTTTTGACTCCTCTCCCACAAATAACCTTCACACCCAGTTTTGTGTTCAGAACCTGGAAAGCTCAGTCCCGGGCAACCCTACTCCTAATATGGTATTCACCTTCAAGCAAATCACCCTGAAGGAAGTTGAAGACTTACTTCTGGACTTGGACACCAGAAAGAGTGAAGTTGCTGATTTGATTGACCCCTGCTTCCTGAAGCTTAGTTACCATGTCCTGGCTCACCCCATTACTCAACTCTTTA
This sequence comes from Neoceratodus forsteri, assembly GCA_016271365.2. Classification (NCBI taxonomy): domain Eukaryota; kingdom Metazoa; phylum Chordata; order Ceratodontiformes; family Ceratodontidae; genus Neoceratodus; species Neoceratodus forsteri. The sequence goes on from CM057453.1 coordinate 1,269,316,719, forward strand.
ATTTATCCTTGACCCAGGGGATCTTTCCATCCATCTGGAAAACCACCCAAGTCATTCCCCTCTTCGTGTCTAGTGACCAAAATAACTACAGTCCAATATCCTTGCTATCTGTCCTCTCCAAATTGTTGGAGAAACTAGTTAACGCCCAGCTGAGGAACTACCTAGAGACCTTCAATCTGTTGAATCCAGTACAATCTGGCTTTAGGCCATGCCACAGTACTATATCCACTCTTGCTAATGTCACTAATGACTAGCAGAAGGCCTTAGACACCAGGGGCCCGATTCTAAGATGCATGTCACAATTTGCAGGCGTATGCGTGTTATGACATTCGCCACTATGTCGTATTCCAGAACAGGCAGGGTCCCCGACGCTTATGCCCTGTGACTTGCAGCAGCTCCAGGGTTGTGCCACAGGAAGGGTGCACCTCACCTGGGTACTGCAAGCTGCCGATGGCAGGGTGCAGCTCCCCATGCTCCCCCAGGCCCCAAACATGCCTGCAAGCCTCCATGGGTCATGGGAGGGGGTGTCAGCTGCATGGCACAGGCATGGGGTGACAGGGCATGACAGACAAGCATGCTGATGGGTGGCACCCTGGTATTGGGAGGGGGGTTGCTCTGTGGTGGGGGTCCGTGGGGCATGGCTATGTGTGGGGTTTGGCACTGCAGGGGGGACTGGTGATTTGCCAGGATGGAAGCCCTTTAGACCAGCTAAAAGCTGGTCTAACCCCGCAGTGGCCGCAGTGGGTCTTGGACCGGCATGGTGGGCTTATGGAAGCCACTCTTTTGGAATGGGGTACAGATGCTGCCATAACCCTCCCTTCTGCCATGCCATAGAGGCCATGGGTGGTGGAAGCCCCCTTGGGAACAGCCTGCCCAGGCCATGGTGCAGGCCACCTCTTAGAATCCGGACCGGCATAACGAATGTCACAAGGTGTGACTTGCGCCACTGGGTTTGGTGCAAGTCACCTTGTGACATGTGTAACCTGACTTAGAATCGGGCCCCAGGAATTACGTGTGTGCCTTGTTTCTTGACCTGAGTAAGGTCTTTGATGCCTTGGATCATAATTTGCTTCTGGTCTCACTTAGTAATGTCGGTCTTGACACCGGTGCTCTAAGCTGGTTTACCAGCTATCTTACTAGTTGCTTCCAGCAGGTCAAAGCTGAAAGAGACCTTTGTCCTCTAAAAACGCTGCAGAGAGGTGTGCCACAGAGCTCCAGCCTGGGACCTCTTCTCTTCGCATTATACATTAACAATATTGATTCAGGTATCAAGTCAGCTAGCATCCACCTCTTTTCAGATGACATGGTTCTTTACATTGATAGGCCTTCTCCAGAACTCGCCAGTAGTGACCTCCAATCAGACTTTAATTGTTTGCAAGTCATCCTCCTGTGTCAAAAATTATTACTTAATGACAAAAAAACTAAGGCGATGTTCTTCTCCCCAGTTATCAACACCCCAGATCCTTACACCTTTGGCCAAGTTCCTCAAATAACCAGGCTACTGGGCAAATCCTTAGACAATGTGACAAAATTCAAGTATCTGGACCTTTGGACTGACCACAAATTGTCCTTCATAGACCACATCGAAGAGCTCTTGAAAAAACTCAGACAAAGGCTTGGGCTCTTCTAGTGACTTAAGAATCTGCTTACCTAGGATGCAAAAGTCATGCTGGTGCAAACCATGTTTATCCCCCCTTAGACTATGCTGACTTCATTTATGGACATGGTCTAAGCTCCGCTCTATCCAAACTCGACACCCTCTACCACCATGCTATAAGATTTATTTCCGGGACTCTGTACTCCACCCACCATTGCACACTGTATGCCATGACTGGGTGGACATCTCTGAGTCTTAGGAGACAGAGAAACGCTGCACTATAGACCTTTAAAGCCCTCACCGGGAAACTCCCACGGTACATTGCTGCATGTCTAACGATGTGTGCTATGGGTAGCTATGCATTGAGAAGCCTCTCCTACACCTTACTCCTCACTCCTAAGATCAACTTCCGCTTTGGTCATTCATCCCTAAGCTATGCGCTCCCCTCACTTTGGAATAAAATTCAGAAAACACTGAAATTAGTAATACCTATAAAATTGCCTGCCTTCCAATTGATTCTTGAACATTCCCTCACTGAGACCTGCAGTTGCTTCCAGTGACTTCTGATTGCAACTAGGACTTGGACATCTACTCTATGTGACCCTTAGTGTGACTCTGTAATTGCCTCCCCTGACTACCACTCGCCTCCTAGGGACTGGGACACTATCCTGTGCCCTCTGGTTGTTCCTGCTTGTCCTTCTTCTTTGCTTGTACCCCCTACCTCTCCCTCCTCTCTCTTTAGCCCTGTAACCCTTCCCACTCCTCTCCCTCCTTGTTTTCTGCTTTGATACTTGTACCCATTCTAACCCCCCTTATAAAATCATTGCTTTGCTTTGCATATTCCTTCTACACTGCATTGTATATTTGTCTGTTTTGCACATATTGGGCTAGATATTCAAAAGTGAGCCCAGAACATGCGCAAGTGGAGGTGCCATGCAATCCAGATGCACCACAGCACAAAACTGCAATATTCAGCAGTTGCGCCACAGAAATGATCTGGCACAAACAATGCTGAATATTGCAAAGATGCACCATGGCACAAACAGATATGCGCCAGAGCAACCTGAAATGCTCTGGAGCAACTGTGCAGGCTGAATATAGCAGATGGAGCAAGTTGCAGCAGGTGACAGGGAAAATGTTCACGTCTGTGCAAAGGCACAGGACCGTGGCAGTGGAGGCAGGGCACAACTGCAATGGTAAAGGAGGGGCAGATGGCACAGAAACAGTGCAGAGCCCAACACCCACAAGCACAGTGCAGAGCACCACACAGTCATGGGCAACCAATGGGACAGGGCACACAACCAGCATGGCACAGACGGCTGCAGGGAATGAGCACCCCAGGACCAGAGTCCCAACAGCCAACATGGAATATTTTAATTTTTATTTATTTATTACAGTCTTGGATAATACCATTTGTGCTAGAAACTCTTTACATAGGTTCCACGACATGTACAATACAAAACAACTTGAATAATGTGAACAGTTACACAGAGAGATTACGGTAATACAGGATAAATAACAGGATATGTAGAACATAATAGCACATCAAGCAAAATATAAACAAGGTTATGAAGGGTTATTAAATACTTTGCCGATCCAGTGTGGGGAGAGTAATAAGAAAAATAACACTTGAGAGTTGGGTGCTCAGGGGAACAGGACCCTGACTGTTATATAGGAGGACAGCGTAAGTGGGCACCAGAGGGCAAAGGTGGCAAGAAGCATAAAGGAGAGAGAGAGAGAGAGGTGGGTTGAGTGGAGGTAGACTGTGCAGATCAGGATGTAGGACTAATGAAGGCAGTCACATCAGGAGTTCAGCACCATCATGCGAAGGCACCATGCAGGCACAATGGTCCACAGGCACACTGGTAGACAGCACACAGTGTTATGCGTCATATGCCATACAGGCACACAGGGACACAGTGTAGGGTACCTTGCAACACAGCAACAAGGGGAACAGCGACACAGCAGGGGTGGACACCATGCTGGATATGTGGACCTGGGCACAGGACACTGCTGGAAGCTCAGAGCCAGACCCCAACCCCGGCAACCCATGGAAGACTGACATGCAGGGATGTGACAGACAAGGTAGTAGGTATCCACCGGTGTCACACTGCGGATACATCATTGGCCACAACATGTCCCACCCAGACTCCAACCATGGTCAACAACAGCACACTGAAGCAACAGGCATGTGAGGGAGACACAGAAACACACAAGAAAATATGAAAAATGTTTTAATACAGAAATGGAGAAAAAGCAGTACAACAAAACAATAAGAAACAGGCAATGGGAAGGATACATCATGGAATGAACAAGACAAAATAAATAGGGGGCACAAGCCAACAGTGAAATCAGAGAAGGGTAGCAAAAACAACAAACAACAATACCAAGCAATGGGGAATTGGGGTGAGAAGAGAGAGCCATAGGAGGGGAACAACAATGTCCATGGGAAATGGGGATGTGGGGAAGGAAAACCTGGGGCTACATACATTAATGTCTGTGGCCTAATGCCACAGCTGATGAATGACCCCCCCTCATGCGTCACACCTCAGTGACCTTGTGGTCACAAGCTGTCTCCTAGACAGGCGCATGTGGACCGCCATCTGACTGTACACCGTGAAAGCCATCTGCTGCAGTTGGAGGATTCCACCACCCAGGACGCCCACACCACGCTGTCCTCTCCCTGGCCCTGGATGACCCATGCAAGGAAAACACAGAACAGCTACTGAGTGACAGGTCCCATACATTGAAAGCTCCCCCGGGCTGTGTGTTTATAGGTCTGGGTCTGGGCAGACCCATGGATAAGGCCACCAACAGCACACACACACAGCAGACAATGACAGCAGTCCAGAAAACAGTGCCACACAAGGAAGGGGATGTTTGCCAGGGAGTACCTAGCATTGCGACATGTGCACAAACCCCCCACAGTGAGGGACCGATGCCCTCAGATGCAACACTCAAGCAGGTCCAGCAGCATCTGCTTGTGTGCACTGTGGGTCACACACAGCCACCACCAGTGACAGCAACACGATAACAGGACACAGATGCCATGCGCGCGATGGGACAACCACATGCTGCCGGCCAACACTGGCAACAGTGCCTGAGAACCAGCACATGCACATGCACAGAATGCAGGCAATGGCCTGCTGTGTGGAATGCCCCCTCCCCCCACCAACACTCAGTCCCAGGTACTGAGGACAGCTGCAAATGTCACGCTTACCTGCCAGCTGGCCCGCAGGCCCAGCTGCTGCCCCACTGGCTGGCTGGTGGCCACACCTATTGGCCTCTTCCATGGCCCGCCTGTGCGCCTCCTGCCCTGGAAAGGAAACACAAAGAAAATGCACAATGAGTAGTATGCAGACACCAAACACACAGCCCACACCGGAGCAAGCCCCTCACAATGCACTATGCCACACTGCACCATGCTGGTAATGGGGGCCGCAACCCACAAACTGGACACAACATGGTGGGCCACTGGCACAGTGCACAGCATGGCCTCACAACAGCACCCACACACCCAAACAAGGTGGGCCCACCCTGTGTGCAGGTGCACATGCACCTGCCACACACCCCAATGCCCACTCTAGCATTCAGAAGTGGCATGCACAATGCACAGACAGACATACCTGGTTGTGGGACCACACCATGGTGGGCATGGTCCTGCAGTCTTCTAAACCTCTCTGGATCATGACGGTGCAGGTCACCATACCGGTGATGGCACTGTTCACCTGTCCTGGGGACACCAGTGCGTCTTTCCAGGCCATCTGCAACATGGGCCCACACCTGGGACTGTGCCTCCTACAGTTCCACTGCCCCAAACAATTGGTCTTCCAGTGGGGCAACCACTGCCACGAGGTTGCCCATGTCCGCCTTGCTCTAGTTCCTGGCCTGAGGGCAGACACTCCTGGCATGTGCCATACTTGCAGCACAATACACCAGGCCCACTGTGCAGTCTACTGCTGTACTGTGACCCCTGTAGCACTGCCACACCGGTTGCATGACAGGAATACACAGACCACCACTGCGCAGCATGTAAATGCCCGATAAGCATGTACCAATGGGACCTACCACGTATTACCGCACATGCACAATGCTGGAAGTAAGAGCGGGAGACTGGGGTCACATATGCGACCCATGTCTGCGCAGCAGTGCATCACCACCATCTTATGATGGTCACGTGGTGCCACACATATCGCACACCAATGGCATAAGAACCACACCTGCGTGGTGACGGCTAATGGCGCAGCCTGCCCGCATGCACAGTATGGACCATATGTGCGATACACAGACACATACATAGCACAGCAGGCTGTGTGCATGGCAATTGCAGTACTGTATATCGTCCTTGCGCAGAATATGTGCCAGTGAATTGCTCTGGTGCAACATGGTTGCACATCACACAGTCATTTGCCCCAGAGCAATTCTGCAATATTCGGCCAGATTATGCAAATTCCCTCATGAGCCAATTCCAGGTGATAGTCAGCACATTAGCATCTCATTACTGGTTGCTCCACAGCTCAGGCACATGAGTTGAGCCATTAAAGTGACACCACACAGCACTGGTCACTGACAGGAATTGCAGCCTTGAAGGTAGGTTTGTTTACATTTCCATTGCTGATAGCTGTATTGCACTGCCACAATTTATCTGTTGCACAGCAACAGGGGATGCTACCATACTGCTCATCTGTGCACCATTCCTTTTCACAGGTAGCATTATGTTGGATTCTGAGTGTGCAGAGGAGCTGGGCCCTGGCAGGAAACGCAGGCCAAACTTTACCAAGGATGAAAAATAGTCCCTGGTGGAGTCACATGTTGCCAGGGAGGAACTCTTGAGTGGGGCCACAGGAACTGCCCAGGAATGGGCTACACGCTGAGATGAGGTTGCCACCTATGTGAATGCCCATGGATGCTACAACCACACACACCCCAGGAGTGCAAGAAGAAGATGGGCATGGACAAATTCCGGATAAAAGAGAAAATTGCTGCTATTAGGGCATCACTCCACAAAACAGGTGGTGGACCCTCGACAACAGCCATCCTCAATGTGGAGGAGGAGCTGCTGGCATCTACATTCACCCGAGCATCCATTGAAGGCATTCTGGGGGGTGGGTTTCAGACAGGTGGCAGCCCGTCACAGCACTATGAGTATACCAGTGGAACACTTGGTGGGGGGTGGCATGTGCAGGCCATTGGTGTGCCTGGTACACGGCATGGGTGCCTTAGTGTGCATGTTGCATCTTGGGGTGGTGCACTGTCTGCATGGCCACACTGAGGTCCAGCATGGTCCCCTGTGTGCTGTGTGGCAGCTGTGGGAACTCTGCCATGGTTGGGTGGTGCCTGGTCCAGGGATAACACTATAGCTGGCACGCATGTTACAAGGGTGACCACTGCAGGATGTGCATGCATGTGGCCATACACAGTGGACACTTTCACAGGCATGTCACACCAGACAGGGTCGGCACAGTTGTGCTATATGCCATTGGGTGGACGGTACTGCTTGTCAGTTGTGGGCATGTGTCACACATGTCCTGTTCAACGCCTGTGTCCTGACGGGCATGGGCAGCGGTGCTGCCACTCTACACATAGGGCATGGAAAGCACACCTGTGGCACACATGCAGACATGCCACTGTATAGCTGACTACCTGCAATGCATCACTGACACACTAACCACTCTCCATCCTGTCTTTCAGCTCCATCTTGCCTCAGGGGTGCTGTCCAGGCTGGACCTAGAACCATAGCACAGGACGATACTGTGCCATCAACATTCACCTACTTGGTCTTGGCGATGAGGACCCTTTTGCTGACCTACTCATGCAGGACAGTCTCCCTGTGCTTATGCCAGCCACACAGGATGAGGATGATTTCGACACTGATGATGACATCACACACATATTGGGGTTTCCAGGTATCGACATCCCTCCCCACATTCCAGTAGTCCCACAGGCAACAGCAGGCAGTGCTGGCAGGTCAGGGAACATGCATGCACCCCCTGCCAGAGACTCACCCTGGCAGCAATAGACACCACTGCCGGGGTTGACAGGGGATGGGGTGCAGGTGTGGGCACTGGTTCCGTCGGACAGGTCCAGCAGGCTGTCATCGTGCTGCAACAGCCTGGGGGGGACCCTGAGTAGCACTCCCTAAGGGCTGCCATTGGCACCTGCAGTCAGTCCCTGCCCCATCCGTAGACTCCTGTGCAGTGTTCCCACTCGAGGGATGTGGCACAGCAGGCTGCCACCTCCCCGCCTGTTGGCATCAGGATCATGTCACGCCAGGCACCGACAGGCTGGATGAATACACCTGGTTTCTGCGGGACTCTGTTGAAAACCAGGCAATGTTCAGGGCAGAGATGCATGCACTGCTGGTTGTGGTGCATCAACTGTCTGAGCATGGGGCCATGGGATGTGCCCAGCTAATTGGTGAGATCTGGCAACTGTGGGTGGCCACGAACACATCACTGGACTGCATTGTAGAGATCATTGCTGCAAGCTTTGCAATGCTGGCATCCACTGGTCACAGCAGGGCACACAGGACTCTCTGTATTGCAACGGCCACACCCAGGGCTCTGTGTCTGGCAACCCCATCAAGGCAAGTGCTGCCCACTTCCATACCAATCCCCAACACACCCGGCAACAGTCTGTTCACTGGTCTGTACACATCCATGAGGACCCAGTTGCGTTCTCAGGCCTCTACCCCCATTGATGTAGTGATGACACCCCCTGTGGCTGTTGAGCTGCCTGTGGCTGCCACAAAGTCAGGACATGGCCCCACCTGTGGCCATGGTGGTCGTGGATCCACACGGCAGTCCTGACAGGTTCACTGGCCAGTCCAGTCCCCTGCTGCCATTGCCAGCAGCTCATATTATGGGCTGTGGCCTGGTTCACTTGCTGTGGCACACTTGTGGCCTGGGTCATGGTTGGCATGTGTGTGAGAAGTGGTGCCGGACCATGTGGCATGGGTGTGATGAGTGCAGCACTGTGTTGGCATTGCCTGTGTGCCAGTGCATTCCCTGCCTTGCTGTGCACCCTGTGGCAGTACAATTGCATGTGCCTGCATGCATGTGTGGTCCTGATCATACACCAAACAGTTACAGACTGTTCAGGTATATCTTTGTTGTTCCATGTGCATGCGTTTGCATGCCTGCGTGCCCACCTGTGTGACTGGTGTGTGTCCTAGTGTCCCTGCATGCATCTCTCTGTGTCTGTGTATATATGTGGTGCTATGCGTGCCCTGCTTACCTGTGTGGTACTCACCTGCAGTTCCCGAAGTGCTTCTCAGCAATGGTATCCTGGTGCCTCCTGGCACGTGCAACCAGCCTGGGATCCCTCCTCTCCATGGCTGGCTGCCCACCCCCATCCTGATGGTCCTCCTCCTCATCATCATCTGTACTGTTGCCCTCTTCCAGCTGGACAGGTATTCCACGGTCAATGGCCATGTTGTTCAGCATACAACAGGCCAGGAATATCACACAGGCTTTCTCAGGTCTGTATTGTAGGGCACCACCTGACCTGTCTAGGCAACGGAAACGCATTTTGAGCATGCCAAAGACATGCTCTATGATGTTGCATGTAGCGATGTGTGCCTTATTGCACCTTTCCTTGGCCCCATTGCTGAATCGCCATATGGGTGTGAGCAGCCAGGGTCAGAGGGGATATGCACTGTCACCTGTGGAGAGAGCACATGTGTTAGTAGACACTCTGTCAGGCCCTTTCCTTCTTTCCACCACCTGTCAACACTGCCACTATCTGCCCCCTGTATGCTCTTACCATAGCCCCCATGCACAGCTCTTGGGCCACCATTGCTGGCACAACATGTATGTCCTACCCGTCTGTTGCTACTCCTCCTTAGGCATGTGGAACCATGTCCCTGCTGCATGCATTGTGCCACTGTTCTGGCTGGCCGTTGTGACCACTGAACCCAGGGCCGCTCATGGTGCCTCATACCCATGGTGGTGCAGAACGATGATATGCACATGCCATGCATGCCCCATGTCCAGCACCTCATGGGCCCCTTTATGCATGCTCCCCTGCAATGTCATCAGGCTCCATTTCCAAGCATGTCTTGTCGCCTAGCACTGTCCTTGTTCCCCACCACCCCTTCCAGCTGCTGTGTGGTGTTACACACCACTGCGGTTGTTCTCCTCTTCCCTGTCTCAACTCACCAACTAGGTGCCCCATGGGGATTACCCCACACTCAAATCTCTGGCACAGGATGGAATGGTGCCAGATGAATGTGTCATATGTACTCCCAGGATGTGTGGTGCACACATTGATGATGCACCCTGTGGGACTGCACACCACCTGGCCGTTGATGGAGTAGTATCCCTTCCTGTTCATATATGCTGCTCCTTCTGGGCCAGATGGTGCACGTATGGCCACTTGGGTGCAGTCAGTGGACCCTATCATGAGTGGCATGCGTGCCGCCCTGTGGAATTCCTGCATGTTTGCTGTATGCTCTGCCTGTGTGCTTGGGAATTTGATGCACTCTGAAGCATGTGGCAGCAGAGCGTTGAGGACCTGGGTGAGGAGGCAGGATGTGGCAGACTGGGATATACCAGTGGTGGCACCCACTGGTTTCTGGAAGGTGCCCGTGGTGAGCAAGCACATTACCGCTGTCACCTTGGTCTCCACCGACATGGCATGGCTCCTTCAGTTGGGTCCCTGCAGTTTGTCATGGCACAGCTCACAGAACTGCCTCAGAATTGCCCTGTTAATGCGGTACCTGCCCACTATCTCTGTGTCACTGTAGTTCTCAAATGTGAGCCGGGTACAGTACCGTCTCTGTTGGGCATACTGCCAGTGGGCCCTTACACAGCCACGTTGTTGTCCCTCCCTCCCTCGTCCTCACCCCTCTCATTACCTGCACCATCAAGAATGCTGTGGCATCCACTTGTTCCTGGATGTTCTGCTCTCTGCCTGTGGGGTGTGTGCAGTTGAGCCTTTTCCTTTTATGCTCAGCTTTGTGCTGCACATCTTGTGAGTTGCTCCACAGTTGCGCAGTGTGTTTGGGCTAAATATGCGGTTGCACCACATATTCATGGTTACTCCCTCTATTTGCACTGCATACATTATCTTTGTTCTGTGGCGCATCTGGAATTGCAAACTGCATTTCACCCTTTTGAATATGGCTCCGGGGTGCATTTCTGGTGTTGTGCCAACGTATTTTAGTTACGTCATGAGCAACTCCTTTGAATATCTAGGCCATATTGTATCTAAATATTGAATATAGTTGCTGCTTTTTATCTTCCACTGTTATTGCTCCCATTCCATTGTACTCTACACATTGTTGTTTAATCTCTCAATTTTCCTGTTTTATTTTTTTGTAGCACCTTGTCTTTTGTTATGCCTCTGTACCCAGATCTGCCTTGCAAATGAGTTTCCGCTCAATGGTGTTTCACCTGGTTAAATAAAGATTGATTGAGGTCAGCTGAGAACATAGGGACATGGGAGGTCCCACATCTGACACCGGGAGTGGGCATCAGAAACATCAAAAAAATATCTTATGGCACACTGGGGTGGGCTCCCAGTGTGCCACATTAATGGGGGGGGGGATACATGCTGACATGGGGATTGAGCACCCTGATGTCAGCAGGGGATGGAGAATGGAGGGTGCAGGGTGGGCAGCAGCAGTGGGAGGGAGCACATTTGTCATCCTGCTGTGTGACTGGTTGAAAGGGAGGGGGGGCTGCCGCTGCAATGACGAAACTGCCCCTGATTGCAGCAGCAGATTTCACAGAGGGTATGGGACAGGCAACAGCAGTGGGAGGGAGCTAATTTGTTGTCCTGCTGTGTGACTAGTTGGGAGGGGGGGGGACTGCTGCTGCAATGAATAACCTGCCCCTGACTGCAGCGACAGATTTCTTTCAAGTGCGGAGCTCGCTCTGAAACTGCTGTCATCGGTAGCTTCAGCATTAATTGGTGGCCGACGGATGAGCCCATTAAAGCGTTCACTAGATTGGCCACAGCAATGCCACACCTCTGCAATGATCCACTACCTCAATATGTTTCTTGTGCGCTGTGTGAGCAAGCAAGCATAAAAAGGTCAAGTTTATAAAAGGGCACCCATTTTGTTTTCACTTCCTTATTGTGTCAGACATTATTTGAACGTCTCAATCTGCATTGTGAAAAATGAGTCTAAGCCTACTGTGTAATTACCAGTGTGTATGTGTCTTTGGAAGAGCAGCAAAAATCTGTTTTTGGTGCTTAAATGTCGTGTCTCGTTTGTAACAGGGGACTTCCTGAAAACAGTGGTCCCTGTTACAAACAAGACTTTTTGTTGTGATTATTAAGAGATTTTAGTTTCATTTGAGTTAATATTTGTTTGGATGGTGTAAAAAGGCTTGTGATTTTAAAATTGCCATTCACATGCTTTGGGGGAGGGGTTGGGGCTACCAGCTCACCTGAAAATGCATTGCAGGCGGGATGTTTGCTTCAAAGCATGTGGAAAAAATGTATAGGGTGCTGAAGTAATTTACTAGTACATCTAAAGTGAAAAAAGAATTGGATCCATGTCTTCATTTTCAAAAGTTGTCCTAAAAGCCCAATTTCAAGTGCAATCCTGTTTGTAACAGGAATCCCCCTGAAAACAGCAGCCCCTGTTACAAACAAGACTTTTGCTGGAACTTAGTTTTGTATTGTGATTATTAATAGATTTTACTTTCATTTGAGTTAATATTTGTTTGGGTAATGTGACAAAGGCTTGTGGTTTTAAAATGGCCATCCACATGCTTTGGGGGAGGGGTGGGGGCTACAAGCTCACCTGAAAATACATTGGAAATAGGATGTTTGCTTCAAAGCATGTGGGAAAAAATGTATAGGGTGCCTCAGTAATTTATTAATACATCTAAAGTGAAAAAAGAATTGGATCCATGTAAGCATTTTTAAAAATTGTCTTAAAAGCCCAATTTGAAGTCCAATCCAGTTTAACAGAGACCTCTTTAAAACAGTGGTCCCTGTTACAAACAAGACTTCTCGTGGCACCTTAGTTTTCAAGTGCGTTTAAAATGATTTTTGTTTCATGTGAGTGAGCATTTGTTTTGGTGGTGTAACAAAGGCTTGTGGTTTGAAAATGGCTGCCTGCATGATTTTGCATGAAGAGGCATAGTACCGAGACTGCTCTGGTTCGGGTGCTCAATGATCTCTTGATGGCAAGAGATCAGAGAAACTGCTCTATCTTGGTTCTCCTTGATCTCTCTTCAGCCTTTGACACTGTAGACCATGGGGTTTTGCTCAAGCACCTGAGGTTCATCTGTGGACTGTCGGGTACAGTTCTCAGATGGTTTACATCTTTCCTATCTGGAAGAAAACAGAGTTGTGTCGGGTATTTATTCCTCTGACCCTTTCTCTCTGCAGTGTGGGGTTCCTCAGGGCTCCTTGCACTCCCCCATGTTGTTTGCAGTGTATATGCTGCCCCTCAGAGACATCGTAAGGTGGTATGGGCTGAGGTTTCACTGTTATGCTGATGATACCTAGCTCTACCTGTTTTTTGCGCCCGACCAGGTTAGTGCTTTCTTGTTATTTAATAGCTGCCTCACTGAAATCCATGACTGGGTGAACTCGAGATGGTTAAAGTTGAACGCCGGTAAGACCAAGGTTATGGTGGTGGACCCTGGTAGCAGGATGGAGGGGTTGAGGTCTGATCAGCCTTCTGTTTTTTTCCTGGGGGGGGGATCAGATCCTTACCTCTGAATGGGTGCGTAACCTGGGAGTGGTATTGGGCGATGGGCTGACCCTTCATCATCAGGTGTCAGCAGTCGTTAAGTCTGCTTTTTATCATCTTAGAAACATTGCTAGGGTGAAACACCTTGTTCTGTCTGGTGATTTACCTGTATTGATCCATGCCTTCGTGTCCTCTCACCTTGACTACTGCAACTCTCTGTATGTGGGGCTTCCTGGGGTTGATATCCGCCGCTTGCAGCTAGTGCAGAACGCTGCTGCTAGATTGTTGACAGGGGTATCAAGAAGGACGCGTACTGCCCCTGTTTCGCACGATCTGCACTGGCTGCCAATACAGTGGTGGATCACCTTTAAAGTAGGTCTTTTGACCTTCAAAGCCCTGCATGGACTTGGCCCTGGCTACTTGAAAGAGCTTCTGATTCCCTACAGCCCTGTACGACAGCTCTGTTCAGCTGATGAGGGGTTGCTGGAGATTCTGAGGGTTACTTTAAAATCTTCTGGGGCCCGGGCTTTTATGTTTATAGACTGGACCCTCTGGAATTCTCTGCCTCACCAGCTTCAGGAATGCACGACCGTGGAGATTTTCAAGCGGGAACTTAAGACCCATCTGTGGAGTCAAGCTTTTATGATCTGAGATTTTGTTTTTACTCTGATTTTATATATGTATTTTCTGATTTTATTGTTCATTTGTACAGTGCCTTGGTGCTTGAAAGGTGCTTAATAAATAAAGTTTTATTATTATTATATTATTACTATTATTATTATTTTGTGGGGGGGGGCGGCCAGCTCAAAACAGTGATCCATGTTACAACTGAGACTGTTTTATTTTTCTTATTTTCAAATACTTTTGTTTAATAAAACGGTTATTTTTAGTCACTGTTCCTAATGGAGAGTTAAAACTAAGGCGTACCTTTGTATGCTGTAGGGGGTAGGGTACTGCCAGTGTTTGATTATATTGGGTGTTTGTACTAGAATATGAAACTAAAAATAAAACAAAATGATACTTCAGAAATTTCCTACTAAATGGTACAGCGCACAAAGCTAAACATCAAGGTTTATATTTTAAATGTCTGACAGGGCTGGGGAGTTCTAGAACAGTGCCACTAGGCCCCAGGGACTGCTGACGGAGATGGGAAGGGGATGGGACTGACCTCTGGTCTCTATGGGGGGGAGGAACTGCTGACAAGGCTGGGGAGTTCTAGGATGGTGCCACTAGGCCCCAGGGACTGCTGACAGAGATGGGGAGGGGATGGGACTGACCTCTGGTCCCATTGGGACTGCCGAGTTGTAGGAATGTCTACCAGGCCCCAGGGATTGATTAGAGGGATGGGCAGGGGGATGGGACTGACTTCAAGTCCAATAGGAAGGCTAGCAGGGCTGGGGAGTTCTAGAATGATGCCACTAGGCCACTGGGGCCTGCTGACAGAGATGGGGAGGGGATGGGACTGACCTCGGGTCTCTATTGGGGAGTTCTAGAATGGTGCCACTAAGCCCCAGGGACTGATAGATATGGGAGGAGGGAGGGACTGACCTTGGGTCCCATGGGGACTGCTGAGTTGTAGGAATGTCTACCAGGCCCCAGAGATTGATTAGAGGGATGGGCAGGGGGATGAGACTGACTTCAAGTCCAATGGGAAGGCTAGCAGGGCTGGGGGGGTTCTAGGATGGTGCCACTAGGGCACTGGGGCCTGCTGATGGAGATGGGGAGTGGATGGGACTGACCTCTGGTCTCTGGGGGGTGGGAGGGACTGCTGACAGGGCTGGAGAGTTCTAGGATGCTGCCACTAGGCCCCAGGGACTGCTGAAGGAGATGGTGAGGGGATGGGACTGACCTTGGGTCCCATGGGGACTGCTGAGTAGTAGGAATGTCTACCAGGCCCCAGAGACTGATGACAGTGATGGGCAGGAGGATGTGACTGATCTCAGGTCCAATGGGATGGCTAGCAGGGGTGGAGAGGTTTAGGAATGTGCCACCAGGCCCCAGGGACTGCTGACAGAGATGGGGAGTGGATGGGACTGACCTTGGGTCCCATGGGGACTGCTGAGTTGTAGTAATGTCTATCAGGCCCCAGAGACTGATGACAGTGATGAGCAGAGGGATGGGACTGATCTCAAGTCCGATGTGAAGGCTAGCAGCAGTGGAGAGGTTTAAGAATGTACCAGCAGGCCCCTGGCTGATGGAGATGGGGAGTGGATGGGACTGACCTCGTGTGCCTCCATTTTGTTTGCAAAATAGTGGTTGTGGCTGTGCTTGTCTCCATTTTGTTTGCAATCCAGTGGGTCACCTACATTCCCATCTGGTGGATTTAGTCACATCTGGTGGATTCAGTTATGCTGTCAACTGGGGTCTGCCAGGTCTCTGGTCAGTCTTTCATGGGGTGCTGGTGGGTATGCAGGTGGTGTACTGCACACACCTACTCAAGCTGAGTCACTGTCTGCCAGCGTCTGCATTCTTGTCTGGTGGATTCAATTACGCCATCACCTTGGGTCTGCCAGGTCTCTGGTCAATCTTTCATGGGCCCTGATGGGTGTGCTCGAGCTGAGTTACTGTAGGCTGGGACCTGTGTTCTCATCTGCTGGATTCAGTTATGCCATCACTTGGGGTCTGCCAGGTCCCTGGTCAATCGTTCATGGGGCCCTGGTGGATGTGCAGGTGGTATACTGCATACACCTGCTTGAGTTGAGTCACTGTAGGCTGGCGCTCCGCTTTCTTGTCTGGTGAATTCATTTACACCATCACTTACGGTCTCCCATTTTGTTTTTGACAGAATCTATACAGCAACAAAATGAGTAACACCACTGTGCCAACTAAGCATGCTGTTGCAATGCACAAGTACAGGCAAAATATCAAAGCCAACCCAAAGACCTATCAAGAATACAGATCATCTGAGTTGCAGAGACCTCCTTAAGAACATGGATGATGAAACAAGGAAAGGGTACAATGTGGCTAGCAAGCTAAGAAGGCAGGAGTACTGCATGCGAAAGAAGCTACAGGCCTTAACAGACAAGAAAATTGGGGAAAAAAAACAATGTACCAGAGCAGATGAGGAAAAGAAGAAGCAGCAACGTGAGGCTTGGCAGCTAAAGAAACAGAAGCAGCAGAGAGAGATGTCTGCACAGAAGAAAAGATGACATAGGGAGAAGGGTGCTGAATGGCAAAGAAAGAAGTATCAGCAAAAAATACGTAGGAACAGTGAAAGAATGGTCAGTGGCATAAGTGACATTGAGGTGCCTGATACTGAGGGACCATCAACCTCCAATGGTTCACTAAGAAAAGCAGTGTACCGGGCAAAACAAAAAATGCTTAAATCAGCTGAAAGATTTGTAGCTGTGATAGCAGGCTTAATTAAAAATGCAACCAGTAAAGATAAAGAATTGGCATAGGCTATGACGGGCAGTTGCAAAAATCAGTTTTACAGTGCGAAAAGGAAACGTGCAAAACCTTCACCAGAAAAAGAAAAAGAGTTTTTGTTAGCCAATTAGCTGCACATCTAGATCAGAAGCATGGACAAAAGAAGAAAGCCTGCAGTGAGTTGGGTTTGAGCCGTAAATATCTGAGCAAGTATTGTGCTATAAGAAGAATGAATGTTAATGTGGAGTTACTAGCTACAAGAGCTGACACCTTAAGCACTGGGATGAAGCAAGCAATTATGAAACACTATCACCTCCCTGATCTAAGTACCGTTATGCCCAATAAAAAGGGGGTTGCTGATGTAACTCCAAAATACAGCATGTTTTGCAGTGGTCCATAATGGAGACACATTCATCCTTCAAAGGGGACAATGTAGGGACTGTTGGCAAGTCCAAATTTGCACAGCTCAGACCTAGGCATGTCCTGGTGCAAGGTAAAGCCAAGGCATTTCAATGCCTCTGTGAGTATTGCACCAACATCGATCTGTCAGAGCCGAACATGTTGCTGCCAGATCTGAAGGCTGGATAAATGTATTGTGGCATATTTTTGCTCACAGATCTGTGTCAGTCTTCTCATTCCTTGGATCTCACATGCTGTTGCTATTTAATGTGCTAATACAGAGCAGGTATTGCAGACACCAGGGGCTCTCACATAGCAGATTATTTGTAGAATACAATGCAGTTAATATGACAACCATTCCCACTTTTTTGTCATGAGACAACAAATATGCAACAATGGTTTCCCCCAGATTTTTTTTTTATTTAAAATTTTGTTAACCGGGTACGTACACTGGAACTAGTCCATTTTCAGGCCCAACCAGACAATAAACAAGAAACATGTGACAGAATAAACAAACAAAATGAATAGACAAAACAAAATTAGACAAAACATTTGCAGACTTCCAAAGACAGTATATACAACTTAAAGTTATGTTTAAATTGATTCAATGAGGCAGAAGTGCAAAGATCGGCAGGTGATGAATTCCAGAAAAGGGAAGCAGCAACTGAAAAAGATCGAGAACTGACCTTAGAATAATGTGGAATAGTTTGAAGAAGAACAGCATTAGAAGAACGTGAGGTGCAAATGCGGATAAGCAGTATTTGGAAAAACTGATTTAAACACTTGGCAGCCAAAAAAATATGTAATTTTAGGGTATGGAGACAGCCACCCCAAACTGGCCTACAGATGGCAATGAGGAAGACGATATGAAGAATCCAGAACAAAATGGCAAACATTGTTATAAGTGACTGTCAATATCTTAATTTCTTTAACTGATAACCTAAAATAAAGACTCGCTACATAATCCAAATGAGGGAGAAGTGCCCCTATAGCAATTGCTCTACGACTATCAAGGGTGAAATATTTCCTAAACTTATAAAGCAATCCTAACTTTTGATTCACCTTTTTACTGACTGCTTTAATCTGAGAAGAAAAATTTAAACCTGGATCCAACAAGACCCCTAAGTACTTAAATCTGTGAACAAATTCAATTGCTGCTCTCCTGTCATCATGAATCGAAAGGATAGGGTTTCTTTTGAAGTAGTGTGGAGTTCCAAATATTATTGATTTGTTTTGTTTTTTAACATTAAGAATCAAGTGATTATCGGAAGTAATTTGAGGTACAGGTTTAGCTTGTGAAAAAATAACAAGATCATCTGCATGTAATAAACCGTTACTTGACTTGACAATGGAGGGAAAATAATTCATAAACAATGAAAACAATAAGGGGCCCAATATGGACCCCTGTGGGCACCAAAATTAACAGGCCTGATAGATGAAACCACTGACCCCAAAGTAACAACTTGAGACCTATTTGTTAAATAATCTTGACACCAAGCTACAGCGTTCTCTGAAAAACCAAGATGATCCAGTTTTAAACATAATAAAGAATGATTTATAAGGTTGAATGCCTTGGTCAGGTCCACAAAGTCCCCCCCCCCCATTAAAAGGCCCTTTTCAAAGCCCTGGAGGATAGCATTCGTGAACCTGACCAAGGCAGTCTCAGTGCCATGATTTTTTCAGAAACCATGTTGTTCCGGGTACATCACACCATAGTTTTCTAAATACTCAATAATTTGATTTGAAACAATTTTTTTGTAGTGGCTTACTTAAAGGAGAGCCATAATTTTCCCAAATTACCCACCCCTGCAAGCCTTGCCCCCCTCCATTAGAGGTTTCACAAATAGATCGTCCTTTTTTGTCAATTTAAACTTACTTTAATTTTCAAAAAGTCCGGAGTTCAGCAAAATGGTGCATGCTCTGTAGCTCCATTTCATGACAAAGTGTGGCACTGCACTGCTCGGCTCCAATACACTTGTACTGGAGCCAAGCGGTTCAGCGCCACACTTTGTCATGAAATGAAGCTACAAAGCATGCGCCATTTTGCTGAACATCGGACTTTTTGAATATTAAATAAAGTAAGTTTAAATTGACAGAAAAGGGCGATCTATTTGTGAAACCCCTAATCGGGGGGTAAGGCTTGCAGGGGTGGGTAATTTGGGAAAATTACAGTTCTCCTTTAAGGGGTTAAGAATGGATATCGGCCTAAAATTATCAAGGGTGTCAATATTAGATTTTTTTAAGGATGGGGACCACCCTTGCAAGTTTCCAAGTTGATGGAAACTGGCCAGAGATTAAACATAAATTGAAGATTGAACAATGTGGGCTGCAATTTTGGGGGGGGGGGGTAATTTATTTATTTATTTTATTTAGGACTTTGATAACCGGATGAGTGCACTGATCCCAGGGACCGTTTTCAGGTACGACCCGGGCCATAACACATGGCGTAGGGTGACAGTGGAGTACAAGGTAACAGTAATACACACGAAACAGATTTGATACATGCAACAATAGTAAGCACAATGTACAGGTTTGATGCATAGGTCCATTTGAGAACAGTGAATACAAGGTTTGCAGGGGTAATTAACTTTAGAAATCGGGAATGAAGACCTTGACCTTGATCACAGTCACTAAATTTATTTGGGACAGATCACTTCTAATAGAGAACAAAGCTCCAGATGATGGATAGTTGCATAATGCAAACAATGTTTTCTATGCTTTTGCTTGGGTACTAGGACAAAGATTTATATCAACTAGATTTAAAAGTCTTCGAAGTACTTTTTGTATTATTGTGTCACTGAACCAATGCAGTGGCACAGTGTGCAGTTTGAACACACAATGTCACATTGTACTTTTCAGGCAAAGGCTATTGCATGGAAGGGTCGCTCTTCCTTGTGTTTATGGACCAGAGATCACAGTGTGACTCAGATGCTGGCACCCATTGCACATTACTGTTTGCAAGGTGCTTTCCTTCCTGCATGCTGGCTGATTTGAGTTTTTGTGAGGACCAAACTTGCTGATCCTAGCAATATGTCTGAGCACACAGTATATTTAAGAAAGCATTTATTTACAGATTTTTTGATAAAAAAATAAATGCTTCATTTTACTGTGTTCCTGGTTCATGAAGAGGTTAATAAATGTTACTCATTCTCATTTAAAGGCTTGATTTATGAAGAGGAATATGAAGATCTGTCTAAAAATTGATATAAATCTGCTCACTGATATTAGTGTTTTTTTTAAATGATTAAAATGTTTTACATATTTATCTTTATTAGATGACCTTTTTAAGAAAGTGTAGATATTTGTAATAGATTATATTTCCCTTTGTGAGGTGCAGTAACACAGTTCATTTTACTGTTGAGCAATTTTTATAATCAAAATTTAATGTCTTTACGTTGTTTCACTAAATGTCTGTGTTTTCCCCTTAACGTAAAAGCTGGTTGCTTTATTTTGTAGCTGAGCTCTGCCTGGTGCTGGAATGCAGAGCAGAATACACATAGGTGTGCCTTAGTATGCAGTATCAGTTGTAAATAGCTCTTGATAGGGATTTAGTTTAGTTTAGTGTTGTCTGATTATAAGCATCTCTGCTACAAAAGTACAGGATGTTGTGGAACTAAATTTGATTGCTCTTTAATTGTGCTTGTTTTTTCCTTCTAGGTTTGCACTGCTGTAGGTCTAAATTTTCCCTAGGAGTTAGCCTATTGTACCGTCAGCCTCTTCAGTGAGAGGCACACACTTGTCTCCTTGACGACATGTTTGTAACTAGGCAGCGAAATGACAATGATAATTTCTCTGTTTTAATAAATATTGAAACTTAGTTGATGATGGCATACGCTGCAGTTGTATTTCCCCAGCATATATGTGTGTGTGTGTGGGGGGGGGGTTACTTAATCTATGCAGTATGTTTGGCAAAAAGTGCTTGGTGGTCTAAAGTGAAACAAATTATGTATTTGCTGGTGTAAGTACAGCCTCTGGTGTTGAGCAGTCCACTTCTCCCAATTACTGCCCGCAAGTTTTAGACAGATGGCACTTTGTATGCCAAAGAAGCCTGAAATTGTCCTCTGGGAGACAATGACGCTCCTCTTCTTTAGTTAGTGTTGAGGAGCTCTGGTGGAGCCCTGTGGCATAGCCAATACTACTGACTGGTCAGTCCAGGGTATTAAAAAACTGGTATAGAGTAGCAAAATGCTACTCAAATCTGATAACCATTTCCAGAAATGTGTAGCAGTAGACTGCTAATCATTTTTTCTGAATGAGTCCATGGCATAGGAGAGTACATAATAATTATAATAATAATGATAATAATAATAACTATATTTGTATAGCGCCTTTCAAACAATCAAGGCACCTTAACAATAAAAGATAAAACAAAGTACTATAAAACACAGTTAAATAGAAATTACCATAAAATTGATAACTTCAATGAAATCGGACAAGGTAGGCTAGGTGCCATAAATGGGGTTTTAGGGCCTGTTTAGATCCCTCCATGGCTGCGCACTCCAGAAGCTGGCGGGGTAGAGAATTCCAAAGGGCTGGGGCCATGTATATGAATGCACAGGCCCCTGAAGATTTTAAGGATACCCTTGGAATCTCAAACAACCCCTCATCAGCTGAGCAGAATGATCGCCCGGTGCAGTAAGGAATCAGAAGCTCTTTCAGGTAGTCCAGGCCCTGTCCATGTGGGGCTTTATAAGTCAGAAGTCCGACTTTAAGGTGATCCACCACTGAACCGGCAGCCAGTGCAGTTCATGCAGCACTAGAGAGATGTGACAAGTCCGGGGAGTTCCCATCAGCAATCGGGCTGCAGTGTTCTGCACCAGCTGCAAGCAGTGGATATCAACCCCAGGTAGCCCTAGATAAAGGGAGTTGCAATAATCAAGGCGCAAGGTCACCAAGGCATGGACCAGCATAGGAAGATCACCAGACGGAACTAGGTGCTTGACCCTGGAGATGTTCCTCAGATGATAAAAGGAGGATTTGACGACTGCCGACACCTGTGATTGCAGTGTCAGCCCATCGTCAAGAATCACCCGCAGGTCTCGCACCCATTCAGAGGTAAGAAGCTGGGAGCCTCCCAGGAAAAGTCCCGGAGGCAAACCCACTCCCAACCCCTCTATCCAGCGATGCGGGGCCACAACCATCACCTCAGTCTTTTCTGAGTTCAACTTCAGCCAGCTGGAATTCATCCAACCCTGAATTTCAGCGAGGTAGTTATTAAATACCTCAAGAACTCTCTCCTGGTTGGGTGCGAAAGACAGGGAGAGCTGGCTATCATCAGTATAGCAGTGAAACCTTAGCCCATACCATCTTACAATGTCTCTGAGGGGCAGCATGTACACTGCGAACAACATGGGGGACAATACCGAACCCTGAGGGACCCCACATGACAGCGAGACTGGGTTGGAGGAATAAATCCCCGACACCACCCTCTGAGTTCTGCCAGTGAGGAAAGATTTAAACCACCTGAGGACTATACCAGATGGGCCACAGATGAACCTCAGGCATTCGAGAAGAACCCCATGGTCCACAGTGTCAAATGCTGATGAGAGATCAAGAAGAACCAAGATGGAGCAGTTTTTCTGATCTCTCGCCATCAGGAGATCATTGAGCACCCGAACCAGTTTTGTCTTGGTGCCATGCCTCTTTTGGAAGACCGGGCCAATGATATCATAACAACCCAGAATCAAGGTGTTTGGGCCCAGATCTAAACTACAGCATGTAGGGCACATACCCTGGACAATCCGCACAACATCGATGAACTCCGGCCGGTTGAAAGTACTACAGAAAAATTGAGGGAAAGTGACAGAGCACCGATCGGTAGCATCTCCCACAGAGTGTGCTGGTTGGAGCCCTCCCCTGATGTCAGCCACCTTATCCATAAAGAATCGAGTGAGCTCTTCACACTCCACTTGTGAAAAGGCTCTTCAAATCTGCAGGCAGGCTGGGTTGCACAGTCTGTCTACAGTTCAAAAGAGCTGAGCCGGTCAGTTCTGAGCAGCCTCAATCTCCCTGGACAGAAACTCTGCCTTCTTACGGGAGATTGCAGATTGATAGACTTGATAATATTCCATCAATCCAAGGTGGTCAGCCTCCAGGGCGGATTTCTGCCAGCAACGCTCTAACCTTCATCCTAGTCGCCGAATTTCCCTCAAGGTCCTGTCAAACCAAGGGGGCCGAGGGCGAAGGGAGAGAGGATGAATGCGGACAGGAGCAATAGCATCCAAAGCTGTAGAAATGGTATTGTTATAGGCCAGTACCAAGGCTTCTGGACTACTACTTGCCCCAGGAAGCACCGATAGGTCAAGCACCGCCACCAGGCCTTCAGAGCTTACATCTCGTAAAGGGTGGCAGCTGATCATCTCCACAGGGGTAGGCCTATGGAGGGGGGTGCGGAAACTGAACGCCACGGTGTAGTGATCGGACCATCTGACAGGCTCCACCCCCAAGCTGAAGGCTTCAATCCCCAGGAGGAAGACTAGGTCAAGAGAGTGACCATGTTTGTGAGTAGCAGAGGTAGCAGTCAGTATAAGGCCCAGTGATGTCATCAACTGGAGGAAGTGTTGTCCAAATTGAGAGAGTTCATCATCAACCCAGGTGTTGAAGTTTTCCAGGACCATCAGCCTGGGTGACTCAAATGCCATGTTGATCACAAAGTCCTCTACTTCCTGAAGGAAATGCTTCTCACACCCGGGTGGACAGTAGATGAGGGCGATCCTACAGCCTACACCTGCTACTACAGTACACTCAAATGACCCAGCCTCCTTAACTGGTACACTCGTGAGGCTCAGTTCGGTCTTGAAACAGACCGCAACCCCCCCCCCGTGGTTCAATCTCGGGATGTGTATCACCGAGTACCCAGCTGGAATTGTGGCCTCCAATGTGGGGCCAGCATTCTCATCCAGCCAGGTCTCGGTGATGCAAGCCAGATCCGCTGTCCCAACAAGATCTGCAATAATTGCAGTCTTGTTCTTAATGGATCTGGCATTACATAACCCCGCTCGAGCTGGACGGGTTTCCAGGGCCGCCCAAGCTACCTGCCCACCAATATTGGTGGTGCCCTTGGGTATGGAAACCAGGCATGGAGGACCACATTCCAGGTTCCATTTCGCCCCAGGGCGTCTTCTGGGCCTAACGACCCTGATGCGATGGCCCAGCTCATTCATCCTCCACAATTCGCCCCCCCGTGGGGATACCCAGAGTACATGGATAAAATGACAATGAATATTTTTTAATTTGCTAAATAATCTGTGCCAAGTGCAATGCATTTTCACTGTTGATTAGTACTTTCACGCACATAGCTGTTAATCAATTTTTTTTTCAGCTTATTTAATACCCTGCAGTCTTATTAAATGAGTTGTGGTTCACTATCTAGGTGTGTCTTGTTAGAGCAGCAGTGCATGTTAAGGTGAAAATTTTGTCCTGTTCTTTTTGGCTGTAACTACTGTCCCAGTAGATCTGGTTGTGGTTTTTGTAGCACAGATACCACTGTCCCAGCAGACATTGAGACACTTCCTTCACCACAGGCACTAGTGTCCCAGCAGATGCTGGCAGAGTTCTGTTACTGCAGGCACTACTGTCCCAGAAGATCTACATCTGCAGGGATAATTTACCTTACCTCAGACACTACTGTCCCAGCACATACTGGGGCACTTTCCCTCACTGCGAGGCATTAGTGAACCAATAGATGCTAACAGAGTTCTGTTACTGCAGGCACTACTGTCCCAGCCAATTCTGTGCTGGAACAGCAGTGTTTGACGTAAGGTAAAGAGTCCCAGCACATGCAAACTCTTCTCTTGGCATAGGGTCCTGCATCTCTGCCCCATAGGTGCCAGAGGGTCCTGTGAGTTGGCTGAGGGTGGTTTCTTTGCCATGTGCATCTATATCTGTAGCCACATGGAAGCACAGGACCCAGATGGCCCTGCACTTCCACAGCACACCAGACAGCCCCATGAATTCTTGACATCCATCGCTGCATGGAAGTCCAAGGCCAGCTGGGTCCAGAACTTCTGTAGGCAGAAGGAGTCTTCCCTTGGCACAGGTCCCAGAGGGCCCTGTGCATCTTCATCTGTTCATGCAGGTTTTTTTTACCAGGAGAGACACACTAAGCTGAAGCTTGTTTACAGGTGTGACCTGGGAGCACAAGGAAGTTAAGTGACTTACTCAGGGTCACACAGTACGCAAGTGGGAGCTGTGGGATTCAAACCCAGGTCTCCAGGTTTGCAGCTCAGAGCCTTAAACTACTGCACTATACTGGTTTTGAAGGGATCTCCATGGATGATGCAATTCCACTGTCTCAAAAAGAAGGCAAATTCATTGCAGAAAATGCATTAATGCACCAATTAGGGTTCAGCTTAAAGCAACAAAAGTAGGGAAATGTAGTGTTAAGGTTTCCAACCCTAAATCCGCACCCACCCCAAAGCAGCAAAAAGACAGCACCCCACCAGTAACCACAGACAGCCATCATCAGGTAAGACTAACATTATTCAACTGTTTCCAGATGACACAAATGCAGTAGCACTAATGTGCTACCTTTGTGGATTTGTACCCAATGCTGCATAAGTACAGGCTCCATTTATGTAGGAACACCTGTTTGTGTCTATCATACTGCATACATGAGTATGTGTGACTGCATAAACTCGTGCCCGATGGGGGCCTGCCCTTCTGTAGACAGAAGGCTCTATGGGGCTTGCACCTCTGCAGCCTGAGATACAGAAACATCAGCCAGGATGCAACACAGTATTGCTGCAGTATGTCACAAAAGTGATGCAATATCTTGCAGGGAAGAGGCAATTCAATGGCAGTTAAGCCCAGTTTTTACTGCAGTGTTTTGTGGCATGTCATTTACTGCAAGTTACTGCATTGCATCATGGCTGGATCCTCTGTACTCATGCACGCTGTATGAGTTCTCTCGTTAGATAGCATGATACATTAGTGTGCACTTTTCTATATGTATCTACATAACTGAAAAACTACCACCCCCTTGAATAATTTCTAGATTTGCTGCTGAAACCATTATACCCACATTGTAACAATACTTTCGTCTGCATAACTGCAGGGTGCACAGGGGCTTGCCAATCTGAAGCCAGAAGTTGGTGTGTATGTCTTACACCTGCAGCTGAAGAGGTGCAGTCTCAGAGGTCTGTGCTTCTGCAGACAGAAGTAGTGTTGCATTTTTGGTATTATGGATTTTGTGGCACCTTCGCTTCTGCAGCCAGAGGTTGGGGTGTATGTCTTACACCTGTGGCTGCTGAAGTGCAGGCTCATCAAGTGTGTGTATGTCTTACAGTGTGCATGAGTACCTGAGGTGGCAGAAGTACTAACCCACAGTGGTGTGTGCTTCTGCAGACAAAAGAACTTTCGTAATCTGGAGGTTATGTACTTGTATCTGCAGCTGCAGGGGCCTGCACTTCTGCACACAAAAGCAGTGTTGTGATTGGAGTATTGTGAATTTGTATCTGCAGCATCAACTGAGCGTGTATGTCTTGCGGTGTACAGGCCGCAGATACAAATCCATGAAGGTAGCACTTTGGAAATGTCAGCACTATATATAATCTCATATGGCAGACTCATGAGCAAGAAATTAAATTGTAAAAGGAATAGGCACAGGAGCATGTGCAGTGACAATACTCTGTCATGCTTTACATGCCCTCTCTCATTGTAACCCAAGAAATAAGAAAAAGGATCATGGCAATTCTCACACAGGTACAACTCTTAGCTTTTTGTATTCACATATGCACATAAGTATCCTTATGTTTTTTTAACTGGATCAAGGGTCAGGAGATTGACATGGTGATGTCAGTGGATCTGTGTGTGGGGGAGGTAAAGTGGGTGTACAAGGGAGAGGTAGGATTTCAACAGCAAAGTCTTTAAACAAAAAAGAAGTACTAGATTAGCCTAGGCAGGGTAGACTACATGCTGCTATCTGATGTGTCAAGTTTGTATAGAGAATAGGGATAACAATGGCAAAGTAGTCATTTGCTTCTTTCAGTAACAATGACAACGACGTCATTTTACTGACGACAGGTTTGAGTACGGTCACAAGAGGAAGTCAAAACAACCATTGATTACACAACTCTGTCTGCATGCTATAGCAATACTGTTGCAACATCTGCCAAGTACTACTATTTTAGATGTGAGGAATAGGAAAGGGATGTGATTAAGATCTAAAACAGTTTTATTTAATTAGGGACTTTCAGTGTGGGAAACACAGAATTCTTAGCAGGCAGGAAGCGGTATTGCCACAGTCACAAACAGTGCAGCATTTCAGTATTTCATAATTAAATAAATCAAGGCAAACACAAACTAAATACAACTAAATAAAAACAAAGATTGGGGGTTACAGAAATTATGGAGTTGACAAACAGTAAAGCAAGGGCAATTACTAAGTCGGCAACTGGCTTATGATTTTCAAATTTATGAAGGACGAAACTAGTGAGATGAGTGGCACATAGGGGAACCTGTTAAACCGTCCCCCCATCGTCTAAGTAGTACCCTTATCCCCCCTCCTCCCCCAGTACCATTTCATCATTTTTTTTAAGGTCCCACAGTGGGTGACCAGCACAACCTGCCAACCTCCACTGCTAAAGAATAAAAGTGCCCTCATGCTTGCTCTTATAGTAAAAAGCGCCTTTTACTGTAAGAGCAAACATGTGCAAGTGCTTCATTCTGTAGACGGAGGCTGGCCTTGGAATCAAGCAGGTTGTGCCAGTCACCCACTTTGGGAAACTTAAAAAAATTATGAAATGTGGGCGTGGGGGGAGGACGGAATAAGGGTGCTTCTTAGTGGGTGGGGGGGATAGTTTGCTTCTACAACAGATATCAAAACAGAAGAGCAGCAGGTGTGTATGAGCAGACAGATGTGTTTCAGCTCTGTCAGATATCAGTGAGCAGCATGCAAAATTATCTGTGGGAGATGTTCAAAATTCCATCAACCACCACTACTACAGCATGTTTTCCCAGTATATGGGGTATTTGGGGATGCTGAAGCAGCAGACCAAGGAGGGAAGGGACAGGATTAGGTTTCAGCTGACCTGGGTGATGCAATCCATGATTGTTGACATGCAGATTAGCCCCACGACTGTATGCTTGGGTGAACAGGGTTATGTTTAGGAGGGGAAATAATTGACATTACCAATCTGATCTTTTTCACTTTGCTTAAGTATGGTAAAGGGTGTTCACCTCCTGTAAGCAAATGCTATTCCTCCCACATCTTTTCCGGTACTGGCAGCAAGAAATTGTGACTGGCACAGCAGATTATAGGAGGCATGGACAAAAAATAAAAACAAGGAACATACAGTAAGTCTTTGGAGACAGACGAGGAGTAGATATCCACCTGGAAAGCATAATTTGTGAAACCTTAGCGGGCATACCTTTCAATCCCTAGATGAGCAAATCAAGGAAAGAGATCCCAAAAATCATGGAAAAATTACCAAAGACAGGGACACTTAATTAGAATTCAATCTGCATATTCAAGGAATGGCGCAGTTCATATTTCAGGTTAGCAGCTATTTAAATGTACACCATGGCCAGCTAAGACTGCGCAGCTCAGCTATTTAAACTGGTTATGAATTATGCTATAGCTGATACTACAGCCAAACAAATATATGCTGTAGGCAATGTGAGTTACAACTACAGCAAGAACTACAGCAGAATCTATCATTCAACCCTCCCAGTCCTTCTGAACAAGTCTGGGTTCACCATTTGTTTGTAACAGTTTGATGTGCCTTATTGAGTAAAGTTTTCATTTTAATCCATATCTCTCCCTGTATCCCTGCTGTTCTCTTATTTCAACCATACTGTTTACTCACCTGAGGGTTAATGGTGAGCAGTTTCCACCCTGACAGATCTGAAGTCCAACTTGTGAGTCAGTTGCCGGAGGTGCTGTTTAGAAATGTATGCTAACCTGAGGGTAAATTCATCACCTCTTTAAAGCTTCTATTCTCCACTGGCCCAGGCAGTAAGAGACAAAGTTGTTTCTGAACCGAGGTTTCTAATTTTGAAGCACAACATACTGCTACTAAGTCAAATGGCCATACAGTCCCTACTTTGCCTGAAATCTCCTTGGTACATTTTGTGGCATGGAATTCCAGGAAGTGCAGGAACAGTGAATACCCAGAAACATCTGCACTTTGAAAACAGTGGTCTCTGGCATCTTGAAAGGTGAAAAGGTATCCACAGGGAAAGCAGTTACTTCCACCTCATTTCTTTTTCTTCTCCTCCAGACCTGTAATGGTATTTACTCACCTGGTAAAGGTGGTTGTACCTGCAACCTTTGTGATGCTCAGACATTCCTCACAAATGGTACTCCTCCATCCATCCTACTGACTGATGCACGATCATACATGTTTTGTGCTACCAGAGGCCAATCCCCCAGTCATGATAACAGTGTCCAATGAGAAACTTCCCTAGCAGAGAAAATGATAAAAAAACACACGGAAAAAAGGCAACAGACAAGAAGACAAACACATGATCAGCAAAAAACAGCAGCATCCTTGCAAAGGTCTCTTACTGGGAGATAGCAGAAAACCCCATGCAGTACAACATGTGTAAGCCATAGTAAAATCTGCCATCAAGAATAATGCTTATAATATCGATTATATAGATAAACAACATTCAAAAATATACGTAGTAGATAACATAAGGCAATTCCATGCCATAACTCTACCTAAATATACTGGGAAAATATCCCCACATGATTTTGGCTGCCCTGATTTCCTGTTCATCTGTAATCGGGAGGGACTCTGAGCACCAGAATGTTGCAGGTATAATCACCTTTACCAGGTGAGTAAATACCATTATACAATGGCAAGAAAGAATCTTGGATTGTGATTGGTCAATCTGGGGCTGGACCCATGGCATTATCCCAGCATAATGCCACAGGTCTAGTCTCAGCACTGTGAACCTGGAGAAGAGCTTTTGGAGGAGCTTTATTTCTATCTCCTCTTAAGAAACAAAACTATTTTTCCACACTAATAAAAACATTCTTTAAAAATATTTTTTATTTTATATATAACAACAAGCCATTGTATATTAGGAATAATGCACTCCAGGGTGTGTGTCGTGCTGGGATAATGCCACCCCTGGGGCATCGGACGCACTTGGCCTGCGGCCTTGTGCTCAACCCCCCAGGTTTGGCCTTATCCCAGCATGACACACACCCTGTCATGCATTATTCCTTTATAATTTATGGTAGAATGCTGTTAATGTGAAAAAATCATCTTTTACTAAGTTTGTTGTACCATTGATGTGACGTAGCAGTGTTGTTAACCCATCGATAGTACGTCACATCGATGGCATAACAAATTGGAACTAACAGTCGCGGGCTTTACCAAGGCAGAATGGATGTCCACGCGTGGGTAAATTCTGTTCAAATCAGGTAAAAGAACTGTCTCCCCATTTAAAACGCTTTCACACAAAGGTGCACAACTATATAATGCAGCTGCTAGTAAAGTGTTTTTTTAGACCCCCCAAAGTATAGAAACTCGTAATTGTCTGTGACATTAACACCGAGCCAATACCTACCTTCTAAACGTTGTTTCGTTTATTTTTCCTTTTATATTCAGACCCTGTTTCTTGCAGGTAGCACTGGCAAAGCTCTGTGAGGCAGATCATTCACACAGTGAGTTACGGCGCAAGAACAGTTGTTCGGCGGCTAGCTGTTTGGTTGTCTTGTGTCACATGATCTGCTCTCTTGTAGTGGCCACATTATGCTGTGTTTTTTTTTTCAATCTGCTTCCCATTGTATCCTGGCTGTAAGGGCCTTTTCTGTATGTTAAATGTATAGTTTTTCTTCGCACAAAACTGATGGTCTCGTTGTCCTCTGCGTAAGGTAAGGGGCTGAATCCTACTTAAACTGCTGTAATTTACTGTCTATAATTTGGCAACAATGATGCCCATACACTATAAAAGACAATGTATGGGCATCAATGGTCAACCACACTATGCTAGCGTCTCGTGTTTACCTTGGCAACTGTGATTAACCTCTCGAGCTGCGCTCTCAAGGTTAATCATGGTTGCCAAGGTAACCACTTGACGCTAGCATAGTGTGGTTAACCATTGATGCCCATACATTATTTATTTTATTTATTTATTTGTACATCAGTTTACAACCTTTGAACCAGAGGCTCATTTCCAAAGGTACCTCATCACAAAGAGGACAAATACATTACAACATTTTGTTACATCATTGCGGTTACAACATTGGCAGTCACATGCTGTTATTTCTTTGTTACATCATTGAAGTTACAGGTTTGGCAATCACAAGCTGTTACAGTTATTCGGATACAGTTTAAACATACATTGGTATAAACATACACGTAGTAGAATGCAGAGACAGAGGGAGGTGAAAATTAAGAGGGCTATGGGACGTGGTTGGTGATTGGTTTGGGTGAGGAGCTACTCAGTGAGCTTTGTCAGTGCATAGTGAGCTAGATCACCTTAGAGACAATCACAGCTACGTGTGTTAAATAGCTGACTCCGAAGTGAAGTTATGAAGCAGGAGATCGTGAGGGTATCAGAGATGGAGGCAGGGAGTGTGTTGTACCAGGAGGGTGCTCTGTAACAGAAGGACCTTTGTCCATGTGTGGTCCTGGCCCTAGGGACTAGTAGTGTGGCCTTGCAGGAGGTTCGTGTTTGAACTAAGGGTTGCGCTAGGTGGATGGAGGCTGTCAGCCCGGTCGGTGGATAGCCCGAGGAGCATTTTTTTTGTTATGAGGCAGGTTTGGTATCTCAGTCGTTTGTCTAGGTTAAGCAGCATTGCCATGTCATAAAGCTGGCAGGTATGTGTTAGCCTAGGGGCCCCCGTAATTAGCCTACAGGCCTTATTCATGGTGAGGCTGATTTTATTGAGGGCGGTCGAGTCCACGGCACCATAAACTGGCAGGCCATAGTCCACAAGGGACATTATTGAGGATGCGACTGCTAGTCGGAGGGCATCAGGGGGGAGGTAATTTTTGTAGTGGTATAGGATACCTAGTTGAACATTGGTAGCTGAGGCAAGGGCATCAATGTGGTCGTGGAATGTGAGGGCAGAGTCAAAGGAGACCCCAAGGTACTTGTACGAGTGGACTTGTTCGAGAGGATGCTTGGAACTAGGGAGGATGTGGAGTGGGAAGTTGCTGGCTTTGTTTTGGGGATGAGCAAAGAGCATAGTTTTTGTTTTTTTGAGATTGATTACAAGTCTATGCTCTTTGAACCAGGTTTCAGCATCATTAAAAGATAGTTGCAAGGTGTCCTGTAGGGAGATGGGGTTTCGATTGGGTGGCAAAGATGATGGCATCATCAGCATACAGCAGAATTTTACCAGTGCATGCATTGGGCAGGGTGTTGAGGTATAGCGAGAAGAGTAAGGGTCCTAGGATGGAGCCCTGTGGAACACCTGAGCGGATAGGACATGTATTGGAAAGGGTCCCATTAATTTTAACACGCTGAGAGCGGGCAGACAGGTAGCTGGAGCACCAGGAGACCAGCCCAGTGGCGAAGCCGGTGTGGCTGAGGGTGTCCAGCAGGAGGGGGTGGGAGACAGTGTCAAAGGCTTTTGATAGGTCAACGAACACTGCCCCTGCTAGTGAGCCAGAGTCCAGGGAGGAGTGTAGATAATTTGAAAACTCTATGAGGGCAGTGCTGGTACTGTGACCTGCACGGAAACCGTGCTGTTCCGGGCAGAGGGTGTTGTGTTTGGTCAGGTAATCCATAATTTGAGTGGCCACCAGTTTTTCTAGAGCTTTGGAGAGGGGTGGGAGAATGGAGATAGGCCGGTAATTCCCGGCTGTGGACCTGTCACCTCCTTTATGTATGGGCATAACTGTAGCAGTTTTCCAGGCTGAGGGGAATTGCCCCAGGCAGAGGGATTTATTGAGAAGGCTAGAGTGCAGCGAGGACCTGATCCAGAACCTGGCGGAGGATACTGGGGTCCAGGGAGTCGCTGCCAGTACTATTGCTCTTTAGTGCTTTAATCAGGTGTGGTCTGACTTCCTGGGCAGTTACCCTGTGTAAGTGGAAACTAGGGCGTCAGATGACTGGCGCAGGTGGGGGGGAGGGTCAAAGAAATCGCTAGGGAGGACCGAGCTAAGGTCCGTGAAGGATGAGTTGAGGAAGTTGGCTATACGGGCTGGGTCAGTAGAGATAGAGCCGTCAATGGTGATCTGGGGGGGGGGTGTGCTCTCATTTAGTTGTTTAATGTTGTCGCAGAATATTCTTGCACTCCCCCATGAGGAGGTGAGCAAGGCCTGATAGTGATCGGCCTTTGCTTTTCTGATGGCCCAGGTGCATTTGTTTCTTGCGGCTGTATAAGTCTGTCTATCCACCAACTGGCCTGTTTCTGTGGCCAGGTGCCATAGGTTATCCCTGTGCTTGAGCAGTTGAAGCAGGGCAGGGGTAATCCAAGGTGCATTACGTACTTTGGTTCAGACTTCCATTGGGGTGTGAAAATGTCACAGACTTTGTTGAAGGTTTAGGAAAAGAAGGTTAGGGCCATATCTATATCAGGGGCGTAGTGTATGGGTGACCAGTTAATTTGGGCAACAAGTTGCTTAAGGCTTTTTAGTCCACCTGGTCTGAGGCACCGACGTAGAGTGGGATGGGCTGTGGGTTTGGGTGTGGAGGTCATCCAACAGAAAAGGATAGGGGAGTGGTCACTAAGTGAGTCTGGAAGGACCTGGATATCATGGATTTGTTTAGGACGGTTGGTGATGACCACATCTAGAAGGGTGCAGGTACCTCTCTTAGTGTTCACTCTTCTGGGTTGGAAAATGAGTTGAGTCAGATCTATAGCTGCAAAAGAGTCATGGGTGGTGGAGGAGGATGTGCTAAGCCAGTTAATGTTCAGGTCACCCACAAGGATTTGGTCAGCTGTGTGATGTAGGGTTGTAAGGTAATCTGTTAACGAAACCAGAGCCAGAGTTTGATTTTTTGGGGGAATGTAGGCAGTAGTGAGATAGAGGGGGCCCCTGGAGGGGTTCAGGGTCAGTTTGAGGGTTGAGGCCTGTGCTCCATATACGAGAGCTGGGGCAGGGAGTGCTTGTCCAGTGAGAGAGTCCCTGGTATAGATTGCACAGCCCCCCCGTCTACCTACATGATCCTCCCAGTAAAGGGAGTAACCTGGGAGGGAGACAAAGGAGTCTGGAGTGGATTTTGATAGCCAGGTTTCCAACAGTGTTATAATATCTGGTTTATGCAACGTGACCCAGCATTGGAGAGAATCAAATTTTTATAGAAGGTTGCATATATTCATAGATGCCATGTAAAGCCCAGGTGATCCCGCTGGTGGGCTAGTGTGAGCTGGGTCTGGGTTGGGATGTATATTGCCTGTCAGGAGTAGTAGAATGTCCACTGCCCAGGCCAGGGGGTGGTGGAGGGTGAGCTTTTGATAGGTATGTGGAGAAGAGGAGGGGAGCTTCTGGGCACAGGGGGTGGGCAGGGTTATCCAGGCTGGAAAAGCAAGAATGATAAGCCTCCAGTAGGGGCCTGGGGAAGCAGCTGGGAGGTGACTAGGGGGAGGGTGTCGTGGGCTGGGGCACGTGGTGAGTGTAGGGTGGGATCGTACTAACTCCAGGACACATGAGGTAGCTAGTACCAGTGTGCACAGGGGGGTGTCAGTTAGGTGGGACAGTGGTATCACTGTGTCAGGTGGGTGGGACAGTGGTCTCAGAGTAAGGATGAGAGGGAGACATTTTAGTAGGAGGTGGGCCAGCATATCGCTAATGGAAGCAGCAGGGGAGGTAGGTAGAAATAGTTTAGTTGCCCTCCAGCAAGCGTAGATGCCACTTTGGATCAGTGGTAGTGGCACGGACTCTGGTGGACAGGGTACCAGGTTCAAGACTCTCCCAGGGCAGTTGGAGAGGGACCTGGGTGAAAGCCATGCTCCACGTTCTAGGGGCCAGAGACAGGCTAGGTTTGGGCCTGAAATGGGGAGCGAAATAGTGACTCTTAGTGGTCATTAGGTGTGGGCTTGAAGGTGATAGCAGGGGTCCGAGAGAGGGCTAGCTATAGGGCTGGGTGTGGGAGGAGGTGTGGGCAGGGTAGCTGTAGGCTGAAGAGAAGAGAAGTGGAGTAGATGGTTAGAAGGGATCCAGGAAGAGGGGGAGGAGGCTATCTGAATAGTGGTACTTGTGGTAGGATCTCAGGGTCCCTCTAGTGGCTGGCAAGTATAACCTGCAAATGGAAAAATGGGGATTTGGTATTTCAGCGAACAGGAAGTGATGTAATGGGGGAGAGCTAATAAATTAAGGGACGCCCCTGGGTGGCTGGGGTGGGCGGGGCAGACAACGTGCAGCATCGTCGGGCTAACACCCCACACAGGAATCTGGCAGCTTTAGGAGGTATCCTTTACCTCTGTGGTCTCTGTAGTGAGTTTCAGCTGCTCCAGCTCCAGGAGGGAGCGTTCGGTCTGCACACCAACTGCCGTGGTAAGCAGAGTGCTGGGGAGGGGGGCCTGAGGCCTATAAGTAGTGAGCAGACAAAAGACGCATTAGTATGCAGCGGGAGAGGTTTGTAGCACAGTCCCTACACTGCGCATGTGCGAGCTGTTGGGCTATGACCCGACTACAGCCCCTACTGCACATGCGCAGCTTTCCAGCATGGCGACATCCAGGAGACACAGTTAAGCAGTATCTAGTTAATATCCCCCAGCACAGTAAGATCTGAACCCAGTAGTTAGTAGATCATACAGTCCAGACAAGTCCCAGTTTATAGCGATAATGCGGCGAGAACAATGCAAGCTAGCACATAACATGTAGACACTAAGTCCCTGAGAAAGCCTAGAGCCTTAAAGTACCCACGCTTCTATCCCAAAATAAGGTGAAAACACAGAGATGCAAACAGAGAAATAATCTATCTGTAGTCCTGTGGGGACAAAACATAATCTTAAATTAAAGTCCCTGCCCCTGCCCCTGCAACCTTTCTGGTGCTCAGACATTCCTCACAAATGGGACTTTTGTAGCAGTACCAGGAAACAACCCAGGTGGGAAGATGAAAATTATGTTATGCTGAACCCTAAGCAGCCTGAAGCACAGCCCTGCTGAACGTAGCTCTGCCTGCTGATGCTATATCCAATCTGTAATGGCAGGCAAAAGTATGTACAGAGGACCAGGTAGCCGCAGCACAGATATCCTGTACTGAGGCTCCCCCTCTCTCTGCCCAAGATGCTGACATTGTCTTGGTGGAATGTGCCCTAATGGCTGCCAGGGGGGTCCAGACCCACCCCGTGGTAGGCGGCCACTATGGCTGCCCTTATCCACCTAGCTATTGCTTCTTTGGATGCAGCCTGACCCGCCTTCTTTCCTGGAAAGAAAACAAACAGCCTGTCTGACTTATGGAAATTTTTGGACATAGATAATTCTTTATCTGGGAAACCATTTCAAGCGGAAGAGGAGACGCATTAGGACTGCCTCGGTCCATGAGCATGGCCAGTAGGCGAATTTCTTGTTCCATGTGGAATGGTGATATCACCTTTGGATTGAAGGATGGGACTGTTTTGAGAGACTGCTTGTCATTATGGAATGTAAGGAATGGGTTGTGGCATGACAGTGTCTGCAACTTGCTCATCTGTTTGGCTGAGCACATAGCTATAAGAAAAAAACTTTCTGAGGGAATCAGGTATAAAAGGAAGCTTATGGAGGCTGTTCCATACCAGATTAAGTTGCCATGGAGGGCAGGTGGGTCTAGTACAGGGAGATGCATTCTGCACCTCCCACAGCAGTCTGACTACATCTGGGTATGACCGTATCTGCCCCACCCTGAGAAGAGAGCCTCACATGGCAGAGACAGCCGAAGCCTGTACCCTCAAGGTTGAGTATGTGAGGCCTTTATTTGACCCATCATTGAGAAAATCTAGGATTTGGGGAAGGCCTGCCACTGAAGGGAGCAGGCCATTTGCGGTGCACCACTAACAGAAGATCTGCCAGTATTTCTGATGTCTAATTTGCCAGTTATATTCTGGATTGAAACAGTCAGTCAACCACTCTGGGGGGCTACCCCTCATTCAACAATCTTTGCCTTTCAGCATCCATGCAGTCAGCCGGAGTGCTTTGGAGTTGAGCTGAAGGAGTGGTCCTTGGCTGAGGAGATCTGTGTAGTTAGGAATATGCCAAGGGGTGTCGATCAACATTGCTCTGAGTAGAGAATACCATGATCTTCATGGCCAATTGGGATGCTATCATCAGCACTGTGACTTTCATGGACCTGATTTTTAGGAGCACTTTTGCAATCATTGGAGTGGGGAGAAAATATAAGCTTTGTTGAAACTCCATGGCATAGCCATCGTGTCGACTTTTTCAGCCTGATTGTCATGAAAGCATTAGTGGAAGTGAGATAGCTAATTGTTGTGATGGGACACCATCAGGTCCACTTGAAAGGGCCCCCCATCTCTCACAGAGGGACTGAAACACCTGAGGATGCAAATGCCACTCACCTGGTTGAGTGTCACTCAGCTGAGCCAGTCTGCATGTGAATTCAGCTGCCGGCCAGGTATATGGCCAAAATCAGCAGCAGGTTCTGTTCTGCCCATCTTAATGTTTTTAACACCTCCCTTAGCATTGCCCTGCTTCAAGTTCTCCCTTGCTTGTTTATGTATCCATGGTGACCTGGTTATCAGTCCAGATCAGTACTGCCTGACCAGTGACCTGAGGGGTGAAGAATAACAGGGCCCTGTACACTACTCTCATCTCCAGTACGTTTATGGGCAGATGGGGTTCTGGTGGCTCAGCATGGCTCCCCAGCCAAGGAGACTTGCATCTGTTTTAATTGTTGCCATTGGCGTCATTGACAATGGCATGCCCCTCATCAGGTTTTATCTGTTCAACCACCACCTTAGACTGTGCAGAATATCTGTGTTCAGATTGATTCTGTATTCAAAGTTCTGGGTCAACTGATCCCATGTATCCAGCACATATCTCTGGAGTGGATGGATGTGTAGCCAAGTCTATAGCACCATGGTTATCATCGACACC
The DNA here is from genome assembly GCA_016271365.2 of Neoceratodus forsteri. NCBI lineage: Eukaryota > Metazoa > Chordata > Ceratodontiformes > Ceratodontidae > Neoceratodus > Neoceratodus forsteri. Next base: position 1,269,354,685 of record CM057453.1, read on the forward strand.
ATGAGCCCTAGCAGCTGCAGGTATGTACGCACCGGCCTGTTGGGGTGTGTTCATATTGACCCAATGAGCCACGTCATATTGTTGACTTTCTTCTCTGTTGGGGTCACCAGGCTCAAGCTTGTGTTGATCTCTGTGTCGAGGTGCATGATGTCTTGGGTGGGGCTTAGCTGGCTTTTGTCCCAGTTTATGACCCAGCCATATTGCTGTAGGCAATGAATCACTGAGTCCGTATCCTTCTGTGCCTGAGCTGGAGACCTTGCCCGTATGAGTCAATTGTGCAGGTAAGGAATGATGTGCAACCCTTTGTTGCGGAGGGTTGCAGCAATCACTATCAAAGTCTTTGTGAATATGCTCGGGGCCGAGGCCAGCCTGAACAGGAGACGTGTATTGAAAATGCTGGCTGCTGATATTGAGCCTGAGGAACCTTTGGCGATTGGGGCGAATCAGTATGTGGAGATATGCATCTTGTAGGTTGCTTGAGGTAAGAAAATCACCTGGTTGAATGGCCATCAGGGTTGACTTGAGGGTCTCCACTACTACAGATCACTAGGTTTTTGAGAATGTGCTACGAAAAGGTCATGAAGACCACCTCAAGATTGCTGCTATTTGGTTCCATCCATCTTGAAATTCTTGTAGGCCATGAACTTGTTAAGGAACTTGAGGTCCAGCACAGAGCAGAATCTGCCTGTTTTTCTGGGGACCATGAAGAACATGGACTACAATCCTGTATCCCACTCATGTTGAGGCACAGGCATAATGGCTTGGTTCCTGGAGAGATTGAGCAGAGCTTACTGGACAGCCTCGGCTTTGTTGTGATCCAGGGGCATTGGGGACATCATTGGTCTGTGTGGAATTGTCTTTTGTGTGAGCTCTATGACATAACCGTGACTCACAAGTTCTCAGATCCACCTGTCCATTGTGGTTTGGGCCCACTGTTCGGCGAACAGTTGGAGTCGGTCCCCATCAGAGGGTTGTCCACGCGGGCATGCCTCATTTTATTGGCTCTTGTTGGTGGCACCCCCACTTGACTTGTTGTTCCCAGTGATGGCCTTTCTGCCAGAATTTCCTCTGTTTTTGAACTGCATAATTCGAGACAGGACCAGGATTTTGAGGCTCCGCCTTATGGCGATTGGTTGCTAAATGATTTTGTTTGGCCTTGCGAACTCTTGAACTTGGGGCGAAATGACTTCTATGATGGGAGGTAAAGGTTCTTCTTTTCTGCCATCTGTTTGGCCCCTGACCAATCTCAGAGGAAAGGTGTGAGTGTGTCTCTAAATAGGTCACTTAAGAAACATGGTTTTGTATTCACCATCTGCCTGCCACAGCTTTAGCCATAGAGTTCACCTGGCATGGTTAGTAAGGACCATAGCCCCACCACCGTATTTCACTATATCTAAGGAGGCATCCACTATGTAGCGTGTGACCTGCATAGTGTAGTCGGCATTCCTCATAAGAGGAGATGAGTCAGGGATGATGTCTGCGATGGACTCCACCCATCGCAGGAGGGCTCTTCTGGTGTACCACACAGCCATGTCCACTGACAGGATCATCCTCGCAACCTCATGAATCTTTTTCAGGTACTCCTCAACCTTTTTGCCCTTGGGGTCTTTCAGGACTGCTGAGCTCTTGAGTAGGATGATGGTCCTTCTTGCGAGGGCTGAAACTGGGGTGTCCACCTTAGGGGCTGTGAACCAGGATGTCTTCTAAGACTCTGAGAATGGGTATGTCTTGTCAATGGCTCAATTCTCTGGGATTCTGATTGGCTCAGCCTCGAAATGTTCCTTGTTAAGAATGGTGTCGAAGGCTAGGCAGGTGGGGAAATAGTGCCTCATGGAGCCTCAATGCATTGAGAGGAGGGGATCCATGGAGGTATGGGGCCTTTCAGACTCCTCTGGGATCCGGAGATCCTCTCTTATCATTTAGGAGGGCTGACATTGCCCAAAATGGGTGAGTGCCTAAGGAATGCACTAGCAAATGGGTGGAAGGAGGGGTGGAAGAACAATGGGGAATAATAAAAACTGCCATCACAGAGGTAACAAGCCTTTGTGTGAAGCAAATAAACAAAACAAAACGATGTAAGAAACCACTATGGTTCTCAAAGGAAATGGCAGTGAAGGTTCAAGAGAAAAAGAAAGCATTCAGGAAGTACAAGGAATTACAAAAGGAGCAGGATAGAGAACTGTATCAGTTAAAGCAAAAAGAAGCTGGGAAGGCAGTCAGAACAGTAAAGGCCCAAACCGAGGAAAAGATAGCCAACTCAGTTAAGGAGGAGGATAAAACCTTTTATAGGTACATCAGGGAGCGAAGGAAGACCGAGGGAGGGATAGTGAGGCTTAATAAAGGGAGGGAGGGTGGGCAGAGGGTGACTGTGAAAAGGCAGAGATACTAAACAAATATTTTTGCTCAGTATTTACAAATGAAGAGGGGGAGGTACCTAAAACAAACAATAGAAACACTCTGGATACAGAAGTTGATACCAGCCCATTTACAGAAGAAAGGGTTCTGAAAGAATTCCTAAAACTGAAGGTGGACAAAGCAATGGGGCCTGATGGGATTCATCCTAGAATTCTAAAAGAACTAAGGGTAGAACTAGTGACACTACTGACTACCCTCTTTAACAAATCATGGGAGGATGGGGTGGTACCCGAGGACTGGAGGAGGGCAGATGTGATTCCTCTTCACAAAAGTGGGAGCAAGGCAGAAGCAGGAAACTACAGACCTGTTAGTTTAACCTCAGTGATACGGAAATGATGGAATCACTTCTGAAGGAAAGAATGTCGAGTATCTAGAGGCCAGAGGGGCACAGGACCCAAGGCAGCATGGATTCACAGCAGGAAGGTCATGCCAGACGAATCTGATAGATTTCTTTGACTGGGTGACCAAAGTAGTAGATCAGGGAGGGCTGTGGACATGGCCTACCTAGACTTTAGCAAGGCATTTGACACAGTCCCAAACAAAAGATTAATATACAAGTTAGCCAGCCTGGGAGTGGGTCCCAAGATGACAGCCTGGGTAAAGGTGGCTGGAGAATAGGACACAGAGAGTAATAGTAAATGGAGTCCACTCTGAAGAAAGAGGGTTACTGGTGGGGTACCGCAGGGTTCAGTATTAGGACCGATCCTCTTCAATGTTTTTATAAGCGACATTGCAGAGGGACTGGAAGGAAAAGTATGTCTCTTTGCAGATGACACAAAGATCTGCAACAGAGTTGATGCTCAAGGTGGGGTGGAAAGGATGAGAAGGAACTTGGCAAGGTTAGAAGAATGGTCAAATGTATGGCAGCTTAGATTCAATGCTAGAAGTGCAAGGTAATGCACATGGGAAACAAAAACCCAGGGAAGAGTACAATGGGGGTGAGATAACTAACAACAACAAAATGGAAAGGGACCTGGGGTAGTCATATCAGATGACCTAAAGGTGGGCAAGCAATGGAGAGGGCAGCAAGGAGGGCTGGGGGGATACTGGGATGCATAGGGAGAGGCATCACCAGTAGAAAACAGGAAGTTATTATCCCTCTGTACAGACAGCTGGTGAGACCCCATCTGGAGTACTGCGTGCAGTTCTAGAGACCCAATCTCTTTAAAGACATAGACAGGATGGAAGCTGTCCAGAGGAGAGCAACTAAAATGGTGCAGGGTCTGCACTGGAAGACATATGAAGAGAGACTAAAGGAGCTTAATATGTATAGCCTCAAGGAAAGGAGGGAGGGGGGGACATGATAGAAACTTTCAAGTACCTCAAGGGAATCAACAAAGTCCAAGAGGGTAGCATCTTTTAAAAAGGGTGTGCAAGAACAAGAGGGCACAATTTGAAGATAGAGGGCGGCTCAGAGGTAATTTAAGAAATATTTTTTCACAGAGAAGGTTGTGGATGCATGGAACGGCCTTCTGGAGGAGGTTGTGGAGTCAAAAACAGTGGTGGAATTCAAGCATGCATGGGACAGTCATAAGGCAATTCTAGGGGGTTGGGGTAGGAAGAAGTAGGCTGCTGGTTAACTAGGATCTGCAGCTTATCCATTAGGTAGGAAAATGGGCAGACTGGGTGGGCCAAGCGGTCCTTATCTACCGTCAAATTCTATGTTTCTATGTACCATCTCATCCACATCCTTCCTGGGGCACAATCTTCTGGAGGAGTACTCGGGGATCCTGCTCTTTGGAGGATTCGATTGCCTCTTCTTCCTGTCTACACCTTCTCTTTGGTGGGTGTGGTGACTGTGCTTCCTCCGGGTGCTGGCACGGGGAAGCTGGCTGGGAACTTTGTGGTTGCTGGGTTTGTAGCTTTTCCAACAGTTGGAACAACAGATCAGCCTGTGTGGCATTGAACACAATCGGTGCTGTGGTGGGTGCTGAGTCCTCCTGGACAGTGTTTAAGTCAAGGTTGGTTGCTTGCGATGCTCTGGTCTCTGAGACGGTGCAGACTGCACAAAGTGCCTCCCCCACGTGAGTCTCTGGCTGTTTCATGCCACATTCCAAGCAGGCAGGCATGGCAAGGAGTTGATTGTCACTCAATAATCTATAAGGGGCAGATAAATAAAACTGAGTTAAAAACATCTGCCCTTGTATGCAGAGCAATATAAAGCTGAAGTGTGGCAGCCCAGTAAGACCGTGTGAGGGGATCAAAGAACAGATCACTAGGTTTTTGAGAATGTGCTACGAAAAGGTCATGAAGACCTCCTCAAGATTGCTGGTATTTGGTTACATGCAGCCATCACCCTGTATTCCCGGCTTTTACAAGATTATGCAGGTCAGTTGTACCTGCCCAAGATGGCAACCATCGTGGAACTGCACCAAGATGGCTGTGTTCCCATGAGATCACCTGGCAACATAGAAACATAGAAATTGACAGCAGATCTGGACCACTAGGCCCACCCAGTCTGCCCATTTTCCCTGTCTGCTGCAAAAACCACAGACCCTACTTGATCTCCAGCTTTATTCTCTTTCCCATCGCTAGTGTTCCCCTATGCCTATCCCATGCATTTTTGAATTCCCCTACCGAGTTATCCCCCACCACCTCTGCTGGAAGGCTGTTCCATGCATCCACCACCCTTTCCGTGTAGAAATACTTCTTCACGTTACCCCTTAGTCTACCCCCTTCCAGCCTCATGTCATGTCCCTTTGTTCTAGAACATCTCTTTTCAGTAAGATGCTACCTTCCTGTACCTTATTTATGCCCTTGAGATATTTGAAGGTCTCTACCATATATCCCTCTCTCTCTCTCTCTCTCCTCTCCTCTAGGGTATACATATTGAAGTCCTCCAGTCTCTCCTCATATGACTTTTGGTGCAGACCCTGCACCATTTTTGTTGCCCTTCTCTAGACTGCCTCTACCCTGTCTATGTCCTTATGGAGATGAGGCCTCCAGAACTGGACACGGTACTCCATATGGGGTCTCACCAATGAATTGTACAGTGGCGTCACCAGCTCCTTTCTTCTGCTGGTAATACCTCTCCTTATGCACCCCAGTACCCCACTGGCTCTCCCGATAGCTTTGGCACATTTGGCCCTATGCACTATCAGGTGGGAATTGGGCCCTGGAGGTGAGTATCCCACCCATGTAGGTCCACACCTGTGGACAGGTATGCACATGCTGGTATTCACGACCACCGGGCACCTGTCCACAGCTGCACCCCCACGGCATGCATGACTCCGCAAGGTGGCCTGGGCAGAGTTGCAGTCCCAGGCAGACATCCAATCGGATGATCATCCTGGGCCAAAAGTGGATCCCTTGCATGGTGAGGCACGGGTCTGGGTGCATGAATACCTACTACAGGCACCTGGAACCGCACGCCCATGTCCCAGTGTCAGGCCTTTGGATGGACGCTCCCCTTCCACCACACAGCAGAGCCACGACCTGTAATGGCAATCCTACCCCCCCCACATGCCCCAGTCTGCAGAATTCTGACCCCTAACCTGATACTTTAGCAAATGTCAAGCTGGCCTATGCCCACCCCACCTACCCACAGCACCAATGACCCCCCAACCCTGTTACTCCCCTATTGGTGCTGTGGCTCTGGAAGGCCAGTGGCAAAGCTGTCCACTCACCTCCTTGGCCGCTGGCCATCCTACTGATGCTGGGAGCGCACTGCCTATATGTAGCAGCATGCTCCCAGCATCACTTGGACGGCCGGCGGCCAAGCAGTGTGAGGAGGGCAGTGCCACTGGCTGTTAGGTGCCGTGGCACCGGCATCTGTAAATGGGCGGTGTGATTGCATTGGAGATGGGGCCGCCATGTTGGGGGGTGCTGACACCACTATGGGGTTGAGGACAGCATGGGGAGGCTGCATCACCGACTACATGGTTGGGGCTGCTAGGTGAGGGGGGTGACTGACACCACCGGGTCACGGCACCACAAGGTCCGGGCACTCATCCCTGCAGCAGCCCCAGCCTTACCGGTGGCCTAGGGGCTGGGTCAGCATGGCTGTGGGAATCCAGGGTGCGTCGTGACTGGTGGGTCATGTCAGTGGGGGTGCACAGTGGGTTATGGCAGGGTCCCAACTGCCGTAACCTGCTCAGTCCTCTGCTCCCCTCTGGCCAGCACTACACACCTTTCTAACCCCAGTAATACTCAGGTATTCATAACTTTCTGCAGTAAGCCTGGAGGGTTGGAATGCCCGGAGAGAATGGAACATATGCAAATGATGGAATCATCTGCATGTGACAACTTTTCAAATGCTGCCCTATACTAACTGCCAATGTTCTAAACCTCCTCAGATTTTACTGTCCGCCTGAACAGTCTGGTCGGTCGGAGTGTCGCTCTTCAATCAACTGTTTGACATGAAGAAACTTATATATTTTTATAAGTATCATTTTTACTTTATTTGCTGCCTTATATTAATTGTTTTACTATAGCTAAACTTAGTTTTATAGATATTTAGTTGTTTTTGCCGGTTCCTCTTGGTTCGGAATAACCGGGAGGGAACCGGGTTAGTTTTTCATATTTTAAGGTTTTTCTGACACAAAACACGTTTTTTTTTTTTTGATTAAATTTAGTTTAAAAGTGTTTTTGTAGCTGCAGTTTTCGGTTACCGAACAGCTAGTACCGGTTCCAAATTTTCTATTGGTTCGGTTCCTCCGGTTCCTCTTCAGTTCCAGAACCGACCTCAACCACAAGTGTTATTTGATTCTTTTTTACTTGGTGGTTATCTTTATCGGTTCAATGGCAGAAAAACCGAAGAAAAGACCGGTGAGCCCAGTTTTAAAAATTGTACACAATGTGGGGACGTTTTTGCAAAGGCAGATAAGTACACTGTGTGTGGCTTGTCTGGGATATGAGCATCTTAAAGAGGATTGTCAAATCTGCCTGACTTTCCCTGAAAAAACTGTTGAGAAACGCCTGGAATGGCTGAAAAAGAAGCTCCCCAAGGATCCCTCTGGCTCTGACCAGCCGATACCCTCTGTTATTGTGGCTGAACCCACATCTGTTGCTATTTCCACCCCTGAGACGGGTGATAAAGCTACTAAGAGGATTTCTGAACCAGCTAGCTCCCCAGTTCCCTAGGAAAAAGCACACAAGCTAAAGCATGCAGAACCCCCAAATATTGATCAGGGGACTTCTGTACCTGCTAATATCATGCCTACGCCTCAGGAAATCACACAGGCTTTTAAAGTCATTCAGGCTTTGTAGGGCTTAGTGCCCTCTGCATAGCAACCACCTGTTCCAGCAGAACAGCCTGGCAGAATTCCCCTTATTGAAGAGGAGGAATACAGCGAGTATGAGGAGGATGAAGGGGAACCCATCTTACCCGAGGTATCCCCGGAACAAGATTTTGGTTCGACCCCTAGAACATCTGAAGATTTTTCTTCTCACTTCACTTTCATGAGAAAAATGGCAGATGCCCTAGACATCTCCACAAGAGAAGAAGTGGAGGATGAGGAGGAAATAGAGTATCTGGAGATGATGGGTTTGACTCCCACCAAAGCTCCCCTCCTCCCAGTGAATAAATTCTTTAAACAATATGCTCTAAAATTGTTGTAAACCCCAAATTCTGTCCACCCCTCTGGATAAGAGGATGGACAAGAAATATCAGTTGGAGAGGGAAGGGGCAGAGTTCCTTTTTTGCCATCCAGATCATCAAGGGGTCATTCAACAAGCAGCCTGTGATAAGGCTAGAGTCCCTCTGGCATCCCACCCACCAGATAAGGACTCTAGGAAAATAGATAGTATGGCTAGGAAAGGGTACCTGTCAGCCTCCCTAGTCATACGACAGGCAAACTTTCAGGCCTATGCTGCCCAGTACCAAAAGTCCCTGTGGCAGTCAGTTTTGTCCATTTCTCAGAAAGCTCCCTCACCCCTATCTGATGACCTAGCAGAAACAGCTAGGTTTGGGCTAGAGGCAGCTAAGTACCAATTCCAGATGGCTGCTGATACCAATGACACTGCAGCCAGATGGATGGCAAATACGGTAGCCCAGAGCAGATATGCTTGGCAAAGAGCCACAAATCTCACTGCTGATACACAGTCTAAGGCCCTGGATTTTCCTTTAGAGGGAAATGCTCTTTTCGGAGAATCTACAGTGGCACACATGAAGAAGGTGGTTGAGTATAAGGCCACTTACAGAAGCAACTCTAGTAGAGCGAGAGCTCCTCCATCCACCAGGCCTTATGGAAGGGGAGGCCGGGGCAGGTCCTTCCACACCAGGCCCTTTTTCCAGCCAGTGGCCACATCCCAGTATCAACAGTACCCACAGCAGGGGTACTTTAGGGGCAAGGATCGAAGGGGTTCTAGGAGTGTATCTCTAGCACAGCTTCAACCCCAAGCCAAGCAGACCCCCTGAAGTACAGGCCACCTCTTCACTCTCTGTCAGAGGCAGACTTTCCCACTTCCTCCAGGCTTGGCTGAACATCACCACAGACAAGTGGGTCCTGGAGATAGTGGGTCAGGGTCTGTCTCTGGCTTTCAAGTCCCTTCCTCCTCTAGCAGCCAGGGGTTTCAGTGCACCTTCCCTGGCAGAAAAGAATCTGCTGGAGGCAGAGGTCCAGAAACTATTACTTTTAAAAGCAGTGGAACCTGTCCCAAGCTTACTGAGAGGAAGGGGCTTTTACTCCAGATACTTCCTCACCACAAAGAAAAGTGGGGAGTGGCAGCCTATATTGGATCTCAGAGCCCTAAACAGGCATCTGAAAAAGTCAAAGTTCAAAATGGTAACTTTGGCATTGATTCTGCCAACAGTCCAGAAAGGGGATTGGTTGGCATCACTGGACTTAAGATGCCTATTTCCACATTCCCATAAGGGAGTCTCACAGAAAATCTCTCAGGTTCAAACTCCCTTCAGGTCATTTTCAACCCCGCCTTTTGGCCTCTCTACGGCCCCAAAGGTGTTTACAAAGTGCCTAGCACCAGTGGTAGCACACCTTCGAAGACAGAGTGTGACAGTTTTTCTGTATCTGGATGATTGGCTGGTGGTGGGCAAGTCGCCACAATACGTCACTCAGTATCTAAGCCTTACCCAAGGCCTGCTGGAATCCTTGAGGATCATTATCAATCTCAGAAAGTCAGTCCTCATTCCTGCACAAAAGTTGCAGTTCATAGGGGCAGAGATAGACACCTTGCAGGGTAGGGTCTACCTCCCTCTGGACAGGATCAGAAATCTTCAGCTAGTGGCAAATTCCTTCACCTTGACTAGGAGCAAGCCAGCAAGACAGTTCTTGCAACTTCTAGGTCATATGGCTGCATCCACAGCACCAGTGCTGGGTTCAAGGTTTCAAATGAGGGACATCCAGTTCCACCTCAGGGCTCATTGGAGTCAAAGAAAAGATTCTCTTTCAAAACCCATTTTGGTCACAAGAACTTTGCTGCAAGCTTTGCAGTGGTGGAAGGAAGGAAGTACCCAATTTAAAGGAAGGTGTTCCCTTTCAGAAAGAATACCCCTCAGTTGTTCTCACAACAGATGCATCCCTACTGGCAGGGGCGCCCACATGGGAGATCATACAACCCAGGGTACTTGGTCAACTACAGAGTCCCTCCAGCACATAAACTTGCTGGAACTCAGGGCTGTTTTTCTGGCTCTAAAAACCTTTTCAGGACTACTACAGTCAAAGGTGGTACTGGTCAGAACAGACAATACCACCACAATGTACTACATCAACAAACAGGGAGGCACCAAGTCAGGGCCCCTTTGCACAGAGACCATGAAAATGTGGACCCTGGCGTACTCTTTGGGAGTCTCCCTGCAGGCAGTCCATCTACCAGGAAAGGACAATACCTTGGTAGATGCCTTAAGTCGAATCAACCAGGCCCATCATGAATGGACTCTGAACAAACAGGTGGTGGAAATAATTTTCAGAAGTGGGGCACTCCAGAGGTGGACTTGTTCGCATCCCACCAGAACCACCATTTGCCACAGTACAGCTGCAGGCCACCAGATCAGGGTACTTTGCCCCTGGATGCCCTGACTCTAGATTGGTCAGGGAGGTTCCTGTATGCTTTCCCTCCCTTCCCCTGGTTTTCTGGGTGTTACTCAAGCTCAAGTCCCACTCAGCATCTCTAATCCTAAATAGCCCCAGACTGGCCCAAGCAGCCATAGTACTCTCTAATGCTCTCCATGTCTGTGGCCAAACTGATACGACTCCATTTGAGGCACAATCTATTGATCTCCAACCAGGGGACCCTGTTATACCCGAACCTGAAGTCCCTCAACCTCAAAGCTTGGTTCTTGAGGAACTAGAATATGCTGACTTGCAACTCTCTGAATTAGTGCTTCACATTCTGAGGGGCTATAGGAAACCCTCTACTAAGAAAACTTATTCTTCAAAATGGAAAAGGTTTTCAATCTGGTGTTCGACTAAGGATTTTATTCCATTACAGGCTAAAGTCCCAGTTGTTTTGGATTACCTCTCTCATTTACACTCTCTGGGTCTACAACCCAGTTCACTCAAGGTACACCTTGCAGCATTGTCTGCTTACATTTCTGCTGGTGCCAGGGTAACGCTAGCTTCGGACTCCATTTTTAGAAGGATCTTCAAGGGTTTGGCCCATTTACACCCTCTTCACAAGGCACCTGTGCCAGCATGGGACCTAAATGTTTGTATAGCCAAGCTCATGGGGCACCCCTTTGAGCCTATGGCTACAGCTCAACTTAAATATGTCACTTGGAAAACAGTTGTTCTAGTGGAAATGACTTCTGCAAGAAGAAGAATAAGTGAGCTCCAGGCTTTCTCTGTGGAGCAGGATTATATCTTTTTTCACAGAGATAAAGTAGTTTTGAGAACAAATAGAAAATTCCTACCAAAGGTAGTTTCTGATTTTCACCTTAACCAATCCATTACCCTACCTGTCTTTTTCACTGAGCATTCTACTTCTGGTGAAAGAAGACTTCATAGTCTGGATGTAAAGAGAGCTCTCAGTTATTATATTACAGCCACTAAGGACCATAGACAGGACAGAAAACAGTTGTTTCTGACCAATGAGGATGTGGGAAAAGGTAATCCAGCTTCCAAGAGATCTAGTTCCTGCTGGATAGTCCAGTGTATTCAGTTCTGCTATACAAAACTGATAGGGAGCCCCCAACAGGGTTGAGGGTGCATTCCACCAGGGGAACAGCTGCTACTCTAGCAGCTGCAAGAGATGTTCCACTGGTTGATATCTGTAAAGTAGCTACCTGGAAGACAGTACACACCTTTACAAAGCATTACAATCTGGATATCCAGTCTAGAAGTGATGCTAAGTTTGGCACAGCAGTCCTGCAAAGTCTATTTCCTAAATAAATGTTCTGTGCCCACCTCCAGTGGTACTGCTTTATAGTCTGCAGAAAGTTATGAATACCTGAATATTACTGGGGTTAGAAGAAAAAATGACTCACCTTAGTAATCTTGTTTCTTCCCAGTGATACTCAGGTATTCATAACTTCCCACCCTGCCTTCTCAGTAGTATAAGTTCATATATCTCGTCAAATGTTAAATTTCAGCCAATCAGCGCGTGCCACGTCATTTGACAGGTGGGCGTGGCCTAAAATGGACCAATCAGAATCACCCCTTGTTAAACCAGAAGTCCCTTCCTAAAATGCGCTAGCCCCACCCCCTTCTGGCAGAAATGACACGCGTTCGACCCCGTGTCCCGCCCCTTGCACAGGAAATGACACGCATTCGAACCCGTGTCCCGCCCCTTGCGCAGGAAATGACCCCCACTGAAACCCTGGAAGTGACCTAACACCACCATTTTGTAAGCGTCTTACGCCCCTCATTCTCGTACACTCCTCGAACCCTGCCACCCACCATTTTGTAAGCATCCTGCGCCCCTCCTTCTCGTACAATCCTCGATCCCCTGCCAGACCATTCTGGCTGGAACCCGAGTCCCACCATGCTAGCTTGAACTCCTGCGTTCCTCCTTTCTCCTGCACCCCCACCAGCCTGGCTCGAACCCCTGTCCCCCTTCTCCTGCACCCCCACCATCCTGGCTGGAACCCGAGTCCCACCATGCTAGCTTGAACTCCTGCATCCCTCCTTTCTCCTGCACCCCACCAGCCTGGCTTGAACCCCTGTCCCTCTTCACCACTGTGCTCCTCCACCCCAAAAATCAGTTAGTGTTTATGTGTGGTATGTGCCCCTGTAGGCCTGGTGTATAACTGCAGGGACATGTGTGTGTTTTTGATTAGGATATTTTCAGAAGAAGTATCTAGGAGGGAACTTGATCGTGCAGAGGTTTCACAGATCTGTGTGGAGACCCCCACCCCAGGAGAATTCATCTGCCTGTGTGAGTACCCTTTTCTGTTTTGTAACAATATACAAAATTATTTAACATGCATCTGTAGGACTGTGCCAAACTTGCATCAAAGGATAGCTTTATGTATCGCATGTAACATTTATAAGCTAAGCAGGGGGACCTCTGTGTAAATAATATGGTTCAGCAGTTTTCTCTGGATAACATTGCAACAATTGCAAAAACTAATTATTTATACTTTTGTCATGAATTAGAAAGAATAAAATATATCAGAAAAAAGGAATACACATACCTATAGTTCACCCCCTCAGCTCTGTGTAGTATCAAGGAAAGGCTGAAATGAAATGTGTGTGTGATATTTATAATGTTTGAAAAAGGGGTGGGGCTACAACAGATGTGCCTCTGACACGTTACCATGTATAGTATGATGGGGTGTGGTGATGGTTTTGCAAGGGCAGTCATCTTGCTAAGCGTTATATAAACCCTGCATTTGAAGCCAGAAGGCACAGCTTTTGAGATTTCTCAGATTCTGTTTTATAGACTTGGAGCAGATTATCAAAACATCAAGCAAGAAGATGGCAAGCGCTTCATTTCAACATCCCTGTAACAGGTCAGATTGTCATACCAACTAATGAAAAATTCAACCTCCTGTAACAGGCCAGATTGTCACACCACCTAATGAAAAGTCTGGAGATGAAAAGCCAAGCAAGAAGATAGCTGTCGGGGCCCCACAACCCAAGCCAGCGTATGTGTACTACGTGAGGTGTAAGCGAATGCCCCACACAAGTCTTGTTGAGTGGAAGAGTGTCTGACATAAAAAGAAGCTCTCGAACAGTTTGGTGAATCAGAAAATCCTAAATCTGACTGTCCTTCTGAAGAGACACCACTGCAAGACCTTGAAGAGTTGCTGGGGTGTGAATCTGATGCAGAAAAAAGTTACTATGAAACCAAAACAGAGAGTGACAAGAAGGGGAGCCAGAGAAGATGGTCAGTGAGACACTGCCAAAAAAGCATCAGAGAAAGTTGTGAAAAGAAATGCAAGACACAGCCAAGAGGGCTCTGACCAAGAGGTGATGATAATGCAGCCACAAGCAGTCAAGCCCAGGCTAAGAAAGTGAAAGATGAGAAAAATGAAGAAGAAGAAAGAGTTGCCTTGATGAGGTAATGCATTTTAGCATTTAAAAATGTGAGTGGTGACATGGTGTAACTGAGGAGATGAGTTAGCAGTAGAACTAAATCTTACCTATAATGAGTCAGAGGACCAATGCTGTTTTCTGTTTCTCTTAATAGACTGAAGGATTTGCGATGGAGCAGCAGTCATATTGGACAGCATGGATTCTCGACTTTCCACAAATCTACTGCTCGACTGTCTTTGCTGTGTGAAAGATACAAATGTGGTTGTTAATGAGATGTGTGAGAACCAGTATGTTAGAAATACAGAAGGCGATAGAATGTTTCAAAATGTCACAGAACAGGCTGTGATCACTACACAACCCTCTTCTTCTACTGAGAATTAGGACGGGGACCTCACACGAAAAACCAGGCCTCAGTAGTAAACCCCCAAAACTAACAACGATATGTATTGTAAATCGTTATGTATCATACCATCCATTGGCGCAATTGCTTCAGTGATACAGAGGGTGATACATTGTGAATTGGTCGATTCCTGTCCTGGGTGTGAGATAGGTGATCCGAGTCAGAAAACCATTCATGTGTCCTTGATGACTTAAGGTCTAAAAAGCATACAGAAATGTTTCTGAAGCCATACATATAGGGCAGCTCATGCCCGTGATCTTAGCAATCGCTATGAAGCATCAGGGTTAAATATGACCAATTGTACCTGAAACTATAAGTCATGTTTTAAATGATGTGAGAAAATTCGATGACCCCATGTGGTTAGTTATGCAAATGTTACAGCAGACAGGCGGTGAAATTAAAAAGATGCCTGCTGTCTGGTCAGTAAAGGTTCCTTTAAAAATTTCTAAAAGAAATTCAGGAACCCTGTTTATATATAAAAAAATTACCCACCCCCCCCCTCCCCAAATTACTACATGGAAACATTTCAGTACCAAAATGTGTCATATTTATTTTACAGATACTCATGGGGATGCAAGTAAAGAGAGAATCAAAGGCTTATGTATCTGATCCTAAGCCATTACTGTCATCCATCACTGTTTGGTTCACCTCAATATGACATTGCCTTTGTGAGATACATGCAGCCTATGAACTGACGATGTTTGCCCTTCCAGAAGTATGGGAGGATACAGATAAATATATAAATGAATCTGTGTTACCACTTGTAGAAAATGTTAAAGTGATTGCCGATATATTCGTGGAAGATGATGAATGTCTTTGTGGACTTTATATCATGGTCTTCATAGCCATGTGTGTGTGTACTACAAAGCAGAAAAAACCTTGTGATATTGTGTGTGTTGTTAACCTGGCTTCTCTGCTTGCTGAAATGATCCACTGGTCAAAAAAAGGACCCTTTAAAAAATTATATAAGGAAATTCAGGAACACTGTTTACATTGTTAAAACATTTACCCCCACCCACCCACCCCAAAACTGTTACTTGTTACCATTTAATATTGTTCATATTGTTACCCTGGCTTTTACCACTTGCTAAATGTATGTTTTTCCAGAGTATACAACGATGGAAACACCCTGTCAGTGCATCCAGAGGCTTATTTACCAACTAGTCAGACACAAAGCTAAACAACCTGGTTTAAATCTACCTACAGGACAAGCACTGTCTGTACTTTTAGAGACATGCCAAGGTCTTTTTGATGGTCTCCAGAGGGACCCCAAAAGAAACTGTGGATTATTTTAAGGATGAGGGGGCTACTCTTGAGGAAGCAATGTTTAAAATTGCTATAGAGTTTATGCATAACCCTTATGATGTAATACACTTTTGTGGTTTTATCTGTACCGCTGTTGACTTTTTAGTGTTTAGTTTGCAGAACCGGGGGTCTGAGTCTGACATCATAAATTTTGCTTATTTTATCGCTTTTGTTGTGTTTCATAAACCAGATTTAGCATATGCTTTTCCTAAATAGTGTATTGTAATGTACTTTCAGATGGAGCGTACTGGCATGCTCCAATATTCCAGACAGTCTTGATGTCTACAGTGTACCGTGTGATAAAGGACATTTTAAAGGAACCTATATACTTTGGAAAGCAGCCTGCATTAAATGTCTGCTCTGAAGATGCTGCTGCTTCACTGGCAGAAAACACACTGACTCTGATTAAAGAGTTGCCACCCCTTGTATGGAGACTCTATGATGACGTAATGGAAAACAGTAACCGTAGAGCAGTATGCAAGGTGAACGTCATTTTAGATGTAACAGAATGTCTTCAAAATCAGCCTTGTTATTTTGAGTGGTGTATGGCATATGTGTGTATGTATTGTGCATACCTCATCACTAACATGGCATGTCTCTAAAAGTACAGACGGTGCTTGTCCTGTAGGTAGATTTAAACCAGGTTGTTTAGCTTTGTGTCTGACTAGTTGGTAAATAAGCCTCTGTATGCTTCTTTAGACCTTAAGTCATCAAGGACACATGAATGGTTTTCTGACTCGGATCATCTATCTCACACCCAGGACAGGAATTGACCAATTCACAATGTATCACCCTCTGTATCACTGAAGCAATTGCGCCACGGATGGTATGATACATAACGTACTTACAATACATATCGTTGTCAGTTTTGGGGGTTTACTACTGAGGCCTGGTTTTTCACGTGAGGTCCCCTGTCTAATCTCAGTAGAAGAAGAGGGTTGTGTAGTGATCACAGCCTGTTCTGTGACATTTGAAACATTCTATCGCTCTCTTTTTCTAACATACTGGTTCTCACATCTCATTAACAACCACATTTGTATCTTTCACACAGCAAAGACAGTCGAGCAGTAGATTTGTGGAAAGTCGAGAATCCATGCTGTCTGAATATGACTGCTGCTCCATCGCAAATCCTTCAGTCTATTAAAGTAAAACAGAAAACAGCATTGGTCCTCTGACTCATTATAGGTAAGATTTAGTTCTACTGCTAACTCATCTCCCTCAGTTACACCATGTCACCACTCACATTTTTTAAATGTTAAAATGCATTACCTCATCAAGGCAACTCTTTTCTTCTTCTTCATTTTTCTCATCTTTCACTTTCTTAGCCTGGGCTTGACTGCTTGTGGCTGCATTATCATCATCACCCTCTTGGTCAGAGCCCTCTCTTGGCTGTGTCTTGCATTTCTTTTTCACAACTTTCTCTGATGCTTTTTTTGGCAGTGTCTCACTGACCATCTTTTCTGGCTCCTCCTTCTTGTCACTCTCTGTTTTTGGTTTCATAGTAACTTCTTTTTCTGCATCAGATTCACACCCCAGCAACTCTTCAAGGTCTTGCAGTGGTGTCTCTTCAGAAGGACAGTCAGATTTAGGATTTTCTGATTCACCAAACTGTTCGGAAAGCTTCTTTTTTATGTCAGACACTCTTCCACTCAACAAGACTTGTGTGGGGCATTCGTTTTCACACCTCACGTAGTACACATACGTTGGCTTGGGTTGTGGGGCCCGACAGCTATCTTCTTGCTTGGCTTTTCATCTCCAGACTTTTCATTAGGTGGTGTGACAATCTGGCCTGTTACAGGGAGGTTGAATTTTTCATTAGGTGGTATGACAATCTGACCTGTTACAGGGATGTTGAAATGAGAAGCGTTGCCATCTTCTTGCTTGATGTTTTTGATAATCTGCTCCAAGTCTATAAAACAGAATCTGAGAAATCTCTCAAAAGCTGTGCCTTCTGGCTTCAAATGCAGGGTTTATATAACGCTTAGCAAGATGGACTGCCCTTGGTAAAACCATCACCACACCCATCATACTATACATGGTAACATGTCAGAGCACATCTGTTGTAGCCCCACCCCTTTTCAAAACATTATAAATATCACACACACATTTCATTTCAGCCTTCTCCTTGATACTACACAGAGCTGAGGGGTGAACTATAGGTATGTGTATTCCTTTTTCTGATATATTTTATTCTTTCTAATTCATGACAAAAGTATAAATAATTAGTTTTTGCAATTGTTGCAATGCTATCCAGAAAACTGCTGAACCATCTTTTACAGAGGTCCCCCCATTTTAGCTTATAAATGTTACATGCGTATACATAAAGCTATCCTTTTGATGCAAGTTTGACACAGTCCTACAGATGCATGTTAAATAATTTTGTATATTGTTACAAAAACAGAAAAAGGGGTACTCACACAGGCAGATGAATTTCCCTCGGGGGGTGGGGGTCTCCACACAGATCTGTGAAACCTCTGTACGATCAGGTTCCCTCCTGGTGAAGAGGGACAGGGGTTCGAGCCAGGCTGGTGGGGGTGCAGGAAAAAGGAGGGATGCAGGAGTTCAAGCTAGCATGGTGGGACTTGGGTTCCAGCCAGGATGGTGGGGGTGCAGGAGAAGGGGGACAGGGGTTCAAGCCAGGTGGGTTGGGGTGCAGGAGAAAAGAGGGATGCAGGAGTTCAAGCTAGCATGGTGGGACTCGGGTTCCAGCCAGGATGGTCTGGCAGGGAATCGAGGTGTATGCGAGGAGCGTAAGGCGCTTACAAAATGGTGGTGTTAGGTCACTTCCAGGGTTTCAGTGGGGTCATTTCCTGCATGAAGGCGGGGCCGGGTTCGAATCGTGTCATTTCCCTCGCGAGGCGGGACACGAGAATTGACGCGTGTCATTTCTGCCAGAAGGGGGTGGGGCTAGCGCATTTTAGGGAGGGACTTCTGGTTTAACAAGGGGCGATTCTGATTGGTCCATTTTAGGCCACGCCCACCTGTCAAATGACGTGGCACGCGCTGATTGGCTGAAATTTAACATTTGACGAGATATATGAACTTATACTACTCTCCCCTTCCAGAACTCAAGCCTCTGCACTCCCGCATGCTACACTGCCACAAAAGGGTACATCACTATGACTGTATATATGTTGCCACATAGTTGTACAAGTTGGTAAACAAGGCTTATGGTCTTTACCTCTCTTCAGGTGTTCCTGACATGCTGATTCTTTAAAATGTACGTGTTTTCTCCAGTTGGAGGTTTTTTCTTATTACAATTGGGGTCATTGTGAATTCTATTCTCTAATCATGAATACCTGCAGTATTTTACTGCATGGTTTTATCTATTCAGGCTCCTAGGAAATCTGAGGTGGTTTAGAACAATGGCAGTTAGTATAGGGCAGCATTTGAAAAGTTGTCATGTGCAGATGATTCCATCATTTGCATATGTTCCATTCTCTCCGGCCAGTCCAACCCTCCAGGCTTACTGCAGAAAGTTATGAATACCTGAGTATCACTGGGAAGAAACAAGATTACTAAGGTGAGTAATTTTTTCTTGTCAAACAGTCAATCAATCACTTTTTATTTATAAAAAGTGCAATTCCATGTGATCAAAGCGCTTGTACAAGATGAAAGCACGAAACAATAAAAAAGATACAAAGAAATCCATGTTTAAAAATAATACAGTTATTAAAACCCTTAGTACATCTAAAGAGAGTCAGGGAAAGCTAACCCAAATAAATGAGTCTTGAGAGCAGTCTTAAAGCTCGCGATGGTCAGGCACTCTCACCAGACGAAGTACAGAGTTCTGCAGGGTAGGGGGCCACAAACGCTAAAGAGTGGGCCCCCGAGATCTTAAGTCGGACCCTGGGAACCTCTAATAAGCCCTCATCAGAGGAGCAGAGTGGAGTGGGCGGAGGGGGTGGTAGGCACAAAGGAGATCTTGCAAGTACTGGGGTCATTGACCATGTAGGACATTGTTGGTCAGTAACCCAACCTTGAAGGTGATCCACGACTGTACTGGCAGCCAGTGCAGGCCATGGAACACAAGAGTGACATGGCAAGAACTTGGTAAGCCAGTCAGTAGCCTGATCACTGCATTCTGCACCAGCTGCAAGCAGCAGATATCAACCGCTGGAAGCCCTATGTAGAGTGCATTGCAGTAGTTCAGGTGGGAGGTCACAAAGGCATGGACCAAAATTGGAAGATCATCAGGCCGGACCAGTTCTATCCGGGTGATATTCCTCATATGGTAAAATTAGGTCTTGACAATGGCTGAAACCTGAGATTTAAGTGTCAGACCGTCATCAAAAATAATGCCCAAATTCTGCACCTGGTCAGAGGTCACCAGCTGGGTGCCACTGTGCCAAAGCCTAGAAGGCTGTCCCACTGGCAACCCCATACCCTGATGACCTGGGTCCACCACCAACACCTCAGTTTTATCTGGGTTCAACCGCAGCCATTTGGCACTCATCCAGTACAGGATCTCAGAGAGGCAATCGTTAAAAACTGAGCTCCACCCTGTTCAGGCACAAAGGACATGTATAGCTGAGTATCATCTGCATAGCAGTGAAAACTCAGTCCATATCACCTTATAATGTCTCCTAACGGCAGCATATACACCACAAACAACATGGGTGACAAAATGGAGCCCTGCGGGACCCCACAGGATAGGGGGAGAGGGGCCGAGGAATAAATCCCCAACACCACTCTCTGAGTCCTACCCATGAGGAAAGATCAAAACCATTTGAGGACTGTACCAGACAGTCCACAGATCAACCACAGGCACTCCAATAACACACTATGGTCCACAGTGTCAAATGCTGCAGAGAGATCAAGGAGAACCAAGACCGAACGGGTCCTCCTATCTTTTGCTATTAGGAGATCATTTAGTATCCAAACCAGTGCTGTCTCAGTACTATGTCTCTTCCTAAATCCGGACTGGAGAGGATCATAGACATCATGGGTGGTCAGGTGATCATCCAGCTGCAGCACAACCACCTCCTCAATAACCTCACCACCAAAGGGTAAGTTAGAGACAGATCTGTAGTTGGCCAGACAGTCCAGGTCAAGGGAAGGTTTCTTAAGGAAAGATCTCATCACTGCTTCCTTCAGGGGTCAGGAAACACCCCTGTCTCCAATGAACTCCAGACTATCTCAGCCAGGACTGAGCCGATCATCTCAACACATCCCACAAGGAGGCGTGTTTGGCCCTGGGTTCCAAAATACAGCAGGTTGGTCGCAAACTCTGGATGATCCTCACGATATCAGTGATCGGCGGCTAGCTGAAGTTGGACCAGACAAACTGGGTGCTCGCAACCTCCTACCGATCTCCACAACACCCAATAGAGGGGGCAAGACGGATCCCAGGCCTGATGGTTGCAACCTTATCTGTGAAGAAGTGAGCAAACTCACACTTATTTTGTGAACACTCGCCCCAAGTCTGAAGACAGATTGGATTACACAATCTGTTGACAGTCCAGAAGAGCTGAGCCAGTTGATTCTGCATAGCGGCAATCTCCCTGGACAGGAACTCTGCCTTCTTACAGGAGACTGCCAATCTGTCATCAATCAGGCCTGTTTTCTGCCAGTGCCTCTCTAACCTTTGACCCACTCACCTCAGCTCCTTCAAAGTCCCATCAAACCAGGAGGACTTTGGGTGAAGAGTGAGGGGTGAACGTGTACAAGAGCTATGGAATCCAGGGCCACTGTCACTGCCTTATTATAGGCATGTAAGAGATCCTCTGGCTCCAAGCTTTCACTCAGCATGTTCAATAGGTTCAGTACCACCATCAGACCATCTGGGGTCACACCGTTTAAAGGGCGATACTGGACTATCTCTGTAGGGGCAGGTCAATTAGGGGGAGCCAGGAAACTGAACCCTATGGCGTGATGATCTGACCATCCAACCGACTCCACTGCCAGATCGGAGATCTCCATCCCCCAGAAGGAACACCAGATCCAATGAGTAACCATGACTGGGTAGCAGACACTGAAGTCCCACAGAATCAACCATCTGGAGGACTCCAACACCGTGTCAACAATGAAGTCCATGACTTCCTGCAGGAAATCTCATCACCAGGTGGATGGTAGATGAGAAGTATCCTGCAATCTACACCTGCACCCATGATACACTCAAAGGATCTGGTTATCCCCACTGGAACATCCGCAAGGCCCAGTTCTGATTTAAAACAAATGGCTACACCCCCTACCCCTACGATCTACCCTCAAATGGTATATCACCGAGTACCCGGCCAGAACTGCTGATGCCAATACTGGACCAGCATTTTCATCCAGCCAGGTCTCGGTGATGCAAACCAGGTCAGTTGTACCGACAAGGTCCGCTATCACAGCAGTCTTGTTTTTTAGAGACCTGGTGTTGTACAACACCGCCTGAGTAGGATGGGTAGCGAGGGAAGACCGTGCTACTTGCCCACATAAAGTAGAGCCCTCGGGTATGGGGACCAGGCAGGAAGTACCCTTATCCTGGGCCCATTTTGCCCCAGGGCGTCTCCTTGTCACTACTACCCCAATCCACCCACTTCCCCTCCACTTCCCTATCAGGCCCAGTTCCACCCCACTTCTTCCTCCTTCTAGCTATCCCCAAAGCACGACAATGTCTATATGCCTCTGCAGAGAGGGGAACAGTTAAAAGGGCAGAGATCCCTGAGCCTGGTGGGAGAGTAGTACTTGACCATCTGTGCCGTCTGCCAACACACATTAAACTAAAGGCAGACAACAGCAGACAAACAGCACACAACAGTATATCAAACACACTCACTCACCTTTTAGCACACAATTCACAAATTAACCCACCTCCTCCCACCAAATAAGAAAACACTACCCTCACCCCTACAAATTAGAAACACAATTTATAACCCCAATCTATCCAAAATTTATAACAAAGCACAAGAACAACAAGAACATATAAACAAGAAATAACAATCGATTAAAATGAAAAGTCTTTTGGCAGTTTGTGTCAGTCTCTCCACAGCTTACTAAGAATTGCAAATTCTCTTGAGCAGTCTAATAAAAGGCTGTTGGAGCTCTCACCTCCTCGGGCCAATAAATCCCAGAAATGCTCCAAGGCAGATGTTTAACTCCCACTTAAACTCAAACAGTGAAGCAATACAGATTGCCTGAGAAATCAGTACATGCAAGGCACTCTCACTGCCTTTCAGTGTATAAATTGAAAAAAAGCCCAAAAACCTGACCAAATGGGAATGAAGTTCTTCCCTCGAGTACCACTATAGTATCCATTTTTTCCTCTGCCCACTCTCCTTAACACAGATGTTCTTCACTTCTGAGGCTATCAGATGTTAGCCCACCATCCTGTGCAGATCTCCCCAGCGACCACTACCTCTGCAGCCAAATGCCGGGGCTCCGCACAGGCCACAGGTAGGAGCACTGGTCGTGATTGAAGGTAGAGCTCCAGAACACCTGCCCCTGAAAAGCAGCCACCCCAGCCCAAATGATCCCCATACTACAGCCCCGGGGCTGCATCTGCCCACCGGCAGACACCCCCAGAAACCAAGAAGTAACTGAAACAAATGTCTGCCCTTCAGCGGACCCAGACCAACACCCCTGTCAAAGATCAGGCAAAGTAGCCACCCCCTGGACTGGTGAAACAGGCCCTCCGACACTCACATCGGCCTCCAAATTCAAACCGGCCTTCAACTGGATCCCAGCAGATCTCCAAAAACTCTCGGGCTATACACAGCACACCCCAGTCGATGATCTGGGCCAAGATACAGCTCCCCACAGTACTTCATAAAACTCCTCACAAGGCTTCTTCTTGCCACCACTCCTCTCAGCTTCTCCACGGGTTCTACATGCTCAGCTGGATTCCAGGATGCTCAGAATACCCATATGGGCAGGTAGGATGAGTTTGCTAAAATGCACAAGCACTAGCGTGTTACAGTCTGCAACGCTAGTGCAACAAAAAAGTAACAAAAAAGTAAAATGGCACTAACAGTAAAATAAATTAATGGTGATTTCTTCAATTTAACACTGAATCTTAAGATTAGTTGTGCTATACTGTCCCGATAATGCAATTCTTCCTACCCCACTAACTCACTCAAATTCCCTAACTGCCAATAAAACAGATCTAAACTAAGTTGTGTGTAGTGCTGGCATGTTCCCCTACCCACCCCAAGCACGTTGCTTTCCATGTGGCCGGGGGGATCACTTGTGCGCCCCTTTGGTGAATGCCACATGATACCTGCTCCGTGGCATTCATGCATAATGATTGCAACTCGCCCGGTTTGTGTGGCATGTTGGCATCGTGCATAGGGCCCATAGTTTAGCCACAGTTGGGTCATCTTAGACCTGGTACTCTCAAATGGGGATGGAGAGAGGATCTCAGATTTAGAAGTGGGTAGCCATCTGGGAACAAGTGACCACCAAACAGTGTGGTTCACAATAAACACAGCTGTAGAGTTGAGCCATACAAAGGCAAGGGTGTTGGACTTTAGGAGGGCTGACTTTGGCAAAATGGGAGACTGCCTCAGAAAAGCACTAGCAAACAGGCAAGAAGGAGGGGTGGAGAAACAATTGGGAAAAATCAAAATTGCCATCACAGATGCAACAAGCCTTCGTATAAAGCAAATCAACAAAACAAAATGAAGGAAAAAGCCACTATGGTTCTCAAAAGAGGTGGCATGGAAGGTTAAGGAGAAAAGGATAGCATTCATGAAATATAAGGAAACACAGAAGGAACAGGACAGATAACTATATCAGCTAAAGTAGAAGGAGGCAGGGAAGGCAGTAAGAATAGCAAAGGCCCAAACTGAGGAAAAGGTAGCCAACTATGTTAAGAAGGGGGATAAAACCTTTTAATATAAGGATTCTGTTTTTAATACTATTCAAAAGCATACAAAAAAATCCCATTAATAGTATCAAAAACTTATTGGTAATACACTTCTCCAGTGGTCATACCATTGTTCAGAAGTGATACTACTATCGTTCCAACCTGAATGATAATATTATCACCAAAAGACATTAGCGCACGGGCTAGTTTTCCTTCCCACGTCTTCAAAGTGTCATTCGATTGGCCTCTTTTCCTCTGTGGGCAGGCACAAGACTTCTCAAAACATAGCGGCCAGTCTCTCGCTTAGCGAGAGAGTTTCTAATCAACAAAATGTCCCTGTCTTTCTCTTCACAAAATGGATATATCTAGTTGATCCTGCATTCCCTGTTCCCAAAAAGAAGAAAAGGTAGGACTGCCTACCAATTTTACTATTCCGTGCTGGAAGTGAGTGGCAGGGAGGGAAGGGACAAACCAAACATTGTGTTGCAGTGGGGTGCTTCAGCCAGGACTTAGACAATCCTTAAATGGCTGGCCACCCCTAACACAATAAAATCCCATCCATATATTAAAAAAATAACATATGTCACTGGACATTACCGGTGACATACCATCTCAAGGTTCTGGACACGAGAACCTCTCGGAAACAGCTCTCGAGGTTCTTAGCGTATTTCAGAACCTCTCAATGGTATTATTCACCAGTAATGCCCAGTGACCTATCTGTTTATTCTCTTTTTATAGGTACATTAGGGAGCGAAGAAAGATCAAGGGAGGGATACTGAGGCTTAATAAAGGGGAGGGAATGTGGGCAGAGGGTGACAGTGAAAAAGCAGGTATACTGAACGAATACTTCTGCTCAGTATTCACAAAAGAAGAGGGGGAGAGGTACCTAAACCAAACAATAGAAACACTCTGGATAGGGGGATCGATACCAGTCCATTCACAGAAGAAAGGACCCTGAAAGATCTCTTAGAACTGAAGGTGGACAAAGCAATGGGGCCTGATGGGATTCACCCCAGAATTCTAAAAGAACTAAGGGTAGAACTAGTGACACCACTAACTACCCTCTTTAACAAATCATGGGAGGATGGGGTGGTACCTGATGACTGGAGGATGGTGGATGTGATTCCCCTTCACAAACATGGGAGCAGGGCAGAGGCGGGAAACTACAGACCTGTTAGTTTGACCTCAGTGGTAGGGAAAATGATGGAATCACTTCTGAAGGAAAGAATTGTTGAGTACCTAGAGGTCAGTGGGGCACAGGACCCAAGGCAGCATGGATTCACAGCGGGAAGGTCATGTCAGACGAATATAATAGATTTCTTTGACTGGATGACCAAAGTAAGATGGAGGGGCTGTGGACATGGCCTACCTAGACTTTAGCAAGGCATTTGACACAGTCCCACACAAAAGATTAATAAACAAGTTAGCTAGCCTGGGAGCGGGTCCCAGGTTGGTAGCCTGGGTAACAAATTGGCTGGACAACAGGATGCAGAGGGTAATAGTAAACAGAGTCCACTCTGAAGAAAGGGGGGTTACGAGCAGGGTACTGCAGGGTTCAGTACTGGGACCGGTCCTCATTAATATCTTTATAAGTGACATTTAGGAGGGACTGGAAGAAAAGTATGCCCCTTTGCAGACGACACAAAGATCTGCAACAGGGTTGATACACAAGGTGGGGTGGAAAGGATGAGAAGGGATAAGGTTGGAGGAATAGTCAAATGTATGGTAGCTTAGATTCAATGCAAAGAAGTGCAAAGTAATGCACCTGGGAAACAAAAACCCAGGGGAAGAGTACACAATGGGGGGTGAGATACTAACAACAACAAAAATGGAAAGGGACCTGGGGTAGTCAGATCAGAGGACCTAAAGGTGGGCAAGCAATATGAGAAGGCAGTAAGGAGGACTGGGGGTGTACTGGGATGCATAGGAGAGGCCTCACCAGTAGAAAACAAGAAGTTGTTATCCCTCTGTACAGACAGTTGGTGAGACCCCATCTGGAGTACTGCGTGCAGTTCTGGAGACCCCATCTCTGCAAGGACATAGGCAGGCTGGAGTCTGTCCAGAGAAGGGCAACTAAAATGGTGCAGGGTCTGCACCAGAAGCCATATGGAGAGAGACTAAAGGAGCTTAATATGTATACCCTCAAGGAAAGGCGGAGGGAGGACATGATAGAAACTTTCAAGTACCTCAAGGGAATCAAGAAGGTAGCATCTTTCAGAAAAAGAGATGTGCAAGAACAAGGGGGCACAATTTGAAGACAAAGAGGGGACGGCTCAGAGATAATGTGAGGAAATATTTTTTCATGGAGAGGGCTGTGGATGCATGGAACAGCCTTCCTGAGGAGGTTGTGGACTCAAAAACAGTGGGGGAATTCAAGAATGCATGGGATAGACATAAGGCAATTCTAGTGGTGGGTAGGAGGAAGTAGGCTGTTGGTTAACTAGGATCTGCAGCTTATCCATTAGGTAGGGGGAAATGGGCAGACTAGGTGGGCCAGGCAGTCCTTATCTGCCGTCAAATTCTATGTTTCTATCTGATGTGATTACCTCCAGATCTCTTTCCTGTTTGGTGGCCATCAGTATCTCCCCCCCCCCATCATCGGCTTTATGTGAAATCTGCAAATGCAAAACAGCGAGTACAAAAAGGTGATGGCAAAACGGTAGGTACACAAACGGTGACTGGGAAATCACAGTGATCGCCGAAATGGCAACAATACTGCACCACGCCCTTAGTATGTATAATCAACTCGGGGAGAGGGGACACAACCTAGGGAGGGGGAGAAAGCTGCAGGTCGCTATTTCGGCAGTCGCAATGTTTCTTGGTTGATCTATTTGAGGCGCTGTTTTTCAATCGCCATTTTTAAAGTCCGCTGTTTTGCGGTCGCCAATTTCGTGGGATACCCCATCATGTAAGCCTTGCCTGCATTCCTGTGCCCCAAATGCATGCATGATTTTGCACTTCTTTGCATTGAATCTTAGCTGCCACACTCTTGACCATTCCTCTAGTTTACCTAGGTCCCTCCTCATTTTTTTCACCCCTCCCGGAGTGTCTACCCTGTTGCACATCTTAGTGTCATCTGCAAAGAGGCATACCTTTCCTTCCAACCCTTTGCAATGTCACTTATGAAAATATTAAATAGGAATGACCCCAGAACTGATCCCTGTGGCACCCCATTGGTCACCCTCTTTTCCTTGGATTGAGTTCCATTTACCACTACCCTCTGTGTTCTATCCCTCAACCAATTTCTAACCCAGTTTACCATCTTAGGACCCACTCCCAGGCTGTCAAGCTTGTTTACAAGCCTCTTATGTGGAACAATGTTGAAGGCCTTGTTGAAGTCCAGGTAGGCCACATCCACCGCTACCCCCTGATCCACTTCCCTGGTCACCCAGTCAAAGAAATTGATCAGATTTTTTTAATATGACCTTCCTGCTGTGAATCTATGCTGCCTCAGATCCTGTGCTCTGCTGGATACGAGATGTTCCACAATCCTTTCTTTTAGCAGTGATTCATTATTTTCCCCACCACCAAGGTCAGGCTGACTGGTCTGTAGTTTCCAGCCTCCTCCCTGCTCTCACTTTTTGTAGAGGGACTACATCTATTCTCCTCCAGTCCTCTGGAACCATTCCTGTTTCCAGTGATTCATTGAACAGTGCTGCCAGCAGGATGTATCCTGTCTGGTCCCATTGCTTTGTCCATAATCAGTTTTGTGAGTTCCTTTAGAACTCTCTCCTCTGTAAATGGACTGGTGTCAACCTCCCTCCCCTTATTTCTCCTGTCACTTAATGGTGGTCCCTCACTTCCCCCTCTTCTGTGAATACTGAACAAAAACATTTGTTCAGGATTGTTGATTTTTCTAAGTCCTCTTCTGCACACTCCCCTTCTTCCCCCTTAAGCCTTGCACTCCCACCCCTTGTCTTTCTCCTTTCACTAACGTACCTATAAAAAGTCTCATCTCCTTTCTTTACTGCCTGGGCTATATTTTCCTCCGTTTGCACTTTTGTGCTCCTGACTGCCTTCCCTGTTTCCCTCTGCTTATCCAGATACACTACCCTGTCCTCCTCATTCTGTGTTTCCTTGTACTTCCTGAAAGCCAACCTTTTTGCTCTTACCTTCCTGGCCACTTCCTTTGAGAACCATAGTGATTTTCTTTTTCTCTTGCCTTTGTTTAGTTACCCAACGTAAAGGTTTGTTGCTTCCACTATGGGCTTAGACAGGCCCACTCAGCTCCCCCTAGTCCTCTCTCCCTGCTAGGGCTTTCCTGAGACATACTTCCAACTTTGCGAAGTCTGCCCTCCTGAAGTCCAGAACCCTCACTTTCATGTGGCTTGATCTGCCACTGTGCTGAACCACACTGTGTGATGATCCCTGGACCCCAGGTCTCCACTGACCATGACAAGTCCCTTTAAACTGCCATCCAGAGACAAAAACAGGGTATCGCTATGATTGATGATGTGCGCTGTGGATGTCCATCTGGATAGTCAGACCCTGGACTCCTGCATGGTGCCGACTGAGCATTGGAAACTACTAGGTGCTCTTCTCAGGAGAACCACATTTCCAATATGGTGGCTGCAAGATTTTGAGTGCTTCTAAGGTGTGGAAACTCCAGCATACCAGCCTGCGGGAGAGGCGAGTTGTACCAGGGTAAGACATCCACAGTATGGCGCGGGGTCTCATGGAGCATGTTGACAGCACGGGAAGTGAGTTTTTGGGCACCCGTCCCCCTGAGCGATCCACATGACAAATGGAAGTCCTGCTATCACAAGAGTGTCTGGTTCAGGGAATGGGTGCCAGCCTACGGAGTATAGGCAAGAGCTGCAGACACTCCCAGGAGCATAATACTGTGGCACAGTGAGTAAAAAACAAGGGGTGTCTCAGCTAATCCATGACACTGCTTTGTCAGAAGCCTAGAATGCAAGCATGAAATGTGGGGAGCAATCCCAGATTTACTGACTGCACCTAGCTCATTTACAACTCTCCTTGTACTCCTCAGGCTGTTCCTAATAGAATGCTCCCCTGGGTCATACTGCCTGTTGCTTAGTGGCTCCTATAGACGTAGTGCATGAGGCTCATTGTGATGTGCTGCCTGATGTGGAATGAACGCTGTAGGAGGGTCCATCCTCAGGAAGCTAGCTAGTGGGGATGTTGCATGAGGGTCCTGATCAGGACAGGGGGTCTTAAGCTAGGATGCTTCTGGAGGGTCCAGCATGACTTGTGCCCCTGATCTATGCACTGGTAATTTCTTTCCCCCCCCGGGGATTGTACAGGCATGCAGAAAGTTAGAAGAAGGTCCTAAGGTTAACACATGCTCATCTGTCAACATGTGCTATATAAGAATAGGAGAAAGTGAAAAAGGTGTAAACTTTGTTGTAATAACTATCTGAGAGTTTGTTAATAGTCGGAGATCATCACCAGCCTCTAGAGATGTGCAAAGTAAACTAGATACTGTAATCATGGCTGAGGCATTGGTCTCTGGCAGTCCAAAAAAATTTATGATCGTGTATCAGCCAATGGAATGGATGAAGGATTATCATTTGTGAGGAATGTCTGAGCACCAGAAAGGTTGCAGGGGTTAATTATTTCTTTTGTAAGCTACTGTACATTACACTACATATTATACCTAAGTAACTCATTTTTTCTGAATAAAACTATAAAATTTCTAAGTACAAACTAAAATAACAGGGTTTTTATTAAATTCACTCTTTGATTCCCCGATCATGCTACCTGTAGCAGGTGCTAGCTGTGGCTCAAAACTGCTGACTGTCCAAGACACCTTGTTTAGCTGGATGACATGTGCTCTTTTTGTGTTACAGAGTCTGACAATGACAAGAAGCAGAGTCTGTGTTGCAGCCTGTGACTCGATCAGAGCAGTGATCATTCGCTGCAGCTGGAAGGGGATGAGGCAGGCAGGGCAGTAGCACACCTCTCAACCTCCTGCCTCATAAATCAGGGACAAGACTTAAAATAATCAGGGATAAAGGTTTAAAATCAAGGACACACCTTAACAAATGGTGATATCCACTCAGGAAGCTGGTAGAATAAGTGGTGTAGTGTAAAATGCATTTTCTAAGGAAGAACACGTCTGTAACATTAATGTCTGACATTATGTTATACTTACAACCCCCACTGTTTGGTCATGGAAACACAATTTGTAGGAGGGACAGAGTAAGGTATGAGGTAAAATCAGGGATGTCCCTGAAAATCAGGGACAGTTGAGAGGTATGGGCAGTAGTGGTGGGCAGTGTGTGTGTCGCTAGAAGGAAGTTAGGGTGGCATGGTAACAGTAAGTGGCATACAGAGCTGAGTAGTCACAGTCAAGAAAAAATGGGAATCCAGGGTTAACACAACAGTCAGGCTATTTATGCCTGGAAAAGAAAAGGTCTCTTCATGCACCACGTTTCAGGTACTGATGATCACTGGACGATGGAGGGGGGTGGGGGTGAGCAGGAGGTTGATGATAATGCTGCAGAGCTGGCTGCTGGGTGGCATCTTGCAGAGGAAAGGATGGAGCCACACTGTGATAGGTACAGCTCCATCCTTCCAACTACAGTACACAGAGTTTCCACCCAACAGCCAGACTGATCGAACACCATCACTATCAGCCTGCTCCTCATTGGACTGCCATTGGTGAGCCTCCTGCATCCTGAGCTGCATTGCATCCCACAGTGCCACACCTCTGCAATGCCTACTCTGTGAGTAGACACAACATGTTCATTTTATGCATGCACATGGAAGCAAACATAAAAAGAATGAAAAGAGAGGGTAGACAGCTGCATTATCTCATAAACAACTCTTATGTTCTAATTTTATGTTACAACTTTTTATGTTGTAATATACAGTATGAGTGGTCACTTTTTCCCTGCATGACTGTGACACCCACATTTTGAAATTTCCTTGTTATGACATCAGAATTTGATAATACCATTGATCTGTTGTCACATGGATGGTATTATCAGAATGAACATTCTTTATATTCAAAACGTGTGTACAAATCAGCTTTTACTGTTAATTATCACTCACAGTAAAAGATGACTCATCCTTACCACACAAAAAGTAATGAAACTATCTTACTTTTTGTGTAAACAGCATGGATCAATCTATTACAAAAATAGCAAATACAGAGCTATTATTTTACTCAGCAATAATTTAGTCTTGGTTTGCTGTCATGGTTATGCTGTCATATGAACCTCTCAGTGGAATGATAGACTTGCAACTAATGGTTCACTATCAAGTATTCTATTAATATACTATTTCTTTTCCCAGAAGGTGGTGAGTCAGTGGAACAGCATACAATCAGAGCGTATCACTTTGCAACAGCGAAGACCATCACAGTGACATTACCAACAGTTCGCTGTGATGATCTGCTGTATTCCCAACACTGCTACCTCTGGGGTGTTCACCCCCTCCCTGAACCAACTCCAACTTGGAGTTGGTTATTTAAAGTCCGGAGGGTGTGGGGGGCAAAGCCCTCCACAGAAAATACAGTTTTCCCCAGTGACGGCACAACACCAATTGGTGGTGTTGTGCCAATGCTGTAGTGACGGTCGCTGTTCTCTGTGTCACTGTGGCATGGTGGAACCCAATCAGAGATAGTGGGTATGATTCTGAAATGTGAAACTATGATGCAAGGTGCCTGTGCCAAATGGGCACGACTCAAGTGGCACCTTGCATCTTAGTTTACGGCAATGCCAATTTTCTTATGGTGGCTGTGACAAAATCAGGATGTAGTGCGCCCAACCCAACCTACTCCACCCTTGTGGCAAAAGTGCTCCTGCGCCAGGTCACAAGAGGGCTTGCACCATGGTGGGGCTGCACATCCCCTTTTTGGGGATTTTGCAAGCCCTGCCATGGCTGCAACAGGGGGCTACTGTTAGACCAGCCAGGAGGTGGTCTAAGTGTCCTGTGTCACTGCTTGGCAGGGCAGCGAGTGAGCTATGGGGCAGGAAGGTCTGGAACAGGAGCTGCAGGGGCACTGAGGGTGCCATAGGGCATGAAGGGGGCATAGCAGCAGGTATAGAGAGCAGAGGAGGCACCTGGCAGAGGTGCCACGGGGTATATAAAACAGTCAAGGGGACCAGGTAGGGGTATTGGCACTGTGATCCTATTATGATGATAAAATGTTATTTTTATACAGGTACATACATTTAAAGAAATAATCCCTATTTTCAAAATATTACCTGTTATGACAAGGCCCCAGTTGGAAGCAGCCCTGGCAACTGCCCCACAGAACCCACAGTCCTGTGGGGCAGGTGCCAGGGCTGCTTCCACCTGGGGCACTGTCATAATAGGATAGTGGTGCCAACCCCCCAGCTGGTCACCTTGGCTGTCTTATTTGCCCTATGGCACCTCTGCCAGGTGCCTTCTCCACTGCCTATACCAGCTGCCATGCCTCCCTCATGCCCTATGGTACCATTAGTGTCTCTGCAGCCCCTGTTCCCCTCCTTCCATCCAGGGTCCTCTCCCCTTCCCTCCCCTCCCCTCCATGGGTCATGTAGACTTGTGTCTGGGGGGTGTTGATGGATA
Source organism: Neoceratodus forsteri (assembly GCA_016271365.2). Classification (NCBI taxonomy): domain Eukaryota; kingdom Metazoa; phylum Chordata; order Ceratodontiformes; family Ceratodontidae; genus Neoceratodus; species Neoceratodus forsteri. The sequence continues at coordinate 1,269,387,494 of CM057453.1, forward strand.
CCTCTGTCAAACTCCACAGGTGCACCCACTATTTGGTGCAGGCGCAGGGACCCCTGTTGTTACAAAATTGGAAGCAGGGTCTCTGATGCACCTGGAGTTCGCTGCAGTCCTAGATCGAGGAAAATTGCAATGATCTAAGGGCTCTTTGAAAATCGAGCCCGGTGGATCTGAAGACAGTACAGGCTTTTAAAGTAAGCCTGCACACAGTTCTGCTTCCCCGGGAAATCACGTGGTACCCTGGTACAGTAGTAATGTGTGTAGGCATCTCGAAACATTTATACATGTTTGCACAGCGTATTTCTTAGTCCCTGCTTATGAAGCAGTGAGTACCTAATGGCCTTGGAGTCCCTTCTCACCTTAAATTATTATATGTTTCTGTGTTATGTAACTATGTAGTCTAGTAATAACATAGTATTTTAAATCGAAAATTTCAGATTGGTACTGTAGGGAGGAAGATGCACCTATTAATATTTTCCATGCAGGGAATCCAGGATGGCCGAGGATTATGCCAAGCTTGTTAAAATGGAGTTTTAGTTTGGTGAGGGGAATTGAGACACACACTTGGTGTGTCAGACTATATGTAAAGTATTAATGCATAGTAATATGCTATATGGTACACAAAAGTTTCATGTTATGCACATAGGTGTGAAAAATGCATTTCTACAAGAATGTAGCTTCAATTAAAAAAAAATTAAGTGCTCTGATCAAACTGTTTCCTGTGGAGCTTGTTGGGGTGGGATGGGCATAGCCTTCAGGAAAAACAAATCAACAGTGAGAGACGGTTGTAATATTGCAAAACAAAAGAAAAAGTTAAGTGCTTCCCTAAATTTATCTAGGTAGGCCTCCTTCATTGATATTATAGTGATAATGATCGCAATGAGTTCCCCCTGCCACCCTGGACTGCTAATTTAAAATAAATTGTATGTGTGATTATCTATATATTCGGGAGACTGCAACATCTTTTGCTTTAAATGGTTTGCAATTGTCCATGACAAAACACCACATCAAGCAGATCCCAGATTTGCCTGTGGCCATTGAATGGTTGGGGAAGATGTGGGGCAGCTGGCACCCACAGTGTGAGAAATGTTGAAGGCAGGAAAGGAAGTACATCCTGTGCATCTGTACCATCCATTCCAGGTGACAATTGAGCTTGTGCCTGCATTTAAATTCTTCATTTCTCCAGTGGCCTGAGAGAAGGCATCTGCTGTGGTTGTTTGGTTTGCTTCCCCTTCCCCTACAGCAGTACAGAGTATAGAACCTGAGGAGGCCCTGTACCTTGTGACAGCTGAAGCATGAAGAACAATGCTACCTTGTTTGGTCTTTTATTTGGCCAGGGTTGAGTTCATAAACAGTGATTCCTGGATCTCAAATACAGACAGTTTCATCATACCCTGTGGCTGGGATCTGTGTACTGAAAAAGCAGAGACTGCCTTTCTAGAGTTGGATGAGGAATGATTGCCATTTCTGACATCCTGTGTGAGTCTGACCACAGGTGGCAGTGAAGACCAACAGCCTGAAGATGCCCCCAGTACATCTGAGTTACAGGGGGTCCAGCACCACATGAGGGTCCCACTTAGGGATCCTCCTGTTGCTTAAGCAGTGATCTAGGTGAGAGATCCCTTTTGTTTGCCTCCTGGTTACCCTCAATGTCAACTACCTTAACTCTGTCAAGGGGCTTGAAAGATTAAAAAGTGGGCCATGCCCTGGTGGGACTGTAATTTTCTATATTTACTGGAGTGGACATGGCAAACAGAGGAAGATAAGAATTACCAGTGGCTTGAGGAGGAGGCCCAGGACATTGTGGTCCATAGTGATTCTTGTCATTGGATCATACACTCACTCAGACCACCCGTCATGTTGCCCAGTGTTGGCCCATAGGGAGGGTATACATATGCATGTGGTGATCTACACCGGAAGGAGTCTGAAACCCATCCTGTCTACAGTACCTGGAGCACCTGTGCTAATTGGATCCTGTTTGAGAAGCCAGGCCCAGATCACGATCTGAAAAGGCACATTATGTTAGCAACACTAAGTGCTGCTCCTCTAGGAGTTCTGTGTTTTATTCACAGTCCATTGAGGGAAATGGAGGAGAGTTCTTGACCAAGGAGAGGTGATCCCTGCGGTGGAGTCTGTCAGGTGACTTGTAGGAAGACACCCAAAGCTAAGACTGAAAGAAAAAATATATCTAAATATCATGGACAGATTCAGGACTGTTTACCCTTTTGAGTCTGGATACATAGATTGTAAAGGACAAAAAAAAAACTAGGGGCTCAACCACAAAACATATTGAGATATGCACAAATGTTGCATATCTCAGTCAGGAAGCTCTACATTCCAATACTTGTCCACGTTGGATGGCATCCACAACCCCAACCTGCTACCCTCCATGAGTGAGAAGCTTCCCATGGAGGAAGGTGTCGTAAAGGGTGGCAGAGCTGTGTTGTACATCGGGCATCCAATCGGATGCCTGTGTTGATGCTGCAGTTGATTCCCTGTACTGGATACAGCAGTAAACTATGGGATATGGCAGTTCTCCAAGGATTGCCATTTCCCTGTAGAAGACACTATTTGTTCTGATAACATACCAGACTATGCTGAAATGACCCCTAGCCCTTCTTGTTGGCTCAGAGGACTAGGGCAAGGTGGAGTGGTGGCCAGTCAGGCCTCCAGCAATGTTTTCTGGCCTGGCAGAGAGGGGTGCAAAGTCACTATGGCCTCTGCCAGTGCTCAACACTGCAGAGATCCATTTCTGAATCAGCCCCCTTACCCATTCCCAGCCTGGCTGCCCATGTAGCTGTGTGAGTGGCACAGGACTGGCTGGGGAGGGGGTGCACAAGTTGTGGATGCATGGAGGTCTCTGCATGTGTGGAGTGGCATCTCTGTGTACCAGCAGCCTGCACAGGCACCTGTTCACAGGTGCACATCCGTTTGTGGATGGGGACCTATGAGTCCATCATGTCTGCCCTGGTGCTCATACATTGTTTCACTATACCCTTTCAGAGTTCTACCCATTCCCTGCCTCCCTTTTTTTTCTAATTACCCCATTGAAATTGTTCTACTCCCAGCATTGATCACATTACTGGGTAGACAGTTCAACTTATCCACCACCTGTATGAGTCCACCTGTTTACATCCCTTCATGTATTTGTATGTTTCTAGCATTACCATCCTTTCTTCCCTCCTGTCCCCCAGAGAGTAAAGTACAGTACAGCAGCAGTAGTAGAGTTTAATGAATATAGTGCCCTTCCCTGGAAGCTCAGGGTATCTTACAGTACATACAGTAAATGTGGAGGCAGTATAATATTAACACAATAGTTACATAATAATCATTAAATAAATAAATATGAACATAGATTAGTATGACTAAAACCAACAGAAGTAGTAATAAGTCAACATGAGATTATTCACAGGTCCCACATGCCTCCTTAAAGAGGTGGAATTTCAGGCCTCTCTTAAAGGCCTCCACTGATGGGGCCTCCCTCAGGGCTATTGGGAAGATTTCCAAATTGCTGTGGTAGCTAGCTGGAAAGCCAGGTTACCTGAGGATTTCAGCCTGGTCCTGGGAATGTTCAGGAGACCCACATCAGTGGAGTGGAGTGGGTCAGATGACATGTTGAGAGACAGGAGTTCAAGCAGGTAGCCACAGCCCATCCCATGTAGGGCTTTATACAGTAGGTTAGTAACTCAGCCTTAAAGATGAGTTGTCACTTCACTGGCAGTGCAGTTCACGCAGGACCAGAGTCACATGGCATGACCTAGCCACAGCATTCTGAACTAACAGCAGGCATTGTAGGACACCTCTATTTACCCCAAGGTTTAGGACACTACAGTAGTCCAGTCTGGACATCGCAGAAGCATGCGCTAGTATTGGTAGGTCTTTTGAAGGGATAAGGGATTTATCTGGCTTTTGTTCTTCAAAGCCACTCGGTTCCATGTCATAACGGCGACCGCGAAACAGCGATCACCTTCACAGCGAGTACGCATTGCAGAAGATCAAAAATGACGATGTACACTCCACCGACTACAACAGCCACAAATCCCTGGATTGTAAGCAGGAACAATAGCTACCAACTTTTTATGCTGTGGGCTATGCCCCCTGCACCCCCCTATATTATTATAACCAACTCCAGGGGAAACACATGTCAGAGAGTGGGAGAAACCCAAGGGGGGGCACAACTTGGGGAGGGAGACACATGTTGGGAGGGGGAGGACATGGGGGGGCAACCTCAGGGTGGGGGGAACAATGTCTGGGGAATGGGACTTCAGGCTCAACAACAAAAAAAAAAAATACCCCCCCCAACTACAAAATAATAAGCCCACGCCCAGATCTGAACCCAGGTCCACCCGGCATTGCAGACCGTCACTCTACCCATAATGTAATACAAGCAGCTCAGCACTGCCCCCTCCAACAAATGCTCATAACATAATTTACCTGATGCTGTCTCGCTCTTTCTACGCTATTGTATCGCTTGATCCTCGCTATTCCCTACAATCGCTATTCTCCAAAGGTTGCTGTCCTAATAGGTGCTCAAACTGAGTTGGTCAAAAGTGAGCCACTCAATTGGAGTCACCCACATCATGGTGTACTGTACCAAGCCACTCTGGACTATTAGTGACTCCTGAGCCTCAAGTGTCAGTCTTTCATCCAGAATTATACCCAGACTTTTCACCTTCATGGAGGACTCTGGCCTCAAGGACCTGAACATAAATCCCGTCACCTGTTTGGCTGCCACCGCTCTCCTCTTCCAGACTGAATCAATCACCAGTACCTCAATCTTGACTGGGTTGCATCTCAGCCTGCTGGATGCCATCCAATCCTGGATCTCAGCCAGACATAGATTCAGCACCTTCACCACATCATGCGTCCCAGGGAGAAAGGATATATAAAACTGGGTATCATTTGCATAACAGTGAAAACCCAGATTATAAATCTAATTAATTATTCATGAGCTAAAGTGGCTCATTGATTGGCTGCCGTGCCAGTCTAAAATGCCCTGGAAATGCCGGCACAGCAGCCACACAGCTGTTCGCAGGCTGCACTCTGTGTTGTCAGAGCAGTTGTCAGTGAGAGACATTCCGTGTGGAAGGGAAGCAATGACCAATTTCTCAGCATCTTTACTTCCAAAAAGGAAGCAAAACACATACTAAATACACCCACAGGATACCTCCCTGAACAGCAAAAAACAGTAAGAGGTACCACATGGCAGCTGTAAACACAGAGAAGGCATTCAGCACTGTCAGCGGGCTGCAAAAAAACCAAAACAGTAAAAAAAAAAAACTCACTCTCAAAAAGGTCATTACTATGATTAGATTTATAATCTCAATAATGACGGAAGAGCTGGTCATTTCCTATTGATTAATGACCGGCTGGGTGGGATTCCCCCCTCCCAGCCAGTCATTAATCTCCAAGAAATGACTGGCTCTTTGGTCAGTATTGCTTAATTGTACCATCTGATGATCCCAGTAGCATGTACACTGCAAACAGCACGGGCAATTGCACCACCCTCTGGAGAACACCAGGAAAGGGGCATTGGGCATGAGGAGAAATTCCCCAACACTGCTCTCTACATCCTGTTCCTGAGGTAGGACTCAAACCAGGAGATGACTTTGCTGCTGAGCCCTCCATACTTCTTCAGATAGTGTAGCAGCAAGTCATGGTCCAAAGTATCAAATTCTGATGAGACATCAAGAAGAACAAGAACTAAACACTCCCCTCTATCCCTTGCCCTGAATAGACTAATGCAGTTTCAATGCTATGTCTAGGCTAAATTTGGACTATTGGGACTCACAGATGTCAAAGGTCATGAGGTGTGCCTCCAGCTACAACACCACAGTGTTCTCAATAACCTTACCCAAAAAGGGCAGGTTAGAGACCAATCTATAATTTGCCAGGTTGTCTGTGTTCAAATATGGCTTTGTCAGAAGGGATCTTACCCCAACATTTTTTGACCCAGTCAGGTAAACCCCTCTGATATGGAGCACTGGAAAATCTCAGCAAACACCACATCCAAATGGCCTACACAACTCACTAGTAATCACGTTGGCTTGGGGTCCATTTCACAAAAGGTGGGTTACAGCTCCAAGATCACCCCACAGACCTCTTCCATCGAACTTGGGCTGAACTCTTCTTAGGCAAGATCAGTGCCTATGTGGCAGACAGAGTCAACCCCACCGGGTCACAACAGCCACATGGGGAGATCCCAGCGAGAAAGGAGGACAGCTTGTTTGAGATGATTTGTGCAAACTCCTCACACTTAGCCAATGAAAGTGCTTTAACAAGCTCCAGACAGGCTGGATAAAGAAGCCTGTCTACAGTCTGAAAAAGCTGGACTGGCTGACTCCTCCCAGCAACAATGTCCCTGGACAGAGAATCTGCCATCTCGTAGGTGACTTCCCTCTGGTATTCATCATAATGTCTACTCAGAACCAGTTTGTCCTCCAGGGCCCTACACCTTCTCCAATGATGCTCCAGCTTCTGACCCCTGGTCTTCAACTGCCTCAGTTCACCATCAAACCATTCTGAGACCAGTGGGTGTACATGGAATGCTGCTGTAGTGTTGAGGTCAGCAGTAACAAACATGTTATAGGCCCCCATCACCACCTCCGACCGTCTCACAAGTCGTCAACTTACTCAAGATCTGCAGTATTGCCTGCAGTCTCTCTGACATGTTAAGACTATCCATGCCAGCCCAGTGGTGCTGAGAGTTGAGGCACTGGATGTCACACTTTGCGCCATGCTGGTGACCCAGGTTTGGGAATAAGCCCGGGTCATCGGGGATCGAAAGAGGAGCGAGAGGATTGAGCATCCGTAGACTGCTGTCCTCTCTCTGCGGAGGGTTCCGGGGTCTGCCCGGTGCTACAGCATCCCCGGTGGAAGCCAGTGGGATGTGGACACATCAGGGCACAATGTAGAGGGGCAGAGCTGCGGCGGATGTCCCCAGACATCATTGCATGACCAAGCTCCGGGGGGCGGGGGCGGGACGAGGAACACATAAGAAAAAAATTCCCTACCTTCGGAGAGGTGATGGAACCACCACTGGCCTGGGTCCACATGCCCAATGTCAGCCGCAGAAACCCGGCAGCACCCTTGGGGACTCCGGGCCTCTCAAGGGGCCGGAGAGACTGAAGTCCTGAACCCGATATAGCAGTCAGGTGGACGTGGTTCAGACGGATGGTCAGGCACTTAGCGCTGAGAGTGGATTCCTGAGAGATGCCCCGATAGGTGGGAGCATAAACAGAGTCAACAAAAAAAAAAGACTATCCAATCTTTTCTGATAGCTCTTATCCTGCTGCTCCTAAATTATTTTGGTAGCCCTCTACTGGATAGTCTTTACCCTCTCATTTTGATAGCCCTCCAATGGATAGCATTTATCCTGCTATTCTTCAGGTTCAGGCTCCAAACCTGCAGGTGATACGCCAAGTTTGGTCTAACCAATGATCCAGCAGCAATTTCACCTCTTAGCTTGGAGTACTGTAGTGAAATCCCATCTGATAAAACCCAGCATTCTCTCAGGTTTTCCATACTTATTTATTTAACAAATCGGAAAGACCTTTGAGTCAAGGGCTCTTTTACAGAGGTTCCACGTCAAGTCACAAGAATAGCAAATTACAATGGTTTCAGTAAGCAGTACAGCATGAGGAAAGTAATTACATAAACAAAAGAACAATATGGCAAGATAAATATTGTGTCAAGTGCAGCCAGTGGCCTTGTCAGAAGTGAGGTGAAAGGGCTTACAAGGAGAGAAAGTACAGAGGGTGAATTGCGGGGTGGCGTAAGCAAAAAAAGAGCAAGGAGGGAGATTCCACAATGATGCTTGAGCAGGAAAGACCCACAGGGTGGGGGGTAGAGGGAGAGAACAAGGTGAGGAAACGGGTGGGAGTGGAGGGATAAGGGAAGGGGGATGAGGTAGGATGAAAAGAGGGCAGGAATGGGAAAGGGATAAGGGAGGAAGTGCTGTGAGTGGAACAGTGCAGCAGCAGCATAGGGCTATACAGGGGAAAATGGTAAAAGAGGGAGGTCCCAGTGCATTTAGCTGTCAGCAGAGATAAGGTATAGCAGTCACAAGATGCTCTGGAAACTAGGAATTGATGCAGCGTCCGCTTAAATGGTCCCAAGGTTGCAGTCGTTCATATGCCATACAATATAGGGAAGAGGTTTTCAGAGTGTTATTAATTAAAACCCCTCGGTCCTTTACTTCCTTTGAGTGCACTACCTTGACTATACTGATGCAATGTACCATCTGCAAATTGTTGTTTTCAGTGTGCATCTCTTTACATTTTTTTGGCACTGCATTTAATTTGCCATATTTTGGACTATTGTTCCAGCTTTTCTATATCCTTTTTCATGCTGTTGATCCCTTTATCATTGTCCACCCTTCCACAGAGTTTTGTGTTGTCTGTGAACAGACTCACTTTACTCTATAACCCCACCCCAGTGTTACTGATGTACATATTAAAGAGTACAGAACCAAGTACATGCCTTTGTGGAACTCTACTTGTAATTTCCTGACATCAAACAATTTACCATGCAGGACCACTGTCTCTCCTATCTGATGACCAGTTTTCAATCCAGCTGGTTAGCCATCCCCTTGGTCCAATACCTTCCACCTTAAGCATCAGCCTCAAGTCCTCACTGAGGTCCAGGTACAGAATCTCAGCCAGTTGGTCCTTATCTACCATCCATGTCAATGAGTTGAACAAATCATGTTCATTTGACATATTCTGGTCCCTTTGAACCCACACAGATTCCTATCCATTAAGCTGTTTTCCTCTAGGAACTCAACTTTCTGTTCCTTCACAATTGACTCCAGTTGTAGGTCCACTATCGACTTCAGCTCACTGGCCTTTAGTTATCTATATTTTCTCTATCCACACTCTTAAGCAGGGGGACCACATTGGTTATATTCCTATCTGCTGGCACTTCACACATAGTCAGTGACTCATTAAATATGCCTGCTAAAGGTGCTGCCAGAGTTGTCTTATCTCTCCTTAAGTATCCTGAGATGCAGTCCAACTCATCCTGGTAGTTTACTTATGCTCAGATCCTTCAGAACATTTAGTACTCTCTCCTTAGATTCACATTTTACCCATTCCCAGTTCATTCCTATCAGTATCCTTGACTGTGTTTTTGCCATCAAGAGTGGGCCTGTATGCTCCACTGTGAATACACAGCAGAAGTGCTTATTTAATATGTTTGCTTTATTTTGTCTTCTAAGCTTCGTTCAGCCTTCCTTATTCTCTCTCTGTTATCATTTGCTCATTGTTTTGTCCCAATGTACATTACCTAAAGAAAGTTTTACAATTATTTTTAGCTCCCGTTGCTCTCCTTAGTTCTGTGTTCTCTTTTGTCTTCAAAAAATGTATTTGCTGTTTTTAAATGTAATTTATCTTTATATACAGCCTTGTTGGTCGTATGCTGATTCAAATCAAAAAAGCTTTTCTTCTGCACTGACTTACCACCCTCAACTGCTTCTTCATCCTAAGTGACCGCTTTTGTTTCTTGGACTTACTAACACATTTTATGCAAGGTTGGGTGGCTCCCATTATTGCCCCTTTAATCACTGTCCACTGGTTGCCTCCCCATGCTGTTTTATGTAGGTCTGTCAGATGATCAGATGATTTAATTTTATCACAGCTAATCTTTCTAAAGTTAAGGACCACAGTGCTGAATTTTAGTTGCTCAAATCCCAGCATAATGTTGAACTTTATAGTGTTGTGGTTGCTCTGTCTTATTGGGTCCTATATCATGATATCCCTGATAATGTCCTGGTTGGACACTGCCAGGTCTAAAAGAACCCTCCCCCCACTGATTTCTGTACCCAGTATGGGAGAAAATTGTCTTGTGTTATTTCAGTGAATTTCTTTTGACTTGACTCCCTCGGAGTGCCATAATCAGTTTCTGAAAGATGTACATCCTTTATGAGTATTACTCTTACCTGGCTAGCTGTTGCTCTAATTTCACTATGGGGCACTGATGTCACCAGCCAAACACACAAACAAGAACAACTTACCAGACAGTCAGAGAAACAAAGGAAGGAGGATTACAGGAAGAAACTGATTACTTGAATTCATACATGGCAAAGAGGGTGGGGACTGTTGTTAGTGTGACGTGGCAACGCATATTTTGGTTTATGTTTACATAATGGTGGGGGGCAACAGTGCATCAATTTTGAGTACAAGTTTAAAATTCCTGGCTACACCCACAGTATTTTCTTGTGCTTGACTGCCCCTCATTTGATGACCAATAGATTACTATTCTGTATTCCCCCTTGTTATCTGGAGCCACTGCAACTCAGCACCCTCCTGCCTGAGACTGGCTTGTCCTCTGAGACACCTAGGGCTTATTTTACACCGTATACACTGCCACTCCCCTTCTCTTGGCACCCTAACTGTCCCTCTTAAATAAAGTACCACCAGGAACACTGAGTTCCCTTGACATTCAGATTTTCTGCACCACTACCGCTAACAGTTCATGTTTTTTATTGTGTGAGATTCTCACATTTATATGCATGACCTTTCATTTGTCCTTAATCCTGCCTCTCATCCCATTTACCGTATTGAATCCTGACACCTTACTATTTCCACAATATCTCTTAACTGCTTCCCAAGCTCTTCTTTCCTTTGTGTAATGCAGGAGAGCCAAAAAAGCTCCCTTTGTGTGTTCTTGTATGTTTCCTCGCCCTATCTGTCACAGTACCCTCCCTCTTACCTAGTTTAAAATGTGATTAGCTGTAATGCCCAACTTCTGTAATAATTTTCTCGTTACACAGATGCAGACCATTCTTAATGAACAATATTCTGTCATTCCAGAAGGTTCTCTAGCCCCAGAAAATTGGAACTCCTCGTATTCACATCATACCCTTAGCCACAAATTAAATTCTGTAATTTGTTACCATCTACTCTGTTCTGCATGCGGCACTGGAAGCATCTCAGAGGAGGTTACTGCATCTGTCATCGACCTCAACGTACAGCCTAGCTCTGTGAACTGACCTTTACCTCCTCTATGAAGCAGTTTGCTAGGTTGTTGGCACCTAGACATAGCACAACACCTAGATTTCCCACCTGTGTGCTAAGCAAACTGTTCAACTGGGCAGTTACTTTTTCTGCAGACACCCGTGGGAGACACAGGATTGATCTCTCCCAAGCCAAATGACATACTAACATCCATGTTTCTTTAACTGTATAGTCCCCTACTACTAAGACATGCTTCTTGCTCCTCCTGTCACTGCTTGACCCCTTCCCTTTAGTGTATCCTTACTGGATGGAGCCTCTCCCTCTGGGGTAATAACTTTTGCATTCATGCTGGAGCAGTTGTCTCGAATAGATTCTGCCCGCAGCTTGAACTGATTCTATGCTTTCACCCCTGTGTCTCCCCATGCTGGGGCTACTACTTCTTCTTCTCCCCCACCTTTCCATCCACTGAAGTCTATTCTGCCTGTGTTGGTGGGCACACATTGATCAGTTTTTTAAAAGAATTATTCAAAAAGAAAAAAAGTAAAATATTTTGAATAGGAAGGCAGCTATTCATATGTGTATCCAACAATGTACAGTTTAAGACGGTGTCTCAAGTGAGTGCAGATGTTGTTGGGAAATTCCCTAAGTTTATAGCAGCTTAAGCCAGGGAGGTATAGAGCCTTCTTGGTTTCAGTCTTAAAGGGACTCTTTCAGACTCAGCAACACCTAGGTCTGGAAGCTGTAGGCCCCTCACTCAGGTCCCTAGAAGTTTGCAATGTGTTGCTGTGTTTCCCTTTTATCTTGCCTTTCAGTTGCCACTGGAGTTAAGCATTACTTCCATGCTATCTTTTGACTCCCTTTAGGGTTCAATGAATTATATAATAGAGAGATAATTAGTACTCAAGTCAGTGTTTGATGTAGCACCAGTAGCATAATGAAGACAAACCATGAAGTAATTGGGTAAATGTTACAACCGTTACATTTTTTTGGTGTATGCTTGTATTTCTAGGGTGTCTTCATAATGGACCTTCAATTATGGCTTTATTAAATGTCCCCTTGGTAGGGATTGGCCACAGGGTGGACCAGTTGCCCTTGTGTGGCTTGGTCACTATTTATGCTATACATAGCTGGGGTGTGGGGGCCACCCTAAACTCAGTACATCCATGGTTTATCTCTAGTACCCATTTTCAAGCTTGCTAAGAGCATCAAGTGTTTAAGGTGGTGGAATGTATAACCCCTTTCACAATTTGAGGGTTACCATGTTCACATTCTCTGCCTGTTTTGCAGCCTATATAATATTTGGTAAGTATAGGATAAATATCTCAGTGGCTCTTTTGCCTGTCATTTGATTCAGACCAGCAATAACTAAGGATGTGAGCAGTTTGGGAGACAGAGAGAAAGAGAGAGAGAGAGAGACACGTGATGAGCAGAAAGAGAACAGTCAAGATGTTGTTGGGGGAGTGTGGGGATCTTGAGTGGTCCTCATATAGTCGTTTGTGAGTTTGGCTCCAGTTCCTGATGACAGGTGCCCAATGGGAATAGATAATCATGTAGCTCAGAAGAGAAGAGAAGAGATTATCTAGTATGGTGCAAGACTGCCTGAATACCAACATGGGAGAAGGTAAGGGGAGCTGCCAAGCTCCAGGGGGTGTTTCAGCCTAATAACATCAAGGGAAACCACCTATATAGTGTTTGGCTCTACTGGCAGCTTGTCCTCCCTTGTTACCCATTGAGTTCGCAAGAAAGGCAGCCAGTGTTAAGCTGTGGAATGAGGCTGAAGTGCCAGAGATACTATATGCCATGCAAGGATGTTATTTTCCATCTTAGGCCCTGGTTAAGCTACTCTGTGCAGATGAAGTGTGTGGAATCCCCTAATGGGTTCAATTTTACTGGTAACTATAAAGTAAAGTAAATGTCCTAGTGGGTTTTCTGGTACCAGATTAATTTGGCTTCGCTGTTTGGGTTCCTCTATGGGGACGCCTGTGTACAGTATCTACTTCTGTGTCACATTTTATTCCATCATGGCCATGTTTTCATTTAGTGACTATTGATAAAGTTATGTCTTCCTTCACAGCCCTTAAGGTGGACAATAGATTTATTTCTGAATGCCGTATAGTTACAAATGGTGCTCTGCTCTTGAGAAAAAATAATTCTGTCTCTCCCAAATGAACTCTGGAACTGGCCTATGGCTTTGGGGTTTTCCGCCATGGATCAGTGTCTTGATATACTGTTTTTTATGGCTCTTGTACAGTTCTTTTCATGGAAATGGTAACTTAGAGGTTTTTATGTCACCGTATACTAGCATATGGGAGACAAGGTGGTCCGTGCAATACAAACTATATCATTCTTGGCAGGGAGGCTGTATTTTTCTCTGTCAATTTGGACTGCTGTAGACAGAGCTTGTGCTTTACTGACTGCAGTATATTGTACTTTGCTAATGCCAATTCTTAACACAGGCAATATTTTTTCATTTTTCCAAGGGGGACTTCAATTGCTGACACTGCCCAGTAAAAAAATTTCAAGGCCCAACACCTGCACTCCCCCCAAAAGAACTGTTCATACATAGCTTGGTTCAGTCTTCCAGGCTCCCCCCCTGGATTCAGCAAAAATATGGTTGTGCATCAAATTATGTTTTCAAATACACTGAATAGTATGGTGCTTACTGAATATTTGGGGGTATTCAGAAAAAAAAAAATAACTACCCTCTTTTGCTGTTACTTTAAACAGTTCCCCCACCCTCTGCAAAGCCCCAGTCATAGAGGATTTGACTAAAAATCCTGATGTGGCATCAACTCATTATTAGGATTCCTTCTGAGACTGTCCTCAGCTTCATTTCCTTTTCAGCATCCTTATTTAATTAAGAAACATGCCCCCCTCCCAAGTTGGGCTGGCCCAGTGGTATACCAGGATTTATGCTTGGTTACTTCAGTCCCATGCTGGAGCTGGAAGAGGGCCAGGAGCTCTGCTCCTGGGAAGGTGCAGCTCATGTGGCATTAATGTGCCCCCATCAAGAGAACTAAGATCTGGATTTACACTGGCTGCGATGGCAGCCACTCTCATACTTTTTAGGATGCTGTAAGTCCTGTGTGTTAGACAGTAGATACGTGAAGGAAGAGGGAGCAGTGGGCTTTTGCCCTTGCAGTAATCCACACAGGGAAGACAGCTACCATATTATGACAGCATGCACATAGTATAACCAGCTCAGGGAGAAATTCATAGCACCCTACTTGAGAGAAGTATGTCTGCCAATTTATCCAATGCATCTATTAGTATTTATTGCACTACTTATGTCTAATGCCAACCATTCAGTTTTGATCAACGTAACAAAACTTTCAAGAACAGCTACAGTATGTATAGAATTATATGTGTGCAGACGCTGAGAAGTACAAGTATGGCTTAGGTGATTCTAGTAATCTCCAATATTCATCAAAAGCTGGTGGGTGAGTCAAGAATCAGCTGCTGAAAGGTTGGGATAGTCATGGATATAATGATGTTTTTGACCAAATATGAATATTAGGAGGTTGAGATGTTCTCTGCTAATTACTAGCTAATGCATTATTAGTATTATAAACCAGGGTCATAGTAAATTTCCTGCTCTTGACAAAACTAGAAAGTTTAAAACAGTACTTATTTAGAGATAAGTAATATGTATCCAGATATTAAAATATTGCATTTATAATCAGGCCATATCAGCAAATTTTTATGGTCTCCAGTTTTTCAGGAGCAAATGTAAGTGACCTAAGTAAAAGAGTGCCAGATATATTAAAAACATACGTTAATAACCCAATTTTAACCATTCACGTAGGTACGAACAATGTCGGCCACGACCATGGGAAAGATATCCGTTATGATATTCTAGAAATGGGTAAGAATAACAAAAAAACAGGTGAAGAAGTAATCATTTCTGGAATTCTCCCCATTCCCAGAGCCAACACAAAAAACCCACAACATAATAGTTAAGATACACACCAGATTACAGAACTGGTGTAGGCAAGAAGGCTTAAGATTTCTTAACTCCTGGGCTCACTTTCACAATAAGCACCACCTCTACTGCAAGGATGGACTACATCTAAATGATAATGGTGCTTACATACAGGGAGACTCATAGAGACCACCATGGAAGTGATCCCTTTAAACTGAGTACACAGGGGGAGGGGAAGAGGGCACATATTGACTGTAACCCTATAGTAAAACATGTGCAGCACAGACACCTGAAGTACCTTCTATCTAATGCTAGAAGCCTTAATAATAAAATGGGAGTGCTTAAGTCTATAATCCACACAGATCAAGATATAGACATCAGATTAATAACAGAAACATGGTGAACTGAGGAGGGCAACTGGGACAGGGAGATTCCAGGGTACCAACTGGTAACGCAAAACAGAACATACAAAAAGGGAGGAGGAACTGCAATTTACACTTCAAACAGTTTAAGGGCAACAGATATTATATCCAAAATAAAAATAATGACACCCACCACTAAAGTCTTGTGGTTAAACATAGGGAGTAAGGCAACTGGCAATGTAGTCATAGGCCTATGCTACAGACCGCCATCATGTTGAAAAAACACTTACCATGAAATAATAGACTAACTAGAGTGTGTGAGTTAGGAAGGACCATATTTGTGCGAGACCTCAACCACAGCAGCACAGACTGGAAAAACCAAACAAGCCATACTAAACAGGGTGCCTTGATTCTAAGTACATGCATAGAATTTAACCTCATCCAACATGTGACAACACCTACAAGGGGGGATAACATACTAGACCTTGTTTTGGGTACCGAGACCACAGAAATCTCTAAGTGTAAGGTTACTCAACCATTAGGTAACGGCTATCATTCTTGTGTAACATTTAACATAAAACTAGCCACAGACAGGATATATCTACAGTATATAACACCGCAGACATAAACAGCATTGGACGAGATCTTGCTACAATCAACTAGCAATCAATATTTGAAGGTAAACACACAGAAGATTGTTGGTCTATTTTAAAGTATAACATCCTAATGACTTGCAATGAACACATAAAAAGAGTTAAAAATACAGTAACAAAGGAATAAAACTCAAATGGTTAAGCAAACATATTACAAAGATGATTAAAACCAAAAACAAGTGTTATGCACCATATATATATATATATATATACACACAATACAGTGTTCATATTTGTGTACATAGGAACTTAAGAATGTGAAGGCAGAAAAGGACTGTCTGGCCCACCTAGTCTGCCCAGAGTGCCCAGAATTCTACTAGGCTTTTGCTATCTTTTTATTACTGATGTGGAACTTTTGCAAATGAGCTTTAGTTCAAAGGTGTTTCTTCTCCAAGATCTCAGTAAATAAAATGAATAACTAAAACACAAAGCACCAGAAGCCTGGCACAAATTTAGGACTGCACAGAAAAAATAAAAAATGGTGATCAATAAATTAAAGAGAAGGTTAGAAATCAGGCTTGCAACAACCACATCAAAACAAAACAGTAAACAGTTCTATAGTTACATTAACTCTATGAAGTCTAGTCCCAGCTTTTCATCTATAGTATAAAATAACAAAACAATCTCTGAACAGCACGAAATAGCTAATATTTTTAATAATTACTTCTGCTCAGTATACTCGCTGGCACCACTAGGTAATTCTCATTAAAAAAATGAATCAACTGCACATCAACAGCACAACTGACAAAATAAAGAAAGAAAATAGACAAACTTAAGCCATTTGGAGCTCCAGGGCTAGAAAACATCACCCCCAAATGCTAAAATGAATGAAAGGCAATCGATGTGTGCTACTAGGAATTTTGTTTGAAAAATTTATACGGGAGGGAGTTGTACCCAAAGACTGGAGAGCAACCAGAATAACACCTATACATAAGAAAGGAAGTAAGCAATCCTTGGAAAACTATCGTCCAGTCAGCCTAACATCTATTCCAGTAAAACTACTTGAATTTATATTTAAAGATCATATACGGGATCACATAAACAATAAATGTGAAACTGATGATGCCTAGCATGGCTTTAGACCTAGATGATCATGTGTCACAAATTTAGTCTGCTTTTACAGCAGGATTAGTCAGATCCTAGATAGGGGAGAATCAGCCGATGTAATCTTGTTGCATTTTTGTAAAGCATTCAGCACTGTACCACACTGAGCAATAGTCAACAAACTTGTTAAACTACACATTGATGACATTCTCATAAGATGGATAGCACACTGACTCAGTAAACGTATGCAGCAAGTATCGATCAATGGTTTTCCTGCCCACAGTGGGTAGGGTGACAAGTGGATTCCCACAGGGATCAATTTTGGAACCGATTCTGTTTCAGTTATTTATTGCTGATCTAGGCAAAAACACTGAAAACACAATAATAAAATATGCAGATGGCACTAAGTTGGGTGGAGCAGCTAATACTTGTGAACAAACAGCTAGGATTCATGAAGATCTCAACTCTGTAAGCAAATGGGCATATAATAACAGTATGACATTCAACTTAGACAAATGCAGCATCATCCATTTAAGAAATAATAACCCTAAACAACAATATATGTTGAGTACTATAGCTTTACACTCAACAACTAAAGAAAAGAATTTAAGCATTATTATAAATAATACCTTCGATTTTAAAGAGCAATGCCTGAGCACTGTAGCCTGAGCAAACAGGGTACTACAGTCTATTAAAATAAGTATAAAAAGTAGGAAAACAATGTTATTATGCCACTATACAGATGCTACGTCAGACCCCATCTTGATTACTGCACCCAACTATGGAGTTCCTACAGAAAAACTGACACTGATCTTGTTGGAAGGATACAACATAGAACTACAAAAATCATAAGGGATACTAAGAACAAAACTTATAATGAAAGACTAGAATGTTTGAAACTTTTTAGTCTCGAAGTCCGACAGAAACATGGAGATTTACTTCTATTCTATGACATAGTGTATGATACACACTTAATAACAGAATTAAATCTCATATTTAAAGATGACAACTGAAAAACACATGGACATCAACTTCAAATAGTTCCAGGTAGATTTAAAACAAAAAAAAAAGGAAATGCTTCTACACAGAAAGGATTATCAACCTTGGGGAGGGGGATGAGTTACACCCCCCCAAAACTAAAACTGGTGAATTTGAGAACCTATCACAGATTATAAAAATATCTACTATGTGGCAAGATCTAATATTCACTGGGACTTTAATGCCGCATGGGGAAGCCAAAGATGGAAGGCATTGGAAAATATTCTTAAATCATTAGAAGTAACCAAAATAATTTCCTCACCCACCAGAAAAACTCTCCACTCTAGTCCAGGGAACATAATAGACTAGGTTTTCATAATTTCAAAATTCAGGGCCATAAAGGTACAAATAAATCAGCCAGTTGTGGGTGAGCACAGCTCAGTAAGCTATGTTCTTGAAATTGTTTGGATAGAAGATGGAACTTACAAAAGACACTTCCAATAAAAATAAAATGCAGGATTTTTAAAAATGATAATAAAGGTTTTCTTTGGCTAAATTAGCTAGTGTACGATGGGATAGTTCATAATGCCATCACTCATCTTGCTGTACAATAATTCATGCACTGTTTTGTGAAATATGTAATGAGTTAGCTCCCTTTAAAATCCAGATTCAAAGAAAGTCCCATGTTCTTTGGATAAATGAAAAACTAAAGAAGCAGATACGCATTAAAAACATACTTTGGAAATTAGCTGGTAAATCACTGGACCCAGTGGACAGGGAGAAGTATAAAAAAGCCAAAAATACCTTAAGACTACAAATTAGAAAAAAGCTAAACAAAAGTACTATGAAACCAAGCCCACTGAGACCACTGATACAAGGAAATATTGGTCGTTGAGCAAATCATTTGTCAACCCAATAAACCAGAGGCCACCTTTCCAAATGACCTGAAACGGAGCACTCCAAACTCCAAAACATTCAGCAAACATTTTAAATGAATATTTTGTGTCCTTGCAGACATAGAAGTTCTAACTCCTGTATTAAATAATACAGATACTAATCTTAGGATTCCAGATGGGTAGCCCATGATGACAGCGAAGCAAAAACCGTGACTGTGGAAACATCAACGACTCGATGGTGAATGGAATGATGGTGAGAGTTGCATTCCCCCTCCCTGAGGTGCTATGACCTTGGAGTTAGTATATTTTTTTGTTTTTACAGTCGTGGTTTTGCGTTTGCGGTTCTGACATAGAACCTTCCAGATATACCTAGTTTTAGATTCAGGTGCATCATTTGCAAACTAATAAAGGATGAAATAAGGAAACTTAAAAAGAAAAAAGTTTTGGATCAGATTGTATAAAAAATTGATTTCTTAAGGACTCAGTGGAAGTGATTGCCCTGTTCTAACTAAATTGCACAACTGGAGTCTGATGGAAGGAATTTTCAACAATTTGAAAGAATGCGAAAGTGATACCATTCCACAAGGGTGGGGAATCCACTGAACCAACAAATTGCAGACCCATTGCGTTGCTGTCTATGGTCTCCTAAGTATTGAAGAAAGCGGTGCAGGGACAGTTGAGTGACTATCTAGAAAGGTACTCTTTGCTGTTGATGTACCAATCAGGGTTTAGCAGGGGATACTCCACGGACACTGTGGTCACTGACATGGTGGATATCATAGCTTCCATATTAGAGGGGGACCTGTCAGCAGGTGTGGTGTTCATGGACCTTTCAAAAACCTTTCACATCATGGCCCATGGGCTTCTGGGAGAGTGACTAGCTGAGATTGATCTGGCAGAAGAGCCATGTGGATGGTTTGCATCCTATTTACAAAATCAAACTCAGCAGGTCCAGGTGGATGGCCCACTATCAGACAAGGCTCTGGTACAAAGGAGGGTGCCTCAGGGCTCCATATTGGGGCCTACATTGTTATTAATTTATATAAATCACTTGACTGATATTGCAAGGTACTCCAACATAAGATTATATGTAGATGACACCCTGTTAGTGGCCAGTGCAAAAAAATCTGAAATGTTGGAAACAAATTTACAATCTGACTTCACAGGGCTGTGCTCATTGTTGACAAGGTCAGGACTAGTATTAAAATGGTAAAAACAACAAATTGATGGTATTTCATAAAAGACTTAAAAAACAGGCAAAAATAAAGTGAAGGTAACTATAAAAACAACAAAAAATGAATCGAAAACCCAGGTATCAGAGTACAAATACCTGGGTGTATGGATTGATGAATGCCTAAAATTGGACTATCATATTGAGGATACAAGAAAAAGAATAAATAAAAGGCTGTGGGCATTCAGACATACTAGTTTTTGCACAAACAAACTCATGAGATCTGTCTTTTGGATGAGTTGTTAAACCGAGGTCCCATCAGCCTGGATTGGTGGTAGCTCAGGTGGATGTTAAAGATTCCATGGCACTTATCGAAAAGAGTAGTGGAATTTCCCCAGTGTCCTGGCCAAATTTCCCTCATTCACTAAAAAATACCACTAACAGCTTAATCTGGTTCAAGATCAGTTGGCATTCATCTGTATCCCCCTTCCCCAGGTCATGCCTGAAAATAGGCAGGATTTGTCTAGTGCTCTTACCCGGTCAACAAAAACTAAATAAAGAAAGAAAGAAATAATAGTGAACCAACTTTTGGTGCCAGTTCTTGAGTATGGCAACCATGTGTATGACCTAGCAACAAAAAATATGTTATCAAAAATTGATGTCACCTATAATCGCCTGGCAAGATTCATACTGAGAAGGGATTATAAATCCCATCACTGTGACCTATATGAGGACGTGGGATGGCTCACGTCAGAAAACAAAAGAAAGTTATTATGGGCAAAGCAAATATAGAAGTATTAAACTATAGTAAGCCGACTTACCTGTATGATAAATTTGAAAAGACAACATATAAACATAACTTGAGAAACATCAGTCTGAGAAACTTTAAATTACCATGGTCTATAAATAAATATAGCAAATGGGTTTTTGTTCCATCACATTCACACTGTGGAATTCAATAAAAAAATATAACAAACAAAGTTCAAGAAAGTACCAAGTCTTTTATAACAGAGCTAAAACATGAACTAAACACACACTGTGTGGTTAACTAAATTGATGGCATAAATAGTCACTTCATTGCTAAACTGCATTCTGTGTTGCTCCTCTTCTCTAGATAGAACTTATTTAAACCAATGGAATATACTGTCTGTATATCGTAATGTCAAATTGTTTTTATGTAGAAATTTTATTTAACAAATTGTATTTACAGGATCATCCTGTAAACAGGACTTCGGTCCTAATGATGTGAAATTCCTTCTATTTCCTGTCTAAAAATAAAGATGTTTACTATTTACTACTTGTAGAATAATTTACCAGAATATGTTGTAATTGCTGAAACAAAAAAATGTCTTCAAGAATAGACTTGACAAATATATTTTGGCAGAAGGGAAGTTGTCATACTATTAGAGAATACAGGAGCTACCCATGGGCACCTTTCCTTCTCAGATCCTTAATCCATTAGTGATCATTAGTGACCATGTTAGAACTATCCTGATACTTGAGGATAAAATTTTTCAACTAGGCTGTGGGAGGGGTGCATCTGCCTAGATTGCCTATGCTAGACAGCTTGATGTGATAACGGTGAGTCTTATAATAATAATAATAATAAATTTATTTATAAGGCACCTTATCTATTGTCAAGGCGCCTAACAATATAAAAACAGATCAAAATCATACAAACATCAGACAGCAATTCAGTTAAAATCACATAACAATAAATCAGAAAAAACAAAACATTCAATTGGCTAAGAAGGCTTGGTGCCACAGAAAGGTTTTTAAGCCCTGCTTAAATCCCTCCACAGTTGCACACTCCCGTAACTGACGGGTAGAGAATTACAAAGGGTGGGGGCTGCATACACAAAGGCTCTTGCACCAGATGATTTCAGATTCACCCTTGGGATCTCTAATAACCCCTCGTCGGCTGAGCAGAGTGATCGACCAGGGCAGTAAGGAACCAGGAGCTCTTTCAGATAGTTCAAGCCCTGTCCATGTAGGGCTTTGAAAGTCAGTAAACCGACTTTAAAGGTGATCTGCCACTGTACTGGCAGCCAGTGCAGTTCACGCAGTATTGAGCAGATCCTGACAAAAGCCGAGCCACCGCATTCTGCACCAGCTGCAAGCGATGGATTTCTACCCCAGAAAGCCCTAGGTAGAGGGAGTTGCAATAATCCAAGCATGAGGACACAAAGGTGTGGACCAGGGTAGGAAGGTCATCAGACAGAACCAGATGCCTAATCTTGGTGATTTTCCTAAGATGATAAAAGGATGTTTTGATGACAGCCGACACCTTAGAATGCAGGGTCAGTCCATCATCAAAAACTACCTCCAGGTTATGCACCCATTCAGAGGTTGGGAGTGAGATGCCACCAAGAAAAATTCCAGAGGGCGTACCAACACCCGACACCCCTATCTAACGACCTGGGTCCACAACCAATACCTCAGTTTTTTCCGAGTTCAACTTCAGCCAGCTGGAATCCATCCACTCCTGGATTTCTTTCAGACAGTTATTAAAGACTGAGAGAGCTCCATCCTAGTCAGGTGCAAAAGAAAGGTGGAGCTGGATATCATCTGCATAGCCATGAAGCCTCATCCCATACCTTCTTATAATGTCTCCGAGGGGTAGCATATATACTGAGAACAACATGGGTGACAGCGCTGAACCCTGAGGCACCCCACATGACAGAGGTATTGGGCCTGAAGAATGAACCCCAGACACAACTCTCTATGTTCTGCCCATGAGATAGGATGTAAACCATCTGAGGACTGTTCCTGACAGTCCACAGATATGCCTCAGATGCCTATCAACACCACATGGTCCACGGTGTCAAAATCTGAAGAGAGATCCAGAAGGACCAAGATGGTACGGTTCTTCCGATCTCTTGCCATCAGGAGATCACTGAGCACCCGAACCAGCGCTGTTTTGGTACTATGTCTCTTAATAAAACCAGACTGGAGCAGTTCATAGAGGTCATGGATGGTCAAATGGTTCTCCAGTTGAGCTGCCACTACTTTCTCAATCACCTGCCCTACAAAGGGAAGGTTAGAGATAGGTCTGTAGTTTGCATGGCAGTCGAGGTCCAAGGTAGCTTTCTTCAAGACTGGTGTCACCACCGCCTCTTTTAGGGAGCTGGGAAACTCTCCAGATTCCAGGGAGCACCAGACTATCTGCATGAGGACTGGACCGATGACATCAATACAACCCAAAATTAGGGAAGTTGGTCCAGGGTCCAAACTACAGCACGTAGGGTGCACACTCTGGATAATCCGCATGACATCCATGAACTCCAGTTGACTGAAGGTACTCCAGGAAAGCTGAGGTACAGTGACCCTGTAATGATCAAAAGCAACACCCATAGAGTGTGCTGGCTGAAGTACCGCCCTGATGTTAGCCACCTTATTTGCAAAGAATCGAGCAAGCTCATTGCACTCTAATTGCAAAAAGGCTTTCCGAACATGTAGACAGGCTGGGTTGCACAGTCTGTCCACAGTTAGAAAAAGCTGAGCTGGTCAATTCTGAGCAGCCGCAGTCTCCCCGGACAGGAATTCTGCCTTCTTATGGGTGACTGCAGATTGATAGACTTGATAATGGTCCATCAATCTAAGGTGGTCGGCATCAAGGGCAGACTTGCACCAGCAACGCTCTAACCTTCATCCTAGTCTCCACATCTCCTGCAAAGTCCCATCAAACCAAGGGGACCTGGGGTGAAGGGAGAGAGGGTGAACATGGACTGGAGCAATGGAGTCCAGAGCCTCAGAGACAGCTAAATTATAAGCTGTCACGAGGGTCTCTGGGTCATTGTTTGCCAACGAGAGGGACAAGAGATCAAGTGCTGCCGCTAGGCCATGAGAACTTATATCCCATAAAGGGCGGTATCTAACCATCTCCACAGGGGTAGACCTATGAGGGGGGTGTTAAAACTAAACCCCATGGTGTAATGATCAGACCACCCAACTGGTTCCACCCCCAAGTCAGATGTTTAGATCTCTAGGAGAAAGATCAAGTCAAGATAGTGTCCGTTTTTATGTGTAGCAGTGGAAACCACCTGTGTAAGGCCCAGAGATGTCATTAACTGGAGGACGTTTTGACCAAATTGCAAGAGTTCATCATCGACCCAGGCATTGAAGTCACCCAGAACCATCAGTCTGGCTGACTCAAACACCATGTTGATGATGAAGTTCGCCACTTCCTGAAGGAATTGCTTCTTATCACCGGGTGGACAGTAGATGAGGGTGATTCGATAGCCTACACTTGCTACAATGGCACACTCAAAAGACTCAGCCTCCTCAACTAATACTCTCATGAGGTTAAGTTCAGTCTTAAAACAGACTGCAACCCCCCCCCGTTCCCATCTTGGGCGGTGTATCACCGAGTACCCAGCTGGAGTCACAGCCTCCAAAATGGGTCCAGAATTTTCATCCAGCCAGGTCTCGGTGAAGCATGCCAGGTCCACTGTTTCAACAAGGTCTGCAATAATTGCAGCCTTGTTCTTAATAGACCTGGCATTGCACAACACCACCCAAGTTGGATGAACCTCCTGGGCTGCCCGAGCCATCTGCCTACCACAATCAGTGGTGCCCTTGGGTATGGGCACCAGACATGGCAAACCACAATCTGGATTCCATTTCTCCCCAGGGCATCTTCCAGATCCTACCACCCCAAAACAGTGACCTCACTCATTCATCCTCCACTGTTTGTGCCCCCCTGCCCCCCTCCTTTTCCTATGCATAATACCCAGTGCTCTACAGCGCTGGTAGGTTAAAAATTGGAGAGGAGGAGTGGAGAAAGTGCGGGGGGCACAGAGTGCAGAGGATGAATAGCGCACAACTGTGGGGGCTGGAATCCAACACATTCTATACCACTAATAAATAAACAAAACTAACTAAAAACTAATAAATTCCCCCAATCCAGCCCCAATCAAAACAATTACCCCAAAACTTAAATTATAAATCACAATAACAAAATAATAAATAAATTAAAAACAAAATACCGCCGATCACAAAAAAATGAATCAAAAAGAGCCCGTCATCAAAAGGGCAATGGATATTACAATGACAGTCGCAAATAGCAACCGTTGCTACATATGAAGGACACAACTACCGAAAAAGTATTTTTATGCGGGGGCTATGCCCACCGCACACCCCTTTGTAGGGGGAAAGCCCCCCGCACCCCCCAAACTTAAGATAATCAACTCCACGGTGGGTGTGGAACCAGGGAAAAGTTAACATTTTTGTAAAAGAATAAAAATGTTCCCCCTAGAACCAGACCCGGGTCTGCTGGCATGGTAGGTGGTGACTTATGCCACTACACTAAACAGCCAGCTTAGCAGGGCTTGGCCAAACAACATCCTATATCCTGTTGTAGCGAGTATAGTTTCCTGCTACACTTGCTGTGCAGGATATAGCGATGTTTTTACCACTCGCTCTCAGTGTGAGCGGTATTATTGAGTCACTCATATTGAGACGCTCAATAATACTTGCTCATATCACTGTACACCATGATGGCCAAATAAAAGAGGAGGTGATGTTTCCTCCTATAATAATAATAAGAAATGGAATCAACATTCATACAGTGCTTTCATACACATTGTATTCCAATGCGCTTTACAAGCAATGAGGAACTTGTAGTGAAGTGGCTGAATCTATAGTGGCAGCCATTTCGCACAGCAACAACCACACACAGCTATGGACAATTGCATAAACTAGTTTTATGGGAAGGGTAACGTTGGCCAAGAAAATGGGGAAAATCCCCTACTCTTGCAAAAAGTGCTTTGGGTTCTTTTACTTCCAACTGGACACCCCCTAGGCAGCACCAGAGATGGGTAGAAGGGAACTCGGTTTAACATCTCATCTGAAGGATGGCATCTCCCGATAGTACAGCACCCTGATATCTGCCTCTTCCTCACTGTAAGCTGTAGCTGTCCTCTTGCAACCCACCAGTCAACAGCAGCCTTCCTCAGAGAAAACTGGGTAAAAAACAGAACATTTCTAGAACTGGAGGAATGGGCACACATCCAGAATGCAAAAAAGTCCCCCCCCCCAAAAAAAAATCACAAAAATACAAAGCCATGTGGATACAGCTGTTTGTAAACATGTCTAAATTACGTTATTAATGTAACTGAACTAAGGTATGTTTTATTCGAACTGTGTGATATTATGTATGCAATGATTCTTAAGACTTTTTAGGTTGAACAATAAATTTGACTCCTTCTGGGCTGGAGAAAGATTGCAGCTATGGTAATCCTATGCATTGGGGTGGGAAACGGGGAAATTAAATAAAATGAATAAAAAAAAAATCCCTACTCTTTGGGGTACAACAATGTGTGCCCACCCCCCACTGACAATGCTCATCCCAGCCTCGGATAGCTTTCCTTGCTCATCCTCCTTTATATTTGCTATCTTTATGTTGAGCTGTCTGATATTTTCCTTTGGACCCCCCAACCCCACCCCCAATGCAACTGGAAATCAGTTTACTATCAGTTTCTGTTTGCTTTTCTGGTCAAACATGTTTAAAATAAGGATTAGTGGGATGGGAAACTGATTTCATATTAGCAATAGCAGTAGCACATTTCTCCTTCTGCTTCCTCAAACTTTGGAGCACCCTCGCTGTTGCAATTTGCAATGCTCCCTCTTCTCTATCACTAACATCCCTCTTCCATGACTTCACTACTCACTCTTGCAGCTGCTACTGATTCTGGGCTAATTGCACTGCTGCTCCCTCCATAATACTCCCTTCCCCTAATGCCCTGGTTTATTTGTCCTCTTCTCCCTCTGACAAGTCCCACATTGCACATGCAATATCCCTTCCCTCCCTCATTTTGCTACCAGCTGTACTTTGCTGAACTGTTTCTATTGATGTGCTGTTTTGCACTACTGACTTTTGCTTCCTCTCAATTGTCCACTGCATAATTTTTAGTTTTTATAATTATTTGTTTTATAATTGTAGCATTACTGATGTAACTTATTACTGCACTTTCCATGTCCCTTCCACAGGACACATCTGGAAATGAGCTGTTACTAGGTAGCTCAGTATGTTTTTCCCCAAGAAACTCTTTAAAAAAAATAAATACAATTTTATGTAAACTGTAGCCCAAAGCATACAGTACAGGAAAGGTGGGGAGATAATTATGTTGCTGCCTTTATAGGCACAAAAGGAGATTCAAAGAGCACAGACATAACTTGAAGGAGGTCATGGGAGGTTAAACACAAGAACAGGAAAGTTAAACGACTTACATTATGCAATGAGTAAGATGCAGATATGGGATTTTCAAGCCTGGGCCTCCTGTTATACCATTAAGAAGCCACGGGAACAAGGGTGCCTGAATAAGGGTGCCGTAATGTGGGCGCATCTCAAGTGGGCGCATGGAACTCGTGGGTGTTGTGGAGTGAGGACACCTCTCCTTTTCCATTCCTCAATGTGCCCCCCCAAGCACCGAGTTATGTGCCGTGCCATACTTTAGGATGTCAACTTTCTGGCGACATTGGGTACATTGCCCTTTTTGCCCTTCACCTTGTTGATGGGCGGTCTTTTTCCTTCACCGTTTTTACCAGTGCCTTCTTTCCATTTGCCCACATTATACAGAACCAGCCACCTCATTTACAGCCCTGCATCTGCACTCTAACCACTAGCCAGTTTGGTCCAAATCCAAACTGTTTCTGCCTGCTTGAAGCCTTCTATTAAAAACATTTTCTATAATCTTTGGATGTGCCCTGATGTGTTCTATTTGTCTGTTCTGCCCATGGTGCCCACTCCTGCTTCTATGAAAAAATAACCCCACCTGTTTGGCAGTGTCTCCATCCAGGACAGAGTGAAGGATATGGGCAAGAAGGGAACAGGCTGCAGAAGACATACTGTTGGCTGGACCACCAGCAAGTGGGCAACAAAAGTGGTTTGCTTCACATGCTCACCAGCACAGGGATGAGGAGGACCTGATCAGTGATGGGATGTGGAGCTAGCAAGAAGTCATGACTTAAAAACAGAATGTGCTTCTGAGTATCCACTGCATTTGGAATACCAAACTCCATCACAAGTCTGGACCTCATGCTAGCTCTGCCTCCTATAGCCATTTACACACCATCTGGCTCTCCTCCTCATCTAAGGGTCTGTGAGGTGATGGGACAAAACACACCTATTATTGATCATAGGTGCGGGGGCCCTTAAGATTTGAACAAGTGCAAGCTAGAGTTTGGGGGGCTGAACCCTGCTTCAATTTCCTTGAGGTGATTCAGTCCCTCAGCCCCTCTGTAGTCAGCACCTACAGTACATGAATTGCTGTTTACATGGAATATTGGACAAGTTTCACAGTAGATTGATGAGCATTCACACTGCAGATTAAGGAGGAAATACTGACTGGCTAACCAGGATTTTACTACAACTGGACCCACCAAATCATGGATCGGGGGTTAGGAGTAGAGCCTCTTGTAGTACGTGTCTCTTTGGAGCCGGGGTGGTGGTGTAAGAGGGTAGATACATAGATACATAGACAGTGCCGACAGATAAGGGCCTATGGCCCACCCAGTCTGCATTGCTAGATCCCAGCAATCTTCTTTTTTTTAAAAACAATTTGTGCATGGGAAAATGGAAGAGGGATGGAGGGCAGATGATGACTTTGTGTGTGTATATGTGTGTGTGTGTGTGTGGGGAGGGGTTAGCTCTAGCAGAACTTGAATGAAAATGAGAATGAAAATTAAAAGGGCAAGCAAAGTCCCTGCCTATCTATCTCTTTCTCTCTCTGTAGTTCAACTTCACCAAAAATCTTTGCAAATCAAAATTGTTCTGAATTCTTCTGCAGGGCCAATGGCTAGACACAGTGTTCCCTGACAGCAAATGACAGAAAATAATAATAATCATAAACCCCCCTCCCCCCACCTTTATAGCACCTCATATCCTTTGAAAATAAAGCAAGTTACCCCCTTTCCCCAAACCCATTTACCATCTCAAATCCAAGCATCCCCACCATCGGCCACAGTTCCAGAAATATTCTTCATTTTCTACTCCCCATCTTGGAACATAAACCCATGGGTGTTGGAGTTGGGGTGCTAAGTGGGTTGACAAAGGGGGGGGGTTAATTCATTAATAAATAAAGAATATCTCTGGGACTGCCTCACTCTTATGATTATGGATAAACCATGGTTATGCAGTTCATGGTCATTAACGTGATCATGTGATCTTAGCCCAGTGTTAGAATTATAGGGGGGGCTTACCAGGGCTTGGCCCCCTAGTTCTGAAGTGAGCCCCAGTAGCTCACTCAGTACTGCCATTGACTTATAATGGGAAGGGGGGCTCAATTTAAAGATAGAGGCCTTATGTGTCCCCCCAGCTCCCAAAGCTCATAAAGTGTAATTCCAACACTGTCTTAGCCATTATTATCTACAGAAAATCTCTGAAGATAAATGGTCCAGGGACATAAAACGGATGACCATGGTTGATGTAGTTTGAGAAATAATCAAGTTGACCATGGCCATACAGTATGTGACTATCCATGGCTGTTAGTGTCAGAGGTTCCTTGCATTACAAAACAAATTTCTGCATAGCTCAGTTTCTTTTCTTTTTTTTTCAACAATCTTAACATTTTGTGATGAATATATTTATCTACACATGTAATTTTGCAATAGATTTCCTTTTTTTAGTACTTACCTTTTCAACATTGCTGCTTATTCCTTTTTCTAACGATGTTGTTCCTCATTTATAACTAATAGAAATGCCTTATTTCTATTTCTACCAGCTTAAAATGGAACTTTTTAAGATATGTTGAGGTCACACTTTAATGTTTTTACATGCCAAAAGAATACATTTCCTTGTGTAAACCTTATTTTCTCTTCATGATTTCTTCCAGTTGTCATTTTTTTTTGCAATAGTTAGGGTCAAATATTGCATTCTGATATGCAAATAAATTATTTAAATTTGGTTGTCATCCCATACTTTTATGACCATGGGCACACCATAGTCAAACGTGGATGAACCATGGTTGATCATGGTTGTCCGTGGTGTATCCAGCAGTTTCTGAAAGCATTTTGGTAGAGACCATTCTTCATTGGTGTCTGAAGGTGGTGGGTGCCAGGACCATAAATGATTTCAAGCACAGTTGGGACAAGAAGGCTACTGTGGCTGCTCAGGGCAATAGTAGTAAGGAGGAAAATAGGAGGAAATATAGCTAGGACGAGTACCCTAGATGACAATTAGATTCCCGGGGATGGACAGGAGACCACCATGGACAGACTGGATGGACCACTGGTCTATTTCTGCCAGCATTGTCTATGTTTCTATGGATTTCTGTTTTGCAGTTGGAGAGTGGGTAACATTAGTGACTCTGCTAATTTGGTAAAACAGGAAGCGTGAGGTCATGGGGTAGGGTAACAACAAGACCACCCTGAAAATTTGGCCACAAGATGACTACAAATAGCCAAGCTAAGACTAAAGGAAAAAAACCCTGGAAGAAATAAGTCCACATGCATGTGCAATATGCACATTTCAGGACTTGGGGTTTTCCAGGTTTTATTTTTGCTTATAACTTGGTCATTTTTGGCCATTTCAGACCCAGGCTTTCAGGGTGGCCAAGTTGCCATCCCCATTCACAATCACTTGCACTTAATAAATGTGACTGAAAATGGGTTTTGGGGTGTCAACTATCAAACATGTTTTGTGTCAGAGTTACACAGTACAACATAATTGGTTGTGAGGGGGTGTGGTGACTTGTGCACCTTGAAACAAATGGGCCAAATTGTCCAAAAAATGGCCCAGTTATGAGCAAAAGCATAAAAACTTATAAAAAAATTACTGTAAGGTCTGAAATGTGCATTTTGCACATACGTGTTGACTTACAATTTTTTTTTTCTTTAATAGACAGCAGCTAGTTGAGGTGGGGGGAGGATTGCACTGGTCATCCAATGCTGGACTTTATTGCATGGGGAGGAGGGTGATGTGGATACCATGTGGGGGATGGAGGTTGTTTTTTGTATGACTGATTGACAGCCGAATTAGCAACGGTGTAGGGAAACCAAAACAGGGGGTGCTTTGGGTTCCTTGTGGTCTGATCTACAGTGAGTCACAATGCAGCTGCTTTGAGAGTGGCTTGCAGGGCCACACAAAAAGCAAGCTCCAGGTCTGGTGCAGTGAGCAGCACCATGCAGCTGCTTTGTGAACCACTTACAAAAGCAAGTTATAGCATGGACACCATGAATACAAATAGGCTTTTAGATATATCTTTCAGCCTGTAAAGGCATTAATTGCAAAAAACTGTTATTGCAACTATTGGGGTTAAAATGCAGAAGGAATGAAAAATAAGGGGTCAAAGTCTCAAACTTTGGCAAATTGGTTGTGTTGCTTACCTTGTGGTTTTCAACCCCAGTTCCCAACCCTCCATCTCCCTTACCCATGTCATTGAAGGCAAGTTACAGGTAAGGGCCATGCCTCGATGGTCTGGTACCTCATACAGGGCCAACATATTTGCAATGTGTAAACAGCAGCTCTAAAACACTTCCCCTCTCCAACATCTACCCTTTCAAACCAAGGCTAAGCTACAGGTTCAGTTTCATGCTACAGAGTTGTGCGTGTTCATGAAAGTCTTTAGGTTCAGCAGTTACCACACAGTTGTATGTTTGTTGGTGTATGGCCTTGTGGACTCTGTGTATAGTATAACACCCATGTAACAGCAGTGGTTTGTTTCACATATTGCTTAGTAGGATATGCACTGTACCATCACTAATAAATCTTCTTTATACAGCTTCAACAAGATCACGCATTAAGTAGTATACATGTCCTTGACATCTAACTTGTGTGCATGTGTTCTAAAGAAAGCAAGTTACAAGTGTACAGTATAGTGTATAATGTATGTATTACTTAATCTGTAACAAGTCACAGAAACATAGAACCTGATGGCAGATAAGGGCTGTTAGGCCCATCCAGTCTGCCCATTTTCACTGTGATTGCCTTTGCTACAGACCCTCCATGGTCTATGGCACTGTTTCTTCCAACCGCTTCCTTTCTTTTATGATTTCTTCTGCTTGACACTGGCTTTTTTGACTCCCACCACTGTTTTTGCTCCCACTGTAATTGCTAGAAAGCTGTTCCAGGCATCCACCACCTTTTCTGTGAAAAAGTATTTCCTCACATCTCTCTTGAACCTACCCCCCCTCCAGTTTCATATCATGACACCTTGTTCTAGAGCACTCTTTTCTCTGAAATATACCACCCACCTGTACCTTATTCACCCCAGTGAGGTATTTAAAGGTCTCAATCATATCCCCCCTCTCCCTCCTCTCCTCCAGGGTGTACATATTGAGCTCCTTTAGTCTCTCCTCATAGAGCTTTTGATGCAGACCATGCACCATCTTGGTAATCCTCCTCTGGACCGCATCCACTCTGTCTATGTCTTTCCTGAGATGGGGTCTCCAAAACTGGACACGGTACTCTAGGTGGGGTCTTACCAATGACCTATATAGGGGAAACACCACTTCTCTTTTCCTGCTGGTGATACCCCTACCTAAACCTCCCAGCGTTCCACTAGGTCTCTCGATTGCCTTGTCACATTGTCTGGCCACCTTTAGGTCATCTAACATGATTACCCCCAGGTCCCCTTCCCTTTTGGTCATTGCAAGTATCTATCCCCCCATTTTGTACTCCACCCCCGGGTTTCTGTGGCCCAGGTGAATTATTTTGCACTTTTTTGTGTTAAATCTTAACTGCCAAATCTTTGACCACTCCTCCAGCATTTGAAATCTTTTTCCATCTTTTGCACACACACCCTCCTGGAGTGTTTACTCTGTTGCAGATCTTGGTGTAATCCTCAAAGAGGCAGACCTTCCCTTCCAGCTCCTCCATAATGTCACTAATGAAGACATTAAAGAGGACTGGCCCCACCCAGTACTGACCCCTGAGGTACCCCACTGGTCACTCTTTCTTCCTCGGAGCAAACTCCCTTTATCACCACCCTCTGCCTCCTGTCCTCCAACCAGTTTCTTACCCAGGTTACCACCTTATTGCTTACCCCAATGCTACCCAACTTGCTTACCAGTCTCCTATGTGGAATAGTGTTGAAGGCCTTGCTGAAGTCTAGGTAGGCCACGTCCACTGCTCCTCCCTGATCTAACACCTTGGTTACCTGGCCAAAAAAACATCAGATTTGTTTGGCATGACCTTCCTTCTGTGAAACCATGCTGCCTTGGGTACTACAGTGGTTGGATTACAGGTATTCCACAATCCTTTCCTTTAATAGTGTTTCCTTTAATTTCCTTACCACCAAAGTCAGGCTGGCAAGCCTATAATTGCGTGCCTCCTCCTTGCTACCACGTTTGTGAAGTGAAATTATGTCTGTTCTCCTGTCCTCCAGGACCATGCTGGTCTCCAGTGAACTGCTAAACAAGTCTGCCAAGGGTACAGCAAGTACCTCCCTGAATTCCTTCAACACTCTTGGATGCACCCCGTCTGGCCGCATGACGTTGTCCACCCTCAGATTACTGAGTGCTTTCCTGACCCTCTCCTCAGAAAAGGGACTGGTGTCCACTTCTGTCCCCTCAAAGCAATTGATGCCTTTTTGTGGTCCCTCCCCTTCCCCTTCCCCGTCTACTGTGAACCTTAAGCAGAAGTATGTATTAAAGCTGTTTGCCTTTTCTTGATCCTCTTCCATACCATCCCTTCCGCCCTCTTTAACTGTACAATCTCTCCCTTTGTCTTCCTTTTCATGCTATCATACCTGAAAAATGTCTTGTCTCCTTTAGATACCGCCTGGGCTATTATTTCCTCAGTTTGCACCTTTGCTGCAAGGACCACAGTATTGTATGTAATGCACATGTCATAAATACATGTAAATCTCTGTAGCTGTGCCCTTTCAGTATTCTAATAAATAGATCTGGAATGCATAAGATGTGTATGAAACATAGTTACATAGTAGTTGTTGGCAGAAAAAGGACCTCCTGGTCCATCTAGTCTGCCCTGTTCTGATTTGTTCCTACTTCCTTAGCATAGGTCCTGCTAGACCTGTGTTCATACTTCCCTGCTAATCTCACTAATCTCCTGTGTCTATCCCATGCATGTTTGAATACGTTCACCATGTCTGCACCTAGCACTTCCTCCAGTAGTCTGTTCCATGGTTTAACTATTCTTTCTGTGAAGAAGTACTTCCTCACACTGCCCTGAGCCTCCTCCTTCCAGCCTCATTGCATGACTCCTCGTTCTAGTGCTCTTCCTTTTTTGCAAAAAGCTGGCCTCCTCTCCATTATTAATCCCTTTGACATATCTGAATGCCTCTGTCATGTCCCCCTCTCCCTTCTTACCTCTAGTGAGCACACATGTTTAGCTCTCTGAGCCTGTCCTCATAGATTTTCTGATGCATATCCTGGACCATTCTGGTAGCCCTTCTCTGTACTGCCTCCACTTGGTTGATGTCCTTTCTGAAATAGGGCCTCCAAAACTGAACACAGTACTCGAAGTGGGGCCACACCAGTGAACTATAGAGGGGTAGGATCACCTCCCACTTCCTACTTGTTGTTCCTCTCCCAATGCAGCCCAGCATCCAGCTTGTCTTACCCACTGCCTTCCCAGATTGTCTTCCCACTTTGAGGTCATCTGGTATGATGACTCCTAGGTTCCTTTCCTGCAGAGTTGTAGCCACCTCCTCCCCTTCTACTTGGTATGTGACCAGTGGGTTCTTCTGTCCCATGTGCATAACCTTACACATTTTGGCATTAAATCCCAGCTGCCAGACCCTTGATCATTCCTTCAGTTTTTTTAAGTCTCCCCTCATTCTGTCCACCCCCTCCTGGGTATCGACCCTGTTGCAGATCTTTGTGTCATCTGCAAAAAGGCATACTTTCCTTCTAGTCCATCTGCAATGTCTCTAATAAAGACGTTGAACAGCAGTGACCCCAGAACTGATCCCTCTGGTACAAGACTTGTCACCGTCCCCTCTTCTGACCTCACCCCATTTACAACTACCTGCTGGCTCCTGTTGCTAAGCCAGTTCTGCACCCAGGTTACCACTTTTGTCCCCATCCCTAGACTGGTCAGCTTGTTAACTAATCTCTGGTGTGGGACAGTGTCAAAGGTATTCCTGAAATCCAGGTAGGCCACATCCACCACTCCCCCCTCACCCATGACTTGCATCACCCAGTCAAATAACTCAATCAGATTAGTTTGCTATGCTCTCCCACCTGTGAAGCCATGCTGTTGTGGCTCAGATTCTGCAACCTATTGCTGGCCAGGTATTCCATAATCCTTTCTTTTATTAATATTTCCATTACCTTCCCCACCACTGATGTTCGGCTCACTGATCTGTAATTTCCTGCCTCCTCCCTATTCCCACTTTAGTGGACTGGTACCATATCTTCCCTCCTCCAGTCTTCAAGACCTGTGTGGCCTTGGCCAATGAGGGTAGAGTATGGAAAAGGGGATGTGGATCAGGAAGTGCTATTTACATATGTTGAATATGTTGACCCTGTATGAGGTACCAGACAACTGATGCACAGTCTTATACCTATAGCTTGGCCTTGGGTAACAAGGAGAGGAGTTGGGGTAGGTATTAGGCTTGACAACTAATAGTTCATTTTCAAACTTTGTGGGCATTGGGTTGAAAACCCTAATAGCTCATTACAAATTTTGTGTGGTTTGAGTTTTGTGTCGTAGCAACCATAATCTGCATTAAAACTGTTTTTTTTTTGTTTTTGCAATATCTTTCCTTAGTTTTTGGGCCAGTAAAGTGTTAACTTGCTTTGTGCAGGGCCCATGAGGCCATATGCAAAGCAAAGTGTGACTCTTAACTTACTTTGCACATAGTTCTTTGGTTCCTATGAGAAACAAGATGTGCAGGGATCTTTGGTTCCTGAGCATGAATCCTAACTTTCTTGCATAGGGCCCTGCAGGTCCTGCACAAAGCATAAGAAGAGACAAACTTTCTTACTATTTTGTTTGTATATGACTTTAATTTCAGCACAAAATGCACGTAATAGTTTTTTAGTCACTTCTGTTCTTGACCATTTTCTTATTTCTCAGCTTAAAACTTTTTGTTCGTGTAGGGCTCAGAAAAGTTTTCATGACGGTTATTTTCAAAATCTTTGTGCAGCATGTAGATTTTCAAAATATTCATGAAGGATTTCTTTCTATTGAAGCCGTATAGTGCTGTGGTAAGGGCACTGAGCTGCAAACCTGGAGAACTGGGTTTGAATCCCACGGCCCCCACTTGCATACTGTGTGACCCTGCGCAAGTCACTTAACTTCCTTGTGCTCCCAGGTCGCACTTGGAAACAAGCTTCAGCTTAGTGTGCCTTTCCTGGTTAAACAATTTCCCTTTCCCTTTACTACCATTTTATGTTTAATTGAAAATATCTAATTGCTAACTAAATTTAACCCTTGCTGTGACACAGATGGTTATATCAGTCTTGAATTCCTATATGTTCTAATTCTCTTGGCAGCCTAAGGGTGAAAAAAATGGTCTCCGTATACCCGTTTGCACAGACAATAAAAATAATTTAAGTATTTAGTAAGTTATCTTAAATTAAAATGTGTTTTTTCATGTGAAACTTAAACATTAAGCAAAAACATTCACAGAGCTTGGACATTTTGAAAACCATGGTGCAGCACATACTGTAGATTTGGAATACCATTGCAAAGTGTGTAGATTTTCAAAACCTTTGTGAAGGATTTAGCTTCCATAATGACTGGTCTTGTTTTGTGTAACTTGTATTTTTTTGTGTAACATTTTCTGCTTGTCTATAGTTTCATATTTGAATCTTTTACCTTGCATCCTGTCTGGACATCATTTATTGCACTTTTTTAGTAACTGGATCATTTCTGAAAAAAAAGGCTCTTGACAATAGTGCATCTACCCAGTCAACAAAACAAACACACACACGCAAATAAATAAAAACATTTGAAAGCTAACTGAAGGCAACGAAGGCATTTCATACATTTGCTGCTGCCTTCTTTACTATTCTAAGTTAGCAGACATGCTGTCAAGACTAAAGTGCAAAGAGATGCCACCTTCCCATATACTAATTTAGTGCTCAAGAACAAAGGAGATTTCATTTATCAGAAAATGGAGACATCCAGAATAGTTTCAGGAGCTACTGCTGACATAAAAACAAACTGACTTTCAAACCCTTAATAGGTACAGAAATGGAGATGACTGGTAACAAATACACATGCACATTTTACAATAAGGATAAGTTTAGGTCTCCTTTAATTAGTTAAATAGTTAATTGTAATTAATTGGTCACTCATGTGCCATTCACCGAAAATCAAGAAAAATAGCAAAAAAAAAAGCATCAATATTTTTTTCCATGCTAAAGTTCAACACAAATAAAATAATATAAAGTAAGATAACTTTTTAAATACTTAAATGTTAAGGGTGATACTTTAGTGTTTGTGAAGGAGGGTTAGTACGAAGCACCCAATGCAGTTTTTAGAAGAAAAAATTATTAATTTTGCGTTTTTAAAAATAGAAATCTTTGAGGGGTGTGGCCACACCATGGCCATGAAGACAGCATACGTTTTTAGCTCTGTCTACCCCAGGTACATCCCTCATCATCTGTTCCTCTCCAGCTTTCTGTTGATGAATTTACCTCCTATCCTCTTGTCCAGATGACCCTTGATGTGAATTCAGCCACTTTTGTTGTTTACTCAGTGGGGTAATGGCAGTGTTGTGAGTGCTCCCTGCATCAATTAGATGTAGCCTACCCATGGTTTCCTCTTGTTCCAGGATATTACACGATCTGAATGCCCAACATGGCTTTGGCAGCAGTCCCTATTTCTAGCCTGCAAGAAATAACAGGGATGTTAGTGAAAATCCTCCAGGATGCGATGTAGCCCAAAGCAACCATTGCCCAAACTGCTCGACATCTCTTGGCTCTGACCATTCAGGTCACTACCACAAAAAACTCAGCTTGCAGCAGTGGAGACAGTAGACAATCAACTTAAGGCTAAAGTGTGTGAACAAGCCTCCACCATGTGGTACCATTTCAGCAAAGTGAATGACCTTGAGAACTGGTCATCACCCAACATATGCTTTGTATGATTCCTGGAGATGGCATAGGGGTCAGACACTGTTAGGGTTCTCAAGCTGGCAAATAAGAAGAGGGGAGGGGGTGTGAGTTGTTCTATTTGGGTTACCTAGCCTATTTTCAAGCCCAAAACTCAGCTTGCAGCAGTGGAGACAGCAGACCATCAACTTAAGTCTCAAGTGTGTGAACAGGCCTTCACCATCAGGTACCATCTCAACAAAGTGAATGACAGTGAGTACTGATCATGACACAACATCATATGCTTTGCTGGGTTCCTGGAGGTGGCAAGGGGGTTGGACACTATTAGTTTTCTCAAAAGAGTGATCCAAGAATACTCACATGTGCTAAACTGTCCTCTGGTGGAGAGAGAATGGATGCACCATGCATTGGCCCCTCCTCCCAGTGCTTTTCTTAGGCCTATCCTGGCTCAACTGCTCAAGTTTCCATCTAATAAAAATCTTTTTAAAATTGGCCAGTGGCAGAGGGCCTCTTGGGTGGCAGGGCCACCACATCAGGCTCTGCTAGGACTTCTCCACTGAGCATTTGCAGAAGTGTTGGGCTTTTGTCTTGGCCTGCAAGCAGCTTACTCAGAATGGCATTACCTAGCTTTCATACCCTAGAAACAGGAGAGACCTTCTTGATGTCCTGGAGTCCTTCCTTACAAATTGCAACCCCCAGTTCAAACTCTTGGCCTGTGAGAGGAGAACCTGACTCAGAGATAGATACCGTGGCTCCCTCCCTGGACAATTCCCCTCCATCTGTTGGCTCTATGCACCATGCTAAGGGCCCATCTTTGTTGGAAGAAGCCTGGGTTCTGCCTAAAGGGGGCAGGGTGTACTGAAAACACTGGACTGCTGCTAACAGAGAGGCCCCCTCATATTAACTGATTCCAAGTCAGAGTCACATATCTTGAGTGCCTGCGTCATTGGCAAGGAGCCAGGGGATACACCTCTCACTGAATAAATTCCAAGCTTTGTGCCAGAAATTGCCAATTGTAGTTTCTGGGGAGTAATTTCAACTCACCCCATAACCATCTAGGCCAGTGGAGGGCTCAGGGTGAATTTATGAAGGGCTTCATTGACTTTATCTGATTGCTCAATTTGCTGGGCTGGTCAGAGTGGTGAAGTGCTCCTCACAGAGAAGGTGTGAGTGGTCACTCTTTGTTAGCCTTGGGGGAAGGGTGCAATTATCCCTGCTTCTCTTTCTGTGCTGAATAAATTAACATATTTACTGGACCAGACAGGGGCCTTTGTCAAACTGTGCTGAATCTCTGTTTTACTACTTTATGTCAAGACTCGCAGCTGTGACAAATTAGTGTCACCTGTTTCATCTTTGCTATGATTCATCAGTGTCCTACAGCTGCTTGCTACAGTCCAGAACATAGAGTTTCCAAAGTGCAACACTTTACACTTACGGGAGTTTTGGTAAAGTGATAAGTGGCAACTTCACTGTATGTTCACATGATTTTTTTTTGTAAAAAGCTGCACTTTGCCACTTTTTCCCCCAAAATGCACATTTTTTTTTCATATTCTACTTATCTTTCCTGGTTCTCCCTCTGGTGACTCCCTTCTGACTGCCCCCCCCAACCTCATCACCCAAGTCCTCCAGGACTTACCTTAACCATCGTCCTCTACCACAGGACTTCTGGTGCGGGGCCTATGGGGGGGGTTCATCATTCATCCTGCCACCTTGGGGTGCTTTTCCCTCAATTTTTTTCTTTGGGCCCATGTTTGTGTAATGGGTGTAATGTCTGAGCACTGCTTCTGCAGAGACGGCCTCAGTGCCCTGCACGTGGGTTCCCTTCCCTGCACAATAACGTGGTGCATGTGCTGCCACTCAGCCACAGCAGCACTCTAACACTCCTCCCTGAAGAAGGAGAGCTGTCTTGGGTTGCTTGATACTTCCTCACCCTGCCGGCCCCCGAGCAACCTGGTTTCATTCTTGACCCTGGGTCACCAGTGTGACGGGAGGTAAGGTACCCAGCGCCTGAGCTCTCCACGCCACTGGGCCAGCTATGTTTTCTTCTTGTTTTTTTTTTTGTTTGTTTGTTTGTTTTTTTTGTTTATGACTTGCTCACTTTCTGAAGCAAAAAAATCCATGAAGAATTGAAAATTCCCGAAAAGATCCACAAGTGAGAGAACTTCACATATCTCTAGAATAATGAAGATCATTAATAGAATAAAAAGTGTATGAAAACATTTTTTGTTGTAGTCTGAGCTGCTACCTTAAGAGAGCAGCAGGTTTCATATCTTGCAGAAAAGCACGATGTGTTCTATTTATACTTCAGGGTATTTCTGTAACCGACAAGATTACATTTTTGATTCATTACTACCTTACTATGTGGTACGTGTACCAGTCTTGCACAGGAAACTGATTCTTGATGAGAGGTAGGTACTGTATGATAGGGTAGGAGTGCAAAGGTGAAAAGGTGGATGTGGTAAATGCATATTAAAGTGCCTAAACATGCATGTTAATTAAAAAAACTGCATTTTACTTAAGCACCGTTGCACTTTAGGGGTCAGATAAAGAACAACAGTATATTAAGTCTACCCACTGCTGTGCTAGCAGTCATTTAAAATTAAAATGATTTAAGCTGTACTTTGTTGATAAAAAGTGTCATACTTCTTTTTCTTCTGAGTGCATTAGTCAATGGAATAATGACATGACCAGAGGAAGTGATGTTTCCAAGGTACTGCCAACAACTAAATACTACACATGTGCTCACCCTCAACTTTCCTTTTACTACCACTGTAAAAAGACTTCATAGATTCAGCTGTCGTAGGGAAAACAGCAGTTTTAGAAAACAAAATCACATGTAGATTTCTTTTTTTTCCAAAATATTCTTTACTAGATTTCAGTTTTTTTTTTTTTTTTTTATAAGGACAAGACATACATACACCAACCTGGATAGCTCCAGGATCCACAAACCCAAAACTGGTTGTGTAACATATATACACATAAAACTATGTACACACACAGCAGTGGCGTTGGCCCTCCATTGCACTTCCGCACAGTCTGACCAACACTTAGTTTCAGATAATTAAGTCCAAGAAAGACTGAAAAAAAAAACAGGGAGGAAAAGAAAAAAAAAAGCAAACCTTTTCAATTAAAGTCCTCCAACTGCAACATATATTACCCTATAGCTGGAAACTTGTAACCCTAATTAACATGAAGGGGAAAACCCCCGCTGTGTCCCCTGGAAAGAGAGAAAGAGAGAGAGACCCACCTATTTATCACCCCATCAAAGCATAGCCCACAGCCTGCTAGTGATTCCATATAACCACATGAGCTGGACACAGACTTATGGATTGTTGCCACTAGGCACTGTATAGTGATCACTTAAACCATCTAAATCTACAACACAATATTCTTTTTGCTAATCAGAACCCGACAGACAGATCTATGTCTCAGTACTGCCAACCTGTAATAGGATAAATGGTCTCCAAAGTCGACCATCTTTTATCAAACAAACCCTTCTTACCCTCTAAGCACATGAATCTTCTGAGTCTACCCAGGGCACATATAAGATCCCTCACCCAACATTTGTAATTATAACATTGGTCATCATTCCAATGTTTCAGTATGAAAGATTTAACTATGGCCGTCATCAATGATAAGTGATATTTGGGTGTGGATCCTGTTAAGTGCAACATATCACCTAAAATGCAAACTTCTGGCAATATTAACTCAGAATAATCTAACATGGGGTCCATTTGCCGCTTAATTTCCACCCAGAGTGACCATATTTTACAACAATTCCACATAACATGTAGGATGTCACCTGGCTCGGCGCCACATCTAAAGCATAGGTCTGTCTGCCTCAGCTGTCTATCACACAAATTCTTAGGGGTAAAATACATATTTGAGACAATAAAGTACTGTATGATTCTATACCTGGGTATAGGTATATATTTGATACCTTTCCAAATAACATTCCAAGCTAGTTGTTGAGGGGCA
This sequence comes from Neoceratodus forsteri, assembly GCA_016271365.2. Lineage (NCBI taxonomy): Eukaryota > Metazoa > Chordata > Ceratodontiformes > Ceratodontidae > Neoceratodus > Neoceratodus forsteri. The sequence goes on from CM057453.1 coordinate 1,269,429,417, forward strand.
ACTGCACCATCCCAGCATAATATTTTTACTGGGGACTTCGGACTGAGATAGTCTAATAATACCTTATGTACCTTTGATAGAGAATTAGACGATAGACTTAGTGCAGAAAAGTTTTCCCAGGTAAAAGGATTTATTAGGTCAGGTCTTTCCCAACCTTCTCCAACAATTTGACCAGCTGTATTCTTCACAGCTAGCAGTGGAACCAGTGAACCAGAGGAGTTGCTGTCTCTACAAAGCAGTGTGCAAAAGATGGAGATTAGCGCTCAAGAGGTGGACAGGCAGAAAAGGGGCAAAATTCAGCAGAAGGGCAGACAGCAAGGAGAACCAGGGATAAAAGACAACCAAGGAAAGGGCTGGAGTAGAACAGCAAAACAGTCTAGGGAGGTCAAATCATGGAAAGTCATGTGTGAAAATGCCAGGAGCCTTAGCAACAAGATGGAAGATCTGGAGGCTGTCATGGTGCAGTCAGACCTGGACATTGTGGCCATCACTGAAACCTGGTGTAATGATAACCACAACTGGGAGATGGCCATACTTGGCTACAACATATTCAGAAGAGACAGGGCAGGCAGGAAGGGAGGAGGAGTGGCACTGTATGTAAAAAATGACATAAGGCCACAGAGATCCAGGAGGAACAAAATGGGGGAGAGATACTGTGGGTTAAGCTGGAAAGGAAAATGGGGACAGCCATCCGCACAGGTGTGGTCTATAGACCACCAGCCCAGGAGGAAGAAACAGATAGGGAGATGATGCTAGCAATCCAAAGGATGGCAGACAAGGGTGAGGTAGTACTGGTTGGAGACTTCAATATTCCAGATGTGGATTGGAGCATCCCAGCAGCAGCATCAACTAGGAGCAGATTTATCCTGGACTCCCTTCAGGGTGCCTTCCTCAAGCAACTGGTCATGGAACCAACTCGGCAGAAGGCAATACTGGACCTTGTGCTCACAAACAGGGACATGGTGATGGGAGTAACAGTGGGTGAGCACCTGAGGAACAGTGACCACCAGCCACTGTTGTTTGAAATCACAGAAAGAGCAGAACCAAACCACACAAAAACACGTATCCTGGATTTTAGAGGGGCAGACTTTGGGAAAATGGGGAGATACTTGAAAGAGGCATTAAGGGAAATGGGGCAGGAATCAGGGGTTGAGGAACAGTGGGCAGTATTTAAAATGGGGATTACAAGAGCAACAGAATTATGTATTAAGCAGGTTAGCAAGAGGAAAAGGAAGAGGAGACCATTATGGTTTTCCAAAGAGGTAGCAAAGAAAGTGAAAGCCAAAAAGATTGCATTCAGGCAATACAAAAAGACACAGGCAGAAGGGAATAGGGAGAAGTACCAGGAGAAGCAAAGGGAGGCAGGGAGGTCAGTAAGGAAGCCAAAGCTCAGACAGAAGAACACATTGCAAAATCAGTGGGTAGAGGGACAGAACCTTTACAGGTACATAAGTGAAAAAAGAAAGGCAAAGGAGGCTAGTGAGAGTGAAGGGGAGGATGGGGGCTGTGTGGAGGTTGACAACAGTAAAGTTGACATATTGAACAGGTATTTCTGCTCAGTCTTTACTGAGGAAGAGGAGGGTAATGGGACTGAACATAGTACAAGGGGTGAGAATGGTGCAGAAATGGACACAAGTCCCTTTACACGAGAAAGGGTCCTGAAGGAACTGGAAGTAATAAGAGTTGATAAAGCAATGGGGCCAGATGGTGTGCACCCCAGGGTCCTTAAAGAACTAAGTGAGGTGGTGGCTGAACCTCTGGCTATCCTGTTTAGCCGATCACTGGAAACAGGGGAGGTACCCAAAAACTGGAGGATAGCAGATGTAGTCCCCTTATACAAAAGTGGGAACAAAGAGGAAGCGGGGAACTACAGACCAGTCAGCCTCACCTCTGTAGTGGGGAAGATCATGGAAGCACTACTGAAGGAGAGATTGGTGGTTGTCAATGGACTACAGGACCCAAGGCAGCATGGTTTCACCAGGGGGAGGTCATGTCAGACCAACCTCATTGAATTTTTTGATTGGGTGACTAGGGAGGTGGATCAGTGGAGGGCAGTGGACATGGCCTATCTGGACTTCAGCAAGGCCTTTGACACTGTGCCACATAGAAGACTATTGCACAAACTGGGGAATATGGGTGTGGGCAGGACAGTAGTGTGGTGGGTAGGTAACTGGCTGGGCGGCAGGACACAGAGGGTGGTGGTAAATGGCTGTCACTCTATAGAGGGAAGAGTGACCAGTGGGGTACCACAGGGATCAGTGCTGGGACTGGTCCTGTTCAATATCTTCATCAGTGACATTGCGCAGGATCTAGAAGGTAGAATTTCACTGTTCGCTGATGACACAAAGCTCTTTAACAGAGTAGACACACCAGAGGGTGTAGACAGAATGAGAAGGGACCTGCAGAAACTTGAAGAATGGTCAGGGGTTTGGCAGTTGAAATTCAATGCAAGGAAGTGCAAGATAATGCATATGGGGCACAAAAACCCTGGCACAATATGTCAGTTGGGGGGTGAGGATATAGCATGCATCAAGCAGGAAAGGGATCTTGGGGTTATCATCTCTGATGACCTCAAGGCAGGGAAACAGTGTGACAAGGCAGCAGGTAAAGCAAATAGGATGCTGGGATGCATAGGCAGGGGCATCACCAGCAGGAAAAGGGAGGTCATAATTCCACTATACAAGACACTAGTGAGGCCCCACCTGGAGTTCAGTGTACAGTTCTGGAGACCTTACCTATGTAAAGACATAGACAGGGTAGAGAAGGTTCAGAGGAGGGCAACAAAGATGGTGCATGGATTGCATCACAAGTCCTATGAGGACAGGTTGAAGGAACTGAACATGTACTCCCTGGAGGAGAGGGGGGAGAGAGGGGATATGATAGAGACATACAAGTATCTTACAGGGAGGAACAGGGTACAGGAATATGTTCTGGAACTAGAGGGCATGGGATGAAGTTGGAGGGAGGACGATTCAGAGGAAACGTGAGTAAGAATTTCTTCACAGAACGGGTGGTGGACAAGTGGAACACCCTGCCAGAGGAAGTGGTGGGGGCTGAAACAATCACGGGATTTAAGAATGCATGGGATAGACATAAAGGAATTCTGGAGATCAGGGGTTAGGGGCAACAGACTTCTTGGAAAACATAAACTGAACTTACAAGCTCAAATGGGCAGACTGGGTGGGCCATAGGCCCTTATCTGCCGACATTGTCTATGTATCTATGAATAGACTCACATCTCACCGGAAGGACAACCCTATTGTCTTGCATGACATCACTTAATGCAAAGCCCTCTAACTGTGCTGCCCAGTGTCTAGTGATGACTTTACCCCCAATCAAAAAATTGGGATTTCCTAACACCGGCTGATCTACGGACCTTGCCTGTTCCTTTCTCTGAGAAGGTGAAAGAAATATCCAGGCCTTCGCAGTTTTTTCAGTTGGAGTCCCTGTAGCTTTACCAAAGTATTTTCCTGGATTGGCAAAGAGCAGTGCCTCCGGCGATATACCCAAATCTTTTAACAATTGCCTCTCCATCTGGAGCCATATCAGAGTATATGATTCTGCCTCATCACCCAAACCCCATCGACTCATAATACCCAATTGACTCGCTACATAATACAGGTGTAAATTAGGCAGTTTCATCCCCCCCATCTTGCGACAAATATAACACCTTGTGTTTTCTCCTGGGGGGCTTGGAACTCCACAGAAACTCAGACAGTATTCTTCCAATTTTAGTGAACCATATTTTGGGGATATTATACAGCGCTAAATATACCGGGTACAATAATCTTGGCATCAGATTAATTTTGTTTAGGCCCAATCTAGCTGCAAAATTTAGAGGAATCTTATTCCATCTAAGTGTATCCCCATTAATTACAGCCAGCACCTTATTCATATTCGTAGTTGCACTGGCCTCCAAGCAAGCAATAATCCACATACCCAACTATTTTATCCGGTCTCCAGCCCAGTGTATTTACATTGGAGCAAAGTCAGATCTACACACGTGGGGTGTCAGAGTGAGAATCTGTGTCTTAGTCAAATTTAGTTTATAGTTTGACACTTTAGAGAATTGGCTTATAAGCTCAACTGTTCTGTGGAAACATACCCCTGGATTAACAAAGTACAGAAGTATATCATCCGCATAGACTGTAAATTTTAATTCCCACCCCGCAATCAAGATCCCCTTAATGTTAACATCGTTTTTAATAGCAATTAATAATGGTTCCAGATGTATATTAAACAGTATTGGCCTTGTTCCATTGACCAACAAAAATTCTGAAGAAATATATCCATTACACATTACCCTAGCTGTGGGAGCTGAATATAAATTTCTGATACCTCTGAGAAGGCCCTATGCCTTAGCCTGATCTACGTCCAGGACCGGTAAAGAAATACTTCTAGGAATGTCTTAATTTCCTTTTCCCCACCAACTTGCTGTAACTGATAAATTTCTTTATAGTAGGACGCAAAAGCATACGCCATTTGTTGAGGGTGTGTAATGACAACCCCACCCTGTCTTATAACCAGGATTGTTCAACTAGCGTCCCACTCTTTGATTTTGGCTGCCAGCAGACATCCAGGAACATCACCCTGCAGCAAGTATTTGGTCTGAATCTTTTCAAGCAAAAATTCTGCTTTACTGTAATTAATGTCAGCCATCTCCTGTCGTAAGCTTTGTAGTCCAGAGTCTATCTCCCCTGAAGTCCCCTCCTGAGGTGCCAGAGAGTCAATAGCCCCCAATATGAATTCCTCTTTTGCTCTTCTCATACTATTTCTCCTTACTGCATGTCTCCATGCAATCCCTGAGTATAATACCTTACATGTAGGCCAAGCTAACCCCTTGTTTTGTAATGTAGGTAATTGATTCTGTATAATATCCTGTAAAGCATCTTCTAATTTACTCTGGATTGTAGTATCTGCAAAAAAAAAAAGTCATTTAACCTCCACCGATAAGGTCGAGAAGGAATATTCTCTGGTTCCCAAATCAGCTGACTTGGGGAATGATCTGATAAAATCCGGCACTTAGTAAATATCTCCTTGACCTCCCGGAGTGCCTCCCTATTAACCAGAAAGAAATCTATTCTGGAGTGACTCTTATGTGCTGTGGAATAAAATGTCATATTATTTCCTCCAGCTGCATGGGTCCTTATCGGATCTGTTAACGCAGCGACCTCCAATAATCTGGACATAGCCACCTGAACCACTGATAAAGGGCTTCTGGATGGTGGTATTTTATCCACCCAATTATTTAGACAAAGATTCCAGTCCCCTGCCAAAACAAGAGGATGTGAGGTCAACAGAGCAATATCCATCTCCACTGAGGCCAAAAACTGAGGGTTAGGTGGAGTAGGGCCATAGATAGATGCAATTGACAAATCTGTACCCAGTATGGTACCAGAAAGGTATATACCCCTACAATCCTCTCTAGCCATCACCTTTTCAATAATTTATGGACAATTTTTCCCAATTAAAACCGCTACCCCACCTGAGGCTGTTTCTTTACCTGTTCCATATACCTGGTTCACCCACCTCCTCTTTAACTAAGTCAACTCTTTCGACAACAAGTGAGTCTCTTGTAGTGCAGCAATATGTACCCCCATTTGTTCGATGTGTCTCAAGATTACAGTTCTTTTACATCTACCCCTAAGGCCCTTTACATTCCATGAGATGATTTTTATACAAGAAATTTCACACCAATATAGTAGATTCCCTGACAGCTATTTAACTTTCTCTGGGTTAGCTTCTCTCTCTCTCTCTCTCTCTCCTGTGCTATAGTGTGCTCTCTCTCTTTCCAGATTCCCCAAACCCACCCATCCCCCCAACCCCTGATCCCGAGATCGCCCTCCTAAAGAAACACGGTTCATTGAAGAACCATTTGCAGTGTGCTCCCAAGCCCCCCAAGCCCTCCAGCGTAGCTCATATGACTCATCCCATTTTTAGCCCCCTACGATCAACTAGCTACTCCAGCTTTCCCTTTTCCTTTGTACATATAATTTCCCCATAGGCATATCTTATCCCCTTAATTAATTCCTAAATTAAAATTCTAACTCTTGCTATGTTAACTTACAACATCGCCTATAAAAGTCTCTCAGCCATCCACTTGCAGTGGAAGATCAGGAGTTGACCAACCAAAAAAACACCAATTCCCTGTCCCTTTTAGAATGCCAGGCAGTCCAGATAATGTACCTGACCCCTAAAACTCCCATTATCCCCCTACTTTGCTTATGCAATTTCCTCATGAGGTGACAGGGAAGTCCTCATTCCCATACGGGGACTCCATTAACCTCCTTAACAGCATACACCATCAAAAGAGAATTTGAACATTCCCTATCCCCATCAGTAACTGCCACCTGGTATCCAACCTCCTCGTGCTCCCCAATATCCAGATCAGGTTCACTCCTCGAGAAGGGAACCCCGCCCCCCCATATTCATAACATTCACCTTCTTCTAAATGGATTCTCAGCAAAATACCACGAGAAGCCCCCCCATACACCAGAAAAAGGTCTCATTAATAGCCCAAACACACCCAACATCATTCGATTGCTAAACAGCCATTACACACCTCCCCCACTTCTTATGACTAACAACTCAGTTGTGAGTTCAAAAGGAGAGAAAAAAAAACACCCCTCCACCAAATAACATTTGTGACCACAGGTCCATAAACATACTGACATTCCCAATTGGGAGACGACTTGCTGAGAAAAGAAGCAGACAAAACCTCAATTCGCAATCTTCTTATCCCAAGTCCCCATTGTAAAAGGTTAAACAAACCACTTCTTCCTTCTTCTTACAAGGACTCAAGTCGTAGTTTGAAATAGAGCAGGCAACTCGAACCTGAGACCTTCCAGTGTATCCTGAGCAGTCAAGTATCTTTTTTCCCCCGTTTGAAGATGAACAGACAGGGTTGCAGGGTATTGTATCCTAAATTTGATGCCTGCAAGATACAGCTTCTTCTTTATGTTAGAGTATTCCTTTTGTTTCTCCCATACTGAGGGTGTCTGGTCTTGGAATAACCAAAGGGAAGTGCCATTCCACTGCAAGGTTTTATTCTGTCGAGCATTAGCCAGCACATGTGATTTCCATTTATAATTTAAAAACCTCATAATTAGCACTATGGGTCTCGCTCCCAGCGGGGGCATCTCTCTTACAGCCCTGTGCGCCCGCTCCAGATTATATGCTTCTCCATATGGTGTAGAGCCCAGCAGTTTAAGAAGCAGATCTTGCATACAAGTAACACAGCCCAACCCCTTGGCCTTCTCTGGTAACCCTGTAATGATAAGATTAATTCTTCAGCTTCTGAACTCCTGATCATCCATCCGGTCCTCTAATTTTTTAATCTGTTTGTGAGCTAAAATCAACTCCTGTTCGATCGTGGAGACCTTCCGTTCTTGTGAGGAGACTCTAGCTTCCACATCCCCCATTCTTTGTGCCAGAGACTATAGCGCCAGCTTCACTGTAGAAAAATCAGCCACCAGACCTTGCAGTAACTGTTTTATTTCCATTTGATCATCCACGCTCTTGGTGTCTCCCCTCTCTTGTTCTCAATCTATTTTGTCCATTTGCTTCTGGGGCTTTGGCGATTGCGATTTCGGCCACTTGACTGCAGGCGTTCTCGCTGTGAGGGGTTCGGCAGCTTCACCCTCCATCTCGGCACTTTAGTAAGGCCTCGCATGGTTGTCAGATTCACCACTTAGGTGGAGAGAAATTTCTGTATAACTCTCTCAATCTGCAGTATTTTACAACCACAAATCACTCAGGAGCTCTTCACCAATTGAGACACTGGAAACGATCAACTTCAGCAATTAAAATGGGGTTTTTATAGCTTTTTAAAGTAGTCAGGGCCTAAGAGCAGCACTGCAGATGTCCTCTCACGCCAAGCTCATCATGTGATCCCCACATATAGATTTCTAATTTGGGCACTGTTCACTATTTTTCATTGAGATTTCCAACTGTGGGTGGCTACAAAATGCCAATGACTGGAGCCACAAGCAAAAAGCATCCCAAATGTCTTTCAAAGAGCTCAGCTTCCCAGTGACCACTGAAGCAGCAAACTCTAGCCAGAGCTGATACGGCTGTGGCGAGTTGCCAAATGACCAAAGTTGTTAGAAATTAGGAGCCACATTTCCTCAAAATGGCTGATATATCAACATAAGTTTAAAACCCCATTGACTGCCATTGTAACCCACTTACCTTTGATTTTTCAGTTTGCAGTTTGACTTTGAAGAGTGCAGACATGTCCTGATCCAGAGAACATGACAGCACTGACCTCTGGAGGTAAGTATTGGGTAAGGGGAGGTGCAGGGAGGTGGGTGCTCAGTGGGAGGTTGGGGATGGGGGACTGAGGCAATGACGAGGGACTGTTTTCTTTTTTACAGGTAAAAAAACAAAAGATGTTGAGGGATGGTTTTCTTCATTTACAGGAAACAAATCATAAATTTGGGGACACTGGGGTGGGCTCCCAGTGTGCCACATGAGGTGGGGGGGTACATGATGCCAACATGGGGATTGGGCACCCCAATGTTGACACAGAGAACATAAAAACTTAAATTTGGGCACACTGGGGTGGGTTCTCAGTGTGCCACATGAGCTGGAGGGTACATGATACCAACATGGGGACTGGGCACCCCTATGTTGGCACAGGGAACATAAAAACAAATTTGGGCACACTGCGGTGGGCTCCCAGTGTGCCACATGAGTTGGGGTGTTACATGATGCCAACATGGGGATTGGGCACCCTGATGTTGGCGTGGGGATGGGGAATGGAGAGAGCGGAGAGGACAGTGCCAGTGGGTGGGAGTGGGAGGGTTTTCTTAGCTGCTGGTGCTGGGAGGGAGTGGGAAGGATAGGAGCAGTGGGAGGGTGTAGGAGGAGTGCCATCCAAAAGATGGTGGCGGTGATGCAACTGCGCATGCACGGCACTCATGCATATGTAGTTGCGGTGAATGGAATTCTGCCATTCACAAGATTACAAACGTACGAACATATGAAATTTGCCAGCAGATAAAGGCCTAGAGGTCTATCAAGTCTGCTCGAATGTGCAGCTAGCACCCCTTAATCTGCAGCTGCCCCTCACTTCCACCCTTCCCCTTCATTGACTCTCCCCCTTGTCCTGTTCCATCCCCTTTTGAAGCAGTCCACTGTTCTACTGGATACCACTTCTGCAGGTAACGCATTCCACCCAGCCACCACCCTCTCTGTAAAAAAGTGTCTCCTCATCTCCCTCCTGAACCTTCCTCCCTCCAGTCTCATATCATGGTCCCTGATGTCCCTCCCCTCCCTTACTTTGAACAGCCCCTCTGTACCTGTCTTGTTTATTCCTTTCATGTACTTAAAGGTTCCAATCATGTCCCCCCTGTCCCTCCTCTCCTCCAGTGAGTACATGTTCAAACTCCCTCTGCCTCCTCTCGTATAAGTCCCCCAGCCCCTTGATCATCTTTGTCGCCCTACACTGCACTCCCTCCAGTAACTTAATGTCCCTCTTCAGATACGGGCACCAGTACTGCATGCAGTACTCCAGGTGTGGTCTAACTAATGACCTATACAGTGGCAGAATCACCTCCTCCCTCCTCGAGGATATATGCCTTGCAGTACAACCCAGCATTTTGTTGACCTTTGCAGCTGCCTTGCTACATTCTGCCGAGTTGTTCATTCACCCTGTAATGAGCACCCCCAGATCCTTCTCCTCCTCTGTCTGGGCTAGCTGCACTCCCCCCAGCTGGTAACTCCTCCTTGGGTTCTTCATCCTAAAATGCAGCATCTTGCACTTTTTGGCATTAAACCCCAGTTGCCAGGTGTCTGACCAGGTTCCAAGCTTTGCCAGATCATCCTGAAACCCCTACCATCCCCCTAGGTCATACACCACTGCTCCTACCTTGGTATCATCAGCAAACAGACTGATCTTGCTCTTGATGTCCAATGATATGTCTGCAATGAATATCCAAAACAACACTGGTCCCAACACCGAGCCCTGTGAAACATCGCTTGTCACTACCTTTGGGTGTGAAAGCTCCCCACCCATCACCACCCTCTTTTGCCTTCCCTGAAGCCAGTTCCCTACCCATCTCACCAGCTTTGCACCTGCCCGTGTGCCTACTAACTTACTTCCCAGACTTCCATGTGGCACCAAGTCAAATGCCTTACTGAAGTCCAGATACAGGACATCCACTGCATGGCCCCTGTCCAGTTGCCTAGTTACCCAGTCATAGAACTCTGCCAGGTTGGTTTGGCAGGATCTGCCCCATATGAAGCCATGCTGTCTGCTATCTCATAGTCCTTTGACCTCTAGGAGGGCCACCAGCCTTTCCTTCAGGATAGTCTCCATTAGCTTACCCATGATGGATGTGAGGCTCACTGGTCTGTAGTTTCCCGGTTCATCCTTGGGGCCACTGTTGTGGAGGTGCACCACATGAGCCATCCTCCAGTCCTGAGGTACACACCCTGAATGTAGTGAGGCATTAACTAGGTCTGCCAAAGGTCCTGCAAGGACCTCTGACAGCTCCTTCAGTACCCTGGGCTGGATGCCATCTGGGCCTGGCACCTTATCCACCCTCAGTGCTTTCAAACCCTCCCAAACTCTGCCCTCCATAATTTCCCCATCTGTCACCTCCTCCCCCTGTTTCTGCCATTTCTCACCCCTTGAGTGTCGCCCCCTCTTCTTTTTAGTAAATACTGAGCAGAAGTACTCATTTAGTGCTTCTGCCTTATCGCATCCTGCTTCCACCCAACCCCCCTACTTCCTAATCCTTACTATGTGGTCCTTACAGCTTCTTTTCTCCCTGATGTACCTAAAAGTCCTTCTCCCCTTCATAATGCCTTGTGCCAGCCTGAGTTCCGTGGATGCCTGGCTCCTTTCTGCCCTTGTCACCTCCTTGATTCCATCAAGTACTCCTCCCTGTCCTCCCTCTCCCTGTTTTCTTGTACTTCCTAAAGGCAGCTCTTTCCTCTTTACCTTTTCCATGATCTCCTTGCTCAACCAGCTCGGTTTCTTAGCTCTAGCCTTCTTGCTCTGGGCCTTGCAGCAGGTTTTGGTTGCCTCCACTATCCCCAGCTTTATGAGCTCCCACCTCTGGTTAGTGTCCATACTAGATTGAATTCTGGCTAGGTACCCTTTTACCACTTCCCCCCATCCTCCCAAAGTCGGCCATCCTGAAGTCCAGCACTCTTGTGCCAAATTCCACTCCTTCCTTGCCCATATCCAATGTGACCCATACTGAGTGGTGGTCACTCCCGGACAGCAGTTCCTCCACTGTAAGTTCTCTCACAAAGTCCCCATTTGCCAGCACAAGGTCAAGGGTATTCCCTACCCTGGTTGGTTCACTGACCATTTGCAACAGGAAGCTGTCCTGGAAGGCATCCAGCAGTACCTGCTCCCTTCTGTTCCTGGTTGTTGGGGTACTCCAGTCCACTCCTGCATGTTGAAGTCCCCCACAATCACCACACTACCCTTTCTCACAGGTCCTCCTGATCTGTCCCGCTAGTTCCCTGTCTAACTCCTCCATCTGAGAAGGTGGCCTGTACACCACTCCCATTCTAAGAATCCTATTCTTGGAATCCTGGATTTGCATCCAAAGTGACTCCGTACTACCCTCCTCCCCTTCCTCCCTTACACACTTCAGTCCTTCCTTCACAGATAGTGCCACACACCCTCTTTCCCAATCACCCTGTCTCTACGAAATAACCTGTACCCTGGTACAGACAGGTCCCAGTCATTGTATTGGGTGGCCCATGTTTCTGTGATGGCTGCAATGTCCACCTCTCCCTCTGCCATGGGCACCTGTAACTCTGCAGTTTTCCTCCCAAGACTCCTAGTATTAAGGGTAACCACCTTCCACCCTCCCCCCCCAACCTGCCCTCCTTTACTAGCATCACCAATAGTACTTGCCATTTTTCCTTTGTCACTGTTATGGGAGGTAAGCTCATATGGTTTCCCAATCTGTGGTCTCTGCATATCTCTTGCCCAATTGCCCCCCCACTCCTAGTTTAAATTCCTACTTCCTCTATGTACTCCTCCATCCTCTGTTTCAACACTTTTTTTTCCTCCTCACTCAAGTGTAGTCTGTCCTTGGCATAGAGACTACTGTCCTCCCAGGTCCCTTGTGGTACAAGCGGAACTGAGCATGTGCAGTTCTTGCCCTGGAATGTGGCAGTAACAGCTGAGATAGTGTGGCTGTTACTCCATAGCGGCCGTTCGTGGCGGAGTGTTTCAAGCTCCATTATGGAAGGTGCCACGATCGGTCGTTTAAGGCAAGACATACCAAAATGGCAGTAGGCTTCACCCACAACTATAAAAATACAAGCTGTGTTGTAGGACAATCAATTATTTTATTGAATAAAATAAAAAAACAGCATGTAAACATTTGGCTGCACCTCATCTGACTCTTGGGGTTTGTCAAGGCTCACATAAGTTACAGGTCTGTGTTCCTATAAAGCAATAGTTTAAAGGAGTAGTACACCCAGAATTTGTAAAAAAAAAACCAAAAACATACAGTATGTTGTACAGAATGTTTTGATTTGTGTGTGAAGTCCTAGTGTGTCCTTCCCTCTGTCTGCTATCAGGTGTTTTTCCTAAGTTATACTGCTAGCTTTATGGTAATTTTATGACCCCAGGGATCTCTATCTCAGCTAGGTTTATTGATTTTCTTGTACCTACAATGCATCCAGTTTCATGTGACAGTGATGTAGTCGAGACCATAGATTTGGCAACAGGCACTGCTTTAAAATACAACAGCAGAGATGGCTATTTTTTAAAACCTGTATTGAGTTCAGCCTGGTGACTTCCCTCATTGTAAAGGTCTTTTTGATGTGAACAATTTGGACACAGTTGTGTATCTGTAACTTGTATGATTTTCAAGATATTTACATTTGTTTGGCATGTCTACTTGAGTGTTCACTCGGAGATAAAAAAAGAATCTGCTGTTTGTAAGCATATCTGCACACATGCCAAACAAATCTAAATATCTTGGAAACTACAGAAGCTACACCAAAATAACAAGCAATAAAGTTGTTGAGGTCAAAAAGATTGTTACAATGAAGGTAGTCACTAAGCTGAACTCTGTGCAGTTTTTAAAATATTTGCCATCCAAAGTGGGAAATTCGGTTAAAAAAAACATGGAAATATGGATAATTAGATGGCTATATTTTGAAAACTATACAGAGTTCAGCTTAGTTACTACCCTCATTGTAGAGGTCCTTTTGTTGTGAACAACTTTGCTGTTGGGTGTTTTTGTGTAGGTTGGAAAGTTTTCAGGATATTTTAGATTTGTTTGGCATGTGTGCAGGTGTGCTTACAAACTGCAGATGCTTTTTTCTTTCTCTCCTAGTGAACACTCAAGTAGACATGCCAAACAAATGTAAATATCTTGAAAACCATACAGGTTACACATACACTACCAGTGTCAAATTGTTCACAACAAAGAGACCTTTACAATGAGGTTAGTCACCAAGCTGAACTCTGTATAGTTTGTAAACTATAGCTATCCATGCTGTTGTATTGTAAAGCAGTGCTTGTTGCTGAATCTATGGGCTTGGCTACATCACTGTCACATGAGACATGGTGCATCATAGATACAAGAAAAGCAATAAACTTAGCTGAGATGAAGATCCCCAGGGGTCATAAAACTACCATAAAGCTAGCAGTATAATTTAGGAAAAACACCTGATAGCAGACAGAGGGAAGGACACATTAGGACTTCACAGACAAATCAAAACACTCTGCACAAAATATGTTTTTACAAATTCTGGCTGTACTACTCCTTTAAAGGAACATGATCCTAAAAACACACATTAAACCATTATCTTATCAAATTAATTCATGCACCACACACCTATATACAGGACATCCAGACCAACAATGAACATTAAACAAGCATTTGTCAATGCTGAATGTTGATTGCTTTGGTCCGTTGAGCTTGCTCATTTCCTCTCAGTCAGTCGCTCGTTCTGTTTGTCCCAGTGCTGCAGGATGTCCTTTTGTACTGGGCTTCTGCCTGCATTGGCACTTTTTTCTGCCCACAAAGAAATCTGCAACAGTCACGATAGAGCCCCGGTGAGCTTGGTCACTCCCTCTGTCTCACTTGCTCATTCTGTTTTTCCTGGTGCTGCAGGCTGACCTTTTGTACTGGGCTCCGACTCTGTTGATGGCTTTTTCTGCCCACAAAGAAATCTGCAGCAGTCCCAACAGAGCTCCAATGAGCTATCTCACTCCCCTCTCTCACTCGCTCATTCCGTTTCTGCCGGCGCTGCAGGCTGGCCTTTTGTACTGGGCTCCTGCCTGCGTTGCCTACTTTTTCTGACCAGAAAGAAATCCGCATCAGTCACAATAGAGCTCCGTTGAGTTCACTCAGTCCCCCTCTCTCACTCGCTCATTGTGTTTCTCTTGGCACTGCAGGCTGCCCTTTTATGCTGGGCTTCTGCCTGCATTGGCACCTTTTTCTGCCCACAAAGAAATCCACAGCTGTCCTGACAGAGCTCCATTGAGCTTGCTCACTCTTGCTCTCTCACTTGCTCATTCTGTTTCTGCCGGCTCTGCAGTCAGACCTTTTGTACTGGGCTTCTACCTGTGTTGCCACCTTTTTCTGCCCACAAAGAAATCTGCAGCAGTCCCAACAGAGCTCTGTTGAGCTCACTCACTCCCCCTCCCTCACTCGCTCATTCTGTGTATCTCCTGGTGCTGCAGGCTGCCCTTTTGTACTGGGCTCCTGCCTGCGTTGGTGTCATTTCCTGCCCACAAAGAAATCTGCAGCAGTCCCAACAGAGCTCAGTTTAACTCGTTTACTCCCTTTTTCTCACTCACTCGATCCTAATCTTTCCCAAACACTGATTTCCAACAGCAACTGTGGTATTCTGTGCAGGAAGTGTGAAAACACATTTTGCCCAGGTTGTGAAAAATGACATCTGTATTGTTCATAAGGAGGTGTGAAAAATGGCAGTGTTGAAAATCTGGCTTGAAAATATGACTAATTTGCAAAGTTGCAAGGGTGCGTGGAAACTGCACAATGCACGCTCGTAACAGAGTCATTTTATAGAGTTTCATCATACAATTTTCAACATAGGCATTTTAGGACCTCTGCTTATGAACAGTGTCACTGTGATTTTCTTAATGTGTACCAAACACTGATTTCCTACAATGACCGTGCTATTCTGCGTTGGAAGAGTGAAAACACATTTCAGCCAGGATGTGAAAAATGACAGCTGCACTGTTCATAAAGATGTGCGGAAAAATAACAATATTGAAAATCTGGAGTGAAACTATTGCAACGTTGCAAAGTTACAATCATGCATGGAACCTGTTCAGTGCATGCTCATAACACTCATTTTATGGACTTTCATTACAACATTTTCAACATAGGCATTTTAGGACCTCTGCTCATGAACAGTGTCACTGTGATTTTCTTAATGTGTTCTGAACACTGATTTCCCATAGCGACCACTGTATTCTGCTCCATAACTGCAAAAACACATTTCGGCCAGGATATGAAAAATAACAGCTGTACTGTTCATAAGGAGGAGTGTAAACATGGCAATGTTGAAAATAGGGACTGAAAATATTGCAAATTGTTGAAGTTATGAGTGTGTGTGGCAACTATGCAACACACACTTGTAAAACAGTCATTTTTTTTATTTTTCCCACCAAATTTGCAACATACAATTTTTGAGACCTCACCTCTTGAACACTGGCACTGTCATTTCATTACTCAGTCCCAAAAGGTGATTCTGCGTAGTGACCATGAAATACCTTTTGGGACCAATTAATGCCATGACAGTGGCTGAATTCATGAGGAGGGGGCCCAATAACCCCATGTTGAAAATTTGGTGCCAAAATTCCAAAAAATGCCTGAGATATTTAAAAAAGCTGAAAAAGCCCTGTTTATGCCATTATACAGCTTACTGGCATTTCCTCAGTTCATGGTCTGCTTTGAAGAGTGCAGATATGTTCCTGGTGCACCGAAGATTGTTGTGCCGGACTCTGGAGGTAAGTATGGGGTGTGGGGGTGTGGGGAGGCAGGGTGCACAGTGAGTGGGTGCGGGTTGTGGGAGGGGCCAGGGAGACCACGAGGAACTGTTTTCTTTTTTACAGGTTTAAACAAGAAAAAAAATCATTGCAGGATGATTTTTTCTTAACAGTAGCAGTGGGCACACTGGGGTGGGCTCCCAGTGTGCCACCTGAATGTTGGGGGTGCTGTAGCTGACAGGGGATTTGGCACCCCTGTCAGCACAAGGGGCATTAGGCATGCTGGGGTGGGCTCTCAGCCTGCCACCTGAATGTTTGTGGGGGGTTGAAGTTGATGGGGGATTGGACACCCCATCAGCACATATTCAGTGCTGGGGGAGTAGAGATGAGGGGATTGGACACCCCTTGGCATAAACTGACTTTTTTGGTGGGGGGGAACATTATGCTGACGGGGAGTGGGCTCCCCCATCAGCAACCTGAACTCATGTGGGGACTGCAGCTAACAGGCATTGTGGCCCCCGTCGGCAAACACACACTTTTGTTGGGGGGGGCACATGCTGCCGAGGGGGATTGGGCACCCCCTTGGCACTGGGAGCTCACTAATATTGTTTGTGAACACGATGGCAAGCTGCCGGAATGTTCACAAACAGTATTACAGTACCAACATTCTTTCCAGCAATGATGGATCGCTCCCTCATTGCAGCGGAATGGCTGATGCTGTAATGACGAGGCGGCCCCTGATTGCAGCAGCTGAAACGTTTCAAGGTGGAGGCTCTCTGGCTGAACTAGTGTCAGCAGCAGCTTGCTACCTCATTGGGGAAAGTGGGCCAAGCCTTTAAAGGCTGTGGGGGCATTGGCCACAACAGTGCCATGTCTCCACAACCTGCTTCTGGCAAGCTGCCGCAATATGTTTCTTGTGCATGCGCACAAGCAACATAAAAACTATACAAAATAAAGTGCTATATCCAAAAGTGCAAAAATACAGATAAAAAACCCCAATCAGTACAATCAACATGGGTAATACAATGCAAAGAGGTAGAACAGGACTGGGGCGGAGGGGATTTCTTTGGGTTTTGGGAAGGAGGGGGAGAAAAGCAAAAGGGGAATCTAGAAACAAAGTTGTAAATCTTCATGAATACCATCACATTATAGCAAAATCTAATACATCATACAACAGCCAGTCAATAATTCCCTTATCTGTTTATCAAAATTATATACATCATTAAAAAGAAGATATCTGAAAATGATCATGATCATTAATGCATGGGGGATAAACTGATTTCAGAGTGTATTGCCAAAATGCTTCCCTTTGGAGGAGCATAATAGAAACATAGAAACATAGAAGTTGACGGCAGATAAGGACCGCAAGGCCCATCCAGTCTGCCCATTTCTTTTTCTACCTTATAAATGTGCCATCAGCCTTTGCTCTGTCAGTGGCCTATCTATTCATACTCATCTGTATTGCTCCCTTATGCCTATCCCATGCCTGCTTGAAGCCCTGCACTGTATTCATAGCCACCACTTCCTGAGGTAGGCCGTTCCATGCATCCATCACCCTTTCTGTGAAAAAGAATTTCCTCACATTCCCCCTTAATCGGCCTCCCTCTAATCTCATGCAGTATCCTCTTGTCCTGCTATTTTTCTTATATTTAAACATGTTAGACTCTTTTACCTTGTTAATTCCCTTAAGGTGTTTGAATGTCTCGAACATATCACCTCTCTCCCTCCTTTGCTCAAAGGTATACATATTGAGCTCCGTTAATCTGTCCTCATGTGTCTTCTGATGCAGTCCCTGCACCATTTTGTTTGCTCTTCTCTGGACTGCCTCAATTTGGTTAATGTCCTTGAGAAGGTGTGTCTTCCAGTACTGCATGCAGTACTCCAGATGGGGCCTAACTAGTGTCTTGTAAAGAGGGATTATTACCTCCCTCTTACAACTTGTGATACCCCTACTAATACACCCTAACATCCTCCTAGCCTTACCTACTGCTTTAGAGGTCTGCTTGGATGATTTTAGGTCATTGGTGATGATGATGCCCAAGTCTCTTTCTTCCTTTGTGACTGCCAGCAACTCCCCTCCCAGCCTATAGGTGGCTTCAGGGTTTCTCTTCCCTGTGTGCAAGATCTTGCACTTCTTTGCATTAAATCCCAGTTGCCATTCTTCTGACCATTTTGTTAGTTTATCCAGATCTCTTCTCATTCTGCCCACCTCATCTGGATCATCTACTCTGTTGCAGATCTTGGTGTCATCTGCAAACAGACAAGCCTTACCTCTAGTCCATCTGCAATGTCACTAATGAAGATATTGAAGAGGACTGGCCCCAGGACTGATCCCTGAGGTACCCCACTTGTGACTTGCATCTCTTCTGACTGTATACCATTTACCACCACTCTCTGTTTTCTGTCTGTCAACCAGTTTGCCACCCAGTTGACCAACTTCTGACCCACTCTCAGCCTACCCAGCTTATTTATCAATCTTCTATGTGGAACAGTGTTGAAAGCTTTGCTGAAGTCAAGGTAGGCAACATCAACTGCTCCCCCTTGGTCCACCACTCTGGTTACCCAGTCAAAGAAATCTATGAGATTAGTTTGACAGGACCTTCCTTTTGCAAACCCATGCTATCTTGGATCCTGTGCCCTTATGGATTCCAGGTGTTGTACTATCCTTTCCTTAAGGAGTGTCTCCATAATCTTGCCCACTACTGTGGTTAGACTAACTGGTCTGTAGTTCCCTGCCTCCTCCCTGCTATCACTCTTGTGGAGCGGGATCACATGAGCCCTTCTCCAGTCTTCTGGGACCTCTCCATGCTCAGAGACTCACTAAATAGTTCTGCTAATGGCTCTGCTATTTCCACCCTTAGCTCCTTAAGTACCCTAGGATGTATGCCATCAGGTCCCATTGCCTTTTCCACCCTGAGCTTAGCAAGCTCTTGTAGGACCCTTTCTTTTGTGAAGGGAGTAGTGCTCACCTCCCTCCCCCCCTGTGTCCATGGTGCTGAGCTGTGGTCCCTGCCCAACCTTCTCTTCAGTAAATACTGAGCAAAAATATATATTTAGGATAGATGCTTTTACAGGGTCCTCCTCCTCACATGTCCCCTTTTCTCCTTTGAGCTTATCAATAACTCCTCTGGACTTTCTCCTTTCACTAATGTATCTATAGAAAGTCTTGTCACCTTCTTTTACTGTTCGTGCTAGTGTTTCCTCAGTTTGGGACTTTGCCTGTCTTTCTACCTTCCCTGCTTCCCTTAGGGCAGTTTGGTATGCCTCCCTATCTTTATCCTGCTGTGTTCCGTTTTATTTCCTGAAGGCCAGCCTTTTGGCTCTGACCTTTTCTGCTACTGTATTTGAGAACCAAAGTGGTTTCCTTCTTCTTTTGCACTTTCTTTTCTGTCTAACACAATGGGATGTCGCTTCAAGTATTGCATGCTTAATGCTTGCCCACTTTGCCTGTACCCCCTCTTTTTGCCAGGGCTAGCTGAACTCTGTTGGCCATCTTATCAAATTCAGCTCCTCTGAAATCCCATAATTTTGCCTTGGAATGGGATGATTTAGATTTAGTGGCCAAATTGAACCATACCATGTGATGGTCACTGGCCCCCAGGTGACCTTCTACCTGGAGATCTGTGATCCCTTCCCTGTTAGTCAGTACTAGATCTAGGATAGCCATATCTCTTGTGGGTTGTTGTACCAGTTGTTTGAGGCCCTCCCCCTGCAGGGAATCCACCATGTGCCTAGTTCTGGCAGATGTTCCTGCTGGTATTGACCAATCTGTATCCGGCATGTTGAAGTCTCCCATTATCAGAACCTCCCCTTTAGCTGTCATGTTTTGTATATCTTCTAACAGTAATGTGTCTATGTCCTCCCTCTGCTCTGGGGGCCTGTAGACAACCTCAGTTCTTATGGCTGTCCCATTTTCTGTTTCCAGGGTGACCCACAGTTCTTCTGGCTCCTTATGTGTATCTGAATTTCTGTAGCTTTGATATTTTCATTGTCATACAGGCCACTCCACCCCCACCTTTTTGCACCTCGGTCTCTACTGAACAGTACATAGCCAGGTACTGAAGTCTCCCAAGTGTGGTTACTGGTAAACCATGTCTCACTAATTGCTAATATGTCCAGTTTAGCCTGCAGGTCTGGGATCTTATTTCCCAGGCTGTGAGCATTTGTGTACATGATTTTCTATTGGCCAGATTTCAGTGTGTTAGTTGTTGGGTGAGGTTTGACATTTCCCCTGTGCGTCATATGGGGAGACAGAACTTTTTTCTTACCTGGTGATGCAAATGAACTACAAACATGCTGAATCCCTGTTTGACCACTAGCTGAGGGGGGAAGGGTGTTCTTTCCATGCGATGTATGTGGTGCTGCACCTCTCTCCCCATTTGCTAGTTTAAATATTCTGCAAAGACGTCAATGTCCTAATCCCCCCCCCCTCCAGTTTCATCATCTATCTGTTCTGTAACTTGAAAATTAAAAATATGCCAACTGCCTTTTAGTTCATTGATGTTGGGCTAGTGCACTGATACCATCTAATTTCTCTATACTTCTTACATGTTGTCCCATGCATTCTTTAAATTTTTGTCTTGTTTTTCCCACATAAAATGCTGGGCATTTTTTTGTACTTCACAAAATAAATAATGTTGAGAGTACTGCATGTGGCAAAATCCCTAATTTCATACATCTTCCCTGATACTGGATTTATCAAATCCATGCCCTCCATAATAAATTTGCAAAAAGAGCAATTACTGCACCCATGGGTGCCTGGTGGAAGATGTCTATGAAGTGTTTTATTTCACGCAGTTTTTTCCCCCCATGTGAAGCATGAACCAACTGATCCTTCAGATTAGTACCTTTTCCAAAAATAACTCTAGGTTCTTGTTGAGGAATATTATTCAGTTTACATAGATACATAGATACATAGACAGTGTCGGCAGATAAGGGCCTATGGCCCACCTAGTCTGCCCATTTGGGCTTGTAAGTTCAGTTTGTTTTCCTAGAAGTCTGTTTCCCCTTATCCCTGCCCTCTAGAATTCCTTTATGTCTATCCCATGCATTCTTAAATCCCGTGATTGTTTCAGCCCCCACCACTTCCTCTGGCAGGGTGTTCCACTTGTCCACCACCGTTCTGTGAAGAAATTCTTTCTCATGTTTCCTCTGAATCGTCCTCCTCAACTTCATCCCATGCCCTCTGGTCCTGAAACATCTTTTTCGCTTAAAATAGTGTTTTCCTGCCCCTGTTCCTCCTGTAAGATACTTGTATGTCTCTATCATATCCTCTCTCCCTCCTCTCCTCCAGGAGTACATGTTCAGTTCCTTCAACCTGTCTTCATAGGACTTGTGATGCAACCCATGCACCATCTTTGTTGCCCTCCTCTGAACCTTCTCTACCCTGTCTATGTCCTTACGTAGGTATGGTCTCCAGAACTGTACACTGTACTCCAGGTGGGGCCTCACTAGTGTCTTGTATAGCGGAATTATGACCTCTCTTTCCTGCTGGTGATGCCCCTGCCTATACATCCCAGCATCCTATTTGCTTTACCTGATGCCTTGTCACACTGTTTCCCTACCTTGAGGTCATCAGAGATGACAACCCAAGATCCCTTTCCTGCTTGGTGCATGCTATATCCTCACCCCCCAACTGATATATTGTGCCAGGGTTTTTGTGCCCCATATGCATTATCTTGCACTTCTTTGCATTGAATTTCAACTGCCAAACCCTTGACCATTCTTCAAGTTTCTGCAGGTCCTTCTCATTCTGTCTACACCTCTGGTGTGTCTACTCTGTTACAGAGCTTTGTGTCATCAGCGAACAGTGAAATTCTGCCTTCTAGATCCTGTGCAATGTCACTGATGAAGATGTTGAATAGGACCGGTCCCAGCACTGATCCCTGTGGTACCCCACTGGTTACTCTTCCCTCTGTGGGTGACAGCCATTTACCACCACCCTCTGTGTCCTGCCACCCAGCCAGTTACCTACCCACCACACTACTGTCCTGCCCACACCCATATTCCCCAGTTTGTGTAATAGTCTTCTATGTGGCACAGTGTCAAAGGCCTTGCTGAAGTCCAGATGAGCCATGTCCTGCCCTCCACTGATCCACCTCCCTAGTCACCCAGTCAAAAATTCAATGAGGTTGGTCTGACATGACCTCCCCTGGTGAAACCATGCTGCCTTGGGTCCTGTAGTCCATTGACAACCAGATGTTCCACCAATCTCTCCTTCAGTAGTGCTTCCATGATCTTTCCCACTACGAGGTGAGGCTGACTGGTCTGTAGTTCCCTGCTTCCTCTTTGTTCCACTTTTGTATAAAGGGACTACATCTGCTATCCTCCAGTCTTTGGGTACCTCCCTGTTTCCAGTGATTGGCTGAACAGGATAGCCAGAGGTTCAGCCACCACCTCTCTTAGTTCTTTAAGGACCCTGGGGTGCACCCATCTGGCCCCATTGCTTTATCAGCTCTTATTACTTCCAGTTCCTTCAGGACCCTTTCTCGTGTAAAGGGACTTGTGTCCATTTCTGCACCATTCTCACCCCTTGTACTCCCTTCAGACCCATTACCCCCCTCTTCCTTAGTAAAGACTGAGCAGAAATACCTGTTCAATATGTCAGCTTTATTGTTGTCATCCTCCACGTGGCTCCCATCCTCCCCCTTCAGTCTCACTATCCCTCCCTTTGTCTTTCTTTTTTCACTTATGTACCTGTAAAAGGTTTTGTCCCCTTTACCCACTGATTTTGCAATGTGTTCTTCTGTCTGAGCTTTGGCTTCCCTTACTGACTTCCCTGCCTCCCTTTGTTTCTCCTGGTACTTCTCCCTATCCCCTTCTGCCTGTGTCTTTTTGTATTGCCTGAATGCAATCTTTTTGGCTTTCACTTTCTTTGCTACCTCTTTGGAAAACCATAATGTCTCCTCTTCCTTTTCCTCTTGCTAACTTGCTTAATGCATAATTCTGTTGTTCTTATAATCCCCATTTTAAATACTTACTGTTCCTCAACCCCTGATTCCTGTCCCATTCCTTAATGCCTCTTTCAAGTATCTCCCATTTTCCCAAAGTCTGCCCCCTAAAATCCAGGATACGTGTTTTGTGTGGTTTGGTTCTGCTCTTTCTGTGATTTCAAACCACAATGACTGGTGGTCACTTTTCCCAGGTGCTCCCCACTGTTACCCCATCACACTGTCCCTGTTTGTGAGCACAAGGTCAGTATTGCCTTCTGCCGAGTTGGTTCCATGACCAGTTGCTTGAGGAAGGCACCCTGAAGGGAGTCCAGGATAAATCTGCTCCTAGTTGATGCTGCTGCTGGGATGCTCCAGTCTACGTCTGGTATATTGAAGTCTCCAACCAGTACTACCTCACCCTTGTCTGCCATCCTTTGGATGGCTAGCATCAGCTCCCTATCTGTTTCTTCCTCCTGTTTCCTATCTGTAGCTAAAATATGCCAGTATTTATGTAAGATACCTTCCATCAGATGTGCCTGGGGACTAAAGGTGGTAATAAAACATGATGTCATTCTGTTTGATCAATTCTCACATTTGTTACTGATCTGCAATAGATCTTCTCTTGGTATGTTATTAACTCGATCTCTTGCACCCATTATAATCATAACCCCTTCTATCAGCCAACACATCTGCTTGAACCTCATATTCGTTCAGATCTGAACAATTGTGTTTACCCTCATGAACTGACCAGTAGGAATATTAACTGTGACGTGATGGGGAATGCAACTACTAAAATGCAAAATTAAATTTCTATCCGTTGCTTTTCAATATAGTGCTGTTACTACATCCCCATCACGTCCTTTGCTAATGGTCTGGTCCAGGAAATTACATTTCTACAGATCAAATGAGAGGGAAAATCTGAGGTTCTGATTGGTGGATTCAAGGTAGTCCACAAAGGATTGCAACTCTGTCTCTGTCACTTTCTAAATTAGGAATAGATTGTCTATATATCTTTTATTTAAGTCAATCTTTTCCAAAAATGGATTAATTCACTATAAATGGTTTGCTTTTCCCCCTGGGACATATACAGGTTTGCTTAACTGGGGGCAATAGTGGTCCCCATTGCTGCTCCCTTTGTCTGCAGATACATTCTGTCTTTAAACATGAATGAATTATATTTTAAAACCTTTTCTGTAATAGAAACCAAAAAATCAATAAAAGGGGTGGAGTATTCTGTATCTTCACATAGAGATTCTCATAATGCCTCCAGCCCTTCTAAGTGTGGTATGTTAGTGTAAAGGGCATTAACATCGAGTGTGACAAAAAAACTTTCTTGTTCAATATAAACATCTTTTAAGATGTTCAAAAGTTGTGTGGTGTCTCTCTAGTATGACCTTGTTCTTTGTGTGACCATTTTAATATGGCCATCTATAAATTTAGTAAGGGGTTCCATTAAGGATCCAATACTGGATACTATCAGCCTTGCTGGAGATTGTTAAAGATTTTTATAGATCTTAGGAAAACCATAAAGGACTGCCTAGACTTGATGATCCATAGGCAAATAGGCATGCCATTTCTGAGAGATAACACCCTCAAGTAAAGATTCATACAAAAGTACATCAATTTCCCTTTTAACTCGATCTGTGGGATCATAATCAAGTTCATCATAGAAGTTTTTATCTCTTAGTTGTCTGTCCATTTCACTTACATATCTTCGTTGTTCCATAATGTGATGGACCCTACTTTGTCCACTGGTTTGAATATTATTTGTTGGTTATTGCTCAGTCTGTTAATTTCTTCTCTTTCCTCAGTTGTACAATTGTAATATTGTGCTCTTATTTGTTGTTCCGAAAGTTGTTCTATGTCTTTAGGGCAAGCCCTCTCAAAAGTTATCACAGTTGTATATAAAGGTGGCAGAAAAGTTGATTTAGATTTATAGGGGTCTACCATATATTGTTTCTGAGAGTTACGTAGACTTCCACCATGTTCCTCTTCCTGTCATTCAGTTAGCTCTTTATAAAAGAATGCACTGATATGTAGTTTTCTGTTGAGTTTATAAAGATCAATCACAGTCTGGAAATGATTGATATCATTAGTTGGAATAAATGTAAGTCCTTTTTCCAGCACTCGATGTCCAGAATCAGACAGGACATGACTTGAAATATTCACAATGATGTCATGAGTTTCATCAGGCTCAATTTTGTTCTGTAGCCTGTCTTGTTCCACACATCCTGATTGAATCCCATGCCCCCTCTACAGAAACCTCTCCTGTACATCCTTCCCCCACCTCTGCCTCTTCTTCCTCCTCTCCTTACCTCTTGAGCCTCTTCTTATGCACCTGTTTGGAAATGAGCAATCCTTGGACCTCGTGTCAGAGGTAATTCTGGGAGTACATTCAATTTGTACTGGAATGGGGGTTGGGAAACTAAAAGAGCAGTTGCCAAATTGTGTATGGGTGCTTGTTGTTGTTGCTGTAGCATTAATGCTTCTTGATTCAGGGGAATATCCTCCAGGCTGAAATCTTAAAAAAAAACTTCAGTTCCAGTTTCAGGTTCTGATCCATTTGTGTGCACATCTTGGGTTGATATGTTGTTATTAGTTGTAGGCAGTTTCTTTAAAATGGCTTTTATAGGCCGATTCATTTTTTTCAATTAAAAATCTGCCCCTCGGCACAGTCCCTTCTGTCCTGTTTGGATTTTCTTTGTTTAACCTTTTTCATACGTTCATCACACTTTTTTATAGTTATTTCAAGCTGTTGTCTAAAAACTCCATATTCTTGATGATTACTAAAGGACTGGACCTCCATTTTCTTATTTAAAAGCTCGGCTTTTATTTCCAGTTCCATCTGATCTGCATCTTTTAAAATATATTTTATCAAGCCCATGGTGGATTCTAATAGATATTCTTGCCACCCTCTTAGAAAATTATCTTTTTCTGTTCCAAAGCAGGGTTGTTTGGTGAATCTTAATCCTCTAGGAGCTCTATTAACTGTTAGATATGCAAAAAGGGACATCTCCTGCCAATAAAGCCAGCTAGCCTTAAGTGCAACTCGCTGTAATTGTGTGAATGCATTTTTAATGTCAATTGGTTCATTAGAATCATTTGTAGCAGAAGTGCAAGGATAAGAGACAGTATCTGTATTATTCACATTTAATATGGGATTCTCTTCACCATCCTTATAAAATAAGGAGTCCACAAATGCACTTGATCTGGTGTGGGCTGGGGGGGTATACCAGCTGGTACCTGCAGAATTCTGCTCCAACTTCCACCGATAGCAACAAACACAATGGACTGTTGAGCACACCAAATGTAATCATGAGAATTACAACTGTGGGTGGCTACAAAACAGCACTGAATGGAGGCACAAGCAAAAAACATCCCAAATGTCTCTCAAGAGCTCCGCTTCCCAGTGACCACTGAAGCAAAAACACACAATGTGTTGATGGTCCCGTTGTACTTCTTTGTATTGTATTGCTTATACTGATTGGGGCCTTTTATCTGTATTTTTGCACTTTTGGATATATCACTTTATTTTGTTTAGTATTTTAATGTTCATTGTTGGTCTGGATGTCCTGTATATAGGTGTGTGGTGCATGAATTAATTTGATAAGATAATGGTTTAATATGTGTTTTTTAGGATCATGTTCCTTCAAACTATTGCTTAATAAGAACACACACCTGTAACTTATGCCAGCCTTGACAAAGCCCAAGAGCCTGGTGAAAACATTTGACTGCACCTGGTGAGGTGCATCCGTAGCTTCATGCTGGTTTATTTTATTCAATAAAATAATAGATTATCCTATAACACATCATGTGTTCCTGCTTCAGTGGTCACTGGAAAGCTGAGCACTTTAAGAGACTATTTTTCATTGAGTTACTGTAATATGGTTTTAAAAATATTCATATTTTAGCTTGTCATTGTGACATCTGTGCTGTACAGTGCTGGCTTTGTCTGTAGCATATAAGGATGAGAGCAACCTCACAGAACATGAGCCCAAGTCAGCACTCAATATATCCGATACTACCACTGGCTAGCAACAGAGAAATTTTATTTTTTATGATTTGGCAAATTTAGCGCCAGTCTGCCTTGTTAGGGATCTATAGCTCTGACAGGCAGCACATTCCTGGCAGTGGTTCGATTTCATGTAAACCATAGGGGCTGCAGACCAAAAGATTACTGATGTAGTCATGCATGGCATTGAGTCTAGTCACATTAACTGAAGTGAAATGCTAACTTGTAGTCTGCAGCAACTGCATAATTGATCTCTATGTGGTGGAGGAGTGTGTGTGTGTAAGAAGTCATACAGTGTCTGTGTATACACAAAGGAAACATGTTTGCAAATAAAAAATGTGTACAGATTGTCAGAGCAAAGAAACATTGAAAAAAAACAAAGGGGTAAGGATGAGAATCACTTTACACTGTACACCTGCCAGGTGTCCAGACAAGACAACTGGGCCTACATGGTAGACTCTGGACCAGGCAGTGCACATGAGGGTTGTCCAGTGTTTGGTTCATGTAACCCCCTCCCAGTCAGGGGGCTTAAAAGGCTCTGTGGAGCCACAGACAAGCTTTGCTACAGTAGTGTTCCCTCTGGGACCCAGGACTTAGACTGCTGTCTGGGACTCAGGAGGAACTGAGGAAGACTGCCTTTTCTTTGGTGCCTACCATGCCATAATGAACTGTTTTCACTGCTGCCAACAGAGGTGTGCAGGCATACACAGAAATGAGAAAATCCCTGGTTGATTCAACAACTTAGTAGGAAACCTCCACAATCCAGGCGTATATCCTTCCATAGGGGCCAAACTGTGTTCCGAGTGCAGGACCTCTCTTAAAATATGTATTTAACTGAGTGCTCAGCACTGATGGCTGCTGTCATCTTTTTCATCTCTAAGCCCCTCTCAGCCTGGCAACAGAGGTCAGAGGTTGGGCTGTGACCAATTAGGGTGCCCAGAGTTGAAGCCTGGAGTGCTCATGGGACCCAGGAGGACTGATTTATTTTATCAAGCCTTGGACAACCAATTGGCCATCAAGACATAGCCAGACAGACCCTTACCCATAGCTGACAGAGGGAACTGGCCAATGGGTGGGCTTTTAGCTCACTTTTTCACCAAGTAACTTTTCAGTACTCAGTCAGTCTGTGTGAGGCACAAAAACCTAAGACTCTGTCAGCAGAATGAGACTGCTGTACCATTGAGTCTCCCTATACCATACTGTACTGTACGATACTATACTATACTATACTATACTATACTATACTATACTATACTATACTATACTATACTATACTATACTAGGACCTGCATGAATTACATCTTTGGTGCTCTGAAAGAGAAGGTAGTGGGATATGAGAAGATCAGAGTCCAAAGCTTGTTCTATGACACTACCACTAGGATTGTGACAACCACAGTCAAGAGTGATTATTGAACTGCTGGTGAACACCATTACCCCTCAGGGTGAGAAAGAGGACTGGTACCTTATCAGAAGGGGGAGTCAGCTTAATAGCTCCTGAAACAGCCTTTAATGGATGACTGGACAGCAAAAGTTAAGGACTTCCTCACCAAGAAAGGCAAGATGGTGGAAGATCAATAGGCCACTGTGATGTCTGGTGGGAACATAGTGACATCAGCAGAGACATTATTGCACACAGTGGGAATCATAATGGAGAAGGCCCAAAAGCCATTAATAATGTACAGGGAGTATCTCTTTAAACAATGTTCAGTGAATTTGAAGGAAATGTTACATCAGTAACTTGCCTCCCTTCTCATACTCATCCAACTGCCTGAGTATTCCCTGCTTCCCCTGTTCATAATCCCTTTCCCCCAACTGTGAACCTTGGGTACCTGCATAGGTACAAAAAGGGTGTACCAGCCCAAAAGTTCTCTAAATACCACCTAGTGACATTACAGATCATACTGCTTCTCCTAACCCTTGGAGGTAATATATATCCTAACGCTGGCCCTACCCGTCCCGCTGAGCCTTGCAAGGGATACCTGGAAGTGGCTCATGTTAATATTGGGGGGCTCTTGCCCAAACATGAGGAGTTTAGGCTGTGGGTATCCGATCCCAACTTTTATGTTGTAGCAGTGACCGAATCCTGGCTCACTTCCAAAATCACAGATAATGAAATTAACCTTGACTCCTACTCCATGTTTAGAAAAGATAGGACCCATAAAAAAGGACGTGGCTGCCTACTGTACATCAAATCTCACCTAAAAGCCACAATTCTCTCTAGTACCCCACTATCCACAGACCTGGAATGCATAGCTATAATCCTTGCCCTAGGTGCTAGGGATGAGAAAAACATAAACCTAGTCGAAGCCTATATTCCCCCCAACAGTGTTGCTCGGGGTCTTGACAGCTTCATTGGCACCATAACTGGATTAAACCCCATTCAAGTAAAATCATACTCGGAGACTTTAACTGTAACTGGCTCACAGGCACCAATAAATGCCACTGTGATAAAATAGCCAACTTCTACTAAACACAAGTTATATCCTCCCCCACTAGGGTCGTTTACAAAACTGGGACAGCCACACTTCTAGACTGGGTGCTGGTCAGCCACCCTGACAGGATCCTCTGCTCTGAAGTACTACCTGACTTCCTGAGGAATCACTCCCATGTCATGGGTAGATGGTCAGCAGAAACACCCCCAACTGCTCCCTCCAGCACTAGGACACGAGTGTTTCACACATGTAAGCTCCCCCAGCTTTAAACACTGCTTCAGTGGATGGACTGGTCATTCCTGTAGCAGATTCAGGACATTGATGCTGCCTTGGAATACTTTAGCAGGCACTTCAACAAAGTGTGTGACCTTGTTGTCCCATATAAGACACTCATTAAAAAGACACATCCCAGCCGTGGTTCACCCCAAATCTCTTGGCTCAAATAAGAGAACGTGACAGAGTCTGGGTGCAGTACAGACAGCTCGGTCACAACTCTCGCCTCCAAAAGTATAAAACGCTTAGAAATAGCATAAAAACTCAAGTCAAAGCATGCCTTCCTTAAAAAGCCTAAATCTTTATGGAGTGGAATAAATGACATTCTCAACAACACTCATAAACCTCTTCCTCACTCCACACAAAGAGGCGAGGCCCTAAGTGATGGAGATGTGAACATATCAAATACCTTCAACAAAACTTTTAGTGACCTTTCTGCCTACATTCCAGCACCCACCAACTACTCTGTGGAAGCCTATAGCACCCCTACACATGGTTTGCATCCCAAATTCTACCTCAGAAGGTTAACGTGGGCAGATATATACAAATATCTAGCCCGGACAAAAATAGCAACTCGCATGGGGCCTGACAACATCAGTATGAAACTTCTCAAATCTGCCCTATGGGAGGTCCAACTCATCTTCAACCTATCACTCTCTACTAGGCAAGTGACTAAGATCTGGAAAACAGCACGTTACACCTGCCCACAAGGGAGGTGCCCAAGACCTACCTACTAACTACCATCCCATCTCAATTTTGTCCCCATCTCTAGAATGCTTTAAAAAATCATAAACAACCAGCTTATCCAATACCTGAGCCAATATGACCCACTATCCCATGAACAACATGGTTTCCAAAAGAACCACAGTAATTTAACTGCCCTGTTGGAATGCACGGACCATCTTCACTGTGCATTGGACAAAGTGCAGCTTGCTGGCTCCATCTTGTTCCTGTGTACATTGTGCTGTTCCTTCACTATATGCTGTATATTATTTGACATATCTCCAAGTCTATAGATAATGTACTGTTCTATTGCCTGTATGCTGTATATTATTTGTGCTGTTTCCATGTCTCCCCGGCCCAGGATGCATCTGGAATTGAGCAGTTTGTCTGCTCAATATGCCTTCCTGGTAAAACTTTTAAATAAATAAATAAATCTTCACTGACCTCACAAGGCATTTGACCTTGTCAGTCATGCCTTGCTATGCCAAAAACTAGCTAAACTAGGCCTCTCTGTTGATGCCACCAAATGGCTAAAAAACTACCTGACGGCTAGCTCGCAAGTGGTAAAATGCTGAATGTCCCTCTCAGACTACAGGTCGGTGACAGTGGAGGTCCCCCAAGGTTCCATCCTTGGTCCCCTTCTCTTCAGTCTCTTTATCAATGACCTTCCAAAAGCTTGCAACTCAACTAAACTCCTTCTATACACTGATGATGCTGTTATCACTGCGACACACAGTAGCATAGCCAATATCCAGCTCAACCTTCAAATTGATTTCTCAGCTATCTATGGCTGGTTCTCAAACAACCTCCTCACCCTAAATACAAAAAAACCTAAATCCATGCTTTTCTATGTTACATGTAAAACCCTTACCCTGCCCCACCCTAGACATTTCCTCTGCCTCCAGTGCCCCAATTGAGCAAGTGGCCTTCTTCAAGTACCTGGGGCTAATCCTAGATACTGGCTTAACCTACTTGGCACATGTTGATGCACTAAGGCAGACAATTCCAGACCCGGCCTGCTCTACAGTCACAAGAATGCCTTCCTTGCCAAAGTAAAGCAACAACTTGTCAGATGCTACATCCTCAGTCTCATAGATTATGGCCTTGTGCTCTATGGTGCCACCTGTGACAGAGTGCTCACCAGGGTCAGAAGCTTGCTGAATAGGGCCTGTTGCATTGCACTCAGTCTGAAGTGGGGTTGCCATAAATGCACTTTGTATAATAACCTAGGTTGGCTGAACCTTGACTCCCGACTGCAACATACTGTAGTACCCTAGTCACTGGTGAAAAAAGCCTTGCTTGGATTGCTATCCCCAGGGGTCCTGGCCCTGCTGAGCCAAGTGGATTCCAGGTATCCAACCAGAGGTGTATAACATAACTCATTGGTACTCCCACATAAGAAAACCTCCCTGGGACAGGCCTGTTTCTCCTTCAGTTTCCCAAAACTATGAAACTCCCTTACCCCATCCCTTAAAGTCACAGACTCCCTAACCAACTTTAAGTCCCAT
This sequence comes from Neoceratodus forsteri, assembly GCA_016271365.2. Taxonomy (NCBI): domain Eukaryota; kingdom Metazoa; phylum Chordata; order Ceratodontiformes; family Ceratodontidae; genus Neoceratodus; species Neoceratodus forsteri. The sequence goes on from CM057453.1 coordinate 1,269,461,246, forward strand.
CTCCTGGTCTCACTCACCCCCACCAAGCCATGTGCCTGCTACCGCTGACTCATCTGCACCCTCCCTAATCCTCCCTCAATCCCTGCGCCTACATTCTCCTTCACACAGTCTCTGTTCCTACCCCTTCATCCATTCATATTGTACACTTACTGTATGTTATATCTTGCTTCTTTATATATGACTTAATTGGTGATTACAGCTCAGTACAGCTCATTTCAATGTACCCGATTAATTCATTTTATACTGCGAACACTGTAGCTCTGTAACCTGTAAACTTTCTTATAAATATGTAGTATATTCTGTCACTACTTCCCTGTTTTGTATGACCCTGGAACCTTTGAAAACAGGCCCAGCCTAAAGGGTCTTGTGTGTAATAAATAAATAAATAAATACATAACATAAATGGGACTGATTCAAATAATGAGATGCTTACCAAAACATTTGTGTTTCTGCTTAAATTTTATTAAAAGAAGTAAATTTCACCACAGTGAATAAAAAAGTGTTGGAGCACCTTGACCAATACCCTGGAGCTTCTGGTTTCAACACAGGTCTTCATTTGTGGGCACTGGTAGTCCAACAGACTTCTAATTTATACATCTTAGTGCAAATGCAAGCATTTATCTCATCAAATGTTTGAGTTACTCTAGGAGCACTATCAATATTAAGTAGCAAAAACCGAGTCTCATAATACAATTCATAAGCATACTAATATGCCACTAAAAGCAATAACTTGAAATGTGCTGCAGGTAAAGTTAAACAATATTAAATTCTATACATTTAAATCACTAAAATTAATGTTAAATTAATTCAGACAGAAGCTACATGGACAATGGAATGCAGCAGATTAATAATTTCTAGACAGAGACTTTACAGGCCTATACACTGGTCAGAAAATGGGGGTGGGGGGGTCTTTCTTGGCCAAGGTGAAACTGCGGGCAGCACAAGTTGTACTGATGTGCGAAGGTATCGGTATGAATGAGAGGCAGACTCGGGGGTTTTGAGGCACGCTAAACTGCTTCAATTGCAGAATACACCACAGAGATGCACAAGTGTTAGGATTACCCATAGATATGTATATATTTAACAGTATGTAGGGCCATCCAGAATTTGACAGAGCTACACAGGCCAGTTTCATTACACACTCTCCTGCTGACACCCATTGTATATATAGATATTGAACCAGTGGCACTTAGCCTTCCATGGGCCTTTCACCACGGACTACTGTGTCTTTTGTCACTTTAATATGTTTAGGTTTTCTTTCTCTGGAGTGATTAACGGTCCCTAAATTTGTTTTTTTTTGTGAGTCACCATCATAAAAAACAAATGGGAAGCTCATTTCTATGCATGCTTGGGATGATCAGTGAGCTACAGCAAACATGCAGGGACTTTCAAAGCCTTCTACACTTGAAGTTTAAGAGGTGTTCTGAAAAAAAGCTCATAGAAGATCCTTACAACTCAAAATATTTACTGCGTCACATTATTCAGGGGGCTTCCTAAGAATCTTGCTTATTTCATAATTGTGCAGAAAATTAAGTTCAATTGTGCGGCTGGTTTAAGTTCCTCGCAAAGCATTTACTTTTTAAATTGGGGAGTTTTTTTTTCTGGCATGCAGTCATACATTTTTTTCACAGCCCTCCCAAAATTCTAGGCCTTAAGCCTTTAACGCGGGCAGTTACAAAATGCAAATGGTGTGAAAATGAATGAGTAAAGTAAAAGCCGAAGAGCCACAGCCAAAATAGCAAAGTCAACACTGACCCCTCTACATGAATTTAGAAGTATTTATTTATTTATTTAGCTTTTGTTAACCAGGTAAGCACACTAGACAAAAATGTCCATTTTCAGGAATAACCTGGGAGATTACAAGATAAAACATACACACAGGATAACAGCATGACAAAGAAGTGTAGTACAGGCATTGAACAGTGCAAACAATAGACATAAGCAATAGTGATAAAATCAGGCAAACAGTAAAGGGTTATATACATATCATGGAAGGGTACAAGAGCAATTAATGGTAGCACAGTATACATATCATGAAATGGATACAAGAGCATTAAGGCAGGACATGGTACATGAACCTATACTTAAGGGCAGTAAGTGCTTTGGTGCCAGGAAGTAAATAAGGGGTAAGGGTAACCTTTCATAGCTCAGAGGGTTAGTAGTCAGATGGCCAGGATAATGGGTAGAATACACCAAGGTAGTAGAAGAGATACCAGGCAGTTTAGGGGCAGTTGCAGGCAGAGGTAGATTTCAAGTGAGACCACATGGAGTTCTTAAACAGGCGATGGGAGGGAGTACATCTGGTGGATGCGGGAAGGGAGTTCCAGAAATGAGGGGTGCAGACAGCAAAGGCATGATCACCTGACAAGGTACGAGTTTTAGGGACAAGGAGGGACAGCGTGTCAGTAGACCTGATTTGGCTTGATGGTTGTGCAGGCAGAAGTAGCTGAGACAGGGCAGGAGGGGTGGCATTGTGGACAATTTTGTCTATGAAGCAGCAAGCCTAAGCAAATAGTAACATAGAAATAGACTTTGACGGCAGATAAGGATCACTTGGCCCACCCAGTCTGCCCATTTCTCTGCCTTTCAGATAAGCAGCAGATCCTAGTTAACCAACAGCCTACTTCCTCCTACCCCCCCACTAGAATTGCCTTATGTCTGTCCCATGCATTCTTGAATTCCCCCACTGTTTTTGACTCCTCTACCAGCTCTGGAAGGCTGTTCATGCATCCACCACCCTCTCTGCGAAAAGATACTTCCTCACATTGACCCTGAACCGTCCCCCCTCTATCTTCAAATTGTGCCCCCTTGTTCTTGAACATCACTTTTTCTGAAAGATGCTACCCTTTTGGACTTTGTTGATTCCCTTGAGGTACTTGAACATTTCTATCATGTCCCCTCTCCCTCCTTTCTTCTAGGGTATATATATTAAGCTCTTTTAGTCTCTCTTCATATGGCTTCTGGTGCAGACCCTGCAACATTTTAGTTGCCCTCCTCTGGACTGCCTCCATCCTGTCTATATCCTTGCAGAGATGGGGTCTCCAGAACTGCACACAGTACTCCAGATGGGGTCTCACCAACTATCTGTAAAGAGGGATAACAACTTCCTGTTTTCTTTTTTTTTCTTCTTTCTGCTTGCTGTTTATACTCCTCCCCTGCCCCCCAGACTCCGCTGCCTCGGGAGTCACTAATTGCGTCTACCCCAGCCTCGTCCTACCTGCACCGCAGTAGTGCCTCCATGTAGCATCAGATTGCCCCCTGGGCGGGGGCAGGGATGGGGCACCTACACCCCTGAACCATCTTGCTTTCATCAGGGCACCAGACCAGGGCAGGCAGGTGGGCTATGGGGTCTGCGCTAGAGTGCTCCGTCTTCCAGGAGCCTGGAGGGTGATTTTTCCGGTGTTCCTGTGTTGGCATGCGTCCTGACGTCAAGGCCCTCCCCTGCCAACGTCTGCTGTACACTTTTCCCCCCACTGTGAGACAGGGAACTTGCTGCGCCCCCGACCTCCGCCAGAGGGCATTCAAGCTCTGACCCTTAGGGTCCCCTCCATCCCAGGAGAGGAGAGCTGTCCTCTGGATGCTCAATCCTCTCCTTCCCCTGCTGACCCCCGGTGGTCCGGGCTCATTCCTGAACCCAGGTCACCGACGTAGCGTGAGGTGTGGCATCCAGCGCCTCAACCCTCATCCTTCCTGTTTTCTACTGGTGATGCCTCTCCCTATGCATTCCAGTATCCCCCCAGCCCTCCTTACAGCCTTTTTGCATTGCTTGCCTACCTTTAGGTTGTCTGATATGACTACCCCTAGATTCTGTTCCATTTTTGTTGTTGTTAGTACCCCCCCATTGTGAACTCTTCCCCTGGGTTTTTGTTTCCCAGGTGCATTACTTTGCACTTCTTTGCATTGAATCTAAACTGCCATACTTTTGACCATTCCTCCAGCCTTGCCAAATCCCTTCTCATCCGTTCCACCCTCCTTGTGTATCATCCTTGTTGCAGATCTTTGTGTCATCTACAAAGAGGCATACTTTTCCTTCCAGCCCCTCTGCAATGTCACCTATAAAGACATTAAAGAGGACCTGTCCCAGTACTGAACCCTGCGGTAGCCCGCTAGTAACCCCCCTTCCTCGGAGTGGACTCCATTTACTATTACCCTCTGCATCCTGTTGTCCAGCCAATGTTTTACCCAGGCTACCACCCTGGGACTCACTCCCAGGCTGGCTAACTTGTTTATTAATCTTTTGTGTGGGACTGTGTCAAATACCTTGTTAAAGTTTAGGTAGGCCACATCCACAGCCCCTCCCTGGTCTACTACTTTGGTCACCCAGTCAAAGAAATCAATTAGTTTCGTCTGACATGACCTTCCCGCTGTGAATCCATGCTGCCTTGGGTCCTGTGCCCCACTGGCCTCTAAGTACTCAACAATTCTTTCTTTCAGAAGTGATTCCATAATTTTCCCTACCACTGAGGTCAAACTAACAGGTCTGTAGTTTCCTGCCTCTGCCTTGCTCCCACTTTTGTGGAGGGGAATAAAATTTGCCTTTCTCCAGTCCTCAGGTACCACACCATCCTCCCATGATTTGTTATAAAGGGTAGTCAGTGATGTCACTAGTTCTCCTCTTACTTCTTTTAGAATTCTGGGGTGAATCCCATCAGACCCCATTGCTTTGTCCACCTTGAGTTTTAGGAGTTCTTTCAGGACCCTTTCTTCTGTGAATGGACTGATATTGACCCCCTATCCAGAGTGCTTCTATTGTTTGGTTTAGGTACCTCCCCCTCCTCTTCTTTTGTGAATGCTGAGCAAAGGTATTTATTCAGGATCTCTGCCTTTTCACTGTCACCCTCTGCCCACCTCCCCTCTCCTTTATTATGCCTCACTATCCCTCCATTGGTCTTTTTCTGCTCCCTAATGTACCTATAAAAGGTTTTATCCCCCCTCTTAACCAAGTTGGCTATCTTTTCCTCTCTTTGGGCCTTTGCTATTCTGACTGCCTTCCCTGCTTCCTTCCGCTTTAACTGATACAGTTCCCTGTCCTGCTCCTTCTGTGATTTCGTATACTTCCTGAATGCTATCTTTTTCTCCCTAACCTTCTCCGCCACCTCTTTTGAGAACCATAGTGTTTTTTTTCCTTTGTTTTGTTTTATTTGTTTCACACAAAGACTTATTGCCTCTGTGATGGAAGTTTTGATTTCCCTCATTGTTCCTCCACCCATCCTTCCTGCCCATTTGCTAGTGCATTCCTTATGCACTGTCCCATTTTGCCAAAGTCAGCCCTCCTAATGGTCAGTACCCTTGCTTTTATATGGCTTGACTCTATTACTGTGTTTATTGTGAATCACACTGTTTGGTGGTTGCTTGTTCCCAGATGGCTAGCCACTTCTAAATCTGAGATCCTGTCTTCATCCCTGTTTGAGAGTACCAGGTCTAAGATTACTCCATGCCAAGTTGGTTCCAACACTAGCTGTCTGAGGCATGCCCCCTGTAGGGCATTGAGAAGGATCCTGCTCTTGGATGTGGCTGCAGCAAATGTGCTCTAGTTAACATCTGGCATATTCAGGTCCCCCATCTCATTGGTGGTCAGTAACAACCGGAGACAAGACCAGTGAAGGAAGGACAATCCTTGTATTTAATTATACACCTGACCACTGACCTTGACAATCAGAAACAGTTACATTTTGAATCTAAAAAATTAAGCCGAGCCGCACTAAGACAGCCCAAGACGTGATCTACCGTAAATAGTAACTGCATCATAATGGTGGTGAGTAGCAACCGGAGAGCACTGAGGATTGTCCTCGACTTTTTAATCTAAAATTCCTACCTTGATCATATTTTTCGGCACGGTAGGGTCAAAAAGAGTCTCACTCCCACAGGAGACCGTAATCAGCTGTGCGAGCATGGTGCTTGAGGCGGCAGCTGCAGACTTCGAGTGGTCATCTAAGGCATGATCAGGCAGTGTGGCAGCAAGTGCAAAGCCCAGTCTGCATCTTCTCCACCAACTGTGCACATGATCAAGGGCATGCTGATATATACTGCCGCCACTAGTCTGTCCACGTAACTGCCCTGGAGTGTTCCGGCGATTTCCAGCAAAAAGTGCCCTGGCTGAATCTAATTACCATAAAACAATAAATACATTTTCATCAAAGCAGAACTCAATCTGTCTTGTGGGGGAGGGGGTCATCCGAACCCCCCTGACACCTCCCCCCAGTGTATGGGCCTGTAACTTCAGTCCTGACAAGAAAATGCCATGACTTATTTTTTAGGATAACTTTTATTAAAAGTATTCATTATGATTATGAACTGTGGCTTGTATTTGAGGACAATTTCATTTGAGGGTGGCTTCCATTCAATGTAACATGATATCTAAGCAATTCTGAAGTACAAGGATGGTAGTTATGGTCCAGAAATATTTACAAAGCCTCTTTATGTGCAATTGTTCAGCGATCAGAGGAAGTGAACATCATAGGCTGGCAATAGCTGGTGAATAGTATTCTGCAGAGGACTGGGTAATGTGACAGTTTTTGTATCAGCTGGTGGGATTTTCTTTCCATGTAGAAGCACAGTGTGACATAAGTTATGAAGTACTGTAGGCACAACTTAATTTTTTAACCATAACTCACAAAGTGGCAGTCTATGCAACCTCATAATTGGTTTCAGTGGTCTTGAAGAAGTAGTAGATTTAAAAAAAAAATAAAATCATCACCTTTCCTGTACCGACATGATTCCACTGATGACAATACTTATAAAAGGGATGAATCACCTAGAGGGGGATTGGTCAAATCCAATCACATGACTGTGGTTTTTACAGTATAACAACATGACCAGTTAGAATGCAGCTCCTCTGAATTTTTTTAGGCTTTTTTCAACATAAGAATGATAATGCCCTCCAGGATGTACAGTTATAGCATCATTTCCTGGATGATTAAAAGCACTCATCTCTGTCTCATACCTTACAGCCCAAGATATGCAGTTACTTAAGTGATAACATTCAGTAAGCCGGAGTATACACAGGAATAACCTGCTGAAGTGGATGATTAAATTCTGAGGTTATTCTGAGTATACTCTCACTAACTGAAGTTATTACTATTATACAACTAGAAATTTTGAATCTAGGATTTTAAAAGAGCTGTGGTAGTTTTTTTTGCTCATAGTCACACAGTATGCAAATGGAGGCTGAGGGATTCAAACCCAGGTCTCCAAGTTTGCAGCTTGGCGCTCTTAATCACTGTGCTGTCCTGGCTCACAGGAAACAGTGGAAGAGAAACATGCCTTTGTTCTCCCTTTTTGTCTGTGGACTAAATTGATAACCTACTGTGGGTGTGTCTAAAATGTGATTGTAGTAGTTTGTGGGATAATAACTGACAGTTTTCCTTTGTTCCGATTGGCTTAGAACAGACGCTTGTCATATAATATGGCATAACCACATACGATGTTGTGTGTTATCACTTACAAAGCATACTTTAAAATCCATAAGTGCTAGCCAATCTTGTCAGGCTGTGATGATGACATTGCTGAAGGGATGTGAATTTTGTCAATAATCTTTTACTTTTGTGCCAGTGCCCAAATATTGGGAAATTCTGCCCACTAACTCTCACTTCTAATTGGGTGGTTCCACATACCCTTGTGTAATATACCTGTCCCCAAGAATGGAAAATATGCAGAATAGTAAACATGGACACTCATTTTTATACAGTAAGAATAAAATCTGTTTACTTTTGTCCTGGATACCCTTGATAAGAAGTGAAAATGTATTTGAGATAGCACAGTGTGTAAAATAGTTTTAAAAATGATGTTCATGATATGTGTGCTATATTCCTTTTCACTTTGGGTTGCATCTTTTACCCTGCTTTTCCTAGTCAAATATGTGTATTGGGACTGTATGCCATGCGGAGATACTGTACGCGGTCAGTGAAACCCTTAATTGAGTTAATACACAGTTCATATCGATAGGGTTTCTCCTTTTGCTTTTAGAACCATCTGAAACCAGGAATAGCAATAAAGTAGCCAGAATGTGTTACAATACAAAGATTAAAAGCAACTTCCAGAACACTGCAAAAGATATCACGTCCAGCATGTCTGGATATTGTACGCCTAATGGAATACTATGGTTAGCAAAGCACAATTCCTATTGGGCAATAGTTGCTGCTATATAATTAGAAACTAGAATGTTTTTGCATGTGCCTTGTCTGCATTTTATCATTATTTTTATTATTATTATTATTATTAATAAAATGGAACTGATAGTTGTTTTATTTGAATTACAAATTATCTGATCGTTCGTAATTGCAGTAATGATCATTGTGCCTGTCTTCAACTTCGCCTGGGGCCATTAAGTGTTGAAGATGGTCAGTACCTACTAGCAGAGGACCAGTGTTACATTATTGATTACAATTTCTTTCTTCCTGACATTTGTGGTTATACGTTATTATATAGAATTTATTAAACACTCATAGTATTTTTAAATTGATTTGGGACTCCCTGATTGCAGTTTAAATTCACATTTTACTTGTTGCAAGAGTTTCCAGATTTGCTATTAGTTACACCGCAGTGGTGGGAAAAGAGAAGCGAATCCACTGTTTTTTTTTCTTAACAAGGGTTTCTACTTACTGTATGTAGTGTGGTTAAATTAAGGGAAACAGCAGCTAGTCAGTTGTACTCAAATTACAATACTTTAGATTACAGTATGGGGTTACTTTTTAAGTAAAGTAATTTGAATGGAAACATCAGGTTACTTTTTTAAAGGGAACTGCATTTCGGATTGCTTTTACTTCCTATTCCGTTCTGTACATAGCTGCACATAACAATTTTATATGGATCATCAGTACCCTGTCCTCAGCTAATCTTCACTCAACAGTGCCCTTCCATCCTGTGTGTAGTGGGAACAGGTTTCAAATCTACTCAGAAACCACCAGCATTGTACAGTATTAACCCTTTTTAGTGCAAAAGCAATTCATATGTAATCAGTAAATGAGTTTTTTAGCAAAGTAATTAGTAATCTATAAATTAGGTTCCATGTCATAAGGTGCGATCGAAAAATAGCGATCGCCATTAGGGCGAGTGTACATCACTGAAAATGAATTTCAGTGATGCACACTCACGATGAGGACAAAATGGGTGCCCAAGATCTATGGGTGCAGTTTTTTATGCACACCCCCGGAGGCAGGGGGTTTTGCCCCCGCACTCTTCACTTATGGATTCTCAACTCAGGGGGTGGCGTCGGGTGTGTGTGTGAAAACTTAAAAAGTGTAAAGCTGCCTGCTGGGGAAAGAAAACACACCACCCCAGACCAGAACCCTGCGCCTCCCAGCCGAACACCCTCCCCACCACGCTAGGGGACCAGCTCGGCAGCTGCCTGCCACACCCCCTCCCACATGCCATCCCTCCCCTGCCTCTCCCCCTGTGCATGTGTGTGCGTGCATACTTCTTGTTGCTCTATTCACCCGCCCCAATAGCCATTCATCCCCCCTGCTAGGTAGCCATGAATGCATGTTTGTAAAAGGTCTCTTCTGCCCATAAGCTGTTTTACATTTCAACATTTTGCTTCTGAGTGGCAATTTACAACAGGAATTTGTCAATGCTGAATGTTTGCTTGCTGGTATTAGCATTGAAAATGCAGGAGTTAGACAGATGCAGAGTAGAAATGGCAGTGAAGTATTGAACTTCACGCCAACCCCACCTCCAACCTGCAGAGACAGGCAGGCATTGGGATATGCGTTTGGGTTGTTGCCCATAACATTCATGCCATTTCACCTCACCCTATCCTGTAGACACTGATAAGTGTTGAGGTGTGCCTTGGGGTGTTCAGCTTTACAGTTACCCCACTCCATAAGGACATACGTTGAAATGGGTGCAATATAAGAGAATGGAGTGAATTCTGGGTCCGAAGAGTCCAAGGCACACCTCGATGACTGTCACTTGCTGCAGGGTGGGGAGGGGTGGGGTGGAATGGCATGAGCATTACAGTTGGCAATCCAAAGGCACACCCCTGATGCCTGTCAGTCTGTACGAGGTGGGACATTATGGTTAGAAACCCTAATGCCCCGGGTGTTTGTTGGTATTTGCACTAAAAATTTTCAACATGGCCTTTTTGTGACCTCTACCTCATGAAAGCATTTGGGACCTCTTCTCATGAACAGTGGCACTGTGAGTTTGTCAATGTGTCCCGAACTTTGAGTTCTCACAGCGACCGTGCCATTGTGCGCCAGATGTATGAAAACACAGATCGGGCAGGATGTGAAGAATGACAGCTGCACCATTCATAGGCAGGTGCAAAGAGATGGCAATGTTGAAAATCGGTAGAGAAAATATTAAAAATGCTAGAACATCCAAGCGTATGTGGAAACTGCATAACGCATGCGTGTAACACAGTCATTTAGTGGAATTATCTCACCAAGTTTTCAACATAGGCATTTTGTGACCTCTGCTCATGAACACTGTCAGTATGATTTTCTTAATCTGTCCCAAATATTGATTTCCCACAGAAACTGCACAATTTTGTGCCAGATGTGTAAATGCATGTTTCAGACAGGATGTAAAAAATGATAGCGGTACTGTTCATAAGGAGGTCTGAAAAAATGCCAATGCTGGAAATCTGGAGTGAAAGTACTACAAATTTTCGAAATTACGAGGGTGCATGGAAACTGCACAGTACAGTTATTTTATGGAAGTTTGTCACCAAATTTTCAACATAGGCATTTTAGGACCTCTGCTCATGAACAGAGTCACTGTGATTTTACATATAGACATACGAATCTGCCAGCAGAACAGACCAATTGGTTTATCTAAATCTGCCTGAGGGTGCAGCTAGCACCCTAGATTTCAGCTGCCCCAGCCTCCTCCCCCTCAGTTCCTCCCCCTCTTGTCCCAGCCCCTGCCCCCCAACTCTTCCTCTTGCATTATCCCAGTCCTTCTTAAAGCTGTTGACTGTCCAACATGTTACCACCGCCTCTGGCAGCGCATTCCAACTAGACACCACCATCTCAGTGAAGTAATGCCTCCTCATTTCCCTCTTGAAATCCCCCTTCCAACCTTAGTCAATGCCCCCTCATCTCTCTTCCACTCTTCAGTTTAAACACCCCCTCAGTGCTAGGTTTATTTACCCCCCTCGGGTATTTAAATGCTTGAATCATATCCCCCATCCCTCCTCTCCTCTAGTGTGTACATGTTCAGCTCTTTCGGCCTAACTTCATATTCCTTTCCTTCCATCCCCTTTAACATTTTTGTTGCCCTCCTTTACATACCCTCCAGCAACTTTACATCTCTCCTCAGGTATGACCTCCAGTATTGCACACAGTACTCCAGGTGCGGTCTGACCAGTGATCTGTAGAGAGGTAGGATCACAGCCCTGTGTCTGGATGAGAACCTCCTTGTGATGTACCCCAGCATTCTGTTTGCCTTCCCTGATGCTCTCCTTACACTGGGCTGAGTTGTTCATGCTCACAGTTACCAACACCCCTAGGCCCTTCTCCTCTTCTGTGATCCCCAACCTCACCCCCCCCCAACCAAAAGTTCCTCTTCTGGTTCTTAGGTCTGAAGTGCATCACCTTACACTTGTTTGCAATGAATCCTAGCTGCCACTCCACCAACCATGTCTCTAGTTTGGTAAGGTCCCCCTGCAGTTTTTCTCATCTGGCCTCTTTGTCCACCACTGCCCCCAATTTGGTATCATCTGCGAACAGACCAACCCTGCTCCCCACTCCATGTGCTATATCAGAGATAAAGAGTCCAAATAGCACCAGGCCCAGCACTGACCCCTGCAGCACCCCACTTGTCACTGCTCTACGTGCTGAGAGCTCCCCCCCCACCACCACCACCCTCTGCACCCTCCCCTGTAACCAGGTCTCTATCCATTTAGTCAGCTTTTTTCTGACCCCACTGCCATCACCTTCCCCCCAGTCTCCCATGAGGCACTGTATTAAAGGCCTTACTGAAGTCCAAGTACAGGACATGTACTGCATGGCCCCTGTCCAACTCCCTTGTCACCCAGTCATAATACTCTATTAGGCTTGTTTGATGAAACCTCCCTGAGATGAACCCGTCTTGTCACCCATCTTGGAGGCCATTACTCTATAGGAATGCCACCAATCACTGTCTTCAGTATTGCCTTCATAAGCTTACCCACTATGGACATGAGACTGACTGTCCAATAATTTTCTGGCTCCTCCCTAGGCCCACTGTTGTGTATAGGCACCACATGGGCCACCCCTCGCTCCTGGGGCACACACCCAGTTTCCAGGGAGGTGTTGAACAGATCTGCCAATGGCTCAGCCAACAGCTGTGCCATCTCCCTCAGCACCCTGAGGTGGATGCCATTGGTACCTGGTGCCTTGTCCACCCTTACTGCCCTCAGCCCATCTAGCACCCTAGTCCCTGTGATCACTTTGTCACCTCCTCCCCACTTTCCCCACCCCCCCAGCCCATGCTGGCAGTGGACCATCCCTTTCCTTAGTGGAAACAGAGCAGAAGTACTCATTTAGAATTTCTGCTTGCTCTTCCCCCCTTTCCACCCAATCCGCTCAATATGTTCCTTGCACTTCCTCTTTTCCCTGACATACCTTAAAAAGTCCTTTTCCCCTCCCTTTATGCCCTGTGCTAACCTTAATTCCCTGGAGGCCTTAGCTTTTTCACCCTCCTGGCCACCTCCCTTGACCAACTTACGTAAGCCTCCTTATCCTCTCCCTTCCCTGTTCTCCTGTACTTCCAGTATGCAGCCCTCTATGCCCTCACCCCTTGCAGCATTTCCTTGTTTAGCCAGCATGGTTTCTTGGCTGTGCTCTTCTTACTCCTGGACCTGGTGCAGGCTACTGTGGCCTCTGTTAGCCCAGTCTTTATGACTCCCCACTTTTATTCTGCGTCGATCCCCAGCCTTATATCCTGGAGTCTCCCTCACAGTATTGCTCCCATCCTCCCAAAGTCCACCCTTCTAAAGTCCACCACCTTAGTGCCTGTGCCTCATTTTCCCCCTGCCCAGTGTGAGAACGAGCCACACTGTTTGGTGGTTGCTAACAGTTAGTGGGTCCTCCACCCTTACCTCCCTCACCGCCTCCCCATTTGCCAGTACTAGGTCCAGAGTGCTACCAAGCTTTGTAGGCCAACTTACCAACTGCATCAGAAGGCCATTCTGGAATGCATCAATGAGCACCTGCTCCCTGGTACTGCTAGTGGCTGGGGTGCTCCAGTCAACCCCTGGTAGGTTAAAATCCCCCACTATCACCACACTTCCCCTTCTACAGACCCTCCTTATCTGCTCTGCCAACTCCCCATCTGGTTCCCCGGATTGGGCTGGTGGTCTATACACCACTCCCTGCCTCAGCTTTCTGCCCTTGGAGTCCAGGAGTTGCACCCAAAGTGCCTCTGTCCTCTCCTCTCCTCTTCTCCCTCATCCATTATGCATTTGATCCCCTTCCTCACATACAGTGCAACCCCCCCTTCTAACCCCCCGGTCCCTGCTGTATATCCTGTATCCCGGGATTGCCAAGTCCCAGTCATGGTACTCTGTGGCCCAAGTCTCTGTCACTGCAGCAGTGTCCACCTTTCCCTCTGAAAGGAGCACCTGAAGTGCTGCAATTTTGTTCCCCATGCTTCTTGCATTGAGAGAGACCACCTTCCACCCATACCCCTCCTTCTCCTCACTGTTCTCCTTGGCCTGTGTCCCTCCTCCTGGTAGTCTGCACCCTTTCTCCTCGTTATTCTTATCGGGTGGTGGTGCCTTCTATATTACACTCAGACCACTCTGCCCGCCCCTTCCCAGGGTTACTACGCCTCTGCCTTTACCTATATCTAGGGGGTGAGCTCATTAGGCTCCCCTGTCTGGACCTTTCTACCAACCCCAGTCTTTTAGCCACCCCCCCGAGTTTAAATTCACCTTAGTAGAGATATACCCCTCTAATCCCGCCTTTAATACTCCCATCCCCTTCCTGCTTAAGTGTAGCCTGTCTGCCGTGTATAGGTCATTATTCCCCCAGACCCTACCCCAGTTAGTCACTAACCCATAATTTTTGGTGTGGCACCAATTCTTCAGCCACTCATTGAAGTCCTCGAGCCTACCCTTCCTCCCCATGTTTGCACATGGTACCAGGAGTACCTCCGAGAATGCCACCGACTCCCCCATGCTCTCACACTGCCTGCCCAACTCCTAGAACCTCCCCCTCACTACTTCCACAGTCTACCCCACCAGTTCATTTGTACCCACATGCAACAGTAAATGAGGTTCCTTCCTCCCCCTTGCTGCATATTTGAGCAGTGCCTGCCCCTCCTGCAGTCAACCCAGAGATAGCTTCAACCCAAATACAGCTCTGCCTTCCCCCCCTTCTGCCCCATCTCACCCCTTCAGTATAGAATCCCCCAGGACAAGTACCTCCCCGTCCCTTATCCCCTTTCCCTTCTAATGCCCCTTCCACCACGCCAGTATTCATTCTTCCCTGCCTCTTAACCCTGCCAGCTGTACCCTCTGTGACTTCTGTATCTGCACCCTCTACTTCTGCCTCACCCTTTTTCTCTGCCTTATTCCTCCCATTCCCAAGAACCCCTTCCCAGCTTGACTACTTCCTACTGGGCTTCCCATGTTGACTTCCCCTCCACCCCTGTTAATTTCCAACCCCTCTCCTATCACAGTTGTTGTCAATTTAGAGCCTCCATTCCCTTCGACCCCAATAGTGATGCCCCTCCCATCCTTCCCCTTCCCATGGCCTTCTCTCCTCCAGTCACCCCCTCCTTCTTTATTAGCCCCCCTTCTACCCTTTCATCCTTGCTATCTCTTCCCTTACCTGTTGCCATCCCTCTCATGCCCCACTTGTCCTCCCCTCTTCAGTAAGTTCCTGCTCCCCCCCATACCAGAGGCTCGAATCTATTCCTAGTTGATACCCCTCCTACATCTCTTCCTCCTATTGGTTCCCTCCTACTTGTTCCCTCCACCCCCTGGTCCCACCCCTGGTCCCTCCCTACCTGCAGCCATCTGCTCTCTCCCTGGTACTCCTCATGGTCTCTCCCCCCCATCAGGAGGCCCCCTTTCTCACCTCGGCACCCTCCTTCTCCTCTCTTTCTTCTAGTGTCTCTGATACTGGGGTCAGTTTCAGTCCCTAGTTGTTCTTCACCTGCCCCCTTGCTATCCCCATTCCCCTCCCCAGCCAGGATGCCTACCATACTCATCTGCTCTGCCACTAAACTCTTCCCTAACACGTACATTCCTCCTCAAACCAGCCAATTGTCTATAGGCATACCCACCCCATCCTCCAAGCCAGTCCAGGATCATGATGGACCACACCTGTACCCACCACCCTTGCAAAGATGCTCGCCCCATTGACAAGCAGCACCTGTCCCATTTTAGCCCCCATCTTATGTTACGGGCTCTTATTCCTGGTTTCTGTACCCTACTACAACTGTTACGGCCCTATTAACGGACATTCCTGTTTCCCCCCACACTAGACCCCCTACTGCCCCCTTGCCAACTGGGTTAGTTCAGTCTCACATCTCATCCATTAAACACTGGATTACTGTAGCAATCCTAACACCTCCTTGTCAAGTTTTCACCCCGCAGCTACCATACTTTTTGTTCTCAGCCCTCGTAGTTTCGCTTAGCCCAGTTAGAAATCATATTGCACTCCAAGTATTACTCAATTCAGTTAGAGAAATAAACAGAACAAATAAATATATATTATTACAGCAATCATAAAAGTATCCAATCATTGCTTTGTCT
Source organism: Neoceratodus forsteri (assembly GCA_016271365.2). NCBI lineage: Eukaryota > Metazoa > Chordata > Ceratodontiformes > Ceratodontidae > Neoceratodus > Neoceratodus forsteri. The sequence goes on from CM057453.1 coordinate 1,269,476,934, forward strand.
CCACCCCAGAGACCTTGCTGTAATATAGGACCACACAGGACCCTGGCCAGGAGGGTGGGCAGCTCTAAAGTCCTGACAAAGCTCAGTTGAACTCGCTCACTCCCCCTCTCTCACTCACTCATTCTGTTTCTCCCGGTGCTGCAAGCTGCCCTTTTGTACTGGGCTCCTGCCTGCATTGGCACCTTTTCCTGCCCACAAAGAAATCCACAGCAGTCCTGACAGAGCTCCATTGAGCTCGCTCACTCCCCCTCTCTCACTCGCTCATACTGTTTCTCATGTCACTGCAGACTGCCCTTTTGTACTGGGCTCCTGCCTGCATTGGCACCTTTTTCTGCCCACAAAGAAATCCACAGCAGTCCCGACAGAGCTCTGTTGAGCTCACTCACTCCCCCTCTCTCACTCGCTTGTTTTTAATCTGACCCAAACACTGATTTCCCACTGCAACTGCGCTATTCTGCGTCGGAAGTGTGAAAACACATTTCGGTCAGGATATGAAAAATGAGAGCTGTACTGTTCATAAGGAGGTGCGAAAAATGCCAGTGTTGAAAATCTGGCATGAAAATATTGCAAATTTCTGAAGTTACAAGGGGACGTGGAACCTACGCAATGCATGCTTGTAACACAGTCATTTTATGGACTTTCATCACCAAATTTTCAACATAGGCATTTTAGAGCCTCTGCTCATGAACAGTGTCACTGTCATTTTCTTAATCTGTCCCTAAAACTGTTTTCCCACAGCGACTGTGCTATTCTGCACCGGAAGTGTGAAGAGCACAGGGGTTTGGCTTCATTGAGGACTGGGGTTCCACCTGGAGGGACACCAGCCTATACTGGCAGGATGGTCAGCATCTGTCCAGGAAGGGAACAAGTTTTTTGAGCAATCGGTTTAAATGCTTCATTGGCAAGCTTTTAAACTAGTCAAGGGGGGAGGCACTGATAAGCAGCAGGAAAATCCCAGCCTCTCCCTACAAAACAGGGTACTAAATGAGAAAAAGACCGAGGTAGACAGGTCAGTGGGGGATGCTGCAAAAGAAGGTAAAGCCATCAAAAAATGGAGAGCAATGAGTACCAATGCCTGTAGTCTGAGAAACAAGCTTTCTGAATTAGTGGCCTTGATGGAGGGAACATCTGGATATCGTGGCAGTCACAGAAACATGGTACACACTAAACCATGACTGGGACATAAACATACCAGGATACACTATCTACAGAAGGACAGGAGGGTAAAAGAGGAGGAGGAGTAGCTTTTACATAAGGGAAGGAATCAAAGCAACAGAACAAAATGGAAAACAGGGAGGAGAAGAAGCACTGGGGGTAAATTTGGAGACCAGCAATGGCATCACAATCCGCACAGGGGTTTTATACAGACCCCCTTCTCAGGGGGAGGAAATGATAGAAAGAATACTTAGAATAGCAGAAAAAGGGGAGATATTGCTGATGGGTGATCTGAATATGCCAGATGTTAACTGGAGTGCAGTTGCAGCAGCCACTTCAAAGAGTGGGGTTATTCTAGATGTCCTAAAAGGGGCATGCCTTAGACAACTAGTATTGGAGCCCACTCGGAGGGAGCAATCTTAGACCTGGTTCTCTCAAATGGAGATGAAGAGGGATCACAGATGTAAGTGGGTAGCCATCTGGGAACTAGCGACCATCCAACAGTATGGTTCACAATAAACACAGCAATAGAGTCAAAGCCATACAAAGGCAAAAGTACTGGACTTTAGGAGGGCTGACTTTTGCTAAAATGGGTGAGTGCCTAAGAATGCACTGTAAATGGGCAGGAAGGAGGTGGAAGAACAATGAGAATAATAAAAACTGCCATCACAGAGGTAACAAGCCTTTGTGTGAAGCAAATTAACAAACAAACGATGTAAGAAACCACTATGGTTCTCAAAGGAAGTGGCAGTGGAAGGTTTAAGAGAAAAAGAAAGCATTCAGGAAGTACAAGGAATCACAGAAGGAGCAGGACAGGAATTGTATCAGTTAAAGCAAAGGAACCTGGGAAGGCAGTCAGAACAGCAAAGGCCCAAACCAAGGAAAGATAGCCAACTCAGTTAAGAAGGGGATAAAACCTTTTATAGGTACATCAGGGAGCGAAGAAGACCAAGGAGGCTAGTGAGGCTTAATAAAGAGGAGGGAGGGTGGGCAGAGGGTGACTGTGAAAAGGCAGAGATACTAAACAAATATTTTGCTCAGTATTTACAAAGGAAGTGGGAGGTACCTAAAACAAACAGTAGAAACACTCTGGATACAGAGTTGATACCAGCCCATTTACAGAAGAAAGGGTTCTGAAAGAACTCTTAAAACTGAAGGTGGACAAAGCAATGGGGCCTGATGGGATTCATCCCAGAATTCAAAAGAACTAAGGGTAGAACTAGTGACACCACTGACTACCCTCTTTAACAAATCATGGGAGGATGGGTGGTACCCAAGGACTGGAGAAGGGCAGATGTGAATCCGCCTCACAAAGTGGGAGCAAGGCAGAAGCGAAAACTAGACCTGTTAGTTTAACCTCAGTGGTAGGGAAAATGATGGAATCACTTCTGAAGGAAAGAATTGTTGAGTATCTAGAGGCCAGAGGGGCTCAGGACCCAAGGCAGCATAGATTCACAGCGGGAAGGTCATGCCAGACAAATCTGATAGATTTCTTTGACTGGGTGACCAAAGTAGTAGATCAGGGAGGGGCTGTGGACATGGCCTACCTAGACTTTAGCAAGGCATTTGACACAGTCCCACACAAAAGATTAATATACAAGTTAGCCAGCCTGGGAGTGGGTCCCAAGATGATAGCCTGGGTGAAGAATTGGCTGGAGAATAGGACACAGAGAGTAATAGTAAATGGAGTCCACTCTGAAGAAGGGTTACTAGTGGGTACTGCAGGGTTCATATTGGGATCGGTCCTCTTCAATGTCTTTATGCGTACATTGCAGAGGGACTGGAAGGAAAAGTATGTCTCTTTACAGATGACACAAAGATCTTCAACAGAGTTGATGCACAAGGTGGGGTGGAAAGGATGAGAAGGGACTTGGCAAGGTTAGAGGAATGGTCAAATGTATGGCAGCTTAGATTCAATGCTAAGAAGTGCAAGGTAATGCACCTGGGAAATAAAAACCCAGGGGAAGAGTACACAATGGGGGGTGAGATACTAACAACAACAAAAATGGAAAGGGACCTGGGGGTAGTCATATCAGATGACCTAAAGGTGGGCAAGCAATGTGAGAGGGCAGTAAGGAGGGCTGGGGATACTGGGATGCATGGGAGAGGCATCACCAGTGAAAACAGGAAGTTATTATCCTCTGTAAAGACAGTTGGTGAGACCCCATTTGGAGTACTGCATGCAGTTCTGGAGACCCAATCTCACCAAGGACATAGACAGGATGGAGGCTGTTCAGGAGGAGGCAACTAAAATGGTGCAGGGTCTGCACAGAAGACATATGAAGAGAGGACTTAAGGAGCTGAATATGTATAGCCTAGAGGAAAGGGGGACATGAAGAAACTTCAAGTATCTCAAGGGAATCAACAAAGTCCAAGAGGGTAGCATCTTTCAAAAGAGGTGTTCAAGAACAAGAGGCACAATTTTAAGATAGAAGAGGCGGCTCAGAGGTAATTTAAGAGTATTTTTCACAGAGAGGGTTGTGGATGCATGGAGCGGCCTTCCGGAGGAAGGTTGTGGAGTCAAAACCAGTGGTGGAATTCAAGCATGCATGGGACAGTCATAAGGCAATTCTAGGGGTGGGGTAGGAAGAAGTAGGCTGCTGGTTAACTGGGATCTGCTGCTATCCATTGGGTAGGAAATGGCGAGACTGGGTGGGCTAGCGGTCCTTATCTGCTCAAAATCTATGTTTCTATGTTTCTAAGCCCAGGATGTGTAAACTGACAGCTGTACTGTTCATAAGGAGGTATGGAAAAATGCCAATGTTGAAAATATGGAGTGATAATATTACAAATTCATGAAGTTATGAATGTGCATGGAAACTGCTCAACGCATGCTCGTAAAACAGTCATTTTTTGGATTTTTTCCCCCAAATTTGCAACATAGGCTTTTTGAGAACCCACCTCATGAACAGTGGCACTGTCATTTCATTAATCAGTCCTGAAAGGTGATTCCATGCAGTGACCATGAAATCACCATTTGGGACCGAATAATGCCAAGACAGTGACTGAATTCATGAGGAGGGGTCCCAATAACCCCATGTTGAAAATTTGGTGCCAAAATTCCCAAACATTCCCGAGATATGCACCAAAGTTGAAAAAACCCTATTTATGCCATTATACAGCTTACCGGAATTTCTTCAGTTTAAAGAGTGCAGACGTGTTCCCGGTCCACTGAAGATCATCATGCTGGGCTATGGAGGTAAGCATGGGGTGAGGGAAGTGCATGGGGGCGTGGGTTGGGGAGAGGCAGGAGACCCCATGAGGGACCGTTTTCTTGTTTTACAGGTTACAAAAAAATAGGTGTTTGGTATACTGGGGTGGGCTCCCAGTGTACCACCTGCATTTGTGGAGAGGGGGACTGAAGCTGACAGGGATTGGGCCACCTGTCGGCACAGAAACGGGTGGGGGTGCATGATGCCGAGGGAGGGATTGGCCACCCCCGCACAGCAGAAATTGAGGGGTGGGAGCATTATGCTTACAGGAGTGAGCTCCCCCATCAGCAAAATTGAACTGGGAAGGGGGGACTGAAACTCAATGGGTATTGGGCCCCTGTTGTAAGAAAGACTGTTGGGGGATGCCATGATGCGAGGGGATTGGTGCTCCTCGGCACACAGAAGAAACCTTGGGGGTGGGGACATTATGCAGATGGGGACTGGCTCCCCATCAGCAAATAAACGGGGTCAGTGGCATGAGATAGGGGGATTGGCACCCTCCTCGGCTCCGAGGTGGCCGCATAGAGCTGCCATGTTCCTGGTACTGTTACACCAGGTGAGGAATTGCTGACGCTGCAATGATGAGGCGGCCCCTCATTACAGCGGCCAAATCATTTCAAGTTGGGAGGCAGTATAGTGCAGTGGTTTAAGGCTCTGAGCTGCAAATCTGGAGACCTGGTTTGAATCTCACAGCCTCCACTTGAATACTGTGTGACCCTGAGCAAGTCACTTAACTTCCCTGTGCTCCCAGGTTGTACCTGTAAACAAGCTTTCAGCTTAGTGTGTCTCACCTGGTTAAAACAATTTGAAAAAAAAAAAAGTTGGTGGCACTTCTGCAGAACCAGTGTCATCAGGACACTGGGCCTGCATTAATTACACATCGCCAAGCCTAAATGCAGTGCTGGCATTGGCAGCCACCACGCCGCCGCACCTCTACAACCCATCTCTCCTAAGCTTCAGCATGTTTCTTGCGCATGCATGCAAACATAAAAAATTATTTATTTGCATATTATTCATTAATTTCTGGGAGGGCCTTGAGCTTCTAGTACCAAGTTTTGAGGATGACCCTGGTCTGGATTAAATGCAAACACAGCACAACCTGGGCTGGCCCGACAGCACAGCAGTAGTGCTACTGCTCGTGACACTGACCACCCAAGCTCAGAAGTGAACCTGGGTCATCCAGGTGTGGATGGGGGGAGGAGGACTGAGCATCCCAGAGGATGCTTGTCTTCGACAAAGAGGGTGTGTGCCATTCTCACTGCAATGCTTTCACCTGGGTTACCATAGGTGGCAGTGTAGTCGAGGGTGCCATGGAAAGGATTTATGCAGGCCTGGAGTTTAGTACAGCAGCACACTTGGTGTACACACACATACCTAGGACCTCCCTAGCATGCCTGCATTGGAAGGACAGGAGATAGGAAGAAAAATGGCCCCACTGCCAAAGGAGGACAGATTCCAGTGGAACTGAAGAGGGCTGGTCCTGGACCCCACAGCTGGCCACCTGACAAGAATGACTCAGTAAGAAGGGTACATCCCCTCTACCCTGCCTGGTGGCAAAGCTGAGGTAGCATGGAGGTAAAGCAACTGATGGAGGGACATGGTCCAGCAGAGCCAGGCACCTTGGGATTCCCGAGGGAGTTGGGGCAGTGGCATGCAGGGGGGCATTAACACAGAATTAAGAAAAATTAAAATAAAGAAAAACACAACCTAATTTATTTAAATTACATAAAAGCATTGCAAGTTCAAAGTTATGGCTCAACAAGGTATGCTCAAAACATGTATACATTTATAAATCACACCTTTCTCCAGCAACAGTAAAAGTTGAATTTTATAAAGATTTAGTTAAATGCAAGTTCTCATGGTTTGGCATCCACATCTACTGAAAAAGGTGACATTTTATTAAAAGATGGAATTAGTCTTTATTTCTGAAACTTTACATTTCCAAAAACTGTCTGCATTTTCCTCATGAATGACCATTTAAATCATACCCATTATTAGTTTTTTAATTTAAAATTTCTGTAGTCCTCATTTACTTATAATTATTAATGGTCTGCTGATATTGCTGAACAGCAGTCGTATTTCTGAAGATTGAAAACCCCTTGCATGGGGATTTTCCTACACAACTTGCAAAACACACATAGCAATATTATATAATTGCATGGTACTCAACCCCAAATATGTGCTGTGTCCAGGGACAGTAGTTGGTGTGTAAACAAATACTGTTAAAAATGGCAGCACTGCATGTTATGGTGAACATTTTGAGCAGTACTTCATTTGATTTTACCTTTTTTTTGTATGATACCATTTCCTCCAGTTCTGAGTCTGCTTTAGTACATTTTATTACATTTGAAATAATAAAAGGATCATTCCTTTAAACATGATTCTAGAAACATAGAAACATAGAATTTGACGGGAGATAAGGACCGCTTGGCCCACCTAGTCTGTCCATTTTCCTCCTATAAGCTGCAGATCCTAGTTAACCAGCAGCTTACTTCCTCCTACCCCCACTAGGACTGCCTTATGTCTGTCCCATGAATTCTTGAATTCCCCCACTATTCTTGACTCCATGACCTCCTCAGGGAGGCTGTTCCATGCATCCTCAACCCTTTCCGTGAAAAAATACTTCCTCGCATTACCTCCGAGCCGTCTCCCCTCTATCTTAAAATTGTGCCCCCTCGTTCTTGCACATCTCTTTTTCTGAAAGATAATACCCTCTTGGACTTTGTTGATTCCCTTGAGGTACTTGAAAGTTTCTATCATGTCCCCTCTCTCCCTTCTTTCCTTAAGGGTGTACATATTAAGTGCCTTTAGTCTTTCTTCGTATGTCTTCTGGTACAGACCCTGCACCATTTTGGTTGCTCTCCTCTGGACAGCCTCCACTTTGTCTATGTCTTTGCGGAGATGGGGTCTCCAGATTTGCACACAGTACTCCAGATGGGGTCTCACCAACTGTCTGTACAGAGGGATAACACCTTCCTGTTTTCTACTATTGATGCCTCTCCCTATGCATCCCAGTATCCTCCCAGCCTTCCTTACTGCTTTCTCACATTGCTTGCCCACCTTTAGGTCATCTGATATAATTAATCCCCAGGTCCCTTTCCATTTTTACTGTTGTCAATATCTCACCCCCCATTGTGTACTTTTCCTCTGGGTTTTTGTTTCCCAGGTGCATTACCTTGCACTTCTTTGCATTGAATCTGAGCTGCCATACATTTGACCATTGCTCCAACCTTGCCAAGTCCCTTCTCATCCTTTCCACTCCATCTTGTGTATCAACCCTGTTGCAGATCTTTGTGTCGTCTGCAAAGAGACATACTTTTCTTTCCAGTTCCTCTGCAATGTCACTTATGAAGACTTTAAAAAGGACCGGTCCCGGTACTGAACCCTGCGGTACCCCGCTAGTAACCCTCCTTTCTTCACTGTGGACTCCGTTTACTACTACCCTTTGCGTCCTGTTGTCTAGCCAATTTTTTTTATCCAGGCTACCACCTTGGGACCCACTCCAAGGCTAGCTAACTTGTGTATTAATCCTTTGTGTGGGACTGTATCAAATGCCTTGCTAAAATCTAGGTAGGCCATATCCACAGCCCCTCCCTGGTCTACTACTTTGGTCACCCAGTCAAAGAAATCTATTAGATTCATCTGACACGATCTTCCCATCGTGAATCCATGCTGCCTTGGGTCCTGTGCCCCACTGGCCTCTATGTACTTAACAATTCTTTCCATCAGAAGTGATTCCAGCATTTTCCCTACCACTGAGGTCAAACTAACTGGTCTGTAGTTTCCTGCTTCTGTCCTACTCCCACTTTTGTGAAGAGGAATCACATCCACCCTCCTCTAGTCCTCTGGTACCACCCATCTTCCCATTATTTGTTGAAGAGAGTAGTCAGCGGTGTCACTAGTTCTACCCTTAGTTCTTTTAGAATTCTTGGGTGTATCCCATCAGGCCCCATTGCTTTGTCCACTTTCAATTTTATTAGTTCTTTAGTTCTCTGCCCTGGTTTTCATTAGTATTCTCAACTGCTTTTATACTATCATTGTCCTGTAAGGTCTGCGGCATTCTAATTTATTTTAGAAATAAGAAATGTGATGTTAAGAAATGGGTGTTTAAAAACAACAGAGAATATCGGCAAAACCAAGACATAATCATGTTTAAAGGAGTGCTCTTTTTATTACTTCAAATGTAAGAAAAAGGGCTGCAGCAGACTCAAAATGGGGAGAAAGGGTATCATTCAAGACAGGAAATAATGGGCAGTATAAAACAGAATAATAAAGTATAGGTCAAAACTGTCACCACTAACATGCACTGTGGCTTTAAATAAACCTAAACCAAATCAAATTACCATTCCCTCACATATAGTGGTAGAATCTTGTTGTCATGTTCTATTTATTTTAATAAGTAAAGCAGGAAAAAATACCTTTGTCCTGCCCACCAACCAAACCAAGTCATCTAGATTTGCCCTCAAAGTTACCCATAATTCCATGTAATGGTCTGGAATAACACATTTATAACATTTGCGATGATTATATAAATATGTTGGTATCTTAAAAAAAAATGATAGGTAGTCTATTTTATGCTCAATTCTTGATATGTGACTGGGGGCTGAAATGAACTTGGATGTGAAACTTGAAACAAACCACAGCTTCTGCATGCTGCTTCCTGCCGGATTCCACAGAACCATTTTTGCAATACTACCGGACACCATTTATAAAGGCTTTTTTTACTGATGTAACAGGAAGTGAGAAACTTAGTCTGCTGTAGGTACACCACAGTCCTGCTTTGGTGAATATTTACTTACTACAGCACTGAAATTAACCTTCCCTACCCCCCCCAAAAGCACACGTGAGTGTACACACACACACACACACACACACACACACACACTTACTTTAAAACATGGCCTTCACAGGGTATGTGTTAAACAGCAAAAAAAAAAATCAAACATCAAGAATCTAAGTTTTTTTGGCAAAGATGATATTTTCATTAGGTTAGGTTACTAATTTGGGTACATAATCTTTCAAGACCCTTATAATGTTTCTATATCTTTTCCCCATTTCTCTAGGCATCTATCCCCACATCCCATGAGTTCCAAACTGGTAACTTGTCCTACCTCAATTCCACTCCCATTTTTATCACTGGGATTTAAAAAGGGAGTCTGACCAAAAGTATTACATTGCAGAATTAGAATTAGCCTACCCCCAATAATTCTTATACCAAAATTAGGCTTCTGCATTACTTCATTTTAAAGCTATGAGCTATTTTGTAATCCTAATTTCACTCCCTGTTCAAAAAAGCCTGTTTCAGTGAAGAGCCACTGATAATGTCACAACCAGAACTCACAGACTAGTCGTCCCTGTCGGCAACCTTATAAGACCTGTTTCTCCGAAGCTACAAAAACTGTAGCTGTAGTAATTAAAAAAAAAAAAAGACACAGGATTGTCTGCAGTGCTTGCATTTCCAGAATGTTCAAATGCATGGCACAGTACTTTAGAATGCATCAGGAGGTGGTTTTGGAATGCAACACTGAACCAAGGTATAGAATGTCAAAAATTTTTGGGAGGGAGGCATGCAATCTTGGCATGTGTTAGGGATGCATCATCTTGCAGTGTGGTGAGACACTCAGTCTCAGAATGCAACAGGGACACACACATTGAAGAATTTAGTGGGGACTGGCAATTCTGGAATATAGTAAGGATGTACACTGTTGGAATGTGACAGGGCACACCATTTTATTTTGAAACTGCTTGTCCTTGCCATATTCCAGAATTGCATGCACCCACAACATTTCAAAATTGTGCATCACATTCCTACTACAATCTGGCATTGTGTGTCCGAGCCACATTCCAAAACTGCACATCCACACCATGTTCCAAAGCAGTGTTTCAGTGCCACATTCTGAAACTGCCACCATCACATTACAAAACTGTGTCATTGCCATATCCCAAAATTGTGTGTCATCACCACATTCTGAAACTGTATGTCACTGCCATGTTCCGAAACTGAGCATCCCTGCAACATTCCAAAACTGAGCATCCCTGCCACATTCCAAAACTGAGTGTCATTGACACATTCCAAAACTGTGCGTCACCACCACATTCAAAACTGAGCATCACTGCCACATTCTGAAACTGAGCATCATCACCACATTCCATATTTGCGCATCACACATTCTGGAATTGTGCATCACTGCTATATTCTGAAATTGATCGTCACTGCCACATTCCGAAATTGTGCGTCACCACCACATTCCAAAGTTGTGCGGCAGCACCACATTCTGAACTTTTGTATCAGTGCCACTTTCTGAAATTGCACATCACTGCAACATTCCAAATTGTGTGTCACACCACATTCTGGAACTGTGCATCACCGCCACATTCCTAAATTGTGAGTCACAGCCACATTCTGAAATTGTATGTCACCACCACATCCTGAAATAGTGTCACCACCACATTCCAGATTTTTGCATCACTGCCACATTCTGAATCTGTGCGTCACTGCCACATTCCAAAACTGTACATCACTGCCACATTCTAAAATTGTGCTTCACTGCCACATTCCAAAACTGTGGGTCACCACCACATTCCAAAGTTGTGCATCACTGCTATATTCCGAAGATGTGCATCACTGCTGCATTCTAAAGTTGTGCAGCAGTGCCACATTCTGAACTTGTATGTCAGCGTCATATTCCAAAATTGTGTCTCACTGCCACATTCTGAAATTGTTACCACCGCATTCTGAAACTGTGCATCACCGCCACATTTTTAAACTGTGCATCACTGCCACATTCCGAGACTGTGCATCATCACCACATTACAAAACTGCGCATCACCACAACATTCCGAAGTTGAGCACCACCGCCACCTTCCAAAATTGTGCATCACTGCCCGATTTCAAAATTGTGCTTCACTGCCACATTCTGAAATCAGGCATCACTGCCACACTCTGAAACTGCATGTCTCCTCTATATTCTAAAACTGTACCTGCTTGCTGCATTCTGAAATTGTGTGTAAACATCCCCATTCCAATACTGTCTGTCATTATCATATTCTGAAAATGTGAATTCTCACCGTATTCTAAAACTGTACATTCCCACCTTATTCTGAAAACAAGCATTTGTCGATGCTGAATGTTGATTGCGTTGGTCTGTTGAGCTCGCGCAGTGGGCCTCTGTCACTGGCTCAGTCTGTTTGTCCCGGTGCTGCAGGCTGCTTTTTTGTACTGGGCTGCTGTGTGCATTGGCACCTTGTTCTGCTGAGGAAGAAATACGCATTGTCCCGACAGAGCTCCATTGAGGTGGCTCACTCCCCCTGTCTCACTCGCTCATTCTGTTTCTCCTGGCGCTGCAGGCTGCCCTTTTGTACTGAGCTCCTGCCTGTGTTGGTGGCTTTTTCTACCCACAAAGAAATCCACAGCTGTCCCAACAGAGCTCCGTTGAGGTCGCTCACTCCGCCTGTCTCACTCACTCATTCTGGTTCTCCTGGCGCTGCAGGCTGCCCTTTTGTACTGGGCTCCTGCCTCTGTTGGTGCCTTTTTCTGCCCATAAAGAAATATGCAGCAGTCCCGACAAAGTTCCGTTGAGCTCGCTCACTCCCCTTCTCTCACTCGCTCATTCTGTTCTGCCGGTGCTGCAGACTGCCCTTTTTTACTTGGCTCCTGCTTGCATTGCTGCCTTCTTATGCCCATAAAGAAATTTGCAGCAGTTACAATACAGCTCTGTTGAGCTCACTCACTTGCTCATTCTGGTTTTCCTGCCACTGCAGGCTGCCCTTTTGTACTGGGCCCCTGCATGCATTGCTGCCTTTTTCTGCCCACAAACAAATCTGCAGCAGTCCCAACAAAGCCCCGTTGAGCTCACTGACTCCCCATCCCTCACTCGCTCGTTCTGTGTCTCCTGGCGCTGCAGGCTGCCCTTTTGTACTGGGCTCCTGCCTGCATTGGTTGCTTTTTCTGGCCAGAAAGAAATCTGAAGCAGTCCCAACACAGCTCCACTGGAGCTCACTCACTGCCCTTCTGTCACTCTTGCATTCTGTTTCTGCCGGCGCTGCAAGCTGGCCTTTTGTACTGGGCTCCTGCCTGCGTTGCCACATTTTCTGCCCACAAAGAAATCTGCAGCAGTCACACTAGAGCTCTGTTGAGCTCACTCACTACCACTCTGTCACTCGCTCATTCTGTTTGTCGTGGTGCACAGACTGTGCTTTTGTATGGGGCTCCTGGCTGTGTTGGCACCTTTGTCTGTCCACAAAGAAATCCGCAGCTGTCCTGACAGAGCTCTGTTAATCACTCAGTCTCCTCTCATCGCTCATTCTGTTTGTCCTGGCACTGCAAGCTGCCCTTTTGTACGAGATTCCTGCCTGCATTGGCCCTTTTCTGCCCACAAAGTAATCCCAGCAGTCCTGACAGGCTCTGTTGAGCTCACTAAGTCCTCTTGTCTCACTTGCCTGTCTGTTTCTCTCACCGCTGCAGGCTGGCCTTTTACTGGGCCCCTGCCTGTATTGATACCTTTTCTGCCCACAAAAGAAATCTGCAGCAGTCCTGACAGCGCTTGATTGGAGTTCACTCGCCCCCTCCCTCTCGCTCTCGTTCTGTTTCTCCCAGTACTGCAGGCTGCCCTTTTGTACTGGGCTCTTGTGTTGGGGCCTTTGTCTGCCCACAAACAAATCCGCAGCAGTCCCGACAGAGCTCAGTTGAGCTCAGTCACTCCCCCCTCACTTGGTCGATCTTAATCTGTCCCAAACACTGATTTCCCAGGTAGCCATGCTGTTATCCAACAGGAGTGCAAAAGATATTTTGCCAGGATGTGAAAAATGACAGCTGTAGTGTTCATAAGGAGTTATGAAAAAATGCCACGGTTGAAAATGTGGTGTGACAGTATTACAAATTTGCGAAATTACAAGGGTGCGTGGAAACAGTTCAATGCACGCTTGTAACACAGTCATGTTATGGCAGTCCCAACAAAGCTCCGTTGAGCTCACTCACTCCCCTTCTGTCACTCGCTCATTCTGTTGTGCCGGCACTGCAGGCTGCCCTTTTCTACTGGGCTCCTGCCTGCGTTGCTGCCTTTTTATGCCCACAAAGAAATTTGCAGCAGGTACAATACAGCTCTGTTGAGCTCACTCACTCGCTCATTCTGGTTTTCCTGCCACTGCAGGCTGCCCTTTTGTATTGGGCCCCTGCATGCATTACTGCCTTTTTCTGCCCACAAACAAATCTGCAGCAGTCTCAACAAAGCCCCGTTGAGCTCATTGACTCCCCCCCCACTCGGTCGTTCTGTGTCTCCTGGCACTGCAGGCTGCCCTTTTGTACTGGGCTCCTGCCTGCATTGGTGGCTTTTTCTGGCCAGAAGGAAATCTGAAGCAGTCCCGTCACAGCTCCACTGAGCTCGCTCACTCCCCCTCTGTCACTCTCGCATTCCATTTCTGCTGGCACTGCAAGCTGGCCTTTTGTACTGGGCTTCTGCCTGCGTTGCTGCATTTTCTGCCCACAAAGAAATCTGCAGCAGTTATACTAGAGCTCCGTTGAGCTCACTTGTTACCGCTTTGTCACTCGCTCGTTCTGTTTCTCTTGGCGCCGCAAACTGCGCTTTTGCATGGAGCTCCTGGCTGTGTTGGCACCTTTGTCTGTCCACAAAGAACCGCAGCTGTCCCACAGAGCTTCGTTGAGGTAGCTCTGGCTCCCTCTCATCGCCATTCTGCTTTGTCCTGGCGCCTGCAAGCTGCCCTTTGTAATGGGCTCCTGCCTGCAGTGGCGCTTTTTTCGCCCACAAAGAAATCCCAGCAGTCCTGACAGAGCTCCGTTGAGCTCACTACTAGTCCCCTTGTCTCACTCGCTCATACTGTTTCTCCTGCTGCAGGCTGGCCTTTTGTACTGGGCTCCTATGCCTGTATTGATGCCTTTTTCTGCCCACAAGGAAATCTGCAGCAGTCCTGACAGAGCTTCGGTGAGTTCACTTATTCCCCCTCCCTCACTCGCTCTCTCGTTCTGTTTCTCCCAGTGCTGCAGGCTGCCTTTTTGTACTGGGCTCTTCTGTTGGGGCCTTTGTCTGCCACAAACAAATCCGCAGCAGTCCTGACAGAGCTCAGTTGAGCTTAGTCACTCCCCCTTCTCACTTGGTCGATCTTAATCTGTCCCAAACACTGATTTCCCAGAGTGACCATGCTATTATCGCAGGACAGCGAAAACATATATTTTAGCCAGGATGTGAAAATGACAGCTGTAGTGTTCATAAGGAGTTGTGAAAAATGCCACTGTTGAAAATGTGGTGACAGTATTACAAATTTGCAAAGTTACAAGGGTGCGTGGAACAGTTCAAAGCAACGCTTGTAACACAGTCATGTTATGGAGTTTCGTCACCAAATTTTCAACATAGGTTTTAGGACCTCTGCTCATGAACAGTGCCACTGTCATTTTCTTAATCTGTCCTGAACACTGATTTCCCACAGTGACCACGTTATTCTGCGTCGGAACTGTGAAAACACATTTTGGTCAGGATGTGAAAAATGACAGCTGTACTGCTTATAAGGAGGTGTGATAAAATGGCACTGTTGAAAATCTGGTGTGACAATATTACAAATCTGCGAAATTACAAGGGTGCGTGCCAACTGTGCAATGCACGCTCGTAACACAGTCATTTTATGGAGTATCGTTCCCAAATTTTCAACATAGGCATTTTAGGACCTCTACTCATGAACAGTGTCACTGTCATTTTCTTAATCTGTCCTGAACACTGATTTCCCACAGCGACCATGCTATTCTGCGCTGGAAGTGTGAAAACACATTTCAGCCAGGATGTGAACAATTACAGCTGTACTGCTCACGGAGGTATAGCAAAATGCCAATGTTGAAAATCTGGTGTGAAAATATTTTAAATTAGAAATTCGATGTCCATTAACGCTGTACAACTGCAACTTGTAAAACAGTAATTTCTTGGATTTTTCCACCAGAATTTGCAACATAGGCTTTTTGAGAGCCCATCCATGAACACTGGCACTGTCGTTTTGTTATTCACCCCTCAAAGGGTGATTCCGCAGTGACCTTTGAAACCACCTTTTAAGGGCTGTATTAATGCCATGACAGTTCAAGAATTCATGAGGAGGGGTCCCAAAACCCCATGTTGAATTTGGTGAAAAAATTCCCAGAAATGCCGAGATATGCACTAAAGTTGAAAACCCTATTTGACCCATTATACAGCTTACGGCATTTCCTCAGTTCACGGTCGGCTTTGAAGAGTGCAGGCGTGTTCCCGGTCCAGCGAAGAAGATCATACGTGCGAGCTCAGAGGTAAGTATATGGGGTATGGAAGTGTGGGGAGGCAGGGTGCGCCCAGTGGCTGGGTGCGGAGTTGTGGGGAGCAGGGAGACTCGAGGGACCGTTTCCTTTTTCAGGTACAAAACCAAAAAGAACTTTGGGGACCATTTTTCATTTACAGGGCATGTGGGCTCCCAGCATGCCACGGTTCTTGTTTTGGGGGAAGCAGCTGTAGCCGATGAAGTTAGGCACCCCATCGAAACAATAAAAGGGCATGGGGCCACCAGAGTTGTTTTAGAGGGGCAGCTGTAGCCTATGGGGATTGGGCACCCCCGCCGCAAACAACAAAAAAGGGGAGTGGGGAATTAATTTCCACCGAGAGATTAGGCACACTGTCGGCAGGCAATAAAACTGGAGGAGGGGTGACATTATGCCGACGGGGAGTGGGCTCCCCCATCGGCAAATAAACATGGGGGGGTACATATTGTTTGTGAATATGGCGGCAAGCCGCTGCCATGTTCACAAACAATATCACAGATCCTACATCCCGCCCTGCAATGACGGGTCGCTCCCTCATTGCAGTGGATGGCTGATGCTGCAATGACGAGGCCGCCTCTGATTGCAGAAGCTGATTTTTTAGAAAGTTGTGGCACGCTGGCTGAACTAGTGTCAGCAGCAGCATGCCATGGCATTGGGGAACAGGGGACAAGCCTTTGCAGGCTGTGGAGGCATTGGGCACAACAGTGCCACGCCTCCACAACCTGCTTGTGAAGAAAGCTGACACAACATGTTTCTTGCGCATGCGCGCAATCAACATAATGAGTGTCACTGCCACATTCAAAAACTGCATGTCCAAGTTACATTCTAAATTTATGCATCCCTGCCTCATTCTGAAATTGCATGACTATCACATTCTGAAACTGTGTCACCACCACATTCTGAGATTCCATGTCCATGCCACATTCTGAAATTGAATGCTGCCAGTATAATCTGAAATCAAACATACCAACCATGTTTTTAAATTGTGCATCACCACCGCATGTCAAATTAATGCATCCAAGACACATTACAAAATTGCATATCCTTGCCACCATACACAACTATGTGTCACCTGCATTTCAAATTTGTGCATCTCTGCCACATTCTAAAACTATATTACACTGCCACATTATGAATTTTAGTGTCCCTGCGTCTTTCCAAAATTGTATGTCCCAGCCACTTTCTGAGATTGTACCATTGCTTCATTCCACAGTTGTAGTCTGGTGGCATTTAGAAATCTCATCCCTGCAGTATTCTAAAAATTGTACACATTCTTGTCTTTCTAAAGCCATGTTTGCTACTGTATTCAGACTCCCCCATCACATTCTTAAGTATTGTACCTTGCATCTGCACATTATAGAAATCCATGCCCTGACCCACCCAGTGTCAGTTTTCCTTTTTCAGAGGTTTACTACAACTGCAGTTTTATGTAATGGATAAATAAGTCTCATAAGGTAGTTTGCAAGAAGGACTAGGCTGTGAGTTCTGGTTGTGACATCATCAGTAGCTCTTTATTGAAACTGGCCTTTTTGAACAGGCAGTGAATTTAGGGTTACAGAATGACTTGTAACTTTTAAACAAAGTAACTTAGAGATCTCATTTTTGGCATGAGGCTAACTGGGGGTATGCTGATCCAAGTTCTGAATTTATTGATGCTAGAAATTTTGTCTGAACTCCCTCTTTAATGCATAACTGGCAAATCACCTGATTATATAGTACTTCTGGATTAAACAAAACCATAGGATGCCTCCACCTTATTACTTGTAAGTACCTTCTCCTCGGGGACTTCAATACAAATTGGTCACTGCAGGTGTAAATAGCAAAAACATCTACATCATGTGTAAATAGGCCTCAGTCTGCTCCTCCTCATACCAAAACTAAAACCTTAAGTCAGCCTCAACTTATCTCTGCCCTAACTTGTAACACCACTCAGTCTTCGAACCATAGCCTTCTTGATTGGGTGCTCATCTCCCACCCTCATAGGTTTGCATCTGTTGGGACACTGCCAAACTTATCGACCACTGTATGACTTTTTGTGTTAGGAAAATTAAATCTAATGTTGAAACCCCCATGCTCAATTCTCATTCCTTCCGGGACTTTCAACCTGAAGCCTTTCAGTGGGATCTGGGCTCAGTTGACTGGCTCCTAGTCAAATCCTGTGAAGATCAAAACATAGGCTCAGATTTCTTCCATGCCATTTTCAACTCTGTCTTTTATGTGCATGCCCCCCTTCAAAAATATAGTCAAGGGTTTACACATTTCCTGGGTCTCCTCTTACCTTCTTAACCTCTACCATGTGAGAGACAGCTCCTGGGCCAAACACAGGGCCACTGGGTCCCCTGCTGATAGAATGGCTGTTACTAGACTTCATAAATACTATAGCAAAACTATCAGGCAGGCTTAAACTGATGATTTTAGGAATAGATTATTTGCCTCTGATACAGAACCATTTATGTTTTGTTGAGCTGTTCACTGCCTCCTTAGCTCGATTTTCCTAATCTCTGCCCCTGTGGGGGTTCTGCCTTGTGCTAACCCCTCTCTCACAGCAAATGACATAAACTTAAATTTTATTGATGGTTCTATAGATCTCCTCATTTCTCAATCCAATTTCTGACCCCCATTCCAGAGAGCCCTGACTAATCTGGATGGATTTGTGCTTAGGCAAAAAAAGTCCTCAGTGACATGCTTTCCCAAAATATGAAGTCCAGGTGTGGTTCTAATGGTACATCTCCTAAATTAAGCATTGAATCATGGACATTGCCTGTAGATAAAGACTGATGACCCATCTAGTTTGCCCTTAAAGTGATTCATACCACTCCCCTTCACCCCAATATCTTTAAGACATATCCACCCAACCCCCCCCAGAAACATAGACAATCATTACATTCAGTGCTTCTGCCCTAGACAAAGAGCTTGCCAACATTTTAACTATTCCCTGGCATTGGGATTATTCCCCCCTTCTTGGAAATATAGTGCAGTCATACCTCTTTATGAAGGAGGTGGAGATGATGTTACTGCAACTATTGCCCCATCTCTGTACTGCTGGGTCTGTCCAGAGTTCTCCAGAGATTAGTCAGTAGGCAACTGTCCAGCTTCTACAAAAACACTGGTTTCCTGACCCCCTACAATCTGGCTTTAACCTAAGTCACTCCACTAGCATGTCCGCACTTTGTGTCACTGATCATGTCAACTTCCAGTTGGACAATGGACTCTGACCCTGGCACTGGGGCAATTTCTATCAGTCTAGCCAAGTCCTTCGATACAGTAAATCATTGTTAATTTCCAAACTAGCCTTCTCCAGTCTTTCAGATAATTTTCTCTGCTGGTTTAAGTCCTACTTGTCTGGAAGAACCCAGGCAGTCTGCTGGGCCTTTCTATCCTCTACACTTTCAGTTTTTCTTGGGGGTTGCTTCAGGGTTTTGTATTGGGAGCCTAGTTATTCACAGTTTTTTATAAATGACATTGCAAGAACCCTCAATGTCCGCATGTATGCTGATGGTAACATCATTTATTCCTCAGGACCGCCACCTCAATTATTGAACAGAACCTACAATTGTACTGGAACTGCGTCCCAAACTCATTCAATACTGATCAAGTAACCCTAAGCCAAAAGAAATCTGTCTCGGTGCTATTGGGCAGCAAACAATGGCTAGCTAAATACTTCCCTTTAAGCATCCACTCCCCATTGGGTGACTGCCATGACAATGTAACATGCTACAAATATCTTGATCTACTGCTACCACTCAATCAACATCAGGATTACTCTGCTCATATTAATGATTTGCTTTCCAGAAGTATCACTAAGCTACTGTAGGTGCTTTGTACAAAATAAACATTTACCACCAGAAACGGTATTGCTGAATGCATGATTTTCTTTCACTGGATTATGGTCACGTGGTTTTCTCTGCTGCCTCTCAATCTTGTGTCTTCAAATTTACTAATGCATTTAATGCCCTTTGCTGGGTTTCCCTATCCTGTGCCCATATGCCCATCTCTGTCCTACATACAACAAATTGTGTGGGCTCCTCCTAAGTTGAGGCATACACTTCAAGCTGCCCTCCTTTGAGTTAATTTCTGGGCAGGGAAGCTCCCAGGGTACCCAAATGAGATCTTGCCCCCTGCCTCTAATGCTTACTATCCTTTCAGATCAGAATTAGGAAATAGGTTCCAAAACTCATCTCCATAATTAATGTACAGTGCAAGTCAAGCTTCCATTTGTTACAGACTTCTCTGCTCAGGGCTGGCAGTATAGTCTTAAGGTTAGAGCAACGAGCAGTGAATAAGCTTGGTACATCCAGCAGACCTGGTTTTGATTCCCACAACATCCACTTGCATACTGTGTGATCCTGAGCAAGTCACGCAACCTTATTGGGCTTCCGGTACACCCCTGGACACACGCTTTGGCTCAGTGGCTTTTCCCAGCCAAAAATTGCAAAATAAAGTAAAAAATTAAACTTGTGGGATGGTTTAACCATTATTCTGTCCACTTCCTCAACATTTTGGTCTGTTAAGACCAAGCTGAAGGAGTGTCATAGGGCCCCTCAGTCCAGTCGCAACTGCCCCCTCCAACCTGCCACTTGACTGTGCTAGAGATTTCCTTTTGAATTTAATACCCCCCCCAAAAAAAAATTCACACACTGATGATGGTTTAAAGTTGCTTTTACATTTTAGAATGAATACATGTGGTTTTGGGTGATTTACAAAAACCAACCCAGTTGGAAAATATCTGTCATCTTGTACTGTTTATGCATCCTACATACTGTTCTTTTCCCCTGTTATTCTGTTTTGAGGGTATGTTTCTTCCAATTGCAATGTTACATGAGCATGTTGGTCTGTAATGGATTTTGCCCATTTTGCTGAAGGAGGGAGTGCACTGTGTGCACACCATTGTCTTGGTCCTCTGGGGGTGTCAATGATTAAACAAACGTTTGCTTTACATGGCTGTTTGCTGGACCTATACAGAGCAAACAAGTTGTCACTTCTTGTGGTCATCTGGAGTGGAGTAAAAGACAGAACTGTAATTTATGTAGTGCTTTTCACATGCTATATCCTAAAGTTCTTTACAAGCTATTTACACATGCTAGACAAGTTAAGATGCCTCATCTCTTTTTCAGTGGGGTCCTGGTTGTCCTCAGGTAAAACTTGACATTTCTTAGTACTATAGACACTTGGATTTTACTTGCACACTGTTGTTCCTATTCCTCTTGTTCATTGTTTCACATGGAGGTCTATCCCCTGAGCAGAATGCAGTTTAAGACTGTGAGTATGGGTCTGGTGGATAGGAAGTAGACTATTTATATTTTTCTCTTAGACTGGTGTGTTCTCTATGCTAGGAAAATCCCACCTAGACTTTGTAGAAGATGCAGAGACATGTATAAAGAGAAGCAAAAAGGAATTTTGAATGTAAAATGTTTGAAAGTTTTTTTTTTTCATTTTCCCATTGATACTAGTTTGAAGGGTTTTGAAGGGGTTAAATGGACAAAAGGAAACCAAAAGACAAATTGGAAACTTCTAGCTTGTTCTGGCTGTAACTACATGAGTAGGTATAGCAGCATGAAGTAAAAGGATTGGCTGGTAAGCCTAATGGTAAAAGGAATGGTGGCATCAGCAACACCTTACCTGTGAGGTGAAGTGTTGTAGTGTATTTTGTGAGGCAAGTGTGTGCTAATACCATAACATTGTGCTCCTATATGGACATTATACATGTGAACTGTGTGCCACTGCTCTATTAATAGTGGTTGGAAAAACCTGAAAGTGCTTAGCTCTTTGATATCAGTGGTCAGAGCAAGTTTGAGACAATAAAGGTAAAGCTGAATTGCACAGGTACTTGCCAGTAAGTACTAAAAGGTAAGAACTATATGTCTTTACAAGAGGATCCAAATGATATGTGTCACAGACCCACTCAGCAGGTCAGCCCTCTACTCCCAAAGTGCCAACCTCCGAGTGCAGTCTTGTGAACAGTTAACTGAATAAGGTAACCCTCTTGTCTGTTTTTGGATTTGAATCAACCTTTGGTCTCAAGTCTTGGAGGGATTCAAACTGTGAACCTCTTGTTAGCGTACCCAATGTACAGGCTCAGATAATTCTGTCTTCGGGGGGCCAGATATCTTTGCCTACGGGCATCTAACCAGGTGTACAGAAATGAACCCTTAAAAACTGTAATACAAGACCTCAGATTTAAAACGGTTACCTTTTTCCAGTTTAGTATCACTATTCAAGCTTATGTACGGTGTCTGCTTTAACCACATATGCTCTACTTGTAAAGGAAAAAAATCAAAGACAGACCAAGTAAGCTCTAAAAATAGAGTTTTACTACAATAGATAAAAAATATGTAACACATAAAATACAGAACTATTATATCACAAGACATACAAATCTCTTTAAACAAAACAGGTTTTAACAGTGCAATTCCTACTACAGTACTTAGATGTCTCTCTCTCTCTCTCTCTCTCTAAATACCTGCTTAAAGTGCTCACAGATATTTCTTTGTCAGAGTCTAGATAAAGTGTCTCTGAAGAAAAACAGAATGTTTAAACGCTGGTTTTCCCCACCTATTTGCATGAGGTCACCTAACTCTTCCCTGTCAGAATATATAACAAAATATATCTATATAAAAACAGGATGTCTTTTCCAAGTATTAAATTCTGCAACCTCAGCATAACTTATGTTCTTCAAATGACTCTCTTTGATCTTATGATAAGTTTCCCCCTTCCAGGACACGAAAGCATCTTTGATGACTTCGCACTAAAACGTCACAACCTGCTCTTCTTTCTCTAAGCATTATCAAAGCTATAATTAACTTAGTTAAAGTCTGTAATTAACTTCGGGCCTTCCAGGTAACACCTTGTATCTAAAACCTGTGTGTGTGTGTGTCATACTCACATGCTGTTTCAGCATTTCTCAAGACAGACAGCCCATAACCCATTTTTATATTACAAAAAATGATACAGTGATCAGAATCAGCTGTCCAAGTGTCACAATTCCTCCCTATCTAGACTGAATTTGGGGGCTCTATCCCCTGCATGGGATGAGCTTCCCAAATCAGTTCACTCCTCATAGACCCTAGACAGCCCATCTGAGTTCTGATTTTTGGCTCCAGCCCTATGTAATACTGTCATATCATACCCTTGCAAAGCAAGACTCTATCTTAGCAATTTACCATTGTTCTTTCCCATCTGCATCAGCCAAACTAGGAGATTGTGGTCAGTCTGCACCACAAAATGCTGCCCATACAAGTATGGCTCTAATTTCTTTAGGGCCCACACTATGGCAAGACACCACTTTTCCACCGTGGAGTATGCTTGCTCCCTGGGAAGTAACTTCCTACTCAGGTATACTACTGGGTGATCTGTTCCTTGGCTGGATGTCTGACTCAGTACTGCCCCAATACCCATGTCTGAGGCATCAGTCTGAACTATAAAGGTTTTGTTATAGTCAGGACTTGTCAAAACAGGAGCACTGTACAGTGCCTCCTTTAGTTTGGAAAAGGCTTCCTCACAGGCTGGGCCTCAGGTAATTTTCTTGGGCATCCTTTTCTTTGTCAGGTCAGATAGGGGAGCAGCCAGGGCACTGTAATTGGGTACAAATTTTCTGTAGTACCCTGCTGTCCCTAGAAAACTCCTGACCTGCTTCTATGTTTCTGGTCTGGGCCATGCCTGGATTACCTCTATCTTTATTTGGTTAGGACGGAACTGTCCCCAGCCTACCACATGCCCGAGGTATGCCACTTCTCCCATGGCTACCTGGCACTTTTTGGCTTTGACAGTGAGCCCAGCCCTCTGTATCCTGCCCAACACTTCCATAAGATGGGATAGGTGTTCCTCCCAGCTAGTACTAAAGATGGCAATGTCATCCAGGTACACCATGGCGTACTCCTCAGGACCATTTAACACCTGGTTCACCAACCTTTGGAAAGTGTCTGGGGCGTTCTTCATTCCGAAAGACATTACTTTAAACTCAAATAAGCCTGTCGGAGTGATGAAGGCTGACCTCTCCCTAGCTCTGTCTGTCAACTCTACCTGCCAATACCCCTTTGTCACATCAGTTGTCGTAAGGTAGGTCACCCCCCAACTTGTCCAAGAGTTCATCTGACTGGGGCATCGGGTGGGCGTCTGACTTCGTGATTACATTCAGTCCATGATAGTCCACACAGAAATGAGTAGAGCCATCTGGCATAGGTACAAGGACTACGGGTGAGGCCCAGGGGCTGTGGGATCTCTGGGATTACCCCTAAATCCAGCATCTCTTCCACTTCCCTCCTAATGTCCTTTTGGACAGCCTCTGACACCCGATATGCTGTCTGCTGTATGGGCGTCTGTGTCCCTGTCTCCACATCATGTGTCCCTTAGGGAGTTAGTCCAGGCTTGGCTCTAAACAACAGGGCAAAGTCTGCTAAAACCTCCCTTACTTTCTTGATCTAGTCCAGGGCCAGCTGGGGAGACAATTTAACTGCCTCCACAGAGGACTTCCACTTACTTTCTTCCAGCAAATCCAGAAGGGGGTCTCCTTCATCCGTCCCCTCCCCATGACTACACACTGCAAACACCATGTCAGCCCTATTTGCATATGGCTTCATCATGTTGACATGGTACATCCTTTCAGTTTGTCTTCAGTCAGGTAACTCCTCAATGTAGTTCATGTCATTTACCTTCCTAACCACTTTGTACAGTCCTGCCCACTCAGCCTGCAGCTTGTCTTTCTGGACCGGAATAAGGACCATGACTTCCTGACCCACCATGTATGAGTGAGCTCTGGCTCTGCAGTCGTACCACACTTTTTGTTTCTGTTGGGCAGCTGCCAGGTTGCTCTGTGCTGTCCCCATATGCTCCTTCAGCCTTTCCCTAAACCTAAGGACGTAATCCACAATGGGAGTTCCCTGGGTGGTGTGCTTGCCTTCCCAGTCCTCCTGGATCAAGTCTAGGGGCCCATGTACCCAGCATCCATATAAGAGTTCGAAGGAGGAAAATCCTGTCGACTCTTGGGGCACCTCCCTGTATGCAAACAACAGGTGGGGAAGGTATTTCTCCCAGTCCCTCCCATGCTGTTCAGCAAATGCCCAGAGCATTGACTTTAGGGTACCATCGAATCTTTCCACAAGCCCATGTGGGTGATACAGTGTTGTGCATCTCTGCACCACCCCACACTTCTCCCATAAACATTTCATCAGGTCTGACATGAAGGAACCCCCTCGATCAATGATTACCTCCTGTGGAAACCCAACACAGGCAAAAATCCCAAGTAAGGCATCTGCCACTTTGTCCGTCCTCAGTGAGGATAGGGCAACTGCCTCTGGATACCAGGTGTCATAATCCACCACAGTCAGGATGAATCTCTTCCCTGAGGATCTGGGGGTATTTAAAGGCCCCACAATATTCATTTCCGCCCTCTGGAATGGCTCCTCCACTATGGGCAATGGAATCAGGGTGGCTTGGGTCTTCTTGCCCGCCTTCCCTATTTCTTGGCACCAGTGACAAGACCTGCAATACTCTTTCACCTGCTGGGTGAAGTTAGGCCAGTAGAAATTCTGGGCTAACTGCTGCGTAGTGCGCATAATTCCCAGATGACCAGACAAGGGAATATCATGTGCAGTTTTGAGCAACTGCTCGCTATACCCCTGGGGAATGACAAGCTGCCTGCCTAGCATCCCTCCCTCCCTCTGTCTGTACTGCCCGAGTATACATAAGTCCATTTTCCCAATAAACCTTATGTCTGCCATCTCCTCCCTGTGCTCCGTCAGAGTCTGCCCAAACCCTCAGCTTCTCTAAACTAGGGTCACTCCTCTGAGCAGCTGCAAACCCCTCACACAGTCCCAAGGCATGGGACAGGTCCCCTTCAGTTGCTAAACTAGGGTCCCTAGAACTAGCATCAGGGCACTCAGGATCACTGTCAATCCCCACCCCCTGACAATGAGTCACCTCTCCCTCTTCGGAGTAACCCTCTGTAGCTGTGTGGTTACTTGCTACTGGGGACATTTTTAACCCCTTTTCATTAGTCTCCCCATCTGGAGACACAGGCTAGGGAACCAGCCTCTCAGTGGTTTCCACAATGGCTTCTGTGGGGTTCAGGGAACTACAATTTTCCCTTGCCACTTGGCTACGGGTAACTGCACATACCATCTCTTGTTTGAGATTGTTGCCCAGGATCACATCCACTGCTAAGGTTTTGGCTACAGCCACCTGTTGTGCAGTTCCACCTGTTTCACCCCAGTCTAGGAGAACACTAGTGAGGGGCAATGTTTTCGCCTCACCAGTAAAGTCCTGTACAGTGACATATTTATTGGGTATAAGCTGACCAGGATCTACCAGATCCCCCTTTACCAAGGTCAGGGATGCCCCTGTGTCTCTTAACCCCGCATCTGTACACCATTCATCATGACTGGGTGCATGTGTTCCCTCATGTTAACTGGCATGCTTCCAGGGACACACAAACAACCCACTTCTTTTCTAGCACCACCTTGAATATTATTTCGCCTTTTTTGCACACTGTCTGGCAATATGCCCAGTTTCTTTACATAACCAACATTCACTTCTCTTTTCAGAGAAATCTTTTCTCTGAAACCTGGGACTAACTGGTTTCAGTGGAGGCAGTAAGAGTTTTAGCTGCCCTGAAGGTGCGCTTTTCCCTTTCTGCTCTGCCATGCCTCCCCATCTGCTCTCAGAGCAGGTCTGCTCTTGGCATAGTGGTCCGAGAGTTCAGCAGCCTCTTGCACTGTTTTGGGATCTCTGTCCTCCAGCCAGGTTTTTAGCTCTGCTGGGCATATCCAGAAAAACTGTTCTAATAAAATCACATTTTCAATTTTATCAACACAGTTTGCCTCAATTCCTTCCACCAACATTTTAAAAACTGACATTATTTCATGGCTAGCTCCTCGTAGCTCATATCAGGGCTTCTCCTGAGCTTACAGAATTTAGCTTTGTATGATTCAGCAGTTAATTCAAACTTTTTTAACAGTGCAGCTTTTAGCTTGCTGTAATCATTACTGTCCTCATTGTCCATTTGACTGAAAGCCTCCCAAGCTTTCCCGGTAAGTAGCGGGGATAGCTGGAAGCTCCAGGACTCTGTAGGAATTTTAGTCTGAATACAAACTTTTTCAAAAGAATTTAAAAAGGCATCCATATCCTCCCCCTCCTTAAACTTGGCTATTAATTTGGAATTCAGTTTGTAACCCAGTCCTGCAGTCCCAGTTAAACCTAAGCCACTTACTTGCTCTGGTACCGCTGGTCGGAGTCGTAGCTTCTCCAGTTTGTGTTGCCTCTGGTGCTCCTCTCTCTTCTTCTCTGCAGCTCATTGGTGCTCACACTCCTCATGGTCTGCCTCCCTCTGTTCTTGCTCTGCCTCTCAGCATTCTCGCTCTGTCTTACGGCGTTCTCGCTCTGCCTTCTTTTCTGCAGCTTGCTGTCACTCACACTCCTCATGGTATGCCTCCAGCTGTTCCCGCTCTGCCTTGTGTCTCTCTTATTCTCTTCTCCTGGAACTCCAGCTCTATCCTGCACAACTCAATTTGCAGTCTAAGCACTTCTGGATCCAGAATACTAGTGACCTTCACCTGCTACTGCAGCCCTTCTCTGACAGCGGCCCTGTAGTCCTCCTCATCAGATCTGGACACTGCACTGGCCACTAGCCCTGCAACACTTGAGGTTTGGTCCTTTTCACTCACGGTCTGTGATGCACTGCTCTGGGTATCTGCTACCATCAGGGCATCTATGAGGTTCTGCTTGCTGGCTTTCACCACAAATGGGATTCCTCTGTCCCCACACAACTGCTTTCAGGAGTCTGCAGTGTGCTTTCTGTAGTTGGAAGTCATCTTCCCTCACTACTGCTACTCTGACTAGCACTTCAGAAAAAAAAAAATAAAACAGGTAGCAACTTGACTGTACGCCAAGTGATACAGTTGTGTTTCCTTTTTAAAAATAAATCACTGCCTTTTTCTTTCTTTGCAAGTGAGCTTACAGTCTCAGCTGACACACTGAACAATGCAAGCTTGTAATACCAAAATTATCCACACTGCTGCCAACCAACCTGTCGCAAACTCACTCAGCAGGTCAGCCCTCTACTCCCAAAGTGCCAACCTCCAAGCGCAGTCTTGTGAACAGTTAACAGAACAAGGTAAGCCTCTTGTCTGTTTTTGGATTCAAATCAACCTTTGGTCTCAAGTCTTGGAGGGATTCAAACTGTGAACCTCTTGTTAGCGTACCCAATGTACAGGCTCAGATAATTCTGTCTTCGGGGGGCCAGATATCTTTGCCTATGGGCATCTAACCAGGTGTACAGAAATTAACCCTTAAAAACTGCAATAAAAGACCTCAGAATTAAAATGCTTACCTTTTTCCAGTTTGGTATCACTATTCAAGCATATGTACAGTGTCTGATTTATCCATATATGATCTACTTGTAAAGGAAATAAATCAAAGACAGACCAAGTAAGCTCTAAAAATAGAGTTTTACTACAATAGATAAAAAATATGTAACACATAAAATACAGAACTATTATATCACAAGACATATAAATCTCTTTAAACAAAACAGGTTTTAACAGTGCAATTCCTACTACAGTACTTAGATTTGTCTCTCTCTCTAAATACTTGCTTAAAGGGATCACAGATGTTTCTTTGTCAGAGTCTAGATAGAAGTGTCTCTGAAGGAAAACAGAATAATGTTTAAAAGCTGGTTTTCCCCACCTATTTGCATGAGGTCACCTAACTCCTCCCTGTCAGAATATATAAAAAAATATATCTATGTAAAAACAGGATGTCTTTTCCAAGTATTAAATTCTTCAACCTCAGCATAACTCATGTTCTTCAAATGACTCTCTTTGATCTTATGATAAGCTTCCCCCTTTCAGGACATGAAAGCATCTTTTATGACTTCACACTAAAACGTCACAACCTGCTCTTCTTCCTCCTCTAGGCGTTATCAAAGTTTATGATTTTCCCTCTTAGCAACTACAGCTATAATTAACTTAGTTGAAGTCTGTAATTACCTTCGGGCCTTCCAGGAAACACTTTGTATCTAAAACCTGTGTGTGTGTGTGTGCGTGTCATACTCGCATGCTGTTTCAGCATTTCTCAAGGGAGACAGTCCATAACCCATTTTTATATTACAAAAAATGATACAGTGATCAGAACCAGCTGTCCAAGTATCACAATATGTACTGTGTGTTGCATACAGTGAGCAGGACAGTAGTAATTGTTTGAATGCAAAAGTTAACGTATTTTGTTCCAGTGGTGTGTGCAAAGGGGTGTAATTGACTTTGTAAGACATTACTGTTTGTAGTCTACACCAGACTGCATAATAACAGTAGCATTTTCTTTTATCATGTACCCCCCAAAAAAATTCACAATTACATTTTGAGTAAACAGTGTTTATAGATCTGCTGCCAGCTAGAAGATAGACTAGGCTGGAATCTTGTTTCTTTCACAATTAACTGAGGTCAGAAATGGTCATTCTACTGTAGATACAGCATCAAAGCAAGGCTGGGCCATCCTTGCTAAATACAGTGTAAAAATTGGTAGAAGCAGGATCAAGCTGTAAATGAGATGTTGCTTCTCATCTTAGCTATCCTGGGTAAATAAATTGTGAAAATGTGTAAAAGCAGGACCCCATTTAAAACAGATGCTGCATCTCCGCTGGGTTATCTTGGGTAAATACATTGTTAAAATGGGTGAAAGCACAAGCTATTTCTTACAGATCTCTGGTGAGACCAGCACCTGTAATACTGTGCACAG
Source organism: Neoceratodus forsteri (assembly GCA_016271365.2). Taxonomy (NCBI): domain Eukaryota; kingdom Metazoa; phylum Chordata; order Ceratodontiformes; family Ceratodontidae; genus Neoceratodus; species Neoceratodus forsteri. The sequence continues at coordinate 1,269,506,310 of CM057453.1, forward strand.
TTCTGGAATCTACACCTAAAGAAGGACAAGGACCACCTGGACTTTGTCCAGACGAGAGTCACAAAGATGATCCAGAGGCTGCAGTGAAAACTGTATGAGGAGTGGCACGTGAACCTCAACATGTTCATATTGATGACCAGAAGGACAGGGAGGGAGACACAAAAATACTTAGAAGTACCTGTCAGTATCAACAGGGTGGATTGCCATGAACTCTTCACAAGTTCAAACACAACGATGAGAAGTCATTTATTAAAATTTAGAGGAGGGAAGGTCCAAAAAGAATGTAAGGATGTTTTTTTTTTATATGGAAAAGGTAGTGGATGAGTAGAATAGATTGTCAATAAGGTGGTCTACTCAAAGACCATGACCAGGTTTAAACAAAGGAATCAGTAGTGCACACTATGTAAAAAGGGTATGAGGAAGTGGTGTTGAACAACCTTGTTCTCAGCAGTAGGGATGGGGTCATCTTCAATTTGAATGTTCAAGCACAGGTGGAAGGAAGTGACCAAAATGTGTTAACACTTTTCCTGCTGGTAGGGAAGATGAGTTTGGCTTCATCCACCAGGACCAGGAACTTTAGAAAGGTGGACTCTTCCAAGATGAAGAACCTGGTGGGGTCTTGAACAACTGTGAGACAGTTATGCAAAACACATGTATGGTTTATTGAAAAAGGTGCTTAAAGCAGCAACAGAGATTTATATCCTTTTAAGTAATAATGGGAAAAAGGCCAAGATGTGGCTCCACAGCTCAACAGAGACCCAATACAACTAATTCTGAAAATACACAAAGTCATGATAACTGGAAACAGTTGTTTTTTTTTTGGCCTGGGAGAAGTTCAGAGCTACACTGATGGACTACAGGATTATAATTAAGAAGGAGGGTCTAAAAGTCATGATAGCAGCAGGAACTGTGAAAAATACCAATGCATTCTTCCATTATATAAATAAAAGGACGAAGATGATTGAACGGATTGGGTCCCTGAAAACAGGGAAGAGGACAACCTACAACAGAACCTGGGGCAATGGCTGAGATGCTGAATACATACTTTGTTTCAATGCTCACCATCTGAACCACTCTGGGGTGAGGGCGCTCATTGTGAGGGGAGAGTACTTATTAGGAGGGTACATGGCATCAGATGCAGCTACAGTGCAGCCAGTGGACATCACCCCTGCCCTAGTAGCTGACTATTTATCAAAGATCAAGCCAGGTATTGACCAAGGGACAAATAAGATATACCCCTGGATTACAGTGGAGCTAAGGGAACAATTGGCAGGGTCACTTGCTGTAATCTTTCAGGAGCCTGTCCAGACAGGTGTGGTGTAAAAGGACTGGCATATCTTTCTGGGTTGGTGCCTTAGCATGGGGTGACTCTTTCATCCATACAGAGATAAAAGTGTGTTGTCTTCTGGTAAATAACAGACACACATGTACAGTACACAGAGAACCTGAATAACAAAGGCAATACTCAAAAATGCTGTACAGTCAACAAGCCACAAATGCAAGCACCAGAGGCAACAGATTTATTAATGGGACCCACAAGAAGAGTGAAATGTTAATTGATTTGTGTTTGGAACAGGTCTGGTTTAACCAATGAGGCACCGGACAGCACGGGAGCTCATGAATATTAATTAGGGGCTAATGAATATATATATATACTAGACAAGGTGCACAATAACTTTTAGAATGTGCATAACAACTTTTAGAATGTGCGCAACAACTGTTAGAATGTGCACAAAAGGTTTTCTGCAGCTACTGGTTTTTATACATAATGAAGCCAAACCATATACTATATAACCATTATTGATTACAATCTCTTTTTGCTTCCCCAGATGATCTACCAGGAAGGACCTGCTTCTGTCTTTTCACCTCTCCATCCAGGAATGCCCACTGTGCAGATCCCACTATTGAAACAAACCCACTATAGGCAGTACATGAGGTGATCACACAGGGAACACAACATTTGAGGCATACTGTGCCTTTGTTCTTTGTTGATCAGAAACCTTAACTTTTTATTACATGGTCCTCATAAGACATGCATGAGAAACAGTTTGTTTTTAAACAATGTACTGGGTATTTTTCTTTATCACTGTTCACTGCTTTTCTGAATTTTCAATAGTGTAGTAACTATATCATCAGCAGCCTTTACAGCGGCCTTACCTCTGTTGTACTAATGAGTTAAACAGCTAGTGCCACAGGCTATAAGCTGATTGCTAGCCACTCCCCACCCTCTATGGAAGGTGTAGTGGAAAGCTGAAGCACCGAAACAGTGTGGTGACTGGTAGGCCACCTCCGTTGCTTGTATCTTATTTGTTTTGACATGATTTAGCACAGTTTGGTACTTGAGAGACTGTTTATGTGTGACTTCTAGCAACAGCTTTCTGCTTTGAGGCCAGTGACCCTTCTGGGCAAGAAGTATCTTACATTAATAAAGCATTACCTTTGCATTTATTTTTTCAGCCTCAGCAATTTGATTTCGGTACTAGGTGTGCATACCTCTTGTGTCCTAGAGCTGAAATGTGACCTGGGCAAGCTGAAAACATCTACTGTAGGTGTCTGTTTCTATGGATTTCCACGGTATTCTGTCCAACATTCTGCTATCAGTAAAACAGATCTATCTTACCCCCACATACAGGATGCAACAGGAAGTGAGCTGTCATTCAGGGACACAAATTACAGATAAGTAATGGTCTCATTCTTTGACATAGTATGTGTCTCAGTGGGACAGCTTCTGCATTTGAGTAAGCAAGAATGGAATGCAACTGTGCAGGCAGTGTGATACACTGTTTTAAGCAAAGGATTCGTTTGAACTGAACAGAAGTTTGTGTAGCTGGTTAGCAGTGTTATAGGGTCTAGAATATGGCAAGCTGTTAGGGACATAATTCATCATCTCTGGCTGTATAGTAAAACACATACACTATATGGTGAAATACATACATCATATAGTGAAATATACATTACATAGTGAAATACATACACAATGTAGTGAACCACATACAGTATCTACTGAAATATATACATCATATAGTGAAATACATATACTGTATACTGAAATACATATTTTATATAGCAAAACACATATGCTATATAGTGAAATGCTTACATTGTATAGTAAAATGCATACACTAGCTACTGAAATCCACATACTGAGTACTGAAAATCCACATACACTATATACTGAAACAAATGTACTATGTACTGAAACATATACACTACCTATTGAGATACATACACTACAGACTGAAACAGCCACATAAACTATCTACTGAAAGTTACATTGTAACACATACACTATATATTGAAAAAATCTTCATACATTATATACTGAAACAAATGCATTATATATTGAAATACATACACTATCTATTGAAATGCATACACTACACACTGAAAAAAGCACATACACTATGTGCTGAGACAGATACACTATATATTGAAACATCTACACTTTATATCGAAATACATACACTATTTAGTGAAATAAATACACTATGCACTGAAAAATCTGCATACACTGTATACTGAAACAAATACACGACATGGTGAAACACATACACTATGTATTGAAACACATACACTGTAGACTGAAAAATTCATATACACTGTATACTAAAACAAATAAACTATATACTGAAATGGACTATGTTCTGAAACTACCCTTCCCCCTGCCTCTCCCCCTTGAATGGCCTGCAGCTGAACTGCTTGTCTGCTGCATTCAATTAGCTGCTGGCTTGATGAGAGGAGGTTTTTGAAACTGCAGAGCAGGTAAAAAAAAAAACAGGGCTATCTCTTATTCTACTTCTTTATGGGATTTTACATCTTGTTTTGCCTGCACACCTTTAATCAAATTTCAGAACATTGTGATGTGACAAGAAACTTTTAGAAGTAGTTTAAAATGCTCTAGTTTATTCTTTTAGAAATACCACTACTTCTCAGTGCAGTTTAACCACTGTAAGGTATATAGTTTTTTTAAACCAAGGATGGAAAAGAGAAAGGAAAATGTGGGCGCTAGTTTATTCTTTTAAATGAGTGCTGCCTTCCTTTACTGTTAGACACTTTTGTATAGGAAGCTAATACTTAGGATATTCCTAACATACCACTCTCATACCTTATAAACACAGGGAACTGCATGCATTTTTCTAAGTTCAAATTGTGATTAGATTTATGTGTAATAAATTACTGTACTGGTCAAGCAACTTCTCTGAGCTGAATGCTTGGGAAGTGTACTGCAGGAGCTGTGAAAGCGTAAGTCAAATGCTTTCGTAGTTTGTACTCTACTGAGTTAGTTTTGATTTAGGTTTTGTTTTTATTTGAATGTTTTGTTTAATAAAGGTTCTTGATTAAGAAAAATATATATATATATTGCAGCAATCGCAGGGCCCAGTTCTCGTCAGGAGCTCAGCTGGCATATGCATAATTTGCACTTTCTGTTCTGAATAACTTCACTGTGTTGCCTCACTGGTGGTTCTCACAGCTCCTAACCTCCCCATTACATATCTGCAGAACATTGCAAGGTGAACAGAGCTTTGCCAGACACTTGGTCTCCACTAATAAACCTGCCCTGGTCTAGCCTCATAGTGCATAATTACGCTGCTTATATGGTATGACTGTGTTATTGAGCCTGAGATTTCCAAGCTGTGTTTTATTTCATTTTCAAATGAGATGTTTATCTTCTAGGTCACCCACTGACCCCCTTGTGCACTGGCCTGTCCATCCACATCACCCAAAATCACCAGGACTTACCTGCTCTGAGATCTCCCATGGCCTCCCCCCCGTGGTGGGGCCAGGAGGGAGAGGGCCATTCACAAGGAGCCACATATTCAGGAGCAGAGCCTGGTTAGTATTGTAAAGCATGTGGCAGGTTGGTGGATTATTTTGCCATTAGAGGTTTTCTACCTTTGGCTTATCCCCCTGGGCCATCAAGCATGCAATGATGCCAATCCAATTAAAGGCAAGTACTGCTTTGTACCTGCCTGCCTGAGCCCTGACAGCGTTTCTCACCTAGGTGGCTGTTAAAGAGCAGGGTGGTCAGACTCCCTCTCCCTGAGAGGAGAGCAGTCCCAGAGATGCTCAGTCATCTCTCCTGTCAGTTAATGTCTGACACAGGTCCTCCCCTGAAACTGGGCCACTGGCATGGGAGGCAGTACAGTTACCACTAAGCCTAAACTAAACCACTAAACCAGACTGTATTTTTATAATTAAATAAAAACAACACTCAGATGAAAGAAGAAATTGTATTTTAGTTACAGTTGTTATAAATATTTAAGACACAACACAATGTTTTGAAACTGATTAAAGGTTTTCCAAGGAAAATAACATAAAATAATACTTTCTGCATCTTAAGAGGCATTGGCAGGGGATTTTTAGTCAATTAGGGTCCCATTTTCAGAAGGTTAGCAGAATGATAAACATCTAAGCACTGTGCCATGTGGGAGAACAGCATGGTTGAAGAGGTACCATATATTTAGCAGCCCCAGATACTAACCTGATCATGTGCATGTGCATATGTACTACTAAAGCCTTGCAAATGAGGGATCCCCTCCTGCGTACACAGCACAGTGTTATATAAAAGGTTTTGAAAGTGCTTAACAACTAAAATTGCAATACTGTTTACTGCTTCCAAAAATCCTGCCCTCATTTGAGCACACAGTGGTGCATATTGTCACCCTACCTCTGGTCACCATTATGATACTCCCAAGTAGTATATCAAAATGATCCTTGGCATGTAAAGGTTCTACACCCCTGATTGCAGTTTAAATGGCTCCAGTTATTATAGTAAAATGATCCTTGGTGTCTAGTGCCCCCCACCCAGGCATACTAAGCTGGGAACTCATCTCTAGATGCATCCTGGGGGAAGGAGAACTTGTACAATTGGGTCTTAGATAGCACAAAATTTCAAAATACATAACATACATGGAGCAGAGTGGTACACAACCACAAATTACTTTGGGAATAATACATGCAAGACATGAGAACTTGAGTGATAAGCAAACAATCGACAATGCATATACAGCGCAGTCAGGAGCCACAAACATATGCTGGTGATCAAATACAGAGCAGTTTAAATCAATGCTGGCTATAAACATGTGTGCATAATGCCTAGAGTGGAAGCATAAAGGCCAAATTATAGCTGTACCTAAACTGGAAAAAAGTCATAAGAGAGCAAGAGGGAAAACTAGAGCAAGTGCAGGAGGGAGAGGTGACATCTCTGAAGTGGTTTGAAAGAACCCATGAGAGGGAGATTGATGAATGGCTGGGGTGAGGGAGTTCCAGATTTTAGGGAAGCGGTGGCTGAATGTGGCTTTGCCGATGGTTGTGGAAACTGAAGGGACTGCTAGGGTTTGAATATTTCAGCTTCTGATGGTATGGCTGTGGGGGGACGTCAGAGAGATAGGAGGGTAGGGAAACAAACCAGATTTGCCCACAGAGCTGGCAGAGTGGGCATAGTGTCTGTCCACAAGAAAAGAAAAGGAGAGAGAGATTTATAAATAGAACAGTGGTGAGTCCAAGAAGGATAGTTGAGAGTGTAATGGCAGAATTGTTGAAGAGAGTGTCCAGTCTGTCAAGGGTAGTGACTGGGACTATGCTGTAGACCACATCATCATAGTCAGAGATTTGGAGGATCATTCTCTGGATAATAGCACAGTATGCTGGAGGTGGGATACAGTCACAGTTCCAATAAAGTGCACCAAATTGGGGCGTAGCTTTTTGACTATAGCATCCACTTGTTCAGAAAAGTTTAGGTGCTGGTCTAGCCAGATACCAAGATAACTAAAGGTGGTAACATCCTCCACAGGGGAGCCATCCAGGGTATGGAAAGTAGGAAGGGGAGGGAGCCTAGAGAGTCTGTGCCTTGTGCCAAAGGACATGGAGACAATCTTCTTAGCATTGAGGAAAAGCTGATTTGTGTGTGGTCAGGGCTGAACTTGATCAAAGTCCAACTGGAGTCTGTGGGCCTGCTGTGAAGAGGGCTGTGTCATCCGTGTACATGTGAATGGATGCAGACAAGCATATGGAGGGGAGATTATTAAGGAAAATGGAGAAAAGTAGTGGGCCTAACACTGATCCTTGTGGGACCCAAGTGGATACAAGCAGGGAGAAGAGAGGGGGTCACCAATTTTGACTGCTTGGGACCTACCCCTGTGGTAGGAGTGGAACAGTTGATGGCTAAGTCAGAGAGGCCTGCAGCCTGGAGTTTGGCTAATAACTGGGGTGGAAGACAGGGTTGAATGCTTTGGCTAGATCAATGAAGATAGCAGAGGCTGTGATCCATACCATTATTGATGGATTTGGTGAGCCTGAGCAGAGAGATGGTGGTGGAGTGATTTTTGTGGAAGCCAGACTTGTATTGGGTGAAGAAGGAAGAAGAGTCCAGAAAGGGAGAGAGTTCTGACAAGATAATTTGTTCCTGTATTTTGGAGGGAGGAGATAAATGAGTCAGTAGCTGTTAGTACCAGATGGGTCACCACCTTTTGAGGGAGGAGGAGTAACAGTGGCAGTCTTCCAGTCAGCAGGATGGAGGAACACCAGAAAGAGAAGTTAGGGAGGTCAGCCAATGGGGAGGAGATTACAGAAGCAGAGAGATGGTGGAGCTTGCTATCCAGGCCATCTGGCTCTTACCCTTGGAAGGATTAAGGGTGGGAAATGTGTTGGTGATACAGGATGGAGTTACTGGACAGAAAAAAAAACAATAGGAGGAAGGAAGGAGATGACAATCATGCAGGCTGTCAGGGGTGAGAAGGAGGTGAAGAAGGGGAGAGGGAAGAGAGGAGGTGCAGGTGATGAAAAGGAATTACATCTCTATGGTGATGAAGGAGAGGTTAGAAATAGGGGTGTCACTGACTTTGAGGACAGGCAAAGGAGTGGGAGGGCAGAAGAGATTGTGACAGCCTTTCAAAATTTAGACAGGTAACCAGTGTTGGTGCTGAAGTTAGATGCAAAATACTCACCTTTGGCAAGCTTATTGCTGTGGTACAGGTGCTGAGGAGGTGATCATACCTCTGGAAGCCATGGAGGATGGTTACGTTTATTTTCTGACCAGGCCAAATCATGCACTTGCAAGCAAGCTATGAGCTCAGCCATGGTCTAGGGGAGGTGGGGTACCTTTTGTCATGTTCTGCTCGGGGCATGGCAGTCCCATATTTTGAGGAATTTAGTTTTGAAATACGTTAGCATGGAGTCAGTGGAGTAGACCAATGAGATGGGGGACCAATCGGAGCGGCTTAGGTCATGGCGCAAGGGGGTGAGGTCCAGGGATTTGAAGGAAAATATAAGCAGTGTTTTGGTGGAGGTGAGGGGGCTTTAGTTGAATGAGAGGCAGCAGAAGGTTGTGATTACGGTGTCAAATCAGAAGAGAGGGAAGTCAAGAGTGGAATGCCACAGGGATCTATCCTGACTCTTGTATGCTCATTAACAATGTTTGAGAATGAATCTGGGTTTGTTTCTCTTTGAAGATGACACCAAGCTCATGGGAGAGTAGTGACGGGGGAAGTAGAAAACTACAGAGTGACATGTAAAGATCAGAGAGGTGGCCTAAGGTTTGGCAGTTGAAATTCAATGCCAAAACGTGCAAGGTGATTCACTTAAGGGATAAGAACCCCAGGACAGAGTACCGGACCGGAGGGGTAGAGCTGAACACTACAGCTGAGGAAAGGGACCTAGTATTCATCATTATTGACTCCCTTAAACAATCAAGCTAGTACAGTGAGGTATCTAGTAAGGCAAATAGGATACTAGGATGTGCCAGAAGAGGTTCTGATAATAGAAGAAAAGAGGTTTACTTCCACTTTATTGATCATTGGTGAGGCTGCACCTGGTATGCTGTTCAGAGTTCTGAACTTCTGAAGACCTCACCTCAGAAAAGATAAGGACAAAGGGTGATCAGGATGATTCAGAGCTGACAGGACAGATCGTATGAGGATCTGCTCAAGGCACTGAACATGTCTTCACTGGAGACCAGACAAGAGAGGAATGATATGACAGAGACCTTCAAGTTCCTGTAAGGAATAAACAAGGTGAATGGAGAAGAACTACTTAGCATGAGTTCAAGGGCATGGGGCACAAGTAGAAACTGATGGGAGGGAGGTTCAAGAGGGATATTGGAAATTTTTATTTTCCAGAAATGGTGAAAAATGTGGAATAGTCTGCCAACTGAGATGGCAGGGCACAAAACCATAAATGGTTTCAAGCATGGCTGTGAAAGAGGAAGGTATAATGGCTACTCAGGCTGATAGTAGTAGGGAGGGAACAAGGAGTGGATAGTGAGGCTAGTACCCTGTATGGACAGCAGGTTCTGAGGTGTAATAGGTGAAATAGGGGCAGACAGGATGTACCATTTTTTTCTGCCATCGTCTATGTTTCTGTGTTTCTATTTTTCCATGATCCCTGACATCTAGTAGCCCCACCTGCCAGTCGCAAATCTGAGGCCCCCTCCCAAAGCCATCCAGCTGGGTCCTCCACCTTCATTGGCCCCCATTTACCCAAGATTGCAGCCACTTACTGTGACTGTGATCGGTGCAACATCTTAGCTCGTTACCTTGGCTGATCACTGTCTGGGTGAAAAGGAGTGGAGTGCGTGCCTGCTAGCAACATCTGTTTCTATAGTAGGTGTGTGCTCACTTCTTGTCACTCAGAAAGTGGCCAGCCGAGTGTGAGCAGAGGGCTGGACCTATCACTGTTGCAGTGGGAGGACTGCAGCTGGGGTAATTTATGAACCACCATGGGGAGAGGGTGAAGGACCTTAATGGGTGGAATTGGGAGGGGGCTCACACTTGCAATCAGGGTGATCTATATGCCATGGAGCCTCTTAATATACTAATCAGGTGCATCTGAATGGTGATTGGGGGTGGGGAAATTCTAGATGCCAGAGATCATTTTATTATATCAGGGGCATCTGAATTGCGATGAGGAGGTGGTGGCTGGCACTGCTCTGTATAATTCCTCCATGCAGCCATGCACAGAGGCATTGTGCGGAAATGTTAGTTAGCCCATATGGTCCGGAAAATGTCCCACTAGCACCTTTCCTGCCCTATGGACTTAGCATGCTGAGAGTTGAAAATGACTCATGGGGTAAAGGTGCTATTCTATTTGGGACATGCTTTCTCCATTTGTTCCTCGGAATCCCTGACTTACTGTAGGCTGTAATAGTGCCTAGTCATGCCATAGTGGGCAATCCAATGGGAACCAGTGATGACTGTACAGTGTGGTTCAATATTACGATGGGTGCAGAGGCAAGCCACAAAAAGACGATGGTCCTGGACTTTAGTAGGTTGGATATTAAAGAAATCGGAGACTTCTTCAGAAGCAGTCTAGCAGGGGAGGATTGTCAGAGAGGGGTAGAGGAACAGTGGAGAAATTAAGTAAAGGCATAGGGAAGGCAACCAGCATCTGCATGAAGGAAGTGAGCAAAAGAAGGAGAAAACAAGCATTTGTCAATGCTGAATGTTGTACTGCTGGCATTGGCATTGGTAGTGCAGGAGATAGAGAGATGCATAATAGGAATGGCAGTGAAGTATGGAAGGGACGCCAACTCCACACCACCCTGCAGAGACTGACAGGCATTGAGGTTTGCCTTTGGATTGTCGACCATAAAGCTCATGCCATTTTACCTCATCCTACCCTGCAGACTCCGACAAGTATCATGTTGTGCCTTGGAGCCATCGGGCCTTATGCTCACCCCATTCCATAACAAAATAAATTGAGATGGGTGCAGTATAGGAGTATGGAGTGAACTTTGGTGCGAAAAGTCCAAGGCACAACTTGATGCCTGTCACTGGCTGCAGGGTGGGAGTGGGGTGGAATGGTGTGACCACTGCAGCCAACAATCCAAAGTCACCCCCTTGATACCGGTCAGTCTATACAGGGTGGGATATTATAGTTAGAAACCTTAATGCCCCGGGCTTTCGTTGGTATTTGCACTCCAAATTTTCAACATGGGCTTTTTGTGACTCCACCTCATGAAGGCATTTGGGACCTCTGCTCATGAACAGTGGCACTGTGATTTTGTTAATATGCCCTGAATGTTGATTTCCCATAGCAACTGTGGCATTCTGCGCCAGATGTGAGTAAACACATTTTTGATAGGATGTGAAAAATGACAGCTCTACTGTTCATGTGTGAAGAAATGGTAATATTGGAAAAATCTGGAGTGAAAATATTAAAAGTTCTCAAAGTTATGAGTGTGCATGGAAACTGCACAATGCACGCTCATAACACAGTCATTTTGTGGACTTTGTTCTCTAAATTTTCAACATAGGCATTTTGAGACCCATCTTATGAACGACACTGTCATTTCTAATCGGTCCCAAAGGTGATTCTGTGCAGTGACGTGAAATCACCTTCGGGATCGAATAATGAAAATTACAGTGACTGATTCATGAGGTGGGATCCCAAACATGTTGAAATTTGGAGCCAAAGTCACAGGTGGATAGAGATATCCACGCCAAGTTGACCCCCCATTGATGCTATTATACAGCTTACCAGCATTTCTTCAGTTCATGGTCGGTTTTGAAGAGTGCAGGCGTGTTCCACTGCTCCACCGAAGATCACAGCGCTGGACTCTGGAGGTAAGTATGGGGTGGGGGGGGGTTCGGGTGTGGGGTGTGCAGAATGTGGGTGCAGGTTGCGGGAGAGGACCCAATGGCAAATGACCATTTTCGTTGTTTCAGGTTATAATAAAAATAAAAGAAAGAACACTGAGGACCATTTTCTTTCTTTTTTTTTTTACGAGTGTAAGGAAAATGTTGGGCAACTGGGGTGGGTTCCCAGTGTGTCCCATGAGTGTGTGGTATGATGTTAGCCACACTGCGGTGGGCAGAGGCAACTGCTGACACAATCAGCTTTTAAACACAGAGGCACACTGGGGTGGGCTCCCAGTGTGCCACACAATCTTGGGGGGTTAACTATGCTAACAGAAGGATTGGGCACCCCAAAGTCAGCTTGCTGGGGATTATGAGAGGCAGATGGCAACAGCCTCAACCATGTTCATTGAAATGTTACACCAAGCAAGGCATGCCCTGCAATGATGGGGAGCACCCTCATTGCAGCAGCGAAGTTGTTTCAAGTTGGTGACATGCTTTTGTAGTGCTGTCATAGACAGCATGCTGTTTCATTTATGCCACAGAGCTCAGCCTGAAAAAAAGCAGTGGTGCCTTTGGCCACAACACAACCGCACCTCCAAAACCTGCCACCACTATACGTTGTCTGCGTTGTGTGCACAACACAACATAAAAAGGACCATTATGGTACTCTAAGTTGATGAAGGTGTCTGAAGGACATCCCCAACCAGTCTGGTTAAGCAATTCCCTCACTGTTTTAGAGGAGGGCTAGCCCAATGCACCCAGCTGGGGCCAAAGGTGGAGGGCAGATCCTCAGCGATGCAGCACCAGAAAGGGAAAAGAAAATCCCAGAGGAGGAGGAAGCTTCTCTTGGTGGGGGACTCAGTTGCCCAAGGAGTGAAGTTAAGGGAACCCAGCAGGAAGGACAGGGAGGTAAAGTGTATTTCAGAAGGCACTGCATGGTGAGATGAGAAGGTGGATAATAGGATCACAAGGGTAATGGCAAGGAGGGAAGAACTGGATGTTATCATCCACCTGGGGATGAATGACTTGGCAGGAGACAAAGTAGAAGTAGTTAGAATCCAAAAGGATTTTAGGAAGTTGGGGGAGTCTAAAGCAAGCAGAACACTTCAACGAGGCAGTGTAGTGCAGTGGTTTAAGACTCTGAGCTGCAAACATGGAGACCTGGGTTTGAATCCCAAAGCCCCCATTTGCATACTGTGTGACCCTGAGCAAGTCACTTAACTTCCTTGTGCTCCCAGGTCACACCTGTATACAAGCTTCAAGCTTAGCGTGTCTCCTGGTAAAAAAAAAAAAACCTCCATCTCTCGAGGTGCCACCTGTCCATGGCAGGGGAAAGGCTAGAGCCTCCACATCAGTAATTCAACTCCTGGTTGAAGAATGGCATAGAATGGAGGTTATGGCTTCATGGGGACTGGGGCCCCACCTGAAGACATAAAGCCTGTATAAAGATAATGGCCTGCATCCATCAGGGGACGTGACCTGAGTAAAGTGTGAGATGCTTCAGTGACAAGCATTTAAAATGACCGAGGAGTCAGGAAGGTTGGGTGACTTAGTATCACCCCTAGGCACATGCAGAAAATTAGTTGAAGTCTGGGACACTGAGGCAGAAGCAGAGTGAAGCAATGAATTCTAGGCCACATAAGAAAGACAACTGGGGAGGGGGGGATGAAGCAGAGATGGGAGGAAGGAAGCAGGAGAGCAGCAGCAAAGAGAAGGAGGGGGATAGGATGCAAAACATGGAAGGCATGGTAACAAATGTCCGCAGCCTGGGAAATAAAATCCCAGACCTGGAGACATTGATAGTAGAGGCAGACCTGGACATAGTAGCAATATCTGAGACATGGTACACTGTTAATCATGGGACATTAATGTACCAAGTTATGCTCTGTTCAGGAGGAATGGAGGGTAAAAAAGGAGGGAGCATAGCCCTGTACGACAGAGAGGCTATAAAGGAGACAGAGGTACAGGGTAGACAAGGGAGGCTGAGGCACTGTGGATCATCCTTGAACCTGGCAAAGACTCAGCAATATGAACAGAGGTGATCTTCAGGCCTTTGGCACAGGGGAAAGAAGTGGACAGGGAGCTTGTGGATGGAATACACAATATGGCAACAAAAGGTGAAGTCCTGCTGCTGGGGGATTTCAGTATGCCAGTTGTGGATTGGTCCCCCCAGGCAGCTGGTTCAACCAGAGGCAGAAGCATCCTGGATTCCTTACAGGGGGCAGGTCTAAGGCAGCTTGTGTCTGATCGAGATAAAAGGCCATTCTTGATCTGATACTGACCAATGGGGACAAAATTTAGATATCTGTGTGGAGGGACAACTGGGATCCAGCAAACACCACATAGTGTAGTTTAGCATGGAACCCAGGACCCAGTCCAGTCACACAATGGCAAACATTCTGGTTTTCAAGAAGGCATACTTCACTGACATGGGGAGATGCATCTGGATAGCCTTCTTTAGAAGCCTGTAAAAGGGTGGCATTCAAGAGGTATGACGAAACACAGAAGAATGAGAATAGAGAGGTGTATCAGGTAAAACAGAGGGAAGCAGGTAAGGTAATGAAGGGATCAAGGGCTCAGATAGAAGAAGGGTATCAAAAGAAGACCAGACTTTCTTCAGGTACATAAGCAAGGAGAAAAAGGCAAGGAGAGAGATTCTGAGGACAAGGAGGATGACAAAGGGAGACTGCATACAGGGGATTAGTAAAAAGTATACATCCTGAACAGGTACTTCTACTGTTTTCACAGTGGAGAGAGACAGGGACAGTTCAAGCAGCAGCATGAACACTATACAGGGAAGTGGACACAAGTGCATTTTCAAAGGAAAGACTATTATTGAAGGGACTTCAAATTCTAGGGTGGACAAGGCCATAGGACCGATGGATACACCCAAGGGTATTAAGGGAACTAGGCAGGGATGTGCTTGCTGTTCTACTCATGGCCTTATTCAGCAACTCACTGGAAACAGGAGTGGTTCCAGAGGACTAAAGGAGAGCAGACATAGTTCAATTTTGTAAAGACATCAGCAGGGACAGTCCAGCAATTATAGCCTGGTCTGTCTTACCTGAGTCATGGGGAAATTAATGGAATCCATACTAAAAGAGAGACTGTTAAGAGTATCTTGAATCCAGTGGGCTGCAAGACCACAGGCAGCACAGATTCACAGGGGAAAGATCATGCCAAATGAATCTGGTAGATTTCTTTGACTGGATGACCAGGGAAATAGATAAGGGGAGAGCAGTGGACATGATTGAGCCAGAGTTTAGCTAGGTCTTCAGCACTGTGCCACACAGGAGGCTGATAAAGAAACTGAATGGCCTAGGGGTGGGATCCAAAATGGTTAATTGGGTTCAGTGTGCCTGTGCAACTGGTTTTGTGCTTGAGTAACATAGATAATCTTTGGCTAGTCACCTCTCTATCCATGGGATATACCACTCTGTATGGGTATGAAGGGTAGAAACCCTAAAGGAGGTTCCCACCCTTGAGGTGAGCAAGATTCACCAGCTATATGGTACCAACAGAAGAAGCCCATGGGAAAGAAAGGCATGTTGCTGGAGAAGGAGGGGTGGATGAAGGGCAAGGAAAAAATACTTGTGTGTGGAGTGAGGAGAGCAGCACTTAAATTGGCTGAATGGGAATGTGTCCAGTTGCATCGCCCCCTTAAACTACAGACTGTAGCCTTCCATTTAGTACATTAGCTAGTAAATGGATAAGAAACAGAGGGTGGTGGTTAAGAGCACTCACTCTAATGACAGGAGAGTGATCAGTAGGGTACCACAGGGATCAGTACTGGGACCAATCCTTCTGAACGTAGGGACACTGCAGAAGAACTGAAGGGAAGGTATGCCTTTTTGCAGATGATATCAACATTTGCTATAGGGTAGACACTGAGGAGTGATGAAGAGAATGATCAGGGATCTTGTGAATTTTGAGGAGTGGTAAAAAGCATGGCAGTTGGATTTAATGCCAAAAAGTGCAAAATCATGCACTTAGGGCATAGGAACCAAGAGCTGAGTACAGGATGGAGGGGTTATTGACAGTCAATAGACAGGAAAGGGATCTTGGGTTTTTTATGTCTGAGGACCTTAAGGTGGCACTGTTGCAAAGCAGTGAGTAGGGCTAGTGGGATGCTGGGGTGTGCAGGGAGGATATCTCCATCAGGAGGATGGAGGTAGTGTTGCCAGACCCCACCTGGAGTGCAATGTAATTTTGGAGAACAAACCTCGGAAAAAACATAGACCGGGTGGAGGAAGTCCACAGGAGGTCAACTAAAATGGTGCAGAATTTACATGAGAAACCCTAAGAGGAGAGACAGAGGATCTCAGCATATACACCTAGAAGGAGGAAGAGAAAGTGACATGATACAGGCCTACAGGTATCTTACAGGGTGAACAGGGTCCGAGGTCACTTTCAGATGTGAAAAACACCGGGTCAGGGAATGCAATGAAGCTGGGGCAAGAGAGAGAGAGATATGAAAAATATTGAGTGGAGTACACCTGGAACAGATTACCAGCTGAGTGGAGGAGGCTAAAACAGTAGGGGGCTTCAAGCATGTGTGGTGTAGACATAGCGGTATATTAGAGAAGAGGTGGGAGGGTTAATGGAGATCAGACAGCATGTGAGGAGGAAGATGAGGCAGGAAACATCTAGGCAGACTATGTAGATCAAGTGGTCCTTTTCTGATGGCAAGTTCAGTGTTTCTATGTTTATGGTTGCACTCCTACTATAGAAACAGGTTTTACTACAGTAGGCATCTGATTGTGAACTGTCATTCAGTTGGTGGCTGCTTTGGATGTGAGTGGAGGCTCTGTGCTGGTCGCCGTACACCATAGGTTGGGGGCAAGTGAGGGCCATTGTAGTGGTAGTGGGTGGGCTGGTCGAGGGGTAGATATTATACTCATGGGGCAGGGGAATCACTCAACACCAAGGATCTGGTATGGAAGAATTACAGCTTGCCAGACTACTAATTGGGACACGTGGGGAACCCTAGCCTGGATATGAGGCAAATGGTACTGAGGAATAACTGATCTTATCAAGTGTCTGATTGGGGCCCAGTTGATCAGTGGTGGGGGGTCTTCTGTCTTCTGGACACATGGGACAGATGTTTTATTACACAGGCATGCAGTTTGGGGGGTGGGGCACTGGACACCAGGACAGTTATTCCATGTACCAGTGGAGGGACCAGGGCTAGTGGTAGCCTGACATGGCCAGGTGTTGGGAGTGTAGGAATGCAGTCACACTTACCTGGTTTGGGGAGGCTCAGTAACTAGTTTGCACTAATGGATAGCTACCCTCCTTAACCCTCCCAGCATGCCGATGTGCCTATGCGCAAGGTGCTGTCAGCTGCTTTACACAGGTGCACAAGGATGAATTAGGGCCACTTACAAATGGGCTAGTGACTTGGTAACCAAGCAATCATATGACCCTGTGCAGTACTATCCTGCTTTACAGGTGCAAATTGGGATTAGCAAATTGATAACCTGTCTAACACTCACAAAAAAGCTTGAATATTCTGTTTAGGGCTTTTTAAAACCATTGTAACTGTTAAATGAACAAGGAAACACCCCGGAGTTGTGGTTGGTGACGGTGCACCTTGGCCTCATACCCACTGCCAGACCCCACCCACCTGGGTCCCAATCCTCTGCGTGCCTCCTCTGCCTGGATGATATTGGATGTCTTGGGTGCCAGAAGAAGTGGCAGTCCCGCCCTATGGATAAGCCAGGGAGGTCTCTCGCCAGGCAGAGGTAGAGCATTAGCGGAGCCTTGGGAGGGGACCCAGAGTGTGGGCATGGGGGGCAGGTTGGGTGGGAGAGAACTGGGGATGATGCCTGAGAGAGAGAACACATCTCCGGTGATCAGAGGAAAAAGAGTTGGTAAAAAAAGGAAAAAAAAGTTCCCAAACAGCATTCCCCCTTTTGATTTGAACCCAAATCACCTTTTGATAATGCAGCCACCAAACTTCCTGACTATCTAACTGCTGCAGGTATTACCAAACCCAAACCCACTGGTATCAGTTCAAAAAAGACACCCTGAATTTTGTCCCCGAATACCTAAATGCCAAGAGGCAGGCCTGAGGTGCAGCTGGTTGGCTGGTGTTGGCACACCTACCTGAACCAAACAACCCCCCAACATGTTTCCCTTGATGTCTTTAAATCTTGAACTGGCTTTCAGCGCCAGTGGACTTGAACACAGATAACTCTATATATATATATATATATATATATATATATATATATATATATTTATGCAACAGGGGTCAGGATAAAACTGTAGGATAAAACCATTTATCTTCGCTACTATGGTAATAAATTTATTTATCCACATAGTAACTACATCATCACCCATTTATCCACACAGTAACTACATCACTAGCTCATTTATCTACACAGTTCTCTTCAGAATTCATTTAGAATATTCGGCCTCAGAACCAATACTAATCATATTTAAATGTCAATAACTTAAAACGAAAAAAGATAACATGGTACTGTGAGCACGAAAATTGTTCAGCACAAAATTATCTACAAAATGAATAATGTTTCATTTACATAAACCCTGTATATTGTATATGGTTAGCAAGAAAACAGAAGAAATGTAATTTTTGTTCACTTTTGACAAACAAATATAAATAACTTAAAACAAAAATGATAGCATGGTACTGTGAGCACGAAAATGTTCAGCTCAAAAATATCTACAAAATGAGTGGTGTTTCATATATAGATACCATTTGTTTTTTTATAATTAGCAAAAACAGCATAAAATTCTATTTTCTTTTCCTTTTTGACAAATTATTTACACCTACCAAAATCAAAATGTTCACACAACATCTAAACCTGTTGCATAAATGGAATATGCAGCAGTTCGGTATAATGATAATGTATTTATCTTGTACAGTTTCCAGTGACCTCTCGTAACTCTCACTCGTGCCTTCGGCACTCGTGAGGTTACTTGAGGTCACTGGAAACTGTACAAGATAAATGCATTATCACACACTGAACCGCTGCATATCCCTTATATATATAAATAAAATATTCCCCAGGTGCAGGGAAATTTCTGCCCTCACTCACAGCTCTGCTGTATTAGTCCTAGGATGGCACACATCACTGAAGTCCTGGGAATAAGGATCAGTAGATGCAGAATCAGGACTGATGCTTAACACGTGAAGGTGTGGAAGCTGCAGCTTGGATCTTCAGTGCGACCCAAGGTCTTGAAGCCCTGTCCCCCCCCGGCCCACAAAGGTCCACTGCAGAGCATCACGCAAGACCCACCAACCACAAGGGACCCAGACATGGGAGCATGCCCACGGTCTGGCTCCCCCACAGGTCAGAGCACCAGGGCACAAACCCACAATCCCTTACTGCCAGCAGCCCCACTTGATAGGGGTCAGTGAGCTCCCCACCTAGCATGTTTAGGATTGATTCTTCAGATCATTTCCATTCTTTCCTCAGTTACATGCTACTCTGTGTAGTCAAGCAGTCTCAGCTACCTTCTTGAACATCAGGCTCTGGGGGCACTGTGCAGAGTCTGAAATTCCAGGGATTTAACACAACAGTCTCCCATCTTGCTGCATCTCAGGAGCAGACAGCAGGCACCCACCCAGACAGCACCCGCTCATCCCCCTGCCTCCACAGTCTTTCACCTCCAACACAGTGGCCACTCTTGTGCTCTGGCTCACACACAAGTTCAGCAACTCTTTTTCAAAAATACATCAAGAAAGTCCCACTTCTCACCATGCAGGTGCTAGTCAACTCCAGACAGAAGAGGCTCTCTTGTCAGCTTCTTAAAACCTGGGTTCAAATCCAGTTTTCATGTCCATTTTCTACAATCCATTTTTTCTGCCAAAAAACAGTCCTTTAACCTTGTCTTTCCCTTTTCCTGTTGACTTCTTGTCATTGCCAGGGTCAGACAGAACCTTTTACACTTTTTCTTCTCTCATCAAAAATCTTTGATCATCCGTGTCTCACCGATGTGGCGCAGATAAAACTGAAGAGGCTTTCTCCCCATCCTCTTGACACAAATCCATTTTCTTAATCCTTTTTCTCAATCCATTTAACCTGTACTCTGAACAATTTCATCACTGTGGTGCAACTTCTCTGGCAGCAACAAAATACTGCAGATCTCCCTCTCTGCAGAGCTGCCTGCAAAATTCTGTCTTTTCTCCCTAGATGGGGAAAGGCACAACCAGCTCTGGGAAACAGATGGCTGGCAGCCCCCCTCACAGCTCCATAACCCCACCTTCTCCCTATGGGCTGGAGACCCCCTTCCTGTGGAGGGGCTCCCACCAAACTGAACTTTGAAACCAAAGTTATTCCCCCTTGGGAGCTTTCTGGCAGCTCCCCATTGGCAGGAGCAACTGTCAACCAAAATTAACATGTACAAGGTTCCCGCGACACCTCACTGGTTGCTGAAAAAGGTGCACAGACTGTCCCCAGCATTTTTCTCCCAAGAGTCTTCACTGAAGTTCTACTCTTTAGTAGCCTCTTCCCTCTGATGGCCCAACAAACAATTTAGCATTTTTAGTTTTTTTCCAGCCACTCGCTAACGCTGAAACTTGTTTTCCCCAGCACCAGACAGACTGAGAAATATGTGTACTATAACAGCAGCAGGAATGAGGAATAAATGTTCTAACTCTACCTGGATTAGGTGAGTGGGGGACTACCAGACTACCAAAGAATTATTTTTTTATTGTGTCCAGAACTGACAGTGTGTGTATGTGTGTAGGGGGTTGCTGGCAGGCTGCGTTTGTGCAGTTAAAACAAGATTCCCAGAATCATTAACTAGCACTAACCACGCAGTGTGTTAACACTTGAAGAAAGCATTTAATATACCTGTACACCTTATATGCATTAGAGTAACCCCGAGTTGTATGAGCACCTGGTTGCAATTAGTAATCCTGTGCAAAAAAAAAAAATATAGTGCCACATTCACAGGTTAGCACTGCAGAGAAGAAAGCTTTTTAAAATAGTACCAGCTATGCTTATCACAATGCAGTGCTAATTCTGTTACAGTGGTATGTGGGTCCCCATTTTCAGATTAGTGTTGTGCACTCCTAAGTGCTACACCTGAGATAGCGCACAGCCACAGAAGGTGGTGGTACGTGTCACTCACTCCAGTAAGGAGAGATTGACTAGTGGGGTGTCGGAGGGCTGAGTAATGGGACACGTACTGTTCAGTGTCTTTATAAGTGGCATAACAGAAGAACTGGAAGGGAAAATGTGCCTTTTTGCAGATGACACCACAATCTGTAATAGCGTTGATAGGTGCAGATGGAGAGAAAGAGTGGGGACCTTAGAAAACTTAAAGACATGGACATGGCAGCTCCGGTTCAAAGCCAAAAAGTGCAAAATCAAGCATCTAGGGACTACAAGCCTAGAGGCTGAGTATAAAATGTCGAGTGAGGTACTTATGGTCACTAAGGAAACCTTTTATCCAGCACTGTGCTCTGTATGCAGGAGAGGATTACTCATTTGCATGGCCGTAGTAGTATATATGCACATGCACATGATCAGGGTAGCATCAAGAGATGCTGACTATGACACCGATCTAACCATGCTGTTTCCACAGTGTAATGTTTAGCTCTGCATGCTAACTTTCTGAAAATGGGGACTTAATTGACTAAAAATCCTGGCCGATGCCTCTTAAGATGCAGAAGGTAAACATAAAAGGGCTATCTTATCTGTTTATGTATTGTTTTATCATATTTTGCTTGCAAAATCTTTATCCGATTTCAAAACATTGTGATGTGACTTAAAATGTTTATAACAGACTACTTAAAATACAGTTTGTTTTTTTTCTTCTTTTACCTATATGCTGTCTTTATTTACTTATAAAAACACAGTCTGGTGGGATGGCCTAGCAACTTGGTGGTGATTGCACTGCCTCCCATGCCAGTGGCCCAGTTTTGGGGGTGGACCTGGGTTGCACAGGGGTTAGCCGGGGGGAGGTATGATTGAGCATCTCTCGGAATACTCTCCTCTCAATGTGGGGAAGTCTGACCACCTCGCTCTTCAACATCCACCTAGCTGAGGAGGGCTGGCAGGACAGTGGAGTTGCATAAGTGGGAGGGTCCAGGCAGGCATAAAGCAAGTATGTGTCTTTATATGCAGTTGAATCATTGCATGCTTGACTGCCCAGGGGATGAAACCAAAGGTAGAAAACCCCCAATGGCAGAATGATCCAACAACCTGATGCAGATTCTGCACTGCTAACCAGGCTCTGCTCCTGTGTTAATATGTGTCTCCTTGTCAGTGACCCTGGCCCTGCCCTTCCTGGCCCCAACACAGGGGATGTGTGTGTGTGTGTGTGTGGGGGGGGGGATCTCAGAACAAGTATGTCCAGTGGATGGTAAGTGATTGGGCTGGAGATGTCAGTGGGCAAAGGGGTAGCAGGGTGACTAAGGAGATAAAAATCTCTGTGGGAAAAAAAAAGAAATAAAACACAGTTTGAGAAGCTCAACCCCCAAAACAGACTGTGCATGCCTCCAGTGAGGCATCACAGTAAAGTTATTTAGTAAAACAATACAAATTATATGCATATGCCAGGTAAACTGATGAGAATTGAATACTGAGGGACTGCAGCAAAAATATATATTTTTGTTTCTTAACCAAGAAACGTTTATTAAACAAAACATTAAAATAAAAACTTAATCAAAACATAGTCCATAGAGTACGAACTAGCAAAGTTTTTGGCTTACACTTCCACAGCTCCTGAAGTGCTTCCCAAGCATTCAACTCAGATAAGTTGCTGGACTTACACAGTAATTAATTACACATAAAACCAATCAACAATTTTACTTGGAAAAATGCATGCAGCACCCTATGTATACAGGTATGTTAGGAATATCCTATATTAGCTTCCTATACAAATGTGTTGTCTAACAGTAAATGAAGGCAGCACTTATTTAAAAGAATAAACTAGAGCATTTTAAATTAGTTCTAAAAGTTTCTTGTCACATCACAATGTTCTGAAATTTGATTAAAGGTGTGCAAGCAAAACAAGATGTAAAATCCAATAAAGTAGAATAAGAGATAGCTCTGTTTTGTTTATCTGCTCTGCAGTTTCAAAAACCTCCTCTTGTCAAGCCAGCAGCTAACTGAATGCAGCAGACAAGCAGTTTAGCTGCAGGCCATTCAAGGGGGAGGGGCAGGGGGATGGGTAGTTTCAGAACATAGCCCATTTCAGTATATAGTTTATTTGTTTCAGTATATAGTGTATGTGAATTTTTCAGTCTACAGTGTATGTGTTTCAATACATAGTTTATGTGTTTTACCATGTAGTGTATTTGTTTCAGTATATAGTGTATGCAGATTTCAGTGCATAGTGTATTTATTTCACTAGATAGTGTATGTATTTCAATATGAAGTGTAGATGTTTCAATATATAGTGTATTTGTTTCAGTATATAGTGTATGTGCTTTTTTCAGTGTGTAGTGTATGCATTTCAATAGATAGTGTATGTATTTCAATATATAGTGTATTTGTTTCGGTATATAGCGTATGCAGATTTTTCTGTGCATAGTGTATTTATTTCAATAGATAGTGTATGTACAGTATTTCAATATAAAGTGTAGATGTTTCAATATATAGTGTATTTGTTTCAGTATATAGTGTATGTGCTTTTTTCACTGTGTAGTGTATGCATTTCAATAGATACTGTATGGATTTCAATATATAGTGTATTTGTTTCAGTATATAATGTATGAAGATTTTTTCAATATACAGTGTATGTGTTACGACCTATAGAGTATTTGTTTCAGTAGATAGTTTATGTGTATGTTTCAGTCTGTAGTGTATGTATCTCAATAGGTAGTGTATATGTTTCAGTACATAGTACATTTGTTTCAGTATATAGTTTATGTGGATTTTCAGTACTCAGTATGTGGATTTCAGTAGATAGTGTATGTATTTCACTATACAATGTAAGCATTTCACTATATAGCATATGTGTTTGACTATATAATATATGTATTTCAGTACACAGTACATGTATTTCACTATATGATGTATATATTTCAGTACATACTGTACGTGGTTCACTACACTGTGTATGTATTTCACTAAATAATGTATATATTTCACTGAGTTGGAGATATGGGTTCAAAAAATCCATGTATGGAACTATATGACAATATATGATCTTAGGCAAAGGTCACTTGAACTCTTTATGCTGTCTTCCACTCGGCTGTAGATTCAGGCACAAAAACATTAGGGCCCTGGCCACAGAAAACAAGACTGTTGTGGTTACAGTGTATTAATGCAACTCAGTTGAAATGTACAGTGTCATTTTGTTTTCACATTTAAACTTATTTAGCATAGGAATCTTTGAGCATATATGCCCATTTATAAAGGCACTAGTGTCAAAGTTACATACAATAGATTATTTAAAATGTAATATAAACACAAAAACATACATTATCTAATTATATTGACAAGCAGATAATATGATTAATAATTCAAGTACTTTGTCTTCAAAATGTGTTATAGAACCACAGCTTCCTACTTTACTTAAGAATCTATTTCAGTGTCTCCTAGATGTCATATGAAAAGATCTGTGTCCAAGTGAAGTTTTCCTAAAAGGAAGTTGCAGTACACCTTAACCCATATTCCTAGAAACACAGAAAGTGTTAAAGGTACTGTATGTAGTATTAATACCCACAGGGGTCATACCAAGCATGGCTCTTTTGCAGATCAAACTAGTGTGACACTTTCCCTATGTTCCAAAATAAGCCATCATATACTTTATACAAACTGCATGTATGGGTACATAATTCAAGTTTATGGCAAATCCACAAGGGATGATAGGAACTGGAATCACAACATCAGATGCACCAGATTTAGAGCTATATTTCTGAATTAGAATTTTCAGAATTAAAGGACAAAAATACTAATTCTGAAAAGGGGCCAGATTTGGAAATGGAATCATAATCAGAATCACCAGAATCCATTTCTGATTCTGCATCTGACTACCAATTTAAATATTCTCCTGCCCTGCAAATACACAGTAAAACACAGCCAACCTCCCCCCAAATAGTCCCCTGACCATCTAACACCTATTCTCCCTTTTTCTGTCCCCAGCAATTTACTGGCACTGTTGTAACTGTGCAATGACATCCAGCGAGGTCCTCCTTTGGCTGTCCTCCTCATCCCTGGTAACAGGGTGAGGCAGACTGGTGGCCTGCTCTGTCTAAATCTGGTGTCTCATCAATCCTTCAGTGTCCTCCCCTGTCATGATGTACCATGCATCCATCCAAATCTGCCCTCCGCCAAGTGCCATCACATTATGCCCCACTGTCCTTCCAGGAGGCAGTATAGCGCAGTGGGTTAAAGTTCTGAGCTGCAGATCTAGAGACCTGGGTTTGAATCCCACAGCCACCTAGGTGCATACTGTGGGATCCTGAGCAAGTCATTTAACTTCCTTGTGCTCCCAGGTCACATCTGGAAACAAGCTTTGGCTTAGTGTGATACTCCTGGTTGAGCAATGTTCCCTTTCCCTTCTCTTTACCCGGTGCCCATGCCTATGGCCTGCTGGCAGCTGTCCTGTAGTCATGATCTGTCACTGATATAAGTACACCCAGTATTCCTTACGGATACAGCTCATGAGAAGGGCTGACTGGCACAAACCTTGAGCCACTATCTCGGCCAGATGCCTAAGCAGGCATTCCTTCAGGCGGGTGCTTAGGTTTGTACCAGTTGGCTCCAACCTCCCTCGTGTATTGTATTAGGTAAGAATGCTGGAAGTAGGGATGAATTTGCTGTTGAAGTTCGCACAAGTTTAGAAAATTCACAATTCGAGAAAGTTCACGAATTTCCCAGCAGGCTGACACACTTTGTCAGTGAATTCATTATTTTGTAAATAAAAACTTCCAAATTGCATAAAATACCTCCTCCTATCCACTGTGGTGTAACTAATTGCACCTCCCAAAAACGTTGAAATCTTACATCCCATCCTATCCCCCTCTAGCACCCTTCTCCCCCACCCTGGTGAATTTATAGTATGTGTAATAATAAGTAACACCACATCATCCCTGATTCCCAATTGTATATAACATAGAAAAATAGAAATCTATTGGCAGAAAAGGACCCCTTGGACCATCTAGTCTGCCCTTTAACCCCTCCCTGTCTGGTTTATCATTCTTCCTTTATTCCATGCTATTATTACTTTTGTTTAGCCCCATGTAGTTGTCTCAAGCCCTCTTGAATTTGCTCATCGAATACAGATATACCCATCCCACACCTGTGCACCAGACACACTCTTCCCACCTTCCCCCAGCCTGACCAGGCTCTATTTTACAAGCAGCACCCCCCCAACGCACCCAACCACCCTCTGACTCCCACCATTCTCCTCTCCCTGGCACTCAGTAAATATTGTTTTATGTAATATTGTAATAAAGAATGCAATCCCCTGGTGCAGAGTGCCTGCTTTCTTCAGTGTCTGTCTTGGTAACAGTGTGGTCACATGCATGAAAGGTGACATCTTTTTTTTTTTTTAGTAAAACTTGATTTTTCAGCCAAGCAGGTTTAGTAGGAGCAAATATATCACTATTTAACATTCATGCATGCAACCACGTCATTAGTTACTGGTGAGAAGGAGAGTGCTAGCAGGGGGATGGGAGAGGTGTTAAAAGATTTCAAATCATTTTTGTGTGGGAGGAGGGAACTACACCACAGTGGGTGAGGGGGAGGGTTTTATGTAATTTAAAGACTGCAGTTTTCTTGTTTTTCAGTGGCGAATTGTACAAATTCACAAGGTGTTTACTATGTGAATTGCCCAATTTGCCTGCGAATTAGCAATTTGCATAATTTCTTCACACAAATTTGAGCAATTTACTGGGTGAATAAATACACAAATTGCTGTCATCATAAAAGTGAATTTGTTGGAATTTGCAAATTTTTCATGCAGCAAATTTTGGCAACTTTGCACACCTGTAGCTAGAAGTGCACATGCTGGCAATGAACTGTGTGCGGCTTTTGTGACCTGAATCCATTAATGCAGTGTTCAGGACCTGAACAACTTTTCCTCAAATTCAGTACATTGCCAGTATGTGGGGGACTGCACCAATCATCTGCCAGTAACTGACTAAAGGGGGCCGGGGCTTAGAAGTTAAATTGCCCATGCTGCTCGCAAGCACGAGCATTAGCACGAGCATTTGAGGGGCGCGACCACCAATCAGAGTAGAAAAGTTGGTTATTGGACAAATTTACCCCAACAGCTTCTTTGTACAAAAAGGTAATTTATTAAATACATTATGGCTCAGAAATATGTAAAGGTGTGTTTAGCCGTTTTTATGATAATAATGTGCTTGGATCATTTTCATTTTGGGTTGGTAAGGAGTGGATCTCCTGGGTGGAATGTGATAAGACCAGGGAAATGCATAATATGGAACTTAATTGTTGGGGTGAGTTTCATCAACAAGTGAAATATTTGGATGGGATACAACAAAATCCCTCCAATAAGTTTAAAACAAATACCCCATCTGCTGCTATGTCTGTTTCTTGGCATGTGTTGCACAAAGGGAATCAGGTGAAGGGTTTAAGGCCTGGTACATTTTTAAGGGTAAAAACAGTGAAATAGGTTGTTTTTATTTAATATTGCTATTGATATTGCTATTGATTTTAGCTGGGGATACAGAGACTAATCTGGGCCCTTTAACTGCTCAGGATCTTTTTCAGGGAAATCAGTTAAAAGGTTTGCAAATAGTTTCTTTCAATATAAGGAGTCTTCAACCTCATTTAGATGAATTAAGGGTATGGATAGAGCAGAGTAACTATGATATAATTGGATTAAGTGAAACATGGCTGAAACCACACATTCCCTCAAATCAAATCATGGTAAATGGTTATTCAGTTTATAGACAAGATAGAGGAAGGAATGGGGGGGGGTAATGTTGTACATTAGAGAGGATATTATTGCTGAGGTTGTTGCCAGAGGCCCCTTGGATAATCATATTGATTATCTAACTGTTAAAATCAAATTGGGTGCATCAGGGTGTAAACATTTATATTTTACCTGTTTCTATTGTCCTAAATTTAAATTTGTTAATTTTCCAATTTTTGATGTATGGATGGGAATTCATCAGAACAGAAGGAAACATTATCATGGGAGATGCTGATTCTGATTGAGGACAAGAAAGTTAGGTTGCAAAATTAAAAACTAAAATGAATGCCTTTTGCTTTGTCCAGTTAGTCAAAGTTCCTACTCGATTTAATTACAAAACTAATAATCATTCTATCATTGATTGGATAATGACAAATCATCTGGGTAATTTGTGCAATTTGAATGTTCTATCTGATTCTACTTCTGACCATTGTCCCATATCTTCTGTACGTAAAATGGTTAGACAAATTTTCCCTCCTAATTTTATTCACTAAAGGAGTACAAATAGACATAATGTGGAAACTTATAGTAAAGACTTGGAACTGACTGACTGGACTAAAGTAATGGACTCACCTGTCCTTGACTATAAAGTAGCCCAGTTTACAAGTTATATAGTCAGCTTATTCAACAAACATACCCCCTGTAACAAAATGGAGGGTGAAGGGTACATTTTCCCCATGGTTAAATAAAGAACTTTGTGACTTTATTAAAAAGTAGGGGAAAAAAATAAAACATTATTTAAAGGTTAAGGATGTTGATTCTTTGAGGCTATATAAGACTTATAGGAATGAAGTTAAAAAGAAAATTGTTGAAGCTAAAGCTCGGTATCTTAAACAAAATCAGTTAAGAAATCTGAAAGATCCAAGAAAATTTTGGCACTCCTTTAAACATATCTATAATCCCCAATAGGACAGAGGTATGAAATGTATTACGTTAGATGGTATTTTGATTTCTGATGGATCAATTGTGGCAAATTATTTTAATGAATTTTTTTGTTTCTAAAACAATTAGTGGTATGGAAGCAAAAATGGTTAGGGAGATTGATGATGGTAGTGATTCTGATAGGGATAATAATCAGCCTTGCTTCATTTTTTCTGAGATAGGGGAACCAGAGGTTTTGAAATTGCTATTAAATCTGAAGGATGGTAAAGAAGGAGGGATAGATATGATTTCATCTACTTTACTAAAATGCTCTGCTTCTTATGTGAAGGGTCCCTTAACGGTCTTGTTTAATCTTTCATTACAACAAGGTATTGTACCTGCCCTGTGGAGGGAATCCATTGTGATTCCTCTCTACAAGGGTGGTGATAGATTTAATGTGTCTAATTTTAGGCCTATTTCCTTGTTATCTGAAATTAGTAAGTTACAGGAAAAGTGTGTTCACCAGCAATTACTTTTATATCTTGAGGAACCGAGTATACTTCTTGATCAATAGCATGGATTCAGAGCTTGTCAATCCACTGCGGTGGCACTGGCTGGGTTCACGGATGCTGTACTGTTGGCAGCGAAGGAACGTAAGGCCACCGGTGCAGTCTTCGTGGACTTGGCCAGTGCCTTTGACATCGTGAATCATAATATTCTGTTACACAAATTAAGGAAACTAGGAATTAAGGATGTTCAGTTAAATTGGTTTTTGAGTTATGTGTTAAAGAGTATTCAAAGAACTAAAGTTAACGGCCATATGTCTCAATCCAGAGAGATAATGGCAGGTGTTCCTCAAGGGTCGGTGTTAGGTCCTCTTTTCCTTTCAGTTTTTATTAACGATTTACCCCTTTCTTTTACTAATAATAATAGTTTATTGTATGCAGTTGATACTGTGTTTTGGGTATCAGGGTCAAATAGTTACAAAATTCAGGATTCCCTTCAAAAACAGTATGATATATTTGCAAATTGGATTCAGGTAAAAACATTGGTTGTTGATGAAGTTAAAACAAATGTTATGATGTTCGGTACTTCAAAAAGACTTCAAAAACTTGACCCAATTCATATAGTAGGTCTTGGTGGTAATCCTCTCTCTTTGGTTACCATTGTTAAATATCTAGGTTTATACCTGGATCCAAACCTTAGTATGGTTCCTCATTTAGAGAAGTTGGGTGTAAAAATCCATCAAAAACTTGGCTTTCTTTATAGAAATATTAAATTCTTAACAGAAGAAGCTCATTATACTATAGCTAAATAAGTTCTTTTTCCAACATTAGATTATGGATGTATTGCTTTTGCACATTGTAATCAGTTGTTTGAGTCAAAATTTAAAGTTTTGCATGATGATATTTGTAGATTCGCCCTACTTGCCCCATTCAGAACTCATTATTGTCAGCTTTACTTAGATCTTGGAGTACTTTCTCCAATTAACCATATAACATGTATGTTAATACATTTTGTTTTTCGGATAACATGTTCATGAGATCCCTTGTCTTTATATAAACTAGTTGTAGCTAAAGATCATGGTAGGGGTACAAGACTACATTGTTCAAATCAATGTTATTCCTGTTTTCAGGTTACAAATGAGTAGGAACGCATTTTCCTGGCACACAAGTTCATTTTTAAATGAATCTGGAGAATTGATTCAAAAAGCACATTCAGAATCTCATTTTAAACATTTATTGTTAAGAAGCTATAATGTGATACTGTTTGCAATTGTGATTAATTATTCCGTATGTTGTGTAGATGTATTTTTGTATTGTAATGTTATGTGTCAGGCATGGCTGAAAAAGGGCTGTGCCCAGTCCACTTTCAGGTTAAAAATAAAACAAACAAACATATAAGGGCTACTGGCCAGTGGCCAGCAGGCCATGCAATAGATTAATGGAGGGTTTTAAGTCATGGATGGGGTGGACTGGGTAGATGGGTACTTGGTGACAAGGAACAGTGGGGCACAGTGTAGTGATGCTTGTCAGTGGGCAGATCTGTAAGGATGCACTGGACAACATGATAGAGAAAGACAGTGAAGGACTGGTGAGACACAGTATTTGGATGGAACAAGGCACTAGTCCACCACCACCACCACCATAGTACCAGAAATGAGAAGAACAACTGCAGCAGGACTTCATTGGCTCTCACTGGAGAATGACAAATACCAGTAAGTTGCTGGTTGGGGGGAATGGGATGTGAGACTGGCCACTTTATGAGTCTTTTTTTTTTTTTTCTAAGTTTTACTTCAGGTTTGCATCATGATGGGATCTGTTTTACTGTGTCCTATTTGCTTACTTTGCTGGGTGGGGGACTATTTTATTCAGTTGTGTTGTGCAAAATTGAAATATTTCACCTGACAAAATATTTCACGTAATTCCGCAATTATGCAAAATTTTTCACCTAGGAGAAACAAAATGTCACCTGGTTTTCTGATTTTGTATAATTTTGAAATTTCATGTAAAATGCTTTGGTCTGCCAATTTCACCAATTAATGCTTATTTTTTTTTTTTTATCAATCAATCAAAATCTTTATTTATCCAGGTGATCATCATTGAGCAAGCTCATTTACAAGATGGACCTGCTATTGTCAAAGATAGTTATACATACATAGGTTAAGGTACAGAATACAAAATGTGTGAAGAGATACAAGTAACCATTACAGAAAAGTGGTTGGCGCAGGGTAAACATTCCAGGTGTTCTCATTGGAACATATGCATCACACAACATTATTGTGGTATACACAGCCTTCATGGATACAGAATTTGAGGTAGCATAATTATTCATTCTTAATCAAACCACTATCGGAAGGTACAATTCTTTGCATTTCAGCCCTCAGTGACTGTTTAACATGCTTGGGTGAGAATCCTATGCTACCGAGGGGCCCATAATGAGGTCTGTAACTTCTACTTAAGTGGGTGGTGAGAGGAGAGTAGTATGGGGGAAGGTGGTGCCATGGGTGCTGAGGGCCAATATGGTGGCTGACTAGTAAACTTAGTTAAGATAGGGAAGGAAGGAACTATGTTCGTGGCTGAATGTGGTAAGAATAGGGAGTGGACCATCAGCAGGACTGCTAGGAGCTATGGAAACACTTACAGGTTTCAGCAAATGTTTTGTCATAGATGGTCCTAGACAGGGCAAAACTGACAGGAGAGTTGAGTCTCAATGTTCTTTGTACCCTGTTCCAGATTGTGGCAAGGCGTGGCTTATGGCAGCCCTACCAAAATGGGTACTAATCCATGGGATTTTCAGGGAAATTAGCGAGTGGCTTCTTAGGGCATAGGTAGTGACTGGGCTCAAGGGGAGGCAGGCAACAATGTAATCTGGGAGTTTGTTAGTAAGGGCTCAGAATGTCCAAAGTGCTGCATTTCTACACCGCCTGTATTGAAGGGATGGCCATCCTACGGCTGCGTATAGAGAGCAGTGATGAGTGGAGGATGGGAGACCAGTTATAAATCTTAATGCTCTGTGGTATAGGACATCCAGTTTTGCAAGGTGTGAGATGGAGCACTGGCCATAGATAATGTCAGCATAGTCGATTAATGAGAAGAATGTTGACTGAACAAGCTGTCTTTTTGCATCTGCGGTCAGGAGGTGTTTAATTCTGAAGAAGAGGCCAAGCCTCTACCTGAGCTTTTTCATCAACTCTTCTGTGTGCTCCACAAAGGAAAGTTTGTTATCCAGCCATATGCCCAGATATTTGAATTTAAACTCAAGGTTTTCACCTAGTAGAGTGGTTATGGGAGGAAGAGTACCAGCAGCAGCAGAGTAGGCTGTAGTGCTAGATGGTGAAAAGAGCATGGCCTTGTTTTTTTTTTGCATTTAGCAGTACCTTTTTACTGAAGCTGGTGCTGCAGCGTATTGAATTCGGTTTGTAGATCTGTGCATGTGGCTCCAGGAGAGTCACGGCTTAGATAGAGCACCGTGTCGTCAGCAAACAAGTGGATACTGGCTTCCATAATGCCGAAGTCCAAGTTGTTAATGTAGATGGTGAACAGTAGCGGTCCCAATATGGATCCCTGTGGAACTCCTTTTTATTGGTTTGAGTGGAGAGAGCTCTCCTTCAGCCTTAATTGTTGCTGCCTATCAAAGAGGTAATCTCGGAAACAGTCCAATGAGGTTGAGTCCATGCCTATGGTTTTTAAGGTGGAGAGAAGTAGGCAGTGGTCAACAGTATCGAAGGCCTGACTGAGATCCAAAAACACAGCACAAAAGAATTTTTTATTGTCAAGGTCCCATTGCCAGTCATTAGTGACTTTGGCCAGCTCTGTAACAGTGCTGTGCTTTGCTCTGAAGCCGGACTGCATGGGGTTAAGCAATGTAGAGTTGTCAAGGAATGATCTCAACTGTAAATCCATGTTTTTTTCCCGCATTTTTGAGAGTATAGGTAGAAGAGAGCTTGGCCTATAATTGTTTAGGTTGCATGGGTCCCCTGCTTTAAATAGGGGAATAACATGTGCAGTTTTCAATTCCGCAGGTATAGAGCCCTGGGCTAGGGACAGGTTGAATAGGTGTGATATAGGTGTGGCAAGTATGTGGTAAGCTATTTTCATAAAGTACGGGTCAAAGGAGTTGGGTCCAGTGCTTTTTCTAGTGTCTAGCCTTAGAATAAGGTCTTCAACTTCTTTTATGGTGGTTGGGGAAAAGGAGAAGATCATATCTTTGTTACTCTGTTCTGAGGACTGGGCGTTGGACTGCGGACGGAGACTACTTACCGGCGCATTGTCAAATGCCATGCCTGCAGTGGCAAAGTGGTTGTTGAAGGCTTGAAGAATTTCGGATTTATCAGTGAAAGTGACATAGTCGATGGTGATTTTGGAAGGTAGTACACTACCTGGGGAGTGGCCAGACAGTTCCTTTATGGTGGACCAGAATTTGGTTGGGTTGTTGGATGTGGAGAGTAATTCATTTTGATAAAATTTGGCCTTGGCCTCTCTGACCATTTTCGTGCAGGCATTTCTAGCTGTCCTAAAGAGATAACAGTCTGCATCAGCACATGATTTCTGGGCCTTTTTCCATAGCTGGTCTCTTTTGAGTAAGACATTCTTTAGATCCGGTGAAAACCAATGGCAGGTTCTGGTTTTTATTCAAACTTTAATTTGGGAAGCATGTTTGTTTAGGGCACTGGCTATGATATCATGGAGAACTACATAGGCATCACCCACTGATTTAGCCAAGTAGAAACTCTGCCAGAGCAAAGAGTTTTTTAGCTCGAGTATGTAGGCCTTTGGGTCAAAATTCCATCTGGATCTTTTAGTAGAAAACTTTGATGTAGATAGTGGTTTCGTGATGGTTCTTATGCCAGCTATAAGGCAGTGGTCGCTAACATCTGCTGGAAGGATACCGGCATGGGAAAAGTAGTGTGGTTTGTTGACAAGGAGGACATCCAGGAGGGTGCTTCTCATTGGATTTTTCTTGTTGGTGCGTGTAGGTTCAGTTATAAGTTGGGTGAACCCATGGGAGTCACAAAATTGTTTTAGGGGTAGCGATCCGTTTGATAGCCAGTCGTAGTTAAGGTCGCCTAATATAACTGTTTCCAGAGGTGTCGTGTCCATTTGTGAAGACAAATGGGTCAGTAGCTGAGGTCCGGCTGCTGGGGGTCTATAACAGCCTATTATGTGGAATGCCACAGACTGGCTCAGTTTGACCCTGAGAGACAGGCATTCAAATCCTCCCGCAATGGAAGTAGAATCTAGTATAGATACTGTAAATTTGTTTTTAACATAAATGGCTACTCCTCCCCCCTGGTCTTTCTATCTGCTCTGAAGAGGAGATAGTTGGGGATAATAACCTCACTGTCTGGTGTGGAAGCCTGAAGCCAGGATTCTGAGATCACAAGTATGTCTGGGGCAGTATGAGTAATCCAGGCCTGGACAGAATCCAACTTCTTTAGGAGGCTGCAGACATTGACATGCAGGAAACTGATTCCTTTTAGTGCAGGAATTTCAGTTGGAGATGAAATCAACTTTGTGGGGCCAAGATTGAGATCGACATCTCCTGAGCACAGTAGTAGGAGGAGCACAATTCTTTTCAGATTGGGAAGGAGATATTTAAAAGCATGGGCCTTGTTGCGTTTCATGTAAGATAGATTGCAGGGATCCAGGGACCGAGGCATCCTCTTGTGTTGCCCTGCCATTGCATAGATCAAGGTCCAGGTGGAGTAACACCAGACTATGCAGCATATGAGTGGCTGGGGTTTGGGGCCACGCATAGCCGAGTAGTTTGCTGTCCCACCTTGAATAGATTCAACATAATTTGACTGAATCAGAGGCAACCAAGGGCAGCATAATAAGTACATAGTCTTGTTATGTGGGTATCCTGATAGTGTAGGGCATGTCCCTTTATTTGAGTCAAGTATGTCTGGTGGTCCACTAATTAGGTAGCAGGGAAAGACTGGCTAATAAACAAAGCCAGCCGAGACCTCTCATGGTTGCTTTGCAAAGGGGAGAGGTGTGCTACCACGGGAACTGCTGGTCAGGGTCTTAAGGTCCCCAAATTTGTTTTATATATTATTAATGCTGCAATATGTTAGGAGTCGGTGCACAATAAAAGAAAATTAGGAGTAGCCCTGACAGTAGCACGTCTCAGAGCAAAGTTTATTTGATGTGGGCTCTTCATGGAAGGAAGGAAAGTGAAGGGGAGGGCAGAGAATATCTAGGATGCAAAAGTATATTTTCTTCAGTGGGGACTGGTAGAGGTGCCTATGCAGAGTGGAGTGGGCCAATGGAAGATTGAGGGTGGAGCTAGTGGGGCTGTAAAATAATGCTCAGGAAGGGGGATGGGCAAGTGGGTGAAAATTTGCGGCTTTGCCGTACCTTGCAGGCAGGGAGCATCCAGGGCAGTGGTCTCGGGCGCTGGCTAGGGAAGCGCCGACTGCCCGGTGGCTGCTAGTCCTACAGCCGGTGCTGCAGAGTCCCTAAGGGAGACAGAAGGGGGACTATTAGTAGCAGTCCCAGTCAGCTGAGGCCAGGCAGACCAGCGGAGGTGCAGAGTTACAATTTACACAACAAAGGAGTGATTTCCTTGGTGCCCCTGTGTCTAATTGCAGTCTGCACTGATTCGAAGAAGGGCTGTAATCACTAAAATTGTACCCTCCCCAAGCAGATCAAGCAATATTTCTAATACACTTTGGCATACTACTTAACATTTAAACATCCACATTTTCCTTTTTCCCCTTAGAAATCAAGAGAACAGCTCCTTTTGGGAAAGTTAAAAGTAAAAAGAAAAGATTTTTTAGGGCGAGCCAATCGGAGTCCACCTGAGAAAGGCACTCACGCTCCGATAGGCTGCGACTTTGTCGTACCTTGCAGGCAGGGAGCATCCGGGGCAGTGGTCTCAGGTGGTGGCTAGGGAAGCGCCGACCGCCCGGTGGCCTCTAGTCCTACGGCCAGTGCTGCAGAGTACCACAATATGGTAGTGGTCTGGATGGAAGGGATCAGCAAGCAATCTCTTGAAAACTGCTATATTAATATATATTTTTTTGTACTGCACAGGTGATAAACAAACAATGTTGTCACCTTGTGGTGCAATTTTGCCTGCGTAACTTTTGATTTCACTGGCGGATTTTGCTCCAAAAGTGAAATGTGCAATGCATTGTGGGTAAAAAGGTCAAATATCACGTGCAGCTTGTTTACAACTCATTCTGCTGTGTGTTGAGTCAGAATGCAATCTGTTGTGGTGCATCAGAGCCAATATAGCCTTTTAAAACCTCTTTAAAACTTGTTTTTGAGAGCTAAGTGCTCCAAAATATATATTTTTTTTCCCCTAGTGCTGCTAGGGAACATTTTCTAATTTTGTAGATTTTTGCATAATGCTTAGTTTAATAAAGTTTTACTTTTGTCCGAGTCTTCGAAGGAGTTGAGTGGGGTGAAGTGGGGTGGGGTAGGAGTGTAAACCAGGCTATTTCTAGCCTTATTTATTACTGTTATTTCTTATTAATTTTGTTATATCTTGACAATTTTTTTTTCTCTGAAGCTACTCTGTCCTGTTTGAGAGTTCCTGCCGCTGTTAGCCTGTGTTATATATACCATTTTAGTTATGATTGTGAATTTTAAAGTTTTAAACACACAGAGCTGATCCATTATTTTATTTTTTATTTGTTTGTGCTTAGTTCTATTTGCTGGGGTGTTAACTTGTGTCACTTAAACTGTGAAAAATCAACAGTTCTATATTTTTTTGTATGGAAACTTAAATACTTTTACTTGATCACTTGAACTTGTCCATTTACAGTTGCACTGCTTTGTTGAATTGCTCCCCTGTATTTTATTGCTGGAGCTTGCCTCTGCACATTGCACGGTGTTCCTGTGTTAGTTGACGTACCTTACCCTTTCTCTGTTACAGCACTGTTTGTTTATCACCTGTGCAGTATAAAAAACTATATATTAATATAGCAGTTTTCAAGAGATTGTTTGCTGACCCCTTCCATCCAGACCACTACCATATTGTAGTACTTGCCTTTGCTGAGGTTTTATGGTTGTCTCTGCCCTTATATAATAAAAAAATGTTTGTGGTATTAACTAAGTAATAACACGTTACAGTACTTTAGTTGTCCTGACACAGGTGATCTGTATTTAAAGTCATTCACTTGTGCCTTTTTTCCTTGTGTGTGTTGCTTTAATTCATGTTTGGGGAAAGAAAAAAGTTACCTTTTTGTTTTTTACTAGAATATGCTACCTACTATATATGGTATTAGTTGTACTCTAAGTGCTGCTACCTGTCCTGATTGTGTTTGGACTTGTAAGGAAGCCAGTACAGTAGGTGTGATGTGTGAGGTGTTATTTACAGTTAATAATACATCCTTTCTTGAAATACTCCCAGAGAAAGGCAAAGCTTTGAAGCAGCAGCCAGCAAAAATGCCTGCTAAGAGACAGCCCAGTACAGGGGGGAAACGTGGCAGGGGGAGTGAGGGAGCTAAGAAGTCTGCTGAAAAGAGTACAACTTCAGTTTCAGTTCCCCATAGCAGTGAAAGCACACGTATGTGTGCTGCATCCGTGTCTTCTGCTGTGGACTCCGATGGTGCGGCAGGAACCAGCGAAGGAGTTGTTGGTAGTACTGGCATACCTGTGTCTTACTTTTTTAATGCTCAAACTGTTGCATCCACGCTTATGGGGGATGATGACAATGAGAAGAAGGGAGGCACTGACACCATCACAGGAACAGTGGTCCAAGGAGGAGGGTGATAAGTCTGTTGGTGTGACTGTCCTGGTTCCTGCAGGAGCTGGTGATGATAGTGTTCAACCAGAGTCTGATAATCCTGGAGATAGGGATAGTCAGGTCCCTGAGATGCTTGTAGAGAAAGAAAAAGGTGCCGTGCTGCAAGAAGACAGTGATAGGGAGGAAGAGGAAGAGGTGGAAGACAAGGACATCATCACTATCAGTGGTGACGATGACGACTGGGATGATCCCACATGGGAGCCGGAGTTAAAAAAGGTCAAGGGTGATGTAGGCTATTTACATGCACAGACTGTGGGTCAGTCTGTCAACAAACCTATTAGCAAACCTCCAAGCAGTCAAGTCACCCCCCCCCACAAAAGTACTCTTATGAAAGTGATGAGAGCAGCCCAAAAAATACACACTTCCACATCTGAAGTCCAGAGGTCAAAAGTCCCTAGTTTGGGACTTTGATGTGCTTGATCCTGCTGATGAGACCATAGCAATATGCCAACTTTGTCAAGCACGTATTAGTCAGGGGGGAAAAGGGAAGCCATGGATCACATGCTCCACGTGCTGGACAAAAATACCCATGTATCCAACATTTTACAGTCCGCTGACTTTGCAATCACCACCATGCTGGATCCATGCTACAAACGTGGCCTGCCTTCTATAATTGATGGAGGTCATCAGCGAGTACAAAAGTTAACCGAGAACCACATTAGAATGGTACTGCACACATGAAAAAGGCACGCACTGCGGCGAAAATGGGTGTTGCTACCACCACCAGCGGCTCACAGGCAACCTAATCAGACAAAATGGGAACGGCAGAGCAGAAAACAGCAAACAATCCCATTTGGGATGTTCTCTTTCAGGTGGGAGTGGAAGATATGGTGGAAAAGGGGAGGAGACAGATGAGGCAACTGGACTCAGGGCAGCAGAACAAATGATTGAGGCCTGCATGGGGGACCCAAAGCACCTTGCCATTACTGATGAGCCACTGCTGTACTGGAGCAGCAAAATGACTGACTGGCCAGCACTAACATCGGTTGCTGTGAAATACCTGAGCTACCCACCATCCAGTGTCAGTGTGGAATGAGTGTTTAGTGCAGCTGGGGCCATTGTGAGTAACCGTAGGACCAATTTGTCACCCAAGAATGTGTCCATACTAACATTCATCAAAATGAATGAAAGGCACATTCCACACAACATAGTGATGT
Source organism: Neoceratodus forsteri (assembly GCA_016271365.2). NCBI lineage: Eukaryota > Metazoa > Chordata > Ceratodontiformes > Ceratodontidae > Neoceratodus > Neoceratodus forsteri. The sequence goes on from CM057453.1 coordinate 1,269,545,035, forward strand.
CAGTGGTGTTGCCACAGGAACTGTGTCTCGGTGATGAGGATGATGTCAATACCTCGACTAAGGCATCCACCAGCAGCGAGATGGATGAAGCAGCAATGATGAGAGAATTCCCACCTGGTGAGAATTCCAGTCTTGAAGACTATGAGGGGTGCTTCTTGGATGATGTGGAAGTGTAAAAAGGCTGAGGTTACTCGAAGGCCACCCCACAAACACTTTCAGCTCAGTATAGTGTTATAACTTATTTTTAGCTATGTACCATTGGATTGGTTATGGTAATGTGTTATCTGCTGCAGTGTGAATCAGTTTCATTTGATCACCCTTTGCTGTAACCTGTTTGGTCCCCAATAGTCCCCCAGCCTATATAAAGCAGCAGCAATGAAATTACCATAACCATAAAGATTTTGCATGATTACAGTTATAATGTTTTACTTCCAGAAGTATCAATATACACATTTTACCTTTCATGTCAACTATCCACCTCATCTTACAGCAAGATATGTTGTCTTGATGTCCATAAAAGTGTCCATGCTGGCACATGCCACAACGGCCCCCCACCGCCACTTGACGCACCCATGCACTCCATGTGAGCAAAAAAATATTTTCTGCCACTTACTATCAGTGACAAGTTGAAGAACCCTGGCCACTAGTACAAGTAGTGTATGAATGTAACATGCTCATTGAACCGTTAACACCACAAGGTGAACACATTTTGAGAAATGGTGAATGGTGGCCATCTTTAATGATGCAAGTCTTAAATTACAAAAGTAATCATGAAAAGGTTTAACAACTTGCAACATCCAATTCCCCCAAAAAGGTTACTTATGGTATACTACCAAGTTAAAGTTCTTGTACCGAAACTGCGATGGTTCCTGGGGGGGGGGCAGGGGCAGGGCAGGGAGGTGCTTGCTGTCCTCAGTTTGGATCCCACATTTTCATGATTACTGCAGCTATGCCACCTCAAATGATTAGACAAGACATTAGCCCCCTCCACCTAATTATTTACTAAACACCATCTCAGCCATCCATTTCTACATATAGTTCCTCCCTGGATGTGGGTGGTGTTTACTCGTTAATAGTATGGACACCATTGGCCAACATTTCAGTTCAATCAACACCCCCTGTCTTCCATGCAGCACAGCTCCTGCAGGGCCTGGATGGATGTAGTCATCACACATAGATAGGATGACTCCTCAACAGAGGAAAATGACCTAAGCAAGACCAAAGATAAGAAAAAATGACGAATACTCATCAATCTTCATACCTGGTTTTAGCAAGCAAATTAGAACAAGCAGAGAAAAAAAAATGTATACTTACCATATCCCATGATGTCATTAAACTGCAGAAATTGCCCCCAGAAGGAACATGCTGGGTGGGACACACGATTCCAGACCATGATGAAGCACAGTAATAGGCATTCCCCTTACCCTATTAGTACTGCCTACCTGGAAATAAGACAAAAAGCAGAACACATTTTGAGGATTGTAAAAGGTTCCAGCCCCACCTCCCACCACCAACATCCCCCACACACAGAAGACCATAAAAAATGAAGACATACTTACCTCAGGGACTGTGAAAGTGGGACCATTGCACAGTTAAATAAATCCCCCAGATCTGGTTGAGCGGCAGCAGGAGTGAGAGTTAACTTCGCCAGAATTCATGATGTTGACAAAAGCAAAAAAGAACACAGTTACTATCAAACGCAGACATCCAGATGGCAGTAACAGACGTACTCCACTAGTAATGAAAAATTAAATACTGTCTGCCTTGGGAATGGAAATGTGGTGCGTTCCAACATCCCTAGATCCTAATCCCAGCCTGGCATGATGGTGTCATCCACAGCACACTGAAAAATAATATAAAAGCAGTACAAACATATCAAAACTCAAGATGCCACAATACCAACCCACCAACACCCTTATCTTGCACAGGAAAAAAAAAATAAAGACAGATACTTACATGTGCAGCAGCAGCAGTATGGACTCTGTGAAGATAATCCACCATCAACCATCCAAAACAATACTTTCTGTAGTAACTTGGCAAGTAGTAGTCAAAGACAGCAGCAGTCAGCAAGCTACATTGCCACAAAATGTCATTCACTCCCTTCCCACCACCAGGCAAGTTACGACCACAGAGTCAGTCAACACAGCCAATCAGGACAGCAGCATAGTGAAATTGTAATTCTACATTTCTATCTCAATCAGTTGAAAAAGCAGCAGCAGGAGGAAATAACTGTGAGTAGCAGCAGTATTTTGCAGGAGGAATTCATTTTCTCTGCATGGCACCCCTTTTCAGATCCATGAGGTGGTAGCACAGCATTTAACATCAGGACTGACACCAGATTTCATTCTCAATTTGATGTAACATTTTTTGGGGAAACATTTCTGGACATGTACAGCCTGTTCTGTGCTCGCAGAAACAAGATTCCACATGAGATGACTTGCTTGGGCACCATATAACAACATGGCTGAGACCCGATTTCTGTTTGAATTTACTGTGACATTTTTTTGGAAACATTTCTGGACCTGTAGGCCCTGTCTGGCATAAACTGCACTGAGATTCAGGCTGAAATAATTGCTAAACATGGCCCAAAACAGCAATTTAATGTCTAGATGGTGGTGGCGGTGGTGGTGGGGGACACCACATCACATCCTGACTCAGACCATATTTCTGTCTCAATTTTATGTACCATTTCTCCTGTCATGTTTTGGTTCAGGTGGTGGCTTGGGCACCATATAACAACATGGCTGAGACTGATTTCTGTCTGAATTCACTGTGACATTTTTTGGGACAAATTTTTGGACTTGTGAGGCATGTTAGGCAGTGGCATCACCAAGATTAGGCCTGAAAACCATTTGAAACAGTTCAGAAAACAACAGATTTGGGTCCTGGTGGTGGATGTGAACCATCTAACTGCATGACTGAGACCTGATTTCTGTCTGAATTTACTCAAGCATTCATTCACATATCGGGCCTGTGTAGTACAGTATGGTCTGCACGCCCATTGGTCCACAGATTGTACTGTACGCTGTCATTCGGCGGGCAGCCGGGTGGCATGTGGGTGGGGTGCTGCCACCCGCTGATGACAGGAGGGTGCTGGGTAGCGGGGACCTCTGTGGCTGGGTGGGAGGGGTACCACTGGACTACCAGGTAACTCTTTCTTTGCATAGCAGCCCACGATTGGGAGAAGGGGAGATACCACTGGATCACAGGGATACTTAATTATTACTACTGCCCACGATCGGGTGAGGGGAGGTTACCACTGGACCACCAGGGATCCTTACTTTTTACGACAGCCTGCGATTGGCCGTACGAGGGGGTGGGGGGTCCACTGGACCACCAGGGGGGTTTTGTGTGCCTGGCAAAGGTGTTCTGGGTGGGCGGGTGGCCACTCACAGCTGGCGGCTGCTGTGTTGTTTCATGCACTTCAGCAGCCCACCTGTGGGTGTCTGCAACTTGTTCTTGCTTTTTCAGGGCACAACTTTGAGCCCCCCTGTGTGGTGCAGTGCAGGGTTGCGCCGGCATATGCGCCGCACATCCCGGCTGAATATTGGGACGCGTCGCATATGCATGGCACGCCCCGCATCTGGCGCCACTTAGGGATACCATTGTGCCCTGGCACATCGGGACTTGCACTCGCGCTTTGGCAGCTATTTGAATATCCTCAGGGAGCACACTGTGGGTTGTGCCAGCACAACCCCTTTGAATATCTGGGCCCCTGTCTCAAAGTCATCCTAATTTTTTCCGATCAAATTTTTTGGTTTATCATGCCTCCTCTGTACAGCATGGCAGTAAAAGGCTGTGCTAAACTTTGGCCCAAGAGCACATTTTGGAGCGGGTGGTGGGGGTGGGGTGGTACACTACAACACCAAGCTAACATCTGTGACAAGCCATGGGGACACGTGCTGTTAAGCACAAAAAACATATTTACATTATGTTTATCTTCGTGATAAACGTGCTTATGTTTCTATGACTGTTGTGTACATATTCAGACTGATCCTGCACATAGCCAAAACAACTGCCAGCCCACAACATCACATAGCTTTGGGAAACAATTTTGTTCATAGAAACAAATTACAATAATTGACATTTCTGGATAGGAAGAAGAAATATATACAGAAGGACTAACATAAACCAAGTAGAAAGGTACAGTGATTATGGGTACAGACTAAAAGTGATTGACAGTAACACATGACATGACATGATGGTGGGGGGTATACAGGGACAGGGTCAAGGTATACATATGAGAGAGGAAAGGGAGAGATCATAAACATTACATAACACACAAAACGCTGGACGACAAAAAGAAGCAAGAGGATATAGAAGAGGAAGAGGACAGAAAGTATTTATTTATTTATTTTTTTAATTTTTTTGTTTTTGTTATTTTTAGTGGGTACAGATGTGGGAAGTGTGACAATAAGGAAGCAAGAACAGGAGAAAGAAAAGGAAAAAACTTTGGCTGTCAGTGCTGTGCTGCACATTATAATTTCTGGACCATTACACTGCGCCGGCACCAGGCCCCAATTCTGCCCTGCCACCACCACCACCATGGAGCTCTGCCAGGAGTGCCAACATTTGCTGTTGGTCCTCAAGGAGTTTCTTGAGGCCCCCCTGACAGAACTCGTTAAACTCACAGCGCAGAGCTCTCACCTTTCTGTACACAGCCGGCAGGTCTTCTTGGCTCTCTGTTGGAACATGAGCAGCTGGGGCTGCTGCAGGCTGTGTAGGGTCACCAGCAAGAACCCGGTGCCACTGGTGTCTGTGGGGTGATGGTGATGGGGGCTCCACAGCTGCCTGCTGTTGTAGCTGCTGCAGTCTTCTCATGCGGTACCTCTGCTGGCACTGACCCATGGACCCTTCCTCCTGCTGGCCCCCTTCCCCTTCTGACTGCTCATCACCCTGGGCCTTTCTACCTGCTGCTGCCACCTCTTTTTGTTTTTTGAGCCAATCTGCAGGGTGGTGGTGCTGCAGATGGCTCCTTTGGCCACCAGTGCCAAAATGCCCCCCTGTCTTGCCCCTTTTAACAGATCTGCCACACAAGTTGGAGATCACAGCAGTGTCATCATTGGTGTTTTTGGTGAAAAAACACCAGACAGCTGATGACACTTTCTGTGGGGAGCCACCACCAGCTGATGTCCTGGGACCGGTGACATCATGCTCCTGCTCAGGGAAAGTGGGGGGCACATGCTTCAGCTGGGGAGGCATTGGTATCCAGCTGGGCCTGCTGCTGTTGGCTGGGGGTGGGGGCCACATGCTCCTGCTGCTGCTGGACTACAGGATCCTCCTCCTGCTGGGAAGGGGCGATGGGCTCATGCTGCTCCTGCGGAGTGGGGGCCACATTCTCCTGCTGGGGGGTTGGGGGGCACATGCTCCTGCTGGTGGGGGGGCACAGACCTAAAGGCCCACCTGTCAAGACAAACACTGGGTGGGAGTCCTGCTGCCTTCTTCCCAGTTTCCTTGTCCCTACCTTTCCCATCCATACTCCTTACTACAAAAAAACAAAAAAGAGAAAAAGAAAGGGAGAGAATGAGGGAGTCACACACACACTCAATCTACAATCACAACAGAACAATAATTATCAGCACACACCAGAAACAGAAAGACACCATCTAATTATAGAACTTAATAAAGTGGGTAAACACACACAGTTCAGTACAGTACAGTATTTAAATGAAAACACTGATCTGCTGCTGGCTGCCTGTTTCTCTCCTCCAAGTTTGCACTCCTACAAAGGAAATGACTCACTCACTTCCTGCCTGTATACAGTCACCCATGTGACCTGCAAAGAGTAAATCATGTGACAAACCCAATTTTGCCTAATATTAATGCAAGGTGAAATTTACGGCTAAATTAATCAGTGAAATTTCATCATAAGCATAAAATTAAGCGAAATATTTTGTGCTGCAAAATTAGTTATTTCGACGGCGAAATTAAATTTCCCAACATGTCTAGTTGTCAGATGTGGAAATGGACCTCCCAATAATCCAACTGATGCAAAGGAATGGATTTCACCAGTTTCAAACATCCATAAAATCGAAATGCTCTGTCCATAGCCGTCTTAACTCAGTTTTGCTTAGGTGGCCATTTTGTATGAAAGTTAAACAATAGGAGCTTGGACTTCAAGAAGCACTCTAGCTAGTAAGAGTGGAGTTAATACTGAAGAACCCAGGCCAGCTCGGTGGCGCTGAGGGTTGAGGTGCTAGATGCCACACCTCGCGCCACGCCGGTGACCCGTGCTCGGGAATGAGCATGGGCCACCAGGGGTTGGCAGGGGAGGGAGAGGATCGAGCATCCGGAGGACAGCTCTCCTCTCCTGGGGAGGGAGGACTGGCACTCCCGCTGAATGACTACCCCCAGGTGGAGGCCGGAGGGTAGTGCTGGTCAGAGGGGCCAGACGAAGGGAGGGTGCTACAGGACTTCTGCAGATGTGCACATGCCTCTACGTGCACCATCACACGTGTACACCCCAGCAATGGGAAGGGAGAAAATGTAGGAAAAAAACACCTCTGGCCATGGATGACGACTGACCTCTCACAGGCTCCGACCTGACAGGGGTGAGTCCTGGTGATACTGGGGTGATAGGGCTGGGGAGGTCAGTCAGAAGGGGGTGGCTGGGAGCAGAGGAGCATAAAGTGTGTGTGTGTATACACTGTATATATATATATATATATATATATATATATATATATATATATACTGTATATACACAGTATATAAAATGAAGAACCCACTGTCATTTGCTGCACCATACACCACACTGCCATAATCAACTGTAGACAGTACAACATTTTGAAATAGTAATGTTTTCATTTCCTGCATAACATTAGATTAATTTTTATAAAGTAACCCAATTCAAATATTAACTGATTTCTATGCAACATTGTCAGCAAACAACAGAAACAACAAGTCAGAGCATACCCTGACCTCCCCCCAATGGTAAATGTAGCAATAAACATATTTTTTCATCCTGGATTGGCAATTTACTATTTTGATTTCAAAAGGAGTGGGGGTCTCTTGGTATTCACCTTACAGCCCTGCTGTGAAGTCACCCAGCTACCAACATTGAGGTAGACCACCCATCAGCTGGGTCCCTACTCTAGTAGGCATCTGCCTCAAATGGCTTACCACTTTATAGGGTGCATCAGCCTAAAATTGGCTTAATTAAGGCGTGGTCCCCCGCCAATGTGCAGGTAACTGCTGGGGAGCTAGCTAAATGAGAAAGCCATACTTCTCCATTTACAAACTTTATCCAATATTAACTGCACACTAGAGATGCAGCGAAATTTTATTTTCCGGTGAAATCAGGAATTTTGCCTTGCAAAATATTTTGAGAAATTTGTGCATTTCACCAGAATTTCACCATTGTTAAATACGGAATTTCATGTAAAAAAAATAAATACAAAATAAGTGTTTTCCCCCCTCCCATCCAGCCAAGATTAAAATATTTTCCCCCAATAGCCCACATCCCTGGTGTCTAGTGGTCCCACACCCCCCTGGGTGATTGCTGGCCCACAATATGTAGAATTAACCCCCCCCCCACTGAGACTCATTTAATCTTTGGGGGGGATGTATCTCAGGCACCGAGGTAAATTTACCTATATCTAGCTGTACTCAGCAAGGCAAAATAGAGGGGGTATTGTGTTCAAGTGCCCGATAGTGTGAGGGAGTTCCTTGTAGAGGGGGATCTTTCCATGCATACTGGTAAGGAGTTTCATCAATGTCGGGTACTTGTCCCCTTATAACCCAGTCCATTATGGTCATTGATAGTTAGTTCATGGGCTCTATTGGTTTTGTAGGATGGGGAGCATGGAGGAAGGGTTGTCTTTCTATTTATTTAATTCATCCCGGGTTGGTTTTATTACAGGGAGGTGAGATGTTGAAATTACCCGGGAGTATTGCCCCTGCAGGGAAGAGAGGAGTGAGGTCGGTGTGCCAGTTCATCCACCTTGTCACCCCTGACCCTCTGGCATATTCCTGACAGTAAAGCTGCATGGTTCAGTAAGCTCCCCATTGTGTCAGCTTTCAGGGGACTAGTTGACTGGGTGCCAATAGTGGGATTTTTGGCTGGTCGACTTTACGGATTTTGCTTGCCCTGGGTTGAGGTTCAAGCTGCACCGCCGAGTACGGGTCTAAGGTCATCAGGTCGCTCTTTTTGCAGCATCCAGACCAGTCACCCTTCCCTTATCCATTTCTACAGTTCTACTTTGAAGGCAGTAACAGGAGTACGTTGGGTAGAGGCCGTTCCATTGCGGCTCCAGGTGGGGAGTTGCATAGTCTTGTGTGGCAAGTCTGGGTGTTTTGTGCTGCAGAGTCGTGGCTGACCATGGGTTGGGTATGATACTCCCATTTGTTTGCAGTGTCCTCCCATTGTAGGTGGTCCACTCTAACCCTTAGTGTAGGTAATTGGGGTGGGGTGGGGGAGGAAGGAATCACCCTCAGTCAAATTAACTTTCTCTAGTGGGGGGGTGTGGGAGGTGGCTACAAATGAACTACCTTTGGTGCACTCCCAACAGCTGTCTTGAAAATAGTTTGCTGGTTGCTCCCCATTAACTATATACATTCCATGGGCTCGAAAGGGAGCCATAACAGTATTTAATTCAGCTCATAGTGATTTTAATCTTGGCTGGAAGGGAGGGGGGAAAAATACTTTTTTTAAATATTATCATTCCCCCTGGCTCTGAAATGTGGAATTTCACCCACGGGTGGTGAAATTCAGCATTTTGCCGGTGAAATTAGCATCTCGTGGGTGAAATTCCTCATTTTGCTGGGGGCGATTTTGCATTTTGTACCCGTAAAATATTTCGCGAAATGTGGGGATTACGTGAAAGTTTTCAATTTCACACAACACTGCTTCTCACCCTTGCTCATTCACAAACTATAAATGGGATTCTATATGATGAGTACTACTGTATATGGTATACATCAACACAAACAACAAGTCAGAGCACACCCCGACCACCACTCCCCCAACCCCACCCAAACAGAGGTAAATGTAACAATAAACATGTTTTCAGCATGGATTGGCAACTTACTAGTTTGATTTGCAAAAGAATGAGGGTCTCTTGGTATTCACCCCAGGGCCCTGCTGTGAAGTCATCCAGCTACCAGTGTTAAGGTAGACCACCCATCAGCCAGGTCCCTATTCTAAACTGCATCTGCCTCAAATGGCTTACCTTTATTGGGTGCATCAGCCTAAAATTGGCTTAATTAAGGTGTGGTCCCCCACCAATGTGCAGGTAACTGGTGGGGAACTAGAGCTAGAGTAATAAGAAAGCCATACTTCTCCATTTACAAATTTTATCCAATGTTAACTGCTCACCCTTGCTCATTCACAAACTATAAATGGGATTCTAAATGAGGGGTTCTACTGTATATGGCATACATCAACAAAAACAAACAAGTCAGAGTACACCCTGACCCCCCCCCCCCATTTACCTTTTTGGCAAAAATGTATTGCTGACAGCCTTTAATTCATCCACAGAGTGTTTTTATTCTCTCAGATACTTTTAAAGCAACTGTTATAGTTAATTGTGTAATTAATGACTCACGTCATTAAAGATGGTCACCATTTGCAACTAGACTTACACTGTGGATGTACGAGGACTGTGCTGCCACATGTTTCTGATGGTAAACAGCACGACGCTGCATCAAGATATTTCATTTTTTCATTGCAGGCATGGCATGGGAGTGGGAACTTTTAAAACTTCAAAATCATGTATCTTTATTCTGGAATGAAAGATAAAAAAAGAAAAAATGAGTATCTAGATATTTGTGCCATAGACATTATTGCCGAAAGAATACATGGTGACTGACAAATACTGTATTGCTACTTTAGACAGAAAAGTGCACCAAGGCCTCTCTATCTCTCCTGACTGTAAGATGGAAGCTGGTTACATAAAAAAAGACTAAAAAGAAAATATCCCAGGACGGACCCCTGTGGCACGCACGTCCTAACGGTTCTTGTTCTGGAAAAAAAAACATTGCCACATTTAACCTGAGACCGGGACATCAAGTGACTTACTCAGGGTCATTCAGTGAGCTGATCTATGTGGTAAGTCTCTCATGTATGAGTTCCTGTTTCATAGTTCAGTACTCAAAACCACTAGACCACAGCACCTTCCCATGTTTCATTTCAGCTGGAGCTTTCTGGGGTAAATATATACATATTTTTGTTTTTATGAAGGCCCTTAACATTTCAATGTGACCAAATCTTAGTAAATAACGACAGATTAGTCTTTTGTGATAAGTCACGGAGAACATGGCAAGGGATTCTTGGTTAACACAACAGGATGGAAACCCACTGGGGGATTCCCCATGTAGTGCAGGTTCATTTTCTGGTGAAAATGGTGCTTGAAGGGGACTGTTTCTCAACGAGGACTTCCTGAGCTTCAGTGCAGCAAGCACTTCCTGGAAGACACTAGGGCTTTCTTTTAAAAAGTAATTCCAGACATGTGTGGACCTGTTTCAACTGAGCTGACTAGATATTGGTATGCTGTGCAATTGCTGAGGGATCACTCCTTATTGTCTGCAGGGACACTATCAGAATTTTAACCCTTTGGAATGAGTGAGGGGGCCGGGGGTCCTGTGGGTTTCCTCCCTTTGCAGTTTCCATGAAGCTATTCTTTGGTAAATGCACAGTGCTTCCAAAAATGATTAACCAGACTAATTTCAAAATGACAGACAAGTCCACTTACAGTAGGCTATTTTTTTTAAGTCAGACCATAATTTTATATAAACACAAATTTCAAATGTGTACTTTAAACTCATACCACATGCACAAGGGAAAACCACTGGGCCAGGATATTGAAAGTAGGTTATCACTCCACTCGCAAACTAATTTAGTTCCTCATAAATTGTGCATAGCACCCCAGGAGCAGGGGCCTCGCTGAAAATGCCATATTGGAAGGCATAGTTAGCAAGGCACTAACTTGTTTGAGAGTGGAAATAAAATGAGCCTGTGCAGATATGCAAAGTAGCTGACTGCACTTGCATATACAATAGGTGTACTGGTATGCTGGAAGGTTTCAGGAGGCAGTAAACAGTCATTGGTGTCTTGCTTTTTGGTGCCTCCCGAAACCAGGCCTTATGGCTGTGTACCTTTCCTATCCCTTGCTGATTGGCATCCTACTTTTAGGGATACTTGCTCTGGCAATCTAGTGGTCCCCCCAACCTCCTTGATTGTCCACTTGGTGTCTGTAAAAACTGTTCCCTGGTGTCTAGTGTCCCCCCAACCCCGATTGCCCTCTCAATCACTGTATCTAGTAATTTTGTATTCACTGATGACTAGTGTCCCCCATGCCCCTGATCACCCACCTGTATCTAGTATTTGCAGGTGTTTAGTACCCCCACCCCCTGATCTCCCACCCAGTAACTGTTACTTGTATAACCTGGTGTCTAGTGTCCTCTCCTCTGTTCATCAATCTGGTATCATTAAAAATACCTTCCAGGTTGCTAGTGGCTCCTTGTGCAACTCGATCGCCCTAAATTTCCCCTTTCTGTACCATCTACTCAGGTTTCTCTACCACCCCCAGACCTCCACTTACCCCAGTGGACATTGCCCCCCTAACCCGGAGACAGGGGCTGGCACAGTCCTTCCACTCTCTACCTCCACCAGCCGCTATCTGAATGACAGGGGTGCACACACAACTGCTGTAGAAACGATTGTTTCTATAGTAGTCACATGCTTGCTTATCATTCAGACATCAGATGGAAGAGGTGGTGAGTAGAGAAGCTGTGCTGGTTTCTGTCTCTGGAGGGAGTCCTGGCTACTGAAGTAAGTGGGGGACCAGGGGGAGATGGCAGGGGGAACTGGACACCAGGAAATTATAATTAACTATACCAATCAGGTGATCAAGGTGGTGGTGTGGAGGAGGACCACTGAACACCAGGAAATAAGGATTAATATTGGATGGGTGACCGGTGGGGTGCACCAGTTGACTGCCAGGGATGATACACAGGCAGCTCTGATGGGCACTGGGCAGAGGGTGCAATAAATGTTTGTTCCAGGTCTATAATGAGATACTAATGATTGCAAATGACCCCCTATTGCCATGCTAGGACTATGGGGTCATTTGCATAGTGATGTAAGAATATAGCAGGATGCGCCACAGGAAAAGTTGCCATTTGTGAGGCCTAAAAGTTAATTTGCTTCTGCAAGTCCCATATATCCATATTGGCCACATACCTCATGTGGCCAGTAGGGGTTGTGGTTTGTGGAAGCAAACAAGTCAGTACCTGTTTACCTCAGCCAGTATATTGAAATGTGCTTTTAGCACTTGCTGTGTGCTTTAAGTATGTTCCAGTATACCTGTAGTTTTCTCCAGGCAATCATTTGATCCCGGGGCAAAGGTTTTGCAAGTGCAATCCACGAACCTTGAATATCCTGGCGCAAGTGCCCACCAGTAAATCGCATTTGTTCATATTGGAAAAGTGAGTGTTGAAATGTGCATTTTTTATAACAGGCATAGAGGGAAAATAACATACAGTGTCTGGATGGTTTAAAAGCAGCAGTTGGAGTTACCCCAAAATACATGTTTTATTCTTAGAAAACAGCAATTGTTTAATGCAAATAGTGTTAGTGCTGCAGGTGGTGCAATACAACAGATTTTTGCTATTTTTTTATTTGACATTGCTGGTTTTGATGCTTCACAAAATCTAGGCATTCTTGCCATGTTTCAGAAGGGGATGGGATTCTAGCGAGTAGGGTTGCCACCTGTCAGGTTATTTACCTGGTGATCAGGTTTTCAAGGTCCCTATCAGGTAATCCGGTTTTGCTGTATGCTGGTCAGGTTTTTGAGCCATTTTGAGTGCTCACATACTTTTGAAACAAATGGTGTCATATTAGTCATTGCTTCAGCTACATGTCCAGATTACAGACAAGTTCTGTTGTCAGTATAACCCTTTGTTTATGAAAGCATTCAGCCTGGGAGGTGTAAAGTATGGCCATTAACACCACTAGCACTTACTTAACCTAATCTTTTCCACTGCATCTTAAAGTGGCATAGCAGCACAGCTGCCGCCACCTTTTGTAACAGTAACAGAGCCAGTTGTCTTCCACTTTCATTTGCTCGTAAACATTTTCATCTCTAACAGAATTTAGGCATTTTTAAATGTTTTAAATTTTTTTTTCCTCAAGAAAAAAGTATGGTCACTTCTTTGGCTTTAAAACAGTACTGTGGACATGAACAGGGAATGGAGCCAGAAAAATATATAAAGCACACATTACAGGAAACCATTTCTTATGTATTATTATATACCATGGGCTGGATATTCAAAAGTGTTGCGCCATGCACAATAGGGTTGAGCCTGCGCAAGTCCGAAATTGCGCCATTCTGCCATATTCAGCAGGAGGCAGTTGAGCCCCCAAGACAAGCTGAGCAACAGTGCAATGCAAATGAATGCATGCTGAACTGGAGAGGGAGGAACCATGCATAAACTGCACAGCCCGATATTCAGCGGGCTGTGCAGAGTTGTGCAGGAGCAACCCTCAACCTGCACCTGCACAACTTTGAGCCAACAAAATAGGAGTAAGTGAGGCCACCCACAGGTGAGCTGCCGCATTGCACGGCGCAACACAGCAGCTGCCACCTGTGGCTGGCCTCAACCTACTCCCTGTGCCCCCGCAGCCCAATCACGGCATATAGTAACCCCTCCCCTGACTGGCCCGATCGCGGGCAAAAGTGTAAAAATCCTCCTCCCCTACTAGCCCGGATCACGGCATAAGATCAAATAAACCCCCACACTAGCCCGATCATGGGCATAATTGTAAAATACCCCCACACCAGCCCGATCGTGGGCGGCACAGAATCCAACCCCCAAGGAGCATATCCCTGGTGGTCCAGTGGACGCTAAGCCCGATCGCGGGCTGCAAAATGTTGCAACACCCCCAAGAACAGATCCCTGGTGGTCCAGTGGACCGCTAAGCCTGATCGCGGGCTGCAAAATGTTGCAACCCCTCCAAGACCGTATCCCTGGTGATCTAGTGTCCCCACCCACCCACCCACGAAGCCCCACCACCGCTCCCGCGGCGGCTGGCGGCAGCATCCCACCCGCCTGCCACCCGCCGCCCACCGACTGACTGCCAGTAGGGCTACATGCCAGTGGTGCAGAGCAAGAGCCAATGGGCATGCAGCCAGCCAGTCAAGGCAGTCCAGATATGAATGAAAGAATTCATTCACATATCTGACTACCTTACCAGTATAGGCTCACGCCTATTAGCTCTTGCTCTGCACCAATGGGCGTGCAGCCACCACCAGCAGTCAGTTGGCAGGTGGCGGGCGGCAGTGGGTGGATGCTGCCGCCCGCCGCTGCCGGTGGGGAGCGGGGTGGTGGGGCTTCATGGTGGGTGGGGTGGGGGACACTAGATCACCAGGGATATGGTCTTGGGGGTGTGTTGCTAACATTTGCAGCCCGTGATCGGGCTTAGCGTCCACTGACCACCAGGGATCTGTTCTTGGGGGTGTTGCAATCATTTTGCAGCCCGCGATCGGCTTAGCGGTCCACTGGACCACCAGGGATATGTTCTTGGGGGTTGGACTTTGTGCTGCCCGCGATTGGGCTAGTGGGGGGTATTTACAATTATGCCCGGATTGGGCCTGTGGGGGTTATTTAGCTTATGCCCGCGATCGGGCTAGTGGGGGTTATTTAACCTCATGCCTGTGATCGGGCCAGTCGGGAGGAGGGGGATTTTACGCTTTTGCCCGCGACAAGGCCAGTCGGGGTGGGATTTTTACACTTTGCCCGCGATCGGGCTACAGGGGGGCGCTGGTCCCCGACGGCCGCTGGCCCGGCAGGGGCTCCAGGCTCAAGTCCTCGATCGGCGCACCTGCATGCTAATGGCATGCAAATCGGGCCATAAATAAATGCAAATGGCCCCCCCTGTGCCTTGCATGAATTATGGCCCCATTTGCATGTCACCTTTTGAATATGGGAAATTTGCCCACGGTGCAATGGTACTTGCGCCACCGCAACTTGAATGCTCCACTCTGACCACTTGCGGTGGCACAAGTTCCACTGTGCCATGCACAGTGGCTGTGGCGGGGGTGATATTCAAAGGAGTTGCTCAATAGCTCAACTCCTTTGAATATCGCCTTACACACCCCTCAAGAACCATTTTGTAGCTAAGGGTTGCTTCACAAAATAGCGCAGTTTGAATATCCAGCCCCATGAATACTGGTATATGCTATTTATAGCATTTTCCTTGTCTCCCCCCAGATCATATCTGTAAATGATATTTATTTTATCTCTGTATGTTTATTTGGTAAACCAGTGTCAGTAAATAGATACATTTAAGTAAATGGATGACTAGGAAGAACCTAGGAAAGTAACTTTAACAGGTACAGTACAGTATCTTAACATTTTTGTTGAACTGCTGCTTTAAGTGTTGTCTTTTATTGATACAACAAATGGCCTTCTAGGAAGAACAATGCATGATGAGTCATGAAAAGGGGTGGGGCCAGGGGGCGGGGTTTAGGATCCTTTTTTTGCCCCATCCAAAGGTGGTAACCCTACTAGCAAGGAAGAGTTTTATAACTTTGTCTGATAATTATCTGCATCCACCAACAGACACAAATTTCCCTCTGACTGGATAGAAGGACAGCAGGTCAGACAGAAGCAGGGAGGGGAGTGACATGTGAATACAGGAAACCATAAAATAAAGAGTTCATCTTCTTTTTCTGTTTAAATATTAATTATAAAACTATGACTGGAAGTAAAGTATGCCAATGCTGACTTGTTGAAAAAAAATGATGTATGTAGCAGCCCTCTTCTGCCAGTAGGGGGCAAGGGGTTGGTTACCTGACTATCAGACCAACAGCCTACTTTCAGTTATACAATGGCAAGAAAAAAATCTAGCAACTTGATTGGTTGCTGAACCCCAGAGACAGTGATGTTATTAGACAATAACATCACTGTATCTAGGTGGGCACAGAGATGACTGCAGAACGGTCAATGAAATCTCTCACTCCCTGCTAAAGCCACCACTAAATGAATATTGCTTTGCAGTCCCCAGGCAACCACAACCATTGATACAGTCCACTTCAGGAGCTCTGTACAGCACTGAATTCTGCTATAGCCAGCCACAAGTAGTTGAAAACAAGCAACCCCCCTCACCAAACCACACCAAGCTTGTTTTTGTTTTTTTACTTGTACATTTAAACAGCTGCACTGAACAACTACTGAGAATGCACGTGGCTGTGCACAGATCATCCAGTCCTGACTTCCCCAAACTTACCAGTGCCCTCTTCAGTAACTGTAGTCCTGTGCTGTTCTCCCGGTTCGAATTAGAAATACTGTAGCAGAGAAACCTAAAAACAAGTGACAGTAAAACTCATGACCCTGCATTTAATGCTGCAACATGGAGTGAGAGTATGTCAGTGGCAGCCGTCCATACTGCTCACACTTCTGAGAAGTGCGACGGAGCAGTGGCATCAAATTCAGTTTCTCCCGTTCCCGCGGTTTTCTTTTTCGGGAAGCTGATCCCATGAAACAGTTACAAAGGAGCTCTGATTTTTTTTTTTGTTAGATTAATGTGGTTCTGTGATACAAAATGGCTCATCGACGTGGAGTGAGAGTGTGCTGAATTCAGGTATGTAACAAGCAGCACTGAAGCCACTCATACTGAGTGGCTGTTTCTCAAAATAAGTTGCTTTTTTTCTTTCACACTTACTTTACAGTTTTGAGTTCTGTAGATTACTGAGGGAGAGAATGTTTGTCTGGTCCTTCCTTGTCCCTAAAGGAAAAAGCAACAATACTAATACTTTACTGTACTAAGTTCTCTACAGTAAACCCTGTTTACACTTACAGGGACTATTTTTTGTCAAATTTACTACTTTATCACTTTTAAACAGGTAAAGTTAATTGTAAACAAAAAAACTCTCTCTGTGTCTTAATTACAGCATCCATTAAAATATTACACAGCAAGCCATTGTATAATGGAAATAAGGCACTCCAGGGTGTGTGTTATTGTGTAATAACGTCACTCCTGGGGTGGTAAATACACTCAGCTTTGCCTTGTGCTTTGACCCACCCCAGGAGTGACGTTTTTACACAATAACATGCACCCTGTTGTGCCTTATTGCTTAAGTAATGGATCTGAGATAGATAGATAGATAGATAGATAGATAGATAGATAGATAGATAGATAGATAGATAGATAGATAGATTGAAAGCCCATCTGGAGGAGCTTAGTGATAGAAAGGAGGGCACCTTTGAGGAGCCTTTACCCTTGAAATGGCAAGGAACTAACAGCTGTCTTTGGATCCAGACCTTTGAGGCCAGATCACTTAATGCCTAGCTGACTGGGAGCCTCCAGGGACAGGCCCAAGATGACAGTAGTGTAATGAGGAAGGTGCTAAGGGGATCTAGAACCTGGTCCGTAGAATAAGGGCCAGGAAAAAGCTGGCCTGTATAGTACATCCCAGAACAGGTAAGGTAGAACACGAGATGGCTTGGATACTGTAGATCATGACACAATTTTATCAGGACGTATACACCATAGAGGGTACCCCACCCCCCAAAAGGTAGCATGGTGTAGTATCTCAGCCATTTGAAATTTCCGTGTTTAACTGAGGTCCAAAGGAGGGGTTAGTAGCCCATGTTACTTTAGAAGAGGCAAACAAGGCACTGATAAAGATAAAGAACAACAAATGCCCAGGGCCACATGACTAGCCTGCTAAGTTTTTCCAAAATTTTAAAGACAGCATTCTCACTGCAATGTTAAAGGCTTCAGGAAGAGCCAGAATGGTACCCTTCAATGTGGTATTTGGCTACCATTTCTGCTGTACTGAAACCTGGTAAACCACCACAAACTCTGACCATGTACTGTCCTATCTCCATTCTAAATTTTGACTACAAGGGTTTTATGACAGTGCGGTGGCCTGACTTGACTGCATACTCTCCTGTTTGATATGGACTAAGCTGGCTTCTTGCCACACTGCCAGACACATGATAATGTCAGGCACACAATTCACTTGCTGGACTACATTCATCAATGCCACATTCCCTCAGTCCTGGTAAGCCTGGATGCAGAAAATACACTTTTCAGGGTATCTGGGAACTTCATCTGGGGTACCTTGCAACACTTTGGGTTCCCAGACATCTTTGTGCATATGCTGAATGAGCTCTACTCATTGCCATGAATATATTTAAGCAATAAGGCATGACAGGGTGTGTGTTATTGTGTAATAACATCACCCTGGTGTGGGTTGAAGCATGAGGCAAAGCCAAGTGCTTCTACCACCCCAGTAGTGATGTTATTACACAATAACACACAACTTGGAGTCTCTTATTGCTATTATACAATGGATCATTTGTTAATAAAAGAGAAAAAAGGAAAAATGAAAATCTGTCTGCATTTTTTGTTCCATTTTGTGTGTGTGGAGGAGTACATTTAAAATGTCCAGTTTATTTTTCTGTCACTAGGTGGAGCTGCAAGCTGGATCACTGTACCCTGCCAATCAGCAAAGGTTTTTCCTGTTTAACTATGTGCTATGTTGTCATCTTTGACGTCCCCCCTGCCATAGCCATTCAGCCGCCTGTAGAAACGGGCTGTATTTGAAGTTTTTTTTTTATTTTTTATATTGTAACTGTTTTTTTCTATCCTTGCGGAGCCGGTAGGTGGCTGTGTGGCACGTGCACGATGTCAGGATTTCAGAGGCATGGTTTCACGGCTTTGGTTACTTTTCACTTGTTTTTGGCAGTGAGTGCAGAATGGGCAAGATGGGGATTTAGACTTTGTGGCATGGTTAGTTATAGGATGAAAACTTAATAATATTTTGCTACCATGTCCTCTCTCTTCAGTTCTGCTATTACTAGCAACTGCATGCAGTATAAATAGTACATATGAGCCTTTACTCCACACACTTCCCACATCACTTTTGTTGGCTGACTTAGGTCACCAAAACTATTAATTTGAACCCATTAAAATTTGTTATGCAAAATTTCAGGAGACGCATTTGTCAGGAAGGAATTGCCCGGGAACTCCTCTACACAGAAGGCGCAGAACAGGGTCTTTATTTTACTGCACAAGGCCAACATTTCACAACATATCAACTATCCTACTCAAGTACTTAATGTGGAATTTTGACAGTGGAAAGAATTTCCTGCCCACACTGACCGTGACACGGCCGTGTTGGTAAGTAGAATTATAATAGGAGCACACATTAACAACAAGAAGTCTTGTACGGAGCCTTTTTTGGAACACTGAAATGGTGTTTTATTGCCTGAGTAGGGAGTTGTGTCAGAAAAGCCATCAAAGAAACAGTAAGCTATGAAAACCCAGCCATCAGTAATGGCTTACTGCACACCTGTCTCCATTCGCTTAGTAGAGCTGCAGACATGGGGAAAGGGGAAAAATATATACATAGTAAACAATCAAAAGAAGTTTGGGATTCTCTAATTTGAGCAAACAAATCAATGGGTCCCTTAATTTCTGCAAAATGCAGCTGTTTGAGACCTTTGTGTGTGTGTGTTTGGGGGGTCGGAGGGTGTTTTCAGTAAATGCAGCGCTCTGTCTTACATTCACGGAGGGATAATACTGTGAGAAGTAAGTAAAGCTTTACACAGTTGGAGACATATCAGTTTAAACTGAATATTACTGAAAATGCTGAAGTGCTCTAAAATTGTACTATTGCAAACAATTACTCTACTAGGAAAATCCTTAATACTAATGGCAAAGACCTTCCAGTTGGCACAATGAAAAACATTTCATTCAGAAAACCTAGATTTCCAAGACATTTCATATTAAGACAGGTTAATAATAAATGCTAATATTCTAATGGAACTGTTGTGTAATGAGTGACCAGGAAAGATGGCAACTCTAACTAGAAACTGAAAATGCCTATGTCAAGAATTGATTACAAATATTCTATGCAACATAAGCAATCCTCCCCTTACTTCTTGCTTAACACTAACGATGCTTTCAAACTGTGGCTGTAAATTCAGATACTGCTGTTATGTCACATGACTAGAGTATTTAATTCCAATTAGGGTTGAACCAACAACCTTTACGCCTCCAGTGCAGACCCCAACTTCTCAACGATACCCCGAAAGTGCTGTACAAATGCAGAAGTGGGCAGAGAAAATGTCACTGCCATTTGGGAGAGTGGGAGATTAAAAGATACAAGACTAAGCCAGAGAGACAATACTAATTTTGCTCCTCTCCCATATCACCTATTTGAACACGACGTGCAGACCAAAGGAGGGCTAGCACACTATGAGGGGGACTCGTAGCCCCTGACACTGCTTGGCTCGTGGCCAGTACTTTCATGCTTTACTTTGTGGGGCTGGTAAAATACTCACTCTCACACTGCTCGCATCCATTCTTCCGGGTTCCCTTTCCCCTTGTAAGGTGGTGGGCGCACGTCTCCATGGAGCCAATAGACTGACAGCGTGCATCCACCCCAAGCCTTTATAGATATGCTCTCAATGGGAGAGCCTGCAACAACTGAAATCCCTGATTGCTGAATGAACGTAACGCGGCATCAATTTTTTTTTTGCAGATAAGGTAGGAAACAGATTTAGGCACACTAGCTCTTAAAGTTTAGTCATGCAAGGTTTAGTAGCATCACCGAACACGTCATTTGGGCTACATTTGGGTGTCAGTAGGCCTGCCAGCTATTTTGTTCTATGATCATGGCTTTCGTTTATATGGTTCTGTATGAAATACCATTCAGTTGTACGTATAATATTAAATGCCTTATTAAACTATCAGTTCATCAGTGATTACATTCTTTACATTTTATTTACGTGCTGAATTGGGCCTTGTAAAATGTTTATTTGTATTGGGGAATGTTACAAGAAAAAATAGCCGAGCCTGCGATGGGTGTGGGGAGGGGGTGGAGGCGTACAGCACGAGACTATGGGAGGGTTTGTCTACAACCATAGTAAACTCTGTGTGGGGCGGAGTTGGAGTGGGTTAAACATACTCTGTGGGGGAGGGCACCTCTGGAGACATGAAGCGGCAAGAAAAATAGGGCTGTTTAAGTACCATGCCTTATATAGTCAGAGAAGTACTTGGGCTGGGCTCTCCATGGAGAAATACTGTTGTGCGGACAGAAAACATGATGTAGATCCTTTTCTGATGCAAAACATCTGCAGGCTCCGCCCACTGCAGACGTAAAAAGCAAGGGCGAGTGTTAAACGTACGTCACCCAACAGAGGTTAGCTCTGCTCTGTTACAGTCTCTGTGAGCAGAGCCCTGATTTTACATAAAAGAAGTAAAAAATGGAGGAAGAAGAAGACAAAACCAGCCCCTGCATCATACCTATTCCCTTCTGTAACATGTACCTTAGAACATATGCTAATCTGCAGCACAAACAAACTGCTTCTGAAAATCTCCTTCTCCCTCCCTCCTTCCAATCCCTCTGTCTTTCTCAGCATGTTCCAGCTAGCTAAGATTATCTAAAGATGTAGCTCCTTCCCCCATATCCCTGCAAATAATAAACCCCATAAGCCGTGGAGAAGAAAAAAAAAAAACAACAAACAGAGGAGCTCTCCGAATATAATTATTCCTGTTTGTCAACTCCTCAATATAGTAGGGTTTCCAAGCATGCAATCAGGCTTAGCAACTCACAAGCCAAGTCAATGCACACCAGTTCCCTGAATGACTGGGTGAAGTAAACTCTCAGCTAATTAATTCAATCTCTGTGCCCATAGAAAAAATTGCCCACTCCTCCCTACTCCCCCAACTCTCCCCGAACCAAGACTGACACATTCAGAAAATTGTCTTGCCAGTCTTATCTCTCCAGTCCCAGTGCTATCTGATGTCCAATTATCTAGTATATCTTGTTTTTATTAATTTAGCTCCTGGTAGCTAAATCGATGGCAGACTGATCCATTGGCGCAGACCCAAGTCCAAGGGAGCTGAAGAAGGAACAGGCAGCACTATGCACAAATGAATATGGGAGCTGTCCAGCTTGCTATGTAAGTTTTAATAGAAATTATAAAGAGGGAGATCCCTCACAGAGCAAAATTAAATGTTACCAGCATCCAATAGCAAGGGTCTACAGACATTTATTGGTCTGTGAAGCTGAGACTTGAGTGAAATCCTGGGCAGCTTTGCTGTTATCCACCTTTTTAATTAATTTAGAAATGTCAGGCGCTAACTCCCATGGGAAAGCTCCAGGTGGATCACATTTTGTCCCCCTCAAAACCAGACTAAGTTCAAGCACTCTGTAAGAGTTTTATTTCCAGAGTCTCCATCTCTAAATCCGGCACTATAGTCTGCCATTCTTTCAATAGAGGTGCTGCGTCCAGGAGACTGGGGAATACATTTGGTCTGGAGTCCAGATACATTTTTAGTTTTGCTGGGTAGTTCATTTGTGCCTGCAAGCACTTTTTGTCTTTAATTTCTTTAATGATCAGTCAGATCCATTGTTGTTGTGCTGGAAGGGCAGTTGAAAAGTCGTGATCGAAAAGATTGCCTTACCATCAAATGTTAGGTCTTTATGCGTCCAAGTCTGTGTTATGATATACTCCTTAGTGTGATAGCATACCATCCGGACCACCCATGAACGTGGTCCAGCACTGGCGTCTAATGGCTTTGGGTCGAGTGATCTTTGGGCACTGTCCATTTCCAAGGAAAGGTCTGATGGAAGTGAGAGAGTTGTTTTAAGTAAATGTTAAATAAAATCCACCCCAGAGGCAAAACCACCCTCTGTTCCTCTGGACGTGCCATGTATATGAAAGTTTTTCCACCTCACATGGTTTTCTGCATCTTCTAGCCTGTTATGAAGGTCCTGATCTCGGCGTAGAAGGTAATGGAGCATTTGGTCCTACATCTCCTGGAAGGTCAGCTATTTCAGCCATACAAACTTGGTTCATTACTTATTAGCCCCTAGTTTACTCACATTAAGGATGGAATTAAGTCTGATTAGAATAGTGGCCTTACAACAGGGGACACATCTGAGTTTGGGCTTGTATAAAAAGAATACAGGACAATTGGTACTGAAACCATGTCGGAGGGTGGGTTTAATAAGGTTTTGGATAAAGGGTAATTTTGTGGCATTAATTTACTCACTAACTTGTGGAGATGTACACCCAAATCCAGGTCCTACGGATCCCATTATTTTAAACCCTGATATGTTGAAAGGGAATACACGTAATGTGACACACTTTAATGTAAGAAGCTTAATCCCAAAAATCGATTTGGTAAGGGAATGGACATTACAGTATGGTACAGATTTTTCAGTTTTGACTGAGTCATGGTTGCATAATAAAATACTAACCTCAGACGTAGCCATCGGGGTATGATATTTGTTTATCAGTGATTACATTCTTTACGTTTTATTTACGTGCCGAATTGGGCCTTGTAAAATGTTTATTTGTATCAGGGAATGTTACAAGAAAAAATAGCTGAGCCTGCGATGGGTGTGGGGAGGGGGTGGAGATGTACAGCGCAAGACTGTGGGAGGGTTTGTCTACAACCATAGTAAACTCTGTGTGGGGTGGAGTTGGGGCGGGTTAAACATACTGTGTGGGGGAGGGCACCTCTGGAGACATGAAGCGGCAAGAAAAATAGGGCTGTTTAAGCACCATGCCTTATACAGTCAGTGTAGTACTTGGGCTGGGCTCTCCATGGAAGAAATACTGTTGTGCGGATGGAAAACATGACGTAGGTCCTTATCTGATGCAAAACATCTGCAGGCTCCGCCCACTGCAGACGTAAAAAAAAAGAGTTACCTGTGGCTAACAGCCTTGTACAGGCTGCATTGGAAACCCACAGAATTTCATATCGATGATATGTATCAAATACATAGTTTTCTCTTAGCTAATCCCTTGGGTTGCCTATACACAAGTAGATTTTTTTAGGTATACTGCTGAGACTTATCTGACATTGAGCTAAGTTCTGCTGAATTAAAACTTTGGAGGACACTTTATTTTATAACAGGGTACTTGTCTATGATTTGGGCTTTCCAGTGTGTCACACTGATGGGTCATTTAGGCATTGAAATTGAATGGACTTAGCTTATGTATTTCATTTCCTCAATGAGAGAGAGACCTGATTCCTTCCCTTTAAATCTGATTTTAAAACTTATTTGTTTTATCAAGCTTTTTCTGTATGATTTGAATTTATATTATTTTGTTTATACTGTATTTTATTGTAAAGTGCCTTGATAATCTGAAAGGCACTTAAAAAATAAATTTTACCTTACCTTACCTTATCAGGAACTATGTAAACAATACAACCTCTCCCAAAGCGACTATTTCTGCTACTTGCAGATTTAGTCCTACCTGCTGGGCAGGGGATCTGGACATTCTCAGTCACCAGATAACCCTACGACATCCAAGTTGTAGTAGTTCAGTGAAACGCTGAGCTCAGTCAAGCTCATGCTACAGATCACTGGTACAAATTTACACTCCTATGAATCACAGTTATCACATTGAATTTATGGCGGGCCTATGCATGAAAGTACAGAAATCACAATTTCAGAACTCCAGCCATTCTGGGGAGGTATATGAGAAAGAAGGAAGGGAACTGTTGGAGGATCTGTGGCTGCCTATACACAGACCATACATATGTATTCTGGGGCTGCCCAGCACTTTAGACATCCTGGCAAACTGTCAGTGTCCAAATGGATCAGATTTTCCTGGATCCTGGACTTTTGACAGCCTCCATGGTATTGCTGTCAGTTCTTTTGCCGGGAGTATGCATGGGAGGACACACCTTGCATTTACTTAATATTTTTTTATTGGCAGAAAATATAGTTATTACCCACTGGTGGTTTAAATCCTTAAGTTTAAGTTCTGAAACTATCCCAATGGCAGGAAACCGTACTGTATGGACAGTTTAACACAGAGCATGTGTGGGAGGCAGCTGCAGTTCCACAATATCTGGATGAGATAGGGCCTCTATATTATGGAAAATAAGACACGAGAAGATAAGAAGTTATGGCTGAAATCTTCAAGTTCTCCATTGGGGGAATAACACTCCAAGCCTAAACTGATTTAAAAACATGGGGTAGGATTTTTGAATGGTGGCAAATGGCTTACATTCCATACTGCACCACAGGACTTAGATTTTGTCATTGCGCCAAACCCCTTTACCACATTAGTACTGATTTTTCAATATCGGGTGCAGTTGAGACAGCTTCCATGCCTTATGACAGCTTGTGCCAAATATCTGGAGCAAGCTCCATTACTTAGTCCCCAAGGAGTGGCACACGCTAGACCACAAAGTTGTAGTCTAAGGTGCAGCGCCGGGCACATGAGATGGGAAATCCAGAATGCCAGCTGGTGACTGCCACAAGCCCTGTACGCCATGTGTTCAGCATACCGGGGGCTTGTGGCAATATTAAACCTTTGAAAATCCATCCCATGGGTTCCCTCCCTTCCTTCCTCCCTCCTTGCATAACTTTTTTTGAAATTATATTTATACAGAATATGCATAGTAAAGACTGACATATGAGACTAGGCCAGCAAAGTTGAAACTCTACCCCTAGAACTAAGATGCACTAGGGGAGACTTGCTGCAAATGTACAACATCGCTAAAGACCCACATCTAATGGAAAATCTGGGGATTCACTTCACGGCTCATAAATTCAATCTTAGAAGCCATAATAAACAACTTGAGTTAACAAACTGTAATAAGAACCAGAAAAGGAATTTCTTTACTCAAAGGACAAATCAGACATGGAATGCACTCACTCCTGAGGCTATGGCTGCAACTACTCTAGAAACATTCAAAAAAAAACTTGACAACCATGTGTTTGAATCTGATGGACCATAACACCCCATACTATGGGGAGACAGACATAATAGGCTTATAGTCTCCTATCTGCCTTATCCACCGAGTATAGTACTGAGTATTCAGGGGATATAATTATGTTTAAATTAGAATATTTAATTTTTCTTTATTTACTTATGTATAGATTATTCAGAATCCAATGTTAGCAAATATTAAGATGAATTAATTGTGTACATAAAAATATATGTCTGTACTACTATTCTTCTTTGCCTGTTGCATTTTCCTGCTGTTTTATACAAAATAAAATAAACTTCAAGTATATATAAAAAAGACGACAGCAGTGTAGATCCAGGAAAAGGATCTGAAAACATTTAATGTAGTCACCTGTAAATATGGGAAAGGGGACACACCAGGAGGGTGTTGGGACCCTGAGGGGCTTACCCTCAAGGGGAGTTTCTGGCAGCCCTGAAGACCAGGAGGGATTTCCCAGAAGAGATGGTGTAACCTTTTAGGGCATTTGCGGTCCTGTGCCTGAGTGATGCTTCTAGCTGAGTTGCTGATGGAGAGAGACCTGGTGAGAGATGCAAGACTGCTGACAAAGGTAAGAGATATGCCTACATTGAATGAAAGGAGATCCCACACTGGGATGGGTACAGGAGCTAATGTTGCTGGCAGAGGGCCTGGGGAGATTGCCAGCCACTGCCAGGAGCAGGCTGGAGTGTATGCAGCCAGGCTGTGCCCAACACACCATCTGGTGAGTAGTAAGGCTGCAAAATGAAGCACCCACCACAGGGGAGACCTCCTGGCTTAAGAGGTAGACTGACTTGGCACAGAGCAGCTGCCGTCAGGATTGGGGACCCATGGACATGGCAACAACATGTCAAGTACCCTTCAAGGCTGAATGAGCCACTAAATATAATAATTTATTTTTAGTTTTGGGAGGCAGTATAAGGTAGTGGTCAAGAGCACTGAACTACAAAGTTGGAGAATTAGGTTTGAATCCAACAGTCACCACTTGCATACTGTGTGAGCCTAAGTAAGTCACTTAACTTGCCTGTGTTCCCAGGATGCACTTGAAAACAATCCTCTGTTTAGTGTGTCTTTCCTGGCCAAAAAAAAAAAATAAATCATGTGAAACAGATACACCCTTGAGACAGGTGCTCATTTACAATGGTTTCCAAAGGATCATTCCCAGGTGTGTCCTGGGACCACAGGGCACTGTAGTTAAATGACTTGCTCAGGGTCACACAGTATGCAAGTGGAGGTTGTGGGAATCAAACTCATGTCTGCAGGATGCACCACACTCATTTGCAGCTCATTAATTTAACCTGTAGGCCATATTGTCAGTCCAAATTAAACTAAATTGTACAGGGGGAAAGAGGAAATTGTTTAACCAGGAAAGGCACTCTAAGCTGGAACTTGTTTCTGGGTATGACCTGGGAGCACAAGGAAGTTAAGTGACTTGCTCAGGGTCACACAGTATGCAGTTGGGGGCTGATGGGATTCAAACCCAGGTGTCCAGGTTTGCAGCTCAGTGCCCTTAACCACTACTCTATACTGCCTCCTACAGGTATAAATAATTATCACTTCAGCAGTTGATGCCTCCTGCATCACTTTCTGGACAGGTGCAAAGGACGTGAAACTTGTAAAAGCTTTGACATTATAGCATAATGAATGCAGTAATGAATTGCATAGAATAGATCAGGCTCTGACCCAAGGACATAACTTCACTCACTGGTGTATGTGGCCCTATGTGAAAAAGGAATAGAGGGGATCATGTGGCTCCATATATGAGTGCAGGTTACAACCTTTTTCAAGGGGCCCTAGGCCTTGACTCATGTCTGAGGTCAGGATTGAACCTGTTTGTACAGTGCCAATATTAACGTAGCCAGGAGCCATGATTCCTACCATGTAACTGATGTCATACCAGGATCAATACTTGGAGGTAAAAGACAGTTAAAGACATTGTGCTATTGAAAATGACCCCACCCCCACTACTCAGTAATAGTAGTTTTATTATGTTGTCTTGCGTGTGCAGCCCAGACAACATATAGTTGTTGCATGGAGTGGAGAAGCAGGTTTTGGAGGTGCGGTTCTGCTGCAGCCAATGGTGCCACTGCTTTTGTGGCTAGGCTCTGTGGCACCAATGGCATAGCACACTGTCTATGACAGCAGTTGAGAAGCGCGCCACCAACTTGAAAGAAATTAGCCACTGCAATTAGGGAGCATCATGGGGTGGTCCCTGATTGCAGCAGCAAATTACTGCTTGCCTCGATTGGTGTCCCCAGTCAGGCAACATAGCGTGAGGATTTTCCCCATCAGCTTCACAATTCCACAGTAGCGAGGACAGCTGCCGCCTTTCACAGTTCCTCTGTAAGCTGACAGGGTTACCCAATCCCCTGTCGGCATGCCCCTCTAATTAATTTACGACAGGGTGCCCCAATCCCGTCAGCATAACATCCCCCATTTCTTGTGCCGATGGTGCCCAATCCCCTCAGCTCATCGACCCCCAACTCTGTATGTGCGATGGGGTGCCCAATCCCCATCAGCTACAGCCCCCCATCAAACACACAGGTGGCACATTGGGAGCCCACCCCAGCATGCAAAAGTACCTTTTAAAATAGAAAACCTTCCCGCGTTGTTCCTTTTTTTCTGTTTTAACCTGTAAAATCAAAAATGGTCCCTCATTGAGTTTGGTGCCCCCTCCCCCAACCTGCAGCCACCCTCTGTGCACCCACCTCCCCACACCCCCCTCACCCCATACTTACCTTCGCAGCCCGACGTGATGATCTTCGGTGGACCGGGAACATGTCTGCACACGTCAAAGCCTACCGCAAACTGAAGAAATGCCATTAAGCATATAATGGCATAAATAGGTTATTTTTCAACTTATGTGGATATCGTGGCCATTTTTTTGACTTTTGCCATCAAATTTTCAACATGGGGTTTTTGGGACCTCTCCTCATGAATTCAGTCACTGTCATGGCATTATTTGGTCCTGAAAGGTGATTTTGCGGTGACTGAGTGGAATCACCTTTCGGGACCGAGTAACGAAATGACCGTGTCAATGTTCATGAGGTGGCCTCCCAAAAAGCCTATGTTGCAAATTTGGTGAAAAAATTCCAAAAAAATGACTGTGTTACAAGCATGCGTTGCACAGCTTCTATGCACACTTGTAACTTCGTCAATTTGTGATATTTTCACTCCAGATTTTCAACATTGGCATTTTTTCACACTTCCTTATGAACAGTGCAGCGTCATTTTTCACATCCTGGCCGAAACATGTTTTCACACTACTGGCGCAGAATAGCACTGTTGCTGTGGGAAATCAGTGTTCGGGACAGATTATGAAAATCACAGTGACACTGTTCATGAGCAGAAGTCCTAAAATGCCTATGTTGAAAATTTGATGCCAAAAGTCCATAAAATGACTATGTTACAAGTGTGCATTGCGCAGTTTCACCGCGCTCATAACTCCGACAATTTGTAATATTTTCACTCAACATTTTCAACATTGTCAGTTTTGCACATCTTTTTGAACAGTACAGTTGTCATTTTTCAGACCCTGACCGAAATGTGTTTTTGCACAACTGGCGCACTATGGCGCAGTCACTGTGGGAAATCAACATTTGGGACAGATGAAGACAATCATAGTGACAGTGTTCATGAGCAGAGGTCCCAAAATGCCTATGTTGAAAATGTAGTGAAATAATTCCACTAAATGACTGTCTTATGACCATGCATTGCGCAGTTTCCATGTACACTCATAAATTTGAGCATTTTTAATATTGTTACTCAAGATTTTCAACGCTGCCATCTCTTCACACCTACCTATGAATGGTACAGCTGTCATTTTTCATATCCTGTTCAAGCTGTGTTTTCCCACATCCAGTGTAGAATGATACAGTCGCTGTGAGAAATCAACGTTTGGGACAGATTAACAAAATAACAGTGCCACTATTCATGAGCAGAGGTCCCAAACACTTTCATGAGTTGGGAGTCACAAAAAGGCCATGTTGCAGATTTCTACTGCAAATACCAACAAACACCCTGGGCATTACGGTTTAGAAAAATAACGTGCCACCCAGTACAGACTGACAGGCATTAGGGGTGTGCCTTTGGATTGCTGGCTGTAATGTTCATGCTATATCACCTCCCAACCCTCAAGCCACTGATAGACATCGACATGTGCCTTGGACTCTTCGGCCCCAGAGTTCACCCCATTCTCCTATGCTGCACGCATTTCAGCGTATGTCCTTATGAAATGGGGTGACTGTAAACCCGAACACCCCAAGGCACACCTCAGCACTTGTTCAGTGTCTGCAGGACATGGTGAGGTGAAATGCCATGAGCATTATGGGTGAATAGGGTAAGCATAAGGCCCAAGGACCCCAAGGCACAACGCAATACTTGTTACAGTCTGCAAGGTAGGGTGAGCTGAAATGGCATGAACGTTATGGCTGAAGCCCAAAGGCACACCTCAGTGCCTATCAGTCTCTGTACATTGGTGTGGGGTTGACGTTCCTTCCATACTTCACTGCCATTCCTATTATCCATCTCTGGAACTCCTGCACTACCAATGCCAATGTCAGCAACACAACATTCGGCATTGACAAATGCTTGTTATATGTAGGGCTCAGATAAGAGGAATGGAGGTGCAATCCATAGGGGAACAGGGAGGTGTGGAAATGCTGTGGATATACATTGTGTTGGTTGAAGGGGGAAACATTACACAGACAGTTGTTTACAGGCCCTCAAACCAGTAAGAAGCAGGAGACCAGCTTCCTGGAAAGAGATCAGGAGAGTTGCTGGGATAGAGAAAGTGATCCTGATGGGTGACCTATATATACCTGGCATGGACTGGGTCATGGTGGGGACAAAGAACAATTATTTAGGCATTGGTAGACACATTCCAGGATTGCTTGTTAACATAACATGTCAGGGATTACAGCAGACAGGGAGTTATTTTGGAGTTAATGTTCATGACTCTAGATGATGATGTGAGTGTCAGGGCCCCTTTAGTTGCCAGTGATCATAACATGGTGTGGTTCTCCATAAACCTTCTGTCAAGACACAGTAAAATCCAAGAATCATGCATTGGACATTCATAAAATAAACTTTGGAAAAATTACTAAGCTACTGCCAGTTCCAAGGGAGTATGAAGGGTGGATAGGGAAGAAGGAAAGTGGGAGGCCATAAATGGAGCAGTCCTGGAGGTCGCCAAGAGCTGCATGAGAATGATAGGTAAAGCAAGGAAGTACAAGAGGCTTTTCTGGTTCAGAGAGAGGCTAATGAAGCTATAGTTAGATAGAGGAAAGCCTCCAGGGCACATAAGAAGGAACAGACAGAGGCAAACAGATCAGTCTACCAGGGCAGCCTGAGGGAAGCAGAAATAGCCTTGGGGAGACCCAAAGCTAAGGCAGAGATCCAAATTGACAGGGAGTCAAAGAGAATGATAATTCCTTCTTCAGGTACATCAGGGAGAGAAAGAAAACTAAGTAAAGCATTAAGGGACTGAAGATGGCCAGGCAAGGGTGTAATGATACAAGCAAGGTGTATCTCCTTTGTGAATTCTTCACCTTTGTATTCATGGTGGAAAATGGGGAACCTCCCCCCAAGTGATCAGTCAGACCAACAGGAGGGACAAAGGAAAAGGGACAGGAGCTGGTCATAAACTCAGTCACTAAAGATGGGAGTTCAGCAGGCTACTGGGACTGAAAACAAATGTGGCACCATGCCCTGATAGACTATACCCTAAGTACTCAAGGAGGCAGTGGTGGTACTGACAGGTCTTCTAGCAGATCTGTTTAATTGCTCCTTGGCAGCAGGAGTAGTTCTGAAAGACTGGAGGGAGACACATTTTATCCCACTACACATGGGAGGGGATAATGGGGACCCAGGTAAATATTGGTTGGACAGTCTGACCTCTATAGCAGGGAAACTGCTAAAGATAACCATCTAAGAGTGGATGGTGGAATTCCTTGCGAGGAAGGACCTGTCCTGCTGTCCCCTTATCATTTTAGTCACCCTCCTCTGCACCCCCTCTAGCAATTTAATGTCTTTTTTTAGGTATGGGCGCCAGTACCTCACTCCATATTCCAAATGAGACCTTGCCAGTGATCTATGTAATGGCAGAATATCCTCACTGTGCCTGCTACTGAAAGTCCTTGCAATGCAACCCAGCGTCCTGTTGGCCTTCACCCCCAACTTTTTGCATTCCATGGACTGCTTCAGATCACTAGTAATTGCTGCCCCCATGTCTTTTTCTTTTTCTTTTTTTTCCAATTCAAATTTTATTAACAGTTTTACAATAATACAGGGGACAGAAATAGTGACAATTACACAACATGACAACAGTGCAAAACGTGTTCTGCCCCTCCCCACCACTACCCCCCTCCCCGGTACAGCAGTACGATAAAAAACAATCCGAGAATTGGACTAAGACTAGCTATTATTAACATCATCCTTATCAACACCAATAGTGATTAGAGTGTGTAAGGGATCCCAAATTCGCTTATATTTCCGTTGCCTGTTATAAAGGCTTGCAATAGCTTTCTCAGTACGGAGATTAGCAAGGATTTCATGGACCCACTCTTGATATGATGGACTTATGTCATCCTTCCAATGTTTAAGTATGACTTTTTTAACAGATAATGCTATCATGGACATATGAAATCTCCGAGTGATAGCCTCTATGGGGGACAAGTCCCCTACAAGGCAAATTTCAGGGGTAAAACAATCCTGCAGACCCAGTAAAGGGTCCAGTTTGGCCTTAATTGAGTTCCATAGTGGGATTATCTTAGGACATTGCCAAAATATGTGGAGAAGTGTCCCTTTATCTAGGGAACATCTAGAACACAAGTCAGAATCAAGAAGGCCCCAACTAGCCAATTTTGGGGGAATGTAATACAGACTGTGTAAAATGTGGTATTGCATAAGTCGTAGTCAATCTTGCGACACATACTTATGACAATACCGCCATAGTACAGGCCAGT
This sequence comes from Neoceratodus forsteri, assembly GCA_016271365.2. NCBI lineage: Eukaryota > Metazoa > Chordata > Ceratodontiformes > Ceratodontidae > Neoceratodus > Neoceratodus forsteri. The sequence continues at coordinate 1,269,577,711 of CM057453.1, forward strand.
CCAAGGTATAATGGGGAAAAAGGGAGGACCAGTGTTTGGTGGGGCCTTAGCAGCCTCCATACCACCAATGAAAAAGGTCTTGATATAATTTTGAGATTACTTTGGGAGGACCCAACAAGAAAGAGAGCTCAGATATTAAGGAAAATGCGTGAGAGTGGGGAGGAGTATTACCCAACACGGTAGTGAGAAGGTGCCTTAGTTGAAGAACCTTGAAGTGACTAACTACTGGAATATTAAATTTTTGGATTAACTTAGCTACAGGGAGCCAAGCTCCCTCTCCGTCAAGAAAAGTAAATACAATCCCCTTCCCCAGCTGGGGCAACCTCTTCGAGGAAACCCTCTGTTTATTTATTAAGAAGGATGGCAAGTTCCATATGGATTGAGACAGATCCAGCTGTGGTTTATAGTGCAAAAAGGAACAGAGTTGAGTATGTATTCTTAAAGAAGTAATAAGCGTTGGACATTTTCGGATATCTTGTAGGGAGGAAAGCTTGACATAGAACAGAGTCAGGGGGGCTATATTCATAGACTGGATAAACTCTAATTCTATTTTGAGCCAGATCAGCCTTAGACTATCGGGCCCTGGGCGTAAACCATTTAAGGTACTTTGATAGATGACTTGCCCAGTAGTATATAGCCAGGTGAGGAATACGTAAACCGCCATCAAGTTTTTGGGTCACCAATTTGTGGTATGCTAAACGAGGATGTTTATTAGACCATATAAAGTTAGTAAAAAGCCTATGCATTTTCTGAAACCAGGACAATGGAATAAATGAGTTAAGAAGTGATAGAGGGTAGAAAAGGCAGGGGAATACATTCATTTTAATTAAACTAATACGGAGCCATAACGAAATAGGGAGTTTCGACCATCTATCAAGATCATGTGTAATGACCTGGGAAAGGAGTACCAAATTCTCTTTAAACCACAAGGAAGGATTACGTGTAAGTCTAATGCCGAGATATTTGAGGGAGATCTGTGACCAAGACAACCCAAAATGGATAATACCGTGTTTAAACACCTTGTGATTGAGGGGGAAAAATAGATGATTTATTGGAATTTAACTTATAATTTGAAAAGGAGCTAAACTTCACGATCGTAGCTAACATAGCGGGAATTGACAAGTCAGGGTGGGACAGATGAAGAAGAAGATCATCAGCATATGCCATAACTTTAACTACAGTATTACGTATCGGTATGCCTTGTATATCCGGATTGACTATAAGATGTTTCGAATGAGAGGTTCTAAGTAGAGATTGAATAATAGAGGGGAAAGGGGGCAGCCTTGCCTCGTTCCTGAGTGTAAAAGGAAGGCCTTTGAGAATGCCCCATTCCCTGAGATCTTGGCAGAGGGGGCTTGATAGAGGGCTTGAATCCAATCTATAAATATAGAGGGGAAAGTAAATGCCTTAAGAGTTTGAAAAAAAAATTCCAATTCACATGATCAAATGCCTTCTCGGCATCCAGGGACACTAAGAAGACATGGGAAAGGGTTCGTAAGTGGTCTGACGATGAGCTCCCGCTCATAAATCCTACCTGTGGCATACTGATCAAATCAGGAAGAACCAAGGTAAGCCTATCAGCCAGTATCTTCGAGCAGATTTTAATATCCTGGTTCAAAAGGGATATGGCCCTATAACTCCGTACCATCTCAGGGTCTTTGTCAGATTTAGGAAGGAGAATAATTAGGGCTTCAAACAAATGGTGATCAGCAGCTGCCTCAGATAGGGTATGGAGGAACAACCTATGAAGGGCCAGCACTATTTGGTCCTGAAATGTTTTGTAAAGTAAAGAGGAGAAACCATCCGGTCCCGGAACCTTATCCGAAGGCAAAGCCTTAATTACATTGGCTATTTCTTCCAAGGAAACAGGGGAAGGAAGAAAGAAACCTCCAGACAGAGAGGGAAGGTGAGACTCCAGAAGATATGCCTCAAGAGCCTCCGGTGGGGGGTGGGGGGGGTTATCCATGTCACTATATAATTGCTTGTAGTAATGCACAAACTCCTGCACAATCCCAGATCTTTTTCTTCCTGTGACTCGGCTACTTGTACTTTTCCTATGTAGTACTCTGCTCTTGGGTTTTTTGCCCCTATGTACATCACCTTGCACTTTTTGGCATCAAACCCCAACTGCCAAATCCCCTGACCATTTATCCAGTTTGGCTAGGTCCTCCCTTTGCTCTTTTATCCCCTCCTGAGTGTCCACCCTCTCACAGAGCTTGGTGTTGTCTGCTAATAGACACATTTTGCCTTGAATGCCCTCCCCGATGTCGCTTATAAATATATTAAATAATACCTGGCCCAAAACTGACCCCTGTGGAACCCCATTGGTGACCTCTTTTGTACTGGAGGTTACACCCAGTATCACCACCCTCTGTGTCCTACCCCCAACCAGTTTTCAACCCATCTTACTATTTTCTCCCCTACTCCTAGCCCCCTCAGTTTTGTTATCAGTCTTTTGTGTGGCACCGAATCGAAGGCTTTACTGAAGTCCAGATAAATTACATATACTGCCTGACCCTTGTCCACTGCCTTCATTACACAGTCAAAGAACTTTCTAAATTCATTTGACATGATCTGACAGATACAAACCCATGCTGCTTACTATCTTGCAGGCCATTTTCCTCCATGTACCTCATCTGTCCCTCCTTTAGTAAGGTCTCTATAAGTTTGCATACTGTTGAGGTCAGGCTGACCAGTCTGTAGTTGCCCAGATCCTCCTTGGGACTGCTTTTGTGGAGTGACACAACATATGCTGTTCTCCAATCCTCTGGCACTACTTCTGAATTCAGGGAACTATTAAATAGAATTGTCTTTGGGTCTGCCAGTTCTTCGGCCAATTCCCTGAGTACCCTGGGCTCATCCAGCCCTGGGGTTTTTCCACTTTCAGAGCCCTCAGTCCCTCCTTCACTCTTTCTAGCCCAATGACCCCTATTAGATCTGCCTCATTCCCTCTTTTCTTATCACCACCTGTGGCATTGGTCCATCCCTCTCTTTCATAAACACAGAGCAGAAGTATTCATTTAATACTTCTGCTTTTGTCCTGTCCTCCACCACCCATTCGCCCCCTTTTTTAAGTCTTACAATGCCATCCTTCTTGTCCCTTTTTTCTTTGATGTAGTTGAAGAAGGCCTTTTCTCCCCTCTTTATCCCTTCCGCTGTCTGGAGCTCTTTCTGAGCCTCGGCCTTCTGTACCTCCTTTTTTGCTATTTTGGCCAGCCTTTGGTATTCCTCATCCTTCTCTATCCTAACAGTTCTACTTTTTCTGTAGGCTGCCCTCTTTTCCCTTATCATCCTAACGACCTCCCCACTGAACTAGCTAGGCCATCTTGCCCTCTTCCTATTTCCTCTTATTTTTATGCAACTGTCCATGATGTTTTGAATGTGTCCCCTGATGGTTTTCCAGAGTGTTTCCACTTCCATTCCCTCATCTATGTTTCCTAGTTGCTCCCTAATCAGTTCCCTCATTTTGTTAAATTTCACTGTCCTGAAGTCCAGCACCCTAGTCCGTGTTGGGATATCTTCTTTTCCCATATCAGTCTTGAACCACACTAAGCTGTGGTCACTTCCACCCAGGTGTTCTCTGATGTCAACCTTCTGAACGTGCTCCCCATTAGTAAGCACCAAGTCCAGGACTGCTTCCCCCCCTAGTTGGATCCATCACCAATTGTGTCATGAAGCCCTCCTGAACTGTGTCAAGGATCACCTGACTTCTGGCACAGGATGTTTTGGGAGTGTCCCAGTCTATTTTGGGCAGGTTAAAGTCCCCAGTTACTACTACTTCCCCCCCTCCCTGCCATGTCATTCAATTGCACACTCAGCACCATGCTCATCTTTTTACCCTGGTTAGGCAGTCTATATCCGACACCTACCACAATTTTCTTACCCCTATTGCTCAGAAGATGTAGCTACAATGCTTTAATGTTCCCCTTTTCCATTTCCCCTTCCCTTGCACACACTATCCCTTCCCTGATGTATGCTGCAACCTGCCCCTCTTTTCTGCCTCTCTGTCCCATCTGTCAAGAGGTCCCAGTCATGATGGGCTGTGGCCCAGATTTCTGTAATGGATGCTATATCCATTTTACCTTGGGGTAAAGAGGGCATGTAAGTCCACTATCTTGTTCCCTATGCTATGTGCATTCAGTGATACCACTGCCCACCTTCTCCCTTATGTACCATCTTTTATTTGCTTCTCTTGGTTGTTTCTGTCCATCCTCCCCTCCTCTCTACCCCCATTATTACATTTCTCACGCATTCCCCCACCCGTCCTGCCTTCATGGGGGTGAGGTTTTTTGCCCCCCCTTTTCTGTCCCCCCTTAGCAGTTTAAACCCAGTTCTTCTACTGTATATTCACCTAGCTTATCCTTTAGTGCTCTTTTCCCTTCCCAGTTAAGGTGTAGCCTGTCCTGGCTGTATAGTCCCTTATTTGACCATGCTTCTTCCCCATTTCCTATAAAGCCGTACCCCTCCTCACTGCACCAAGATTAACAAAATCACAGCGACACTGTTCATGAGCAGAGGTCCTGAATGCTTTCATGAGGTGGGGTCACAAAAAGGCCATGCTGAAAATTTGGAGTGCAAATACCAACAAACACCCAGGGCGTTAGGGTTTCTAACCTTAATGTCCCACCCTGTACAGACTAACAGGCATCAGGGGTGTGCCTTTGGATTGTCTGCTGTAGTACTCATGCCATTGCACCCCCAACCCCACCCTGCAGCCACTGACAGGCATCAAGGTGTGCCTTGGATTCTTCACCCCAAAGTTCAACCCATTCTCCTATGCTGCACCCATCTGAACATACTCCTTTATGAAATGGGGTGAGCATAAGACCCGATGACCCCAAAACACAACACGACACATGTCAGACTCTGCAGGATTGGCTGAGGTGAAATGACATGAGCGTTATGGCCAGCGACCCAAGGGCACACACCAATGCCTGTCACTCTCTGTAGGGTGGAGTGGGGTTGACGTCGGTTCTATACTTCACTGCCATTCCTATTATGCATCTCTCTAACTCCTGCACTACCAATGCCAACACCAGCAAGACAACATTCGGCATTGACAAATGCTTGTTTATTTAGCACTCAGTCCCAGAGGCTCTGGATGTTGTACAACATAACAAAAATAAATAACCAGAATAACATAATAACTTATAATAAATACAGACAGTATAAACATACCAGTGTAAACTCAGATGGCAGGATAAATAAAATATGAAGACCACTGGTGTTAAATTAAATTAAGCCCTTCTCAGAACAGGTGGGTCTTCAGGCCCCTCTTAAAAGCCTCCACTGAAGGAGTATCCCTCAGAGACATTGGACACGAGTTCCATAGGGCTGGACCATCTACTTCAAATGTGTGGTCACCTGATGTCTTAAATCTGGTCCTGGGAACTGTTAGGAGGAACAGAAAGGGTAAACTGGCAGTAAGGAGACAGGGCCTCACTCAGATAACTCAGGCCCAGTTGATGTAGGGTTTTGTAGGTCAGCAAACTGACAATGAAGGAAATTTGCCACTTTACTGACAGCTAGTGCAGATCATGCAGGACTGGGGCTATGTGACATAACCTCAGAAGGCCCATCAGTAACCTGCCCATTGTGTTCTGAAATAGCTACAGGCATCCTAGGACCCCTCCACCTACCCCTAGATACAGAGCATTACAGTAGTCGAGCCTTGAGGTTAGAAAGGCATGCACCAATGAGGGCAGGTGTTCTGGCAGGATCAAGCTTTTATCAAGGAGATGTTAGGAAGACAGTATAAACCATTCTGGACTATGGATGACACTTGAGCTTCCAATGTCAGTCTTTTCATGACAACCAGATTCTTCATCTTGGTAGAGGCCAACAGACTAGAGGAACCAAGAACCAAACTGGTCCTCTCCGCTATTGCCCCCACACCCTGCTATCAACCAGATTCAGTTATTAGTACCTCCATCTTTTCAGGTTGAGATGCAGCCAGCTAGAGGACATCCAGTCTTGGATCTCCACCAGACATAAATTTAGTACATCGACTGTGTTAAGTGTCCTATGTGCAAATGACAGATACAACAAGGTATCATCTGCATAGCAGTGAAAACCCAGGCTATGCCATCTGATGATATTATCCAGGGGCAGCTTGTATACTGCGAACAGCATAAGTGAGAGAATCAAACCCTGGGGTACACCACAGAGCAGGGGCGTTGGGAGTGAAGAAAAGTTTCCCATCACTAACTTCTCCATCCTGCCACTGAGGAAGGACTCAAACCAGTTGATGACCCTTCCAGCGAGTCCACAGTACTCCCTGAGGCAATCCTACAACAATCTATGGTCCATCATATCAAATGCTGGTGAAAGATCAAGTAGAATGAGAATTGATTATTCCCATCTGTCTCTAGCCTTGGCAGAGTCTGATGCACCCTGACCAATGCATTCTCAGTACTATAGCTGGATAAAAAATTGGACTGGAGTGGCTCATAGATGTTAAAGGCTGTGGGGTGGCCTCAAGCTGCACAGCCATTATCTTCTCAATAACCTTTCCTAAAAATGGAAGGTTAGAGACCAGTCTAAAATTTGCCAAGCAGTCCAGGTTAAAAGACATCTTTTTCAGGTGGGGTCTCACAAAAGACCCTTTTAACAGGAGCACCATGCTATCTCACAAAACACTGGACCCAGAAACCCAACACAACTCACTAGGAGTTGTGTCGGACCCAGGTCCAGTTCACAATAAGTGGGCCTTAGCTCAGAATTCGCCCCACACACATCCTCCACCAAAACCATCCTAAACTCACCAGACAGGGGGAGTGCTCCCAGAGACAACCTATCCAACACTGCTAGGCTACAACAGCCCAGTTGGGGTTATACAGGACCTGACAGAAGACAGCCTGTCAGAGAAGAACTGAGTGATCTCTGCTCACTGGACAGATGAAAATACCTCCACCAGCTGGAGACAGGCAGGATGTAACAACCTGTCCACTGTCCAGAAGAGCTCAGCCTGTCTGTTTCTCCCTGCTGCAATCTCCCTGAACAGGAATACTCTCTTCGTATTTCCCTCTGATATTCACTGTAGTGAGTTCCTAGAGCCAGTCTGTCCCCATCTGCTGTAGATTTCTACCAACAAAGCTCTAACCTCCAACCTTCGGTCCTCATCTCCCTGAGCTCCTCATCAAACCACAGGGATCTTAAGCAAGAAGATCTGGGTCATGTACAAATTGGTTCAACAGATTCAAGGTCCGAGGCAACAGCCTTATGATAGGCTATCACCTTCCTCTGATCTAGTCCCACACACACAGCCACACAGCCATCACACCAGAGAGGTCCAGTGCCACGTGAAGTCCTGTTGCGGACAACCCCTTTAAAGGGAAACAGCAGACCATCTCCACAGGGGGAGGAAAACTAGGACAACTAGGGGGAAGACCAGTGGGGGAAGGGGTCCTGAATGAGAAATTCATGGTGCAGTGATATGACCAACTGACCAGATCAGTCTCGAGGTTACTTATCTCAAGCTCCAGTGAGAATACTAGGTAAAGGGTGTGACCATGTCGGTGGGTCACAACAGTAACCACTTGTGTGAGGCCCAGTGATAACATTAAATGGAAGAAACGTGACCAAACTTCAAGAGTTCACCATCAACCCAGGCATTGAAGTCGTCCAAAATCAGCTGAGGCAACAGCGTTATTATGGGCTGTATCCATTTATTGGTTGTATCCATTTATTTTGTTATCTACTAGGTATCTGTCTCATTTGGTTTTGATAATATGTTCCTCTGGGGATACAGCAATTTCCACAGGTAGATTATTCCATATTTTTAACACACTTACTGTGAAAAGTTCCTCCTTCTATCCCTTTTTAGCTATGGTTTGTTTTATCTGATATGAGCAAGGCCCTGATTTTTCTGTGGCACTTTGGGATCAAGTTTTGTGGCAGGATTACCATTTTCCACAGAACTTCTGCAGCAGTGGTTTGTAATTTATGCAGATGTTCTGCTTTACCAATGAACTGCCTTGTCACAGCATCAGCTTGTCATCCTGTCACCATGTCCATGGAAATGGCTATGGCAAATGGGTTAGGGGAACACAGTACCACTAGTTCAAAAAATAAACCCACAGAATTTTAGAAATAATACTTTTTAAAGCAAAAAAAAAAAAGCATCACCTAAAGTCCTATCCTATTGTGTAAATGAAATATGCAGATAAGAACTTGCGTGATGAATTATTTATCTATTCTTATGCTGTTCACGCCACTCGTAAGGTCCTAACTGCGTATCACTTACATGTTTTGCACAGTTCCATTTTGAAATTGAATAAACAGAATAGTGGAGATATTTCAGTACTCATTTTTCATTTTAACCCACTTCTCTTGAAGCACTACATCACCCCATCAGGCCATGATGTGCATGTGAACCCCCTGTGAGGGAAGGCTTCCTGACCTATCACAAAGTGTCACCCATGTGACAGAACAGTTTGTCATACTTTCCCAGGCTTGGAGCAGTGGTGTGCGACAGTGCTGCCCCTCACCCATCCTTGTGCTGCCCAGCAAGCTCCCCAAGCTTGTCCCTGAACTTGAGACACCAGCCAAGGAACACAACATGCTACCCACTGGCCCAATGGCTGGCCCTGTATATGTTTCTGCATAATGTTTAGTAATTCTATGCTAATGTTCATACTAAGGGGTAAGGAACAAAAATGGCTTAGTAGTAGCCCATAACTGCTCCTATCCTTTTACCCATAATGGGCTAGTTTATATCCTTTGAGAATGTGAGAGTCTAGTTTTCTTTTAAACTGGGCTTTATTTTCTGAACAGATGATGTTTTCAGGTAGTTTATTCCATGGGGACACCACTCTCTGTGTAAAAAAAGCATTTCTTCTGTTGGTATTGAATTTAATGTGTCTTAATTGAAGAGGGTGACCCCTTGTATTTATGTTAGCATTTTTGTATTGTAGGTTTAGTTCATTTAGCATATAATCATTCTGCATTATGTCATAGCATGATAATAGGTCCCCTCTTATTCTTCTAGTCTCCAGTGACATGAGTTGTAACCTGCCAAGTCATTGCTCATATGTTACATTCTTTAGTTTATGTATCATTTTAGTAGCTTGTCTCTGTACTCTTTCAATTAGTTTCATTCCCCTCTTTGAAACTGGACCCCAGACCAAGGCCCCATAGTCCAGTAATGGTCTGACATAAGCTCTATACAGTGGCATGACAACCCTTTGACTTCTACTCTTGAAGTTTCTTTTTATGTTCCACAGCACCTTTTTTGCCTTTGTAATCTGCTTATTACAATGTGATTTATATGAGAGTTTACGATCAGTTAGTGTATCCAAGTCTTTTTCCTCCTCAGATTTCTGCAACAGAGTGCTGTTCATAAAGTAGTGCGATTCACAGTTATTTTTGCCAAGGTGAATTACACAGCACTTATCTATGTTAAAGCTCATAACTTTTTTGGTTACCCAAGTAAAGCTATTATCTAGGTTTGATTGCACCATTGCAGCCCCATTACCATCTGTGACTATACCTGCCAGTTTAGTATCATCTGCATATTTACTTATCCAATTTTCTGTTGCTCTCCCCATTCCTGCAATAAATATTCAGAACAACACTGGTCCCAGGACAGACCCCTGCAGCACCCAACTAGTCATGGGTACAGATTCTGAGCAGTAGCCATTATGCACACCCTCTGAGATCTTGCTCCCAACCAGCTACCAATCCAGCGTGCCACCCTGTGAGCCAGGTCAATTTCTTTTAGGCTATGCATAATTTCTAAGTGAGAGACTTTATCAAAAGCCTTAGCAAAACTGAAATAAATACAGTCCACTGCATCCCCTCTATCCAGTGCTGCTGAGATTTTTTTCATTGAAGCACAGCATATTTGTCACACATGATCTACCCGCTACAAGCCCAAGCTGTTCACTATCCCCTTGATTAGTATTTTCCAAATGAGAGGTTATTACATCTTTCAATATTGATTCCATCAATTTCCCAGTACCAAGGTCAAACTAATGGGTCTATCGTTGGTATGGTCAGCTCTATTACCCCTTTTATGAATCTGCACCATGTTAGCAGATAACCAGTCCCTAGGTACCTCAGCCTCCTTTAGTGATTTAATAAATATCATTTTCAGTGGGATAGCAATGTTTGGTGATAGTAGTTTAAGCATACTATAGAAATATTATCTGGGCTAGGTGAGTGGAGGTTTTTTAGGTGTTTTATTTGATTTATCACTGTTTCTACTGTCATTTCAATGTTACATTCCTTATTCAGTCTGTTGTCTACCTGCCCTGGTAGTTTATTAGAGAAAACTGTGCTGAAGTAAGAATTAAAGATATTGGCTACTTTAGATGGGTCAGAGACCACCTCATCCCTCACCTTGATGGAACATAGATTAGTGTTAGCTTTCTTTAGGGGACTGCATATTATCTTTTGTAGCCATTTCTGCCAATTTTACTTCTAGCTTTTGTCTATTCTTCTTTACCATTTGTTTAGATTTGTTCCATGTTTCTTTAAACTTTCTCCAGGACTGTGGGTCATCTGTGCTTCTAGCTTTATTATATAAGTTTTGTTTCCTTTTTAGAAGTTCTGTCAAAGCTTTTGTTAACTATCTAGGTTTCTTACCCTTTTTGTTGTATATACAAACTTTTTAATGTGTTTATCACATACAGTATGTTAAAGCTGTTACCTTTAACAATATTCCACATTTCTGCTACTGTTTTATGCACCAGAATTTTTTCCAATTAATTTTGTCCAGGTCTCCCAAGACTTGCATTTTATCAGCCGATTTTATTTTATAAATTTCTCTGCAGCCTTTATTAATTGGAGTATATTGTTTGAATGAAAAGTATACCCCACTATGATCACTACTGCCCAGGGGGGCAATTATTTGACAGCCTGTAATGTTTATCTCTTTGGTTGACATAACTATAACCAGTATGTTTTTCCCCTTGTTGGACTACTTATACTCTGGGTTAACTCCAGCTCATTTGTAAGTTCCAAAAATAATTTACTATCAACCCATGATAACATGTAATCAATAACCTGGGCAAAAATGTGTAGAGCACAATTATTCATTTCCTATGTCTGTTCTTTCAACAGATCTACACATCATTATATCCCACCTTTCTGGGCATAATTCTTTTATTTATTATTTTTTTAAACAGGTTAATTCATTTTACAAGTTATTCATTTATAACTTAAAAGCACAAATAAATTGTACAAAGTAAGATATTCAGTTAACAGGTCTATGCTATTGTTAAGTATTCATTTAAGTTGGCCCCAGTGTAATAACTTAAGACTGAAAATGTTATTAAGCTGTAGTACAGGTTGAACAAATATCACAGTACCTGATGTGCTGTGCCACTTTCTTGGGAGTGGGAGCAGTGGTAGATAAATGACTATTCATTTCTATGGCGGAATGCAGCCCTGTCATTAGCTAATGTATTAAGTGTGTCATTGATAACATCACATGCTGAGCATGGTGGGGGTGGATATAAAAGGAAGGGAAAGGAACCAAGTGCTATGGAAAAACTGTAAATATTAATAAAGATTCATCAGGAACAATGAATTCTGTAGCACTGCAGATATTTTGTGGCAGGTTGCAAGTTCTGCACAAAATTTTGACAAGGCCTACTTGACTGCTCCAGTCGTCCTCTCATCCCCTCTCTTAGTCCTTCCTTCACTATCCCTCTCCTCCCCTCACCCCTGCTACCAGTCCCTTCCCATCCATGGTCCTGTCTCCTTCTCCTGCCTTGCATTATTAGTGCACTTATATTACATATGATTTTGTTGTTACATACACTGTACCATTATATCTTTACTTTTGTAATCCGACATGTTAAATGGCGGTATCTGAATTGACTTTTTGTTTTCTTTGTTAACCCTGTTTTGACTTGTATAATTCAACTACTGCATCCTTGTTTTGCCATGACGTGGAACCTCTGTAAACGAGCTTCCAGCTCAAAGGTTGTAATCCAAGATTTCAATAAATAAATCAATAAATTCTATGGCCACAGAATTCTGGAGGCTTTGGATATGAATGTCTTCTAAGGTTATGTTTTAAAACCTTATATTTGAAACCCATCTGCTCACTAAGTTCTATATGTCTGAGGATTTTGTATAATACCGTTAAGCCCCCTCTTATCCATCTTCTTTCCAGGGTGTATAAGTCTAGGTATTTTAACCTTTCATTGTAAGGTTTATTGACTAGGTTTGGTATCATTTTCATTGCTGGATGCTGCGCTCTTTCAATTATATCTACGTCTTTTCTCAAATATGGACCCCAAACTTGCAAACAATAGTTGAGTTGTATTCTTAGATAAGTTCAGTAAAGTGGGTATATTATGGCTTCAGACTTGTTTATGAAGAATTCCCTGATGCAACTTAATATCCTATTTGACTTACTAGCTATTGACCTGCAATGTGTGGTGTACTTGACATCGTTGCTGATTATTATGACCTGTGGGATCATCTTTGAGATGTTATATTATTCAGTTGTGTGTTAATAAGACAAGACTTTTGATGAGGATTGTTTGTGCCAAAATAGATTGCTACACATTTTCTGATTTTGAATTCCATGTTATTTACTGATGCCCATGTCTCTAGTTTTTTAACTCCTCTGTGGCCATAATTCTATTAGCCTGTATATCAACTAGGATGCCCAGTTTTGTGTCATCTGTAAATGTGTTAATAAGCATATTGTACCCTGTTTCTAGGTAACTAATATACACATTGAACAGCAAACTACCCCACACCAATCCCTGCAGCACTCCACTTGTGATGACACATTCTTGTGAAATTACCCTACTTATTCTGACCTGTTGCAGCCTTTTAGTCAGCCAAGATTCTATCCATCTAGTACAAGATGTGTTAATATAATTTGCGTGTAATTTGTCATGTAATTGCCTGTGAGGAACCTTGTCAAAAGCTTTCTTGAAGTCTAAATATATTATGTCCAGTGATTGTTTTATGTCCAAAAGCCTTACTTATATCCGGCCCTATGCTCAAAGATGTGGAGTGCCTCCATGCCATGTATGTGAGGCGCAGAGACACTCTGCACCCATTGAGCCCCCATGCTGGATGCACCGGGGGGGGTGTGCAGCTCCTATGCACCTGATACCCCACCTGCGTGGACCACAATGTACAGGGAGTGGGCTGGGGACATGCCAGCCCTATGTGCAATGCACAATAGTGCATAGTGCTGGCCCTGGGGGTGTGGAGGCAGCCACGGGTTTTGCCAGGGAGAACCCTGCTGTAAGCCCCCTGCACACCCCATGCCTCCATCCCATATAAATGGGACCCCAGCATCCATAGCCACAGGCTGCTCAGTGCCACTGACCCCTGCACCAAACCATGCCCCCCCACCATCCCCACATATGCCAACTCCCCACACACACTCTCATGGGGTAATCGGCACCTGTACCGCAGACTCCCCCCCCATACAGCACCACCTGCCCACCTCTGCCTCCATGCACTCTGGATCCCAGTCCCACTGGGCATAGTGTGGTGGGCTGTGTTTACCCCTACACACACACACACACACACACACACACACACACACATATACACCCTCATGGCACCACCCTTGTACCTCTCTGTCAGTCCAGGGGCTTGGCACGGCCAGAGGTACATCCCACCTCTCATCTCCATGGCCACTGGCAGTGCAAACATCCACGTGGGAGTGCAGCCAAGGCACCCCCCCCATGCAAGGGATCCACTGAGGGATCTGGAATGGGCATCCCATTGGATACCCACCCAGATGTGCTGCTCCGGCTATGGCTGCCCCACATGAACCTGTCCATACCCATGCACCAGGGGGCAGGGCCACGGACAGGAGACCGGTGGTCGTGAATGCCACCGGGGGTGCACCTGTCCACAGGTGCATAGCTGCACAGTTGGGATATGCACCTTTGGCATGTAGTTATCGCCCCATCAAGCATAGCTCCCATTGTCATAGAAACTTAAGAGGTTTGTAGCAAAGGACCTTAATTTTGTAAAGCTGTTGTTAATTTATGTCTTTTGTACATTGTCCTTTAAGTTTTCTATCTTGTAGTAAACTTTCTGCTGTTTTGCAGATCATTGATGCCAACTTTATGGGGCTGAAGTTCTCTTGCCTTGTTTTATCCCCTTTCTTAAATATAGAGTAGGTACCACAATGTCATTGAAAGAGTGATTTTAGCAATAATGACTGAGAAGTCAGTCATTTCTGAAGGCTGAACGACCAGTTGGGGGGATGGGTGGTCTGAGGCGCAGCCAAGGGCCTCCTCTCTCCAGCTGGTCGTTAATCAGGAAATGACGACTACCGTGATGTCATTATTAAAATCACCTATGGCAATTATAAGTCTAATTAACAACTTTCTTTTTTAGCAGAGTGGTATGACTCACGGGCCATGCGTGTCGCATAGTGTCAGTTGGTAGCTGGATCAGTTATTTTATTTTCTATTATTTGTTTTTGCACCCTGGGAGCCTGGCAGGTGGCTCCAGTCCCTCTGATCAGTCATTTCTAAGACATTAATGACAGATCCAGTAGCCAATCAGTTGTCTCGCTAGGCTCATGAATGATTCATTAGACTTACAATACTGCTTAATCCACCATGTTATTTATTTTTTAGCTTTTGTTGACTCGGTAAGCACACTAGACAAAAAAAACTGAATGTTTTCCGGTGTGACCCAGGAGGTTACAGTAAGATGTACAGACAAAGTAACAGGGAAAAATACAGGCAGAGTTGGAGAGCATTTACATAAGATGAGACTTCAGTACAGCAGGTTAGGTGTTTTAATAACACATACATTGTATTACATATGATTACAAAGTACAATAAGTGCAATCAAATACCTGTTTCTTAGATTGCCATATGGCAAAAGAGAGACATTCATAAGTCCAGGATAAGGATAAGGGACAAAAGTTAACACAGGTGTATACAGCAGAAGACTGTGACTGAGAGAAAAGCAGTCAGAACATAGGGGGGTTCAGGGGCAGTGGCAGGTTGACAGAGAGTTTATATGCTCCCATAGGGATTTTTTAAAACTGTCATGTGTGCCAGCACAGTGGGCAGTCGCAGGAGGGGTGTTCCAGAATCTGGAAGCACAGACAGCAAAAGCCCTGTCACCTGTCATGGAGCGGGATGTAGGTACAGTGAATGTGTGTGAGAGCCATTAGACCTGAGTAGGTATGTACGTTGGACAGGTTTAAGGAGGCTTGACAAGGCAAGAGGGGTAGCGGCTCTGACAATCTTGTCAATAAAGCAGCCCAGGGCTAGGAAGCAGTAGTTGGATGGGGACAGCCAGCCAAGTTCATTGTACAGGTCACAGTGGTGAGTGAGTCGAGGAGCAGCAAGAGGAAAGCAGCAAATATTATTATATGCAACAGCCCACTTAGCTAGGTTAGATTTGGCTACAAGGGGGAAGGTTGTAAGTCTGTAGCTGAGCGTGGGTAGTAGTACACCTTTGGCCTGGGCAAGGTACGCAGCTACAGTAAGAGCTCCTTTCACCCTATAGGCTAGACCCAACTTCGCATTTGTAGCCTTACACACATTACAGATGTGCAGCGAGAGGTCCGGTTGAGGGTCAAGAGTTAAAGTGATCATTCCTGTCAGAGCGAAGATCTGACCTGAACTCACCTAGCTAGGGACCTGGGAATGTGTGATGATTGTGTATTGCTTTCAAGCAGTTACACAGTATTTTGTTTAAATGCACAATAAATGGTCCAGCATTATCAGAACCTCCAGTAGTTCTTTTAGCTGCAACCATTAGGGTGTTTCCTTTTTGGTTTTCAACATTGTTTTCTAGTTAGCAACCTGAGGCAGGCACCCACACCCACTTTCAGGACACGCTGCAGCTTTGTTTGTTGTGCTGCAGTGGAGCCCTCTGGTGAGCATACTTCTTACTTCTAGACACAGAGGGACTCCCCCAGCTCTGCCCACCCTAGCTAGTGCCCAGTGTAGGTGGTAGACATAAGTGCCATGAAGAAAGAGGGTTGTGTTACATGTACACTAAAAGCAATTGAAACCTGGGTGAACACAGGTGGCAGTGCAAAGAAGGAACTGTGGGAGGTAGGATGCCTGCAGTGCTGCACATTGATACACTTAGTATAGCCCCTTGTGTGTCCTTGGGGATGGAAAGTAACAAGGAAAATCACCAGAGCATGCAAAATGACACCAGGGCACTCCTGGGTCCCACCGTGATAACTGGTCACCCCCACTATGGAATCCCCATCAGGGAGACAACTTTTGACAGGTACAGTCAGTCTATAGAGCACCTCCTAAGTGGGCAAACAAAGGGGCAACAGGGTGATAAGTGCTGGTGATTTCAAGAATGGGGTTGGGAGGTTATCTAGCCAAGTGGAGCAACTGCAATGTTAGAAGGGGATATCATGTAAATTGTAAAAAAAAAAAGAAAAACACTGTAGTATTAAAAGTGTAGATATATCTTCATAGTATCATAGTAGGACAGGTGAAAAGTTTAAATATCTTGGATGATGTTGGATGACACTTGAATCCTTTGCCCCCTATTTTGATAACATGGTATCATCTGTAGACAGAAGGATAGATGCCCTTTTCAGAAATTGAAGCAACTTTACGGCTGACACCAGGTGATTGGTAGTGTTAAGCTCCATCATGTCCTTAATTGACTTTGGCCTACCTGTATACACAGCAACCCGTAACTCAGTACTAAGCAGGTTTAAGGTAGCCTGCAATAAGACCTGTTGCTTTGTGTTGGGGTCTGACAAGCATACCCATAACTGTTCTGTATATGCACAAATGAATAGGCTACCTTTAACTAGTAGAATTAGCCTACAAACATGTAAGCTGGCCAAGAAAGCACTGCTAGACCTAATGCCTCCTGCTCTAAAAAACTATTTCTGCCTCATTGTAATCAACACATTGTGGTGGACCTGTGTTCCACCTATGTTGAATATTAGGACCCCAGGAAATAATTCTTTGTTCTTCTATATTTCTTCCTTAAAATCCACTGCGCAGTAGTATCTCTTTTTCTATCTATGCTTTTCTCAGGTTATGATGGCTTGGCCACCTACTGTAGCCCTGTCCTATCCTCTTATATACTTATTCCTATCTCTTTCTGTATCCCTCTTATTTCTTTCCTTTCCTTGGGAACCCTAGAGAGAACATGCCTTGAAACCAATGAAAAGGCACTAAGAATATGCCTAAAAGAAAATATTGGCATACGAATGGAGTGCACCCATGTCAAAAGAAATGGTGCCTGTTGAAAATAAGGCTGAAACCATATAAACATGCATTTATAGGAGCATCTTGCATTCACCTATATGAATAAATGGACACAAGAAGCTGCAGAATTGTATGAATTGATTTAATTACAGAGGTTGTACCGCACAAATTGATGAAAGGCGCAGCCTAGGTTAAAGTGCTTACAGTGCTCATTTCAAAAGCAGAATATAACGAGCTTTGTATATTTAGAGCTATTAAAATTGCTTAGAGCTAGGAAATTCCAAAGTTACTTTACGTGCCTTAAAGAGCTGGTGACATGTTCAGGAGAACTTTAACAAAATCTAATATTTAGACACAGTCCAGCTTGTATTTCCCATTAGTGCTGCATTCCTCCTCCCCATTATTTATTACTGCGGTCATTTGTATGAAAACAGGATCTTTGCTCCTGAAGAGTTTATCTATCCCTGCTGCTTTCTCCCTACCTGAAGTCATAGAGCTTTGCTTGTGATATCACAGTTACTCCCATAGCAATGTATTGTGATGTCACAACAGAGGATTATGACTTGAAGTAGGGAGTAAGCTATAGAGGCAGATGGACTCTTAAGGAACTCTAAGGGATAACAATCATTTATTCATGCAAATTTCATTAGTAATAAATAACGGGAAGGAGAAGTATACACAATATAAATGGAATGTAGCAGAATTGTACCTAATTATTATGTTTTTTAAAGTTTTCTTTGAGGCATCAGTAGCTCTTTAATGCCTTTAATTTCTTGCAAAACAAACATATTGGTGAACTGGTAAAAAGGGAAGTTGAAAGAAAAAACCCTTGCTGTTCTGTAAAACTGGTATGCTTCCTGTGGTAGCAAATGGGGTATTATGTCGGGAGTAGAACACTTATGTTTCTTTATTTTAATTTTATTTAGTCAAGTTGCTCCTGACTATAGAACTTTAATGGCAGAAAGAGAAAGAGAGAGCGCTGGCAGCATTAGCAAACTTAGAGAAGAGTCACTGCTGTCATTGTCAGTACTAATAACTACAATGCTTTATAGAAAGAAGCCTTTTTAAACTGGAGCGTGGAGAAAAATTGGAGCTGCAGGTTTCGACTTTACTTGCTGCAGCTCCATTCTGTGAAGGTAATCGCTTGGTCCCAGAAGTATTCTACACCTACTTGCCCCTTTCATTTCAGGACATTAACAAACGGGAACAAAGCACAAAGGAGTGAAAGGGAGCAGAAATAGTTTGAAAAAATGGAATGCTATCCAGGGCAGGAGTGAGTGGCTGGCAGAGTGCCAAAACTGTTATTTCAGCCACCGCTCTTTGCCAAAAGTAAATTACTTGCTCCGCTTCTTTACCCATGATTATAGTCCATGGGGAAAAGGTTTAAGAAACCGAGAGGGAGCAGTATTGACATAATAATGAAGAAACTCCATGCTCCAACTCTTAGGTCTCCAGAAAATAAATAAGAGCGGGTGGCTGGCAGGCTGCCAAATGGAGATTTCAGCTGCCGCTCTTCACCTTCAGCCGCCACTCTTCACCTTCAGCCACTGCTGACTTAATATTAGAGAAATAATGCTCCCCTGTTCTTATTTTATTTAAGGGAGCTACAGAGTAATAAAACCCCCATATAAATGTGCAACGTAAGATATAAAGAAACAAGACATGTTAATAAAACAAACCTTCTAATATGTATACCTATAAAGATACCTATTATTCACAGTTTGCTGTAATCTTATTGCTGTGTTTGAGGTTAAAAAGGTTCTTTCCTAGAAAGAAAGAAAAATAAAACAAGAATTGTTATTTTTTTATCTGTTTTTCTGTGCCCTACCAAAATCCCTGTGCCAGACCGACCTGCATCTGGGAGCAGGAAAAACTATACAGGTATATGGGGAAACAACACCCTTTCATGCCTGTTTTTATTATGGCTGCAGTGGGCAGAGCCTACAGATGTTTTGCTTGTACAAAAGGGCTGATGTCATGTTTTCTGTCCGTGGAACTGGCTGAAGGTGTAAATAGTCTCCTCCGCCTTACCATCCTCCAAGAAATGCTTTCCACCCTCAAATAAATACACTTTCAAGTTAGTCAATGGTTGCAGGGCACTACTTTCTTTCTTAAATGGGAGGTACAAGAACTGGAACCTGAGTAGTGGTAGGCAGCATTAGTTTTTTTGGGGGGTAAGATCCACACCCACCTCCACATGAGAAGCTCCTAAAGATCCACCCCAACTTTTTTTTTGGTTCATGTGGGAGGGGCATGAGGTGGATCTATCAGGTTGGAACAACTGACTATCAGAGTTGCCTGGGGCATCAGAGCTTAAGGTTCAAAAGGAAAGAAAAAGTAATTAAGGAGTTCCTGAAACTGCATCCTTATACAGCACGTGTGAAACTGTATCCTGAAATTACAGCACTTGAGAAAAGGAAGCACTTGCAACACAAGAATGACAATTATGGTATAAGCCCACAAAGGAGTAAAATATGTCACCCAGAGAAGACTATCCCATATTGGATACTTGAGTGTCTGTTTCTTAAAACCATTTTATACCCCCTCCCCCCAACACACATAGCTGAAGCGCCCACCCAAATAGCTAGGAGACGCTCTAAATTTTTATCTCTCTGGGACCTGAAGTTTAGCAGTAATGTGTGAAGAGAATAAAGTCTTGTGTTTTGTGCATTTGAATAGGTTTAGTGCTTTGAAGTTAAAATATATAAATATATATACATAGTGTCATGAGCACCTGAAAAGGAAGGAGATACTACTAAAATAAATGTTATTCTGATGATTTATTTATTTATGTGTAAGATTTTAAGTGTAGTTCTGCCTAGGTCACAGACACATAAGCTATAAAAAGTACATTTAAGGATGGATGTATTAGTCAAAGCTTGTAGTAGCAAAATAAAGCAAGAAAAATAATACATTGTGTTTTTTTTCTTTCAATTGTTTAACCAGGAGTGGCACACTAAGCTGAAAGCTTGTTTACAGGGGCAACCTGGGAGCACATGGAAGTTAAGTGACTTGCTTAGGGCCACCCAGTATGCAAGTGAGAGCTGTGGGACTCAAACCTAGATCTCCAGATTTGTAGCTCAGAGCCTTAAACCACTGTGCTATACTGCCTCCCTAGTTATGGCAGTCATCTCTTTTATGGTTCATGATGTTGGTGTAGTAAGCAGCAGTACATTGCATAGCAGGTGTAAAATGTCAATAAGTAGGTCATACAATAGATGTGCTGAGCAGTTACTGAAGCAAGAAATGTATTTAGGATAGTAAAATATTCCTGTTAGAAAACTAATAAATGTGTGACATTTGCATCTCTCAATTTCAAGGTGGTCCTTATGAGGTGTCAATGTACTGTACAATATAAGGTAGTTATAGTTTTCAAGTTGTCTGGGTAATTGCTTTGTACTACCACTGTTACTAAATTTAAATTATTCTATGAAGACAATTAAGTTTATGTAACTGTCTGTAAATGTATTAAAAACATTTACTTGTCCTTATAATGTAATGCATTAAATGCTGTTGCTAGGTTAAGAAGTCACATAACAACGCCCAGGAACTTAAGGTTTCTGACCATAACACCCTGCCCTGTAGGGCCCAGGAATCAGGGGTGTGATTTGGGATTGTTAACAGTAATGCTTATGCCCTTTAACCCTATCCCCACCGTGCAGCCAGTGACAGGTATCAAGGTGTGCCTTTGACTCTTTAGCCCCAAAGTTCACGCCATTTTCTTATACAGTACTGTACCCATTTCAGTGCATTTCCTTATGGAATGAGGTGAGTGTAAAGCTTGAACACCCCAAGGCACACCTTGACACTTGTCTGTGTCTGCAGGGTAGGGTGAGGTGAAATGGCGTGAGCATTATGAGCAAAGACCCAAAGGCACACCCCAATGCCTGTCCATCTCTGAATGGTGGGGGTGAGGTTGGTGTCACTTCAATACTTCACTGCCATTCCTATTCTGCCTGTCTGTGTGTGTGTGTGTGTGTGTGTGTGTGTGTCTCTCTCTCTATCTATATGTCTATGTACTAACATACTAATTGCCAGCAGATTAGGCCTTACAGTCTATCGAGTCTGCTCGAACCTCAGATCCCTAGTTGGGTACCGAGGCCCTCCCCCCTTGTGTTCCAGAAACCCCTATCATCCATCCCCACCCCTGGGCCAGGCCATCATCTGATACATCCACTTTCTGTGTCTGTCCCACCTCTCTTGAAGCCCTCTACTGTGGATCTCTGAACCAGCTCACCAGGCAGTGCATTCCAAGGGTCCACCACCCTCTCAGTGAAAAACCTCCTCCTCTTTCCCCCCTCACCCTTCCACCTTCCAACTTCAAACCATGCCCTCTGGTGATACCTCCCTGCTTTAGTCTAAAGATCCTCCATGTTTACCCTATTTGTTCCCTTGAGGTACTTGAAGACCTCAATCATGTCTCCCCTGTCTCTCCTCTCCTCCAATGAAAACAGGCAGAGCTCCTCAAGTCTGTCCTCATACGTCAAATCCCCTAGTCCTCATATCATCTTAGTTGCCCTCATCTGTACCCTCTCCAGGAGCTATATGTCCCTCTTCAAGTGTGGTCTCCAGTACTGTACACAGTACTCAAGGTGTGGTCTAACCAGTCCATTGTACAGCGTCAGAATCACTTCCCTGCTCCTAGAGGTGATCCCCCTTACGATGCATCCCAACATCCTGTTTGCCTTGCTAGCCGCTCTCCTGCACTGTTCAGAGTTATTCATACATGCATCCACCATAATTATCTATCTTTCTATCAATTGCATATGTCGCTATTTTTACCTATTTCTAAAACAAACCTGCATATCACATTTGCCTGCACTCTGAGCACATAGTTATGCAACTGTGCATATTTGTACTCCATTTCCACATAGACCTCATACTTTCCTAATATTCCCATTGCCACAAGCATAATTACCTTACCCTTATCAAACGCGAACCCCTCTGAAAGTTATTATCACATTTTCTCTACTAACAGTCCATCATTACACCTGACTTCCTGACATCAACGCATTGCTTAAATATAATTTACATCACCTCATGGACAAAAACCTTGTTTCTCTACAAAAAAACGAAAAAAAAACTGTGTAAATAATCCCAAGGCTGAACATATGACAGCATTACTTTTTCATGTACTTCCACCTTCTGTACCATCATGGGGTTTTGCATATGTTTCCTATGATACTTTGCATTATTGGGGTATGTGCAATTGTGTTTTCTTTAAAATTTGGCTGTCTGGCCAATATCATCCGGGATAACACATACCACAATAGCATTTGTTCTGTATTCTTCTGTAAACCTATATTGCTTCCTATTCCTTCCATTAAAAATATACACCTCCATATATTTTTCTAATAATGTGTATGCCTTCATTAGAACAGAAACTAAAACAAATCTTACTACTTACAAATCATTGTGTTGTTTCTCCATACCTCCTTAACAATTCCACACAACTTCACTAACTTCATTATGCAGCCGTGGTGGATCTGACCAGAATTTGTTTTATTTGGAGCTGCCACTGTAAGAGACATAGGAGGGACTTTGGGCTCATTATAGTCTAGTTAACTATGCAGAGCTGTTCTTAAGCTATAGAATGTGTATATATATATATATATATATATATATATATATATATATATATATATATATATATATATATATATATATATATATATATATATTATTGTCAATATGTTGCTTTATTTGCAGTATAATAGACTATTCATGCATAGGGTCATCCTGCCTGATTTTTGTTAATGTAGAGCTAGCCAAATGTATGTTTAGATTAAGGGCCAGGTCAGGTGACCCAATGTATTGCTATATAAACCCCTCCTAGAGGGGAGATAAGGCAGATGAGCATTGACTAGCATAGGTGAAGGAGCTACCTGAGTGAAGTAGCAGAGAGAGTCACAGAGGTAAAGGATCTGAATTGTAAGACCAGTACTGTGAAAAGCTACCATTTGTAGCAAGACTTTTGATTTGCTCTGTTTTTTTGTTTTGCTTTCTAATTTTTGTATATAAGTAAATATCACACTATGGTGTGTTTTAAAGCTGAATTTCCAGAGTTTGTGTTGTTAATCCTACACCAGTTTACATACTTGGTGTAGGAAGTGGGATTGGTTACTGGTTGTCCAGGCTTTTTTGGGGGAAACCAGTCGACCTATACCAACCCTGGTATCTGAGACAACATTATAGACAGGATGGCTGATGAGACAAAACCTGATCTAGAAGGTGTGCTGACCAGAACACAAGTCCTGCAGACTGGAGGAGACCTATTACCAGGTCTGGAATTTGGTCAGACCAGGAAGAAGATGACAACAATCGAAGGAGCCAGAGCCAAGGAAGAGGGCGAAGGAGGTGAGGAAGATTCATATGAGTAACCACAGGAGGATGTTACCAGATTATTAAAGTAGCTTGCAATCAAGCACGTGGAGATGGAACAACAGCAAGAGAGGGACAGCTGGGAAATAGAACAAGAGAGGCGATGACAGGACCAGAGATGGGCCAATACCCTGAAAGCCCTACAAATCATTGGAGATGGACCAGGAGGTCAAGAGGCCAGGACAAGTAACAACCCTAAAGATATCAAATTAACAAAAATGAGCCCACTGATGACATTGAGGCATACATGATAAATTTTATAAGGGCTGCTAGAGCCTGTGGGTGACCTCAGGCCCAATGGATAGTGCATCTGGCCCTTTACTTAATGGGAAGAGCTCAACTAGCCTATAGCAATATGGATTCTAGAAGTACTGAGAGTTATGAGCTAGTTAAAAAAGAAATACTAAACAGATCTGACATTAATGCTGAAATGTACCGACAAAGGTTTAGGTCCCTAAAGCACCACCCCAACGATGCCCCTAGGGAGACCTATACTCGTTTAAAAGAAGTATGTCTGAAATGGCTACAACTAGAAGGTAAAACAGTGATGGCAATAATAGACTCCCTGGTAGTTGAACAATACTTGCAGATCCTACCCACTGATGTACAGATATGGGTCAGGGAGCATAATCCAGAAACATCAGAACAGGCAATTACCCTAGCAGAAGACTTTCTTGCAGCATGGCAACTTGTGCAAAAAGGGTATAGAATCACTGAGCCCACCACTTCCCCTGCAGCACAACCAGTCAAGAGTAATACGTACACCAAACCAGCGGAGCAGTATTACAAAAAGACTGAGGGAAAGATTGGCCAGGGTGAGAAGAGATATAACCCTAATATAATCTGCAGAAATTGTCAAGGTGTTAGACATATTGCTCAATTTTGCACTAACAGAAGAAGCAATCCTGCACACTTGTCGTTATTGGATGCTGGGTACTTTTTAACAGATGTCATTATAGAACAACAGACTGTTTTGGGACTTATAGACTCTGGAGGTAAACAGATCCTAATTCATCCAGAACTGGTAAAAAAAGATTCAACCAGGTGGTTCAGGAATGGACACTGTATGCATGCATGGTGACACACATAAATACCCCACCATAAACATTGCACTGGCCATTAAAGGGCAAAATACAGGTGACCACTGGACTGGTGCCTAACTTACCAGTGCCTATTGTCAATGGGCATGATTACCCACATTTTTCATCTTTACTAACTGGGTTTGAATCTGTATTAGCTGTGACCACCAGGGCTCAAGCACGCCAGGCAAGGCACAGACACTGGGGAACACTTTCCCTTTTGAAGGGGAAGTAATTGACACACCTGACAAGGATAAGAAATCCCTTAAATAGTAAAAAGAAAGCCCAGAAACAGTGGCAACAGTCTATGAGTGGACTACCTGAAAAACAAATACAGTCTGTATTTGCCCAATGTACAATGTCAGAAGAACAAAAAACGGATGAAACACTAATGCTTTTTTTCTCACAGGTGGGCAAACAACAAAGTGATGGAGCCCCTACTTATGTAATACAAGCTCTGGCCAGAGACAATAGGGCTGTGAAGAGCTGCCAAGTGACCAAAGTTATATGTGTGCGTAGAAATTATTAAATGCCCGGGTGTAACTTTGCCATTTTGTGGTTGCACCAAATTTTCAACATGGCCTTTTTGAGAACCCTTCTCATGAAGAGTGCCAGTGTCATTTTGTTCACTTGTCCTGAAAGGTGATTTTGCACAGTGACCATGCCATTCTGTGCTACAGGTGTGAAAACACTTTTCAGGCAGGATGTGAAAAATGACAGCTGTACTGTTAAAAAGGAGGTGTGTAAAAATGGCAGTGTTGAAAATCTGGAGTGCAAATATTAAAAATTGGTGAAGTTAGGATCGTGCGTAGAAACTGCGCAATGCACATGCTTAATGCAGTCATTCTTTTGATTTTTTCACCATATTTACAACATGGGCTTTTTGGGACATTACCTAATGGACAGTTGCACTCTCATTTCCTTAATCAGTCCCAAAAAGTGATTCCGCACAACAACCGTAAAATCACCTTTTGGGACCAAGTAATGAAATAACAGTGACACTATTCATGAGATGGGGTCCCAAGTACCCAATGTTGAAAATTTGGGGCCAAAATTCCAAAAATGGCTGATTTATCAACTTAAGTTGAAAACCCTATTGAATGCCATTATAGCATGCTTACCATTGATTCTTCAGTTTGCGGTTCGGCTTTGAAGAGTGCAGATGGGTCCCGGTTCAGAGAAGATGACAGCGCTGACCTCCACAGGTAAGTATGGGGTAAGGAGGGATGAAGTGGGTGCTCAGTGGAGAGGGTGGGATGGGGAGGAGACTGGGGCGACAACGAGGGACCATTATCTTTTTTACAGTTTAAAAAGAAAAAAACATGCCGGGGGAAGGTTTTCTTTCTTTCTATTTTTTTTATTTGTTTAAATCTCGGATTACAAATACTTTTGAACTAGGGGCAGCTCATTTACAAAGGTTCCACATCAAAAAAAAGGGTTACAATAAGGATGGGAGGTATAGACAACATTCATGGTATCAACGGAGGTACAGACAACATTCGTGGTATCATCAAAGCACAGCAAGTCAACTGGTAACTAAGTGGGAACAGTGCTACACACTCAGGATTACAAGTAAGCATAGAAAACCATAAGGTACATTTGAAGCAACATTGCTAATCAGAGGTGGGGGGAAGGAGAAGAGTAAGAAAGGGGTAGGGGAGATGAGAGGGCAGAGTCCAGACAGAGAAGGAAAAGAAAATATGGCAGCCAGAGGCCTTGTCATAAGGTGAGAGGGACAGGAGGCTAAGGTGGGAGAAGGGGTAAAAGAGGGGGAAAGGAGGGCTAATGAAGAGGAAGAAGATAAGGGAGAGTGGGGACCAGAGGGCCTGGACAGGTCCAGGAAGGGGGGGGGTCAGTGGGATAAGAGCAAGGAAGGGGTGAGGTAAGGAGGAGGTGGCAGGGGGAAAGGGGAAATTGTTCTGTCAGGAGAAGTGAAACAAAACATGATGCCAAGTAAGAGCCTCAGAGAGTGAAAAAAGTGATATAAGGGTGTCTGCAGAAGTGGGAAACTAGGTGTAACAATCACAAGTGCTTTCAGTTAGGAGATGATGACAAAACATAAGTTTAAATTGGGACAGACTAGGAAGACTGCTCAGTTGGTTGCTTAGATTATTAAACTATGGGGGGGCTCTGTATTGAAAGGATTGCTGGAATTGAGCAGTCAGACAGTGGGGTACTAGAAGGAGGTCAGAAACTGAGGTACGTGTGTGTTGGGTCTTGGGGGATTTGTTTAGTAGGCAACCAATGCTCGAGGGTAGTAATCCAAGTAGAGCTTTTTTGGACAGGAGGCAGGTTTGACATTTGATTCTGTTATTTAGTTGGAGCCAGCCAGATTGAGCATATAGCTCACAGGTATGAGTGAGGCGTGCAGCACCTGTAACTTACCTACAGGCTTTATTCAGGGCCACCATGAGTCATGGAGGTGTGGAGGTTGCAGCACGCTATAGGATTAGACCATAATCAATGATCGAGCGGACCGAGCTGTGAACTGCAACCTTCAGGGCTTCTTGGGTAAGACTGTCTGTGTCTGAAGAGGAGCCCAATTCTGGTATTAACATCTCTGGCAACATTTTCAATGTGAGGCACAAAGGTAAGGTGACAATCCAGGGTTAGACCTAGGTATTTGAAAAGCTGAGTTTGTTCAAGAGTTGTCTCCGCGGTTGTTGGTGATAGTGAGTTGATGGGCCTTAAACTTATTCCACGAGGACAAAAACAGCTGGACTTTAGTTTTTTTTGTAGTTTAGCACTAGTTTGTGATAAATAAACCATCTCTCTGCTTCTGTGAAGCCTTGTTGAAGACTGTTTTCAAGAATGTTGGGATCCAGGTGGCTAGTAAAGATGACCAAGTCATCTGCGTAGTTACAGAGCAAAAAGAAATGTAAACATCTGTGGCACTGGTGGGCTCCCAGTGTGCCATGTGAGGAGTTGGGGGTGGGCAAGATTATGGACATGGCGATTGGGCACCCCAATGTCGGTGGGGAGGGGGAAGAAAAACAGGACATTTGGGCACACTGGGGTAGGCTCCCAGTGTGCCACATCAGTGGGGGGGCACATAGTGCTGACACAGGGATTGGGCACCCTGATGTCAGCACAGGCAAATAAGTACATTTGGGCACACTGGAGTGGGCTCCCAGTGTGCAGCATAAGTTGGGGTGGGGGCTATATAATGCTGACATGGGGATTGGGGACCCTGATTTCGGAAGCCATGGGAGGACAGCAGCAGTGGGAGGGTTTTTCTGCTGGTGGTGACACAACTGTGTGTGCATGACACTCATGCATGCGTAGTTGTGGGGAATGGCATTTTGCCCTTCACAACATGACCACGCCAGTTGAACTGTGCACGCACGTGAGTTGTGCATGTACAGTTCATGCCCCGCAATGCCGTAAGTAACAGACAAAATAGTGCGGCTGTTATTCTGAAGCAGCCGATCATGGCAGAGGCTTTCAAGCTCCATTGGACATTTGGAAGGATACTTCCAAATGTCCAATGGAAGGTTTCATGAACGGACATTTCTAAGAGCTACCATCTGATCCCAATAGGGCTGTAGGCTTCGCCCACAGCCCTAAAAATGTGAGATGTTACATAGAGTTTGTACACATTTTGAGACGGCAGAAACTGTGGACCAATTAATGGCACCAATGAAGTATAGGGAAGCACTGTTGTTTTTAGGACACACCCTACCATAGACGGGTCATGTGGGTAGAGATCGTACCTTAAAAAGAATCGTACAAAGATTTTATTGGCCAGAAATTCATGACCAAGTAGCCAAATACTGTCAAGCTTGTGAGGAATGTCAAAAGGTGGCTCATATAGGCAAGAAAGAAACTGTACCCCTGATGCCCCTACCCTTGGTGACCTACCCCTTTGAAAGAATAGGGGTGGATGTAGTGGAACCACTGATTAAGTTCTAATGGGAACCAATTCATTTTGGTCATATGTGACTATGCTTCTAAGTACCCTGAAGCCATTCCGATGTGTACTGTTACCACCCCCAGGATATCAGAGAAATTAGGGAAAATATTTAGCTGTATAGGGATTCCCAAAGAAATCCTTAGAGACAGGGGATGCAACTTCAAAGCTGCCTTACTAAAGGAGTTGTACAAACTATTAGGAATTGTTGCAGTGAGAACATCCCCATATCACCCACAGACTGATGGGCTTACAGAAAGATTCAATCAGACCCACAAGAGAATGCTGAGAAAGTTTGTCCATGAAGAGGGGAGGGACTGGGACAAATATCTACCCCAGCTTTTATTTGCATACAGGGAGTTTCCCCAGGCCTCAACCGGCTACTCCCCTTTTTCCATGCTGTATAGGAAGAACCCTTAAGGGCCCCAAGATGTGAAGAAGGAGTTTTGGGAGCCAGGTACTGACATTAAGCATGTAAATATCACAGGATACATGGGGCAATTGAGAAAGAGACTGATAACATACACCACCAAGGTGCATCAAAATAGCCTTGAGGCATAACAGGTCCAGAAAGCAGTGGGCACAAAACAGTACATAGTTGGGGAGAAAGTACTATAATTACTTTCATCATCCAATAACAAGCTACTTATGAAATGGCAGTGGCCCTCCACTATAATCAGGCAAACAGGTCCAGTAAACTATGAGATACAAACCCCTGACAAATGCCCAGGGAAAAAGATCTACCATATGAATTTACTGAAGAAATGGTTTGAGAAACCTGTGGTAGTACTGTGAATAGTGGTACTTCCAGAAAGGAAAATAATCTGAGTTGGACGTGGCCTATTATAGGCTTAAGAAACTCACAGGTAGAGAAGAAATACCTATAAACCCAGCACTGACCCACAAACAAAAGACAGAACTAGGGATCTTAGTGAAGAGATTTGATGATACATTCACCAGTGTCCCAGGGAGAGCTATTGGGGTTGAACACCCCATAAAAACAGATTCACCTCCTATCAGACAAACAGCATACCACATACCAGAAAGAGTGAGGGTGGAAGTGAAGGAGGAAATAGAAAAACTAAAATGACTGGGTATTATTTAGCCTTCAGAAAGTGCATGGGGATCTCCAATAGTCATCGTACCTAAAAAGGAAGGAGGAATCCACTTATGCTTAGATTTCTGAAAGCTAAATCAAGTCTCTCAATTTGATGCATACCCTATGTCACACATAGATGATATCATTTACAGGATAGGGAATGCCCTATATATTTTCAACCTTAGATTTAACAAGGGACTACTGGCAGATACCCCTTGAGAAAGAAGCTTGGGAGAAAACAGTTTTCTGTATGCCAGTAGGTCCGTTTGAATTTGTAACAATGCCCTTTGGCCTGCATGATGCCCCAGTGATCTTTCAGAGATATATGGAGCAAGTGTCAACGGTTACGGTTCTGCGTATCTAGATGACATGGTTGTGTTTAACCCTGACTTGAGGAAACACTTAGAACACCTGTCAGCTGTGATGCAATCTAGTAAGGTGGCAGGGCTCACAGACAAGCCCCAGAAATGTGCAATAGCAAAGATAGGTTTTCTATTAAGAAATGGGCAGGTGAAGCCAAAAATTGACAAACTAGAAGCAATAGCAAAATGCCCGTTGCCAACTATGAAGAAGCATGTGTGGTCATTTTGGGGTTTGGCTGGGTATTACCGACGCTTCATTCCCAATTTTGCTTCTGTAGCCACCCCTCTCTCAGAACTGACCAAAAGGAAATATGGGAACCAGGTGAAATGGACTTCAGAGTGCAAAGATGCTTTTCTAGCTATAAAAACCGCACTATGTTCTTCACCTGTGCTGAAAAGTTCCAGTTTTGAACTCCCATTTGAGGCCCACACTGATGCCTCAGAGACAGGCATGGGGCCATACTGAGCCAGACTGTGGATGGTGAGGAGCATCCTGTAATTTTCACATCGCGAAAGCTCGATTATAGAGAACAGCGATACTCTACCATTGAAAAAAAGACCCTAGCTATAAAACAGGTCATAGAGGCCTTGCGGTTCTACCTCTGGGGTGCAAAATTTGTCCTAGTAACAGATCACAATCCCTTGTGCTGGTTACACCAAATGAAGGACAAGACTGCAAGAATCATGAGGTGGTACCTGGCCTTGCAGCTATACAACTTTATTGTAAAACATTGAGCTGGTACTTTACATCAGAATGCAGATTTTCTCTCTAGACATGGAGCTATGAAAACTTAAAATGTGTATATATATTTGTTGGAGGTATCCAGTGATGATAGTGACTGAAAATGAGCGACTACAAAAATAGTGACTCATTTTCAATGGTATCATTCTGGGCCGCCCTGCAAGGGTAGCGACCCTACGGAAAAGCGACCGTAGGGAAGGGTGACTGGAAGGGAGAATAGTGAGGGGGAAGGGGAAGGACAGGGAAGGTGTTTTAGGGGACTGATGTGCCTGCTGCCATTGAGCAAACCATGTGGTGTGGGTGGCTAGCTCTGATGCAGCAGAGTACTGGATTCGGGGCTGGGGACCGGGCGGTAAATTTTGCCACTACCTGCAGCTGCAGGACTTAATTTTTTCAAAATCTGGATTGTGCCCCTCCCGATATGCAACCCTGAGTTGAGAGTCTAAATTCAATGAAGAGGCCCCAAGGGTGGCACTATAGGGCACAGGCCCCCCGCAAAAAACACTTTTTAATGTTCGGATGTTGGGTCACCTGGAAGTGTATATCGACTATTTGCTTTACAGCCATATGCATTGGCCTTAACAGTGATTGCTGTTTTGCAATTACTATTATGACATGGAACTGCTGTTGGATTGCTAAGAAAGAGTGTTACGATTGATATGATACAGAGAGGTATCATAATCAAATAAGCCTCAGGGTAGAAATGTATGTAGTATGTGTATGAATACAGATTGTACATATTGATGTTATTATGTACTACTTAAGGGACCCTGGGGTGGAGCTCCAAGCGAGGGTAGGCGGAAGCTCCAACCACACCCTGCATGCCTTTTTCGATTAGTAGTAGAGGTTGGTGGATTTAATAACCAGCAGTTTCTTAAAAAGTTGGTTTTCTCTTAAGGAGGAAGAGGTGTGGTGGACTAGTGTTCCACCTATGTTGAATGTTAGGACCCCAGGAAACAATTATTTGTTCGTCTATATTTCTTCCTTAAAATCTACTGTGCAGTTTATGAAGGCACATTTACAAATGTGTCATTTCTTTCGGTTTAGATGTAAACAGGATCTGGGACAGCCATTCTTCAACAACATAAATGTGTTAATTGGTAACAAGGTGATTAATTCAGCCTCTTGGAAAAATCTTGCTGTAACATCCTTGCTAGACCTGGTTAAGGAGGACAAAGTTGTGTCTCTTTCAGATTTCAGGGATTCTTTTCACCTCCCAGAGTTCCCAGTTTTTAAATATATGCAGATAAAACATTGTGTGTCTTCAGTCCTCAGAGTCCCCCCCCCAGTCCTCTGAGGTGTCTCAGTTTTTTCAGAGTTGGCAGGCCTGGCCGCACAACCTAGACCAATTTCAAAGTTGTATCACCTTATGGTTACCCGAGCTGGGTTAGACCATTCACTGGTTGCTTTTTACTGGCAGCACACTGCTAATCTCTACTATGACTCAAGCCAATGGAAATCTATATGGACTGATATTTATAAATATATTAAAGAGCAACTGACACGTCTCAGTAGAGACACGCCAGTAGTGCCCTATCCTGCCTACAGTACCTCCCAGTACAGAGAGTACCGCAATGGAGGTACTGTAAGGCAATATTTTACTGTAATGATGCAGTGGAGTGCAATGTGCTCTCCTGCTGCAGCATGAGGTCTCCTTCCCAATCCAAACCTGAGGATAACGTCAGGTCGGGATGGGGACCTGATGAAATTCTGTTTCACTGGCGAAGGTGCTGTGAAATTAGCATTTTGCCAGCGAAATGCTAATTATGTGGCCTTTTCACTGGTGAAATGCAATTTTGCCAGGTCCCCATCCTGACCTGACGTCATCCTCAGGTTTGGATTGGGAAAGGGACCTGATGCTGCAGTGAGGGTGCGCATTGCACTCTGCCGCATCTTTACAGTAAAATATTACCTTACAGTAACTCTGTTTGCGGTACTGTCTGTACCAGGAGGTATTGTAGGCAGTATAGGGCACTACTGGCACGTCTCTACCAAGACATGTCAGTTGCTCTTTAAACAGGACAGATTATGGCTCATTAAGTTTGATAGTCTTCACAGTTTGTATTACACCCCACTTAGGCTGTACTGCATGGCTAAGTGGCAATACCCTAAATGTCATTGGTGTCTCCAGGAGGATGGCTCTTTGCTTCATATGATTTGGAACTGTTCAAAGGTGAAATCTTTTTGGCAGTTAATTAAACAAATTTACAGCCCCTTTTTTGGATGCAATGACTATTTTACTTTAGATATCTGTGTGGTGGGTAAATATTTGGCTATTGAATCTCCGATCCACAAGGTATATATGGCATTAATTTCTGCAGTGTCACTGCTTCTCATTCTAAGACATTGGCTTTCGAACTCCCTTCCAAATGGGGGGAGAATGGGTTCAAGATATGTTTATGGCAATCAATGCGGAAAGAGCCATTGCTATGCAATACCATTCTTTACCATCATTCTGAGAAAGATGGGATCCATTTTTGCAATTTTTAGCTGGGAGGGGAAAGGATTTGAGGTACAGACACTGTGTGTAACTCACCTAACCTCTCGCTAACAACAGTTTGTGCGACAAGAACAGTTGACAGTCTTATGATGGATATTAATATGTTATGTGAGTCCTGGTTGAATCTGTACAGGTACCTCTGGTACAAGGCCCACTATGTAGCTGATGTGGGGAAGGGGATGGAGGTGGGGACTTGGCAGTGGGGAGGGGTTTGGGGGGGAACGTGGCTGACCTGTCATTTATAATAGGCTGTCTTTATTTTTGGGGTTGGGGGGTTGGATTGTTATTGTCTATGTGCTGACTTTCTCTTTGTGATCTGTTGTGACTGATGTTCTGTATTCTGTCTAAAATTATTAAATAAAGTTTACTAAATTGCAATAAAAAAATATACTGCGCAGTAATATCTCTTTTTCTATCTATGCTTTTCTCAGGTTACAATGGGTTGGCCACCCACTGTAGCCCTGTCCTATCCTCTTATATACTTATTCCTATCTCTTTCTTTATCCCTCTTATTCTTTCCTTTCCTTGGGGACCCTAGAGAGAACATGCCTTGAAACCAATAAAAAGGCACTAAGAATATGCCTAAAAGAAAGGAATGCACTCATGTAAAAAGAAAGGGTGCCTGTTGAAAATAAGGCTGAAACCATATAAGCATGCATTTATAGGAGCATCTTGCATTCACCTATATGAATAAATGGACACAAGAAGCTGCAGAATTGGATGAATTGATTTAATTACAGAGGTTGTACTGCATACATTGATGAAAGGTGCAGCCTAAGTTAAAGTACTTACAGTGCTTGCTTCAAAAGCAGAATATAATGAGCTTTGTATATTTACTGTAGAGCTATTAAAATTGCTTAGAGCTAGGAAATTCCAAGTTTACTTTAAGTGACTTAATGCTTTAATTGGTATCATGTAATAATACCAACTCAAAATCAGCGACTACAAAAATAGTGACTCATTTTGGGCGCTATTGTTCTGGGCTACCCTGCAGAATAACGAGAGTATGGGACAGCGAACATGGGGGAGGGCTAACAGAAGGCGGGGAATAGTGAGGGGAAGGGATTGAGAAGAACTGGACTATCTGTTGCCGCTGAGCTAGCTGTGTGGTGTGGTGGTGTGGGTGGCTAGCTGTGGCACAGCAGGTACTGGGTTTGGGACTGGGAGTGAGTTATATTTTGCTGCAGCTGCGAGTTGCGGCACTTATTTTTTCCCCGACATCTGGATTTTCCCCCTCACCGACATGAACCACCCTGGAGTTGAAAATCCTAATTCAGGGAGGTGGGGGTGGGCACAGCCCCCGCAAAAAAACACATTTTTTATATCTGGATTTTGAGTCGCCTTAGAGTGCATATCGACGATTTGCTTTTTGACGATATACACTTGACATGATAGCTATCACTGTTTTGCAATTGCTATTATGACATGGAACCCTTTAATTTCTTGTAAACCAAACATATTGGTGAATTGGTAAAAAAGGAAATTGAAAGAAAAAAAACCTTGTTGTGTAAAACTGGTATGCCTCCCGTGGTAGCAAACAGGGTGTTATGTCAGGAGTAGAGCACTTATGTTTCTTTATTTTAATTTTATTTAGCCAAGTTGCTCCTGACTATAGAACTTTAATGGCAGAGAGAGAGAGAGAGAGAGAGAGAGAGAGAGAGCGAGGCGGCATTAGCAAACTTAAAGAAAAGCTGCCACTCTCATTGCCAGTACTGACGACTATAACGCTTCATAGAAAGAAACCTTTTTAAACTAGAAAACAGTGAAAAATCAGAGCTGCAAGTTTTGACTATCACTTGCTGCCACTCCA
This sequence comes from Neoceratodus forsteri, assembly GCA_016271365.2. Classification (NCBI taxonomy): domain Eukaryota; kingdom Metazoa; phylum Chordata; order Ceratodontiformes; family Ceratodontidae; genus Neoceratodus; species Neoceratodus forsteri. Next base: position 1,269,612,744 of record CM057453.1, read on the forward strand.
TTCTGTAAAGTTAACCACTTGCTCCCAGAAGTATTCTAAACCTTCCTGCCCCTTTCATTTCAGGACATTAACAAAAGGGAACAAAGCGCAAAGAAGCAAAATGGAGCAGAAATAGTCCACACAGTTTAAAACAAGCATTTGTCAATGCCGAATGTTGTCATGCTGGCATTGGCAGCGGTGGAGCTAGAGACACATAGCACTGTGATTTTGTTAATGTGTCCCAAAAGGTGATTTTGCACAGCAAGCACGCCATTGTGCGCCACACCTGCAGAAACACATTTTGGGTAGGCTGTGAAAAATGGCAGCTTGACTGTTGATAAGGAGGTGTGCACAAATGCCAGTAGTGAAAATGTGGCATGAAAATATTGCAGACTGACGAAGTTACAAGGGTACATGGAAACTGCGTAATGCACGCTTGCAACACAGTCGCTGTATGGACTTTGGCACCAAACTTTCAACATAGGCATTTTAGGACCTCTGCTCATGAATGGTGTCACTGTCATTTCCTCAAACTTTCCCAAAAACTGATTTCACACAGCGACCGTGCAATTCTGTGCCGGATGTGGGAAAACACATTTCAGCCAGCTGTACTGTTCATAAGGAGGTATGGAAAAATGCCAATCATGAACAGCTGGAGTGAAACTATTACAAATTCACAAAGTCACGAGCGTGCATGCAAACTGCACAATGCACGCTCGTAAAACACTGATTTTATTGACTTTTGTCCCCAAATTTTCAACATTGGCATTTTAGGACATCTGCTAATGAACAGTGTCACTGCCATTTTCATAATGTGTCTCGAACACAGGCTTTCCACAGCGACCACGCTATTCTGTGCCGGAACTGCGAAAACAGATTTTGGTCAGGATGTGAAAAATGACAGCTGTACTGTTCATTAGGAGGTGCAGTACAATGGCACTGTTGAAAATCTGGAGTTAAAACATTATAAGTTTGCGAACTCATGAGCGTGCGTGCAAACTGAGCAATGCACACTCGTAACACAGTAATTTTATGGAGTATTGTCACCAAATTTTCAACACAGGCATTTTAGGACCTCTGCTCATGAACAGTGTCACTGTCATTTTCGTAATGTGTCCTGAACACTGATTTCACACAGCGACCGTGCTATTCTGTGCTGGAAGTGCGAAAACACATTTCGGTCAGGATATGAAAAATGACAGCTATATTGTTCACAAGAAGGTGTGGTAAAATGCCAATGTTGAGAATCTAGCATGAAAATATTGTGAATTCGCTAACTTACGAGTGTGCATAACAACTGCACAATGCACGCTTGTAAAACAGTCAGTTTTTGATTTTTCCCACCAAATTTGCAACACAGGCTTTTTGAGAGCACCCCTCATGAACAGTGGCACTGTCATTTCATTACTTACCCCCGAAAGGTGATTCTGCGCAGTGACTGCAAAATCACCTTTCGGGACCAAATATGACAGTGCAAGAATTCATGAGGAGGGGTCCCAAAAACCCCATGTTGAAAATCTGGAGCCAAAATTTCCAAAAATGCCCGAGATATGCAGCAAAGTTGAAAAAACCCTATTTATTCCATTATACAGCTTACCGGCATTTCCTCAGTTCGTGGTCGGCTTTGAAGAGTGCAGACATGTTCCCGGTCCACTGTAAATCATCGCACCAGACTCCGGAGGTAAGTATGGGGTGAGGGATGTGTGTGGAGAGGCAGGGTGCACAAAGGGTGGGTGCGAGTTGGGGGCAGGGAGACTATGAGGGACCGTTTCATTTTACAGGTGACAAAAAAACAAAGACATTTGGGACAGTTTTTTGTTTCAGGGATTTGTCACGCTGGGCTGGGCTCCCAGTGTGCCACCTAAATGCTTGGGGGTCTGTAGCCAACGGGGATTGGGCACCCTCATCAGCACACAACACAGGGGAGGATGTTATGCCGATGGGGATTAGGCACCCCGCCGGCACACAAAGAAATTGGGGGGGCAGAGTCGAGGAGGATTGGGCACCCTCAGCATTTAACAATTGGAGGGGTTATTTATGTCGATGGGGAGGGCTCCTGCTGCACACAAAGAAAGGGAGGGGCCAAGCCGAGGATTAGCACCCCCTCGGTATTTAACAATGGGGGTGATTTATACTGACAGGGAGTGGGCCCCCCATTGGCACATACAGAGGGGTGGGGAAAACAAACAGGGGGATTGGGCACCCCTGAAGTCAGCAGTTTGGCGGCCACTGTGCTGCCATGTTCATAATGTCGGCGAGCACGTCCAGGGAAGGTCCGCTGCATCAGATGAGCTTTGCTCGGATTGCAGTGGACCTTTTCTTAGATGTGCTCGCCATATTATGTATGCATGGTGTGGCACCGGCATGCAGGCTGATTGGGGAATGAGGGACGCACCTACTGGTGCATGCCCTGCATTCATCCAACAGCGACCGCGCCTCGAAAGCTGCACTACCGCAAGATGTTGGCTGTGCAAGCGCGCCAACATAAAAATGGAATGCTATCCAGGGCAAGAGTGAGTGATTGGCAGAGTGCCAAAACTGTTTTTTCAGCCACCGCTCACTGCCAAAAGTAAATTACTTGCTCCGCTCCTTTACCTATGATTATAGTCCACAGTAAAAGGTTTAAGAAACTGAGAGGGAGCAGTATTGACATAATTTATTTATTTATTTAGTTTTTGTTGACCGGGTAAGTGCACTAGACAAATTCTGCCTATTTTCAGGCACGATCTGGGGAAGGGGGATACAGATGGATGCCAACTGAACTTGAACCAGATTAAGCTGTTGGGGAAATTTGACCAGGGCACCAGGGAAATTCCCCTACTCTCTGTAGGGGGAGCCTTTGCTACTGGCTGCAAGATGGCCAGTGTGCATGAACCTTTGGAGGAGATGGACGTCGGGAGTATAGGAGAGTGGGCCTCCTCTCCTGTGCTTGCAACTTCTGAGGCCATAGAAGAGGAACTTACTGTAGCTGCAGTCAGTGCAGCAACAATTATTGATTCTTCTGTTTCGTTTGATTTGGCTTCTGCTGAGCAACAGTGTGTTACCTGTTCAGATGCTGAGGATCTTTCTCGTTCAGCATTGCTGGGAAAACATTCGGCCCTGCTTCGAAAAATGCAGCTGTTGGATTCTGAAATTGCAGCACTCCCTCAGGCATCTACTGCGAGTGCCATACTAGGAGACGCTCTGCTGATTAAGCCCCCTGTTGACGCCGAAGGTTCGGCGCGTTTTTCTGCTACTCCACATTGGCGGCTATGTTTCGGATGGGCTGGCAGTCTCGAGGTCGGTCTCGTGTGCCCACAGCCCACGCCTGCTCTTTTGCCTGACAAACAGCTTCCCTTGGAAAACATGAAGCGCGGTCCTGAAAAGCCCGGGTAAGCCTCTCCAGAGTCGGACTGAGACGGCTGGACATCTGCCTTGGTTCTTCAGAGGTATTTTTTCGCCAATAAAGCCCCTGGTTGGAGTAAACGTAGGGGATTTTGGCCTCGGGGGTACAGTCTTCATCTATGAGACTGGCTACATCTAGTTGCTCCAAGGCCTCCTGGTCACCAGAAAAGGCTTTAGAAAGTGCTGGTTGGGAACAGGGGGAAGGGGGTGTTTGGACTCCATTCTCTCAGGATCCCACATATTTAAAAATGTTGCAAAAAGCGGCTACTTCTGAGGCCTCTGACACTAACTTGAGCTCCAACGAACCCCGGGGTATTGATTCAGATTGTGGACTTCTGAAAGGTGGTAATTTACCTATTCAGCCTAATGACTCACGTTCTTGTACTATTGTGGGGGATGTTTCTCTTAATTTAGGGTCACCTGTTGTTCATGATGCATCCGTTTTATCTAACACTGGTTTGTCTCCTGTTTCTTCCTTTTCTATACCCCCTGGACCTACAGTTCCTTTATGCCCAGGACCTACACCAGTGTTGCAAAATCCTGTGGAGTCTGACCAGGGTCGCCCAGTTGGTTTTAAACTAGCTGACTTATTTTCCACTAAGGGAGAACTGGCACCTAGGCGTAATGCCGTCCGGTTGCTATATAAGGGAGGGTTAGAGGAACCCCCCAATCGTGCTTATATTGCTAAAATATTGCTTAAAGGTTCTATGAAATTTTTTTCATCTGAGAATTTTGCCCTGATTAGTTTGGGTAATTATAATTACGACATTAGTTTTAAACAGGTTTCAGGTTTGGATAGGTTTTGGGCACAGTATGCGACCTATCAGACTTCTCCCATTTGGTCTCCTTTTCAGGCTATCCCATTAACCAAACCTGCTGTTCGTAATATTACGATTCTTTTTAAAAACGAAGGGGTGAATGTGGAGGATATTTTATTTTGGTTAAAACAGAGATGTGAGGTGCTTAACAGGCCTACCCCTACGTTGGATAGTGAACAAATCTGGGATGGTGGTTGGAGAGTTCGTGTTAAACTATATTCTACCAACACTGGGCCTAGACATTTACCTAGTTTTTTCTATCTAGGAAAAGATAAGGGGCTCATCTTTTATGCTGGGCAGCCCAAGTCATGTTTTAAGTGTGGCTCACGTACTCACCTCAGTTCTGCTTGTGACACTGTGAAGTGTAGTCATTGTTTTGATTTTGGCCATACTTCAAGTGCCTGCTTAAATCTTTTTAAGTGCAATCTTTGTGAACGTACGGGTCATGCCTATGGGCGTTGTCCCTGGGCATCCCATAATAGGGAGGATTGTCCTTCACATGAAGGTTTGATTACTGTAGCACAGCAAATTCAGGCTCAGAAGGCTGCTGCCCGAGATTTGAAATGTGATTTACCCTCCTCTACTTCAGTAAGGTTGCATGAGGAACCTGCGGAGGTTGTTGTTCAGGATACTCCTGTTACCCTGTCTACCTTACCTCCCGTTCTGCCTTCTGATGTTGTTCCTCCTTCTGTCCCTGAAGCTCCCTTAAGTGTGGACGACATGGTTATTGCTGATGATGGGATGCCTCCCCCTCCCCTGCAGTCTGCCTCTGATTTGGACACTTCTGGTTTTATTCCAGTCACTCACAAGAGAACCAGGAAAGGTCTGGCTGTTGTCAGTCGGGGCAAGGAAGCTGGGGTTCGTAACTGGCAATCTAGTAATAAATTTGCTGTATTAGCTACAGACCTGTCCGATAAGGACTCTGGAGGGGATGACACAGACACCTCCTCCATTCGTTCTTGTCCGGATGTGGAAGGAGGTAAAGATTTGGATCCTATAGCTAAACGAACCCGTCAAAGTCGAAGGAGTAAATCACCCATTGGCATTTAAATGGCTTCTTTCTTGGTTTGTTCTTTAAATGTGAATAGCATTAAAGGTCAGAAGAAACTGGGGGGTGTATTCTTGACAGTGAAAGATTTTCAGTGTGATATTGTCTGTCTTGTAGATACAAGGTTAAAATCCCATAGAGAACTACAACAGGCTTCCAGGGTGTGGACCTGTGGTCCTTCCTTTTGGTCATCTGGTTCAGATACTTGTGATGGTATTGGTATTTTGTTTTCCAATTTAGATTTGCATGTTTCCAGATTGGTTGATATACTACCAGAGAGAGCATTGTTATTAGATTTTACATACTCTTTGGAGAGATTTCGAATCATTGTGGTTTATGCTCCCCAGACTAAGGCTCAGCGAGTTTCTCTTTTTCATTTGGTGAGGCCCTTTTTGCATACCTCTAGGTTACTCCTGTGGGTTGGGGATTTTAACTGTGGTTTGCACCAAAAAGATAGAGGGTTAAGAACCCCAAGCTATTTTGTGATTCTATTGCTTTGAAGGATATTATAACCATGGCTCAGCTTGTGGATGCTTACAGGTATTGTCATGCGACTGGAGGATTTACTTTTTTTAAGGGACCCTTGCGAACACAAATTGATTTTATGTTTTTGTCTAAGGTCTTGCAGATTCATTCTTGTCAGACTGTGGGGGTAGAATTTTCAGATCACGCTGCTCTCCGTGTATCCTTTTCTTGGGATACTGCTCCCCGCTGTAAGAAAAACCGTTGGCGGTTTAATGACTCTCTCTTGGAGGTTCCCTCAATCCTGAAGTTGTGGCGGAGGGAATGGGCTGCACTGCTCTCTGTGGCTGATCTTTATGAGGATGTGGTGGACTGGTGGGAAGACTCTAAATTAAGGTGGAAGCATGTCTTCCAGAAGAGGGCTGCTGCTTCTCAGACTGCTCAATACTTACAATATTTGACACTGAGGCAGCAGTTACAACATTTGATTTCTCTATCTGATACCACTCGGAATGATTATAGTGATCAAATTGCTGTTATTTGTACGCAGATGAAAAAACTACAATATGATCGGGCTAGCTCTTTAGGACAAGAGGCTCGATTTGGGACCCAAACAACGAAAGGGGGGTTGGACCCCTTTAAGGCTTGTAAAAGCCGTGTAGACTCTAAATTAATTCAGTGTCTACGGTCCCCCTCTGGTGACTTGGTTACGACACCAGAGGCTTTGGTTACTGTTGTTGAACAGCATGTATTTAACATGTTGGGTACTATATCGGATTGTGAGTCTGCTGAGACTTTTTTGGACTCTTTACATCTCCCTCAACTCTCTTCCGAGGAGCGGGATGTGTTGAATGCTGCTATTGTTGAGGGGGAAGTGGCTCAAGCCATTTGTAGTTTATGTTTGCATTCCGCACCTGGATCAGATGGCCTTACTGCAAAATTTTTTAAAACTTTTATGTCTGATTTGGTCCCGGCTCTAACATTGTTGTATAATGATATGTTGGCCTCAGCCTCTTTGACCAAAACGATGAAAGAAGCCATTTTAATTTTACTTTTCAAAAGAGGTGATGCTACAGATTTGAATAATTGGAGACCACTTAGTTTACTAAATGTGGATTATAAAATTTTGGCAAAAATTCTGTTATCCAGATTACTTAAAGTTGCTGTTCACATAAGTCCAGTCCAGACGTGTGGCATTCCTGGCAGATGCCAACATGACAATTTGGTTTTGTTGCATGAATTATTTGCCCTGGGTGATAGGAAGGCAGTTTCTGGATGGGTTTTGGGTTTAGATCAGGAGAAGGCCTTTGATAGGGTTTCTCAAAGTTTTTTGTTTTCTGTATTACGGGCCTTTGGACTTCCTTTTAAGTTTCTTTCTTGGATTCAGACTTTATATAAGGGGGCCACGATCATTCCTAATGTGAATGGTTGGTTAGGGAATCCTGTGACGATTGTTTGTGGGGCCAGGCAGGGGTGCCCCTTAAGTCCTATCCTTTATGATTTTTATATTGATAATTTGATACAGGCAATATTACTTTGCCCTCAAATCATAGGACTTGAGGGGGTCCCTTTTTTAACACCTATCAAACTGTTAGCTTATGCGGATGATTTGGTTTTGGTTGTGGATATACATACTGAGGAAGAGGCCTTGGTCCAGGTTTTTTGGACCTTTTCATCAGTTTCTGGATCTAGGGTTAACTTTGGGAAAAGTGTTGGGGTTCCTATTGGACACACCACTCTCCCGCTAGCTGGTACTTACGCTGGGATTCCTATTTCGGTTGCTCCATTTAAATATTTAGGATTTTTTGGGGACCGTGATATGCTGTCTCACAACTGGCACCTTGCCTTGGGAGGGCAGAAGGTCTGATGCTGGGTGAAACAGTTTTGATTGGTAAGAAAAGAGAGTGGTGTTGCTTAAAACGCTGGTGATTCCATTTTTGTATCTTTGTTATGTGTTTCCCCGCCTATGGCACTTTTACTAAATTATATGGGATATTTTTTCATGGGTTTTGGGGTCTCACTTAATCCTATTAAACATAGTCTGACTTATAGACCAATACAGGAGGAGGGGTAGGTATGATTCATCCAGTTGCTTTTTTTAGTTTATTTTTAGTTATAATTTTGGGAAAGCTTTAAAGCCTGGGAGGTGGTTTGGAAACCTTATTTAATGTTATGGTTGTCATCCTGTTTTGCAAGTTGGAATTCTGGACAAAGAGTATTATATCTCGTTCTCTGGAAGTCCCATTATATGGAAAAGAAGCCTTTAAGATGGCTTTATCTTGGGTTTTTTTTCCCACAGGATTTTTGTGTTTTGTCTAGACGTATGATATATGACAAGGTTTGGAGAAGGGAGGCCCAGGAAGCGGTCGTTTTTCCCTTCTGCCCCTTAAATCATTTTCCTTGGATTCTTCAACAACTTAGTAATCCCTGTCTACCCCCTTATGTCTGTGATATGGTCTGGTTAAGCAATTATGGCTGGTTGAGTGTTAAAAGTAATCATAAGCATAAAGCTTTAAATGCTCAATATTGCCCCAGGGATCTTTGTCATGAGATTCTGGAAACTCAACAACACTTATTTCTTGATTGCCCTTTTACTTTTGATCTTTGGTCCCGTTTGGCTGGTTTATGGTCCGAACCTTTATTCCTCCAATTATCATATGAGCAGATTATGTTTTGTACAAATGTTGCTTTAAGTACTAAATATCATGTTGATACCCTGTTTGTTGTTTTTGTTCTTATTAGATATTACCTATGGCAGGCTAGATGCATGTTAGTTTTGCATCAGAAATTGATTCCTATACAAGAAATAATTGTTAACATTTGTAAGGCTCTTCGTTTAGTTAAATTGCATGATTTTCAAGTTTTTACAGGTCCCCAATTTCTTCTTTTTTGGCGTAATTGTGACCTTTTGTCTATTGATTGATGATATGTTTTTTCCTTTTTTGTTTCCTATTTTGTATTTCACTCTGTTATTGCTGTTTATGAATTTAGTTTTTTATGTATAGGATGCTGTTATTTTTCTGTAATGAAGTCCAACCTTTTCAATAAAATTCCCCTACTCTTTTCGAGAAGTGCCATGGGATCTTTAACATCCACCTGAACTACCACCAGAACAGACAGATGGGACCTCAGTTTAACGTCTCATCTGAAAGATGGATAATAAAGAAGCTCCTTGCTCCAACTCTCAAGTCTCCAGAAAATAAATAAGACCGAGCTGCTGGCATGCTGCCAAATGGAGATTTCAGCCATTGCTCTTTACCTTCAGATGCTGCTCTTCACCTTCAGCCACCGCTGACTTAATATTACGGAAATAAAGCTCCCCTGTTCTTATTTTGTTAAAGGGAGCCACAGAGTAATAAAACCCCATGTAAGCATGCAATGTAAGATACTAAGAAACAAGACTTTTTTTATTATATTTTATTACTTTTATAATAAAAACAATTACATATAATCATCTCATGCAAGAGATCACAGCAGTTAGCAGACATCCAATGTACACAGTATACCTAGTCTATGCAATCAGGTTTACAGATGTGGGGGTATTCCAAAATTTAAAGTCCAATGATTATATTGTCCTGGACATGCTGCACCCTACAAAACTATGGGTGGTCATTTCCAAATAAAAATGTTAATCAAAAATGTTAACTCGACATCCAGTGCTGATATGATCCCCTTCCAGTTATGATACTGCTAACATTTTATGTGATCTGGGAGATAAACAAGACCATGTAAGTTTATGACTTATATTCAAAGCTATAAAGCCAGGACTAGAACCCAAGTCCTGGAAAGCAGAGGAGAACTTCACAATATTAACTGTGCAGTGAAAAACACTGCCTTTATCATCCGCTGTTTAGCAGAAATCAGCACAAGCAGCCCTATGAGCATCTAAAACATACAGAATCTTACTTCTAGTGGAAAAGTTACCATATAGCCCTTGAAGCATGAGCCCATCCAACCATGTAATGTAACCCCAAAAAATAAAGCCATTAACTTTTGGGCCTTAACCACATGGCCATAATTAAACTCTTCCCCATTAAGTACCCCATTCTAGTTTGGTTAAACTGTTGTCTTTTAAGTAGAGAAACAGTCTCAACCAGATCAACATTCAGCTTCAAGTGTCCTCTTCAGACTCTGATTCCTCCGGTCTGGCTCGGGCAAATTCTTTGCCGATTGTTTCAACTTTTTTTACCTGCCTTCTCTGGACATGTGAACTGGTATGTGTGACCGCCATAAAACACTCTCAAATGGGCTGGCATCAGAGAATGTGCAATGCCTAGACTCCTGAGCTTGGCCCTCACTCCATCAAATTTTTTCCTCCAGGTACGAGTCACAATGGACAGCTCAGGAAATAAGTGGACTGTCTTGCCCTGTTAAGTCAAAGACTCAGATCCTCTGGCAGCTTGTAAATTATATCTCTTGTTGCTGATCCCACAGTTTGCAACAAACTGGTCTGTTATACATCTCCCTGGTTGATGGCAGCTCTAGGAATGTTGCAATAAGCTTTGATAAAGCTATTCATCAGGAGGTCCACTTTAAAGCATAAAGTTGCTGGCAGCCAGGTAAGAAGGAATTCAAGCAGACTGTCACCCTTGCTGTTCTCCAGCAGTGTGATTATTCAGATATGCTGTGCCCACTGTGCATTTTCCAGGGCCTCCACTCTGTATTGTAAGTTTTCAGTGAAGTAGCAGAGAGAGTCGCAGAGGTAAAGGATCTGAATTGTAAGATCAGTTCTGTGAAAAGCAACCATTTGTAGCAGGATTTTTTATTTGCTCAATTTATTGTTTTGTTTTCTTATTTTTGTATATAAATAAATATCACATTGCAGTGTATTTTAAAGCTGAATTTCCTGAGTCTGTGTTGTCTATCCCACACCCGTTTACATACATTACAAAGAATATGACCAGGAATGCCCTTGAACTACGTCACCGCAGAACTCATTTGGGTAAATGCTTGTTTCCAGTTAGGGCTGCAAGTTGGTTAAATGAATGCCTGAATCCATGCTGAACCTCCCCAGGACTGAGCAGTTCAAAAGATCCCTAAGGGCTGCATTACCAACTCATTGCAGCTCCACCAGTTAGTGAGCTAGATCTATTACTCTGCACTTATACCTACTGTCTCTGTCTGCAGCTTGCTGCCTTGAACTTGTCCTTTGTAATCTGAATGATTGTCAGTATTATGTATGTTTTATTGACTGCCTGACAAACATTTCCTTCAGAATTTGCCTTGATTGTGTATGTCCTTGTTTTGAATGTAATAATGTAATCTGATGTGGAACCTTTGTAAAGGAACACTTGTGCTTAAAGGTATTGTCTGGATCTTCCAATAAATAAATATATAAATGCAAAAATACATACATACATAAAGTATCATTCATGGGACACAGATTGACAACCTGCAGGTTTCACAACATACTGTAAGGTCACATAGGGAGAACAATCTAACATAGAAACATAGACTTTAATGGCAGATAAGGACCACTTGGCCCACCTAGTCTGCCCATTTCCCTACCTGTTGGATAAGGAATATCTAATAGAGAAAGAAAGGTGAGGTTGGGGGTGGTTTACAGACCATCCAGTCAGGATGAGGAGAGGGACAGGGAACTGAACTCACAAATATTGGAAGTTGCAGGGAACGGAGAGGTGGTAATTGTATTGGACTTCAACCTGCCCAAGGTATACTGGAGCATACCATCCACAACATGTGCTAGGAGTCAGGTGATCCTGTAAGGACTGCAGATTAGGTTCCTGACTCAGGGCATAACTGAACCAACAAGAGTTGAGGCAGTTCTTAATCTGGTGCTCACAAATGAGGAGCATGTACAGGAAATAATGGTCAAGGAGCCACTGGGTGGAAGTGACCATTGCACAGTGTGGTTCCAGTTGGATATGGGCAGGGAAAGCATCCTGACTAAGGCCAAAATTTTGGATTTCAGGAGGGCAGACTTCAGGAAAATGGGTGAAGTGCTAAGGAGCCATCTGGCAGACATCAGAGCAGATATGGGGGTGGACCAAAGGTTGTCCATCATTAAGGAAGGAATACTGCTTGCCACAGATGAGTGCATTAGGCTCAGGGGGAAGAACACAAGGGCCAAAGCGCCCAGCTGGTTCATTTCTGGGGTTGCCCTGGCAGTAAGGGAAAAGAGGTTGGCCTATAAAAATTCAGGAATACCAATAGAGAAGTGGATAGGGGAAAATTACCTAAGGTGGGCTAGTGAGTCAAGTAAGGAAGTTCAGAGAGCAAAGGCACAGAAGGAGCTGCAGGTAGCTGAAGGAATTAAGAAGGGGGAGATGGCTTTCTTTAGCTATATGAGTGAGAAAAGGGACAAGAAGGAAGGGATTGTTAGGCTTAAGAAAGCGGTGGAGTGGGTGGAGGATAATGGGGAAAAGCAGAGATACTAAATAAGTACTTCTGTTCTGTATTCACCAGGGAGAAGGATGGACCAGTGCCTTCAGGAAGTAACAGAGTATGTCCAAGAGTACTGAAGGAACTGGCTGAGGAGCTGGCAGGGCCACTGGCAGACTATTTAATAGTTCACTAGAGTCAGGAGTGGTGCTACAGGACTAGAGAACAGCACATGTAGTGCCCCTCCATAAAAGTGGTCCCAAGGATGACCCAGGGAATTACAGACCAGTCAGTCTGACCACCATTGTGGGCAAGCTCATGGAGACCATACTAAAGAAAAGGTTGGTGGAATATCTAGAGGAGCATGGTCTTCAGGATGCAAAGCAGCATGGGTTCACGGGGGAGATTGTGTCAAACAAATCTGATTGACTTCTTTGACTGTGTCACTAAGACAGTAGACAGGGGCCAAGCGGTAGACATCCTCTCTCTTGATTTCAGCAAGGTCATTGACTCTGTGCACCACAAAAGGTTGATCAGGAAGTTGGTGGACCTCAGGGTTGGGGAAAAGATGACCAGATTGGTGGACAACTGGCTGAGGGACAGAACCCAGAGGGTGGTTGTTGGGGGAGAGTTATCTGGCACTAGAGAGGTAACTAGTGGAGTCCCTCAGAGTTCTGTGCTGGGGCCAGTGTTGTTCAATGTCTTCATCAATGACATTGGAGATGGCATTAAGGGCAAAATGTGCCTATTTGCGGATGACACCAAGCTCTGTGAAAGAGTGGACACAGCTGAAGGGATACAGGACCTACAGAAAGATCTGGAAAAGCTGGGGGAGTGGTCCAGGATCCAGCAGCTTGGCTTCAATGCCAAGAAATGCAAAGTTATGCATATTGGAGCCAAGAATCCCAGGACAGAGTATTACCTGGGTGGAGTCTGAGTATCTGCATCAGAGGAGGAGAAGGACCTGGGAGTGATGATCACTAGTGATCTGAAGCACTCCATACAGTGCAAGAAAGCAGCAGCAAAGGTAAACAAGATGCTGGGATGCATATCTAGGGGGATCAGTAGTAGGAGAGAGGAGGTTATACTGCCCTTGTACAGGTCACTGGTAAGGCAGCATCTAGAGTATGAAGTTCAGTACTAGTGCCCACACCTCAAAAAGGACATTAATCTGCTGGAGAAGGTTCAGAGGAGGGCTACAAAGATGGTAGCAGGCCAGCAGGGTAAGGCATATGAGGAGAGACTGAGGGCACTGAACATGTACTTCCTGGAAGACAGGAGAGAGAGAGGGGACATGTCTGGAACCTTCAAGTACTTGAAAGGGATAAATAAGGTTGATAAGGAGAGTCTCTTTAAGCTGAGTGGCAACCATAACACGAGGGGCCACAGTCTTAAACTAGAGGTGGGAGGTTTAGGAGGGAGGTCAGAAAGCACTTCTTCACAGAGAGCATGGTGGACACTTAGAATGCGCTGCCGGAAGAGGTTATCTCATTGAAGACAGTGGGCAGCTTTAAGAGAGTCTGGGATAGGCATGGGGGAAGATAAGGATAATGGGTAAAGAGGATGGGAGGAGTGGGGAGGGAGACCAGGGACATTAGCTCAAGCTGTGGACCCTGCAATATGAGCAGACTTGACAGACCAAATGGCCTTCTTCTGCTGGCTTCTTTGTATGTTCGTATGTTCATGTAAGCTGCAGATCCTAGTTAACCAACAGCCTACTTCTTCTTACCCCTCACCAATTATGTCTGTCCCACGCATTCTTGAATTCCCTCACCTCATCACCTCCTCAGGAAGGCCGTTCCATGCACCCACCACACTCTCTGTGAAAACATACTTCCTCACATTGCCCCTGAGCTGTCCCCCCCATCTTCAAATTGTGTCCTCTTGTTCTTGCACATCTTTTTTTCTGAAAGATGCTACCCTCTTGGACTTTGTTGATTCTCTTGAGGTACTTAAAAGTTTCTATCATGTCCCCCCTCTCCCCTCCTTTCCTCAAGGGTATACATATTAAGCTCCTTTAGTCTCTTTTCATATGGCTTCTGTTGCAGACCCTGCACCATTTTGGTTGCCCTCCTCTGGACTGCCTCCATCCTGTCTATGTCCTTGTGGAGATGGGGTCTCCAGAACTGCATGCAGTACTCCAGATGGGGTCTCACCAACTGTCTGAACAGACGGGTAACAACTTTCTGTTTTCTACTGGTGATGCCTCTCTCCATACATCCCAGTATCCCCCCAGCCATCCTTGCTGCCTTCTCACATTACTTGCTTACCTTTAGGTCATCTGATATGACTACCCCCAGGTCCCTTTCCATTTTTGTTGTTGTTAATACCCCCCATTGTGTACTCTTCCCCTGGGGTTTTGTTTCCCAGGTGCATTACTTTGCACTTCTTTGCATTGAATCTAAGCTGCCATACTTTTGACCATTCCTCCAACCTTGCCCAGTCCCTTCTCATCCTTTCCACCCCCCACCTTGTGTATCAGCCTTGTTGCAGATCTGTGTGTCGTCTGCAAAGTGGCATATTTTTCCTTCCAGTACCTCTGCAATGTCACTTATAAAGACATTAAAAAGGACCAGACCCAGTACTGAACCCTGCGATACCCCGCTAGTAACCCTCCTTTCTTCGCAGAGGACTCAGTTTACTATTACCCTCTGTGTCCTGTTGTCCAGCCAGTTTTTTACCTAGGCTACCACCCTGGGACCCATTCCCAGGCTGGCTAATTTGTTTATTAATCTTTTGTGTGGGACTGTGTCAAATGCCTTGCTAAAGTGCCTTGCAGGAATACACTATTTTTAAGCGAAAAAGATGTTCCAGGACTAGAGGGCATGGGATGAAGTTGGAAGAAGGATGATTCAGAGGAAACGTGAGGAAGAATTTCTTTACAGAACGGGTGGTGGACAAGTGGAACTCCCTGCTAGAGGAAGTGGTGGGGGCTGAAACAATCACGGGATTTAAGAATGCATGGGATAGACATAAAGGAATTCTGGAGGTCAGGGGTAAGGGGTAACAGACTTCTAGAAAAACATAAACTGAACTTACAAGCTCAAATGGGCAGACTGGGTGGGCCATAGGCCCTTATCTGCTGACACTGTCTATGTATCTATGTATCTATGTAAGTCTAGGTAGGCCATGTCCACAGCTTCTCCCTGGTCTACTACTTAGGTCATCCAGTCAAAGAAATCTATTAAATTCATCTGACATGACCTTCCCACTATGAATCCATGCTGCCTTGGGTCCTGTGCCCCGCTGGCCTCTAGGTACTCAACAATTCTTTCTTTCAGAAGTGATTCCATCATTTTCCCTACCACTGAAGTCAAGCTAACAAGTCTGTAGTTTCCTGCCTCTGCTTTGTTCCCACTTTTGTGAAGGGGAATCACATCTACCTTCCTCCAGTCCTTAGGTACCACACCATCCTCTAATGATTTGTTAAAAAGGGTAGTTAGGCAGGCCCAATGGTGCTGAGGGTTGAGGTGCTGGATGCCACACCTCACACCATGCCGGCAACCCTGGTTCAGGAGCGGACTCGGGTCACTGGTGGGTCAGCCAGGGGGAGATAGGCTTGAGCATCACATGACAGCTCACCTTCTCCAGGAAGGGAACAGGCCGATGCCTGCACTTTTGCCTGACTCCATGTGGTGACTTGGAGTATTGCAAGCCCCACTAGTAAGGGATAGACAGCCGCTGTACAGCATGGATGTTGGAAGCTTGTGCCTTGATGTTGGGGGAGTTGCACACTGTACAGGGAGGGTGAAAAATGAAAAATAGCCTGCCACCACAGGGGAGACGGGGAACTGAGATGTGCCCACGATGTTCCTGTGCCCACCCAACCAACCCAAGACCAACGAAATGTAAATTATGGGGCATTCATTTCCTGCCTTGTCCCCACCTGGGGGGTATAACCACGGCTCCATGGGGCTCTGGGTCCATTCTGGGTACGGCAGAAGGCAGTGGGATGTCTGATGTCTCCCCTGATGGGTCGGGGGTTGCAGGCTGGGGAAAGGAGGTAAAAAGCAATTTAAAAAAAAAAGGGTAGTCAGTGGTGTCACTAGTTCTCCCCTTAGTTCTTTTAGCATTATGGGGTGAATCCCATCAGGCCCCATTGCTTTGTCCACCTTCAGTTTTGGAAGTTCTTTCAGAACCCTTTCTTCTGTAATAGGACTGGTTTCAGTCCCCATATCCAGAGTGCTTCTATTGATTGATTAGGTACCCACCCTCTTCTTTTGTGAATACTGAGCAGAAGTATTCATTCAGTATCCCTGCTTTTTCACTGTCCCTCTCTGCCCACACCCCCCTTCCCTTTATTAAGCCTCACTATCCCTCCCTTGGTCTTTCTTCACTCCCTAATGTACCTATAAGAGGTTTTATCCCCCTACTTAACTGAGTTGGCTATCTTTTCCTCGGTTTGGACCTTTGCTATTCTGACTGCCTTCTCTGTTTCCTTCTGCTTTAACTGGTGCAGTTCTTTGTCCTGATCCATCTGTGTTTCCTAATACTTTCTGAATGCTACCTTTTTAGAAACATAGAAACATAGACTTTGACAGCAGATAAGGACCACTTGACCCACTCAGTTTGCCCATTTCCCTACCTATTGGATAAGCTGCAGATTCTAGTTAACCAACAGCCTACTTCCTGCAACCCCCCACTATAATTGCCTTATGTCTGTCCCATGCATGTTTGAATTACCCCACTGTTTTAGACCCCACAACCTCTCCAGGAAGGCAGTTCCATGTGTCCACCACTCTCTCTCCATGAAAAAAAGGATACCTCTTTTGAGAACCACAGTGGCTTTTTCTTTCATTTTGATTTGTTTATTTGCTTCACACAAAGGCTTGTTGGCTCTGTGATGGCAGTTTTGATGTTTCCCCATTGTTCCTCCACCCCTCCTTATTGCCTGTTTGCTAGTGCTTTTCTGAGGCACTTTACCATTTTGACAAAGTAAGCCCTCCCAAAGTCCAGTGCCCTCACTTTTGTATGACTTGACTCTGTGGCAGTTTTCATAATGAACCACACTGTTTGGTGGTCTTTTGTTCCCAGATGGTTACCTACTTCTAGATCTGAGATCCTCTCTCCATCCCTATTTGAGAGTACCAGGTCTAAGATTGCTCCCTCCCGAGTGGGTTCCAACACTAGCTGTCTGAGGCATGCCCCCTGTAGGGCATCAAGAATGACCCTGCTCTTGGATGTGGCTGCAGGACTGTTTTCAGGAAACAAACAGAAAAACTGCAGGAGAAATGCAGGCAGTTGTGAAAAATATGATAATTATTTCTAAGTAGCTTCATGTGACTGTCTGTTTTGAAATCAGAACCTGTGTAGGCACTAGCAGGGTGCATAGTTTCTGAGAGTAGAACTGGGTGACATCCAAGCAGGACTTGGACATCACAGTCTCTGTCTATGACTTGTTTAGGAATGGAGTTGGGGGATTGCATTATACACTAGGGAGGCCACATGGGCAATGAGGATAAGGAACTGGGGTGGGGTTGAATGGACTCTTTATGGGTTCTGCTGACAGTGGAGTAGAGAAAAAAACTGTGAAAGGGGTGGCCTACAGGCTATCAAGCTAATCTTTAAAAGTAGACAGGGTACTAGTAGGGCAGAACAGGAAGGATGTTGCAGTAAGGGAAGTTGTCCTGACAGGAAATGTTAACATGCAAGGTGCGGGCTGAAGCATGATTGGGAAAAAAAAGCACTAGGAGTCAATTGCTTGTGAATGCATTTCAGGAATGTTTCCTAATGCCGCATGTGGAAAAACAAACTGGGAATGGTACTATATTGTACCTAGTTCTGTTGAATCAGCACAACATGGAGCAGTAAGGGTGGAGGATCCTCTTGGGTCAAATAACCTCAATTCAGTGTGGTTTATCATTGCTTCTGAGGCCCAGAAGCAGATGTCCCAGGTGCTTGTCCAAGCATTAGAAGAGCAGACTTCAGGATGATTGAGGGAGAACTCATGTGGTGGAAAATAGCAGGTATGCAAGTAAACAATTAATCCAGGAGGTAATTAAAGCATGTTTGAGGCAAGCTGGGAATGGAAAGAAGCAAAGGATACCTATTTGGTTCTCCACGGAGGTGATAACGGCAGTCCAGGCCAAACAGGCAACATTTCAAAAATACAAGACTGAAAGATGGAGTCAAATAGGGAGATTTTACCTTAGCAAACTGAAAGATGCATGTGCTAAGGAGGGCTAATGCAAAGTTAGAGATCAAAATAATGGAAGGGGTGAAGGAAAATGATAAAGTCTTCTTTAGGTATGTCAGGGAGAAGAGGAATTGAATGGCTGAAGAAGGAGGGGGTATGGGTGGAGAAGGAAAAAAGCAGACACATAATTACTACTTCTGCTCAGTAATTTCCCTATTGCTGACAGTGACCAGGGAAGAGAGGGATGTAGGGATAATCATCTCAGATGATCTAAAGGTGGTCAAACAGTGTAACAAGGCTGTGGGGAGTATCAGTGTGATGTTGGGGTGCATAGGAAGGGGCATCACTAGCAGAAGAAGGGAGATGGTGATGCCATTGTACAAAACACTGGTGAGGCATCATCTAGAATATGGTGTTCAGTTCTGGAGGCAGCATCTTCACAAAGACATAGACAGGGTGGAGGTGGTCCAGAGAAGGGTGACCAAGATGGTGCAGGGCTTGCATCAGAAAACATATGAGGAACGATTAAAAGACTTCAATATGTATACACTTAAAGAGAGGAGGAAGGGGGGGTATGATAGAGACCTTCAGGTGTCTTAAGGGCTTGAAAAAAGTGCAGGTGGGTGACATCTTTCAGTACATGAGTTCTTCAAGGATGAGGGGACACAATATGAGATTAGAGGGGGTCAGGATAAGGGGAAATGTGAGGAGGTTTTTCTTCACAGAGATGGTGGTAGATGCTTGAAATAGCCTACCTCAGGAAGTGGTGGGTGCTAATGCAGTGGGGGGGATTCAAACATGTATAAGATAGACATAAGGGAACCCTAGATGGGGCAAGAGAGGTGAAAGCCAATGGCCAAGTTGGGCCAGTGGCCACTGATGCAGGCAGGGAATACGGGCACACTAGTGGGCCTAGCAGTTTGTATCTGCCATTAACTACTTGTTACTATGTAGTGGTAGTGGTAGAAGGTGGGGAAGCACTGCTGGAGTTTGGAATTAAAGCTGGGGGGGAGCTAAAGATGATGATAGGGACCATCACTGAGGCCAGAGTCTTCAAGGGCTTGAGAGAGTTTAAGATGGAGAAGTCACTGGGACTGCATGAGATGCATCCCCCAGTTCTCAAACAGGTGGGACAGGCTCTGTCTGCACTTTTGGCAGATCTGTTCAACTGCTCCCTACTGACTGGAGTGTTCCATGTAGACTAGAGGGTGTCTGATGTTGTTCCACACCATAAAAGCGGGGATTGGCTGACCTGGGCAACTGCAGACTTGTTATCTGAACTCAGCAGTGGGAAAGTCACTTGAAACTATTATCAGGGAACAGCTGGTAGACTTTCTGGAGAAGCACAGTCTCCAGGACTGCAGGCAACATGGAATCAAGAAGAGGAGGAGGTCCTGCCAGATGAACCTCATAGAATTATTCAACAATGTGTCTCAGGTAGTGGGGGGAGGGGCAAGCAGTGGATGTCCTGTATTTGGACTAAAACAAAGCCTTTGATTCAATACCACATAGATGACTAGTAAAGAAGATGGGGATTTAGGGGTGGGGGAAGACTTTTGTTTATTAATTTATTTGGAAAATGTTTCACCTGGAAAGACAACATGAACTATAAACAACTCGTTTCAGAAGCATCCGGGGAGGGGACAAGAGTTGAGAGAACAAGCAAACACATAGGAAAACAAGTACAATTTCTAAAAAAAAACAGTGTAGTACAAATACAGAACAGCAATAACCCACACCAACCAGCCAGGGTAAACAAAACCAAATTCGGATACAACATACATTGCAACAACCCAAGAGCAGGTGATCCAGTAGGGTAAAGGTTAGAGGATGGATAACACATTTGAAGTGCTAGAAGTAGTAGGCTGAGCACAACATTCGAAGTGCTATTGTATACCCAAGGGAGGGCAGTTATAAGACAAGTGAGGACGTGGACAAGTGAGGGGTAGAGGGTGGGTGATGGAAGAGGGAGAGAGAGAGGGACAGCCAAGATCTATACCCATCCAGATTGCTGAGAACCCTGCAAGGGGGTTAGGACCAGGCAGAAAGGGAGGGGAGAGAAACAGAGTGGGGTGGTAGAGAGGAGAGCAGAAGGGGAACAGAAGGGGAGGAAGGGGATAAGGAAGAAGGGAGGTAGGCAAACAATGGATTTGAAAGTGGGGGAAAGGGAGGGGGGAGAGAGAGAGACAATCTATACCCCTTCAGGATGCAGAGAATCCTGCCAGGGGGTCAGGATTAGAAAGTGGGGAGAAAGGAAGAGGGGTTAAAGAGAGGGAGCTAAGATCTATACTCCTTCAGGATGACAGAGAACCCTGCAAGGGGAACAGGACCAGGCAAAAAAGGAGGGGAGAGAAGGGGGCAGGGAGGAGAAGTGGAGTGTGGCGAGTGACCGGAGGGGAGAAGAGGGATGAAAAACAGGGAGGCTAGAGAAAATAGGGGTAAACTAGAAATGGAAAAAGGGGAGAGCATCAGTAGGGGGAAGATGGGGTTGTGGGGGAAAAGGACAGCTATAGAGTGTCAAAATAGCACAGTAGCTTGTGGATGGTAGCAGAGTGTTGAAATGGCGCAATAGGTTGTGGTAGAGGGTGGGAGGAGTGGGTATAATTAGGAGGTAGCATGTGAGAAAGTAACCAGAGGAAAGGTTCAGTTAGGAGACAGGAGGTAAGTCAGGGATAGAGAAGTAGGGGGTAGTGCGCAAGAGATTGGGAGGGTTGTGAAGGGGGCTAAAAACAAGTACAGTTAGGAGAATAGAAGTAAAGTAGGGCTAAAGGATAATGCGCCAGGGAGGGGAGTGCTGAAGGGGGGCTAAGAACAAATGCAGTTAGGGGAATAGAAATTGTGAAAAGCTAAGGAAATTGAAGATAGGGAAGAGGAAAATCTGATAGGCGGTGGCAGTGAGTTCCAAAGCTTTGGGAAGCGGTAGGAGAAAGCTTCCTGTCCTATGGAGGTGGAGTGAAGAGGAATAGCTAGAGTGCATGTGACAGTAGATCTGAGAGGATGGGAGGAGGGAGGTGGAGCAGACAGTAAGGAGGAGAGATAAAAGTGGAGAGTCCCAATCCAGAATTTTGAAGTGAACTTGACACTGTGAGAGAGATGCCTGCACTCAAGGGAGAGGAAAGCTAGAGAATGATACAAGGTACAGTGATGTGTGCAGGAGGGGGAGTCAAGAGCAAAGTGACAGAACGCATTGAAGACAGTATCCAACTGTGGCAGTTCTGCATTCTGCTAGTTCCTAGACCCTGGAGGAGGGATGACTTTACCATCTTCTTCTTCTTCTCACTTTAAATCTGTTGCGCAACAGTATCTTTTTGCCCTATTTTTTACCTCTTTCTAGCCCTGGTGTAGGTTGGCCATCTATATCAGTCTTTTTTCTCGCTCTACATGTCTCTTTCCTACTGCCTTATTTTTCCTGTTCCCTACATCCATCCCTCACCACCATTCCCCTCTAGCAACATGTTCAGGTCCAGCATGCTAGCTGGCAACGACAACAGTTAAGGTGTTTATATGGCATTTTATGCCTGGGTTTCAATGAAGTGCATCTGTGCTTCTAAATATACTTTGAATAATGAAATAAAGTGCAACAGTGCATTTAAATATGTTTTTGTTATGAAATGACATACAGTGATTATTATGTGATTAAAGTGCCGCAGTGCCAGTAGAAACTATGTAGTAAAATGCAGCATAATAAATAAATATGTGAGGGGTTTAAAAACAAGCTGCTGAGCTGCCAAAAAGGTATTGTAGGGCTTTTAAGGAAAGCCAGTAATTATAGGAGTGGAACAGAGAGGTATATATGAACATAGTTATTTAGTTTGGCTACCGCTCTGTTGTATAGTGTTTAAATACATCCTGCATCAAAGCAGGATTCATGGTTAAACTGGACGGCATTTCTTTACTTTCAGCCACCGCTCGGTATGTACCAGATCCCCCTTCCCCTTGACTTTGTTAAAATTTATTCATGTTTCCCGGCTGCTGGCAAAGTAATACATATTTGTTTAACTCAGCAATGGAGGAGCAGAAGGAATAAACAGCTGATCGGGCTGAAAGCATGATTCGAAGTTGGATCCCAGCATGGAGCAGCGGTCAACTCTTAGTATTACATTTTAGCTGCTCTGTGCTCTTCGGAAGTTTTCCTGGTGCCCCTTGCTAACAGAAACTAGCCTGCGGGTCTAAATATATCAAGAAACAAGAGAAATCTTTGTTATTATTAGAATAGAGGCGTGCACTCACTCTCTCTCTCTCCCACGGAGGTAACTGTGCTGCAGTTCAAGCAGGGCGGCAATCACTTTTACTTTCGGCTGCCCCTACTTCCTATTCTAGCACTAAGTGCTCTGTAACAAGTGATACGGTGCAAGGGACAGTGGTGTTCCTAAAAACCTTAATGAAATATACAGGGGCTATTCAGAGGGTTTTACAGTCCCACAGCAGAGCGATGAGTGTATGTCTTTTTCTTGCAGACTACTGCTCTGCTGCAACCTAAAGAGCCCTAGAAATTTAAAGAGACAGGAATATCCCTATGCAGGAATGTCTATGAAGCAGCATGCAGTTTATGGGTAGCAACCCTCAGAATAAAACAGAGGGCTGCAAGAGAAATACTGTGTCACTGTTAAGTGTACAAAAGAGCTATTACCTAAGGTGATGTCTGCAGGTAGTAAGCTCCTGGAAACTTAAAAGCAGAAATGCTTGTACAGCAGGTTAGAGGAGTCAATGGCTGAGGAAGCATTTTGACCATTTCAGCCGGCCACTCCTTGTACTGCATGAAACACTTTTTCCTAGCTTCTTCTATAGCTGATAGTAGGAATAAATGCACTGACAGTTAGGAAGAGAGCATAATGAATAAATAAGTAGCCCCAAGATAAATATCTGTAGCTAATTCATAAAGGAGTACCTGTACATAATCCTTGGTACTGGTAAGACAGAAGGGCTCCTGTAAAACTGAAACTGTTGTTAAACAAAGGTGTTTTTCTTTTCTCTCTGGGACAATCCATTTTTTCAGGTCCTACCAATTCCCCTAGGCAGACCTCTGTCCATCTGTGATGCCAGAAAACTGTGTTGTATAGGGAGATCAGCACCCTCTCTGGTCTAGTTTTATAGGACCATGCGGTCAATCAGATATAAATGGGAGGAGCTTAGAGCTCATTAGGGACCAATTTAATATAGAAAATGGTGTTCAAAGTTTCCAAGGGGATCTAAAACTGTAAATGTGCATTTATACAATGTCATTTATTACAATAGTACTGGGCTTGGGTCCTCCCACCTGTTTGACGTTGTTAGTCAGTATAACATTGTATAAGTTAACCACCAGGTCAGGTGACCCTTGCCTCTCCTATATAAACCCCTGCTAAAGGGATCCTTATCAGATGAGCCTTGGATGTGGAGTGAGAAGGTTTACAGTACAAGTAGACAACAGTGATACAGAAGGTAAAAGATCAAAGTTGTTATTGATCTGAGACTGTATTCCAAGAAACCACTGATGTCAAGTGGTCGTTCTGACTGCAATTTCTTTTGTTGTTCAATTATTTATTTTCTTATTTGTAAATAAATGTCACATATCTGTGTGTTTTAAATCCTGACACATTGTCTTGTTTGATTATTTCCCTCACCTTGTGACACCAATCTGGTAAGGGAAGACTTAGGAGCAGCACTGTAGACTATGTCACAATAGTCAAAAATAGGTAGTATCATTTTCTGAACAAGATCATGCCTAACCAGTAGTGGTAAGGAACTACGGTTCCTGTAAAGGATGCCGAGCTTAGGGCACAGTTTTTTTCAGGATGGCGTCAATATGTACAGAAAAGTTGAGGTGTTGGTCAAGCCAGACTCCCAGGTATTTGAAAGAGGTGGTGTCCACTAGTGTTGTCCCATCAAGGGTGTGGAAGGAGGGAAGGAAGGGCAGCCTAGAGAGTCTCTGCCTAGTGCCAAAGGTCATGGAGACTGTTTTCTTGGTGTTAAGGAAGAGCTGATGCAAGCTTAGCCAGCATTGAGCATTATTGAAGTCAAGCTGTAGTCTGGAAGTCACATCAGGGGGAGATTGGCCAGAGGTGAACAAGACCATGTCATCAGCATACATATGGATGGAGGATGAGGAGCATACCAATGGTAGGTCATTTACAAAAATTGAGACTAAGAGAGGGCCAAGTACGGAGCTTTGAGGCACACCAATAGAGATGGGCAGTGGAGGGGATGTAGAGTCAGCTGTTTTAACAGATTGAGTTCTACCTTCCAGGTAGGCTCTGAACCAGTTGCCGGCAGACAGAGACAAGCCAGCTGATGAGAAAGTTTTGAGGAGGAGAGAATGGGACACTGTGTTGAAGGTCTTTGTTTTTTCTTGACTTAATCAGATGGGTGGAAAATTGATAAGGTGGAAAGACACAAAGGGTAGTGCCTAATGGAGAGTCCTCCAAGGTCAGGATTGTGGCCAATAGGGTGCCCTCATTCTTCTAGTGCTCTTCAATTTGTTTGTCTGGGACACTGGAATAAGGGATCCAGGGCACAGGTTATCTCCTTGTGGATGACACTAAAATATGTAGTAGGATGAACAGCAACTAAGAGATTATGGACATGAAAAAAGTCTGGCGAAATTGGAAAAGTGGTCCAAGATCTAGCAATTCAAATGTATTGCCAAAAAGTTGCAAGGTCATTCACATGGGGAGAAGAACTCCAAAAAACAGTATTAAATGGAGTGGGGACAAAACAGAGTATACTTCAGAGAAAAGAGACCTGGGAGTTGTAATGACAGCCTTAAGATTTCCACCTTTCCCAACTTATCTTAGTGGATCATCTTTTATTCAAAGAAAAGGTGTTGTCTTTGGACATCTCTTCAGTGGCTGTTACCTGATTTGATAGCTAACTCAAGGATCGTACACAGTTTGTCAGATTCAATAAATCTGTATCAGACCCCTCTACTGTTAAAGGACCACTGTCAACCAACTTAGGCCTAAATTGTCCTTTGAATCATTTGTTATGCATTTATGAAGTTTCAGTTTGTTTGTTAACAAATAGTGTAGTGTCTTATTGTTTCTGTGACCCAATGTTAACCCTTAATTTCCAAACTGATTTATGTATTTATACTTGTTATTGCAACTTTTAGATGATCTTATTTAACAGGTACACCTTGTAAAAAGGGTGTTTATAACCCTAATGGTGCTATTTCTGTATAAATAAAATTTTACTTACTTACTTGTTTAAAAAACACAGTTTATGATTGCTTACATTCTGTAGAATGTGATTCTGCTTCATTTTTTCTTTCTTTTTTTCTTTAATTTTACACTTTATAGGTTTTTTTCCTGTTTTTCACCTGTCCCTGCCTGCGTGTATCCAGGGTACTGACGTATGAATGTGGAGTCAAGCACATGCCAGGCACTGCAGAGCACCCACCCTACTAGCAGCCCCCTTCCTCTCCTGTGCCATCACTGGATCGCCACCCAGTGGTGACGGGACTATGGGAGTGACAGCGTCTACCCTAGGAGAGGAAAGCTGCCAATAGGCAGCTCAGTCCCGCTCCTACCCTCCCCCAAGTCAACTCCCCGATAACCCAATGTTGTTCCTGAACCCGGGTCATCGGCGTGATGCAAGGTAAGGTTAGATGCCTCAACCCTCTGTGCCACCAGGTCGACTTCATTTTTTCTTTCTAAAAGCAAAAAACAGACTGCTCACCATACTGGTGTTATCACACAAAAACTTGTTTGCTTACAATCCGTGATCAACTCCCACTGCATCTTTACTTGACTTGAGAACATCCCCAACACAGTCTAGACACTCAAGATACAGTGGGAAGAGATACAACTATTGTATCATGAGTGGCTGCCTTGCTTGGGCATGGTTCTAGTGTTCAGGAAGTATGCATTTCTAGTAAATCAAGGATTTGAAACAAAAGTTTGGATATAAAATACACTATTTGCATATATTTCAGTTTGTCTGAGAAAGGAAACAGAAAATGCAACCAGCAAGATCAATGAATTTTAAGAAGGTAAGCAATCACACAATGTGAGTTTTCAACTAGAAATGATATGGTGCCAAAAGGTTTGACAGTGTCCCTTTAATGTGAGTGTTTTTCAAGGCTCTGTTTGGGTCCCCTTCTTTTCACCATATTTGTAAATGACCTCCCCCTCATTCCTGTATCTCCTGCTCCTCACTGATTTATGCTGACAATTTGGTGCTGTATGCTAGCTCCAAAAACCTGGCCGACATAAACTCCAGCCTAAACATCGATTTCCTGGCTCACAAAACAAATTACTGCTCAATACGAATAAATCTCTATCAGTGTTTTTCAGCTCCATTCTCAAGCTGAAAAAGCGTCCAGACAGTCTACAGTAACTGTCTCCAGTATAGATGATGCCCTGCTTATAGAGCCAGTCTTTGGTATAGGTAAACTTGGTATCTGCCTAGGGCACCCATCAATAGGGGGCACCAAAATATATTAACAGTTAACATTGCCAACTGACATTTAAAATAGGAAAGTTTTCTTTTTCAGTGAGTGTGTGTGTACTGAAGAATCAATCTGTTGTGATTTGCATATGGGTGGTGGTGGTGGGGGGTGAAGCGTGACATCTCATTCCTCCCATGCCTTATGGATTTTGGTACAGTATGCCAACCAAAGAATCAAGCATGTGCATTATGCGGAATGTATAGCTTCAGTCAGGGTCAGGAGGCAGACATTTTTCCAGGATGGTGGGAAACTTCTTTCTGGTTCGACTGCTCAAAACAAACATGCTAAGTGTGTAACTGGCCAGACAAGCATAGAAGTGCTCAGTGCTGCCTTGGGAGACTGTGACACAGACAAAACTGTGACAGGCATAGCATCTACAGCTCTCTGGCTTGGTCTGGTTGGCGGCCTTTGCAGCCATGCAGCAAACAGTTTCAGTGACTCTCATTGGCAGCAGGAGGTAGACCTCAGTGCACAGCAATAGCTAGACCTGGTCCTGTGGTGATACCAGCCAGGCTGGGTGCACCAGTACAGCAAAACAACAAGTCAATTAACACTGGCATCAGAGGACATGGACTGGGAGTTGGTCAGTCTGCTATGTGGCCTTGGAGGAGAACCGGTGGTCTGGCGGTGTCCACTGCCCAGGGTGCATGCATGACAAAACAGAAAGAGGAGTACCTGTACCTCACCACAACGTTACCAGCCTCTCTGTCTCAAGCCAGCAGCATAGTCAACAACACAAGGTAAGGCACACACTTTCCTAAGAGTGTCTCCACCACCAACAGCCCCCAGCGGCTCATGAGTGGGGATGCTGCCAGATACTTATTTTATTCATTCATTCTGGTAGTCTGTGGATAAGGATATGGAAGAGGAGCTACAACTATATGAAACACAGAACTAAATTTAACATTTTTATTCACAGGCTGAGCAATGAAGCCCTCACCTCTGTAGAATGTTTCCTTTATTCTGCCTTCTGGGTTGTATATTCAGAATCATAAGTATAGCATGTACTGCAGTAAGAAGCTGCGTAGAGTGTTGTTAGCACAAATAATATTTTATTAGGAAAGGAAAGGGAGACTGTGTCAGGTGGTCATGAAAGCTAAGGAGTTTTGTGTGTTTTAAAATTAGCTCATTTGTCTTAGTGATGTGAAGCTGAGGACAGCCACAGTGTTTGCTTGCTCACATTTCACAGATGTTTACCTGGCAGTACTTGTACCTTTTCTTGACAACCAGACAGCTACTCCCCACTTATCTACAAAAATGACTGTCATAATGAATAGGTCCTTTATTTTTTTTTTTGGGGGATGAGATAACCAGAAGAAATGATTTAGAAATGTTTTCTTGGGGGGAAGGCACCATTTGCAAGTTTGCATAGGGGCACCACACACCCTATGGCAGGCTCTACCTGCTTGAGAAAGTAAATTCTTTCAAGTACCTTGACAAAACCCTCAACCATTCTCTGGAATTCTCACTTCACATCTCCAATACCTGTAAAACAACTGTTACTGGCACACAGAAATGAATAAATCCTCACCCTCCCCCCCGCCTGAACTGCCATCACTCAGGGCATTCTTCTTCCCAGCCATACCCATGACTCTGTCACCTACTCCTACACCTCTAAGGGAAACTTCAATGAACTGGACATTACCTACAATAGTATTTTCTGTTTTTCAGGCCTTAAACTGACTTATCCACCATTGCCAGCTCTAGTCTGGGTTAAACTGGTTATCTCCTGAGTCCTGTCCTTCCTTAGCTTCAGGTGAACTTACTGACAGAATTCGTAGGACTAGTGCACCTTTTTTCCTTGCTGCATTGTTGAAACCCTTTGACCTGGTTTACCCCCTGCAGTCTGGTGACCTGTCCCTTGTAACTGCTCCTAGGTGTGCTACCAAAATGAGGATCCAAGTTATCTCCCACTTTACAGAAAACTACTGAAACTCCCTCCACGCTGCCCTCTGGTTCTCGTCCCCCAACCCCGGCCTGTTTCAAAAAACAGCTTTTCCAGCATCTAAAGGCTTCTGACTCATGTACCTGTTTTTTGCCTCACTGAATGTTATGCCTATTTTGCTGGTGTCCATTTAACTAAATTGTTCACTTGACCTCTGTTAGTTTTCTTGTTGGTTACCCACCTCCCAAAACATTTAGGTAGTCTTCACTGCCTCGTGTGCAATATGTGTTATTTTATTGAATATATGTGCAACCCTTACACTGGCCAAGAGTGGCATCTTGTAACCAGGACCCCCTAACTTGCACACAGACAAGGCATCAAACCACACATTGGCATAACAATAGGCATCACCCCTGGCACTGAAGCAAATACTTGGCTTGGCATCTAAGAGTTAGTGGGGTTAGAGTGCAAAATAACATTTATAGTTACACTGATTTCTGGGACAGAGGTGCTAGGGCTATTCTATTTCTCCTGTCTGAGAGAACCCATTGATGATTTCACACTGGGAAGCATAGATGGAATGTCCAATACTAGAAATGGGATTGTATAGTATGGCTTTATTGTGACACAGATGGAGAGCAGAAAGGGGTGGCCCCCCAGGTTGGTACTGTACATTACAGACATAAGAACATAAGAATTTGCTGGCAGCAGGAGACTGTGTGGTCCATCTAGTCTGCCCAGGTTTTCTACCCCCCACTATCAATCTGTGTTGCTAAGGTGACTATACTGTCTATCCCATGCCTGTTTGAATTCACTGACCGTCTTGGCTGCCACTACTTCCAGTGGCAGGCTGTTCTAAGGGTCCATCACTCTCTCCATGAAAAAGTACTTCCTAACATTTGTTTTGAATTTACCTCCCACCAGGCGTGTGTTATGTCCAGTGTGTCAGACAACCAGCAAGCACTTTCTTCTCCAGCACTACACAGTTTGGGCTTTTCCTAGATTTTTTTCCTCACAGAACCTTGAGCAGTCCATCCCTCTGTGCTAGGGACCTCAAGGACATTATTTTCCCAAAAGCGTCTATTATGTGGGGGTTTCCACACACTTTAACTTCAAACATTCCTATTGTTTCTCTCTAAGTGTCTATTACATGGGTGTTTCTACATGCTTAAACACATTCCCCCAGACACGATGGGCTTTGTTAACATCTGCAGGGTAACCGTGTGCCATTCCATGAACCAGTTAGCCCTGACTGGAGTTTTAGATGAGGTTCTGCCCACCCTGGCCCCAGCCAGCCTCTACCATTCCTTCCGGGTTATACAACCCCCTCAGATTGTTAAAGGCATCCACACAAAACTTTTACATTCAGTACATAGTTGTGGTGACACTGAGGTCCTGAGAAGTGTAATCTAGCCTTATCTTGGGCACATATGCCACCAGCCAACTCCCACAGGACTGTCTTGTGAACTGGACTGATAAAGTCCAAATGGCATGTTTCTGTATAAAAATAAAATGTTACCATACCATACCAGACCAGACCATACCATACCATGTAGTTGTACTCATGGTTTGGTTGTCCCCTTGTTACAGACACAGACCTTGGAAGAAACACACCTCTCCTTTTCTGGTAGCTTTCACTGAGACTCTCTCCATCTCTGATCTGGGCAACTGGATAATCTTCTGGTCCCTCAGGGGATTGCCTCTTGGCACCACTGGATCTCACAGTCCCATCCACTTCTCACAGAAGGGACCCACTGGGGTCTGAGAAATTACAGTTCTCCACCACTTCCTGTGGTACTGCTATTGTCTCACACACTAGGGTAAGAAAAATGACCAGAGGTCCTTCACCTAGCCCAGGACAGGCTAGTAGACACTTCCAGCACTGCACTCTACTGCTGACTTCCTCTAACTACACTGACTGAACCCAACATTCTAAACTGTCCCCAGGCAGTTGATTCCACTGTGGCTCAGGCTGCTGCAAAAGTTATAAATGACCTCACTCATTTCTCTCTCAGGCTATCTAGGTAAACAATGAGAGGTCTGTAGAGAGCTTCTAATAAACTCTCTACCAGCTGCCGAGTAGCTTCCTAGTCTAACACAGATGGGATTCTAGTATCCCCAGGGGACTGGGTGGTTACACTCACCTCCAACAGATGAACCTTGCTGCCCACAGCAAGGACTTTTGACTGCAGCTCAGGCCATCTAACCTCTGGGTGCCATACTGGACAAGGTGGTCAGGCTCACCCTACCTATCCTCAAGCATAGGCAGGTTGCAGCAGAGAACAGAGGCCCACTGAAGAAACTTCAGCTCTACCTAACAACTATCTCAGGACTCTTTCAGTTGCTCCAAGAGACTGCCTGAAGCATGCCATGATAGAATAGAACTGATGGTCTCTACCTGGGTCAGAACCATCAATCTATTCATCCCCCTAGTCCTCTAGGAAAAACCAATCTAACCTACACTACCACGGAGTAACCTATCCCCACACACATTTCACACTTTACAACTGTAGACTGCTTTAGAAACATACATAAGGCACTGCTATACATTCCCCAAACCCCAGTACTACATACTCTAAACCTAAAAAGCAGAAAAAAGTTAACATTTCTTAGTTATACATTTCTAAAACACAAAACACTCTAAAAGGAGAACTCTGTGGTGCCCTCTTGTCTTCTTTACTTCTTTCAGGTGCACCTGCAAAAGAAAACATTCCAAAAACACATCCTGGGGATGCTGGAGTATATAGGCAGGTCCTTCACTTGCAGATGAGAGAAAGGTATTTTACCTTTTGTATGGTGCTTGTGAGACCCCACTTGGAGTATTATAACCATCCAGGAAAAGAATCACTTGGAATCCGTCCAGAGGAGGGCAACCAAAATAATACATGACACAGGCAACAGGGGAAGACCTATGATGAGAGACTGACTGATCTGAACATGTACTCTCTCAAATCCAAAAGGGAAAAGTGGAACATGATGGAGCTATTCAAATACCTGAAGGGAATAAACAAGGTGAATTGCCAGCAACTGTAGGGTCAGTGTGGGGGTTCTGTGACAAAAGGGTACAACTATAAATTACTGCATGGTAGGGAGGAGTTCAGGAAGGATGTGAGGAAATACTTCTTTCCTAAGGGGGTGGATAGATGGAGCTGTCTACCAGATGTAGTTAACACAGAGATGATTACAGGCTTCAAGAGAAGGAAGGATAGCCATGTGGGTTTGGTAAAAATTATATTGAGGGAGTGCCATGAGGGGTTAAGAAGCTGTGCTGGGTAGATCTAACAGCAGGGAGCCCTGTCAAGGCTATTCCAGTACTAGACTGGGTGGGACTCACTTAGGGACCACATAAATTTGATGGACTGCAGGCCTTTTTCTGCCAGCAAAATTATATGTTTGTTTTCCAAAAGCTTGTTTACAGACAGTCCTTACCTGATTTTGATGCCCGATAATGCTCCTGTGAGCATCATCATCATAACCATAGTAGGGGTATATTTATTAATTCATTTATTTATAAGTTAACCTAGTAAGTACACTGGGCACTGCAGTGCCAATTTTCAGGAATGACCCTGGCCACATAGCATAAAAAAAATACAATGTATAACATTGACCAGATAGGGTAACATATGTAACATAGTGAAAACCTACAGGATTCAAGAATACAGTAATAGACAGCTTATCAAAAACATGTACACGTGAAGTGTTCTTTAAGGTAACATAAGACTAGACTTGATTTGACCCCCCCCAAGGTGAAGCTCTCCAGGTCAACCTCACCCGTCAGGAGTTATCTCTCCCATGAGAGGCTCCATGCTGATGATGGACAGTAGTCATGGCGAGACCCAGAAGTGTCCTCGCATGCTCTGTGGATTTTCCCTGGCACTTCTCACCCCCTAGGACACCAGCATACAAGAGGCTTCTAGCATGTGCATGCTACGTGTGCCAATGCACAGCATAGCAGGCATCCTCCCTCCCCTAATGCCTCCTTTGCACTGCCATCTGTGTTCACCCAGATCACAGTGTAGAAGAGGAGGCAGCGGCACTCTCACCCAGAAAGAAAGCATCTGTTGGGACACTCAGTCCTCCTTACCCCATCAAACTTCCAATGGCCCAGGCTTGTTCCTGGACACAGGTCACTAGCATCACTAGCAGAAGTGCTGTCGCTGTGCTGACAGATCAGCCATATTGTGCTTATTTTGAGATCAGATGATATCAAGCTGGTTCCATAACAAAAACTGTACAGAATGCTGCCCACAAAAACATGACAAATGTGAAATATTGTGTTTTATGTCACTTTTTCTTCCAGTACAGTTAAATATGGATAAATAAGGGTTAAGCATATAATTTCTGAAAATGTGAATATTATAAATAGCTGGCAGTTAGAAATATTTTCCTACCCTCTTTAAAGCCAGAACATGGTTCATTAATAGCAGGTTAAAACAAAACTCCTGATATCCTGGGAAACTGTTTTATTAGTACAGGCCAATGGTCTATCACAGATATACACATTGCTGGGACCCCGTAGAGCTGGGCTTGAATCCCATAATCCCCACTTGCATACTGTGTGATTTTGAGCAAGACGCTTAACTTCCTTGGGCTTAATTCTCTCCTGGGTCGTACCTGCAAATGAGCATTGGCTTACTGTGCCTTTCTGGCCAACAATTCTAAAATTAAACAAAACAAAACTGTTGCCTGTGTGTCCACGAGGAGCACATATATTTGCAGATATAAGTTTACACACTAGTTTGGGGATTGTTTGCACTGTACACCTTTTTATGTTGGCAAATTTATTGGGACTGCAAAATCTTTCCAAAATCACACCCCATCTCTTTCTGTTACTTAATTGAAGAAGGGTCTAAAATCATGCAAGAAAGTATCTTTCTGTTGGAGACCCATCTGCAAGACTGTTTCTACCAATGCGTACTTTTGTTCTCTTAAAAGGGTAGAACTGGTGTTGAAATTACATGAGGGCTTGCCAGGCCCCCCTTCCCCCAGCTCTGAAGTGATCCCTGGTAGCTCATGCACCCCTATAGGCCACCCTGGCTTCCAAAGCTTATAAAATGTAATTCAGGTACTGACCGAACTCACTCATCAGGAGTCTGTGGATTGAGGTGGCCTGCCCATAGGGCTTATAGCCTCATTTGTCCATGTATTCCTTTTAAACTACATACTGTACACCTCAAGATAACCTTGATTTTAGCACAGTTTTCAGGTTGAAGAAACTGAACCTTTCATTCTGATGAAGTGTGCAGTCACTGTGGTCACTGGGCCTAACTACATTATGTAACTTTTTCTACAGGGGCCCCTATACACCACATCACAACTGAATAAAGTGTAGCTGTGGTCTCTAACAGTGACTGCTATGGAACTTCTCACATCTACATTGCTCACTTGTTTTTTTACAGTTAATTTTTTTGATGAGTATCATAAACTTCAACATGGGAAAATGGGGAGATGCTTGAAAGAGGCATTAAGGGGAATGGGACAGGAATCAGGGATTGAGGAACAGTGGGCAGTATTTAAAATGGGGATTATAAGAACAACAGAATTATGCATTAAGCAGGTTAGCAAGAGGAAAAGAAAGAGGAGACCATTATGGTTTTCCAAAGAGGTAGCAAAGAAAGTGAAAGCCAAAAAGACTGCATTCAGGCAATACAAAAGACACAGGCAGAAGGGGATAGGAGAAGTACCAGGAGAAACAAAGGGAGGCAGGAAGTCAGTAAGGGAAGCCAAAGCTCAGACAGAAGAACACATTGCAAAATCAGTGGTTAAAGGGACAAAACCTTTACAGGTACATAAGTGAAAAAGAAGGACAAAGGGAGGATAGTTAGACTGAAGGGGAGGATGGGAGCCGCGTGGAGGATGACAACAGTAAAGCTGACATATTGAACAGGTATTTCTGCTCAATCTTTACTAAGGAAGAGGGTAATGGGTCTGAAGGGAGTACAAGGGGTGAGAATGGTGCAGAAATGGACACAAGTCCCTTTACACGAGAAAGGGTCCTGAAGGAACTGGAAGTAATAAGAGTTGACAAAGCAATGGGGCCAGATGGGGTGCACCCCAGGGTCCTTAAAGAACTAAGAGAGGTGGTGGCTGAACCTCTGGCTATCCTGTTTAGCCAATCACTGGAAACAGGGGAGGTACCCAAAGACTGGAGGACAGCAGATGTAGTCCCTTATACAAAAGTGGGAACAAAGAGGAAGCAGGGAACTACAGACCAGTCAGCCTCACCTCGGTAGTGGGAAAGATCATGGAAGCACTACTGAAGGAGAGATTGGTGGAACATCTGGTTGTCAATGGACTACAGGACCCAAGGCAGCATGGTTTCACCAGGGGAGGTCATGTCAGACCAACCTCATTGAATTTTTGACTGGGTGACTAGGGAGGTGGATCAGGGAGGGAGTGGACATGGCCTATCTGGACTTCAGCAAGGCCTTTGACACTGTGCCACATAGAAGACTATTACACAAACTGGGAATATGGGTGTGGGCAGGACAGTAGTGTGGTGGGTAGGTAACTGGCTGGGTGGCAGGACACAGAGGGTGGTGGTAAATGGTTGTCACTCCACAGAGGGAAGAGTGACCAGTGGTACCACAGGGATCAGTGCTGGGACCGGTCCTATTCAACATCTTCATCAGTGACATTGCACAGGATATAGAAGGCAGAATTTCACTGTTCGCTGATGACACAAAGCTCTGTAACAGAGTAGACACACCAGAGGGTGTAGACAGAATGAGAAGGACCTGCAGAAACTTGAAGAATGGTCAAGGGTTTGGCAGTTGAAATTCAATGCAAAGAAGTGCAAGATAATGCATATGGGCACAAAAACCCTGGCACAATATATCAGTTGGGGTGAGGATATAGCATGCACCAAGCAGGAAAGGGATCTTGGGGTTGTCATCTCTGATGACCTCAAGGTAGGGAAACAGTGTGACAAGGCATCAGGTAAAGCAAATAGGATGCTGGGATGTATAGGCAGGGCATCACCAGCAGGAAAAGGAGGTCATAATTCCGC
Organism: Neoceratodus forsteri; assembly: GCA_016271365.2. Classification (NCBI taxonomy): domain Eukaryota; kingdom Metazoa; phylum Chordata; order Ceratodontiformes; family Ceratodontidae; genus Neoceratodus; species Neoceratodus forsteri. The sequence goes on from CM057453.1 coordinate 1,269,648,235, forward strand.
TATACAAGACACTAGTGAGGCCCACCTGGAGTACAGTGTACAGTTCTGGAGACCATACCTATGTAAGGACATAGACAGGGTAGAGAAGGTTCAGAGGAGGGCAACAAAGATGGTGCATGGGTTGCATCACAAATCCTATGAAGACAGGTTGAAGGAACTGAACATGTACTCCCTGGAGGAGAGGAGGGAGAGGGATATGATAGAGACATACAAGTATCTTACAGGAGGAACAGGGTGCAGGAAAACACTATTTTTAAGCAGAAAAGATGTTTCAGGACTAGAGGGCATGGGATGAAGTTGGAGGAGGACGATTCAGAGGAAACATGTGAAAGAATTTCTTCACAGAACGGGTGGTGGACAAGTGGAACACCCTGCCAGAGGAAGTGGTGGGGGCTGAAACAATCACGGGATTTAAGAATGCATGGGATAGACATAAAGGAATTCTAGAGGTCAGGGGTAAGGGGAAATAGACTTCTAGGAAAACAAACTGAACTTACAAGCTCAAATGGGCAGACTAGGTGGGCCATAGGCCCTTATCTGCCGACACTGTCTATGTATCTATGTATCTATGTATGAACAACAGTACGGTACATTTAAAGACAGTTAACCTTTGTAACACATGTTTTTACCTGGTAGGATACAGGCATTTACACAATCCAGTTTCCAGAGTTATACATAACAAGATAAACAACACAGTTTATGTTTATTGCTACAACTTCTATGGCCAGGTATTTAGGTAAACTTAAGTATCTGACTCCAATAAGGTTGGTTAGGAAGGCGGGGGGGGGGAGGTACCTTTCATGGATCCACTGCAAGACCTTCTTAAAACTTTGGATCATTAAGTAGGATACTTTTTTAAAGAGCTCAGGAGGGTTTCAGCAAGTCCTTCCTCCAATCGGAGGTTGGTCTAAGGCCTTTGGAGTCCAGATACATCAGGTTAGAGCCCCACACCTTGTGGTAGGTAGGAATGTTTTACATTGAAGAATACAGCAGTCTAGAGTTTATTGCAAGTTTTTCCATTGCCTGATACCATTCACCCAGGCTTGGTACCTTGGGTGAATCCATTTCACTAAAAGTAGCCTCTTCACTTCTCCTGAGTCCTGTAGGAGCCATTATAGTTTGCTTTTCTCAAGCTTTGCCTTTGGTGTAGAGATACCCAGAAGGGGCAAGGCTAGGGAGGATGGTATTTTGGTGCTTAACATATTCTCACACTTCAGTACCACTTGGTCCCAAAAGTGCGTATACTTTGACAATCCCACATTGCTCACATGTGCTAATTCTCTTTAAAAAAAGCCTTAGATTCATAACCTTGACTTTAGACTAGAATTATGTATGTTTTGTTAATGCTCATTACCAATGTCCTGGTGTCAAAACCCGCAGAATGCTGCGTAACAAAAACTGCTCATCCATACTAAATGAGGGATTGAATACTCTGCTATTGGATGGCCTGCAGTAATTAAGAACATAAATGTATGCTTAAAGAATAATTGCCTTTGTTCCCAGTCTGTGTAAGGTCTTTGTCTTTGCTAATTGAAAAGGCAGCACCCAGACCTTCACAAGGGTCTGAAAACAAATGCATTTTCACTGACAAGTCGGGTCTCTAGGAAATGGTTTTCACTAAGATTAGCGACTAATTTTGCAACTCAAAAATTCCATCAGCCAGGGCATACAATTAAAATCTTATAATTCTGACACCTGTACAGTATGCATCAGCTGGTGAGCAATAGGGGCGACAGTAGAAAGACCAGCAAATGATTTTCTGCAATTTGACTTAGACATACAGGAGTAGAGCACTGGAACAATAATACTGCAATGAATGTTCATTAAGATGTTTATAATATGTATGATCCAAAACTCAAAAAAAAAAATCATAAAAATTCTTAACTCAAGAACGTAAAGAGCCATAGAGTACTGACTTTAACATTTATTATGGAATGGGAAGGCCATGATCCTGGTTTTCTTACAGAGCAGAGGCTGAGTTTTCAATGCCTGGGTGCACTTTTCCACTGGGTGCAATTTTCCACCTGGGTGCAATTATCTACCTGAGTGCAATTTTCAAAGGACAGGCACAGGGGCCTGGGGACAAGACCATGAGCATCCATCACTGGGTGCAGTTTCAGGAATAGTGACCAGTGCCCAGCATCAGAATGAGAAGGAAACAAAGTAGATGGAGCTCTTTACCCATTATTGCCTTGGAGGAGTATAAAAAGGCTGCAGTGCTAGGTTTTTTCCCCCTTCTTGCTGTTGCTAGCTGGAATAGTCTGGACTGATGTTCTATGCCTGTTGGGGTTGGAGGAGTGGGCTACCCTCTCCCCGCACATCTGTGGACCGTGGGTTCAGAATTAGCGTGCCCTCTAATAAGCATGACATTTTGTACAGAGTCCTTCTAACATGAGGATGCAAGATTCAAGAATCAGGATTTCAATGACCATGTAGTCTGGCTGCTTGCCAAATGATAAGGGTAAGTTAACAAGACTGTCTGTTCAATGGTCATGCTGCTTTAGCAGTTCAAAGTTGGGTTCATGCTGCCATAAACCCTATTTAATTGCCCCAGATGGGCTTCGGATATAGCTGGGGCTGTCAGCTGCAGGCACATCTTGTTATTTTGCCTGTGTCCTGGCATTTGAAAATCTCATTATATATACTTCAGTATATCATTTCATGGATACACTCGACTCAGCTATTGCAGTTTACTAGAAAGAACCTTTTTAAATTTCATTTGCTTTCCCCAGGATTTTCTGCATGTTTCTGCCAAACTATACATAAAGTATCCATAAAAAACTTTCATCATTTAACAGGATAGTCATACAGATGTTAGGTGTGTGTAAGGAAGATTATACTACATGTGGACCCTCTCCTCCAATCATAAGACAGAGTTGCAAACAGATTATTTCATCGCAAATTTACAACTGTCAGTTTGTGCTCCATGAAATGACTGCGGAGCACTCAGAACAGTTATTTTATTGTCAATAAAATGATGCTAGTAACATATGACCGTAGGAACATATGAAAGGCCAAAAGAAGAAGAAGAAGGCCCAGAGGTCTACTGAGAATGCTCAATCTGGAGCTCTTGCACTTATGCTACATGTTGTACTCCCCCCCCAACCTTCCCCTTGAATTTATCCCACCCTTTTTAAATCCCCGTTCCAACTGTACTGTGATTTACTACCCCCTCTGACAGTGCATGCCATCCTGTTATCACCCTTTCACTGAAGAAGTGCCTTCTGGTCTCCTTCCTGTACTTCACCCCTGCTAATTTATAGCTGTGCTCTCTGGTGTTTCTGACTAATGTTTGTAAAAAGGATCCCCTATGTTGACCTTGTTAATGTCTATAAGAAATTTGAAGGTCTCAATCATGTCTCCCCCATCTCTGCTCCTCCATTGAGCACATGCTCAGGTTTGCAAGCCTGCCTGTGTTCATATGGGATATCCTGCTGCTCCTGAACCATACTTTTAGCCCTCCTTTGTACTGCCTCCATCTGGTTTATGTCTTTCTTAAGGTAGGCACTCCAGTACTGCACACAGTAATCCAGATGTGGACACACTATGGACCTGTAGAGGGGCAGAATGACCACTTTCCTCCCACTGGAGAACTTCCTTGATATGCAGCTCAGAATGCTGCTCACCTTCCCCACCACCATTTTGAACTGTGTTGACAGGTTCAGGTCACTTGTAACTGCTGTCCTCAGGTCTTGCTCCTACTCTGAGACTGTGACCTTCATCCCCTTATGACTTTACTCATCCCTGGGTTCTTATGCCCCATGTGCATCACCTTGCACTTTTTAGCCTTTAACCCCATTTGCCAGATTCCAGACTACCTCTCCAACCTTGCTAGGTTCTCTCTTAGACCCCTTATGCCCTCCTCAGTGTCCACCCTCCACAGAGCTTTGTATTGTTAATAAAAAGTACATATTCTCCCTTTGATGCTGACCCCAATGTCATTGATGAACACATTGAAAAGGATCAGACCAACCACTAACCCCTGTGGGCCTCTGCTAGTAACTTCTCTGTTCCTGGAGTGCTCCCCCACCACCACTGTCTGCTGCATTCTACTCCCTAGTCAGTTTGCAACCCACCTGGTCAGTTTGTCTTCTGTCCCCATATCTCCAGTTTTATTATCAACTCTTTGTGGGAGACTGAGTCAAAGGCCTTGCTGAAATTCAGGTGTAGTATGTCCACTGCTTGGCCCTCATCCACTGCCCTAGTGATATAGTCAAAGAAGCTGATAAATTTGTTTGCCATGACCTCCCTGCCATGAACTCATGCTGCATGCTATCCTGGAGCCTGTTTGACTTAAGGAACTCAACCAACCTTTCCTTTAGGTTGGTGTCCATCAACTTACCAACAATTGATGCCAAGCTGACTCATCTATAATTCTCTGGTTCACTCTTGTCCAGGGGTATCACATCAGCTGCCATCCACCTCTGCGATCCACCACTGTGTCTAGCAAGCAGTTGAACAAGCCAGCTAAGGCACTGCAAGGACTGTCACCAGTTCTCTCAGTACACTTGGGTGCATGCTGTCTGGCCTTGGGGACTTGTCCACTTTGAAAGCCTTGAGCTTCTTGAGGACTCTGTCCTCTGTTATTGCTTCCTCCCTCATCCCAGCCACCCCCTGCCCCTATTTTCCCCTGTGGTAGTAGCCAGTCCTTCTCCTTAATGAAGACTGAGCAGAAGTATTCATTTAGTACCTCAGGCTTCTCCCTGTTTTCCCTCTAGCCACTCCATCCCCCATAAAATTATCAGACTACCACATATTCTGATTGGTCTGCACTCTCAGCAGCAACTGTTAACAAGTGCAGTTCAGAGTGCTGGTAGGAGCAAAGTTGCCACAAGCTTACAAAAAACAGCCTAGGGATAAAAAAGTACCACTATTTTTTTTTAAACACATGAAACGTAATAGTGATGAAGTACTTATTGGCTCAGTATCATTGTCAGTTTTGTGATTGTCTTGAGTAGATAAGGTACTCAGCCTTCAGCGTAGTACTTTATTCACTTGACAATCACATTTTTGCCTCATGAGCCATCTAACACATTATCACTTAAATGCTCCCAGATTCCCTTCTTCTTAGTAAAGATAGCAAATTATGAGGTGAAAATTGGTCAGTCAGTGATAATAGACAGTCAAGGTTGCTTAGCTGTAAAGTGATAGCAGCTATTTTAGCTTGGTAAGAGTTGTGAAATGAACTTGGCATAGTTCTTGGGCTTTACCTTAGATTCTCTTTGACTCTCTAAGTACTAAAAGCTCCTGAAAAGTAATTAATAACCAACCCTTGTTGAGAAGTGTTCATATAGGGGCGCTATAAAATTGAATTTACCAGGGAAGTTACACCACCAAAAGTTGGCAAAATTTCTCAGGTACAGTATTTTATGAAATATGTTTCATATTTGCATTTTTTTTATTTTTGTTTTATTTAGGGATGAACATGATCAGTTCTAAACAAATAACCTCTTAGAACATGCCTCCTAAAACATGCCTAGTTCTAACACTTAGAAACAGAAACAGCATCACCATAAAAAAATAGTTAAAGCAATTAGTAATTAGCATGCCAGTCGCATAAAATAAATATGGAAATTGCTGGGTTTAAAAAAAGGTTTGGTAAGGATTTTGGGGATGCTAAATAGGACCAGAAAAGGTTCAAACATCAATAGTTTTAATAAAAGACACACTGCTTCTCCCTTACCCCGTGAATGGCTGGGGGGGGGGGGCTGAATTGAAAGGGATTACCAGCCAACTTTACATTTGTCATCTGCAGAATTCAGATATTCCCCTAAAACTGGAATTACAGAACATGTCACTTTTTTATTACTGAAGAAATTAACACAGGATCTTTTCTGCTGATCTGTCACCGCAGCAGTGGAGCTACCTTTTGCGACTCTGGCAACCTGGGTTTGTAAATGAGTCTGGGTCATCAGGGCCAGCCGAGGGAGGAGTACCGAGCATCTCCGTGGATGTGCTCCTCCTCTAAGGAGGTTGGGCAGTGAGCTCTGCCACACTACTGCTACCTTGGTGATCACAGATGGTGGTACAAGCTGGAAACACTCTGAAGAGAGTAGGACCACTGCCTGACATTTGTGCATGCACGCCCATCATGCATGCACTAAGCAGTTCCTCACTGGCAGCATCCCTGAGGTTCAGAAGATTAGCAGAGGGGAAAAACCCTGTCTGTGCAGGATGAAGCTGAGCTTCACACACAGGTCCCACACTGCTGACCATGGCACATGCCTCTGCCATGCATGAAGTCTGAAGGGGCTTGAATGGAATTCTGATGCCCTACCAAGGGTGGCAAGCCATGGGGGTCAGAAGGCTGGGGGTAAGTACCAGGATAAGGTGGGTAAAGGGGCTCAGAAGGATCCAGTGGAAAGGGGTAGGCCAGTGACAAAGGGGCATAACAAAAAAAAAAATTTTTTTCCTGAACTTCATCTTGTCCTGTTGTTTATTATACAGTATCTGCCCAAAAGTCATAGCCATCTGCTTATGAACTCCTGACCCATTGCCACTGAAAGTAATATTCAGAATTCCACAAGCAGAAGAGTATGAATCCAGAGTTGCATAATTTAAAAATCTCATCACCAAACATACTGACAAAGACGTTTTCTTTAATTTGCACTCCTAGTAATTTTAAGAAGTGATAAAGGTGAGAACTGAACTTACCGTGCTTATACTTTACAAGGCTTTAAGCAGGACAGATGTGTGTGTATTATTGTATTCTGCATTACTGGGAATAGACTTCTTGCTTAACATTATCCCCAGTTATTTTGCACTGAGGCTTCATTTCTTTTAAAAGGATGTCTCTCATTGGTTTTACCATGACCCCAAATGTTGCCAGCCTTTGCCAACCTTTGCTCTCATTCTTCCTTCACTAGATGGGTAACTTGTTGACTGAACCACACTAACGGGTCACAGGCAAGGATATGCATGTCTTTTTTTATCACATTATTTGTCACCTCCTCCGTGGACCTGGCAGGGGCTACGACCACCCACTTGGAGGGGTACATCCTCCGGCCCATCAGGGCCATCATGGGTCCTGCTGGGTCCCAGTATTTTCCTCTGTTTTTTCTTCCCTGCCTTTGCACCCATGCAATGGGCATGGCAGCCATCTCCACCTCTGCGGAGGTGGCCAAGCACACCTGGGCGTGGGTCGAACCCGCTTTTGCTGATGCGCACAGCACACTACCCCCCACCCCAAGGAAGAGATCAGTCCTCTGGACACTCAGTCCTTACCTCCCCATCTGACCCCCAAATGACCCGAGTCCATTACCGAACCCGGGTTGCTGGCATGGCTCAAAGTGTGGCATCCAGCACCTCAACCCTCAGCACCACCGGGCTGGCTTATTTGTGTATTTGTGGTTGCTGTTTCAGTGATTGTGTTGGTTACCTTCTAGTTCTGCTTAAAGTATAGCAAATCTCTTTATTAAGTTTTTGTTGACCAGGAAAGGAGGGGGGAGGCAATTCTGCCTATTTTCAGACTCGGGGGTGGGGTGGAGATACAGATGCAAACTGAACTATTGAATCAGGTTAAGCTGTTTGTGGTATTTTTAGTGAAAGAGGGAAATTTGGCCAGGATACCATGGAAATATTCCTTCTCTTTTCGAGAAGAGTAATGGGATCTCTAACATTCACCTGAGCAACCACCAGAACAGGCAGATGGGACCTTAGTTTATCATCTCATCTAAAAGATTGCAAAAACTTGACATTTTACATGGTGTCACACTCATTTCCCCACTCTTTGAAACCTGTTCTGTACCCTACAGTGCTACCATGGGGCATTAATTTATAAGTGCATTTAAACTGGCCCAATAGTGTCTGATACCCACTACTTCCCTTCTTTAAGAACTGAGATGTATCAGACCCAGATTAAATAATGGCTCAGAGTGTATCCTCTTAGGCTGGATACCCCTTTCACCTTCAGTATACTGCCACAAGCCAGGTTGGGGTGTTTCAAACTTCGCTGCATGTTGCCTCCTCAGGCTTCTTGGAGAGGTCTAGTTTCCAGACTGATAAATATATACTGACCCATGAGATCAGATGAAACTGGAATACTGCGTATTTATTAGTACAGTGCTTATAGAGCCAGGTTGAGTTTCTCATACTCCATGCAAGGAGTGCGTTTAGATTGTCGATTGCAATTATTCTTTCATATGAACCTTTACATGGATTTTACTTCCCTCTCTTTGTTTCAGAGAGCCCTTCTGGCATTCCTAGCAGCTCTGTATCCCAACTTTTTCTGTCTTAGTCCTTGCTCAGAGTTGCATGCAAATTCTCCACTTACAGGGAACTACTGTTCCCACCAAAAAAATGGCTCTGCTGTATCTCAGGTGAAGTGTATTGTCCTGTTCTTTTACCTCATCTGTCACACATAGTAATTTGGACATATTACAACTGACCATTAGAGTTATGTATGGAATTTGGGCTCAGTGTAATAAAACAGTGTGTAAGTGGATGTCACCTGAAACAGGTAAGATCAACACAGTTTTTCTAGCTGGCTGTTTTGTAGTTACAGGGCTTTTCCCAAAGTTTGGTTGGGCAGTGGGTGACACTCACCATACCCCCTCATCAAGCAGTGCTTAGACTATGCATGCTCAAGTATCCTTTAGACATTCATGACAATGCTACTGCCATCCACCTCTCCTTCGATGGTACCTCACTTTCCTTAGGCTAGGGCCTTCTTCCCTAAGTTATCTTTGGTCTAAAGGGACTTAATCCCTGTGACACCTTTAGGGTAGAACCCTCCTCAAGAGGGTTCCTGTGCCTTTTCAGCATATCAAAAGGGTAGTGTTTATTTTTATTTGTAACTTGTTAACCAGGTAGGACCCAAGAGCATTAGATGCCCATTTTCAAGAAAGACCTGGAGATGTAAATAAGAAAAACAACACAGAATAAATATGCAATACAGAAAAAAATATGCCATGCGTTCATGTACACAGTAATCAGGTGACATTACACTTGCACATAGACAAGTCCTAATGGTATTTTTAAACACCACTTGAAATGTATTCTGCGAATCAATAGAGTGCAATGAAGCAGGTAAATTATTCCAGAATGTAATTGCTTTATAAATAAGAGAACATTGGTCCAGGGAGGAAAGGAAGAATGGTTGTCTTGTGAAACAAGTTTGAGCAAATCTAGTACTCAGGGAGCTAGCGTCAGGGCTAGTATCAGACAAAAACAAAAATAGTAGTCCCTCTAGTAGCATGAGACAGGCATACCCCAAAGTTGCAATCGTGTTGCATAAACATTGCACATACTGCCTGCTTTCAAGACTACCTCAGTACCTTCCTTTCCAACCATCTGTTTCTCACCATCACTTCAATCATACTAACTTTACTAGCCCTTCCCTGCATCACATAAGCATTCCTACATAAGGAACCTGATCATCCCTTGACACAATGAATAATGTTAATATAACTGTCATATAGAGATTTTATTTAGTAAGTGCCTTCAGCAATATCTCCTGAACGTAATGCTACAGAGTGGCTTAACCACCCAGTACTGTGGTTTACCATGTGGCACTGTATTTGTGCAGCATGTAACATTAATTTGCATCTTATTTCTTCAGAAAATCATAATCAGCATCTACTATGCCGCATCTTTGTTTCTAAGAAATACAGCACTGAACAAATTAGTCACTCATCTACTGTATCTACGTTTCTCGTAGGAAAAAAACAGGTGGGTAGAAAAGCCATAGCTTACAGTTTCACTGGTTAGATGATGCTCTGTAATATCTAGTCATCTACCAAAACTGCTTAAGAAACAATTTAGCTACTAATAGTGGGTGTGAGGACAGCTAACAGTATCACAGGAAAAAATCAGAGAGGTACAACTGTTCAGAAGAATAGAAACAGGAGATATTGTATATAATATATATATATATATATATATATATATATATATATATACTTTAATTTATTTACCATTTATCTAACCAAGAAGTTAAGTAAATAACAGTTTGCAATGAGTGCCAAGCCAAAAGACAATTCTCTCTCTCTCTCTCTCTCTGCTTGCTCTCTGTCTTCAGTACAGATGGTGCAGTTGCTATAGTCTTTCAGAAGTACAAATAATTTAGCTACAACACAGACAAGTATAAATTAAATGCTCATTAGTTTTTCATTTATATTTCTTTAAGGCAATCAGGTAACTCAGTTGTATATCTTTCGGGTACAGGTTTAAGACTAAGATGCTGAATAACTTGAGGGCCATATTCTCAGTGACAAGGAAGTATCCCAAAATCAATGCAAAAGCAATTTTGTGGCAGTCCCTTGATTGCAACCTCAAGTTATTCATGTGGATTCCAATCCTCTCCAATGCCATCACATTACAAAATGATATTGTGGGGAAGGGGCGGTGAGGTTGCCGTGCTAATGACATGCAATGCCATATTCAAAGGATGGTGGCTCCAATGCAGCATACTGAGACTTTTTCTACTGTTCCATACCATGAAAACAAAGGATAAGAGAACTTAATCATCGGCAAATGTGTTTTGACTTTGATTCCTGACCCATGAATTCAGTTCTGTTTTGGGAATAAAGCCACAGAACCACTTTGAGTATATGCAATAACAGGCATGGGATAAAGCACGCTACAGATATGAGGGTACTAGAAGTGCTGTAGTCAACAATGGTTATTTATAACTCTAGCTTTCTTGTGGTAGATGGTAGGGGTATGGTATGCCACTGCTGTGGTTTGCAGTGTTGTTCATGTTATGACAGAGTTTGCAATCAACTAATACTGCTGCAGCTCAGTACTGTGCTACAGTAATATTCACTACTGACCTCCAGGCTTATATTCCACTGTAGTCTCTGCTTTACCTTCCTGCCAATTATTATATTCATCCCGGCCCCAAAGATTTTCAAATTACATAATAATGTACCACCCTACAAAAAAGATGAATGCATCAAGAAACACACAAAACAAATGAAAAAATAAATAAATACATTTAGGGCACTATGTTGCCCTTCAAATACAGTGTTACGTTAGCATCCATTGATTCAATTTATTGTATATATAATATATGATATACCATTACAATAATGTACCCCCCACAGTGAATCCATTACATCGACAACAACCCGTTCGATATCCACAGTGTCGAATGGGTTGTTGCAGTGATTAATGGATAGAGATACTTTGCTGTAAGCTGCTGTCCCCCATAATCCACCCTCATGGAGCTGAGAATCCTTAAGTCTATGGGGTGCAGGGGGGCAGAGCTCCCCACCTGGGGGGCTGCAAAGACCCCCCCCGCATTACTGCCAAGAAGGTGTCAGTCTGTTCCCCTGTCATGGTCGGGACCCGGCAGATGTTGGTGGCAATGCGTCACTGCGGGGGATGTCAGCAAAATTTCATTCACCGCAGCTTGGTGGAACCATTTTATATATATATATATATATATATATATATATACAGTTGTGTGCAGCATCATGTTGTTTTCTGCTATACCATGGGACATGTGGCTTTCCAAAATTTTTCAGCAGCCAATGATGTGACACCTATTTTGTGTGGCAGAGATGCTAATACCCACATACTGTTTCATTTCCATCCCATAGGCAGCCCTAGCATTTCATTCTGTTCCTCCAATGGATGTGTCAATATTAAACACTATTAATCAAATTAAATCATCCCCTTAAACCACCTTTCCCTTGGAGTGCCAGCTTATGCTTCCAGGGCTATTTAGGGGACATCTTGGGAGACATTAATCAGAAACTATGCAATAGGAAGCAGAAATACCAGTGTTATGAGACGTTTTGTGTGATGGTTGAAATTGTATTCTGTCTGTGGGCCCTGACTGTTTTTGTCCACTATCACATGAACGCACCCCCTCAAAACCACATTTCTCTTGGAGTACCAACTTATACTTCTAAGGGAATTTATGGGACACCTTGCTTGGGGAACATGAATCTGAAATGTTGTGCTAAAGGAAGCAGAAATGCCAAAGTTATGAGCCATTTTGTGTGATGGTTGACCTTACATTCTGTCAGTGGTTCATTACTGCTTTTTGTCAGACATCTCATTAAATCACCTCACCTGAAAATAACTTTAAATTGTCAGCTTGTACTTAAAGGGGTAATAAGGAGCCACCATGGAGAATGTGAATATGAAATTTCATGTGAAAGTAAGCAGAAACGCCAAAGTCATGAGCCGTTTTGTGTGATGGCTGAAATTCCATTCTGTTTGTGGTCCCTGACAGTTTTTGTCAGCCAACACATGAAATTATCCACGAAAACCACCTTTTCCTTGGAGTACCAACTTATGCTTATATGGGTATTTAGAGGGAACCTTGTTAATATGAATCTGAAATGTCATGTGTAAGTAAGCAGAAATGGCAATGTTAGGAGCCATTTTGTGAGATGTTGAAAATGCCTGCTGTCTATGGGCCATGATGTTTTTGTCACCATCACATGAAATGACCCCCTGAAAATCACCTTTCCCAGAATACCAACATGTGCTTCTTGGGATATTTAGGGGAGACATTGGGGAACAGGAGTCTGCAATTTCATGTGAAAGTAAACAGAAATGCCAAAGTTAGGAGCCATTTTGTGTGATGGTTGAAAATGCATTCTGTTTATGGGACTTGACTGTTTCTGTCAATCATCACATTAAAATCAGTCCCTTGCAGTACCAACCTGTGCTTAAAGGGATATTTACAAGACACATTGGGGAACATGAATCTGACGTTTCATGGAAAAATAAGCAGAAATGCCAAAGTTACGAAGGAGACATTTTGTGTCGTGGTTGAAACTGCATTCTGTCTGTGGTTCCTGACTGCTTTTTGTCAGCCATTACATGAAATCACCCTCCCCCCCCCACACACACACACACTGAAAACCAAAGTGTGGTTCCAGAGGTATTGCGGGAATACTTTGGGGAACACAAATCTGAAATTTTATGCAAAAGTAAGCAGAAATATCAAAGCTAGGAGTCATTTTTTGTTATGGTTGAAAAATGCATCCTGTCTCTGGTCTCTGACTGTTTTGTTAGCCATCACATGAAATCACCTTGGAAACCCACTTTTCCCTTGGAGTAGCAAACTATGCTTTCCAAATTATTTAGAGACCACCTTGGGGAACATGAATCTGAAATTACATGTGAAAGTAAGCAGAAACGCCAAGGTTAGGAATAATTTTGTGTAATGGTTGAAAATCCATCCTGTGACGGGAACCTGACTGTTCTTGTTAGTCACCACATGAAATCACACTGCTCAAACCACTTTTCCCTTAGTGTGTCAACTTGTGCTTCCAGAGATATTTAAGGATCACCATGGGAAACATGAATCTAAAATTTAATAGGAAAGTAAATAGAAATGCCAAAGTTAGGACCCGTTTTGTGTGATGGTTGAAAATGCACTTAATCTGTGGGTCCTGTTTTAGTCAGCCAACACATGAAATCACCCCCTGAAAACCATCTTTCCATCGGAGTACCAACTTGTGTTGTTGGGTATTTAGGGTACACCTTGGGGAACCTGAATCTGAAATTTCATGCAAAGGTAAGCAGAAATGCCAAAGGAGCCACTTTATGTAGTGGTTAGAAATGCATTCTGTCTACAGCTATGGAACATGACTGCTTTTTCTCAGTCATCACATGAAATCACCCCCCAAAAAACACTTTTCCCTTGGAGTGCCAACTTGGCTTGTAGCGGTATTTAGGGGGCACTGTAGGGAACATGATTCTGAAATTACATGTGAAAGTAAGTAGAAATGCTAAAATTAGGAGCCATTTTGTGTAATGATTGAAAATGCATTCTGTCTACATGTCTGGGACCTGACTGCTTTTTGCCATCCATCACATGTAATCACCCCCTGAAAAAGTTTCCCTTGGAGGGCCAACTCATGCATCCAGAAGTATTTAGGGGACACCTTTCTTGGGGAACATGGATCTGAAATTTCATGTGAAAGTAAGCAGAAATGCCAAAAATATGAGCCATTTTCCATTATTTGTCTTCACTGTAGTAAACAGTAGTGTTATTTAACATTTTACTGTCATATTATTATTGTGGTCTAAAAGGTTGCTCTAAGGGTCCATGTTTCCTTTCCATTATTGTCAGTCTGAAAGACACAAGGTGAATGTATCTTTTTATTACTGGGAATAAACTCTAACATTTCATCATATTCATAATGTATTACTATTGTCAGTACTCACTTTGTGCCACATGACATGCCACTCCCTGTTGTATGGGTCGACACAGTAGTCCCTTCAAGGGACGGTGCTGGTGGCAATGGCGTGCCATCTGGCAGCACTGGCCGGTGCCATCCACTGCTGACTGCCCTCTCAGTCTTGGTACCTCCTTCCAGACCACAATATACTGTTCAGCATCTGTTAATGATACCATATTGAACATGGCTGTTTTAGTCTGTGCAATCACTGCTTAATACAGCAGCAGCATGTTGCATGTATTGTACTGTACTCACTCTTGTTCCATTGATCAGCCACTTGCACTGAGTGGGTGCAGTGAACACACATTCCTGTGGGCCCCAGAACCCTAGCACAAAGAGGCTTGGTGGTGATCGCAGTCTTGCTTCATATGCCTGTTCTTTGTATCGTGTTTTAAGATTTTCACTGGAAGTTACCTTTCGGGCGGGGGATCATAGGGTGTTCAGTTCAGTGAAGTAATGTATATTAATAGTGTAAACCTTCAGTCCTTTCCCATCTTGTGCATTGGGATACTGAGGGAATGAAATTATTCATTCACTATTATATTCACAGCATTTTGTCAATAGGCATATAAGGATACAGGTATACTATGTTATCTAATTATAACTACACCCCCCCACAATGCAACCTGTTACTGTATGTCAGTTTGTGTTATTATTTTTATTGCTAGGATTTACTTTTGCTAGTGGGGGATCATTGAATGTTCAGTACTGTCATGCTTTTATTATTAGGTTCAATTTTCACTCTTTGTCCTTTTCAGTTTAATGGATATCATGTGCATGAAATTATTTATGCACTCTTATATTGAAATCACTTTTGTGAGTAAGTGCATAAGGGTACAAGTACACTATTTCATCTAGTCATACCTTTTATTTATTTATTTATTGAAACATTTGGTTACAGGGAAAAGCACACTGAGACACAGCTCGTTTCCAGGTGTGAACCCAGGGGAAAAAGGACATAGGATAAAAAGGGCTCTACGATTCCAGTTCAACAACTATTTCATTGACTGGCAGCACAGCAATGGATTTATGTCAACTGCAAGTTGCAGTTGACATAAATCCATAAGGAAACATGGTCCGTCCCACTGAACCCCCCCCATGCAGAGACTCTGCCTCCCCACACTCTCCTGTACTAAATATAATCAACTCCAAGTTGCAGCTGATTCTGGGAGGGGGTGTAGGACTGGGAGACAGAGTGCTGGGGTCTCGGGTGCACCATTACAGTGAACTGTCAATGTTGTCGACATCAACATTGTTCAATGTAATGGTGTTGCTGTCGGGTGGGCAAACCAATAAAAAAGTATACAAGATACAATAAAAAGCATCATACAAGCTATATGCAATCAGATAGCATCATACAAGCAATATACAATCAGGTAGGAGGTACAAGTATGCAGGAATTCAATAAAAACAGCAAAAAAAATACTATAATTAGGTAGAAGGTACTAGCAAACAGGATACATAAAGAATCATTAAGCAGGTACTGTAGATGATTTAGAGCAAGCCAAGGAATCTTGGCATCTCCATGGTATTTATGCTCAGATGGCAGTGAGCCTGGATAGATACAGTAGGACTGGGGTCTAGCTGGACAGGATGAAATGGTTACAGGGGCTTAGAAAGTAGTAGGGGGAGAGATAGAATGAGCGTAGTGAGGTGTAGAAGTGAGAGAAGTGCTAATTGCTGTATTGAGTCAAGAGCAAGTGCTATGCAATTTTATGGGAACAGGAGTTGGGGAGCAGGTGGCACAGTTTCACGGAGAGGAGAATGAGTGTTCCAGAGTGAGAGGAGCCTATATGAGTAGGCAGATTTGCCTGTGTTTGAGGATGGCTTATTAAGGGAGAACGCACAAGAGTCCCTAGAACGTAGGGAGTAGAATGAGGAAAGAGCAGGGGTGAAATTGATAGACAGGTAGGAGGGTAGCAGATTGAACCAGTACTTTTAGATAAGGGAGACAGAGTGGATGAGTCAATGATGGGAGAGAGAGGTGAGAGATCAAGGGAAGAGAGCAGTGGTGGCTTCTAAGGGGGAAATTTGAGGTGAAACAGCAGAAGGCATAAATGAGGGAGTCCAGTCTAACAAGTGAGGAGGTGGGTGCTGTGCTGTAGACTATGTCAGCATAGTCAAAAATGGGCATTATCATTTTAGTCAGTAGTTTGAGACATACAGGGAGAGGTAGCGAGTCCCAGTTACAGTAGAGGATGCTGAGCTCTGGGCGAAGTTCAGAGGATATGGCGTCAATGTGTTTTAAGAAGTTTAGTTGTGGGTCTAGCCAGATGCCTAAACATTTGTAGGATGAGACTTCGCTAAGAGGAGTGCCATCCAGAGAAGTGATAGGCGGGGTGGGGGTGGGGTGGTGTGTGTGTGTGAGCCTTGGCTAGTCTTTGAGAGGTTTCAAAAGTCATAGAAACAGTTTTTGATGTGTTTATTTTGAGTTTGTCTGGAACCAAGTTTGCACATTTTGTTATAGGGTGGATTGGATTGTGGGTGGGTCAGGGCCAGAGGTGAACAGGATGGTATCATCCACATACATGTGGATGAGGGAGTTTGAGCAGACTGAGGGGAGGTTGTTTATAAAAAGGAAAATAGACTAGGACTAAGAATTCAGCCTTGCCTGCTAAAATGGGGAGGGAGGGAGGGGGATGAGGAGCTTGTGATCTTAACCGATTGATGCCTGTTTACACGGTATGAGTGAAACCACTGTATAGTGGGGGGAGGGGGGAGCCATGCACCCTTGAGCATATCTAGAAGCAGTGGGTGGAATACAGAGTTGAAGGCCTTAGCCAGGTCAATGAAGACTACGGCGGTGAGTTGACTTTGGTCAGCAGCAGATTGGATGTGGCCTATGACATGGAGAAGAGAGGATATGGTGGAGTGGGTTTTTCTGAAACCAGATTGGTAAGGGGAGAGGAAATTAGTGGAGGTGAGGAAATCAGTTAGCCTCGATAGCACTAGCTGCTTCTGTAATTTGGACAGAGTGGGGAAGAGGGAGATGGGTCAGTAGTTGCTGGGTGAAAAGGGCTCACCGCCCTTGTGGAGAGGGATGACACAGGCTGACTTCCACGCTTTGGGGACAGTGCCTGAGGAGAAGGATATGTTTAGTAAGAAGGTGAGAGAGAGGGTAATGGCTAGAGCAGAGAGGTACAGCAGATTAGGATGAATGCCATCCGGGCTAGATTTTGATGGCCTTAGAGATAGGATTGCATCCAGTACTTCTTTGGGAAAGATGGGGGTGAGCTGGAAGGTGTTCTGAGGCTTGTTTTGCTTTGGGGATATTGTTGCAGGTGGTGGGAGCGTGGACTGGTCAGGGAGGGTGCAAGTGGTGAAAAACGTGTTGAGGGCATCAATTACTTGGAAGGGGTCAGATATGGTGATGCTGTTGTGCTTTAGAGCAGGGGTGCCGGTTTGAGGTGGTAGGTCAAAAATGGAGTGGACTATTTTCCGGAAAGAAGAGGGGTGTGCTGTACTTTTAACCCCCCCCCCAGCTACTCTGACATTCCATCTGTACTGTGATGCACTTTGTGGTGGACATCACAATTTTATAAAAGGTATTTTATGGCACAAACTATTACTGTATGTATCAAAACAGTATTTTTCTCTGACCCTGCTGAAATCTAATCTGTGATTTGTCATAACGCCTCTAACCATGTCATGCCTGTGTGCCCTCTTCCCCCAATTTCACAGTTAACAGGTCTGTGGGTCACTTATTAACATCTGAATAAGGTGACAACTACTGTGCTTTGCTGTGAGTTGCAATGTTCTCATGGTGACCAGGTGAAACTCTACGTGTTGCAGGTGGTAAAGTGCAAATCGTTGTACTGTAATGTTACCAAACAGGAATGGAACTTTCTTCCTGGTCAGAGCTCCTTTTATAAAGTGTAGCACTTGAATTACTCTATCTTATTGAAGTGCTGTTCTTTTATGTTCTCTTGCACGCATGCGCAAGGAACGTCTTGCAACAATATGAGTATTCAAGGTGTGTGACCCTCCTCCCCAGTGCAGTGCTCAGTGTAGCAGGTGCGACCCTACTGGACCAATACATGCCAAGCTGTGTATGACAGCAGTTCAGCTGTGTTGGTCTTCACTTCTAAGAAAAGGTCCACTGCAATCAGAGGTGGTAGCATGTATATAATTAGTATATGAGAAGACCAACACAGCAGAACTGCTGTCATGCACAGCTCGGCATGAAATCCCTCCCGCTTCCTCCCTCTGCTAATGTCTTCCCCTTCCTCCTTACTGTTCTCCCTGGCCCCCACCTTGTGTGCTGAGGGGGGTGCCCAATCCCCCTCTGCTCATGCGCCTCCCTCAGCACACTGTGTGGCCAACAGGTGTGCCCAATCTCCCATCAGCTGCAGCCCCCCCAAAAACAACCAGTTGGAATGCTGGGAGCACACACCAGTGTGCTCATGCTCCCCCCCAACACACACACTGTATGGCTGGTGGGGATGCCCAATCCCTGACGGCTCCCCTCCCCCCCCAACAAACACATAGGTGGCAAGCTGGGAGCCCACCCCAGCATACCAAAAGCACCCACTGTTTTTTCTTTTAATTCCTGCCCTCGCTCCCCCATGAACCTGCACCCACCCTCTGAGCACCCACCTCCCCACACCCCACTCATGTAGGTGGCATGCTGAGAGCCCACACCAGCATACCAAAAGCATCATTTTTTTTAACTCCTGTGAAACAAGAAAATGGTCCCTTGGCGAGTCCCCTGACCCCTCTGCCAACCCCGCACCCACCTTCTTAGCACCCTCCCACACCCCAAATTGTACCTACCTCCGAACCCTGGCCGGACAATCTTGATGGACCCGGGAACACCGCAAACTGAAGAAATGCCGGTAAGCTGTATAATGGCATAAATTAGGTTTTCAACTTTGGTTCATATCTTGGTCATTTTTTTGACTTTTGGCACCAAATTTTCAACATGGGGTTCTTGACACCCCTTCTCATGAATTCAGTCACTGTCATGGCATTATTCGGTCCCGAAAGGTGATTTCACGGTCACTGCGCGGAATCACCTTTCAGGACTGACCAATGAAACAACAATGTAGGTGTTCATGAGGTGGGCTCTCAAAAAACCTATGTTGCAAATTTGGTTAAAAAATTCCAAAAAATGATTGCTTTATGAGCGTGCATTGCGCAGTTTCCACGCACACTTGTAAGTTCGTGAATTTGTAATATTTTGACTCCAGATTTTCAACATAGGCATATTTCCACACCTCCTTATGAACAGTGCAGCTGTCATTTTTCACATCCTGGCCAAAATGTGTTTTCGCGCTTCTGGCATAAAATAGCATAGTTGCTGTTGGAAATCAGTGTTTGCTACAGAGTAAGACAATCACAGTGACACTGTTCATGAACAGAGGTCCTAAAATGCCTATGTTGAAAATTTGGTGGCAAAGGTCCATAAAATGGCTCGTTACGAGCGTGCATTGCACAGTTTCTATGCACACTCGTAAGTTCATGAATTTGTAATATTTCCACTCCAGATTTTCAACATTGCGATTTTCCCACATCTCCTTATAACAAGTACAGCTGTCATTTTTCACATCCTGGCCAAAATGTGTTTTCGCACTTCCGGCATACAATAGTGCGGCAGCTGTGGGAAATCATGTTCAGTACAGAGTAGGAAAATCACAGTGACACTGTTCATAAGCAGACATCCTAAAATGCCTATGTTGAAAATTCGGTGCAAAAATTTCAAAAATTGACTGTTTTACGAGCATGCGTTGTGCAGTTTCCACGCGCACTCGTAACTTTGCAAATCTGTCATATTTTCACTTCAGATTTTTAACATTTGCATTTTTCCACACCTCTTTATGAACAGCACAGCTGTCATTTTTCACATCCTGGCTGAAATGTGTTGTCACACTTCCGGCGCAAAATAGCACAGGCGCTGTGGGAAATCAGTTTGGTACACAGTTAGAAAATCATAGTGACACTGTTCATGACCAGAGGTAACAAAATGCCTATGCTGAAAATTAGGTGAAATAATCCCACTGAATGACCGTGTTACAAGTGTGGGTTGTGCAGTTTCCACACAGGTTCATACCCTTGAGAACGGCCAGGGTGTTAGGGTTCCTAAGACAGACACTTAAGAAGTATGAGGGTGAAATGTTGATCAGATTCAAGAGGAGTTGCAGAGAGGTACTCTGTTGGGATATGGATGCTAAAGGGACAAGGATACAATGGGTGGGGGCTGCATAAATGCCAAACACCAATGCAAATACCTGCAAGCGAACGTTTGGCATTGACAAATGCTTGTTTTATACAGTGCAGCTCTCGACTTAAGGTCTTGTAAAGGTGCTGCTTATTTTTGACACACAGAATCAACACTTGCATTAGGGCCTTATAAAAGTGCTGCTTATTTTTGACAGACAATATTATTTACAATATCCAGACTCTCAGGAAAGAAACAAATGCCAGTGGTGGGAAACTCTGGGAAACCATGTCCATGGAAGTGTTCCCTTCTTCCCAGGAGCACTTAATGAAATGTGGCATCTTTGCTGTTTTATACTCATTACTGTATACTGTATATTATTGTTGGGGAGTGCCTGTATTGAACTATTTCACAATGTAATCAATTTCACAATGCAATACAGTGTTCACTACATTTTAACACAGTAACATTTCAGTATGGAAGAAAGCATCATAAGCATAATTACACAGCATAGTATCATACAAACTAGTTTGTCACATGAAAACAGAATTCAAACAACAAATACAATATAGTACAGTAAAGTGTGTTATTCGTGGTCCTGTTGTGCATCCTAGCTTGGCAACAATGACTGGCAATCCTATATGCAAGTGTGCAATGTATTGTTTGCAGTGCCTTCTTTTTAACAGCTTCCAAAATAGCTTGATGGCATCAACGAGTTCTTGCTTTGTCCATGGTTTTCTCTTTCTCCTGATAAGCGTTTTCATGGCATGCCACAGCTTCTCAGTTGGATTCGTATCTGGAGATCTGGTGTGACAAATGTGCAAAATGTACTGTACATACAATAGTACTGTACCTGTTATACTGTATATACAATAGTACTGTACCTGATATACTGTACAACTTTTTCTTACTGTGGCTGCTGTTCAATACAGTGCTTACTCTGGTGGTGTCCTGACCCAATTAATTCCAGCAGCTGCAATAGCCACTGCTAATAAAGTTTGTTTAGGGTGATTGTCTTGAAAGAATCAAGGTCCCTAAGAATATTTTTTCCTTATGCATTTCTTCATTGCTTCCAGGATGATATGTTCCCTGAAGAAGTCACCATTCATGGTCTCTTTGGGCATAAGTCAAGTGGCAATGTTAACAATATGGGACATTTTAATGTTTTTTCGAAGCTACAAGTTGGCATCACAAACCCTCAAAATGCACAGTGTGCCACACCTATGATTAGATACGGCACCGCAAACATGAAGGTCTAGCGGGTGTTTTGACTTTGGCTTCATGGAGTCCCTGCCCTTCTTACAAAATGCCATGGAAGCAAACTGCTCAAAGGCACTATTATTTCTTCAGAAATCTTGACATCATGAAATGTCTCCTTGTTCTTGATCGGAAGCATGTTGTCACAGCAACACCAGCACAGTGACCCATCCCCCACATTGACATGAAGAGGCTGTCTGTGGCAGCAGCGCCCATGGAATTCCACTGATATGCCCACCCCCACAGCATCAGCAGGTGTGCCAAAAGCCACTACAAAGATGGTTGCAGCACCCGCACACTCGTTTCTGCATCAGACCGGGAGGATGTTGGCAGAGTACGTAGAGAGTGTAAAGGGGCACAATCTGCTAGCAGTAGAGGTATATACTTCCCAGTGGAAACTCACGGCAAACAAACATATTGGAAATGCTGTGAGTATACCATAGCACGCTGCAAGGGATGGGCGGTCACAGTTGCTGGGGCTGCACCAACACTGTTGGGCACCCACAACCATGTGCCTAACACCACAGGAGTGAGGGTATGGCACGTACAGGCAGCTGTCAAGAGAACGGCACATGTCACCAACAAAAGCAGCCAACAGATAGTCATCACCTGCTGCTCAGGGGTCAGCAAAGCCATGGGGGGCAGCCTAACCCCAGTACAGCTCCTGAAGAGGTCAGCCCAATGGGTGCGGAGGAGTGCACAGCAGGCACCAGTGGACCCCACAAGCATAGCAAAGCTTATCATCCCTGAGGACTACCACAGGATACTTGCAGGTGAGCCCTTCCTCATGTTTGACTCTGAGGGCACAACAGAGCACAGGTTCCTGCTCTTCAGCACCAGCAGGAACCTGTAGTACCTTGCCTGCAGCACATCCTGGCTTGGGGATGGCACCTTCAAGTGCTGTTCCTGCCTCTTCCAACAACTGTATACCATGCATGAGGTAGATGGAGCCATAGTACTGCCCACCATGTACATTTTCATGACCAATAGGACAGTCACAGTGTACACAGAAGTGTTCTGTAAGGTGGCAAAGATGTGCCCTGTAAATGGCCCATGGTACATGCTGATTGATTTTGATATGGCTGCTTACAGGGCTCTGTGGAAAATCTTCCCACAGCTGGACATCCACGGGTGTTTTCTCCACCTGTACCAGTGCGTCTGGTGGCAGATCCAGCAGCATGCGGAGTTACTGAGAATGTACATCAGCAACAATGTCTGCACCATGCACATCCACATGTTGCCTTCCCTTGTCTTTGTGCCCCAAGGACATCTGCTCCACGTATAAGGAGCTCCATGGCTGGACCTATTTCATAGAGCATGAGGAGGCTCTCACCCCCATCCTCAATTACTTTGAGGACACCTGGCTGGGCAGACCTGTGCGCAGTGGGCACCGCCACAAGCCACTGTTCCCCGTCCCTGTGTGGAACTGCCATGCTTCCATCATGGAGGGAATGCCATGCACAAACAATGCCATTGAAGGCTGGTACAGGGCATTCAACTCCCTGCTGGGTGCAACACACCTCACCCTGTGGCGGTTCCTTGATGTCCTGCTGGGGGAGCAGTGGCTTACAGAGGTCAAGATGCAGCAGGTTATGTCTGGCCAAGCTGTCGGGAGGTCCTGTAGGTGGTGGAGGGAGAGCACCAGGAGGCTCTCCAAGCTGGTTGCCCACTATGGTAGTCAGAGTTGCAGGGCCTACCTCATGGGACTGGCCCTTAACATCAACCTCCAGGTGTGAGCTGCGGGACACATGGGAGGGTGCAGTGTCACTGGCCCCATGTGTGGCATCCCCAGCTGCCACCTGACCATGTGTCCATGGCATGGGGTCCTGTGTTGGGCTATGGACCACTGTTGTAATTTCCTGTGTGTGCATGCTGAGCCACTGAACCCTGTCTTCTGGTACCACCTTGCTGTCCACTGTACAACACCTTACTGCCCGAACTGTTGACCTGTTGCACATTGGTGTCTGTCATGGTGCTGTGGGGGAGCACCTGATGTTGGGTCACTGTCAGAGGTGTCCATGGGTGGTGTGGGTGTTCAGTGGCCGGTCATGTTGGAGGCCATCAGGGTGTCCATTGCGGGTGCTGGCGTCAGGCTTCTGGCCATCAGTCTGGTTTGTGTCAGGGTTGTTTGTGGCATTTTCCTGGTGTCACTGTGGAGGATGTCACTGTATGTACCGTCAGTCTACTGTGATGCTTTCTTATTGCTCCATGTCCTGGCCTGTTCAAGTCTCTTTCCTTTGCTAACATCCTTTATCATGGGACAAACCTTTAGTGAAAAAAGATGTCCTATTGGATGCAATTTACTGTGAAACCACAGTATAAGATATGATTTTATCATAATAATGTGAGTTTTATGGTGGCATTACCATAGTCAGCCCGTATGTCCACCTCATCTGGTGGTACTGCCATTTGACAGAGGAGACAGATGCCAGTACCCCATGTTCGGCGACCAAACATTCAACAATTTCCCTCATGGTGGTCTCATTATCCTCATTTAGCATGTTGTCCACAAGCAGCATTTTTTCCCTGTGTGCAGAAAGAAAACAATTCAAATAAAGGACTTAATCACAATTAGGTTAATTACTATGGGTAAATTTATAATACTACATTACAGTGAACTGGATAGTGTCTAAGAAGGTCGGTAACAGTGCTATACAGATGAGCTCCTGGTATGTGCAGTAGGCAGTGGTGCACGTGGGACTGGTATGGGATGTTTCAGGTGTGCCCTCAGCCCACTTCCCATAATGGAGATCCAGGTGCTCTTCAGAAACACCTGGATCGTCCAGGTGCTTTCACCTTCAGCCTTCATAGACCTCACTGCTGCGCTGATTTCATCTGGTATCTTCTTCACCATTGTGAGTGGCAGATTTGATAACAGCTAAGGAGATGCCAGCTGTGGAAGCACATCATTTATTTGGCAACATCAAAGGGTATTGTGTCACCTTACCTGTTGTCCAATGGGATGCAGTAATGCACCTATGGTGTGTTCCTGCCACAGCACACATCACCAGATGCCATCTGTGCTCAGTCTACATAAGGCACAAAAAGGTTCCATAATGCCAACAGTCCCATACATTATCTGAAGAATTGTCAGTGCTGTATCTTTTATCTATTGCACCATGGACAAGGCCATTTTCAGTGGGAGAAAGCAGCATGGGGTGGCATCTCAGCCATTAAGAAGACATTAAGAAGAAGTCTTGGCCTGGCTGATAGGACACCGTCTGTGACCAGGCTGTCTGTTGCCACAGGGAGGGACAGCATTCAGAAACTGAACAAATATAAAAATATAGGAAATCCACAGATATGGTGAAGACACCAAAGTGGCCAAGGACAAAGGCACCCAAGGTAAAGTACTGTACTGCATGGTTCATTACTTGTTTTTGCAGTAAATACTGTACCATTATGTAACCCCTAGATGGGGCTATCCCAGGGCTACTACCCCTGCCTGATTTGCCACTAACAGGTTGAGGGGCCTGGATCCAATGGCGGGTGTCTCCACCCAGAGGTCAGGGTTTGCAATAGTTAAACTTACTTGGTCACAGCCCTCTGGGACACTGCAACCCCCCTTTCTTCCCACTAGTGGCCCACACAATATATCAGAATTACCTTCACAGTATACACTTACCCCAGGACTATTTCCGCACTGGGACCCCTGTAAATAAGATACAGTGCAACATTCACAGTACAATATTTTAACATAGACAAATACCTCAGGCAGTATAACTTTGCTGAAACAAGCAGCTCTGATTTATTTAGGGGAATATAACAAGGACAGGGGGAAATCAGGTTAATTAGCTTATCACTCTAATCATCTACCTATGGCTCTGTGCACGGCCTATCCCTATCAGTTACTGTCCCTGGGTACCCAAGCCCTAGTGGCTAGTCCAAACCGTGGCAGCTGGTAGGGGCCCTTTCACACAGAGAAAAGGAAAATTAAACAGTCAGCAGTACAGTAATTCCATTTGGATTTAATGTGGCAATTCAACAGGGAGTGACCCTGAATTAGTACTCACGACCTCCAAATAAGATAGGGTCCTTCAATATCAGCAGGGCTACTCTTGAGCTCCAAGAGACTCTTCACACATTTATATGGTAAAAAAAGGAAGTACTATACCAGGCAGGCTGCTTCTCTATCCGATCTGCATTGCACAATACCGGGAGAACACACAGCAGATTCAGTTCCTGACAGACAGAGTGCAATTCAACAATTCTCCAGTCTTCTACAGGGTGAGCCTGGTTTCTACTCTTCAGAGATCCTTTGATTCTTTTCACAGGACGGATTCAGTCTAACAAGCTGCAGACGGAACTCTGGGCCTTACACAGCTTTTGACTAAAACTGCACACTGAAAAAACACAGGGCTCCTTCCTTCTTCACTGCCAAAGCTCAACTGAAACTCCAACCGACAAAACCGGCACTTCCTTTGAGTTCCTCCCAGTTCTTGACTGGATTGGCTGTCACTCACAATAGACTGCTGCTGTTGGTCCAAAAAGGCACTGAAGTTCAAACTACATCTCCCAGAGTCACTGCCCATACAATCCTCTTGTGGCTGGCTCAGATTATGAGTCCAAGTTCTGATTTGTCCAAGGCACCATTTTAGAGCTAGCTTACCCCACACTGATTGGTCCAGTTCAGCAGTTCAAAACTAGAATGGGGAACTAGCAGACACAGTTCTGGCTGCAAAGAAAGCAGGTTAGACAAACTAATTTCATTATTACTCTAAATAATTTCTGGCAAACAGTTACATCTTTCAGATAGGTTCCCTTTGCACTCCTAGTGACTGCAAAAATGAAGTGAATTGGCAGCAGCTCGAGTGGTACTCAGAGAAACACACAGTCCCCCATAAAACTAATTATGTCTGCAAGCAGACAGCTCTTAAAGAGACAGTACCAGAAGCTCTAAAACACTCACTGATAAATGGCTTAAATGCCAAACACCATTCAGGCTTGGAGCATTCAAGCAAGCTCCTGAAGTCTTTGGGAACCCCATTTGCAGGGGGTTACACCTTCCTGGCCTGGGAGCTTGACGTCCAAGCTACAAGTAACTTTACAAGTTTCTAACTGCAACCATATACATTTGCATTAGGCTCGCACATGTAATCATCAGTCAGTATATCATTTTACCAAAAACACATTTCTGAAACATTGCAGTACATCACTCTTTACATAGTATTACACATACATTGTACCATAACTCAAGTTATTACCTCTTGTACATGAAACCTGAAGAGAGGGGTCCCTTCCCTATCAGTTATCTTGGGGCTGGAAGGGGCAAGGGCACCATACTTAGAGGGCAACACAAGTAACTTGGAGTTAGCACTGACGCTCAGTTTGGGCAATGAGCTCGGGGACACATACACTCCTTTATGGACAACATTGAGAGGCAAATCCACAGGCCTCCCAAGGATCATAACTGAGGTGCACCACAGGCTTTACAGCTCGACCAGTCTTTCTAGGGGAACTGTTACAGTCTCTGCACTCTGAGCCTCATTTTCAGCATTGTCCTCACTTGTCAGGGGAGTCTCCATGGGGGTAGAGAGGCTAGAACTTGGGGCACTTTCAGCTCCAGGAGTTACAGTTTCTGAGTCCACAACATTTGGCTCGCATGGAGAGCTTTGACACTGGCAGTGGACTGTCAGGGCACTCAAAATACTCTTCTTGTTCGGTGTATCACCAGTCTGCCCCAATCTATCATTTTCCTCCCTGAAAGCTCAAACAGTTCAACCATGCACAATGATTCCATTTCATCTGATCTGATGCTTTGCACTTCACTTTCTGGGAGCATTGGCTCCAGGGATGAAGCTGGGGCTTAGACAGTCCAGAAGGCCCAAGCTGTCTCCAGTATTGACTAGGGATTGCCCGAAACAATTGACTCAGTTCGTAAGAAGGATAGTATTCAAAGTCACTCTCACTTTCTTCCGATATGGACTGACAGTCATGCTCAAGCTGGGACTTGTGGAGGGAACACTTTAACTTTGCTTCTGTAGGTGCAGACTTTCTTGATCTTTTCTTAGCAGCAGCTCTAGTCACTGGTCCAGAGGGGCATCTTCTAGGGCTCAGACTCAATTAAGATTTGTCCAATGGGCAGTAAATGATTTCTATGCATTGTTTTTACATCTTTTGAATTATTCTCAGGCCTTACTTTGTACACTGGCAGATCATCTAGTTTGCCCACTACAATGTGAGGGAGATGGTGCCATCTGTCAGCAATCTTGTGCTTGCCATGCAGTCCCATATTTCTTAGCACACCCGATCTCCCTCCTGGAGTTCCTGTGCTTTCACCTTTTTATCATACTCTTCTTTGTTGGCCAGATTTCTTTTGGCAGCCATGGTTTGAGCCAGTTGGTACGCATGAATTAGCTGGGCCTTTAACTTTGCACATACTGTAAATAGTTGTCAGCTTGAACCCCATCAGAGAGACCCCAAAACACACATCTACTGGTAGTCGAGCTTCTTCCAAACATCAGGCGGTAGGGGAGAATCCAGTGGCATCACTTTTGTGCAGTTATAAGCATGTACCAGGGTGCTAATTTGTTGGCTCCATCTAGGCTTGTCCTTTGGGTGCAGGGTGCCTAGCATATCTAGCAAAGTGCGGTTGAAACGTTCAGGCTGTGGGTCCCCTGGGGTGGTAAGGTGGTTCTGGACTTTCGCACTCCCCACAGAGAAGCATCTCTTTGATCAGACGACTCTCAAAGTCTCTCCCTTGATCAGAATGGATTCTTTGTGGAGCCCCATAGTGAACAAAAGTTTTCTACAAGTACTTTGGCCACAGTGGATGCTTTCTGTCTTGGTGGGGAAAGCTTGGGCATATCTCATGAAATGGTCAGTGACCACCAGCACATTACTGATATTTCTTTGATCTGACTCCAAACTCAGAAAATCAATACAGACCAGCTCCATGGGTGCACTGGTGGTGATGTTAACGAGGGGGGCAGACCTCTGGGGCAAAGCTTTCTCTGTAAGCAGCGCATACAAGTTCAAATGTGTTGCTCCACATCAGCCCCCATCTTAGGCCAATAGAATCTGGATCTCACCAAGTCAAGTGTTCTGTCTATACCAAGGTGCCCTATGTGGTTGTGCAAGGACCTCAGTACTGAGTCTCGAAAGGCAGGGCAGCACTAGTTGTTGTTTGTCTACTTGTCCCCTCTGTCTACTGTTTCTCTGTATAACAGTTTATTGATCAGTTTCAACTTAGGACCTTCTTTGTATAACAGTGCAGTTCTCAAATCAGTGGAGCGAATTGGACACATCTTTTCCTGCATAGAGGGCTTCTAAAGCTGCTTTAATCATGGGATCGTGGATTGAGCCCGCCGAATACTGTCATTGTCCAGCTGAGGCAGTGCACCAATGTCTATTGCAGAAAAGTGGCAATAAGCAGCAGGTATGCAATTCTCAGAGCCCTGCTAATCCACCATGCAGTCCATCATGTCTGTGGACATTTGTTCCTCCCTGTCAAACTTCCGCAGAGTGCCCAATGTCAGGTTCTGCCAATCGGACCCAATCATTCTGGGGAACAGGCTCCGGGAGAGAGCATCAGCATCTATGTGGTTCAGACTCGCTCGTATTCGTGAGCATAGTCATATGTAGATATGCAGAAAGCTACCTATGGCCAGTGGCATCCAACTTAGCTGAGGTCTGCACATAGGTCAAAGGATTATTGTCAGTTTTACTAGTATTTTAGCCCCATACAAGTACTCATGGAATTGGTCAACAATAGCCCACTTCAAAGCTAGGAACTCTAACTTATGTACAGGATAGTTCTTTTCGGATGGGGTCAGGCTTCTACTGGCAAAAGGCCACTGGTCTCAGGCCATTCTCGTGTTTGAGCTAAACACAGCCCCCAACCCTTGCAAGCTAGCATCAGTGTGCAGGACGAAGGTTTTCTTGGATCGGCATAGGCCAGCACTGGAGCATGGGTGTTGATATATGATCTCATGAAAAGCAGTCTCACAATCAGGAGTCCAGCGGCCCCAAATACTTCACTCGGATGAAAATACACTCTTTCAGTCTTGAGGGACCTGACTTTTGGTATTTTTGTGGGTTGGGGATACCCTTGAGTAAGGTTAAGTAAAGGCGGATCACTCTTGAATAGTCCTTGATGAAACGCCGATAATAACCACAGAATCCCAGGAATCTTTGCAGTTCTTTTAGATTTTTGGGCTGTGGCCAGGTGGTCAAGGCCTCAACTTTACTTGGGTCGGTCTCTATTCCTCGGTGGATACTATGTGTCCCACATACTTTACTGATGTTTGAAAGAATTGACACTTATCAATGGACAGTTTAAGGCCAAAGTCCTCAGTCGGTCCAATACCTTAAATAATCTGCTCTCATGTTCCTCCAGTGAGCTGCCAAACACAATAACATCATCTAGGTATACCAGGCACTCTAGTAAGTTCATGTCCCCCACTGCACGCCCATCAATCGCTGAAAAGTGGCTGGGGCACCTGAAACCCTTGAGGCATCCTCATGAATTCATAGAAGCCAAGCGGACAGATAAAGGCCGTCTTCTCACGGTCCTCTGGGGCCATCGGGATCTGGTAGTACCCACCGCGGAGATCCAGCACAGAGAACCACTTGCTCCCTGCTTAGGCAGTCCAAAGCATCCTGAATGCGGGCATTGTGTACTGATCAGGATAGTCCGGCCGTTTAAGGTGCGATAATCCACACACATCCTTACTGTTCCATCTTTTTCCTCACTACCACAATGGGGAAGCATAGGGCTTCGGATTCTTGTATTACACCAGCAGCTAACATCTCTTGCAGATGCTGCCTCACATCATCTATGTCAGCAGGTGCCAGGCCGAGACCTCTCACGAAATGGTCTTTCGTCATGCAGCGGATATTGTGCTCAGCTCCTTGCACGCATCCTACATCCATTCCTTTAAAGAAAACACCTGGTCTCTCTGGCTTCTCACTGATCCTCACTTTCCATTCAGCTGGCAGCGGTCGCAAATCAAACAAGCAGGCGTATCTGTCATTCTTCCTTGAACTCTTGCTGCTGGGTAGCACTGCAGTGTCTGCACAATGCACATTAGCCAGGATGCAACCTCTGTTTACTCGAATGTCTCTTTCAGACACATTATGAACTTGGACCATTACCCTTCTGGCATAAGCATGGGCTCTAGCGGGCAAAATACTAGGCTTGACCAGCAGTCCCTCTGGCAATTTTCCATCGCTTGGTGCATCCAACATTAATATTTTATTCTTAACATCCTTTCTGATACGGACCTCTCCTGTAAGGTACACTGGGCATTTGGCGCCAGAATCAGAGACTCAGGATCCTTCTTCCATACAATTCCGACCGGTTCCTCTGGTTCTGTTTTTCAGCATCTCTGTGCCTCATAGGCCTTCTTAATTAAAGCCGAACTCTTAAAGCTCTACTAGTCTTTGACCCTGTTTTCATAACACAACTGTGCCAGCCTTCCGAACATATGAGCATTTGTTCCAATCAACAAAGGGACACCATCCATACAGTCCAGTGGGGGGACACACTAAGGCTAGGGTCTCTACTTGTTCGGCCACTCCAGCCACGAGGTAGGGAAAGACAGCCAAATCGATATACCCGGAATAGGGTAGGCTTCTCACTTAACCCCCATACATGCAGTCCTTCTAATGGTTGTAAGGGTACGTCTGATAAATGCTTCTGATACCAATCTTGGAACAAAATTGTCACTTGGGAGCCACTGTCTAATACAGCTCTTGTAGACAATCCATTCACCTTTACAGTGGTCTCCATGGAGGGACCCACTATTCTGGACCAGTCTGGAGAGGCGGTAGTGGGGGCCTGGGCAACTGACCTTGCCACAAAAGGACGTGAATTAGCATTTTTGGTGCCCTCACTGGGATCATGTCGTGCACCTCTCAACCACTGATTTGTTCTCCGAAGCTCTCCTTGTAGCCTATATGCAACTTTGTCAGTGTCTTTTGGGGACTGGCATTCCCTTTTCATGTGCCCATCTTTCCCACAATTATAGCAAAACATACTTTCTGGAGTTTGAGCTGGCCGAGGCGCCACACTGGGAGCCAGGCGGGGTATTACTAACTGGAAACCTGGGTGCCATCTCTGTCTGCGGCGTGATAAGCATTTGGAGACATCTCGTCAGTTTCTCCACTTCCATGGTCAAGGAATTGAGTTTGGAGCTGTTATCAGCAGGAGATACATGGGTGGTACCCCCACCCCCATAGCAGATGCAGTCGGATATAGGTCAGGGCCTGTACTTGCAGGCGTGCCTTCATAAAGGGACTGTTTTGAATTCTGGATCTCTCAACAGTTCGCCCATTGTGGCATATCTTTTCCTTGCCAGAGCACTCATTTACTGCCAACCTCTGCCCCTGAACTTCACTTGATGGGTCACCCTCAGTCACTCGGGTCGTGAGCCGCAGCTATTGGTGCAGGTCCTCCCGAGGTCGTCTTTTCTCAACTCCTCGAATTTCTCTCATTAACTCATCATAGGAGGTGGGGATTCCAGTCGATCTGCCAGGCGAATTGAAGCAACAGCAGTTCTGAGAAGGGGCAGACTTAAGGATCCTGTCCAGCCTGGTTCGTCCAGTTCAATCGCTGGCAAACTACCTTTTCTGAGGCATTCTTGCAACAATTTTTCCAGCCGAGATATACACAGACAACAACTCCCCTTGGTACTGTTGTGCATCTCTTACTCTCCACCATAGATCCTCATCAGAATCTGGGCCCCATACACATTCTCCAGGGCCTCAAGATAGGCCTGTGCAGTCACTTCAGGGTTACTGGCCCGTTAGCACGAATGGTAGCCAGGGCAGGACCTCGGAGGCTCTCACTAACCCTCTTTCACTCTTGCTTCCGAGCATTGCCATTCTAGCACTTTGGGGCAACATAGTCTATCCAGGTCTCCCAGTCATCCTCCCTTGGGGGTGGGAGGGTGCCAGAAGATCCTCAACCTCGGTAAGAGTCGTGACTAATGGCAGGTGCAGAAATAGGAGTCTGCATTGGTTCAGCCACCATTACGGGTACTGGAGTGGAGAGGTGTTGGGGAGGAACACTCCCAGGTGGCAAGAATAGTTTCTTCAAGTCCTCCACAGTTTTCCTTCCCCAGCAACCATTTAGCAAATTCTCCTCAAAAGTTTCAGATAGTGGTGGGGGCTCATTCCCCTGGGTCTTACTGTCCTTAGTTATCACTCTCAAGCAGTGAGGGCTCCCTCTGGGGTAATGGTCTGTGGCACTTTGGAGCTATCTATGGGATCCTTAAACTCTACTAGGCCAGGAAAGTGTGGGTGAGCAGATTAGCATGCCGACCCACCACCACAGGGTTTTGTAAACCTTCCACCTTGGAAAGTACTCCCTGCACAGTGTCCGTATTGATACCCAGGGGATGTCCAGGATAAGCATAGCATTTTGGGGTCGATCTCCTCCCCAGTACACCACTCCACCAGCCGGTGCACAGCCACTTCTGTCGGGTACCCATTTTTTCTTAACAGTGGTTCGTAAATATGGCCACTAGAGGACACACAATCCCAGCGGTGAGCCTCCAAGATGTAACCCCTAGATGGCGCTATCCCAGGGCTACCCCTACCTGATTTGCCACCTAACAGGTTGAGGGCCTGGATCCAATGGCCGGTGCCTCCACCCAGAGGTCAGGGTTTGCAATAGTTAAACTTACTTGGTCACAGCCCTCTGGGACACTGCACCTTTCTTCCCACTAGTGGCCCACACAATATATCAGAATTACCTTCACAGTATACACTTACCCCCAGGACTATTTCCGCACTGGGACCCCTGTAAAATAAGATACAGTGCAACATTCACAGTACAATATTTTAACATAGACAAATACCTCAGGCAGTATAACTTTGCTGAAACAAGCAGCTCTGATTTATTTAGGGGGAATATAACAAGGACAGGGGGAAATCAGGTTAATTAGCTTATCACTCTAATCATCTACCTATGGCTCTGTGCCCAGGCCTATCCCTATAGTTACTGTCCCTGGGTACCCAAGCCCTAGTGGCTAGTCCAAACCGTGGCAGCTGGTGAGGGCCCTTTCACACAGAGAAAAGGAAAATTAAACAGTCAGCAGTACAGTAATTCCATTTGGATTTAATGTGGCAATTCAACAGGGAGTGACCCTGAATTAGTACTCACGACCTCCAAATAAGATAGGGTCCTTCAATATCAGCAGGGCTACTCTTGAGCTCCAAGAGACTCTTCACACATTTATATGGTAAAAAAGAAGTACTATACCAGGCAGGCTGCTTCTCTATCCCGATCGCAATTACTGCACAATACCGGGAGAACACAGCAGATTCAGTTCCTGACAGACAGAGTGCAATTCAACAATTTCTCCAGTCTTCACACAGGGTGAGCTCTGGTTTCTACTCTTCAGAGATCCTTTGATTCTTTTCACAGGACGGATTCAGTCCTAACAAGCTGCAGACCGGAACTCTGGGCCTTACACACGTTTTTGACTAAAACTGCACACTGAAAAACACAGGGCTCCTTCCTTCTTCACTGCCAAAGCTCAACTGAAACTCCAACCGACAAAACTGGCACTTCTTTGAGTTCCTCCCAGTTCTTGACTGGATTGGCTGTCACTCACAATAGACTGCTGCTGTTGGTCCAAAAGGCACTGAAGTCTAAACTACATCTCCCAGAGTCACTGCCCATACAATCCTCTTGTGGCTGGCTCAGATTATGAGTCCAAGTTCTGATTTGTCCAAGGCACCATTTTAGAGCTAGCTTACCCCACACTGATTGGTCCAGTTCAGCAGTTCAAAACTAGAATGGGAACTAGCAGACACAGTTCTGACTGCAAAGAAAGCAGGTTAGACAAACTAATTTCATTATTACTCTAAATAATTTCTGGCAAACAGTTACATCTTTCAGATAGGTTCCCTTTACACTCCTAGTGACTGCAAAATGAAGTGAATTGGCAGCAGCTCAGTGGTACTCAGAGAAGCACACAGTCCCCCCATACAAACTAATTATGTCTGCAAGCAGACAGCTCTTAAAGAGACAGTACCAGAGGCTCTAAAAACACTCACTGATAAATGGCTTAAATGCCAAACACCATTCAGGCTTGGAGCATTCAAGCAAGCTCCTGGAAGTCTTTTGGGAACCCCCATTTGCAGGGGGGTTACAATTATATTCTGAAACATCTTGTTTTAACAATCAGTATGGTTCAGTAAGTGTTTTATACTCTTTATCTAACAGTGTAAGCTTTTTGATAAAATGGATGACTATAGAACATCAATCAGTGACAATAAAAATAGTGCACATAGTAAAAAGAATAACACTCAAACAGTACCAACCAATAATGAACAGGCAGGAGACTGAAGGAGAAACTGAGATACAATCAGAGGTGAACCCTGAAGCACCACAAGAAATAAAGGAGGACCAAGAGGAGGTTTACAGGGAACTTGACTAAGAAATTGAGGAGAAACTGCTGGACGTTGACAGGGAGATGGAGCTGGAAACTGAGATGGAACAGCCATGAGATGGAGCAGAAGATTGCAGCAGAACATCCAGATGTTAACAGGAAGACATAACTTCAAACTTAGGAGAAACAGCCAGATGTTAACAGAGAGGTAGAACATCAAATTGAGGAGGAACAGCTAGATGTTAACAGGGAGTTGGAGAATGAAATCGAGGAGGAACAACCAGAGGAATAAGGGGACACTCCAGGTGTGCTTGAACAGGAATGGAATGAAAGTATATGGGTGCTCAGAACTGAACTGTGTAACATGGCAGAAAGGGTAATGAGCATTGAGAAAAAGATGGACCTCTTGCTCTGGCTGTTATAGATGAACAGTGGAACATGCAGTCCAGTGCTATCACATCTGTGTGAGTCATCAGCTGTGTTTTTCATCCAGCTTCTTGAATCTGATGTGTGGATTCAGAGGAGTGGGAGCAGTGATAATACTGCAGTGATAAGCTTAGACAGCTCCCCACATATGCCAGTTATTGAATACAATAACATTACATCTTCCCCACGTGAAATGCAGTTTGTTTCAACGAGCGAGGCAAGAGAACTTCAACTAGTGATGATGTCCAATGGCAGGCCTGATGGTCTGGCAGCTCGAGTTTGTAGGACACTGGTGCCTCAAATGCAGTATCTGTCCTGGGGATAATGTAAACTGGGATGGAAGCAGGGGGAACATACCAATAACAAGTGCAATACACCATGAGGTTTTAAGGATTGTCAGGAGATCCTTGGAGGTTGGCAAGAGCCACAATAAATTAACAAGTGACAGAATAAATGAACATTTAGGGAATCGCAGAAAGATTGAAAATCTTAGCAATACATAAGCATGG
Source organism: Neoceratodus forsteri (assembly GCA_016271365.2). Lineage (NCBI taxonomy): Eukaryota > Metazoa > Chordata > Ceratodontiformes > Ceratodontidae > Neoceratodus > Neoceratodus forsteri. The sequence continues at coordinate 1,269,684,074 of CM057453.1, forward strand.
TACAGTATGAAGTTCATTATTGGTTTTGTGCAATGTCAATTGTTGTTATTTGAATTAAAATGTGGGTTCTGGAAGTATAGCCTAGAGGTTAGAGTAAACAGGTGTGAATGAGCTTGGTATGTCCAGCAGACATGGGTTTGATTCCCACAACCTCCACTTGCATGCTGTGCAACTCTGAGCCAGCCACTTAACCTCCCTGGTGCTCCCAGGTCACCCCTGAAAACAGTCACTTGTGCCCAGTGGACCTTACCCAGTTACCCAACAATTTAAAAAAAACAAAAAAAAAACCCTTAAGTTTTATTTTTCCAGGGCTTTAGTTTTTGTAGATACTGTAACTGTGGTGTCATATTTTAGATAATGGGGAAAGTAAAACTGGCTTCCTGATTGGCTGAAACAGCCTCCCACCCGGGCTGTTATTTCTTAACAACCGCCCGCTAAAAAACAAGTTCCACTTGGCACTGCCATATGACTAATGCTATCATTAGGCACCCTGAAATCAAAACCTGCCACCTGCCATTTTTGTCCCGCTCGCTTACTCAAACTGACTTCTCTACATGCTGTCATAGTGTTGCACTACACTCCAAACAAAATGTACACCAATACTAAACATTTTTTTTCCTTCTAAATAACTTAAATGTCCTTACTCAGCACGGCCATGCTCCCTGTCAAGATATTTCTATAGTGAGTTCCAGAGTTGCACGGCGCCACATTTCAAACCTCACCAAAATGAAAAAAAAAGGTACTTATTTTAAAATATCTATAATCAGGCAATACGAAATAAAATAATATAAAGACGTTGCATCTCTTTCCGTGTCTGACTAACGAACAAGACAGACACAAATCGAGACAACAAGCTCAAGAAGCAGCTCTCCTATCTCACTGTGTGTAAAAAGAAAGCAACCAGCAGAAGCTAATGACACACATACAAACAAGGCAGCGCCCTCCTGTGTTCATTCCACTATTGCAGTGATTACTACAAGAGTTACTTTTTTTGTTTTTTTTATATAATTTCTATATACAAATATTTATTGTTATATATTTTTCCAAAACATTACACTTATAGCACATTATCTAAGTGTAATAATACCCTCTAGGCTGGGCGTTATGGGATATAATAGACCTTCCAGGGGCTATAAGGCCCTCCGCCTGTGGCGTCGGGCCTCATTACACCCCTGGGTGGTCCATTATATCCCAATAATGCCCACCCTGTCTGGTATTATTACTTACATAACACCCTTCCATATTATGATGTAACACCTTGCCTGTCAGGCATACAGAGGTGTGATTCCAGTTTGGCTATTACTGATAGTGGGGAAAGGAAGTAAATCCCATGCCCATACTTCTTGTGATCACTAGTGGACACTTTGTGTAACAATATTCACAACTGACTGTTAACCCTTGGGCTGCTGACAGAATTAGAACATATAGGAATTCTGGACTGATATATCAGTCCGTGGCATAGCAAAGGTTAATACACCATAGTATGCACACCATATGAATGCTGTGTCTGTGTGATTTATGTATGTGGTTTTAAAAGACACTACACAGATAATGTACACTATATTAATCAAAACCAAATTTAAGTTGAATTTATGAACCCCTGCTTCTGGAGATCATTAGGGGTCCTTTCTGATACAATGACTAGAGATGCAGTGAATTTAAATTCCGCCGGCGAAGTGAAAGCGAAGTGGGCGATTCGTGTTGCCACTGTGCTACACGGAGTGGGCAATGCAAAGTGCTCACTCCGCCTTGTCATTACCACTTCACGTTAAGGCAGAATGGCAACACGAAGTAAGGCAAAGTCATTGTTTTTAATGGACTTCGCGTTCCTCATTATGATTCTAAGTGATCCACTTTGTGTTTCAGATTTGGCAGCCCCCCCCCCCCACATCACATGGCTTACAACACTGTAAGTTACATGCTCTTTAGCTAGGCAGGGAGGAAGTGAGCCATACAAGCAGACACTTTTACTTTCTCCTCTGCAGACGGAGAGAGAGGAGTGTGTTTTGTGACTGCTGATACTTTGAGATCCGAGTGAGGAGGAAATTTAAACTTTGATTTAGACCCAACAGCTTTTTTAAAAGCTACAGTTTTTTTGTCTGTTCTGTACTCTTTTTCACTTAATTTGTTCTTTCTGTAAATTTTATTTTTCTTACCTTTGTAAGTAGTTAGTTGTTTGTCCCCCCTCCCCACCCCCGGAAGCAGGACCAGCACCGCCTCCTGTCCTGACTCTGAGGCAGTTGAACCACCACCACCACCAAGTCCAGAATCAGGTCCTCTGGAGCAGGATGTGCCTGTTCCCCCAGGCTCAGATGTGGATCCCATCCCTGTTCAGCATCATGACCAGTTTATCTGGCCCTCCCCTGCCTGTGCCTGGTTCTCCCCTGCACCATTGTTGTTTGGCAGTTTTTTGACTGTGTTGGGGGGACAGCAATGTGGTCAGGTGCTGCCTATGTGAGGTGGAGGTGCACTGTGGTCCCCAGGGGACTCACCTGGGGACTGGGGGCCAGTACACCCATATGTTCAATCACCACCAGTTGGAGTGGCAGGTTGCCACAGAATGGACCATGGCTGAACCTACTGGCCATTCTGTGGCAGAGGGTGCAGCTGTGCATGGCGGCATCCCTAAGAAGAGAAGGGCCACAGCAGTACCTGCTGCTCCACCAGGATTGCATATAGGGACATCAGCTGCAAATTATGTCCATGCTGGAACTGCTGCTGGATCACCATGGGATCCCACATTAGTTTTTTTTTCCTCACACCATGTGCCCCCCACACCTTCCTTGCTGTGTTATAAAATGTATTCCTCCACCATCCCCAACCCTTATATGTAATTATGCCCTTTTTTGTTGTCTTCCGTATGCATGACACTTTGTATTCTGAGCAGTGCAAGTACACTGTGTTAAACTGCATGCGTACAGTCAGTCTTCTTTCCAGTCTGTGTATGTACTGCAGACATTGTCCAAATCCCTGACTTAGAAACACTTATTAATGAGTACAATGGTGGGATAGAGTAGCCTTGAGAGATACTACAAAAGAGGCTTACAATACATCCAAGTAACTAGTAAAAAAATTAATGTCGTGATTCGCGACATAATTGTAAATTGTGATTTGTGACTGCATTTGTGACCGTGATGATGAAGAAACTCGAATGCCTATGGCTGTACTTCCCCAGTCCCCGATGAGGTGTGGCACAAAGCTCCCCGACTTAAAAACACTCATTAATGAGTACAATGGTGGGGTGGTGAAACATGGAGAGATACTACAAAACAGGCTTACAATACATCCAAGTAACTATTAAAAAAGATTAATGTTGTGATTCGTGACATGATCATAAATCATGATTTGTGACTGCATTTGTAACCGTGATGATGAAGAACGTGATTTGTATCACGAGTGACTCATGATGATGGTCATGACTTAAAAACGCATATTAATGAGTACAGTGTTCATGCAGAATTATGCACCACACCTGTCCAGTACTCCGAAGGGAAGCCAAAGAAACAACTGTGACTTAAGTTAGAGATGGAGATTGCGCCCTAAAGAGATGCAAATGCACAGACAGATTAAGATTGCGCTATGCAGTGAAGAGATGCAGATGCAAAGACACAACACCTAACCAGTGCTTACCATCAGAAATTCAAATCTGGAAAAGAATTCTTTGCCAGTTGGGGTAAGCAGTTGGGGGAGTGTACTGCACTGCTGCAGTAACAGTCACTAGTACTAGTAAAGATACCACAAAGAAGTACAAAAATTACACAGTTGCATTGGATAGCAGGTTCACATTGCTGAAATTATGTGGCACAATAAAAGGTGTCCGATTTGATGACACGCATCACACACGTACTCACACACACTAAATAATGCGTAGCAAATTGAAAACTTCAGTAATATAACCACATATCTTAAACAAACTAAAATTATGCACTGCTGCACCACAACAATCAGCAAAAAAATGGCAAGAATTATTCAAAATATTACTGTGCACATTAACAGTTATACAAGAAAAATATTACCAAAACAGAAAGCACTGTCTTTTTCTCCAAGTTAATCTACCTACACCACAAATACACCCCTTCCCCAAAGCACACTTCCACCGTCTCTCACTACACAGACTGAATATTGTACATTAACATTCAAAATCCACACACAAACAATAAATGCTCGATGATATGAGCACAGGATAGTTTCCTATGATCGATGAACTAAAGTTTCAGCAGAACAAATGACCCCAAAAGGCTTTTTTAACAGCTTTTAGAAGGTTTGTGAAGCAGAGCTCTCAGAGCAGATTGTCTCCTACAGCTTCATATACATACTGCCCCAAACTGAGGCTGTGCAGAACAATCTAGATCCCATGTGACCTGAAATCCCATGAATCACTGCAAAATTTGCCTTTGGAGCTTAAAAACAAGGCGAAGTGAGGCGGAGTACATTGTTTTCAATGTACTTCACCTTAAGAATTGGTGGAGTAGTGGTTTGGGAAGGCAGAGTAATGCAAAGTAATTGTTTTCAATGGACTTCATGTTACCCATTAATAACGCAGTACTCCGCTTCCTGCCTGGGAGCACCTACGACCTCGCCTTCACCCGCTGGATCATTTCGCAGAGCGAATTGGGACCACTTCGCCCACCACTAACAGTGACTAGTATCCCAAAAGTCTTTTAATATAACGCAGAATGACAAATTTGCTGCATGTGTGCTGTTATTGTACTGCAGGTACTGTATATGATGAGTGGCAAACATGGCACAGTGAAGTGTGAAGTTCCCATTTAAATGTTGGTTAGCGTAGCTTCCCTTTAAATTTTGGACAGCACCAGCCATGCGTCTGAGCATAATGAGGTAGCCAAAGTCTTCCCACATAAACAGAATCCCTGTTGCACATTACCAATGGGCAAGATGTAACATACCCATTCACGTCATTCCCACTATGTGGCCCTGTACTGCTGTGTGCAGCTCCTTTTCTCTCTGTGCAGGAATGGGAGGAGGACCTACTGGAACCCCCAGTTTTGAATACGGAATGTTAAGCTGCCCACACTGGTAAGTGGGGACTACTTCAAACAGTTGCATTTTTATTGTTTAAATGTGCATGCTTACTTGAAGGGTGAAAAAAAAAAAGCATGTGACGCAATGTAGGCCTTTATGCTGCATGCTTTGTGCAGTTCTGTATAACTTTGGTAGTGTATTTTCAAGTTGTACTTTTTGGTTATTTTTGGGTCAAGATGTTTCATTTAATTAGAAAAGAGAACATAATGGGCTGGATATTCAAACTGCACTATTTTGTGGCGCAAGCCCCTGTGCTGCACAAAATAGTTGAGCAGGGGTGTGGCCGAGGCGATATTCAAAGGAGTTGCGTTATTGAGCAACTCCTTTGAATATCACTCCCCGGCCACAGCCACTGTGCATGGTGCAGTGGAACTTGCGCCACCGCAAGTGGTCAGAGTGGAGCATTCAAGTTGCGGTGGTGCAAGTACCATTGCGCCATCCGCAAATTTCTCATATTCAAAAGGTGACATGCAAATGGGGCCATAATTCATGCAAAGCGCGGGGGGCCATTTGCATCTATTTATGGCCCCATTTGCATGCCATTAGCATGCAGGTGCGCCGATCACCAAGGACTTGCGCCTGGCAGCTGTCGGGGACCGACGCCCCCTGCAGCCCGATCATGGGCAATAGTGTAATAAATCCCCCCAATCCCCAACAGGCCCAATCGCAGGCATAAGCTTTAATAAACCAAACCCACTAGCCCGATCGCGGGCATAAGCTTTAATAAACCCCCCCAACCAGCCCAATCGCAGGCATAAGCTTTAATAAATCCCCACTAGCCCCATCATGGCATAAGCTTTAATAAACCCCCAACCAGCCCAATCGAGGGCATAAGCTTTAATAACCCCCCACCAGCCTGATCGCTGGGCAGCACAGAGTCCAACCCCCAAGGACATATCCTGGTGGTCCAGTGGACCGCTAAGCCCGATCGCGGGCTGCAAAATGGCAAACCCAAGCCAGATCCCTGGTGATCTAGTGTCTCCCCACCCCACCCACCCAGGAAGCCCCACCAACCCACTCCCCCGGCAGCCGGGCGGCGGCAGCATCCCATCCGCCTCGCCGCCCTGCCGCCGGCCAACTGACTGCGGTAGGGCTGCATGCCCATTAGTGCAGAGCAAGAACCAATGGGAATGCAGCCCATACCGTATAAGACAGTCCAGATAAAGCCTATGCCCGATCGGGCTCGTGGGGGGTTATTTAACCCATGCCCGCGATCGGGCCAGTTGGGGGAGGGGGATTTTTATGCTTTTGCCCGCGATTAGGCCAGTCGGGGTGGAGATTTTTAACTTTGCCCGCGGATCGGGCTGCGGGGTACAGGGAGTAGGTTGAGGCCAGCCACAGGTGGCAGCTACTGTGTTGCACCCTGCAATGTGGCAGCTCACCTGTGGGTGGCCCTCAACTTACTCCTTTTTTGGGCTCAAAGTTGTGCAGGCGCAGGTTGGGGTTGTGACAACCTCTGCACAGCTCACTGAATATCGGGCTGTGCAGTTTATGCATGGTTCCTCCCCTCTGGTTCAGCATGCATTCATTTGCATTGCGCTGTTGCTCCAGCTTGACTTGGGCGCACTTCCTCCTGCTGAATATGGCAGAATGGCGCAATTTCAGACTTAAGAGACGAACTCATTGCGCATGGCTAACCCTTTGAATATCCAGCCTAATGTGTTTACCGATCTTATGAGATGCATGTAAGTAGATAGGGCACTACTATGTAAGAGCAGGTAATGATGCAGGTTCTAAAATGTTAACGTGATTTTCAATGAATGCATATTTATGGTGTACACTTTGTATGCGGCAGTGTTGTAGTATTTAATGTTTAACGGTTCATGGTTCCCTGAATGAAGAGAAAAAATATATATCCTGCACTGTAGGGCTTGATGCTACATGTATTGTGCAGTTCTTGAACTTTCAAACTTTGTGGTTTTTAATTTGTACTTTTTGGCTTTTTTGGGTATATTTACTGTATCTCATGGGATGTATGCATAGTAGAGTAATAAGGTTCCATTATGTATGTGCACGTAATGACGCAGGTTTCAAAAGTTGTGTTTTTTTGTTGCTATTACAGTTTGCATAGCTTATGTAGGTCTGTATATAGTAGTGTAGTTATGTGTTTTCCCACTGTTATACATAGTATAAAATAAAGTAAATGTTTTGTTGCAGGATGTGAGGAACATTCTCATGATGCAACAGGATCCTCTTGTGCTACTGTCTGGATTCCTGTCACAATTGGGGGCAGTGCCTGTCCTGCCACCCTGAATAAAGTAGGCCCAGACCTCTGTGATGATGATGCTGGGTCGGGGGTCCCATGGATGGCAACACACCCTGAAGGGGTAACGACTGCAAAATCACATTACAAATATACAGTATACCTGTACTGTAGTCATGGAACTGTATAATATGAAACTTGTTTAACTCCACTTTATTTTCAAGACATCAGAAATAAGATGGTACAGTGTACACTTTATTTTGTTTTAATTTTTTTGCAGGAGGAGGAGGCTTGTTTCTTGTGCCTGCAGCAGACAAGGTCAAGGGAATGTTGCCCTTGAGGGGAACCCCACCAGTGTCATGACAGAGGACAGGGCCACCCTAGTGACAGTTACCAATGCTGCCAAGATTCTGGAGCAGGAAGTGGAGGAACAACTTGCGCTGGTGGATTTTGCATGGACATCAAAATAAAAATGCATGAACAGAAACCCATGAGAACTCAAACAAGTGAGGAATAAAAGCCCTGAGGAGTAATAAACTACAGTAAATGTATTGTACAAGCATCCTGCTCCTTGTCTGTCTTGTTTTGCCCTAAACAGACATTAAAACAAAATGAAAATTAACAAAAACTGTAAACTATTACAAATTAAAAGTTAAGTACTGTGTTTAAACTAAAGAAATAAAAATTACCACAAATAATTACACTTGGAAGTAATGCAAAATAAGTAAGTAAAAAACAGATTTATAATGAGAAAGCAAGAAAACTACTTCATTGTCAAATTTAGAAAAACTTAAATAAAGATAAATAGTGAGAAACAAAAAAAAAAGCAATAAAGAAACATAAAGTAAAACAAAGAAAACTTACAGTATTTAATTGAGGGCCACTGGCATACAACTGAACCTATATCTCTTGCTTGCTCATTATACTGTACTTTGATCCCCCCCAAAGTAAACATTTTAGCATCCTAATGTAGTTAAAAAATGTGGCTGACATACTATGCAGCTTTGTCTCTCTCTCTCTCTCTCTCTCTTTTTTTCACTGTACTGTACTGTGTTTTTCTCTCAAAACTGTCATTGTGGCTAGCATATAGCTTTGTCTTAATGGCTGTAAGGTGTATGTGAAGCAAATCAGAGCATGACTATCTGAAAGCAGGTACTGCTTTCCCTTCACAAACACTGTACATAATCAGTCACAACTTTTGAATTTCTTGTGGTATAAATATGAAATTAGCTGTACCTATTCCCGAAGGTGTCCCCTACAGTGCACTCTAGTTCCAGGTTTCAAAACAAAGAGGTAAGTGGTTATCTAGGGATGCATCTGTATGGCATATGTGAATCAGGGTGCAGCTTGGAAGTTTGATTACATCTTGAATGTCTGATAGCATGTCCCACTTTCACTTCACTAGCACTATACAGAAGCAGACATAACTTGAATTTCTTTTTTTTATATATTAGTACTTTATAGATTCCCCCCTTTTCTCCCCAACCCTGGACCCCAGCAGACATGTACATGCATCTGCATGGAGGTGCACCCGCATGCCAAGTGCCAGCTTGGCCCCTTCCACCCCAACCCTGGCTATTGCCGCTACATCCTCATGCCTATGCTTCCCCCTGGACCTCCACCCAGTGGGAGTGGAACTACGGAGGGTGAAGGCATCCATCCCAGGAGGGGAGAGCTGCCTTGCAGCTGCTCAATCTTGCTCTGTCCTTCCCTCCCATGCTGGCTCCCCGCTGACCCAAGATTGTTCCTGAACCCAAGTCACTGGTGTAGCGTGAGGTAAGGCATCCAGTGCCTCAGCTCTCAGCACCACCGGGCTTGCTATAACTTGAATTTCTTGTGGTATGAACATGAAATTTTGTGTGCCTTTCGCAAGGTGCCCCCTATAGTGCACTCTAACACCAGGTTTTAAAAGGAAAAGGGAAATGTGTTTTTTGAGTGCTGCATCTGTACGGTGTACGTGAAGCATATTGCATTTGTATGCTCAACTGTCTGAAAGCAGGGACTGCTTTTAGTTCACAAACTCTGCACTGAAGCATGCATAGCCTTTTTCCTTATGGCATCAGCATGTCTTGATATATAAATTGCAAGAAAAAAACTTTGTTAATGCTCTACTTAGGGTTAAAGTAACAAAAGTAGGGAAATGTAGCATTAGGGTTTCCAAACCTAATACCCCATCACCATGCTGCACACACCAACAGGTGTCGGGGGTGTGCCTTGGAGTCATGAGCCCTAGCACTCACCCCATTCCATAAGTAAATATGCTGAGATGGGTACAGTATAGGAGAATGGGGTGAGTGTTAGGGCTGATGAGTTTTTTGCAATGAATATCCTTACTTTTTGAGATAGGTGTGTAATAAAATTGCAACAAATACTCATAAGTTTGTCATTTTTTTCACATTGTGACCCCAAAATTTTCAACATAGTCTTCTTATCACCCTGCCTCATAATCCTCATACTGTAGGTGTAAATTTCTTAATCCTTGGTAAAATTCCATTCTGTGCCACGGCTGTGGAAACACATTTTAGACAGGATGTGAGAATGTAGTATTCATGAGGTGCTGTGAAGAAATAGCTATGTTCAAACTTTGGAGTGAAAATATAAATGATTGGCAGTTACATGTATGCGTAGGAAAATTTCATTGATTGTGTGTAACTCAGGCATTCTTTGTTACTTTTACTGCAAAATTTGAACATTGCCTTTTTGGGACCCTACATTATGAACACTGGCACTGCCATTTTGTTACTGAATCCTGAAAGGTGATTTTGCACATCGACTGCACCATTCCGCACCACAGGTGCAATAGTACATTTTGGGCAGGATGCAAGAAATGCAGCTGTACTGTTCATGAGGTGGTGTGAAAAGTGGCTATGTTGAAAACTTGGGGTGAAAATATAAACTGGCAAAGTTACAGACGTGCAAAGGAAAATTTCAACAATCATGCATAACTCAGGCATTTTGGGGTATTTTTGCAGCAGATTTTCGACATGGGCTTTTTGGGACCCCACCTCATGCACAATGGCATTTCCATTTCATTGCTCAGTCCCAAAAGGTGATTTCTTTCAGCCACAGTGAAATCATCTTTCAGGACATAGTAATAAAATGACAGTGCTATGTTCATGAAGTGGGGTCCCAAAAAGTCCATGTTGAAAAATTGGTTCATGTCAGAGGGTGTAGACAGAATGAAGAGGGACATGCAGAAGCTTTCAGAAGCTTGACAAATGATCAAGGGTTTGGCAGCTGAAATTCAATGCAAAGAAGTCAAAAATGCATATGGGGCACAAAAACCCTGGAACAACATATCAGTTGGGAGGGAGTGAGGATATAGCATGCACCAAGCAGGAAATGGACCTTGGGGTTATCATCTCTGATGACCTCAAGGTAGGGAAACAGCACGACAGGGCAGCAGGTAAAGCAAAAAGGATGATGGGATGCTTAGGAAGGGACATCACTAGCAGAAAAAGGGAGGTGATAATTTCAATATACAAGACACTAGTGAGGCCCCACCTGGAGTATAATGTGCAGTTCTGGAGACCTTATCTATGTAAGGACATAGACAGGATAGAGAAGGTTCAGAGGAGGGCAACAAAGATGGCACAGGGATTGCATCACAAGTCCTATGAGGACAGGCTGAAAGACCTGAATATGTACTCCCTGGAGGAGAGGAGGGAGAGAGGGGGGGGATATGATAGAGACATAGAAGTACCTTACAGGGAGGAACAGGGTGCAGGAATACACTATTTTCCAGTGAAAAAGATGTTTCAAAACTAGAGGGCATGGGATGAAGTTGGAGGGAGGGCAATTCAGATGAAACATGAAGAAGAATTTTTTCACAGAAAGAGTGGTGGACAAGTAGAACCCCCTGCCAGAGGAAGTGGTGGGGGGCTGAAACATTCACAAGATTTAAGAATGCATGGGTTAGACATAAGGACATTCTGGAGGTCAGGAGTAAGGGCAACAGACTTCCAGAGGAACATAAAGTGAACTTACAAGCTCAACTGCGCAGACTGGGTGGGCCATAGACCTTTATCTGCCAACAGTGTCTATGTAGCTACTGTATGTAAAATATCTACAAATGGCTGCGATATTAACATAGAGAATGTTCTAAATGCCATTGACTGGCTCCATATGGCACTTACCTTTATTCTTCAGTTTGCTGTTTGACTTTGAAGAATGCAGATGTGTCCCAGTCCACAGAAGATGACAGCCGCCAACCTTGGTTGATAAGTATAGGGCAAGGATGTGTGGGGTGGTTGGTTGCTCAGTGGGAGGGTCGGGATGTGAGAGGGGGATGGGGAAACAATGAGAGACCTTTTTTTACAGGAGTTTAACAAAAGATGTTATGGACTGTTTTCTTTTTTCACAGGAACAGTAGAACCATTTATCAGGGCTCTGGGGGTGGGTTCCACAGTGTCTCACACTGCTCTGGGGGGTACAACATGACTGGGTACACTATGTACACTGGGAGTGGGCTCCCTAGAGTCACACACCACCCAATATCAATCCTGTCTCCCCTCTCTAATGCTCTGAAGAAAATCGTGACCACCCAACTAACAGACTACCTCACCAAATACAGAATCCTGTGCCCTGAACAACATCGCTTCTGCCAGAACCATAGCACCACCTCTGCCCTCTTGGAAATTACAAATGCCCTCCATACATCCCTGGACACCAGCTACACTGCTGGCGCTGTCTTTATAGACCTCTCAAAGGCATTCGATACCGTGCACCACTCGCTTCTCCTGGACTCCCTCACTCAGATAGTCCTCTCCCATGAGATCATTGACTGGTTTGCCAGCTATCTGTCTGAGAGAACCCAAACAGTTCGGATTTCCCAATCCCTGTCATTCCCCCACCAAGTCAAGTCTGGGGTCCCTCAAGGCTCTCTTCTTGGCCTACTTCTCTTCTGTCTATTCCTCAACACTCTGCCCAATGCCTGCTCGGAAAAAATTCTATTGTATGCAGACAATGCAGTCTTCTACAACTCACACACTGGTCCCGCAGCCCTCCACTCAGCACCCCAGAAATCCTTCTCTGAAGCTGAATCCTGGTTCATTCAGCATAGATTAGTACCAAATTACAAAAAAACTAAATCCATGATGTTTGCACACCCCCTAAACAAGAACCTAGGACAACCCTTGCTCATTCTGAACTCACTAAAAGACTCCATTGAGCAGGTTACCACTTTCAAATACCTTGGCATCACCCTAGACACAGGTCTCACTTTTCACAACCATATCTGGATGCCCAGCACCACCGTCAATACACATATTGGTCTCCTTCACTGCTATAAGCACTGCCTCCCCCCGAATCTCTCCGCCTAGCCATTTCTGCATCTATTCTATCTCTAATTGATTATGGAATCATCATCTATGGTGCAGCCAACACCACCCACCTACACAAGCTTAGACTGGCCCTCAATAAGGCTTGCAGATTTGCTACAGGCTGTCCTAGACTTACACACGCCTGCACCCTCTATGCCTCAGCAAACTGGCTCAACTTCGATGGGAGGCTAAAGTACCAGGCCTGCCTCTTCGCTAAGAAAATCACCTCAGGATTACTCCTACCAGCCCTCTCTCCACTACTTCAGTCCCCACTGTCTACCTGCCTCACACGGCAATCAGTGACTACCCACTTCAGGGTACCTCGCTGCAAGACCACGTCAGGCCAAAGAACGTTTCGATATCTGGCCCCATCCTGGCTCAACTCACTCCCAAATTCCCTTCTAACTGAACCCAAACTTGGTCAGTTCAAGTCCCAACTAAGGGACCTTATCAACCAGAGATCAGTATGTGACTGCACCTAAACCTGACCTTCCATTTCTACCACCCCACCTCCCCCCTACTTCCTTGACCATGGACCTAACACTGGTCCACCACCTCTGGGCATGCCTATACTGTGACAATGGACCCCAATGTCCTGCCTTGGCCAATGAATGAACTCCTGGGCATGGCTAGTGCCATCGCCCTGAAATGTTATGTTTGTACCTATAACCTTTTGCACTTTGTACCTTATTAGCAGCTCTCTGTTACTATGTATTCCCTGCTGCTATTTTGTATTTTCTGTATTCATTTGCTACCATTCTGTGACCATTGTCTTTAATTACTATGTTAGTTGTTACTTTGTTCATGGTTGTCTCTGTCTTATGTATGATGTGGAACCTTTGTAAAGGAATCCTTGACTCAGAGGTGTTATTTAATATTTATCAATAAACAAACAAACAATAAACACACTGCTGGTGAGGGTGAGCGTTGTGCTGGCATGGGGAATGGGCACTCCGCTGTTGGCAAAACCATTACATACATATTTCAGGACACTGCGAGTGGGTTCCCCAGTGTCCTACAGTGGGGGGAAGGGTGCTTTATCTGGGACACTGGGAGTGGGCTCCACAGTGTCCTACTATGCTGGTGGTGGGGGGTAGGAATAAGATGTTGAAATAGCAAAAAGCACAAAAGACAGTAGCTCAATGGCACAAAACCTTTAGCCTTCAAGCACGAGGTGCACTTACCAGGGTGTTAAACTCAGTTGAAAAGCACCAAGCTGGAAAACCAGCAAAAAGGTCAGCTCTTCATTCAGTCCTATACTAAGTTTAAATCTCAGTTCACAGTGTTGCAGAAAACAAAGTCTGGCAGATCGCCCCAGAGTGGAGATTATGTTTAGAAAAAAAAACTCTAGAGGGTTTATGCAACCTGGGGTGGGGCCCTGGGGTCTGTAGAATAGGCAGGATTGGTTGACTGTTGGTTCCTGTTCCTCTGCTTTGTTGGTTCTGTCTGCCAAAAGGGATTTAGTACTGCAAAATAGTATCCTTGTTCAGTGCAGAATCCCTTTCCATAGGACTCATACAAAGCAGAATCCTAATTCAAAGCGGAATCCTAGTTCGAAGCAGAATCCTAGGTTGAAGCACAATCCTGGTTTGAATCTGAATCCCAGTTCAAAGCAGAAACCTAGTTCGAAGCTGAATCCTAGTTCGAAGCAGAATGCTGTGTTGTGTGGGAAATCTATTTTTCCCCATAGAAAATAATGGGAAAATTCAACGTGTCATAACTTTGGAACACATTTATATTTTCCTACCAAATCTTCAAAAGGAACATCTGTGAGGCCAAGGCTTTCTACCCTGAAAATGTCAGCTCAGAAGCTAAAGCCGTTTCTGAGATACAGGCAGACAAAAAAGTGTCAACCCCCCAAATCTTTATTTTTAACACTCTGTATCTTAGAAAAAGCTATTAAGATAAAATGTATCACTTACAAACACCTCCCAAGGGTAATTATGTGTGCCAAATTTTGTAGGAATCACTTTAACTATTACAAACGTATTAAGATCCAAAAAATGTCCTTTAACATCAATAAACAAACAGCAAAACCCTCAAAAATCTTTTTATTTTCAACATTATGTATCTCAGAAAGAAAATGAGGGATTCAAACCAAATTTGTCAAGTCAAGAGATCTGTACCCTGGGCTGATGCTTGCCAAATTTCCTGCAAATGTTTTCAAGTAATGCAAAGTTATTCAGGTGCAAAGTATGCACAACAGGATGACAGTATGCGAAAATCACTTTCACTTTTATATCTATTTTCTCCAATAGGAAATAATGGCAAATTCAAGATTTAATAACTTTGGAATGGATTACTATTGTTTTACCAAACCTTCAAAAGGTACATCTGTGAGGCCAAGGCTTTCTACCCTGAAAATTTCAGCCCAGCACCTAAAGCCGTTTCTGAGATACAGGTGGCTGAAAAACAGCAAAAAACAGGGAAATCTCTATTTTCAACACTTTATATCTCAAAAATCTCAAAAAGGATTCTAACCAAATTTGGTACATCAACAGACCTACCCCAGCAGATGATGCATGCCAAATTTCAGGAAAATCTGTGAAGCCAATTTGAAGTTATTAACCAGGAAAATTGCCCTTTAACATTAAACACTCCTACAGACCCTAGCTAAACTAGCCCTACCGGACCAGTATAATATGTCAGGCATGAAAGTTAGGAATTTGTTCAAGTTACATAATGTGCAAAATTTACTGTTGTATCTTTCACAAGTTACATAATGTGCAAAAGATACTGTTCTATCTTTCACAAGTTACATAATGTGCGAAAGATACCGTATAGTGTGAAACAACCCCAAAACACCAGTTTCTTTGCCACTTTATAGCAAGACAATGGTTGGGACCTATGAGCTGCAATTTACATGTTGGCAAGCCCTTACCCCACAGATGTGTATTTTGCTGGTTCGGTGAAAAAAATGTACACTGGTTCCAGAGTTACAGCAGTCTGATGTTGCAAATGTTCCCATAGGATAACATTATGACAGCCAAGGGGAATTTCAGTGCCTGTATCTCAAAAATGGTTCAAGATACAGGTTTTTCACTAAGCACAGCTTGGAGATGGCAAGGTCATGAATACAACTGTGAAAGAATATTTTCAAAAGTTGTTATGGTTACTGAGACATTGCAGTACAAGGGTTACTTGGAATGCCTCTAGGCCTGTGCTAAGTGTCTGTACTTATGGGTAGGTGGCAGTGCAGGGCTCAGAGGGCCCACACTCCCACCTATGCATACCATTTATGCTAAACTTTGAGCACTGGGCCCTCCTATGCTATGCCTCTACACTCATGGGTGGGAGTGCAGGGCCCAGAAGGCCCATGCTCCCACCTTTGGATCTGATCATGCAAAACTGAAAGCACAGGGCCCTCCTGCACAATGTCTCTATACTTATAGGTAGGTTGGAGCACAGGGCCTGGAGGGCCCATTCTCCCACCGATTGATACCATCTTGAAATACTGGAGCACAGGGCCCTTCTGTGCTATATCTCTACACTTATGGGTGGGTGGGTGGGGCGCAGAGAGCCCAGAGGGCCCCCTCCCAACTCTGGATCCCATTATGCAAAAGAGTGGGAGCACAGGCCCCTCTTGCACTATGCCTCTACACTTATGGGTGGCTGGGAGCACAGGGCCCAGGGCCTGTGCTCCCCTATGAATACCATTGCAAACCTGGAAGCAGAGGCCCTCCTGTGCTATGTCTGTATATTTATGGGTGGGTGGGTCTGGGCTCCTGCGGCTCCACGTATGGATACTATTATGCAAAACTGGGAGCACAGGGCTTTTCTGATGTATGTCTCTGAAACTTATGTGTACAGTGGTTAGGCGCACTCAGGGCCCCGCGCCTCCCACCCTATGGATACCATTTTGCAAAAGGCAGCATAGGCCATCCTGTGATATGTCTCTATGTTTATTGCTAGGTGGAGGTGAGGCCCAGAGGGCCTATGCTCCCACATGCAGTATGGATATGAGTAACATTACACTTTCTCAAAAAGAAAGGACATTCATTGCAAAAATGTCCATTAATGCATCAGTTAGGGTTGTCATTATAGTGGCAAAAGTTTGGAAATTCCATGTTAGGGTTACCAAACCTACCCCCCACCCCCACCCCCACACACCAACAGGTGTCACGGTGTGTCTTGGGGTTGTAGGCAGTTATTAAATTGCACAAAATTGGGTTTAACATTAAACAGCCTGCTCAACCCTAACTATAGTGGTGCTATCACTACTATTATATGGGTACATATATATATATATATATATATATATATATATATATATATATATATGTATATACATATATATATATATATATATATATATATATATATATATATATATATATATTATTATACTGGTTCAGTATAATGTTAAATTCAAAACTTTGCACTTTAATAACGTTGTACCCCTTTGTCTGACTTACCTGAAAGTTTGCATGCCCAGTCTGGTACCATAGATCTATAGATCTGGAAAGTTTTGTTCCAGTCAGATTTGTGGTTGTGGAGCTGCAGAGTGTGAAAAAGTGTGAGAAATCCTTAATTTTGTGGAATTCTTTGCTCATCTCCACAGCCCGAATGGTTTGTCTGTCTGGTCCAAAGTTTTCAGGGTATATGGGGACTGGGTCAGGAAAGTGTCTTTTGAAGGTTTGGTAAAAAAATATGAATCTGTTCAAAGGTTATTAAACTTTTAAATTTCCCATTATTGCCTATGGAAAAAATATACTGTGTGTCACCATGAAAATGTCTCTGCAAGTACGCACACTTTCCATAAATACCATTGGTTTACATGCAGGACTTTCCTGAACTCACAGAACTTGTGTGAAAGTCCTGCATGTAATCAATGCAATAAAGAGAGTGTGTGGTACTGTCAGTGTATAGTGACAGTTCTTCAGGTAAACAGCCCCATAAAAACAGTTTATTTGCCACTTTATAGCAAAAAAAAAAACAGTTAGGACTTTTGGGCTGAAATTTGCAGGGTGGAAATCCCTTACCCCACGTATGTGCTTTTTGCTGGTTTGGTGAAGAAATTGACATGGGTACAATAGTTACAACACTCTGAAAATGTGAATTTTCCCATAGGATAACATTGTGGCAGCCACGGTGCCTTTCGGCAGCTATATCTCGAAAACAGTTCAAAATACAGATTTTTCGCTAAGCACAGCCACCAAGCATGTATGGAGGTGGCTAGATCATGTATACAACTGCGAAGGAATTTTTTTCTAAAGTTGCTATTGTTTCTGAGATATTGCCACATTTGCAGTACAAGGGTTACTTGGAATGTCTTTAGGCCTGCGCTATGTGTCTTTTCTTATGGGTAGGTGGAAACACAGTGCCCAGAGGGCTCCCACTTATGCATTCCATTTATGCTAAACTGGGAGCACAGGGCCCTCCTGTGCTATGCCTTTCCACTTATAGGTAGCTGTGGATACCAATTTGCAATACTGGGAACACATGGCCCTTCTGTGCTATGTCTCGATACTTATGGGTGGTTGGAAGTGCAGGACCCTGAGGTCCATGCTCCTACATATGGATACTATTATGCAAAACTGAGAGCACAGGACCCTCCTGTGATATATCTATATGCTTATGAATAGGTGGGTGCACAGGGCCTAGAGGTCCTGTGCTCCCACATACAGTATGGATATGAGTAACATTATACTGTCTCAAAAAGAAGGGAAATTCATTGCAAAAAAAGCAATGCATTGGTTAGTGTTGATTTGAGGGGGGAAAGAGGAGGAGGTTTTTCACTGAGAGGGTGGTGGACCCTTGAAATGCACTGCCTGGTGAGCTAGTTCAGAGATCCACAGTGGAGGGCTTCAAGAGAGGATGGGACAGACACAGAAAGTGGATGTATCAGATGATGGCCTGTCCCAGGGGGGTTGGGATTGATGATATGTGTTTCTGGAGCACAAGGGATGGGAGGGTCTTGGCACCCAACTAAGGATCTAAAGTTCGAGCAGACTCGATAGACCGTAAGGCCTAATCTGCTGGCAAATAGTATGTTAGTATGTTAGATTTCACATCAATAAAAGTCTGGAAATTTAATGTTAGGGTTACCAACCCTACCACTCCCCACTCTCCACACACCAACAGGCATCGGGGTGTGCCTTGGGGTCATTGGGCCAAACGGCATCGGGGTATGCCTTGGGGTCATTGGGCCTAACTCTCACCCCACCCGCACAAAGATGGCAGCCACGCTGGGCTGACCCTCTGCATAGCTCCTTTTTTGCGTTTCGTTTTGCTTTTATTTTGTGTTCATTTTTGTTAAGTTCATTGAGCTTGTATTCCGTTTTGTTTTCTTTTTCTTTTTGGCAGTCAGTTGGAGTTCCATTTTATTTGTTTAAAGTCCGCGTTTATCTGTAGTCTGTATTTTGGCAGTTGGCGTTCGTCTGTCTGTTAAATTCCGGTTCTGGACTTCGGTCCTGTACTGAGACTGGGGCTGTTTTTGGAATTTTTATTGAACCCCGTTTTATTCCATTTCTGTTATCTAGTTTGGGGGCTGCTGTGGGCCTGTCAGCAGGATCAGGAGACTGGAGAGAAGCAGTGCCGGTTGTTTGGACCTGGGGGGCAGGCGTGATTGGATCTGCATTCCCGCTCGGGTTTTGTTGTGTTGGGCGGGCTTGTGTTGCAGATTCTGCGCTGTATTGGACTGTGCACCATGTTTGGGGTGCTGCTATTATTTCCACTGACGGACTAGTGGGACCGAGGAGGAGACTACTGGCTTTTGATTTGAACATCTGTATGGCCCAGAAAGTGATCTCAGAAAGTGAACCAGGAAGATATTCCATCGGAGGAGGATAAGCATTGAGGAGTCACACTGGGAGATAAGTACTTTGTGATTGGACAGTAGTGTCTGTGAATTGCTTCAAGGAACTGCTGGCATGCTATGTTGGCGAGTTTATTTTTTAATTAGCAAACTTGTAATGCTTCACTGAAGTGAGGACGATCTGGGCATTTAGTATTCCGCTTCATACTCATCCTTTGAGGGGTGCCTGTGTGTGCATTGGGGCCGCTACAGGGGTGCCGATGCACAGCTAATGAAGAGTGGATGTGCTATCGGTGGCCTACAGGTCTCTCAGGGGAGCCTTCTTTTTAGCGGGCTCCAGCTGGGGTCCAAGGTCGTGGCTCCACAGCGCGGGGTATTTCCCTCGTAGGGTGAGTGGTGGAGGGTTTTTTCTTTCTGCCCTGACTTTCCGAAAGCAAGTTTTGATTTCTAAATAAATATCTTATTGGGAATTGAATTGCTGCATATGAATTGAATTTTACCTCAGAGGTAGTGAGAGAATCTCTGTGGTTTTAATAACTGATTGAAAGATCTTCCTATTGGTAGTGAGAGTGGCTTTCAGGTATTCATCTGCGGACTGCTTTTTGGGACTTGGGCCCCCATGGACTTATTGATTGTGGGGCCTAAGAAATTTCTGGGATCCTTTTAGAGGTACCAGCAGCTGGTGAGAGTGGTGCTGGGGCTTCTTGAGGATTATATTGTGGACTTTTCTTGGGAATTTGACTGTCAAAAGATTTTGAAAATTTTGAATAGAAAGTGACTGTGCTATTCTGTGTATTGCCATTTTTATTCGATTTGCAGTTTTCTTGAATTCCTTTTGAAAATTTTATTTAGGTTTTGTTTTAGGGAATTGTTTTGGGGGTTTATTGGTGTTTTGATTTGTGTGTATGTGTGTTTTGTGTGTGTGAGTGTGTGTGTATGTTTTGTGTTTGATTGAGATTATGTAATTGGGGGAGGATGTGTCTGGAAATGCAGGTAAATCTGGGTTGGGCCAGGATAGTGTATGGGTCATCCCGGCTGTTTGATCTTCGGCCCTTTTTCAGTCCTCCTGTATCAGATACTACAGCTAGGTGGTGTAGGGAGGCTGGAATTGGGAGGAGTCATAGGATTCGATCGGGGCTGGGTGCCCCATGCACTATGGGTGGTAGGATCAAGGTAGTGGGGTGTAGAAGGCTCCCTGGGATTAGACTGGACTTGGGGAGAGGCCTGAAGTGTTTAGTTTCTGTCACCAGGGTTCCCACCAGACCGAGGGGACAGGTAGCCAATAGGGCTGCATTGTCCAATAATCCCCTGAGGGTGGTGCTATGCAATGCCAGATCGGTCAGAAACAAGACGGCAATTATAGCGGACTTGATTTCTCTGGCCAATCTGGCTTGCATTATGGAAATCTGGATTGGTGATGATGCTGGCCCAGTTTTAGAGGCTGCCATCCTGTCCGGGTATACTGTAATGCACTGCCCCAGAGTGGAATGTAGGGGTGGGGGGGTAGCCATCTCTTTTAGATCTGAGCTGGGCTTCACCGTGCACCCAGTGAGAACACCACTTTCTTTTGAGTGTGTGGCCATCCATGGGGAACAGGAGCAGGTTGCTTGGTCCTCTTGATTTATCTCTCTGCTGGGGCGTCGGGAGATTTCCTTCAGGAAGTGGCCGATTTCATCATCGGTGAAACATTGGAGGCCCCCAGATGTTTAGTGCTGGGGGACTTCAATGTTTGGGCTGAGGATGAATCATCTCGGCTGGGTTACAATTTCCTCCAGATGATGTCTTCTCTGGGCTTCGTGCAGGGAGTATCTTCCATGACTCATCAGGGTGGCCACATGCTGGATTTGATGTTCTCACTGGGGCTTGAGATAAATGGTCTCAGTGTTGATAGGGTCGTTTGGTCCGATCATTGCACGGTGAAGTTCCGGTTCGGGGGCCCCCCCGGTAGCTCTTCCCCTGCAGAGATGGTCAGCCACAGCCCTTTGAGGGCTTACCCTGAGGGTTTCTTGGTGGTGACTGAGCCTATCTAGTGTGAACAATGCATGCGGGGGTGTGTGTGTGCGCAGTAATGGATGCCTATAATAGGGCGCTTTCTGGTGTGCTTGACTCCCTCGCACCAGTCCGTGTACGACCCAGGTCTTCTCACTTGAGGTCCCCTTGGTTTGATTGGGAGCTCAAGGAGATGAAGACTCTGGGTCAGAGATTAGAGCACTGCTGGCAGAAGTCTGGCCTGGAGGCAGACAAACTGGCCCTGCGTACTCACTATGGTGCATACCAGGGGGCAATCAACCATAAGAAGGCAGAATTTCTGTCCAGGGAGATTGCTGCGGGGAGGAACCGACCAACTGTGCTCTTTCAGACTGTGGACAGGCTTCTTCATCCTGCCTGTCTACAGCTGAAGGTAGCTTCTTTGAATGCATTGTGTGATGGATTTGCTAGGATCTTCTCGGACAGGGTGTCTGCCATCAGGTGGGGGGTTCCACCAGTGGACCAGAATCTGATTGACAGTGATTGCCATGGGCTTCTGAAGAGCTCTCCATCTGTTTGGGGTGAGTTTAGATTGGTGGAGGTGGCTGAGGTCATTGAGATTGCTTCTAGGCCTCGGCACACCTTTTGTGAACTGGACCCAGTGCCAACTCGTTTCTTAATGAGATGTGTTGACTCTGTTGGCCCGGTGTTTGCCTTGATTGTCCAGTGTGCCTTGTTGGAGGGGGTCTTTCCTGATATCTTGAAGGAGGCATTGGTGAGGCCCTTCTGAAAAAAACATTGTTGGACCCTGATATCAAGACAAATTACCATCCTATCTCCAATCTTCCATTTTTAGGTAAGATTGTTGAGAAGGTGGTGGCGCTTCAGCTTGAGGAGCGTCTCGTGGCCCATAATCTTTATGAGCTATTCCAGTCTGGATTTCATGCAAAGCATAGCACAGAAACTGCACTAGTTCGGGTACACAATGACCTCCTTAGGGCTAGAGATCAAGGGGAAGGGACAATTTTTGTTCTCCTCGATCTCTCCTCAGCATTTGACACGGTGGATCATCGAGTGTTACTTGACCATCTAAGGGAATTCTGTGGACTTGCAGGCTCTGTCATATGCTGGTTTGAGTCTTTTTTATCCAACAGGAGGCAGAAGATAGTGATGGAGAATTTCTCCTCCTCCCCTGACCACCTGTTGTGCGGCATTCCCCAGGGTTCGGTCTTGTCACCGATGTTATTTGCCGTGTACATGCTACCCCTGGGAGAGCTCATTAGGAAGTACAGCTTGGATTTTCACTGCTATGCTGATGATACCCAGCTGTACTTTTCCTTTGCCCCTGGAACATCTTGTGCAGTAGAAGAGCTTAACAGCTGCCTTGCTGAAATCAATGACTGGATGGCCTCCAGTTGGTTGCGACTTAACTCCAGTAAGATGGAGGTACTGGTGGTGGACTAGAACAGAGGATGTGATAGGTTGGCCTCTGGTGCAGAGACAGGACTTTGCCTTGGCTCTGTACCATTGAAGGCCTCCTCTAGGGTGCGTGATCTGGGTGTTATTCTTGATAGCAGTTTGACACTTGAATTTCAGGTGTCTTCTGTTGTACATACTAGTTTTTATCTTCTGAGGAATATCACCAGGATCAAGCCCTTAGTTACGCCTCTGCACCTCCCCACTTTGGTGCATGCCTTTGTGACGTCCAGGCTTGACTACTGTAATGCACTCTATCTCGGGGTCTCTGGGGGTACCCTCTGCTGACTGCAGTTGGTGCAGAATGCGGCAGCGAGGTTGTTGACAGGACAATCTAAATACTGTCATATAACCCTGGTGCTACATCATCTGCACTGGCTGCCGACTAGGTGGAGGGTCCTCTTTAAGGTGGGTTTGCTCACCTTTAAGGCTCTACACAGCCTGGGCCCTGGCTACCTGAATGACCTTCTTACACTTGCTGTCTCGGTCCGTTCCCTGAGTTCCTCTTCTTGAGGCCTCCTTGCGATTCCCAGGATGAGGTTAAGAACTGCAGGCAACAGAGCATTTAGTGTCGCCGCTCCCTTCCTGTGGAATTCGCTTCCGATAGTTGTTAGGGAAGCCCCATCTGTTGAGGTTTTTAAGGCCCGACTAAAGACATTTTTTTTGATCAGGCATTCCCTGACTATGCTTTATAGTTTATATTGTTTAATTCTTAATAATGAAACAAATTGTGTAGTAAAATAAGGTTTTAATTGTTTGAAGTTGTATATTTTATTGATTGTATTGTGTTGTGCTGTATTTATTTGATTAATGTACGGCACCCAGAGCCTCCGGGATGGGCGTCTTTTTAAATAAAATTTGCCTTGCCTTGCCTTCCCTTATACTGTATCATCTCAGCTTGTTTACACATGGCATGGGGTGAGAGTTGGGCTGGCGACCTCAAGACTCACCCAGCCGCCTGTTGGTGAGTGGAGGGCCGGGGGTGGGATGGTAGGGTTGGTAACCCTAACATCGAATTTTCAGACTTTTGATAGTGTGAAATCAACCTCAACTGATTCACTAATGGAGTTTTTTGCAATGAATATATATATATATATATATAATATATATATATATATATATATATATATTTGTATATTATTTTGGAGGCAATAGTTAGGATTGATGAGGGTGTTTAATGTTAAAAGACAATTTTTGCAGCTTAATAACTTGGTAATGGTTTATGGAGTTGCTTGAAATTCGGCCTGTACAAGCGCTGAGTGTAGGTCTGTTTGTGTGGCAAACTTTGTTTGAATTGCCTTTGTTGTTTTTGAGATACAAAGTGTTGAACATAAAGGTTTTGTGCTTTTTGCTGTTTTTTTGCTCGCCTGTATCACAGAAAGGGCTTTAGCTTGTGGGCTGAAATTTTCTGGGTAGAAATCCTTGGGCTCACTGAGGTGCCTTTTGAATGTTTGGTGTAAAAATAGTAATTTGTTCGAAAGTTATAAAATATTGAATTTCCTATTATTTCCAATGGGGAAAAATAGATGTCAGACATAACTAGCATTTGTCAATGCCGAATGTTGCTTGCTTCTATGTGCTATTTAGGTATTTGGAAGTCATTGGAGTGCAAATATTGAAAATTCACGAACTTACGAGCGTGCATAGGAACTGCACAATGCACACTCGTAAAACAGTAATTTTTAGGAATTTTTTCACCAAATTTTCAACATAGCCATTTTAAGACCTCTGCTAATGAACAGTGTCACTGTGATTTTCTTAATGTGTCCCATACGTTGATTTTGCACACCGACTGCGCCATTGCACACTACATGGGCGGAAACACATTTTGGGCAGGATGTGAAAAATGAGAGCTGTACTGCTCATAAGGGGTGTGGTAAAATGGCAATGTTGAAAATCTGGAGTGAAAATATTGAAAATTCGCAAACTTACGAGCGTGCGTAGGAACTGCGCAACGCACGCTCGTAAAACAGTCATTTTTAAGAATTCTTTCACCAAATTTTCAACATAGGCTTTTTGAGAGCCCACCTTATGAACACTGGCAGTGTCATTTTGTTAATCGGTCCTGAAAGGTGATTTCACGCAGTGACCGTGAAATCACCCTTCAGGCCCGATTAACATCATGACAGTGCAAGAATTCATGAGGAGGGCTCCCAAAAACCCCATGTTGAAAAT
This sequence comes from Neoceratodus forsteri, assembly GCA_016271365.2. Taxonomy (NCBI): domain Eukaryota; kingdom Metazoa; phylum Chordata; order Ceratodontiformes; family Ceratodontidae; genus Neoceratodus; species Neoceratodus forsteri. The sequence goes on from CM057453.1 coordinate 1,269,709,017, forward strand.
TTGGGGCCAAAATTCCCAAAAATGCCTGAGATATGCAACAAAGTTGAAAAAACCCTATCTATCCCATTATACAGCTTACCGGCATTTCCTCAGTTCCCGGTCGGCTTTAAAGAGTGCAGACGTGTTCCCGGTCCACCGATGATCGTTGCACTGAGCTCCGGAGGTAAGTATGGGGTGAGGTGGGTGTGGGGAGGCAGGGTGAGCAGTGAGTGGGTGCAGGTTGTGGGAGGGGGCAGGGAGACTACAAGGGACCGTTTTTTTTATTCACAGTTTTTTTTTTTTAAGAAGACAACGCAGGACATTTGCCACGCTGGGGTGGGCTCCCAGCGTGGCAGCAGGAAAAGCTGTTTGGGGGGATGTGGAGCCAATGGGGAATTGGGCACCCCCATCAGCCAAAACAAGATCTGCCACGCTGGGGTGGGCTCCCAGCATGGCACCTGGACAGCTGTTGGGGGGAGCGTGGAGCCGACGGGGGATTGGGCACCCCCATCAGCCATACAGTGTGTGCATGGGGGGGAGCGCATCAGCACACAATATGCATGCTTGCGCGTGTGCGTGGGGGGGAGAGCTCTGCTCACTGAAGACAAGCTCTCCCTTTCAACTGTATGCCACTGCATTTTGGAGCTGTCATAGACAGCTGCAGCACTCATTGGGGAACTGGGGCCATGCCTGCAAGCACACTGACTGCACTGGAAGACAGGCTGACACACCTCCGAAAATTCAGATGATGGCACTATGTTTCTTGCACATGCGGGCAAGCAACATAAAAAAGGATTCTGTGTCACAGAAGCCAGCACAAAAATGGATTCTATGTTGCATTATGATTCTGTGTCACAAAAGGATCCTTTATCGTGCTTTCCCATTGACTACAATGGGAAAGCATCATGAAGGAACCATTTGTGAAACAGGATTATACATTGCACTAATCCCATTGTAGTCAATGGAAAAGCACGATAAAGGATCCTTTTGTGAAACAGGATTCTATTTTGAGCTTTGCTTCCATGTATTTAAATGGGGTTTTTGACTTTTATATATAACTCTGCCAATTTTTAATTTTTTCACGCCTGATTCTTAACATGGCCTTTTGTGGAGCCCACCACATGAACTATATGACTCTCATCTTGTAACTCCTGTCCAGAAGGTGTTTTCATGGTCTGTTAGCAAAATCACCTTTCAGGTGGGGTTTGTGTAATGACAGTCATATTGTTCATGAGGTGGGGTCATAAGAAGGAAATTTTTTAAATTTGGTGTGAAAATATGTAAACATGGCAGACTCATGCTTATTTGTTGCAATTTCCATACACACACTCATAACTGTGGAATTTTTAAATATTTTGACTCCAAATTTTCAACACAGCATTCTTATTACTCCACCTCATGTATGTCACACCTGTCATTTTCAAATCCTGGCCAAAATGGTTTTTCACACCTGTGGCATGCAATAGCATTGTAGCTGTGCGGAATTACATTTCGGCGAGGATGTCAACATTTTCTGCACTGGGTACATGAGGTGGGGTAACACCATGGCTATGCTAACAATTTTGTCATTGTTGTCTTATACATGGAAGTGCAGGACCTGTAGAGCCCTGTGCTTCCATGGCTACATACATATATGCATCTATGGGGGGATGGAAGCGCATGGCCCACAAACAAATAATGATATGATTATACTATCTCAAAAAGTAAGGAAAATCATTGCAAAAAATATCATCATCATTGCATCAGTTCAGGTTATTACTAAAGTGACAAATGCAGGGAAACAGGGTAAACGCTAACACCCCACCCCCACCCTGCAGAGACTGACAGGTGTGGGTAGCCTTGGAGTCATCAGCTCTAATGCCCCCGCCCCAACCTGTAGAGACTGACAGGTGTTGGAGGGGTGCCTTGGAGTCATCAGCCCTAACACTCATTCCATTTCATAAGTAAATAAGCTGAGATGGGCACAGCATGGTTGAATGGGGTGAGAATTATGGCTGACGACTTCAAGGCACCCCCCCGACACCTGTTGATCTCAGCAGGGTGGGGGCTGGGGCATTACAGCTGATGACTCCAAGTTCCCCCCACACCTGTCAGTCTCTGCAGGGTGGGGGTGGGGTGTTAGGGTTTCTAACCCTAACACACCATTTTCCTGTGTTTGTCACTTTAGTAACAACCCTAACTGATGCATTAATGAAGTTTTTCTTGCACTGAATAATCACACATTATCTATCTATCTATCTATCTATCTATCTATCTATCTATCTATCTATTATAGGGATGCAGTCATGCCCCATATAGTTAGGGTTGAGTAGACACTTTAATATTAAACCTCAGTTTTTGCACATTAATAACTTTGCAACCATTCAATGGATTCACATGAAATTTGGAATGCTTTGCCTGGTATTGTAGATCTCTTGATCTGCCAAGTTACATTTTGGTCAGACTTATGGTTTCTGTGCTGCAAAATGCTGCAAAATGCATTTTTTGTCACTTTTGACACTTTTTTGCTCATGGTGCTGCAACCACACCGTGTGGTCTTTTGGTCTGAAACGTGGAACGTAGAAAGAGTTTGGGTCAAGAAATAATCCAATATTGGTTTGGTAAAAAAATATTAATCCTTTCAAAAGTTATTTAATTTTTAATTTTTGAGTTCTGAGCATGCTTAGTTCACTCCAAAATTTATGTGTATTTTTGATGAACTAGGATTGGTCTCACCGTCAAGGATTTTGTCAGCTCGCTGACTAGGATCCTGGTCCACCTGAAAATTTCTTGTCTGTGAGCTTGCGTGTTAATAACTTTGCTATCATTCAATGAATTTGTATGAAATTTGGAATGCTCTGTCTGGTATGGTAGAGCTCTTAATCTGCCAAATTACATTTTGGTCGGACTTATGGTTTCTGTGCAGCAAAACACTACAAAACATGTTTTTCGCCACTTTTGACATGTTTTTTGCCCATGGCGCTGCAGCCAAACTATGTGATCTTTTGCTCTGAAAATTGGAACATAGAAAGAGCTTGGGACAGGGAACAATCTTGCATTAGTTCGGTAAAAAAAATTTATCAGTTCCAAAGTAATTAAATTTTAAATTTTTGGGTTCTGAGCATGCTCAGTTCACTCCAAGATTTATATAGTTATTTTTCAGACAAAGATTGGGCTCTTGGTCAAGGATTTTGTAGCTCGCTGACTAGGATCCTGGTCCCCTAGAAAATTCCTTGTCCGTGAGCTGCCATCTTGTTTTTCAGTTTTTCCCCAAAACAAAATGTTGTAGCTCTCTCCACTGGTGACTTTTGGGCCAAATGAGGTATGGGTTTTGTTCAGGATGACCCCCTCTACAAAGCCATGCCTTTGGTTTGGCTCATTTTGGTCCAAAAATAGCTTTTTAAGATTAAAAAAGTCTTTGTTCATGACTCAGTAATGATCCTAGTCCGTGACCTGTCAAAATCCTAGTCCACGAGCTCGTGGTCAAGGATTTTGCTGCCTCACAGATTAGGATTTTAAAAAGGTTACCATTGGATTGCTAATGAATGGTTTGGTCTTTTTACTTGAAATGTTCAGGATATTGAGGGGATGCCCTACAGGTGTGAATAATGCTGCTTAGATGTTGGGAAATTAAGCAGTTCCATACACATGCCATCATGAAGTTGAGATTTTCCCCATAGGATAACACTGTGGCACCCATTGTGCTTTTCGGTGCCCATATCTTGAAAATGAAGTGAGATACAGATTTTTTGCTACTGGTGGTTTAGAACCACTGGAATAAGACTGGAAATCACAGACTACACCTGCAGTGGAATTTTTGTTGTGGGTTGCACTGTTAATGAGATATTTTCAAACTGGGGGCACAGGGGTTTAAAGAGTGCCTGTCCAGTGCTTTTCAGTGCCCGGTGCCCATATCTCATAAATGATGCAAGATACCAGTTCAGCCATTCATTTTTGCTGTGTTACTCACTGTCATGATTACAACAACACTTGAATTTTTTTTCTAGCTGTTACGGTTCCCGAGACATTGGCAAATTAGTGTTATAAGGGTTCATTGCTGTATAGTGCTGATGTATGGCTCCGTAGCTATGTGTAAGTGGCAGCACAGGGCCCAGAGGATCTGTATTCCTACAGATACATATTATTATGCAGAAATTGGCAACTTGGTGGGAGCGAGGGGCCCTCCCACCAAAACATGTTATTTACTGGTTATATTACACTTTTTCCAAAAGTAAGGAAATTCATTGCAAAAAACTTCATTAATGAATCAGTTAGGGTTGCTTACACAGCGACAAAAGTGAGGAAATTCAACGTTAGAGTTTTCAATGCTAACTCTGAATCCCTCCCGACACATACAAGCAGGGGATGGTACAACACAACACAACCAATCAGGAACAGACACCATAAGGTAACAGAAAGAACATACAACTCTGTAAACATACCACAAGAGGCATCCATCATCATCTTTCAGCAACCGTATCACTTCTGGTGCCATCCCAGTGTCTTGGAGGGGTACATCCACATGCTTTGCAAAGATGTGGGTAGGTGTTAAGAAGCCTATGTAGAACCATTTTGGTGAAAGTTCTTTAATATGAGATGGTTATGACTGTTTCATTCTATTTTGCTACACCTGCTCATAACTTGATGCATTGAAGTATGTGGGCCACAATCTCTTATATTTATGCAGATGGATACACAGTGTATGTCCACCCGAGGAGGGATAGAAATGCAGAGTGTAAACCAACTGACTGTGTGACTGTGACTTATACATACTGTTCTTTTGTGTGGTTGGAGGTATGGAAGCACAGGATGTATAGTATGATGTGGTTCTGCTGTTAGCTATGTACACTCTTCTACTATTTGCATGTAGGGATGTGACTGCACGTAGGTATGTGACTGTACTGTGAATAACTCCACAATCCACACCTGATCTATGCAGACTGTTGTAGTACCTACATGGACCAATAGTGTTCCCAACATTTCATAAAGACACTGTTCTATTATGTAAATGTGGGGCTAGGAGTGCACTGTCTTTTGGACCATGCACTCTCATCCATAGATTGACATAGTATGTTAGAATCCATAGAAAACACTGTTCATGTGTCACTGTGGCACACTGCCCTCCTAGTCTTATATCAAGATAGTGCAACACTATCCATATGTCACATTGTACATATGTCACAGTGAGAACACAGGGTAGTTTGGACCGTGCACTACCATACCTCTATTGAAATAGTACAAGACAATTCATGTGTAACACTATCCATATATAGTGTATGTTAGAACGTTGTATTTGTTAAAAATCTAGGTTTCCCTAGTGTTGTTGTACCATCAATGTGATGTCACAGTGTTGTTGTACCATCATGGGTACATCACATCAATGGTACAACAGATCTTACAACGTCTGTGCATGTGTGACTCGTGGTTCTTGGTGACAAGAAAATGGGTAGTGTACTCCCGACATCACAGCATGACCACGAAACAAGCCGCAAGTTTTTTCTCATTACTTTTGCCCATACACTATAAAAGACAGTGTATAGGCAACAGTGAACAACAACACTGGTTCACTTCTCGAGGTTTTCATGCCAACTGAAAACCTCTCGAGCTTTGCTCTTGAGGTTTTCTTGGTTGTCATGACAACCTTTCAAAGTGAACAACAGTATTGTTGTTCACTGTTGCCCATACACTATCCTTTATGTTGCATTTTTGTCACTGTGACATATAGGCAGTGTGACATATGTACTGTGTTGTAGTATGATGATGGAGCAATTGGACAGCAGAATATGAAGCACCCTGTACTCTCACTGTAACATATGGATAGTGTGAAATACATATTGTATTGTACTTATATCTTGATGAAGGGATGGGTGTGCAGTATCTGAACAACCATCAGGTGACACTGTGACACATGGACACAGTGACACATAGTGTTGTACTATTCTAATGCAGAGATGGTAGGGCAGGGTACATAGCACCCTGTGGTCCCTCTGTGACATATGTAGAGTGTTACTCTATCTCAATGGAAGGATGGAAGAACAGGGCCCAACCCACCATGCAGTCCTACCATAACTTATGGGTACTGTTGTACTATCTGCATGGAGCTATACAGTTCATGCACTGGCCATCTTACATGGTTGCACAGCATGTGGGTGTACCCCCCCAAGACACTGGAATGGCAACAGAAGTGATAAAGTTGCTGAAAGATGATGATGGATGCCTCTTGTGATAAGTTTACAGAGTTGTATGTTCTTTCTGTTCCTTACAGTGTCTGTTTCTGATTGGTTGAGTTGCATTGTACCATCCCCTGCTTGTATGTGTGTTGTGTGCATGTGTGTGGGGAGGGATTCAGAGTTAGGGTTGAAAACCCTAATGTCAAATTTCCTCACTTTTGTTGTTGTGTAAGCAACCCTAACTGATGCATTAATGAAGCTTTTTGCAATAAATTTATGCAATAGGTGTGGACAAAATATCCATTACATAAAACCTGATATTTGGGCTACTGTGTACATAAATTTATTTTACGTACATAGTAGCTACATCACCAGGATTTATGTACACAGTTGCTATGCCATCAGTCGATTTATCCTCACAGTTGTTATGTCAGTAGATCCAGTACAAGCACCCAGAACTAATTTAGAATGTTCAGCCTCAGTAGCAGAACTAACCATATTCAAATGCGAATAACATTAAAATGAAAAAGATAGCATAGTACTGTGAGCACAAAAGTTGTTCATCACAAAAATATCTACAGAATGAGAGGTGTTTCATTTATAGATACCTCTTAGAGTTTTTTATAATCAGCAAGAAATGGCAGAAAACTCCATTTTTATTCACTTTTGTGACTAACAAATGACCCCCCCCCCAAAGAAAAGTAGAAAAAATAAAGAATTATGTATCAAACATTTTCATTATGTACTGTACTGGGCATAATGTAAAGTTGGAGTGTCCATAGCAACCACTTAACAAGAACTATGCTAAGCAGAGCTACACTGGGAAAACCACAAAAAGTCCATTTAAGTTTACATTAAGAATTAAATGAACAATTTAACACAAAACTCATTGCACTATCCTAAAGGATCCCTATTGCATAAGTGGAATACATGACAGGACCTTGTGCAATACATACTTTATTTTCACTCAAGCTGTTTGACCCCGGACACATTACTCTTAGTTTATGCCACTCGTGAGATTACCCAAGTGCAACAGCTCTTGTGGAAATAAATCATGTATTCCACAGATCCCTGTTATGTAGTATATATATATATATATATATATATATATATATAGTAGAGGTCACTGGAAACTGTACAAGATAAATGCATTATCACACACTAAACCACTGCGTATTCCATTTATGCAACATGTTTAGATGTTGTGTGAACATTTTGATTTTGGTAGGTGTAAATAATTTGTCAAAAAAGGGAAAAGAAAATTGAATTTTATGCTGTTTTTTGCTAATTATAAAAAAAACAAAATGGTATCTATAAATGAAACACCACTCATTTTGTAGATATTTTTGAGCTGAACATTTTTTGTGCTCACAGTACCATGCTATCCTTTTTTGTTTTAAAGTTAGTCATATTTGTTTGTCAAAAAAGTGAACAAAAAATTACATTTTCTTCTGTTTTCTTGCTAATCATATACAATATACAGGGTTTATATAAATGAAACATTATTCATTTTGTAGATAATTTTGTGCTGAACAATTTTCGTGCTCACAGTACCATGCTATCCTTTTTTGTTTTAAAGTTATTCATATTTGTTTGTCAAAAAAGTGAACAAAAAATTACATTTTCTTCTGTTTTCTTGCTAATCATATACAATATACAGGGTTTATATAAATGAAACATTATTCATTTTGTGGATAATTTTGTGCTGAACAATTTTCGTGCTCACAGTACCATGTTATCTTTTTTTGTTTTTAAGTTATTCACATTTAAATATGGTTAGTACTGCTTCTGAGGCCGAACATTCTAAATGAATTCTGAAGAGAACTGTGTAGATAAATGAGCTACTGATGTAGTTACTATGTGGATAAATGGGTGATGATGTAGTTACTGTGTGGATAAATAAATGTATCCACATAGTAGCACAGATAAATGGATTTATCAGTGCAGATTTATTCAGACACCTGTTGAATAAATATATATATATATATATATATATATATATATATATATATATATTGCAAAAACTTCTTTAATGCATCAGTTAGGGTTAATAGCACAGCAACAAAAGTTAGGAAATGTGATGTTATGGTTCAAAACCCCAACTCTACATTTCCCCACCTCCCCCCCACACACACACATGCAAGACACATGCAACATTGTAAGACACTATACCACTCCAGAGTTGTATGTTACTTCTGTTACCTGATGCTGGTTGTCTCTGGTAGGTTGTGTTGCCTTGGCCCTTCCCTTGCTTGCATATGTATGTGTGTGTGTGTGGGGGGGGACATGCAGAGTTATGGTTTTGAACCCTAACATCACATTTCCCAACTTTTGTCACTGCGTTATTAAACCTAACTGATGCATTAAAGGATTTTTTTGCAATGAATTTCCCTTCTTTTTGAGAAAGTGTAATGTAACTGGTAAATGGTATGTGTTAGTGGGAGCGTGGGGCCCTGTGCTCCCTTCACATTGTCCATTTTTTGCATAATGGTAGGTATATGTGGGAACGTGGGCCCCCTGGGCTCTGCGCTGTCACTCACACATAACTATAGAACCATACAGCAGCACTATAGGGCAAGGAACTCTTGTAACAGCAATGTGCCAATATATCAGCAACCATAGCAGCTAGAAAAAAATTCAAGTGTCATTGTAATTATGACAGCAAGATGACATAGTTTGACTGAATAAATATCTCACATCATTTATGGGATATGGGCATCAAACAGCACTGGAAAGGCACCCTTGGAATCCTTGGAACACACATTTGCCAATAGCTCCATAACCGTAGCAAGTAGGAGAATAATTCCACTGCAAGTGTAATCTATGATTTCCAAACTTCTTTCAGCAGGTTAGTTCACAGTGAAAATTCTGTATCTCGCTTCGTTTTCGAGATACGGGCACTGAAAGGCGTAACAGACGCCGCAATGTTATCCTATGGGAAATTTCTCAACTTTGGAATGCTGTAACTTTGGGTCTCTTGAATGTTTTGACACCAAACTACCAGGGCTTTCCACCCTGCAAATTTCAGCCCAAAATACCCAAACATTTTGTTGCAGGAGGATGGCAAAGATTTGCATTTTTTATTTTTTTTTCAATTTAACATTTATTCAACATTTTTCAAATACAGAGAGAGGATCTTCTGTTAACATACATAAAACCAATATACATAATATCGGTATAACCTTGGAAAAAGGATCCCCTCTCCCCTCCCCCACCCCACCTCGGTTCACACAGGAGAGTCTTTCTATTAATAAATTATCTACTACCAAGTGTAAAAACTTCTATGTACTCTGAAGCGTATACAGGGTTAGCAAAGAACCCCAGTTTTTGAGAAACTTCTGTGACTGGTTATTCAAACTAGCAATGGTCTGCTCTAGGCGAAGGTTGGCCAACAATTCCTGTAGCCATTCACTGTAAGAAATTTCCAACTCGTCCTTCCAATGTCGCAAAACCAGTCTCTTAACAGACCATGCAATGAGGGTTATATGATATCTTCTGCTGGTAACAGTAACGGAAGTGAGGTCACCCAGGACACAGATTTCCGGTGTGAAAAGGTCTGACAGACCCAGAAGGGGGTCAGCTTTTTGTTTGATGGCGATCCAAAGGGAGGCAACCTTAGGAAATTTCCAGAAGATGTGAAAAAGGTCGCCTTCATTCTGCTGGCACCTGGTACAAACAGGTAAAGAGATCCAGCCTAATTTCACCATCTTCTGGGGAGAGTAATACAGATTGTGTAGTAGTTTAAACTGTATCAAACGAAGTCTGTCCTGAGTCAGAAACTTGTGACAGGCCTTCCATAAGGAGGGCCAATTTAAATCGTGTTCAGGAAAAAGTGTGGCCCAGTACGGGGATGCACCAAGATAATCAGGCCACTTCCTACTATACAATATCTCATACAATTTAGAGACAGCATGCAGGAGGCCCACATGGGGAATTAAGTCCGGGAGAGGTAGACCCAGGGATGTTGGTGGCGCTTTACCAAAGCATTTTATTATGAGGTGCCGCAACTGGTATATTCTAAAGACTGCAGAATTCAGAATATGAAATTTGTCAAGGATTTCAGAAGAGGTTAACCATTGACCATCCAGTTTTCAAAGGGTGGAAAGAGAACAGTTCCCTATCGGGGGATCGATCTCAACTGTAATGGGCCACCCTCAGTTGTGAGATTGGGATTACCCCACCAAGGTTGAGCTGGGTCCAAGGTATGCTTATACTTTAGGAAGGAGCAAAGCTGCAAGTGGATATGAACGGATAATGCCACAGGAGTATTTTTAAGCGTGGAAGGTAGAGACCTTGGGTTAACATGTAATAATGCAGCAGGCGAGAGCCCCTGGGCATGTATTATGCTCTTCTCTATATGGAGCCAAATGGGATCGTAGGACTGCTCCTGTTGGGGGTAGTCCCACCTAAGCCATTGCAAATATTTGTTCAACTGGCTGGTCCAATTATAGAGCCCTAAATGGGAGAGAGTATCAACCCCCCTTTCAATTTCGATTTGACAAGTTTGTCATAAGCTATCCGGGGCTTTTTATCTGACCAAATGAAGGCCAAGAAAGTCTGATGGATTTTTTTAAACCACTTCAGCGGCAATCTAATGTTCAAAAGATTTAGTGGATAAAAAAGCCTCGGAAAAACATTCATCTTGATAAGGTTGATTTTACCCCAAATAGATAGGGGGAGTAATGCTCATCTATTGAGATCTTGTCTAATAGTGGTTGTCAAGGACTCGAGATTTAATTGGAAAAATCTACTTGGCTCCCTGGTCAAGTACAGCCCCAGATATTTCAATCTGTTAGGCTGCCAAGAGAAACCCACCGATGTCGCCGCAACCTTTAAAGCCTTGTGATTCAAGGGGGAAGACTACCATCTTGTCTTCGTTCAATTTATAATTAGACATAGAACTAAATTCTCTTAGTGTGTATAGTAATGCAGGTATGGATTCCTCGGGTTGAGATAGTTGAAGGAGAAGGTCATCCGCATACGCCAACACTTTGACAGTGCACTGCTGAATACCTACTCCCTGAATTTTCGTGTTGTCCACAATCCTCCGGATGAGCGGTTCCACATAGATATTAAACAAAAGGGGGGAATAATAGACAATCTTGCCTGGTGCCCGCATGGAGCCTAAAGGAATCAGATAAAACCCCATTGCAGACGACACGGGCCGTGGGAGATTTATATAAGACCCTTATCCACTCTATAAAAAGGGGAGGGAATCCAAAGGCTACAATTGACTGGAAGAAAAAGTTCCAGTCAGCCCTGTCAAATGCCTTCTCGGCATACAAAGAGATAAGCACAGCAGGAAAATCAGCATCCCTGGAAGCCGAGAAGACATGCGAGAGGGTTCTAAAGTGGTCAACCGAAGATCTCCCCTTCATGAAACCTACCTGCTCTGGACCTATAATATCTGTCAGGACGAGACTCAGCTGATCCACCAGGAGCTTCGTTAAAATCTTTAAGTGTTGGTTGAGAAGTGAAATTGGCCTATAGCTCTGGACCTGTTCGGGAGGTTTATCATGTTTCAATATTAAAGTTATCAAGGCTTCAAAGAGGGAATCATCTCGAGCTTGGCCAGACATAACACACTGAAATAAGGAAAGTAATCCAGGTAATAATTGAGCTGCAAAGGCTTTGTAGAAATTGGCAGAAAATTCATCTGGTCCGGGCATCTTATTGATGGGTAGGTCCCTGATAACCCTAAGTATCTCTTCTAAAGTAATGGGGGTAACTAAGGAGGACTTCTGCATGTCCGAAAGTTGAGGCAACCTAATTTGGGAGAAGTAGGAGGATAACTGAGACGCAGAAGGAGGGTCTTCCATGGGGCTATACAATTTCGCATAATAAGCACGAAATTCTGAAGTTACATTAGCAGGGGAAGTTATGAGAATATCACTCTGTTGTGAGTGGACTGCCGCTATCAATCTGTGGGACTCTAGCTGTTTAAGCTTGAGGGCTAAAAGACGTCCTGCTTTGTCGCCCTGATCTACTTGATAAGACTGAGTTTTTAAAATAGCAAACTCTGCCTTTTCTCTCAAAATATTCAGGTATGAGTCTTTGAGTTTCACAAGGGTCTCTCTGACGTGTTCCTGGGATTGAGGGGACAGCTTCTGTTCAATGGCTCTAATTTGGGACAGCAAGCTTTTAAGCTGCTCGTTTTGCTCTTTCTTCCTTTTGGAAGCTAATCCTATCAACACCCCATGGAGATAAGCCTTGAGTGAACACCATTCAATATCAGACTTCCCCATAGAACCAAAATTAATATCCATAAAAGTGGAAATGTGCTCGGAGATATAAGTCACGTATTTTGGGATCTTCAACAATTGATTATTGACCTTCCATCTCTTGCCAAATGTAGGGAATGTAGATAGAGAGATCGAACAGGCAACTGGTGAATGGTCAGAGAGAGGCCTTGCTAATATCTCCGAGTCCATCACCTCTGGGATTAGTAAGCGGGAGATCAATACGTAGTCAATGCGGGATGAAGAGTGGTGCACAGAGGAGGTACAGGTGAACCCAGTATCAGATGGGTGAAGGATGTGCCAAATGTCCACTAGTCCTGCGCTGTTCAACCAATCCTGGAGAGCTCACTGTGCTGGAGAAAGCTCTTTACAGGGCCTACCAGAACAATCGATCTGAGAATCGATCACCAGATTGAAATTGCCCTCAATTATTAAAGGGGTTTGCAAAAATGAGGAGAGGATGTTGAGAATACGTGTGAAATAACTGGGTGTGTCAGCATTGGGGCCGTATATGCTGCCTAGAATAACCTCTTTGTTATAAAGTTTACCTTTTACAAACACATAGCATCCCTCAGGATCTGCTATGATCTGAACAGGAACAAATGATATGGCCCTGCGCAACAGAATCATGACACTCCGACTTTGGGTATTACCCTCTGCCGCAAAACATTGGTCCATCTGCTGCCTACGGAGCTGCATAGCCTCGGAATTTAATAGGTGAGTTTCCTGCAGGAACGCAACATCCACAGCAAGCAGATTGAGATGCTTGAGAATTTGATATTGTTTAATTTTGAGCCTGGCCCCCCGGACATTCCAGGAAATTACCCTCGTTGTCCCCATCTTATCTTAATGTAGAGGGGTTGTGATATGCCTGAAGTATTTAGTAAAGGGACCTGTCTCAAGTCCCTGTGTGAACCTACCACCCAACCCCAACTTAGCCCCACAGATTCCCACAGATTGAACAACAAAACATTTCCCAGCCCACCCCATTTTACAATTCCTCTTCTGCATCGCACCCTTGAGCTTTTCCCTTTCTGCTCCAGCCACCCCACCAAAGCAAGGAAATGAAGATTGTAACCATAACCTGAAAACACTATTAATATTTCTAAAATACAATGCAGGACATAAAGGAATTTGTTGTATTATAGTAACTGCAACAATAATATGATCGTTCCAGAATCGTCCTTACAAAACAAACATATTCAGCATTAATCAGCTAACATGTATAGCATCCAGCTAACAAAACATTAAAAACATTGAACTGAGACAAGATCTGAACATTAAGGTGACCCAAAACCTGGTCTGCCATAAACACCACACTAATAGAACAGGCAAATATAGTTACACTCCAGAAGTGAACTGTTCCTCTATTCAAAGTCTAAAGGCCACCTTATAAGGCCCCCAAAATCCCTAGTACAACTGCTATGGAGCAAGATGACTGAAATTATAAAATAAAATTATAAAATGAAATAAAATAAAATAGAGGGGCGTAAGGGGAAGGAGCCTCGTATCTAACTCTCCTTAACATAATGATTCCCCTTCTATCCCTCCTGTTAAGAACAATGTGGAGCATCCCTGATCCAAATTAAGGGAGCCCCCTGATAACCAAAATATGCAGATCCCAGGGCGAAAGTCATTCCAGGGGGAATCACATAGTTCTGCAGGAAATAGGACCAGTAGGCACCTGGGTCAAAATATTCCCAGGTCAAAGGAGGCAGTATAGCGCAGTGGTCTAAGGCTCTGAGCTGCAAATTTGGTGACATCCATCAGACCAGACCTGGGTTTGAATCCCACAGCTTCCACTTGCATACTGTGTGACCCTGAGCAAGTCACTTAACCTCCTTGTGCTCCCAGGTCGCTCCTGTAAAAAAGATTTCAGCTTAGTGTGCTATACCTGGTTAAACAACTAAATAAAAAAAAAAAAAAAAGATTCAGATGTAGCAGGGCTGCCCTCTAACGGTCATACTGCTGGCGGAGAGGCCATAGGGAGCCCATATCCTTCTCAAGGTGAATACTAAGACTTGCCATCTCACTTAACAAAAGACATGCCGCCTGGCTTAAATCATGTTCCCAAGTCCCCGCAGCAGGTACAAAGGTGGAAGTCAATTCCCAGGGAAGAGGTAGGCAACCCCACCACTCAGGCCAAACTTATATATGGATACACCTGGGGTACAAAAGATCAGTCACATCCACAGCGGTTCACCAAATTCCAGGCTCAAAAGCGTTACAGGAAAGCCTTTATCTATCTGCCAACTTGATCCCATATGGGAAGGTGACCTTTTGTTTTCATTAAACACCACTCTTCAGGAGCTCTTAAACAAATCTAGAAAAGATGACTTCAATTGCCCCAGTGCAGAGCCTGGCTCTTCAAAAGACACTCAGGCATCAGAGATGAGAACCTTTAGCTTGGCCGGATATAACATCCGAAACTTGATGCCCGCTGCTATTAATTTAACCACCATAGGGTGAAAGGCTGTTCTCCTTTGGCGCACCGAAGTGGGTAAATCCTGGGCAATTCTCAGGCACTTTCTCTCCCAGGTGATATCCTGAAGCTCTTTTGTCTTGTTGATGAAGTGTTGCTTTCCCTGAAATTGACGAAACGACAGATGAGAGTCCGGGGAGGAGCCTCAGAGGGTGGCTTGGGGTGCAGCACTCTATGGGCTCTTTCAATAGAATAACTGGCCCCAAAGGGAGTCAGGCCAGCTCACCTCTCAACAAGCTTTTGTGTAAATTTAATTGGGTCATGCCCCTCTTCTCCCTCGGGGAATCCCACAATCACAACATTATTCCTTCTGCTGCGCCCCTCCAGGTCCTCGACCTTCTGCTCCAACTTGCCAAGACGCTGCCTGCAGGCAGTAAGCTCAGGCTCCAGCCTGTCCTGCCGTTTCTCCAGTGAAAAAATCCTCGCTGAATTATCTGTAACCCCCTGGGCCACTTCGTCTAATTTCTGGGAAAGAGTGGCAAAACCAGCCGTCAGGGTGTGTAAGTCCTCTTTGAAGGGTTTAAATTCCTCAAGGAACTGCTGCAGAGTGAATGGCTCATTCCCTGCCGAAGTAAGCACTGTGCTAGCACCACCCTCCACCCCTCGGCTGGAACTAGAGGCCTGAGGCTTCTTTGGGGCCTTTTCAGGTGAAACTGGGGGAGTGCACTTCAGAAGGTTTTTTTTTGCGTCCACTTCCATCATAACCGCAAACCGGCTCTTGTTGTATGCACACACTGTTCCCCCATCCAGAAACCGCAGTCTTGGGTAGCCGGTGCCCATAAAAGCAAGTAAATTACTGATTTTGGAAAGCTGGTGGCTGGAGTTCTAAGGGAAGACTACCGCCCGGCGAAATGCATCGCTGGAAGTCCCAGATTTGCAGGTTTTTAAAAAAATACTTTTGCAAATCACTAAAGTTTCGCAAAATATAGCACAAAACTTTCACATTTGTGAAACTATTTCAGCAGTTTCTTTCATGATTTGTTAAAGTATTTTTTCCCCGATGTTTAAAATTGCATTTCTGGGGGGTTTTACCCCCCAAAAAAGATAGTGCTAGCATCCTCAGGAGCTGACTAGGTAAATCCAACAGTCAATGTTTACCTAGAGCAGGCTGGGGAGCCACATGTGTTACTTCACTTCGCTATGGAGCCAAAACACATATACACGTCATCCGGAAGTGTCGAAATCAAACATGCACACAAAACATATAAAGTTCAAAACATTTTATAATCAATTATAAATGTATGCAATTAAATAAACATACAAATATAAATAGTACTGTTGCACATATTAAATATAATGTAATAGCAGTCAATTAGATACATGACACTCCTTCTTTGAAACAAGTGCAGTGAAGTGAAGAACAATAGCCATGCACTGTAGCACCACATTTATAAAATATAAAACATATCACCTCACCAGTGAACCCCCAGAGAAATTGCAGAGAGAAACATAAAGTAGATTTTCACCCCCAGATGTTAAGTAAAATAAAAGAGGCAATTAGAAAGAACCATGAGTGAAGCACGAGTCAAAGGAGGGTACAAGACAACAACAAGTAGCAGTATCAGCAGCAAATAAACTGTGATCTGCTCAGTGCTGGTATTTATTCCACATGATCCACCCCACAGCCCCAACCCTAGCTCATTTAGTTAATTAAAACTCACATTCTGCATGTTTGGTCTTCTACAGCACTTCCTGGATGTTGGTTCTGTTGCTCATTTAGTTAGGTCACGAAGCAGGCTAACATTAACAAAGCCTATGAGACCTGAACTGAAAGTGAATCCATGACAGTTCTGGTTAGTGGGGAAACAGAGCACGATCAAGAACTGCTTTGGTAACCAGAAAAGATGCTAAACCTGATGAAGCCTGTAATGCCCCGGATGAGGAAATCACCCTGCTACAGCTCATGTCAAGTGAGATGAAGGCACTACCTTTGACAGAACAAAACCAAAACCAACACTGAAGATTAAATCTGGACTGCTGCTAAAATGAACCTCAGGTATAACTCATCGTTGCACAGTTATTTGTCTTTTAAAAATCAATGCCACCTACAGTGACTGCATCAATTAGCAGGCGTTCCAGACACAATGAAATTAACAGCACCGATTTAGTGCTACCATGTTACCATTGATAGCGTTAAGCAGTTTGCTATTAATTTCATTCAACAGCCACCATGAGCGAAATTCCTCAGCCAAATTCTCAATCAAAAAATCCTGAAACATTATTTTTGTTAAATATTAAATGTGTGCAATCAATCGAGCGGCATGTGAAGAGCCGCATATATGAGGCAGGATTAGATGAGTAAATGAGCTGCAGGAGAAGTGCAAAAGAGTGCGTGGCTGCTAAGCCATGGTGAGTACCACTGACCTAGAGGGTCCCAAATTAAAATGCCAGGCATTTTTCTCTCTCACTAACAGAAAAAAAGATGGCTGCTGCACAAAAGTAAAAGGGCCATGTACAGAAGTAAAATTGCATTTGTGAAACTTTTGTGAGACATGTATTTTTTCCCCATTGACTGTAATGGGAAATTTGTTTTTTGAATAACTTTTGAACGGTTTAATATTTTTACACCAGCTCTTCAGAAGGTGCATTGGTGACCCAGATTGCATCTTCCCTGAAGATTTTGGACTGAACAGACAAATTCTGCAGGGTATGGGTGCGAGCAAAGAAACAAGCAAAAAATATCTATTTTTTGCAGTTTTTGGTGTTCTGTAGCTCTGTAACTGTACATGCAACTGTGACACAACTTGCTGGATCCAGAGATCTATGGTACCAGACCACACATGCAAAATTTCAGGTGACTCCATTGTACTGTGGCAAAGTTATCAAGGTGCAACATTTGAGATTTAACATTAAGTGCTTACTCAACCCTAACTATACTGGCGCTATGTAGCCAGTATAATATATATATATATATATATATATATATATATAGAGGCAATATATATATATATTAGAGGCAAAACTCCATTTAATGCATTAGTTAGGGTTGTTCCACAGTGACAAAAGTGAGGAATTCGCTGTTAGGGTTGAAAACCCTAACTCCGAATTCACCTCCCCCCAGCACCACACACACACAGACACACACACACACACATGCAAGTATGGGGGAGGACCAAGTCAACACAACCAATGACAGACATCCAGCAGCAGGTGACAGAAATAACAATTGTCTAAATGTACTATGAGACATCCCCACCCACCTGATCAGGTACTGCATGCTCAGTGGAGATCAACAGCAAAACTGAGGCCATGTACACCAAACGTACACATCCCTGATTGCAGCTGCACACAACGTACCACACACTTAGTAGTTGCATGGCCTTACCTACCGATGCCCCACAGCACACCACAACTGGTACTGTGCCGTTAGTCAATATAAATGCTGAAGGTGCATGATGACAGTTGTAGAAAGGTTTTAACACTTGTGAGTATTCATTAATTAAGTGAAGTACATAAATTAACTACAAGACACTAGCATGCTCAAGATAAAAGTAGTGTTACATTTAGTATGTGATTTACATAGTAGTACATTTACTGCAACTGTTTACTCAAGATAGAGAGGCTGATGTAAACGTATGGAAAAGCATTGCCTGTTCAAAGCTGTGAAATTCGTACTGCCAGCATCAGATGCATTCTTACTGATGAAGGTGTACTGCTGATGTACATACATAGACCTTCAGTGTGTTTCAATACTATAGATGCAGTAAGTATTCTTTGTAAGAAACAATGTAATTGCATGGATCAGGCCAAGCAACTTCTAAATATCATAGCACTACTGAGACAACAATGATGTACCTGTATTGGAGATGTGTATAGGATAGATTTTCCTGTAGGCACTTACTGAGAATGTTGTACCTGAGAAAGACAATCTCATTGCATCTGTGATGACTAACTTATTCAAATAGTGATACATTTACTATTGTTGCAATGAGTGATCAATGCCACTTATGGACACAGTGTAATTTTTTTAACAGTTGTTTCATACTCAGGCTGTATGCCTAGTGTTTGGGTTTGCCACACTTCTGTCACTGATGCTATCAAAGTGATAACTATGTTAATTGTGGTACAACAGGAATCAAGTAGGTATAGTGTAGATATAAACAGAATGTCTTTTAGTATTGATTTAACTCACAATGCAATAAGTGTACTAGGACAGCAGGGGTTATTCTCTATCACTGACTCTGTCAGTTATAATCACACTAAGGTTTTGATGACTGTAATGATCAAGTTACACTGTTCATCTTCATGAGTTCATATTCACAGCCATTCTCGAGTAACTAGACAGTGTATGGTGTAACTGGGTGGGACACTGTGTTGCAAAGCTGCTGCAGTGCCTAGCAGAAGGAGAGTATCTACTCATAAAGACAATTAAGCAATAAGGCATGACCAACAGTTATGTTAAATGGTCTGTTAATCACCCTGTGGGGTTTAATGTTGAATGAGGCGTAGCGAGTGCCACATGTCGCTAGACAGTGATAAATTGACCATTAACATAATACCTGGGAGTGGCTTATTGCTATCATAATAAAACTGTTTTTTAAACAACATTAAACCATATTCATCATATGGTTAGGCTCTACATGTATCTTAATAAAAACTAAACATAAGGCTGTTACAATGTTTACAGTCAATTATAAAGCTGCATTTCTCAAACCCTTGTTATAATCAGAGATATTATACCTGTACAACTCCTTGGTTTTGCTCAACTCTATTGCTCAGGTGGCCCATCACATGTAGTAGTAGTAGTAGTAGTAGTAAAAATTTTATTCAGTTGACAAGCAAAAGAATAGGAGGCTCAACTGAGACAAGCTCATTTCCAGTGAGGTCCTTAACACATACTTAAATACATACATAATTAACAAAATCGTAAAACACACACACACACAAAAAAAAATGATTTACAATAACACATACACCCAAACAACATACAACAAAAATTACATATTTAAGATACTGTTATATGCCCTATTATAGGACAAAATATATAACAAAACCTACATACTTAATCATCTTTTAACCTTTTGACCGCTTCAGATTTAAACCAACTTTTTATTGCACTCAAATTAGGGCTGGATCCAATTGGCCTCAAGTAACTTGGGAGTGAATTCCATAAACTAGGACCCAACTCCGTCCTTCTTCTCGGCAAAACAAATTCCATACCCACAGCAGAACGTAACCCTCCTCTAATTATCCTAAACTGAAATTCCTCAGTAATGTAATCTGGTACCCTACCCCTAACTAATTTAACCATATATATCAAAACATGAAATATCCTTCTGTCTTTAGGACTCATCCAATTTAAAGATTGGTATAACTCTTTCCTATGAGTTCTCTTAGGAACATCTAAAATAAACCTAGCTATTTTATTAAAGAAACATCTAATCTAGCCAACTGGGTTGAGGTAGCCTCATTATAAATAATATCCCCAAAGTCCAACAAAGGGATCAAGGTAGCCATGCATACCTGTTTCCTTACATTAACATCCATACAATTCCTAACTCTGTAAAGTGCACCCAAACGACAATTAACCTTTTTAATTGTTTGTTCTATATGGAAACTCCAATTCAATGATCTATCCATATACATCCCTAAATATTTATAACATTGGACTTGTTCTAGAGCAATGTTATCCACTGTCACTACACTCAAACCCAAATTGGAATAAGTCTCATTATTTTCCCTGGAAAAAAGTATTACCTGGGATTTTTTTGGATTAAGAGCAAGATTAGATTCTCTATAGAATAACTGAAGTTCATCAAATGCTTTCTGGAGAGTAAGTTCTATCTGAGTTAATAATAACCCTTTCACATAAATAATAGTATCATCTGCATACAGATGACACTGTACATCAGAATTAGTCAATACAAAATTATTCATGTATAAATTAAATAATATCGGACCTAAAATGGATCCTTGGGGTACCCCAGATATTATCTCCCTAAAACCAGAATCCCATCCATTCACTGAAACCATTTGATTCCTACCAGTTAAACAAGCCTCCAATCACCTAATCACCTTTATTGAAATTCCCAAGGCAGGTAGTCTGGACAGGAGGATGCCGTGGTCCAGGGTATCAAATGCCCTGGATAGATCTACAAAATTGTTTCCCACCAACATCCCCCTGTCCAGAGCACCCACAATATCCCCAGTAACCTTCAACAAGGCAGAGGTTGTACCATGCAAGGGCCTAAAGCCAGATTGAAACTTATTAATCAACCTACCATTTTCCAAATAACATTGAAGTTGTTTTGCTATCAATCTTTCAAAAACCTTAGCTACTATTGGTAATAGTGATATAGGCCTATAGTTCTCCATTAAAGACCTAAGTCCGTTCTTATAAACTGGAATAATTTTAGCCGATTTCCATACTTCAGGAATTTCCCCACTCATAAGAGACATGTTATAAATACTAGTCAGGGGATAAGAAATAACCGGAGCAGCATATTTCAACAAAATACTAGGAATCCCATCCAATCCACCAACCTTCCTAGTATTTATATTAAGTAATGCATTTTGTGTTTCAGATGGCGATATCAATTCAAACACAAACTCCTTGTCCTTCAAAGGGGCAGCCTCTATAACTCTACCTTGAGAATTTAAAGGAGAAAAACAAGACTTAACCTGTGGTAAGGCCTTTTTTCCCACTGCTAAAAAAAGATCATTAAATCCATTCACTACCCGAAGGCCCATAGGGACTTCAACATCCCCATTTTAAACTTCTCAGGATAATCCACTTTGATCCCTTTCACCTTTTTAAAACTTGCCAAACCTTCCTGGATCATTAATCAGGTTAAAATTCAATTCCCTATTACAATAATCTTTTTGACCTTCTTAAGTTCATAATTATAATAGTTTCACATCTGTTTGTATTTCACCCAGTCATTATCCAATTTTGTGCTGTTAGCCACCTTCCAAGCCTTATCCGCTGTTTCTTAATTTTAAATAAATAAGAATTATACCAAGGGAATTATTAGACTTTGTTTTCCTAGTTTTCAATGGGGCATGCCTATTACAAATTGTCAAAAATCCTCCTGAAATAATCTCCAGGGTTCAGCAACTGTGAACCAAATCAACCTTCCCCAATTAAACTCATCCAAATCTAACATAAAATTTATATAATCAAAATATTTAAATGATCTATAATAAACTGTTTTACTACTCTCTGAATTCTTTTTTGATTTCTAATAGCATATATCATCTGATGGTCCGAAAACCACATGTGGTGTGGTCTGGTGTGGGGCATCGGTAGGTAAGGCCATGCAACTACTAAGTGTGGTACGTTGTGTGCAGCTGCAATCAGGGATGTGTACATTTGGTGTACATGGCCTTAGTTTTGCTGTTGATCTCCACTGAGCATGCAGTACCTGGTCAGGTGGGTGGGGATGTCTCGTAGTACATTTAGACAATTGTTTGAAATTTCTGTCACCTGCTGCTGGATGTCTGTCATTGGTTGTGTTGACTTGGTCCTCCCCCATACTTGCATGTGTGTGTGTGTGTGTGTCTGTGTGTGTGTGTGGTGCTGGGGGGGTGAATTCGGAGTTAGGGTTTTCAACCCTAACAGCGAATTTCCTCACTTTTGTCACTGTGGAACAACCCTAACTAATGCATTAAATGGATTTTTGCCTCTAATTTCCCTTCTTTTTGAGAATGATAACGAGAAATAGTGAATGTAATGCAGCGGCGGGAGCGGGGGCCCCTCCGCCACATGATGTCTTGAGGCATAGTAACAGGAACAGCAACACAAACAGAAGCGCTAACAGTGGCACACATGGTAATGCAAGCGTGAATGAGAACAGAAAGGATAACGCCTGCACGGTGGCGAGACAAACGGTCTGCCACGTGATGTGTTGTCATCATAGTAACATGGTGCCTGCAAATGGAAATGTCAATGGGCATGGTGACGCAAAGTGAAACAGAAAGAGAAACAGTACTGTAGACACAAATGGCAAAAAATAACAGAAACACAAGCGCAAATGAAAACGCAAAGCATAACGCACATGGTGGCGCAGACGTCAATGGTAAGTAAAACGGGTACGGAACCGCAAGTGGAAAGGGCAACAGTAATAGTAATGTAAGCGCACAGGCTGGTTTTCCCCAAAACCTGCATAGAGAAAGACAGTGAGTACAAAGAATGTATGCATAATAATGGGTATCGGAGCAGAAAATGAGGAGTTGGAATACTAAATAGGTTATATCTCAGGAACCGTACGACGAGAAAAAATGTAAAAGTCATATGATTTATGACTGTCCTGGCTAGTTTTGTACTTAGCCCCACTAGGGGTAAGCAATTTTCTGATGAAAGTCTGTATCTCGCACCGTTTCTGAGAACGGGCCCTGAAAGGCGCGCCAAGCTGTAATGTTATCCTATGGGAAAAAGAGAAGTTCGGAGTGCCATAACTTTGCCTCCTGTAATATTTGTTCACCAAACCACTGAAAGGCACATCTGGGGGCTGTTGGCTGTCTTCTCTCCAAATTTCAGGAAAAAAGACCAAACCGTTATTTTGCAGCAGGGTGCCAAAGGATTCCTGTAATGCGTCGGGCACCGTAATGTTATCCTCTGGGAAAAACTGTCAACTTTGGAGTGCCGTAACTTTGCCGCCGTGTAATATTTTTTCACCAAACACTGAAAAGCACATCTGTGAGATGTCAGCTGTGTTCCCTCCAAATTTCAGCCCAAAACTCCTAACCGTTCTTTTGCAGCGCAGTGCCAAAGAATTGCTGTCACTTTCCCACAGACTAGAAAACTACTGTCGCAATTTGCGAAAGCTTTCATAAAAAGTTCGACACTTTCATGAGCACAAAAGTAATTTGCAAGTACTTTTTCCATAAATTTGAAAACATATTTCAGGGTGTTTTACCCCAAAATAAAGACATGGCTAGCATCCTCAGGGTCCGACTAGGTGAATACAAAAGAATTAGGTTGCTAGATGGTCCCAAATTTAAATGCCAAGCATTTTCTGATCACCAACTGAAAACAAAATGGTGGATTTACTTAAGTAACAGGGCCATTAGTAAAAAATGCATTGCGACACTGTCGAACTTTTATTAACTTTTCCCATTGACTTATAATGGGAAATTGTTTTAAATAACTTTTGAACCGTTTAATATTTTTCACAAATCTTTGAAAGGCACATGGGGACCCCACTGCATGTTCCTGAAGATTTTGGCTGAGTCACGCAAACTGTGCGACCTGTACAAGCGACTGTAGAATTCCAGAAAAAGCATAAACGCGTGCACAGATCATGCTTAATAACTCCACAGCTGTGTATCCGACTGATACAAAACTTGGCAGATCCCAAGGCCTATGGTTCTTGATCATGTATTCCAAATTTGAGTCAAATCTGTCAAATGGTTGCAAAGTTATTAAGGTACAAAATTTTGGGGTTTAACATAGAAATGGCCCCTCAACCCTAACTATGGTAGCACTACTGTGCTACCATAAGATATATATATATATATATATATATATATATATATATATATATATATACACACATCTATATATATATAGATATATACATTATAAGGGCGCAGCCACACCCCTATAGTTACGGTTGAGTAGGCACTTCAATGTTAAACTCAAAATGTTGAACTTTAATAACTTTGGAACCATTCAATGGATTTGCACAAACTTTGGTATGCACTGTCCTGTGGGTTAGATCTCTTGATGTGGCAAGCTACGTTCCAGTCAGATGTGCAGTCTCCAAGATACAGAGAGGTGAAAAAATATGTTTTCACCTATTGACTTTGTTGGGATTTTTCTTTGAACTTGTATACAGCCCAGAGGGTTTGTTTTTTTGGTCTGAAATTTTCAAGGCAGAAAGAGACTATGCCACAGATGTGCCTTTTGTTAGTCTGGTGAAAAAACAATACACAGTTTTTAAGTTATTGCAATTTAAAGTTTCAAAAAAATGTTTCTGACCATGCTCAGTAGGCACATCAATATAGCTGTATGAAACAAAGTAGGAATCCTAGTTTGTATGGAAAAATTCCTACTTTGTATGGCCACCATCTTGTTTATGGTTTTGCCTGAAATTCAGATTTGGAAACTTCATAAAATTATATTTTGGGGAGGAACCAACACATGTAGCTTGCTTATTGTGATCCCCAAGTGCATTCTGCACTTTACTGCTTGGAAAAATGTCCTAAAAATATTTTAAATGTATATTGAAATTCTTCATTCATATCCACTTAACACAAAGTAGAACCTTACTTCGTATGATGAGATACGAAATAAGATCCTACTTTGTATCATGAAAATGCCCAAAAGAACTGTTTATGCCGACATGGGGGTTCCCAATCCCTATGTTAGTACTAGATGCTCACACACTGGTGTGGGACACTGAGGAGCCCACTCCCAGTGTCCACAACAGAACAAAACCCTCCCACATGTTTACCGACAACAGGGTGCCCAATCCCCACATCAGCAGTCACTCCCCCACCAAGGTGGGACACTGGGGAGTGGGTCCCCAGTTATATTATACCCCCACAGCATTGTATACCTGCAACAAAGAAAACAGTCCCACAATGTCTTTTTATCCTGTGAAAAGAAAAACTGTCTCACATCATCTTCCCATCCCCTCCCCATCCCCACCCTCCCTCTGTGTACCCATCTCCCTGCACCCCCCATTACCCTATACTTACTTCTGGAGGTTGAGCTCTGTCATTGTCTGTGGACTGGGACACGTCTGCACTCTTCAGAGCTGAACCAGGAACTGAGGAATCAAAGTAAGTGCCATATAATGGCAGTCGATGGTGTTCTGAGCTTAGGTTGATATCGCAGGCATTTTTCAACATTTTTTCACAACATTTTCAACATGGGCTTTTTGGGATGCCACCTCATGAACACTGTCACTGTCATCTTGTTAATCAGACCCGTAAGGTAATTTTGCAGTCATTGCATGGAATCACCTTTCCAGATCAATTAACGAAATGACAGTGCCATTGTTCATGAGGGGAGGTTCCAGAAAGTCCATGTTGAACATCCAGTGCAAAACTGTTGAAAAATGCCTGTGTTATGAGTGTGTTTATGCAGTTTCTATGCACACTCATAACTTCACCCATTTTTAATATTTTCACTAAAGATGTTCAACATTGCCATTTTTTCACACCTCCCCATGCACAGTACACTAATAGCTGTTATTTTTCACATCCTGCACAAAACATGTTTTCACAGCTGTGCCGCAGAATGGTGCAGTTGCTATGCAAAATCAACTTTAGGGATGAATTAATGAAACAACCGTGCCACTGTTCATGAGGTGGGGTCAACAAAAGGCCATGTTTAAAATTTGGTGAAAATATTTATGAAACTTCCTGAGTTATGTGCGTCTGTTGAATTTATTCTACGCACATGCATAACTTTGCTACTTGTTTATCTTTTGATGCCAAATTCTCAACATAGCCATTTTTTCACACCACTTCATGAACAGTACTGTTGTCATTTTTCATATCCTGCCCAAAATGCAAATTTTCACCTGTGATGTAGAATGGTGTTGCAGTTGTGCATAATTACATTTTGCCTTGCATTTCACAATTTCTCTGTACCGGGATACATGTGGTGAGGAAATAAGATGGCTATGCTGACAATGTGGTCACTGTTGTTCAACACACACATACACACATACATATGCGCATCTATGGAGGGATTGGACTGCAGGCTCTGAAGAACCCTGTGCTCCCACAGTAAAATACTGATAGTATTATACTATCTCAAAAAGAAAGGAAATTCATTGCAAGAAACTCCATTAATGCATCAGTTAGGATTCCTATTACAGCAAAAAAGCATGGACATTTGGCATTAGAGTTTCCAATGCTATCACCCCATCCTCCACACACCAACAGGCATTGGGGTGTGCCTTGGGATTGTTGGGCCTAAGTCTCACCACATTCTCCTGTACTGTACCATGTCTGCTTATTTACACACGGAATGGGGTGACAGTTGAGGCCAACAATGCCTGTTGGTGTGTGGAGGGTGGGGGGTGGGGTGGTAGGGTTAGGAACTCTAATGTCAAATTCCCATGCTTTTGTCACTGTAAAAGAAACCCTAACTAATGCATTACTGAGGTTTTTTGCAATGAATATATATATATATATATATATATATATATATATATATATATGGCAAAAACTCTGTTTACTGCATCAGTTAGGTTGTTCCACAGTGACAAAAGCAACAAAATTCAGTGTTAGGTTACCTAATCTGTATCGCCTAATCAGGCATCAGTGTGTGCACGGGGTCATCGCCTTAACTTTCACCCCATTCCATAGGTAAACAAGATGAGGTGGTAGAGTATAGGAGAATGGGGTGAGAGTTAGGTCCAACAACCCCAATGCACACCCTGATGCCTGTTGGTGGGGGCAAGGCAGGCATGGGGTGCAAGGAGTAGTAACCCTAACACTGAATTTCCTCACTTTTGAGACTGTGGAACAACCCTAATTGATGCATTAAATTAGTTTTGTTCCATGAATTTCCCTTCTTTTTGAGAATGTGCAATATAAATAGTGAATGAAATGTGGTGGTGGGCCCCACGTTCCCACCATGCTGCCAATGTCTGCATAATAACCATAACAATAGCACTAACACTAACAGTAGCAGTAATGGTGAGTGAAACACAAATGCTAATGGTAACTGTAACACCAACAGAAATGTTGATGCAAATGCAAACAGTAACTGTTACAGTAATGCAAATGGAAATGCAAACACAACTGGTAATGCAAATGGTAACGCAAATGCAAATGGTAATGGTAACAGCAAGTTGATGTAAGGCAACAGTAGCGAACAATCTGTCTCTCACTTCATTTCCGAGATAACAGCACAAAGGTGATGTGATCCAACAGTAGCAAAAAGTCTGTATCTCACTTTGTTTCCAAGATAACGGCACAAAGGTGATCTGAGCCAGCGATAGCAAAAAGTCTGTATCTTGCTTTGTTTCCGAGATAATGGCACAAAGGCGATGTGAGTAAACAGTAGCAAAAAGTCTGTATCTCACTTAGTTTCTGAGATAAAGGCACAAAAGTGATGTGAGACAACAGTAACGAAAAGTCTGTATCTCGCTTAGTTTCCGAGATAATGGCACAAAGGCTAATGCGAACCAAACCACTGAAAGGCACCTCCATACCACTAGGGCTACATACACTATAAATTTCAAGCCACTAACACCATGCATAACACTGTGCACAAATTGTTAACTGTGTCATGCAGTATCTCCGCAGCAAATTATTTTCCCAAAGTGTAAACAGCATAGTTCACATCTCCAGGACATCCACTCTACACCCTCCAAATTTCATGTTAAAAGACCAAACCATCCCAGGGATATTCAATTTTAAAGTTTTTGCACCTTTAAGAAGTCTTCCACCCCAAAATGGCGGAACTCACGGCCAAAAATGTGCTAAGATGGCAGACCTGGTAGCCAAAAAATCTTTAACCGTGGGGGGGGGGTTAATTTCAAATGGCAATAACTCTGGAACGGAACATTTTTTTCACCAAACAAAAACTGTCATCTTCCTTGAACAAAGGGCATTCTACGTGCCAAGTTTTAGACCAATAAACCACACAGTGGCTGTGCTATGTGTCGCACAAGATAGTGAAAAAAATAGCGAAAACTGATTTTGTTGGACACTTCACTGCTCAAAAACCAGATATACCAGTGGAATAGAAATTGGTAAATAAAGAGATGTTCCATGCCACTCCATGTTTACCAAATCTTATCCAAATCTCTTTAATGGTTGCAGAGCAGCACGGGTAAAACTGCACTACGCAGGGTGCCAAAAAAATTTTGGTGCTCGTTGCAAAAGAACATGCAGATGTCAAACAGAAATTGATTAATCCACAGAAGTACCACAGTATACAAAGTATTACAAATGTTACACAAATCCATTCAATAGTTGCAAAGTTATAATCACACAAAGAATGTGATGTTTAAGTGCAAATGCAAACAGTAACGCCAACGGTGACGCAAACAGAAACAATAACACAAACAGTAACAGAAACTAAAAAGCAAATGTTAATGATGATGCAAATGGAGGTGCAAACGCAAATGCTAACGCAAGTGGAAACGCAAACGGTAACAGTAATGGTGACACAAACATAAACAGTAAAACAAACATTAACGGTAATGTAAATGCAAGTGCAAAAGCAAACGCTAATGGTAACGTAACTGCAAATGCTAATGGGAACGCTAACAGTGATGCAAATGAAAACGCAAACACAAATGGTTATGTAAACATAAGAGCAAATGGAAATGGTAACAGTAATGGTAATGTAAATAGAAATGCTAATGATAATGTTAACGGTGATGCAAACATATACGCAAACGGCAACACAAACGCAAGTACAAACGCAAATGGTAACGCTAATGGTAGCAGTGATGCAAAAGGAAACGGTAACACAAACAGTAATGTAAATGCAAGCACAAATGCTAATGGTAACAGTAACAGAAACGCAAACTCAAATGGTTACGCAAACAAAAATGGTAACAGTTAAGCAAATGCAAGCACAAACACAAACAGTATTGGTAACGCAAACTCAAACGGTAATGCAAATGGTGACGCAAAAGAAAACAGTAAAGCAAACGGTAGTGCAAATGCAAGCTCAAACGCAAATGGAAACAGTAACTGAAATGTAAGCGGAAACATAAACACAAATGCTAACAGTAACAGTAATGCTAACGCACATGCTTTTTGTCCCAAAAAGGTGCATTCAGAAGCACAGTGAATAGAAAGAATGTGGCCATAATAATGGCCCTCATACCAGAAAATGAGCACTTGGAATACTAAATTGCTTATTTCTCAGGAACCGTACAATGTAGAAAAAAAATTTAAGTCTCATATTATTTATGACTTTCCAGGCTAGTTTTGTGCTTAGCCCCCTAGTGGGGGACTAAACATTTTTCTGATGAAAAGTCTGTATCTTGAACCGTTTTCGAGATACGGGCCCCGAAAGGTGAGGCAGACTCTGTAATGTTATCCTATGAGAAAAATTGTCAAATTCAGAGTGCTGTAACTTTGCAGCCCTGTAATATTTTGTCACCAAACCACCAAAAGGCACATCTGTGGGATCTTGACTTTCTTCCATGCAAATGTCAGCCCAAAAGACCAAACTGTTCTTTTGCAGCAGGGTGTGAAAGATTCTCTATTGTTTTGGGCATAGTGTCGCAAAGTACTTTCGTAAATCACGACACTTTTGCAAAAAAAAATTATGAAAATGTCGCATATGCGAAAGTACTTTGCGTCACTACTTTTTACAAAAATTTTAAAAACATATTTCTGGGGAGTTTTACCCCCCAACAAAGACATGGCTAGCATCCTCAGGGCTTGACTAGGTGAACACAACAAGAATTGTGTCCCTAGAGTGTCCCACATTTAAATGTCAAGCATTTTTCTGGCCGCCAACTGAAAAAAAAATGGCTGACTCACGAAAGTAAAAGGGTAATTTGCGACAGTAAAAACTGCATTTGTGACACATTCGAGTATTTTAACTTTTCCCATAGACTATAATGGGGGACAGTTTTTTTTGAATAATTTTTGAACCGTTTAATATTTTTTCACGAAATCTTCAAAAGGCACATCGTGGACCCTGGCTGCATTTTCCCTGAAGGTTATGGACTGATCATGTAAACTGTGCAGGCTGTAGGTGCGAGCAAAAAAAATGCACAAAACCCCATAATTTATGCGTTGTTTTGGTGCTCTGTAGCTCTGCAACTGTACATCTGACTGTAATAAAACTTGCCAGGGCCAGAGATCTATGGTACTGGACTGCATTTCAAATTTCAGGCAAATCCATCATAGTTATTAAGTTATTAAGCTGCCAAATTTCAGATTTAGCCTTAAATGGGGCACTCAACCCTAACTATAGTGGCACTACTGTGTATATACACACACATTATTATTATATTATATATTATTACGCTTATTATTATTATTATATATATATATATTATACTGGCCCAGTAGGGCCAGTATACTTAGAATTGCATGACCACTTCTATGTTAAACCTCAGAGTTTGCTCTTTAATAACTTTGCAACCGTTTGTCCGATTTGCCTGACATTTAGAATGCACAACCGCATACCATAGATCTCTGGATCTAAAAAGTTTTGTTCCAGTTGAATGTACGGTTATGGAACTGTGGGGCACTCAAAAAGTGAAAAATCACGCTTGTTGTTTTCATTAAGCCATATTATTTATTTATTAAACTCTAGGATTACAAGTACCTTTGAGCAGGAACTGCTCCTTTACAAAGGTTCCACATCAGAGGATGAGGGGTAACATATATACAAAGGTAAACAGTGGTTACAACCTTAACATATAGATTACTTAAACATAATAAATTCAGTCAAAAGTGAAAAGAGACAACACGATCTAGCTTCCAACAGATTTCATGGTGAAACAGTATAAGGGGTAGGAGGGAGTCAGGAAGAAGACGGCAGGTAAAGTGCCATTGTCAGAGTGTAGTCGCGGGTGCAAAGAGTGAGGGAAGGGGGGCTGGAGAGCCCCAACAATGAGAGTGACAGTTGAGAGGGGATGGGTGGGTGTGGGGGGCAAGGCTGAGAGGGAAGAGGCTGGTGCGAATAGTGCAAGGCTGAAATGGCAGGTTTCAGAATCCCCTTCAACTGGGGTAGAGGATGTTGACCAATAGCTTAGGAAAGGCAGTCACATTGTGTGGTAGAGGTGAGGAATAGTCGTAGTTGCCTTTTAAAGGGGCTTAGCGTCGCAGCTCCAAGTGTTTCTTTGTTAAGGGTATTGAACCACTGCGGTGCCCTGTGCTTGAAAGACCTCTGACCCAAAGAGGTCCGGCGCCTGAGAACCTGGAAGGTTTGATATTGAGCACTGCATGTTGGCTGGGTGCTGCTGTTGGTAGTAAGGAGTTTTGCCACCCCTGGTGGCATTAGTCTGAGCAGAACATTTTTGGTTATCAGACAGGTCTGGTATTGTATTCTACTAAGGAGTGGTAGCCATCTGGCCTGGGCAAATAGGTCACAAGTGTGCATTAGGCAGGCAGTCCCTGTAAGAAGTCTACAAGCCTTGCTAAGTGTCACAGAAATCCTCCAGAGGGCAGTAGGGGAGGCAGAGCCATAGATGACCAGACCGTAGTCGACAGTGGAGGTGACAGAGCTGTAGATGGCCAGCCTAAGGGCATCAGAGGTCATGCAGTGTTTGTACTTATGAAGCACGCTAAGCTGTATGTTGGTAGACTTAGCTACATTACCAATGTGCTGCGAGTAAGAGAGTGAGCTGTCCAGGGTGATGCCAAGGTATTTTAACTCAGGAACATGATCAAGTGAAGCCCCCCTTGGTTCTGGATGGTGAGGGACAGAGGTTTATACTTGCTCCATGCATTGCAGAATAACATGACCTTGGTTTTGCTATAATTCATGACAAGTTTGTGTGAGCTAAACTATTCTTGAACAAGCTTGAAATCATGTTGCAGTTGACTCTCAGTAGATTAAAATCTCGGTTGCTAGAAAACAGGACTGCATCATCCACGTAGAGTAGTATTCTCTGTTGGCAGATGACAGGGAGACTGTTAAGGAAGAGATAAAAAATTAATGGTCCCAGTATAGACCCCTGAGGGACACCTGAGAGGACTGTTTTTTCATCGGAGGTGACTCCAGCAATCCTAACACATTGTACCCTTTCCCCTAGGTAGCCAGTAAACCAGGGCAGTGCATCATTGGAGAGCACAAGAGAGGTCAGTTGCCTGAGTAGGAGTGGGTGGTTAACTGTATCAAAGACCTTTGTCAGGTCGATGAATATTGCCCCCCCACAAAGACCTTGGTCCAGGGCATCATGGATGAAACCAGTGAATTCCAACAGTGCTGTGGGGTACTATGCCCTTTATGGAAGCCATGCTGCTCTGGGCACTGGGTATTATATTTGTCCAGGAACTTTACTAACTGGTCAGAGACTATTCGTTCCAGAGCTTTGGATAATGGGGGAAGGATGGAGATGGGCCTGTAATTGGTATGCAGTGCCTTGTCTCCATTTTTATGCACAGGTGTGATGGTAGCCTTTTTGCAGAGTGAAGGGAATTGACCCAGTCTTAGCGATAGGTTGAAGATCTTTGTCAGGGGTTCAAGGATCTCAGCTAGGACTAGTGCAAGCAGCTTTAGGTCAAGTGAGTCACCACTACAGCCAATATTGCTGATTGCCTTGCTGATATAGGTTCTGGATCAATGCATTGGGATCTCTTTGAAGAAGAACTGCAGAGCTGAGTGTGCTTGAAATGTTGCAGCAGAGGTGGGGTTGGTGGTGGAAGCATTGAAAAAAATCAGGTGGAAGGACACTGCTCAGGTTGGAGAATGCATTGATGAATGTATTGGAGATGGTATCTAGGTCCAGTGTTGGTGTTCCATCAATGTTGAGCACGGTGAGTGGTGTTTTAGTATCATTGCCTGAAAGGTCCTTCAGGTTGTTCCAGAATTTTTTCCCATCACCCCAGGAGTTGAAGAGTGCCTCCCTAAAGTATTTGCTTTTAGCCATCCGTATAGCGCGGGTGCAGCTATTTCTTGCATATTTGTATTTTTGAATGTCCGCTTGGGCAGCTGTGGCTTGAGTACAGTGCCAGAGGTGGTCCTTTTGTTTGAGCCGTGTAATAAGCTCAGTGTTAATCCATGGGTTAGACCTACCTTTAACCTTCATTTTTTTAGTGGTGCATGGATATCACAGGCTGCGGTAAAGCGGCTGATGAACAGTTCTAAGGCTTTGTTTATGTCCTTGAGTAAGTCAATTTTTGACCAATCCAGCCTGCTAAAATGGGATTTTCATTGCTGTAAGTGCCCCTGTTTGAGTACCCTGGTGTATATTATTTTAGGGGAGTCTTGGTGAAGTTGTTAAACCAAAAGCAGATAACGGGTGAGTGGTTACTTAAGGTGTCAGGGAGAACAGACACCTTAGTGATTCTATCGGGGTGGTTGGACAGTATCCAGTCAATAAGGGTGTAGGTCCCAGTCCCGTAGTTGCGACTGGTAGGAGTGGGGACAGGCTGTGTGAGTTGTTGTGCTGTGACTGTATCCTTGTAGGTGCAGGCCTCCGGTGCTAGCCATTTGATGTTAAAATCTCCCAGGATTATGGTCTCAGAGTTATGGAGTAGACCCTTGAGACATTCTATGATATTATTGAAGCCACTAGCCAGGTCCTTTGGGGGAATGCAAACGGAGACTATAGTAAGGTTTTTGTTATGGGCCCCAAGGAGAACTTTGATAGTGAGGACCTGAGTTGGGGATCCTGGTCTAGAAAGAGGGAGAGCATGTCCCATGAGAGTATCCCTCAGGTAGATGGCACAGCCACCTCCCCGCTTAGAGATCCTGTCCTGCCTGAAGATCGAATATCCAAAAATTGCAACCACAGTGTCAGGGATCTTCAGGTTTAGCCATGTTTCAATGACAGAGAGGATGTCAGGACTGTGTTATTGAATCCAAGTTTGGAGGCTATCGAGTTTACTGAGGAGGCTGCAGATGTTGATTGATGCCAAAGTGAGAGACCCTGACTTCCTGTTCTGGGGGTAGGCAGATGGTCCAGATGGACCTGGGTTAGGGTGCACATTTCTGGAGAGGAGCAGTAGCATTAAGAGAAATCTCAGGAGACAGGTTTGAAGAATTTTGAAGGCTTGCTTGTTTGAAATGCGTCTGCGCACCTTGGTGCTAGGGTAATGGGGTTGACCTGTCTTATTGCAGACAGCTGCTAATACATGTAGGTTCCCCAGAGGGCTAGACCCTTGGTGTTTCAGAAGGTAGCATGTGTGCCATAATGGGGAGCAGAATGGCATGGAATTATTATAATGGATTACCGTGGTCATACCCAGTCTGTAGTGCAGAGCGGAGGTTGGTATTAGCTGGCAGAGGGAATGGGGGTGATAACCTCATGAGAGGTGGGACAGTGCAGCACAATCATCACCACTAGTAACAATGTGGGTTGCAGGTTTAAGGCAGCCATGGCAGGGATTAGGAAGGAGACAGCTTGGCTGAGAGAGGGCAGCGTTGGAGATCAAAAAATAAAAATAGCAGTAAGTTGGAAGAATCAGCAAAAACAAGTAGGATTGGATGAGGTTGTGAGTGCTGCTTCTAATTGGTGAAGCAGCCCAAGGTGGGAAGGGTGACAGTTTATTTAAAGGAGGCCTGGGAGGGGGTGGTGGGGGTGGGAGAAAAAAAACAGTTCTCTAAGGAGCCCGAGTAGCACAAGTACTACGGGAGGCAGTTAAGGCAGCAGTCTGTGAGTGCACCAGTGGCTGAGGAGCAAGAGCTGTAGTGTCCAATCACGGACCACTGGCAGCAGCACTGCACCAGTCGGGAATCAGGTGCAGAGTATGGAGCTCGCACATAGTTTGGCGCTAGTACCTGGTTACAGGATCCGAGGCAGAGTTCCAGGGAGGTGGTCAGAATCTAGTTGAGGAGTCGACGTGGCAGCCGTTGAGCGCCGCTTTCGGTAGTGGTGCCAAAATTCCCCAAGATAACTAGTGGGGCCAGAAAGAAGAGGCAGGTTAATTAAATGCAGCAAGTATGGGCAGGGGGCTGGCAGCAGTCTGTCAGTGGGGGTGGGGGTGCAGGAAAAAATTAAATAAGAATAGATAGGAGTGGCTATGGGTGGGGTTGAATGACAAAGGGAGCAGAGGGTGTAATTAAGTAGAGAAAGGTGAGGTTAAAGATCGGGAGAGGTGGTGAGCGCTCAGGGATAAATTAAGATTCAGATAGAGTGAGAATGGAGAGAAAAGGTTTGAGAGCCAGGAGTTTATGGGGGGGGGGCATGCTGAATAACAGCTGTTCAGACTGCAGTAGGGTTACAGGAGAGATTTAGTAAAGATGCAGGGGGACGATTAGAGAGAAATAGAGAGAGAGAGAGAACAGGGAGAAGCTCAGCAATAAACATTCATGATACAGAAGCTAACAGTGGCTTTGAATACAATTAAGTAGATAGGCTAGCACTTTAACTTAAAAAAAATGCTGTAATGGTCATGCCCAGGCTTAGGATCAGCAGTATGAGGTAAAACACAACATTTTTCTGACTAGTAAAAACAATTTCTCTAAGAAAAAACAGTTCTCTAAGGAGCCCCGAGTAGTCTATGGGAGGCAGTTAAGGCAGAGTCCGTGTACGCACCAATGGCTGAGGAGCAAGGACTGTCCTGTCCAATCACGGACCACTGGCAGCAGCGCCGCACCAATCGGGAATCAGCCACAGAGTATGGAGCTAGTACCTGGTTACAGGATCTGAGGCAGAGTTCCAGGGAAGTGGGCAGAATCTAGTTGAGGAGTCAGCACGGCGGCCATTGAGCGCCGCTTTCGGTGGTGGCACTGAAATTTCCCCGGGATCCCTGGTTACAGGATCTGAGGCAGAGTTCCAGGGAGGTGGGCAGAATCTAGTTGAGGAGTCAGCACAGTGGCCATTGGATTGAAGAATGCATTTGAGTGGCTTCAAATTTGATTGTCTACATGTGGCCTGGGTTGAACTGGTGCCTTTTGAAGATCTGGTGAAAAAATATTGCTCCGTACAAAGTTATTACATTTTTTCATGTCCCATTATAGCCTACAGGAAAATTTATATGTGCATTGCAAAAACTTTTGTGATCATGTTTTTGTTGTCGAGCTTCCCTAAATTGTTTTTGTGCTGCCGCCATCTTGTTTTTCAGTTTGCGACGGAGAAAAAAATGTGTAACTCAAAAAATAATGCCCTTTGGTAAACAGCAACTGTTGTGTTTACCAAATTGGGCCCTGAGGAACATGCCCCATGCGTTAGTTTTTTACTAGGTAGTCCACAAATATGTTTTTTAAACTTTTGCCGTTTTTTGATCAAGAGAACATTTTTGGTTGCCACGAAAACAATCATGTTCAGGGACAAAAGTAACTGCGGCAACACTGTTGTGTGTGTGATAACATTCCCATTATAGAGATAGGAGTGTCATTATAACATTAAAGTAATCACAGTAACACTGCACAAACACATTTTGCTATGTGTTGTTTTCTTTGTCACTTCATTGTGGCAAGGTGGATTGTGCTATTGGCCTGAAATTTTCAGGGTGGCAAGCCATAGTCAAACAGATGTGCCTTTTGGTGGATTGGTACAAGAACATTGAACAGGCCCATAGTTACAGCATTCTGAATTTCAGAAATTTTCCCATAGGATAACATTGCGGCGCCCGTGATGCCTTTCGGTGCTGGTATCTTGAAAACGGTTTGAGATACCGATTTTTTGTCTCAAAACTAAGTGCAGAAGTAGGTTGGAAAACCATTAATACCATGAATTTGGATTTTATTTCTACCTTGTACGGTTACTGAGATATTTGGGAATTAGTATTCCAACTGCTCATTTTCATGTGCGTGGGCCACTATTACGCTCACAGAGTTAGCATTCACAGTGCATTTCGGTGCCCATATCTTGTAAACAATGTGAAATATGGCCTTGGCCAATGTGTGTTATGTGGACATCTCACTATCATGATTACAATGACAGTTGAATTTTCTTCCTAGCTGTTATGGTTCCCGAGATATTGGCAAATCAGTGTTACAAGGGCTCCTTGCCTTATAGGGCTCCTGTATGGCTCCATAGTTTTGAGTAAGTGGAAGCGCAGGGCCTGGAGGGCTCATGCTCCCAGAGACACATATCATTATGCACAAATGGGCAGCTTGGTGGGAGCACGTGGCCCAAAGGGTTGCGTGCTCCCACCACCACATTTCATTTTCTACTTATATTACACTTTTTCCAAAAGAAAGGAAATTCTTTGCAAAAAACTTTGTTAATGCATCACTTAGGGTTTTTTCCACAGTGACAAAAGTGTGGAAATTCAATGTTAGGGTTACCACCCCACCACCCCACCCTCATGCCCCCATCCTCAAAACCCTAACTCTGCATTCCCCAACCCCCACCACCCACACCCACACCCACACATGCAAGACACATGCAAGATTGTAAGATGCTATACAAGTGAGTCACATCTGTAAGCATAATAATTGCTACACTGTACTTATTTCACATTACAGTATGTAATAAAAAAACAAATACAGTATGATCGACTCTATACTGCCAGCACAGTCTGATGACACATTATAGCTGGCGTATCTTTTCATAGAGTGAAACTTAGTCTGCACAAATTTTCTAAATATTGATTTTTATGTGTCATAATTCAACAATTGGCTCCCTGCTGGTATCACTGCTACCACATAGGTTTGTGGTAGCAGGAAAGATAGAGCTGACACATACATAATACTTTTCATATACTGCTCAGGTATGAGACTAGCAACATTACATGTTGTTATACTGCTGTGCTACCTGGAAATACTCATTAGCAGCATGTTATGGTTAGCTTTGGATGTTACAACTGTTGCTGTCACATGTTGTTGTAAAATATACTACAAAACATTACTTTTATTATTACTACTGTTTGTTAATAGGACTGACTCACTCTATCAGAAAAAAGAGGAAAACATCCAATGACTGTTACTAGGGTCATCCAAAGTCTTATTTCCAATATAGCTATCTATTGATAACATACTGTATGTTTCATCCTTTGTTAACAGTTGAAATATAGGCATCCGCTTAAACCTTGTTATTGATGTTTGTAACAGAAAAATGCTTACTGTGGACCATCTCCATGGTTGCCCAGCATGTGTATGTACCCCAAGACACTCTGATGGCAGCAGAACTCATACCATAGTGATGGATGTGTCTTGTAGTACATTTAGAGAGTTCTATTTACTTCTGTTACCTGATGCTGGTTGTTTCTGATTGCTTGTGTTGCCTTGGCCCTTCTCCTGCTTGCGTGTGTGTGTGTTGGGGGGGGGAATGTGGTGTTAGGGTTTTGAGGATGGGGGCATGGGATGGTGGGGTGGTAAACCTAACGTTGAATTTCCACACTTTTGTTGCTGTGGAAACAACCCTAACTGATGCATTAATGAAGTATTTTGCAAAGATATATATATATATATATATATATATATATATATATTAACTATAGTTAGGGTTGAGTAGGCAGTTTAATGTTAAACCACACTTTTTGCACTTTAATAACTTCACAACTATTCAATGAATTTGCATGAAATTTTGCATGTGTGGTCTCACGTGGTAGATCTGAGGATATGCCAAGTTTTTTTTTTCCAGTTGGATGTGTAAATTCCAAGTTCTGAACAGTGCAAAAAGTGAATTTTTGGAAGTTTTTTTCACATTGGTTTTGCTCGATTTTCTTTCCATTTGGCTACTGCTCAGATGGTTTGGAATTCTGGTCTGAAATGTTTGGGGTAGGATGGGGCTGGCACACAGATGTGCCTTTTGCTAGTTTGGTGAGAAAATATTAATCAGTTCCAAAATTATTTAATTGTAACATTTTGAAAAAACTGTTTCTGAGCATGCTCAGTGAGCACTTCAAAATAGCTGTATAAAATGAAAAATAGAATCCTTTTTCATATTGACGTCATCCTTGTTTGTGAGGGGGCAAATCCTTTTTCGTTTACCGCCATCTTGTTTTCCATTTTTCACTACAAATAAAAATTTCAAAAGTCACAAAAGTGACATTCTGGAGAGTGACCAACACATGTATCTTGCTTATCAGGGCACTGTTAGCCAGATTCTGCTCTTAACTGTTGGACAAATATCCTTGAAATGTTCTTTTTAACATCATAAATCTTTTTTTTCATGGCTCACTAAAATGAAAAAGGAATCCTTTTTCATATGAGCCCAATTTTTTTTGTAAAGGGAAAATTCTTTTTTATTTGCCACCACCCCACCGATCACTGCCTCTGTGCATTGCCACTCTTCCCTGGTATCTAGTGGCACCCCCAACCCCTTTGATGGCTGTTGAGCTATTGTTAATATTTCCCTGGTGTCTAGTGGCACCCTACCCTCTGATCACCTTCCCCGTCTTTTACTACCCTGTAATAAAGAACACCTTCACTCAATGTGTTTTTTTAACCTGTAAAAAAAATCCCTTTCATTTCTGACCCCCCAGCCTGATCTCCCACTGAGTACCCACCACCCAGCATCCCCGTCTCACCCCCCACACATCCTCACTCACTCACCTGAACAGGTCCCAGGTCAAGATCTACTCTCCAGTCGAACACGTCTTGCTGCTGGAACCACTGACTTTAATATGAGAAACTAAGATAAATGCGGTTCAATGTATTTCAATGGGGTTTTAACTTTGATGCATAACTTTGTTATTTTTGCATATTTTGACTGCAAATTTTCAACATGCCCTTTTTGGGACCCCACCTAATAAGCAATGCCTGAAAGGCAATTTTGTGGTCACTTGGTGAAATAATTTTTCTTTTTTGCAAATCAGGTGTGAAGTGTGCCTTGGGGTTGTCAACTGTAACTCTCACCCCAGTCTCATACACTGTACTCATCTCAGCTTATTTACTGATAGAATGGGGTGAGCATTAGGTTTGACAACCCCAAGGCACATCCCATGCTTTATTTGCAAAGAAGCAAGAGAGGTGAAAACGTAATGTTTTTTTTCCTGTTGCTGCCTGCAGGGTGGGGTGGGGTGTTAGGGTTAGAAACCCTAATGCCATATTTCCGAACTTTTGTCATTTTAACCATGACTAGTGCATTAACGAATATATACATATATATTATACTGGTGCAGCAGCTCCAGTATAATTAAGGTGAGAGGGCAGTTTAATGTTAAAGCCGAATTTCTGAAGCTTAATTATTTTTAAGCTGTTCAACAGATTTGTACGAAATTTGGCATGAAGGAGTGCCAGCAATAGGTCTGTTGATGTACCAACTGTTGCATGAATCTGTTGAATAGTTCAAAAGTTATTAACATTTAAAAAACCGTAATTTTACTAACTTTTAGCCATTTCTCACAAACGACTTTAGGTACTGCTCTGACATTTTTAGTGTACACTGTTCTAGCCCCACAAATGTGCCTTTTGAAGGTTTGGTGAAGACATATTAATCAGTTCAAAAGTTACAATATTTTTAATTTTCCCATTATTTTCTATGGGAAAAAGTTAGATGTACCGTGCAAATGTTTTTCTGCTGCAGATTTTTGCGCATGGAAGGTCACATACAGCCATTTCTTTTGAAAGAAAAGGCAGTCTTTTGGCATGTAGGGGTATACAGAGCCTGCTTAACATTCACAGAGCTCTGGTGTGCCCACCTTTGCTAGCTTAGCAAGAAGACTTCTACCCTTATTCTCTGTATGAGAACACCAGGGTTTTTTTGACTTCTGCAGCCACAGCTGGAACTTGTGCTGCCAGTTGCAGAGTCTGCATTGAGCCACCCATTTTCCCTGGTGTCTAGTGGCACACCCCAGCCCATTGTCCTTTATCACTAGTGTCTAGTGGCACCCCCCCATCATGTATCCCCTACCCCCAGCAGTGTGGGACAGTGGGGAGGCCACTCCAAATGTCCCTAAAAATGTATTTATTTTAAAATCTGACATCAGGGTGCCCAATCCTCATGCTGGCACTAGATACCTCCACGCTGCTAGTCAGGGACACTGGGGGGCCTACTCCCAGTGTCCCCAGTTATGTCCTGCTCCATGTCACAATGCTGGGACACTGAGGATCCCACTCCCAATGTCCTGAAACATTGCTTAACTCATCACCTCCTGTGTGGCCATTTTGTGTCAGGTAAACAATTGATAGTTCAGACTTCATATGGAATTATTGGATGTAATGAGTTAATTAGTTTTCCTCTAAAGAAAGAACACCATCCCCAACATCATATTATTTTTATTTTCTCCCTGTAAAAAAGAAAACAGTTCCTCATCATCTCCCTGTCCCCTTCCCCATCCCGATCATCCCTCCATGCACCCATCTCCCTTTCCCCATACTTACTTCCAGAGGTCGGCAGCTACAATGTTCTCAGGACTGGGACACATCTGCATTCTTAAAAGCCGAACAACAAACTAAAGAATCAAGGTAAGTGCTGTATAATGGCTGTCAATGGGGTTTTCAACTTACATTGATATCTCAGCCATTTTTTTAGATTTTTGCACCAAAGTTTCAACATGGGGTTCTTGGGGTCCCACCTTATGAACACTATCACTGTCATTTCCTTTACTCAGATCCATAAGGTAATTTCAAATTCACTGTATGGAATCACCTTTTGGGACTGATTAAGGAAATGACAGTGCCAGTTTTCATGATGTGGGGTCCCAAAAAGCCCATGTGGAAAATTTGGAGTGAAAACACCAACAAATGCCTGAGTTATGTGTGCTCATTGAAATTTTCCTCCGAACATGTGTAAGTTTTCCAATTTTTAATATTTTCACTCCAAATTTTTAACATACCCATCTTTTCACACCACCTCATGAACACTACAGCTGTCATTTATCACAACCTGTTGGAAATGTGTTTCCACACCTGTGGTGTGTATTGATGTTTTACATGGACTAAGAAGTTCTCACCTACCAGATTCATGAGGTGGGGCAATTTGAGGTGGGGAAATAACAACACTGGGTTGAAAATTTGGGGTCAAACTATGAAAATGTGACAAAGTTATAACCATTCCTATGCATCACTTAGGGTGAGTATTATAGCAACAAAAAGAGGGAAATGAGGCATTAGGGTTTCCAACCCTAATGCCCCACCTCACCCTGCAGAGACTGATAGTCATCGGGGGTTACCTTGGGGTTGTC
The DNA here is from genome assembly GCA_016271365.2 of Neoceratodus forsteri. NCBI lineage: Eukaryota > Metazoa > Chordata > Ceratodontiformes > Ceratodontidae > Neoceratodus > Neoceratodus forsteri. The sequence goes on from CM057453.1 coordinate 1,269,751,436, forward strand.
AACCAAAACAATCATGCCATTCCACCCCCACCACCCCACTGTAGACACTGACTGGTGTCAGGGTGTGCCTTGGGGTCTTTGGCCCCAATGTTCACCCCATTCTCCTATATTCTACCCATCTCAGCTTATATCCTTATGGAATGGGGTGGCCATCAGAACTGAAGACCCCAAGGAACACCCGGATGCTTGTCAGTGTCTGCAGGGTGGTGGTGGGAGTGGAATGGCGTGTGCATTACAGCCTACAACTGAAAAACACCTCCCAATGCCTGTCTTTCTCTGCAGGGTGGGTGTATGGGTGGGTTGTTAAGGTTGGAAACCCTAATGCCTCATTAAGGAAGTAAATCAGGGAGCATGATGGATGTCATCTACTTTGTTTTCAGCAAAGCCTTTGACACTGTGTAACATAGAAGGCTGATTAACAAGATGGGTAGTCTGGCCATGGGCCACAAGCTGATAAACTGGGTTAGAAACTGGCTGATGAACAGGAGGCAGAGGATGCTTGTAAATGGCATCTGATCCATGGAGAGGGGACAGCCACTGGGGTACTTGAGGGATCAGTCCTGAGACCAGTCCTGTTGAATGTCTTCATTAGAGACATTGTGGAGGCTAGAAGGAAAGGTCTGCCTGTTTGAAGATGCCACCAAGATATGTTACAGAGTAGATTCTCCAGATGGAGTGGAGAAAATGAGGAGGGACCTGGAGGGGGGTGCCTGTTTGCAGATAACATGAAGATCTGTAACACAGTGGATATTCAAGAAGGGGTGGAGAAACTGAGAAGGGACCTGGAGAGGCTTGAAAAATGGTCTGAGGAGTGGCAACTGAGGTTCAATGCAAAGAAGAGCAAAATAATGCACCTGGGAAGAGGAAACCCTGGGGAGAGCTGAGGGATGGGGGAGAGGAGGTGCTGATGATCACCGAGGCAGAAAGGGAGCTAGGAGTTATCATTTCTGATTACCTAAAGGTGTCAAAACAGAGCACAAATGTTGCAGGGAGGGCCATTGGCATGCTGAGGTGCATAGGCAGAGTCATCACTAGCAGAAGGTGGGAGGTGGTAATGCCATTGTGTAATACACTAGTGAGGTCTCCCCTAAACTACTGTGTACAATTCTGGAGGCTGCAACTGTGCAAGGAAATTTACAGGGTAGAGGTGGTTCACAGAAGGGAAACCAAGAAGGTAAATGGCTTGCAACACAAAACATATGAGGCAAGATTAAAGGACCTCAATATGTACTCACTGAAGGAAAGGAGGGAGCGGGGGGATGATAGACACGTACAAGTACCTCAATAACATAAACAAGGTGCAGGAAGGAGACATCCTCCAATGTAGAAGCAGTACAAGAATGAGGGGATATGATATGAAATTGAAGGGGGGGTAGAGGGACATGATAGAAATGTTCAAATACCTCAAGAGTATAAACAAGGTGCAGGGGAGAGATATCTTCCAATGTAGAAGGAGTACAAGAAGGAAGGGGCAAGATATGAAATTGGAGGGGGTACATTAACAGGAAATGTGAGAAAATGTTTCTTCACAGACAGCGTGGTGGACACATGGAATGCTCTGCCACAAGAAGTGGTAGGAGCAAGCACAGTGTGAGATTGTAAACATGCCTGGGATGGGCACAAGTGAACCTTGAGGTTGGAAGGAGTGGGAAGCAGTGATGAAAAACTACTGACCAGATACGGTCATTGGCCACATACAAGTATAGGGCTTATGGGCAGACTGGATGGACCTAGCGGTCCTTATCTGCTGACAATTTCTATGTTTTTATGAGGTGGGTTGATAAGAAGACTATGTTGAAAATTTGGGGTCAAAATGTGAAAAAATGACAAAGTTATGACCATCCGTTGCTGTTTTGCTATGCGTGCTTGTAACAATGGAATTTTTCAATATTTTCACCACAGATGTACAGCATTGCCTTCTTATTACCCCACCTCATGTGTGTCACAACTGTTATTTTTCAAATCCTGCCCATACTATGTTTTTACTCCAGCGGCGCAGAATGGCATTGCACTTGCGGATACTGATGTTTTGGCTTGCATTTCACAATTTATATGTACCGTGCTACATGAGGTGCAGGGTAATAAGATGGCTATGGTTACAATTTGGTCACTGTACAGTACATATGTGCCTCTACAGTGGCATTGGAGCAAATAAAACGGGGATACTATTACATTATCTCAGAAAGTAAGGAAATTCATTGCAAAAAACTTTGCTAATGCATCGGTTAGGGTGAGTACCAAAGTGAAAAAGAAGGGAAATGAGGCATTAGGGTTTCCAACCCTAACACCCCACACCCACCCTGCAGAGACTGACAGGCATGGGAGGTGTGCCATGGGGTCATCGGCTGTAATGCTCATGCTGTTCCACCCCCACCCTGCAGACACTGACAGACATTGGGCTGTGCCTTGGGGTCATCTACCCTAATGCTCACCCCATTCCAAAAGTAAATATGGTGAGATGGGTACAGTATAGGGGAATGGGGTGAGCATTAGGACGGACAATCCCAAGGCACAGCCTGACATCTGTCAGTGTCTGTAGGGTGGGGTGGGATGTTAGGGTTGGAAACTCTAAAGCCTCATTTCCCTCCTTTTTTCATTATAATACTCATCCAAACTGATACATTAACAAAGTTTTTTCGCTATACATATATATATATATGATAGTGGCATGATAGCGCCACTGTAGTTAGGGCTGAGTAGGCAGTTTAAAGTTAAACATCAAATTTTACACTTTAATAACTTTGCAACTGGTCAATGGATTTGCATGAAATTTGGTATGCACTGTGTCATGGGGGTAGATGTCTTGATGTACCAAGTTTGGTTTTGATGGGATTTGTGGTTTTGGTGCTGCACATTGTGAAAAAAGTGCAAAAGTCACTTTTTTTGCCTGTTTTTTCCTCATCACACTGCGGCTACACCATTTGGAATTTTGGTCTGAAACTTTCAGGGTAGAACAAGCTTGCTCCAAAGAACACACCAGCATTGGTGTGGTTAAAAAAATATGAATCCATTCCTAAGTTATTCAATTTTGAAATTTAGGATTCAGAGCATGCTCATTTCAGTATTTTGGATAGCTGCACAGTTGCAAAAAGGGATTTGGGCTCACAAAAAGGGATTTTGACAGCTCATGAAGAGGGATTTATAAAACCCCTCTTCATGAGAAAAAAATCCCTTTTCATGAGCTGCCATCTTGTTTTCAATTTTTGTGCCCAAACAAAATGTTACAACTTGCCCCAGGGATGTCTTCTGTAGACATCCAAGTATGGATTTTGTTCATGGGGACATCCTGTACACTCCTGTGGCTTTGGTTTACTTTAATTTACTCAAAACAATGCTTGTTTTTAAATTTAAAAATCCCTTTTCATGAGCTGTCAAAATCCCTTTTCTTGAGACGACGACCAGAAGGCCCTACCTCTTGAAAAGGGATTGGATTACGAAAAGAGATTTTCACAGCTCACAAAAAGGGATTGGCTCATGAAAAGGGATTTTGACAGCTCGTGTAAAGGGATTACATTTTATAATACCTTTTTGCAAGCTGTCAAAATCTCATTTCATGAGATGATGACCAAAAGGCCCTACCTTGCAAAAAGGGATTGGCTCGTGAAAAAGGATTTTGACAACTGGCATAAAGGGATTCATCTCACGAAAAGGGATTTTGACAGCTCACGAAAATTAATTTATAAACTTTACTGTTTTTTTTACATTTCACTGCAAAGACACGGTTTGGAATTAGGGCTAACATTTTCAGGGTAGAAAGGGCTTGCCCCACAGATGTGACTTTTGCTGGTTTGGTGATAACGTTTACATTACTTCCATAGTTATAGCATTTCAAAGTTTGGAAATTTCCCATGGGATAACATTGTCGTGGATGCAGTACCTTTTGACACCTATATCTCAAAAACTATTTGAGATACAGATTTGTCACTAAGCATAGTACTAAGCACACATGCAGGTTGCCAGGACATGATTACAACTCCAGTAGAATTTTTTCTAATGTTACTATGATTACTGAGACATAACACCATTTGCATCACGTGGGTTACTTGGAATATCCTAGGTCTGCACTGAGTCTCTACACTTGTGAGTAGGTGGGGCCCTGCGCTCCCACATATGGGTACCCTTTTTCAGCAATGGGACTGCAGGGCCCTCCATTATATAATACTGGGAGTGTGGGGCCCAGAGGGCCCTGCGCTTCCACAAATGGATGCCATTATTGAGTGATGGGAGTGTGCAACCACAACACACTATAGAGTGATGGGAGCACAGAGCCCAGAGGGTCCTGCACTCCCACAACTACATAAAGGTAAGATCACACTTTCTCAAAAAGTAAGGAAATTCATTGCAAAAAACTTTGCTAATGCATCAGTTAGGATTTAAGCAACCAAAGTAGGGAAATGAGACATTAGGGTTGAGACCCTAACACCCCCCACCAACCCTTCCACCCACCCCCCACCCTCCACAAACCAACAGGCATTGGGGTGTGCCTTGGAATTGTGGCCTAACTCTTACCCCATTCTCCTATACTGTACCATTTCAGTTTCTCACACATGGAATGGGATGAGTGTTAGGCCCAATGATTCCAAGGCACATCCCAACACCTGCTGGTCTGTGGAGGGGTGGGGTGGTGGTAGGGTAGGGTTAGGGTCTCAACCCTATCGCTTTCATTTCTGCTTTTTAGCCATCCTAACTGATGCATTAACAAAGTTTTTGCAATGAATATATATATATATATATATATATATATATATATATATATACACACACACACACACACATATACGTATATTCATGGCAAAAAAACTGCATTTAATGCATCATTTAGGGTTAAAGTGAAAAAAGTCAGGAAGTGAAACATAAGGGTTAAGCCCCTAATCCCCCCACACACCCTACATCCCCATCCTCTACAGACTGACAGACACCAGGGTGTGCCAAAAAATGTACCAGCACTAAGGTTTGCCATCACTAAACTGCACTCACTGTTGTTGACTTGCACATTCTTTTGGATGGTCAGGAGAACAGAACAATTACCTATGTTCACAGTCCAACCGGGGTGCCTTGAAAATATGGTAGCATGAGAGCAAACACAAAAACACACATTTCACAGGAAAAAATAAATAAAATGAACTAGTAACTTGAAAATTAACTCCAGTGTTTATTTGAAGAACATGGAAACCAAAATCCTGACCCTTCCTCAGGGTTGTGGCTGAAACAATCCAAACTGCAAACCTGTATAGTACGTTACTAAAGTGACAGTTCACTGAATACAGTTTAGCAGAGCAAAGAAACCCCAACAGCAAAGCACTACTATACATGCCATTCAATTGAATTTAGAAAATTCCCTAGTGCAATGTCAGTTAGAAACAATGCAGAGTATATAAATATATATATATATGTATGTATATATATATATATGTATATATATATATACATACATATATATATATATATTTTATTTAATACAATATAGTAATGCATTTCAAAAATTCCCGAGCATATGTTGCATGAAAAGTTGTATATGTGAAATTAAAATAATGGAGTTTGGGAAGGGGACAGGAGAATAGAAAGAAAAAGCACAAAAGGGGAAAAGGAGAAGGGGAGAGGTTGAGGGCAAGTGGGGAAAAGAGGGATGAAGGGAGGGGAAATGCTGGTGGGAAGATTCAGGTGAACTGGCACAATAGATGAGTAGCTCAAAATAACATTTTAGATGGGAAAATCCTGAGCATACTTAAACTGAAAAGGAGGCAAGGCTACCAAATGCAAAACACAAACAGATGTAGAAAAATCTCTTGAGAGGAGGAGGAATCCATCTTCATACAAATAAGAAAACTCACAAATCAAAGAGTCCCTAAAAAAGCATTTTTATGCCAAATGTTTGATTCTTGTTGAACAATTAAAAAAAAAATTAACCCCAAGATAGAGCGGTCAATAGGGAGAAGGGCAGGAGTAAATGGAGAAAAAGACAGAGGCAGTAGGGACAGGGATGGGGTAAAAAGAAATAAAGCCATAAAAAATGGAAGGTAATGAGTACCAATGCCCGTAGTCTAGGTAAAATGTTCCCTGAAATGGTGGCCTTGATGGAAGAGGGTTGCCTGGATATTGTGGCAGTCACAGAAACATGGTACGCAGAGAACCATGACTGGGATGTCAACATACCAGGGTACACAATCTATAGGAGGGACGGGGAAGAAGAGGAGGAGGAGGAGTAGTTCTCTATGTAAGGGAAGGGATCAAAGCAACAGAACTAAAGGGTAAAAATGGAGGAGAGGAGGCACTGTGGGTTACCCTGGAGACTGGAAATGGCTCCACAATCCGCACAGGGGTTGTATACAGATCCCTATCTCAGGGGGAGGAAATGGACAAGGAAATGATAGAAGGCATCCTTGGGATGTCAGAGAAAGGGGAGATATTGCTGATGGGGACCAGAATATGCCAGACGTTGACTGGAGCACCTTTGCTGCAGCCACATCCAAGAGCAGGGCCATTCTCAATGCCCTACAGGGGGCATGCCTCAGACAGCTAGTTTTGGAACCTACTCGGGAGAGAGCAATCTTAGACCTGGTACTCTCAAACGAGGACGGAAAGAGGATCTCTGATCTTGAAGTGGGTAGCCATCTTGGAACAAGTGACCACCAAACAGTGTGGTTCATGATAAACTTAGCTGTAGAGTCAAGCCACACAAAAGTGAAGGTACTGGATTTCAGGAGGGCTTATTTTGTCAAAATGGGAGAGTGCCTCAGAAAAGTACTAGCAAACAGACAAGAAGGTGGGATGGAGCAACAATGGGGAAACATCAAAACCGCCATCACAGAGGCAACAAGCCTTTGTGTGAAGCAAATAAACAAATCAAAACAAAAGAAAAAAACACTATGGTTCTCAAAAGAAGTGGTGGGGAAGGTAAGGGTGAAAAAGATAGCATTCAGTAAGTATAAGGAAACACAGAAGGAGCAGGACAGAGAACTGTACCAGTTAGCAGAAGGAAGTGGGTAAGGCAGTCAGAATAGCAGAGACCCAAACTGAGAAAAATATAGTCAACTCAGTTAAGAAGGGGGATAAAGCCTTTTATTGGTACATTAGGGAGCAAAGAAAGACTAAGGCAGGGATACTGAAGCTGAACAAAGAGGAAGGTGGTTGGGCAGAGAGATACAGTGAAAAAGCAGGGATACTAAATGAATACTTCTGCTCAGTATTCACTATGGAAAAGCAGGGGGAAATACCTAAACAGGTCAATAGAAGCACTCTGGATAGGGGGGTTGATATTAGTCCTTTCACAGAAGACAGGGTTCTGAAAGAACTCTTAAAACTGAAGGTGGATAAAGCAATGGGGCCTGATGGAATTCACTCCAGAATTCTATAAGAACTAAGGGAAGAACTAGTAACACCACTGACTACCCTTTTTAATAAATCATGGGAGGATGGTGTGGTACCTGAGGACTGGAGGAGGGTGCATGTGATTCCCCTTCACAAACGTGGGAGCAAGACAGAGGCAGGAAACTACAGACCTGTCAGTTTGACCTCAGTGGTAGGGAAAATGATGGAATCACTTCGGAAGGAAAGAACTGTTGAGTACCTAGAGGCCAGTGGGGCACAGGGCCCAAGGCAGCATGGATTCACATCGGGAAGGTCATGTCAGACAAATCTAATTGATTTCTTTGACTGGATGACTAAAGCAGTAGATCAGGAAGGGGCTGTGGACATGGCCAACCTACACTTTAGCAAGGCATTTGACACAGTCCCGCACAAAAGATTAATAAACAAATTAGCCAGCCTGGGAAGGGGTCCCAGGGTGGTAGCCCGGGTAAAACACTGGTTGGACAAGAGGTCACAGTGGGTAATAGTAAATGGAGTCCACAGTGAAGAAAGGAGGGTTACTAGTGGGGTGCCTCAGGGTTCAGTACTGGGGCCGGTCCTTTTTAATGTCTTTATAAGTGACATTGCAGAGGGACTGGAAGGGAAAGCATGTCTCTTTGCAGATGACACAAAGATCTGCAACAGGGTTGATACACAAGTTGGGTGGAAAGGATGAAAAGGGACTTGGCAAAGTTGGAGGAATGGCCAAATATATGGCAGCTTAGATTCAAAGCAAAGAAGTGCAAAGTAATGCACCTGGGAAACAAAAACATAGGAGAAGAGTACACAATGGGGAATGAGTATTGACAACAACAGAAATGGAAAGGGACCAGGGGGTAGTCATATCAGATGACCTAAAGGTGGGCCAGTAATGTGAGAAGGCAGTAGGGAGGGCTGGGGGATACTGGGATGCATAGGGAGAGGCATCACCAGTAGAAAACAAAGTTGTTGGCCATCTGTGCAGACAGTTGGTAAGACCACATCTGGAGTACTGTGTACAGTTCTGGAGACCCCATCTCTGCAAAGACATAGACAGGGTGGAGGCTGTCCAGAGGAGGGCAACCAAAATGATGCAGGGTCTGCATCAAAAGACATATGAAGAAAGACTAAAGAAACTAAAGATGTATAGCCTCAAGGAAAGGAGGGAGAGGGGGGACATGATATAAACTTTCAAATACCTCAAGGGAATCAACAAAGTCCAAGAGGGTAGCATCTTTCAGAAAAAGAGATGTGCAAAAACAAGGGGGAACAATTTGAAGATAGAGGGGGATGGCTCAGAGGTAATGTGAGGAAGTATTTCTTCACAGAGAGGGTTGTGGATACATGGAACAGCCTTCCTGAGGAGGTCGTAGAGTCAAAAACAGTGGAGGAATTCAAGAATTCATGGGACAGACATAAGGCAATTCTAGTGGGGGGTAGGAGGAAGTAGGCTGTTGGTTAACTAGGATCTGTGACTTATCCATTAGGTAGGGAAATGGGCAGACTAGGTGGGCCAAGTGGTCCTTATCTGCCGTCAAATTCTATGTTTCTAACTTTTGAAGATACTTGTTTTAGGATTTGCCTTACAGTCATGACATGTACCATTCATAGTATATTGGCTGAAATGTCAGTTCCCACCAGAAGTGCAAAAACAAATCTCATCCAGAATTTTAAAAATGACACATGCCACGTTTATGAGGTGGTGCGGAAAAATGGGTATGTTGAAAGTTGGAGTCAAATGACTGAAAATTTGTGAAGTTATGAGTGAACTCTGAAACAGTGTAACATTGAGTCATAATCTAGGCATTTTACTGTATTTGTACACCAAATTGTCAGTATAGTCTTCTTATTACCCCGCCTAATGGGCCCGGTAAGTGTAAATTTTCAAATCCCCGCCAGAATGTCATTCTGTGCCACCGAAACGTCATTCTGCACCACAGGTATGAAAACACATTTTGGCCAGAATTTGAAAAATGGCAGCTGTCATATTCATGAAGTGATGTGAAGAAATGGCTATGTTGAAAATTTGGGGTCAAACTATTGAAAATTACAAAGGTTACGAGCCGGTGTTCACAAATTTCAATGTAGGCTCATAACTTTGTTGTTTTTTAATATTTTTGCACCAAATTTTCATCATAGCCTTTTTTTGACCCCACCTCATGAACAAGGGTGGAGAAAATTTTCAACTCCTGCATTAAAGTTGATTTTGCACATTGATCACAAAATCACCTTTCTGAAGAAATTTGACTAATTTCCCTGCCATTGTTCATGAGGTGGGGTCTCAAAAAAAGACATATTGAAAATCTCGGGCAAAAATATTCAAAAATATCCGAGTTATGCCACTAAGTTCAAAACCCTTTGAAATACATTGAACTCCATATATGATTTTCTCAGTTCATGGTCCGGCTTTGAAGTGTGTAGACATGTCTGCAGTCCAGAGAAGATTATGGCATTGGACCCCGGTGGGTAAGTAAGAGCTTGGATAGATGGGGTGGTGGGTGCTGAGTGGGAGGGTTGGGTGGAGGCAAAAATTGTGCAACAGACATCGATGGATGTTTTTCTTCTTCACAGGTTTAAAAAAATAAAATGACGAGGGACTGTTTTATTTATTACAGGAGATGTCACTGGAGGATTTTGGCACCCCCTGTGTCAATGTTATATTTGGCAGCACCGGTGGTTGGCTTCCTTGTGTTGCATAACTAAAATGGTTAATTTACAGCAATCATTTGAGACCCCATTCAGGGAGACAGCAGTGTCCAGGTCAAAACAGTAGCACTTCAAAGGAAAATGAAATCGGCAACTGCCAAAAGTTCCATGTTGTACATGTTGTTCCAAAAAGACTAAAGGACAGTGGACCAGAACTGAATGTATCTCCTTGTAAAAAAGCTTTATTCAATACCACAATGTAAAAAAAAACCTGTAAAGTCACTCACAAAAGTAGAATTCATACTCCACAGGATACAGATTCATAAAAGTCCACAGATAGCAAAAAAGTCCAATCAGCCCAATAAATCACAAATGCTGGCTGGTGTTATTTACCTTTGAAGAACTAACATGGGCAGGATGGAGGGGGGGTAACAGCCAGCAATGGGGACTGGAGGGTTTCATTTATCTTTGAACTAATTTAAAATGGGCAGGATGGGATAGCAGCTGGTACAGGGGACTGGGAACCCCATGCCCTAATAATAACATGGGTTGGGCTTGGAGGGGGTGCCAATTATTGCAGCAGCTGAAACAGACATCAATAGATGGTTTTTTTTTTTTACATGGGTTTAAGGGATACTATCGGCTGGTTTACCTATTTTCAATGTCCCTTTCCTTTGTTGTGCCTGTCACTGTGCTGCGCTCACTGATACATGTTTTCATTACAGGCATACTTTCTGATGAAGAAGTGTATTTTAGCCGAAATTTATAGCTTAAAGGGCCTGATGTTATCTGGCATGGTCCAATCTTTCCTGTTCATCCCCAACAATGCTGTGGCACTGATCTTCCAAACTCATGCATGATGAATGAGTTTGGTGACTTTTGAGTCATATAACCAAAATGTACAGTGGTATTGCAGTAACTCAGCTCATTTCAGTAATACTTTTCTTTTTCAAACACTAGGGATATTTCTGTTTGATTCTTTCAGTGAGGGAGCCTTGACAAGAGATGACTGGACAGCCTGTTAGCCTTGCCTGGTCTTTGTTTACCTTCGGTAGTATGTTTATTGTTTGTACTACCAGACACTGTACCATCATAAAGTCCATTTCTTTCTTTGTAGTATGCCCAGCATTAAATGACTCGCAAAAATGTATGACTATGATTTGTCAGTTCTTTGGTTGGATTGTTGCTTAAAAGTCTGTAGCTCACTCCATCTTGAAGCTGTTGATTAATTTCCCCATTGAAGAACTCTTTATCCATGACAACAACAAGATCTCCCTTGTCTGGTGCTTTTATCTCAGTCTTGTGATCAGTGCATCTTTTTCTTCTTTGGTGAGATTTTGTTTCTTTTGTGGTCAGGGTGACTCAAATAAAGTTTTTAAATCCCAGGTTACCAATGACTGATATGTTTGAAGTGCAGGTGAATGTTGGGCAGGAAGCCAGAAGGATGAAGATGGTCTAAACTCCTTGCATCATTTCACTGGTCATGCAAGATGTTATTTGTCTCTGGGTTTAATCTATGTACTTCCAGGTACACTTCATATAGGCTAATAAGTGCCTCCAGAGCTTCATCATCAGAATTGGCAATAGCAGCATTCTTGAAAAAGTCCATATTGTTGTTTGAACAATAACATTTTTTAAGATTTAATTTTCTGAAACATTTTTTGACATAAGCATAAATATGAAAGGTGTTGACTACAGGATTGAGGACAATATTAAGGTATTTGCTCAAAACATTGATTTGTGCTATAGCAAGAGAAATACTTGAGATGTTTAAGACTTGGCATTTCAATTGCACAGGTTCCAAGGCTGTGAGTTGGATTTTCCAACCTCATCCTCTTCTTCCTCATCATGTGCATTTATGTTTTTGTTCCCTATGGTTACCTTGTCCTTCCTTTTCAGTTTGGATTGTCTGTTTGGGGAAAAAATAACCTGTTCATTAAAATTATTAGAGTTTTTCCCCGAATTGACTCTTTGGCTATTTCTATCTCTTGAGGCAAACATGGACTTCTTAAAGTTGCTATGTTTGCCCTAAGGTCTTGATCATGTATGCCCTCTGCTACCTGAGCATGATGGTCTTCCCATGTGAAAACCTGCAGATACTGACACACAAAGACAAAACAGAGACTGCAGCATGTAAAGTAAACTTTAATACACAACACGCAATACACATGCCCCATAATAAGAGAGTTTTTGCTAGACAACTGGAAAATTCTGCAAGACTATCCAACAGCAAGAAGCATTTTTGAACAAAAAACATACATAATCTCAAAAAGAGCTCCCACAATACAGGGTAAGTTAGTGCACACATAATATACATCACACAAGCCATCAAAAGGATAACAGCTGTTGCTGGGACCATTAAAAAATGGTATGGTTCCATGCGGCAGGTGTGCAGCCGTGGCCACACATCGAGCAAAGACCACTTTAAGCATCCACACACTGGTGCAACATACAACATTGAATCTCATGTAAACTGTAACACCCCATGGATGGTATATGTGATACAGTGCTCTTGAACTGCATATACATAGGCAAGACACCCAGAGAGCTCAAAACAAGAATATCAGAACATAAAAGTAGGATCAGGAACAGAGATGAAAAATCCTCTTTAGCCAGACACTATATGGAAAGGGGACACACAGCAGTACAGATCTGCTTTTAGGGCCTTGAGCAGGTACCTGAGCCCACTGAGGGGGGGACTACAATAAAATAGTAGAAAAATATGAGATGTAATGAATACAAGAATTGGGGACCTAACAGAGAACTGGGGTCAAAATGAGGAAACAAACTGGCAAGCATGTTGGTAGCACATGTATCTAGCACATGCATCTATAAAAAAGAAAGATAGCTCACACTTCAACCATAAAAACAATAACCCATAAGAATCAAAAGAATGTGTGACAGGAGGTCAAACAGATTGACCTCTGGGATCAAAAAAACAAGAACATTGAGAGTTTGTCTCCACATAATAATACACCTAGAGACTAACAGACACATAAGATAAACCAACATAAATATCCTGTCTAGACAAACAAAAGAGAAGTAAACAGAAGTGTACACAAAATAGAGACACTGAATGTTAAATTCTGACCCCCGTGAGAAAAAATGAAGTTTGAATTAGAGGAACAGATGACTGTGCCATTGCAGATCCTGAGAATAAGCAGGAAAACCAAAGGAATATAGGAGACTCCTTAAAAGGAAGCTACACTCAAAAGGGGTCCAATAATGTCTGAACTAGTAATGACAACAACAGCAAATGCACCTGTATGAAAGCCACTGTTGCCAATGCAACAATGTCACCATGATAACAGGTGATGTCATCAAATCACGTGGCTTCATACAGGTACAAGAGGTGGGCTGGATAAGCTGCACTGCTCTGCCCATCCGCAGCAATGCGAACATGCTGTAAAGAAAGCTTATCACTGAAAGTAAGTTACCGAGAATCTAAAAATATGTTTAGAGGTATCCAAGAGCCCACAGAGCTACAATGCAAATAAAAATAATATGACTGTATGGTTTGTTGATTGTAAGAGTAGCTGGAGACAAGCGGAAATAGCGGCACAGCAAACAAAGGTTAATTACCAGTGTAAACATGTACGGATTCGCATGCATCACTAATTTGGAAGTTTATTATGATACAGCAAGAAATAAAGGCATCATAAGGAAATGCTTATAAACATTTAAGTTTGCTTTGACTAAACTAAATATGCCATAGTAAATGTAATTGTCAGATTAAGACTTCACATGAAACATGATATTAAAATAGGATGCATCACGAAAGTGGAATAAATTTAGAGGGCCATATGACTAAAAATTCCCCATTCATCTTTCCAGAGAAAGAACAAGAAAAAGTTCTAAAAAGTATGTTTATAAATAAGACAAACCTTTGCAAACAAAACTATGAATGACTTTAGACATTAACAAGCATTTTTTCCATTAACTATCTTATAGAGCCTGAAAATCAAAGATATGAAAGATTTTCAGTATACTGGTACAATTAAGAATAAAACGGTATAGGAACAAAGTTTACTAAAAGCTTGAATCCAAAATGTGCTAACATAATTCATATATGATTATTAAACAGTTGTATATTCCCATTCTACAAGGTCAGACTTGTATGAAAGAAAATAATATATGGACAGAGTAGACCAGAGGGAGCCCACGGGCCAGTAATAAAGTCAGTAATCAGTATCAAAGATATGAACATGAAAACAGGAGGCTGTCGAAATTACGTTGAAACTTATTTAATATGGTTATAAGGATGTACCATAAGGAACATTAAATGTATATAAAGTTGCATTATAGAAAGTCACCATGCATATTGGTAGGAATTTGATGAGACTGATAAAAAAATATATATATATGTTTGCATGAAAGCCCTATGAGACATGTATAAATAATTACTAATGCATAACTTGTAAAAATAAATACTTGTCTTTACTTATAGCCCCCCCCGAAGAAGCCTGTTGGCAAAATATTGTGGCTAGCCATAACTGCTGCAAAATCAGAAAATAAAGACTTTTATTCAAAGAAACTTTGGTGTTGAAAATGATTCATTCTGAATCAGAGCGACCACATCCCCTTGCTTTCCTTTTCACAAAATGTTTTGGAAATTGGTATGCTCCACCACAAAATAACATTGACAGAAGTGACTACCCTTGAGACCCCATTTTTGCAACAAAAAAAAAACCTTGCTGTAGCTCATAATCTCCTGAGTCCCTTTTAAATTAATCTCGTTTTCTTTCTGAAATTTGATTCTTTTGTTTGGCAAGTTTATTTTGAAGATGAGATTCAAAATTGGCAAATTCCAGTTTGTCTTTCTGTGTCAAAACTTCAGACTGTGCTTGTGCTATGTCTCTTGATATAGTTCCATATTGTTCCTTGTCCTGGTTTATTAAAATGCTGCCCAGATCATTTGAGCATGTTGTTAAAGCTTGTTTCCATCTATTTTTTTATACTTCTGAAATGAAACTTCCAGTAGGGAACTTGTCAAGATGTAAACCTCTGGGTGCCCAACTGTTTGCCTTGTATTTTTTCAAGGACTCTTTGTTGTGAAATAAATTTATTAATTGTCAATTTCTCAAACTACTGGAAAAGTTGTTTAAGATTAAAAGAAATGCCAGCCTCTGTGTTTTCTTCAGAAAATGTGTCCCTTGCTAAAATGTGGCATCTTGCTGCTACCTCCATGCACTTAAAACAGGTCAGTGTCTGATGTTGCTATTGTTTCTGTTCAGCTCTTTTGTGCTATCTGCTGTAGCCTGCATAGAACTTCCATTGTGAAGTTGATATCATTGAAGTCCAAATTATTGTCAAATGATTCCAAAATATTTTGAAAAGGATGGAGGTCAAGAATAGTAATATCTTTTAGGGTTAGCACAAAAAACAGGGAAATTGTTATGTATCTGTAGTGGCTTATATCATCTCTAAATCCACTGAAAACAGTGTCCCATGGCTCTGTTGTTGTGGATGACAAGGAGAAATGGGCTGAACTGCTGCATGCTTATGATAGCATATGTAAGTCTCTGAGTCTTTAAATTTCTTAAGGCTCTGTTGCTGCAGATACTGTACCTAGGAAACCTGTTTTCTGCCTTCAGTGATGGTGACCTGGCCACATGATAAAAACTGCTGGGTATGGCTCAGTAATCCAGGAGAACAGAAGAATCATCAATACATGTGGTCCAGCAGTGGGTGCCTTGAAAATATGGTAGCATGAGAAGAAACACAAAAACAAGCACTCCAGTGGAAAAAAAAATTAAATGAACTAGTAACTTGCAAATTAACTTCAATGTTTATTAGAAGAACATAATATAAAAGCTTGCAGTTTGGATTGTTTCAGCCATGCTCCCTAAAGAAGGGTTATGTTAGACCTGCAGTGTCAGGCTTTTGGTCTCTACGCTCTGGAAATAAACACTGGAGTTAACTTGCAAGTTGCTAGTGTTTTTTTCCTAATAAAGTGCTCATTTTCATGTTTGTTCTCATGATTTCAGCTAGTCAAGCAATAGTTTAAGTAAGCAACAGCTGGACTAAATCCTTACCCATACTACAACTTTAACATTACATAGTTTAGAGAAGAGGCTTGCCTGTTGTCTCTATCCTTCCACATGGTTGCAACCAGCTCTAGTTTGAACACTCCCAGTGCATTTGCCTCCACTACCACTGCTGCAGGGTATTGCATGTTCTGACTGCCCTGTTAGTAAAGAAATTCTTCCTTATATCCATCCTAAAACCATTTATCTCAATCTTAAGGGAACACTCCCATCATTACAACAACACCAACATTCCCCACAATTCCCCTGCCCTGTCTGTGCATAATTTTGTAAACCATGATTATAACCCCATCAATCGCTTGTACTCCAGAATATATAATCCAAATGTACCAGCCTCTCTTGGTATTCCCTCCCATACCATCAACCAACCTTGTAACTCTTTGATATACTCTTTCCAGTTTATCCACATTTATCCACTGTCTAAGGTATGGGGACCTTACAGTCGCTGCATACAATACTCCAGTTGTTGTCTCACATACCATATGTAGGTCCTGGACAGTGATACAGTCACAATCCTGCTTCTGCTAAAAAAAGGTCTTTATGTTCCCCAGTACCATGTTACTGTCCTGCAAACCTTTTTTTGATGATGCGCTTGCGCAGCCAACATCTTGCAGTAGTGGAGATTTGGAGGCGCGGTCGCTGTTGGGCGAATGCAGGGCACGCACCAGTAGGTGCGTCCCTCATTCCACAATCAGCCTGCATGCCGGCACCACACCAACTGGGTGAGCACATCTAAGGAAAGGTCCGCTGCAATGCGAGCAAAGCTCGTCACATGCTGCGGACCTTCCTACGTGCTTGCCCAGCATCAAACATGGCGGCACAGTGGCTGCTAAACTGCCAAATTTGGGGGTGCCCAATCCCCTGGTCTGCTTACCCTACCCCTCTTGTATGTGCCGATGGGGAGCCCACTCCCCATCAGCACAATGTGTGTCCCCCTCTCCTTTTTTGGTTGCCGAGGGGTTGCCCAATCCCTCTCGGCTCATGCGCCCCCCCCACTTTCATTGTTTGCTGATGGGGTGCCCAATCCTCATCAGCATCTGTCCCTCACTCCCTATGTGCTGACGGGGGTGCCCAATCCCCCGTCGGCTATTGTACCCCCCCAAAAAAAGCACCTGTAAAAAAGGAAACCATCCGCGATGTTCTTTTTGCAACACCTGTAAACAGAAAATGGTCCCTCGTAGTCTCCCTACCACCCGGACCCACCCACTGCACACCCTGCCTCCCCCCACCCCATACTTACCTCTAGAGTCCAGAGCGATGATGTTCGCTGGACCGGGAATACATCTGCACTCTTCAAAGCTGACCACGAACTGAGGAAATGCTGGTAAGCTGTATAATGGAATATATAAGGTTTTTTCAACTTTGATACGTATTTCGGGCATTTTTTGGAATTTCTGCACCAAATTTTCAACATGGGGTTTTTGGGACCCCTTCTCATGAATTATGTCACTGTTATGATGTTAATTGGTCCTGAAAGGTGATTTCGCAGCCACTGCGTTGAATCACCTTTTGGGACTGATTAACACAAGGACAGTGGCAGTGTTCATGAGGCAGGCTCTCAAAAAGCCTATGTTGCAAATCCGGTGGAAGAAACCCATAAAATGACTGTGTTATGAGTGTGCATTGTGCAGTTGCTATGCACACTCATAACTTCATGAATTTGCAATATTTTCACGCCAGATTTTCAACACTGTCATTTTTCTACACCTCCTTGTGAACAGTACAGCTGTCATTTTTCACATCCTGGCCAAAATGTGTTTCCGCACTTCCGGTGCACAATAGCATGGTCACTGTGGGAAATCAGTGTTCGGGGCAGATTACAAAAATTACAGTGACACTGTTCATGAACAAAGGTCCTAAAATGCCAATGTTGAAAATTTGGTGACGATACTCCATAAAATGACTCTGTTACGAGCATGCATTGTGCAGTTTGCACGCATGCTCGTAATGTGCATTTGTAATATTTTCACTCTGGATTTTCACCATTGGCATTTTTCCACATCTCTTGATGAAAAGTACAGCCATCATTTTACATATCCTGCTTGAAATGTGTTTTTGCACGTCTGGCACAGAATAGCATGGTGGCTGTGTGAAATCACTTTTTGAGACAGTTTGAGGAAATGACAGTCACAATGTGCATGAGCAGAGGTGCTAAAATGCCTATGCTGAAAATTTGGTGCCGAAAATCCATAAAATGACTGTGTTACAAACGTGCATTGCGCATTTCCCACGCACCCTTGTAACTTCGCAAATTTGCAATAGTTACATGCCACATTTTCAACACTGCCATTTTTTTACACCTCCTTATGAACAGTACAGCTGTCATTTTTCACATCCTGCCCAAAATGTGTTTCCGCACTGCACTACCAAAGCCAATGCCAGTGCGATAACATTCAGCATTGACAAATGCTTGTTTCACACTGCTTTGTACTCTTAAGGTCCTAAGTAATTATAACACCAAAGTTTCTTATTTCCTCTATTATCTCCAGCAGTCTTCCTCCATTCTGTACTTGTGCTTTTTGTTACCATAACCTAAATGTGTAACCTTGCATTTCTCTGTGTTAAACTTCATACCACAGTCTTCTGCCCAGTGGTTCACCATGTCCAAATCCTCTTATAGACCTCTAAAACGCTTCTTCTGTTACTGGCACTCTCCCTACCGTCATGTTACCTGTGAATTTCTGGAGGCCAGATATGAGAAGGGGACACAATAAGACATACATGTTTCTGAGGGGTATAAACAAAATGAAAAGTGAAGACCTGTTTGTTACAAACAGGGATGCAGACACAAGACGGCATGATTAGAGGATAGTTGGGGTAAATTCCAGAGGGATGTGAGGAAGTTCTACTTTAAGGAGAGGATGGTGGAACTGTGGAGAAGATTGCTGGTGGAAGTGGTGGGGGGGTGGACACCCTAAATGGGTTCAAACATGGTTGGGACTGAGCAAGATGACTCATAGTCCCACTGATAGGATCCAGAGAGGAGGAGGGTTATTGGTGGGGAAGGGAGAGGGGAACAACCTCCCAGGTCACCAAGTCTGGGGTTGAGGTAATACAATATGAGCAGCCACAATGAACCTTCAGTCTCTCTCTTTCAACAGATTTTAGGTTTCTAATTTCAAAACCAAACTGCCCACTCCAGTGCCCATGTCCTTTATGTTCATACTAAATGAGGTTGGTCCCAGCACTGACCTATGAGGTACACTGCTACCTACATTGCACCATTCCAAGTCCACACCTTCCACACACATCCGTTGTCTCC
The DNA here is from genome assembly GCA_016271365.2 of Neoceratodus forsteri. NCBI lineage: Eukaryota > Metazoa > Chordata > Ceratodontiformes > Ceratodontidae > Neoceratodus > Neoceratodus forsteri. Next base: position 1,269,770,717 of record CM057453.1, read on the forward strand.
CATTTTGTTAACCAGTTCTCCACCCATCAAATGTGATTCTTAGTAATCATACACCAAGCATTGTTTTCATCAGATTCATATGTGGCACCATATCCAAATCTTTATTAAATTCCAACTACACCACATCCACTGACCTGTCTCATCCACCTCCTTAGTCACCTTCTGTAACCAGCATTGATGGCACTTTTAATAGCAAGCTGCCTATGAAGCACAATACAGTACAGTGGCACCGCCTACCATGATACACACAACACAAGCATCACTAGTATCCAATGGCACCCTCTGCCATGTCCAACCTCATGCCAAACATCCTTGGCATTAAGTGTCACTCTCCCTCACACCTTACACCTTACCCCATGCCAAGTATCCCTGGTGTCCCATTGTAACCAGTGACGAAGATTCAGAGTGAGTTAATGTGCCAGGGTGTTGTGTCTGCCATACCTGCTGAGCCAGTGATCACATCCTTTTGCATTTTTTTCTTCACTCCGGTTGGCACAATACATTTATTTCTCCACTGGAGAGAAGTTGCCCAGAGTAATGTTTCAGTCCAATGGCTCAAATGTATGTATTTTATTACAGTTAAACTATTTATCTGTTTTTAAGCACTGAGGTATTTTAGTTTTCAATACTCTGCATTATGTTAGGGTAGTTTCATGATATTTTTAGTATAATTAACAGTTTTCTCAAGTTCTCTTTTGGTTTCAGGAACTGAATTAATCATGAATCAGTGCAGTTCCCATCCAGCAAGGAACCAAGTGTTTTCTGGTAGAAAAACACAAAAGCATTTTACAATTAAAAATTTTGTTAGTGGTTTTAATTTATTAAATTTGTGCCACCAAATACATGATTTGGTAAATGTTTTCAGTGAACTGGAATATCTGAGAAACATTAAAGGAAAACAAGGCCTACCGAATTTAAAACTGGTAAACCCTGTCACCAGTTCCCATCAAAAGCAGACTGCCACAAGCTGTATTTTAACTGTTTGGGTCCTGACCATGATTTTATGAATTGTAATTTATGCAGACGGTGTTGCCCTAAAACACAAAAGAAAAGGGCTTCCAAATAAATATTATTTCACAGATGACGGGTGCTGCTGTTTGTGCTCTTCACTCATTCTGTGTGGTTTCTATTCCCTGACTGGCTGCTTTGGGAATGTCAGTCATCATTTTTATGTATGGATGTCTTTCATGTGCAGCCCCTCTCTCACTCTGCAAACAAATTGTTTAGCGCCTGGTGTCCACTGGTATTTCATACCCTTACCCTTCCCAAAAATTCTTTAGTCCCTGGTATCCCTTTGTGCTTCCCACCCTTCAACAAAGAAAAACTGCACACTCCAGCAGCTTGCAAATAGTGCTTTTATTACACTACATCAGAAGTGCTTTGCACAGTCACTCATTGCAGGTTCACATCTTGCCACGACCACTTGGTTTTGACTTATTAGTGGTTGGTTCCGATCCGTATCTATTACATTCATACACTTATATGTACAATCTTTAGCTCCCTTCACTATAGTGACTTTATATAGTAATCGATCTAAGCTTTGTAAGCCTTGAAGTTTATACTGCTATGTTGGAATGTCGGTACATATTTTCGGTGCATAGATAAACAAGTATTACATGAACTATTACATGTTTAAGTCATTGCTTAACAATTCTTCTATGCTCAACTTTACTGGAAACTGCATTTTCATTGTGCATAACAGTATCTACCTTTACATGTAACAAAATGTACTTTTTGTGTGATTGCATAATTAAACAAATTAAAGTAAGAAAAGCACTTCCAATTACCACTACTCCCACGTGCATCATCATGCACTGGATACAAGTGACATCATAAATAGGGTAGACCAAGGGAAAAGTGGCCATGCCCCCGAAGAAGTGTTAATACTCGAAGCGCTGGGGCTGTCCTTGTGGTCTATTGTACCTTACATTGTTTGTAATCTTGATTAATGTGCTACAATAAATCACTATTTGCAAGCTACTGGAGTGCTTGTTTTTTCCTCATTGTTGGTAACTTGTGTTATGAGCACCCACTTCACTGAGAGTGTGCCTAGCCCTATTGTTGTTGGATTCTGCACTTCCAAGATGCAACCCAGATGCATAGCACTGGTTAACAACTTCAGTGGAACCTTTCCCTGGTTTACAATCAACTGACATTGGTGATCCAGTAGACACATCCTTGTGCAACTGCTTTGCATTGAAGGGAATGACACAATAAGGAGAAGCGTTGGACTTCTCTTGGCAAGCACGAGTTTTGTTGCAAGATGCAGTGGGACTGTAAACAATTTACTTACCATATGTCAGATACCTGAGTTTTTGGTGGATCAAGAAATAAAAAAAATAACTTCTTAAAACTGGAAAAACATGGTCTTCAAGGAGACAAGCCTCCATTATAACCAGGGCTACCTGAAAACATATCTTAAAAAGAATTGGGTCCCAAGAGGTCTGAGGGTCGAAAAAGTACCATCCTACCAACTAAAGAATTTGCACCACAGGGACCTCTGAGAGCAAAACATTCCACAGCTCTTGGAAATTCATCGAGATTTTGATTAAAGCGGATGAGTTTAATCATTTGAAGGTTTAACAAGAAATTAATGAAATACACAAGACAATATTAGAGTACAAGAACACAGGATAAATCAAAGAACTGGATGATAAACTGCTCAGAAAGGCACTGTAATTTGAGAATTACACAAAAGAACACAGACAGAACAATTTACTTAGGGACAAACAGGACCATACCCTGGCAGGTGTATACAGCTGGAACAGGTAATCTATTTGAGGCAGTATAGCACAGTGGTCTAAGGCTCTGAGCTGCAAATCTGGTGACATCCAGCAGACCAGACCTGGGTTTGAATCCCACAGCTTCCACTTGCATACTATGTGATCCTGAGCAAGTCACTTAACCTCCTTGTGCTCCCAGGTTGCTCCTGTAAAAAAGCTTTCAGCTTAGAGTGCTATACCTGGTTAAACAACTAAAAAAAAATTCTAATAGCAGAGCAAGACAGATTTTATTTATTTATTTATTTATTGAAAATCAGTAACTGGGAAAGGCACATTAAGCTAAGGCTCATTTCCAGGTGCGATGGGGAGACAAAATATATAATGTATAGGCAAACTATGCTTAGTACACCATAATAAAAATGCAAGGTGCTACAAAAATACAATTATTAAACAAATAATACAATGTAGTAGATTGTGTAAAGGCTAGTGTATCAGAACTAAAGCACTGGTACAGAAGCATTAAGGCTAAGTTCATAATATTAGCATGGCAAAACTAAGTATGGGCTGGGCATGAGCAGGGTGGGGCAGCAAGAGGTTTGAGCTGGCAGTTGAGAGAAAAAAGGGAATGGGAGACGTGGAGGGTGGGAGGGAGCGTATTCCAGATGTTACAGAAAGAGACTGTACAGCAGATGATGAGCTCACAATACAGGACTCAATCAAACACACAAAGACATACAGTATGTCAAAATGTCCAACAAGTGCAAAGTCAGTAGGCTCAATTTTTAAAAGTTGATACAGGGCTTGTCAAGCCCTGTGTCAGTCCTATACATTGACACAGCTATGCCAAACTCCTTTGATACAACTGCACCCGATTTTAGTACATTGGGTGCAGTTGTGACACTTTCCACAGTTTACAGCATCTTGCACCAAATATTGGGCACAAGCCTAGTAAAACAGGTCCCCCAAATGATGCAAGTCAGACCAAGGAAAACCTGATCTAATTTGCAGCATTTGGCTCTTGGGATAGAAAATCCTGATTGCCAGCCACATGAATGCCGCAAACCCTGTGTGCCACATGATCAGCAGATCAGGGGCCTGTGGCATTCAAGGGGCTTTGGAAATTGATTCCAGTGTCTTTCTTACAGGAGGACTTAAAGGAAGAGAATCGATAAAGACAGGGTCAACAACCAAAAAGGTACAAAAAAAAGGCATCGGAAAAGACAGGGGGCTTGGGCAAGTGGCATTACAAACATGGGAGGCAGTATATTGCCAGTGATCAGCCTACACTGGACCAAGAAGAACAACCTCTGACACAAGCTATAAAACAACAAAGTATAGACACTGTGATGCACAGAAGACTGATAAAAAAACTGAGCAGCCTGGAGTGGGATCAAAAGTGGTGAACTGGGTAATATACTTGATAACGGATAGGCAACACAGGGTAGTTAATGGCACTCACTGTAAGGAAGACAGAGTAATGAGCAGGATACAGCAAGGCTCAGAACTGGGAATGGTCCTCATAAGTGACATTGCAGAAGAAATGGAAGGAGAGGTATGCATTTTTGCAGAAGACATCAAGATCTGTAATAGTATGAACACTCAGGAGGGGTGGAGAGAATGTGTAGGGACCTTGGGAAACACAAGGATTGGTCAAGAGCATGGCAGATGGGGTTCAGTTTCCAAGAAGTGAAAAATCATGCACCTAGGGCACAGAAACCCAAGAGCGGAGTATAGGATGAGGGAGGTACTGACAGTCCCTAAGCAGGAAAGGGGCCTTCAGGTTATCATAATTGATGACTTCAAATTAGCAGAGCAGTGTGACAAAGCAGTGAGTAGGGCTAGTGTGATATTGGGAAGCATAGGGAGGAGTATCTCCATCAGGAGGTAGGAGGTGGTGTTGCCACTGTATCGTTCACTTGTGACACCCCACCAGGAGTACTATGTGCAGTTTTGAAGGTTGCACATTAGAAAAGACATAGATGCTGGCCCGGTTGCACTGAGGGCTGAGGCACTGGTTGCCCCACCTCGTGCCATGCTGGTGACCTGTGTTCGGGAATGAGCATGGGTCATGGGGGGGGTCAGCAGGAGGAGATGGATTGAGCATCTGATGGGCTGCTTAACATCTCGAGGGAGGGGGTTAAGATGTGGTTGGTGCATGTCTGACCCCTGGCAGAGGCTGGGGTTTGGCATTACGCTGCCACAAAAAGCAAGGGGCAAAGGTGCTCAGCAGATGCTTGGCATGAATGTGTGCAGACACTTACAGGTGCCCAGCCACTGGCATCATTGCATGGCAAGCATCCATAGGGAGAAAAATGAGGAGGAAAAGGACCTTGGTGGCTGGTCGTGGCAGCTTGATGGCTGTCCCCTGGCTCTTCGACTCTGGAGATAACACCCCAACCTAAATCCTGCTCAGTGAGTGAGTAGGGGGCTCCTTGCAGCCCCAAAGCCATGGGAGGTGCAGGGGTGAGGGCCTGAAGGAGTGAAGCATGCGGAAGGCAGCCAGATGAAGAGCTGACCAGTGCCAGGGAGGCGAGAAAGTAACAGCAAAAAAAAAAAAAAGAAAAGAAAAGACATAGACAGGGTGGAGGCAGTCCAAGCGAGGGCAACTAAAATTGTGCAGGGGTTGAATCAGAAGCCCTATGATGAGAGGCTGATGGATCACAACATGTACACCATGAAGGAGGAGAAAGAGAGAGGGGATATAATAGAGATATACAAGTACCTCATGGGGGTGAACAGGATGCAGAAGGGAGTCTCTATCAAACGAGAAAGAGCACCAGGAGCAGAGGGCATGCAATGAAGCTGGTGGGGACGTTAAGAGAGACATGAGGAAGTACTGCTTTACTGAAAGAGAGATGGATGCCTGGAACAGACTGCCAGCAGCAGTGATAGAGGCAAAATCAGTAGGGGGCTTCAAGCATGTGTGGGATAGACATAGCCAAATATTAGTAAATAGGCAGAGAGGCTTGAGGGTTGTTGGAAACCTGTTAAGGTTCACAGAGACAGACTAGGCAGAGACCATATAGGTAGATTGAGTGGGCCAAGAACTCCTTTTCTGATGACAAATTCTATGTTTATATGCTTCTATTACTACTACTACTACTAACCATAGCCAGGGAGACAGCATAGCCTGGAAGTTAAAGAACTAAGCTGTGAACCCAGCAGGAATGGGTTTAAAACCCACAACCAGCACTTACATACTCTGCAACTCAGAGTGAGTAATTTAACCTCTAGGGATATGCATAGAGGTTTAAGCTTTGTCTCAGTGTACCTTTCCTTGCCAACCCTCCCCCTCCAAAAAGTCTCTTTTAACTAAATGTGTTTTATTATTGTAATTTTAGGCTTGCAGTCTAGTATAAATTACTTTTGGTAAAGCTGAGGGTTTTTCTGTAAAAATGTAATATATTAAAAATTATAAAAAGGTTCTGAGAAATGGAGCTTTCCGATTGGCTGCAAACATTCTAACAGCCTTATGTTAATCTTTTATTAACATACATGTAGAAGCTTAACCATATGCTGAGCAGGGTTTAACACTGTTTAAAAACATGTTTTATTATAATAGCAATAAAGCACTCCTAGGGATTATGTTAATGATCAGTTAAGCACCCTCTAGGGGCATGTGGCACTCGGCTACACCTCGTGCCACAGTACACCCCTAGAAGGTGATTAACAGACCATTAACATAACCCCTGGTCATGCCTTATTGCTTAATTATTGTATAGGAAAGGTAGGCTGAGGCGGAGCTATTTCCAAAAGTGACATGTAGAAGAGGATACAACTGGAATATAAGAAGTCAGAAACATACTGTTCAATAACTGGCAACAAGATATGCAATTGGAACAAAACATAAAAAGTACACATTTTTTAAATTGCGCAAGAAGGTAAGTTATAACACAGTCGAGCAAGTACATAAACAAAATCTAAACAACTTGGTAAAAGATATAGTAGAAAAATGTATAATAAATAAGGGAGGGTAAATCAAGGTACCTTAAATGAACATATAAAATATTCCATAGCATCTGATAGTGCCATTTGCCATATTTTGATAGTGCCAATAGGTAAGGTATAGGCCACTGTAAGGGAAGGGGTACTGATAGTTGGTGACTTCAGTCTGCCAGTGGAGCCTTCCAACTGCAGTTTCAGTAAGGAGCAGGACTATCTTTGACTCTCTACATAGGGTTTTTATCAGACAGCTAGTCAAGGATCTTACTAGGGATGGGGCAGTGCTTGACTTGGTGCTTACAAACAGGGACAGCACTGCAGACATCACAGTGAGCAGTCCCCTCAGTACCAGTGATCCCCGTACTGTATGGTTTCACATATGGCCAGGAGCAGAGGCAAACCACACAAGGAAGAAGGTCCTGGACTTTAGCAGTGCAGATTTTAAAGAAATGGGAGACTGCCTCAGAAACTGCTTCATGGGGGGGGGGGGATTGCCAGGGTTAGAGGCACAGTGGGGAAAAATAAGGGAAGGCATAATTAAGGCAACCAGCCTCTGCATGAAGGAAGTGAATAAAAGTAGAAGGAAAAAGGTACTGTTATGGTTCTCCAGGGAAGTGACCAAGGTGGCCAAGGAAAAAAGGATAGCATTCAGGAGGTGCAAGGAAACACAGAGGGAGGAGGACGGGGAGGTATACAGAGTAAAACATGGAAGCAGGAAGACAGTTGAGAGGAGTAAAGGCACAGACAGAGGAAAGGTTGATCAAAGGGCTAGCTATACGGGATAAGACTTTCTTCAGATATACAAGTGAGAAGAGGAACATAAGGGAAGGGATTGTGAGAACTTGGAGGGTGGAAGGGGAAGACTGTGTGGAAAAGAACCAAGAAAAAAACTGGCATCCCAAAATGGTACTTCTGCTCAGTCTTCACAGTGGAGGATGGGGGAGGAACACCAGGCATTGGCAAGAATGGGAGAGGGGTGGATACACATCCATTTTCAGAGGAAAGAGTACTAAAGGGACTTGCAGCTCTGAAGTGGATATGTCTATGGGACTGGTGAGATACACCCAAGGCTAGTAAAAGAACTCAAGAAGGTGCTAGCTGCCCATTGACAGCCTTATTCAACAGTTAACTTGAAGTAGGTACAATTCCAGAGGACTGGAGAAGAGCTGATGTGGTCCCTCTATGTAAGAGCAGCAGCAGGGAGGAGGCTAGCAAGTATATATCAGTCAGTCTTACTTTAGTCATGGGGAAATTAATGGAAACCCTGCAAAAGTAAAGACTGACAGAGTATCGTGAATCCAGTGGGTTGCAAGACCACAGGCAGCATAGATTTGGGGGAAGGGGGTCATGCCAGATGAATCTGATAGATTTCTTGACTAGGTGACCAGGAAAATAGATCAGGGGGTGGCAGTAAACATGGCCTATCTGGACATTAGCAAGGCCTTTGACACTGTAGCACAGGAGACTGATAAAAGAACTGAGCAGTCTAGCAGCGGTGTACGAAGTGATGAATTGGGTAAGAAACTGATCAATAGTTAGACAACAGAGGGTGGTGGTCAGTGGCACTCACTCCAATGATGGGAGAGTGACCAGTGGGATGCCACTGGGCTCAGTACTTGGACAGGTCCTCTTCAATGTTTTTATGAGTGACACTGCAGAAGAACTGGAAGGGAAGGTGTGCCTTTTTCAGATGATTCCAAAATCTGAACGAGGGTGGGCACTCGGGAAGGGGTGGAGACAATATACAGGGATCTTGGGAAATTTGCAGAGTGGTCAAGAGCATGGCAGTTGGAATTCAATACCAAAAAAGTGCAGAATCATGCACCTAGGGCATAGGAACCCTGGAGGTAAGCATGTAGTAGTAAAGTAGTAAACATTTTATTCTGAAGATTCAGAAAAGGATAGCCCAATTGAGCCAATGCTCATTTTCAACGGGGTCCCAAAGTATAAAACAAACAGATAGTTACATAAAATATGTACATAAATACAAGCATAGCAAATACAATATACAACCTACATCAAAAGACTTATATACATGACAGACATTTACATATTTTTCAATTAATTACAACAAACTTTAGGCATTTCGGCACTCTTTATGAGCCAAGATCTTATTTGGTGCCAAGATGGAAGAGATATTGACTTTCTCAAATGGCCAGGCAAACTGTTCCATAGTTTTGAGGCCAAACAAATAAATGATGAATCACCCTTTACTGTTCACATAGCAGGCACCTTAAATTCAATTAACTCAGCTGTACGTAAACCTTCCCTAATTATTCCGAGTTCTAACATGTCTGTTAAGTAAGTGGGCACCTTACTAAAATAACTCTTGTAAGTCAAATGTATCAAATGAATATTCTGTCATTCAGATGAGCTGATCCAGTGCAAATTTCTGTAAAGGGTGCAATGGTGTGTCTCTCTTGGGGAGTCTGAAATATAACGAGCATATCTATTATAAAGAATATCTAATCTATGAAACACATTTTTAGATGCACCCCTAAATAAAATATCTCCACAATCAAATAGAGGCATAACCATTGAATTCACAATTTGTAATCTGGTATATTGGGGAATGTATGTTCTATGTTTGTATAGAATACCCAACTTTATACTTAGTTTCTTGGTTAAGCAGTCAATGTGTATGTCCCACTTACAATTGGAATCTATCCAGACTCTCAAATATTTGTACGAATGGACAAGGTTAAGGTAACAATTGTTTAATATTTTCAGACTCAATGTTTGTTTAGTTGTATCCAGATTATTTCCAAACAACATGACCTGGGACTTTATAAAATTCAGTACCAGGCTATGTGTATAAAAATAATGGTGCAGTCTATCAAAATCTGCTTGTAATTTTTCCTGTATTAAAGTAGCAGAGCTGCCTACGACATACAGTGTAGTATCATCAGCATACAAGTGATGCTGAACATCCTTTAACAGGTGTCCGACATCACCAGTATACAAATTGAATAATATGGATCCCAACACCGACCCCTGGGGAATCCCTGTTTTTATGGTCAGATAACTATATTTGAAGGTATCATTTAACATTACTTCTTGTCTTCCAGACAGGTAGCCATGGAATCACTTTAGGGCCTCTTGGCTGAGGCCAATAGAATGAAGTCTGTCGAGCAGCACATCATGCTTCAAGGTGTCAAAAGCTTTTTGACAGATCAATAAATAAGGCCCCAGTCATGAGACCCTTGTCCATGGCCACCTGAATGTCAGACAAAACTTTCACCAAAGCTGTCGTTGTGCTGTGGCATGCTCTGAATCTTGATTGATTTGGGTTATACAGCTTCTGAGCTTCCAAGTGACCATTTAACTGATACACTAGTAATTTTTCAAAAATGTTTGATATAGCCAGGAGCAGTGATAAGGGACTTTAATTGCCAATATAATTTTTCTGTCCTGATTTAAAAATGGGGACATTTGACTGTTTCCAATCTTGGGGGAAGCATAGGAGGGTGAGATAATGACAGTTCCTAAGCAGGAAAGGGACATTGGGGTTACAATAACTGACAACCTCAAAGTGCCAGGGCAGTGCAACAAAGCAGTGAGTAGGGCTAGTGGGATGACAGGGTGCACAGGAAGAGGTATTACCAGCAGGAGGAGGGAGGTGGTGTTACCATGTATCACTCACTGCTGAGACCCAACCTGGAGTACTGTGTCTAACTTTGGAGGTTGTAGCTCAGAAAGAATATATACAGGGTGGAGGCAATCAAGAGAAAGGCAACTAAAATATTTTAGAGGTTGCATAATAAGCACTATAAAGAAAGACTCCATCTCAACATGTACACCCTGGAAGAGAGAAGAGAGAGAGAGAGAGACAGGATAGGATAGAGACTTTCAGGTACCTCACAGGGGTGAACAGGGCGCAGGAGGGAAGTCTCCTTCAAGTAAGGAAAAACACCAAGACCAGGATGCATGCAGTGAGCTCGGGGGGGAAGGGTTAAGAGGGATGTGAAGAAGAAGTACTTCATTGAAAGTATGGCAGACCCCTAGAACAGAATGCCAGTGGAAGTGGTGGAGGGCCAAGGTAAAAACAATGGGTGGCTTCAATAATGCATGGGCAGACTTAGGGGTATACTAGTAAAGGCATGGAGGAGGTAGAATCGCCAGAGACCACTTAGGGTCTTAAGAGACAAATTAGGCAGGGGACGTCTGGGCAGACAGGGTTGGCCGAGCAATCCTTTTCTGCCAACAAATTCTATATTTCTATAGAAGGGAATATCATATGTAGTGATTTGCATTAAAAAAACATTAACGCTTTATGCGTGTTTGGCAATTACATTTGAAAGTTTACTTGGAACTCCCCCAGGGGAGGGAGAGTGGTAGCAACTCAAACTGTGGCTTCCAACACTGCAACATCCCCATCCCAGACACAACTCATTCTTTTCAGTTCTGTTATGCCCCCTTGTGGCTGATTCTGCTGCATACATCAGTCCAGAGGGCATCTCGCTGTAGTGGGATGGTAGGAGTTGCAAGAATAATCTGATGAAAGCAGGTTAAGTGAGAAAAAAATATTTGCTGTGGATAATTTTGCTAATCAGGACATCCTCCATGTCCACATAATTAATTGGGGGTAAAATTTCATTTCTCTTTAGTATTTGTGAATAAATCAGTGTATGCTTTTGACTGAAAGTCAGATGTTGTTGCTTCCATTGGGTGGAGGGGGTGGAGACTAATATGACAAATCAGAAGTTGAGAGAAAGCACACAAACTGTGAAAGGGGTGACATTTGGGTGTAATTTTTTACCTTAACATTTCCTTTTCATTAACCCTTACTGTACTTAATTCATAGATGCATACAGAGTAGTGCTTCAGGATGGAGAGTGATTGTCCCCCTTTAATCTGCACAAGTTTCAGAGTTTTACATACATAAAAGTTAAATCAGTATGCTTCCCTGACAAATGTGAGATTCCTAACAGGTAAAGGACTCCATGCCATGCAACTTTTTTAGTGATAAATTAAGTTATACTTATCCCAGCATCTGTAGAACAATAGAAATGTGCAACAAAAAGACATAATTGAAAAAGACTGCATTGTCTGTAAAACAACCTAGGTGCAGATATATTTATTACACTACAGACCATGTACAGATATATTTATTACACTATATTTTTAGGAATACTTCATAAATCTGACATGCTAACACGTTATGCCACAGAAAAATACCCACATTAAATGATGAGACAACTATTTGCCATGCCTAATACCAGTTCTCCAGTTCTTCTGACGTAGATCATTTCTCCAGGTGCTACAGCTGGTTTGCATACTTAGCATGCCTATTGTTACTCGCTACAAAGAAGTTCAAGACATTTCCTTACAAAAATAGACTATTTCAATAAAAAACACTGTCTGCATCTGGTTAATTGGGGAAAATGGGATGACTGGTAATTAGTCTCCTGAGGCTCAAATGGAATGCACCATTCTTCACACGGCAATTATATAACTTACTTTTATATGCAAACAAAAGAAGTTATAAAAGTATTGTACGTCACTGCAGAAACAGACTGTGCTTTCCCTGCAACGTGTTCTTTGATTGTACTTTCTCTGCAATTAAATGCCCCGTTTGTTTGTTTGTTTACTGAAATCATTTCAGCAGGTAAACATACAGAGATACAGCAAAAATCTCATTTACAGATGTGACCTGAGGGTGGAGGGAATTAGGAATACAATACATTATTGGAGCAGAGAAACAGTGCAAAAATATGTATAACTATTTATTTATTTGAAATTTGTGGACTAGTTAGTCTCACTGAAACAAAATGTTGGTTTTCAGGGGTCACTCAGAATTTATTACAGTCAATAACCAAAAAAAAAACCGTAGAGGATCAATGCACAGGAAGATCAGATATGGTTTTACAATACTGCACAAATAAGGACAACATTAAAGCACAACCTATAATACACAATTGATTTCCTAAGTTAATTACACTTTGAATTACATTGCTCAACATGAATACAAGGACAAGGATCAATGTTGAAGCATAAATGTCTGCAAGACTTGGCATCTTAACACACACCACCTTAATACACACACACCATGTGGCATTACACAGCCAGGTATAAAGTGCAATAAGCAGTGTCAATGATTATGTTTACAATGGTTGTCAACAAGCAAGTGAGCCTTCAGGGTATTCTTGAATACAGCTGCAGAGAAAAGGTTTAGCACATCCAGTGGTAGTTTGTTCCAGAGGGATGGTGCTGAAATTGCAAAAGGCCTATCTCCTGCACATGTCCTGGCACTCAGGAGCTCCAGCAGCGGGCAGATTGAGGATCTTTGTGCCCTTCTCTGTGTTTTAGTCTTAAGGATACCATGGAGACTGGGAGGGGTGGCAATTCTGGTTAGTTTAAAGACAAGACAGAGGACTGGCAAGGCTAATCTTGCCTCAAGGGAGGGCAAGTTTAGAGCTGAGAGGACATCACAGTAATGGTCTCCAGACTGGGCTCCTGCCACAAAATGTGACACCTTGTGATACAGCAACTTTAGTCTGCTTATCTCAGTACCATGGAGGGGCTGAAGGTGCAGGACACCATAAAGTAATACAAGAAGTAGCCTGCTGAAAGCAATGGCCAGCTGACCTTCACTATTGAGCTACGGATTAAGGTTGTACAGAAGGCCAATCTTCTGCTGAAGGGACCTTATCACAGACTCAACATAAGGTTTCAGTGTAAGCTCCTTGTCTAGTCACGCCTCAATGTACTTCACAGAGTTTGTCACTTCCAGCTGAGTACCAGCCAGTGAGGACAGCTGGGCTAGGCACTGTCTCTCTTTTACATGGGCAGAGCAGATTTGCACCACCACCAGCTCAATCAAAATGATATCCACTAGGCTAATTAGTTTGCAAAACATGTAATTGATTAGTTGCAAAAATAGCCAGGGTACCTGTTGTGTCAGCCCCTTTCAGAGACATCAGCAGAATCATTGATGTAACAACTGTCTCTCTTTTCCCAGACGTCTGGAGCCACGGAGCATGACTTTTGTTAATTACTAACAAAACTAAGATGCTACCAAACAAAAGTTAGTTAATACTGTATATACAATAACTGTTTTACAATGTGTTTCAATATTTGCAATAATAGGTACAAAACCAACATCAGGGTGCAAGGCAAACAGGTTAAACAGAACATATAGTGAATGCAAGGATGAACTCAGGAGTACAATCAGATACAATCACTGCAGAATGTAGGCCAAATTCTAAGGTACTGTTTCACAGAGAATGTGTGGGATAGCACTTTGCCTGTCAGCTGACATATCTAGCCCTTTTCCTCCCACTACATCATCAGTACTGGGACCTCACCAACTGTAACATCATGGCCACCCAGAAAGAGCCACTCAGTAGCTGCCAGGTCAGTCACCTCTGATGACACAGTTGGTGAGGTCACAGGGCTGATGATGTAGAAGGAGGAACAGAACTAGATGTCAGTTGCCAGGCAGTGTGCGATTCCATGAATCCAGCATAATACTACCACATAGAACACTTTCTAATGAGCAAATGGAAAAAGAAAAAAAACTTCAAAAATAAAGTTACTCCTGACCACTTCTTAACATTTTTTACATTTTCCTATCAGATGTTTTTGGTTCCACTGGCTCTTTAAAGTACAAAAAAGAACAAAACAGATAAATAATGCTGGAAAACAAACAGGTTGGTAATTTGTATGGCAGCTAGCAAGCCCCAGCTGTTGACAGATTCTGGAAATCTTTCTGAACAGCATTTGAGAGCTACATCCAGAGCTTCAGTAGCACCTACGGTAGCTTGTGCAGTAGTCTCAGCTGCTAGCTAGCCTTTTGCTCACAAGAGTAACATGATATGGTTATTGACATGAGAGGAAGCAAGGTAAATGAGAGGAAGGAGGACATGGTAAATTATGGGAGATGGGCTGAGGCAACGTAACAGATGAGTAGCCATTCATGAATAAATGTAATTTTTCTTCATTAGCAGACTTTGTGGTTTGCTTTGCCAGCAAAGGGAAAACACATTTTGAATGCCCATTTCTTTACTCTCATAAATGATGATGATGATGATGATTCACATGCAAACTACACTTTTTTATTTTTATTTATTTCCTCAGTAAACAGAAAGGACTGAGGACCCTATCTAAAAAAGATGCTTGTCACACGATTAGAGAAAAAAATATTTTGTGGATTAGGACCAACAGGAAGAATAGCCTGGGGGCTGGCGTGATGGCGCTGAGGGTTGAGGCACTGAACCCCAGACCTCATACCATGCCGGTGACCCAGGTTCAGGGCATGAGCTTGGGGTGCTGGGGGTTGGCCAGGGGAGAAGGTGAGGAGCTGATTGAGCTGCAGGCTGGTAGCTGTCATCCTTGGGAGGGTTTGGAGGGTCTCCTCAGTGCTTGGCTGCCCCCTGATGGAGGCTGGGTGGCAGTGTCATCCTTGGGGAGCCCTGGCACTAGGCCGGGGGAAGGTGGAAGGGGCCATTCCCTTAGCCATAGAGCACATATGCACCTCCATGTGCATGCACTACCATGTTTTGAGGCTTCAGGCAATGGGGATAAAAAGTGGGAAAATTTCAGGGGTCGCACAATGATGGCACCTACAGGCCAGCTCAGGGGATCTGCCAATATGTGCAAGGTGCTGTAAGTGCCCAAATGACCTCAGAGCTGGTAAAGGCTGGCTGAAGTAAGCTGTGGACCACCACAGATGTATAAATACAGGATAGAAAGGAAGAACAGCTTAAGACAGACTTGTACCACTGAGGATGCAAAAGAATCACGTTTTATAAATCTGGCCGGACTGTGCTCTTCTCATGCCAATAATAAGGTGGATCATCTTGAATAGTTATCTCTATGGTATCCTTTAAGAATCTATCAACCATTAGCACTGGGCAGAATTGTTATTATGCTTGCAAACTTGCCAACTGCAGATTCATACAATTTTCACAAAATTGCATCAAAATCCAATGTAAATTTGCATTCTCATTTTTCCAAATTCTGCATTTGTTTTCCAGATTGCACATTTTTTTTTCCAAAGTGAGTTCACAAAAATGCACATACCATTGTAAAGGTGCCATGATTATGATGCCATAATGTGGGCGCCATAACAAGGTCATGAGTGACAGGGGTGTTCTTGATTTCAGAGTGTCTCATGTTCACGTTACATGCCCTTCACAGCATGCCCGAACCAGAGTTCATTATATATAGTTTAGGCAGGGTGCAGTGGGCATGGCCTTCCACAGAAAATCATGTAGACAGTGTGCGGTCTGGCTGGGGTTTGAAAAACTGCATGCTGCTCACCTGTCATGTCTGCCTTTTACTTGTACTCTCATTTACCGAGCGCACTTTGTTTGCTCACCAGCATGAGTGAACCATAAAAATGCACAATGTCTAGAAAGAGCACCATTTTTTCTCACACTGCACATTTTTTTTCACATATTCTTTTTATCCCCTGGAACTGGCAGGCAGGCAGACAGGCTTCAGCCCCCCCAAGGGAGGGCTTGTATCTGACCCTGACCCACAACCCTATCACTGGGATCATAGTCGGGTGCATCATGGAGCCTGCCAGCTCCTTTTTCTGGTTTTCTTCATGTCTCCTGTTGTAGCCACATGTACATGAGTGGTGGTGCGCACACTGTGGTACCACAATACCCCTCCCTTTAAGTCGCCCTCCATCCTGAACTTCCACCAGGTCTCTACCTGATGGCAGTCATATGGCAGAAGCAACAGTGTCCCTCACCGAGAGAGGACAGCTGTCTCATGGCTGCTCAGTCCAGCTCCCACCCTTCTCGCAGCAGCTGACCCCCAATGACTCATGCTCATTCCCGAATCTGGGTCCCCGGAGTGGCATGAGGTGTGATACCCAGTGCCTCAACCCTCAGCGCCACTGGGCTGGCCAACACTGCACACTTTTGAAAAATGTGACTGCTCAAAAATGCACAATTTCAGTAAACAATGACACTGGCTGGTCACAAAAAAAAGGAAAAATGTTATTTTTTAATTTATAGCTATTTGCACAATTTCCTCGATCTGTTGATGCTAGCACTACTGCTATATGGTGACGTTCAGTGCTGATGCCTGGGAATGACAGGATGGTATGTGTCTTGGGCTGCTGCTCACAGTGCAGGACCTCCCTAAGGACAGGGTGCTTGTAATGCAACACTTCATAAAAAACACTGTTTTCTTTTTAATATACATGTGCAAGCATAATTTCCATGATTATGTTTGGGAACTGCAGTGCCGAAAGCTTACTGCGCTGCTGAACCAAACGCAGGACCCGTTAAGAGTAGAACACTTGCAGTGCTACTGGCTGATCACAAATAAAAACTTAAAAAAAAAAACATTGTTTCCATCCATTATACAGCTGGTAGCACAATTTCCCAGCTTCTGCTATCCAATGATTTTCAGTGCTGACATTTGGGAACTGCAACATTCCAAGCATAACATTCTGTTGGGCATGATGCCAGACCTTTCTATGGATTGTGCACTGAAGTTTGATTTTGATGCTCAGAAAAAAGCTTTTACTTCCTTTTTTTGTGATGGAAAATTAAACTTCCTAAATACACCCTATAAACTTAAGGCCCTGCAAAAAATAGCACACAAGTAGATGGCCAAATAGTATTTGAAAGCCTGCAAAAGAGAGAAGAGATTTTCAAGAACTGATCTAGACTGCAGTTCTGTTGGTCTAGCTCCTCTGATGGCTCTCACTTAGTTGCATGGAGCTGGCTGATTAACAAAATGATAAAAGGAACTCTGCGCACTGGTAAGGAGGTGGTGCAGATAAGGAGTAAGCAGCCCCGACCAATGACAACATAACAGTGATATCGCACACAAGATAGCCCAACAAAGCATTCCAAAAAGGAAGTCCAAAAGAACGCTGAGTTCATTCAATGAAATATTCATTGCAGGTAGAAATTCCAAATCTGCATAAATCAATTGGCAAAA
This sequence comes from Neoceratodus forsteri, assembly GCA_016271365.2. Lineage (NCBI taxonomy): Eukaryota > Metazoa > Chordata > Ceratodontiformes > Ceratodontidae > Neoceratodus > Neoceratodus forsteri. Next base: position 1,269,788,290 of record CM057453.1, read on the forward strand.
CAAAAAACAACTTGCTCACACAGAGGAGCAATACTCCAGTGCTTCACTCACTGGAGCTTCCTCAGGGAGTAATAACATGCTCGATTCAGCTCACTTAAATGCCCCTAGAAAGTCAGGTGACATTCATGAATTAAATACAAAGCATTTTAACATTACTCCCATAATGCCTTGCCAAAAATGACATCACTCTGGTCCCATCCTCAAAAGTTAATTAATTTTCCAAATTTAGTATATGTAATGGACAATAGACAAACAGGAGCATGCTATAAGAGTAGGAGTAACAATTAGAACCATGAATTGTCATGCAACAATACCATATTATATTCAAAATACAGAAATCAAACATTATACATGAGGAAGAAATTAATTCAGCATTTAGGCAATCTACATCGCCGTACTACTTAGACTAGATTGTACATGATTATAGCAGTAGTAATAAATAAATAAAGTGTCACAAGTACTGTAGTACCAATTAACCAGCTCAGATTATGAAAATAAATTAATACTCTTTTATGAAAGAAATAATAAGTAAAATGAAAGATTCACTTCATTTCAACACTTCAGCTCCAAATAGGGGCATGAATTTTAACTGTAGTTAAGAGCTGGAGAAAATAATGATAGCTCCTTTTACAGTACATGCATAAACTTAAATATAACTTCCCTATTAATGAATTTGAATATGTTTGAATAACCCACTGACTGTAAACACATAGGGACAATAGCCATGCTGAACTGCAAATTTCAAAGATGGAGAAAAACAATGTAGAAATAAGTCAATCTGGAAGCAAACATTGTGGTAATGCTTGTGCAGATATCTGAGCTCAACCATCATCACAACTGTAACAGGGAAAAATATACAGTAATTAAATATCTGAGGTTGTAATGAATAATCAACAATGATTCATAAATCAAAAGACATCATTAAGTCAATCTAATATTGTAATTATAAAGGCGTAGTGGGATTTGGGGTGGGTGGGATGGGTGTTAGAATGTTAAGCTCAATGTCAATTACTAAACAAAACCTATTGCCAGGGGCCCAGATATTCAAAGGAGTTGACCATGCGCAATAGGGTTGCGCCTGCGCAAGTCCGAAATTGCGCCATTCTGCGATATTCAGCAGGAGGCAGTTGCACCCCCAAAATTATGCTGAGCAACAGCGCAATGATAATGAAGGCATGCACAACTGAAGGGGGAGGAACCATGCATAAATGGCACAGTGTGATATTCAACGACTTGCGCCATGCACAATAGGGGAGCAAGCAAAAGTTGCACCATAGCGGAAATGAGCCAAAATAAAAAGGAGCAAGGGAGAGGCACAAGAATGCTACAGGGAAGCCACATGAGGCAGAACTCTAGCCAGACAGACAGGGCAGGAGGCACAAACAGGGCAGGCCAGGGAAAGAGCAGTCTGAACAGCCAGGCAAAGGGAAGGTGGGGGAGCCACACAGCACAGAGGCCAGCACAGGCAGGTGTACCCAGTGCAGGGGAAGTAGCAGCCAGGACAGCGGGGGGAATACAGCAACAGCTGCCAGGGGGAGTGAACACAAGTCAGGAACATGGCCAGTGCCACCTTCCAAATGGAGGCCTTTATCAGGGGGGTGAGAGGCGGGGAGGTGGGGGCATGGCCGTGGAAGGGCTCATCAGCAGTATGCCCCCAACAGGCAGTACTGAACCCGCACCGGCTTTGAGCTATACACTGATACTGAGATTGTGGGCCAGTACTGCCTGAATAGGGCAATTCTGAGGTGGGCTCTGTGAGCTGTGCAGTGATGTGATGCAGGCACCCACACGACAGAGCCATGCCCTGTCAGTGGAGACTAAGGTAACAGCCTGCATGTGCTTGCTCATCACAGGTACCTTCCAGAGACCAACTGGGGACACCACAGGCATAACCCAGTCAGCCATGTCATGCCACCTGACCCAATTCCTCAGCGCACCACTACCACATGCTGCGGAGTACATCCATTTCCCCAGCACAGTGGCAGAGTGCACAGCAAGCATACAGGAGTTCCATAAGGTAGCACATATGCCTGGCATGCTAGGGGCAATAGACTGCACCCATGTGGCCATACGTACACCACCTGGCCCGAGGGGGCCGCATACATAAATCGCAAGGGCTATGCCAGCATCAACTGCCAAGTGGTGTGCGATGCCAGGGGGTGCATAATCAATGTCTGTGTCACGCACCCTGGGGGAGCACATGATTCATTCATCTGGCACCAGTTGGCACTGTGCCACAGATTCAAGAGTGGGGACATCCCCACTGGACACCTACTGGGTGAGTATGCAAATCACATGGACAGTCATAGGGCCTGGGGAGGCATGGCCAGAGGTGGCATGGGTAGTGGCCAACATGGCCTGGGGCAGGGCGATGCTGATCACAAAACTAACCTCCGCCCTCTACACACAGGTGACAGTGGATACCCACTCCGTCTCTGGCTGCTCACACCATACCAGCTGCCCGTGACCCCGTCACAGCAACGCTACAATGAGGCACACGCCACCACACATAATGTCATTGAGTGGGTGTTCGGGATGCTGAAGGCACATTTCTGTTGCCTGGACACCTCTGGCAGTGCCCTACAGTACAGCCCCTCAAAGGCCTGTGGGTTATTCCTGGCCTGTTGCATCCTGCACAACATGGCCAACGAATGTGGGATAGCCGTACAGGTCGAAAAGGGGGACAGCAATGGGAATGCTGGTGATGATGGTGATGGGCAGCCCCCCCTTGGCTGATGGGACCCCCGACTGCTCTGGCTGGCACAGCTGCACCAGGACACCATCACGGAGGAGCACTTCAGCCATCCCAGGTAAGTCATAGGGCCATGCGCAACCACCAGTGGCTAAGGCACAACCCACAAACACGCATGGACACACACCAGGGATGCATGCTGTCAAGGGAAGTGGTATTGCACAGAAGCACACACACAACCAGGGATGGGTGAGGATTAACATGCCACTTGGATGGACACACACACATGTTCACACACAACGCAACAAACGTGCACAGAGGGCAGGAGACACACCGACCCAGAATGCACACCTAGCAACACACATGTCCACAGGCCAACACGCCCACTGCCTGTCCATGTGCATGTGTCAGATGCTGAGCACCGTTGCACATTGGTGTACAGCACAATGCAGGCATCATCATGCACACACAACTGCGTACAGCAGCCGGGAGGGTGTGCAGGTGGACTGTGTGTCCTCATGCAGGGCCAGGTACCTACCCGTGCACTGCCCACTGAAACGCACAATGCGCACAGGGCAGCACCAGAGACTAGCTGTGCTGGGAGACAGGTCAGTCATGTGACACAGTGCCACGGCCACCACAGATACGTGGGTGGCCCCGCCGAGACCCGCCAGCACTGACAGGCTGACCACTGGCTTCATGGGGTGGAACCGATGGTCCCCCAGAGGTTCCACTGCATGAACGCAACCATGCTCGCACTGGGGTCTGCATCACACCGAACATGCCTGCACTAGGAGTGCTCAGCATGCCCACAGCTGAACTCAGCATCGACAGGGTGGAATTCGCAAGATGCCAGGAATGGGGGGTTGATAGTGCACTGCGTGGTGTCCACGATGCATGGGCACCTGACTGTGTGCCCATTGTGGCCATGACAGCAATGAATGCCTGTGCATGCCTGTCAATGGCAGTGGTCACATCCTCCCGCAAATGGTCCCTACCTGCCAAGATCAGTGCAGTGTCCCTGCTGTGACACTCCTCTGCCTGCTCCAGAGCCACACGCAGTGCATTCACCGATGTCACAAGCCACATCTGCTGCTGGACCGATGCTTGCAGTAGGCGGGTGTGCTCGTCCAGGAGGTCATCAGCCTCCTTGGCATCCTGTCCCTCAGGGTGCACATGGCCCCGATGATCAGCACCCCTTGAGAGTGGGTGCTGTGCACCAGGACCAGGTCTGGGCATGTCCACAGGTGGTGCACAGACGCCACTGCTGAACCCTGTACCTCCAAGCCCATTGGGTGACTGCTGATGCTGCCCCTCTGGCTGCCGCTCCCCAGGGCTCAGTGGTGCCGACGCAGTGGCCGCAACAGTCCTACTGTCCTAAACAGACACTAGTGCTGCCTCACTGGTGCTGACAGGCACAGCCTGGGACTGTGCTGACATGCAGGCCTCCACGGCGGCACCACCCACAGCCATGGGCGCGAATTGCCCTGCTGTGTGGCCATCCCGTGGCACACATGTGTCACTGCCCATGACAGTCATGTCATCATCACTGGTGATGGACTCTGCACCGGCCACAATCACAGCATGCTGGCATCTGTGGACGCCAGCATGCTGGGACACAGGCAGGGCTTCCTCCACACCTGTTTCAATGACATCAGTGTGGACAGTCAGGCAGCCCCACAGTCACAGTGATCCATGTATATCTGTGGAGGTGGATGGTCCCTCCTCCAATTCCAGCTGACTGTCCCCAGTGGACTGGCCCACCACCGCTGACCCATGCAGATGCTCAGGATCTGTAAGGGAAAGCAAAGTCGCATTAGTGCGTGTGACCTACCCTGCCCCCCCCGACAGATCATGACTTACCATGCAGTGATGGGCCATCACCCGTCTGGAAGCCACCACCTGGAACAACCTTAATAGCACTGTGCTGCATGCTTCCAGCAAGCCTCTCCTCCTGTGGGGTCAGCTGTACCACCTCCGGCAGTCCCCCGCCTGTTGCAGCACATGCTGCCCTGATGGCAGCCACCTTCTCCTTTACCCGCCTCCTGTCCATGCCCTTCTTTTTCTTATACTCCTGCACGGAGTGCTGGTGGCTGCCATGCAGGTTCACAGCACATGCCACCTCCTCCCATACAGCAGCACGGGCTTGAGGTGTTCCCTGCCATCCACTGAGAAGTGGTTTCTGAGCCAGGTAGGCCTCGAACAGGGCCTCAGTTTCGGCCTTTGTAAAGTTAGACCTCCTCCTCCTCCCACCACTGTGTTCCTTCTCTCCAACAACCTGCTTGGTTATTATGTAGCCTGTAAGAATGGCAGTTGTTACCTGTGACTGTGCAGTCCCATGCACGTCCCTGAATCCACAGTCCACACTCCTAAACAGCATGCAACTCACCAATAGACTGCAGTAACCGACCATGGCACTGCAGCACATTGTCACACTTTTATAGCGCAATCCATGCAAATGAGATGGGGAGCAACTTAAGTAGATGCAAATTGCAGTGCTGCACCATTGAATGGCTGATAAGATGATTTGCATATGACGGCTGAATATCGCGCTGTTGCGCTTTGCACAATTGTGTTGAACGTACTGAGCCAATGGCGCAGTTCTGTGACATGCGTAGTACACCTCACTGCGCATGCCCTAGTTGCTGACGCAGGCGTCTGACACACTGATGACGTGCTGTGCATGGTAGGCAATGCAGAGCATGGCCACCATTGTGCCAGTGGTGCTATAGCGATGGTCACTACATGGCACTGTGGCACTGGGCCACCATAGGTGCAATGGCCCAACTGCTCATTAGTCCGCTATGGTGCTGGTACACAGGTAGCCAATCGCGCTACATGCATTGTCTTCCAATGGTGCTGTGCGTGGCCATGTGCCAGAGACCCTTGACCCTCTGCCCGACCTTTGCCCCTAGGTGCCATGCGTCAGGCATGGGTGCACCTCTATCGTGCTGTTCAGTAACAGCGCAATAGGGAATGGCAGCACTGTACCACAAGCATCTGCACGTGGGGAGCTGCGCTGCAGAGTGCCATATTGCCTACTATAACTGGAAGGATGGCACGCAGATGGGCAGTGCAGTGGTCTGCGATTGAGTTAGCAAATCTGGTGGCAATTGTGGAGCCACACCATGGGCTTCTATTCGGGGAGGCACCCCTGTACAGGGCCAGGACCCAGGTGTGGCAGGAGGTGGCCACTGCCCTGGAGGAGGCCACAAGATGGGGGAGGAGCATGGAGCAGTGCAGGCACCACTATGGGAACCTGCGGAGGGGGGAGCCAGGGCTACTGGTATGACTGCGGGCATGTGCCAGGAGGGACACGGTGCCACGTCCAGGTAGGGGTTCCATCAACACACTTTTATCGTCCATATGGGTAACAGTGTTGTATGTGTCCAGCACATAGGGGAGGGACCATCTGGGGTTGGCTGTGGCGGTGTTCACAGGGTGTGGGGTGGGTGGGTCTGGCTGGTTGGGAGGGCACACACCTTGGAGCAGGTGGACTTTGCTTTGGGATTGTACTGATGTTCTTCTCTCCTTGTTTTCCCCACAGGCCTGGATGAACACCACCGGTTGAGAGAGGAGCAGTGAAGGGAGGAGGACGGTGCAGCCAGGCGGGGCAAGGGCCATCACCACCCACCTAACTGGCCCAATGAGGATGAGTGCCATACATCCATGGTTACTACTGCATGCTGTGTGACAGGGTGGGCAGTGAGGAATGGCCACCATTCATCGACACCACTGCCATGCACACAACTTGTTACAGTCAACACTGTCCAGTGGCAATGCATGTCAGGGAGTGCGTCAATGGTGGTCCATGCGTGTACCAGGTGCATGGTTGTGCCACTGCCTTTGCACCACATAGCCATGTCACTAAATGGTGGTGCTGTGCATGACTTGGCCAGAGGGTGTGTGCAGCATTCCGCATGGCTATATACATCTGGGTGGGCAGGTCCTGTGGACGTGTTCACTGTGGGTGGTCACATACCATCACAGTGGTATGTCCCATGGCCATATGCCATGCACAGTGGGCGGGCTGTATGGGGTTGTGCATTCAAACCTATTGACTGTGCTGTCTTGTCCTAGGTACCTGCCATCTACGGGACATCAGGGAGGCTGTGAGGGAACCGCTACTGCTGGCCCAGGAATTGCTGGACATCCTCCAGCGGTTGGATAGCACCGGGGTACTGAGGAGGCACAGAGGCCAGAGGAGTTACAGCATGGAATGGCGCTCCCGCTAGGGATCTCTCAGTCACTGTATTCCCCTTCCCCCCTGCACCCACCCTCACACCCTTCTCGATTCCCATCCCATTTGTCCACCCCTGCCCCTACCCACCCCACCTTTTGTGGCCCCCAACCTTGAATATAGTTTTGTAATATTGTAAATAGTTGAATTTTATATTTGTGCATTACATTTGATTTTGATATGAATACTGTTGTGGTCTCTGATTTGCAGCGGGCTGTAGGTGCTCAGCTGCAATGGTGTGCATGGCGTCAGGAGTGGTGCAGTCATGGGTATGTGTGTGTGTCCGTGTGGAGGTGACTATGGTGTGGGGGTAGCTATCAGTCAGTGTCTGTGGTGTGTGTGTTGTGCCCTGTGCACTGGATGACTGTGTGCAGTGGTCCATGGTGCGTTCTCTGTGTCCATGGTGCACCCATCGGCCTGTCCATGGCCTGTGCAGCTGACGCACATGCATGTCTGTGACCTGCACGGTCTGCTGGCATGTCAGTGGTGGCAGTACCTACAGGGTGGCCACTGTACCTGTCACTTTGCTGGGTTGCCCCTGTCACTGGTATGGTGCATGCTTGGCTCGGGTGGCACTGTGGGCACCACAGTCGTTGTCCCGCCTCCATGCTAAACCTTGTGTGTGTTGCAGGGGATGTGCCCCACTGTCTGTGACTTGTGCTCTGGGTGACTGCTGGTGGTGTACAGGTCCACAGTGCCTGCGCAGGGTGGCTGGCACTCCAGTGCCGTGGAGGACTGTGGGTTGTGTGTACACAGCTTACGTGGGCCCACAATGGGGGCTTGGTTGCCCCACCACTGTGTCCCTGTGTTGGTGTGCCCTTGGGTATGGGTGGGTGTCTGTCCATACACTGTGTGGCATCTGGTGTGGTGCATGCTTCCACACACCACTGTGGGTGGCTGTGCTGGCTGTTGTGGTCAGTGGTGGGTCAGGGTGTGTCACTGGACTACTGTGCGGGGTGCTGTACCACTGGTGGTGGTGTCAGGGGCATGCCCTGTCCTGTGTGGGGTGCCTCTTGTGCTGACGCATGATTGGTCTCTCAGCAGTACCTCGGGGCACTGTGCATGGTGGCACTGTGTCTGCCGTTGTTGCATTGCCGTGTGCTGCCACTCGCTGATGGGTGCTCGTGGTGGGGCTGGCTTGCATGGTTCTGTGGTGCACAGGGTTGCAGTGTCACAGTGGGGGTGGTGGCATGCATGTGTTTCCTGCAGTGGTGGTCGATGCTCATGCGGGGTGTCTGGGGGTCACAGTACAGGGTGTGCTCTGCACTGGGGGGGATGGTGTGGCACAGGGTGGTCTTCCCTCCTTGTGTGCCAGTCAGAGCTTGCCGGTAGGTGTGATGGGGCACCATGGCCCGGCTGTGGGTTGTTTGCTTGTCTCCATGGGCCAGTGGTTATTCCAACCCTTCCCCAGTTGTGCAGTGCTTGGGTGTGGGGGGACGATGTCTGTTCTGCTGTGTGTTCCTGTGCCCCTCTCTGGCATGGGTGGTGGGTCCCTACCTCCCTGGTTGTGCAGTTACATTGCTCTGCTGCTGGGGGGCTCCCTGGTTGCGCTATGGCCCCTCTGGACTGCTCAGCTGAACATCCCTTGTTGCGCTATGGTGCATCAGATCTGCTCAGCTTCCCCACCCTAGTTGCGTTATGGTGCAGGTGGTGCGATATTCAGTCATCTGTTGTAGGCACAATTTGGCCTGCTCCATTTTTGAATATCACTTTCCTTGTGCATGGGCGCAATAGACTTGCACTTGCTCCTGCTATTGTGCACTTTTTGTGCACAGTTTGAATATCTGGGCCAGGGTTTAAAATCAGTTTCTTGGTTAAGTTCGTCAGGTGTCACTGCATTTAAAGTTAAAATCCAATATGTTTCTTGCTGTAATAAACGCTGTCATCTATTGCCACCCCTTTTACCAACTTTTACTTGTTCTGTTTCCAGGAACTTGAACCCATTCACATCACTGTTGTGTGAGTTGAAAAAATGATCAGCTACCTCATTCTCAGGGTTAAAGTTCCTAATATTCCTGACGTGCTCTTGGATTCTCTGTTTGAGGGGAAGGGTGGTACGACCCACATATAGACAATTACATGGGCACTAAATTACATACACATTGGAGGAACTGACACAAGTAATGAACTGGTGGATGTTGAGTGTTTTAGGACTGGTGTGGCATTTGAATTCCTTTCCCTGGTTACAATAACAACAGATGTCACAGTTCCCACAATGAAACATACCTGGTGGTTTAACAGGTAACCAAGTTTGTCTAGCACCTGTGTTACTTCTGTATTCGCTATTAACCAGTTTGTCCCTGATACTGTCACATTTTCTGAATGCTACAAGGGGCTTTGGTCCAATGTTCTGCACTCGTATCACTATTCAGTCATTCAGTAATATTGACCAGAATTTATGAATTATGCCCCCTATTTTGCCTGACAAATGGTTGAACTCCATGCAGAAGCAAACCAGTTCAGAAGAAACCTGAGTTTTAGTTTTTGGTGTTAGCAATGTATTGTGATCCAATGCATTAGCTTTCTCAAATGCTTCAGTCAACATTTTTTCAGAATAACCCCTGTCTAGAAACATGTTTTTAAGTTCTGTAGATTGGCACACAAATACATCCTGGTCAGAGCAATTCCTGTGCAACCTAAGAAACTGGCCATATGGAATAGAATTTTTGAGCTTTACTGGATAATTGCTGTTGGTATAAAGATAACTATTAGTGGCAGTTTCTTTTCTAAACCGCTGAGTAGAAATCTGACTGTTGTCGGTGGATGACAAAAAAATAATGTCCAGGAAATCAATACTCCCCATATTTGTTTGATGCATGAAATGCAGATTAAAATCATTAATATTAATCCAGTCCATGAAACTCAATATTTCTTGCTCTGTATAGCTCCATATGCACAGAACATCATCAATAAAATGAAACCAAGAAATTATGTTTTTATGGTATGGGTTTACTACTAGATTGTAGATAAAATCCTCTTCCCATTTCCCAAAAAATAAATTTGCATATGAGGGTACCATAGATGAGCCCATAGCCGTGCTGCAAATCTACTTGTAGAATTCACCATCAAAATAATTATGGTCCAAAACAAATTTAAGGACATAATGAATTAAGTTGATTGGCATCTCATTTTTCAATTGGTCTCTGTTCAGAAACTGAATACATGCCTGCACACCATCAGTGTGTCTAATTGACGTGTATAAGGACTGTACATCAATTGTGAGCCATCTATAACCCGGTAGCAAATTTAATTCTTTAATTTTATTTAGAACATCCATAGAGTTCCTAATATGGGACTCCAGGCATGTAACACTGCACTGCTGGAAGAAATCAATGAAATGGCTCAAATTCAATCAATCAATCAATCAATCAAAATCTTTATTTATTCAGGCGAACATCATTGAGCAAAGCTCATTTACAAGATGGACCTGAGTGGTCATACAAATGAGGATACAAGTATTATTACATAGACAAGAATAGAATAAATAGCAATACAATGGCATGAAATGATTATATACAACAATTTACATATATACAAGTAACAATAGAACCATTTAGCCTGTAGGAAAAAAGAGGACAAAGGGTATAGCAGTCCTAAAATATAAGTTATATGGTCTAACTAGTTTTTAAGTGAATATAATAGGTGATTCGGAAGAAAGAAATTGAGTTAATATAATGGATAGAAAAAGGAGGTTTAGTTGGGTCAGATAGGTAGGGATTATGCTTTATAAAAGCAATTGCAGACTCTGGAAAAGGGCGGAGAACAATCTTTTGAAGGATGCCAGAGGTAGTAGGGTATCTAGCTTCATGGATTTTGGAGAGAGTTCCATGCAACTGCTAAGGAATAGCTGAAAGCAGCCCTCCCATACCGGGTGCAGGCATTGGGGACCTTTAATGTGATGAGTTTACTGATCCTTAAGGTGTATGGCCTGGTTGTAAATTGGGTAAAGCAATCACTGATATAGGTCGGTAGTTTGCCTGTTAACGCTTTGAATATCCATATAACAGCATTCCTATTTCTTCTGTGTTGCAATGATGGCTCAAATTGTCAGTGACAGAGGGCCCGATTCCAAGTCAACTGTCACAACTCACCATCGTATGCAAGTTGCGACATTCACCACTATGCCAGGGACCCTGCACCACATTCCAAGATCAGCAGAGTCCCAGCACTTACAACATGTGGGATGCGCCATGTGGAGGCCAGTGCCACGGGCATGGCATATAAACCCTGCATAGCACAAGTTGCTTCCCGCTACTGGTGGCACCCCAGAGACTCCACCCCAGAACACCACGGCACACACTAGGAGTCAAGGGGGGAAGGACAGGCAGCACAGGTGACTGGGGGATGCACTGCAGTATGGACTCATGGGGTCCCCAATGTTCAGGGGTGGGGGCAAGGCTGTGGACATGGGGGCACAAGGGGCACATTGGTGCCAATGCTGCCACACTGTGGAATGAGCATCCAATGGATGGCATTGTTGGATGTCCCTTAGAGCAGCTTTAACTTTGCTCCACCAGCTCGGCTCCTGGAATCATCGCAGCAGGTTATGGCAGCTTCCCTCTTGGAATAGGATGCTGTTTCTGCAGTAACCCACAGTTGCGCACGTCATTGTGGGTTGTGGTGTAGTGGGTGGCATAACCCATGGTTGATGTAGCTCGTAGCCGACATGGAGCATGTCACCTCCTGGAATCGGGGCTGGCGTACCACTTGGCGTAAGCCACCAGATATACCAAGGGGTTTGGCATATCTCGGTTTACACTAGCATACGTCATCTTGGTATCGGCCCCAGAATTCATGCCTGACATGATGGGTCAGCTGGGGGGGGGGGTGTCTTGCTATTTTTGTGAATTTTAGGGAGACTACACAACACTGGAGTAATAGGGTGTTCAGGTAACAGAAATTTAAATTCCTTTTCTATAATCTCGTTGTTATATAAGGCAAAATCAAACAAGTTGGATACTTTCTGTCTGTAAACCAGGACTGGATCACTAGGAAGCTGTACTGTACATAACTACTACAGTCTTGCAGTAATTCCAATCCCTTACCCCTATAAAATTCTGTTGTCATTGTCACTGGGTTGGCCCCTTTGTTGGCAGGTTTAAAGACCAGATCTTATTTGTTCTGCAGCTCCTTAAGTGACATGTTCTCTTCCCTTATCAAATTAAAATACTTATTCCCTGCATCTTGGTCAAGTATTGATTTAATCTCCATCATAACATATTTTTTGTAAACATTAATCAAAGCATTATTATTAGTAACTGGACTAAACTGTGTCCTAGGTACAAATAATCTGTTTCTATTTTCCTTTAAATTCCTCCTGTTCACATCATATACACAGACATTTTCTTGCCTTCCTGAGCCTTGTCTGCTGCTCTCACTATATAGTGCAGACAAATTAAAACGGTTAGTCCAGTCCATTCCTGTCCATTCATTGACTGTTTTAGGTTCCAAACCTTGATCTTGAATTTCAGAGTTAGAGAAATTTAACAGGGAACCATCCAAGTATTTTAATTTGACAAGGGAAGAGTATATGGTACTTAAGGAATTACAGAACAAAAAAGATCTGGGGCCTGAAATTCAAAACTTAGTACGAAGCACATACAAGTAGCAGAGGAACAGCACCGCAATAGGACCAAAATGCCATATTCAAAGGTGGAGATAGCACCTGCACAACACAATAGCACCAGTGCAAAGGTATAATGTATGCAACAAGGGGCAAAGTGAGGGGTGGATACGTGCACATTGGCACAACAGGATATTCAAAGGAATAGCTGATCTAGCGTCAAACATAGTACCGTGCTAATTACAGCCTATAAAAGGAAGGCCTTAACACAGGGGCATGGACATAGGAAACCAAGACGGCACTTGTCAGCAGTGCAGTGCTGTCTATTGCCTAATGGAGGCAGCTGTGGAAGAAGAGGAGAGGGACCAGGCCCACCATGGCCCACAACACAGTTCACGGAGGAGATACACTGCACACAGGATGTACTGGCCCAGAGTCTCCTTTGAGACACTGCCAGATGAGCACACCACAGGCCAGTACAGACTGAACAGGGCCATGTTGAGGCAGCTATGCAAACTCCTGCATGAGCAGCTGCAGCTGAACACCAGATGCAGCCATGCCATGACAGTCAAGGAAAAGGTGACTGCAGTGATGCATGTACTAGACACTGGGTAATTTCAAACACCCACTGGAGACACCATAGGTGTATCATAGTTGGCCACCTTGCACCTCCTGACCCAATTCCTGGAGGCTTTCCTGCCACATGCTGGTGAATTCATAGTATTCCCCAGCACAGCAGAAGAGCACAAAGCAATCATGCAGTGATTTTTTCGGGTTGCACACCTACCAGGTGTACTTGGCACCGTTGACTGCACCCATGTAGCCATCCATGCACCACCTGGTGATGGCTCTGATGTGTACATAAATCAGAAGAGCGTACACACCATCAGTTGCCAGGTGGTGTGTGATGCTACTGGTTGCATCAGCAAAGTCCTTGCACAGCACCCCCCGCAGTGCCACAATGCCTACATATGACACCAGTCACTCCTGTGCCAGGCCTTTGAGGATGGCCGTATACCCAGTGGGCACCTAGTTGGTGAGTAGGGGCATAGAGAACAGCACAACACATAGGACTGTTGCAATGCCACCAGGGAACAGTGGGGGTCTCTACAGGGGGCCAGCATGGCAACATGTGAGAGGCAGGACACTGCCAAGGGGGGGACAACAGGGTACATCAGCTGACATGTCTACATGTGTCCACAGGGTACAGCGCCTATCCATTGAGACCCTGGCTTCTAACCCCTGTCAAATGTCTGGCAACGGTGGCTGAGGAGGCGTATAAAGAGGCACATGCCATTACAAGAAACATCATAGAGCATGTCTTTGGCATGTTGAAGATGCGTTCCCGCTGCCTAGTCTGATTCAGTGGTGCCCTAGAATATAGCCCTCAGAAGGAATGCTGTATATTCTTAGCATGTTGTATGTTGCGCAACAGGGCACTAAACCATGGTATAATGTGCACCTGAACCTGAGGTACATGCAGACAGTGATCCAGAGCCAGAGGTTCGGGGGATAGTGGAGCAACTCGAGAAGAGAGATCCTAGAATGGCCCAGAGGTCCCTGGAACATAGGAATGGTGTAATTGCGACTCTGGCACGCATGGGAAGGTGAGTCACAATGAATGTACAAAAGACATGTGAACAAACGTGACTTTATTGTGTGCAACAAACAGTGAAGACAACAGCACAGTGACAGATAGGTGTAGATGTGCAACAGATAGACAGTGATGTGTGTACATGTGTGAGAAGTGTATCTCAGAATTGTGTAGTGTGTGACTGTGCAGGGTGATGTGGCCAAGTGTGTGCAGTGTGATAATGTCATGGCTGTGTGTGTATGTGGAATGTGATGGTGGGATGTGCAGCTGGCAGTGCCGGCCTGGCGCTAAGGTGACAGATCACATGGACATGTCATGGAACAACAATTGCGTTGTCCACCATGGGTCCTACGTGTACCCAGTAGATGGCAATCTGATGTAGTGGTGTTGTGAGAAGAAGAGATGTTAGGTGATGACAGTGGTGAGGATACACCCACAGCCTGTCTGTGGCCATGGCATGGTGTTGCAATTGGGCAGTTGTGATGTTGTGCATGGCAGCATACCACACTGGTAGAGGACCATAATGCCACACTCGAGGACCCAGACACACCACCCCGTGTGTGTGTTGCATGATGGCAGGAAGGGGTGGAGTCCCTGTGTCACATGGTACTCGCATCATGCCAACCACCCCTGGTGAATCCACTGATAGCCGCCGTCTGCTCATGCACAGCCGCTGTAAGATCTGGAAACTCACATTGCACCATTTGGTCTAATGGGTTGAGTACTCCTCAGCATGCTGCTCTGTGTGCAACATGGCAGCAGGCACCACCTCCCTGAGGTGTGCCAGCTCCTGACGCACCTCATGCCGGAAGGCATGCAAGTCTTGCTGGATGGTGTTCTTTGACTTAATGGCAGCACGTAGTATGGGTCATGAATTATGCTCCTCCAGCCTAGTCATTGGCAGGTGATTGCACCCTGTCAGTCTGGGATGCACTGATATGGCCAGGGGAGTTGCCTGGTGACACGTAGCTGCACCCTGTGCAATGCATGTCTAGTGGTTCTGCATGGATGTCCACCTGCACAACCAGTGGCACATGCACGATGGAAGGTTGATCCTTGAGTACCCTCGAATGGCATGCCCCAGCGGGAATGGTGCCATGTGTCCACCCCAGCAATATGTCCTCAACCGTGTCCAATGTAGTGGTGTCTGCATCATGCCCCTGTTGCCTGTCCACAGTCATGTCCAATGCAGCCTGCTCAGCACTGGATGCTGACCCCTCCCCAATGATGGACAAGTCCAGTTGGTACACTATGTCCAGGTATTGTGTAATGTGTTTGACTTGTGCATCCTCCAGGTCAACATCTATATCAGAATCTGCTGCAACAGGAGTCATCTGTGTCCACATGTCGTGCATTGCAGGCCACCGGATGGCCCTGCTTCATCTTCGGGAACCCATGATGTACCCTCCTGAGCATCTTCATCCTGGGGTGCTGGTTGGCCAACCCATGGTTGACCATCACTCTGCTCTGTGGAGAGACAGAAACCCTGTAAGTGACTGGTACTATGTCCATGATGCCACAGTCACCTGCATGAACACCAGCATAAGCCCACAGCCCCCAATCACACAGTGTATGTGTCACTCATGTGGAAACAGCATGTAGAACGGCAGTACCAATGTGCACACACAATACAGCAGCAGGCATCACATAGTGCAGCCAACCCACATGCAGTGCCATGCCACACACACATGTGCACACAGACACACTTGTCACAGGCCACTGGACATGCCGTGGACATGCATGGTCCACAGCACAACATGCATATGTCATACACCACTCTTATGTGTGTATGCTGTTGACACATATGCCTGATGGCCACATGACCATGCACAAGGCATGCACAGCACAGTCAGAGGTGCACACACATCCTGGCAGCATTGTGCATGTCCACAAAGTAATGGGCCTGCAACACAACAATTACGCGTGCAACACCACTGTGAGAGTCCCAGACACTGTGTGGGTGACATGCATTGCAAAGTGGTGCTGTTACTGTTACTTACCTTACACTATGGGTTCCACCTGTGTGTCACAGCCACCACCCTAAATGCCCTTTAGGGATACCAGTCTCAATGTTGATGCCACCACAGCCATGATGGGGTCTGCCACACAAAGGTCTACAGGCATGGGACCACCACCTGTACGCACGAGGCTCAGGATTCACCTCCGCTGTTATCTCGACCCACATCTGTCAGATGGTGGTGTCTGTGTTCTTATGACACCTCATTTGTTTCTCACACCACTTGTAGCCATGGACCAGTGCCTTTAGTTCATCATCAGAGAACTTGTGTGCTCTCAGCCGTGCTTGTCCATCAGATTCACCTGTAAGACACAGAATGTAAGGTAGTGTTGAGAGGCATGCAGAACCACTGTGTGTGTGTGTGTGTGTGTGTGTATGTGTGTCTCACTGACCCACTGACATGGCATAGTGTGGCATGTACCATCCACGTGGTATGAACCCACCCCAAATTGCTGTGTGCATGCATGCTGGAAGGTATGTGATCATCACATGTGATTCCATAGTGTGTGGTGGCTGTGAAAACAGTCCCCAGGGATACGTAACCATGGCCATGTACAGTCTATAGTGACCAGCAGTGTCATTCCCTGTGGAATGTGTCCATTACATGAATCACAGACACACAGGGCTCACACAGCCATCACAGGGCACAAGCCACAGGTGACCCCTGCACCGTACACTGATGGTCACGGAACAGCACTGACCATCGCACAGGGGGGTGGCCAACAGACATGCCTGTGACACTGTGTACCACAGTGCAACACACATGTCTGTACTGTGTGTGGCTCCACAACTAGCCTGGGGGTGTCGCAGCTGTATGCAGTGTATGGAGCACAGAAACAGTGAAGCCGGCACGTTACGCTGGTCCGTGTACGGCTTCTCACACACATGTATTTTCCCCTTCTGGTGTCAGACATGGTGGGCTGTGAGCCCTGCACACCCATCAGTGATACATACACACCCAGGCCCTGTGGAAATGTCACCGTGGAATGCACACAGGGCACCATGCAGCCCAGTACCAGTACCACACATGTATCGCACAATGTGTGGGTGATGTGACCCCATGATGGTGCCTGCCCCACTGTCACTGTCTATACCACAACTGCAGGATGATGGCTGCCATTCCTGCTGATCTGTGTGTCCAATGGCACATGGCAGCCCCTACAGTCACAACAGTGACAGTCCCCTGCACATAGACATGTCCGATTGGTGTGCACCCATCTGAGTGCCTGTAACTCACCTGCATCAGCAGTGTTCTGCTCCTGAGACATTGTACCTGTATACCTCACTCTGCACGATTTCCACAGTGACACTGCAGTACCTTTTTGAGGCAGAGGTGGAGCACAATCTGCCCTTAAATAGCCCAGCCAGACAATCCCTGCACTAGTCTATGCAAATGCCTCAATGAGATTGTGATGGGTCATTTTGCCCTGCGACTACACAAGTAGGCTCATTAACATACTGTGGCTGAATATGGCAGAATTATAGTGCTGTGCTAGCTGAATAGCCCCGGGCAAACTGCACTGGTGTTATTGTGATAGTGCCACGCTATTGCAATGTAGCCACACTTATGGAATAGTGCTGGCACTACTTGCGCAATATGTCACCCCCAAAACGCATGCACAGCATGTGGGGGGGGGGGTCACAGGGGTCACGTCCAGGTCATGCATGCACAGTAGCAACACTTCCAGGTTGCACCATGCTAATGTGTTTAGCTCCACTCGCATGTAGTTAGCTCCGCGCTACATGATACCACTGTCAGGCAGTGGCTTTGGAGACAGGTGTGTGAGTGTGTAGCCCAGTGTGCCACACAGCAGTGTCCCAGGTAGTCTAGAAGCCAGCACTGTGCACTATGGCAGCAAGGAGGGTTAGGGATGTTGTCCAGAGAGACAACAGGTGGGGTGAGGTGGAGACTATCCACCTGGTTGCCCTTGCCATGGGGAGGGAGATGGAGCAGTTTAGTGAGGGCTGGAGGGAGACAGGCCACACAGGCATGTGTGGGTGTCCATAGGCAGGCGACTATCAGAATGCACCGGCATCACCAGGTCTGGGGAGCAGAGCTGCCACTGGTACATTGACCTGCAACAGCGCCAGGCTCATAAACTGGAATAATACTGGTGCATGGTGCAAGAGGGGAATGTGCCGGAGCCAGGTTGGTGTTGTACTGTGATGACAGCATGTTGCTTGTCTGGTGCTATGTGTGGGTATGCGACTCTTTCAGTCTATGTTTCTCTGTGAGTGTCTGTGTGTGGCCATGTGTAGGGCCATATATATGCACAGCACTGCGTGTGTGTGCATCCCACATGTGCCCTGTAGATTACCCACACTGTGGTGTGACACTGTCATGCGGACCTGTTCGTTGCTACTGTTGTGTCCATGGCTGGGCATGTGTGGCTTAATGGACCACTGTTCATGTTGTGGCGTGGATTCCATGCCACTGTGATGCATTACACAGCCCCCTGTGGGTGCCCATGTACACTGGCATGCAGTGTGACTAGCGGGATGTGGCACTGGTTGTTGGGTGGAGGTGGTACTGGTGGAGTATCCCACCACCCTGTTATATGCCCAATAGCGGGCATTCCTGCTGCCATCACTGGGTCACTGACAATGTTCTTTTCACTCCTCCTTGTAGACCACAGTGACAGAGGCCAGCAGGACCACAGGATGGCACCATGCCTTGCACAGCACATGGAGGAGAGTAGTGGTAGAGAGCATGGCGTGTTGCGTGAGTATCACTCCTGTCTTCCATATAGTTGGGCATGTTGTGCTGTGCACTGTTCCTCTGTGTGCCATTGTGGCCTTGATATGCACACAGACGTCATATCTATACACCTGTGTCTGTGGCCTGCCCTTGATGGGTGTCTGTTTCAAGGCTGTCTGCAGGCGGTGCTGCAATGTCCTGCCATGGGGGAGGGTTGGGCATCACTGTGTGCTGCTCTGCTGGGGGAGAGCTGTGGGCATCACTGTGTGCTGTGATATCCTGCAGGGGGAGTTGGACATCACTGTGTGCTGCCAGGGGAGGGCAGTGGGCATCACTGTGTGCTGTGCTGCTGGGGGGTTGGACATCACTGTGTGCTGTGCTGCAGGTGGAGTTGGGCATCACTGTGTGCTGTGCTGCGGGTGGAGTTGGGCATCACTGTGTGCTGTGCTGCAGGGGGATTGGGCATCACTGTGTGCTGTACTGCCATGGGAGGGCTGTGGGCATCACTGGGTGCTGTGCTGTCCTGCGGTGGGGGTTGGGCATCACTGTGTGCTGTATTGCCAGGGGAGGGCTGTGGGCATCACTGTGTGCGGTGCTGCTGGGGGGGATTTGGGTATCATAATGCACTGTGCTGCAGGGGGATTGGGCATCACTGTGTGCTGTACTGCCGGGGTGGGGGCTGTGCACATCACTGTTGCTGTGCTGTCCTCTGGTGGGGTTGGGCATCACTGTATGCTGTGCTGCTTGGGGGATGGAGCTGTGGGCATCACTTGTGCTGTGCTGCTGGGGGGTTGGGCATCACTGTGTGCTGTGCTTATGTCATCTGCATGTAGCTCCACTGCCCTGCTGGGGGGGGGGCGCTGGGGCTGTGGACTTGGCCAGGCCATGGTGCTGTGTCCCTGGTGTTTGTGTACAGTGTTCCGCTGTCCATCTGTAGTAGCAAAAGATTTATTTTTATTCAGGAAAAGTTCTTTCTTCACATCTTAGGCCGAGGCCTTTTTTTCAAGATGGTCCTGACAATAGAATTTTAAAATTGCATCAGATACAAACACAATACAAACATCACTTTCAATCTCTAAGACCTTTAAACATACAATAAATATACTTATGTTCCAACAAAATTTGCACAACTCATTTCACAACATGAATTACCAATTAAAATCCAAGAAGTATCTTATTTATCCATTACACATGCATCTAATTTTCATTTCCTCTGTCAAAAACTTGGTAACCAGAGATGGTTTATGACCTAATTTACTCTTTATAACATTCACCAATTGACTGTTTGAAGCATATTCAGCTTTAAATGTCATTTCAGTAAAATGATTTTTTACCTCAGGCATGTAAGGAATCACCCCATTATCTCTTAACTTATAATTATGTTTAACATTTTTCTCCTCTATTTTATCCCTAAGATATTTTGGTTCTCCTGTCGTTTATAATCTATGTGTTTGTAAGGCCCTTATTAATTTTCTCCTGTTATCAAGTGTTAACCAGTCCAGTGTCAAATACAAATTACAGTGGTGAGTTTTATAATCACACTGTAAAATAAATCTGGCTAAATTGTTGTAAGTGTCCTCCAGCTTTCTTAAGAGGAAGCCCAGGGCGTTTCCATATACAGTATATGACTACCATAGTCTATTGTGGGAATTAATAACTGATTCACAATTGATTTCCACATTCTAATATCTGTACAAAACCTGTTTCTTTGAAAAGCCCCCAATTTTCTATTTACTTTACCTACTAATGCTTCTATATGTATATCAAATTTCAATCCCTGATCAACCCAGACCCCTAGATATTTATAATGAAGAACCTGCTGTAATATTTCCTGTTTTAATGTTTTTATATCCAGTTCCTGTTTATGATTTGTTTTACCCTTCTGAGTTGAAAAAAGAAGGGTTTTTTTTTGCAGTTTAATACTAATTTTGAATTGACTAACCAATTTTTTAATCCTGTAAAATCACCCTGAAGCCCCTTTTCTACCTCTTTAATGTTCATACCACACGCTAACAAAACTATATCATCCACGTCTAGTTTAATTTCAGTATTATTAGCAACTTTTACAAAATCATTAACATAGACCAAAAAAAGAGTAGGGCCCAAAATGGACCCCTGTGGTACCCCTCTAACAACTTTAAGCTGTTTTGAGGTTACGTCTTCAAGTTGAACCAACTGTGTTCTTTCAGATATGTAAGAGGAGAACCATCCCAAGGTTTTAGAATCTAGGCCCAGTCTTTCCAATCTCTGAAGCAAAACCCTGTGGTCCACAGTGCTGAAGGCTTTAGACAGGTCCATGAACACTGTGCCCCCCCCCCCCAAGCAGAGAGGAGACAAGATCTATTAGGTCATAGAGCGCGGTGTCCGTGGAACTCCCTTTTTGGAAACCTGATTGTGAATCTGAAGGTAAGTGATATTTCTCTAATTACTTAACTGGTTATGTACCAGTTTTTCCATTACCCTCGACACCATGGACAACAGGGCTATCGGCCTACAGTTCAAGGGGTCAGTTGGATCTTCCCCTTTAAAAACTGGGACTACCTTAGTTTGTTTCCAACTGGAGGGAAATTTCCTTTCCATTAAACTTCAGTTGAATAGCTTAGTCAATATGGGGGCCAAAAAATGTACAACATCCTTTAAAAACCTATTTTCTATTTTATCTAACCAACTTGCTTTATTAACTTTTAAGTTGTTTAGCTCTTTATGAACCTCATTACATCTGATTTTCTTAAATCTAAATCTTGGGAATTTTAGGATAGCAGCAGATGAAAAATTTGGAAATAAACAATTTTAAATTTTCTGGAATATCTATACCAGGTAGTTATATAAAATATGCGTTCAGGATATCTGCAGAATTTACTTTACACTGAAGTACACCATTTTGTTGAATTTGGACAGGGGGTTTACTTATAACTGGCTTCTCCAAAGATTGGATCAAAGACCAATATTTCCGGGGATCAACTGTATCAGCAATTTTTGTTCTATAATAATGCTTTTTTGCATTTTTTACTGTAATGCCCATTCTGTTACAATGTGTTTTATACTCTTCCCAATCAGCTTTACTTAGGGATTTATTAGCCCTCTTCCATAATCAATGTATTCCTATTTCCTTTTTTAATTTTTCTGTCATCCATGGGGGCTGATTTTTTCTAACTATAGTTGTTTTAAAAGGGGCGACCCTGTTACAAACCTCTAGAAACATTCTAGTAAATTCTCTCACAGCTAACTCCAGATCAGGAATAAGAAAAATCCTATACCAACCCAAATTTGCCAATGTATGTAAAAATAATTCTTTACTATAGCTTTTAAAAGACCTCTTTCTTATTTTTCTAGGAGCTTCTGATTTTATTCCTTGGCCTTCAGCTTTTAATTTACAGCTACATACAATTGAACAATGATTACCCAATATTGGTTGATTGACCCGTACCTCTTGAATGTGTATATGTTCTGTTACAAAACACAAGTCTAGTATATCTCCTTTACTGTTCAAGTCTGTCTTTCTGGTGGAAAGCTGGCGGTAGATGGTGGGGTCTGGGCTGTGGGACTCCAATGCATGGGTGTGCTCTGTGCACTGCACATATGTATAGCATGCTGTTGCCATGCGTAGCTTTCCAAGGGCATGGCATGCAGCTCTGTGGTACTGGTCCTTGTCTCCTGCACTGTGGTGTGGCTGTGGACCTTCCCCATGCAGTTGTGCTATAATGTCATTGTCATTGCATTGTTCATGTGGGCAGCATGTCCCATTCTGCATGCCCATGCGTGGCTGTACTGTGCCTGGGGATGCCGACACTGTCCTGTGGGGGTTTGCATTTCTGTTACCATTGTGACACTGTGCTCTTCCATGTATTCCAGTTTCTAGGGTTGGCCTTGCCATACATTGCAGTCCTTTGTACTGTGACAGGTGGTCTTTTACCTGTCATGTCCTGCTGCAGCATGTGTGTGGGTGCATGGTTCTGCGTGTGGTTACACATTGTCTTGTCACATGGTCATGGTACTTGGGACATGATGTCCACCCCTGCATCCTTGGCCTAGGGTTTTCCTTGTTGTATTTGCCTGTTCCCCATCCTGACATGCTTCTCCCTCCCCCTCAATGGTCCACATCGAAGGTTGCTGTGGGCCACACGGCCGGAGGACAGTGAGGACAGGGATAACCTGCTGCAGAGGATTGTCCACCAACAGCGTACCATGGTGGAACAGCAGGCAGTGATGATCTCAGAGTTCCGGAGGGTGGCTGCACTGCTTCAGACCAGGGAGAGGGATGCCTTGGACCAGCAGGAGTGATGTTGTCCCATGAAACCTGTATCTCTGCCCCCTCCATCACTATAGCAAATGGACATTAGTTTCCTTTTGTGTGATCCCCTGTTTCCCGTATCCCTTGTCCCTTTTGGCATTGCCATTTTTATTTTGTTGTGGCTGTAGTGGTTTGTTTTCAGGTTACTGGTTATATTTTGTATGGTGTACATAGTTCTGGCTTGGCTTTTGCTTCCTTTTTTTATTTCTTCTGTTCTACATATTTCATGCTGTTCTTGTGGTGTTGTGTTTCACATTAATATATTCCACTTTTGCTGTATTTCTGTGTTGTGTTGTGTTTCTTGGGTGCTTGGGGTTGTCAGGGGCATGTACTTCCGTTGGGTCATTGGGGGTGGGCTCTGAGCACCAACATTGCTGGGTGTCTCTGTTGTGTTCTGGCTTCTGCACAGCTGTCTGATCGTGGGTCACAATCCGTGTTTACTCCTTGGCATGTCCCACAGTTCATGACTGGCTCACTTGTGCACTGTGTTCCTGTGGGTGTGTGCACTGCCTTTGCTTTCTATATTCAGTGATGTCTTATTTACTATATTTAGTGCTGTCTTACTTACCAGGCTATTTTAGCACTGCACTCCCAGAGTAGTTTGCCCAGCTTCATTTGCATGTTATATTCAGCAGGTTTAGCACAGGGTCTATTCCTTTTGAATATGGTGGGCTATTTGTTGTGGGCTAATTTAGCATGCCGGGCACTGCTATTTTAGTTCCAGGGCAAAGTTTTGAATATCAGGCCTCTGGCCTTTAAACCCACCAACAAAGGGGCAACCTAGTAATAATGAAAACAGAATTTTATAGCGGTAAGGTACTGGAATTACTGAAAGACTAACAGTTATGAACGGCTCCTTAGTGATCTGGGCCTGGTTTACCGACAGGAATTATCCCACTTGCTTGATTTTGCATTATATAACAACAAGGTTATAGAAAAGGAATTTAAATTTCTATTACCTGAACACCCTATTACTCCAGTGTTATATATGCTCCCTAAATTTTGCAAAAACAGCAGGGACCCCCACCCCAGATAACCCATTGGTTCAGGCATGAACTCTGTCACTGACAATTTAAACCATTTTACTGATTTCTTCCTGCAGCACAGTGTTACATGCCTGGAGTCCCATATTAGGAATGCTATGGATGTTCTAAATTAATTTAAAGAATTCAATTTGCTACCGGGTTATAGATGGCTCACAATTGATGTACAGTCCTTATACACATCAATTAGACACACCGTTGGTATGCAGGCATGTATTCAGTTTCTGAACAGAGACCGACTGACAAATGAGATGCCAATCAACTTAATTCATTATGGCCTTGAATTTGTTTTGGACCATAATTATTTTGAGTTTGATGGTGAATTCTACAAGCCGATTTGCAGCATGGGCATGGGCTCATCTATGGTGCCCTCATATGCAAATTTATTTCGGAGGAAATGGGAAAAGGACTTTATCTACAATCCAGTAGTAAACCCATGTCATAAAAATATTATTTCTTGGTTTTGTTTTATTGACGATGTTCTGTGTGTATGGAGTGGTACAGAGCAAGAAATATTGAGTTTCATAGACTGGATTAATGTTAATGATCTTAATCTGCATTTCATGCATCACACAAATACAGAGAGTATTGATTTCCTGGACAATACTTTTCTGTTGTCCACCAGTAACAGTCAGATTTCTACTCAGCGGTTTAGAAAAGAAACTGCCACTGATAGTTATCTTTATACCAACAGCAATTATCCAGTAAAGGTAAAAAATTCTATTCCATATGGCCAGTTTCTTAGGTTGCGCAGGAATTGCTCTGACCAGGGTGTATTTGTGTGCCAATCTACAGAACTTAAAAATATGTTTCTAGACAGGGGTTATTCTGAAAAAATGTTGACTAAAGCATTTGAGAAAGCTAATGCATTGGATCGCTGTACATTGCTACAGGTAGCATCAAAACCTAAAACTCAGGTTTCTTCCGAATTGGTTTGCTTCAACATGGAGTTCAACCATTTGTCAGGCAAAACAGGGGCATAATTAATAAATTCTGATCAATATTACTGAATGACCGAATAGTAATACGAGTGCAGAACATTGGACCAAAATCCCTTGTAACTTTCAGAAAATGTGAAAGTATCAGGGACAAACTGGTTAACAGCAAATACAGAAGTAACACAGGAGCTAGACAAACTTGGTTACCTGTCAAACCACCAGGTATGTTTCATTGTGGGAATTGTAACATTTGTTGTCATTGTAACCAGGGAAAGAAATTCAAACACCCCACCAGTCCTAAAACAGTCAGTATCCACCAGTTCATTACTTGTGCCAATTCCTCCATTGTGTACTGTATGTAATTTAGTGTCCATGTAATTGTCTATATGTGTTTCATACCTCCGATCCCTTCAAATAGAGAATCCAAGAGCATGTCAGGGATATTAGGAACTTTAACCCTGAGAATGCGGTAGCTGATCATTTTTTCAGCTCGCACAACAGTGATGTGAATGGGTTCAAGTTCATGGGAACAGAAGAAGTAAAAGTTGGAAAAAGGGGTGGTAATAGAGTACAGTGCTTATTACAGCAAGAAACATATTGGATTTTAACTTCAAATGCATTGACACCTGATGAAATTAACCGAAATATTTATTTTAAACCCTGTCTATAGGTTTTGTTTAGTAATTGACATTGAGGTTAAAATTCTAACACCCATCCCCCACACCTTAAACCCCGCTATACCTTTATAACTGCAATATTAGTTTGACTTAATGATGTGTTTTGATTTATGAATCATTGTTGATTATTCATTACAACCTCAGATATTTAATTACTTAAATTTTTTTTTCCTGTTACAGTTGTGATGATGGTTGAGCGCAGATATCTGCACAAACATTACTACAATGTTTGCTCCCAGATCGACCTGTTTCTACATCATTTCTGAACTTTTCTCCATCTTTGAAATTTGCAGTTCAGCATGGCTATTGTCCCTATGTGTTTACAGTCAGTGGATTATTCAAACATATTCAAATTCATTAATAGGGAAGCCGTATTTAAGTTTATGCATGTACTGTAAAAGGATCTACCATTATTTTCTCCAGCTCTTAACTACAGTTAAAATTCATGCCCCTATTTGGAGCTGAAGTGTTGAAATGAAGTGAATCTTTCATTTTATTTATAATTTCTTTCATAAAAGAGTATTAATTTATTTTCATAATCTGAGCTGGTTAGTTGGTTATACAGTACTTGTGGCACTTTATTTATTTTTTACTACTGCTATGATCATGTAATATCTAGTTTAAGTAGTACGGCAATGTAGATTCCCTAAATGCTGAATTAATTTCTTCCTCATGTATAATGTTTGATTTCTGTATTTCGAATATAATATGGTATTGC
Organism: Neoceratodus forsteri; assembly: GCA_016271365.2. NCBI lineage: Eukaryota > Metazoa > Chordata > Ceratodontiformes > Ceratodontidae > Neoceratodus > Neoceratodus forsteri. The sequence goes on from CM057453.1 coordinate 1,269,814,761, forward strand.
TGCATGACAGTTCATGGTTCTAATTGTTACCCCTACTCTTACAGCATTCTCCCATTTGTCTGTTGTCCATTACATATACTAAATTAGGAAAATTAATTAACTTTTGAGGATGGGACCAGAGTGACGTCATTTATGGCAAGGCATTATGGGAGTGATGTTAAAATGTTTCGTATTTAATGAATGTCACCTGACTTTCTAGGGGTATTTGAGTGAGCTGAATTGAACATATTATTACTCCCTGAGGAAGCTCCAGTGAGCGAAGCACTGGAGTATTGCTCCTCTGTGTGAGCAAGTTGTTTTCTGTTTTGCCAATTGATTTATGCAGATTAGGAATTTCTACCTGAAATAAATATTTCATTGAAAGAACTCAGTGTTCTGTTGGACTTCCTATTTGGAAGGCTTTGTTGGGCTATCTTGTGTGAGATGGCTGATTAACACTGGAATACGCACAGTATAAGTCAAACAGGAATCACTGGAACCCCTTCCCCCAACTAAAAATAGCACTATTTGGTAACATTGCACTGCTTTTTAATATAACATAAAAACATAGAAGATTTTGGCAGATAAGGGCCTCCCAGTTGGCCCTATTTTCCCTTCCTATAGGTCGCCACAGATCCTACTCAGTCTCTGCCCCCCTTTACTTCTAAGATCCCTTTGTGTCTATCTCATGCATTCTTGAATCCCATAACCATTTCCACCTGCACCACCTCAACCGAAAGGCTGTTTCATGTGTCTGCCACCCTATCTGTAAAAAAGTGTTTCCTTCTATTTCCTCTGAACCTCCCCCCTTCTAACTTCATATCATGTCCTTTCATTCTTGAGCATCTTTTCCTTTGAAAATGCTACCTTCCTGTACCTTGTTCTTCCCTGTGATGTATTTGAATGTATTGATCATCCCTCCCCCCCTTCTCCTATCCTCCAGTGAGTACATATTTAATTCCCTAAGCCTTTTTACATAGGTTTTTTGCTGCATGCCCTGTACCATTTTGTTTGCCCTCCTCTGGACCGCCTCCACCCTATCAATGTCCTTTCTAAGATCTGGACTCCAGAAGTGGACACAGTATTTGAGATGTAATCTCACCAGTGATCTATATAGGGGTACTATTACCTCACTCCTTCTGCTGGTGATGCCCCAGCTTAAGCATCCCAGCATCCTGCTAGCCTTCCCCACTGCCTTGTCACACTGTCTTGCAACCTTTAGCTCATCTGTAATGATTACCTCTAGATACATTTCCTGCTTTGAGTGGATTAGGGCCTCCCCCAGTTGATATGATACCCCAGGTTTTGGCACCCAACGTGCATTATTTTGCATTTTTTGGTGTTGAAACCCAGCTGCCAGTCCCTTGACCACTCCTCCAGCTTTTTTAGATCATTCTTCATTCTATCCCCCCAACCCGGTGTTTCCAGTCTGTTGCAGAGTTTTGTGTTATTTGTGAACAGGCATACTTTTCCTTATAGTCCTACTACAATGTCACTAATAAAGACATTGAAAAGGATTGGGCCCAGTACCGATCCCTGTGGTACTCTACTGGTCACCTTGCCTACTCCAGAGGGGAAGTCATTTGTCACTATACTCTAAGTTCTATTGTCAGCCAACTCTCTATCCATTTTACAATCTTAGTTTCCATTCCTAGACTCCCCAGCTTGTTTGTCAGTCTCCTATGAGGAATGGTGTCAAAGTCCTTGCTGAAACCTGGGTAGGTCACGTCCACCACCCCACCCTGATCCACTTCCCCAAATACCCAGTCGAAGAACCTGTTCAGGATTGTCTGGCAAGACCACCCTCCTGTGAACCCATGCTGCCTCAGATCTAGTAGACTACTGACAACTAGGTATTTCCCAGTCTTTTCCTTTAAAAGTGATTCCATCACCTTACCCACCACTGATGTCAGGCTGACAGGCCTATAGTTCCCTGTCTCCTCTCTGTTTCAACATTTGTAGAAAGGGACTATATTTGACCTCCTTCAATCCCCTGGTATCTCCCCTGTTTCTAATGCCAGGTTGAATAAGGCTGTCAGAGGTGATGACATCTCCTCTTTGAGTTCCCTCAGTATCCCCATTGCCTTGTCCACCTTTAGTGCTGTTAGTTCCCTTAGTACCCTTTCCACTGTAAAATGACTTGTACCTACCTCCTGACCCTTAATGCCCCTGTCTTTTATCATTTACCCATTTCCTGCCCCCTTCTTCTTAAATACTGAACAGAAGTATTTGTTCAACATGTCTGCTTTTTTGTGGTCCTCCTCTTCACTATCTCCTCCCTTAGCTTTTAGCCATGCTATTCCCTCCATTAGTCTTTCTCTTTTTGCTTATATTCCTATAAAATGTTTTGTCTCTTTTTTACTGATTTGGCAGTCTTTTCCTCTGTTTGCACCTTTGTGCTCTTAACTGCCTTCCCTGCCTTCCTTTGCTTCTCCTGGTACCTCTCCCTATCCTCCTCCTTCTGTTATTTTGTATCTTCTAAATGCCATTCTTTTTGCCTTCACCTTTTCCCTTACCTCCTTAGAGAACCATAGTCATCTCCTTTTTTTGCCCTTGCTAACCTGCCAGACACAGGGATTTGTAGTCTTTTCAATGCCCTCTTTTATTATTGCTCACTGTTCCTCTACTCCCCCCATTTCTCTGAACCCTGCTAGGTTGTCCCTCAGGCATTTTCACATTTTCTTGAAATCGGCCGTCCTGAAGTCCAGTACCCTCGTCCTTGTGTGATTCATTTCAGGTCCAGGTTTTGCAACAAACCACACTGTACAGTGGTCATGAGACATCTGTGACACTGTCTCCATTTGTCAGTACTAAGTCCAGTAATGCCCCCTCCCGAATGGGTTCCATAACCATTTGCCTGAGGAACACCCCCCATAGAGAATCCTGGATGTTCGTACTCCTTGTTAATGCTGCAGTAGATTGAAGTCTCCTACTAGCAGTAAGTCTCCCCTGTGAGCCATCCTTTGGATTGCTAGCATCACTTCCTTATCCACCTCTTCCCCCTGAACTGGAGGTCTATAGATCACTCCTGTACAAATAGCTGTGCCGTCTCCAGAGTGACCCACAGTATCTATTCCCTTCCCTGCTCCCCCTGTACTTCCATGGCTTTTATGTTGTCTCTTACATAAAAAGCCACTCCTCCCCATTTTCTGCCTACCCTGACCCTCCTGAACAGAGTATATGCTGGAATGGCCACTTTCCAGTCCTGCTTTTTATTGCACCAAATCTCCATGATAATAACCAAGTTCAGGTCTGCCTCCACCATGGCAGCTTCTATGTCAGCAATCTTGTTGCCTAGACTTCGAGCATTTGCACACATGGCTCTCCAGGTTATGTTATCATCCCCCACTCACTTTTTCCCTTTTGCCCACCCTCATTTTTCCCACTATATATTTCAGTTATAGTCATTTCTTCTACCTCTGGCTTTCATTTTTGTTTCCTACCTTTATTGGTTTTCCTCCCTCTTCCTTCTCATTGTTGGTCTTATGAACCTTTCCGGGGGCAGTTTTTGTTGCCCTGCCTCCTTCCACATTCCCCCTTGGCAAGTTTAAATGCTTGCCAATGAAGCACCTAAACTGTTCACTAAGGACTATGGTCCCCTCTCTGGTTGGATGCAGGTCATTGCCCTTGTACAGTCCTTCAGCCCTCCAGGTGGGTCTCCAGTCCCCAATGAAGCCGAAACTCTCTTCTCTACACCAGCTGCACAACCATACATTGAAATCTGTGATGCAGAAATTCCTAGCCTCCCCCTTGCTGCAGATAGGCAGCACCTCTGAGAAGGTCACAGAGCTTGCTACCTGCCCAAAGGCCCCTTCCCAACTCCTAAACTCCTCCTGCACTTTTCCTATCCCTTTCTTCTCCCTAGCCAGATCATTTGTCCCCAGATGGACAATGAAATTCAGCTCCCCCCTTGCTACCACCCTAGTGATCCTCTGGATCCACTCTCCATCCCTCTGAGCTGTGCCTCCAGGCAAGCACTTAACCTCACTCTCCATCTAGCTACCTGTTCCTAAATCCACTCCCCTGACTGTGGAGTCCCCTTCCAGAAGTTGCTTCCCCCTCCTCTGGGGTCCTCTGCCACCCACCTTTGGGACTCCATTATGGAGGACCCACTCATCCTCTCTGGCCACAACTTCAGGTGTCACTGTGAGACCTTCTTGCTCCTTCAGAACAGTGTAGGAGTTCCTTAGTTGCACCGGGTGGGGGATGTGCCTGTCCCACCACCCTCATCCTCCCTGAGCCCACCATAGTCCACCCACTCCTCCTGTTAGGCAACCTTTGAGGTAGTGGATGAAAACGTGGTGGCCCCTGGGTGTGGGAGCAAGCCACCTGAATCCTAACTAACTAGACCAAGACACTAGCAACTTCTGCCCTAAACCCACAGCATGGGAGTCTGAGCTGGACATCATTGTCCACCTAGGGACAAATGACTTGGCTCATCATGAGATTAGAGCAGTACAGAAGGGCTTTGTAGAATTGGAGAGGGCCCTAAGACAAGTAGCACACACAGTATCCTTCTCTGAGGTGCTGCCTGTCAATGGCATGAGTGAGGCAAGGGTACTTTGCACCATGCAGTTTAATGAATGGTTGAAAAAATGGTGTGGAGCACAGGGGTTTGGCTTCATGGGGAACTGGGGTTCCACCTGGAGAGATGCCAGCCTATACTGGCAGGATGGTCTGCATCTGTCCAACAAGTCTTTTGAGCAATCAGTTTAAATGCTTCATTGGCAAGCTTTTACACTAGTCAAGGGGGGAGGCACTGATAAGCTGCAGGAAAATCCCAGCATCTCCCTACAAAACAGGGTACTAAATGAGAAAAAGACTGAGGTAGAAAGGTCAGTGGGGGATGCTGCAAAAGAAGGTAAAGCTATAAAAAAATGGAGAGCAATGAGTACCAATGCCCATAGTCTGAGTAACAAGCTTCCTGAATTAGTGGCCTTGATGGAGGAGGAACATCTGGATATCGTGGCAGTCACAGAAACACGGTACACACAAACCATGACTGGGACATAAACATACGGGATACACTATCTACAAGAGGGACAGGGAGGGTAAAAGAGGAGGAGGAGCACTTTACATAAGGGAAGGAATCAAAGCAACAGAACAAAAGGGAAAACAGGGGAGAAGAAGCACTGTGGGTAAATTTGGAGACCGGCAATGGCACCACAATCCGCATAGGGTTAGAGCATAGACCCTTCTCAGGGGAGGAAATGGACAAGGAAATGATAGAAAGTATACTTAGAATGGCAGAAAAAGGGGAGATATTGCTGATGGGTGATCTGAATATGCCAGATGTTAACTGGAGTGCAGTTGCAGCAGCCACTTCAAAGAGTGGGGTTATTCTAGATGCCCTACAGGGGGCATGCCTTAGACAACTAGTATTGGAGCCCACTCGAGAGGGAGCAATCTTAGACCTGGTTCTCTCAAATGGAGATGAAGAGAGGATCACAGATGTAGAAGTGGGTAGCCATCTGGGAACTAGCGACCATCGAACAGTATGGTTCACAATAAACACAGCAATAGAGTCAAGCCATACAAAGGCAAAAGTACTGGACTTTAGGAGGGCTGACTTTGCCAAAATGGGTGAGTGCCTAAGGAATGCACTAGCAAATGGGCAGGAAGGAGGGGTGGAAGAACAATGGGGAATAATAAAAACTGCCATGACAGAGGTAAAAAGACTTTGTGTGAAGCAAATAAACAAAAGGAAACAATGTAAGAAACCACTATGGTTCTCAAAGGAAGTGGCAGTGAAGGTTCAAGAGAAAAAGAAAGCATTCAGGAAGTACAAGGAATCACAGAAGGAGCAGGACACAGAACTGTATCAGTTAAAGCAAAAGGAAGCTGGAAAGGCAGTCAGAACAGCAAAGGCCCAAACCAAGGAAAAGATAGCCAACTCAGTTAAGAAGGGGGATAAAACCTTTTATAGGTATATCAGGGAGCGAAGGAAGACCAAGGGAGGGATGGTGAGGCTTAATAAAGGGAAGGGAGGGTGGGCAGAGGGTGACTGTGAAAAGGCAGAGATACTAAACAAATATTTTTGCTCAGTATTTACAAAGGAAGAGGGGAGGTACCTAAAACAAACAGTAGAAACACTCTGGATACAGAAGTTGATACCAGCCCATTTACAGAAGAAAGGGTTCTGAAAGAACTCTTAAAACTGAAGGTGGACAAAGCAATGGGGCCTGATGGGATTCATCCCAGAATTCTAAAAGAACTAAGGGTAGAACTAGTGACACCACTGACTACCCTCTTTAACAAATCATGGGAGGATGGGGTGGTACCCGAGGACCAGAGGAGGGCAGTTGTGATTCCCTTTCACAAAAGTGGGAGCAAGGCAGAAGCAGGAAACTATAGACCTGTTAGTTTAACCTCAGTGGTAGGGAAAATGATGGAATCACTTCTGAAGGAAAGAATTGTTGAGTATCTAGAGGCCAGAGGGGCACAGTACCCAAGGCAGCATGGATTCACAGTGGGAAGGTCATGCCAGACAAATCTGATAGATTTCTTTGACTGGGTGACCAAAGTAGTAGATCAGGGAGGGGCTGTGGACATGGCCTACCTACACTTTAGCAAGGCATTTGACACAGTCCCACACAAAAGATTAATATGCAAGTTAGCCAGCCTGGGAGTGGGTCCCAAGATGACATCCTGGATATAGAATTGGCTGGAGAATAGGACACAGAGAGTAATAGTAAATGGAGTCCACTCTGAAGAAAGGGGGATTACTAGTGGGGTACCACAGGGTTCAGTATTAGGACTGTCCTCTAATGTCTTTATGTTTACATTGCAGAGGGACTGGAAGGAAAAGTATGTCTCTTTGCAGATGACACAAAGATCTGCAACAGAGTTGATGCACAAGGTGGGGTGGGAAGGATGAGAAGGGACTTGGCAAGGTTAGAGGAATGGTGAAATGTATGGCAGCTTAGATTCAATGCTAAGAAGTGCAAGGTAATGCACCTGGGAAACAAAAACCCAGGGGAAGAGTACACAATAGAGGGTGACATACTAACAACAACAAAAATGGAAAGGGACCTGGGGGTAGTCATATCAGGTGACCTAAAGGTGGGCAAGCAATGTGAGAGGGCAGCAAGGAGGGCTGGGGAGATACTGGGATGCATAGGGAGAGGCATCACCAGTAGAAAACAAGAAGTTATTATCCCTCTGTACAGACCGCTGGTGAGACCCCATCTGGAGTACTGCATGCAGTTCTGGAGACCCAATCTCTGCAAAGACATAGACAGGATGGAAGCTGTTCAGAGGATGGCAACTAAAATGGTGCAGGGTCTGCACTGGAAGATATATGAAGAGAGACTTAAGGAGCTTAATATGTATAGCCTCGAGGAAAGGAGGGAGAGGGGGGACATGATAGAAACTTTCAAGTACCTCAAGGGAATCAACAAAGTCCAAGAGGGTAGCATCTTTCAAAAAAAGAGGTGTGCAAGAACAAGGGGGCATAATTTGAAGATGGGGGGGTGGCTCAGAGGTAATTTAAGGAAGTATTTTTTCACACAGATGGTTGTGGATGCATGGAATGGCCTCCCGGAGGAGGTTGTGGAGTCAAAAACAGTGGTGGAATTCAAGCATGCATGGGACAGTCATAAGGCAATTCTAGGTGGTGGGGGTAGGAAGAGGTAGGCTGCTGGTTAACTAGGATCTGCAGCTTATCCACTAGGTAGGGAAATGGGCAGACTGGGTGGGCCAAGCGGTCCTTATTTGCCGTCAAATTCTATGTTTCTATGTTTCCAGAGAGGTGCCTGCAGATGGGTCAGCACCGCAGTATCCAGAAGGTCCTCCTGAAGACTGTTGCCCCACAGGCACTGCATTGCACCACTCCCAGCATCTTCTCCTTCTACACTGTCTATTCCTGCTCTGTTATGATCTAAGAAAACCTTTGTTAATTAACCCTCCTCCCCTGTATAGTAGTACAGACAGTTGATTCACAGCAAATTACAGATCACCCTCTGTATCCCCAATTAACAACAGTATACTCAAGCTGCAATAATGTTTACTGGCAAAAGGTTAGAAGCACCATGCTCTTATCCTAGGCAACACATGTAAAATGTATTTATTGTTTTTCCTTCGAAAACTAGAAGAATGGTACACCTAAAACTTAGCCTCTATGCATTCAATGCTCCTAGTAAATTAGTACCTAATTACAAAATTGCACTTATCTGGTTGATCTCTGCCCCTCGATCACTCCACATGCTGTTTCTCCGTCTTCTCATTGCTCTGAACTCCCATTGTACAGTACAATCTTTATCTAATGAACCCCCATAATATGGACATCACCATCTAACAAACTGGTAGCATGTTTCCCAACTGACCACACTCTGAACATTCTAATCCCTGTTTTATGAATTCCCAATCCTTTGAACTAATATCTTTTCTCCAAAGCAGTTCAGATAAACAAGATTGTACTATATTTCCAAGTTGTTGCTATTGGTTTCCCAGAGTCTATTGAACTGACTGTGTAGTAAGGAGGGTCAAAACCTGATTGGACACAGATCTTCTGCCCCACTCAAGTGGTGTCTGATTCTTGATCCCACAGCTGGCACCTCTGTAAAGTTGAAGCTGCTGCCCAGATACCTTAAAGCAAAAACAGACTATTTCCCAGCTACTTCAAGTTGTCGATGGCCAGAATTCAGTGGCGTTCTCCAACCAGGCTCTCCTGCCAGCAGCTATGTAGTTTTTGAGATGTAAATGTTGTTTTTGTTCAACAGTGCACATTTGTTAAAAAGAAATCTGAAAAATTGTGCAATCGCATCCATGATGCACCAAAAAAAATATATGGTGCTCACAAAATGCCTTTCATATTGCAAGATTAGATCTGTGACCTTATTATCATCATTCACCTTGTGCAAATTAAATGAGAATGTGCATTCTTTTACTCAAACACAGTGCTATATGCAAAAAGTGTGCTTTTGTATACTGTGCTCAGGTTGTAAAATTGAATGAAAATGCACAGAAATAGTACAATCACAAGAAAAATGTGTGAAACAGATTTTCGCAATTTCACTCATCACTGTCCACCACATTGCTGGTTGAGTTGCTTGTGACAGGTAAAGCAACCGCACTGTCTTTCTCTGTGTCACCCAGTCCTGCCCAAATGTTCCCTTAGATGTAGCAAATTGTGCAAAGTGTACAATTCCTAATGTAAGGTTTCTCTCGTAGGATGGTTTCTAGCTTCACTGGGATCAGCTTCTTGGAAGGATGCATGGCAATGTTCCTCATCAGCAGCTGCAGCAGTGTTTTTTGACCCTGTTTTCATTTTAAGAACAACTTTATTCATGAGCAGTTCTTTATAAAAGTTGAGGTGTATGGTATTGAATTAAGGATGACACGACAAACATTCTGAAACATGGATCCAACATTGATGCATGCACATAACGTTCAGATTCCAACATCATGCAAATCCTGTGGTCAGTTTCAAAATATAAAGACAGCTTTTATGCAAGTGTGACACCAGAGCTTAATCCTTGCACTTCAGATGTTGCCCTGAACCTTTCCACTTTGTGCATGGCAGGAATAGCAACAGAAGGATTTGACTTATTGTTGCACCTTCAGCAATCACTTCACATGTTGGTTTTGCAAATGGATTCAGACATTGACACAAGTATGATGCAAAATTCCACTGCCCATGTGAGTGTGTGACATCATCTTTCCCTACTGTATGGTCCATGGGGTACTGCTAGACTGCTTTCGATCATTCCTGGAGCCTCTGCGGCATGTAAATGGCAGAGTTTCACCTGGTGGCAACTTCTTGTTTTAGCTTTATAGATCTCATAGAATTTAACATGCTTTTACAGAGTGCCGGAAGTGTCCACATACCTTTCTTTCAGCACCCAGCACATTCTGCACACTCATGTGCTCAGTGAGCAAGTCGTGTCCCACTAGATGCAATGTACGTTTAAAGCATGGTACTGTATATGCACAAATTCACCATCCTGCAATGCTTTTAGAGGCATGGCTCCATTAGCTGAAACTACAAATCCTGAGGAAAGGTGATTAGGGGAAATAAATTCAGAGAACCATTACTTTCACTCATGTATGATGTTCACACCAGTGTGGTTTTCCTTCTCAAAGCTCCCAATACATAGAGTACCCTGTTTGGGCAGATACTGTGGGTCTCGGACGACTGCAGAGGATGTTGCAGACGATATAAATGAGACCCACTAGACAGTGGCAGTCATGTAATCTGCTGTCTGACTACTGGCCCACATATCTGTTGTTAAGTGCTCTTTTTTACCTCTTATGTTACTATTTTAATCATAACACAACAATACATACTGTAGTTAATACCAGGCATATAGAACTAAATGCAGGCAGCCATTTAATGGAAGACAGTGTATACGTTAAGCCTAGGCAGTCTGTTATAAAGAGTTGGGGGAATTTTGATCCAAAGCCCATGAAATAGTTTAGGAAAAGGCTACACCTTTTGAGATTAAAGTAATCTTGCCAGTAAGGGAGTCCGTTAAAGTTTATATTCAACTAAAACATTGACGTGATCCAGGCCCAAACATGTAAAACATTCAAGACAGCTATTTTTCAGAAAATATATAATATACATTTATCTCAACATTTCTAATTAAAGTTCTACCAAAACTAAGTAGAATTTCAACATAATCCAACTAGTCTTTCCAGGCACTGTTCACCTTCTGACACAGTTTCCTGTAAAATGATGCCAAAACCTTTGTGGCAGCTGTATCAGTGATGGCAACTAGTACCAAAGGGAAGCAGTTTTCAAAACCTCCTAAAAGCAAGAAGAACCACCAACAGAGAAGGGATACATTTCCAGTTCTATCAGTGCAGCTATTGCTTTATTTCAGGTCGCTCATGAAAATAAACATGTATTTGTTTAGCCAGCTTACCTGGTCAGTAACAACTAAATAAACAAAGTCTGATCAGAGTCGATATGGCTGTGGAGAGCTTTTGGGATGCTTTTACCCATTAGTTTTAATGAATTTGCAAAATGCAGATCTGTGGCGAGGCAGTTTCAATGTGGTCTTCCGTTTATACATTTTTGTAATGTGTTTTCCTAGAATATACCTGCTGATTGCTATATATTTAGCCTGGATAGTTCACAGAAGAAATTGCATCCCATTTTCACTGGGGCTCTACATCTACACAATATTATGCTGCATTGTGCAAAATCAGAATGCACTAAAAACACTATTTTACATCTGGGGGATATATTAAGTGCTGGATTGATGCATGAGCAGAAAGATGCATTGCACAAAGAGGGTGCATCAGTCGGCACTGATACAATATTCAAAGAGAATGTGCCTCCGGTACAGGGTGTGCATACAGTGAAGCCCACCAGGATAAAGTGCAACACTGCAGAATTCTGCAGTAGAGTTACTGCAGCAAACAATGCAATTTCAAAGGGAGTTAATCCCTTTAGTCATGCAGTAAACCTGTGACACTGCACTTCATCCTGGTGGGCTTCATCGTTCCTGTTGAAAATGTGACCCTGGACAGGAGTCGCAGTGCAGGTGGCCACCAAGTCAGGTGCAACCAGGGTGACCCTGACTGAATGCCTTCCAGGAGAAATGTGTGGCATATACCAGCATGCACTGCAGCCCTCATGGGCAATATTCAGTCCAGGAATGCAAATGAACTAATTGAGCATGCAGGGTGCAAAGGGGCCTTATGCATGCTCATTGCCACTCCATTTGCATGTTGGTATGGAGATGAATGCACTGGAGCAGCTTTCACCCCCCAAAGCCCCAACCCTGATCGCTCCCATGTGGGACAGGTCCTGAAGTCTCTGGTGGTATAGTGGCATCCCCCACCCATTCCACCTGCCCCAATCGCACCAGAGTCCGGGCTCTAATGGTTCCATATTGTAGGAACCCCAATGCCATCCTGAATTGCACCTGAATACACCCACAGTCCATGTCCATAGTGTAGTGGCCCCTGCTGCCCCTCAAAGGTGCACAGACAGTGTCCTCCCTGCCCCCCCAGCCCATCCCGTTGCTACGACTGGCTCTGTAATGGGATCGTACCACTCTATCGGTGGGTGGCACAGCACTCACAGTAGGATGCTGGAATGTGTTATACATAGGCATGAGCTGTGTGTGGGTGATAACACCCAGTGGCCATACTCCTCAGGCACTTGCATGTGGATCCATCATCCCAGTGCCATTGCACTGCTCATTGTTGGTGACAGCCAGTGCTGTACCCGCTCACACCGGTCCCAAAACTGGCATGTTACAGCTAATCTCTCATTTGTTTGTACAATTGGGGAACGATGGATGAACTATACATAGCCAGAAGCATACATTGCAAGTGACATTACAGGATAGCACACCCAGTGGCACCTGGGACACTTTAGAAGTCTGGACCATGGCATGTTACACAGTGGGAACAGGGGAGAGTGTGGACCTGCAGTGGTGTATGACAGCAGGAAAATACAGCACTGACAAGGCATGCATTGGAGGTACGTAAATTCCCTCTTCAGTTTGCCAGGGACAGACACACAACTGCATACACTGGAGGATCCACAGCTGGCATGGTGCCCCAATGCATGGTACAGCCAGTTGGATCATTCCAGAGTGCAGGTCCCCAGCTGGGTTCAGTGCAGTCAATGGCTGGCCAAGGAAGGGTGTGCAGGGCAGTGCCAGTCTTTGCAGCAGGCTGGGTATGGGGGGAGGTGAGGGTGTCTGTGTACAGGGGCAGTGGATGGGAGCCCTCTATGCTATGGATATGGACCATGGTTTCCTCTGGTGCAATCGGACCTGGGGGGGTGGGCTCTACACTATGGAGCTCTTAAGGGATGGAGTTGGTTAGACTGGGAATGGAAAGGGGCTATCTTTAGTCTACCAGGGCTGCCAGCTGCTGTCCAGCTGGGTGCACATCTGCAGCCTGCCTGTGGGTGGCTGGCTGGGTCAGGCCAGCTATTCATGGCCTAACTGTGGGACGTGGTACTCTGGACTATGTGGGACACATTCCCACTGAATATGCTGCAGCATGGCATATGCATGGGATTGCCCTCTTAACTTGAATGGCATACCATTTGTGTGTGCCCTGGCCAATTCTCTTGCACCCGGTGCATCCCACACATTTGAATATTGTGCTGTTGCACATTGTTGGAGTTGTGTGTCACATCCCCCTTTTCCACCGGGATGCATTGCATATCTCCTTTGAATACGTGGGCCCTGTACTAGGTAGCCTGAATACATTACAAAAATGGTAAAATTATGATCCTATTGAAAACAAGATATTGCATCTAATCTGGGACAGCCTGAGTAAATACAATGCAAAAATGTGTAAATGAACATCTCTGTGACAATGTGTTGCAGCATTTCCCCTGCCCTATCCAGGATACAAAATATAGGATAAGAAATATTCAGTGCTCCCAGATTCAGATAACCATTACTTTGTAAGAAGCCTTAATTTTCCCTGTGTTTTCCACACAAAGGCAGAATCAAAACCCTGTATAAATCCCTGTAATTCTTTTCATAAGCCACTGGTTCTTTATTTATGACTTTTTTCTTGATTTATTGTATCAGCAGCCTTTTATTAGGAAAAGAGCTCTGATTTGCTGCTAGTGTATATATATATATATATATATATATATATATGTATGTATATATATATATATATATATATATATATATATATATATATATATACAAACACACATATTTATATACACATATACATATAGACACAAATGCTATGCTATTTTTGCATCTTATAGTTGTTAGTTTTCAGACAAATTCTCAGACTTTTTTCTGTACACCTGATGGAATCTTAAATGAGTTAAGTAAATGTTATTATTTTATCAAGGCCCTGATCCAGCAACTCAGTAAATACACACTCAGTATATCATATTATAACATGACAAAAAAAAAACAGTCTTCTGTTTGCAGTTGTACGATCAGGAATTTTATAAATGGTATAAGTTTTTTATGTCACATCTATGTTGGTCCAATAAAAGGTATCAAATCATTTACTTCTGTATCACTTAAGGTTTGTCAGCAGTTAATTCATTAGGTGAGGTCTCCCTTGCCTAGAGTTTGACTATTTCTCCACCCCTCCCCAAACACACACACACACACACACACACACACACACACACACACACACACACACACACACACTCTTACTATAAGAGTTCTCCGTAGCTCTTATCTGTTATGTTAGGTAAGCAGGTTGCTGCCCTTTCTGTCAAAAAGAAATTTATGTATTTAGTGTGGGTAGTTCATTGATGACCTGGCATTTTATCAAATAGGTCTTGAGAGGTTAAACACAGTGTAAATCTTTGCAAAATTTGCTAGGAAAGGGTAACATTTGTGACGTATGCATCTTTCTTGAAAGCTAGTCATCCCCAACTGAAGTAGTAACAAAAAATGTTTAAGTGCTAATCATTTAAATGTGCAAGCTGTTGCATTTCAAAGGGGGTAAACAAGTCTCCAGTTTAATAGGCAACCAATATTTAACAAGCTGTTTCAGTTTCCTAATGGCCATCAGATAAGCAGCTTGGAGTCATGTCTCCAACATTCTAAACAGAAATAAGGGGGCATTTATTTTAGTTGTCATAGTGATTTGTAGATGTGGAAGAATACATTGAAATGTCCAAAAATTGAGTTCCATGAAACTCCATTTTTAAGCTACAGCTAGCAAAATGGAGGTAGGCTCCACCCACAGCCATAATAAATGCATTTAAATACAAACAGCTGGATTACTTTGGTCATATTTGGTTGGCCATTCAGATGCCTAGAGCACTGTTAATTGTTTCCAGTGTGCTGCTGGCACACAGAAAAAGACTGAAGGAGAAGAATAATGATTTCTATTTTTGATTCAGAGCATACTGTCTCAGAAAAAGACCTCTTCGATAAAGGGCATGACATGGTGGACAAATTCAAAGTTCTGCTCAATGCCTTGGGTGCTTTGCAGCGGAGACTGAAAAATGTGCTTACACTGAACTGTGTACTATCATCAAACTCTGCAACATCCTCTGTCATGTAGGCAACAGAGGAAAGCTCCAGCACTGAAGCCACCAAAAGGGTGCCAGTCACCAAACAGAAACAGGAACCAAAAAGAAAGACTGGTACACCAAGCATAGGTTTGTACAAAATTTAAAATGTGTAATTTTATACAACATTAAAATAATACCCAGCCACATAGACACCACTCACCAAACAGCAGCACAAAATGCTCCTTACATATTCGGCTAAGAAAAAGTCTTCTTCAAAGGGCCATGAAGAAGACTATTTCTTAGTCCAATACTGTACATAATAGGAGTTGTGTCCTGTTGTTTAATGAGTGGTATCTCTATGACTGGGTATGAATGGTGTGCTCATCTTTCTTATTGGGTCACCATTCCCTGCTGTGTCACCTGGTGACTTAAAATTCCTAACCCACTGAAGTGGGTGTTTTCACTATGAGTGTCGTATTATGGCTAGAAGGCGAAGGTTGCTGGCTTGTGTACCCTTGCTAAATAAGGTGTTACAGAAACAGCATATTGCAAGCAGACTTTTCTTAAGTTCAAGGTAGAAAAAAGTCTAAACAGAAGAGGATGTTTTCTTTGTTTTCAGCCCTGGCATTACAATTCCTAAAGCATCTGGTATGTTTATGTTAGTTTCTAGACATTCCTCTTTTTCATCGCTAGTTGCTGACTGAGTGTGAGTAACCTCTCCTCAGTAGGGGAGACAGGCATATCTTCATTAGAATTTTTACTAGCCCCTAATCAACTTTCCTGTAGTGTTAGTTAACCCACCTGATAAAGGTGGTTGTTTGAGAATATGTTTATATCATTCACTATCCTTACCTAATGGGTTATTGTACCATCACCTGATAGGCTGTCTATGTACATGTGATTTCAGTCTTTGAAATCCAACTCCACCTGTACTCTTAGCATTCTCTGTATCCCTTCTATTAGATTTTTCTCAAGCCATAAGGGTAACACCTGTTAATGTTTTCTCATAATTAGCTACAAAATGATAAAGTCATATATCAAGTGAGTCAAAAAGAAGAGAGAGTACAAAGGGAAATGTCAGGCTGCTACAAATCCTTTCATTGTAAGTCCACTACAAATGAAGCTGCAATCTCTCAAATGTAAAGTCATGAAATGAATAATGAAATGGTCATTACCAGTGTGAATTCTGTACCACATAATGGTTGGCTGAAGTAGGACTGATCTGTATCACACTATTCAGTCTGTGTGGGCCTGGGAATGCTGAAAAGATATGCTCATGCAATCACCTTTACTAGATGAGCAAACTAACATTGTAAATTGCATATCTTTACAGCATTTCAAGTCCATGCTAATGGATTACTTTAAGTAGCAGTAACTCCAGTCTCATTAGTAATGGAGCAGATCTGTCTCCTGGCTATTGTAGTTGACAGCGCCATCCTGTCACTGCCTGTCCTGCTAAAGTCCATGGTGTTGAGGCAATAACATCTGGTAAACATGTGGTTGGATGACTATGTGGCTGTGTGGCATAGTCCCTTCATGGATGCCTCATTTTGTTCAGCCCACTTGGGCAGTTGGCAGCTGACTGCAATGTAAGTGTCCTATATTTTTTGTTAGCCAATGTCACTCATCCATTTGAGGCTGCTACATCCAGTCTATGTCTTTTTGTTAGTACACACAGCTTGTTCATCTTTGAGTGCTGTCGTTTGCTGAAGATATGCCATGAGTGCCCCTTTCACTTCTAGGTTAAGCAAGCCCTTGTTTTTGTTGGTCTCTATAGGGACTAGCTGTTATGGGCTGTTGATGACCCCTTAGGGATGAGGGTGGGTACTGTACATAGCTACACATTGTCCTGGTGCAATTGGAGGAGCATTCATTGTATGATGATGAATCAAGTTTGCCTATCCTCCTGGCTGTTACAATTGCTTCCAGAAATATCACCTTCAGTATGCGTCATGATATCCAGAGGATGTCCAGTTCAAATTGTCTGGTGAGACTGTGTTCAGGACCCACAGATATGTCATGATTCTGTGTTCTGGGTTGATGGTCAGCACCATCTGCAGGCCTTATGATGTCCAAGTATGTGCTTGCCACTGCTTGTCACACCTGGCATTGTGCTGCTCCTATCACTACTAGTCACTCCTCCAGACAAAACAAACGTATTTAGGAATTTTGTTGAAGCCATACTGGGGGAATAACAACGTGTGTAGTATGGTATGCTCCATTAGTGTCAGGTGAAAATAGTGAGGGAATAATAGCATGGCAATTTTAATGAGGTCAGAATGGCTCAAGTGAATTTAGCGACTGGAACAACAGCGCTGTCTAACTGAGAAAGGTGTTCTATGTTGTGCGACGTGGAGGATGTTTATATTTATGTTTATATTTATTGAAGGGGGTGTGTTGGGTGATGCCCAGTATTAAACACTGGATTGTAGGTTCTGTTTTTATCTCAAGTGTGTGGTTTTCTATGGAATAGGTGTTACTATGCTGGGAATTTAGTGGGAAGTCTTTGTATGTCAGTTGTTTGTAGTTTTGTTTTGTGTGTTGTTTCATGCAGTTTTGGGTGGTCTGCTGTGGGTGTCAGGTGTTTTTGATGTTCGTTAGAATAAGTATTTAAGTTTGTGTATGTGTCACGTGGGGCTCTTTGGTTTGTCAGAAGATTGTGGTTCACTGCTAATGTGTTGTTTTTGCAGTGTGAACTGTGTTCCTCCTGTGAATATGTCTGTGGAGTAGTTGAATAGTCAGAAGGGGGGGAAGCCCATTACTCTTTCAGAGGTATGTATATGGCAGAGACAAATCACTTTGTTAGAAGGTGTATTGGTGATGTGTCAATTATCTGCTTGGTGAATGGTTTCTGTTATATGGTATATGTTATTTGTTACCTAGAGAAACGTGAGGTTTATGGAGGACTGTACTGATTGGTTTTTAGATGGAACTTTCAAACGCCCCCCCAACCCCATTATTTTATTAACTTTATACGGTATATGGAGTTAACTGTGGGACTATTATTCCTGCCTTTTTTGGAAGGCTATGCCCATAGTTAATGGGGCAAGCAACCAGCCACAACCCTGTCTTGAGCTATACAAGCAGTTCCTTCCAGCTTCTCTCTGAAGCACTTGTTTCTTTGTGGCTGGAGGCTCTGTTGGTCTGTCTTCTCCCTTGGGGTCTGCTGGGGCTTTGTCCTCCCCCACGTTGCTGTACTTATGCCTATGATTTGTGCTGGACTTCTGTGTTTTGTGTTCTCCTGCTTTGGTTTGTATTGCCTTGCCTCCAGCTGCCACATGGTTCCTTGTGTTCCTGTTTCCTCCCTGCTCCTGTACTTGTGTTTGCCTTGTTGTTTCTTTTGGGTTTTCTAATTTTCTAGCATCCTGTGTATCATTTTTTAATTGCGCTTTAGGTTACAAATTGTTGTTTCCTTACCTTCAGCTGCCCTATGCCTGCGCTCTCAGTTACATTTCCTCACCAGATTTTCCAAGCCCTCAGCCAACTGCATTATTATTACTGTGTGTGTCAGTTTCCACTGCTGTTTCTCTATGTGTGCTCACAGTTCTGCTTTTCCTCCACTCAGTGCTAGGTCAGTTCATTCAGTACTGGAGTTCAGTGTGCTGTGCTCAATTTATTCAGTGTTTCCTCAGTCAGGCCTCACTGCTGCATTGCTATACTGAAACTTTCAGCTATTACACTGGTTGCCTGGTCACAGCTCCCAGCTACAGGTATTTTAGCAGTTTGTTTCTAAATTTAACTATTTTGAACCTTTCAGTCATTGATTTGCTTCCCCATTTACATTACTTTGTCAGCTTGCTATCCTATGGCTTTGTCCTTCACTAGGACCTTGCCAGTAAAGGTGCCTCTTTTTTGGGGGTTCCTACCCTACTAGCATTACAGTTGCTGTTGGTCTCATGATGCTCAGCTTGTGGCTCCCTGTTATTCCCATGGCGGGGACTGCGGTGTCACAGTGGGGCATCATGGTTTCAATTAGCAGGAGCATGCTTATGTACTATAAGCCTTACTGGCATCATTCCATTTCTGCATTCCAAATACCTCCTGCCTTCCAATAACCAAACTCTGCCTTCAAGGGATGTGTGTTATTCATACCCATCATATCATTCCCTATTCATGCTGAAACCATAGCTCATCCATACTAATGCTATTTAACCATCCATTTTGATTCTCTACTTATGCTGCAACCATAGCAATCACTGCTAAACCTCATTGACTCAGTTTCTGGCACCATGTCTCTCACCTCATAATGGCTTTAAAATCTCTCTTACTCGATCACCTAACTTCCATGATACTGCTAATTTGGCTTCTGTAGTGGACTTGGTCATCTTGCCTTTGCTGGCTTTGCTTATATAACTCAACCATTTTAAACCTTCCTTCCACTGATGAACCTTCCTATCCATCAGTTTCATCAGACAATTGTATCAGTCCATTGTATCAATCATCTCAGACAATCCTCTCATATACCAATTCCTACCTGCCAGCTGCTGGCTTCACCCGGCCCCTCATATTAGTGCTTCATAGTCATCCATATTCTCCTTCATAAATCAGAGGCTTCCCTACCATGACCATTACCATTACTTTCTGTGGACCATTACCATTACTTTCTGTGGCTCAGGCTCCCTGCAATTGATGGTCTCACTATGCACTGGAGTTTGCATCTTGAGCATGTGAAACCTGGGCAGGGTCCTTCTCATCTGGCCCATAGTGGGAATGTCCTCACTCCAGGTGGAGCTTTGGCCATGTGTAATTTGGTGGTGGCTCTTGATGTAGAATTTATGACTTGCTGTGAAGGGTGGTTAAGTTGGATCTCCTTTGGCTGCAATAATAATTTACTACCATGAGCACCGTCAATGCATTCTCCCTAAGAATACTTTTGGTTCACTTGATTTGGGCTAGTCAGTAGGTCAAGTAGTGCCATTGCAGTCATTCTCTCCTCCTCTCGCCTTTGCTGAACTTATTGCAGAGACTTGCCTCCCAACTTTCAAAGGAGTTCCCATTAGAAGGATTGAGTGAGAGCTTCCTCTAAATTGGAATATTTTCCACTTCCCTACCAATTCGATCTCTAAATTGCAGCAGCCGGGCTGTCACTAAATAAAATACCCCAAGCCTGGAGGGAAGGCAACCTTGGCCTTGGATCCCAAGAGATTTCCTCCTCATAAGGTTTTTTTCTCTCTCCTCTGAGCCAAAGGTCATAAAATTTAATTCATTTTTTGTGGTATTCTCTAGTTTATTTAGGTAGGTTCTGCTGTTGGATGGAGGTGGATGGTGACGTACTCACCATTCCCTTTCTCCTTAGGAAGTCCTCATGTCAACAGTGCAATCCTGATAACATATGCATCTAATTTAGAAATATAGAAATATAGACTGTGATTGCAGATAAGGACTGCTTGGACCACCTAGTCTGCCCATTTCCCTACCTAGTGGATACGATGCAGATTCTAGTCAACCAGCAGCGTGCTTCCTCCTTACCACCTTCTATCCCCTTCTGCCTTCCACTATAATTGCCTTATGTTGGTCCCATGCATTCTTGAATTCCTGCACTGTTTTTGACCCCATGACCTCCTCAGGAAGGCTGTTCCATGCATCCACCACCCTCTCCATGAAAAAATACTTCCTCACGTTGCCCTTGAGCTGTCCCTACTCTATCTTCAAATTGTACCCCCCCATGTTCTTGCTCATCTCTTTTTCTGAAATATACTACCCTCTCGGACTTTGTTGATTCTTTTGAGGTACTTGAATGCTTCTGTCGTATCCCCCCTCTCCCTCCTTTCCTCAAGGGTATACATATTCAGATGTTTTAGTCTCTCTTTGTATGGCTTCTGGTGTAGCACCTGCATCATTTTGGTTGCCCTCCTCTGAACTGCCTCCTTCCTGTTTATGTCCTTGTGGAGATGGGGTCTCCAGAACTGCACACAATACTCCAGAAGGGATCTTACCAACTGTCTGTACAGAGGGATAACAATTTCCTGCATTCTACTGGTAATGCCTCTCCCTATGCATCCCAGAATCCCCCAGCCCAACTTACTGCCTTCTCACATTGCTTGCCTACCTTAAGGTTGTCTAATATGAGTACCTCCAAGTCGCTTTCCGTTTTTGTTGTTGTTAGTGCCTCCCCACATTGTGTACTCTTCCCCTAGATTTTTGCTTCCCAGGTGCATTACTTTGTATTTCTTTGCATTGAAACTAAGCTGCCATACACTTGACCATTGCTCCCACCTTGCCAAGTCCATATTCATCCTTTCCACCCCCCCATGTATCAACCCTATTGCATATATTTGTGTCATCTGCAAAGAGGCATACTTTTCCTTCCAGCCTCTCTGCAATGTCACCTATAAAGACATTAAGGAGTACCAGTCCCACTACTGAACCCTGTGATGCCCTGCTAGTAACTCCCCTTTCTCCAGAGTGTGCTCTGTTTACTATTAGCCTCTGTGTCCTGTTGTCCACCCAATTTGTTACCCAAGTTAGCACCCTCGGACCCACTCTCAGGCTGGCTAACTTGTTTGTTAATCTTTTGTGTGGTACTGTGTCAAATGCCTTGCTAAAGTCTAAGTAGACCATATCTACAGCCCCTTCTTGGTCTACTACTTTGATCACCCAGTCAAAGAAATCTATTACATCCATCAGACATGACCTTTCCACTGTGAATCCATGCTGCCTTGGGTCCTGTACCCCTCTGGCCTCTAGGTACTTGACAATTCTTTCTTTCAGAAGTGATTCCATCATCTTCTCTACCACTGAGGTCAAACTTACAGGTCTATAGTTTCCTGCCTCTGCCTTGCTCCCTCTCTTGTGAAGGGGATCACATCCACCTTCCTCCAGTCCTCAGGCACCACACCATTCTCCCATGATTTGTTTAAAAGGGTAGTCAGTGATGTCCCCTTAGTTCTTTTAGAATTCTGCGGTAAATCCCATCAGGTCCCATTGCTTTGTCCACCTTGAGTTTTAGGAGTTCTTTCAGGATCCTTTCTTCCATGAATGAACTGGTATTGACCCCCCTGCCCTGAGTGCTTCTATTGTTTAGGTTAGGTACCTCTCCCCTTCTTCTTTTGTGCATACTGAGCAAAACTATTTGTTCAGTAATTCTGCCTTTTCACTGTCACTCTCTACTCACGTCCCCTCCACATTATTAAGCCCCACTATCCTTCCCTGGTCTTTCTGTACTCCCTAATGTATCTATTAAATGTTTTATCCCCCTTCTTAACTGAGTTGGCTATCTTTTCCTCAGTTTGGGCCTTTGCTATCCTGACTGCCTTCTCCGCTTCCCTCTGCTTTAACTGATACAGTTCTCTGTCCTGCTCCTTCTGTGATTCCTTATACTTCCTGAACGCTATCTGTTTCTCCATAACCTTCCTTGCCACCTCTTTTGACAACAATAGTGTTTTTTTTACTTCATTTTGTTTTCTTTATTCACTTCACACAAAGGCCTGTTGCCTCTATGATGGCAGTTTTGATTTTTCCCCATTGTTCTTCCAACCCTCCTTCCTGCCCATTTGCTAATGCATTCTTTAGGCACTCCCCCATTTTGCCAAAGTCAGCCCTTCTAAAGTTCAGTACCCTCACTTTTGTATGGCTTGACTCCACGGATGTGTTTATCGTGACCCACATTGTGTGGTGGTCACTTCTTCCTAGATAGCTACCCACTTCTAAATATGTGATCCTCTCTCCATCCCTGTTTAAGAGTATCATGTGCAAGATTGCTCCCTCCCAGGTGGGTTCCAACACTAGCTGTCTAAGGCATGCCACCTGTAGGGCATCCAGAATGACCCTACTCTTGGATGTGGCTGCAGTAAATATGCTCCAGTTAACATCTGGCATATTCAGGTCCCCATCAGCAATACATTCCCTTTTTCTGCCATTCTTAGGATGCCTTCTATCATTTTCTTATCCATTTCCTCTCCTTGAGACGGTGGTCTGTATACAACCCCTGTGTGGATTGTGGTGCCACTACGTGCCTCCAAGATGACCCACAGTGCCTTTTCTCCTCCTCATTTACCCTTTAGTTCCTTTCATTTGTATTTGCATTCTCAATCTGTCTCATTGCTGACAATATGCTTTTCAGCCTTGAAATCAATGCATAACTGCTCAATGCTCCTTTCTGGAGCTCCTTCCTAATGTATCCTTAGCCAAGGTAATTCCCCGTGCAATAGAGAGTGTGAATCATCAACCAGTTATTACAGTTGCACAAGCATAATACTACTCAGGTTGCATAGGCCCACTGAATTGGAAGGCTAGGCCGGTAGTTCAGTGGGGCAAGCAATCAGTCACACCCTCTTCCTGAGCTATATAAGCAGTTCTTCCCAGCCTCTTTCTGAAGTATGTTTTTGCTTGCCCCACCATTCTCCCCCCCCCAACAGCAAGTCTCTCTCCTCAGGGTACTCCTTTCTAAGGTACTTTTAGCCAAGAGTATCTTCCTGTGGCACCTATAGGGGTGAAACCCTCTTTGAGGGTTCCTTGCCTTTGGTACTCCTACAGAGTGGTAATTCCCATGGAACAGAGAGTGTGAACTGACATGCAGTCATTACAGTTGCATAAGCATAACACTACTCTGGTTGCATAGGTGCACTGCAATGTGTTGATGATGTGTAGGAGTGTGAAGTTATATGTGAAAGTCTTCTCTGATCTGCAGAGGTGCAGTGCTCATCTGTGTCTTTGTACTGCTCTGTTAGATTTCCAGCAGGCTGTTTGGAATGGATTCACATCTGTTTTTGCTGACTGTGAGGTGCACTGCTGTTTCTTTCATTTTTGTCAATGTATTTGGAGGAAAGTGTAGCAGTCGTCTGATATTTATTTAAGATATGTGTCAGATGAGTACTTTGCTGTGTACCTCAGAATGCTTCTAGCTTTAGCATTCATGCCTGTGGCTGATGTGGTCACTGTATTTGAGGTAATGTGGCAGTGTGAGTGTTTTGTTCAAAATGACAATTTGTTACAGCCTGTAATGGACTACTATGAGGATACCTAAATAGGTCATGCCATAAGTCATTCCGGTAGATGAAAACCTGTTTTCCCCTTATGTTTCTGGAACTGTTTTGATGCTGCAAGGAGTGGTTTGCCAAAGACAAATAATGCTGTTGAAGGCTGGCACCAACGTTTGTGTTGCATTGGAGCCATCCAACCATTTGAAAGTTTATAGACTCTTTACTGTAAAGTCTCAGCAGCAGCTGTCTGAACTCAAGACAGAACAAGGTATGTTCAGTCAACAATGTGATTTGTCTAAGAGGAAGTATAAATACAGTGCTTAAACAAAAGAATTTGTACTATTGTGGCAGAATATGGTGCTCATTCTCATTATGATTACTTATGTGGTATTTCTTATTTTCAGTTGCAGGTTTAATATTTTGGGTTGCATTGGTTTGAAAGTATTGTAATTGGATTTTTTGTTTGTGTTTCTCGATGGTAAAGTAAAGTACTTTGTGTATAGCACTTCATGTGTTTTGGTATTTTTTGTGTGTGTGCTCCTGAGAGTTGCCTGCTATTTAGTTTTTTACTTGACTTTGTTGCAATTTTGACTGTTTAGTGTTTTCCTTATCATTGTCTTAACTGTCTCTATACTGTACTTGCTATTATTACTGTTGCTATTTTTGTTTCGCTGTTTTGACCTAGTACCCTCCATCAGTTGTATCTGGTTGCATTTACACAGGTTGGTGACAGCATTCTCTTGGTGTGTGAATGCTCCTATTATGGACATCCTCTTGGCCCATATTATTGTGTTTTCCCCCTTTGTCCTGTATTTTGCTGTCAGTGTTTTCTCCCTCACAGTGATGGGGCCATGAGGCACAGGTTGTGAGGACTGAGTGTCAGATTGGTCCCTTTGTGAGGATGGCCATCCTATTTGGCAGATGCCATAGTCTGTCTATCACCAGTGTGGCAACTGTGATGAATTATGTTCTTTTGAGCAAATCTGGATCGATTAGTGCCTTTGTCATTCATATTTGAGTTTGGGGTGTATTGCATCAGTGGAGATGCTGGAAATATATACCCCAATAAAATGTCCAATGGGATATACTGTTTGCGTATTATACTGAAGTAAGCCCCCTTGAACATCAAAAGTAACATTAGTAACTGGGTGATCTTTCTGATGCCATGATGTGTATATACATGTAGAGGGCCCCATCTTTGGCTGTTGGGTTACCTGGGTGTGTAGGTTCCATTCCATTCCATCAGATTGAATGACTGTCTGCTGAGTCAGTCCCCTGATGTATTCAGTTTTCGTACCAGATGGATAGCAATGAAGACTTCCCTGGGATGTTCTTGGAGCACGTTTGTTTTTCCAAATATATTGCCCTCATTTGAAGAGCATCCGTCGATGGCATAGCTTCCAGTGATGCTCTTTTTCCTCGATGGTTGAGTGTTAGAACCCCTCTCTGCATGCACAGCTGCTGTCTGTGTATATTTACACACTGTGTTGCCATCAGGGGAACCTCTTTGATTAGGCTGTCCACCTATGTCCGCAACTGTAGTGGTTAGCATGTTTTTGCATCAAGTGTTACCCCTAAATGAGTTGTAGTAGATTGCGTAGCCTAGCTGTAGTGCAGTGATTTAAAGGGAGCGCATGTGCCATATTGCCCAGGATACTGGATCTGAGTAAAAATCTACTGACCCCAGCATCTAGAGGACCTCTGAAGGGTTGGGTAGGCTAGTGTACCTGCACCCGGGCATGAGCTGCCACCTTGTTTAATCATCTGGAAGGTTGTGTAGCCAAGCCTAAGACTGCTGAGTGTGCCCAAAAGCTCTATCTGTGGGCTCGATGAGAGATTGCTCTTGTGGACTTTTTGTTGAACCCACCCATGAGCGGTCAGTGTTTCCATTATTTTGTTAGTGTGTTGCTCTGGTAATTTGCTGAGACCTTGTTTGCATCCACCAAGGGCCAACCACGGCTTGCTATGGGTGTGCTATTGTCTTAGAGCTTCTGACATGGCTCTTGGGCCCTTGGTGGGGGCTCTGGGTACAGATGCTAATCCAGTGGGGATCATTTGGTTTTGGAATCATTTGCCAATCATCTGTAACTGTGGAATTTGAAGTGTCATTCTGACTGTGATGTGAAGGTTGGAATCCTTCATGCTGATGGAGGTCAGAGAGTCCCTGGCTCAGCCAGATCAAAGTGTAGATCTTGAAGTCTTCATTTGAATTTCTTTGGTGACTGCAGTGTATCAGGGACTATAGGTCCAGGACTAAATTGGGTCTCCTATAATCTTCAACACCATTAAGGGTATGGAGTAACACCTTGCCCTTGCTGCTCTGTGGCATCGGATCAATCTCTTTATTCACCAGTAATGCTTTTAAGGTTTTCCTAGATGTCTTGTACCCAGACGCTACTCCTTGACATTGGGAGATGGACTAACCATTTTCTGTTGGTTTCTGCATGTGAGAATGATGTGCTTGTATCAGGGAAGTCTGCCAGGACCTAATCAAAGATTGATCTACTATCTGTGCTGTTGCTGTGGTTGTTCTCACCTTGTTGGCAACCCAACACTTAGAACTGTCAGTAGTGTCCCTCACAAGAATTGCCTTTTTTGGCCTTTGCCAAGTTCTTATCTGTGGGCAATAAGAATGAATATGCATATTTCTTTTAGATAGTGTCAGACTTATGGTTAGCTTGCATGGTGGGTGCAGATAGCTGTAGCTTTTTTTCTAGTACTTCACTCTTGCTTGTCTTCACTCATAAGGGACCATCAGCTGGGCTAAAACATAATGTTGTACACAGTGCTTTGTCATAGTTAGGCTAGTAAAGCACTTTTAGCATAGCTAAGGGCATCTTGGTCATGGGTAAATGAAATGATCAAAACATACCTGCCCTGTAGCTGGATTGGATCCCTTGGTTGCTGCAGTATAGCCAGGAATTTCAAATTTGTACACAGCTGCCCACACTGCTGCCCCCTGCTGTATTCCCTCCCCAATGACACTGCAGCATCTAATCAGTGGCCTATATTCAAAATCAAAATATATAACATGTAAGCATAGTCATGCAGTACCAAAACCTCTCAATCATCAACAATGTCAAACTAACAGACTGGCTTATAGTGTTACATCATGACAAGCCTCTGAACCACACCAAGGAAGCCAAGCCTAGAGGGGCCTATTCACACCAGTGTAGTAAGCTAAATGGTGCATGGGTTCAGGTCTGCTTACCTGCACCCCATACACCAATAACCCACAGACACCAAAACCAAAGTATGAGCCAAGTCATGTTGCAGTTCCAAACAAGTAGTGATCAACAATTAATTATTGTATCTCTAAATTACAGTAATTATAATAGCTTGGGTGGGCTAAATGGTGCTTTGGTTTTGGTACAGTTACCTTAAGTTAACTCAACCACCTAATCCTCTCCACACCAAATAGCCCCATGCCACTAATCTGCTTTTCACCAGTGCTCCCCTTGACTTTACAGTGATGATAGCTGTCACATAGACCATCTCTCATGCAGGCCACAGCATCTTACACCCATTCCCAAGTAGGATCAGCCCTTTAGATGGTTATGCAGATAAATAAAAATTAACAAACAAATGAAAATTACCACTGTCACAGTTACAGAGATAAGGATAATTGAGTCAATTTGGGACCACACTTTGAAAAAGCATATTTAAACACAATTCAGGCAGCAGAGTACCCCCTGCATCTGACCCCTCCCCCCACTCCATTTTAGTTACAGCTACAGCAGGCAACTAGTGGGTCAGTTAAGGAATATTTTGAGAAGCATATTAAACACAATTTACACATTTTATTTATTAATTTTCCTGTCCCCGGTGCCAATTCCTAAATCCCCCGGTGCTGATCAAGACTTAGATCATTAATATTTACATACCATCTCATTAATATTCATGAGGTGGCTCCTGAATGCTGCAGCACAATTGGTGCTCCAAAAAATAGCTCTTGCAGCTTTCCTGTTGCTTCTCTGGCTCCCTGGAGGTCTCCAGTCTACCATTTGCTCAACACAGGGACCAGGACAACTGAAGAGGCAACTGAAGTGGCCACTGTATGGCTGAAACAGAAATTCACTTATGAGCATGTGCTGAATGCCAGAATGTACTCGAGGTGCAAATCTACACCAGGGGCTCTGCATTCCAGCTCCCTCAGACTCAGTCTAAAAAAAATTATGCAGGTGCCAGAGGGAGAATTGAGGACACCACCAGGGGCTATATGGGGTGCAGAAAGGACCAGAACATAACAGAGGACACCAGGGGAAAAACTGGGACACCAGAATAGAAAAATAGCAGCCCCAAGGGAGCAAACAGGTAAGCCCCAGAAATGGGGGGGTTACATTCCCCCTCCCTTCAAATGCTTGGTGTCCATGCCAAGCCTAAATGGCTCCCTACTGTTGCATATAACCACATTTATATTAAACACCTTTCCAAACCTGAAACTGCCTATTCTATATACATAGTTACCTATCTAGCAAACAATACCTAACACTGCCTATTCTAGACAACAATCATCTATCTACTGATTCATAAACATTTTCCTATAGCCTTAGTGCTGTAACAGGTGTTAACCCTCCCCAGGGACCCTTGGTTTTAAAGTTTTCCAGGTGGCACAAATGTTAGCACATTTTCTCTCTTTGATCAGTAGGGGCCCCCCTACATTTTTTCATTGACTAACAATGAAGACTGACCAACACAGATTTGACACCAGAACACCTCTCCAGTAATTTCTACAGGTTTCCAACCATTTGCAAGGGTCCCCAACATTTTAGTAAGCTGGATGGGGTCCATGCTGGGCTTGACTGGCGCAGGAGATCCCAGCAGTGCCTCCATTTCTGTAGCAATTAAAGATTCATCCAGAACTCCAGGTACTATTCAGGGAGAATATTTTTATTAATTCAATAGCCCTGGTGCCATCCTATATGAGTGCTAACACCCCTGCCTTTCTGGCCAGACCAAGGTTAAGGGGCCTGGGTTCCTATTTGTTGCTACTCATGTGTGAGGAGTGCATGAATGGACTCGAGGTGCAAATCCACACTGGTGACTCTACACTCCAGCTCCCTCAGCCACACTCTAAAATAAAACTATTTGGGTGCTGGAGGGAGGATTCAGGATACCATCAGGGGCTATTGGGGTACAGAAAGGACCAGAACATAATGGGGAACACCAGTGGGGAAGGTACCAGAATAGGGAAACAGCAGCCCCAGGGGGCAAACAGGTAAGCCCCCAAAATGGAGGGGGGTTACACAACTGAAGGGCCATGGGGGGAGTACAGGCAGAGTCAGGTTTCAGAGTTTGAAGTCACATGTGCATAGACTGCCTATCAGGTGGTGATAACCCAAGGAAAGGATTGGGAAGGAATGCTGTGAAGATACTGTAATTGATTTACAGTACAATGAACCTTTTTCAGGTGTTTTAGTTTAACCTCCCAGAACAGCAGGTTCCTCTGAGTCCACATCATCAGATACCTCATCATCATGCTGTGCCTCTGTTTCATGAATTACTCTCTGCTGCTGCTTTCCTCATGGTCTGAGGAGCTCACAGAGGAATGAAAAACAGTAGAATCCTGGAAAGGTGGTACATTGTATGTATGTGTGCTTGTCATTTTCTTTCCACTAAGTGCAGTGCCTGCAATGCCTCTGTTTTTTTTCTTTGCAATAATTTACATTTGCCAAAGGGCAAAGGGAGAATTAACAGCTGTTGAACAAGTAAGACAGCCCCTTTTGAGAAAGCCCCAGGTACACTCAGTCACCCTGGTTAAACAAAGTTGGCAATACTGAGTGCATACCAAGGGCAGGTAACAAATGGGCAGTAAGATTTCAAGTGTAACCCCCTACTCAAGTTGGAAGCTTACACAGGGTTGGACTGGTCACTGTCATTTGTTTTGTGGCTTGTTCACTGCTCTTCTCACCATGGCCAGTGTGCTGCCACCCATTTTTGCTCAACTGGCACCTAGCCTGCCTTCAGGGTTAAGGAACTCGCAGAAAAGAGGTTACTCAGTTTCAAGCAGCTGTCAAAGCTGCACGAAGTGCAAAATAACTAAATTAGTACACCCTGTCCCTGTGAAACTGACATTGGTTTGGAGAGCAGTTCAGCTCTGCAAAACAACTAAATTAGTATGTCCTGCCTCTGTGAAACAGACATCAGTTTGAAGCTCAGCTCTGCAAAAAGCTCTGAATTGCAAGTTGACTCAGGACATGTATGCATGCTGTTCCCCTGGAGCTTACTGCCATGGAGAGCCATGGGTTTAGCATAATGAATAATACATAAGATGCTAGCTACTGACATTTAATCCCTGGACTTCTGCACAAGGAAGAGACATGTGTAAAAAGATCAGACTGGTCTGAAGAAAAGCCTCTGAGGAGAGTAGAATATTTGTGAATAGCCCTCACTTGCTATTCCTGTCTGACTAAAAAGTTTGTGCAAAACAGACTTGAGACCCCTGGAGAAGGGGACTGATGCAGCTAGCATGCCAATCCATGGCTCTAGCACTGAATAAGAGCAGGGGTTGCCCTGAAGGCTGGTCTTCATCTAGAAAGGTGGTGAGCCACTGTCTTTTCCTGCTGTTAGGATTTTATCCTGCCAGGGGATCAAACCAGCTGAGGTCCCGGCTGACAGCCTGTCTATCAGTGTGGGTGAAGGCAAGCCCACTTGTGGGGTGAAGAGGATCATCACCATCCAGGGCATCATGGCCCACACCCTATGCCACCAGAAGCACATTGGGTCCACTGCATCTGTCAAGATACACTTATAGAACAGAGCCCCCATCATCCAAAGTCATCACGGCCCACACCCTTCATCACTGGGAGCACATTGGGTCCAGAACACCTGCTTCCAGCCTACAGACAAAATCATCTAGCCATCATTTGCCTCAGCAGGGAAGACATCAACATGGAAACAGCATCAGCCTGTCATCTAAAGGTCAGGAGTACTGTGTTTTACCCACAAAACTTATCATTCCTATTGCTTAGCTAGCTAAACACTTTCTGGGCATCCCTGCATGACATTTGAATGAAGCTCACAGTTACAGCTTACAGCCAGGAGCAACTGTTTTTTGTCTATCCAGTTGTATAATTTGTCAGTCAGCAGCTGCAGCCAACAACCAAATTTACACAGTACAGCACTGAAGTGCAAGCCTCACAGGCCTGCAAACCTGCATCTGTGTGCACTCTCAAACTGTAATTGGGAGCTCCCAGAGGGAGTGCAGGGTTAGCTGGTACACCAAATGGAGGAAGAAGTGCTGAGATATACCTTGTGGTAGGGGTGAATGTAAACTGCTGTCTTTGTTTATTTTTACCTTTGCTTGCCTTGTCCCCTATCTTGTTCTCTAACCCAAAAATAAATCCATTGGTTATTTATTTGCAACTGCTGTTGCATTTTGTCATTATTGCCTGCTGACTATCTGAATGCTTAGAGTGATAAGTGGGGAGGGGACTGCGTTATTGTGTTTCCTGTCACAGAGGTTGGGGGTTGTATTTAATTCCTAAGGTAAACACTCTGGCAGCTCTCTATCATAAGGGATCCCCACAAGTGGAGGCACCACACCACTTTCCAAGCCAATTTCTTTTTTTTAATTTAACAAACTTTATTAACATTTTTATAGCAACAAAAACATATCACAGGAACACTTAAACATGGAACATAGATTCACAATGTACGAAATGAAGACAAGGTGAAAGCAGATGCCCCCCCCACTAACCCAACCAACCCCCACAGCCCAGTAGTCACCACAATCTCACACAATTGCACAAGGTACTGCACTAACTGGGTATACAAAAGTAGAAGTAAAGGCAGCAGATAGGAAGGTGTGGAAAGAAAGAATAGAAAGAGGTCCCACAAGTAACAAGCCTACATCAGAAGGCTAGATTTAGACAGAACTAATGGATAAAAGAGTGAAGAGCAATTCCCATCTACTCTGGAAAAGGTGAAGCCACTTCCTACGGCCTGCAATATGTTTTTCCAGCATCAGAGCAGTCATCATTTTGACTGCCAGCCTCTGGCTGATGGTAGCCTATCATTTAACCGGTGTTACAGCCACAGATATAAACAACACATGGACCTTGCAGATGGGAATAACTCCTTGCAGAAAGTAACCAGCAAGACTAATATTAGGCAGAACTAGGTCTCGAAGCCCCAACAATGGATCCAGGGAAACCTTAATAGCAGACCAGAAAGGGGCAACATTTATGCAGTTCGACAAAATGTGTTTGATGTGCCTTCTGTTTGGTGACATCTGGTACAAAGAGGGGATGAATGCTTTCCCATCTACAACAATTTGCAGGGAGTGTAATAAAGGTTGTGCAAGATTCGAAACTGGACCAACCTAAGTCTGTCCTGCTTCACATACAAATAAAGATTCCGCCATAGTTTCCACCATATATGTACATCAGCAGGAATCCCAAGTTCCTGCATCCAATAGTAGCAGATTCCTGTCGGAGCCAAAGTGTCTAGTGTTTGAAAGGTTTTGTATATAGCTGAGATTGAATGGGGTTGAGTAGCTAGCATGAAAAGATTGTCAAGCACTGAGCTATCAGAAAAGCACCAGGGTCTGGGACCAAGCATAGTAAGAGTCGCCTAGGAAAGCTGCAGGTTCCTAAAATAAGAGGAAGTTGGAAGAGAATAGCTCTGTTTCATATCCTGAATCAGAAGCACTTTATCCCCCTCTAGCCGATATGATAGTGTTGTTCCCTTCAGGCTCAGAAGGAAAGAGGATGGATTGGGCTTACCTGCAATGTTGGTATTTGGATTCCCAAAGATGGTTTGAGACTGCAGTCAAGAGCAATCCCATTGGAAGTAACAATCCAACTATTTTTTAGCCTTAAGTGACCACCCTAAGGGAGAAGGGCGTAATACAACAAGAAACTGAGCCAGTTTCATGTAAAGGAGATCGGGCAAGGCAAGACCATGCATCTTTACCAAAGACATTTTGATCTCAAGCCATTGTGGGGAATATCCTGATCCTGGGATGAAATCCATAGACGAGCGCTACAAAGGAAACTTATGAGCATGGAGAGTGCAATAATATAGAAAGAAGCTAGGAAGAGACAGGCCTCCATACAATTTTGGAGCCGTCAACTCAAAGTAAGGTTGTGGAACTGCTTTACTTTTCTATAGAAAATAATTTAGAAGAGACTGCAAATGGGAAAACCAGGCCCTGGGCAAAAAAAAATTGTTCACATTCCTAGTGGGTAAAGCAAGCGAGGTTGTACATTTATCTTGAAAATGTGCACTCTGCCCCACAAGGAAAGGGGGAGAGAAGATTATCCATTCAAGTCACTTTTGAGCTAATGGAAGAGGCAAGTAAAATTATCTTTGATTTTCAGCAGTACAGAGTGAGTAAGAAATATCTCCAAATAGCACAGAAGGTTAGGTTCCCAAGAAATCCTTAAATTTTGTATGTCATGTTTGAAAGGAAATTTTTTAAGGATAAAAGTTTAGTTTTGGTAATGTTGAGCTTGTAGGCGGATAAAGCAGAGAAACAACTAACCAAGGATAGAATTAAAGGTAGGGTATGAACTGGATTCTCAAGATGTAGGAGAATGTTGTCCATGTATAGAGAAAATAGACACCATTTGCTGGCTAAATGGATACCTGTGTACTCTGAATTAGTTTGGAGACTGCATAAGAGAGGTTTGAGATACAGATTGAAAAGTAAGAGAGAGAGGGTGCAACCCTGTCTGGTTCCCCAACAGAGAGGAAAAGAGTCAGAAAGTAGATTGTTGCACCAGACCCACGCCGTAGGCTGGGAATACAGGATCTCTACCCATCTAATAAAACCATTTGGGATTCCGAACTTTTGCATTACCGCAAAAAGAAGGGACCAAGACACGCGGTCAAAACCTTTTTCTGCATCCAGAGAGATGAAAGCCATAGGGACCTTGCTCTCCCTGGGCGCAGCAATCAAATGATGGAGTTTTCTCAGGTTATCACTGGAGAGTCTACCGGTCATAAAGCGAACCTGTACAGGTGAGATTAGAAAATCAAGGACTTTAGAGAGCCTAGAGGCCAAAATCTTGGATAAGATCTTTATGTCTGAGTTAATCAAAGAAATTGGACAGTAATTACCAGGGTGAAGCTTGTCTCTATCTGGTTTTTGAATAAGGGCAATAATGGCCTCTAGAGCTGAGGAGTTGATAACTCCCAACGTGAACCAGAAATTATAGAGCTTGGCTAGGAAGGGAATGAGCTTTTGTGAATATTGGACATAAAAATGATTGCTAAAACCTTCTGGTCCCAGCACCTTGTCAAGGG
Source organism: Neoceratodus forsteri (assembly GCA_016271365.2). Lineage (NCBI taxonomy): Eukaryota > Metazoa > Chordata > Ceratodontiformes > Ceratodontidae > Neoceratodus > Neoceratodus forsteri. The sequence goes on from CM057453.1 coordinate 1,269,848,835, forward strand.
GGAGCTGCTTAATGGCAGTTTGAACTTCAGAAGGGGAAATGACTTGCTTTAACATATCCCGCCACAAAGGATCTAAAGTTGGTAAGAGCAAGTCCCTTGAATATTTATCAAGTTCAGCTGAGCTAGGGATCTCAGATGAATCCTCAGAATATAACACGGAATAGTAGGTGCAAAACATATTAACAATTTCCCTAGGGCAAGTCTCCAATGTCGCATCCATGTCTCTACAAAGGTGAAAGATGCCCCTAGTTCCCTCTATTTTCTGCATCTGCATGGCTAATAATTTTTCTGCCCTATCCCCAGAGTCTAGGTATCGAAGTTTAGTCTTCTGTAAGGCCAATTTGACTTTCTGACTGAGCAAGTATTAATATTACACTCTCTCATCAGCCAGCTTGTCCAGGGCATGGTCTGAGGACAAACCTATCTCCTGAGACCTTATCTCTATCAGTAAATCATTTAGTGCTGTAACAAATTTCTTCTTTATAATTGTTGCAAGGCTGATAAATTCACCGTGTATGGTGCACTTAGCAGCTGCCTATAAAACATCAAGTGCAGCCATGGAGCCCTCATTCAACTGAAAGAAATATTCAGTAAAGTCCTTGATCCTATCTCTCAACTCAGCGTCAAGCAATAGTTGATTATTTAACCTCCACATGGAATCTTGCTCAGTGGGTTTATCCAGGGTGTGGTCCCCTTGCCACAGATGATGCATGGTCTGAGACAACAGTTTCACATATTTGGGTTGACAGAAGACCTTAAAGAAATTCCTGTCCAAGCAAGAAAAAATCTATGTGGGAAGAGGTACAGTACACCAGAGAGTAATAGGCATATTGCTGCTCCCTAGGGTGAAGGAGACGGCATGGATCTACTAGTCCCAGGTCAGTTACCACTTCATGCAAGGCACACTGTGTCAGCAAAAGGCTTTTACTGTGAGACTCAGATCTCTCTACTTCAGAGGAACAAACAATGTTCCAGTCACCTCCTAAAATTATATTAGAGTCTGCCAGGGGAGCTAGGCGGGACAGGAACTGAACAAAGAGAGAAAGGGTATCTACATTAGGGCCGCCAAATAGACCCAGTTACGACCTGCTTTAAATCAACTGTCCCTTATATAAGCACATAACTCACCTCTTCATCCAAGACCTCCTGAAGAAGTTGAAAGGAGACATGGTGAGCTATTAGAATAACAATGCCCCCCTTAAGGGGACTGATGCCGGCACCAAAAATTTGCTCCACCCCATCCCTCCTGAAATACTTACCATCATTCCAAGCAATATGCATTTCCGACAAACAGACAATACTAGTTTTGAGATGCTTAAGGTGATGTAGAATAATTTGAGATTTACATCTGTCCCATGTGCCCTTCACATTCCATGTCACTATCCTGGAAGGACAGGTAATCTTGACATTCAAAGAGATGGTAAGGGTATGGTGCAGTGCCAAGAAAAGCAGTTGGGGAAAATAAACTGTCAGAGACCTCTGAGCTGTAGGTGACTTCCATCCCCCCTCCCCAAAAAACATTTTCCAATCCCACAAAAGGAACAGAATCCCAGCACCCATCCCTCCCCCTAACAAATATCCCAAATATCCTATAACAAAACAAAACACCATTCCAAATAATAAAACCAGTAAACCTCAGTCCCAAAGACTGTAGCACTCCCGAAATATGGTCCATGATGACTATGACCCACCAAGTCAAATTCATCCCCCATTCCCCCCAGCCCACTTAGAAACCTCTGGGTAAATAAACAATAAGTTTAAGAACAAACAAACAGCCCATAACAAGCAAGAATAGTCTATCTAGTACATAGCATTATCATCTAAATAGAGCGAGATGGCCAAGTAAATGCACCCCTCCCTGGAGGGATAGTGAAGGAAATAAAAACTGTCCAGCACTAAACCTAAATTGGCCATCCTACCAGAGTAATAATAATCCCTCCAAATCCAAATCAGCTGTACAACAGATCCTGCATCCCCATACACAAGCCCTCACCACTTAATAACAGTCACACAGTAAAGAACAAATAACATTATAAGTAGAAAGAAGAGACCCTACACCCTGCCCCCTGCCAAGTCCAGCTACTGGGCTGTCCAGCTGTCCTCCAATATCCTATAGCCCTCACAAGCAATGGAGCCCTGCTGTCCCCCTCCACATTGGCCAGAAGGGAAACAAACCAAAAGAAATAGAGGATTGAGAAAGAGTGGAGGGAAGGGCACCAATAATCACTCCTCCTGCAGGTACTGTAGCCATTACCAAGGTGACCTTTGTTTGTGGCCCATGCCGCTAATCATAGAAACCTAGGTGCACACCAAGTAAGGATGATAAAGGGGGAGGAGCCACCATAATTGATATAAGAGAAACTGGAGGGTACAGTGCATGGATTGTACTGGTCCCTGGTTCAAAATCCATATAAATGACCAGGCAGAGGAGCTGGCCATCTTTACTCCCCACCGCCCTGGTACATGAGACCAGGATACTACACTCTTGGGAAGGCTGATAACCTGACCAGAGCTAGGGATGCCTGTGCCCTAATATCATAATAGAGTGGCTCAGTGCGAGGGAAGGGTGGAGGAACAGAGCAGGGACCCACTCCCATGGGAGAAAGCACCTGTACAGGGTAGAAACAGGACCCACAGCAGTGACCTCAGACATAGAGAGAAGAAACCATCCCCCCACTCAACCCTCACCCCAGTGCATTCCCCGGAAACAAGGAGAGGTGCAATTATTGGTACAGCGGCATTCAGACCACTACTGAGTGTACAGCCTGATCAGCAATACCTCTCAGTCTGACACCCAACAGTAGAAGCCACCCAAATTAAACCTGCTGTCAGAGATAGGGAAGGGGAAGGCTAGTGAATGCCATACAGAGGTCCCAACCTGCAAAAACATCCCCAGGCAAAGCAATCAGCTGCAACTCAAGCCATGGAAAATAGGGTGTAAAACACCTCCCAAAGAAATCACATAAGGGCTATAAAGTGCCCAGCAATGGGTCTGCAAGCAAGCAAAAACATAATATGTACAAACAAAAACATAGATCGAAAGGCATTCTGTTCCAAATCATATAAATCCATTCTCCAACTTGTAGGGAGTAAATAAAAAAAAGGCAGAATTTAAGTGTCCAAAAGTAACTCAGGAAATTGCGAACCAAATGCAGCCCACAGTATGTGAGGGGGAGAAGGGGCTAATGCCCCAATCCTTTCTCAGGTCCGAGAGGCTGAGTGACTGTACAAGAAAATACTCCAAAAATAGTCGGCACAGCAAATGGCTTAACCCACAGACTTCTTCTCTGAAGTTTGAAACAAAGCTGCCCCAGCAGGCAATGTCAGTTGAAGTAAGAGACTTGAATAAGTCGGGCATCAAGGAAGGCAGTTCACGTTTAGCCTGTTCAAATGAATCAAAGGATTTCAGTGCTCCATTATGATTAAACTGAAGTCGAGCATTGGCAGCCACTAACTTGGAGACTACAGGCCCATAGGCAGCTCTCTTTAATTGAACTGATTGAGGTAGGTCCTGGGTGATTCTAATCTCATTGCCCTCCCAGGTTAAAGACTGGATATCATGAAGTTTGTTCAAAATAAAGACCCTGTCCAATTAGTTAAGCTACTTGAATATCATGGTATGGGGAGCAACACTGGTGAGGGGGATAGGCCTTAAGGCACGGTGTGCCTGCCCAACAATGTAGTCGGTGCCATTGGGAGAAGGCCCAGCAAGTTTAGCACAAAAGCACTGTATGAAGGTGATCAGAGCCTTCCAGTAGCCCAATAACAACAAGATTGTTTCTTCTACTGTGCCCCTCCAGATCTTCCAATTTTTCTTCCAGGGAGACTATCTTCTGATGGAAAGATGCAGTATCAGGCTCGTTCTTCACTCTCCAGTCTTCCAAAGAGCTCACTTTGGCTTTGGCATCCCCTAGTTACTGAGTATGGGAAGCCGTAAGTTGTTTAAGTGAAACCAGTTCTTCTGTAAGCCTTTGTAAAGTTTCTTTAAGTGAGGCAAATTTTTGCAGGAATTTTTCTTCAGACAGAGGATGAGTCATACTGGGCGTTGCCTTTTCTGACGCTGACTGTAGCTTACTTCTCTTGGGGGCCTTGTCTGGCATGGGCGGCGGGATATGGCATACTGGAGCATTCCTCATGTCCGTATCCATATCAAGCAGCTGCTTGAAATTCAGCACAGTCTGTGTACTGTAAGCTATTATTTAAGAATGCAATCCAGGGGCAAAACTATAAATTACTGGCAAAAATGGGAGAAATCGTTGGGCTAGGAATGGAGCTGGGTTAGGAAGCATCTTTCCAGACCCAGTGCATCACATGACTCCTCCAAGCCCATTTCTAACCATGAACCTCGGTGCATTCACTCAAAAGCATAACAGGCTTTGCCCTTTACCATCTTCAGGATTAGTCAGCGCACCTCACGAGTGGGGGGTGGTTACAAATTTGGAGGCATCACTAGGATTTCTGGAACTTTTCTGCAACACCTCATTCTGGGGCAGGAACAGAGTCCGGTAAACCCCCCTCACCCCCCAGTTTTCAACTTCATAACAAACTGGTGCAAGGGTTAGGGCCTTGATTTGAAAAATACCATTTTGGATTATGAGATCCCTGAAGAAACCCCTACTTACCATCTCAAAAATGTCCTAGGCAGTATAAAATGTTTGGGAAGAGTGACTGTTCATGGGAGAATTTACAATTTGGCTTGACTGGCATGTGTTCTGATGGAGTGCCAAGAAGATGTTGATCCCTCAAGGGCATCCACCCAGCCATCCAGCCACCTCACTGTGGATGGGACCCCCACCCTGTGGTTCATGATGACCCATGCGATCCTGGACCCTCCCCCCCAAGGGCCCTAAAGAGAAAGTGAGTTTGAACAGAAGTTGCATAAGCCAGGCCACTCAGATAGAGAAAGTGTGGATGTGTTCAGATGATGAGAAATGCAAATGAATTGTGGAGAGCCTGAAAGGCACGGCTTCGGACATCATCCGTTCCCTTCGTGCCATCCAGCTGAACTGCACAATAAGTGACTGTCTTGCCATACTCAAGAGTACAATTTGAGCAGCTGAACAGAGGGAGGACCAAATTTTCCAACTGGGAGCCACCACGCAAAAAGAGGGAGAAATGTTTGTCTCATTACATGACTTTACTGGAGACTGTGATTTGGAGAATTGTGGAAGCTGGAGCAGTTAACCCTGCACAGACTGCACAGCTGAGACTTGATCAGCTGAAGGAACATGGTCTGAAGCTCTCCCTGGACAAGTTGTCTGTTGTTGGACTTCTGTGAAATATGTTGGTTGCATTGAACAAGGAATCAGCACTGACCCAGCAAAGGTGGAAGCCCTGACAACTTGTCCAAGACCCAACAATTTAAAAATGCTTACGTTTTTCCTGGGTTTCTAGAGATACTATAGTAGATTCATGAAGGACTATTTCTTGGCAGTGAGGCCATTGAACAACTTGATTCAGGAGCATCCTCCAACCTGAAAGACCAAAGGTTTGGGGACCAAACAGAAACCATCATCGGAATACTACAGGACCAATGAACCTTTTGGGAAAAGATGGCCTGCAGACTGTGACAATGCTTTTCATGAGATCATTTGAAGCCTGATGGGGGCCCCCATATTGGCTTTTGCTGACTATAACAAGCCATATACCCTTCACATTGATGCCAGCATGGAAGGACTGTGTACTGTACTTTACCAAGAGTATGAGACCATTAAGAAATACCAGTCACAGTCTAAGTCTATCTGAAAACAACTGTCCAGTCTGTAAGTTGGAGTTCCTTATGCTGAAGTTGGCAGTGACAGATCAATTCCATAAATATCATTATAGAGCCAGTTTCATTGTATTAATGGGCAATAAACCACTGTCCTATGTGCCAATGACCTGTTAAGCTCAATGCCATGGGGCATAAATGGATCTCTGCTATATCTGCTTACAGCTTCCACTTGCAATACTATCTGGGAAGGAAAAACAGTGACATAAATGCCCTGTCCATATGACCACATCATATTCCTCTCACAGAAGGACCATGGCCATGTGTATCTAGAGATGGAGTGAAAGCTATCTGCCAGCTGATGTTTCCTGATGACTGACCTGCTCTAATCTACCCCAACTGGGCAACGGAATTACTTGGAGTGCATCCTGATGCCATACTGGAGGTGTTTGCCTGCTTCATCACACTACAAAATACTTCTTTGCCTCACCTCAGACCTGCAGATGTAAGATATACACAGCAAACAGATCCCAGTCTGTGGTACATCATTCTAGCCAAAAAGAAAGACATAGGTTCCAATAGTATAAAATCAAATCTTTCTGATGTGCCACTTCTCCTGAGAAAGTGGGACAAATTGTTGCTACATAATGGACTGTTGTATCGCATCACAGAAAAACACAAATGCCTTTCCCCAAAAAGCCACTGGTTCTTCCCAGCAAATATCAAAAAATGGTCTTGTGATTGCTTCATGAGGGCATGGGACACGTGGGGACAGCGAAAACTTTGGGCCTCTTACAAGACCAATTCTGCTGGCCATGCATAGCTATTGAAATAGAGAGACATTGTAAACACTACCACTAATGAATCACCTGTATGACTCTACCCAAAAGGTTGGCTCCACTTGTAAACATCACCAGTACTGGATTGACGGACCTGATGTACATGGACTTCCTTTCCCTTGAACTTGACCCTTGAATGTTTTGGTGGTGACCATCCATAACAACTGATATGCAGAGGCATTCTCCACAAAAGACCAGAACATACAACCACCGTAGGTAAAGTTTGAGTGAAAAGTACTTTGAGCATTATGGCTTTCCCAGGCACCTTTACTACAATCAAAGGAGAGACTTTGAGAGTTATCTCATCAAAAAACTTATAAGTATTATGAGCATCAGGAAGTCCTGTACCACTCCCTATCATCCACAGGGCAACTCTGACCCAGAGAGATTTAATAGAACACTGCTAATATGCAGAGGGCACTGGACTCTACAAAAAAGCTGTACTGGAGCCAGCTGGTACCCTTCTTAGTCCATGACTACAAAGTTGCCAAAAATGACTCAACAGGATTCTCACCCTACTTCCTAATGTTTTCATGAGAAGCCAGACTTCCAGAATACTTATGTTTCCGAGTATCAGCTGATGACGCCTTGCCAGAGACATACCTGGACTACACCAAGAGGTTATGTGTGCTCAACTGAGAGAGGCTTCCAGGGTGCCCAAGAAGTAGCCAGGGATTCCCGTCTATTCAACAAGACCAGCTATGACAAAAGAGTCTGAGAACAAGCTTTCTAGCCAGGAGATTGAATACTTATCTGGAACCTGGGGATCCCAGACAAACATAAGATTAAGAAGAAGTGATAGAAAACAGATCCCTATGTAATTATCAGAGATGCACTGAAGTTTTTCTTTAATCATGAAGTTCCACTGAAATTATTGACTTCAATTTCTCAAACCACTTTGTGACATTGGTCATTTTGTGACAACTCCAACTTCAAGAAAGTTCACCAGCACTTTGCATGTAACTTCACTGTAAATGTTGCTGTATGGTGAATTCAATTCAGGTGAAGTCTCCTCAGAAAAAGGCTGTAGGTCACATGAAAAAGATCCTGCCGGTTACATGCTACAGCTCTATGTTCATATGTACACAGAGAACCATGACTAGGATGTCAACATACCAGGGGGTACACAATCTACAGGAGGGACAGGGAGGGAAGAAGAAGAGGAGGAGGAGTAACTCTCTATGTAATGGAAGGCATCAAACAGTGTGGTTCACGATAAACCTAGCTGTACAGTCAAGCCATACAAAAGTGAAGGTACTGGACTTCAGGAGGGCTGATTTTGTCAAAATGGGAGAGTGCCTCAGAAAAGCACTAGCAAACAGGCAAGAAGGTGGGGTGGAGCAACAAATGGGGAAACATCAAAACCGCCATCACAGAGGCAACAAGCCTTTGTGTGAAGAAAATAGACAAATCAAAATGAAAGAAAAAAACACTATGGTTCTCAAAAGAAGTGGTGGGGAAGGTAAGGGAGAAAAAGATAGCATTCAGAAAGTATAAGGAAACACAGAAGGAGCAGGACAGATAACTGTACCAGTTAAAGCACAAGGAAGCAGGGAAAGCAGTCAGAATAGCAAAGGCCCAGACCAAGGAAAATATAGCCAACTCAGTTAAGAAGGGGGATAAAACCTTTTATAGGTACATTAGGGAGCAAAGAAAGACTAAGGCAGGGACTTTGAGGCTGAATAAAGAGGAAGGTGGTTGGGCAGAGAGCGACAGTGAAAAAGCAGGGATACTGAACAAATACTTCTGCTCAGCATTCACAATGGAAAAGCAGGGGGAGATATCTTATCCAGTCAATAGAAGCACTCTAGTTGGGGCCGGGGGTGATATTAGTCCTTTCACAGAAGAAAGGGTTCTGAAAGAACTCTTAAAACTGAAGGTGGCTAAAGCAATGGGGCCTGATGGGATTCACCACTGAATTCTAAAAGAACTAAGGGAAAAACTAGTAACACCACTGACTACCCTTTTTAATAAATCATGGGAGGATGGTGTGGTACCTGAGGACTGGAGGAGGGTGGATGCGATTCCCCTTCACAAAAGTGAGAGCAAGACAGAGGCACGAACTACAGACCTGTCAGTTTGACCTCAATGGTAGGGAAAATGATTGAATCACTTCTGAAGGAAATAATTATTGAATACCTAGAGGCCAGTGGGGCACAGGACCCAAGGCAGCATGGATTCACAGCAGGAACATCATGTCAGACAAATCTAATTGATTTCTTTGATTGGGTTCCCAAAGTAGTAGACCTGGGAGGGGCTCTGTACATGGCCTACCTAGACTTTAGTGAGGCATCTGACACAGTCCCACACAAAAGATTAATAAACAAATTAGCCAGCCTGGGAGGGGTCCCAGGGTGGTAGCCTGGGTAAAACACTGGGTGGACAACAGGACACAGTGGGTAACAGTAAATGGAGTCAACAGTGAAGAAAGGGGGGTTACTAGTGGGGTACCGCAGGGTTCAGTACTGGGGCCGGTCCTTTTTAATGTCTTTATAAGTGACATTGCAGAGGGACTGGAAGGGAAAGTATGTCTCTTTGCAGATGACACAAAGATCTGCAATAGGGTTGATACGCAAGGTGGGATGGAAAGGATGAGAAGGGACTTGGCAAGGTTGGAGGAATGGTCAAATGTATGGCAGCTTAGATTCAATGCAAAAAAAGTGCAAAGTAATGCACCTGGGAAGCAAAAACCCAGGGGAAGAGTACACAATGGGGGCTGAGATACTGACAACAACAAAAATGGGACGGGACCGGGGGCTAGTCATATCAGATGACCTAAAGATGGGCCAGCAATGTGAGAAGGCAGTAAGGAGGGCTGGAGGGATACCGGGATGCATAGGGAGAGGCATCACCAGTAGAAAACAGGAAGTTGTTGGCCCTCTGTACAGACAGTTGGTAAGACCACATCTGGAGTACTGTGTACAGTTATGGAGACACCATCTCTGCGAAGTCATAGACAGGGTGGAGGCTGTCCAGAGAAGGGCAACCAAAATGGTGCAGAGTCTGTACCAGAAGACATATGAAGAAAGACTAAAGGAGCTTAAGATGTATAGCCTCGAGGAAAGGAGGGAAAGGGGGGCATGATAGAAACTTTCAAATACCTCAAAGGAATCAACAAAGTCCAAGAGGGTTGCATCTTTCAGAAAAAGGGATGTGCAAGAACAAGGAGGCACAATTTGAAGATAGAGGGGGGACGGCTCAGAGGTAATGTGAGGAAGTATTTCATCACAGAAAGGGTTGTAGATGCATGGAACAGCCTTCCTGAGGAGGTTGTGGAGTAAAAAACAGTGGGGGAATTCAAGAATGCATGGGACAGACATAAGGCAATTCTAGTGGGGGGTAGGAGGAAGTAGGCTGTTGGTTAACTAGGAACTGCAGCTTATCCGTTAGGTAGGGAAATAGGCAGACTAGGTGGGCCAAGCGGTCCTTATCTGCCATTAAATTCTATGTTTCTATAACTTCCTTTAGTTTCACTTTGCAGTCTGTGTGAGTAAGTGGAAGGATGCAGATTTGTTGCTTTTTAGACATTCAGAAGGAGCCTTAAAAACAACAGTTTTCATCTTTCTTGTTCTATTTTCTACATTTTCTGTTTGTTTAGTAATTTGTTAGGAAGGTTTGCCTGTGGTTTAGGTCTTATTTTCTTTATATTTCTGTGCTTTTTCCTACAGCCTTTTATCTGTATTTTCATTTTACTTCTGTGTTCAGACAGGCTGCTGAATTTTTGTTTAGTTATTATTCATATTTTTTCTTCCATTGTTCTGCATTTTCAAAATTCATTTTTTTGTGTTATCTTTACTTTTCATACTTTTTCTTTTAAATAAAAATGATTGGAGATGGAGAGGAGAGTGCAGAAGAGTGGGAGTCAGAGTGAGGAGAGGGAAGTTAGGGAGGAGAGCGGGCGGTCACGCATTTGACAGATGGAACACACGGTCTTATCTGCCTGAAGAGAACACCTTTACCGGTGGCACCAGCAGCACTGGTTGTTGGATGAAAGACCAGCAAGAGGCGCGATCACTTCTTTGCCTGCAGGAATGGCCCCCTTCCCCAAACACAGCCACAGCAGCAAATATCAGCTGTTCAACCACTAGAAGAACCATCAAGGGATAAAATCTTCATTCCCCCCCTTCCCTGTGGTACCACTGCCAGCAATGGCTGATCCCTGTGAGGAGGAGCCCCCACGATCACCCACCTCTGATTCCTCCCCTAGGTAGCAGCACAAGACCCTAGTTTGGGAATTTTTTTATTTGATTTGCATGCTGCCGACAATAGTGTTGTGACATACAAACTATGCCAGACAGTTGCTTGCAAATGAGGCAGACACTTTGGTACTGGTGAGCAGCACACCCACCATAAAGTGAGGCACTGCTGTGAGTGGGAAGAATATAAGAAAGTGGCTGAGAGGAGTAGAGGCAGTGCCACTCCTAGTGGTACTTCTGTGCTGCATTGGGGGCTGTGCAGCAAGTGACAGCAAGGTACACAGTTGCCAGAGGGGGGCACTGATGAGGGAAGTGTGACCTTCAGCTAAACTCAGGTGAGCACTTGAGATCCCAGCTGCAGATCCTTCTCCTTCAAGATCTCAGTTAAGAGAGAAAGTGGCACAACTCTGCATTGCGATGGAAGACCTCAGATGCAGAGTTGTATCCATGGAGGCAACACTCCAGACACTGCCATCACTGCCAACCTGGCAGACTCTGCTTGAGAAAATGGCAGAACTCTGTGGAGGAGGTGCGCTCTCTGTCCCACCCAGGCCATTGTAAAGAATAAACATTATGGGCTTGATTTTCAAAGCCCTGTTGTTGACACAAGATGCCTGCGTCAAACATAATTGTTGCAAGTGGAACCTTGTGTCAATAGATGTGTAATCTCTATTTTCAGACACAGCCTTCATCAAAAAGGGGAGACGTTGTGCCAAAAGTGGCATTGCCCCAGCCTCGTGACTCAAACTGGGGTGTGCCAGGTCGCAAGGGGGCTTGCACCATGGCAGGGCTGCAACATCCATTTTCTGCTATTTTGCAAGCCCATGGATGCAGCAAGGGACTCCACTTAGACCAGAAAAGAGGAGGTCTAAGGGACTTGCACCAGTGCCACACACTGTGGAAAAGGGGGATGTGGTTTCAAAATGGACTGCTGAGGGAAGAAGGGGCACAGGGGTTGCCATAGGTGAAGTCAGCAAGATAGCTAGATATGAGAGGGAGTGATGTAGCACCCAGCAGGGATGCCATTTGCATAGCCATACAGACGACAGGATGGGATCACCTGGGTGAGGGTTCCTGAGACAAAACGTGACATAGCACTAGGTGGGCACAACCCTGGCAGCTGCCCCATAGGTATGGAGCAGCTGCTAGGGCCTTGCCCCCCTGGTGCCATGTAACTTTCTGTCCCAGGAACCCCCACCCAGGCAATCCCATCCCATTGGCTGTATGGCTATGCAAATGGCATGCCTGTTGGGGTGCCACATCACTCCCTTTCTTGCCCAGCTGTCTCCCTCACTCCCCCAATGGCACCCCCATGCCCATTCTTCCCCTGGCCTTCTCCTGTCCAGCAGATTCACCACAATCCCTAACCATTCTGCCCCTCTAGTGTTGCGCCAGGCAGGGGGGCCAGATCCCTGTGTTAATTCCCGCAGGTGCACCACATGTTTGGTGCTAGTCTGCAGTGACTCCTTGGTTTTGGGTGCAAGGACCCTACCTTTTATAAAATTGGGCACAGGATCTCTGACGCACCCAGAGTTTGCTGCAGCCCTAGAGTGATGCACCTCATGCCGCTCTAAGGGCTGTTTGAAAACTGAGCCCCATATTGTCCTAAATTCTCATTTCCCCTCTATTTCTTATGTAATTCTTGTAATTCACTTTAGTGCCCAGAAATGCATCATATGAAAATCTAATTTCCCATTTTTTTCTCATGTCCCAGAAATTACTTGCTACAAGTCACTGAGCTTGCTATGTCAGTCAGTCTTCTACAACAGAAACAGCATCACTTACCTGTAATTCACTTTATTGCCCAGAAATGCACTATATGAAAATCTAATTTCCCATTTCCCATTTTTAATCATGTCCCAGAAATTACATATACTTCCTACATGCTGCTGCATTATGTAAGTCCGTCTCCCACCATAGCATTTTTCTGAAGTCAAAGAAATAATACATGATTCTGCTATAAGCTGTCAGTAACAGTGCTGTGACATGCAAACTATGCAAGACAGTTGGCATGGTAAATGGGGCAGATAGTTGGGCACTGGTAGGCAGCACACCCTCCTTGAAGTAAGACACCACTGTGAGAGGCAGGAATACAAGAAGTTGGCTGAGAGGGGTGGCAGTGGTGGTACTGTTAGTGGTCCTTCTGTACCACATGGGATGGTGGTGCAGCAAGCAACAACAAGCTGCACAGTTGCTGGAGGGGGCACAGATGATGGCAGTGGGACCTGCAGCCGGACTCAGGAGCTGCGGCCATGGAAAGTACCTGAGAACCCAACTGCATATCCTTGTCCTTCTCAGTTAAGTGATGAAGTAGCACAACCACTCATTGAGATGGAGGAACTCAGATACTGAGGTGTGTCCAGAGATGCCACACACCAGGCACTGCTCACAAACCTGTAGACTCTCCTTGAGGGAAAGGCGGAACTCCATAGTGGAGGTGCACCAACTGTCACACCTAGGCCATAGCAATGATATACACGATATGAATTTCTCATTTGCCATATTTTCTCACATCCTAGAAATTATATATGATACATGCTGTTGTGCTATGTCAGTCTTCAACCACAGAACCTCTCTTTAAGCACTTTAGTGGACAGAAATTCATGACAGGATGAGAAAAGACCTGTGAAGACAAGAGTGAAATTATTTTGACTCTAGTCCACTCCCCATGACATTGTATTGCACCTTTGAAAGCAAAATTAAAATACAAAACTATTAAAAAAACAAACTTTTGAAAATGTTACTTATCTTCACACTGGTGATTGTCGTGCAGTGTAATGGTACAATGGTTCCTGTTAGGGGGAGGAGGCAGCAGGAGAGGAAACCTGTGAACACGAGAGTGAAATTCTTTAGAGTCAAGCCCAATCATGGTCTTTTGCACCTGTAAAAGGAAAATGAAAATAGAAAAGGAAACCCCTCCCCCAAAAATGGAACAGTGCTTACCATCACATTAGTGCTGGCCATGATGTGTAATGGCACAATGGTGCTCTAGAGGTGGAGGAGGAGTAAGCATCTTGGTGACTGGAAGAGGCAGCAGGACAACAGAACCAGGTCCACACAGTAGTCAGTGTGTCTGGCATTTCTGCTGTGTTAAAAGTCTGGGCATTTCTGAAAGCATACATGAGATGGAGGAGGAGGAGGAGAAGGCCCATGTTGTTCCCAGGTGAGGAGGACCAGTGGAGGACAGAATGCAGATCGTTATCAGTGGGGGCAGGCATGGCAGCAGGTTTACATTAACCTAGTGTCTGGCATTTCTGCTGGGTTAAGAGTCCAGGTATTTCTGGAGGCATGAAATGGAGGAGAAGGAGGCAGTGCATGTTGTTCTTGGGTTAGGAGGACTGGAGGAAGCCATAGTGCAGAGCATCATGAGTGGTGGCAGTCATGGAAGCAGGTTCTCGTTAGTCAGGTGTTTAGCATTTCCACTGCATTAAGAGCCAGTTTTCTGGAGGAATGCATGTGTTGATGAGAAGGAGAAGGCCCATGTTGTTCCCAGGTGAGGAGGAGTGGAGGAGAAGTGGAGTCCAGAGCATGGAGTTACATTCTCTTCCTTTTTTCTGTGTAATACAAATTAATCTTTTGCTCCTCATCCCCCTCAATGAATACCCCCTCTGCATCCTCAGTATCTGAATTTCACTACATTGGAATTCTGCAGCCATAAAGTCCACATCTACCTCTGTGGTGGGTGATTGTCCTTCCCCTGCTTCAGCCTGGTGTGTCAGTGTTGCCCACAGTGATTCACTTCTATTTGGATGTATATTTGCACTGTTCAATTTAATAAATGTCAATGTAGTGACATTTTAGGGGGATAGGTTTGCATGTCAGTCTGTCATAATTGGCCCTGCAGTAGTGAACACACATTTAGAACTAGCACTAGATGGTGGGCAGCTTAAATATTTAAAAGTCACATCTGCCAGTGCAGGCCATTGTTTACCTTTGTTGTTCCAATACAGCAGGAGTTCATCATTGGCTACAAGGTGTTATATATGCCTCAACAGATATGGCTGCTGCCTTAATCCTGCATCCTCCAATGGTTCCTGCTCCTTCTTCACCTCACACTCTGCAATGCCAACCTGTACAAAGACTGGTCACAGATATTTGATTTTGGAGGTGGTTTTCTGGTTGTTTTAGTGGTAGATGCCGAAGGTGCATCTCCACATCTCTCACTTCCCTTGCTGAAAGCTGGTGAGTGTGACACACTGCATCTCATCTCAGTATTTTTTTTTAGTATTTGTGAACTACATACATGACTGATTACCATTCTTTACAGATGCTTAAATTGCTGACTACAGTCACTGCCAGTTATACTGTCCATGGTTAATATGGACAGCCATTTTCTATGGGCAAAAACTGAATTACCATACCATATACTGTATACAAGACATTGTGCCTGCTATTGTGGCCATTTTGTGGTGGTGTCATGTATCAAAATCAGCTGAATGACACTGTCACTGTTGAAAAGGCTGCATTAACAGTTGCTGTACAACATCAAACTGACTATGCTAACTGATCTACTGACAAAGAATGGTTGCTGGCAGAAAATGAAAAGCTTTTTCTGCATCTAAGAAAGTGGAGCATTTAAAAAAATAGCTGAACTGCCATGAATGAGCCAGTGGGCTCTCTCACAGAACCCATCTATCCCCAAATCTACAACTGCTGACTTGTAAAGGGAATCGGATCAGATACAGGGTATAGCAGTGTGAGCAGAACTGCATCATATAGCTCTTTACACAGACAATGTGTTGCCATACCTCTTCAACTCTGAAGAGACTCTCTCTAAAATAACCACCCTACTGCAAGCATTTGGCAATGTGTCTGGGTACAGAATAAACACAGCCAAGACAGAAAATATGTCTTTCCACTACACTTCCTCTCCAGAGACTAGACACTACTACCCATTTCATTGGGAGCTAAGTTAAAGTATATAGGTGTCCAAGTCTCTAATTCTATGCACACTGCATTTGATTATAACTATCTGCACTTCACAAGCCAAATGGCATACAACTTTTCTGGAAGGGGTTCCTGTCACTGAGTTTTTCTTGAAAAATAGCAGTGGTGTGGATGGTGACCCTTCCTAGAGTGCTCTAACTCTTCCAGGATGCACCTCTGTATATTATGGAAGCACGATGGATGGCTTGGAACAGGGAGATTTCCCATTTTATCTGGGCAGGCTGGAGACATAGGGCCCGATTTTTAAATGCTCTATGAATGCTGCAGCCCCTGTTGCACCAATCATATGGCACAGGGAGCTTGTGGCATTCTTTCTGCACCAATCACAGTCTTCATTACTGTGCACCAAATGCCACAAGTTAGACTGGCTCCTGCCACTCTAACTTGCGCCATTTAGGGGACCCCTTTTACGGGGCTTGCATCAAATCTTTGGCGCAAGCTGCTGTAAATTGTGGAAACTGTCACAACTGTACCCAATGTACTAAAATTGGGCACAGCTGCATCAGAGGAGTTTGGCGCAGTTGCAGCAAACAATGGGTCGATGCAAGGCAAGCCGTGTTAACCTTTGAAAAGAGTCAAACTGAAAACGCTATTCCTGCCCAAATCATATGGTGTATTACCCCTACTAAACCTTTACCTCTACTTTTGGACAGCAGAAATCAGATTTCTCTTATATAAGCACCTAGGCAACACACCGAATGCATGGCTGGAGTTGGAAAGAAAGCTTTGTCCCAGTGCAGACTGCATCAAGGCTTTATTGTGTATGGCACCATATCTGGAGTCCCAACAGGTAGATAACGTGACTTCAGCAACAGGGTTGCATTTGGAACTCCATCCATAAGGTGCTACACCTCACCCCTTTCCTCCTGCTATTATGGCCTGTCTTTCAGCTGGAGAACTCCACCCCCTCACTATTGAACTCGAGTTACCTTACCTGGGAGAGTTACTATCTTCAGTACCTTCTGCAGCTAATTTTTGGAGGCAGGGGTTCTCTCCTTTGCAGAAATCCAAAACACTTTCAGGCTTAGGAGACAGGAACATTATAGATTCTTCAAGTATGCCAATGCATACATGCTACGCTGAGGGGCATCCAGTCTTTGGTGTCCTACCTGTCAATTATTAACTACTTTCTCACTTTCTTTAAAAGCAGTGCAGGACCACACGTGGTCTCACAAATTTACAAAGCCTTGCAAGATACTACAGGTAACTTAACTCTGGAGATAGCTGATAAATGGGAGACAGAGTTGAAAACACAAATTTCCCTGCAGAACTGGGGAAAATCCTTCTTGGCATCCTCTAAAGTCACCAGCTCACATGCTTGGTATGAATACAGCTGAAAACAGGTCATAAGATATTGTAGAATTTCAGTGATGTCAGCCCACTTTCTGACCTCCCAATCCATGGCCTGCTGGTATTCCTGTGGGGAAACACAGGTGACACATACTCACATTGGGAAGGCTATGCCTGTGGTTCAATGGGCAGTGCAACAATGTCACTCCCCCATCAGGCCTTAAAAGGCCACTCCTCCTAGACTGTTCCAGCATTTATTTCTTCATTGCGTCCGGAGGCGCCGCTCTCCAACTTTCTCTCTCTGGTTTCCTGCCTTGCTGCTTTTCCCCAACTTCCAGCAGCTGCCTCCGGCCACTTGTTCACTTCTCCCGGTCCTCCCTTGATCATTCTGTTGTACTGCTCTGTGCTTCTCCTTTCTTGTACATTTGCTGCCATGGAGCTCTGGTTCCGCTGCAGTCTCTCCTGGCTTGCCAAGCTTTCCTTGTTCTTCCACCGTCTGCTCTGCCTCAAACTTGTAGTCTTGGCATTCTGTTTTCTGACTTCCTTCTACCATGCCGGTGGCATTGCCCCCTCCGTCTGCTACCTCGTCAGTTCCCCACCTCAGACCGCTCACCTCAATTAGATGTCTCTTCTGCCTGTTCTCCTCATTTGATCCCCTGCTGGTACTGCCACTGCTTCTCTCAGTTTCTCGCCCTCAGCTTCTCCCCATTTGAATTTTCCCTTCTTCCATAATCTTGACCACCTTGCTTCTGTGCTGGGGGGCTCTGGCCTTCCATTCGTACCTCAGTGCTTCCAGGTTGCATATGGTCTCCTGTGTCATGGGACTAGTACCTCAGCTTTCCTCGCCTGCTCTCTCTCAGGACTGCATGTTTTCCCATATGGTGCACTATTTTTGGTCTGCCTTTTACCTTTCTTGCAGCTTCTTTCTCCTGTCATGGGGTTTTGCACCACCACCCCTGTCATGTTCATCTGTTGCTGCTTACTCTCTTTTGAGATTTCCAGCCCTGTTTATTCCTGCTGTTCCCTGCTATTTTTTTTCCATCTTCTCCTCCTGGGCCCAGCTTTAGCTGCTGGCTTGCACCCGTTATTTCTCTTCTATTTTGTCAGCCATCCTGACTGCCCAGCTACAGCCCCCCTTCACCAGAGGCCCTGCATTGGGATGTGGGCTCTGGTCTGTGGATCACCCCCATCCTGCACCTGGGTTTTCTCTTTGGGATCTGTTCCATACTCTAATTTGCTGCCTCTGCATCATACCTGCAGTATTGCACTTTGTCTTGTTTGCCATGCTCGTCTCTCCTGGCTACTCAGTGCCCTGGCTGGGACTGTTCCCTGCACTGCCTGCATTCCATTGTAGGCTTTTCTTGCCCTCCTGGCTTCTCTCTCATCCCTGGTATGCTGGCCTTGACCAGCTTGCTGTCCATGATTTCTTTTTTGGGGGATCCTGCCCTATCACTGCTCCTTCACTACTCTCCTATCACATAAATCCCTCACTTCATTCATCCCCATTCTTTGGTCCCTGCCAGTCTTCAAGTGTTCAGGCCTTCAAAGCTTCCCTCCATCATCATACATAGTTCATTTCATATTTCACTTTACTGTACTGGCCTTCTAGGCCTCATTTAATATTTATAAATTGTCCATTTCATTCGTCACCATAAACCGTTCAGGCTTTCAAGGCTTCTCTCCATTATCGTACATTGTCCATTTCATAATTCACCTTAACCTTTCTGGCCTTCGAGGTTTCTCTCCATCATCGTACATTCCATGAAGTCCACATCTAGAGCATGCAAAGCTTGGAGCAGGGTCCTTCTCCTTGACCTCTAGTGAGAATGTTTTTGCCCTGGGTGGACCTTCAGTCATCCCTCATTTCGGTGACACCTCTGGATGTAGAATTTCTGACTTCAGGCTGCGAGGGGAGGGGAGGGGCTCACATCATCAGGGCCCCTTTGGCTGCCTGAGTGGGTTCGGAAGCACCCTCTACGCCATTCTCCATCTGACCGCCTCTGGTTCATCTGGTCTATTTCGTAGGCTCACGTAGGCCAACTGAGTGCCTTGCCGGTCTTTGCTCTCCTCCTTTTCTTTTGGGTGTCTAGTTGCAGAGCCATCACTCGGAACCCTCCACAGCACTCCTGTTATAAGGACAGAGTGAGAGCATCATCTAAATTGGAATCTTTTCTTTTTACCCTGATATCAACTCTATTTGCAGTAACGAGCCATCACTAACCAAAACATCCTTCTGCCTGGAAGGAAGGCGACCAAGGCCTAGGATTCTCAGAGGTTTCCTCCTCAAAGGGGGGTTTTCCTCTCCTCCATGCTGATGGTCATAATCTTAGACATGGTTAATGCTTTTCATAGATTCCATAGTTAGGTTCCACTATTGGATGGAGTCGGAAGGTGGTCCAAGCTGTTCCCTCACTCCTTAGGAAGTACGCCCTTCTGCATCTTGTCAGATTTCTCTTTGCTCATCATCCTGGTCATATCTCGTTCTTCTCCTGTCCTTCCATTCTACATTTATCACCTTAATTTCCAGTCTCGATATATTCTGATTTCTCTCCTTTTCGATGCTCAACACCCTTTTGGGTATTCTATTTGGGCTTCTTCCTAAGTTACCTTTAGCTGGGAATCATTCTTGCTGCACCTATGGGGGGACCCTACTCTAGGGTTCCTCATCGTTGTACCCCTGTAGGGTGGTATATCCCATGGATAGAGAGGTGTACAGCCACAATGTATCTAAGTCACACAAGCATACAACATATCAAGTTGCGTAAGCACATTAAATGGGAAGGCTATGCCTGTGGTTCGATGATAGGAGCAACAAAGTCACTTCCACATCAGGCCTTAAAAGACCACTATTACTGGACTGTTCCAGGATTTGTTTCTTTGTTGCCCCACCATCCTCCCCTCCTCCTCCAGTGGCATGTCTTTCTTTTCCATGGGCTTCTTCCTAAGCTACCTTTAGCCTGGAATTATTCCCATGGCACCTATAGGGGTAGAACCCTCCTCTAGGGTTCCTTGCCATTGTACCCCTGTAGGGAGGTTTATCCCATGGATAGAGAGGTGAACAGTCACAATGTATCTAAGTCACTCAGGCATACATCATATCAAGTTGCATAAGCACACTGAATATGTTGTCCAATCTGATACTCACACCATTCCTCCATAAATTGAATCTGGAACTCAGTGAGCTATTCAGCAGACCTCTCCATCTCTCAGCAGAACTCTTTTTTGATAGTGCAATACCCTTTGGGTTCAGAAACAAGAATATAAGACAAATGTGTGGTATCTTAATGACAGCAACTAAAAAGAGCATCACAAGACTATGGCTAACTTGCAAAGAGCCAGATATCCAATTATGGTGCAAACTGGTGAACCAAACCCACTGTACCTTATGGGAAAAATTACATTTTCCCTGAATGACAATCCAGATGCCTGTTCTTCCAAGTGGACCAGATGACTTCTTTATGCTATGGCAAAAGACTCAACATGGGACCTGTAAAGGCAGATACTGAGACAGTGGCAGGGATAGTTAGCCTTTTCACATGTCAGAAATTACTGAGTGAGCGTGACCCCCCCCCATTTCCTTAGTAATTAGCATAATACACCTGATACCTGTTTGATCTCTCCATCTTTTGCTTATTAATAAAATGATGGGTTCCATGACAGAAGCCACCCTAACTGGAACCTGTCATGACAATATTTGAAAAGCTCTCTTATGGGTGTTCCTCTTTAGCTGTTCCATAGAAAGTATGTCTTTTTTCACTATACAATTTTGGTTGTGGCATAAACTCCTGAAAATAGTACTGTGAGATGTAACACACTGAATATTACCGTCTATAATCATGTTATAATATGAGCTATACCTATGAACTATAAACCACAGGAAACATTATTTTAAAATAGTTAATAAAAATTATATTAAAAAAGATTGCTGATTTGATGAAACAAAGAGGAACAGATTCTGTCAGAGTTGCACACCAACTGCAATCCAAACAGAAAGAGTAAAAGAGAGGGCAAGGATGGTGAGGAAGAGGAAGCCCTTCCCGGATGGTTTCAGAATGCAAGAGGGCAAGACTCTGTCACATGTCAGAAGTGTCCCACTCCAGTCGCAAAAGGCAGAGCAGTTGGCAGCAGCTTTAGGGAGGGAAGATTTAATTCCCTTTGAGAGCTGACTGTGACACTGGAAAGACAGACATAGCATAAGCCTTTGTTGGACACATGGGGAGAAACTTTGTGCCGATGCAGCTAGTGCAGATCAGTAGATCAGTAGATCGCTGAGGTCTTGCCTGGAATGTTGGAGGCGTATGATGCAAATAATATTTTCAACACTGACTAGACCAGTATCTTTTTCTGATGTGTTGGATGTAGCACATTGGTGTTTAGAAGTGGAAGCATCCTGGGGATAAAAGAAGGTGAAAGAGCAGATCTCCCTGTTCTCCTTCCATAACATGCATGGCAGTGAGAAGAAGGATCATTTTGTCATTGGCAAGTCTGCCATCCCATGCTGCTTCTGCGGTGTGCACCATCTCCCCATCACTTACAAGTCAAACCAGACAGCATGGATGAAGGGGAACATCTTTACCAAGTGGGTCAGGATCAGGGATAAAAAAACTGAGACACAGAAAAATAGTGCTGATCCTGGATAACTTCTGTGTCCACTCTGTCATCCCTGGTCTTAAAAACTTGAAACTTGTGTTTCTCCCCCCATATACATCATGTATAATTCAGCTGCTAGACCAGAGCATAATCTACTTCCTAAAACAGCATTATGTGTGCTGTATATGGAGAGGGTCCTTGAGGTGCTTAACTCCAGTGCTGATCTGACCAAAAGCCAATGTGTGAAGAAGATCACTCTCTCAAATGCAGTCAGGTTGCTAAAGCAGTCATGGGATTTAGTCACAGCACTAACCATCCAGCACTGATGTACAAAGACTGGGTTTTGAAATCTTGTCAGACTTACCAGAAAAAAATGATGAGCAGGACAGCGAATCTCCACCCGGACTGGCTACGGAGGAGTTCACTGAACTCTGTCACCGAGGTGGTGGCAGTCAGGAGCAGCCCAGTGACAACACTAAGGAGGTTTCCATAAAAATGCCCCCCAACAATGATGAAGGTGAGGAACCAGAGCACAACGAGGGTGAGGAAGAGCTGGAGGAGACTGCTGTGACTCACACCAACATTCGTGTTGCACTTTTAATGTTGCGTTGAGTGATAGAACAGAATGAGGATCCATTGCTGGACTGGGATGCACTACCCACTAGCGAGGGAATCTGGCATTCTTACTGTAGTGTGGACACTGTGCAGAAAACAATAACTGACTTCTTTCTGTAGGAAAACTAACATTCTTTTCCTTTCAGGTTGCAACTGCAGAATTGCCGAGTTTTTCTTCCCTTGCAGGTTTATGTGTGCCAAGTTTCTGTTTCCTAACTGGTTTTATGCTGAGTTTTTGTAACCCAGGAGCTATGTCCCAACAGGCTACAAGCTCTGGCTGCCTACCTAGATGCAGGTTGAGGGGCCTGGATTCAACTGGATTTAACTATTACCAGGGGCTCTATTTTGACAGTACTACTATTAGCGTGGTGCCTCCACCCAGAGAATTCTTCAAGTGGGTTAGATGTTAAACTAGCACAACCCTCTGGGAAGTTGCACCTACCCACATCCCCGCCTAGTGACCTTACACATAAATCCCCATAACACACTTTACTTTGCGTTCAATTTACAATTAAGGGAGAGTGCTAATAATATGCTCACAGTGACCACACTTACCAACAGGGTCTGGAACTCTTGCATGTACCCTGCACCCCTTTAAAGAAACCATTTTCCAGCAATAACAACACAATACCTTACAGTTATTTGAATTAACCCAGCACTCTGTAATAATATGCTCATGGACCAAGTTAACATTCAAAAAAACAAACTGACTTATTTAGGAGTTTAATCAAGGGGTAGGGGATGCAAATGGAAATTAAATTAGTTAGTACTTTAGGTTTCAGCAGTATTTTTTAATTACAGTATATAGCACTTGACACGACACATCCCCGGACTGTCCAGTTATTCTCACTGAGTACCCAGTATAAGCTACGTCGCAGGTCTGAAGCATTGCTGTGGGTCAGCTGGCATTGCAGCTGGTTGGGGCCCTTAAATAAAATATTGATTAATAATCCAGTTATCTTTAGCTTTTCCAATATGCACAGACTCTTTAAACCCACAGGAATTTGTAATCCACAGGCACGATGGCCTGCAAAACAGTCTAAACAGCAGCTTGAAAATGGAAGGCAAATCCGATGGCAAAACACTTTAAATTGGTTGTAGGGACAGGCCCTATTATTACTCACTGAACCATGGACCTCAGGCTCTGGGATGATTTCCAGGTCGACTTCCCTCAAGGCAAGATTCAGCTCTCTGGCTTGTAGCTGCAGGCTGTAGGACTTTGTCCTTTTGGCAAGAACCAGGATATATGAATCTGGGCTGGTATGACCTCCCCCCTCACTTCAAGACATCCCTCCCAAGAGTCGCCGTAACCAGCGATGATCTTCATCGCAGGAGCTGACTCCCTTCTTTGGCCATCTAGCAGCTTAAGCAATTTATTTGTCATCAGAGGCTCAGCTTTGTTACAGTTCCAGCAAAGGCCACACAGCTTACGCACTTGCAATCTGCAGTCCTAGAAATGTAAGCTGGCAAGACAGAATTTTAGGTCTCCCACCGGCAAATGAGTTGGAGACAATTCCAGTGACCTCAGGCTTGCGAATTAGGCCACAGACTCTGAGGCAAAACAGCTTCTCACCAAGATGCAAGTTGGGGATCTTTCATGCTCTTATCCCACTTTCAGTCTGGAATTTAGCTCCTGGGAAATTGCTTCTTTTTCTCCTTTTCTGGAGAACTGCAGCTCGGTCTGCAGACTTGGTAGTCCCAATGATTCACAAAGAGTTCAGGCTGAGGAAAGGCAAAGCAGGCCTCTCTCCAAATTTCCCTGAGTTGCAGGGAGCCTTGTAACTCTGACCATAGACTCCCCAAGACTGACTCAGACTGCCCAGAACTGAACCCAGTCCCTCTTAAATAAGGAGCAAAGTTCTAGTCATACGATTGGCTGCCCAAGTTATCTAAAACTGTCTAAGTCTCTTTATTGGTTAGATTCTGGGCACCTATAATTGTGTCTCCTTTTTCCTCCAAAAGTCTCTGGCAAGTCCCAACAGTCTCTAGGAATAATCCTGGCTTGTGGTTGGCTGCAGAGCTGCAAAGATGGCTGCTGAATGTACAGTCTTTATGCAGTCCTTATAGTCCCCCATAAATAAAGTCCTGAAAGTCCTGGCGCAGCCCGTCCAAGTACTTTTATTAAATAATAACCCCACAGTTACTGTACATAGCCATTTTAGTGCTCTTAACAGTGACCACAATTATTTACTTTTATACTTAGCACTTTCCATGTCACTGCTCCCACAGTGCAGACCCCCTAGGTGGCCGGCAGCATCCTCAATAATTTTCATTAGGGCTTATGCATATGTATTAGCCCCAATCCTAGCTCTTCTCAGCACTTGTTATTTAAAATATCTAGAGAGATCTTTTAGCCCTTGTTTTGGTAGCTGGTCCCCAATTTTGACAAACAGGGGCACTGGGACCATAGAAACACCTTTCCAGTGACTGTGATGGTGGTTGGTAAATTCAGTGCGCTACCCACACATGTGTGAGCGCCGGCCAGCTTAAGGAAACACTGGTGGCTTGCAATCGTGCTCTGTGAGCCCAGAATTGGCTAAACAAGCATGGAGGCTGATTGGGGGCCCTGAGAAACAGATAACAACTCAGGCTGTGGGGGTGGAAAGTCGGGGACACAAGGAGGAGGAATGGGCAGATGGGAGGCATTAAGGTAAGCCCCCCAAATGGAGGGCGTTACATTTTTTTATAATTTTTCTTTGATAATTATGACAAAACAGTACTGTGCAGTGATTCTGTCCTTATTTTTATTACAGTACTTTGTGTGGTTTTGAATGTTTGGTGTGGTTTTTGTAAGACATGCTAATTGCTGATGTCCCCCCAAGCACAACACATAGTGTACTGATATGCTGTCCATTCTGTATAGCAGGCAGAATGGTAGAACATGAATGCTCCTGCTAGAAGAAGAGTAGACTGTACCATCATCAGGTATGGCTGAAAGCCCCTCTTTGTACTGTGGACCCAGCACTGATGCAGTACCAAAATCCACAGATGTCAGGATAAAATTTGGGTGTCTGTTATGATCAAATACATTAAGCATGTGTTCAGACAATGCACAGTTTACAGAGTCACCTGTTGCCTCAAAATGCTGCTTCACATTATGAATGGTCTGCCTCAACACCCAGAACAGTGGGATGGCCTGCCTAATAGAGGCAGTGTCTCCACTCACTACCTGTGTGGCATGATCAAAAGACAACAGGATCAAAATCAACCCATCCACAAGCCTCCACTGTTCTGCTGTTTGTGACATAGAAGTTCCAAAGCTGTCATGACTTGTATGAAGTAGCATATACTCTGATAGGGCATTGTATTGTTCATACATCCACTCCAGCATAGATGGGGTCAAATTCCACCTCATGACAACCTCCTGGTTTAAGTGGTGATGAGGCGGGCCATTTTTGTAATTATAGTACGTACTTAGTCAATGGCCTTTCTGGATTAAGTAAACTGGCCACAAAAATTCAGTAGCACACAGTGAGTACTTTAGTGTCACATGGCCACAAGAAGTCTAGCACAACCAGGTTTAGACAATGTGCAAAGCAGGGCACCCTAACAAAACCCCCATCACTAATAGCCTCAACACCATTTATACAACCGTCACTGGCTATGAAGCCTGCTTTAAGGATAATGGGTTCAACCAAGTGATCGTCTCCCCCAATGTCAATTCCAAAATGTTGTCCCCAGTGTGCAAATCAGGCATGCTCTTCATAGCCAGTGTTGTATTCTTGTGAATTCCAGGCATGTAGCTTCCATTACAATTAGGTCACTTGCATTTGTATTAAGGCAATGACCAGCCCCCTTCAATTCTACACAATGTGCTGTTATGCACATAAACGAACTAGCAGCTATTGGCCCACTGCTCCACATATCTGTGGTAAGATGGAAGTATGAATTGGAGGAACGCTGCAGGGCACGTGAAACTTCTTTTTCAAGAACATTCCCTCAGGCAGAAATGGTGTCAAGAAACTTGTGACTTGATTGAGGGGTTTTGTCAGGATGCTGCTGCTGCTCCTGCTGCTGCTGTTCCTCATCAGTGACTTCACACTTTCAGGGATACTGCTGACTGGTACCAGGTCAAAATAGCACTGCCAAAATAGCGTGGCAGGAACCACACTGTGTAAAGTCTAGAAACATTTAGAGTGACAGGGGTATACAGTAATAGCGGTAGAGAATTACAGCTACCCCATCGCTGTGCGATTAAGGTCGGAAGAAATCAACTTGTCGTATGTGTGGTGCCCGGTCAAGCCATTCTCATGGTGGAGTGGCTAAGGTACCTGCACATGGCAGGGTTGAAGACTTGGGACCATGGTTTGGGTCCCCCCATGTCTCCTGGTGTTGCTGCTTTTTTTTTTTATTTAAAAAGGAAATTTCCTTCCTCCTGATTTTCCCTCCATCCCCGAAGTTCACACCCCCTCAGAGTTGATTATATTAAATCCAAGGGGTGTGTGTGGGGGGGGTTGGGTGGAGCCCTTCACAAAAACAAAGAATTTGTATTAATTCCTGTGATGTGCACTTTCGTTGTGATGGTTAGTGTTTTGACCGACGTTATTTGGGCGCATGACATTTTGCTCACGCATTGTTTGCCACGCTATTTTTGTTAGCGACATTATGACCGCATGCCCTGCCGACCTACTCCTTCTCCACTGTCTGTTCCTCCACAATATCCACCACCTCATCTCTACCTCCATAACCACCTTCAAACACTTACTGCTGAGGTGCTTACGCCCTAGATATATGTTTGACATTAAGATGGGTATGCTGTCCACCTGTGCCAGCATGAGACCCTTTCTTGATATGGCTTACTTGGGCCTGACAAAGTTGGCATATTGCCACAGAGTCATCTTTTGGATCAGTAATAAAAAAAGTCCCACACAACGGATTTTGAAGGACGCACAAATTTATGAGGAGCACCAGCTGTGGTGGCCACTACACTCACACTTGTTCCTATTCTGGGATATGTGTCATCGTCTGTAATCTTTTGTGACAGAGATTTCCTGCCCTTCAATTTAAAAAATTCATACACTTTGCTTATCACCTTTTTTTTTTCTTTTAGGGTCTTCCATGACAGACTGAAGACAGCGTCATCATCACTTTTACCCTCCATTTCCTCCTCCTCCTCCTCCTCTTTTCGCAGGTCTTCTGCTTTCTCATTTTCCTGACATGCCAGTGGTACACACAACTCTGCCACTGCATCATCCTCAGATTTAAGTCCAGTACCACTAACCACTGGGGACTGTTTTAGGCATTTTTAACACCACTGTGATTACTCACTGGTGTTGATGGAGTTGTGGAAATCTCAAATAACAGATATTGGCTCCGGTTGCCACCTCTCTCCACTAAGAGAGCAATCAAATGAAATGCTGTAAGCATTTTTTTTAACAGAACTCTTACCTTCACACACTGCAGATACACTACTACCTTAAGCAATCATATCACACCCTCATCTGCCTCAACCAGTGGTCACCACTGCTGCCTTCCCTGCCTTTTCTCCCTGTCTACCCTTTCCTTTCCCTATACCACTCATTCTAATGTGGCAATGTGTAGCAGTATTAGTGACCGGAACAATAATAAACATACTGCAAACAGTAAAATAGTTATGATCAAATAAAAAAAACCTCAAAATAACAAGAAAGGGTTAAAGTACTGTGAAAACAAGCACTTGTCAATGCCAAATGTTGTCTTGCTGGCATTGGCATTGGTATTGGTAGTGCAGGAGTTAGAGAGATGCACAATAGGAATGGCAGTGAAGTATGGAATTGACGCCAACCTCACCCTACCCTGCAGAGACTGACAGGCATTGAGGTGTGCCTTTGGGTCGTCAGCTCTAACGCTCATGCCATTTCACCTCACCCTACCCTGCACACTTTGACAAGTGTTGCATTGTGCCTTGGGGTCATCAGGCCTTACGCTCACCCCAGTCCATAGGGAAATACTTTGAGATGGGTGCAGTATATGAGAATGGGGTGAACTTTGAGACTGAAGAGTCCAAGGTACATCTTGATGCCTATCACTGGCTGCAGGGTGGGGGTTGGGGTGGAATGGCATGAGCATTACAGCCAACAATCCAAAGTCACACCCCTAATGCCTGTATGTCTCTACAGGGTGGGACGTTACAGTTAGAAACCCTAACACCCCGGGCATTTGTTGGTATTTGCACTCCAAATTTTCAACATGGGCTTTCTGTGACCCCACCTCATGAAAGCATTTGGGACCTCCACTCATGAACATTGGCACTGTGATTTTGTTAATCTGTCCCGAACATTGATTTCCCACAGCGACCGCGTCATTCTGTGCCAGATGTGCGAAAATGCATTTCAGGCAGGATGTGAAAAATGACAGCTGAACTGTACATAAGGAGGTGTAAAGAAATGGCAATGTTGAAAATCTGGAGTGAAAATATTAAAAATTCACGAAGTTACGAGAGTATGTGGAAACTGCGCAATGCATGCTCTTAACACAGTCATTTTTTGGAATTTTTTCACCAAATTTTCAACATAGGCATTTTGGGACCTCTGCTCATGAACCATGCCACTGTGATTTTCTTAATCTCTCTCGAACATTGATTTCACAGAGCGGCTGAGCCATTGTGTGCCAGATGTGCAAAAATACATTTTGGGCAGGATGTGAAAAATGACAGCTGTACTGTTCATAAGCAGGTGTGAAAAAATGGCAATGTTGAAAATCTGGAGTGAAAATATTAAACATTCTTGAAGTTACGAGTGTGTGTGGAAACTGCGCAATGCACGCTCGTAACACAGTCATTTTTTGGAATTTATTCACCAAATTTGCAACATAGGCTTTTTGGGAGCCGACTTCATGAACAGTGGCACTGTCATTTCATTAATCAGTCCGGAAAGGTGATTCTGCGCAGTGACCACAAAATCACCTTTCGGGACAGAATAACAAAATGACAGTGACTGATTTCATGAGGTGGGGTCCCAAGAACCCCATGTTGAAGATTTGGAGTCAAAAGTCAAAAACAATGGCTGACATATCCACCTAAGTTGAACCCCCTCCCCATTGATGCTGTTATACAGCTTACCAGCATTTCTTCAGTTCGTGGTCAGCTTTGAAAACTACAGACGTGTTCTTGCTCCAGCAAAGATTGTGGCACCAGACCTCCGGAGGTAAGTATGGGGTGAGGGGTGTGTGTGGAGAGGTGTGGTGTGCAGAGGGTGGTTGCAGGTTGGGGGCCCTCTGGACTCAACAATGGACCATTTTCCTTTTTTTAGGAATGGACATCACGGGAAGGTTTTTTTTATTTACAGGTGAAATAAAACAACTGTTAGGCACACTGGGGGTGGGCTCCCAGTGTGCCCCATGACTTTAGAGGGTTATGTTGGCCACACTTGGCCATTCTTGGATTCCCTTCCCTTTCAGGAGGTGTTAATCAATGCCAGGTCAATTAGGAATAAGACTGCAGTGGTTGCAGATCTTGTTGCTTCTGTTGACCTGGCTTGCATCACAGAGACCTGGCTGGATGGAAGTGCAGGCCCTATTTTGGAGTCTGCAGTTCCGGCTGGGTTCTCAGTGATTCATTGCCCGAGAGTGGACTGTAGGGGCGAGGGGTGGGTTGCAGTCTGTTTTAGACAGGAACTGGATCTTAGGTTGGAGGCACCAACTCCTTTGAATGTATTGTGGGTGCAGGTGCAGGAGCAGGCTACAGGATCTTTCTCATTTACCGTCCACCAGGTGATAGGAGGTAGCTTCTGAAGGAGGTTGCAGACTTCATCACCAAAATGGTATTGGAGTTCCCCAGATGGTTAATTCTGGGGGACTTCAATGCCTGGGTCAACAATGAATTCTAGCCATTTGGACAAACCCTCCTCCAATTGATGGATTCATTGGGCCTGACATGGGTTATTACCTCTGCAACTCACAAAAGGGGGCACACAATGGACCTGGTGTTCCGCCTGGGGATGGAGATCTCCGATGTGGAGGTGGAGCCAATCAGTTGGTCTGATCATCATGCCCTGAGATTCAGTTTCGCAGCCCCCAGAAATAGGCCTGCCCCTAAGGAGTTAGTGCAGTTCTGTCCTTTGATAGGAGTTACCTCAGAAGGCCTAATGACACAACTGGACTTCTCTGGACTTCCGGTGGATAGCATTGACCCAGTACCCCTGGTGTTGGCCTATAATAGGGCTATTGTGGGGGCCTTGGATGTCATTGTTACAACTCGTGTTCACCCCCTTACCCTTCACCCAGGGGCCCCATGGTTTAATGGGGAGACTGTGAGCTGAAAAGACAAGGGTGAAGATTGGAAGGACACTAGTGGAAAACTCACCTGTAGGTGGATAAGCTTAGCTTGTTGGGTCATTACAAGATCTACCAATTAGCGATTTCCCATAAGAAGGCAGGCTTCCAGTTCAGGGAAATTGCTACAATGAGGAATAGGCCAGCCCAGCTCTTCCGGACTGTGGACAGACTGTGCAATTCAACCTGTCTTCATGCTGGTCAAGTGCTGTCACAAGTACAGTGTGAGGAGTTTGTGAAATTCTTCACTGATAAGATGTCCACTATCAGGGATGAGATCAGCCAATGCCTTCCCATTGGATCTTGCACTGATCAATCGGGTGGTACCAATGCCCAGTTGACTTGGTTCACCTTTAGCCAATCAGCAGTCATAGATATAGTGAGGATTGTCCAGACTTTGTGGCCAACCTACTGTAGTTTGGATCTGGGCCCTAGATGCCTACTAGTGGGGTGTGTAGAGGTCATCAGCCCAGTCCTGGCTGGGATAGTGGTGGTTTCATTGGAGAGAGGGATCTTTCCAGATCCCTTAAAGGAGGCATTAGTACACCCCCCTTTTGAAAAAAAAACTCCCTTGACCCCGACTGCCCAGCAAACTACAGACCAGTCTCTTACTTACCCTTTATTGAAAAAGTTATTGAGAAGGTGGCCACCTTGCAGCAGGAGGATCATTTGACCAACCACAATTTCTATGACCCCCTTCAGTCTGGCTTCAGGCAATGGAATAGCACCGAGACGGCCCTGGTGGGGTATTAAATGATCTCTTGATGGCAAGGGATCGGAGAACCCGTTCCATCTTGGTTCTCCTTAATCTCTCAGCAGCATTTGACACTGTGGATCATGGAGTGATGCTCGAGCACCTGTGGTTCTTCTGTGGACTGAGGAGGGCAGTCCTCAGTTGGTTTCGATCTTTCCTCATGGGCAGATCTTGGAGAGTGGTGTCGGAGATTCACTCCTTGGCCCCTCACTGGCTGCCCTGAGGGGTTCCACAGGGTTCAGTGCTGTCCCCCATGTTATTCGCGGTGTATATGTTCCCATTAGGGGACATTATAAAAAGGTATGGGCTGAGCTTTCATTGCTATGCTGATGACTCTCAGTTCTACATGTCTTTTGTGCCTGAACAGGAGTCTTATTCTATCATGGTGTTTAATAACTGCCTGCTGGAGATACAGAACTGGATGAGTACTAGTTGGCTTCTGTTGAACTTGAGTAAAACAGAGGTATTGGTGGTGGACCCTGGTTTTAGGACGACAGGGGCATGGGCGGGGAAACCCTCAGGTTTATACCTTGAGGGGACCCCGCTTGTGGCCTCGGGCAAGGTACTTAACCTGGGCATGGTATTTGATGAGGGCCTGACCCTGAGGATGCAGGTTTCAGCTGGAGTCACCATCTAAGGAATATAGCCCAGGTGACGTACCTGGTCCTACCCAAAGATCTTCCTACCTTGGTCAACGCCTTTGTCACCAGTCATTTTGATTACTGCAATGCCCTCTATCTATGGCTACCGGAGGTGGATATCCATCGCTTGCAGCTAGTGCAGAACGAGATGGCCAGGTTGTTGACTGCAACCCCTTGATCCAGTCATATAACACCTGTGCTACGTGAACTGCACTGGCTGCCCATACAGTGGTGGATCACCTTCAAGGCCGCATTGCTGACCTATAATGCCCTACATGAGTTGGGATCTCACTACCTGAAAGAGCTCCTGTTTCCTTACTGCCCCTTCCGCTCACTCTGATCCTCTGGTGAGGGATTGCTAGAGATTCCCAGGGTATCTCTGAAAACATCTGGAGGAAGATCTTTTGCCTTTATGGCACCTACTCTGTGGAATTCTCCACCTCGCCAGATATGAGATAGCCCGACCGTGGAAGGATTTAAAAAATCCTTAAAAATTACCTGTTTAACCAGGCATTTTCAGGGACTTATTGATAGATTGTTATTGTTTTTACTGATTTTAAATATAATATTGTTACTGTATGGTATATTGTAAAGGAACCCTGAGCTCAGGAAGGGTGCCTTATATAAATACAATTTTACTTTAGTTACTTTACTTACTACTTTATTTACACTGGAGTGGGCTCCCAGTGTGGCACACAATGAGGGTGGGGTAGAGTAGGACTGGGGCAGGAACATGCCAATGCGGTCGACTTCGGAACACATGAAGCACACTGGGGTGGGCTCTCAGTGTGCCACACAATCTTGAGGGGGGGTTATAAACATGCCAACAGGGGGACTGGGCACCCCCATAGTTGGCTTTCTAAGGATTGTGAGAGGCGAATGGCGACAGCCACTGCCATGTTTATTGAAATATTTCAGCAGACAAGGCACGTCCTGCAATGACGGGGAGCTCCCTCATTGTGGCAGCAAATTTCTTTCAAGTTGGTGGCATGCTTCTCAAGGGCTGTCATAGACAGTGTGCTCATTCATTGGTGCCACAGAAACAAGCCTCAAAAAGCAGTGGCGGCATTGGCCACAACAATGCCACACCTCTACAATCTGCTACTCCAGCAAGCTGCCACAAAATGTTGCTTGTGCTGCACGTGCAAGACAACATAAAGATTAATATAAAATATTAACAACCACTAACCTGAGCTGTGGACAAATGTTAGTATTTTAACTGCACTGGAACACTGAGAGTGTACAGAAATTAAGAGGCCTTGAGATAAAATGTGAAATGAAATATTCAGGACTTGAGAAAAATTAGTTGTCTGAGAGTGGCAGTGAAAACTGAAAATGCACATAAAGTTTCTGAAACTAAAGCTGTTGCTGGTTACGAACATACAAACATACGAAATTTGGCATCAGATAAAGGCCTAGAGGTCTATCAAGTCTGCTCGAATGTGCAGCTAGCACCCCTTATTCTGCAGCTGCCCCTCCCTTCCACCCTTCCCCTTCATTAACCCTCCCCCCTGTCCTATCTCATCCTCATTTGAAGCAGTCCACTGTTCTACTGCATACCACTTCAGCAGGTAATGCATTCCACCCAGCCACCACCCTCTCTGTAAAAAAGTGTCTCCTCATCTCCCTCCTGAACCTTCCTCACTCCAGTCTCATATCATGGCCCCTGGTGACCCTCCCCTCCCTTACTTTGAACAGCCCCTCTGTACCGGTCTTGTTTATTCCTTTCATGTATTTAAAGGTTTCAGTCATGTCACCCCTGTCTCTCCTCTCCTCCAGTGAGTACATGCTCAACTCCTTCAGCCTCCTCTCGTATAATAAGTCCCCCAGCCCCTTGATCATCTTTGTCACTCTGCGCTGCACCCCCTCCAGTAACTTAATGTCCCTCTTCAGATACGGACGCCAGTACTGCACGCAGTACTCCAGGTGTGGTCTAACTAATGACCTATGCAGTGGCAGAATAACCTCCTCCCTCCTCGAGGATATACCCCTTGCAATATAACCCAGCATTTTGTTGGCCTTTGCTGCTGCCTTCCTACATTGTGCCGAGTTGTTCATTGACCCTGTAATGAGCACACCCTGATCCTTCTCCTCCTCTTTCTGGGCTAGCTGCAATCCCCCTAGCTGGTAACTCCTCCTTGGGTTCTTCATCCCAAAATGCAGCACCTTGCACTTTTTGGCATTAAAGCCCAGTTGCCAGGTGTCTGACCAGGTTTCAAGCTTTGCTATATCATCCTGCAACCCCTGCTATCCCCCTAGGTTATCCACCACCGCGCCTACCTTGGTATCATCAGCAAACAGACTGATCTTGCTCTTGATGTCCCATGATATGTCTGCAATGAATATCCCAAACAACACTGGGCCCAACACTGAGCCCTGTGGAACACCGCTCGTCACCGCCCTTGGGTGTGAGAGCTCCCCACCCACCACCACCCTCTGTTGCCTTCCCTGTAGCCAGTTTCCTACCCATCTCACCAGCTTTGCACCCACCCCTTGCCTACTAACTTCCTTCCCAGCCTTCCATGTGGCACTGAGTCGAATGCCTTAATGAAGTCCAGATACAGGACATCCACTGCATGACCCCTGTCCAGTTGCCTAGTTACCCAGTCCTAGAACTCAACCAGGTTGGTTTGGCAGGATCTGCCATGTATGAAGCCATGCTGTCTACTGTCCTGTAGTCCTTTGGCCTCTAGGAGGGCCACCAGCCTCTTGTTCAGGATGGTCTCCATTAGCTTACCCACGATGGATGTGAGGCTCACTGGTCTGTAGTTTCCCGGTACATCCTTGGGGCCACCCTTGTGGAGGGGCACCACATGAGCCATCCTCCAGTCCTGAGGTACACACCCCGAATGTAGTGAGGCATTAAATAGGTCTGCCAAAGTTCCTGCAAGGACCTCTGCCAGCTCCTTCAGTACCCTGGGGTGGATGCCATCTGGGCCTGGCACCTTGTCCACCCTCAGTGCCTTCAAACCCTCACGAACTCTGCTCTCCATGGTTTCCTTATCTGTCACCACTTCCCCTGCTTCTGCCATTTCTCACCACTTGGGTGTCACCCCTCTTCTCTTTAGTAAATACTGAGCAGAGTACTCATTTAGTGCTTCCGCCTTATCACACCTACTTCCACCCAACTCCCTCCTTCCTAATCCTTACTATGTGGTCCTTACAGCTCCTTTTCTCCCTGATGTACTTAAAGTCCTTCTCCCTTCTTAATGCCTTGTGCCAGCCTGAGTTCCGTAGATGCTTTGGCTCCCTTACTGCCCTTGTCACCTCCTTCGATTCTGTCAAGTACTCCTCCATGTCCTCCCCTCCCTGTTTCTTGTGCTTCCTAAAGGCAGCTTTTTCCTCCTTAACTTTTCCATGACCTCCTTGCTCAACCAGATCGGTTTCCTTAGCCTCAGCCTTCTTGCTCTGGGCTTTGCAGCAGAGTTTGGTTGCCTCCACTATCCCCAGCTTTATGAGCTCCCACCTCTGGTTAGTGTCCATACTAGATTGAATTCTGGCGGTACCCTTTTACCACTTCCCCCATCCTCCCAAAGTCAGCCATCCTGAAGTCCAGCACTCTTGTGCCAAATTCCACTCCTTCCTTGCCCATATCCAATGTGAGCCATACTGAGCGTTGGTCACTCCATGACAGTGGTTCCTCCACTGTAAGTTCTCTCACAAAGTCCCCATTTGCCAGCACAAGGTCAAAGGTATTTCATAACCTGGTTGGTTCACTGACCATTTGCAGCAGGAAGCTGTCCTGGAAGGCATCCAGCAGTACCTGCTCCCTTCTGTTCCTGGTTGTTGGGGTGCTCCAGTCCACTCCTGGCATGTTGAAGTCCCCCACAATCACCACACTATCCTTCTCGCGGGTCCTCGTGATCTGTCCCACTAGTTCCTCTGTCTAACTCCTCCGTCTGAGATGGTGGCCTGTACACCACTCCCATTCTAAGAATCCTATTCTTGAATCCTGGATTTGCATCTAAAGTGACTCGCATCACCCTCCTCCTCCTCCCCTTCCTCCCTTACACACTTCAGTCCTTCCTTCACATATAGTGCCACCCCCCCTCCTTTCCCAATCACTCTGTCCCTATGAAATAATCTGTACCCTGGTACAGACAGGTCCCAGTCATTGTATGGGGTGGCCCATGTTTCCGTGATGACTACAATGTCCACTTCTCCCTCTGCCATGAGAACCTGTAACTCTGCAGTTTTCCTCCCAAGGCTCCTAGCATTAAGGGTAACCACCTTCCACCCTCCCATCCTGCCCTCCTTTCCTAGCATCACCAACAGTACTTGCCATTTGTCCTTTGTCACTGTTATGGGGGGTAAGCTCATATGGTTTCCCAACCTGTGGTCTCTGCATATCTCTTCCCCAACTGCCACCCCCAACTCCTAGTTTAAATTCCCAACGTCCTCTATGTACTCCTCCATCCTCTGTTTCAACACTTTCTTTCCCTCCTCACTCAAGTGTAGTCTGTCCTTGGCATAGAGACTACTGTCCTCCCAGGTCCCTCCCCCAACAGCCCATACCCTTTAGCACAACACCAGGTTCTTAGCCATCTGTTAAATTCCTCTATTCTCAGCTTTCTTGTTGTGCTTGCCTTTGGCACAGGAAGTATCTCTGAAAAAGTTACTGATCTTCCTGCCCCCTCACATAATTGTGCTAGTTCCTTAAACCTCCTCTGGACTGTATCTACTGTCTTGTCAGCCAGGTCGTTTGTCCCAAGATGTATAATTAAATAAGGCTTGTCCCTACCCCTTCTAGCATATTTCAGAATAGACTGTCCCACCCTTTCTGCTGTCATTCCTGGCATGACCTCCACCCAAATGCGACTATGCCTCTCCCCCTTGCTACCCCACCCAACTCCTCTTAGTATTGAGTCCCCAGCACTAAGATACCACCCCTCTTACTCCCTGCTTGCTTCCATTCATCTCCCTCTCTCATTTCCAGCTCCTCTTCTTCCTCCTCCTGCACATTATTTCCCCCTTTTACCCCTGTTGCAATTCTCTCAGCAGAACTTCCCCCCCGCTCCAGTTTGGTCCAGGCATTTATCAATTACTCCTCTAATTTCATCATTTCCCTCCTCCACCTTCTTCCTCTCTAGCAGTGCACAACTATTTTCTGAAGGCCCTTCACAAATGCCTGTTCCATCTCTCTTCATAGTAACCTGTTCTCTCCTTTCCACTCCATGACTTTTGCCACTTCTTCACCTCCCCTCACAATTCCCTATCTCCTCCTTCCATTTGTCTTTTGTCTCCTGACCTGGTTTCCCCGGCAATTGTTCTTCCTGGCCTGGGCCCTTTGTCTCTGCTTCCTTCTTCTGACCTCTCCTCACCACTGTTGGCTTAAATCGCCCTCCTGATCTCCCTTCTTCCTCTCTCCAGTATTGGGCCAAACCCACCCCAATCTGCCTTGCCTGTCTTAGTTCCTCCTGCAGACCCTCAATCTCCTTTCTAAGTTTTTCTATGTGGTTGCACACTAAACATCTTCCACACTCAGGCAATTTTTAGAAAGATTGGTGCACATGATTGTTACAGCCTACCACCCTACCCATTGCTGTCGTTGCCCACGGTGACCCCCACCCTTCCAGATGCAGGATACCAAACTCCCCCAAGTCTCCTCTCTCCTCCCTCTATCAGTGCAAAACATTTTCTTTATTCCTTACCTCCTTTGTTTACTACGTTTAGATATATTGAGCAACTGCTTTTTATATTCCTATCCTTCCTATCCACACTCAAAAGCAGACTTTAAGTAGCCATTGCACAACCTTCTTCAAACTCCTACTCCTCCTTTCCCCCAATGCAATATCAATGCGAAAAAGTAATAATGAAAGATCCTAGATTTGCATTTACTTCTCTTCCACTGAGAGAGCAGTCACCTCTTCACTTGCTGCTGTTCCTTTCCTGGATGTCTGCTTTTGCTATGACAGGTGCACATCCTTTGCCTGTTTGAGGAAGTGATGTCAGAACCCCTGGTAAAAAGGAAATAATGGACCAAGGGTGGAACCAGCCCAAGTCTTCCAGAAACAGATTGCAGATAAGGTCTGTCCCTCCCCCCACTCACAGCACTAATACAGAACAGCAGCACCTCACAGAAAGAGAAAGGAAAAAAAAATTAACTGTAGGCAAAAACATTCAAAATGAAGTCTATAGATGCAGATGTTGATAACACCAAGTAGAATATTTTTTTTTTTTAAAAGTTTGTTTTATGCAAGGAACAGCAGTAAAAATCGAGTCAAAACTGAGCTCTTAGTACAGTGCAGATCGTATCTCCTGAACACACTTCCTAGAATGGCATACAGTACAGCTCTTCTGGTTTATTTCCTGCTGCAAGATAATCATGTGTTCTGCAGGTCACATGGTGCAGCAACAGCACTGAATAACTCAGCACCACCACGAACGAGATCTAGAAATGCTTTGTCAGACTAACTCCCTTCATGGACCAGTGGAGCATGGGGCACACCATGGTGGCAACGTACTGTCTGTTACTTTGAGAGGACACTGTTCTACTACATGCTTCACTAATTGGGGAGAGGAAATGGAGCTGCATAGGACACCAAGGGTGAATACATGATGCCCAACCCTTCTTCCACACCCCAACAAAGGAACAGTGTGTATGGGATGGCTTCTAGGCTGGAGAGATGGGTTGGGACAAAAACAGGAAACAAAAACACAGGGATGCTTCGCCTACTGTATGCATACAAGGCTGTATGCTGCACAAGACCCAAACATATGGCACACTGTATCCAGGGGAAATGTTTTCCAACGACAGGACCAAAGTTTGACCACACTCCTAGAGCTGATGTGCTGAATACAGTGTGCAGAATAGACACTAAGGCTTTTTTGTGTATTGTTTGCAATTATATACCAAGTCTGGGGTTGTAATAAATTAATTTGGCACCTACCAGAGTGTCATAATGTCTATTATGCACACTGCATTAAGCACATCACCTCTGGGAATGTGATTGAACTTTGGTCCTATCACAGTTTTATTTTGTGTCAGTTAAATCCATGACCTTCACCATATCTAGCACCGGCAAGCACAGTACATCCTCGGACAGCCGATGAAACATTTTCCCATCCCTCTCACTGACAGGTAACACTTAAGTCACCTTCACATGGCATCTACCTGCAACATGACTGTCCCCATCATTTCCACTGCAGTTTGTGCAATGCTGTTGAGCAGCATTCAGGTGAACAGCAATTGTGGTGATGCAGGATGCCCTTTACTTGCTTCCTGTGTTGTGAGCATTATTCCTGTCGGCAGCATGGGGAAAACTCCGGAAAACACCTGGTACAGTTGTGAGTGGTGCAGGCTGTTCAGACGGCCACTCAAAATGACCGCAACACTACGTAATCCCAAGAAAAGAGGAATCATGGTGAAATGCATCCCAAGCAAAAAAACTGATGCAGATTGCATTCATATGGCTACAGTATCAATACTGTAATAGCTCTGCACCACTCAAA
This sequence comes from Neoceratodus forsteri, assembly GCA_016271365.2. Taxonomy (NCBI): domain Eukaryota; kingdom Metazoa; phylum Chordata; order Ceratodontiformes; family Ceratodontidae; genus Neoceratodus; species Neoceratodus forsteri. Next base: position 1,269,888,119 of record CM057453.1, read on the forward strand.
ATGGTGCAGGAAATGCTGTGTGAGTTGCCCTTTAAAGGAAAGCCATTAATGGATTGATTAGTTATAATCTGGTTTAATCCATTCTAAAGAGATAGTAATTGTAAAAAAATATATGTTTAGGTATCAGTTAGGGTTGACTCCCAAGCCACCAAAGTAGGAAACTGTGACTATAGGGTTGAAAGTCCCCTGAATCATCTGAAGTGTGTGGCGTGGCATGCCATGCCTCAGAGTTGAATAATTGCTTGAAGCAGCATCAGCATTTTCCTAACTTAGGCAATCTTTCAAGGCACAGAAATTTACTCGCACCCCAATACTTTTCAGAGAGGATGTGAATATCAAGGTAATTCCAATGGTGCTTCAAGCAATTGTTCAAACCCCAAAGAATACCACACTACACAATCACAAAGATTTAGCAGATACTTTACCCTAACATTGCATTTTCATACTTTTGTGACTTGTGCTCATCCCTGATGGATGGATACAGGTAGTTTCTTGCAAGTAATTTCCATCTTTTTTTTGAAACAATATTTAACAGTGCTGTGAAAACCCACAAAGTTTGATCTTGAGAACATGTTCCATTGAATTAGATAAATTATGTTACGTTCTGCTTAGTTTTGAACTAGTTCATCCTGGTTTGTCTTTAGAAATCTGTTATTTTGTGGTTAAGATGTACCAGGAGGGAGAACATTTTCTTTCTGCCAGGGCACCTGAAGCACACAAAAAGTAAAATGGTTCAGCGGCCCACACTGAACGTGACTTGACAGGTAGGAGTGTGCATGTTACTAATCATATTTCCTGAATACCATGAATAATGCACTATTCGTTATTTGAATATGAAAAATGAACAGTGGCACTATTCATTATTTAGATCTGAAAAATGAATTGTGGAACTATTCATGCCTATTCCTATTTGGGAAATGCTATTTGTAAAATCAAAAAAAAAAAAAAAGAGGAAAGAAAGAAAGCCCCACTCTTCTCCTCAACATATGTCCTTTAAAATACAACACCATGTCCCCCTACTCTCTGCTAGAATCCCAATCCCACCCTCCTCTCCCCCCCAGCACCTACAATTTCATATTTCCAAAATAATAAATTCCCACAATGGGGTGACTAACACAACCCACCCGCCTCCGCTGCAGACTGCATCTTTTGTGCTTTTCTCTCATCAAAACAATATTTCCAGGAATTTCTGGTGATGTCACTGAACCATTTGGATGGCTGAACCCATCGCTCCACTCTTCCCTGGCCCAGTTAATGGCATTTTCTATAATAAATTGTCCCATCTACCATGCAAAACAGGTCTGGTTTGTGAGGTGACTAATGGTGTGGTGGGTTAAACGGCACATGCATTAAGTCACAAACCAATCTGCATCTCTGGCAAGTAGTGAAGATGCCACTCCCTCTACTGACAGTAGTGCAGCCCCCTTACCAGCCCTTTCTGCTGCCATGCAACCCTTGGCAGTTACAAATGATCGCATACTACGGGAATTAGAATCATTCAGAATTGAAATTAAGGACTCTCTGGTGACCCTGTGATCAAATTTGGACATAATCAAAACAGAGAATGAAGAGCTCCAAATGGTAACCATGGATCTAGTAGTCAGATCAGACCACATGGCCAGTCTCCTGCTACACCTGCATCACTGGCAGGTCAAAATGGAGCTGCAACAGCAAGATCTGGAATGTAGGCTCTGGCACAAAAAAATAAGAATATATGGGGTCCCAGAAAGGAAGAAGAAGGACTGCACATTACTCCCTTTATTGAGAAATTATTGAGCAAATTACTCCAACTCTCCCGGGACTTCCCTTTTGAGCTAGACTGTGTGCACAAGGTGTTAGGCCCAAAGCCAGCCCCCACAGAACATACAAGCTTCATAGTAATGACGTTTTAAGATTTCAAACCAAAGAAGCTGTCTTGCTCACTGCTTGGTGTCACAAATTAGTTAAATACTAGGATAAACAAATCTATATTGACCATGAGTTTATGCTTCTTACCTCCAGCCTTTGCAATAAGCACGGATAAAATTTCAAACTCCCTAGCTTGCTAAATTGCCAGCCATGTTTTCAGATGGAGAGATATTGTACTACACACCAGCAGATGCAAAGGCTAATCTGGAATGCAGGGGAATTACCCTTTCATAGCCACAATGGATACAATTGCACCTGGTGCTGCATGTCAAGAGAACTATGGCCTACTGTGTCTATAAAGACCCACTTGGCTTCCCTGCCAGCTGTTGATCACGCTGACCTCCAATAGCTTCACAGGCAGCTCTTCAGTGGATCAAACAGCTCCTGAAACAGCTTCAGAGAACCAGATAATACTCTGGACTCCCTGTCTCACCCTTGAGATGAATCTCAGTTCCCCTCTCTGCACAGATTGAACATATCCTTTATGCTTGAAGACACCTAGTACTGCAAATAGACCATCGCTTACTACATACTTTTTCTATTTCCCATCAGAACCCCTCCTGAATCTGGTTAGGAACTCAGACTATTGAATTTGAGGTTTGCTGCTGCCACCAAGGTCAGCCTTCCTACTTTCTTAGCAGGTACAGGGTGGGTGTGGGTAGGGGGCCCTCTCTAGAGGGTTTGGGAGAGGGAGGTAACAGGTGTTCTCCTATCATTATCTGTACACCCTCTGGCATCTACTAAGCAATGCACTCCTTAAGTAACGTGCAAATAAAATGCAGCAAAGGTAAGCACGGCGGCCTGCACGGCACCAAGAGGAGGGGGCCTTTGGGGCTGGCTCCTCCAGCTGTAGTGTGGACCATGTTTATCATCTGTTGAAGCAGTGTACCTGTTATCAGACACCATAGCCCTTCTTTCTGCCACTAAAGTCTTAACAGCTATTCATGAGGTTGCTGCTGGGGAGCACTAGGACACATTTTGCTGGCTGCCCTCACCACTCCTCTGTATCCCAAAACTTCTATATTAGCACCCAGGGCAGGCTTCTTTTTTGTTTCCCTGAGGCAAGGGTACTCCCCTTCATAGCTATAAGCTGCCATAGGGTAGCGCACATGATAATTTCATAGCAAGAATATTCACAGGTGCCATGAGAGTTTGGTATCTGGACTGGGGAAACCCCCTGTTGTCATGCCCTCCTCATTGCTGTAGGTGGTGCCCCCCCAATGTTGGCTGACCTAACAAGTTCTGTTGGGTGGCTTCCTCCAGTGAATGTTTACATATATATATTTATGCAACAGGCGTCAGGATAAAAACTGTAGAATAAAACCATTTATCTTCGCTACTATGGTAATAAATGTATTTATCCACATAGTAACTACATCATCACCCATTTATTCACACAGTAACTACATCACTAGCTCATTTATCTACACAGTTCTCTTCAAAATTCATTTAGAATGTTCAGCCTCAGAAGCAGTACTAACCATATTTAAATGTCAATAACTTAAAAATGAAAAAAGATAACATGGTACTTTGAGCACGAAAATTGTTCAGCACAAAATTATCTACAAAATAAATACTGTTTCATTTATATAAACCCTGTATATTGTATATGATTAGCAAGAAAACAGAAGAAAATGTAATTTTTTGTTCACTTTTTTGACAAACAAATATAAATAACTTTAAAACAAAAAATGATAGCATGGTACTGTGAGCACGAAAAATGTTCAGATCAAAAATATCTACAAAATGAGTGGTGTTTCATTTATAGATACCATTTTGTTTTTTTATAATTAGCAAAAAACAGCATAAAATTCAATTTTCTTTTCCCTTTTTTGACAAATTGTTTACACCTACCAAAATCAAAATGTTCACACAACATCTAAACCTGTTGCATAAATGGAATATGCAGCGATTCAGTATGTGATAATGCATTTATTTTGTACAGTTTCCAGTGACCTCTCGTAACTCTCACTCGTGCCTTGGCTTTCGTGAGGTTACTTGAGGTCACTGGAAACTATACAAGATAATGCATTATCACCATATCCATATATATATATATATATATATATATATATATATATATATATATATATATATATATATATATATATATATATATACATATGACTAAATACAGGAAGAGGCTCCAGAAGTTGACTCCACAAACTCAGTTTGGCTACTTATGACTTCCTCTGAGATGTTTTGAAGAGCAAATAAAATATCATGGTATGGGGTTCACACCGAATATAATTAAAACTATACAGGATGATATTCTTCCCCGGGGCTTGGAAATCTATTATAAGAAATACACAGTCTTCCTTTTTTCCAAATTAAACAGATGATAAAGACTAGACTAAGAGATGCTATTGTTCAACAAGATTTAGTAAAAATAAGTGATTTGTGTCACTTTAAATGGTACAAAATAATAAAAAAAGACCATAAGTTAGAGCCTTATTTAACTATATTTAGAAATCCTGAGTAAAGAAGAGTGATAATACAATATAGAGTGGAGCTTTATAAAGCAAAATATATATTATTCGACCAAAAAAATTAGGGATGTGTCACTCCAACTGTATTTGTTTTATGGGAGCAGCAGATGATTTCAAACACATACTGTTACATTGTCATCAATTTGAAATTAAAAGAAAGAAATTGTTGGCCCCAATATTAGCTACTCTCTGTCTTCCCTCGTACCAGCTGGCTAGTCATTTATTTAATAGTGAAGATCTGACTGTATTAGACAGGTTGTACAGATACTTGAAATCTTTGAATCTATAATAATACTTCTTGAATTTATGATTCAAAACAAGCACTGGCAGATGAGCATAGTTAATATGTATTTATATTCATTACATAGAAATTTGATATCTTGTTTGTAATTCTGTGAATTTGTATGAAATGTTTTTGTGAAAATTTTGTTATGACTATTGTCGAACAAATGAAATTTTACCTACCTACCTACTTATGACTTGAATTTTTTTTGGTGCCTTGTTGATTTACAGGACCTTTCTCATTCTATGATTATGTTTTGGACAACAAGAACTGTTTATTTAGACTGTGCCTGAGGGGCTTTGACCCCACACACTGTTAACATTTTTCTTTTTAGCCCCCCCCAGTCTTGGAACTTATAACTGAAGAGGCCTCAACTTTATGTACATATCAGTTTGGGTTGGCTGACTTTCTTTTCATAATTTTTTTCCTCCTACAAGATACTACTTAGTGGAGCTATTCAGAGGGTGCACAGTTCCTTTTGCTTTTCCCTACCTGGGGGATTTCCATCACTCCCTATTAGGGGCTCCTTAGTAGAAGCCCTCTCCCTTGAAAGTTTATTGGACTAAGGTTATGTTGAATACCAGAAATGTGGCCTGGTTGGCCAGTACTGTACTAGTTCTTGCATTTTTCTCCTTTAGGGTTGCTCAGTTGGTGCCCATGCCTCTCTCCCAAAAGTTTAAAATCCAGAGTCAGGCAACTGACAATTCGGTATAACAATAATCTTATTTTTCAGTAGGTGTATTCTTCTGGTGGTCTTCCTTGGCGTGGTCTCCTTGTTGACTCTGCACTCTCAGATGCTTTATTGTTTTAGGATCCTTGGGAAGGATGTCTGGTTTGGTGATTTCCCCCAAAAGGCTCCTCATGCCTGGCAGGCTACCCTGTGATCTGACATATGCAGTCCACCAATATATCTACCCAGGCATTTTATTTCCTCCATAATGGCAGTGACCCCAGCTGTATTCCTCTCACAAAATATAAATGGTCTGAACAACTGGGTAAAATGCACAGAATTCTTCCTTTGGCCCATTGTGGTCCGTTGGGGTCCGTTTGTATGTCCGTCTGCACAGCAAGTGAAATAAATGGATATTTCTGATACAGCAAATTGTTTCTCAATTTGAATACTGTTTTGGTCGCCTAAGGGGTAAGTGCTGTGACAAGCACCTTTCTGTATTTAAGTGTGGTCACTGAGTACCCCTGATTCTCCTTAATGCTGGTCTGTAGTTACATGTTCTTACAACCATATTCTAGTTTCTGAGTAAGGTTCCATCTTCAGAGTCTGTTGGATGATGCATTCTGAAAGGTCTATTCTGAGGCTGAAGAGGCAGGTCCATTCTGAAGGAGTTTTCAGATCTCGAATATGGATTAAGGCCACCTGAAAAGGGTTGAACATGGTCCAGGATTCCAATGTGATATGCAAGCAATAACACATGATGAGGTGTGGTTTATCGCCTGATAAGAGTACGCCCAGGGGTGTACTAAGGCACAAGGTGCTTGCGCCGAGTGCCTTATGCCACTGGGCGTGCTCTTATCGAGCGATAACTCAACCTCTGTTGAATGGCTATCATAGGCACTCTAGTAAAAGTTAATTGAAAAACAGAAAGTAGAAAGTGGAAATAAAAAAAGTATAATAATATGAACAGTGAAAAATAATAAAAAGTAGTCCCTGCCATTGTGTTTTACTGGAGATGTTTAATGTAGGTGCTTGACTAGTGTTTGTGTCTACAGTCCCCAAGTATCAGTCACACACAGAAAAATATTCAAACCATGTTTTACTTCACACACAGACACATATTCAAACCCATTTTTTTTATATTTCTTACTTCAGAGCTGTTTCAGTTACAGGCATTGAATCACTGAGACAGTTTCAGTTGCAGGCATTGAATCACCGAGACAGTTTCAGTTGCAGGCATTGGGAATTGACATTTGCAGTGTTTCTTGGCTCTGGCCCTTCCCATTCCCCGAAAATAGAGAAAGCCGTTTTTTTTTTTAGGTTCTACATTTTACTGTGTTTATTTAAATTAAATGGCTTGCTGACTGGGAGCAAGCATGTCCCTCAGAAGCCACCGTACAAACTCATTTTGTGCTTCACATTTAAAGAAATAACAGTAATTCATGCTGTGTGGATTTTTTTACTTTAGTTTTGTGTCGGATGTTGCGAGGTGACTGGGAGAATATAGATTAACGTGGTAACCGTTACCGCTCGCTTTCAAATGCTGGGAGGGATCGAGACATGGATGTACAGTGCACTGGCCAGGGGCAAATGGGACATAAAAAAAATGAACAGGTAGCAAGTCTGGAGACTGGAGAGTTTTTGGTGGTACAGGAAATTTGGGGGATGTTGTGTTCTTTTGTGTTGGCGGTACACTGATGCCACTCTCCCGGTGCAGCGGTTGTGGTTCTGTTGCTCAGTAGGTGACGGGCTGCATTGGGAGAATGGTGCCACGCATTAATTTTTTTATGTGCTCTGTTTGGTTGCCACGAGTAGTGCCGGTTGCCTATGATATCATGTGATAAGGACACGGGTTTTAAGAGCAGTTAGCCAATCAGATTAGTTGATTTTAGATGCCCATTTTATAATGGTTGATATTCAATGGGGTTACAGAGATAATGTGAGCATGAAGAGGATGAGTTGATTAAATGAGCTGCCAGACTCTGAACTGTGGGAAGTATGATGGGTTATGACATTTTTAAAGTAATCTATCAGACATGGTAGAGGGTCTGACATCCAGATTAGTGTCTCAAGGCTTAGAGTTCAGCAATGTGTGATATGACACTATGTAGGCATCTATGAAGATGTTTCAGACAGAAGCTTTAGGTGCCTGATAGGAGAGGTAACGTGGAAGATTTTAGACCAACGAAGGAAAGGTGGTATATGCTGTAGGGTGGTAACTGGATATCAATGGGAATAATTGGAAAGTTCAATATAATGAATTTGAGGGTTGACTAAAGTTGCTGTTCCTATAATGAGATTTGCATAGGCTAATATTCTGGATGGACTGCTAGGGAAATGGTGGATATGGGTATTGCTGTGGCTTAATTGCCCATGGCAGGAGCTTAAGTGGCCATGGCAGCTTTGCAGTACTGAAACATCCGATGTTGGAATGTTGAGGGGAGCCCGATAATGGGTCTTTGAATAAGTCTATAGGCTGATATGGCAAAGGGAAGTTGATAGCAGCATGGAATGCTATGGGTGCCTAGCATGCTTAGTTCAATATAGGACTGTTGTGGGGCACAACTGGGATAGTGAAACAGCCAAGTTGGTTGCTGATGTGCAGATTGAGGAATCAATGGAAGCCTGCTCTTAGTGATAGTATTTGCTGGAGGGAGTATGGGAGGTAAATCCTGAGGGATGAGTTAGAAGGACTGCTGAATGGGTAACTGGCATGATTTAGGATAGCATGATGAAGAGATGTAGATAACTTTATGAACTATGGTGACGTTATGGGGCCAGATAACTGTGGCTTAGAGACAGTAACTTTAGCAAGGTAACTAGGCACCAGCTATCCAATGATATGTGTTCTGGGATAGTAGCTGGAGGAGGTCTTAGGAACATCCAAATGCTATTCAGGGAATACAAGTCAAATAATCTGGTCAAACTAAGTCAGCACTTGTAGGAGAAGACTGTGAGGAGAAGGTATAATGAATGATGAAAGTACTGCTATAAGGTATCCTGTGGTTCCTGTTATCCTTAACAGTGATGGTTAATATGGAGACAAGAAAAGAGATTCAGACTGTGCTCGTAACAAGATGGGAGTCACAACAAAAGGGTGGCTAGCCCAAAATTTAGACAATATGTAGTACTGCTGTGCTCCAAATGCAAAGAACCACAGAAACTTTAGCAAAGATTCATCTTAATTGTTGTCTTTAATCCACCATGTAGAAGCCCCTAGCACTCGCAAAGTGCCTTCCAGAGGGCATTTACATCCTGGTATCCATCAGGTCTTTTATATCTGTTACAGGACAGTGACATCATAAAAAGTGACCAATCGCCTACATACAATGATTTTCTAGAAAAAAAGGAAACATTTAAAGACATTTAAACATCCTGATGTCACAACCTAGTGTTGTGTTATCTGTTAGCCAAACATCACTACTACATATCAGGCTACAGAAGCTAACCAGTTGCTTCTTTTGAAAAAATAGATGTAGTGTTTAACCTAAATGTGAATACACATTAAGCACTTCTTCTTTTGCTTTTAGCATATTTAACAGTTCTTATGATCTCCTTAAAGGGATACACTATAGCTGTATTTGCTATATCTTAAAGTACATAATGTATCACAGTAACTATGATTTGCAGGCTTAATTTGCAACCTATTTTCAAAGAACAGAAAAGGCAGATAGAGAGTAGAAAATCAATTGTGGCCATGTGAACCGGAACCGGAAACAATTCTCATTCAAGGCCATCTGTCCCAGAAAACAAAGTATTATAAATTCCTGAAAAGACAAAAAAGAGAAAAGAATGATTCATTGATTATACAAATTCATAATATACACATTTAAAAATTGCTTTTCTCTTCTTCAAAGAAGGAAAAAAGAAAAGAAAAGAAAGTGTTAAATGTATATATTATGAATTTGTATAATCAATGTATAATCAATGAATCAATCCTAAGAACTGTTAAATATTCTAAAAGCAAAAGAAGAAGTGTTTAATGTTTATTCACATTTAGGTTAAACAAGTCACATTACATCTATTTTTTCAAAAGAAGCAACTGGTTAGCTTCTGTATCCTGATATGTAGCAGTGATGTTTGGTTAACAGATAACACAACACTAGGTTGTGACATCAGGATGTTTAAATGTCTTTAAATGTTTCCTTTTTTCTAAAAAATCATTGTCTGTAGGTGATTGGTCACTTTTTTATGATGTCACTTTCCTGTAATAGATATAAAAGACCTGATGGATACCAGGATGTAAATGCCCCTTGAAGGCACTTTGTGAGGCGCTAGGGGCTCCTACATGGTGTATTAAAGACAACAATTGAGTTGAATCTTTGTTGAAGTTTTTGTGGTTCTTTGCATTTGGCGCATTGCAGTACCACATATGGCTATTATGGAGTTGGTACATCTCAGAAGGAATTAGGGTCATGTTTTTAAGTAAGAAGATAGGAGTGAAGGAAACTCCACTGAATCTTGGATCCTATGAAGACATTGGAGATAGTGATGCCCATACTGGTTGAATTAATGTAATATATAAGGAAGCATCCTGCACAGTTGGTTGAGAGATGAGATCTTCTGTAGTCCAGTCGAATGGGATTCCAGAAATGGATCTTGGGGAGGTTATTGGGAAGTACTGATGATTCTATGGTGATGTAAGAGTCTATAAGGCATGCTGTTCAAGGGATGTTGCTGGAAGAAGGTTTCCTCAGGTAAGAAGAATGGGTACTCCTTAGAACATTGGAAGGGAGCTGTTATGATGGCCAAAGTAGGAGTATGAGATAGATGAATGGGTAGGAGCAGTTGATCGGGCAGAGATGCTAGATGCCGATAGTTGCAGGAATGGCCAACAAGAGACAAGGCAAACATGCAGGAGCCCTGAGCCACCAGGTCAAGGAGGAAGGCAACAGTTTAAGGAATGAGGGTAGTTCAAAGGGGAAGTCTGCTGACAGGAGGAAGGAGCATGGTAGGAAGTCAGCAGAGACTGAGCACTACTAACAATGGCAGGTGCAGGGAAGGCACAGGGCTGGGGGCAGGTGCCACAGCATTATCAGAACAGACTGCAGGAAAGCTGAAATGCCTCAGGAGGTAGATCCATGAAAACTGAGAAGCAAATCCAGGTACAAGGTGCTGCGAAGTTGGGGGATGAGGTTCCAACCTCCAAAGGAGATGGCGAACTTAAATTGCTGATAGCAACAGGCACTGCAGTGATTGGATATGAGGTTCTCAGGTCCGAAGGAAATGGCAAACTGGAATTGCTGATAGGAAATTCATGGGAATTGCTGATAGAAGACTCTGGGTGGGACAAGAGTAGCATAGGGGAATATCTGTAGAAGGTCTCAGGCATATATCATTGAGGATGAGCAAATGGTACATATCCAGCAGGAGCAAGGGGAGATGCAAGCAGACATGTTCAAGATGAATGCAATAGGGAAACTTAACCATCTGGAGTAGCAAGGAGGGAGGAGATGGCAGCAGGGAGCTGAAGGTCTGGGGACTGGAGGAAGTTGAGCCGGAAGGCAAGCCACAAGAGGGATTTATTTAACTCTAAAAATTGATTAGCGTTTTGCTCATAAAAGTGCTAAATCTTTGTGAAAATGCATAGCTCTTGCCTCACTGTGTTTAACAAACACAGCACTTCTAGAAAATCTATATAAATACTTTCTGTAGAGTTAGTATAGTCCCAAGACAAAAACTGCTAATCAATTATTTAAAACCCTGCACAACAACAATGCTCAGAATCACATGAGAAGGTGGAAGGCAAGCAGCAAGGAAATCCAGGAGTCTGATGGACTGAGTGCAGATGGAGAATGAATAAGCTGGTGAGGTCCAAATCCAGGGTGTGAGGAGGCCAAAGGTGGGGACAAGTACATTGAGTCCATGGAGGTATAGGATGCAGTTAGATGAGGTAGGAGATTAAGGCAAATGGGGTATAGTGGTCCTTTTCCTGAAGGTCAGGCAGCAACCGGATATCAAGTATAGAATGCAGGTGGTTGAAACAGGAGACTGAAGACATAGGCTCCCATCCCTGGTAGTTGGGGGGAATCCAACCTTCACTCAATGCTACACCAGGCAGAGTTATGGACGGAGACTGTGAGCAGGTGGTATAGTATAGAATTGGTTGAAACTGCTGTTGAGGAAACATGCACCCATCCCTTGTAGACCGGGCAAGACCGCCTTCACTTGATACCACAGAAGGCAGAGTTAATAATGGAGGATGTCAGGGTGTTGGTATGACTGGCAGTTGATTGGAAAGAGTCCAGTGGGGTAAACTGGTAGAAAGAGTGAAACGGACTCCCTTCCCGGCAGACATGGACAAGCCCACCTACACTCAATGCCTCAGAAGGCAGAGTTAAAGATGGAGATCAGAAAACTGCTGGTATGGTCTGAGCAAGGAAAAAGCAGCAAACTGTTGTGAGGTAAAAGGGGAGTAAACAAAGGGAGCAGGGCAAAGGCAATGTAGGTAGGGAACAGGAGGAGGATGAGCATAAAGGGGACATGAAATTGCTGAAACAAATGAAAGAGGAATAGCGGGCAATCTCACATCGTACAGGGAGACAAGAGAAGGAAGACAACAGAGAATGGACAAAGGAAACACTAAAGAGGATCTGGAGGGGAGGTAGGATCATGCAAGATCCCAGTCAACAACGGTGGAGTAGGCAGGTGCTCATGGGGGCTGGAAGGGTAGGAATTACCATAGGCATAATGGGTTAAAGTTAGAAACTACAGGCTGAGCAGGGCAGATGGACTCTGAGACCAGGAAATAGTATGAATGGGGTAAAGGCATGAGCAGCAGTGGAGGCAGACAAAACTGCAGGGGAAGGTCATGTGGGATAGATGACTGAGTGCAATAGCCGCTAAGGAATGGAAGGTGCCAGACCAGGCAAAACATGGAATGGGGATAATATAATAGGAAGGAATGGTGATGGAGACTGAGGTCAGTGTGAGGGTAAGAAAGCCCAAAAGAAATGACAGGGTGGAAATGACGAAGGGCAAGAATGAAGGATGGGGGGGAGAAGCACAAATGGAGGACGGGGGAGAGCTCAAACAAGGAAAGGTAACAGCAGGAAGAAGGATATGGGATAAAGGGAGATTGGGGTGACAAAGAGTAATTGGGAATGGCAGACAGGGTAGGTGGTGGAGACAAGGGGGAAGCACCATTCAAAGAGCAGCAGGGCAAGAAAAGGGAAGAACATGCAGGGTAGAGCAGAACCAGGAGCCCTATAAAGCATGCTCAAGGAGCTACCCCAGGGAGAGAATGAGAAGGGAAAGGGGGAGGTATGCACTCAAGGGAGCACAGGAAAATACAAACGTGCCAGGCAGGGAAGTACAGGGACTGGGAAGACCAGGAGATAGGAGGTCCAATATGAAAGCAGGCAGGGGGCCAGAGGATTTTTTTTATATTGCTAACATATGTACCATGCGTGATAATGGCAGGTAAACAAAAGTACCCGTGACACCCCCGGTAACCAAATGCAGTGGAAAGGAAAATGAGAGCATAGAGAACTGAAATTGGCAGCTGACATGGTAAACTGCAGACCTACAAGGGAATATGAAAGCTGTGCCCTACCATAATGCTACAGCAGACATAAAGGGAAAATGGGAGGCGGCTGCTCCAAGAGCATGGGACTAGTCGAGCAGGGCACACACAACAGGAACCAAACTACAGAGTGACATGGAGCAAGACTGTGACTCCGAGGGTCCGGAATGGCAAAGTCAGTGAGTGGGCAGATCAGGAACCCAGCAAAGAAAGCAGTGGGCAATACAGGACAAGGGGAAGGAATACAGGAGCAGAGGGAGAAATGAAGCAGCAGGAGGGGGTATGCAAGGAAACAAACAAGGAGTCAAACAGACAGGGAGCATGAGGTGTACAGGGGAAAGCAGGCTGGCAGGAAGGGAAGGACAAGGGGGGAGAGCCCCACGGAGTAGGTGGAGGCTGAGCACTATGGGAGCATGGTCAGGAAGGGAAAGACATGGACAGAGCAGTGGCCCCAAGGGGAGAGAGACCAAATGACCAACAACAAAGCAAGCAAATGAACAACAAAATAAAGGGAGCTCACATACAAGGTAGGAGGATGAGGAAGGGGGGAATAGAACAGAAACAGGGAAAAAGCAGCACAGGAATGAAAATGGGATGCAGAAGAAGAAGAAGAAACAAGGAGGGAAAACAAACAGAAGGAAGAGGATGGGAGACAAAAGCTGAGAAAGGCAAGGAGGCTCAGCCACACAAGCCACTCAGGAGACAGGTGCATGGAAAGAGGGAGTTAAGTTCGCAATGCGTGAAGCAGGGAACTGCTGTGGGAGGCTGACCTGTATTGGGGATGTGGGAGGAGCTATTCCCCACATTGAACCTCAGATTTTAGCCCTCCCATAAAAGTAGCAGTGGAAGACTGGGTTAATTTAGTGTTGCCTTGATTGCTGGATCACTGATGATAGGGTGCAGTTGATTTGTAGCAGGTTTTGAAAGCTACATGATGCACTTCACTCAGTTCACTGAGTTTATTTTTAATCACTGCAGAGTACGGAAGTGGGCTGTCTGCATTTTTTATTTATTATGATTACCCACTCCTCCCTCCAAGATACAGAAAGCATTTTTTGTGTGCTTTATTATTTTTTTTTCAAGATTTCTCTTAAATTAGTTTCTTCTTTTACTTTACGTTAAATACATGGTGTGACTGGGACTGAGCATGTCCCTCAGTGGCTACCATATGGTCATTTCTTGCTTTAACATCGGGTACATGGGTCTCAAACAGTAGCAATTACTAGGTTCAAAAACAAACTCCTTTCATAAAGGGCTGCACTTTTAGAAAATAACTTGTGGGTTATTGCAGCTCCCACTAAAAGGACAGTACAGTGGAGGGGGCAGGGACGGTGGCATGGACTCTGGGGACATGGACTCCGGAGATGGAGAAATGATGAGCAGTGGGAGTGAGACCTCGACCTGAAAGAAAAAAAACAGGCAATGAGTACAAGCAAATTATATGTTAAAAATATTAACAGTTGAGGGCTTCTACAGGAAGGGGGGCACCTTGGCTACATTGACTGACATTTGTGTGGTTTCTCTGCTGGTGCCACTGGTCTTCTGCTGCAGCTGTTGTGTTTTTGACAGATGTTAGCTGAGGAGCTGCAGCAGAAGATTGGTGGCACGCACTGATTTAATTGTGTGCTGCGTTTTGGTTGGCACAAGAAGTACTGGTTATGTGCTGATAAGGACATGGCTGAAACAGGTTAGCAGCCAGTCAGAATGTAGGGAATTTTGTGCCCATTTTATAATTACAAATATAACAGTGGGACTAGTGAGATGGTAAGGCCTGCTACAAAAATAAACAAAGATAAGAACATACAAAAAAAAAAAAGACCTGCCTTGTTGGCACAAGGCAAATCACATTTCACTTTATGTGAAAAAAAGGCCTTAAAAGGATATTATGTTTGTATTTGTGACACCTGTAACTTACAAATCTACTCCACCATGCTTACCAGGTTTGGCAGGTGTATTAAGATCCCAGTAGTAGGATTATTAGAAAAAGAACCCACTCCCCACAATGTATAGGATCAAAAGTAATTTATTCATTTAAAAAGGTGTATGTACACGTCCCCATGAGAATGCCAGTCTTGCCATTCTCAGTGAATACATATGCATTTTAGACAGAATAAATCAATTTAAAGTCTTCTATAGATTGTAGGAAAGTGGGTATTTTTTTCCAGTAATTCTGTTAGTGTTAGGTCTTTATTGGAAAGAAGAGAGACAGGTGGACACCAACTGGTTTACAAAGGAAAGAGTCCTAAAAGAACTCGAGAATCTGAAATGGGACAAGGCTATGGGGCCGGATGGAATATATCCTAGAATATTAAAATAAATTAGAAAGGTGCTGGCAGCACCACTAACAACACTATCCAACAAATTGAGAGAAACGGGGTGGTACCAGTGGACAGGAGGAGGGCAAATGTAGTCCCTCTCCACAAGTGGTGGGGAAATTAATGAAGTCACTGCTAAAGGAAAGTATTGTGATATTCCTTGAATCCAGTGGAGCACAGGACAATGGATTCACAGTGGGAAGGTCTTGTCAAACAAAGCTGATAGATTTCTTTGACTGGGTGACCAGGGAGGTAGATGGAGGAGGGCAGTGGATGTGGCCTACCTATATTTCAACAAGGCCTTCGACACCATCCCACATAGGAAGTTGATAAATAAATTGTAAAGGAATGTAAGTCCAATGGAAATCTCTCTTTTCACTTGTTCCAATCTTCATGCATGGAGCTTGGTTGCGATGGAGTGAAAAATATGTTCATAAGAGAAATGATGCAACCGCTCTAGCCTTTCAGCCATACACATAATATTTTTGAATAAATGTTCAAATTTTATTTGATTTCTTTTGAATTCAGTGTCCCAATGTTTCATCAACAAGTGGCTTCTTCTGGGGAGCTGTAAATACATTCAAAACATTTATTTAGTTTTTCAAATTAAATCATATTTATAATTTCTCAAAATATAGACTAATGTTTAAGCTTATCAATAAAACAAGACCCTTCATTCTGCATATATTACAATTCATCTCTTGCATAAGTAAAAAACCTTTTATAACAAATGTTAAAGTGTTTAATCACAGTGCAGCTCATTTCTTTCAAATCTTATTAGTGCAAAAAGCCTCTACACTTCTCGCTATCCATTGGCATTAAACCAGTTACCAGTAGGTTTACATTCAATATTCACATTTTCTAACCAGTATCATTATACTAATATACTGAATACTCATATATAAATGTGTAGAATTCCCATCCTCAAGATACAAACGTTTTTTAAAATGAAACTCACTTCTGAATTTATCCACTTCAAAATGACAACAATTCAGCCCGAGAGTAGACCACAACTTCACTCTCTGTAACAACAATTACAGTTATTTTCGAATTCACAGTCAAAAAATAAAATAAAATAAATCCATCTTAATTAGTACAACCACATGACAGACTCACATAAGTGCCATAGTATTTGAGTGTATAAGCGCTTCTAATTCATGGATGCACTGTTCGCTTTTCTTCTATAAAAAAGAGCAGAAACATAAAATACATCTGGTACCTCCTAAGATGTAAAAACATATTTCCATTGGGCTGAATAACACAGTTGTAGGAGTCCTGCTCTAAAGTATGTTTTAATTAAACAAAAAATCATAATCTTAGGAGTCCTGCTCTGAATATGTTGTCACGCACCGATGATTGAAGTTGAAAGCAAAAAACGTGCTCTTCCTTTAAGTCACAATTTACAGCAAAGAATGTAAGTCACCTAGTTTAAGAAAAACACAAAACACTGACTCTTAGGTCTAAACAAAAACATATGCATCAAATTTCTTCCAATTGGACTGTGTTTTCACAAAGTGGAGCTGTACTTATGCATTCAAATACTATGGCACTTAATTGAGTCTATCATGTGGTTATTCTAATTAAGAGAGATTTATTTTATTTTTTGACTGTGAACTCAAGAATAACTGTGATTGTTCTTACAGAGAGTGAAGTTGTGGTCTACTGTCAGGCCGAATTGTTGTCATTTTAAAGTGGATAAATTTGGAAGTAAGTTTCATTTTTAAAAAAAACGTTTGTATCTTGAGGATGGGAATTCTACACGTTTATATATGAGTATTCAGTGTATTAGTAGAATGACACCAGTTAGAAAATGTGAATATTGAATGAAAACCTACTGGTAACTGGTTTAATGTCAACGGATAGTTAGAAGTGTAGAGGTTTTTTGCACTAATAAGACTAGTAAGAAATGAACTGTACTATGATTACACACTTTAACATTTGTTGTAAAAAGTTTTTTACTTATACAAGAGATGAAGTGTAATATATGCTGAATGAAGGGTCTTGTTTTATTGATGAGCTTAAGCATTAGTCTATAATTTGAGAAATTATAAATATGATTTAATTTGAAAAACTAAATATAAGTTTTGAATTTATTAATAGTTCCCCAGAAGAAGCCACTTGTTGGTGAAATGTTGGGACACTGAATTCAAAAGAAATCACTTAAAATTTGAACATTTTAAAAAAAATTATGTGTATGGCTGAAAGGCTAGAGTGGTTGCATCATTTCTCTTATGATAAATTAGTTGGGCAGCCTGGGAATGGACCTCAAGGTGGTAAACTGGGCCAGAAACTGGTTGAGTGACAGGACACAGAGAGCAGTGGTAAATGGTGTTCAATTTGAGGAGAGGGGAGTGACCAGTGGGGTACCACAGGGATCCGTGCTGGGGCCAGTCCTCTTTGATGTCTTCATAAGTGACGTTGCAGAGGGTCTGGAGGGAAAGGTATGCCTCTTTGCAGATGACACTAAGATCTGCAACAGGGTCAACACTCTTCGGGGTGGAAAAAATGAGAAAGAACCTAAACATGCTTAAGGAGTGGTCGAGAGTGTGGCAGCTAAGATTCAATGCAAACAAATGCAAAATCATGCACCTGGGGCACAAAATCCAAGGGAGGTGTGCAAGATGTGGGGGAGGTATTGACAGCCACCAATCAAGAAAAGGACCTGGGGGTAATCACATCTGATAGCCTAAAGGTAACCAAATAATATGAGAAGGCTGTGGGTAGAGCCAGTGGGATGCTACAGTAGGTTGTATAGAGAGAGGTATCACCAGCAGAAAGAAGGAGGTGGTTATGCCACTGTACAGATCACTAGTGAGACCTCATCTGGAGTGCTGTGTCCAGTTCTGGAGGCTGCATCTCTGGAAGAACATAGACAAAATAGAGGCAGTCCACAGAAGGACAACAAAAATGATGCAAGGACTGCACCAAAAGTCATATGAGGAAAGACTAGAGGACCTCAACATATATTCCCTGGAGAAGGGGTGGGGATATGATAGAGACATTCAAGTACATCAGAGGTATAAACAAGGTACAGGAGGGTAGCATCTTTCAGAATAGGTGTACAAGAACAAGGAGTCATGATATGAGGTAAGAGAGGGGTAGGCTCAGGGGCAACGTGAGGAAGTACTTTTTCACAGAAAGAGTACTGGATGCTTGGAACAGCCTCCCTGGGGAGGTGATGGGGGCCAAAACAATAGGGGAATTCAAGAATGCATGGGATAGACATAAGGGTACTCTAGCAATAAGGAAGAGAGGGTAAGCTGTAGAATAACTTTGGTCTGCGGTAATGCATTAGGTAAAGAAAGGAAAAGGGACAGACTAGGTGGGCCACACGGTCCTTTTCTGCCATCACCTTCTGTGTATCTGTGTGTCTGTGAGAACTCCTCCCATTTTTGCTATTTATTTACAGGGTTTGAGGCCACACTAAAAGTTTTTGCTTTAGGTTTGTAGAGCCTGCCATACAATGTGTGCTTGACAGTTTTTAGGTTCCTAGGTACAAAGGCAGCTGTGCTACTGTATTAGCAGCCAAATATCATGATTTCATACAACCTACATACTCAACCCTAACTATGGTGATGCTACCACACCACTGTATCACCACAGCATCAGACACAATGAAACTGATCTTATAACATTGGTAGGAAAAATCCTGGCTCCTGATTGGCTTAGGCAGACTGGCACCACTGCTTTTATGTCAGCATAAATTCCACAAAAAAATATAGCAATTTGCAAAAAAAAAAAAAAAGGTGGGACACACTGTAAACACACTAAAAAGTAATCCTGTTGTCCTACTGCCCCTAGTGGCACCGCACACTGCGTAGAGGAACTATTTGACATTAAAATATGCATAATTTCCTAATTTTTTTTCCTTAAAATGTTTTATTTCCTCTTAATACTTCTACTTGTTACCCATTTTATAACCTCAATCAAACACTCTAGGATGAGATTCAGGCTGAGATAAATGCACTTCCATAAAAACAGAGACTTTGACAGCAGATAAGGACCGCTTGGCCCACCTAGTCTGCCTATTTCCCTACCTAGAGGATAAGCTGCAGATCCTGTTTAACCAACAGCCTATTTCTTCCTTCTCTCCACAAAAATTGCCTTATGTTTGTCCCATGCATTCTTGAATTCTCCCACAGTTTTAGACCCCACAACCTCCTCTGGAAGGCTGTTCCATGCATCCGTCACTCTCTCTGTGAAAAAATACTTCCTCACATTGCCCCTGCGCCGTCTCCCCTCTATCTTCAAATGGTGTCCCCTTGTTCTTGCACATCTCTTTTTCTGAAAGATGCTACCCTCTTGGATTTGTTGATTCCACTGAGGTACATAAATGTTTCTATCATGCCCCCCCCTTTCTTCAAGGGTATACATATTAAGCTCCTTTAGTCTCTAGTCATATGGCTTCTCTTGCAGACCCTGCACCATTTTAGTTGCCCTCCTCTGAACTACCTCCATTCTGTCTATGTCCTTGCAGAGATGGAGTCTCCAGAACTGGACACAGTACTCCAGATGAGGACTCACCAACTGTCTGTACAGTGGGATAACAACTTCCTGTTTTCTGCTGGTGATGTCTCTTCCTATACATCCCAGTATCCCCACAGCCCTCCCTACCACCTTCTCACATTGATTGCCAACCTTAAGGTCATCTGATATGATTACCCCCAGGTCCCTTTCCATTTTTATGTCTGCAGTGGGTGTAGTCTGCAGATGTTTTGCATCCAAAAAGGACCTACGTTATGTTTTCTGACCGTGCAACAGGATGAAGTGTTAAAATAGTTTCTTCCGCGGAAAGCCCAATTACTATTCTGACTATATAAGGTATAGAAGTTGAAGAGGTCTTTTTTTCTTGGCACTTGATCTTTTGATAGGTCCCCTCCCCCGAGAGTTATGTTTAACACATCCCAGCTCCGATCCACCCCTCATTGGGCCAGCCACTGTGCGCTGTTAGCCCCACCCCTCCGTCCCACTTCATGTGTACTGAGCTGCAGAGATTTGTGTCCCGTACATAGATTTCCTGGTCTCCTCACCCATACAGTAGGCTCTTCGAGACTGCAACCCGAGAGAAAGAGAGAGAGAGAGGGTACAGTGGGTTAACTAGATTGTTGCTGAATTCCTTTGTTTGATGTCTTGGTGGTGGTGCAAAACAAAAAAAAGTAGAAATCATGCCAGTCCTAAGCTGAAGTGTAAGAAAAAATCCCCAACTTGGAGAAGCTGGCTTTTGTTCTAACTTTCCTTCTGTTTAGAGCCAATTGTAGCTTCCATGCTGTGGAGTGGTTAAAATTCTAATTCAGCTCGGCAGGGGGCGCAGTGCAGCTACAAGATGGCTACAACGATGCTCTGCTCCTCGCTAGAGCTCCAACTTTAAAGTTTGTCTGTAAACTTTTAATTAAAATATGCTGCATTTCTGATGTATTTAAAAAAAATGATGAATGAATCCATGTTCAGATTGTATTTGGACTTTGATATTGAGGCTGAAATGCTGCTTTGTTTATATATATTTTAGCCAGGAGTACATTGCAAGTGAGTTACCGAACAGTCTCTCAGGTATTTGTGAACACTTGGGCTATGTACTATTTGAATGAAGCTCTTGCTGCTAAACCCAGGCTCACTATGCATGATTAAAAGTTTTTGGGATAGGGGGAGTTGTTTCTTAAAATAAACCGCAGCCCTCTTTGGCTTCACGGTATGCGCTCCCTGTGCATGCTGACTTTAGTCGGTGTGCTGATAAGAAGTAGTTATGGGACTTTAGTCAGTGTGCTGATAAGAAGTAGTTATGGGACTTTAGTCGGTGTGCTGAAAAGAAGTAGTTATGGGACTTTAGTCGGTGTGCTGAAAAGAAGTAGTTATGGCACCTCTGAAACTTTTTGTAACAGGTGTGCTCTGCTATAAAATGTTATAATGCTGTCGGTTCAGCTGAAGAAAAGCCGCACATAAATAAGAGTTGTGGTATTTGAGAGAGGATTATCAGGAGATATTCAGGATGATTATAGCACCTTTGGCGCTGACAGGCTTATTTTTGCCTGGAAAAGGTATGCACTAACATTTTATTTTTTTATTTATTTAGTTTTTGTTGACCGGGTAAGTGCACTAGACAAATCCTGCCTATTTTCAGGCACGACCCGGGGGAGGGAGATGCAGATGAATGCCAGCTGACCTTGAACCAGATTAAGCTGTTGGTATTTTTAGTGAATGAGGGAAATTTGGTCTGAACACTGGGGAAATTCCCCTACTTTTCAGAGGGGGAACCTCTGTCCAAGATGGCGGATGCACCCTTGCTTGCTGAGGAGGTGGCGATGGAGGTAGGAGACCTGGTCTCAACTCCTGCCTCTGTGTGTGTAGAGACCACGTCTACAACTACTGATGCAATTCTGGTTTCTGTGTCTACTGCAGAAAATTAATCTACACTACAGGTTACAACTTTAGAACCTCTGCTGGGTCACCCTGACATGGACTTTCAAACGTCTTTACTCCTTGCCTTCCCAATGAGGTATTTTTCCACTTTTGACTCTGCTACTGTCTGTTTGGCTGAAAAGGAGCTTCAGGACCGTTTGGATGATGCAGAATGTTGATTTGAGATTATGAAGAAGAATTTAAACAGAGAACTGCAACGGATTCGTGAAGTCAGATTGGCAGGATGTATGTCTCCTGCAGCCCACAATAATACTTTGCAACAGCCTACATTGCCTTTTCAAGCAGCTGAGGTGTTGCCCTGTGCAGCCCATCCTGGCGAGTTCTCAGCTGGAATACTCCCGCCCGCTTCTCAGCTGCCCCCGGAGACTACAGCGACATCATTGCATACAGTGCCTAGTTTGCCTATTGTGACACACTCTCAATTGCTATCTCTTGATACCAATCCTGCTACAACACCTACCTGGTCTATAGAAATGGCATTGCAAGGAGCTGGCTGGGTGCAGGAACCTACAGAGGGGAAGTGGGTTTCTGGTCCATCCCCTATTCGGTCTCCCTGTCTCAATGATTTTCCTGAGCTGCAGCATTCACCGAACAGAAGTCTGCCTATGTCTGACCCCTTGTGTCTCCCCAAGGAATTGGAACTTACCCAGCACCCAGTCTTGGAACCTTTGTAGGGTTCTTTTATTTGTGCTGCTTCTCCCACTACCATTACAGAGAATACAGCTCCTGCAGTAGTGGAGCCCTCCCCCCAAAGAAAATAGAGCCAAATCGTTCTTTTTCCTCATTGTTTAAATTTCCAATTCTGGCTGCAAAGTGGCATAATGCGGTATGATTGGCTTATATGGGCAGTTTACCTGAGCCACCGGACCGAGTGTATGTAGCTCGGACACTACTCAAGGACTCTCTGAAATTCTTTTCTCAAGAAATATATGCACTGATTCATATTTCCAGCGAAACTACGTTTGATATTAGCTTCCAAACGCCTCGTGGCTTGGAGCATTTTTGGTCAAGATATCATGCCTTAAGAAATACTGTCCTGTGGACCCCGTTTAAGGCCATTCCCCTTTCCAAACCAGCCTTTAAGAATATTACCGTCCTGTTTTGGAGTGAAGGTGTTGACGTCATTGACGTTGTCTATTGGCTAAAACAACGTTGTACTGTTCAGGGTCAGCCTGAAGCAATATTGGACATGGAGAATATTTGGACTGGAGGCTGGAAGATTAAGGTTTTGTTACACTTTAATGATTCTGGTCCAGTGCACCTACCTAATTCTTTTTTTATAGGTCATGATAGGGGGGTCTTGTTTTACCCTGGACAACCGAAAGCTTGTTACCAGTGTGGAGACCCCTCTCACCTTAGTAATGTCTGTGATAAGCTGAAATGTAATACCTGTGGAGAACTGGGTCATGTGGGGATTCACTATCTAAATGAGTGTAAATGTAATCTTTGTGATGAGCTGGGTCATACGTTTCAAAATTGTCCGTGGGCTGCTCATAATCAGGCCACACATGATGATGGTGCTGATCAAAGTTTTGTAATCACACAAGCCCAGAAGGCTTGTCTTAGGCCCACCTTGGTAGAGCTGACTTCAGTAGTCGCTCAACCTCTATTGCAGGTCTCTGAGCCTGTTGTAGATCAGGTTGTGGTACCCCCGGTGACCTCTTGTGTGGCACCACTTACTGAGACGACCCCTCCTACCCCTGACCCTGTCCAATCTGTCCAGCTTGTCCTGGACCCTGTTCCAGGCCTGAGTACTATGCCACCCCCCCCGAGTACCCACTAGTGTTATACATCGGAGGTCAACGAGAAATTACCCCCGGGCATTACCATCACCTCCTTTGCTTTTGAAACCCCCCCTGTGGTTTTGTCTAATGCCTTTGAGCTACTCCAAACTGTTTCTGAAGATGCTGGAGGCAAGTCTGACTCTTTCTCTGTTGCATCTTCCCTTCCAGATGGTATTACTGATTCTGAGATTCAACTGGGTACTGGTCTTTCCCAGAAGTGGAAGGCCAGGGTTAAGCTAAAAGGGAAAAAGGTGATAGGGAAAAGGAAATTGTAAAGTGTCTCTGTTCTCCTTGTGTTATGTCTCACTTTGTTTGTCATACTATTAATGTGAATAGTATTAAGCATCTGGCAAAAAGAAGATAGATTTTTTCCTGTTTATGGCTTTTACCTATGGCGATCTTTCTGTTGCAGGATACACGACTCCATACCACCCACGAGATTCAACATGCACAACAGGACTGGCTTCTAGGTCCTTCTTTTTGGTCCATTGGCCTGGACTCCTGTTACAGACTTGGGATCGTATTCAAAATCCCAGATTTTCATTTGCTAAAATTGATTGACGTAGCCCCTGGCAGAGTGTTAGTCTTAGATTTTTTAATTGGGCCCTGCCCTTATCGGGTTATTAATATTTATGCTCCCCAAATTAAGTCTGCATGTATAGCTTTATTTTCTTTATCGCCCTTATTTGCATACCTTCTTTCAGTTGATATTTTCTGGTGACTTTAACTGTGGCTTAAGTCTTCTTGACAAAAGCTCTTTGCTATTACCCAGAAATTGTTTTGTGACTCCCACCTAATTAGGAAGTTGGTTCAGTACTGCTCATCTCATGGATGCCTATTAGTCTTTTACTAAACAACATACTTCTACATTTCAAAAGGGTAAGCTGGTTACCAGAATTGATTTTGTGTTTTTGTCCCACACACTCCCAATTACCTCTGCTACTGTACAAGCTGTGGAATTTTCTGATCATAAACTGCTTTCCGTAGGCCTTGGTTCTGATGTCACTGTTCACAAAGGACCAGGACTCTGGAAATTCAACATATCTGTTGCAAATTCCGACTTCCATGCAGTCCCTTTTATCCTTTATTCAGGCCCGGAAATCCATTTTTACTTGTAACGCAGACCCTATTGCATGGTGGACGGACACTAAACATAATTTGGTGCTCTTTTTGAAAAGATATAGTCGTCCAAAATGTTGAAGAGAATATTTGGAATATTTACAGAAAAGGGTACATTTTCAGTCCTTGTTGACAATAGCTTATACGACAGGACAAGATCTTTCTTAACAGTTGCACTTAATTCAGAATGATATGTTGAAATTCCAATCTAGACAATCACAGCAACTTTATCATCAACACAAATTTAATGTGGTAGGCACAAGGGCTGTTGTTTGCCCCTTTGAGTCGAATTCTCAACAAATTACACAAAAGAATATGTTGTGTCTTGCTGATTCTGATGGCACCTTATGTACCTCTCAGTCGGACATCTGTCAGATAGTGACATGTTACACGACAGCCCTCTTTTCTTCCTTTCCAGCTGCAGATGTTGATCCTGCGGTGTTGTATAGGGACCTTGACATCCCTATCCCTTCACAGCCATGTTCTGACTCAGCCTGTATACCTGTTACTGAGTTAGAATTGAAGTCGGTTATTTCTTCTTTACCCTTACGGAGGACTCCTGGTCCGGATGGACTCCCCGCTGCCTTATATAAGGTACTGAGTGACCACCTGATCCCTGAATTAACTTCAGTATTTACCTCCCTGTTAGTTAGTGAGTTTATTTCTTTAGATTTTACTAAAGGTAATTTGATTTATATCTATAAACAGAAAGGAGATATACATTCTCTTGAGAATTGGCGCCCCTTATGTATGCTAAACACTGACTTTAAGTTATTAATGAAAATCATTGTACAACGCCTTATGAGGATAGCTGAAGTGGTTTTGCACCCTGCTCAGTCCTGCTCTGTACCGAACAGGAGAATCTCTGACCATTTGATTCTCCTTCGAGAATTATTTTCTCATGGCTATGCAGACTCTGTTTCGGGTATTATTGTATCGGTAGATCAGAAGGTGGCTTTTGATTCAGTTAACCATGATTTTTTATGGAAGGCACTACATTTTATGCATGTGCCTGGTGAAATGATTCGCTGGATTAAGACTTTTTATAGGACTGCCACTGTTGTGCCTGTTGTGAATGGTTGGGTTGGACCTATGATCCCCATAAAAAGAGGGGTTCACCAAGAGTGTCCTTTGAGCCCTCTGTTATATGTATTTTTTTTAGATGTTTTTCTTCGCTGTCTGAATACTCATCCTCAGATTCATGCCCTTTCTAGTTCTACTTTAATCTCGCCGTATACGGCAATTGCATATGCAGATGATGTCTGCATTATTGTGGCTAATGCAGCCTCTGTGGTTATTTCCCTCTAGGAATGTTCTTCCTTTGGTGATTTTTCTGGTGCAAGTTTAAATTTTACCAAAAGTTTTGGTATTCGGTTAGTATCAAAAATAGCCCCTTTTTCACACATATTGGTCCTTTACAACTTGTTGAGCGGCCTCAACGCATTTTGGAAGTTTATTTTGGGACTGTAGATTCTGACCTTTTTATTTGGTCTGCTAAATTACAACAAGGCAAACTTAAGGTTGCCTCATGGAATAAGGGGCAGATTGGGAAGAAGAAGTGTGTTTTCCTAATCAAGACTGTTTTGATACCGACTTTTCTTTATTTAAGCTATGTATTCCCAATCCCTAAACAATTAGAAACTGCAGTTCTTTGTCTCTTCTTTCAAGCTCTGTGGAGAAGCCAGCTTAATCCGGTAAAACGGAATGTTACTTACTTACCTATTTCTGAGGGAGGTGTTAACATGATTAATCCTCTGTTATTTTTTTCATGTATTTTTTTGACTGCAAATCTTCAGCCTCTATTGATAAATACTCAGAGAGGGTGGGAACCTTGGTTCTATGATTCTTGCAGATTATGGTTTCATTTATGGGCATGTGATTCATTAACTGTGATACGACAAACTTTGGGTATATCGATATATATTAAACACATGTTTTTACGCTTGAAACAGTGGAGAATATCTACCCAGATGTTGTTATTGAATTCTCATAAAGTATTATATAATAATCTGCTCCTGACCATTTGTGCAATACAGTTGCCCTTTGAAAAGGGCCCTAGCCAACAGCTTCCTTCCCTATTGGTTTTGTTACGGTGTAAAAGGGTGCCTGCTCACATGTGGGACTTTCATTGGCTGTCGTGTCATGAAAGAATTAACGTCAAAGATAATCATAAACACAAGCAGTCTCAAGACCGACAATGTTCTAGACTATTGTATATTTCTAAATTGGAAACTATATCGCACTTATTTTTTGAGTGTTCTTTTATTCGGCACTGGTGGGTGTTTCTGGCAAGAGTCTGGGCCACTCCATTATTTCAAATGGTTTCTTACCAGAATATTATGTATGGCGTTTTTTCTCCCCAGTGGTCCCTTTGTACTCTGGACATGTTAAATCTAGTTTTTGTAGTAATTAAATGGAATATTTGGATGGCTCGATGTCTGTTTACTCTACAGCAAAAAACCTGTTCTTATTCAGAGCTTGAGAAGAAAATCGTAACAGACCTAACAAACATTTATGTACATGAATATACATTATTTTCCAAGGAGACATTACTTGAACATTGGAAAGCTCTTCCTTGAATCACGAACTCTGATTTTGCAGTGACCTGATGGATTGTCTCTTGATATGCATAGTTCTGTTCTGTTTTTTTTGTTTACTTTTGTTTTGAGTCCACATGAGTTTTTGCAAATTGTTTTTGTTTTGGTACTGTATGATTTCTTTTGTTTCAATAAAATTTTCCCCTACTCTTTTCGATAAGTGCCATGGGATCTTTAACATCCACCTGAACTACCACCAATCCAGGCAGATGGGACCTCGGTTTAACATCTCATCTGAAAGATGGCACCTCAGAAGTGCAGTACTCCTCTCATGCTGCACTACAGTGTCAGTACTGACATATTAACCCAAGTGCCAGATGTGGGAACTGAACCCACAGCCCTATGATCTCCCGGCCTTAGAGGCTAGTGTGTTACCTACTGAGCCACTGACACTGCATTGCCTCATTGCCTCAGGGGCCTGTTTACTAAGGGCTTGGCTATGATAACCTCCAAAGTTATTGCGCTTAGTGGAGCATTCCCTTTGTTTAAATTTACAGGTACAGGCTTGGTTGTTTGCAGAGCTGGAAATGGAACCATGTGGAGACAAAGCCCCAGGTCTGGAAAATCTAATGGATATCCTAGGAGAAGCACTCAACAATGCCACAATGGGAGTAGGGAAAGATGAAAACAGACAGCAGTTGCTGACCAGAGGTGTCTCTGCAAGAATGCTAACAGTTTTGCCCAAGAAGATACGAATTTGGAGATACGTTTAAATTATTTTAGTAGCCACACATGAGCACTGTTTAAGTAATCATGGAGTAATAACCCTTGAAAAGTTTGTTTTTAAATTTCTTTTTTTTTTGGATGGTAATACCAGCAAAGACGCTTTGAGGCTAAGTGCATTGCTCTTTTGAAGTTAATTATAGACTTCCATCAATGTCAGTATTTGAGGTGCTCCTCTAAATGTGTAGATTTAGTCTTCACACATCTCAGCTGATGCCCTTGTAAAACTTGCAAGGAAAACTTGTATTGGTCTCCTAAATGGGCACAAGAGAGGTTCATTGAATTATGTCTGTTTGCTTCTTAAAAAAATAATACTGACATTGTGTGAACCTGGACGGTAGATTTTACTGCCAGTTGAAGTGGCAATATTGCTGATATCTTGAAATTGAAGGGCCTCATTAGGACAGATTTATGCTGTGGTTTTTAGACTTTTGAATCTTCGTGCAAGAGACACCCCGTGAAAGAAGCTGTTATTATTTTTCATGTTAGGCTTGTTGGCTGGTTTATGGCTACAGAATCTGCTAAATGAAGACTCCCGGATATGGAGCCGTTTGCCACAATCAATTGCTATATGCTTGATGCTAATACTTGTCTGTTAAGACTCAACCTGCCTGTTTTCAGTTATATTACTCATATCTTATGTCCTTAACTTCTAGATGGCACGACTTTTTTTCTCACATATTTTGTCCTGAAACTTCCAGTCTGATAGATTAAACTATGGACTCCTGAGTTACCAGAGCCTTAAAAATTGGACTTGCAAATGAGAGGTTTCACAAGTGCTATAAATCCACAGTTGTCGTGAGCCAAAATGCTGATATCATGTCAAGCACTGGGAGCATAAACTGGGGTTTAGTCATCAGCTTAGAAGAAATAATCTGTATATGATTCCATTTTTAGTGAACATAATAAAACACAATAACTGAGTCTGGCAAGCTATATTATTTTAACAGAATTAAAAGTTTGGGAAATTATTGTATTTACATAGTCTAAATTAATCTCTGTTATTAGATATGTGAGATTTGATCATTGTTCCGTTTTATGAAAATGTGACTGCTTTCACAGTACTTGTAATGATAAAAGTGATCTTCTGATATATTGTAACACTTTTTAGATGTCTTGGATGCTTTTAATGTTGTAATGTTTTTTTTCACCAAATGACAAGAAACTGATTGATTGAAATCCTAATTCATAGTTCACAGGTAATTAGCAGGGTTACTCTGAAAATCACTGGGTTTGGAAAACAAACATTTTTGTGAGCGTTGGGGGCTTTATTTTAGACATAGCACGGGGTCACCCAACTCAAGGTACAGTATAGCATACCTGACATAGTTGTAAAAACAAACCCTCCCACAGCTGCCCACTGTGTGCTGTATGCCTCCATCCCTCCAGTCCCAATTCATGTGCCTGACTGGAGCAGACTGAGCAGCACAGCTATGAGACAGCAGTGTGGATTCATGTCATTCACTATTGTGAAACCTTCTCAGTGGACAGTACAGTCATATCAAATCCTGTTTTACTGACTGGTTTTAAGTGTGTGTGTGTGTTAGTGAAATCTTGTCCCCCTTTCCAATCTTTCTCTCTGACATGTCACTCTGTGGTTCTAAGTTTATGCTTATTTTTTTTCTTTTCTGAGAAATCCTCTTTTTTTCTCTTCATACAGCTCCCACCCCTTTGTGATGTCCCATCCACTCCTTTCCTCTGACCTATCCCTCTGTGTGAATAGTAATGGTGACATTTTTGTTCAGAAATCCCTGCCTTTTTTCCTCCCTCCCACTCCCTGTCTTTGCTGTGTTTTTCCCACTCCCTTTCTCTGCCATGTCCCTCCATGGCTGTAGACTAATGCCCTGTTTCTTATGAGAAATATCAGCTTATTTTCCCTTCATGCTCCCTTCTTCTGCTGTGCCCCAGCTGCTCCCTCTGTTATGTCCCTTTGATTCTTTTTAGTTACAACTCCATTTACAATTACTTTCTGTGTCCTGTTGTCCAGCCAATGTTTTACCCAGGCTACCACCCTGGGACCCACTCCCTGGCTGGTTAATTTGACTATTAATCTTTTGTGTGGGACTGTGTCAAATGCCTTGCTAAAGTCTAGGTAGGCCATGCCCATAGCCCCTCCCTGGTCTACTACTACTTTGGTCATCCAGTCAAATAAATCAATTAGATTAGTCTGACATGACCTTCCTGCTGTGAACCCATGCTGCCTTGAGTCCTGTGCCCCACTGGCATCTAGGTACTCAACAATTCTTTCCTTCAGAAGTGATTCCATCACTTTCCCTACCACAGAGGTCAAACTGACAGGTCTGTAGTTTCCTACCTCTATCTTGGTCCCATTTTTGTGAAGGGGAATTGCATCTGCCTTCCTCCAGTCCTCAGGTACTACACCACCCTCCCATGATTTGTTAAAAATGGTGGTCAGTGGTGTCACTAGTTCTCTTCTTAATTCTTTTAGAATTCTGGTGTGAATTCCATCTGGCCCCATTGCTTTGTCCACCTTCAGTTTTAGGAGTTCTTTCAGAACCCTTTCTTCTGTGAAAGGAGTGGGATCAACCCCCCTATCCAGAGTGCTTCTGATAATTGGATTAGGCACATTCCCCACCTCCTTTTTTGTGAATACTGCAGGGACTGTAAGGCCCTCTGTTAGTGGCAGTGGGTCTCATTATGCCCATGTGTTTGCTCATTTCAGTCTAAATCCTACCCTATTGCAACTTATTGTTTTGCTTCTTCTATCCATCCAGTAAGATCTATTATGTGAGGATATCTAAAATCTCATAGATAATCTCATGTCCATAAGGTGAAGACTTACAGTGTTTTCTCTTTTACTGCCAGCTGTGATGGCTATCTAATTTCAGCTCTATCCATGCCAGAGTCTGCAAATGTACCAACAAGATGTAGCCTTTATGCAGAAAAATAGAGTTTTCTAGTTCCAAAATCATGGAACATGAAGTAATGCACTGCTTTGCTCTGTTATTATGTACACTGAAGAAGATATGTTCATGCCTTTGGCTACACTTAAAATAGAAACTAGGCAAAGGCCATGAATAATAATTATGATTACCAGTGAACTTTCTAGTGTGTATATAAGCTTTGCGACTTTGGCATGTCTGTGGGCATGGCTGTCAAGTTCAAAACATTAAAACTAAGTGACATTTAAAATAAACTGTAGGTGAGGTTTAAAAAAAACATATCTCCTATTAAAACACATTGTGCATCCCTTTATTTAATGCCTGACTTTGAACAATTCCACCAAGGAGTGAGTGTCACTCAAAATAATTGAGGGTTGCTAGTTTCATATGGGGTGCTGAGTGATTATACTTAGATGCTTTTACTTAAATAATACATTGGTTCTGAAGTAAATCATAGTTTCTCAAAATAGAACTGTACTTTTGTTTCCTTAACTCATGTTTAATCCGGTCAAAAGATTACAGTCAGTGTGTGCAATTTTACAAGAAGCTATGGTGCCCAATGCACAGCTACAAGGATCACAAAACAGCGCAACAATAATTTTGCGCCAGTCCCTTGCCTGCAATCTCCTGTGCCATCCTAAAAGGGGGTTGCACCCTTTCCACTTACAGTCGCAAATTCCAGTGACCTTTCATATAAAGTGGCAGGGTTTGCCATGTAAATCACCTACAGGGCCATTCACAAAACATGGTGACTTGTGCAAGTCTAGTCACACTTGTAGTGAGAACTCCTGCCTGTAGAACTATTACAGTCAGTTTGAAGGGGTGCTGTCAAAGAACAACTTGGTACCTAGGAACCAGCTGAGGCTGGAGACTGGTGAGGAACCTGACATTAAAGGGACTCTGCCAACCCCCGTAGGCCTCAAAGTGTCCCTTGTTTATAAAACACATTTTATATTTGCTAACATTCTGTAGAGACTGCTGATGCAGCTAGTAGTTTGATTCTGATTTTTTTTTTCTTTTAAAACGTGAAAAACAGACTGCCCACCAAACGGGTGTTACCACACCAAAACAGGTTTGTTTACATTTGTTGATCAAGTCCCACTACATCTTTCCTGGACTTGGGAACACCTCCAATACAGTCTAGCCACTCATGATACAGTGGCAGTTCAGGTAACTACTGCCTCATGAGTGACTGCACTGTTTGGGGGTGTTTCTAATGTTCAGGAAGTATGCAGTAAGAACAGATCCAGGATTGTAAAGAAAACAAGGTTGCTTATAAATATACATTATCATGCATTTCAGTTCTATTAAACAAAGAGACAGATAAAACAAACAGCAACATTAACAGATTTTAGAGAAGGTAAGCAACCATATGATGTGTGTTTTTAACTAGAAATAATGTGATGCAAAACAGGTTGACAGTGTCCCTTTAAGGAGACACATTCAGGAGAAATAGGTAAGGGGTGAGGGTTCCACTGTACACCAGATACTACTGATGGCCTGGGAAGAGAGTGCTGCTGGACTACCAAGATGGACAGAAGAGGCCCACCAGATGGTAGCAAACTGCATCATCCCACAAGTGGGCATTAAGGAAAGGGTGTGAGATGTGAACAAACTGAGCAGATGTGCTTATCCCACAGCCATCTGTAGATAGCACAGTACCATGTGACTGGTGCTTTGCTATGCACTAAAAGTGGATGCTTTTATTCATGTATTAGTGCTTGAAAACCAACATTGGTGGAGGACTGGGGACCAGTACAATTAATATTATCACAGTATGTTATTTGTGCTATTCAGGGTTAGGGTATGGTTACAGTGTTTCTTTTATTAATTTGTTTGAGTTAGTGGGTGCCTTTCCTTACTCCCCCCCCCCACGTTTGTTATAAAAACCAGGGGGAGGGCAGAGCCTCCTCAACTGAAACAAAATAATAAAACAAACATTGCAACCCTACCAACTAACTCTAAGTAGCACAAACAGCATAGTTAACTACTATGCTACCTAACACTAGCCTGACACTGGTCTGTAGTCATCCCTATCACCCACAAACACTGCACACATTAGCATCTGGTTTAACTCATTTGCACTGTGACTTAGTCATAGGGTGGGACTCCTTCCTCTAGGGACTAAGCATTCTGTTGAGAGCTGCTGGATATGTGATCACAATGGGCTTTTTATTCACACCCTGTTTTTTGACTACACACCTAGCAACTTAACATCATGCTCTGGAGTCCTGGCAGAGGGAGACCTTAACAAGCATTTGACTATGCCGAATGTTTACTTGCTGGCATTAGCAGTGGAAGTGCAGGAGTTAGACAGATGCAGTATAGAAATGGCAGTAATGTTTTCAGCTGACACCAACTCAACCCCCACCCTGCAGAGATGGACAGGTATTGGAGTGTGCCTTTGGGTTGTCACCCATAACGGTCATGACATTTCACCTCACCCTACTCTGCAGACACTGACAAGTGTTGAAGTGTGCCTTGGAGTGTTCAGCCTTTACAATCACCTCATTCCATAAGGAAATACACTCAGATGGGTGCAGTATAGGAGAATGGTGTGAACTCTGGGGCCAAAGAGTCCAAGGTGCACTTCGATGCCTGTCACTGGCTGCAGGGTGGGGTGGGGGTTGAACGGCATAAGCATTACTGTCGACAATCCCAAGTCACACCCCTGATGCCTGTCAGTCCCTACAGGGTAGGGCATTATGGTCAGAAACCCTAATGCCCTGGGAATGTCTTGATATTTTTACTCCAAGTTTTCAACATGGGCTTTTTGTGACCCCACTGCATGAACAGTGACACTATCAGTTTGTTAGCCAAAAGGTGATTTCACACAGTGACTGTGCCATTTGGTGCCACAGGTGCGAAAACACATTTCGAACACAGTGTGAAAAATGACAGCTGTACTGTTCATAAGGAGGTGTAAAAAATGGTAATGTCGGAGTCATGTGATGCAAGTTCCGTGGTAGCAGCCTGGTCGAATAGCTCCAGCCTCCTACTCCAATATAAGCTTTATTACATGTATTCCAGAGGATCAACATCAAGAATTTATTCATATTAATTTAGCTAAAGGCTTCTAGAACGTTGTCTATGGAAACTGGAGACAGATGGAAGCAGAAATGAGAAGAATTCCACCTAAACATACCCCGCCGGTATCCCCAGCGAAGGCCCTTCTGAAAAAAACCAGTGTCTCCATACTTACGGGAGGCCCGGAGGGTGAAATTAATAGTCCGGAGAAGGAACCCCTGACATTGGCACAATTTCTTCCCGAATTCAAACCTTTTCGCTCGGAGCTTTGCTCGGTAACGAAAGAATTGAAGTCTGTAACTCAGGCTTTAGAGGATCTATCTCATTGTATGGGGGACACAGAAATTAAAGTTACCTCATTGGAGAAGCGAGTGGCTAAACAAGAACCGGAGATTGTGAACCTGAGGCAAAAAATAAATAAAATGGAGTTGAAAATCGAAGACCTGGAGGGACGGAGCAGAAGGAACAACATGATAATCATTGGTCTCCCCGAGAAAGAAGAGGGAGCAGACACAATCTTGTTTGTTCAGAAACTCCTAAGAAAGATTGCAGGCCCTACGCCCTTTGGAGAAAATTACACGATCGAGCGGACTCACCCGGCGTTACGGGCAATGCCACCATCAGGGTCCCCACCGCGTATGTTGATTTTCTGGTTTCTGAACTTTCAGGAAAGGCAGTTTGTACTGTCCAAAGTTAAGGAACTTAAAGAAGTGAAGTGGGAAGGGACCCCATTAAGAATCTCACAAGACCTGCCATTATCGGTGCGCCAAAAGAGAGCCGAGTATCACCCGATCGTAACCAAATTGATAGCCTCAAGTACCCGCTTCAGAATGGGGTACCCAGTGAGACTACAAGTATTACTGTCTGGACAGTGGTCCAGTTTTGAGGATGCCCAGTCAGCGAGGAAGGGGTTGTGGGAAGCCCTCCCAGAGTTATTCAAGCAAGGGTGAAGGAGGAGAGGAGTATCAGTCTTTAATTGGAAGGAAATATTAAATAAGTAAATTAAAATAAATAAAGAGAAGAGAGAAAACAAGATATGTTGTTTCCCAATATAAGCAAAGTCCCGGGACCACAGGAGTAGTTAAGTCGGTTAATCCTGTAATCGGCTCTGTCTATTCGTATTTCCAGCGTGATGCAGTCTCCCCAATTTGGCTTATTTATGAACTCGCAGCATGGGAGCCACTTCTCACTTTGGGGATCTAAAAGGCAGACCTTGTGGACAGTTACATCGGGGGGTTTTGCTGCCTTTAGAAGCTGATCAGAGCCTGCTGGAATCCGGAGAACCGAGAAGAGGCATTGATGGAATCAGATCTCAGCGCATCAAGTTGGACTATAAGAAGGTGTTGATAACCAAGGGAAAAGCAGAAGAGCACAACCCCACCTTTTTCCAGTCAACAGCAATGTAAGGGGGCTATAGGTATCGTTAAGGCTTCTACCCCAGCAAACGGTTTAGGTTTTTCAGTATTTGTCTCTGGTAGCAGCACCCCCGATTTGGTTTATTATTGACTTGGTCATGAGGGAACCACCTTGTTGCTTTGGAGGTTGTGAAGGATGTCCTTGTGGAATCTATCTTGGGGGATCCGCTGCTCTAGGCAGTCGACTGGAGTCTGAATGGAAACTGGTATTAAATCATTGAATCTCCTCGTTGTGAACATTTAAGTTAAATTGTTAATCAGAACTGCGACTGTGTAGCTTTTTAACCACAAGAGGGAGCTCTCCCTTCCCTTTAGTTAGCGACCGTGATTTTAACGGTGTGGACTGAAGTGCAAGTCTGCCTAGTTTATTTTAGTTTTTTCCATTTTCTCTTTCTTTCCTTTTTGTCAAGAGTAACCCCAGACAGGGTCTGGGGAGTAACTGTGAATGAGGAAGTAGTGACTTCAAATGCATATATATATGCTAGGGGTATTTTTCTTTAACTTCCTCATATTTTTGGAGGGGGGTATAGACCTTGGGGCTGTGCAGTATAACAGCATGTTTTACTTAATGTTTATTGTAATCTGATACTAAGGGGGTCTTGCTTAAAAACATTTGTGGAATGGGGACGGGGCTCTGTTTTGATGGGGTTTCAAAGGATAGAGACTTGAAGTAAAATAATTTGATATTTGTGCAAATGGGGCAATGAAGGAACGGACTCTTTTAGGTTGGAGATCAGCTGATGTGTCAATTTATTTACCAATGAAAGTTTGATGTTTAATAGTTCATGGTCAAATGACTCAGGATTTTTGGGAAAGAGGAATACGTGTGTGGTAGATCTTAATGGTTTTCACCTGTTAGAAAGTTAGATATATAATGGTTAGAGGGAGGGGGAGGCTGGAGGGAGATCAGGAGGAATGGAACTTTGGATATTATGGGCCGTAATGTTTTTTTGTTGGGGGGAGGGAGGGAAGATTATACCTGAAACATATATGGGTTAATGTTGTATGTGCAGTTGGGGATAAGAGGGTTAAATGGGGAATATATGGGATTACTAGGGGGAACAGAGCTGAGGGAAGGGGGATAAGTAGAAATGGACTAAAGGAAAAGCGCACGGGAAGATCGGTTCATCAGGTGGTGCTAAGGGCAAAAGGGAAGGGTGCTACGGAGGCTAGTATTCGATGGTATCATACTGGGTACTTGGATAATGGGTAGCACATACGAATTTAGCACGTGGAACATCAAAGGGGCCAGGAAGAAAATAAAGAGATACAAGGTGTTGAGACATCTGAAATTACAAGGGGGCCAGATAATATGTTTGCAGGAAACACATTTACTTGAAAGGGAATCTAATTTGTTTAGGCGTCAGTTTGTCGGCCAAGTATATACTGCTGGAGATAGCACAGCTAGTAGGGGGGTGGCCATACTAATTACCAGAAACATTGCTTTCGTGTGTGAGAAGCAACTGACAGATCCTGGTGGTCGCTACATAATTATAATAGGTCTCTTGAATCAGACAAGGATAGTGTTAGGCAGTGTGTATGGCCCAAACGGAGATTCACTGGGCTTTTTTATGGAATTATTAAATGTTTTGTCCCCATTTCTTCACCTGACAATATTGCTGGGTGGAGACTGGAACTTACCATTTACTCCAGAATTGGACAAAGAAGGTAAACCAGGTAAGGGCCTCTCGTCGGCACAGAAAGCTATTAGGGACCTATCCGACAATCTGGGTTTGTGTGACCCATGGAGGGTGTTATATCCTTCCCGTAGGGAGTATACATTCTTATCGGAAGTCCACAAATCCAGGTCTTGAATTGACTTTTTTTTGATGAGCAAGAGTATGCTTCCTGGATTAGTACACAGTAACATTATTCCAGGGATCATCTCGGATCATTCTATGGTTAGCTGCACCCTTAATCTTGTTCCCAACATTACTAGACAGACCATCTGGAAACTAAACAACCAACTTCTCCGCTCTGCGGAGATAAGAGATTGTATAGCTCAGAGAATTGAACAATATGAGAAAGAAAACCACAATTCAACAGGCAGAGGGGATATAGAATGGAATGCACTGAAATGTGTATTAAGGGGTGAACTTATTCAACTTGCAGTGGCTAGGAAGAAACAGAGAGAG
The DNA here is from genome assembly GCA_016271365.2 of Neoceratodus forsteri. Lineage (NCBI taxonomy): Eukaryota > Metazoa > Chordata > Ceratodontiformes > Ceratodontidae > Neoceratodus > Neoceratodus forsteri. Next base: position 1,269,925,426 of record CM057453.1, read on the forward strand.
GGTAGGGCCAGGCAGTTGTTGATACAGATTAGAGAAATAGAAAGCACTCTCTCAAAAAGCACGTCAGTAGAGATTAGGGAAGAGTTAATCACACTGCGGCATCAGTATGATGAGATTTTGAGAGATAAAGCGGAATATGCCATTGGTAAAACGAAAGCTTTATATTTAGATCGAGGTGAAAAATCAGTACAGCTTCTCGCTATGCATTTAAAAGCAACAGAAGCATCCAGAATTATTCAAAGTATTACTTCCCTGACAGACGGGTCTATTAAAACCTCCCCTTACGAAATAGTTAAAGAATTTGAAGACTACTATAAGGATTTATACAGCCCTATGACCTCCCGACCCAGTAGTGAAGAAGTAAGGGCATATCTTTCCTCTTGTAAGTTGCCTCTGGTGCCAGAGGATCAGAAGGAAATGCTCTCCTCCCCCATTTCAGAGACTGAATTTTAAAGGCAATCCAGATGCTTTCATCAGATAAAGCTCCGGGACCAGATGGTTTCTCACCTAACTTTTATAAATGTTTTGCGATGCAGTTAAGCCCAGGGTTAAAAAGAGTATTTCAGAGAATACTTTCCTCTGACACAGTAGACAACCATCTTTTTGAATCCCTGATAGTGCTTATCCCAAAAGAAGGGAGAGAACCTGATAAGGTCTCAAATTATAGGCCTATATCATTAATTAACTATGATGTTAAAATCTTAGCAAAGATCTTAGCAGTCCGTTTAGCTAAAGTTATGCCTAGGTTAATTCATCAGGATCAGGTTGGGTTTATGAATGGCAGAATGGCCTCAGACCATCTCCATCAGTTGTCTCACATCTTCTCTGCATCCAAGGATAGTAAATTTCCATGTGGATTGATGTCTGTGGATGTGGAGAAGGCGTTTGACAGAGCGGATTGGAGGTTTTTATCTTTGACTATGGAGAAATTCGGCATTCCGCTCTCTTTTATTAATAGTGTGTTTGCTCTATACAGACATCCATCTACGAAAATATATTGCAATGGGGTATTCTCATCAAGGTTTCCTCTTTATTCGGGTACTAAACAGGGTTGCCCCCATTTCCCCTTTTGTTTAATTTATATTTAGAACCCCTCTTATTTAAAATCAGACAAGACCCTAGGGTTATGGGGATAAAGATTGGGTCACAGGAGTTTAAGATTTCCACATATGCGGATGATATTTTGTTTCATGTTACCCATCCTCGAACCTCAATCCCAGCTGTACTGGGAATTATTGCAGAATATAGCAAGCTATCCAATTATAAAATTAACGTAAGGAAAACCCAGATATTTCCACTTAACATGAAGGTATACAGGACAGATGCGGCAGTTATGGGTATGCAGTGTGGGCCCCACATACATTGAAGTACCTAGGAATCTTTCTGGCAAGAACGGACTCTAAATTAGTGAAATTTAATCTGTATGCTCTCTTAAGAACAATATAAAGCAAGATCTTAATAGATGGGACAGACTTCCGCTCTCTCTCTGGGGGAGGATTAATATAATCAAAATGAACATTTTACCTAGGATATATTACCTTCTTAATATGCTTAATGTGTGGTTACCTTTAAAATGGTATAAGACAATACACTCAATTATTTCAGATTTTATTTGGAGAGGGGAAAACTCCCCATCGAGCCTACCATAAACTGGCTGCTCCCAGAGAGAGAGCGGGGTTAAGACTACCACATTTTGGATTATATTATTGGGCAAGTAATGTCTGTAAATATTTAAGATGGCTTGTGCCTTCCATAGAACTTGAGTCTCTGCCTTATGTACCTTCTTGGGTTAAATTGGAAATAGAACTGATAAGGGATGCTGGTATAGACCCGAAAGCTCTTCTCTATTCTACTCCAAGAACGTTGCCCCCTAAACTAGCAGTCACCCCGATAAAGGAATTCTTATGTATTCATAATCAGTTATGTGCTTTCTTGCATTATTCCCCGAATACAGATAGACACCAACCAATCTGTTACAACCCTAACCTGAAGACTGGAGGAAGAATGATAATAGAATCCTGGCTCTCCCAGCTGAAAAGCTTAAGGATGGAGGATATTTTACAGGGGGACAGGTGTCTTCCAATTGCAGAGCTACTAGTTAAGTATCGTATGGGACCTAATCAGACCTTCAAGGTATATCAGCTCAAGCATCTACTTGAGCAATTTAAGCACAAATTTAGAAATGGGCACTTGATGGGGGTCTGGTTTGAATCTTTGGCTCAGATGGTCTGGGAACCGCTTGAGGTCTCCAAAGTATACAAGACACTGTATGACCAAGCATATGCAGACATTGATAATAAACCTAGATTTTGGCTAGGTCAACTGGGGGGCCAAGAGAGGAACTGGGATGAAATCTGGTGCCACACATACCAATATGTAACCCAGGATAGGTTACGGGTTGTGCAGTTTCACTTCTTAAACAACCTGTTTTGGACCCCTTCTAAATTATACAAAATTGGATGCAGACCTGATCAGTCATGCTCTCGATGTCACCAAGCAGTTGGGGATTTATATCATATCTTCTGGGAATGCCCACTGATCAAAAGGCTGTGGGATCAAATTAAATATAAGGCAGATCCATTATTGGGCATTGACCAGTATTTTACCCCAGAAGTCTGTCTGATAGGTGATTATACTGGCATCATGGTCAAAGTTAGAATATATTATATGGCCTTGCTTTCAGCTTCACTTAAGAAGGTGGTGCTAAAGCATTGGTTGGATGACACCCCAATTACTTACACGGAGTGGTTACTAGGATTGCTATTTAACTTGAATACGGAAAAATTTGGGGCTATGAGAAAGGATAGTCTTGCAAAATACGAATTGATATGGAGCTCCTTTCAAATGCTTTATTTGCTTCAATCCAAGCCGAGTACTGGAAGGTGACATAATTCTGGTAAGCATACTGATGAACGGATCTTCCTAAGGCATATTAGTGGGGGGAGAGGGTGGGAGGTTTGGGAGGGCAGGTAGGAGGATCATAAGGGGGGGGAGGGAGGTCTTACAAGAAAAAGTCTAATTTCTTTCATAATGTAACACGTTTTATTTCTTTTTTTTTATTTTAACTATGTTTCTGTTGAAATGTCTTCTTTTCGCTCTGTTAATAATAAACTCAATAAAGGTGAATAAAAAAATGGTAATGTTGAAAATCTGGGGGGAAAATATAAAAAAAACTAGAGAAGTCACGAGCATGCATAGAAACTGTGCAACGCACACCCGTAATGCAATTATTGTGGGGATTTTTTGCACCAGATTTTCAATATAGGCGTTTTGGGACCTCCGCTCATGAACAATTTTACTGTGACTTTCTTAATCTGACCTGAACACTGATTTCCCACAGTGACAGTGCTATTCTGCGCCGGAAATGTGAAAACACATTTTGTCGAGGATGTGAAAAATGACAGCTGTACTGTTCATAAGGATGTGTGGAAAAATGCCAATGTTGAAAATCTGGAGTGAAAATATTACAAATTCGTGAAGCAATGAGGGTGCATAGAAACTGTACAATACATACTCATAATACAGTCATTTTATGGACTTTTGTCACCAAATTTTCAACATAGGCATTTTATCTGCTCATGAACAGTGTCACTGTGATTTCCTTAATCTGTCTCAAACACCGATTTCCCACAGCTACTGCACTATTCTGCACCGGAAGTGCGAAAACACATTTTGGCCAGGATGTGAAAAATGGCAGCTACACTGTTCATAAGGAGGTGAGAAAAAATGCCAATGTTGAAAATCTGGAGTGAAAATACTACAAATTCGTGAACTTGCGAGTGTGCATGGAAACTGCGTAATGCACACTTGTAAAACAGTCATTTTTGGGAATTATTTCACCAAATTTGCAACACTGGCTTTTTGAGAGCCCACCTCATGAATAGTGACACTGTCATTTTGTTAATCAGTCACGAAAAGTGATTCTGCACAGTGACTGCAAAATCACCTTTCAGGACTGAATAACCAGATGGCTGTGACTGAATTCTTGAGATGGGGTCCCAAGAACCCCATGTTAAAAATTTGGTGTAAATATTCAAAAAAATGACTGAGATATGAACCAAAGTTGGAAAAACCCTATTTATGCCATTAACTTACTGTCATTTCTTCAGTTCGCTGTCAGCTTTGAAGAGACCAGACGTGTTCCCGGTCCACTGAAGATCGTCATGCCAGCCTCTGGAGGTAAGTATGGGGTGGGGGGGTGAAGGGAGGTGGGGTGCACAGAGGGTGGGTGCGGGTTGGGGAGGGGGCAAGAGAGTCAATGAGGGACTGTTCCTTTTGTTACAGGTTTTTTTCTTTAAAAAAGACAAAACAGGACTTTTGCCACGCTGGGGTGGGCTCCCAGTGTAGCACCTGGAAGTCTGTTTGGGGGCAGTGGAGCCAACAGGGGATAGAGCACCCCCTGTTGGCCATACAATGTCGGGGGAGCACATGATGAGTGGGACTTTTGCCATGCTGGGGTGGGCTTCCAGTATGGCACCTTGAATTTTTGGGGGGCACTGAGCTGACGGGGATTGGGCACCCCATCGGACATACAGTGTGCTTGAAGGGGAGTGAGCATGTGCTGAGGGGATTAGGCACCCCTCAGTGCACAACATAAATCGGGGGTGCATCATGCGATGGGAGGTGCAGTGGTGTACAGTTGAAGACAACAACTGGTGAACTGCAGCAAGGTATACTGCTGAGGGCATGGCAGTATACAAATCTGCCTACACGTTATCATCGCTGATTGTAGCAGTAGTTCTCTTTCAACTGTGTGCCACTACACCTGAACTGCTGTCATAGACAGCTCGGATATTCATTAGTGCGGTGCGGCCAAACCTGCAAAAATGCTCAGGGCATTGGAAGCAGGGGTGCCACACCTACGAAAACTCGTATGGTGGCACTATATTTCTTGCACATGCGTGCAAGCAAACATAACAAATAATTGAAACAAACAGAAGCTTCATGGGGCTAGGTGCCATCATGGGCTGGAGCTCATACTGACTAAGGCAGTGCAAAATTTAAGCATCTGCTTGCAGAATTTAGATGAAATTATGATTAGCCTTCCACAACAGTTCTGTGAAAATGTGAAATTTCACCACAATTAAAATTTCAGTTATTTCCATCTAATGTTAAAACCACACATCCAAATTTTGTACTTTTTATTCTTTGGTAACCAGGTAAGCCCCTTTGAGCACAAAGCCCATTTACAGTGGTAACCCAGGAGCATAAGGAAGTTAAGTAACTTGCTCAGGGTCACACAGTATGCAAGTGGAGTTTGTAGGAATCAAGCCCAGGTCTCTCTGGATGAACCAAGTTGATTCACAGCTCATTGCTCTTATCCTATACTGCCATCTGTCTCTGAAGCTGGAAAGGTTGCTGTTCCTAACCACAAATACATGTGGTCTAAGTTTCAGATTTAAAGGGGCTGAGCTCTAAGATGCCACACATTCAGACACTTTTAAATTAAATGTTGCAAGTATGTAAACTGCTAAACTATAAGCCCATGTAACTTGACAACATGAAAATGTGATGTCACCAAGTTTGGCAGGTTCATAGACCTTAAAAATGATGCTGTCTGTGCTGATTGTTAAATCTCTTGCTTAAAGGGTGGCCATGCTATGAATAGCCAAAAATGGTTGAAAACTTCAGTACTTAAAGTTCTATTTCATGAGTTTTTGAGAAAATTGTGCAATTTTGTGATCATTTTGTGGAAGCCATATTCATGAATGTTGCCCAGCCATACATTTGACCTGACAGGGAAAAAGAAAAAGGCTGGGCAGAATGATTATAAGGTTGCATTCATAGGGGACTCCACTGTAGAAGTGGCACAAGAGTTGGGAATTGCACCACTATGATGCTAGTGTAGGTAAGGTGATTTGCCTGTATGTCATACAGGTCAAATGAGTGTGATACATAGTCAAGCACTGCAGCAAGAGGAAGGAGCTGACTGTTGACTACACTGTGATAGAGAGTACAGGTGCTGAGGACATGAGATCATTTACTTAATTATGGATGTTCCATAGGGGAATGATATTGAGTGGGATCTTCTCCACAGTTCTCATGGTCCTGAGGTATGTTAGGAATGACAAAGACAGTAATTAGACAAGCTAGCATGTTCAGGATGGGCTGAAGGAGGGGAGGAGGTATTAGTAATGTGAAGGGACAGGTCAGTCAGAGGAATTTAACTAAAGTATGGGATTAAGGGGACAGTTAGTGTAGGGAGTCACCAGTGGCTGAAGTTACATGCATAGGTTCACAAAGTTAAAGACAGCGGAGCTGGTAGCACAAGAATAGTAGACCCCCAGTTGGCACAAGGAAGCAGCAAACAGGTACAGTAATTATGACTTGAAGGCATCACTTTTATCCATTTATCAAATCCAACATGACTAGGAAAATGACTTTTCCTTAATTCCTATGCTGGAGATTAAAAAAACTTTTCTTGGACTAAATCTAGAATTAGTAGACTCTGCTGTCAGGAAAGGGCATCACCTAGGAATATCCAATTGGCAAAGATTTTGCCCTTGTGATTTTATTCATATTGAGGACATTAAACATATACTCCTGATTTGTCCATTCTATGAAAGTATTAGAAAAATACTGTATAGCTGGTGAAGTTTTATTCAAAACAACTTTAGATCCTTTATCTCTGGACTTCAGAGTTATAAATCCCTAATCTTCAGAGTTATTGCTCCCAGTCATGAATTTTGCTACGAAGAGGAAAAGGTCAGAAGACATAAAAATCTAACTTGTTCTGCTATGGCTACTTAGGAGGTTACGATCTTGTATAGCCCTCTCCAACAAAGTTTACTTCTCATCATTACTCTTGCTTGAAATCAAGAATATTTTTTTCAGCTATTAGATAAAATGGTACAGGATGATCATAATAACTGCACATTTATGAATTATGTTTTTAATAAAGGAATTTAAAGTACGTTGTTTATTATGTTGGCTTGCGCTTGCATGCCAGCCAACATACTGCATTAGTAGCAGATTTGGAGGCACGGTCACTGTTGGGGTGAATGCAGGGCACGCATCAGTAGGTGCGTCCCTCATTCCCCAATAAGCCAGCATGCAGGCACCACACCAGGAATACATAATGTGGAGAGCACATCTAAGGAAAGGTCCGCTGCAATGACAGCAAAACTCTTCAAATGCAGCGGCACCTCCCAACGTGCCTTCCCTTGTGAAACATTAGAGTAAACATAGCAGCACACTGCCTGCCACAATGCCAACTTCAGGGGTGCCCAATCCCACTGTCGGCATGCTCTGACCCAGTTTATGTGCCAATGGGGAGCCCACTCCCCTTCGGCATAATGCCCCCCTCATTTGTTATGTGCCGAGAGGGGTGCCCAATTCTCCTCGGCTCTTGCCCCCCTTTAGTATGTGCTGACAGGGGTGCTCAATCCCCCATCATCTAGCCCCCCCCAAACACTCAGGTGGCATGCTGGGAGCCCACCCCAGCATGCCAAATTCCCTGTAAAAAAAGTCCCACAATGTTTTTTTAAGAAAACGGTCCCTCACGGTCTGTCAGGCTCCTGCCCTAACCCGCACCCACCCTCTGTGCACCCTGCCTCCCACACCCCCCACCCACACTCACTTGGAGTCCAGCACAACAATCTTCGTGGACGGAACACTTGCACTCTTCAAAGCTGACCACGAACTGAAGAAATGCCGATAAGCTGTATAATGGCATAAATAGGGTTTTTTCAACTTTGGTGCATATTTCAACCATTTATTTTGAATTTTTGCACCGAAATTTCAACATGGGGTTATTGGGGCCCCTCCTCATGAATTCAGTCACTGTCATGGCATTATTCCATCCCTTTCACGGTCACTGCATGGAATCACCTTTCAGGACCGAGTAATGAAATGACAGTGCCACTGTTCATGAGGGGGGCTCTCAAAAAGCCTATGTTGCAAATTTGGTGAAAAAAAATCCAAAAAAAATGGCTGTTTTACAAGCTGTGTTGCACTGTTTCCACTCATGCTTGTAACTTCGTGAATTTGTAATATTTTCACTCCAGATTTTCAAAATTGGCATTTTTCTGTACCTCCTTATGAACAGTACAGCTGACATTTTACATATCCTGGCCAAAATATGTTTTCACATGCCCGGCGCAAAATAGCGTGGTCACTGTATGAAATTAATTTTTGGGGCAGTTTGAGAAAATGACGGTGACACTGTTCATGAGCAGAGGTCCTAAAATGCCTATGTTGAAAATTTGGTGACTAAAGTCCATAAAATGACTGTGTTACAAGCGTGCGTTGAGCAGTTTCCACGCACCCTTGTAACGTCACAAATTTGCAATATTTTCATGCCAGATTTTCAATACTGGCATTTTTTCACACCTCTTTATAAACAGTACAGCTGTCATTTTTCACAGCCTGCCCAAAATGTGTTTCTGCACCTGTGGCGCACAATGGCATGGTCGCTGTGAGAAATCAACTTTTGGGACAGATTAACAAAATCACAGCCCCACTGTCCATGAGGGGAGGTCCCAAAATGCCTATGTTGAAAATGTGGCTAAAAAAATCCCCAAAATAATTGGGTTACAGACGTGTGTTGCACAGTTTCTATGCATGCTCATGACTTCCCAATTTTTCATATTTTCACTCCAGATTTTCAACGTTGCCATTTTTTTATGCCTCCTCATGAACAATACACTTGCCATTTTCCACATCCTGCCCAAAATGAGTTTTCATCCCTGTGTCGCCAAATGGCATAGCCAGTGTGCAAACCACCTTTCAGCTAACAAACTGATTATGCCGCTCTTTATGAGGTGGGGTCACAAAAAGCCTATGCTGAGAATTTGGAGTGAAAATACCAACAAACACCTACAATGTTAAGGCTTCCAACTGTAACGCCCCACCCTGTAGAGACTGCCAGGCATCAGGGGTGAGACTTGGGATCATTGGCTGTAATGCTCATGCCATTCTACCCCCCACCCCTACCCTGCAGCCAGTGACAGGCATCGAAATGTGCCTTGAGGTGTACAGCCCTAAAGTTCACCCCATTCTCTTATACTGCACCTGTCTCAGCATATTTCCTTATGTAATGGGGTAAGTATAAGGCCCAATGACCCCAAAGCACACCACAACATTTGTCAGTGCCTACAGGGTAGGGTGAGGCCCATTCTCCTATACTGCACCCATCTCAGTGTATTTCCTTATGGAATGGGGTACGTATAAGGCCCAAAGACCACAAAGCACACCACAACACTTGTCAGTGTCTACAGGGTAGGGTGAGGTAAAATGGCATGAGCGTTATAGCTGACACCCCAAAGGCACACTCCGGTGCCTGTTAGTCACTGCAGGGTGGGGGTGGGATTGGCTTCAGTTCCATACTTCACTGCCATTCCTATTATGCACCTCTAACTCCTGCACTACCAATGCCAATGCCAGCGAGACAACATTCTTCATTGACAAATGCTTGTTTTTAAAATTGTAATGGTGTGAACCAATCAATAAATATGACGGTATGGCAAATATATGACTTGAAAGCAGGTCATATAAGAACTTCATACTGTATCACACTCAACAAAATTGAATCACTCAAGAACCTAACCTACTTAGAAATCCAGGACTTAGAGACATTCACAGAGATCTAGTTCGGGGACAAATGACTGGGGAACAAAGAAAGAGATTTCTGGTCATTCTGGATAGGTCTGACAGGAAAAGGTGTAGATGACTCTCTTTTCAAGAGAGTGTGTCACTGTGAAAAATAAGAAAGCTGAACAGGATAACAGCCAAGAGGAGGGTGTTCATAAACAATAAGGTCAGCCAAAGACAGGAGGATAGGGAGGGGTACCTAAGGGTAATCAGTGAAGCTAGTAGGATGGTTCAGAAGGCCCAAGGTAGAGACAGAACTCATCAAAGGGGGTGCAGCAAGGTGGAAAAGTGTTCCTCAGATACATGCAGGAGAAGCAAAACATCAAAGGGGGCATAGTTAGGCTTAAGATGGAAGAAGTGTGGGAGGAGGAGGGGGGACAGAGTTAAGACAGAAATGCTGACCAAATGCTTTTGTTCTGTATTTACTGCAGAAGAAGTGGGACAACTGCCAGAATGTGGGGTAAAGGGAGAAGGAAAGGATGGCTGGTGCACTAGTGGCATGAGCAGTATCACAAGGGAAAGGGTGATGGAAAAGTTAAAAGATGAAAATTTAAATAATCTATGGGACCTGATGACTTTCAGCCTAGGATGCTCAACGTGGTTGCAGTAGTAATAGTGGCTTCACTTGCAGACATATTCAATTGCTTGTTGAACACAGGGGTGGTTCCTAGGGACTGGAGGGCAGCAGATGTGGTCCTTCTGCACTAGAATAAAAGGAAGGATGAGCCAGGAAACCATAGACCAGTTAGTCTGACATCTATAGCAGGGAAGATAATGGAGTCCATACTCAGGGAGCAACTAGTGGACTTCCTAGCAGGGAATAGAACTACAGGACTCCATGCAGCATAGATTCATGAGAGGGCAGTCTTGCCAGATAAATCTTATTGCCTGCTTCAACTGGATGGCAAGGATGATTGACAGTGGACAAGCAGCTGATACAGTATATGTAGATTTTAGCAAGGCCTTTGACTTAGTCTCCCACAGGAGACAGGTCAGAAAGCTAAGGGACTTGGGGGCAGAGGAATATTTGGCAACTTGAGTAGAAAGAAGCCCATCTTCTTGAAGTTGGAACAAGGTGTGCTTTGAAACAACCAAGAGCTGCATGGGTGATACTATATTGGACTAGAAATCTGCAACAAATCTCACTCTTGCTTAAATCTGAGGGAGGTGTTCCTTACTTTACATTCTTACATTGGTATTGCTTTGTGTTTAATTATTTTAGTTTTTAAATCAAGAAGGGGGTTTGCAAAACTGCTTATCTTGTGAGTAACTTCATAAGGGTTGAAATACTGCATATTTGATTTTCCTTTGAGGGTAACTGGACTGTCTATTTGTATTCTGTGACAGTTTGCGTCAGGCTATTTTTAAATAATTTACTGGTGGTGGTGGCTTATAAGTTGTCATAGCAAAGGCTGCAGTTTGCGTATCTGAATCCAGACAGAGCCTCAGTTGGGGAAGATTGTCTTCCCCTGAATATTTTCAAAGCACACAACACAAGGTTGTATAGGGTCAGGGAGGCTTATCTGTGTTGTGCTGAACTGCTTGGTTTTTCTGTTTTTTCCTTTGCCGGGTATTTTCTCTGTTAACTCGTTGTGCAGGTTGTCTTGCTGAAAGGAAGGTCAACACTCATCATAGTGGTGGGTCAGAGCTTGTAGTTGATTGTGTCTGGAGGGCACGACTTAGGCCCAACTCCCGCCCCTCACCCCCCCTTGGTGTCACTTCCTTTATACCAGGGGTTCTGAAATCATTTCCTCCAGGGGCATACAACTGTCATATCCTTACCAGCATAGCACACTGCATTAACAGTAAAAATGCACACACTATTTAAAAAACAAACAAACAAAAAGATTACACAGGGTAAACTGGAAAGAAGACAGACATGTGGGGAGTAGTGCAATGCACTGACAGTGGGACAGCAGTCTTACAGGAGACTTTCTGGCGGCTGAGATGCTGCCCTGTTTTCAGGCAACTCTCTGCTGTGAGGGAGGAGGTTGCCCATCTCCAGGCCAAACTGGACAGAAGTACAGTAACCCCCCCAATGCAGGGAACACCAGGGCCACCACCTCTGCCTCAGAGGTTGCCAAGAAGAAGCAGCAGCAGTTGGACCACAGTGGGCTCAGGGAGTGTGAGGGTGGTGGAACAGAGGCACATCCCTTTAGACTTACCACTCCACAATCCATACACCATTTTGGTGGAGCATGGTTCCCCTATAGAGGCACACACAGTGGAGACTGAGGTTGCTGGCAACCATCACAAGGGAGGCCCACCAGAAGGTGGTACAGGACACAGCAGGGAAAGGAAGCAACTCCTGGTAGGGGACTCAGTTATTAGGGGGCTAGAACTGGGTGGGTAATGGAAAGTGAAGTAAGGTGCCTGCCTGGCACCATGGCTTGGAGGGACAGGAAGCAGATTCTAAGGATCGCGACAGAAGCTGCACGGGAGACAGTGCTGGATGGCATTGTCCACCTGGGGACATATGACTTGGCCATGCATGGGATTAGAGCAGTGCAGAAGGAGTTTGTGGAGTTGGAGAGGGACCTTAGACAAGGAGCTCATACAGTATCCTTCTCGGAGGTGCTGCCTGTCTATGGCATGGGTGAGATGAGGGTACTCTGCACCATGCAGTTCAATGAATGGTTTAAAAAACTGGTGTAGAGCACAGGGTTTTGGCGTCATTGGGGAATGGGGTTCCACCTGGAGGGATACCCACCTATACTGGAACCATGGTCTGCATCTGTCCAGGAAAGAAACCAGTCTCCTCAGTTATCAGTTTAAATGCTTCATTGGCAAGCTTTTGAACTAGCCAAGGGGGGAGGCACTGATAAGCAGCAGGGAATTCCCAGCCTTCTCCTCCAAAGCAGTGCACTAAATGGGGTAAATACCAAGGTAGAAAGGTCAGTAGGGAGCAGGACTGTGGTAAATGGAGAAAGCAAAGTCAGTAAGGGCAGGGATGGAGCTACAAGAGGAAAAGCCATCAAAAATGGACAGTAATGAGTACCAATGCCCATAGTCTGGGTAACAAGCTTCCTGAACTAGTGGCCTTGATGAAAGAGGAACATCTGGATATTGTGGCAGTCACAGAAACATGGTACATACAGAACCATGATAGGGATGTAAACATACCAGGGTACACTATCTACATGAGGGACAGGGAGGGTAAAAGAGGAGGAGGAGTAGCTCTCTACATAAGGGAAGGCATCAAAGCAAGAGAACAAAAGGGTAAACAGGGAGGAGAGGAAGCACTGTGGGTCAACTTGGAGACAGGCAATGGCACCACAATCCCCACAGGGACTGTATACAGAGCCACACCTCAGGGGGAGGAAATAGACAAGGAAATGATAGAAGGTATCCTTAGAATGGCAGAAAAATGGAAGATATTGTTGATGGGGGATCTGAATATGCCAGATGTTAACTGGAGTGCATTTGCTGCAGCCACATCCAAGAGTGGGGTCTTTCTAGATGCCCTGCAGGGGGCATGCCTTAGACAACTAGTATTGGAACCCACTCAGGAGGGAGCAATCTTAGATTTGCTACTCTCAAATGGAGATGAAAAGAAGATCACAGATGTAGAAGTGGGTAGCCATCTGGGAACTAATGACCATCGAACAGTATGGTTCACGATAAACACAGCAGTAGAGTCAAGCCATACAAAGGCAAAGGTCCTGGACTTTAAAAGGGCTGACTTTGCCAAAATGGGTGAGTGCCTAAGGAATGCACTAGCAAATGAGCAGGAAGGAATAGTGGAAGACCAATGGGGAATAATCAAAACTGCCATCACTAAGGCAATTAGCCATTGTGTGAAGCAAATAAACAAAACAAAATGATGTAAAAAAAACACTATGGTTCTCAAAGGAGGTGGCAGGGAAGGTTAGGGAGAAAAAGATGGCATTCAGGAAGTACAAGGAATCACAGAAGGAGCAGGACAGAGAACTGTATCAGTTAAAGCAGAAGAAAGCAGGGAAGACTGTCAGAACAGCAAAGGCCCAAACTGAGGAAAAGAGAGCCAACTCAGTTAAGAAGGGGGATAAAACCTTTTATAGGTATATCAATGAGTGAAGGAAGACCAAGGTAGGGATAGTGAGGCTTAATAAAGGGGAGGGGAGTGGGCAGAGGGTGACTGTGAAAAGGCAGAGATACAAAACAAATATTTTTGCTCAATATTCACAAATGAAAAAGGGGAGGTACTTAAACCAAACAACAGAAACACTCTGGATGGGGGGTGGGTTGTTACCAGCCCATTCACAGAAGAAAGAATTCTGGAAGAACTCTTAAAACTGAAGGTGGACAAAGCAATGGGGCCTGGGCGATGGCTGCCAAGTAGATGCACGCTTGGTTGCTCCGCTAACTCTCACCACTTACAGTACCTAAAAGCCTCCCATTATCGATCTAAATTCACTTGGAGACATGGCAACGACTAAGTCTGCTTACCATTCGCCATAATCCCGTATATCGTCTTGCTGTATGGACGCGGAAATGAAGACTTTGCTGCCTAAACTCACACCACCCCCGTCTCCAGCAAAAAATATACTTGCCAAGAAGAGCAAAGCCAGGGAGGAAAATGAAGCTAGCCTACCTGCTCCACATGCCCTACTCACGTAGGCAAAATTTTTTGAAGGGTTTGCTCCCATAAAAGAATCACTGCAAGCCATTGTGGGTTACCTGCAATCTCTTAAGACATCAATGCAACAACTTACCATCCAGACCGGGGACAATGATGTGCGAATTTCATCCCTGGATGATTGGAAGGCTTGAGTTGATCCAGAACTAATTAGCCTGAAGCAGCGGCTGTGCAAAACTGAGGATAAGCTTGAGGATTTAGAAGGCCACTCGTGCAGGAACAATATGGTTATACTGGGGCTTCCTGAGGGTGAAGAAGGCACTAACCCCATACTTTTCATCCAGAAGCTGTGTGCCAAAATTGCTGGTCCATCCCCAAATGGCCCCACATACATTATAGAGTGGGCCTATCATTCCTTCCGGCCCACTCCACCACCTGGCTGTCCTCCAAGACCACTGATCTTTCACCTCCTGAACTATTTGGATAAGCAAGTCATTATGGAGAAAATAAGAGAAACTAAAGTCATTCAATGGGAAAATAAAAAAATTACGCTCGCTCAAGACCTCCCACTTACTGTGAGGCAGACGCACACTGAAATGCATCCCTTAGTCACAAAGTTGATTGCAGCTGGGATACGCTACAGAATGATATATCCTGCCACTCTACAAGTGTACCACAATGGCAAATGGCACTCGTATGAATCCATCATTGATGCAAGTACCTCCCTCAAAAAAATGTTTCCAGACTTATATAAATGACTGTATCAAAATGTATAGGTGTGATACCGAAACATAAAAAGGGCCTGTAGTTTAAGTAGTATCACAGAAGGCCCAAGAAACCTCTTGCACTGTGAAAATGACTGTGTAGACACTATGAGTCTGTAAGCCTAGGTGCCTGAAGCCCTTCACAATAACAAATTATTATGTTTGTGCCTTAAAATTAATAGAAAGGATTGATATATGGCCCTAGGGATGCAATGAAGATATGGCTGGTAGTCCAGAATTTTATACTGTTTAAGTACTGAGCTCAAATTTCTTTATTTGTCACTGATATTGGGGTCAAAGTTTATTTAAAATGCATGTTCATGGTTTATGAAGGTTGATCTCTAGTCAGTACCAATATCGGGCTCAAAGTGGGGGGGAATGAGTTGGAGCTGTCAAGATGCATATGACTTGACAGTGATCTATGGCAATTGGACATTTATTGGGAGGTCAGTTGAGAGGACTGGGGTTTTGTGGTTATTTGTTTTTCCTTTCTTTCTTCTTTTTTCTTTCAATGGTTTTTGGTGGGCAGAGGGGTTGGGGAGTCTGGTCAATTTAATGTTTTTTCACAAGGGTTGGCTAAGGGGGAAGGGGGTTCAGGGAGGAGACAAGTTGAGGGGTGTGTGAAATATTTACATGATTCAAAGGCAGCAAAGTTCCAATCAGGTGTGTTACAAGGACAAGATACAATGATCTTAATAACCACTTCATTTCAGAGACCCAGACCAATACAAACCTACGTGAGGCCATTTTTCCTTTTCCTTTCCCCTTTTTACATGACCTGCTCTGCTACAGTATATAACTGGTAATTATAGCTATGAGATTTGTGACTTGGAATGCGAAAGGGGCAAGATGCAGGGTTAAACAATGTCAGATCCTTAAACATCTGGAATTTTTGCACAGTAATATAATCTTTCTTCAAGAAACCTACCTACTGGTGTGTGAAGGGAACTTATTTCATATATGTCAAATTGGGCAAGTATATGCAGCTGGGAATGCTACTGCACAAAGGGGGGTGGTGATACTGATCACAAAAATACATCTTTTCAGATGCAGAGTTCTCACTCTGATCCCAAGGAACATAGATTTTTATAAAAGGGCTACTAGATCATGCTGAGGTAGGGTTGGGCTCAATATATGGGCCCAACGCTGACTCTTCTGAGTTTTTCTCAGAGCTATCGCTTCACTTGAGCTCCTATCCGAAACTCCCCATTATTCTGGCTGGGGATTGGAATCTAGTTTGCTCATTAAAGCAAGATAGATCCCCCTGTCACAAGGGACTGGTCCTCTCCTCAGCACAGAAGGCCGTAATGGAATTAATGGCTGATCATGGCCTTACCGACCCGTGGAGACTGCTGAACCCTCAATCTAAACAATTTACCTTTTATTCTTCTGCCCACGGATCCCTGTCCCGCATAGACTACTTCTTGATCAATAATCCAGTGCTGTCGTGGCTCCAGGGCAGTGGTATGGTCCTCCGGACTATCTCAAATCATGCACCAGTATGGCTAGAAGGGACCCTCCCACTTGCCTCATGCAAAAAAAGCAGCTGGAAACTAAACACCCAAATGCTCCAAGACATAAATATAGTTCAAACCTTTAAAGAAGCCATTGAACAATATCTCCACCACAACCAAAACTTGATACAGCAAATTGACAAGATTTGGTGTGCTCTCAAATGTGTAATCAGAGGGGAGTGCATCTGGCTCGCTACAGTTATGAAAAAAAAGAGAAGCTGTTTCTTCCTTGCTTCTAGGGCAAATCAAGGCCCTGGAAGAGCAGCTAACCTCCAACCCAGATGAGTCTACCCTAGCTCAGCTAACGCAAATACAAAATCAATACCAAGAAACTCTACCAGAGCAAGCACAGTACGCCTTTTTCAAAACCCATGCTTGCTATGTGGACCAGGAAGGAAAGGCTAGCCATTTGCTAGCCCTTAGACTTAAAAAGCAAGAAGAGTCGAGGCTAGCAACAGTGTTAAACTCTCTTAAAGATGACTCCCTTATTACAAGCCCAAAGGAGATAGCCCTGGAATTTGAAAACTATTATAAATGCATATACTCCCCTCCTGATAATGCACCCCAGATCTAGGATATCCAGGACTATCTAGCCTATATCCCTCTCCCATCTCTCAGTGTTGCACTGAGAGAAAGTCTTATACTTAAAATAAATCAGACAGAGCTGTCGAAGGCTATTCGTTCTCTTCCAGATGACAAGGCTCCAGGTCCTGATGGCTTTCCTCTGGGTTTCTACAAAACATTTGAAGAGCAAATGTCTCCCCATCTTCTACAGATGTTTAATTTTTTATGTGAAGTAGGAGTTTCCAACCCATCCTTACTAGAAGCCCTTATAATTGTCCTCCCTAAACCAAATAAACCCTGAAATAGGGTGTGCAATTATCGTTGCATATCTTTAATGAACTACGATATTAAGCTCTTTGCCAAAATTCTGGCCTCAAGAATGGCAAGAATATGGACTCCCTTGCTTAGTGCTGAGCAAGTGGGTTTTGTTGCAGGCCGTTCTTAGGCAGACCATTTGTGCAAGCTCTTTCACATCATCTCTGTCTCCAGGGGGACCCATTCCCAATAGCTTTGGTCTCCCTGGATGCAGAGAAAACGTTTGATAGGGTCAGCTGGGCCTTTCTGTTTGAGGTACTGAATTAATTTGGTTTTCCAAGGAATTTCATACAATGGATTAAAGTACTTTATACCATCCAACCACTAAAATATACTGTAATGGGAGTTTATTCAAAACCATTCCCACTGTGCTCTGGAACTAGACAGGGGTGTCCACTTTTCCCTATGTTATTTAATCTTTATCTCGAACCACTCCTACATCTTCTTCAAAACTCCCCACGGATAAATGGCATCCCAATTGCACCCTTTAACTTTCATTTATCTGCTTATGCCGATGATATCTTGTTGCATATTTCTGATCCGAAAGCCTCAATTCCTGCAATTCTAGACATAGTTGAATTCTTTGGAGCCCTCTCGAACTACAAACTCAATATAGAAAAATCGACAGTTATGCCTCTAAATAAACTCACCTATCGTTCACAACTAGAGGGGTTACATCTAGCCTGGGCACTTTAACTCAGATATCTAGGACTAACCCTAACCCAAGATATGTCCCAAATTGAGAAATTTAACTTAGACTCTCTGATTGAGACCTTAAGACAAGACCTAGGAAGGTGGATGCCCCATACCTCTCCTTGCAAGGAAGAATTAGTGTAATCAAGATGAATATCCTCCCAAGGATATTTTATCCTATGAACATGCTGAATTTCTATCTTCCACAATCCTGGTTTCAAAAGCTCCATAGCATTATATCCCAGTTTCTCTGGCATGATAAACTACCAAGAAGATCATACGTCAAACTGGGGTCAGCAAAACTCCAAGGTGGTCTCAAGCTTCCCAACTTTTATCACTATTACTTAGCCAGTCATATAGCCAAATATATGCACTGGATACCCCCCAATTTTCAACAAAATGACCCTCCCTTTATTCCAGCATGGCTTCACCTGGAACGTTATATAATCAGCCAGAGCAGCACATCCCCACTTAGTTTGCTCTATACCAATGCTAAATACTGCTCTGATGTCATTAAAAATTAGACGATTCTAATGTCAATAAGAATACATGGCCAGCTATGCAGAGCACTTAATTATGACAATTGTAAAGACATCTCACAGCCCTTATACTACGACCTTAACATTAGGCTGAATGGGCATTGCTAGAAACTGCAAGAGATCTCTACCCTGACAGAGATTAAAACATCTTATTTGTTAGAGAGCGGAAAATTTAGGACTACAACCGACCTTTTAACCCTTCTGAATCTCCTGAAGAAACAGTTCTTTAAGAGATATCAAATTCGGCATTTACTGATTACAAAATTTGGCATGGGAGTATGGCACATGGATCGCTCTGAACTCATTATCTCACTCTGTAACTTGGCATGGCAACCCCATGCAGTTTCCCAGATAACTTCGATGCTATACCCCTCCACCTGTTATGAGGGGCCTTGTGCCTCTCCATACTGGGCAGGCCAGTTTCCCAATAAAGAAGTTAGTTGGGATAAGATTTGGCAAGCAGTGTACCGGTACACTTCTAATGATGAGCTTTGCTTCATGCAATTCTGTATCCTGCATAATATGTACTATACCCCACTGAAACTATTTAAAATGGGGAAGGTGCAGGATGCAATTTGCAACAGATGTGGCCTAAATGAAGGTACCCTACTTCATGTTCTGTGGGACTGCCCCATAATTAGACCATTGTGGAGTGAGATAAGGGCCAGGGCAGACCCCTACTGGGAATTGAAGACCTATTTAAGCCTGAAATTTGTATACTGGGGGACTTCTCTGAGATCCTTGTAAATGAAAGAAGATACAACATGACCCTTATCTCCCACACAGTTAAAAAACTGGTATTAAAACACTGGAAGGACTCCACCATCATTTCCTACTCTGAATGGTTAAATAAGTTCCTATTCAACTTGAGGATGGAACAAATGATAGCATCTCTTAGACATGTTCCATCTGTCTTTGATAAGAGATGGGGTAAAATCTATACACTATACTCCCTGCCTAATAAATAAGGCTCCTCCCATTGTGGAGATTATGCTAAATTTTATAAATCGTAGTGTTTCAGTGGTTGGTGATAATGTCTAAGCCCTTTGTTGAATCAAGGGGCAGGTTCTATATAGGAACTAGTATCAAGCAGAAATATTTTGCTTGGTTAACTTGCTGCCTTATTTATAAACATATATTATAATGATATTTGAAGAAGGTAGGGTAGGGAAGGTGGGATGGTTCAGGGGAGGAAGGGGGATGGTTGAGGGATAGTTAGATTGTGTTAGTTGAGCTGATGTAACCCTAAGGCTCCTGTTCATTTTACCTGTATCAAGTTGCACCTGTGCAACTCCTTGTACTACCTGTATGTATTGATACAAATTAATAAAGTACATTTAAATAAAAAAAGCAATGGATCCTGATGGGATTCATCCCAGAATTCTAAAAGAACTAAGGGTAGAACTAGTGACACCACTGACTCCCCTCTTTAACAAATCATGGGAGGGTGGGGTGATACCTGAGGACTGGAGGAGGGCAGATGTTATTCCACTTCACAAAAGTGGGAGCAGGGCAGATGCAGGAAATTTCAGACCTGTTAGTTTGACCTCAGTGATAGGGAAAATGATGGAATCACTTCTGAAGGAAAGAATTGTTGAGTACCTATAGGCCAGAGGGGCACAGGACCCAAGCCAGCATGGATTCACAGTGGGAAGGTTATGTCAAATGAATCTAATAGATTTCTTTGACTGGATGACCAAAACAGTAGATCAGGGAGGGGCTGTGGACATGGCCTACCTAGACTTTTGCAAGGCATTTAACACAGTCCCACACAAAAGATTAATATACAAGTTAGCCAGCCTGGGAGTGGGTCCCAGGATGGTAGTCTGGGTAAAAAATTGGCTGGAGATCAGGACACAGAGCATAATAGTAAACAGAGTCCACTCTGAAGAAAGGGGGTTACTAGTGGGGTACCACAGGGTTCAGTTCTAGGACCGGTTCTCTTCAATGTCTTTATAAGTGACTTTGCAGAGGGACTGGAAGGAAAAGTATGTCTCTTTGCAGATGACAGAAAGATCTGCAACAGGGTTGCTACACAAGGTAGGGTGGAAAGGATGAGAAGGATTTGGCAAGGTTGGAGGAATGGTCAAATGTATGGCAGCTTAGATTCAATGCTAAGAAGTGCAAAGTAATGCACCTGGGAAACAAAAACCCAGGGGAAGGGTACACAATGGGGAGTGAGATACTAACAACAACAAAAATGGAAAGGGACCTGGGGGTAGTCATATCAGATGACCAAAAGGTGGGCAAGCAATGTGAGAGGGCAGTAAAGAGAGCTGGGGGAATACTGGGATGTATAGGGAGAGGCATCACCAGTAGAAAACAGGAAGTTGTTATCCCTCTGTACAGACAGCTGCTGAGACCTCATCTGGAGTACTGTGTGAAGTTCTGGAGACCCAATCTCCACAAGGACATGGACAGGATGGAGGCAGTCCAGAAGAGGGCAACTAAAATGGTGCAGGGTCTGTACCAGAAGACATATGAAGAGAGACTTAAGGAGCTCAAAATGTATACCCTTGAGGAAATGAGGGACGGAGGGACATGATAGAAACTTTCAAGTACCTCAAGGGAATCAGCAAAGTCCAAGAGGGTAGCATCTTTCAGAAAAAGAGGTAAGCAAGATCAAGGGGACACAATTTGAAGATAGAAGGGGACGGTTCAGAGGTAATGTGAGGAAGTATTTTTTCATGGAGAGGGTTGTGGATACATGGAATGGCCTTCCTGAGGAGGTTGTTGAGTCAAAAATAGTGGGGGAAGTCAAGAATGCATGGGACAGACATAAAGCAGTTCCTGGGGGGTTGGGGTAGGAGGAAGTAGGCTGTTGGTTAACTAGGATCTGCAGCTTATCAATTAGGTAGGGAAATGGGCAGACTGGGTGGGCCAAGTGGTCCTTATCTGTCATCAAATACTATGTTTCTATGAAAGCTGGCTGAGGAGAAGGAGACAAAGGGTTGTAGTAAACAGAAATTTTGGAGGTAAGGAAAGTTATGAGAGGAGTACCCCAGGGTTGATTTTGGGCACATTCCTTTTTAAAATGCTCAGTTGTGACATTGGGGAATGTAAAACAGGACAAGGTCTGCCTCTTTGCAGATGACACAAAGATAAGTGCAAGGTCTGACATGGACAAAACAATAATGAAAATCAAGAAGGGTCTGAGCAGGCTGGAGAACTGGTTAAACATCTAAGAGCTGTGCTTCAGTGAAAGAAAATGCAAGATGTTTCACATTGGGAAAGGGAACCCAAGGGTGCAATATGAAATGTGGGTGTGTGGTGCTGGAATGCACCACTGTGGAAAAAGACATAGTGGCCATAATATCAGAAAGCTTAAAATCCACAGCACACTGTGACAGAACTGTGGGAAAAAAAACA
This sequence comes from Neoceratodus forsteri, assembly GCA_016271365.2. Classification (NCBI taxonomy): domain Eukaryota; kingdom Metazoa; phylum Chordata; order Ceratodontiformes; family Ceratodontidae; genus Neoceratodus; species Neoceratodus forsteri. The sequence continues at coordinate 1,269,947,333 of CM057453.1, forward strand.
GGATGTTGGGATGCACAGGAAGAGGGATCAACTGTAGAAACCAGGAGGTAGTACTTCCACAGTACAGGTTCTTGGTGAGACTGCATCTGGGTACTGTGCAAGGGACTGTAGTTAACATCAGAGCAATCTCTGTGACAAACTGGAAACAGTAGAGTGCAGGGCAACCAAAATGGTTGCAGGACTTTGGGGGGCATGTTATAAGGGGAGAGACTGCAGGACTTGGACAAGCACACCCTCAAGAACAGAAGGAAAAGGGGTGATAGAAGCATACAAGTATCTGCACAGGATAAACAGGGTGGATGTCAGGAAATGTTTTCCTTGAGCACAAATACAGGGACAAGGGGGGATTCACTAAAACTAGCAGGGGGGGAGAGTCAAGAGAGATGTACCAAAACACTTTTCCGCTGAATGAGTGGTGAACAAGTGGAACTAGCTACCGGAAGAAGTGGTAAGGAACAAAGTAGTAAACAGTTTTAAGGGGAATGGGACAGGAACATGGGCTTAGCAGGAAGGGTGGTAGAGCAGAGACTAAGGGGTCAGAATCACCATTAGGGCCAGAGCAAAATGGTTAGGTAAGGTAGGCGGACTAGATGGGTTGGGAGGACTTTATTTGCTGACATTGTCTATATGTCTATGTATCTATGTAAGGAAACAAGCTGTTCCACTGAGACTATCTTGTCAAGATAAGAGAAAAAGTGGGAACAAAATAGTTACCTAGGAAGGAACAAGAGGACAGCAAACAGCACAGCTTAGCCATAAGTGATGCAGTCATAATAAGTGCCTTGCAAAAGTTAAATTCCACAAGTAGAATTCTTGAGGCAACGCCTATACCCTACCATGAATATTTGAGAATATTTGCCATTCTGCAATTTTCTGTACTTCAATTGCAACTTTAAAACTACCAATTTGAAGCTGTCCAGGTGGTGCTGAAGGTTGAGGTGCTGGACGACACACCATGCATCATACTGGTGACCCAGGTTCAGGCACGAGCCTTGGGCTGCTAGGGGTCAGCAGGGGGAGAGAGGATTGAGCATCTGGAGGACTGCTCTCCTCTCTCTGGGGAAGGGGACTAGTCATCTCACCTGCTGACTGCCCTGTAGTGGTGGCTGGAGGGCAATATGGGTCAGGAGGCTCGGAAGCCGATATGCTTACATCAAAGGATTGGGAGGGAGAAAACAGAAAAAGGCCAGGGATCCACGGACCCGTGATGGTCCGATCACTCCGGTGAAGTCTGCCCCCTGCCACCAGATAAGCCATATCAGGTGGCAGAGACTGCCGGCACCCATTCCCCTGGCCCTGCCATGGAGGGGAGAATCTGCGGGGAACCTCGGGGGCAGATGAGCTGGGGGTCAGGCTGGAGGATGTACCCCCTACAAGGGGGCTCATAGCCCTGAGGAGCCTGTAGAAGGAGTTAAATAGTAATAAAAAAGAAAAGCACTATCAATTAGAGCTGTGTGGAATGGGAAAATTCCAAATCTGTGAAATTTCAATGACATTTCTCAAAATTCCATGAAATTTCACGGAATTTCTTTAGAATTCCGTGGGATATTTAAAATTTAGTAATGTGGTTATAACTCAGCCGCCATGCAAGCTAGAGCTCTGAAATATAGAATATATACTCATTTAGTTAATTGCCACCAACATGCCAAGTATCATGAAATTCAGAATGATCATTTCCAAATTATAGGTACTCAAATGTTGTCATTTTATTGTTTGCGTGAAATCTCATGAACATTTATATCTGCATATACCGTAACCGTCTATTGGGTCAGGGATCTTAAATTTTGCATGATTTCTAGATAAAAGTTGTTCTAACAATGTGCCAGATTTCATGACAATATGATGCATCATCTCAAAATTATATGTGCTTAAAATCTATCATTTTATTTTTTTTCAGGAAATTTCAAGAAAAAAATGTCATGTGCATGTTACTTAGGCACCCTTGGAGCTAGACATGTGCAAATTAGTACGGATAACCTATTTGTAATGCTTATAGAATGATCTAAATATAGAGAGAATTAGATAAGAGATTTTTAAGTTACAGGGGTTCAAAACTTTACTATGTAAATATTTGCAAAACTTTGTGAAAACTATCAAAAATGTGGATGTTTGTAACTTCTCTGCTCTTGCATGCATAGAGTTGACATTTGTCATACATATCCATTGTCAGTGTATCAGTTTAAGTTTTGCAGAAGAAAAAAATGGTTAGTAAGTAACATTTTTTCACTTATTTATGATAGCTAGGGAAGTAATTAATTCATGGCATGCACAGTGTGCACGATTTCTGTGAAAACAGAATTCTTCCATGATTTTTATGAAAGCTCCTTGTGGGCCATGAAAATTGCAGTTTTTCTGTTTTCTGGGTTTTTTTTGGTAGCACTTTATAACAGTAATCAAATAAGCACTTATTTAGATCCTCAGATCAGCCTAACTGATGTTGTTTTGCGTTTGTGGGATTAGTTAAACTATGAGTACTCTCTTAATCAGATCCACTTAGCTGATAATCTCAGGTAATCAAATTGTTTATTTTCAATGTTCATACTAAATTGGAATCCGTTGTCAGTTAATTAAGCAAGGTTACAAGCATGTACCGCAAAAGCCAACTTCCGACTTCTGCTTTGAAAACAGGAAAGGTTTTAAACATTGTAGATTACTGGCTGGACCCTAAAAGGTTCCCTAATCTTGTTAACATAGGACTCTGTTGCCTAAATGTTCCAGTGCACTGCACTAGTGTTGAGAGGTCATTCTCATGCTACAGGGTCACTCCTCACTGACACAAGAAGGAACATCAAATCAGACAACTGCAGCAGAACTGTGAAGCATTCTAAGTAAAGTGTTTAAGCATTGTGCTATTTATGTTGCTGATCACTAGCTGGTTTTAACAAACACTATTTTCAAATACTTAAATGAGTAGTGAACAATTATTTTTACCTATTTAGTGTCTGTGTTTTCTGTGAAAAATGGCAATTTTTGCTGTGAAAAAATTCCACCCCAATGATAGCATATACTGTAGATGAAGCATACAGAATTTTTTTTTGTGGAATTTAACATTAACAATGCACATATAACTACTTAATTTGAAAAGCTGGGCTGAGCTTTTGCAGTCCTGCTGTTCCTCTCTTGGTGACTATTCCCCCCTCTCTTTTTGCATAGCTGGATTGACTCAGTAGAACTACTGATCCCACTGATTTCCTCTTTGTTCTTTACAGTGACAAACTCCCTTAAAATGTGCATCACCTACTACTTTTCCTATCTATCTACCCTGTTGGAGTAGCCAAAATTCATTCTTCCTGCTGCCCAAGACATTGTCATCCCCCAGTACATCTTTTTGAGTACCTCTGAGTTCTAGACTTGCATGTACTTCCCGGATTATAAATTTACTGGATGTGATCCTTAAATATCCTGCATTCAGGTTGGAATTATTGACATTCTATGCTTTCTTGCTCCAACCTGGGGGTCTACCACTGTTGTGCTACCCAGCTCAGCTATCCATTTCTTGGTGAAACTGAGCATCTAACTCCAGAACCTGATGATCCCCTGCACTATCTGCCTCTTATACTCCTATCCTTTAATTAGAATCTACCAGATAAGGCTGAGTGAAATTAGAAAATTCCAGTGTTATGGATTTTTTTTTATGAAATTCTACAGTTTTCACAAAGACTCATGGGATTTGACTTTAAGTACAGATGTTATTTTGCAATTTCTCAGAGCAAGCAATTAATAAAATTGGCACACACACAGTCTGCTTGTAAGGTCTAAGAACCTACCAAATTTAATGGTATAGCATTCTCTAGTTTTAAATTTTCAGGGGTTTATAAATGTGTTGTTTACATTTTTACAAAGTTTATTTTATAAATGATGTGAATGTTTGACTACCTTTAATTCAATCCCATTTAAAGCTGCAAATATGAACTTTTCAGAAAGGACCATGTGGTATAGTAGTTTAAATGTTTCAACTCTGGTTAATTTTGGATATGTAGTTTTTAAATTAGAGGGAACTAGTCGAAATGTAAATGTTGGCAACATGTTTGGCAGGCTACAACTCAGTCCCATTTAAAGCTAGAAATCTGAAACTATGTGCATATACAAATGTAGTGACAACATGTTTACCTGACAGTTATTGTAACATTTCAATGAATATTATCAAAATTATACTAAAATTATATAAATCCAAATTTTGGCAAAATATTTGGCTTCTATAACTCAGGTCACATTGAAGCTTGAAACTTAAAACATGGTGCATATACACATGGTAGGTGCTCCTCTAAATCCTGATATTTATTTATTTATTTATTTAGCTTTTGTTGACCAGGTAAGTGCACTAGACAAATCCTGCCTATTTTCAGGCATGAACCGGGAGAGGGGGATACAGATGAATGCCAACTGACCTTGAACCAGATTAAGCTGTTGGTGGTATTTTTAGTGAATGAGGGAAATTTGGCCAGGACACCGAGGAAATTCCCCTACTCTTTTCGAGAAGTGCACTGGGGAAATTCCCCTACTCTGCCTGCAAGGGTGCTGTCACTTCCTGTGGACACGATGGAGGGGCTCAGTTTGCAGCCGGACACAGGAGGAGGAGGAGGAAGTGCTGATGTAGCAGGGGAGCAGGATGTGCTGCAAGGAACAGGCCTGGTTTCAAGGCCTACAAACTTGCAAATGGGAGAGGAATGTCAGAAAGCTATTGTTTTGGAGGCTGCAGTTTCAGCAAGTGAGAAAGACTTAAGTACATCAATGGAGGAGAATGTTGTGCCTGTATGTTTCTTTTAAGATAACATGGATTGGTCTCAGATCATGGAGGATGCTGAAGAAAAAACCCAGGTACCATTCACCTTGCCTGATAATGTTAAGACTGTGTCAGATAAAGAGAAATTAGTTTTAGAGCTGCTAAGAAAAGAAGAGCAGTTTAAATCACAACGTGAAGTGCTGCAAAAAGAACTGTCAAATTTGCCTGAAAGTTCTGATAGTTCTGTGTGGTGACTCACATGTGAATCAGCTGTGTGATGACATGGCAAAGAATTATCTCCCTGCAGGTTCTGTTACTTTTTCCCCCGGACTTGAGACCTCTTTGGCTGGCAGTAGTAAGCAGCAGGAAGTTGTGTGCCAAGATCCAGTAAAGCCTTCTCTCTCTGCAAGATGCAGACTGGGTCTTTTAAATATTCATGGAGCCCCACAATCAAAGGCCACTCCAGTGAAGGAAGTCCCAATTCAAACACCCACTGTAAATCCTGCACTTACAGTGCATTCCCCATTGAGACATACAGAGACAAATGCTGAACTGATAGCTTTACAAAAGAATTGGTCCCTTGCCCGTGCGCTGGAGAGTGCGGGTTGGTTGCAGAATACTTCAGGTACCTGGGAAGCAGATTCAGAGGACAAAACTGTTATTAAATACAGGACTGAAGCTTCGTCTGGAGATGTTTTTAATGCTAAAAAGCTGGATAATGTGTGCCAAAACTGCCTTCCTACCTCTACTAGTCATTATTCACCTGAAATGGGCCCCAATGAGGCAAGTAACAAAAGTAACATGGCCATGGTTACAGAACAAGAATCTCAAGCACCAGTCAACAAAGAGGAACTTCCTCCTAGAATGGGGCATGCAGAACATATTTTGAGGGATCCAAATAAAAAAGCTTGGTTGGACCGCATGTTTAAACTGGCGGATTTATATCAGAATAAGGGGGAACCAGCCCCGAGGAAAAATGCTGTGAGACTTATTTTTAAGGGTGGTTTGGAGGATCCTCCAGATAGGCTTTATATTGCTAAACAGCTGTTAAATGGTACAATGCATTTTTTTTCTTCCGAAAGTTTTGCTCTGATTCATTTAGTTAATGGAAATCATGATGTTAGTTTCAAGTCTATCTCGAGTTTAGATAGGTTCTAGTCTCAATTTCAGTCTCTGAAAAATAGCCCTGTAGGGATTCCCTTCTCTTACTAAACCGGCAGTTAAATACATCACTGTCATATTTCATAATGAGGGTGTCCATGTAGAGAACATCCTATTCTGGTTGAGGCAAAGTTGTGAAATTCTAGATAAGCCTGTTCCTATTTTAGATAGTGAACAAATATGAAATGGTGGCTGGAAAATAAAGGTTAAATTATTTTCCACAAATAATGGGCCTGTGCATCTGCCTAGTACATTTTATCTGGGAAGAGACAGGGGTGTTTTATTCTACATGGGGCAACCAAAATCATGTTTTAAATGTGGTTCACGTACTCATATGAGCAATGCCTGTGGCACCCCCAGATGTAACCATTGTTTAGATTACGGGCACAATTCCTCAGTATGTGTAAATCTTTTTAAATGCAATTTATGTGAGAACACAGGACATGGTTATGGGAAGTGCCCTTGGGCCTCCCATAATCATGAAGATTGCCCCCCCAGGATGGCTTTATAAATACAGCACAACAGCTACAGGCCCAAAAAGTTGCTGCTGCAGCAACTCAGGGACCTGGTGTTCCGGACCCCTCTCCCCCTAGTGTTGCTGCTAAAACAGACATAAGTAAAGGTCCCTCTGAGGAATTTTCAGAAACTTCTCCTAGCACTAGCAAAATCTCTGACAAACCACAGACTAGAATAGCTGATGTTGCTGAAGTAAAGAACATGCCCCCACCCCACCCCCAACACCCAGCCAAGAGACAAAACAAAGGAAAACAGCCACCAAAAGGAATAGGTCAAGCAAAACTCTTAAATGTAAAAGCAAGGAAGAGAAACTAGGCACAGCCTCTGGGACAAAATCTTGGAGAAAAGGAAATAGATATGAGGCTCTTGCCCTAGGTAAATCAGGTGAAGATTCAGAGGCAGAGTTATCAGATACCTCTTCTACAAACACTGGCACTATGGAGGTTATTTCTGATGTGGATGATGGGGGAGAGGATACACATATTGCCCAAAGGACAAGGAGACGGAGACATAGCAAAACGTTTTGATGTGGTTAGCATTTCCTTTTTTTTTTAGCCTTTAACACATGGACTCCCTTACTTTAACAACTACAAATGTAAATGGCATTAAAGAGACTGTTAAGATGATTGTAGTTTTAAACTTTTTAGCTCAAGAGAATGATGATATTGTTTGTTTGCTGGGCACCAGGCTTAATACACACACAAAGTTACAAGCAGTTACAAAACTTTGGGTTAAAGGGTCTTCCTTCTGGTCAGTAGGCCAAGAAAGATGTGATGGGGTAGGGATTTTAATAAATAATCCTGGTATCAAAGTAACTAAACTAGTAGAAATTGACCCAGGGAGAGCATTAATGCTAGACATCTCTTTATATTCTGAAAGATTCTGGATAATCAATACTTGTGCACCACAGACTAAAGCTCTTAGGGTTTGTCTATTTCAAAAAGTTCAGCTATACCTACATACCTCTAGATTATTAGTTTGGGCTGGTGATTTTAATTGTGGCCTTAAGACAACAGATAGAGGGCTGAAAACTGACAAAATGTTTTGTGATTCTACAGCCCTTAACAAAATCATTTTAATGCAAAATTAATAGATTCCTATAGGGAAAAGTTTAAAAATGGTGGAAACACCTTTTTTTAAAGGACATTTATCCACCAGAATTGATTTTGTTTTTGTTTCTGAAATCTTAGTGATTTTGAATGCTAATCTTTTGGGGAGAGAATTTTCAGATCATAAATCATTAACAATAAAGGTTACTTGGAAAGATACTCCTAGAACTAAAAAGAACTTGTGGAGGTTGAACAATTCAATTTTAACAGATGAACAAGTGCAGAAAGCCTGGAGACAGGAATGGGAAGCTAGGGTATCTGTGTTTGCAATGTATGATAGTGCTGCCCTCTGGTGGGAAGATACAAAAGTATCCTGGAAACAGTTTTTCCAGATACTTACAAGAGAGAGTACAAACAATAGCTAGTTGACATACTTACATCTAAGAGCAAAACTGCAAGCACTAATTTCAAAATCGGAAACATTAAAACAAAATCTAGATAACCAAATACTAGACATTAAAAAACAAATGTGCTCATGGCAGTATGACAGAGCCAAAACCTGTGGAGCAGGAATTAGGATTTGGCACTAACATTAAAAAAGGAGCATTAGATCCCTTTAAAGACTCAAAAAATAGAGTGGAACATAGATTCCTAAATAAACTAAGGTTACATTCTGGACAATCTACTGCTTCTCCTAAAGAAATGTTGAATTTGGTCCATGCACATTTTTTAGAGACATTTGGTTCTGAACTACACATATCTGATAATAAGAACATATTCCAGAATGTACCTTTACTTGTGGACAATGAAAAAGGTCATTTAATTGCCCCGATACAGGGAGAAGAGATAAGGAATGTTATAAAAAGTCTGAAGAGTAACTCAGCCCCTGGGCCAGATGGAATAGGGGCTGAACTTCATAAAATTTTTTGTGTAGATTTGATACCAACCATGACAGCAATATATAATAGCATGCTACAGGAAGGTTGTCTAGCTAGTTCCATGTACCAGGCATCACTAATTCTGCTTGTTAAAAAAGAGGATAGAGAAGAGTTGAAAAACTGGAGACCTCTTAGTCTTCTGAATGTGGATTTCAAAATATTAAGTAAACTTTTAATGAACAGACTGGTATCTGTTGCAGATGAACTAATTAGTCCCACCCAGGCATGTGCAATTCCTAATAGAAAACAAACAGATAATTTAATTGCACTAAGAGAGATTTTCTATAGAGCTGAAAAATATAAATTGAAAGGCTACATAATAGAAATTGACCAGGAGAAGGCTTTTGATAAGATATCACGTCAATATATGTTTAATATCCTAACAGCTTATGGGATTCCTGAAAAATTTATTGGATGAGTGAAAGTTCTATATAAACATGCCATGTTGACCCCCAATATAAATGGGTGGATTGGGAAAGGCATTAGTGTTAAAAGGGATGTAAGACAAGGGTGCCCCTTGATCCCCTTGCTATATGTCTTTTGTATCGATGTTTTTCTTAGGAATATAGAACAAGATGTTAGAATTCAAGGGATAGAATTAAGTCCTACTTTACCCAGAATAAAAACACTAGCCTATGCTGACGATTTAGTTTTATGTATAGACCCTGCTACAAATGAAGATGTTCTTATTGAACATTATCAGTCTTTTTCTGATATTTCTGGTTCTAAGATAAACTTCCATAAAAGTTTACGGATAGTATTGGGTGATACCCCGGTTCCGGAGAACAACTCATTTTCTGGGTTTAAAATTGAGAAAAGTACTATCCCTATATTAGGGGTAGTATTTGGGGGCACAGATATGGCCAGTCAGAACTGGGACACAAAAATACAGATTGCACAACACTTGGTGAATAGTTGGAAGGGCCAGGCAATAGGGAAGAAAAAGAGAATTCTCCTGATAAAAACATTGTTAATTCTGATTTTTTATATGTTAGCTATGTTTTTCCTCCTCCTCAGTCCAGATGGGTTATTATATACAGCATTTTTTTCAGGCTTTATGGGGGAGCAGGCTTAATCCTGTGAAAAGTGCAATAACCTATATAACCTATAGAAAGATAGCAGAAGGAGGCCTAGGCATGATTCACCCTATTGCTTTATTTATAGTATATTTGTGTCATACAATCTAGGGTGGACCTTTAAACCTGGATATAAGATTTGGAAAGAGCAATTGTTGTGCACTGTCAATCTTGGTGCCTTAGCATGGGCTCAAAAGAAAACTATTTCTTTACACAGAATTTCAGATCTCCCAAAATATGGAATAGAATTGTTAAAAATATTAATAAAATGGGATATCACTAAAGATATGATTCTGGTAAAGAGTAGAAAAGACCTACATTCCCATATCCTAGCTGTGGAAGATAGGGACTGTCTATCCTTGGGGGAATGTCCTGATTATTTTTTGCAATTTAATTTGACTATGCTCACTTCTAAACGCATACCAGATTTTGCATGGGATGCAGTATGGCTCAGCCTTCATGGGAAATTAGGGGTGCGTAATAATAAACATAAACAGGTCCAGGATAGATACTGCCTAAGGCAGTAGTGTGTTCAGCAATTGGAATCCTAAAAACATTTGTTTTTGGAGTGTGAATATGCCTCACATTTTTGGGACTATCTAGCCAAAGTTTGGAATAAGCCGTTAATTTCCCAGTTATCATATTTTGCATTGATTTATGGACATGTGGTAGGGGGCATGGGGAAGTATCACCCTGAAACATTGTATGTAACATTGTCAATTATAAGGTATTATATATGGCAGTCCTGGTGTTTATGGGCAACTCAGCAGAAAATGGTATCCTATGTAGAAATGGAAAGAAATATTGGCATCTCTCTGCAAAAACTGAAGGCTTTGGACACAAAGAGATATGCTGAGGGAAAATGTATGCTATTATGGATTAATTGCTAACATTGGGCTAATCCATCTTAAATGTTTGGATGCTATGACTGTTGAATTTTGGCCTCTGTATACGTACCTTTTAATGTTTAAATCATGATAATGCCTTACATGTATCTACGTGTACTAATTCTGTAAATATGTAAATATCAGTATGTTTTATTTGTATGTATGTCTTCTCAATAAAAATTCCCCTACTCTTTTTGATAACTGCCTTGGGATCTTTAACATCCACCTGAACTACCACCAAATCCAGGCAGATATTGTGGACCCATTTGGTTGAGAAATTTTAAAATGATCTCAAAATAACTGAAAATTAAATTTTGAATAAATGTTTGGCCACCCATTACTCTGCTCCCTATCAGTCTGCAACTTTGAAATATGGAACACTCTTGTAAGACATAGGGTACTGTTTACTTTCTAAATGTGGTGTTATAGGGACATGTACTTTTAAAATTATAACAAAATAACCAAAATTAAAGATTTTGCAAAATTCTGCTGAATTTTTATGAAATTTCCACGGAATTCCACAGAATCAGAATGGCCATTCCACGGGCATTCCAGAGGTGGAATTTTGTATTCCACATAGCTCTACTACCAATGCAAATGTCTCCACCTTTGTTAGATTCCAAGATCTACTATCAGTATGAATGCTAGTGTCAGTGATCATATTTATCCCTGCAATAGTAGGGAAGTTACAAACATCCACATTTTAAGAAAGTTTTCACAAAATACCAAAAATAATTATATATTGTAATTAAGAACTCCTGCAACTTAAAAGTCCTGAACCAAATCTCTTCATGTTTACTAATTGCTATGATCCTTCCAAGATGGTCGGGCATGATAATCTTCAGATATCTAGCACCATAGGTGACTGAGCCATCTGTGGAGGAATACTTTCACAAAAAAAAATGTCAGACTCTGAACTCAAAAGTACTCATCTAACTATTGTGATATTTGATGTGCTCTTGAAACACCTACCTAAAAGTAAGCATACACATGTCCAGGTCTATAACTCAATATATGGTGATGTAGGACCAAAGATAGGTGCAGGCAACAGATACTGTAGGATACAGGAACTGTAAGAGGGATCAAGAAAGGTTGGTGGAAGCTGGTCTGCTTCAATGCCACAAGCTTATACAAAATTAGTGAGCTTGAGATTATGGTGGCAGAAGTTGAGCTAGACATAGTGCCTATAATGGAGACACCGGAGACTGAAAATAACAATTGGGATCTCCCTTTCCTAGGTTATATTCTGTTCAGGAGAGATAGGGGTAAGGGCAAGGGGGAGGTATAGCCCTTTATACTAAGGGGGGCATTGAGACCATTGGGGATAGTGCTATCAGGTGGGAAGGAGCAAGTGGAGCTTATTTAGGTGCAACACAGGGACAACAATGAGGATGGGTGTGGCCTATAGTCCACCAGGACAGAAGTAAGGGGGCATGCGAGCTAGGGGATGAACAGTGTCAGTGGCTCAGCAGGTTGCACACTTGCCTCTAAGCCAGAAGGTCAAACGGTTGTGGGTTCTAGCCCCACACCAGGCACTTGGGGTAAATCCAAATACTGACACTGTGGTGCCGCATGAGGGGGATGCTGCACTTCTGAGGTGCTATCTTTCAGATGAGACATTAAACCAAGGTGCCATCTTCCTGTTCTGGTGGTTGTTCAGGTGGACATTAAAGATCCCATGGCACTTCTCGAAAAGAGTAGGGGAATTTTGTGCTGAAAAAGGGAATAATAATTCATAAGCATATCAGTACTTCACAATCCTTTCAGTCATGTACTGATACTAAACAGAATCATAGACAAGTGAACCCAAAGAAGACTCATTACAGATATAAAAACAAAACAAATGTCTGCCTATCTAGGAAAAGGACACAATAAATTAATCCTGACCATAGTACATGTGACACATTTCAAAACAGAAATTTACAGTTTCTCCATAACTGCCTCATTTGACTTTTTGAACAGTGACCTAAATCTCTTTCATACACTTTCCTGAGTTCTTCTTGAACCATTTTTAATAAAACTTCATAAGGTGCAAAATGCTGCTGCAGGACCTATTTACATCTAGCCTGCCATAGGTAATACTTCAAAATAGCAAATAATACCTGTAAAGTATCCCTTGAAAATTGCTGCCAAACTGGGGTCCAAACTCCATAAATCAATTCCTGATATGTAATAAATCGAAACTGCTGGACCCCGCATGACTGTGCAATAAAATCCCAAAACTGAGTAGTATGATCACATTCCAGGAATAAATGTTCTTGTGTTTCTAAAATCTGATTACAATTCTGCCTCAAACAATACCTCTCCTGTAATGCTTTGTGCTTATTGTTACTTTTAACATTTAGTTTCCCATGGGTAGTTAACCAAAGGGCATCCCAGACAAAGACTGGCAGCCTCTTATTTAATTACTGCTGAAACATTTCCAAACTATTTTGAGGACTACAATATGGCAAAACTATTCTTTCCAAACACCGTGGCTGTACCAATATGTCATAAATATCTGCCCGCTTTTTTAGCTTTTCCATATCATAGTCTACTTTCCACGTTATGACCAGCTGAAATAGTTCCTTAACTTCCTTCGGAACAACCTGGACATTACTTAATGGTCTACCTTTCTTCTGTTCCCATGCTCTGATACAAGGCCCAATCCATTCCAATAATAACACATACCAATCTCTATTCCTTTTCAAATCAGGTTCAATAACATTATAGTAAAGGAATATACTGTAATAGAATGCAATAGGATGAACCATTCCTATCCCTCCTTCTTTCAGACTTCGGTATGTCACATTCCTTTTCATAGGGTTTAATCTTCTCCCCCACAAAGCTCTAAAAAACAATCTAAATAGTCTAGTATGTATTGCTTTTGGAGGGGGGTAGATATAACTAACATCCAGTAAAATCAGTACTAGTAAAGTCTTAATAAAAAAGATATGTTTCTTCTTATACAGCTGACCCTGAACCCATCTTATCAAGGCATTTTCAGCCTTCTGTAGTTTCATCTCCCAATTTAACAAAGCTGCATTGTCAGACCCAAACTGAAGCTCCCAAATCATTAAAGAGTCACTAGTCAGGTTTATTCCTGCATACGGCCTGCGAAACAACCGACCACCTCCCAGCTGATACCCTATACATTTAGCAGTATTATTGAAAGATCCAGAGGCTTCTGAAAAGTCCTGAATCCATGCGTGTACTGCACTTTCCTCAGTGGTTGCTTGTACTATCAATACCACATCATCTACATAGGCTAATATTTTTAAAGGAGGGAAAGAAACTGGCAGAGTCACCCCTTGTATCTTAGGATCATTCTTAATATATTGTAACAAAGGGTCAATACCGAACACAAATAGCAAAGGACTCGTGGGACATCGCTGCCTTACTCCTTGACAAACGTTCACTCTATTCCCCACCACCCATTCACCCTCGGAATCAGAGAAGCGGCTTTATATAAAGACTTGATCCAGGAAATATGAAGCAAAGGAACACCATACTGCTGTAAACCAAAAATAAATAGGCTTGAGAAAGGGAATCACAAGCTTTCCTTTGATCAAGGCTTAGAACTAAACAAGGCTCCACCCCTTCAGTATTCCTACAGAATAATTCCCTTAATTGAATCAAGTTTCCTTGTATCCCTCTGAGGGATAGCACAGCCCTGTTTGTTACTAATTAAACTATCTGCACATTTAGCCAAACGATTTGACAAAATCTTACTTAGAAATTTTAAATCTAAATTCAATAAACAAATAGGTCTCTAATTCAACAACTGCAACCTATCCCCTTTTTTAAACAAAATAATCAATTCAGCTTCTACAAAATCAGCACAGATCTCTGAGGAGAGTAACAACTCATTAAACAGTTTAGCCAAGTCTTTACATAAAATGTCACTAAAGTATTTATACAATTCTGCAGGAATACCATCCATTCCAGGAGCAGAATTACTCTTTGCTGCCTTTATGACAGCTTGAACTTCCTCCTCCATGATTAAACCAACCAGTTGCAATTCTGAATCCTTGGAAATATGTTTTTTCTCCAAAGATCTAATAAAATGATGTGTATTGTGTGCTACAGGTTCTGTGCCTAAACTATGAATGTTATACTTATTTATAATTTCCAGGATGGAATGTTTATCTTTATGTAACACATCATTCCCATCCATCAACTCTGTAATAGATTTTTTGTTGGTCACATTATGACTATCTTTGAAATGATCAAAAGTCTGTCTTTTACTAACAGTACCAAACCTCAATTATTGTTTCAAAGTTTTGGCTCTGTCATACTGAAATTGATACATAGAGAGTTTTACTTTCAGTATTTGTGAGCTAAAGTCCTGTTCAGTTGTATCAGCCAAAGAGATCAATCTATGGAGTTGCTTTCTATACTACAAATAAAGAAAATATCTATCTCTATTTCGCTTCCCTGCTAAGTGCTGAAAATAAAGCTTCACATCCTTTTTGGTATCTAGCCACCATTCTTGTAAGGTATCATACGTACATTGGACTGAGAGCCGTACTTCCCATAAATTTTTAAAACCAAAAACCACATCTTCGTGATCTAATAAGGAAACATTTAACTTCCATGATGTCTTCTCATGTAATTGTTCTGGATTCCAGCAGCAGTCGATATATACTGCAGAATGATCTGAAAAGACCAGGTCTTTAACCATTGACCGTTTGACCTCTACAGATTGAGAGACCCAAAGATAATCTATCCTTGTCTTTTGCAAACCCTTACGAAATGTAAACTCCCCAGTACTATGTACAGAACAATATGTATCCTTCAATTTAGCAGTTGTAGTAATATCTTTCAAAGCATTGGAATCACAGAACATTTTACTAGTTCGTAAACCTCTATCCTCCTTTTGTATACTACAATTGAAATCACCCCTCATATTATCATCCTGGCTGTACACAAAAAGGGTTGAATTTTCTGAAAAAGTGCAACCCGTAAAGCTTTTCCTTGCAGTGAATATATATTTATTAGATGCACTCTTTGTTGTTTGTAGGACACATCTAAAATTAGGGCTCTCCCCAGCTCCAGATCTACCAACCTGATGACCTTTAAGTCTATATTAGAGAACAAAATTCCTAATCCGTCACATCGATCTTGACCTTGCGACCAAAATGTGACCCCCTGGTGCCATTTGGCTGTACATTTTGATATCTTTTGAAAAGTTTTTATCTTGGTGCCCTATAAAAAATAATGTCTGTGTTTAAACATTGCAATTCTTCAAGAACCACATCCATCCGTATTTCATTTTTTATGCTGTTGACATTTAAAGTCAAAATATGGAAATCAGCCATCTGTCAACTTGGAAAGTGGTAGCAAATATTCAACGTTGAGATCTAGTAGCCCATCGCTTTCTCCTGGAACAACCTCCATCCAGGTCTGAAGAAGTCCCCTTGGAGGACGACCGAGGATGTGTCTGACTCAGAATCCTCATCTCCAGACATAGGCGGCACAGCATCAATAAGTAGAGGGGCAGATTTGTTGGATTGTAAATTTACTCCTTGTTAGGCATTTCTTTCCTCTCTTTTCCTTTTGGCACAGGAGGGAGTCCCATTTCCTCCCTAGATCATTTCTTATAAGTGACTGTCGTAAAGGATTTCTCAGAAGGTGCTACAGGTGGGGGGGTGCCTAGAAGACCGACCCTGAAGAACCAGTCCATCACTCAACTCCTGAGCCACATCAGAAATCATATCCTCTGAATCCATGGTAGCACTCTGTGCAGCATCACATTGTCTCTCTCTCCAGAGTGTTCTGGCTGAACCTCTTCTCTATGTGGTTCCACACTTGGCTGGGTGGAAAAATCCATTCGGTGTTGTTCTCCTTCACTGACAGTATGTGTAAAAGACTGATCTTCCCCTATCATTGGTGTTTCTGCCTGTGGTGCTAAACTCATAGGGGCAGTATTTTCTTTGCCAACAGCTGCTTTATTTTTCAAGATATCATGCATTCATTTCTCAGAGGCCTGGGCACAGCCTTTCTTCTGGGCCTGAGTTATCAAGGCCACTTGCAATGGACCATTTCCAGAATTGTAAGAGGCCCAGGGACATTTGATATGAGTGACCCCTTTCTTCACAAAGGTTACATCAAAAAAGATTCTTACAATTAGCTGAAAAGTGACCAGTCTGTAAACAATGAGTACATTTAAGAGTATCACAGGCATTACTTAGGTGAAGTTGGGAACCACATTTATGGCAAGATTTAGGTTGCCCAGGATAAAACAAAGAACCTCTGTCTTTCCCCAAGAAAAAACAGCCAGGTAAATGTGCAATACCACTGTTGGTCGTGAACAATTTACATTTGATTTTCCAGCCTCCAGTCCAAAATTGTTCAGAATCTGTTATGGGCACTGGATGGTCTAGTACTTCACACCGTTTCTTGAGCCAGTATAAAATGTCTGATATATCAACTCCTTCATTCTTGAAGAGTACAGTAATTGTCCTAACAGCCAGTTTAGTGACGGGGATGGCTAAAAATGGGGCCCATTATGGAGAATCTTTCAATGTATTCTATTTAAGCAAGAATCTATCCAGAGCTTCCACTTTCTTGAAACTGACATCATAATTATTATCATCAGTATGTATTAGGGCAAAAACCTTGGAAGCATAGAACTTCAAGGAGTTCTTCAATAACTTTCTCCCAATGTATATTCTGTCTGGTGGGTCTTCTAAGCCCCCTTTATACATCAATCATATGGCATTCTGCCTTGGAGTAGGCTTTCTAGTAGAGGATTTAAATAAGTCCGCTTTACGTAAGAGAGGTTTAAACATTTTCTGTTTGTTAGGGTCTTGTAAAATATCAGGTCCCAGTCCCACAGTTTCTGTAAAGTTTCTGTTCTGGCCAACTATGCAGGCATTTCAGGTATCTGGCTTTCACTCACAACTCCTAGCCCTTGTCTACTAGGGCCAGGAACAGGAGTACTTCTGTCAACAACATTTATTAGAGTCACTTCTGTAGTGTTCTAATAAACAGTGTCTGCTCTCCCCGTATATCCAACAATATCAGTACTTTGTAAATTCCCTGGTGTATGCTCAGAGTCTTTCTGTATCATTTCCCCAGTTTCAGTGAATTGCATAGAATTGTACTCACTCACTTTGTCATCAGTGGGATCCAGTGACCAACTGTTCAGAGTACGTACCCATCCTGCGACCTGTAAGGCGGCTTCCGGTAATTGGTCCTACTCCTTCACATCTAAGGCTGTATTTTTTGAAGATGCTTTCCATGCAGTTCCCAATGTTTTGTCCAGTGCTCCTCTTCATGACTTTGGTAACAAGTCCTGTGGGTGCAAAGTTTGATTCGCACCACTCTAAAAATTTGTGGAGTTACTGGCATCCTTCTGATCCTTACATCCGGGTAATCAGATCTCCTTAGTGTCTCTGGTAACACCAGTACACACTCCAGTTTCAATACTCTGCAGTTCTACAATCCAAGCCCACTCAGGCAGGGTTTCTACTTGTCCCGAATTCAGACCTAATAAAACATTAGCTTCTGTAGCCTGATCGCAGGATTCATCCACAACAACACCGACTGAAGCATCAGTAACCTGTGAAGAACAGGCTGAGCCTTGCAGTCCAGACATTATCAGTGAAAAGTTCACATCTTCTGGTTGGGTCTCTAATGCAGTCGAGGATGGGGAGGTGACCCTCTCCCCTACCTCACAAGCATCCTCACTCCTCGACATCTGGGACAAAGTGACCATCCACGCTTAGGTCAGCATCTCCCCCTACAGTCAGAGTAAGGAAATTTCCTGGTGTCCTGGCCAAATTTCCAGCATTCACTAAAAATACCACCAACAGCTTAATCTAGTTCAATTTCAATTGGTTACCATCTGTATCCCCCCCTCGGGTCATCTCTGAAAAAGGGACTTCTAGTCTCAGTGGGCCTACCCAGTCAACAACATTCAATAAATAAATAAACAAATTAGGAGAGGGGTGACAAAAGGGATGCAGTGGGTTTTGGGTGACCTGAGCCTACCTGATATTGACTGGGCTCACCCATCAGTGAAGAGTGCCAAAAGTCAGGCACTGCTGGACACAATGTAGGACTGCTTCTTGGTACAATGGGTCAAGAAACCCACAAGACAGAATACCTTCCTTGATTTGATGCTTTTCAACTCATAGGTGCTGGAAAGGGTAATGATAAGAGAACCATTGGAGTCTATTGGCCACAATTCTGTGTAGGTTAATTTGGTCTTGGGCAACTTCAGACCTTCATCAAAGGCTGTGGTCCTGGACCATAGAAGGAGAGACTTCAGTAGAATGAGAGAAATGGTCAGGAAATGTTGATGGATAAGAGGGGGTTGGGGTCAAAGGGGTAGAGGAAAAATGGGCCATAATAAAGGAAGCTATATTGGAAGTGGCT
Organism: Neoceratodus forsteri; assembly: GCA_016271365.2. Lineage (NCBI taxonomy): Eukaryota > Metazoa > Chordata > Ceratodontiformes > Ceratodontidae > Neoceratodus > Neoceratodus forsteri. Next base: position 1,269,966,047 of record CM057453.1, read on the forward strand.
GTCTAATGTATGGGGAAATGTCACTAACAGGAACAAGTACAAAAGGAAACTTTTTTTTTTCTTTTCAAGGAAGAGAAAGAGGCAGTTAGGGCCAAAAGAAGGACTCTCGAGACTCAAGAAATATAAAGAAAAGCAAGAGGAGGAGGAGGAGGAAGTGGAGGAATATCAAGGTAAGTTAAAAGAGGTAAAAGGAGTAGTCAGGAGCACAAAAGCAGACACAGTGCTGCAAAGAGCAGAGGGTTTTAAAACAGGTGGCAGAGGTTTTTTTTTTAGGTGTATCAGGGAATACAGAGAGGCAACATTAGGAATTGTTTGACTACTGGGGAAGGATAGTGGAGGATGATGAACAGAAGGCAAATTACTTCTGCTCAGTATTAATGGTAGAGGATGAGCGGTCAATACTAGAAAGTGGTAAAAAAGGTTTCCGCAAGGGGGAGATAAAAGAAATGGGGTGGGTATTGGTCATGGTTGACAATGTGAGGAAGGGGCTTACAGTCCTCAAGGAGGAGAAGGCAATAGGATTGGATGGCTTATACCCAAGAGGGCTTAGAATGTGAAGATTAGAGCTGACTGAGTCCCTGGATGAGCTAGTCAGATGCTCAATCGAGAACAGGTGAGGTGCCTGGGGACTAAAAGTCTGAGGATGTTCCTCTCCATAATAGTGGGATAGGGAAGATGGGAAACTACAGACTGGCCAGTCTTCCCTCAATTATAGGTAAGCAGATGGAGACCCTGGTCAAGGAAAGCAAATTAGCTTACCCAGGTTGCAGGACAACAAGCAGCATGGATTCATGGCAGGAACATCATGCCTATTACCATTTTCTGAGCAGGTTTCAAGGGCGGTTAATAGAGGGAAGGAGTTAAAATATAGTCACTGTGCTTCAATTTCAGCAAAGCCCTCAATTTTGTACCACACAGGAGGCTGCTGAAGAAGCTAGAAGACCTGGGAGTGGGGTATGAATTACTCAGATGGGTTAGGCACTGGTTGGGGGAGATCAGAGAGTGGTAGCAATCAGGGTCAAGTAGATAGAAGACAAGGGGGGTCAAAAGCAGGGTGCCACAAGGGTCAGTCCTGAGTCCACTCCTTTTCAAAGTGTTCATTAGTGAAATAGAGAGGATATCCAGAGGAAATGTGCCATTTGAAGATGACACAAAACTGTGTGGCAGGGTTGACAGTGAGGAAAGGGTGAGCGAGCTAAAGAGGAAACTGGAGAGATGGTGTAAAATATGGCAGTTGAGTTTCAATAACCAACAACAAAAACCAGAGCCACTCCAGATAGGTTTCAGTCAATTTGTTCAGTCCTCTTTCTTTATTTGTAGACAGTTCCACCTTATGCACACCAAGTGTTTTGCCCCATTAAAGCTTTATCAGGAGAGGTAACTCCTTAAAAATACAGAAATATACAATAAATATTTAAAACTAAAAACTATGACAAGGTATTAAATAATGGTAATTAAAAAATGGAGTACTCTGTCACATCCTCCTCTGACTTGCTTACTTTTTTCTGCTCAAAATTCCTTGCTCTAAATCATTTGTTTTGCTTTTAGTTTCTTGATTAGATATCAGTATCATGAAATAAATAAAACATATGGCAACAAATTTAACACAAAATATAACATAAAATTTAAAATGCTTATACTGTATCCCTTGGATTGTGTAGCAGTGTTACATCTGCATTTTCAGAATTTGCACAGGGCCTTTTGGGCCCTAGTCAGATGGTATGCCCCCCTGACAGTGACACCAGCACAGTGACCTATGTCACTGTTGACAAAATCGACAGTTTGCCAACAGGTCACTGTGTTAGTATGCCTGAGATAGGGGCACACTGTCTCCCAGTCCTGCACCCCCTCTCCAAATCAACTTTGACTTGGAGTTGAAATCTTTAGTATGAGGGTGTGGAGGGAAGAGCCCCCCTGCATGGGGGGTTCAGGGGGTGAAGCCACTCAATAAAAAAACAGGACCAGAAGACATTCAGGATTTATGTCCACCGCAACTTGGGATCAATATAAATCCCGTCGCTGTGATGCCAGTTGACAAAAGTGTTGTTGAAACTGCATTGTATATCCTAGTCAGATTCCACAGTGCAGCATTAAGTGAGTGCACGATTTGCATGGAGCCTACACAAATACTAGACATCAGCCTTGTGGACGTCAGCAGAATTTATGTACGGCCTGTTACATGCATACACAATTTGAGTTGCGCACTTTGGTTCACGTGCAAATCCCTTACCAGGGCATTACTTGCATCTTCAGAATTTGCATAGGGCCCTTTGGGCTCCTATGCAAATCCTGCACTTCAACATTACATATGTACTAGCACAACTGTACTAGAATGCAGGCCCCATTTTTCAATAATTATTGTTCAAACTCTGAGAAGTCATATTTTAAGCCTCCGTGACCTCCACAGAACTGACAAAGTTTTCAGTCTGACCTTTTTAATGGGCTTTATGGTGTTGCACCATAAAAACACATTCTGAGGTGGAAGTGACACTTTTAACCCACTGTGATCATCTAAGTGCCTTTAAATAAGGTTGCTGGAAACTTGGTGAAAAAGACAAACAAAAAAAACCCAGCTTATTTATGAGCAACAGTTTTTTTTTTTTTTTAAATTAAGTCCAGATTCTTATGTGGCAAGATGATACTCTTAGGTCACACTATCTGCAGCCTAAAAATTCTTGGTTCAAGACATAAGAATTGAAAACCCTCACTAAGCCTGTGACCTAAGATTTTGGTGGCCAAAAAAACACATTTTGGGTAATTTTTCATCAAACTCTAGAATCTAGCTAAACAGGTCCCATTTAGGTAGTTTCAGTGGTTTGTTTTTGAAACAGCATATATTTTATGCTTTTACAGTTTTTCCAAATAAAAAAACAAGATGGCTGCAATCACAACCTCAAACATTTTTCTCACAACTCAAGAACTGGCTCACAACCTAAACATTCTTGATACAAGAAACAGCTATCCTGAAAACTGTAATAAGCATGCTCAGAGGCCAAATTTTTAAAACCTCATAACTCGAGAACCAATAAATATTTTATAATGTATGGTAAGTGCCTATTAACCACCATAATCGACAGTCACACAGCTTTGTTATGCACTGTTCAGAATTTTAAAAGTTGTTAACCACACTTCGGAACTTCCAAACAGTGGCATAACAAAAAAGAATTCACCAGAGTTCCATAATTCTCACACATAGAATGCAAACAGTGTTTTTTTGACCATACACTATAAAAGATGATGGCTGGGGATTGGGTGACAACCACACTGAAATCACCTCTTGTGGTTGCTAGGGCTAAAGTACACCTCTTGAGCTGCACTCTCGAGGTTTACCATGTTGCCCTAGCAACCACTCAAGGTGATTACAGCGTGGTTATCACCCGATCCCCAGCCATTATCCTCTATTTCATGAAATCTTCAAAAGGCACTTCGTTAGCCCAAGCTGCCTCTACCTTGAAAATTTCAGAACAAAAGTGTAAACCATTTTTCCTCTAGATTCAAGCAAACAAATGGCTAAAAAGTGCATTTTTTTAATTTTTATTTTACTCATATTCAGAAAACCATTGAGCTCAGAACACTTTTTTCAAAGGTGTCCAAGTCCTATAACAAAATACTCAGTACAGTACAATAAATAACAAGCAGTGGTTCAGAAATGGACAATGTATACATAAAGAGCAGTAGCATATTAGACTATGAAATAATGTAACAGTGGGGCGAGCTCAGCTTAGTTTCACCTGCAGAACATTTTATCATAAAAGCATGACCTCACACATTTTTCAAGGAAAGGTGGGAAAGAATTTTACAAAAGTCACTAGGCAGTGAGCTCTGTACTTTGGTGGCTCTGTATAGGAAAGGCTGTTGCCTGAAGATAGTTCTCCTCAAAGGTATTTGGAACCTGCCACCATGTATTGCAAGTGTAGTGTACTCATTGGCTACAAAGGTAAAGAATTTTTAACGCTTATTGGTTTAACTCCTAATAAACACTTTTTGCACTACACTACCAAATAGATGGATACTCAGCGGTAGAAAGGCAACCAGCTTAAGTTAATGCACAGATCGCTCATTTCTGTAGCACTCCACATTGTCAATGGGTAATGTGCACCCTTACTAGGGGAAATGGCACAGCCCGTGGCTGTAATTAGCATAAAATCTTGGGCACATGAACATTCTGGACAGCAGCAACTCTCCAGTCTTTGCTGTGCCATTGAAAGGGAAGCAGCAAAGAGGATTATCTGAAGAAGAAAATGTATTTTGGGTGTTTACTCTTTAGAGCTGCGATTCTGCTGAGCAGGTTGGGGCTACCTGGTGACTGGGAGCACCCCTAAATTTAAAATCATGCCCGTTAAGCTGTGGCTTTCAAATTGGCTAACCTGCTTTTTTTCCCATTTCCATTGCCTGTCTGTGCTTGGCTTGGGGGCCACGTCTGCCACACTATTTTAAGGGTGTTTATATTTTATTAGATCTCCAATTTCCGCATGTCACCGTGCCTCAGTACCCAGTTCTTTGGGGTTGATTGTTAGGGTCTAGTACTTAGTCTTTTCCCTGTTTCTCCCTACCATCTATTTTGGTGTCAGTCACTCCTTCCCAAGGGATTGTTATGGGGGGGCCTATGTGTTTATAGTTTGGCAGGAGGTGTCCTGAGTGCTTACACTGTCTGGTGGGGAATTATTGTGGTCTGTCATAGGGACTGTTTCCGTTTTGTTTTGGCTGAACAGATACATGTAGAAAAAGAAGAAAAAAATACATATAGCAGAAAACAATCCTGTAGCCTTCTATAAGGCTGTTTCTAGGGGTGTCAGTCCTTAGAATATTATAATTTGTTTAATGGCTCTCCTGAGCCACACAGATTCCCATAATTTTCAGAGCCCTGTCCATTGGGTCCACGCTCTGTTTTCACTGTCAGCAGGTATCCTGATCCTCAACACTTCTGTTTCATGCCTCTGGGCTTGGACATACACCCACCAATGTAGTGACATCATGTGCAGCATCTTGGCATTCCGCATGCAGACATGGGTGCGAGCACGCACGTGTCAGCACTTTTTTAAGTACTAGACTTGGTGGCTGTGTTTCTCTCAGCTTGGCTTTTGCTTGTTGGTTGCAGTTGTTCCTACTACAGGATTTTTAGCTCTGTAGGCTGGTAAGAATGCTTCTGATTGTGTTCCCCCCACAGTGGGGGGTTGGGGATCAAGGCAGCATTCATTTAATATATTATAGGGGCACAGTTGTGCCCCTATAATTAGGGTTCAGTAGCCTGTTTAATGTTAAACCTCAAATTTTGCACTTTAATAACTTTGCAACTGCATGTGCTGTCTCGTGGGGTAGATCTCTTGATGCGGCAAGTTTCATTCAGGTTAGATGTTCAGATTCTGAAATTCAGATAGTGCGAAAACCTTAAAATTCACAATTTTTTGCAGGCTTTTTCCTCATCATCTTGCACCCAGACAGTGTAGAATTCTGGCATGAATTTTTTATGGTAGAAACAACTTTGGTCACAGAACTGCCTTGCATTTATTTGGTGAAAAAATATTAATCTGTTGCAAAGTTTTTCAAATTTTAGAAACATAGAAATTTGCCAGCAGAAAAGGACCCCTTGGCCCATCTAGTCTGCCGATTTCCCCCTCCCTGTCTGGCTTTTCTTACTCCCTTTATTCCCTTGTCATTGTTACTTATATTTAGCTCCATGTAGTTGTCCTAAGCCCTCTTGAATTTGCTCACCAAATCTACCCTCACTACCCATTCTGGCAGCCTATACCAAGGACCCACCACTCTCTCTCAGTGAAGAACTGACCCCTCATATTTCCTCTAAATCTGCACCCTCTAGCTTGAGTAGGTGTCCCCTAGTTTATTTGTTTCCACTCATCCTGAATATGCTTCCTTCTCTCACCTTGTTTATTACCTTCAGATATTTGGTTTCTACATATCCCTCCTCTCCCTTCTCGTCTCCAGTGTGTATGAGTTTAGTTCCTCCAGTTGTTCTTCATAAGGCTTCCCATGAAGTCCTTGAACCATCTTGGTTGCCCTTCTCTGGACCTTCTCCATCCTGTCTCTGTCACCCTGTAAGTGTGGCCTCCAGAACTAGACCCTGTATTCCAGATGTGGTCTGACCATAGTTTTGTATGGTGGCATGATCACCTCCTTCCTCCGACTTGTAATTACCTCTCCCTATGCATGCCAACATTCTGCTTGCCCTCCCCACTGGCTTGTTTCATTGGTTTCCAACCTTCAGGCTATCCAAAATGATGGTCCCCAGGTCCCTTTCCTGCTGTTTCCTCAAGTTCCTCCCCTCCCTGACAGTATTTTGCCCTTGGGTTCTTACACCCTATGTGCATAGTTTTGCATTTTTTTGTGTTGAATTGCAGTTGACACTTCCCTGACCACTCCTCCAGCCTGGACAGATCCTCCCTCATTCTTCGCACCCCTCCCAGTGTGCCCACCCTGCTACAGATCTTCGTATCATCTGCAAATAAACACAGCTTTTCATTTAGGTCCTCTGAAATGTCCCCAATGTATATGTTAAACAGTATGAAATCCAACACTGACCCCTGGAGAACCCACTTGTCAACCCCCCCTTCCTTGGAGTGCACTCCATTAACCACCACCCTCTGAGTCCTACCTACCAGCCAATTCTCCACCCAGTTTGTTAGCTTGATCTCTACCCCTAAGCTTTTTAACTTGCTTATTAGTCTCCTGTGAGGGATGGTGTCAAAGGCCTGTCTGATGTTCAGGTAGGCTACTTCCACCACCCCTCCTTGATCACATATTTCCATTACTCCACCAAAAAAATTAAATCGGGTTGGTCTGACATGGTCGTCCACCTGTGAACCTGTGCTGGTTGTTATCTGTGAGTCCCTCCTCCTCCTCCAGATATTGTACTAGACTTTCCTTTATAAGTGCTTCCAACAGCTTACCCACCACAGAGGTAAGTCTGACCAGGCAATAGTTGCCCGGCTCTTCCTTCCCCCTTTGTGCAATGGCACCACATCAGCCCTTTTCCAATCCCCTGGGACCCTCCCTTTGTCTAGGGATAGATTAAATAATGTGAGTGGTGCCGCATGTTCCTCCGTTAACTCCTTGAGAACCCTGGGATGGATCGCATCGGGGCCCATTGCCTTGTCTGTCTGTAGTTTCCTAATTCCTCTCATACCCCACCCTCTGAAAAGGGGCTTGTGTCCATCTCACTGCTCACTCTTCCTGTGCTTCTTAGCTCTGACCCCTTCCCTTCTTCCTCAACTGTGAAGACTGAGGTAAAGTATTCATTCAGCAGATTTGCCTTATCCTCATCCCTCTCCATCAGAGCTCCCCTCTCCCCTCTGAGTCTCATAATGCCCTGCTTGCTTTTCCTTCTCTCACTTATATAACAGAAAAATGTCTTGCCCCCCTTGGCATCTTTCGCTATTTTCTCCTCCATGTCCGCTCTTAGCACTCCTGATTATTCTCCCCACATATTTTAGCTTTTCTTGTAAGCTTCCTTTTCCTCCATACCCTGTGAATATTTTTAGGTCCTGAATGCTTTATTTTTTCCCTAACTGCTTTTCCCACCTCTTTTGTAAACCAAAGTGGTTTCCTCTCTTGTTTGTGTTTGCTCACCCTCCTGTTGCACTATTCTGTTGCCAGCAGAATTCACCCCTTTATTGCCCCCCAAATCGCTAGGTTCTCCTTCCCTTCTAGCTCCTTTTTGAGAATTTCTTTCATTTTTTTTCTAAAATCCACTTTATGAAAGTCCATTACCCTAGTGGTGATCCTGTTTATTTCCGACCCCGTCCGAAGACTAAACTGACCATTTTGTGGTCGCTGTCCCCCAGACTTTCCCTGACCTCAACATCCTCAATACTGTCTCCAATGGCATTACCAGGTCCAGTATGGCCTCTCCCCAGTTGGTTCCTTGACCAGCTGTTAAAGAAGTGCCTCCTTCATGGACTCCAACAGCTCCTTACTCCTTTCCAATGTTGCTGTTGGAATCCCCCAATCCACATCAGGGAGCTTTAGATCCCCTACCACCAGAATTTCCTGTTTGCTGGCCACCCTTTGTATTTCACTAGCCATTTCCCTATCCACCTCCTTCCCTGACTTGGAGGTCTGTACACCACCCCTACTTGTACTGCCTCCCCTGTCCTCTTAGTTATCATGACCCAGAGGATCTCTGCTGAGCCCTGTCCTTCACTACTCACCATTGCTCTTATCCCATCCCTTATGTATAGGGCTACCCAACCCCCTTTTCCTTTCTTTCCTGTCCCGCCTATAGAGACTATACCCTGATATTTCTGCTTCCCAACTGGGGTTTTCTGTCCACCACATCTTAGTTACCACAATCAGGTCTAGGTCATCCATCCCCACCACTGCATCCAGGTCCCCCATCTTATTCCCCAGGATGCTAGTGTTTGCCAGCAGACATTTCCATGTATCCCCTTCCCTTCTGTTCTCCTTCCTCCTAGTGTCCCCTGCTCCCTTTTGCAGGGGAGTGCAAGTTAAGTAAGTCCCTCTAGCTACTTTTTCTAGTCCTCCCCTAGCTTTGTACTCTCCCCTCCTTAGTTTTGTCTATATACCCCTGCAGCTTTCCCCTTAGCAGTCTAGCTCCCCCATCATTTATATGTAGCCTGTCCCTTGCATACAGGTGTTTGTCTATCCACATAGCAAGTTTTGTTCCCATTATTTTCAATGGGACTATAACTCCCCAGGACAGAGGAATGGAAAGAAAAAGGAATTTAATCTCATGAAAAAGGGTTCTTTTTCTCAAAGGACCAATGCTTTTTCTTTAGAAAAAAATTCTTTTTTTGCAAGCTGCCATCTTGTTTTCAGGTTTCTCTGAAATATAAATATTGAAAACGTACAAAACTGATTTGCCGTAGACACATCAACATATGTATTTTGCTGATTGGAACTCCCTTTGGTGGATTCTGCAGTTGTCTAGTGACAAAAGCAGCCCTGAATGTTGTTGTTTTTTAACATTGTAATTCCTTTTTCATCACTCACTAAGATCCTCTTTTGTGAATCCTCATTTGTTCAAATGAAAAAGGATCATGAGTCATGAAAAAGGAATTTGGACAAACCAAACAAGCCTTTTCTGATCCTTTCTCCATAATTTTCTATTACTTTACCTGGTGCATAATGGCTCCCCAACCCTTTATTATCCTACTCCATGCTAGTTCTGTGTTATATTTATTTATTTATTTATTTCCTTACATTGTTCCCTGCTGCCCCTGTAATAAGTGCATGATGTTCTATGCTGCTTATCTTTTTATCTCTTGTACAATATTCTGTAATCTAATTTTAAAAGATCAATTTACTTATACATTGTATATTACTGTATCTGTATTTTGAATTGTAATCCCTTTGTTGTATTTGTAACCCCTGTCCCTGGGTCACAACTGGAAATGAGCTTTTGCTCAGTGTGCCTTTCCCAGTTACCAACTTTTAAATAAATAAATAACTAATATTACTTATATCCCTGATGTCTAGTGGCACCCCTCACCCTCCCATTCCCATCCCCATAAATGTTTTTGTATCCCTGGTGTCTAGTGGCACCCCCCCTTCTGATCACCATCCCCATAAACATATCTTTCCTTGGTATCTAGTGGCATTCTCCAACTACAAGTCATCATCCTATATATTCCCTGGTTTCTAGTGGCACCCCCACCCACCAGTCATCATCCCATAAATTCCTTGGTGTCTAGTGGCATCCCCTTCCCCATCGCCATCCCCATTATGCCAATATAGATTCCCTAGTGTCTAGTGGCACCCCCACCCTCCCAATGTGGTCAAAACCTGAAATAAAGAAAATGGTCCCTCAATTTCTTTTTCAAATCTATAAAAAAGGAAACGGCCCCTAGTTGATCAGCCCCCACCTCCACTTCCCACCCCCTCAGTACACCACCATATACCCTTTCTCACCTAAACAGGTCCCAGTATGAGATCCACTCTCTGATGGAAGACACGTCTTGCTGCTGGAACCAGCAACTGCAATATGAAAAACTAAGGTAACTGTGATTCAATGTATCTCAATGGGGTTTCAACTTTTATGTATAACTTTGCCATTTTTTAACATTTTGACCCAAAATCTTCAACATGGCCCTTTGGGGACCCCACCTCATGAACAATAAGATAGTCATTACACAACTCCTGCCTGAAAGGTGATTTCATGGTTGCTTGGTGAATTTGGGTGGGATTTGGAAATATTTTCTGTCTTTGTTCATGAGTTGGGGTTATAAGAAATCTATGCTGAAAATGTGGGTAAAAAATATGTAAAAATGGCAAAATTAAGACCATTCATTGCAATTTCACTACACACTCTCATAACTTTGGAAATTTTAAATATTTTCACCCCAGATTTTCAACATAGCCTTCTTAATACCCCACCTCATGTCATGTCACAGCTGTCATTTTTCAAATCCTGGCCAAAATGTGTTTTTGCACCTATGATGCAGAATGGCGTTACAGTTTTGCAAGTTATGTTTTGGCAAGGATTCAAAAATTTGCTGTACCAGGTACATGAGGTGGGGTAAAAAGATGGCTATGCTGACAATTTGGTCACTGTTGTCCTATAAATGGAAGCACAGAGCCCAGAGGGCCCTGTGCTCCCACAACTGCATACATATATGCATCTATGAAGGGATTGAGTGCAAGGCCCAGAGGGCTCTGTGCTCCCATAGGCAATTAAGGATATGATTATACTGTCTCAAAAATTATGGAAATAAATTGTAAAAAAAACTTTTTAATGCTCTTGTTAGGGTTAAAGCAACAAACATAAGGAAATGTGGCATTAGAGTTTCCAACTCAAACACCCCTCCCCCACCCTGCACACACTAACAGATGTCAGGAGTGTGCCTTGATGTTGTCAGCCCTAACATGCACCCCATTCTCCTATACTGTACCCATCTCAGCTTATTTACTTATGGAATGGGGTCAATGATAGAGATGGTGACCCCAAGGCACCCCCCAACACCTGTTAGTGTGTGTAGGGTGGGAGTGCGGTGTTAGGGTTGGAAACTCTAATGCCACATTTCCCTACATTCGTCACTTCAACCCTAACTAGAACATTACATTTTTTTTACAATACATACATCTCTCTATATACATATATATATATATACACACACACAGTGAAGCTCCCCATGATGAAGCGCAGTGTCACAGGTTTCCTACATGTCAAAAGGGATTAACTCCCATTGAAACTGTATTGTTTGCTGCAGTAACTTTACTGCAGAATTCTGCAGAGTTGGACTTCATCCTGGTGGACTTCACTGTATGGATATATATATACAGCATATTCTGGGCTGTAACCCCATTTATTGGTCAAGTGACATTGACATCATGGCTTATAAGAGACCTCTAGTGTTTAAATTACGTAAGATCTGTAGAAGGGTATTGCAGTCAAAACTCTGAGATGGGGAGGGGGGGTGCACCTGCTGTATCAGCTGGCAGTGGCAAATCAGAACTGCATAAATATTTGTTGTTGCTCTTAGGTGAGCTTTTGAGCCCTGATTTTCTGCAGTTCATCACTTTCAACACACCTGACCCCAAGCCATGCCCCTCAGGTTGGTGGGGCCCACACAGCCATGTCCAGATGTACCAGAGGAGGACAAGTCTGCTAATCTGGATCTCTGGGCAGACCCTGACCTTGACCATTCAGTGGGTCAGAAGGAGGATATTATGGGTCTTGGGGAAAATCCTGATCCAAAAAAGTTACTTGATGATGTGGATGAACCCTCTGATGAGGAGGAAGAAGGGGAGTTGCTGGAGCCAAAGAGGAGGATTCCAATCTCTCCCCTGTTTGCTACCAAATTTCTGTCCTATCTGATAACTGAGGCTTGTGGGACATTGCAGCTGAAAGAGGTGCAATCCACGGAGACCTCAGATGTGAATCCTAGCCTGTTGTATCCATTCTCCTCCACTCTGAAGTATTTTCTGAACTTTATTCACTGTGACCAGGTTACTAAGCAAGAATGGGCAGGTGTGGACCAGAGAAAATATCTACCATAACCCAGGGTATTGTATTTCCCTTTTATGGAAGAAAATACCCACAAGTGGGAAACTCCATCCCTGGCTGAAAAGCCTGTACATAACTCCATAAGGCACATGACTATCCTAACTGAGGGATCTCCGGCCTTAGTGGATATGCATTATAAGTGAGTGGATGCTTCATGCAGACCAGCCTTCACCTCCAACGGTGCAAACTTCTGCACCTACTATGCATCCTTTATTGTAGCCAGAGTAATAAACTTGTGGGTTATGGTGATGGAAACCTTCATTCTCCTGGACTCTAAGAGGGTGAGCATTTTACAGCTGGTATCTATGGCCTTCACTTTTCTGTGGAATGCCACAGTGAGGAACTTATTCATGTCAGCTTGCTCCGCTTATCACATTGTGTCCACCATGTGAGGGGTATGGCTAAAGCATCAGGTCATGGACCAGGCATGAAAGATCAAGTTGTTTAACTTAGTCTTTGAGGGAAGCTTTTTATTTGGTTCAGGCCTGGATGACATTTTGAAGGATATCCAGGATAAAAAGGGACACCTTCCAGTATCAAAACAACAGTAAAAGGCCAGCTCAACTTTGAAAAGTCAAGGAGGCAGCCAACAGAGGCAGTATCAAGGGTATTTCATCTGTTTTGGAACATTGGGAACCAGAGAAGTAAAGAATCCAACTCTGGGTTCAAGGGCAATAGTGGCAGAGAAGTACTTGTCTGAAAATGTAATGGAAGTCCAGGGTGAAGAGGTGACACATCACAATGAGGGTATGTGGGACCATCTCTGCCCCCCTTCCCTTGATGGAAGACTGCACAATTTTTACACAAAATAGTACCAGATAATGACAGATGCTTGGGTTCTGAAAATTCTTGCTTTAGGCTACACAATAGAGTTTACAACCATTCCCTCAATGAAGATGCTCGCTACTGTCCCCTGTAGCAAAGGACCCTGTGAAGAGACAAGCAGTATTTCAAATGTTAGATCATGTCAAACAGATAAGTGCAATTATTCTCGTGCCTCCCTATGAACAAGGCCAGGGATTCTACTCTATTTATTTTGTGGTTCCCAAGAAGTCGAGGGTGTTTCAGGCCTGTTCTGGACCTGAGACACCTAAACAAGTTTGTTCGCCACACACCCTTCAAGATAGAGTCATTATGATCAATCATCTGGGCTGTCCAGCTGGGGGATTATTTAGCATCCATTGACCTAATGGATGCATATTTTCACATCCCCATCCAGTAATCATATCAGAGGTTCCTCAGATTCATGGACCTGGGGCAACACTTCCAATACATGATACTTCTCTTTGCACTGGCAACTGCCTCCAAAATGTTCTTGAAGGTGTTCATAGTCCTGGTAGGTCAACTTTGGCAGGTGGGACATTATGTCTACCTTTACCTGGACTATTTGCTCATTTGAGTGCCTTCTGCCACACTGGCAAGGAAATCAGTGACCAGGACTTTGGAGGTTTTGGAATCTCATGGTTGGGTAGTCAGTCGAGAGAAAAGCTCTCTTGACCCATCTCAGATGTTGGAGCACCTGGGAGCGGTGTTCTGGATGGATGAGGGGAAAGTCTTCCTCTTAGCAGCCAGGAAGGAGACCATGATGAGAGAGGTTCAGTGGCTGAGGAACCAATTGTCAGCTTCAGCTCACAGTCTGCTGTGGATTCTTGGCCTCAAGATGGCAACAATAGAACTAGTCCCATGGGCTTCCCTTCATATGAGACCCCTATAGATCAAGTTGATGATTGCCTGGGACTTGACCTTGGAGGACTATCAGGCCTGGACTCCAAATTTCCCCACCCCTGCAACAGTCCCTGAGCTGGTGGGTGAGCTTAGAGGATCTAAGCAAGGGGTCTCCCTTGGAAGTCTCCTAGAGTTGATATTGATTACTGATGCCAGTCTGATGGACTGTGGTGCACTGCTTGACCAACTTCCCATTCGGGGATCTTGGTCAGCACAGAAACAGCACCTGCACATCAACATCCTAGATGAGGGCTGTACTCCTTGCCCTCCCTCATTTATGCAATCTGGTACAGTTAGACGCCATAAAGATAAGGTCAGACAATGCTGTCACAGTGGCATACATAAACAATTAAGGGGGCACAAAGAGCAGAGAGATGCTAAAAGAAGCAACCAGTCTTCTGCTGTGGGCAGAGAAGAACCTTCTCTCTCCATCAGCAGTTCACATGGTGGAGGAGTTGAACATTCAGGCCAATTGGCTAAGTCATGAGAGTGTCCACACAGGAGAGTGGATGCTGAACCTGGAGGTGAGTGACCTTCTGCACAAAAGATTTGGTCATCCACAGATCATCCTGTTTGCCTCAAGAGAGAATGCTCAAGTGCATCAGTTCTTCAGCCACTACCAGTGTCCACAGGTAGAGGCAGTGGATGCTCTGTCACAGGCATAACATTTTGGCAGATTGTATGCCTTCCTTCCTCTGCTGCTCCTTCCCCGGTTCATATGCAAAATAACACTCACAAGGACGCTTTCTTCTTGTAGCTCCAGAATAGCCCAGAAGACCGTGGTTCTCGGATCTAGTGACTCTAGCTCAACAAGCCCTGTTTTGACTCTCAATCTGGGGGGGCGTTCGCTCCCAAGGCCCCATTCTGCATCCAAAACCAGAGGCAATACAACTCTTGGCCTAGCTCCTGAAAGGAGGAGACTTCTGAAACACTGTTTCTCTAGAACGGTAATGAACATCCTGGTGGCCACCAGAGAGAATTCCACATCTGCAGTTTACGCTCATGTATGGATCACTTTTTTGGCTTGGGCCAGAGAGAAAAACATTCGGCCTTCTAAAGCCATGGTTCTGCAGATTTTGAACTTTCTGCAGGGAGAAGTAGAAAAAGGTTTGGCCTTGAGCACTGAGAGAGGGCAGGTGCCAGCCCTTAGAGCCTCCTTGGGCTCATCCTTAGGGGCTAACTGAGAGGTTATGGTATCATGTCATAATAGCGACCCAAAATGAGCAACTACAAAAAATAGTGACTCAATTTGGGCACTATTATTCTGGGCTACCCTGCACAATAGCAAGGATATGGGACAGTGACCGTGGGGAAGGGCGAATGGAAGAGGGGAATAGCGAGGGGAAGGGCAGGGATGGGGTTTTCAGGGACTGGTGGACCTGTTGTCACTGAGCTAGCCATGTGGCTTGGTGGTGTAGGTGACTAGTTCTGGCACAACAGGTACTGGGTTCGGGACTGGGAATGTGTACATTTTGCTGCAGCCTCAATCTGCGGCACTTATATCTTGCCAAAATACAGATTTTCCCCCTCCCTGATATGTACCCCCCTGGAGTTGAGACTCTAAATTCAGGGGGGTGCAGGGGGCAAAGCCCCCTTGCAATGGGGGCATAGCCCACCCACAAAAATAATTTTTTAAATCTGGATGTCGGGTTGCCTTGAAGTGCATATCGCTGATTTGCTTTTCAGCTATATGAACTCACTATAACAGAGAACACTGTTTTGCGATCACTATTATGACATGGAACTGAGGTTATTCCTTTTTTTTATGAGCTGTTAGCAAAAGCCGACCCCTGTTACAACTCCCTGTCCATCCATGGGATCTGAATCTGGTCTTGAATGCTCTTTGTAAAGAACCCTTCAAAACTCTTTTGTTGGTACCACTAGACGTGTTATGTGTTGTCCTACAAGGTGTGTTTTTTAGTTGTTATGTGTTCAGCCAGGAGGATTGGTGAACTCCAGGCTTTGTCCCACAAAGAACCTTACCTCATCATGCATAAGCACAAGATGGTTCTGAGAACAGCTCCGTCTTTCATTCCAAAGTTCCTACAGTCATTCACATAAACCAGGGAATCTGTCTTCCACCTTCTGTCCCCAGTCAACTCATCCAAAGAGAAAGAGTTGCATAAGTTAGATTTGCTCAGGGCAGTTAGGACTTATGTTATATGGACTGCAGAGTTCAGGAAATCAGATAGATTGTTTGTGCTTTTTGGAGCAGCCAAAAAAGGACAAAAAGCCTCCAAGGCCACCTTGGTAAGGTGAATGAGGGCATGCATTGCCAAGGCTTGTGTCACAGTAAAGACTAAGGATTCAGTGCGCATCAAGGCCCATTCTACCAGAGATATGGCCATCTCCTGGGTGGAGGCAGGTGAGGCATCTGTCTTAGAATTGTGCAAGGCAGCCGGCCCAGTGGCACTGGAGGGTGAGGCACTGGACACCACACCTTGTGCCAAGCTGGTGACCTGGGTTTGGGAACAAACCTGGGCCACCTGGAGTTGGCAGGGGTGAAAGAGGATTGAGCATCTGGAGGACTGTTCTCCTCTCAGGGAGGGAGGGAGGGATTGCCATCCTGCCCATTGATTGCCCTCTAAAGACAGCTAGATGGAGATATGGGTCGGAAGGCATGCAGCTGATGCATGACATTGGAGGGAAAGGTGGTTGGGAGACAAAAAGTGAAAATGGAGCTGGCAGGCTCCACAATGACCCCAGCTGTTCCCACGCCAAAATCCCAGAATCTGAACATTGGCTAGCCGGGGGAGGGGAAAAAAGTCAATGTTCCTCACCCCCGGCCCTGTCATGGGGGGGGGTAACTGGATTAGTGTTGGGATGCCATAGCCGCCTACCAACTCCCCATAAAGAGAGCAAGAAAAAAAAAAAGAATTGTGCAAGGCAGCAACATGGTCCTCCATCCACACATTCACCAAGCACTACAGATTGGATGTTCACAGTTCCACTGATGGGGCCTTTGGTTGTAGAGTTTAGGAGGTGGCAATTAGCAGGTAAATTCCTTTTCCCTTGCCTATGGGACAATATTCTCTCCCACCCTGTTGTTTAATGGGTACTGCTTATTAGAACCCATATGTACTGATTACCCATTGACAATGTGGAGTGTGACAGAAGGAAGAAATTTCTTCATACTTACCATAATTTCCCTTTCAGCTAGCTCCAACACTGTCAGTGGGGCCCTACCGTGAGTCTAGCTCCTGCTGGAGAATATTGTCTGGTATGCCACCACTGGGATGTCCATTGTTTTCTGATGAAGTTTCTGATTATATGTCTCTCTGGACATCGTTCTGTGATTTATCTGCTGTGGTTGAGCAGTTTGATGTATAAATATTCATTACTGATACGTAGATTGACAGGTTTCAATTTTTCTGATCAATAGGGGTGCCCCCCTTGTTGCAGGTTAGTGCTTACACTGTTTGCAGTTCCTTTCCTGTGTTACCTTTTTCATTAATTCCTTTGGCAAGTCTCTTCTAGTTGGTTCAGTACCTCAAAGAAGCTCCACCACATCAGAGAAGCTGATGATTAGTCTTTTCCATCCTCCCACTCTCCGGACGAGGTAGGAAATTATTTATTGTATCTTCTTTTTGGTTAAAAGTATGACTATGTAAACAGTTTATATGTATTGGTTCATTACAAGATGAGCAGTATAATCTATACGAGTTTACTGTCACATAATTAGGGGCACTGTGAGGCCAAAAAAGAGTGGAAAGTTGCTGTTGTCCAGAATGTTCATGTTCCCAAGATTCTATGCTGATTACAGCCTTGGGCTGTGCCATTTCCCCTAGTAGGGGTGCACATTACCCATATGTACTGATAGCCCATTGACAATGTTGGAGCTAAGAGAAAATAAAATTATGTTAAGTATGAAGAAATTTCTTCTGTGGACATCACGCTTGAGATCAAGCACAAATTTACAAGTCCGATTAAAAGTCAGGGAGCTTTTACCAAGGTTGACTTTGTTAGCAGCAGAATACACCACTGCATCATAGTCAATAACTGGTACTATTATACTCTGAAACAACATCAGTTTAACCTCCTTTGTGAAGTCATTCTTGTTCCAATAAGGTAAACCAAGCTGTTGGTGAAGTTTCCCAGCCACAGCATCAATATGCACAGAAAATGACAACAGTGAATCAAAACTAACCCCCAAATATTTAAACACCCTCACCTATTTAACAGGGTACCCAGAGGGTGTGGTGATTCACAGGCTGGACTGTGATTGAGTCTGTGTCTACTTCAAAACAACATTGTTCTAGTTTTCTTTGTGTGGATTATCACTTTATTAACGGAAAACCTGTTGTAGACTTTATTAAAATCATGGTGCAGACATTCTTCTATGGTGGTAAACCCTGGTTTCTAAAGAAAATAATCATATTATAAAGTTGTTAACATACAAACTCAATAACAGAGGACCAAGTATAGAGCCCTAGGGAGTCCTACAAATTAAGGAACAGTTTCTCAGCCTGGACATCACCACACCTTACTTGTGCTCTATTGTCCAGATTATCCAAGAATCATGTGGCAGTGTCATCCAACAGGCCCTCTCCAGAAGTGTTGTTATCATCAGGTCATGGTCAACCTAATCAAAGGCCTTAAAAATGTCCAGAAAGGCTGCACTGATGTATTCCCATCTGTACAGAGCCACATGGAGATCCTCAGGCAATTTGATCAAAGCAGTATCAGTACCACGATGTTTACAAAAGCAATGTTGTTCCTTGACCAGGAGATCATGCCTGGAAATGTAATCCATGCAGTTGATCATTGACAATTTTTTCCAGAGTCTTCAACAAGGGAGACAGTAGGCAGATGGGCTTGAAGTTAGAGACAGTAGCATGGTCACCTGAATTATGCACAGGCTCAGCAGTAGCCTGCTTCCAAATATCAGGTAAAAAGGTAAAAATCCAAACAGTAATGTAAAGTTAAACAGCTTTTGGAGCTGGACTACAAGTTCATCAGTAGCCTGAACCTGAACAATTTCGTGTCTATTTGGTCAGGATCCACTCTTTTCTTGGTTGGGGATTTCATCAAATATTTCCTAGAAGTGATTGTTGCTAAATGCCTAAAGTAAAATTTTGGTACTCTATAACAAGACTCATGGTGGGGGTCATGGTTGGAAGAATAAGCTTTTACTGATACATTTTTTGCCATGTTAGTGAAAAAATTATTAAAATGGGTACTGATAGCCAAGGGACCAGTTTATTGTTTTTGGCCTTTAGTGCAGTAGGGGATTAATGAGACTTTCTTCCCAGAATACAGTTTAAATTGTTCAAGTTTCCAAGAGTCATTACTGGCATTCAGCTGCCTGGGCTTACAGTAGTCATATATTCTGCATTCCTGGTTAGTATTTTACAGCAGTTTCTTGTCTCCATGTACTTTATGAGATGGAGTTGTGAAACAGAGCTTCTGTGGAGTTCCCAATACTTATTCCTTTCCTTAAACCCAGTGAGCAGCTCAGGAGTCAGCCAGTTACTCTGGTCACCTTTTATTGCTTTCTTGATGAGGGGAGACTGCAAGCCTCAGAAAAGATGTTACAGAAATAGGCAAATGCAAGACTGATATCTGGAATTCAGTGTAAGACTTGCCAGTCCATGGAATCCTGTTATCATCTGAAAGACAATAAAATTGTTACTTAAGTACAGACAAATACATACTTTGGTTGGGGCCTACTGGTCCTGGGTGACTGTGAGCAGCAGACCTGGGAGTGGTCACTAATTTGGTCAGATGAGACCTTGACTTTCTTTATTCTTTTAGGATGAGTTATGAGAGTCCAGCCAATCAGGGATTCAAAGAATGATTTGTAATTGATCATAGTTGGGCTACTAATCATTTGGCTGAGGGAGAGTCCAGTTAATTTACCTTAAAAGGGTGAGTTTTTATAGGAGAGCTAATTTATATTAAAGTTACAGAAAATAATTTTCTTGTGATTGTGATTTAAATGGTAAATACTATCCAAAAAAGTCTGAAAACCAGGGTCCACGAGATTAGGGGAATATAGACCATAACCACAATTAGTGTTTTACATCGCAGGCCCACTTTAATGCTAACAGGCAGGAATTCACATGCTGTGCTTCTATCTTCAACTGGAAGGAGTGTAGCCATAAAATGGTTTTATATATATATATATATATATATATATATATATATATATATGTGTGTGTGTGTGTGTGTGTGTGTGTATATATTTCTATATATTCTATCTATTTATATATATATATATATATATATATATATATATATATATATATATATATATATATTTATTTGAAAGTTGGTGACTGGCAGAGGCACATTGAGCCATGGCTCATTTCCAGATGTGACCTGGAGCAAAGGGAAGGGAAATGTGTGTACAGATGCAAACTGACTTACAGAACCAGATTAAGCTATTGTAGGTATTAGTGAATGAGGGAAATTTGGCCAGGACACCAGGGAAATACCTCTACTCTTGCCAGTAGGGGGACCCATCCATTGATGTGATGGAGGATCCCAGTGTGGAGGAAGACAGTGGAGGAGGTAGATGTGGAGCACCGCAGATGGCCGCGGAGCCCTTGGATCATACTACGGACACTGATTCTACAATTGGTACGAATGTTACCTTGCCTGAAGAAGACTTGAGACTTAAAATGAAATTGGAAAATAAAAAGCAACATTTATGATGATGGAAGCTGAATCTCACTATGTGACAGAGAAATCTAAGCTGGACAAAGACAAAAAGAGAAAATACATGTCTATCAGTCCTACAGGCATCCCGGAAAAGAAATTTCAACAGCGTTCTCCTGCTGAAGATGATACCGCATGGTCCACTGATGGCCTGCAGTCTCCAATACCCCAGAATGTAAATCCAGACCCAGAATGATCACTGGAGGCCACCCCAAGGAATGCAAGTTGGACTCAAGTGTCAGACAATAACTGGGTCCCGAATGCCTCTATTCCTTTACCGGGTAAGTTTCGAAATACAGCTATGTACATTACAGCTCCCACTGCTTCTAGCACACCTGATGCTTCTTCTGCTGAACAGCAGCTGGCTGTACTTATGAAGAAGGCTGGGAATCCTGCTTCTATAGCTACTGATACTGCAGGTGAGCAACACATGACATTACTTTTTAAGAGGGGGCCATATTTCTAGGACTAATTCTGGTACAGACATTGTATTAAATCAGTCCGATAATTCTGTTGAACCCTTGGATATGACACCCTGATTTTTCAGTTATAGAGCCTACTCCATCAAAACATTTACGTTATGCCAGTCTTTTTTGTCAGCCAGTTGAGGCTGTGAAAAGATGCCATGTGGTTTGTTTATGTTACAGAGGGAGCCTTGAAGAGCTTCAGGACAGACATTATGTTGGGCAACATTTAATCAAGGATTTGCTGTATTTTTCCACAGCTGACATATATACTTTTATTCACTCACTGGGTGACTATAATTTTGCCATCAGTTTTCGCACTGCAGCTCTTTTAGATATCTTATGAGCTGCATGTTATGGGGTGACTCATTCACCTGACTGGTCTTCTTTTGTGGTGGCACCACTGACAAAAACAACGGTGAAAACTTTTATGGTATTATTCTGTAACAAAGGAGCCAATGGGAATGATATAATCTATTGTCTCTGTAAAAGTTGTAAAGTACTGGGCACCCATGATCTGATAATTGATGATCTAGGATTTTAGGACAGGGGGCTGGTGTTTCAGAATCAAGTTGACCCAGTCTGACCAAGGAATTCAACATCTCCCAAATTTGTTTTTGTTTGGGAAGAGATGGAGGCATTATCTTTTATGCAGGCCAGCCTAAGTCTTGTTACCAGTGTGGGTCCCTTACTCATCTCAATATCAACTGTGATAAAGTTAATTTTAATCAGTATAGGGACTTTGGGTATACTACCTTTCTTTGTACAGTTCCACCTAATTCCAATCTTTGTGCAGAGGAAGACCGTTCTTTATGGACTTGTGCATGGGCAGCACATAATGCCTTGGATTTCATGGAGCAGGATTTTTATATCCATACAAAATACAGGACTGTTCTTGTCTCCCCATCCCCTGCTATACTTTCCACTTTATCACCTTTAGTAGATGAGGAGAGTATTTTCCTGCTACCAGTGGTATTTCCCACTCCTAGTGTGTCTGTTACATCTGCAACTACTGTTCATGAATTGTTTCCAGCCATTAACATTTTGTTTCCTCCAAAAAAGGTCATGCCACACACACTCTCAGTGGTTTCCAACTGTTGGGGAAAGAAAATAAAAGGAAAAAAAGGCCCAAACCAAAAATATCTAAATGGATCCAGTCTCTCTAGAGAATCACTACACCCCATTAACCACATAGGGCGATGTCGTTGATGATGAGAACTTTGACATTTCAGGTGACTCTCCTCAAAAAGACTTACTTTTGGAAAAGAGGAACCCAGCATTTAAAAGATTCCTACCCCACTACCTCATAGGATTACTAGATCTTAATGAAAGACCTCACTCTAACTTTTCCCCCTTACCATGGCTTCTTTCTCAGTTGCCTGTTTAAATGTCAATAGTGTAAAATCTGATGTGAAACAGATGGCCACATTTGCCATTTTACAACACCTTTCTTATGATGTTTTTCTATTGCAGGATACAGTACCTATTTACATTCTCTAGAGGATGTGCAAAGGGCAACTATAGGGTGGACTAGAGGGGGAGTCTATTTGGTCTGTGGGGAAGATATTTGTTCTGGGCTGGTGTTCTGTTCTACGAACCCTAACATTAAGGTAATTAAACTGACAGATATCTGTCCCAACCTGGCCATGGTGATTGACCTTAGCTGTCAGCAACAGTGGTATAGACTTATAAATATATATGCCCAACAAATGAAGGCATTGCGTATAGATTTATTAAAAAGTATATAACCATTTCTATTCACATCAAAATGCTTGATTTGGTGGGGGGGGGGACTTTAATATTAGCTTGTTTCCCACTGATAAATCCTCGAACTTGACCAAGGAATATTGTGATAAGTATGTCTTGCATTCCCCTATTGACCAAAACTGGTTTGAAGGATGCCCATTTAGATAAAGTCAAGGTACCCAAACATACATTTTTTAAATGATGATTGTCCAACAGGATAGATTCTTTATTTCTTTCCCAGTGTCTTCCGATTGCTCAGGTGGAGACTACACCAGTGGAGTCTTGAGGCCATGCCCTTATTGGGGTCACCATCTCCGATGCTGCTTCCTGTGCGGCTGGTACTTGGGTCTGGAGAGTAAATACTGGTTTGTTAGAAAACAGATGTCTTGAAAGAATTGCATTTGGTTATTTCCAGTGGAAAATTGGTTTTTGACCTTTATGGTTCTGCCATTGCTTGGTGGGAGGACAGTAGCATTTGTTTTCATGATTTTGTTTAATGAAATAGCTAAATGATTGGGGAGGGACAAATATGAGAACTATTTTGTTGTGAAAGGAATTTCATAGACTTCTTTCCCTTGAACATATCTCGAAAGCTGATCTTTCAGTACAAATTGCTGCTGTTAAGATGGACATGGTTTCTTACTGGGATGACAGAGAAAAATTGGAAACCATACAACACTTTGGGAGACAGAGGAAGAGCCAACAGACTAACCCTTTTGAAGGCCATAAAGCTAGAGCGTCGCATTTATGTATTACCCAGTTAAGGGCCCCTTCTGCCACATAGTTACAGGCATGAAACCCATACAACCCATTGACACTTTGAAACAGTGTATTCAGACACAGTTTGAATACCCAGTCCCCAATATACCTGCTATGGATCTGTTATTGAATACCACCCAGTTTCCCCAGATTTTTGAGGACAAACTTTGTCCTTTAGTACAACCTATATCTAGTTTGGAACTAGACAGTGTCATTAAAGATTTCAAATGTAGGGTGGTGCCTGGATCAGATGGGCTGCCTGGGAAATTTTTTCAAGTTATTTGGCATATCTTGGCACCAGAATTGATTATACTGTATAATGACTTACTGAAGCGTTCTCATTTGCCAACTCATATGTATGAGGGCTTATTGACATTTCTGTATAATTTTATTTATTTATTTAGTTTTTGTTAACCGGGTAGGTGCACTAGCCATAAAATGACTATTTTCAGGCACGACCCGGGAGAATACAACAAAAGGAGAACAGTTGAACAACAGCAACATGGGTACAATAGTAAAAACAGGGGATAGATCTGAACTTACAAATTGGAGGCCAATAACATTATTAAATATTGATTTTAAAATACTGACAATAATTTTAGGAAAACTTTTATTGGTTGTTTTGGAAGATCTAATCCACCCAATGCAATTTTGTTCTATCCCTGGTAGAAAATTTTCAGAAGCCTTACTACTCTTAAGGGAAATAAAGGAGAAGGGAAGGTTGGGTCAGACAGAAGGTTTTATATTTAATTTGGATCAATCTAAGGCTTTCGACCAAGTACCGCATGATTATTTATGGCTTTGTTTAGGCCACTATGGTTTTCCTCAATATTTTATCCATTGGTTAGAGTTATGCTATCTTTCCACGTATGCAATGCCTTATGAGAATAGTTGGCTAGGTGCACATGTTGTATGAAAAGAGGCGTGAGACAAGGATTCCCCCTTAGCCCCCTTTTGTACATTTTGACCTTGGACCCTCTAATCTGAATTATTCATTTTTCTCCATGAATACAAGGTCTAACCTGGCAGTCCAGTTAGGAGGTGAAGATACCTGCTTATACGGATGACCTCTGCATTTTGGTGCAAAACCATTTGGCTGGTGCTACCGCTTGTATTTTGATTCATGCTGTTTCAAAAATTATGAATGCGATGGTAAATATCCCAAAAAACAATGTTTGCAGCTACATGGAATAAACAATGGAAATATTACTATAGCTGGAGTGCCCATTGCTACAAAACCTTTTCAAAAGTTTGGGAGTATTTTTTGGCCAAAGAGATCTGGCAGTCTATAATTGGGAGATTTTAATAAACAAGGGTGGTGTTATGGAATACATGGCATATGAGTAAACGTAAATGGACCTATGTAATCAAAACTTATTTACTTCTAATGTTTTTGTTTTTAGGTTAAGTATTTCTCCTCCCAAATCCCTAAAGTCAACTCTGTACAGCTGTTTTTTTCAGTGTGTCTGGGGAAGTCGCCTTAACCCCATTAAAAGAGGGGTTACATACTGCAAAGTACAGGAGGGAGTTTTGGGTGTGATTAATATGGTTGTTTTCTTTTTTCAGTTTTTTATATGCTAACTTAGCTCCCATTTTGGCATGTACCCATCATACATGGGTTTACTGGCTTTTCCCTTCATTGAAAGATATTTTAGATGAGTGGACTAGTGGCCACCTTATACATAAAAACAAAAGACATTATATCCTTCCTATGAGCTTGGTAAATTGTTTTGATAAAATCAAACAAAGGGGAGTTACTACAGCCCAGATAATTTCCCTGTCTTGGAAACAGGTGTATGAGGCCACTATGGAAGCATGTTTTTATGAATGTCCTCATTTTTATGTCTATCCCCCGCTCCAGCTAGATTTGATTCATGATTTGTTGACAGAGAGGAAATGTCCTATAAAAATGTGGGACACAAATTGGCTATGCACCCATGGAAAGCTTAACATGAAGGGCAATTTAAAACACAAGGATCTGAATGAGAGATTCTGCTATTGTTTCTCTTGCCCATTGGTGGTGGAAACAATGGCACATTTATATCTTGACTGTTCTTTCACTAAGCACTTTTTGGCTGACTTGGCAAAGAGATGGAATACTACTCTTTTCTTGTCCATGACCACTGTTTTTTCTGCACTTAGGCATCTTTCCCATAACATGGCTCTTGTATGATAAAGGTAGTATAAGACTCCTTCTTGCTTGTTTTAAATTTTGGATATGGCAGGCACGCTGTCATCTGGTTTTGCAGCAGCAAAATATTACTCAGGAGGAACTGTTACACCTTATTTTGACTGAGTTATGCAATATTCAAGAGACTGAGAAATGTTAGTGTACACTTATGATGTATGATTCCTGCTGGCAGCTCTGTGCTGGATAAAATAAAAAATGTAACACTTTTCCTATACTGGAGCATTAAGGGAGGTGATTTATGTTTTCTAGTATTAATATTCTATTTGATGGGTGAGTAGTTTTCTGTTATTTTCTCTAGTATTGATTTTCACATCTTGATATTTTTGCTTGACTTGTTATTTTCATTCACAATACTCAATAAAAATTCCTCTACTCTTATCAAGAAGTGTCATGGGATCTTTAACATCCACCTGAATAACCAGAAGAACAGGCAGACGGGACCTCGGTTTAATGTCTCATCCAAAAGATGGATATATATCTTCTTTGCAAAGACTTCATTAATTAACTAGTTAGGTTGAAGTACCAAAAGTAGGGACATCTGACATTAGGGTTTATAACCCTACCACCCCACCCCCACCCTGCAGGCAGCAACAGGTGTGGGGTGTGCCTTGGGGTTGTCATCCGTAATGCTCATCCCATTCCATGAGTAAATATGCTAAGATGGGTACAGTGAATGAGAATGGTGTGAGCATTAGGTCTGACAACCCTAGGGCACACCACACACCTGTTGCTTCCTGCAGGGTGGTGTGAGTGTTAGGGTTGGAAACCTTAATGCCGTATTCCCTACTTTTGTCACTTCAACCCTAGCTAGTGCATTAATGAAGTTTTTGTAAAGAATTTCCTTGCATTTTTAGATAGTATAATTGTATCCTCATTTGTCCATGGGAGACAGGGCCTTTCAGGTCCTGAGCTCCAATGCCTCCTTAGATGCCTACATACTGTGTATATTGCTGTGGAAGTGCAGGGTCCAGATGGCCCTGTGCTTGCATTTATAGTAAAACAGGAATGAAATTATCACATAGTCTTCTTATTACCCCACCTCATGAATTCAGTAATGAAAATTGTGAAATCCCCACCAAAATGTGATTCCACACCACACCACTCCACTCCACTCCACCCCAACCCCAAACTCAGCATCCAGCACCTCCCCCCCAGACACACTCACTTACCTAACAGTGTTCCATGGTGTAGATCCACTCTCTGATTGAAAATACATCTTGCTGCTGCAACCAGTGGCTATAATATAAGAAAACAAGGTAAATCTGTTTAATGTACTTCAATACATTTTTTACTTTTACTCATGACTTTGTCATTTTTCAACATTTTTATACCAAATTTTCAACACAGCCTTTCCTGAGACCCCACATCATAAATAAGGTAGGTGAAATTTCTTAAAATCCACTCTGAAAGGTGATTTCACTGTCAGTCCATGAAATCACCTTTTGGGCACGATTTGAACATTTTCATCTACTGGGTTCATGAGGACAGGTCATAAGAAGACTACATTGAAAACTGGTGGAAAATATGTTAAAATGACCAAATTATGAGTAAACTGAAATATTTCGGTGTTCACTTATAACTTTGCTAATTTTTAATATTTTTCTACCAAACTTTTAACATGGCCTTTTTGGGACACTACCTCATTAACAATGCAGGGGAATTTTTTTCAAATCTGGCTTGAAAGGTGATTTTGCAGTCACTTCGCACAATTATGGTTTGGAAGGAATTTGAAAATTTTAACCTACCATGTTCATGAAGTGGGGTCATAAGAAGAGTACATTGAAATTATGGTGTACAAATGTGGTAAAATGACCAAGTTCTGAGTGAAGATTGAAATATTCAAATGTTCATGCAAAACCTTTCTTAATTTTAATATTTGGATTCTAATCTTTCAACATACTCATTCCCTCTTACCTCATAAATGTAACAGGAGTAATTTTTCAAATCCTGGATGAGACATATTTTGACACTTGTGGTGTGAAATGATGTTTTAGCCACTATGCTATAAATGCCACATGTCATGTTTATAAGAAGGAGTCATAAAATGACTATCTTGAAAATTTGTGGTGAAAATTTAAAATACATAATAATTCTTAAGAAACATTGTGTGTAGTACCAGCCTTTACCCCAGTGGGTAGTGTTTTGTGATCCCATGCCACTGAGCTCAGTTCAGGGGCAAACTCAGTGAGCCAGCTGGATGGGATGAAGCTGGGGAAAATATGCTATCATGCGACACCACCCCCAGCCTAGGACAGGAATGTGCACGAATGCTCGCATAAGCCCAAGTACCATATATTGAAGAGAGCTTGCATCTTTGCATAGGGCCCTGCACCTTTTGCTCCCATGGGTGCTAAACAGCTCTATGCTTCAGCCGAGAGATCAACTCTTTACTCTGTGCATCTGTATCTGTGGCCACATGGAAGTGCAGGGCACAGACAGCATGTGCTTCTGCAGCCCATTAGACAGCCCCAGAAATTCTTGACATCCATTGCCACACAGGCCCTGCACTTCTATAAGTAGACTGACTCTTCCCTTGGTGCAGGACCCAGAGGGCCTTGTGCCTCTGCATCTGTCCATGCAGGTCTCTTGCATGAATGAAGATATGATTCCACTATCTCAAAAAGAAAGACTTTTTTTGCTAAAAATGTGGTAATGCATGAGTTAGGGTTCAACTTAACACTACAAAAGTATGGAAATGGGT
Organism: Neoceratodus forsteri; assembly: GCA_016271365.2. NCBI lineage: Eukaryota > Metazoa > Chordata > Ceratodontiformes > Ceratodontidae > Neoceratodus > Neoceratodus forsteri. Next base: position 1,269,994,273 of record CM057453.1, read on the forward strand.
GGTCAGTGTTTCTAACCCTAACTACCCACCTCACGAAGCAGCAAAAGGACAAGAGCACACAATCAACCATAGACAGCCATCATCAGATAAGACAGACAACATATAACTGTTTCCAGATGACACAAATGCTGTAGCCCTGATGTGCTACCTTTGTGGATTTGTATATGCAGCTGCATAAGCACACACCCCACAGGAGCCTGTGCTTATGCAGTCACACATGTGTCTGTGTATGTCATACAGTGTGCATGAGTACCTGTGTCTGCAGAAAGAAGTACAGTTGCACTGTGGGTATCATGATTCCAGCAGCAGATCTAGAAATGTTTCAAGGGGGCAGCAGTTTTATTTAGGCCGAGCACTTTCCCCAAAAGCGTAAATTTACATTTGAAAGCTCAGATTATATTAAAACAGCTAGTGTACATTTTGCTTGCCTGAGGGGTAGCCGGTGTGGAAACAGTCATATGTTGTTTGTCCTACCTGATGATGGCTGTCTGTGGTTGTTTGTGTGGTCTTATCCTTTTGCTGCTTGGGGGGCTGGATGGGGAGATAGGGCTAGAAACCCTAACACCACATTTCCCTACTTTTGTGAACTCTAACTGGTGTATTAACACATTTTTTGCAAAGAATATATATATATAAATAAATATATATATGTATATATATACACACACATATATATGTATATATATTTTATATATATATATATATATATATATATATATATATATATATATATATTACTGTACATATATTTTTTGTCCTGTAGACAAATAAATGCCTGCTGTTTTTGTATTTTTTATGCCATATTTTGTAAGTAATTAACTCAGAAACATAGAAACAGATGGCAGATAAGGGCCACTTGGCCCATCCAGGCTGCCCTTTTGTGTTGTGCTGCTTTTGCTGCAGACCCTTCTAGGTCTATGGCACTTGCTCTTTCACCCCTTTTCTATCCATTTTGATTCCCTTGTGCCTATCCCAGGCTTTTTTGAATCCCACCACTGTTTTTCCCCCACTACCACCACTGGAAGACTGTTCCAGGCATCCACCACCCTTTCTGCGAAGAAGTATTTCCTCACATCTCTCCTGAACCTAACCACCTTCAGCTTCATAGCATGACCCCTTGTTCTAGAGCACCCTTTCCTCTGAAAAATACCCCCCAACTGTACCTTGTTCACCCCTGTGAGGTATTTAAAGGTCCCAATCATATCCCCCCTCTTCCTCCTCCAGGGTGTACATGTTCAGTTTGTTTAGCCTCTCCTCATAGGGCTTTTGATGCAATCCCTGTACTTTCTCGGTAGCCCTCTTCTGGACCACCTCTACTCTATGTCTTTCCTGAGACATGCCCTCCAAAACTGAACACAGTACTCCAGGTGCAGTCTTACCAATGACCTATATAGGAGCAACACCATTTCCCTCTTCCTGCTGGTGATACTCATACCATTACACCATCTTCTCACTAGCTCTCCTGTTCACTTTGTCACATTGTCTGGTTACCTTCGCGTAATCCAATATGATTATCCCCAGGTCCTTTTCCTGCTTGGTCATTTCAAGTATCTCTTCCCTCATTTTGTACTGCAGCCCTGGGTTTCTGTGACTCAAGTGCATTATTTTGCACTTTTTTGCCATAAACCTTAGCTACCAAACTTTTAACCACTCCTCCGGCCATTTTAAATATCTTTGGCCTATGTTCCTGATAGCATTATGCTAGTCTTACTGACATTAACAAATTACCAGTCTATAAAAAAATTATTATTTTGGAAATAGCTGAGCACTGTAAATGCATGGATTACAAAAAAAGAAGGGGAGAAAAAAATGATTATGTTAACAGTTGTATTCAATCTTAGAGTTAAGTTTATAGTTTGCATGATACGTGTTATATCTGAAGTTTATACTCAGGTAATAGCACAAATGGGATCTGTATTTTGCAAAATACTGTTTATTCTAACGTACATATTTTATAATTATGCTGTCTGCTAAGTCTTTGTGTCTACATGTGAGAAATGTGTAGTGTTAGAAATACAGGACAACAGTCTAAATGGATCCCTAGGGATCTACGTGCTTTTATCCTGTATATAAATAAACATGTTTACTACTACTATATTTAGTGCTATTTGGTTCTGTATCTGCCATGTCTGCAGGAAATCAAGTCACATATATATATATATATATATATATATATATATATATATATATATATCCTAGAGAATGTTGTTTAGGTTGGTGGAATTTCTGCAGAGTACCGTCATCAATATACAGGTGAACACATAATTAAGCAATAAGACAGTATAGGTGTGTGTTACTGCTTTGAGTGGGTTGAAGCATGAGGTGAAGCTGAGTGCTTCCACCACCTGACAAGGGCCATTAGCCTACCATAATGCAACCACTGGAGTCCTTAATGCGATTATGAAATGGGTCCTTTATAGTAAATTGGATGTATTTTTTAAACATATTTTTGGTGAGCAACTTTCAACTGGGCCATTGTGCTGTGATAATGGCCCAGCTGAAAGTACATCTTGGTGAATCAGGAGCCAGAATTCTTTCTACCCATTTCATAATCTGATATAGACACTGGGAGGCAGTATTCTGCAGAATACAGAATTCCACAGGAATGGTATCCCTACATTCATTAAAGCTGCAATTTTGCAGCAAATTCTGTGGAATTTCACTACATTTTTTAAGTATGCCACGGGTTTTTAATATGAAACATGTTTTTTTCCATTTAATTTCCTTTAAAGGAAAAAAAATTCCAAAGGCGGTGCAAAGCAACAGAAACAACAAACCAGCAGAACAGGATATGAGGGGGTTAAACACAGAGGGGTTTACAAGGATGTTCTAATACTAGCTGTAGCACAGAAGTAAATAGAGTACATTATACAGTCAGTGATTTACTGAAAGACGTGACAGGTTACACATTGGAAAATAGAAGGGGGCCCATATTCTGCGGAATCGGGGGGGTAGTGGTGGTGGTGGTGGTGGTGGGGAAGGAGCTAAAAGCAGATGGAGTAAATCCTTCCCCTCGAGCCTTGGAAAGCAGGGATCCACATTACAGAGTGGTGAAGTGAGACAGGCTCCCCAAAGGGCATAAGAATGAGGAGGTTTCATTTGCCAATGCCGACATCCAAGACAGAGTTGTTAATTGACTAACCATATGTTTCCATTCCTCAGTGATGGACACAACCTGGCTTCTCCATCTATGGAGGATAAACCACTTAGCTTCAGCCCCATGGCTATCAACCAGAGAAGTAGCAGTCTGTGTAAGGAGGTCCCTTTCAGAGGGGGAAGGGAAAGTCCAAGGAGCTATAGGTAAGACAAAAGTGGTATTGAAGTGGCCATCATCTTGACACAGTCATCATGCACTTCAGCCCTCCTTGAATATGAAGGAGGTTGCCCCCTCGAGCCATGGCACTGCCTGCATTAATGATGTTGCAGGATACCCACGGACTGCAATTATGCTGGAGTCTGGTACCAAAAGTGAAGGATTTTGTTTTAGGTCAGTAGTTTCTTGGGATCCTGGCAAGCTGCCTTAGCAATCTTCCAGCACTGGGACCATTCCTTTAAGGATATGGTTAACCTGAAGTCCATTCCCATTTTTGACAAGCTTTGACCGATTAATCTGGGATAACATCACTTATTCAACTGAGTATTTGCCTACCCTCCCCCTATACAGATGGCACCAATAAGGAAGTGGGATTTCTGGAGTGATTGGATATGGTTTGGAATTAACTGAAGATGTCCGCAAAGCTTGGCACCCTGAACTTCTTAGTTGTAAGAATTTCCAGAAGTTTGATTACGGGATACCAAATCTGTGTTGGAGACCTTGGAAGGAGTCTAAATGAGTCATGCCTGGGGTAAAGTGAACTTTGACAAGGATCTCATCACCCCTTCCAGAGGACGCTGCACTTGTCCACCCTGATCTTCGGATTGCCCCAGATAGGCAGCATAGGGAATAGTGTGAGTTGCACATGGATGAATTTTGTTTCTATTTTTTACCAATCATGGAAACATGCACCTTGGAAAAACAGCAGAAACTGTGGAAGTTCACCATTTTTCAAAGAATGCCATACAAAATGAAGACTCAACTCCTCCTCAAGCTCTCCCAAGTGTGGTATATGCCACTGCAATGCAAATTTAGAAATCCAATTATAGAAATGAAAGGAAAAGTGTGACTTTCACTGGGATTTGAACCCAGGACCTCAGCAATCCATGCTTTAGCTCTTAATCAACTGAGCTATGAGAGTTGAGCCGGTTAAGGCCCCTGAGTTTTCCCATGCGAATCTCACATACATTCCTTTCTGGTGTTGCAATGAGCAACCAGGAAGTCTTTACAGACTCAAATATATATATATATATATATATATATATATATATATATATATATATATATTATAGAAATTACAAATTTTCTGTGTTTTTTTAACAGTCTTGAATTCTTATTCCATTTTAGATGGAGTTCCTCAGACTTCTGTGGAATTCTGTTGGAAGTGGAAATTTCCTCCTAGCACTTCTGGGAAGACATTCGACAAAAACAGTAAAGAGTAAATGTTCAAATATTGATCCTTTGGGGACTCCTACATATAGTTTTACTGTCCTTGAGGTACAGAAGTTGCTTTCACTAAAAGGGTATCCAGTTGTCGATTTAAGCACTATATGCAGTTACAGAAACTAAGTTTATTTAATTTCCCTAGGATCAGGTAGTAAGAAACCAGATCAGAAGCTTTGATGAGCTCCATAAAGATAGTTCTTGTAAAAAACACATTGTCTATAGCTGTGTTAATGCCAGAGTCATTGAGGAGTATTAGTATGGGTGCCAAAGCAGCCATGAAATGACCTGACCAGTTGGAGGATGTAAGTGGCTGCAGCAGTTTTTTGAGACATGAGGAGATTAAAAATTGGGGATAACTGGAAGATACAGAATGATTATGAGCTTACAACACCTATAAATTAGTAGTTTTGCATTGCATATTTATTCATCCCTGCTTATGAAGAGTGTTTGGGGGAGGACATAATGGATCTACAATAGAGTCCCTTCTGACCTTAAAGTATTATGTTATTATGTTATCATAACTGCTATACGCATATCATAACTTTCAGAGCAGTTACTGTAGGTAAAACTGTAGGGTGAATAAAGTTGGTCTTCGCATTAAAGAAATGTTATGTGTGCCAGGTTTTACTGGATTATAAAAGAAAGAAATGGATTTGCAAACATTTCAATATAGTAGACAAATGTATCAGTGAGCAGAAGGGCAATCTTGTTTTGACTTTAATTTTTGGAAATTTTTTTTAAGCTTGTAAGAAGAAGATATGGCTTGTATTGGTTGCCTGGAGAGGTCATGTAGAGGTTCTTAATCAAGATTATTTAGCAAAGGGAGTTTATAGGTCACCTTCTTTGAGATGATTTTCTCCATCTGTTACACTGTCATACTGGATAACGTCAAAGTCCTAGTTATGGCATTGTAGTGTATATGTTTCTAATAAACTGGAAAAGATCAGATATTGAATAATTTTAATTAACCCCAACAATTTGATCCCATTTGGTTCAGTTTATTTAATACTGCAAAAGGCATGCTGGATGAGATCATATATTGGATAGAAATCAAAACTGTATCCTGACCTCACTAATATGATTTCACATATTCAACATGCCTTATGCATTCTGTACTGTACTACAAACTAAAGAACAGTTCCATGTGTTGGAGTTACTCTTCTGTAGAGGGCCAAACCTGTATTTTCCTGAATCTTGTCCACCTGTCCCATACCCTGACATTTGGAGTCACTGCTGCTTCACCATATCTGGACAGGAGGGTAACTAAGCTGCTACCTTGAAACGACTGCTTTTGGGTTGACCAGTGGAGAGTGTGTGTGTGTGTGTGTGTGTGTGTGTGTACTGAGTGGCTTATTCCCTCTTTTCTGTTCTGGAGTAGGAAATTCAAGTCTATTTGTCACTTTTCTTCCCCCCCCACCAGGGCAGGCTACTCCCTCCACCGCCCCCCCCAACCACATCGCCCCAGTGTCTCAATCACTTACCTCAATCCTGGTCTTCCCCATGACTTGCCCCTGTGGTGGGGGTTGGTGGCTCCTGCCCACCAATAGAATGCATCTGGTTCCTGGGAGAGGGTCCTGTAACCTGGGTGTGGAGCCGGTGAGGGGTCAGTGTCATCCTGCCCTGCTGCCAGCCATTTTCCACTGTTTTTCCTTCCATCAGAGGAGAGGATGTTCAGTGCTGTCCAGACATGTCCACGCATGCTCCAGTAAGTAGGACATTGACGGCTGCCACTCCTCCATTCTTCATGTTGTGGTCCTGGCTGCCTGTACCCCCAGCCATCACTAGTGGTCAGGCAAATGTCAAGGCCAGTGTCCACCCCTCCCCAGAGAAGGAGAGCTTTCCTCTGGATGCTCAATCCTCCTCTCCCTGGCCAAACCTTGACACCCCGAGATTGCTCCTGACACTAGGCCGCTGGTGTGGTGGCAGGTGAGGCTTGTTGCCTCAACCCTCTGCATCACTGGGTCAGCTAATCCAAGTCTACTTGTGAAGACAGATCTCCTAGGAGGCAGCATGGAGCTGTGATACTGTGTCACTGGCTTAGTTCCTGAGCTGTGAGCTGTATTAAAGATTCTGGAAAAACTTGAAAAACATCACAGAACTTTGCACATTATTTTTACTAAGCATCAATTTAACCCTCCACCCTCCCATCAGGAGTGACACAGCCTGTACGATAATCTCTGACAAAGTCTTTCAGGCCTTCTGGTGAATAGCCTCTGGGTTTGGTTTGTTTGGAGGTGACTGGAATGTGGCGAGGTACCTTTTAACAGAATGTTGCCTTGGGGTTGCTCCACAGGAATTAGATGCAACTCCAACTGTGAGAGATGGGAACCTTAAACAATATGCTCAACCTCCAACTTATTACTTTAAGCATGCAAATGAACATTAACACAATACGAGGAATATACACAGTCAAGACAAATAAAAAACACATGGTATTCATTGTGAGAGAACAGGGTCTGGATGGGGAAAGGAATTAATTAATTTGAAAGGCAATGTATACTCACCACCATCCTCAGGTGAGTACCCACAGTCTGTGTATTAATACCTCATTGGTGAACCAGTTACCCCATAGTCCCCTGGGAGCTTCCACACTGTCTATATTTCTATGCACACAGTTGGCAATAGCAGGCCTGATGATGGATGTTGGTGCAGTACTGTATGAAGTCTGCTGTTTGGGATCCCAAAATAAATACTTTTCATTGCAACTGCACAGAGAATAGTCACACCTGGTCCTTTAGTCTCTCTGTGGGCTGTGTCTAAATTATGCAAGATTGCCTAGGTTATTATTATCTAACTAATATTCACAAGATGTTGGAGTATTGATGCAGTACTCACAACACCCGTCTCTGCAATGAACTGGTTCTGTTGGGATGGCTCCGCTGCGATGGCAGATGTACAGTATGCTGACAAAAGGTGCAGTGGTTCAATGCATTTATGGGTGGCAGGAGGTGTGGGCTATGCTGGCCTGTGAGGTCTCTGATGTGCAGGTCCTTTTCAACCCATGGGGGGACTTGTCTTCACCCACAATGACAGGCAGGCAGTTACTCAGGTTCAAAATGGAAGGGTGGGTATCAATCCACTATAGGAATCCCGTGCATCTCACCTTCAAAGCTGTTTTACTCTTTTGCCAATCTCTGGGCATGTCTGTTTCCTATTTTGGGCTGGAGATTTAATTTACTTAGAAATTGTGGATTTATTTATAATGTAATCTTGTGCTAGCATTTCATTAAAGGGTAGCTGGTATGCTTTACATTCTATTGGAACACTGATGATTAGTACCATAAAATATCAACAAATAGACAGATATAATAAATACTTAAAGTAAGTGTAGTATGTAAAATATGTCTGCTTGCATATTTGTGTTTGCTATTGTGTTCAAACATTTCATTTTACCAAAATGCTGTGTAATTTGTATATAATAGAACACGTAGTAAATTAGGGACTACAAAACAACATCACAATTTTGTAAAGGATCACATTGGGAATTGTTTTTTGTATAAGAAACTCTACACCTGGGATTGGAATTAAAAGTACTTCATGTTTTTGTATTAATACCAGTTAACTAATTGTAACCATGTGTGAGCAGTTAACTGGTATTTAAATGTTGATGTGCACACACTAAAGCGATGCCTCCTGAGGAAGGGTAGTAGTACCCAAAGCACTGGGGCAGGGGTTGACTCCACACATACTGTTCCTGTTTGCTGTTTGGAATAAACTACAACCTTTGAATGTTCAAACTGCAGTGACTTGTCTTCACTTGGAACATTGGGACAGGAATTGCGTAACAATGTCACGGCAATATACTTTTTAACACTATACTCAAACAGTAGCACATTTGTGCTTTATCTGGTCACACTGTGGAATGCTGGAAATCAACTAGGAACCCAGGCAGAAATCTTGTAGATTCAACACAGGGCTCCTGAATGACCGAAAGTTTAAAGAAATGCTACAGGAAAAATTCCCGCTAATAATTCAGCAAAACCAATACCCTGATGCTTCCCTAACAATACTCTGGAATACTCTCAAGGAAGTATTGAGAGGAGAAATTATAGCATATGCAGTCAAAAATAGGGCCAGAAGGGAAGAACAACTGAACAACCTGACAGGGAAATTGAAACTTTTATAACTGGTGCATCTCTCTCTGCTTCTGATTATTAAGCACACTCAGGAAAAGATACATGACATTTTGACAGTCAAAGCTGAGTTAGCTCTTCAATATGTGAAACAAGGGTTGAGGCGCTGGACGCCACACCTTGCACCATGCTGGCGACCTGAGTTGGAGAACAAGCTCGGGCCGACGGGCGTCGGCCAGGGTAGGGTTGAGGATGAGTGCCCTTGTGGTGCTTTCCTCCCCAGGTAGAATGGGGTGGGTTGTCCTGGCATACTGGTGACCCCTGGTGGAGGCCAGAGGCACTGCAGCAAGCCAAGACAAGCACATATCCCTGGAAAGCTGGGCTCACACATGGAAATTAAATTTCAATACCACCAAGTGCAAGGTGTTGCATCTTGGGTGGGGAAACCCTAAACACAGGTACACCCTGGGAGGGGAGGGGAAGCGCTGGAGGCCTCAATAGGGGAAAAAGACCTAGGGGTCATGATGGATGCATGTATGAACAACTCTGAGCAGTGCAGGAGGAGCTAGCAAGGCAAACAGGATGTTGGGATGCATCGTAAGGGGGATCACCCTCTAGGAGCAAGGAAGTGATTTTGCCGCTGGCCACTGGACTGGTTAGACCACACCTTGAGTACTGTGCAGTACTGGAGACCACACCTGAAGAGGGACATACAGCCCTGGAGAGGGTAGTGAGGAGGGCAACTAAGATGATACGAGGGCTGGGATTTGACATATGAGGACAGACTTGAGGAGCTCTGCCTGTTTTCATTGGAGGAGAGAGAGACGGGGACATGATTGAGGTCTTCAAGCACCTCAAGGAATAAATAGGGTAAACATAGAGGATCTTTAGACTAAAGCAGGGAGGTATTACCAGAGGCATGGTTTGAAGTTGGAAGGAGGAAGGGTGAGGGGAGAGGAGGTTTTCACTGAGAGGGTGGTGGACCCCTTGGAATGCACTGCCTGGCAGCTAGTTCAGAGATCCACAGTGGAGGGCTTCAAGAGAGGGTGGGACAGATACAGAAAGTGGATGTATCAGATGATGGCCTGTCCCAGGGGGGTGGGGATGGATGATAGGGGTTTCTGGAACACAAGGGAGGTGAGGGCCTCGGCACCCAACTAGGGATCTGAGGTTCGAGCAGACTCGATAGACCATAAGGCCTAATCTGCTGGCAAATAGTATGTCAGTATGTTAATATATCCAGCGTGGATAATGCCAGCAGGGTTGCCGTGCACCAGGGCATCAATGTGCATCATGCAGGGATGGAGTGGGAGGGGGTAGCACACAGAACAGGGAAACCAAAGGTGTCATGGGTAGGTGACAGCACCTGTTCCCCATACCCCTCACCGGGCCAACCCTGACTGACCTTCCAGGTCCTCTTTCCCCAGCCCTACCCTGTAGCCAGAGTCTGACTTGTAAGCGCACCCAAGAGGAGAGGGTGACCCACCCTGGGCAGGTCAATCTGGGGGTGGTGGCTACGGAGAGGGGAAGGAAAGATGAGGTTCAGATCGGGGGGGCTTCAGGCTGGGCAGGATAAAGGACTAGGTTGCCTGAGAAAGGTTCCATGATGCCATGACCGGAGGGAAAGAAATTCAAAAAGGAAAAAAAAATAAATAAATAAGTGAAACACAGATTTTAGGAAGGGGGTCCTAGACCCCCAAACTACTGGCATTTCTTCTGCACTAGCAGAACAAAGGAGCTACCATACTAAAACTGAGGAACTCAGTCACCAAACAGGAGGTGTTTAAGACTTCACAGATACTGAAGGTCTTGAATAATTATTACTCATCTTTATATTCACAGGAAAGGGAACCAGAACTCCCAACATACAGGAAATATTTTGATACATTACAACTCCCTAAGGTGACAGAGGTTCAAAATGGGACACTATTTGCTCCCATTTCTCTCCATGAGTTGGAAGCTGCTATGGCTAGGTTGAAATTGGAAAATGCCCAGGTCTGGATGGTTTTACATTAGAATTTGTCAAAGCTAGTAATGACTTACACCACATTTGCTGAAAATGTATGCTGCAGTACAAAAAGGGTCCAACCCTTCCTCATCTTGGCAATTAGCCACAGTAGCAGCTATATTAAAACCAAATAAAAATTCCCTGTACCCAGAATCCTACAGGCCTATCTCTATTCTTAACTTAGACTACAAGCTGTACTGTATACTTCAATCTTAGCAGAAAGGCTTGCAAGAATTCTCCCCGATATAATACATCATGACCAAATGGGGTTCATCACTAAAAGAAGACACAGGATAATGTTAAAAGAACACTTTCCTTGCTTTACTCTGCATCCAGGGCTTGGCAGTCAGTTTTGCTATTGAGTCTGGATGAAGAGAAAGCTTTTGATAGATTGTTATGGAAGTTCCTGTATGAAACAATCAACTAATTTGGATTTCTCCCAGATTTTATAGTATAATTAGGGAACAGTATCAAAATCCATAGGCCATGATCCATACCAATGGTGCACTCTCCCCTGGATTTAACTTATATCATGGAACAAGGCAGGGTTGCCAGATGTCCCCACTATTGTTTGCCCTGGTGATGGAACCACTGGCCCAGGTCATAAGGCAACACCCAGACATAAGGGGCATAACACAGTAAGAGGAAGATCATAAATTAGAATTTTATGTTGATGATTTACTGATTTATTTGACAGATCCAACTGACATGCTACCATATCTGTGGACTACCCTTGAGAACTACAGTAGGCTGTCTGGATATAAGATCAACGTGGGTAAGACAGTTGCATTGCAAACACACTTCTGTCCCACACAGATAATAAAAACACAATACACTTTCCAATGAGATCAACCTCAGGTGAACTATCTAGGGGTTCTTATCCCCAGAGATCTATCGAAAGTATATCAAGTAAACTACCTTTCTTTAATCGGTAAACTTTATACTGATTTAGACCACTGGTCAGTACTGCTTTAACGGTACACAGTAGGGCAGAAATAATTCAGATAAGCATTCTACCTAGATTAAGCTATCATTTTCAGACCTTACCAGTAGTCCCTCCCCAAGAAGTATGTCAAGAATGGGATAAGAAATTGTTATAATGTATGGTAATTGCCTATTAACCACCATAATCAGCAGTCACACAGCTTTGTTATGCACTGTTTAGAATTTTAAAAGTTGTTAACCACACTTCAGAACTTCCAAACAGTGGCATAACAAAAAAATAATGCTCCAGAGTTCCATAATTCTCACACATAGAATGCAAACAGTGTTTTTTTGACCATGCACTATAAAAGATGATGGCTGGGGATCGGTGATAACCACGTTGAAATCGCTCATGGTTGCTAGTTACAGTAAACCTCTCGAAGGCGCCCAAGGTTTACTATGTTGCCCTAGCAACCACTCGAGGTGATTACAGTGTGGTTATCACCCGATCCCCAGCCATTATCCTCTACGTAGTTTATGTGGGTGGAGGGTAAGCTCAGAATAGCTTACAATAAATTACAATTGGCTAAGGAGCAGGGTGGATTGACTCTTAAGAATTTACAATATTATTTTTGGGAGGCACAGATTTGTCATAACAGTGTGGCTTGATCCACACTACAGTGCTCATTGGAAAGACCTTGAAGTAAACAAATTGCATTTTTTCATTCAAAAAATGTTATTTTCCAATCCTTCTATTCCACTAGAACAGGCATCTCAAAATATATTTATTAGAAACATATTTCAGATTTGGGACACCTGCAGCAAGACAGATAGCTTAGAGAAGCCCTTCTCCCACTAAATGCTATTTCATATGATAAAGCCTCTCCCCTAACCAGATTGACCTTAGTTTTATGCACTGGAAGAGTTGGGGGCTTACACACTTGCATCAACTATTGGAGGGAGGAATCCAACAAATGTCTGAGCATTTATAACAACAATCTGCATTATCACTGGCAGATCCTTTCAGATTCTTTTAGGTCTGGCACTAGCTCAATAGTAGGTTAGGGAATCTAATGGAATACAAAGAATTCCACCCTTTAATTACTTTATTGGTCACATCACAATCTCGGGGCATGCCCTATCATTTTGTCTTGCAGGTATATAGAGCACTCAGTACCCTGCCAAAGGTAACTTTTTAAAGGGTGACAATTAAATGGTAGACAGAGTTGAATATATATGTTTCAACAGAAGTCTGAGCAAAAATACACCATAGACAGCATAAAGTATCTTCCTCTAATACATGGAAGGAGTTTGCTTGGAAAATTATAGTTCAATATTTCCAAACCCCTTCTATAACAGTTAAACATAACCACATTTTAGCAGCAGACTGTTGGAGGAAATGTGTGGAGAAAATAGCTCACCATGCACATATTTTTTGGTATGCCCCTTATTTGTATATTCTGGAGGGACATGACTTCAGACATACAGGAACATTTCCCTAGACTGACAGTGCTGACTCCCAGAATGGCATTGCTATTAGACTACCCCACTAAACACTATAACAAGCAAGAGAGGTATTTACTACATATAGCATTAACTACAGCTAACAGGCTCTGGTAGAGCCACTATGACTGTGAATGCATTAACTAGATAAGGGTGTTTCATGGGCTTAAACATAAACATTTATTTATTTAAAAAATATCAGATTTACAAACCTTTGAGTCACAGACTCATTTATAATGGCACCTCGTCGAAACTAATACAAAGACAGCACAGTTAACAAGTCCAAAAACAATGGCTCGGAGAGCAGACAGTTATAACAGTCATTCACTGGAGATACATGGGTAGCAGTAGATAAGCAGATGACACAGTTTAGGCATACAGGCACCACATCAAGAAGACCAAAGCAGTTCACACAATATACACTAGCTAAAGCAAATAGACATCAGGAGTCAAAGAGAAGCCCAGAGTGTTCACATGAAGGCGGTTGCATACACTAACTGAATCAAAGTATAGTACATTGAGAAAGGGCATATTTAAGCAATAAGGCATGACAGAATGTGTGTTATCATGTAATAATGTCACTCCTGGGGTGGGTTGAAGCATGAGACGAAGCCGAGTAGTTATTTGCACGTATTTATTTGATCCACTGGATCAGCAATATTTGTACAAGCTGTGCCCAGTGCATATTTTACAGCACTGGTCCTGGTCTGGTGATCTGGGTTTTACCCATACCACACTGCATATGGCTTAGTGATATACTGTACAGATGGCAGCAGAGTCTAACCCATTGAAGGTTGAAGTTTCAGAAAACCATTATGCTACAAATATCAAGACTCACTCCCTCCCTTACCCCCAGTCACAATTAATTCTCTACTAAAGTCATGCTTAAATACTGGTGCCTCTACATCCACACCACTAAGCTTTTAATGCCAACATGCTTCTTTTGCTGCTGTGAGCTAAACTCTTTATTTAAAAACATTTTGTTGAGAAATATTTGTTTTAGTATATTCATGGTCAGGAAAAATGAATTTGTAAAAGAAACCAAAATCCCCATTTATCAGTTCATTGAATCACAATACAGCATGTTATGAATTTTTTAGATTCTATGTTGAAATCTAGATTTAGTATTTGCCATATTACTCCTTGCAAGAACAGATCCGGAAGCAAATGATTTGATACCTTTTAATGGACCAACATAGATGTAACAACAAGAACAAAGTGCTCTAGCTTTCGGACCAACCAGTCCTTCTTCAGAAGCCTAATGGCCGTTGTTTAGAAAAACAATACTTTTAACAGCTAGACCAAGCAGAAAAAACTGAAAAAATCCCCATTGGTTTAAAATACTCATTTAAAAAATACAGATGATGATATCAGAGAAGTTTAACAGTACCATATTACCTTGAGCCAGGAGGTTCCCAGGGTCAAAAAGTTGCTTGGTGCAAAATACATACAAAGAATCCTACTGCATATAAATTTAATTGACATAAGATAACACTGCTGGAGCTGATGACTCTTAAATCAAGCTATGAGTGTCACAGTGTGTATAAGGATGTGATTACTGAAAAGCAACCCCCACCCAGATTAAAGACATACTAAGAATGTCTTAGGACTCCAAGAAGTTTCAATGCATGCATTATAGACAAGAAATTACCAGTAAAGTTGTCTCAAAAACATCAGTGCACACTGTATGATGTGTAAAACTTAGATGGACCTATCACCCAGCTGTACTCTCCAGCTAGATATCATGCCCCATAATTTCAAAAACCTCTAGTATAGTGACAGGTCTTTATAAATGATAATTTAAATATAAATTGACAGTATTAGTGAAAACAAAAAACTCTAGTCGAGGGCCACCAAGGAATTAAGACCATGTAAGCCTGATATGTACTGATGTCAACATACACTGAGAATTTAACAACTTGGCATAGCAGAAGTGTCTAAGGAATCTGAAAAAGTGATAAAAATGTAATTTCTCTCCTCCTCTTCACACAAACAATACACCCTACCTCACCTCACATCCCCATAATGCGGGGGGGGGGGGATAACCATCTTTAAGGAGATACTCTCTCTCTCTCTCTCTCACACACACACACACACACACTCTCTCCTAATGAACTGTTATTCACATCAGTCACTGCAGTTGTTCCCCAAAGGAATTCAACTTTTCATGAAATCCTAAGTAAAAGGGCTCATGTATCCTTATACCTACAGAGTAAAAATGTGACACTATTTAACTGTAGGAACACACTTGAAGCAGTATTTGCCAATGAAATTGTTGAATTTTATTCACCAGTGTAGAAAGCCCCTAGTGCCTCAGCAAACTGCCTTCTAAGGGGGTGCCTTGGAGCAATTTGCCGAGTGCTAGGCAACTACCTTCAAGGGCACCCCTTGAAGGCAGTTTCTGCGAGGTGCTAGGGCTTTCTAATAATGGTGAATAAAATTTCACAATTTCATTTGCAAATACTGCCTCTGCGTGTTCCTTGCTGGTTGCGAGTTATGCTGTTATTTGAAACTGGTACACAATTTTGGGCAGGCAGCTCACAACAGCACACTGCTCTCTACTTTGAGTGGAGGTAACTTGTTTTTGGAGTTACTCAGAATACAAGGAAACAAGCAGTAGTGGGTCTCCAGGGATCTCCTGAGGCTTTTTAAAACCAGAGGCAAAACGTGGACCCAATATAAAAAAAAAAAAAAAAAAAATGGCTTACCTGCAGGATTACAAAACCTTGCATAACTCCTGTAAATTAGCTGTTTGCAAAGCCAAAACAAGCTGTATTAAACTCAGCTTGTTCTCAAAAATTGTGAATCCTAAAAATACTGTAAAACAACATAAATCAGTGGTGCGCAACTATTTTTTGTGTAGGGCCAGACTGAAGACTTGAATCTTGGCTGAAGACCACTGCAAAATAGCTCAAGGTGACAATGTCTAGCAAGACATTATCAAATTTTGATTTATTTATTTATTGTAGAAATCAGAATTACAAACCTGTACTAATGTACACATAAAACAAATCAAAACATACATTTATCTGTTTATTTATTTATCAACATGTTACTGAAACTAAAAACAACAAAATAAAATAAACAAAGACTGCATGTGGAAGCTGCTAGGTCCTTGGGAGCCACAGACAGCTGCTGTGGGGGCCATTTGTGACACCCACCCTGGCCACACATTGTGCACCCCTGACGTAAACAATATTATTAGTAGATGCAAGGGTACCCAACTGTGGACCATATTGGGCAAGGATGGTGTCACCTGTGACCCCAAGGCTATTGCTTCCATCTTTAATAATTTCTTCAGTGACCTAAATACATACAAACTACATCCCAAGGTCCTCCCCCCACTGGACTCATCCACTGCATCCCACCTAAATTTTACTTCCAACACCTGTCTGTGGGGCAGGTCACCAAATACCTTAGACGCTCCAATCCCAAACCCACCTCCAGACCCAATGGAGTTGCTCACTGTCTGATTAAACTGGCTTGAGAGGAATGAGCATACCCCATTTCTCAAATTTTTAACTACTTACTACACATTGGCGCCTAACCCAAATTGTGGAAGATGGCCACCATCAGTTTTCATTCGCGAATCTGGGTCTAAACACACCTCATCTCCAGATTTCACCCCATCTCCTTCCTCTACACCCTCTTGAAAATTTTTGAGAGAATAGTCTTTGACCAGACAACTGCCTACATCCAACAGTATGACTTGCTGAGCGCTAAACATTTTTATTTATTTATTTATTTCAAGATTCAGAAATAACCTTTGAGCAAGGTGCTCATTTTCAAAGGTTCCACGTCAGTATTAAACAATACAATACATACATACATTTATACATACATACATACATTACAAGAACTTCAGTTCACAAAGAAAAAAAATAGAAGAGAGTACATTTTACAAAGGTAAGGAAATAATTCAGGCAACACCATGTACAGTCACTAATAACTTGACATATAGAAAGTGAGGGATAATTCAACAATGGCAATGTTCAGACAATGAATTAGTTGACTTATAACAGATGTCCAAGTTCAGAGTACCCCTGACAAAATGAGTAAGGTTAACAGATGTGCACTTTATTGTTCAACTGGTATAGTAAAACGCATCTTTCAATTTTGATAAACAAGTACAAGGCAGCCTGGTGGGTAGACTTCATCAAGAGGGTGGCAGCCTAGAGGGTAGTCTCTGTCCAGGAGGTGGAAGGCTTAGATGAGGAGGAGGAGGTGAAGGAGGAGGAGGAGGAGGAGATTAGAGGGAAACTAATGGGAGCGATCAAATTAGGCAAGAGGGAGGTGAGTAGGGGTGCACGATAGAACAGTAATGTAAGTGGGGGGGATTTGCGTTAAAAGGGAGGAAAGCTAGAATGGGAAGGAGGAAAGGCAGATGCAAAAAGGGCAAGTGTGGGAAGACTGGTAGTAGCAAGAGCTCAGGGTGTAGGAGAAGAGAAGAAATTTATTAAATGTATCAAGACACTGAGAAGGGCTAGGCACCAGGTCAGTGGAGTCAGCTCATACTGCAATGTGATTCAGGCTAGGGGAAGGAGGCAATAAGTCGAAGCCTAGAATGGCCAGAATTGACAGGCAAAATCCTACACTCACAAGATCCAGTTTCAGAGAGGAAGTGTTTGAGGTCAGTTTTGAAACAGCAAAGACTATCTATGTTTAGTAAAGATGTGGGGACTTCATTTAACCAAAGTGGGGCCCTATATGTAAAGGACTGTTGTCCTAACGAGGTTTTCATGAAGGGAACAGAGAGGGTACAATGGGCCATGCTCCTGGTCTGATAACTAGAGAGGTTAACCTGCAGTAAGTCCCCAGTGCATGGGGGAGCTTTGCCAAGCAAAGCATTCTGATGCATGACAGATATTTTATCCTATTCCTGAGGTTCAACCAGTTTGTCTGTTCATAGAGCGAGCATCAGAGTAGAGCTAGATACTGCCAGGCATAAGGAAGATGGTGTAAGGAATTTTTTGTGTCCATGAAGGATTCCTAGTTTAATGTTGACAGCTTTTACAACCTGGTCAATATGCTGAGTGAAGCAGAGGGTGTCATCAACACTTACCCCTAAATATTTGAAAGAGTGTACATGTTCAAGTGGGCAAGTCTTGTTATTGAGGATGGTTAGAACAGGGTGCTTTTTCTTGAGCTGGTGACTGGAGATCAGCATAGTTTTAGTCTTCTTATAATTAAGGAGCAGTTTATGAGCAGTGAACCACTCCTCTAGATGGTAGAAGATAGATTGTAGTTCCCTGTGGAGTTCATCGGGCTGGTTGCTACTACCAAGGATGACTGCATCATCAGCGTATAAAATTATTTTACTCCTGCAGGTATCTTGAAGGTTATTTAGAAACAAGCTAATTAGTAGGAGGCCCCAATATGGAGCCTTGAGGGAACCAAAGAGAGACATTCCTTGCGGTTGAGATGGTGAAACCGATTTTAACACTCTGAGATCTGCACAACAGGTAGTTCTTGAACCACATGACTGCTTCTGGGCCACACCCAAGGACTGCAGTTTCTGAAGGAGGATAGGATGATTGACAGTGTCAAAGGCTTTAGTGAGATCTATGAAAATAGATCCCACTAACTTGCCACCATCCATAGCCTTGTGCACAGTCAGAGAATTCTACTAAAGCAGTAGCCGTGCTGTGGCACTTCCAAAAGCCATGCTGCTTGAGACATTGCAGACCATACTTCTGAAGGTACCTGGTGAGCTGATCAGCAATTATTCTCTCCAACGATTTTGAGAGAGGGGAGAGAATAGAAATAGGTCTGTAGTTTGTAGTGCATGAGTGATCCTGGCTTTTATGAAGTGGGGTCACTATGGCCTGTTTCCGTACAGATGGGAATTCAGCCAAGGCAAGTGATTTATTGAACATTTTGGTTATAGGAGTTATTACTTTGTTAAGAGCCATAGCCACCAGCTTCATGTCGATATTGTCACTACCAAGCCTGGTTTTGCCCAGTACCTTCTGAATGTATTTTCTGGCCTCATTTGAGGTGACACATTTGAAGTAGAAGTTGGGATGACGGGGATTGCCATATAATATTAAAGGGGGTTTGTTAAGTGGAATTAGGGAAGTCAGGTGGGAGTACCGAGCTCAGATCAGTGAATGCAATATTGAAAGCTTCAGCTATGGTGAGAGGATCCAAAATTAGTGTACCATTCAAGTTGAGTATCGTAGGGTGCCTCCCATCATCTTTACCAAGAAGGTCCTTTATATTCTCCCAAAATCTTTTTCCATTACCGCAGTTCCTGTCCATCTGTTCTTTATAGTATTTAGCTTTAGCAAGTTTTGCTAGATTCATACACTTACTGCGCGCTGCCCTGTACTTCTGAAAGTCTAGCAGATTACCAGAACCCTGGCCCTCATTTCATCTAGAAGATCCCTAGTGATCCACCAATTTGAGGTTCCCCTGATCTTTCTTTTCCACAGTGGTGCATAGATGTCACAGATTGCGATGAACCTAGTTGAGAAGTAATTAAGGGTGCTGTCTATATCCTTAGCCTCATCAATGGGAGACCAATCAACTAAAGACAAAGTTTCTTTATATGCACCTAATTTCCCCCTCTTTAATACCGTGCTCTGGATGGTAAGTGGCAGGGGGGGGAGACTTTTTCCTCCTAATTCACCCAGGTACATATAACCGGAGAATGATCACTGAGAGGGTTGGAGAACACCTCAGCAGTCTTGATTCTAGTAGGGCAACTTGATAGGATCCAGTCTAGTAGGGTGCCCTTGCCGGATTTGTAGTTCATTCTTGTATGCTCGGGGATCATTTGTGTGAGGTACACACTGGCAACCTGATCCTTAATAGGATCAGAGTCCTTGGAGAGCCAGTTAATGTTAAAGTCACTGGTAATGATGACTTCAGTTTTCCTCTCAATGTTGGAGATGGCTTCCAGGACCAGGCTGAACCCCTGTTTGGTCTTAGCAGGGGGAAGGTATATGGATGTAATGGTAAGCAGCTTGCTATGCTTGTAAATGAGTAGTTTCACCGCAAGTAGCTTGTAGTCACCAGTAGTACCAGTGATAGGCAGCATATTTCCCTGACAACATGGATTCTGCCCCCTGCACCTTACTGAGACTGCCTTGGTGAGACTCACTGATTACATGTGTTACATAGCATTACATAGCATTTATGTATAAAGGAATTAGAGGGCAACTTCCAGAATATATATCTGCTAACATTGTTTATAGAACAAAAAAATTCTCTTTAAGATCTGCAGTAGTCCTGGATCTAGTGGTCCCTAAATGTAAACTAGAAATAGGAAGAAGTACAGTTTTTTGTTTAGGGTCAATGGCTTGGAACAACATTTTTCATACCCTGAGATCCCTAACAGGGAAGAATAGATGGAATGAGATAAACACTTGGTTAGACAGTAAGGCAGAAGAATCTCATGTATGTTTGATAAAGTAATATGTTTTGTAATTATTTTACCTTATTGTGAAGTGTGAATTCATTGTCTATTGTTTCATTGTAGACCAGTGTATTATGGAACTCTAATATGACACTACCTTGCACTGTGGGACCTCGTTGTAAACGAGCCCTGGCTCAGTCGAGTAAATCCTTTGTTCATATTTGTTATGAATAAAAACATTTTGCTGCTACATGCACCATGTCATAGACTGAGAATTTTGCTGCCAGTTTTCATGGACCGCAGCAAGGCCTTCAACCTTGTGGACCACGATTTTCTGTTCTGCACCCTTTCTGCACTCAGTTTCTCCCATGACACCACATTTTGATTCAATAACTATCTGTAGGTGCAAAGTACACAGGACCGCAATTAATAACGCCCACTTGGACTTTCGTTCCGTCAGTTGAAGGGTCCCTCAGGGCTCTATACTCGGTCTCCTACATTTTCCGCTTTTCCTCCACTCACTCCCCAAAGCATGCCCTTCCACAGAAACCCTGCTGTATGCTAACAATGCTGTCATCTTCATCTCGGGAAGGGACCTGGATATCCTAAACAAGATCATTCAACAGGACTTCAATCACCTCCAGTCTTGGTTCTTAGGCAATAAGATAGTCCTCAACATTGAAAAAACAAAACAACAAATAACCCCATGGTCTTTTTAGGGATCCATAAGAAAGTGGCCTTACATCTTTTCTCATCCTCGACTGGGAAGGCACAGTGGTGGAGGCTGTCACACACTTCCAGGCATCTTCCTTGACTGCACACTGTCCTTCAACACCCACATCAGTCACTTGACAAAAACTGTTCACCAGAGAAGTGGAGTTCTTCACAGTGTCAAAAGGTTCCTGCTTCAAGGGACAAAGAATTTACTCACACTCAGCTTATTGTTCTCCACCATTGACTATAGCTCATTAATCTACAGTGCTGCTTCTTCGGGGATCCTTGCCAAGGTGCACACAGTCTACAATAGTATCTGCCACATCCTGACTGGCTTGCCATATAGGACCCACCGTAGCCAACTGTATAATTCCACTACTTCACTCGGCAGGGTTCCTACACAAAGTTGTCCAAGGGTCTAGGGCAACCTTGTCCAGGGCCTAGGTAATTTTCTCCACTATATTTCCTCACTCTTACCCCACGTCACCAAAAATTTGGGGACCTGCTGTCAATCCAAGTTCACTTTCCAACTCCCCATTAGACACTCTGCTGCAGGACAAAGAGACCTGACTTTTAGGGCTACAGGGCCCTACAACATCCTGCCCTCCCATCTCACCCCAGGTGTGAGAATCCCTTCCTTCAGCGCTAGCCTCCACCAGCTTATGTTGTGCAAACTGCAATGTAACTGTACATAATTTTTATTTCTCCCAATTTATTTTTCTTCATATAGACACAATACTATGTAACTGTACAGTTTATTTCTTCTAATTTATGCCTTGCACTACCAGCCTGTGCTTACAGCACATTGCCTACTCCTGTGTTGCAACTAAATTGTTCTCCTCAGCTGGTTGCTTGTGAAAATGGACTATCTTAGCTCATCTTGCTATCCAGAATAATAAAGAAAATGAAATGAGTTAACAACCTTGTCTTCCAGAATGATCTAGATAGATTAGGTTCACTGCGCCGGGGCCTGTCCCTGGCACAGCATGGTCTGAGAGACCTTATGGAAGATTATGGCCTTACAGACCCTTGGCGTCTCTTGAACCCCTCTTCTTGTCATTACACCTTCTATTCTTCCCCACATGGTACCTATTCCCACATAGATTTTTTTCTGCTTAGTTAACAATCCCTCCCAGGGCTCCTTGCCTGTGACATTTTGCCCTTAGTAATATCTGGCCATGCCCCTGTCTCCTTAACATTTCTTTTAAATAGGACAAAAGAGCGAGACAGGATCTGGTGACTGACTATCCACTTGCTAAGAGATCCCTCCTCTAGGCAGAGAATTCTGGACTATCTCACTAATTTTTAGCAGAAAATGAGGTTTCGGTTTCCTGTCTAGACATTTTCTGGGGTGCAATGAAGAGTGGGTCCAAGGGGAAGCATCTGGCTAGCTACTCTGTGGAAAAGTAGCTAACTAGGGAAGAGGACCTACTCCTTACAGAGATTTAGTCACAAGAAAATCATTTGTCCCCATCTTCCTCTCCTGATTCCCACAGGGAATTGTGTGCCCTTTGAGTGCAATATTACAAGATTCTTGCTGAGAAGTCCCACCTAGTCTTATTTCGTACAAAGACTAGGTACTTGGAGCCTGGGGAACAGGCAGAAAGGCTGTTGGGGTGGCATCTTCAATGCCTAGAAGCCTTACAGGCTATCCCTCACCTCCAGCCATCTCCTCAGTCGGTCCCTCTTACTTAACCTCGGGACATAGTGGAGGCCTTCCGCAGTTACTATACCAGTTTGTATGATGATCCTCAACCCACCCCGATCTTGCTTCCCAAATTCAAAATTACCTGGCCAACCTCCCCTTTCCCACTCTTGGTCCTGTCCAGCAAGCTTCCCTGGATGGTCCAATTTCTTTATAGGAAGTCTCCGGGACGATTGACCAGTTACCCCTAAACAAATCTCCAGGACCAGATGGGTTGTGCAATGAATTTTATAAAACCTTTAAAACAGAGCTCTCTCCTTTGCTCATGAGGCTTTTTAATTTTCTGCTTTCACAGGGGCTTTCTGACCCCTCTTTCGATAAAGCCTGGCTCTCTTTAATCCACAAGGAAGGGAAGGATCCATTTCTTCTGTCCAGTCATTGACCAATATCCTTTTTAAACTTGGACATGGAACTACTGGACAAGGTGCTAGCCACCCAACTTCAACTGGTCTGGGATACCCTGATTTCTCCGGCTCAGTTCAGCTTTATAGCACATCGCCTCTGCAGTGATCTTCTCAGGAAACTGTTATACTTGACCTCTGTGTCTAGGGAGGGTAGAGTCCCTGTGGCTCTGATCTCCCTAGATGCAGAAAAGACCTTTGACTGTGTTTCCAGGCCATACTTATTTGCAGTCCTGAGTAAATTTGGTCTTCCTGTGAACTTCTGTAAATGGGTTCAAGTTCTGTATGACTCCCCATCATCTCAGGTGCGATGTAATGGACTCTCCAACCCCTTTTCCACTCAAGTGAGGCACCAGACAGGGTTGCCTTTATCCCCTACCTATTCAATATATACTTAGAACCCCTCCTTTATCATTTAAGTAACAACCCTCAGTGATCGGGATCCTGTTGGGGAAGGAGAGATAATTTCTACTTATGCAGATGATCTATTCCTCCACTTAGAATAACCCAAGACTTCTATCCCCATGGCCCTAGAGGAGCTTCTGAGGTTCTTTCAAATTTTCAGCAACAAACTGAACCTTGACAAATTCCAAGTGCTTTCCTTAAATCATTTGCTTACTAGGCAGGAGATACAGCACCTGGGTTTGGCTTGGGCTCCTAAAGAGTTGGTGTACCTCGGGATTAAGATATCTCATTCCCTCTCTAGATTCAGCAAGGTGAACCTGACTCGACTCTTACAGGTGCTTAAGCAGGATCTCTAGAGATGGGCAGACCTTCCACTCTTCCTTTGGGGCCAGGCAAGTATTGTTAAAATGAATGTTCTTCTGTGCCTTTTGTATCCCCTGGGGTATGATTGGACTATACCTGCCCAAATCCTGGTTTGTGCAGCTCCAGATGATCTTGAATCAGTTTTTGTGGGGGGGGGGCATTGTCCATCGGGCCGTTGGCAAGCTAAATCAGCCGAGGGAGCAGGGGGGACTCAGTCTCCCTCTAACTTTTTTCTCTATTACTTGGAGCTGCTTGGCTCCAAATGGCTCCAATGGGTTCATCACCCTGATGATATTGCCATGAGATGGTATTGCCCCACCTGACTTCACATAGAAGAGGATCTTTGTAGACAAGAGGGATTACATACCTCTAGTCTCCTCTACCTTATTCCTGGCTTCTTACCTTGAGGGATACAACACTCCCCCTTGGTTTGGTCTCTGAAGGCCTGTGTGCAATTTTGACAATATATGCACCTTGATTGGACTAAGGGCCTTTTTCATCCTGTGTTGTGTAATCCTCACTTCTCGATAGCTGGCCATCCCATATCAAGAGCCTTCTGTGCTCAGCTGTGGGGTGTTCCAGCATGGAAGATACTCTGAGATGGGAAGCTTTTGCCTTTGGGGGATCTTATGGAGGCCTTTCAGATCTCACTTTTCCACTGTTTCTGATAATTGCAGCTTTCTAAGGCCATGACAGCCTTCTTGGGATCAACCCCTTGGTCATCATCAGAGGGAGATTTGCTGCTCACTTTGCTGCACCTTTCGCTGCAGCCCCATGTAATCTCAGGTCTCTAGTCCTTCTTTCAGTCTCTGGACCCCAATGCACTGACTGGGACTGCATATTTTTGGTGACATAAATTGACTTTAGACTATACCTCCATGCGTTGGCATGGCATATGACGAGATCTTTATAGGTATCTGAGGAAAGACAGGCATAGGTGGACGCAGTTCCAGATCTTACAAAACATGTATTTTACCCCACTCAAACTATTACGGATGGGGAAATCCCCAACTCCATTATGCCCGGGTTGCCACCTTTCCGAAGGGGACTTGCTTCACATGTTCTGGGACTGCCCCAAGCTGCACCTCTGTGGGCTAGAATACAAGACTCCCATGACCCATTAATTGGGCCGGAACAGGCCTTCACACCAGAGATATGTGCCCTTGGGGACTTTTTCTCTATCTATGCAAAGTCCCATAAAGCCCAGATAGCACTAATCTCAGTCTCCATGAAGACTGTGATCTTGAGGCATTGGCTGGAGGCTAACCCACTTTCTTATGAAGAATGGCTCAGAGAGCTCCTCCAAGCCCTAGCTGTGGAAAAACAAATCATGAAAAAGTTTCAGGGGAATAACACCTATGCTCGGGGCCTAGCAATGTTGCACACCCTATTACTGGCTGGTGATGAGCCTGTTGAGTAACTATCACCAGATTGGACATTTACCCTATCCCCTTTCCCTAGTCGAGAACTTCTGGGGGCTCTTGCGCCCTCGTGACCTTGGAAATTGGTGCACTACCACAGACGACCTGGAAGGTACCTTGCACTCACCTCCTAGCTTTCTTCCCTTTTTTGTTTATTTTGCATGCCCCTTTTGTCTCTTTATTATATATCCTTTTTCTTGTTTCTTTTGTGCTCTGGGATTGGAGGAGGGGGAAGGGGTTATTGGATCTCAGGGTGTCGGGGTAGTTTTGCTGTTCTTTTATTGTTTGTTCTATTGATTGTTGTGTTGTTGTATCCAGACTTCTAAAACTTTAATAAAGCATATTTAATTAAAAAACAAAATGAAATGAGTTAACAGCAGAGCACAGAGCATACTGTAGGTGTGCTTGTTTTGTTGATGAAGAATGATTGAAGATACTGTAGGCAGGTGCAGTTTCATGATCTCATTTAGTGACCAGGGGAAACCAGTGGGGTTTCCTACAGCACGCTGGGCTTTAGCAGCTTAGCTGGCAATGGAGGCTTCAGTGGTGTCTCCTCCTGAATTCACACAACAGCACAAATCTGCAGTTTATTACAAAAGGTTTCTATATTTTTGATAAGACGTTTTTAGAGCCTGGGAAAAAGATAGCATCCTCATAAACCAGGTTAGACGGAAATATTCTGTGGAGCGTGACCTTTGCATTACTATCATTTTCCATCATTCAGTTCCCTGACACAGCTCAAACAAAGATACCCTTATGATGTACACAGTCTTTTGCATGAGGTTTATAACACCAGTGATGAATTTCTAGAAACTTCTGATAGATGATTATTCAGCATGTACTAAAGATGTCATCTTAAACAAAATGCCAGGCACAGAGAACACCCATTCTTTATATTTATACAATATGCATGGCAGTAATTGCTAAAATAACCCTGTATAAACAGCAATGTTCTGAAAGTGCAACTTTCATCAAGTATTTGTAGTAATATTCGTTTTTTTTTTACATGTTCTGAACAGCTTTTATGCTTTCATGGGATTGATGTATTTAGTATTGTTTCTTGTTCTGTATCTACCTCGGATGCTTCGCAACCACATAACATAATCCCTTGTGTGGGTCATACTAGATCACATGACTCATTCTTACTTCAGCACAGTAGCAGTGGCCATTTTTTATAGCTGTATTCTAGTCACATCTACCAGCAGCAAAGTGACGCTTTGATGGCAAATTCCAAAGTGTGCCAGGCAAGAACTCCCCACAAGCCCCTCCCCTATTGAAAAGCTGTCTGTTCATCTGAAACCTTGCCCCCTTTTTTTATATAGTTTTTTTATCCTTCTATGTCCAGGGGATGGCTACATCAGCCTGATCCCCAGCTCCCCAGGCCAGCTCTCTGCCTCTCCCAGTAAATGCCTAGTCAGAAGTCTCCCCATGAGTTTCCCACTCATGGCAGGGCTGAGGAGGGAGGGCTGTCCTCCAGCCCAGTACATAAAGTCTAAGACAGACCAGGTTGGTCACCGAGCTGTGGCACAGGCATAGAGACTGCTGGGCTGGGCTTCATGAAGCCCACTGACATCCATTTTCCATTTTTTCTTGTCCCACCCCTCTTGAGGCATGTAGGACTCACACGCGGAGATGCACTCATCCTACTTACCCCCACATTGCCCTCCCATACTTTGCCTCCCTGATCTGTTCTACCCCAGACCTCCATCTGAGGGCAGCCAAGGCTAGGATGAGAAGCCACCCCTTCCCTTGGATGCTCACTCCTCACCCTCCCCAGCCAACCCCTGATGACCCGAGTCCATTCCCAAACCTGGGTCACCAAAGTGGCAGGAGGTAAGGTACTTTGTGGCACCCCAGTCCTCCACGCCACTGGGCCAGCTTAAACCTTGCTGTTTCTTGATCTCCTTTAGCCTAACCTTATCCATGTATGGGTTGGATCCAGACGTGGCTATGCTTTTACACAGAGACCCCCAAGCTAAATGGATAGCATCTGGTATCCGGTAACACCTGCTGTTATTGTGCACACCTCTGTGTCTTTGGTCAAAATGAAAGAACTGAAAATAGTTTACTGCATATCTAACAAGCCACTAATGTTTTTTAGATGATGGGGAAATAAACCAAACAAAACCTCTTTTGTTTTGGGTGTTTCAAATCTGCATGAATTAAAATCCTATTTTTTTTTCTTCAACAAGTAACTGACATGACCCGAAATACTAGCTCATTTTTACAGGCCGCTGGAATATGTAGTTGTGAAAAGGACAGTCCCCCTTTGCTGTATGAGTCACTAGTAAAGTAAAATCATGATATCTTTTTAGCCATCCAGAATTGCTTTCTAAATTACACTGTTTATCTTATTTTAATCAGCGTGCACTGAAAGGTACTATAGGCCTTAGTTGTCTCAATGTCCTAAGTCTGGTGGAATGTTCCAGTTTAATAAAATGTAATTTTCTTAATCCCACCTTCCCCATTTTCCTCTGGTCCCCCTCCCTTATGATCGGGGTTGCCATGGTTGCACCCTTTACTCCAGCCAAGAGGGTGGGACAGCAGCTGCCTTCACATCCCATGCCAGCATTGATCTTTGCTTGTTCAGTAGGAAGACTTTTCCTAGAACAGCTGTCCTCACTAGAATCTCTCCTGTGGTTTCACTTTAATCTCTCACACTGCACTGTACAAGAATGCTTATTTACCTTCATTTCTGGTACACAGGAGTTCTGTTTGGTTTCTCTCACAGTTGTATGGTCTGTCTCCTTTACACTTCAGGACAGGGCAGGCCGCACCTGTTTTGCTGAGCTTTTTTTTTTGTTTTTTTGAGTGCCGGGTGTTTTCCCTTTGGTAATTGAAATTATGAGTTGGATTTGTGTTTATTGTCTTCTCTTATCTGCTTGACATGAATGGTGTTTATAATTTGTCAGTGAAGTGCTTCATATTACAAAGGATAGGGTAGGCTGTCTCTCTTAACAGTACAGCAACAGACCTGCTCCGTTCACAATCTCATGCAGACTAACTCAGTTCTGGAGCTGCCTCTGTTGTTCCATGGAGAATCACAGCTCTTGATAGATAGATAGATAGATAGATAGATAGATAGATAGATAGATAGATAGATAGATAGATAGATAGATAAAAACTTTTATTTTTTGACAGAAAAATAACTTTTTAGGACCAAAAGAGTGTCTGTTTATCAAAGTTGTCCTGTTTTGAAATACAGTTTCAACAAATACAAAAAGTCATGGAATAAGATATATTACAGGAGCAATCTTACAAATATCACAACACATAATTCCACAGCTTATATACAAAAGCAGGAGTACACAGTATACCAAAAAAATCTAAAAGATTTTTATGCTTGAGAATAAATATAAGCATTTGTAAGATGGACAAGGATATACAATTAAGTACAATTTAGTATAAGGAGTTTTCATTTACAAAATTTCCAATCTAGGAGAGTTAATAAAAAGAAAGGGAAGGGGGAGGGGGGAGGGTGGAAGAGGAAATAAAACGTCATCCTCAAGTACTGCCATATATATATTGGCTTTCAGAGCTGTCAGTCACTCACACCAGGGCTGGATGTCCATCACTTGAGGAGTGATAGATGTCTTTCAAGGCGCCTGAATTAATGAGATCCATCCCAAGTCTATGAACCCTTTGTGGCTCTCTCTACAGGTGTCTGAGCCTGATTGGCTAACCGGTTACCCTTTGTCTCCAGTGCCATGTCATAGCAGGTCACAGATGGTGAAGATGCTTGCCAAATTTATAGTCCACAGGCTGTCTTTTCTAAATGTCAATCATTACAAAAATCCTGCTCATAAACATTATTTCATGCACCAGACAAGTTCTTAGTGGGTATGCTTAAATGTCTGTTTGTTTTGTAGCAATGATCATGCTGTGAGTGGCCATTTGTGCCTTTGATGTGTGAATGCAGGGAACCTTAATGGTTAAACCCCATGAGGATTGTATCTATGTACAGTATGACTGTCTGGTTTGAAGACAGGGCTGGATTAGCAACTTCTGGGGATATGCGGTGTGTGTAATGGTGGGGCACCAAGTGACTTGTCTAGTAGACTAGGGATTGGGGGGCCGCATAGGCCCCTGAAAGCTTAAAGGTTTTAATACCTAAAAATACACTTGGAGGGGATTCCAGCTTCTCTAAGTGCCTTTTCCTGAAATGACAAATGAAGGTTAGAGATGTCTGATGTTTAATTTCTGATTTTTGCTTCAGATTAAATGTATCATATGGCATTCAGTCTAAAGCTAAAATCATAAATTAAATTTGGAACTATGCATTTTTCAGAGCAAGGCATAGAATTTTACAGGCAGAGAAACAACTTAATCGAGTCTGCCCAGTACCTCACAAACTTAATCCCTACAGTACAGCATGTCAAGGTATGGTGAATTTTCCCCCTTTTCATACATGTTCCTACCAGTACAACCCCCCTCCATAACCTATCTTGAGACTGTTCATATTGAGATAGAGACAGCAGGGTCATGACCTGCATCCTGTGAAAAAGACAAGTGTCAACAGACATAACTATTTTCAAATGCTCAGCTGGTAGTGTGGAGTACTGTAGTGAAAATCAAGGTAATCCTAAAGTCACTTGCTTAATTCCAGAATTTCTGCTCAAAGGAATGTGAGTGGACCTAGCATCCCTTCTGACCTTAAATTACTATGTTAAAAAATACTATTATACCAAAAAAGGTACTCATAGATTGCTGTCACGAGTACCAGATATTTCTCCTGAATAAATACTTTTTGTGGATCAAAACACCCATTTCCATATTGTGCCTCTTTCCATCAACCACCCCATCATCATGGTCCATTAGCCTCATCTTATTTTTGGGCAGGCAAACTGTTTTTTTGTTTGCTTGTTTTTTTAAAGAATTTTTTGTTTGTTTTGTTTTCTGTGTGTGAATTTAGTGCTCATGAAAGGCGATGACTTGACAGTATTAGAACCCGAAGTCCTCTATTTGTCCACATGACAGGTACAGCACAGGCAATCACAGTGCAAGCTTTCCCACATTGCCCCACCAGTGTGCCTCAACCCTGCCATGGAGATACCACATGTAGGTCAGAGGGTAGTTCAGACTCCATGCCCATTCAATCCTTTGCGTCTCAAGTGAGACTGCCAACAAGGATGTCATTTACTGCTACATTGATGGTTTTTGCAATGTGGGCACCTACCCACTGGGAACTGGACTGAAACCAGCCTAATTCATTTCACACAGGCCAATGAACAACCCTCAGGTGATAATGCTTTTGGCCACTATAGAGAGTGCTGGATTTGAACCTATGATGTACAGGTGAAAAGCTCCTTAACCCACTACCAGTCCACTAAGCCATTGAAGGTGTTTCTTTTGCAGGGAACCATGGAGTAGTATTGGCTTGCCCTGGCACTACACCATGGTCCTCCAAAAGAGGGAGTAGTAATACATGGCAGTGGGCATGCACCGTCCCTCTGGGAGCTAAGCACTTCGACTCCACAACATTTTCCCCCCTACTTACACCAGAATAGGAGCTCCAAGTCTGTTTAACATTTGGAAGTCTGAAATTCAACAAACTTTCTAACATGCATACAGTACAAAAGCTGTAAAACAAAATGTGTGTGCACTGGTGCCTCCTGCCACATCACACACAGGTAAAACTGCTTTAATGTATTGTTATAAAACCTTGTGGACATCTCAAAGGCCAGACTGTGGTTCCATTATTTACTCTCTAAATAAAATAGCACTATTACTATATAAGGAGTTCTCAGATAAATTCTTCCCTGCATACTGGCCTAGTGGCCTGAGAAAAGTGAAGCAGTTCTGTATTTTTTCATACACTTGTTACATGTGCTTTTACGGATAATTCACCATTTTTAAGATACTAGCCCTTGCTGCTGACGGCTGTTTAATACATAACTTTAAGTTCCCTCTACTCTGCTTCTTCAGATAGCCTGTCACCGATGTCTAACGGTGGCAACAACACCTTATCTGCTTTGTTTGCTGCTGCCTGCTGCCACAGTGTTTGCCTTGTGACTCGTGAGCCCACATGCTTTGGGATCCGCAAGGGAGTGCTGGAGCATGATAGCACTGGTGCTGGGAGGAAGAGGGAAATACTCTGAGCAAGAAATGCTGCCCTGCTGGCATCATGTTCAGAGGACAGTCGATCTCTCATTCCAGCAGAAGCAACCTATCTGTTCATTTATTCAGAGATCATGTCTGCTACAGTATAATCATCCTTGCAAGGTTGGGAACTGAGAGGGTTGGAGACTGGCTTTCTACACTGTATCAGATTGGAGCTGCTGCCCTAGAATCAATGCGAAGGGTGGATCCCACTTGAGCAGCATGCACTGTATAACCCTTTCATTTGCATCTCATCAATGCTTCTCTCTTTCTCTCTCACCCACCCCAAATTAAAATTTTAAGTTTGCCTTGCAAGTACAGCAGCACAGTTGCTAAAAAAATAAAATAAAATTAAAAAAAATATTCAGGGCCTGGGCAACTGTCCCTTTTGCCCACTGGTTAATCCAGCCCTGCTTGAAGACTGTTTGACCATTCTCTGCTAACTTTGCTGCAATGTTTTGGAGAAGCATTGCCAACACCTTGGCAAACAGTTTTGCATCCTGGGGCCTGATTCTCAAAAAGGCATAAAGCACAGCAGGAAAGTTTGTGCTTCTCCTTGTGATTGCCCAGGTGTCTAAGGTTGCTATTCTCAGTCTGATAGTGCACCTGTGCTATCGGACTGAGAACAGGCCCAGGTTGAGTCAGCACTAACCCCATTAGTGCTAGTGCTAACCCCAACATTGCCACCCCAACATGGAGCCAGGACGGCTCTGCAATGTACAGCACAGCTACAATATTTGCCATGCAGAAAAGCAGCCATGTAAATGAGCCCGTTGGGCATGCAAGGCACTATGTGGCCATCTGCATGCCCATTATGGGCCTATTTACATAGGCTGTGCCAGAGCTTAACATGCACCCCCCAGCCCCTACCTGATAGGCAGCCCTCAGTCTCTGGCGTCCAGTGGTCTCACCCCCACCCAATGCCTGTCCGATGTAACACACAGTTCTCCCTGGTGTCTAGTGGTCATCTCCCCCACCGATCACTGGCCTGATATGAGGAAGTAACTGTCCCTGGTGTCCAGTGTCTCCCCCTCTGCCGATCACCAGCTTGATATGAGGAAGTAACTTTCCCTGGTGTCTAGTGGTCCCCCAGAACAATTACCAGCCCAATATGTAGAGAAAAACTGTGCCTGGTGTCCAGTGGTCCCTCTGCACACCTGCACCCATGCCCGATGTGTCAGTACTGATTTCCTGGTTACCAGTGGTCCCTCTCCCCATCCTAATCCCCTGTATACTAATGTGAATGCATTTCCTGGTGTCTAGCAGAACCCCAACTTCCCCCCATCCTGGCAGGTAGTGCCCCACCACCCCTCTCCACCCCCATTCCGACTCCGAGCCGGTGACCAGCACAGCCTTCCGCGCTCCACCATAGCCAGCCACCAACTGAGCTGTTAATGTGCATGGTATAAGCAGGGCCCAATCTGTTTAGGGTTTTATATGTTATTAAAAGAACCTGTAAATTATGTAACCCCTGACTGGCAGCCAGCCCAGGGCCCATATCAACAGTGTAATATGTTCTGTCTTCTGAGCAGAGGTCCGAAATCTCACTGTTGCATTCTGAACCAGCTACAGGTGGTGCAGTAGACCCTCAGGTAAGCTCTTGTAGAGTGCACAGCAGTAGTCAAGCCAGGAAAAACTAGGGCATTTACTAGGGTGTAAAGATCAGTTGAATCGAGCAGGGGGGTGCAATCTGGCAATATTTTTCAAATGACAAAAGCAGTTCTTGACTAGAAAAGACACCCGAGACTCAAAAGACAACTGACTGTCAAGAACTACTCCCAAGTTGTGCACCTCATCTGCCACCTGAACTCCCCCGCCCAATGTGGGTAGATTTACAGTACTGTAGGTCACCTTGAAGGGTCAGTATCTCTTTATACAATGTGTGTGGACATAAATCTAGCATCAAGAAAAATGCTATCTCCACATACGCATGAGAAATTTTAGAACCTGGAATTTATCATGCATATGCTGGATAAACACTACCAGTCAATCTTACCCCTCAAAAGAACACCAGACTATTGTATAAGCAGGACATGCAGTGGGGACCTGTGTGATACATTATTTATCTGCACTCCAGCAGTTTGAAATTTGGGCACATCACTCATGGCTTACACCGCTTGTGATGTTACCCAAGGTCAAACTGCTCTTGTGTAGCTAAATAATGTATTACAGAGGCCCCCATTGCATATCCCCTATGTAGCACTACCCACCACCAGAAAGTCAGTTTTGGAGGACAAAGTGCTAACCACTATGATGCTGTTCAAACCCTGATTTCCTCTATGCAGTGTTCCAACCTCAGAATGGATGATTCCCTGTCGGGAGCAAAAGACATATATGTAACCCTGGCACCATTAAACCAAGGTCTACTACCCTGACTGCGGGATGAGGGGCCTGAGTTCATGATTAAAGGTTATTGTGGATTCTCTTCCAACAGAAAAACTACAATTATGGTACCTCCACCCAGAGTACTGTTTAAGTGGATTATTTGTAAAACTAGTACAGCTCTTTATATATATATACCTACCTATATCCCTTACTAGTGGCTCTTCATACAAAGCTTCACAATCACAGTATATGACCTTCAGTGCACAATTGCCCAAGAGCATTAATGATATACTCATGTGTCCTACACTTACCAATTTGATCTTTTTTCCTGGCATATACTCTGTTCCCCCTGTAATGAAACAGTTTCAGCAATAACCATATACTTTTACAGTTACTTTGAGTGGTTCAGTAAAGGCAGACCAGATAATAATATGCTCATGGGTCAGGTCAACCTTAAA
This sequence comes from Neoceratodus forsteri, assembly GCA_016271365.2. Lineage (NCBI taxonomy): Eukaryota > Metazoa > Chordata > Ceratodontiformes > Ceratodontidae > Neoceratodus > Neoceratodus forsteri. The sequence goes on from CM057453.1 coordinate 1,270,028,572, forward strand.
CAGCAAATCAGATTTATTAAGGGGACTTGAACATGGGAGGGGCAAACAATTTAGGCAAATGATTATTGTGGTACTGTATTTGAACAGATTACCAGTACTATTAGTCACCTTAGTCTCTGAATTAATCACTTTAAACAGCTATTGGGTGCCTAGAGTGGAATACTTTGCAGGCCTGTAGCATTGCCTAGGGTAGGCCGGCATTGCAGCTGGTTGGGGCCCTTGATTGAAGGAAGGTGGTTATTAAATAGGTGAAACACTTGCAAATCACAGAGCATTTGTAAAACCTGGCTGGATGGCCTGTAATCACAGTTAGAATAAACAAAACTTACTGAGCAAATCAGATGACCACAGCATTTATTTAATGATTGCTGGGGGCTACCCTGGTTGTACTCACTGCACCCAGACAAATGGATGATTGGCTGGTGATACCTTGGACTTTCTGGCTTTCCAGGATTCTGGTGGGGACTGAGGTCAACACGACTCACCTCCGCTTAACGGCCTTTCCCTGTAGGTGGCCGCAACCTGATATTTGATTCTCCATAGGGGCTGACTCCCCAAGGCTGGTCTCTCACCAGGATGATTAGGCAGATGCAGGAACAGTCATTTGGGGCAGAGGATGGCATAGATCCAATGCTGGAAACTTAAAGTAGTGAACAGTCTTAACTTGCTCTTTTGGGTACTTGCAGTCTTTATTGCATTTGCTGAGGAAAACCCATGGTGGCCTCTCCCTCTTGGCACATGGCAAGAGACAATTTTCACAGAAGCAGGTTCCACTTCAATCATGAGTCCCAGGAGCAATTTCTTACAATAGTTGGTCCCACTTTAGGGCAGTTCAGCAACAAGTATTTTCCCACTGGTGGAAAACAGCCTTTACAGATCAGCATTCATAACTGAGGAACCCACTTTCTGCTTTTAGGCAGTCTCTGGTCCAATTGAGCCCCTCAGGAATCACAATCTACCCCAGGGAGGCAAGTCAGGCCTTTCCCTATGCACTTCACTCTGCTCACTCAACAAGCTCCTTACTTCTCGGTGACCCGAGCTGAACACAACTATGAACTGCAGCTACGCACCTGTTCCTTTCAACTTGAGAGCTCAAGCCGGACTGACTACTCTGTTCAATGACAGTCTCAACTGAGAACCAGAATTTCTGTATTCCGGTTGGCTGTCTGTGCTGTCAATCACAGTCTAAGGGCCCTCATTGTTTAATTTGAGACACCAACCAGAAAGTTCACAGCTTTTCCTATAAGTCACTGTAATTAGGACCCCTTGTGGACCACTTGGTTCCGACTGGTCCAAATACAGAGTCCAGGACCAAACATGGTAACTCCAATAGAGGAGAAATAGATAGGTAATGCAAACAACTCATTTATACAGCAATCAGAAGGATTTAGAAATAAACATTTACAGTACTTTGAAGGACTCCTTCAGTGCTACTGAGTGACTGTTAAAGAGAGCCCATTGGAGTTGTACCTGGCTGGTCATGAGCCTTGATTTACTGGGACTCAGCCCAGGCTATGTACACTATTCACAGAACTGGAGCTCTTAAAGGGATAACGTGGAGGCATGGCCCTGCATACTCATGCAGAACAACACCAGAACATCACTGTACATGGATTTGCTTTTTATTTCTGGATGTCTTCCAGGCAGTGGGCATTACTATAGCCCAGAGAGACACTCAAGGTAAGCCCCTAATTTGGGGGGGGCCTTACACTCTCCCCTGCCCAGGAAACTTGGTATCCGCGTCAAGTCTATAATACAACTAACAATTTTTTAACAGCACTTTCTATTACATTCAGGTCTAGACCATACACCCCTATATACAGAATCTGTGCAGATCTAAAATAAGTATATACATTGTAGCATGTGTTAACCTTAAATGATACTCTTTCTTAAGCAATGACATAGTTCAGTTATTTACATATTGCCATGACACTTAAAACTTAAACTTCGCATACTGTTTTTATACATTTTTCCACATGAAATAACATTTGACCTTTTGAGATCCTTAAGCATTGACCCATTTGTACAACAGACCTGCATCTGCTCAACTGACCCCTTTAACTCTGTAAGGGCAAACCCTAGGATACTGGGTGGAGGGTTTGATTATTACTTTGGAGGATTCTGTAAACACTGTTTTGGGGAGGGAATTTGCTGTAACATAAACCCCTTTATGAACTACATTCATGAGCAAGTCCACAGGCTTTCTTGGTGAATCGTATGTGAGCTGAACCACAGGTTTCACAATTCTTCCTGAACATCTAGCTGTAGGGGGCATTGGCACTTGTTCTTTATCATTAGCATTCAGGTTAGCTAGTCCCAGTTCATTGTCCAGCAGTAAGACAGCTTCTGATGAAAGGGGTACCACTGCACTCTCTCGAGATTCAGAACTGGTTATAGGATCTTTACTTTGCACATTACTCTGGCACTTGAGACTCATCTTCATCAGAAACTGGTATTTCAACAAAGTTAGAGTCATCCAATACAAAGTTGGCATTTTCAGAAACTGTAATACTTTCTTGTACATGAAATAGTTTGCTTAGCCCACTTAACCCAGCATCACTTCTTTTTTTTAACTTGCATGCCCACTACTGGCTCTTTCTGGTTTAGGCACATTAATTTCAGATAACTCTACCAAGCAAAGGGAGTCTGCTGTTTCAGAGGTCACACTTTGCATGTCACTCTCTGCTGGTTCAGGGACAATTGATGAAACAGGATAGTTAGAGGTCATTGGACTCTTAGGGCTATCATTGGAAGCATAAGGAAAGGCTCCTCGAACAGATGAGCTAATTCAATAGAAGGATAGTAAACAGCACCACACTCATTTTTATTGTCTTCGGAGTTAGTCATTGTCAGCGGTAGCATTGTGAGCTGGAGACTCTGGCTGTTGAGCAGCAGAAGGCTGAGTTAATTGCTTATTACCAGCAGCAGATCTGGTGACAGGGCCTGTTGGTGATGCAGCTTGGGGCACTGTGTCCAATATTATTTGTCCAATTGGCAGAGGGTGATTTCTGTGTATGGTCTTGACAGCATGTGGATCCCTTCTGGGCACAGTTTGTATACTGGCAAATCATTTAACTTGCTGATGACAATATATGGAATATGACTCCACTGATGAGCTATTTTGTGTTTCCCTTGAAAACCTAAGTTACGCAGTAACACACGGTCTCCTTCTTTAAGCTCTTGAGCCTTAACAAGGTTGTCATGATGAGATTTGTTGGCCAGGTTTTTCTTGGCTGCTATGGTGTTTGCCAGCTGATATGCATGATTTAACTGAGCTTTCAGTTTTTTTACATACTGTAGGTAGTTGTCTGACTGAGCACCATCAGGGGAAACACCAAAGCATACATCAACAGGATGGTGAGCTTCTTGGCTGAACATGAGGTGGTATGGTGAAAAAACAGTTGCATCGCGTTTCATACAATTATAAGCATGTAAAAAGAGCACTGATTTGCTGGATTCACCTTGGCTTATCTTTATGGTCAGAGTGCCAAACATGTTGAGCAAAGACCAGTTAAATCTCTCCGGTTGTGGAGCTCTTTGAGAGTGATAGGGAGTAGTTCTGGACTTTTGTGCATCCCAGATAGACAGTAGTTCTCTAATAAGTCTGCTTCTGAAATCTCGGCCTTGATCTGAATGAGTTCTCTGAGGAGCACCATAGTGCACGAAAAACATTTCCACAAGGACCTTTGCTACTGTGGCAGCCTTTTGGTCTCTGGTGGGATAAGCCTGCACATATCTCATGAAGTGATTGGTCACTACCAAAACATTGGTGATGTTTTCTGAATCCAGCTCCAGGTTAAGAAAATCGATGCAGACTAGCTCCACTGGTGTACTTGTGGTTATATTAACCAGTGGGGTTGCTCTCTGCCACTGGGCTTTTCCCTGAAGGCACCAACTGCAAATTTTAACATACTGGTTGATATCTAGACCCCTTTTGGGCCAATAGAAGTGTGGCCGGGTTACATCCAAAGTTCTCTCACTGCCAAAATATCCCATTTGGTCATGCAAAGCCTTCAATACAACATACTTGAATTTAATGGGCAATACAAGCTGTTTTTTCATAACTTCCCCTTGACTGTCAGTCAATTCCCTGTACAGCAACTGCTCATGCTTAAGTACAGGTCCTTCTCAGAACAGTAAAGCAATTTTGGGGTCATTGGACTGTATTTTGGAAACATCTTCCCCTTTCTCAAAGCACTGACTACCGGTCTGATCATTGGATCATGGTGCTGCTCTCTCTGTATGTCAACTGGAGTTAATTGTGTTATTGTACTTAAATCTAAGGCTACAAAATTACAGTAAGCCACGGGGATACAAGTATCAGGAGGTCCCAAGCAATCTGCCAAGCAGTTAACAGTCTCTGAGAATGAAGTTTCATCTCTATCAAACTTGTGGCATAGTGCTTTTACTGATTGTTCAGGAATGTGCACCCACTGTTGGTTGGGGACTGGCCTTTGTGAAAGAGCATTGGCATCAGTATGATTTAGGTCCGGTCGGTACTCCACTGCATAATCATATGCTGATAAAGCTGACAACCATCTGTGTCCAGTGGCATCTAGTTTGGCAGATGTTTGGACGTAAGTTAATGGATTGTTGTCGGTCTTGGTCAGGATCTTGGCACCATACAAGTACTTGTGAAACTGTTCCACAATTACCCACCTGAGGATGAGAAATTTGAATTTATGTACCAGGTAATTATTCTCCAAAAGTGTCAGACTTCTGCTAGTGAAAGCTACTGGGCATAATTCCTGTGTGGACTCTTGGTAAAGCATGGCCCCTGGCTACCCGGGCTAGCATCTGTATGTAGCACATATGGTTTGGATGGGTCAGCATGAGCAAGTACAGGCACATGTGTTAATTGATAAATGATTTCTTGGAAAGCTGTGTCACATTCTAGAGTCCATCTCTGTCCAAAGAGTTCATGAGGTCTGAAGTATGTTTTTACAGTCTCTTTTCTAGTGCTTTTTTGAACGTCTGGTTGGTAAGAGGGTATCCTTGCATCAGATTCAATAATGGGTGCACTACCTCGGTGTAGTCCTTGACAAAACACCTATAATAACCACAAAATCCCAGGAACCTTTGCAGTTGTTTGAAGTTGCTTAGCTTTGGCCAGTCGGTCAATGCTTCCACTTTGCTTGGCTCGGTTTGCATACCCTCAGTAGACGCAATATGGCGTACATATTTTACAGAGCTTTGGAAAAACTGACATTTATCTGAACGGGTCTGGGGAAGGGTTTTGGGGCTAGGTTGAGGCTGGGAGGTGTTGCTGAAACAATTTCAACTCGACTCGGGCTGGAGTGAAGAAGATTATGGAATTATGAGGAACGCTGAACTTAGAGATTTGGTATTTGAATTTGCGTAACTTCGCTGGGATACATGACTACTTTTGGTTCTCTGTGGAAGTGAGAGCCCACAGGAAGGACCAATTTATATTCATGGCTCCTTGAGATGTGAGCCTTTTCTGAAGTGATAAAGTTGGTGGACTGACTAAGATTAAGTGACTTTGTTGATTGAACATTTTTCTATTTATTTTTTTTAGTTTAGATTTATTTTAGTTTAAATAAGTATTAAGTTTGAAATTTGTATTATTCTCCCCTCTGTGTGAGAGACAGTGGGTGGGATTTGTAAATTTTCCTCTCCTTTCCCCTACTTTGTGAGAGAAAGTGGTGGAGTTTCCATCAGAGAGTTTTTTTTTGTTTGTTATTTGGTAATAGTTGATTAGGGGGTGTATTATTAAAGTGTTATTTTAGTAGTATTAATAGGTTTTAATGTATTGGGTTGGTGAAAGCACAGTTAGGCAGTACTCCCCCTCAAGACTGAAGGATCTCCGACCTTTTGAATGTCCCACACTTCCTTCAGAAGTGTATAGGAAATGCAGAATACTCGGCATTGCGAGACGTAGGAGTGGTGAGATTAGAAGATCCTGGAACTCTTGGGGGGGATGGGAAAAGAGTGGGCAGATAGGAACAGTTAGAACCAGGAGGTGCCCTGGGATGAAATGGATGCAGGAGCGAGGCCCATTGTATCTTGCATCCATACCCAAGGGCACTGACTTGGTCAGGCAGGAAGCGGAGTCACCCTTGGAGTCTCGTCCCTTCGGGCGGTGTTAAGCAATTGAGCTCTATTAGAAACAAGAATGCTTTAGTGGCAAATCTTGTTGCATCTGTGGACTTAGCTTGCATCACGAGACCTGGCTTGATGAAATGTGGGCCTATTTTGGGGTCCTTCGGTTCGAGACGGAGTTCTCAGTGATTCACACAGCCCGAGTGGACCGTGGGGGCGGGGGAGTTGCAGTCTGTTTTAGACAGGAACTGGACCTCAGGGAGGTACCAGTGGGGTATACCAACTCCTTTGAATGTATTGTGGGTGCAGGTGCAGGCTTCAGGATACTTCTCATTTATCATCCACCAGATGATGGGAGAGAATTCCTGAGGGAGGCGGCGCATTTCATCACCGAGAGGGTTTTGGAATCCCTCGATGGTTAATTCTGGGGGATTTCAATGCCTGGGTCGATGATGAACTCGCACTTTTTGGACAAAACCTCCTCCAATTGACTGATTCGTTGGGCCTGACACGGGTTATTACCACTGCAACCCACCAGGGGGACATTCATTGGACTTGATATTCCATCTGGGGATGGAAGTCTCTGATGTGGAGGTGGAGCCCATCAGTTGGTCTGACCATCATGCCCTGAGGTTCAGTTTCGTGGCCCCCTGAAAGAGGCCTACCCCTAGTGAGATAGTACAGTTCTGTCCTTTGAGAGGAGTTACCTCAGAAGGCCTAATGACGGAGCTTGACTTCTCGGGATTTCCAATGGATAGCATGGATCCAGGGTCTTTAGTGCTATCCTATAATAGGGCAGTTGTGAGGCCCTGGATGTTATTGCTCCTTTCCATGTTCGCCTCTGTACTCTTCACTCTGGGGCCCCGTGGTTTACCACAGAGATCCGTGAGTTGAAGAGACAGGGTCGAAGATTGGAGAGACGCTGGCGGAAGACTCACCTGGAGGTTGACAGGCTTAGACTGCTAGATCATTATAAAATCTATCAGTTAGCAATCTCCCATAAGAAGGCAGAGTTCCTGTCCAGGGAGATTGCTACAGCAAAAAATAGACCAGCCCAGCTCTTCCGGACTGTGGACAGACTGTGCAATCCAGTCTGTCTTCATGCCGGTCAAGCATTATCACAGTTACAGTGTGAGGAGTTTGCAATGTTCTTTGCTGATAAGGTGTCTGCTATCAGAGATGAGATCAGCCAGGGCCTCCCCATTGGGTCTTGCAGTGATCAGTCGAGGGATACAAATACCCATTTGACCTGGTTCACGTTCAGTCAACCAGTAGTCATGGATATAGTGAGAATCGTCCAGACTTTGTGTCCAACTTGCTGTGGTTTGAATCCGGGCCCTACTCACTTACTTGTGGGGTGTGTAGAGGTTATAGACCCGATCCTTACTGGGATAGTAGTGGCATCATTGGAGAGAGGGTTCTTTCCTGATCCTTTGAAGGAGGCAATAGTACGTCCCCTCCTGAAAAAGCCCTCCCTTGATCCTGACTGCCCAGGAAACTACAGACCGATCTCGAATCTTCCCTTTTTGGGGAAGATTATCGAGAAAGTGGTCACCTTGCAGTTGGAAGATCATTTAAACATCCAAAATATCTATGACCTTCTCCAGTCTGGCTTCAGGAAACGGCATAGTACTGAGATGGCTCTTGTTTGGGTACTGAATGATCTCCTGATGGCAAGAGATCAGAGAACTCATTCTATCTTGGTTCTCCTCGATCTTTCAGCAGCATTTGACACCGTGGATCATGGGGTGCTGCTCGAATACCTGTGGTTTCTCTGTGGACTAAGGGGGGTGGTCCACAGTTGGCTTAAATCTTTTCTGCAGGGTAGGACTCAGACAGTAGTGTCGGGGATTTATTCCTCGACCTCTTGCTGCCTACACTGTGGAGTGCCATAGGGTTCGGTGTTGTCCCCCATGTTATTTGCGGTGTACATGCTTCCATTAGGGGACATTATAAGACATTATGGTTTGAGTTTTCATAGCTATGCCGATGATTCTCAACTCTATATGTCTTTTGTGCCCGAGCAGGGGTCCGACTCAAGTACATTGTTTAACAACTGCCTCCTGGAGATACAGAACTGGATGAGTACCAATTGACTGAGGTTGAACCTGGGAAAAACAGAGGTATTGGTGGTGGAACCGGGGGTAAGGATATCAAGTCCATGGGCGGGAAAACCCTCAGGTTTGTTTCTGGGAGGAATCCCGCTCATGGCATCTGGTCAGGTGTGTAACCTTGGTGTTATATTTGACGAGGGCCTGACCCTGAGGGCGCAGGTGTCAGCCGTTGTCAAATCATCCTTTTTTCATCTAAGGAATACAGCACGGGTGAAACACTTGATTCCGTCAGAGGATCTTCCTACCCTGGTCCACACCTTTGTTGCCAATCATCTTGACTACTGCAATGCCCTTTATCTAGGGCTGTCGGGAGTGGATATCCGCCGCTTACAGCTGGTGCAAAACGTGGCAGCTAGGTTGTTGACTGGAAGCCCGAGGTCCAACCATATAACACCTGTGCTTCGCGAATTGCACTGGCTGCCTGTACAGTGGTGGATCACTTTCAAGGTTATGCTGATGACCTATAAAGCCCTACACAGTTTGGGACCTCGCTACCTGAAAGAACTCCTGGTTTCTTACCGTCCTTCCCACTCCCTCTGATCCTCTGGTGAGGGATTGCTGGAGATTCCCAGGGTAACCTTAAAAACATTTGGTGGAAGAACATTTGCCTTTATGGCCCCTACCCTGTGGAATTCTCTACCTTACCAGATACGCAATAGCCTGACTGTGGAGAGCTTTAAAAAAGCTTTAAAGACCTTCCTTTTTTACCAAGCATTTTTAGTGATTTGAATTGTGTTGGATTGTGTTTGAATTTAAATGTTGTTTATAATTATGGTTTTTAATATTGTGTGAAGGATATTGTAAAGACGCCCTGAGCTTTGGAAGGACGCCTTATAGAAATAAATATTTACTTACTTACTATTGATAACTTCAGCTCAAACTCCTCAAGACTGTTGAGCACCTTAAACAGACAAGCCTCGTGCTCTTTGAGAGTTTTTCCAAAAATGATAACATCGTCGAGATATACAAGACACTCAAGAAGATTCATGTCTCCTGCAGCACATTCCGTCAGTCTCTGAAAAGTTGCACGTGTGCCCGAACTTCCCTGAGGCATGCAAAGAAATTCATAGAAGCCTAAAGGACTAATTAATGCTGTTTTCTCCCTGTCTTCTGGCACCATTGGAATCTGATAGTACCCGTTGAGGAGATCAAGGACCGAAAACCACCTATTCCCATTTAGGCAGTCTAATGCATCTTGTATGCCGGGCATAGTGTATTGGTCAGGTACTGTTCTTTTATTAAGGGTCCTGCAGTCCACATGCATGTGGACAGAGCCATTCTTCTTCCACACTACAGTGATTGGAGAGGCATAGGGACAGCTCAAATCCTGTATTATGCTGGCTGCTAACATCTCTTGCAGGTGGCACCTCATGTCATCAATGTCAGCAGGAGTTAGGCATCTGGACTTTCCCCTGAAGGGTCTCTCATTGTGCAGGCAGATATGGTGTTCAGCACTGGTAACACAGCCCACATCCCATTCCTTGAGGGAGAATACCTGGGTCCGCTGCACCAGCGGTGCTGATTTGGTTTCTCCAGCTCTCTGGGATCGGAGATTCTCCAAAATCATACATTTCAGGGGGCACTTCACATTCTCCCCTATTCTGACACTTAGAAGGCAGAACAACAGTGTCAGCACAATAGACTTTTGCCAATGTGCAACCTCAGTTTACTTTGATATCCTGGTCTGTAACATTCTAAAGTTGGACCGCTACTTCCCGAGCATAAGCATGAGCTCTAACAAGAAGTACACTGGGCTTAACCAGGAGTCCGTCAGGCAATCGTCCTTCTTCTGGGGCATCCAGTACTAATATTTTGTTTGTTACATCTTTTCACAAGCACACTTCTCCACTGACACTACACTGGGCATTAGGGGGGAGGACAATAGCTGAGGAATCTTTATTCTACACAAATCCTACAGGTTCATCTTTATCGCCCTCTTCTGGGTGCATTTGCATCTCACTTGCTCTCTGTACCATGGCATGAATATGAAGGGCCCTCCCAGACCTTTGTGCTTTTCTTTCTTAACACTGTTGGGCAAGGCAGCCAAACATATGTGTGTTGGTGCCAGTTAACACTGGGACCTCATCATGCAGGCCAGAAGGAGGACAGACTAGGGCTAATGTCTCCACAGGATCTTCCACACCTGCCAAGAAGGATGGAAAAGATAGCCATACACTCAGGAAACCAAGACACGGATACGATTTCTCACTTAAGCCCCATAAATGCAGTCCATTGAGAGGCTATAAGGGATGGTCAGATAGATGCCAATCAAACCAATCTTTAAATATTATTGTAACTTGGGACCCGCTATCAAGAACAGCTCAGGCAGGGATGCTGTCTACATGTACAGTAGTTTCCATGGAAAAACCCACCATTTCTGCCCAGTCAGGAGGGGCATTGTTCACAGGGTGCTTAACAGCAGACTTGGCTACATATGGCTTGTGGGGAAATTTAGACTGAGATTTTAGATTACTTTGTCTGACCTGGTTGAGCAGCTTTACTGTTACTTTATGCAAATCTTCAGGAGCCTGACATATTCTCTTTGTGTGTCCATCTTCCCCACAATGGTAGCAAAAGACATTTGGCCTAGGGTTGTGCAGTCGAGCAGGATCCTCAACCTGTTTAGGGTTACTGCAAGGACCAGATTTATAATTGTCTTTGGGTCGGGGCTCAGGTTCAGCTTCACTGGACCTCCTCCAGGAGATAGGCTGATGAGATGACTGGACAAGGTCACGTACCAATGCTCTTAAATCTCTCATCACTTTTTACATATCACTGTTTGCCTCTTCTTTGGGGACCTGGACAATAGCACTGGTAGCAGATGACGGTAGCTCACTGGCGACTTCAGCAGCATAGGTGCGGGAAGTTTGGCCTTTAACCATGTCTACAGCGGTCTGCACATTAGCTTTGAGCTCCCTTAACTCTCAACGAATCTGTAATTTGTTGGGCATCAAGAGCAGTCTCTTTTGGCAGGCTTTTCATGGGCTGGGACTGCTCAGGCAGCACCTGCAACCCCAAACTCTTCCTCATTCTCAGCCTCTCTGATCTCTTTTATGAGCCAGCAATACATCGGAGGGTCATCTTTATGATCTTGAAACTTTAGTTTAAGCAAAAGCACGCTAGAAAACCTGGCAGACTTAAGGATGTCTTCCAGCCTTACTCAATTCAAATCACTTGCCAATACCCCACCTTTTCTGTGAGCTCATTGCAAGGCCCTTTCTAAACAGGTTACATAAGCTACATAAGCAGACAGATGTTTATTTTTCCACTGTTTAGTCGATTTGAATGTCCACATTAGGTCTTCTCCAAATTCAGTACTACTGAAGACAACTTATAATGCTGACAAATATTCATTGGCTACAGCATTAGGATTTGTGGACCTCAAAAATCTAACTGCTTGAAGTGCAGGGCCCCTTAAACTTTCCATGAGCCTCTTTTGTTTCTCACCTTCTGCACACTGCCATTCTTGAAACAGGGGTCATGAAAGGTCCATCCACATCTCTAGATCATCTTTCCAATGGGGTGTGGGAATAGTACCATAGAACACTCTCAATCTGCGATAACAGTCAAGGTTTATTGAGTGTACAGGTACTGGTGAGGGCACAGGCAGGAAAGGCACAGGCACAGGTGAGGGTGGCAGTGAAGGGTCAGGAGAGGGATTCATAGGAGTGGAACCCTCAGGGGTCTCGAGAGCTTTTTTTAGATCCTCCAAAGTCTGCCACTCAGCTGCTAGTAACTTCCCCAGTTTCTCTCTCAGTTCATCTGATCTGGGTGACCCCCGCAGGTGTGGATGACCCACAATACATAGTAATCACTCTTTAACCCACCGGGGACTCATCTGGGATAATGTCAGGGTGTACCCTTTCCAACTCTACCAGGGTACTGCATTCAGTTAAGGCCACTATACTCTGGGCAAACACGTCAGCATTTCACCCTTTTACAGTGGCTTTACCCAAACCTTTTACTTTATTTACAACCTTCTCTGTAACAGCTTTAGTAGTACCCAAGGGACTATCTAACAGCATCAGGGCCCCTGTGTGGATCAATTTCTTCAGCCTCACACCACCCTAATAGTCAGTGCACAGCCATTTTGTGGGGCGGAATCTCAAACTTAGACCACTTTTTTCTTTTCCATTTTTAACATAACACTCATATAAAACACAGTAGCACTTTTGTATTTTGGCCACTAGGAAGCAGTAATCCCAGTGGTGCCTTCAACTGTGTAACCCTGGTGCCATTAAACCAAGGGCTACTACCCCTGCCTGCTTCTCTGACTGCAGGTTGAGGGTACTGGGTTCATGGTTAAAGGTCACTGTACATTCCCTTCCAACAGAAAAATATAGGATAAAGTATGGGTTGGGGTGTGTAATGAGAAGTTTACACATACCCAAGGGGTTAGATGCTACATAAACCCCGAGAGCAAAGCTTGAGGGGTTTATTACTAACATCTAACCCCAAGGGTGTGTGTAAACTTTGAGTTTACACATTCCGACCCATATTTTATTTTATACAATTGCTGGGTTTCCCTTTTTGCTTTAGCAATTATATAAAATAAAGATCTTCCAATGCATCCGTGATGTGGCATCGTTTTTGTCAGTTGCTGATTTGAATTGGCATATTTTAAAACATTCTTTTTTTTGTCCTGGTTTTCGAGGTTTTCACTGTGTATGGGGGGAAAATTAGGAGAACTTACTGCCGAGTTCTTCTGGCGGTGCTGTTTCGGGAGAGATGGAAACGGTGAGCGGTCTTGAGTGGTGGTGCTGCTGAGTGAGCATGCACACAGCAAGGGAAACCGTGTGCATGTTTGCCATTCTAAACACTCCTTTATAATGGCAAATTATGCCATGGTCAAACATGCATGGGACAGACACAAGGCAATTATAGTGGGGGGTTGCAGGAAGTAGGCTGTTGGTTAACTAGAATCTGCAGCTTATCCAGTAGGTAGGGAAATGGGCAGACTGGGTGGGCCAAGTGGTCCTTATCTGCCGTCAAAGTCTATGTTTCTATGTTTCCCTATGGGAAAAAGGGTAAGCTGGTTATTATACTACAGTTATGGTGCCTCCACCCAGAGTACTGCTTAAGTGGGTTATTTGTAAAACTAGTACAGCTCTCTGGGAAGCTATACCTACCCACACCCCTTATTAGTGGCTCTTCATACAAAGTTTCACAATCACAGTATATGACCTTCAGTGCACAATTGCCCAAGAGCATTAATGATATGCTCACGTGTACCACACTTATCAACTGGGTCTGGTCTCCTGGCATATACCCTGTTCCCCCTGTAATGAAACAGTTTCAGCAATAACCATATACTTTTACAGTTACTTTTGAGTGGTGTAGTAAAGGCAGACAAGAAAATAATATGCTCATGGGTCAGGTCAACCTTAAACAGCAAATCAGATTTATTAAGGGGACTTGAACATGGGAGGGGGCAACAATTTAGCCAAATGATTATTGTGATACTGTATTTGAACAGATTACCAGTACCATTAGTCACCTTAGTCTAAACAGCTGCTGGGTATCCAGAGTGGAATAAGTTGCAGGTCTGTAGTGTTACTACGGGTAGACCAGCATTTGCAGCTGGTTGGAGCCCTTGTTGGAAGAAAGGTGGTTATTAAACAGGTGAAATACTTGTAAATCACAGAGCATTTGTAAATCCTGGCCGGATGGCCTGTAATCACAGTTAGAACTAAACAAAACTTATTGAGCAAATCAGATGACCACAGCATTCATTTAATGGTTGCAGGGGGCTATCCTTCTTGTACTCACTGTACCCAGACAGATGGATGATTGGCTGGTGACACCACGGACCTTCTGGCTTTCCAGGATTCTAATGGGAACCAGGGCTGACACGACTCACCTCCACTTCATGGCCTTTCACTGTAGGTGTCCGCAACCTGCGACTTGATTCTCCACAGGGGCTGACTCCCCAAGGCTGGTCTCTCACCAGGATGATTAGGCAGATGCAGGGACAGTCATTTTGGACAGAGGATGGCATAGGCCCAATGCTGGAAACTTAAAGTAGTGAACAGTCTTAACTTGCTCTTTTGGGTACTTGCAGTCTTCATAGCAGTTGCTGAGGAAAACCTATGGTGGTTTCTCCCTCTTGGCACTTGGCAAGAGGCAATTCTCAGAGAAGCAGGTTCCACTTTAATCAGGAGTCTCTGGAGCAGTTTCTTACAGCAGTCAGTCCCACTTTGGGATGGTTCAGCAGCAGGTATTTTCCCACTGGTGAAAAACAACCTTTCCAGATCAGCATTCACAGCTGAGGAACCCACTTTCTGCTTTTAGGCAGCCTCTGGTCTGATCGACCCCTCAGAATCACAATCTACCCCAGGGAGGCAAGTCAGGTCTTTCTCTGTGCACTTCATTCTGCTCACTCAATAAGCTCCTTACTTCTCGGTGTCTCAAGCTGAACACAATTATGAACTGCAGCTACACACCTGCTCCTCTCAACTCAAAAGCTCGAGCTGGATTGACTACTCTGTTCAATGACAGTCTCCAGCGAGAACTGGGATTTCTGTATTCTGTATTCTGGTTGGTTGCCTGTGCTGTCAATCACAGTCTGAGGGCCCTCATTGGCTAATGTTAGGCACCAACCAGAAAGTTCACAGCTTTTTCCCCATAAGTAAATGTAATTTTTTTTGTTTTAATTTCTATTTTTACCCCTTAATGTCGGCACTGTCACCCAGCTAACCCTCCACCCCCGAACAATGGGAGGACCACCCACGTAGCCGTGGCTCTGCCCCCCAGGAGGAGACGAGGTGGGAGAGGGGCCCCCCTGGCTCAACCCCATCCCCCGTGCCGTACCTTCTGATTTCGTCAGGGTCCATCCTTTGTGGATCAGAGCACCGGTGGGCAAGAGCTATATGTCCAGCTCTCTCACGGTGTCGTGCTGGGGTCAAGCATTTTCTTTTACTGAGTACACCCTCCAGGAGCGTGACATGCGAGTGATGCTATGGCGTATGCCGGTGTCCATCACACTGCATCCCAGTCCTGACTGCGTGGACATGCCAAACCTGCAGCTTCCACTAGAGGTTGGTCATGCACCGAGCTGAGATACCCCCTCCCCTCAGAGGAGACAAGTGGTCCTACAAAAGCTCAAGCCTCCTTCCCCAGGCCGGCCCTCCAACTCCTTGAGTCAATTCCCGAACCCGGATCGCCAGCATCGCAAGCAGTACCACTGCATTGGTAGGCCAGCTAAGTCACTGTAATTAGGACCCCTTGAGGACCCCTTGATTCTGATTGGACCAAATAAGGAGTCCAGGACCAAACATGGCGACACCCATAGAGGAGAAATAGATAGGCAATGTAAACAACTGATTTATACATGAATCAGAAGGATTTAGAAATAAACATTTACAGTACTTTGAAGGACTCCTTCAACACTACTGAGCAACTGCTAAAGGGAGTCCATTGGAGTTGTGCCTGGCTAGTCATGAGCCTTGATTTACTCAGACCCTGCCCAGGCTATGTACACTATACACAGAACTGAATCTCTTAAAGGGATAGCATGGTGTCATGGCCTGGTACACTCAAGCAGGACAACACCAGAACATCACTGTACATGGATTTGCTTTCTCTTTCTGGATGTCTGCCAGGCAATGGGCATTACTAGAGCTCAGGGAGACACTCAAGGTAAGCCCCTAATTTGGGGGGTAACACATATAGCTGGGAATCATCTCCATAGCAGTGAAGCCTCACACTGTAGTACCTAATGATTTTCCCCACTGGAAGCACATACACTGCAAACAAAGCAAGGGGTAGAATAGACCCTGAAGGGACTCCTTAGCAGAGCACTACCGACTTTGACCGGCAACAGCTGATCATCACTGACTGCTCTCTTCAGCTCTGGAAGAACCTGAACCATCAAAGACAGTAACCACTACTCCTTTGAGACTCACAAGGCTACCCATTAACCCTGAATGGTCCACGGTGTCAAATGCAGGTGATAGATCAAAAAAGATCATGATGTATGCACTTGTGCACTTTGATGTGATGCATTATTTGTTGTATGTGAAATTTGTTAAACTATATGTAATCTTTTTTGTCAGTGTATGCTGATATGTTAAATCTGCTGACTTCAGGTCATGCCTGAAAATGGATTTTTATTATTCCAGTGTACTTACCTGCAATTATAAATAAAAAAGAAATGAAATGATAGAAATTTCCCCACAATCTCTCACTAGCAAAAGATCGTTACATACCCTGATCAGAGCTGTCTCTGTACTATGTTTACTCCAGAAACTGGTCTGGAATGGCCCAAAAAGATTATTATTCTCTAGGTGTGTCATGAGCTGCAGCTACACATGGTGTGCAGCAACCACCTTCTTAACAACACTGGCCAGAAAGAGATGGTTGGAGACAGGTTGATAACTGGCTGGATTATCAGAGTTTAGTTATGTCTTTTTAAGGATGGACTTCACCACTGTCTTTTGAGGTATTGACAGTACTGGTCAACTCTGAGGCCAGATCCCTCCACATACACTTGAACAACTAGGTAGGGGCTGGATCCACTATTCGTAGAAACACATGCCCATGCCCACACAGAGGATCTCTTCATCATCTGACTGTTCAGACGTCTTCCGCCCAGTTAGCAGCCCTCCAACGAGCTCCCCTCTATCCCTGCTGCCTAGTTCCTTAGAAATGGAGGAAATCTGGGTTGGAGATAAATCTTCATTAAAGACCTTATAAAACTCTTTATTAAATCCATTGGGGCCTAGAGCTTTCACTGATTTTTTATCATTTATGGCTCGAGTGAGTTATTCTGTGCTTAGCGGGGCATCTAATTTAGTTTGGCCTCCCAGTGACAACTGAAGCAGTCATAATCTATTTAAAAATCTTTTTATTTCTATTGGTTCTTCAGTCCTGTTTTCTTCAGCGTAGAGCTTTGAGTATATATTTTTTTGTATTGCTCAACTATTTCTTCAGGATGCTAAACCCATTTACTAGGGTCTTCTTTCATTTTTGTTTTGGGGATATGTCTTTCTGCCTGCTGTTACATAGCCTGAATGCTAGAAGCCACCTCACCCTGTTCCTAAATTCATATTTTTATTTACAATAAACGACTGAGCTTTCCTTCAGATTTAGCTGTGAGAAGCTTCTGCAGTTCTTGATTTATCTTTTTGATTTGCATTAGATTCTATATGTTACCATTTAGTTTGTGTTTCTTTTCTAGGACATTTAAACTACTTCCAAATTGGCTTACAGTGCATTCAGCTGTTTGGAGTTTGGGAAGGAAAAAACATTAGTTGGCCTATTCATTTTCATATCTTGTTCTGTATTGACTGTTAGATCATTTTGGATTTCATTCTTGCAAGGCATGCCTGGGATCTGAAGGGGAAGTGGGCAATGCATATCATACACCCTATTGAGCACTTCATAAGCATGCGTGCCCTAAGCATCCTCTGGAAACTTGTTTGCTTGCTCCAACCATGCTTCCCCTCTCCTCTGGTGGTTCACCTCTCCGCCTCTGGGCTTCTCTCCTAAGGTACCTTTATTTTAAGTGTAACCCCTAGGTGGCACTATCCTATGGGCTACTGCCCCTGCCTGCATGACTAGGGACAGGTTGAGGGGTCTGAGCTTGGTAAACAGGTGCCTCCACCCAGAGGAATGGTTTTGGGATAGCATAACTGCTGTGGGTATAGTCCTCACGGACACTATAACCCCCACTAACCCTTCTAGTAGCCTAAACAGATCAGTAGATAAACAATCACATGTACCATATGATAGCAGTAATGAACCCACAGTAGCCTGTGATCTGGGCCAGTCACAAGTGAGCATCCACCGAAACGGTGATCCACTTGCGGCGCATATCCAGATGGTGAGAGAGTAGGGAGGGTGACCAGATGGGGCGGGTTCGCAAATGGTGATGGGTTGTCACTATACATACATGCACATGGGGGGGAGCAAGCACACCAAGCGAGGGGCGGGAGGGTTTGTGGGGGGTGCAGCAGTCAGCCGCCGAGCCGGGTCTGTGGCGTGGTGGGTGGGTGCTGGCCTGGGGTGGCTAGGATGCAGGGTTCAGGTCCGGGTGCAGGTATGTTTTGTTGCACCTGGCCCAAGTAGATAACATTTTATTTACCCTGTTGCACCACCCCACTCCCCGACATGCACCCCCCTTGAGTTGAGAATCTAATAGTAGGGGGGGTGTAGGGGTGAAGCCTCCCAAGGGGGTGTGCGGAGGGTGCAGCCCCCCCCCGCATAAAAGTAAATTTTAGTGTCCCTTGCACTGTTTTCTTTATCACCGGGGGTGTACATCGCCAAAATTGAATTTTGGCAATGTACACTCACCATAATGATGATCGCCTTTTGGTGATCGCCCTTATGATATAGAACCAAACCCACACTCTGTATACTTACCACCAGGGCTGGATCTGCTGCAAAAGCCCTAAGGACCCCCTGTAAAATAAGACCAGTAATACAACAGTTCAATGGCAATACAATATCCCCTCCAGAAAGGTACACACTAGCCAGGTTATATGCAGAAAGAACAAAATCTGATTTATTCAAAGGGAATTGAACAGGGGTGGGGCAGCAATCTAGCAGGTGATTATTAGATCTGATTAGTTTAGGCTGTGTGTATCCACTAAGAGCCCCTCTGTCACAGTCACACACTCTGGGTACCCAGTTGTTACACAGGCTAGTCTGAAGCATTGCCCAGGGTAGGCTGGCATTGCAGCTGTTGTTTGGACCCTTAGAAAAGAAAACAATTAGCATGCGCATCAACCAAGATTTTGTAATTCGGAGCCAGATGGCTCAGTTCATCATAATAAACCCAAACAGTTAAATCAGTTGACACACAATGATTGCAGCTTTGTTGCAGGGGAGCTACCCTGTTTAGTACTCACACTACCCAGGCCAGGAGGCAGGACTGATGAGATGAAGACCTCTGGATGTTGTACTGGATTGCCAGGGGATGCAGGGCCCACATTACTCACTGTGGTGGTTGCTACCTGTTCGATGGTGTTGATCAGGGAGCTGAATCCCTGGGCAGGTCTTTCATCTGAAAAGTCTCTGCGGTGGGAGCAGCAGTCTAGGCCGAGATGGTAAGGCCCAGACCAGAGCAGACAGTTCAGATGTAGTCTGTATGAGTGCTGGAGCAGCTTCCAGCAAGCACAACACACTTGAAGGTAGGGAACCAAATCGTGACCCACACAGCACATTCAGCACACCTATAAGAAATACAATTAGCAGCCCAGACTGGATAAAGTCCTTTTGCAATTTAACAGGGTTTCTGGGCAAACCTTTCATTCTGAGGCTCTCTTCAGTACCTGATGGGCCGATCGCTTCTGGAGCAAGTCTTCGGTCCACACACAGGACAAAATCACTCACTTTCTCTTCAGGCTTCAGATCTCAAAGCAGGCTATTAGATTTAGTCTAATTTTACTTTCACACTCTTCTTCACACAGGAAGCTGGTGGCAGGCAGGTCAAACACAGCCTTCCTGCCGATTATCCGTGTTACCACGCAGGAGCAGCTGCTCAAATCACTCGAGCTGTTCACTCTCCAAACTCCAACTATCGACTGACACACTGCTGCAGGTAGCTCTGGGATTTCCCAGTGATCCAAAAGGTTCGGTTGGCTGATGCATCTGTCTGTCACAGTAAAGGGTCCCCCTCCAGGTCCATTTAGATGCCAAACCATAAAAACTACAATTCCTACAGAAATTCAGTCCCACAAGACCTCTGGGGACAATCTTCATTTTAGGTCCCCCGAGGTTCTGATTGGTCCATCTCTGGCAGTCCAGAGCAAAAATGGTGGCTCTAAGCAAATAGTCCATGCTGCAATAGAAGGCAGGTTAGACAAACTACTATATTATTATTATTAAAGCAGATAAATAGCAAACCATCACAGATCCTAAAAGGGCTCCCTCTGCACATATAGCGATGGCAGAATGGAGCAGAAATACCATTCACTGAGCAGGTCGTGAGCCTTAAACCACTCGGTTCCAACCCAGACTAATTATCTAATACAACTAGATAGCTCTTAAAGAGACAAGAATGGAGGCTAAACAGGGCACTCTCATGCAGGCATATTTTAAACTACTGACAAACAGAGAACACCATCCTGGCAGTGGGCATTAGGGAAGCCCAGGAAGACATTTTAGGAACCCCCATTTGTAGGGGGGTTACATAAGGATTATGTCCTGCAGCACCTCTGGTACCTCAAACAGGCTAGTAGTTAATTAGAAACAGCGAGCAAGAAAGGTCACATAATACAAAAGCTACTCAACCTGCATACCATACATTGTATAAGCACAACATTCCAAGCTACCAATTGTACAACCTAGTCCACAAACACCCTTTGGATCAGAAAACTAATTTTATTTTCAAATATGTTGTTGTCCAATAAGAAGATGCTGAGTTTCCAGTGCCATGGATACTGAAGCATGGTCTAATATTTTAAGGCTATGTATTTGGGTACTTTTCATACTGTGCATCTGGCAAGCCTGTGAGTAGAAGTGATGAAGTTTTGAATATGAGTTATTTGAATTTGAAAAAATAATAGTTATTCCTTGTACATTCATGTTGAGTCTGCCATTCATCTGACAGTTTGCATTCCACAATGATTTAAGAGTGCAACCACAATTATGGTTTCTGTTGCTCCTAATGAAGGACCTAGGAAGGTAAGCAGAGTGAGGGGCTTATCACTTCACTAGTGCACTTTCAGCTCAGTCACAGTGCACACAATTAGAGACAGCAGTGCAGGAACAGTTGAAAACTATGATTTCCACTCCTTGTGACACTGACTGTATAGAGCAAATGCGACAAAATTAAACAATAGTAGCCAAATAAATACACAAGAGGCTTACTTTGCTAGGTGAACGCTGCTCACTTTTTGTGCGAAATATAGTGGTGGATAAAATTCTCAACATACTGTAGCAATAAAGTGCAGAGTGTAGGAATGGCGGAAGGACTACAAAGTGACAAAATTCAACAAATCAAATACCTGCCTACATCATCATAGGTTAACTGATGTGGTGAATAGGCAGTCAGCAGACAGTGTGCATGTGCGTGACCTGTACACTCTATGGCTGATGTTTTGGTGGAATGCCTTCCTCAAAGCTGATTGGCTCATACATGAAGACTTCAGAAAGACTCAAGTAATCTGCATATTCATGAGTCAGTATGATTCCTCTCGTGTATTTATTTGGCCAGTATTGTTTATGGTGGTTGCGTTCATTCTATATGGTCAGTGCCACAAGGAGTGGAAGTGGCAGTTTCCAACTGTTCCTGTAATGGTCAGCCTAACTAGATGGAGGGATGTTCCACAATTAAAGGCTCCTGCCATGATTTTCTGTCTCTAGGGGAGTGTAGCTATTTTAGTAAAGACTGACTGGGATAGTCTGCTGAGTTAGTATTATATATCCACAATTATCAGATAGAACAGCTCCTTTTCAATTTCACCAATCAGCACAACTAGTATCCTTTGTCTGTCTGCCTGTGAGGTGTTGATCTCAAGGGGAGAGTTTTTTCTAATGAGTATTGCCACTCTAGCTGTTTTTCTGGTTTGGTAGGATGAAGGAAAAGACCTTGCTTACTCCTTGTGAACTTTTGTTGTTCCATATTGCTTAAGTGTCTTTCTTGAAAGAAACCTGTATCATACTTGAGTTTATTTATTGACTTAAAATTGTTATTCTTTTTATTACAGAATGATGCCTTTTTCATTGTTATAAGTAACCGTGAGGCGAGCAATTTGTTGGTCAGTGTGCCCTTCCTGGTGAAACTTTTCAATAAATAAATAAATTTAAATTTAAATAAATATTTGGCCATGGTCAGTAGTATTTTGTTTGGCTTATGAGTGTGTGAGCCCCTTGACTGTCAATGGTATACTGCTACCTACAGTATACAACTGGTTAGCATTCCTTCTTACCTTACCCACCAGTTCATTGTAAGTTGCTTGAAACATAGATATCATCTCTATCCTCTACATATTGTTTGTGACATTAGCCTGCTTTTTTTGAACTAGTACCAAATAGTCCAGACACATAAATCACATTTTAGCCAGAATTTGATTAACCATGTAATGGACAGCCTAACCAGATGGATGGTTGTTACACAATTAAAGGCTCCCCCTTCCATGATTTTCTGTCTCTAGGGGAAATGTGCTTTTATTTGCTCACAGGCTTTTCCAGTATAAATAAAAAAAACAAAAATGAAAATGAACAAACATACATTTGAATGGAACAGTGTATGATGGAGTTTTCACTGTTAGGGTGCTAATTCGTTTTTCTTTGTGTCTAGAAAGTTATACTCAAGACTGCACTGTCTTATACTGTTATACTCATGACTACACTGCTCAAGACTGTCGGCCAATCCATGGCCGTAGCCAGTGTTGGAGGTGGATTTCCAAACCACTCCAGGGATTCTACAGGCCCCCTGCCCTAGTGGTCCTGTGTGACTAGTCCCAGCGGGAATGGCACAGCAAGAGTGGGAGTCCTTGAGGGGAGTCAACAGAAAGGAGACACCAGGATGCCAGTAGACTCTGCCCAAACCCCTATCCTGCAAGTGCCTGTAAGTGTATTACTACTGTTACATGTCTTACTCAGCTTAAATCTAGCAGCATTGTAACCAAGTACTTACATTGCTATGTCTGATAGCTGCTTGCCTCATATATATTATGCTTGTGTGTCACCTAGAGCTTACTGGTGGGAACAAACAAAAAAAAAAGAGTTAGTGTGTTTGTCTAAGTTGACTGAAGTGAATTGTTATCTGTGCAGTTAGCTAGGTGTAGAAGGAGCTGTAAATTAGGGGGAGTGGCTTAGCTGGAAGGAAGCCAGGTGTTTTGGATTTAAAACCTGCCCTAGATAGCTTCTGGCAGAGAACAGCAAGAGGAAGGAGGTGCTGTTAGAACTATACTTCTCTACTGGGACTAATTGCCCTCCTTCCCTCCCTCCCTCCACTCCCACCCTTAGCCAGTTCTATTTTTATAGGCACAGGATTTTACTGACAACAGGAACTTCCTGTTTGGGAGGTGAAAGGGAGTGATCACAAAGCCACAAAATATTCCCCATTCTAGAAAGAAAAGAGGAGCTCTCCACCCCCCAGCTGCTGGAGATCTGACTCTGAGCAAGTAAGGAGACTACTGAGAAATATAGGAACTTTCTGTCTTAGAATAGAAAGATCAGGAGCTTTAAGAGCATGGAGGCAGTAGGTAAGTAGTGAGAAAAAAATAAATAGAGGAAAGAATAAGTATTCAAAACAACAGTTAAGGGCCCAGAAATAAGACATTATGGGAGTGGTGCAGTGCAGTGCCTGTAGAGCAGCAGTCTTCTGGGAGACATTCTGGAGGATGCGGTGTTGTCCCATCTGTAGGCACCTCTCTGTGCTGAGAGAGGAGGTTGCTCATCTCCAGGCTGAGTTGGCCAGGATTTGGGGGACCTCTTCTCCCACCCAGAGACCACCAGGGTCACTGCTGTTGCCTCAGAGGTTGCCAAGAAAGAGAAGCAGTTGGACTACAGTGGGCTCAGAGAGGGTGAGGGTGAGGGTGGTAGAACAGAGGCATATCTCTCCAGTTGTACCTCTCCACAATTCATACACTGTTCTGGCAAAGTGTGGTTCCTCTATGGAGGCACCCGCAGTGGAGACCAAGGAGGATGCTGAGGACCTCCACAAAGGAGACCCACAGGAGGGTGGCAGGGAACCCCCACAGGGGAAGGAAACAACTCCTGGTGGGGGACTCCATTGTTAGGAGAGTAGAACTGGGGGAGGAAGGGGAGAGAGAGGTAAGGTTCCTGCCTGTTGCCATGGCTTGGAGGGACAGGGAGTGAATCCTCAGGATCATGGGAGCAGCTGCACGGGTGAGGGAACAGGATGTCATTGTCCACCTAGGGACAAATAACCTGGATGGGAAAGGGATCAGAGCAATGCAGGATGAGTTTGTGGAGTTGGGGAGGGGCCTTAGACAAGTAGCACATACGGTAACCTTCACAGAGGTGCTGCCTGTCTCCAGGATGGAGCCCTGTGGGATGCCTTTTATTAATGGTTTGAGAGAGGAAAGCTCTCTCCTTCTGCCTTGACTTGCTGGTGCTTATCCGTAAGATAATCATGGAACCAGCCCATGGAGGTAGTGTCTAGTCCTAACATTTTTAGTGAAGAAAGAAGAAGGCAATGGTTGACAGTGTCGAATGCCTTACTGAAGTCTAGGAAAACAGCACAAACTTTTTGTTCTCTAAATCACACTGCCAGTCATTTGTTACCTCAGCCAGTGCCGTAATCGTACTATGGTTAGCCTGAAACTGGACTGAATAGAGTTTAAAAAATTTGTGTTTTCTAAAAAGGATCTCAGTTGGGCATTCACAATTTTTCCTAAGAGTTTTGACAGAATGGGGAGGAGAGTAATTGGCCTGTAGTTGTTAGATCACAAGGATCCCCAGATTTAAATAGCAGGATGATATGAGCAGTTTTCCATAGATAGTGGAGAGTCCCTTGCGAAAGAGACAGATTAAATAGATGAGTGATTGGTACAGCCGGGACATGCCAGGCAATCTTTAGGTAGTAGGTGTCAAGGGAGTCTGCTCTGGAACTTTTCTTAGTGTCCAGATGTAGGATAAGATCTTCAACCTCTTTCAGTGAGGCAGGTGAGAAAGAAAAGGCAGCATTAGTGGGGCTGGGATCCGGAGGAAGTACAGTAATCTGGGAATGCAAACTACAAGTGGGTGAATTGTCAAATGCTAGACCTGCGGAGGCAAAATGGTTATTGAAGGCTTGTAAGATCTCCTTTTTATCACTGATAATGCCGTTGTCCGAGAAGATTGTAGAGGGGAGCGTGGTTCCTATCGTGTGCCCAGATAGTTCTTTTATTGTGGACCAATATTTGGTGGGGCAATTTGAGGCAGAGTTTAGCTCTGAGTGGTAGAAGTTTGCCTTGGCCTCTCTGATCAGCTTAGTGCAGTAGTTTCTGGCTGTTCTGAAGAGACACCAGTCTTCGGCTAATTGTGATTTGCAAGCTTTTTTCCAAAGCTTGTCTCTTTTTAATAATGTACTCTTAAGGTCTGCAGTGAACCAACGACACATTCTAGACTTTATGTGGGTTTTAACCAGCGGGGCATGAGTGTTGAGGGCAGTTGTTATAATGTCATGGAAGATGGCATATGCTGTACTTACTGATTTGGCTAGGTAGAAGCTCTGCCAATGCAGTGAGGCTTTTAGGTCATTGATATAAGCAAGTGGGTCAAAGTTCTGTTTGGACCTTCTGGTAGAGAACTTGGTTGTGGATGGAGGTTTAGAGTCAGCTCTTATGCCAGGGATGAAGCAATGGTCACTAATATCGGTGAAAAAAATTCCAGCATGAGAAAAGGAGTGAGGTTTGTTCACTAGAAGGATGTCCAAAAGGGTGCTTTTCATAGGGTTTTTTGTTTGTTAATGTGTGTTGGTTCGTTGATAACTAGTGACAGTCCAAGGGAGTCACAGAAGGATTTGAGTGGTAGTGAGGCACTGGACAGTCAGTCATAATTAAGGTCCCCTAATATAATTGTTTCAAGATTGCTAGAGCCCATGACAGAAGAAAGGTGAGACAGGAGCTGTGACCCCGCAGACGGTGATCTATAGCATCCTATAACCCGGAGGGCCATCGAGGGTGAGATTTCAATTTTAATGGACATACATTCAAAGCCATTTGCAATTGAGGAGGAATCAAGGGTGGAGACAGTGAATTCGTCCTTAACGTAGATGGTGACCCCACCACCCCTGGTTTGTCTGTCTGTTCTGAATAACAGATAGTTGGGTATGTTGACTTCCATGTCAGGAGTGGATGGCTGGAGCCAAGATTCTGAGATCATGAGTACATATGGTACGGCGTGGATAACCCATGCCTGAATTGAGGTGAGTTTCTTTAAAATGCTACAGGCATTGACATACATAAAGCTAATTCCTTTTAGCTTTGTGAGTTATGAGGGTGATGAGAGGGCTTTTGTTGGACCAGGGTTGAGTTCATCATTGCCTGAGCAAAACAAAAGGAGAAGCACAACTTTTCTAAAGGCAACAAATAATAATTTGGGGGTTCTAGTCCTTCATCGGCTAGATGACACATCGGAGCAGGAGTGCAGGGACCTATTTTTTACACTGTGCAGTCCTAGTGATACATATCCTAGAACCCTTGCCACATAGCACCAAAGAGTATTGTCACTGGGAGGATGTGGTAGCAGTTCTTCCACAGGCAACGAGATACTAGTGATACTCCAAGTAAGAAACTCAAATTGGTGTAGGTGTGGGAGCGTAGGGGTAAAGCAGGAATTAAATAAAGACGTGATATATAAGCACTCTTGGGGTGAGGAGTACAACTCCCCATTAAAGTATATACTGTCAGGAGGATTCCCTAGTAGGGGTATTGTGCATAAGGTGGTAAAGAGTTGGAGCCATATCACCACAGACATGGTTGCAGTGGTAGGACCAGGTAGAAAAGCATGAGAAAAATAGACTGGCCAATGTTGGTCAGCATCGACACTGGGCAGCATAGGACCAGCTGAGGAAAACAGAAGTATGGGTTTTGTATAACCAAAAGCAAATAGCCTATGTCACAGTCCCCTTGGGACAAGCTACAGGAAGTAGCTCTTCACTCTTTGGTAGTGCCTCAAAGAAGATAGCAGAAGTACTGCATGGGGTAAGGGTTTTATCCTAATACATGCCACTTGTTTCAGTGTCCTAGTACGTATGTGGTCAATGGATGTGTTTATGAAGGAAGAGTAGGATAGGCTGGTGATGGGCCAATGACACTAGAGGGCGGGGCAAGGTAGTCTATATAGAAATGATTAGGGAGGGGGGATGGGCAGGTGGGCGAAAAATTGTGGCTTTGCCAT
This sequence comes from Neoceratodus forsteri, assembly GCA_016271365.2. Classification (NCBI taxonomy): domain Eukaryota; kingdom Metazoa; phylum Chordata; order Ceratodontiformes; family Ceratodontidae; genus Neoceratodus; species Neoceratodus forsteri. The sequence goes on from CM057453.1 coordinate 1,270,055,547, forward strand.
ACCTCTCAGCGAGCGTAGTCCGAGCAAGTGGTCTCGGGCGGCGGCTTCAGGAACACCAACCACCTGATGGATGCGGTTTCCTGCAGTTTATGAGCTGGGAGCCCCGCGGAAGGTTCTCGGCTGAGGAAGGAGAGAAAATGGAGCCAATTAGTACTGGAGCTAGACAAAGGGTCAAGCTAGCCAGTAGAAAACACAATTTGCAGGAGAAAGGGGAGCGATTTCCTTGGCACCCTGAAGTCTGGGTTGCAGTTACAGAGGCATGAAAGGGCTGTAACACTTAAACAAAGGCAAAAAGCAAATGGCAGGGGTTATCAGGTTAAAAACAGTTTAACACTCAGCAGACAGTGGAATTAACAAACATGTAATCCTTTTTTCATGTGAAAACAACTCAACAACTCTTTTTTGCTAAGTTACATTCAAATAAATGGAGAAGGGTGGAGGACCAATTGGAGCATGCCTGGAGTAGGCACTAGCATTCCAATTGGTGGGCCGAATTTGCCATACCTCTCAGTGAGCATAGTCTGAGCAAGTGGTCTTGGGCAGTGGCTTCGGGAGTGCTGACCGCTCGGTTGCCGAGGTTTCCTGCGGCATATGAGCTGGGAGCCCTGAAGGGTTCTTGGCTGTCAGCAAGCATAGTCCGAGCAAGTGGTCTGGGGCAGCGGCTTCGGGACCACTGACTGCCTGGTGGCCGTGGTTTCCTGTGGCATATGACCTTTCCCCTACTCCTCTCTCAGCTTAGCCCTGCTCCTTTCTCCTGATTCCCCCTCTCCATCTCAGGTAAGTCGTACTCCTCCATCTTCTCCAAAAATACTCCTCCTACCCCTCCTCTGTGCAAACTCTGTTCCCCCTCTCATAGTACCAATATACCTTGTCCTCCTGTCTCTCCAATATGTTCCTCATAACCCTCTCTCTCCTTCCCCTCCTGTTTTCCTTTGCTTCCCTCCCACCTACTAGGGTCCCCTCTGTGCACTACTGTACTACTTCTCCCCTTCCTTTTCTGTCTCCTCCCCCCTTCTACCACCTTCCCCTTCCCCTGCCATCCCTATCTCTCTCTCTCTCCTGCTCACCCTGGCTCCTTGGTCTCTCACTTCTCCCTTCCTCCTGCCTCCATCTCAGATCTCTTCAGTGCTTGCTTCCTACCCACCTCAGTCCTCCCACCCACCTCTACCCTCCCTCTCAGTTGCCACACAGTTGCACCTCTGTCCCAGCTAAACTCCTTATCTCACTGCTGCTCTTAGTTGCAGGGGATATTGAGCTCAAGCCTGATCCTGCTCACTCCTCTCCTACCTGCTTCCCCAAAGAGTTGAGTGTGGCTCACCTCATATCTAGAGCCTCTTCCCAAAGCTAAACCTTCTACAAATGCTCACGGTTAGACTTAAACCTGACGTGTTAATCATCTCTGAATCTTGGCTTTCCTCAAAGATTCCAGACTCAAAGGTCACCATCCCAGGGTACTTTTTTGTCCATCAGGATAATACCATTGGGGTGGAGGTGTTTCCATGTACCTCTCCTCTGCTATTCAGTCCATCCCTATACTCTCTATCTCCTCCCCTTCTGCCTATGAACTATTACTCCTCAAACTCTCCCTCTCCCCATCTATGTGGCTGGCGTCTACAGCTGACCAGGCATCTCCCCCTCTTCTGTCACTGACCTCCTCACCACTATCTCTACCCATGCCTCATCCGGTGAATTACTCATCCTTGGGGATTTCAATATAAATTGGCTCTCCCCTGCTCAGTCCAAATTCTGCCATAACATTAAGTCCTTAAATCTTTCTCAATTCATCACTGACCCTACCTGCCACAACTACAGATCCTTCAACCACACTCTGCTGGACTGGATTCTTGCCTTCCATCCCCACCATATTATTGCTGCCAGTACCCTTCCGGATTACTTCAGTGACCACCATATGGTCTATTGTGTCCACAAATTACACCACCCCAAGGCCTCACACAAGCTCCTTCTGATCTTGTCCTTCTGTTTACTGGACTTGTGCTCCCTCCATGTGGATTTGGAAGCTACCGACTGGTTGCCCACCTCCTCTGCCAGCATCATCGACTCTGCCCTCAATTATTTCAAGACCAAATTCCTGTCTATCTGGGATTGACACACTCCCCTCAGGAAAATCAGGATCCATGGCTCCCACCACCCCTGGATTTCAGCCAAACTGTTGGCCTGCCTGCAAGCTCAGGATGCTACCTGGAAGGCCCATAAGACCTCTGGGTCCCCTGATGATCTACTCAGATACTGTGCCATGCACAACGCATGTACCAAAGCCACTAGCCTTGCCAAGGCCTAGTACTTTGTCTTCACCTTCCAGCACAACATTAACCACCCCTCCAAGTTCTGGAAGATCATCCATGCTCTATTCTCCCCCCTAGTCCAGTCCCCCACCCTGATCCTCAAGGTTGGAGATGTCACCATTTTTGACCCTCTCTCTGTTGTCTCTGAATTCAACACCTTTTTCACCTGCTGTGCCTCCTCCCTTGCCTCCTCCTTCTCCCCTCCCCACTTCTTCCCCTTTATCCCCACCTACCCCCATCTCCCCCATTTTCCTTCTGTACTATTTCTCCTACTGACACTCTGAAATCCCTCTAACTTTGAACCCGCTTAAGGGCATGAGCCCTGATGGGCTCAACCCTAAACTGCTCCATCTCTCTTCCCCAGCCATAACTCTTCCAATCACCTCCCTTCTCAACCTTTCTTTCTCCCTTGGCTCTGTCTCTGACACTTGGAAGCATACTACTGTTGCACCCCCTTCCTAAAGGAGGTATCCCTTCCTGTCCTGGCAGATACTACCCTATGTCCCTGCTCCCCACCCTTGCTAAACTGCCAGAGCACCTAGTGCTTTTTCAGTTTTCCCCCTTCCTTGATTCATCCTCCTTCTTCACCCCTTTCCAGTCTGCTTTCTATAAATCCCACTCTACCTCCTCCTCCCTCCTCTAGCTTACTGACTCTGTCCTCACAGGAATGGATCAGGGCCTTATCACCTCTGCCATCTTTGTCAACTTTACCAAAGCGTTTGACATTGTAGCCTACTTTCTCCTCCTTGGCAAACTTACAGCAGCAGGGCTTTCCACCTCCACTACCAAGTGGTTCCACTCCTACCTTGAGAGTAAGACTCATTTGGTTAGAATTGGAGATTCCTTATCCTCTTCACTACCCATCAGCACTGGTGTCCCCCAAGGTTCTGTCATTGGCCCAATACTCTTTTCAGCTTTCCTGAATGACCTCCATGCTGCCTGTACCTCTGCATCCATCCATATGTATGCAGATGATATAGTTCTTTTTGCCTGTGGTTCCACCCATTCTGATCTGATGACCATGCTCTAGCTGGACTCCAACAAAGTCAAACACTGGTTCCATTGAAATCAATTGTCCCTCAACACCAAAAAAACAATCTCCTTGATCTTTGGCTTAATACAGAAGCTCTCCAAGCTTGATGCCTTCCATCCTTCCACACCCTTGATGGGACCGTGATCGACAATGTCCCCTCCTTTAAGTATCTCAGGGTCTGGCTTGACCAACACCTCAACTTTTATGCTCATGTGGATGCCATCCATAAAAAACTAAATCCTAAACTAGGAGCCCTATACAGAAACTGTGGCTGTATTCCCCTGCAAGGTCGCAGAGCCATTATCCAGAAAATGATTCTCCTTATTTTTGATTATGAAGACACTGTCTGTAGTGCTGCTCCTAAGTCACTCCTGACCAGACTGGATTCCCTCTTCCACTTCTTCTGTTGCTTTGCTCTGGGCTGCCCACCCTGCACCCACCATTGCTCCCTTTATACCTCCCTCCCTCTCCTTTCCCTCCCTTCCTTGAAGCCAGGCATCTCACTTATTGTTCCCCCTTTGTAGCAAAATACTGGCTTGGCTCGCTCACCTCCTACCTCACTTCTCTTCTCCCCCCCTTTCCTTCTTACTACATCCTTCAAAATGCTGGCTTTCATTCACTGGCACTCCTTTCTAAGATGTCTTCAGATGGCCAGCTGCCTTCTCCTGCCACTTCCCCAAACTTTGGAATTCTCTTCCCCTTTGTATTGGCTCTGCCTCTTCCCTATGCTGTCTCTCCTTGCTTCTCCTGAAATTCACTTCTCACTCCTGCAACTGCACCTGATCCCCACCTCTGTTCTTCTCTTCCCATCCTTCCACTCCTTCCCCTCCAGCAGCATTGAGGTAGCAAGATGTGAGGGTAGAATCCAGTGAAGAGGGGAGAGGGAGACCACTAGAGCAGGCAGGGAAGTGGAGAAACCAGGTTAAGTTGGGCAGTCAGTGAGATAGTCCCGGAGCCTAGTTTTAAACATACCAATTGTTGGGGCAGAGGAAATGGTGGGGCTGAGGCCACTGAACCAGAGTGGTGCTCGATAAGCAAAAGAGCATTGTCCCTGTGAAGTGTGACAGTGAGAGACTTTCAGTAGCTGTAGCGTGGATCTCCAAAGGCACCGTTTGTTAGTTCTGTGTTGTAACAGAGTTGAGACCCCAGAAGGTGCAAGGCCAAAGTAGATATTTTTCACCATGGAGCAGGTGAGAAACGTTATGTGGTTTGATAGCTGGAGCCAGCTGGTCTGGGTGTACAGGTCACATTTGTGGGTGAGATGGTGAGCACCCGTGATGAGCCAACATGCCCTATTTAAGGCAGTTGAGAGGTGTCTAAGGGTTGTGTTTGTGGCCGAGCCATAAATGATGAGACCATAGTCTATTACAGAGATCACAGAGCTCAAGACTGCAACCTTCAAAGCTTCTGGCATGAGGTGTTGTCTGTGTTTGTAGAGGAGACCAAGCCATGAATTAGCAGCTCTAGCTACATTATCTACATGAGGTCCATAGGAGAGATTAGGGTCAAGCTGTATCCCTAAGTATTTGAAGGACCCCACCTGATCTAGAGTGTTCCCCTGGGTGGTGGAGATAGCTAAGTGGTGTAGCTTGTGTGGGTTATGAGAGCTGCAGAAGAGCATATATTTGGTTTTCTTGTCATTGAGGACCAGTTTATTATTAAGAAACCGTATCTCTACAGAACTGAAACCAAATTGAAGGTTGTGTTGAAGAGTTGCAGGATCTTTGTGAGAAGAAGAAGAAGAAGAAGAAGAATCAGCATTTATATAGCGCTTTTCATACATCCAAAGCACTTTACAAGCAATGCTAGACTGGTAGTGAAGTGACTGAATGTGTGGGGGCGGCCATATTGCACATCATCACCCACACACAGCCTGGATAATTGCATGAACTGGTTTACAGGAAGGGGAATGTTGGCCAGGACACCGGGAATGTTCCCTACTCATTGCGAAGAGTGCCCTGGGTTCTTTTACTTCCACCTGGACACCCACCAGGACAACACCAGGATGGGCAGAAGGGACCTCGGTTTAACGTCTCATCCGAAGGATGGCACACCCCAGCAGTACAGCACCCCCCAATACTGCACTCGGATGCCAGCGATTTTTAGGTGCAAGTCCAATCCTGGTGTGGGACGAGAACCCACGACCTTCTGGTCCAGAGGCGGATGTGCTACCAACTGAGCCACGCTGACACCTGTGAGTGGAGTATAGAACAGCATCATCGGCATATAGTATGATCTGCTCAGAGCAGTGGTAAGGGAGGGAGTTTAAGAAAAGGCTAAAAAGGAGGGGGCCCAGTATGGATCCCTGTGGGACACCCGAGCGAATAGGCAGGGTGTCAGAAAGAGCGTCAGCAATTTTTACTCTCTGCAACCGGTTTCTTAAGTAGCTTTTAAACCAGAGAGAAGAGTCAGGTGATAGCCCGGCATTCAGTAGTTGATCAATTAGTAGTCCATGGTGTACTGTATCGAAGGCCTTGGAGAGGTCGACAAAAACAGCCCCTGTGAGAAGGCCGTTGTCAAGGGATTTGTGCAAAGCTCCAGTGAACTAAAGAAGGGCTGTGGTGGTGCTGTGACCTTTCTGGAAACTGTGTTGTTGTGGACAAGGTATATTGTATTAATTCAAGTGGTCGGTAAGTTGATCAGCCGTGATGTGCTCGAGTGCCTTAGAGAGTGGGGGCAGTATGGAGATAGGGTGATAATTTGAGTGATTCGTCTTATCCCCACTTTTATGGACAGGTGTCACGGTGGCTGTCTTCCATAAGTACAGGAATTTTCCACAGCTGAGAGAAAGGTTTAGGATTTTTGTTAATGGATGAATTATCTCATTGAGGGTGAGCAACAGAAGCTTAAGGTCCAGGGTGTCGCTACTAGATATAGATTTAGAGATAGCTGCAGTAATATAGCGGTGAGCTTCATTCAGTCTTACCTTCCTGAAGTAGAAGAGGGGATGGTTAGACTGAAGGGCTGAAGTATTTGGGAAGTAGGCCCTGTTTTCGAAAAAGTCATGGGGTAGGACAGCACTAAAGTCTGAAAAAGCCGTGCTAAAGATGTTTGCAATCACCTTGGGGTCGAGGGTTGAGGATCCATCAACCATTAACATGGCTGGAGAGGTTTTTGGCTGCTTCCCTGTGACATCCTTGATATTGTCCCAGAAAGCACGACCATTTCCCCATGTATTGGTGAGAGCGGCTTTGTAATAAGTGGATTTCGTTAGCCGGATGGCTTTAGTGCAGGCATTTTGTGCTTGTTTGTAATTTTGGATGTCCAGTTGTTTGCCAGTGGCCCTGGCAACTGCCCAGAGGTGGTCCCTTAGTTTCAGCTGTGAGAGAAGAGCCGTGGTGAGCCATGGGTTAGAGAGAGATTTTGTTTTGTGCCTTTTAGCAGGGGCAAAGAGGTCGCAGGCTTTGTTGAAAATTGAGATGAAGTGATCAAGAGCCAAGTTAACATCTGTTGCTTCATAGATGGGTAGCCAGTCTTGTAGAAACAGGTATTGTTTGAGATGTGGAAGTTTTCCATGAGGAAGGACTCTGCTAATGATAATTTTGGGAGGGGGGCTTAAGGAATTTGTTAGACCATGCACACAAGACTGGGGAGTGGTCAATGAGAGAGTCTGGGAGAACGGTCATACGAGAAATCCTTGTGGGGTGAGTGGTGAGGACCCAATCCAGGAGGGTACTGGTGCCAGTCTTGTAGTTAATCCTAGTAGGGGAGTTTACCATTTGCATGAGGTTAACAGCTGAGATGGAGTCTTTACAGGCACCGGGGCTCGATGCTAACCAGCTTATGTTGAAATCCCCAAGTAGAATAAGTTCAGCTTCAGAAGGATGAGAGTTGATAAAGTTTAGTACATCATTGAAGCCATGTTTAGGGTCCCTGGGCAGGATATATATGGAGACAATAGTCAGGGCTTTATGGTTGGGACCTAGGACAATTTTTATTGGCAGAATCTGGGCCGAGGCAGAAAGTGATGGAGTTAATATAGGGTGCCATGACAGGGAGTCTTTAATATAGATTGTGCAACCACCGCCTTTTTTGGATATCCAGTCCAGCCTGTGGACATTGTAGCCCTGTATTGTTACTGCTCAGTCAGGAACTTTAGGGGTCAGCCAAGTTTCCACCACTGCAAGGATGTCAGGGTTGTGTTGGCATATGAAGGCTTGGAGTGCATCCAGCTTTGGTAGTAGGCTGCAAATATTAATGGTCGCAAGGATAATGGCACCTGCAGTTTGTGTGTAGCCTGAGCTTCTAGGGCCAGGATTGGGATGGATGCTGCCTGAGATGAGAAGAAGGAGGAGTAGGAGTTTTACGGAGCAGAGTCGCAGCTCTTTGAGAGATAGTTTTGATTGTTGTTTCTTGGAGTAGAGGTTGCAAGGTTCCAGGCTGTAGCCCATATATACTGCAAGGTGGTACAGTGTAGGGAGGTGGCCACACTTGTTGAGAGTAGTGGCTGGTGTAAGTAACCAGGAATATCCAAACGGTGCACCAAGCACAAGCCTCGAGTGGAAGTGGAGAGTTCCCTTGGAGTAGCAGTGGAAACCAGAGTAGTGGGTGGCAGGGGTGGGGTGGGGGTGGCTAGGACCAGGAAGAGAGAAAAGGGGGGCAGGGCAAGGAGGAGGAGGAGAGGTGAGAGATAGTCAGAGAGAACCCGCATGGCTTGCATACTAGCACAGTAGGGGTGGGGAAGCGAGTTGAACAGGAGGGAGTAACTTGGCTAGCAGGAGGCAGATAGAAAGACAGATTGAGAAAGAGAGCACCTCAATCAGTAAACACTACATGGGATGAGAGAAGGGGGATGGGAGGCATAGCCAGAGCAGAGAAAGCTACAAGTGTTGCCCAATAGGCAGTGGGAGGCGGGGCATGTAAGAGGGAGGGTGGGGTTAGAGGTCTATTTAAGTAAGGTGGGGGGGTGGGTGACATTTTGCGGCAAAACTAATGCAATGTCAATGGGTTGCATGGCAACACAGAGTCTACTTACACCCGACAGCCATCCAACTTACAGAATCCAGCGGATACTCCTCCATGCTGGTGAACCTGTCTCATCACCAATGTTGGTACTGACTAGGGAAAAGAAAAGGAAAATTTTAATGTGAGAAAAGAGAAAAAGGAACACCCAACATACCCCTTAAAAAAAGAGGGAAAACACATACAGCAGATGACTTATGAGGACATTCAAACAATGCTCTTACAGGATTCACAAGACAGATTACATGGGGTTAGGGAAGCCAATGAATAGTCCCCCACAGGGCATGAAACGCTTGAGTAGGTAAAATATTTCATTCAGAAGTCTTGATTGTCAAGATAGCAGACTCAAACATATGAAATAACTGTAATTATGTAAAGTTAAGTTGTTGACGGGATAAACAACATCTGACATGCCAAATAAAATGCTTAAAACATGCTAGAATAATCCAAATAGTGGGGATGTTATAAACAAGTCATGGGGAAGGTAAAATACCTAAACACAATATGTCAAAGTTGATGTCTGTAACCTACCAATACCCAAAATGACTGAATAAATGGACATGTGAACTATAAATGGTCTATAGTTTCTATTTCAGTAGTACATGTGAGTCTTGGGCAAAATCTGTCCTTCAAACCTTTATGTTTTAGGTTACCCTTAACATTTAATTTACCTAATGCGGATAACCACAGAACATTCCACATATGAGGGGGTATACGTGGACAAATCAACATGTTCCTTATTTGGGTTCTTTCTAAAATAGTGCTCATAACAAAGGGGGTAGGTTCCAAAAAAAATGATCTAAAATCAATTGATTAAACTGTTTCCTGGTCATAGAAATAAAATGATCCTTTGATAAGGACCAAAGTTAAATTTTTTCAAAACAGGAAAGAAAAGCACCTGGAAGAGGTAGTAGAGAGCTTGGTTTAGGAATGATGCCATGTAATGGCCAAATCTGTAATACAGGGCTGAGGCTGTCCAAGACCCATGGAATCCATAATTTATCTTTAGTTAATAGGAATGGACTCAGGTTCTTAAAGGTAAACATGGAAAAAAAGAAAAGTATCGGATGGACCATTTGAAGGCCTCCGTTTCTTGTCCAAAAATAAAATGCCTGTCTTTACTGGATTAAGCTGGCTACCCCATATGCAGGAAAAGAACAAACCATACACCTTAGTTTCTAACTGCAGTGGCAAAGGGTACACAATACTGATATGTAAAAATATCGAGAGCAAGTATGTTTTAATCATATAAATTCTGTTTGTCTTAGCCATTCTCCATTTATTCCAGACATCAGCCTTGGCCTGTGCCTGCTGAATTTTGGTTTGCCAATTCAGAGGGGCCATGTCTCCCTTCCCAGAAAGCACCCCAAGAATACTGCAGGGTTCAGAGTATATAGAAACACCAATAATCTCAGTTAGAGCAAGATGTTCATTGCCAATCAATAAACATTTATTCTTGTGGAAATTTAACTTAGCAGCTGTGCACTTAGAAAACAAAGATAATATGTGGCCAGCTGTTGTGCAGGATTTGGTGTCTGCTAAAAGAAGGCATAAATCATCAGCATAAGTGATAGATTGGATTTCAGGATCTAAAGTAGAAAAGGAGAGGCCCATAATGTTTGTATCCTGGTTCAATCTGCGAATTAAGAGGTTAAAGGAAAATACATAAAATAAAGGGCTAAGGGAGCAACCCTGACGTAAACCTTTTTGTACCTTAATTGGATTACCAATCCAACTGTTACAGTAAGGTTTAATAGTGGCATGTTTGTAGCCCAACTGTAGCCAACTAATAAACTTTGGAGGGATGCCATAGTGTTTTAAACATTTCCAAAGATATTTGTGGAGAACCCTATCAAAGGCCTTGCTTTGATCTAATGCAAAACAAAAACCCTGTGAGTTCACCAGACGATCCCTACTCCAAATTTCACTAAGTAAAGTTAAATTATCAAAAATGGATCTGCCTGGGATACTACACGTCTGGGAGGGATGTATCAGGTCACCGGCCACCAATGCCAATCTATTCGCCAACAATTTGGAAAAAATCTTAAAATCAGCATTCAACAGCAAAATCAGTCTCCAGTTTGACAACAGGGACCTGTCACCAGTTTTGTGCAACAATATAACGAGGCCTTCCCACATGCCGGGTGATAACTGTTCCTCTTTTAACATTGTATTGAATAACAATACTAATTCTGGGAGCAAAATAATTGAAATATGTTTGTATAGCTCGTGTGGAATACCATCAGGGCCAGGTGCAGAGCCTACTCTCATGGACTTTATAACCCCCTGAAGCTCTAAAGCCGGGACAGGCTGAAGTAATGAATCTGTTAGAGAATGAGATAAACAAGGCAGATCGCAGTCCTCGAACCATAAGTCAATACCACTGACGTCACCAATAGGAGCCTGAAACATGGAGGAAAAATGCTTATCCAATTCCACCAAAATGTCTGATCTTTTAGTTAATATGGCACCCTGTTTTGTAGTGATGAGAGAAATATGTTTCTTTTGGTGTTGAGAAAGGCCAGATTGAAATGGATTAGTGAAAGCTTGAGACCCTTGAGTCCCAAACCTTTGTTCCGCCAATAATGATTTATGTCTATCATACTGAATGTCTGTCGTCTGTTGTTTAACCAAAGAGATCTGAGCAGATAAATCCAAATGATATGACATGTTTGGAGAAGATGGTTTGCAACTCCTTTTTGTATAAAAGATACTGGTCTGCTTTGTGTCTTCCTATACACTGCCCTATCAGTTTAAAATAAGACTGAATGTCCCTTTTAGTATCCTCCCACCAAATCTGGACATCATCATACAAAAAAACACACTGACTTCCTGGCCTGTAAAAGCCCCTGAAAGCCTTCATATACTAAAGGAGTATTCAATAATGTGAGATTCATTCTCCAGTACCCCCGACCCCTCCCCATTTTTTCAAAATTGGAAACTGTAAGACTTAAAAGCACATGATCAGAAGAAGGTAGGGGCACAGTGGCAGATTTAATAATGTCCAAAGTTTGAGAGATGAACCAATAATCAATTCTGGTAGAGAGAACCCCTCTGAAATGTGTTTTTGGGGGAAGACACCCAGGCTTATCAAAAGCATCTTTCAAGCTACTATTGGTAAGAAGAGTATTGAGACAAGAAACTTCGCAAAAAACCTTTGACATCTGAGACCCTCTGTCAGTCTTGTACCCACTGCAGTTGAAATCACCACCCAAGAGAAAATAACTGGAAATAAACAAATAAGGTCGGATGGCTTGAAACAAGTCAATCCGCACTTTTATGTTTGTGGTGCGTAGACATTAATACATCGAAAAGCTGCTGCATGCAATAAAATATCTAGCAAAAATGCTTTACCAGGGACTATATCTACCTGGTGTATAATAGTAATATCAGGGTTATTCAGACAAATCCCTACACCACTACATTTATCTTCTCCCATAGACCAAAAAGAAGCACCAAATAACCATGCTGAGCTAGCAGAAGTCACATCTTCCAAGGAATGTAACCGAGTGTCTTGTAAAAAAAGATATCTGAGGGGAGAGAGGACAGTTGTGCATAAGTCACAGCTCTTTCCTGCTCAGATCTGATGCTGTTAGCATTCAAAGAGGCTACAGCAACATCATATAGCGAAGCAGATACAGAAAATGCTCATCAGCCTTTTTTTTTTACCCGAGCTCTGGAACCCAGTCTCCGAGCCTGGGGTTTGGGGTCCTGGTCTTCCATTGGGAGTTCACCCCTTAGATCCCCCATCAAGCTGGGAAGAATGAAAGGAGGCAGAATCTAACTCAGAGCCCAGGTCGCCATCCTCAGCAGGGAGACCGTCAAATGTATTCTGCATGGGAAGAGGGTCATGAAGTGATTGTGCCACCTCCCACTCTTGCGTCTGGTACTCCTATGTCTCCCAACTACCTGAAATGGATCAGGAACCAAAAGGGGATGGGGCATATCCTGGGATGGGCCACCAGGCAGGGACACAGGTACTGGGTCAGAAAGTAAAGGGTCAAAGGAAACTGGTGCAACTTGTTGGACCGTCACAGGGGCAGAGGTGGATGGAAACATCACCGGAACCACAGGACCAGGAAAGGGTTCCAGTGGGGGGGAAGACTGGAGATTGGGTGGATGTCTGCTAGCTTGTTTCAAAGCAGAATTGCTATAATAGTTCTGTATGGCATAATCATTGTTAGAAGTGTTATGAGAAGGCCAGGGGCAGTCAGTGAATGAGTGACCATCGTCACACAAGCTGAACTTCAAGGGGCCCCTACAATGAAACATGGAGGGCCCGATTCTCAAACTCTGCACCAAGATGCAAGGTGCATGTGCAAGCAGCAAGCTGTGCCAAGACACAAGCAAGATGGGATTCACAAATGCACCATGCGTGGAGGCAAAGACCTGCTGCGTCACGCACCCCATACACCAGCACAGTGGCAGAAGGCAGCTAGCGCCATGACTCATGGTGCGTTACGACAGAGGTAAGACATGTAGGATGCAGGAGTGCTGTTCACAAAGGGGCACCGAACAACAGATATCAAACACCTGCTACGCCACACAGAGCTGATCTAAGGGGACTTAGAAAAAGGAAGTGAAGAGGCAGGCTAGTGATACAGGACTGAGACACAGTATTGTAGCAGGACAGAGAGAGAGGAATCCCAGGAGGATGTTTGCATCACAAGCTCTACTGGGCATACAGCTGGCCAGGCAATGCCATAGGTGACGTGCCCACCAGGCTACACAACAGGGTGGCGCTGCACAGCAGGTGCACAGACAGCAGCAACCCAGACACCGGAGGCATGCCATGCATGTGTACTGGCCACGCACCCCCACATGGACCTGAGTGAGGAGCAGTGCATTGCACGATGTCAACTTGGCAAGGCAGCCATAGCAGAGCTATGCCAGGAACTTGACGCTGACCTCAGAAGCAGGACCCGGAGAGGCCATGCCAAACCAATAGAGGGCACCTAACTTCACAGATGATGAGACAGTGCTTCTCATCAGCCTGGCTGAGCAGTGGAGCAGGGTGCTGTTCCCAAAGGGGACACAGCATTCCAGCCCAGCAGACAGGAAGAGGGTGTGGTCAACTATAGGCAGCAGGCTCCAGGCAGTGTCTGGAATAAAGAGGACCATGCGGCAGGCCAGGCACTGTTGGAATGACCTGGCCTGGAGGGAGGGTGGCTCCTTGCCCACCTGAGGAGGATGGCACGAGAGGCAGATGTCCAGATGCATGGAGGATGCCCACGCCAGGCAGGTATGTGGCACCAGTAACATGTCCAACACACAGCACACTACAGTGACCTCGACTGCACAGAAAGGAACTGATGATGTCACACACCATTGTGTCCCCGCAAGTGAGGGCAGAGATGCTGAAGGCCAGGGCAGGCCCAGGGAAGCTGGACAGGATGGAGATGGCAGAGGACCCCACAGAGAGCAACATCACCAAGGTAGGTGTGCAGCAGTCATGACATGTATGCAGCTGTGTAGGCTACTGTGTGGGGACCAGAAGACAGGGGGGGTTACACACACACACACACACACACACACACACACACACACACCCACACACACCGGCAGGCTGGCACAGGTTACCGTGGCTGGAGGGTGCTGGTAGGGCACAGGCACCATGGACACATGTGTGGGTGTGTGCCCCACACATGGTCGGTGCATGTCACAGCCCATGCAACACATGACATGGCATGGTGGTGGCCTGCGTTGGTGGTGTGGGCAACATGCAGGGAGGCAGTGCATTGGCATGTGGTGCATTCACTGGCTGTCACTTTGTGTTCCAGGTGCCCATGGTGGTGTGAGGAGTGAGCAGCAGGGCCGGGATGCACGGTGGCATTTCCTGGAGCTGACGATGCGACGCCTGAAGCAGAGTGATGCACGAGTGTACACAGCCAGGACCCAGATGATAGCCCAGGGTGGGCAACAGGTGGCCCCACAGCAGGGTGCAGAGGATGCAATGGATGAGGAGGATGTGGAGAAAGCTGAGGAGGATGTCCCGGATGCCTGACAGGAGCATCATCGGAATGCAGGGCAAGGCTACAGTGATGTGGGACTGCGTGCAGCAGGTGACACGGCCGACATGGCAACAGGTGGGGACGCCCATGGCACAGCTGGCCAGGTGGGCGCTAAACCAACTGGGGATGAGGATGCCCCCATGCATGGCAGTGGTGATGCAACCCCCGACCATGGTCCAGGGCATCCCAGGAGTGAGAGGGACACGTCGCCGGATAGGCACACGAGGGGTGCTGTTGACATGCAGTCACAGCTGCATGCCCTCCATGACTTTGCCTGCACATCAGACCCATGGCTAGGCAGCTGACTGACCTACAAGTAGCAGTGCAAGCCCTGCTGGACTACCTGGACCGGATTGGTGGACGATGAATGGCGGACATGTGCATGCATCAAAGTCCTGGTCCCTCCCCTGTAATAGCGGACTTGAACAGGACAGGGCTTACTGGGTAGTATGGACACAGGTCACTGGGACATTAGGGATAATGTAGCTGTGCATGCACTGCAGTTAAGTGCATCACTGATGTAAGCCTATTGCAGAATGTGGGGCTGTGCCCATTGCACTGTGTACCTCTTGGTACATCATGACTGTTGCTGTTGTGTGCTGCTTATGTGTTCCCAATACAATGTTGTTCAATGTGCAAGCTGTGTCTGTGTGTCTCTCTGTACTGTGCATGCTATATACCTGTCTATGCTGTACACCGGTCGGGGACAACCATTGTGTGGGTAGCAGCCCACAGGGCCTCTGCAGGGCATCATGTGGTCGACAGGGACTGCTGTCCAGCAACATGTGGACAGCACCGCAGTGTGCCACAGGGTGTGATGCTGCCACACGCTGGGCACAGTGTCAGAACACTGAACCCTTGTGGGCCTGTGCCAACCAGTGTACGGGTCCTTTTAGTTCCACAGTGGCATGCCACAGTGGGTAAGCCAAACCACCAGTCAACAAGGTGGTACCCCGTGGTTTGGGCCTGCATGTGTCGTGCATGTGTTGGTACCAGCCGTGTGGGGCCGGGTGGTGCGGCATGGTATGTGGCCTACCACAGGGCCCACCCAGTGGACTGCTGTATGCAGCTCTGTATGGCTGCTGTGGTGGAATGCCCCATGGTGGGAACTGTGTGTGGGTCGGTGCTGGGTGGTCTGTGGTGCCCCTTGTATGGTGGGGAGGTGACAGTCCTGCGGCAGCCATGCACCTGGGTGTGGGGCACACATGGCATCATGGACAGGTATGGTACCGTCTGTGCCAGGGGCCGCACCAGTGCTGGTGCTCCACACCATGGTGTGTGCACCCACCGCCCAAACTGGCCACATGGGGGGGCTTGTTTGGTTGGCGGTGGATGGGGGGTGCATGTGTGTGGGAGTGCAGTGTGAGCAGTCTGTGGCATGCCATGGTGTATGCACCCGGGTGCATGCAACAGGTCCCAGGGCTGGCACTAGGGGCCATGCAGGTGTCCGGTATGTGTCTGCAGGGATGGTGGTGTGTTGCTCGCTAGTGTGTGTGGGGGGGTACCACTGTCAGGGGATGCATTCTTGTGTGCGTGTCCCAAGCTGCAGTGCCATGGCCATGGGCAATGTACAGGGGATGTGGGTTACAGGTGCATGCGGCACGGGTATGCATGGCATAGACACCTGCACATCCATGTGTGATGTGTGTTGTGATGTGGTCTCTGCTCATGGTCAGGTGGGCGCAGTGGACCATTGCAAGGTGGTGGGCAGCACCATAGGGTGAACCGCCCTCCGATGAGCATGCCTGGCATGCTGCATGCATCTTAAAGGTGTTTGTGTGCTGGCCTCCCCCTTCCTGCCTACAGTGTCCGGTGGCTCACTCTGTGCAGTGCATGGTGGCTGTACTGCCGTGCTGCTGCCCTGTGTAGCTTCTGGAAGTGTGGCATGCTCTGGCTGCACCTCAGCCACAGGTGGCACTGTGTGCACCCTGTGCCTTTGTGACCGCCATCGTGTCACCAGGGGTATCTGTTGTGCTGCAGCGATCTCAGTCAGTCTGCTGCTGTCATCCCCGCTACCTCCAGTCCTGCTGCTAGCTGCTGCCAACTGTGCAACGGGTGCTGTTGCTGGTGCTCCTTTGCCTGGCCATCTGCCCTTCACAGGTCATACCACCTGCTTCAGGGTGGGCTCTCTTGCGGCCTTGGGAATGGGCTGGCATGTGTTGTCCCAGCCTCCATGCTGCACTGGGTGGTGGCATGGCCATGCTGTTGGCTTTCACTGTACCATCCTGTGTCTGTCCAGGCTGTTCCACATCACTAACACGTGGGTGGGTGTCCATCCCCCTGTGTCTGTCATGGTCCAGTACCACTGTGTGTGGGTGCACACCCTCATCTGTGTTACTTGGTGTTTTGCCATGGTTGTCAACCATGCCCTGTGCGGCTGTGGCCCCCTGCAGTCTGTGCCCCACTGCGCTGTGTCCAACCTCCACATCAGCATCGCTGTGTGGATCTGGCTCATCCCTGCTGTCTGTTGAGGCCACATGGCTCTCGTCAGTGGCATCTGCATCTGGCTGCTGTTCCCCATTGGCTGTGTGTATGCCTGCTGTGTCACCCACAGCCCTGTCCTTGAGCACAGTGGTGTTTGACATGGGCAGTGTTGGCACTGTGTCTGGCTGTTGTCCCGTGGGCATCAGTGGCTGCCCTATGCCCTCTGTGCCCTCATGGCCCTGTCCCACTTCCTGTCTGCTGGCTGTGTTCCCCATGCCGTGGTGGTTGTCCACTGTCCCTCTGTCTCACCACCATACATTGCAGTCCAGCCATACCTGTGGGACCGGTGCAACACCAGCTGCCTGCTGCTGCATTCATCTTGCAATCTCCTGCACTGCAGTTGCCATTGCCGATGTTGCCTCTGACTGGGTGATCTGCTGCCCCGTGCTGCATTCCATGATCATGGTCTGCCATTCTATGGCATCCGTTTGGCATGTGACACACAGCCATATGTCCTGGAGTAGCCTTGTTGACTGTGTTGTTTGGCATGCCCCTTCCTGGCTGTGTGGATATCTGCCACTGTCAGCTGCAGCTGTCCCATGTGTGCAGCCGTGGCAGTGGTGTGTTCCCAGATGCTGTCCTGTATCCCTGCCAGCTCTCGCTGTGCTGCCTCCTGGGTGAGCAGGACATCCTGGCAGTATCACAACAAGTCTTCCCCAAGGTCATCCACCAGTGGCAGTGGAGTTGCACCATCTTCACCTGTCCCACCTGCACCTCCATGGTCCAGTGTGGCGGTGTGGTGTGCCTGGCTGCCACAGCTTACAGTGGTGGGTGCATTGCCCACCTGTAGCACCACAGGGCTATCCCCTCTGTCCCCCTGCCGCTGTGTGTCCACCGAGGTCTGGCACTGTTCAGCAGTTCTGGCCACGGGTGCTGCTACTGCTGGATGATGTGGTGGTGCTGTCAGTGTCACTTCCCTGCTGGGCCTCTGACTCACTATCTGTCACCCTCCTGTGGGCCTGGCTCACTGTGCTGTCACTGGTGGATGCCTGCTGCTGTTCCTCATTGCTGCTGCTGTGTCCGCTGTGCCCTGATGCTTCACTGTCACTGTGGGTCACTGCATGGCATTGCGTTGGTGTTGCCTGACTGGCTGTGGCCTGTTGGCTGGTTGCTGTGGTCCTGACACCTGCTGGGTATACAGACAGATGTGCACAGTGCATTACCTCGGTTGCCCACATGCCGGTATGTGTACAGTGCCACGGTGCATGTCCAGCCTGTGGCGACCAGTGCAGGGGTCACCTCCTGCATCTCCCGTGTCTGCATGGAGGGCCAGGCCGCACTGTGTCCCATTATGCCTGCCCCCGGTCCCTGTCCATTGTGGGACCCTGGTGCCCCTGCAGTGTGTCAGCCTCCACTGGTGGTGCCACAGTGGCTGTCTGCACAGTGGTGCCACCCGCCACATGCATGCCCGGTGCTTACCTTGTGCATGTTGTTGCCAATACAGGTCTAGCTCTGTGTCGCTCTGTATGCTGCGTGTGCTGATCTGTGCCACTACACATTCCTCGTCTGTGCTGAGGGTCCATGGTTGTGTGGGTCCTCTTCCCATTGCCATTGTGCAGTGCCTGTTGTGGGCTGCCTTCTCCTTGGCATGGCACTTGATGTCACAGTGCCGCTTCTGCAGCTCCCTCACACTGCGCTTGCTGGGTGCCACTGCATTCACTAGTCTGGCTACCTCGTCCCATACCTCCTGCCGCTTTGCCCATATCTTCTGGTCCCCTCTCTGGGACAGTAGCAGGTACACCTGTTGGGTGTCACACACAGGTCAGGGCCTTGCACCATTGCCCCACATATTCTTGTCCTCCTGCCATGCATCACACTTACCTGGGCATCTATTGCATCCAGGAGGATGTCTGTCTCTTGGTCTGTGAAGTTCTTTTTCCTGGTGTGCCCAGTCTTCTCCCTCTGTGTCCCTGGGGTTGGCTGCCCCCCTGTCTTCTTGCTGCATCTTCCCTGGTTCGGCCATTCCTCCACCCCTTGCATTTAGATGCTGCCTGCACCTTGCGTGTTGCCCACACTATTTATTTGGCACACTGTGCATTCTTACACCATGTGCACTGCATCTGGCACATGGTGCGTTCCTTATAGAATAGGGTGCATTGCCTATGACACAGAGGGTTTTGGTGCATGGTGCATCTGATGCACCTTGCGCCGCTCTAAGGTCATCCTTGAGAATTGGGCCCGCAGTGTCCAAATTCCCCACACTGGGCACATTTAACAATATCACATGTATGGCTTAAATATCTAGGAGACCCACATTTGTAACTGTGATGGGGCTGACCCAGATAAAAAATAAACCCCTTGTCACGACCAGTGTAGAAACAGTTTGGGAGATGTTGTAATCCAGAGTCATCCTGATGAAGATTAATTTTCACCCTCCACTCCCCGGTCCAAAAACCTTCTTTATATAGGATGGGGTCGGGATTGCCCTGGATTTTACACAGTTTTTCCAGCCAGTACAAAATATCCATGATATTAACTCCCTCATTGCAGAAGAAGACAGTTATGACCTTAAAGGTTTGTTTAGTGAGGGGTATAGCTTGGAACTTTTCCCATAAGGGATTTGTTTTCATGGTAGCATATTTTAGCCAGAATCTATCCAGGATGTCAGGAGATCGAAAACTAATGTCAAAGGGTTGTTCCCCTGATAAATGGATAAGGGCATACACTTCAGCAGGAGAAAATCCCATTTGTTATTTAAATAAGACTTTTCCCATATAAAATTTACTAGAGGTATCATCTACAGGCCTCAAAAATGAAGGTGAATAGCATAGCGCCATTTAGCCAGCTCAACCGGCCTTTTTAAAATGCTAGCATAAGTAGGAGCCTCTGCCTGCTCCTGAGCCAGTGTAGTAATGTCAACAAGGATAGGAAGGTCCTCCCCCCTGTGTCATCCTGCCGAGAAGGCAGTCCAGTAGTAACATCAGAAAGATCACCCGTGGGAGTTACTTCAACAGTTAGTAGTGGCGAAAAAGAAACAGTACTTGTAGTAGCTGAGAGATCTGTTAGGAGGGGCTCCATGGGTATAGGGTCCACATCCTGTAGAGTAGTATGAGTCACCAGGGTGGGATCCAAATCCACAGCCTCAGAGGCCCTAAAAGCCACTGGTGACTTCATAGAAGATCCAGGGAGCGGCACTGCGGGATCAGGAGTCCACATACCAGAAGCTTGCCGGGTCCAGCCTGCGTCCTGCAAGGCCACATCAGTAGACCAAGAGGAGGGATCCAAGAAATCTTCAGGAGGTGCAGCTGTACAAGCCGCTGCAGGCATATGTCAGGGGGACTAGCAGAGGCAACAAAAAGTTTTTTACTGTGGACCGGCATCTGTGAGGGTGATGGTTGTTGTGAGCGCTTCCGTTTCGCTTGTTCCTCCTCGGATCTTTATTGAGCAGCAAAATATTCCTTTTTAGACATTTGAAGCCAGTCTGCCAATCTCCATAAATCCTCCTCCAGAGGAGCATCTGGGGGCTGTACAGAAAATCCCAATACGGGCTGCTGGGGAGTCATGAAAATCGCATCTGTTCCAGAATCCGGTATATCCACATTCAGGGGGAGAGGCTCACCACCCGAGATCGATTGCTGGCCGCCATGCAGGAGCAATCCAGCCATCTCAGGAGCCATCTCCGTCGGTGGTACAGAGCTTCCTCCTCCAACGGCAGCCATCACAGAGTGCGGAACCCTGATGGACAGAGACACAGCGCCCTCTGTCCACAGAGTAGGGAATTTCCCCGGTGTTCTGGCCAAATTTCCCCCCATTCACTAAAAATACCACCAACAGCTTAATCTGGCTCAAGGTTAGTTGGCATTCATCTGTATCCCCCTTCCATGGGTTGTGCCTGAAAATAGGCAGAATTCGTCTAGTGCATTTACCCGGTCAACAAAAACTAAATAAATACATTTAGAGTGCTTCAAAACAGCAAGTGACTGAGAGAGCATCACATGCTTGGACGCAAAGAGTTCCAGAATTAAGGGGCACATACAGCAAAAACCAGGGGGCCAAGGAACACCTGCATTTCAGGAGAGGTTGAGAGTCCACAGACCTTAAGGAGTAAGAAGAGCCACCAGGGAGCAGCAGGAACAAAGGGGTTGAGCAGGTTGATCATGTGATTAGCTGTTCTACTATGCGAGCAAGCACAGGAGTGCTTCTATTCACAAGAAGGCAGCCGCCTGTGGAGGTGGGAACATTGTGTCAGTCACCTCCACCGTGCCTGGGAGTGCTTCTATTTAGAAACTTTGGGTGTGGGGGGAGGGGGAGGGTTGGAGATGAGTGCTGATGCGGGGTGGGGGTGGTGGGTGGATGATTCTTTACAAAGGAAAAGTGCTAGAGGAGATGTCAGCTAGCTGTGGAGGCAGGCGGGCTGTGCCTGTCACCCATCATGGGATTTTTAAAAAAAAACTTAAATTGTGGGTAATGGGGTGGATAAGGGTGGGACTGGATTTGTTGCAGAGGATTGAGGGACAGGGGTTGTAATTTAAATGACTAGGCTTGGGAGAAGGGTGGGGGGCTGTTTCTTTTACTTTTTCTTACCCCACAGGTACACGAATAACAAATATGAATATAAATACAAAATTTCCAAATATTTGGGGCACGGAATACAAATATCGGGCCGAATATTAGAAATAAGGTATTCGCTCACCCCTAGTGACAATATCAGGGAGACAGTTTATGAAGACTGAGAAAAGAAGGTGGCCTAGAATAGAGCCTTGGAGAATGCCCACAGTTACGTCAGCGATGCTAGAAGTAACAGAGTGTAGTCTGACTTGTTTCTTTCTACCAGACAGGTAGCTTGCAACCAAGCAAACAGCTATGAAGGAGACATGAAACAAGTTTAGTTTGTTGCAGAGGAGCTTTCTACATGAGGCAGGAAATGTTCAGTTTAGGGGGAATTAAATCTTTAACAGGTGACTGCAGAATGAGTTTCAGGGGAGGGCAAGTGTGATGTGATGAAAAACCAGCCTTCTAAATGTGATTATGACCAGAATAATTACTTGACTCAAAATGAATAACACCAGATATGGGGCTGTTATAACAGCTCCCTGTTTGCATATGCGTGTGTGTATGTGTGTGTTATTTTATTGGACCTTGTATTTATATGTTAACTGCAATCATAAGTCTAATTAATTATTCATGAGCTAAACTAGCTCACTGATTGGCTGCCGTGCCAGTCTGAAATCTCTTAGAAATGACTGGCATGGCAGCGTTACTTGGCTCACGTGCTGTAAGCAAACAGCAGTGGTGCCAAAACAAAACTGTTTTCAGTGCTAAAGACCTGATGAAAAAATTCTCATTATTGCGATTAGACTTATAATCAGAATAATGACCTCAAAGCTGGTCATTTCCTTTGATTTATGACTGGCTGGGTGGGGTTGACCCTCGGCTGTGCCTTGGGCAACCCTTCCCCCCAACCAGTTTTTAATCGCCAGGAAATGACTGGCTGTTTGGTCATTATTGCTTAAATATAAAGTCTATGTCTACTGTGTACCAGTATGTTAATTACCTAATATTTTACTTGTAATGTAAATGTCTATATTTACTGTGTATCTCTAGGTTATTACCTCTACTGACCCTTTTTTCCCCCCTTCCCCCAGTTCGCAACTGCAAACAGCCCCTCCCGGACTCTGCTTGCCTAGTAGAATATGTTTTAAATAAATACAGTAAAATTCCCATGTCTTCAGGATTACTGAACTCCATCAAAGCAGTTAAATCCTGATTTTAATTAATTTTCCCTCCGTTACTTGCTAAGCATAACAGTGTCACTACTAAAACGTACAAGCAAACATTACTGGCATTGGTCAATGCTTGCTTTTGTACTATGGCTGGCAGTTATGTATACGTTTGACTCAGAAATGGATAATATGAAGAATTTTTGCCAAGGTGTTTAAAGGGAGGGAATCTTAGAATCAAGGCCCCTACTTTTCTGCAGCACAGTGGGACCAAGTTCTGCGGCAAGACTACCGTTTGCCACAGAACTTCTGCAGCAGTGGTTTGTAATTTCTGCGGTAGTTCTGCAGCACTAACAAACTACCACATCACAGTGTCAGCTTGTCATCCTGACTTCACTTTCATGGCAGTGGTTATAGCAATCAGGACAGTGGAAAGCACAGTAACACTCGTTCAAAAGATAACAGACATATAGAAATAATTTTATGCCTAAAAAAGCAAAACAAATCTCTCCCTTAAGGTCCTAGCCTATTGCATAAATGAAATATGCAGAGGGAACCTTATGTGGTAAATAAGGTATTTCTATATGCATGCTATCTATTCCACTAATGAGGTCTCCACTGTGTATCACTTATATATTTATATGTGCTGTTTACACCACTCATGAGGTTCCCACTGTGTATCACTTATATATTTATACACAATCTGTAACATATATACAAATGTGTGTGTGTGTGTAGTGAGAAAGTGAGAGATACTGTATATATATGTGTGTGTGTGTATATCTGTGTGTGTGTATATTTAGTTAGGGTTGAGTACACCATTTAAGGTTAAAGTGTGAAACTTTGCAGCTTAATAACTTTGCCACTGTATGACAGATTTGCCTGACATTTGGCAGACATAGAGTGGGACTGTAGATCTCTGGATCTGCCAAGTTTCGTACTGATCGGATATATGGTTGTGGAGCTATAAAGCACCGATTCGTGTCGCATTGACGCTTTTTTTGGGCATTCTTTGCATGCGCCTACAGGTCACACAGTTTGCGCAACCAGTCTGAAACTAGGGTTGTCAGAACCCTCTGAAGTTCTGGGTTCTAGTTCTAGTCTAGAACTTTTGAAAAAGTTCTAGGGTTCTAATCTTTTTTAGAACTTTTTAGAACTCGAGCCCTATTTTTTTATTGTGCTGCCAGTAATGAAGATAGTAATAAAATACATGTAAAGAAAAAACTGTTCAATATAAGGGGGGAGATAAATTATCATGTGTGACATTGATAGGAATACAACTAGGTTTATCTATGGTTTCTTCTATTTGCTAAAGCCAGCAACTTAGAACGTAACAGGCCCACCCACCCACCCATATGTTAAAAGTTTTCCTGCTGCAGCTGCATCATAGTTCCTTAGTGAAAGAAAGAGGCACATTAGCCATTTATGTACTCAGTTATATATATACTCATCGTCATGTATTATGAGAAAAAATAACTGATATTACCTAATTTCAGCTATTTGCTGCTTTCTGTTTTAAATGAGTAAATCAAAAGTTGCTATGTTTAAAAGAAAGCTTTTATAACAAAGTCAAGCCAAGTACTACAGCAGCAGCGTGTGGAACTGTTACAAAACATATTATGTCATAACGTAGTCAGTCAAGACATTTGAATAAAAAAAATATGCCAGTCATTGTTGCTGGCAAAAAATGCATGCAATTTTCTAAGATAATGCATACATATACCAACATTTTTGTTGGCAAATTGAAGTAATACATACAACTTTCTAAGATGATGCATTTTTGCAGCTGATATTTCAATAAAATCTGTATTTCAGTCACATAAATGAAAAAAGTGGTTTCCTCACCACATACTAACTTAAGGAACATTTAATGTAGCTGCAGCAGTTGGCATGTGATGTTTAAGGGACAGCGTCTGTCAACCCCATTATGTATCAAATTATCACTACTTGTAAAGCAAAACACTTTATGATAGGTCACATTCTGTGAAAACTGCTGATGCAGATTTTCTTTTTAGTTCTGATTCCTTTATTCTTTTTTTTAAAGGGGACAGGACAATTGTGCTAGGTGGCAGCAGTTTGCAATGTATTTAATAAGAATATATATTATGTGTACACAGTAGGTTCGGTCTGTCATCATTTTTTTCCTCACCATCCCCAGCCAATCACGAATCTGTAAATGAAAGGACTAAAACAACACCCACCTTTCACCCCATCACCCATTCCACTTTTCTTCCACCACCCTCATCTGTGCAGTAGCACCCATGCCACCCTTACACCCATGTTAAAACCAACCCACAACCCTCACCCATGTACTAGCATCCATTTTTGGTTTATGGCTAACATTTCTATAATTGAAAAAATAATAAACAGCTACCAATTAGAACTCATTGTTTTGTCCTCTTTAAAATTGAAAAATAGACCGTCTCCTGGCCCAGCCCCTACTGATGCACCACAAAGTCACAGAAGGTGAATCCAAAAATATATGTTTGCACTTTAACTATAAATAATATGATACAGAAAGGATTGACGTAACAGTGTCCCTTTTATGCCAAATTTGGGCCTGTTCCCACTGATGTTAAAATTGCCCTGTATATAAAACTTGTTGACTTTAGTTTAGACCCTAGCTACAAAGCAGTCTGCTATGAAATGGTGAAAGTTTTGGGGGGTATATAGTCCAAGGTAGCAGACCGAGAAAGGAGAGAGACAACCAAAGTCATCACAGTCTGTAAAAGTTTCCTTTTTGGTGCAGAGAGACTCTGTCCCACACAGTATTTACCAGCCATTACCATCTGAGTTGTCATCACCATCAACATCCACAACATCAATCACTTCAGGATCAGCTTGTATACTCTTGTAGGGATACGAAAATCTTGACTTATTAACTTTAATAAAAGTTAACGTGTGTACATTTTCTGGCAGCAACCTATTTCTGGTGTCTGTCACAATATTGCCAGCTGTACTAAACATGCATTCTGAAGAGACACTTGTTGCAGGACAACCAAGATATTTACAGGCTTCATCATACAGCTCTGTCCAAATTGACTTTTTTGATCTCCAGTATTCAAAAGAGCGTGCATCAATAGGAATAGGCAGTTCTTGCAGGTAACTGTCTACCATGATGGACAGAGACCGCTCAGAAGAGGAATCAGCAGAAGCAACTGGTATGGCAGCAATTTGGGAAAGGTTTTGCCACAGATTTAGCTTGCTACTAAGGGTTGAAGAAGTGGCAGTTGTGGAACAACTACTGTTAATGTTTGGTGACTTTTCCAGTTCTGTACCCTTTGAAGATGAATCTGCATGTTGTGGTGATGACAACCTGAGGGTACTGTGCGTGTCTGTGTTTGACTCCTGTGAGTGCTGCAGCTCATCTAGCAACATACATTTGTACTGCTCTATATCATCTGTTTTTGGAAGATGTATAGCCTCGAACCTGGGATCTAAGAGAGTTGCAAGATATAGTGTCTTGATTTAGTCATTGCAACTAATTTGTCATTAGTTTTGGCGCTCATCATTCTCTTTAAGAGATTCCCATGATACAGGCGACATGTTGTCTGCACTTCAGATCTGTCTTTTCTATTTGTAGATTTAGAACACTAAGATGATGTGAAATGAGCATTATGAGTGGGATAACCTGACTCACAGATGCACTTCAGAAGACATGTCCCTTGTAGCTGTCTCAAAGGAGCTAGGATACAGCACACTGTCTCCATTAATTTCCACTGCAGCACAGACAGCATAATGCCATCTCCAATAATGTAACTGGAGCAGTACTCATGTACAGCTTGCTTTTGCTCCAAGAGGCGCTGCAGCATATAAAGCGTTGAGTTCCAACAAGTGGAAACATTTTGAATCAGCTTTTGCTGGGGCAGCTTGTGTTTTTTTTGCAGTTCGGACAATGTCCCTATAGCCTTGGTTGAATGTGAAAAGTGAGTCACAATTTTTTTGCAAACAGCAATCATACCATCCACTTGTGTTTCGTTGCTGAGAAATCCCGTGACAATTAAGTGTAAGCAATGTGCAAAGCAAGAAGAATGCAGAAATCCTCCATCCTGTACTGCTTTTAAGATGTTGGCTCCATTGTCACTTACTATGAAGCCACATTTTAGACCGTGAGAATAAACCCATTCGTCAAGGAGGTCATTTAGTTCCTGCAAGATGTTTGCAGCAGTATGACTTGCCTCAAACTTCTTTATATGCAGCAGCGCCATCTTTTGGGGTGTCTTTGTTTTGAAGAAGCACAAGAAACGTGACCCAATGAGCGGTAAGGGACATGTAATCTATGTTTTGAGTGCTGGTCCACATATCTGTTGTGACATGAATAACCCCACCCTCTGCAGTTTTAAGTGCAATCATCACTGTCGCTTTTAAAGCCTGATAAATGTTTGTATTTCAACATAGGAAAAGTACCTTCGATGAGGAACATTGTAACGAGGCTCTGCTAATGGCATGAGCGCCCTAAAATCCTCATGATCTACCAAAGAGTGTGGGAGAAGGGCTCCGGCTAACAGTTCACCAATTCGGTGATTAAGATGAAGGGTCTTTGGATGATTTCTAGTAAAGGTATTCTTCCTTTCAAATGCCTGAGACAGTGTTAGCTGTTTGCAACATGTCCCTGCTGGTTTATTATATACTGTGCTTCGATGGGCAGATGGACGCAGAGATGGTGGACTAGGACTTATACATTCAGTGCCATCACTGGATGTGCAACTGGTACTAATGGTGCTGGCATTGGTGGTAACAGTGATCCTAGGTCTGGCAGTGGTTCTGCCTGCATCAAGTTCAGACAATTCAGTATCCATTTCAGATTCCTGACCCTTCTCACGTGTGGTCTGGAAGATGGAGGACATGGGTTTTGGATGATCAAGCAAAACCGAATGCTTTTTCAGATGGCGTTTAAGAGCTGTAGTGCCAAGGCATGACACAACTTTACCACGGCTTACACTCTGTTTACACAGGGAACAAATTGCTCTGCATGGATCAGTTTTACTGACAGAGAAATAATTCCACACCTCAGATGTGACAGATTTTGTTCGAGTGCTAGGAAGATAGCTAAAGACTGTTTGTGTCTTTTCACATGTCCTAACAGAACCTGGGACATGCTCCTTGGTGCTAGAAGAGTGGGCAGAAGACTCTGATGGATTTTCATTGCTGGCCAACACAGAAGTGGTAGATTCAATGGATATGTCCTTTTCATTGCCAACAGTGCTGGATGTATTTGCAAGTGCACTACTTGATTCATTGTCAGCAGACTTGCTCATTTCACTTTGTTGAGGAAGTAATGATTTGTCACGAGACGCAACAGTGTCGGACTGAGACAAACAGCTACTGTCTGAGTCAGAGAGGGACTCACTGTCACTTGCATTATTGCTGCTAGTCACAGGGATCTTAACAGCATGAATGGCATACCTTATGGTGCATCTCCGTGTGACCCCAGCAGCTGTACAGGTTTTCTTAAAAGGTCCCCCTTTACCACACTTCACTGTTGCTCTTTTGCTGTTTGTTGAATTTTTATCACGTGAAACATTTTGGTTATTTCTGTTAGCACCAGGATTACCACTACCACCAACACCTGCTCCAACACCAGCACTAGATGCTTCATCTATGTTGCTGTCAGCCATAACAGACAGTAAGTACCAGTACTACCAGTATACTGCGGTGAACACACCCACATCCAAACAATTCCTGTGTAACAAAGCAATGTGATCTGTGATCGCTGGCTACAACTCCAAAATTTTATTTTGGTTGTGTGATACTGTGATACCGTGGACTGAAAGTAATTGAAGAATATGACAGTTTGTAACTAAAGGATCCCAGGTTCAAGGCTTACAGAATGATTGGGCTGCTGGGCATAGGCATACACATAGCAATCAAGGGGTGCACAGCAGCAGGGTGATGGGCTGACCACAGGAGATGGAGTCACATCGCAGCCAGGGAATGAGAATTATATTTCTACATTTCTGTCATGTAAGGTTAATGCCACCACACAACTGGCCACTGGGCTTCTCTCTGTAACACACACTGGGTAGGGTACAGTGCAGTCAAGGGTGCACAGCAGCAGGGTGATGGGCTGACCACAGGAGACGGAGTCACATACGCAACCCAGGGAATGAGAATTATATTTCTACGTTTCTGTCATGTAAGGTTAATGCCACCACACAACTGGCCACTGGGCTTCTCTCTGTAACACACACTGGGTAGGGTACAGTGCAGTCAAAGGGCACACAGCAGCAAGGTGATAGGCTGACCACAGGAGATGGAGTCACATACATAACCAACAACTCAGAGAATGAGAATTATATTTCTACGTTTCTGTCATGTAAGGTTAATGCCACCACACAACTAGCCACTGGGCTTCTCTCTGTAACACACACACTGGGTAGGCTAGAGTGCAGTCAAGGGGCACACAGCAGCAGGGTGATGGGCTGACCACAGGAGAAGGAGTCACATACACAACCCAGGGAATGAGAATTATATTTCTACATTTCTGTCATGTAAGGTTAATGCCACCACACAACTGGCCACTGGGCTTCTCTCTGTAACACACACTGGGTAGGGTACAGTGCAGTCAAGGGGCACGCACTGGGCTCTCTGTGACACACACACTACACTGGGAAGGGTTCAGATTTAGTTGCCTTTTTTTGCCCCCCTTGTATGCTTGTTGCTGGCAGCTGCTGAGTGTGCAGTGTGCACCACTGACTGAGCAGTGCTGCAGTTTCAAATAATCACATTTCACAAAGGTTCTTCACTTCTTATTTTTTTTTTATTCTATCTCCGAGTCCTCCTGAGTCCTCCTCCAGTCCTGATATTGATTGATCTTGGTCTCGATCCCTCCCTATTCCCCAGTCCCTTCCCAATTCTTGATTAATCCCTCCACCTGTCCTGAACCTCCCCCTAGTCCCACTCCCACCAGATTTTGAGCTTTTTTCAGCCTTTCTCTTGTTCTCGGTCTCACAGGAAAATGGATGATGGAAGTGGCCACTGGACAAGAGTAGCGGTCGCTAACCTGCGCTACAGTTTAGCTAGGCTGCTGCTGCCTCCACTCCGATCCTCTGCAAATGGCGCCTCCTCACAGTTCATCTCCTAAATACCCCCACAGATCCCGCGCTCCTTGCAGCTTACCATTACATGACCCATACGGCCAAGTGCGCCCAGGGTGCAGACAGACAGCGTCTACGCCTCATGATGATTCAACCCTTTTGTGAACCGTTTAGTGTTCGAGTTCTAAGTTAGAACTCGAACACCAGGGTTCGAATCTTTACCGAACTAGTTCTGACAACCCTATCTGAAACCTTCAGAGAACATGCAGCCAGGGTCCCAGATGTGCATTTTGAAGATTTCATGAAAAAATATTAAATGATTCAAAAGTTATTCAAAATACAAGTTTCCCATTATAGTCAATGGGAAAAGTTAACAAAAAGTTCGACAGTGTCACAAATGGAGTTTTTAGTGTCACAAATGACCCTTGTAGTGTCTTGATTCAGCCATTTTTTTTCAGTTACTGGTCACAGAAATGCTTGGCATTAACATTTGGGACCCTCTAGGGACACAATTCTTTTTGTATTCACCTAGTTGAGCCCCAAGGATGCTAGCCATGTCTTTTTTTTTTGCAGTTAAACACCCCAGAAATATGTTTTTGAAATTTTTGTAAACTGTAGTGTCACCTGCGACACTTTTGTGATTTTTTTTGTGAAAGTGTTGTGATTTGTGACACTACTTTGCGACACTATGCCCAAAATAACTGGAATTCTTTGCCACCCTGCTGCAAAAGAACGGTTTGGTCTTTTGGGCTGAAATTTGGAGGGAAGAAAGCCAACATCCCACAGATGTGCCTTTTGGTGGTTTGGTGACAAAATATTACAGGGATGCAAAGTTACGGTACTTCAAAATTGACGCTTTTTCCCATAGACTAATATTACGGTATCTGCCGCGCCTTTCGGGGCCCATATCTTGGAAACGCTTCGAGATATGGACTTTTCGTCAGGAAAATGCTTAGCCCCCCCACTAGGGAGCTAAGTAAAAAACTAGCCAGGAAAGTCATAAATCATGTGAAATTTAAATTTTTTTCTATGTCGTATGGTTCCTGAGATATAAACAATTTAGTATTCCAAGTGCTCATTTTCTGCTCTGAGGCCCATTACTATGCATACATTCTTTATATTTACTGTGTTTCTCTATGCAGCTTTTTGGGAAAAAAAGGGTGTGCGCTTTCATTACTGTTACACTTACTGTTTCCACTTGCGTTTCCGTTACCGTTTGCGTTACTGTTCCCATCTACGCCACCATGTGCGTTACCCTTTGCATTTTCATTTGTGCTGGCATTTGCATTACTGTTACCATTTGCGTTTCCATTACAGTTTCTGTTTGCATTTTGTTTTGCGTCACCGTGTGCATTACCATTTGCATTTGCGTATGGGCTTCTGTTTGCATTTTAATTTCCTTTGGCCTCATCATTGCTGTTACCATTAGCATTTGTGTTTCCAGTTGCAGTACCGCGCCCGTTCGTGTTACCGTTTGCTTCTTCTGTACGCACTTGTGTTTGTGTTTTCCTTTGCGTTACTGTTTACTTTGGCATCATTGTTGCTGTTACTGTAACTGTTTGCATTTCCAGTTGTGTTACTGTTACTGTTCGCATCTTCATCACCGTTTGCGTTTCCCTTAGCGTTTGCGTTTTCGGTTGCATTTCTGTTGATTGTATTACTGTTTCCATCTGAGGCACCGTTGCCTTAACCGTTTGAGTTTCTATTTGCGTTTCTATTACCATTTGCATTTTTCTTACTGTTTGCGTTTCCGTTGGTGTTAATGTTACTGTTTCCGTTACCGTTTGTGTTTCTATTGCCATTAGCATTTGCATTACCGTTTGCATTATCATTTCTGTTTTCATTAACGTTTGTGCTTGTGTTTTTCTTACCATTTGCACTACCATTTACCTTTGCATCACCATGTGCGTTACCATTTACGCTTGCATTACCGTTAGTGGTACTATGTTACAAAAAATTCTCTATTTATAGTGCTCATTCTCAAAAAGAATGGAAATTCATGGCAAAAAAAATCCATTTAATGCATCAGTTAGGGTTTATCCACAGCAACAAAAGTGAGGAAGTTCGATGTTAAGGTTACCACCCCCTTGCACCCCACCTCTGCCCCGACCAACAGGTATTGGGGTGTACATTGGGATCATCGGTCCTAACTCTCATCCCATTCTCCTATACTGCACCACCTCAGCTTATTTACACATGTGATGGGGTGAGAGTTGGGACCGATGACTAGCACGCGATGCCTGTTGGTGGAGGCGGGGTGGGGGTGGGATGCAAGGGGTGTGAAACCTAACATTAGATTTCTTCACTTTTGTCACTTGTCTAACTCTAACTGATGCATTAAATGGAGTTTTGCCATGAATATATATATATATATATATATATATATATATATATAGAACAAAAAGAACCTCTGTCGTAAACACTGAGGCAAGGGTTACCCAAGGGCATTTGGCTGGGAAGCCAAGTTTCAAGAAAATACAAAGTCACACATGCCCCACAATGCAAGCATCATGGGCTGCATATGCAAATCACCACAGAATGTTATGCTGGTCCAACTTTAAGCAGAATTGCATGGTGCCGAAAGGCCTCTCCACACAGTTTGCAAGGGTGCTAACAGAAGACATAACCGTGTTTAGTCCTACCAGGACTCATCAGTATGCCTCGTCTGTTTAACACCCCAGTGGACTGGACCAGCTACCCCTAAGGCAGTGTGCCTGGGATATATTGTAGTGAACCCATTAAAATAAAAAACATTTAAAGACAAAACGTTGGACCAGCATAACATTCTGTGGTGATTTGCATATGCAGCCATGATGCTTTGCATTGTGGGGGCATGTGTGACTTTATATTTTCTTGAAACTTGGCTTCCCAGCCAAATGCCCTTAGGGGTAACCCTTGCCTCAGTGTTTACGCACAGAGGTTCTTTGTCTTTAAATGTTTTTTATTTTAATGGGTTCACCACAATATATCCCAGGCACACTGCCTTAGGGGTAGCTGGTCCAGTCCACTGGGGTGTTAAACAGGCAGGGCATACTGATGAGTCCTGGTAGGACGAAACACGTGTCTATGTCTTCTGTTAGCACCCTTGCAAACTGTGTGAGAGGCCTTTCGGCACCATGCAATTCTGCTTAAAGTTGGACCAGCATAACATTCTGTGGTGATTTGCATATTGCAGCCCATGATGCTTTGCATTGTGGGGGCATGTGTGACTTGTATTTTCTTGAAACTTGGCTTCCCAGCCAAATGCCCTTTGGGGTAACCCTTGCCTCAGTGTTTACGCACAGAGGTTCTTTGTCTTTTAAATGTTTTTTTTTATTTTAATGGGTTCACCACAATATATCCCAGGCACACTGCCTTAGGGGTAGCGGGTCCATTCCACTGGGGTGTTAAACAGACGAGGCATACTGATGAGTCCTGGTAGGATGAAACACGTGTCTATGTCTTCTGTTAGCACCCTTTGCAAACTGTGTGAGAGGCCTTTCTGCACCATGCAATTCTGCTTAAAGTTGGACCAGCATAACATTCTGTGGTGATTTGCATGCAGCCCATGATGCTTTGCATTGTGGGGGCATGTGTGACTTTGTATTTTCTTGAAACTTGGCTTCCCAGCCAAATGCCCTTTGGGTAACCCTTGCCTCAGTGTTTACGCACAGAGGTTCTTTGTCTTTAATGGTTTTTATTTTAATGGGTTCACCACAATATATCCCAGGCACACTGCCTTAGGGTAGCTGGTCCAGTCCACTGGGGTGTTAAACAGGCAGGGCATACTGATGAGTCCTGGTAGGGGCGAAACACGTGTCTATGTCTTCTGTGGCACCCTTTGCAAACTGTGTGAGGCCTTTCGGCACCATGCAATTCTGCTTAAAGTTGGACCAGCATAACATTCTGTGGTGATTTGTACATGCAGCCCATGATGCTTTGCATTGTGGATGTGTGACTTTGTATTTTCTTGAAACTTGGCTTCCCAGCCAAATGCCCTTTAGGGTAACCCTTGCCTCAGTGTTTACGCTGAGGTTCTTTGTCTTTAAATGTTTTTTATTTTAATGGGTTCACCACAATATATCCAGGCACACTGCCTTAGGGGTAGCTGGTCCAGTCCACTGGGGTGTTAAACAGACGAGGCATACTGATGAGTCCTGGTAGGATGAAACACGTGTCTATGTCTTCTGTTAGCACCCTTGCAAACTGTGTGAGAGGCCTTTCGGCACCATGCAATTCTGCTTAAAGTTGGACCAGCATTAACATTCTGTGGTGATTTGCATATCAGCCCATGATGCTTTGCATTGTGGGGCATGTGTGACTTTGTATTTATATATATATATATATATATATATATATATATATATATACACACATATATGTATATGTATATATTTTTGTAATTTCCATGAAATTGCATTGCCATTCATACAGGTCCCACTGGAAATGGAACAGAGGAGTTACTGCAAAACTTATTTTTTATGTCGACCTGCTTCCCCTGACATACTACATAACACCATGAGGCCATGGCATGCATGTGAACCGATTGTGAGATAGAGCTCGCCAGCCCATCACAATGTGTCCACCGTGTGACAGAACACTGCACCATACCTTCCTAAACTCAGAGCAGTAATGTGTTCCACCAATCCCTGTGCTGCCCAGCTAGTTCCCAGAGCTAATCTCCAAACCTGAGTTGCTGGCACGGAAACACAGCATGCTACCCTCTGGCCCAGCAGCTGACCCTGAACACATTTCTTCATAACTTTTGGGTGACTCTATCACCCAATAACAATATGTAATCAATAACCCTGGCAAAAATGTGTACGGCGCAATTATTTATTTAACAGGTCTGTTCTTCCAACAGGTCTACACATTATTATATTCCATTTTTATGGGCATAATTACTTTATTTATCTTAAAAATGACAGTTTAATTCATTTTACCAGTTATTCATTTCAGATGGCATCTCTATACCTTAAAGGCACAAACACGTTTGTACAAAGTGAGGTATGGACTTTACAGGTCTGTGCTATTGAGAAAGTTTTGTTTAAGCTGGCCCTAGTGCAATAATGTAAGACTGAAAATTGTATTAGGTTGTAGTACAGGTTGAACAAATAACACCATGCTTCGTGTGCTGTGCCACTGCCTCTGCAGTGGGAGCTGTGATAGATAAGTGACTGTTCATTTCTGTTGCAGAATGCTGCCATTTCATTAGCTAATGTTTGATGTTATAGCAATGATAACATCACATTCTCAGCATATAGGGGTGTTTTGGATATAAAAAGGGGAAGGGAACTAGATTCTATGGATAAACAGAAATATTAATAAAAAATCACCAAGAAGAGTGAATTCTGAGGCACTGCATAAATTCTGCCGTAGATTGCAAGTTCTGCGCAAAATTCTGCGGCTGCAGAATTCTAGAGGCATTGCTTATAATGCATTAGGAATCGCTTGAAACTGTGTAGGACTGGAATATATCAGATGAAAATTTAGCTCAGAGTTTCTAATGCCTGCAACTATAGTTTTGACACTTGAGAACTATTAGCATTACCGTGACTAGATTGGCTTTAATAAAATTGTTTCTCAGTTACATAATATTTACAGAGCCACAGCAGTAAAACATGTCAGTCTGACTGATCACATCTTGCCGAGCTTCTAACTAGTTGCTACATGGGTCACTTTTCAGGAACGTTCCATACCCTTCAAAACAGCCCATTCAGTGTATTAGGGTACCCCTGTTTTAATCCTATAAAACAGTATGTTTGCTGCATGAGATAGGCTTTGTCCCACATAGAAGGTGAGAATGGAGACTGATGTATAGTAATTATCTGCTCGTAATGTCAATGCCCTTATCTAGTGGTTATTCTTATTTGTTCCATTTTTGATCCGGTTGGTTTAGACTGGATAGGAAGGTAATCAAACCTTCAAATCCCCTCTATGGAGACAAAAATGATAACTGAAGATTCTGGACTTCACAAATTCCTTTATTTACATTTTATTTGCTTAGGACAACTGAGCTGATATGCAACATCTCATTTAGGGTCCTTTCATTACTCACTGGACAGGAGGGAAGAGGGTAGTGAGGAACCATCAGAATGGAAGGATTGCAAGCTGCCTGATGTAGGCATTGTACAGAGGATGGTGCCGGAGTGTGCTGGACCAGGAGCTAAGTGTAGAGATTGGGAGAGGAGACAAAGTGGGGGCAAAGATGCGTGGTAGAGGGGCAGACGGTGAGGCTAGTGAACAAGAGGGGAGATGAGGCAAGAGGAGAATGGGGGTGGCAGTGAGAGGTTGAGAAGTGAGATGGTGACAATTAGAGTAGCGTTGGGAGAGATAGAAAGGGGGAGAGACTAGAAGACAGCTAAAGTTGGGATACTGTAAGAAGAAATAAGTTGGGTTGGGTGAATGGGAGAAAGTCTGGGATAGAACTACTGTAGGTGGGACAGTCATAGCTGCTGAATTGCATTAGGTGTTGTTGAAGTCTGGTTCTGAAGGGTCTGATTTTGGTGCAAGCAAGGCCAGGTGGGAGGTTATCTAGCCAGCTGGGTGATCTATACATAAAGGTTCACTGTGTTTGCACAGTGCAGCAGAAGGGGACCTGGAAGGTAGGAATGAATGTGCTTCTAGTACGGTGGAGGTTATGCATCCTGTTTAGGAGCTGCAGAAGTGAGGAAGGGGCCAGCCCAAGACTAATTTTCTTTGCAAACAGGCAGGTTTGACAAGAGATCCTGTCCTGGAAGTTCAACCAGTCCACTGAGGCGTACAGGTCACAGGTGTAAGTGTAGGGGTGGGCCCCCATGAGAAGACAGCATGCTTTGTTAAGAGCAACACTCAGCAGTCTTTGGAGTGTGGTGCTGGTAGCTGAACCATAGATTATGAGCTCAAAGTCGATATGTGAAAGGATGGAACTAGTAATGGCCAAATGGAGGGCTTCCTGGGACATGCTGTGCCTGTGTCTGTACAGCAGCCCTAGCCTGGTGCTGACCGCTCTGGATATATTATTTATGTGTTCAGTAAAGAATAGGTTACTGTCTAGGGTTATGATAGGTGAGCTACAGTTGTTCATAATCAGTAATTGGGTATTCTTGTATTTATTATGTGTACTAACAAAGAGCATCACTTTGGTTTTCTTACAGTTCATGATTAGTTTATGTTTGGTGAACCAGGGTTCTACTGCATTGAAACTATGTTGCAGCCTGCTGACGAGGGTTGAGGAATTAGGTTGGCTGGTGAAAATCACAGTGTCATCGGCATATAGGAACAGGTTGGTGGGGCAGACTTGGGAAAGGGTGTTAAGGAAGATGCTAAATAGGAGAGGACCCAGGATAGATCCATGGGGAACTCCAGAGTGTACAAGGTGACTAGCAGAGAGAGTGTTGTGTATTTTTACTCTTTGGGTTTTGTCATCAAGGTAGCTCTTAAACCAGGCAATGACATCCTGCGAGAGCCCAAGGATGGGTAGGGACCTAAGTAGAAGGGCATGATTAACAGTGTCGTACATCTTCATGAGGTCAATATAGGTTGCCCCCACGAGGTGCCCATGGTCCAGTAACTTATGAATTTAATCAGTAAACTCGAGCAGGGCAGTGGTGGTGCTATGCCCCCTCTGGAAGTTGTGCTGTTGGGCGCATTGTAAGTTATAGGTGGCAAGATACTCAGCCAGCTGATCAGCAACAATATGCTCCAATGCTTTGGAGAGGAATGGTAAGATGGAGATTGGATGGTAATTAGAGTGGGTGGCTTTGTCCCCATTCTTGTGAACTGGAGCCACCACTGCTGCTTTCCAGACTAGGGGGGAATTGCCCAAGACAGAGGGATAGGTTGAGGAGCTTGGTGAGGGGTGTCAAGGTGAGACGAAGCATTTTAAGATCCAGGGTGTCGCTACTGCACCTGGATTTCCCAAGAACCTGCAGCAGGTATTTTTTTGCAGCCACTGTGGTTACTACATTGAAATAGAAAGGGGAAATGTTGAGGGTTGGGATAACCTTGTGGTCACTGTCCTGAGGGGGAGGGTCATTAAAGAAGTTGGAATGTAGTAGCCCGCTTAGGTCAGTGAAAGCAGTATTAAATATGTCCGCCATTTCTTTTGGGTCCTGAGTGGTAGTGCCTTTAAAACTGAGCATTGAGGCAGGGGATTTGTTGGGCTTACCAGAGAGATTTTTTATGTTCCCCCAGAATTTTTTACTGTTACCCCAGGAGTTAGTGAACAGATTCTGGTAATGGGTAGTTTTAATGAGGCAAACTGCCTGGGTACATTCATTTCTAGCCTCCTTGTACTGTTGCCTGTCTCTGGGCTTATTAGTGGTATGTTCTAGATGCCAAAGGTGATCACGCTTAGCCCAGAGGTTAAGGAGGGGTGCAGTGATCCAAGGGTTGTTAGCTCCTTTGCATTTCAACTTTCTGAAAGGTGCAAAGAGGTCACAGACTTTGTTAAATTGGAAGATGAAGTGCCCCACAGCTAGGTCAACACTTGTGGCTGTATCAATTTGTGGCCAGTCGCACAGGCGGAGGTGCTCTTTAAATTGCTGAAGTTGCTCACTTCTTAATACACGCTGGTAGGATGGCTTGCAGGGGTGTTTGGGAAGTGTAGTTGACCAGTGACACAGGATTGGGGAGTGGTCACTAAGGGAGTCAGGTAATACCACAGTGTCAATGATGCTGTCAGGGCAGTTGGTGAGAATAAGGTTAATAAGAGTTCCAGTTCTATAATTGATCCTAGTTGGGGTTTGGACCATTTGTGTGAGGTCAACAGTGACAACAGCATCCTTAAAAGGGCCAGAATCTGGTGCAAGCCAATTGATGTTGAAATTGCCTACTGCGATGACCTCGGAGCCGGTTAGGCAGTTTGCTAATGTAGTCCAAGACTGCATCAAGGCCAGTTGCAGTGTTCCTTGTTGTGATATATATTGACAGGATGATGAGAGATTTCCCATTGTGACCTATAGTTATTTTGATGGCCAGTGCCTGAGCGCAATTTGCTGCAGACAGCGCTGGGAGTGCATGGCCCTGTAGTGAGTCTAAAAGGTATATAGCACATCACCCCCCTTTCTTACCAACCTGATCTGCTCTGATGAGTGTATAAGCATCTAGGTCAACAGTGGCATCAGGGCATTTGGGAGAGAGCCAGGTTTCAGCACTTGCTTGGATGTCCGGTTTGTGCTACTGCACCTAGGCTTGCAGCCGGTCAAGCTTTGGTAGTAGATTGCAGATGTCAAGAAAAGCAATCTTAAGGCCACTGGAATTAGTAACTTTAGTATGAGGTTGCTGCAGGGGCCCAGGGATAGGGTATACTATTCTTGACAGCAGCAGAAGTAGAAGTGCATTGCAGAGTAACATATGTTTAAATAGCCTGGGTTTGAGGGTAATCGGGTGTTTGGGGGCAGTTGCCAGTATCACAGGCACAGGAAGTGAGTTAGCAGTAGGAGGGATGGGGCAGGCACTTTGCATTTATTATATCCATGCATAAAGGCAGGCTGGGGTGGTGGACTGTGGGAGACCATAAGGAGCCTAAGGATGGCATTACATTGAGTATGAGTGGAGGAAAGCAAACAGGGATGGGGGTCCATAAGTATCAGAAGAAGAACCAGTGGGTGTAGGTGTTTGAATGACAGCATTATAGGTGCAATGATGTCTCAAGGGTCAGCGAGGTAGCACAGAGGAAGTTATGAAGAGGTGTGGGAGAGAGAGGTAGGTAGGTGGAAGGTGCAGCTCCATTTGGGAGCAGATGCCTGTGGGAGCCTTGCTTGATATAAGTAGCAGGATCCTGTTGGGTGGTGCAGCTCTGTTTGGGAGCAGATGTCTGTGGCAGCCTTGCTTGATATCAGTAGCAGGCTCCTGTTGGGTGGTGCAGTTCCATTTGGGAGCAGATGTCTGTGGGAGTCTTTCTTGATAACAGCAGCAGGCTCCTGTCAGGTGGTGTAGCTTTGTTTGTGAGCAGATGTCTAGAGTATACTCTAATCTCTTACTGAGATAATAAATTATAACACCACCATTTTTAGCCATTTAGGATCATTTACTGTACTTAAAATTCCAGGTACTCTCATAAACATATGTTGATGTCCAGTGTTAATAGTACACAGTCTTTTAATGTACTAAGCTCAGTTGGCATATTCTAATTCCCATACATGGATTTGTCTGATTTTCTGCAAAGTAAAACATTTTATTACAAATTCTAGTTCTTCTTAAAAAGCCTTTAAATTAATTTCTAATACACCATCTTAGTGGTGAATAAAGTCAAGAAAAAAATCATGTTAAAGCATATTGTAATATATGGATCATCAAAATAATACTACCGAAAATGATTAAAAAAAATCCTTGTAATTGATAACGCAGAGCACTCCACTCCCAATAATACCACACTTCACTGCCAATAATACTATCGTTCAAACGAATGATAGTATTATCACGAAAATGCCACAACGCATGTCCAACTCTGCCTGGCAAAAAACCCAGTTCCCATGGAGCCACATCCCTTCCTGCATACCCATAGTGATGGCGTGCATCCCCATTGGTAGCTTTTTTCTCAGACCAGGCCGAACAAAGTAAAAAACATGGCAGCGGTTTCCTCTCGCTTAGCGAGAGAAATTCATAAACTTCAGTATTTTAATTTGTTGGTTTTTTCGAATCATACCGTTCAACGGAGTATCTGCCTAATCCTGCATTCACACAACAATGGAAAAGAAAGTAAAGGTAGGAGCGCCTAAACAACATATTTTTACGAGTGACAGAGTCTTCAGTGCTACCTAAAGTTGAGAAACACAGCGTGTCTTCAGTCTGGTGGGCGGCCAGCCTGTTTCACATAAAAAAGTCACTGCCTTCATATATTACAAAAAATAACAGATAAATGACTCTGTATTGCAAGGCAGTCAGACCATCTTGAGGTTTGGGGAACTTTGGGAACCTC
The DNA here is from genome assembly GCA_016271365.2 of Neoceratodus forsteri. Classification (NCBI taxonomy): domain Eukaryota; kingdom Metazoa; phylum Chordata; order Ceratodontiformes; family Ceratodontidae; genus Neoceratodus; species Neoceratodus forsteri. The sequence continues at coordinate 1,270,095,919 of CM057453.1, forward strand.
TTGAGCTTCGCTCTCGAGGTTCCAAGTCCCCCAAACCTCTCGATGGTCTAACTGCCTTGTAATACATAGTCATCTATCTATTATTCTATTTATTTCCACTTAGAACCTGGAGCTAGAACAAAAATAATGATGAGCCAGATAAAGAGTTTACAATTGACAGAAATGCACATTTTAAGCTAATGCAATGTAAAGTACTAATAAAAGAATTAAAATAGTGTAATATATATATCTAATAAATAATGAGTTGTCATAGACAAACACATTTTTGTTCATGCATGAGTGGTAAGACTTGCATAGCTATTATGTGAGTTCACCACTCACAAGTTACAGGTCTTATCGCTTACTAGTGAAGATACAATGTGTTACTTCACTGCACACCATTAGATATTTCATATGTAACCCCCTTACAAATTGAGATTTACTAAGATGTTTTCCTGGGCTGCCTAATGTCCACTGTCAGGATGGTGTTCTGTGTCTGCAGTAGCTGTATTTGTCTGCATGAGAGTGCTATAGAAAGTCTCTGTGCCTGTCTCCTTAAGAGAGTCATTATGCTGTGTTAGAAATTTGTCTGGGCTGGATTTGAGTAGATTAGGGCTCATGACCAGCCAAGCGAGTGGTACTTCTGGTCCATTTTGCAGTCGCTATATTCACAGAGGGAGCTCTTTTAGGAACTTGTTCATTTACTGTGTATCTGCCTTAATAATAATAGTATAGAAGTTTGTTTAACCTGCCTTCTCTTGTAGCTTGGACTTTTTGCATAAGAGCCACCATTTTGGTTCTGGACTGCCAGAGTTGGACCAATCAAACCTCAGGGGACCTAAAATGGAGACTGTCCCCAGAGGTCCTGTGGGATTGAAATCTGTAGGAATTGTAGCTTTTAAGGTTTGGCGCCTAAATGGACCTGAAGGGGGAGTCCTTGCTGTGACAGACAATTCCCTCAGCCAACCAAACCTTTTGGGTCTCAGAGGAAATACTCAGAACTGCCTGCTGCAGAGTCAGTTGTGAGCTGAAGTTTGCAGAGTGAACAGCTTGAGTCATCGAGCAGCTGCTCCTGAGTAGGAGCACGGGACAATCTGTGGGAAGGCTGCACTGCCCTGTCTGTCACATTTTCCAGTGAGAAATCTGGTGAATGTGAAAGTTGGGCTTAAATCTAATTCCTTTGTTTGAGATCTGAAGCCTGAAGAGAAAGAGAGTGATCATTGCCTGAATTTGGGACTGAAGACTTGCTCCAGAAGCGATCGGCCTGCCAGGTACCGAAGTGAGTCACGGATTGAGAGGTTTGCGCAGAACGTCTGCTAAATTGCAACCGAACTTTACCCGAACTGTGACTAACAGTTGTGTTGCTTATAAGTGTACTGAATGTGCTGTGTCGGTCGTGATCTGGTTCCCCACCTTCAAGTGTGTTGTGCTAGCTGGAAGCTGCTCCATCACTCACACGGACTAAATCCGAACTGCCTGCTCTGGTCTGGGCCCTACTATCTCGGCCTAGACTGCTGCTCCCATTGCAGAGACATTTCCGACGAATGACCTGCTCGGGGATTCGGCTCCCTGCTCAACACCATCGAACAGGTAACAACCACCTCGATGAGTCATGTGGGCCCTGCTTCCCCTGGCAAACCAGAACACCATCCAGAGGTCTTCATCTCATCAGTCCTGCCTCCTGGTCTGGGTAGCATGAGTACCAATCAGGGTAGCTCCCTGCAACAAAGCTGCAATCATTGTGTGTCATCTCATTTATTTGTCTGGGTTTATTACAATGAACTAAGCCATCTGGATCCAGATTACAAATTCTGGATTGATGTGCATGCTAATTGTGTATGCTAATTGTTTTCTCTCCTTCAAAAGGGTAAACAGGGAGGAGAGGAAGCACTGTGGGTCAGTCTGGAAACAGGCAATGGCACCACAATCCGCACAGGGGGTTGTATACAGATCCCCTTTCAGGGCGGAGGAAATGGACAAGAAAATGATAGAAAGTATACTTAGAATGGCAGAAAAAGGGGAGATATTGCTAATGGGGGATCTGAATATGCCAGATGTTAACTGGAGTGCAGCTGCAGCAGCCACTTCTAAGAGTGGGGTTATTCTAGATGCCCTACAGGGGACATGCCTTAGACAACTAGTATTGGAACCCACTCGAGAGGGAGCAATCTTAGACCTGGTACTCTCAAATGGAGATGGAAAGAGGATCACAGATGTAGTAGAAGTGGGTAGCCATCTGGGAACTAGTGACCATCGAACAGTATGGTTCACAATAAACAAAGCAATAGAGTCAAGCCATACAGAGGCAAAAGTACTGGACTTTAGGAGAACTGACTTTGCCAAAATGAATGAGTGCATAAGGAATGCCCTAGCAAATGGGCAGGAAGGAGGGGCGGAAGAACAATGGGGAATAATCAAAATTGCCATCACAGAGGCAACAAGTCTTTGTGTGAAGCAAATAAACAAAACAAAACAATGTAAGAAACCACTATGGTTCTCAAAGGAGGTGGCAGGGAAGGTTCAAGAGAAAAAGAAAGCATTCAGGAAGTACAAGGAATCACAGAAGGAGCAGGACAGAGAATTGTATCAGTTAAAGCAAAAGGAAGCTGGGAAGGCAGTCAGAACAGCAAAGGCCCAAACCAAGGAAAAGGTAGCCAACTCAGTTAAGAAGGGGGATAAAACCTTTTATAGGTACATCAGGGAGCGAAGGAAGACCAAGGGAGGGATAGTGAGGCTTAATAAAGGGGAGGGGGGTGGGCAGAGGGTGACTGTGAAAAGGCAGAGATACTAAATAAATATTTTTGCTCAGTATTCACAAATGAAGAGGGGGAGGTATCTAAACCAAACAATAGAAACACTCTGGATACAGAAGTTGATGCCAGCCCATTTACAGAAGAAAGGGTTCTGAAATAACTCTTACAACTGAAGGTGGACAAAACAATGGGGCCTGATGGGATTCATCCCAGAATTATAAAAGAACTAAGGGTAGAACTAGTGGCACCACTGACTACCCTCTTTAACAAATCATGGGAGGATGGGGTGGTCCCTGAGGACTGGAGGAGGGCAGATGTGATTCCACTTCACAAAAGTGGGAGCAGGGCAGAAGCAGAAAACTACAGACCTGTTAGTTTACCTCAGTGATAGGAAAAATGATGGAATCACTTGTGAAGGAAAGAATTGTCGAGTACCTAGAGGCCAGAGGGGCCCAGGACCCAAGGCAGCATGGATTCACAGCGGGAAGGTCATGTCAGATGAATCTAATAGATTTCTTTGACTGGGTGACCAAAGTAGTAGATCAGGGAGGGGCTGTGGACATGGCCTACCTAGACTTTAGCAGGGCACTTAACACAGTCCCACACAAAAGATTAATAGTCAAATTAACCAGCCTGGGAGTGGGTCCCAGGGTGGTAGCCTGGGTAAACAATTGGCTGGAGAACAGGACACAGAAGGTAATAGTAAGTGGATTACACTCTGAAGAAAGGGGGGTTACTAGTGGGGTACCGCAGGGTTCAGTACTAGGACTGGTCCTCTTCAATGTTTTTATAAGCGACATTGCATAGGGACTGGAAGGAAAAGTATGTCTCTTTGCAGATGACACAAAGATCTGCAACAGAGTTGATACACAATGTGGGGTGGAAAGGATGAGGAGGGGCTTGGCAAGGTTGGAGGAATGGTCAAATGTATGGCTGCTTAGATTCAATGCTAAGAAGTGCAAGGTAATGCACCTGGGAAACAAAAATCCAGGGGAAGAGTACACAATGAGGGGTGCGATACTAACAACAACAAAAATGGAAAGGGACCTGGGGGTAGTCATATCAGATGACCTAAAGGTGGGCAAGCAATGTGAAAGGTCAGTAAGGATGGCTGGAGGGATACTGGGATGCATAGGGAGAGGCATCACTAGTAGAAAACAGGAAGTTGTTATCCCTCTGTACAGACAGCTGGTGAGACCCCATCTGGAGTACTGCATGCAGTTCTGGAGACCCAATCTCAGCAAAGACATAAACAGGATGGAGGCAGTCCAGAGGAGGGTAACTAAAATGGTGCAGGGTCTGCACCCTAAGACATATGAATAGAGACTTAAGGAGCTTAATATGTATAGCCTCGAGGAAAGGAGGGAGAGGGGGGACATGATAGAAACTTTCAAGTACCTCAAGGGAATCAACAAAGTCCAAGAGGGTAGCATGTTTCAGAAAAAGAGGTGTGCAAGAACAAGGGGGCACAATTTGAAGATGGGGAGGGGCAGCTCAGAGGTAATGTAAGGAAGTATTTTTTCACAGGGGGTTGTGGATGCATGGAATGGCCTTCTGGGGGAGGTTGTGGAGTCAAAAACAGTGGTGGATTTCAAGAATGCATGGAACAGTCATAAGGCAATTCTGGGGGGGGTAGGAAGAAGTAGGCTGTTGGTTAACTAGGATCTGCAGCTTATCCATTAGGTAGGGAAATGGGCAGACTGGGTGGGCCAAACGGTCCTTATCTGCCATCAAATTCTATGTTTCTATGTTATGTTTCTCCTAAGGGCCCCAACAACAGCTGCAATGCCAGCCTACCCTGGGCATCACTTCAGGCTTGCCTGCTTAACAACTGGGTACCCAGGGTTGTGTGACTGTATACAAGGGACTCACTGCACATGCATGTTCAGCCTGAATTAATCAGAGCTGTTAATCATCTACTAGATTCATGCCCCACCTCAGTTCACTTCTCCCTGAATAAATCAGATTTTGTTCCTTTTGAATTTAACCTGGCTAGTGCATACCTTTTTGGTGGGGCTATTGTACTGCCATTGAACTGTTGCATTACATGTCTTACTTTACAGGGGGTCTTCAGGGCAGCTGCAGAGGATCCAGCCCTGGTGGTAAGTGCAAGGGGTGCGAGCTAGTCATTATTGCCATATGGTGCATGTGACTGTTTTAGTGCTATACTGTTTAGGCCACTAGAGGGGTTGGTGGGGGGTTATAGCATCCAGGAAGGCTATACCAACAGCAGTTATGCTACTCCAGAACCATTCATCTGGATGGAGGTGCCCGTTCAATGAGCTCAGGCCCCTCAACCAGCACCTAGTCATGCAGGCAGGGGTAGTAGCCCTTAGGATAGTACCATTAGGGTTATATATATATATATATATATATATATATATATATATATATATATATATATATATATGTATTTTGCAAAAAATTTTGTTAATGCATCTGTCAGGGTCAAAGCGACAAGAATAGGGAAATGTGGCATTAGGGTTTCCAACCCTAACACCCCATTCCCCATCCTACACAGACTGACAGCAGGGGAGGGGGAGGGGGCTCTCTTGGGGCTTGTGAACCCTAACGCTAACCACATTCTATTACAAAATTAGATGACATGGCTACAGTATAGGTGAATGGGATGAATGTTTGGGTTCACGAGCCCCAAGACAGCCCCCTTCCTGCCTGTTGGTCTGTGAAGGGTGGGGAATGGGATGTTAGGGTTGGAAACCCTAATGCCACATTTCGCTACTGTTGTCACTTTAACCCTAACTGATGCATTAACACCATTTTTTGCAATTTATTTCCTTACATTTTGAGATAGTATAAGAGTATCTGTATTTTACAGTGGGAGCGTAGGGTCCTTTGAACCCTGCACTCCCATCCTCTCATTGAGGTAGTGTAAGAAAATACTTATGTTACAGTGAGATCACAGGGTTCTTTGGACCCTGCACTCCCATCCCTCCATCGAGGTAGTAGAACAGTATCCTTATTTTATGATGGGAGTGCAGGGTCTCATTCCTCCGTCAAAATAGTATAACAGCATCCTTATATTACGGTGAGAGTGCAGGGTTCTTTGTACCCTGCGCTCCCATCCCTCCATTAACAAATGGTCATAACACTGCCATTTTAACTCATTTTTATCCCACATTTTCAACATAGCAGTCTTATGACCTCACCACATGTACCCAGCACAGAACATTTTCAAATCCCTGTCAAAACGTAATTCTGCACAACTGCAATGCCATTCTGCACCACAAGTGCAAAAATACATTTTGGCCAGGATTTTAAAAATTATAGGTGTCACATACATGAGGTGGGGAAATAAGAAGGTTATGGTGAAAATATGTGGTGAAAGTATAGACAATTTCCAAAGTTACGAGCGTGTGAGGTGAGATAGCAATGAATACTCATAATGCAGCCATTTTTTTACATTTTGACCCCAAATTTTCAACATAGCCTTCTTATGACCCCACCTCAAGAACATTGTGACTCACAAGTAAAAATAAGCAAAAGACAATGAGGAACAGTTTTCTTCTTTACAGCTTAAAAAATAGACATTCCTGGGGGGGATGCCACTGCCACCAATGATTACTGGGGCAGTAGAGGGTTGGGGTACCACTAGACACCTAGGAATGGTACCACTGTGACCCCCAATGAATAAAAGGGTGGGGATAGAAAATAAAATAACAAAATAAAAAAATATAAAAAAACACAAGGTGGGTGGGGTACCACTAGTCACCAGGGATTTTTTATGTTTTGGGGGGGTCACATCAAAAAAATAAAAATGAAAATTAAATATACACATATATATATATATATATATATATATATACATACACACATAGACAGTGTCAGCAGATAAGGGCCTATGGCCCACCCAGTCTGCCCATTTGAGCTTGTAAGTTCAGTTTATGTTTTCCTAGAAGTCTGTTGCCCCTTACCCCTGACCTCCAGAATTCCTTTATGTCTATCCCATGCATTCTTAAATCCCGTGATTGTTTCAGCCCCCACCACTTCCTCTGGCAGGGTGTTCCACTTGTCCACCACTCATTCTGTGAAGAAATTCTTCCACACGTTTCTTCTGAATCGTCCTCCCTCCAACTTCATCCCATGCCCTCTAGTCCTGGAGCATCTTTTTCACTTAAAAATAGTGCATTCCTGCACCCTGTTCCTCCCTGTAAGATAATTGTATGTCTCTATCATTTCCCCTCTCTCCCTCCTCTCCTCCAGGGAGTACATGTTCAGTTCCTTCAACCTGTCCTCATAGGACTTGTGATGCAATCCATGCACCATTTTTGTTGCCCTCCTCTGAACCTTCTCTACCCTGTCTATGTCCTTACGTAGGTAAGGTCTCCAGAACTGTACACTGTACACCAGGTGGGACATCGCCAGTGTCTTGTATAGTGGAATTTGACATCCCTATATATATATATATATATATATATATATATATATATATTTATGCAACAGGGGTCAGGATAAAAACTGTAGAATAAAACCATTTATCTTCGCTACTATGGTAATAAATTTATTTATCCACACAGTAACTACATCATCACCCATTTATTCACACAGTAACTACATCACTAGCTCATTTATCTACACAGTTCTCTTCGGAATTCATTTAGAATGTTCAGCCTCAGAAGCAGTACTAACCATATTTAAATGTCAATAACTTAAAAATGAAAAAAGATAACATGGTACTGTGAGCACGAAAATTGTTCAGCACAAAATTATCTACAAAATGAATACTGTTTCATTTATATACACCCTGTATATTGTATATGATTAGCAAGAAAACAGAAGAAAATGTAATTTTTTGTTCACTTTTTTGACAAACAAATATAAATAACTTTAAAACAAAAAATGATAGCATGGTACTGTGAGCACGAAAAATGTTCAGTTCAAAAATATCTACAAAATGAGTGGTGTTTCATTTATAGGTACCATTTTGTTTTTTTTTATAATTAGCAAAAAACAGCATAAAATTCAATTTTCTTTTCCCTTTTTTGACAAATTATTTACACCTACCAAAATCAAAATGTTCACACAACATCTAATCCTGTTGCATAAATGGGATATGCAGTGGTTCAGTGTGTGATAATGCATTTATTTTGTACAGTTTCCAGTGACCACTCGTGAGGTTACTTGAGGTCACTGGAAACTGTACAAGATAAATGCATTATCACACACTGAACCGCTGCATATCCCTTATATATATATATATAGACACATACATACAGAAACAATCATTTTTCTCCCTTGCTCGCCACCCAATTTCCTTTTTTGACATCCTGATTTGTCACTGGTGAACAAGAAAATCGGCTCATGAACAAAGATTTCCAGTCTGGCCATTTGGTCATGAAAATTTCAGACCAGATGGCCAGATCAGGGATCCTTGTTTGTCAGCTGATTTCCTTGTTCACCAGTGACCAAAAAAAAGACTCACGAACAAGGAACTTAGTGGGTGATGGACAAAGATAGGGCATGTAACATGCTTCAAAACAATGTATGGTTTTTGTGGTACATTCAACTTGGATAGTGCCACACAAGTCCTACAATGTTTCCTCGTGTCCCTCTGCATATGCTTTCAGAATGTGCCATGGGCTGCAAATTGATCCATTTTGAATGCAGGTTGTTGATAGGAGCTGGGTGTTCCATACATGATTTTGAAGCTTATTGGTCAGTAGATTGCAGATGATGGTCATTATCTGTAAGGTAATATGCTTTGTCATACTTTTGACAGGATGATGAGAAAGCAGGTTCCCTAGTCTTTCGATGCTGCCCAATGGCGCAACACACTGGGGTCCACTCTTCTTTGTGTCAGGAATGTGCTTTGACTAGTTCACATTTTTAAGTGCATAGTGCATGTAACATGCTTCAAAACCATTTATGGTTTGTGTGGTCTATTTGACTTTGATAGTACTACACAGGTCCCACAGTGTTTCCCCGTGTCCCTCTGCATGTGCCTTCAGAATGTGCCATGGTAAAAAATTGGTCCATTTTGAATGTAGGGCGCTGATGGGAGTTTGGTGTTCCATACATGGATTTGAAGCACATTGGTCAGTAGATCACAGGTGAGGGTCACTGTCTGTGAGGTAATGTGCTTTGTCATACTTTTTGACAGGGTGATGAGAAAACAAGTTCCCTAGTCATTCGATGCTGTACAATGGCGCAACACACTGGGGTCCACGCTACATCATGTTCTGAACATGCTGTGACCAATTTACTTTTTTAGATGCATAGGGCATGTAACATGCTTCAAAACAATGTATGGTTTGTGTGGTCTATTTGACTTGCATAGTGCCACAACAAAGGTCCCACAATGTTTTCCCGTGTCCCTCTGCATACGCCTTCAGAATGTGTCATGGTGGCAAGTTGGTCCATTTTAAACACAGGGTGCTGATGGGAGTTGGGTGTTCCATACATGGTTTTGAGGGTCATTGGTTAGTAGATCACATGTGAGGGTCATTGTCTGAAAGGTAATATGTGTTGTTGTATTTTTGACAGAGTATTGAGAAAGCAGGTTCCCTAGTTTTTCTCTGCTGTGCAATAGCGCAGCACACTGGGGTTTATGCTACATTGCATTGTGAACACGCTGTGACCAGTTTACTTTTATAGATGCATAGGGCATGTAACATGCTTCAAAACGATGTATGCTTTGTGTGGTCTATTCAATTTGGACAGTGCCACTCAGGTCCCACAACATTTCCCCTTGTCCCTTTGTGTATGCCTTCAAGATGTACCATGGTGGCGAGTTGTTCCATTTTGAATGCAAGGCACAGATGGGAGTTGGGTGTTGCACATGTGGTTTTGCAGCTCTTTTGTTAGTTGATCACAGAGGAGGTTCAATGTCTGTGAGGTACTATGCTTTGTCACATTTATGTGGTGGCAAAATGTATGCTGATGCCCTAGTTTTCAACTACCATGCATTTGCGCTTCTCACTTTTAGGCTCCTTATGACTGATAATAACATAGGGTTGGTATATTTTATATCAGCATGTGATCTATGATTTGCAATCTTTCAAATGATATGCATTTTCTGTGGTAATTAGTAAATTAGTATCTATTTATTGAGTACAGTTGTTGCTCAAAGCAGATGCTTTTAGTGGGGTAGAAAAAGTGATCAGTTTACTATACATTTCCAATAGGAACATGCTAGTCTCCAAAGAGTTAACAAGCATTTGTTAATGCCAAATGTTTGCTTGCTGGCATTGGCATTGGTAGTGTAGGAGTTAGAGAGCTGCATAATAGGAATGGCAGTGAAGTATTGAACTGAAGCCAACCCCACCACCACTCTGCAGAGACTAACAGGCATTGGGGTGTGCCTTTGGGTCATCAGGCATAACGGCCATGCCATTTCACCACACCCTACCCTGCAGACACTGACTGGTGTCACGGTGTGCCTTGGGGTCTTTGGCCCTTATGCGCACCCCATTCCATCAGGAAATACGGTGAGATGGGTCCTGTATAGGAGAGTGGGGTGAACTTTGGGGCCGAAGAATCCAAGGCACACCTCAATCCCTCTCACTGGCTGCAGGGTGTGGAATGGTATGAGCATTACAGGTGAGAATCCCAAGTCTCACCCCAATGCCTCTCAATCTCTACAGGCTGGGGCGTTATGGACGGAAACCCTAATGCCTCAGGCGTTCGTTGGCATTTTCACTCCAAATTTTCAACATGGTTTTTTGTGACCCCCACCTTATGAATAGTGGCAATATCAGTTTGTTAGCCGAAAGCTGATTTCGCACATCAACTACGTTATTTAGCACCACAGGTGCGAAATCACATTTCGAACAGGATGTGAAAAATGACAGCTGTACTGTTCATGGGGAGGTGCATAAAATGGCAATGTTGAAATTCTGCAGTGAAAATATTAAAAAAAACTGGTGAAGCCATGAGCGAGCGTAGAAAATGCGCAACGCACGCCCGTAATGCAATTAGTTTGGGGATTTTTTACAGCAGATTGTCAGCACAGGGATTTTGTAACCTCCGCTCATGAACAGTGTCGCTGTGATTTTCTTAATCTGTCCCGAACAGTGATTTCCCACAGCGACCACGCATTTCTGCACTGGAAGTGCGAAAACACATTTCAGCCATGGTGTGAAAAATGACAGCTGTACTGTTCATAAGAAAGTGTGGAAAAATGCCAGTGGTGAAAATCTGGACTGAAAATATTGGAAATCCATGAAGTTACAAGGGTGCGTGGTAACTGCGCAATGGTCGCTTGTAACACAGTCATTTTATGGACGTATTTCACCAAATTTTTAACATAGCCATTTTAGCACCTCTGCTCATGAACAGTGTCACTGTGATTTTCTTAATCTGTCTCGAATACTGATTTTGCACACTGACTGCGCCATTGTATGCTACATGGCAGGAAACACATTTTGGCCAAGATGTGACAAATGACAGCTGTACTGCTCATAAGGAGGTATGGTAAAATGGCAATGTTGAAAATCTGGAGTGAACGTATTGAAAATTCGTGAACTTACGAGAGTGCATAGGAACAGCACAACACATGCTCGTAAAACAGTCATTTTTGGGAATTTTTTCACCAAATTTTCAACATAGGGTTTTTAAGGGCCTGCCTCATGAACTGTGACACTTTCGTTTCATAAATTTGTCCCGAAAGGTGGTTCTGCACAGTGACAGAAAAATCACCTTTCGGGCCGATTAACACCATGACAGTGACAGAATTCATGAGGTGGGCTCCCAAAAACCCCATGTTGAAAATTTGGTGAAAAAACTCCCCAAAATGCCCGAGATATGCACTAAAGTTGAAAAAACCCTATTTATTACATTATACAGCTTACCGGCATTTCCTCAGTTCGCGATCGGCTTTGAAGAGTACAGACGTGTTCCCCAGTCCACGAAGATCATGGCACCAAGCTCAGAGGTAAGTATGGGGTGAGGTGAGGTGTGGGGAGGCAGGGGTGCAGTGGGTGAGCGGGTGGGAGAGGGGTCAAGAGAGCAGCGAGGGAAGGTTTTTTCTTTCAGGTTTTTTATTACTTGGACTACACGGGATGTTTGCCATGCTGGCGTGGCTCCCAGCGTGGCAGCTGGAAGGCTGTTTGGGGGGCCGTGGAGCCAACGGGGGATTGGGCACCCCCGTTGGCCTCAGAAACTGTTGCCACACTGGGGTAGGCTCCCAGCGTGGCAGCTGGAAGGCTGTTGGGGGGGCCGTGGAGCCGACGGGGGATTGGGCACCCCCGTTGGCCTTAGGAACTTTTGCCACACTGGGGTGGGCTCCCAGCATGGCAGCCTGGAGTTTTTTTGGGGGGACAGTGGAGCCGATGCAGGATTGGGCACCCCTGTCAGCCATATGATCTGTTGCCACGCTGGGGTGGGCTCCCAGCATGGCATCTGGAACTCTGTTGGGGGGGAGGAATTGCAGCACAGCCAATGGGGGACTGGGCACCCTCTGTCAGCTATACAGTGTGTGCGTGGGTGAGAGGCTGTGGGCCACGCAGTATGTGTCGATGCGTGTGTGTGTGTGGGGGGAGAGTGCATGAGCACATGATATCTTATCGCTGCTCACTGAAGTGTAGCTCTCCCTTTCAACTGTACGGCCACTGCATTTTCAACTGCTGTCATAGACAGCTGCAGCGTTCATTGGAGAACTGTGGCCGCGCCTGCAAACACACTAACTGAAGACGGCTGCCACACCTCCGAAATCTCGGATGATGGCACTATGTTTCTTGCACATGTGTGCAAGCAAACCTAAAAATATGAAAAAAAAGATGTACAGTGGCATACAAACATTAGAAAGCACACAGCACAGCTCATCAACTCCCAAGGAGTAAAATTCATACTTTAATGTGGCAAACAAGCATCCCTGAGTTATGAGAATTTTTGTAAGGCAAAATGAAAAAGCAAGATTGAGGCTCGCAAACAAATCATTTTTTCTGTCGCTCAAGGATTAACAATGTACAAACAAGGATTGGTCCCTCACGAACAAGGATCCTTGTTCATATGGTGCTACTATCCTAAAAAATAAAAATCTCATTGAAAATAATGGGACCTTAAAGAGCAGCTCTCTATTATAATAAAAATCGTAAAAACACTAGATTTACACCACTTATATTCTAACATGATTGTTTTCTAGTCATTTGTTATTTTTTTTACTTTCCCCTGCTGCTGGTCTACTAAATATTGTATCTAATGCAATGCTTATTTCAGAGTCTTTTAAAATGTATCTGACTCACCCCTGCTAACCACACAGTTGCTGTTTGTGACATAACAGTCTGTTGTCATGGTGAGCACTACGATGTCATAGACAAAGGTACTGGGAGGTTAATAGGGGAGAGGCAAATGTTTTCTATACAGACTTTTTAGATGAACTACCAAGATGTGTTGTAGACCTTGGGATGTGCTAAAGTACAGAGTTGCTCTTTAAAAATGCTACAACTTTGCAACAGATTACTATATTTTCACCAAATAAACACTGGTTTGTTCAGTGACCCAAACTCATTCTACCATAACATTTTCCCACCAAAAGTCAACACTGTCTCTGGGCAGCAGGATGAGAAAAAAACTGGAAAAACAGGTGAAGTTTCAGTTTCTTTCACTACCTGGATTTCAGATTTTGCAGATCCGACTGGAACATAACCCAGAATAACCAGAGATCTAACCCAGGAGATTGCACATGCAAAATTTTGTGCAAATCCGTTGGATGGTTGCAAAGTTATTAAAGTGCAAAATTTGAGGTTTAACATAGAAACTCCTGCTCAACCCTAACTATAGTGGCGCTAGTGGCACTACTGGGTCACTGTCTATATCTATATCTATATCTATATCTATATCTATATCTATATCTATATCTATATCTATATCTGAATCTGTATCTGTATCTGTATCTACTGTATATCTATATATTTATATATCTATATCTATTTTTGTATCTGTATCTGTATCTATATCTATATCTATATCTATATCTATATCTATATCTATATCTATATCTATATCTATATCTAATGTATGGTAGAACGCTGTTAACCTTAGGAAATCATAATTTCCTAAGATTGTTAACCTAGCGATGTGACATAGAAATGTTGTTAACCTAGCGATGCTACGTCACATCGATAGGTTAACAATGGGGATCGGTCTGCACATGTGCATGCCTTTTTTTTTACACTTGGGATCCGACGGATGCACGCAGCGGTTACAGAAGAACTGAACAGCTGCGGGGGTGACTATATTTCAAAAATGAGGAGCCGTTTTCCTTTTTTTGTGGGACCATACACTATAAAAAATAATGTATGGTCCTTCTGTCAGCAACCGGTTACTGTTAATTGTCTCGAGGTTGCCATGGAGATGTAAACCTCTCGAGCTTCGCTCTCGAGGTTTACACAGTTGCCCCTGCAACCTCTCGATGGTTACCAGACCGGTTACCGATAGAGGACCATACATTATCCTCTATATCTGTCTATATCTGTATCTATATCTATCTATCTGTCTATTATATATATATATATATATATATATATATATATATTAATTGCAAACAACTGCTTTAATGCATCATTAGGGTTGCAACATCAAAAGTAGGGAAATTCAACCTTAGCATCCCCAAGCAAAAGACTGCACCCCCACTGTGCATGCAGGAACAGGCATGACGAATGTGTTTTGGCATTTGGAACCCCAATGCTCAGTCTTTTATTTATTTTATTATATATGTAGTTTGTAGGCTTTTTTCTGTTTTCTCCCTGATCCCCCTGCTTCCTGGTGTAGCATGCATGTGTGGAGGCATGTGCACTTCATGCACTATGGGAAGTCCCACCCTAACAGTCACTCCCTTACTACCTGTGTCTGCCACTGGACCTCCATCCGGTGGCAGCAGGACTATGGATGGGTGACCCTCCCTCCCAGGAGAGGAAAGCCAGTGCACTATCCTGCTCCCACCATCCCCCATGTGCTGGCTCCCTGATGACCCAAGGTTATTCCTGAACCCAAGTCACCAGCATAGCACAAGGTAAGGCATCCAGTACCCCAGTCCTCCATGCCACTGGGCCAGTGCACCTCAGACTTTTATTCTGTTTAGCTGTGTGGTTGTAAGCATGAACAATGATTGCCTCTATTGCACGCATCTAATTTCATCAGGATTTAAATGTAAATTAAGATACTTAAGTCTGGTGCAAAATCCTGCTTGACTCCATTGCAAAGGTCATGACCTGAGTCATATAAGGCATCTTGGAAATTTATGATGTTTTGGTGCTAAAGCTTGTAGTAGTTATACTGTTTTAGTGCTGTTACTATTCTCTACAGTCCCTATGTTCTTGTCTTACAGTATGCTGGCCATGAAACTTTTAAAGGCATAGTAAGTGCCCTGCTGTTTTCTGTAGTTCAAAGTGAATCCGAATTAGACAAAAATGCTTTTGGAGAACACTGGGACTTCACAAAACAAATAACAGAACTGAATAACAGCATAACTTCTGCTGGCTTGTACATATACACATCAACTCCTATGACACCTTGCATAAGTGGGGACATGACCTTTGCGTGGTAGACAAACAGGTTTTCATACCAGGGCAAAACCGAGTGAAGCAACCTCATGTAAGCAATAATACCTGACAGGGTGGGTGGTATTGTGCTATATCAGACTGCCCAAGGGTGTAATGAGGCCCGACGCAGCAGATGGAGGGCCTTATAGCCCCTGGAAGGTCTGGTATAGCAGAATATCACCCACCCTGGAGGGTATTATTACACTTAGAAAATGGGCTGTAGGTAACAGTTGTACAAAAGATTGAAAAAAAATAAATTAAATAACAAGAAAAAAACAATGAAACGTCAGTTGTGCTGTAAAGTAGTTCCTCTAGTAGCACCAGTAGAGGGCACTGCTGCTATTTATACTTGTAAGTTTTTTCCTCAACTTTCCTGTTTCTTTGTTTGGTCATGGAAATCTCTCCATCCCCCTACACCACCTCCAGTAAAACATGAGGGCTGTATTTTGGGGTTTCTGCTTCTCCCTCCTAGACTACACCCCAAGTAGCTGTCACTGTTGTTTTTTTTCTGATACATAGATTGCGATTACGATCACAAAAGGCTGAAGGTTTGAAAACAGCTGCCACCCATGTAAATAGTAACCACTTAGTAAGAACACCAAATTAGATTTAAAAAAAAAAACACTTTGCTCTCAGTTATCTTCTTTCTCTCTTCCCGGAGTTGCTGTGAGTGCTAATTGCGAGCGTGATCCCAAAAGGGGGACCGGAAGTGTGAAAAGGAACTGTTGCACATTTTGAAGTGAGATGCAATTGTACAGAGCTAACATGCAGTATTAAAATAAAAAACATTTTTTTCTGGTGTCCGGGTGTTGTGAAGGGAACAGAGTTAAGTTAAAAACACAAAAAGTCATTACAGGTATGTGGTTTTGGCGTTTCGCTCGCTACTCACCCCCGCCCATCAGTTTGCACTATACACTTGTGGAGCTTACCTGAAGGAGCTGCATTTGTGGTTTATGTGACAGCAGATGGTGAGGAGAATAGGTGTAAGCCAGAGTATTTTGTGAGATTGGGGAAGAACAAATTTTTTATTTCACTGGGTGTCGAGAGAGGCAAGTCAGAAAGAAATGGCACCTTATGACTTCTCTAATGTTCTGTGGTACTGGTTGGTTTTCTGGTGCTAGCGGGTAAGGCAGAAATGGGACTTTTGTCAAAATGCTTCCCTGAGTTGAAGTCGTGCTTCAGGAGTAGTATCTTTGTGAGCTGGTTCATGGGCTGTATGACAGACTCCCTTCTTTTTGTGTGCTTATTAGTGGCATGATGAACAGAGGAAAATGATGACAGGGGGATGGCTAGAAACTTTGAGCTGGGAGTGAGACACAAGGGCTTTCACAGTGGTCAGGTAACCACAAGAGACAAATGTACAGTAAGTTGTAGTGACTTTGGCAAGCAGCAGCTGGTTACTAAGTAAGCTGCTGCTGCCTACTAAGGGAGGGCACATGCATTTCCAGAGTATCCTATGGAATAACAGGAGAGAGAGCATAATTCTTTTATGTTGTAACAAAGTGAGCTCAGTGGAGGTTGGTGAGTGGTTTCTTGTGGCAGCTTGCAGTCTTGGTAGGGCAGTATCTCTCACTAAGCAAGAGACAAAAATGGAGGCATTTTCAAATTGAATGGGGTGGTTTCAGCCAATGGGCAAGCAGGGTGGGTGCAAAGATACTTGAATGAGTTAAGGGGCACTTGTGCTGGAACTTTTTATTTGCTGGGCATCTATTGAAAGTTAATGTACCTCCCTGCAGGGGTACCAGCCAATCAGAGCCCAGCAAATAAAAAGCCCATTTTCTAATTGTATTTAAATTAGGATGAAATTAGGGGGATGCAAGGAATGGAATCATTGTTCATGTGTAATCACCCAGTCCCTTGGGGTTACTAGAATCCTATCAGTATTAGTGTTAGAAAGGTAGCCGAGAGCTGGTAGGGAGCTCATTAGCGACTTCTTACACAATGACATTATTGTTTACTCAGCTAGCCTGAGAGAAGAATGATTAGGTCATTTTGAACTCTCACAGCAGCATAACCCATTTGTGTGTACAGCTGCTCTGGGGAACTTAGAATGTTCAGTCTGGAGTTAGAGTTAGTTGCAATTAGAGCTAGAGTATGGAGGTGAGAGTGGCAGAAGGACTGCCAGTTGGGCTCTGAATTGAGGGCCCAGCATTTCTCACCCCAGTGGAGTACAATTTCCAGCTTCCAGTGAAACGGTGGAGACCTTTCTTCAGCAGGATTTCCTGATCATACTCCCAGTGAAGTGGAAGGAACTGCTTTTCCTCAGTGGGTTCAAGGGGAAATCCCCCGAAGATCCTGTGTGTGTTTCAGCTGCCTTGGAAAATAACTTGAGAGACTGTTTTGACCTACTACCAGAGAGAAGTGCCTGTTTTGTTGTTCCATGCTCAGTGGATGGGACAACTAGTTTGTGAATACTGTCCTAAGAAGACAAGTTCTCCACGGCATTTTAAGGGAATTGTTTTCTGGGATGTGTGTTCCCATAGATAAGGCTAGAACACACTTGTCAGTGCTCCTAGTTCATCCAGGAGAGTGAATTTCTGTTTAACTGTTCACCCAGGAGAGTGCAGTTTGTACTTTGGTCACCTGAGTGAGTGACGGAAATGGAAAGTATGGGACATCTAGCATTTCAGTAGGGAATGGGGGTTTCAATGGTGTAACCCTGAAGAATGGCAGAGACTGTTGGTTGGTGCAAAGGGTGGGAGGAACACCATCTGGAAGCTTACAAGGCAGGGCTTACTGGTTCATAAAGGGAACAAGTTTTATTTGAGCAAAGGCCAGTGTTGCAGGTTTAGATGTGTGGCTGAGTTTCACATAATGCACTTGTGTTCGAAGAAGAGTTCTGAGTGTGTGGCTTAGTTTCACAAAACATGCACTCATGGGAGGAAACTGTTCGGGCGTGTGGCCAGGTGTCGACTAGATGCACCATTGGGTAATGGGAAGAAGATGTTCTTTTGTGTGTTCATGAACTGTACTGCATGCAAGGAGAGTTCATAAAATGTACCTGTCCTGCCTTGACCGACCCTTGGGGGTCCACTACAGCTTTAGATTTCCATCTGTTGAATAAAGCCATACAGCACAATCGCAGTACCTGTCCTGGACATTCTGATTATTGCTTCTGGTTGTTGGATTTTCTGGGGCCCTCTCAGCAGTTTAGATCAGGACCTAGGTTGTAATTTAAACACAAGGTTCATGTGTTTTGTTCTAGTACCCCCATCCCTCTCTTCCTCTTGAAATAAGCCAGGTATACATCCTAACACCAAGGGTGGTACCAACCTTTGTAAAGTAAATGGTATGCCAGTATGTGGGTACCAGTGTCCAGCTTTTAAGGGGTGGGGGCTGTGCTAACTTGTAATAAGTGGCCTGTGGGTTACAAAAAATGGGGGCTCATCTGGTAATATTTAATTAATTAATTTATTTATTTAATAGTATCAGAATTACAAACCTTTGAGTCACAGACTCATTTCCAAAGGCTCCACATCATTTATCAATAGACAACATAACATATAATAAACAGTACAGTTGTGTTATAGAGTGGAAGTGGCACATTATTTACAATCTTTTAAACAGTGGACAACAGAGCACATTATAAACAATACAGTAGTGGTACAGAGAGGGGGAAACATGTTATATATAGGTAGTTGCAGTGATGAGTTTAGCTGTTACAGAGTATTACTGACTTAGTACTTGGGCTACCCTTGGGAAGTGGTTCATTGATGCTGCCATTTCCCATTGTGTAGTGAGTACTAGTGAGTGCAAATAGGTGGCCTATACAGATTGTTAGCTAAACAAGTTATAATATTACAGGTACATGCTTTATTTCTAGTTAGCAAACAGTCTGGTGATTTAGACTTTGTCACTATTTAAGCTCATTAGAGATAATACTACTGACTGTGGTGCAGCGGTGGGAGCCCAGGCAATAGGCTGGGTGGTAGACCTATTATGGGCAGATGCAGGCGTGGCGGGTGAGGAGGTGGCTCCTGAGGGTCATCTTGAAAGTGCCAGGTTTGGGGTGGCAGGCGATTGATGTGGGCAGGGAGTTGTACCAGGTGAGGGCCCTGAAGAGAAAAGATCTCTGCACCAGAGTTTTTCTGACCCTTGGGACAGCTAGTGATGCTTTGTCTGAGCTCAGGGTGTTTACAGTGTGCGTGTTGGCACTTAGGGATGCTGATAGTCTGGGGGGTGTTAGTCCTAGGAGGGATTTTTTGATCACAAGGCAAGCCTGGTACTGTAGTCTTTCCTCAAAATTGAGGATCTGGGCGAGGGAGTAGAGGGTGCATGTGTGTGTTGTTCGGTCTGCTCCGGACAAGAGCCTGCAGACTTTATTTATGACCACTTTTATTTTGTTGATAGCCATGGCATTTGCAATGGCATAGACTAGAAGTCCATGGTCAATCAGGGACATGATGGATGAAGTGATGACTAGCCTCAGAGCTTCCGGAGGCAGGCAGTCCTTGTGGTGATATAGGAGGCCAATATGAGTATTAGCTGCAGAAGTGAGTGTGCTGATGTGTGCATGGAAGGTGAGAGCAGGGTCAAATATAACCCCCAGATATTTATAAGATGTGACCTGTTCAAGGGGGTGGAGTGAACTGGAGAGGATTCAGAGGTGTGCACTTTTTAATTTGTTCTGGTGATGTGCAAATAGCATGGTCTTTTTTTTTTTAGGTTAATGACTAGCCTACACTCATTGAATCAGCATTCAGCATGGCTGAAAGAGTGCTGAAGTGATGTCTGCAGACTGGTGGGGTTGGTGTGGGAGGCACAGAGGATGGTGTCGTCAGCATATAGTAGGATTTTTCTGGGGCATGTGGAGGGAAGAGCATTAAGAAACAGACTAAAAAGTAACGGTCCCAGAATAGAGCCCTGTGGTACTCCAGAATGTACAGGGTGGGTGCAGGATAGTGTAATATTTATCCTGACACATTGTGTTCTGGATGGCAGGTAGCTTGAGAACCAGTCCAGGGGCCCTTGTGAGAAGCCCATTTGCATGATGGTGTCAAGCCGGAGGGGGTGAGTTATTAAGTTGAAGGCCTTGGATAGGTCTATAAACACAGCTCTTGCCAGTTGTTCCTTATCTAGTGCTGTGTGGATATGATTTGAAAATTCCAGGAGGGCAGTGGTAGTGCTATGTCCAGCACAGAAACTGTGCTGTTCATTGCAGAGCAGGTTATGGGTGTCTAGGTAGCTTGTCAGCTGGTCTGCCACTACCGTTTCTAGGGCTTTGGGGGGGAGGATGGAAATTGGTCAGTAATTCCCCGGTGATAAGCGATCACCTCCTTTGCGGATGGGTGTTACGACTGTGTTTTTCCACTCTTTAAGGAATTGTCCAAGGCAAAGAGAGTGATTTAGTAGACCAGTAAGCGGGGAGCAACACATCCAGAGTCATGTGGAGGAGTTTAATAGCCAATGGATCTTTTAAGGGGCTAGACCCATTCAGGGCCTTGGCAAGGTACGGCTCTACTTCCTGCGGGGTGATTGTCCAGAGGTAGAAAGGTGGGCGTGGATGAGAGTTACAGAGAATGAAGGCTCATGCAAAAGAAATATGTTTTGAGGTGAGAGGCATTGCTAAGGGTATGTCTAGGATCTTCCTGTCGGGTGGCGGTGCACCCAAAGAGGAGATCATTTACCAGAAAGCAAAGTTGTGTCAAGAAAAATGCCACCTGAAAGTCTTTTGCTGCCTGAGTTTTTGTGGAAAGGAAAGTGAAAAAAATATGCTGCTTGTGTGTTTGAAACGAAAAAATGGACTGTTGGAAATAAGCAATGATTGCCCTTGCCTTGTCAAGAAAGCCCTTATAAAACTGTTTTAAAGTTACAAATTTCCCAAATTTCCAGAGAAATATTTGTGAACTTAAAGGACAGTGTTTTCCAAGTGCTTAGAGAGTTTCAAGTGTGTACAGTGAAAATTGGGGGAGTCGCTAAGGAAAATGCACTGAGTACTGAGTGAAAATGCCTTAAAATGCTTGCCCCACTGAAATTTCCAGCCAAGAAAAAAAGTGAAAATTTGCAGTTTAAATTTTGCCTTCTCGAAGATCGCCATGCAGGAGTGCAGCTGAGAGAGAGAGAGAGAGCGCGCTCATTTGCATGGTGTCATGTGATTGGTCCCAGTGCACCTAAGCCATGCCCTTATGAGTCTCAGAGTTGTGGAACATTCGTGGAGGAGCAGCCAGCAGTGTGTGAGCAGTGTGTAGTTCATGCAGCAGGCAGGAGGAATAGCTTACATCAGAAGCGCTTCTGTAGCAGTAGTTTTTCTAACTTTTTTGCAGTTAAATCGGCTCAACCTGTACTCTGACTGACTGGAGAGTGATTGAGGCAATCATAGCTATAATCTGCGGGACCACCAGCCTGTTTCACCCTAGAGGCCTTCCTTGAGTTGGCAGCAGGCCGTATTACATCGGTGGTGAAAACCAACTACTGCCTGTAAGTACCCTGTACATAAGAAAATGACTGTGGTGCTAAAGGTCAGAAAACTGTGTAAGAACTTGAGCAAATGCAGTAAAAGTGCTGAAAGAGAGAGTTTTGTGAACATTTAAATCTTGAACTATGTTTGTGAAAGTGCTGTTTTCAAAGAGAGTGAACTTTAAGACAAACGATCCCTCTGGTCCAAGTGCTAGTGAATGTAATGGATTGAGAAAAAGTAAAGTGAACTTGTGCTTAGAGAAAATCAGTTGAAATGCAAAAGATCTAGCCAGAATCCAAGCAATGTTAAACTGAGTGTGATGAAAAGTTACATTCACCATGTTGGGATGTAGTCAGCAATGTAAACAAAGCAGCGCCATTTTAGAACAATGTTTTCCAATCCAAAGTTTCAAGTGGTTTTGCTAAGTGTTGTGGAATACAATTGCAGCAGCCAGGCAGCCTGCTAGCGAACTTTACCAGTGTGTTAAAACCAAATCTCAGAGTGATTGCAAAAACAGTAATTTTGGGACTTGTGTGTTTAATTTGCAGAACATGGCGCAGCAATCCCCTCACTACTTGCTCCATGCCAGGGTGTGGGTAGGTCAACAACAACAAAAGCTAGTCAATTTTGAGCAAATGTATGACTGTTCCTCAGCACCTGCTGAGGTGGCATTGCTGAACTATCCGGTTAATGTATGTGTGTAGTAGGCCTAACGCCAAGGAGAGATGTGCTGCCAATTCCACATTGCACAGATTGCCGAAAGCAAATTGGGATGAGCATGTCCGGTGGCACAATGGTAGCTAAAACAAAACGCATCTGTTTAGCTCCAACTTGGACACAGGCAGGGGACCCTGTCATATCAGAACAGCAGCAGGCTGGGTGCAGTGAGAGAGACCCCATAGAGTTTGTAAAGGAGTTCTTGGACATTGTCTGTGTCAATGCTTTGCAAGGCCCAGAGGAAGTTAAATGTTTCATGCTACAGAGGGTGGAGTTGGATGCTGCAGCTGCAGGTTCAGCAGATGCTTGGGTGGAAAGCCCAAGTCCTAGCCTCATGGGAGAGTCTGAGGTGGAGGAAGCGTGTTGTTGGGAGGCCAGTGCCTCCAAGGACAGTGGAGAAAGGACAATTTCAGGGGCTGGCGCAATCACCATCACCATTGGCACTGACTTCTATGGAGCCTCCCAATATCTGTGTAAGTAAAAAGTAAGTAAATTGTTTATTTAACTGAAATTCATATCGGTGAAAAGGTACAACTCAACTGAGACAAGCTCATTTCCAGCAAGGCCCTAGATTACATCTAATATAAACATAAACAAAATGCAGTTACAAAATATCATAATAAGTATTAAATACATTGAACATCATAATAAGACATATATCCTACAACACACATAATACATAACACAAAATCATAATAAACATTATTGCACTATAAAGTTCAAGTATCCATTAAAACAACAAGAATATAACTATTCCAGTATTTACAAAACAGGTAATTCCCTCACTAACATTCTTAACAGCTTCTTGTTGAAACCAGGCTATAATTTCATCATGGTGTGCACCCATTATCCTTGATCTGTGTGGAGGAAGGCTCTAGAGATGTGTCCCTGAGTGCAGAGGTGGACTGCTTTTACGCTGCACTGTGTGCTCATAGCTGGCTCAACCAGGACTGGCCACCCCCAAGCTGTGCTTCTGGATTGTAGTTGATTAAAAGCAGCAAAGAGGAGAGAATTCTTCATAGACAAGCTGTACCCAAGTATGGACCTTCATACCCTTTCTTCTCTCACCAAATATGGGAAGAAATTGAGGAAAACAGGCATGCCTGGTTGTGGGAAGAAGCTTGTGCCAACCTGCACCTTAGAGGAAACAAGTGTGTCTGAATTAAAGTGTGTAATGAGAGGCTGCAAATCTGGAAGTGTGGCAGGACCTTGTTAATTGGCTGTGTGACAGTAGTGTAAAAAGCTGGCCAAGAGACATTCTACAATGTTCCCATGGTGTGTCCAGATGGGGTAACAGTTTATGCCCCACATCCTGTGTGGTACTACCCCTAAATTGGTGCCATTCATCTGAAATTGTGCCCGCTTGCCAAAAGTGAATGCAGCCATGCCAGCCCAGCAATCTGCCACCGAAGAGGCAGCAACCCAGGATGGAAGTGCCTTTCTTCTTGTGATCCAGGTTCTTCTGCAGCAGCATCCAGGTTCAGCTCCAGCAGCACCCAGGTTCATCTGTGGCAATATCCAAGTTCATCAGTTCAGCAGACGGAGAAGATTTCCAGTCTGGGTCCAGTAGGAGGTCATGGAAGCATCTGATTCAAAGATTTTGTCTACCCAGCAGCCGAAGATCATCAGGCCACAGATTCAGAGAGATGATGTGGACATCCTTTTGTCACTTAGAAACTGGTAAGGTACTCTTTTCATTTTAATTTGACTGTTTTCCTGCAATTGAAGATGTCTTTGGAACTTTATTCACCAACTGACTATTTTGAACGGGACTGCAGTGCTAGCAGGCCTTGTACCTGCTCCGTAACTGTGCGTCAGCAGGCTCTGCCCTAGGAGAGACTCTGTTTGTAGTGCCCCAGCACTCTGGACTCTTCCCTAGTTTTGGACTATGCAGCGCCCCCCCCAATGTTTTTGCAAATGCTTTTATGTTTTCTATTTTTGTCCTTTTAAAAAATGTTTTTTGAGCTTGTGCAGTATCCAGTGGGAAGGTTGTTTTGGTCACTGTTTTTCCTTTTAGAGGTTGTAGTTTTGTGCAGAAATGTGTTTTTGCAGTGTTTTCTTTTGCAGGTGTTCCTGGAAGAAGATGAGAAGACCTGAAGAGGATTCTTTGGGACTCATCGGTGTCCCCTTTTCTGTAGAGTTGTTAGGCTTGTATAACTGTAGTACAGTGTCTAACCTTTTTATATTTTACAAATGTGTTTGGTGTAAAATGTTTTTTGGATTTGGGCACCTAGTAGGTAGCATGGGTCAGATACATTTTTCCATAGAGGGCTAGGAGGGAAGGCAGGTTGGTGGTCCTGACTCCAGATATAGGGGTCACCAATGTTGCCTGTTAGGACATGCTTCATGCAGTTTCTTGAAGCCACTGAAAATCCATAGATAGTACAGTAGTAGGATAGGAACTGAAGTTTCTTCAGTGGGCCTCTATCCTTTAGTGTTACCTGCCTGTGCCTTGCACATGGTAGTGGAGGACTTGTGCAACCCTCCCCATAGGGAGCATGGAGGTAGGATGGCATGATACAAGGCCATGTACTGGCTGCAGACAGCCAGTGGTCTGGTCACAGTGACTGTAACCACCCAGACCCCTAGGGTTACTAGAATCCCATCAGTATTAGTGTTAGTAAGGTAGCAGGCAGCTGGTAGGGAGCTCATTAGGGGCTTCTTACACAATGACATCATTGTTTACTCAGCTAGCCTGATGGAAGAATGATTGGGTCATTTTAAACTCTCACAGCACCATAACCACTTTTGTGTGTACATATGCTCTGGGGAGCTTAGACTGTTCAGTCTGGAGTTAGAGTTAGTTGCAGTTGAGCTTGAGTGTGGAGGTGAGAGTAGCAGGACTGCCAGTTGGGCTCTGAGCTGAGGGCCCAGCATTTCTCACCCCAGTGGAGTACAATTTCCAGCTTCCAGTGAAGTTGTGGAGACCTTTCTTCAGCAGAATTTCCTGATTTCTACTCCCAGTGAAGTGGAAGGAACTGCTTTTCCTCAGTGGATCCAAGGGGCAATCCCCTGAAGATCCTGTGTGTGTTTCAGCTGCCTTGGAAAAGAACTTGAGAGACTGTTTTGACCTACCAGAGAGAGATGCCTGTTTTGTTGTTCCATGCTCAGTGGACAGGACAACTAGCTCATGAATACTGTTCTAAGGAGACAAGTTCTTCACACCATTTTAGGGGACTTGTTTTCTGGGATGTGTGTGCCCATAGATAAGGCTAGAACACACCTGTCAGTGCCCCTAGTTCACCCAGGAGAGTGAATTTCTGTTAAACTGTTCACCCAGGAGAGTGCAGTTTGTACTTTGGTCACCCCAGTGAGTGACAGAAATGGAAAGTATGGGACTTCTAACATTTTAGTGGAGAATGGGGGTTTCAATGGTGTAACCCTGAAGAATGGCAGAGACTGTTGGTTGGTGCAAAGGGTGGGAGAAATGCCATCTGAAAGCTTACAAGGCAGGACTTCCTGGTTTGTAAAGGGCTCTAGTTTTACCTAAGCAAAGGATAATGCTGCAGGTTTAGATGTGTGGCTGAGTTTCACATAATGCAACTGTGTTTGAAGAAGAGTTCTGAGTGTGTGGCTTAGTTTCACAAAACGTGCACTCATGGGAGGAAAATGTGTGGGTGCATGGCCAGATGTCCACTAGATGCACCATTGGGAAATTGGAAGAAGATGTTCTTTTGTGTGTTCATGAACTGTTTTGCATGCAAGAAGAGTTCGTGAAACGCATTACACGTGCCTACAAACTATACAGGTATACAGCAAATAGGTTGAGGGAACTTTCCCTTTAAGCAGGAATGCATGGTACCAAACAGCCTCTTATCCAAATGGCAAAGGGGTCTCACCCTTTGAAGATTATGTGAGAGGCCCTTTGGCACCATGCATTCCTGGTTAAAGGAGAATCAGCTTAAATTTTCAAGGTTATTTTCATATATTTCCCATGACGCTTTGCATTCTGGGGGTATGTGTGATGTTTTTGTATTTCTTTGAAACCTGGTTTTCTTGCCAGTACCTTTTATGGGTAACCCATGCCTCAATGCTTTTGTGCTGAGATTCTTTGATTTTTTAGTTATATTATTGTGGCACGGTAGTGACCCTATAGTTAAAGTTAAGTAGAGTGTTGAATGTTAAACCCCTAACTTTGCACCTTAATAGCTTTGGCAGTGTTTGGCAAAATCAGCTAAAAATGTTTCATGTGTTGTCTAGGCGGTAAGATCTAAATCCGTAGAAAGTTTTTTTAACAGCAGCTTGTGTGGTTTCTGAGATCCACATATGCAATTTTTCTGGAGATGTCAAATTTTTTCCCCTATACTTACCATGATTTTTTTTGTTCTTACCTACCATCTACATCACATGGAATTTTCTCCCTAAACTTTCATGGTACATGCATGATGTCCTAAGGTACTGCCTTTGAAAGTTTTTTTTTTGGAAAAATATTAAACAGTTCCAGAGTTATAAGGCTTTAAAGTCTTGTGTTTTTCTCTTCTGAGCATGCTCAGTAGGGTTCTTGGGATAACAATCTGATACAACACTAAAAATTCTGTGTCACAAGACAGTTTTTTGTTTCTCACCACTTTCTTCTCATTGCACAAAACATTTTTTTGTACCGTGAGAGCCGCCATCTTGTTTCTTTCCTCCTTGATTTATTAACCATGGAAAATACATACAAATGCAGCCATTTTAAAAAACAACCACCAGAACCTAGCTAAATGGGATCAGTTTAGCTACTGTATATTATGATGTTTGATTCTTAAATTAATGGCCAGAAATACCTTTTCTGGCACCCCAAAATCTTGGGTGCCTAGCTTAGTGAGAGGAGACATTGATCTCATTCTCTATATGAGAACAGTGTGACCTTCTTGAGCTCTGCAGCTGCAGCTAGAACTAAGAGCAGTGAGCCACTATTTCCCTGGTATCTAGTGGCACCACTCATCCTCCCATCACTGGCCTGTTGCGTATGTAATGTTTCCCTGGTGTTAAATGGCACCCCCCCACCCTCTGATCGCCATCTCCTTATGTATGTTATGTTTTCCTGGTGTCTACTGGCACACCCCACCCTCCAGTCTCTGATTAATGTGGGAAATGTTGGCTGTAAGAAAGACAACTGTCCCTTGATTTTTTTAAACCTTTAAAAAAGAAAACTGCCTCTCACTGATCTGACCCCACCACCCTGACCTCCCACTCAGCACTCACCACCTGATACCCCACTACACCCCGTACACACCCTCACTCACCTGACTATGTCCCACTGTGTAGATCCACTCCCCAGTCAAACACACATCTTGCTGCTGGAACTGGCGATTGCTATATGAGAAACTAAAGTAAGTGCAGTTCAATGTATTTCAATGGGATTTTGAACTTTGATACATAACTTGGTCATTTTTGCATTTTGCACCCCAAATTTTCATCATGGCCTTTTTGGGGAGCCTACCTCTTGCCCAGTGGCAGTGGAAGTATGCCAATTAGGCCCAAAAGGTGATTTCACAGACATTTGGCAAACTCACTTTTTGGGTATGATTTGAAAATTTTCACTGCCATTGTTCATGGGATGGGGTCACAAGAAGGCTTGTTGAAAATCTGAGGTACAAATATGTAAAAATGGCAAACTTAGGAGTGTATGTTGAAATTTGTCTATCCTCCCTTATAACTTCAGTAATTTTAAATATTTTGACCCAAGATTTTCAATGTAGCCCTTTTTTCACACCACATTATGAATGTGACAGCTGTCATTTTTCAAATCCTGGCCAAAATGTATTTTCTAGAGCTGTGCAGAATGGGAAAATTCCAAATCTGTGGAATTTCAATGATATTTCATGAAATTCCATGAAATATTGCAGAATTTCTTCGAAATGTAATGGAATTTTTAAAATTTTGCAGTTTGGGTATAACTCCGACACCATTTAAGCATGTGCTCTGACATTTGGCATATATAGTCTTGTTTGTAGATGGCCACTAACATGCACCATATCATGAACCGTGGATGAACAGTTTCAAAATTATAGGTGCTCAAATGTTGTCATTTTATTGTTCATGCAAAACCTACTGGGTCAGAGTTTTTAAATTTGGCATGATTTCTTGATAATAGGTGTTCTAACAATGTGCCAGATTTCATGACAATATGATGCATCATCTCAAAATTATATGTGCTCAGAATCTGTCATTTTATTTTTTTCAGGAAATTTCATGAAAATATTTAATCTGCGTATATTATAACTCAGGCACCTTTGGAGCTAGACGTGTGTAAATTAGTATGGATAACCTTTTTGTAATGCTTACAGAATGATCTAAATATGGAGAGAATTAGATGAGATTTTTAAGTTACAGGAGTTCAAAACTTTACTATGTAGATATTTACAAAACTTTGTGAAAACTATCAAAAATGTGGATGTTTGTAACTTCTCTGCTGTTGCATGCATAGAGTTAACATTTGACATGCATGTCCATAGTCAGTGTATCCTGGTGTCTAACACAACTGGATAAATTGCTTAAGCAGTTTTAAATTTACAGAAGAAAAAAATGATTGTTAACATTTCTCACATATTTATGATAGCATATACTGTAGATGAAGCATCCAGAATTTTTTTGTGGAATTTAACATTAACAATGCACATATCACTACTTCATTCGATAGCTGGGCTGGGCTTTTTACAGTCCTGCTGTTCCTCTCTGGGTGACTATTCCCCACCTTCTCTTTTAGCATAGTCAGGTTGACTTAGTAGAACTACTGATCCCACTGATATCCTCTTTGTTCTTTACAGTGACAAACTCCCTTAAAACATGAGTCACCTACTCTTTTTCCTATTGACCTACCCTATTGGAATAGCCAGAATTCTTTCTTCCTGATGTCCAAGACATTTTCTTGCCCCACTACTTCTTTTTGGGTACCTCTGAGTCCTAGACTTTCACATTCACCAGGCTTCCTGGATCATAAATTTACTGGATGCGATCCTTAAATATTCTGCATAGATGTTGTCAGCAGATAAGGGCCTTGTGGCCCACCCAGTCTGCCCTATCCCTCTTTTTAATGCTTAAGGCACCCTAGATTCTACAAGTACCCCCTCTTTTGCCCTATCTTGATATTTACCATATGCCTATCCCATGCATTCTTGAATTCCTATACTGTGGCCACCCTAACCGCTTCCTAGGGGAGACAGTTCCAACTCTCCACCATCCTTTCAGTGAAGTATTCAGGTTGGTATTGATGACACTCTGTGCTTTCTTGCTCCAACCTGGGGGTCCACCACTGTTGTGCTACCCAGCTCAGCTGTCCATTCCTTGGTGAAACTGTGCATCTAACACCAGAACATGGTGACCCCCTGCACTGCCTGCCTCTTATACCCCTATCATTTAATTAGAATCCCCCAGATAAGGCTGAGTGAAATTAGAAAATTCCAGGTTGTGGAATGTTTCATGAAATTCTACGATTTTCACAGAGACTCATGGGATTTGACTTTAAGTACAGATCTTATTTTGCAATTTCTCACAGAAAGCAGTTAATAAAATTGTCACACACAGTCTCCTTGTACGGTTTAAGAACCTGTCAAATTTAATGGCATTCTCTAATTTTAAAGTTTCAAGGGTTTGTAACTGTGTAGTTTACATTCTTGCAAAATTAAATGTTTAAATATTGTTGAAGTTTGACTACTTTTAATTCAACCCCATTTATAGCTGCAAACATGATTTTTTTCAGAAATGACCATGTGGTATAGTAGTTTAAATAAGTCAACTTTGGTTTAATTTGGATATGCAGTTTTAAAATTAGAGGGAAGTAACCAAAATTAAAATGTTGGCAACATGTTTGGCAGGCTATATCTCAGTCCCATTTAAAGCTAGAAATATGAAACTATGTGCATACAAAAATGTAGTGAGAATGCAACGCAAGGTTTATTTATGGAATGCTATTCCAACAGGATCATAGCATTTTACAAAAGAAATCATAACCTGTATACCTATCAATTTTGTAACATTTCAATGAATACTATGGACAAAGGCCTCCTGGTTGGGGCCATATTTATAGATCTATCAAAAGATTTGGATACTTTAAATCATGAAATGCTTATTGAACATTTGAGATCTGTTGGTCTCAGCCAGGAGGCATTAAATTGGTTCCATGGCTACTTGACAGGGAGACAGCAGTGTGTAACACTGAGTCACAGCTACACTTCAAAAATTGTAGATATTAGAACATGGGTCCCTCAAGGCCCGGTGTTGGGGCCTGTGTTGTTTATTATTTATACAAATGGTGTCAGACAGCTGTTGGGTGATGTTAGACACCATTTGTATACAGACGACACAGTCCTATATATAGAAGGTAGGTCTGTTGATCAGATCCAATAAAAGCTTCAAAAAGATTTTAATATACTGCAAAGATACAATCATGACCATGGTTTGGTTTTGAATTCTACAAAATCACAACTCATGCTGCTGTCAGGGAAATGCACTCAGAATAATTTAACCTTAGATATAAGGACATTAGATGATCTCAGTCTAACACTTGTTGACTCATATAAATATTTGGGAGTCTGGATAGACTCTCAGTGTAAATAGGACATACTGTACATGTTGATTTGTTAGTTAGAAAACTAAATAAAACAAGCATTTGTCAATGCTGAATGTTCACTTGCAGGTGTTTGCAGTGGTGTTTGGCACGTATGGTGCTTTGCCCTAATGCCCTGTGCGACTGCTGGTATTTGCACAATAAATTTTCAGCATTACCTTTTTGTTACCCCCCATTGTACGCTACATAGGCAGAAACATGTTTTGGGCAGGATGTGAAAAATGACAGCTGTACTGCTCATAAGGAGGTGTGGTAAAATGGCAATGTTGAAAATCTGGAGTGAAAATATTGAAAATTCGCAAACTTAAAAGTGTGCGTAGGAACTGCACAATGCACGCTCGTAAAACAGTTATTTTTAGGAATTTGTTCACCAAATTTTCAACATAGCCATTTTAAGATCTCTGCTCATGAACAGTGACACTGTGATTTTCTTAATGTGTCCCATACACTGAGTTCGCATAGCGACTGTGCCATTGTGCGCTACATGGGCAGAAACACGTTTTGGGCAAGATGTGAAAAATGACAGCTGCACTGCTCATAAGGAGGTGTTGTAAAATGGCAATGTTGAAAATCTGGAGTGAAAATATTGAAAATTCGCAAACTTACGAGCGTGCATAGGAACTGCGCAATGAACACTCGTAAAACAGTCATTTTTAAGAATTTTTTCACCAAATTTTCAACACAGCCATTTTAAGACCTCTGCTCATGAACAGTGTCACTGTGATTTTCTTAATGTGTCCCATACATTGAGTTCACACACCGACTGTGCCATTGTGCGCTACATGGGCAGAAATACATTTTGGGCAGGATGTGAAAAATGACAGCTGTACTGCTCATGAGGAGGTGTGGTAAAATGCCAATGTTGAAAATCTGGAGTGGAAATATTGAAAATTCGCAAACCTACAAGCATGCGTGGGAACTGTGCAATGCACGCTCGTCAACATGGGTTTTGGGACCCATTCTCATGAATGATGTCACTGTCATGGCATATTCGGGCCGAAGAGTGATTTCACACCAACTGTGCAGTGACTGTGAAATCACCCTTCGGGCCAGAATAACACCATGACAGTGATATAATTCATGAGAAGGGGTCCCAAAAACCCCACATTGAAAATTTGGTGCAAAAATTCCAAAAAATGCCTGAGATATGCAATAAAGTTGAAACCCCCCTATCTAGCCCATTATACAGCTTACCGGCATTTCCTCAGTTTGCGGTTGGCTTTGAAGAGTGCAGACATGTTCCCAGTCCAGCGATGATCATCGTGCCGAGATCTGGAGGTAAGTATGGGGTGAGGGGTGTGGGGAGGCGGAGTGCGCGGTGGGTGGGTGTGGGTTGGGGAGGAGGGCTGGGAGACTACGTGGGACCGCTTTTGCTTTTATGTTGAAAAAAAAGACAGCATGGGACGTTTGCCACGCTGGGGTGGGCTCCCAGTGTGGCACCAAAGATTTGGGGGCGTTTGGGGGGACATGGACCCGATGGGGGATTGGGCATCCCCGTCGGCAGAGGACCCAGGATGTTTGCCACTCTGGGGTGGGCTCCCAGCGTGGCACCAAAGCTTTGGGGGGGTGATGTGAGGCCTACCAGTGCTGTGTATGACAGCGGTGGTTTTCTTTGAAGCTAAGACCACCGCTGTCATACACAGCTCCCGCATCCATTGGTGCAGGACTGCCATGCCTGCTCAATGGAGCAGTGGATTGAACGGGAGAGGCACACCTCCAAAGTGTGCTACTCTCCCAAAACGTTCCTTGCGCATGCGTGCAAGCGAACGTAAAAATGGTGATGTTATGCAAGTATAAAAGCTGCTTACCTTTGGTCGTTAGATTGAAGATAATAAACTCCATGGTAATCCCTCTGTTGGATTGTGGTGATGCTGTTTTTGGGGGAGCATCTGGGGGAGTACTGCGCAAGCTTGATGTTGTATATAACAAATATTCATGGTGCATCCTGGATGCACCCAGGAACATGAATCACTGTTCCATGTACTGTACAGAGCTCTGGACTGGATAGAACTGATGGAGTGACATAAATTACATGTGTTACACTTAGTCTATAAAAGTAAACAGAAGAAAGTGCCCAAGTATATTACAGATTTGTTAGAAGAAAGAAGTGTTAGGGTGGGCCTGCACACATCAGGGATCTTTGAGTATGTGGTGCCAGTCATGAAATCTGCTAGGGGCAATTCTAGTTTTGTACGCATGGGCCCCAAGTTATGGAATAGGCCACCTGGTCATTTGAGGCCACAAAAAAGTATTATATCCTGGGGGACTATTACAACTTGGATTTATGATGCTGCTATGCTGCCACAAATTTGCTGTACTTGAGTTGGCATGTTTAATTTTATATGAAATATCAATGTTTATATTGCATTGTATGTCCTTATTGTGCATTGTAGTAACTTTATCGTGAATTCAGTTTTTGTGTTGCTAAGGGATCCCATTGAAAATGAGCCTTGGCTAAACTGGGCTATCCTTTTCTAGAAAATTTTCTCAGAATAAAACTTTTACTACTACTACTACTGTTAAAATGATACTAAAATTACAGAAATCCATATTTTGACAAAGTAGCTGGCTACCTATAACTCAGCTTCTATTGAAGCTTGAGACTTAAAACATGGTGCATATTCACTTTCTAGGCACTACTCTAAATCATAATATTGTGGAGAAATTTGGATAAGAAATTTTAAAATTATCTCAAAATAACTGAAAATTACATTTTGATTAAATGTTTGGCCACCCATAACTCTGCCCCCTTTCAATCTACAACTCTGACATTTGGCACATCCTTGTAAGCCTTAAGGTACTGTGCCTGTTCTGGATTTCATATTATTTGGACAAGGACTTTTAAAATTATAGTGAAATAACAGAGATTTAACATGTTGCAAAATTCTATGAAATTCTGCGGAATCGGAACAGTCATTCCATGGGTGGAATATTATATTCTGCACAGCTCTAGTATTTTCACATCTGCTGCATGGAATGATGTTTGGGTGGCACACAATCACATTTGAGTTGGGATTTGGAACATTTTTACATATAAGATTCATGAGGTGGGATAGCAAAAAGGTTATGCTGACATTTTGGTGTACAGATATGGTAAAATGTCCAGGTTATGACTGAATGTTGCAGTGTTTCAATGCTCACTCATAGCTTTGCTAATTTTCAATATTTTGACTCCAAACTTTCAACATAGCTATTTTTCCACATCACCTCATAAATGTGTCAGGTGTTATTTTTTTAAATCCTAAACAAAACATCTTTCCACACTTCTGTTTTGAAATGACATTTTTGCCAATATACTATAAATGCTACATGTCATGTTTAAAAGGGCAGTAATAAAATGACTATGTTGAACATTTGGGATAAAAAAAAAAAAAACAGTGAATGTGTCAAGAGTGAGTATGTGAAGACTGAAGAGTGAATGCTTTAAAAGTGAATGTGTAGAGTGAATGTGCAAAGAGTGAATGTGCCAGGCCCTGCACTTCTATAGGCAGATGGATTCTTCCCATGATGTAGGTACAAAAGAGCCCTGCACATCTGCACCTGTTCATGTAGGTCCTGAAGGGACCTGCGTGAATGAGGATACGATTCCACTATCTCAAAAAGGAAGGAAATTATTTGCAAAAAACTTCATTAATGCACCAGTTAGGGCAACTTTACACTGAAAAAGTAGGGAAATGTGGTGTTAGGGTTTCCAACCCTAACTTCCTACCACCACCCCCAAGCAGCAAAAGGAAAAAATTATTGTGGTTTTGCTGTTCTGAGTCTTGGTGAATCAGTGATGTGTTCTTCATTGGGGTTTTCAACTCTAACGCTCACCCATTTCATGAGGAAATAAGGTCAGATGTGATCTGTTTTCTTCAGGCAGGGCCCACCTTTTGTTGGCAACATATGGGGAGACACAGTTCTGTATGTATGGCTGGCAGTATAGCCTAGAGGTTAGAGTAACGAGCTGTGAATGAGCTTGGTACATCCAGCTGACAGACCTGGGTTTGATTCCACAAACCCCACTTGCATACTGTGTGACTCTGAGCAAGTCTCTTAACCTCCCCAGTGCTCCCAGGTCACCCCTGAGAACATAGGGTCTTACCCAGTTACCAAAAGCCCAAAATAAAAAAAAATGTTTAAACATTATATCAGACTGGGGTGAGTGTTAGGGTTGAAAACCCCAAGGAAGACCCCACCCCTGATTCACTAAGACTCAGGACAGCTAAAACTGTATATTTTTTTCCTTTTGCTGCTTGGGGTGGTCGAGGTGGGGAGATAGAGTTGGAAACTCCAACACCACATTCCCCTCCTTTTGTTACATTAAGTTACCCTAACTGGTGAATTAATAAAGTTTTTCGCAAAGAATATATATCATACAGGCGTGATAGTGCCTGTATATCATAGCTGAGTAAGCACTTTAATGTTAAACCCCAGTTTTTGCACCTTAATAACTTTGCCCCATTCAACTGATTTACTTAAAATCTGGAATGCACAGAGATGGTGTCAGGATCTCAGAATCATGAAAATTTGTTGGCAGTTGGTGTACAGCAGGCAACGTTATAGAAGGGTAAAAAAAAAAACAAATTACATCAATTAGGACCTGCTTTTTTGCTTACCTAAAACTAAAAAAAAACAGGAGGATTTGAAACCTGAAATGTGTAGGTTTAATGGAGCTTGGCCGAAGGTACTCACTTCTGTTGTTTTTATCTTCCAAAAGTAAGTACTTTTTAAAATATTTAATAATAACCTTCCATTTCAGAGCATGTGTAGTTTAAAAAAAAAATCTGCATTTTTGGATAACTGAATTTGTATGACAACATGAAGTCATGCAGTCATACAGTATTATGTAAATGCTCTTGTTTATCAGATGGCAAGGCCAGTGCCTGCCTGCATATGCCATTGTGCTGCTTTCTTTCATCAGAGATGGGGATATGTGTCAATGTGTAACCCCACCCCTACTGAACATGCTCATCATGAATTTTTCTTTTCCTCTCCCCAACTACTGCCATTAATAAGCTGCATCAGCCTACTTGCTTTATTATGGACACTGGGGTGTCCAATCCCTGGTGCCAGCTAAATTTATTTAATACTAGTAAAGTATTACAATATACCAACACTGGGGTGCCCACTCCTAGTGCCAGTTCATCTCCCCCGTTTTGTTTGCTCTACCCCCCAGATCAATCTGCTGACACTGTGGTGCAAAATTCCCAGTGCTGGCTTACTCAACCCCAACCCAGCAGTCTGGGACACTGGGTTGAGAAGCTGGCACTGGTCTATAGTCCCCTGAAATAAAAGAAAACAGTCCTCTTTTGCCTTTTTGTTGTCTGCTGAGTACCCTGTAAATAAGAAAATGGTCCATGGGCAATCTGCCTCCCCACACCCCACCCACCACACCCTAAACTCCCACTCAGTACCCACCACCCAGCACCTCCCCCCACACACCCTTGCTCACCTAAAATTATTGTATGGTGCAGAGCCACTCTCTGATTGAAATCATGCCTTACTGCTGGAACCAGCAACTACAATATGATACAAGAAGGTAAGTGCTGTATAATGTATTTCAGTGCATTTTTGAACTTTTAATAATAACTTGGCCATTTTTGTTTTAAAAAATTCATGAATTTCTCAGTGTATTTTACAATTATTAATACAACTTTAACATATCGATGCCCTATATTCCATACCTACTGTGCCACTGCAGGGCCTACTTGATCTCCAGTCCCCCCCACCTTGTCTTACTTCTAAGGTCCCCTTGACTTTATCCTATGCATGCTTGAATCCTGTTACCATTTTAGCACCTACCACCTCTGCTTGGAGGATGTTCCAGGTGTCCACCACCCTCTCTGTGAAGAAGTATTTCCTCAGATCTCCTCTGAACCCCCCCTCCAGTTTTATAGCATGACCCCTTGTCCTGGAAGATATTTTTCTATGGAAAATGCTACCTTCCTGTACCTTATTAATACCTGTGAGGTATTTGAACATTTCTATCATATCCCCCCTTCTCTCCTTTCCTCTAGAGAGTACATATTTAGTTCCTCGAGTCTTTCTTCATATGGCTATTGATGCAGGCCTTGCACCATTTTGGTAGCCCTCCTGTGTACCACCTCCACCCTGTCTTTGTCCTTCCAGAGGTGGGGCCTCCAGAACTGGACAGAGTATTCAAGGTTGGGTCCTAGCAGTGATCTATGCAGGGGTA
Organism: Neoceratodus forsteri; assembly: GCA_016271365.2. Classification (NCBI taxonomy): domain Eukaryota; kingdom Metazoa; phylum Chordata; order Ceratodontiformes; family Ceratodontidae; genus Neoceratodus; species Neoceratodus forsteri. The sequence goes on from CM057453.1 coordinate 1,270,132,994, forward strand.
ATACTACCTCCATCATTCTGCTGGTGATGTCCCTCCTTATGCACCCAAGCATCTTGCTAACCTTCCCCACTGCCTTATCACACTGCTTGGCTACCTTCATGTCATCAGAATTGATTACCCCATGTCCATTTCCTGTTTTGTGGTTGCTAACTCCTCTCCCCTTAGTTGGTACATTGCCCCTGGGGTTTCTGTTCCCCAAGTCCACGATTTTGCACTTTTTTTGTATTGAAACCCAGCTTCCATTCCCTTGACCATTCTTCCAGCTTTTTCAGATTGTCCCTCATTCTTTCCACCCCCCATGTATCCACTCTGTTGCAGATTTCTGTGTCATCCGTGAACAGGCATACATTCCATTCCAACCCTTCTGCAATATCACTAATAAAGCCACTGAAGAGGGCCAGGCCTAGTACTAACCTTTGTGGCACCCTGCTGGTCACCTTGCCTTCTCCAGAGTGGACCCCATTTACTACCACCCTCTGACTCCTATGGCTTAGCCAAGTTCTTACCCATTTTACTACTTTTGGACCCAGTTCCAGGTTGCCCAGTTTGCTCACCAGTCTTCTATGTGGAATGGTGTCAAAGACCTTACTGAACTCCAGGCAGGCCACATGTACCACTCCTCTCCAATCCACTTCCCTAGTCACCCAGTCAAAGAACTCAAGTCAGGTTTGTCTGACAAGACCTCCCCCCCTGTGAAACCATGTTGCCTCAGATTCTGTAAACTCAGGTCTGCTGCATCTCCAGATTCACAGCTAAGTGCTTTAGCCCTCTAGGCTATATTGACTGATACTAATAAAGTGCTGCTGTGTCAGTACAAAGGTTTATGGATAATTGTAAACTATATTATGAAAATGTTTTGATACACAATAATAAAATATGAATCAATACATGTTAATAATAAAAGCTCACAATATCAATAGATAAGCACTGCACCTGTATACTATATTGATATTGCTCTAACTACAAACTTTCATTTTTGTTTTTGAATTACTGTAAGTTCTTAGCCCCTCCAGTTCTAGAGTTATCTCCTTTCAAAGAAATTATCTTTATAAAGGGCTAACTCTTGAACTGTTATGCATAGGAACTTAATTTCTTTTTAAATTAAAGCAATGGAGTCAGGGCAATATTGACACGTGAATAATGTGATAGTAAAACAGTGCTCAGGTATCAATATAAAGTTTTATTGATAAAAATGTATCGATACATATTAATAATAAAACTTCAAGATATTGATATATGAACACTTTACCTACATTATATAATAAATCGATATTGCTGTAACTACAAGTGTTGCACTGCGCTGGCGGCATACATAGCCAGCATGCTGGGATCTGTTATGGCAAATATGGTGGACATAAAACTATCCTTGCATCCACAAAGGCAGTTATTAAATGTCTGGATGATAGGTAGGGGACCAAAGAAGTCCACAGTTCTGACAACCAGGACAATGTGAACAGGATCCTTCACCATCTGGATAACCATGATTAAGCCCTTCATCTTTTATGGGACAGGACAAAGAAGGCAGAGGAAGGCGGAACAACCTCCAAATCATTGGGGCCCCTGAAGGTATGTAGGGACCCTGCCAGAAGGTTTTCTCCAAGACTTACTCCCCAGGCTGCTGTGCTCAGGGTTGTGTGGTACACTCAAAGGTGGAGCAAGTGCATAGATCCCTTGACCCTCCTCCCCATGAGCCCAACCCCAACACAATTGCTTATTTTGCTCAGCTTCAGTCTAATTGCTTATATTTTGTGTGTTTTTTGGCAAAAAGACTTCTCAAGCTTATCAAGGAATGGGACCCCAGTTGTGGAGGGGACCCCAAATGTCTCTGTACAATGACTTCTCACAAGAAGTGGTGGCAAAATGATGGGGGTGCACAGACCTGAAAGTGGCCCTAAGGCAGGCAAGAAGAAGCTACCACTTTAGATGAGTAATGGGGTTGTCCATCATGACAAATGGTAGAGAGTATGACTTTCCTTCAGTGGATGTAGCCTGGGCATTCACAAAGAAACAGCAGCCTAATTTGAGCTAGGAACATCATTTCCCAGAAGGCTGAGCCAAGCAAACACAATAAAAAACTTAGTCTCTTGGGTAAGCGACCTGTATGGAAACAACCAGCACAGCCTAGTGCTACTTCCTGCCCATGGTACAAGGGAAGATGTACTGTATAGTACCTCCAGCCAAATTGTGGAAGGCGACAACAACAATACATGGCAGCAACCATCCAAGTACCAGGATAATTCTAAATGCAAACCAAGATGCAAGCATCTACCACCAGTTGAACCCCCATGGAGAAACCATGACAGCATATGGGTGGGCTTCCATCCTGCCTACTCACACCTGTAGATGGCAATAGAGCAGGTGGACCCTTGCACTAGGGATGAATCCCTCCATACTCCATCCCCATCTACCTCCACACTAACCTACATTACCTGTAAGTGAGGCACATCTAGGTTGTGCGCTACCCTCTTCTTTCATCCAGTGTGCCTACCTGTGGTCTACCTCCTAGCCACCAGGGACTAAGGTGTCCAGGTTGACCTGATCCATGTTCTCACTTTCTTCCTCCCAGAGGATCCCCCAAACCATCTCTACAGCACTAAACCTGGAGAAGACTCAAACTGTTGACATACAGTGGAGTCAAGACAGAGCTGAAGTAGGGGGTCTAGCCTGGCTCTCAGAGCCAAATTATGAGCAGAGCCAATACATATATAACACACACTACATTACATGGGTTTCAGGCAGTGATTACAAGTCACACAGTATACTGCATTTGGTATATGATACTATGCAGGCAATGTATTGTAAGATTCTAAAATTTTAAATGTACAAAAATAACTAAAATTATATACTTATACAGACAAAAGTGATGAACACATTTCTATGTTCCCATATCATTTGAAACTGAAAAAGAAAAGCACATAGCAATGACAGAGATGTATGGCTAGACAGTCAGCACAAAATCCTAATCAAGTCCTAGGTCTCTAAAGACCGAGTAACAACAAAAGAAATCATAATTCTGCAATAATGGTTATGTCATGGCACCCACACAAATATGCTAGATATGTACTGTAATCACAGCCAACCCTGAGTCCTGGAAAAAAATATGATTTCTTCCTTACAGCACAAGCAAGATAAAGGACTCTGAAAACTTGCTGCAATGGCACTAAATGAAATCAGATTTACTGAAATAGAGAAAAGTGAGAAAAGAAAAGATACCAGGCTCCAGGTGAGGGTGAAGGTGCTTTTTTGTTCTGTCATTTCAAAAGTGAAGATAAAGGAGGTCTGTGACTGAGCAAGCAATAGAATACCTATAGAATGTAGTTCAACTTCTTGCAGCTGAGACGGAATAAAAGAATTAGTAGAAATCTAAGCCTCTAGCAATCAGATTTTTTTCCCACTCATTTAATGTAAGCACCCCCCCCCCAGTTAGCTATGTGATCAGGATTCTAAATCAATAAATGGCAGGCCCATCAAGCATTTTAAACTGCACCCATATTTTTCAGCACTGCTCCTCCATAAGGGCTATACATTTAAAGCTGCCTTGCACATGTACTTCAAAGGTGGCAAACACAGACTGAACAGATGTTCTAGTGCTCCCTACTGGACTGGGACTTTCCTGATCACTACCCTGACCAAATGGAATGTGATGGCATACCCATGCAGGACTCATTTGCAGCTTGGGATGGTGTCAGACTGCAGGACTTTGGTATAAATAAGGACTTTGTGGAAAGATTGCCTGTGGACTACAGCTTGGTGACCATCGTCATCCCCTCTCGCTTGAGCTGGCATGGTAACAAGGTCAGAGAGTGATGGATCAACCTACCTAGGTCAGTTTGCCTGTGAAGAGAACCTCAAGGGCTCTTGGATCAGTAAAGGATTTAATCCATTTAGGCACATTTGCAACTGCCTATCGCCTGTTGAGTGACAATCCTCCCCAACTACCTATCTTGATTGACAGCTTAGCTGACCAGTTGAGAGTTGCAATTCTCCAGTGAACAGCAGGGACTGTTACTAACCCAATTCCATCTGAGTTCAGCTACTGAACAGACTGGTGCTTGTGTGCTGGTTTTTTCCATCATTTATTATTTATTAAGGTTTTATAAAATAAACAAAAACCAGAGCGACATAAGAAGTTAAAAACCATAAGGACAATCTGCCAACCACAGAGGAGCTGGCACAACGCTCCTTACAACAAGCTAAAAAACGCGTACGGAGGTTGTGCATATACAACATAGAAAAATCTCATTGCTACCAACTATTCCAAAGAAAAAGGTAAGTGCTGTACGAATGCCACTAAACAAATAGCTTAAAATGTAAACAAATGCCTTCATGAAAACACCTACCTGAATAATAATAACAGCAATACCCATACAAGATAAAACAATACAATAATACAAATACAACCTTTTAAAATGGACTATAAATTGCAGAACATGAATGAACAATGAACAAAAAAGAATAGAAAAACCTAAAAGAGAGAATACTGGTGTTAGAATAAACACACTAAGAAATCTACCAAATGAGGAGGGGCTATATCTAGAGGGGACTAAAGATTCCCTAAGATATGGCTATAAAAGGAGCTCCTGAGAGAAGCATCCCAGAAACAACAGCTCACCCAAACATTGCCTATAAATGCAGAATTTATCTGATGGTCCTTCCCCAAGATAAATTTCTACGGTGAAAAGAACAGGCCCAAAACTTCCTCAAACTGATGCCTCTTGCCAGCAGTCAGGGTACGGTAACCACTGATATCCCGCTAGTTTATACATATTTTCTTCCTATTCACTAACAGTGGGAACCTCCAACATCTTCCATTTGTGGAGTAATAGCAGCCATGAACCAAACACATTGAGATGGATACTGTGCTGTGAGCGAACAGTAGTCCCTAGAATAGAGGGCCATAGTATGCTCCGTCAAAGTTAAGATTTGAGAACACCAGGAGTGAAGCTTAGGACAAGACCACAAAATAAGAGACAGCGTGCCTTCAGGAAGGCCACAACACCAGCAGTCTAGATGTGGGGCCACAAGTAACTTATGTAAGAAAACGGGTATGATACCACAAGTGAAGTGTTTTAGTTGCAAGATTTGACCACTCATGTCCCCACAAAGCCCATAAGCATTGACCCAGCAACACTGTCTCTCTGCATCAGTGAGAAAGTGGCCTAGAAGCTTCTCCCATCTCTGGTGGAGGTGGTCAGAAGAAGGTGTATGTGCATCTAACAGTCTCCAACACACAGCACTTAATTTAGAAAGGAAACCCTTCATCTCCTGGTGAGACCCATGACCTCATCCCAGATTCCCCTGGCTGGCAACTGGAGATGCGTACCTACAAAGGAGGTCAAAAGGTGGCCCATTTGAAGATATTTCCATCAGTGAGTCATTGGGAGGGAAGTCCGCTGCTTAAGGTCCAAAAATGTTCAAAGGTAATGAGTTGTAGTGGAGAAAAGATCATCAAGATGCAGCAACCCCCCTTTTTCCAGTCAGCCCAAGCAACCAGAGTACCCCCCCATGATATAAAGCTGGGATGGAGCCAGAGAGGCAATAACTGAAGAGGGGCATCCCATGTCTTACCCACCACCTTATGAAGTTCCCTCCACACATGCAAATCATATTTTTGTGTGGGTGAGGTATAGACTTCTTAACCTCTTGCCACAGCATTAATTCTGATGGACGGATCCCTGCCAGATGTCTCTCCAACCCTATCCACCAAACTACGGGCACGATTCTCAAACAGGGCTTAGAACGGCACAAGCTGCATCAGAGTGCAGCTTGTGCTGAAGCTCCTTGCACCATTCTGGTACAGGATGGGTCCCTGAGCCTAAGCCTACACACTTGCAGCAACCTCTCCCATGCGGCAAACACAAGTCACATGGGAGGGGTGTGCCACATGCTCCTTGCAGGAAATGCAACCAGCCCCCCCTCAACAATCCTGGCATGGCCCATAATAACACAGGCAATGTAGCACTCCCCCAACCCTGATGATGCCCATTGTGACATATATAATATTTATTTATTTATTGAATTTTGATGACCGGGTAGGCCCACTGGGCCCCGGAGGTCCCTTTTTCAGGGGCGACCCTGGAGTTACAGAACTAGTATGGTACACAGTTAGTACAGCTACAGCTTTTGGCATGCAACATTCTAACATATATCTATAGCAGTGTTAAATTACATAGCAGGTTACATTGATCATATCTTGGGAGGAGAGACAGTACCCATTGGCACATGTATAATATAACCCCTGATCCCCGATGGTAACCATTGGTACCTGTATAATGTAGCCCTCTGATCCCCAACAGTGCCCACTGTGAAATAGTTAATAGACCCCCTCTCTGATCCTCAATGTTGCCCAGTCTAATTAGTATAGCTCCCCCCATCTCCGATGTAGCCCGTAATAAACATAGTGATCCAGTCCCCTGTCCTTGGTGGTCAATTGGCTACCCACCCATCCCCGCAGGTAGTGCCCACTACCCCAAAACACAGCCGATGCCAGTACAGCCATCCTTTCACCTCCAAAGCCAGCACTGACTGATCTTGCACTGGTGACATACTGTAATGTGTATGCGCTCACTGTGTACACATTACAGTAAGCCACCAGTGCAAGATCAGTCGGCACTGGCCACAGACGTGAGAAGAGGGCTGTGCTGGCATCGGCTGTGTGTCGAGGTAGTGGGCACTACCTGTGGGGGTGGGTGGGTGGCCACTCAACCACCAGGGACAGGGGACCGGATCACTATGTTTATTACATGCTACATTGGAGATGGGGGGGGCTATACTAATAAGACTGGGCATTATCGAGGATCAGAGAGGGGGTCTCTATTAACTATTTCACAACGGGCACCATCGGGGATCAGGGGGTTATATTATACATGTACCAACAGGCACCTCTGGCATGGGGGAGCTGTTTTATATATGTCACAAGGGGCCCCATGGAGGATGGGGAGCTACATTACTCCTGTAATAATGGGCCACGTTGGGATTGTGGAGGGGGCACAGTGGCACAATACCACATGCAGGTCACATCTCACAGTGTGGAGTTTCTAAATATCCATGGGTACTTAGAATTTCTCCCTCTGGGAGATTTCTGAGAATCGCATTAATGGGGCTGTGGCAACTTCCATCTGCCACGTGCCCCCTAGCACTTTGTTGCAACGTATTTCTAGGCACAAGGGTGATGCAAGCTACATTTGAGGCAGACAGCCTGTGGTTGACGCAGGCTGCCTTTCAGAATCACTCCCAGTGCTTCATTTGGTGCAAGGAGCACTTTGCACTATTATCTTTGGCACAAGTCCCTTGCACCATGTTGGGAGCTTTTGAGAATCGGGCCCAATCTTTAACAGATTCCACATGAAACCATTTCCAAATATGGTGAAAGGCAGCTACCAAGTAACAGACCTTGAACCAGGGCAATCTAAATCCCCCTTTAGACCAAGGTGCTATCAGGTAAAGAGCAGACAATCTGGCCCTACCCCCTTCCCACAAAAAGGCAGTAACTGAGGCAGACAGTTGTTTCAAAATAGAATCAGGGAACTGCAAGGGCAGGTATCTTCTAAGATACAAAACTGGAAAGAACCATCATCTGCAATGCCTGTATTTTGCCCCACAAGGAAAGATGGAGGGGTTTCTATATGGCTATATTTTCCTTAAGCCTTGCAACTAAAGGGCCAAAATGTAATGTAGGCCAGTCTGCACTAACAGAGGAAACAAGGACACCTAAATATTTAATAGGCTGTATAGTCCAATAAAAAGCCATACCTGTCAGAATGGAATTCAAGCATATATCATTAAGAGGCAAAAACTTGGTCATCTCATCTCGATCTTTCACCAGTTATTTCGTAAACCAGATATCTCAGAGAAGTGGCTTGAAAGGATACAAGAGCTGGAATAGAAGAAGGTGGATTACATATTGAAAGCAGTGTATCATCATCAAACAGCATGGGCTTATAGAGTTCACCCCAACTTTTAGGCCTTGAATGTCTCCCTGCTCCCATAGCCTTTGGATTGTTTTATTATTTTATCTGTTTTAATGTGTTTTTACTGATAAATTTGTACAGCGCTTCGATTTTGGAATTGCACTATAGAAATAAAGATTATTATTATTTGTACTAGTCGCTGAACGCAGGAAAAAATAAGGCTGGGTATACGGGGCATACCTGGCAAGTGCCCCTACTGAGACAAAACTAGGGGGAGATACACCCCTAGGCAAGAACAGCTGCCTGCGGCTCTGCATAAATGGTACAAACCCATTGAATAAAGTTATCCCCAAGACCAAATATCCTAAGGACCTGAATGAGATAAGGCCAGTCAAGGCAATTAAATGCCTTTTCTGTATCCAGTGCCATGGCAGCTACAGCATCCATGCAGAACATCACAACCCACATCAGGTTGACCAGGCCCCTCATGTGGTCTGCCCCATCCTTGCTTGCTGCAAACCCAGCCCAGTGAATTAACAAAGGCAGAATTTGACTCAACCAAGTGGCAAGAATTTTAGCCACAATTTTATAATCCTCATTCAAGATAGAGACGGGGCGGTGGCTGGAGCATTGGTATGGATCCTTCCCTTTTTTTACCAGAACCAATATAGTGGCATCATACAGAGAAGGCGGCAGAGCTCCATCAGACCAAGCTGCCTGTTGCACTGAGGCTAACAGGGGACTAACCAAGTCACCTATCACCTTACACATCTCTACTGTCAAACCATTAGGACCTGGAGCCTTCCCATTCGGGAGCATACTGATCATCTCTTGAATCTCTGGAATGGTGATGGACCCTCAAGGCTTTTCCTCTGAGTAGCAGATAAGCTGGGCACAGTGACTGAATCCAAGAAATTATGAACAGCTGCCTCATGACCAGCTTCAGCCTTGATTTAAGAGGAATAAAGGACTTCATAATAGTTTCTGAAGTAGGAATTCACACTCTCAAGGTCAAGCAATAGATCTGCCCCTCATCTACTTCCTGGAGTTTTAGTATCTACAGACATCTATTTTAAGCAGTAAGCCAGAAGATGGCCGGGTTTTCCCTCCCCTCCCGGTATGCCTGTCTGTTATGGACCTTATGAATGTGTCAGAAATGTTCCCCAACTAGGTCACAAATGTATGTTATATATCTAGGTCTATATTACATCATCACCTCCCCCCTAGAAAATATGAAGAGGTGCTAATGTGGCAAACCCACAAAATGCCTCTTCATGTTAGGCTGGAAAATTACCAATCACCACTTTCTCCTTGGCATACTCCCATTCCCTGGTCTGCAAATCACTGCCTGGACAGTCTGTGGAAGTGCAGGTGCTGATAAAGGACACAGCAGGCAAGATGCTAGGTCAGTGTCACCCAGGATGGCACACTTTGTTTGCTTTCTTGGCAGTACTGGCATCTGCACTGGTGTGCTGAGAACACCTGCAATACTGAATGCTCATATTATTTTGCTCTAGCACTAGACTCCATCTTTTTCTAACTTGCCATTTTGTCAGCTTGTCTTATGGAGCCATGTTATGGGGCTGTGGTCAGTGACCAAAGTAAACTCCCTTCATTCAGATACATCTTCAGCTTTTGCAGTGCCCACAACATCCACAGACACTCCTTTTCAACAGTTCCCTACCTGGGTAGCAATTTCTGGTTCATGTACATGACTGGCTGTGCTTCCCCTGTGGGCATGACATGGCTCAGAATGGCTGCTAACCTGTGGTCAGAAGTGTCCTGATAAATGACAAATTTTGATGAATAGTCAAGGCTATCAATCACAGGTGTCCAATTCAACACTTCTTTTAGTTGGCAGAACACCGTGTCACAACATTCTGCACATTGAATCAATGTGGTTATTATCTTCTTAGTGATGTGTGTCAGGGGTTTAGTTATGTGCTTAAGACTGGGACAAACCTCTGGTAGTACTCTGTAGTCCCCAATAATGCCTTCTCCTGTTTTTTAGTGGTGGACTTGGTCTTCCCCTAAATGGCCTCAGTTTTTGTTGGCTCTGGTTGGATGTCCCTTCTATCTAGGGACCAAAGTATGATGCCTCTGGCATCCCTATATGCCATTTCTCTACTTTAACCATCAGCCCGGCAGCCTGCAGTCTGTAGATCACCTCTCTCCCATTCCTTATGTGATCCTCCAGTGTCTGGCTGTATATGATGATGGTGACCATGTATGGCAGAACAAAATTGTCTGCCACAGATAGAATGTGGTCCATCCATGAGCCTCTGAAAGGTCGCTGGTGCATTCTTCATCCTGAATGGCATTACTTAGCATTCGAATAAACCAAGGAGGGTGAATAAGGTTTACCTTTCCCTGGCTTCATCAGCCAGATGTACCTGCCACTCCTCATAGCTGTTCTAGGACCTGATGTGTTCTGGGCTTGGGGTATGTGTGTGACTTAGTTCAGCTGTTAAGTCTGTTGTAGTCAATACAGAACCTTGCAAATCTATCCTTTTTGGGAATTAGCACCACAGGAGAGGCCCAGGGCTACTGGACTCCAATATCACTTTGAACACTAGCATTTCTTTGCGCTCCCTCTAAATATCTTGCTTAGCACCTTCTGGATCCTGGTAGGGTGGCTGCCTCAGCAGGGCTTGAATCCCTCTGTCCACATAGTGCTCAGCCAGTATGGTAGACCCAGGTTTTCCCATGAACATACAGTACCTCCAATATTTGCGGCACCCCACCTATTGCAGTTGCATAGGCTGGTTCCAGTTGCTCTGAGATGGTGATGGCATTAACAGAGGATTCTTCCCCAAGGCCGGTCCATTGGTGCAATGGCAGCATTACTCTCATGATGCCAGTGATCCAAGTTCAGGAACAACCTTAAATCATCAGGGGCCAGCCTTGGGGTGGAGAACTGAGCATTACAGAGGATGCTCTCCTCCTCTGTGGAGAAGAATCAGTCAGCTCCGCTGCTATGCTGCCACGTGGATGACCACAGGAGACAGTGCAGTCGAGATGGCTAGTGGGTTGGGGGATGTTGGCTGGTGCCACAATGTGCAAGCTTGCATGCATGATTGCTTGTGAACCCAAACTACAACCCTAGGGGTACTGAGACAGAAAATGTGGAAATGCCCTGAAGAATGGCGAGATGACACTGGCTGCTTGCAGGTCCTATACCTGGCTACCCAGGCATAACCTCCAGACTGGATCGCTTACATGGTGGGAGTTGGAGAACCTTTGTATCCCACCAAAGGGGGCAAGCTTGGGTGTACTAGGAGATGAGATAAGTCCTGAGGAAATGCCAGCTTGAGAGGGCTAGAGTGGCTAAACAGAGAGAAACAGATAAAGAAAACAAAACAAAACAAAAAACAAAAACAGAAAACAAAACAAAACAGAGGATTCTCTCTTGACTTTGTTCAGGAAATTCATTAATGGATCCACAACACTTTCCTCCTCTGGGTGGCTAGACACAATCAGGACCATTTCCTCTCTAGGGCTTTGTCATGTTTACATTATATATTTTTGTCTGCATTCACTGTCAGGTAGCTCCAAGATGTTATTTGCTTGTTTACCTTCCTAACCACAAAGTATGGGTGCTCACGTGCTGCCTGCAATTTATTTTGCCAGATGGGAATGAGTACCATCACTTGCTGTCCAGCCTCATACTCCTGGGCACTGGTTCCATGGTTATACTATGTCTTTTGTGTCTACAGTGCAGTGGCTAGTTGCTCACAAGTGAGTCCCATCAGATCCTTGAACAATGTCCTGAATTTCAAGATGTATTCCACAACAGATTCCACTGGCAGGCAAGCTCACCCTCCCATTCATCTCATGCCAGATCTAGGGACCCCATCAACCTTTGGCCAAACAGGAGCTCAAATAGTGAGAACCCTGTAGACTCCTGCAGGACCTCCCTATCTGTGAACAAGAGAGGTGCTAATTATGTGTCCTACTGCCTCTCATGTTGGTCAGCGAGTGCTTCTAATGTGGTCTTATGCATGGTATTAAAGCACTTGTTAGTCTTAGGGTGGTATGGAGAGGCTCTGAGTTGCTACACACCAAACGCGTCCCACAGAGAGGCAGATATAAAACTGATGACCTAGTCTGACAGAATCTACTGGGGAAATCTCACTCAACTGAATAGCCCCAGAAGTTCTTCAGCCATATTCCTCACCTTTGTGCAGGACACGGTGACACCCTCCAGGTACCTGATTACATAACCCACTACAACCAGTATGTACCACTTTCCTGTGCAATCCTGTGTTCCTTAGTGGGCCCCACAATGTCTACAGACACCTTCATAAAGGGATTATCAACTACACTTATGAGATCAAAACCACTTTAGCCTTGTCCCTAACTTTTCTCACCCACAGCCACTGTAGACAAGTCTAACAGTAAGTGGCCACATATTTGAATATACTAGACCAATAAAATGTGTTTGTAAGCAGCCTTTCTGTATGGCTTATACCCAGGTGTCCTGAAAAAGGGATACCATAAACTAGGGCCTGGAGCTTCTTTCAGTATTCCCCAGGGATTAAAAGCTATCAAAATACCCCTTCCTCTAGTACTCCCTGAGGTATGCACTCCCTGAAGAGGAACCCATTTTCTCAATAAAATCCCCTTTTATCTCCTTGAGAGTCATACTTAACACTTGCAGCTAGTTCCTCCAGTTTTTGTAGGGGACATATCAGCTTGTTGAGCTCTGCCAAGCTTCTCACACCTGAAATTCCCTAGGACACACACTCCTTCTGTAGGAGACCCCCTATGAAACACAGAAACAGAATCTGGTGGCAGATAAGGATCATTTGGCCCACCCAGTCTGACCATTTGTTCCTGCCTCTACTGTCACTGCAGATGCTACTTGATTCCTACTCCCCATACCTAGGGTCTCCACATTTTGCAGTTGTGGGTCATAACTGCTGCTCCCTTCCAGTTCTTCAGCCCACTTCCTGCTTCCTTAGATGCTGAGCCCTAGGTTGATCTTGCTGCGCTGCCTGCTTGCTGTCCTCAAAAAACAATGTTTTGGCTTAACTAAGGGTAGTGACATGCACAGTATTTTCCCTACTATCAAAATTATAGTATTACCCTTAATCGCATCCACAGGGAGATTACTCGGTATTACCTGGTTGTTTTAAGGCAGAAGAGGGCACTAGGCCCATCGGGACTGCCTTCTCCACACCATGTGGGCGAGATTAGCCATCATTACCCATGAGGTACTTATCAAGTTCTTTTCTGAAACAATGAGAAGTTAGCAATGTCTACTATATGCTAGGGCAGTGCAGATCTGGATATATATTGCAGCATGCTTTAAGCCAGCAGTAGCAGAGGCCAAACCCTCCTGGATGCAGTTCAAGTTGACTTCTCAGCCCAGGGAGTGAAGGAGCCAACTAGGGATCAGGGTACGTTGGACATATTATTGACAACCAGTGACCATGTCAATGTCATCAGTATGGCTGAGCCCCTGGGAAGCAGTGAAACCAGTCAATATAGTTTCACCTTGATAGAGGAAGGACGTCCTGAACATCAAGACATATGTTTTGGACTTAAAAAGGTCTGACATTGCCGAAATGGGAGAGCATCTGGGTGTACTCCTGGCTAGGTTCAGGAGGGTTAGGAGGTGGAAGAAAAGTGGTCCATAATTTGGAATGGGATCCAAAAGGTCACAAACACCTGTGTAAGCAGGCAGGCAAGAAGAACAAGTACTGGCAACGCCTTTGGTTCCCAGGAGAGGTTGTAAGCACTGTGATAGAGAAAAAACTCCCTACAAGAAATACAGGAAGATCCAGAGAGAAGATGACAGACTAGACTACTTGGAAAACTCAGATCAGCCAGTAGGGAAGTGAGAAAGACCAAAGTTTGGTCTGAGTTGAGAATAATGGAGGAAGTCAAAAATGATGACAAGACCTTTTTCAGTACATCTGAGAAAAAAAGCACAACAAAGAAAGTTATATTCCAATGGAGACAAGGAACAGAGTGGGTTAAGGACAGTAGAGGAAAGGCAGGAGTATTGAATGAATACTGCAGTTCAGTATTTGCTAAAGAGAAAACTGGACCAGTACCACAGAGTAGGATATGAATGGGGGATAGTGAGGTACAGATGTGTGAGGAGACGATAGAGGACAGGGTCCTTAAGGTTCTTATGGCCTTTAAAGTGGGTAAATCTCTGGGGCCAGATGGTATGTGAACAAGGGTGCTGAGGGAGCTGGCAACAATACTGGCACGCCTTCTGGCCAACCTGTTCAATGGCTGCATAGTAAAGGCATTTGTCATGAGTGGGAGAACTGTGGATGTGGTGCCCTTGCACAATAGTGGGCCAAGAGATGAGCAGGGGAACTACAGACCAGTCAGCTTTACATTGTTAGCAAGCTGATGGAAACCATTCTCAAGAAAAGGTTTGTTGAGTTCTATGAGTCAAATGGGCTTCAAGATGATAGGCAAAATTTGTTTATGGCAAGGAGGTCATGCCAGAAAAACTTGATTAATTTCTTCAACTGGGTAACAAAGACAGTGGCTAGAGGCCAGATGGTGAACACACTGTACTGTACCTGGATATCTGCAAAGTCTTTGACTCTGTCCCTATATGAGATTGATCAAGACTTTGGAAGGTTTGGGGGGCAACCTGACTATATTGTTTGTGAACTGGGTAGGGGGGAGAACCCAGATGGTGGTGGTGGTCGGGGGAAAATACTCAGGGATGAGGGGGTTACTAGCAGGGTACCACAGGGATTATTGCTCAGACCGGTGCTGTTCAATGTGTTCAATAATGACAATGTGAACATTAACACCAGGACCAAAATTGGCCTCTTTGTGGATTACAACAAGAGCTGTGGAAGGGTGCACACAGAAGGGGGGGTCATGAACTTGAGGTAGGACCTCACAAAACTGATCTGGTAGGACCTCACAAAGTCACAGTGTATGAGGATGAAAAAGACCTCAGTACTGCAATCACAAGCAACCTGAATGGTGTGACCACACCTGGAGCTGGAACCCCATCTCAAAAAGGACATTAACCAGCTGGAGGCAATACAGAGAAGAGCCATAAAATTGACTCTTGATCAACAAGGGCTTTTGTATGAGCAGAAGCTGAAGAATCTGAATGTGTACTCACTTGAGGACAGAAGGGAACATGGAGACCTTTAAGTACCTTAAGGGTAATAACAAAGTTGACCACTGGAAACTTTTCAAAACCAGCAATAACAAGAACACAGTAGGGTACAGTAACAACGTCAGAATCTGGTAATTTATAGCTGCAATGCAGCAGAATGGGACAGTGCTCACTACAAATGGGACTGCTGACCCCAAGCAGTAAACGATGCAGTCAAATAGTAGTGGCACTCACACAAGCACAAGCAGTAAGACTGAAGCAAAAAAGTTTTTATTCTGGCAAAGGCATCCATTTGCTTCCCTTCACAAAGTAATCCAATGTCTCACCTGCTATTCCAGCACTGTCCCCTAGTGCCTTGACCCTCACGAGTCTTCAGAAAGGGGCTAGGCTAGTGAGAGAGCTGACAGCTTTGAATTCATGCAATTAATTAATATTTATGAGAATTTCAATCAGACTGACAGTATTTTGCTTTAACCTCAGTGTTTGCGCTTGTGTAAGTGCCACCACTATTTGACTGGATTGGGCACAGTAACTAACTGGCTGGAGGTAGGTTCTGGAATGAGGTCAAGAGGCACTTTATCACAGAAAGTGTGGTGGCAGGGTGAAACATGCTACCAGAAGAGGTGGTAAACAAAAAAAACTGTTGAAGGCTTCAAGATGGGATGGAATAAGTCACCCCATTTTCAGGGGTGGGTAAGAGACTGGGGAGAGGGTATGAAGTGCTATGCAAAAATGAATACATGGGCTGTGCATCAGGCAGGCTAAATAGATGGTAAAGCCTTCTGCTGGGTCATTTGTATGTTTGTATCAAGTACAATTCCCACATCCTATATCTTTGGTCATCTTTCCAGCTCAAGAAGACCCACATCTTCATTATAGAGACCATGGAACCCACGACTCCTCGAATCTTGGAAAATTGGCCCAGCAGTATCTGTTTCACTTACAGTAGATTAGATCCTGCCTAGCCATCAAGATAGAGGCCAGGGTGCCCCCTAAATCCCTGAGTTGCCATCTCATTGAATAAAACAGTGCATGCACACAGTGGAATTAGCAAGGACTGCAATCTAGGAACAGGCCACTAGCTGCTGGATACCCCATGAATTGATTACCTCCTCACCCTGCACTCTGCCTTACTGTAAGATTTTTTCAGACAATCATAGAATGGATGTCCTGGTTTCTGGCAAATGTAACATGTCCATTCCCTGGCTCCTTAGTCTTTGGACCATAGGTTTTACTTTGGACTCCAGCAGGCTGGTTTCTCTAAGGCTTCCCCCTTGGGTCCCTGAAAACTTTCCATAGCACTTCCCCCATTGTCTTTATGCAGAGTATGAGGTCCGCTGGCCACATAGTGATCAGCCCTTTCAGCCACTTCCTTTGTGGAACTATATGCATGTCCAGCCAAGGGTGTAGTCAGGAATTTTAAACACAAACCAAAAGATGTTCTGCTCTGCCACACAAACATCACCCTACCCCCATTTCAGAAGCAATATATACTAAGCCGATTATCCTAATTAATTCACAACACAGCATTTTATCTAATACACACACGCACACTGCCAATCAGAAAGAAATTGGCAGGATTTTAATTACAATGTTTATGATGCATTGTGATAAGCCTCAGTACCACAACAAGGTACCTATCTTACAGAGGTTCAAAGGAAAAACAAACCACATGGGGTCCGACTCGTGGCATCTATCCTCCACTCCAACTCCAATTAATGTGTTCACTAGCAAATTCACTTGAGGCCGTGCTAGCTGCTATGTAATCTTCTGGCACAAGAATAGAAAAGGCAGCTTTATTACTTTACTCCAGCTCTGTTTGTGTTTGTTGCCTCAGCCTGAGGTTCCTGCTGCCCCTGGATTTTCTAGATTTTGCTGTACTCCGTAAAGTGCACAGAGTATGCCTGCCAATGCCTATAGAAGGTATCTATGAGTCTGAAGCCACTGGCCATTGTGACTTGACACAATCAACCCAAGAAGGTGAACTTGCTGTCCTTCATATGCCTGTCTAAGGCTATTTTAAATGTGTCAAGTGTGTTACTTAGTACTTCTTCCTTTGGTAGGCCATTCCTGACATTGCCACCTTCTGACTTAACCAGTTGGCACGACTATTGGATGTATAATATTTGCACTTAAGTTGCAATGGATGAAATCTACTGCCCCTCATGTTATCTTTTCTTGTGAGTCCCACACATTCCCACAGGTCACCACTACTGAATGCCTTGTAAGTCAGGCATAAATCCCCCTTATTTTCCTGTACTGCAATGAGTACCGTCCCAGTTCTCTCAGTCTTTCTCCATATGTCATCCTCATTGTCTGGATAATCCTTTTTGTGGTCCTTCTCTGTGTCCTCTCCAACAATCAATTTTCCTTTTTGTTAGATGGTGCCCAGAACTGTATGCGGTACTCCAAATGAGGTTTGACAATACAGGTGTAAAGGGGAAGTACCACCTGTCTATCTCTACTATTAATATGTCTGAAAATGCAGCCCAACATTTTGTTGCCTACACTTGCTGCCTTTTTACAATGCTCAGTTGGGGAGAGATTATTGGTAATGGTGACCCCCGGTCACGTTTCATGCCTGTCACCATTAGATCTTTACCATGGAGTGTATAATTAGCATATCTGGCCGGACCACCTGCAGAGCTTCTCCTGTCCACCCTGCCAACCCTACTAAGTTGACCCTTGGGTGGACTACCCATGGAACTGCTCCCATCCACCCTGCTTACCCTGCTCAATTGACCCTTGGGCTGGACCACCCATGGAGTTGCTCCCATCTGCCCTGCCGACCCTGCTCAGTTGACCCTCGGGCTGAACCACCCGTGGAGCTGCTCTGGTCTTCCCTGCCAACCATGCTCAGTTGACCCTCGGGCCAGACCACCCATGGAGCTGCTCCCATCTGCCCTGCCGACCCTGCTCAGGTACGCTCTGGAGCCGTTGTGACCATGTTAATCTTCCTTCATTTCTCAAGTTCAAACTTGGCACCTTTTTAGTTTGGACCACCAACTCAATCCAGGGGCTTATAGGATCCAGCTTAGACTGTGACTATTTTTCTTGCTGAATTAACATCGAACGCCTTGGAAGTATTTTATAGCAGCTTTATAAAAATTTGAAAAGAAATCTTAATAAATAATATTTAACTGGGCAGCGTTTAATGCGCCTTCTGCTATTTCAGCCACCGATTTAATACATTTTCGGCCACGAGGGAGCCACTGCTGTTTCTCTTAAAGTCTGCTAGCCTAACTTGCTCCAGTTTCTTTTAAACTCTGCAGCCTAATATGCAACAGTTAATTTGGAGCTAAAGTGTATCTGCTGGCTGCTCGTACTTTAGCTAAAGGGTAACTGCTGGCTGCTCGTACTTTACTGGCTACCAGCTTACTCCAGTTAGCTGTCAGACTGATCCCCCACAGTTGCTTTGTGACTGCTCCTCACCCACCCCCCATTACCCTCTCACCCATAGCTGGTATTAAGTATATAAGGTTTACTCTCGTGAGATTTCATTCTTTTTTTTATCTCCCTTGTTTCTCATCTGCACATTATATTTGTTCTCCACTGGAGGTCATCTGAATTATTAGTGGATCTTCATATCAGTCTCTGCCCCAGTGCTCTTCCTATCCACCCTCTCCTGTTGGGGTTTGCACTTTTCCTCAGCTCTCTCTGGCTGTCTAATCTGTCTTTCTCCTTACTTTCTCTGGTTATTATTTTTGCCCAGTTTCCCTGCTTCACTCTCCCCTCCTTCTCTTATTCCCTTTGTTTCCACCCCTCCATCCTGTTTTCTCACTATCCCCTCTCTTTTCTCTCCTCTCTCTGTTTCATGCTCTCCACCTTACCTACCCCTAACCCATACTCCCTTCTCGCCATGTATTCTAGGACTATATACCCCATCCTGCCATTCCTAGGCACTATGCTTTTTCTGTTATTTTTAACAGGTCCCACTGAGTATCCCTCTTCTTGCCATGTTTACTCACCTGATAACTTCTGCTACTCCAACTTACTGTCTGATCCCACCCCTAATCCATCACCTCTGTTGGGGCTTAAATATAAACACCTAGGGGTATTACTTAGGTATATCTTGTGGAGGTACTCTATCTCCCCTAGGTTCGCCTCTCATGCTTTCTTAACTGCATCATTATGGATAATTACCCTATCCCTTACCCTTGCTGGCGATATCGAGACCAATCCTGGTCCTACTATTGCTGCTACTACCACCCTGTCTCAACCCTCCAAATGCTTGCCTCAAACATCCTGTTTCACCTTTGCACACTTAACATAAGGAGTCTTACTGCTAACCTCCCTGATCACGAGGCTTGGGTTTGTTCTAATAACCCTGACATCCTGGCCTTATCTGAAACTTGGCTGAAACCCTCCATTGCTGACTCCCTCTGCTCTCTATTGGGCTATAAAATGCTTCTGGCTGATCACTGTAACACCAAAAGGGGGGGGCTTAACACTGTACTTCAAGTCTCATCTCAATGTGACTATCATACATGGTCCTCCTCTGGCTAACTGTGAGGTGCTTCATTCCCTTCTATTGCTTGGGGCGTTAGACAAAAAACACATCTTTGGCATTTATATGCCTCCTAGAAATGCCAGGCTAGGTCTGGAAGAATTTATTGAATGTTTGCCTTCTGTGTCTGGGAAAAATAAAGTAATTTGCCTCGGAGATTTTAATCAGGACTGGGTCGGGCCTAGTTCCTCTCTCCTATCATCCATTACTAGCAAGGCAAACCTCACTCAGCTTATCCAGGCCCCCACTAGGATCTCCCGTCATGGTTCTTGCACCACCCTCATTGACTGGATCTTGACAAATAAGAAGGAGAACTTCCCCTCTGCTAGAGTTTTACCTGACTCCATTAGTGATCTCTGCCTGGTTTACTGCATTTGGGATACCACCTCCCCAACCTTCTAAAGTCTTATCTTTTTCCAACTTCTCTAAGCTTAAACATGCTGCATTCCTGCAAGATTTAAACATGGTTGACTGGTCCCCCCTCTACATAACTAATGATATTAACATAGCAGCTGAGTATTTCAACGCTTCCCTACTCTCTCTTTAGAACCATCATATTCTGGTCACCACACGTAGGGTAAAATGAGAAAGTCATCAAATGGCTCAAGAGCCCCCTACTCCAGCTCTTAAAATGAAGGGATAAACTCTAGTCATCATGGAAATCCTCCTCCCTTCAAGCTGACTTTGAGGCCTACAGGTCCTTACACAACACCTGTAAAAAGGAGATTCGCTAGGCCAAGAGTATATACTACCGGAACTTCTTAGTTCCTCTGCCTCTAACCCTAAACATTACTGGTCTCAAATTAAAGAAATCCTCATGAACAATAAGCCTATGACTCCAAATGATATGTCTATAATTATTACCCACTGCAATAATCCTCTCACCATAGCAAATGCCTTCAACTCCCTCTTTTCCCCACTTCCCACCCCCTCCACTTCATCACCCAACATCTCCCTGGTGTCCTCTTCCCTGCTAGCTACTGCTCCTCCTGCTCTCATGCTGGCACTGGTCATGTGTCAAGAAGTACTTAAGTTACTAAAGTCTATTTCTGCTAATGGTAGCTCTGGCTCAGATGGTATTCATCCTTGGATTCTTAGACAGTTTGCCTCTTGTCTGGTGGCACCTATATCCAGGCTTTTCAACCTCTTAATCTGCTCAGCCTCAGTTCCCCTTGATCTGGAAAGTTGCCAGAACCCTACCAGTATTTAAGAAAGGTGACATCAAAATCAGGTCGAACTACCATCCTACTTCACTCCTGCCCTCGCTCAGCAAGTTGCTTGAAAAACTAGTTCATCGACAGGTCTCCGTGCACCTTCTCAACTTTAACCTGCAGTCCCCAGTACAACATGGCTTCAGGGCTAGGCACAGCACAACTACTGCTCTTACCCACTTTACCAGTGATGTTAAAAGCAACATGGACAAGCGCTTACTTACTGGAGCTGTGTTCATCAACCTCTCTAAAGCATTTGACATGGTACATCACCCCCTACTACTGGCTAAGCTGCATTCTCTTGGACTCTGACTCTACCCTTTCCTGATTTGGCAGCTACCTTGAAAATCATTCTCAGGCTGTCTCTTTCTGTTAGGTTCTCTCTTCTCCCACCCCTATCACCTGTGGAGTTCCACAAGGTTCTATTCTTGGTCCCCTACTCTTTTATCTCTTCCTTAATGACATTCCTATTCCTTCTTCACACTGCTGTATTATCATGTATGCAGATGACCTGGTGCTTTACTCTGCCTCTACGTCTATTGTCAACATCAATCTACATCTCTCACCTGCCTTTCAGACCCTCCAATCCTGATTTTCCTCCAATTATCAAATCCTTAACATGTCTAAAACCCAGGACATGCTCTTTGGGTTCACTAGGAAGGTGCCCACTGAGTTTCCTAAGCTCCTGGTCCGCTGCTGCGATGGGACTGCTGTATCCAACACTTTATCCCTCAAATATCGTGGGGTTATGCTGGACCCGGTATTTGATTTTGATGCACACATTAATGAGGTGTGTCGCTTGGTTAATGCCACGACTGGCGCGGCTTATAGAGTGCATCACCCACTCACTCTGGCTGCTAGGATCTCAGTTGCAAGAGGTGTTTTACTCCCACAACTGCTATATGCCCTCCCAGTACTCTCTCATGCCAATGCGGAGATTCTTCAAAAATGGGACACATCCTACAACAATATATGTAGATTGGCCTTATTGGCTCCTCTTCTAACCCATCACTGTCTACTGTATGCTGCCTTAAACTGGCTGTCTCCCGATACTCTCCGTTCTTATTCTCTTGGGTGTTTTGTTGATTCCTTAACCAGGTCCCCCCATCCCTCCACACTGGGGGACATGCTTACCCTGGTCTCTCACTCTCCTTCCCATAGGTTCTCCACTTCCCCTTTGCTCACTGCTCAGCCCTGCTCCACTAAAATGGGTGAGCAAGCTTTTTCCTACTTTGCTCCTAGGTTTTGGAATTCACTCCCCATCCACATTAGGAACTCCTCATCTCACCTAACATTTAAACATGCTCTGTTTTCACACCTCAATGCTCTTGGTAACTGTGACTGCACTTAACTTCTGCTTTGTCTGTCTATTTTGCCCAATTGCTTGTGTCCATGCCCATTTTTCGGTATGCCTTATGTGAATGTATGTCTACCAGTTCTGTTTCTTCTCTAACTGGCTATATGACTTGTTTACCATGCTATTATGAAACAAGTGTATTCAGTAATAACTTCACTATTCTTGATGTTATCCTTGTTGTGTATAAATTTCTGTGGCTGCTTCTGCTGATGTATTTGTTGTTCTGACAGTTAACCTGCTTTATGTACCTGATTGTTGTCACTGCTGTACTGTATTTTCAAATTGTACTCTCCTGGGTCATGCCTGATAATAGGCATTTTTTTTGCCTAGTGCACTTACCCGGTTACCAAAAGCTAATAAATAAATAAATAAAATCAATATCTTGCATTTCTTTAAGTTTAGAATAAATTTGTTCAGTTCTACCCATGCACCTATTTTGTCTGTTTCATGTTGAAAACCTCTGATGGAGTTTACATCATTGATGATGGCTCCTATTTTGATGTCATGAGCAAACTTACAACACCAGCTTTCTAATGTGGTTTGAATAGGTGAAATGTATAAACTAAATAGTGTAGGACCAAGGACAGACCCCTGGGGCACACCGCTAGTAATTTTTAACCGTGGAGAAAAGTGACCAGCCACACCCACTCTCTGCCTTCTACCCTCCAACCATGATGAGACCCATTTTATCAGTTTTATATCTAAGTGTAAGTCCTGTAGCCTCTTAATTAGTGGCCCATGGGGCATGGTATTGACAGATTTTGAAAAATCCATACAACAAATGTCCACTGGTAACCTCATGTCCTTAGCACTACTGAATGGATTGAAGAAGTGGAGTAAATGTGTCAGACATGATTGTCCCTTCCTAAAGACATGCTGTATAAAATCGATTAATTTAGACATTGTCAGATGTTCGTTAATCCTGTCTTTCACTATTCCTTCCAATATTTTGCTGATAACCGAGGTAATATTAATTGCCTGTAATTTTTATAATCACTTTTTGATCCTTTTTTATGGATGGGTATGATATTTGCATCTTTCCACTTTATAGGTACTCTTCCTTCATCTAGTGATGTATTAAATTCGGCCATCAGCAGTCCAGGAAATTCATCTGCTAGTTCTTTTAAAAGGGCTGAATGGAATCCATCAGGTCCTGAGGATTAATTTGGGTTCAAATTCAATAGCAATGTTTTTACCTGCTGCTCTGAATCCCTTTCCAATAAGTCTACTTTAGTTCCTGAAATAGGTGGGCTTGGTAGTAAAGGTTGATATACTGTATACTAGCAAAGTAATTGTTAAACTCCGAGGCCATCTCTAGTTAATTCGAAATGTCAATATCCTGTTTTACAAGTGGACATATTACTGGTTGCCCTTTTTTGGTGTTGTTTATGTAATTAAAAAATAATTTAGTATTATTTTTGTGTTTAACGATAATCTGTGTTCACGTTCCTTTTTAGTGTTTTTTGTAGAATTTTTACATAGTTTGCATAGATCCCTGTAGCTTCTTGAGTTTGTTATGGAACGAATAATTTTCAAAGTCACTGTTTTTCAGTTTTTACCAGAAAAACCCAGTCAAATTCTGGAATTTGGACTACCTTGACACTGGTAAAAACAAAGAATTTCATGGAATTTGGCAATTTGGACCAGATCAATAAATCTACAAAACTTGTGTTTTTCTTATAATTGCTTCCAGTACTATTATCAGTATGCTTCATTTAATGCTCTGTATATTAAGCCTTCTTTTATTCTGATTATTTATCCACGTATTAAAAGAAAGACAGTAGAATCCCGATAAAATCCGCAAATTAGACTAACAATCACTGGTGCAGTTCCCGGAATTTCAAGTCTTGAAAATGGAATTTCATTATTTTAATCACAGTAAATCAGTGGCCTTGATCATTTTATACTTTTTATATGCTCTTTTCTGCTGCTGAATGAAAGGTTTTATGTTGTTATTAAATCAGATTGGTATCTTCCACTTGTTGTTGTACTTGATCTTACTAGGGATAGAAGTATCTATGCAATAATCTAATTTGGAGGACAATTTCTCTCATTCACAGTCCAATTTTTTTGTTTTCAAGATCCTCCCTCCAGTTCCATTTACTTAGGTAATTATGAATGTTTTTATGGTCTGCCTTTGCATAGCATTTTATTTTAGTGACACCTAATATGGGGTTCCAACAAGTTTCTATATGAAACTCGACCATACTATGGTCACTGTGGCCTAATGGTTCCCTCGTTCTACAATCTTTTATATGTTTACTTATGTTAGTGCATACAAAGTTACGGGTATTGGTTCCCCTAATGTGTTCAAACACCATCTGTTGCATATTATTCATTGTCAAAAGATCTACCAGTATTTTCTGATATTTGCATCTTGATGTGAAGGACTTGAGTCTGGTAGGTTAAAGTCATCCGTAATCAAAATTCAGTACTAGGGTCCATGTCCTCCAACTGATCAAAAAATCTGTCATTTTCTTCTTTAGATAGGTTTGGTGCCCTATATCCTACACAGACCTGTAGCTTTTTTCTATTTTTATTTTATGGGAATATGTTAATCCATACTTGTTTCACTTGGTCTAAGCTGGTAAAAGAGCTATTAGCTTCACATGATTTGATGATATTTGCTACAGCGATAGCTACACCACCTCCTTGCTTGCTACATCCATTCAGATAATAGACTTTGTAACCTGGGTTGTTTTTGCCCCAGTTGTCCTCTTTCCACCACATTTCCCTTATCCCATATATATGTACCGCCTCAGATTTAAGTATATACTCCAAATCTTCCTTTTTTGCTGATAAATTTCTTGCACTGGCGAGAAGGACTTTCAGGCCTTTCATAATGGTACTGTGCCCTCCTCCCATGCTAGTCAGTTTAAATTAATCGAGTCTTGTCCACTGCTTTGTAATGCATCCCTTATCAATCTACCAAGAATATTCTTCCTGGCTTTATTCAAGTGAAGTCTGTCTTGAGCGTACAGGTGGACCTTCCCTTTGAATGAGTCCCATGTAATCAAATACACCAATCCTGACTGCTCACATTTGTATGATAGTCTAGCATTAATCCTCAGTATAATGTTTTTTTCAGGATGACATTTATCCAGAGGGAGTATCCAGATATAATTGCAGTTGTGCCCACATTTTTTATTAGGTTGCCTATTTAAGATTTCACTAGCAATATCTTTCTTGTGTTCTTTCCCATCATTTATACCTATTTGAATTGCTATTTGTACGTACTTCTCCTTTTTTTGAAGTAATTTATCAATGCACCATTTAACATTTTAGATTCTGCCACCTGGGAGGCGATGGGCATCTCTGTTATATTTGTCAGCCTGACATGTTATAGGATCACAGCCCTTTATTATTAAATCACCTATCACAAGTATTTTACTTGTGTCATGATTCATGATTTCCTGAATACCTTCTTTGTTTCTTGCATCATATCTAACATCCTGTGGGGTTGAACTGTTCTGTAGGGCTGTTGGAACTGAATATCTGTTTGTTAATTCAATTTCACTATGTGCCAAGACCATTCTTCTTTTCTTCTTTTTTCCCTGCTGAGAACAATAAACTCCTCTACCTCAGGTGAATCAATTTCTGCTTCCAGTTCAAGGATTTTGATATCATTTCTTGTTTTTTTGCATTTATCCATCTGCATTGTATTTGGAATATTTTTGCCATCCAATAGTGTTTTCAATGATGCTAATTCAGTTTTAATCATGTCTATTTCATGGCATTTCTGACATTTGAAATTGACAACCCTTGTATCTCTTACTTCCGAGGAATATATGTTGTATGAAATACATTTAAATGCAGAACCAGTACAGCATAGTATAGCTACGAGTTGCTCATTTGGGTCATTCATTTTTTGTACTAATAAAGGAGCTGTATCTTTAACAGGAGAATGAAGATATAGAGAATATGTCAAAAATCTCTTTTTTTATGGGACAGAAAAGAGATCCTAAATTCCTATAGTAATATGTTTAACAACCAACTACAAAGCTCTTTCAAGCTGCATAGCCCATCTGATAAGCTTGTCCGTACTGTGACTGTAAAGGGAAACGGTGTTGCAGCGTGGCAGAGCACTGGTAGCATACAGTGCAGTTTGCATTTTTTTTGCCTCCAACACACCCCTGCGACGCCCCTGAGTGGAAAATTAGTATCTACCTACTTTTCCATTAGAAGGTTATACTGCTCTACA
Source organism: Neoceratodus forsteri (assembly GCA_016271365.2). Taxonomy (NCBI): domain Eukaryota; kingdom Metazoa; phylum Chordata; order Ceratodontiformes; family Ceratodontidae; genus Neoceratodus; species Neoceratodus forsteri. The sequence continues at coordinate 1,270,159,288 of CM057453.1, forward strand.
ACTAGAGGGCGTATCAAATAGTTAGCATCCTATACTGCTTTAACAAATAAAATAAGTTAGCATCTTAAACTGCTTTAATAAATAAGTAAAAATTATAACTCCTTTAACCCCTTTTTCTTCTAAGACTTAGCTTTTTCTCTGACAATCAAATCCCTCCTAAAACCATATAATTAATATGGCCATCAAGGATTATGCAACTCTTCTACTTCTCATAATCCTTTCTAACCCCTTTTTGGTCCAAGTACCCTTCAGACCCAAAAAAACTTCACTGGGCTGTACTCTAACTATCAATCCTAGGCCCCCTCTATCTCGAACGTCATTTTTTAACCCCTTTGATACCTTCTCTCTTATTATTCCCCATAAACTTACCTACCACTTAGCCTACTCTCTTTATAAACCCTTAGTCTGCAAAATTCCTCTCTAACTCTTTCATCATCGTGCTGTGGCACTTCCTCTGCCTAGCATTACTTCTATCTGGGGACATTGAGCAAAATCCTGGACCTTTAGCAACTAACCAGTCACCAAATAATGCGACTTGGTTGGACTCTAAGGGACTACGGATTGCGCACATGAATATTAGGAGTCTCCTTCGCAATCTAGCAGAACTTGAGGCATGGGTTGCACAGAACCTCCCTGACATTCTATGCCTGTCAGAAACTTGGTTAAAGCCCTCTATTGCTAACCACCTGTGTGCTTTACCCAACTACAATCTCATTAGGCAAGATAGGGCTGCCTCCAAGCGTGGGGGTGGAGTTGCTATCTACTTCAAACAACACCTGCTGCTAACCCAAAATCTTTTTCCTGTCCTATCTCCCTGTGAAGCGCTCCATGCAATGCTCCTACTAGGCTCAAAAAAGTTGCATCTAATCTGTGCCTATAACCCTCCTGTCGGAGGATAAAATGCCTAGAAGAACTTCTTCTTCTCATAGATAGTACCATTGGTCTAGCGAGTCCTACTATTGGGTGACCTTAACCTAAACTGGGCTAGTAAGCGTCTCAAGCCCTTCATACCTTAGTGCAAGGCCACAATTTTCATCAGTTGATCTTTGACCCTACCAGGGTCAGGGCTCCCTCTCAGTCTAGTACGCTTATTGATTGGATCCTTACAAACCACCCTGATAGCATCAGCTGCGCAGGTACCTTACCAGATGTAATCAGTGATCACTCCCCGATATACTGTACGTGGAGCTCAAATAAAAAAACATCTCTGCCCCCAAGGCTTGTAACATTTCACAACCTTGCCAAATTTAATCCTATTCACTTTACCAATGACCTCTCCATGATTGACTGGTCCTCCATTCACAAAGCATCAGATGTACAGTCCGCCCCTTGATTGCTTCCTTACAAAATTTAGTCAGCTCCAAGACTCCCATGCTCCATGGATCACTAGGCGCTTTCGAGGTACTCATACGAAGTGGCTAACAAAAGATCTGCTAACCCAGATTAGGGCCAGAGATAAAGCCTGGCACCTTTTTAAATCCACAAGGTTGGAATCTGATTACTGTTATTACCGACTACTAAGGAATGCCTGCAAAAGAAAAATCCGTCTCTCCAAAAGCACTTTCTGTAGGAACCTGCTAATAAATGCCTCTGGTGACTCTAAGAAATTCTGGACTACCATTAAAACTCTCCTAGGCTCTAATCAAAAATCCCATACAAACACCATGTTACTTAATGGTATACACTGCAACAAACCATTAACCATAGCCAATACCTTTAATCACCACTTCTCAGATTTATCAAGCTATCTGTCCTCTTTCCAAAATGATAGCACTACTATACCCCCTTGTAACACCAAACCACCACCCTTGAACCCCCTCTTTAGGTTCCGGATCATTCGAAAAAGAGAGAAGTTGAAAAACTACTTCTCTCCATCCATGAAAACCATAGCCCTGGGTCTGATGGTCTTGAACCTAGGCTCTTAGCGCAGCGGCCCCTTCATAGCCTCTCCACTAACCAAAATCTTTAATATGTCCTTATGCCATGGTACAGTCCCAACTATATGGAAAACTGCTAAAATCACTCCTATTCCAAAAAAAGGAGACCAAAAGGAAATTAATAACTATCGTCCCATTACTATACTTTCTGTCTTATGCAAGATCCTAGAAAAACTAGTCACCACGCAGATGATAGAATACCTCCAAAAATATAACCTCCTTTCTTACTCCCAACATGGCTTCCGAAAAGGTCACAGTACCACCTCTGCCCTGCTAAAACTGACTAATGACATTTACTCTTCCATGGACTTAGGCCTCCTGACTGGAGCAGTTTTTATCGACCTAACTAAAGCTTTTGATCTGGTAAACCACTCACTCCTTCTTTCAAAACTTCAGTCTTTTGGTTTCTCCCCAGATACCATAGCCTGGTTTGAAAGCTATCTGACTGACAGGCAACAGGTTGTGGTCTTTAACTCTGCAACCTCAGATCTTGCACCGATCCACGTGGGAGTTCCCCAGGGGTCTATTCTTGGTCCTCTACTCTTCACAATCTTCATTGATGACATCCCCTCAATTGCACCGAACTGCTCATCTCTGCTTTATGTGGATGATCTGGTTATTTACCACAGTGCAAAAACTTCAACCTCCCTACACTATCCCCTCGCTTCAGATTTTGCGAGTATCCAGACCTGGCTCACTGATAATAAACCAGTTCTCAACTCCAGAAAATCCTACTCAATGTTGTTTGGCTCTCAGGCCAGACTTAAAGCAAATCTAAATCCACTTATCATTTCCTGTGCGGACAGCTCTCCTCTACCCTCCACCAAATCCTTCAAATATCTTGGTGTTACCTTGGTTGAATCTCTTGACCTTGACCTTCATATCTCTACTATCTGTAAGTCGGTAAATGCAAAACTGGGAAGTGCCTATCATTACCAGCTATGCACTCCCTCAAGCCAGACTAGCCGTGGCTCAAGGTTTCCTGCTACCGGCCCTAGCATATGGCTCATCAATCTTCCTATCTGCATCTAAATCCTCACTTCATAAATGGGACACCACTTATAGCTAGCATCTGTCGCTATGCGCTGCCTCTCCACGTTTCAAGCACCACTGCCACCTCTATAGGGACTTAAAATGGCCTAGCCCTTCTGCTTATCATCTTCAGACCTTTGGATCACTAATTGACTCCATCACCAGAACAGGTCTCCCCTTATCCCTTTCTTCCATACTAGAACTACAACCTCCTACTCATTAATTACGATCAAATGATAAAGCCCTTCTACGAGTCCCAAGGTGTAGAACTAATATGGGCACTCTCGATGCGTTTGCCTATGCTGCTCTAAATACTGGAACTCTATTCCCTCTCTATCCAGTCAAACAAACACCCATGCGGTCTTTAAGAAACTACATCAGGAACACCTTCACACCTTACATCCCTGCACTTGTTTTAACCCTACCTTGAACTCTCACTCCTCTTGCCCTCTCCCCATCTCCTCCTATTTACCCCTCTCTCCTCCTCCCCTTAAGACCTATACCTGCTACGCTATCTCTTCATCTCTTTCCTCCCTCTCTCCTTTCTACTTTTATATGGCACTTATTGTCCTGAAACTTACTACCTTCCATGTTTAATTTTCTTTTGCTACTAATCATGTTCTTTCCCTGTCTTTACTGTATCTTAACCTTCTGTATTCAGTATGTCAATGTACTTATTACACACTGTTTTCATCTGGATCTGTACTGCATTTATGTGCTGTGTCAGTCAATGTACTTATTACACACTGTTTTCATCCGGATCTGTACTGCATTTATGTGCTGCATCACATGTTTACTGTTTGTAAACCGTTTTCTCCCGGGTCGTGCCTGAAAATAGGCATTGTTTGCCTAGTGCACTTACCCGGTCACCAAAAGCAAAATAATAAATAAATAAATAAATAAAGACAGTGCTGCAACTATTGTTCCTGAGAAGCCTACAGTTGTATATCAGACTTCTTAGTTTACCTTGAATCTACTATTTTCCCCATTGTTCGTCCACCCCTCATTCCTGCCATTTGCTAGTGCATTCCTTAGGCACTCTACCATTTTGCCAAAGTCAGCCCTTCTAAAGTCCAGTACCCTCATTTTTGTATGGCTTGACTCCATGATTGTGTTTATCGTGAACTACACTGTGTGGTGGTCACTTGTTCCCAGATGGCTACCCACTTCTAAATCTGTGATCCTCTCTCCATCCCCATTTGATATGTCTACATAAAATTACCTTGCCCTGGTTCCTGTTGTTCTCACTGGACATGCTAGACATGTGCCAAACACGTCTCAGCATTTAAAATATACTATGTGATCTGATAGTGCCCCACGTCACATGACCACCTCAACAATCTGATCTCAAAAAACTGTTAAAAATCAACACTGAGGTTCCCACAGTGAAGACATGTATAAATTGGGCTGAACTCTGCCAAGCAGAGTAAAAAAAATTATTTATAACTACTACAGTAGTTCTGATAAACGTTCCAAGAAACTACAGTTCCCTATTCCCTTCCTGCTCCCCAGACCTAGCCTGGTTGCCAGGTAACCTCTTGTCTACTCAATGTACTACTTAAAAGTATTACAAGAAATTTAAGCAGCAGTGCAACAAAAATGGGTTAACATTTCTAATTGATGCTAAATCTCTTCCAGTTTATTTTGGTGGTAATATTTTCAGTTTTCATTATCATTTAAGAATTTTATGAAAGTTTTTAAATAATTATTTTTCAAGAAAAAAAGATGGCCACATGTTTTTGCATAGAAATAAACTGAGGACCTGAGGAGGGTAAGAATCCAGGAAAAAAATCAAATGTACAGTACTCAGCATAGGAAGCGTCCAGAAAACTCAAATCAACAATTATGCCAATATTTTTCATAACCACTGCAGAAAAATAGCTTTTTGGAATACCTTTTTATATGGCACTGCTGCTTTAAATAGACCACTAGGCACTGCTGTTACACTGTTGCCACAGTCACACAGTACATGCATGGCACAGGGTCATGTCACCAACAATAATAGCGCAATGCTGCAAGCAAATTGTTGTGCACCGAAATAAGGTCAGGAAAAACACCGACATTACAAAAAATGTGCGCACCCATTGAAAACAATAGGACTTCTTTGTTTTTGCAGGGGGCTCCAACCCGGCAACCCCTGACATGGGGTGCTTTGCCCCCCCTCACATCACAGACTAAACATAATCATCTCTGAGGGGTGTGGACCTTGGGGATGGGGTGAATCTTGGAAGGGGGGAAATTAGAGTTTTTTTTAAATGAAAAAGTAGTAACACTAGATACCTGGGGGGACCAAACAGTGGTCCCAGGTCTTCAAACCTACGTGTGCTAGTGCCTTATTCACTCCTCCATGGAAGAGGCTTAACAAGGAACCACACCACATGGCAACTTGATCCTTTTAAAGTTAAAGCACACAGCAACAGGGCTAGCAAGAATTCCCTACTGCTGTTATACCTCTGTCACTCTAAATGCTTTTGTGCGTTAGACAACTTGGTTTTTGCAGTGCTATTCTTGTAGCACTATATTGACCTGGTACAACATGCACTAGTAACTATGTGTTCAGCAACCCCACACCTAGGTCATCTGGCACAGTTTGCAAAAACTGGTCCATTAAAAAGAAAAAAAATCATTGATTTAATCACCAGATCTGGCTTTTGCCCCTTCATCCCAATGATTTTTAAAAACCACACATTTGTGTAAGTAGTTTTTAACAGCCATATATGGAGCCCTTTCTCAGTTTCTTAAACATCCATCTATAGGCCTTGGGTGTTAATTCAAAATGTTTATTTTTTACTGTATTAATGTACCTACAGTCTTCATCATTCATTCTGGCAAATGCCTGGAATGCATTACCTGTAAGTAGATGCATAACATGTGTCACCCAGGGACACCTGACCAATTTAATTTGTACACACATTCTTTCCAAAGATTTCAGAAATAGAAACATAGAAACATAGAATTTGATGGCAGATAAGGACCGCTTGGCCCACCCAGTCTGCCCATTTCCCTACCTAATGGATAAGCTGCAGATCCTAGTTATCCAGCAGCCTACTTCTTTCTGCCACCACCCCCTAGAATTGCCTTACGACTGTCCCATGCATGCTTGAATTCCACCACTGTTTTTGACTCACAACCTCCTCTGAAGGCTGCTCCATGCATCCACAACCCTCTTTGTGAAAAATACTTCCTTAAATTACCTCTGAGCGATCCTACTATCTTCAAATTGTGCCCTTGCTGTTCTTGCACACCTCTTGTTTTAAAAGATGCTACCTCTTGGACTTTGTTGATTCCCTTGAGGTGCTTGAAGTTTCTATCATGTCCTCCTCTCCCTCCTTTCCTCGAGGCTATCATATTAAGCTCCTTAAGTCTCTCTTCATATGTCTTCGTGCAGACTCTGCACCATTTTAGTTGCCCTCCTCTGGACAGCTTCCATCCTGTCTATGTCTTTGCAGAGACTGGGTCTCCAGAACTGCACGCAATACTCCAGATGGGGTCTGACCAGCTGTCTGTACAGAGGGATAATAAATTCCTGTTTTCTACTGGTGATGCCTCTCCCTATGCATCCCAGTATCCACCCCCCACCCTCCTGGCTGCCCTCTCACATTGCTTGCCCACCTTTAGGTCATCTGATATGACTACCCCCAGGTCCCTTTCCATTTTTGTTGTTGTTAGTATCTCACCCCCCATTGTGTACTCTTCACCTGGGTTTTTGTTTCCCAGGTGCATTACCTTGCACTTCTTAGCATTGAATCTAAGCTGCCATACATTTGACCATTCCTCTAACCTGCAAGTCCCTTCTCATCCTTTCCACCCCACCTTGTGCATCAACTCTGTTGCAGATCTTTGTGTCATCTGCAAAAAGACATACTTTTCCTTCCAGTCCCTCTGCAATGTCGCTTATAAAGACATTGAAGAGGACTGGTCCTAACACTGAACCTTGCGGTACCCCACTAGTAACCCTCCTTTCTTCAGAGTGGACTCCATTTACTATTACTCTCTGTGTCCTATTCTCCAGCCAATTCTTTACCCAGGCTGTCATCTTGGGACCCACTCCCAGGCTGGATAACTTGTATATTAATCTTTTGTGTGGGACTGTGTCAAATGCCTTGCTAAAGTCTAGGTAGGCCATGTCCACAGCCCCTCCCTGATCTACTACTTTGGTCACCCAGTCAAAGAAATCTATCAGATTCATCTGGCATGACCTTCCCACTGTGAATCCATGCTGCCTTGGGTCCTGTGCCCCTCTGGCCTCTAGATAATCGTCAATTTTTTCCTTCAGAAGTGATTCCATCATTTTCCCTACCACTGAGGTTAAACTAACAGGTCTGTAGTTTCCTGCTTCTGCCTTGCTCCCACTTTTGTGAAGGGGAATCACATCTGCCCTCCTCCAGTCCTCGGGTACCACCCCATCCTCCCATGATTTGTTAAAGAGGGTAGTCAGTGGCGTCACTAGTTCTACCCTTAGTTCTTTTAGAATTCTGGGATGAATCCCATCAGGCCCCATTGCTTTGTCCACCTTCAGTTTTAAGAATTCTTTCAGAACCCTTTCTTCTGTAAATGGGCTGGTATCAACTTCTGTATCCAGAGTGTTTCTACTGTTTGTTTTAGGTACCTCTCCCTCTTACTTTGTAAATACTGAGCAAAATATTTGTTTAGTATCTGCTTTCACAGTCACCCTCTACCCACCCTCCCTCCCTTTATTAAGCCTCACTATCCCTCCCTTGGTCTTCCTTTGCTCTCTGATGTACCTATAACAGGTTTTATCCCCCTTCTTAACCGAGTTGGCTGTCTTTTCCTTGGTTTGGGCCTTTGCTGTTCTGACTGCTTTCCCAGCTTCCTTTTGCTTTAACTGATACAGTTCTCTGTCCTGCTCCTTCTGTGATTCCTTGTACTTCCTGAATGCTTTCTTTTTCTCTTGAACCTTCACTGCCACTTCCTTTGAGAACCATAGTGGTTTCTTACATCATTTCATTTTGTTTATTTGCTTCACACAAGGCTTGTTACCTCTGTGATGGCAGTTTTATTATTCCCCATTGTTCTTCCACCCTCCTTCCTGCCCATTTGCTAGTGCATTCCTAGGCACTTACCCATTTTAGCAAAGTCAGCCCTCCTAAAGTCCAGTACTTTTGCCTTTGTATGACTTGACTCTATTGCTGTGTTTATTGTGACCCATACTGTTCGATGGTCGCTAGTTCCCAGATGGCTTCCCACTTCTACATCTGTGATCTTCTCTTCATCTCCATTTGAGAGAACCAGGTCTCACGATTGCTCCCTCTTGAGTGGGCTCCAATACTAGTTGTCTAAGGCATGCCCCCTGTAGCGCATCTAGAATAACCCCACTCTTCAAAGTGGCTGCTGCAGCTGCACTCCAGTTAACATCTGGCATATTCAGATCACCCATCAGCAATATCTCCCCTTTTTCTGCCATTCTAAGTATACTTTCTATCATTTCCTTGTCCATTTCCTCCCCTTGAGAAGGGGGTCTGTATACAACCCCTGTGCGGATTGTGGTTCCATTGCTGGTCTCCAAATTTACCCACAGTGCTTCTTCTCCTCCCTGTTTTCCCTTTTGTTCTGTTGCTTTGATTCCTTCCCTTATGTAAAGAGCTACTCCTCCTCCTCCTCTTTTACCCTCCCTGTCCCTCCTGTAGATAGTGTATCCTGGTATGTTTATGTCCCAGTCATGGTTTTGTGTGTACCATGTTTCTGTGACTGCCATGATATCCAGATGTTCCTCCTCCATCAAGGCCACTAATTCAGGAAGCTTGTTACTCAGACTATGGGATTGGTACTCATTGCTCTCCATTTTTTGATGGCTTTACCTTCTGTTGTAGCATCCCCCACTGACCTTTCTACTTCGGTCTTTTTCTCATTTAGTACCCTTGTTTTGTAGGAGAGGCTGGGATTTTCCTGATGCTTATCAGTGCCTCCCCTTGACTAGTTTAAAAGCTTGCCAATTAAGCATTTAAACCTATTGCTCAAAAGACTTGTTCCCTTCCTGGACAGATGCAGACCATCCTGCCAGTATAGGCTGGTGTCCCTCCAGGTGGAACCCCAGTCCCCAATGAAGCCAAACCCCTATTCTCCACACCATTTTTTCAACCATTCATTAAACTGCATGGTGCAAAGTACCCTCGCCTCAGTCATACCTGAGAAGGATACTGTGTGTGCTACTTGTCTTAGGCCCCTCCCCAATTCTACAAAGTCCTTCTGCACTGCTCTAATCTCATGTTGAGCCAAGTCATTTGTCCCTAGGTGGACAATGACATCCAGCTCAGACTCCTGTACAGCTGTTCTCGTGATCCTAAGGATGCGCTTCCTCTCCCTCCAAGCCATGGCACCAGGCAGGCACCTTACTTCAGTTTTCCCTGCTCCCCCCAAGTTCTATCCCCCTAATAATTGAGTCCCCCACCAGGAGCTGCTTCCTTTCCTTGTGGTGTCCTCTGCCTCCTTCCTGTGGGCCTCCCTTGTGATAGTTGTCCTCAGCCTCCTTAGTCTCCTCTAAATCTAGATCTCCTAAATCTAAATACCCCCACCCCCAATACTGAGGTAACATTTTGGCATTAATTTTGTTTTTTTGGATGGGACACTTTATGCCGGTACTTACAGTTTGTTGCAGTGCCATATGGCACAGAATCTCCAGTTCTCTCTTGTATTCATGTTCTCACTGTCTCTCCTGCTGCTTCTGGATTTCATGCAGGCCCTCTCTCATGCTTTTCCTGCAGTCAGATTTCATGCTGGAGCTTCTATTCTCTCTCTTTCTCTGTGCTCCTTCTCTTGCTCCTCTGCCTAGAGCTTGGCCTTACACTCCACAGCATCTGCCTTTCCCTTTTCAAGGATGAGCTCCAGGCACATTCTTTCAATCTGGTCTTGTTGCACAGCTGCCCCAAATTTTCTACACCACTCTCCTGGTTACTTCTCTCAAGGACCTCCATGAGTTCTGCCCTTCTCTGGACCTCATCAGTTAACCCCCTTCCCCAACACAGCTCCTGTAGCTGTGCCAGAGTGCACTTTTTATAGGAAGTAGGCATAATGTCTCCTAGACTACACCAAGCTTTCTAGAACTGCTGTAAATAAAACAGGACCTAGTTTCTAGATTATAATCTAACAGATCTAAACCTAACCCAGACTCTGGGTTACTTCCTCTTTTAGGAACCAAGTTGCCACTAAGGGTCTTAGGTCAGTGAATGCAGAACATTCCATTTTCTTACAGTTAACTTCTGATATGGTCTGCTGCCCAACTGCATCTGCATGGGCCTGAGCTGTGCTGACAGGTTAACCCTCTCAAGAGGGCCACCCACTTATTGCATCAGCAGTTCATCCTGTTATTCAACAAAGTCATCCCACTCTTTCTTCAAAAAGCACCTTTTAGTTAAAACAATAGCTGAGACCCCAGTCTGCTGCAACTAAATTGCATTTTCCAAATGGAAAAAACATGGATTTGATAGAACCCACAAAAAAACAGCTACCTCTGAGCTTAGGATGAGGAACAAACACTGCAGGGGGCACCACAGAAACCTGGACTCCTTCAGATATTACATTTACATGGTAAGGCAGCACTATCAGCCAGTAATTCCACTCCTCTTCACCCTATTCAATTGCTAAGAGAGGGTACTCAGTGCTCATTACTGTCCTTCCTTCCAGAGAGCAATTAGCTCACCACTGGGGTCATTTGCAGGAGTCCTGAATGGGGCTACAGCCCTTTAAAACAAAGTCCAATGTAACCTAACCCTGCTCTAGTGACATGTCTTTAAATTCAAAAAGGTTTTAAACTTTTCTGATAACCTTATGAATGTGTCAGAAGGAATAATCCCCAACTAGGTTAGATATGTATGTTACGTATATAGGTCTAATGTTACAGGAGCTAACTGAGGAACATTGAGGAATCATGATAGGCCTATGTTACAGGAGCAAACTGATGGACATTGAGGAACCATGACATGGGATACTGAGAATTCCTGACATGGGACCAAGCTGTGGGTACTGGAAGGGATGAGTCTGAGATGGGGGCTAGAGGGTGGGGAAGGTTTTTCTTGCATGGTGGATGGGAAGAGGGTACCGATGGCAGGGTTGATCACCTGCTTCCAGTCACTTTACAGATTGGGTGCACAAGAGAGGAGATACCAGTGGTGGGGTTGGGCTCCCACCAGCAGTTGTTTTACAGACTGGGAATGAGATAGCAGTGACAGGCCTGGGCACCTGCCATTGGTTACTTTATAGATCAGTCAGGTGGGATGGGAGATACTGGCAGCAGGACTGGCACCTGTCACCAGCCACTTTGAAGATTGGGTGGGTCAGATGGGTGTACTGGTTGTGGGGTTGAGCACCAGCCACTAGTCATTTTGCAATTGGGGTAGGAGGGAGGATACTACCAGTGGGATTGAGAACCTCCTGCTGATGACTTTGAAGACTGGGCAGGTGGGGGGGGCACCTACCACCAGTTTTCTTTTAAATATTGGGTGGTTGGTAGTAATGTTCTGGTGTTGGGCTTGGGCACCTGCCGCTGTTTTTTTCTATATTGGAAGCAACTTTTGTGAAACAAAACTGAAGTTTCAAGTCACAAAATTAGACCTCCACATAAAACTGAACTACTATATAAAAATTTGCAAAAATTCTGTTATGAGAACAAAGCTAAAAAATGTTCTGTGGATGCACCATAATGGTACTTTATTTTCTAAATAATTGAAAATCTACATTACACTACATTATACTAGTATGCACTACACTATACTATAGCTAGTTATAAATAGTTATAAATTACTAAGCTTAGGTTTAGATTTTGAAACTTCTTTTCTTTTTTTGTAATTAATCTTTTTATTATTCAAAAGAAACATTTTTTAATAAAATTACAAACAGTCTGCCTTATGCAAAAAGATTGTAGCATAAACACAAAAAGCAGCAAGTTTAGTACAAATCAAGAAAGATTAGAAAATATCACATGTCACCCCATGGTATGATAAAGATTAAAATATATAGGTCGACTTATGAAACATAACTAAGACTGCATATAGAGTATTCAAATGAAAATTACACCGTACAGTGAAATTGTAAATTTAAGGATCAGTGTAGGCTATGTAACTTTAAGTACTTAATTATCTTCTTGCTGAGTAAAGTGTAGGAAGAAAAAAACAAAACCCTGAGTAGCACTAACAGAAAAGAGAGATTAACATGACAGATATAAAGAGAAGAAAGAGAGAAACCTACATAAAAAGAGACAACAACATTTCTGAAATATAATAATATAGTAAAAGCTTACAGAATATATTACACAGTTTAACAATGCTTTTCAGTTAAATGTTCGAAGAATTCAAATAGTTGAAACAGTCCTGCCAACAATCCCCATATTCATTAAGTCGGTCATACAGTAAGCAGCATAAGTAATACATTCAAAAGAAGCATATTGTGAGAGGTTTTTAAGGACATCGGGGATTTGGGGTGCATTAGTAGTTCTCCAAGACATCAATATAAGATGCTTAACTTGAAGAAAGAGTAAATTTAACCACCTAATTTGAGCTTGGGAAAAGGAGACAATAGAGGAGTAAACTGGGCCTAGCAAAAAAAATGTAGGGTCAAATATGATATTGTGACCAACCACTTTAGCTACAAACTGGTGAATCTTGGAATAGACCTTAAGTATGGGATCACAGTTCCATAGGATACGATGTAAGTCTCCGTTGGGCGAGTTGCATCGCCAACAGTTATTAGAATTAGTTAGGCCCATACGATGTAGTACCAATGGCATCCTGTACCATAGGTGAAGAATTTTAATTTGGATAAGGGAGCTACAAGTGTCCTTAAATGTTTTAAGACAAAGGAGCCAGCATTTGCTCCATTGTGGAGAAGTAATGTTGTAATTAAGGAGAAGGCTCCATCTGTATTTAGCTACCAGCAATTGATCCAGTAGACAATTTCTGATGTCCTTATAGATAATACTAGTTAAGTTGGATGTGATATTGATCCATGAGGAGACATGATGGTCATACAAAACATGCATATGTAGATGATGGAGAAAAATTTTGCATGCGGTACATAATTGTAATTATTCCCAAAAGTTTTGCTTGGGCAAACCCCAATGTATGCAAAAATCTGTGAAAAGTTTTAATCTAAGGGAGTTTTTTTTTCTAAAATATCATCCAAAACAAGAATACCTTTATTTTTCCATGTGCAACAGAAAATTGGTTGTTTTTTGAGAGCGCTATCCCGATTACCCCATGTAGGAGTGTAATAAAGGGTGGTCTAGATTAGAGTTTAATCATTTATGAGTCTGTTTCCAGTAGTGTACTGAGGGGGCGATAGCAGGGTGAGATCTTAAAATAGGGGGAAGGGGGTCATAAATGAAAGTGGTGGGACAATAATTTGGACTAAGCGAGGATTCCATATCTACCCATAATAGTGATTTGGGAGATGGTTTACAAAACCATCTAGTAGTTTGTGCAGCACAAAAGGCCCATAAATAAGCTGTAAACTAGGGGAGTCCGAAGCCACCTATAGACCAATGCAATGAAGTTTAGTGAAGCTGAACCTAGGGATTTTCCCATCCCAGATAAAGTTTGCCAATTAATTTTTCAAGTTTAATTAGGAAACTAGAAGAGAGAACTAGAGGGATATTAGCAAAAATATAAAGTATTTTAGATGATGTTGACATTTTGATGGCTGCTATTTTCCCTGTAAAGGAGAGATTGAGTAACCACCACCTATCTAATATGGTCTTAATGCTGGCTAATATCAGGGTAAAGTTAGATTCCCAAACTTTCCCTAGATTAGGAGTGATTTTGCTACCGAGATATGTGAGATCCTGCAGGGCCCAACGAAAGCCCAGAGAAGTATTCATAGAAGATTTATAAAATTAGTTTAGGAGAAGTGTTTCCAATTTATTATAATTTAGAGCTAGGCCAGAGAGCATAGTGAATTCACTGAGTATATTTACTAATGGTTGTCCAGCCTCTTCAGTATTTTCTAATAGGATTAAGAGGTCATCTACATATGATAAAGAAGTATACTGGGAGTTACCAATGGGGATTCCTTTAATTTAATTAGATTGGCACAGGTGGGCAGTGAAGGGCTCCATAGCCAGAATAAATAGGGAAGGTGACAGAGGACAGCCTTGCCTGGTACCTCTAGCAAGGGGGAAAAAGGAGATGAGACTGTAGAATTGGTCAGAATTCTAGTCGAGGGGAAGTATATAGCAATTTAATCCCAGAACAAAAATTACTCATAATACCAAAGTGTAGTAAAATCTGATATAGATAATCCCAATTTAAAGAATCAAAGGCTTTTTCAAAATCAATACTGATAGCTGCTGTGGGGGATTTAAGAGATTTAAGTCTATGCATTAAATTGAATAATGAGAGTAGATGATCAGTTCCTGTTCTGTTTTTAATAAAACTGGCTTGGGAGCTAGGTGTTAACTTGGAGACTAGTGGTTCTATATGAGAAGTTGAAAGCTTAGCAAAGATTTTTACCACCTGTATTTAGTAAGGAAATTGGTCTGCAGCTAGAAGGGAGAGAGAGGGGTCTTTGTCTTTTTGGGGGAGTATGGTAATGATGGCCTCAGTCATTGTGGGAAAAAGTTTGCCAGTTTGTGTGGCTTCTTGAAATACATTAAAGATCAAGGGGCACAGAGTATCAGAGAGAGCTTTATAAAAGTCAACCAGTAAGCCATCTCCTCCTGGAGATTTACCAGATTTTAGAGATGAGAGGGCATTCTGGATTCTTGTAGGGTAAATGGTTTATCTAAGGCTTCCTTTTCTTGATCTGAAAGATGGGGAAGGTGTATCTTATCTAAGAAAAGTTGTAAGTGTGTATTAGAGATAGATTTGGGTTGGGCATATAAATGTTTATAAAAGGTCTTTATAACATGATTAATAGAGGGGCCATCTGTTTGGATTTGATCTAGATGATCTTTGAGTCCTGCTATGTGCCTTTCCATCTGTTGATTTTTAAGTTGATAAGCAAGCAATTTGCAACATTTGTCACCTTGTTCCCAATATTTATGTCTGAGTTTGAATAAGGCCAATTCAGTTTTATGGGATAGAAGCTCATTATTTTTTATTCTAAGTTGTAATATTTCTAGGTGCAGAGGGGAGCTGGGGTTGAATTTAGTATTTTTAAAATATTGGGTTTCTTTATCTTTTAGTTGCTTTTCCATGTCCGTAAGATGTTGTTCTCTTAATTTCTTCTGATGGGCTGCAAAACCTATAATTTTCCCAAGGTCTGTGACTTTTAAAGCTTCCCATAATGACTCATGGGGGTGTCCAAGGATTTATTGAAGGAAAGGAAATCTCGTATTTGCAGTTTAGTCCATGGGAGAAATTCTAGATCTTTAATTAATAATGGGTCCAAACGCCATGAGGGAGATTTAAGCATCGGGGGACCCCAAAGTAGATGAATACTAACTGGTGAGGGATTTGATATAACCATCGGAAGGATGGAAACCTCGAGAACTTTTTCAGTTAAAGAAAGTGATGCAAACCAGTAATCAATTCTACTGTAAAATTTGTGAAGTAAGGAGTAAAAGGTATAATCCCGATCATGAGGGTGAAAAAGTCTCCAGAGATCTGTAAGGCCAAAATCTTTCATAAGTAAAGATAATGCATTAATACCTCTGGGGTGAGCGTCTACAGATATATTACTCCTGCCTAAGTGAGCATCCAATGTGAGGTTGAAATCCCCTCCCATTAGAATTGGTGAATTACTTAAGTTATTAGTCATAATTTGTTGAGCTAGACTGTGAAAGAATTCAGGAGCATCAGAGTTGGGGGCATATACATTAATCAATGTTAAAGGACCGGGGGGGGGTGTTATACATAGCTATTATCCATCTACCTTCTGTATCACTGTTTTTTTAAGAGTCCAGTTTAGTTTTTTGTGAACCAATATTGCCACTTCTCATTTCATAGATGAGAAAGAAGAGGCATGTACCTGACCGACCCAATCCTGTTTAAGCCTGTCAATGTCCTCTGCCAATAGTTTAGTCTCCTGTAAGAATGCAATCTTTGCTTTGCATCTTTTGAGGTGTGAAAGAATTTGTTTATACTTACAAGGAGAGTGGAGTTCCTTAATGTTCCATGAATATAGAATTAGATCAGCCATAGTACTTAATAAGGAAATTATGAGATCTGACCAGAAAAAGGGACTCAAACGAGACCATGGCAGAAGACATCACAGGGTAAACAGAATCAGTCAGGCAAATAGTAAAGGGGATTGAGTATGGAGCAGTGAGCAGGACCAGAAAATCAAGATATATAATATAGGAAGTAATTTTATACAGGTATAAATATTGTGTCTCTCTATAACATTCACAGTGGAAAGAGAAATTAAACATATTAACCAAAAGTTATGTAACAGTGATACTATGTATAACATTAAATCACCATAACTTGTGCAGCAAGATATGAGTCAGAGCAATCACACTAATAGCACAACTGGGTGGGCTGTAAATAAGCAATAATTCCAAGGGAGTTACCATCAATACAGAGTAATCTAATTATGTAAAAATATTAGCCAAACCAAATGTATTAACTGGAACCTAATTCTGACTATATCAAGATTGTTGACCAATACTAATACCAACGGGGCACCAGTATCAAACCTCATCTACTAGGGAAAGTAAATATATTTAGATCAAAAATAAGACCAGTGCCAAGCCAGGCAGGAATAGGAGTAAATAAAAGGATGATTAGATATGCCAACTTGTGTATCATTCACCAAACAAAGATGGAACTCCCATATGAATAAACATAGTTAAAACTGTTAGTTTAAATTACGCAAAATCTGCATGATATTAGGAGAGAATTTAGTTAGAGGCACTCCTATAAAAATATAAATATAACTTTTCTCATTAAAGTTCCAGAGTATTATTAGGGGAAGGGACTGTCCAAGGTGATTCCTGACAAAGGTCTCAACCAGAATGTAATTAGTAACCATGGTTTTGGCAGTCAGCTGTACATTAATGAGAGTAGTATACTGGCTTTGAGGGTAATGGTGCAATAACAATATTTGTATATAACAATGTAAAGTAGACTTTAAATGCTCAAAAATTGCCTACATGGGATTGTATTGAGGGGTGACTGGATCTATGAGCTAGGCCCTGTGAACCCCTACAAAGGGGAGAACTATACTCTGAATTAAGAGAAGTTGTAGCTCCTAGGCTTTGAGCAGAGGCTGTACTTAATTAGACTGAAATTGAACTGCCCATTCTACAAACATTTTTTGTTAAATTGTAAAATAGGGAGGGGTGTGGCCTGGCACTGAGCAAGATGGATGCTTAACTTCAGAGCTCCTCACTAACAAACAGTATCTAGCATCATCCTCTGCTATCTAAGTCAGAGATAACATCTTATTCTAAGGAACAAATGTAAGGAGAGATATTACAGTCGCTGGGATAATTATTTTGCACAAGATTTATCTACAATTCACAATATTGCTGTGGATCTGAAAGAGAATTTGCAAGTTCTCATAATGGCTCACTGTGACAAACAACTAAATCCACTTGAGAAAATTGAAGAAATGTTTAACAAATTATCTACGGACATGAGCGACCTAAAAACTGCCACTCAGCAAAATACACAAATGATGAAAACCATTGATTCCAGACTTGCATTTACAGAGAATAAAATTCGTCTCAGTGAAGGATCCATACAAGAACTAAAAACAACTATCAGATCTCAAGATCAAGTGATTAAAGAACTACAGTCAAAAATTGAAGAAAACAGAAACCGAAGAAACAATCTCCGGATATTTGGATTTCCTGAAAGTGTGGAAACCAAGAATACCACAGCATTTCTACAGTGGGAGTTACCGCAAATACTTGGCCTCCAAACCGGTAGTGAACTAATAATAGGACAATCTCACCATTCCCTAGGCTCAAAACCTTCGACGGAGCAAAGACCTAGGCCTATAATTGCTAAATTTCTAAACTATGCCAACATAGAGCTAATTTTACAGAAATCCAGGGAAATCGGTCATCTCAGATGGCAGGGTCATGATATTTATATAAATCGAGACTTTTCCAAAGAACTCTCACTGAAATGGAAAGCTTATACTACTGCTAGATGAGTTATGCATCAAATGGGGCTCCACTTTACTCTTAGGTACCCTGCAACTATGCGGATTTTCGTAGAAAACTCTCACAAGGACTTTTATGATTCAGAATCTCTTATGACTTTCCTGAACAGCTACTCGACAACCCACTACAATGACTCTGCGGCCCATAAAACTCAATTTACAGCCGACTCCCTGATCAACATCAATACTGATAGAATGTACAACATTGGTACCTCGGAGAAAGCTGATCCTGCCCTGAAATCTCCTGATAAGCCATCGGAAGGTCAGACCAGCCTTGTACATAATAAGTCAACTCATGATATAGCTCACTTAGCAACACGGAGCTATAGTCCCGAAGCATTAAGTAAAAATACTTCTAAATCTGTTGCTGTTAAGCCAATTATCCTTAATGTTTCTGTGCAAAATAGATACGCTTTACTCAAGGATTTACCTTCTCCCTGCGATGGATTCGCTACAGAGTCGGATATGCCAGTACGAGATGAGGTAAGCCGTGAGCAGATGGATGTTTCCTGGTCGTGCGACGGCGACAGTTCACCTGTTAAACTAAATGAGCCCCCGAAGAAAAAACACCGTGGTAAGAGCAAATATAAAAGAGACTCCACAGCATTTGAGATAATGTGCTGAAAATCATTTTAAATATTGCGCTATACTTTATGTGAATCAGCTGTTTGAATCGAGACATTGGGGAATGCACATCTTGGTCATTCATATCTACTATCTTTCAATGTAGATTTAGTTCTTACCTAAGTTGTGCTTTCGGGAGGAACTGAGAAGCAACAAGTACAGGTGACTGTATATAAAGATTGTGATAAAGTGGCTGTGGTGGGACTTGAACGTGTGATCTATGGCAAGTGATAATAAGCTGGTAACCACGCTTCATAAATGGATTCCAAGCATGTCTGGAGCTGACTCTCTTTCTGCTTTGGCTGATAACATTGTTCTAATAGGCAGATTTTTCGATGGGTTAGCATGTCTATACAGATTGTTCCTAAGACTAGAACAAGTAATTTGCTTTTGTATGAATGGTTATTCAAGGTAACTATATGGCATGGAATCACAATCCCTCCGGTTTTATACCCAATATAAAAGATCTCTTCATTATACCTTAGCTCAGGATGGGTTCTTACTAGGAGAGCATCTTTATATGTCTCGATCCTGCAAACATATTAAATATCCTTGGCAAGATCGCTGCGTTGAATATCTGTTAATGAGATGAACTGCTGTATGAGTATATACTTTATTTTGTGTGGGTCAGTTAATGGATCAACAGACTGAAATATATTAAAATCCTGTGACAGCATGTTCTTTATATCCCCACAATTAGAATTTTTTTTTTTTTTAATCTTACTTTTTACTTTGCAATATAAAGCTATGGGGAACACTTATTGGTAGATGAAGAGTATAATCTATCTATCATAAAAATGTATGCATCTTTTTTCAATAGCCATCAGATCAAATACATTAAGTACATGTTTATGTTGTGCTGAGCTGCCTTTACATATGCCTAATACAGGGTTAAGCATAACACACTATATACTATGGGCTGGATATTCAAACTGAGCCATTCTGAGGCGCAAGCCTTGCTATTACTGGAAAAAATAGTTGTGCAGGGTGTGGCGTGATATTCAAAGGAGTTGTGCTATTGAGCAACTCCTTTGAATATCACCCAACTCCACAACCACTGTGCATGGCGCAGATGAAACTTGCACCACCGCAAGTTGTCAGAGTGGAACATTCAACTTGCGGTGGCCAGTACCATTGCGCCATGCGCAAAATCAATATTCAAAAGGTGACATGCAAATGGGGCCATAATTCATGCAAGGCGCAGTGGGGGCCATTTGCATCTGATTATGGCCCCATTTGCATGCCATTAGCATGTAGGTGCGCCGATCCCTGAGGACTTGCGCCTGGCACCCTTCCAGGCAGCAGCCGTCGGGGACTGATGCACCCTGCAGCCCGATTGCGGGCAGCAATGTGGCTCCCCCACCTCCTCCCGTACATCTCCCTGGTGGTCCAGTGGACCGAAATTCTCAAAGGCAGAAAGTAATTGAACCCCCTGACCATGTCCTAGTGCCCGATCGCGGGCAGTAAGTAAAGTGCCCCCACCCGAACATCTCCCTGGTGGTCCAGTGGACCATAATGCCCGATCGTGGGCAGAATGTAAAATGAACCCCCAAACATCTCCCTGGTGGCTAGTGCCCCCCACCCACACCCACCCACAAAGCCCCACCCCCTCGGCAGCCAGTGGGCAGCAGCATACCACCCGCCTGCCGCCCACTGCCCGCCCGACTGACTGCCCGGTGAGCTGCATGCCCATTGGTGCAGAGCAAGAGCCAATGGGCGTGCAGCCATACCGTACATGACGATCAGATTTGTGAATGATCACGAATCTGGACTGTCATGTACAATATGGGCTGCCGTACCCGATTGGCTGCTACGCAATGAAGCGTGCAGCCCTAACTGTCAATCGGCGGCAGCGGCCGGCAGGTGAGTGGGATGCTGCCGCCCACTGGCTACGGGGACCGGGTGGTGAGGCTTGCTGATGGGTAGGTGGGGTGGGGACACCTAGCCACCAGGGAGATGTTTGGGGAGTTCATTTTACATTCTGCATGTTCGGGGGTTCATTTTACATCCTGCCCGCGATCGGCATTACGTCCACTGACCACCAGGGAGATGTTCAGGGGATTCAATTACTTTCTGCCCATGATCGGGCACTAGAGACATGTTGGGGGTTCAATTAACATTCTGCCCAGCGATCGGGCATTTGGTCCACTGGACCACCAGGGATGTGAGCGGGAGGGGCCATTGATGCCCACGATTGGGCTGGTGGAAGTACACTATGCCCGTGATCGGGCTGGGGGGGCACAGGGACTGAGTTGGGGGCCAGCCACAGGTGGCAGCTGCTGTGTTGCACCCTGCAATACAGCAGCTCACCTGTGGGTGGCCCTCGACTTAAGCCTTTCTTTTTTGGCTCAAGGTCCTGCAGGCTCAGGTTGGGGGTTGCGCCTGCACAACTCTGCACAGCCCAATTGAATATTGGGCTGTGCAGTTTATGCATGGTTCCTCCCCCTCCTGTTGAGCATGCATTCATTTGCATTGCGCTGTTGCTCAGCCTGTTTTCAGTGGCGCAACTGCCTCCTGCTGAATATCGCAGAATGGCGCAATGTAGGACTTCAGCATGCGCAACCCTGTTGTGCATAGCGCAACCCTTTTGAATATCTGGCCCTATATGTATACAATATCTTGCACACAAATGCTCTTTAATTCTTTATAACTGCACAACTGGATATATGCAGATAGGGATATTTTTTTCATACATTTCTTTTGTTCTCTCTTTACCAGAGGTGATGCTAGATCTGGTAATGTCTTCGGAATTTATTGCCTCTAACTATACAAGAGTAAGAGAATATACTAAGTGTTACCTTATTTAGGGTTTACTTCAAATTTCAGTACCTAGACACTGTTTGGAAAACTCTGGTTGAGTCATTGTTTTAAGAAGGTCTGGATAGTACTTCTTTCTTATTTTCTCTGGTGCTATCCTACTTCCTGACTGATAAGCTATGTCCTAGAATACAGAGGGGTGGTCTTGGTCTTTGTTCTTTTTTCCTTTTTTTGTTTACTGTTTGGGCTATTGTACTCAGACCGACCTTATCTCCTCTATATATCCTAGATGATTGTTTTATGTTATTGTTACAAAATTCAGATGTTATATAGTGTTAGGGTTACGTTGGTTAGAGAAAGCTGCATTGTAGGGAATCAGATAGAGGACATGTATCTGTTTGATATGTTAACTCAAAAAAATTCTTCCAACACATTTACTATAAGCAACATTATAATAAGCTGTTCTGCATCACAATGTTAAATACAAATGAACACTGTAGTCCCTTGACAACACATTTATCTCATAGCAGATTAATAACTTGTTACATGATGGCTAATTTAACATTTTGTTCATGGAATGTCAAGGGACTTAGTGCTCTGAATAAACGTAAACAAGTTCTTAATCATCTTAAGAAACATAAAATACAAATTGCATTATTTCAAGAAACCAAATTGTTGGATGCAGACAGTGTTAGATTAAAAAGAGATTGGGTCGGTCAGGTGTTTATGGCCTCAGCCGCCTCAAAAAAAGAGGGGTGGCTATATTAATACATAAAAAATTGAAATGGATACCCTCTAATATTCAGAAAGACTCAGAGGGCAGATGTCTTATTATAACTTTTGATACCCCTTCAGGACCACTAACTATAATTAATATTTATGCACCAAATTCAGATGACCCACAATTCTTTCAGAAACTAAATCAAATGTTGATTGAATTAAACTTAGTCAACTCTCCTATATTGATTGGAAGGGACTTTAATTTTACCTTAGATGCATACATGGATAGGAGTAATGGTTCATTAGACTGTCACCCTAAAAGTCTGATTATAGTTTCTCAATTAATGCGGGACTTAGGCCTATCCGACATATGGAGGACCCTCCACCCCAGAGATAGAGATTATACCTTTTATTCTCCTCACCACCAGACTTATAGTAGAATAGATTATTTGTTAACTTCTCTTGCATTAACGGCCAATATAATTGAAACCGATATACTCCGTTAATTATATCTGATCATGCCCCAGTCAAACTTTTACTTACTTGGGGTACTCCTCACATAAAATCGTCCTCTTGGTGATTAGACTCTTTACTGCTCAAAGATCCAGAATTTTTACCTTGGATTTAAAACACAAATTGAAGAATTTGTTGATATTAATGACCCAAAAGATACCTCTATGGTTACTACATGGGAAGCACTCAAAGCTACACTACGTGGTAAAATAATTAGTTATGCTGCTCACAGGAGGAAACTTAGGGAACAACAAATTAATAATCTTGAAAATTTACTGAAAGTTAAGCAAATACTATATTCAAATAACCCACATCTCGATCCCTCCTCTAGTTTGCATTATGAAATTTTACAATTACATATGCAAATCAATGAGCTAATCTCTAGAAAAACAGAGATAGCATTATTAAGAATGAAACAAACATTTTGGGAGGGAGGGGAGAAAGGAAGTAAAATACTCACTTTCAGACTTAGAATGCAACAAATGGAATGTTATATTGCTGCTCTAAAAGATCATACAGGGAAAACTCAAATTAGTGAATCTGCTATTAACGAAATTATGACATCTTTTTATAAAAAAACTATACTCTTCATCTTGTTTAACATCATCTCTTGACATCTCTTCCTTTCTGGATAAACTAGCACTCCCCCATCTCTCACAGGAAACAATAGATTCCTTAGATACACCTTTCACTATAGAAGAAGTAAAGAAGGCGATTCATTCTCTTAAATCTGGATGATCTCCGGGAGGAGACGGCTTTCCTGTTGAGTTTTATAAACTTCTTGTTGAGCAAATATGCCCTTTATTATGTAAAGTTTTTCATGAATCTTCTGGGTCAGGATATTTACCTTTTACTATGACAGAAGCAATTATTATAATTCTTCCAAAAAAAGACAAGTACACTACCAATCTGGCTAACTATCGTCCAATATCTTTACTGAATACAGATGGCAAGATTTTTGCCAAGATTTTGGCAAACCGTATAGAACCATATATTCCCAAACTAATTCACAAATCTCAAGTGGGCTTCGTCAAAGGCAGGATGGGTTCTGATCATCTGCATTTTCTAATTAACCTTATTCATAAGGCCAAATCACTTAATTCTCCAGCAGCAGCAATTGCAATAGACTTTGAAAAAGCTTTTGATTCTTTGGACTGGAACTTTCTCTATTTGGTATTATCCCGATTTGGTTTTAGTAACCAATTTTGTTCCTGGATCAAGCTTCTTTATACAAAGCCACATGTGAGGGTACTCACTAATTCTACATTATCACAGTCTTTTACATTAGCAAGGGGTACTAGGCAAGGATGCCCTCTTTCCCCATCTCTTTTTATTTTAGCTCTTGAAACTCTTGCCACCTTTCTCAGACAGAATAATGATATAAAGGGCATTTCTATTGGGCATATGCAATATACAACATTGTCATATGCTGATGATATGCCTATCCTGTTAGAAAACTTAAAATTATTAGGGCAACCACTCAATAATACACTCAAACTCTTTTCCAGGCTCTCTTGGCTTACAGTTAATTATCAAAAATCTGAAGTACTACCACTAAATAAACATTGTAATCCCCTTATGAATAAACATCTCGGATTCCGTTGGGCCCCACAAGACATCACCTACCTTGGGATAAAAATATCAACCGATTTAGATAAGATATGGGAAATAAACCTACGTCCCTTACTTGCAGATATCAAAACTGACCTAGATAAATGGAAAAATCTAAATCTATCTCTATTTGGTAAAATATCTGTAATTAAAATGAACATTACACCTAGAATTCTTTATCAGTTTGCCTGTATTCCACTTAAAATTTCTCCTCATCTTTTAAACAGTATTGATAAAACTGTAGGTAATTTTTTATGGGAAGGTCGCATACCAAGGTTTAATCGTATTAAATTACGCTCTCATTGGACTCACAGCGGCTTTGGATTACCATGGGATACAGCCTATTTTTGGGGCCTTTAGAGCATCACAAACTATTAAGTGGTTTCTTAAACCTAATTATAATGTACCACTATGGTATGACATGGAAGCATCTTTGTCTCTAGGACATATACCAAATAGTTTTATTTATTTTACCTTAACCCCTAAATTAAAAAAGCATTCCATAATTAATGCGTCTATTTACTATTGGTTAAAAATGCATAATTGGTTTAAATCTGACCATGCACCTTTTTCGTTTACTCCAATTTGGGGTAATCCGAAATTGCATCTAGAGAACAAACCAATATATTGCAAATCATGGATGTATAAGAACATCTTATTCTTGAACGATATCCTGACTGATAATGGCAATACATTAAACTGTTTCAGTAATCTTCAAATAAAATGGAAGGTTCCCAAAAAAGAGTTTTGGAAATATTTACAAATACGAACTGTTATACTCCCCTACATTCAACAAACTAATAAATCGGTATTAAGTCCCTCATACATTAATATGTGGGTCAATAATTCCTCTGGTTTAGTTAGCAAAATCTATAAACAGATTAGGGATATGTTACCGAACCAATCCCTTCTCGCTAGAAGTAGATGGAATCGGATATTAAATGAAAACATATCAGACTCCCACTGGGATAAATGCTGGAAACTTTGTCATGACTCCTTTAAAGATATGAGTAGTAGATTAATTCAATTTAAAATTTTACATTTATGGTATAAAACACCATCTCATTTATATAAGAAAGGTCTACTACCAAATAATAAGTGCTGGCGATGTAACTCACCAAATGGTGATCTTTTACATATTTTATGGTCATGTAAACCCATATCTAACTTATGGCAAACCATTCATAACTTAGTTTCTGAAATTATTGGTCGCAACATCTTACTTGAATCTAAACTGTGCTTATTAGGAATCATAAATAATAATATAAATCTAACAAAATACCAGCACAAGTGGTTGCAGATTCTATTCATGCAAGTCAAGAGATTGATTTTAATGCACTGGAAATCCAATATAATACCTACTCTGACAGACATCTTGAAAAATTTGACTTATATTGCTTCCTTGGAAAGAATTTCGTATCTGACATCAGACCGACTCAATGAGTATTACTTGTGTTGGCAGGATTATTTAAATTTTCTTCAAACCCATAAGTGATGAATATCGATAAATCTTCTCCTCTTTTTTTCTTTTTCTTTCTATTAATAGATACATTTTATATATGGATCCTGTAGTATAATTAATCTCCTATGCAGCTCCTTAGGTTTTATTATAAAATCTGATAACTATGCTAATCTGATTTATTTTATTTTTTCCTGTTATTACTCTCTTTTTGTAGCATAGTACAGGTTGTTGTGTATATATTGTATCAGGTAAATACATAAGATCTTTCTATTAGGAGGTAAAATATTCAACTTTTATATTGGTAATGTGACATAATATTATGTTAAATATACTATTACCTGCAATACTCATTATAATATGAGAGCTTTTACCTGTTTAAGGTAACATATGCTGTACTATGTGCTGTGGATAAAATCTTAATAAACAAATTAACTGCAAAAAAATTGTAAAATATGGGCACCAAATAGCTCAAAAAGGCCTGTCATAGATGAGGCAGAATTTTTATATGAGATGTGGGAGGTAAACAAAAAAGGGGGATACAAAGTTAAGTGTGAGACATATGTAGAGGTCAGTACCTGAAATACCATGGGTATTATAAATCAAGCAAACATAGAGAGAAGACCGAAAATATATGCCATATGTACCTAATGTAATAGATTGTTTGGGGCTTCAATAAGAAGTAATTCAGAGATGTAAAGGTAAACATGAGTTAGATAAGCTTAACCAAATAAAGGAGGATTGTTGTCAGAAATTTATTAATTAGCTCCTAATAAAATGTAGATGGAGTTTGTGGAACGTGAGAGCTCCTTATACTTAACTTACATATGAGTACAGCAGTCATAGGATTTATGGGTGGACCATGATGTACAGCTTGTGATTTCAATACCTGCTGAGTGCAACAGTCGTGGTGTCACTCAAAAGCTGTACAAAAGCTCAGACAAAGGAAGAGGATACAGGACCCTATGTATAGTCTGAGGCATTTGGTTATTACAGAAATTGTGATTTGTGAGCTGAAATAACACTGAGGACAAAATCAGGTTAAGTTAGCTCTGTGAGCAGTCATAGAGGAGGAGGGAGTCTTGTATTTAGTTTTGCTTTTCTGTTTTTTCTTAGGAGGTTCAAAGGATTTTAAAGGAGAGCTGTTGACAACTTCTGCCCATGAGGAATCCATTGAAACAACACCAGGCTCCGGGTTACTGGTGGTGGCAGGTTGTGATGAAAAGCCCTTCTGTAAGAGGTCCTCCTGTGAAGAAAGAGAAAAGTCTCGCAGAGGAGCAAACATAATGCTGAGAGGAATATGCTAGTCAAGACAGGGGACCTCTCTAGAAGCAGCTGCAGGTATGATCCTGTTCTTGTCATCACAGCAAGAGGATTTTGCAGGTTTGGAGCCAGAAGCTATCTTTTCTAGTATTCATGCAGATTGCTTGGGCTGAGAGATTGCTGTGCGAGCGCTGATAACTTCAGAGCGAGCGGAGAGAGGATTGCCATTACCCTGCTCGGTATGGACACCAACACTATTTAGAGAGGGAGCAGAAACTGTGCCCGGGTAAACAGATCCCAAGATTTCAAACATATATTGATCTTGATTTAAAGTCTCGATAAAGGCTGACAGTGCTTCAGGCGAGCTGAAATCCCTGACAGAGTTATCAAGGTACAGTCTCATAGTTGCAGGAAATCTCAAAGCAAATTTTATACCTTGTTGGTGTAAGCTGTGTTTGATGGGGGCAAAAGCACACCTTTTAATGGAGCAGTCACTAGAGAAATCCCTGTAGATTGATATTCTGTATTCCTGCCACATCAGTACCCCGATTTCCCTTGCCTTTTTAAAAATTATTTCTGTATATGTAAAGTTGAGAAAATGTGCTATTATTGGAGTTGGTTTTTGATCAGGGACTGGTCTGGGTCCCAAGGAGCAGTGAGAGCACTCAATAGTGATATTTAGGTTGGCAGGTAAACACAGCATGGCTGGAAGGACATGTAGAAGGAGTGCGGTTGTATCACCTAGTTCAGAACCCTCAGGAAAGCCAAAAAAGCACAGATTATTCCTGTGATTCCTATTTTCAATGTCATCTATCTTTGTTTGAAGGGTTTTGATGACCCTATCTTGTTCTCTGATTATTTCTTTCAGATGCTGGAGAGAGTTTTCGTTTTGCACAGCTTTAGTCTCAGTAGTTAAAAGATGAGAGTCTAATGCTTGTAAAGTAGCAGCATTTTGCTGAGAAATAATTTTTAGATCTTTCATAACCAAGATTAGCTTTTGGAACATTGATTGAACTCTAGATAGTGAGGAAAGCTGAATTTCAGGATCAGCCATGATGTTACGCCCTTGGGTAGCCAGAAGAACAGTAAAAGAAAAGGCCAGATAATGATATAATGAAAGAAATAGCTCACAGAGGCTGTAGATGATTGATCAGTAGTTAAGTATTTTGCAGATGGCTTATATTACTGGTCTGGAATGATGCAGATGTCGGTAGATAGCTGGTATTTCTTTGGAGTAAGAGGAATTAAGCTGCCATCTTGAGCTGAGCCAGGCCACGTCCCCCAGAAACTTCTTTTCTAACAATGAAAAATCCCACTCCTATCCTTGCCTGCCTACCAGGGAAATCTTTGTGTGGGGAGAGGTAAACATTCAGCCAGCAGAATTCAGCAGAATTGTTAATTCCTGCATTCTATGACAAGCATTCCATTTATTGAATTTTTGGATAGACAGATGGTAGACATCTGGGGAAGAAATAATTTGCACTAGTTACTTTTAACCAAAGAAGACACCTGTTATTAATAAAAGAGCTGATTTTTTTCTAAGTGTACCCATTTTATAAGTTCAACAAGACACGTCAGTGGGGGTTGGTGGTATTTTGCTGATCTAAATGCACTTCAGGGGTTTGAAGGCACTCTGCCTGTGGTGTCATGACTCACTATACCCCTGGGCATGTGGTTAGATCAGTGTAATTAATGCATGGCCTGCTGTGTCTTATAGCTTATTTATTCTCCATGCAGCCTATGTTATTTTCATTCTGGCTGTCAGTCATGCTGGTTCTCTTGCTATAGTATATTCAATTGATTTCTGGCCCATGATATAAATGAAACATTCCATAGGGCATCCAAGGATAAGCTTTGTATGCACTCTGGAATGTTAATAACAATACTGCCCTACAACTCATTGATCCACTTTGTTCTGCCACTCATTTCTACAGTAGACAACATTGTTGGTAGCATTCCAAAGTACATAAAAAGCATATTCTTGCATGCCCTAGGAAATAGATCCTATATTTTCACCATGCAATGGGGTTTATATTTCACAGATTTTCTGTATTTACAGCATATTCCACTCTCTCTCTCTTTATTACTAAGGAAAGCTAATTGCAAATAGGATCCATGTTCCTCAGACTTCCTCTGCTGATCCTGCTTGTCTACAAATTACTGTATGTCCTTCATAATCTTCTGTTTAGGAATCATAACTGGCTGCCACTGCAATGATTATGATATCACAAACAGGAGACTGACTTTACATGTAGACAAGCAGCCAGAGAAAATGCAGCCTAAAAGACAAAGAACATGTTTCCATACAAATTGCCTTACAGATACAGTATAAGGGAAAATTGCCTTACTAGTAGAGTATAAGAGGAAGATAAAAACAGGAAATATAGATGATACTTACTGAATAATTGAAAGGGAAGTAGTGTGCAGTGTTTTTGTACACACCTGAGGTGTGTGATGCCACATAAAACATATCAGGGAAGCTTGAGCAGTTTATAAGACATAACACACAGAGGATGCATGAAACAATGAGAGCCACACTACAGCCCATATTTTATTTATTTGTAATTACTGGTTTGCTGTCTTCTCTGACAGCTTGTGCATGGCGTCATCAAGCTCCCTTCTTCACAAGCAGCACATGAGCAGCAGCAATTTGTTGGGTGACTGACTTCCTCAAAATGCAAACTGGAGGAGTTCCTGAATTATCCCAATGCAGGCCTGCAGGCCCAGTCACCAGAGTCTTTCCCTGTGGACAAGTACTCTCAACAGGAAAAGTGAAGACAAACCTCCTCAGCAACCAAAATATAGCTCATGCAGCATTTTTATTTATTCAAGTTTCTTCAAAAAAATCATACACTTCTACACCACATACAGAACATAGGTCCCCACTGTTTTGCTCAAGTCACTGGGATGTGGTCATATAATTCAGAAAATGTAGACAGACATTTTTATACATTTATGCATCATATACTGTACTGTGCCAGGATTCAAGGCAGTAATGCTGCAGTATATAGAAACATAGAAACATAGAAGTTGACGGCAGATAAGGACCGCAAGGCCCATCCAGTCTGCCCATTTTTTCTACCTTATGAATGTGCCATAGGCCTTTACTCTGTCACTGACCAATTTATTCACACTCATCTGTATTGCTCTCTTATGCTTTGCTCATGCCTGTTTGAAGCCCTGCACTGTATGTCCTATCCACCACTTCCTGAGGTAGGCTGTTCCATGCATCCGCCACCCTTTCTGTGAAAAAGAACTTCCTCAAATTACCCCTTAATCGGCCTCCCTCTAATCTCGTGCTGTGTCCTCTTGTCCTGCTATTACTTTTATATTGAAATATGTTAGACTCTTTCACTTTGTTTTTTTTTTTATTTATGCTCAGAACATGGGTGCTTCAATCATCGATCTAACTCATAAAGACTTTAATTGAACTCCATCATTGCTGTCTTCATAATTAGGCCAGATTGGACCAAATTAGACTTAAATGAATCAAATTAAACCAAATTATTAAAAAATAGTTGCCAAATTTGTGAAAATCCTTCATAATCATTTTCAAAGCAAAATATGGACCTGCTAATTTTTCCTGACCTAGCATCTTCTGGACTCATTTCCCATAGGTGGATGGATTTACATTTTTCCATTGTTGTAAAATTATTTTAATAGCCACCAAAGTTCCAGTCTCCAAAGGACTTCCTGATCTCCCAATTGAACCTGACGATCCATCAAAAGACCCTTAATGACAATTCCAGGGTCAAAAGGGAAATCATGACCCCAAATCCTAGGAAAGGTGGCATTAATAGAGGTCCAGTAAAGATTAAGTTTAGAACATTTCACTAACATATGAAATAGGATGCCTCTGCCCCTCCCACATCTATTACATAATTCTGGAATTTGAGCATCTATCCTGTGGAGTTTCACTGGGGTATTATATGTCTGGTGTAATATATTGTAATAGATCTGCAACAGATGGCTGTTACTAATTTAGGTTTCATCCAAATTTATGGTCTGAGCCCAATTTATATGAGTAATCTAAATATTTAAATCCTTTTCCCAGGCCAACCTGTCCAACCCACACCCACCTAAGGTTTTCACCCACAAAAATTTATGGAGTTTGGAAATCAAATGTTTATTAGATTCTAACTCACCAAAAAAATTGCTTCAAAGGAGAAGTAGACAGATCCAAAGAATTATGATTTTTCTTATAAACATAGTTTCAGACCTGTAAATATTGCCACCTGTGGTTTAATGGTAGGTCAGATTTTAACTTAATCTGTTGAAAAGACATAAATTTAGAACCATCATAGAAATTGGCCAGTATCCGGAGATGTTTCTGGAAATACCATTCCTTAAAAACTCAATCTTTCATAGATGGGAGAAAATATTTATTATTATAAATCGGTGTCCAAAGTGAAATTTTCTGAACAGGTCTGAGTATCATATTGGAGTGTGTCCAAGCATAAGCTTTGGAGGCCAGAGTGGGTGAAGCCCCTATAAGGGGGCTATTATTCCTGATAGGAAAAAACAGACAGGGAATCCATCAGCCTGAGGTCATTAAGGGCCTCTTTTTCTATCCCTATCCCTGCAATATGTTTTTTTTATCTGAATTAAATACCCAATGGAATGCAATTTCCAATTGGCCAGCTAGATAATATATCCAAAAATTTGGACAGCCTAGACCCTCTTTTTCCCTACTATATTGTAACTTACACAAGGCTACACAGGACGAAGACCCCTGCCATAGAAATTTCCAAATAATTTAATCTGGATCTTGAAAAAAAAATTTCTTAAGAATGCAAGGAATAGACTCAAACACACAAAGAAGCCTTGGAAAAACATTCATTTTCAATACATTAATTCTACCCAATAGAAGTAATGGAAGGTGCTGCCATTTTGCAAGGTCGGCTTTTATTTTAGCTATCAGTAGGTCATAACTATATTGAATTGTCTTATTAATATCTTGTGTTAGAACCACTCCTAAATATAATTTTTTTTCTTAATAGTCCTTAGAATTGTATTTCTTAAATTTGGAAAATCCCCCAAATATAACAATTCTGATTTTCTCCAGTTCACTCTGTACCCTGACAAAGCACCAAAGTTTTTCAGAAGAATATTTAGAAGTGGATACGAGAAGTCAGGCTTAGCCAAAGAAATTAAAATATAATCCACATAAAACGTAATGACTGAGTTAGTATTCTCTGTTATGATTCCCAACTGCTGATATTCTAATCTAATTTTAGCAGCCAGTGTTTCCAAACAAGGTACAAAAATCAGAGGGGACAGCAGACATCCCTGCCTTGTCCCTCTTAATAATAGATAAAAAGGTGATACATTTGAATTGGTCCTAACACATGCTGAAGGGCTAGTGTAAATTAAATGTACCCACCTTAGTCGGCCCGGTGGCACTGAGGGTTGAGGCGCTGGACGCCACACCTCGCGCCACGCTGGTGACCCATGTTCGGGAATGGGCATGGGTTGCCGTGGGTCAGCAAGGAGGAGATGGATTTAGCATCCAATGGACTGCTCTCCATCTCTGGGGAGGGGGGATTTGGGTGGATGGTGCTTGCCTGTCCCCTAGTGGAGGCTGGGGGTTGGTGGCACATAGCTGCAAGCTATGGGGGCGGGACGTGGCAGACACTTGATTGGGGCATGCACGGGAGCGTGCGTGCACCCAGTCGTCGGCGTCATTGCACGCCATAGCCCGCAGGGAGAAAAAAAGTGGAAAAAAAGAGCCCAGCAGAGTGAAGCTGTGCCCTGCAGTGCTGTCCACGAGAAGGCACCTCCCTGGCATGGATCCATTGGGGTGGGTTGAGTCGCTCCCCACCACCCTGCCGCGAAGGGTAAGTCGTGGGGTGTATAAGGGAAGGGGTCTGATCTTCGGGGATGGTGCTGGGGGACAACAGATAGCAGGCTTGCAGCTGGAGCTCTGAAAAAAAAATGTACCCACCTTAAAAAATTACCACTGAAACCAAAATTCTCCATTGTTCCCATCAGGAATGGCCACTGCACTTGGTCAAAAACCTTTTCAGCATCCAATGATGAGAGTGCAGTGTCTGTTCTCGAGTATGCATGATTTATGTCAAAAGCTTTTCTAGTATTGTGCTGTAATCATCTCTCTTCTATAAAACCCATTTGATCTTCATAAATGAGACTAGGAACATACTGTAGAACTATGTATTTCCACATAAATTTTCAATCGCGGGTTCACTTTTACTTTCATGAATGCACCAGTTAACCACCGTGCACTGTCACTGGCTTACATCTGTCAGGTGCCATACAGTATTTAAATATTTAAAAATAGTAGGAGAGTACTGTGCTGTATGTCAGTTTCTGTATGTCTTACTGAATGTGTTAGTATCAGTGCATGATGTCTTTGTTGAGATGGCTCAACACACCGCAGAAAAAGCCTTTAAAGTGGGACTTCTTGGCTTTGCAAACAGATGAGCTAGATGCTGAAATTCTTTCTGTCACTGCTGGTGTTTCACAGCTTATGGCTGAGATTGTTACTTCACAGCTGAAAACTGCATTCCCCCACCCAAGAAGTGATGCATCACCCAGACTGTGTATGCTCCAGAGGTGAGGTTTGAAATCAATGAATATGCCTACCAACACGGTGTGATGAACTCTGTTCACTTTTATGAGGGGAAATACAAAAATAAAATAAATGAAAGGACAGTATGTACTTTCAAATGGGATTACCTGTTAAAACTTAAAGATATTCCAGACCCTGACAAACTGTAGAAAACATTGTCAATCAAACCTAGAGGTCATCCCCTGCTACTGATGCCTGATGTGGAGGCAGAATTAAAGAACATTATCCATTCTTTGAGGGCAGATGGTGCGGTAGTAAATGGATGAGTTCTGGCAGCTATTGCAATGGCTATTGTAAAGACCAGTCACCCACACATGCTTGCAGAGAACGGTGGTATGCTAGCATTCTCCAGGCAGTGATCTGGGCTATTTTTTTAAACAGAATGGAGTACTGTAAGCGGAAGGGGAGTAAAGCTGCACAGAAAACTCCAGTTGATTTCCCCTACTTAAAGGAGCAGTTTTTGCAGTGCATAAAGACAGTATCAATGCAGGAATTGGTTCCCCCTGAGCTGCTGTTAAATCTTGATGAAACAGGGGCGATTCTGATATCTTGTTCTCAATGGACCATGGCTGCAGTAGGCAAAAAGCAGACTGAGGTCTCTGGACTCAGAGACAAGTGACAGGTTACAGTTGTTTTGCTCTTCTTTATCTGCGTACTACCCGCCACCACAGGTCATTTACCAAGGCAAGACCGATCAGTGTCATCTCTCATTTACTTTCCCTTCTGACTGGTGTATTACCTACACAGACAACCACTGGGCTAACTCCAGCACCACAATCCAGTATACAGACACAGTCATTGTACCATACATAAACAGAGTCAAAGAAAGTATGGGCCTCCCTGATGTGCAGCGTTCGATCTTGGTGCTTGCTTTGTTCAAGGGGCACGCCCCACAAGATGTGATTCAGAACTTTGAGCAACACCACATCATTCCAATTTTTGTGCCAGCTTCATGCAGTGATATGCTGCAGCCCCTGGACATTTCTATTAATAAGCTATTCAAAGATGAGCTTAAGATTCAGTTCACTGAGTTGTATGCCCAGCAGATCTTGGAACATCTAAAATGTGGCAATACCAGTGCTGAGATTTCAGTCAATTTGCAGTGTGTATCTTTGAAAGGCAGACGTGCCAAATGGCTGTTTAACAGCTTCGCAAAGCTGTCAACAAGAACAGAGGAGTGTATTCAGGGGTTTTGGCAAGCTGGGATACAACACACACACACACTAACTGCCTTGAAGGTAATTTATTTTATGGTAATTACAGTACGCTATAGTAAGCAGCTTACTGTGATATCCAATTGCTGATTTGGTGTTTTTTATTTTTATTTTCAGAGACAATGCCTGAACAACCAAGAGAACATGATCAGGATAAAGCTGTTGAAGGTATGCTCCAACCCCGCAAAAAACTAGTTGTTAAGTACAGCAGTACATTACTGATTGCGATTTGTTTGTTTTCTTAGACGCTGAAGTATCACCTGAACCAATACCTATACCGGCAGTTCCTGTACACACACAAGAAAGAGAACTAATACCAGAACAAGTACCTGTCCACATTTGAGCCTGAGCCTGAAGCTGGTTGCTAGTTCATAAACAGGCGCTCACAATGAAAAATACCAGTAGCTCACCTTAGAGTCCTAAGAAGCCATCTTGTACACGATGTTGTACATGATGTACAAGATTAAGCTGATTAATTTACTAGTTAGTTATGTATTAACTTGAGAAACACATTCTATAATAAAAAAGTTTGTTGCAAAAGCATGAAAAGATTTCCGCTTCCGTTTTGTTGTTTGAGCACTTGCTCGCTCGGTAACCACGCAACCAACACCACGTGGTACACCATATTG
Source organism: Neoceratodus forsteri (assembly GCA_016271365.2). Classification (NCBI taxonomy): domain Eukaryota; kingdom Metazoa; phylum Chordata; order Ceratodontiformes; family Ceratodontidae; genus Neoceratodus; species Neoceratodus forsteri. The sequence goes on from CM057453.1 coordinate 1,270,194,699, forward strand.
CTGTGACTACATACATCATTCAAAATGATTCAGCAGTGGCTAGTGGTAGAAGGTATGACTCTGTTTCATTCAATATGATTCAGCAGTGGCAGGAGGTACATTTTGGAAGGTATAGCAATACAATACCATGATAGTACACTTTTTTTGAATGAAAAAAAAAATTACGGTAGCAAAGAAATGACACTATATTGCAACACTGTAAACATAGTATCACTCACTGGATGCAAAGCCGATTATAGTGACTATTAATTTACAGTGATTAATTATATAGTAGTTCTACAGTATTTTGCTGGCCTAACCACCAAAAGTTTTGTGAAAAAGTTATAATCAGTATTCAGCAGTGATATAGGTCTGTAAGAACTACAACTCTGGAGGTTTTTGTCCTTCTTCAATAATAAGATAATTTCAGCTTCATTTAATGATTGTGGCAATTTATTCTCTTCTAAAAAAATAGTCATAAAGCTTCACCAGCCAGGAGACCAAAATATCTCTAGGAGTTTTATAAATTTCAAAAGAAAAGCCTAGGGATTTTCCATTAGGTAGGTCTTTAATAATATTTTGGACATCTCCTTCTGTAATTACTGCATTTAGTCTAGAGGCCTGCTACTCTGATAGTTTAGGCAAATCAAGCCCTTCCAATCAATCGATCAATCAATCAATCAAATCTTTATTTAACCAGATGAAACACCATTGAGGAAACTCATTTTTGAGGTGGACCTGGACAGTAAAGTACACAATAGAAGTACAAAACCACATAAATACATTCATTTCTAGACATATCATACATAAACTCGAGTTTATAAAGGTGCAGAACAGTATATACATAAACAAGTACAGATCAATCATAAAATATGCGTATAATGAACAAGAGGGTTGCAAGTCATGCTCTTACAGAGTAAGAATTGTTCACTGCAGTGTACATAATATGAGCACATTCACTATAGTATTCAGAATAAGATAATATGCACGACTGGTTACAGAGGAGTAGCAGCCCGTATGGATAATTGACAGGGCTAGTATGAGGCTAAACTTACTAAGATAGTCAATGCACTATTAGATAACGCATTTATAATGAATTTGGTGATGCCTTATGAGCAGGGAACATAAGGGACTGGTGGGAAAGAATGGACGAGATAGGCATACAAAGCAGTGGAAGGGAGGTAACACAAGGAGGTTTGGGGGAGGGGTCTGATAGGTGAGCCTCTACTGGTATTTTAACCTCCGAGTAATATGTATTCATTCCAAGAATGTGTATCTGTGGTGTTTACTGTTACTGAAACTAAGCATCTGTGGTGCAATAAAGGTACCTATATAGTATGAGGAATGAAGAAAGGGTACGAGATATAGTAGGTACAAAGTAAATTCAGTAAGGCTGATACCTGTTGTCTGATCAGTGGAAGCATTTACAAGACTCAATGATGGAATGTGCATTAAGCATTTTGAATACAAGGAAATTGATAGGGTGACCCAGTTTTAAGAATTTCTGTAAGCTGTTCCATAGTACAGGTAATGCATAATTTATGGATGACCTACCGAATCGCGAATTGATTTTTGACATGGCAAGTAAGATACAGGAGGCACTTCTCAAAGCATACTTATGCACTGTGTAATAGTGGAAGACAATCTGTTATATATTGCGGTAGTTTTTGAGTGCTTGCTCTAAATGTCCAGAAGGCGGCTCTTTTCTGTCTTCTGTAGGCAAGGGAAGTCCAACCCATCATGACATACAAAGTGCAGTGGTGCATGGAGTACGGGGCACCAGTGGCGAATCTTAAGGCTCTGTGGTACAGTACATCTAGTTTGGCTAGTGCGGAGACAGGGCCTTGGCCATATAAAAGGTCAGCGTAGTCCAGCAGAGGTAGGAATGTGGTGAGTACTAGTCTCTTCTTGGAATCCTGGGTGAGCAGCTTCCAAATTCTATAAAGAGACCAAGCTGCTGCTTGAGCTTTTTAATAAGTTCCTCAATGTGCTCAATGAAGGAGAGCTTGATCCAGACTCCCAGGTATTTGAATTTTGTTACAAATTCTAATGGCTCATCTAGGAGTGTGGTAATCTGGGGAGTAAATCCTTGTGTCACAGGATAGCTTGTATTTGAACTTGGTGACAAAAGCATTGCCTTTGTGTTTTTTGCATTCAGTAGTAATTTTTGGTTAAGTAGCTGTAGTTACAATTGATTAAACTCCTGCTGTAGCTCCATGCAGGCTGCTTCCAGGGATGGTCTGCCGATATAGAGTACCGTATCATCTGCAAATGGATGGATGTTAGCCGATTTGATTCCTACATTGATTCTATTAATGTAGATTGCAAATAGCAGTGGACCCAGTATTGAGCCTTGCAGTACACCCCATAGCAGAGGTTTCATAGGTGAGAATTCTCCATCTGCCTTAACCCACTGCTGGCGACCTATAAGGCAGCTTGAGAGCCATTTCAGTGTGGGGAAGTCCATGCCAATGTTACAGAGGGATTCCGATAGCAATTCATGGTTGACAGTATCAAATGCCTTGCTTAGGTCCAAGAATACTGTGCACACGTAGTTCTTGGCATCCAAGTCCCCCTGCCAGCCATTGATAACCTTTGCCAGGGCCGTAGTTTTTCTGTGGCGTGGCTGGAATCCTGACTGTAGAGGGTTTAGCAGATTTGTGGATTCCAAGTAGTTTCTAAACTGTGTATTTACTATTTTTTCCTAGCATTTTGGATAAGATGGGGAGTAATGAGATAGGCCTGCAGTTGTTTAGGTCATCAGATACTCCTTGATTTTAGTCAGGTCTGCTTGTCCCTCTGGCTTATATAAAGCACTATAGAAGTTATGAAAGGTTTTGTTAACCTCATCTTCAGAGGAGACCAGTTGGCCATCTTCTCTCTTTATTTTATTAATTCTATTTCTGTTTTGTTCTGATTTCAAGTAGTAAGCTAACAATTTTCCTGGAATACCACCATAGAACAAATATTTTGCATGTACCCTCTACATATCTTTCTCTGCTTTTTCCTGCAGAAGCTTTTCTACTTTATTTCTTACAATCATTAGGTTTATCTCAGATTGTCCTGTACCCTTCGCAATATGTTCTGCCTCTGCTGCCTCCAACTCCCTTTCTAATAGTTTTAAGTCCCTATCCCATTTATTTTTTCTAATACTAATCTGTGATGTAACCCACCCCATTAAATTATCTTTTAGGGTGTTCCAAAATGTTTTAATAGATACTCCCTGATGGCTATTATGGACCATAAAAGCCACAAGATCAGCTTGAAGTGCCTGTCTGAATCCCTTATAGATCCAGAGGGAGTTATCAAACTTCCAAGAGAAAGATGATTTTCATGTTCCCAAAGAGCTCAAGTCCATTTCCAGAAAAATTGTAGTTACTTGGTTAGTAGGACAAAAGTAGGCTGTTAGCCCATCGAGATTGTCCTCCAAATTGATGGGTCATTTACCCGTGTCTCATTCGTTCATCCATTTATCTAATCTATGCTTAAAAATGGTGATGTTTGTCAAGTCAACAATATCCTGGGGTAGTTTATTTCATAAGTTGGGTGATCTAATGGAGAAAAAAATCAATCTTTTGTTGTTATTTACTTTTTTAACAGCCAATTGTCTATTATGTAGTCTTGGCACAATTTTTCTTGAAGAATATACAATACAGTCCACTTCACTTATAGCGCCCACTGTTAATACTGGCAGCTGCTTACAACGGGCAAAAACACAAAACCATTTTCCCATTCCATAGACTCCTTAAGAAAAAACTATGTTTCTAGCAATCAAAAGCCACCTGCTATTGCGGGCAGATTTGAGAATGATTTGGCAGTTTGACAGCTGATGATAGTTTAGTCAACTGCCTGCTGTCCGTAATGTAATTGTACAATTCACACCTACTATAATTAAGCTGCATTACTCACTGTCTCATGGATGAAGAGTTCCACAAAATTTGTCAGCTAGGTGAAAATAACCCCCAAGCTAAGGTTACTGTCTTTCGCTCCTCTATGCTGACACTATAGAAACATAGAGTTTGACGGCAGATAAGGACCGCTTGGCTCACCCAGTCTGCCCATTTCCCTACCTAATGGATAAGCTGCAGATCCTAGTTAACCAGCAGCCTACTTCTTTCTACCCCCACCCCGTAGAATTGCCTTATGACTGTCCCATGCATGCTTGAATTCAACTACTGTTTTTGACTCCACAACCTCCTCTGGAAGGCCGTTCCATCCATCCACAGCCCTCTCTGTGAAAAAATACTTCCTTACATTACCTCTAAGCCACCCCCCATCTTCAAATTGTGCCCCCTTGTTCTTGCACACTTCTTTTTTTGAAAGATGCTACCCTCTTGGACTTTGTTGATTCCCTTGAGGTACTTGAAAGTTTCTATTATGTCGCCCCTCTCCCTCCTTTCCTCGAAGCTATACATATTAAGGTCCTTTAGTCTCTCTCCATATGTCTTCCAGTGCAGACCCTGCACCATTTTAGTTGCCCTCATCTGGAGAGCTTCCATCTTGTCTATGTTCTTGAGGAGATTGGGTCTCCAGAACTGCACACAGTACTCCAGATGGGGTCTCACCAGCTGTCTGTTCTATGCCAAGCTATGGAGCAGCACAAAAGTCTGCCACCAAACTGGGAACTTTTAGTAAACAAAAGTGGAGCAGATAAGTGGCATTTAAATAATAAAGACCAAGGGAGAGTGCAGACGTGTGGAGTCTCGCAGTGCCGAACTCTCTATTTTCTGAACTCCCCACTCGCAGTGACTCGCTGTGACAATTTCTCTAACTCTCAGTGACAAATTTCAAACACTGAGTGAATACAGTAGAAGCTTGCAGGGAGTGCAGTAAAGTCAATGCTACTGTCAATGCTACTGTTGAAATCAGTCCACCCTGACAACATGCAGCTTCAGTTCACAATGGGATCTCCCTGCGGAATGAAGGAATGAATCAGAGGAGGTGTTGTGCTTAACAGAGGCTGCAAAAGTAACCAGTACAGTACTAGTGCCTATATTTTAATTAAAAATACTATTTTGTTTACAGTACCCACTCCCTATAATGGGCAAAATCTGCTTGCACAGATGTACCCGTTATAAGCTACTTGCGCTGTACCACATTGTTCCATTTGTTCTGGAGTTTTAAGTATTTTAAACAACTGCAGAAGATCACCTCGAGTTCTCCTTCACTCAAGCGAATGTAATCCTGTTTTTTTAGTCTAGTTTCGCATTCCAGGTGAGTAAGATGGGGTATTAACTCGGTGACTCTATGTTGAACTTGTTCAATTTCTTTTATATCTGACTTCAAATATGGGCTCCAAAACGGGGAAGCGTAATCCAGATAGGGCCTTATATGTGATCTATACAAAGTTAAGAGACATTTTTCTGATTTAGAAACAAATGTTTTGCTTATTCTTCGTAGTAATGCATTAGCTTGATTTGCTACTCGAGAACAATGTGAAGAAGATGATAGTTTGTCATTTACCATGATACCCAGATCTTTTTCTGTACAAGATGTCCTAATAATGCTGTTCTTTAAAATAATATTTTTGTTTGGGATTATCTTTTCCAAAATGAAGTACTGCACATTTAGATATATTAAAATGCATTTTATTTTAGAAGCCCATTGTTCAATTAGAGCAAGATCCAATGCTAACTTATGACAGTTTGCAGGGGGTATTAACCTTTCCTCCAAGTTTGGTATCATTTGCAAATTTAACCAGTATATTGTTTGATGAAATATGCATATCACTAATGAATAAATTAAACAGTACCAGACCCAGAACGGTTCCCTGGGGCACGCCACTAGCCACTACACCCACCTCCGACAGCACACCATTCACCCTTACTCTCTGGGTTCTACCACACAGCTAGTTGTTTATCCAAGATATAATAGATGTTGAAAAACCTGTCCTAGACAATTAAGTTTATTGACCAATATACTATGAGACTCTTTATCGAAGGCCTTGCTGTAGTCTAGAAGGATGACATCCATTGGTATTTTGCAGTCAAGGTTTGAACTAATATGGTTGTAAAAAGTGATCAAATTAGTAGTACATGAAAATCCTGCTTTGAAACCATGCTGGTAATTGTCATTAATGTTTAATGCAGACATTTCATTTACCAATTGATGTTTAATTATTTTCTCCATAAGTTTACACAGTATCGATGTGAGGCTAATGGGCCGGTAGTTTTCAATTTTGGAATGAGAGCCCTGTTTAAAAATGGGTGTAACAATGGCTGTATGCCAGTCGGCTGGGATTAAGAATTTGAAGTGTGATTTTTTTAAAGATAATAATTAAGGGAAGAATTATTGTATCTTTTGTCTCTGTAATGACTCTAGAGCTAATGTTATCTGGACCAGAACTAGTATTTTGTTTTAGAATATCAAAAACCCACTGAATGTCCTGGAAAAGAGTTTCATATTATTCTAAGTTTGACCCTGGTGGAATAGATGAAATTTTAGTTAATTCTGGGGTAAAAACAGATGAAAAATATTTATTTAGCTCTGAAGCTATTTCAGTATCAGATGTTATAGTGATGTTATTACAAACTAAAGGGTCTATCATATTGTTATTACTTTTCTTACCATTTATGTAAGTGTACAATGCTTTATGACAGTCCTTAGCATGTACAATTTTGAATTCAAAATTACGTTTTGCCAGAATAATAGCTCTCTTTAGTTGTTTAACCACTTCTCTGTATGTAAGTAAAAAGATGTCTTTTTGCGCAGATGGACATTTTTTTAAGGCTGAGAAAAACTTATTTTTCCATTTGATTAATGTTTTGATTTTGCCATTAAACCAAGGGGGAGGGGGTCCTTTGTTATTATACTTAAATTTTTCTGGGACATATTTATTTTCTAGTTCAAGTATCTTTGTTTTTAAAAAGTCCCAGGCCTCCTCAGTACTCATTGAGTGCATTATTTGTTCCCAGTTAAGGGAGTTTATTTGATGAATAATAATTTCAAAATTAGCCTCATTATATTGTTTTATTTTCAGGTTGTTAATTTTTGGTAACAGGGGCAATTTAATGGAGAAAAAAAGGGACAGATGGTCACTATTTCCCAATGAGTGAAGTAGTTGGATGTCGGATATGTATATTTCAGAGTAGGTTATAACCAAGTCTAATATATTTTTAACCCTTGTTGGTTCTCTAACACTTTGGGTGAGCCCTAGATTGATTATGACTGAAAGTAATTGTTCATCATGCTGATTAATACCAGAGACCATGTCCCAGTTTATAGTAGGAAGATTAATGTCCCCTAAAATAAGGACTTGGTTTTTACTAGCTATTTGAGTGATTTCATTACAAAGTTGTTTAGTCTGATCAATGTCAGAAGAAGGAGGACGATAAAAGGTACCTATAAGGAATTGGGGGATACCAGTTGGTCGTATAAGGACCCAAATACTTTCAGATTGTACTGAAGTTGTTGACTCATGTGATGGAATATCATCCCATATGTATAGACTGACCCCACCTCCTTTTCTTGTGTCCACTCTATTTTTTAAATAGTGCGTAAAACCAGGATTTTCTGCTCTCCACTTTTTATCTGTATTACCCCATGTTTCAGTAACTGCTACTAATGCTAAATCTAAGGTTTTAACCAGAATTTCAAGTTCTGTAAGTTTAGTAATTGTTAATGATTGAGCATTTAATGAAACAATGTTAAGGTTTGTCCAGTATGGTAAACATGCACTGTCTTTACTAGAGATGGGGGTCGTCCCAGTCTCCCCCGTCCCTATCAGTTTAAATGATTATTTATGAAAGTTGCTATTTTCCATCCTAAGATAGCACTACCCCTTCTACTAAGATGCAGACCATCCCAGCAAAAGAGTGATGGTCTATCATCAAATTCCTCCCAATGGGTTAAGCAGCTTATGCCCTGTCGATAGGTCCACTTGTGAATCCATTCATTCAATGCTTTTATTTTATTATTAATGTGTCTGGTTGCTCTTGGGATGGGTAAGGTTTCAGAAAGACATATACTGCAACCACGTTCTGTTAAAACATTACATAAGGCCACATAATCCTGTTTGATTTCTTGAAATGGGGATCGTGCTACATCATTAGTGCCAACATGGACCACCACCAGAGGATTTTCCCCAGCAGCTGCTAGAATTGTTTTAGTCATTGATGTAATGTCTACTATTTGTGCACCTCTAAAACTGGAACTGGGTCGATGTTCCTTGTCTGGGTTACAGATAGTTAGATCAACATATTTTATTATGGAATTACCAAGGACATATGCTTGCTTTTTTGAATGAAGCACATCAGGAGTTTGGGAAGATTGGGACAATAGGGGGGTTGCCAAGGAAACAGAAGTCTGGGGGATTTTAAGTGGTGAGGTCACAATTGTTTTATGTTCTATTTGTACTTGGAGACTTTCTCAATTTTGTTTGTCAGATATATGTTTAGAGGGACCTGGGGTAGTGTTAAAATTGTCCTCAATCAAATCAGGAAGGGTTTCAAAAGAGTTAAAGAGTGGAATTGTGTACATTTTGAAAACAGTGTTATTAGGTTTTTTTTGTATACTTTTTGGGAGGAATCAAAGTCCAGCCATCAACCTCTGTGGTGAGTTTGGGTAGATTTTTAGTAGTAATAGTTAAAGGGGTAGAAGTAGTTGGTGGATGATCAGTAAAATTAGTAAGTGGTAAGCAACTTAGAGGTGGATCACTGGAAAAAAAGCTTTCCGGATATTTTGAAGAAGAGATATTAGCCTCTACCAGTAATGTATTCTTCAATTTATTCTTCTAAGGCTTTAATTTCAGAGTTAATATCCTCACTTGGTTGCAGTGACTTAATTTCTTCCTGTAGGTTTTTGACTAGAGTACATTTATCACACAGAAAAGTAGGATCTTGTTTACCAATAGTATACATCTTGCATTCAGAGCACACTTTGTTAACTTTCTTCATGATTTGAGATACTCAAATATAGGAATGGTAAATAGTAGTCTGATTACCTTATATATTTGTATATATATTGATGTGATTACCTGATCCTGGTGTCCCCTGTGGACATGGTAGACATGCGCAAGACATGCATGTCTCTGCGCACAGCCCCGCACACACTCATCCTGCTCGCTAAGCGGCTATTTATAAGTATGATTATCGGAAATGCATTCACCCGCGACTTCTGGTTTTGCGCAAGACTTCAAAATTGCAATTTGTGATTTTAGCCTTTAAAAAGGCTTCACCCAGAATAGTAATAGGTGCAAGAACAGTCAATTTGCCCCCACAGTTGTGCACAGTGCACAGAACAAAGGACAGACTGCTGACAGATACACAGCAATGCCTGCAATCCTCTAATGTCCCAGACTGCACAATGCCACAACAGAGGGTTTAGAGACAGGAGTTATTCTTAGCTCCCAAATGTCCAGTAACAGAGTTTGCAGTTAAAAGCACACACACAAGGTATAGATTGAAGTAGTAGCAACAGTTCAAAGGTTTAACAAGCTGCCTGCTCGCTAAGCGACTGTTTATAAGCGTGATTACCGGAAGTGTGTTTACCCGTGACTTCTGGTTTCGCGCTAGACTTCAAAATTGTAATTTGTGATTTTAGCCTTTAAAAAGGCTTCACCCAGAATAGTAATAGGTGCAAGAACAGTCAATTTGCCCCCACAATTGTGCACAGTGTACAGAACAAAGGACAGACTGCTGACAGATGCATAGCATTGCCTGCAGTCCTCCCATGTCCCAGACTGCACTATGCCACAACAGAGGGTTTAGAGACAGGAGTTATTCCTAGCCCCCAAATGTCCAGTAACAGAGTTTGCAGTTAAAAGTACACACACAAGGTATATATTGAAGTAGTAGCAACAGTTCAAATGACTCCTATGTAACATTGTGGGGGAGGCTGGACAGGTCGTCCAAGGTCAAGAAAAAAATCAATCCTCAAAAATGTGTTGTGGGTCTTGAATAATACGAATACTTCTTCAAAAAAGGAAAAAGACATCTAAATGGATCAGACAGATTTTAACATTTGAAGGTCCTTTATATTTCTCTCTCTCTCTCATTGGAGGCTCTCTATCAATCAATTTATTTGTTAAGTTAAAGTCCCCCCCTATAATTATGCTATTGCCCAATTGAGATAACTCTATAAAAAAATCTGTGAAAAAAATTGGATCATCCTGATTAGGACCATATGTCGAGACTATAGTAAACCGTCTGCTCCAGATTTTTACCTCCAGTATCACATAGTGGCCTTCTGCATCTATCACAGATTTGACTAATTGATGACCAGTCCATTTCCTAATAAAGATGGCCATATCTCTAGCCCTATCAGAAAGTTCAGAGATATAACCTACTGCCCCTAATAAGTTACTAAAGTATGAGGCATAATTTTTATCAAAGTGGGTCTCTTGTAACATAAATAAGTCTATATTCTTTCTTTTAGTTAGATGAAATACTGTCCTTATTTTAATTCTTTCTTTACACCCATTAAGGTTCCAAGTCATATATTTCAAAAAGGTCATTATATATCAAATATTACCCAAGTGAAGCCCAACCCCTGTATTATCCTATATGTGATTTGCAATCCTGCTTTAATGGGGGCATCTAGATACCCAGTCTCAAAAATAACAGGTCCATTCCAGTTGATGAAAAGAAAACATATAACATGAATTTTGGTCCAACAAATCTCATTAATTATAGACCTTTGATTGCACCCACACCTTCCATAACTTATGTCACAAAACCTGTCAGAAACAAAATTCCTGTTAATTTTTAATTCAACCTTTCTGATAGGTATAATTTTTACTTATTTTTGTGAAAATTTGCTAATAAAAAAGAAAAACCTATCTCATAGAACCCCACCTACCCAGATCTCCCAAAAGTAGACTTGGCATCTTTAATACACTAATGTAAGATGGAAAATGATACATTTTCCTAACCTCGCTATACCCAAAATTCCCTTTTGTAAACTTACAGTTCTTAAAAAGACTGCAAATCCTAAACAATATGAAAATCCTGTTACTTGAAGAACAACTCCCCCCATGAGAGAGCTGAACCTTTGCTGTACACAAAGATATGGCGAGAGTGGGGTGATATTAGCTCAGGTCTCTCCTACTCCTTCCTCCTAACCTAAAGAGAAAGGAAGAAAAAGGGAGTGGGAAATCAATTACTACGCCCCCAACCATAATCAAAAATATCTGCCTTCTTTACCCTTTCATCCATTTCCTATATCTTAATCCTAAAACCCTAATTGGATTTCAGACTTTCAAAATTATTTTCCCCCCTCACAAATTCTGCCTAAGATTTACCCCCTCTCCCCGATCATATCTCTCAAAGCTTTGTTGTGCTCTTTTCTTAAATGTCTCTTCAACCTCAAAAGGGGAGTGGAAAAACAAGGTTCTACCATCTAGATATACTCTAAATTTTATTGGGTACAACGCTGAAAATATAATGCCCTCTTTCCTCAGTTTATCTCTAACAGAATCAAAGCTTTTCCTTTTTGCCAAAATATTAGGTGGAATATTGGGGTAGACTTGTAAAGACATGCCTTGATAGTAGAGGCCCTTTTCAGTGGTTTTACATTCATAAAATGTGGCATATTGGATTTATCCATAGGGCCGAAGGCCCGGTGTGCCCTGTCTAGTTCAATCTTTTGTTCAGGAAGGGATAAACCCAGAGATTTAGAAACAAGTTCTTCACAGTAACTTAATGGATTTCTCCCTTCAATTCCTTCTAGAAAACCTCCTATTTTTAAGTTGCACCTCCTTGATCTGGATTCCAGATCTTCAATTTTTAACTTTAAAAGTTCCAATTCTTTGTTACTTTTTTCCAAAGCATTAGAAATGCCAGGTATAGTGTTCTCTGTGTTACAAATATGATTTTTATATTCTGTTGTCCTATGGGATAACATCTCAAATGTTTCTGTTATTTCTGAAAATTTCTGTGACAAAGATGAAACTGCCAGATTCAGGTTTGTGAAGCCTTGTCTCATTTCCTTTAACAAAGACTGGTATGGATCCTCTGCATTTTGTTTTTCAGAATTATTGGTTCTTTACTCTATAGCCTCATCCCCCTTTTGTTCTTTCTCTTTACCCTTTTCTTTCCCCGTATTTTTTTTTATTTTGTTGAGTACTGCAATTTCTGGAAACTGACAAAGAGGGCATATTTTGTTCCATGTTTATCCTTGGTTTAGAATTTTTTTGAGAGAATATCATACAAACAAGTAGGGGAGCTAAGAATAATTGATTGTGCAGTGTCCCCAATAGCTTCACTAGATAGCACACTTTTATTATCAGTTTTTTAACCCTCCTTCTTTATCTGTTGATACAGTTACCCCCTTTGGTGGAAGAGTTCCATTTTTCTTTTTTTCTTTTTAGAGCTTGAGCCTTTAGACCCTAAGGGTTTCCTTTTATTGATCACCAAATAGATTTTTTTTTATCAAGGTACCCAAAGTCTCAAAACTATTATTGCTCATAGTACTGGAAGGAGATAGATCCTTGGGCACTATTTTAACAGTAGGCAACACCTTTTCTTTTGAAGGCTGAAATAAAAAAAGCCCCTCCATCTGCTGCTTCCTGATGGAGGGGTTACCTGAAGGTGAGTCTGAAGCTGAAATGAAAGCTGGAACTGAGACTTCTTCTTTTTCTGTTAGAGCCTGGGATAGTTCTCTATGCTCTTCCTGTGTTGGAACTATAATCTCAGACCACTGTTTCTCAGTCTGGGACATCAGGCCTTTTGTGGACAATGCCAAGCTAGATGTTATGTCTGATGCTGGCACCGATGGTGATTCAGGCATCCCCAAGATCGACGAGACCCATGTAAGCTCCCAGATACATTGATAGAGAGCTAACATGCCCCAAGACCCATCCTGAAGTAATACCAGACAAGAGGAGGGGGAAAAGGCAGAGACACTTTTCTTTTGCCTGTGCGGCCCACAGCTAAAACTTCCTTACCCTTTTCTCCCACCGATAAGGTAATATACAGGGGAAAGGGAGTTTTTAGAAAAAATAGTTGTACGGCTATGAATCAGGCAAAGAAGCCTTCAAGGCTGCCCATGGCACATTTTTCCATGGTCCATCTTGCCAGATAAAAAAATAAATCAACCAATGTTTACAACATGGAAAAACCAGCCGGCATTAAACCAATTGGTAGCCCGCTACATTTAGGACTACCATCAGACAAATGAATGCCAAATCACCTACTTCACCATCTCGTTGGAAGTTTCAAAGAGGCCACACTCACTTCCATGCACAGACCAGCTGTTCAGCAGAGCATGCTGACATCAAGACTGACTTGCACAGTATACCTCTCTGCTGACTTTTTCATCTTGTTAATGCTCTTAAGATGTTTGGCTGTTTCAATGATATCACCTCTCTCCCTCCTTTGCTCTAGGGTATACATACTGAGCTCTGTTAATCTGTCCTCATATGTTTTCTGATGCAGTCCCTGCATCATTTAGGTTGCCCTTCTCTGGACTGCCTCCATTTTGTTAATGTTCTTTTGCAGGTGTGGCCTCCAGTACTGCATGCAGTACTCCAGATGGGGCCTAACCAGTGTCATGTAAAGAGGGATTATTACCTCCCTCTTATGACTTGTGATACCCCTACTAGTACACCCCAACATCTCTCTAGCCTTACCTTCTGCTTCAGTGGTCTGCTTGGATGATTTCAGGTCATCTGTGATGATGCCCAAGTCTCTTTCTTCCCTTGTGATTGTCAGCAACTCTCCTCCCAACCTCTAGGTAGCATCAGAGTTTCTCTTCCCTATGATCTTGCACTTCTTTGTGTTAAACCCCAGTTGCCACTCTTCAGACTATTTTGCCAGTTTATCCAGATCTCTTCTAATTCTGCCCACCCCATCTGGATCTTCTACTCTGTTGCAGATCTTGGTGCCATCTGCAAACAGGCAAACCTTACCCTCCAGTCCATCTGCAATGTCACTGATGAAGATATTGAAGAGGACTGGCCCCAGGATTGATCCCTGAGGTACCCCACTTATGACCTGCATTTCTTATGATGGTATATTGTTTACCACCACTCTCTGTTTTCTGCCCGCCAACCAGTTTGCCACCCAATTGACCAACATCTGACCCACCTGAGCCTACTCAACTTATTAATCAATCTTCTATGTGGAACAATATTGAAAGCTTTGCTGAAGTCAAGGGTAGGTGACATCAACTGCACCCCCTTGGTCCACCACTCTGGTTACTCAGTCAAAGAAATCTATCAGATTAATTTAACAGGACCTTCCTGTTGTAAACCCATGCTGTCTTGGAGCCTATGCTCTTATGGATTCCAGGTGTTTCACTATCCTTTCCTTAAGGAGTGCCTCCATAATCTTTCCCACTACTGAGGTAAGACTGACTGGTCTGTAGTTCCTGCCTCCTCTCTGCTGCCACTCTTGTGGAGCAGGATCACATGAGTCCTTCTACAATCTTCTGGGACCTCTCCTGTGCTCAGAGACTCACTAAACAGTTCTGCTAATGACTGTGCTAGTTCCACCCTTAGCTCCTTTAGTACCCTGGGATGTATGCCATCAGGTCCCATTGCATTGTCCACCCAGACCTTAGCCAGTTCTTGTAGGACCCTTTCTTTAGTGAAGGGACTTGCGAACACCTCTCTCCCCCCTGTATCCATGGGGCTGAGCTGTGGGCCCTGCTCTACCTTCTCCTCAGTAAATACTGAGCAGAAGTATCTATTTAGGATATATGCTTTTCCTTGGTCCTCCTCCAAACACTCCCCTTTATCCCTTTTGATCTTAGCAATTCCCCTCTGGATTTTCTCCTTTCACTAATGTATCTATAGAAAGTCTTGTCCCCTTCTTTTACTGTTTGTGCTAGTGTTTCCTTGGTTTGGGCCTTTGCCTGCCTTACTGCCTTCTCTGCTCCCCTTAGGTACATTTGGTATGACTCCCTATCTTCATTCTACTGCATTCCCACATATTTCCTGAAGGCCAGCCTATTGGCTCTGACCTTTTCTGCTACTATTTTTGAGAATCAAAGTGGTTTCCTCCTACTTTAGCTCTTGCTTTTCTCCCTAACACAATGGGATTTTGCTTCAAGTATTACATCCTTAATGCTTGCCCACTTTGCCTGTACCCCCTTACCTGTATTTCTTCTTGCCAGGGCTAGCTTAACTCTGCTGGTCATCTTATCAAAGTCAGCTCCTCTGAAGTCCCATATTTTTGCATTGGAATGGGATGATTTAGTTCTAGTGGCCAAATTGAACCATACCATGTGATGGTCACTGGTCCCCAGGTGACCTTCTACCTGGAGATCTGTGATCCTTTCCCCATTAGTCAGTACTAGATCCAGGATAGTCCTGTCTCTTGTGGGTTGTTGTATCAATTGTTTGAGGTCCTCCCCTACAGGGAATCCACTATGTGTCTTGTTCTGGTGGATGTTCCTGCTGGTATTAACCAATCTGTATCTGGCATGTTGAAGTCTCCTATTATCAGACCCTCCCCTTTAGCGGTCATGATTTGTATATCTTTGAACAGTAATGTGTCTATGTCCTCCCCCTGATTTGGAGGCCTGTACACAACCCCAATTCATATGGCTGTTCCATTTCCTGTTTCCAGTGTGACCCACAGTTCTTCTGTCTCCTTATGTGTATTCTGAATTTCTGTAACTTTCACATTTTCATTGACGTAAAGGGCCACTCCCCCCCTTTACACCTCGGTCTCTACTGAACAGTACATAGCTGGGTACTGAAATCTCCCAAGTGTGGTTACTGGTGAACCATGTCTTGCTAATAGCTGCTATGTCCAGTTTAGCCTCTGTCATTTTTGCCTCAGGTCTGGGATCTTGTTTCCCAGACTGCGGGCATCTGTGTCCATGATTTTCCATTAGCCAGATTTCAGTGCGTTAGTTTGTGGGGTGAGGTCCAGCTTTTCCCCAGGGTGTTGTATGGGGATCCAGACCATTTTCCTTACCTGGTGATGCAAATAAACTACAAATATGCTGAACTCCTGTTTGATCACTAGCTGAGGGGGAGGGGTGTTCTTCCCGTTCGATGTCTCGGGTGCTGCACCCCCTCCACATTTGCTAGTTTAAATATTCTGCCAAGACATCAAATATCTGCCCCAATGCACTGACTCCCTCTTTAGTCAGATGCAGTCCATCAAATTTAAAGAACTTTTGCTCCCAAAACTGTTGCCAGTTCCCTATAAATTTGTGTCCTTTTTCCTGGCACCAGCTCTAGAGCCACATGTTTATCTTCTCTGTCCCCTCATCTCTAACCTTCAACCCATCTGCCCCCATCCCAGATTGACAGGATCTCAGAGAAGGAGATGCCAGACAAAATGGATGACAGTTTGTCTCTCAGCCTGGTCAGGTGTTCCTTGGTCTCTGCAACTGACCAGCTGGTGAGATCATTAGTTCCTGTGTGTACCAGGACATCGATGTTTTCTCCTGCTTCCTGCACAATTTTAACAATGCAGTCAGTGTCTCTCTATGCTGATATACCTGGGAGACATTTGACCATTAACCCTGGCTGGAGGTAGGTATCAACTTCCCGAATCATGGAGTCTCTTATGATCAGAAGTGTTTTGGATTTCCTTTTTTGTCTTTTTTGTTTTGGTCCCTGTTTTGGGTGAGTTTTGTAGTGCTAGCTCCTGTGCTGCAATGTCCTGCTCTGCAGTGTCCTCCGCCCCTTTGTTTGATTTCAGAGATAGGGGCAGATACCTGTTTGCAGTTTTTATATGGTTTGTGAAGGTGATACATTGGTGAGCATTGAGTGATGGGGCAGCTGATTTTCCCATTCTAACCACCTGCCAGTCTCTCAGACCAAGTGCCCTCTGAGGTCGAGGTGTTTCAGTTGGATGTTGGGAAAATGGCAGGTGGTTCTTGTAATATATTTCCTCCTGAATATGTGATTTGAGACATGCAGTCTCTGCCCATGCTGCCTGGAGCTCAGCCCTTAGATCTCCGATGGTCCAGCATGTAGGACAGTGTCCTAAATCCTGTATAACTGCCCTTTTGAAAAGTGTCCTGCACTACCTGCAGTTAATAATATCCATTCTAGTTGTGTTGTCGAGTTTATAACCTGGTCCAAGTAATCAGAATGAAAATGAAAGCAAACATTTGATTTGTTTATATATAATATTTTTGTTTGTTTTGTTTGTTTTTATATAACTTTCTATAATGAGTTAAATTAATTCTGCCCTTGTAAGTGAGGTCACTGTGTGGATACCCCTCCAATCCTCCCATTCCTGCTTTGCTACAGGAAATTTCATGACTGTGCTACTCTGTAAAAGGAGTGTAGTGTGGTGTGGTTGGGATGGGGTGGGTGGTTGGACCCTTCCCCTGCTGAAAAAGAAGAACCACAGATGAAAGAAACAAGGATTTAAGAGCAGAAACCATTAATTAAAACAAAATGCAGATGCTATCCCTCAGTCTGTATCTTGTATATGCTCCTGTAATTAGCCCTGAAAGCTTCGACTAATGGTAGATAAAACTGTAAAAACTGTAAATACCACCTGTAACAATTTAACAGAAGATATACCCTGCAAAAACACTTTGCTACAGAGAAAAATAAAGCAGTAAAAAAGTTAAAAAATCTGTAAGCATAACCTACAGAACAATTTAACCTAAGATATACCTTGCAAAAAACACTTTGAAACAGAGAAAATTAAAGCAGTAATCTGTAAGCACAAAAAGTAACAAACAGTGAGCACAACCTGCACATGAATTTAGCAGAAAATATACCCTGTAAAAAAAAACAATTTCAATCAGAAAAAAAATAAAGTACTAAACTGTAACACTACACAGTAACAAAAACCTGTAGGCACAACCTTGAACAATTCCACAGAAAATATACCCTGCAAAGAAACAATTTAAATCAGAGAAGATTACAGCAGTAATCTGTAAGCACTAAACAGTAACAAACATGAAGGCATACCCTGTAACAA
Organism: Neoceratodus forsteri; assembly: GCA_016271365.2. Classification (NCBI taxonomy): domain Eukaryota; kingdom Metazoa; phylum Chordata; order Ceratodontiformes; family Ceratodontidae; genus Neoceratodus; species Neoceratodus forsteri. The sequence continues at coordinate 1,270,212,518 of CM057453.1, forward strand.
TGCAGTAGAAAGTATACCCTGCAAAAGCAATTTGAATCAGAGAATAATAAAGCAGTAAAATTTAAGCAAAAACAGTAACAAAACCTATAAAAACAAAATAAAATAGTAACACACAGTAAATCTGCCTAGCCATAACAAGCCTTAATTTTTTTCCTTGCTCTGATAATGTTGTTTCTTGCTATGTGCTTATAAGCAAACCTAGAATAAAAGAGCTCAGGTGAAGCTAGGTGCCTTTACCAGCAAACCTAGTCTTCATATCATAAAATGCTGCAGTATACTGTAGGAAACAGAATGACTCAATGGCAATTAAGCCCTTTTGTCATGCGGTATTTTGTTCATGTCACTTACCGCAAGTTAGTGCATTGCATTGTGGCTGGCACTAGAGGTGTATGGAAAAAAACTCCTGCAAGCGGAATGTAAGTGAAAGTCTGACATTCGCTTCCATGAAAGTTTGGAAATCATTTTCCAAACTTTCATGGAAATTCCACCTCTGTTGCCCGATTGTCCAAAATAAATAAAATTTATCCCTGGTGGCTAGTGGGCCCTCCCCCACCCAATCACCCACCCGCCTGCTGTATATTTTCAACAAAACAAACTGGTGACTAGTGGTTCCTCCCCCACCTGATTACCCACCACCCAATATATATTTTCAATAAAACAGCCCAGGCAGCTAGCGGTCCCTCCCCAGCAGTACACACCCCATGTCCAGCAGTAGTGGTCAATGGACAAGCAACCCCCCAACCCTATCCTTCATATATTAAAACAATTCATTTTTTTCCCTGAGTTCCTGGTGGTCTAGTGAACTCCCCTCCCTATCCCTGATCCCAGGTAATTTTTTTTTGTTCCTTGATGGTCTAGTGGCCCCCTCTCCCCCACCCCAGCAGGTAGTTTTCCACCCTGCTCCCTCATCCTGAAATCCAGTGTTCCACCAGCACAGCCCTGTGTTCTCCTCCATGCCTGGCAGCCCACTGAAATGTGAATGACTGAGCATGTGCACAGCAGCACACACTCATTTATTCACATCTCGGTGGGCTTCTTGCCATGGTGTTGAGTGGAGGGCTGGGCCAGTGGCCCGTTTCATTCTGGGATCGGGGAGCAGGATGGGACACTACCTGCTGGGGTGGGGGTAGGTGGGGGCGACTAGACCACAAAGGAATAAAAAGAATTACTGGGAATCAGGGATAGGGAAGGAGGGGGTTCACAAGACTAACAGGAGCTTAGGGAAAAATTTGTTTTAATATATGGAGAATAGGGTTGGGGGTTTACTTGTCTATTGATGACTACTGCTGGACATGGGGTGTGTGATCAGGTGGAGGGAGGGACCACTAGCCACCATGGTTGTTTTGTTAAAAATACTCATCTGTTAAGTGGGTGATCGGGTGGAGGGAGTGACCGCCAGTCACGGGGGGGATATTAACAATAACAGGTCAGGTGGGGCAGAACAGGGTGAAATTTCATTCAAAACATTCAGTAGAATTTCCAATCTGCAGCAGGCGGAAGCTCAGAAATGTCTGCAAAAGATACCATATTTTCAAGAAAGTTCCACTAAGGCAGAAATAGCAACTTTCACACACCACTAGCTGGCACCACTGTACAGCAAACTCCTTTAGCTTTATACATTTAAATACTGCCTTCTCAGGCTTGTTTATACATTTTAGTCTCTATTGTAAAAAGGGAACACACTCACCATTGGCAACAGGATAGGAAAAGATTGTGGAGACACGCTCCTGCTCAAAGGTTGAATAGTGTTTATCATATTATAGACCAGTACCACTCCACAAGAAGCAAGCTGCTGAATAATGCAGACTGCTTAACTTTTATCTGTAAAATAAGAGTAACGCAAACTTCCCTCTCCAGACATATAGAAATTAGGCTTAGCCCCCTGATGAAGCTCACTGAGTGAAGCTCTGTGGAAAGGGGGCTAAGGTCTGTTCCGAGGATATTTGTTCACTTTAGCTACTTTGCAGAGTTTATTTTGGGCTGGATTTACATTTCTGCAGTTTTGGCTGCTTTACTTTTTCTGGCTCCACCCTGAGTGTACTAAGCCTGATTTCTGTAAGTCTGGCAGTAGTAGTGCAGGGTACTCACATTTTCTTACTGTTCTCCAGGGCTGGCAGCCCTGCTGACCTGCACCCACCCAGTATCACTGCATCGTGGTTCCAACCTACAGGATCTTAATAGTTATCTGCTCTGCATTGGCAAGCCATTCCTGACAACATTAGTGGCTTACTGGTGCAGAGCAAATAAAATGTAAACAGTCTGCATGCAGTATTCAGCAGCTCCCTTGTTGTGGCATGGTGTTGACCTGCAATTAGTGTTGTGCAAAATTAAGAAATTTTGCTGCATGAAATGTGAAATTTCATCCCTAAATTGTGGAATTTCACCAGAAAATGATGACATTTCACCATGAAATGCAAAATCTCACAATGTTTGGGTGAAATTCTGCAATTGTAGGGCAAACTTTGCAATTTTCTGGTGAAATTTCACAATTTTGAGGCGAAATTTTACATTTCACACCTGCAAAATATTTTGCTAAATGTGTGAATTGAACAAAATATTTCATGTGATGAAATTGCCAATTTCACGGAAATTTTGCAGGCAAAATTTTATTTTGAACCATCTCTAGATCTTGGGATTGTTATTACAAGCAAACTATCTTTCAGTATGCACTCCAGATTAACAGTTCAGAAATGATACAGGATTCTGGGCTGTATTATGAGAAATATACGGAGTAGGGATCCAAAAGTAATTGTTCCACTGTACACCTCATTGGTTACACCCTATGTGGAGTACTGTTCTCCCTTATGTGCACCCTAAACAATTAGAAATAAAAAAGTTATACGAAGGGATCTAGAGGAATATGACCAAAGAAATGTAATATTATAAATAATAAGTCATATGCCGATAGATTAAATTACCTGAATTTATATTCTCTTGACTATAGAAAATTAAGAGGCAATCTTTGTTATGTATTCAAAGCTAGTAAAAATAGATTCCTATAGGAGTCCATAGGATTACAGAACTCGAGTAACACATTGAATACGAGATTTCACTATTTACAACTCACATGCTCGCTTGCATAGTAAAACAAGCTGATCACATGATTTAATTTATGTCTGTTTTATCAGGAAGGTGGACTGGATCAAAAGATTCATTTTCAGCCATGCCTGAGGAAAGGGTACAACTTGAGAGGGTGTCAAAACACATGCAATATAATAAATACATACAAAACCGTAAACTCAACAAAGTAATAATAATATACGTATATGTACAAAATATATACAAATACCAAAGCAAGTAGTAGAAAAACTAAACAGCATGTAGAAGATGCCTACAAGTTATTAACCATATTTTTTTAATGGAAGGCTTTACTAATACTGTATAGCAATACCCTGTTTAATTAATTTATTTAAAACCTTAGGGCCATAACTGGAAAATGATCTTTCTGCCAGTCTGGTTTGTGTTCATTTTTCTCTAAACCATAATAATGAACCATTTCACAGTGATGCACTTCTTTTTTGTTATTAAATATACTTTATTGATTTTCAATGATCCAACAAGCAGATATATCATATCAGATAGAACCAAGCAGATCATACTAAAATATACATAAAATAAAATACATAAAAAACACCCACAAATACATAAAAACACAGTAAAGCGCCCCCACCTCCCTCCCCCTCATCCCTTATACCAAACACTGCCAAGCTAAAATAAGACCATACAGTCTATCACATCAAAATATATACAAGATCATTAAGGTTTCCATAGAGCAAGGAGGGTCTCCAAGGCTCCCCAAGTTGTCAGAAAGGCTTTTAACCTATCTTGCATGAAGGCAACATGCCTTTCCAACTGCAACACCAATAAAGCCTCCCTATACCATTCCACTACAGGAGGAAGTATATCTGCTGCCCAATGTCTCATGATAACCAGTTTAGCCATTGCAGCAATAAGCTCCATATGTGCTATTCTGACTCTTGGGGTACCAGGGGGTAATAATTTAGCCAACAGACTTCAGGGGTAAACAAAGTATCTAAACCCAGAAGAGGGTCCAAAATTCTACAGATAGATTGCCAAAAGCTCTGTGCTTTGGAACAAGTCCATAACATATGGTAAAGGGAACCAATATCACTCTTGCATCGACCACAATCCGGTGAAATCAATTTGCCCATTTTAAAAAGCTTCATTGGCATAAGATAGAGGTTATGCATAATGTTAAAGTGAACTAAATGGAGTCTATCCTGTTTAATAAATTTATAAGATGTCTGACAGAGTTTTTTCCATAAATCAGTGTCTGCAGGGATTCCCAATTCCTGTGTCCAATAATAACAAATCCCAGTTGGTAATTTAGAGTCCAATACTTGGATATTCTTATAACTATTAGAAACAGGATGGGACTGGTTAGCTACTTGGAGGATTATAGACACATCCTCAGCAGTTGAATCTATCTCGGGAATACTGCGGAAAAAGGAAGTAAGAGCCATACTAACTTGTGCATACTTAAATACGTAGGTATCTGGAACGCTAATGCTCCTTTGCAGGTGGGCAAAAGGAATCAGTCCCCCATTCAAAAATAGGTCAGAGACCCTATAGCTGTTGATCAGAGGCCAAAAGGTAGGAGGTATTGGGTTATTTCCAATCTTAAAATGTGGATTACATATGATAGGCTGCTCAAATGACTGGTACCATCTCACTCCAAGATGCTTCTGGAGTTGATGGAGGGCCTTAAAGGACCATCCTATTGGAGTATTCTTAAGGGATCTGGGTATATGAGAAGGAGTAACATACAAAAGTGCAGATAACAAACAGTGGGTTTTAGCTGCTAAATATTTCTCAATAATCAACCACAGGGGGGAATATTCTAGCTGCCCATAATCTTTAGTCCAAAGTGCCAACTTACTGACATGATAAGCAGCATAATATAAGAAGAAGGAGGGTGCCGCAAGGCCTTCCTGATGCTTAGGAGCCGTTAGCTTAAAATAAGTCCTGCAAACTTCTTTCCCTCTCCATATAAAGCCACTAACCATTTTTTGAAGCCTGGCAAACCATACTTTGGGCAGAAAGCATTCCAACATCCCCATTGGATATAAAATCCTCGGTAATACATTCATTTTAATAGTGTTTAGTCTTCCCCACAAGGAAAGAGGAAGTAATCCCCATCTCTCCATATCTGCAGATAAAGTTTTAAGTAAGTTGGAGAGGTTATCCTTAATCATTAATCCTATATCCCTAGAGACTCTAATACCCAAATATGTTAGGGACTTTGCTTCCCATGAGAGGCCATAAGGTGCTAGTTTTGCCTTCATTACTCTGCCATTTAAAGGAAAAACTTTAGTTTTAGAGCAATTCAGTTTATAAAATGATACCTTTGAGAAATCCTCGATTTCAGAGAGTAAAACCAGGATAGTCAGTTGAGGGTTCTCAACATGCAGTAACATGTCATCTGCGTATGCTGAGAGCACATATCTTGCGCTTCCTACCTGAATACCTGTAATTCTTGGATTAGCTGATAACCTTCAGATCAGGGTTCCAAATAAAATTTAAAAAGTAATGGGGGTGAGGGATATCCCTGCCTTGTACCATGAAAAAGTTGGAAAGGAACAGAAAGTACACCATTACATCTAATTCTAGCTGATGGGGAGATTTACAAAATCTGTGCCCACTCAAGAAAAGTTTCAAACAATCCAAAGTGGGTTAGGGTAGCAAAAAGGAAATCCCAGGAGACCCTGTCAAATGCTTTTTCTGCATCCAAGGACACCAACGCCATTGGTATGTTGGAATCCCTGGACATGGAAATAAGGTATAAGAGTTTCCGCATATGATCCCCAGACAATCTCCCCACCATAAACCCAACCTGCTCGTGGCCTATAAGATTGCCCACTACCTTCAAGAGTCTATTGGCCAGAATTTTAGACAGTATTTTGACATCGGAGTTGAGCAAAGATATGGGGCGGTAACTTTCAAGACTTAAAGGGTCCTTCCCTGGTTTTAGAATTAAGGTTATCACAGCCTCCTGAAAGCTAGGGTCTGATATACCCTTATCATACCAATAACTGAATACCTCACTCAGCACTGGAATTAAAATAGATTGACATGCCTTGTATAGATTATTTGATAAATCATCAGGGCCCGGAGATTTATCAATAGGCAATTGTTCTATGGCCAGTTGGATTTCTGCAGTGGAGATAAGGGCACTCTACGAGGTTGCCTTCGCATTAGATATTTTAGGCAATATTATTGAATTAAGATATTGATTTATATCAGCCCTAGAGGGGTGTAAGAGAGAATCAACTGCATAAAGTTCTTGGAAGTACTGTCTAAACCCCTCCGCTATCTCATTAGGATCAGTACACACTTGTCCATCTTGTGCAAAACAAATTCCGGGAATAAACTGCGAAGTTTCCAATTGTTGAATACGAAGTGCGAGTAGTTTTCAAGCTCTTTCTCCTGTCTCTAGATACTTTAACTTAGTTCGATGGGGAGACAGCTCTGCCTTCTGCGAGACCAGACCTACATACTGGCTTGTAATTGATGCAATCTAGCCCAGTCATCAGCCAAGGAATGCCGAGAAAGGGTATGCTGCAGGCTTTTGATAGAAGTAAGGAGAGCATCCATCTGAGCCCTCTGTTGACAAACTCTTACTGTCACCTTTCGAATAAATTCTCCCCTTAAGGAACATTTTAAAGCTGCCCACATCAAATCATACTTGTCAACCGATCCCTTATTACAATTGATAAAGAATGTAATAAACTCCTTAATATGAGTCAGGGACACAATGTTATGAAGCAACTAAGTATTCAGCAGCCACTGGGAGGATCGTTTAACTCCTGACCCTAACAAATAATTAATGCTAATAGGTGCATGGTCTGACAGGACTCTAGCATGAATCCCCACATCTAACACACCAGACAGGGCAGAAGAATTTATAAGAAAATAATCAATTCAGTAATAGGTACCATGGGGAGGGGAAAAAAGGTATATTGCCTCTCTGTAGAATTTAGGACTCTCCATACATCAATCAAGCCAGCTTCTCTAATCAAATCTTTCAGAGCCCTTTGAGCTGGGGATAGACCACACTTCTTGCAGTCTGACCTATCCAATTCTGTTTGGGGGACAAGGTTCCAGTCCCCACCTAGTAATGTTAGCTTCGGGGGATTGGTCACCATAAGGTTCAGTAATTGTACAAAAAATGAAGGGGAGTCAATATTTGGGCCATAAATAGAACCAAGCAAAATTGGTTGAGATTCCAGCAAACCATTTATCAAAATGTAACAGCCCCCTGGATCCCAGATCTCTTGGGTTAATCTAAACGGGAAATTTTTTGCTACTAGAATCACTACCCCATCTTTATTGGCTGATATCCCTGATACAAAAGCTTGTCCCACCCATTACTTCTTAAAAAGGGAGCTGTCCTCCCGCCTCAAATGGGTTTCTTGGAGACAAGCTATTCCTGCTCAAAGATGCAACAGATGTTTCAGTATCATTTGTCTTTTCCCCCTGTCTTTAGCCCCTTTAATATTCCAACTTACAAAACTATATTGACTACTCAGGCTCTAACAGAAATATTCTCCTGGATGATGAAATCAATCCCAGCAGAAAAACCCTAATGGTCATTAAGAACAAAGCATGGCAGTATTTGGTCATCCCCCCATTACCAATACAGTACCCACTCCCTAATATCAGATATAGACCTCCCCACAAAACAGCACTATCACCCCAAAAAATAAAACTCTTAAAGCAAAAATCCCACAACACTAAAAACAATACCCAGTTCGAATTAACTGCATTGCCACTTTTTAGCTACCACATGATGTTATAGTGCAAGCTTAAAAGAAACATTCCAACCCCCGTATGCCCCCCACCACATCCTCAATACCAATCATTCTGAAGCTGAAACAGTAAGAAAGCCTGTTAATTATATTATTTCTAATATAATCGCCTCCTTATATTTATCTATATTAACAGTAACACTGTACCCTACTACAGAACATGTAGTATGTTAACTTGAAACATAAAAGAAAAAAAGAGAAAAAGATTGCTTAGTACCATGATACTGGATTGGTATCTATGGAAAATTATTCTATAGTTTTTACTAACATTTCAATTCAATGTCAACAAACAAGGAAAATTAGTACGTAATTAAAAACCAGTGTTAAACTACACTAATCAGCTATGCTAACCTCGTAACTATTTATTCACACTGGTAACCGGTGAAAATAATCTATTTCTCCCTATTTAAGCTGCTCCCTTAAAATAAAGCAAAATAAACCAGCATTCCTATGTTTAGAAGATGATTATGTCTTACTAATATTGAATATAGAAACCCCCCAGGACCAAGTCCCATCTAAAGAATATGTCCCCTCAATAAACCCAAAACATTATGGCTCCATTACAGGAAAGGAAGGAGCAAGCCCTGATGCACTAGCCATGTTATATCTTCAATCCAAATGTCCAAACAAAAGTTTCTCAATTGAATGACAGGAGGACCGCTTGCTGCTCAAAATATAATGTCTGCACAAACTTAAGAAACAAGGAAATATGCCACCAGTGCTCCGGATGCAGTGAAGCAGTCTGACCTCAAGAAGATTTTCTTCTTCACTCGGGAGACGCAAGACCCCCAATGCCCTTCAGTCAATGCTTGCTTTCATCACAAACAAAGCCACATTAACAAAACAGAACACAATTAACCACTTGTTGCTCCAAGTAAATAAAACAAATGGAATGAAGAAACAAACATTTTGAACACTTCCTCCACCTATCGTGAAGCTCCTGGAGGGCAGTTAAAGACACTCATAGTTGCTTCATCCTCATTTTAGGGCTCCAGGCCTCCAAGACAAGGGATCAAATCCACACTGCCCAACTCTCCTATACAGAGCTGCTGTGGGAGGACAGAGCACATTAATTAAACAACAGTCTCATCCCTCAGCTGATCACAGCCACCTTATCACGCCATTCCCCTGGTCACTTGTATAAATCGGGAAACAGTTCCTTTAAACCTTGTATTGCCCTATCAGAAATATCGAAAGACAGCCACTTATCATCATGCTTAACTAGCAGGATCGCCGGGTATTTAACTCTAAAGGATTTTACTAGCTGCCACCAATTTTGACACAAGTGGGTGTAACTCCTATCACCTCAATCACACAGAATGTGGGAGATCTTGCATGATACAGATCTTCCAACCTTCCCAGGTCACCTCTTGAGTCTCCCTAACTTTTGCCAGGATATGCTCCTTATCGAGGAAATTTAGTAATTTAAAAATAATTGGTCTGGGAGGCAGACTTGCCAGTGGCATGGGGCGCAGGGCACGGTGAGCCCTTTCGATGACATAATCCCTGCCATTAGGGGATGGACCTGCTATTTTTAGACATAACTTTTGCAAAAACAGAATCGGGGCACTGCCTTCTTCCTGCTCTGGAATTCCAATTATAAACAGGTTGTTGCACCTACTGCGCCCCTCCAAATCCTCTAGTTTATCTTCCAACTTCTTAAGTCTTTATGAGATGCTCAAGTTCTTCTGGCTGGACTTCTGTTTTTTTTTCAAGGGAGACATTTCTTGCTTCGGAGTCCCCTACTCACATCGTTAAAGTTGCCACTGAATTTTTAATCATCTGCAAATCCTCAGAGATTGTAGCTACAGTGGGTTGTAATGGCTGTATGATTTCCAAAAATCTCTCTTCTGAGAGAGCTGTTGGAACAGAGGATATCTTAAGGGAACCAGAGGCCTGTTGTTTGGCCTGCTTAGCCGCCTTGTCCTTTTCCGGCGTGAGAGGTGGCAAGAGTCTAGGAGGAGCCTTTTTCATGTAAACCTCCATGCTGAAATAAGTATCCAACTGTTCTGACACGTTATATCACCAGTCGTCTTCACAAAAAACAACGTTTTAAATTCTATCAGTAGTTGTAAGCAAAGTAACGATAGGCGGGAGACGGAGCAACAGGAAAAAATGCTGCTTCTGCTCAGGCTGCCATCACGTGACCCACAGTGATGCACTTTTGATAATTGGAATCAAACTTTCCCATAAACTTTCTGGTACATTAGTTAAAACTCTTTATGGACAAAACACACTACCCTTGAAAATATTCTATCTCATGGCACTAGAACTTGTGCACATGCGTATAGGTCTCAATGGTGAGGGTACTTAGACACATTAGTAACAAATCTACAAATATTATTAAAGGTAACTATGTATTTAGACATAGTACTTTCAAAAGCTTGATACAATAAATAGAGAATAATAGACGGAGTGGAGATGTTACACACACCCAAGTTGTGGGATCCTACATAAATCCCAAGGGCAAAGGGCTTATGAAATGCATCCCACAATGAGGGTGTGTGTAAAATCAAGTTTTGCACACCACCCCATATTTTATTTGTTATAATTGCTGGAATGCGCTTTTTTGCCACAGCAATCTTAAACATCAGGAAACAGACTGGCGTTCAGGCAACCACAGACTAGTCAGGTTTCCGTGTTGTCCTGGTCAGTGGTCTGCCAGCTTACAATGAGCCACTTATTTGCCAAACCACAGATATCCACTTACTTATGTGGAACAAGTATGCTATTTTTCTTTTCTTTTTTGAAACTTACCGGCAAATGGCAGTTGAGGAGCTGTGGAATGTTTCCAGTAGGAAAAGGTGGGCAGATCTATTGGCTCTTGTGTGCTGGCAGGGAAACCAAAAACAGATGGTATGTTTAAATATTTTCTGTTTGGTTTTCCCTGCCAGTGACTACAGGAAGAGACTTAATTTTTTTATTTTAAAAAATTCAGTGCCGACTGTGACCAGCTGCGATGGGGCGATGTTCCAACCCTCACACGCTGAAGGAAGACCACATGACTGGCACATGCATGATCCAAGGGAAACCCAGATATAATTTGCTGTTATAACCAGCTGGTTATAACAGCAAACTATAACTGGGTTTTCCTATGGGAAAAAGCACTACTCAGTAATTATAATAGAATTATACTCTAGAGCAGGGAGCAATACTTGCCTTGCTAGAATATTTTTAGCCTCTGTTGTTATATTGTTTTGATTGCTATAAAGAAAAACTAACTTACTATTCACTTTTTTGTTACATTAGGTACATGTTCTTGCACAGTCAATGTTTTATCAAGAATGGCACCTAGAATCCTGGTTTTACTATGCGAGCATATGCTTTCATTCAGCAGAAGGCGGCAGGTGGTGGAGGCGGGTGGGTTGTGTCAGTCACCTTCTTCAGTCTCACTGACCTCTTCTCTTAAGAACTGGGTGCTGATGGGAAAAGGGTACTGCCAGGGTGGAGCAGTTGAGGGGGCATAGTGTATTTGTTTTAGTGCAAACAAGCACTGAAAGATGGTATCTGGCTGTGGAGGCAGGTACCGTAGGTTGTGTCGGTTATCCATCATGGAAAGTTTTTTATACGTTTCAATATCAAATGGTAGGTGGTGGTGGGGGAGGAGGGTGGGATTGGGATTGTAACAAGGACAGGGGGGATGGGGGTTGCTTATTTTAAATGATTTAGGCTGGGGGATGGTGGGAGATGTTTATTTTTCTTTTTCATTTCTTTTAAACAATCTACCAAATAATGAATACAGAGTACGAGACTATTTTGGGGCCCAAATATAATATTTGGACAGACTATTTGGGATAAGGTATTCATACACCCACAGTGGAGAGCTACAAGAGTTACAGGATGAGCATAGTAGAGAAAAGGTGAAGTTTAAAAAAATGTGATAGAGAAAGTGAAAGTGAAAATAGGAAGAATGTGGCACAGTCAAAAGATTTTTATATCTATTTGCTTTTATTGTATGGGCTCTTCTATTGTATTATTCTTTGCAAAAAAAGTTATTAATGCACCAGTTAGGGTAACTCAATGCCTCAAAAGTAAGGAAATATGACATTAGGGTTTGCCACCCTAACTCCTCAACCCACCCTGCAAGCAACAAAAGGAAAAATCATTAGGGTTTGGGTCTACGGAGTCTTGGCTAATCAGTGCTTGTGTCTTCCTTGGGGTTGTTAACCCTAATTCTCACCTTCCCAGCCTGTAACCTCCAGTCTGAAGCATATTGTACAGCTCCCAGTCAGTGCCTTATAGTGATACACTCTTCAAAGGTGAGAGGTCTCACCACATGTTGCCAATACAATTTGTTGTAGCTTTCCTGCGGGCTCTGTGTGAAGAAAGGAGATCATGAAAGACATTGCTTAGGGAATGGGGTGAGCATTAGGGTTGACAACCCCAAGGAGGTTCCCAACACTGATTTGCCAAGACTCTGGAGACCCAAAACTCTAATGTTTTTTCCTTTTGCTGCTTGTGGGCTGGAGGTGGGGAGTTAGGGTTGGAAACCCTAGTGCCACATTTTCCTACTTTTGTAGCATTAAATCACCCAGCTGGTGCATTAGCAAAGTTTTTTGCAGAGAATGTCCCTTCTTTTTGAGATATGGAATCTTATCCTCCTTCATGCAGGCCCCAGGGTTGCACCTGGAAACAAGCCTCAGCTCAATGGTGCCTTTCTCGGTTATCAACTTTTGATAACCTATGGCTACTATTGACAGTGCTGCAGGTTTGAACTCCCTTTTTTGAGTTTAGAACTATGGACAAAGTGTACTGGCAATGTTAATTTCAGTTTCACACCATGTAGGTGATGACGTGTGTCTTGACCTGCTGTGAAATACAGTAACTAAGAAGAGCAGTAAGCTATTAATCTCTAACCCATTCATAATTTTCAAAAGCGTGAAACACAATTTTATTTTTAGAGCTGCAGTGGGGTGGAGCCCTGCAGACCTCTTGCGATCAAAAAAGGACTCACACTCCAGTCGAACAACATGTAGGAGTTACATCACAGTTGCCTCTGCGTTCTGTGAAGCACTCATTCATTCGTTAATTCATTCCTTTTTATTTCACCATGAATGATTCCATTGAACAAGCTCATTTTCAAAAAGGGCCTGGAAGGACAAGGTGACTTACAAAGCTTTTACAGTGTAATAACAAAGGGGGACCTGGAAGGACAGAGTGATATACAATGCTTTACAATGTAATACATTGGATACATAGAATACAAGGTCCTGACAAGGGTAACAACTACTATGGTACAAAAAATGAACACAGAGGAGAACACAGTACAGTTATGCTACATGGGTCTGATATAGATACATCATAGGCAAAATGCAAATACAGTCATTTACAAAAAAAAATCTACCCTCTCCATTCACTCTAGTCACAAAGTACTATTTTTCCCCTGAGGTCACAGCAAAACAAGGCACAGTCTGCCATGTCCAAGATGGTCACCAAGCTCTACTGCGCATGTGCAAGTAGTCATGCATGCATAATAGAGCTTGGTGGCCATCTTGGACATTATGGACTATGCTGTGTCTGGGCTGTAACTCCATGAAAAATATGCTGCTGTGCACTGGAGTGAATGGAGTAAGACCACAGTTGAGATTGTTCTTTTTATTAAATATATACTGTTTCTCCTGCCCACCCAACCCTCCCTCTCAGCATCCATCACCCCACCTCCTCAGAAACATATCAGTGACACTGGGGGTGCCCAATCCTCCAGTGTTGCCATCACAAATCCTATGTCCTTTTTTTACTGCCCCCTGTCCACTACCATACATGCACAGTTATTTCTAGTTTTTTTAATATATTGTTTCCCCTCCCACCCACCTGATCCTCTCTCTCAGCGTCCATCCCCACCCCTCTCAAGAAAAATAAAACTGACACTGGGGGGTGCCCAGTCCCCCAGTGTCATGATTGGGAATCCATGATCTATATTTTTTTTAACCTGAAAAAAGAAAACCATCCATTAATGTCTTTTGCATTCATTAGTGATCACCCAAACCTCCCACTCAGCACCCTCCACACCTCCTCAGGACTTTACATACCCACAAGGGGTCTAGTGCCGTAATCTTCTGTGGACCTCAGACATGTCTTCACTCTTCAAAGCTGGACCATGAACTGAGGAAACAGATATGCAATTCAATGTAGTTTAATGGGGTTTTCAACTTAGTGCCATAACATGGCAATTTTTGCATAAACAGTCAGCTTGTGCTACATGTATACTAAATAAATGAATTAATTTAACTCATTGGGACAATTCACACTGGTTGTGTCAACAGAAACAAAATATCAGTCTGTGTTTTTATTTTTGCTTTTTTTGCCCTACTAGTGACTTTAAGTAACTCACAAGGTGAAAAGTGAGGTTAAGTGTAGATGGAAAACATTTACAAGCGTAAAACTTATGACCTGTTAATAACTTAGACCCCCAGGTGTGACTACTAATCCTGTCCCATAACCAGTACATTTCTGCCAGAAAAAAAAAATCTCTTTATTATTTTTTCCTACTGGACACTTTCAGTTTTTTGATTGACAGGATCTAATCCTGATGGCAAAACACCGAGCAAGAGACAGGTGCTACAGAATAAAGGTTTATTCCCTAGAACATGTAAAAAGGACAGCAATAATACCTGCTGGAAGTCCGGAACTTCTGAACACTGGGTGTCATCATAGAAAACACAAAGAACATGAGGTCTTAATCTCCTAGACTTGTGGAGCTACACTATAGCTGCCCAACTGAGAACCCTCATGTGTTGAATTAACCCACACCATGAGGCACATTGGAAAAATATAGAACTTACTTGGGGAGACCTGTTTGAAATCACTGAACATATATTTAGTAACCCTTCAAGGTGATCCCCATTCTCAGAATACCCCAAATATACTAGAGAACCTCAGCAGCACTGTCTTTTGGCTCACCACAGACACATAACCCCAGTGGAGGCCTTGTATCTTGGGGCACTGGCATATAACTCCAACTTTTTACCTAGCCAGATCGATAACAAATTTGTCAAGTGGCAAAGGAATGGGATAAAATATGTATTTCAGCTTTTGGGACCAATTGGACTTCTTCCATTTGTCTCCTTGCAGTCGAGTTATCAGTTACTTCATAAATATTTTCATAACTATTTACAGTTAAAATCATATTTATACCAATATGAAGATGCGTTATCTTCAATAGCAGAAAACCTTCCCCTCTGGTTCTTTTGATCCAAATATATGTGAGGAGGGCTCCAACAGAACATTTGATTAGCTTGATATATGGAGCACTGGGGGAGTGGGAGGAAGATACAACAGAATTGGTGAAGATGAGGTGGTTGGAGGAATTGCAGGAGGAGGTGCCTGCCCTGGGATGAGTAAAGCTAGTGTTGCCAATCTTTAAATTTTACACCTCATTGTACTGGACAGAATATACATGGAAACTCTGGACCAGGTTTTTCCGCACCTCGGCAATCCTAGCCAAATACATGGGAGAGGAAATGGGGGAGTGTTGGAGGGGATGTGGGTGTCCACATGCAGACCAAAGCCATGTCCTATGGAGATGCTCTCTACTGGACACTTACTGGCAGGAGGTAATAAAGGAGTTGACAGAAATATATGAATGCCCGGACTTATTTAGCTCAATATACATCCTGACCTTCATGATACCAGAGGGTGTTTGAACTGATAAAAACACTTATAGACAGGTCACCATTTCTATACTAGCTACCCACAAAGCCATCACATGGCTGTGACATACCAAGGTGATTGTTACCAAGGAATCCTGGTGGGCACTGTCTAGAAAAATATATGCACTGGACCATTTGTCAGCTAGAATATCTGACTTGAGTTGACAAATTTGATATCCAGTGGTGCAAATGGGTGCTGTACCAGCTGGATTATTATCTGGATTTTGTGCCATATGAATAAGAGATTGGCAGCGGGTGGAGGATCAGATAGTTAGGAAGATAGCTGACTCTCGTGGTTGACCGGGGGGGCTGGGGCACTTGGGGGGCATATAGCTGGCAGGATCCTTCTCCTTTGTGCCCTTGCCTCTCAGGGTCATGAGAGTTTTAAGTAAGCCACCTCTCTCAGACAGGACTTATTTTGTTTTTTACTTTTTTCTTTTAGGTTTAATTACGTAATTATTAAAATAAGTATGATAGATCTTATATAACAGGACTGCATTTAATAAATGCAGGGATGGGATGCAATGAATTAAGAAAACTTGTCTTAACTTTATTCATAAAGTGCACAAAGGATCTATGGAGCTTCAGTTCTATATACAGCTATTAACAGCAATGTGCACTGCACAGTCAAATAAACTCCATGGACCACACAAAATTATAAATATATGATACCATCTCCCACTGGAAGAGGAAGATTTATAGACATTGAATATTATATTTAATTATCAAATGGACTGAATGCGTTTATTTATTAGATGGAAAAACCTTCATTACATTTATTTTATATGCCAATAATTAATTTGCATGAATGTACTGATAACTGGAGATGTTTTTGTTTTTATCAAAAATCTTAATAAATAATTCTAAATATAAGAAAGAAAACTTTAAGAACAACAATCTTACACAAAGTTATATACTTAGAGATAAAAGGGTCCTGCTACCTGGTAATGCGCTCATTTGCATAGTAGAGACACTAGTCAAAGCATTTCTATTGGTATACATGGTGGGCGACTCGCATCCAAGGCCATTACATGTTGCATGTGCACATTGATAAGTATTATGCTGACTACAGCTATGTTGTGTTATAATAGAATTATTCATTATATTGTGCTGATCATAGCATAATGGCTAATAACTGTAGGTGATGTGCTAAGACCACAGATATATCTCTGCTAGATAGCAGTTTGTAAGTACATCATAGCAAGCATCAGTAAATACTGGTATACCTTATGTTGTATAATAGAAGATGATAGTCCATATCAGCGATGGCAGGTCTGGCAGGTCTACAGATTCCCCCCTTGTTTCCTGAATAGAGACACAACACTAATAGGGAAAGTGTGTCAGGTTACATATGGGCTGAGTGAGTTTCATAAGAGAAATTTCAATAGCACACAATGTTGTTTGAGCATGCGTCATAAACAGCATAAGGTAACAATCAGAAAAACAATTAAGAAAACTTGAATAACAACAAAACCTTTGAATGTGAGCTCCAACCAAGTGTTGGACAATGTAGTCCTTAAGTCACCATCATGAAATAAAGCATTTAGAGAATCACCTGTCTTAGTAATATTATTACTAATATGAATGAGATGCGTATCATTTCTTTCTTACAAGGATTTAAGATTCAGGGTGAATGGGTTGATATGCACATTAAAAACTGGTAAATACTATGCTATAGCATTTAGTTAGTAACTATCAATCTAATCATGTTCCGGGGTAGGAACAGGGGTGATAACCATATGGCCAATGACAGAATGTTGCTGAGGTACAAAACAGAAGTTGGGCATAGTGATGTCACACAGCAAGGGTCCACAGGTGAAGGTCTGGTAGTTGGTTACAACACAGTAGTGTCCATCAGAATTGTAGGTCACATGAACTTGAGGAAGTTGGCACTTCATAAGCTGGACTGCACAGGTAATGGAAGCATTCAACATCTTGCTGGTGAGGCATTGTACATCTTCTTGGGAGGCATCTCTCGAGATGTTGCTATTTGGGTTATCAAAAGGAACAATAACATTGACAGTCTCATTGGCAAATAGATCATCATCAAACGTATATGACCAGACTGTAGAATTTGGTGAGTAACTACACATTGGTGCAGTTACATCAAAAATGTAAAATCTGCACAAATAGTGGTAGTCTCATTTGGCACAAATAGTCTGTATGGGGGGGGGGGTCACCCAGGCATCAAGTTGAGAATGAAAAAAACAGCAAAGGAGGCAAGTTGATCTGTTCTCGGTAGATGCTGCTCTCTAGATGTCCCATGGAGTGGATGGTTGCAAGCTTGTCAAAGACTGAAGAATCTTTGTCAAAAACTGCAAGGGATACAGTGAAGGTAAAATACATACATACTGTAGTGCAGGATCCTTGATTCAGATGTGGAGTCGTAAAACCCAAGTTCCATGCTGTGGCCAATGAAAAGAACACAGTTCTATCTGCACTTGATAGTACATGATAGGGTTTTATAATGGGGGCAGCACCATTTGGCCATACATCTATCATGGATCAGATCTGGGATCCACCCTGATTCCAGATCTTGGAAGAGATTGATGATACAGTTAATAGCAAAATTGCCATATGCTGAACAAATTATTTCCCTGCCTATGTGTTGCTCTTTCACCTCTTTATTGTTTTGGAAGATTAATTCATTTATTTTGTTTTGAGTCTGATCAAATAAACGTGCAATATTATACATGTTATACACTATGAATCTTTTCTCTTGTGAAATACCCTCAGTACCGTGTAGCATGGGCTGTACAACATCCTGGCCTAATTTTGCTGTTGAAAATTGTGTTATGTCTTTGAATATGGGCCAGATCGACTTGGTTCCAAACTGAAATTCTTGTCCCAAACATACCTGTCCCAAACATGCTTGCTATGCCTGTTATGCCAGCTACATCTAAACTCCTTTTCAGGAGTGTAGGCCTGAACAACCCTCTGTGTTCAGTTGTGTGATGCTTAGCTACAGAATCCTGTACACGTGCTTGATATGCTGCCATTAAATCTAACAACAGTACAGTATGGAACTGTGACATGTTAGTGGATGAACAACAACTATACTTGCCATGTTTCAATGTGTGAGGTTCAAAACAACAGGAACATGCATGAATTGTACATTATTAATGAGAGTCCCAGGAATGGAGGTTGCTGCCAGGCAGCTGGACAGGCCTGGCTTCAGAGTGGGGCATTGTAGAGGTTCGCCTTTTGATGCTGGAATGACTGTAAGAAAAAGAGCAGCTGTTGCAATTGACTGATTGGAACAAAGTTTAAATATGGTGGTATTATGAAAATGAGTGCAAAAGTCTTTATTGATCTTTGCTGTAAGGTTGTAAAGGCTGGTATTTTGCTGGGTAACTTGGTGTATGCACAAAGTTCCACTGGGGGCAAATACAATTTTTGGGCCAACCTTGGAAAGTTCCTTTTGTAAGGCAGGCTGTTGGAAGTTGCTGTCCAGCAAGATAGTCAGTTTTCCATTCAATCTGTAGAGTGAAGTGGTCTGGAGCTACCACCATGGTGTTGAGATAGGCGTCTTTTCCTTCATGGATAGTCACATGGGTTGATGGGGTGTTGATGGTTACCCCTGTACCTGGTGGAGGTGTAATGGGTAGAAAGGAAGCAAGCTGGATCCAAGGAATTCATGGCATGAAGAAATGCAAAAAGATGTGCCTGGTACTCTTGGTCTGGCATGCTTGCCAGTGTGCATGGCAGAAAGTACAGAGGGATCATCATAATTTCCCTGAAATAAAAGAAAACAAAACAGTAAACATACAGGTCTCCCTCCCCCAAGGGGAGGAAGGAGCATTTAATCACCATTGTACAGTTTCAACTGATTGGTATGGTACCATTTTTTTTGGTTTCTTGCATTCTGTAGGCACTTTTACACACAGGTTTTTAAAATGAAATAAGCATTGCCTGTGTGAAGCCGTTGTACTCTGTTGCATTCTGGTTTCCTTTTACACCCTATGAGTATTCTGGCCAATCCCATCTCCATTTGTTTTGGCTCCCCCAGAGTTTACTGCTCTAATGGCAGTTTCTGTAGTGCTACCAGAATGGCTGTTTTACACAGCCAGATGAAATGAAACATGTTGGTGCAAACCACAAGAAACAGAGATTGCGGTTTGGACGAACGTTCACCAAGGGAACAAAACAGATGCATTTTACACACAAGGGATGTACCAGAATACTGTTTCTGTAACAGTTATTCCATTACATCAACCTGTGTGTAAAAGGGCCTTGTGATCCACACTTGGTAGACAGAAGGGTTCAATTTGTTGATGATGTCACAGGGGCCTGCCCATTTGTTAGCAAACAGGTAGACAAGGGTGGAACATTTTAGTACCATTACTTGGTCTCTTACTTGCCAATCAACTTCTTTGACATTCCTATAAAAGTACATTTTGGACTGTTGTTGGGTCTGGCCCAAGTTTTTGGCAGCAAACAGGTAGGTCAGTAGAATATTTTCCTTCTGTTGGGTGACATAAGCATCTGCCGACACTCTGTTCACAGTGGGGGTGTTTAGATCAATCTACAGGTGTTCCGGTAATCTCATTTTCCTGCTGATCATCACCTTGAAAGGATGTACACCAGGTTGCTGCAGATGGGGTAGCTTTTATTGTCATTAGGAGTAAGGGCAACAAAGCATACCAAATTTTAGCATTTGCATCTGCAAACTTACACAACATTAATCTGATTTGTCTATTGGCTCTCTCCATCTGTCCAGATGACTGAGGATGGTATGCTATGTGAAACTTTTGGCTAACTCCCAATAACGCCAAACATTATTACATTAGTTCTTCTGTGAAACTAGCCCCTTTGTCTGAGTCCACCTAGAGAGGTAGGCCCCACCTAGTGAATACATGATCCACCAGGATTCTGGCAGTGGCTTTTTCCATAGCAGCCTTGCATGGGAAGGCTTCTACCCAGTTTGAGAACAGTTCAGTGATGACAAGTGCATACTTGTTGTGTCTGCTAGTGGTAGGCAAGGGTCCGATTAAATCAATCTGAATTGCATTCCAGGGGCCTGATTGCCTTTGAGGAAGCAGTTTGGCATTTTTCTTGCCTGGGATAGGGTTGTTATGTGCACAGGTAATGCAATTGTCCATATAGTGTTGGGCATCTGTTGTCATTCTAGGCCACCAGTCCACGGTTTTCAGTCTCTGCAGGGTCCTGTCCACACCTTGGTGTCCACCTGTAGTGGTGTCGTAGACCTGATGGATGAATTCTGATCAGAATGTCTGGGGAATCACCCAAAGTTTTTGATCACCTGAGTGTTACAGGACCAACTTCTGATCCTGGGAAAGATGGAGGTTATCAGAATGTCTTTTGACTGGGTTATTCAAAGACATTTATTTTTCTGTCTCATTGGAGAGGTATTAATAGTCCTCCTTTTATCTCAGTTGTACTACAATTAGATCCAGAGGGACCTCTTTGGTCCTTTTGTGTGCAGCCACTGTGTATGTTACAATGGGAAGGGGCATGGTCCACATCCCCCCCCGAGCACCATCATTGACTAAGGTGTTTGCTCGATTGTTGTATGCATGGAAAGGTTCAGTCTTGGAGTGGGCCTTAACCTTGTGTATGTACAGCCTAAAAATGAATTGATTCACAAGGCTGACAATGTGAATAAACAGGTCCCTGTATTTCACTGGGGTACCTTCTGAGAAGGGAAAATCATGGGCCTTTCAGAAAGGAAGGAATTCCATCAAAGATTTGCACATCCAGGAAGAAACCAAGAAGAGAATGATATCTTCTTCTCCTTTTCCATAGATGATTTCCAGGGCACAGGCAACTGAAGCAAGTTCTGCATACTTTGAAGATTTAACAATGCACTTCCTGGACACCTCAAAGGTGTCACCTGCTGGAAGAAGGACCAGGACCCCAAAGCCTACAATTTGTTCACCTTCATGGTAGGAGGAGGATCCATCTGTAAAGATGTGACATAGTGCAGGGTCTTTAAGGTTGCTCTCTGTGGAAGGGAGGAAAGAGCCTGGTTCTGGCAGGGTGGGTGGCTTTAGGCCACACTCACTTGGCTCTCCTTGGTATAGGATACCATGTGCCAAAATGGAGGGCATTTTGACAGGAGCACAGTGATATCTCAATCCTGTAGCAGGCGAGACAGATGGGTGAGTTTGGTGTTAGACACAATGCCATCCTTGATCCTTTTTTTTTTTGAAATTTAAGTTTATTGGGTTTTCGAATCAAAAGAAAAAAACAACCACAATACATTAGGGAATACACCTTAGGATTGTCAAGGAAAAAGAAAGAGGATACATACAACCTGGTTAACAAAACACCATAAATAAATATAGACAATCTTCGTAATCTAAGCCAAGACCATACCAGAAACAGAGAAAAAAAAAAAACACCTTCCCACCATCACCCCAATCCCCCCACCCCTTAGCCCCGGAGAGTTACCCTAACGGAAGAGAGGCCAGATCTAGAAAAAAAAGGGGGACTATCTGCAATCTGGAAACTAAACACACTGGATGGTTTAAGGTGGCATAAAAGACTAAGGATGAGGCTAACCAGGAACATGCCTATTCTAAATAGAGTGTGCTCAACTTGCCCCATTTCTGATTGAAAGACGCCGGGCTATGCCTATAACTATCAATAAATTTCTCGGTATTGAGACTGAGAGACATCTCCCTAAGCCACTCTTGATAAGTAATAACCTGGTCTAACCAATGCCTGAGAACCAGTTTCTTAACTGCCATTGAGATAAGTGTCATCGGTATCTACACTCCTTCACCGAGATGCCAGAATAGTCACCCAAAATACATATACCAGGAGTGAATAGCTCTTTCAGACCTAAGAGAGGTCAAGACAATCTCTGAGAGCATCCCATAAAGGGACCACCTTGGCACATACCAAAAATATGCAACAAGTTCCTTCGCATCACCACATCTCGAGCAGAGACTAGACTCCTGCTTACCAAACCTGGCCAACTTGACTGGGGTATAATAGAGATTATTTAAAATATAATACTGGGTCAGTCTGTGGTTATCTTGGGATAAGTAACGATACACATCCCTCCAAATTGAACCTCAAACAGGGATAGAGCATGAACCAGAAAGAGACCAGATTTTGGAACCCTCTAAGGGAGCGGGGAAAAGGTCAGCCAGCAATTTATTATAAATAATAGAGATGCTTCTACGAGAGCCGGCAGCCTCCTGAATCTTTACAAGAAAAGGCCTTATTTTGGATAGGGAGCAGGTGGGTCCCAAGGTTTGGAGGATCAGGTGTCTCAGCTGAAAAACTTTAAAAATAAATCTTTGAGGAATGTGAAGGGACTTTAAGATACCTTCCGAATTGAGGAGATTACCCTGCTCGTACAGAGACTCCACAGACCAGATTTTGTAGTTCTGAAGCCAATCCTTGACTCTAACTACCCCTACTTAAGGTTAGGATTTAAAACCAAAGGTTGGGCTATGTCTTTGGATGGGAGGAAATTAAAGAAATTCAGCATTGAGAAATAACTCTAATGGACAGGCCAATAGAAGTCCACGAATGGCGGGGAAGCTGGAGAGCGGGTGCCAGAAAATACGAGAAGGGCTCAGACCTGCTAGATCTAATAAATTTACTTCGAGCTGTTGCCATATGGGTAGAAAAGTGGAAGGCTGAGTGATGGACAACTTCCTAATCTAGCCAGATGACTAGCCCAATAATACAGCAACAGATTGGGTAGACAGAGGCCCCTTGTCTCTGGGCAGTAAGCTTGAGGAAGGCTCTTCGAGGTTGTTTCCCCTTCCAAACAAAGTTAGATAGTGCCGAGTTAACCTGAGCAAAGAACTGCCTGGGTAGCCAAATATTAAGATGAGTCAGGGGGAATAATAGCCGGGGCAGAATATTCATTTTGATAATATTAAGACGCCCCCAAGTGGAGAGAGGCAACCGTTGCCAACGATCAAGGTCACATCTAATTCTCCTGACCGCATTATCTAAATTGAGTTCCTTAGCCAATCCCTCTCCCCTGGTTACATGCACACCTAGGTATTTAAAGGAAACCGGAGCCCACTTCATACCAAACAGCTCAAAATCTGATTTAAAGGTGAGAGAGTTAACCGGGAATATGACCGACTTGGAGACATTTAACCTATAGTTAGAAACCTGACCAAAGCGGTCAATGGTTTGAAGGACATGTGTTAAAGATTGTACGGGATTGGTAAGGTATAACAGTATGTCATCAGTAAAGACCGACAAGGTTAGGGGGAGTTGCGCAAGGGTACAGCCCCTGATTTGCGGTGAGCCTTTAATACTCACAAGCAACAGTTCCAAGTACAGGTTGAATAGGTAGGGGGACAGAGGGCAACCCTGCCGGGTGCCAGCACATTGGGGAAAACTGGAAGAAAATACCCCGTTACAATAGACTTTAGCTGAGGGGGATTTGTAAATAGCCATAATCATTTGAATAAAGGGGTCAGGGAAGCCCATTCTCTTCAGAGTAGCCCATAGAAAGTCCCAGTTCACTCGGTCGAAGGCTTTTTCTGCGTCAAGAGCGACAAGGACCATAGGATCTGGCAAGGTACGGGATACCTGAAGGACATGGGCAAGAGTTCTCAGATGATCGGCAGATGATTGCCCTAAATGAAGCCAACCTGTTCCGGGCTCAGCAAAAGCTGCCAGACCATTTTGAATCTAGACGATAAAATTTTGGATAGGATTTTAATATCATAGTTGAGGAGGCGATATTGGACGATAACTGGCAGGGTTCATTAGGGGCTTGTCAGGTTTAGGAATTAGAATAATTATTGCTTCTAAGAGAGGGGTCGGTCACTACCGCGAAAACAAGTATTCGTGAGCTTAAGCAACAGAGGGGTTAGCTCTTTGCAGAACACCTTGTAGAAGGTGGAGGGGTAGCCGTCCGAGCCAGGGGCCTTTCCTAAAGGCAGGTCTTTGATTGCCTCTTCTACCTTGCCTAGTGTGATGGAAGCAGAAAGCAATTCGCAATGATGAGGCTGAAGGGACGGGAGCTTAATGTTACCCAAGAACCGCTTCGCTGGCTGAACCTGCGACGCTGTGGAACTGGTACTGTAAATGTCTTTAAAAAAGGCTTCAAAGATATGGGCAATCTCCCTAGGTAATGACTTAGAGGTGCCGTCCTGAGCTTTAAGTGCCGGAATTAGACGGGAGCTCTCTATTTCTTTCAGCCTCATAGCTAACATCCGGCCCGATTTCTCCCCCTGATTGATATACCTAATCCTGGACTTAAAAAGAGCATATTCCACCTTGTCATGGGTTAAGTCATTGTATTCATTCCTGAGTTTGATGAGAGCCGACAAGTTAGCTGGGGAATTGAAGGAGAGAAGTTGATCTTCGGCTAGTCTCAACCGGCTAGACAGCGACCTGATTTTAGACTCCCTAACCCTTTTCCTAGTAGCCGTGATCTTGATAAGCTCCCCTCTAAGGAAGCATTTAAAGGAGCACCACAATACATCCGAGCGGTGTACGGATCCTTGATTCAGGTCGAAATACATAAGGATCATATCCCTGATTTGGGAGACAAAGTGTTCCTCCTTCAGAATTTGTGTATTAAGTTTCCACAACATGTCTCGTTGACCCTGGATACCCGGGGAAATCTTGATCCAAACCAGGGAGTGATCTGAGATAACTATCGGCTCGATACCTACTTGAGAAATACAACTTATTAGTGAGGAACTGACAAGGATGAAATCAATTATCGACCACGTTTGGTGAACCTGGGAATAGAAGGAATAAAGCCGATTGTCGGGATTAAGAAGACGCCAGGGGTCACAGAGACCCAACAGGCTAATAAAGTCAGAAAGGGCAAGTTGAGCAGGGGACGCTGGTCTAATTGGTCTATAAGTTTTGTCGAATTCGTTGGACAGGGCTACATTCCAGTCACCCCCTAAGATAAAAAGGGAAGGTAGGTATCTGCTCAGGATATCTGCCAGGGACATAAGGAAGGACAGGTCACCACCCACGGGAGTAAATCGCCCCTATCACCATACTACTATTGTCAAACTGACCCTTGACCAAAACATATCTGCCCTCCCGATCAGTAACACACTCCTCGGCAACAAATCTGACATAGTGCTTAATCAGGATTGCCACCCCCCTACTAGCTTGTGAGCCTGGGGCAGTAAAAACCTGAGAAAATCCCAGCCTACGCAGATGCTTGTCCTCAGAGATGGCCAGATGTGTTTCCTGTATAAAGACAATATCTACGTTAAGTAGGGAGCAATTCAGAAAAAACTGGCGTCTCTTGAGAGGGTCATTGATGCCTCTAATATTCCAACTGGCAATTTTAACAAAGCTCATTACCATGATAGCTTACCTAGTAGAGAGCCGAGCACCAGGGCATCACCAGCATTACAGATAATAACCGTGAAAATACCACAAGAATGGCCCAACCATGCAATACACCCCACGAATGATAAAACTCTCGAGGCCCCTCCCCCATAACCAATGGAAGACAGTCCCCCAAATATAATATTGTCAACAACACACATAGATAAATCAGAACCCTGGGGTCCCCTATGACAAGGAAACAAATCCCAGGATACACTGAACTGGAAAAAGTAGCCAACCCCCCCACCCCAAATGAAAAATCCAACAGCAACCCCAACAATACCCCCAGAGCTATATACAATCCGTCCCCTCTGTAACAGATGAGCCAGTACACCACAGATGAATGACCATTGAAGGGAATGGTCCCCAGGGCTGACAGACCAACAGCTCCCTGCAAAATAACCCTGACTAATGACCCCGCTAAGAAATAGCAACATGGAACAAAATACTAAAGCGAAGCCGGGTACCGCCACCCCAAATCGGGTTGTGGGACTGCATCTCAATGCTCACCCACCCCACCGCCCCTAGCCAGAAACAAACAGGGAAAAAAGAAGGGTAGAAAACAACAACCCCAACATACTGAAACCCCAACCCCCCAAAACGAGACTGGGAAAAAGCCAAAATACACAGCCACAAAACAACCATCAAAGCCAAAATGACTTGGTGGCAAAAGGTAATACTCACCCCAAGAAGAGGACAGACCCGCCTACACTTGTCCCAAGACTCCAAGACAGGTGGAGCAAAAACGGGAGCAAATAAATCACTGGAGAGCTTGGGCTCTAAATCGACCAGGTGGCCACCGCAGTACCCGGATAGGAGGAGGGGGAGGGAAGAGCAGGTAGGACCCATCCAGTGCAACAGTAAGATGGGCCGAGTAGCACCGCAACCAAAGCCGTGGTTCCCACCCCTCCCTCGCACACCCAGGCGGAGGCCCCATCTCCAGAAGGCCCATGCCTCCACCCCAACCCGAGGCTGCCCCGACCCACACGAAAGGCCGACACCCCCCCCAAGAGAAGCCAGAAGCGGACCCATCAACACTGCAAAGCAAGGCCAAACAGCCCCGGTAGGCACAGAAAAAAAACTTAACACTAAAAGTTCAGCATAAACAGTCAGCCTGATTTAAAGAGGTCAGGCATCCTCCTGGTAAGTTCACTTTTGGCTTGCTCTGGAGACTCAAAGGTGGCCCAGGCACTGTCGAGGTAAACTTGAAGCCTTGCCGGATAGTTCATATGGAATTTGTGGCCAGCAGCAATCAACTTGGAGACCAGCGGGTGATACTCTCTTCTCCTCAATCTGGTTTCAAAGGGTAGATCCTGGGTTATTCTCAGCGTACGATTCTCCCACAAAACTGCCTGCAGGCTTTTCACTTTCAATAGGATGTGCTGCCTTTCCAGGTAACTAAGCAACTTAATTAAAATGGGTCTAGGCGAGGATCTAGGTGGAGGCTTAGGCTTAAGAGATCTGTGGGCACGCTCGATGTGGTAGGAGGAGTAAATGGGAGAAGGGCCCACAATCTTAGTAAGCAGTTTTTGCATGAAAGACAGGATGTCAGGACCCTCCTCTCCCTCCGGTGACCCCAACACCAATATGTTGTTCCTCCTGCTACGACCTTCGAGATCCTCTGTTTTCAACTTCAACTTCGCTACTTGTTGTTTGAGCGTGGTTAAATCGGGTTCACATTTGGCCTTCCAGGCTTCCAAAGAGCTGATCCGAGTCTCCGAATCACCCACCCGAATCGTAAGGGAGGCAAGGTCCCCACGCATCAATTTGAGCTCTGCCAAGATTTCCTGCAGAGTTTCACGGAAAGGAATCAGTTCCTGCAGAAACCGGTCTTCGGTGAGCGGGCCGGATGAGACACCTGAGGAGCCGGATTTAGAGCTTGACCCCGCGGATTGGGTTCTCGACTTTTTAGCCGCTTTCTCGGGGGTATTCGGTGTCGTATGCTTGGCCCCAGCACTTTTCATCTCGGCCTCCATCGTCGCACCGCACCTTGGCGAAAAACTTGCTGAAATAATAACCAAACGCCAAAATAAAGTGACGGTGAGCTGTGAGGGGTTAGGGTATTAGATAACTCGCCTGAAGTAGTTGGCAGAAAATGCTAAATAACAAGATTCTCTGACTGAGAGGGGAGAGCTAAGGAACTAAGCTGCCATTAAGAGCTCCGCCCCACGTGACTCCTGCCATCCTTGATTCTATCTGTCAACAGGAAGTTGGTAGGGGTGCAGTAGGTGTGCAGTACAATAGGGGAAATCCTATGATGTAGGTAAAGTGTTTGATGGCACAAAAGCTTGCCAGCAGATTCCTCTCACATAGGGAGTACTTCTACTCTACCAAGAAGAGCATTTGTGAGGCATAAGCAATAGGTCTCAAGGTGCCATTGGTCTTTTGTGCAAGAACTACTGACTTGCCACCTCAGAGGTGGCAGTTTCCAAGTGGATTGGAAGTTCTGGATGAGGACTGACCAATGCTTGAGCAGAAGCCAAAGCCTTTTTCAGAGAAGTGACAGCAGCTGAGTGCTCAGGTCCTCACTGTCAGGGGACCTCTTTCTTCAGCAACTCATACAGGGGGGTGAATTTTTGTGCAAAATGCAAATGAAATCCCTGGAATAGTTGCTCATTCCCAGGAAATGTCTCAGAGTAGCAACACTGGTAGGTAGTGGCAAATCCTGAATTCCTTGGACTTTGTTCAAGGTGGGGATCCTTCCCTCTCCAGTGACGCACAGACCCTGAAAGGAAACTTCTGGTAGGCACAGCTGAACCTTTTCAGGATTATACTTGAGGTCTGCCTTCTGTAGGAGTGTCAGGCACTTATCTAGGAGCTTCAGATATTTCTCTAGGCCTATTGTGGCCAAAAGAAGGTCATCCACATATTGCAGGAGGCATTCAGGTATGGTGAAGCCATATACAGCATCCCTCATGTGGATGTGGAATAGGGAAAGTCTGATGTGGAATCCCTGTGAGAGGCAGTTTCATGTGTACTGACGTCCTTAAAAAATGAAAGCAAATCTGTATTGGCTCCCTGGGGCCAATGGGAGTGACCAGAAACCATTTAAAATGTCCAATGTGCTGAACCACTTCTGTTCAGGCTTCAGAAGCTTGAGCACATTCAGGGCCCAGGCCACATTTGGTGCACAACTAGGAGTAATTTGGTTAAGTCTGTGATAATTGATGATTACCCTCCAACTATTGTTGGGCTTATTGACTGGCCAAATGGGAGAGTTGACTGTGGACACACAAGGCCTAATGACCCTTGTTTCAAAAGGGAGTCAATTGTGTCCCTTAAAGAGGGCATTGCTTCTGCTGGAAATGGGTATTGACTTTGGCAGGGTGGTTCATCACCAATGACTTGTATGAGGGTGTTTATTCTCCTACAATCATGTTTGTGTTTGGCAAAAGCATTGCTATGCCTTTCAAGAAATGGCCTAAGTTGAGGAAAAAGCTCATGGTGTTGGACTATGAGGATGATGTCATACACTGTGTCACTGATCTTTACTGCTGCTACCACATGCGAGTCAGAAATTAGAAACATGTGGCACTTGCCAGGTGTCTGAAATAATAGCCTGTTGACTAAATACTGTACAGGATGCATCCATAGCGTGTGAGAGAATCAATCCCCAGGATGCTCTGCTGGGGATGTAAGAGCATGAGGTCAAAAAGGTGTGTCACTTCCAAAGTACCAATGATGACTGGTATGGCTTTGGACTGGTATATTGTGACTACGATCCCCTTGAAGGTCTGAGCAGAAGTGGCCTTCCCCGCTGACCAACAAGATAGTTGCAGATTCTCCTGATACAGCACTAAAACAGCAGCACCTGTACCTAGAAGTAATTCAAACTGGTGGCCCCCCAACCAGTGCTTCCATATATGGGTGGCTGGAATCATCAGTCACCAGGGTGGTGATGATGGGAACTGGGGCCTGAGACACCATCAGTCTAATCCGTCTTGTTCTGATTTGGGGTGGGGGTCTACTTCTTGTAGCATTTCGGTGGCCTCAGAGTATGGAGACTTTGATTGCCTGTCCCCGTCGGGCTTGCCTTGCAATGTAGGTGCAGATGGGATAGCTACATAGAAACATAGAAACATAGAAGTTGACGGCAGATAAGGACCGCAAGGCCCATCCAGTCTGCCCATTTCTTTTTCTACCTTATAAATGTGCCATCGGCCTTTGCTCTGTCAGTGACCTATCTATTCATAGTCATTTGTATTGCTCCTTTATGCCTATCCCATGCCTGTTTGAAGCCCTGCACTGTATTCATAGCCACCACTTCTTGTGGTAAGCCATTTCATGCATCTACCACCCTTTCTGTGAAAAAATTTCCTCACATTCCCCTTAATCGGCCTCCCTCTAATCTCATGCTGTGTCCTCTTGTCCTGCTATTTTCTTATATTTAAACATGTTAGACTCTTTCACCTTGTTTATGCCCTTAAGGTGTTTGAATGCCTCGATCATATCACCTCTCTCCCTCCTTTGCTCAAGGGTATACATATTGAGCTCTGTTAATCTGTCCTCATATGTCTTCTGATGCAGTCCCTGCACCATTTTGGTTGCCCTTCTCTGGACTGCCTCAATTTGGTTAATGTCCTTGTGATGGTGTGGCCTCCAATAGCTGCTATGGTCTTGTTCAGAATGGCTGCTGAAAGTGACTGGACTTTGGCATTAAATTCCCAGAGTCAGTTGTTTTTCTCAGCCAAATCTCTGTATAAAGGGTGTGACTAGTGGTGGGTGATGTGGACTCAATCTGCTCCATGAAGTGATTCGTGGAGCAAAGCTGGATTAGTGGAGTGCTCCACAACGTGAAGCGGAGTACTTCACATTATAATGAGGAAAGCGAAGTGCATTGGAAACAGCTACTTCGTGTTACTCCGCCTCCACTGGTCGCTTCTCTTTCAATTTTTAAGGTGAAGTACATTGGTGGCAGTGTACTTTGCCTCACTTCACCTTGTTTTTGAGCTCCGAAGGTGGATTTTGCATTGATTCATGGGAGTTCAAGTCACATGGGCTCCATATTGTTCTGCTCAGCCTCAGTTCGAGGTAGTATGAGTAGAAAGGAGTAGGAGACAGTGTGCTCTGATAGCTTTGTGTAGGAATCTTTTAAAAGCTGTTCAAAAAGCATTTTTGCTTTTTTGGGGGGATCCAACTGTAGTTCATCGATTGTAGGAAACCCTCCTGTGCTCACATCATTGAGCGTTTTTGTTTGTGTGTGGATTCTGAATGTAAATTTACAACATTGAGTGTGTGTGGTGAAAGACAGTGAAGTGTGCAGTGTGGGGGAGGGGCATATCTGTGTGTAGGTAGATTTAAGATGGAGAATTAGTGATTTCTTTGTGTTTTGGTAATATTTTTGTTATATAACTGACTGTGTTACTGTACACATAGTAAAATTGTCAGTAATAGTACAAATGATCTTGCTGCTTGTTGTGTGAATGTGGGAGGCATTTCATAAGGTCAGGTTGTTTAAATTACAAATTTACATTATGTGGCACTGAGTACACTTTACTTTTGCATTTGTACCGCATTCCTCATTCAGCATTGTACACAAAGTGTTCTGTGTTGTGTGTGCAGTGTTGAGTGCATCAAATATAATACACCTTTTAAAATTTGTGACACAGATCAGTTTAAGTGCAACTAAGCGCAGCAGTGTGAACCTGCTATCCATTGCAGCTGCCTGATTTTGTACTGCGATCGTGTTCTCTGTTCTTAGTTTTGCTGCTTGTAGTGCCGTAAAAATCAGCACTGTCTGTATTCAGTGCCCCCCACCCCCACGTTGAAAAGGTATTTTTTGCCAGACTGGATTGTTTTTGTGACCCCATCAGCACCACTGGTTACTGAAGTTGTTTTAATTCTTTTAATTCCATGACAGTGTCACAACACAGTAGTCCCTTATCTGTTGCTGAAGCCACAGTTGTTTATTTGCTTCATATCCAGCTAGTGAGTAGCGACCCTCCAGTCAGAAAGTTAATGTATCAAAATCTGAATTTGGTAATAATATGTGTGGTTGATCCCCCAAAATGCCTGCAAAGAGACATGCAAGTAAAGTTGTTTCTGGCCATGGCATTGTTGGCAGTAAGAGGGTCTTTGGGCATGGTAGTAGTACATAGATGGAGAAGTGCATTGCTGATGTGAGGAAAGGTATTTCTCCTGCAATGTTTTTTACAGCCCAATCAGTAGCTTCACTGATAGTTGGAGGAGATGATGTTTTCCCAGCCAGTGGTGTTAGTGTTACTAGTGTTAGTGATGGTGGAGGTAGTATTAGCATTGTTGCGTCAAGTTCTAATTCCGACCAGTGTTCCGTATCCAAACATATTGAGTATGAAGCAGTGCAAGTGAGTGACAGCATAGATGATGTCATACTTCCCAGTAACATCCCATTAACTGATCCTGATTCTGATGATCATGTCAATGATAGCATACAATGTGATATTCCATCCACCGTGGCTCTTAATGTCACTCATTTTCCATGCAACAGTGATTTACAGTGTGGTGAAAAAATTTTAGGTGATGGTGGTGTAGATGCAGATGATGAATGTGATGATGCTGATGATGATGATGATGATGTTGTTGCTGTTGTTGCAACATGCAGTCCACATGTTAGCATCCAAGCAAAAGATGTGGATGTGTATGACAGTGACGTTGATGAATATGATGATTTAATTGACCCCAGCTGGGAACCACAGAAAAAGAAATTAAAAGTGGCTGTGTCTGAATCTGTTTGCAGGAATCCCCAGAACTCAATATGATAGGTAGTCTTGGTGGTCAGTTGCAGTTCAGGTGTGCAGTGCCAGAAACATCACGTGCCCCCACCCACTTTAGTGCTTAAAATAACAGACTTAAATAAGCCACATCATCATGGACATGTTAAAAGCAGAGCATCACAGTCCCTTGTTTGGGATTTTTTTGTTCAAGATGCAAATGATGATTCAGTTGCAATCTGCCAGGTTTGCCATGTGCGTGTAAGTCGTGGTAAAAAGGGGAGCCACCTTGGGACAGGAGGACAGCATACGCATCTTAAGAATAGACACTTGGTTCTGTGGACCCAGCACAAGCTGGCAGCTAATACCAGACTTGGGCGTTCAACCGTATCACCGGCGGCAACCATAGTCAGCATGTTATCCCCTTCCATGACTGTTAAGCCCTGAAGGAAATTAAACGTGTGCAGTAGAGCGGTAATAAGAGCAGAGGATTACTACAGGCATGATGAGGTGGAGGACCATAATGACTTTGAAATGTTGTCCAGTGCTGGTCAGAGTAACAGTTTTTGTGCTGGTGGTGGTGGTGAATGCAGTATGTCTAGTGCAAGTGGTACATCAACCCCGGTTGGCAAATCTGGAAAAATAACATCATTTCTGGGTTTGTCATCATCACCTGTACAACTGTCTTCATCAAATGTCCACACTCCACCCACAGCCAATGCCATTCATCACAGAGCACAACTATTTGTGACCAACACACCCCGTGTAAAACGTTTAAGTCAGCCAACATTACAGAGTGTTTTTGCGCATAAGCTGAAGTACCCCCCACAGTCATACAGTGTGATGTGAACTTAATGCTGCTGTAGCAGAAATGTTGGCAATCAATCTTTTGCCCTTCTCCTTTGTGGAGAATTCTGGGTTCCGGCAGTTTGCTGCCTGTGCCTGTCCAAAATACAAAGTCCCATCCAGGGCATACTTTTCTACCCACGCTGTTCCTGAGTTGTTCCGCACTGTCTTAGACTCAGTAAGACATACCCTTCAACATTCTTCCTCTCCAGTCATCCATTTAAGTATGGATATGTGGACAAGTGTCAAAACAGCGGGGAGTTCATATCTGTGTATAACTGCACACTGGGCGCAGGTGCCGAGGGTTGTTTGTGATGCTGGTAGTGTGAATAATCAGTGCAGGAAGGTGGATTGTCGCAGTAGCAATCTTCCTGGAATTCGCCAGCATGCAACAATTGCTATGCGCAGTGTGACCTGTTCACACACTTGTGAGAACATGTTGAACATGGTACTGACTGAAACTGACAGATGGCTAAACCCTCTGTCCCTGAGAGCTGGGTTCATAACAAGTGACAATGGGTCAAATGTGGTGAAATGCATCACAAATGGTGTTTTTTTTTCATGTTCAATGTATGGCCCACTGTTTAGATCTTGTGGTTCAGGAGTTTCTGCAGCACCTTGACATAAAGGAAATGCTGACCACTGCACTACGTATCTTCTCTCACTTTTCAAGATCTGGAAAGGCCCGTGACCAACTGCGGCAGTTGCAGGTACAAAACAGCCTGCCTCAGTACCACTTGAAGCTGGAAGTTGTCACCTGATGGAACTCCATGTTATACATGGCAGAGAGGTTGTATGAACAATTCAAAGCCATCACAGAATATCTTGCTATGCACACTAGCTGTGACAGTTTTGGGGCCTCCATGTCTATGACGACTGAACAGTAGCGCCTCATGGACTCTGTAATAACAATTTTGTGGCCTTTTGAACACGCCACACAGGCAGTGAGTGGCGAGTCTGCCTCCATTAGCCAATCAATTCCACTGCTGCAGGTGCTGAGGCAGACATTGGTGAATGTAAAGCATAGCCTCGATGTTGCTGGAGACAGTGTATGTTGCTGCAACGCATGCTGACAGTATTCGATTACAATCGTCACATTGTGAGCATTCAGATGTAGTGACAACTTTGACATGGCAACAATGCTGGACCCACGATACAAACATGGAATTGCATCAGTACTGGAGGGAAGGCCTGAACAGGTAACAAATATCAATGGTCAACTGGTTCTCTTGGTTCATGGGGCACAGAAGGCATGTGCAAAGGTTTGCAAACTTCAGCAGCATAATCCAGCTGAAGGTGTAGCTGGAGGACCAGCAAGCATAACATGCAAGGGTAAGGGGACTGTAGTTCCTGGTGGTCTGTCATCCAAAATGGTTGGCGTCAACCCGCTTTGGGAGGCTTTGCCCCAAGTGGGTATTAGTGAAATCAATAATTCCGGGGATCAGGCTGATGCATCAACAATCAGACTTTGTGCAGCACAGAGAATGGTTGAGTCATATTTGTATGAAAACAGACATCTGACAATAAGTGAAGATCCTCTTTCGTACTGGAGTGAAAAGGTCAGTGAATGGCCAGAGCTGACTGCAGTGGCACTGAAGTACCTCACATGCCCACCCTCCACTGTAAGTGTTGAGAGGGTATTCAGCTCAGCAGATGCAATAGTCAGGGATCATTGGAAAAACCTGTTTCCTGCAAATGTTAGTTTGCTAACATTCATTAAAATGAACGAGAGGCACATACCAGAACAGACTGCAACCTCGGTATTCGTACCTCGGCCTAGTCATGGTGGTCTTGCTGATATGGAAAAGGAGCATCCTGGTGGCACTGGCAGTGGCTGCCTGAAACGGCCCACCACTGACATAGATGCTGACACAATGGAGAAAGAATTTCCCAGGGGTCAGACTTCAGACATCGATGACTGTGAGGACAGTTTTCTTTATGAGGATAATGATGTGGTTAATGTTGGGAAAGATGCTGTAGCTATACCGTACAGAGAGGAAGCGATGTAATGTCCATGTGAAATCCATTCTGTAAGTATGAAAATTTTATTTAATCCATTTCATTGCTTTTTAAAGACTGCTGCAAATATTGCACACGACAGGTTGTCTTAGTACTTGAAGAGATGTGTCTCTGAAATGTAACTTGATAATAGGGATTGAGATTTGAGAACCAGGGAGGGACACATAACAATGAAGTTGTAAGTTTCAGGATCGTGAGAGCAGCTGCATGAGGGAGGGAGCTGGATGTCATTGTCCACCTAGGAACAAATGACCTGGCAGTAAATGGGATCACGGCGGTGCAAGAGGAGTTTGTGGAGTTGGGGAGGGGCCTTAGACAAGTAGCATGTATGGTAACCTTCTCGGAGGTGCTGCCTGTCTATGGCAAGGATGATGCTAGGGTATTCCGCACCATGTGATTCAATGAATGGTTGAAAAACTGGTGTGGAGCTCAGGGTTTTGGTTTCATTGGAGACTGGGGAGCCACCTGGGGGGATGCAGGCTTATACTGGTGCGATGGTCTCCAACTGTCCGGGGGGGTCCAGGATCATAGGTGACAGGTTTAAATGCTTCATTGGCAAGCATTTAAACTAGCCAAGGGAGAGGCACTGAAAAGGAGCAGGAAAATCCCAGCCTCCCCCCACAAAGCGAAGTAGTTAGAGAGGTAAACACCAAGGCAGAGAAGTCAGTAGGGAGCGGGACAGGGATAAATGCAGAAAAAAGGTGTTTAGGACAGGGATGGGGCTAAAAGGGGTAAGGCCATAAAAAATAAATGGAAGGTGATGAGTACCAATGCCCATAGTCTGAGCAACAAGCTCCCTGAACTAGTGGCCTTAATGGAGGAGGGATGCCTGGATATTGTGGCAGTCACTGAAACATGGTACACAGAGAACCATGAGTGGGAAGTCAACATACCAGGATACACAGTCTACAGGAAGGACAGGGTGTGTAAAAGAGGAGGAGGAGTAGCTCTCTATATAAGGAAAGTGATTAAAACAACAGAACTAAAGAGTAAACAGGAAGTTGATGAGTCACTATGGGTCACCCTGGAGACAGAAAATGGCACCACAATCCTCATGGGGGTTGTCTACAGACCTCCATCTCAGGGGGAGGAAATGATAGAAGGCATCCTTAAAATGGCAGAAAAAGGGGAGATATTGTTGATTGGGGACCTGAATATGCCAGATGTTAACTGGAGTACTTTTGCTGCAGGCACATCCAAGAGCAACGTCATTCTTGATGCCCTACAGGGGGCATGCCTCAGACAGCTAGTGTTGGAACCCACTCGGGAGGGAGCAATCTTAGACCTGGTACTCTCAAATGGGGAAGGAAAAAGGATCTCAGATTTAGATGTGGGCAGCCATCTGGGAATAGGTGACCACCAAACAGTGTGGTTCACAATAAACACAGCCATAGAGTCAAGCTATACAAAAAACAAGAGTATTGGACCTTAGGAAAGCTGACTTTGGGAAAATGAGACAGTGCCTTAGAAAAGCACTAGCAAATGGGCAAGCAGGAGGGGTGGAGGAACAATGGGGAATAATCAAAACAGCCATCGCAGAGGCAACAAGCCTTTGTGTGAAGCAAATCAATAAAACAAAGTGAAGGAAAAAAACACTATGGTTCTCAAAAGAGGTGGCAGGGATGGTTAAGGAGAAAAGGACAGCATTCAGGAAATATAAGGAAACACAGAAGGAGCAGGACAGAGAACTTTATCAGTTAAAGCAGAAGGAGGCAGGGAAGGCAGTCAGAATAGCAAAGGCACAAACTGAGGAAAAGATAGCCAACTCTGTTAAGAAGGGGGATAAAACTTTTATAGGTACATTAGGGAGTGAAGAAAGACCAAGGGAGGGATACAGAGACTTAATAAAGGGGAGGGAATGTGGGCAGAGGGTGACAGTGAAAAAGCAGGGACACTGAATGAATATTTCTGCTCAGTATTCACAACAGATGAGGAGGGGAAGGTGCCTAAACCAAACAAGGGAGAAACTCTGAATGGGGGAGGTCGATACCAGTCCATTCACAGAAGAAAGGGTTTTGAAATAACTCATGAAACTAAGGGTGGACAAAGCAATGTGGCCTGATGGGATTCACCCAAGAATACTAAAAGAACTAAGGATAGAACTAACAACACCACTGACTACTCTGTTTAACAAATCATGGGAGGATGGAGTGGCACCTGAGGACTGGAGGAGGGCAAATGTGATTTGACTTCACAAAAGTGGGAGCAGGGCAGAGGCAGGAAACTACAGACCAGTTAGTTTGAATTCAGTGGTAGGGAAAGTGATGGAATCACTTCTGAAAGAAACAATTGTTGAGTACCTAGAGGCCAGTGGGGCACAGGACCCAAGGCAGCATGGTTTCACAGCAGGAAGGTCATGTCAGACGAACCTAATAGATTTCTTTGACTGGGTGACCAAAGTGGTAGACCAGGAAGGGGCTGTGGATATGGCCTACTTAGATTTTAACAATGCATTTGACACAGTCTCACACAAAAGATTAATATACAAGTTAGCCAGCCTTGGAGTGGGTCCCAATGTGGTAGCCTGGATAAAAAACTGGCTGGACAACAGGGCGCAAAGGTAATAGTAAATGGAGTCCACAGTGAAGAAAGGAGGCAACTAGTTGGGGTACCGCAGGAGTTCGGTACTGGGACCGGTCCTCTTTAATATCTTTATAAGTGACATTGGAGAGCACCTGGAAGGAAAGGTGTGCCTCTTTGCAGATGACACAAATATCTGCAACAGGGTTGATATGCAAGGTGGGGTGGAAAGAATGAAAAGGGACTTGGCAAGATTGGAGGAATGGTCAAATACGTGGCAGCTCAGATTCAATGCAAAGAAGTGCAAGGTAATGCATCTGGGAAACAAAAACCCTGGGGAAGAGTACACAATGGAGAGTGAGTTAATAACAACAACAAAAATCGAAAGAGACCTAGGAGTAATTATATCAGATGACCTAAAGGTGGGAAAGCAATGTGAGAAGGCAGTAAGGAGGGCTGGGGGTACTGGGATGCATAGGTAGAGGCATTAACAGTAGAAAACAGGAAGTTGTTATCCCTCTCTACAGACAGTTAGTGAGACCCCATCTGGAGTACTGTGTGCAATTCTGGAGACCCCATCTCGGCAAAGACATAGACAGAGTGGAGGCTGTTCAGAGGAGGGCAACCAAAATGGTGCAAGGTCTGCACCAGAAGACATATGAGGAGAGGCTAAAGCAGCTTAATATGTATACCCTTGAGGAAAGGATGGAGAGGGGGGACATGATAGAAATGTTCAAGTATCTCAAGGGAATTAACAAGGTACAAGAGGGTAATATCTTTCAGAAAAAGAGATGTGCAAGAACAAGGGGTCACAATTTGAAGATAGAGGGGGGATGGCTCAGAGGTAATGTCAGAAAGTATTTTTTCATGGAGAGAGTTGTGGATGCATGGAACAGCCTTCCTGAGGAGGTTGTGGAGTCAGGAACAGTGGGAGAATTCAAGAATGCATGGGACAGGCATGAGGCAATTCTAGTGGGGAGTAGGAGACGGTAAGCTGTTGATTAACTAGAATCTACAGCTCATGCATCAGGTAGGGAAATGGGCAGACTGGGTGGGCCAAGCGGTCCTTATCTGCCATCAAATTCTATGTTTCTATGTTTCTAAGAAGTCATTAATTTCTTTTTTTAGAAAAAATTGCGATACTTTGTTATTCTGTCAAAGTGGCCTTATCCAAAAAAGTTTGTCAACATGATCAGGCACACCCCTCCCCCGACATGAGCTTGGGCACACATGCAACACACAGAAGTCGTTTCATTCGATGACCACGACCATCATTAACAACCAGACTCCAGAAGGATGCTGATGAAATCTGTGAAGAAATAAAAGAATAAGAAACCATTACAGACAAAACTGAAAATATGATCCCCAAAAAAATAAGTACTTACCTTCATGTGCTTGAGAGTTATCTGTTTCCATTTAAGTGCAAAAAATTCTCATTGAGCACTGTAGGTGCACAGCAACAGTTCGGAGATGGAGTCACCTGTGTGATGCAGAACAATAGCATGAGTACATGTCCATGTCAAGTTCAACCCCCTCATCATCACCTACAAAATACACAACCATATATCTATATATATCTATATATATATATATATATATAGCAGTTAGAGGTAAAATCCCATGCATGTATTAGTTATTAGCATTCATTAGCGATTAAAGTGAGAAATTGTTGAAACTCCCTGTTCTTGAAGTTCGTTTCAATGTTTTTGTCGGCATTGATAGACGCCAGCCCTAACTCTCACCCCATGACATGTGTACAGCAGAAGCATAGGAGAATGGGTGAGAGTTAGGACCCACGATCCCAATGCACACCCCAATGCCGGGTTGGGGGTGGCGTGGGGTCCAGGGGTTTTCAACCCTAACAGCTAATTTCCTCACTTTTGTCGCTGTGGAACAACCCTAACTAATGCATTAAATGGAGTTTTTGCCTCTAATTTCCTTCTTTGGGAATGATAAAGAGAAATAGTGAATGTACGCGGTGCCGGAAGGGCCTCAAGGCCCCTCCGCACATGATGTCTTGTGGCATACTAACAGGGACAGCAACGCAAAACAGAAATGCTAACAGTGGCACACATGGTAAACAAGCTTGAATGAGAACAGAAAGGATAATTCCACATGGTGGCATAGACCGGAAACGGTTCTGCCACGTGATGTGTTGTCGACAGTAACATGGTGCCTGCAAACAGAAATGTCAATGGGCATGGTGATGTAAAGTGAAACAGAAAGATAAACAGTACTGTAGACAGAAATGGCAAAAAATAACAGAAACGCAAGCACAAATGAAAACGCAAAGGATAACGCACATGGTGGGGCAGACGTCAACAGTAAGTGAAACGGGTACGGAACCGCAAGCGGAAAGGGCAACAGTAACAGTAATGTAAGCGCACAGGATGGTTTTCCCCAAAACCTGCATAGAGAAAGACAGTGAGTACAAATAATGTATGCATAATAATGAGTATAGGCGCAGAAAATGAGAACTTGGAATACTAAATACGTTATATCTCAGGAACCGTACGACGTAGAAAAAAAATTTAAAAGTCATATTATTTACAACTGTCTTGGATAATTTGGTACTGATTTTTCCGACGAAAAGTCCATATCTCGCACCTTTTCCGAGATACGGGCCCTGAAAGGCGCGGCGAACGCCGTAATGTTATCCTATGGGAAAAAAAGAAAAGTTCGGAGCACCATAACTGTCCCTCCCTGTAATGTTTTTTCACCAAACCACTAAAAGGCACATCTGTGGGCTGTTGGCTGTCTTCCCTCCAAATTTCAGGAAAAAAGACCAAACCATTATTTTGCAGCAGGGATCCAAAGGATTTCTGTAATGCATCGGGCGCCGTAATGTTATCCTATGGGAAAAACTGTCAACTTTGGAGTGCCATAACTTTACCGCCATGTAATATATTTTAACTAAACCACTGAAAGGCATATCCATGTGCTGTTGGCTGTCTTCCCTCCAAATTTCAGGAAAAAATACCAAACCGTTATTTTGCAGCAGGGATCCAAAGGAATTCTGTAATGCGTCGGGCGCCGTAATGTTATCCTATGGGAAAAACTGTCAACTTTGGAGTGCCGTAGTTTTGCCACCATGTAATATTTTTTTCAATACAACACTGAAAGGCACATCTGTGAGATGTCGGCTCCGTTCCCTTCAAATTTCAGCCCAAAACTCCCAACGGTTCTTTTGCAGCGCAGCGCCAAAGAATCGCTGTTACTTTACCACAGATGGAAAACTACTGTCGCAATTTGCGAAAGCTTTCAAAAAAAGTTTGACACTTTCGTGAGCATGAAAGTAATTTGCGAAAGTACTTTTTCCAGAAATTTGAAAAACATATTTCTGGGGTCTTTTACCACAAAATAAAGACATGGCAAGCATCCTCAGGGTCCGACTAGGTGAATACAAAAAGAATTAGGTTGCTAGAGGGTCCCAAATTTAAATGCCAACCATTTTTCTGATCACCAACTGAAAACAAAATGGCCGATTTGTGAAAGTAACAGGCCCATTTGCGAAAGTAAAAATGCATTTGCGAAAGTGTTGAACTTTTTGTTAACTTTTCCCATTGACTTATAATGGGAAACTGTTTTTTGAATAACTTTTGAACCGTTTAATATTTTTTCACGAAATCTTCAAAAGGCACATTGGGGACCCTGGCTGCATGTTCCCTGAAGATTTTGGGCCAGTCGTGCAAACCGTACGACCTGTAGGCACGACCGTAGAATTCCAGAAAAGCGTAAACGTGCGCGCAGATCATGCTTAATAACTCCGCAGCCGTATATCTGACCAGTACGAAACTTGGCAGTTCCCAAGGCCTATGGGTCTTGATTGTGTATTCCAAATTGCAGCCAAATCTGTGGAACAGTTGCAAAGTTATTAAGGTGCAAAATTTTGGGGTTTAACATAGAAATGGCTCCTCAACCCTAACTATAGTGGCACTACCGTGACACTATAATATATATATATACTCACCAAGGCTACTATTACTGTACATCCAAAGGGCACCTTTAAATCCAGTGGAGATGATCACTTTTCACATTTCTGCACACAAGGAGGACGCATTGTGGGCCTGCAGAAAAAATCTGGGGACTCTGTGCCACTTTTGTGCGCATGGCTGAGTGCACCATTAATTCTGGGGGACTTTGTATGTGCTGAAACAGTCTCTTTTCACTTGGTTACCACTTGTCAATTTTCTGCACACAAGGAGGATGCATTGTGGGCCTGAAGAAAAAATCTGGGGACTCTGCACCACCACTGCACACATGACTGAGTGCGCCATTAATTCTGGGGGACTTGGTATATGCTGAGACAGTCTCATTTCACTCTGTTACCACTTTTCAATTTTCTGGACACATGGAGGATGCATTCTGGGCCTGCAGAAAAAATCTGGGGACCCTGTGCCACTTTTGTGCGCATGACTGAGTGCGCCATTAATTCTGGAGGACTTTGTATGTGCTGAAACAGTCTCTTTTCACTTGATTACCACTTGTAAATTTTCTGCACACATGGAGGACGCATTGTAGGCCTGCATAAAAAATCTGGGGACTCTGTGTCACCACTGGGTGCATGACTGAGTGCGCCATTAATTCTGGGGGACTTTGTATGTGCTGAAACAGTCTCACTTCACTCTGTTACCACTTGTCAATTTTCTGGACACATGGAGGATGCATTGTGGGCCTGCAGAAAAAATCTGGGACTCTGTGCCACTTTTGTGTGCATGACTGAGTGTGCCATTAATTCTGGAGGACTTTGTATGTGCTGAAACACTTTCATTTCACTGTGTTACCACTTGTCAATTTTCTGGACACAAGAAAGATGCCTTTTGTGGATGCAGAAAAATGAGACACTCAAACAGCGCACACACACAAAACACACAGACACTTAACAGAAGGAAGGGGCCCCAGAATACAAAGTGTAATGCATACTGAAGACACAAAAAAAACAGCATAATTATATACAAGGGTCCGGGATGGTGGAGGAATACATTTTATGACACAGCAAGGAAGGTGTGGGGGGGGGGACATGGTGTGAGGAAATAAAACTAATGTGGGATCCCATGGTGATCCAGCAGCGGTTCCAGCATGGACATAATTTGAAGCTGATGTCCCTCTGTGTCATCCAGCCGCTGCTCCACAGCACTCATCCTCTTGCTGTTCTCCTTGACAGCACTCCGGGGAACTGCCAAGTCAGACAGTGTTACATGCACTTCTCTGGTGTCTACTCATTCGACAGGCTGACCTGCTGGTGGTGGTGGTGGTGGTGGTGGGGGTGCTGGTGGAGCAACAGGTGTTGCTGTGGCCCTCGTCTTCTAAGGGATGCCGCTATGCACAGCGGCACCCTCTGCCACTGAACGGCCAGCAGGTGCAGACATGGTCCATTCTGTGGCAGCCTGCCACTCCAACTGGTGGTGATTAAGCATATGGGTGCACTGGCCCCAGTCCACAGGTGACTCCTCCGGGGGCAATGGTGCACCTCCACCGTACATAGGTGACACTTCACCACACTGCTGTCTCCCCCGACACAGTCAAAAAACTGCCAAACAATGGAGGTGTGGGGAGGACCAGACACAGGCAGGGGAAGGCCAGATGAACTGGCAGTAGACTGCTCATGCTGCTCAAAACTGATGGGATCCACACCTGGGCCTGGGGGAACAGGCACATCCTGCTCCAAAGGACCTTGTGCTGGACTTGGTGGTGATGGTGGAGG
Organism: Neoceratodus forsteri; assembly: GCA_016271365.2. Lineage (NCBI taxonomy): Eukaryota > Metazoa > Chordata > Ceratodontiformes > Ceratodontidae > Neoceratodus > Neoceratodus forsteri. Next base: position 1,270,256,082 of record CM057453.1, read on the forward strand.
TGGTTGAACTGCCTCAGAGTCAGGAGGCAGTGCTGGTCCTGCTTCCAGGGGTTGGACACTCACATGTTTAGAGCAGTTCAACACAAATGGGTGCCCATGCCCCCCACACATGCATACAGTACGACGCGACTACCACACTCTCCCAGAGTTGCCCTGCCCCAGACATTCTCTCACCCTGCTCCATCTCTCCTACTGTGCTCCCTCAGTCTGAGCAATCACTACTCTGTTACACAACACAAGCACAACACACACAGTCACACACACAAAGACAAACAACTAAGTAAGTATAGAGGTAAGAAAAATAAAATTTACAGAAAGAACAAATTAAGTAAAAAACATACAGAAAAGGCAAAAAAAATGTAGCTTTAAGAAAGCTGTTGGGTTAACTATCAAATTTTAACTCTCCTCCTCTGCAATCAAAACACTCCTCTCTCTACTACACACTTCTCTCTCTCTCAGTCTGCACAGGAGAAGGTGAAACTGTCTGTGTGACTCACTTCCTTTCTGCCTGGCTAGCGAGCATGTGACTTACAGTACTGAAAGCCATGTAATGTATGGGGGGGCTGCCAAGTCTGAAACACCAAGTGGATCACTTAGAATCGTAATGAGGAACGCGAAGTCCATTGAAATCAATGACTTCACCTTACTTCGCATTGTCATTCAGCACAATGCGAAATGGTAATGACAAGGCAGAGTGAGCACTTAGCATTGCCTACTCCGCGTAACGGAGTGGCAACGCAAAGTGCCCACTTCGCGTGCATTTCGCCAGCGGATTTTAAATTAGCTGCATCTCTAGGTGTGACTGCTGTTTTTGTCCATTGTTCTCCTTCTCATTATGCTGCTGAAAGAACTTACACTGCTCCTACTGTCAGGTCTTGCTCCACTCTCCTTTGTTTTGGTTGGAGGTCCTGTCCTGTTGGAAATCCTTTGATTTCCCTTCCACCTCATACTGGGTGGATAACTCGGTGCTGTTCTGAACTGCAGTCACTTTTGCCTTTGAGCCTGAAGCCAGGTTATGAGCATAGATTTGGTATGTGCGTTCCACTTTGTCCATGATGATGTTGAAGTGTTCCTGTCTCAGGAACAGTGATGCCCCAACCTTCTTGTGAAGGCCCGGCAGCATGTTTTTACAGGAAAGACTCTTGTACTCAACTGAGACTTGATCTGTGGTCTCCTCAGCCAACTCATTGCCTATTTGATAGGCAATCCACAAGCACCTGTTGTACTGGGCTGGGGTCTCCTTGACGTATTGCTTCACTGGATGAGCTAGCATTACGCTGACCAAAGTGGGGTTGTGCGCTGTCAGGAGGCTGGCTGCAACTAATTCAAATCAAGCCCCTGCGTCATTACACACCACTTCCAGCAGCTTGACCCACAATGTGGAATCTACAATTTGTTTCAAAACTTGAATTATATGCTCGGCTGGGAGGCTGAGCATTTCGCATTGATTTCAAACCTTTTCAAAATGGCAACTCAAATTCTCGCCAGAAGCCATCTGGTCTACTTTGTTTGCAATCATTTGAATGGTTTGTGCAGACTGCAGATCATTCAGAGTGGGTCCAGTTGCACTGACATGGACTTGTCCACTGCCTCTGCTGTGGCAGTGACCATGCCCTGATGGAGGCTGTGCTGTTCTACCTCCCTTTTCAACAATTCAGCCATGGCTTGTTGGATCACCGGGAAACTGTGCCTCAGCGACTCCAGCCTTGATGACCACTTGCTCAATCAAGGCCTCAACTTTGGTCTTGTAAGACTTACTCAAGATGGTGACAGGAGGTAGGTGAGGCCTCCACCCGCTGGTGTCCCAAGGATCACCATCTTGGAATTCTCCATCATCGCCTTCATCATCCTCTGATGATGCCAGGTTGATAAGCTTGGGAAGTGGTCCAAGATCTGGCAGCTTGTCTTCAATGCCAAGAAATGCAAAGTTATGCATATTGGAGCCAAGAATCCCAGGACAGAGTACTACCTGGGTGAAGTCCAAGTATCTGCATCAGAGGAAGAGAAGAACCTGGGAGTGATGATCACTAGTGACCTGAAGCACTCCATGCAGTGCAATGAAGCAGTAGCAAAGGCAAACAAGATGTTGGGATGCATATCTAGCGGGATCAGTAGTAGGAGAGAGAAGGTTATGCTGCCTGTGTACAGGTCACTAGTAAGGCCGCATCTAGAGTATGGAGTTCAGTATTGGTGCCCACATCTCAAAAAGGACATTAACCTGCTGGTGAAGGTCCAGAAGAGGGCTACAAAGATGATAGCTGGTCAGTAGGCTAAAGCATATGAGGAGAGATTGAGGGCACTGAGCATGCACTCCCTGGAAAACAGGAGAGAGAGAGGGGACATGATTGGGACCTTCAAGTACTTGAAAGAAATAAGTAAGGTTTATAAGGAGAGTCTCTTTAAGCTGAGTGGCAACCATAACATGACGGGGCACAGTCTTGAGCTAGAGGGTGGGAAGTTTAGGAGGGAGGTCAGGAAGCACTTCTTCACAGAGAGGGTGGTGGACACTTGGAATGCACTACCAGAAGAGGTCATCTCATTAAAGACAGTGGGCAGCTTTAAGAGAGGCTGGGATAGTCATGGGGGGATGGTAAGGATCATGGACAGAGAGGAGGAACAGATTCAGGAGGGAAGGCAGGGACATTAGCTCATGCTGTGGACCCTGCAATAGAAGCAGACTTAATAGACCAAATGGCCTTCTTCTACTGGCTTCTTCATATGTATGATAGGTGGAGCATGTGGCAAAGCTTTCACATGAACCTTCAGGATTGTCAGCTGCAGATATAATCTTGCCATCTTTACTATACACATAAAATGATCTACTCTGCCTTTGTACTGTCCCTTACTAACTTGGTTTTGCAAAACTCTATACTCAATGCTTACTTTGTGATTTTCTCTGATCTCTCTGTCCAGTGCTTCCTGACATCTCCCTATCTCATCATGCAAGTCCTCATTCTCACTCCACAATGTCTCTTTCGAATCAGTCAACTCATCATTCGACTGTAATGCTTGCTTCTTATCCTGCTGTAACCTTTCACAATCCTCTCTCGACCTAACAATATCTCTTTCTCTCGCTTGTACAATACATTGCCTTTAATTCTGAGTCTCATTTCTGAGATGTTCAATTTCTTGTTCCAACTTTTTCCACTGCTCACCCATGTCTTGGATTTGGAGCCCAGCTCCTTTTTCAGAGCTTGGACCTCCTTTTCCACTGCCTGCAGTGCAGCATACAGGGTGGCAACCATTACACCTTTTTGGTCATGTGTCTTGCTAATTTTTGTTTAATGTCTTCTAGATTCTTCTTGACTTCTTCCTCCTCAATTTTAACTTTAAGTGAAACTTCTACCACTTTAATATCTGTCTCCAATGTCTGTCTCTCTTCTATTGTTGCCTCTATCAAGGCATACATGAAGTCACAACTTGCACGGTTCCTTATTCCATCCCATTTATTGTCAAGTTTTGATGATTTTATCCCTATATTCGGTTGTACACTAATTCTAAGCCTTCTCCTTATTCTATTATATTGTAAATACTGTGTTAGTGTCAGCCCATGCCATTCCAATCTACAATTCCTGTGTTGCAGGTTTCAATTTTTTGGGCTAAATGTTTGGGTGCCTCCCCTATCTGCATCGACAGCTCTCTATCTCCCCTCATGGCAGGGAACAATCTTTTTCTCTCTTCATCTGAAAATGTGGTGAAATGTATGTTACTATGGAGACTTTCTCCACTATCTGAAAAATGTTTATATTACTAGCTTCCATTGGGACTATTTCAGCTGTGGTATTTATTGACTGAATATCTGTGCATAGATAATGCTTTTGTAACTCTATAATGATGCTACTATAATAAATTTGCTACATATGAGCAATTGTTTTTCACCCCAACATCCACCATAAATATTTACTCGATCCTCAGAGTAAATCTAACAATACTACAAATGTAGGGTTCAGTTAGGAAATGGAGTTTCTCTTGTGTGGTTTCTTCAGCCCCTTCCCATAGGATTCAAAATTTAGCCCCCAAAATTGAAAACCTGCAACACAGAAAATGCAGATTGGAATGGCATGGGCTGACACTAATGCAGTATTTACAACTTGACAATAAATGGGATGGAATAAGGAACCGTGCAAGTTGTGACTTCATGTACGCATTGATAGAGGCTATAATACAAGACAGACATTGGAGATAAGATATTAGAGTGGTAGAAGATTCACTTACACTTAAAATCCAGGAGGAATAATTCAAGAATAATTTAGAAGACATTAAACAAAAATTTGCAGACTATGAAGAAAGATTAAAACAGCAAAAAAAAAAAAAAAAAATATTAGGGACATACATGATAGGGATGGATAGGTATAGACTTACAAAAAATTTAGTAAACAGAAAATATATAGTAAGGGTCAAAATAATGCATATGATAGCACAGACAGTGACAACAGTTATACCAGAGATACCCAGAGAACAAATGTCTCTGAAGATACAGAACAGAGTCACAAGAACCAGGAACATCAAGACAGACGGATAGGTAATAGAAAAGTGAGCAGCTATCTAAAACAAAGTTTGTATTTTATTTTTTGCAGAGTGAAGTGGAACGCTCACTAAAACAAACTGGCAGTAACTGCTTAACTTAGAAGGTATAGCACTTAATCAGTTTAAGAAGGGTGCCAAGCCCATTTTGAGCAGCAGTAAAAAATTTAGCACATGGATATGAACAAGAGGCATTCAATATTGGAAATAGCTTGTATTTGTCATTACAGAGATAGAGAAGCAAACAAGGGGCAATAGCTTTATGACTGAAAAATGAAATACGTAAAGGCTTGCTTCAGAGAAATGTATGTAGTATGTTTACATTTGAATAGCAAACGATATTTAAACTACACAGAAGCTATGAAGTTAAAAAGTTTAACTCAATGAAATTTATAATTATATTTATGTTTCAACAGAATCTGATCTAAGATAAGAAACATTAATGAGATACCCCATGAACAAGATCCCTGAAGGATTGAAACATATGAGGAAAAAAAATAAAAAATTCAAGATTGCACCTATAAGTGTTTGTTGCCTTATTAAAGGGCCCTTCCCAACCAACGCTTTGTTGCCGGAGAAGCGAGCCATAGAAAGACTGCATCCACTATCCCAGTCACATAAATCAGTTTGGCATATGGCCACAAAGGTGGACATGCCTGTGCTGGCCCTGGCCAGGTGCATGGTCATACTGGTCAGGAGCACTGCAGCTCTCAGGAACCCCATGGATAAGGAGCCCAAAGAGTCATGGAAGAAAATTCATGAGGTGACAGGGTTAGCCCTTTCAGTAGTCCAGCAGCTTGTTATACCAGCAGAGCCCTGCTTCAATAGGTGGAGGCCATAGGCCATCACCAATTAACTCCCTGAGGAGTCACCACTAGCAGGGCAGGCTGACTGAGCAGTGCAGGCCAGCAAGTACTTAACTGATGCTTCCTCAGACTTCATGATGCTCAGCACTAGGGCCACTATCCTAACCAACTGTGCCAGGAAAACCCTATGGCTCAAGCTGTGGCAAGCAGATGCTGAGTCCAAGGTGACACTGATGAAGCTCCCTTGTAAGGCAAGCCACCTCTTCGGAGAGACTCTGACTCTGTTCCTCTGGGATAGAGCAGGGATGAAGCAGATGGTGGAAATAAAGATCTGTACCTCCCTTCAGAGCACCCCTTTTGTACAAAATTCAAAGGTGCCAGAGGCCAGTCGAGGTTGGCACAGAATTACTTCCAGAATAGTAGGGCAGCAAGATCCTGCTTCCAGGCTAGGTCCTCTCAATCTAAGCTCAGAGGCAATTCTGGAAAATATGGAGGCTTCCATGGGAACAGGTCCAGGGGAGGCACCACTGGAAAAACCCAATGAGATAAGGGGGGGCCCAGTGGACAGTCTTCCATTGGGGGGTCACCTGCAGCTGTTCGCAGACCAATGGGCCACAACTACCAGGGACAAGTTGGTATGTGAAGTAGTTTCTCAAGGCTACACCATAGAACTCACACAAAAGACAATTCTACACAAACTGATGATATCCCCATTGTCATGGGATCCCCAACAAAAGGCAGCAATCCAGCAGTCCCTTCTCAATCATCTCAGGAAAAAGGCCATTGTTCCCATGCCCCCAGAAGAGAGGGGCACCAGGGTATACTCCATGTTCTTTATGGTCCCCGAAAAGACAGGGGGATTATACCCAGTCCTCAACCTGAAGTTTCTCAACAAATTTGTGGTCTACAAGAAATTCAAAATGGAGACACTACAGTCCACTCTGATAGCAATTCAGTCAGGAGACTTCCTAATGTTAATTGACCTAAAAGACGCTTACCTGCACATTTCCATTTGCCTCAGTCTCCATCGCTTCTTCAGGTTTAAAATCAACAGGATCAATTTCAGTACATCTGCCTTACATTCTGCCTGGCCTCGGCCCCAAGAGTTTTTGTTTTTTGCAATTCAAACTTTATTAACACATTTTCACAATGTAGGAGGCAGAAATTATAACATTTACAACTTGTTCCCAGTACAGAGCTTAACTTTGCCCCGCCCACCCCCTCCCCCCCCGGCAGGCAGTATTATGCTCACATTATAGCTTGAACTCCTATAACAATAGCCATATGTGTACAAGGATAACTACCAAATAACAACACTTATGTCCGTGTAACCATGATTAAGGTGTGAAGGGGGTCCCAGATATGTTTATAAATTGGCAACCTATTATGGAGGCTAGCTATGACTTTCTCTGTAAGAAGGTTAGCAAGGATTTAATTCACTCATTCCTGAAATGTTGGACTAACCATATCTTTCCAATGCCTTAATATAAGTTTTTTAACAGATAATGCAATCATGGAGATATGAAATCTCCGAGTCTTAACCTTAATGGAAGACAGGTCACCCAAAAGGCAGATATCAGGTGTGAAACAATCCCACAAACCCAATAAGTGGTCCAGACTAGTTTTGATTGAATCCCACAATGGGATTATTTTGGGACATGACCAGAACATGTGGAGGAGCGTTCCTTCTCCCTTGGAACATCTGGTGCATATGTCTGACTCAAGCAGACCCCATCTCACTAACTTGACTGGGGTATAATACAGGTTGTGTAAAATGTGGTATTGCATAAGGCGTAATCTGCCTTGAGACACATATTTATGACAGAACTTCCATAAGACCATCCAGTTGAAGGTATGTTGGGGAAAGATAGATCCCCAGAACCTGGTCAGAATGAAAGCACCCCCATACCATCGATGAAACAAGTCTTGATATATTTTAGAAATGACATTAGAAGAACAAATGTGCAGACTGGGTGGGCCATAGGCCCTTATCTGCTGACACTGTCTATGTATCTATGTATCTATGTAACCCAATAAGGGGGAAATCTCCAGAATCAGTGCACTAACCGGCTGGTGGGGGGGGGGTACTACCCAGCATGGTAGTGAGCAAATGCTTTAATTGGAACACCTTAAATTGTTAAGATACTGGGATGCTAAATTTCTGGGTAAGTTTAGCTACAGGAAGCCATGCTCCCTCATTGTCCAAAAACGTGGATACTATCCCGTTGCCCACCTGGAACAGCCATGTACAGGGAATCAACTGCTTATTTATAGTGAAGGCCGGGGAGTTCCAAATAGACTGGGACAGGTCCAGGTATGGAGAATAACGCAAGAAAGAACAGAGTTGCGCATATACGTTTAGTGAAGTCGTAAGGGTGGAACATTTACCAGCACCTTGTAAAAGGGACACTTTGACGTGAAACAAAGTTAGAGGATCCATGTTCATAGACCGGATTAATTCTAGTTCTATTTTGAGCCAAGTCAGTCTCAAACTCTTGGGACCCAGACTCACCCACTTCAGGCATTTAGCCAGATGACTAGCCCAGTAATAAATTGCCAAGTGAGGAATCCACAGGCCCCCATCAAATTTAGATGTGGCCAACTTATAGTATGCCATTCAAGGGTATTTATTTGACCAAATAAAATTGGTAAAAATCCTGTGCATTTTTTGAAACCAAGATAATGGGATAAATTAATTAAGAAGGGAAACGGGGTAAAAAAGGTGGGGGAAAACATTCATCTTGATTATATTGATTCAGCCCCAAAGTGAAACTGGGACCTTGGACCACCTATCCAGGTCCTGGACGATTAACTTGGAAAGAGGTTCCAAGTTTTCTCTGAACCATGTGGAGAGGTTACATGTTAATTTAATACCCAAGTATTTTAGCACCCGGGGTGCCCAACACAAGCCGAAAGGTGTAATGTCAGACTTAAAGACCTTGTGGTTTAGGGGAAAAAAGGGAAGATTTATTAGCATTTAATTTATAATTTAAAAGGGAGCTAAATTTGTAATTTCTACACAAGGCCAGGATGGCATGCACGGCTAGGATGAGATAAAGAAGAAGATCATCAGCATATGCTGTGATCTTGATCTCATCACCCACCGAATGCCCTGTATCTCTGCATTGTTGAGGATATTTAGAATAAGAGGTTCCAAATAAAGATTAAATAAGAGAGGGGAGAGGGGGCATCCCTGTCTTGTACCTGAATATAAAAAGAAGGGTTTAGAAAATACACCGTTTCCTGAAATCTTAGCTGACGGCGCTCTATACAATGCACGAATCCAGTCTATGAACAAAGTAGAAAAATGGAAGGCCTTGAGAACCAGGAATAGAAAATTCCAGTTCACATGATCGAATGCCTTCTCAGCGTCCAGGGAGACCAACCCAGCAGGAAAGGTGGCATCCTTGGACTCCGAGAAGACATGTGAAAAGGTGCACAGGTCATCTGAAGATGAGCGCCCCTTCATGAACCCGACCTGGGGCATGCCGATCAGGTCCGGAAGAACCAATGTTAACCTATCGGCCAATATCTTCAAAAGGATTTTGATATCTTGGTTTAAAAGAGATATAGGCCTATAACTCTGTACTAACTCAGGGTCTTTATCCGGTTTGGGGAGGAGAACAATCAGGGCTTCAAACAAATAGGCATCTACAGCAACCCCGGAGAGGATATGTTGGTATAGCCAGTGAAGCACCGGCAATAATTGTTCTCAAAAAACTTAAAATAATGAGGAAAAACCATCCGTCCCTGGGACCTTGTCCAAAGGTAAGGCCTTGATGACCTCCAAAATTTCCTCCAGGGATAATGGTGAGGACAGAAAGTTCCTGTGTGGCTCTGATAGGGTAGGCAGATGGAAGTCTCTTAAGTACCCCTGCAGCATCTCCAGAGGAGGGGGACATTCCATGTCCCTATATAATTGCTCATAATACAATGCAAACACTTGCACTATCTCGGAAGGAGATACCCTCAGAGACCCGTCCACCTGAGCCCGGATTGGGGGAATAAATCTTGCAGATTCCTGTTGCTTTAACCTTAACGTAAGCAGATGCCCTGCCTTTTCTCCCTGATCCATATAACTGGCTCTAGTTCGGATAATGGCTAACTCTGCCTTTTCCCTCAACAAATCTAAATATCTGTCTCTGGCTACCAGAAGTTTCTGCCTGCCCTCACTCAAAGTGTTAACAGAGAAGTTAGCTTCTAGGGACCATACTTGGGACAATAAGGATAATAATTCTGCTTCTTGTGCCCTTTTCCTCTTAGTAGCTAAACTAATAAGAATTCACCGCATGTAAGCCTTAAAGGCACCCCATAAAATGTCCGACTTTGCACTGTCAATCAGGTTAGTTGAAAAGAAGAACTCAATCAGTTATTTTATAAGATTGCAGTACCTGGCATCCTTTAATAATTGTTCATTTACTTTCCAATGGGTCTTCCTTCTAGGCGAATTAAGAAAAGCTAAATTGCATACCACCAGGGAGTGGTCGGAGGTAGGGCCAGGCTGAATTGAAGCAGACATAACCTCGTGGCAGGGAGCCCTGGAAATTAATAAGTAATCTATGTATGGGACGTGCATCTCAAAATCGGGTGAGCCGGAAAGTATACCCTTTGGAATTAGGGTGCAAACACGCCAGACATCACATAACCCGCACTGATCCAACAAGTCCATAAAGACCTTTGCCCAGGGGACAGTCCCCTCAATCCACTACCTGACCTGTCCATGTTAGGGTCCAAGGCCAAATTAAAGTCACCACCCATGATGATCGTAATAGGAAGCATAGGGAGAATAATAGTAATCAGCCTCATAAAAAAGTCAGGGTCATCTATATTAGGCCCGTAAATACTACAGAGTAAAAGTGGTATGGATCAGAGAGTGCTCTGAACCAAGACAAACCTGCCTCGTGGATCCTTAATAACGTGTAAGGAAGTAAAGGGAATGCTTCTGTTAACAATTAGCATGACCCCACAACTGTTAGTGGATCCCGGGGCATTAAAAACCTGACCCACCTGTTGTCTCCTTAGTTGTAAAGCTTCTGACTCTATAGAATGGGATTCCTGTAGAAACATTATCTGGGAACGCAATAGACTTAAGTGCTTAAGCACCTGGTTTTGTTTGGATTTTTTCCTTATCCCCTTCACATTCCAAGTAGCGAAGAGTACATTGTTAGCCATCTAGATCAGTAATAATATGCTCAGAATGATAATCTTCATACAATCACAATGAGAAACCACAATACAAATCCCCTTGAATACTGCTGTACCCCTCACCCATCCCCCGCCCTCCAATACAAACCCATTCTTCCCCTACCCCCCCGTAAAGCTCCCCCACTTTATTTAACCTGTGTGACCAATCCTTTAGACCTGACCATAGAACCCCCACCCAACACCCAACTGTCACAAACAACGCTCAACAAGTACAGCGTCCCCCTAGCCCCCCGACATTTCCCTACAGCCCCAGACAAATTCAACAAACCGCTAGTAAGAACAAGTGAACGTTAAGTAAAAGAAAACTGGCATTTCAAGAAAATCCTGCTACCTTACCCTTACCAACTCCCGGTAGCTAAAGAGAGGTGCTTGGCTATAACATGCGGGCTCAACAAATATACTATTATTTTTAACAGGGTACATGTAGCCTGCTAAGAAATCATAGTCGCCCAAGAACCCCCGGAACTGGAGATAGGAGAAAGGGCCTGTTTACCTCTGGATCTTGCCAACACATGGACAAAGTAACCCAATAAGGGGAGTATTAAATAACCTAGGCCTCGAACAGAAAGCCATGCAGAGGAAAACAAGCCCCGTGTTGGCAACTATTGCTAAACTTGAAAGCATGTGCACTAAGCTCCCTCTTGTGGTTCTGGAGCAAAAGTGCACCACTACACAAATAAAAAGGAAAAGCCCAGCATATCCCTTTAATTAAGCTAACACAAAATTGAGTAGTGAGCCAAGGGGGTATAAATCAACCATCCCCTTACTGCTGAAACAAGGTGCTTCAAACTAAAACTGAAACAAAATACACCTTCCCCCAAGTAAGCAAACCATTCATTCAAAACAGTCCCTTGGTATGAACTTCAGTCCCTTGCTTAAATTCAATGAGAAAGTGTCCCAATCCAAATAAACACAGCGAACTGAGGACTCAACCTCCTTAAATATTGGGTTCACCCGAACTCAGACAGATAATTGCACTCATTTCCATCGTTCCTCTTGAAAAGCAAAATCAGCCTAACAATTCAGTGCGCCCTCTCATCATTAATGCAGGACTCTTCATGGGTCATGGAACAGGTCCGGCAGGGCCAGTTTAAGGCTGGAGAGCCCCAAGATTTTTCACAGAAACACTAACTGTGATCACCACAGCTCTCCACAAACTGGGAGTACACATCATTTCATATTTGGATGACTGGCTCATACGAACAAAGTCAAGGGCACAAGCCCAGAAGGACACGGGGACTGTAGTGCTGTGCCTCCAACAGCATGGGTGGATCGTGAACCGGGACAAGAGCCAGCTTACCCTTATGCAAGAAATCACCCACCTGGGGGCCAGGATAAACACCTCTTCCAGCAGAGTTTTCACAACTAAAGACAAGGTGGCGAACATATTGAACCTGCTAGAGTCAATATGGTCACAGCCCTACTGGTCGGTCCTTATGTACCTTTGGTTACTGGGACTTATGCCTTCATTGATAGCCATGGTACCATGGGCATATCTGCATATGAGGCCACTCTAGAGGTATGTACTGGACAACTGGGATCAGTCATCCCAGGACTTTGAGTACTTACTCGAGGCCAGCCAAGACATACTAAGCAACCTCGATTGGTGGATGGTATGTGGCAATCTCCTCAAGAGGATTCCATTATCATCACCTCCCACTGTGATGATCACAACAGATACCAGCCTCTCGGGCTGGGGAGCCTTTCTGGGTTGGCATGTCACTCAGGAAACATGGTCACCGGGGGAAGCTTGATTTCCCATCAACATCTTGGAAATGGCTCTACCATGCCGGTTCAACATCCTTTATGTTGACCTGCATCTCATCGACAGGAATCACTTTGACCACAAGTTGCAGTCTACATGATTCCTGTGTGTCTACAGGTCCAATTTTTTTATCGGGGGCTTCACCCCCCGAACCACCAATGCAGGGGGCTCTGCCCTGCCCCCTCGTCTTTAGGATTCTCAACTCCAGTCAGTGTTGATTTGGGGTGGGGGTGCAGAACCGGGAGACAACATGCTCCTGTCTCAGGCACACCAACACAGTGACCTGCTGGCAAAGTGTTGATTTTGCCAACAGGTGTGTCTTTTGCTGTGTTGGTGTTACCGTAGGGATAGCATACCCTTGGAAATTAGTGTGGTATACAGGGCACTGCTGCTCTTCACTCCATGGGGGATAGGTCAACTAGTGCTAATCTGAATCAACAATAAGGTCACCATGGTATACATAAACAAGCAAGGTGTAACCCACAGCAGAGTGATGCTCCGGGAAGCGCTGCAGTGGAGAAGCATTTGTCGATGATCTCAGCCACATAGCTGGTGGGCAAACTGAACTCACAGGCCAACTGGCTCAGTCGAATGACTCTCAGCCAGGTAGAGTGGCAGTTGAACCCCCAGATGTTTTGGACTCTGGCTTGCAGATGGGGCCTGTTTCAGATGGATCTGATGGCCTTGAGACACAACACCCAGCTACCAAATTTTTACTCCCACCTTCCTGATGCCCAAGCTGAAGAGGTCAACACAATGGCAGCACCATGGAAGTTCAAGAAGCCAGACATTTTCCTCCCACTTCCTATGATCATGACAGTACTCCTCAAAATCAGGGCCACGAGACCAAATGTACTGTTGATAGCTCTGGACTGCCTGAGGAGATCATGGTACTCCCTGTTCATGACGATGTTGGGCGACTGTCCTTGGCCTCTGCCTCAGCATCTGGATCTTCTGATTCAGGGGACAATTCTGCATCACAACCCCAAGATTCTTTGGCTGACAGCATGGATGTTGAAAGGACAAGACTGTTGAAGGAGGGGTACACTCCCAGGGTGGTTGATCATCTATTGCAATCCCGAAGATCTTCGACAAACAGGACTTATCAGAGACATTGGCATTTTTTCTGTAAGTGGTGTACCGCAAAGGCTTTGTCACCTTCAGTGGTGGGCCTGCATCAGATTCTTGACTTTCTCAGTGATGGTGCTGACAAGGGCCTGGCCTACTCCTTTTATGAGTCCAGGTGTCAGCCATCACTGCCATGTGGGGCCACTTCCAAAGGTGGGGAATATTGGGTCACATCCCATTGTGGTTCAATTACTACATGCAGTGCAGCTTGCCTCACCCCGGGCCCACCCTGCATGCACCCTTTGGCAGCTTAAGTTGGTACTTGAGGGACTTCATAAGCCTCCATTTCTTGCTCAGTCTCCCTATTGGATAACCCTTAGAACAGTTTTTCTAATGGCAATGTGTTCTGCCAGAAGGGTGGGAGAGCAACAGGCCTCGTTATGCAGGGAACAATTCATGACTTTCCATAATGACAGAGTGTCCCTGATGACCATTCCTTCTTTTACCCATAAAGTGCTTTCCTCATTCCATATGGAGCAGGCCATCCATCTACCTGCCATGTGGAAGGTTACAGGAAGCCCCAGTGGGAATCCTCACCCTTTGGATATGGTTTCCTTACTCAAAGAATATCTGACTATGTCTGAGAGCTTTCAAAAGTGAGATAGATTGTGTTTTTTTCTGGCAAGAAAAAAGGCCATGTAGCCTCTAAGGAGGCTATTGCTCGATGGATCAGAGAGGCTATACTAGCTACATATCAAGAGTGGGTCAGACCCCGAGGCATTAGGCGCATTCCACTAGAGCATTGCCAACTTCATGGCTCAAAGAGGAGGAGCATCTGTGCAGCAGATCTGTGCGGCGGCTACTTGGTCTTCAGTTCACACATTTGTGTGTCATTACAGACTCGATGTGGCATCAGCAGATAGGGCCACACTTGACAGGGCCATGCTTCAGGCAGTGACAGACTTGGGTTGATGGCAGGGTTCGTTTTGTGCCTTCACAGATGTTTATGGGCACTGCTACAAACTCCCATTTGTGATGACTTACGAGCACTGGAAAAGTTGTAGGGGATAATGGTATTTACTCACCTGGTAAAGGTGATTATTCCTGCAACCTTTACAGTGCTTATATTCCCTACCATGTTGGATGAACCCAGATGCTGTGCCAACCTGAATCACTCTGACTTGGCCAGGCTTCCCAGATTTCGGGGCCTACTGTTTCTGCCCTACTGTAGGTGGCCAATGCCATCCAACAAAAGGTTGTCATGACCACTAGTTAATCATTTATTATGTATTATTATACGTTGTTTCACTGTAGACTCTGTTTATGCATGTTAGGTCACAGTAAATGATAATGACTTCAGGTGTGTAATGTACTCTACAAACACAAGAGTGACTCATTATTTGTATACTTGTCTTTTCCATCAAGTAAGTGTTTTACCATTTGCAAGTCGCAGTATTGTGGGTCTTACTTATTTCACCAGGGTCTTTGCCTTGGCATTCTCATGGGTGTTCTCTTTTATGTTCTCTCTTTTCTTGCTAGGGAAGTTTCATGCTGGTATGTCTGGTCAGAGCCAAGGGTTTGGCTGCTGGCAGACCAAAAAGACTTATGATCATGCATCAGCCAATTGGATCATGGTGGATACTCATTTGTGATGACTTATGAGCACTATAAAGGTTGCAGATATAATCATCTTTACCAGGTGAGTAAATGCCATTTTTAATGACAAACTCCAGGCTGGCAGGTAGCCTGTTGCCTGCAGTCTCTCTCTCCTCTATCTTCTCTGTCTCTTCTTTTCTCCCCCTCCCTTGATGTCAGATTCTATCCACCAAAAAGAGAAGCCTTTAACAGGACACTGGAACCAATCAACCAACTCACATTTCTGCATTCTAATAGAGACGTGTAGCTCCTTGCACATTAATGTGTCATTCCATTCATTATGTAAGCAATAATACCCAACAGGGTGGGCAGTATTGGGCTATACTGAACCACCGAGGGGCGTAATGAGGCCAAACGCCACAGGCGGAGGGCCTTAGAGCCCCTGGAAGGTCCGGTATAGCCATACCGCCCACCCTGGAGGGTATTATTGCACTTAGAAAATGGATTACTATATAATATATGCTTGAAAAAAGAAAAAAAATTGTTTAAATGCTAAAACTCATTTATTTTGTAATAAAATAGTTCCTCTGCCTCCATTAGAATGCTCGTTTTTTTAACTAGGGAGTGTTGAGGAGTGGGGAGCTGATTGTCATGGTTAAAGCCATATACAGACACACACAGTGTAGATGCTTACCTGCATGACCGGCATAAAATTTGTTGGGATTTAAAAATTACAGCCTCCAATGAAGTGCAGACTGTGCAGTTCTTTGCTGCTGAGCACTGGTGTCTGAGTGAGAGAGAAAGCAAGAGAGCGAGAGAGAGAGAGAGAGAGATAAGGAAGCAAGTGATTTTTCACCTGTTTTACCAAAACAGCATGACAGCAGTGTGACAGATATAGAGAAACCCCTTGATTCCGGGAAGCATTTCCTGTGCACCTCTCTCCCTCTCAAACAGCAGTATGAAAGAGACAGGGAAACCCCTTGAGTCAGCCTAGAGTTTTCAGCCAGGCAAACGGAAAAGCAACAGCAGGTAGGGCAAAACTAGAAGTAGCGGTAGTCACTTGTGCACCTCTCCTCTTCTCAGGTGCCTGGTGCCGCCTTCTCCCTAACGTGACCTGGAGAGGATGAATGATTTGGGAGAGTTGGGGAGAGGATCCATGGTAGTCTGCAGGCTGTGCATTTCTGTGTCCCCCCAGCCCTATAATCTCATTTTTTTTTCATTTGTGAGTCTGGCAGCTGACAGGGTGATCAGGGAAATGGAGCTGAAGTAAGTTTACTTGTCAGGATGAGAGGATGGGAATGCAAGTAGTGGTGTGTGTGCTCATTCCAAGAGTGCAGAACAAAACCTGACTGGAGCTGTCATTAAAAAAAAAAATGGACATTTGTACTTCTATCAAAGTGAGCTTAGAGCGGGCGAGTGTGTTGTGGAGGAAGTGCTTCATAGCAGTAGCGTTGAGCACACGACGACGTGCTAGAGCTCATATTGTTTCTGAGTGTGTGGAAAAACTCTTGATTGCTTTTTTTTAATAATAGCTACGTCTAGTGGAGGGGGGCATGAGACATGGGTTTGTGTGGGTGACGATGGCACTGGCACTTCAGTGGTGGGCAGGATTGTACAGTATTTGTATTGCAGCTGAGTGAGTCGGTGCTTTGTCCCGCTTACTGAGTGGGGAAAAAATGGCAGTTACTCTGGCACAGGGATATGGCATAGGGGTGAAAGAAAAGTAAAATGATGTCGGGCTGTGGCGGTAAGGTACATGGGAAGGGAGATGGTTGGAGGATTGGGCTGGGTGTCAGCTCTCGCTAAGCCAGAGAAAAAAAATGGTGGGTATTTTAAACTGAAATTTCCAAAGACACAGTTATACTGGTGGTGATCAGGTTGGTTGGGGCTGGTACTTTTAATACCCAGGCTCTGTTGCCTGATAGATGCCCACCTTGCCAGGGCTATCAGCAAATCAGAGCCCAAGATTTTTGAAGCCCATTTTCTAAATCTCAATTAATTATAATTACTTAATAACAACTGGTGACCCCCTATGACTGGATATGTACTCCTGATAAAACACCACAATATCCTGATGAATTCCATATTAACTTGGGAACGGGTTATTATGTCATTTTCCTCCTCGTGCTGTCACTTCACTGAAGCACAAAAACACGCTGCATTAAGACGAATTCAATAGCTGGTCAGGGACACGCTTGCTCACGCAAACAGAGCTTATAGTTTTTCTCTCTGCTGAAACTTTGCACCAGTTATTATAAAAATAACGCCTGTAGAAAGTTTGTTTTATCAGAATTTTTCACACACCCTCGGTGTGTGATAATCTCATAAACCCCTCAAGCTTTACTCTCGGGGTTTATGGATTATCACACACTGAGGGTGTGTGAAAAATCCTTATAACACACACCTGCACAAGTATTATTCTGTTTGTCATCCTAAGCCCAATAGATCTTAGCCCAAACTCTCTGCATAACTTGTTGATGGCTAACCCTTTGATGCCAAGTTGTACTCATTCCTCTGTCTTTTTAAGAAAATTCCATGGAACATGTGGGCTTACCAGCATAGAGTCAATTGGGTGTCAGAGACCCAAAAAGAGTCCCTAGGTGGAGCCTAAAGGGACTATAAACCTTGTCACTGGGACGTGCTGCTTTTAACCATACTGCAAAGACCAGCGTCCCATTTGTGATCATGAAAGGCTAGGAGAGTTAGTTGTGTCCAAAAACAGGTATATT
This sequence comes from Neoceratodus forsteri, assembly GCA_016271365.2. NCBI lineage: Eukaryota > Metazoa > Chordata > Ceratodontiformes > Ceratodontidae > Neoceratodus > Neoceratodus forsteri. Next base: position 1,270,273,775 of record CM057453.1, read on the forward strand.
ACTGTGAATCAAAATGATCTATACCAGTTAGTGTTTAATTTTTAATAAATCAGGAAAGAATGGAAAGAGTTGTCATGGGAAAAGAAGAGGGAAAGGAAGCTTTATTTACTATTTACTTGTCCAGGACAGCCCAACTAAGAAATGTATTTTTTCAGTTGGGTCCTGCTTCTACCAAATCTTACTGCTGGCAGGAATGAGGCACATGGAGGTAAAGACCCAGTGAGTCAGCCACAGTGGTTAGGAGAGCTGTAAACATGGGATCACATTTCACAGTTCTGTGTGCCATGACTGCATGTCCTTCAGCTTACCCTTTCTCTTTCAGCTACAGCCATTGCTGTAATGCAAACATTAAAGAGCTTATACTACAGTCCAATGATTACCTGGGTAGCGTAAGAAATGAGAATGGAATTTGGCAAAACAAATACTGTGAGTCATGAAAGCAGGGAACATGGTAGGGTGGGTGGGATTTAGACATAAGAATCCTAACAGTAAGGGGCGTGGCTTGACCACCAAAGGAATGGCAGCATAATTCTTGGGCTCCTCCTCACTGAGAAAGAACCGTGGCGGGTTGGTCTAATCCCAGGATGTAAATCTGTTTTTGTTGCTGAATACCTGCTGGGGGAACTGCCCTTAATCGGTCAGTGTGCTCTTCCTGACTGAAATGTACTGCAAAACTGCTAAAATTCACCAGCTATCCGGGAGAGGTGCAGCTCAACTAGGCCAAAGAAATTGTAGGCCTAAGCCTCGGGACTCACGGTGCACCTGCCCCATACAACCTATAGATGGAGTTCATTTCAGCATCCATGCCAGCTCAATCAACCCCGATGAAGACAGCAACCGAGGCCCCTCTACCCGTAATCTCCCCAATACCAGATGCAAATGTGCAAACGCCATCAGTGACTGGATTCTAACGTATATCACCCGAATGCTTGAGGCGGTTTTGTTGCGAGTTGATACCATCAATACTACGCTTACAGACACTACTGCGGAGGTACATGTAATGCAGGACTGTTTAAATGTTGCAGAGCAAAAGGTGAAAACTTTTGAATTACAGCAAGCTAAACTAAAACAGAGAATACGAATGCAAGACTTATGATTGGAAACACTACTAGCCAGAGTGGAGGACCAGGAAATCGGGGGTAAACGCAATAACCTCCAACTTATCGGAGTCCCTGAGGGTGCTGAGGAAACCTCTATGGAAAAGTTTCTCAATGAGTTACTCCCTAAGATGCTGGGAGAGCACTGGAGAGGCCCTGTTAAAATTGAAAGGGCGCAACAGATTGTTGGAAGGAAAGACAAACAGCAACTAGCTCTAAGGCCAATCGTGGCATATTTTCTGAGATACTCTACAAAAGAACGCATCTTAAGTGCTGCTCGGGACCTGGGTGAAATCAGGTGGCAAGGGGCGCTGATTTCGATATACAGAGACTTTGCACAAGAAACAGCGAACAAGCGCAGGGCCTTTGGCCCGATTAAGAAGGTACTATCAGTCCATAATTTTCAGTATAGATTTAAGGGTCTTACCAGACTGTTAGTGTCTAAAGAGGGGAGAGAGTTGCTGGCAGAGGCTCCTGAGGAGATCAAAAGGTGGGCCTCTAAGTATTGGCCCAATTTCCCCCCTTAAACTTCATTTCCCAGAAGGCTATGGGAACCCTCAGACTCCAGAGCTAGGAACCAAAATCACCAACCATGGAACCCTGAGGACAGAAGTGTAAAGGAACCAGAGCCTTGGTCTGATGAGCCCCCCCCCCCCAGGGAGAGATCTACCTCTGCAAATGTCAGATCTACACCTGCAGCAGCTGTTGATTCAAACCTGCCTTTTCTCCCTCCCAGAAATACCAGCCTGATTCCAAGACAGCGACAGTGCTCTAGGAGTGGACAACAGCTTTCCCCAGATCTGCAGAAAACAGCCCCACCAGCAAAAATGCCTAGAGATGAGCCTTTAGAGCTCTGCTCTGATTGTCTTGTGGGTGAACCTGAGTCCTCCCTGCCTAATCAAAGAAGCTGCATGGAATGGGCTGATATCCCAGAACCTTCTCTGTTGGAGGTGGTTGACATCTCCAATCAGCTTAAACCAGGGATTGAATCGTATGCAGCAACGGTAGCTTTTGAAGAAGTCCCAGCCTCTGGAGAGTGATCCCAGTTAAATAATAACTTGGGATGGTGAACTTTCTGACTGAACCTTGACTGCATGGACTGCAGGTTATAATATTCTCCTGCATGATATAGTAATTGTTGGGGTTAATAGTAACATAGAAATATGACAAAGTTTCTCCTCTCTTTGATGGTTGAAACTCCTTGAAGAATAATGTCCAGGCGAAGAAGGCCCTCCCAGGCCCCCCCTTCATTCCCCCCCATCACCACCTTCTAAGTCAGATATATGGGAAGTACAAATAATGTTGGAGTTGCTGAAATTTCAATGTTTTGGATTAATAAGAAAGCTGCACTGTATGGGCAAATGCTACGGGGCTTGGCCCTTATGTTTCGATTAGGTAGTTCTACTCCCTTCCCTTTTCTTTTGTAAGTAATCCCCCTTCCTCTCCCCCATACTTGGTTTAGCCCTTCCCCTTTCCCTCCACCCCAGGATTATACTTTCTCCTGGGAATGTTCCTCAGCTGAGGATGGCTAAACCCAGTTGAGTTGTGACTCACATTAATAACCCCTGGGCGCAGATGTAAGCAGAGCTGAGGATACGGCTATCGTTTATCCTCTTCCTGGAAATGTCTGTAGTAGTTAGCAGTTAACTGCTGGTTGAATATAGTATAGAGAACTCAAGCCAGTGTAGCACAGGCTTTCTGTCCTTACTATTGTAGTACTTAGTTCTAGTTAGGGTAAATATTACTGTTCACATATACACTTTCTGTGGCTATTATTGTCAAGTAATAATCTCTCTCGTGTGATAGGGCATAGCTCTCTCTAGCTTTTGAATAATAAGATACAGTTCATCTCTCAGGTAGTAGCTCTTAAGCAGGGTACTAAAGGTCCACCCCTTTAGAATAGATCAGAGAAAGCTCAGAGGTTCCTGATATATTATTAAGATGCCTCCAGCTATTGTACGGGGTCTTCGTCTCGTGTCATGGAATGTAAAGGGTTTGAACCACCCCTTTAAACGAACCAAAGTGCTGCACTATCTGAGCTCCATGAACACAGACATAGCTCTTTTGCAGGAGACACATCTCCTTAATAAATCCACTCCTTAGCTCAAGAAGTCATGGGTTGGAACTGTGTTTGCTAGTTCAGCAGCTACTAAAACAAGGGGAGTAGCTATCTTAATTCGGAAAGTGAGCAACTGGGTAATGGAGGAGTCCCGTGCTGATAAGCAGGGGAGATGGGCAATAGTTAAACTGAAATCTGGCCTGGACAGATTGATAGTGTGTAACCTGTATGTTCCAAATGTGGACCAAGTGGAGTTTTTTCCAAATTTGAGCCAAGCTATTGCTGGAATAACACAGTCTGACTTTACTATTCCTTTGATAATAGGAGAGGATTTTAATGTAGTACCAGATATATTCCTGGATATATCCCGGCCCACATCCCAGACCCATACAAAGGCACATGCTGCTCTGCAAGAAATGATAGCAGAATGAGGCTTAGTGGACATCTGGAGGTATGCCCATCCCTCAGGCCATGGCTACACGTATTACTCCCCCCCCCCACCGCATGATGCCTATAGTTGCATTGACTATTGGTTAGCTAATCAGCCAGCCTCAAGTGCCATCTTGAACAATGACATAGGCAACATAATTATGTCAGACCATGCGCCAGTGTCACTTACCTACACCGCCCTTGAAAGTCATAGTACGGGTACTAGGTGGAGATGTAACCCTTTGTTAATCAGTGATCCTGAATTTCAGCAAAAAAATGCGAGAAGTAGCTCGGAAACATTTTACTTTCAATAAGACTGGGGAAGTCTCAGTGAGTGTGATCTGGGAAGCATTTAAAGCCACTCTGAGAGGGCACATCATTGCCTTTGCTGGAAATTGGAACAGAAACCAAAAAAAAGAGATAGAGCTGCTACAATCAGAACTCACTGACCTAGAGGGCCGGTTTAAAGCCTCCCAGACCACTGCCACGGCTTCTATGGATCCCTCATTGCTGAGGCATATAGTGGGACTCAAATATCGAATAAACTCACTGCTACAGCATAAGGCTGAATGGACCTGGTTTAGGGCTAAACACCGCTATTGGGAGGGAGGTGATAAGGGGGGAAGCTCCTTGCCTATCAGTTGAGGAAGCAGCAAGCATCCTCAAAGATTCATGCCCTCCGTACCCCCATAGTCTCAGTGGTTAGTGACGTGAAGGGCATTAATGAGACCATGAAAAATTACTATTAGACAATATACCAATCCAAATCCATAGATACGAGGTAACAGCTTTCACATAAGCTATGTCAGTTTTGTCAGGGGTTTACAATGCCATCATTAACGCGAGAGCAAGTTGACCTTTTAGATCGTCCTATAACAGAGACTGAAGTGCGACAAGCCTTATTTCGCATGGCCAAAGGTAAAGCTCCCGGACTGGATGGAATGACCATTGAACTATATCAAACCCTGGACCAGGAAATTGTGAACCCCTTGTTGCTTGCTCTGCAATGTGCCCACTCTTCAGGCTCCCTCCCCCCCACAATGAATGAGTCTTTAATTACGGTCATACCTAAAAAATCTGACAATCCCCCGAACTGGTATAATTTTTGCCCCATATCATTACTGCCAGTGGACACAAAGATCCTGGCTAAAATATTGGCTACTAGGTTGCAGAATATCCTTGACTCAATCATCCATCCATCCCAAGTAGGCTTTATGCCTGGAAAGGTAGGCTCAGACAATACCAGATTGCTACTGAATCTGAAGTGGGTGGCAAGCAGAGCTAAAATTCCTATGGCTGCCTTAGCCATTGATTTTGTAAAGGCCTTCGACTCCGGAGAATGGAATTACCTCCATGAGGTCCTCGTATATATGGATTTGGTCCCCAATTCTGTTTGTGGGTCTCGACTCCTTACAATTCCCCAAAGGCTAAGATCCTTACCAACTCCACCATCTTTTCCTCTTTTCCACTATAAAGGGGCACACATCAAGGCTGTCCTCTATTCCCCCTGCTTTTTCTAATTGCCCTGGACCCCCTAATCCGTGCTCTTGACAATACGGAAGGGCTTTCAGGCATACTGGTACATGGCAAATCATATACTGTGGCTGCTTATGCTGATGACTTACTACTTACCCTATCTTGCCCCCAAGAGTCACTACCAATAGCCCTCTCAGTTCTTAATAGTTTTGCAGAACTATCAGGTCTTCAGGTTAACCAACAGAAGACTGTACTTGCTCCACTGAACCCACTCTGCCTACCAGATTGCCTTCATGTCACAAAATTAAAATGGGCTCCACAAGATTTTTCCTATTTGGGAATCTGTGTACCTTCTAACTGGGCAAATTTTGAATCAGCTAACTTTTCCCCTCTGCTAAAACAATTAAGTGTAGAACTGGAGCGATGGAAAAAAAAACTACATTTGTCTCTGATGGGTAGAGTGGCTTCGGTGCGCGTGCTACTACTTCCGAGGGTGCTGTACTTATTTAATAATCTTCCAATAAGATTATCTCCCAAACTCTTTGCTTCCCTTGAATTTATGGTCTCCTCTCTAATATGGGAGAAAAAGACACATAGATGGGGGAAAAACAAGCTTAGGACACACTGGACTAAGGGAGGTCTTGGAGCCCCTTGGTTTTTGAATTATCATCTAGCATGCACTGTGGCACTAATAACAAAATGGTTTGTACCGCCCAATACAGCTTGGCCAGTGTGGGTTGGTCTTGAAAGAGACCTGGCTGGCCCTACTCTGCTTAGGTCCCTGCTGCGCTCTAGTGGCTCTTCAGGAAAGGGCCTCTCCCCATTCATATGTCACTCCCAATACGCCTGGCATCACGTTATGACACTGTCCAATACCCCCAAGAATGCATGGGCCCCACCCCTGGCTTATGCAGAGCTATGGTGCAACACCTTCATAACGCTAGAGGGACAACCCCTTAATTGGTCTACTTGGGGGAAGAAAGGCATTCGCTATGTGAGAGATCTTATGATGCCTGGTTTGAATACACTATTATCCTTCGCTCAGCTGAAGAATAAATTTAGTCTTCCAAATACTGACTTTTGGCTGTACCTTCAGATACGTAGCCTTATCTATGCCCTTTCTGCCCAAGTACTATCAGATAGTAAATGGAGGTGGCTTTCTACTCTGCATAAGGAAACATCCTCACGGGGTCACATAGGCAAATTTCACGCTATAGGCAGAGACTCCTTACCAGACCCCACTGAACATTGCATAATCCGATGGGAGTCCGAGATGGGTGTAACAATACCAAACACCATATGGACCGGGTGTCTTCAAAATGTGCATAGGTTGTATAAAGATGCTAAGAGTCAATTAATACAGTTAAAAATCCTGTTGGGCTGGTATAGAACCCCAGCCGTTCTGTGCGCAGCAAGACTATTGCCACACTCCAATTGCTGGAGATGCCAGCAACCCGGAACCCACCTCTTTCATATAATGTGGGCATGCCCACAACTCTCTGCTTTCTGGGATGCAGTTGGGCGAGACTGCTGCTTGGTGTTAGGTATAAGGAAGCTTCAGCTAGATCCTAAACTACTGCTGGGAGACATGTCTAGCCTCCCTACACTCCCAAAGGCCCTATGGGAGTGGGTCATGATGGCCCTATTAGAAGCCAAATGGCTCCTCCTAATGCAATGGAGACAAGCCAACAGTCCAAGCATAAGACAATGGCATACAGCCATAGCTAAACTGGCACTGTTCGAAAGGCTGACCTATGCTCACCAAGGTCAATTGGCTCATTTCCATAGTAAGTGGGATTCTTATTTCAACTCGCCACTATGTAACCCCCCCCCCCGGAATACTCCTTCTGCTAGCTAGTAGATGGGCCGTGCTAGGCGTCTCAGTTGTTTAGGAATAAATGAGCAGCTACAGTTAAGAAATATAGGTTATATTTATGTGGATATATGTGCAATGATCATTGATGTTTAGCTTTTGGCAATGTACTATATACTGCAAGACTATGGACCCTGAAGATTTTACTACATGTATGAGAGAACTGAACATGGAAGTGTAATGTAATGCTGAAAACTCTAATAGAATCTTTTATGATAAAAAAAATAAAAGAATCCTAACAGCATATTTCCAAACTTTGGGGACATTGGGTTTGTAACACTAACAGTTTAATTCCAGCCTTTGTGTCGTTTGTGTATTGAGCAGTTGCAACCCTAATGAGCATTAACACAGTTTTTTTTTTTTCCCATAAATATACATTATACATGTACTAGCATGGTAATGCCAAAATACTCTACAGTTAATAGGGTTGTGCTGAGGTTTCATTAGAAAGGAATATTTTCACAGCCTTATAACGTGGTCATCTTAGACCCTAGGACTGTGAAATTTGGTATGCAGCTTTTCAATCATATGGTCTCTTAGCCATCTATTTTATGAATATTGGCTTTATACTTTTAGAGATAAAAAGAGCTGAAATTACATATTTCTGCCTGAACTGGCACCTTCATTTTTGCCTTCAGATAGCTAAAAACAGGGGCATCACCAGAGGTATAAAGTTGGGGGGGGGCAAATGCCCCACAGTCAAAATCCTAACATAGCTAGGGGGTTCTGGGGGCATGCCCCCTGAAATTATTTTAGATTTTTATCTTCAAATGGTGGCTTTTCCTGCATTTTAATGGTGAAATATATGTCTGAGAAGCCTGGTTATCATGACATCTATTAAATGGTACATGTACAAAAATTTGGTTACTGGACCAGTGAGAATGATGGAAAGAGAGACACCATTATCCCAGCAGATCTGCTGGGAAGGTTATAGTTCCCCACAACAAATAAGAGACCATTCAGACACCATTATCCCAGCAGATCTCCTGGGAAGGTTACTGGACCCCAGAGCAAACAGCTACCACTTCCACACTGAATAATTCTGAACAAGTCACTTAACATTCCTGCCCTTAATCTCTCTGCATGCACCCTCTCCCTCTCCCACTCTCTCTCCCTCTCTCTCTCTCTCTCTCTCTCCCCTCAATTTCTGTAGTCTTTTCATCTCCTGTGTGTGTAAATTATCCCTCCCCTCCTAGTCTTCTTGGATTCTAAGGAGTTTGGGGAGGAAGTATTTTTTCACAAAGAGGGTTGTGGATGCATGGAACAGCCTCCCTGAGGAGGTCGTGGAGTCAAGAACAGTGGGGGAATTCAAGAATGCATGGGACAGGCATAAGGTAATTCTAGTGGGGGGTAGGAGGAAGTAAGCTGTTGGTTAACTAGGATCTGCAGCTTATCTATTAGGTAGGAAAATGGTCAGACTAGGTGGGCCAAGCGGTCCTTATCTGCTGTCAAATTCTATGTTTCTATGACTTGCATGATTGTGTCTATGTAGGCTGCTATATAAAAAGGCAGCAAAATTCTCTCCCTCCCTCCCTCTTTGGATTGTAAAGCACTCAGGAATACAGTCTGTATGAAAGGTGCCATATAAATCAAAATTTCTTTTCACACAAGCCACAGGCACAGATCTTCCTTCTCTAAACTGCCAGACAACTGTGTAAAGACTTTTGCTGCACAGCCTTTTAGATGTGTACCACATCTGTGCCTGTCTGAACAATATACCTGCTGTGTAAGCAATGCTGACTGTGTTGGCATGGCAGCTACTAAAAGGTGGTCACCAATCCCAATCCCAATTTATGTCAGTCACTCCCAGTCCTGTCCAGGTGTTCCCTCCTACAAGGCAAGGCATGCCAAACCTCTCATGCTTCTGAACCCACTGAACAGAGTCCAAGAGACTAACGGAGGCATAGCGCATTTGTCGTAAACCCCCCAGTGCTCCCTGTCAGATTGGGATCTAGCTAACCTGGGAGTGATGATGACAAATCCCTGCTCCAAGCTCTGAGCTCTCCAATGGTGATGTCCTGACTCCTGTCCCAATGTTCTCTTTGTCGACAGCACAGTACACAGCAGCCAGCCACCAGTGCACTCAGTTTGCTCATGAGACTTACTTTATTTTTTCTCCATCTGACTTGTGAGTGAATGAGAGTAGTGCCCCAGAGTTTGCCAGACAAGCAGACCAAACAGGACGCAGGGAGGGAAAGGGATAACTCCCCACCCACCCCATGCACAACTAGCTGCCTTATTGACCAAACTGGCTGGCTGACCATTTCCTGTCTCTAACCCCCTTCCCCTCCCCTCCTGGAGCCTTCTGGCGCTGGATCGTTTCTCTTGGCCAGGCCAGGTCTCCGTCCAGTGCCTAAAGGGCCCATAAATCGGCCAAATGGGCTGATCTTAGCCCCAGTTACCCAATCATCTGTCCAAAAGCCAGATTCACCTCTTGGCTAGAAAGGGTCTTCCCTGCTAGCCAGTGGCAGTTCTAGACTGGGTGACTGACATGGTAGAGAGCACAGGAGTATGGATGCCTGGAGGCTTACCTGAAGCTCAGTTTCATAGCTCCTGGGTAGCTGTTCCTCTACAGCCAGTGTTCCTCAGGGGTCTCCAGCAGCAGCAGCAGTCACACCTTAGCTCTGGAAAAGGACCAGCAGTCCTCCTGATGTCCAGCAGCAGCCAGTTCCATAGGGTGAGCTCCCTTTAGTTATCTGCTCCCTTGGTTTGCAGTTTTTGTATTGGGGTTTTCTGGGGTGTCCTGGTGCTGGGTGCCTCGTAGTGCATGTAGCACAAGCATCACATTTCAGATTCAAAGTGACGAGGGTAATGCTCACCCAAGTTATCTTTTGTTCGAATAAAAATATGGCTTGGCAAGTCTATTAGTTTGCTTCCTGTTATTTGGCAGAATAAGTGTGGCATGGGTTGTTTTTTTGGGGCTGCCATTGCAGTTCCCCTGTCTCCCCTCTCCAGTATGCTGGCTGTTTTTTTGGTTTTTCTGGCGTTGACATTGGGTGTTGCCACACATGAGGCTGCCATTGCAGTTCCCCTGTCCTTCCCCCTTTGTTTACTGCCTCTAGTGCCACTTGCTGGTTGGCAGGCTTTTGTCCTGCCAAGCTTTGCTGGAGTGGTTATTTTCTCCTCTTTGTTTTGTTAAATTTCTTTCTCTTCCCCTTTGTGGGGGCTCCAGGTGTCTGGGTGGAAACCAGCACCCGGACCACTAAAGTTCTGCCCTGCCACTGTTCGGGGCAACCAAAGCACTGGGTGGGAGCAGAGCTTCCCGACCTCCACCACTAGCACCACCAACGATTGCAGTGGGATCTGGAGGACCTGGGCCAGGCAAAGAAAAAGGAAAGTGCGCTTCATGTGGTAGAGCTATAAAGTGCTGACTCTAAACCATGGCTTCTTTTTTTCTCAGAAAGCAGTGAAGCTGTGAGTCTTTACATTTTTCAGGGAAATGATTTGGGGGGCTTGAGCTTACGTTAGGGGGGCTTCAGCCTCCCTGAAAAACAGCCTGGTGACACTACTGGCTAAAAACAACAGATAAGAGCTGAGCTGTGAAACTTACAGATTTTGTAGGTGTATATTGGGAGCAGGTCATTTAGGGTGCTTTGTTTAAAAAATTACTTTTTGAGTTAATGGCAATTAAGTGGTATGCGTGTTAAAAGTATCACGTAAAAAACAACTACAACTACACATACATTTTTTTCCATGTTAAAGTTCTACATGCACAACAACTTTCAGCCAATGTGACTTTTTAAAAACTTAAAAGTAGATGGTAAGAGTTAAGTGTTTGTGAGAGAGGATACTATGAAGTGCACAATATAGTTTGTTGTTTAACTCACTCACTCCACAGGAGCTCTTTGAGAGTTCCACCTCTTGTGTCCTGTATACTCTTTAACAGTGTATCCTGGGCCTTTCTAAACAAAATCAAACCATAATCAGCATGTCACAAACAGATGCGAACACCTCATGAACTATAAGTGCTACACACAAAGTATGAGTGTCAAAGTTGTTCAGCACAAAATTATCTTTAGAATGGTGCTATGCAATTAATTATAAACAATTTCTTTTTTTTTCCTATACTAGTCGAAATAGCAAAAGAAGTGGTTTTTTTTCCAACACAAAAAGCAACATAAACCATTTTTGGTATTAAAATATGTAAGATATCAGCACCAAATTAAACATTCATTCATTAGACGTAGGTACAAAAATAATTATGTACTAAAAAGCAAATTTTATAATATAACATGTATTTTTTTTTCATTTTAGTCAAGGTGCTTAGGTGAGGCTTGAGAGACAAATGCAAACCATACTCACCATACCATAAACAAATGCAAATACGAACATATGAACATATGAAAATGTCAGCAGAAACAGACCACACTGTCTATCGAGTCTGCTCAGTTGTGCAGCTAGTCCCCTTAATTTGTAGCTGCCCCACCCTTTCCTCCCCCCTTCACAGTCATCTCCCTCACTCTGTCCCATCCCCTCTTAAAACAGCCCACTGTCCTACAGGAAACCACCTCCCCAGGTAGAGTGTTCCACTTGCCTACCACCCGTTCAGTGAGAAAATGTCTCCTGATTTCCTTCCTGAATTTCCTCCCTCCAACCTCAGTTGATGCCCTCTTGTATCCCTCCCTCTTCTGATCCAGAATATCTCTCCTGTATTAATCTTGTTTATCCCCTTCAGGTACCTAAAGGTCTCAATAATATCTCCCCTATCCCTTCTTTCCTCCAGGGAATACATGCTAAGCATATTCAACTTTTCCTCATAGGATTTCCCCTTCAAACTCTGGATCATCTTTATCGCTCTGCATTGCATCCCATCCAACAATCTGATGTCCTTTTTTCAGTATTCCAGGTGTGGCCTGACCAGTGACTTGTACAGGGTAAGAATCACCTCACTACTTATGGAGGAGATTCCCCTCTCTATTCAGCCCAGCATCTTTTTTATCACAGCTGCTGTTTCTACACCTCCCTCCCCAACAGCCCCCTTCTGCCCAACCTCCCCAGCTCCATCCCCAGAATTACCAGGGCTTAACTTATGCCCAGCCCTGGAGCAGTGCCTGTGGGGAGTCAGACGTTATCCTGCCGCTGGGGATTTTTCCTCCTTTTTTTCACCCCTTTTTGTGCCCGCGCACTTTGCAATGGGTGCAGCGGATGTCTCCACCTCAGTGGAGGCAAACAAGCACCCTGGGCATGGGCAAGCTCTCTTAGCTCTGCCATTTGCAGCACAGACCCCCACCTTCAAGAAAGGAGAGCAGTAATGTTCAATCCTTGCCTCCCCTGCTGGTCCCCGAATGACCCGAGTCCGTTCCCGAACCCAGGTCACCAGCGTGGTGCGAGGTGCGGCATCCAGCGCCTCAACTCTCAGTGCTGCCGGGCTGGTCTACAGCTCAGCATCTTGTTGACGTTCACTGCTGCCTTCCTACACTGAAACAAATTGTTCATATTCCCAGTTATAATCACCCCAGGTCCTTTTCCTCCTCTGTGCTCTCCAACTATAACCCTCTCAGCTGATAGCTCCTCCTCTGGTTCTTAGCTCTGAAGTGCAGCATTTTGCACTTCTTGGCATTGAACCCAATCTGCCATGTTTCCAACCACTCTTGTAGTTTAGTCAGGTTTTTCTGCAGTCCCCTCCACCCCTTGATTCATCCACCACAGCTCCCATGTAGGTATCATCGGCGAACAGACTGATCTTACTCTGGGTCCCATGTGAGAATTGAGAAATCGGCATATCATAGGATGGAGAGAAGCCCCCGAAGGAGGTTTTGGTCATAGGGATCTATGCGCCCTCTCAATAGTATACACAGAGCTGAAGGGAGAGGGACCAGCCACTCATTCTACTAACTTCTGTACAAAATTGATAGCATTCTGGCCTTCTTCACCTTTGGGTAGCCCCAATATTACAACATTATTCCTGCAGCTATGGCCCTCAAGATCCTCCAACTTTGCTTCAACTCAAGAGAGCTTCTGCCGCAGTGCTGCTAGCCCAGGGTCTACCCTTTCCAGATGTTTCTCGAGTGACACAATGTGAGCTATATTATCCGAGGTTATTGTAGTGACCTCTTCCAGCTTTTTAGACAGGGCTTTTAAGCTCAGTCGCCATTTCTTTGACTTCCTCATGAAAGGGTTTGAATTCTTCGAGGAACCTGTTTAGGGTCAAAGGCTCCTGATCTGATACTTGGCAAGGATGGTCAGGCCTGTCTGATCTACTCGAGGCCCTAGGTTTCTTTGGGACCTTCTCGGGGGTAACTGGCGGAGTGTGTTTTTGCGAAAGTGTTTTCATGTAAGCCTCCATAAATACTCAAACTCGCAACTCCAAATCCTAGAAAGGTTAGAAGGCAGACTCCGAGGACACCAAGGGGTTTTTAGCGATTTAGCAGACCAAAAAAAGACAATTTTATAATTGGGAGGCTAGAGCTATGCAGAGGAGCTTCTATTCAGCACTCTGCATTCATGTGGTGTCTGCCCTGTCCTTTCTGAATATCCTATACCCTGGGATCATCATATCCCAGTCCTGGTACTGGAAGGCCCAAGTTTCTGTTATGGCCAAAATGTTCACCTACCCCACTGCCAAGAGAGCCTGTAACTCAGCTGAATTGTTTCCTAGGCTCCTTATGTTCAGTGATACCACTCTCCAACCAGTTCCTTTCCCTTAACCTTCCTGATTAACCTACCCTTTTGTTCCTACTCTGATGCCCTCCTCTATAGCTTGGGTGGGGTAAGCTCATCTGGCTCCCCTCTTTGGAAACTCTGCTCACCAGCTGTCCACTTGCCACCCCCTTCCTAGATTAAATCTACCCTTGTTGCTATGTACCCCCTATACCCTAATTTAATACTCCCTTTCCCTCCCTGCTCAAATGTAGTCTGTTCCCTGTGTATTGGTCATTATTGTCCCAGGTTCTGCCCCAGCCACCTACTAACCCATACCCCTTGGTATGACACCATTCCTGCAGCCAGGTGTTGAACTCCCCTATCCTTCCCTTCCTCCCTGTACTTGCACAGGGTACTGGGAGCACCTCTGAGAAGGTCACTGATTTTCTCACCTCCTCACACAGCCTTCCCAGTTCCTTGAACCTCTCCCTTATCACATCCACTGTCTCCCCCGACAGGTTGTTCATACCCACCTTGCACCACAACATGCGAATAACTCTTAAAGTATACATGATACACATAAGGTATCACTGGCAAAGTTGTTCAGCACAAAATTACCCTTCTAATGGTGTTATGCAGTCAGTTCTAATCAATTTGGTTCATGAATATTACAGAGAAATAGTTCTGATGACCTGAGAAGTGTCCAGGGTAAACAGGAAGTCTTTAGCTGCTGACTGAAGTCATTGCGGGAGACAAAGGGGATGATTTGGCTGTCAGCTTCAGGTGTTTCCTGGAGGTAATGAGTCAAATAAATGAATTCATAATTACTTACAATTAATTAGACATAATTGTAAAGTAATATTTTATATATTTTTTACAAAATCTACTCAAAATGGGGGCTATGCTCTATTGCGTGCTGGGTATGTGAGATTCACGTGTACCCAGCCCACATAGCCCCTCACCCATGGACAGGTGCAGGGTGCAAGGGTTCATGCTATGCAAAAGGACTTGCCCCTGCAGATGCATGTCCATGGCCCTGTCTCCCCCTCCCCATGGCACACTGCTGCACAATGGGTGGATTGAGGCACATGGGCAGGCATCCAGTCGGATGCCTGTCCTTGGTCCTGAAATGGATCCCCTGTTCAGCATCAGCAGAGGATTCTGGGTAGGCAAGGGTCTGTCTTTTTTTTAAAGTATGAGTGAGTGCCTGTATGGAAGCCCTCAGCCCTCCCTGTCAGCCCAGTGGGCTGAGACATCACAGTGGGGTGATCCCCCCCAGCCAGCAGGTGTCTTTGGGGGAGGCACACAAATCATACAGCAGGGTCAGCACTGCCATATCCTGCAACCCCCTTGTTCAGCGTTCATGCCTTCATGAGTGGTGTGGAGTACAGGCACTCCCCCAGACATGCCCCTGGAATGGCCGTGTGCCTAGCTCTGTGACCAACCAGTGGATCCAGTGCAAAAGGAATGATTGTCCCTTTTGTGAATGTGTGCAGGGGCCCACAGAACCCACAGTGGGTGGCATTCAGCCATAGGGTTGCCTATACACTGTGGATCCGTGGCATGTAGGCAATCAGCCCTTAATGTATAGGGGCCAATATGAATATTTTTAAGATCTGCAGTACAATGGTTTTCCAACTTGTGTGCACTTTGAAAACGGTTCATAATTTTACAAAATCTAGTCAAAATATGAATATTTATAAGATTTGCAGTAGGATTCTTTTTAGACAAAATCTACTCAAAATACAAACACATTTAAGATTCGCAGAAGGATGGTTTTCCCAACTTTGTGTGCACTTTGAAAAGTGTTCTTAAGGGATGTTACAGGAGAGATGTGGGGGTGGTGAATGAAAGCTTCTGACAATGCTTATCAGTCACTACACTTGCATTATTTTATTATAAGAAGGAGGGGAAAGGGGAGGTGGGGGCTATTGGTTGTGTTCAGTGGGGCATCTTGCTCCTATCTGGGGATGGGGGACTTGATTATGTTGTGCAAAGGTGTGGGATGTAGGATTTTGGCAAGGGGAAGTAGGCTCCATAGATTGGGCCTGTGACAATCACTATCCTTCTTCTATTAGTATTTTTTTTAAGAGGAGGAAGGTGTAGAGGGTGATGGGGGCTAGTGGATGTGTTGGGTAGGGGCTTTTGCTCCAATCTGATAATGTGGATGGGTGGGGGGAAGTAGAATTTGGCAGTGGGTGGCAGGTATCAGTTCTGTTATTATAAGGAGGGGGAGATTCTGGATTTAGATATCATGTGTCAGATACTCCAATATCCTACATCTGATTTGACATCCAAGGTTTTCATAAGCAATAAGACATGATGGGGTGTGTATTAGACAGTTCTAACACAGGGCCAGGGGCGTAGTAAGGCACAAGGCTGCAGGCCAAATGATTTCTGCCCTTGGCCCTGCATTAGAACTGCCTAATGCACATCCCTGAAGTGTCTCATTATGCTTAATAAGATGGGCCTCTGTATTTCACATGCATATAGAAATTAAAATGTTGAGGTTTAAATATCAAACTAGTGAAACCTTTGGTCTATTTTGACATGAAGCAGTCCCTCCACCTGTATGAGAATATTCATTTCTTTTTTGTTTTACTTCAGGACTTTTTTCTGCAGGGGCCTCCATAGCTGTTCTCCTAACAGTGGTGGTCATTGCCCCCTTCCCCAATTGTACTCTGTAGTGAAAACTTCAGAAAGGGAAGTACATCTTAGTAAGCTCCCAACCCCAATATCAGCTGCAGGTGTGCAGCAGGAGTAAAGAGTTGGTAATTTAAATAACAGTAGTCCTTTTTTTTTCTTCCCAGATGTCTTTACTAAGAGAAGTGCATGCATGAGTTGAGACATGTGAAGCTGTTGGGAAATGGTAGTGCAGGCAAAAGTATAAAATACAAGTATTGAAAACTTTTTATTTCTTTTTAGAAAATGGTACTGTACCTTGGTTAGATGTTTTGAGGACTGCAGAGAGGGCAGAATTGGGAACTTATGGTCAGGAAACAGTTTCTTTTTTAACATAAAGGCTGTAGTAAGAAAGAGGCTGTCTTGGGCTTGTATGTTTAACAGCAAGTGACTTAGCTGGGCAAGCAAGTCGGCAGGTTGGCGGTCTGGCAGTTGGGCGCTTTCAAGTATGAACAAAGAAGCTAGTAAGTAAGTGATGTGCACTTAGCAAGACTGTGTGTGTGTGTGTGTGTGTGTGTGTGGTGGGGAGGGGCAGAATTACCAAAAAATCAGGTAGAACAATTTGTAAGTGCTTAGTTTTAATGTTAGAGCAGTGAGAGAGCTAACGGGTTACAGACACTAATGAGTAGTTGGTATGGAATGAGTTAGCACAGAACAGTGGATGGGAATGAGTGCTGAGCGAGTTGGTGGGTAGTAAAGGGTTGCTTGGCTGGCTTAGAGTGTGGGATTTGACAACTGGTGGGGGGATGCAGGTACCGGACTTGAAAGCTTAAGCATGAGATGCTACATAATGAATTGCCAATATTTGAGTGCAGTAGCAGCCTAGAAAGAAAGCAGGTGGGTAGACCATTTTACTAGATGGAAGAACGAGCCAGGCTACAAGCTTGGTGTACATTAAAATAAAATACTGAAATGAATGCTGTGGCTTCACATAGACTTTGCCTGTGGCTTTTCGATGACTGCAGGAACTGGCAGAGACTCACAGACCTCGAGTAGCAGCAGCGCACTCCTTAGTTGATTTCCTGGCTAAGACATGAAAAACATTTTGCATTTTAAAACGTCAATGTTCTACTTACCCATTGATTTATGTTTTACTGCATCCAGTTTCAATGTACTTGTTTTTACCTGTGCACAGGGCCACCCAGGGGAGGGAGGAACTGGGGTAGTTAGCCCAGGGCTCCTAGCTTCAGAGGGTCCCCAAGCCCAAACCAAATATGTATATATATATATATATATATATATATATATAGAGGTGTTCTCACTGTTCAAGCTACCTGACCTATAAAAACTGTGGACTGTGGTTCCCGTGACCTGTGGGTCGCACGCTTGTACTGTAATTTGATCTGTCCTGCACTCCTCCACTCTATTTGGCTGGCTGTCGTCAGCTCCACTCCTGAGTTCTCCCTCTTCCTTCTCTGTCCATGTCCTGGCTGCTGCTGCTGCTGCTTCCCAATCCTGAGCTGACCCTTCACAGGCACGCACAACTCAGTTGAGGGGGGGGGAGACATGAGCCTGAGCACTGTGCTTGTATGCTGCAAAACTGACAACACCGCAAACATCTAACCAGCTGAAATTTGGTCAGGTGGCTGGGAAAGGAATGGGAAGCCTTGCAGGAGGCAGGGATAGTCTCAGTGCATGGGTCACTGTTCTTGCTTGCGGACTGATGTGATGTGGGTTGCAGCTTGCTCTGCTCAGAATTCAAGCTTGTTTCGACCAGGTGGCCTTCCTGTTTGATTACTGAGCTCCATTGTAAAGCTTAAGTGGTATCTGGCTACATTTTTCTGTTAACACACACACTCTGAAAAAAATAAGAACAAAACAAAAAGGAAGGAAGCTGGAACAGAGCAGGGGGCAGGGCTGGGGGCCCAGGAGAAAGAAAGGGAGATCACCCTGGCTGGTTGAGGGGGGAAGGGAAGGGAAGACATGGAGGTGAGGGAATTTGGGAAACACATTGTTTTCAAATCAAATCAAATCAAAGTTTATTTATAACAGGTGCCTTTCCATAGTTCAAGGTGCCTGCACATATTAAAATCACGTCAACAATAAATCATAAAATACAAATATATAAAACCCATAAATTATCCACTGTGTAACAATTATTATTAAAAGGATGGCAACGTTTTTCTTCGTCGCCAAAAGCTAGACCAAAGAGATGTTTTTAATTTGGTTTTAAAACATTGGAAGGTCAGGCATTCTCTTATCTGATAAGGTAGAAAATTCCACAGGGTAGGGGCCACAAATGCAAATGAACAGGCCCCAGATTGTAAATGCACCCTGGAAATCTCTAGCAATCCCTTGTCAGTAGATCAGAGAGACTGGGAGTGATGATAGGGAAAAAGAAGATCTTGCAGGTAGTGGGGTCCCTGGTCATGTAGCACTTTATAGGTCAGCAAACTGATCTTGAAGATAAAACACCACTGCACTGGTAGCCAGTGCAGTCCATGGAGCACAGGCATAATATGACTGGTTGTAGATGTACCAGTCAAAAGCCTGGCGGCCACATTCTGCACCAGCTGAAGGGTGGCAGATATCAACCCCCAGTAACCCTAGGTACAGGGCATTGCAATAGCTATGGTGGGTGGTCACAAAGGCATGGACCAACATTGGAAGATCCTTAGAAGGGATCAGGTGTTTCACCTGGGCGATATTCCTCAGATGGAAAAATGAGGTCTTAACAATGGCTGACACCTGTGATTTCAGGGTCAGACCATTGTCAAAACCCATGGCCCTCAGGCTCCCTCATTGAGCTCATATGACATAGGAACAAACTGTAGTACATAGCCAAGGCAACTGGGTCCCAGGTAGACCTCCTTGCTTATAAGACCACCAGAAACAAACGCATGAAGCTCATATGCCTAGCCATAGCTTCCTACTATAATAATCTCCTATTCAGGAGCTAGGGCCATGGTAGGGTGTTCTGGAACACCCTAAGATCACTTAGGGGAAAAGCCGCCGGAACACCACAGACCTGATCATCAGAGCATCCGGGACACTTCAAGAGCTCAGAGATATTGCAAATGCATTCAATCAGGCATTCATGGACGTTAGCGCTGTTCTACCTCAAGACTACCTCACCACCTTGCCACCTTGGCAGCCTCCCAGTATGAATCCCCCCTCCACACTAATAGCAGCATCCCACCTTTCTATTTCAAGCAGATTACTAGAACTGACACCATAAGGTATGTCAGTTGGGTCCTAGGGAAAACTAGGATGGGGAGTGACTGCGTTGACATGAAGTTGATAGCCCTCACCTTAAACGAGCTCACCGATCCACTCGTGAAAGTATTTAATGCCTCAGTAAGATCAGGAATGTTCCCCGACAAATGGAAGAAAGCACTTGTCATCCCAGTCTTTAAAGCTGGTGATGCAACTACCCTGTCCAACTACAGACCAATCTTGATTCTTCCCCCACTCTCCAAAGCCCTTGAGCGAGTGGTCTCTGATCAGCTTACAGAGCACCTGGTAAAGTACAACCTACTCTGTGCACAGCAACATGGATTCTGGAAAGATCATTCTACCCTTACCACCTTGATCAATTCCACCTCTAAGCTCTATGATGCCTTGGATAATGGTCAGGCAGTGGGGTCTGTCTTTATAGACCTCACTAAGGCATTTGACACAGTCAATCAGCAGCTTCTCCTAAACTGTCTACTAACTACAGGCCTGTACACTGACACTGTTGCCTGGTTTGACAGTTACCTTTCTCAAAGGTCATGGTGAGTCAAAATCAATATTAAACTCTCAGAACCCAGGGAGGTGAATCTTGGAGTGCCCCAAGGGTCAACCCTTGGAACACTCCTCTTCAGCCTCTTCATTAACAAGACTGTAAACATTTGAAGGTATTTTGCACACTCAGTTAAAGAGGGGAACAGGTTAATTACCAGTAGATACATGATATTTCACAAGTTTCTCCATGGCTGGCACCCAATAACTTAAGAAAGCAATAAATTATTTTATGTTGTTTTGCAGGATAAAAATGAAATAGAACTACAAGAAAAATATGGGAATCCTTGTAAATGACACAGATGGTTGTACTAAACATGGATTTAAAGAATTGTGGTAGAATGATCAGTATAAATATATGTTTACAATGAATACATTAAGAAATTAACAATGTATAAAAAGTAAAACATATTTTATATATCACCAGAAATAAGAAAACAAGCAAAGACTATAAATAAGAGAATAAGAACCCCGTGAACAAGATCCTTATCAGAGTGAAACGTAGCGGCAAATAAAGAAATTAAACTGATCACCTTGTGAATGAGACTTCATTGTCAAAGGACCCCCTTCACCTTATTTTTTTATCCAATGGATAAATGATCATTCAGCTGCAGAGCAACCACCTTCTCAATAACCTTCCCAACAAAGGGAAGATTAGAGACAGGTCTGTAGTTGGCATGACAGTTTGGGTCAAGGGTGGATTTTTTTCAGGAGTGGTTGTACAACCGCCTCCTTAAGAGATCAGGAAAGACTCCCCTTTCCAAAGACCTCCAAATTATCTCAGCCAGGACCAGGCCAATTTCCTCAATGCATCCCACAAGGAGATGAGTTGGGCCAAGGTCTGAACTACAGTTGGATGGCCGCAGATCCTGGATGATCCTCATGATGTCCATGATTTCCAGATGGATAATGTGGAGCCAGACAGACTGGGTGCTGGCAACCTCCCACCAACCTCTGCAATCCCCTGTAGACAGGGTCAGACCGATACCGGATCAGATGGTGGCAACCTTATCTGCAAAGAATCAAGCAAACTCGGCACACCTTTCTTGTGACAAAGCTCCTCCTGACTGCAGACAGATTGGATTGCACAATCTATCTAGAGTCCGCAAGAGCTGAGCTGGTCAATTTTGTACAGTGCCAATCTCTCTGGACAGGAATGCTGCTTTCTTATGGGTGATTGTCAACTGAAAGACAGTATAATGGTTCATCAGTCTAAGTAAGGCAATATCCAGACAAGATTTCCACCAGATCCTCTCCAACCTTCTGCCAGTTCTCTTCAACTCCCTCAAGATCCCATCAAATCATGAAGACCTTGGGAGAAGAGGAAGTGGTTGAACATGAACAGGAGCAATGGAGTCCAGGCCATCCAACTCCGCCATATTATAGGCAAATACAAGATCACCTGGACCCATGCTTTCACTTGTCAGGCTCGATAGGTCTAGTATCATCATTAGGCCCTCTGGGGGTCACGCCCCTCAAAGGGTGGTACCGGACCATCTCTGTAGGGGCAGGCCAATTCAGGGGAGCTGCAAAACTGAAAATCATACAGATATCTCCTTTAAGTCTTCAGTATTGCAATGTATATGACCCCAAATCCTGTAGTCTTTCCTGATAAGTTTTGTTCTCCATTCCACAAATTCTCTTTGTTGCTCTTCTCTGCACCTCCTTCAACCTTGCTATGCCTGCCTTTGTATATGGGGACCAAACCTGCACACAGTATTCTAGATGAGGTCTCACCAATGCCTGATAAAGGGGCAAGATCACCCTTCTATCTCTGCTCCCAATGTGTCTGAAAATACAGTTTGATGCCTGATTTGCCTTCTTAACAATTTGCCCACAATGCATACTAAATTTCAAATCACTTGTTGCCCTCACCCCCAAATCTCTTTCTCCTACAATCTTTTGAAGTGTGTTTCCTCCTAATTTGTATTCATCGTTGGTATTTCTTCTCCCCAGGTGCATCACTGCACCCTTGTTTATATTTAATGCTAATTTGAACTGTTCTGTCCATTTTACCATCATATCCAGGGTTTGTTGAACATTTTGTTGTTCCTTAATA
The DNA here is from genome assembly GCA_016271365.2 of Neoceratodus forsteri. Classification (NCBI taxonomy): domain Eukaryota; kingdom Metazoa; phylum Chordata; order Ceratodontiformes; family Ceratodontidae; genus Neoceratodus; species Neoceratodus forsteri. Next base: position 1,270,295,755 of record CM057453.1, read on the forward strand.
TTGTTTACTGTGCCCCCTATTCTGCAATCATCTGCAAACTTGTTCATCCAAATATTTGGGAAATTACATATAAAATTACATACAATTGAAGAGACATAAATATTAAACTAACATGGTCCCAGCACTGACCCCTGTGGAACCCCGCTGGTAACATTCTCCCAATCAGACATTATCCCTCTTATAACAACTCTCTGTCTCCTGTTAGCCAACCATACCACCACCCAGTTTACTGTAGTAACTGAGTGTCAATCAAATCCTCAATCAATTCTTTGTATGGTATCTTATCGAACGCTTTGGAGAAGTCCAAAAAAATAATAGCCACTGCATTACCCAAATCCAAGGCTTAATTTGCTTTCTCATAAAATGTTAACATATTGGTTTGGCATGACCTAGTCTTTGTAAACCTGTGCTGAGTTTCATCTGTCAGACCATATAGTACTAAATGGGCTAATATGTGTTCTTTTATAATCGCCTTAAGTATTTTCCCACTATGAATGTTAAACTGACTGGTCTATAGGTCTCAGGCTTTGTATTTGGCCCCTTTTTTAATAGGAGTACCACTAAGGCCTGCCTCCATCCCTGCACCACTGAGGCTTAATCCATAGATCTTTGAAATATGAAAGTCAGTACTGTGGATATGCTATCTGCTAACCCTCTAAGTATTCTGGGATGTATACCATCTGGCCCCGGGGATTTATTAATGTTAACATACTTCAATCTTCTCAATACCTCTTCAGGATCAATCACGATTTGACCTTTCAGTAAGCCAATCTTAGTCTTACTAACTGAATCAGTTTGCTTGTTAAATACTGAACTAAAGTATACGTTTTGCATATTTGCCAGTTGCAGGCTGTCAGTTACAGTTTCCCCCAGTGTATTAATATAGGGAACAATATTATTTTGTGACTTCTTTTTGCCATTTATATATGTGAAAAATTATTTATAATTTTCCCCTACCCTTGTAGCTAGCTTAAGCTCATAGTTAGCTTTGGCCATTTTTATTTCTTTTTTGAGCTGCTTGACCTTCTGCCTATAGATCACCCAACCTTCCGAATTATTCTTTTTATTTACTCATTTGAAGATTTTCACGTTTTCTTTAACCAGTTTCTTAACCTTAGTATTAAACCATCCCATATTACCTGATGTACCGACTTTGTTCGTTTTAGGTATGAAGTTATTCGTTTCCATTTATAACTTGTTATTAAAATTTTCCCATATATGTTCCACTGATTGATTTGCAAACTCTTTTTCCCATTCCCAAATGGCCATTTTTGCTTTTAAACCCATCAGGCCAGGAGAGAGATAGTCTATCGCATCTAGAATCTCTGACAAAGCTAGCAGAGCCTTGAGGACCGCCACCTGGAAGTCTTGTAGAGTCAGAAGGGGAATGTCAGTAAGAAAGGCATCCAGTTGGGTAGGCTCAAAAGAGACTGGGGGAGGGGAGTATAGCTCCTGGTAGTACTCTTTGAAGGCCTCTACAATGGAGGGGAGAGAAGTAAGTAATTGACCCTAAGATGTACAAATAGAAATTACAATTCTGTCCGTGACTTGGGACCGGAGGTGAAGAGCAAGAAGTTTACCTACTCTTTCCCCTTGATCAAAATAATAGACTTTAGATCTCAGCATGGCATATTCTGCCCATTCCCCAATAATTTTATTATACTTGGATTTGAGTGATTCTAGCTGTTCCCAGTCCCCTACCGGGGCAACTGGTGAAATATGCTCCTCTGTTTACTTAATTTGTTCAAGAGTGGAGGAGCTGGAAATATTCAATTGCTTTTTACGTTTAGCAGAAAGATGTATGAATTCCCCTTGTAAGGAATATTTGAGAGCACTCCATAGTAAATCTAATTTTGGCATGGAGGGGGCATTTGTAAGCTGAAAGTTGAGAATGAAGTTTTGAATATGCTGTGTGTATTCCTCTGATTTCAGTAGATGGCTAATAAGCCTCCAGGTTGTCTCTTTACAGTTAGCAGGAGGAAATTCAAGATGTAGAAAGGTTGGATGATGTTCAGAGACAACTTTGGAGGTGTAATAACACATGGAGACCCCCCCCATTAGGTCCTTCCCCAAGAGGAAAAAATCAATCCCAGAGGAGGAGCAATGGGGGGAGAAAGAATATACTTCCCCTGTGGGATTAAATATCCTCCATGGATCAATGAGGCCCAAGGAGTGCATGAGATGGTGGAGAGCCCTTGAACCAGATAAGGAGAGGTGGCATTGGGGTCCAGACCTGTCCAGAAGAGGTGAAAGGACTGTATTCCAGTCCCCTCTCAAAACCCTGGGTATGTGTGCACCATCGAGAAGGAGAACTGCGAATGTGTGCATGCTCGTGAAGAAGTGTGTGCACCTTTGAGAAGGAGAGCTGCAGACATGCTCATGTTCATGAAGCAGAAGTGTGCGCACCACCAAGAGGAGGAGCTGCAGTCATGCGCACATTCATGAGGCAAGAGTGTTTGCATAGTTGCACGGGCAGGACCGGTGCAGTTAGCTTCAAATTAGAATTGGTCCTTCACTTATCCTTCAGGGGACAAGAATATCCAGGTTGTACAGGTTTGTCCTGTGGTTGGGAGGTCAATACAGCTGCTCGGCATCTACCTTTATATCAAACCGAATGGATCCTTGGCTTGCCACAAGAAAAGTCCCAGAGTGGAGAACAGCAGCAAAATGGTCTATCTACACTGGGGGAATGAGGCGGGTCTCCATTGTGCTTGAGAGAAGGGACAGCTCCCAGCCCGGGATCCATAGGTCAGTCCAAAACAAAGGGTGGGATAACTCTAAATTGTAGATAAAACTCGCACAAGCTGGACCCAGATTACACAGCCCCTAGTGAGGCCAGATGTTCAACAAGCAGCAAATATATCAGGAAACAGTCCAGGGAGCTCTAGTTTGGCCTGGCCCACACTCTCGAAGGTTGTCCAGGAGCTGTTGCAGAGAACTGAGAGCTGGGCTGGGTACAGCATTCTGAACTTTATTCCAGCTGCTATGAGTTTAGTAACAGCTGAATGGTACTCCGCTCTTTTCTGTCGGGTAGTTGCTGGAACATCTTGGGCCACCCAGAGAGGGGAATGCTCCCATTTGATTTTCTGCAGCTCTTTTATTTTGGTCAGGATATGCTGGTGATCCAGGTAGTTTAATAATCTTAAAATGAAAGGCCTAGGGTTGGAGCCTAGAGGAGTCCTCAGTCTCAGTGAGCAGTGCGCTCTTTCAGCAGTGTAGGAGGTAGTGTGAGGTGGGGGCCACTAGTTTCAGGAGTAGTTTCTGAGCAAAAACAACTGGTGAGCTCCCTTCTGCTTCCTCTGGAAGGCTGAAAATCACCAAGTTGTTTCATTGGCTTTGGCCTTCCAGATCTTTGAGTTTCAGTTCCATTTTAACTAGTCATTGCTGAAGATTGGTGAGCTAAGGATCCACTTTCTACTGCCAGGTCTCAATGGAGGTGGTACGGGCTGACACATCAGCTATTTGTTTAAAGGATTCCTTTAAGTTGCTTTTGTTGGTTTTCAGATCTGAGGTGTAGTCTGTAAAGGCACTTTTGAGTGGCGCCAGCTTGACGAGGAATTTATCCTCCATAAGCAGTAAGGCCTTAGTGACAGCTGGCTGCGACTTGCCTGGGTGGGGTGGTGTCTGACTCTTGACCTTTTTACTATGCTTTTCTGGCATCTGGGGCAGCATGTGATGGCAAGGCCTGCCACATTTCGGAATCCATCAACTGAGCTGGAGAATCAACCATGGCTCTGTTCTATGTAAAGTGACCACCGGGAGAGTTCACAGACCGATACAGATAAGTAGTGCAGTGAAAAATATAGCAAATGTTGATGATTTTTTGTAGAAATCTGGCATGGAAGCAGGAGCGAGACAGGCATGTGGCTCTCAGTGAAGAGACATCATGTGATCTCCCACAGTAGTCTTGTTTTTAATAGACCTGGTGTTTCACAACACCGCCCAAGTTGGATGAACTGATGGGGAAGACCGCACTACCTGCCTGCATAACACAGAGCCCTTGGGAATAGGAACCAGACAGGAAGGACCCCATCATGGTCCCATTTCACCCGAGGGCATCTCCTTGTCCCCACTACCTCAATCCAGCTGCTATTTTCCGTCCCCCCACCAGGCTCAGGACCCCACCTCCTCCTGTGCCTCCTGACTATCCCCAAGATGCGACTTCTAAAATATGTCACAGATGGCAAGGGAGACAGTCAAAAGGATGGAGGTCCCAAAGCTTGGAGGAGGAATATTGCCTGACCTTCTTTTTTCCCTCCCAACACATCACAAGCAGCAGCAGTCAGTCACTAATAACCAACACAATCAATCACACTCAGACAACCAGTCAACCAAACGCTCACACCCAACAAACTTATCTCACAACAAATAACCAGTACAAATTCCATCCCCAACCTTAACTAGCACAGCAAACAATAAACAAAATATAGCAGGATATAAGGGTGATTACTGAGAAAGAGAAGTCACAAGTTACCACTCAAAAAAAATGGATATTAATGGTCTTGAAGAGCTCCCACCTCTCCAGTCAAAACTGTCACCTGACATTTTCTCCCACATCGGCCAGAAACAGTTAACAAATTTACCAAGCAATTTAGTTAAAAAGGGCACACTCACTGCCCACCAAGTCCAACTGATATAGAAAAAAACAGAGTCTGACCATCCATCAGGAAGGAAAACAAAGTTCAGAGATAAATCCTCCACCACTTTCACAAGGCTTTCTTCAGGGGCCGACAACACCCCAGTCCCACCACAGGTACATCAGAGCAATTTTGCAGTTACCCAAGAGGTCACCACTCTAAGGCCTCAGGCTGTCACTGGTCTCATTGGAGAACAGGCACTTCTGCCTACCCCCCCAAGAATCCTTGGAGCAGCGGGCAACACAACGCTCGCTCTCCAGTGGCACTGGGCCCAGGCTCCCCAACGACCGTACCCCCCTCCCATGATTCCTCCCCTGGGTTCAGGCAGGGTCACACTCTAGTCCTGTTGGAAAATTTGGCCAAAAATAGTGGGCCCCAAATGCAGACGTCCCTCAAATTGATCGGTCCTTCAATAAGGACAAACTGGCAGTGAAATTTCAATCCTGGTTCTACAGTTTAGTGCCGCCATCAGCAGATTCTCCACACCACCACCGTTTCACTGAGATTCACAGGCACCTCGATCTCTCCAGGCTGCAGCATCCAAACACATCACTGAACTTTGCACCACTCTCCAAATGGTCAGGACAACTCTCATTCACCTTTGCCGACCAACCCAAAGAACAACCAGCCAGGTAAGGGAATGCAAATAGCATTCACAATCAACACATTAGTCAGGATGAAAATGATAAAAACAATGTTCCAGTGATAAGACAAACCATTGAGACACCAGAACAGGGGATAATAAAACTTTTCTTGCAACTTGTAACCTAAAACAGACCTTAATCCTGATATGCTCCTCACGCTAACTAACTCACTACTTCACCCATAACTGCCACTAACTCAAATGTAAATAAAAATCACAAACTAACAATGGTTAAAATAAAATAAAATGAACTAGAAATAAGACAAAATCCTACACTAACACTGCTGCTTCTAGTGGCTGGCCCAGCGTGGCCACCATCTTTTTTTCATGTTTTGTGCGTGTCTTCATGTCTTTTGCTCTCACTCACTCTCATTATCATTGACTGATTGTACTGTGGCGACGGCGACATTTAAAGTCTGATCTAAGCCTCTTAGTGGCTTTGTGGCTACAGTGGATTTCTTCTGTAGCTAATTTAAAAAAAAAAAAAGCAAGTTAATCAAAAAACCAAAACCAGAACAAAAATGAACAATTAGATCAAGGGAAAGGGAAACAAAGGGAGATAAGTGACCAAGCTGGAGGGGGTCTGACTGACTGACTGTAGTCTACATCTACTACAGCACAGCCTAAGTGGCTTAGGCTTACTGCTGGCTGGCTTGCAGCTTCATTGAACAAAACAAAACTTAAAAAAAAGGAAATAAAAAGGGCAGCAAGGGGAAGCAAAGGGAGATCACTTGGTTGAAAGGGGGTCTGACTGACTAGTCTAAGTGTAGCTTACCACTTGAATTAAACAAAAAAAGAAAACTTACAAAAAAACCAAAAAGGAATAAAAGGAAAAGGGCAGCAATGGAAAGAAGGGGAGATCACCTGACTGGGAGAGGGTCTGACTCACTGGACCCGAATCCAAGTCACATGGTACAACTCACGGGCATATGTGAGTTGCACCATGTGGCGCTACACCGGAGACCCTGCACCCTATTCCAAGACAGGCAGGGTCCCTGGCATCTATGACCCATGATTTGCAGCAGCCGCGGGTATGCGCCATGAGAATGGTGCAATGAATGTGGGTGCTGCAAGTCATGGCCAGCAGTTAACGGCCCCCCCAGTGCCCCCCTGCCCTGTATCACTGCTGCACTCACCTGGGGGCCTTGGGGTGGGTCTGGCTGGGTGGTACAGGCACAAGGGGAGGCACAGAAAAATACTTACCCTGGAGGTCCCTGAACTTTGGGGGGTGGGGGCATGACTGTGCTGGAGGGGTATGTGGGACATGTGTCTGTGCTTTCCATGGTGCTGCAGGGGAGCATCCATCATTGTGCCAGGACGGATGTCCCTTAGACCACCTCCATGCTGGTCTAACCCTGCTACGCCATACCAGGTCCTGGAATGGCATAATTGGGTTACGGCAGCCACCCTTCCAGAATAGGCTGCAGTTGCTGCCATAACCCACCGTTGCACCCTGCCACAGTGGGTTCTGGGTGTAGTGGGTGGCGGAGCCCACCTTTGGCGCAACCTGCATATGGCATGGCGTAATTCGCCTCTTGTAATCATGACTTGCGGAATGCATGGAGCAAGGTGCGATTTATGCCATAGGGTCTGGCATAAGTCACCTTGCTCCAGTCATGCCACATTCTGGAATTGGGCCCACTGACTCTACAACCTAAGTGGCTCACAGCTGGTTTCACTGAACAAACTTAAACAAAGCAAAAAGAACAAAACGGCATCAATGAGAAAGTAGGGGGCTGGGAGGGGGTCTTATGATCTGATTAACTTCAAAGCCTAAGTGACTACTTACTGCTGGCTTCATTGAGGCTAATGAAAAAGAAAATTAAAAAAACAAAAAGGCACAAAAGGGCAGCACGGGAAAAGAAGGGGAAATTGCCTGACTGGGAGAGGGTCTGACTGACTAGCTTAAGTGTGGATTACTGCTTGAATTGAACAAAATAGAAAATTAAAAAAAAAAAGGGCAGGAATAAAAGGAAAGGGGCAGTAATGGAACAAAAGGGAGACCACCTGACTGGGAAGGAGTCTGCTGACTGACTCAACAGCCTAAGTGGCTTACTGTTGGCTTCACTGAGCAAAACAGAAAACTACAAAAAAATAAAAAAAACAAGAACAAACGGGCAGCAAGGAGAAAGAAGGGAGCTGGGAGGGTGTCTGGAATCTGACTGACTCTAAAGCATAAGTGGCAACTTACTGCTGGCTTCATTGAGGCTAACGAAACAGGAAAAAAATGGCACAAAAGAGCAGTAAGGGGAAAGAAGGGGAGACTAACTGGCTTGGAGGGGGTCTGACTGACTGACTGACTGACTCTGAAACCTAAGTGGCTTACTGCTGGCCTGAGGCTAAAACAAAACAAAAAAAACAAACAAAAGAAAAACAAACAAGACAGAAAGGAACAAAAGGGCAATGAGAAAGAACAGGAGATCCCCTAGCTGGGAGGGAGGGAAGGGAAGGCCAGGGTACTGTGTGACTTTATTCAAGATGGCCATCATGCCTGGAACTCAGTGATAGTTATCCAGAGAAGCTATGCAAAAACTAAAGAAATTATGCCTGGAGAATGAAACTTAGAGGAAGTGAAGTTTAGAGGACTTTGGCTGGGGAGTACAAACTACATTTGCGGATGCTTTTGATAATCAAAATAATGCAAGAAGATCTGACAACGAAAATATTTCTTTCAACAATGGAAACACTGAGAACTCCAACGAGGTGGACAAAGCCAATAACAATGAGTGTGGAGGCTGAACCAAAAGTGATAGTATATTAGATGGGTCTACAGCAGCAGACAAAAATTAAAACCTGCCTGATAAAGATATTGCATTAGACCTTGCCAAAGATAAGGAACTGCTGGGTGTGAGTACTGGTGAAATGCCCAGCAATGATCCAGCCACATGGAAACAGTACCAATAGAAATGTTATTGCATTGAATAATCCTTCAAAAAATCCAGCTTGTTTTCCATGAAATTCCTTTGGCCATGCTTTTCCACTGAATATATTTTTCAGAACCTTACTTAATGAAGAAACGGTACACGGGGACTGGCTTGTGTGGAGTAACTCAGCTAAAGGCCTGTTCTGCTTTCCCTGCTATCTGTTTGCTAGAAACAACGCTTAAGAGAAACAAGCATCAGTGCTTGGCAAGTCTGATGCTGGTCTTAAAGACAACTGGAGGAAGCTGTACTATCAAATTCAAGCTCGTAAAAACATAACCCTGTCCATTTGTCTCTATTTTGATTGAAAAATTCTGGAGACAAGCTTGAAAAGGCAACCTGCAATCGATGATGTGGACAAAAGAAAAACAGAGGCTGCGCAAGTACTGGTGGTGCAGGGATAAAATATCCAGAACAGTTTCACAGTACAAACCGTGCACTCACCACCCAGAATAAAGGATGCTCCAGCCAACATCTCAGAAATGCTTCATTTTATAAGTGACCATGTACAAAAAAGCAATGTGCAAATATCCATATGCGTTTCAGAAGTAACACTCTCTTTCTCAATGGATCTACTGAGAAAGGGAGTGTAACTTCCAAAATGTGTCTGGATATTTGCACATTGCTTTTTTTTGCTCATGGTCACTAATAAAATGAAGCACTTCAGAGAAGTTGTCTGGAGTGTCCTTTTTTCTGGGTGGTGAGTGCAGGATTTGTACTGTGAAACTGTTCTGGAATCGATGATGCCCTTCAAAAACAAAGTGAGGCAGAAACTTTGAACTGGCAAGAGATTTTCCAGTGCATGTTAGATGTCATGTTCTTAGTTGAATGGAATCTCGCGTTCGATAGATCAAACAGCAAAGCAGGGGACCATGCAAATGTCCTTTTTCTTGGTACCTTGGAAATGCTAAGTTGGCACAACAAGGTCTTAGAGCTGCATCTCCAAGAAGTGAGAAAGCATCAGAATCAAAAGACCCATATAAAAGCATATTATCTCTCTTGGAGGTCCCAGAATGAGTTCATAGAAGCGTGTGGAAAACTGGTCATGAACGCTATCATTGAAGTGCGCAAGGCCTACTACTACAGTATTATTGTTGACGGCACTCCAGATGTCTCTCATACAGAGCAAGTCACTTTTGTTTTGAGGTAAGCTTATCAAAATCAGGATAATATTTGTGAAATTATAGAGTGCTTTTTGAAATTCGAGGATTGCAAGAAGAAAAAAGGAGAGGACATTGCAGAGCTAATTTGCAAAGTACTAGAAGGACATGGTATCAAACTGCAAAATTCTAGAGGCCAAGGGTATGATAATGGTTCAGACATGGCTGGGATTTAGAGAGGCGCTCAAGCTGCAATTCTGCAGAAGAATCCTTATGCAATGTACTCATCATGTAGTACACACAGTCTAAATCTACTGTAGCCTGGAGGCAAAATGTTTCTTTGGAAGCGTTCAAAAACTCTACAACATGTTCAGTTCATGCCCTGTCTGATGGAAGATTCTTCAGGAAGCTGCAAACATTTCTTTACATAGCATGTCACCTACACAAGGGAGTTCAAGAACTGAAGCAGTGAAACCACTAGCGAAGAGATCGATGGAGATTTTACAGGCTTTTTTGCACTGAAGGAAGAACTCGACTTGCCTGCGGAAATAAGCACAAAGCTGACTTTTTGTTAAAATGGTTACAATTTTTTGAATTTGTTGTACTTGCTACCTTCTGGTTCAGAACTCTATAAGTCGTCAATGATGTTAATTGTTTGCTCCAATGTTCTGAATTCACACTTGATGAAGAATTAAGGTTAATAAAAACATTGCTATGTGAGCTTGGGCACCTTTGAGAATCTTGGCCTCTGATTCTTGAAGAGTCAAAACTTGTGGCAACTGAGTTAGTACTTGAACCGGATTTCAAAAGAGAAAGAGTTACACAGAAGAAGATGTTCCATAATGAAGACAGGACCATCACATACCATCATGATGCTCAAGAAACCCAGTTTAAAGTCGATGATTTTTATGTTGTTCTGGACACACTTATCAGTGAAATTACAATGAGATCTGAAACAGCCGAGAAAATTAACTGAATCTTTTCATTTATCTGGAACCCGAGATCACCAGCTGCAGATGATAATGATAGCTGTATTATCAAAGTTCGAGAATTATCAAAATGTTACCCAAGAGATTTAATAGAAGAGGATTTTGCTGAAGAAACCAATCTTTTAAACAAGCTGAGAGAGGCACTATATGGGAATGTAACTTGTATTAAATTGTTAAACAAGCTATATGAAAAAGGACTACATGTTCTCCCTCAAACCTGTGTGGCACTACGGATTTTTGAATCAATACCTGTTTTTGTTCGCTGAAGGGGAATGGCCTTTTAGCAAGCTAGCCCTTGTGAAACACTTCCTGGATCAACTATGGGTCAAGGGCGCATGCCCATTTTAGTAATGTTGTCAGCAGAGCACAACTTGGCTAGAAGCTTGAACTATGACAGCGTTATAAATGTGTTCACACCAAAAAAAGTGCGAAAGATTAATCTACAGTAATTTCACTTTTTGTTGTAAATTATAAAACAGTTTTAAGCTTTTCAGTCATTTAGCTAAGAACAACATTTGACATCTAACATCATATATTCCATTGAAAATCTTCACCATTTCATATTTATAATTTGTTGGGTAGAGCTAGTGGAGGGGCCCCAGTATTAAATTTTGCCCAGGGCCCCCCAAAACCTCTGTGTGGCACTGCATGGAAGCCCAGGGCCCAGAAGGCCCTGCATGTCTGCTGCCCATGAGACAGACCCAAAAACCCCTGACTTTCATTATCTCACAAAAGTGCAGGGCTCAGAAGGGTCCTGCACTTCTGCAGGCAAACAGGCTCTTCCCTTGGCGCAGGGCCCAGAGAGCCCAGCACGTTTGCATCTGTTCAGAACCTGCATGAATAAGGATAACATTTCACTATCTAAAAAAAAAAGAAATAAATTATTTGCAAAAAACTGCAATTAATAAACAAGTTGGGCGTTCAACATAATGCAACCCCCCCAAAGCTCAAAAGGAAAAAACATTAGGGTTTTGGGTCGCAAGATGCTTGGCAAATTAGTAGTGGGGTCTTCCTTGGGGTTATCAACACTAATGTTCATCCCTTCCCTCAGCCTGTAGAATCCTGTCTGAATCATGTGGTACAGCTCTAAGCCAGTGCCTTATAGCAATATAAAAGTATGTCTTGTCACATGTTGCTAGCGGAATCTGTTATAGCTTTCTTCTATGAGCTCTGCATGAAGAAAATAGATCATGTCTGACCTTGTTTGATCATAAAATGCGGTGGGCATTAGGGTTGAAAATCCCAGGAAGACTCCATCACTGATTTACCAAGACTCTGGAGACCTAAAACTCAAATATTGTATCCTTTTGCTGCTTGAGTGGTGGAGGTGGGGAGTTAGAGTTGGAAATCCTAATGCTACATTCCCTTACTTTTGTTGATATAAGTTGAACCCTGACTGGTGCATTAATGCAGTGTTTTGCAAAGCATGTACAGTATATAGAAACATAGAATTTGTTGGCAGATAAGGACCACTTGGCCCATCCGATCTGCCCATTTCTCCCTACGTGCACTATTACATCAGACTGTGCCCGATCTATAGTTCTTTCTCCCTTCCCCTTCCGTTCCACTATGATTTCTTTGTGCTTATCCCATGCATTCAAGAACCTCATCACTGTATTTTCCCTCACCACCTCTGCCTGAAGGATGTTCTGGGAATCCATTGCTATTTCTGTGAAATACTTTCTCACATATCTCCTGAATATACCCCCCTGCAGTTTCATAGCATGTCCCCTTGTTCTTATGCACCTTTTCTTCTGAAAAATACTACCCTCCTGTATCTTATTTACCTCTGTGAGGTATTGAAAGGTCTTTATCATATCTCCCCTCTCCCTCCTCTGTTCCAGGGTGCACATATTGAGGTCCTTTAGTCTTTCCTCATAGGACTTTTGATGCAGATCCTGCACCATTTTAGTTGCCCTCTTCTAGATTGCCTCCACTTTGTCTATGTCCTTCTGGAGATGTGGTCTCCAGAACTGGACACAATAATCTAGGTGGGGTCTTACCAGTGATCTATAGACAGGCAACACCACCTCCCTCTTTCTGCTGGTGATACCCCTCCCTATATACCCCAGCATCCTATTTGTCTTCCCTACTGGATTGTTGCATTTGCCTGGCCACCTTTAGGTCATCCGATATGATTACCCCCAAGTCTCTAGTTTGGTGGTCATCAGTACAACTTCACTCATTTTGTACTCTGCCCCATGGTTTCTGTGCCCTAAATGTATTATTTTTGCACTTTTTCATATTGAAACACAGCTGCCATACCCTTGACCACTCCTCTAGTTTTCTCATGTCTCTGCCCATCCTTTCAACCCCACCTGAAGTATCCACTCTATTGCAGATTTTAGTGTCATCTGCAAAGAGATAGACCAGCCTTCCAGCTATTCTGCAATGTCACTTATAAAGAAACAATAAAGCACAGGTCCCAGCACTGATCCCTGAGGCTCCCCACTGGTCACCCTCCCTTTCTTGGATTGAACTCCATTTACCATCACCCTCTTGCCCCTATCACCTAACCAATTTATTATCCAGTTTACCACCTTTGGTCCCACTCTTATGCTACCCAGCTTTCTTACTAGTCTCCTGAATGGTGTTGAATGCCTTACTGAAATCTAGGTAGGCTACGTCCACAGTTCTACCCTGATCTAGTTCCTTAGTTGCCCAGTTAAAGAAATCTGTCAGATTAATTTCACATGATCTCCTAATTGTGAAACCATGCTGCCTTGGGTCTTGTAATCCACTTAATTCAAGATATTCTACAGTCCTTTCCTTCAGCAGTGATTCCATTAACTTCACCACAACTCACTGTCAGGCTGACTGGCCTATAACTGCCAGCCTCCTGTCTGCTACCACTTTTGTGTAGTGGAACTTCATCCACCCTCTTCTAGTCCTTTTTTCCAGTGAGAAACAGAGAAACATAGAATTTGTTGACAGATAAGGGCCTTCAGCCCACCTAGTCTGCCCCACTGTCTCTAACAACTGTGCTCTTTCAAGCTCTGCTAGTATTAGGTTGCCCCCTCCCCCGATGACCAGTATCCCTCTATGCCTATTTATTTATTTGTTTTTGATAACTGGGTAAGTGCACTAGACATAAAATGTCTATTTTCAGGCGGAAACCGGGAGAGTACAAAATGGTACAGGCAGTAAATTACAGGACTTGACAATATAACATAGGAAACCAGGCAGATTAAAATAAGGATTACAGTGAACATAGGAGAAGATAAATACAGCAGTTTAACACATTAGATTGTCAGACAAATCAAAAAAATAGGCTGCAAAGACTGGGAATATAAAGTGGTAATTTCAAACAAACAGAAACTTGGTGAGCAACATAGCATAAACAATCAACATCAGGTATTATGAATGGCAAAATTTGTTTTTAACAAAAATTTAGCAAACATTTTAAAGTTTAAAAATTCAAACTTCAGAAATTATCCCAAGCATTCTTAAAACTTGTTATCATTTCTGCCCCCACCATCTCTGCTGGCAGGCTGTTTCACTTGTCCACAACCCAATCTGTGAAGAAGTACTTTCTAATGTTTCCCCTGAATCTCCCTCCCTCTAATTTTATCTTGTGGCCCTTCATCCTTGAGCATCTTTTTCGTTGAAAACTTGTATCTTCCTGTACCTTATTCTTCCTTGTGAGGTACTTTTTTCTATATAGGTGTTTGTGACCTGATCTCCCTTGGCTGCCCCTTCAGACTGACCCCCTGGCCCCATCACCTCGGCATCTTCAGGGACTTACCTTCACCTGTGCCCTCTTCCACGGGGCTGCAGAAGTACCCAGTTGCTGGGTGCAGAGTCTGTGGAAGGTCAATCGTCACCCGCATCCCAGGGTGTTTTTCCACATTTTCTTACCTTCCCATTCCCATCACTGGGGTGCACATACCAGATGTGCATGCATAGAGGTGCATGCATGCCCACGGAAGTTCCACAGCACCCTCCCTTCTCAGGTGCCCAGCAGTCCCGCACTACACTTGGACCTCCAGCCGGGGGCAGTTGTTTGGCAGGAGCCGCAGTCCTCCCTCCCTGGGAGAGGAGAGCAGTCCTCTGGACGTTCAATCCTCTCCCTCTCCAGTTGACCCCCAGCATCCCACTTGCACTGCAAATACAGGTCGTCAGCATGGCAGGAGGTAAGGCATGGATGAATCAGCCATCTACATCACTGGGCTGGCCTGTGAGGTGCTTAATTGGTTCAGTTATATCCCCTTCTCCCTCCAGTCCTCTAAGGAGTACATATTTAATTCCTTCAGCCTACTTTTGTAGGGCTTGTGATGTAGTCCCTGCACCATTTTGGTTGATCTCCTCTGAACTGCCTCCACCCTATCAATGCCCTTCCGCAGGTCCATTTCTGGAGGCCCCACATGCAGAAGGACATTGATAAGGTGGAGGCAGCTCACACGAGGTGAGCTGTTAAATAGAACTGTCAGAGGTACAGCCAGTATTTTCCTGAGCTCCCTCAATACCCTTGAATGCACCCATCAGGCTCCATTGCCTTGTCCACCTTCAGATTAGCAAATCCCTTCAGGACACTCTCCACCAAAAAGGGCTTGTGTCCACCTGCCTCCCTCCAAAGCTTTTGTTACTTTTTTGTGGCCCCTCCTCTTCTCCTTCCTCTGTGAACACTGAACAAAAGTATTTATTCAGGATTTCTGCCTTTTCCTGGCCCCCCTCTGCACAGCCCCCTTCCCTTTTTAACCTTACAATCCCAACCCTTGTTTTCCTCTTTTCACTTACGTATCTAAAAAATGTCTTGCCCCATTCAATATGTCCTGGGCTATCCTCTCTTCAGTGTGTTCCTTTGCACTCCTTACTGCCTTCCCTACTTCACTCTATTTCCCCTGATATACCTCCATCATCAGCCTCCTTCTGCATTTTCTTATATCTTCTGAATGCTACCCTTTTAGCTTTTATCATTTCAGCCACCTTTGTCGAGAACCATAGCAGTCTCTTTTTCCTCTTTCTTTTGCTCACTTGTTTGATGCAGAGGTTTGTTGCCTTTACTATGCTCCCTTTTATCTTTGTCCACTGTTCCTCCACCCCACCCAGGTCACCTACCCCTGCTAGGTCATCCCTGAAGCATTCACCCATCTTTTTAAAACCTGCCCGCCTGAAGTTCAGGACCCTCACCCTTGTGTGATTCGATTCTTCAGCCATCTTTATATTGAACCACACGGTATGGTGATCACTGGTCCCCAAGTGACCTCCCACCTTAACGTCTTCAACACTGTCCCTGTTAGTGAGTACCAGGTCCAGTATTGTCCCATCAGGAGTGGGTTCACTGACTAGTTGCCCGAGGAATGCCCCCTGCAAAGAGTCCAAGATGTTACTGCTTCTAGCTGAATCTGCTGCTGGAAGGCTCCAATCCACATCTAGCAGGTTAAAGTCCTTCATCAACAGCACCTCCTCCTTTCTGCCATCTTGCCAAAGGCCTCCACCAATACCTTATCTAATTCCTCCCTCTGTGCTGGAGGTCTGTTGATCTCTCCAGTGTGAACAGTTGCTCCATTCCCTGTCTCCAGGGAGACCCACAGTACCTCTGCCTTCCCCTGTGTTCCCTGCATCTCCATGGCATTTATGCTTTCCCCTCACATAAAGCACCACACCGCCTCCTTTCCTTCCTGCTCAGTCCTTCCTGAACAGAGTATACCCTGGTATGGCAATGTCCCAGTCATGGTTTTCAGTGCTCCATGACTCAGTAATGGCCACAGTATCCAGGTCAGTCTCTGCCTTCATGGCCTCTAGGTCCAGAATCATATTTCCTAGACTTCCAGCATTCAGACACATGGCATTCCAAGTTTTAATTCCACTCTGCTTGTTGCCCCCCCCCTTTTTTGCCCTCCCTCCATCCTACCTCTCTTTTTAATGCTCCTGTTTATTTTCCTCTTTATCTCTACCACCCTGCTGCCTTTATTAATTTGCACCCTGGGGGATTCCTTTTCCTTCGGGTTCTCCTTACTCTACTTCAGCCCATGGGGGAGGCAGTTTCTGACTCCCTGACTCCTTCTGCATCCCTCCTTGGCTAGTTTAAATGTTCATCGAAGCAACATTTAAGCCATTCACTGAGAACTGCGGTTTCCCTCCTGGATGGATTCAGGCTATCACCCCTGTATAGATCTTCATCATCCCAGGAGGTCCCCAGTCTCCAGTGTAACCAAAACCTTCCTGTCTGCACCATTTTTTCAGCCATGAGTTGAAGCTTCTTTCTCCAGTCCACTGTCACAGACAGGCGGCACCTCAGTGAAAGCCACTGAGTGAGCTACCTGTTTGAGCCCCTCCACAGCTACCTAAACTTCCCCTGCACTATCCCAGCCCTGTCTCTAGCCAGGTCATTAGTCCTCAGGTGAACAATGACATCCAGCTCTCCCTCCTGTCCTGCTGCCCTAGTGATTTGCAGGATTCGTTTCCCACCCCTCTGGGCCATGGTACAACATAGGCACCTAACCTGCCTCTCCTGCCCCTTTCCTATTCCCAAATATATCCCCCTCACAACTGAGTCCTCCACCAGAAGTTGCTTCTTCCTCTTCTGGGGTCATCTACCACCCTCTTTGGGGTCTCCACTACAGAGGGCCTCCACATTACATTGGTCACAGCCGTGGGTGCTTCCTCCTGGCAGTCCCACCCCACCAGGGTGGAGTAGAATTTTTGTAGTGGTACTAGTTAAAGAATGTGCCTTGTCTCCCCACCCCACACTTCCAGAGCCCCCCACAGTCCAGCCGTACCTCCTCACTGGCATCCACTGAGGGAACAGTGGCAGATTTGGTGGCTTCTGGGTGGGGGGACAGGTCTCCCAAATCCTAGCCAATTTGGCCTGGAATCTAGCAACCCCTTGCCTCAATGCAGAGAGATGTTTGCAGGTGTAGCAGAACTGAAATCTCCAGAAGGTCTCTCTGAAAACTGCCGCCCCACAGCCATTGCACTGCACCACTACCATCATTCTCAACTTCTATTCTCCCTTTGTTACTTGGAGATACTTTTATACCCTTACGCCTGATAAGGGGTTTCTAGTTTCCATTTCTTTGTTTATTTCTATTTGTACTTCCCCCGTGCTTTGTTTAAATCTTTATATATCCTACCCAAAATAGGGTGTTGCTCCTATTTCTAGCTGTGGCCTACCTTTTACCTTCCACCCTTCCCAGCAATGAGTATTACGAAGAAGTGAACAGTCACCTTGTCCTAGTTAACCAACCTAGTTCCCCACTTCTCCACTTTCTTCTTCTGATGCCTGCAGGCACTCACTATGCCAGTCACCTGTTTCACTCCTTCGCTGTTCCTTTCACTTACTGGTATACAAACATGTGTGACATGTTGGAAGTGGTTGCCTTTATGTAGAACTTGCTCTCTTCCTGTTGGTGTGCTGTTGGCTGTGAGAGGTCAGTTATCATGTAGCTGAGACTGGGCCTTATAATTTGGTCCCTAAATGTGGGCTACTCTGGGTGCTCTTCAATTTACCCTTCACTCCATAAAAAATGCACTAGTTCAACCAAGTATAACCAAGACTTACAGCACCCATGTTGTGCTCAAAAAAACAAGCCTTTTTTGTCCCTCCTGTTGCAAATACAGGCAGATTCTGCTCAAGGCCTATAGTATACATACAGATGATGCAAAGCATCATGGCTATGCTAATCCTAGTGTGGAGGGTAGGCAGACAAGAGTCACCCAAACAAAAGTGCACAAGGATTTGCAAACACAGGATGCCCTGCACTAGTTTGAGGCTTGTGTGTGGTTTACAGAGCTATCGACAGAAACCAAACCATTTTTAAATTTGTTCTCTCCTTGTATCTCTATGAATACCACATCCTGCTTCTTTTACAGTCTGTAATACTGGTTTGCTACCTCCGTACTACATGACTGAGTTGCACTGAATTTTTATAAGTTATCTCTTCAAAATGGGGTTCCCCTTGCTGCTGCTGTGCTCTTGGTGTCAGCACCACTACTGATTAAAATTTGGTCACTGTACCACAACCATGCAACCTGAAGAGGAAATCCTTCTGAAATTCATTTTGGGCAAATGACTGGCTTTCTTTTACGATTAATGTTACTGAGGCTTTGGCATTTATTCTTAAATGCTTAGTGGTTTTCCGCTAAAGAGTCTTTAAGTTCCCCTTTTTAATGGAAATCAACTACATCTTATTCTTAAAACAGGTTTCAAGTAACATTGACTCTTTTTGTCAGTAATTGCTCCTCTGTTTCCCAGTTGTAGTTTCCTTAGATGAACCCGTTTACAACAGTCAGTAGGAATGTGTTTGAAAGAAGAGGTAGACATTTGTATTTGGTGTTGTAAGTTACAAGCAAAACACTTCAAGGTAGTGGGCTTTGACAGTGAAGTTAATTTAAAATGACAGTGTTGTTCTTTCCTTATTGCTCATGTGGAGCAGACTTATCTACATTACATACAGCACATGATAAAATGACACATGTGCACACATAACACATACAAATGTGGCATATATGGGTGTACACAAATACATGACGCTGGACCATATGTGCCCACATACGTATAACACATGCAGATGCAAACATGCATGTACACACATATATTTATGGCATATACAGACACATATGACCAATTCACACAGATACGATACTTGATGGCACACACATGATGTGCAAATACATAGATTCACACATGACCCATAAACATGCAGCCCTAGGGAGCTGCTGACTCCCTGCACCTCTACCAGGTTTATAAAGGGTTAATTGAAAAAGCGCAGGAAAAACAGCACATACCAGCAGCTCAGCTCAATGAGAAACAACTTAATATGCCAAATAGTGGGGTCCCCACCTTTCAGCAAAATAAATAATTTCTCATTGCACTGAGATGCTATTGTACACTGTTCCTCCTGTGTTCTTTCAATTACTTTCCTCTAACAGCAGCACCCTCCTGGAGTATAGTGTGTGATTTCTGTGTGTAGGTATAAAGGGCTAACCACTAGAGCCCTGGGAAGGCTTGATCAGCTGACCTGTTGCAGTTTTCTAAAGGGGAGAAGTCAACTGCCTGCGACAGAACTACTGGTATTTACTCACCTGGTAAAGGTGATTATTTGAGTACTCTTTATAGTACTCCGCAGTCAAAATTATTGGGCATTCCCCATGCATCCTATAGGTTGATGCACAATCCAATCAAAATTTGGCAGGCTGAGGACAGCCCCCATGTCTCATCTGAGAATCTCCAGTGTGAATCTTCCTTAGCAATTAGAGATAGTGACTAACAAAAAAACAACAGAGAAAAAACGGCAAGGACACAGAGAACAGTGGAAAATAACAGTATCCCTTATGTATGCTGTCCTCTCTGAGAAATGCCTGGTAGCCCTGACTATGTTCTAGTATAGTGACAAATTATGTATAGAACCATTGTCGTCGATCATTATTCTCATTTATTTCAATATAAAAAACATAACATGCACTGTTGTAATATACGATGGAGAAGAGAACAGGATATTTATATACAACATTGTAACCTTCATCTTAGAGGCAGATATTCAAACCAGACCATTTGTAGCTGGGAAAATGAACACATCTGCTGCCTTGGGTGGGGTTGCTGAGTACTATAAAAGGTACTCAAATAATCACCTTTACCAGGTGAGTAAATTCCATTATATTTCATACCCTTTATAGTACTCCGCAGTCAAAACCATTGGGACCTTAGTAGCAGTGTGTGAGCTATTATATAGACCTTGCATGGGACAGAAAAAGCAGGATATGTGGATCTTATACATTCTTTGTCCCAGCTCTTATCACTGCCCTAGTGAAAGATGCCCTTTCAGCTGATTCTATGTCTAGTAATGCCTTGTGAAGGTATGTATAGAAGATCAAGTTGCTGCTGAGCAAATGTCTGATACTGAGACTTTGCCTCTTTCTGCCCATGATGTTGCCACTACTCTAGTGGAATGCACTTTGATCCCCTCTGGTGGCTCCTTGCCTGCCTCCCTGTAAGCTGTGGTTATAGTTCGTTTGATCCACCTAGCTATAGAATTCTTGGAGGCTGCCTGGCTCGCCCTCTTTCCTGTGGTCAGTATAGACAGTCTTATCTGTTTTGTGTGGGCCACTGGTCATGCTAAGATACTTTTTTAGCTGCTGACCTACATCCAGAGGGTGAGGACTCCCTGTGTCAGGATCCTGCTCCCTCCCTAAGAATGGTAGTTGAACCTCTTGGGCCAAATAATATGTGGAGGCTACCTTGGATAGAGAGGAGGGAACTGTCTTCAGAGTGACCAAATCATTTTGGAATATCAGGAATGGCTCTCTACATGATAGTGCCTGTAACTCTCCTATTCTTCAGGCTGTACAGATGGCTATCTGAAACACTGTTTTTAGAGTGCACCAGTGTAGTGTCTCTTGTTGGAATGTATTACGTTGCAATGCTTCTAACACTATGTTCAGTTGACATGGTGCACAGATTGGTCTTGTCCTTGGGGAAGCTAGCGTCACTGTTTTGAGAAGTCTTACTACATCTGGATGTGACCCTATAGGTCCTAGCTCTGGTAATGGGCCTCTTAGTGTAGAGATTGCTGAAGCCTGAACTCTCAGTGAAGCTGGACTGAGTCCTTTGTTTGCACCATTGTTGAGGAAGTCCAGAACTTGTGTCAGGCCCGCAACTGATGGAGAAGTTTCCTTTCCGTGCACCATTTGTGAAAATTTGCCATTGTCTTTGGTAAGTTGTATTGGTAGAATGCCTTCTGGAGTGAAGTAAGTGGTCCACCACCCTGGTATGGTATGGTATCCTAGGGTCAGCAGTCTGTTCCTCTCAGCAGCCAGGCCATCAGTTTCAGTGATGCTGGATTTGGGTGTAGTATTGGGCCCTGGCTCAGTAGATCTGGCCAGCGAGGCAGGGGCATTGACTGGTTGACTGTCATTGCCTGTATCAATGAGTACCATGGTCTTCTGGGCCAGTCTGGGGCCACTAATACCACTGATGCTCCTGTGGTCCATATCTTGTGTAGAATTGTCTGTATCATGGTAGGCAGGGGGAACACATAGGCTTATGTGAAGTTCCATAGTACTGAGAGTGTGTCTATCTCCATTGCCTTGTGGTCAATGAATCTGGAGTGGTAGTTCAGCAGTTGGGCATTCTGTTGGGAAGCCATAAGGTCTACTTGCAGTGGTCCCCATCTCTGCTGGATGTTTTGAAATGCCCTTCCATTGAGCTTCCATTCCCCCGGTTCATAGTTACTCTGCTCAGCCAGTCCACCTCTGTGTTGGCTGAGCTTGGCAAATAGATTGCTGTAATAGAAACAGAGAAACAGAGAAGTTGATGGCAGATAAGGACCGCAAGGCCCATCCAGTCTGCCCATTTCTTTTTCTACTTTATGAATGTGCCATAGGCCTTTGCTCTGTCAATGGCCTATCTAATTGACAATACATTCCATTCTACCCAGTGTAGCACTTTTAGCGATTCTGCTATCATTGCCTTGCTCCGTGCTCCTCCTTGTTTGCTTATATAGACCATGGTCACCTGGTTGTTGCACCATACTAGAATTGCTCTGTTCACAATGAGAGGACTGCAAAATGTCAGAGCTAGGTGCCTGCTTTCATCTCTAAGACATTTATTGGGAGTCTCGCCTCTCTCCGTGACCAACGACCCTGTGTGACATGGTTTAGGTATGTCACTCCCTATCCTGTCAGGCTTGCATCTGTGGTGACCATTGCAGTGGGAGGTTGTGCCAGCAGGCAGCCCTTTATTATGTTCTCTTGTACTCCGCCATTGCAGGGTGTTGAGTATTCTTGCTGGTGGTGATATTCTGAAGCTGAAGTTTGTGTGGTCTGGTCCCACGTTTCAATTAGGTATCATTGCAGAATTCTCATGTGGAGGCTGGCCCATGGTACCAATTCTATTAGGGCTGCCATTACTCCTAGTAGTTGGATGTAGTCCCATACTGCCCTGTTTGGTCTGTGAATGATTCCATTCAATAGCTGGCAGATGTTGCTGATCTTGTCCTCTGTAGGAAATGCTCTGTTGATCTGTGTGTTGATTAATGTTCCCATGTGGGTGAGGGACTGAGAGGGAGTTAGCTGGCTCTTTGCTGTATTGATCACCCACCCGTGACTCTGTAGGCATTGCACCACTAGGCTGGTGTTGTATTGGGTCTGCTCCGCTGTTGTGGCTTGCAGTAGCCAGTCATCCAGATAGGGGATGATGTGGATCCCCTCTTTCCTTAGGTGTGCTGCTAGGACTACTAGTGTATTGGTGAACACATGTGGTGCGGAGGCCAGCCCCAATGGGAGACAGGTGTATTGATAGTGCTCCCCTGGATATTGAACCTCAGGTACTTGCTATGTGAGCTCCAGATTGGGATGTGGAGATAGGTGTCTTTCAAGTCTATTGACATCAAGTAGCCCCCTGGCTGAATTGCTAGTAGTGTTGACCTGAGTGTCTCCATCTTGGACTTTTTGTACAACACAAATTTGTTCAGGTATTTTAGATCAAGAACTGGACGCATTCACCCCATTTTATTCAGGACTACAAAGAATAAGGAGTAAACTCCTGTGTCTCTCTCTCCTCTTTAGGGACTTGCAAAATAGCCCCATTTTGTAATAGATCGAGTATTGCCAGATTTATAGCTTGTGTCTTTGCTGGACACTTGGGTGTTGGGGAGACCAATGGCCAGTGCTGCAACTGGTTTGGTGGTGAACTCTATTGCATATCCCCTCGTCACTACTTCATTCACCCATTTGCCGGATGTTGTGTGGGCCTACTGATTCACAAAGCTTTGAAGTCACCCTGCTATTGGTGGGTTTGCTTGGGCCCGCATGCCTTCATTGTTTTTTGTCCTGATTTCTGAAGTTCAGCTTCCGTCCTCCATTGCCGTATTGCCAGCCAGTGTTATTTCTGGTTTTGTTACTGTAGGTTCTGTGCTGGAATTTTGGTTTTTGGTTCCATTGCCTGGACCTCTGGGTGTTGTAGCTCTGGTTTCTAGGCTGAAAGCTTTTCCCTTTGGGACAAAGGAACTTGTCTGAGTGCAAGTAGACATCCTTGTCACCTTGCACTTGTTTTCCACCTCAGTTTTTGAGATATGGGGTTAAGCCCTCCCCAAATAAGGTTCTTTCTTTGAATGGCAATTTCATTAATGCGCTTTTTGACTCATTTTCCACCTGCCATAGCTTTAGCCACAATGCCCACCTGGCTCTGTTAGCTAGGACTGCCATTCTGGAGCCAAACCTCAGGATGTCTGATGAGGCATCCATAATGTATTTTACTTCTTGTATTGCGCATTCCACCATGGTGGCCTTCGGTGAGTCCTCCGGTATGTCCTCTGTAAGGATGTCCACCCATCTATGGAGGGTTCTACTTGTGAACCACAGCACCATATCAGCCACTCGTAACATGCCCGAGACATCATGAATCTTTCTGAGGTGTTCTTCAATTTTCTTAGCCATGGGCTCTTGGAGTGCTGCTGCGTTTTCTATGGGGATGGTGGTACATGTGGATAGTTTGGAGACATGTTGGTTTACCTTTGGTTCTTT
Source organism: Neoceratodus forsteri (assembly GCA_016271365.2). Taxonomy (NCBI): domain Eukaryota; kingdom Metazoa; phylum Chordata; order Ceratodontiformes; family Ceratodontidae; genus Neoceratodus; species Neoceratodus forsteri. Next base: position 1,270,319,509 of record CM057453.1, read on the forward strand.
TATTTATTTTATTTATTTATTTGAAAAGGTTTCACCAGGAGAGACAAGGTGAGCTGTAAATAGCTTGTTTCTAGTAGCGTCCTGGGGGAGGGATTACATAATGTGGGGTCAAGCAAAAGCAAAACAATCAAAATACATATAGCGCAATTCAATACATACAGTGTTGTACTAAAATGATGCAATACAAATACTAACCAAACAAATACATGCAGTCCAAATCAAGTACATACAGTGATACAATGCAATACAATTCGGTACAGGACAACTGAAGGTAATGAAACCAGGAAGTGGTAAACGACAAAGTGAAGGCATAGGCGTAGACATAGTGGGAGAGAAGAAGTCTTAGTCCTGGGGGAGAGATGGGGGGGTAGAGGAAATATGTGCAGAAGAAGATCAGGTAGTAGTATGCAGGAGCAGTAATAACATAAGGTAAGGGGTCATGGGAGGGTATAAGGTAGCTGCAGCACTCGGGTGAGTAAGTGCTGATCCAGACCTGAAAAGCCAGACTTTGAGAGTTGCTAAGTGCGCAAGGATTTAGAGGAAGGGGCTAATAGCATGAAGGGTGGGGAGGAGGGTAGGAGAGAGAGAGACAGGAGTTACTGCACGAGTGGCAGGGAAGGAAGGGTGGTGGGAGAGAGGAGGGGAAGCCAAGAATGGTCCCTTCAGGATGCTGGAACCCTGCAGGGGGGCCTTGCAGGAAGGAGAGGGAGGGGAGGGGCTTAGAGGGAGAGAGGAGGGGCAAACCAGGAACTGTGGCACCTTCAGGATGCAGTGAACCCTGCAAGGGACAGGGCCCAGTTGGAAGGAAATGAGAGGGAGGAAGTAGTGGGGGAGGTGGGTGTAGGTGGGGACAAGAGAAGAGGGAGGAAGAGAGGGAGAGGGGTTATCGAGAAGCCTGAAAACCTTGCAAGGGGCAAGACCTTGTAGAAAAGGAGTAGGGGGAAGGGGGAGTCCCATCAGTATGCTGGGAACCCTGCAAGGGGACAGGACCCGGAAAAGAAGGAAAAGAGCTGGGGGGGGAGGTGTAGTGTGGAGCAGAAGGAGGGGTAATAGGGTCAGGCAGGCACAAGTGATCGCTTTCCCCAGTGATCGCTTCTCATTTGTGACAGGGGCACTAGCTGTGTACCATGTAGCTTTCTGGGAGTCGGGTGGGGTCGGGGGCATCATATTCTTTACTGAGTATGGTTTCTGTGGTTTTGAAAGTTGGGAAATGGATCTTTTCCTCAGGTTTCCCTATTGACAACAGGGGGTCCTCTGATGTGGAGGGTTGCTCCAGCTGTTCCTTGATTTTGAGAGTGGCCTTGACCATTTTTATAAGTTCATCAACTTTATCCCCGTGGCGCATTCTGGTGTATTTATCCATGGTGTCCTTGTCCGGGTCACCCTGGGTTTCGGATGTGATGCTTTCCATCTCCCGATGTGGTCTTTTCCGAGTGGTATCCTCACTCTAGCTACTTGGTCAGGTAGTTGCTGGTATGTGGTCACCGGCCTTAAAGGATTCCAGTAGTTGGAACAGTAACTGAGCCTTGCTAACATCCAGTGCAATTGGGGCCATCAGTGGGGGTGGGACATCGGAATGTAAAAGTCCCTCGTCCATTTCCTCTGAGCCCCCATTTACCGCTAGCATACATACTTCACAGGTTGTGTCCTCCTCGTCAACCTCTGCAAAGAGGATCCTACATTCTCTGCATCTCCTCATGTTGTTCATTTTTGTTGTTGATCTGTTAAATTGACACAAAATGAATTGCATCAGACATGGACTCCGAACCCTAATACGTCCCATAGAAACATAGAATTTGATGGCAGATAAGGACCACTTGGCCCACCTAGTCTGCCCATTTCTCTACGTAATGTATAAGCTACAGATCCTAGTTAACCAACAGCCTACTTCCTCCTACCTCCCATTAGAATTGCCTTCAGTCTGTCCCATGCATTCTTGAATTCCCCCACCGTTTTTGACTCCATGACCTCCTCAGGAAGGCTGTTCTGTGCATCCACAACCCACTCTGTAAAAAAATACTTCCTCATACTACCTCTGAGCCGTCCTCCCACTATCTTCAAATTGTGCCTCCTTGTTCTTGCACATCTCTTTTTCTGAAAGATGCTACCCTCTTGGACTTTGTTGATTCCCTTGAGGTACTTGAAAGTTTCCATCATGTCCCCCCCTCTCCCTCCTTTTCTTGAGGGTGTACATATTAAAGTCCTTTAGTCTCCTTTCATTTGTCTTCTGGTGCAGACCCTGTACCATTTTGGTTGCCCTCCTCTGGACAGCCTCAACCCTGTCTATGTCTTTGTGGAGATGGGGTCTCCATAACTACACACAGTACTTCAGATGGGGTTTCACCAGCTGTCTGTACAGAGGGATAACAACTTCCCATTTTCTACTGGTGATGCCTCTCCCTATACATCCCAGTACCCCCCCAGCCTTCCTTACTGCCTTCTCGCATTGCTTGCCCACCTTTAAGTCATCTGATATAACTTCCCCCAGGTCCCTTTCCATTTTTGTTTTTGTCAGTATCTCACCCCCCATTGTGTACTCTTCCCTTGGATTTTTTTTTTCCAGGTGCATTACTTTGCACTTCTTTGCATTGAATCTAAGCTGCAATACATTTGACCATTCCTCCAACCTCGCCAAGTCCCTTCTCATCTTTTCCACCCCACCTTGTGTATCGACCCTGTTACAGATCTTTGTGTCATCTGCAAAGAGACATACTTTTCCTTCCAGTCCCTCTGCAATGTCACTTATAAAGACATTAAAAAGACAGGACCCAGTACTGAACCCTCCAGTACCCCACTAATAACCCCCCTTTCTTCACTGTGGACTCCATTTACTATTACCCTTTGCATGCTGTTATCCAGCCAATGTTTTACCCAGGCTACCACCCTGGGACCCACTCCCAGGCTGGGTCATTTTTTTATTAATCTTTTGTGTGGGACTTTGTCAAATGCCTTGCTAAAGTCTAAGTAGGCCATGTCCACAGCCCCACCCTGGTCTACTACTTCGGTCACCCAGTCAAATAAATCAATTAGATTCGTCTGACATGACGTTCCTGTTGTGAATCCATGCTGCCTTGGGTCATGTGCCCCACTGGCCTCTAGATACTCAACAATTCTTTCCTTCAGAAGTGATTCCATCTTTTCCCCTACCACTGAGGTCAAACTGACAGGTCTGTAGTTTCCTGCCTCTGTCTTGCTTCCACTTTTGTGAAGGGGAATCACATATGCCTTCCTCCAGTCCTCAGGTACCACACCATCCTCCCGTGATTTGTTAAAAAGGGTAGTCAATGGTGTTACCAGTTCTCCCCTTAGTTCTCTTAGAATTCTGGGGTGAATCTCATCAGGCCCCATTGCTTTGTCCACCTTCAGTTTTAGGAGTTCTTGCAGAACCCTTTCTTCTGTGAAAGGACTGATATCAACCCCCCTATCCAGAGTGCTTCTATTGACTGGATTAGGTACCGCCCCCTCCTCTTCCTTTTTGAATACTGAGCAGAATTATTCATTCAGTATCCATGCTTTTTCACTGTCCCTGTCTGCCCACCCACCCTCCTCTTTATTCAGCCTCAGTATCCCTCCGTTTGTCTTTCTTTGCTCCCTAACGTACCTATAAAAGGTTTTATCCCCATTCTTAACCAAGTTGACTATCTTTTCCTCAGTTTGGACCTTTGCTATTCTGACTGCCTTCCCCGCTTCCTTCTGCTTTAACTGATACAGTTCTCTGTCCTGCTCCTTCTGTGTTTCCTTATACTTCCTGAATGCTATCTTTTTCTCCCTAACCTTCCCCACCACCTCTTTTGAGAACCATAGTGTTTTTTACTTTCATTTTGATTTGTTTATTTGCTTTACACAAAGGATTGTTGCCTCTGTGATGGCAGTTTTGATGTTTCCCCATTGTTGCTCCACCCCTTCTTGTTGCCTGTTTGCTAGTGCTTTTCTGAGGCACTCTCACATTTTGGCAAAATCGGCTCTCCTGAAGACAGTTTAACAGAAGATTTCCTCAGTAATCAGAATCCTATGTTTCTTTCCACTGGTGCCCAAATGAACAAGCTGTGCATTGCCCCTTTAAGAAAATTTTACTGGCTACAGAAAGCAAGGCTGTAGTCCCAGGCAAGATGGCCACCGTAGATCTCAAAAGATCCAGTGGGATTTTGGACTGGTCTATTCCTAGGGCTATACCCATTGATTTGTCTATAAGGCACACACTGACCCAGCCAAGATGGCTGGTGTGTTCTCACTTGAGTTCCCCAGTGAGACTTGCAAGAGCTGTATGCACTGCCAGCAGTCTTGGTCTTGTGGGAACCATGCTGCATTCTGGGAGGTGCTGAGAGGCAAAGGGACAGTATGGCCACATTCGAAACAACCCTTTGTAACTAACTAGTTAATACCCGCAGCTGCTCCTGTCACTAATTGGCACCGCACTAATACCACATAGCACCACACAATGCCCACTGGGCTGCATCCCCACCACACCTCCCCCACACACACCACCTCTGGTTCCCTGCCCTCTGCTATTACCTGCATCTGATAGCCTTGTGATAACTGAATGTTTAAAATTGTTCTCTGTATGAAACCATTTGTGTAACATTTATCTACTACTGTCATGAACTCTGTAAACTTGTAACTCTGTCTGTCCTCTCTGTGACGAGGTATCTTTGTAAACAAGCCTCTGGCTCAAAGGGTTGTAAATCCAAAATTGTACAAATAAATAAATAATAGCTGCTAGTGGTCTCAGTGGGTGGAGTAGATGTTATTTTATTGCCCAACAAGACCAGGGAGGACAGAATTCACTGGAGGAGGGGGCGACCAAGGCAAGGAACTCGTGGGTGAGTTAACTGGTGCTCCTGGAGATGAAACTTGGCCCTCTGATGCCGTGGAGGATGGAGGAAAAATGGGAGCAATATGTGCAAGTACCAGTTTGTATTTATTTATATTCCCTGCCTATTATGGGTCTGAGTAGGTTCTGGGAGGTTCCCAGCCTGCAAATCTTGGCATGAGCCATGCAGTGTAAGTGAGCCCACCTAGGCAAAGGGGGAAGAGATGTGTTTTTGCCTTTGGAGGAGGATGCTACAGGAGGGACCTCTCTCTCCTTTGGACTCAGAAGTAGCCAGCTGTGTGCCCACTGCTGTGAGGATGCTCCAGGAGGGACCTCAAAGTTTGGGCTTGACCAGTGGGGTAATATATAGAGTTCTTGTGCCCTGGGGATCTCTGTGGCATTTGATGGTGATCTGTGTCTATGATGGGGTTTTTTTGGAACACAGGATGTGCTACAGGAGGGAGACCTGTTCCCTTTGGTAAAACCCAGAGGCTGATAATTAATGCTGAATTCCAAAACTATTTCTTTGCAATGAGTTTTTTAATAGACACAACAATCTACAATTCTAAATTGAATTGCTTTTAACTCAAGAAAGGGTTTATGACCCCTGGCTACCAGGCTGCATTATAAAATTTAATTAGAAATATTGTACCTTATGTGAAGAATTTGCTAGTTGTTGGGAGCAGAATTGGATCATGAACAAACTTTCTTGATGCACGAAGTAAACTGAAGATTCTCAGTTGGGACAAGGGGGCTGTCCTCAGCCTGCCCAACTTTGATTGGATCGTACATCAACCAATAGGATGGATGGGGAATACCCAATGGTTTTGACTGCGGAATACTATAAAGGGTACAAAGTACAATGTGAGTTAGCAGTTGGAAGGAAGCTGCCTGCCTGGGAAGTGGTGCCTGAGTTCCCTCTGATAGTTTCTGTTTCCAGAAGTGTCAAACATCTAAAAATCCTCTGGAATCATGGTGGCAGCAATTGAGGAAGTTCCACCCAAGGGATGAATCTCCATCTGAGCAGAGGATTCCTGAGGTAAAATGAATTCTGAGGAAAAAAGAAACAGAGACTGCCAAAAATCCGTAGAAGACATGCATTCTTCTGAGCTTAAAAGACTGCTTATGTGGCACCCAGTACCCTTCCTCCCTGCAACAAAGCAGGAGGGTAAGAAAATGACAATTTAAATGTAATATTTTGTGGGACCCCACTGCCATGTGACACTGGCATGTGTAAGGTGGAGCTGGCAGGACCTGCAAAGCTGTGGTCCCTTGGTGGATACTTACCCCTCTGTAACCCATTTAGAATGCTGGCAGCAGCAGAGTATCTGTGTTTGTGTAAAGTAAACAATAAAACATGACTTCCAGAGGCTGAAGACACCTTGGGCCTCACTACGTCCCTGTGCATGCAGTAAAATCTGTTCCATGCACACCTCTGAAGTGTCATATTGTGCTTATAATATGGGCTGCATCTTTTATAAGCATTTCTAAAATTAGATAAGCATTTCTAAAAATGGATAAATAGGGTTATCTATGAAAAAAGGCCGTCATCTGATGAATTTATGATAAAATATTCCTTCTGCCTAGTTGGCTATTGGGCTTTTGTTCCTTTGGCAGCATCCATAGTTCTATTTTTTCTTTAATGAGAGCATGACTGATGGTGACTGCCCCCCTCCCTCAACAGAGATATGTCCATATAGTGCTGTGGTAGAATTTAATTTGAGTCTCATGATTTGTAATAGATAAACCACTCTGAGGTGTGCAGTCATGCTCTGATATATGCACACCTTGGTGTGCATTGTACGGCCGAGTGCATCAACCACCCAAGGCATGCATATATCAGAGCACGACCGCACATCTCAGAGTGGTTTATCTATGTGATATACGCACAGTCACCTGATGGTGTTTGACCAGTGCTGTTGCTGGAATAGGCCATTTATGTGTTACCCATTTTATGAACATATATATACATATTTATAAAATGGGTAGGAAAAATTATGTTTGCTGATTTGTTGGAACATATCACATGACCATGCGTATACCAGAGCATGACCGCACACCTGCACTTTTACCCCCCTCCAAAACTATTTGACATTTTATAAGACAGATAGAAACCACTCTGAGGTGTGCAGTCACACTCAGATGTATGCCATATGCGGTGGTTAGACTTTTCGGCCTGTGACCTTGTGCGAATAATGCACACCAAGGCATGCATATTAGAGTGCTATCACACCTCAGAGTGGTTTATCTATTACATAAATATCTATATATATATATATATATATATATATAGCTGCACTATAGTGCAGCTATAGTTAGGGTTGGCGAGCTGCTTCTATGTCAAACATCAAAGTTTACACTTTAATAACACTGTAACTGTTTGCCTGACATTGTGCATGTACGGCGTCCAACAACTGATCACTAGATCTGGAAAGTTTTGTTTCAGTTGAATGTACAGTTTTGGAACTACAGAGTGTCAAAAATTTGAAAAATCCTCAACTTTTGTGCATTTTTTCATCAGGCTTATCAGACTGGATTCAAATATGCATGTGTATGTGTGGCCTGGGTCAAAGTGTTGCCTTTTAAAGATCTGGTGAAAAAATATTAAGCCGTTCAAAAGTTATGCAAGTTTTTCAAGTCCCATTTTAGCCTATGGGAAAATTTATATGTGCACTGCAAAAACGCTTACGAAAACATTTTTATGTGTATGAAAAGATTTCATTATAAGGTATAGGGGTGTCACTATTGTCCCTATTGTGGTCAGGAGCAGAAAAGGCTGCAGCCCATGTTAGCACCTATTGATTGTTGTATCAAATTAATGTTCCCCCATTGTTAATATAGTCATTCAATTTTCTTTTAAAACAGTCCTTACTATTACTTTTAACAATTTCCTCAGGAAGTCCATTCCACACATTCACCACACTCTCGGTGAAAAAATACTTCCTCAGGTTACCCTTAAATCTGGAACCTTTTACCTGAAATGGGTGCCCTCTTCTTTTGACCTGCATATTTCTAAATTCTATTCCTAATTCATCGCTTATTTTTTTTTCATTAATTATGTCATAAAAGAGCAATAAATCACCCCTTATTCTACAAATTTCCAATCGGAAATGTTTCAAAGTGTTGAAACTTGCATTATATGATAGACCTTCAGCCCCATGTACAATCTTAGTAAACCTGCACTGCATACATTCCACCCTGAGCATGTCGTCTTTTTTGTAAGGGTTCCACAGAGGACTACAATAATCAAAATAGGGTCTGACATATGATCTATACAGGGGGAGCAGAACATCTGGCCATCTACTTTTTATCTTCCTTCTTATACAGCTATACACCCTGTTAGCATTAGCGATCACTTGTGTACATTATTAAAGTTTTAATGTGAATCAACTTGAATTCCCAGATCCCTAACTATTTCCTTCAACTGTAAGGTTTTATTACTTAATACATAATTGCTCCTTTTATTCTTCTTTTCTATGTATAAAACAGCAAATTTTTCTGTATTAAACAACATCCCCCATCTATATGCCCACGCAGTTATATAATCCAGATCTTTTTGAACTGATTGTCTTTCTTCCAGTGTTTCACTTGGACAATCCAATTTTGTATTGTCAGCATATTTTACTATTTTATTCTTTAAGTTATTACCTAGGTCTGACAAGAATAATTGAAACAGTACTGGGACCAAAACTGAGCCCTGCGGCACCCCACTAGATAATCTCCCCTCTGCTGACAGAAATCTGTTAATGGCCACCCTCTATGTCCTGCATGCAACCAGTTATCTATCCATGCAATTACATAGAAACATAGAAACATAGACTTTGACAGCAGATAAGGACTACTAGGCCCATCTAGTCTGCCCATTTTCCTACCTACAGGATAGGCCGCAGATTCTAGTTAACCAACAGCCTATTTCTTCCTTCCCCCCACAAGAATTGCCTTATGTCTGTACCATGCATTCTTGAATTCTCCTACAGTTTTAGACCCCACTAACCTCCTCAGGAAGGCTGTTCCATGCATACACTACCCTCTCTGTGAAATAATACTTCCTACATTGCCCCTGAACTGCCCTCCTTCTATCTTTAAATTGTGTCCCTTGTTCTTGCAAGTCTCTTTTCTGAAAGATACTACCCTCTTGGACTTTGTTGATTCCACTGAGGTACTTAAAGTTTCTATCATGTCCCCCTCTCCTTCTTTCCTCAAGGGTATACATATTAAGCTCCTTTAGTCTCTCCTCATACGGCTTCTCTTGCAGACCCTGCACCATTTTAGTTGCCCTCCTCTGGACTGCCTCTATCCTGTCTATGTCCTTGCGGAGATGGGGTCTCCAGAACTGGACACAGTACTCCAGATGGGGTCTCACCAACTGTCTGTACAGAGGGATAACAACTTCCTGTTTTCTGCTGATGATGCCTCTCCCTATACATCCCAGTATACCCCCAGCCCTCCCTACTGCCTTCTCACATTGCTTGCTAACCTTAAGGTCATCTGATATGATTACCCCCAGGTCCCTTTCCTTTTTTGTTGTTGTTACTACCTCCCCACCCATTGTGTATTCTTCCCCTGGGTTCTTGTTTCCCAGGTGCATTATTTTGCACTTCTTTGCATTGAATCCTAGCTGCCATACGTCTGACCATTCCTCCAACCTTGCCAAGTCCCTTTTCATCCTTTCCACGCCTCCTTGTGTATCAACCCTGTTGCAGATCTTTGTGTCATCTGCAAAAAGGCATACTTTTCCTTCCAGTCCCTCTGCAATGTCACTGATGAAGACATTAAAAAGGACTGGACCCAATACTGAACCCTGCGGTACCCCACTAGTAACCCCCCTTTCTTCAGAGTTGCCATCTATTTGCAAATTGTGTAATTTGTTTATAATAGCCCAATGGGGGACTTTATCAAAGGCCCTGCTGAAATCAAGCAGGACCACGTCAGCTGATTTACCCTCTGCCAGAATTTTACTAATATGGTCATAAAAACTGATGAGATTTGTTAAACATGATTGTCCTGCCACACACCCATGCTGTTGTTTATCAGTGTAGTCAATTTCTGTTACATGGCAAATAAGTTTATCTTTAAGTATGGCTTCAAACACCTTTCCAGTCACAGAAGTGAGGCTGATCGGTCTGCAGTTTGTAGTATCATTTTTTTTTTACCTTTTTTGAAAATCAGAGTGATTTTAGCCATTTTTATGTTTGCTTGCACGCATGTGCAAGAAACATAGTGCCATCATCCGAGATTTCGGAGGTGTGTCACCCCCTCCTCCAATTCAGTCAGTGTGCTGGCATGCAGCTCTAGTGCCATGCATGTTGGAGCTGTCTATGACAGCCCAAAATGCAGTGGCAGTTGAAAGGGGGAGCTACGCCAGTAAGCAGCGATAGATATCGCCTGCCCGCGCGCATCTCCCCCCACACACACACACACACACACACACACACACACACACACACAGAGGCCCGTGACGCATACCGCGGTTGCCCCATGCACACCTCTCAGCCGAGGGGGTGCCCAATCCCCACCGGGCTGTGCTGCCCCAAAGCGTCTCCAAATGCCACACTGGGTGCCCACCCCAGCATGGCAACTGTGATAATAGCCGACGAGGTGCCCAATCCCCCGTCGGCTTTCTGTCTCTCCTCCCCCATGCTATGCGCGATGGGGGTGCCCAATCCTCGGCTTCACTCCCCCCAGTACAAGGAGCCACGCTGGGGCCCACCCAGCATGGCAAGTGATTCTCTTGCCGATGGGGTGCCCAATCCCACGTCCAACTGAATGTCCCCTCAATGTCCTTGTGCTACGCTGGAGCCCACCCCAGCATGGCAAATGTCCCAAGTCGTCATTAGAAAAAAACCTGTAAAGAAAATGGTCCCACTGCGTCTCCCGCCCTCCCACAACCCGCACTCCACCCACTGCGTGCACCTTCTCCTTCACACCCCTCACCCCATACTTACCTCCGACCGCGCATGATCTTGGTGACCGGAACACGCCTGCACTCTTCAAAGTCGACTGCGAACTGAGGAAATGCTGGTAAGCTGATAATGGGCTAGATAGGGGTTTCAACTTTATTGCATATCTCAGGTATTTTAATTTATGTCTCACAACATGGGTTTAGACCTTCATGAATGATGTCACTGTCATGTGGCGAGTCCAGTCGGCGATTTCAGTCACCGCAGTCACTGCACGAAATCACCCTTTGGGCCTGAATAATGCCATGACAGTGACATCATTCATGAGAAGGGATCACAAAAACCCCATGTTGAAAATTTGGTGCAAAAATTCCAACAAATGACTGTTTCACGAGTGTGCATTGCGCAGTTCCTACGCACGCCCGTAAGTTTGTGAATTTTCAATATTTTCACTCCAGATTTTCAACATTGCCATTTTACCACACCTTCTTATGAGCAGTACAGCTGTCATTTTTCACATCTCACCCAAAACATGTTTCCGCCCATGTAGCGCACAATGGCGCAGTCGGTGTGCGCAATCAATGTATGGGACACATTAAGAAAATCACAGTGACACTGTTCATGAGCAGAGGTCTTAAAATGGCTATGTTGAAAATTTGGTGAAAAAATTCCTAAAAATGACTGTTTTACGAGGGTGCATTGCGCAGTTCTTATGCATACTCATAAGTTTGCGAATTTAATATTTTCACTCCAGATTTTCAACATTGCCATTTTATTACACTTCCTTATGAACAGTATAGCTGCAATTTTTCATATGTCGCCCAAAATGTGTTTTCGCACATGTAGTGCACAATGGTGCTCTTGGTGTGTGAAAGCAATGTTTAGGACAGATTAAGAAAATCACAGTTACACTGTTCATGAGCAGAGGTCTTAAAATGGCGATGTTGAAAATTTGGTGACAATTTGATGACAAAAGTCCATAAAATGACTGTGTTACGAGTGAGCACTGCGCAGTTTCCACGCACCCTCGTAAGTTCATGACTTTGTAATATTTTCAGTCCAGATTTTCACCAGTGGCATTTTTCCACACTTCCTTATGAACAGTACAGCTGTCATTTTTCACAACATGGTTGAAGTGTGTTTTCACACTTTCAGTGCAGAGACGCGTGGTCGCTGTGGGAAATCATTGTTTGGCACAGATAAAGAAAATCACAGTGACACTGTTCATGATTGAGGCACCAAAATGCCTGAGTTGATAATCTGCTGTAAAAAATTCCCAACCTGATTATATCACAGGTGTGCATTGTACAGTTTCTAGGTGTGCTCGTGACTTCACCATTTTTTTTAATATTTTTACTGCAGATTTGCAACATTGCCATTTTTTACACCTCCCCATGAACAGTACAGCTGTCATTTTTACATCCTGTTCGAATGTTTTGCACCTGTGGTGCATGTTGAGTCACTGTGCATAAGCAGCTGCTAACAAACTGATATTCCTCTTCATGAGGTGGGGTCACAAAAAACATGTTGAAATTTTGGAGTGAAAATACCAATGAATGCCTGTGGTATTAGGGTTTCCAACCATAATGCCCAACCCTGTAGAGAATGACAGGCATCAGGGATGTGACTTGGGATTCTTGCCTGTGATGCTCATACCATTACACACCCTGCAGCCAGTGAGAGGCATCGTAGGTATGCCTTGACTCTTTGGCTCTCAAAGTTCACCCCATTCTCCTATGTCGCACCCATCTCACCATATTTCCTAATGAAATGGGATGCATAATGGCCAAAGACCCCAAGGAACACCGTGACACTTGTCAGTGTCTGCAGGGTGGGGTGTGGTGAAATAGCATGGTCGTTATGCCTGACGACCCAAACGCACACCCCAATGCCTGTCACTCTCTACAGCTCTGTAACTTCTACACTACCACTGCCAATGCCAGCAAGCAAACATTCGGCATTGACAAATGCTTGTCTAGTCTGTTGGAACTTCGCCAGAGTGCATGAGTTTATTGAAAAGTATTTCAAGGGGGATACATATAATCTCTTTGGTTAATAATAATATTTGGGGGGTAATATCATCAATCCCTGGGGCACTAAATGTTTTTAAATTCTGTATTCTGGTTTTTATATCTTCTTTTCTACAAAATGAGTCTGCCTAGGTTCAGAATACACAGAGCAATAGTTATTGTATATATTTGCTATACAGATTGGATCAGAGACAACTTTGTTATTATTTGTAATGGTTGTTAGGTTATTGTTTGATTTTTTTAAAGAGTTAATATAACTGAAAAATGGTTTGCTACTACCCTTCCTTGCAGATTTTGCCAGCCTAATGTCATACTTTTTTGATTTGTTTACAGTGTTCTTACATTTTTTTCTGAGCCACCTTAAATTCTTTCCAGTCATTCTCTTTATTAGTTTTTTTGTATATTGCATATTTTTTATTTTTTTGTTTTATCAACCTAATAATGTTTTTATTTAACCATTTTGGTTTTATTCCTTGGTTATTGTATTTTTTTATATGTTTAATATAGTTGTTACATTTTTCAAGAAGTATGTATTTTATTAAAATCCAGCATTCTTCCCCACTTTTGTCATTAAGGGTTTGTTCCCAATTAATGTTAGTAATGTCTTCATTTATTTTATCGGTTTTGGCTGTGTTGTACAGAAATATTTTTGTACAACCTTTTATTGTTTGAACTAAACAGTCAATTGAGAAATTGATTGAAGAATGGTCGCTGTTGCCCAAGGGAGCTGCTACTTTACAATCAGTAATTTAAGGGTTCTCAGTACATAATATTAAGTCTAGTATGTTCTTTTCTTCTTGTGGGGAATTCACATATTGCGTTAAGTTATGTTCTTGTGTAAATGATAAAAACTTTGTACTAAGTGCACTATTAGCTACTCCATCTACCCAGTCTATATTATTAAAGATAAAATCCCCTGTCCAAACCACTTCTCCTAATTCCATGGCTCGAGCAGTTTCTTCCATTAGTGCATTAAAGATCAATTCATCAGCCATTGGTGGGCGATAACAAAGGCCTAGGATTAAATTTCTTCCTTGTTGTTGTTTAATTTGTACTCATATACTATCTGTGGCAATACTGTGTGATTTAATGGTTTTTGTTATGTCTACCAGTTGTAGTATACTAGACACATAAATCACAATACCTCCACCTTTTTTATGTGTTCTGTCCGGCCTTAATAATTAGTAACCCGAAATATTTTTTGTTCCATATGTCATCTTCCATCCACCATGTCTCACTAATGAGAACTATATCAATATTCTTCGATATTAAAATAGCCACTAACTCACTGTGTTTGTTATTTAATCTCCTCGCATTACAAAGCATACCTTTAATTTTCTTGGGGGGTTGCTTTGTTACCAGCTTTTGGTTTTGATTTTTGACCCTTAGTTATATTTACATTTATTTGATAGGGCAGTATTAGTGGCTTTTTTTACTATTAAATTTATTTTCTGATTGCATTGTGTACTTATTTTGTATGCTTTTTGACTGGGTTTAAATCTGATTCGGATACTTCCACTCCTTTAAAACGTACCCCCCCCCATTATAAGTTTAAAGGGACAACTTCCATACATGCTTTAATCAATATGGCCAACATATAAGCTCCATTTTTATTTAAGTGGAATCCATCTTGACAATATAAATGATCTCTCCCATTGAACAATGCCCATGAGTCTATAATCTTATATTCTGTGAGTCACACCCATTTTTAAATCTACTATTAGTTCATGAGATGGTGTCATTTTTTTGCTTTCTTTGCTTTGGGAATTGGGAATATACCTGAAACTATTGGTTCTGCCCCATGTTGTTTCATCTCAATAGCTATGTCTAATATATCTTGACACATGTCTTTTTCATGCTTTTTTCCCCACATCATTTGTTCCAACATGAATAGTTACTATTGGTTTGATCCCACTGTTCCTAATGATGGTTGGTGCTACCTTATGCATGTCTTTTATTCTAGCTCCCAGGAAGAAGGAAACCATTCTGTTGGCTTTATCTGCATCACATATTACTGCATCACATTGTTTGATAATGGAATCCCCCAGTATTACCATCTGTCTTTTATTAACTTCACTATTTTCTTGAACATCCATATCCTCGAGTGGAGCATATTTATTAGTCAGTGTTAAATCTGTAACATAATTCACCTTTCTCCCCTTTTTATGTTTGCTAATGGATTTAACAACTGCCCAGAATTCTACAGCTGAATTTTCTCCTTCCTTGCTCCCTTTTTTAGGTCGCTAGTCTCTGGTTCTGTGTCACTATCATTTGATTTTATAGTTCTGTATCTTTTTCCCTTCTGCGAACTAGTAATGTGTTCTGCCACCATATTTGATTCTTGTAGCATCTTTAATCTTGTGATTTCTACCTCTAATTTCAACAGGCATGTTTGTAGTTCATTATACTCATTACATATAATACAAGTAAAGCTAATCATTTTGTGCATTTGTTGATTTTTCTGCATACATTTTACAATGAATGCATTTAACAACTGTACCTTCTTTAGACATTAGTTCAAGTAACTCCCATGTTGTCTCATTTTATATTTTACTATTTTGTACTTACTTTCAGTAGCTATAAACAGTGATTTGAGACTGTGCAAATAGTCACGGGCACCTTCCCACCTTTTTTGGCAGACACAGGCAGATGCAGCTTGCCTCTGCTAGCATCGCCTCCACCTTGTGCTCATCTCTGCCCACTGAGTCAAGCAATTTATACTCAGCTGCTAGCAGCCCTGAGCCTGCTCTTCCTGGTCTGCTGCCTAGCAACTCTCGCTGCTCTTTAACACCAGCCCAGCCTTTAAAAAGACGGGTCAACAAGCTGCAAAGAAAGACAGTTGGGCTCCTTAAACTACACACTAATTGTACAGCTGCTAAGTTTACACCACCACACCTTGCAAATTGGATGCAATGGTCATGTGACCCCTGGAGCAAACTTTACAAAGGGAATATGCCCCCTACTTACAGTCTTAATTTAAAAATCACAGTGACAGACACTATCCTTGGAGCACACCCTCTAAAGAGCTTCCAGAGCCTCCACTCACTGAGTCAAACAATTTATACTCAGCCGCTAGCAGCCCTGAGCCTGAACTTCCTGGTCTGCTGCCTATCAACCCTTGCTGCTGTTTAACACCAGTCCAGCCATAGCCCTGCCTTTAAAAAGGCAAGTTAACAGGCTGCAAAGAAATGCAAATGGGCTCCTTAAACTGCACACTAACTGTACAGCGGCTACGTTTATGCTCTAGCTGCTGGAGGTCTGCCTCTGAACAAGTAAGTGGTCTACTGAGAAATATAGGATATTCTTGTCTCAGAACAGGACAATCAGGAGCTTAAAGAGCACACAGGCAGAAAGTAAGGGAGAGAGAGAAAAAAAACAGACGAAAGAGTAAGGATTGCAAACAGTTAAGGGGCCAGGAATAAGACATGATTGGAGTGGTGCAGTGCAGTGGCTGTGGAGCAGCAGTCTTCCGGGAGATGTTCTGGAGGATGCAGTGTTGTCCCATCTGCAGGCACCTCTCTGGGTTGAGGGAGGAGGTTGCTCATCTCCAGGCTGAGTTGGCCAGGATTTGTGGGACCTCCTCTTCCATCCAAGGACCACCAGTGCCACTGCCGTTGCCTCAGAGGTTGCCAAGAAAGAGCAGTGGTTGGACCACAGTGGGCTCAGGGAGGGTGAGGGTGGTGGAACAGAGGCACATCCCTCCAGTTGTACCTCTCCACAATTCCTATGCCATTCTGGCAAAGTGTGGTTCCTCTATGGAGGCACCTACAGTGGAGACCAAGGAGGATGCTGGGAACCTCCACAAAGGAGACCCACAGGAGGGTGGCAGGGGACTCTGCAGGGGAAGGAAACAACTCCTGGTGGGGGACTCCATTGTTAGGAAGGTAGAACTGGGCAAGGAAGGGGGAGAGGGAGGTAAGGTGCCTGCCTGGCGCAATGGCTTGGAGGGACAGGGAGCGAATCCTCAGGATTGCCGGAGCAGCTGCACAGGGGAGGGAGCTGGATGTCATTGTCCACCTAGGGACAAATGACCTGGCTAAGAAAGGGATTAGAGAAGTGCAGGAAGAGTTTGTGGAATTGGGGAGGGGCCTTAGTCAAGTAGCACGCACGGTAACCTTCTCGGAGGTGCTACCCATCTATGGCATAGAGAGGCTAGTGTTCCATGCCATGGGATTCAATCAGTGGTTGAAAAACTGGTGTAGAGCTCAGGATTTGGCTTCATTGGGGACTGGGGTCCACCTGGAGTGATGCAAGCCTATACTGGCATGATGGGCTGCATCTGTCCAGGAGGGAACCAGGATCCTAGGTGATAGGTTTAAATGCTTCATTGACAAGCTTTTAAACTAGCCAAAGGGGAGGCACTGGAAAGGATCAGGAAAACTTGCCCCAAACAATCACGGTAGTAAGTGTGGCAAACACCAACATGGAGGTGTCGATAGGGAGAAGGCAGGGGTAAATGGAGAAAGTGACAAAGGCAAGAAGGACAGGGATGGGGCAAAGGGGTAAGGCCATCAGGAAATGGAGGGTAATGAGTACCAATGCCCATAGTCTGGGCAACAAGCTCCCTGAGCTGGTGGCCTTAATGGAAGAGGGATACCTGGATATCGTAGCAGTCACAGAAACATGGTACACAGAGAACCATGACTGGGATGTTAACATACCAGGGTACATAACCTACAGGAGAGACAGGCAGGGGAGAAGAGGGGGAGGAGTAGCTCTCTATGTAAAGGAAGGGATAAAAGCAACTGAACAAAAGAGTAAACAGGGAGGAGAGGAGGCACTGTGGGTCACCTTGGAAACTGGAAAGGGCACCACAATCTGCACAGGGGTTGTGTACAGACTCCCACATCAGGGGGAAGGAATGGACAAGGATATGATGGAAGGCATTCTTAGAATGGCAGAGAAAGGGGAGATACTGTTGATGGGAGACCTGAATATGCCAGATGTTGATTGGAGCACATTTACTGCAGCCACATCCAAGAGCAGGGCAATTCTTGATGCCCTACAGGTGGCAGGCATTAGACAGCTAGTTTCGGAACCCACTCGTGAGGGAGCAATCTTAGACCTCATACTCTCAAACGGGGGCAGTGAGAGGATCTCAGATCTAGAAGTGGGTTGCCATCTGTGGACAAGTGACCATCAAACAGTGTGGTTCACGTTAAACTCAGCTACAGAGTCAAGCCACATACAAAAGTGAGGGTACTGGACTTTAGGAGGCTGACTTTGGCAAGATGGGAGAGTGCCTCAGAAAAGCACTAGCAAACAGGCTAGAAGGGAGGTGTGGAGCAACAATGGGGAATTATCAAAACTGCATCACAGAGGCAACAAGCCTTTGTGTGAAACAAATAAACAAATCAAAGCGAAAGAAAAGCTACTATGGTTCTCAAGAGAGGTGGCTGTGAAAGTCAGGAAGAAAAAGATAGCATTCTGAAGTATAAGGAAACACAGAAGGAGCAGGACAGAGATCTGTACCAGTTAAGGCAGAAAGAAGCAGGGAGGGAAGTCAGAATAGCAAGGGCCCAAACTGAGGAAAAGATAGCCAACTCAGTTAAGAAGGGGGATAAACCTTTATAGGTACATCAGCGAGTGTAGAAAGACAAAGGGAGGGATAGTGAGGCTGAATAGAATGAACGGTGGGTGGGCAGAGGGGGACAGTGAAAAAGCAGGAATACTGAACGAATATTTCTGCTCAGTATTCACAAAAGTGGAGGGGGAAGTGCCTAATCTAATTAACAGAAGCACTCTTGATAGGGGGGTCGATCCCAGTCCTTTCACAGAAGAAAAGGTTCTGCAAGAACTCCTAAAACTGAAGGTGGACAAAGCAATGGGTCCTGATGGAATTCACCCCAGAATTCTAAAAGAATTAAGGAAGGAACTAGTGAAACCACTGGCTACTCTTTTAATAAATCATGGGAGGATGGTGTGGTACCCGAGGACTGGAGGAAGGTGGATGTGATTCCTTCACAAAAGTGGGACCAAACAGAGGCAGGAAACTACAGACCTGTCAGTCTGACCTCTGTGGTAGGGAAAGTGATGGAGTCACTCTGAAGGAAAGAATAGTTGAGTACCTAGAGGTCAGTGGAGCACAGGATCCAAGGCAGCATGGGTTCACAGTGGGAAGGTCATGTCAGATGAATCTAATAGATTTCTTTGACTGGGTGACCAAAGTAGTAGACCAGGGAGGGGCTGTGGACATGGCTACCTAGACTTAGCAAGGCATTTGACACAGTCCCACACAAAGATTATTAGTCAAATTAACCAGCCTGGGAGTGGGTCCCAGGGTGGTAGCTCGGTAAAACATTGGCTGGACAACAGGACACAGAAGGTAATTGTAAATGGAGTCCACTCTGAAAAAGTATGGTTACTAGTGGGGTACCACAGGGTTCAGTATTGGGTCCAGTCCTTTTAATGTCTTCATCAGTGACATTGCAGAGGGACTGTAAGGAAAGTATGCCTTTTGCAGATGACACAAAGATCTGCAACAGGGTTGATACACAAGGAGGCGTGGAAAGGATGAAAAGGGACTTGGCAAGGTTGGAGGAATGGTCAGACGATGGTAGCTAGGATTCAATGCAAAAAAGTGCAAATAATGCACCTGGGAAACAAGAACCAGGGAAGAATACACAATGGGTGGGAGGTAGTAACAACAACAAAACAGGAAAGGGACCTGGGGGGATCAATCAGATGATCTTAAGGTTAGCAAGCAATGTGAGAAGGCAGTAGGGAGGGTCGGGGTATACTGGGATGTATAGGGAGAGGCATCAGCAGCAGAAAACAGGAAGTTGTTATCCCTCTGTACAGACAGTTGGTGAGACCCCATCTGGAATACTGTGTCCAGTTCTGAGACCCCATCTCTGCAAGGACATAGACAGGATAGAGGCAGTCAGAGGAGGGCAACTAAAATGGTGCAGGGTCTGCAAGAGAAGCCGTATGAGGAGAGACTAAAGGAGCTTAATATGTATACCCTTGAGGAAAGAAGGGAGAGGGGGAATGATAGAAACTTTCAAGTACCTCAAGGGAATCAACAAAGTCCAAGAGGGTAGCATCTTTCAGAAAAAGAGACTTGCAAGAACAAGGGACACCATTTAAAGACAGAAGGAGGCGTTCAGGGGCAATGTGAGGAAGTATTATTTCACAGAGAGGGTAGTGGATGCATGGAACAGCCTTCCTGAGAAAGTTGTGGGGTCTAAAACTGTGGGAGAATTCAAGAATGCATGGGACAGACATAAGGCAATTCTTGTGGGGGGAAGGAAGAAATAGGCTGTTGGTTAACTAGGATCTGCGGCCTATCCTGTAGGTAGGGAAATGGGCAGACTAGATGGGCCTAGTGGTCCTTATCTGCCGTCAAAGTCTATGTTTACACCACCGCACCTTGCAAATGGGATGTGATGGTCAAGTGACCCCTGTAGTGAACTTTACAAAGGGGATACGCCCCCTACCTACAGTCTTAATTTAAAAATCACAGTGACATACACTATCCTTGGAGCACACCCTCTAAAGAGCTTCCAGACAAACATTTTTGTTTTCGTGAAAACAATGCTCGAAAACTGTCCTATGTGTTGTTTTCTTTGTCACTTCATTGTGACGAGTTGGATTGTGCTTTTGGGCTGAAATTTGCAGGGTGGCAAGCCCTGTTCCCAAAGATGTACCTTTTGGTGGTTTAATCCCCAAACATTCAATGGACCCATAGTTACAGTGTTCCTAAGTTGAGAAATATCTCAAAGGATAACACTGCAGTGCCTTTCGGTGCCTATATCTTGAAAACAGTTCAAGATATGGATTTTTCACTACCCTCAACTTAGGTGGACAAAGCACACATGGAGATTTTGAAGTCATGATTACAACTGCACTAGAATTTTTTTCCATAGTTGCTATGATTACTGAGATATTGCCAAATAAGTGTAATGAGGGTTTCTTTTCAATACTATGGGGCTCCTGTATGGTTCTGTACTTATGTGTAAGTGGGAGCACTGTGACCAGAGGGCCTGCACTCCCACAGACACATGCCATTACACAAAAAATGAGTAATGTGAAGGAAGCGCAGGGCGAGGAGGGCCCGTCCTCCCACAAACACATGCCAGTTACTAGTTACATTACACTTTCTCAAAAAGAAGGGAACTTCATTGCAAAAATCTTTGTTAATGCCTCAGCGAAGGTTGATAGCACAGCAATAAAACTATGGAAATGTGATGTTAGAGTTAGCCCCCTACCACCCCACCCCCACCCTCCACATACCAACTGACGGGGTGTGCCATGAGGTTGTCAGACCTAACTCTCACCCCATTCTCCTATACTGTAGCATGTCAACTTGCTTACACATGGAATGGGGTGAGAGTTGGGCCTGATGACTCCATGGCACACCCACCATCAATTGGTGTGGAGAGTGGAGGAGGGTGGGTGTGGGGTGGTAGGGAGGTAACCCTAACATCACATGTCCATACTTTTGTTGCTGTGCTATCAGCCCTAACTGATGCTTTAAAAAGTTTTTTATAATAATAATAAAAAATATATATATATATATATATATATATATATATATACATACATATATTCATTGCCCTCCAGGCCCTGCACTCCCACTTACACATAAGTATGCAGCCGTACGGCAGCTCTATAGGGCAAGGAACCCTTGTAACACTAATCTGCCAACATCTCAGCAACTGTAGCAGCTATGAAAAAACACTTGAATGTGATCTAGCTGCAGGTAGCAAAAAATCCGTATCTCACTCCGTTTTCAAGATACGGGTGCCAAAATATCTTTGGAACTGATTAACTTTTCAACACCTAACTAGCATCACTTCTCTGGGCATCCCCTTAATACCATACAAATTTCAAGTCAAAAGACCAAACCATTTATTTACAGTGCAGTGGCAAAGTTTTTAAAATTCTAGTTCGCAAGGTAGCAAATTCCCTGACCGTGAGATCAATCCCCTTCCGCGAGCTGTCAAAATCGCTGTCTCCGAGAAATTCTTGACCGTCAGATTTTGGACATCTGGTTCCTAAGTGACGGTCAAGGAATTTGCTACCTCAAGAAAGGGGATTGCTTGCAGACTGGGCTTTTGTCAGCTCATGAAAGAGGATTCAAAAACGCAATCCCCTTTCGCGAGCTGACAAAGTCCCAGTCCGTGAGCCAATCCTCTTTTGTGAGGCAGCAAAATCCTTGACTGTGAGTCAATTCTCATCCGCAAGAAGGGTCATCTGGTCCCTAAGTAACAGTCAAGGATTTTGCTGCCTCATGAAAGGGGATTGGCTCACGGACTGGGATTTTGTCAGCTCATGAAAGAGGATCGGAAGTGAGTCGTGAAAAGAAGAATTTCAAAATTTGAAATGGACATTTTTGGGCCAGAACAAAGCAAACCAAAGGTATAGGTTTGTAGAGGGCATCATCCTGAACAAAACCCATGCCTTATTGCAACAAGAAGTCATCCATGGAGGAAGCTACGACATTGTGTTTGGGGGAAAAAATCAAAACAAGATGGTGGCTTGTGGAGAAGGAATGTTTGCACACAGAATATGATTTTTTAAGTCTCCTTTCATAAGCTGACAAAATCCTTGTCTGTGAGCCCAATCCCCTTTCACAAAACATACATATAAATCTTGGAGTGAACTGAGCATGCTTAGAACCCAAAAATAAAAAAATCAGATAACTTTAGAATGGATTAATATTTTTTAACTAAATTAATGCTGGATTGTTCTTTGACCCAAACTCTTTGTATGTTCCAATTTTCAGACCAAAACACCAAATGGTGTGGTCACAGTGAGATGGGCAAAGACAAGACAAAAGTGTCGAGAAACACATTTTTCAGAGCTTTGCTGTACAGAAACTATAAATTCAACCAAAACATAACTTGGCAGATTAAGAGATCTACAACACCAGACCATACATTCCAAGGTTTGTGCAAATCCGTTGAACAGTTGCAAAGATATTAACGTGCAAAATTTGGGGTTTAACATTAATGTGCCTACTCAATCCTAAAGCCACTATAATACATATATATATAATAACTTTGCAATTGTTTAATAGATTTGCACAAAACATGGAATGCACAGTCTTGTATGGTAGATCTCTTGATTTGCCAAGTTGCGTTTTGATTGGACTTGCAGTTGTTGTGTAGCAAAGTGCCAAAAAACATGTTTTTCACTTTTTTTGCACCTTTTTGTTGATTTTTCCCCATCGCACTGTGGCCACACTGTTTGATATTTGGTCTGCAATTTTTTGGGTAGAAAGAGATTTGGTCAAAGAACAATCCAGCACTGTTTTTTTGGAAAAATGTTAATCCATTCCAAAGTTATTTAATTTTGAATTATTGGGTTTTGAGCATTCTCACGTCAGTCGAAGATTTATATATATGTTTTGCAAAAGGGGAGTAGGTTCGTGATCAAGAATTTTGTCACTTCACAAAAGGGGATTTATAAAATCCCTGTTCGTGAGAAAAAATTCCCCTTTCGTGAGCTGCCATCTTGTTTTTGTTTTTCCCCAAAAACAAAATATTGTAGCTTGCCCCATGGCTGACTTCATTTGCAAATGAAGCATGGGTTTTGTTCAGGGTGACACCCTTTACAAACCCATACCTTTGGTTTCCTTCATTTTGGCAAAAAAATGGCCATTTTAAACTTTGAAATTCTTTGTTCATGACTTGCTTCTGATCCTCTTTCATGGGCTGACAAAATTCCTTTTCATGAGCTGATCCCCTTTTGCGATGTAAGAAAATCCTTGATCGTGACTTAGGGACCAGATGGCCCTATTTCATGAACAAGAATCGGGTTAAGAAAGGGGATTTTGTCAGCTCATGATAAGGGATTGTTTTTTTGAATCCTCTTTCATGAGCTGATAAAATCCCCTTTCATGAGTTGACAAAATCCCCTTTTGCTAGCCGATCCCCTTTCTTGAGCTGACAAAATCTTTGATCGTAATTTCCCATCCGGATTGCCCTCCTCACGAACAAGGATTGGCTTGTGAAAGAGGATTTTGGCACCTTGCAAAAGGGGATTGACTCACGAAAAGGGATTTTGACAGCTTGTGAAAGGGGATTGTTTTTTTAATTCCTCATTCGCGAGCTGACAAAATCCCTGTTCACGAGCTGTCAAAATCCCCTTTCATAAGCCAATCCCATTTCACAAGCTGAAAAAATCCTTGATTGCAATTTCCAGACCAGATGGCCAAAATGTGATGATCAAGAATTCCTTGTAATGCAGCAATTTTGACAGCTCGAAATGGGACGATCTTTGCCAGCCTCATGAATTAGGAATTTAAAAACATTGCCAGTGCACTGTAAATAAGCGGTTTGGTCTTTTGGCTTGAAATTTGAAGGGTGTACAGGGGGTGTCCCAGAGATGTGAATTATGCTGTTTAGGTGTAAAAAAAAGTTAATTGGTTCCAAAGATATGCCATCACAAAGTTGAGATTTTTCCCATAGGACAACTCTGCGGCACCCAAGGTGACTTTCAGTGCCTGTATCTCAGAAACTATGTGAGATATGGATTTTTTGCTACCCACAGCATCCTAACCATGTGTGGAGGTTTCAAAGTCATGATTACAACTGCAGTGAAATTTTTTTCATAGCTTGTACAGTTACTGAGATTTTGGCAAATTAGTGTTACAAGGGTTCATTTTTTGCCCTATAGGGCTACTGTATGGCTGTGTTATCATGTGTGAGGTGGAGTCACAGAGGGCCTGCTCTCCACCAGGTGCATATCATTATGCACTAAAGTCAAGCAGCAGGGGCAAGGGCCTGAGGGCCCACTCACACCAATACATACCACTTACAAGTTACATTACACTTTCTCAAAAAGTAAGGAAATTCATTGCAAAAAACTTTGTTAATGCATCAGTTAGGGTAGAAGTGACAAAATTAGGGAAATGAGACAATAGAGTTGAGCCCCAACCCCACCCCCCACCCTACCCAATCCTCCACACACCAACAGACATCGGGGTGTGCCATTACTGTGTAATGGTGGCATTTTAAACTTGTGTATTCTAATGGCACTGTGATTTTGTTTGAGTAATGCAGTCCTGCTTTTAGGAACTTGTTATTACTTGTGTATGAAATAGATTTCATGCACAGGCAATAACCAATCAGAAAGCAGGATTGTCTCTTCCCATTTTATAAGCTCCCATAGCCAATCAAAAATGTTCCATATTTTTTCTAATTTTAAATATTTTCTTGTATACAGTTAGTGGATTGAGAAGGATGGACTTATTGCCTAGAGGAAGGTATGGCATTTGTGTGTTTGATGTTGGTTGGGAGCTGGATAGTCACACATTTGAATTGTGGTGAAATCACTTCGATTATAAGTTTAATGTTATTTTTATAGTTTGGCAGTCTGTGTGTGTCCTTTGTGGGGTTGTCTTTGTGACCAGGATTTGTTGGCTTTTTGCTGTGGTGACCTGTTAATTATGTGGTACTGTGACTTTGTCACAGTTTGGTGGGCTTTCCAGATTGCCGATTTCTTGCTCTTTAACAAAAGTGTTTTGAAAGGCATTTCTAGCCAGATTCTGGCTGTTACTAAGAAAAGCTATCCTAGCATAGTCTTCTGATTCTAATATAACATCTGAAGTAGCAGCCTACTGAGTTCTAGAATACAAAGATTTGCTCTTAATATTTGGATTATAGTAAGAGTTAATACAAGTGAAATAGATATTTATATTTTTGTATATCTATATTTATTTGTTAGGAAGTAAAGAAGGTTAAGAGGGTAAGTAAGGGAGATGTAGGAAGTATACCATATACTATAAAACAGAACTCCATACATTAGGTGGACCTTTTAATATCTAGTCAAGGGGTACTAAGAAGATAGAGGAAAGCAAGTTATTAACAGCAGTTTAAGGTTAACAGAGGATTAGCATGTAGATGAGGTACAATGGGAAGGTAGTCAGTTGTGAGGGTTTTTGGGAGGCTCTTCTTAAAGGTTATGCTCTGAAGGAAGGGGCACTACCCCATTTGTAGGACCATTGTACAGAGCTCCATGCTCAGCTAGTAGCAGCAAGAGATGAGATATCTCAGCTGCAGCACTGGTTAAGTTTGAGTCCACCCCCCCATTCCCCCAGAGGCACACGGGCAGGGGTCTGGAGGATGATGGGGACGTGGAGGGAGAATGGTGGCTGGGGCAGCCAGAAGGGGGTTGATCAATCTCACACCATCCAGACAGCAAATTGCTTTGAACATCTGGAGGAGATTCGGGTACCTGACTCCACTGTGGTGACTCTGAGTCAGTCAGGGGGAAATGGGCAGTATGACTTGTTGCCACTAGGAGGAGGTGAGCAGGAGGAAGTCAGCAGGGGGAGTCTTAGTGATTAGAGACCCAGTGATTAGAAGAGTAGACAGAGTGTTGGGAAAAGGAAGGAAGGAGAGTGAAATGGTTAGATGCCTTCCTGGTGCATCAGCTATCTTGGATATAGATAGGATAGGGAGGATGGTGGAGAAGAAGGAGAAGAAGAAGGAGAAGGGGCAGCTATGGGTGCTGGTACACTTGGGAACCAATGATCCAGCAAACAAGCCTGTGGAGGCAGTGAAATCAAACTTTAAGAGGCTGGGGGACAGACTGATAGTGCAATATGCTTCCCTGGCATTTTCTAAGGTCCTCCTTGTGTGGAATATGTGGAATGGGAATAATGGAGTAAGGAAGGATTGAAGACAAGCTGCCAGATCACCTTTCCTGCTTTTCCAGATTGTCCCATAGGTCCTGTATCCATTCAGCTGTGTCCACCCTCCTGAAGAGCTTGGTGTCATCCACAAATAGGTACCCTTAATGCCATCCCCAATGTCATTGATGAAGACATTGAACAACATCAGCTCCAACACTGAGCCCTGCAGGACCCCACTGGTGACATCTCTGGAGCCAGATAACTCTCCCCCCACAATCTCTCTCTGGGTTCTGTCCCTCAGTCCATTTTTCTCCCATCTGATCATCTTCTACCCAACCCTGAGATCAGATAACTTCCTGATCAACCTTTTGTGGGACACAGAGTCAAAGGACTTGCTGAAATCCAGATAGAGGATGTCTACTGCTTGGCCTCTGTGATTTGTTTGACATGATCCCCCCCATGAACCCACACTGTCCCATATCCTGGAGATCATGCTCCTCTAGATATTCTACCAACTTTTCCTTAAATATGGCCTCCATGAGCTTGCACACAATTGAGGCCAGATTGATGGATCTGAAATTCTCTTGGTCATCCTTGGGACTATTTTGTCTATGTGGAAACAAGGAGGGCTTCTGGGACAGGAGGATCTTCTAGGGTGATGACCTACACCTTAGGCAAGAGGAGGCCAGTACTCTGGGACAGAAGTTTGACATCTACATTGGACAGTTAAACTGACTGTGGGGGAGACAGAGGCTAGGGGAACCACTGAGAAGGGAGATCAGGTGGGTAACCTAGCTTGAGCTTCCCCTAAAGAGGGGACTAGTACCAGCAAGGTGGGTAACAGTAAGGTTCAAATTCAAATTAGGTTACAAGGAGAGGCCAATGAGGGACAGCTGGCAAAGCTTACACTCAGTACGAAACTTAAAAAAAATTAAGGAAATCATGGAAGAATAAGGAAGAAGCAATAAAAGCAAGAGGGAACCAGGAGAGATATGAAAAGGGTCTACCATAATGCCAGGAATCTCAGAAATAAAACTTATGAGCTTCAGGCAATGATGGTAAACACTGTGATGGACCTAGTAGCCATCAAAGAAACTTGAGCCACAGAGAATAGTGATTGGGACCTGATAGTCCCAGGCTACACCATGTTTAGACGTAACAGAGGAAAAGGTAAAGTAGGAGGTGTAGCCCTATATGTCAGAAGATACATAGAGACAGTGGAGGGTGAAACACCAGGGACAGGAATGGAGAAACAGAATCACAGTAGGTTCAGCTCATGGCATGGCATCCTTAAGTAAGAAACAATGGATGGGGTAATCTATAGACCTCCAGGACAGGGGGAAGAGAGACAGATAAGGAGCAAGGGGCAGTTAATGACAGAACTAGAAAGGGGAGTGGCAAAGGTGGAGGTGGTGGTGGGAGATCTAAACCTGCCAGATATTGACTGTATCATTCCAGTGACCAGAAACTCCAGAAGTCAGGCCCTGCTTGACACATGGCAGGACTGCCTGCTGGTGCAGCTGGTTAAGGAACCCACTAAGCAGGCCACCATTCTCAATGTGGTGCTCACCAACTCATAAGTGGTAGGAGGAGTGAGTTTAAGGAAGCCACTAGGGTCCAGGGACCATAACTCTATATGGTTGGACCTGACCCTTGGGAAAAGAAACCTCTTATCAAAGGCTGAAATCCTAGATTTTAGAAGGGCAGACTTTAACCAGATGAGGGAGCTGGTCTGGGACAAGTTAGTTAGAGTGGAGAGCATCAAGGATGTGGATGTAACATGGGGGTGTAATCAAGGGGACCATTCTTAATGCAAGAAAGGAAAGTCTTGCATTACAAAGGTAATGAAAGAAACAAGTACAAGAGATCATATGGTTCTCTGGACTGGTCTAGAAAGCAGTGAGAATGAAACAGAAGGCCTTCATCAAGTAGAAGGAAAATCAAGAAATAGAAGAATACCAAAAAAGAACAATGGAAACAAAGAGGGCAGTCAGAGAAGCAAAGGCAGACACAGAACTACGTATTGCAGAGGGGGTCAAGGTAGTTGGTGACAGTTGTTTAGATACATTAGGGAAAAAAGAAGGAAAGGAGGAGGAAGTGTAAGGCTAACAGAGGGAGGGAGGTAGGGTAATTGAAGAGGACAGACAGAAAGCAGCCATTCTTAATGATTACTTCTGCTCTGTATTCACAAGGGAAGAGTGAGATCCTTGGCCAGACAGTGGCATTAAGGCAGCTGTATGGGGATCCCTGAGATGGAGGAAGCAAGTATTTACCAGTGACAGGGTTCAGAAAGGGCTAGCAGCCCAAAAGGTAGATAAGGCCCTTGGGCCAGATGAGATGCATCTGAGGTTGGCAACAGAACTAAATGTACCCATGATAGGGTTGTTCAATAGCTCAACTGAGACAGGGGTAATTCCAAAAGATTGTATGGCAGTGAACATAGTCCCACTGCGTAAGGAGGGGAGTAAGGAACAACTGGGTAACTATAAAACTGTTAGTCTTTATTATGGGTAAACAGATAGAGATAATAGTCAAAGAGAACCTCATGGACTTCCTGGAGAGCAATGGACTCCATGGTATTAAGCAGCTAGGGTTCATGGCAGGGAGGTCTTGTCACACCAACCTGATAGTATTCTTTGACTGGTTAATGAGGGTAGTAGATATAGGCCACACTGTGGATTTATTTTACTTCAATTTCAGCAAGACTTTTGACTCGGTGCCTCACAGAAGGTTGCTGAAGAAGCTAGAGGATCTGGGTACAATGCAGGACACAATTAAATGGTTGAGAAACTTGTGAAAAGGGAGTCAGCAGAGGGTTGTGGTTAATGAAGTCAAATCAGAAGACAGGGAGATAACCAGTGGGGTGCCACAAGGATCGATTCTGGTCCAGCCCTTTTCAACATGTTCATCAATGACATGTTTGAAGGAATCCAGGGCAAGATGTGTCTCTTCACCGATGACACTAAAATCTATGGAAGGGTAGACAGTGTGAAGGGTGTTAGGAAGATGCAAAGAGACTTGTAAAGGCTAGGGAGCTGGTCAAATGTTTGGCAGTTGAAATTTAATTGAGGCTTGAGACAGTACTACTTAGGGTAATCAAAATGATTCAGGTCCTCCAGGGTACATCTTATGAGGATCAGCTCAAGGCACTGAACATGTATTCGCTGGATTCCAAAGGAGAGAGGGGAGATATGATAGAGACCTTCAAGTTCCTGAAAGGAATGAACAAGGTGAACTGTAAGGAACTATTTAGCATAAGTAGTAGAATAAGAACACGAGGACATAAGTGGAAACTAACTGATGGCGGGGTTAGATTCAAGAGGGAAGTGAGAAAGTTTTATTGTACATAAAGGGTGGTGGAGCCATGTAACAGTCTGCCAGCTGATGTGGTGGGTGGCAAAACTATCAATCTTTTCAAATATGGCTGGTGCAGGGTGAAGGAGTTAGTTGCTATGGGGGTGGGGGTATAGCTGTAGGGCTGGGAGCATGGAGGTGGATAGTGTATGTTAGAACCCTGTATGGACAACGGATCCTGGTTTTATTATGGTTTTATGGACAGACTGGATGGACCAATGGTCTTTTTCATTGTCTATATTTCTATTTAAATTAAATCTGCAAGTCCTTGTAACTCTGAGATGGTAACAAGGGTAAGAACTTGGCTGGAATTTGTGTGCAAGTCTAGGGGCACAAGAGCAGACCAGGTCTATAGGACCATGAGGGCTTTTTCAGTGTAGTCCTCTGAGAGACAATATGCCCCATGGCACCCATGTCATGTTGTCTAAATCCATACTCCTGTCTGAAGATTAAAATGACTTTTTGCAATTTAAATTTCCAGTGTGCATGGAAGTCTTACAAAGCAACTGGCTGTGAGAGCCCTGAGTTTGGTTATGAAAGTGCTGAAGTAACTGTGAAATAATTTTAACCTGTACATACTGGGTGACTGCAGCCCCAAACTGAAATGTTTTCTGATTTGCTAGGATAACATCTCCCTGATGAACTTTGGACTTTTTTCCCCCTAGGGAATATGAATCCTGAAAAATAACAGACTTGACCAGCTTGAATCCACTTGTGATGTGATTAGTACTTAATCACAAGAAATATGCTCATGAGTTGAATAGTTAAATGAACCCCTGGTTAGGCATTAATCAAGTTCTGGACATTTAGTTATTGTTGGAGATAGGTGCTGGGTGAAATTTATCTTCCACCAGTTGAAATTCTGGTAAAATTCTGATTTCACTTCTGTGAAATTTAACAACATTTCTGTGAAAATGTATTTTTTTAAATGTCACCAAAATTGTTATCTCAGTTATTTCCATCTAATTTTAAACGCATATGTTAAAATTGCTCCACATTTGGCATGATGACTTTATCATGTTCTATACAGAGACTTACCAAGTTGCAAACTTCTGTCTTTAAAGGTGATTGAGTTATAAGCATCTTAATGTTCAGAAATGTTTACATTTGGTTTGGCAATTATGTAAACTGCAGGGCCAGGGAGCCTGCTCTTGCTGCAGGGGGAGCTATGGCATTGCAAGGCTAACAGAGTCACAGCCCCCACCAGTGGAGGTGGAAGGGAAGAAATGTGAGAGGAAAACCTGCTAGCCAACTGAATGATGGCTGAGTTCAGCCTGACCAAGGTATATCCCTGTGAACAGAGTATATCTCTGAGAGACAAGCTGCTGTATAAGGGAAAAAAAACAATATGGAAAGAAAAAGAGGCTGTGTGTCAACTCTCTAATCTCTTGCTCAGAGTCTGGCTAAGTTATAAGCAGCCAAAGATTCCAAAATAACATCAGTAATAGAGTTGAATTTCATGAGCTTTTGTGAAATTGAGGAATGATGTGATACTTTTTTTTAAAAGTTAGTAACTTGGAAAGGCACACTGAGTCGAATCTTGTTACCAGGTGTGACCCAGTGGTATTAGACAATCAATGTAAAAAGTATTTAAAAACAGTATAAAAGAGAAATATAATACAGTACATCAAAGTAATGTGGATAAATAACAAGTGAAATATATAGGCAGTAATAGCAGAGATAAGATTTGATAATGTAAAAGCACTTTACAAGTATAGATAATGTACAAAAATTACAAGCAGTAAATGTACAGAGGTAGAGGACCATTTAAGGTTTGGTAGATGAAGGGAGGTTAGGAATTTTGTGAGAAGGTGGCGCTAGGAAGGGAAGGGTGTTGATGTGGTCTGGGATGGGGAGGAAACATGAGCATACACAGATAGGGGCAGCTCAGAGCTGGAATTTAAGGGCAGAGAATGTAGAGGGGTGGCGTGTGTCCCAAGGGAGTTGATTCATGAGGTATGGGAGACAGTAAGAGAATACGGCTTTGCCTGAGAAAGTGCACGGGTTGGGGAGGGAGAATGTACGAGCATCCCTAGATTGGAGGGAGTACATGGAGGAACTAACTGGAAAGAGGCAGGAGTTGAGGTAAGGGAGAGGGTACCAAACCAGAATTTGGAAATGAAAGAAAGACAATGGATATGATGCCTAGAAGGTAGAGGTAGAAGGGAGAGGGAAGAATAGAGAGTGCAATATCGAGTGAGGGGGGAAGGTGGCAAAATGACAAAATGAGTTTAGAAGGGTATTAAGTCTAGCAAGGGACATAGCGGGTACAGAGCAATAAACAATGTCAGCATAGCTGAAACTGGTAAGATGGTTTTGGTGACTAGGTCATGGTGTGTGGATGGGGAGACAGTTCTTGTGGTAGAGGGCTTCTAGGTTAGGTCACAGTTTGGAGCAGATGGAGTAAATATGACGGTAAAGTCAAGGTTGCTACCAAGCCAGACCCCAAGGTATTTGAAAGCCTTGACTCAGTCTAGTTGAGAGCCATCCAGGGTGGCAAATGCAGGGGTGTTCTGTGGTTTAGATAATCTTTGTCCTGATCTGAAGAACATGGAGATAGTTTCTGGATTTAGTTTGAGCTGATTTTGTTTGAACCAAGACTACACCTTGTCAAAGTCATGCTGCAGGGGGGTAGCTGTATCAGTGGCATTAGGATCAGAGAGTTATATCATGGTGTGGTCCTGTACATGTGCATATTGGAGGGAGAACAGATGGATGGGAGGTCATTTTTAAAAACAAAAATAGAATAGGGCTGAGTATGGATCCTAGGAGAATGCCGGGTTTGGACAGGGAGAGGAGGGGAAGGAAATTGTCTACTTGAACAAATTGCTGTCTGTTTTGGAGGTAAGATTTGAACCAGTCTACAGCAGATGGAGCCAGACCAAAGAAAAGAAGTTTTTGGATAAGCAGTTGGTGAGAGATAGAGTCAAAGGCCTTTGTCAAGTCCACAGTGATGGCAACGGTGACTAGGCCTTTGTCCATGGCTTTCTGAATGTGACAGGTGCCATGAAACAGGGAGGAGACTGTGGAATGTTGCTTACTGAAGCCAGACTGGAATGGAGAGAGAGAAACAGTTGGTAGTAGAGAGATGTTCCAAGAGCCTTGAGTAGATGACAGACTCCTGGAGTTTGGCGAGAGCAGGCAGGAGATAAATGGGTGTATAGTTTCTGGGAGAGGTGAGGACCATCCTTTGTGAAGGGGGAGCACCTAGGCCACTTTCCAGGCCTGGGGGACAGTGCTAGTAGTGAGGGAGAGATTTAGGAGATTAGAGAGGGGGTGGATATATCAGGTGCAGATAAGCGAAGAATTTTTGGGTGTAGGCTGTCAGGACTAGTTTTAGTGAGATTGAGTGACATTGGAGCCTTGAAGACTTCTTGTGGGGAAAATGGATGGAAAGTTCAATCCAAGGCCAGAGAAGGAGGGTGGTGGGCCTGCAGGGGTAGGAGTGGAATGGTCAGAGAGCTGCAGGTTGTAAAGAAAGTGTTAAAGGTATCTGTGGTAGAAACTGGATCAGTGATAGTTTGGCCTTCATGGTTTAGGGTGAAGGGGTCGTGTGATGAGGGGTGATCAAGAAGGGAGTGGAGAACTTCCCAAATGTTAGTAGGAGAGTTGGATCTGGCCTGCAGCTGGGATCTGAAGAAATTTGATTTGGTTAACCTGATGGCCTTGGTGCAGTCATTTTTGTGGGACTTATAAATCTAAAGAAGTGAAGGAAGTGGGGAAGCCTTGTAGGTATCCCAAAATTTATCCTGAGTTTTGCAGAGGGCCAGAAGGTCAGGAGTAAACAATGGGTGGTGGTTGCACTTTAATATGGTTCTTTTTAGAGGGGCATGGATGTTCCAGATACTGTTTAGGGTATTAGAGAAGAACTGGAAAGCTGAATTGACATCCAAGGCTGTATATAATGAGGACCAGTTAGCTCGAGTCAAATCCTATAAAAGGGAGTTGGTTTCCAAGTTATAGAAAGGGCAAAACAGTAAGTATTTGGGGGCAGATTGGGGAATGGAGGCTTTCCTAATGCAGAAAGTGATACAATGATCACTAAGGGAATCAGGGAGAACTCCTGCGGCTTTGATGTGGTGGGGATGGATAGTGAGCACCCAGTTGAGAAAAGAGTGGTTTTGAGATATGGGGTTTAGGCGAGTTGATTCCGAAATCAACTGGCTGAGATTTAGATTCGATTTTAAGGGTGGATGATTTAGCAGAGGGGGAGAACCAACCCAGATTGAAGTCACTGAGCAGGATAAGCTCTCCCTTAACTGAATGGGATGAGATGGTGGAGATACACTCAAAAATAGAAATGTGGGATTCTTCAGGTGTGCAGTACATTATACCAACATAAATGGGAAGCTTGAAAGGGAGGGAGAGGTGAGCAATAAGGAGCTCATGGGAGGAGGGGCAGGCATCTAGATGAGAAAGGGAACAGGTGAGAGATGGCCTGACAAGAAATAGCCACACCTTCACCAAGCTTCCCATGGTTTTGGCGGAATAGGTTGAATTCAGGGGTAGAGAGGGATGAGTCTGGGATTTTGGTGGTGAGCCAAGATTTGGACACACACAGAACATCAGGTAAGTGTTGGGTGACCCAGACCTTTAGGATGTCCAATTTAGGTAGGATGCTTCTGGCATTTAGGTGGAAGATGCGTAGTCTCTTTTGCAGGGCAGAGGAAGTTTGAATGAGTGAGGTTTGTGGGTTGTCTGACATCCCCTGAGAGATGTAGGAGGAGCAGATAGAAGGAGAAGTTGGAGGTGGGGTACTTGGATCTTCTGGCACAGCGAAAGTGGGAAGGGGGTGAGGAGAAGTGGATACAGCACTGGAGGTTCAGAGAAGAGGAGGGAAGTATGCTAGAGTTAGTACATAGGGGGTTGGAAAGAGTGGGAGAGTGGGCGGCTGAGATGTACACTGATGTACAGGAGTGTGTTGAGAAGGGGAGACCTGGAGCCTGGTGGTGTGGAGTAAACTGGTCGGGCTGTAAAAAGGACATGGGGAGGTTGAATTTGAGGTGAAAGGAGAATGGGATGAGGGGGATAAGGGGGTGTACTGAGAAGGGGGTTATAAGAGGGGAGAAGAGAGGTGAGGAGTAGGAGGAGGATCATCTGCATAGGAGACAGCAGAATGATAGGAGAGATTGAGCATATGCATGTTGCAAGGAGAGAAGGAGTCAGGAGAGAGAGCCAGGGCACAAGGCTAACGGATTAGCTGCAGTGGTGCTTGGGCTATTAGGGAGAGAGAGTGCGGAAACACCTTATCAAAGTGTAGGCACTAAAACACTGAGGAGTGACTGGGGTGGAGAATTGGGGAGGATTATATAAGAGAGAGCCACCCCTGGAAGGGGGGGTGGGTGGAATTAATCCCCTATTGCGCGGCACCACACAGCAGGGCTGTGGTGAAAAACAGTTTAAACTACCTCGGTGTCCTGAATTTGCAGTGGGTGGCAACCGAATGGGATGGGCAGGGGTGAGGACCTAAGCAGCAGCCCACTCCACCCACAGCAGCTGGTGAGAGGATCTGCAGAGTTGGAGATTCAGTGGGTTAACCTACAAAGGGGGGAGAGAGAGTGAAAGGTGAGCCCTATCCTGTGACATCCCAGAAGGGGAGTGAGTTACACAATGTGGCTAGAGACTGGCTCGGGTAACCCTGGAGATTAATTCATACAATACTCAGACACTGCCCGGAGCTGTACTATCCTCTGATTACAAAGTTCACAAGACTATAACAAGTTCATACATAATGCACAGTTCTGCTTGATAGATCGGGCTTGTTTTGCAACCGAACCTTACAGATCGCTCCCAGTACACATACTATACAATCAGCTAGGACTCAGTATTATACTACAATCTGTACAATCAGCTAGGACTTGATAAAATATTTGAACAGACGCCAAGCAAGTCAATACCAGCTAGCACACAGAATTACTATCTAGCCTAACACAGCAGTCAGCTAGTTCTCTAACAGAGTCAAGGCAACCTATGCACTAGATGCAGTTAACTTACAGGTAAAACAAGTTAAAAAAAAATATCAGCATACTCCTTAAGGACTGTATTACCTTTTAAACAGTGCTGACTGGGTTACAATTTAAGAATTCTGGCAGATATCATCGGTGTGCACATTCATTTACTTGCAGTGCAGTGAACGTTCATTCACAGGCTGGATATGAATCCGGTTGCTCAAATATGCTGTTCAAGGCTCTTCACACAACAGGGTGAATGTTGTCGTCCATGGGGCAAGTGGCCATTTTGAGTAGCCCCATATGGTGCATGAAGCCATGCCCATATATTTTGCCCAGTCGTACACTTGAGCTGCTATTGTAGAGGAAGGTAAAGGCTGGGTAAAGAAGTAGTAAGTAGTATTCATAGAAGGCTCCATAGTAAAACTATAGTGGTGCCAAGTCTCAGTTCACTGTCTTGGGTGATGAACCATGAAGAATAATCATAGACATCACTATGCTGTAGCCTGCCTTCTTGCAATGTACCAGCTGACCACTAGAGCTCACTGACTTAATGACTTGTAGTAGCAAATGTACATGCAGTATTGTTTCTGTACAATGCCACTTGCTGACTCTTTAACATAGAGGATAATGTATGGGCATCGGTGGTTAACCACACTATGCTAGTATCAAGTGGTGCCCTTGGCAACTTAGGTAAATCTCAAGGCGTGGCTCGAGGTTTACCACAGTTACCATGGGAACCATGTGATATGAGCACAGTTTGATTGACCACCGATGTCCATACATTGTCTTTTATAGTGTATGGGCATCATATGGACATCATTGTGACACATGGGAAAAAAAGCAGACCTGCTTCAATTAATAAAACAAGTACTTGCCCCTACCTCACCCAGATGCTCAGAAGCTGAGATGCTAATTCTGAATGGGCTGACGGTCGGGCTGGCAGGCGAGGTTTGAAATGGATGGCTCTCCACACATCCTTAGATACAGTTACGCGACTGGATTCCATGTTGTCAACCCATCGATGTGACGTAACATCGAGGGGTTAACAACAGTTCTACATCACAACGATGGTATAACAACCTTAGGAAATGATGATTTCCTAAGGTTAACAATGTTCTAACATACACTATAGCCCTATAGATAACAATGTATATTTTTAATACGTGTAAACTGTGGCACCAAGTGACGCCAAGCCTTACAACTAGTTGTGACTTGCTGTGTGGTTGGACGGTTGGTGCTGCACATGTCTGTGTTGGAGAAGTAGACACAGATAGCAGGGTTACACAGCAAGCTTTATTTTACAAATGGTAAGCCATCTGTTGCCTGAGAGTATAGCTTTACCAGTCGATCTTATTGAGCAACCATCTGGGTCCCCGATTGGCATTTTCTATTTTACCTCCCCCAAGAAAAAATCTTCACACAGATGGGCGAATGATGGAGCTGGGTCGGGTGAGACAAGCCAGTTGGGTGA
Organism: Neoceratodus forsteri; assembly: GCA_016271365.2. Taxonomy (NCBI): domain Eukaryota; kingdom Metazoa; phylum Chordata; order Ceratodontiformes; family Ceratodontidae; genus Neoceratodus; species Neoceratodus forsteri. The sequence continues at coordinate 1,270,356,610 of CM057453.1, forward strand.
CTGATTGAGAACTCTGATTTAGAACGCTGTGGAGAAAAGAGGAGAAAAACAAGGCGGAACAAACACTGTTTGGTGGGGGATCCTAGAGATTTTCAACTAACTTCTCCTAACTTGGGAATGACAGAAGTATTCAAGAGAAGTTGGTACTGAGTTAAACTTTTGTTGTGTGATGTTTACATGAACTACAGGTTCTTAAAACTTGTTGCATTTTTTTTGTCTTTTAGATTTGCTGCTGTTTTAACTTTTAATTACAACTCTCTGGTTTGATTCAGGTTGCTGAAAATTTCTAGGCTATAGTTGCTATAGTCGGCTTCAGTTTAATTTAGTTTTGATCTGGTATTATTTTATTTTATTTCAAATTTATTTTCGCACCAAACCTACATTTCCTTATCACATGACTTGTGGTAATTTAAGGTGCAGTCCTTATGTCTGACCACTAACATCTGATGCTACCTGTGAATCGGAGAAGGGAGAAAGGAGACGGACACGGACATGGGTGTTTTGCTGCTCGGTGTATGTGGTAGAATATTATGGTTTTTTGCAAGTTTACAGGTCATTTTTAAATCCTCTGGGCGACTCTGTATTTTAAATCACAAGCTACACTCTTCTTCTTATATCCCTTGCTTAACTAGAAGTTAATTTCTTTGTTTGATGCAAGTGGGCTACGGCACTAGTTTGGCATTATGGCACTACATCGGTTCGGCTGCTTACCCTGCTTCAGTAATTACTGTGCCCCCGCATTTGACCGCATTTGACCAAATTTTTTGCTTCCTGATTTCCTCTGAACTTCTCTAAAGGGAAGATAGCGCCATTTTTTCTGAAAATATATGAAAAATGTTAGTACAGTTGAATGATTTTCTTTACCAAGTTGTAACCTTTTAAAACTGTTTCTGTCCCTCAATACGTGTTACTGCTGTAAATCATTATAAATTCAGTAAGTAATAGAAATTGGAATTTGAATTACAACAGGCTATAACTAATGTACTTGTACTTGATTATAGGAGTCTCAGATGGTTATTTTTTATTAAAACTAAAAAAGGGGTTTATATATTATTATTATTATTATTATATATTTTTATTTTATATTTTGTACTTACTGGGTTCTCTTTTATTTTTCCCTAGTACACAATCAACTTAAAGGGGAAATAAAATTGGGCTGCTTTGGTTGCTTTATTTGTGGTTTCTTAAAAGGACCTTCTAAGTTTCTTCAATGATGGGTTTTCTGTCGGGTGATTGGATAACATATACTGATACATACTGACATTGCTGTGAAGGAGTTAATTGAAATATAGAAGCCAATCTATCTACCATCAGAAAGCACTGGCCTAATTTAAGATTTTCATGAACATTTGTCCATTTGAATATCTGTTGTTTGGTTTCTTTGATTTTACTTTTGAAAACATCAAGATACTGAATTATTATACTGCTCACTGTGTTAAGAATATTACTATATCCAAGGATGAAGCAACCTTCAGAGAACTTGGACTTTTCAGTGTCTATTAGTGTGCATTGCAAGTCTCTTTTTGATATTCTCAGAAATTTACTTTTTTTTTAATAGTGCCATTTTTAATCCTAATTGCCGTTTTGTCATTTTTGCCATAAGTAAAGGTGCTAACTTGTTAAGGTGATGAAAATGGTGTTTACTAGGAATCAATGCACCTTAATTAATGGTACTTCTGATCTAATTACCATGGGTAATATAGATCATACCAAACCAACTTCTGGCACTATTGGAGGTTTTCATTCCACAGATAATGCTTTAACTGGTGCTAAACCCAAGGATAAGAGAGGAAAAGCTAAACAATCTGCTAATCGCCTTGTTAAGAATTCTGGTGTATCAGCTTCAAAGGTTAAACTGAAGGGAACAAGGAATGCTCCAACAAAACATAAACTTAAACAACAGACCCTTAGTGAAGCACTTCTTAAAGATATAGCTAAATTAAATCAAGAAGGCTATGATTTTCTATCTTTACCTCTGCCTCCCCTGAATTTTACTTCTACCCCATCTTAGTCTTTAAAGTCCTGCATGTCTAGTTCCCATAAATCATTTTTTGGTGTCTCTAATAATGTGTATATGAGCTCAGATGTTCTCTCTCTAATTTTGAAAAATTCCATTAGCATATATGATAACTGTAATGGTATGCACAATGAACAACAAACTAAGGGACAAGTTCTAGTAACTTCTGCAATTGGGAAAGTTGCTGACAAAGGGAGTTTTCCAGATTATAAGATGCAGAATGTGCAGAATGCAGGGACTGAGCAGCAGCCTAAATTTTGTGTCAATAATGGGATGGCACTGCTTGTAACTGAGAAAGCTAGTAGGGTGGTTAACCACAATGAGGAAATACCTCAAGTCTGTAAATCAGTTTTGAATGAAATTTTAAGTAAACTGGAATCCAATATCCAGGGGCTCAGACAACTGGATGTAATACAAAAGTATAATTTTTATTTTACTCATCCAATCCATTCTTTTATAGATGGGACTTAGAATTTAAGAACAGTGAGTTCCCTGGATGATGACAGCATAAATAAACATTTGCATGATTTGGAGAAATCTAATCAATCACTACCAAATAGAAGTGCTAGTGGCTCAAATCTGGTCTACACTCCCTCAGTTTTGAGTGAAGACATAATTAAGGTCCTTAAAAACCAATATGCTGCTAATCTTATGCTTTGCGAACAGTTGATCATAAATAGAACTGAAACTGAATCACTCAAGGAACTTATAGCAGTGAATGGAGCAAGGATGGATGATGTTATTAGGATCTTAAAAGAAATACACCTTCCAAAAGAGTCCTCCTTAATATTTATGGAATGTGGGAGTGTCAATGTTGATGCCTCTATAGTAAATAGTCCATTACCCATTACCTATTAGGCCAGACTTTTCATCAATTGATTTCCCTGAAGACATATTAGTAGATAAGAGGAAATCAGTAGATAGAACAGTTCAAGATAAGGAAACTGCCCCCATTAATGACCTAGAGACAGTTCCCAAACTTGATTCCTTGGTTGGAAAGGGTAATGGGAAACAAAAAAGGATAAATATAACAGCAAAAATTGCACAGGCAGTAAAAAGAAGGTGGCAAATGGGAAGGTAAAAAGCTTAGAGTGCTGTAGTGGACAGGGAAAAGAAAAATATGGGGAGCGAGAAAAACTAAAAATTTACAAGTTTTAAAGGAAAAATCTTTGGAAGAGACAAGAAATGGTTCTTTGTCTAATGTAAGTGCTTTATCTATTAATTCACTGCAAAGCAAGGAAAATTTGAGTAACATTGACCACAATCATAATTTATTATCTACTCCTCTGATTACATCTTGGATTAGAATACGAACATACGAATATACAAAATTTGCCAGCAGATAAAGACCTAGAGGTCTATCAAGTCTGCTTGAATGTGCAGCTAGCACCCCTTATTCTGCAGCTGCCCCTCCCTTCCACCCTTCCCCTCCATTGACCCTCCCCCTTGTCCTGTCCCATCCCATCCCCTTTTGAAGCAGTCCACTGTTCTACTGGATACCACTTCTACAGGTAACACATTCCACCCAGCTACCACCCTGTCTGTAAAAAAGTGTCTCCTCATCTCCCTCCTGAACCTTCCTCCCTTCAGTCTCATATCATGGCCCCTGGTGTCCCTCCCCTCCCTTATTTTGAACAGCCCCTCTGTACCTGTCTTGTTTATTCCTTTCATGTACTTAAAGGTTTTAATCATGTTCTCCGTCCCTCCCCTCCTCCATGTTCAACTCCCTCAGCCTCCTCTCCTGTGATAAGTCCCCCAGCCCCTTGATCATCTTTGTCACCCTGCACTGCACCCCTCCAGTAACTTAATGTCCCTCTTCAGATACGGGTACCAATACTGAACGTGATACTCCAGGAATGGTTTAACTAATGACCTATACAGCGTCAGAATCACCTCCTCCCTCCTCGAGGATATACCCCTTGCAATGCAATCCAGCATTTTGTTGGCCTTTGCAGCTGCCTTCCTACATTGTGCCGAGTTGTTCATTGACCCTGTAATGAGCACCCCAGGATCCTTCTCCTTCTCTGTCTGGGCTAGCTGCACTCCCCCCCAGCTGGTAACTCCTCCTTGGGTTCTTCACCCCAAAATGCAGTTCCTTGCACTTTTTAGCATTAAACCCCAGTTGCCGCGTGTCAGGTTTCAAGCTTTTCCAGATCAACCTGCAACCCCTGCCATCCCCCTAGGTCATCCACCACTGCTCCCATCTTGGTATCATCAGCAAACAGACTAATCTTGCTCTTGATGTCCAATGATATGTCTGCAATGAATATCCCAAACAACACTGGTCCCAACACCGAGCCCTGTGGAACACCGCTCGTCACTACCCTTGAGTGTGAGAGCTCCCCACCCACCACCATCCTCTGTTGCCTTCCCTGAAGCCAGTTCCCTACCCATCTCACCAGCTTTGCACCCACCCCTGTGCCTTCTAACTTACTTCCCAGCATCCCATGCGGCACTGAGTTGAATGCCTTACTGAAGTCCAGATACAGGACATCCACTGCATGGCCCCAGTCCAGTTGCCTAGTTAGCCAGTCATAGAACTCCACCAGGTTGGTTTGGCAGGATCTGCCATGTATGACACCATGCTGTCTGCTGTCCTGTAGTCCTTTGGCCTCTAGAAGGGCCACCAGCCTCTTCTTCAAGATAGTCTCCATCAGCAAACCATTATGGATGTGAGACTCACCGGTCTTTAGTTCCCCGGTTCATCCTTGGGGCCACTGTTGTGAAGGGGCACCACATGAACCATCCTCCAGTCCTGAGGTACACACCCTGAGTGTAGTGAGGCATTAAATAGGTCTGCCAAAGGTCCTGCAAGGACCTCTGCCAGCTCATTCTGTACCTTAGGGTGGATGCCATCTAGGCCTGGTGCCTTGTCCACCCTCAGTGCCTTCAAACCCTCCCTAGCTCTGCCCTCCATGATGTCCCCATCTGTCACCCCTCCTCCCTAATTCTGCCATTCCTCCCCCTTGGGTATCACCCCCCTTCTCCTTAGTAACTACCAAGCAGAAGTAATCATTTAGCACTTCTGCCTTATTGCACCCTGCTTCCACCCAACCCCCCCTTCCTAATCCTTACTATGTGGTCCTTACAGCTCCTTTTCTCCTTGATGTACCTAAAGAAGTCCTTCTCCCCCTTCTTAATGCCATGTGCCAGCCTGAGCTCCGTAGATGCCTTGGCTCCCCTTACTGCCCGTGTCATCTCCTTAGATTCTGTCAGGTACTCCTCCCTGTCCTCCCCGTCCCTGTTTTCTTCTACCTCCTAAAGGCAGCTCTTTTCCTCCTTACCTTTTCCATGACCTCCTTGCTTAACCAGCTTGGTTTCTTAGCCCTAGCCTTCTTGCTCTGGGCCTTGCAGCAGGATTTGGTTGCCTCCATTATCCCCAGCTTTATGAGCTCTCACCTCTGGTTAGTACCCACACAAGGTTCAGTTCTGGCCAGGTACCCTTTTACCACTTCCCCCATCCTCCCAAAGTCAGCCTTCCTGAAGTCCAGCACTCTTGTGCCAGATTCCACTCCTTCCTTGCCCATATCCAATGTGAGCCATACTCAGTGGTGGTCACTCCACGATAGCGGTTCTTCCACCATAACTTCTCTTACAAACTCCCCATTTGCCAGCACAAGGTCAAGGGTATTCCCTAACCTGGTTGGTTCACTGACCATTTGCAGCAGGAAGCTGTCCTGGAAGGCATCCAGCAGTACCTGCTCCTTTCTATTGCTGGTTGTAGGGGTATTCCAGTCCACTCCTGGCATGCTGAAGTCCCCCACAATCCCACACTACCCTTCTCTCAGGTCCTCCTGATCTGTCCCACTAGTTCCCTGTCTAACTCTTCCATCTGAGAGGGTGGCCTGCACACCACCTCCATTCTGAGAATCCTATTCTTGTAATTCTGGATTTGCATCCAAAATGACTCTGTACTACCCTCCTCCCCTTCCTCCCTTACAAATTTCAGTCCTTCCTTCACATATAGTGCCACCCCCCCTCCTTTCCCAATCACCGTGTCCCTATGAAATAACCTGTACCCTTGTACAGACAGGTCCCATTCATTGTATTGGGTGGCCCATGTTTCTTTGATAGCTGCAATGTCCACCTCTACCTCTGCCATGAGCACCTGTAACTCTGCAGTTTTCCTCCCAAGGCTCCTAGCATTATGGGTAACCACCTTCTACCCTTCTCCCCTCCCAACCTGCCCTCCTTTACTAGCATCACCAATAGTACTTGCCATTTGTCCTTTGTCACTGTTATGGGGCTAAGCTCATAAGGTTTCCCAAACTGTGGTCTCTGCATGTCTCTTGCCCTCTTGCCACTCCCCACTGCTAGTTTAAATTCCCAACTTCCTCTATGTACTGCTTCATCCTCTGTTTCAACACTTTCTTTTCCTCCTCACTCAAGTGTAGTCTGTCCTTGGCATAGAGACTACTGTCCTTCCAGGTCCCTCACCACCCCCCCAACAGCCCATACCCATTAGCATTACACCAGGGTCTTAGCCATCCATTAAATTCCTCTATTCTCAGCTTTCTTGTTGTGCTTGCCTTGGGCACTGGAAGTATCTCTGAAAATGTTACTGGTCTTCCTGCCCCCCTCATAAAATTTTTCTAGTTCTTCAACCCTCCTCTGGACTATTCTGTCTTGTCAGCCAGGTCTTTTGTGCCAAGATGCATAATTAAATGAGGCGTGTCCCTACCCCTACTAGCATATTTCAGAACAGATTGTCCCACCCTTTCCGCTGTCATTCCGGGCATGGCCTCCACTCAAATGCAACAATGCCTCTCCCCCCTGCTACCCCACCTAACTCCTCTTAGTAATGAGTCCCCCAGCACTAAGATTCCACCCCTCTTACTCCCTGCTTGCTTCCAGTCATCTCCATCTCTCATTCCTAGCTCCTCTTCTTCCTCCTGCACATTATTCCCCCTTTTGCCTCTGTTGCAATTCTCCCAGCAGAACTTCCCCCTCTCCAGTTTGATCCAGGCATTTATCAATTACTTCTCCAATTTCATCACCTCCCTCCTCCTTCTTCCCCTCTAACAGTGCAAAACTATTTTCTGAAGACCCTTCACAAATGCCCTCTTCCTCTCTCTTCATAGTAACCTGTTTCCTCCTTGCCACTCCATGACTGTTGCCACTTCTTCTCCTCCCCCTCACCAGTCCATGTCTCCTCCTTCCATTTGTCTTTTGTCTCCTGACCTGGTTTCCCTGGCAACCATTCTTCCTAGCCTGGGCCCCTTTGTCTCCGCTTCCCTTTTTCTGACCCTCTCCTCACCCTTGTTGGCTCAAATTGCCCTCCCTCATCTCCTCGCCTCACTCCCTTCAGTATTGGGCTAAACCCTACTCCAGTCTGCCTTGCCTGTCTTACTTCCTCCTGCAGACCCTTGACCTCCTTTCTAAGTTTCTTTATGTGGTTGCACACTAAACATCCCCCCACACTCCAGGCAATCTTTAGAAAGATTGGTGTGCCATAGTTGTTATAGCCTACCACCCTACCCATTGCTCTCATTGCCCACCAGTGACCCCCACCCTTCCATATAGAGGATACCAAACACTTACCCAAGTCTCCCCTCTCTCCCCTCTATCAATGCAAAACATTCTTCTTCTTTTCTTAATTTCCCTTACCCCCTTTGTTGTACACATCTAGATAGATTGCGCAACTGCTTTTTACATTCCTATCCTTCCTGTCCACACCGAAAAAAAGACTTTACATAACTCTTGCGTGACCTTCTTCAAACTCCTACTCCTCCAATAGCAATGCAAAGAAGTAACAATGAAAGCTTCTTGATTTTCAGTTACTTCCTTTCCACTGAGATAGCAGTCACCTCTTCACTCATTGCTGTTCCTTTCCTGGATATCTGTTTCTGCTATGACAGGTGCATGTCCTTTGCCCGTTTGGGGAAGTGATGTCAGAACCCTGGTATAAGGAAATCATGGACCTGGGGTGGGTGGGGTAGGGGGAAGGGAGGGGGGACCAATCATGCCTTCCAGAAGCAATCAGGTAGCTGAGGCCCCTGGTCAGACCCTTAGCACACTTCCCCACTATGCGCTAAACTTTGCAGCTAGTGAAGCCAGCAAAAAGCAATCACAATTCCACTCAAAGCACAAAAAATAGGTTTGCTACCAAAAGAAACAGGTCTCCAATTCAAACAGCCTCACCAACAACATATCAAAATAGGCTTGAAATTAGAAGATATAGGTCTCCAATTCAAAGAAACAGCCCCAATAAAATCACACCAAATGGTTTTAAATCAGAAGAAATAGGCATCCACAAATGCAGCCTGCTACACAGTGAAACATCAAACAAATGAGCCCACTTATAGCCACCAAAATAGGTTTCAAAATTCCAACAGCCCCAAAACAATACCCTGCTAGCCCCTTTTTATTTATTTTTTAATTTATTAAATTCTCAGATTGCAAATACCTTTGAGCAGAAACTGCTCATTTACAAAGGTTCCACGTCAAAGGATGAGGGTCAACATACATATAGAGGTAGTAAAAGATTGCATAATAAACAACCAAAACAACTAAAAGAAAAAATAAAGATACTCAGTTATAATATACTTTGAGATAATATTCATATAACGAGCAGCTTGAGTAGGCAGCTGGCTGCAGTAACAATAAGAGATAGAGGGCACCAGAGGCAGTTAGTATTGCAGGCATGCGAAGTAGTAAGAAAGAAGAGAAATAACCTTCTACCAAATAAAATTCACAAGAAACAATGTAAAAGCAGCAAGAAGAAGCTACTGTACCAGAACTGATCTGATCAATGTAAGCAGCAAGAAGATGCTACTGTACTGGAACTGATCTGATCCCTTCCCCTTCTGGTTACTTTATGGACTTAGAACGGTGAAGGAAGATGCTTTACCAGATTTGGTCCATAAATTATTTAATGATGAATTGAAACTGGATATTGCTGTCAATGATTTTTCTACATTCAGGAGAAATGTGGATGTCAATGAGAACTTCTCCACGGATAGTGTAGATGTAGTTCTGATTTCTGAAAGATTGACATACTATGTCTGGAGACATTTCTTGGGCATTCAAAGACATAATCCTAATGCAGTGTTATTGGATAAAGATTCTAAGGTGATTGATTCTATGAATCAATATAAGGAGGGTCCACCAGGAGTTAATAATGGGATGATTAGTGTAACTGTTGTTGATTATGATTTTGCACCGGTTACTCTTAGCCTTTTTGGGCACAGGGAATTGTATAAGGAAACCAATGACAAACTGGCAAGAGTTTTATGTAATTTGTTTGTAAATTTTTTTAAATATTAGATTAGGCCATAAAAGTGTATTAGAAGCATCCAGGCATCCAACCCTGTCAAATGAGGGACAAATTTATATAATCTTCAAAAATCCTGTGATAGCCAGTAGGATTTGGAATGCAGCAGCAATGCTTGGTGCACTTGGCCTTCATTTGGTTGATCTTACTACTGGAGATGGGATTCTGTCTTTTTCTTCTGGCCCCAGCCTTGTATCTAAAGAAAATGTACCTCATTCTAATACAAGAAGCATCTATACAGTTCCAATCTCAAATAGATTTATGGCTATTGCAGGATATGAGGACTGACTTCCTGGCCCCATAATGGGGCCTGCCTCTTCTGATTTAGGGGTTCAGGTGGATGAATCCAGGTGTCTTCCTAGTTTGGGGTTCCAATTGGGAAATTTGTCCTCCATGTCCATGGAAGGGAAAGCATCTTTTTCAATTTCATAGAATATAGCTTGTTTCAGATCAAAGCTTCAAGATAGGGACTGGTTGGATTATATCTGTTCCTTTTATATTATCTGTTTGCAAGAATCTTGGCATAAGCAACTGGATGACTCAGATATTAATGGTTATACATTGTTTCACTCTCCAGGCTTTAGGTCTGGAAAGATGGGTCATCTATCTAGTAATGTCTTAACATATATTAAAATAGGGATCTTTAAGGGTCTTAAACAATTGATACTGGATCAGAACTTTGTTGGGATTATATTCTCTGATAACAAAACACTGTTTCTTCTGTTCAACTGCCATATTTCTCCTGTAAAGGATAGAATGTACTCAAATAAGATCTGGGGTAGATTAACTGACTTGGTACGAACATATCAAATGGAATACCCTAATTCTTTTCTATTATTGATTGGAGATTTTAATGCCAGAATTGGTAATTTTGATGGACTAAGTGATAATTCAATACTGGGCTACAAGTTTCTGGATATTCCTAGAGTAAAGAGAACTTCATCCAATGCAAAATTTAATTACAAGGGTCACAAACTAATAAAATTTATGAACGATAATTTGGTATATCCCCTTATGGAACAACACAGGGAGATCATCTAGGCTCACCCTCATATTTCACAAAAACTATTTTTTTCAGTAATTGATATAGCCCTCTGGCAGGATTCCCCCAATTATTAGGAGGACATGACAGTGGTAAATAGAGTGGAACGTGATCATTTTCTGATCACTTTGCGTAAAATGATTCATGTAAAGTATAAGATTTGTTCATCGCCTATACCAATTATAATTCGCTATTCTAAAAAAATTTAATTGTCTTGGGATCTGCAATTTGGAGTGTCATCTTTAATAACTTCATTTTTTAATACCTGGGATAATTCAATCATAGATCCATCATTGATTTATGAAAATCTTAAATCTCTCTTTAATATTCTTGAGCCTAATTTATATAAAACCATAATTATGCCAAGTTAACAAGCAACCATAGGATGGTTTGATTCTGAGTGTGAGTCATAGAAACATAGACTTTGATGGCAGATAAGGACTGCTTTGCCCACCTAGTCTGCCCATTTCCCTACCTAGAGGATAAGCTGCAGATCCTATTTAACCAACAGCCTTTTTCTTCCTACCCCCCCAACAAAAATTGCCTTATGTCTGTCCCATGCATTCTTGAATTCTCCCACAGTTTTAGACCCCACAACCTCCTCAGGAAGGCTGTTCCATGTGTCCACCACCCTCTCTGTGAAGAAATACTTCCTCACATTGCCCCTGAACCATCCCCCTCTATCTTCAAATTGTGTCCCCTTGCTCTTACACATCTCTTTTTCTGAAAGATGCTACCCTCTTGGACTTTGCTGATTCCACTGAGGTACTTAAATGTTTCTGTCATGTCCCCCCTCTCCCTCTTTTCCTCAAGGGTATATGTATTATGCTCCTTTAGTCTTTCCTCGTATGGCTTCTCTTGCAGACCCTGTACCATTTTAGTAGCCCTCCTCTGAACTGCCTCTGTCCTGTCTATGTCCTTGCAGAGATGGGGTCTCCAGAACTGGACACAGTATTCCAGATGGGGTCTCACCAACTGTCTGTACAGGGGGATAACAACTTCCTGTTTTCTGTTGGTGATACCTCTCCCTATACATTCCAGTATCCCCCAGCCCTCCCTACTGCCTTCTCGCATTGCTTGCCAACCTTAAGGTCATCTGATATGATTACCCCTAGGTCTCTTTCCATTTTTGTTGTTGTTACTACCTCCCCATTGTGTAATCTTCCCCTGGGTTTTTGTTTCCCAGATGCATTACTTTGCACGTCTTTGCATTGAATCCAAGCTGGCATACTTCTGACCATTCCTCCAACCTTGCCAAGTCCTTTCTCATCCTTTCCACCCCTCTTTGTGTGTATCAACCCTGTTGCAGATCTTTGTGTCATCTGCAAAGAGACATACTTTTCCTTCCAGTCCCTCTGCAATGTCACTTATAAAGACATTAAAAAGGACTGGACCCAGTACTGAACCCTGTGGTACCCCACTAGTAACCCCTCTTTCTTCAGAGTGGACTCCATTTACAATTACCTGCTGTGTCCTATTCAGCCAATGTTTTACCCAGGCTACCACCCTGGGACCCACTCCCAGGCAGGTTAATTTGACTACTAATCTTTTGTGTGGGACTGTGTCAAATGCCTTGCTAAAGTCTAGGTAGGCCATGTCCACAGCCCCTCCCTGGTCTACTACTTTCATCACCCAGTCAAAGAAATCAATTAAATTCATCTAACATGACCTTCTCACTGTGAACCCATGCTGCCTTGGGTCCTGTGCCTCACTGGCCTCTAGGTACTCAACAATTCTTTCCTTCAGAAGTGATTTCATCTCTTTCCCTACCACAGAGGTCAAACTGACAGGTCTGTAGTTTCCTGCCTCCGTCTTGGTCCCACTTTCGTGAAGGGGAATCACATCTGCCTTCTTCCAGTCCTCAGGTACCACACCATCCTCTCATGATTTGTTAAAAAGTGTAGTCAGTGGTGTCACTAGTTCTCTGTTTAATTCTTTTAGAATTCTGGGGTGAATTCCATATGGCCCCATTGCTTTGTCCACCTTCAATTTTAGGAGTTCTTTCAGAATGCTTTCTTCTGTGAAAGGACTGGGGTCAACCCCCCTCTCCAGAGTGCTTCTGTTAATTGGATTAGGCACCTCTCACACTTCCTTTTTTGTGAATACTGAACAGAAGTATTCATTCGGTATCCCTGTTTTATCACTGTCACTCTCTGTCCACCCACCATCCATTCTATTCAGCCTCACTATCCCTCCCTTTGCCTTTCTATGCTCCCTGATATACCTATAAAAGGGTTTATCCCCCTTCTTAACTGAGTTAGCTATCTTTTCCTCAGTTAGTGCCTTTGCTATTCTGACTTCCCTCCCTGCTTCCTTCTGCCTTAACTGGTACAGTTCTCTGTCCTGCTCCTTCTGCGTTTCCTTATACTTCCTAAATGCTATCTTTTTCTCCCTAACTTCACTGCCACTTATTTTGAGAACCATAGTGGCTTTTTCTTTCATTTTGATTTGTTTATTTGCTTCACACAAAGGCTTTTTGCCTCTGTGATGACAGTTTTGATATTTGCTCATTGTTGCTCCACCCCTCCTTCTAGCCTGTTTGCTAGTGCTTTTCTAAGGCACTCTCCCATCTTGCCAAAGTCAGCCCTCCTGAAGTCCAGAACCCTCACTTTTGTATGGCTTGACTCTGTAGCAGAGTTTATCATGAACCACAATGTTTGGTGGTCACTTGTTCTTATAAAAGGCAGCTGCGTAAAATATCTTGAAATGCCAAGGCTAATCAAGATCAGCTTAATGCTATCGTTCTGAAAATAGCAAAAAAAGAAATTATGGAAATTCAGTAAAGCAAAAAATTAAAAATTTTGTGAACAACAATGGGGTAGGATGCATGTAGCAGTTATGGACAATAATATTAAATCATTTTGGTCTTTGGTTGCCAAAGGTTGTAAGAGATGGTCTAATGAGTTTGAGCAACATACTGAACCAAGTAGATGGCTTGAGTTTTATAGAAAATGATGTTAGATCCAAATATGGTATCCATTTAGGATTCAGTGGATATGAACATCATTAAAGATCAACTTGTTCCATTCTCAAAAACAGAGGTAATTGAGGCAATTCAGAATACTAAATCTAGTAAGGCATCGGGCCCAGATAGGATTCTGGGGGAAGCTTTTCTGTGTTTACCTGAAGTCTGGGCAAATTATTTGGTTCCTTTTTTTAATCAATGTGTTTGTAACAATTTTGTCCCGAGTCATGGGTAGGGGCCATTATTTTTCCAATTTATAAAAAGGGTCCAAAGGACGATCCTGTGATGCACCATCCTATAAGCCTATTGGACGCATTGGGCCAAAGTTTTGCCAAATTATTATTGGTTAGAGTTAGGAAGAGATAGAATCACTAGAGGGCTTGCCCCAGCTCAAGTGGGATTTCAGGAAGGCTATTCGACACTTGACAATTGTGTAATGCTTTCACATTTGATCGAAAAATATGTAAACATAAGGAAACAAAAACTGTATGCAGTCTTTGTGGACTACAGCTCAGCGTTTCGATACAATTAACAGATCAACATTATGGGAAATAATGTTATCACGTGGTATTTTCCCTGTATTGGTTAATAGCATCAGCAATCTTTATTCTCACACCTGTGCTCAGATTTGCTGTGGAAGTGTACTATCAGGTAGAATAAAAACAAATAAAGGTGTCAGACAGGGATGCATTTTGGCACCCATGCTTTTCTCGATTTACCTTGGATGATTTATTAATTCAATTTCAATCTTTACAATCAGATTCTCCTAAAATTGATACAAATGTCTGCTCAGCATTTGCTTATGCCGATGATCTTGTTTTGTGTTCTCTTTCAGTCTCAGGCCTTCAGAAGACGCTAAACCTTTTGCCAACTGTGTCTGAGTCTCTATCATTGAAAATTAATCTTAATAAAACAAAAGTAATCATATTTGGTGCCAGAACCAGAAGATATAGGTGGAAATTGGTAGATGATTATTTGGAAACAGTTTCATCATATATATACTTGGGTTTATTATATTCTAATAATGGATCTTGGTGTAGACATCATGATTATATACATTCTAAAACTAATAAAACAATAGAGTCCTTGGCTAAATTTAACCATGCCTATGGTGGATATTCACTTAGACCTCTTGTATCCACATTACAGGCAAAGTACAATGCACAGTCCCTATATGGGGTAGAAATCTTGGGGTTAAAACCATTAGACCATGTAGAAATACCAGCCAATAAACTCTTGAGGAAAGTTACTGGCTGTCAAAGATCCACACTGGCCTAATTCCTAAGAGCAGAATTAGGAATTTCTAATTTACAGGCACTAGCTGATTCTAGATTAATTAATTTCTGGATCAGGATTTTAAGATTACCAAAGGAAAGATGGGTTAAAATATGTTTAATGGAGAAAGAGGTTTGGGCACAACACAGCCACAAGCAGTCGACTTGGCTCTCCTATTTGTATAATTCCCTTGTCAAATATTTGTTGTCTTTTCTGCTGACATACAGACACCAGTGTGTGAGTATCAGCGTGAAATACAAAGTTTATGTAAAAAAACAAAATGGTACAGTTCCATAGAGAGTTGGACTTGGCACGTATTGCTACTTCAGAATATTCTAAATGGTACTCCCACAGCATTGATAATCATGCATATAGATTTTATCTTGATATTTTTGAAAATGCAGATATTTGTAAAACATATACAAGATTCAGGCTTGAATTGTTTGAATCTAATGTTAGAAATGCTTTATATAGGAACTCTAGTAATCCTGAGGATATTCTCTGTGCCTGTGAACAGGGAGAAAGGGAGGATTTGGCCCATGTTTTCCTGAGGTGTCCCTGATACACTAAAATTAGGCACAAATGGTTATTTCTATTAATCACTGGAATAGCACATATCCAGTGATACAGAGCTCTTTAAGGTTTTTCTTTCCTCTGAGGACCAAACTATTATATATTCTGTGGGTAAATTTGCATTCCTAACAAGGAAAATTAGGAAAAGGAATGTGAGTGCCCTTAAGGGCTCATCCTTAGTGGTCTAGTGGTATCTTCGTCCCCTATAGTGGTACACCTGGACTCATCCACCTGATCCCCTACTGCTATGTTTGTACATAAATTGTACTCCTTGTAGTTATTTGCACTTTTGATCTCTTTGAATTTATTGTCGTGTCGGATTGTGTTTTTATGTTGTGTGACATTGTTTTGTTTGTATGTATGTTGATGTTATTAAAATATTCTATTTTGTGATAATCATTTTTTTAAGATTGAACAAATAAACTGAAACTGAAACTAGTTGTGACTTAGTTTATTGCGACAGAAGTTTCTGGATATCTTTAGTCATGATGGAGCATGATGCTGAGCATTACTGTTGCAGGAGTGTTGGAGGGGCATTGCAGTGCCATGATCCTAGTGCTGGTGAAATGATTCAGTGGTGATAAGTGCTTTGTGAAAGTTAAATTCCACAAGTGGAATTCTAGTGGCATTACCTATTATGTGCCCACAATTTTTTGAGCAAATATTGTAAATTAGTCATTTCTAAAGCGTCCACAATAGATTATAACCTACCAAACCACAATTATTCAATTTAATTAGATCCCAGGACATATTTACTTTAATATGCATGAAAAATCTTAAGTGCATACATACAACAGCAGTGGAGCTATAAACATACAAATATTTTGAAAATGTTCACACAGTTTAACAATTAAATTGTGAAAATGTCAACTCCTGTAACTGGCAAGTTACATAACCAACTAACTACCCCTTTATGTAATGATTTCTAAGACTCTTCTGAGAAAGTATGACATCATTTTATGGCCTCTTCCAGACAATACT
The DNA here is from genome assembly GCA_016271365.2 of Neoceratodus forsteri. NCBI lineage: Eukaryota > Metazoa > Chordata > Ceratodontiformes > Ceratodontidae > Neoceratodus > Neoceratodus forsteri. The sequence goes on from CM057453.1 coordinate 1,270,372,736, forward strand.
CATGCCTAATTTCAAATCCCTAGTTTACTGACTGAGTGTATGAGCAATTAAAGAATTTCAGAAAAATCCATGAATATTTTGGGAGATTCATGAGTTTCTTGAAAATTCCATGAAATCAGAATTTTCTAATTTCACCCAGCCCTATTGGAGAGTGTTGTTCTGCTAACCCCATTTATTTGCAGCCATGTATCCGCTCAAAAGCATCCAATAGCCTGGGAGGTCACCCCAAACCCCAGAAGGTCAAGTAAGTGAAAGTGGTGTTTGCACACTCCCATCCCTATCAATTCTATAAGTATACCCCTAGACATTGGAGAGAGGACACACACACACACACACACACACACACACACCACACACCACACATGCACACAGCACATGCAGACACACATATTCACATGTAGCCATACAGTATGTGCATTTAGAAGTTAATGGTTTAATCTACATCTTCAGACTATGTACCAGAGTACAGTGGTAGCAGTTGATTCAGAAAGTTATATCTCTACAATTCTCTGGAGATGCCTAGAGAAAAGAATCTCTTAGAACTGCCAGGCTGAATGAAATCTTTTGCAAATCTCCTTCAGGATATTCACAGATTTTGGAAAATAAATTGCCAAATCAATTGGTACTACTGTACATTGCTTGTAGATACTAAAATAAGTGGTTCTGTTTTCTTGTGGGGGAGGGGGTCAACCAGTCAAGCAGCTCCAGAGGGAGGATTCACTAGATTAGTCCAGAGAGTCGTTTCCACAAGTCCTGGTGAGCAATGGCATAATTGAGTTTGAAGCTAAACACAACCAGCTCTAGGGTAGGCTGTGAAAATTGTAGACTAGCAGCACTTTAGGAGCTAAGATGGTTGGTTACTCAGCCATGTGTAACTGGGTCCAGCTATCCTTTCAGGGGGAAGAACCATGAGGAAGGCATGTAGTGTAATGACAAGCTAAGCTTAGAGACTCAAAGGCTATTAACGTACAGGGAGATGTGTGAGTTCTGAAAAAAAAAACATGAAAAAGAAAGATCTCACAAGGAAAAGTAGCTCAAATACAATAGTTTTATTGGGAAATACTGCATAACTCCTACCTATGGTTGTACAGTATGCAATTTTGGACTTAGGACAAAAATGGCATGTCCTGAGCTTGTGCATACAACTGGAATTAACGGTATATATCTATATCTAAATATATATATATATATATATATATATATATATATATATATATATTAAAAAAACTTCATTAATACATCAGTTTGGGTTATTACTGAAGTGATAAAAGTAGGGAAATGTAGCATTACATAAATTCAAAACACCATTGAAATACATTACACGGCACTTACCTTGATTCTTCAATTTGGAGTATGGCTTTGAAGAGTGCAGATGTGTCCCAGTCCACAGAAGATGACAGAATGCAACCTCAAGAGGTAAGTATAGGGTAGGGTAGTGGGGTGGTGGGTGCTCAGTGGGAGGGTCAGGATGGGGAGGGGGGAAGGCAGGGATGATGAGGGACCATATTCTTTTTTTTCAGATTACACAAAACAAAATGTCAGGGGATGGTTTTCTTCATTACAGACATGAAATAAAATAATTTTTGGATGTTGGAAGTGGGCTGCCCAGTGTTCCACACAGCTGGGGGGGTTCTATTGCCAACATGGGGATTTGGCCTCCCAATGTAGGAAAAAAAAGACAAGGGATGGTGGGGGGGGATCTGAAACTGGAGGTGGGTACCCAGGTGTCAGGATATATTAATAAAATTTATATGGAACTCAGAGGGTGGGGGTGCCACTAGACACCAGGGCAAGATAAGGAGGGAGTGCCACTAGACACAGGGGTAGAGACAGTAATTGGTGGGCGGTGATGCAACTAGACACCAGGGAAAATGGCGGCTTTAAGACAAACCTGCAGCTGGCAGCATGAGTTCCAGCTGCCGCTGCAGAAGTCAAGAAAATCTTGCTGTTCTCATACAGAGAATGAGGCAGAAGCAGACCACTCGCTAACCTTGGCACCTGGGATTTCGGGTGCCCACAAAAGGTGTTTTTAGCTACAACTGAAAAAAATAAACATCAGAATATAGCTAACCAGGTCCTTTCTATTGATATATACAGTAGATTGTTCCTTAACACCTAAGACTGATGAAGTTAAAGCTACTTAAAGTTGCAATGTTATCCTATGGGAATTTTTATATTTTTATGGCCCCTGAATTCATTTGTATGGTATTATGCATTAGTGCTATAGTACTCATTGAGGCATTTCTTTTGTTATATAGATTGTCCCTTAACTGAAAAAGTTAGCAGAGTTATGACTTGTTAAAGTTGAAATCTGATAATTCTTGTTTCGGATGAACCTAATCTTGTAAAGTCCTAGTCCTGTTTCATGAGGCCATAAGAAACAAGAACATTGTCTGACAGCAAGATTATTAGAATGTTTTAAAAACATATTTATGGGTCCTTTTTTCATAAACTAACTGCAGAATCCAAATAATGAAATACTGTTTCACAAGATATGTGTTGGTGTCTCTCTAGGATAATATTTTTTATGGGTTTTCCAAAAACGTTTTTTGAAAATAAAAATTGAAAACAAGATATCTGTCATGTGAAACAAGAATTTTTTCTCATGAAACAGTATTGCCTCCCTCATGAAACAGGGTCCTGTTTCATATGGCCAAACTCTTGTTTGATGTGAAGCAGCTATCCAATAGACCATGCTGCACATCCGTAGAACTGAAATTTCAAATCCTTATAACTCTGCAACAGATTAATATTGTTTTGCCAAATCTATGAAAGGCACCATTCTGGAACAAGTCTGTTCTACACTGAGAATTTCAGAACAATATTCCAAACCATCTGGACACTAGGTAATGAAAAAGCAACAGCACCCTCCCCCTTTTTTCACTTTTTACACTATCTGGGTCTCAGAATTTGCATGTCGGACCAGAACAAAACTTGGCGCATCAAGAGAACTTGTCCCCAAAACTGTCCATACAAAAGTGTGCGCAAATCTATTGAATGGAAGCAAAGCTGTTAAAGTGCAAAGATAGGCTTTTAACATTAAACAGCCTACTCAATCCTAATTATAGTGGCGCTACCATGTCACTATAATATACTGTATGGAGGGATTAACTCATGACAGGGCATGGGTTTACTGAGCATTAATCCATGCCTTGGGGGGTTGTGAGGCACAAGGCCACAGGCATGGAGTGGGTTAATCCTCTTATAATATGACCCATGCCCTGGAGTGGGTTAATCCTCTTATAATATGGGCAGCATCATGTTAGAGGTTTATCTAAAGGAATATTAAAATAAATCCCTGTCAAAATGCAGTTGCAATAAAATAGTCCTTCTGCTTAATGGATATTGTCTACTCAGGATGCTTTAGTTGTAGTTTATCTATTTTAATTTTTGGATACAGCCTGAGCTCAGAGCTCATTTACAAAGGTTCCATGGCAAAGAGAAAAATACCATGGCTGACAAACATATTGAGTATACAGCAGCAAGTATGAATTTACAGAGCACATAACATCAGTAGTCAAACCAAGTACAAGTAATACTATACAATAAGATAAAAATATGACACGTAGATGAACTATAAAAATAAGGGAGAGTATGGAGATCCATGGGCCAGCACCCAGAGATGTGGGATTGTTACAATTGTATCAGTAAAGTGAGAATGAGAGGCCAAAAAGTGAGAGATAGGTACAAATGGTTAGGGAAGGGGGAGAGGAGGAGGTTCCATGGGGAGGGTACAGGGTTAAAGGTGTGCAGCTGAAAGTGGGTAGGCAATGGGGAAGAGGAAGTAGAAAGAGGAATCTGGTGGCAGGGAGATGTCAGGATGTAAAAGGGTCAATTAGAGGTCTCTTGGATAAGGATGGGGTGAAGTCAGCTTAGCTAATGCAGAGGGGAAAAAGCAGTCTTGAGGGTGAAGAGTTCAAGGTTCTTTAACAGTCACAGCTGCTGGAGGTAGCTTGATAGAGTATGCCATCACTACAGCGACAACTTTACTGTGACATGGCCAATGCAGACAACATCACCATGTAGCTGTAAAGTCCGCATGGGACCCCGGCACCCTTTCCCAAGGTTCTGTACCCCATCCCCAAATCTGCTCCATCTTGGAGTTGATAATCATAAGTGGAGGGGTGCAGAAGGCATAGCCCCCTGCAAAACAAGAACTTTAAACTCAATGGCACCATGCTGACCATAATTACGGTCAATGTAGTGATGCTCAAGAAATGTGGCATCGACAAGAAATTGTTGATATGCCATCGTAGATCCACTAGGTAGTGCTTCAGTTATTTTTTAAAAGAATTGATGTTGTTGAAGCTGGCTAGTTCAGCAGGGAGTTTGTTAATCCAATGTGGGGCTCTGTAAGCAAAAGAGCACTGAGCAAGAGAGGTTCTCCTGAATGGTGCAGATTGGAAGCATTGTGTAGCACTCCTGGTGCAGTACTGGGTTTGTGAGAATTGCAGTAGGTTGCAGATGGCAGGCGGGCCAAGACCAAGGAGCATTTTCTTTCCAATGAGGCATTCTTGGTACTTTACTCAGCCTGCTGGGTTTAGCCATTGTGTTTCAGCACACATCTTGTACATGTGGGTGAGTCTGTCAGCACCCAAGACAAGTTGGCAGGCTTTGTTGAGTGCTGTTTTGACATGCTTTAGGGCTGAGCTGGTGGCAGCACTATGTACAATCAGCCCATAGTCAATAACTGACAGGACTGAGCTGGTAACGGTGAGGCGCAGGGCAGTGGGGGTTAGGTGGCTCCTGTGCTTATACAGAACTCAAAGTTTGATACTGACAGTCCTGACTATGCTGTCAATATGTGAGAAGGAGAGGGAGTCATCGATATGTGCTCCAAGTTACTTGAATGTCCTTACTTGTTCGAGGGCTTCATTCTTTTTGCTGACTGTGTTGAGATTGAGTTTTTTCCTTTTGAAGTGTGGGCCAGTGACCAGCATTATTTTAGTTTTTTTTATAGTTGAACAGCAATTTGTGCCTGGTGAAACCATCCTCTAACTGGTAGAAACTGTTTTGCAGGTCCTGGGAGAGAGGGGCCTAGTTGTGGGCTGCTAATTAATGATTATGGCATCGTCCACATAGAGGATAATTTTGGATGTGCAAGCTTCAGGAGGGTATTGAGAAATAGACTGAACATCAAGGGTCTCAGGATGGACCCTTGGGGAACTACTAGTGAGACCTTCCTGGGGCTGGACAGAACAGAGTCTATCTTCACACACTGTGTTCTATTTGAGAGGTATTTAGAAAACCAACTGACGGAGGTAAGGGGCTGACCAAGTTCTAGGAAGTTTTCTAGCAGTAGATGGTGGTATACTGTATCAAAACCTTTTTGTGATGTCAATGAAAATGAACCCCACTAGGTGGCCACTGTCAGCTGCATCATGTAGAAGGCTTGAAAACTCGATTAAGGCAGTGTTAGTACTACGGCATTTGCAGAACCCATGTTGTTGGGTGCATTGCAGGTTGTATTTATGAGGATACTCATTTGATTGGTCTGCTACCATCCTCTCTATGGTTTTTGACCATAGTAATAGGATGGATATGGGCCAGAAATTGGAGGCACTTGTGTGGTCCCAGCTTTTGTGTACTGGTGTGATAAGAGCCACTTTCCAGAGGTTCAGGAAGTTACCAAGTGTGAAGGACTTATTAAAGATTTTGGTAATTGGGGCTACTACCTCATCAAGTGCAAGCTCCACCATTATCATATCTATGTTGTTGCTGGCCAAGCAACTTTTCCCCACTACCCTTTTGATGTATTTCTTGGTCTCAGAGACAGTTATACATTTGCGATAGAACTGTGGTACATTGTTCACTGGCTGGGTTGATGGGTGGGGTCTAAGAGCTGAGGGGGCTTGTGGTGATAGATAATCGGTAGGTAAGATGGAGCTGAGGTCTGTGAATGCCATGTTAAAGGCTTCAGCAATGGAAAGGGGGTCCTTAGTGAGAGTGCCGTTGACATTTAGAATTGAAGGGGGGTTTGGTCCTTCCCAATCAAGTTTTTACTGTTACCCCAGGAACCCTTACTGTTACCCCAGTTCCTTTCTAATTGGATTTTGTAGAAATTATCCTTAGCCAGCCTGATTGCTTTTGTACATTTATTTCTGGCTGCCTGGTAATTTGGAAAATCATGCGGTGCCCCTGTGGCCTTCACCTTATGCCAGTGGTTGTCTTGCTCTTTCATTTGCTCAATCAAGGCCCCCATGACTCACCCATTTAGTGCACCCCTCACTTTTCTCTTTCTTATTGGTGCAAAGATATCACAAGTGGTATTAAATCTGGAGATGAAGAAATCTAGGGCTAGATCAATGTCCTTGATATTATCAAGAGGTGACCAGTCGATCTCGGCGAGGTAAGTTTTTAAGGAGTTTAGGAGGCCTCTAAGGGGTCTGCAGGTGATGACAGCGGGGGTTGCCTTCACCCCTTTGTTGGACCAATTGCAGAGAATATGCAAATAGCCACTCAGAGTATAAGGGAGAACTGTGACGTTGGACAGCTTTGAGTAGGAATTAGACAGGACCCAATCTATGAGGGAGCTGGTACCAGTTTTGTAGTTGATTCTTGCTGGCTCTCTAACCAGTTGGGAGAGGTACACGCTGGCAACCAGATCCTATTGTGAGGTGGATTCAGGGGAGAGCCAGTTTATGTTTAAGTCATCAACCATTAGTAATTCATTGTTCTGCTTCGAGGTCTTAGTGATGTAAATTATTTTTTTTTAAATTTATTTATGACTTTGATAACTGGGTAAGTGTGCTGATCCCAGGGACTGTTTTCAGGCAAGACCCGGGCCATGACACATGGCAGAGGATGGCAGAGAATACAAGGTGAGCAACTGATTACACATGTAGGAGATCAGATTCAGATACAGCAATTGAAGCACAATACATTAGTATATTACAAGTCCAGTGAGTGACAATGAATGCTGTTAACAATATGACGCTAGGCACACAAACAGCAGTTGTAAACAAAGGTTGGTACATAAGTCAGGTGGGCATGATTGTGACATAGCATATTCAGTGGTAACAACTATACAGTGCATCATACATAGAATTAGATATTCATTATGTACAAGGTTGAGAGCTGACACGTCAATAACCTATAGCGTAAGAAAACAGGCAGGAGGTAAACTGTAGTAGGGGACAAGTGAGGCTAAGTGGGTAACCCCTGTGGGTAGGTTGACAAATGTGGCTAGGTAGGTAAACCCCTGGGAGTTAGTAGGTTAGTGTGGCCAGGAAGGTACCCCTTGGGACAGCGGCAGGAAGAATTTGCCAGGAGCCATGTTTTGAGGCAGGATTTGGAGCTGGAGTGAGTGTGGATGGTCCGGAGTTCTGACTGCATGCTGTTCTACTGTGAGGGGGTGATTATAGACCAGGCCCTGCTACCCATGTTGGTGTATACCCTGGGAACAGCTAGATGATGGATACCAGTTGAGCGGAGGCTATGGTGCAGGGTACGGGTTTTCAGTAGGGCAGCCAGGGGGATTCAGTACCCATGCAGATGACTTTGTCCACCATGCCACAAAGGGCAAAGTCAAAGCATCCCTGCAGCAGTAGTCATCCCATGGTACTGTAGATTGTGCAGTGGCGAGTGGAGAATGGGGCCAGTAAAGCAAAGCCACAGGCACTGTTATAGGCAGTACAGAGTTTGGCCACGGTGGCAGCAGAGGTCCTGGAGTATATGGGAAAATAGTAGTCCAGGATAGGGAGGAGATTTCCCTGGACAATGGCTAGTCTGGCTTCAGGGGTGAGGTATTGTTGGAATTGATATGCAACACTCAATTTCTGATGGAACCTACTGATAATGGAGTGGGCATGCTTGGTGAAGGTGAGAGCAGGGTCAAGCAATACTCCTAAGTATTTATAAGTATCAGTATCTCCAAGGGTTGAGCCATTGGGGGACAGGATTCTGAGGGGGGCATGAGGTTTGGATTTAGCAAGGAAAGGCTTAGATCTGAACAGCATGGATTTCATTTTCTTGGCATTAACTGAGAGGAGGTTATTGGATAACAAAGTTGTGGGCTTAGGTATAATTGTGTGAGAGTACTGAGGAGTTAGTGACCATGGATTTGTTGCTGTGGAAAAGAACCAGGTCATCAGCATACAGGAGGGAGTGGCAGTTGAGGCTATCAGAGGGAAGTGAGTTGACAAATACAGAGAAGAGAAGGGGGCCCAGGATTGAACCTGGAGGGACCCCTACAGAGACAGGCAGAGTGGTGGAGCAAGTTTGGCCTAAACACATGAATTGTGAGTGGTCAGTCAGGTAGTTGGAGAACCAGTTGGTGACTTCCTGTAAACAGCCTAGGAGGCTAAGCTTGGAGGTGAGGAGGGGATGGTTAACCATGTTGAAAGCCTTCAAGAGGTCAACAAAGATGGCCCCAGTGACATTACCTTTATCCATGTTGGAGAGGATGTGGTCTGTCAGAAGGGTAAGGGCAGTGGCAGTGGAATAGTTCTTGCCCAAACCATGCTGTTGGTTGCATAGGAGGCTGTGTTTGTCTATGTATTTGGGGAATTGGTTGTGTACAGCTCTCTCTCGAGTAATTTACTAAGATGAGAGAGGATGGATATAGGCCAATAGTTATCGGTGGATTTGGGGTCACCAGATTTAAGAATGGGGATTACCTTGGCTATTTGCTAGGAGTCAGGCATGGAGGATATAGAAAGGGCAAGGTTAAAAACGTGTGTTAGTGGTTTGGCTATGACTGGAGAGACCAATTTGAGGAATGCTGGGGATAGGCTGTCTGCACCTGGGGAGCCACGGTTAGGCAGGCTTTTGAGTAGCCTAAGTATGTCACAATAGGAGAAGGCTTTGAAGTAGAAAGGGGGCATTTGCTGGTGACTGTTGGAGGTGCATTGCAGCGGATCAGGTATGGTGGTTGGGCATTGCTGTTGAACAGTAGAGAGTTTGTTTAGATACATAGATAGGTTTGTGAACTTGCTATTGAAGACATTGGTCACTTCAAGAGGGTCAGCGAGCAGCCCATCCTGGGAGCTGAGTTGTGGCGCAGCATGGCTGGAACAGGGGTTTAGAAGGGTGTTTATTGAATCCTAGAATTTTCTGGGGTCCCGAAGGTTGTCCCTTTGTAGGTTGTGGAAGTGTGTTAGTTGCATAGATTTTGCTTGTCGTTTACATTTGTTCCTCAGATGCCTATATGTCTCCCAGAGGGCAGGAGAGGGGGTTGATTTGAAAGTTGACCAGGCACAGTCTCTGTCCTTCATGAGGATTAGTAGGTCAGTGGAGACCCAGCGTGAGCTCCCCCCGACTCATCTGGCGGTGACAGGGAAAAAGTGGTCTTGGAGGTATACCAGTATCTTTGTAAATGTAGAAACCCCTGAGGCAGCGTCGGATGTAGAGGGAAGTGCAGACCAGTCAATGGACCAGGTCTCATCGAGATTTGTGGTGTCTGGGCAGCTAAAATTTCTGAAGGAAAGATATTTGGGCAGTGGGCGCTTTAGTTTGGAGGACCAGGGAAGATTGGTCGGCGAGTGGTCACTAATAGAGTCAGCCAAGGTGCCGGCATGTAATGCTCGGTCTTTCCTATTTATGAGGATCCAGTCCAGTAGAGTCTGGGTGGCTATCCGAGGGTTAAGTCCAGTGGGGAGAGAGATCACCTGCATCAGGTTGTGCTGCTTTAGCAGGGATGCATAGTCAGGCTGGTGACGGCTCAGCCAGTTCAGATTAAAGTCACTGAGAAGGATAGTTTCCCTATGTGGAGTTAAAGCACTCAGGCCCTAGAGGAAACTGGAGAGTCCAGAAGTTCCTGTCAAAGGGGGGTTGTAGCAGCAGCCGATATAGAATTTTTTACAGGATCCCAGGGTCAGTTCAGACAGTAGCCATTCACTAGATGAGGATGCATCAGAGTGCATGATGATGCTGGCTAAGAGGTGGTTCCTTAAGGAGTAGGGCCACACTACCACCTTTTTTCCTGCTTAGCCTATCTAGGTGTAGGTAGGAGTAGCCAGGTAGTTGGAAGGTGTTATCAGTGTGATGTGGTTTTAGCCATGTTTCCGAGAGACCCAGTATATGGGGCTTGTGCAACATAGTCCAAGCCTTGAGGCCAGTGCATTTAGATGGAAGGCTGCAGATATTAATATGAGCGATTTTGAGACCTGGGCATTAGTCCAGATAGTGGAGGAGGGGGTGATGTGGGAGTTAGTTGGGCCAGGGTTGCACTTGATGTCTCCAGCAAGGGAAACTAGTGATATTAGAAGAATATATGGGCAAGAGGGAAAAGCGGGGAACCAGGAGAGGTTAGCCAAGTAGTATCCCAAGAGACAGCGTTCCTTGGTGGTGAGGAACACACATGAGACATACCCTAGTGAGGACAGATCATTGATTGGTAATGGGGGGAGGGGTGGGGTGATAGGAAGGAGAGGCATTGCTGGTCATGGGCCAGCACCATTGCACTGAAATCAGTCACTGCTAGTACAGCGGTTAAGGAGGTGGCCCATAAAATAATCAGTGCCAGTGACATGTTCCCGTGTGTATAGTGTATGGAAAGTAACGCTGTCTGTTTAAGTGTGTGTGTGGGCTAGCCAGCCAGTGGGAGGAGAGGCCCAAGGTGGGAGTGGTTTGAGCGTATTTAATCAGTGGAGGGGAGGGGTGGGTGGGGGCCAAATATCTCTTGTGTGGCAGGAGCGCAGGGCTTCAGGGCAGTCTCTGGTCTGTTACCTGTGTGATTGGAGTGGAGGGTGGGTGGCAGCAGGCAGACTCCCACAGACAGATTTCACCACAGCAGTTGGCGGGCAGGACAGAGCTGGTAGCCGCGGTGAACACTTGCAAGCCCATGTGGGCTGGAAGCCTGCAAGAAGGGACGGGGGGATTAACACAAAACCTACAGAAATCAGAGGGAGTAAAACAAAATTAGCAGATCAAGCAAAGGACAGAATTAACTGGGAATCGGGGCGGGTCTAAGAGCCACGGGCAGGCACCAGCCGCGGATGGCAGGGGAGGGGGGCAGACAGCTAGCAGCTGCAAGAGTCAGTGCTAAACTAGAGGAAACATACACAAAAAATAGAAATACAGTAATTTTGAAATATCAGGCTAACTAGATCAGTACAATTAGCTTACTAACATAACTCAGTAGTTATTATTACAGGCTAGAAAAGCACAGCTCAGTAGTTAATTATTACAGGCTAGAGGCAGACTCGCTTTTCTTTAAAAACATCACCGTTTCCCGTAGTAAGTTTAAAACTTGGTGGCACGGTCCAGCTGGCGGAGTAGTGCTGGGTTTAACAAATAGCCACTCAGAGGGCTCACCAGCATGGACAGCGGCCAATCAGGGCACAACAGAGAGATGGCGCCAGAAAATGAAAACTGGGCTGAAAATCTCTTGTGTGGCAGGAGTGCAGGGCTTCAGGGCAGTCTTCGGTCTGTTATCTGTGCGATTGGAGTAGAGGGCGGGTGGCAGCAGGCAGGCTCCTGGAGATAGATCTCGCTGCATCAAGCCCGATTTTGCTTTTCCTGGTGGCAGGTAAACTGTGGCAATTGTAATGGACTTGCGTTTGGCAGCACCAAGTAAAAGCTTTACGTCCAGCAGCTCAAAGTTGGTGGTTCTTGCTGACTAGAGGAGCACTACGCCTTGGAGTGGGCTCTTTATATAAACAAGACACCTCCCTCCCTTTTTGCTTGTTCTGTCTTGCCTGTAGATGGTGTGATCTTCTGGCATGATAGATGAGTTCATTATTTTGGGGGAGAGCCAGGTTTCTGTGAGGCAGATGACTTCTGGCCTATGCTGGGTGACTCAAGCCTGGAAGACAGTAAACTTAGACAGGAGGCTGCATGTGTTCAGAGATGCAATCTTAATATGCCCCTCTTTCCCATTGCTTCTTCCCACATTGGGTGCTGGCCCTGGATTAGGGTGGATGTTCCCAGAGATTAGCAGGAAGATTAGGACAAACTTTTTTGATGAGATACTATTGGTGTAGAATAGCATTTTATTCCTGAATTGCATAGAATTAGGGTGCCTTGGTAGGGAGGGTAGCGTGATGGCCACCAACAGGGTGGAATAGTGGCAGTTTGATGCCCTCCTCAGTGGCTGTTTCCTGCATGTGACGCAGAGCAAATTGGGGGGGGGATTTAGTCAGTGTGTGAGACCTTAGTGGTACCTGTAGGATTGCAGAGTGGCTAGCTCATTATTGGTGCATGCTCTAGGGCATAACGGGAAGTTATGGGGGGAGGACTTGAAGGCACATCAATTAGTACTATTTGCAGTGTAGCAGCTAGCATGGTTAGTGTCTGCATTGAGCTCATGCAGACTAAAGGGTGACAAGAGTGAAAGGATAGATATGTAATCTGCACTAAGTAAACAGACTACAATGGGACAGTGAAGCTTATGTTGCCTTTAGTGGCCCAATGCTATAATGAGTTAATGGGAAATAAAAAAAAAAAATAAAAAAAGCAAGATGAAAAATAGGCCCAGCCAATATCCAATCATGTGACCTAGGTTAACTGTAAATGTATGTGCCCGCTTAGGTTGGGTGGGGGGAACTGCACAAGAGGGTAACAATAAAATGGAAGCAGTTCAAGCAGTTTATGTAAAGCAGGGACACAACTTACTAAAGTTAAGTTCTATACTGCACAAGACTAAATGAAGCTGTAGAGGGGCTGTATGGCAAGTTACTGCAAGCACAGTAAGCATTGGAGAGCAGTGGGGATGAATCAAAAGGAAGGTGCAAAATTCAAAAGGTGAGCAGTGTGGCTGTTATTTGCATACCTTCAGGCTCCAGGGGTAGTTGGGTGGGTGGCTGGCTGTAGCTGGAGGCTGCTTGTCTGCAGAGTGTGGATCTTCAGGGAGCCCTTATCCAGGGGCTGTGCTTGGCCCAGAGTTCTGAGGGCGAAAGGGAAAAAAAATTAGAAGTGGGACCACTTAAGTGGCAGCAGGATTAATCACTAGTCAAGGGGAGGTAACAACAAAGAGAGGATATTAATAGGAGGGGGGAGGGTTGCAGGAGAAGGCTATAGGGAACATTCAAATGGAGGCAGAGAGAAATGTAGCAGGCTCTGAGTTACAGAAAGAAGATTTAAATTCGGAGCAGCAGCCGTGTGGTAGCTTGAATGGGAGTAGATTAGTGGGAGGGATGAGAAAGGAGAGGGGAAAGAGATGGGCTACAAGACAAAGCAGATGAAAAAGGAAAAATGGACTTAGCAGAATACAGGGCACAGGCATAAGCTCTAATAACTCCATTAGGTGGATTTGTTCTAATAAGGATGCAACTGCTGATAGACATGTGGTAAAATTCTACAATTTTCGGGTGAAATTCCACCATTCTCAGGTGAAATTCTGCCATTCTCGATGAAATTCTGCCATTCATGGGTGAAATTCCTCCATTTGTGGGCAAAATTTGTCATATCTCTACATGTCTGTATGGTGGAATGAATTTACTGTCAGTTTACATTGCTGTCAATCAGGATATTGTAGTCCGGCAAGGCAACTTTGGTATACTGGGGATTAATCAATGGTCAGGTGACCTGTTTGGATGAATCAGAATACAGGATTTTTACCTATGTTATAAATATAGATAATATTAACATATGCAGTACTACATGTATATTCGTTTTGAGAAAAATGTTCAGTCTTAAACCCCTAGCTTTGTAACTTTTTTTCTAGAGAAATGTTTATGCTACTTTGGTGGGCTGCTGCTACTGTCTGCCACCCTACCAGTCTCCAGGGGTTGTTAGGGATCTTGTTACACTGTGCGTACCCTAGCAGACCCCCATCAGCCAGCCTGGAGGCATCATCCTGTGGCAGCCCACGACTTTTTCCTGTTTTTTCCCCTAATTATCCCGATGCTCCAGACAGAGAGGCGCATGTGCATGGAAGCGTGCATGTGCTGTCTTGCTCCGGTGATGGCCCCATCCTCCCCACCCCATTGGCCAAGCGCTCCTGGTTTCTCTTGGTTGCACTGCCTTTGGCCTCCACCATGAGGCAGTCAAGTGCTGCTGGAGCTCAGGCTCTCTCCACAGAAAGGAGATCTGCCCGACAGCAGCTCATCCTGCTCTGCACTCTCTCCCCCCAGAGCCAACTTCCGATGGCCCACACTCACTCCTGAACAAGAGTTGTTGGCGTGGAAAGAGGTAAGGCATCCAGCACCTCAGCCCTCTATGCCACTGGGCCAGTCCTAGCTTTGTATCTTAGTAACCATGGTGGCATTCAATTAAATTATACAGAATATGGGCATATGAAGTCCAGGTGGCAAGTTCTTGAGATGTGGAAAGCTTCTTGACAGATATTTAATCAGATTGTGAGATTTGGAAAAAAAAAAAAAAAGTTTCATTTTAGTCTTTAGTAACTTGTTCAGAGACACACAGTTTGCAAGTGGAGGTTGTGAGAATCAACCCCAGATCTGGTCTGCATCAAGCTTATACATAGCTCATTACTCTAACCTCTAGGCTATACTGCCAGCCCTATATACAACAAGCACTATTTTTAGCCTTTTTTTCTCTCATCAAAAGCTAAGACAGCAGGAAATTTTGTTCCAAAGTGTTCAGGGCTGAAGGGGCTTGTGACAAGGGTTTGCCTTTTGAAGGTTTCATGAAAGATTATTAATTGGTTCCAGAGCTATAATGTTTTAACATTTGGCATTTGAGCATTCTCACTAGGGTTTGTGAGATAATGTTCTTATACGAAATTTTACTTTTTCAAGCTGTTTGACGTTCGTGATAAAATGTGTTTTACTTTTGTGAGAAAAATGTACTGTTGTCAGTTTGAGCCTTAATAACTTTGGTGCAATTAGACAAATTTGCATGAAATATTGCATGCATGGTCAAGGTGCCAGCTTCCATTGATATGTAAAGTTTTGTGACCATCGCTTGCCCGAATTCTAAGATCCAAGGAATGTACAAATACAAAAAATATGCTCTTTTCTGGCCATATTTTGCTCATGTCTAGTGCTAAAACAGTTTGGAAATTTGTTCCAACATTTTCAGAGTTGACATGACTGGGCACAAAAAGGTGACTTTCAAAGACTGTGTGAAAAAATATTTATTAGTTCTCAAGTTACATAGTTTTAAAAATTTAGCTTCTGAGCATAGGTTGTTGGCACATTAATTGTTAGCCACAATTTTTGCACCTCAATTAGTTTGGTGCTGTTTAACAAAATTGCAGGAAGATATGCATGTGTGATCAGGATACTATGTTCTTAGGATCTGACAAGTTTTGTAATGGCAGCTTGTCCAGATTGTGAGATCCAGGGAATATAAAAACATAAAAAAAAAACACTTTTTGGCCATTTTGTGCTCGTATTCAGACTAAAACCAGCTTATAATTGTGACCCAAACATGTTTGAGTGGAGGCAGCTCATCCCACAGATATGTCTTTTGAAGATTTCATTAAATAATAGTAATTAGTTCCCAAGTTATAAGGTTTTATAAAATGTGACTTCCGAGCATGGATTGACCAGGCACATTAATGTTAAACACATATATTTGCACGTAATAACTTTGGGGCTGTTTGAAAAAAATTGCATAACATTTTGCATGCACAGTCCAGGTGCCAATACATGAAAAAATTGGGCTATTTGCTTGCTCTCACCTATGGACAGGATAGTATGGAATTTTGTTCTGAAATGTTTAGGGTTGAAGGGGGCTTGTGGCAAAGGTGTGCCTTTCAAAGGATTTAAAAAAATATTAATCAGTTCCAGAGTTATAAGATTTTGAAATTTGGCTTCTAAGTATGCTCAGTAGGGTTTTTGAGATAACTCTCTGATATGAAAGAAGAATTTTATTTTCATGATTTGTTTCAGTTTGGCAAGAAAATTGTGTTTTTCTCTTGTGAGAAAAATGTTGCTGTCGTGAATCTGAGCCTTATTGTCTGTGGCACTGTTTTATGAAATTGCATGATATTTTGTATGTATGGTCAGGGTGCTCAGTTCTTACAACCTGGTAAGTTTGGTGGCCATTGCTTGTCTGCATTCCAAGATCAAGGGTGTTCAAAAATAACAAATCAACAAAAAAAACCCTCTTTCTCTGCTTTTTTTTTAGCTCCAGGCTAGAGTAAAAAATTATTTGGAATTTTGTTCCAACATTTCCAGGGTAGACATGGTTCAGGCCAAGGAGGAGCCTTTCAAAGATTATGTGAAGAAATGTTTATCTGTATTAAAAATGTAACATTTTAAAAATGTGGCTTCTGGCATGGGCTGAATAGACACTTTAATGTAAAACACCATTTTCTGCACCTTAATAATGTTGGTGCAGTTTGACAAAGTTGCATGAAGTTTAGTACACAGTCAGGGTGCCATGTTCTTAGGATCTGACAAGTTTTGTGATGGCTGCTTGTCCCCATTCTGAGATCCAGGGAGTATAAAAAAAATTAAAAATGTACTTCCTGACTATTTGTTTGCTCACATCTAGATCAAAATAAAATTGGAATTGTATCACAAAATTTTCAGGGCTGAGGTGGCTCATCCCATGGAGATGCCTTTTGTAGATTTTGTGAAAAAAATACTAATCAGTTCCTGAGTCATAAGGTTTTAGAAATGTGGCTTCTGAGTATGGGTTGAAAAGGCACTATAATGTTAAATCACAATTTTTACACCTGAATAACTTTGGCTCTGTTTGACAAAATTGCATAACATTTTGCATGCAGAGTCCAGGTGCCAAGTTCTGAAGACTTAAGAAGTTTTGTGATGGCCAGTCATCCAGATTCTGTGATCTGAAAATATAAAAAGATTTTAGAGTTACACTTTTCTTTTTTTTTTACCACTTTTTTATTCACCTGTGGAGCAAAAACAGGAATAGTATATGTGTTTGACAGGGCATGTCTCTTAGGATTGAACAGAGTGTTCAGTGTTAAACTCTTATTTTTGCATCTTAATAACTATGGTGGCATTTGACAAAATTGCATGACATTTGGCATGCATGGTCTATGTGGCACAGTCCAGAGGTATGAGAAGTTTTGAGATGGACACTTAACCAGATTCTGAGATCTGGAAATGTTGAAAATATAATGATTTGGGCCATATTTTGCTCTCACCTATAGCCAAGACTATATGGAATTGTGTTCCAAAACTTTCAGGTTTGAAGTGGCTTCACCAAGGGTGTGCCTTATGAAGATTTAATAAAAAATATTAAGTAGTTCCATATTTATAAGGTTTTGAAATTTAGCTTCTGAGCCTGCTTGGTAGGATTTTTGTGACTACCCTCTGATATAAAAGAAGAAATTTACTTTTATACTGTGGCCCAGATATTCAAAAGGGTTGCGCATGGCGCAACAGTGTTGCATCATGCACAACCCCTGATGCGCCCCGGCACGATATTCAAAAGGGAAAAGTGCGCCGCACAAATCCCGATGTGCGGAGTGCATCAGTAATGTCTGAGCACAGGTAGGGGCGTGCCATATAACCTACTGGCCGATATTCGGCCCGGATGTACGAAAGTCGCCATGCGCCAACCTACCTGCGCCTGCAAAGATAAACCAAAAAAAAGGAAGAAGTGATGGTCACCCACAGGTGAGCTGCCACATCGCAGGGCACAACACAGCAGCTGCCACCTGTGGGTGGCCACCCGGGTTCCTGCTGTACCTGGCGGTGCCCCCCATGCCCCATCATGGGCATCCATGTAGTGAAATCCCCCCCATCCAATATCCCTGGTGGTCCTGTGGACCACACTCAGACCAATCCCAGGCATCAGTAATGGAACCCCCGTCCATATCCCTGGTGGTCCAGTGGACCACCTCAGACCAATCCAGGCATCAATGTGGAACCCCCAAGTCCAATATCCCTGGTGGTCCAGTGGACCACACTCAGCCCAATCCTGGGCATCAATGTCAAACAACCCCCATGTCCAGTATCCCTGGTGGTCCAGTGGGCGATCGCTGCCCGATCGCGGGCATCTGTAAGTCATCAAATACCCCATCTACCTGGTGGTCTAGTGTGCCCCACCCGCCCATTGAGGCCCCTGCCCGCCCTGCCCCCCAGTCAGCCAGCAGGCGGCGGCACCCTGCGCCTGCCACCCCTGCCACCCGGCGGCTGACAGCTCGGTGGGGCTGCCGCCCAGTGGTTCCTGGCGTGAGCCAATGGGCATGCAACCTGCCGTTACTACTCGGTCAGGTATGAATGAACTTCACATATCTGGACTGATAATCGCGACATGGGCTACACGCCAGCGAACCCAATGGGCTTTCTGTAACCCTGCAGGCATCCGAGCTCCGTCCGGATGGAGGTGGCAGGTGGGTGAGGTACTGCCACCGAAGCTGATGGGGGAGCAGGGCAGTGGGGCTCAATGGAGCAGAAATGAGTGAGAGCACTGGACCACCAGGGTAGTAGGGGCATTTGATGGTACTGATGCCTGCAATCGGACAGCGATCGGTCACTGGACCACCAAGATATTGGACAGGGAGTTCTGTGCTGATGCCTGTGATTGGGCTGGTGACATTCACTGGACCACCAGGGATATTGGACTTGGGGTTCTATTACTGATGCCGCATGTCGGGCTGAGTGCGGTCACTGGGCCACCAGGGCAAGATGAGGGCTTACTCTTCAGGACAAATGCCCACGATTGGGCATATAGAGGCAGTGGACTACCAGGGATATGGGAGGTTTTACCGAATGCCCGTGATCGGACTCTGCAGAGAAGCGTCGGTCCCCAATGACTGCTGCCTGGCAGGCGCCAGGTGTAAGTCGTCGGGGATCAAGCGCACCTGCATGCTAATGGAATGCAAATGGGGCCATAATGAGATGCAAATAGCCCCTGTGCGCCTTGCACAAGTATGGCCCCATTTATATCTACGAATATACAGGTGCTGTTACATGGCGCAATGGCACTTGCACTAGCGCATCTCCATGTTCCACTCTGGCCACTTGCACTGGCACAGTGCCACTGCACCATGCACAGTGGGGGTGGCCAGGGTGCAATATTCAAAGCTGCTGCGCCATAGCGCAACTCCGTTGAATATTGCCCAGACCACACCCCAGTGCAACAAAGTTGAGCTGCGCCCAGGCTTGCACCACAGCCTGATGCTGTTTGAATATCCAGGCCTGAATGTTGTTTTACTTGTGCAAGAAAATGTGCTACTTTCGTGGAAAAAAATGTACTATCGTGAGTTGGAGATGTAATAACTTTGGCACCATTTTAAATAATTCCATGATATTTTGCATGTGCTGTCATAGTGTCTGGTTCTTATGATTTTGCAGGCTTCATGACCATCACTAGTTGGGGTTCGAAACCTAGGGACTGTAAAAATAAGAAAAAAGGCTTTTATGGCTGCTTTTTTTAACCAGGAGAGACACACTAAGCTGAAAGCTTGTTTACAGGTGCGACCTGGGAGCACAAGGAAGTTAAGTGACTTGCTCAGGGTCACACAGCATAAAATGGTTTGGAATTTTGTTCCAGTATCTTCAGGTAAAAGTGGATCAGCATCAGGAGGTGCCTTTCAAAGATTTTGTGAAGAAACACTTAGAACTTGAGTTATACGGTTTTAAAAATTTGGCTTCTGAGCATGGGTTGAGTCGACACTATAATGTAAAACCCTAACTTTTGCAGGTTAATGACTTTGGTGCTGTTGGAAAAAATTGCATGAAATTTTGCATATGCAGTCGGGATGGCAATTTCTTAAGACTTGAAAAGTTTTCTGATGGCTGCTCACCTGGATTCTGAGATCCAGATTTTTAAAAATCTGTAAAATTGCACTTTTTGTTTTGCTCACCTGTTGAGGAAAAATGGTTAATAATATTTTACTTACTGTGCATGGCAGCACATGTATTGTATACTGGGGTTGAACAGAGTGTTCAATGTTAACTCCCAATCTTTGCAACTTAATAACTATGGCAGCATTTGATTTGCAGTTGCTCAAAATATGGCATGAATGGTCCAGATGACATGTTCTCGAGACTTGGGAAGTTTTGTGGTGGGCGCTTAACTGGATTCTAAGATCCAGAAATGTCAAAAATATGTAAAAAGCACCATTTTGGCAATTTTCCCCCTCACCTACAGCCATGATGGTATGGAAGTTTGTTACAAACCTTTCAGGGATGAACTGGCTTGTACCAAGGTTGTGCCTTTCAACGGTTTCAAGAAAAAAATATCAATAAGTTTCAGAGTTATAAGGTTTTGAAAGTTGGCTTCTGAGTATGTTTTGTAGGTTTTTTGAGAAAACCCAATGATACAATCCAAACATTCTACTTTTGCATGTGTTTTTAGGTCATGACTAATTGTGTTTTTAGGTCACAAGAAAAAAAACTAGGTTCTAATTGCTACCATCTTGTTTTTCTGGGCAAAAAAAAGTAAATAAAGAAAACTGTAATGAAAACAGGCTATTTAAAAAATACACCTGAAGCCTGCTAAATGGGACATGTTAAGCTTGATTCTGGTGCTTGTTTTTTTTTAAAAAATGGGCCAGAAATACCTTTTTTTGACTTTGCTAAGTTATTTGGCCATCAGCTTACCGAGGTGACTGATACTTATGCCATGAGCTGTGAATTCTTGGTATCAAATTTAAGTATGACCCAAAAATTTCTTATCTGCACCAAAAACGGAATTTTTTTATCGCACTTAAAAGTGTGACACAAGAATTACATTTTTGATGTTCACAAAAAATTCTTCAGTGGCACTTAACTGGTGTGCATGAAAATGTTGTTGTGTCTCACATACTTTTGCTCATAACTTAACTGTCTTACAATGTTCACTCCCAAAATCTGAAAATACTGTTTACATGACCCTATATTGTGTGTGTGATTTAACTCATTCAAGCCACCAAATCCATAAAGTGGGGTCAAAATTAAAAAAGAAAGCTATGAAGAAACATTGTATGCAGGACCAGCCTTGGGCCCAGCTGGTTGTGCATTGTGATCCCATGCCAATGAGCTGAATTTGAGGGAAAGCTCAGTGAGCCAGCTGTAAGGGCTAAGACTCAGGGACTATGCTGCCGGACAGCACCACCCCCAGCCTGGGAAGGTATGGTGCAGTCCTGGCCACATAGGCAAAAAGTAACCATAACCTGCACCAGCAGAGGAACTTGGGGTTTTCCACTTCCAAAGCCAAAAGGACGCTTGGCTTTGTGTATCTGCATCTGTAGCCAACCAAGGGTCCTGCACTTCCACCGGCCCCTCAGACAGCCCCATGAATTCTTTGCATACATAGCCACATGGAACTGCAGGGGCCAGCCTGGAAGGCCCTTTGCATCTGTATCTGTAGCTGCACAGAAGTGCAGGGCTCAGAGGGTCCAGCAAGTCTGAAGCTAGACAGACTCCTCATTTGGCATGGGGCCCTCTGGGCCCTCTACGCAAGCTTTTGTAGCTGAGCAGAAGGAGATGGCGGGCCCAGCAGCCCTGTGCATATGAATATGTGGCCACATGGAAACAGAGAGGACAGATGTCAAAATCTGAAAGAAAAAATAAAAGAAATTAGAGCAAAAACTTCTACTGTGCTAACAATGAGGTGGCCGAGGAGGGTTGATTGCATCAGACCACAACAACTTAGAGTTGATCAGGGCAACTGAGAGTATAGAAAATGGAGTTCTGAATAGGTCTCCACCTGATGTTTCAATTAATTTATGGGTGGATAAAAGTTAAGCCCAAAAGAGATAAATGATCAAAGTAATACTATATTATTATGTTAATTAGGACAAGAAGGTGTTTGGCATTCACGTGGGCTGCTGCATAAAAAAGAAGTGACAGTAAATCAACTATTGAACATAATTATTTTTTTTATCAGCAGATGCATAGAGATTTTAATGGTTTTGGACAAATTACAATTATTCTAATATCTTTAGAAAGTGCCATGCATATTTGGCATGCAAGTTTTGATTTAAACATCTTGGCCTTGCTTTAGAATATCCATAAAGAATTAATACACTAATTAATAATACTATTCAAAGTGATGGAAATTTAGCCCTTACAGTGGATAATACTTTACAAAACATATTGAAAGTCACTGAAGAATATAAATACAATAATAATAATAATATACATAGAACTTGCCAGCAAACCGTCTCTGAAGAAATAGTCCTCTCAATCTTTGGTCTCCACACTGCAAAAAGACAAAAAAACAAACATAAAAATCATTTGTAATTTGTTAAAAAGATGGGTAGAAAGGGACTGGGAAAATATGGATTCTAGCCAGATAGACTTTGCCATTAAAAACACAGATTTAACAAGGGAAATATTAGAAAAAAGAATAAAACTGTAATGGTTTGGAAAATGTTATTACAGATTGGGATTTTACTAGTTTCTTAAAACAGAGTCACCAAAAACAGTATGAGTATTCAGTCCAACTGATGTCTCAGACTTCAGTGCCAATCAAAAAGCAATTTGAATGTCTCCCAGAAAGCCAAGCATGCTGACCTAGCCTCCGATGCCTCGAACAGAAGATAAGTACTATCACCCAAGCAAGAAAATCAGCAGTACACACAACAGAATACTTTTAAAGTGCCAGTGAAAACAATAAAGCACCCCCAGCACTTCTGATCTCTCTGCTCCTTTGTCAGGGAGGTTGTGCACAGATTGAAAGGCTGCAATCCTACATTCAGATAAGCAGGGGGCCATACCCCCCAAGGGGCCCCACCTTTTGCAGTATGGGGTACAGGTCATTAAATCCATAAAGGAAAGGTAAGAAATAGAATTATTTAAATGACAGGAGAGCTGATGAGTAAATCAAGGCCCTGGTTCTGCCCATACCCAGATGTCTTAGGTCACATAACCCAGAACAAGATGCCACAGTTTGGTCTTTTTCAGTGATAAAATGCTTCCATTGCACATTTGATGGGATACATGCATCAGGAACTTTGCACTATACTGTACATGTGTATACACTACTTCTTTTATCACAGATAGAGATGATTTCTGATCATTTATTTCACATTGTAACCTCACTTTTAGATAAGTTGTAGGCCACACGCCACCAGTCCTGGTAAGACCATTTCAGCCCAAGGGGCCCCACCTATTGCAATATGTGGTATGGATCATTAAATCTGTAAAGGAAAAGTAAAGAATAGCCTAATGCATTGTACATGACAGGGGAGTTGAGTAAATCAAGGCTCAGACTGTGCCCGTACCTAGATGCCTTATGTCATGTAACCCAAACCAAGATGACTGCTAATGTTCAGTCATATTCACTGACAGTGTACTTCTGTTACACATTTTATGGGACATATGCATCAGGAGTGTGTAAATGTGTATAGATTACACTTTTTCCTACATATGGAAGGGTCTGGAGACAATTTCTGATCTCTAAAGCAGCAGTATTTGTTAATTGGCCAAAAATGTTATCATACTGTTTAGCAACCATGTTTTTCTGACATCCTTAGATTTGGCTTCAGTATATTTTTAGTTTTCTCAGATATTTTTAAAATTTATTTGGCAATTAATGACTAGCGTGTTTAAAGATGACCATTACTTGCAATTTTCAGAAAGCCCTTCTGTTCAGCTTACCTGTTGAATGTACATGGTAGGTTCATCCTGTGGATGTATTAGGATGGTGTTACCACATGTTTCTGATGGTATAGGAGTGGGAACTTTTAGAAAATTAAAAATCCTGTATCTTTGTTCAGTAATAAAATGAAATGAAAAGAAAACGGTATCTGGATATTTTTGTGAGGAAAACACTATTGCTGAAAAATCTATATAATAAGCTGGTCCTGTGGTGTAGAGGACTGAGGTGCTGTAATGTGCCTTACCTCTCCCACACTGACGACCTGAGTTTGGGAATAAACTAGGGAAGTCAGCTGGGGGGAGGGCTGGGAGTGGTTTCAGCATCTGCCTGGCAGTGCTCCTCTCCCAGATTGGTGTGGTAAGTCATCCGAGCTCTTGGCTAAAATGGGGTGGAGGCCTGGATGTAATGCGGACACACAAGTGGCTAGCAGTATGCTGGGTGGGTGGCATGGGGCTGGGTGTTCTGAAGCACATGTACACCTCCATGTTTGCAGTAGTTCCAGTGAGGGCAAAAATCAACAAGGAAAATGGATGTGGGACTGGGCTTCATGAAGCCCTACCCGAGGTGCCGCAACCCACCCTGTCTCTCCAGCAGATGGACAACTGGAGGAGGAATGGAGATAGGTAGGAGGCTGGCTGATGGCACCAGGGACAGGACTGAACAAGCTACCCAGTTCTGCCCAGGAGCATAAAACCTTTATTTAAGGGAAAAAAATATACGATGACTAACAAATACTGCTGTTTTTTTTTGTAACTCTACTTTATTGATCAAAGACCAATGATACACACATTTTTTGAATCATTGCACCATTGGTCACAGTTGAATAAAGGAAGCTTAGCAATTGATACAAGTAGAGTACATAACTTGTGATTCAGCACAATTAGAAAAAAGATGAATGACCAACAAAAAAGATATAAAACACGTCCAACAGGGCCATAGGTGTAACTTTGTGGGATGACAAGTGGAGAGGTCACGTGGGTTCCCAGTCATCATTAGAGGAAAAACTAGGTTCCAGGGGCAATAATAAGGTATTGGTGGAGGAGAACAGTGCACACAAGGCCTGAATGTGGGATCGGAGTTCTTTTTTTTTTTCATATATAGTTTTTCATTTTTCTTTCTACTCCCTCCCCGGGGCCATGGCGTACACATATGTGTAAGTGCGTGGAGGTGCACACACATGCTAGGATCCGGTGGCCCCCCTCCACCCCTCCCCAGACTTTTACTGCCACTCCTGACTGCCTACACTACCCACCTGGCCTCCACCCAGTGGGAGAGGGACTACAGTGGAGCGAGCATTTACCCCATGGAAGGGAGAGCCAAGGCCCAATCCCATTCCAGCGCCCCCCCCCAAGCCAGCACCCCGGCAGCCCTAGATTGTTCCAAAACCCGGGTCACCAGCATGGCACAAGGTAAGGCACCAGTGCCTCAACCCTCTGCGCCACTGGGCTAGCTCCTGGGATCCGAGATCTTGGGGGTGTGAATGTTCTGTTATGTGAAGGTCCCAAGGACGCCAAAATTCTAGGAATTGATCCTGTCAAAAATGCAACTTAGCTGTAAGAAGCTCCATTTTCTGAATCCCATTCACTTTCTTAATCCAGGAGGACACCTGTGAGGTGACATCAGATAGCCAGAGAAGAGTAATGATCTTCCAAGCTGCCATTAATAAAATACAGAGCAACCTTCTGAGGTTTCTGCTTTTGATAGGAGTTGGTAAGATGCCTAAAGCTATGCTGGTGAAGGTGAGGGGTATCAGTGTCTGTAAGATCTACTGTAAGTCATCCCTGATTGCTGACCAGAAAGACATCAATCTGGGACAGGTCCAGAAGATATGAACATGTGATCCAGATTCCCACACTGTCTGCAACACAAGTCAGTGTTGGTTGTCCGAAACTGATTGGTAACCATGGGCATGCAGAAAACAACACACCAGGACTTTCCAGTGGAATTCTCTTCATATAGATGAAGAGGTAACTTTCCAACTATCAGCCAAAGCCTGCCCCCAAGCTGCAGGGCATATAAGCTCCCCACATTCCTGCTCCCAAGTACCACAGAGTTTCTTTAAGGGGGAGATGATCCCACTCGAACGGAGTACATATCCAAAATATACCAACATTTGGTTACCAGGGTAGCTCCCCAATAAAAAAAAGTCCTCCAGAGGGGTCAGTGGTCTAAGCAAGGTTTGGTTGTTGTCCCCAGACTGTATAACGTGTCTGACTTGGAGGAATCAGAAGAATTCCATCTGTGACAAAGTAAATTGCTGTGCCAAGTCTTGGAAGGTTTTAACATAAGCCCCCTGCATGCACTGAGTAAACCAGGTGAAGTCTTGCTGTGCCTAGAGGTGAAAACTAGGGTCTTCTTGTGGGGGTTCAGACAGTGGGGAGTGCCAAATATGTGAGAGGGGGCTGAGCCTGTTGGGGGTTTGTGTACGCCAGCGAAGTTTTGAGAGAATGTGTAGTGAGTGTCTAACCCAGGGTCTGTGGACTTTTTTAAGTAACAGTGGGGTTACTGGTATTGATAACAATGCAAAGTCCAAACCATTATCATATTCCATAGAATACCACTGCAAGTCAATCCTCTGTTTCACCCATGTAATTAATGGGGTGGTCTGTGTGGCTAAGCAATAAGCTTTAAAATTTGGCACAGCCAAGCACCCCCGCTTTGTCCCTTGAATTTGTGAAGTACTGATGTCCCACCCATGGGCAGTGGCCACTCCAAATAAATTTGGCAATATCCTTTAATACTAGGGTCCAGTGTGTTACTGGGATAGAAACTGGCAACGTTTGGAACAGAAACACATAGCGAGGTAACAGGTTCATTTTAAAGGTGTTGATGCACTCAAAGAGGAAGCACAGTACAAAGTTTCCATCAAGTCATATCAGCTTACATTGAGTTATACAGAGGTAGGTAATTGATTTTAAACAAATTGGAGATCTTGGGGGTAACCTGCACACCCAGGTACCAAATCTGATTATTACATGCCAAAGAAAATGGTAGACTTTTCTTGTATTCTGCAGTACAAAAGCCACTAATTTGCTCTGCGGGAGTGTGGACACAGCTGAAGGGATACAGGACCTACAGGATGATCTAGAAAAGCTGGGGAGATGGTCCAGGATCTGGCATCTTGGCTTCAATGCCAAGAAATGCAAAGTTATGCAAATTGGAGCCAAGAATCCCAGGGCAGGGCACTACCTGGGTGGAGTCCAAGATTCTACATCACAGGAGGAGAAGGACCTGGGAGTGATGATCATTAGTCACCTGAAGCACTCCATGCAGTGCAAAAAGAAGCAGCAAAGGTAAACAGGATGCTGGGATGCATATCTAGGGGGATCAGTAGTAGGAGAGAGGAGGTTATACTGTCCTTGTACAGGTCACTGTTAAGGCCGCATCTAGAGCATGGAGTTCAATACTGGTGCCCACACCTCAAAAAAGGACATTAACCTGCTGGAGAATGTCCAGAGGATGACTACAAAGATGATAGCGAGTCAGCAGGGTAAGTCATATGAGGAGATGTTGAGGGCACTGAACGTGTACTCCCTGGAAGACAGGAGAGAGTGAGACAGGACATGACTGGGACCTTCAAGTACTTGAAAGGGATAAATAAGGTTGATAAGGAGAGTCTATTTAAGCTGAGTGGCAACTATAACATGAGGGAGCACAGTCTTAAGCTGGAGGGTGGGAGGTTTAGGAGGGAGGTCAGGAAGCACTTCTTCACAGAGTGGGTGGTGGACACTTGGAATGCGCTGCTGGAGGAGGTCATCTCACTGAAGACAGTGGGCAGTTTTAAGAGAGGCTGGGATAGGCATAGGGGGAAGGTAAGGATCATGGGTAGGAAGGATGGGAGGAGTGGGGATGGAGGGCAGGGACATTAGCTCAAGCTGTGGACCCTGCAATATGAGCAGACTTGACAGACCAAATGGCCTTCTTCTGCTGGCTTCTTCATATGTTTGTATTCAGCTTTGATGTAGTTTAACTTATATCTAGAAAGGGCACCAAAATCTGTCAAGGTTGTCATCGTGCCTTATGTTTCATAACTAAAACACCTTATTGAATGCATCACTGTGCCCTCTACTTGGCAGTGAGCTGAACATCCCTTACCACAAGAAGGATGCTCCATGTCAGTACCTGGGCCCTGAAAATGCTGTTGAACAAACTACCACTGTACATTACTTCTCTTTTTCATAGGTCGCATTGCCGCTACTCCCTAAGGAAAAACACCTTTATCTTACTAGATGTGCCCAAATTGCGCACACTCCATGGCGGAGCTGCAAATGGTTACATCATCCCAGCCACCTGAAACAAAATACGATCCACACTTACTTACAGAATTGGTCTCTGTAAACATTTTTAAATCCCTGTTTAGCAAGACACTTAAGGAAACCTGTCATTGCCATAATGGTTAGCACTTCCCCTTTATGGTTCTACTAAAACTAAAAGCACCCCCCCATCCATCCTTCCACCCTTCCTCTTCTCAAAGGCTTCTAGCTCCTTTCATATCCCTCATTCTATAGGAATAGCTATTCCCCTGCAACCATTGATTTAATTATATCACCCTCCCTGTTTTTTTTTATTTTCTGAATTGTGTCATGCATATTTATTGTACTGTTTACTGTTGTTGCCTATCCCCTTTATATGAATTGTGTTATATCAATCTATGCAAATTTATTGTACTATGTAACTTATTACTATGTCTTGATGTTGTTTATCTTCTGTCTGAACTGTGTTATGCCAATTGTATTATACTGTATTTTGATATGTTGTACATGAGCGATCAATGGAATTTTCCTGCAATAAACTTGAACTTGAACAAAAAAGCTGGGACTGAGGTATGAACATCCAAAAGAAAAAAATACAATCGTTGTCATAAAGTGAAACTTTGTGTTCTGCCTGACCTATCTGAATACCCTTAATTGTAGGATTGTGCTGAACCTTGATCGCCAGAGGTTCCAAACTTAATGTGAGTACAGAAGGGATAGAGGGCAACCCTGATGAGTTCCCTGTCCAACACAAATGGCTCTGATGTACAGCCGTTGACTTTAACTGTTGCTTCTGCATTCAGGCTTCAAAGTACTGCTCTGTAAACCTATTAAAAGATACCTATAACTGCTTCAAGCCCTAAGCTGTCACTTGTTTCTTCCTATTACTGCTTGTCTTAGTTTCCCCTTTGTTCCCTACACCACCGTGAACTGTAAATATTGTATATTTTTTGTAAAATTATGTATTTTTATTACTTCTGTATACACGTGCCTTGTATATACTCTGTATTTGTTTTTATTCTGTATTGTCCATCCAGGACCACTTTGCAAATGAGTTCTCTCAACAGTGTTTC
Source organism: Neoceratodus forsteri (assembly GCA_016271365.2). NCBI lineage: Eukaryota > Metazoa > Chordata > Ceratodontiformes > Ceratodontidae > Neoceratodus > Neoceratodus forsteri. Next base: position 1,270,401,423 of record CM057453.1, read on the forward strand.
TCCTGGTAAAATAAAGATTGATTGATTGATTGATTGAGTAAATAGGGTTTGAATGGTACATAAAAAATTTTGACAGAATTGAAAGGAGCACAGAGTGTAATTTAGAAAATACCAATTGACCCTATCAAAGGCCTTCTCTGCATCCATTGAGATGGCGAGCTGCAGCTGTGGGTTATCCTTCTGACAGAAGAATATATTCAGTAACCAACAAATATTATCCTAGAGGAAACGACCTTTGATGAATCCAGTCTGGTCCAGATGTACCAGAGTGGAGACATATTTTTGGAGCCTGTTTGCTAAGATCCCTGTAAAGATTTTTAAGTGTGTGCAGAGCAAGGATATGGGATGATAGGAGCCACAATCAAGAGGGTTTTTACCAGGTTAGGACAAAATGGTGATTTGTGCATGGCGCTAGGAAGGGGGACATTCCCCACCCTCCAGAAGACTGTTTAATGTTCGTTGAAACTCCAGGATCAGTATTTGGGAATAGTGATTATACCATCCAGCTGGGAGCCTGTCTGGGCCTGGAGATTTCATGTTATGTAGCTTTTTGATGTCGGTATTGATTTCTGCTGCCGAAATGGGAGCATCTAACTCTGCCTGAGTCGCCTGTGAGGGTGTTGAGAGGGTTAAAGTCTAAAAAAATGGGTCTGGATCTGGGGTCCCACTCCAGAATATAAAGATTTATAGAATGCTACAAATTCTTCTAAAATAATTTGAGGGTCTCCAGAGGTACCTCCTGCACTCCCAACATGTTTAATCTGTAAAATGGCTCTGTTCACTATCTTCTTCCTTAGTTGTCTGCTAATACCTGTCCTTTTCTGTTCCCATGCTCATAGCATTTTTGTCTAGTAGAACGTAAGGATTTCTCTATTGTGTCATTTAATATTTTGTCTAAGGTTGCTTTTCTATCCATTAACTGCTTTTTTTCTCTGCTGTTGTGAGAGTAATCTGATGTTCTGCCTTGTGATCAAATATCTGTCTCTCTAAGGTTAAATGGGTTTGGGCCCTCTTTTGTTTTAACCTAGAGGTATGTTTATTAGTTTCCCCTGGCACTACCACCTTCAAACAGTCCCAGACCATTTCTTAAGTGCTATTACAGGTTTGGTGATCTCTTAGCTAGATCAATATAAGCTGCTGTGTGTGTGTTCCTTGTAATCTTCGTCATTTAGTAGGCCAACATTTAATCTCCAGCAGGTGTTTCTAATGATTGAAATCAACTGAGATGGATAACTAAGGGAGCATGGTTCAAGACAGTGAAGGTTTTGATATCACTAGTCTCCAAGGTGTGAACCCAGCATGAAGAAATTAAAAAAAAAAGATCTATTCTGGAGTAAGCATTATGGCAGGCTAGGTTAACAAGTATACCCTTTTTCAGTGGAGTGGGTATAGGCCCAGGCATCCGTAAGGGTTAATTTCTGAGCTAGGCAGGTAAGAAGTTTATCTGAACTAGAGACCACCACTGTACCCTGGCTTCTCTGGTCTATTGCCCCTGAGGTGGTGGAAATAATGCCCCTCCTATAATGTGTAAATGGTCAGGTTGGAAGGCCATCTCCATAAGAATGCGTTTCAAAAAGCACAGCCTGTCTGCTAACTTGTTGGGTGCATTGGGTGCGTATATGTTTAAAAGTGGACAGTCTTTATCCCTGCATGTACAGTCTAATAATATGTACCTCTCTTCCTTATCAGAGGTCACTTTATGGACCTGCAAGGGATGGTCTTTGCTTATCAGGACGGCCACACCCCATTTGTTAGGGTGAGCTTCATAGGTAGAGGCGTAAACCTCTCCTATCCAGCTTGTATGCAGTTTTAAATGTTCCTGCTGTGTCAAGTGTGTCTCTTGTGTGAAACCAACTGAGACTCTGTCCCTGGTAAGTTCTTGTAGGATTCAGGCCCATTTTACTGAGCTTTTAACTCCCCGGACATTGTATGAGGCTAGGATAAGATCTCCCATAGTGGTGTGGTGAACCCCAATGTATCTCCCATGGTGTCCCCTGCACCCAGAAATCTCCCCTCAAGTCAAATCTGGCTTACCAATATGGCCTCATCCACTGTGTGCATCCCCAGATAATACAGAAAATCAGTAACAAGCAGAAAGTGAAAACCAACAGGTAAAACAAAACAACATAGAGTGCATTCCCATTTAAACCAGAGCTTATATAACCTAACCATGACTTCAGGGTGGCTAGAGGTACCACTGTGAAAGTTGCCTGCAATAGTGGTAAGGACTATGCCAGACAAACCCTACGCAACAGGACTGATCAGACAAAGAGTGCCCAGAGCTACCCTGGAACTCTCATAGAAACATAGAATTTGACTGCAGATAAGGACTGCTTGGCCCACCTAGTCTGCCCATTTTCCTACCTAACAGATAAGCTGCAGATCCTAGTTAACCAACAGCTTACTTCCTCCTACCCCCCCACTAGGAATGCCTTATGTCTGTCCCATGCATTCTTGAATTCCCCCCACTGTTCTTGACTCCACGACCTCCTCAGGGAGGCTGTTCCATGCATCCACAACCCTCTCTGTGAAAAAATACTTCCTCACATTACCTCTGAGCTGTCCCCCTCTATCTTCAAATTGTGCCCCCTTGTTCTTGCACATCTCTTTTTCTGAAAGGTGCTACCCTCTTGGGCTTTGTTGATTCCCTTGAGGTACTTGAAAGTTTCTATCATGTCCCCTCTCTCCCTTCTTTCCTCGACGGTATACATATTAAGCTCATTTAGTCTTTCTTCGTATGTCTTCTGGTGCAGACCCTGCACCATTTTGGTTGCCCTCCTCTGGACAGCCTCCACTCTGTCTATGTCTTTGCGGAGATGGGGTCTCCAGAACTGCACACAGTGCTCCAGATGGGGTCTCACCAACTGTCTGTACAGAGGGATAACAACTTCCTGTTTTCTACTATTGATGCCTATTCCTATGCATCCCAGTATCCTCCCAACCTTCCTTACTGCCTTCTCACATTGCTTGCCCACCCTTAGGTCATCTGATATAATTACCCCCAGGTCCCTTTCCATTTTTACTGTTGTTAGTATCTCACCCCCCATTGTGTATTCTTCCCCTGGGTTTTTGTTTCCCATGTGCATTACCTTGCACTTCTTTGTATTGAATCTGAGCTGCCATACATTTGACCATTCCTTCAACCTTGCCAAGTCCCTTCTCATCCTTTCCACTCCATCTTGTGTATCAACCCTGTTGCAAATCTTTGTGTCATCTGCAAAGAGACATACTTTTCCTTCCAGTTCCTCTGCAATGTCACTTATAAAGACATTAAAAAGGACCGATCCCAGTACTGAACCCTCCGGTACGCCGCTAGTAACCCTCCTTTCTCCACTGTGTACTCCATTTACTACTACCCTTTGCGTCCTGTTGTCTAGCCAATTTTTTATCTAGGCTACCACCTTGGGACCCACTCCAAGGCTGGCTAACTTGTGTATCAAATCTTTTATGTGGGACTGTATCAAATGCCTTGCTAAAATCTAGGTAGACCATGTCCACAGCCCCTCCCTGGTCTACTACTTTGGTCACTCAGTCAAAGAAATCTATTAGATTCGTCTGACACAACCTTTCTATCGTGAATCCATGCTGCCTTGGATCCTGTGCCCCACTGGCCTCTAGGTACTCAACAGTTCTTTCCTTCAGAAGTGATTCCATCATTTTCCCTGCCGTTGAGGTCAAACTAGCTGGTCTGTAGTTTCCTGCCTCTGTCCTACTCCCACTTTTGTGAAGAGGAATCACATCTGCCCTCCTCCAGTCCTCTGGTATCACCCCATCCTCCCATGATTTGTTAAAGAGAGTAGCCAGTGGTGTTACTAGTTCTACCCTTAGTTCTTTTAGAATTCTTGGGTGAATCCCATCAGGCCCCATTGCTTTGTCCACCTTCAATTTTATTAGTTCTTTCGGAACCCTTTCTTCTGTAAATGGACTGGTATCGAACCCTGTCTTCAGAGTGTTCTCTTGTTTGGTTTAGGTACCTTCCCCTCCTCTTCCTTTGTGAATACTGAGCAGAAATATTAGTTCAGTATCCCTGCTTTTTCACTGTCACCCTCCACCCACATTCCCTTCCCTTTATTAAGCCTCAGTATCCCTCCTTTGGTCTTTCTTCGGTCCCTAATGTATCTATAAAAGGTCTTATCCCCCCTTCTTAACAGAATTGGCTATCCTTTCCTCGGTTTGGGCCTTTGCTATTCTGACCGCCTTCCCAGCCTCTTTCTGCTTTAAGTGATAAAGTTCTCTGTCCTGCTCCTTATGTGTTTCCTTATATTTCCTGAATGCTGTCCTTTTCTCTTTAACCTTCCCTGCCACCTCTTTTGAGAACCATATTGGTTTTTTCCTTCATTGTGTTTTGTTGATTTGCTTTACACAAAGGCTTGTTGCCTCTGTGATGGCTGTTATGATTACTCCCCATTGTTCCTCCACCCCTCCTTCTTGTCTGTTTGCTAGTGCTTTTCTGAGGCACTCTCTCATTTTCCCAAAGTCAGCCCTCCTAAAGTGCAATACTCTTGGTTTTGTATGGCTTGATTGTATGGCTGTGTTTATCGTGAACCACACTGTTTGGTGGCCGCTTGTTCCCAGATGGTTACCCATTTCTAAATCTGAGATTCTTTCTCTGTCTCCATTTGAGAGTACTAGGTCTAAGATTGCTCCCTACTGAGTGGGTTCCAATACTAGCTGTCTGAGGCATGCCCCCTGTAGGGCATCAAGAATGACCCTGCTCTTGGATGTGCCTGCAGCAAAGGTGCTCCAGTTAACATCTGGCATATTCAGGTCCCCCATCAACAATATCTCCCCTTTTTCTGCCATTCTCAGGAAGCCTTCTTTCATTTCCTTGTCCATTCCCTCCCCTTGAGATGGGGGTCTGTATACAACCCCCATGCGGATTGTGGTGCCATTTCCTGTCTCCAGGGTGACCCAGAGTGCCTCATCTGCTCTCTGTTTACTCTTTAGTTCTGTTGCTTTGATCCCTTCCTTTACATAGAGAGCTACTCCTCCTCCTCCTCTTTTACCCTCCCTGTCCCTCCTGTAGATTGTGTATCCTGGTATGTTGACATCCCAGTCGTGGTTCTCTGTGTACCATGTTTCTGTGACTGCCACAACATCCAGGCAACCCTCTCCCATCAAGGCCACTAGTTCTGGGAGCTTGTTACACAGACTACGGGCATTGGTACTCATTACCCTCCACTCTTTGATAGCCTTACCCCTTTTAGCCCCATTCCTGTCCTTACTGCCTTTACCTTTTTTTACATTTACCTTTGTCCTGCTCCCTAATAACTTCTCTACCTTGGTGTTTACCTCACTAATTACCATGTTTTGTGGGGGGATACTGGGATTTCCCTGCTCCTTTTCAGTGCCTCCCCTCTTGGCTAGTTTAAATGCTTACCAATGAAGCATTTAAACCTCTCACCTAGGATCCTGGTTCCCCCGGACAGATGCAGACCATCGCACCAGTATAGGTCTGCATCCCTCCAGGTGGCTCCACAGTCCCCAATGAAGCCAAAACCCTGAACTCCACACCAGTTTTCAACCACTCATTGAATTCCCTGGTGAGGAGTGCCCTAGCATCACCCTTGCCATAGACAGGCAGCACCTCCGAGAAGGTTACCGTATGTGCTACTTGTCTAAGGCCCCTCCCCAACTCTACAAACTCCTCTTGCACTGCTTTGATCCCATTCCTAGCCAGGTCATTTGTCCCTAGGTGGACAATGACATCCAGCTCCCTCCCTCGTGCAGCTCCTCCAACGATCCTGAGGATTTGCTTCCTGTCCCTCCAAACCATGGTGCCAGGAAGGCATCTTACCTCCCTCTCCCCTTCCTCCTCCATTTCTACCCCCCAGTGATTGAGTCCCTCACAAGAAGTTGTTTCCTTCCCCTGTGGGGTCCCATGCCACCCTCCTGTGGGTCTCCTTTGTGAAGGTTCCCAGCATCCTCCTTGGTCTCCACTGCAGGTGCCTCCATAGAAGAACCACTATGCACCAGAAGAGTGAATGAATTGTGGAGAGGTACAGCTGGAGGGATGCAACTCTGTTCCACCACCCTCTACCTCCCTGATCCCACCCTGGTCCAGCCTCTCCTCTTTCTTGGCAACCTCTGAGGTAGTGGCATTGGCCCTGGTGGTCCCTGGATGGGGGAGGAGGTTTCACAAACCCTAGCCAGGTCAACAGACCAGAGAGGTGCCTGCAAATAGGGCAGTATCACAGCCTCCAGAATGTCTCCTGGAACACTGCCGCCCCACAGCCATTGTACTGCACCTCTCCTATTATGTCTTATTTTGTGTCCCCTCTCCTGTTTCTCTGTATGCTTACTGTCTCCTCTCCTTAAAACTCTCACCCTTCCTGTTCTGGGATGACCCTCCATGATGATCTGCCCACAGGCCCTAATACCCTCAGACTGTGAGGGCAGACCCTAGTCACTTGAAGAGAGGTGATTCGTGTGCACTCCCCTGCCACACCAATGCAGTGAAGAAAACAATGTTAGAGAGTGGAAGCTGTGATACCCACCTCCATACCAGGAAATATATTCCCCCTTGAAAAGAAAAAAAAAATAGCATATGAGTTTTTGTTTTTTTGTGGGTTTGTTTTTGTTTTTTTTATTTTGAGACATTGCCAGTGATAACAATAATGGAGAGGGATAAATTAAACTTGAGTTCCTGGGGAGAACATAATGCCAAATGGTAAGGGACTGAAGGAGGAGCAGCTGTCCAGTCAGGAGGTAACCTGGAGGACTACTGTTAAGGAGGCTCCCAATTAGGTCACAGCACTACATATCTGTCTCCTAGCCTAAGGGCATCCATATTGCTAGCCTAACAAGGCCGAAGTGAGTACCCACAGTCTGTGGTTGACACCCTGCTTAAAAAATCAGTTTTATCATGGAATAGAAAACGGTGGGCAGAGGTGGCCCACAGCACCCCCCCCCCACAAAGAGCCATGCGATTCAACCAAATAGATCACAGCAAAACTAAGCTTTGTGACTGTAGACAAAGGAAGACTGTAGGCATTAAAATTACTGACCCCTTCCCTCCACCAAGATGGTCCCGTGATCATCCCGTGGAGCACATAGGGCGTAAACATTGTACACATCACAGAGTATGCTGCATCAGTTGGATATTACAGATTTAAACCTAGTGCTATATTTATGTGACGCCTGCCAAGAGTGGACTGCTGCCGCCACTACCTCCATAATGTCCACAGATAGTAAAGGAAGCCCACGGGCCATTAGAAAAAACTGGTACCCAGTGCAAAAGAATATGGTGGTCAGCTGGCCCCAAGCATCTTACCATGACCCATAGGAAAATCTGACTAAGGCCATGCATTGCCCACTGTCTGTCTGCAGCATACATGAGGTGCCCCACAGTTACAAAAACATTAGGTACCCCGCAAAATTAAGTGGCATTTGAAAACTCTGGGAGCAACATAGCTGAGAATAGAAGCCCTCTCAATCCTAACACATCAGAGAACATACCAAGCTGGATAAGACCTGGTGATAAAGTCTCTCACTAAGCCCCCCCCGAAATAAACACATACAAAACCTAAGTCCCCAAATTATGAATCCGTGTAGGAAAAAACATGCAAGTCTTTCAGAACTGTCCAGACAAGGCACAAAGTCTCCGAGCACATTGAAAAGTCAACTGAATCAATCTAAGTTGCTTCGGCTGAACTCCCAAAGGTAAAACAAAGAGTTACCAGACAAGGTACACTGTAATGATGAATCTAAGTCTCTGGTGGTTTCAGGTTGTAGGTTTTGGGGCTGATTCCGTGAATGCAATTTCAGGCTGGCTGGATGAGTCAGAAGTCTCTCCTGCTACTGTCTTCATGCGGTTCTATGTGATAATAACGACTGCATAAAGGCGATCGTTATCATCATGACACGCATTATCGAAGAAAACATTTTCGGTGATATGCAGAAAAAAGCTTCGCCCTCCGCACCCCCTAAATAAAGATTCTCAAATCCAGGGGGGTGCATGTCAGAGAGGGGGGCCACATCCCAGTTCAAAAAAAAAAATCTAAGTCCCGCTGCTGTGGGAAGCGCAAAAGGAACACCCACCCCCAGTCCCGAACCCAGGACCTGCTCCATCAGAGCCAACCACCCTACCCACCACACCACACGGTTGGCTTGGTGGAAGCAGGCTCATCACAGGGTCACATACCTGTTCCCCATCCTTCCATGTTCTGTCACCCATCTTCCCTTCCTGTCACCCACCATAACCTCGTGGTCACAATGTTTGCCGTCCCCCTACAGTCGCCCAAGATGATTGTGCCGTCATATGGGTCACCGTTATGACAGTCACCCATATGTGGTCACTATCATCACGGTATACCCTTCATGCAACATGCCTTCAGTTGGTCCCATGGGGTAGGGGAAGGATTCAGGGCCTCTGGAGGTCAAGGTTCCAACTTTCTGCCAAGCACGGTTTTCTGTTTCAGCCTCACTGGGGTGGTTAAGCACCTCTTCCACCTGAATCCCATGCTTTAAGAGGAAGGAGGCTGATGTTTGCAAGTTGTCATACAGGCTGGAGCTGGAATCAGAAAAAATATGTAATTTGGCAGGATACTCCAGTCAGGCAAGGATTCCTTTATTTTTAAGTTCTTTCTGGACTGCAAGGTCTTTGTGGCAATGGGCCATGGTTTGCTTGGTGAAATTGTGCTTGAAAAACAAGGAAGAATCCCTGAAAATCACTTTCTTCTTAGCCCAGACTTTCTATAGTATGTTCAGCTTGGTTCGATAGTCCAGGAAAGCTAAAGTGAATGAATGGGGATGAATGGCAGGGATAGCCTGTGGGGCTGCCAAGGATCTGTGAACTCTGATTATATTTAGTTGACAGTCAGGATCTAGGCCCAGCACAACTCGAAGCATTCCTTCAATAAAAGAAATTGGGTTCCCTGAGTCAGGCTTTTCAAAGACACCATGGATACAGAAGTTGTTCCACCTGTGGTAGTTTTTGAGATCCTCTAGCTTGCGCGTGAGTTCCAGGCTCCTGCCATGGAGATTAAGGATGGCTTTGGTTTGTACATTACAAGTGGCGCAATATTCCATTAGGTATGTTTCAATGGCAGTAGCGTGCTTTTCCTGGATCTGTGGGTCTCTTCGACCATGCACGGACGCTGATTCAAGTTTACATAGAGCAGCTCTAATGGATTTGAGCACAGAACAGACATTTGGAGGTAATTGTATAAGTCTCTTCCCCATCTTCATGGTCACTCTCGGAGGGTGAGAGAAGTGGTGCTCGGCAGGCGGGATGGTTACTGTGGTCCTGGGGATTTTCAGCCACAACGTGAGATTTGGCTGAAGAATCTTTCAAGCGCTGCCTGGTAGCCATCAAGCAGTCAGTGATAATATGCTTTTGAGACAGCTTATCAACAAAATAAACATGGATTGTAAGAGATTATCGTGGTGGGGTAACAGAGCTCAGGAATCAGGCAGCCATCACAGTGAGGATGTCACTGGAAGTCCAACTACTGCTGCTTCAATGTCACATTGTAAACCACACTTTCAGATAAGCGAGGGGACATACCCTACCACCCCAAGTAGGACCATACTGGTCCAAGGGGACACACCTATTGCATTTTGTGGTACAGGTCATGAAGGCCATAAAAGCAAGGTAAGAAATAGCCTGATTTACATTAAAGAAGAGTTGATGAGTAAATCAAGGCCCAGGCTGCACCAATACCCAGATGGGTTACAGTAGGTCACGTGACCCAAAAAAAATGGGTGCAAGTGTTCAGTAATTTTCAGTGACAGACCACTTCTGTTGCACATTTGATAGGAAACATGCATCAGGAATGTTGTATAGTTTTATACAGTTCCATTTTCCTTATAGATAGAAGGGCCTGGACATAATGTTTGATTATCAATTTCACACTGCCCTACTACATTCAGACAAACTGTGGGCCATACCCTACCACCCCTGGTAAAACCATGCTGGCCCAAGGGGGTCCCACCTATTACACTATGGGGTACAGGTCACTAAATCTATAAAGTAATGGTAAGAAACAACTGGATTTACATGACAGGGGAGCTGATGAGTAAATCAAGGCCAAGATTCTGCCCATGTCTCGATGCCTTAGGTCACATGACCTAAAACAAGATGGCCACCACTGAAGGCCAGCACTGTTCAGTCATTTTCAGTGACAATGCACTTCTGTTGCACATTTATTGGGATATGTGTATCAGCAATGTTGTATATTGATATAGATTACACTTTTTCTTATAGATTTGTGGTTCTGGACATCATTCCTGATCAATAATTTCACATTGTAACCTCACTTTCAGGTACGAGAGGGACCATAACCCACCACCTTCTGTTAGGACCATACCAGCCCAAGGGGCCACCCCATGTTGCATTATGTAGTACAGGTCATTAACTCTATAAAGGAAAGGTAAGAAATAGCTTGATTTACATTACAGGCAGGATGATGAGTAAATCACACCCCAGATTCTGCCCATACCTAGATACTGTACCATAGATTACATAACTCAGAACAAGATGGCTGCCACAGTTTGGTCATCCTCAGTGACAAAATGTTTTTATTACCCATGGCCACAAGTCAAAGGTTAGCTCTTAGCAGCTGCTTGACAGAGCCCTGTGACTTTAATAACTCAGTAAGTGATATAAAAAATACAGAGACAAAAACCTAATAATTTACTTACTTTAACACACTCAAATCACTGTAATTTATAACAATTAGGTTAACTCAGTAGAGTCAACAAATGTGCCAGAGCCTTGCCACATTAGCAAACCCTGCAGAAAAAAAAACGAATGACACAGAAAAAACAAAACTGAAACTACAGACAGATGCCTTCTGCACTAGCTATGCAGTGAATCAGACTAGCACATCCCCACACAGTGATCAGGGGGTCAGATTTTCAATGGGTCAAAGACAGCCCAGGGATTAAGTCCCATGCTACAACCCAACGGTGTGGAGAAAAAAGCTCTGCAATGGTGGACAGTGTATTTTTAATCTGACGGCAAGCCCGATTGTGGAAAAATGTTACACCTGGTAATACCGAGTAACCATTTCAGCACAGCTGCACATGAAAAATATTTGTAAGCTGCCTTAAATTGTGAAGCCAATCACAAACTGGCTCCACATATAAAAATACTGCACAGTGATGCAAGGAGGGGGACTCAGAGGACCTGAGCTGCCCCCCGAATGCAAAGATCCCAATTATCGACCTGAACCATGGCCAACTTGCCATGCCACATTAAGTTGTAGCACTGTGTTGATGCCACCTTAACTGACTCACCAGCCCAGGCCCAGTGCAAAGTGATGGGGGGGGATCACGTCTGATGCATCCAAACAGGTACACACATGCATCATGTATGTGTATGTTTGCATGCATCATCTGATCACTGGCGCCACATGTGCATTGCTAGCCTGGGGTGAAACAGGAGTACATGGAGGGAAGGGTGTCCTAGTGGCACGGGCTGGAGTGAACAACTTGGGCCAATCAATCAGTGAGTGGCAGCAGTACCAGTCAATTATCAGATGGCATCAGCCTGCTGGTATGTGCTGCAGCAATAACTCACTATGCATTGTTCACTGTGGCTGAAGAAGGAGAGTGACTCAGTGTGTGTGGCTGTGCTGTCATGTTGATTGGATCATCACAACATTCCAATAATTCAGTTCTAAATAGTCATGTTAGACTAAGTGCCTGACTCGCTGCGTCTGTATACTTAAGATTCAGAATCAGTTAGATTACTGATTATTGAGAGGAAAAAATTATACAGAGCTGGTTTGGACCCAGAGGAAGGCAATGATTAGGGAGGGAAAATCACACAGGACTGATCTGAAGGAAGTCAGAGGCAGTTGTTAGAGTGGGAGGGGAAATCAGACAGGACTGGTCTAGAGGAAGAATAACAAAATAAATAAATCCTCCCAATACAAGGCAGTTGCCCTGAAACCCATTGCATTCAGTGCAGTGTCTGTCCCAGCCAACCAGCCAGCCAAGGTAGTGGAGGAGGGTCAGGATGAACTCAGAAAGGACTGGGAGTCATCAGGCAGCAGCTATCAGCAGGGAATATTAATTGGAAAGGTTCTTACAGGATAGCCAGGTACACTGGCTAAATTTGGTGTTTGCAGATAAAAACTCGGTGTATGGTGCCATCCTCTTTGGCCTGCCAGCTGCAGAAGTTGTGACAATATCAGACTGTTCACAATTGTATATCTCATAAGTGTTTAAAAGAAATTACAGTGGCGTCAGAGTGTGTAGCACACCATTTGCAAGTACAGACATTTTTGTAACTCACTAGTAAGTGAAAACACATCTCTTCACTCAAGACTCTTTCCCAGAGTAATTAATACCTTGCTGTCAGTTAAAAGTTTATTTCCCTCATAGAGTGTGTCCAGTATATTCTGCAGCGGGCCACCAGCTGCATAGGTCCTCCTGGAAATGTAAGACTGTCTATTGTCTAGATCATAAGTGTTTAAAAAGAAATTTCGGAGAGAAGGCGTCACAGTGTGTGGAACTTTGCCAGTAAAGACACTTACTTATGATGTTGAACACTCATCCATCTGCTAGTCTTCCATGAAGGCGAGTCTTATACAAGTGTTTGAAATCAAATTACAATACTGTATTAATACTAGTTCTTCCTTAGCCAGTGTATCTGTGTCAGGTTTACTGTGAATACAATGAAGAGAAGTAAGCAATCATCTAATAAGACTTTTTTCTCGGTGGTAACAGGAGGAGATTCACAGTCCTCTAATTCAAATTTATGTGGTTCAAGTAACAGTGAAGATTGCATGAAAGAGACTTTTTCAAATCCCTCAGAAAAACTGCCTGTATCTTTCTCAACAAAACCCATCACCTTCTGTATTGGTAACTGAAGCTGCAGCTGAAACATTAGAGTGCATGCACATTACAGCACCTAGTTCCATCGCAGACACATCCATAATACAGTACTTACTCATAGTTTAGGTATTGGAAATTTTACTGACAAGAAAATGAGCATTATTGATGATCAAAAATATTTACTCCTAAAATCAGCTTGGAGAACTGATACAACTTTTACTGTTCCCCAACGAGGTAAAAGTCATTCATTCCAGATACTGTCATTAGCCAGATTTCCATAGCTTTCATATACTGTAGTGCTGCACATAATAGTGGCTTCTGCAGAATTTGTGTGTTCTTTGCACCATGATTGCAGGCAAAGGCAACTCACAGTCTGTGCAAACTTTGGTTACTGAACTACTTCGTAAATACAAAGATGCTATTGAAATTGTAATAAACATCAAAGTACTGAGTATCATATGGCAGCTGAGAATGAAACAGATGGCTTTTTACAATATTTCACAGGCAAAAAAGAAGATTTAAGAAATATGATTGATAATGCTCCTTTGCGAGCAGTTAAAGAAAACAGTAAACATCTTGTTCCTATCATTCAGAGAGTCCTTTTTTTGTGGCAGGCAGGAATTAGCCCTTAGAAGTCATCGCAATTATGGACCACTTGATCCTAGTGAAAACTCAAATAACAATGAGGGTGTCTTCTGGACATCTCATAGACCTATACTGGAAGCAGGAGATGACATTTTAGCAAATCATTTAGTGACCAGTCAAGCACATGCAACATACATTAGCTAAGAGTCGCAAACTGCAATTCTTGAAGAATGTTGCAAAAGAGTCACAGAAAAATAGACCCAGAAACTTGCTACATATTGTCTATCTGTCAAATACGTGAGCCACATTATTCAAGAAATAAGTGGAAGATTTGAACATGATGCTTCTGATTTTTTTTTTTTTTTGCAATTAAATTTGTTTTATTTTCTATTTGAAAATTCTTCAATATAGTCCACAAACAAACAAAAAAAGCACAACTCTTACATATATTCACTTAGGTTTTACACATACATGCTAAATGGAGCAATAAAAGAAAAAAGAAAAAGCTCCCATCCCATACCCAGGCATGGTCTTTATTTACTAACTAAACCATAGAGTATGTAAGACAGGGTTTGGCACAGTTCCCACAAAGTGCAATTGCAGGTTCTAATAAAGCAAGAATGCTATACTAAAACAGAGGGTGTGGAGGAAAATAATTAGAAATGAGAGGAAGGAAGGCTTTAATGTCCAAGCTGATTCTGTAGGATGGAAAAAAAGGAGTTCCAGCATCTCAGAAAAGTCTTACAGGAATGGGTGGCATTAGCTACACACCATTCTGCATTTAAGGCAATAAGAAATGTATTTATTTATTTATTTAGTTTTTGTTGACCGGGTAAGTGCACTAGAAAAATCCTGCCTATTTTCAGGCACGACCCTGAGGAGGGGGATACAGATGAATGCCAACTGACCTTGAACCGATTAAGCTGTTGATAGTATTTTTAGTGAATGAGGGAAATTTGGCCAAGACACCAGGGAAATTCCCCTACTCTCCTGCCAGCAGGGGGCTTGACTTCCTGTGAGCAGGGATGGAGGAGCCCAGATGGGAGCCGGACCGAGGAGGAGGAGGAGGAGGAAGTGCTGATGTTGCAGGGGAGATGGCCTCCTCCCATGACCTCATATTGTAAGAGGGTACTTTACTGGAAATAAACCAAGAATTAGTTCAAAATAAACAAGAAGAGATGTTTTTCTCAATCGTGGACTTGAGTAATATTGATGGAAATAAGGACTATGAGAGAACTGCAATGGAAAGAATTAAGGGCAGAAGTAAAGAAGAACTTCTGCAGGCATTAGAGAAAGCCAAGGAGAAATATGCAGCTTTTATGGCAAGAAAACAAGCTGAATTAAAGTTACTGGATCACAGTGAAGAAAATGACAATGGGTATGGCCCAGCTGACAGCTCTGAATATGATGCATCAACATCAAAGGATGAGGAAGGAGCAAGCCGACAGACACTACCGCAGGTAAATCTTCACCCTATTATTTCAACCACTGATGCAAATGTGAAAAGGGATGGCAGGAAAACCGAGGGATTTGGGTGCCTAGAGCCCCAAGAGGTGAATGTTTTGAATAACCTGCGGGAGGTAGAGAGCAGAGATATTAAGGCAGAAGTTCCTACTGAAACTAGCTCTAAAACTGAGCAAAGGAGCAAGAAGGGGAACGAAGGTTTAAAAACTGCTGTACAAGATAAAGAAATGCTAATGTAGTTTCAGGACTGGAAAACAATCCTAAGTCTGGTAATACAGTCCTCTGGTTCAACACAGAGATTCAAAAAGGCCCAAATACAGAGGAAAAGAAAACTGGGGAAGTCATTTTCCAACATAATCCCTTTGAACAGACTGATGCTACCATTTTTTCTTTCTTAGCACGATCTGCTAAACCAGGATCAAAGGAAGGGAAAACCAGGAGAGAGGCTATTATGTTGGCAAAACGCAATCTAGATGGGCCTAACACTCATAAAGGGCCTGTAGAACACAAGGGATAAAATATATCTATGCAATCCTGTCCAACATCAACAACAGAGGCAACTGGCAAAGCATTTTCCCTACACAGTAATCTAAATCAGGGACTTGAACCCTTCTGCAGTTGGTCACCGGGAAAAGCCCTACAGGAGGCAGGATGGAAGAAATAGCCTTCAGGCCAGTGGTTGCCAGACCCACTGTGGCCTGCAAACACCCCAGAATGGTGTCCCAGGGGTTTGCCTCAAATCTCTGTTCGGGAAAAGGGGAGTACAAATCCAGACTCTGCCCAAGATATGAGGGATGAAAATATGAGACAGCTTCAGGAAAATATAACTGAACTGATTATATTGGAAAAAGAGCCTTTAGAGAAAAACATACGGGAACCCCAGAGGGATCCGACACAGGACAGGAAGAATGTAACAACTTTTGCAGGGACCCCAGATCTCAGAAGAGGAGCGACACCTGAAGGTGAAGAAAAACAAACTGACCCCCCTTCCCAGTGCCCACTATTGTCAGAACTCTTTGCTAAATCAAAAAAAGAGGCTGCTCCTAGAAGGAATGCAGTTAGGATTCGATACAAAGGGGGTCTGGAAATCAGGACAGATTGGCAATATTTGGGGAGAAGGCTCCTTAAGGACTCACTACACTTTTCACCAAAAGATGTTTATGCTTTTATAAACCTCTCAGGAGAGGACAACTATGACATTAGTTTCAGATCTGCATACACCCTGGATTTGTTCTGGCAATGCTTCAATCAAGTTAAATTGTCACCTCTGTGGTCCCCCTTTATGGTAATCCCCTTGACAAAACCCACATTAAATATGTGACAGTGATGTTTTGGAATGAAGGGGTATACATTGATGACATTACATAATGGTTTCAACAAAAATGTGAAGTATTGAGTGCACCAGAAGCACAACTGGATTCTGAGATGTTTTGGACTGGGGGATGGAAATATAAGGTTAAACTGAGGCAACTGGAGAGTGATGTAGAGCATATACCAAACTCCTCCATGCTGGGTAGAGATAAAGAGTGTGTGTTTTATTCAGGGCAGCCACAAGCATGCTACAAGTGTGGGGCTAGGACCCACCTCTCTAGTGTATTTGATCGGCCCCACTGTGACAACTGTGGGGAGGTGGGGTACATAAGTATGCAATGCGAAAACCTGACACAGTGTGAGTTATATGAGGATACAGGTCACACATTTCTGGAGTGTCCGTGGGCTGCAAGAAATAAGGCAACAGTCATTAGCCCTGAGCTTCTTATCCAACAAGCTCAAGAGGAAGCAGCCAAAAACATGGTACAGGCTGAAGTCCCTCCTGCAGAACACAATCCCCCAGATAAGGCTCCAGACCCTATTCCAGGCAGAAAGGAGGAAGTTGAGACTGAAGAGATAAGAATAGATGAGGAGAATCATCCACTCTGTCCCAATCCAGATAAGCCCTTCCAGTGGGGGGACCTATTTCTGGTTTGCTATACAGATAAGCAATCCACTGATGTGCAGGTGATCCCTCTTCCACCCCCCAAAAAACCTACCCTCCATGAAGGACAACTAGGAATACAAAACCAAACCTGACCCCCACCCCTACAAGTGAGCAAGCAGGCCTAGCAGAACCTAATCCCTTCAAGGTTTTGGCTCCCACTGAGGTAGAATCAGACACAGAACAGATGGATGTAGTGCTTACACCGACACAAGCTGAAGGAGGGAAGGATGATATGCTTGAGTACAAAGGGAAGAAAAGGCAAAGGAGAAAGAAAGGGCCTTGAACTCTTACATTGAATGGTTAAGTTATCCCTGGGTTCATGTAACTGTCATAGCCTCTTACATTCCCTTAGAAGAATGGCATTGTTTCACCTATTGATAGATCTAAAACTGGATATCTGTTTTTTGCAAGAAACATGGATGCTCACATCGGACCAACTTAGGCAGTTCCAGGCGGAATGGAGATGGGGGCCATCCTATTGGTCCTTTGGGCCAGACAAGGTCGATGGAATAGGTATTGTTTTTAGTACCTTTTCCTTCCAAATGACCAAGATGGTGGATCTGATTCCAGGGAGGCTGTTCATCCTAGATGGATATTGGGATAAGGTCCCATATAGATTAATAAATGTATACAGCCCACAAACAAAAGCAGATAGAGTAGCTCTAATTTCAAAACTTCAACCTTACTTACATACATCCACTTATGTAATCCTTGGGGGGGATTTTAATTGCCACTTACCCAAAGGGGGACTGAGGGGGGAAGAGTGAAAACATACTGCGATTCAAATGCCTTGCAAAAATGCGTCGATATTGGCGAGCTGAAGAATTGTGCACACTACCAATCCCAAGGGCCCAAATATACATACAAAAGGGGACACCAGACATCAAATATAGACCATATTTTTGTTTCTAGGAATCTCCCTGACCCAAACATTCATACTATCCCTATAGAATTTTCAGACCACCTTCTCTTACAAATAATGTTTCAAACAGCTCCCCCAAAAATAAGGAGGGAGAAAAGATGGAGATTAAATGTTTCGATGCTCACAGACCCTTTTGTTAAAGAGAAAATTTCATCATTACTCTGGGCTAGGACCTCAGTGAGTGATCTCTACAAAGATTTGGGGGTATGGTGGATGGACACAAAAAAGAGATACAATATGAGTTCCAAAACTATGGAAGCATAGGACACAAAACAATTTTTTAGCTATTTAAAACTAAGATCAAGACTTCAGAACATGCTTTCACAGTCTGCTATGTCTAGACAAGATTATGGCCCTGACATTGAACAGATCCAGGATGAAATGAGGAAATTTCAATATGACAGGGCAAAAACTTTAAATACAGAATTGCAATTTGGAACACAAAAAACCCCAACTGGAGACTCCTTTGAAGCCTGTAAAAAGAAGAAAGATACTTTAGATATGTTTCAATTAGTAGATGATAGCAGAAACATAGTTGAAGATGAGATGGGGATCCATGAAATAATCTGTGGCTTTGGCATCACATGAGAGTTCCCCTCCTCCTTCTATAAATTTGATTAATTCTTATTTGGAGAAAAGCCAGGTAACCTTGGCCCGGGAGGATCAGGAATTTTTAACCTCTCCTTTGAAATTACAGGAAATAGAAGATGTAATTATGAAACTAAAAAATGGATCTTCACCCAGACCTGACGGACTGCCTTATGAGTTTTACAGATCATTTTCCAAAATAATGGCAAGGTGTTTATTAGAATTGTTTTCAGTATTTTTTGACAAGGGGGTGGTCTCCCCTCAATTCACGGCAGGTCTCTTTTTATATATAAGGGAGGGCAAAAGGTAGAGATCTCAAACTGGAGACCTATAACTCTCCTGAATGCTGATTTTAAAATATTGTCTCAGGTTCTTAACAATAGGCTAAGGCTAATAGCTCCTTTATTAATACATCCAGCCCAGTTTTGTGGGATCCCTGAAAGGAAGCTACAACATGCCTTAATGATTATCAGAGATGTAATAGAGATGTGTGGTGCTGCACAAACATCTGGTTGTATCATTACTTTAGATCAAAGCAAGGCTTTTGATACAGTATGCCTTCCTTTCCTCTTTCAGACCTTATTACATTATGGTATTCCAAAGGAATTTGTGGATAAAATCCAACTTCTATATTCTAGAGTCCATGTGCAACCTATTATTAGAGGGTTGGTAATGAAAGGTATCATCATAAATACAGGGGTTCAACAGGGCTGCCCCCTCAGCCCACTCCTTTATAACTTTTCCCTGGACCCTCTGATTAGAGTTCTGAGCAATACTCAAGAATGGGAAGGTTTAGGGGGATCCCAGGCCAAATGGAACTGAAAATACAAGCCTATGTGGACGATATATGCCTGTTTATAGCAAACCTGGGACAATTACCAACAGTAATAAAACAACTGCAGAAATATTCTAGAGTATCTAATGCCACCCTCAATCTAAATAAATGTAAAGGGTTGTACTCAGGAAATACAGAGAAGGCACCTGTAACAGTAAACCATATTTATTTCTCCTAAGAGCCACAGAAAATCTTGGGAATAACGTTTGGACAACATAATCTCCTGCTTGAGAACTGGGAAAGGGCTCATCAGGGGGCTGAAAATAAAGTCCAGAGATGGAAGTCATGGAGGTTGTCTAAAATAAAAAGGGTACACATAATTAAAAGGTTCATTATACCCACTTTGTTGTATATAGCCATGATTTTCCCACCCCCGGTGATCTTAGAAACCAGGTTATATGCATGCTTTTTTCAGATGGTTTGGGGATCCTGACTGAACCCAATAAAAAGGTGTTTTACATACTTGTCTGAACAACAAGGGGGTCTGGGTATGGTGGACCCTATAATCTTTTTCCATAGCCTTTTCCTGTCTCACAATCTTAAAATTGGGCTAGGGGAACCAAACAGTGTGACATACCATTTGTTTTGTAAAACTTGTAGTGCATATTTGGAAATTTGGACTGGAAACCTTCCCCCCAAATTGCCCACCCATATCAAAATACCAGAATACATTAAACCAGTGCTGAAAAAGCTTTGCAAATGGGAGATCACTAAAGCAGATATCTCCAGACTTTCAGGATGACAATTGTACTCGCACATGGTGAGCCAAATCCATCCGGAACAACCTGAATTTAAAAATTGCCCACCAGATCTAAAGGGAGGGGTGTTAAAACAACTAAATAACAACAGAATTCCAATGCACATGTGGGAGGTATTATGGCTTTTAGCTTACGGGAGACTGAATGTAAGAGGCAATGCAAAACACAAGGCCCAAGAAGAAAGGAATTGTCCATATAATGGGTGTATAAATTTTGAAGAGATAATGGATCATTTACTTTTTACCTGTTCCTATGCAAAAGCCCTATGGGGATATTTAAAGACAGAATGGAATCTAAGGTGGTTAGACAATTTAACCTATGAGTATTTGGTCCTTGGGCATTGTCCCACCCTCAAGATAATGTATGATTATGATACTTTAATGATGTTGTTTTGCTGTTTAAAGTTTTACCTTTGGCAGGCTCGCTGTCAATGGACACTCCAACAGAGACTGATGTCATATAACACCTATAAGACACTGGTAGAACAAGCTATGGGGGCAGTGTTTAAGAAAGATCTGCAGGCTAATCATAAGAGCTATGTTTTAAGGAAATGGAAAGGGTTGTTTGGATTTATCAAATACAAGTAAGGTGGTAGACTAAAAACCTATTTCTAAACAAGACGTGTTTAAAAAGTGCTACTGATTTTTGCCCTAATAGTTTATTGGTTACTCAGTAGTTGGAAAATTATTTTTGAACAATCGCTTTTAACCAGAGTATGAATGAAATAGTTGTTTATTTGGGATTAAAATTGTATTCTTTCATGTGACTTAACACACACAGAAGTAATTGGGTTTGAGAGCTACAACTAGCAAAATGTCCCTGCCACAATGGTATGGGGAAAGATAATAAGGGGGGGAGGTTTCTTTGGGGTTAAGGAGTGATTATTGTGTGGTCTTTAACACACTGCATCAAGTGTGTGAAGTGAATACCTGTTGTTCTTTCTTTCTGTATGTTTGTGTTTTCTTTCTTCTTTATTTTTTGTACAATGTGTTATGATTTGTGATGATGTGATATCAATAAAAAATTCCCCTACTCTTTTCAATAAGTGCCATGAGATCTTTAACATCCACCTGAACTACCACCAATCCAGGCAGATGGGACCTCGGTTTAACGTCTCATCCGAAAGACGGCACCTCAGAAGTGCAGCACCCCTCTCATCCTGCACTACAGTGTCAGTACTGGGATATTAACCCAAGTGCCAGATGTGGGAACTGAACCCACAGCCCTCTGATCTCCTGGCTTCAGAGGCGAGTGTGCTACCTATTGAGACAATTCCACCCACCACTTACTAAATGATGGTCCCCAGTCATCCACCCAGAGTTTAAGGATTAGCAATTGAGTGAATAGGGAAACTATAGTGAATTGCAGTTTTGGGGGGGATGTAGGAATAGAAGAATAGTCTCCCAGTATACAGGTATCCTCTGAAAAATATGGGATTAACTTTAAGTAGGGTGTAATACTTCTTTTCACCACTTCCCAGAATTTGAGGTTCTTAAAACACGACCACAATTTGTGGTATAAAGTCACATTATGAGATCTACAATCCTTACAGACAGGGGAGGACACCTTTCCCATCCTATATAGTTTGCTGGGAGTGTAGTAAATATTATATAATATGTTAAATTGAATATTCCGGAGACAATCTTGTTTTATTAAAGTATATATGTCTGTCCAGATTCTTCTCCATGAGTTGTTAGAAAAGCATTTGGACAGATTATGTTTCCAGTAATATGCCACTGGAGATGGATTATTCCAAGAGTTATTAATCAGTTCATGGTATAGTTTAGAAACTGTTTTTTGTTTTGAAGCAATCATGAATAATGAAGCCAAGAATAAACCTGCTTTGTCCGACCATGACTGGTTGCCTAAGAAACCCTTTATACAGTGAAGCATTTGTGAAAGAAAAAACAGGTACTTCAGTGGAGTAGCAAATTTCACCTGCAGTGATGATATTGAGAGACTGGATTGCCTCTGGATGAAATCTGTTAGGCTTGGATCAGGGTGGGGCCATCCACCACTTGGAATTATACATTTACCAGCTATCTTCAAATTGGGGTTATTAAATAAGGGCTGTGTGATGTCTTTCCTAGGCTGAATTTGTGTGAGAGCACAAAATTGTTGCAATGCTTTCCTGCCCCAGCCAGTTGAGGAGTCCCACAATTCTGGGGGTACCTTAGACCTGGAGTATACAGAATAGCTGGCAAAGAAACGTTATGGCATTGCGCTTGGCTCAGGTCTAGAGAGACCCAGTATGGGTGAGAAGAGGGGTTTCCACTAAGGCCTGACCAGTACAAAAACTTATTTGCATGAATGGATAGATAATAAAGGTAGAAGTCTGGGACTTGCAGTCCACCTAGGGCTTTAGGGCGGGTAAGTTTCCAATATGCCCATCTAGAGGCTTTTCCTT
Organism: Neoceratodus forsteri; assembly: GCA_016271365.2. Classification (NCBI taxonomy): domain Eukaryota; kingdom Metazoa; phylum Chordata; order Ceratodontiformes; family Ceratodontidae; genus Neoceratodus; species Neoceratodus forsteri. Next base: position 1,270,423,746 of record CM057453.1, read on the forward strand.
TCCAAATGAAATCAGAGCACATCCTTTGGATTGCTAAGAAATAAGATTTAGAAAGATATACATTAAGACTGTACAGGGGGTGAAAAAATGTAGGCAGTATAGCTATCTTTAAGACATTAGCTCTGCCTCAAAAGGACAGTGGCAAATTTTTGTCTCTTGGTTAAATCCTCTTTTGTTGACTCCAGCAGTGGGTCAAAATTGAGTTATTTAAATTTCCCTTCCTCTTTGGTAATTTTAATTCCTAAATACAGTATAGCTGTGTTTTCCGACTGCAATCCTAAGGCTTTAATCTGATTTCTTTTCACTAAAGCTGGCAAGGGATATATTGTTGTTTTATCTATGTTAAGTTTATAACCATAAAATTCAGTGAATTGAGTAATAATTTGAAGTGCTATAGGGAGGCACTGGTTACAGTTAAACAGATGGAGGAGTAAGTCATCTGCAAAAAGGGATAGTTTAAATTCCAGCTCTCCTCCTTTTATGCCCCTTAATTCCCTTCCTTGGTTAAGCACCCATGCAAGTGGCTCGATGTACAAATTGAATAAGTATGGGGATAGGGGGCATCTCTGTCTGGTACCACTACACAGTGGGAAAGGATCTGATAAATGGTTATTACACATTATCCTAGCAGATGGGCATTGGTAGAGGGAATGGATACGGTTAATGAAAACATCAGGAAAGCCAAATTCTCTAAGGACTAGACACAAATATGCCCAAGTCACTCTGTCAAAAGCCTTCTCTGCATCCAGAGACACCAAGGCTGCTTCAATGGTAGGATCTCTGGATGTTGCAAGGAGGTGACAGAGCTTGTGAAAATGATCAACAGAAGAACATCCCGCTACAAATCTGGTTTGCTCAGGTCCCAAAAGTCCAGTCCATACCTTTGCTATTCTGTTAGATAAAATATTTGCATATATTTTCACATCTACATTAAGCAATGAAATTGGTCTATAGTTGCCAATCATAGTCGGATCCTTCCCAGGTTTGGGGAGAAGAATTATTCTTGCTTCAAATAGTGAGGGGTCTGTAACTGGAGATGTTCCCAGTAACTAAATAGCTGCTGCAGCAATGGAATAATTTGGTCCTTAAAAGTTTTGTAAAAAAGACCAGAAAATCCATCTGGGCCAGGTGCTTTCTCAGGTTTTAGAGAATTAATGGTTTGAGAAATTTCCTCTGTAGAAATAGGATCAATTAATGGAGATTGCTGCTCTCTAGATAAGTTGGGAAGAGAAGCTCAATGCAAAAATTCTTGCATTTTTTTGGCTTTGGGAGGAAGCTAAGGGTGGTGGTGAATATAGAGAATGATAAAATTCTCAGAAGGACTGCAACATCTCTTTAGGATCTGTAAGAGAATTCCCATTTAGGGGAGTTTTGATAGCTGTAATCCATTTTGCTGCTGAACACTGCTTCAGTTTCTAGGCAAGTAGCTTACCAGTTTTACTACCCTATCCTATTTAGGTGGCTCTGATAAGGGATGCTGCTTTCTCAGCTTTCTCAAGCTAAAAGCTTGAATAATGTGATCTTAAGTGAGTAAATTCTTGTTGTTCTGTATTAGTTAACTTGTCTATCTCCTTAACCTCAAGATCCCAAATCCTTTCTAAACATAAAGTGAGGTGAAATTGCTTTTTTTTTTTTTCTTTGTTACTGTCACTATACGAATGAGTTCACCTCTCCAAGTGGATTTTAGAGCTGCCCATACCATATCCATCAAGGGAATAGAATTTAGATTATGTGATATGGACTCTTGAAGAAAGTGTTTAAAATGCAAAGTAATCTGTAAATCTTTTAGTAAAGTAGTATTAAGAGACCAAGTATGAGGTCTAAGAGGAGTAGTTGGGAGGTCTAGAGTAAAAGCTATAAGGGAGTGGTCAGAAATTACACATGCGTCAATCTGAGAATCAGTTATCAAGGGGGCTAATTGTTGACTTATCAAAATAGAAATCCAAACAAGAATCATTTTTATGTACAGGTGAATAAAAGGTAAAATCCTTAGTTAAGGGGTTAGCAAGTCTCCAGGGGTCAATCTTACCTAAGGAGGATATTAATTCACTTAAAGCCCTTTGTCCTAACAACGCCCTAAGACCTGTGTGGTATGTTCAGTCTAGGCCACTCGACTGTACAATATTTCAGTTGCCTCCCAGTATAGTAAGATATTGTGAGAGAGGTGCTAAAACTGAAGCTAGATGAGTAAACAAAGATGGTGTCTCTATGTTTGGACCATAATGGATCCCAACACTACATCTATATTGCCTAATTTACTGTGGACTACCACATAATGGCCCTCGGGATCGCTGATTGTTGAGACAGTCGTAAAAGGCAATCCATTTGCAATAAGTATTGCTACTCCATGCTTATGAGAGTTGAGGCCTACACCATAAACCTGGCCAAACCAGCATTTATGAAGGAATCCTAACTGATCAAAGGGTAAATGGGTTTCTTGAAGGAATACTATTTTAGGGTTATATCTCGCCAAGTGATTAAGCACAACATATTTTTTGGTATTGTCCCTTCCACCCTTTATGTTCCATGAAAGAGCTGTTAATCTATTTACCATGCACAGTTACATTTACATATTGACCTGCCTTACCTTTTATTAAGACCATGCCAGATCTCACCCCCTCCCCAGTCCAAATCCCCCCCAATATCCCAAAACAACTGCCTAACCCAAAAAGAAAAAATTATAACTATGCAACTATTTACAAACCTCCTAACCAGGGCCCACTCCTTATATTACGGTCCATAACACTCTTCAGGAGGTGGGGGGGAGTGCTTCAGCTACCCATAGAACTATCTATCACCAGTATAATAGGCATCAACACCAACAGTAATAACCAAAAAACAGCCAGTATCTCTGACTCGAAGTTAAAGTAACAAAATGAAACACTAATGATATTTAAATAAAATTCTCCCAGTGATGAAGTAATATCTGGGATACAACCCTGCTCTAACCATTATATTTATTGTTGTTAGTAATTCTACTAGTATATCCTATTATGATTACTAAATGTTTTCTATTGTAATAAAGCAGGTTGCAGATCAAACATAAAAGAAATAGGAAAAACAAAAGGCAAACTAAATAGAACACATATTAGCTCCGATGTAGTGTTCGTGGGGACAATTAAACTTCAGCATCCTCTGGTGGTTTTAATAAGCAAAAGGTCTCCTGAAAAGGGAAAAACAAATTCATACAGTATGCATAATTGTGCTTTACAGTCATTTAGCTTACTGAGGGGCTGCATACAAATAAGTGCGTAACAAAAAGGAAGTCTAATAAACCCCTGATATCCTTCCTTATTCCTTCTCTATTGAACAGTCGGTAGGTTCCAAAAAGGCACTTGTAAATCAAGACAGTTTCTGCAGCTTTCAAAATACATACTAAAATTATGGCTTCTCCTTTGTTCACCCTGGGAAAGATTTGGAAGTGATCACTGGAGAATCTGCAGAGCATCTTCTGTGGAATTGAATCATTTTGCACCCTCTGTGAGAGTCACTTTGAGCCTTGCTGGATATAACATGCAGTGTTTTATACTTGCTGCCCAGAGCTTTGAAGTGATTGGGCGGAACGCTGCTCAAAGGTCTGGAACTAATCTTAATTTTTGACCTTCCCAAAGAATAGCTTTAAGTTTTCTTGCTTCTCTCAGAATAAACTCCAGGTCTAAATAATTAAGAAGTTTAAAAATTATAGGTCTTGGTGGCTCAGTTGGGGAGGGTTTAGCACAAAGAGATCGATGGGCTCATTCAATTATGAATTCAGAGCTGTTAGGACAAGGCCACACTGATTTGTTTAGGAATTTCTGAAGGAACTGAATGGTATTGGGGCTCTCCTCTCCTTCTGGAAGCCCCAGCAGGACAAGATTGTTCCTTTGATTCCATCCTTCCAGGTTGTTTATGCACTCCTCTAGTTTGGATATGTTTCCCTTAAGCACGACTACCTCGGGCTCCATTCTATCCTGCTTCCATTCCACTGAGCTGATCCGTACTTCAGTGTTGACTAACCTCCTGGAGAGCTGAGTAAGGGCCGGTTTAATTTCAGCCACTTCTTCCACCAATTTAAGGATTGCCTCTTTAATCGAGGTGAGCTCGAAGTAAACCTGTGTTGGGGAAATTTGTTGTGTCTCCAGAGTGGGGGATGTGCTTCGGCGACGGTTCTACTATGGGCTGCATATTTAGAGTTTCCTGCAAAGAAGCTGTATCCATCAGTGAGCACAAGATTCCCAAGGTTCTGGAGTGCTACTGGATCAAATATGTAAGTATTCTTTATTGAATTACAGGTGTTGTAGCCGAAAGTTATTCAATTTAAACGGAGCAGTTCCCCTGACGTCCTACTCCCACTGGAGCATCACGTGACTCCCTGTTTCTGATTGTTTTAAACTTCAATATTTCATCCCTCACTTTGCTGTAAAAGTTATTTTTGATGAAGTACAAGGAGTTCTAAAATTTTATGCTAATGGTATCCAGCAGCCACTATCTGTTCTTCTTGCTGAATGGAACAAATTGGGTCAGTAAGTGTTTTTCCATTCCAGATGCCCAGGCAACAACTACTGTAACTGAGTCTTTAAAGTCTTGCATGGTGGATATGTTTCCAAACATAAAAACATTACTTCACATTCATTCTTGGGACATTGCCTGTGCATACTGTGACTGCAGAATGGTCATTCAGTACTCTTTGAAGACTGAAAACATATCCTCATTCCAAGATGGGTGAAGACAGATTAAATGGCCTTGCACACCTCACCATTAATAGAGACAGTGAAGCTGATCCTGAAGCTGTAATTGATAGGTTAGCAAAGAACCAAAGATGCCTAGATTTTGTTCTTTGAATATCTGAGTCATGATAATTTCTACAGAGAAAAGTAGTGTATGCTGGTGAGGCCATGAGAGTTTTATGTAAAAGAAAGATAAACTTGATAACCTGGAAAAACAAAGCTGGTTGGTGCTTTCCAAAGTGCAAAACTGAAATTGTAACACTCTGATAACTACAGTATAACTTTTGAAATTGCCACCTTTTTAACACAAGACATAGAAACACAGACTTTGATGGTAGATAAGGACTGCTTGTCCCACCCAGTCTGCCCATTTCCCTGTCTATTGGATAAGCTGCAGATCCTAGTTAACCAACAGCCTACTGTGGAAATTGCTTCAGCTAAAGGGGGGGAGAGCTCCCCCCACACCCATCCCCACCCGGGCATCTCCCCTGGACCCCAAGAGGGGCGTAAGCTGACCCCAAACCCTTGGCTTTTGTCATGGCTCCCTACATTTTTCTGCATGCCCCATTGATACTGCACATGTGGCAAAACCTGTGGGTGCACAAGGGTAGCCCCCTTTGTGCATAAGTTTTGCCACCATTTTAGGATTTTTTTCATTTCTGAAAGTCCAGCCCCCGCAGTGGTAGTCTGACTGAGAAATAACACAAAGAAAGACAGGGCTTATAGGTCTACAGAAATTTCTGTACTGTACAGGGAAATTAGCTATCTACAGGGAAGCTAGTTTCAAAGACCTGCATTGGTTATATTGGAAAATAGAGCAATTCAGCTTCCATAAGAAATAATGTGTTCTACACAAGAACACATGACCATTTCCAAAGAGTTACAGGGAAAACATCAAATCAATCTGGGAATGCATCAAAAAACACTTTTTAATGTAAATAATGTAACACATAATAAAAACTCACACCAGACATAAACTGCAAGGTAAGTCACTTCTGTGATCAATTTAAACCAAATGAACAATATTAGAGTGATTTGAATGACTAGAAAGACACGTAGACGGACAGAGTTAACTCCTGCACTCCTATCTAAAATTGCACTGAAGACAGCCTCCACATAGTTTAAACAGTATATTGTTCTAGTACCATGTGACTTGCAGTCTCTGCAGTCACACGGTACTGTATGTTTGCTTCTAGACTCATTCTGGCTAGTTGCTTGAGGGCCTTACCTAGGGCCATGAGAACTTTGCTAGCAAAGTTCTCGGTTCACAGCTTTGTGGTCCCACTTCTAGCGTTCCTTTGCCATGCAAATTAACTTTGTGAAGTGGCAGATCATTGTGCTAATTCATGAAGTAAATTTTATGAACTTCACACACCTCTAATTAGAATAGGAACACTTTCATGCACCCAAATACCAGTTTCCATGTGATAACAGAGATCGCAGAAAGGTGTTCACCATTAGGGTTAGTGCGCATCGCCGAAAATCAATTTTGGCGATGTATACTCCTGGCGCATAGCGAGAGGGCACTGGAGACTTGGATTTTTTTTTTTATGTGGGGACCACAGAGTTCACCCCCCGCATCCCCCTACTAAAGGATTCTCAACTCCAGGGGGGTACATGTCAGGAAGGAGGTGCAAAAGACAAAAAAAAATTCCTGGACTGGCGACAAAAATGAGCACGCACCCAGAACTGATCCTGGCACCCTCCCAACCCTAGTCTGCCACCAACCCACCATGCCACACAGACAACTCAGCAGCCCACCACTGTACTACACCCCAAAAACCCTTCCTCCCCTTCCACCCATCGCATGGCATGGTCCCTCCCCCCACCACGTTCATGTATATATAGCAACATCCTATTGCTATGTTTACCAACCCTCCCCCCATCCAGTCACCCTCCCTGCCTGGTAGCCCAGTGCACAGGTGCCATGATTGAGTTGCCCTTTTTGAAAGCGCTCAATTGTGGTCACCATCATCACAGGCTACCAAATTCCATACTTGTATACATCAATATAATAACATTCCCTCACCTCTCCAGAATACCAACCATGTGTTCATCAGAATAAGAACTCATTCTCCAAATGCCATACTTGTGTACAACAGAAAAGAGCATTCCTTCTTCTCCAGAATCCCATTCTTGTGTACACCAGAATAAGAAAATCCCTTCCCCTCTTCAGTACCCCCTATTTGTGTGCATCAGAACAAGAACACTCTTCCCCTCTCCAGAATCCCATATTAATGTACATCAGAATAAGAGCATGCGGTCCCCAGAATTGCAACTTTAATTATTTCAGAATAAGAACATTTCCACCCCTGTCCAGAATAAAATACCAACCCTAAGTCTCATACTTCTGAACATCAGAACAGGAATGTTCCTCCCATCTCCAGATTCCCATACTTTTGTGTACCTGAGAATAAGAACACTTCTTCCTCCCAAAATCCCATATTTGTGTGCATCACAATAAGAACACTCCCCTGAATGCCATACTTGTGTACATTAGAATAAGAGCACTCCCCTGAACCCCATACTTGTGTAGATTAGAATAAGAACACTCTCCCCTACAGATGCCATACTTGTATACCTCAGAATAAGACACTTCTCTTTAGAATCCCACACTTGTGTCAGAATAAGAAGGCTCCATCACCTCTCCATAATCCCATACTTGTGTGTCTCAGAATACTATAAGAACACTTCCCACTTCCTAGATCCTATACTTGTGTACCTCAGAATAAGAACACTTCCCCTCTCCAGAATCCCATAGTGATGCACATCAGAATAAGAACACTCCCCCTGAATCCCAAACATGAGTACATCAGAATAGAAACACTCCTTCCCTCTCTGGAATTGCATATGTGTACTGACTGGGAGCCCAGCCCATTGTAGGGGTGAGTTACTAAGCTCCCGGAGAGAAAAAAAGGGTGCAGGATGGTCGCCATTGGTCACTAACTGCAGTTAAGTGGCAGTACTGGTGTTGGCTATAAAAGCAGTCTCCATGCCATTCTGGCCAGAAGAAGGGGAAGGGAGAATGATGCAGCCATAATGCCCTGGTTCTCAGGGTGGGGGATGGGGAGACCCAAGTGAAAAAATTGGGATTAATTGAATGTTCAGCCACTTTCAACATTGGGCATGTTTCTCCTTCTTTATCAGTTTTCTTTTCCTGTACATATATTAATTTGATCTTTCTTATTTTGTCCCTATAAAATTCCCATAACTGTCTGTAACAATGTTGTTGAGTAATCATGCAGTACACATACAAAGTTAAACAAAGTAGAGAACCTATAAACTGTACCAACACTATGGGTGTAGGAACATGGAACCAAGGTGTTTATTTGTTCTGTAGGATTATTACAAAAAAACAGAAATCTTGCACCTCTACTCAATAAGTAGAACAGACAGACGAGTATAAAGTAAATATCCCAGAGCCAGCAACCTGTTCAACCCATAGCAGATATAGTCATATTGTTCATTCCATTCTCGTTGCACTTGCAGAATTTGAAGGGGGAGAGAAATCTGAATGGAGACATAAAAGTGCCCAGCCACACTCTTATCCTTGTAAGCCCATTTATGAGTAATATGACTCAGCACTGTTGTTAGATAGTATGCGGCCTAGTCTACTCCTGAGCTGGTAGTATTTCCCAAAGCCATTCTGGGGTATTTTGAATTCCAGCTGATTGGTTCAAAAGATTTTTTAGGACCCTGGTATCCAAGACTATCAGATCATTTACCATCAGGATCCCCTGGACAACTGAAGTTTCTGAATGCAAAACAGCATAGGTAATTTGGATTTAAGGATTGCACCATACTGAAATGGGTTCTTTGACCCAATAAGGCCAGCACAGACGTTTTGCTAGCCTAGCCCACATGACTTTGGTGGCCCTTGTTACCCAAGTTCTGCATAATGCTGTTAGACTGGTCAGAGCAGAGGTAAAGATTTAGGCCAGGTACTTTAAATGATATTATCCCTAGTGTTGATCAAAATTGCACTTGCATAGATACATAGACACAGATGCATACAACAACAGATAGTGACAGCAGATAAAGGCCTCCCAGGCAATTCAGTCTTCCCACCTTATCTAACTACTCTGCTCAGATCCTAGTGGCTGTCCTACCCCTTAGTTTATGTCCCCCTCCTCTGATTAAGCCAATATACCTGTCCCAGACTCCCAATAACTGCTCACTAATTTATCCCTAATCAGTTCTTCCGGTAGCGTGACCCACTTGTCCAGCACTCTTTCTGTGAAAAATTTTTTACAGACATCTTTCTTGAATCCCCCATCCCCAATTTGAGTAAATCTCCCCTCATCACTGTATCAAGGAAAATAAGTCTTTGAAGTCAAACATATTTATCCCTTGCAGGTACTTCAACATTTCTACTGTGTTGTCCCTTTTCTCTTCTCTTCTCTTCTCTTCTCTTCTCTTCTCTTCTCTTCTCTTCTCTTCTCTTCTCTTCTCTTCTCTTCTCTTCTCTTCTCTTCTCTTCTCTTCTCTTCTCTGTACATGTTCAGGTCCAGCAGCCTCTCCTTGTATGCCATGCTTTCTCAGACCCTGGACATTCTTTGTTGCCCTGGGCTATACTTCTTCCACCTTATCACAGTGTTTCCTCAGGTATGGACCCCAGTATCTTGCTCAGTATTCCAGATGGGGTCTACCAACAATCTGTATGTGGGGAGGATTACCTCCTGGCTTATGCTGTTGACCCCTCCCTGTGCATCTCAGCATTCTGTTCAACTTACCTCAGCTATAACATAGTGTGTGGTGGATTTTAGGATTTCTGATACTATAAACCTCAGATCCTATCCCTCCACTGTGCATTCCAGTATTACCCCCCGCACACACACACATTTTTGTACTGCACCCTTTGGTCCCATTACCCAATGTGCATTGCTTTGCATTTTTTAGCATTGAAGCATATGAAGCCTAGCTGTTGGATCCTTAAACAATTCTCCAGCCTGCTCAGATCCTTCCAAAGTTCCCTTATCCCCTCCTATGTGTCATCCCTTGCACAGATCTTTGTGTTGTCTGTGAAAAAGCATGCCTTGCCTTTTATGCCTTCTCCTATGTCTGATATGAGCACATTGAAATGAATAGGTTCCAGTGCCAATCCCTTTGGTACTCCTCTCATGACCTACCTTACCTTTGAGACCTCCCTGTTTACTACTATCCTTTCCCTCAGCCTACTTTTGACCCAAGTTGCCAATGTTTCCTCAGATCTATGACACGACAGCAACAACTTTGTTTCAATGCAACACTACAGTGATGGATTTATGTCGACTGCAAATTGCAGTCAGCATAAATCCGTCGGGAAACTGTCTGTTTTTTACAGGGGGCTTCATCCTGAACCCCCTTTAACTAATGATTGTCAACTTCAAGTCAGATTTAATTCAGGAAGGGGCAAAACCTGGAGAAAGCAGTGCCAGGGTCCCACGGGTACATTACAGTGGCAACAGCGACTTGCTGCTGTAATGTACTTTGTTATCGAAAAGTCGTTGCAACATCAGCATATGGGTTTCCTCCACCCCAAGTCCATTAGCTTCTTGACCAGCCTCATGTGGGGGACTGAGTCAAAAACCTTACTAAAACCCAAGTACTGTATGTTGTGCCAACTTCCTGTTCGTCATCAGCATTGTAGGTCACCCAGAAACATCAAGGCACAAAGCACAAAGCACAAAGCACAGAATAAGTTTCTTTTATATTCTGTACATTGGATTGGTTTCTATGTTAAAGTCTTAACTCTTTGGACATTGTCTGTTAAGACTCTGCTTTCTATTTGAAGCCTAGCAACTTCAGTACTGTTTTTTTTTTAATATTAGCTTTGATACAATAATACTGTAAGTTTTAAAATTGGATGCTTCCTGCATTTAACTTGGTCTCCAGTTTGGTCCTTTTATTTGCCTATTATTCTTTTTTATTAATTTCTAGTGGTGTCCATTCCTGTCAACTCCTGTGTCTGCTGCTGCTCACAATGGGAACTACACAAAAGAGCTGGATTGGACACCTATAGACACAAATATTATCAATTATCAGACACTTGAAGGATTTAGAGGGCTTTCTGCCTTGCAAAGAAAATTGGTATCAGACTCTTTTTTCGTTTATCTCTTGATTCTAAAATCTGGAAATCTCTGATCATGGAAAAGTCTGGTAGGATGGTTATTTTGCTGCACTGCATTTTCAGACTTGCAGCAGAAGGCTCATGGACTATTACTGTTTGATCTACTCAGGACAAATCTCTCACACTTGAACTTTATGTAACTGCTATAACTGTTGCAACTGCTGCAGCTGAGCTTATATTGCTATATTTTATATATTATCATTTTCTTAGAATTGCTTGGTTTAGTTGCCTCTCTTCTATAAAGAAAAATGTTGTGGCATTTTTTGAAAAGTACTGTGATATAATTTAGAGACCTTGTTCTAAATTTGGCCTGGCTTTACTTAATTAGAGCCCTACCCCAGTGTAAACATGGTAATGACTAGAAGTGGCAAAGGAAATTCTCCAACTTGGGTTTTCCCTTGGGAAGATCCAATGCATATTATAGTCATACCAGAAACTCAGGAAGAGCTACAAGGGGGTATTAATCCAAATAAACACAAGACCTGCAGGAAAAAGCAGAGAAAAAGTTGAAATAAACCTAAAAAACAGGGAACCAGTGGCACTATCCCTGAAAATAGTTTTTATGTTGATCAGAAGGCTCCAAAAGAAAATTAACAACTCAGAATCATAGATTTGTGGGCAGTTCATGGGCCAGTCCCTAAACATCCTTCTACACCTATTCTCCCTTTACATAAGTGTTCAAATCTACTTGTAAGCCCCAGGGACACAACAAATGTAAATTCTGAGTCAGAGATATCCAAATAATTTTTCAAAATGATCTCTTATGATCAATGTGAGTGGGATACACTAATATAAGAGAGGAGCAATGGGGGTGGGGGGTGGGAGAAAAATTCCCATGACCCAGAATTCTCCCCATATCCCTTTTTTTAATCACTCATATTTGGACAATTTTCCAGCACTGGCTATAGCCCATAAACATAACTTACAGGACCCCTCCAAATTAGAGGAGGGAGATGCTCCTTCCTTACACTCTCCAGTCCTTGAACAAACAAATGGAGATAATCAGGAGCTGAAGGATGTAATCCAGGATATGAGTGTAACCATTGAGGGTCTGAAGAGGATGGAACTAGCCCATAGAGAAGTGTTGGGAGGGGTTACCAATTCTAGAATTGATAACTCAAAATCAAAAGGTATAGTAATAAATACAAAGGTAAATACAAATATCCATGATGAGAAGCACTTCTTAGATAAAGGTGATTTTACTGCAAGCTCATCAATTTCTGAATAAATGCTGGAAATAATTAAAAACAGATACTATGCAGACATTGTTATTCTCGAAAATATTACAGTACTGAAAGATGAAATTTGTAATCTTAGAACAGATGTTTTCCATAATAGAGTTCTCCTAGAAAACATGGCTGAGTCCAGAAAACTCCATCATTCTGATATTGATGGGAGGGAGTTTACATCTAAAGGAAAATCGAATAGAGGCATACAGGTGCAGCCCCCTCCATTATCTGATAAAAATAAAGTTTGTTTGTGCTACTGTATATGCTGTGCCCAGATATAGCTGATAATAAGAAACTTAAACACTGCAAAAGTCAGGATCAGCATTTAAAATCGAAACCCTTAGAACCTAGGACTAAACATAAAAACAGAGCTTTTAGGGAATCATCCAGAAAAACAAACATCCAAGTGACAGATAGTGCAGGGCACAAGATAACAAAAGGAAACCAAAAAATAGGTCCAAGACAACCCTGCCCAGATCCTAAAGGTCTTTCCTCACTTTCTTATGAGGAAATAACAAGTGGTGATACCCAAGCAGGGGACTTGAGGGACTTGAGGGAGTCTGGATCCACCAGCAGTCCACCTATAAATAAAGATGTTAGGGAACCGAAAGATGAATTGGCTATTATCCAATGCTTTAAGCAAACAGAGTATCTGACTGAGGTAAAGAGAGTACAGAGGCTGGAAAATGAAACAGATGAGAAGTTCTCTGAATGGAGATACATTTATTTGAAATTAATCAGGACAATGCTAAAGAAGAGATATTTACTATGAGACCCCCCCAATCCAGACTTTCCAGATACTGTGCTTCTGTATTGCTTATTTGAAGATGCTGCTGAATATATCTTGGGGAAGATTCCACAGTTGACAACAAAAGGATGCGAAGTTAACTTTCCCATTATGGTGCCTAAAAGTATAGTCCTGGAGGACTCCAAGGCTTTAGATAAGGAGAATTTTCTGCTTTCTCCTGAACTAAACCTAAATAAGGATAATGGAAAGGATAACTGGGCAGAAAGGGAAGGTCTAGTAAAAATAATAAAGGCAATTGAAAAACATGATCAAAAACAAAACAATGGCTGGTTATGTAGGACTATCTCAGTTTTTGGGTGGGAAACTGCTAAACAAGATACTTACAGGAACATAAGAGATGAACTGCTGTTGTTTCTCATACATGCACTTGATTTTAAAATTGCCAGAAATATGGTGGATTATTTAAAACTACATAGGGAGCAACATCTCTCCACCCAGATTGATATCACCTTTAAAAATCCAACCATAGTTAATATGTTACTTTCTATGGGAGGTAAACTGGATTGTATGGGTCTACATATTCTATCACCCCAGGATATGGGAGAAAAATTCCCCAGTAATAAATGTGCAGCAGAAGAATTTTTGGGCCCCAAGGCAGAGGGAGACATTCCCCTCATAGATCTCAAGAAACTGATAGACATGCACACTTTTACACCATTAATAACTACAGATTTAGAATGACAGCCAGAGTCTATTGCAACCATTAAGGACACTGAGGACAAAATTAATAGTCTCACAATTCTTTCTTGGAACATAGAGGGTCTGCATTTAAAAAAAGCTGATCCAGAGGTGCTGGGTTTCCTCGAGTCCTTTGATGTAATAGGTATCCAGGAAACCTGGTGCATTGACAAGACTGTTCCCAGAATAGCAGGGTATTCTGCTTATGTATTCTCTGCTTCTAGAGAAAAAACAATATGGTAGGTTTAAGGGTGGTGTCTCTGTTCATCAAAACTAAACTGAATCTAAATATTTATGAACATTCACTCAAATTGGATAATATATTAGTCCTGATAATCTCAGATGGTTTCAAAAAAATTATCTTATGTAACATCTATTTTCCTCCAAAAACAAAGGTCCTGCTAGGAGACCCTTATACCTCGCATTCAAAATGTGTATTAGACAGTTTAGCGGAACATGAAATAAACTCCTCTATAGTGCTTTTGGGTGACTTTAAAGGGGACAGGAAATCTGTAATAATTGGCAGCAGTTAGTAATGTTTCAAGTAAGAGAAATGATAAACTTGCCTCCAAATGAGTCATATTTAACTGTACCTTAATAAACACTGATGTGAACAACGTTATTTTCAATTGTTTTCTTTTTATGAACAACATTCTGAACAGTTCTATTCCTGGAACCAATAAACTGGAGTGTTTACTATGTCACGGTTTGAGTACAGAATGCTAAATATGAGCTATTGTCCTATCAGAACCATGCTTACAGTTCTTTCCTCAAACTGTGACACAGTTAAAACTCCAGATCAATGGTTCCATGACGAGAACTGCAACAGAATGCTGCCCATAAAAACAAAACAATGCAGAATACAGTTTTTCACATCACTTTTTATTCAGGTACAGTTACATATGGATCATTTAGGCTTATGGATATAATTTCTGTAAACTGGAACATTGTAAACAGCTACCAGTTAGAAATCATTTCCTGTCCTCTTTAATGCAAAGATAGCCGCAGGGCTAACTTGGAGAATCCTACTCAAATTTTTACCTTTTCTTATCAGAAAGTAATCCTAAAGTACTGACTAAAAGAGAAACACAAGATCAAAAAACTAATAATAGAGGAAGTGAGCTCTTGGCAGGGCTGGCCAGGAGAAACTTCTGCCTTTTGAAAGGAAGAACTAAAGGAAAATCCCCAGAAAACTGACATTTATTGGTGTTGTGGGTGTATCCACACCAGATTTACTCTGGGGTAACTTGGAGGCTGTCAAACTTGTTTCAAAATTACAGGTACCATATCAATTAGAATCCAGTCACCTCCTACTAGTGTTAACTTTGGAAAATCCTTTTGCTAACCTTACTCAAAATGAGGTGCTTTTGGGAGATAACCTAGAAATCATAAACGAAAAAAGAATCAGATAGAGAACCACATTTCAAATCCAATTTGAGGAGATACTGAATGTGGGAGAACTTCTTAACTTACATAACTCTATTCTTGGAAATTCCAAGGCACTCAATATCTATGATATTTGGGAAAATACACACAAAATATTGAGATCCCTGTGTAAATCTAACAAAATAGTTAATATTAAACAATGTTCTTCCATAAAATCATGGTTTAACACAAAATATAGGAATGCCAAGAGGACTTTTGGAAAGACACTTAGGCAGTTTGGGAAAAAAGGAATAAAAAGGCAATAGATTATGTCTCTCTGGAAAAAGAAAGAGAAAAATACAAGAAAGCATTAGAGGATGAGAGAAATAAATATTCTAGTGGCTTCTAGGAAAAACTTAGAAAGGTGGCCCTCGATAGGGATGGTAGACAGTTCTGGAGAATTGTAGCCCAATAATATAATAAATACACTACCAGGATAGCATCGTACATCACCCTGGAAACATGGATTTCATATTTTTCAAATTTATATTATTCCCAAGATGAACAAGAAATGGATTATGAATGAGATAACTTACCCGAGACCCATCAAAATCACAGAGCATGAAATTCAACTGGCACTTAATTCTCTGAAGTCCCATAAAGCTCCAGGGCCAGATGGAATCATAGGAGACATATACAAATCATTTCAAAATTGGTAGATTCTGCTTTTGACCTTTATATTTAATGGGTTTATCCAAATCCTAAACTTCCCACCCAGTTGATCTGGCAGTGTTATAGTTCCGATTTATAAAAGGGAAGACCCGAATTATCCCAAAATGTATAGTCCCATCAGCCTTATTGATGTCTCCCAGAAAATCTTTTCTAAAATCATCTAGGGCAGATTATTGGATTGAGCTGGGGAGAATGCTATTCTTAATGAGTTCCAGAATGGCTTTCGGAAAAGTTGATCAACAGTACAGCACTGTTACATTTTACAACACCTGATCTGGAAATACACCAAGATTAGGAAACGCAGGCTCTACTGCTGATTTGTAGACTTCTCCTCAGCTTTTGATAGTATAAGTAGGAAGATTCTCTGGGATACACTCAAAGAAATGAACTTGGAAGAGACTGTATTTGACACCCTTATTAGACTACATGAGAATAACTGGGCAAGAATCCAGTATAATCATCATGGGCTTGTGACAAATACATTTAGTACCAATGTAGGTGTCAGACAGCGATGCATTTTGGCACCCATCCTGTTTAACTTCTATATTGATATTATCTTGAAACAGATTTCTGACCCTGAATTTCATGCTCCAAAGATATAAGAACATAGAATTGACACCCTGGCATATGTGGATGACTTAGTGCTCCTTTCAGCCTCAGCACTGGGTCTCAAAAGGAAATTGTTCCTTTTTGAGCCTTCATGTAAACTATGGCAGCTTAAAATTAATTTAAACAAAATTAACATAGTTATCTTTGGAAACAGAGTCAAGAAACTAAGAAAGTTCCAGATTGATGGGAATGACATAGGACTAGTTAATAGCTATGATTATTTGGGAGTCAGATTTGCACATAATGCATCTTGGAAAAAACATCTGGACCTGATACAAAATAAAATGACATCATCCATAAACGCTTCAAAAATATTTAATGCTAAAATGGGGAAATCTTCTGTCAAGGGTATTCTTAGAGTCATAAATGCCAAAATGAGAGCAATTATAATCTATGCAGCTGAAATTTGGGGTTATACTAATATCAGTAAAGTAGAAATTATTCTTAATAAATTATAAAGGTACATTTTGATGTTGCCCCAAGGTACTCCAAACTGCATCCTTAAATTAAAGTTGGGACAACAATCGTTACTCTCACTGATCCAAGAAAGACAAATTATTATTTTTTTTTTGCTTAAAACCTTTTTGTTACCAGAACACAGATATCCTAAAATGTGATTGGAGGAAGGCATGAAATTGGCAACTATTGGATTTGTACATCCACTTATGATACTTATTTTAGCATGGGTGGCGGGGCAGCAAGATGGCTGCTGTGCCACTCTGCTCCCTATGCCTTCTCTGTGCTCTGCTAACTGTTTTCTGCCTTATTTTTTTTTTCTATTTTTTGCTTGATGAATGAAACTGTTGGTGTTTTTGGCTGTCCTAAATGAAGTAGAGTGATTTTTACTGATAGCTTGCAAACAACTGCTGCCAGCTGGCACTCAGGACCTGGTGTTTTAATGAGAGGGCTTTTTGCTATCTGAGTATGCTAGGTTAAGACCCTTGGATGAAGCATTGGAACTGATTACAAATGCAGGACCATGGAAGCCGAAATTCCAGCCTTATAGTGATTTTTTGCATATTGGTATAAAAATATTAAAAGTTCGCCAACAATTGCTCCTGGCTGGTGTTCAGGACTTGGCATTGTAATGAGATGGTAGAGAGAGCTTTTTGCTCTTCAAGTATGCTAGCCTGGCTTCTTTGAATGGAGCACCGGAGTTTGATTATAAATGCAGAACTCTGAGAGTCGAAATTGCAGACTCATAGTCATGAGCTGCTGAATACAGTGTTGAATAAGCAAGATGTTTATGCAAGATAAATCTGGAAGAGGATGCTTGGAATTCGGGTTGGCAGTTTGGAATACAGAGGTACTTTGGTACCAATAGGCCTATTCTGGCCTACTAAAGGTATGCCAGCATTGTCGTGAGGTTGGGGTTAAAATGTTTTAGCCTACCATTTTAAATTTACTGCGCTTAGTGGAGTGCTTTTATTGTTATTCAACAGGTGTTCTTTATCACTGCATTTAATGAGAAAGGAGATGGCAAGAGGGGTACTCGATGTTCTAAGTGCTGCCTGGAGGTGGAGTGTGGATTCCTAGAATGGGAGCTTATCCTGGGAAATAGGCCACAATTGTATCTGGGAAACACAGTGGATGGGATCAGTGGAGAATGGCAGAAGGGGGTAAGCCCCCTGTAAGGTACTATATAAACCTTATAAAAGGTACTGTTCCTTTCACTTTAACTGGGGTTTATAAGGTGAAGGCTGCCTTACATAACCTAAAATAATTCGACCTATTTATTTATTTAGCTTTTGTTTACCAGGTAAGTACACCAGACAAGTATTATGCCTATTTTCAGGAACGACCCGGGAGAGTACAACATGAGGAACAACAGTCAAGGAGACATGGCAAAGAGAGTACAGTTGTTTGCCACAGTAAACAAACATGTGGGAAATACATCATTTGACATTAGGGGAAACATACAGTAGTAAGCACATTTCAGATTATACACTCTAGACTAGCTAGTTCAACTGACAGATATATACAGGTCATCATACATAGGAGTGGAGCATAGCTCAAGGACTGGATTGGTCATAATATAACTTATAACACTGTCGTATACACCCCCTAGGCTAGTTGGATCATGGACAGGTATATACAGCTCATCACATTTTTCTAAATATGCACATGTTAGACAGAAACAGAAACACTTGATAGTACAAGTTTCTACCAAGTGACCAAGGTGCAATATGTCATGGTTAGCCTATGACCATGGAGCAATAATGGGTGTAAAATGCTCAAGGCTTTTAGGCAGGAGTAGTCAAAGTCATTGATACAGTGGGGAAAATATCTCCAGGAATTCAATGGAGACACCCTGGGAGGTTCAGACAAAACAATTTGACACTTTACTCTAGGGAGGTTTGGGGCAGTCACACTCTGATGCTAGTTTTAGGAAACCCCACAGGGAATTTTGAAAACTCAGATAGGAGGGAGCAGCTCGGATATCCACAGGCAGCAAATTCCAGAGTCTGGGCACACTTATGGCAAAGTCCCGATCCCCCATGAGGGTCTGGGTAGGAGGGACTTTGAGCATCCCTGATGTGAGAGACTTAAGTTGGTACGGGGTGGGATTCAGTTTAGGCTGAAGCCGGGCCAGCCCCTGGGGGGTGCTAGTTCTGATCACTTTCCCAGAGAGGCATCCCAAACCAAAATCAAGGTATCTAGCTGGTGAGAGCCAGCAGAGTTTCTCATTGCTCACAACGGTGGGTGAGTCGCATGGCAGCCAAGGCAAAATGACAAATGTTATTGCAAGCAGTGTACCACCGGGTGAGATGTGTCTTTGAGAGTGAGCAACAGGTGCAGCCCATAGCTGAGGGAGGGAAGGAGCACACCCTTCGCCAGGGCAAGCCTGGCTGCTGGTGTATATATACTTGGCCCTATAGGCCAGACCCAGTTTGCAGTTTGTCGCCCTGCAGATGTTAAGGATATGATTACCATGTCAAGTTGGGGGTCAAGTGTTACCCAAAGATATTTGATGGAGCTCACTATGCGGTGAGGATCCATCTGTGCTGGTGACGCAAGCAGGCCAATGAGGCTTTGATTTTAGCCATTGAGCCAAAGAGCATAGCCTGTGTCTTTTTCAGGTTCAGGACCAGCTTGTGACTAGTAACCCATGACAATACCCTGTTAGAGTCATCGGTCAGGTTCTGGTTTAGGGTAGTGGCATTCTGGGAGTGAGCCAGGATTACCAGATCATCTGCATACATGGTATATAACCCTTGGACTCCCAGATTTGTGATCATGTGCTTTATTAATTCGGTATTTTAAATCCCAGAACTGCCAAGTATTTTAAAATATATAAAAAAGAGACGGTGAGCCGGACAAACTCAAATTATAGAATGACTCCTTGATTGGAGCCTATATTTAGTCTACATTAACAGCCAGTATTACATTAGTCTTGTGCTCCCACTCTGCCTGTATACAGGATAGACTTAACATGCTTTGGAAGCACCACCACATTTGCAGCCCCTAATATATAAGACATCTTTTGAAAAGGGACTAGCCATAGAGCTAGACCATTCACTCAATGGATGCTTGTAAAGAAGATACTTAAGGTCATTAAATGCTTCTCTGGGCTTTTACCAATTTTTGAAACTCCACAGCACAAAAAGGAGCTGTTGAATTCACTCATTATTTTAAATCACAGACCCCCTATATGAAGAAGACTTGAGTACTTCATTACTTGATATAAAAATAAATGGACTCCTGAAACTGGAGCCACATTGTTGTATATTGGAGTTCAATGATATTTGAATGTTTAGAATGTCTAACTGAAAATTTCATTTTATCATGGGACATTTAGGGCAGATTTTGTAACCCGTAGTGCCTGCAAACTATCAAGGACTCCAGGGTAAATGTGGAGCTTTTACTCATGTGCAAAGTGATGGACTCATGGATGTAGTGAGCCTTTTTCTGACAAGCCAAATTATATATAAATGGCAACTCTCCTTTGTGATTAAGAGCACATTTTATTTTATAATCCAGTCACTGAGAATCGTCTTAGGCACTTTAGGTATTGGCCTATTAACCTGTAAATACATTGGTTGATATGACTGTCTAATTCTGTTTTTAGGAATTATTGTATGTTTTAGGTCTATTATTTAATAGGAACAGCTGGCAGACCCAATTATAAATTGATTTCCATTTGCTGGTGTATGCATGTTAAGATGATA
Source organism: Neoceratodus forsteri (assembly GCA_016271365.2). Classification (NCBI taxonomy): domain Eukaryota; kingdom Metazoa; phylum Chordata; order Ceratodontiformes; family Ceratodontidae; genus Neoceratodus; species Neoceratodus forsteri. The sequence goes on from CM057453.1 coordinate 1,270,444,151, forward strand.
TAAGACAACATATTAATCAAGATAATAACAGAATGTTACAGTAAAGCTCTGAAATAAGGTTCTTATAACAGAATCTTGAGTGCCTGCAGTTTCTCAAGTCAGATTGAATTGGTATATTTATTTTTGTTTGTTGCAGTTTGACATACGTTTACAACACAAAGGTAATCTAGTGTATTCAATACTGAAGTTCTAATTATGTTGCTGTATACCATATATGTATGTATTTGTGTTTTAGTTTTAAGAATATTGTAATGGCTTATGCTGAACAATAAACTTTTGATTTGATATCCACTTATCCAGCTTATTAAAAAAACCTTGATGCCTGCTGGTTTGGGACATCTCCTCCATATGATCTATATTAGACCTATGAAGGAGATTGTCTCTGATGTCAAAATAAGGCTTCGAGACTTGGATAATAGTCAGTTATTTAATCAGCTCTCACTGTTAAAACTGCATGACTATTACAAATCATTCAAGCTTACATGCAGATTTGAGGGGTATCTTATACAACTGACTTGCCATAGACTTAGACGAATCTTTACAAGATTCAGAATAGAAAGTTGCAATGTACAATTTATTTAATTTAGGCAAAAAAGAAATGGAATTCTGTTTCCATATTGTAAATGTGGGATCAAGACAATTGATGACATAAAACATGTTGTACTACTATGTTCACTTTATGAGACTAATAGGAAAATATGGTTAGGTGGGTTGCTAGGTGGTCTCAGTCTCCCCCCTGCTAAAATAATAGAGTATCTTTTTATGACCAAGGACAAACACTAGAAGTAACAGCAACATTTTTGCTGACTACCCATTTATAGAAGTGTATTTATTATAATATGTATAATATACAGTATATATTTATACTTGAAAGTTTGTTGTAACTGTTTTTAGCTTATATGCAGTTTTTTGCTCTGTATGTATTTATTATACATTGTCTAAATTTTGTTGCTGTACTTACAAGTATGTTCCACAGGAATGTATTGTAAATGGGGATTTATTTCGCCAACAAATCAGCCTGTGTAAAAATAAACTTTTAAACAAACAAACAACAACAAACAAATTACCTAGGGGTAAGGTAATCCTTTCTAATTCATCGCACATTTATTCTAAATCCTCTGATGCACTTTTTAGCAAATTAATGTTCTATTGTCCTTTGATGCTGCTACATAACGCTGTTACCTGTATGTGTACTTTTAAATGTCGTATATGTCTTTTTTAAATATTTAGTAGTATATTGTAATAGCTGAGATGCTGATCAATACATTTGTACTTGGCTTGACAGTCAAAGAAGTCAATAAGATTCATCTGGCAGGATCTCCCTTCCATGAACCCATGCTGCCAGGAATTCCACCAGTTCCTCCACTAATATGGACTCCTTGACCTTCCCACTAAAGACATCAGGCTGATTGGTCTGTAACTTTCTGGAACCATCATTCCTTCCACATTTGTGCAGAGGAACCATGTCTGCTGTCCTCTGGTCTCTAGAGACCACTGCTGTGGCCAGTGAGTTATTAAATATGACTGCAAGTGGAGACCCTAATATGAGTGCAGTCTCCTTGAGTATCCAAGGCCATAGTATATCAGGTCCCATAGATTTGTCTACTTTTAGCACGTTTAACTTTTTCATAACATTGTCCTGTGTTATATTGCCAGTGCTGTTTGTGCACAACCCCTCTATCCACAATACCCCACTTCCGGTATTGGTCCTTCTTTTTCCTTTTTAAAACTGAACACAAGTACTGGTTCAGTATCTCTGCCTTGCCTTTGTCCCCATCCTCCCAGCTTTCCCCTTCTTAAGCCTCACAGCAACCCTGACCTCCTGAATATATTTGAAGAATGCTTTGTCTCCCTACTTCACCCGCTTTGCTAGCCTGAGTTCTGTCTCCCCCTTGGCCTTCATGACCTTCCCGCTAGTTTCACTGTCTGTCTTTTGGTACTCCTCCCTCTGTATGCCTTTATACTTTATGAACACCCTCCTCTTTGCTCTGACAGTGTTCTTCACATCTGAAGTGAACCAAAGTAGGCATCTTAATCATTTGCCCTTTGATACTCTTGCAGTGCACCTGTTGCTGCCGCTAACATTTCTGTTTGAATGTTTCACATAGTTTCTCTTCCCCTATTATCTGCTCTACATTCTTCATTTTTTTCCTTAATAGCTCCTCATCTTGTCATGGTCAGCCTTCCTGAATCCCATTCCTTTACTGAACTTGCTCATTGAAGACCTCCATTTGGACCTACAGCTTTAATGTCTTTTGGCCCCTGGATCCTAGAAGTTCCTAGACTGTAACATTTTGGATCATGTCACTGTTGTTTAGTACCAGATCCAACAGGTCCCTTCCCTTGTTGTTTCTTGGACCAGTTGTACTAGGAATGCTCCTGACATGATCCCACCAGGAGCTGATTCCTTGTACGTGTTGTGATTGTGACTTTCCAGTCCACATCTGGCATGTTAATGTCCTGTACTATTACCACTTTCCCTAATTTGGCTGCATTCCTCAGAATCCCCCCCGTTCCTTATCTCACCCCTGGTCCTGGCCTGGTGATCTGTAAGTCACTCGAGCCCTAATTTGTTTCCCATTTCCTGTTGCCTATAGTCCCTGCAGTGTTTCCACTTTTCCTGAGTCTCCCAGGTTATCCATTTCTAGTTCCTGTAGTTCCTCCTGTATGTACAGTGCTTTTCCTCCACCTTTTTTATGTACAATGCTTCTCCCCTACCTTTACCCTTTTCCATGTCTTTCCTGAACAGTGTGCATCCTGGTATGGACATGCCTCTTTCATGGTTCAAGGTTGTCCACAGCTCTGTGGCAGCAAACAGGTTGAGGTTATCTTCTGCAAACAGCCCATGTAGTTCTGGGGTTTTGCTGCCCAGACTCCTTGCATTGGTACACATCCTCCTCCAGCAGCTTATCCCGGCCCTCTCTTTACTATTTTCCCTGTGTTTTTTTATAGCTGGTCACTTATTTGGCAGAGTAAAGCATGTAAGGCCCCTGAAATGTGACATGTGTTGTGTTCCTTGACAGACTGACTCCTCCCAAAACTAGTTAAAACTACCTGTGATGAGTTGTGCCCATCTAGCTCCCAGCACCCTGCTGGAAAACAAACCTCCCTTACTCTGGTGGTCTAGTTGTTGCATGGAGGGGTAAAGAAGTGCCATTGTTCTGTTTTACTCCTAGTATGTGCAATCCTCTGGCATACAGAATGTAGTGTCTGACATAGATTGAGTCCTCAGGCCAATGAACTCATACCCTTTGTCATTAGGTCAAGGACATGCTTACAGCCCAGCTTGCGCACTCATTCCTAACATAGGCATTTTACATGTACACAAGGGACATAACAGTACTGTATTTGTTAGAAATATTGGGCTGTAGGTGTAGCATTAATTTTTATTTTAGCACTCTGCCTTTAAATTGTTAGAGCACTGACAGTTTGGAGATGTTTTGGATGAGGCTTTGTGTAATAGTTTCATGTATGGCCTAAATTTATGTGCAATACAAAAGAAACTACATGTACTGTAGAAGTAGATTTAACTTTACATAAGGCTATATAAGTAGTAGTTAGTCATAAGACTGTATTAAAAAGCAAGCAAGTTTGAAGCATGCAGGGCCCAAATTCTCAAAATAAGCTCCAAGGTGCCAGAATGTTTCTGTTGTGGTATGCAAAATGGGTCTACTACGAACTCCTGACAGTCACTCACCCAATGTCCAATAGCCTAGCTCCATTTGCCTGACATTCTTTTGCCCAACAGTAGAAATCTGTCCGTGACAGAGGTGATTTTATGTTTCAGGGCTTTGCCTCCCGCAAATCCCTTACTTAAATATAATCACCTCCTCCGCAGGCATATTCCTACCATTGGGCAAGTGAATGTCTGGCAAATGGAGTCGGGCTATTGTACGTCAGGTGAGTGACTGTCAGAATTTCATAGGACTCCTAAATGGAACACTTAGCTGATGCATGCTACTATTACAATTCAGAAAGTCACCAATGTTATGAGACTGGGCATCTTAATGAAAGTGCAAAAAGAACAACAGCACAGACAATAAAGACACACACACTCAAAGGGAAACACAAAGAAAATTTAAGAAATTAAAACAAAACTGTCAAAGTAAAACAAGTAGAACACACAAGTGATAGTGTGGATACATCTGCTAAAGACACACAGAACAGAACTACAAATGGTCCATTTGTACTATAAAGGCTTTAAAATCAAAACAGCATCCTGATATTACAATTGAACTAGAAACTGAGAAGGAACCCATGATAATGGAGTGTGACACAGATGCATCAATGTCCTTGCCACCTGTGCAAATATACCAGGAAATATTTAAGAGAATTCACTGTTGCATACAAAGGATTAAAAAATTCATGGGTCACACTGCAGCTGTGATTGGAAAATTGGAGTTGGCTGTCACAAATGAAACTCAAAAGACCAAAGACTTGCCACTGTATGTAGTCCAAGGGGGTTATAGTCTGATGGGGGGTACTTGTCCTGCTGTGTAGAGAAATGGTTGCCTTCACTCCAGCTCAATTGTCAGAAGATTAGGTCAGTGTATGTGAAAACTGACTTAGAAAAATGCTATATAGATACCATCGGCAAGATTTAGAGAAATGCATCTGTTTTTCAGACACGAGTGTGGAATTCCAACTGAAAAGTTATACCACAAAAAGTTGATCTTAGTTACTGGATAGAATTCCATAGTTGTGTCCAAGAAATGAGTGCGAGTCCAGCAGCTGTGGCAGAAATTATTGTAAACTGTGGGAGTTGTTGCAGATGCATCCAGATGTCTATGGCTTGAATGCAGACATCTGGAGGCACCTGTGTGGATGCAGCACGTGTCCAAAATATGGACACTAGTGTTGTGTCCACCCCTTTTAATATCCCACTGCATCTTTTTGACAACCAGTTGGGGACTGTGGCAGCCATGGAGTTTAAGCTGAAGTAAAGGAAGACACTTTGCCTCAATTTTTTAAACCCCACTCTGTACCAGACTGTATGCATTAAAGAGAAAAATTGCAGAGGAGCTATAAAGGCAAGAAAGATTTGATGTTTAGTTTAGTTTAGTTTATTGTTCTAGGAATTATTACCTTTGAGCCAATGGCTGTTTTACAAAGGTTCCACATCATCAATGTACAAACAAACAAGACATGTTACATAGAATGGTCAGCAAATTATAAAGGTTTCAATAAGCCAGTATAATACAGTACATTACAGGAAAAAAACAAAACATTGGAGGAATGGTCAAGGTGGGAAGGGTAGGAGGAGATATGGAGAGGGGAGCAGACTTAGAGTAGTTAGAGATACTCAGATGCCTTTGTCAAGAAAGGAACAGAGGAGGAGGAGGAGGATGAAAAACAGTAAAGACAGCCATGAGGGAAGAATCATTAGTCAAGGCAGTCACAGGAGCTAGAGGCTGAGAGGTGAGAGTAAAGCATAGATTTGAAAGCTCCTAGTGACGTGGAGGATGTAATGAGTGAGCTCAGGGCATTGTACCAGCTGGGGGCACGATAGGCAAAAGATCTTTGGCCCTGTGTGGTCTGGCATCTGGGGACCTGGAGAGGCTGGTGTTCCAATCTTCTGGTGGGACGGATGCAGGTATTCAGGCAAAGTAGGTCTTGGATACATGGTGGAGTGCGGCCCAAGATGGATCTTTTTGCCATCAAGCATGTGAGGTACCTTATGCAATTTGTGAGTTGCAACTGTCCTGTTTCAGTGTAGAGCTCACATGTATAAGTACGTCTTTGCGCCCCAGTGAGCAGCTGACAGACCTTGTTTAGGGAGGTTGTGATGCGCCTTAGTGCGGTGGTAGTGGCAGAGCCATAGATAATTAAGCCACAGTCTATGATTGAGATGACAGAGCTTTGGATAGCAATCCTCAGCACAGCTTGGGTAAGGAATTGCCGGTTTCGGAACAGGATACCAATGCGCTGGTTCACCATTTTCGCTGTGTTATCAATGTGGGTTGGAAAGGTAAGACCTTGATCAGAGGTGATTCCAAGGTATTTAAATGTTGACACTTGTTCAAGGGTATTTCCTGGGTATGTTTTGATAGTAAGTGGAATTTGTCTTTTTCTGTTTTGTGGACTGGAGAAAAGCATGGATTTTGTTTTTTTGTGATTTAGGACCAGCTTGTGATCTAGGAACCACTTTTCAACATTGGAGAAAGCAAGTTGCAGGCTCTGGAGTAAGGATTTCAGGTCCTTATGAGAGGAGAGAATCACGGCATTGTCAGCATAAAGGATTATTTGTTCCGGGCAGGATTTGGGGAGACAGTTTAGGAAAAGGTTGAAAAGGAGGGGGCCTAGGATTGACCCCATGGAACACCTGAGAGGACCGGTTTTGAGTCTGAGAGAACTTCTGAGATTTTTACTGATTGAGAGCGTTGGGCTAGGTAACTTTTAACCCAGGCACCTGGTCCTTCTGAGAGCCCAAGACTGTGTAGCTGTGTGATAAGTAAGCCATGGTGAACAGTATCAAACGCCTTTGTTAGGTCAATGAAAACAGCTCTGGTTTGATATCCTTTGTCCAAGGCAGTGTGAATTTCTCCTGAGAATTCCAGTAGGGCGGTCAACATACTGTGTCCTTTCCTATGTCCATGTTGCTGCAAGCAGAGTATGCTATACTTATGCAGGTAGTCTGAGAGTTGGTCAGCCACTATGCATTCGAGGGCCTTGGAGAGGGGTGGAAGTATAGATATAGGCCGATAGTTTCCTGGTAGGGACTTGTCACCACTTTTGAACACTGGTGTGACTATAGCAGACTTCCATTTTCTGGGAAATTGACTGAGGCAGAGGGAGAGATTGAAAATTTTGGTGAGTGGGTGCACCACCTCTTCCAGGGTAAGGGACAGAATTTTAAGATCAATAGTATCACTGCTTGCCCTGGATTTAGAGATGGCCTATTTTATATATTTGTAGACTTTATGTGCCTTAACTATTTTGAAGTGGAAAAGCAGTTGGTCAGGTGAGGCAGTAGGAGATGTTGGTTTTGGCGAGTCCATGTCAGAGAAGAAGTCTGGTGGGAGAACCCCACTGAGGTCAGTGAAAGTTTTATTTAAGGCCTTTGCCATGACCATTGGGTCTAGGGTAGTGGTTCCATTGACAGTCATTATAGTGGGAGAGGATTTGGACTGCTTACCTGTGATATTTCTGATGTTGTCCCAGAATGATCTCCCGTCACCCCAGGAGTTTGCAAGGGCATTTTTGAAATAGGAGCTCTTCATTAGTCGGATTAGACTGGTACATTGGTTTTGTGCCTGTTTATACTTCTGGATATCCGTCAAGGAGCCTGTGGCTCTGGCTATGGCCCAGAGGTGGTCCCTAGCTTTGAGTTGGGCCAGTAGTTTGGCCATGAACCAGGGATTTGAGAGCGCTTCGATTTTACGCTTTTTTACTGGTGCGTAGGTGTCACAGGCAGTGTTGAAAGTTGTGATAAAATAATCTAGGGCTGTGTCAACATCTAAAGTATTGTTTATTGGGGACCAGTCTTGCTGTAAAAGACAGGTCTTGAGTTTAGTAAGGTTTCCATGGGGTAGCACTCTGCTTGAGATGTTTTTTGGAGGTGGTTTTTGGAACTTATTTGTCCAGGTACAGATCACAGGGGAGTGGTCACTGAGAGATTCCGGGAGAACAACTGTGTTTTTTATGCAGGCTGGGTGGCTAGCAAGGATCCAGTCAATGAGAGTGCAAGTTCCAGTTTTGTAGTTTTTTCTAGTGGGGGAGCTCACCATCTGCGTTAGGTTAACTGCTAGGATAGCATCCTTGAGGGACCCAGCATCTGATGTGAGCCAATTTATATTAAAGTAACCAAGGAGAAGGAGCTAGGTGTCAGGTGGTTGCAATCTTACAAATTCAAGAACAGTCTGGAGACTGGACCCTGGATCTTTAGGAGGGATATGGACAGTGGCCACAGTAAATACTTTATTTTGGGCACCAAGTAGTAGCTTGACAGGGAGAAATTGCACAGAGGAGTTAGTGGTGGAAAAGCAGACAGGGTGGCTAGAGAGGTTGTCCTTAATGTAAATAGCACAACCCCCCATTTTATTAGTCTTGTCCAGTCTGAAAATATTGTAGCCTTGTAGTGAGATGGCATGGTCCGGAGTCCTTGGTGTCAGCCAGGTTTCAACAATGGCTAGTATGTTGGGATTGTGTTGACTGGCAAAGACTTGACGGGATGCCAGTTTTGGAAGGAGGCTACAGATATTTAAGGTGGCGATGGTGAGACCCCCCTCCATTTTTGCTAGATTTGTTACCCTGGTAGAAACAGGGACAGGGTTTGGATGGACACTTCCTGACATCAGAAGGAGGAGGAGTAGGAGTTTAAGGGACATCTGCTGCAGCTCATAGTATAACATGTAACACCTCTGTTTCTTGTTAGTTTGAGTACAGTGTACTCGTTTAGGGTCCCAGCGTAGGGTAATGGCTAGGAGCAGGTGTCGATTTGTCAACTTTCTATTGGCGTGAGCTGTCATTTGCACCCAGTCCTTTGTAGGAGGGTGCCACAAGTGAGGGTAGGGAGGATTTTCCATGGTGCCAGGTTGCTGGTATCAAGCTTGAATGGTTAGTGTGAGAGGTAGAGGAGACTGCAAATGTTTACTGTAGCAAGGGTGAGTGTTCCTGAGTGACTCGTGGTGAGCTACTGTGGACCAGAAAACTGATTGTTACTGTAGATCAAAGACCCAGAAAGTGTTAAATTCCAGAAGGTGATGAACATTAGCCTAGTGCATATGCAGGATGTAAAAATCCTTTGTTAGAATCTTCCCTTTGTTCTCCAAAACAGTTGTGAATAGACTTCAAATGTTATAAAGAAACAGGACTATTCAGAGTGGGCTGCACCCACTGCATCAATCCAAAAGACAGATGGGTTCATTCATGTATGTGGGGACCACGAAAGTACCATTAACTAACATTTGGAAGTACTTATGTACCCATGCCAAGACCTGCAGAACTGTTTATACAACTAACTGAGGGCCAGAAATTTTGAAAGCTAGACCTTTCTCAAGCATCTCAACAGCTGATGCAAAATGAAAACTCCAGAGACTGTTACCATAAACCCAGGCTCACTGAGCATTATATTACTACAGAAGACTGCTATATGGAACTGCATCAGCTCCTGCCATTTTTCACTTATCAATAGATAAAATTCTGCAAGGCTTGCCAGTAGGTTGTTGTTATATACTGTAGATGAAATAATTTCTGGGAAAAATGATGAGGAGCTCAACTGGAATTTAGAGTTTGTCTTAATGCGTTTAGATGAGTATGATTTAAAGTTAAAACATAACATATTTTTATTTCTGAAATCCTCAGAATAGCTTGGATTCATTGTAAATGCTGAAGGAACACACCTGACACCATCATCGGTGGAGGCTGCTGTAAATGTTCTTCCACCACAGAATGTTAAAGAATTGTAGTTGCTGCTTGGACTTGTTAATTACTATAGGAAATTAATTCCCAACATGTCCACACTTGTAAATCTGCAGAACAAGTTGCTATGTTATAAAGTTATTTGGAATAGGAGTTTAGAATGCAAAAGAGTTTTTGTAAACTTGAAAGCAATTTTAGTAGTGACTGATGTCCTAGAGCATTATGATCCAGATAAATCAGGGACTCTTCCTGTAGCTGCTTCTTCCTATGGACTAGGAGCTTCTATCTCTCATTCTGACCATTTGGGGGACATACTTGTTGCCCATGCATCACGATCCATGACACCATTTGAGCACAATTATGCACAGATTGAGTAAAAGGCTTTAATGTCATTTTTGGAGTATAGAAATTTAGTTAATATTTGTATGGCTGACTATTCACATTAATCACAGATCATAAGCCTCTTACTGTAGCTTGAGCATAGGACCAAAACAAGGAATACAGGTACCAGTAACATAGGAACAGAAACATAGAATTTGTTGGCAGATAATGACCACTTGGACCACCTAGTCTGCCCATTTTTCTCTGCCTATAGTATCACTGCAGATCCTACTTGATCTCTGGCCCATTCATCCACCCACCCCTTCCCTTTCCCTAAGATTCCCTTATGCCTATCCCATGCATTCTTGAACCCTACCACTGTTTTCACCCTTACCACCTCCACTGGAAGACTGTTCCTGGAATCCGACAGTCTTTTCTGAAGAAGTACTTCCTCACATCTCTCCTGAATCTTTGCCCCTTCAGCTTCTTATCATGCCCCCTTGTCCTTGAACACTTTTTTTCTGAAAAATACTTTACTCTTACTACAGTAGCTGTATCAAAGCTGTAGAGCTGTTTTATAAAATTAATGAAATAAAGCTCCACACTCATGGTGGTTATAGTTTAATGCAAATGCTCATTTTATTGGCAAGAAGTGCCTGGAAGAAAACCAAAAAGACCCTAGCATCTCGGCCTTACAGCAGGCCTTCTAACAGGGGCAAGTCTGGCAGAGTGATTAACCCCAGGTGTTCATTTAAACAACAAAATTTAAAGTGACACACACATTGAATTAAAGTGCCAGCATTCCATACTATAAAAAGTAATACAAAATGTCAGAAAAGTATTACTTCTTATAGTATGGAATGCTGGCACTATTCAATAATGTCACCCAATTTAATATTTAATGAACACCTGTGGCTCTTTCTTTCAGGCTGAAGGCCTGCTGTTTTAATGAGAAACTGAATTTCTTCAAGTACTTCTTGCCAATAAAATGAGCATTTGCTTTAAACTATAACCACCACGAGTGCAGAGCTTTATTTAATTAATTTACTAGCTTGCTGCTTTGCTCCAGCACCGCTGAGTCCTGTGCACATATTTCCTGGATTATAAAACTGATGATCTGCCAGTATGATATCAACTATTGCTCTTTTGAAGCAAATGCTAATAGCTTTTAGAAGTTGCCCCTTGAAGAAAGCAACGTAGCTCCTGAAGAGACCTGCTACTGCACCCATGAGGCCACAAGCCTGAATCTTATTCAGAGCAGTCAGTTATCTGTTACTTCAAAACAAATTAGCCAAGCAAGATCAAAAGGTATTGTTTTGTGACTGTGGGTGGAGCCTACAGCTATCTTGCTGTCTGTAGCTGGAAAAGTGGAGTACCGTGGAACACATTTTTGGAGTTTTCATTGTATCCTTCCACACCTACAAATCACTATGTCACTTGAAATAAAATACTCCCTTCTTTCTGTTTAGAATAATGGAGGCATAACTCCAAGCTACTTATCAGATCGCCATTTGGAAACTGAAACAGCTTGTTAAATATTGGTTGCTTATTAAACAGGAGATTTGTTTACCCACATTGAATTGCAACAAGTTGCACAATTAAATACTTAACATTTAAACATTTTCTTGCTACTAGCTTCAGTTGGGCAGGTATTGTCTTTCAAGAATGATTCATACCTCATAAATGTCACTCTTTCCCATCAACAAATGTAAAAAGATTTACACTGTTTTTTAACCTCTAAAGACACTATCTGATAAGAACTGTCTCAGACATATGCCAGATCTTCTGTGAACTATCCAGTCTAAATATATAGCAATCAGAAGGCATTTTTTACTATGCTTTTGGGGGGAAAAATATATTGAGCTACAGCACACACACACCATCCTCATGGCCACAACATTCAAAATAAATACTGCCATCTAATATGTTATAAAACAATAAAGAAACTGTTTATGTCAGTGAACACAGTAAAGTTCAGTTTACAGTAGATTTCCTTTAAGTATATCTTTTCCTATATTTTGTATCCTGAATAGTGCTGGGGAGATGCTACATCTCATTGTCATAAGAAGCTTCATTTTACACATTTTTGCACTGTATTTACTCAGGATGTCCCAGATTAGATGCGATATCTTGTTTTCAATAGGGTCATGAGTTCACAAGGTTTTAATGTATTTATTCAGGGTAGACTAGTCCAGATGTAAAATATTGTTTTCAGTGTGCTCTGATTTTACGCAATGCAGCATAATATTGTGTATATGTAAAGCCCCACTGAAAATAAGATGCCATGTCTTCTGTGAACTAGCCAGGCTAAATATATAGCAATCAACCAGCATATTCTAGGAAAACACATTGCAAAAATGTGTAAAAGGAAGACCAAATTTAAACTGCCTCTCTGCAGATCTGCTTTGTGCAAATTCATTAGAAATAATGAGTAAAAGTATCCCAAAAGATGTCCACAGCTGTATCGTCTCTCACTAGAGTTTGTTATTTAAGTTGTTGCATTTTACACTAAATGGATGGTGACCTTATTTCTGCAAAAGGGAACTTACAGTTCTGGAAGGGTACATCATGGGACATAAAGACAATAATTACCACAAAATATCATCATCAGATATTGCCAGAACTTCATAAGTTCTGTGGGTATACAAGTATACATCTAGGCATGGTATAGTATGTATGAAAGCTTTGCAAAAAAATATAGAAATGTTACAGACAGAAGACTTGGAGTCCATTGCATGTGCCCTGTCCTACCTATAGATACCACAGACAAAGCTGAGTTTCTTGGTCTGAGACCCCAGATGTGAGTCTGACCTACTTGTCACATTGTTCCCTTCCTCACTGCCTGACCTCACAGTCACTATACCACTGTACTTGTCCAATCCCACCTTAAAGCCCTGGACAGCCTTGGATCCTACTAATGTACATGGTAGTCTCTTCCAATTGTCCAACACGATCTCTGTGATATAGTATATTCTTACACCCTTTTAAATGTACCCCTCACCAGCTTGTACTCATGTTGATTTTTGGTGCCTGACTCCTCACTACAGTTGAACAGTGTTGATCAGTCACCTCCATTGACGCTATGGATGAATTTATTAATCTCTATCATTTCCCCCCTTTCCCATCTTGCATTGAGCATGTGCATGTTAAGGCTAATCAGCCACTTCTCCATTTTAGTGGTCCTTCTCTGCACCATCTTGAAGTGATCCTAGTCTTTCCATAAGTAGGGGCTCAAACACTGGGAGCAGTGCTCCAGGTGTTGCCTCACCAAGGACCTGTACAGTTGTTTTCTGCTATCACATTAAAACAACACCTCATAGTTCTACCAGGTATACCCCTGGGAAGACATGTATGCACTAGATAGAAAACTATAAGACCTGGCTGATTTGTGCAACACAAGACGAAAGTCATCCTCTCCAGAAAAGAAAACTAGGTATGTCACAAACCCACTAAGCAGGTCAGGCCCTCTGCTCCTACAGTGCCAACCTCCAAGCGCAGTATTGTGAACAGTTAACAGAACAGGGTAACCCTCCTGTCTGTTTTGTGAGTTCTAATCAAACTTTGGTCTCATGTTCTGGAGGGATTCAAACTGTGAACCTCTTACTAGTGTGCCCAATGTACAGGCTCAGATAATTCTGCTCTTCGGTGGGGGGCAGATATCTTTTGCCTATGGGCACCTAACCAGGCGTACAAAATGAACCCTTAAAACTCTATTAAAGACCTCAGAATAAACCCTTACCTTTTCCCAGTTTGGTAAAACCAGTAGGCTTTGTACATTGTCAGCTTTAACGATATATGCTTCCCTTGTCAAAGAAAGAATTTCAAAGGCACACCAGGTAGTCTCTAAAAATAGAGGTTTACTTAAAATAGATAAAATGCAAAATGTAAAACATAGAATCATATATCACAAAACATACAATCTTTTAAAACAATAAGGTTTAAAAAGTGCAAATTCCTACCAATAGTACACTTAGACCTGTCTACCTAATGTATTCGTATCTTCTTATAGTGCTGTAGATGTTTCCAAAGTCTGTTACAGCATAATTAAAACATTGTCTTGACCCTGCCTTCTCCATGATGTCACTCAGCCCCTCCTCTGTTTATTAAAAATTATACAGTCAGGATGTCTTCTGTCAGGAGGTAAATTAATAGGTAAGATCAGCAGAAAAAACTTGTTTCCCCATATGACTTCCTAATTAAGTCTGTAATTTTCCAAGTCCTTTCTTTCATCCATGAGCAGCATCCTTTCTCAAGGACATCAAATGACTTTTATGACTTCGCACCCCTATGACATAACCTGTAACCTTCCTCTAAACGCCTTAAAAGTTTATGATTTTCCAGACTAGCAGCTGGCAGCGGCAATTAAGCTAGATAAACAGGAGATCCTTGATTTAGGTCTCTTCTAGCCTGTAATTATCTCCTGGCTTTTATCTTTTAGCTGAAACAGCATGTCTCATGAGAGACACTCAATAACACATTTTTATATTACAAAAAGCATAGATTAATCAGACCCAGCTGTACAAGCATCACAGGTTCTCAGAACTGGAAGATTCAGTGCTCGTTGTGATAACAAGAATGGTAAATGGAAGTGGGTTTAAGATGCCAGCCTCACAAAACTTGGACCAATTATTTGTAGAGTCCAAGTATGAGATAGTACCTATTAAAGGCACAGAGATCAGCTGATATATTTAGCAGGTCTGCAGGAATGTGAACCTAATATGACAGAAAACTTTGAACTAGAAGTGTCTGTGGCCAATATTCCTAATCCTGTGGAATTCTGTCAGTCATGTAGAATGTGCTACAGCCTGCTGCCACAACAGATCATCTGGCTCAGAACCTATCAACACAAAAGAAGCCTGAGATCCTGAGATACCACCTCCTACAGCTGCAAGCAAGAAGCTGCACAGACCTCAAAATGCTAGAAGAACATCAGGTTAGTAAGAATAAGAGGAGAATGAACCCACTCTGGTTCTCAAAGGAGGTGGCAACCAAGGTAAAGGAAAAGTATAAAGCATTCAGAAAGTACAAATAGAAAATGAATGAGGGCAACAAAACAGAGTATAAAGCAAAATTAAAAGAGGCACAGAAAGTAATAAGAAGTGCAAAGGCCAAAGTTAAGAATAGCTCAGGGAGTAAAGAAGGGAGACAAAACCTTCTACAGGTACACACGGGGAAAAAAGGAAGACCAAGGGAGGAATTGTCAGAATTACAAAAAAGGATGGGCAGCACACAGAGGAATATAGGGAGAGAAAGCAGAGGCACTCAGTGAGTACTTCTGCTCCGTCTTCACAGACAAAGCAGATGGCAATGGGCTGACGCTGAGTAAAGGGATTTTCCAGTTGGGGGAATAGACATGAGTCCCTTCACAGAGTAAAGGATTCTGGAAGAACTCAACAAGTTGAGTGTGGAGAAAGCAATGGGCCAAGGTGGGATATACCCAAGAATACTGCAAGGACTTGGGAGGGAACTATCAGCCCCCCTGGAAAGGCTCTTCAACAAATCATTGATGAGCGGGTAGGTTCCTGAGGACTGGAAAAGGGTGACAGTGTTGCCGCTCCATAGGAGCAGGAGCAAGGAGGAACCTGGTAACTACTGACCAGTTAGTCTCACCTTAGTCATAGGAAAACTAATGGAGTCCCTGTTGAAGGAAAGGATAGTACCCTTCTTACAGGATAGTGTTCAGCTTGAAACAAAACAGCACGGCTTTGTGGCAGGGAGGTCCTGCCAGACTAACCTGGTAGATTTCTTTATTCGGGTCACCAAAGCAGTAAATCGGGGGTGGATGTGGTATACCTGGACATAAGCAAGGCCTTTGACTGTTTCACACAGAAGACTGGTCAACAAAGTGGAGAACATGGAAGTTGGGCATAAAGTAACATGCTGGGTTACAAACTGGTTGAAGGGGAGAACAAAGAGGGTTTTAGGAAATGGCACACTGTCAGAAGAGGGTAGGGTTACTAGCGGGGATCTGCAGAGCTTGGTTCTGGGGCTGATCCTTTTCAACATATTCATCAACAACATCACTGATGGACTGTAGGGGAAAGTGTACCTGTTTGCAGATAACAGCAAAACTGGCAACAGAGTTGACACAGCAGAGGAGCATCAATGCAGGGAATCCAATCTCTAAAAGCTGGAGAAATGGTAGAAAAACTGGCAATTGAGATTTAAGGAAAAAAATACAAAGTCACGCACCTAGGAAAACATAACCCAGTGAAAATGTACTCAATGGGAGGGGATCAGTTGGCAGCTACTGGGCATGAGTGCAACCTGGGGATCAACAGGCAATGTGAGAAGGCAGCACTGAAAGCTAGTGGCATCCTGTGATGCATAGAAAGGGGCATCACAAGCAGGAGGCAAGAAATGATCATGCTTCTGTATCGGTCCCTGGTGAGGCCTCACATGGAATACTGCATCCGTTTCTCAAGGCCACACCTCAAGAGGGACATAGATAGACTGGAGACAGTACAGAGAAGAACAACAAAAAAGGTGCAGGGCTTGCATCAAAAACTATATGAGGCAAGACTATGTGAACTCAACTTTTACTCCCTAGAGCAGTGCAGAAATTGAGGAGATATGATAGAGACATTTAAATACCTGAAGGGAAACAACAAGGTGCAGGTGCAGAACCACTTTCAGGCGAATGATTATAACAGGACAAGTGGGCATTACCTTTGTCTTAAAGGAGAGAGGTTCAGGACCAACATGAGGAAATTCTTCATGGAGTGTGTGGTCAAACCTTGGAGTAGCCTGCCAGAGGGGCTAGTGGGGGGCAAAGACGGTGGGTGAATTCAAGAGAGCATGGGACAGGCATTGTGAGATGCTCAAGCAGTCAAGCAATATGGAGAAAGCTAAGTGTGGGGGGTTGGAAACCACAGCAGACTAGATAGATCACATGGTCCCCATCTGCTGGCAATTTCTGTTTCTATGTTACCTATTTAGAGGACTTTAAAACAAACTAAAATGGTAGGGCTTAATCAATCACAGGGCACAATAATCCATTGACTAAGTTTCAGGGTACAGGTAGTCTGTCCTGTCCTTGTAGTTTGTTTTGCTATCAAAATTGAAGTTATTCTGTTTGCAAGAAAGAGATAAAGAAAACTAATGCAAATGAGTAAACAATTTGTGTTTTAAAGTTGTTTCGAATTCAGAGTTAAAAATTCTTACAAATAGTATATGGGCATTTTGAAACTCAAAGTGCCTTTTGCAGGCCAAGGATTTTATTTATTTATTTTTTTGGCAAACTTTATTTTGTTTCAGAGGGGAAGGTGTTATGAATATTGTATATTGTGTTCATTCTATCTTGCACTGTAGTTTGGTTTAGCAGACATTCTGTACACCAGAGAGTGCTACTTTGTACCAGTATTCAGGAAGTGGAGATTGCATAAGTAATCAATAAGACATGACAGGATGCTGATTGTACTGGTTCCGCCCTCAGAATGCGCCCGTGTTAGGGCACCGAGTCACTATGGCACCAATCGCCAATGTCACTGACCACTCTTTTTACAGGTGCCACCCTTTGTGGAGGACCCCACTCCCTCTAACTATATATACAAACCCCGGGGGGGTGGACCTTGGGGAGGGGGGGGTGACAAACTTGGGGTTTGGTGCCGTAGTGATTCGGCACCCTAATGCACTGCAGTGGGTTGTGCTGTCACAGCGGCACACCTGGGAGCATAGTAAGGTACACAGCCACAGACCAAGTGCTTTCAGCCCCTGGAAGTGCAGTAGTGGTGACTCAGTCAACACTCTGATGTGTCTTATTGTGCTTATAAAATGGGTAATTAGGCAAATAAAAGAGTAACAAGCATTTGTCAATGCCAGATGTTCACCACTGCTATAGAAGCTGTGGGGTGCTAGATGCTTTGCGTAACTGTGTGGTGTGGTGGTGTGGGACATGCTGGCAGAGGGATAAAATAAGGCATCTTGTGTTAAAACAAAGTATGTAACCTGCCTTTTGTAACTTAAGATTATTTAGATATCTGTAAAGGAAGCCATGGACTGTAAAGGGAGTCGAGAGCGAGTGAGTTCCATTGTTGTAGTGTAGTGCAACTGAGCGGTGTTAATGGTAGTAAAGGAGGTTATACTACGAAATATTGAAACTACGTTCCTCAAGTTTCAGTAACCCGACACCAACAGTACGAATCACAGTTTCCCGACACAGGAAATTTTCCTGCAGCAAGGTTAATTTAATGTTTCAGGGGGCTTCGCCCCCCACACCCCTCTTAATTTATATGGCTAACCCTGCCCAGAGGCAAAATTCCAGTGTCGAGAAATCATGTTTAGGGTTGCTTACATTGGGTTACTGAAACTTGGGGAACAGAGTTTCGGTTTCTCAAAATACTCCCATAAAGGATGTGCTGCCAGAGGTTTAAATCAGTCATCTTCTGCTAAAAAGTTTATTTGTCTCAGCGGGGGCCACATTGTAATGTCAGTCAGATGGAGACAGCCTGTAAACAGGGTTGGGACATGGCTATTAAATTCTGAGGAAATGGCTAATACTCTGATAGAGGCTCTGTCCCATGACCAGACAGGTTTGAACAGATTAGACGGGGTTTGGTGATGCAATTTTTGCATCAGAAACTGCTTGTCAGTTCTGTCTGGTGGCAGGTGCGACCTGTACAGGGGCAAAGGTGTCAGAAATAATCTGAGGATCCCTCTCCTACAATTAACCAAACTGCAATTTGCTTTTCAAATAGCTCACACCTCCCACCTTCCGAATGGGGGGAGGGGGTGAAAAACTGTTGTACGATTAATGTTTCCATTTTTAGTTTCTTCTGCACTGTCAATGCTGCCTCGCTGTGACAGTGTGAGCCACAGATTCTTGTATTCCCACATTCTGTTATCTGGCAGAATGATGTAGGGCATGCAGTTCATTCAGGCAGAGAATGCACAAGGCTGGAGGTGCTTAGACAGAATAACGTTCATTTGAATCAAAGACAGTCCAGCACTCACCACCACAATAAAAGCTGTCCAAACTCGGAATAGGTGTGCAAATCTTTTATTTAAGGTGCTCAGTGACACACGTCACGTTAGGTTGTGTTGTCCCAATCAAATGGGTGAGAGCAAGATTTAACCAATCAGAAGGTGGTAGTACCCATTTTATGAAGCTGCAATAACATGTGCATCTTTGCTGTGTAGTGTCATATTCCTTGCAACATAAATACAGGTACAGACACAAAAACACTCCAAGACTCACCTGAAGGGAAGATATTTAAAATTCTAGAACAAACCAATGCAAATCTCACACTTTAACAATTTATTTTTTACAGTATGTTCTGACATTTGGGTTTGATAACAGAGCCATAAAACCTAATGTGTTAGTTGTCAGCATCTTTTTCATTCTTTTCTTATGTCAGATATCATATAATTGCACTGAACATATAGAACTGTTCATTTTTACTTCCCATTGCTATCTATAGATTAAATATTTGCATGTCAAAACATGACATAACATGGAGAAGGTTCAGGAAACACAATTATGTAAAGAGTTAATGGTAGCTGACTCACTGTGAGAGCTAATGTCCATTTACCATCAACCCAAACCACAATGCAAACGTGGTACTGACATATGGAGAACAGATACTGCAGTGAATGCTGACCTCTGTAGCTTCACGTTCTTTCCCCTTAAAAGGCATGTTTATTTTAGCACACAAAGAGAACTGCCACTGGCAACCATGGTTTCTCCTTTTATCAAACTTCAAGTCAACAGTGTCTTCCTGCTTGCAGTCTGGTTTAGTAGTGTGCTGTCTCACTTCACTATGCAAAACAGCACACCAAGCAAAAACCTGAGACTTGCCCAATGCTGCTTTCTTTCTGCTCCACAGAGAACAGGAAAGGTCTTGGGAACTCTAAACAGAGAAAAACATGAAGTACACTTTTAAAGGGTTAGTGGTTTACCACTAAACTGCACCACAAATGCTGTAACTTTAAATGAGCTCACAGTTTAAAAGGTATATTTCTAATCCAGCAAGTCTACCGGAAAAAGTAAAACTTCTACTACCTGAAACACACCTTTTGAAACTGAATTCTGCTTTTATTAGTGGGGGTTAGGCAATCGCCATTCATTTTGTGAAGGAACTGCACGTATTCCATTACCTACTCCATGTATTAGTAGGGGTATCACAAGTCGTAAGAGGGAGGTAATAATCCCTCTTTACAAGACACTGGTTAGGCCCCATCTGGAGTACTGCATGCAGTACTGGAGGCCACACCTTCACAAGGACACTTACCAAACTGAGGCAGTCCAGAGTAAGGGCAACCAAAATGGTGCAGGGACTGCATCAAGAAACATATGAGGACAGATTAATGGAGCTCAATATGTATACCCTACAGCAAAGGAGGGAGAGAGGTGATATGATTGAAACATTCAAACACCATAAGGGCATTAACAAGGTGAAAGAGTCTAGCATGTTTCAATATAAGAAAAATAGCAGGACAAGAGGACACAGCATGAGATTAGAGGGAGGCTGATTAAGGGGTAATGTGAGGAGGTTCTTTTTCACAGAAAGGGTGGTGGAAAGGGTGGTGGATGCATGGAACAGCCTACCTCAAGAAGTGGGGGATATGAATACAGTGCAAGGCTTCAAACAGGCATGGGATAGGCATAAGGGAGCAATACAGATGAGTATGAATAGATAGGCCATTGACAGAGCAAATGCCGATGGCACAGTCATAAGGCAGGAAAAGAAATGGGCAGACTGGATGGGCCTTGCGGTCCTTATCTGCTGTCAACTTCTATTTTTCTATGTTTCTATCCCAGCTGCCTACTCTACTAAATCACGCCTGCTGGCTCATTTCTCAAAAACATACACCTGCAGCCAGCAGTCTCACTTTTCCCAGAGTTTGCAATAACTCTTACTCCACTACCCTGCGTCAAGTCCACCTAAACAATATTTTTTCCTTTTTATCATAATACTACAGTAGCACTCCTATAGTTAGGGTTAAAGTGATGCTCAAACCCAGATTTTCGTACCATAATACAGTGACCACCCATGAATGCAATAAATTGAGATTTAAAATACATATTTTTGTGGTTGGATCTCTGGAACATAAAAACTTAATAATGATTGGTCCAATGGTTTGAAAGTTCTAGAATGCTGAAAACATGGAAAAACTGATCTCCTTTTTTTTCCCCTTATTGATATTGCAAAAAAAACAGCGTTGAGTCACAACCCAAATCTTTCAGTTTAGTTAGAGTTTGGCCCAGGATGATTCTTCACTGTGTACAGTTGTGTTCTGCATCACACTGTATTCCACCATTTCATGTGTCATGTGTCACTGCAGCATTTTGTGGCCGGCAGTGACACAGCAACAACTTTGTGTTGCGAAGATGCAGATACTGAGATGCTGTCACAGTGGCCACCTGTAGGTGGCCCTAGCAGTCTATTCACATTTTCACAGGGGTGTGTCAGAATAAATGTCTGTAAAGTCATCCAGGATCTTGACACTCATCACATAACCCTTCCCCTAAAAACTACTTTATCCTTATTTTATGAGCCCATGATTTTAGTGGTATTTAGTGAACACTCTGTGGAACATATATTCCAATTTTCAGATTAATATTACTAGAAATGCCAAAGTTACTAGTGATATTGTTCAATGTCTTTGACATTTAGGCACTTTTTCACTGTGAAGTGGCAGCATCTGGTTTAAAAGACACCACACAGATACACCAGTCAAAACAACTTTATACTTCGAATTTTGACCTGGGTCTTTGGGAAACCTCTGGAAACACCTTAAGGAACATGCATCTAGACTTCTGGGTTAATATAACCAAAAAAATGCCATGTTATTAGTGATTTTGTGTGATGTCTGCCAAACAAAGGCAGGCCCTTAGAGGATACAATATGCCCTGGAGCTTGACTCTCATCACATAAAACTACCCCCAAAATAACACTTCACCTTTTCTGTAGGAATTTGTGCTTCTGGTGCTATTTAGTGGATCCTTTGGGGATCATATATCCTGAATGTCAGGTTAATATAACTAGAAATACCGAAGTTATTAGATATTTAGTGTGAAGTCTTTGAAACTTAGACACTTTTACACAGTGCAAAGGCAGCCTCTAGTTTAAAAGACACCACATGGATACATCCCTAAAAGAACACTTTACACTTTAAATTTCAATGTCAGCTTTTGGGAGACTTCAGAGTACACCTTTGGGGACATGCTTTAGTACTTTATCAGTGAACCTTAAAACCCTTACCTTTCACACATTAATTTCACACACTTTAGAAATACCCTTAGAGCAATTCAACAAGTACATTAGAATAATTTTCTAGTTGGCACAGCTATCACATACAGCAGAATTTTCAGGGTGGGATGTAGGCAGGGTTGTACAGTGTTCATCTTTACTTTCCAATGGCTAGCCCAATCTGGTTTGCAGGATCTAGAACTCCTGTTCATTGCTGTCAGCCTGAAAGGCAGAAGGTGAAGATGTTTTTTTAGTACTGGGCAGACAGTAGCATGGCATCATTTACTGAATTTATTAGCAACATTATTATTACAGTATTTTACACTGGTCAGTACTCACTTGGTACTACCACCTGCCACTCCCTGTTATAGGGGTCAATATAGTGATCCCTTTCAAGGGTCAATGCTGGCGGTAATGGTGTGCCATCTGCCAGCACTGGCTGATTCAGACCTCCTCCAACTGGCCTCTGGCTGTCTTTTTTCACATGTCGCCCCAAATGTGTTTCTGCACATGTAGCGCACAATGGTGCAGTCAGTGTGCGAAAGCAATATTAGGGACAGATTAAGGAAATCACAGTTCAACTGTGCATAAGCAGAGGTCTTAAAATGGCTACGTTGAAAATTTGGTGACAAAAGTCCATAAAATGACTGTGTTACAAGTGAGCATTGTGCAGTTTCCACGCACCCTCGTAAGTTCATGACTTTGTAATATTTTCAGTCCAGATTTTCATCAGTGGCATTTTTCCACACTTCCTTATGAACAGTACAGCTGTCATTTTTCACAACATGGCGAAATATGTTTTCACACTTTCAGCGCAGAGATGCATGGTCGCTGTGGGAAATCATTGTTCGGGACAGATAAAGAAAATCACAGTGACACTGTTCATGATCGGAGGTCCCAAAATGCCTGTGTTGACAATCTGCTGTAAAAATCCCCAACCCTAATTACATTACGGGTGTGCGTTGCACAGTTTCTATACGCCTCCTGACTTCACCAGTTTTAATATTTTGACTGCAGATTTGCAACATTGCCATTTTACACCTCCCCATGAACAATACAGCTGTCATTTTCACATCCTGTTCGAATGTGTTTTTGCACCTGTGGTGCTAAATGCCGTAGTCGCTGTGCATAAGCAGCTTTTGGCTAACAAACTGATATTGCCACTGTTCATGAGGTGGGGGTCACAAAAAAAACATGTTGAAAATTTGGAGTGAAAATACCAATGAATGCCTGAGGTGTTAGGGTTTCCAACGATAACGCCCCACCCTGTAGAGAATGACAGGCGTCAGGGGTTTGACTTGGGATTCTTGCCTGTAATGCTCATACCATTACACATCCTGCAGCCAGTGAGAGGCATCGAGGTATACCTTGGACTCTTCGGCCCCAAAGCTCACCCCATTCTCCTATACCACACCCATCTCACCGTATTTCCTGATGGAATGGAGTGCGCATAAGGGCCAAAGACCCTAAGGCACACCGTGACACTTGTCAGTGTCTGCAGGGTAGGGTGTGGTGAAATGGCGTGGCCGTTATGCCTGATGACCCAAAGGCACACCCCGATGCCTGTCACTTTCTGCAGGGTGGTGGTGGTGGTGTTGGCTTCAGTTCAATACTTCACTGCCATTTCTATTATGCAGCTCTCTAACTTCTATACTACCAATGCCAAAGCCAGCAAGCAAACATTCGGCATTGACAAATGCTTGTTTGTTTAGAGATAGAGAGATGGAAATTTTAAAGAGAGATTCTTGGATGCAGAACTTTGTTTGAACTATATGTATGAAGAGCTATCCTGTACAACTTTTTTTATTTTATTGTTAATAATAAAACACCACTTATGAATGTTACAACTTTTCCTTGTTTGCCCGTGATTCCTGACCTATGCCTCTACCACAGCTGGTGTCAGACAAATCAGGATTTATGCCGTACATACTCTAAGCCAGGAGTTTTGAGCATGGGTAACAGACCTTATACCAAGGAAGAATATAGGAAAGGTACGGATTCTGCAATAGCAAGCCCACGAGTGATTACATAGAAACATAGACTTTGATGGCAGATAAGGACCGCTTGGCCCACATAGTCTGCCCATTTCCCTACCTATTGGATAAGCTGCAGATCCTAGTTAACCAACAGCCTACTTCCTCCTACCCCACACTAGAATTGCCTTATGTCTGTCCCATGCATTCTTGAATTCCCCCACTGTTTTTGACTCCACTCCTATTCATGAAGGCCATTCCATGTATCTACAACCCTCTCCATGAAAAAATACTTCCTTACATTACCTCTAAGCCATCCCCCCTCTATCTTCAAATTGTGCCCCCTTGTTCTTGCACTTCTCTTTTTCTGAAAGATGCTACACTCTTGGACTTTGTTGATTCCCTTGAGGTACTTGAAAGTTTCAATCATGTCCCCCCTCTCCCTCCTTTCCTCAAGAGTATACATATTAAGTTCCTTTAATCTCTCTTTGTATGTCTTCTGGTGCAGACCCTGCACCATTTTAGTTTCCCTCCTCTGGACAACCTCCATCATGTCTATGTCCTTGCAGAGATGGGGCCTCCAGAGCTGCACGCAGTACTCCAGATGGGGTCTCACCAACTGTCTGTACAGAGGGATAACAACATCCTGTTTTCTACTGGTGATGCCTCTCCCTATGCATCCCAGTATCCCGCCAGACCTCCTTACTGCCTTCTCACATTACTTGCTCACCTTTAGGTCATCTGATATGACTACCCCCAGGTCCCTTTCCATTTTTGTTGTTGTTAGTATCCCCCCCCCAATGTGTACTCTTCCCCTGGGTTTTTGTTTGCCTGGTGCAGTACTTTGCACTTCTTTGTGTTGAATCTATGCAGCCATATATTTGACCATTCCTCCAACCTTGCCAAGTCCCTTCTCATACTTTCCACACCATCTTCTGTATTTACCCTGTTGCAGATCTTTGTGTCATCTGCAAAGAGACATACTTTTCCTTCCAGTACTTCTGCAATGTCAGTTATAAAGACATTGAAGAGAACCAGTCCCAGTACTGAACCCTGCGGTACCCCGACAGAAGAATTACCAGAAGAATGGCTGCCAAACTAGAAGCAGAAACAGAAGGCCAAACAGAAACTGTTTGGCTGGCACCAGGATGAAAAAAGAAGAACAGGCAGGGACAGAACCTGAAAGCATGTCTGCCTTTTTCAAAGGGTGGGCTATACAACTAAGAGAGACTGAGAAACAGGAAGAGAAGAGAAGAGAAGAGAAGAGAAGAGAAGAGAAGAGAAGAGAAGAGAAGATGCAGCAACAGGAGTAGCAATGGCTGGATGCTTTGCAAGCTATCAAAGCTATTCAGCAGCTGTGAGCTGGAGGATCTGGTACAGGTCCAGCGGATCAACAAAACACAAACAACTTAAAAGACATTGAACTTACAAAGCTGTGTTCCGTAGATGATACTGAAGCATATCTGGCAACTTTTGAAAGGGTTTCCAGAGCCTGGAATGGCCAAAACAGCAATGGGCAATGAGGCTTATACCTTATCTGACAGGTAAAGCCCAACTTGCCTACAGCAAATATGGACACTACACAGTCAAAAAACTATGAATTTGTAAAAAGAGAAATCCATAAACAATATGATTATATGACTTGTCAGGGGGCTGCAGGGGTGAAACGTCTAACGGTGGGGGGTACAGGAGCAAAGCCCCCACAAACAGCCAAGATGTGCCCCAGTGCTTTGCCACAATCGCAGTCGGGCAGCACAATTGCTGGGCGACATGGTTGACATCGGCATTGTGCTGTCACTGTAGTGTCAGTCAATGAAACTGATGTTGAACTGCATGATGGAACTGACCAGCCCTGAGATAAAATGTTCTAGTTTGCTGCACTTGCAGGTTGGCCTCAGGAAAGAAATTGACAAAGTTCTGAGACATTTTGTGAGAAATAGGTAGCTGATTTACACCAACAGGATGCAGAATTTAAACTGTCAGGAAAATGTATCTTATAAAAAAAGAGAGCAATATTTTTGTTTATGGATATAGCGATGTAGATTAAAAAGAGTCTTTCAGATGTAAGAATTTGTTTGAAGTGCCTGTATGAAGAGCTTTCCCTACAATTTTTATTTTATTTTATTGTTGTTAATAATACAATGCTACTTATGAATTTTGCAACTTTTTTTTGGTTTTCCTATGCTTCCTGACATATGACTCTTCCACAAGGTGCATCTGTGGGGTGTTTGGGAAAGTGCTGCATGATTCTATCTCTTCTTGGGGCTGCCCTTGTTTCACAAACATCACACAGAAGCAGCCATAACTTCAGCATTTCTTGAGGTATTAACAAGACATTTCAGAACATGTTCACCAAGGTGTTCTCTGAAGTCTCCTAAATGCCCAGGTTTATTCAAAAAAAGAGTGTGGTTTTACATGATGAGTTCCAAGATCCAGGGCAAATGTTTCTGTCCTGTAAGGACCAGAATTTTGTTTGGTAAACATCATATAAAATCACTAATAATTCTAACATTTCTTGAGGCATTAACAAGAAATTTAGGGTATGTTTCCCAATGGTATCCCCTGTAGTCTTCTAAATACACAGTTTCATACAAAAAGGGTAAAGAGGTTTTTTGAGGGTTGCCTCTGTTTGGTGTTTGATAAAGTGCAGTATGATCCAAGCTTTCTTTTCTGGACATGCCTTTGTTTCACAAACATCATACAGAAGCAGTCGTACACTACTTTTAGCATTTCTTGGTGTACTAAAAAAATATTCTGGTTACATTTTATTTATTTATTTATTTCCAGTCTAGGATTACAATGCCTTTGAGCCGAGGCTCTTTTACAAAGGTTCCACATCAGCGTGTGCAACAGTCATCATTTTTAGTTACAAACATATGGTCATTGACTTACAGACATGAATAACCAGTACAAAGACTTGAGCTATGAGCAAGACAAGGGAAGAAAGGAGGGTGGGTGGAAGTGAGGTGGGAGATGGGGGAAGGAGGTGCAGGGAAGGGGAGTACAGAAGGTGGTTGGGGTGGAGGCAGGGTGGAGATACAGGGGAGGTGGGCGAGGGTGGGAGATGGTGCAGCCAGGGGGCCTTGTTGAGGAAATAGACAGGTAAGCTGCTAGGGGTGCAAAGACTGATTGTAAGTGCTGGGTGCTGGTGTATATGCAGCTGGAATGGTGGAATTTTAAGATGGGCAATCACAGGATACGAGCAGTGAAAGGTGCAGCTTGGACTAGAACAGGCCAAGTGTTGGAGCGGTCGCTATGTTACTGCCAAGAGAGTTGAACCAGTTGGATGTCCAATAGGCAAATGATCTTTGTCTTTGGGTCGTGCGACTTTGTGGAATATGTAGTAGATGGGAATTGGATCTCCTTGTAGTGACGTTCCTATGTCTAGGCTTAAGGAGGGCACAGACACCAGGTGGGGCAAGCCCCATTATCATTTTCTTGGCCATGATGCAGGTTTGGTATTTTATGCATTTGTCCAGTTGAAGCCATCTAGATTGGGAATAAAGGTCACATCTGTGGGTACGGTGATGTGAACCAGTGATGAGATGACAGGCCTTATTCAGGGAGGCCGCAATACATTTGAGAGCAGTGGTAGTTGCAGACCCATATATGATAAGACCATAGTCTATGATGCTGATGATGGAACTTTGGATGGCCACTGACAGTGCTTCTGGGGTTAGGTGTTTCCTGTGCTAGAATAATATGCCTAACCTTGCATTGGCAGACTTTGCAACATTGCTGATAGGGACAGGGTATGGGAGGTGGGGACCAAGGGTGATGCTGAGGTACTTGAATGATTGTGTTTGCTCTAGGATGGCTCCTTGTTTGTTTGAAATGGAGAGGTGAAGTTGTTTGTTTTTGTTGTGGGGGCTGCAGAAGACCATAGACTTGTTTTTTTTCTGATTGAGAAGCAGTTTATGATTTAGGAACCAGAATTCGATGGAGGAGAAGGCCTGCTGAAGTTTATTTTGTAATTCAATTGGATCAGGGTCCGAGGTGAGGATCACAGCATCGTCGGAGTAAAGAATTATTTCTTCTGGGCAGCTGTCCAATAGTGAGTTTAAGAATAGGCTGAAGAGGAGGGGTCCCAGAATGGAGCCCCGGGGGACTCCTGAGTGGACCGGTCTAGGGTCCCAGAGTGTATCAGCGATTCCTACTGTTTGGGACCATTCTTCAAGGTAGCTCTTAAACCGGCCAATGGAGTCGGTTGACAGCCCAGTGTTCTGAAGCTGGACAAGCAGAAGGCTGTGATTGATGGTGTTGAAGGCTTTAGTTAAGTCAATGTAGATTGAGCCTAGTAGCTCACCGGAGTCAAGTGCATTGTAAATTGTGCCGGTGAATTCAAGTAGGGCTGTGGAGGTGCTGTGACCTTTGCAGAACCCATGTTGTTGCTTGCACAGGATGTTGTATGTATCCAGGTATTCTGTGAGTTGGTCTGAGATGATGCTTTCTAGTGCCTTGGAGAGTGGGAGTAGTAGGGAGATAGGTCTGTAGTTATCGTGGGCAGTTTTGTCTCCACTTTTATGGATTGGGGTGACAGTGGCAGATTTCCATCTGTCCGGGAACTGGCTAAGGCTGAGGGAGAGGTTGAAAATTCTGGTCAGAGGACTAAGCACTTCATCAAGTGTGAGATACAGGATTTTGAGATCAAGGGAGTCATTACTGAATCTTGATTTACCAAGGGCTTTGGTAATATTTTTGCGAACTTGGTGAGCCTTGACTGCTTTGAAGTAGAAGTGGGGGGAGCTGGTGGGAGTAGTGTTCATTGCGGACAGAGAGGCTTCACCATCTTTGAAGTAGTCCTAGGGTAGGACAGCGCTGAGGTCGGTAAAGGCTTTGTTAAAGGTATCCACAATGGTTTTTGGGTTGAGGGTTGTGGTCCGTTGATGCTGAGTATTGATGGGGTGGGGTTTGGGTGGATTCCAGGTGAGTTCCTTTATGTTCATCCAGAATTCCCAACCATTGCCCCAGGAGTTTGTGAGGACATGCTTATAGCAGGTGGACTTCATTTGCCAGATGGTTTTGGTGCAGTCATTGTGGGCATGTTTGTAGTTTTGGATGTCGTTTTGCCTTCCAGAGTTTCTGGACAGCTTCCATAGGTGGTCTCTTGTTTTTAGCATCCTGAGGAGGTCACCTGTGAGCCAAGGGTTACTGAGTGATTTGACTTTGCATTTTTAATAGGAGCATACGTGTCACAGGCCATAGAGAAAATGTTTATGAAGTGGTCAAGGGCAGTGTTTACATTGGTTGCATTATTTACGTTGGTTACATGTTCTCCAAACTATCCCCTGAAGTACCCCCAAAGCCCAGGGTTATATAAAAAGGGCAAAGTGGTTTTCAGGGCTAGTTTTATGTGATGAGTGACAAGATACAGGGTGAGCTTTTCTCACATCACACAAAAAATCACTCATAACTTTATCATTTCATGAGGTATTACCACACACTTGGCATACATGTTCTCCAAGGTGTGCCCCAAAGGCCTCCTGATGCACAGGTTTAAACTTTAAGTGGTTATCAAGGGGTTTATTTATGTGGCGTTTGGCACATGGCTTTGTTTGACAGACACACAAAAACACTCATACCTGTGACATTTCTATATTGTACTACATATATTAATATGATATTCTGGACACATGTTCCAAAAGTACATTAAATACCACAGGAAGCCCAGTTACATATATGAGGCTAAAATGTTTCTTTTGTGGGGGGGCTGGTTTTACAGAATGCAGTGCCCACAAGGGAAAGCATGTGAAGTGCATGGAGATGGTGCATGCACATAATTAACAGCTTAAAATACACTGTTTGAGATGCAATTACATGGAAATTGACAGCTTCAATAATGATCTAGAAAAGAGTGTATTTATTCTTACTCAGAACAGCCTCTAGTGTCTTCTGAACATTTCCTAAAATAATGTTTAATGATAGTTCATAATGCTTGAAATTACGTTTCAATAGCTGTAATATTTGAACTATTAATCATAGAAATGCACGTTTTTTAAATGTAAGCTTTGTGTCAGTTCAACATGTATTGATCCTAATGAAACAGTTCTATTGTGTCACTACATATAGAATACAGGATAGGGAAGTGTGTGATACGAGAATTTAATGCACACCTGAGGTGCAGGATGCCACAAAAACCCCAAGGGTGAAGCCCGAAGGGTTTATCAAAGCATCCCACACCAAGGGTGTGCATTAAATTTGAGTTGTTCACACAATTCCCCATCTTTTATTTTATAAAATTGCTGGTCAGCAATTTCTTTGCAGCCTGTCTTTTGTCATACACACACACACACACAGTGCAGACTGACTTCCATCACACACACACACACACACAAACACTGCAGCCTGACTTCTGTCACACACACACACACACACACACACACACACACACACGCAGCCTGACTTCTGTCACACACACACACACACACACACACACACACACACACACACATGCGGCCTGACTTCTGCCACACACACTTAATCTGTCTGTCTCTCTCTCTGTCCCTCCTTTCCAGCATGTGCATTTTGTTTTTGCTCTGCATTTATTTATTTTTTAAACTTATAGGCCCAGATCTTTAAAAGGGTTGTGCCATGCGCAATAGGGTTGCGCCAGTGCAAGTCCGAAAATGCACCATTCTGCGATATTCAGCGGGAGGCAGTTGCACTCCGAAAATCATGCTGAGCAATAGTGCAATGGTAATGAATGTATTCACAACTGAAGGGGGAAGAACCATGCATAAATGGCGCGTGCGATATTCAACAACATGCACCATGCACAAAGGGGAAAAGGAAAAATACATGCGAAATGAGCCAAAATAAAAAGGAACAAGGGAGAGGAGCAAGAACGCTACAGGGAAGGCACATGAGGCTGAACCATAGCAAGTCAAACTGGGCAGGAGGGACACACAGGGCAGGCCAGGGAAAGGGCACCCTGAACAGAGAGGTACAGGGAAGGTGTGGGGAGATACAGCCAGTGCAGAAGGGGGAAGTGCCACACAGCACAGAAGCCACCACATTTAGGTGTTCCTGGTGCAGCAAGTAGCAGCCAGGACAATGAGGAACACAGAAACAGCTGCCAGGGGGGGTGAACACAAGCCAGGGACATGGCCAGTGCCACCATCCAGATGGAGGCATTAATGAGGGGGGGTGAGAAGGTGGGCAGCAGAGGGACGCGGCCATAGAAGGGCCCATCAGCGGTATGCCCCCAACAGGCAGTACCAAGCCCACACCAGCTCCGAGCTGTACAGCGATACTGAGATCGTGGGCCAGTACCGCCTGAATCGGGAAATTCTGAGGCGGCTCTGTGAGCTGTGCAGTGATGTGATGCAGGCACCCACATGACGGAACCATGCTCTGTCAGTGGAGACTAAAGTGACAGCTTGCATGTGCTTGCTGGCCATGGGTACCTTCCAGAGACCAACAGGGGACACCACAGGCATAACCCAGTCAGCTGCGTCACGCCACCTCACCCAATTCCTCAGCACATTGCTGCCACATGCTGCGGAGTACATCCATTTTCCCAGCACACTGGTGGAGTGCACAGCAAACATACAGGAGTTCCACAGAGTAACACATATGCCTGGTGTGCTAGGGGCAATAGAC
The DNA here is from genome assembly GCA_016271365.2 of Neoceratodus forsteri. Classification (NCBI taxonomy): domain Eukaryota; kingdom Metazoa; phylum Chordata; order Ceratodontiformes; family Ceratodontidae; genus Neoceratodus; species Neoceratodus forsteri. The sequence goes on from CM057453.1 coordinate 1,270,475,598, forward strand.
TGCACCCATGTGGCCATCCACACACCACCTGGCCCTGAGGGGGCCACATATATTAATCGGAAGGGCTATGCTAGCATCAACTGCCAGGTGGTGTGCGATGCCAAGGGGTGCATAATCAAAGTCTGTGCAACGTACTCTGGGGGAGCACACAATGTCATCATCTGGCATCAGTCGGCACTGTGCCACAGATTCGAGAGTGGGGACATCCCTACTGGCCACTTAGTGGGTGAGTATGCAAACCACATGGACAAACTTAGGACTTGGGAGGGGCATGGGCAGAGGTGACATGGTTAGTGGCCTACATGGCCCGGGGCAGGGTGATGCTGATCACCAAACTAACCTCCACCCTTTACACACAGGTAACAGTGGATACCCACTCCGTCCCTGACTGATCACATCATACCGGTGGCCCGTGACCCCATCACAGCAATGCTACAATGAGGCACATGCCACCACACGCAATGTCATCGAGTGGGTGTTCGGTATGCTGAAGGCACATTTCCATTGCCTCGACACATCTGGCGGCACCCTACAGTATAGCTCTTCAAAGGCCTGCAGGCTATTCCTGGTCTGTTGCATCCTGCACAACATGGCCAACGAATGTGGGATAGCCGTACAGGTCGAAGAGGGGGACAGTGATGGGGACGATGAGGACGCTGGTGACAATGGTGATGGGCAGCCCACTCTTGGGCGACGGGACCCCCGACTGCTCCAGCTGGCACAGCTGCACCGGGACACCATCACGGAGGAGCACTTCTGCCAACCCAGGTAAGTCATGGGGCCATGTACAACCACCTGTGGCAAAGGCACAATGCACAAACAGGCATGGACACACACCAGGGGTGCATGTGATCTAGGGAAGTGGCCGGGCATGGAACCACACACACCGCCAGGGATGGGCGAGGTCTAACATGGCATGTGGTCAGACACACACACACACACAACTCACCAGACATGCACAAAGGATAGGAAGCACGCCGACCCAGAATGCCACCCCTAGTCATACACATGTCCACAGACCACCATGCCCACTGTCTGTCATTGTGCATGTGTCAGATGCTGGGCACCATTGCACAGTGGTGTACAGAGCAATGCAGGCATCATCATGCACACGTAACTGTGGACAGCAGCCGGGAGGGTGTGCAGATGGACTGTGTGTGTGCATGCAGGGCCGGGTACAAACCTGTGCATTGCCCGCTGAATGACACAATGCACACAGGGCAGCATCAGACAGTAGCCATGCTGGGAGACAGGTCAGTCACACGCCACAGTGCCATGGCCACTACGGATGTATGGGTGGCCCCACCGAGACCCACTAGCAGTGACAGGCTGACCACTAGCCTCATGGGGTGGTACCGACAGTCCCCTAGGGGTTCCACTGCGTGAACACAACCGTGCTCATGCAGGGGTCTGCAGCACACCGAACATGCCTGCACCAGACGTGCTTGGGATGCCCACAGCTGAACCCGGTGTCAACAAGGATGGTGTCGCATGATGCCGGGAACAGGGGGTGGACATTGCACTGCGCGGTGTTTGTGACACATGGGCAAATAACTGTGTGCCCACTGTGGCCATGGCAGCTGTGAATGCCTGTGTCAGCCTGTCAATGACAGCGGTCACATCCTCCTGCAACCGGTCCATCCCTGCCAGAAGCAGAGCAGTGTATCTGCTGTGACACTCCTCTGCCCAGCACAGAGCTGCACTCAGTGCATCCACAACCATCAAAAACCGCATCTGCTGATTGACTGATGCTTGCATTATGTGGGTGTGCTCATCCAAGAGGTCATCTGCCTGATCAGCATGCTGTCCCTCAGGGTGTTCGTGGCCCTGATGCTCATCACCCCTTGAGGGTGGGCACTGCATACCAGGGCCAGGCCTGGGCATGTCCACAGACATGACGCCGCCCCCTGACACTGTACTCCCATGCCCATTGGCCGACTGCTGATGCTGCCCCTCTGGCTGCCACTCCCCAGGGCTCAATGGTGCCACCACAGTGGCCACAACTGTACCACTGTCCTGTACACACACACCAGTGCTGCCCCACCAGTGCTGACAGGCACAGACTGGGACTGTAATGATTCGCAAGCCTCCACGGTGGCACCACCCACAGCCATGGCCGCGATGTAACCTGCTGTGTGACCATCCTGTGACACACATGTGTCACTGCCCATGACGTTAGTGACATCATCATCGGTGACGGACTCGGCACCAGCCTGAGTCTCAGCATGCCGGCATCCATGGATGCTGGCATGCTGGGACATGGGCAGGGTCTCCTCCGCACCTGCTCCACCAACATCAGTCTGGACGTTCAGGCGAGCCCACTATCACCCTGAGCCACGTATTCCTGTGGAGGTGGATGGGCCCTCCTCCATCTCCATGTGACTGGCCTCAGTGGAGAAGCCCACCATCGCTGACCCATGCAGATGCTCAGGAGCTGTAGGGGAAAACAAAATCGCGTTACTGCATGTGACCTACCCTGTCTCCCCCAATAGACAGACCATGACCTACCATGCAGTGACGGGCTACCACCCATCTGAAATCCACCACCTGGAACACCCTCAATGGTGCAACGCTGCATGCTGCCAGCAACCCGCTCCTCCTGTGGGGTCAGGTGCAGCATCTCTGGCTGTCCCCCACCTGTCGCAGACCATGCTGCCCTGATGGCAGCCACCTTCTCCTTAATCCTCCCCCTGTCTGTGCCCATCTTCTTCTTACACTCCTGCATGGAGTGCTGGTGGCTGCCATGCAGGATTACAGCATGCGCCAGCTCCTCCCATGCAGCAGCATGGGCCTGTGGTGTTCCCTGGTGTCTGCTGAGAATCGGCTCCTGGTCTAGGTAGGCCTCGAACAGGGCATCCGTCTCGGCCTTAGTGAAATTTGGCCTCCTCTTCCTCCCACAACTCTGTTCCTCTTCCTCCACAACATGCTCAGTCATGATTCAGCCTGTGAGAATGACAGGTGTTACCTGTGACTGTGCAGTCCCATGCATGTCCCAATATCCACAGGCCACACTCCCAAACAGCATGCAAATCACCGCAATAGACTGCAGTAACCGACTATGGCCAGTGCAGCCCAATGTCGCACTTTCATAGCGCAACCCATGCAAATGAGGCAAGGTGCATCTTTAAGTGGATGCAAATACAGTGACTGCACCATTGAATGGCTGATTAGCTGATTTGCATATGCCAGCTGAATATCGCGCTGTTGCGCTTTGCGCAATTGTGTTGAACGTGCTGAGCCAAGGGTGCAGTTCTGTGACATGTGCAGTACACACCTAACTGCGCATGCCGGGTTGATGGCGCAGGTGCCTGCCATGTTGCTGATGTGCTGTGCATGGGAGGCAATGCAGGGCATGGCCACCATTGTGCCAGTGGGACTACAGTGCTGTTCACCTATATGGCACTGTGGCACTGGGGCATCATAGGTGCACTGGGGCTACAGCGCAGTAGGCTGCTACAGGAGGTGGCACACAGGCACCCAATTGTGCTACATGCATTGGGTTCCAATCGCACTGTGGCTGTCCGTGCGCCAGAGACCCTTGACCCTGTGCTCGACCTCTGCCCCCTAGGCACCATGTGTCAGGCATGGGTACACCACTATCATGCTGTTTGGTGACAGCACGATAGGGAATGGCAGCGCTTCTGCCACATAGCATCTGCATGGTAAACAGGAGACCGTGCAGAGTGCCATTTGACTGAACTGAGCAGCAGAGATGGGCGCAGGCGTGCTGTGCAGTGGAGCCAGGTGGAGCTGGCAAACCTTGCTGCCATTGTAGAGTCACATGTTGGGCCTTTATTTGGGGAGACACCCCTGGACAGGGCCAGGAGTCAGGTGTGGCAGGAGGTGGACGACGCCCTGGAGGAGGCCACTGGTATGGGGCGGACGGCAGAGCAGTGCCACCACTGATATGGGGACCTGAGGCGGAGGGACCAGGACCTGCTTGCCCACCTGAGGCGCACGTGCAGGAGGGAGTGCAGTGCCACGGCCAGGTAGGTGCAACATCCATACTTTTATCATCCATTGGGTATCGGGTTGCATGTGTCTGGCACATGGGGAAGGCCATCCAGTGTTGGCCATGGTGGTGTTATCAGGGTGTGGGGTGGGTGGGTCTGGCTGTGTGGGATTGCACACACATGGGGGTGGGGGGAAATTGCTATAGGATTGTACTGATGTTCCTCTCTCCATGTTTTGCACCTTAGGGCCAGCAGAATGCCAGCAAGCCATAGACCAGAGGTGTCGCCTGGAGGAGCAGCAAGTCAGGAGGGGTGATGGTGGTCAGTGGTGCATAGACCACCCTGATGATGGTGTGAATTACATACATGATTACAATTGCATGCTGTATAATTGGGTGGGCAGTGGGTCATGGCCACCATCCATTGACACCACTGCCATGCATGCAACTTGTTACAGTCAGCACTGTCCAGTGGCACTGCATGTCTGGGAGTGTGTCAATGGTGGTCCATGCATGCACCGGGCACATGGCTGTGCCACTGCCTTCACACCGCATAGCCAAGTCACTGTACAGCCACAGTGATGCTGTGTAGGACATGGGTGGTGGGTGTGTGCAGTGGTCCACATGGCTGTGGCTGCCTGGGTAGGCAGGTCTTGTGGACACGGTCACTGTGGGTGGTTGCACACCATCACAGGGGTGTGGCACGTGGCTGTATGCCATGCACAATGGGTTTGCAGCAGGGAGCTGGACAGTCACACATATTGACTCTGCTCCCTTGTCCTAGGTGGGCAATGCTGGATGGCCCTGGAATGGGGCATACAAGAGCTTCTGCAGCTGGCACGGGCATCCCTGGCAGTGTTGGAGTGCATGGAGCGGCATGGGGTCTGGAGGAGAAGAACCCGGAGGCACCACAGGAGTGGAAAGCGGGGCAAAAAATAGGAGCTCCATGACTCCCTGACACCCATAACCCCCTGGACCCACCCTCACACCCCTTCCTCCCTCTCCCATTTATACACCCCTGCCCCATGCCTGCCCCCAACTGGTTTGTGGCCCTTCCCCCTCCTTTGTATATATTTGTATATATGTTTGAGAGTTGTTATTTTGTAATACATACATTTTGTTATAACAACTGTGCTGGTCTCTGATTTGCAGCGGGCTACAGGTGCTCAGCTGCAGTGATGTGCATGGCGTCAGGGGTGTGTGTGTGTGTGTGTGTGTGTGTGTGTGTGCAGAGGTGAACCGCCTATGCTGTGGACAGGGGAATCAGTCACTGTCTGTGGTTTGTGTGTTGTACTCTGTGCACTGGATGCCTGTGTGCAGTGGTCCATGGGGCCTGCACTGTGTGCATAGCACCCCTGTCAGATGGCCCATGGCCTGTGCAGCTGACACCCTTGCATGTCTGTGATATGCACTGTCTGCTGGCATGTCATTGGTGGCTGTTGTGGCCAGTGCTGGGACGGGATGTGTCCTTGGGAGGGTGTGCAGGCTGCTGTACTGCTGGAGGTGGGGCTGGGACATGCCCTGTCGCATGTGGGATACCTCGTGTGCTGACGCATGATCAATCTCTCAGCTGTACCTCAGGGGGGATGTGCAGGGTGGAACTGTGTATGCATCTGTTGCATCACTGTCTGCTGCCGCCCACTGCGGGGTGTCCATCTTGGGGCTGCCTTGCATGTCTCCATGGTGCACAGGGTTGCACTGTCACAGTGGGGGTGGTGGTATGCATGGGGTGTCCTGCACTGTTGGGTGCTACTCCTGGGTAGGGTGTATGTGGATCATGGTGCAGGGTGTGCTCTGCATTTGTGGGATGGTGTGGTATGGGGTGGTCGGCCATCCTTGTGTGCCAGTCACAGCTTGCCAGGGGGTGTGATGGGCCACCATGGCCCGGCTGTGGATTGGTTGCTGGTCTCCATGGACCAGTGGTTATTCCAGCCCTCCCCCAGTTGTGCAGTGCATGGGGTGTGGGGGTACAGTGTCTGTTCTGCTGTGTGTTCCTCTGCCCATCTGTGGCATGGGTGGTGGGCCCCTGCATCCCTGGTTGTGCTGTTGAAGTGCTGCCCTGCTGCTGGGGGGTGTCCCTGGTTGAGCTATGGCGCATCTGGACTGCTCAGCTGAACATCCCTTGTTGCACTATGGTGCATCAAATATGCTCAGCTTCACCTCCCTAGTTGCGCTATGGTGCAGGTGGTGCGATATTCAGTTGTCGGCCATAGGCGTATCTTGGCCTGCGCAGTTTCTAAATATCACACTTCTTGCACATGGGAACAGTGGACTTGAGCTTGCTCATGCTGTTGCACACTTTTTGGGCGTAGTTTGAATATCTGGGCCATAGTTTCCAGTGGGGATCGCACCACGTCATCTCGGGACCTATTCCTGGTTGGACTCGCTAGCCTGTGTCCAAAGTGGATGAACTGCAGGTTCAGCCAGAAAAAGATTTTATTTTTACAATATTAAGTAGGATAAATGTGGTGGAAAATTACAGGGGAAAGAAGAGAGAGGAGTCTGTTTGTGGTGGTTCCATCTGTGGTGGTTCCTCTGTAATGGAGAGACAGAGCCGCTATGTTTTCAGAACTGTTTGGACTGCTCACATAGAAAATGAGAGCCAATGAGGAAGCCAGACATTTTGATCATTGTGAATACTGTAATAAGGCAAATATCAACCAGCTCTCTCAATATAAAAAAAATGCTGGCCAGTCATTATATGTATATACATGTCCATATTATGTTGTTAAAAATGACAGAACTTAAAGGGAAACTGTCCTTTTGTAGAACTCCCCCCCAAAAAAGGTTAGCCCCATTAAGCCTTTTGGCTATAATAAAAAATATGTGCCTATGGAAACTTAGATAATTTAATTTTTGAAAAGTCTGCAATCTGCAAACATGGTGGACGTTGCATGACTCCAGTTGCTCTGAAAATGCAGTGCCTCACCGCTCGCCTCCATACACTTATATAGAGGCAAGCGGTGCGGTGCTGCACTTTCAGAGCAAATGGAGCCGCACAGTGTCCACCAAGTTTGCAGATCATGGACTTTTCAAAAATAGAATAAAGTAAGTTTCCATGGGCAAATATTTTTTTATTATAGCCAAAAAGCCAAATCGGGGGTTAACACTTTGGGGGGTGGGGGGGTTATACAAAAGTACAGCTTTCATTTAAAAAATGTAGTGAACCATGTTAATACATATATACATAACATTTTAGGTTTTTCTACGTTGATATATGGTTGCTGTAGTACTATCTAATCAATATATCTACTCATCTGACTCCCAAGCTTTCATTTAAGAAAAACTATGGCCCGGATAGTCAAAGCAGTTGCGCATGGTGCAACTGAGTTGTGCCAGCGCAAATCCGGACTTGTATCAAGGGGCGATATTCAGTGGAAGCCAGTGCACAGCACAAATCTCATTGCGCCAGTGCGTAACTATAATCAGTGCAGGTGCAAGTGCAGGGGGCATGCAAATGAATATCCAGTGCAGTGCGATATTGAACCATGGAACTATGGCGCAAGTGTGGAGCAAATCAGAGGTGTGCCGAGCAGACTTGTTCCTATAAATAAAGGGTGCAAGCACACAGAATGCACTTGTGCCAGATGAGAGGGAGTGAGAGACAAAAAGAAAGACAGACAGACGGACAGACTGAGTCAGACACAGATGGAGAGGGACAGAGGTAGCAGTGGAGAGGGAGACAGGGGCAGAGAGAGTTAGAGACACATGCAGACACACAGCCAGGCAGTGCACCAGCGTGGCACACAGCCCACAGCAGCCAACTGCCTAGGGGGATATTGGATATCAGGGGCCATGGATAGTGCATCCTTCATGATGGAGGCCGTAATGAGGAGTGTGAGGGGGCAGGAGGAACAGCAACGTGGCCGAGGAAGGGCCTGTCAGTGGTATGCCCAACACAGGTGATACCGGCCTGCATCACCTTTGAGAACTACAGTGACACGGAGATATTGGACCAGTACCACCTGAACAGGGCTATTCTGAAGCAGCTTTGTAAGCTGTTCAGTGAGGAGATGCAGGCACTCACCAGACGGAGCCATGCCATGTCAGTGGAGATGAAGGTGACAGCCATCATGTGCCTGCTCACCATGGGAACCTTCCAGAGACCAACAGAGGACACCTGCCTGCTCACCACGAGCACCTTCCAGAGACCAACGGGGACACCAGGGGACACCACAAGCATAACCCAGTAGGCCACATCCTGCCTCCTCACACAGTTCCTCAATGCTCTGCTGCCACATGCTTCAGAATACATCCATTTCCTCAGCACACAGGAGGAGTGTACAGCAACCATGCAGGACTTCCACAGGGTAGCATGTATGCCTTGCACGATCAGGGCCATTGACTATACCCACGTGGGCATCCACATGCCACCTGGCCATGAGGGTGTGGCATATATCAATAGGAAGGGGAGCCCGAGTGGCAATTGTTAGGCGGTGTGCAATGCCACAGGGTGCATCACCAATGTCTGTGCCACACACCCTTGGAGTGCACCTGATGCTTAATCTGGCACAGCTCTGCGCTGTGCCACAGGTTCGAATGTGGGAACATTCCCACAGGCCACCTAGTGGGTGAGTATGGCATGGGCAAGGGGTGATGGGCAGAGCAGATCATGGGATGGGGAGAGCAGGGTGGGCATGCTGGTGAGGGTGCCAGGGACAGGCAAGGGGCACAGCAAAGGATGGCAGAGGGCTAACCATGTCATTATCCACACAGGAGACAGTGCCGATACACTGAGGCCCTGGCTGCTCACCTCCTACCGGTGCCCATCACCCTCAGCAGAGGAACGCTACAATGAGGCACATGACAGCACATGCAATATCATTGAGTGTGTATTTGGCATGCTGAAGGCATGGTTCCATTGCCTAGATAGGTCTGGCGGTGCCCTACAGTACAGCCTCTCGAAAGACTGTGACCTAGTACTGGCCTGCTGCATACTGCACAACATGGCCATTGACTGTGGGATAGCTGTCAAGGCTGATGAGGGCAACCGTAGTGGGGACAATGGAGGCAATGGGCTGGAGGGTGGTGGACAGCCCCCCCCGGGTGGAAGGATCCCTGTATGCAACAGTAAGTGTGCCAACATCAGGACACCATTGCACAGGAGCACTTTGGTGCATGCAGGTAGGTGGTGTGCAACCCATGCATGGGCCACACACACAGCTACAGCACACATGCAGGGCAATGGGCATGCACACACAGAGGCATGGTGCAGGGGTAGGGGAGTCAGTGGCACACAACCACACACACCCATACACAGCAAAACACAGCAACACACACACACACACACAGGCGTTGGCATGTGGTGGGGATCAGATGCATTGCACAGATGCACAGATGCAACCAGCGCTGAACTTCCCTCATCACACCCATGCCACATGGTCCAGAGGCCAGGCAAGCACACACACAGGCAGCATGAGGCATGACATACAGGTGCCACACCAGTGGTATGCACATACACATGCCGCCTATGTGTGCACAGGGCAGCAGCTGCAGACTGCAGTCAGGGTGGCACACACATCAGGGCTGCTGCATGGAACCATGGCCACCACGGCCACTGGGGTGGCCATACCAGGGCTGATCGGCACCCACAGGCTGCACACCAGCCACAGGGGGTGTTAGCAACAGCCCCCCATGGGTTGAACTGTGGGACTGCATAGGCGCCCAAACAGGCCTGCCCCAGGCATGCCTGGGATGCCAACATCAGAGCCCGGCGTTGACAGTGTGGGTGTAGCCCGACACCTGGAGCGTGGGGTGGACAGTGCACTTTGTGGGGTCAGCAGTGCCCGGCCACACCCTGTGGCAGCCAGTATAGCAAAGTCATCCATGATCGCATTGGCAATGCGATCCAGGGATGCAGTCGTGGCATCCTGCATGTGCCGCATCCCCACCAGGAGCTGCGCAGTGTCCCTCTCAGGCTGCTCAGCCAACTGATGCACCTTCGCATGCAGTGCATGCACCCCAGCAACAAGCAGCACCTGTTGCTGTGCAGAGGCCTGCAGCAAATGGGTGTGCTCAGCCAGCAGGTCGACATCCAGAGGATCCCGGGCAGGACGCCGACCCTCCTGTGGTGACTGGCCACACTGCACAGCCCCCCAGTGCATGGTGGCTGCCACCAACTCCTCCTGCACTGTGAGCAGTGGCACATCAGGAGGCCCCCCTCTGGTGGCCCTTCAGGAGGCATGGATGGCTGCCACTGTCTCCTTTATGTGCCTCCTGTCTGTGCCCACCTTCTTATGGCACTCCTGTGCTGACCGCTGGTGGATGCCATGCTGGTTAACATAACAAGCCACCACTTCCCAGACCTCAGCCCTGGCCTGTGGTGTGCCTGTGGCACCACTCAACAGTGGCTCCCTGTCCAGGTAGATGTCAAACAGGGTCTCCGTTTCATCCTTCATGAAATTGTGCCTGTGCTTGTGAGCAGACCCACAGTCCTCATGCTCCTCATGCTCCTCACCATCCTCACGTCCAGCCATGTCACCTACTGTGGACATAGACAGCAGGGTGTGTTAGTGGCAGTACCCCCCTGTAGCATCCTACCCTGCTGTGCCATCTGCTCCCAGGGAGCTTCAGCAGCATGGGCAACCCACCTCAAAGGGTGCAATACCAGTCCATGGCCTGTGCTGTTCCGTGGCGCTTATATGGTACATTGCATGCAAATGAGCTTTGGCATAATGGTAATGATGTGCTAATTCCCCTGGTGTGCCACGCATTGGCTGATGAGCGCATTTACATGTGGCGGCTGAAAATCATGATTTTGCTGTGTGCGCAATGAGATTGCACTGGAGCAAGTCACGGCCCAATGTGCACACATTCGCGATACGCAGGACTGCTGTTCGCATGCACCAGATGATTTAATGTCACTAGTCGCACACTGACTGCGCAATGGGGACCATGGCACATGGTCACCATGCCTGCTATTGCACATGTGCATGCTGTGTAGTGGCCAAACCTTGACTCCTGCTGTGACCTCTGCACCTGGGTGACCTCCACACCCGTGACTCCACCCAGCCATGCCCATGCTGCACATCTCTGAGACTGCATGATGGACGGACACAGCGCATGTACCCAAGGCCCATGCATCTGGTGCATGCTGTGGCCACATGCACCTACCACTGCCATTTTGCTCACTGGCTATGACTTGCAGCATGGCGCAGCAGAGAGCACCATGGGTGGCAAATTGGACCCAGGTGGAACTAGTCAACTTGGTACCCTGTGTCCAGCCCCATGCACCCCAACTATTTGGCCAGGCACCCCTGCAGCAGCCCCAGGTAGTGGTGTAGCAGGGCATTGCTGCCACACTGCAGCAGTACACAGGTGTGGCCAGGATGGGGGAGCAGTGTCACCACCGCTGTGGGGACCTGGTGAAGAGGGACCCATAGCACCTCAGGAGGCTGGAGGTGCATGTCAGGCATGGGGCTGTGCCACAGCCAGGTGAGTAGGCCCATATTGCATGTGTGCCCTGGTGCTGTACTGTGGTGTGGGCTCGGCTGCCTGGCATGCCCTGCCGGGCAGTGCACTGCCATCGTGTGCATCATGGGGTGGCATGACCCACTGCTGCTTGTGTTGTGATGCTGTTGTGTAGGACATGTCAGGCAGGGGCTCACCCTGTGCACAGGGGTGGGGTGGGGGTGGTGGGCAGCTGCTGTGGTTGGTTACTGATGTGTACCTGTCTATGTTCCATTCCCAGGGCCTGAAAATAGGAGAGCAACAGCAGCTGCAGCAGGATGGCAGGCCGCAGCGGGCCAGGGTGGCAGTGCAGGAGTGGCCCCGGCACCAGTGGGGCCACAGAGAGCAGGTAGGCACTGACATGGTCCTTCGCAGTGTATGTGGAGGGGGTGGCAGGAGTGTGGCTGCAGGCATGGCCGCCTGTTCAGTGTACCGTGGCAGCTGTGTGTGTCACACTGTTCATGATGCCTGCCACTGTGGCATATCCATTGGACTCATGTGCCAGCTGTTGATGGGGTGGGTGTGTGCCGGCTGCCACTGATGTTGCTGTGGTGCTGCTGGAGCACTGTGCCATGTGACTGCCATTGTGCAGTTGGGTGGCCACTGTGCGGCGGGGACCACCTCTGTGTTATGTCGTGGAGTGCCGCATTGCTGGCAGGCGTTGCCTCCCCCCCACAGGTGGTTTGTACAGGCCCTCCAGGGTGTGTGATCCCACTGCCCATTGCATGCTGTGGATGGGCATGGTTCCTTGGGACATTGCACTGATCACCTATCTTGTCCCTTGTCCTAGGTGTCCAGCGGTGGTGCAGGAGGCCTCTTTAGTGCCAGCTGCCCCACCAGATTATTTTGATAGCCTCGACCACCATAATGCAGTGCTGCAGGTCTGCAAGATGCTGCTGTCTGACAGAAGGCAGTGAAGACTGCAAGGGGTGGCAGAACATAGCTGCCGCTAGTCGGGACCCCGCATTCCCCTGTTTCCCAGCTGTATCTCCCCCTTCAGTCCCCCTTCCCACTGTACAGTCCCTGTTCCCTATCCCCTTCCCTCGCTTTCCTCCCCTTCCCCACACTCTTCTATTGTACATAGTTACATTCTTCAATATATCTATCTTTTGACAAACCTGCTTGTGTCTGTGTCTGCTTTGCAGGTGGAGTGAGAAGCCATGCTGCAGTGGCCCAGTGTCTGTCTGTGTAGTGTGCAGGTGTCGGGGCATGTGTTGTTCTTCTGTGGATCACTGCTGTGTGATGAGATGTGTTCCACTGTGGTGGTATCCCTCCCCTCGGTCGCTGGCTGTGTTTTGGGGTGCCCATGGGGTGGCTGTCAGGGGTGTGTGCTTGATCCTGGGTGTGGCCTGCTCTGGTCTGGGTGTGTAGGGGGCACAGCCTGCAGCCTGCATGGGGGTCCCCTTGGTGGCCCTCCATTCACCATTGGCACCTCCTGTTGCCTGCTCTCACTGCCACTGTTGTTTTCTGGGCTGGGGGTCTGGATGTCTGTGTGCACCCTGCTGTGCCCAGCTGGTGGTAGCCTCCTGTGGTCTGTCACTGTGCTTCCCTGGCTCTGTCCCTGTGCTGTTCCCCCCTCTGTTGTTCTGCTGCTTTGCCCCCATGGTTGCCCTGGGGCATCTCTTTCTGCAGTAGTAATTATATTATAATATAGAAACAAGCAGTTTTCTCTAGCTATATCGATATACATATTAACATCACACAAATGATACTTTTTTTTATCAAACAGAATAATCAGTATACTTTTTCCATAATGACAAAACATATTTAAATATAGTTTTTTAATACTGACATGGAATATTTAATGGTTCCATGTCAAGTCAGTAGCTCACAGTACCATGTGGTCAGAACAGCATGGACAACATCACGCACGTCAACACTGCACCTGGTGAAAATGGACGCTTGGATCAGTGGTGAGTATAGATTTACCATTACAACACCACACCACCATGGACTACCACTCCAGTGAAATGTGTACACTTAACTGTTTTTTTGCTGTTGGGTGGTATTCCATGGTGCAGTGTTGACATGCACGGTGTTATCCATGCATTTTCTGCCTGCGTTGTATTGGGAGCCACAGACTTGATGTGCTACCAAATTTCATGATGGTTTTAAAAAAATGTAATGAAAAACAATTTTTTGCAGTTTTTCTAAATTTTGGTATTAGTGTCCATAATTTAATTAATATCTACATGAGTGTAATACCCATAAGCATTTATCTTATGCCTTAAATAGTGTGGCAAACATTCCAGTCTCCTCCCCTGGCAGTACCAAATCTTCCTCACTTCTCTGTGCCATGGAGGTGATGTGTATAGAGAAAAGAGAGACACAGTACATAAACAATATGCTGCTACAGTGTCACAGAGTGGAAAATAGCATGCTGCAGGGCACAACTTTAACTGAGAAATATTTTCAGATGCAAAATTATTAACAAAATTGGTTTCCGGTTTCACACATACCCACTTCGGTTTTTCACAAGGATATTTTTTTCACAAAAATTGACAGTGTCATGTCTATGACTCAATAGGCATTTTGTTAATCCAAAAATCAATTTTTGAGTCTATAGACTCATGGACATTAAGATTTCTAGTGATGAGAATGTCCCCCAACCCAATCCATTATGAAAGTTTTCCCTTAGTAGTCTAGTAGTCACCCCTCCTGCCCTATCCTAGTGCCACCATTATTAGAGTACCTGGTTATCTACAAATCCCCTTCTCACTGATTCCACTATAGCCTTCATTTAGACTTTGTTTAAAAAAAATCACTGGTAGTCTAATGGTAATCTCCCTGTCCCCCATCCCTATCCCACTGTTATAAATATATATTTCCTGCCAACCATGGAGGTAAGCAGAGGGTTGAGCCAGACCTTGGTGGGGGTTGGGTTATGGGGGCCTAGAAACATAGACAATGACTGTAAAAATAGACCAGAAGTCCATTTAGTCTGCCAGAAATCCAGACCAGGGGGCTTGAGGAATCACTGGACACAACATATTTGAAAAGAGTTGCCTGTGGATCAATGGGCTGAAGCAACCAGCCACATCCCCTGCCTGAGCTATTTAAGGCAGAAAACCCTTGTTGTCCCTCAATCATGAAGAAACTAATGACAATTAAATAAATCTACCAGTAATAGAAATAAAGCTTAAATAATTAGAACACTGAATAATTTCTGTGCATTTCCCATATGTGTATGTGTATATATATATATATATATATATATTAGAGGCAAAAAACTCCAGTTAATGCATCAGTTAGGGTTGTTCCACAGTGACAAAAAGTGAGAAATTCTATGTTTGGTTGAAATCCCTTGCACCCTCAGCCCTCCCCAAGCGGAATCGAGTCGCATTGGGGTCGTCAGCCTAACTCTTACCCCATCACATGTGGAAAGAAGCTGAGGAATAGGAGAATGGGGTAAGAGTTAGGACCAATGACCCAATGCACACCCCAATTCCAGTTGGGGGGGTGGACTGGAGGGGTGCAAAGGGGGTATCAAGCCTAACATCAAATTTCCTCATTTTTGTCGCTGAGGAACAACCCTAACTGATGCATTAAATGAGTTTTTTGCCTCTAATTTCCCTTCTTTTTGAGAATGATAACGAGAAATAGAGTGTTATGCGGCAGGGGGAGTGTGGGGCCCTTTGGGCCCCATGCTCCCGCCACGTGAAGTCTTGTCACATAGTAACATTATGCCAGCAAACACAAATAGTAATGTGCATGGTGACACAAAGCAAAACAGAAAGAGAAACTGTACTGTAGACAGAAATGTTAAAAGCAATGTAAATGAAAACCGCAAATGAAAACGCAAAGGGTAACGCACATGGTGGCGTAGACGTGAACGGTAAGTGAAACGGGTATGGAACCGCAAGTGGAAATGGTAATGGTAACAGTAATGTAAGCGCACAGGCTGGTTTTCCCCAAAAGCTGCATAGAGAAAGACAGTGAATACAAATAATGTATGCAAAATAATGACTCTCGGAACAGAAAATGAGGACTTAAAAAAAATTTAAAAGTCATATGAATTATCACTTTCCTGGCTAGTTTTGAACTTTGTCTGCAGCAGGGGGCTAAGTATTTTTCTGACAAAAAGTCCGTATCTTGCACCATTTCCGAGATACGGGCTCTGAAAGGCCCTGCGAACCCCGTAATGTTATCCTAAGGGAAGAAAATAGAAGTTCGGAGTGCCATAACTTTGCCTCCCTGTAATATTTTTTTTCACCAAACCACTGAAAGGCACATCTGTGGGATGTTGGCTGTCTTTCCTGCAAATTTCAGCCCAATACACCAAACCATTATTTTGCAGCAGGGCGCCAAACGATTGCAGCAATGCGTCGTACGCCGTAATGTTATCCTACGGGGAAAAAGCGTCAACTTTGGAGTACCATAACTTTGCCACTGTGTAATATTTTTTCAATGAAATGCTGAAGGGCACATCTGTGTGATGTCGGCTGCGTTCTCTCCAAATTTCAGCCCCAAACTCCAAACCGTTCTTTTGCAGCAGGGTGCCAAAGAATTCCTGTAATTTTCCCATAGCCTAGAAAAGTACTGTCACAATTTGCAAAAGCTTTCGCAAATTCATTCAACAGTGTTGCAAGTGTGAAAGTACTTTGCCAAAGTACTTTTTCCAGAAATTTGAAAAACATTTCTGGGGTGTTTTACCCCAAAATAAACACATGGCTAGCATCCTCAGGGTCCGACTAGGTGAATACAGAAAGAATTAGGTTGTTAGAGCGTCCCAAATTTAAATGCTTAGCATTTTTCTGATCACCAACTGAAAACCAAATGGTGGATTTGCGACAGTAAAAGGGCCATTTACGAAAGTAAAAACTGCATTTGTGACACTGTCGAACTTTTTGTTAACTTTTCCCATTGACTTATAATGGGAACTTGTTTTTTGAATAACTTTTGAACCGTTTAATATTTTTTCACGAAATCTTTGAAAGACACATTGGGGACCCCGGCTGCACGTTCCCTGAAGATTTTGGACCGGTCGCGCAAACTGTGTGACCTGTAGGTGCGACTGAATTCCAAAAAGTGTAAGCGCATCGCAGATCATGCTTAATAACTCTGCAGCTGTATATCCGACCAGTACGAAACTTAGCAGATCCCAAGGCATATGGGTCTTGATTGTGTATGCCAAATTTCAGGCAAATCTGTCAAACAGTTGCAAAGTTATTAAATTCAAAAGTTTGGGTTTAACATGTAAATGGCTCCTCAACCCTAACTATGGTAGCACTACGGTGCAACCATTATATATATATATATATATATATATATATATATACATATATATAAAGATATTTTTGGCTATTTCCCACTGTGCATGTAGATGCTAATAATTGATTATATCCTATCAAAGTATGGATTTGTTATGCTTCTGCATGTATCAAATGTGTTTTTTCCTTATTTACATTGTTTTCTCCCCCTTCCTCTCTCCCTCTCGTGTCTGCCCTTATTCACCTTTTACCATTATATATACATCTTTTGCTTCATTCCATGTATATATTTCTTATTCTTTTGAAGCATTTTATATATAGGGGCCATGTCATATTCAGTTTATACTATGTATGTTTTGGGCTGCATTCAACAAAAGCTCCAAATGTGCACTTAATACATTGCACTACATAGAGATGTTAGCTGTTTCAACACAAATCTGCAGTATGTCTATCAGCACAACAGATGCATATGTTGTTTAAAAATATATATGTAGTTGATCCTGCTACTTTAAAATTATTATGCCAAAATGTGTCTGGATTCTGGCTAACTTGCCTGACCACCCCAATACAACTCTATAGCCTCTCCCTCAAAAGAGCAGATTACATATATTCTTAAATAAAATTGTTTCATGTTGCTGCAGTAAACTCATTGAATAATACATATCTGGTTGATCCTGCCTACATCTTAACACAAATAATTAAATATAAACATATCTGGTTGATCCTCGACTTCCTTTCACCCATTGACCGATCAGAGCGCATTGAAATGTAGCGTGACCGAGCGGAACAATAATGAAATCTCAGTTACTTTCAATTATACAGCCTGTGCTGTAAATTGCTCAAAAACTATCCACTTTCCTAATACTGGCTATATTTTAACAGAAGAAGCTGCCAACAACAGTAAGAGAAGCGGTGAGTCGGCGGCTTCAGAACAACAGGAAGTGCGAGCATGCGTTGCTATGGCAGTGACGCCGGCGCTTTTGTCTGCTGTTCAGCTTGCCGATTCACTGGCTCTTCTCTTCTATTGTCGCTGGCACCTGTTAAAATATAACCAATATTAAGCGATACAATTTTGGTAATTACAACACAAACTATAAGTAACTGAGATTTCAACTATTAACGCTCAATCCATCAATGCGTTGTCAATAAATAACTTTAAAATCAACCAGGCTATGACTAAATTAATTATTTGTATTAGATAAACAAGATCAACTTTCAAATAAAGAATGTGTGTCTTTTTTTGGGGGAGTTACTTGTACAGGGCCGGAGGAAAGAGAGACAGGTGTCTGATGAAAAGTGAAACACTTTCACTTTCATCAGGATGACGTATAAGACGTGGAGATAAATGTATGACGTATAGGAACATGAAGATAACAATGTTATCTTCACTGGGCATCTAGATATCATTTTTATCCTTGTATTTATCCCAAAACATACGTTGTATAAATATATATATATATATATATATATATATATATATATAATCAATTTTTAACTTGTACATAATATATTTTTTCTTAGTATCCCAAGGTTTTGTATGAAAATGTTAGTTGCAATAAGTTAAATAAATATAGAGTTTGTAACTTGTATAAGTATAAAATATACAGTTTGTTGGATCCCAAAAGAATGTAATACATTGAGATTTAATACTTGTGTTTTGTCTCCCTCTTTTTGCTCCAGTTTTATCCTGCAATGTACCAGTTGAAGCCATAAAGAATAAAGTCTATAACGGCTGCCTGCTGTGAAAAATAAAGATAAAAACGTCAAAACTTAAAATATAACTTAGCAAATTAGGCAGCATATATGGCTCTATTCCAATATATTCTGTAGTTAGCCTTCTGGAATTTATTTCCATGCTTCCAGTTTAAAGTTTATAGCATTTTTGTATTCACATAGCACTTTAAATTGTTATGCACTTTAGGGGTTTAATATATAAAATATAGAAAAAGATTTAATATCAGTTATATACTAGTAACTGATTGAACAGTTTAAATGTTTTAAATGTACTCTGCATCTAACTGATTAAGTGAAGTAAGCTCAATGTATACAAATGGATTAATGAATTGCACCTGTGTATCTTACTATAAATTGGTAATGGTTTTAGAGCTACCTCACCCCCTTGAGGTAGGATCAGTGAGATCTGAAGCACTGGGGAGTGTGTGCAGTGGTTTTTGCTCTCTGTATTGGCACCCATAACTCAATTAAGCACTTTAGCATCCATTTTCTTGCGTCTGTGATGTTTTTCTGCACACCAGCTTTTTGTTTTCATTGTTGTATTTTGCGGTTCAGCGTGACATACTCAACATATGTCAATGCCTTCAAGTATATGTTTTTGAAAGGTTTGCTAATTAAGGTAGGCCTTCCAGCTTCCTTCAGAAGCAGTTTGTTTTTGCTGCAGCTGGAGGATCTACTCCTCCTTCTTTTTCTTCAACATTTGTACCCCTGTACTTTGGATGCTGCTTGGTTTGTGCTGGACTTCTGTTTGTTTGTGCTGGCTTTCTGCTTGGTTTGTGCCTCTCCTCCACTCCTAGGTGTGTATTTTGTTTCTCCTTTGGCTACAGTCGGTGCTTCTCTCTCTTTTGTTTGTGTCTGTTCACTCCTGGTCTTCTGCTTGTGCTTCCTTTTGTTTTGCTTCTTTTTGGGCTTTTCTAGTTTTCTAGCCTCCTGTGTCCCAATTGCTTGTATGTGCTATCCAAGCTTACATACTGCTGTTTCTTACAGTTAGCATTCCCTGTTTGCTTTTATCATACTTTTAGCAATCCCTCAGTTTTCCTGCATTTGTTATCTATGTGCTTTTCAGCTCCACTTGCTGTTTCCCTGCCTGTACCAGTCTCCCTGTATACACCTATGCTTAATTTTTTCCACCTGACTCCTCAGTGCCTAGTTCCACACAGCAGTTACACCTTCCAACTTTTCAATTCTCTGCTTTCTTTTCTAGCAGTTTATTGTTGCTCTATTGCCAGTTTTATTGTTGCTCTACTGCCATTCTTCCTGCTTCTTTAGCAGTTTAAGTTGTTTATGCGTTCCTCATTTATCCGTGCTTGTGACATGCATACTTGTGATATACCTACTTAAAGGTATCACCATTCTGGTTTGTCCAGTTTCATTCAATTGTTTACTGCTACCTATTGACCTCCATGGATGTCTCAAAATTCAAAATTCACCTTATTTCTATACCCTTTTTGTGTTGTTCTTTTTGTTGCAGTACTGGACATTTTTTATTTCACAATAATTTTGACACATGACTTTGAACAGTAATGACAAAATCTTTATTTCATCACAATAATTTGGCTTCCCTCTTGGTACTGGTTGTCTTGCATCTCTCATGTACTGTGCTGCATTTCAGGAAAGAAAAGAAAAAGTGTGACCTAAATGTGGGTCTTTATATGCTGTGTGACCTGAATGTGGGTCTTTATATGCTGTGTGACCTAAGTGTGGGTTTTCAAATACATTGTGACCTAAGTGTGAGTCTTAAAATATGCTGTGTGACCTATGTGTTGGTCTTATGTATGGTACCTGACTTGTCACCTGTTGTCTTTCAAAATGTTTTTAATACTGGATGAATGCCAACCATGCCAATAAATTACTATGTCTCGGGGCTGCCTTGCAGCTGACGGTCTCACTCTGCACCCATGAAGTCTGCATCTTGACCATGTGAAACTTGGGATGGGGTCCTTCTTATCTGTCCCATAGTGGGAATGTCCTCACTCCAGGTGGAGCTTTAGCCATGTAGAGAGTCAGTGGCACATCTTGATGTAGAATTTAAGACTTCAGCTGCAAGGCATGGGGCCCTTAAGCCCAAGGGGCTCCTGTAGCTTGCCAAGTAGATTTGGCAGCACCTTCTAAGCTATTCTCCCTACAACAACCTCAGGTTCACCTGGTCTGTGCTTAAGCCAATGTAGGCCGACTGGGTGCCTTCAGTGGTTGTTGCTCTCCTCCTCCTCCTGCATTGGGGGATGGTATTCTCATGTGGGAGTACCCCGTTGCTGCAGAGTGCACTTGCAGCCCTTCACAGTGTTCCTGTTAGAGGGGCAGAGTGAGAGCCTTCCTCCAAATTGAATCTCCCCTGAATTGGATTTCTAAATTGCAACTGCTGAGCCATAACTAAATATATCCCAGGCTTGGAGGGAAGGCGACCTAGGCCTTGGATCCCAGAGGTTTCCTCCTCATAGGGTTTTTTTTTCCTCTCCTCTGTGCTGAAGATCATAATACTGGTTAGTTTATATAACAGTAGATTCTTTAGTCCTTAGGTTCCACTGTTGGATGGAGTTTGATGGTGGCTCTCCTTTTGCATAGCATGGTGGCTCTCCTTTGCCATTCCCTCTCTCCTTAGGAATTTATGCCCATTTGCTCAGCTTTGCTCCCCATCAGCTCAGACCATGTCTGTCTATGCTTGTCTCCAGTTGCTGGCATCTCACCAGTTGATATCATTCATGCTCCTTGGCTTTAGTAAGCAATGTTTTCTACATAACACTCTTTTTGGGGTTCTTTCCTAAGATACCTTTAGCCAAGGGAATCCTTCCTGTAACACCTCTGGAGGTGGAAACTTCCTCCAGGGTTCCTTGCATTTGGTACCCCTACAGGATGGTATTCCCCATGGAATAGAGAGGTGAACAGCCACAAAGGTTTATCAACAAGTTGCACAAGCATAACGCTGAACTAAATTGTGTAAGCCCATTGAATTGAAAGGCTTTTCCTCTGGTTCAATGGGCTGAAGCAACCAGCCACGCCCCTGCTTGAGCTATGTAGGGCAGGCCTTCCAGCTTCCTTCAGAAACATTTTGTCTTTGCCCCCACCATCCTCTCCTCCTCCTCCTCCTCCAGTGGCTAGTCTCTCTCCTTCAGGTTCCTTCCTAAGGTACCTTTATGCCAAGGGAATTCTTCCTACAGCACCTCTAGGGGTGGAACCCTTCTCCAGGGTTCCTTGCCTTCAGTACCCCCTACAGGTGGTATTCCCCATGGAATAGAGAGAGATGAATGGCCACAAAGGTTTATCAACAAGTTGCACAAGCATAACACTACACTAAGTTGTGTAAGCCCATTGAATTATATATTTATAACAGTGGAATTGGGATTGTGGAGGAGCAGAGAACCTAAATGTCCAGGGAATATTATTGTAATAGCATTAGGAATTGGAGTCATATAAGAGGGGGGTACCATTAGACTACTGAGGACATTTTTTAATAAAGTCAAAATGTTGGGTATATTGGGATAGCCAGGAGGGCGATCAGTATGCTCCCAGGTAGTCTAATAGTGGCAGCACTAGATTGTCAGAAGAGAGGACCCACAGACTACCAATGAATATTACTGAAATAACAGTGGGATTGAGATCAAGGGGCAATGGGGTACCACTAGACTACCAGGGACTTCTTATTAACTTAAGTCAAAATTATGGGTGTACAGGGAGCAGTAGGTGGGTAACCACCAGACTACCCAGTAGTCTAACAGTGGTGTCACAGGGATCAGATGGGAGGGGGTACTATTAAACTTCCAAGGAATATAATTGCAATAACAAAGGGATTTGGATCATGCGGGGGTGACACTAGACTAAAACGTTTTTCCTTTTTATGTAGTTTATGGGATACTGGGATGAGGCAGGAAGGGGAGCACCAGAACACTAGGTAAGAATGAAATACTGGTGGCACAGGGATCATGTAGGAGAGGGAAACTACTATACTACCTGAGAAAATAAGCTTGGAGCAGAGTGAGGTGCTATCTGCTACAGGAATCAGGCATTGTATGACAAGTCAGGTGCTTTGCAAATGGTCTGCGGTGCATTTCACAAAGCATGCTGCAAGACTGGAGCAGTGTGTGATGAGTCAGGTGCTTTCCAAATAGCACGCTATAGGTCTAGAGTATTGTGTAACAGGTCAGACGCTTTGCAGATGGTCCATAGGGCTATTTATAAAGCATGCTATAGGTTGGGCCAGTGTGTGAAGCACATTATAGGTTCAGGCCAGTGTGTCATGCAGACCACCTTCAGAGCATGCTGTAAGCCTAGGGCAGTACATGACTAGTCAGGTGCTTTGCAAATCACCTCCGGAGCCATTCACAAAGCATGCTATAGGCCTGGGGCAATATGTGACAGGTTTGGAGCTTCACATAACTTTTAATAAATTAGGGAAATCAATTGAATAAAGCTATGCTAATGCATCAGTTAGGGTTTGTGCACAAACTAACCAAAGTATGGAGCTGTATTATTTGAATACAAAGTCCCCGGAGCCAGGGTGAACCTGTAGAGTCTTGTTTCTCTGGGTTTGAAGCAGCATTGGCATTTCCCTCATTTCAGCACCTTCTCTCCAAGCTTTGGTGTGTGACTGTTTTTTTTTCTGTACTTGGGCCGACCACGCCGAAGTAAGATCAGTGGCAACGCTGCATCATATAATCATGCAAACCTTGAGAAACATGACTCAGCAGACTCCCCATGGCTCAGGGGACTTTGTATCCTAATGTCAGATTTCCTTACTTTTGTTGGTTTGTACATAAACTGTAACTGATGCAATAAATAGTTTTTTTTTTGTGAAATGATATGGTTGTATCTTGCTCGATTCAATGTAATTGTATCTTGCTTGACTTACTGTACTTGTGTTTTGACTTGTCGTTTTCTCATGCAATGTACTCTCCTGGCTCATTCCTGAAAACAGGCACTCAAGTTATCTAGTGTACCTACCCAGTTACCAAAAACCAAACAAATACATACATTAATGCAGTATTATATACTGTATTTTAAAGTACTTGGAGATGTTGTATATTGTACCACCACAGCTTTGGTACTTGAACTTTGCCTTGCTTTCATTGTTGACTGCCCTCTCCCCTCAGTCTCGGCTACAGTATGTTACCTTTGTAAAAAAATGTATTTTGCACACTTTTTACACCGTTTAATTTTTCTATAATTTGCTATTTGTGTTTTACATTTTACTGTTACTGTACATGCAGCTGGTGTTATCAGTGCATTGTTCCAGATCCCCTCCCCCAAAAAAGGAGACATCACACTCAATATTGTAGATTTGGCTGCTCAGTTGGCAAAACCTTTTATTGTCCACACAAACATAAATCATATCCATTTTACAATATTGAGTTCCTCTTATTTACCTCTGTCACATTTTATTCCACTCCTCTTTATTTTCTTTGCTTTCCTTTGTTTTCTCCCGTGGGGATCTCGCTCCATTACTTGCCCAGATGTAAACCCAAGCTGGTCTTATACTTTCTCTCTAAGCAGGTCCAATTCCTGTCCCCCTTTTTCTTGTCCACTTATCAGGGTGTCCATACCCTTTTCCTTCTTCCAGATCTTAATTCCTCCATATTTGCTTTCCCTAACCCCCCCAACCTTCCCCCCCTTTTTCCTTCTCAGATGCTTACCTCCTAGCTTATGCTTCCTTCCTAGTAAACAAGGGAGGTGGGTGGGTCTTGAAATTTCCTTACCCAAAGAACCTAGCAGAAAATGGCTGAGCCCCGCTGTGTTGCCCTTCTTAAGCCCTTTGCTCCACCCTTCCTTGCTTGCCCTTGTACTCCATTGGTCCTTTTGGTCCTTATCTCCCGGCCCCTCTGACACACTCTGGTGATGTCATGAGAGAGACCTCCCCTTTTGTGACCTCATTCTCCCCTTCCCTCCCCCCACCCTCCCCATTTCCTGTCCCTGTTGTATCCTAGTCTCTTCCCAGGGTCAGCTGGCCTGGAACAATGGGGGCTGCCCTTCATAGCAACCCATTTTGTTTTTTGCTGTTTCACTCCATCTTGTTACATGAGCCATACATGGAAGTGAATGCCAGCTCAGAGTGCCTCTCCCAATCACCACATTTTCAATAAATGCTGAAGTTTTAAATGTCCCCACAGTTTAGGAGCACACAGCTGAAGAGGTCCTTAATGTACCTGCTGTTTTCTTAGTATGCCTGCTGTTAATATAGATAGTGCTATGGCCTCCTTTTGTGTTTTTCTCCTCCCTCTATTTAACTAACTGTCCTCTCATTCCTACTCACACCTCAGTCTCCCTGCACTTGCTGAATCACAGATGTACTGTTCATGGCTTATAAAGCACTATGGGATACAGTGTATAAGAAATACACAATATGAAAGTAAATTCCTGTCCTAAGATAGTGGTGAGAACAGTTAACTTGAAAAGTTCCTGGGTTAAAGTGGAATAAAAGTCCATGAAGTTATCCAGTATACTATGGCTAATTCAATATTAGCAGGGAATATGCAATGGCCTGGCTCATAAAAATCGAATAATAGATAGCCATGAGTGTGTATTACAAGAGAGCAATGCCACCAAGAGGTTCCCTGTCCCCAGAACTTTGAGATGGTTATTTTTTGTAATATATGGATATGCATTTTAATGTGGCACTTAAGTGTACAACAAATTTCCTGTGCACAGAAGTGCTGTGAAGCCAGAGAGTGAGGATGTCCAGAACAGTTACCTCCAGTGGAGCAGTGGTGGTGAGAACGAGTGTCAGGGAGAAGTCGGGTGGAGCATTACGGACTCACCTCTAGGACCATGCACAAAACCTCTATGGCAAGCCATATCAACCGGACAATACTTCATTTGTAAAACAAAAAGAAAACACAGTGAAACTACCATGGCTAGAAGTTATTTTTGCTAAGTGAGAGACAGCTGCCATGTTTTGAAAAGTGTTCTGCCTTACCACAGAGTAATCACTTTATCACTGAGGAATGGTAGTATTATCAGTTTCAGGGAGTGCTATTACAGGAATTTTTTTGTATACTTTAGTGCCATATTAAAATGGCTTATCCATATATCTTCATGACAGAAGCTGTAGAACTACAAGTCATAAGTGGTGAAGCCACAAGTGAGTTATGCAAATCCTACCCCCTCACAAATTATGAGAAATGTCATGTACAGTGCTAGGTTGTTGCGTGCCTGGTTTAACCACACACCTTAAAACATAAACCTTTTAAATTAGCACTTCCTTTGGAGTTCTAAGTGTTACATTGCTCCACTGTGATGACATCAGCCATTTTTTGGCTGCACTCTTATTGGTTAACTCATTCACACCACAATAGCTCTTTGAGACTTCCACCACTTGTGCCCTGTATACTATTAGCACAGCATCCTGGGCCTTTCTAAACAAAATCAAGCCATAATCAGCATGCCACAAACAAATGTGAATACCTCTTGAACCATAAGTGCTATACATAAAGTACGAGTGGCAAAGTTGTTCAGGACAACATTACCTTTCCAGTGGTGCTATGCAATCAATTGTAATTAGTTTTGATTTTATTTTATACTAGCTGAAACACCAAACAACTGTGTTTTCTTCAGATGTTTTCAAGGTGCTTAGATGAGGCTTAAGAGATAAATGTCAGCCATGAACACCATACCTTAAACAAATGTAAAAACTCCTAAAGTATATGTGGTAGACACAAAAGTATCAGTGGCAAAATTGTGCAGCAAAAAATTACCTAACAGTGCTATGCAATCAGTTGTAATCCATTTAGTTTTTATTTTACACTAGCTGAAATACCAAGCAACTGTGGGTTTTTTTTTCAGATTTATTCAAGATGCTAAGGTGAGGCTTGAGACAGATGCACACCATACCTTAAACAAATGTACAGAACTCCTAAAGTATACATGATAGATACAAATTGTTCAGCATGAAATTACCTTTCTAACGCTGCTATGCAATCAATTCTAAGCAATTTGGTTTGTTTAATATTTAGGTAAAAATTGCTGGCTTCCTCAGACATTTCTAGGCCTGAGTGTAAGTCAGCTGAGTATGTCTACATGCATTATTGGCCCAAGTGGCTATGCTTTCAGACACCATCTACAGCGTATCTAGGCCTGAATGAGTTAAGTAGCTGCTGACACCTCAGGGAAAACTGAAAAACAGAAAAAATTCAGCTTCTGTTGCATATACTTTTCATAGATTTCTCTTCCTCATTATTTTTTACTGAGGGAATAGCACAAAAACAGGGGGCCTGATCCAGAAAACATCAGAAATGATACAAGGTATTTGTGTCAAAGAAATATGATGCAAATGGTTCACTGCGCCACACCTTGTATCATTCCTGATTCAGGAATGCAGCTTGCACCAGTTGGGGGACCACCTATGTCAATCGGGTTTGAGCCTTCCTTGCAATGGTCATATTAGTGCACCATGATGGAAGGGGGCTTATGCCAGGGAGGCACTGCAGCATCCCCTTAATTGGGATTCATGAAGCCTCGCCCACAGGGCGCATGGTCTGCTACAGTTAGACCAGTCCAGAGCTGGTCAAATGGGCCATGCACCACTCCTGGAGCCATCACCCACTGCATCCCATGCCCACACAGGACCTGGACAGTTGCAGAATGTCACTGAAGCAACCAGCAGTATCTCACTGTGTCCACAGGCCCCCCCATGGTGCCAGATATGTGTGTCAGCCCCCCCATGGACAGAACAGGCACAGCAGAGGACATGTAATGAACCTGTTGGGGATCTTGTTGCTGCCCCTCATCACCTATCTGTACCCTACCTGCCCTCCTCATTCTCTGTCCTATCCCTCACAAGCCTGCCAGCCTCCAGGAGGTTTCCATTAATAGGTGCCAATGCCGCCTGGCCACCCCACAGCCTGTGGCAAACCTCTCCTGTGTGCCTTGACTTTGAAGCATGGCAGCAGTTGCGGCAAGCTGTGGGACTTTGGTGCCAGACCCCTCCTGATAGTGAATTGAGTGCAGGGTCCCTGGCGCATCAGTTATCAATGCAAGCTGCTGTTTGTCCCAGGTTGCATTGGTCTCGGGGAGGGGCTTTGTGAATCAGGCTTAGAATCTTTATCTTCATCAGCTCAAGCAGTTCACTGCCCACTTGTGATCACAGTCCTCTGTTATGACATCACATTCTGTTTCTATGAAAATGACTGTGATGTCACAAGCAGAGAATCATGATCATGGATGGAAAAAGCAAAAGAAACAGATTAACTCCTAAGGATAAAAAAGATCTTGTTGTCATGCAAATTATCTCAGTAATAACTAATGAGGAGGGAAAATACAGAACTAGTTCAAAAAATAAGATGAATTTTGTCTACTTACCCTGTTTCTCAAAGTTGTTCTGGGGCTATCAGTTGCTCTTTAAGTGCAGCATTATGACATATCTAACCCATATTTTTTATTGTAACATACTGTAAATGCAGTATATAACAAAAAATAACATTATATATAGAATAAAACTCAGGGCAGTGTGTGTGACAAGAATTTTACACACACCTGAGGTGTTGGATGCTCCATAAACCCTGAGAGCGAAGCTCAAGAGCGAAGTTTACATTTTACATACTGTACTACCCAATGTTTTGTTTTATATAATTGCTGGGGAGCACTTTTTTTGCCACAGCAATTATATAAACATAAACATATCTGTGTGCAGCCATAATCGGGTTGAAGCATGGTCCGAGATTGGGTTGAAGCTTCTGTTTAAATTTTCAATTTTTTTCTTTTGGTGAGTCATTTCACCCAAGTAAAAAAAAAAGAGTATGGTGAAAATACATAAGTTCAGTCCTGGAAGTTGGTTGTTGTAAGACTTACAGTGGAGTCTGAGTGTGAGTGGTGTGGAAGTGTCCCAAGTGATGAAGGCAGGATGGCAGCTGGTGCTTGCATGGAGTGAGGGAAACCTGGCACCTGTTTGCCAATATAACCCACTGGTTATAATGGAGAATTATAACCAGGTTTCCCTATGGGAAAAAATACTCACCGGTTATTATATTATTATTATAACATTAACAGGTTATTTTTTATAGTGGGTGTGTAATCAACAAAAATAAGTTTCTGTGATGTACTGTAATATATTCTTACCAGAGTAGTAACAATGTTAAATAAAAAGATTAAATAAAGACTGAATGTAGAAATGTTAAATATTTAGTAGAATTGAAGAAACTAGAGAGTGCTGTGGGAATTGCAATTCTTGTGAACAAAAATGAAATATGAACCTAACAGATGATGTTCCAGTCAGGTTCTTATCAATGTAACCCCTAGACCCTTGTGGTTAGGTGAAGGATACTCCAGGGCTAACATGTTTTGGTACAGGAGATAACCCCTTACATGGAAACAAGGATGGAAGGTTCAGTGTGTCAGTACACTCCGCTTGACATAGTACTCAAGTTTTGTTGCAGATGTTCTGTGATCCCTTCTACCTCACTGTAAGATACATGGTACTGGTCTCTTGGAGAATAACAGAAATGGAGAGGTTGTTAGGGGAACCATACCCTGCAGTCTCTGTATGTATTGAGCACCCCCCCAGGCAGACTTAACAAATGGATGCCAACTTCAGCAGCAAGGAAACACAGTCATAGAGAAGTGTCATCATCACACAGAATTTAATTGAACAGATAATAATAATAAACCAGGTGAAGGACTGGCTGCACTGAGATGCAAAGTCTCTGCTAGCAGGTATTGTCCTGAATTCTGGAAGTCCAGACATATGCATTTTTGAATAAAGCCTATCCTTTAGTGTTTAGTCACCACTGAATCTGGAAATCATGGTACCTTGGGACAAATAGACACCAGAGGACTAGTATCCCACACTACATTTCCATTTTCTTTGGTTGCCATCAGTGATGCTTGTCTTCAAGGCCTGCTTGAATTTATTATGAGTCAGGATGAAGACTGTTAAACGAATGTATACCAACTAACCTTGATGGACCTCTTGACTTTCACACTGCAATAGTAATCAATAGGTTCCCTCCATGCTCATGAGCTAGGCATTAGTTACCAATCTCCAGGTGGCTGCTTAACAAGTGTGATGTCTGCACTTTAGGCCTGCGGAGGCTGTGCCAGGTAGACTTGTATGCCATTGAAGTGATCTGCTTTGAAGCCTGTTGCTCTCCTCAAGATCTGTGACTACCTAAGGGCCGTTTATGCTAGATTCCAGTAGCACTACCAATCATGGCCTAGATGCCATCACCTACATAGAAACATAGACTTTGATGGCAGATAAGGACAGCTTGTCCCACCCAGTCTGCCTGATTCCTGACCTATTGGATAAGCTGCAGATTCTAGTTAACTAACAGCCTACTTCCTCCTACCCCCCCCACTAGAATTGCCTTATGTATGTCCCATACATTCTTGAATTCCCCCACTCTTTTGACCCCACTACCTCCTCAGGAAGGCCGCTCCATGTGTCCACCACTTTCTCTCTGTGAAAAATATTTCACATTGCCCCTGAGCTGTCCCCCTCTATCTTCAAATTGTGCCCCCTTGTTCTTGCACATCTCTTTTTCTGAAAGATGCTACCCTCTTGGACTCTGTTGATTCCCTTGAGGTACTTGAAAGTTTCTATCATGCCCTCCCTCTCCCTCCTCTCCTCGAGAGTATACATATTAAATTTAGTCTCTCTTAGAAATATAAAAGCATAGAAACATAGAAGTTGATGGCAGATAAGGACCGCAAGGCCAATCCAGTCTGACCATTTATTTTTCTACCTTATAAATGTGCCATCGGCCTTTGCTCTGTCAATGGCTTATCTATTCATACTCATCTGTATTGTTCCCTTATGCCTATCCCATGCCTGTGTGAAGCCCTGCATTGTATTCATATCCACCACTTCCTGAGGCATGCAATTCCATGCATCCACCACCCTTTCTGTGAAAAGGAACTTCCTCACATTACCCCTTAATCGGCCTCCCTCTAATCTCATGCTGTGTCCTCTTATATTGAAACATGTCAGACTCTTTCACTTGTTAATGCCCTTAAGGTGTTTGAATGTTTCGATCATATCACCTCTCTCTCTCCTTTGCTCAAGGGTATACATGAACTCCATTAATCTGTCCTCATATGTTTTCTGATGCAGTCCCTGCTCCATTTTGGTTGCACTTCTCTGGACTGCCTCAGTTTGGTTAATGTCCTTGTGAAGGTGCGGCCTCCAGTACTGCATGCAGTACTCCAGATGGTGCCTAACCAGCGTCTTGTAAAGAGGGATTATTACCTCCCTCTTCTGACTTGTGATACCCCCTACTAATACACCGCAACATCTCCCTAGCCTTACCTACTGCTTTAGTGGTCTGCTTGGATGATTTCAGGTCATCAGTGATGATGATGCCCAAGTCTCTTTCTTCTGTTGTGACTGCCAGCAACTCCCCTCCCAGCCTATAGGTGGCTTCAGGGTTTCTCTTCCCTATGTGCATGGTCTTGCACTTCTTTGCATTAAACCCCAGTTGCCACTCTTCCAACCATTTTGCTAGTTTATCCAGATCTCTTCTCATTCTGCCCACCTCATCTGGATCATCTAATCTGTTGTAGATCTTGGTGTTATCTGCAAACAGACAAACCTTACCATCCAGTCCATCGGCAATATCACTGAAGAAGATATTGAAGAGGACTGGCCCCAGGACTGATCCCTGAGGTACCCCACTTGTGACTTGCACCTCTTTTGACTGTATACCGTCTACCACCACTCTCTGTTTTTTGCCTGTCAACCAGTTTGCCACCCAGTTGACCAACTTCTTACCCACTCCTTAGCCTACCCAGCTTATTATTCAATCTTCTATGTGGAACAATATCGAAAACTTTGCTGAAGTCAAGGTAGGTCACATCAACTGCTCCCCCTTGGTCCACCACTCTGGTTACCCAGTCAAAGAAATCTATGAGATTAGTTTGACAGGACCTTCCTTTTGTAAACCCATGTTCTCTTGGAACCTGTGCTCCTATGGATTCCAATTGTTGCACTATCCTTTCCTTAAGGAGTGCCTCCATAATCTTGCCCACTACTAAGGTAAGACCGAATGATCTGTAGTTCCCTGCCTCCTCCCTGCTACCACTCTTGTGGACTGGGATCACATGAGCCCTTCTACAGTCTTCTGGGACCGCTCCTATGCTCAGAAACTCATTAAACAGTTCTGATAATGGCTCTGAAAGTTCCACCCTTAGCTCCTTTAGTACCCTGGGATGTATGCCATCAGGTCCCATTGCCTTGTCCACCCTGAGCTTATCGAGCTCTTATAGGACCCTTTCTTTTGTGAAGGGACTACTGCACACCTCCCTCCCCACTGTGTCCATGGTTCTGAGCTGTAGGCCCTGCCCTACCTTCTCTTCAGTAAATACTGAGCAGAAGTATCTATTTAGGATAGATGCTTTTATATGGTCCTCCTCCACACATGCCCCCTTATCCCCTTTCATCTTAGCAATACCCTCTCTGGACTTTCTCCTTTCACTAATGTGTCTATAGAAAGTCTTGTCCCCTTCTTTTAATGTTTGTGCAAGTGTTTCCTCAGTTTGGGCCTTTGCCTGCCTTACTGCCTTCCCTGCTTCCCTTAGGGAAGTTTGGTATGCCTCCCTATCTTCATCCTACTGCGTTTCTTACATTTCCTGAAGGCCAGCCTTTTGGCTCTGACCTTTTCTGCTACTGTTTTTGAGAACCAAAGTGGTTTCCTTCTTCTTTTGCACTTCCTTTTCTCTCTAACACAATGGGATGTTGCTTCAAGTATTGCATCCTTAATGCTTGCCCACTTTGCCTTTACCCCCTCACCTATATTTCTTTTTGACAGGGATAGCTTAACTCTGTTGGCCATCTTATCAAAGTCAGCTCCTCTGAAGTCCCATATTTTTGCCTTGGAATGGGATGATTTAGTTCTAGTGGCCAAATTGAACCATACCATGTGATGGTCACTGGCCCCCAGATGACCTTCTACCTGGAGATCTGTGATCCTTTCCCTGTTAGTCAGTGCTAGATATAGGATAGCCCTGTCTCTTGTGGGTTGTTGTACCAGTAGTTTGAGGACCTCCCCCTGCAGGAAATCCACCATGTGTCTAGTTCTGGCAGATGTTACTGCTGGTATTGACCAATCTGTATCTGGCATGTTGAAGTCTCCCATTATCAGAACCTCCCCTTTAGCTGTCATGTTTTGTATATCTTCTAACAGTAATGTGTCTATGTCCTCCCCTGGTCTGGAAGCCTGTAGACAACCCCAGTTTGTATAGCTATCCCATTTTCTGTTTCCAGGATGACCCACAGTTCTTCTGGCTCCTTATGTGTGTTCTGAATATCTGTAGCTTTGATATTTTCATTGACATAAAGGGCCACTCTACCCCCCCCTTTTTGCACGTCGGTCTCTTCTGAACAGTACAAAGCCAGGTATTGAAGTCTCCCAAGTGTGGTTTCTAGTAAACCATGTCTAACTAATGGCTACTATGTCCAGTTTAGCCTCTGTCATTATAACCTGCAGGTCTGGGATCTTGTTTCCCAGACTGCGAGCAATTCTGTACATGATTTTCCATTGTCCAGATTTTGGTGTTTGTTAGTTGTTGGCCGAGGTCTGGTATTTCCCCTGTGCATCGTATGGGGAGCTGGACCATTTTCCTTACTTGGTGATGCAAATGAACTACAAACATGCTGAACTCCTGTTTGACCACTAGCTGAGGGGGGAAGGGTGTTCTTCCCATTCGACGTATGGGGTGCTGCACCCCTCTCCCCATTTGATAGTTTAAATATTCTGCAAAGATGTCAAACTTCTGACCCAATGCACTGACTCCCTCCTTAGTCAGATGCAGTCCATCAAATTTAAAGAACTTTCACTCCCAAAACTGTTACCAGTTCCCTACAAATGTGTGTCCTTTTTCCTGGCACCAGCCCTTGAGCCACATGTTTAACTACCCTATCTCCCCTTCTCTGACCTTCCGTCCATCTGCCCCCCTCTTCCAGACTGGCAGGATCTCAGAGAAGGAGATGTCGGATGAAATGGATGACAGTTTGTCACTCAGCTTGGTCAGGTGTTCCTTGGTCTCCACAACTGACCAGCTGGCAATATTGTTAGTCCCTATGTATATCAGGACATCAATGTTTTCTCCTGCTTCCTGAACAATTTTACTAATGTGGTCAGTGTCTCTCCATGCTGATCTACCTGGGAGACATCTGACCATTACCCTTAGTTGCAGATATGTATCCACTCCCCAAATCATGGAATCTCCTATGTTCAGAAGTTTTTTGGATTTCCTTTTTGCTTTTTTTGTTTTGGTTCCTGTTTTGGGTGAGTTTTGTTGTGCTAGCTCCTGTGCTGCAGTGTTCTGCTCTGCTGTATTCTCTGCCCCTTTGCTTGATTTCGAAGATAGAGGCAGATACCTGTTTGTAGTTTTTATATGGTTTGTGGAGGTGATATGTTAGAGAGCACCAAGTGATGGGGCACCTGATTTGCCCCTCCTAACCACCTGCCAACCTCCTGGACCAACTACCCTCTGCAGTCAAGGTGCTTCTGTTGGATGTTGGGGAAATGGTGGGCAGTTCTTATAATATATTTCATCTTGAATATGCAATTTGAGGTGCACAATCTTTGCCCATGCTGCCTGGAGTTGAGCCCTTAGATCTCCAATGGCCCAGCATATAAGACAGTGCCCTAAATCCTGCAAAACTGCCCTTCTGAAAAGTGTTCTGCAGTACCTGCAGTTAATGATATCCATTCCAGATTCTTTGTATGGCTTCTGGCACAGACCCTGCACCATTCTGGTTGCCCTCCTCTGGACCTCCTCAATCCTGTCTATACCCTTGTAGAGATGGGTCTCAGAACTGCACTCAGTACTCCAGATGGGGTTTCACCAACTGCCTGTACAGAGGGATAACAACTTCCTGTTTTCTACTGATGATGCCTCTCCCTGTGCATCTGCATCCCAGTATCCCCCCAGCCCTCTTTACTGCCTTCTCACATTGCTTGCCTACCTTTAGGTCATCTGATATGACTACCCTCAGGTCCCTTTCCATTTTTGTTGTTGTTAGTACCCCCCCATTGTGTACTTTTCCACTAGGATTTTGTTTCCCTTGTTCCCAGGTGCATTACTTTGCACATCTTTACATTGAATCTAAGCTGTCACATAGATTTGACCATTTCTCCAACCTTACCAAGTCCCTTCTCATCCTTTCCACCCCCCCTTGTGTATCAACCCTGATGCAGGTCTTTGTGTCATCTGCAAAGAGGCATACTTTTCCTCCCAGCCCCTCTGCAATGTCACTTATAAAGAAATTAAAGAGGACAAGTCTCAGCACTGAAACCCTGCCCTACCCCACTAGTAACCCCCCTTTTTTTGGAGTGGTCTCCATTTACTATTACTCTCTGCATCCTGTTGTCCAGCCACCTTTTTACCCAGGCTACCACCCTGGGACCCACTCCCAGGCTGGCTAACTTGCTTATTAATCTTTTGTGTGGGACTGTGTCAAATGCCTTGCTAAAGTCTAGGTAGGCCATGTCCACAGCCCCTCCCTGGCCTACTACTTTGGTCACCAAGTCAAAGAAATCTATTAGATTCATCTGACATGATCTTCCTGCTGAGAATCCATGCTGCCTTGGGTCCTGTGCCCCGCTGGCCTCTAGGTACTCGACAATTCTTTCTTTCAAAAGTAATTCCATCATTTTCCCTATGACTGAGGTCAAATTAACAGGTCAGTAGTTTCCTGCCTCTGCCTTGCTCCCACTTTTGTGAAGGGGAATCACATCCACCATCCTCCAATCCTCAGGTACCACACCATCCTCCCATGATTTGTTAAAAAGAGTAATCAGTGGTGGAACTAATTCTCTCCTTAGTTCTTTTTGAATTCTGGGGTGAATCCTGTCAGGCCCCATTGCTTTGTCCACCTTCAGTTTCAGGAGTTCTTGCAGGACACTTTCTTCTGTGAATACACTGGTATTGACCCCCTATCCAGAGTGTGTCTATTGTTTGGTTTAAGTACCTCCCCGTCCTCTTCTTTTGTGAATACTGAGCAAAAGTATTCATTCAGTATCTGTGCCTTTTCACTGTCACTCTCTGCCCACCCCCTAACCTTTATTAAGGCTCACTATCCCTCCCTTGATCTTTCTTTGCCTTCTTAATGGAAGGTTTTATCCCCCTTCTTAACTGAGTTGGCTATCTTTTCCTTGCTTTGTGCCTTTGCTATTCTGACTGCCTTCCCCACTTCCTTTTTATGTTTGCTTGCATGCATGTCCAAGAAAACACAGAGCCACCATACAAGAATTTGTAGGTGTGCCTCACCCCACTTCCAATGCCCTGCTGCCTTTTGCAGGAGTGGCCACACCATGCCAATGAATGTAGGACCTGTCTATGACAGCCGTTCAGATGCAGTGGCGTACAGTTGAAAGCAAAAAAACACTGCAATCAGCGGCAGCGATGTGTTGGTACTGCACCGAAACAGCTGTTATAGACAGCTCCATCCCCCTGCAACAAGTAGCATGCTGGGAGCCCACCCCAGTGTGCTCATGCGCTCCCCCCCACACAACCTGTATGGCTGATGGGGGTGCCCAATCCCCTGTTGGATCCGCTGCACTCCACCTCCCAACAGAGTTCCAGGTGCCACGCTGGAGCTCACCCCAGCATGGCAACAGTCCTTAAGGCTGACAGGGGTGCTCAATCCCCGTCTGCTCCACTGTATCCCCCAACAGACTTCCAGGTGCCATGCTGGGAGCCAACCCCAGTGTGACAACAGTCTGTATGGGTGACAGGGGTGCCCAGTCCCCCATCGGCTCCACTACCCCCCAAACAGCCTTCCAGCTGCCATGCTGGGAGCCCACCCCAGCGTGGCAAAATCCCACGTTGTCTTTAAAAAAAATGCCCTGTAAGAAAACACAGTCCCTCGTTGACTGTCTTGACCCCCCGCCCCCACCCACGCCTATCCTCTGCATACCCTGCCCCCACAACCCCACCTCACCAAATACGTACCTCTGAAGTCTGGTGCAATGATCTTTGGTTGACCAGGAACACGTCTGCACTCTTCAAAGCTGACCGTGAACTGAGGAAATGCCAGTAAGCTTTATAATGGAATAAACAGGGTTTTTTTCAACTTTGATGCATATCTCAGGCATTTTGGGGAATTAGTTCACCAAATTTTCAACATGGGGTTCTTGGGACCCCACCTCATGAATTCTGGCACTGTCATTTTGTTATTTGGTCCTGAAAGGTGATTTCATGGTCACTGCTTGGTACCACCTTTTGGGACTGATTTATGAAATGAAAGTGTCACAGTTCATGAGGTAGGCCCCCAAAATCCCTATGTTGAAAATTTGGTGAAAAAATTCCCAAAAATGACTGTTTTACAAGTGTGCATTGCGCAGTTCCTATGCACACTTGTAAGTTCGCAAATTTTTAATATTTTCACTCCAGATTTTCAACATTGCCATTTTACCACACCTCCTAATGAACAGTGCAGCTGTAATTTTTCACATCTTGCCCAAAATGTGTTTCCGTGCATGTAGCACACAATGGCGCAGTCGGTGTGCTAAATCAATGTTCAGGACAGATTAAGAAAATCACAGTGACACTGTTCATGAGCACAGGTCTTAAAATGGCTATGTTAAAAATTTGGTGACAAAAGTCCATAAAATGACTGTGTTACGAGAGAACATTGCGCAGTTTCCCCGCACCCTCGTAAGTTCATGAATTTGTAATATTTTCAGTCCAGATTTTCACCACTGGCATTTTTCCACACTTCCTTATGAACAGTACAGCTGTCATTTTTCACACCATGGCTGAAATGTGTTTTCGCACTTCCAGTGCAGAAATGCGTAGTCGCTGTGGGAAATCACTGGGACAGATTAAGAAAATTACAGTGACAGTGTTCATGAGTGGAGGTCCCAAAATGCCTGTGTTGGCAATCTGCTGTAAAAAATCCCCAAACTAATTACATTATGGGTGTTTTTTCCACAGTTTCCACACATGCTCATGACTTCAGCAGTTTTTTTAATAGTTTCATTGCAGATTTTCAACATTGCCATTTTTTACACCTCCCCATGAACAGTACAGCTGTCATTTTTCACATCCTGTTTGAAATGTGTTTTTGCACCTGTGGTGCCACATGGCATAGTCGCTGTGCAAAATCAGCTTTCAGCTAACAAACTGATATTGCTACTGTTCATACGGTGGGGGTCACAAAAAACCCATGTTGAAAATTTGGAGTGAAAATACCAATGAATGCCTGAGGCGTTAGGGTTTCCGACCATAATGCCCCACCCTGTAGAGACTGACAAGCATCAGGGATGTGACTTGGGATTGTCGCCTGTAAAGTTCATACCATTCTACCCCCACCCACACCCTGCAGCCAGTGAGAGGCATCGAGGTGTGCCTTGGACTCTTCGGCCCCAAAGTTCACCCCATTCTCCTATACTGCACCAATCTCACCATATTTCCTAATGGAATGAGGTGAGCATAAGGGCCAAAGACCCCAAGGCACACCGTGACACTTGTTGGTGTCTGCAGGGTAGGGTGTGGTGAAATGGTGTGGCCATTATGCCTGACGACCCAAAAGCACACCACAATGCCTGTCAGTCTCTGCAGGGTGGTGGTGGGGTTGGCTTCAGTTCAATACTTCACTGCCATTCCTATTATGCAGCTCTCTAACTCCTACACTACCAATGCCAATGCCAGCAAGCAAACATTTGACATTGACAAATGCTTGTTCTTTAACTGATACAGTTCTCTGTCCTGTTCCTTCTGTGATTCCTTATACTTCCTGAATGCTATTTTTTCTCCCTAACCTTCCCCGCCACCTCTTTTGAGAACCAAAGTGTTTTTTTTCCTTTGTTTTGTTTATTTGCTTTACAAAAAGGCTTGTTGCCTCTGAGATGGCAGTTTTGATTTTTCCCCATTGTTCATCCACCCCTCCTTCCTGCCCATTTGCTAGTACATTCCTTAAGTACTCTCCCATTTTGCCTAAGTCAGCCCTCCTAAAGTCCAGTGCTCTTCCTTTGGTATGGCTTGACTCTACAGCTGTGTTTATCGTGAACCACACTGTTTGTTGGTTGCTTGTTCCCAGATGACTACCCACTTCTAAATCTGAGATTCTCCCTCCTTCCCCATTTGAAAGTACCAGGTCTAAGACTGCTCCCTCCTGAGTGGGTTCCAGCATTAGCTGTCTGAGACATGCCATCTGTAGGGCATCGAGAATGACCCGGTTTTTGGATGTGGGTACAACTGTGCTCCAGTTAACATCTGGCATATATAGGTCCCCCATCAACAATATCTTCCCTTTTTTCTGCCATTCTAAGGATGCCTTCTATCATTTCCTTCTCTATTTCCTCCCCTTGAGAAGGAAGTCTGTATACAACCCCTGGGTGGATTGTGGTGCCATTTTCTGTCTTCAAGATAACCCACAGTGCCTCCTCTCCTACCTGTTTACCCTTTGGTTCCATTGCTTTGATCCTTTTCTTTATGTAGAGAGCTACTCCACCCCCTCCTTTACCCTTTCTGTTCCTACTGTAGATTATGTATCCTGGTATGTTGACAAACCAGTCATGGTTCTCTGTAAATCATGTTTCTATGACTGCCATGATATCCAGTCTTCCCCCTTCCATCAAGGCCACTAGTTTAGGAAGCTTGTTACCCAGACTATGGGCACTGGTACTCATCACCCTCCATTTTTTTATGGACTTACCCTTTTAGCCCCATCCCTGTCCTTACCTCTAGTTGTAGTTGACTTAGGACGTACAGTACTTGCCCCAGATGAATTGCCACACCCTTTCTCAGAACCGGGTGACCCTGGCTCCTTAAATATACTCTACTCCCTTGTACTTCCTGTACCAGTAATGAACATGGTCAGAAACTCATCCTTAAAGTGGTTCCCATCTCAAGTTGGGTTATAATTTTATAGGTCTGATTGGAAAGTCCCTTATGGTTAAGAGTTTTGCCTCAAGTATTCTTAATTGAGCAAACTGCAAACCAGAGCAGTTCTAGCATATCAAGGACACAAGAGGCAACACACTTGTATCCATTGAAGGCCCTCCAACTAAACTCATAGAATTATTATAGATTGTTCTTACTTTATATCAAAATTATCTGTTTTCATTAAAACGTGGATGGTCCGGGCAGCCAATGAAAAGCACATTACTATGACACAGAACATGAGGCACTCTTAGGCCCTATACAGACAACACAGTAGCCTACAATATTTTAAAAATGGTTCAAATTTTACCATGCTGTAGCATCCACAACTCAGACATTGTGTTTAACAATGTCTTTACCTCATTCTCTCCCAGTGGCTATTTTGGGTCGTGTCCAGCAATGGATGGTTCCGATGCCATATGGCATCCACTGGTACAAATGGGTTAAAACTATTTCTGTTTGTCCACCCTACTCAAATTCTGAGCTTTGTTACCGTCCTCATGGGTTAGTCCTCCAATTGATTGTGCATGTCCTTAGGACTGCAGCAATGTGGGAGAGACACATTTTGGTTTCCACTATGCAGGTAAACTGAACTAACTCTTAAACCTTTATAAAAAAAAACATGTTAAAGCTTAGCCCTGAACAGGTCTTAACAAGGCTTGAAATCATGTTAGTCTGTGCTAATAGTGCAGATGTGAACGGAGCCCCAGTGACTTAACATGGTTTAAGCTCCTTAAGCCCTTTTAAGTGCTATAGTCTGTAGAAAGACTTAAAGAAACAAGCTCTAACAGAGCCACTACAGCTGTAAATACATTAACTAGATAACAGTGTTTCATGGGCATAAACATAAACATGAATTGCCGTTACATATACTAAACTGAATCAAAGTATGGTACATTGAGAAAGGGCAGATTTAAAAATAATGCCACAGTCTGTATTACAGTTACCTATATGTTTCACATTTTATTCTATGCACTGTTATAGCAATCAACTCAACAGAACCAGGCCATCATATACATGAAGGTACTATACCTTAACTGCAAACACTATATGTTGTGACAAGGTGGAAGATAAACAGAATATTGAAACATGTTTAGGAAGACATCTGATGTGTTTAGTTGATTTTTTTAGAGATTGCTATACAGAACACACACACATAATTAGTATAATAGAAAAGAGTGTATACCCAAATGTTAATGTAAATCTTACGCATTTCATTATGCATTTCACTACAAGTTGTTCTCTTGAAGGAAGATCTTACTGTACAAGGCCTAAAAATGGGTGTTAGGTTAATGTAAACTGAGGTAGGTGTGTTATTGAGGGTATTGCATAGTTTTTCTTTTATTGCTGCTCCACCCAAGGCACACACAATATGAGAATCAACAACCCTTGATATGAAGCAACAGGAATTAGTTAGTACAAGGACAGAAATAAGTAGGAGACTGAGTAAGTGGGCAGACAAGCATGAGTATGGTAAGTCAAATAACATTTCAAAAAGTCTCACTGTTATAATTCATTTTTATGTTTGCTTGTACGCATGCACAAGAAACATTATGTGAAAGCTTAGGAGAGAAGTGGGTTGTGGAGGTGCGGCACTGTGGTGGCCAATGTCTGCACTGTATTGTTCGGCTTGGCAATGCTCAACCAATGCAGGCCCAGTGCACTGATGACACTGGTTCTGCAGAGTGCAACCAACTTGTAAGAATTTCGCTGCTGCAATCAGGGGCCACCTCCTCATTGCAGTGTCAGCCATTCCACTGCAATGAGGCAGTGACCTGTCATTGCAGGGTGGTATCTTGCCTGGCGTAACATTATCAGGCACATGGTGGCTTTATGCTGCCACCTCAGAGCCCCATGAAAGCTGATGAGGGGGTGCTCAATCCCCCATTTGGCATGCCTCAGACCAACTTCATTTGCCGATGAGGGAGCTCACTCCCCGTCAGCATAATGTCCCCACCCCCAATTTCAGCTGTGTGCTGAGGGGGTGCCCAATCCCCCTGGGCATCATGCACCCCCCACACACACATTTATGTGCCAAGGGGGGCCCAATCCCTGTCAGCTTCAGTACCCCCACTTCCCAGTTCCAGTTTCTGAGGGGGTGCCCAATCCCCCTCGGCATCATGCACCCCCCACTCATTTCTGTGCTGATGGGGGGGCCCAATCCCTGTCTGCTTCAGTCCCCCTCCCCACAAATGCTGGTGGCACACTGGGAGCCCACCTCAGTGTACAAAAACACACGTGCAAAAGTAAAAAAATGACCTGCATTGTCTGTATTTTTTTTTAAACCTGTAAAATAAGAAAATGGTCCCTCGAAGTGTCCGGTGCCCCTTCCCCAACTGCACCCACAGTATGCGTACCCCACCTCCCTACACCCCACTCACCTGATACTTACCTCCGGAGCCCAGCATGATGATCTTCGGTGGACCCGAAACATGTCTGCATTCTTCAAAACCGACCATGAACTGAAGAAATGCCGGTAATCTGTATAATAGCATAAATAGTGTTTTTCAACTTTGGCACATATCTCAGGCATTTTGGGGAATTTTAGCACAACATTTTCAACATGGGGTTATTGGTACCCCTCCTCATGAATTCAGTCACTGTCATCATTTTGTTATTCAGTCTCAAAAGGTGATTTCCCGGTCACTGCGTGGAATCACCTTTCTGGACTGATTAATGAAATGACAGTGCCACTGATCATGAGGTGGGCTCTCAAAAAGCCTATGTTGCAAATTTGGTGAAAAAAATCAAAAAAATGACTGTTTTACAAGCGTGCCTTGCGCAGTTTCCATGCACTCTCATAACTTTGTGAATTTGTAATATTTTCCTTCCAGATTTTCAAAATTGGCATTTTTACACACCTCCTTATGAACAGAACAGCTGTAATTTTACACATCCTGTCCAAAATGTGTTTTCGCACTTCTGGGGCATAATAGCGCAGTCGCTGTTGGAAATCAGTTTTCGGGACAGATTAAGAAAATGACAGTGACACTGTTCATGAGCAGAGGTCCTAAACTACCTATGTTGAAAATCTGGTGATGAAAGTCCATAAAATGACTGTGTTACAAGTGTGCGTTATGCAGTTTTCATGCACACTTGTAACTTCGCAAATTTATAATATTTTCACACCAGATTTTCAACACTGGCATTTTTTCATACCTCCTTATGAACAGTACAGCTGTCATTTTTCACACCCTGGCTGAAATTTGTGTTCATACTTCCGGCGCAGAATAGCATGGTTGCTCTGGGAAATCAGTGTTTGGGAGAGATTAAGATCACGTGAGTGAGAGAGGGGGAGTGAGCGAGCGTAACGAAGCTCTGTTGGGACTGCTGCAGATTTCTTTGTGGGCAGAAAAAGGCACTAATACAGGCAGGAGCCCAGTACAAGAGGTCAGCCTGCAGTGCCAGGAGAAACAGAATGAGTGAATGAGAGAGGGGGAGTGAGGAAGCTCAATGGAGCTCTGTCAGGACTGCTGTGGATTTCTTTTTGGACAGAAAAAGGCACCAATGCACGCAGGAGCCCAGTACAAAAGGGTATCCTGCAGCGCCGGGAGAAATAGAATGAGTGAGTGAGAGAGGGGGAGTGAGCAAGCTCAACGGAGCTCTGCCGGGACTTTAGAGTTGCCCACCCTCCACCCAGGATCTTCTGTGGTCCAATATTACAGCTGGGTCTCTGTGGTGGAGACAACGCAATGATTGGATACTTTTAGGATTGCTGTACTAATACAGATTTAGTTGTTCTGTTTAATTCTCTAACTGAGCTAAGTACTGAACAATACTATTAGGATTGCTGTAATAATTCATATTTATTTGTTCTGTTTATTTCTTTAAGTTGAGTAATACTTGTAGTGCAATAGGATTTCTAACTGGCCTAAGTGAAACTATATGAGAGCTGAGAACAAGAAGTATGGTAGCTGAGGGGTGAAAAACAGACAAGGAGGCTTTAGGATTGCTACAGTAATACAGTATCTAATGGATGAGATCTGAGACTGAATTAACCCAGTCAGCAATGGGGCAGTAAGGGGACTAGTGTGTGGGGGACAGGGATTTGTGTAAATAGGGGCCTAACAGTTGTAGTAGGGTACAGAAACTGGGAGTAAGAGCCCGTAACATAAGATGGGGACCAAAATGGGGCAGGTGACACATGTCAATAGGGCGGGCATCTTTGGAAGTCTGGTGGGTTGCACACGGTGTGGGTCTGCCATGATCCTGGACTGGGCTTGGAGGATGGGGGAGTGTATGGTTTGTAGATGACCGGCTAGTTTGAGGGAGGAACTGTGGAGGTTAGGGAGAAGACTAAGTGGCAGGGCAGATGAGTATGGTAGGCATTCTGGCTGGGAGAGGGAATAGGGGATGGCAAGGGGGGATGAAGGAAGAACAACTAGGGACTGAAACTGACCCCAACATCAAAGGCACTAGCAGAAAAGAGAGGAGAAAGGAGGGGGTGCCCGAGTTGAGGGGAGCCTCCTGATGGGGAAGGAAGAGACCACGAGGAGTACCAGGGGAGAGAGCAGATGGCTGCAGGTAGGGAAGGACCAGAGGTGGGACCAGGGGTGGCATGGAGGGGAACAAGTAGGAGGAGGGAACTGATAGGGGGAAGAGATGTAGGAGGGCTATCAACTAAGAATAGATTCAAGCCTCTGTTATGGGAGAGAGGGGGAGCAGGAACATTCTGAAGGGAAGGAGGACAAGTGGGGCATGAGAGGGATGGCAACAGGTAGGGAAGAGACAGCAAGGACAAAAGGGTAGAAGGGGACTAGTAAGGAAGGAGGGGTGGTGACTGGAAATGAGAAGGCTACAGGAAGGAGAAAGGATGGGAGGGGCATCACTATCAGGGTAGAAGGGAATAGAGGCTCTAAATTGACAACAATGGGGATAGGAGAGGGGTTGTAAATCAGTAGGGGAGGAGGGGAGGTTGACATGGGAAGCCCAGTAGGAAGTAATCAGGCTGGGAAGGGGTTCAAGGAGGATGGGAGAAATAAGGCAGAGAAAAGGGATGGGGCAGAAGTAGGGGGTACAGATACAGA
This sequence comes from Neoceratodus forsteri, assembly GCA_016271365.2. NCBI lineage: Eukaryota > Metazoa > Chordata > Ceratodontiformes > Ceratodontidae > Neoceratodus > Neoceratodus forsteri. The sequence goes on from CM057453.1 coordinate 1,270,519,781, forward strand.
AATCACAGAGGATACAGCTGGCAGGGGTAAGGGACAGGGAAGAACTAATACTGGGGTGGTGGAAGGGGCATTAGAAGGGAAAGGGGTAAGGGATGGGGGTACTCATCCTGGGAGATTCTATACTGAAAGGGGTGAGATGGGGCAGAAGGGGGAAGGCACAGCCATATTTGTGTTGAAGCTATCCCCAGGTTGACTGCAGGAGAGGCAGGGCAGGAACTGCTCAAGTGTGCTGCGAAGGGGAGGAAGAAACCTCATTTAATGTTGCATGTGGGTACAAACAACTTGGCAGGGGAGACAGTGGAAGTAGTGAGGGGGAGGTTCAAGTTGTTGGGTAGGCAGTGTGAGGAGGTGAGGGTGCAGGTGGCACTCTCAGAGGTACTCTCAGTACCATGTGCAAGCATGAGGAGGAAGGGTAGGATTGAGTAGTTCAACGAGTGGCTGAGGGATTGGTGACACACCAAAAATTATGGGTTAGTGACTAACTGAGGTAGGGTCTGGGGTAATAGTGATGTGTATGTGGGGGACAGGCTACACTTGAGCAGGAAGGGGAAGGGAGTATTAAAGGCAGGATTAGAGGGGTATATCTCTACTAAGGTGGATATAAAATAGTGGGGGGGTGGCCAAAAGACTGAGGTTGGTAGAAAGGTCCAGACAGGGGGAGCCTAATGAGCTCACTCCCCTAGATATAGGTAAAGGTAGAGGTGTAGTAACCCTGGGAGGGGGGTGGACAGAGTGGTCTGAGTGTAATACAAAAGGCACCACCACCTGGTAAGATTAAGGAGGAGAAAGGGTGCGGACTACCGGGAGGAGGGACACAGGTCAAGGAGGAGAAGAGTGAGGAGAAGGAGGCGTACAGGTGGAAGGTGTCACTCTCAATGCAGGAAGCCAGGGGAACAAAACTGCAGAGCTTCAGGAGCTCCTTTTAGAGGGGAAGGTGGACATTGCTGCAGTGACAGAGACTTGGGCCACAGAGTACCATGACTGGAAGTTGGCAATCCCAGGATACTGGATAGGGTTGTCAGAACTAGTTCATCAAAGATTCGAACCCTCCTCGAACCCTGGTGTTCGAGTTCTAACTTAGAACTCTAACACTAAAAGATTTGCAAAAGGGTTTGAATCTGAGTCCCAGCTGATGACTTGTGTGTGTGGAGAGGAGGGTGGAGGAGGCACGTCCCAGCAGGCAGCCCCGCAGTGGGGGGGGTGTAGGGGTATGTGTGGGGACTGGAGGAGGCATGTCCCAGCAGCAGCAGGCAAGTGGCAGCCCCGATGTGGTGGGGGGGTGCAGCAGCAGCAGTGTTGTTGGGGTTGCCATTGCCAGACTTGCCAGATCCACCGCGAGTTGTCTCAGTTTGCGCTTGCGTAACGTACTTACGTACGTACGCTCAAGTGAAGTCATCCTCCTCACCACCTGACCAATACTATGTGGTCAGGTGGGGGTCGAGTAAGCTGCACGAGCCGCGGATCTGTGGGGGTATTTAGGCAGATGCAAGCTGAGACAGAGCGCCATTTGCTGAGGATTTCAGGAGGCAGCAGCAGCCTACTTAACTGTAGCGTACCGCTACTACCGCAGCCAGCATTCTTGCCCGATACTACTTACTAGGTCAGGGCCCAGGTCGGTGTGGCCGCAATCGGACTGCAGCACTTGCTAGTTGCTGCAGTGCTATTTAAAAAATTCCATCATCCATTTTCCTGTGAAAAAGGGCTAAGCAGGCCTGAGAGACTGAGAATGAGAGAAAGGCTGAAAAAAAGGCTCAGTAAATTAATGGTCGGGTGGGAGGGACTAGGGGAGGTTCAGGTGGAGGGATTAATCAAGAATTGGAAGGGATTGAGGAATAGGGATCGAGACCGAGATCAATCAATATCAGGACTCAGGAGAGAGAATAAAAAAATAAAAAGAAGAACCTTTGTGAAATGTGATTGTGATTGAAACTGCAGCACTGCACAGTGGTGCACACTCAGCAGCTGCCAGCAACAAGCATATAACAAGGGGAAAAAAAGGCAAATAAATCTGTACCCTACCCAGTGTGTGTCACAGAGAGAAGCCCAGTGGCCAGTTGTGTGGTGGCATTAACCTTACATGACAGAAGCGTAGAAATATAATTCACATTCCCTCGGTTGTGTATGTGACTCCGTCTCCTGTGGTCAGCCCATCACCCTGCTGCTGTGTCCCCCTTGACTGCAATGTACCCTACCCTAGTACCCAGTGTGTGTTACAGAGAGAAGCCCAGTGGCCAGTTGTGTGGTGGCATTAACCTTACATGACAGAAATGTAGAAATATAATTCTCATTCCCTGGGTTGTGTATGTGACTCCATCTCCTGTGGTCAGCCCATCACCCTGCTGCTGTGTGCCCCTTGACTGCACTGTACCCTACCCAATGTGAGTTACAGAGAGAAGCCCAGTGGCCAGTTGTGTGGTGGCATTAACCTTACATGACAGAAGCATAGAAATATAATTCTCATTCCCTGAGTTGTGTATGTGACTCGTCTCCTGTGGTCAGCCCATCACCCTGCTGCTGTGTGCCCCTTGACTGCACTGTACCCTACCCAGTGTGTGTTACAGAGAGAAGCCCAGTGGCCAGTTGTGTGGTGGCATTAACCTTACATGACAGAAGTGTAGAAATATAATTCTCATTCCTGAGTTGTGTATGTGACTCGCCTCCTGTGGTCAGCCCATCACCCTGCTGCTGTGTGCCCCTTGACTGCATTGTACCTACCCAGTGTGTGTTACAGAGAAGCCCAGTGGCCAGTTTGTGTGGTGGCATTAACCTTACATGACAGAAACATAGAAATATAATTCTCATTCCCTAGGTTGCGTATGTGACTCCATCTCCTGTGGTCAGCCCATCACCCTGCTGCTGTGCGCCCCTTGACTGCTATGTGTATGCCTATGCCCAGCAGCCCAATCATTCTATAAGCCTTGAACCTGGGATCCTTTAGTTACAAACCGTCATATTCTTTAATTACTTTCAGTCTACTGCATCACAGTGTCACACAACCAAAATAAAATTTTGAGTTGTAGCCAGCAATCACAGATCACATTGCTTACACAGGAATTGTTTGGGTGTGGGTGTTCACCGCAGTATACTGGTACTGTTATGGCTGACACCAACATAGATGAAGCATCTGGTGATGGTGTTGGAATAGGTGTTGGTGGTAGTGGTAATCCTGGTGCTAGCAGAAATAGCCAAAATGTTTCATGTGATAAAAATTCAAGGAACAGCAAAAGAGCAACAGTGAAGTGTGGTAAAGGGGGACCTTCTAAGAAAACCTGTACGGCTGCTGGGGTCACATGAAGAGGCACCATAAGGTATGCCATTCATGCTGTTAAGATCCCTGTGACTAGCAGGAATAATACAAGTGACAGTGAGTCCCTCTCTGACTCAGGCAGTAGCTCTTTGTCTCAGTCTGACACTGTTGTGTCTCGCGACGAATCATTACTTCCTCAACAAAGTGAAATAAGCAAGTCTGCTGACAATGAATCAGGTAGTGCACTTGCAAATACATGCAGCACTGTTGGCAATGAAAAGGACATATCCATCGAATCCACCACTTCTGTGTTGGCCAGCAATGAAAATCCATCAGAGTCTTCTGCCCACTCTTCTAGCACCAAGGAGCATGTCTCAGGTTCTGTTAGGACAGGTGAAAAGACACAAACAGTCTTTAGCTATCTTCCTAGCACTTGAACAAAATCTGTCACATCTGAGGTGTGAATTATTTATCTGTCAGTAAAACTGATCCATGCAGAGCAATTTGTTCCCTGTGTAAACAGAGTGTAAGCCGTGGTAAAGTTGTGTCATGCTTGGCACTACAGCTTAAATGCCATCTGAAAAAGCATTCAGTTTTGCTTGATCATCCAAAACCCATGTCCTCCATCTTCCAGACCGCACGTGAAAAGGGTCAGGAATCTGAAATGGATACTGAATTGTCTGAACTTGATGCAGGCAGAACCACTGCCAGCCCTAGGATCACTGTTATCACCAATGCCAGCACCATTAGTACCAGTTGCACATCCAGTGATGGCACTGAATGTTTAAGTCCTAGTCCACCATCTCTGCGTCCATCTGGCCATCGAAGCACGGTGTATAATAAACCAGCAGGGACATGTTGTAAACAACTAACACTGTCTCAGGCATTTGAAAGGAAGAATACCTTTACTAGAAATCATCCAAAGACCCTTCATCTTAATCACAGAATTGGTGAACTGTTAGCCAGAGCCCTTCTCCCATACTCTTTGGTAGATCATGAGGATTTGGAGCTCATGACATTAGCAGAGCCTCGTTACAATGTTCCTCATCGAAGGTACTTTTCCTATGTTGAAATACCAAACATTTATCAGGCTTTAAAAGCGACAGTGATGCTTGCACTTAAAACTGTGGAGGGTGGGGTTATTCATGTCACAACAGATATGTGGACCAGCACTAAAACATAGATTACATGTCCTTACAGCTCATTGGGTCACGTTTCTTGTGCTTCTTCAAAAAAAGACACCCCTAAAGATGGCTGCTGCATATAAAGAAGTTTGGGCAAAGTCATACTGCTGCAAACATCTTACAGGAACTAAATGACCTCCTTGATGAATGGGTTTATTCTCACGGTCTAAAATGTGGCTTCATAGTAAGTTACAATGGAGCCAACATCTTGAAAGCAGTACAGGATGGAGGATTTCTGCATGCTTCTTGCTTTGCACATTGCTTACATTTAATTGCCACAGGATTTCTCAGCAATGAAACACAAGTGGATGGTATGATTGCTGTTTGCAAAAATTGTGACTCACTTTTCACATTCAACCAAGGCTATACGGACATTGTCGAACTGCAAAAACACAAGCTGCCCCAGCAAAAGCTGATTCAAAATGTTTCCACTCATTGGAACTCAACGCTTTATATGCTGTAGCACCTCTTGGAGCAAAAGCAAGCTGTACATGAGTATTTCTCCAGTTACTTTATTGAAGATGGCATTATGCTGTCTGTGCTGCAGTGGAAATTAATGTAGACAGTGTGCTGCATCCTAGCTCCTTTTGAGACAGCTACAAGGGACATGTCTTCTGAAGGCGCATCTGTGAGTCAGGTTATCCCACTCATAATGCTCATTCACATCATCTTAGTGTTCTAAATCTACAAATAGAAAAAGACAGATCTAAAGCGCAGACAACATGTCGCCTGTATCATGGGAATCTCGTAAAGAGAATGAGCGAGCACTTCAAAACCAATGACAAATTAGTTGCAATGACGAAATCAAAACACTACATCCTTGCAGCTCTCTTAGATCCCAGGTTCAAGGCTATACATCTTCCAAAAACAGATGATATAGAGCAGTACAACTGTCTGTTGCTAGATGAGCTGCAGTACTCACAGGAGTCAAACACAGACACGCACAGTACCCTCAGGTTGTCATCACCACAACATGCAGGTTCATCTTCACAAAGGGATACAGAACTGGAAAAGTCACCAAACATTAACAGTAGTTGTTCCACAACTGCCACTTCTTCAACCCTTAGTAGCAAGCTAAATCTGTGGCAAAACCTTCCCCAAATTGCTGCCATACCAGCTTCTGCTGATTCCTCTTCTGAGCGGTCTCTGTCCATCATGGTAGACAGTTACCTGCAAGAACTGCCTATTCCTATTGATGCATGCTCTTTTGAATACTGGAGATCAAAAAAGTCAATTTGGACAGAGCTGTATTATGAAGCCTGTAAATATCTTGGTTGTCCTGCAACAAGTGTCTCTTCAGAACGCATGTCTAGTACAGCTGGCAATATTGTGACAGACACCAGAAATGGTTGCTGCCAGAAAATGTACACACGTTAACTTTTATTAAAGTTAATAAGTCAAGATTTTCGTATCCCTACAACAGTACACAAACTGATCCTGAAGTGACTGATGTTGTGGATGTTGATGGTGATGATGACTCAGATGGTGGTGGCTGGTAAATATTGTGTGGGACAGAGTCTCTCTGCATCAAAAAGGAAACTTTTACAGACTGTGATGACTTTGGTTAATCTCTCTCCTTTCTCGATCTACTACCTTGGACTATATACCTCCCAAAACTTTATTTATTTATTTTATTTATTTATTATAAAAATCAGTTTAAAAACCTTTGAGCCAGAGGCTCATTTACAAAGGTACCTCATCGAAGGCAGACACAACATACATACATGAGGTAATCCAAAATAATGTACAGTAAAAAAGACAAGGCAAGTAGCAGGCAGAGGTGAGACAGTCAGCAACAGAAATTAACAATAGGCAAATGTCACAATTGCAGGCGAATGAGTAACCAAAACACCATTGTCAGTTTAAACATTTTTTTTTTTATACGCTCGGCAGACAGCAGAGGGGTCAGGGGCAGTGGCAGGAGTGTGAGGCAGGCAAGTGGTTTTTAGATAGTTTTGAAGCTGGCGAGTGAGGGGGCATTTGAGATACCAGCAGGTATGGAGTTGTACAGGAGGGGCTCTATAGAAAACGCCTTTGGCCCTGGAGGTCCGTACACCTAGGGATGACTAGTGCAGTTTTGCTGGAAGCATGGGTGTGGACAGTGGGGTTGGAATGACGAATAGAGTTGGCAAGGCCAGGTGGGGATAGACCATGGAGGGCTTTGAAGGTAACTTGGCAAGTTAAGAACAGGACGAGCTCATCGAGGGCTTGAGTAGGGAAGCCAAGGAGTACAATTGACAAGTATGGGTGAGTCTAGGAGCACTGATGATAAGTCTACAAGCTTTGTTAAGCATAAGATGAACCTTTTGAAGGGCTGTCGGGTTGGCTGCGCCATAAACAGGGAGGCCGTAGTCAACTAGTGAAAGCACAGAAGAGGTGACTGCCAAGCGAAGAGAGTTAGTGGGAGGCATTTTTGTGCGGTAGAGGATACCAAGCCGAGCATTGAGGCTGAGGTCAGTGCAGAGATATGGTTATGAAAGGAGAGGGAAGAGTCAAGATTAAGCCAAGAGTATTTATAAGAATGCACAAGTTCCAGGGGTGATCCTGTGCGGAGAGAACAGAGAGGGAAGTTACTAGACTTATTTTGGGGTGGGCAAAAGCATAGATTTAGTTTTCTTCAGGTTGATGACAAGACGGTGGTCAGAGAACCAGCTTTCAGCTGAGGTGAAGGCACGCTGTAGGAGTTTTGAGTAAGACAGGTTGTTGCCAGAGGCAAAGAGCACAGCGTCATCTGCGGAGAAAGGATTTTACCAGCGCAAGCTTTGGGCAGGTTGTTGAGAAAGAGAGAAGAGTAAGGCCCAAGAATAGAGCCCTGGGAACACCAGAGCGAATTTGGCAGGTAGGGATAGGGTACCACCAACCCGCACATTGGGAGCGGTTGTACAAGTAGCTTGCACCAGGAGACAGGACCAGAGGCAAAGCCCACACTGGCAGGGTGGCTAATAGTAGAGGTGAGAGGCGTATCAAAGGCTTTCGATAGGTCTATAAATACCGCACGCAAGGGCGCCGCATCAAGTGACTTATGGACGAAGTTAAAACTCCAGGAGAGCAGTATTGGTGCTATGGCCAGTTCTGAAACCATGCTGTTCAGGACAAGGACCTCATATTTTGTAAGTAAAGGGAGATTTGACTGGCAACTATTTTCTCAAAGCTTTGGGGAGGATAGAGATTGGTCGGTAGTTACCTCGAGTGATCTGTCACCACCTTTGTGAAGAGGTAACAGTAGCGACCCTCAGATGGTGGGAATTGCCCAGGCAGAGGGATTTATTAAAGAGGCAAGTGATGGGAGATGACCTGATCCAGGGCCTGGCGTGGAGACAGGGATCAGGGTCATTGCCGATTAGAGTTGCATTTAGGGCTTTTTGTAAATAGGGCCTAACCTCATGGGTGGACACAGTGCGAAGGTAGAAATGGGGGATGAGAGGAGCAGACAAGGGGAAGGGATTGAAGAAGTTGCAGGAGCACTGCACTAAGGTCAGTGAAGGCGTTGTTGGGGTGAGTAGCAATGAGTGCAGGGTCAGTGCAGGAAGACCCATCAATGTTAAGATGTGCAAGGGGAGTGAGCTGTGCCACCATTAAGCTTTGATATTATCCCAGAAGGATCTAGGGTTGCCCAGGAGGAGGTAAAATGTAGGTTGTAATAATCTGACAGCTGTCGGACAGCCCAGTACATTTATTCGGGCAGCCAGTAGGCCAGTCTGTCAGCAGGCGCCAGTTTCAATGGCCAGGTACCACAGGTTGTCACGCTGCTTGAGAAGTGAGCATAAGGTAGGAGTATTCCAGGGGTGTGCCTTAATTTAGATCTAGAGAGATTGAGATAGGACGCGTCGTGTCTGAGGCAAGGTTAAAGGTATGGACAAGAGGCTGGCCTTGTCAATATCAGGGGTATTTATTGGCGGGGACCAATCAGTGCCAGCTAGGTGGCGCTTTAAGTCTTTTAGCCCACAGGGTCTAAACCGACGCACGCGGGTGGTGAAAACAGGGGCTTAGGCAGGAGGTTGACCTGAAGAAAGAACTGGGGAGTGGTCACTAAGGCAGTCTGGGAGGATTTGAGCGTTGTGGACGTGGTTGAGCCTGTTAGTGAGAACCACATCCAGAAGAGTGCTTGTTCCGTGGCTAGAGGATTTAACGGTGGGTTGTGAGACTAGCTGAGTCAGGTCAATGGCAGCAATGCCTCACGGGAGGTAGACTCCTAGGGAGATAGCCAGTTGATATTTAGATCACCTACAGGATTTGGTCAGAGGGTTAGGAGAGAGAGATGTAGTCAACAAGGGGGCCCAGTGCATGGGCTTGATTTTTAGACGTATGTAGGCAATAGTCAGGAAGATTGGGGCCCTAGCAGGGTCAGGAGACAACTTTAGGGTTATGGCCTGGGCATTGAAATCAAGGGTGGGGAGGGCAAGACTATGAAGTGGGTCTTTAACATAGGTGGCACAGCCACCACCCCCTCTTGCCGATTCTGTCAAGCTGATGGAGGAGTAGCCTGGGAGAGAGACCTGGGCATCAGAGGTGGAGCTGGACTGCCAGGTTTCCACAAAAGCAATCACATCAGGATTATGATCAGCCACCCAGCAATGTAGAGAGTCCAGTTTTTAGGAGGCTACAGATGTTAATAGATCGTCATAGACAGAAGATTTACAAGGGGAGACATTGGGGACCCGCCCAGGATTAGATTGATATTGCGAGAGGAGCAGAAGAGGAGGCCGCCCTAGGAAGGAGGTAGTGGTGGGAGAAATTTACGCCAGACTGGGGAGGGGTGAGGGTGTGCCGTACAAGGGATAGGCAGGGAACTGTAGATGGGGAATGCTAGCAGAAGTGATGGAGGAGTGAGGCAGGGGAGTGGGAGGGAGGCCAAGGTGATGAGGGGTGTATGGGAGGTAAGGGTGAGTGTATGAGGCTGGAGGGGGCGGGGAGCGGAGAGCAACAGGGGATGCAGGTAGAGCTATGTTGTGGGCAGAAGCGAGTCATAGGAGGCAAGGAATATAATAAGGAGGAGCAGGAGAGGGAACAAGCCTGACCAAGGAGGGTAGTCATATTAGGTGAGGAGGGAGAATAGCAGTACCCTGCTGAGGAGGACTTAGTGCCCTAGTGGAAGCACCAGTGGTGGTATAAGGAAGGGATGAAGGAGAGCTGGGGAGGGAGTAGATGAGACAGGCACCACCTAGAGGTCACCCAGTATAAGCTGCAAATGGAAAAATGGGGACTTAGATTACGACTGCGTAACAAGCACAGGACGTGACGTCAGCGTCTGGAGGCAATAAAGCAACGGCCACCCTGGGTGGGGGGTGGTTGGGGTGGGCGGGGGGCTACCATTTCATGGCAAACTGCTTTGTAGCTAGGGTCTAAACTAAAGTCAACAAGTTTCATATACAGGGCAATTTTAACATCAGTGGAACAGGCCCAAATTTGGCATAAAAGGGACACTGTCACGTCAATCCTTTCTGTATCATATTATTTATAGTTAAAGTGCAAACATGTATTTTTGGATTTACCTTCTGTGACTTTGTGGTGCATCAGTATGGGCTGGGACAAGGGACGGTCTATTTTTCAGTTTTAAAGAGGACAAAACAATGAGTTCTAATTGGTAGCTGTTTATTGTTTTTTCAATTACAGAAATGTTAGCCATAAACCAAAAATGGATGCTAGTACATGGGTGAGGGTTGTGGGTTGGTTTTAACATGGGTGTAAGGGTGGTATGGGTGCTACTGCACAGATGAGGGTGGTGGAAGAAAAGTGGAATGGGTGATGGGGTGAAAGGTGGGTGTTGTTTTAGTCCTTTCATTTACAGATTCGTGATCGGCTGGGGATGGTGAGGAAAAAAATGATGACAGACCGAACCTACTGTGTACACATAATATAAATATACATACATATATATATATATATATATATATATATATATATTTTTATTATTATTAAATACATTGCAAACTGCTGTCACCTAGCACAATTGTCCTGTCCCCTTTAAAAAGAATAAAGGAATCAGAAATAAAGAAAATCTGCATCAGCAGTTTTCACAGAATGTGACCTATCATAAAGTGTTTTGCTTTACAAGTAGTGATAATTTGATACATAATGGGGTTGACAGACGCTGTCCCTTAAACATCACATGCCAACTGCTGCAGCTACATTAAATGTTCCTTAAGTTAGTATGTGAGAGGAAACCACTTTTTATTTATGTGACTGAAATACAGATTTTATTGAAGTATCAGCTGCACAGATGCATCATCTTAGAAAGTTGTATGTATTACTTCAATTTGCCAACAAAAATGTTGGTATATGTATGCATTATCTTAGAAAATTGCATGCATTTTTTGCCAGCAACAATGACTGGCATATTTTTTTTATTCAAATGTCTTGACTGACTATGTTATGACATAATGGGCCAGATATTCAAAACTTTGCACCGGGCAAAAACCATTTGTGCAGGTTTAGCGTGGGATTAGCGTGGGTCTGTTATATTCATAAGGCCAAATAGCGCAGGCAAACTGCATTAGCGCCGGGCAAGATTATAATGTATGCAAGGGGCAAACTAACATGAATACAGTTGCAATGCTATATTCAGCGACTAGCGCCACGCTAAGTGGTTTTGCGCGACTTAGCGCGACACTTAGTTCGGTGCAAATTACCGCCCAGGAAAAGCTTGTCTTAACCCTGGGCAATCAGCTTTGCACAACACTTTGGCTTTGCGCGGTGTTTACGCGGGTTTAGCGCGGGTTTTGCGCGACCCTAACAAATAAATATGACACATAGATAAAGTTAAACATAGAGGAAGCATGCTGCTAACTGATGGCATCACAATGATGCCATCATTTGCCACCAGTCCCAGCCATGCCAGGCAGTAAGTGGTGACCCTGCCACCAGCGGACAGCATGGCAGTGTGGCCACACAGCACACACTCTGGACCACACATCTGTGGACACAAACAGATGCCAGCACACACAGGCAGCACTGTGGGCATGGAGGATGTTGAGGGAGCGTGTATGGGTGGCGAGGCTGTGCCACAGACCAGGTGTGGCCACAGGCTGGGGACATCATGCAGTGCACATGGGCCAGTATTGGAATACCCCCAACACTAAGTGCCTTTCAGATAATATATGCCCTCCGGACATATCGCACAGTTGTACAACTGCCACAGCACAAGCCAGAAATGTACATGTCACTGTGAGCATCCCATGCCACAGGTACGGGCATCTGTGGGTCACACAACAGTGTAACAGTAATGTCCACTGTCAGTAAACACCTGCAGGTTGGGCCTGTCACTGTGTACAGTGCAGTCATCATCACTGCCCCACACACCATAGGTAGTGCTGTGTCCCTCACACTACTGGCCCCTTGCTACTGTAGTGTCTGCTGTGCACTGTAGCATGCCCTACAGTGTGACAGTTGCATGCAGCACCACCACCACCTGTGCCTATGCTGTCTTGTCTCCTGGGGTACAATATGCTATGCTATGCTGTACTGTTTACATGTAGCCTGCAGCTATCATCGTGCACTGCCAGACTGACCTACAGGTGGAGCTGCGGTTGGACCTGGTCAGCCCCTGTACTTCCAGACTGACCTACAGGGCTCTGTGGGACCCTGCAGTAATGCTGGGCAAACTGCATGCAAATCAGGGTATAATGAGATACTAATCTGGTTGTTTGCCCAGTGACTACCTAAGTAGGCTCATTTGCATGGCACTTTTGAATATGGCACATTTTAGCTCCGGACAAACGTGTTTGCCCCGGGCTAACTGCTTAGCTCCGCGCTAATGCTGCGCTAATGTGTTAGCGCGGCGCTAACGGTACAGGGGAATAATATATCGGTTTGATTACTGTTCTTTCACATCTGCTGCTTCCTGCAGCTGTACTGAGTCCATGCATTTGCTGGCACACACATTGGCCATGTAGTTCGTCTGTACCTGCCCTTACATTGCTGTGCACTGTGTTGTTGTTGTGGGTTGCACTTCCTGGTTGCTTTATTCAGTGCTGTCTTATTCCTGGGCTATTTTTGCCCTGCACTCCCAGACCAGTTTGCCCGGCTTCCTTAGCCTGCAATATTCAGCAGGATTAGCACCGGGCTATTTCCATTTCAATATAGCCTGCTCTGTGCTCCGGGCTAAGTTTGCCCGCCGGGCAGTGCTAATTTAGCCCCTGGGCAAAGTTTTGAATATCTGGCCCAATATGTTTTGCAACAGTTACACATGCTACTGCTGCAGTACCATGGCTTGACTTTGTTATAAAAGCTTTCTTTTAAACATAGCAACTTTTGATTTACTCATTTAAAACAGAAAGCAGCAAATAGCTGAGATTAGGTAATACCAGTTATTTTTTCTCATAATTCATGATGAGTATATATAACTGAGTACATAAATGGCTAATGTGCCTCTTTCTTTCACTAAGGAACTATGAGGCTGCAGCAGGAAAACTTTAACATATGGGTGGGTGGGTGGGCCTGTTCGTATTAAGTTGCTGGCCTTGAGCAAACAGAAGAAACCATAGATAAACCTAGTTGTATTCCTATCAATGTCACACATGATCATTTCTCTCCCATTATATTGAACAGTTTTCTTTACGTGTTGTTTATTACCATCTTCATTACTGGCAGCACAATAAAAAAATAGGGTTTGAGTTCTAAAAGTTCTAAAAGATTAGAACCCTAGAACTTTTTCAAAAGTTCTAGACTAGAACTAGAACCCAGAACTTCAGAGGGTTCTGACAACCGTAATACTGGATATACAGGAGGGACCGGGAGGTTGGAAGAGGAGAGGGGTCACTCTTTATGTGTGGGAAGGGATTAAATGCATAAGGGATGAGGGAGAAGAGGAGAGGACAGAGGTGCTTTGGGTGAAGCTCCTGGACTCCAAGAGCACAAAGCTGAGGCTGGGAGTGGTGTACAGACCACCATCCCAATCCGGGGAACTGGATGGGGAGTTGGCAGAGCAGACAAGGAAGTTGTGTAGAAGGGGAGTGTGATGATAGTGGGGGATTTTAACCTTCTATGAGTTGACTGGAGCACCCTGGCCACTAGCAGTACCAGGGAGCAGGTGCTCCTTGATGCATTCCAGGATGGCCTTCTGATGCAATTGATAAGTGGGCCTACAAGGCTTGGTAGCACTCTGGACCTAGTACTGGCAAATGTGGAGGCAGTGAGGGAGGTAAGGGTGGAGGACCCACTAGCAGGTAGCGCCCACCAAACAGTGTGGCTCATTCTCGCGCTGAGCAGGGAGACAGGAGGCATGGGCACTAAGGTGGTGGTCTTTATTAGGGTGGACTTTTGGGGGATGGGAGCAATACTACAAGGGAGACTGCAGGATATAAGGCCAGGGATGGATGCAGAACAAAAGTGGGGAGTCATAAAGACTGGGCTATCAGAGGCCACAGTAGCCTGCACCAGGGCCAGGAGTAAGAAGAGAAGAGCCAAGAAACCATGCTGGCTGAACAAGGAAGTGCTGCAAGGGGTGAGGGCACAGAGGGCAGCATACCGGAGGTACAGGAGAACAGGAAAGGGAGAGGATAAGGAGGCTTTCTGGAGCTGGTCAAGGGATGTGGCCAGGAGGGGGGAAAAGCTAAGGCCTCCAGGGAATTAAGGTCCACACAGGGCATAAAGGGAGGGGATAAGGACTTTTTTAGGTATGTCAGGGAAAAGACGAATTGCAAGGAACATATTGTGAGGATAAAGTGGGGAGAGGACTGGGTGGAAAAGGGAGAGGAGGAAGTGGAAATTCTAAATGAATACTTCTGCTCCATTTTCACTAAGGAGAGGGATGGTCCCCTATCAGGGGGTGGGGAAAGGGGGGAGGAGGTGACGGCAAAGTGATCACAGGGAGTAAGGTGCTAGAGATGCTGAGGCAGTAAGGGTGGACAAGGCACCAAGTCCTGATGACATCCACCCCAGGGTGCTGAGGGAGATGGCGGAGCTGCTAGCTGAGCCACTGGCAGATCTGTTCAACACCTCCCTGGAAACAGGGTGTGTACCCCAGGACTGGAGGGTGGTCCACATGATGCCCATACACAAGAATGGGCCTAAGGAGGAGCCAGAATATTATTGGCCGGTAGGTCTCACGTCCATGGTGGGTAAGCTTACGGAAGTGATACTGCTGGTTGCATTCCTAGAGAGTAATGGCCTCCAAGATGAGTGGCAACACGGGTTTGTCTCAGGGAGGTCTTGTCAAACCAACCTAATAGAACATTATGACTGGGTGACAAGGGAGTTGGACAGGGGCCATGCGGTACATGTCCTGTACTTGGACTTCAGTAAGGCCTTTGATACAGTGCCTCATGGGAGACTGGGGGGAGAAGCTGATAGCAGTGGGGATGGGAAAAAAGCTGACTAAATGGATAGAGAATGGTTACAGGGGAGGGTGCAGAGGATGGTGTGGGGGAGATCTCGGCACCCAAAGCAGTGACAAGCGGGGTGCCGCAGGGGTCAGTGCTGGACCTGGTGTTAGTTGGGCTCTTTATCTCTGATATAGCACACAGAGTAGGGAGCAGGGTTAGTCTGTTCGCAGATTATACCAAATTGAGGGCGGTGGTGGACGAAGAGGATGGATGGGAAAAACTGCAGGGGGACCTAAACATACTAGAGACATGGTCGGTGGAGTGGCAGCTAGGATTCAACGAAAAGAAGTGTAAGGTGATGCACTTTGGAGCTAAGAACCAGAAGAGGGACTATTGGTTGGGGATCACAGAAGAGGAGAAGGACCTAGGGGTGTTGGTAACTGGGAGCATGAGCAACTCAGCCCAGTGCAGGAAAGCAGCAGTGAAGGCAAACAGGATGCTGGGGTGCATCGCAAGGGGGTTCTCATCCAGACACAGGGATGTGATCCTACCTCTCTACAGATCATTGGTCAGACCACACCTAGAGTACTGTGTGCAATACGGGTGGCCATATCGGAGGAGAGATATAAAGTTACTGGAGGGGGTGCAAAGGAGGGCAACAAAAATGTTAAAGGGGATGGAAGGAACGGAATATGAAGTTAGGCTGAAGGAGCTGAACATGTACACACTGGAGGCGAGGAGGGATAGAGCGGATATGATTGAAGTGTTTAAATACCTGAGGGGGTAAATAAACCTAGCACCATGGGGGTGTTTAAACTGAGGAGTGGAAGAGAGACGAGGGGGCATGAACTAAGGTTGGAAGTGGGACGTTTCAAGAGGGAAATGAGGAGGCACTACTTCACTGAGAGGGTGGTGTCTTGTTGGAATGTGCTGCCGGAGGGGGTGGTAACATGTAGGACAGTCAATATCTTTAAGAAGGAGTGGGATAAAGCAAGAGGAAGAGTCAGGGGGCAGGGGCTGAGACAAGTTAGGGAGGAATTGAGGGGGAGGAGGCTGGGGCAGTTGCAATCTAGGGTGCTAGCTGCACACTTGGGCAGACTTAGATTGGCCGATTGGTGTGTTCTGCTGGCAGATTCATATGTTCATATGTTCATATGTATCTTTCATATGTAAAATCACAGTGACTCTGTTCATGAACAGAGGTCCTAAAATGACTATGTTGAAAATTTGGTGACAAATGTCCATAAAATGACTGTTACAAGCATGCATTGTGCAGTTTCCATGCACCCTCGTAACTTCACAAATTTGTAGTATTTTTACTCCAGATTTTCAACATTGGTGTTTTTTCAGACATCCTTATGAACAGTACAGCTGTCATTTTTCACATCCTGCCCAAATATGCATTTACACATCTGGCACAGAATAGCGCAGTTACTGTGGGAAATCAATGTTCAGGACAGATTAAGAAAATCATAGTGACAGTGTTCATGAGCAGAGGTTACAAAATGCCTGTGTTGAAAATTTGGTGAAATAATTCCACTAAATGACTGTGTTACGCACATGCGTTGCACAGTTTCCACATACGCTCGGAAGTTTGTGCATTTTTAATATTTTCACTACATATTTTCAACATTGCCATCGCTTCACACCTCCCTACGAATGGCACAGCTGTCATTCTTCACATCCTGTCTGATCTGTGTTTTTGTACATCTGACGTACAATGGCACGGTTGCTGTGGAAACTCAAAGTTCAGGACATATTGACAAAATCACAGTGCCGCTGTTCATGAGAAGAGGTCCCAAATGATTTCATGAGGTGGGGGTCACAAAATGGCCACGTTGAAAATTTGTAGTGGAAATACTAACAAATGCCATGGGTGTTACAGTTTCTAACCACAACGTCCCATCCTGTACAGACTGACAGGCATCGGGGTGTGCCTCTGGATTGCCGACTGTAATGCTCATGACATTCCAACCCCACCTCGCCACCCCACCCTGCAGCCAGTAACATGCATCGAGGTGTGCCTTGGACTCTTCAGCCCCAGAGTTCACCCCATTCTCCTATATTGCACCCATTTCAGTGTATGTCCTTATGGAGTGGGGTGACTGTAAAGGCGAACACCCCAAGGCACACCTCAACACTTGTCAGTGTCTGCAGGACAGGCTGAGGTGAAATGGCATGAACATTATGGGTGACAACCCAAACACATACCCTAATGCCTGTCCGTCTCTGCAGGGTGGAGGTGGGGTTGGCATGAAGTTTAGTACTTCACTGCCATTCCTACTTTGCATCTGTCTAACTCTTGCATTTCCAATGCTAATGCCAGCAAGCAAACATTTGGCATTGACAAATGCTTGTTTACAAATGCATCTGCACAGTTTACAATTATTGTAAAAATATAATAACAATGGGAGTTATTCCACATAATTTAAGTGAGAGGAATGAAATTAATAAAAATAAAACAAAGTGGAAAGGAAGATAAGTAGCTATAAAATGAAGAGGGCGGGGGGGAAAATACAGAGCTATTCCAGTGGCAACAGGGGATGTGTTCGATTGCTCTGCATCTCAGGTGGGTGCACGGGCGAAAATAACATAACATATATGTTAATGAAGAAAAATAAATAGAATACAGCTCACTGCAGAGCAGATTTGCAAACTCACAAATGTTCATGGCTGAGACCTTTCTGAAACAAGCAGTAGAAGCAGCCATGCCTCTGGTTGAGTGCCCTATCTCTTCCCCCGGTAGAGGTTTATTGTACTTCTGGTAATAGAAAACAATACAATTTGCCAACCATTTAGACAGGCACTGCTTTGAAACTTCTGTGCCCTGTCTTTTGGGTGCAAAAGGAAGCAAACAACTGATCAGACATGACGAACGCCTTTAGTCCGGTTAGTGTAGTAATGCAGAATTCTGTGCACATCCATAGTGTACTAAAAGCCTTCTCCCGATTAGAGTACTCATGGAAGAATACCAGCAGTTGAACTGTCTGATTCTACGTAAACTCAGAAACCACTTTAGGTAAAGACTTAGGGTTTACATGCAGAGACACCTGGTCTCTGGAAAATCAAGTAACGCTCCTTACACACCAAGGCCTGAAGCTCTGAAATTCCTTGAGCTGAAGTAATAGCAATTAAGAAAAGCACTTTCCAAGACACATAGCCCATAGCACAACTTGCTGCCAGTTCAAAAGGAGGCAAAGTAAGTTTTTCCAAAACAAAATTCAAATCCCACGGGGGGACTGGATTACGAATCTGTGGTTTCAGATGGAAAATTCCTTTTAGGAAGGTTCTGGAAATCTCCAACTGAGCTATGGTTTTGCCATCCACGGGGAGATGGTAGGCTGAAATGGCAGACAGATGGACCTTCAAAGAAGAATAGCTGAGGCTGGAATCTGAAAGATGCAAGAGGTACTCCATGACCTGGGACACCGAGCAAGAGAAAGGGTCCCAACCCTTGGGGGCTGCCCAAATGAAGAATCTTTTCCATTTCATGGCATAAGTATATCTTCCTGGATATAAAATCCCCACCACTCATTCACAGTAATGGTATTACACTGCAGGTGCTAGGACTGAGCAGAAGTCAAAAATCTTCAGGAGGGCTGATGCCAAAGTAGGGCTGCACGGATGTGGCGCCGCAAGACTGGCTCGTGCCATACAGGCTACCTCGGCATCGACCCTCCAACCACCTCAGTTTCTTTTTTCCTGCCATCAAGTGTGCTTTAGTGATGATGTTGCTTGCCCACTGGAAGTCAAATCTTCACATCTATATGACAGCAGCTTCAGTCGTTCAGTATTTCATTTTTAGTATTAGTTATTTATTCAGTCTAAAAAAAGAAAGTTTTTCCTTCTATGAAAGAACAGAGAAGTCCTCTTTAGCCTACCTTCAAAGGAGTTGATCATGAATGGGGCCAGTGACAGTAGGGAGACTTTGCATGAAAGCTATATTTCCAGCAGGGCTACGGAGGGTGGGGCTCTGATTATGAGCAGTTCGGTGCTCGGGAGGAAGGGCGGTCCTCCCAAAAGCACAAAAATAAGTGGGCCCATTCTCGATCTTCTTCGTGAACCTGGCACTGCTCAGCCTTGAGTTCTTCTTTGTCCTACCAGTTGAGAAAGAAACAGTACCACTTGAGGAAGCCCTCTGGTATGTCTGTACATTGATCATCAGTAACTGGGGACAGGAGGCTGACTCTGACTCCGTTAGGGTTGCCCGAGGTCTCTGTTTCTGGTGGTCGGCATCTTCGACTCCATAGTCCCTCCCCACCCCTTGGGGGTCCTCCAGTGAGCAGTTTCATCATTGGGCTGCTCTTATGGAGCAGTGGGTTAGGCAGTTGTCCCGACTTCCTGAGCCTTCGGAGTCGGCCCCAGGGCCTTCGGTCCTCGGGGCTTCTAACCTGTGGGCAGGACATTTGGGTCAGCCTTCTTGCATGACGCCTTCTTCGGTGCAGTTGATGCTGTGCTCTTGTGCTTTTCCCTCTTATATGGCTACAGTGCAGGAGCCAGCACAGGTACCACTTTCTCCTACTCATGTTTTCAGATCTTCATCAGTTATGGAGTTGAAGATATGTATGCCTGGTCAAAGGAAGCAGATGAATCTAACTCCTTTCAGTGTTTCTGCTGTGACCATTTACTCAGTTTCAAGTGTTAGCCATTGATTTATCTTATTAGATAAGAATTTTGCCTATCATTCACAATGCTGTGACCTTTTTATTTAATAACTGTAACTTCAGGATTTATAAAGTAGTCTATGAAAGAAATAGAACTTTCTGATAGGACAATTCTTGCTCTAATGAACTGCAAATAAAGTGAAGCATTTCTGAGGTGTCAACTGTTATTGTTTTCTTATATATGACATAAATTTAGATTTTTTAATAAAAAATATTTTTTGGGTTTACAACTACACAGTAATTATGTCTGTATATTGTAGAATATACTGTACTTAAATCAGGTATTTACAACCATGAAGTTATGCAATGGTACAGGAATGTTATTAAATACTTAGGTGTTAATTGGCTACAGTATATAATACATAATGAAGCCCAAGTAGTTAGCCTCCTGATGAAGCTCATTGGAGTGAAGCGCCGAGGCTGCTGGGTAATGGTGATCCCGTAATGGTGATCCCAGTGTTGTCCTGATGTGTTTGGAAACAACTTGGAAACAACTTGAATAAACCACAATACTTTCTCAGTGCCATTGCAATTCTGCATAGCTTTATAGAGTTCTACCTGACCTATTGTGTGCAGGGCATATCACTGTTTTGTTGTTCTTAATCCTTGGGTGACCTGAGGCTTGGGTTAGGGTCTCCAGGTGCTTATGTTTCACCAGTTGAAGTGCCGACTTTGACTCCGGTCTTGGTGGCACCGTACCCAACACTGTTTCAAAGCCAGCACCACCTCGGGTGCGGGAATCTCGACTCTGATTCAAGGAGAACCTCTTCCTGCTCTCTTTCCTCCCTTTCCTTTTTTTACTATCCCTCCTAAGCTAGTAGGAGATGATATTGAGCCTGACCCTGATATGTGATTAGGAGACAAATTAGATGAAGATTCATAGATCGGAGTGGGAAGTAAGCCTTCTACTTCAACAGAGTTTTTGGTTGAGGACCTGTCCTTTAAATCTCTAATGAAAAATATGAATTCCACCCTCTTTCTCTGGACTTTGGACGTTGGTTCCAGGGAAGCTGTTGTGCCTTCAGTATCTGCATGTCCCGGAGATCTCTGTGGAATTGATTCCTCCGGTACAGTCCTCTTTCGAGAAACTCTCACAAATGGTGTGGGACAATCCAGTGCTTATTCCTTCTGTGGCCAGGTCCATAGAAGTATACTCCCCCCCCAAGGATCAACCAATCCTGGCCTCTCAAGCCTTTGTGGATGCCATAGTGTTCTTGGCAGAAAATGACTAAGCCATTCTCCCTCAGGAGTCTATGGCTTATCTAGTAAATAAGGAATCTCGTAAGATTGACACATTGGGGAAGCCAGTCTTCACCACCGCTACCCTAGGCATGCATGCTGCTAGTTATCAGGGCCATTTCTCACAATATGAATATATCTTCTGGCATTCACTAAAAGCCACTGTGGAGACTCTTCCAGAATCGGACATTGCCTCAGAGCTTCTCCAAACTATCACTAGAGGTATTGAGCCCAATAATCAGCAACTTAAGGCTGCTATGGATGCCTTTGCAGCTGCTTCTAGAGCAGCAGCAGCAGCTGGGATATGCACCTGATGCCACTCGTGGTTATGAACCTCGGGTTTACAAATGATGCCCAGCAAAGAGTCATGAATTTACCATTTGATGGGGTTTGTCTGTTTAGCCCACAGGTGGAACAAGCACTGGAGGCCACACAGAAAACTAGGACAGCTATCAAGATGGCCAAACCAGCCCCTGCTGCCCCTTAATGGGGTGGAAACTGCAGGCAGTTTCAAAACTGGCAGTTCTTTCATGGTAAAGGAAGAGGAGGCTTCAACAAGAACCAAGCTGCCCAGCCACAACAGAAAATGCAGCAGAAGGCACATGGCCCAAAAGTGCCTCGTGCCACGCTCTGAAATTCCGGCCCAGGTCCTACCTCAGCTGCTCGAGGGGGACTCTTCTTTGGCAGTAGTGGGGCATCTGACTCAACTTTACAATCAGTGGAAGTCACTCACTTCAGACAAATGGGTTCTCGGGATAATTTGTGAGGGTTATTCTCTGAATTTTTCAGATACCTCTCTGGATCATCCACCCAAATGACAGACCAGGCTGTCGATGTC
This sequence comes from Neoceratodus forsteri, assembly GCA_016271365.2. Taxonomy (NCBI): domain Eukaryota; kingdom Metazoa; phylum Chordata; order Ceratodontiformes; family Ceratodontidae; genus Neoceratodus; species Neoceratodus forsteri. The sequence continues at coordinate 1,270,541,215 of CM057453.1, forward strand.
TGTCAGACAACAGGGCAGTAGACGTAGTTCCACAGGAGCAGCAGAACACAGGTTTCTACTCCCATTACTTCCTAATTCCAAAGAAGACCGGTGGCATGCACCCTATTTTAGACCTAAGGAAATTAAACAAGTTTCTCTTTAAGGAAAAATTCAAGATGATTTCACTCGGTATGCTACTACCTCTGATTCATCAAATGATTGTCTGGCCTCCCAGGACATGTAGGATGCCTACCAGCATGTTCTCATGCACCCAAGCCATCACAAGTATCTTCAATTCGTGGCCCTGGGCCAGCACTACCAATTCAGAGTACTACCCTTTGGACTTTCTTTGGTGCGTGAGTTTTTACAAAGTGCTTTGCAGTTCTCGCAGTGCATCTAAGGAAACTAAGAATTCAAGTATTCCCGTATCTGGATGACTGGCTCCTAGTAAGCTCCTCCAGACAAAGGACATGGGAAGCAGTTACTATGGCTTCCAGGTTTCTCACTTCCATAGGAGTTCAGTTGAATCTGGAAAAATCGCAGCTACTGCCCCCCCAGCAGCTCCTCTTGATAGGAGCCCTCCTGGACACCACCAGTGCAAGGGCCTTCCTCCCAGAGGACAGGAGGAACAATATCTTTCAGATGGCTTGCTTCATCAAAGAGAATGACTTGGTCTGAGCTCTCTTGATGCAGTGAATGCTGGGTTTCATGGCATCATCAGTGTTTACGATGCCTTTAGCTCATCATCACATGAGGACCACCCAGTAGATGCTCAGTACTCAGTGGTAACTGACCATGCACCTGCAGTCCTTTCACATCAAGATGACGGAACATCTAAAGTGGTCACTCACCTGGTGGACACAAGAGGAAAACCTACTGTAAGGCTATCCCTTTGCTCCACTGGAGACACAGATCACCACCACCACCACAGATGTATCTCTAGTCAGCTGAGGAGCTCACTGTCAGGATCTCCACACCCAAGGTCTGTGGAATCTGGACGAGTTTCAGCTCCACATAAATGTCCTGGAAATGGGAGCTGTCCTGTATGTGATCTGAGCCTTGAAGGATATCCTCTATCGCAAAGTAATTCTTCTTCAGATGGACAACAAAGTGGTGATGTACTACATCAACAAGCAAGGTGGAGCACACTCTTATCCCCTGTGCAGGGAAGCAATGAGAGTGTGGGAATGGTGCCTGGATCACAAAGCTTTAATCCAAGCAGTCTACCTGCCTGGAGCCCCGAACGATTTAGCAGATTGCCTTAGCAGAACAGAGAAGGACCCACACGAGTGGTCTCTTGACATAAATGTTGTCCAATCGCTCTTCAGAGAGTGGGGCACACCAGACCTGGACATTTTTGCATCCACACTCAACGCAAAACTGCCTCTATTCTGCTTCAGAAATCTAGAACCAAGTGTTTTCTGTCAGAATGCTTTCAGACTGTGGTGGACAAGAATCTTTCTGTACACATTCCCTTCTCTTCCCTTACTTCAGAGGGTGCTGCTCAAGCTAGAGGCATGGGGGGGCAGAATGATTCTCATCGCCCCATTCTGGCCTCATCAGATTTTGTTTCCATTGATCAACAAATTATCAGAAGTTCCACTGAGACAACAACCACGTCAAACAGTCCTTCTGACCCAGGGCCCAATGGCCCATCCCAACCTGAGATCGCTTCTTCTCAACTCATGGCTTCTGAGGAGATAGAAGTGAGTAGATCTGATGTCTCCCATAGAGTCTCGGACATTCCCCTAGTGGCACGCAAGCCATCCACTAGAAAAACTTACAGGGTGAAGTGGAAGCGATTCTCCATCTGGTGTGCAAAGTCCTCCCCGGATCCCTTTTCTTGCCCACCAAGCAAAGTCCTGGAGTATCTATTAGATCTGTCAAATGCAGGGCTCCAGTACTCAACCATGAAGATTCATCTCTGTGCAATCTTAGCTTATCACAAGCCTATACACACTATGTCTATGGCTTAGTTGCCCCTGGTTAAGAGGTTCCTTAAGGGTATACTCCACACTAGACCAACAGTCAGGAGACCGAGAGCCACTAGGGATATTAATCTTGTGCTAGACATGCTCACTCATAAATCATTTGAGCATCTAGCAACCTGCGAGTTGAAGTTCCTGACCTGGAAGGCTGCATTCCTTGTAGTCATTACCTCCGCTCACAGAGTGTCTGAAATACATGCCTTGGTCACAGACCCTCCTTATACAGTATTTCACAAGGACAAGGTGATTATCAGAACTCACCCTAAATTACCCCCCAAAGTAGTCTCAGAATTCCATCTGAACCAGCCCTTGGTCCTTCTGACCTACTTTGTGAACTTCCAGAATGAAAGAGAGTGTACCCTACATTCTCTGGATGTTAAAAAGTTTCGCACTTCCACATCAACAGAACTAAAGCAACTCTTTGTCTCATTCAGCATGGCTCGGCTGGGTCAGCCTGTTGCCATCTGGTATATTTTGGTGTGGCTGGTAGCATGTCTCCGTCATTGCTACCCCATGGCACAGGTTAAGTTGGAAGGCAGGGTATACCCCCATTCTACCAGAGCAGTTGCGGCATCTCTTGCAGAGATACGGATCAAGCATTTTGTAGACTCTGCAATGCAGCTACTTGGTGCTCCATGCACACTTTGAGTGCTGTGAAGCATTGTGCTTTAGATGTCCATGCCAGACAGCATCCATCCTTTGGCAGGACAATCCTTAATGGACTCCTGTCCTGAGTGAGCTCCTTTCTCCTGCCGCCCTTCCTGAGGGATTATTTTAGCTTGGTACTCTCCCATTAGTGTGAATGAGTGGTGGAGACTTTATGTCCAGGAAGATATAAAAATTATGTACCTACTGTAATTCTTGATCTTCTTGAACGAAATCTCTACCACTTATTCATATACCCACCCTCCATCCCCAAGCTCATTTATCTGTTTTTGGTCTTTACTCCCTCGATGGCTGGGCTGTGAAGACTCTGTTGTGTTGACCCTTCTTATACGGGTCATTCAGACTATCTTATATCCAACATAGGCTAGTTTTATTAGGTTAATTTATGCTGCACCTCCTCAGTAAAAAATGTACTGAGGTGGTTGGAGGGTCGATGCCGAGGTAGCCTATATGGGGCAAGCCACCATCCATGTGGCTCTACCTCAGCACCGGCCCTCCTGGAGATTTTTGGCTCCTGCTCAGTCCTAGCAACTCAGGCATAGTCCCCTTAGTATGAATGAATGTTGGAGACTTCATCCAAGAAGATCAAGAATTACGGTAGGTATTTCATTCTCATTTCTGGTAGAAGGATTTCTGCCCTCTATGAGGACCTGGGCCACTAGGGCAGACACTCCAAAGCATGAAGCAACTACATCCACAGGTGCCACGCATGCAGATGAAGGGATTTGAGGCCCAGATGCACCAGTCTGCCCTGCTCCTGAGTCATAAGATCATGGCAGAGAGGCAGAGCTACTGGAAGCTCCATCAATAGCTGTTGAAGCAGAGGGAACCAAATCTGATGATGCCAAAGAGGGCCATTAGAATCATGTGAGTTCCTTCCACCTATAGCTTCAGGAAAATCCTCTGAAGCACAGGGAAGGGAGAAAAGGCATACAAGAACCTCCCTGTCCAACAAAGAGACTGCGTGCCTCACCATAAAATACCACACCCAGGAACAAGCAAGCAAAAATTGGGTAGTTTTGCATTGGATGGGGAGATAAAGAGGTCTGTTTCTGGCCGACCCCACAGGTCGAATAAACTTTTGACCACCTCTTCATTTAGCTACTACTCATGAGCTGTGACACTGGTGCTTCTAAGACTGTTTGCCAGGACTTTGCTGATGCCCAGGACATGGACAGAAGTGAGGCGGAGGTCATGCTGTACTGCCCAGTACCACACTCACATTATCTCCCAGCTGAGAGGGTACGAGCGAGTGCCTCCGTGTTTGTTCAGGTACCAGACCACAGACATATTATTGGTCTGAACCAGGAGTGTTCCCAGACATAGAAAAGACTGGAAAGCCTGGAGGGCATACAGTGTTGCCCTCATTTCTAACACATTGATGTGTAGAGATGTTTCCTGCTAACACCATGTTTCCTGGGTCTGATGGTCTCCTAGGTGAGCTCCCCAGCCCTGACATGAAGCATCCATTGTAAGGGTCATGGCAGGAGCAGGGGGTTGATAGGGAACCCCTGTGTGGAGAGATTGGACAACTCCTGCCACCAAAGAAGATCCTTCTTCATGTACCGAGACCTAGGGCCCTGTGGTCCAGATTATCCATCTGCTGATCCCACTGGACATGAAGAGTCTATTGGGTCACCCTCATAAGCCGTCTGACTAGAGGAACCATTGGAATCACAGCTGCCATAAGCCTGAGAAGATGAAGGATCCACCAGGCTGTGGTCCAGCATAAGCTGGCCACTAATCTGGCCTGTTTCTGCAGAGACTCTGCTCTGTCTGATGGGAGGAAAGCCCTGCTCTGGACTGTATCCAGCACTGCCTCAAATCAATTATAGGCACTGGGAGGGGAGAGGTGGGACTTGGAATAGTTGACTGTTGTTCCAAGTCTGGAAAAGAGGTCCAGGTGAAGGAGAGGGACACCCTCAGACTGCTCTGTGATGGGGAAAACAGAAGCCAGTCTTCCAGATGCAGGCACAATTAGATCCCTCTTGGCATAGGGCCACAGCCACCACTGCTAGGCACTTGGTAAAAACTCAAGGTGCTGAGGATAGGCCAAAAGGGAGAGCTTTGAACTGGTAATGTTCCCCTCCTGGAAGGCAAACCGAAGAAAGCAGCAGTGGGTCTGGAAGACAGAGATGTGCAGGTAAGCATCCTGCATGTCCGGCACACAAAGCCAATGACCCTTGTGGAGCAGGGGTAGAAGTCCCTTGATGGTGAGCATGCAGAATCTCTTGTACTCAATGTATAAGTTGAGAATGCTGATGTCCAAGATGGATCTTAGGTCACCTGTCTTTTTGGGCACTAGGAAGAAATGGAAGTAGTACCCTCTCCCTATATGTGCTGGAGCCATGGGCTCTGTGGCTGACTTTTGTAGAACAGCCTGGATCTCGTCCCCTATCAGAGACAGGAGCCTTGGAGGATAATGGGAGAGGCTGTCCAGAGACCTGTCTAGGAACTCTATGGTGTGACCTCTTATTATTAAGTGAAGGACACAAGAGTCCATGCTCATGTCCTGTGACCCCGGATGGTGGAGGGAAAATCCCCCCCACAGGTTCCCTCATAGGATCTGGAGGAGGCAGGAGGTCCCCCATGAGTCAGGAGGCTGATGGAGGGAGCCAGCAGCTCCTCCGGGGTTCTGGGACTTGTCAGGGGGAGTAGGGGTTCCTGAGGCTGGATAGCAGCATTTGGCCTGGTGTTTGGTGGGGGCCTCTTTGGTCTGGTATCTCTGTTGCTGATGAAAAGGCTGTTTGCCTTTGTAACCCTCTCGGTACATGAAGTGGACATCGTGGATGGATTTACTGTGATCCTGCAATTCAGTGATAATATCCTTGATGTCACCTCTGAATAACATGAATCCCCTGAAAGGGGCATCCAGGATGGAGGTCTGGACATCTTGAGCCTGGCCAGCAATACTCAGCCATGAATGTCACATAATGCAGACAGCAGTGGCTGTGGTGCAAGCAACTGAGTCTACTGTGTCATAAGTTGCCAGGAGGGAATGAGGACACAAGATTTTAGCCATTCTCACTGTCTTAGCAATCTTGGCCTTAAACTTCTAGTCCTGAATAGCTTCCAGCTTGGACTTGAGTGAGGCCAGGGAAGATTTCTGGTAGGAAACCATATGAGCCACATAATTAAGGGACCGGGGGGTACAAGTGGAGGAGAAAAGGATCTTGTGACTGAAACTGTCCAGCTGCTTAGACTCCTCATCAGGAGACATGCTCAAATGTTTATGTTTAGAGGATCAGTCATGGGCAGCCATGACAACAACTGAGTCTGCATTTGGGTGGCCAGTAAGGTGCATGACCCCATCTGGGGGGTGGTACATCCTGTCTGACTTTTGTGAAACAGCTGGAATGGAGGAAGGCTGTTGCCAAATAGCAGATGTCAGGTCTTCACTGGGCCCAGTCCAAGGCTGTATGGGCATAGGAGCTGTGTCAATCATGTCTAGATGCTCTGCAAGCCTTTTCTACTTCAGATCCTGTTCCTGGATAGTCCAGCCACAGGCATTTTGTATAGTTATGAGGAGTTCTGCAAAGGAAGGGTCCTCCAGGAGGGGACTTCGGGGATTCTTTAGGCTGAGGCTCTATAAGTGTATGCATACCAGAGCTGGAAGATGAGTTGGAGTCAGAGTCTGATGAGTGCCTGCTGGGGGTCTGAACCCTTTTTAGAGGAGTGTCCTGGGTTTTATCTCTGACCTGGTGTCTATAGGAGCCTTCTCCTGAAAGGTGGGAATCCACAGAAGAGTCTGATCTAGGGGTCAGAAAGGAGGCAGGAGTAGAGGCCGCAATTTGTTTTTGATGGTCAGGCTCCAAGGCTTGTTGAGTCCTGGCCTCCTGAATCAGGGTCTAAAACACCACGTGATAGCAGCCTGAGGCTGCTGTGAAGGCAGAGGCTGATGAAGGAGGAGGAGGAGGTGGTGGAGGAGGAGGCTGGTATAATGTATAGTCTGGTGTCTGATATTGAGGTTATCCCTGAGCTTGATAGGAGTAGGGAAAGCCAGAAGAAGCATACCCTTGATTTGACATAGCCCAGCATCTGGTTCCCTGGTACATAATGGGGCTGATAACCAGGCATTGGATACCCTGGTGAAGGGTACCTTGGGTATTGTGGGGGCAGATAGCCCAGAATATTGCCATAGGTCCATCCAGAGGTGGGTCTGAAGGCCTGGAAGGAGGTCCAGAAGGACCAGGCATCAGCCCAGTAGGTACATTCAAAGGTGCTGGCACTGGATCAGGCACAGGAATGTCCAGCACTGGAAGATTTGGCACCTGGTGGCCTGACAGAAGGCCCCCCAGTGTTTGACAAATGGCTGGAGTGCCAGACATACCCTGATTCAGTGAAGGGTCACATGGTGAAGGTTCACTTGGTGTTGGGATATGAACAGAACCCGACAGAAGATCCACCATTATCTGTGGAGTCAGAGTCCAAGATGGCGGAACCTGGTTGTCCAAGGTGGCTTGGGCTGAGGCAATCCTGATGGAAGGTCCCCAGAGGGATTAACAATAGGCCCAGTGGGAAAACCAGAAAGAGAATGACCCAGCGAAGGAATGAGAACCTCCAGATTTGTGCTTACCTCCGGTTCTTGATCTTCAGGCAAACCCGGAGGGTCTGGTTGAGTCAGTGGGAGTGAGGAACCCTCTAAGGACTGTTATGTGTCCGGCAGCTGGCTCAGCTCGACATCGGGGTTATCCTGCGACCCTGATGGGAGAGCCTCAGCTGTGTGGTCTCCAGAGGTACCTGGGAGTGAGTTATCAGCCGCGGCCATGCAGTGAGCTAACATGTGACTTTTTTTTTTATAATTTAAAATTTATTGAAAGTTTCATAATATACAATGGACGGGTCAAAACATCCATAGTGTAAAACTTAAGACAAAACAGATTGATTTGACCCCGTCCCCTCCCCCCACACACCCCCCCAAAACCCCCGACACAGTCCCAAAAGTTTGACAGTCCATGACATCAGAAAGATTAGAGATTAAATGTTAAAAATTAGATATAGTATATAATGTATGAAGTGAGGCCCAGATCTGTTCATATTTGGAATTGTTATTATTGATACTCGAGATAGTCTTCTCCACTCGGAGTTTAAATAATAGCTCATTTAGCCATTCAGAATAGGAGATAACCTCAGAACTCCTCCAATACTTAAGTACCAATTTTTTAACAGACATGGAAATTAAAGCAATATGAAACTTACGCTTATTAACAGAAATCTGTGAATAATCCCTGAGAATACAAACCTCTGGAGTGAACAAGTCTCTCAGTCCAAGGAGTGGGTTGGCCTTGTCCCTTATAGCCTCCCATGGGGTGATATCTTAGAACATTCCCAGAAAATGTGGAGCAAGAACCTTCTGCTTGACACACCTAGTACAAACATTAAAGGAATTATTCCCCATTTAGCCAGTTTCTGAGGATAGTGGTAGAGATGGAGAATACGAAATTGCATCAACGTAGCCTATCTTGTGTTACAAAGCGATGGCAGTTATTCCATATAGTCGTCCAGTCCCTATCCCAGTGTGGGAAGAGGACAGACCAAAACTCTGTAGGGCCAAACGGCATAGGGAAATGCCAATCATACAAAATATTGTACAATTTGGAGATACTCCGGGGGAAATTAACCAAAGGAACTAGTTCAGTGAGGAAGGCAAAATCGTAAGATATAGGGGTACCCTCCTCCAATTTTTTAGTGAGGAGGTGTCTAAGCTGATGTACCTTGAAATAGTCACTTCCCTTGAGCCTGAATTTCACCACGATATCCACAGCTGACAATCAGGTACCATCCTCCTTAAGAAATAAGTGAACCTTCCCATCACCTAAACTAGGTAACCATCTGGGGGATAACACTTTGTTATTTATTTTAAAGGCATGAGAGTTCCAAATTGACTGCTCCATATCCAACCAATTTTTATATTTTAGGAATCTGCACAACTGTGAATGAATCCTCATGGAAATTCCGATTGTAGTACTTTTTAACTCCTTAGGTACCGAGGCTGTATTGAGGAGTAATAGAGTGGAAGGGGCTATATTAACTGAGAGGATCATTTCCCTCTCTATTTTCTCTATTTTAAGCCATGCAGGCAAATAACCTGAGGAATTGGAGACCATCCACAGTAGATATTTGGCCGCACAACAGGCCCAGTAGTACATCCACATGTATGGAAGTCGTAAACCGCCCTTGGACTTTGGTGCCACGAGATTGTAAAAAGCTAATCTAGGCTTCTTTTTAGACCAGACAAAATCACCAATCAATCTATGGGCCTTTTTAAACCAGCCACCTGGCAAACAAATGTCAAGTAGCTGGAGGGGGTATAAGAGACGTGGGAGAACATTCATCTTGACCAGGCTGACTCTTCCCCAAAAAGAGATAGATAGAGGTGACCATCTAGCCAGATCTAGAGCCACCGTGGACAGCATGGCCTCCAGATTATATTTAAAGGTACTCTGCAGATCCCTAGTTAACACAATGCCCAAATACCGCAACGAGTCTTTAGGCCAGGCCAGACCCAGGGAAGTAATATCATTCTTAAAAACTTTATGATTTAGGGGAAAAACAATTGACTTCCCTACATTTCATTTGTAATTGTATAGTTTGCTGAAATGCTCAATAATATCCAACATGGCGGGAATAGAAGTCTCTGGATGAGAAAGGTGCAAAAGCAGGTCGTCCGTATATGCAGCAACTTTGAGCTTGGTACCGAGAATGGTAATCTCCTGGACCTTCGAACATGAAATTAGTCTACGGATTAATGGCTCCAGGTAGAGATTGAAAAGTAGAGGAGAAAGGGGACAAGCCTGCCTGGTTCCGGAATGCAAGATGAAGGTCCTAGAGGACACTCCATTCCCTGAAATCTTAGCCATCGGTTGCTGATATAAGGCCTTTATCCAAGATTGAAATTGTTGATGAAATCCAAAGGAATTTAGTGTTTGAAGTAAAAAACTCCAATTGACTCTGTCAAAGGCCTTCTCGGCATCCAGAGAAACCAGAGCCACTGGAAAGGAAGCATTTTTGGACACCGAGAAGACATATGAGAGAGTGCAGAGATGGTCTGTGGAAAATCTGCCTTTCATAAAACCCACTTGATGTGAACCAATTAAATCGGGGAGAACCAAGCTGAGTCTATCCGCCAAGATCTTTGTTAGAATTTTTATGTCTTGGTTCAGCAATGATATGGGTTGATAACTCTCAACATATTCTAAATCTTTCCCCGGTTTTGGAAGGAGTACGAAGAGGGCCTCAAATAGAGAGGAGTCAATTTGCACACCTGATAATATATAGTGAAAGAACGAAAGAAGATGGGGAGTAATTTGCTCCATAAAATACTTATAGAAATTTGCTGAAAAACCATCTAGTCCAGGTGACTTGTCTGAAGGTAGGCTCTTTATCACCTCCAAGATTTCCAACTCCGTAATAGGAGCTATTAACATCCTACCCTGGGACTCTGAGAGACAAGGTAGATAGGCCTCCGCTGGGTAAGAGGAGAGAGTAAGGACTGAGGGTGGGTTAGGCATTTTGCCGTATAGATGTTAGTAATAGCTTACGAACTCCAAAACAATCTCCTGATGATTAGATTTGAGAGTTCCGTCAAATTTGGAGTGGATCGGGGGAATAAACCAAGTGGACTCCAATTGTTTAATTCTCTGGGCCAGTAGTTTGCCCGTTTTTTCCCCGTGTTCTATGTAGGAGGCTTTAGTACATAAGATAGCAAACTCTGCTTTCTCATTAAGCATAGCTATATAGGAGTCTCTCAATTTTGCCAGCTCTTGTTCAGAGTTGTCAGATGGGTATGAATGTAGGCTAGTCTCTAAAGTTCTTATCCGAGTTAACACCTTCCTCAGCCTAGCCTCCCATCCCCTTTTCCTCATCAAGGCCATCCCAATTAGGATGCCCTGGAGATATGCCTTGAAGGCACACCATAACACATCTGGCCTAATGTCCTGTGTAGCATTCAAATCAAAAAATTGTGTGATATGCTCCTTGATTCGGTTTCTACACTTAGAATCCTTAAGCAGTTGGCCATTCAGTTTCCACCTGGTTTGCCGCTTAGGCAAAGAAGTAAGGGCCAGCTTACAGAGCACCACAGAGAGGTTGGAGGGTGGACCTGACTGGATAGCAGAACTTGTCACCCCTGGTAACAAGGCCTGAGACACCAGTAAATAGTCAATACGGGAGAAAGACCTGTGAGCAGGGGACACAAAAGTGTATTCCCTGTTCACAGGGTGTAGGACCCTCCAAATATCACAAAGGCCCAATCTATCTATTAGTTCATGTAGTGCACACTGTGCTGGGGAGAGGGGAACTGAGAGATAACCAGTGTGGTCTTTACATGAATCAACCATTAGGTTCCAATCCCCCCCTAAAATTATGGTGGAAGGCAACAATGAAAGAAAGAATGTTATTAAGTAATCTCGTAAAGAATAGAGGGTCATCTTTGTTAGGACCATAGATGCTTCCCAGCACAAAATCTACTGACAACAAGGTGCCCTTAACCAGAACAAATCTACCCTGGGGGTCATTAATTTCCTGGGTAACCTGAAAGGGGATGCCTCTGTTAATGAGAATTAAAACCCCACAGCTGTTTGAAGTTCCTTGAGCCGAGAAGACCTGTCCAATCTGCATCCGTCTCATCTGAATGGCTTCCGAATCGAGCAAATGAGATTCCTGGATAAAAACAACATTAGCACCTAAAATATCTAAGTGCTTCAATATCTTATATTGCTTAGTTTTTTTTTGGGCTCCTTTAACATTCCAAGTTGAAAAACAAAGCTCCTTAGCCATTGTACAAATACAATATATAACTGCAGTAGCTAAAGTCACAGACTACCTTAAGAAGAAACCTCACCAATCTATAATGGACTGTGCCCCCCCAAAATACCTCCCCACCCCAAACCTCCCCTCCACCCACTGAAAACATTCCCCAAACTATCCAACCATAACACAAACCCAAATATCATACCCATCGATCACCTGCCTCCCATCTCACCCAAATCTCCTACACATGACTAAGCGCACTCCTAAAAAACAGCCACTCCCATCCTCCCACCCCCCGTGCACAAACTCAATATAGTAACCATCCACGACAACATTGAAAAATAAAACAAGTTCAACACGCTTATGGGACCCACAAACACCAAAACTAAGTGTGAGAACCACTATTAATGCCAGAATAGTAAAATTAAGAGATTTCAAAAATCCTGTCCTTAATCCAAACTCCTTACACCCCGATACAGAATAGCATGAGGCAGGGTATCTCCCATCCAATGCCTCGCTATGAGGCAAGTGCACAAGAAGGGGGTAAAGTCACCACCCCCAGATCCAAACAAGAATAGGTCTTCCCTCCTTTAATCAAGCAAAGAAGGAAATGAGAGTGAAAAAGGAAAGAGAAGAGATATTATTTACCAAAATGGGCAAAACCCAGACTCGGGGAGTTCCCCCTGAAAAAACGATATTAGAAACATTGAAATGAACCGAGCCCCAGCTCCGTCCCAGAACAATAATTGTGCCACTGAAACCAGCCTATATCCCGATTACCACCCATTCTGCCTCGCTGCTTCTTCAGTACTGTGAAGGCTGCACGTAAACCAAAGAAATACTCCCCTCTAGTGATTGCCAATCACAACTGCATGGAAACCGTCCTCTCCGTAGGTTATCCCTGCGTCCCTTCATGTGGCTGCGATAAACGAAAAGAACCTAAAAGGGCTTCTATCTCGTTGACTTCACCTAAAGTTCAATAAGCCCAGCAAAGCCACCCATAAACCAGCCACTCAAACTCTCTTTACCAGGGCTGTTAAACTGGCGAGGAGTTCCCATACCCCAGCTTAAAAGAGAAAGGGGAGGAACAGAATTGGACCCATACTAATCAAGAACAGGGTGCAAATGCCGTCCAATCCTAAGACCTCGTCCCTGCAACCCAAATCACCCCGCTGGGCGGCCCAGCACAAAAATGTCCCCTTTACTCCCTGAAAACCTTCACGGTCTCCCAAAACAATGCCCTATACATAAACAGGCATTGTCCTCCCATAATTTTGCCAGGGATGTCCCCACTATTCTCCTTACCCTCCCCCCAGAAGATCTAAAATGTATCTGATTAACCAAAATGTTTAAGGATATCGCAATTCCTCATTTTTTAACCCCAAGTAGAGAAACAGTCGGGAATACATAGTAATAGACCATAAAATAAAACACTAGACATTTCCATGAATTCTGTTACATCTCAGACTAGCAAAATGGTCCCCTCTAATAACCCCCATGCTATTTAAGAGTCTTTAAAGAGGTCAGGCATAGCTTTTCTCAGTCCATCCATAGCAGAGTCGGAGTCCTCATATGTGTGCCACTGTCCAGATATCTGAACCTGTAACCTCGAGGGATACTGCATTCTGAATTTAAGACCAGCCTCCAGAAGCTTCTTCACCGCTGGGTGGAAGGCAGCTCTGCGTTGCCTCACAGAGAGCGGCAAATCCTGGGTAACTCTGATTTTCGTTCCTTCCCACTGTAACTCTTGTATGGTCTTCAACTTGAGAAAAAAATGCTGTTTCTCCCAAAAATTAAGAACACGAAAAATTAATGGTCTGCAAGAGGCCCCCATAGGAGGCTTAGAACGCAACGCTCTATGGGCCCTCTCTATAATGTAATGGGGGCCATAGGGAGAGGGTCCAATAATTCTCTCAATGAACTTCTGCACAAACAGAACCGCATCTTGCCCTTCTTCCATCTCAGGTAGGCCGATAATAACCGCATTGTTCCTGCGGCTACGACCCTCGAGGTCTTCGAGCTTTTGTTCCATCTTGTTAATTTTTTGCTGAAGCATGGCCACCTCGGGACTCTGTTTGTCCACCTTCCTTTCTAAAGAAATGAGTCGAGTCTTGACATCCGAAGTTCTCAATGCTATATCTTCGATAGCCTAAGAGAGGGATTTGAATTCAGAATTGAGGTTTCTTAGCTCTTCTTTGAATGGGCTAAATTCGGCCATGAATCCGGTGAGGGTTAATGGCTCCTGATCTGAGCTTGGAGGTGCCGTTGTCTGCGCTGAGTCTGTAGTTCCAGCCCGTGGTTTTTTAGGGGCCTTCTCTGGGGTGACCGGAGGTGTGTGTTTAGGTGGAGGCTTCTTTATTTCGGCTTCCATTCTTCACTGAACACGCCAATTACACTCTTGTAAGCTTCCCCCACCAGATTATAACTTAGATCAGGCTCTCGATGTTGGTAAGCTAAGTGAAACTATATGAAGTTAACGGCGGTGGGCAGGAGAGAATGGGAAAGCGTCTTCTCAGGTCTGCTGCATCACGTGATCCCCAGCAAACATGTGACTTATCGGCCTGGGCCATGCACACAACAGTGGAGCTGGAGTCCAGCTTACTGGCTGTGACCATGCACTCTTCGGTGGGGCCAGGGAGTGACTTATCTACCTGGCTACTGGTGATAGACCCTGGAGAAGATATGGGCCTAAGGAGCACAATAGGGGTTCCGTTGTCCAAGAAGAGCCCTGACTGCACCATGAGTAAAGCAGGCAGGGAGGCTGTGGTCTGATCTGCTGGAGTGGCAGGAGACCTTGCAGTAGGGGTACTTATCAAAGTGGAGGCCCCTCCGGTGTCAGTGATGCCCGATGGTAGCCACCAAGTGGAAGGAGACCTATCCCAGTCTCAGTGCCTTTCCTTGTCCTTTTTCTTCTTTTTTGGTTCTGGCATTGGAGAAGAAGATTTTTCCCGCAGATTCTGCAGCTCGTTTTCCACCAAAGCTGGGTGCTCCTCCAGCAAGTGGGCTTCAAGTTTTTTCTAGTGTCTAATACATGTGGCCTGGTTGAAGGACTGGCAGGCCACACATTCCTTGAGCCCGGGCCTAGGCAGATCATGCAGCAGGAATGCTCTTCCATGTGCAGGATCTAGGTGCCACAGGACTTGTACTTCTTCTTTTTGATGCATCACCCAAGTGTTCATGTTCCTGAATTGTACCTCCAACTATATCCCATGCTGTAAATTTGGCACTGTTATTTATTTGCTTCCCCTTTCTTTCCTCAAGATCCCTGCATTAGACCTGTTTATGTTAGACATGTTTATACTGTATTTTACTATGTAATTATTTGACCTGATGTTCTGTTCTCTTTTTATGCTTAACTGGATGTTTGTGTAAATGGGCATTTTTGCTCACATACCTTTCAGTATAAAATAAAGGTTGATTGATTGATTAAAAACTGGACTGACAGACCTGAACCACAGCAGTTCTATAAAAATCCAAACTGACCATACAGGGTGGAACTTGCACAAATACTGCTGGTCCGGTCACTCTGGCTGCACTGTTCAGTCCAACTTTTATGTATCTGGTCCACTCCTGGATGTCTGTTTTTCAACCCTTCCTTGGCATGGTTGGAAATGGAACCATCAGGACCAGATCAGATAGGCAAAAGCCAGATCAGATCATCTGGGGTGAGTGGATCAACAATATTTGCACAAGTTGTGCCCAGTCCAGATTTTACAGCTCTGGTCCAGGTCTGGTGATCTGTTTTTTACCCATACCCCACTGCATGTGGCTTAGTGACATACTTTACAGATGGATGCAGAGTCTAACCCATTGAAGGTTGAAGTTTCCAGAAAACCATTATGCTAAATATACCAAGACTCACTAAATTCCTGATGATCTCCCATGCCCGAGTCACACTTAGTCTTCTACCAAAGTCATGCTCAAATATTGGTGCCTCTACATCCACACCATTAAGCTTTTAACACCATCATGCCTCTTCTGCTGCCATGAGCTCCCCATCCATGAAGTCCCCTTATGCTTTTAGCAGCCCCCCCAGGTAATTGTCCAGGGAACAGCTCTTTACACCACATCAACTAAATTATTGCTACACTCCTTATTTTGAAACATTTTGTTGAGAAATTTTTGTTTCAGTATATCCATGGTCAGAAAAAATTGATTTGTAAATGAAACCAAAGCCCCCATTTATCTGTTCAGTTAATCACAATACAGCATGCTATGAACTGTTCAGATTCTATGTGTAACCTAAATCAAACAAAAATTAGATACACACATGCCTACCTATTTGCAAGTGAGCAAATGTGCTTACTATCATTCAGTTGTAAACACCTATAGTCACAAATTGCAGGTTAAGAACATTCAGTACAATACAAACAGTAGCCCACAACTGCCTGACAGAAAATGAAGTTGGTATATTATTTGGAAACAGGCATCACTAGGACTCTTCGCTATGGAATGTCCTGCAAAGTAACAGAATGACTGCTCTTAGGATGGTGGTGTCAAATGGCTTAATGAGGCATTCCTAGGGGCTGAGGGCACAGCAGAGCTTATTTGTCATGCAGAAGCTCCAGGAAATGTTTAACCCATTCTACTTCCAATAGTTTTTTATGATGTCTGTACTATCCATTGGTAAACTAACACAGAAAGACTGGCAGAAGAGAATGAGTTAACTTTCTGTGGGCTCAATTATCTCCTCCAGCCAGAGGAAAAATAGTGCTCTACAGCTTCCTATACACACAGGCAGCGTAGTAATGAGGCTTGAGTGGAAGAATCTATTTTTAGCACTCTATCATGTTGTTTGGTAGCAAAAATGACATTAGCCCTTTTCTGAATGCAAAACATCTGCTGGGCTACTCTCACAGCCATAAAAAGGGTCTCAATCACAAGTAAAGGAAGCACTCTGATTGATCAGAAGCGTCACTTTGAGCTCCCATAATACATGTAAAAAATTCCTAACTGGTGAGCAGAGTACCAAAGTAGCACCATGCTATGCTGCCAGTTAGGAGACTAGGGTTTACAAGTGAAGAGACCCAGAATGAAACAATGGAGCTGGTAGGGGGCAATGTGCATCATGGAGGTGAGTCATTTGATTTTCAAGGAGGGATGGTGCAGACCTGACAGCATTCATGCACCCGAGAGCCAGTTATGAAGTGGCATTGGTGACATTTCTGAAGGTGGCCTGCCTCATGCCCTCCCAGCTGTTGGAATGGTTCCTCTGCAGTGACCTGAATAGTGGGGGTTGGGTACAGAGGTGTATAGTACTGCAAAACATAAGACACAAATAGTTGCTAAATACAGTAATAAAATATGCATGCCTACTATTTCAAGTAAACAAAAACAGATCGATGAAGTGTTCAATGCAAGAGGTTAGGAACTTTGTATAAGGGATACCTATAAAATAAACTGTTCAATTCTATTTTCACATTTTTAATTCCAACTCTAGTTTGATTCAAATCAAATCAACTTTATTTTTATAGTGTCTTTTAAAACCAAGGAGCTGTACATAAAAACCAAATACATAAAGATAAAAATTTAAAACAAAAAAATTAAAACAGATCATCCATGACTAGGGAAAGCTAAACTAAATAAATAAGTTTTTAACTCAATTTTAAATCTATCGACAGTTGGGCATTCTTGTAAGAAGACATTTTTCAAACCAAAAAATAAGTGTTTATTTTTAGATATAAAAGTAGCTTTTGAGCATTTCTAAAAAATAATCTTTTGTGATATTTTATAATGCTTGAAATTGTATTTTGAAAGCAATAACATTTGAAATGTTAATCACTGAAAATAAGTTTTTTTTTCAAATGGAAGTTTGAAATTTGATCAATATACATAGAGCCTAACAGTACCATTATCCTGTATTACTACATGTCTATACATGCTGATACATGTTAAAAATAATAGGACTCTAAACATTTAGCAAACCATTTAATTTTTTTTAATATAGATAAATAGTCACTGTATCAACATCTTATTGATATAACAAACTTAGCTGACTCCAGGCTTTTATAAAAAAAAATCTATCCCTAACAGTTCTGTAGTTATTCCATTTTAAAGACACTAGGATCAATTTTCAAAGAGGTGCTAGAGTGGTGCAGGTTGCACTAGTCACAGCTGTGGCAAACTCCAGGTGTATCAGGCACCTTGAGCCTGATTCCACTACAATGGGAGTCCCTGCACCAAGGTCCCTAGAGTTGCTAGAGTTGGAAGGTTGCAGCAAAGATTTGGCATACCAGAGGGGTTTGACGGAGGGTCCAGTCAAGTCCCTCTACCTGGTGCAATGCTAGCCCAGATCCGCAATGTTGGGGTGGAGGAAGGCTACGAGGTCATGGGACACTGCAGACAGACTTGTTGGGGTGTAATTGTGGGTGGCGGGCACAGCAGGTGTGGCAGGGCACACAAGTGGCACTAGGTAGCTGTGTCCAGGACAGTTTTACAGACTCACTAGGACATGGTAGTGCCTGGTATTCATGCATGGATCCTGTCCTGAACCCCTTGGTGCCACCAGCCCTGGAAGCTGTCCTGGAGCTTGCACAGTCCCTGACACGGAGAGAGAATCAATGGCTGCAGGGTACTAGGACATACCCCAGGGAGTGCAACATTCCCTTGCTTCACAGCCCGCCGAGTGGTGGCACAGTGCAGGTACAGTTGCCAATGTAACTATGGCATGGTGTAAGGGCATCACAATAAGCAGGTGCCAGATAGGGGTCTGGCAGACAGCAGGACAAAGGACCATCACCACATATACTGTAGTTGGGAAGCTCTGTCCCTGCCATGGTACCCTGCCATGTAGGAATATTGTTCATGACATGTCGGGCGGGTGGGGCCATACTGTACATCACCTATCTATGTGATGGACACAGTCCCCGACAGTGTATTATTGTGTCTGCATGGATCTGCCTGTACTGTTCCTAGACAGCAGGGTATGGTGGCAAGGACGGAGCTTCCCCACTGTGGTATATGTGGTGCCAGTCCTTTGTCCTGCTATCTGCTAGACCACTGTCTGGCATCTGCCTATTGAAGTTCCCTCACACAGCGCTGTAGCTACAGCAGCATCTGTACCTGCAGTATGCCACCACTTGGCAGGCTGTGCAGCAGGGGAGTGTCACACCACCTGGGGTATGACCCCTTACCCTGACTGCACCTAGAACCCTGCAGCCATTGACCGTCTCCACATGTCGGGGATTGTGCAAGATCTGGGACAGCCACAGCTATTGTTTGAGGCTAGTAAAGCACGCAGTTTTGATTTAAATGGGACAAGTTTGGTTTCCTCCAGTATATCATCACTGAGTGAGTTTAGCCAGGGGACACATGGCACTCATAGGATCTTTGGCCTTGAGTGGACCAATGGAAAGGGACTATAAGGGGCTGGCTGTTTGATCCCCTGGTGCATCTGGTTTTATTGGACATACTCATGAAATCTAACACTCCAGGGGGAGTTAGGTCTGTGGTGGCTTTCTTTGTGAGGAGGCAAACGTGATACTGTATTCAACAATCCAGGCTGAGCAATCCAGATTGTTCATACAGCTCAAATGTGTGAGTAAGACGGTGTATTCCCACCACAAGTCTACATGCCTTGTTGAGAGTTGTTTTTACCCTTTTGAGGGCTGAGTCAGTTGCAGCACCATAGACCACTAATCTGTAATCAATAACAGATAACACTGAGCTAGACACTGCCATTTTTAGTGCATCATTTGTTAGGCACTGTTTATTCCTGTAGAGCAGTCTCAATTTAGTGTCTGCAGATTTAGCTACAAGATACATGTGTTCTGTATATGAGACGGAATTGTCTAATGTTACCCCTAAATGTTTAAAATTTTGCACCATTTTAAGGGGTTTATTTTGGCTATTAAGTATTTTTAGGTGGTAGGACTTGTGTCTGTTGTGAGTAGAAGCAAATATCATGGTTTTAGACTTTTTGTAATTTAGCAACAATTTAGATTTTAGGAACCATTCTTAAATTGTTGAGAAATTAGACTACATCTGACTTTCTAATGCTATAGGGTCAGAGTGGCTAGACTATAAAACCGCATCATCTGCGTAAAGTAGGACTTTGTCTACAGCTAGTGGGAGGCTTGGTAAGGTCTATGTATGTAGCCCCCACCAACAGCCCAAGGTCTAGCACATCATGGATATACTCTGTAAATTCCTCTAGAGCTGTAGTGGTGCTGTGCTGCTTTCGGAGCCCATGCTGTTGTGGGCATTACAGCTGATATTTGTCAAGGTAGACAGCTATTTGATCTGAGACAATGAATTCCAGAGCTTTTGATAGCGGGAGAAGTATGGAGATTGGTCAATAATTTGAATGATTGCTTCTGTTTCCACTTTTGAAGACTGCTGTTACCACCGCAGCTTTCCAGAACTGTGGGAATGTACCGGATATAAGTGATCAATTTAAAATTCTTATAAGGAAAGGAGAATAATGTTGAGAGTGAGTTCAACAAGCAAATTGCTACTGGCTCTTGGTTTTCCTAGAATTTGTGAAAGGTACTTTTTGGCCTCTACTTGGGTGATAATTTTGAGGTAGAAGGGGGGAAGAGAAACCTGGTGAGGTAGCTGAATTGTGTGTAAGATTACTGTCACTCGAGTGTTGAAGGAAGCTAGGAGGCAGAACACTGCTGAGTTCAGTGAAGGCCTTATTGAAAGTGTTGGTGATAACACTGGGGTCCTGGGTTGGTATTCCCTCCACATTTAGCATGGTAGGGGGTATCTTACTGGGTTTGCCAGACAGTAACTTAATGTTTTCCCAGAACCTACGGCTGTCACCCCAGGAGTTTGCCAGCTCACGTTTGAAGTGTTGGCTTTTGGCCTTTCGAATTGCCCAGGTACACTTGTTTCAGGCTGTTTTATCACTCTGCATATCTACTGGAGAACCCATGCTTTTTCACTTTGTACCACAGGTACCACAATTATACCTTGAACATTCCAGGTAGTATATGTGATGTCAGTCATAAGTAAAATGCAGGTGTAGGTGGGAGCAGTCAGTGAACTGAAGATTACCTAGAGGGGAGGGAGGCTCCTGCCAATTCTGAAGCCCCCACTCACGTCACTAGTAAGGACATGTAAGTCCAGTATAGAATCCGTACACACAAGCCAGTCTGCCAGTACATTAATAGTGCTATGACTTGTGATGCTGATGACCCAGGTTCTGAAGTGAGCCCAAGGTGTCGGAGTCCTCAAACCAGGGGAAGAGAACCAAGCATCCGCAGGACTGCTGTCCTCCTCCTGGGGGAGGGTGGGGAACAGCTCTGAGCTCTATTGGCCCCTGGTGAAAGCCAGGGGAGATTCATCCCAAGCTGAAAAGGTGGGGGAGGCAGGGCAGACATCAGCACGTGTGCCTTGACATCGGTGCACACCACATTTTCCATGGGGAGAAGAGAAGGAAAAAACTCCTGGTTTCTCAGGATGATCACTGACCTCTACAGGCCCTACATTTGATGACTCAGGCTCCTCTCAGAATCTGGATCCAGTCCTGGTAGGTTGAGGAACTCCCTGCCACCCTGCCACAGAAGGCAAGCAGTAGGGGCCTATGGCAGGAGTAAGCCCTGGGGGAAAGCCAGGGCAACTGGACAGGGAGGACTGGTGGGAAGGAGGGCTGGCCAGGATGGGGTGTATTAAAAAAAAAGGAACTCTTACACATAGAGCAAGCAATAATAGCATTAGAGTCCACCTTGCAGTACAATACAAAAACACATCAGTAGTATGCACCTTAATTATATACAAAGGGGTCCTGGACCATTGCCTGCTTGGAAGGGACCAGATACAGTTGGTATATTCCCTGGGGGCTTGTTTAGCAGGCAGTGCCCCAACACGCTGAACAGTAGATTCAGAGCTGGCCATGAGGCTCAGTTAAGAGAACCATTAAGGGTCAAGAAAGCTCCAATTTGCAGGAAGGCAAGGGGAAAGACCAGGGTGACACAGCACACCTAGGAGACACCTCTTGCTTCATGGCCCAACCAGGCCAAGATCAGCAGACATGGATAAACATACACATCGCTAAAAAATGGCTGTCCAATGACAGAAGCCAGCTCTTTGAACAGTTTACACAGCACAAACTGGAAAAGTTAATTAGAAAACTAAACACTGTAAACGCTAAACTTGTAGAAACATCTGATTAAATGTCATAGAAGCATAGAATCTGTCGGCAGATAAGGACTATATGTCCCACCTAGTCTGCCAATTTCCCTACTCACTGCTGCAGCCATGTATCCTATTTGATCTGTGGATCTCCTGTTCTGCACATCTCCAGGGTACCCTTACAGTATGTCTATCCCATGCACTCTCGAACCCCCGTATTGTTTTTGGCCCCACCACTTCTGCTGGAAGGCTGCTCCATGACTCCACCATCCTTCAGTGAAAAAGTACTTCCTAACATTACCCATGAGCGTTCCACCCTTCAGCCTCATATCATGCCCCTTGTTCTTGTGCAGAGGTTTCTCTGAAACATGCTTTCCACCTGTACCCTGTTTATTCTCCTAAGGTACTTGAAAGTCTATCATATCTCCCCTCTCTCTTTTTTCCTCCAGTGAATAGATATTAAGGTCCTTAAGTCTTTCCTCATAGGGTTTCTAATGCAGTCCATGTACCATCTTCGTTGCCCTTCTCTAGACTGCCTTTATTTTGTCAATGTCCTTCCGGAGATGTGGTCTCCAGAACTGGACACAGTACTCCAGCTGAAGCCTCACCAATGATCTATACAGTGGCATCACCACCTCTTTCCTCCTGCTTGTTATGCCCATCCCTATGCACCCCAACATTCTGTTTGCTCTCCCCACCACCTTTTCACACTGTTTGGTCACCTTCAGGTCATCAGATATGATAACCCTCATGTCTCGCTCCTGACTTGTGGTGACCAGAATTTCCCCACCCATCCTGTACTCCTCCCTTGAATTCCTGTGACCCAGGTGCATGATTTTGTACTTTTTAGCATTGAAACTCAACTGCCAGATACCCAACCACTCCTTTAATAGGCTTATGTTCTTTCTCATTTTTTGCACACAACCCCAGTGTGTCTACTATTTTGCAGATCTTGGTGTCATCTGCGAAGAGGCACACCATTCCCTCCAGACAATCTGCAATGTCGCTTATGTAGACATTGAATAGGACAAGGTCATAGGTCATGGTGCTGAACGCTCATTATCTGAGGCTTAAAAGCCTAAACTTTCTATCAGTGGGTCAAGGAATTAACAGTAATCTTTAAGGGGGGGGTGGAGTAGGAGGGAGAAGGACGGAGCATTCCTGGCTGTCCAGTCACAGTCAACTGGCCTATGTAGCTAAAAAGAAAATGGGTCACAAGTTGCTGATGCTGTACCCCCCAACAACACCACAGCTGCCATGGATGGCAACTTGGGATAAGGACAAGAGGGATATACTCACATTGGGCAGGCACAGTATGGGTGGCAAGAACATATCTGATGTGAATGCAACCCTGGTCATCCTTAGAGCAGGACTCTAATTAGTGTGGATCCAAAATCAGTAGCAGTATAACACTTGACCATTTGGAAGCCCACATGCTACCCCCAGTTGTGGGACCATGAGAAGCAAGACCCAAGGGGAAGGGTAGCTGTGGATGGTCAGACAGAGTTTGGGGAGAGCAAAGCTTGGATTAGTGCTTTATTGAGGGTACAGCATTCAGGAAAGAGGTGTGAACTCCCAACCTAGGTCCGAATTTGGAAAACCAAGGAAAGTACAGTAGCGGAGGCAGTATAGCACAGTGGTTAAGGCAGATAGCTGCAAAACTGGAGACCTAGGTTTAAATCCCAGCAGCCCTCACTTGTATACTCTGTGACCCTGAGCAGGTCACTCAACTTCCTTGTGCTCCCAGGTCACACCTGGAAACAAGCTCTGGCTTAGTATGCCTTTCCTGGTTAAACAATTTCATCTTACTCTTACCTGGGGGGGGGCAAAGTCAGATCTGAGAGCAGGTATATAAAAGAAATAAACATAAGGGAAGGGCACAGAACTGGAGATTGAGGAACAGAGTATGATGGGGAAAAGAAGCAAGTGGGAGAGCCTTTTACAGGAGAGATGTGCCCCAGAGCTGCGTGGTCTGAGTCATCTCTCTTGATAAGCACTAATAGTGTTAAACAAGAAAACTCCTAGGCATGTGTCATGATTCTGTATTGAGCAGTCTAGTTATGTGCCAAGTGGTTGAAATTAAAACTCAAAATCAGCATTGTTCAAGGATATCACAACATTAATGGCCTGCTGTGTCAACGTTGTTGTTCCTTGGAAACACAGCAGCAATCATTTAGGTGGCACATTTCAGCCCAAATTAAATGTTATCACGGTACATATAACGTCTTCCTGAAGTGTCTTTAATCAACGGATGCTCCAGCTCCAGAAACACTGAAAGCAAGGTTGTGGGGACTTACAAAATCAGGAAGAAACCCTGCACTCTAAGCCGTCACAGAAAAGTACACTGCAGCAAATGTAGCTTGGTATAAATCCATTTATTACACCAACAATGGAGAGCTGACTGCATATTTACAGCCAGCCTCACCCACGACTTACCTTGTGGTTGGTGTAGCTACCTATAGATATACTGTCAGCACTCCTTTTTTGGTGTAGTAAATGGATTTACTGGGGGAAGGGGTTACATTAGGGCTGCTTGCCCTTCACCTTGCACCAACCCAGCACCACAGAGCTCACAGATCAAGCCTTCTTGAAACTGTGGGGACTTTCCCAAGCTGAATCCTAGAAAGAGAGAAGTTATGTATGGTACAGTTAAAAGCATAGCTTGATTCTGAGGGTTCACCCATGTTGGTGGAACAGTAAATGCTCCAATGTCAATAACAGCACAAGCATTATTCTGACAGCACAAACAGTGGTACCAGAATATATTGTCTGACACCATGAGCGAACACCATAAGGATGAAAAGTTCCACAAAATAAAGCAAATGTCATTAAAATAACACCACAGTACTACAAAACATACATACTCACAGCTATGTACCTACCTCTTACTTGTTATGGGGAGCTCTGTCCTCCGAAGCCTCCAACCATAATTATAATCAGCTCCAGGTCATAGTAAGTTTGAAAAGCAATAGCGAGACCACGTGCATAATGTGGATGCAACATTTCCAATAGGTCATCTGCATTCGACAATGCTCATTTCGATAAACAAATTCCACATGAACAAGTAACAAATTTCCTCTCGGACTCTCCACATACTCCAGAGACATAATCTCAGTATACACCACAAAACTACCACACACGATACTAAAGAAGAAAGACAGCAAACAGACAGCACAACAACCCATTGTAAACTAACAGGAGAGCCACGGGAAACCACTGCTAAATACAATATCCCAGTTACATGAACCTTGATCACCTGCAGCACCATGATAAACAACAGACACACGCGTGACTACAATTACATGTCCGACACACACCTGTCACACATAACCACACTACAGCAGTCAGCAGCACTCTAAATACACCATGCTCTAACATACCAACCACAGCTAGAATGACCAAAACACTCAGCACTATAGCATCCTACTCAGGACAGTGGCATTTGACTCCATTCATTTGCTCACATCATAGTCACAAAATTCAGTCGTTTTCCTAATGGTATACTGATTCTGAGATTATACCGATACATTCCCCTCAGAGTCTTAACCAGAATAACAAGCTGTGGCCTTGTTGAGTCAGTACTCATGGCAAACTTGTCATCCAAGACCAGGAGGTGGTGTAGGGACTTTTCTGGGTGAGGAAGTGAGGTTCTTCGGTAACTGAAGAGGGTGTAGCTCAAAGAGGAGTGGCTGATGCCACAAAGGCCCAGGATTTCAGATGGTGATCCAGCGCAGAAGGGAGTGGGTTTGGAGGACGGTGAGGCGGGGCAAATGATTGGCCAGCTTATGACGGGAAGCAGAGGGTATCATTAAGCAATAAGGCATGACCAGGGGTTATGTTAATGGTGTGTTAATCACCCTCTAGGGGTGTAATGTTGCACGAGGCATAGCCGAGAGCACATATCCCTAGAAGGTGATTAAATAACCATTAGCATAACCCCTGGGAGTGCCTTAGTGCCATTATAATAAAAAAGTTGTTTTAAACAGTGTTAAACCTTGTTCAGCATATCATTAGGTTCTACATGTATGTTAATAAAAGATTAACATAAGGCTGATAGAATGCTTACAGCCAATCAAAAAGCTCTGTTTCTCTGACCCTTTTTATAATATTCATTAGGGGTCTTCAGAATCCTCTGATAATCAGGTGAGAAAGGCAGTGACTGGGAACTTCTGTTCCTACTCCTTGATTGACAGCATGGGGTGTGAGGAGCAGCAATGGAGGGGTTTCTGTTGTAGTTCCTCCATCAGCTCTGACCCCTTTTTGCAAGCTCCCATATGTTCTGTGGAAAGTCAGAAGGGGTGCCTTTGGATGAGGTTGGCTGATCTTGGGAAACATCAGTAGGTAGAGGAGTAGTGTCCATATTTTTGGGCAAGGGATGCTGCAGGCGAAGGGACATCTGATATGTGGAGGAGCTGCTATGCCATGGGAGGCCTTGGACAAAGTCAGCCGCTGTCTCTAAGTGAACAAACAACAGGGTGTGCCATTGATTAACACCTGGATAGCGGCAGGGTAATGCATGGAAAATTGATACACCAAGTGGGTGGGTGCTGCTTCACTGTGGTGTAAGCTCCTCAATTCTGGGTTAGGTACTGGGAGAAGTCCTGATAAAAGCTGATGTGGTGGCCCTGCCACAAGTGTGGGTCCCTTTCCCAGAGGATGTTTTCTTTCACAGGATATCTGAGTAGCCTGGCTAGGATGGGCTGAGGTCGTGCTCTAGGTGGTGGGTGAGATGCCAGTGAGTGGTGGGTATGCTCAATTTTAATCAAGCAGTTAGGTGCATTCAACAATTCTGGGATCACTTGTCTGAGAAAGCTCACCACATCAGTCCCTTCTGCACCTTCAGGGAGCACGATGAAAAGGACATTGTTTCGCCAGGCCCTGTTTTCCATGTCATCCACCTTCGTCAGTGAATATCTAATCTGAGTGGTCTGTTCCCTTAGTTGAGCCTGCAGTGTGTGTCCTCTAGCCTCTGCTGTCTGTATGCAAGACTCTGACTGTGTCACTCACAGACCTAGGGCTAAAAGGTCTTGAGCTGTTTAAGCCATAATGGCCTTTAGTTCCATGATGTTTAATAATATTTTGACAGTACCAGGATTTCTTGCAGGCTTGGAGCTATCCCCACTGCAGTGCTATTGCCATGACGGGAGGCATATGAAGGGCTGCTGTGAATGCAGCAAGGAGACCAGGCCACTTCTCACTGAAAGCCAAACCCAACGAACCACCAAATTGCCCTGATCTAGAACCAATGTGGAGAACAGTCACTCATCAGCTGAAAAAAAGGAGAACCAGCTGGATCCCCATCACTACCCAAAGGATCAAAGCAAGGTGCAGGCTTACAATTGGGCTGAATTTTGAAAGAATGATGGAGGATACCATAGGTCAAGAGGGATCTCACGATTTAGGCTGCCCTCATGGCCACAGTCAGGCCATGACCCCAAGATTTCACTTTCATTTTTATTGCTCTCTCTCTCTCTCTCTCTCTCTCTCTCTGTATACCAATGCTCAGTGCCACTCAGAGCTCCAGCTCACTACTTCCATCTACAAAACCACATACTATAAAAAAGTAAAATATGGGTGATCTTACACAACTCACCTTGTGTTTCCATCTCAGGGCTGAGATAACAGTATGGACCTCTCACGCTTCACTCTCGAGGTCCATATCCTGTTATCGCTACCCCTCGATGAAAACACAGGTTTGTCATGTATGGTCACCTATATGTTAATCCTTATTTCTTATTGGTAGTTGTCTGCTTCATTCCTAGAGCTTTATGGATATTTCAAATTCCTTGTCTGCTGGACTTCTGCAGAACTTTAGAGATTCAACCTATTCCGCAGAATGCCATTGCAAGCATAATTCTGAAAGCAGATTTTTTTAATAAAATTTAGGATTAGCAATCTGCAATTTAAATAAACTGCAAGATAGTATTCCACATTTTATGTAAACTGTGAATAAATTCTGCACTTGTTGAGGAATAATACTCTACAAATTGCATTATCGGTGGAATGTTATAGTTGTAATAGCAGTAAAAATCTTTATTTATCTACAGGAATAAGATGGTACAATCACGCCATTAGGATCTGGGGGTCCTATTTACAAGGTGGTCCTGTTTACTAATAATTTCACAGTTTATTCTTATTTTTTTAATTTTTAATTTTGTGTTTGTTAATGTTAATATAATAACTGGTCAGCAATTTTTTCTATAGACTGGCCAAGTTATTATTCTCCATTATAACCCATGGATTATAATGGCAAGCATGAGCCAAGTCATTCAAAACACAGCCGCTCCCTCATTGGCTGTTCATCTTCTCCTGGGCGGGCCAAACACTTTCGAAAATATGGCGGCTCCTTTTTCCACATAACTAGGAGCTGCTAGACCGATGAACCTCTTCGTTTTTTCTTTCACAAAATAACGGTCCCACCAAATCCTCATCAGGTTCCACTAACATACTTTAAAAACTTAAAAGAAAATCTCTCTGGTTGATCCTACTGTTTGGCAGCCGCACCGAACATGAAGTGTCAGCGGGAAGGGCTCCGACCTGTTTAAATGCGGTAAGCAGTGATCGTGACTGCAATCTAAATTTACAACTACTGTAAAAGAAAGTTCGACCTAAAAAAGCACAAAATACAAAAACAAAACTGTTGCACAAAAAAAAAACTGAAACAGAAAAACACACTGTCAGAAAGTCTGTGTGTGTGCGTGTGTATGTATGTGTGTGACATAGAGATACTAAATTTTCATAGGAAAAAATTGCTGACCAGCAATTATATATAATAACAGATGGGGAAGTATCTTAAACTCAGATTTAATGGACACCCTTGGTGTGGGATGCTTCAATAAACCCCTCAGACTTCACCCCAGGGGTTTATGCAGCATCCCACACATCGAGTGAACATTAAATTCTCGTTAAGCATGCTTCCCCATCCATTATTGTATATGTTATTTCACAGTTTATATAAAATTGATTTTCATAGGTTCTGTGGAATAAAAAAAGAAATGCCAAAAAGCATTTCAGAAGCAGAATTGTTGCTCTGCATGAATTCTAACCAGCTCCATTCACTACTGAGAAGCAGAAAATTGCCCAGGCTCAAAAACTGTTAAAGCCTATACTGACTGGTAGGAACTCCATAAGTTTAACACCCTTTGGGAGAAGTAGTGTCACCTAATGGTACCCCAGAATTTACCATCTTTGAGCTTCTGGGTAAGTGCCCATGTCCTGCTGGGACACACCTAAGAAAACATTTCCATCTGTTCAGCCTTGTTGTTACCCATCACAATGTGGAAGGCTAAGATCATGTCCCCTCCAGTCTCCTCCTCTCTAAGGGGAACAGGTTAAGGGCCCACCATTTCTCCTCATATATTTTTACCCAGATCATTGTTGTGGACCTGTGTTGCACCTTCTCTATTGCCTCAGTATCCTTTTTGTACTTGCTAGCCCAGAACTGCTCTCCAGGTAAAATCTAACAAGGGCCATGTAAAGTGATAGTATACCTTGCCCTTGCCCTGCTCTGCTGGTCACTTTCATTTTAATGCACCCCAGCTAACTCCACCCTTCTTGACAGCAGTTGGACACTGCTTATCATGCTTCATCCCCTTGTTAGTTATAACCCTGAGGTCCTTCTCTTCCTCCTCCTCCACAGCAGTAAGAAGAGCCTCACATAGAGTGTAGGTCCTACCTCTATTTCTACTCCTCCTCCTCCTCCTTCCCATGTCAAGTGTTTTGCATTTAGCTACATATGACTTCAGGGGCCCAATATTCAAAACTTTGCCCATGGGCAAATCCCAGTTTGCCCACACAAACTGGGCTTTGTGTGGAATTCCCATATTCAGAAGCCTGGTTAATGCAGGCAAACTGGGTTTGCACCCCTGCAATATTTGGGGGTGGGGGCACAATGCAAACAAAGGAGCAGGGACCTGAATATTGGTGTAGTCCAATATTAAGAGTATGCGTGCCACGCAAGGCCATTTTGTATGGTCCCCTTGGGTGGTGCACATACCGCCGATCCAAACCTCGACTTACTCTCATGCGACCCTACCGGTTGGCAGAGGAAGTGCAGCAGATTCCCACCCCCAAAACAGTAGTCCCTGACATGTAGTGGTGCCCCCACCTCACCGATCCCCAGCCCGATATTAAAATAAAGCATTCCCTGGTGTCTAGTGGTCCCCCCACCAATCACTAGCCCAATGTATAAAACAGACTTTCCCTGGTGTCTAGTGGTCCCCCCTCCCCACCCATTGCCAGCCTGATATATAAAACAGACTTTCCCTGGTGTCCAGTGGTCCCACCTCCCACCTGCACCCATGCCCAATGGCTACTATAATATTCCCTGGTGTCCAGTGGTCCCTCCCCCCACATGATCTCCTGCCCAACACACAGACACTGTTTCCCTAGTGTAGAGTGTATCCCCGGCATCCCAGTCTCCCGTATATTAAAGAGAAACCATTCTATAGTGGTCTAGCGGTCCCCCCCTTCCTATTCCTGATCTGCCCATATAATAAAATAGGGAATAATGGATCAACAAGTGTGTGTGTTATGGATTTAGTTAACACACCCAAGGTGATGACCGCAAACCTCGACAGCGGCTTCGAGAAGTGTAGAAGTCATCACACACCGAGGGTGTGTAAAAAATCCACAAAACACTGTTGTCTGTCTTTTAATTTTTATAATTACTGGTGCAGGGAGTTTTTCAAGCAGTGCTGTCAGACAGCAAAAGAGAGAGAGAGAGAGAGGGGGAAAGATACACACACACACACACCGGCTACATGTGTCTGTCAGCCTGTCTCTCTCTCTCTATTCGCTTCTCATCTCTTCGCTCCAATTCAGATATATATTTTTTTTATTTGTTTGAAATTGCCAATACATTTTAAGTGCAGCAGGGCCACAGTGAGAGTAGTCAGTCACTGCAGTCCATTCACAATCAGAGAGGCTGTCTCCCGAGTCTTTGATGAACTCCTGATAAGTGCAGGATCGACCACATACTTTTTTTTGTAAAGGCACGATCAACCACATAAAACTGAAATAAGATACATAGATACATAGATACATAGACAGTGTCGGCAGATAAGGGCCTATGGCCCACCTAGTCTGCCCATTTGAGCTTGTAAGTTCAGTTTGTTTTCCTAGAAGTCTGTTTCCCCTTACCCCTGCCCTCTAGAATTCCTTTATGTCTATCCCATGCATTCTTAAATCCCGTGATTGTTTCAGCCCCCACCACTTCCTCTGGCAGGGTGTTCCACTTGTCCACCACCCGTTCTGTGAAGAAATTCTTTCTCATGTTTCCTCTGAATCGTCCTCCCTCCAACTTCATCCCATGCCCTCTAGTCCTGAAACATCTTTTTAGCTTAAAATAGTGTTTTCCTGCACCCTGTTCCTCCCTGTAAGATACTTGTATGTCTAAATCATATCCCCTCTCTTCCTCCTCTCCTCCAGGGAGTACATGTTCAGTTCCTTCAACCTGTCTTCATAGGACTTGTGATGCAACCCATGCACCATCTTTGTTGCCCTCCTCTGAACCTTCTCTACCCTGTCTATGTCCTTACGTAGGTATTGTCTCCAGAACTGTACATTGTACTCCAGGTGGGGCCTCACTAGTGTCTTGTATAGCGGAATTATGACCTTCCTTTTCCTGCTGGTGATGCCCCTGCCTATACATCCCAGCATCCTATTTGCTTTGCCTGATGCCTTGTCACACTGTTTCCCTACCTTGAGGGCATCAGAGATGACAACCCCAAGATCCTTTCCTGCTTGGTGCATGCTATCCTCACCCCCAACTGATATATTGTGCCAGGGTTTTGTGCCCCATATGCATTATCTTGCACTTCTTTGCATTGAATTTCAACTGCCAAACCCTTGACCATTCTTCAAGTTTCTGCAGGTCCTTCTCATTCTGTCTACACCCTCTGGTGTGTCTACTCTGTTACAGAGCTTTGTGTCATCAGCGAACAGTGAAATTCTGCCTTCTAGATCCTGTGCAATGTCACTGATGAAGATGTTGAATAGGACCGGTCCAGCACTGATCCCTGTGGTACCCACTGGTTACTCTTCCCTCTGTGGAGTGACAGCCATTTACCACCACCCTCTGTGTCCTGCCACCCAGACAGTTACCTACCCACCACACTACTGTCCTGCCCACACCCATATTCCCCAGTTTGTGTAATAGTCTTCTATGTGGCACAGTGTCAAAGGCCTTGCTGAAGTCCAGATAGGCCATGTCCTGCCCTCCCTGATCCACCTCCCTAGTCACCCAGTCAAAAATTCAATGAGGTTGGTCTGACATGCCTCCCCTGGTGAAACCATGCTGCCTTGGGTCCTGTAGTCCATTGACAACCAGATGTTCCACCAATCTCTCCTTCAGTAGTGCTTCCATGATCTTTCCCACTACCGAGGTGAGGCTGACTGGTCTGTAGTTCCCTGCTTCCTCTTTGTTCCCACTTTTGTATAAGGGACTACATCTGCTGTCCTCCAGTCTTTGGGTACCTCCCTGTTTCCAGTGATTGGCTGAACAGGATAGCCAGAGTTCAGCCACCACTCTCTTAGTTCTTTAAGGACCCTGGGGTGCACCGCATCTGGCCCCATTGCTTTATCAGCTCTTATTACTTCCAGTTCCTTCAGGACCCTTTCTCGTGTAAAGGGACTTGTGTCCATTTCTGCACCATTCTCACCCCTTGTACTCCCTTCAGACCCTTCCCCCTCTTCCTTAGTAAGACTGAGCAGAAATACCTGTTCAATATGTCAGCTTTATTGTTGTCATCCTCCACGTGGCTCCCATCCTCCCTTCAGTCTCACTATCCCTCCCTTTGTCTTTCTTTTCCACTTATGTACCTGTAAAGGTTTGTCCCTTACCCACTGATTTTGCAATGTGTTCTTCTGTCTGAGCTTTGGCTTCCCTTACTGACTTCCCTGCCTCCTTTGTTTCTCCTGGTACTTCTCCCTATCCCTTCGGCCTGTGTCTTTTGTATTGCCTGAATGCAATCTTTTGGCTTTCACTTTCTTTGCTACCTCTTTGGAAAACCATAATGGTCTCCTCTTCCTTTTCCTCTTGCTAACCTGCTTAATGCATAATTCTGTTGTTCTTATAATCCCCATTTAAATACTGCCCACTGTTCCTCAACCCCTGATTCCTGTCCCATTCCCTAATGCCTCTTTCAAGTATCTCCCCATTTTCCCAAAGTCTGCCCCCTAAAATCCAGGATCGTGTTTTGTGTGGTTTGGTTCTGCTCTTTCTGTGATTTCAAACCACAATGACTGGTGGTCACTGTTACCCAGGTGCTCCCCACTGTTACCCCATCACACTGTCCCTGTTTGTGAGCACAAGGTCCAGTATTGCCTTCTGCGAGTTGGTTCCATGACCAGTTGCTTGAGAGGCACCCTGAAGGAGTCCAGGATAAATATGCTCTAGTTGATGCTGCTGCTGGGATGCTCCAGTCCACGTCTGGTATATTGAAGTCTCCAACCAGTACTACCTCACCCTTGTCTGCCATCCTTTGGATGGCTAGCATCAACTCCCTATCTGTTTCTTCCTCCTGGGCTGGTGGTCTATAGACCACACCTGTGCGGATGCTGGCCCCATTTTCCTTTCCAGCTTAACCCACAGATCTCTCCCCATTTGTTCCTCCTGGATCTGTGTGGCCCTTATGTCATTTTTCACATACAGTGCCACTCCTCCTCCCTTCCTGCCTGCTCTGTCTCTTCTGAATATGTTGTAGCCAGGTATGGCCATCTCCCAGTCATAGTTATCATTACACCAGGTTTCAGTGATGGCCACAATGTCAGGTCTGACTGTGACCATGACAGCCTCCAGATCTTCCATCTTGTTGCTAAGGCTCCTGGCATTTGCACACATGGCTTTCCATGATTTGACCTCCTAGACTGCTTCACTGTTCTACTCCAGCCCTTCCTTGGTTGTCATTTATCCCTGGTTCTCCTTGCTGTTTGCCCTTCTGCTGAATTTTGCCCTTTTCTGCTTATCCACCTTTTGGACACTAATCTCCATCTTTTGCACACTGCTTTGCAGAGATAGCCACTCCTCTGGTTCACTGGTTCCACTGCTAGCTGTGGGGGTGAGCAAGTAGGTACCGTCCTTGCTGGCCTGCCACCCCTTTGCTAGTTTAAATGCTTGCAATGTAGCATTTAAACTTATCATTAGTCTTGGATTCCCTCCAGGATGGATGCAGGCCGTCAGGCTTGAACAAACCTCCATCCTCCAGGTGGGTCCCCAGTCACCAATGAATCCAAACCCTTCCTCCACAGCACCAGTTCTTCAACCATGAGGTTAAAGTTCCTGGTGCATGCACTCCTATGCTGTCCCTTGCCTCTCACAGGTAGTACTTGAGAAAGTGACAGAAGTAGCTACTTGCTTGAGACCCTCCCAGTTTCCTAAACTCTTCCTGAACTTCCTTTGGCTCCCCATTTGCCAAGTCATTAGTACCTAGGTGGATAATGACATCCATCTCACCCTCCGTCTTGCCTTCCCAGTGATCCCCAGTATCTTCTTCCATCCCTTCATGCCGTGGCACCTGGTGACACCTCACCTCCTTGTCCTCCCCTCCTGTGTTCCTAGCTGGATCCCTCTTACGATGGAGTCCCCCACCAGGATTCGCTTCCTCCTCCTCTGGGGTCCACTGCTTTCCCCACTGAGGTCACCTCCTTGCCTAACCTCCACATCCTTTCCTTCCACTTCCCTGGGTACCTCTATTTGGTTGTCCTCATTTGCCAGTGTGGCATATGAGTTCTTGAGAGGAATAGGATCTGGGAATAAGACACTGGTGTCTTACCTGTGAGGAGGGTGAGAGGGAAGTCCGGGTGATGACTGCGGGTCCTTGGGAAACGGGAAATGTAACTTTTATTTTTCACGTTCGCATGCTCGGCCCACCCACACACAACGTGACAGCCAGTTAGGTGGTGTGCTGCACATGACTGACAAAGACTGCAACTAAGTTTTAAGAAATGCCATAATAACCCGATTTAGGGTTATTATGGTGTTTGAAAGTACTCAGAATCTGGTTGTTAAATAGGGTCACCAGTAATTATATATATATCTTTCCCTGGTGTCTAGGGGACCCCTCACCCCAGCAGGTAGTGTCCCACCACCCCACTCCCCTATCCCATCCCTGATGTGGTGACTGGCACAGCCCTCTGCTCTCCATCATGGCCAGCAGCTGACTGAGCTGTCAGTGAGTACATACTGTAACCAGCACACTGTCACTGACAGCTCAATCAGTGGCTATCTGTGGTGGAGAGCAGAGGGCTGTGTCAGTTGCTGGCTTGAGAGTGAGATGGGAGTGGGATGGTGGGGCAGTACCTGCTGGGGTTGGGTGTGGGGGTCCACTAGACACCAGGGAAACATATTTAGTGTATTATACAGGTAGAGCAGGGATAGGGAGGGGGGACTGCTAGACCACCATGGAATTCTTTTTATTTAATATACAGTGAACTGGGATGGGGGCAGGGATACACTGTACATCAGGGAAATGATGTCTGTGAGTCAGGCAGTTGACAGAAAGGACAACTGGACACCAGGAAATACTACAGTAGTCATCAGTCACGGGTGCGGGGTGGGTGGGACCACTGGACACCAGGGAAAGTCCATTTTATATATCAGGCTAGTGATCAGTGGAGGGCACCACTAAACACCAGGGAAAGTCTGTTTTAAATATCAGGCTGGTGACCAATGGGGGGGGGCACTAAGCACCAGGGAAAGTGAATTTGTTATATCAGGCCAGCAATCATTGGGGGGGACCAGTAGACATCAGAAAAAGTCTATTTGTTATATTGGGCTGGCAAGCAGTGGAGGGGGGACCACTGGACACCAGGGAAAGTCTATTTTATATATGAGGTGGTGATCAGCAGGGGGGGACCACTAAACATCAAGGAAAGTCTATTTGTTATATCAGGCCTGCGATTGTTGGTGGTGGGGGCACTAGCACCAGG
Organism: Neoceratodus forsteri; assembly: GCA_016271365.2. Classification (NCBI taxonomy): domain Eukaryota; kingdom Metazoa; phylum Chordata; order Ceratodontiformes; family Ceratodontidae; genus Neoceratodus; species Neoceratodus forsteri. The sequence goes on from CM057453.1 coordinate 1,270,576,605, forward strand.
GATAGCTCTCTGGGACTGGGCAAGTGAAGGGTGGCACTGTGATAAATTTCTGGGCTACCCATGCAAATGAGCCCATAATGGGCATGCAAATGGCTCCTTAGTGCCTTGCATTCCCAATGAGCTCATTTGCATGAGTCCAATTGAATATCAGAAATTTAGCATGGGTGCAAGCCATTTTGGCACCCTATTTCAGGAGCTATGTCTGCCAGGGACTAGGTGGCTCAAGCACTGGGCCGCCATGACCCTATATTCTGTCAAGCAGCTCTGGTGTGCTATTCCACTGAATGTAACATTTTTGGTCACTCAGGCAACCACAAGGGGCAGCGGTAATGTTTGAGCTGCTCTTTGCTCCTGTTTGAATATCAGGCCCCAGGAGTCCGAACAGTCACCCAGATTGTTCAGGTCCTCCTGAACTTTGTTCCTATCCTCTGGCCAGCTTAGTGCCATCATCATCATCAAACATAAGAAGTCTACTGGAGTCTACAAATTCTAGATCAGTGATAAAAATGTTTAAAGCAGTGACCCAGCACTGATCTCTGAGGGATGCCGCTGGGTGTCCCCCCCATTCAGAGCAGGGTCTGTCAACCACAGTCCTCTTCTTCTTGCACCCAGGCAGCTAGCAATCCACTTTGTTTATTCACTGTGTTTACCACACTGATGAACTTTGACCTGAAGCATACCATGCACCACAGTGTCAAAGTCCATGCTGTAGTACACTATATCTATGACCCTTCCCCTGTCCACCTCCTAGTTCACCAATGCAAACCATGTGATCTGGTTGGTTTAGCACAATCTACTGCTTATATTTCATTTAATTTTCATTTTATTTATGGAAAAACCATAACTCAAGGCTCATTTACAATACCATCCAAAAGAATAACAAGGACAAAAGTACAGTTGCAAAAAACATAAAATTAAATAAAAATTAAGCAAAGGAGCATAATAAAAAAAATGAGTAATATACACTTGTGTTTAAACAATCCAACACAAAAACTAACACATACAATCAGATCAAGTTTGTCAAATTACACCAACACAACTGGATTTAAACTGAGGAAGAGATTTGTGGTACCAATTATGTGACACTGATAGCATATAGCCAGGCTGATAGGGGGTGAGAACCTTGGCCTCAATCAAGTGATCCCTTATTCAGTCCTTGGTAATGGATTATGTGTTTGTTTGTTTATTAATGAATTAATGTATTTATTTATACAATTATTTCAAAACGTTTACCAGGAAAGACGTACTGAGCTGATAGCAGATAATTTCTAGATGTGTCCTGGGGGAGGAGTATGGGAGATAGTATAAAAGAAGGAAAATAGAATGTACATAAACAGTTAAACAAAAACAGTATACAAGCAATGCAGCACATCAAAAAGAAGCAAATACTAAACAGTTCAGGGGAAAATAATACAACAATGTACATGCAGTAGATAAAAAGTGAGCTTTAATAGGCACACAGAAAGTACCCCTACAGGACTTAACAGGGGGAACGAGAAAGATCAAACATGTTCAGGGCAATAAGTACAGGGGGTGGGGTTCATCTAAGGCAAGGGGTCAAGAACAGTTGCAGATGGGAGAAGTAAAGTTACGAAAAGAGTCTTAAAGGAGGAGGAGGAAGAAGAGGCAGGGCAGATAGACAGGGCAAGAGAGAACCAAACTTTACAAAAACAATATGAGAAAACAACTCGACCAGCAGTAGATTTCCTAGGTGGAATAGAAAAGGAATGGGAAACATTGCCATGGAGAGGGGAGGAGGTAAGTGGAGGAGAGGACAGGAAGGAGGTATGGCAGAAAGGAAGGGAATTGAACCAACATTTGGATATGAAGGAGGCATAATGGGAAAGGCACCACAAGGGAAGGGATAGAGAGGGCGGAGAACACCAAGAGGAAGGAGCTGCTATTATAACTATACTTCTCTACTGGGACAAAATAACTAGAACTCTACTACTGGGCCTTCAATTTAGGGTAAAAGCAAAACAAAATAAACAAAAAAAAGGTAGTGTGTTTGTCTGAGTTGGCTGAAGTGAATTGTTATCTGTGCAGTTATCTAGGTGTTTGTCCAAGGTAGCTGAAGGGAATTGTTATCTGTGCAATTAAATAAGTGTAGAAAGAGCTATAAAATAGGGGTAGTGGCTTAGCTAGAAGGAAGCCAGGTTAAAGCCAGATTTAAAAACTGCCCTAGATAGCTTCTTCCAGAGAACAGACAGAGAACACCAAGAGGAAGGAGCTGCTGATATAACTATACTTCTCTACTTGGACTATATTTCCCTCCTTCCCTTCCTCTCTCCCCCCCCCCCCATGCTAAGCCAGTTCTACTTTTATAGGCACAGGATTTGACTGACAACAGGAACTTCTCATTTGGGAGCAGGAAGTGAGTGATCACAAAGCCACAAAAGACTCACCATCCTAGAAGGAAAAGAGTAGCTCTCCGTCCCCCTCTAACTGCTGGAGGTCTGACTCTGAGCAAGTAAGGAGACTACTGAGAAATATAGGAACTTCTTGTCTCAGAAGAGGAAGATCAGGAGCTTAAAGGGCACAGAGGCAGTAAGTAAGTAGGGAGAAAAAATAAATAAATAAACAGAAGAAAGAGTAAATATTACAAACAACAGTTAAGGGGCCAGAAATAAGACATGATGAGAGTGGTGCAAGGCTGTGGCTGTGCAGCAGCAGTCTTCCGGGAGATATTCTGGAGGATGCAGTGTTGTCCCATCTGCAGGCACCTCCCTGGGCTAAGGGAGGAGGTTTCTCATCTCCAGGATGAGTTGGCCAGAATTTGAGGGACCTCATCTCTCACCCAGGGACCACCAGGGCCACTGCCGTTGCCTCAGAGGTTGCGAAGAAAGAGAAGCAGTTGGGCCACAGTGGGCTCAGGGAGATTGAGGGTGGTGGAACAGAGGCACATCCCTCCAGTTGTACCTCTCCACAATTCATATACCATTCTGGCAAAATGTGGTTCCTCTATGGAGGCACCCACAGTTGAGACCAAGGAGGATGCTGGGAACCTCCACAAAGGAGACCCACAGGAGAGTGGCATGGGACCCCACAGGGGAAGGAAACAACTCCTGGAGGGGGACTCCATTGTTAGGAGGGTAGAACTGGGGGAGGAAGGGGATAGGGAGGTAAGGTGCCTGCCTGGCACCATGGCTTGGAGAGACAGGGAGTGAATCTTCAGGATCGCTGGAGCAGCTACATGGGAGAGGAAGCTGGATGTCATTGTCCACCTAGGGACAAATGACCTGGCTGAGAAAGGGATCAGAACAGTGCAGGAAGAGTCTGTGGAATTGGGGTGGGGCCTTAGACAAGTAGCACGCACGGTAATCTTCTCAGAGGTGCTGCTTGTCTATGACATGGGTGAAGTTAGGGTGCTCCACACCATGGGATTCAATCAGTGGTTGAAAAACTAGTGCAGATCTCAGGGATTTGGCTTCTTTGCGGACTGGGAGTTCACCTGGAGTGATGCAGGCCTATACTAGTGTGATGGTCTACATCTGTCCAGGAGGGGAATCAGGATCCTAGGTGATAGGCTTAAATGCTTCATTGGCAAGCATTTAAACTAGCCAAGAGGGGGAGGCACTGGAAAGGAGAAGGGAAATCTTAGCCCCCCCAAAAAATCAGGGTAGTTAGTGAGGTAAACACCAAGATAGAGATGTCGATAGGGAGAAGGGCAGGGGTAAATGGAGAAAATGACAAAGGCAATAAGGACAGGGATGGGGCAAAAAGGGGTAAGACCATCAAGAAATGGAGGGTAATGAGTACCAATGCCTGTAGTCTTGGCAACAAGCTCCCAGAACTGGTGGCCTTGATGGAAGAGGGATGCCTGTATATTGTAGCAGTCACAGAAACATGGTACACGGAGAACCACGACTGGGATGTTAACATATCAGGGTACACAGCCTACAGGAGAGATAGGGAGGGTAGAAGAGGGGAGGAGTAGCTCTCTATGTAAGGGAAGGGATAAAAGCAATGGAACAAAAGAGTAAACAGGGAGGAGAGAAGGCACTGTGGGTCACCTTAGAGACTGGAAATGGCACCACAATCTGCACAGGGGTTGTATACAGACCCCCATGTCAGGTGGAGGGAATGGACAAGAATATGATAGAAGGCATCCTTAGGATGTCAGAAAAAGGAGAGATACTGTTGATGGGGGACCTAAATATGCCAGATGTTAAATGGAGCACCTTTGCTGCAGCCATATCGAAGAGCAGGGCCATTCTCGATGCCCTACAGGTGGCATGCCTCAGAGAGCTAGTTTTGGAACCCACTCATAAGAGAGCAATCTTAGACCTCATACTCTCAAATGAGGACAGTGAGAATGTCTTAGGTCTAGAAGTAGGTAGCCATCTGGGAACAAGTGACCACCAAACAGTGTGGTTCACCAGAGTCAAGCCATACAAAAGTGAGGGTACAGAACTTCAGGAGGGCTGACTTTGGCAAGATGGGAGAGTGCCCTAGAAAAGCAATAGTAAACAGGCTAGAAGGAGGGGTGGAGCAACAATGGGGAAACATCAAAACTGCCATCACAGAGGCAACAAGCCTTTGTGTGAAGCAAATAAACAAATCTAAATGGAAGAAAAAGCCACTATGATTCTCAAAGGAGGTGGCGGGGAAGGTTAGGGAGAAAAAGATAGCATTTAGGAAGTATAAGGAAACACTGAAGTAGGACAGAGAACTGTACCAGTTAAGGCAGAAGGAAGCAGGGAAGGAAGTCAGAATAGCAAAGGCCCAAACTGAGGAAAAGATAGCCAACTCGGTTAAGAAGGGGGATAAAACCTTTTATAGGTACATCAGAGAGTATAGAAAGACAAAGGGAGGGATAGTGAGGCTGAATAGAATGGACAGTGGGTTGGCAGAGAGGGACAGTGAAAAAGCAAGGATACTGAACGAATACTTCTGCTCAGTATTCACAAAAGAGGAGGAGGGGGAGGTGCCTAATCCAATTAACAGAAGCACTCTGGATGGGGGTCAATCCTAGTCCTTTCACAGAAGAAAGGGTTCTGAAAGAATTCCTAAAACTGAAGGTGGACAAAGCAATGGGGCCTGATGGAATTCACCCCAGAATTCTAAAAGAATTAAGGGGAGAACTAGTGACAACACTGACTACCCTTTTTAACAAATCACAAGAGGATCGTGTGGTACCTGAGGACTGGAGGAAAGCAGATGTGATTCCGCTTCACAAAAGTGGGAGCAAGACAGAGGCAGGAAACTACAGACCTGTCAGTTTGACCTCTGTGGTAGGGAAAGTGATGGAATCACTTCTGAAGGAAAGAATTGTTGAGTACCTAGAGACCAGTGGGGCTCAGGACCCAAGGCTGCATTTGTTCACAGCAGGAAGGTCATTTCAGATGAATCTAATTGATTTCTTTGACTGGGTGACCAAAGTAGTAGACCAGGGAGGGGCTATGGACGTGGCCTACCTAGACTTTAGCAAGGCATTTGACACAGTCCCACACAAAAGATTAATAATCAAATTAACCAGCCTGGGAGTGGGTCCCAGAGTGGTAGCCTGGGTAAAACATTGGCTGGACAACAGGACACAGAAGGTAATTGTAAATGGAGTCCACTCTGAAGAAAGAGGGGTTACTAGTGGAGTACCGCAGGGTTCAGTACTGGGTCCAGTCCTTTTTAATGTCTTTATAAGTGACACTGCAGAGGGACTGGAAGGAGAAGTATGCCTCTTTGCAGATGACACAAAGATCTGCAACAGAGTTGATACACAAGGAGGTGTGGAAAGGATGAGAAGGGACTTAGCAAGGTTGGAGGAATGTCAGAAGAATGGCAGCTTGGATTCAATGCAAAGAAGTGCAAAATAATGCACCTGGGAAACATAAACCCAGGAGAAGATTACACAATGGGGGGAGGTAGTAACAACAACAAAATGAAAAGGGACCTGGGGGTAATCATATCAGATTACCTTAAGGTTAGTAAGCAATGTGAGAAGGCAGTAGGGAGGGCTGGGGTGATACTGGGATGTATAGGGTGAGGCATCACCAGCAGAAAACAGGAAGTTGTTATCCCTTTGTACAGGTAGTTGGTGAGACCCCATGTGGAGTCCTGCATCCAGTTCTGGAGACCCCATCTCCGCAAGGACATAGACAGGATGGAGGCAGTCCAGAGGAGGGCAACTAAAATGGTGCAGGGTCTGCAAAAGAAGCCATATGAGGACAGACTAAAGGAGTTTAATATGTATACCCTTTAGGAAAGGAGGGAGAGGGGGGACATGATAGAAACTTTTAAGTACCTCAAAGGAATCAACAAAGTCCAAGAGGGTAGCATCTTTCAGAAAAAGAGATGTGCAAGAACAAGGGGGCACAATTTGAAGATAGAAAGGGGATGGCTTAGGGGCAATGTGAGGAAGTATTTTTTCACAGAGACGTGGTGGACGCATGGAACAGCCTTCCTGAGGAGGTTGTGGGGTTTAAAACTGTGGGAGAATTCAAGAATGCATAGGACAGATATAAGGCAGTTCTTGTGGAGGGTAGGAAGCAATAGGCTGTTGGTTGACTGGGATCTGCAGCTTATCCAACAGGCAGGGAAATGGGCAGACTGGGTGGGCCAAGCGGTCCTTATCTGCCATCAAAGTCTATGTTTTTATGTTCTATGAGTAGAAAGAGCAGTTGTAAGTCATAGAACAAATGTTCCATGAGAAAACCACATGACACCTCATATTTGTGGGTCAACTGGTGGGAGGTCCAGCAGTTAGTGGGATTTTGCCAAGTAGGAAGTCAAAACTATAATAAAGTTTAGTAGAAAAGGTGATGAGCCTATTAGTAATACACTGGAGGTAGTAATCTAAGGGGGAGGAGCAATTGCCTACATCACCCACACATATCGTAAATAGCTTGAAGTTAATTATTTATGGATACCTGGCACCATAGTTATAAGAAACTGCTTCAGAATGGATGCTCTCAGCTGAAAAACAATGAAACCACTAAATGTTTTTTTATTCGTAAGTTTGTAAGGTTGTTCCCTACCACATTGCAGAGGTAATCCAAGTTAGCCACTTATTCCAGGCCTGCCAAGAATTCCTGGTGTGTGGGGATATCAGAGGTTAGACATACAGTAAGTAAAAAAAAAAAGTCAGCCACACTCCAAATAAGAATTCCAGTGTCATTTATTGAAGGTCTTTGCACACAACGATCCCCCTGACCATGCCCAATGTTGCACCTTTCATGGGTTTCTTCAGGGGCAAGGATATAGATATAAAAAAAAATTTTAAGAAAAATAATTTACATAAATGTATGTACACAAACCAACAAGATATATGCTGTTAGTAAGATCTCTCTATGCAATATGCTAACCCTTTAAACATCAGCTGTCTCCTACAGTCCTTTTAATGTACTCAATAAAATTTTAGTGTAGAGTAAAATATATTTTATCTTAATCATTACAATCCAAGTGATCATATTGTGACATAACATTATGAATTGTATTCACATCTAGTCCGAAAGTTCTCACACCCATACTGGGTTTCCACATTTTCTAGATAAATGCTTAGTTCATAACTTTTCCTCTGTTTGTTCTCCATGGGAACCTGGCGCCACTTTCCTACGGCCCCTCAGCCCCTCCTCTCGAATCCCCCATCTGCCAGCCTCTTCTTCTCTCACTTCTCTCGCTCACTCCTACCATCTTTTGTTAGTCACCTGACTCACCCACGATTACTTTTCAAGCCACCGTCCATAGCCTAATACTTTAACCCTCTCCCTCTCTTCTCTCTCTCTCTCTCTCTCTCCAAGGAATCTTCAGCCCTTGATCGGACACTCTACCAAAGCTGACCCAGCTCTCATCCTCACTGGCTGTGCTGGAACCCATGCCCACCCAGAGAAAGGTATGACCACTTGCCTCTGGGAAGCCCGGCTCTCGAGCCGCTAAAACCCAATTGGCTGCCACGACCTAACCCTGACTCTGATTGACTGCCAGTCAAATTCCTCATCTCTGCATCTTTTTTAAGTGCATCAGCTTCCTTAAGCTTAAACTGCTTTTTGTAGAGAGGATATTTTGTCCCGCCCACCCTCTCGGGCCCCTACCTCTATTAAATACGTGTTCGCTCAGACGCTAGCCCCTTCCCCTCTCTCCTCCTCTCTCTCCTCTCTTTGTCCACACCTACAGCTCTCTCATTAAAGCAACACTAGGACCGTCTTGTGCTGATTCTATACAGGCACTCAAGCTTTCTGCTTACTCACCTTTTCCCTACCCCCACAGTCCACTCACGAGCAATTTCCTCTTTTGCCAGACGTCAGTCTAACTCAGTTGGAGTTTTATCCACCCCCACCTGCCATACTTACTGCCCTCAGGCCAGTTTTACCTAACTGATCTTCTCCTAAAGCATATTGTGTTATCTGCTGCCCTACTCTTATCTCCAAAACCTGGATGGACCCCTAGACAATATTTCCACAATGTCTCAGAATGGCTCTGCCCAAACTAGTCCTATACCAGATCATATATTAGGTCTTATACTAGGTCTTTGTAGACAGACAGATGGCTTGAAAGCCCATTATAGCCTGTCTCCCCACTTTAGGGTACTAGTTTACCTTATTAAGGAGGTAGCTATCTAGCCTCGATTTGAAAGTATTTAGGGTTTCAGAATTCACCACATTCCCCGGAAGTCCATTCCATAATGGGATAACTCATTGAGAATAGAAGTAGCCTCTCTTTTTACTTTTTGGATAAGTCAGACACAATTGAGTATTATGACTTCTTAGATGCATGGTTCTCAATGTTATGTGTAAATCTAGTCCCGACATCAAGTTTGTATCCGTGATAATTTTGTACATAAGTAGCAAATCCCCACGTGTTCTCCTCAGTTCCACAGAATAAAGGCCTAAATTTGCCAGCCTCTCCTCGTAAGATACTCCCTGAAGACCATATATTATCTTAGTCACACTTCACTGCACTATCTCCAGTATATCTATATCCCTTTCCATATGTGGACTCCATACTGGACTGCAGTAATCTAACAAAGGTCCTTGCTTCTTATCTCCTCACACTGGCCCTCCTGATCCTCCATCCTATCAATAACTCCCAACCATCCCCCCCCGAACTGCATGCTTATAATATAAGCTCCTCCGATCCTCTCCCAAGCCGACACCATGTAACTTGTCTGTTCACCTCATCCCTTGTCGGTCCAAGCATCCTGCCTCCACAGAAGCTTATTGCCACTTCACTTATCAGAGACGTCAGATCTGCCCCATCTACCATCCTGTATACCAGGAGATACAAATTCACCATTGCATACTCCTTCCTACTCCTCATTCTTCTCCTAGCTGGAGATATCAAACTCAACCCAGGCCCCCAGGCCAGGCCAGGCCACAGCCACTAAGCCCTCACAAAGGTCTCTCCATTGCCCATGTTAATATCAGAAGCCTCCTGCCTAAAATTGACCAATTAACCTGCTGGATAACTGAGCACTCTCCTGTTATCCTATGCCTGACCAAAACTTGGCTCTCTGCAAGGATCCCAGACTCCTCCCTAAATCTCCTTAGCTATACTGTACTCAGACAAGACCGTGACAAATGAGGTGGCGGTATAGCCATCTATTTAAAACAACCACTCTTGTGCTCAGTAGTGTTTAAAGAATCGCACCCTGGCTCCCATGAAGTTCTCCTGGTACAACTCGCCCTGCCTGCCTCTCTCCCGCTATTCATTGGGGTACTTTATGCCTCACCCTGTCTTGCACGTGAATCTCTGGTAACCTCCCTAACTACCCTTCCCGACCTGACCTCCAAAGGGGAACTGGTTCTACTAGGCAATTTCAATCTGGACTGGCCCGCCTCTTCCTCTAAAGCCCAAATCTCCAGAATAGAGACCCTCAACCTGACCCAACTGTTACATGAACCCACCCGCTACAGCACCCACTCCCAAAACCACTCTTTAATTGACTGAAGCCTCACCTCACATCCTCACAGGGTAACTTCATCTGGCATCCTCACAAATGCACTAAATGATCACTGCATTACCTACTGCATCAGAAAATTCTGCCTGCCCAAATCTGCCCCCAAATACATTACCACCAGCTCCCCAAACTCATTGGACACTGAATCCCCACTCACCAATCTAAGTCATGCTGACTAGCACCACATTTACTCTGCCCCCAGCATTGATGCTGCCCTTTCCAGCTTCCTGTGTACACTCAAAACATCTGGGACTCCCATGCCCAACCTGAAAAAGCTCAGGGTGAAAAAGCACCACCATAAATGGATCACGGCTCCCATCCTCACGCTTTGCAAGGCCAAGGACAAAGCCTGTTCTGCTTTCAAATCCCTTTCTAGCCCCAAAAGTAGACAGGCCTACAACACCCTCCAAAATGCATGCACAAAGGCCATAAGACAAGTAAAAGCAGATTTCTTCAAATCGCAACTGTCGCAAGCCCACCCCTCCAAATTCTGGAATGTGATACACTCACTCCTTGACCCATCATTGCACCCAGTTCCCTAACTTTCAAGCAGCATGGTCAGCTCGTAAAAGATCCTGTTAGCATTGCTGACACCCTCATCAAATTTTTCACTACTTACGCTGTACCTCATGGCTCCCCACCTAAATCCGCTGCCTCATCTCCACCTCCCTGTCACAACTTCGAATTCTCACCAGTTTCTGAACAAGAAGTCCTCGCCACCCTCCACTCATTAAATACCACCAAATCCAGTCCAGATGGGATTCACCCCCAAATTCCTGAAGATCTCTGCTCATGCAATAACAAAACCTCTTACCCATCTACTCAACCTCTGCTTTAGCATGGGCACAGTCCCTCAGGCCTGGAAATCAGCCTCAGTCATTCCTCTTCACAAAGGAGGGGACCCCTCAACACCTGGAAATTATAGACCCATCTCCCTCCTTCCTGCTGTTGCAAAACTTCAGGAATTCTTGACACACTCCAGACTGGTGGATTATCTTGCCACAAACAACCTCCTACCTCCTCACCAGTCTGATTTCAGGAAACAACACTCCACTGTCTCTTCTCTCCTATGGGTAACTAACCATATCCACACTCCCCCTGACCAAGGCCTCCTCACCGCCGCAGTCTTCGTCAATCTGGCCAAGACTTTTGATTCTGTTTCCCACCCCCCTCCTCCTGCTAAAGCTAGAAACAGCAGGCCTTGCTCCCACCACCTTGCCGTGATTCAGCTCCTACCTCTCCAACAGGTCACACTCTGTCAGAATCACCAATTTGTCCCCCCTCATTCGAGCTGGTGTTCCACAAGGATCCATCCTTGGCCCATCCTCTTCTCCCTCTTCATAAACAACCTCCCCTCCACCTGCACAAAATCTAGCATACATATGTATGTGGATGATACTATCTTTTTTACTTCAGGCCCATCAACACATGAAGTTCAAGCTACCGTCCAATGCGATTTCAACAACATTCAAAAGTGGTTCCTACAAAACCAACTAAAACTTAATACCTCCCAAACTGTATCTATATTTTTTGGCACAGCGTATAAACTTAGCATGTGCCCTCCCCCTTCCCTCATTGCTTCCCTGGATGGTAACCCTCTTGACCAGGTTAGCAAATATAAGTTCCTGGGAGTTTGGCTAGAACCCTCTTATCTTACACCCCTCACATAGATGCAACCATCTCAAAATTACACCCCAAACTTGGTATGCTATGAGACTCCCTCCCACTACCTGCCAGACGTCAAATCATAACTAAAATGATACTCCCCATTTTCGATTACGCGGACATGGTCTACTACCCTGCCTCAGGTACCACCCTATCAAAGCTTGACATCCTCCTGAATTCTTTTTGCTGCTTCGCTACCAACTCACCCCTTAGAAAGCATCACTGTGATCTGTACTCCCTCCTTGGAATTGCCCCACTGGCCCACATGTGTTACATCCACTCACTCAATCTGCTGTCTAAATTCTGGTTTGACCTGCTAACCCCCCACCTGGTGGATAGTCTCTCACTGGCCTCTGACACCCCCTATGTACTAAGACACAGAAACAAAAGATCTTTCAGTATACCTTGACCATCCTCATCTTCTGGCAAAGCTGTCTTCTCCTACCTGATCCCCTCTTTGTTGAATAAACTAACCCCCTCCATTAGAAAATCCTCTTCTTACTTCGCTTGCAAGAAACAACTATGCCTCCTACCACCACCCTCTTTCCTCTGTCCCAGGTGACTGCTCTGCCTCCTGTAATTCCGTCACCGCTCCCAGCTCCTGCTAGACCTCCTTCACACTGATCACAACTTCTTCTGCTTTATTCTCATCCCCTCTCCTCGTCTCATGCAATCTAAATGTTCCAGTATTATTTTGCAATGCAAAGAAGTGCAAAATAATGCACCTGGGAAACAAAAACCTAGGGGAAGATTACACAATGGGGGGGGAGGTAGTAACAACAACAAAAAAGGAAAGGGACCTGGGGGTAATCATATCAGATGACCTTAAGGCTAACAAGCAATGTGAGGAGGCAGTAGGGAGGGCTGGGGGTATACGGGGATGCACAGGGAGAGACATCACCAGCAGAAAACAAAAAGTTGTTATCCCTCTGTACAGACAGTTGGTGAGACCCCATCTGGAGTACTGTGTCCAGTTCTGGAGACCCCATCTCTGCAAGGACATAGATAGGATAGAGGCAGTCCAGAAGAGGGCAACTAAAATGGTGCAGGGTCTGCAAGAGAAGCCATATGAGGAGAGACTAAAGGAGCTTAATATGTATACCCTTGAGGAAAGGAGGGAGAGGGGGGACATGATAGAAACTTTTAAGTACCTCAGTGGAATCAACAAAGTCCAAGAGGGTAGCATCTTTCAGAAAAAGAGATGTGCAAGAACAAGGGGACACAATTTAAAGATGGGGGGGCAGTTCAGGGGCAATGTGAAAGTATTTTTTCACAGAGAGGGTAGTGGATGCATGGAAGAGCCTTCCTGAGGAGGTTGTGGGGTTTAAAACTGTGGGAGAATTCAAGAATGCATGGGACAGACATAAGGCAATTCTTGTGGGGGGGTAGGAAGAAATAGGCTGTAGGTTAACTAGAATCTGCGGTTTATCAAGTAGGTAGGGAAATTAGCAGACTAGGTGGACCAAGCAGTCCTTATTTGCCATCAAAGTCTATGTTTCTATGTTTCTATGTTTCTTGCCTTTCTTTGCTAAAGCTTATGTACAATGAACTATATGCTGATGTCCTATGATTCTAATGACCTGAAATGTGGAAACCTCTGCTGGTTCTGTTTATATTCATATCACTAACTTGTAAGAACTGTAACTATTTGTATTTCGTACTATAAACTTGTAAATACTGAAACTATTTGTAAATATTTTGTAAATATCCTGCCTTGTTGTTACTGTATGTACTCCTATATCCCCACCCCCGAGTCACACCTGGAAATGAGCCTCGGCTCAGTCTGCCTATCCCGGTCAACAAATGTTTAAATAAAATTAAAAAAAATTAAAGCAATCATCCTGTTCAACTATAAAATATGTATTATATACAGGAAACATAAACAATCAATAGTTACTGCCCAGCAGGCTAGCAAGACATACTAAATGTTCTAAGAAACTGTTACAAATTCATAAGGCATTAGCACTGCCAATTTCTCAGCCAGCAAAGCCCGCAGCTGACAATTTATCAATTCTGAGGCCACCCTTTAAACTTAAACTAAGAGTGGTTCCAAAACTGGTACGCCTTGCTCATGTTCTCGAAAATGAAAATAGGGAAGCCACTGGGAGCTGAATTTATCTAAGTGGAGGCACAGTTTGGCTGTAATTGTAAGAGTGGGGATCATGCCATCCCCAGGAATTATAGACCCATTTCTATACTACCACCACTCTTGAAGGCCTGTGAATGAATCGTTGCTGACCAATTTGTCGATTATCTAGACAAGTACATGCTCCTATGCGCAGAGCAATATGGCTTTAGGGTTGGGCATAGCACCACAACAGCCCTCCTGGAATTCACAGGATTCAGCCACAAATCCCTTGATCTTGGCCAGCTAGTCGGGGCTATCTATATTGACCTAACAAAGGTCTTTGACACGGTCAAACATGCCCTCCTAGTTGATCAACTCACTGCCATAGTCCTTGCCCCTGAGGTGGCTGCATGGTTCCACAGCTACCTACACTGCCGAACACAACAAGTCAGGATAGATACCTTTCTCTCTGACACCAAGCCTGTGTGCTCAGGCATTCCACAGGGGTCAATACTGGGCCCCCTCTTCTTTAGCCTATTTCTGAGATGCCTCCCCCTAGCCAGTCAGTGCCATATCCTCCTCTACGTGGATGATACGGTTATCTTTTCTAATGGCTCTGACACCACTGCTCTTGAGCAACAGCTACAACGTGACTTCACCAGCATTGAGTCGAGGTTCAAAAATCATAAATTCATAATGAACTACAAAAAAACCAAAACCATGTTGTTCACCAGCTTTAAGAACAAGCACAAAAACTACCTGCTATCAATATGTGATAGGGGTGGTGTTCCTCTTGAATGTGTTCATCACTTCAAATATCTTGGAATCACTCTTGACAGCTCGCTCTCCTATGCCCTCCACATAGACATCACAGCTAAAGCAATCAACAAATGCTTAGGGCTACTTTATCGTCATAGGCAGAGCCTGACCCCGAAGCCCTCAGCATAGCGGTCCACAGTTCAGTGGGTTCCCTAATGGACTACGGATTGCCAATATATGGCTCTGCCACAGATATTGCTCTCCGATGTATAAAAACTGCCCTTAACAATGCCTGCAGGCTCATCTTAGGGGCACACCGACTAACTCACACCTTCGATCTCTATGCAAAGGCTCACTGGCTAATGCTTTTTGGTCACTTAAAATATCAATCCTACCTCCTGGCCAAAAAGATCTGCCTTGGTCAGCTCCCAACTGGGGTCCAACAACTCCTAGTTCCCAGCACAAATCTCAGGCCCACCTGAAATACGGAGCTGCAATCCTTCCTGACTCCAAACTGTTGGACATCTCAAGGACAAAGGTCCTTTGCCTATCGTTCACCGTTGTGTTTCAACTCCCTCCATGAGAACATTATTAGCCTGCCCACTCTGTAGACCTTCAAAATGAACCTAAAGAACTATTTAGTACAGGAATCTCAATGTGTCTGCCATCGCTAACACCTAGCAAAGGCATCTTCTACCATCTGCCCTTCTGCCAAACAGATCTCTCTCTCTCTCTCTCTCTCTTCTCTCTCTATCTGTCTCTCGGACACCCTGCACTGGGGGTTCAACCCTCCACCCTGTGTCTCCAGCACTTCTATGCGCTAACCCCCTTGTGTTGCTGACAACTAACAGGCACCCTGTCGGGCACAGTTATTTAGTCTGTTCCTGTATGTACCTGACTGTGTTTACCTATTCCAGTTTTAGTTTTCGCTGTATTTTTTGCATTCCTTTGTTTAAAGACCAAATGTATCTAAATGTTCTCATTCTAATTCTTTTGCCTTGTTTGTCTCATTCCTCTGTATAATCACCTACTTGTTCTAAATGTACTAATGTGGAACCTATGTAAAGAGCTCTGAGCTCAAATGGTTAATTTGAGATCAGAAATAAAAATAAAAAAATAAAAAATAAAAAAATTGCCTCCATACTTTTGATGATTTGTATATTATGTAATTATTGGTGAAAACATAATTTATTAGTCGTGAGCCAATTTTGGGTTATCAGTTTATTGACTGCCGCCGCTAAAATATAGAATAAGTGTTTGGTGCCCAATGTTCTAACCCCTCTAGGTGGGGAGAAGAAATGAAAATGGAGGTCCGCCAAGTGAACTTTGGCACCTTGGTAGGGTAAGCACCGAAAGGGCCTAAAGCTCTAAAAGAAAGAGATTACCTTTGGGTGAGCTCAGCTGTTGGGTTGGATAGTTTACTGTGGGAGGGCCCTCTATGGCAAATAGGGCCTGGGGCATGGCTTGGAAGTGGCAGCCCAAGCAGTTGAGGGTGTAACGGTAGCAGAGTTACCCCTATTCCCCAGGTTAGAGGCTGCTGCAAAGCTGGGACAAAGAGTGTGAGCCGCTTGTCGAGGCGGGAAAAGTCCATTTGGGGGAGTGATTTTTGGGACCCAAGCGGGGTGGCAGTCTGGTGTGGCACTGACTGAAGTCCCCCTGATGAGTCAGTTCAGAGGTTGGAATTGCTGCATGACCGGAGTGTGCTGGTAAGGACTGGGATCAGGTCCGGGGCACCCAAAACCACTGGAATAAGGCCCAGTCACCAGCCGAGGCATCAGCAATTGAATGTCTGAAAGGGTTCTGGTTGTTCTGTTCTTGCTATAGGAACATCAAATGAAATGTACAGAAATAAGACCTTCAGTGGAAAGACTATGCTTCATAAGTAATAGTCCTTGGGGGTGGAGAAGGTATAAGATTAGGCTGGTGGAAATGAATTGAAGAGAGTGAAAGGGTTTGGGACAATAAAAACATCTTGTGCTGTCATAAGCCCAGTGGAAAAGTGTGGGAATGAAATTGCCCCAAGAGAGAGAGTAAAGGGAAAGGAATGTAACTGCCAGAGAGAGAAGGTAAGGAATGGGATATGAGTTGCTAGATTTATCAGTACCAAGCTACCTCAAGTGGCGTCCCTGTTTCGGCCCCAGGAATGCTGCCAGGAATTCTAGCCTTTTCAGCTTATGGGAGATCTGCATGAAATAAATAGACTATTAGCACAAGAGACTGTTGTAGTGGGTTTTCCAGCTTGTCTGTGAGAGAAACCCAACATAATTATTACCCCCCGCTCCATGGAGTGGTTGTTACTGTTTTTCAAGTTTAATTAAATCATTTTGCATGTTGATTCTGAAGTGGACAATGAACTCACTCAAAATGACTGTGCATGCCTGACTGCTTTCTAATGAACATTGCCCCACAGGTGAGGAGATCGGCTGAAAGAATGGAGCTTGCTTCCCCTCTTTTGTGACTCCCAGTCACTAAAAGCCAAGAACCCAGGTAACGAGTTATTGTTGCTTCAAATGCTTTGGACTGTGGTTCCTTGTATTTGTGAAGTGCCCCCTCCCATTTTATTACCACCTGGATACCTCTAGACGGGGAAGGGGGGCTTACACCTCTATGTATTGTACATAAACCTGGACCTTTTTATGGTTCTTTCTATTACTGTGCAAATGTATTCTGTACCCTACCTGTTTACCTGGGCTGGCAGTATAGCCTAGAGGTTAGAGTAATGAGCTGTGAATGAGCGTGGTACATCCAGCAGACCAGACCTTGGTTTGATTCTCACAACCTCCACTTGCATACTGTGTGACTCTGATCAAGTCACTGAGCCACCCAGTGCTCCCAGGTCACCCCAGAAAACAGGCATGTGTGCCTAGTGGGCCTTACCCGGTTACCAAGGACTTATCTTGTCTTCTGTACCTTCTGATGTAGAACCTTTGCAAATGAGCTCTGCTCAAAGCTGTATCTGAATATTACAATAAATAAATAAATATTAAGCCATTACCTTTTGCTGGCAATAGTCATTTGAGCCAAACAAAAGATTTTCTTTTGTTAAGTCCCTTGCTGCAGGGAAGGGATTGAAAATTGTGCCAAATAGATGGCAAGACGATTCCTTCCACTTCCCAATCAGCTGGCACCACCCCTACTCTTAGATATTTTGTGACATCTAACCAGGGAGAGCACAGGGGTGTGCCACATATAAGTCAATGGGGGAATTTTTGGAACCCTTTTATATTAATTAAAGCAAACTTTTATATTAGTGAAAGCCATTCATCAACTAATAGGAACCCTATTAGTTGAATGATGGCTTTCATTGATATAAAAGTTTACTTTAATTAATATAAAATGGTTCCAAAAAGTTTACTCATTGACTTATGTGTGGCATGCCTCCACCCTTTCCCTGGTTAGATGTCATAAAACTTCTGCACGTGGGGCCAGGGCCAGCAGATCAGGAAGAGGAAGGGATCACTTGCCATCTGTTAAGCACAGTTTTCAGTCCCTTCCCTTCCGTAGCGGACTTAACAAAGTCTATCCTTTTTTTGGCTCAAATTACTATTGCCAGCATAAGGTAATGGCCTAATGTATTAAAAAACTGATTAGCGAAGTCTTAGAACATCCCTTTAAACACATACTGTATACAATATGAAGCACAAATACAAGCTAGTAGTAGGAAGCAAAAGATCAGCATAGTGTTTAAACAGGTTAATAGCAGTTGAAGCAACACAAGCCTTGGTACATTGCAGTTAGTAGCAACATGGCCTAAGTAAACATGGCAGTAATAGCAACATAAGCAGAGTCTCTGCAGCACAGAATCCAGACAGTCCAAATGTGCAGCAGCCTGGCTGACTTGAACAGACCCCACAGACAAGTGAATCAGCTGATCAAAGAAAGTCAGTGGAATGAGCACTGTTTGAATAGCACTAGCAGGGAACTTAAGCCATGACTCCTAGACACACCAAAAGATCCTGTATGGAGCCAGCCAGACAGGGAGGACAGAAAAATCAAAGTAACTCTGGCTGGCAACTGACAGGTAGTCCAGATGTGCAGTGGCCTGACAGCCCCAAACAGACCCTGGAGATGAGTGAATCAGCTGCTCAAAGAAAGTTAGTTGAACAAGTGCAGTTTGAATAGCTCTACCAGGGAAATTAAGTCATGTCCCTCCACACCCCAAAAGCTCCTGATTGGAGCTAGCCAAACAGGGGTGGCAGAAAGAACAAAATGTGCCCAGCTGACAACTGACAGCTAGACCAAATGTGCAGTACTCGACCAGCCTGTCCACTCCCTTCAGATGATCAGATCATATCCCAAGCTTGGGGTATGAACCTGGGTTGCCAGAGTGCAGTAACTGCCTCCCATAGATGCTTGGCACCACAAAGACAGCTCATCAATACTCATTCAAAGTGATCGGTCACTTTTTTAAAAAAATTTGTAAATCTGAATATTTAGACACAATTCAGCTTATATTTTATATAGACTGTCTGCATTTCGCTCCGCTCTGCTCTTTATTCTTAGGTTAATTTGCATTGAAACAGGGTCAGCATCCCTTAGAGTCAATCTGCTTCTGCTGCTTAATTCTTTGTTAAATCATAATCCTCTGTTTAGGACATTAGAGGAGCAGGGTCACTAGATTAAGCTGAGGACCCTGCAATATGAGCAAACTAGATAGACCAAATGGCCTTATTCTGCTTGCTTCTTTGCTTGTTTGTATGTCCTCATCAGCTGCTCAGTGAAAGTTAGTAGAATGAGCACTGTTTGAGCAGTCCTACCAGGGAGATTAAGCCTCGCCCTCCATACACCAAAGGATCCAGGTTGGAGCTAACTGAACAAGGGGGCAGAAAGAACAAAGTAAGTCAGCTGGAAGTAATCCAAATATGATGCAACGTTCTGACCAGCCTGAAAAAAAAACACTCAGATGAGCAGTAGAACCAGTGTTATTTGAATAGTGCTATCAGGGTGAATTAAGCAATGCTCCACCACACACTAAAGGCTCTCAGTTGGAGCTTCCTGAGCTGGGAATGGGGCGGGGGGAGAACACAGAAAGTCTAGCTGGCAACTGACAGGTAGTCCCAATGTGAAGCAGCCCAACTGGCCCAAACAGACCCTCCAGATGACTCAATCAGCTGCCCAAAGAAAGTCAGTATAATGAGCACTGTTTGAACAGAGCTAGCAGGGAGATTAAGCCACATCCCCTGTACACACCAAAGGCTCCTAATTGGAGGTAGCCAAATGGGGGAGGCAGAAAGACTGAAGTAAGTCCAGCTGGCAACTGACAGGTAGTCCAAATGTGCATCGGCCTGACCAGCTGGAACAGATCCCTCAGATGAGCAGCTCAGCTGCTCAAAGACAGTCAGCAGGAGTTGTGTGAGTGAATCTGGGACAAGTAACCATTTAGTCAAGTTTGCTCATAGAAAACTAGCAAGAGTGGTCAACTGTAAGAAGTGCGATAAATTACAGCAGGACCTAGATAAACTATGCTATTAGTCAAACAGACAGCAAATGCAGTTCAATGCGGCAAAGTGCAAGGTGATGCACCTTAGGGTAAGAAACTGAAAATGGGTTTAAAAGGTAAATGGTACAGTATTAGATGTGTCAGAGCAGAAGAGGGACTTGAGGGTTATTATAGACTTGTCATTGAAAATGTTCCTAGGTTTCATTACAAGTGGGATAAATACTAAAGAAAAAGAGGTGATTATGCCACTATAAAGAAGGCTGGGTAGACCCACTTGAAGTGTTATTTGGAGTTCTGGACACTGCATTACAGAATGGACAGAAAGAAGTTGGAGAAGCAAAGCGTGGAGTTACAGAACAAAGATGGGGCAAAAAAGCATGATGTATAAGGAAAGGCTGGAGCACGTGGGTTGGTCTCCCAGGAGAAAGAGGCTTGAGGGAACAGAGAGTGGTATTCAAATTATGAAAGGGTATACAAAATAAAATGGAACAGATTGGTCAGCAGAACTATGGACAACAGAACCTAGTGGCATGAATACAAGCTAAGTAGGGGGACTGTCAGGAGGGATGGACAGAAATATTTTTTTCACCCTGAGAGTGACAGGGTGATGAATTGGATTATCAGAAGAAGTAAAAAGTGCATGTAGAGGACTATGCATGAATGCGACCTGGGTACCTGTCAGAGGCATGTACCTTGCCGTGTAGCTCCACACCCAAGGATAGGTGCGTGGGGGCATGGCATGCACTAACACACACCACCACCAGATGCCTGTCCTTGGCCCCTTCCCCCCAGTATGCTGCTGTGTGAGGGGCATACCAGAGGACACAGGTGGGCATCCAGTCAGATGCCCAATCTGCTCCCATAGTGGATCCCATGCTGAGCATGGAATGGGAGTTTGTGGGATGGTGCAGGATGTCTGTTTTTTGAAAAGAAGGGTGAGTGCCCAAATAGCTGTGCCCAGTCCTCCCAGTCAGCCCAGAGGGCTGGGGTGGCACAGTGGGAGGGATTCCTCATCCTGCCACAGCCAGCAGGTGTAAACTGAGAGGGCACACAAAAGATACAGCAGGGTCCCTACTGCCATATCCTGTGCCCTCCCCCCTTACTGGCACTTTGTACCTCTGTGAATGGTGCAGAGTGTGGGCACACCCCCAGACATGCCCCCAGACTGGCCATGTGCATAGCTGTGTGACCAGGAAGGGGATCCTGTGTGCCCCTAGTTCATGGTATTTAGACAAATGGGTGCCTACACACTGTGAATTTGCGGTGTGTAGGCAACCCACCACTTTATGCATAGGGGCCCAAGTGTTCTGAGTTTCAAGACTAGGCTTAATAACTACCTAAGAGAGAAACAGCATTTCAGGTTCTTGTTGTTAGGATAACAGAGAGGTGAACTAGAAGGACCACACATTCTTAACTAATTTCCCCAATCCTGTGCACCTACAGAATGTAAATTTTAAAATCAAGTATGTGAATCTGAACCTAACTGACTAAGATGCTGCTTACAGTATATGGCCCAGTTGCTTTGTACAGTGATTAACTCTGCAATGTTGGATGTCTATTTGTGAATTTAGTATTAGCGTAGGAAAGTGAAGCCAGTGATCAGTTTCTCTATAAGTGGTGTGGTGTCCATCAGTACAATTGGGGTCCCGTTTTATGGAAACTGTCAAATGCTACAACTTGAACAAATCAGCCTGTCAGATCCTCGGATTCTTACCATGAAACATATTAATTAATTAATGTCTTATAAATAAATCATGGTACTAAATAAAAATGAGTTGTTATGTATAAAGAAGTTGACTCAGTATTTTATACACAGTATGCTGTGGTTATTGTTTTCAGATCAATTATATACATATTGTATTGTAATGAGAAGACGTACACATTAAAATTGAAAATGTATGAATAGATTTATTGAGTTACTTAAATCTACTACAGGTAGCACGTATTGTTCACTGTTGTTTGGGTATAAACATTGCAAACTCTGTATATACTATACCTACTAAATGTCTTATCATGCAAGTTGTGATCTAGAGTACAAGGACGGAATCTACAGAAAGTAATTTCTGTTATATCCAGATATGGAGTCTTCTAAATGGTCTGGCTTCCATCAAGTGTGTCTGGTATCCTATGTTTAACTGATAAGGCACCACAAGTGGAGGTAGGAGGGTTACTGTCAGGTCATCCCAACCCTCATGCCTAACAGAATGAGTCTAAGGTGACTACTCTTTGCTTTGTGTTGGATTACTAATCAGTAACCATTCCCAAAGTTGCCTAACTGCGTTTGTGAAATATTCTTAGCTTTTTTGTAAACTTTAAAAATTAGAAACAAATTACCAGTGGCTCTTCTGCATTTAACCCTGCAACATACAATAGCAGGGAGCATTTGACTCATATGGACACCGTGTTGTAGCCCAGCCTGTCAGAAGGCCAGATTTATTGATATCGTTTTATAATCCTCAGTAAAGTTTAAGAATTTTGCATACGTTTGGATTGGGTGGCAGGCATGTACATTTATAGAATTGAGTGCAAACTTATCTTAAACATGAACTATTAAATGGAAAGACTCCTTTCCTTATTGCAATACAGTGATCTAGTATGATTATCTTTTTTGATTTAAATAATTGTTTGACGTGCTTATGCAACTGGATGAGATGATATGAGATGATGCTTGTGTAACTTGATTTGTTTTGTGGCTTTCCGCCTCTCTATCTGTGGGATATACCACCCTGTAGGGGTACAATATAAGGAACCCTATAGAAGGGTTCCCCCCTACAGGTGCCGTGGATGAATGCATCAGCTAAAGGTAGGTTAGGAAGAAGCCCATGGGGAAGAGAGACAAGCCACTGGAGGAGGAGTGGTGGATGGTGGGCAATGAGAAAGAATCCTGGCGAGGTCCAGGATGTTTGTGACCTTTAAACTCGATGGGGGAGTGACGTTGTTGCTCCGCCCATCGAACCACGGACTAAAAGCCCTCCCATTCGATGTGCTTACGCAACTGGATAAGATAATATGAGATGATGCTTGTATAACTTGATTTGCATTGTGGTTTTCTGCCTCTCTATCCGTGGGATATACCGCCCTGTAGGTGTATGACATAAGTAACCCTAGAGGAGGGCCCCCCCCCACAGGTGCCGGGGATGAATGCATCGGCTAAAAGTAGGTTAGGAAGAAGCTCAAAAAGAGTACTCAAGATGTCAAGCTTCCAAGAGGAGAGGATGATGAATGAATTCTGTGAAGAAAAGGGCTAACTTCCTAAGGAGAGAGGGGAAAGCTGGGGCCACCATCCATCTCCATCAAACAGCGTAACCTAACTAACTAACTAGAAGAAAGCAGTAACTCTAACTAATATTATGACCATTGGCATGGAGGAGAGGAAAAACCCCCTTTGAGGAGGAAACCTCTGGGGATCCAAGGCCTAGGTCGCCTTCCCTCCAGGCTGATGACGTTTGATTCAAGGACATAAGTCGGTAAAGAGAATGGTTCATAGATGAAGGATCTAAGCAGTGAAGAGTAATGAAATAGACATGAGTAGTGAGGATGATGAAATAGGGAAACTCCTTGAAAGAAAGCACAATTAAATATTGAACATGATGCTGCGCACATCTCGAAGGAACGGAGGCAAGGATGAATACGGATGATAATTGCCACAAGAGGGTGGCAAGACGATGAGGTTGCATACGATCGAATGAGAGGTACGCCTGATTGAGCAAGGTGAGGATGTAGACACAGAGGCTGCTAAAGCATGAATATGCGATGTGAACGATTAGACTCTAATGTTGTGGGTGATGAATATCATAGGATTGAACAGAGTGATGCAGTAATGAAACTCCTCGGAAGGAGACATACTCCGAGGCCAAGAATGCATATCTGGAACCACAGAGTATGTGAACTAGATGGTGATATGCTTGATAGAGTGATGTGACTAAGTAGACTCCTTGAAAGGAGGTAGATTTGGAATGAATAGAGTGATATGAATAAGTAGGCTCCTTGAAAGGAAGTAGATTCGGAAATGAATGTGAAAGAAACTTGAATGATGGTGGAGAGCCTCAAGCCAGCCCTTAACAAGAGGCGAAGAACAGAAAGGCATGGATCTTGGGTGGAGGTAGAGTCAAATCGAGGTAACATTGATGGATTTGGAATGAGGCCATGAGTGGAGTGAATCTCTGATGACTGGCACTAGAAAAGGCATACCTGGAACTCACTATGCTGAGGAAAGTAAATTAGGAATGGATGAGGTACGAAGATGGATTGAAGCCATGAAGGCTGGAGCGGGAAAGTGAATTATAAAAGGCTGAAGGACAGTAAGGATGCAATGGGTAAGCAAAGGACACTGCTGGTAGGAAGAAAACTGCAATGGGATGAGTATGAGGGGGTCAGACGGAGTCGCCAAAGTGTAATGCTATGGAGGCTGGTAGGTAGACCAGGCCGAGTCAGCCGAGGCATGGCAGGATAGGGGAACCCCAAAAAGAAAAGCACAGGTTTAGCTGAGGGGGCCAAGAGAAGGACATGGATCAAGCAGTCGATGCAAAGGAGAAGATCCACGTAGAGGCATGATGATGGGAGAGGGAAAAAAACTCCAAAGAAGGACAGAGCAAAGAAGGATCGGGAGGTAGCAGTGACCTAAGGAGGGCATGTTCAAGGAGTTGATGAGAGATAGTAGATAAGAGGAGCAAGGATGGAAGGGAAGGAGGAAATCCATGAAGGAGTGAGAGAAACAAGGGGTATCCAGATGTGCTCACTAGGTGAATCCAGAAGTGCTGATGAGGAGACCAAACATAATGCAGACTGGCTTGATATAGCAATGCACTTGATTGAGTGATGCAAGTAAGCAGATAATGAGGTTGAAGAGGCATGTTTGAGTATGTGATGTGAACGATAAGACCTTGAACAAGTAGACCCTGAGGTTGTAATCGATAAGGTAGCATGGGATTCAATGATAGAATGTTTGAGTAAGTGATGTAAATAGAGAAACCTGGAGGTAATGCTGTGGGAATGATGACTGGATATAGGAACGCGATATGACTGGAGTTATGAACTCAATACAATCAGCAGGACGTCCGTGTTTGATAGGAGGCATGGGAAGTACGATAGGGATGCCCAAAAGAACAGTGAATGTGGGCCACGAGTGGAAAAAAGGCATGTCAGGAACCAGAGGGCAAGCTCAGGATGATGAGCAAGGAGAGGCAATCAGATGATGGAAGATGAGGAGGGAAGCCGAGAGGAGAAAGAATCCATGAGGGGTAGGAGGAAAATAAGCGCTAGGTTGAGAAAGGTAACATGAACGAAAGAGGCACGATGAGGGGCTGACATTATAAGGCAGGAGCCAGAAAGCAAGGTCTGAAAGGGCAAAGGACGGAAGGAAGTTCAATAGGGCAGCATAGGACCTAACCGGTAGGGGATGAGAACAGCAGGGGGCGATACGGAGTAGTTGGGCCAGATGGAAAAAGTGCAGACAGGGCAGTGAATGACAGTAAGGCATACTGATAGAGTGATGGAACACAGAAGAGCAGGGCGAGGTG
Organism: Neoceratodus forsteri; assembly: GCA_016271365.2. Taxonomy (NCBI): domain Eukaryota; kingdom Metazoa; phylum Chordata; order Ceratodontiformes; family Ceratodontidae; genus Neoceratodus; species Neoceratodus forsteri. The sequence goes on from CM057453.1 coordinate 1,270,601,948, forward strand.
CGGTATCAATGAGTGGAAGCAATGGATTCGAAGGAACCCCAATGAAGGGCGCTACAACAAATGACATGGAGAAAGGAGACTCCAAAGAGGAGGTAGGCGCCCATTGGAGAGGATCCAAGATGGCTAGCATGGAAGGACTGAAAATGAGGAAAGCCGTAAAAGCGCAGTCGGGCAAAGAAAAGGCAAGAGGAGAGACTGAAGCCATGATCTGAGGGAATCTGTGGCGGTCAATGATGGCCAGAAGCTAGGAACGGAGAGAATCCTAAGAGTATAGCGTGAGATAAGGCATAGTGAATGATGACCGAAGTCAGGAACCAGAGCACATGAAGCAGAACAGGTAAGCCCAAAGAAATACCAGTATCAGGCCAGACTCATGAGAAGGCCAGAGGAAGGCAGCCAAAGAAGACCAAATGATATGGATGGCAGAGCAAGCAGCAATGAGGACTGAAGATGAGGATGTGAATCCTAGATGGCCGGAACGTGAGGGCGATGAGATGGCAACCGACAAGTCGATCAGTCCAGAATGTAGGGACGGACAGGAACGCCACAGGAGAGCTAAGTGCAACTGGTCGGTGAAGGAGCATATAAGCCAAGGAGAGGCATGCTAGTCGAGGAGAGGTATACTGAGTGAGGGAAGGAAATAGATGGACCATGAGGGTAGAAGGAGGGAAGGAGAACCGGAGGCTCCAGGGAGAGAGTGATGGTGTGGCTCTGATGATGAAAGTGCTGATGCTACTGATGCACACTGTATGGTGGGGAAAAAAGGTACTGAGGTGGGCAGGGGGTGGTTCCGCTGCATGTCAGCAGGTACAGACCCAATAGGGGTATGCTCTAGTAGCCAAGGGGAAAGATGAGACCCAGGTGGGGTTGGATGAGTGATGGGCAGAAGGTCCAATGAGAGGTATGAGTGATTGAACTAGGTGAGTAAGTAGACACTGAGGTTGAAAGGGCATGATCATGCGATATGAACGAGTAGATCCTGATGATGTGAATGATGAGTAGCATCGGAATCAATGGAATGCTCGAGTAAGTGATGTAAATAGATAAACTGTGAGGTAAGGAGGAGTGAATAAAACCGGAGGTATGAACTCTATACACTCGGCAGGTTGTCCTTGGTTAATAGGAGGCAGAGGAGGTAGTACTCGGAGATGGATGAGGAGGAAAGCCAAGAGTGGAGGGAGAAATAGTATTTGGAGAGCGAGGTGGGTCAAGATAACAGAGATGGAAGGAAGACAAAAGAGTGTGAAGCGAAGGAGAAAAATGAGGTCGGGGCTAAAATAGGCCAGAGATGGGTAGGAGTCAAGACAGGTAGGCCACAGGAACCAGACACGTGCAATATCGAGTGCAAGCCAGATGGAGGCAGCATAGGCAAGCAAAGGGAGCACTTGAATTAGAGGAACGAGATGAGGCGAGGTAATGAGGACCAGAGAGGGCCACGTATGATGAGGGAGAGAAACCCTGGAGGCTGGCATGCATAGGGGCCATGGTAGGTAATCGGAATGAAGCCATGATGATCGGCATGTGAGCAATATGATAAGATGGCAGGAGAAAATGAACTGGAAGGGGAAAGACAGCCCTGAGCAAGCAAGGCCCCAAAGCAGTCAGGAAAGTATGTTGCAGATGTCATGGTTGAAGTACGTTTGACGGTTCCCCAATGGAAACTGCAGTAATAATATCAGAGGAAAAGAACATGCCATATGACGGCATCTGTTTGCCATGAATTAGGACATGCAGGGCATGAAGCAGAGAACAAGCCCCCATAGCAGATGAAGTCCCCAATTAACTGAGGATACAAACTGCAGGGTAAAACATTGAGGAGCAGCTTGAGATAGGATAGGAATTCCCCATAGTGAATATAGATTGAATCACGGCAGACTGGTAAACAGATTAGCCAGGTAGGGCTGAACAAGTACCAAAATGAAAGGTCAAGACAGAGAGCATTAGTTCATGCTAAGAAAAAAAAAAAGGACAGCGGACCAGAGGGCACACCGTCCCACGGCAGATGATGCTAAATATGTAATATAGGCTGTCCCCGGTGCTCCAAGAAAAGAAACCTATACCTGGAATGCCATCCAGAGATGCAGTAGTGCCTCCAATAGAAACAGTCAGTCTTCCTTCTGTAGCATCAGAAAGCATCCCAGAGCAATAGCGAGTAGTAAGAAGCCTGCAGCAGGGTGGCACCCAGGAGGGTCACATCAGAGAAATTGTATCAAGGCCTGCAGTGGGTGATGAGTGTGGATGAATGGGCAGGCGGCCAAGTGAAATTGACAGGTACAGCAAGGAGTGGCAAACAACTGGAGCCAGGGAAGAGAGAAGAACATGATGAGGAGGAGCACCACAGAACAGAGTGAGGAGAGAAAGGGCGGAACATGGGAGCTGGGTAGTCGGACGCCCGGATGTTGGGGGGACGGTGCGAGCGCTGCACTGGCCGGGTGGCAGGGTTTGGAAACAAGCAAGGAAAGATGGAGCCACCGCAGTGGGCTCTGAGATTCTGCAGCAGCAATGCATGGGAGGGCAGCATCTGCTGGGCACGGACACGCCGAGCAGGAGATGTCAAAATGGAGAGAACAAGCTGAGGACACAGAACATGCACGGTAAGAAATGTGGTACAAAAAGGAGCAGCACACAGTTCTGGTACCTGGAACTCCAAGGAACACGGTCGTGGAGTCCAGCTATGTATGCTTGAGTGGTAGGAAGATGGTGCAAGACAAGGAGAGAGTGGGGAATGGATGCCAAGAGAAGCAACAAGGGGATACAGGAGGTGAGCCGGGAGGGGGTCCCATAAATAGAGGGAGAGGAGCGCTCAAAAGCGCCGACAGGGAAGGGGCCCACAGAAAGGAAGCAGCAGGTGCTGTGGGAGATATGGAAGGCAGGTAAACAAGCCAAAAAAGGCTGGGACGACTAAGAGGCAGCTGCAGAGACAAGGGAAAAATGCAGAGAAATTCAGAGAGGTGGTGGTGGAGAACAGCATCTCTGGCTGCAATGAGAAAGAATCCTGGTGACGCCCAGGATGTTTGTGACCTTTAAACTCGATGGGGGAGTGATGTTGTTGCTCCGCCCATCGAACCATGGGCTTAAAGCCCTCCCATTAGACCAACTATTTAACAGCACTTGGACTTTGCAATATTTCAAGTTGATTGACTTGAGAATTAAAACCTTTCCAACAGAATTACAATTTGAAAATCTTGGGCTTGATTTTCAAAGATTGATGCAGGGCTTGCGTCAAGCCCTGGGTCACAGCAATTTTTTGGCACAGCTGTGCCAAACCCCACTGCTGCACCTGCACATGAATTTTCTATCACTGGGCGCAGTTGCAACAGTTTCCTCAGTTCAGGGCAGCTTGCGCCAAAGATTTGGCGCAAGCCCAGTGAACAGGGCCCCCCAGATGGCTCAAGTTGGATCAGGGAAAAGCTAGTATAACTTGAGCCATTTGGTCCCCAGGACTGAAAATCCCAGTGACTGGACAGGAGAATGTCACAAGCCCCATGCTCCAAATGATCCGTGCACCAGGTGCTTGTGGCCTTCGCGGGGCTTTTGAAATCGAGGGTCATAAATTGTTCACCTGTTGGTGTATACTGGTCCTGTAGACAACTGAAGACTTCCCAGTGAAAAAAATGTTAATACTTACAGGGATTAGCTTTGCAAAAGGACTTGTAGTTTGCATAGTATTCTTAAAGACTGCACCTGCATTTTACAGTACTATTCCTTCACAATGGATGCATTTATATTTATAAGTACTTTAAAATGGAGGTGCAGACTTTGAAAATACTGGGTAAGGTGCAAATCTGTTTGAAAATCCTCCTCTAATAGGGCTGGGATTGACTTTATTTAGAATGTAAATCAACATGACATGCTTTTTATGTGATTGATAAATGCATAGGACAAAATTAGTAACCCCCCCCGGGGACTTTGTGGCATGTTTCCACTGAATTTGTATGGACTAGATCCAAAAGTTAGATGAACCTCAGTTACTGCAATTTGCAACACTAAAAATTATGTAAGCATCAAAGCAAAAAAGATTCATGCACCATTTTTTGATACAGGGTACCATAAATCCCAGCAGGGGTTGTGTTAAATGCCCCTGTGGCTCTGAAAATACATTGCTGGGCTATCAGTGCATCTGGGGGACACAGGTGCAAGCACAAATTGTCTGTAAGTCCTGTGTCCACCCCTTCAAAAATCCAGACCCTCATCTTCACATGTCAGTGAGTGGTGAAGTTCTGGAAAAAAAAGGCAGGGGGTGCTGCTAAGGAGTGTGCATGTATGATTTTATGCTAATGCAGTACACATATACAAACTCTGAGACAATATAATTTTTCAGCACTGAATGAGGTGCATGTGTTATGCTGCTGCTTTTTCAGTAGCTAAGAATAGTTATTAGTACAGTAAGAAGGGATATCCCCATACAGTTAAAGTTTGCATTAGTAAACACCAGAACCCAGCTATGGCTCAGGGAGAACATATAAAAAAACTTTCTTTACTGAATGACTAACAGCTTACAAATAAAAACAAGAGTGATAGTTTCTAATTTTAACTTTTTTTTTATCTTGGTCTTTCTTTGATTTTTGGTAAATTGTGATCTTCTTTTGGCTTTCTGGTGAAAGTGGGACATGCGTTTTGTGGGCCATTGGGGCAGGGTGACTAATAAACAGAGACAGAAGTTTATGCGATCGCACGTGATTTGTCTGTTTCAGCTTGTATTTCCAGAAACATTGACTAGGAGGGGCAATTAAGGCAGAAAAATATACATAACACTGCATTTGACTTTGCAAGTGAGAAAGATGAGAGAATCTGAGAGGCATGAATGAGTTGTCAAGATCTTTCTCATGCAACAAATAAAATACAGATTGTGGCACTGAAACCCCAACTGTAAAACAGTATCAAAGAAAGCAGCAAATGAAAAGAGGAATGTCTCCTCTACCCATGTTTCCTCAATTATTGTATGTGTGTCCTAGACACGCACACACACACACACACACACACACACACACACACACACACACACACACGTAAGAGTAATCTGTAACTTTCCAAAATAGCCTTTAACTTCCCTTTGTGTGCTGTAAGAGCAGAAGCCAGAAAGTGTAAATTTTAGACACAAGTATCAGGGTGGCTGTCTGGGGATACCAGTCGTGGGCGTGGTTGGACTGAGTTGGGGAACATCTCTGCCTGCAGCGCAGAGAATAAACATAGTTGTAAACGTTTTGTGATCTGCACAGATTTTGGCAACTGTATCATTTTGTTAACCCGACGGATCATTTTAAACACCATTTATGGCCTGCTTGTAACCACAAAAGGTAATAAGACGCATAGCCATGTCTAACATTTGTGTTGCAAAAACACCACACTGTTCCACACTGTTTAGTGAAACATAACCCACTTTCATTTTTGCAGAGGAGCAGGAGTATATTTTATAAACATTTTTTGTATTTAATATATTAAGTTTTTTTTAATTTTTCCCAGGAAATTATACTGTTCTGTGAACATCATATTATCAGATGCATGTGGGAGGGGGGAGTCTATGGGGAAGCATACTAAACACTGTAGCATAACAAAAGATATAGCCTTACAATTAAGCTTTCATTGAAACATACTGATGCAATATATTAGCTGTGCTATGTTTATGAGGCACAGTGGTACCCAGACACTCAAACATGGAGGTGGACAGACAGTATATTATTCCAACACGAGCAAGCCCCTCAGTTAGTGCCATAATCTGATAGATAGCCTTAGTCACCCAATTTACACTCTGTTAAAAAATTGCATGGAATAGTTGATGTCTAGTAAAACTGGTCTTTCTAACAAACACATAATCAGAATATTACATGTGATTGCCTTAAATAATTAGGATAGCTGCACCAGCTGTTGATGCAGTACTGTACTGTGTACTCCAGTGTCCAACATCACATACAGTAGATTCAGAATAGATGGTAAACACAAACTGACAGTGTTCAGATTCATTGGTCTCATGGAACAATTCACTACGAATCATGAATTTAAATTGTTTCAGTGACTTATTGCTGAGAATTACTTGCATTTAGTCTTCTGTATTCATTGTATGCAACATGGATTGCATCTTCTGATTTGCAATTTGACTATCTAAGCATGAGGAATATTAGTTTGTGTGCTGCTGGCTATTTGTTCTCCTGCTAGAACACCATTGAGAGTTACAGTACTGTAACTTGCGTACATTTCCGTAAGTCTTCCTTAGCAAAATATTTTAATGGAGACACAAAAAAAGCAATGGGAGTCAATGCTTGGGGATGGTATTGACCTCTGTTTGTGTGAATTTGTAAAACAGAATAGAATACAAAGTCATGAGTACGGAGGTGGTGTGCGGTGACTGAATGCAGACAAATGGGGTGAGTTATTGCTTTAGACCATGAGCTTTTTGAGAGCGGAAATGTTGGCCAGAACATCAGGAAAATTCTCAACACTTCTTAAAAACAAGCATTTGTCAATGCCGAATGTTGTCTTGCTGGCATTGGCATAGGTAGTGCAGGAGTTAGAGAGATACATACTAGGAATGGCAGTGAAGTATGGAACTGATGCCAACCCACCCCACCCTGCACAGACTGACAGGCATTGAGGTGTGCCTTTGGGTCATCTGCCATAACACTCATACCATTTCACCTCACCCTACCCTGCAGTCTCTGACAAGTGTCGCATTGTGCCTTGGGGATGTCGGGTCTGACGCTCACCCCATTCAATAAGGAAATACATTGAGATGGGTGCAGTATAGGAGAATGGGGTGAACTTTGGGGCTGAAGAGTCCAAGACACACCTTGATGCCTGTCACTGACTGCAGTGTGGGGGTGGGGGTGGAATGGTGTGAGCATTACAGCCGACAATCCAAAGTCACACCCCTGATGCCTGTCAGCCTCTACAGGGTGGGACTTTAAGGTTAGAAACCCTAATGCCCCGGGCGTTTGTTGGTATTTGAACTCCAAATTTTCAACATGGGCTTTTTGTGACCCCCACCTCATGAAAGCACTTGGGACCTCCGCTCATGGACAGTGGCACTGTGATTTTGTTAATCTGTCCCGAACGTTGATTTCCCACAGTGACCATGCCATTCTGCACCAGATGTATGAAAACACATTTTGGGCAGGATGTGAAAAATGACAGCTGTACCATTCATAAGAAGTTGTGAAGAAATGGCAATGTTGAAAATCTGGAGTGAAAATATTAAAAGGTCTCGAAGTTACGAGCATGTGTGGAAACTGCGTAATGCACACTCGTAACACAGTCATTTTTTTGAATTTTTTTCACTGGATTTTCAATATAGGCATTTTGGGACCTCTGCTCATGAACAGTGTCACTGTGATTTTCTTAATCTGTCTTGAACATTGATTTCCCACAGTCACCATGCTATTGTGCACCTGATGTGCGAAAACACATTTTGGGCTGGATGTGAAAAATGACAGCTGTACTGTTCATAAGGAGGTGTTAAAAAATGGCAATGTTGAATATCTGGAGTGAAAATATTAAAAATTCTCAAAGTTACAAGCGGGCATGGAAACAGTGCAATGCACGCTTGTAACACAGTCATTTTTTGAAACTTTTTCACCAAATTTGCAACATACGCATTTTGGGAGCCCACCTTATGAACAGTGGCACTGTCATTTCATTAATCAGCCCTGAAAGGTGATTCGGTGTAGTGACAGCAAAATCACCTTTCGGGACCTAATAACGAAATGACAGTGACTGATTTCATGACGTGGAGTCCCAAGAACCCTATGTTGAAAATCTGGAGCCAAAAGTCAAAAAAATGGTCGAGATATCCACCTAAGTTGAACTCCCCCCCCATTGATGCCATTATACAACTTGCTGGCATTTCTCCAGTTCGTGGTAGGCTTTGAAGACTGCAGATGTGTTCCCGCCCCAGTGAAGCTCGCAGTGCCAGACCTCTGGAGATAAGTATGGGGTGGGGGTGTGTATAGGGAGGTGGGGTGTGCAGAGAGTGGGTGTGGATTGGAGGAGGGGGAGCTCCAGACTCAACGATGGACCGTTCTCTTTTTTTTGGGCATGGACATTGCAAGGTTTACTTTATTTAATGGTGAAATAAAACAACTGTTGGGTACACTGGGGTGGGCTCCCAGTGTGCCCCATGACTTTGGGGAGTTATGTTGGCCACACTGGAGTGGGCTCCCAGTGTGGCAAACAATGGGGGTGGGGTGGGGACAGGGACAGGAACATGGTCGACTTTGGAACACACAAAGCACACTGGGGTGGGCTCCCAGTGTGCCACACAATCATGAGGGGGGGTTATAAACATGTGGATGGGGGACTGGGCACCCTCATAGTCGGCCTTCTAAGGATTGTGAGAGTCGGACGGTGACTGCTGCCGCCATGTTTATTGAAATGTTTCAGTAGGCAAGCCATGCCCTGCAATGACGAGATGCTCCCTCATTGCAATAGCAAATATTTTTCAAGTTGGTGGCATGCTTCTCAACTGCTGTCATAGACAGCATGCTCATTCATTGGTGCCACAGAAACAAGCCCAAAAAAGCAGTGGCGGCATTGGCCACAACACTGCCGCACCTCCACAACCTGCTACTCCAGCAAGGGATCCGTCCAGTAACATCGTTGCCCGAACATTGAGGCACAATATAAAGCAGGCAAAACATTGCGGCCGACAATGTCAGCATACACATAATAACACCCCCCTGCATATTGCAAGAAGGCAGTATGAGGCACTGCCCCTGGTAGCTGGTGTGCCCATCAACCCAGCTGCCATGTCCCACCCACAACAACAGACAACCCAGTAGTAACCGTGACACGAGTACCCCATGCTGAATCGCTGATCATCCGCCCCCGCACCACACCATCACAGCAGTTGAGATGGTGACAACTCCCTGGTGTCTAGTGGAACCCCTGACCCCAAGGTAGTCTCCACCACCCTGTTCCCACCCCTACCCCAACCACTAGTGGGTGTCCAGCACAGCCCTCCACTCTCCAACACAGCTGGCCATCTGACTGAACTGAGATGAATGAGCATGTACCCTACACTCAGGATAAGCACTCATTGATTGCAGTTGAGCCAGGTGGCCAGCTGTGGTGGAGAGTGGCTGGCTATGCTGGTCGCCCACTAGTGGTTAGGATAGGGGTGGGAGCGGGATGGTAGAGGACTACCTGGGGGTCGGGGGGGTCTATTAGACACCAGGAAGTTGTCACTCATTTGGACTGCTATGACGGAGTGGTGCGGGATGGGCAGATGATCAGCGATCTGCGATGGGGAGGGCACTGTGGTCATGATTTACTACTGGGTGGTCTGTTGCTGTGGCTGGGACATGGTAGCTGGGTTGAGGGACACACCGGCTACCAGGGGCAGTGCCTCGTACTGCCTTCTTGCGATACGCAGGGCGGCATTATTATGTGCATGCTGACATTGTCGGCCACAATGTTTTGCTTGATTTATACTGTGCTACGATGTTTGGGCAACTATATTAGTGGCTGGATCCCCAGCAAGCTGCCACAAAATGTTGCTTGCACTGCGCATGCAAGACAACATAAAAAGTGTCTTTCTGATCTTTAACATTCTCCCACACACCAGCAGATGTAAGCAGAAGGGACATTGTCATTTTATCCAATGGATGGCACCTTCAATGCTACAGCATTCCCCCTCCCAGTATTATAAACAGAACAACATATGGATCTCTATCTGTTACAGTGCAGTAACTCCACTTAGGGACATCATTCCCTTGGGAAAAGCTCGAGGGGTATCATAGATGATGTAACTAGAATCCTGAGATTGAGTTTCTGCAGCATAACAGATAGTGGCTGTAACATCGTGCAACTGCAACAAGATGTAAAAAGAAAACGACCCTTTTTATAATTTGTATTGTTTTTGTTTTTTTTTTCTTTCTGTGACAGACTAAATGTAAGTTTAACTTGAGCGTCATGTCAGACATTGTTCCAGTGCAATTAAGTACTTTAAGGACACCTAAACTGTCATTTTAAACATTTTGTTTTAAAAAATTGCCTCCATAGGCTTGTAAAGGGGATGCTGTTCTTTACACGTATACTGAAACTGTATTTATTAAAGTAGGATGAAAGTAGTTTCAGAGCATTTGAAAATTGTTAACACAGCCTCTCCTCATTCAAAAATTCTGCTCTAAGAACCCCAAAATGGCTGCCTTGATGATGTCAATGAAGAGAGAGATGCCCAGCTGTGCAGATGTATAGTAGCTGTACTAACTGTATTCAAATGCGAATAATTTTAAAATGAAAAATGATATTTGTTTATTTATTTATTATATATATCGGAATTACAACCCTTTGAGTCAAGGACTCGTTTCCAAAGGCTCCACGTCAGTTCCAGTGGATTCAACACTTAGACAGCAACACAAATGCAATATGATAGACAGGAGGTTACAGAAGTTTTTTGTTACATACCAAACAGTGAATAGCAAACAGCATATATATATTTGCAGGTGTCAGAACAAACAACATAGAATCCCAAGCCATCCAGTGCCCAGATAAGAGTTACAGTATACAATAGCAGTACAGAGGTCTATACAGTGTGAAAGCTAGGCTCCAAGGACAAATACAGTAAATTCAGAATTGCAGCCTGAGATAAGGCAATTGTCGTCAAGAGTCTAGGAAAAGGGGCCCGGGGAGGGAGCAGGGCACCTATGGGCTAGGATCCTGCTTGTGGAGCGCATTCGCAGCTGTGCAAGGAGAAAATGAGGCTCTTGAGAGCTGCCTTAAAAGGACCTATTTTAGTGAGTGAGGAGATCGAGGAGGTGAGGGCGTTGAACCGGTGTGGGGCCCTGTAACAAAATGATCTCTGGGCGAGTGATATCCACACCCTCAGGACTCTGAGAGTGGCTTTAGTGAAGCCATGGGTAGAGGCAGAGGGGGAAGCAGGGTGGAGGGAGGCGGACACCCCTGGGGGGGGAGAGACCTAGAAGAATTTTTTTTAACCAGGAGGCAGGTCTGATATTGTAACCACTCTTCTAGGTTGAGTATGTTGGCCAGCGAGTATAGAGTGCATACATGAGTCCATTTGTCTGCACCAGTGAGGAGCCTACAGGCCTTATTTAGGGATAGTTGGATTCTTCTGCGGGCAGTGGCATCAGCAGCAGCGTAGACAGGGAGGCCATAGTCTACAAGAGACAGGACAGAGGAGGAGACAGCCAATCTGAGGGCATCCGGTGGAAGGCAGTCCTTATGATGGTAGAGAAGGCCTATGCACATGTTAATTGCTGAGGTGAGCAGGTCAATATGCGAGTGAAAGGAGAAGGCAGAGTCGAAGGTAATGCCCAGGTATTTGTAGCTGCTAACTTGTTCAAGTGGGTGGAGTGAGCTGGATAGTATATGGAGGGGTGAGTTTTTTGCCTTATTTTGATGATGGGCAAACAACATGGTTTTTGTTTTTTAATGTTAATGACCAGTCTGCAGTCATTGAACCAGTTTCCAATTTGACTGAATGCATGCTGGAGGGAGGCCTGAAGAGAGGAAGAGTCAAGGTGGGAGGAGAGGAGAACCGCATCATCTGCATATAGCAGGACCTTGCTGGAGCAGGAGTTGGGTAGGGCATTTACATAGAGACTAAAAAGAAGAGGGCCCAGGATGGAGCCCTGTGGGACCCCGGAGCAGACAGGGTGGGTGCTGGAGAGGGTGCTGTTTATTTTGACACACTGGGACCTTGAAGAGAGATAGCTAGAGAACCAGTCCAGTGGGCCTTTGGAAAAGCCTAGTTGAAGAAGAGTGTCCAGTAGGAGAGGGTGACAGACCGTATCAAAGGCCTTGGAGAGGTCGATGTAGACAGCCCCTGCAAGGTGGCCTTTGTCAAGGGTTTTGTGAAGGAAGTTAGAGAACTCCATGAGAGCAGTGGTCATACTATGACCTGGACAGAAGCCATGCTGCTGTCTGCATAGGAGATTGTGGGAGGCAAGATATTCAGATAATTGGTCTGTCACTATTTTTTCCAGGGCTTTAGAGAGAGGAGGAAGAATAGAGATTGGCCGATAGTTTCCAGGAGAGGAGGTGTCACCACTTTTAAAGATGGGGGTGATCACAGCCTTTTTTCAAGCTAAAGGGGACTGGCCCAGGAAGAGGGAGCGGTTGAGTAAATCAGTCAGGGGGTTAAGTACTACGTCAAGGACCTGCCATAGGATCCTAGTATCCAGGGGTCAGAGGAAAGGCTGGTAACACTGAGGGCTTTTGTTAAATAGTGCCAAGAATTTTGTGGTGAGATGGTCCTCAGGTAGAAAGGAGGGTGAGGGAGGGGCTGTGGCTGGGGGGTGAGGTAGGGTCAAGAAGCATTAGGAGAACTAGGCTGAGATCTGAGAAGGCGGTGTTTAGGCAGTCTGCAATATTAGCGGTGTCAGTGATAGCGGTTCCATTAAAGTTGAGTAGAGACAGGGGCCGGGAGTGAGACTTCCCATTTGGCTCCTTTATGTTGTCCCAGAAGTTCCGGGTAGAGCCCCAGAAGGATGCTAGTGTGGATCTGTAGTACTCTGCTTTAGCTTTATGAGTGGCCCACGTACATCTGCTGCACTCAGCATTGTAGGACTGCCTGTCCCCAGGCTTGCCTGAGGAATTGGCTGTATGCCAGACATTGTCTCTGTGGTGAAGCTGTTTGAGCAGTGATGTTGTGATCCATGGTGCACTATGTTGCTTAGTCCGGGTTTTGACCAGTGGGGTAAAGATGTCACAGGCCTTATTGAAGGAGTTAGTAAAGTAGTTGAGTGCTTTATCAATACTAGGGGCCCGGTTGATTGGTGACCAGTCCCACTGGGCGAGGTACTGCTTAAGCCTAGCGAGGTTACCTGGGCAGATAAGATATCATGGTACTGTGAGCATGAAAGTTGTTCAGCACAAAAATATCTACAAAGTGAATGGTGTTTCATTTATAGATACCTTTTAGTTTTTTTATAATTAGCAAAAAAAACAGCAGAACATAAAATTTTTTTCTCTTTTTCAAGAAACAAATGCAAATAACTTTAAAACAAAAAAATGATAGCATGGTACTATGAGCATGACATTTGTTCAGCATAAAAATATCTACAAAAGGAGTGGTATTTCATTTATATATATACCTTTTAGGTTTTCTATAATTAGTAGGGATGGGCAAAAGTTGCGAATTCCGCTTTTGTGGAACTTCAGCAAAATTTCAGAAATTTCACGGAAATTTCGGAACTTTCACCATTGGCAAAACTGGGATTTTCCACAGATTTTTGCTGGGTTCCCTGGACTTTTTTGTGAACTGCAGAAAAATGCATATAAACTGTGGAATTTATTCTATCCACAGTTTAATGAACTGTCAGTGAATGAGCGCATACTTGTACAACCACAGGGTCATTCACTGACTGTTTAGTGGGCCACCAGTAGTGGAGGAGAGAGGAGGGCTGTGCCAGTGGCCCACTCAGGGGCAGGGTGGGGTGGTGGTGGTGTATGAACTGTTGGGGTGGAGGGGTTGGGGGTCCACTAGACACCAGAGAATTTGGATAACTTTTTTTATAAGGGATCAGGAATGGGGGTCCACTAGACTCCAGTGAATAATGGGAATAGAGGAAGATGAGTCGGTGGAATGCCAGGTGTTTTTTTTTGTGGATTAAGGGAATCCAGGATAGGTAGGAGGTTGGCTAGACACAAGGGCAATAAAATGTTTTTGAGGGCCATGATCAGTGGGTGGGGGGCCACTAGACACCAGGGAGAAATCAGAGTTTTTGTTTCTTCTTTACCAGGACCCACGGGCCATGTTCCCAGGATGGGGTTGGGAACCACTAGACACCAGAGATCAGTTTTTTTTTACTTGGGACCCACAATCAGTGGGTGGGGGGACCACTAGACACTAGGAGGGTCTGAGGGAGGGATTGTAGTTTTTTTTAATTTATTTATTTACTGGGACTCCGGATCAGCAGGGGGTGGATTAATGAATTAAACTGCATTAAAAAAAAGCCTTAGAACTGACCACTGGCAGTGATCCGTTCTGCAGATTTTTTCCCCGCAGTTTAAAAAATTAACCCTCAGTCTGTATATTTATTCTGCAGTTTTAAGGCTGCATATCTGTAAAAGTTGTGAAAATGATTTTCCAAACTTTCGCGGAGCGGTACAATTTGCCTTGCTGAAATTCTGTTGGCAGAATTTTTTTTTCATACACCTAATACTTAGCAAAAACGGCGCCATTTTTTTTTTCACTTTTTGCAACAAACAAATGCAAATAGCTTTAAAACGAAAAATAATAACATGGAACTTTGAGCATAAAAGTTGTTCAGCACAAAAATATCTACCAAATGAATGGTATTTCATTTATAGATACCTTTTAGATTTTTAATAATCAGCAAAGAATGGCAGGAAATTCTAATTTTTTTCTCTTTTCTGGAGGTATGGCATGAATGGAATATGCTACCCCCTACTGGAAATATTGTTGTTATTGTGTGTTCTTCTGCTGATTGACCTGATGACATCACTCATGGCTTTGCCACTCATGATGTCATCGGGTCAGTCGGCAGTCAAACAAAAAATATCAACAATATTTCCAGTAGTGGGGATCCTATATATATATATATATATATATATATATATATATATATATATATATATATATTACAAAAACTCCATTATTGCATAAGTTCATGTTGCTATTTAAGCAACAAAGTATGAAAATGCGATGTTAGGGTTTTCAATACTAACTCCGCATTCCCATCCCATGCAGCTAAAGGGGGCAAGGCAATACAAGCAACCACAAACATCCATCATCAGGTAAGACAAACAACGTGCAACTCTTTCCAAATGACACAAGAGACATCCATATTCATGGTCCAGCACTTCTGTAGTCATGGTTACACATGAACACTTTCACACCAACTGGGAAGTGCGGTAAAAAATTCCCATAGGATCACACTGTAAATTGTAACATGGCAGGGTGTGCAGTAATGCTAAATTACTGCACAGCCCAGGTGGGTTGTGAAGCATGAGGTGCAGCCAAGTGCCTTCAACCACCTGGTAAGTGCAGTACTGTATATGATTCCCATAGGGTCACATTGTAAATTGTAAGTAAGCAACAACACACAGCAGGGTGTGCAGCAATGCTAAATTGCTGCATGTCCCAGGTGGGTTGTGAAGCATGAGGCACAGCCAAGTGTTTTCAACCACTTTGGAAGTGCAATATAAAATTCCAGTAGGATCACATTTTAAATTGTAAGTTAGCAATGGCACATGGCAGGGTGTGCAGTAATGTTAAATTACTACACACCCCAGGTGGGTTGTGAGGCGCGAGGTGCAGCTGGGTGCCATCAACCACCTGGGAAGTGCAGATGTCTTCACTCAGGTGCTGAAGGCACCTATGCTGCCATGGAAGTGCATGCTAAGGACATGGGAGAGTCAGCAGGTGCCTGCTCTGTGGAGCACCAGGCACCTGGCTTCTCCACCTGGAAACACAGGTAACATTCCAACTTTAATGGCACACAGCTGAATGACACAAAATGAAACCAAAAAAATGGAAATGGCAGCAGAGAGAGATCTGGATAGTATGGAGAAGGCAGTTTTCATGTGCACTGACTAAATGCAAGGAAGAAATGGAAGTGTCAGTGGGTGGCTGTGCGAGAAATGCAGCATGCTCTAAATCACGTTGCCTAATAATGTAAAGTGGGAATATGAGAATCTGTGGCTCACACTGTCATGGTGAGGCAGCATTGACAGAGTAGTGGAAAAATAGAACTGGAAGCATCAAGCGTACAGCACATTTGCACCCAGTCCCCCGTTCAGAAGGTAGGAGGTGCGAGCTATTTGAAAAGCAAATTGCAGTTTGGTTAATTAGAGGAGAGGGATCCTTGGATTGTTTCTGACACCTGTGCATGACAAACCAGTAGCAGGGAGTGGCGAGTATATGCACACGAGCAAGTGCTGTAGCTACATTACACTTATGAAATAGGAATCACCGAGATGAGGCAGGATTATCATGCAGATCAGCCAGGGGCCACATGGAAATATTAATCAGACTGAGACAGCCTGCAAACAGGGTTGGCACATCGTCATGGAACTCTGGGAAAATGGCTAATGCTGTGATAGGGCACAGTCCCATATCTAGACAGGCTTAGGCAGATTAGATGGGGCTTGGGGGTGGAGCCGGTGCATCAGAAACTGCTTATCAGTTCTGTCTGGTGGCAGGTGTGCCCTGAAGAGGGGCATGGGTGTCAGAAACAATCTGAGGATCCCTCTCCTCCAATTAACTAAACTGCAATTTGCTTTTCAAATTGCTCCCACTTCTCGCCTTCTGAAGGGGGGAAGGGGGGTGCAAAACTGTTGTACACTTAATGTTTCCATTGCTATTTTCTCCTGCTCTGTCAATGCTGCCTCGCTGTGACAGTGTGAGCCACAGATTCCCATATCTGACATCACAAGGGGGACCAGCCCTGCCAGGTATATATCACAAGACGTGTTTGCAGTAGAAAATCAGATCTGAGGGGTGGCCTCCTTTCTAAAAAAAAAAAAAGTTACTTTCTCATCCCTTACTACAGTCCAAGCCATTCAACTGACTGTTCAGTGTAAGGAGCCAGCTGTAGTGCATTTAGCATCCAGCCATGGCCACACCTCCAGAGCAAACCTTTTCTGTATACGTCAGCAAGGCATCAGCATTGCTCTTGCTATGCAGCCACAAAAAATAAGATCAGTGCTGCCTCCTAACTTACAGTCCAGGCCACATCCTTTAAGAGTCTGGTATTACTGTTAAAATTAAAAGATTAGCAATGCACTTCAAAAGGCATTTAATTTTTTTTTAAATCTCACTTTCAAAATCAAGTTTTCAGAATACAGTTTCTTTTTTACAATGTGTTTACCCGAGATAACCCAGCTAAGATGCAACATTTCTCTTCTAGCTAGGTCCTGCTTCTAAACATTTCTACACATTTCTGCATCTGGGTGGCCTGGATAAATACTGACTTGTACAACAAAGAGATAAAACAAGTTTAAATTCCCCAATGCCCTCATCTCACTCATTTTGCCATTCCAACACTGACTGCTACTGTATGCTTACTATGTAATTAATATAACTGCCTGGCCAAAAATGCTCACAACTTTTGTGGCAGGGATATATTTCATCATGTACTTTTATGATGATTCCTCAAGACTGCAGTTCCCACAATTTACCAGTTTAGCTTATCAACAATACTTAGACAATAGACAGGAGAAAAAAAGAGCTTTTCAGCTAGCTGATCTCAAAGTATGTGGTCTGAGGTCCCACATCCTACTGGATTACTCACCTGTTTCCATGTGTAGTGTTCCTAGTGTAATGGTTCAGGACTTCATCTCAGGTTAGGAGGAAATCCCAAGCTATCTTCGTTCTTGTACAGCAGATGGTGAAACACCTGCTGGAGTTTGGACACACTTCTCTTAGATGGAAGAGCTGGGACCACGCCATGCGCCATCAGTGCTACTGTAGTGTAATTATCCTCTTGCAGCAAAAAGTTCTGTCCCACTGACAGAGAGTCTCCGGATTCCTGACAGAGGCACCCAGCTTTGTTAATGAAATCCTTTATTTCTTGTAATGGGTTAAAATAGAAATCAGTGGTTAGGAGTGCTATGCTCAGGAAAATGTTAGCAAGCCTGTCTCTCCTCATGATTGTAAAGTAGTCAGTGGTTGATTTTGTGGCTTTTTTTCTTGGCTTATGGACAGGCAAATATCTCTCTCTCTCTCTCTGTAAATATGGTGCTTTATTGCTTATCATTAGGTGAGGCATGGCTCAACTGTGATGCTGACCAGCTCTTGGAGGGGTAGTTTTAAAAGATATAGTTGCAAAACAAATAACAGTTAGATCACAGGTTGTTGCAACAGACGAGTCAGACCTAGTGCACAATATAACCAGTAATTATGAAAATTAAAATGGTTCTACTATTGATTTAGAAATGTGCATGTTGGTTGGCTGAGATTGATTTTCTAACACTTAAATCTTCTGAATAAAATCTGGGTCCAACAGTACGAATAGCATTGTTACATTGAAGGGAACTGTACATAAGTCAGTCACAATTATGGAAAACTAGAAATTCTCACAATAGTGAATCAGGGACACAGATTCAATTCCCGGCAACGTGTTATAAATTTATATCTCAGAACGTATACTACACATAATTTTTTTCTAAATGTATTACTGCAAAAATGCCGTTCTACCTAGCGATATAAGAAATGACTGAAGTGAAGTAAATTACTGTGAATGAAGGAACCCATTTGCTTTGCAAATCACAGTACTTCTGCATATGCTAATGAAACCCCTAGGTGGTGCTATCCCAAGGGCTATTACCCCTGACTGCGTGGCTAGTTGCAGGTTAAGGGGCTTGGGTACTGAAACGGGTGCTTCCACTTGGAGGACAGGGATGTTAGTAACAAGGTTAACCTGGCTACAGCCCTCCGGGACACTGTAACCCCCACTCTTTCCCCTCTAGTGGCCTAGACAATATGCAACAAACACTTTTACAGTAGCCCCTATTCAGCATACAAATCCCCACACTGCTTGCACTTGCCACCAGTGCTGGTTCCACCAGTTCAACCCTGGAGACCCCTTGTAAAACAAGATTAGGCACAGCAAATAACAACAGTACAGTGCTTTTGGTACAAACTGGAACCACAGTCAGATTAAATGCAAAAAGAGTTAGATCTGATTTATTCATTGGAATTGAACAAGCGAGGGGCATAATCAGGTTGCTTGATTCTAAAACTGATCTAGTCAGGCAATTATGCATGCACTTTTAGTCCCTGCACAGTCACAAGCTCTGGGTACCCAGTTGAAAGTTAAGTGGGCTAGCCTGGAACGATGCCTCGGGTAGGCCGGCGTCGCAGCTGGTTGGGGCCCTGTGATGAAAAGAAAAGGCATGCACAACCACACACAATTTGTAATCCGGAGCCAGGAGGCTCAGTTCATGATGATTAGACAAAACAATGAAATCAGATGACACACTTTGATTGAGCTGTCATTGCAGGGAGCTACCCTGGTGTTTATTCATGCTACCCAGTACAGGACACAGGATGAATAAAATAGAGACTGCAGGATGACTTGCTGGTTTGCCAGGAGAAGCAGGGCCCACACGATTCACCATGGTGTCGTTCCTGTTCGTGAGGTTGCGCAGGGGGCTGATCCACAGGCAGTTCTCCCGTCGATGGTCTTCTCTGTGGTGTGAGTAGCTGGCTGGGCCAAAGTGAGGAGGCCCAGACCAATGGGAGATGAATGCGGATTCAGTCAGTAGGTGCTGGATGCAGCTTCCAGCAAACACGGCACAATTAAACAGTGGGGAACCAAATCATGACCCTCTAGCAGGTTGCAGCACATTTATGGTAAAGCAATCACCATACCACCAAGAAGATAGCAGTCCAGTCGCAATATCAGTGTCTCTGAGCAAAACCGGGAGTTCTATGGTGAATGAATCTCCTGACAGGCCGATCGCGTACAGCAAATCTTTGGTCTTCTTCAGGTTTAAATCTAGTCACTCTTCAGTGGCTTTGTCACACTCCAGTTCGGATACAGTCCGATTACTAAGCCTTTCAAAGGATTCTCTCTCGAGGGACAGCAGGCAGACAGGGCAAACTCAACCTTTCCACCAATCTCCCATGCGAACTACGCAGAAGCAGCTGCTCAAATCACTCGAGCTGTTCATGCTCCAAACTCTACCTCCAGACTGACTCACTGCAGCAGGCAGCTTGGGAATTTACCTTTGGTCCAAAGGGTTCTGGTTGTTAGAGCCATCAGTCTGTCAAAGCAAGGGCTCCCCCTCCAGGTGGATTTAGGTGCCAAAGTCTCAAAACTACAATTCCTACAGAAATTCACTCCCACAAGACCCCTGGGGACAGACTCCATTTTTGGGACCCCAAAGGTACTGATTGGCCCATTCTGGCATTCCAGGACCAAGATGGTGTGATAAACAGAACTGTCCATGCTGCAAAGAAGGCAGGTTAGACAAACTACAATATCATTACTATTCTAATAAATAATCAGCAAATAAGTACAGTTTCTAATAGAGCTCCCTCAGCGTAATGAGTGATGGCAGAACAGAACGATTATCTGGAGCCTAGGTGGGACTCAAGCATAGAAACACTCAGCCCCCTCCCAGATTAAATAAGCACCACGTTATAGGCAGTTCTTAAAGAGACAGAGCACAGAGGCATCAAGGCACTCTCATACAAACACTTTTAAAATGCTAAGACACAGGATTCCAGCCTGGCAGTGGGCATTTAGGCACACCCAAGGAAGACTTTCGGGAACCCCCATTTGTAGGGAGGTTACACCAAAGAGTACTGGTAAACAGCAAAAATACCATAGCAGTCTCTGGTGGGTAAAAAAATAAAATAAAAATGAGTAAATAACTGAATAAAATTACGCATCCTAATTAGCCTATATGGTGAGATACACTGTAAAGTATACTGATCACCAAATGCAGTGCATTTCTTTGAATGCTAGTGCTTAGTTAAAGAATATGAGAATAACAGGGAAGCCTACACCATCACAATATTGAAGAAGCAGTATATACGAGACATACTATGGGAAAAATACCTGATGCATCAGTTAATGTAAATGTATCACATTACTATACATTTCATTATATTTCACTATACCATATCTTCATTGACAATACTTATGCATGTTTCATACATTCTATACTGATTTTATTATGACTAACATACTATGAACAGTTACCTATGACATTATAACTTCTTGTACAGTAAACAATGTAGGAGGGGGCCCTTCCCTACCAACTAACTTGGGGTTAGATGGGACAGGGACACCTTGTTCTGAGGGAAGAACAATTAATCAGGAGGTGGCAGTTAAGCATATTTTGGGCATTGAGCTCTTGGAAACGTAAACACCTTTATGGACCACATTGAGAGGCAAGTCCACAGGCCTCCCAAGGGAATCATAACTGAAATGTAGCACTGGCTTAACAGGTCACCCAGATTTTCTGGGGGAACAGACACAGGCTCTGGACAGTCAGCACTGGTACTGAGTTCTCCTCCTGTAGTGAGGGATGCCTCTGTACTGTTTGGAATGTCCAGATTGGGAACACCATCAGCTCCTTGCTCAGCAGACTCTGTTTCCACAATACTTTGCTCATTATTATCTTCTGAAGAGGTCCCAGGTTGCTCACTCTGAGGAGTCCCTGGCACAGTTAGACTCTGCGGCACTGAAGGGGTGTTGTCAACACTTTTATATTGTTCTTCAAGTTCAGGTATGTCACCATGGAGACTCAGGCCATCAGCCCCTTCTTTGGGGAAGTCAAACAGTTCTACAAGACAGAGTCTGCTACCTCAGACATGATACTTTGCACCTCACTTTCAGTGATCATTGGGTCCAAGGAAGAAGCTGGGGTGTTAGACAGTTCTGAAGGCCCAGCTTCATCCCCATGATCCTGCAGAGGATTGCCTCAAAACAACTGACTCAGTTCATATGAGGGATAATAAGCATTATCACAGTCACTCTCATCAGAGACAGATGAACAGTCATCACTATCGCTCTGGGCCAGCTGAGGGGAAGGCCTTAGTTCTGGAACAACATGGACAGGTTGGCTCTGTTTCCTCTTTGCAGCAGCATGGGTCACTGGCCCAGGAGAAGTGTCAAGTGTTGGTTCAGCATCAATAACAACTTGGCCGATGGGCAGCAAGTGATTGCGGTGCATGGTCTTAACAGCTTTGGAATTATTTTCTGGGTGCACCTTGTACACCGGCAGATCATCCAATTTACCAACTACTATATGAGGAAGATGGTGCCATCTATCAGCAATTTTGTGTTTTCCATGCAGTCCCAAATTGCGTAGTAGTACCCTATCTCCGGGCAACAACTCCTGGGCTTTTACTCGTCGATCATGTCTTTCTTTGTTGGCAAGATGTTGCTTAGCAGCCATAGTTTGAGCTAGCTGGTAGGCATGATTCAAGTGATCTTTCAATTTCTGCACGTACTGCAAGTAGTTTTCGACTAGGACCCAATCTGGAGAGACCCCAAAGCAGACATCAACTGGCAGTCAGGCCTCCTTCCCGAACATGAGATGGTAGGGGGAGAACCTGGTAGCATCACTTTTGGTGCAATTGTACACGAGTACCAAGGTGCTAATCTGCTGGCTCCACTTATGCTTGTCTTTTGGATGGAGAGTACCCAGCATGTCCAGAAGGGTGCAGTTGAAGTGTTCTGGTTGAGGGTCCACCTGCGGGTGATAGGGCATGGTTCTTGACTTCCGCACCCCCCACAGAGACAGCACTTCTTTAATTAACCTACTTTCAAAGTCTCTGCCTTGGTCAGAATGGATCCACTGGGGGGCACCATAGTGGACAAAGAATTTTTATACTAGCACCTTGGCCACGGTAGAGGCCTTTTGATCTTTAGTTGGGAAGGCTTGTGCATACCATGTAAAATGATCAGTAACTACCAACACATTGCTAATGTTCTTTTGGTCGAGTTCTAAGCACAAGAAGTCTATGCAGACCAGTTCCATGGGGGCACTGGTAGTGATGTTGACAAGTGGGGCAGCTTTCTGGGGCAAAGCTTTCCACTGGAGGCAGCGACTGCAAGTTTTGACCTGATTCTCAACATCTGCCCCCATCTTTGGCCAGTAGAATCAGGATCGTACCAGGTCGAGAGTTCTGTCAATACCAAGGTGCCCCATGTGATTGTGGAGGGACATCAGTACCAGCTGCTTAAAGGCTGTGGGTAGGACCAACTGTTGCTTGTCTACTTGACCACGATGATCCACTGTCTCTCTGTAAAACAATTGATCATGCAACTTTAACCTGGGACCTTCCTTGAACAATAGAGCAGTTCGCAAGTCAGGGGAACATGACTTGGACACATCTTTCCCCGCACGCAGGGCGTCAAGTGCTGGTTGAATCATGGGATCTTGGGATTGAGCACACTGAATACTGTCATTATCGAACTGAGGTAGTGCACTAATATCTAAAGCAGAGAAATGGCACTAGGCAGCCGGTATGCAGGTATCAGGAGGGCCCAAGCAATCTGCTAGGCAGTCCACTGTGTCCGCAGACATTTGTTCATCTTTATCAAACTTTTGGCATAACGCTTTGATGTCGGGTTAAGACAATCTGACCCAATTGTTCTTAGAAGCTGTCCTTCATGACAGCATGTCAGCATCAATGTGGTTTAGTCCCGGTCTGTATTCAACAGCATAATCATAAGTCGATAAGGCAGAAAGCCAACAGTGCCCAGTGGCGCCCAATTTAGCTGAAGTCTGCACATAGGTCAGTAGGTTATTGTCAGTCTTCACTAATATCTTTGCCCCATAAAGGTACTTATGAAACTGGTCAACTATGGCCCATTTTAAGGCAAGGAATTCCAACTTGTGGACTGGATAGTTCTGCTATGACGGAGTCAAGCTCCTACTGTTGAAAGCTACAGGTCTCAAGCCATCTTCATAGTCTTACTATAGCACAGCCCCTAGGCCCTGCAAACTAGCATCCATATGCAGAACATAGGGATGGTAGGATCAGCATAGGCAAGACTGGGGTGTAGGTGAGCTGGTATATGACTTCAAAGAACGCTGCTTCACATTCAGGTGTCCACCAAGTCCCAAAAGGCTCACCTGTTCAAAAATACACTTTCTCTTAATCCTTGATAGCCCCCCTTTTGTATTTGTGGCTGGTAGGGAGGTAGCCTTGGGTAAGGTTAAGGAGTGGTCAAATCACCTTCGAATAGTCTTTGATGAACCTGCGGTAGTAGCTGCAGAACCCCAGGAAATGCTGTAGCTCTTTTAGGTTATTGGGCTGGGGCCAGGTGGTCAAAGATTCAACTTTACTGGGATCTGTCTGTATCCCTTCCGCAGACACTATGTGTCCCACATATTTCACAGATGTTTGAAAAAACTGGCACTTGTTTATGGATAATTTGAGGCCGAATTCTTCCAAATGATCGAGGACTTTGAACAGTCTGGTCTTGTGTACCTCTAGCGTGCATTCAAAAACAATGACATCATCCAAGTACACTAAACATTTCATCAAGGTCATGTCTCCCACCGCATGTTCCATCAATCTCTGGAAGGTGGCGGGGGCACCCAAAATCCCCTGTGGCATCCTCAGGAATTCCTAGAACTCCAAAGAACAGATGAAAGCTGTTTTCTCATGGTCCTCTGAGGCCATTGGAATCTGATAATATCTGCTGTGGAGATCCAGTACTGAGAACCACTGACCTCCATTCAGGCAATCCAGGGCATCCTGTATGCATGGCATGGTGTATTGATCTGGGATAGTCCGTCAGTTGAGGGTCTGATAAGTCCACACACATCCTTACGGATCCATTCTTTTTACGCACCACTATGATGGGAGATGCATATGGGCTTCTTGATTCTTGCATAATGCCAGCAGTGAGCATTTCCTGTAGGTGCCTCCTAACATTGTCTATGTCAGCTGGGGCAAGACGTCGGGACCTCTCTCAAAATGGTCGGTCATCATGCAGACGTATGTTACGCTTGGCACCATGGACGCACCCCATAGACTCTTTTAGTGAGAATACTTGGTCTCTCTGAGCAAGTTTCCTGCTATTTCGGGTCTTCCATTCGGCGGACAAGGGGGAATCACCAAAGTCAAATAAGTCTGTGGTCACTTTCTCCCTTTCACCAGAGTACTTATTACTGGGTAATACTGCAGTGTCTGCGCAGTGTACTGTAGCCAGCGTACATCCCCGGTTCACACAAACTTCCCTGTCCGACATGTTTCTCACTTGCACCATCATTCAGCGGGCATAGGCATGGGCACGTGCAGGTAGTATACTGTGCTTAACCATCAACCCTTCTGGTAGCTTCCCTTCACCAGGGGCCTCTATCATCAATATTTTGTTTTTTTCATCTCTCCTTAGACAGACTTCTCTCCATGGATCATACACTGGGAAGTGGGGGCCAACACCAAAGAGTCAGGATCTTTTTTCCACACTATCCCTACTGGCTCATCTTGGTCCACTTCATTGGGTTTCTGTTGCAAGTCATAAGCCCTGTTGATTAATGCTGGAATTCCTAGGGCCCGTCCAGTCTGTTGCCCTTGTTTCTCATGGCAGAGTTGTACTAGTCTCCCAAACATGTGGGCGTTTGTTCCAATTAACAGGGGAACCCCATCATACAGTTCAGTGGGGGGGACACTAGGGCAAGTGTCTCAACTTGTTCATCTACCCCAGCCACGGCGGTAGGAAATGACAGCCAGATCTGGATATATCCTGAGTACGGGTAGGACGTCTCACTCAACCCCTACACATGCAAACCTTCCAAGGGTTGTAGGGGCACATCAGGCAGATGCTTCTGATACCAATCTTGAAATACTATGGTTACTTGAGATCCACTGTCAAGCAAGGCCCAGGCAGACACACCATTCACCGTCACTGTAGTTTTACATAGAAGGATCCACCACCTCAGACCACTCAGGTGACATGGACTTGGGCGTCAACTTTACAGCTGCCTTGGATGAACAGCTTTTTTGGGCAGCCCCACCTTGCGGCCGTATGTTGCTCTGTCAAATCAACGCCAGCAGCCTAGTAGTAACTTTTCTCAAATTCTCAGACGAACGGCATGTGAACCGGGTATGCCCATCTTCTCCTCAGTGGTAACAGAAAACAGGTTCTTTACAGTCTCTAGGGGAAGAGGAGCTGTTCCCCTGCTTGAACATAGTGGGGGAGTCTTGGGGTCTTTGTCTGGTTGGGGGTTTGCTCTCTTGGCTTTCTGAGCTCCCCCAAGGGTCAGTGTTTCGGGTATCTCAGAGCAAGTCTCTCACCAAAACTCTCAGTCCTCGTATCTCTTCCTGCAGGTTGTCTTCAGGCTGGATTTCAGAGGAAATTATGTGTGTTCCCACCCCTCCCGGCAGGACTTCCCTCTTTGTCTCGGGGGTGGTTGGACAGTAATTAGCCTCTTTGGCTGCCTCGGCAGCATGCTGACTGACTCTCAACTCAGTTAACTCCTTGATCAGTTCTCTCATCTGTTGCAGTTCGGCCTCCTCACCTCTCTCAGGGGCCTGGCAGGTGTGGGCAACCCCGGCATAGAGCTTCCATCCCTTCTCATTATTCTCAGCCTCACGGATCTCTTTCATTAGATAGCAATATTCAGGTGGGTCGCCCCTTCTATCCTGCAGTTTACATTTTAACAACATCATGCTAGAGTACCTTGCTGACTTTAAGATGTGATCTAGCCTGACCCTGTTCAATTCACTGGTGGGCACCCCTCCTTTCCTGTGAGCCCGCTGCAAAGCTCACTCAATTCAGGTGACAAACATTGATAACTTTTCATTTTTCAACTGTTTTGCAGATTTAAACTTCCACAACAGATGATCCCCCAACTCAGTGCTACCAAATACTACCTCCAAGGCAGAGAGGTATTCAGTGGCCATGGCCTCCGGGTTGGTGGATCACAGGAAGCAAATGGCTTCCAGTGCAGGGCCCCTCAACCTTTCTATGAGCTTCTTCCTCTTTTCCCCCTCAGCACACTGCCACTCCTGGACCAATGGGGTGGCATAGTCCATCCACGTTTCCAGATCGTCCTTCCCCACGGGCACCGGGGCCATGCCCAAGAAGAGCCTAAGTCTGTGGTATGAGTCCAAATGTACAGGGGTATCACCATGGGAGAAGCAACTGTAGGGGTGGCAAGAGAGGCTATGGGGGACTGCACAGGAGTGACATCCTCAGAAAGCTCTAACATTTTCACTAGCTTTGTAGCAGAGTGCCCCTCAGAGGCTAACAGTTTAAACAGCTTGTCTTTGAACCCCTCTATGTGGGCGGACCTCCAGGAGCAGCCAGGTTGCTATGTAAGTGAATGGCCCTCCACCCCTTTTGGGACCCTTCAGGCAAAATGACAGGGGGTACCTTCTCTGGTTCAATGGGCAGGTTGCAGGAGAGTAGGGCCACCACAGTTTGATAAAACAGGTCAGAATCTCTTCCTCTTACTTCAACCTTCCCCAAACACTTAATTCGTTCGACCACTTCCACAATAGTGGCATTATTGGTCCCCAAAGGGACGTCCATTAATAGCAGAGCGTTCCAGGGGTCCACGACCTCTGCCTCACTCCACCCCATCATATGGTGTACTAGCAGCTTTTGAAAAGCAAGTTTAAACTTGGGCGTAGTGAGCACCTTAATTTTATCACAATTTTTAAGTGTGAGGTTGTAGTACCCACTTCTGACCACTAGAAGGTGCAAATCCCAGTGGTGCCTCCAAGATGTAACCTCTAGGTGGCACTATCCCAAAGGCTACTACTCCTGCCTGCGTGGCTAGTTGCAGGTTAAGGAGCATGGGTACTGAAACGGGTGCCTCCACCCGGAGGACAGGGTTGTTAGTAACAAGGCTAACCTGGGTACAGCCCTCCGAGACACTGTAACCCCCCTTTCCCCTCTAGTGGTCTAGACAATATGCAACAAACACTTTCACAGTAGCCCCTATTCAGCATACAAATCCCCACACTGCTTGCACTTACCACCAGGGCTGGTTCCACCAGTTCGACCCTGGAGACCCCCATAAAACAAGGTTAGACACAGCAAATAACAATAGTACAGTGCTTTTGGTACAAACTGGAACTACAGTCAGATTAAATGCAAAAAGAGTTAGATCTGATTTATTCAGGGGAATTGAACAAGGGAGGGGCGTAATCAGGTTGATTGATTCTAAAACTGATCTAGTCAGGCAATTATGCATGCACTTTTAGTCCCTGCACAGTCACATGCTCTGAGTACCCAGTTGGAAGTAAGGTGGGCTAGCCTGGAATGCTGCCTGGGGTAGGCCGGCATTGCAGCTGATCAGGGCCCTGTGATGAAAAGAAAAGGCATGCACAACCACACACAATTTGTAATCCAGAGCCTGGAGACTCATTTCATGATGATTAGACAAAACAATGAAATCAGATGACAGGCTTTGATTGAGCTGTTGTTGCAGGGAGCTACTCTGGTGTTTACTCATGCTACCCAGTACAGGACACAGGATGGATGAAATGGAGACTGCAGGATGACTTACTGGTTTGCCAGGAGAATCAGGGCCCATACGATTCACCGTGGTGTCTTTCTTGTTCGTGAAGTTGAGCAGGGGGTTTATCCCCAGGCAGATCTCTCATCGATGGTCTTCTCTGTGGTGTGAGTAGCTGGCTGGGCCAAAGTGGGGAGGCCCAGACCAATAGGAGATGAATGCGGATTCAGTCCGGTAGGTGCTGGATGCAGCTTCCAGCAAGCAAGGTACAATTAAACAGTGGGGAACCAAATCGTGACCCACTAGCAGGTTGCAGCACATTTATTGTAAAGCAATCACCATACCACCAAGTGGATAGAAGTCCGGTGGCAATATCAGTGTCTCTGAGCAAAACTGGGAGTTCTATGAATTAATCTCCTGGCAGGCCGATCACGTACAACAAATCTTCAGTCTTCTTCAGGTTTAAATCTGGTCACTCTTCAGTGGCTTTGTCACACTCTAATTCGGATACAGTCTGATTACTAAGCCTTTCAAAGGATTCCCTCTCGAGGGACAGCAGGCAGACAGGCCAAACTCAACCTTTCCACCAATCTCCCGTGTGAACTACTCAGAAGCCGCTGCTCGAATCACTCGAGCTGTTCACTCTCCAAACTCTACCTCCAGACTGACTCACTGCAGCAGGCAGCTTGGGAATTTCCCTTCAGTTCAGAAGGTTCTGGTTGGTAGATCCATCAGTCCGTCAAAGCAAGGGCTCCCCCCCTCCAGGTGCATTTAGGGACCAAAGTCTCAAAACTACAGTTCCTACAGAAATTCACTCCCACAAGACCCATGGGGACAGACTCCATTTTAGGGACCCCAAAGGTACTGATTGGCCCATTCTGGCAGTCCAGGACCAAGATGGTGGTAATAAACAGAACTGTCCATGCTGCAAAGAAGGCAGGTTAGACAAACTACAATATCATTACTATTCTAATAAATTATCAGCAAATAAGTGCAGCTTCTAATAGAGCTCCCTCTGTGCAACTAGCAATGGCAGAACGGAGTGATTATCTGGAGCCCAGGTGGGACTCGAGCATAGAAACACTCAGCCCCCTCCCAGATTAAATAAGCACCACGTTATAGGCAGTTCTTAAAGGGACAGAAAACAGAGGCATCAAGGCACTCTCATACAAACATTTTTAAAATGCTAAGACACAGGATGTCAGCCTGGCAGTGGGCATTTAGGCACACCCAAAGAAGACTTTCGGGAACCCCCATTTGTAGGGAGGTTACACCAAAGAGTACTGGTAAACAGCAAAAATATCATAACAGTCTCTGCTGGGCAGAAAAATAAAATAAAAATGAGGAAATAACTGAATAAAATTATGCATCCTAATTAGCCTACATGGTAAGATACACTGTAAAGTATACTGATCACCAAATGCAGTGCGTTTCTTTGAATGCTAGTGCTCAGTTAAAGTATATGAGAATAACAGGGAAGCTTAGAATCATGAAAAAAAATGTCTATGTTATTCCACTGATTTTCAAATAGAACACTGTTCATCTGAACTCCTGATCACATTCATGACCTACTAAGGCCTACCCCACTGGTAGAACCCAATCAGTCAGGACATCTGATGTCATTTCTCCTCCCCTCCTGATTAATACTGGAGTCCCTCAGGGCTCAGTGCTAGGGCCCCTATTATTCTCCTTCTTGCTAAACTACCCTCCATCTGTCTGCTCCTCTGTCACCGCCATACACATGTATGCTAACGATATGGTCCTGTAAGCATCTGGCTCTTGTCCAGCTGAGGTTACATCCAACTTTTAGCAAGACTTCGACAAGGTTCAGCTCGGTTTGCTAACCATCAACTTTTTCTCAACACCAAGAAGACTGTCTCCATGACCTTTGGCACAAGGCAGAGACTCTCTAGGCTTCCCTCCTTGTCTACTTTCCACACCCTTGATGGGACTTTACTTAGGGACACATCCTCCTTCAGGTACCTAGGAGTTTGGCTGGATCAACACCCAAACTTTTCCAGACATATTGACACCATCCAAAAAACACTGCACCCCAAGCTTGGAGCCCTGTTCAGGAACCATAGTTATATCCTCTCTAAGTTAGGCATGAACTTGTTCAGAAGATGATCCTGCCCCTCTTTGACTACTGTGATGTAGTCTATGGTGTTGCTCCCAAGTCCTCCCTGGCCAGATTGGATACCCTTATTCCTTCTGCTGTTTTGTCCTTGATGCTCTCTCTCGCATCCACCACTGTGATCTCTATCATGCCCTATCCTTCCTCTCTCTTGCAAACAGACGACTCCCACTGCGTTAAATTCACCTCCAAGCACTGGCTGGGTGAACTCCCTTCCTACCTTGCCCCCTCATTTATAACACCCCCCACTCCCTCTCACTCTCTTAGTTCGTCTGACTCCCGTACTCCGAAGGTCCCCCGCAAAGCCACCCTCATCAGCCAATCCAGTTACTCACACTGCCTTCCAAAAATGTGGAATTCCCTTCCCCCCTCAAATTCGTCACTCATCCTCCTACTACTCTATCAGTTCTGCCCACAAAAACTTCCTTGCACTTAGCTGATCCTGCTACGACCCTTCCTAACTTCCCCTCTAAGCCCCTGACAAACCCTACCCCTCTTCGGTACCCATGCAATGCCCCTGCTGCAGCTCCACCTCCCACCCACCTAAAAGCCAACATTCCTTCCCTTCCCCGAGTCCCTCCCTTCAGACCTTTCATTGTTCTCTTACTGTGATTTCTCAATCATCTAAAGTTGTACCAAGGGCCTGTCCCTACTCTATCCTAACACCATTAACCCAACTCTTCCCGCCACTTCTACATATCCTAAAGGGCTGGGATTCAGCCTCTTTTCTCTCTCACCTTCACCCTGTCTTCTGTTCTTCTGAAGCCTATTCCCCCTTGCTGCCTACAACCTGCTTCCCTTCTATTGTACTCTACCTCTCCCTGACACAACTTGCTCCCTTCCTGTCATGTTTGACCCCTGCCTTGTGCAGGCACGGTCCTCGGCATACTGGAGGTGTCAGGCCCCAGGAAACTTTTATTCTCCTACCTCTTCCTTCACTTCCTCCTTCCATCCCCTTCCACCACCCCACTTCCATGTCTACTGACATATCTACCTCTCACCTTCCCTTCTCCCCTTCATGTAGCCCTAGCTATGAATGACCCCTAATCTCTAATGCACTTGTAGTTAACTTGCACTTCTGTTATGGCTGACCCCTAATCTCTACTGCACTTGTAGTTAACTTGCACTTCTGTTATACCTTAGCCAACCTGTTCTGCCTGTGTTAACTCCTCACTAACTTCCCTAGATCAAACTACAGCAGTTCTATTCAACCATTTTCTAGCTACACCGTTATGTGTCATTTAGTGTATGCCTAAATGTTATTGTGTTGTTGTATCTATCTAGTCCAAAAGTGTTGTCATAGTATCTATCTAGTTCAAAACTGTTAGCATCCCACTTTTCCATTACTCCTTTGCAGTCTGCTCAAATTATTTGAATGTAATCTACTGTAAATTTATATTGTTTACCAAATCTCTGTAAACTATCCTCATGTTCCCCTAACCCCAGGTTGCACAGGGAGATGAGCAACTTGTTGCTCAGCGTGCCTTTGTGGTGAAACATTTCAACAAATAAAAGACAGATAACCAGTTTCACTTTGTAATAAATACAAGTTTCCTGATCATGACATAAAACTTGTAAATATCACCATTTAAAATACCTAGATATAGGGGCATGGCCTAGCAGTGGCGTGGAATGGACACCTAGAAGAAGAGCTCCGCATTTCATCCCCTGCATTCCCCTTCTATCGCCTTACTAACAGAGTATTTTGTTACATTTCTTAATAGCTTTTACTGTATTGATGTCTGCGACTGCGAAATTGGACAAGAAGCAGGGAAAACTTCCCACAAATCCTCTAAAAGTAGTGCCGGGACTGCAGGCCTACCGAAACTAGGCACTTCTCCTAATAAACAGCCACATAGCCCAGACACAGAGAGACCGCAGATTTCTTCCTCCTCACAATCTATGCAAATATCTGGCGATCAAACAAATATGGCAGAATCCTACCTTAACCTGGAACGATTAATTAAAGATCTAAAATATGACCTTGGCACACGTCTGGAGGCAGGCTTCGACAATGTTACTGCCCCGATCCAGCATCTCCAGCAAGTAGTGAACACTGTGTCAGAAAATGTGGAAAGGCATGAAACACGGCCGCAAGAGGTGGAAACTAGGGTGGGGGACCAGGAAGACAGGCAGAGATAGTGTACCAACAACCTTTCCAGAGCCCTTCAAGAAATCGAGGCCCTCAAGCAGAGTACTGACGATCATGAAAATCATGAACACCGCTGCAAGCTATGGATTGTAGGCCTACCGGAGGGCATAGAAGGAAGAGACTGCCCAGAATTTGTTTGCTCTTGGCTGAAAGCAACTCTTGATCTACCCACATCTACTTCACTGGAGATTTAAAGGGCTCATCGGTCTCCTGGCCCCAAACCCTCTCAAGACCAGAAACCAAGACATGTTATAATAAAATGTTTGCGCTATCAAGATCACCAGCAAATCTTAGAAGCAGCTCACAAGAAGGGGATGATTTTAGTGCAACAAGCCAGAGTCAGCATATTTCCAGATTACTCACTCCATCTCCAGATTCAAAGGCAGGCTTTTGCTGAAGTTAAAAAGCTTCTCCATTCCATAAACTGTGCCTTCACTTAGGCATACCCAGCTCGATTGGTCATTTGACCAGCGGGAACTAACCAAAAGGCCTTCACTTGCCCAACCTCCACTCTGGAGTACGTCAGAGACATGGAATGAAGGAGACATGGGGCTCAGGCAGAACAGCAAAATGACTGATACTTTACACTGCTAGAAGGTACTTTTTAATTTCTTGAAGGTGCGAGATGAGGGGAAGCACACCATCCTGCCCCATAACTCCACTGGAGGCCTACCATGGCTGGGGCAATCACCCCCATCTGCATCGGTATTTTTTGTACTTTGGCCGTTTGTGGCCCACCTTTGCATCTACACGATCTGGATGTGCTGGTGACACCGGGGCCTTGGATTTTCACTTTGGTGGGTCCCCGGATCTCGGTGCTGCTGCAGTTACAAATAAAGGACACTTATTTGGACTCTTTGGTTATTATATCTAAATTTTTTTGTCAGACATTTGTCCAATCAGAGTGGTTCTGATGATTAAAGATGTTATAGAATCAAGCCTGTTATATTTTGCAAGGCATGGGACCAATTTCATTTAATAATTTGAATATGCCTGTTTGGTCGTAGCTGTTTGGAATATTATTATGTTTTTTAATTTTATCTGTGGGGGGGGCCTCAGGAGGCATTGGGCTGGATTGGGGGGTGTCTCGAGGATTTGCTCTTCTCTATTAAGTGATAGGACATATGAGCTATGCAAGCTAAATCTATTTTATCCATATGCTTGGGGGAGTGCCTCTTCTCAATACTTCAGGGAGATCTGGCCACCCCCAAGGGAGCTCTGAGGGAGAAGCGCTGCCGACCCGCCTGAATTGCACCTCAGGAGACCCGCACATTGTTGTGGTAGGTCCTCTTCCCACCCACAAAATGATTGAGGCGATGGAGGGAGGGAAATTACTTTATTGTTTGACAACTATAAATGCGGCCATTCCATTGTTGCAGGGGATGAAGGCTAACTCCACGAGAAGTAGAGGATGTGGAGACTTTTTGTTGGGGAATGGGAGGGGGAGAACTTTGCTAACAGTTTGCTGTATGTGTTTTTACTAATTTTAATACAAAGTGTGGTTACGAAAGAAGGGGCAGAGGGGGGGATGCATGTTGATCTAGTTATGTTTAACAGTTTTCTTGTCCTAGTTCATTTAACTGGGCATGGGGGTAGGAGTGGATTTCTAGTTGGAGTTTACAAAACTTTAGCAGAGCTGATTATACTTTTAAAAGTTGCACACAGTTAACCAAGCAAGGGTCATTTCTACTTTTTCACAGCAATGGACAACCTCACAATTATTTATTGGAATACCAGTGGTCTACGTAATGTGGTTAAATGTAAGCGTATTTGGTCTCAAATAAAAAAAATGCAGGGTGACATTATTTTTCTACAGGAAATTCATTCCACGAGAGAGGAGGTAGACAGACTGGGTCAGTCTTGGGGGGGGGGGCATTTATAGCTGCCCATTTACTTCTAAAGCCTGAGGAGTTGCCATTTGGATCAGGCCCAACCTTCCACACAAGGTTTTATCCTCTGTAGCAGATCCACAGGGCTGATACATTATAGCAGTGGTGACCGTGGGGGGGGAGGGCATAACTTGACTTTGGTGTCCATTTATGGTCTTAACTATGACACCCCCAACTTCTTTACTCACTTAGCAATTACCCAAGCCCCATTCCCTGATAACTTAATTTTAGGGGGGATATGAACACTTATTGGGACCATAGATTGGATCACTCTGGGGTGAAACGAGGCCCTCCCCTGCATGGTGCAGCTGCACTCCGCAGTTTGGCGGAGGGAAGATCTTTAACGGATGCTTTGAGACTTTGCCATCCTACCAGTAGAGAGTACTCTTTCTTTTCACATGCCCATAATCTATATACTAGGCTTGATTACATTTTCTTGCCATCCTCCATGATAGGTAACCTTAAAGGGGCCGAATTTCGGACCTTTGATTATCTCAGACCATGCTCCTCTCAAGGTGGTTGTATATTTGGACAAAGAGACTCCAATGCAATCACAGTGGTGAATGGACCCCTTACTGACCCTAGACCCAAAGTTTACTAGACAACTTAAACAGCACCTTCAAGAATTTATTGAATTCAACCCCCCGGAGACAACTAGTGTGGGAGTGGTGTGGGATACCATAAAGGCTTTTATTACAGGGGAGGCAATTTTCTACTCTTCCTTCCTGAAAAAATCTTGTTTTTACCAGGAAACTCAGCTTGAAAAAGAAATAAAAAAAATAGAGGGAGTTAATATGAGATCAATGTCATTAGGAAAAATAACTAAACTTAAAACTTTGAAGGGTAGACTCAACCAGCTCTCAATTAGGAAGCTGGAATGGGATTTAATTATAACTAAGTCTAACTCATTTTTCGAGGGAGACAAATCTGGTAAATGGCTGGCAGGGATGGTTAAAAAGGAAAAATCTGAGTGTACCATTATTGGTATAGAGGGTCTGGTGGGTGAGATTGTTTATGACCAAATTAAAATCAATTATTCTTTTAAAACATATTATTCAAATGTATATACCTCGGAATACCCCGCAGGAGCCGATCCTCGGGCTTTTCTGAATACCATTGAGTTACCCTGTATGTCATCACAAGATAGAACTAAAGTGGATATCCCGGTGACACTTGAGGAGTTAAGAGAGGCGGTGTGGAATGCTAGGTAGGGAAAGGCCCCGGGACCTGAAGGAATTCCAGTAGAACTCTATGAAGAACTCTGGGATATCTTGGGCCCCTTGATGTTACGTGTTGTGACTGAAGCCCTGGAGTCTGGTATATTGCCCCCTTCCCAATATCTGGCAACCATAACAGTTCTTTCTAAGCTAAGAAAAGACCCTTATAAGTTATTTTCTTATTACCACATATCATTTCTAAATTTGTATTATAAAATGATAGCTAAACTCATTGCCTCTAGACTAGATGGACTTCTTCCCCTACTGGTACACCCTGATCAATGTGGATTTGTGAAGGGGAGACAGGCTAAATATAACATCAGAAGAATTATAGATAAGATGCACAAATGGATGAGGGGCGGGGGGGCCTATTGGCCCTCGATGCTGAAAAAGCCTTTAATCGGGTCGAATGGCCCTTTATGTTGGCAGTTTTAAAGAAATTTGGATTCGGCCCTCAGATATTGCATTGGATCCAAACCCTACATCATTCCCCTAAAGCCCAAATTCTAATGAATGACTACATCTCCTCCCCTTTCCCTCTCAAAAGAGGTACCAGGCAGGGCTGCCTCCTTTCTCCATTATTATATGTTTTAACCATAGAGGCCCTAGCCCAGGGAATTAGGTCGCACAGCGACATCAAAGGTTTTACCTGGAAGGGAAAGGAACACTGGATTTCCCTGTTTGCTGACAACATTTTGCTATATCTCTCCACCTCTGAAAACTCCCTCCCTCTCTTGTCCAAGATATTTGAACTTCACGGGCCCCCTATCTGGACACAAAATCAATTGAGGAAAAAGTGAATGTTTACCTATGGGGAATAGTAAAAATTCCATTCTTGTTGCTGCCACTACAGTAGTACCGTCTTGCCAGATTAAATATTTAGGCATCATTATACCTGCTAAGTTGTCGAACCTAGTTAAGCTTAACATGAAGGCTATAGTGAATGGGGTGAGGGAAGACTGTTTCTCCTGGAAGGCTTTACCTTTGACCCTAATTGGAAGGGTTAACCTGGTCAAGATGTCGGTGGTTCCTCAATGTCTATATATTTTTCAAACTGACCCTCTTTGGGTCCCAAATAGAAACATAGAAACATAGAACATAGAAACATAGAATTTGACGGCAGATAAGGACCGCTTGGCCAACCCAGTCTGCCCATTTCCTACCTACTGGATAAGCTGCAGATCCTAGTTAACCAGCAGCCTACTTCTTTCTACCCCCACCCCCCAGAATTGCCTTATGACTATCCCATGCATGCTTGAAT
The DNA here is from genome assembly GCA_016271365.2 of Neoceratodus forsteri. Taxonomy (NCBI): domain Eukaryota; kingdom Metazoa; phylum Chordata; order Ceratodontiformes; family Ceratodontidae; genus Neoceratodus; species Neoceratodus forsteri. The sequence goes on from CM057453.1 coordinate 1,270,638,462, forward strand.
TCCACCACTGATTTTGACTCCACAACCTCCTCCGGAAGGCCATTCCATGCATCCACAACCCTCTCTGTGAAAAATACTTCCTTAAATTACCTCTAAGCCGCCTCCCCATCTTCAAATTGTGCCCTCTTGTTCTTGCACACCTCTTTTTTTGAAAGATGCTACCCTCTTGGACTTTGTTGATTCCCTTGAGGTACTTGAAAGTTTCTATCATGTCCCCCTCTCCCTCCTTTCCTCGAGGCTATCATATTAAGCTCCTAAGTCTCTCTTCATATGTCTTCGGTGCAGACCCTGCACCATTTAGTGCCCTCCTCTGGACAGCTTCCATCTGTCTATGTCTTTCGGAGATTGGGTCTCCAGAACTGCACACAGTACTCCAGATGGGGTCTCACCAGCTGTCTGTACAGAGGGATAATAACTTCCTGTTTTCTACTGGTGATGCCTCTCCCTATGCATCCCAGTATCCCCCAACCCTCCTTGCTGCCTTCTCCATTGCTTGCCCACCTTTAGGTCATCTGATATGACTACCCCAGGTCCCTTTCCATTTTGTTGTTGTTAGTATCTCACCCCCATTGTGTACTCTTCCCTGGGTTTTGTTTCCCAGGTGCATTACCTGCACTTCTTAGCATTGAATCTAAGCTGCCATACATTTGACCATTCCTCTAACCTTGCCAAGTCCCTTCTCATCCTTTCCACCCCACCCTGTGCATCAACTCTGTTGCAGTCTTAGTGTCATCTGCAAAGAGACATACTTTTCCTTCCAGTCCTTCTGCAATGTCCTTATAAAGACATTGAGGACTGATCCTATCTGAACCCTCTGGTACCCTAGTAACCCTCCTTTCTTCTGAGTGGACTCCATTTACTATTACTCTCTGTGTCCTATTCTCCAGCCAATTCTTTACCCAGGCTGTCATCTTGGGACCCACTCCCAGGCTGGCTAACTTATATATTAATCTTTTGTGTGGGACTGTGTCAAATGCCTTGCTAAAGTCTAGGTAGGCCATGTCCACAGCCCTCCTGATCTACTACTTTGGTCACCCAGTCAAAGAAATCTATCAGATCTGTCTGGCATGACCTTCCGCTGTGAATCCATGCTGCCTAGGGTCTTGTGCCCCTCTGGCCTCTAGATACTCGACAATTATTTCCTTTAGAAGTGATTCCATCCTTTTCCCTATCACTGAGGTTAAACTAACAGGTCTATAGTTTCCTGCTTCTGCCTTGCTCCCACTTTTGTGAAGGGGAATCACATCTGCCCTCCTCCAGTCCTCGGGTACCACCCCATCCTCCCATGATTTGTTAAAGAGGGTAGTCAGTGGTGTCACTAGTTCTACCCTTAGTTAGTTAGTAAATATATTAAAGCCCTGGAAGGAGCCATTACTCAACTACTTTGGCAAAACATGAAGCCCAGAAATAAAAGAGAAGTTTTGCAACTGCCGCTCAGGAGAGGAGGCCTGAGCCTTCCAAGTGTGAAGCATTATTATTTATCAGCCCAACTTACTCATGTACAAGACTTGTCACAGGAGGAGGAGGAGGAGGATAGGCCAGCCTGGGTGGATCTAAAATCCCTTTCTTTTATTCCCATGTACTATCATACGCTGGTGGGACGGTTGAGCCTTCCCTCACCTCCAAAGATAGAAAACCCATGCACAAAAGTGATGTGGAGGGCCTGGGAGATGGCCCACAGCCTGATAGGTTCTGTTGATATGGCCTCCCCGGACACTCCAATATTGACTCTTCTAGAAACGAGAGGAAAATGGACATTGGGGGATGAAAACCTAATGAAGATCTGGCACAACAAGGGATTATTCTTGCTGGGCCATTTTTTAAGAGACGAGGAGATTCCCCCTTTTGGACTCCTGATCAAATTTGACAATATTAATGCTTCACACTTCTTTCTATACCTCCGTATTAAGGAAGCCATATTGAAGTTGAGAAGTTCAGGATCTGATAACCTTACTGGCCACCGGTCACCTTTGTAGGAACTTTTTGTTGGACAATCAACTGATAAATCTTTTAGACCGCTTAGGAGGTGCTATGCATTGCTCCTGGGCACCCTTCCGGACCCCCTAGAGAAAATTAAAGCCCAATGGGAGATAGATATACTACCTGATGCCCTAACAGGGGATGATTGGTTAAACATATTAAAAAACTCCATTAAGTGCTCAGTCAACAATAGATTGCATACAGTACAATACAAAGTCCTTTTTAGAACTTATTTTACCCCTGTATTGGCTCATAAAATCGACCCCACTGCCTCATCACTATGCCCCAAATGTAAAGTCCATGAGGGCTCTTTTTTTCATTTAATCTGGACCTGTCCAAGAGTGCAAGAGTTCTGGAAGGAGTTCAACAGACCTTAGCCAATACCTTAAAGATCCCCCTTAGACTAGATACAGTGGAGGTTTTGTTAGGACTCACCTTGGGGGGAAAAGAGAGGATGACCAGCCCCTCAAGAGGTTTGTGGAGGTTGGGAAATGTATTAGCACTTAAAACCCAGCTATGTACTGGAGATTACCTGAAACCCCTGCAATAGCAGTATGGATTAACTCCCTTATGGAATGCATGAAACTGGAGAGAACTCAAAACCTTGTTAGAAGGCAACTAGATAAATATCAACGAATGTGGGCCCCTCTAGAAGAAGCGATACAACAGACCTGGTTCCTGTTATCTTAGAAGGGCCTGAACTTTACCATTGGTATCGCTGCTATGCTTTTGTTTAGAACTTCACTTGCCTGTAAAGTTGAAGATGAAGAAACTAAAATGTAAAGATGACCTTAAAATATATGCTTTCCACTGTGTGGTAATATGATAAGATATAGTAATATGCTCTGCTATGTAAATAAAGTTTACAAAAAAATTAAAAAATACCTAGACATATGCGAAACATGATAGCAATATTAGTAAATGATGAGTTTTCCAGTACGATCACCTATTAAATGTGTCTGTAAGACAGTCCGAGAGAAACAGAGTGTGATTGCATGTGATTTTGGTCAGGTTGGGGGGTGAACCTTTTGATATAAGCATGTTGCATTCTATTCAGGTCCATGACCACCACTACAATGCTGCAGGTGCCTATCAGACTTATGCTCCTTATACTAATGTCGCTCAGCATGGCCACACCTTCTCCCTACCGCTCAGTGCCACAACCTCTCCCCACCACTCAGTGCCACCCCTGCTCCCCCACGATGCTCACCCATGCCACCCCCATCCCCCACTGATGCACACACCCCTCCAGCAGTTTTAACCCTGCTCACCATGGCCACCAGTCTCCCTTGCAATCCCCACTGTCCGCTCGATCGCTATTCCATGCATCACCTCCATGTGTGGTACAAAAAGCCTAATGCACTGCCACACGAATAAGCGACTGCCCCTACTCAGAAGCATTTCCCTCCTCCTTTTACTATCCAGAAACATCCACCCCAACCCTGGCCCAGGCTCCCTTGTGCTGATGTACCTGCAGCCAACCACAGGCCTCCACATAGGATTCATGAACATATGCAGCATACTAAACAAAACGGCCACACTGCAATGCTGGGTCACCAGACACCAACGCGACATCCTCACAATGGTTGAGACATGGCTCTCAAAGAAAACCCCTAACTCCCTTGTCTCCCTTCCAGGTTACTCACTCTTCAGATTGGACAGAGTGGGCAAGAGGGGTGGAGGCTGTGCAATATACCTGCAAGACTCCCTACTAGCACAAGTCATACCCCCACCTACGCTAGATCATGGTGCCCAAGTCATGTCTGTGAAGGTCTCACCAGACCCCTCCAAGGCCCCCATCATAATCACTGTGGCCTATATACCACCTCACAAGCAAGCCCAAGCTCTTCTGTCTCTGACGGAATACATTACAAGCCTTCACCACAAGTCAGAACACATCCTTCTGGGTGAACTGACCCTAAATTGGCTGGCTGTGTCCACAACCACCTCCAAAGATGCCTTCTCAGCCCTTGAACTCCATCAGATGGTGACCCAACCCACAAGGTACAACTCAGCCGCTGGGTCGCAGACCTTGCTGGACATTGTACTAACTAACCACCTGCATAAAATTGAGGATGTTGTGGTCCTCCCTAACTCCCTCAGTGACCACTCCTCGGTAATCTTTACATGGATGGACAAGCAATCTGCCCCCCCCAACCACCGTGCTTTGTTGCTGCCTCTGCCCCGGCAGTCTTATGAATCTCAAGCATCACCTAGCTCATTGCGACTGGTCACCTATATACCAGGCCACCTCTGTGGACGCAGCTTTAGAATATTTCAACAACACCTTCACCTTAGCCTGTGACACCTTTGCTCCCCTATAAAAGACCCACCAAAAGTGACAAAATGCCCCCTGGATTACCCCATCACTCCTACAGCAGCTCAAGAACTGTGACAACCTTTGGTATAAGGCAAATGAATCGGGCAAACCCACAGACAGGCAAGCCTACCGTGCAGAACAGAACAAATGCACCTGGGCCATCCACAAAGCAAAAGCCGAGCATTATAGAGCCACCTTGACTGCCACCTGGGGCTCATCATGCAAATTTTGGGATAATATAAAAATGCTTAATTATGAAGTTGCGGTCCCCTCCCTCCTCCCAGATCTCTGCAAATGGCTCGGTCACCACTGACCCAAAACAAATTGCTGCTACTCTCAACTCCAACTTTACGGACCTAAGCTCTGTGCTCCCTCCCAATTTCTTCGACCCCACACCCAGCCAAGACCCCCTCCTCCATGTCCCCCTTTCTATCTCTGGACCATCTCCCCCCAGGAAGCCGAACCCTACCTGATCAAGGCCCTAAATGTCACTAGCTCCCTTAATAACCCTCTAGATATCAAACTCCTCTGTCTGGTCCAGGACACACTACTTTTCCCACTAACTGCCCTACTAAATTGCTCTCTCCACCTTGGACAGTTCCCCAGCAAATGGAAAAATGCAGTTGTAACACCCATCCACAAAGGTGGGTATCCACTACTCCCAGGGAACTACTGCTGAATCTCCATTCTCCCCCCCACTGTACAAGGCCCTGGAAAAGGTAGTGGCAGACCAACTGACCAATTACCTAGAATACCCACAACCTGCTGTGTGTGGAGCAGCATGGGTTCTGAGCTGGACACAGCACTACAACAGCTCTCCTTGAACTCTCAAACTACATTCACTCTGCCCTAGACAAGGGACAGCTGTCAGGGGCCGTGTTCATTGTCCTGTCCAAGGCCTTTGACATGGTTAACCACCCCCTCCTGCTGAACACCCTGATGCACATGGGTCTCTCTCAAGATCCCCTAAACTAGTTTGCAAGCTATTTGACCTCCAGGATGCAGTGCGTCGAGATAAATGCTACTGTATCCAGCACCTGCCCCACCCATTCTGAAGTCCCACGGGGCTCCATCCTTGGGCCATTACTTTTTAGCCTGTTTCTGAATACATTTTCTGCCTCATGCTCTGGGAAGATACTTCTGTATGCAGATGACACCATCCTCTGTGCCTCCCATGCAAACCCCGCCAACCCACATGCCTCACTGCTGCACTCATTCAGCTAAGCCAAGCAATGGTTTGCCGAGCACAAGCTAGTACTAAACCAGAAAAAAACTAAAACCATGCTGTTTGCACACTACCAAAGAAAACTAAAAAATGCCCAACTGAAAATCCTGTCCAGCTCACACCACCCCCTAGAGCAGGCCTCATCTTATAAATACCTAGAGATCACGTTCGACCCTGCTCTCACTTTTCATGGCCACATCAGCACACTGGCATCCATGACTAATGTGCGAATCAGCCTCCTCAACCGACACAGGGACTGTCTACCTCCTGAAGCCATGCGTCTAGCCATCACCTCGTCTGTTATGTCACTGGTCAACTACGGCCTACTGGTCTATGCCGCCACTGATGCCACTGCTCTCAAAAAGATGAAAGTAACCATCAACAAAGCCTGCAGGCTCCTGTCAGGGGCTGATCGCATGACCCACACCTGCACCCTCTACGACTGTGCCCAGATCCTCAACCTTGATGAAAGGCTCCAGTTCCAAGCATGTCTAATGGCCACAAATTCACCTCCTTGGACAGACACCCCCAGGAGTGTCGGCCTCCTTGCACCTAGCCACCCCAAAAAGTCCATACATAGATTTTACATAGAAACATAGATTTTGACGGCGGATAAGGACCTCTTGGCCCACCCAGTCTGCCCATTTCCCTGCCTATTGGATAAGCTGCAGATCCTAGTTAACCAGCAGCCTACTTCTTCCTACCCCTACCCCCTAGAATTGCCTTATGACTGTCCCATGCATGCTTGAATTCCACCGCTGTTTTTGACTCCACAACCTCCTCCAGAAGGCCATTACATGCATCCACAACCCTCTCTGTGAAAAAATACTTCCTTAAATTACCTCTGAGCTGCCCCACTTCTATCTTCACATTGTGCCCCCTTGTTCTTCACACCTCTTTTTTGAAAGATGCTACCCTCTTGGACTTTGTTGATTCCTTGAGATACTTGAAAGTTTCTATCATGTCCCCTCTCTCTCCTTTCCTCGAGGCTATACATATTCAGCTCCTTAAGTCTCTCTTCATATGTCTTCCGGTGCAGACCCTGCACCATTTAGATGCCCTCCTCTGGACAGCCTCCATCCTGTCTATATCCTCGAGACTGGGTCTCCAGAATGCCACAGTACTCCAGATGAGGTCTCACCAACTGTCTGTACAGAGGATAATAACTTCCTGTTTTCTGCTGGTGATGCCTCTCCCTATGCATCCCAGTATTCCCCAGCCCTCCTTGCTGCCCTCCCACATTGCTTGCCCACCTTTAGGTCATCTGATATGACTACCCCCAGGTCCCTTTCCATTTTGTTGTTGTTAGTATCTCACCCCCATTGTGTACTCTTCCCTGGTTTTTGTTCTCAGGTGCATTACCTTGCACTTCTTAGCATTGAATCTAAGCTGCCATACATTTGACCATTCTTCTAACCTTGCAAGTCCCTTCTCATCCTTTTCACCCCACCTTGTGCATCAACTCTGTTGCAGATCTTTGTGTCATCTGCAAAGAGACATACTTTTCCTTCCAGTCCCTCTGCAATATAAACATAAAGACATTGAAGAGGACCGGTCTAACACTGAACCCTGTGGTACCCCACTAGTAACCCCCTTTCTTCAGAGTGGACTCCATTTACTATTACTCTCTGTGTCCTATTCTCCAGCCAATTCTTTACCCAGGCTGTCATCTTGGGACCCACTCCCAGGCTGGCTAACTTGTATATTAATCTTTTGTGTGGGACTGTGTCAAATGCCTTGCTGAAGTCTAGGTAGGCCATGTCCACAGCCCCTCCCTGATCTACTACTTTGGTCACCCAGTCAAAGAAATCTATCAGATTTGTCTGGCATGACCTTCCCGCTGTGAATCCATGCTGCCTTGGGTCCTGAGCCCCTCTGGCCTCTAGATACTCAGCAATTCTTTCCTTCAGAAGTGATTCCATCATTTTCCCTACCACTGAGGTTAAACTAACAGGTCTGTAGTTTTCTTCTTATGCCTTACTCCCACTTTGGTGAAGGGGAATCACATCTGCCCTTCTCCAGTTCTCGGGTACCACCCCATCCTCCCATGATTTGTTAAAGAAGGTAGTCAGTGGTGTCACTAGTTCTACCCTTAGTTCTTTTAGAATTCTGGGATGAATCCCATCAGGCCCCATTGCTTTGTCCACCTTCAGTTTTAAGAGTTCTTTCAGAACCCTTTCTTCTGTAAATGGGCTGGTATCAACTTCTGTATCCAGAGTGTTTCTACTGTTTGTTTTAGGTACCTCCCCACTTCCTTTGTAAATACTGAGCAAAATATTTGTTTAGTATCTCTGCCTTTTCACAGTCACCCTCTTCCCACCCTCCTTCTCTTTATTAAGCCTCACTAGCCCTCCCTTGGTCTTCCTTTGCTCCCTGATGTACCTATAAAGGTTTTATCCCCTTCTTAACAGAGTTGGCTATCTTTTCCTCGGTTTGGGCCTTTGCTGTTCTGACTGCCTTCCCAGCTTCCTTTTGCTTTAACTGATACAGTTCTCTGTCCTGCTCCTTCTGTGATTCCTTGTACTTCCTGAATGCTTTCTTTTCTCTTGAACCTTCACTGCCACTTCCTTTGAGAACCATAGTGGTTTCTTACATCATTTCATTTGTTAATTTGCTTACACAAAGGCTTGTTACCTCTGTGATGACAGTTTTATTATTCCCCATTGTTCTTCCCCCTCCTTCCTGCCCATTTGCTAGTGCATTCCTTAGGCACTCACCATTTTAGCAAAGTCAGCCCTCCTAAAGTCCAGTACTTTTGCCTTTGTATGGCTTGACTCTTTGCTGTGTTTACTGTGAACCATACTGATCGATGGTCGCTAGTTCCCAGATGGCTACCCACTTCTACATCTGTGATCTTCTCTTCATCTCCATTTGAGAGAACCAGGTTTAAGATTGCTCCCTCTCGAGTGGGCTCCAATACTAGTTGTCTAAGGCATGCCCCTTGTAGGGCATCTAGAATAACCCCACTCTTTGAAGTGGCTGCTGCAACTGCATTCCAGTTAACATCTGGCATATTCAGATCACCCATCAGCACCATACATGCAGAACAGACACAATAACACTGGCCAGCCCCAGGGTCAGGACAACGCTTGCCCAGAGATCATTCCTACTCATGACCCCTGCCTGGTATAATGCCCTACCATCCTCAGTCACTACCCACACCAAGCTTGGCCCTTTCAAAGTGGCCCTCAAGAATCACCTCTATGCCACATGTACCTGCACCTGTCTGCACTAGTCTTACTGCCATTTCATACTACAGCCTAGTCACTACTAAAGTAGGCCCACACCAAGACAACGTCTAACCTAAGACTGCTCCACTAAACCGCCACCAGGGCCCACTGTCATGTCTCTGCTCTCTTGTTACTCTGCTTAGCTATATAAGCTTATATCACTGCACTGCTAAGGATGTATGAAACCGATAAGATAATACTCTGTATATGTTCGCACCAATGTTTTGTAATGCCTGCACTACTGCACTTCTATGGATACAGTATATGTAACTGCTTAGCACTGCAAAGGATGTATGTAACTGTTTAGCTAATACTCTGTATAGGCACTCATCAATATATTATAATGCTTAATAATGTTTGTACATCTACCGTCCAACTAGTTATGTAACGTTGTCTTTGCTATATTACTTTCATGTCTGTATTTATGTCATCTGACAAAGAGCCTTTGGGAAATGAGTCTACAACTCAAAGGATTGTAATTTTGATATTTTAATAAATAAATAAAAAAATAAATAATATTGTGAACCTGCATGATACCAGCAGTTTAAAAAACAAAAGATGCACACACAAGTTTAATTTATTTCAAACGCCTTTACACATTGACAATTGCAAGCATCTCTTGCTTGTCAATTTCAAGTGAGTCAGTGGGAGCCTACAGGTCACTGGAATTGCATGCTCACACTGTTCTCCATCAGTAAGCACCCAAGGCAGGCAAGGGGGAGCAAGAAAATAGTATGAGGGGGGAGAGAGGAAGGAAGTGCACTGTAATGAATGGAGAGGACGTGGAGAGATGTGCTTCAACTCCATTCAGTATATTGATGCATTCAGTATCCAGCCATGTCCATGTCCCCAGAGCCCTTTTTCTGCATACTTCAACAAGACATCAGCATAGATCTTGCTGTGCAGCCATAAAAAAAGAAGCAGTGACTAATGAAAAGAGGGAAATGAGACCTCAATTGTTCTTCAAAGAGGTGGCTGAAAAGGTAAAGGGTAAACCTGGGCATAATCATATCAGATTACTTAAAAGTGTCCAGGCAGTGCAACAAGGCAGTTGAGAGGGCTAGTGGAATGCTAGCATGCATAGGAAGGGGTATCACCAGCAGAAAGAGGCAGGTGGTATTGCCTCTGTAAAGAAAATTGGTAAGACCACACCTAGAGTACTGTGTCCAGTTCTGGTGAACACATCTCTGGAATGACACAGAGTGGAGGAGGTCCAGAGGAGGGCAGCTGAAATGGTGTAAGGTTTACATCAGAGGCCCTATGAGGAGAGACTTAAGGACCTAAATATGTACACCCTGCAAGACAGAAGGAGGAAGGGAGAATGTGATAGAAAACTTTAAATATCACACGGTAGGAAATAAGGTACAGGAGGGAAGTATTTTTCAGAAAAAAGTGCTCAAGGACAAGAAGGCATTATAAGAAGCTGGAAGTGGGTAGATTCAGGAGAGATGCAAGGAAGTATTTCTTCAAAGAAAGAGTGGTGGATTCCTCAAACAGTCTTTCAGCAAAGGCGGTAGGAGTAAAAACAGTGGTGGGATTGAATAATGCATGTGATAGGCATAAGGGAAACTTAGGGAAGGGAAGGGAGATGAATGGGCCAAAGGTCAAGTAGGACCTGGGATGAAAATGTAGGCAGAGTAAAATGGGCAGCCTGGGCGGGCCAGGTGGCCCTTATCTGCCAAAAAAGTTTATGCTTCTATGTTCTATACTAATGCACGACCAGTTATGCACAAGGCTTTTTCTCCATTAGGCGGTTCTGATGACATCATATGGACATGGAGAGTGTAGGTGGAGAGATCACTGATGTCATCAGAACCCCAAAGTGGAAACACAGCTGAGCTGTGCATTTTATGCACATGTGTTATTATGAATAGTATATGATTTAAAGAATAAAATATAACATGTAGATTTTTATTCTTCCCAAAAATTAGTTTATTTATTTAAAAGAAAATGAAACTCACCCTCATCCAGCTGCTGAAGATCCAAACAAGTGAAGACTGGGCTTCTGTTTTTTTTTTTTTAATAATGAAACAGAATATTTTGTGTTTAGGATGGGTCTGCATTCTGTTTGCTGGGAGAAAATAAAGTAAAACAGTAGATGGCAGGTTCTACCAAAAAATGTCCAAAAACAACATGGACATACAGGGGTCTCAAACAGAAGAAAGTGCACAAATACCCCAGGAGCTGATAATAAATATGTTACAAACTTGAAATTTTTCGGGGTCAGCACATCTTTTTAACTTTTATTGCAGAAAAAAGCATCACATGCAGTAGGACACAGAACATAAAAAGGTTCAATCTCACCCAATCGCGAATATCACCCTTATACTAGTCTCAGGACCCAATAAACAAGTGATTCGTATGGATGGTTGAGCAAATATGTAGCCAGCATCTAAGCAGCGTAGGCAAGAAAAGCAGATATAACGCCAGTGTATGCCAGAAGGCATATGAAATCGACTAAAATGTGCTAAGTCGAAAAAAGGCGTATATGCACGCTACCAAAACACCAATTCACCAAAGCGTACTCCCAGGCGTACCACATGCTGCGTTTAAACCTGTCTCTGGAAAAACGCCAAACAAAATTACCATAGCTGCTGCATGAGCCGCAGAGTCTCCACACGGAAGAGAAAGAAAAACGTCACACTATGACGCGCTTACGTAACGACCAATGAGGTCTTCCTCAGAGCATGACATATCTCCATCTCTCATCCTCTTAAATGCAGCTTGGCACTTAAAGGGACAGAAAGAATTAAATATAATGTAACACCATTGAGCTTACTGAACATCTACAATCTAATAAGGACCACATAATAGATAATCAAAAGACACATAGACAGAATTAAAAAGAAATAAGAGAACAGAGCCGGACAAGTCATGTTCTCCAATTTTGTGGCCTGAGCACGATAAGTCATGGTCATGAATACAAGCATATGTGCACCTTAAATCCATACCAAAAAAAAGTGTGTAAACAATACAAATGATTAAAATAGAACACAAATATAGCATAAATACAAAAAAGCACCAAAAAGGAAACAGAGCCGAAAAGTCTTATTTCCTCATGTGAACAGAGCACGGAAAGTCATATTCACATGTACTTTACCTTTATGTACACAAAATACTAAATAATACTGCTAAGCATTAAAGATAGCTATACATCGGAATGTCATCATTCAGACCAAACGGAGCCATGGTGTTAAGTTCAAAGATCCAAAAAGCTTCCCTTTGTAATAGTTTTACATTCAGGTCTCCACCACAAAACCCCACATCCACTTTTTCAAGGCCGACAAATCTAAGAGTAGCAGGGGACCCATGTTGAACTTCTTGATAGTGACGTGCCATGGCATAGTCCGTATTTTTATTTCTGATAGCTCCTTTGTGTTCCCCTATTCTCAGTTTTAAAGATCTTTTTGTCTGGCCAACATATGATATGTCACAAGGGCAGACCAACATGTATATTACTCCTTGGGTACTACAATTAATGAAAGACTTAATTTCATAACTCTTCCCAGACCTAGGATGATGAAAACTTTTGACATCTGATGTATTAGAACAGTGGACACACCGTCCACATCGAAAGTTGCCTTTAGGGAATGAAGGCAACCAATTTTTGTGTACATCTGTTTTTAGGGAGAATATATGACCTAACTAACATATCTTTCAAATTTTGTCCCTTAGCATAGGAAATCAAGGGACGATTCCATCCCACTTCTTTCAATCTTAGGTCTGAATTTATGACATTCCAGTATTTGTGGATAATTTTACCAATTTTAGGTGCCAAAGGATTGAATTCTGTAATGAAAATCAACTTGTCTTTCTCGTCTTCCTTTTTATAGTTAGAGTCCAATAATGATTCCCTATCCATATTTTCAACCATATGTATACCATTAAGTAAAATTTCTGGTTCATAGCCCCTCACAATAAATCTATCTGTTATTTCTTTTTTTGCTTCATCATAGGGCTTTTCTTCAGAACAAATGTGTTTTGCTCTGATATATTGGTCTTCGGAATGTTAGCAATAACAGATCTTGGATGACAGCTGTCAAATTTCAATAAAGTGTTTCTTGATAGAGGCTTTCTATACAACTTTGTCGAAAGTCCATGTTCTTTCTTTTCAACCAGAATATCTAAATACGGAATACTGTTCATATTGCTTTCATATGTAAACTTTAAATGGGAACAGGTATGGTTTATGTACTCCATGAATTGTTGCAATTCATTTTCAGTCCCAGTCCAGACCATCAAACAATCATCAGTGTAACGTTTCCATAATTTTATGTGCTTCAAAAAGATGTTATTCGATTCATTATAAATATTGGTCTCCTCCCATTCGCTCATATATAGATTTGCCAAACTGGGGGGAAAAGTGGTTCCCATGACAGTACCTTTTGTTTGAATATAGAAAGAGCCATTATACCAAAAATAATTTTGTTCCAATACAAATCGTGCTAGCTGTAATATAAACTGGGTACTCAGTTTTATCCTATTCCTCCGGCTCAAGTTTCTTTGTAGTGCATTTAGACCACCCTCATGGGGGATGTTAGAATATAGACTTTTCACATCTATTGTGACCAATATATCATTCTCTGATATCACAACATCTTGCAAAACTTTTAAAGCATCTTTCGTATCTTTTACATACGATTGGAGGTCTGGAACAAATTTTTGTGCAAGAAAATCTACCTATTTAGACATATTTTCAGTCACAGATTCATTAGCAGAGACAATTAATTAGTCGACCAACCACGGGGAAAATATTTTTGTGTATCTTGACAGGAGGTACAAAACTGGTCTTTGGGCTGGATACTTTAAGAAAATCAGCATCTTTTTGGTAATCTCTCCTTGTTTAAACCATTCTCAATCAATGCGTCTGCTTTAGATTTAATCAATTCCACAGGATCTATATTGATCCTTTGTTAGAAATCTTGATTGTTTAATTGGCTCTACTTCATTATTATAATCATCCAAGCCCACATTACCACTGCACCTCCTTTGTCAGCTTGATTTATCACTACTGAATCAATGTTTTGAGTTCTTGCATAGCTTTCTTTTCTTTAATGGTCATATTTTGTGTATAGTACTTATCATTATTATTTTTGATTAATTTATGCACATCCCCATTGCCAAGTTGCAAAAGGTGTTAATAGTATGATTGGAATGTGGGGGGTTGTAGGAAGAAGGCCTTTTGAAAGGAGTTGTTTCCCTGGTAGTATCATTTATCGCAGGGAGTGAATTTACCATATTAAAATGGTCTTTCAAATGTATCTTTCTGAAAAATCTAAATAAGTCTAACTCAACTTGGAAAGGATTGACTTTAGTAGTAGGGACGAAGCTTAAACCCTTAGATAGAACCTGGGTCTGGGTGGCAGTTAATTGTATATTTGATAGATTTATGACCTCCAATTCAGATTCCTTGGACGTGGAGATCTCCTCACCCCCCCCAGTTCTGTCTCCCTCTGTAATTCTGCTTTCCTCTGTTGCCTCTCATACCTCTCCTCTTCCTCCTCCCTTCCTCTTCATGTTCTACATGGTCTAGCATTTCCAAATCTTGGTTGTTGCCTAAAAAACATCTATTTTCATTAGCCCGGTGATTATCCTCCAAATCACTATCTGGCCCTGATGAAATATTCATTTCATCACCATTTGGTAACATTGAATATTGATTAGTCAAAGGTGCAGTTTTCTTACCCCCCTGCCAAGAATACACAGTTCCCATTTTGTAGTCTTTTTTGTCTCTGACGTATTTCTTCTGTTAATATTGAATGAGATCTGTCTGAAATTTAGATATGGTAAGGTTGATTTTTCTGATAGGAATCAAAATCTGCCGGGAAACGTTCTTTAATTTCACCAACAAGGTACTTGATTCCTGTGATGCTAAATCAGATTCCTTTTGGCCTTTTAATTGTAAGGAACATCAAATCGTAGCTACATTTATTCAAAATTCTCTCCAGTCATGTAAATATTCTAAATCTTCCATGCCAAATGAAAGTGGTTTTTGTATCCTCATACCTTGTGGCATTTTTCGTTCCCTCCAATACTGTGATAGAAAAGCAGCATGTAAATCAAATCTAATGATTTCTTTCTGTAGATATTCATAGCTCCTGAAATCGATATTGTCTCTAATACCATGTACGCCCACTCCTGATAGAAGAGCTTGTACTCTTTCTACTGATAACAAAATGTCCTTCCCTACTTCATCAGTGAAGGATAAACCTTCTACTGTAGGTGGTACTGATGCCATGGAAATATCTCTGGAGCACCCCAAAGCAGTATCAGCTCCTTTGAAAACTGCTACATATAGGTTCTACCAGAAAATGCCAAAAACAACATGGACATATAGGGGTCTCAAACAGAAGAAAGTGCACAAATACCCCAGGAGCTGATAATAAATATGTTACAAAGTTGAAATTTTGAGGTGTCAGCACATCCTTTTAACTTTTATTGCAGAAAAAGGCATCACATACAGTAGGACACAGAACATAAAAAAGGTTCAGTCTCGCCCAATCACGAATATCACCCTTATACTAGTCTCAGGACCCAATAAACAAGTGATTCGTATGGATGGTTGAGCAAATATGTAGCCAGCATCTAAGCAGCGTAGGCAAGAAAAGCAGATATAACGCCAGTGTATGCCAGAAGGCATATGAAATCGACTAAAATGTGCTAAGTCGAAAAAAGGCGTATATGCACGCTACCAAAACACCAATTCACCAAAGCGTACTCCCAGGCGTACCACATGCTGCGTTTAAACCTGTCTCTGGAAAAATGCCAAACAAAATTACCATAGCTGCTGCATGAGCCGCAGAGTCTCCACACGGAAGAGAAAGAAAAACGTCACACTATGACGCGCTTACGTAACGACCAATGAGGTCTTCCTCAGAGCATGACATATCTCCATCTCTCATCCTCTTAAATGAAGCTGGCATAAGGGACAGAAAGAATTAAATATAATGTAACACCATTGAGCTTACTGAACATCTACAATCTAATAAGGACCACATAATAGATAATCAAAAGACACATAGACAGAATTAAAAAGAAATAAGAGAACAGAGCCGGACAAGTCATGTTCTCCAATTTTGTGGCCTGAGCACGATAAGTCATGGTCATGAATACAAGCATATGTGCACCTTAAATCCATACCAAAAAAAGTGTGTAAACAATACAAATGATTAAAATAGAACACAAATATAGCATAAATACAAAAAAGCACCAAAAGAAACAGAGCAAAAAGTCTTATTTCCTCATGTGAACAGAGCACGGAAAGTCATATTCACATGTACTTTACCTTTATGTACACAAAATACTAAATAATACTGCTAAGCATTAAAGATAGCTATACATCGGAATGTCATCATTCAGACCAAAGCGACCATGGTGTTAAGTTCAAAGATCCAAAAGCTTCCCTTTGTAATAGTTTTACATTCAGGTCTCCACCACAAAACCCCACATCCACTTTTCAAGGCCGACAAATCTAAGAGTAGCAGGGGACCCATGTTGAACTTCTTGATAGTGACGTGCCATGGCATAGTCCGTATTTTATTTCTGATAGCTCCTTTGTGTTCCCCTATTCTCAGTTTTAAAGATCTTTTGTTCTGGCCAACATATGATATGTCACAAGGGCAGACCAACATGTATATTACTCCTTGGTACTACAATTAATGAAAGACTTAATTTCATAACTCTTCCCAGACCTAGGATGATGAAACTTTTGACATCTGATGTATTAGAACAGTGGACACCGTCCACATCGAAATTGCCTTTAGGGAATGAAGGCAACCAATTTTTGTGTACATCTGTTTTAGGGAGAATATATGACCTAACTAACATATCTTTCAAATTTTGTCCCTTAGCATAGGAAATCAAGGGACGATTCCATCCACTTCTTTCAATCTTAGGTCTGAATTTATGACATTCCAGTATTTGTGGATAATTTTACCAATTTTAGGTGCCAAAGTTGAATTCTGTAATGAAAATCAACTTGTCTTTCTCGTCTTCCTTTTTATAGTTAGAGTCCAATAATGATTCCCTATCCATATTTTCAACCATATGTATACCATTAAGTAAAATTTCTGGTTCATAGCCCCTCACAATAAATCTATCTGTTATTTCTTTTTGCTTCATCATAGGGCTTTCTTCAGAACAAATGTGTTTTGCTCTGATATATTGGTCTTCGGAATGTTAGCAATAACAGATCTTGGATGACAGCTGTCAAATTTCAATAAAGTGTTTCTTGATAGAGGCTTTCTATACAACTTTGTCGAAAGTCCATGTTCTTTCTTTTCAACCAGAATATCTAAATACGGAATACTGTTCATATTGCTTTCATATGTAAACTTTAAATGGGAACAGGTATGGTTTATGTACTCCATGAATTGTTGCAATTCATTTTCAGTCCCAGTCCAGACCATCAAACAATCATCAGTGTAACGTTTCCATAATTTTATGTGCTTCAAAAGATGTTATTGATTCATTATAAATATTGGTCTCCTCCATTCGCTCATATATAGATTTGCCAAACTGGGGGGAAAAGTGGTTCCCATGACAGTACCTTTTGTTTGAATATAGAAAGAGCCATTATACCAAAAATAATTTTGTTCCAATACAAATCGTGCTAGCTGTAATATAAACTGGGTACTCAGTTTTATCCTATTCCTCCGGCTCAAGTTTCTTTGTAGTGCATTTAGACCACCCTCATGGGGGATGTTAGAATATAGACTTTTCACATCTATTGTGACCAATATATCATTCTCTGATATCACAACATCTTGCAAAACTTTTAAAGCATCTTTCGTATCTTTTACATACGATTGGAGGTCTGGAACAAATTTTTGTGCAAGAAAATCTACCTATTTAGACATATTTTCAGTCACAGATTCATTAGCAGAGACAATTAATTAGTCGACCAACCACGGGGAAAATATTTTTGTGTATCTTCGGCAGGAGGTACAAAACTGGTCTTTTTGGGCTGGATACTTTAAGAAAATCAGCATCTTTTTTGGTAATCTCTCCCTTGTTTAAACCATTCTCAATCAGTGCGTCTGCTTTAGATTTAATCAATTCCACAGGATCTATATTGATCCTTTGTTAGAAATCTTGATTGTTTAATTGGCGCTCTACTTCATTATTATAATCATCCAAGCCCCACATTACCACTGCACCTCCTTTGTCAGCTTGATTTATCACTACTGAATCCAATGTTTTGAGTTCTTGCATAGCTTTCTTTTCTTTAATGGTCATATTTTGTGTATAGTACTTATCATTATTATTTTTGATTAATTTATGCACATCCCCATTGCCAAGTTGCAAAAGGTGTTAATAGTATGATTGGAATGTGGGGGGTTGTAGGAAGAAGGCTTTTTGAAAGGAGTTGTTTCCCTGGTAGTATCATTTATCGCAGGGAGTGAATTTACCATATTAAAATGGTCTTTCAAATGTATCTTTCTGAAAAATCTAAATAAGTCTAACTCAACTTGGAAAGGATTGACTTTAGTAGTAGGGACGAAGCTTAAACCCTTAGATAGAACCTGGGTCTGGGTGGCAGTTAATTGTATATTTGATAGATTTATGACCTCCAATTCAGATTCCTTGGACGTGGAGATCTCCTCACCCCCCCCCCAGTTCTGTCTCCCTCTGTAATTCTGCTTTCCTCTGTTGCCTCTCATACCTCTCCCTCTTCCTCCTCCCCTTCCCTCTTCATGTTCTACATGGTCTAGCATTTCCAAATCTTGGTTGTTGCCTAAAAAACATCTATTTTCATTAGCCCGGTGATTATCCTCCAAATCACTATCTGGCCCTGATGAAATATTCATTTCATCACCATTTGGTAACATTGAATATTGATTAGTCAAAGGTGCAGTTTTCTTACCCCCCTGCCAAGAATACACAGTTCCCATTTTGTAGTCTTTTTTGTCTCTGACGTATTTCTTCTGTTAATATTGAATGAGATCTGTCTGAAATTTAGATATGGTAAGGTTGATTTTTTCTGATAGGGAATCAAAATCTGCCGGGGGAAACGTTTCTTTTAATTTCACCAACAAGGTACTTGATTCCTGTGATGCTAAATCAGATTCCTTTTTGGCCTTTTTAATTGTAAGGAACATCAAATCGTAGCTACATTTATTCAAAATTCTCTCCCAGTCATGTAAATATTCTAAATCTTCCATGCCAAATGAAAGTGGTTTTTGTATCCTCATACCTTGTGGCATTTTTCGTTCCCTCCAATACTGTGATAGAAAAGCAGCATGTAAATCAAATCTAATGATTTCTTTCTGTAGATATTCATAGCTCCTGAAATCGATATTGTCTCTAATACCATGTACGCCCACTCCTGATAGAAGAGCTTGTACTCTTTCTACTGATAACAAAATGTCCTTCCTTACTTCATCAGTGAAGGATAAACCTTCTACTGTAGGTGGTACTGATGCCATGGAAATATCTCTGGAGCACCCCAAAGCAGTATCAGCTCCTTTGAAAACTGCTACATATAGGTTCTACCAGAAAATGCCAAAAACAACATGGACATATAGGGGTCTCAAACAGAAGAAAGTGCACAAATACCCCAGGAGCTGATAATAAATATGTTACAAAGTTGAAATTTTGAGGTGTCAGCACATCCTTTTAACTTTTATTGCAGAAAAAGGCATCACATACAGTAGGACACAGAACATAAAAAAGGTTCAGTCTCGCCCAATCACGAATATCACCCTTATACTAGTCTCAGGACCAAATAAATAAGTGATTCGTATGGATGGTTGAGCAAATATGTAGCCAGCATCTAAGCAGCGTAGGTGAGAAAAGCAGATATAACGCCAGTGTATGCCAGAAGGCGTATGAAATCGACTAAAATTTGCTAAGTTGAAAAAAGGCTTACATGCACGCTACCAAAATGCCAATTCACCAAAGCATACTCACAGGCATACCGCGTGCTGCATTTAAACCTGTCTATGGAAAAACACCAAACAAAATCGCCATAGCCGCCGCATGAGCCGCAGAGTCTCCACACGGAAGAGAAAGAAAAACGTCACACTATGACACGCTTACGTATTGACCAATGAGGTCTTCCTCAGAGCATGACATATCTCCATCTCTCATCCTCTTAAATGCAGCTCGGCACTTAAAGGGACAGAAAGAATTAAACATAATGTAACAACATTGAGCTTACTGGACATCTACAATCTAATAAGGACCACATAATAGATAATCAAAAGACACATAGACAGAATTAAAAAGAAATAAGAGAACAGAGCCGGACAAGTCATATTCTCCAATTTCGTGGCCAGAGCACGATAAGTCATGGTCACGAATACTAGCATATGTGCACCTTAAATCCATACCAAAATAAGCGTGTAAACAATACAAATGATTAAAATATAACACTAATATAGCATAAATATACAAAAAAGCACCAAAAAGGAAACAGAGCCGGAAAGTTTTATTTCCTCATGTGAACAGAGCATGAAAAGTCATATTCACATGTACTTCACCTTTATGTACACAAAATACTAAATAATACTGCTAAGCATTAAAGATACCTGTAGCTATAAATCGGAATGTCATCATTCAGACCAAACGGGACCATGATGTTATGTTCAAAGATCAAAAAAGCTTCCCTTTGTAATAGTTTTACATTCAGGTCTCCACCACGAAACCCCACATCCACTTTTTCAAGGCCGACAAATCTAAGAGTAGCAGGGGACCCATGTTGAACTTCTTGATAGTGACGTGCCATGGCATAGTCCATATTTTTATTTCTGATAGCTCCTTTGTGTTCCTCTATTCTCAGTTTTAAAGATCTTTTTGTCTGGCTAACATATGGCATGCCACAAGGGCAGACCAACATGTATATTACTCCTTGGGTATTGCAATTAATGAAAGACTTAATTTCATAACTCTTCCCAGACCTAGGATGATGAAAATATTTGGCATCTGATGTATTAGAACAGTGGACACACCGTCCACATCGAAAGTTGCCTTTAGGGAATGAAGGCAACCAATTTTTGTGTACATCTATGTTTTTAGGGATAATATATGACCTAACTAACATATCTTTCAAATTTTGTCCCTTAGTATATGAAATCATGGGACGATTCCATCCTACTTCTTTCAATCTTAGGTCTGAATTTATGACATTCCAGTATTTGTGGATAATTTTACCAATTTTAGGTGCCAAAGGATTGAATTCTGTAATGAAAATCAACTTGTCTTTCTCATCTTCATTTTTATAGTTAGAGTCCAATAATGATTCCCTATCCATATTTTCAACCATATGTATACCATTAAGTAAAATTTCTGGTTCATAGCCCCTCACAATAAATCTAGCTCTTATTTCTTTTTTTGCTTCATCATAGGACTTTTCTTCAGAACAAATTCGTTTTGCTCTGATATATTGTCCCTTCGGAATGTTAGCAATAACAGATCTTGGATGACAGCTGTCAAATTTCAATAAAGTGTTTCTTGATAGAGGCTTTCTATACAACTTTGTCGAAAGTCCATGTTCTTTCTTTTCAACCAGAATATCTAAATAAGGAATACTGTTCATATTGCTTTCATATGTAAACTTTAAATGGGAACAAGTATGGTTTATGTACTCCATGAATTGTTGCAATTCATTTTCAGTCCCAGTCCAGACCATCAAACAATCGTCAATGTAACGTTTCCACAATTTTATGTGCTTCAAAAAGATGTTATTCGATTCATTATAAGGCCACTGATTTACGGTGATTAAAACAATTAAATTCCTTTTTCAAGACTTAAGATTCCGGAATTTCACTGGTGATTGTTACTCTAATTTCCAGATTTTACTGGGATTCTGCTATCATTCTTTTAGTATGTGCATAAATAATCAGAATTAAAGAAGGCTTAATATACATAGCATTAAATAAAGCAAACTGAAAATAGTACAGGAAGGAATTAAAAGAAAAACACTCTTTTTTATAGATTTACTGATCTGATAGAAAATGCCAGATTCCATGAAATCTTCGTTTTTACCGGTCTTCAGGCAGCCCTAATTCCAGAATTTTACCAGATTTTCCGGTAAAAACCGAAAAACAGTGGCCTTGATTATAAATATTGGTCTCCTCCCATTCACCCATATATAGATTTGCCAAAATGGGGGCAAAAGTGATTCCCATCGCAGTAACTTTTGTTTGAATATAGAAAGAGCCATTATACCAAAAATAATTTTATTCCAATACAAATCGTGCTAGCTCTAATATAAACTGGGTACTCAGTTTTATCTTATTCCTCCGGCTCAAGTTTCTTTGTAGTGCGTTTAGACCACCCTCATGGGGGATGTTAGAATATAGACTTTCCACATCTATTGTGACCAATATATCATTCTCTGATATCACAACATCTTGCAATACTTTTAAAGCATCTTTCATATCTTTTACATACGATTGGAGGTCTGGAACAAATTTTTGTGCAAGAAAATCTACCTATTTAGACATATTTTCAGTCACAGATTCATTAGCAGAGACAATTGGTCGACCAACCACAGGGAAAATATTTTTGTGTATCTTCGGCAGGAGGTACAAAACTGGTCTTTTTGGGCTGGATACTTTAAGAAAATCAGCATCTTTTTTGGTAATCTCTCCAATGTTTAAACCACTCTCAATCAGTGCGTCTGCTTTAGATTTAATCAATTCCACAGGATCTAAATTGATCCTTTGATAGAAATCTTGATTGTTTAATCAGCGCTCTACTTCTTTATTATAATCATCCAAGCCCCACACTACCACTGCACCTCCTTTGTCAGTTTGTTTTATCACTACTGAATCCAATGTTTTGAGTTCTTGTATAGCTTTCTTTTCTTTAATGGTCATATTTTGTGTATAGTACTTACTATTATTATTTTTGATTAATTTATGCACATCCCCTGTTACCAAATTGCAAAAGGTGTTAATAGTATGATTGGAATGTGGGGGGTTGTAGGAAGAAGGCTTTTTGAAAGGAGTTGTTTCCCTTGTAGTATCACTTATCGCAGGGAGTGAATTTGCCATATTAAAATGGTCTTTCAAATGTATCTGTCTGAAAAATCTAAATAAGTCTAATTCAACTTGGAATGGATTGACTTTAGTAGTAGGGACGAAGCTTAAACCCTTAGATAGAACCTGGGTCTGGGTGGTAGTTAATTGTATATTTGATAGATTTATGACCTTCAATTCAGATTCCTTGGACGTAGAGATCTCCTCACCCCACCCAGTTCTGTCTCCCTCTGTAATTCTGCTTTCCTCTGTTGCCTCTCATACCTCTCCCTCTTCCTCCTCCCATTCCCTCTTCGTGTTCTATATGGTCTAGCATTTCCAAATCTTGGTTGTTGCCTAAAAAAACATCTATTTTCATTAGCCCTGTGATTATCCTCCAAATCACTATCTGGCCCTGATGGAATATTCATTTCATCACCATTTGCTTTTCCCGCCTGCGCTGCTTAGATGCTTGCTACATATTTGCTCAACCATCCATATGAATCACTTGTTTATTGGGTCCTGAGACTAGCATAAGGGTGATATTCGTGATTGGGTGAGATTGAACCTTTTTTATGTTCTGTGTCCTACTGTATGTGATGCTTTTTTCTGCAATGAAAGTTAAAAGGATGTGCTGACCCCAAAGAATTTCAAGTTTGTAACATATTTATTGTCAGCTCCTGGGGTATTTGTGCACTTTCTTCTGTTTGAGACCCCTATATGTCCATGTTGTTTTTGGACATTTTTTGGTAGAACCTACTGTATATATAGCAGTTTTCAAAGGAGCTGATACTGCTTTGGGGTGCTCCAGAGATATTTCCATGGCATCAGTACCACCTACAGTAGAAAGTTTATCCTTCACTGATGAAGTAGGGCAGGACATTTTGTTATCAGTAGAAAGAGTACAAGCTCTTCTATCAGGAGTGGGCCTATATGGTATTAGAGACAATATCGATTTCAGGAGCTATGAATATCTACAGAAAAAAATCATTAGATTTGATTTACATGCTGCTTTTCTATCACAGTATTGGAGGGAACGAAAACTACCGCAAGGTATGAGGATACAAAAACCTCCTTCATTTGACATGGAAGATTTAGAATATTTACATGATTGGGAGAGAATTTTGAATAAATGTAGCTACGATTTGATGCTTCTTACAATTAAAAAGGCCAAAAAAAGAATCTGATTTAGCATCACAGGAATCAAGTACCTTGTTGGTGAAATTAAAAGAAAAGTTTCCCCCGGCAGATTTTGATTCCCTATCAGAAAAAAATCAACCTTACCATATCTAAATTTCAGACAGATCTCATTCAATATAAACAGAAGAAATACTGCAGAGACAAAAAAAAAGACTACAAAATGGGAACTGTGTATTCTTTGGCAGGGGGCTAAGAAAACTGCATCTTTGACCAATCAATATTCAATGTTACCAAATGGTGATGAAATGAATATATATATATCAAATAAACCTATCAGAGTGATGAAGGCCGACCTCACCCTAGCTCTGTCAGTTAACTCTACTTGCCAATACTCCTTTGTCAGGTCAATACAGTAGTTTTAAGGTATGTCACCCCTCCCAACTTGTCTGGGAGTTTGTCCGTCCGGGGCATCGGGTGGGCATCTGTCTTCATGACTGCATTCAGTCCATGATAGTCCACACAGAAATGAGTAAAGCCATCTGGATTGGGCACAAGAACTACAGGTGAGGCCCAGGGGCTGTGGGATCTCTGGATTACCTCTAAATCCAGCATTTCCTCCACCTCCCTCCTAATGCCCTTTTGGACAGCCTCTGACACCCGATATGCTGTCCACCATATGGGCGTCTGTGTCCCAATCTCCACATCATGCATTGCTAAGGGGTTAGTCCAGGCTTGGTGCCAAACAGGGGGCCAAGTCTGCTAAAACCTCCCTTACTTCCTGGATCTTGTCCGGGACCAGCTGGGGTGACAATTTAACTGCCTCCACAGAGGACTTCCACTTGATTTCTTCCAGCAAGTCCAGATGGGGGTCTCCTTCATCCATCCCCTCCCCAGGACTACATACTGCAAACACCATATCAGCCCTATTAGCATATGGCTTCATCATGTTGACATGGTACATTCTGTCTGTATGTCTTCTGTCAGATAACTCTATGATACAGTTCACCTCATTTACCTTTCTAACTACTTTGTATGGTCCTGCCCACTCAGCCTGCAGCTTGTCTTTCCAGACCAGAATAAGGACCATAACTTCCTGACTCACCGTGTATGAGCGAGCTCTGGCTCTGCAGTCATACCACACTTTTTGCTTCTGTTGGGCAGCTGCCAGATTGCTCTGGGCTGTCCTCATAAGCTCCTTCAGCCTTTCCCTAAACCTAAGGATGTAATCCACTATGGGAGTGCCCTGGGTGGTGTGCTTGCCTTCCCAGTCCTCCCTGTTCAAGTCTAGGGGCCCATGTACCCGGCATCCATATAAGAGCTCAAAGGGTGAAAATTCTGTTGAATCTTGGGGCACTTCCCTGTATGCAAACAAGAGGTGTGGAAGGTATTTCTCCAAGTCCCTCCCATGCTGTTCAGCAAATGCTTGGAGCATTGACTTCAGGGTAGCATTAAATCTCTCCACAAGCCCATTGTCTTGTGGGTGATAAGGTGTCATGTGCCTCTGCACCACCCCACACTTCTCCCACAAACATTTCATCAGGTCCAACATGAGGGAACACCCTGTATCAGTGATAACCTCCTGCAGAAACCCGAAATGGGAAAAAATCCCAAGTAAGATATCTGCCACTTTGTCTGTCCTCAGTGAGGATAGGGTAACTGCCTCTGGATACCGGCTGGCATAATCCACCACAGTCAGGATAAACCTCTTCCCGTAGGAGCTGGGGTATTTAAAGACCCCACAATATCCATTCCCACCCTCTGGAATGGCTCCTCCACTATTGGCAATGGAATTAGGGTGGCTTGGGTTTTCTTACCTGCCTCCCCTATTTTTTGGCACCAGTGAGAAGACTTGCAATACTCCTTCACCTGCGGGGTGAAGTCTTGTCAATAAAAATTCTGCACCAACCACTGTGTAGTGCACATGATTCCCAGATGACCAGACAAGGGAATACAGTGTGCAGTCTTGAGCAACTGCTCACGGTACCCCTGGGGAATGACAAGCTGCCTGCCTATCACTACTCTCTCTGTCTTCACATCCTGAGTATACATCAGTCCTTTTTTCCAATAAACCTTATGTTTATCATCACCTCCCTGTGCTCCGTCAGAGTCTTCCCAAGCTCTCAGCTTCTCTAGACTAGGGTCTCTTTTCTGAGCAGCTGCAAACTCCTTACACATTCCAAAGGCATGAGACAGGTCCCCTTCAGTCTCTAAACTAGGGTCCTCAGCACTAGCATCAGGGCACTCAGGATCACTGTCATCCCTAACCCTCTGACAATGGGTCACCCCTCCTTCTACAGAGTAACTCTCCATAGCTGTGTGGTTAACTGCTACTGGGGAAATTTCTACCCCCCCTTTCATTAGTCTCCATATCAGGAGACACAGGCTGGGGAAACAGCCTCCCAGTGGTTTCCACAATGGCTTCTATGGGGTCTAGGGAACTACAATTTTCCCTTGCTGCTTGGCTATGGGTAACTGTACACACCATCTGCTGTTTGAGATTGTTGCCAAGGATGACATCAACTGCTAACATTTTGGCTACAGCCACCTATTGCACATTTCCCCCTGTTTCACCCTAGTCTAGGAGAACACTAGTGAGTGGCAATGTTTTCTCCTCACCAGTGAACCCTTGTACTGTTACAAATTTATTGAGTTTAAGCTGACTAGGCTCTATCAAATCCCCTTTTACCAGCATCAGGGATGCCCCAGTGTCTCTTAACCCTTGTGTCTGTATACCATTCACCGTGACTGGGTACATGTGTTCTGTCATGTTCACAGGCATGCTTCCAGGGACACACAAACAACCCACTTCTTTCCTAGCCCCATTTTGCATATTGCTCATCCTTTTGGGACACTGTCTGGCAATATGCTCAGTTTCTTTACAAACCCAACATTCATTTCTTTTCTCAGAGAAATCTTTTCTTTGAAACCTGGGGCTAACTGGTTTTGGTGGAGGCAGTGAAGGTTTTAGCTGCCCTGAAGGCATGCTTTTCATGTTCTGCACTGCCATGCCCACCCCATTCGCTCTCAGAGCAGGTCTGCTCTTGGCATAGCTGTCTGAGAGTTCAGCAGCCTCTTGCACTGTTTTGGGATCTCGGTCCTTTAGCCAGGTTTTCAGCTCTGCTGGGCATGCCCAAAAAAAACTGCTCTAACAATATAGCATTTTCAATTTTATCTACAGAGTTTGCTTCAGTTCCTTCCCACCAACGTTTTAAACATTGACGTTGTTTCATGGCTAGCTCCTCATAGCTCATGCCAGGGCGTCTCCTGAGTTTATGGAATTTAGCTCTGTTTGCTTCTGCAGTTTAATCAAACTTTTTAAAAGTGCAGCTTTAAGTTTTCTGTAATCATTACTGTCCTCTTTGTCCATTTGACTCAATGCATCCTGAGCATTCCCGGTAAGTAGAGGGGATAGCTGGAAACTCCAGAACCCTCTAGGAATATTTGCCCGAATACAAACTTTTTCAAAGGAATTTAAAAAGGCATCCATATACTCCCCCTCTTTAAATTCAGCTATCACTTTTGAATTTAATTTGTACCCCAGTCCTGTAGTTCCAGTTAAACCCAAGCCACTTACCTGCTCTGGTGCTGGTTGTTGGAGTTGTAGCTTCTCCAGTTCATGTTGCCTCTGGTGCTCATGCTCCTCTCAGTCTGCCTCTCGCTATTCACAGTCCGCTTCTCACCATTCTCACTCCCTCTTCTCCTCTGCAACTCGTTGCTCTCACTCAGCCTCTCTCTCTGTTCTCACTCCCTCTTCTCCTCTGTGGCTTGCTTCCCTTGCTCAGCATCTCTCTGGAACTCCAGCTCCATTCTGCACAACTCAATCTGCAGCATGATTGCTTCTGGCTCCAGAATGCTGGTGACCTTCCTCTGCTGCTGTGGCCCTGGGCTTGCACTGGCCCTGCTGTCAACCCTACCAGATCTGGAACTGCACTGGCTGCTGGCCCCTCCACACCCAAGGTTTGGTCCTTTCCAGTCACAGACTGTGACTCAATGCTCTGGGCATCTGCTGCCATCAGGGCATCCATGAAGTTCTGCTTGATGGCTCTCCCCTTGTGCAGGACTCATCTGTTCTGGCACAAATGCCTCAAGTAGTCTACAGTGTATCTTCTTCCCTAACTATGGCTACTCTAACTTGCACTTTAGAAAAAAAAATAAAACAGGTAGGAACTTGACTGTAAGTAAAATTATATAGTTCTATTTCCTTTTTTAAAAATAAATCACTGCCTTATTTTGTAAGTGAGCTGTACAGTATTAAGCTGACACACTAAACAGTTAAAGCTTGTGTTACCAATTTTTTCACACTGCTGCCAACCAAATCTGTCATAAACGCATTCAACAGGTCAGACCCTCTGCTCCCACAGTGCCAACCTCAGAGTGCAATAGTGTGAACAGGTAACAGACAGAGTAACCCTCCTGTCTGCTTTTGGGTCTGAATCATTTTAGTCTCAAGTTCTGGGGAGATTCAAACTGTGAACCGTATGATAGCATACCCAATATACAGGCTCAGATACGTACCCTCTTTGGGGATTGTGGCACAATCTTTTACCAGGGGCACCAAGCCAGGCTTTCAAAATGAACCCTTAAAACTCTATAAAAGACCTTAGGTATATTCCTTACCTTTTCCCCATTTAGTAACACCATCAAGCTGTTGAACAATTTTGTTAATCGTAACCCTCTATATGTCACATGCAAAAAGAACTGGCAGACACCCAGGCAGTCTTTCAAAGAATAGGTACTTTACTAAAAGATGATAATAAAAATGAAAAATGTAAACACAGAACAATATATCAAAGAGCTCACAATCACATAAAAGAACAAGGGAAAATTACAAAGCAAAACTGCTACCACAATACAGTTAGATTTTTTCTATCTAATGTATTACCCTTGTAAGTGCTTAAGTTTGTTTCTCTTGGAGACCCAAAATAATATGACAAATTCCCCAGTTACAAGGATATATTTCAACCTCATCTCCCACCCCCTTGGTGAGTCATCTACCTCCTCCTTTTAGAATATAAAATTACAAATAATGATTTCCTATCAGGAGATATTTTAAATAATATGACTTCAGAAGAAAAAAGAAATTTCCTAGATTATGACAGTCTTTAATCAAGCCTTTCCTTTGAACTGGTGGCTGGTTCCTGTTTTCCCAAGGAACACCAAAGGGTTTACAACTTTTAACACCTTGTTGGTATAAAATGTTCTTCCATTTAAGATATCATAACAGTTTATTAGACATCCTCTGGCAGACTCATAAAGTCACATTTCATTTCCACTTCAAAGAGCCTAGGCATGACATAAAAAGGCAATAAAATGCCATTCTGAAGTAAGTCAGTTAATTAAATGATTCCTGGTCACTTTACATATCCTGTAGTTTCACTGAAACCTGGGGGGGGGGCATAAGCACAAGCTGTCTTATGTGAGACAATCATCTACTATATTTTTATATTACAAATATCATACAACAATCATAACCAGCTGGCCAAGCATCACAGCAGGAGTTTCCATTATTTTTTTAATTTTTTTTTTACTTGTAGTTTATTTTCTTTTTGCCTGTCTTGCCCCCATCCAGACCAGTTCCTCCCTCTGGTCCCATCAACTGGTTTCTCTTGGTCTTACCTTCATGCTATGGTCTGTCCTGTACCACAGGATGGTCAGAGGTGCCTTGTCCCTGGTGTGGGGCCTTTGGGAGACCAGAATTTTATCCTGCTCCATTCAGGAGTTTTCTCACTGTTTTTCTCCCCAAAAGCCAAAGTGTGTACAATGCCACATTGGTGGCAGCTGCTGAGCTGGACTCATGTACCCCCCCAAAGGAAGGGGAGCTGTCCTTGGAGCAGTCAGTCTGCCCTCCTCCAGCCAGACCCAAGTGATCCGTGTCTGTCCCCAAACCCCAGTCACTGACTTAGCAGCAGGTGAGGCACACCACATGTCAGACCTCTAATCCACTGAGTGAACTCTGATGTTTCCATTCTAATTTAAAAATATGTTATTCCACAGAAGCGCACAGTAGCCTTCTGTATCCTTTGAAGCACTATACAGCAGATTTTTAGTCTGGATGGAAATCTGTGCACAACAAAGGGAAATCAAATATTGTAGAAAAATATATACTGTATGTAAGTTGCTGGAGTTCATTAGACTTGTAAGACATTGGTCTTCAAAGTGCTGTTTGGGACACATGCACTGAAACGAGGACAGGCTGCAAGCCCTGTGATGCAGTGGCGATGCAGCAAACTGGCTGACAAAAGACCTCATGTCTTTTGTTGCTTTCATTACCAGAGAGGGAAAGTGTTGCAAAGGCGATCCATTTTTGTGTTTGCTTGTGTGTGCGCAAGAAGCACCTTGCTTCAGTAGGTGGCAGTTAATGAGCATGCCACTATGCACAAAGAAATTGACCACTGCAGTCAGGGAGCATCCCATCACAATCAGCCATGTTTGCAGGGCAGTCCCTGACTGCAGCAGCCAATTACATAGAGGATTGTGTATGAGCAGGCATACACAACAAGGGTATGCTTGCATCGAGAGGTTTCCTTGGTGACAGTAGACCTCGAGAGTGCAGCTCGAGAGGTCTCCTGTCACCAAGGAAACCTCGAGATTTCAAGCATTCCCTTGTCTTTGTATGCCTGCCCATACACAATCTTTTATAGTCTATGAGAAGGCACCCATATACAGTGGCATCACGATTAGCGAGAATGCTTTTTTTTTCTTCAAATAAACAAGTAGCCTAGGGAGAGAGACACTTAAAATGGTCTTAACTGTTGCTGCTTTCAGGGCATCCACTCAGAGGTCTGCTTACTAGGCGACAGCTCTGGCAATGATTGGCATGACTGAGAAGACTTCAGCACGAGCACTGATTCAATGTTGTTGTGCGTTAGTAGTGACGTCTTCAGTGAAGCACAACAGGAGTTTGACGTCACTACTAACGCACAACAGCCTGATTCCAGGCATCGATTTCTCTACACAACAGCACTCTCTCATGCACTATAAAATCATTTCACTTTTTTCACCTTTAACGCAGCATACAAACAACAGAGAACAAAGTGTAAACCAATAATTTAAACAGGCTGAGAAACATCTCATTATATTGCACCCACTCACCCTCTTTTTTTTTGTCAATTTACACAGAGCAGCCTGATCCCCATCAGCTCCAGTGCCCTCCAACAAACAACCAGCATGCTTATGCACTCCCTCTACCCCCACACACTGTATGGCCAATGGGGTGCCCAATCCCCTAATGGCTCCACTGCCCCATCAAACAAACTTCCAGGTTCCATGCTGGGAGCCCACTGCAGCGTGGCAAAAGTCCCATGTCGTCTTTGTAAAAAAAAAAAAACTTGTAACAAAAGAAAACGGTCCCTCATTAACTCTTTTGCCCCTTCCCCAACTTGCACCCACCCTCTGTGTACCCCACCTCGCCACACCCTCCTCACCCTATACTTACCTCTAGAGGCTGGCACGATGACCTTTGGTGGACCTGGAACACGTCTGCACTCTTCAAAGCCGACCACAAACTGAAGAAATGCCGGTAAGCTGTATAATGGTATAAATCAGGTTGTTTCAATTTTGATGCATATCTCGGCTATTTTTGGGAATTTTTTCATCAAATTTTAAATATGGGGTTCTTGGGACCCCCATCTCATGAACTCAGTCACTGTCATTTTGTTATTTGGTCCTGAAAGGTGATTTCATGGTCATTGCGCAGAACAACATTTTGGGACTGACTAACAAAACAACAGTGTCACAGTTCATGAGGCAAGCCCCCAAAGACCCTATGTTGAAAATTGGTGAAAAAATTCCCCAAAATGACTGTTTAAGAGCGTGTGTTGTGCAATTCCCATGCATACTTCGAGAATTTTTAATATTTTCACTCCAAATTTTCAACATTGCCATTTTACCACACCTTCTTATGAACAGTATAGCTGTCATTTTTCACATCTCACCTGAAATGTGTTTTCACACATGTAACGCACAATGGTGTGGTTGGTGTGTGAAATCAATGTTCAGGATACAGTAAGAAAATCACAGTGACACTGTTCTGAGCAGAGGTCTTTAAATGCCTACGTTGAAATTTTGGTGACAAAAGTCCATAAAATGACTGTGTTATGAGTGTGCATTGTGCAGTTTCCATGCACCCTCGTAAGTTCACGAATTTGTAATATTTTCACTCCAGATTTTCAGCATTGTCATTTTTCCACACCTCCACATGAACAGTACAGCTGTCATTTTTCACATCCTGGTCGAAATGTGTTTTTGCACCTGTGGTGCCAAATGGCGCAGTCGCTGTGCAAAATAATCTTTCAGCTAACTAACTGATAATGTCACTGTTCATGCAGTGGGGTCACAAAAAGCCCATGTTGAAAACTTGGAGTAAAACTACCAAGAAATGCCAAGGGCATTAGGGTTTCTGACCATAACGTCCTACCCTGTAGGGACTGACAGGCATCAGGGGTGTGACTTGGGATTGTCGACAGTAATGCTCATGCCATTCCACCCCCACCCTGCGGCCAGTGATAGGCATCGCAGTGTGCCTTGGACCCTTTGGCCCCAGAGTTCAGCCCATTCTCTTATACTGCACCCATTTCAGCATATTTCTTATGGAATGAGGTTGATGTAAAGCCCATACACCCCAAGGCACACCTCAACACTTGTCAGTGTCTGCAGGGTAGGGTGAGGTGAAATGTCATGACCATTATGGGTGATGACCCAAAGGCACACCCTAATGCCTGTCCATCTCTGCAGAGCGGGGGTGGAGTTGGCGTCAGTTCAATACTTCACTGCCATTCCTATACTGCATCTGTCTAACTCCTGCACTTTCACTGCTAATGCCAGCAAGCAAACATTCAGCATTGACAAATGCTTGTTATCCTTGTTTTGCCTGTCTTCCCCACTGACAACCAGGTTCACCATGGCTGCACTCATTCTTACCTGAGGGAGTGGTGGATAAGTGACTGGCATCATAGTCAAATACTGCTCCTTGATGGGAAAGCAAGATGTATGTGAATGCTGAGCTATCTTGTACATTCTTACATTAGATGGAGCCTTTTGCATCCTCAATATTCTCCCCCCCAATTAACTGCAGTGAAGGATTCTGGGGCTTGTACACAAACCCTGGTCCTGATGCACTGCCACCACTGGTCCTCTAGCACAGTGTTTCTAAAACAAGGCAACCGTGGCTGCTTGCATCCACCAGAACACTTTTAGGTGGCCACAGAGTTCTTTATTTATTTGTATTTATTTATTTGTTTGTCTACCGGGTGGGTGCACTGATCCCAGGGACCATTTTCAGGCATGACCCGGGCCATTAAGGTGACACAGCAAAGGTAAAGGCAAACAGGAAGGGAATGTGTTACATCTGGCAACAAAAGAAGTGAAAAAGGTTAAGTTACATACAGAGTGAAAAAATTAAAAAACTTCAGAAATTATGTTTTGTTGATTAGGGTGCTCAGAGTCATTGAAATCCGATCCAACAGAGTTTATATTTTGGATTTTGGATGATTCAAATCTGATTCTGATCCGTTTTGATGTGCTGGTCAGATTCAGAATTGGAATCAGATTGTGAAATCGGAAAATTCAAATGGTAAAAATATAGCAAAACACAGTGCAACACTATAAACAAGAAAAATAAGTCAACATACTAAACAACTTAAATTGTAATCTTGCAATTTACAGTTACCATTATGCTGGATAATCTACAATAGACCACATACCCGGCAAACAAAGAAAACAATCTGTAACAATTAATTGCAGTTGCCTTTTATCTGTAGTAGATAGGTAGGTAAGGTACTGTAGGTAACATTTATTTATATGGCACCCAATCCGGAGGATCTTGGCGCCTTACATAAAAACAGGCAGGGTAATGCAAATAACATAAATTAGAAAAATAAATACATTAAAATACACCATACACATATAATACAGATTTAAAATAAATAAATACAATCTAAGTGACATAAAACAGCTCTGGTTAGATAGTGACCTACCTGATCTTCATTGTTGAAGGCAGTCGAGGAATCCATGTTGATGTGATGATTAGTTTTACAGCCGGGGGTCATCTTGTGATATAAATTAATATGTATAATTGGGTGCATTTCTTACTGCATAAGAATTTTGTCTTGTGCTGCTGGGCAAGAGGACCATGGAGTGAAGCTGTGTGGTTCTGTCAGCCCAAACAGCATGAGCTACCCTTCTTATGCAATAAGAAAAACACAGTTCTACCATGCCAAAACAACACAGTGTTGTCAGAGTTTGGCATAGTGAGATCCCCAATGTCGACAGGTGAAATTTTACCTGTCAGACGTTGTGTGTTTTCTATTGGGGGCTGTGACTCCAAACACCCCATGCAGGGGGCTGTGCCCCACACCCCCGTCTTAAGATATCTATCTCTGAGTCAGAATTGTTTTGAAGGGGAGGGGAAGACAGCAAAAGGGTGAAATTTCATCCTCAGGTCCCTCACAGTGACAATCTTGAAATCTGTCAAGATTGTCGCTGTGAGGGATTTCGCTGTTGTGTGTTCGCTGAGTGAACGGTGTACCGAAAAACACACAACTATACATCTTAATATATTATGATGCAGTCTAAGATTTTCTGTCCAGAAAAAATTGTTAGCTTAACTGTTTAAAAACATTTTTATTTTTTATAGTTTTCTGTCCCCCTTTATTAATAGTGAGAAGTGGTACAGTCTAGACATTGCTCTGATATGGTAAAGGGAAGCAGCTAATGAAACTAAATCTCCCACTGTTTTTAGAAAAGAAAAATTTAGGGAGAAATTTTTTTTTTATTTATTAATTTGGATGATGTGTCCAGGTTGGATGGATAATAGATGCTGCTGCTGCTGTTGTGTAGTAGAATAAGTTTAAGTTACGTCACTGGAGGAGGATGATCTGTCCTTTTTTTTTCTTTGGCCCTTTTTTTCCTACTGCTGAAGCCAAGCAATGTGTGATGAACTAGTCTGCCCTTCTTGTTTCCACTTTTATTAAGACGTGCAGAAGGAGTCACAAAAGATAGAAAAAGACAGTTTTAGTCAGGGGGTATTACTAGTAACAACATGGAGTACTGCCGTGATATACTTGTGGAGGGGAAACAGACATTAGTAGCTATGTGTGCTGGCTCACTGTCTCAGTATTCACCATCACAGCAGATGAAGACACCCTTCAGGAAGGTAAGCCTGTAGTGCTGAAAGAAGCACTGTCTCAGACATTCACCATCACAATGGATGACAAGGGCCTTCCGGAAGGTAAACCTGCAGTGCTGAAGGAAGCTGTCCAGCTTGGCCAGGAGCTATGCTGCTACAAAAACTGGGTTTGCAGTTCTGGAGGAGGAGGAATAATTGGTACTGGAGAAGGAGGCTTTCATGCTGGAGGAGGCTTGTTGCTAGAGCCCTGCTGTCAATGGTTATAACTGCAGGACATGGAGACACAAGGGGACAGTAAAAGACCATTTTAGTCTGGTTACACCAATTGCCTGGAGTGCAAGGCATACCTGTGGAGGGAAATAGATAGACATTAGTAGCTAAGTGTGCCAGCCAACTCTATGAGATACTCACCATGCCATTGAAGAAGGCCTTAAATATACCCTGGTGCTGGAAAAGAGGCTTTGTGGCTGTAGGAGGCTGGCTTGGCTCACCACAGTCAATTGTTATATCTACAGAACATGGAGACACAAACAGACAGGAAAAGACAGTTTTAGTCTGGGTACACCAACAGCTTTGAGTACTGCCATGAAATACCTGTGGAGGGGAATGGAGATTAGTATCCTGTGTGTGCTGGCTCATTGTTTGAGACACTCACTATCATAACGGACGAAGAAGACCCCATCCAGGGAACACCCTACAATGCAGAAGGAGGCTGGCTGGATTTGCCAGAAGCTATGCTGGCCTCCTTTTTCTTTATCGGTTGATGCCTCTTGTCTCATACTTTATGTGTTTGTATTTATTGTGTTTTTCCCCCCAATCTTTTTCTTTTCTAATTTGGTTAGACTGACTAGTTGTGTTCTGGGTGGGAGGTACTGTAGGTATGTGGGTAGGGGGTCAGGGGTTGTCTTAGTGGTTACCTTTTTTATTGTTTATCCAATATCATTAGTACTTGTAGAATTTACTGTTCTTTCATTATTATTCTTGATTGTCTTGTTGCATATTTGTTTGGTTGGCATGCTATTGTTTCCGTATGGAAAATAAATAAAGTATATGTAACCCCTAGGTGGCACTGTCCCAAGGGCTACTACCCCTGCCTGCGTGACTAGGCACAGGTTGAGGGGCCTGAGTTCTGTGAACGGGTACCTCCACCTGGCAGTATGACCTTGGGGTAAAATAACTGCTGTTGGTATAGCCCTCCGGGATGCTATAACCCCCCCCACCACCCCTCTAATGGCCTAAACAGTATAGCAGAAAACCAATCACATATGACATATGAATACAGTCTTAAATCCTCACTTAGTGCACTTACCACCAGGGCTGGATCAGCTGCGAAAGCCCTGGAGACCCCCTGTAAAATGAGATGAGCAGTATGACAGTTCAACAGCAATGCACTATCCCCTCCACAAAGGTACACTGTAGCCAGGTTAAATGCAGAAAGAACAAAATTGGATTTAGTTGGGGAAGTTGCACAGGGGGTGGGACAGTAAATCTAGCAGTTGATTAATTAGATCTGATTTATTCAGGTTTAGCATGCATGCACTAAGAGTCCCTCTGTCAAAGTCACACACTCTGGGTACCCAGTTGGAAAAGGCTAGCCTGAAGCATTGCATGGGCTAGGCCGGCATTGCAGCTGTTGTTGTGGCCCTTAGGAAAGAAAACCTATCACATATACTATAACCCAGAATGTGTAATCCGGAGCTGGATGGCTCAGTCCATTGTAACAAGCACAAACAAATAATCAGATGATATACAATAATTGCAGCTTTGTTGCAGGGAGCTACCCTGTTTGTACTCACACTACCCAGACCAAGTGATGATCCGGTGAAATGAGACCTGTTGCAGATGGCTTGATGAAGCAGGAAGAAAATTCCCTCATGGTCCACATCGAGATGCTGGTCTTCAGGATGCAAGAACAATTTTCACTGGCTGAAAACATGCATGGTGGACATCATGAACTGGTCAGCCGCACAAACACTTTGGCAAACTTAACACATTTATATGTAAGGCTCTGTCCTTCTCTGGTCCTTCCAGCTAGTCGGCAGGCTGATTCTTCTTTCTTTCAGCTTGGATGCTGCTTGAATCCCCTGCTGCTATGACCCCAACATGGGCCAACTGGACACATAGACCTGCGGACTGATGGCTGGAAAAGTCTAGGCCTGGCAGGCTTAACCTCTGAGAGCTGGCAAACTCCCCAGAGGCTCAAACTGAACTCTGGATGAATCTCTCAAATCTGAAGGAAAAATGAGCTGTTACCCCCTTTTATATGGGACTAAGCTCCAACAATCCCATTCGCTGCCAAAGCTGTCTTAAACAGTCCCCAGATGTTAACTGGCTTGTGTTTTGGCACCTAGATTTTGTCCCAGTAAAACCCCAATAAGTCTCTGGCATTGTCCCAAGATTCCCATTGTTAAATCTTAGCTTCTGATTGGTGGATAGGCATGAAAATGGTGGCTGCATACAGTCCTTATTGCAGTCTAATTTACTGTCCCAAAGCATAAGGTTCTGGTGCAGGCAGGAATTTAATTTTTATTGGATAATGTACCCCCAATTCCCAACGGGTCATGATGTTGTACACTTAATAGCGTACGACATTATAGCTAACCTGAAACAGTGCTGTCTACGGCAGCAAATAGTGCAATACCGTGTATACTGCTGTATGCAGTATTGCACCATTCACACAATCCCAGGTAGAGGATGAGACCTCTGCCGGGAATGGGTTCCACCGAGTAGCTGCTATGGCTCACTGGACTGAGCTACAGCAGCAGGAACCCAGGTGCTATGTCTGGGACTGTGTTTGATTCCCGGTCCCAGACATTTTATTTTTTTCACACACATTGTGCACTCCCCAAGGTAAAGTCCCCCCCCGGAGTTGAGAATCCTTAGTGGGGGGTTCAGGGGGAACAGCCCCCCATAACGGGGAGGGTGTGGGGCGGAGCCACTCACAGAAAAAAGACATGCTGCATGACAGTAATCGCGCTGTACTGGCAGCGCGATTTTGCCATGTGGCATAATATCTTGCAACATTATGACCCCATGCCCCCATAGTTAGGGAGCCCCAACAGTCCTCTTTCAAATAAGTCCACTTTTAAGAAAATATATAATTCCCACTGGGAGTCACAGTTCCAGTAACACACTGCCCCAGGTAACACTCAGCAAGCTTATGAATATTGATGAGGGCATCCCTTGACCTAACCTTTGCTCCTTAGCCTTTGTCTGGTGCCCTGGAGGCAGCGCCTGATGCAGCTGCCGATTTGTTTATTTTTAAAATTGCTTCTCCTTTGCTGTCTTGTTTGTTTAGGTCCCCGGTGCCTATTTAACTTAGCTATAGAACCAGGAACCATAGAAACACCACCCTGATTGTTTGACCACAACGGCAGTCTGATGCACAAGGCACCTTCACGAATATGCGATCAGCGGCTCTGTGACATGCCACAAGCTCGCAAAATGGATTTGTGAGCCTTGCAGGGCACGATTACACCAGGGGGGCACCTGGAAAATGGCAAAATGCTGTAGAGGCCAGGCAGACACTGGGATTCAGTGTGAGAACACCCAGAGGCACTTTAAGGTAAGCCCCCAAATGGGGGGCATTACATATATTAAATTAAAAAAAGGAACTACGCTGGCATGAGAGACCATTTTTGTGCTAGTGGAGGAGGTTTTCGTGCTGGAGGAGGAGGAGAAGAGTTAATGCTGGACAAGGAGGCATTGATGCTGGAGAATGCTTGGTGGTGGCAGTGTTGCCAGTGGCTGTGGTAATACTTGCAGGACATACAGACACAAGGGGGACAGAAAATACCATTTTAGTCAGAGGGCTCCACAGCCTGTAGAGTACTGTCATGAAATACCTGTGGAGGGAAACAGACATTAGTAGCTAAGTGTGTTGCTTGATTGTCTGAGATACTCATTATGGCAATGGACAAAGAAGGCCTTGGGTATAGCCTAGTGCTTGAGGTGGCTTTATGGCTGGATGAGGCTGACTTGTGTCACCACTGTCAGTGGATATACCTGCTGATCAGGGAGACACAAGCAGACAGGAAAAAAACATTTTAGTCTGGGTACATCAACAGCCTGGAGTACGGCCATGGAGATTAGTACCCTATATGTGCTGCCTCACTGTCTGAGGCACTCACTATTGAAACTGAAGAAGAGAATCCCATCCAGGCTACACTCTACAATGCAGGAGAAGGCTGGCTGGATGTGCCTAGAATTATACGTTTTGAATTGTAAGCTTACAAGTGCACAGTAGCCTACCTGTGAATTAGAGCACCTGTTGTGGATCGATACACAGCACGGCGCCTTTTCACAGTTTGATTTTACGTTCCCTCCCACTAAATGGCCACCGTATCAAATATCTGCGCAGACTTGAGACTCGATGTCTCAAACTTCCTTGCCTCACATGGAGGATGGGCTGACTTTGTGCTGGGTGCAAGTCAATCCGACAACCCCGTGCTGGGGATTTCAACCCAGTACTCAGAGATGAGACAAACTGCCAGAAAGTGTGAAGCTAAAGGGCTGTTGGTCACGGCTCTCTATGCTGCTCTGAAAGCCTCTGAAGTGAGGTTTCAAACCCTTGATCTGCAAGTCTCATCTCTTGAGCATGAGATGGGACTGTGGGAAACTGAATGTTTGAAAAGAGAGCATGATTTGGAGTCTGAGCTCCAAACTCTGCAGAATGAAAGGGACTCACTATTGCAACATTCTGTACAGGAAAATGAGCAGGAACTTTGTATGTTGAAGCAGGACTGTGAAAGATTGAGACAGGATAAGAGTCAGCCATTGCAAATGAATGATATATTAAGTAGAACTAATGACCAGATCCGTGATGAGTTGGCAGAGCACCAGGGTCAGATAAACAATGTACGTAATGATTTAGGTGTAGCTACTAGGGACATTCGCAAATTGAGCACCGCGTATGGAGTGTTACAGAAGCAGTTACAGGATGATGTGGACCAGAATGTTACAAAAGTTAGCCATGATGAATGTGAATGTAAAATTGTGAAACTGCGCCATCAGCGAGAGGTACTGGCTTGTCATGTCAAGGCAATGGGTGGCATTGTCCCAGTACTGATAACATCATCTGAGGAGGAAGAGTCAGATGATGACATTTCCCAGTACAATGCCCAATCACACCTCTACTATGGCCCTGTGACCCCACCCCACCATCCACAACATGGTGGACCCCATCACATGACACCACGTCTCTGCATCCTTGATGGCATGACAACCATCATGGGCGATGCCAACATGGTGACCCCCATGATGGGGGGAGCAGGCCCAGGCCTAGTCCCAACAGCACCACTGATCACTGTTATTTCTATGGGTGATAGGGAAGAGATAGAACAAATGATTAATAATGCCTTAGGCACTGTGACCCTTCCCAAGAGAAGCAAACAGACTCTCTGAACACAGATTAAGCAGCTGCTGCAGGAGACTGCTACTCGGGAAGGAATGGTCTGGACTGTGACTGAAGCCACAGCTCAGGCAGTCCTGCAGGGCACCCAAGACAATCTACCTCTGAACAATCATCCCAGCAATTCTCTACAAATGGCCCACTCTGTTCAGCAGATAGCTGACAGCATCGGTTGGAAGAGCTTGTCCGACAACCTCAGTTGCCACTTGGAAAAGGTGTGTTCCAAATGTGAAATGTTTAGTCTCGCTGCAGACTACCAAGTCCAGGTCCAACGGCAGACCATTTATCCTAGCCTATGGGCGAAACTCCCCGATGCTATCTGACAGGATAGCCATGCCACCTTTGATGAAGTTGCAGCTGAACTCATTACTGCACATAACCCAGGTGTGGTAGGAGTGATGCTCGCATACTCTGTGAAACAGAATGCAAAGGAAAGTCCAGCAACCTTCCACTAGAGGCTTTGGATGGCCTACCGAGAAGGAAAGAATCTTGCTGGAGAAGCTATGGCTGTGGACCTTATTGAGTACACGACCTTGTTCCTTCAGAACATGATCCCTGCAGTGCAAGAGAAGGTACAGCCAACCACCTATCCCACCACGGAGAATTTTGCTGATATTCTTCAGAAAATGGAGAGAGTTTATCAATTCTACATCCGTGATTCAAGCTCCGGCTCCAAGAAGGTAGCTGCCATAGAACACATCCTGGAGGCCACAACGCACTACGCAGTGGAGGGGCAGGCCCAAGAGAAACAGCCCCTCCCTACAGATAACCAACAACTCCAACAGGCCCAACAACAATCCTGGGGTGGGAGCTAGAACTACCACAAAAGCAAGAAACACCAGAAAAATAATAACGGTAAACAACAGAGACCAGGCCTTTCATATAGGTAAATAGCCGATGAGAACCGAAGCCTCCGAGATCTTCTCGGGCAAGTTCACTCCATAGCGGACGCTGTTCCAGTTCAGACCCTTGCTGCAATACAGCTGGGAGGGCAGGCCTCAACACGCCATGGGGATACGAGAAATCCAGGCTCTCAGGCCCCTACAGGCCTAAACCCGGAAGTGGCTCCCTCAATAGCATCAGTACAGCATGGTGAAATGGTTCACAGGAACCAGGCCCAAACGTTCTTTCAAGAGCTTCCCCATGCCTCTACTAGTATAGATTGACAATTACATGTCCCAGTCCATATTGTAAACAAGCTAGTCTTGGATACAAATGGAAGGCCTTGTACAGAGGCTGAGGTCAGGGGTCGCCTACTTACAGTATTGCTGGATACAGGCATGGCAGTGTCTGTGCTGCATGATGACAACCCAGCCACATCACATTGGTCCACTGGACGGAAGACCAATATGTCTGGTGTAGATGGAACTAGGCTACATGTGTACTGCTCCCTGCCACTACCTGTGACACTGGGACACCTGGAGGCATATCATACCTTTCAGCTGATGGTACTGCATGATTACCCTAATACTATCATAATTGACTTCTTGACACCACATGGCTATGTGGTAAACCTAGCCAACATGTTGTTGATACAGATTCAGGGACTGTACCACACTGTCATGATTCCTGACTCACATGTGGTTGTAACAATAGCTGTAAATAACAAAGAGTATGACGTCATAGATTTGTTAAAGAACCACAAGCTTTTCCCAAAGCTCCTTCCCATCCTGCAAAGGCATCTGGAGGCATTTGCCACCAACAAGCATGACTGTGGTAAGATGTATACTGTCATTGAGGTGACAGACCCAGCCCATGAGAGGAAAGGCAATACCCCTTTCCATCCAAGGCCTTGCCTTCTCTTAGGGAAACAATCAAATCACTTATGAAGCAAGGTGTAATCCAATCATGTGTTTCCACTATGAATTCCCCAGTGTAGCCTGTGAAAAAAAACACGGGTGCATGGAGACTTACAATTGACTACAGGAGACTAAACTAGGTCACTCCTAGTTGTGCCCCAATGGTGGCATCAGCACCAGATGTGCTACGACTACTGATCCCTGACCAACAATGGTTTAGTGCCCTGGATATTTCCAATGGTTTCTGGTCATTGTCATTGTCCCCGAAGAGTCAATATAAGTTCACCTTCACCTTTGAAGGTAGTCAGTACACATGGACCTGCTTACCACAGGGGTTCCATAACAGCCCCTCCCTATTCCATCTGCACATGATGGATGCTCTTGAGGGTTTTTCTACACCCCAGTGCCTCGTGCAGTATGTGGATGACCTGTTGTTGGCAACAGCCATGCAAGAGCAACATCTGGACCTCTTGGACGAATTGCTGACCCTCATTCAGAGGGTAGGCCTCAAATGCAGCCCAGCAAAAGCACAACTGTGCCAGAAAGAGGTGCTCTTTCTTGGCCTGAGGATAATGAACAAAGGCAGAAGCCCTACCTGGAAGAAGATACAGGGATTACAGGACTTGCCACACCCCACCAGTGTAGCCACCTTTAGAAGATTTCTAGGTATGGTAAATTATTTCAGAGATTTTATTTGTGATTTTGCTCAGAAGGTCGCCCCTCTGTATGAACTACTGAAAAAGGATGTTCTCTGGACTTGGTGCCCCATACATAATAATAATAATGAAGTTTATTTGTATGGCGCCTTATCTATAACCAATGCGCCTCACATTTAAAACAACAATGACAATATAAAATATAACAAACTTCAATAAAATCATAAAACTATCCATATACTATAACAGGAGGCTCAGCTGTTAAAAGCTTGATGCCATAAATATGTTTTTAATGATTGCTTAAATCCCTCCACAGTTGTGCACTCCTGAATCCGACGGGGTAGAGAATTCCAGAGGGTAGGGGCTACAAACTCAAAAGCGCTCGCCCCTGAAGATTTTAAACATACCCTCAGGATCTCTAGCAACCCCTCGCCAGCTGAGTGGAGCGATCGTCCGGGGCAGTAGGGGACCAGGAGCTCTTTCAGGTAATCCGGGCCCAGTCCGTGTAGGGCTTTAAAAGTCAGCAAACTGACTTTAACGGTGATCCGCCACTGTACTGGCAGCCAGTGCAGTTCACGCAACACTGGCAAAATATGGCAGGATCATGAATATCCCACCAAAAGCCGGGCCGCTGCTTTCTGCACCAGCTGCAAGTGGTGGTTTTGTACCCCAGGAAGCCCTAGGTAAAGGGAGTTGTGATAATCTAGGCGTGAGGACACAAAGGCATAGATCAGTGTAGGAAGGTCATAGGATGAAACCAGATGCCTAATCCTGGTGATATTCCTGAGATGGTAAAAGGAAGTTTTGATGACGGCCGACACCTGCGAATGCAG
Source organism: Neoceratodus forsteri (assembly GCA_016271365.2). Classification (NCBI taxonomy): domain Eukaryota; kingdom Metazoa; phylum Chordata; order Ceratodontiformes; family Ceratodontidae; genus Neoceratodus; species Neoceratodus forsteri. Next base: position 1,270,682,144 of record CM057453.1, read on the forward strand.
GGTCAGCCCTTTGTCCAAAATTACCCCCAGGTTATGCACCTGTTCAGAGGTCGGGAGTGAAATGCCACCAAGAAAAATTCCTGAGGGCAAATCTTCCCCTGACCCCCCTATCTGGTGACCCGGATCCACAATCAACACCTCAGTTTTGTCCGAGTTCAACGTTAGCCAACTGGAATCTATCCAAGCTTGGATTTCTTTCAGACAGTTATTAAAGACCAAGACAGCTCCATTCTGGTCAGGTGCAAAAGAGAGGTAGACTTGGGTATCATCAGCATAGCAGTGAAACCTCAGCCCATAGCTTCTTACAATGTCTCCAAGGGGCAGCATGTACACCGCAAACAACATGGGTGAAAGAACAGGGCCCTGGGGTACCCCACACGACAGAGAAGTAGGGCCTGAGGAACAAACCCCAGACACCACTATCTGTGTTCTACCCATGAAGAATGATGTAAACCACCTGAGGACTGCTCCCGACAGTCCACAGATGAACCTCAGATGGCTCTACAACACCTCATGGTCCACGGTGTCAAATGCTGATGAGAGATCTAAAAGGACCAAGATGGAATGGTTCTTCCAATCTCTAGCCATCAGGAGATCATTGATCACCTGAACCAGCGCTGTCTTGGTACTATTTCTCTTACAAAAACCAGATTGGAAGGGTTCATAGATGTCATGGATGGTCAAATGGTCCTCCAGTTGTGCTGCCACTACTTTCTCCATCACCTTCCCTATAAAAGGAAGGTTAGAGATAGATCTGTAGTTTGCATGGCAGTCTGGGTCCAGGGAAGCTTTCTTCAAGAGAGGTGTCATCACTGCCTCTTTCAGAGAGCTAGGGAACTCTTCAGACTCCAGGGAGCACCAGACTATCTGTGCTAGGACCAGACCTATAACATCAATACATCCCAAAATTAGGGAAGTTGGTCCAGGATCCAAACTACAGCATGTAGGGTGCACACACTGGATAATCCACATGACATCCATGAACTCTGGACTGCCAAAGGTACTCCAGGACAATCAAGGTGTAGTGACCTCGCACTGATCAATAGCAATGCCCATAGGGTGTGCCGGCTGGAGTCCTGCCCTGATGTCAGCCACCTTATTAGCAAAGAATCGAGCAATTTCATCGCATTCTAATTGCAAAAAGGCTTTCCATACTTGCAGACAGGCTGGGTTTCACAATCTGTCCACAGTAAGGAAAAGCTGAACTGGTTGATTCTGAGCAGCTGCAATCTCCCTGGACAGGAACTCTGCCTTCTTACCGGAGATTGCAGTTTGTTAGACTTGATAATGGTCGATCAATCTAAGGCAGTCAGTATCAAGGTTGGCCTTCCGCCAGCAATGCTCTAACTTTCAACCTAATCTCTGCATCTCCCTCAAAGTCCCGTCAAACCAGGGAGATTGAGGTTGAAGGGAGAGAAGGCAAACTGTGATGTCACTGAAGCAGGCCCTGGCCTCAGCTCCAGCCTTGGTCAACCCTAATCCAGCCTTGCCATTCCATCTGGAATCCGCCACCTCTGACATCGCCATGTCTGCAGTGTTGGCCCAGAAGGTCCATGGCACCCTACAACCCATTGCATATGCATCACAGTTCTTGACCCCAGTGGAACAGAAGTACAGCCTTTGTGAAAGGAACCTTCTGGCTACCTACTGGGCTGTCAAGCACTGTTTGTATATCATTGGGTATTCCCCTCTCATCATCAGTACAAACCACACCCCTACAACCTTCCTACTCTCAGACAGGGTAAAGGATGGATCAGTCTCTAATACCAGACTGACACACTGGTCCCTCCTTCTCCAGGATAGAGACATCAAGGTTCACCCAACAAAATGCCATCCATGCTGACCTATGGCCTCCTTTTCCAAGGAGAACCACATGACTGTACACTGCAGCCACCTGATCTACCAGATCCAGGTCCTTTCCTTCCTGCTACACCACAATTACTTGAGAACACCTCATTGTGTAGTGTTTTCACAGATGGATCAGCCTCCTATTATCAGGGAGAACAGATAGCAGGAATGGGTATATTTGTGGTTTACCCTTTTGGTAACACTGTTAAAATTTCCAAATGTTGCAATGTAGCATCATCACAGTATGCAGCAATGGCAGAGGTGGCCTGTGCCCTCGAGGTCATCCAGCATGGAACTGGGGATACCATCATTTTTACAGACTCTAACTGGGTTTGTTGTTCTTTTACAGAATTTCTCCCTTTCTGGCAGAAGAACTCTACCTCTTCTGACAGCACCCCAGTGAAACAGAAGGAACTGGTAATATACATTCATTCACTGGTACAGAAATTTTCACACAAACTCTATGTATATAAAGTTAAGGCCCACTCCATACATGATCCCTATCATGCCTTCAATGACACAGCTGACATCCTTGCTAAGGAAGGTGCCTGAGAGTGCGACATCTAGATGATGGACCATCCAGAAGCCAGAGCAGCTGTGCACACTGCAGCCATCAGGAAGAAACCTGAACCCCTCTCCCCCTTGGATTTGTCAGAAGCCCAACATGCTGATTCTCAACTCAAGGATGTGTTCAGATTTCTGGACAAAGGCACTGAGAAGAATCTACCTGCCCATAACCCATACCGAAAGCATGAAGGTAAGTTACACTTATCCACAGATGACAAGCTTATTTGGTACCAAACAGATGGCACCACCACAAAGTTGTGGGTGGTTTGCCATCATCTTAGGCCCAAATGTTTGCACCAGGTGCATGATACCCCCACTGGTGGACACCAGGGAGTAGAAAATATACTTCAGAGGCTCAAGACCACAGCATGGTGGACTGGTATCACCAAGGATGACAAACAGTACATAGATAACTGTCTTGTTTGTGCACAAAACAACCCCATCCCTACCAAACGAAATGCCAAATTACTACCACAAAGGCATTCTGGCTCTTGGCATGCTTTACAGATCAATTTCATTGGTCCCCTCACCCATACCAGTAGAAACAACAAATAGCTCTTGTGGTAACTGATCTCTTCTTTAAGTGGGTTGAGGCTTTCCCCACCAAGACATGCACTGCTAAAGCCACTGCCAAAATCCTGGTGGAACAGATTTTCTCCAGGTGGGGCCTACCTCATAAGGTGGACTCCCACAAAGGAACCAGTTTTACAGGTGAGTTGATGGAAGAAGCCCTTGAACTCCTTGGAGTTCATAAGAAGTTCCACATACCATACCACCCACAATCATCAGGTCAAGTAGAGGGGGCCAACAGAAGGATCAAGCAAATGCTTTCCAAATTTATTGAGGACAATCCCAAGGATTGGGATTCCCCACTGCCATTACTCCTTATGGAAATTAGGGGCACACTCTCAGCCACAACTCAATTGACACCTTTTGAGGTGATGACTGGCAGAAGTATGAGATTACCTGAATATCTGTTGTTTGACCTGCACACTCCCACTGCAGATTGTGTCTCTGTGGATAAATATGTGGAAAAGTTGAGAAAAGACCTAATACACACTCATTTGTCTGCTGCAAACTGCATGGGCAAAGCCCAACAACAGTCTAAAATTCAGTTTGACGAACATACACAAGAAGTGGATTGGCAAGTTAGAGATCAGGTAATGGTTCTCAGATTTGTGCATCCAACACACTCTTTCTCCAATAAGTGGGAAGGACCCTACCCAATTGTCAACAAGCTCAGTCCAGCAGTCTATCAAAATAAATCATGCAAATAGTACTAACCTTGCTAATGTTTGATTTTCCTTTTCAGATACACTGACAAGATGGCTATCTTGTTCCATTTTCTCCTCATCTCAGGAGTAATCCCCTGCATCCAAGGCATGGTAAAACACATTCTTCCTCATCTTGATCCACCTGCGACTACTCCAGAGGGAGTCTCCATCAATATCGTGACAATTTAATTACAGTTCAGGAAGGTTCAGATACCTACCTCACTGCCTCAGTTGTTGCTTCTGATAAATCTACCCTACAAATTGAGTGGCAAACCAAGTCTCAAGGACAAATACTCCCCATGGCCAAACTCTCCAAGGGAACTTCCATGGATGGCCCAATGCAAAATTATCCCCAAATGGTACCTTGTCCTTGCACCAAACCTCTCTTAGACATTCAGGTTTATATAATATTACTGCCTTAATTGACCCTTCATACTGTAATACACTTTCTAAGGATTCTGCCAGGACATTTTGTGCCATACACAACATGGTCTCAGCTGCCGTGTATTTATCTGTGTTACCCCCCACTGAAAAAGAACTTTTGAAATGTCCAAAACAAAACCCAGGCCCTCATAGTGGTCTCACAGCTACTGCCTTACCTGGATCATTTATTAACAACCTACAATATATGCATATACCTGTTTTGTTTAACTTGACTTACTGGAAGATGAAAGAATTTGGTATGTGCCATACTACTAACACATCATTATTTTACAGTACTTTGTTACTTGATAGCTTAGCAGCTTTTCAGATTCGTAATCAAGACCCTATTGCCAGGGTACACACCACCCAGCAAAGAGGCAATTTTAGGAGAAACCCTAGTTCTCAGAAAGATGATTCACAAAGTCATAAAAGGACTACCTGTGACATATCAGATGTCACTGGTGCCACAGGCACCCTTACTGGTCTCTTTGGTATTACAATGTCTATCTGGAATAAGCAGACACTGCTACTATCAAAGCACATTCACAGAAGTTTGAAGTTGGTATGATCAATGACATCATACCCCCATTATTGCATGGTGTGGATGACCTTAGTCAGGAAGAAAGGTACACTATATATATTATGCATGACATTGCTAAGGCATTCACAGATTCTAAAGAAAAGATTAACACCCTTATTGCACAGAACAATAAGGAGACAGATAAGCAATACATTGCCCATGAAATATTATGCTCTGCCTATAGGTCATACATTATCACTACCATCAACAATCTCTTCCGCGATCTGGAATCCAGAAGAATCCCTGATATCATACATGATAGACATATCTCTAAATGGTACTGCCCTCACTGCAAATCCCCTAACTATGTTGCCATGTGTATGTTACAATCTGTTTCTATTCCTATTTATACTGCCAGGAATTTGGCATTTGTGACCAGGTACCCTAATACTAGTCCTTGCTTTACCTCTAAGAAATGTTCCATTAAGGATACTATGTTTGTGTCTTTTACTGTTTCTTTACCACGTTTTGATCCCAATACAGCTACATTTGATAAACTAGCATCTGTACACTCCATTGGGCACCTTGATGAAGACATCTACAGAAAACGCCTCGACTTCTCACCTCTTCTGGTGTTTCATCCTCTTCTGGGCGCATGGGTCTCACCACACACAGATTGTTGTGCTAAGAAAGGGTATATTTATTTGTGTCGATGAGACATGTTTGATGTTATTAAACCTGTATGTGGATATTCCCCAGATAGTATCGATTGGTCCTTTACCATGGATGTGACATCACCACCAATGGCACAGAATACCAGGACTCAACATCTGCGCTAGACGCTTCTCGATTGTACCAGTCTTACCAGAAGGAGGTTCATCGGTTGTCAACACGGATTTCCAACCAGACTTACACTTGCCCAGTACGACTACAAAAATGGAAACCACCTACTGTGAAAATGAAATATAATTTGGATGGTGAATTTTGTGTGGTAACTAATTTTAAGCAATTTACTTATGGAACTGAGTTATGTGTTATTACTGAACCCAATTTTTGTTTCATCCCTCACAAGACAGCTATTATTGGGCACACAGTTATCACCCCTGTTCCTCTTGTGAAACCAGATATCATTGATGGTGACCCTGATTATCTTCTTACTCTTGCAGAGTATTTAGCTTACTTTAATGTACCTATTGATCCTCTGACTTTAACACTGAAGTCCCTTTTAGACAGGAAAGACACACACCTCATCCACATCAGCAGTAATATGACCAAAGCAAATGAAGCAATATATGATCTTATTAATAATGGTGATTTTAATAGTGCACTTACTAATACTTGATTAGAAATTACCTTTAAATGTTTTGTTATAATACAAGCATTTTTGATAATTTCCTTATCATTATGCTCTGCTGCTGCCTCCGGTGCACACTCCACCAACACCGTGAGCAGCTGGAGTTCCTTTACAAGGCTCATGCGTCGGGTCTGTAAATTACATCTGCTCTTTCTCTCTCCACTTCCCTGATTTTCTTTGTGTTGCCCCGTCTGAGGCAACAAAGAGGGGAATGTTACATGAGGTTCCTGCACCCTAATTGATACCCCAGAGGTACACTGCAGACAGCTAGCTTTTATGTATATGTTATACTAACATATAGGGCTAAGGACATCTACCGTACAAGAGTAGATGTCAGGATATGTAAGCACATGATTGCCATATACTTTACTTTCTAATATACACATGTATTTCTTGCTTATAAGATGATAGGACACGTGTGTCCTTGTAGCATTATGATATATGAATCGGCATTGCCATCTTCTGATGATTTGTATTATTACACGGCTATGTACAAACTGTATTTTCTTTGTTTCCACAAAGTGACGACTACAACAGAATTGTACAATGTTATCTAGGACTGTGGAGTCGCCTCTAATTTAGCCAATAGGGCTCATCTCTGTAACTAGAAATGTTTCTGCCTTACAGTAACTATGGTAACTGTCTTAGGTATATAATGTAAGGCATTGCATCTTTTACCTCGGACACCCAGAGACTTCTACATTCCTAGAGGTATAGGGAATGCATAGCATTGGCTCCCAGTTCCTAATGGTAAGAACTGCTTAGGGCAACTGTGATTTTTCTTTTGGTAGTAATAAACAAGATTTATCACTCTTATGCATCGTGTTTGTGATTCTTGCATTCCCATTATTGCCAAGAACCTGAGAGTGAGGGTTTAGACCTCTTGCAGGTGGTAGTGTTGCCAGTGGCTGTGGTTATACCTGCAGGACATGAATACACAAGGGGACAGAAAAGAGCATTTTAGTCAGAGGCTCCACAGCCTAGAGTACTGTCATGAAATACCTGTGGAAGGAAACAGACATTAGTAGCTAAGTGTGCTGCTCGATTGTCTGGGATACTCACCAAGGCAATGGACAAAGAAGACCTTGGGTATAGTCTGGTGTTGGAGGAGGCTAAGTGGCTGGACGAGGCTGACTTGTGTCACCACTGTCAATGGTTATACCTGAAGAACAGGAAGACATAAGGAGACAGGAAAATGCCATTTTAGTCTAGGTACATCAACAGCCTGGAGTACTGCCATGGAGATTAGTACCCTATGTGTGCTGGCTCACTGTCTGAGACACTTACTATTGAAACTGAAGAAGATTCCATCCAAGCTACACCCTACAAAGTTGGAGGAGGCTGGGTGGATGTGCTCGGAACTACACTGGGACAAGAGACCATTTTATGTGCTGGAGGAGGAAATGTTAGTGCTGAATGAGGAGGCATGGATGCAGGAGAATTCTTGGTGGTGGCAGTGTTGCCAATGGCTGTGGTTATACCTGCAGGACATGGAAACACAAGGGGACAGGAAAGGACAGTTTTAGTCAGAGGCCACCAACAGCCTTGAGTATTACCATAACATACCTGTGGAGGGAAAAGGACATTAGTTCCCTATATGTATTGGCTGACTGTCTGAGACACTCACCATTGTAGTGGGCAAATATGGTCTCAGGCACACTATAAAGCAGCAAAACTGCTTTTTTAAAACACAGTAATTTTTTAGCTGTCTTTAAGAGAGACTCAGTAAGAAACAGAGACAGTTCAGTTTTTTAAAACAAAAAAAAGTCACAATTCATAGTTGCTGAGAGAAATGGGCCTGACCTACTGAGTCTGCCAAATCCAGCAGACAGATCCACAAACAGACACAGCAACAAATCAAGATTTTTTTTGTTGTGATCGTCACACCACCACACAAGGACAGAGGAAAGATTGGATGTACATTGCTAACACTCCAAGACAAATGGATCATCAAAGGCACAAAGACCCAGGCTTCATTCACAAAAGACAGAACAGGCTTCTCTATACTACCACTGCACATGAAGACTACTGAGAACTGCATCGACAACATGGACAACAGGCAGGAAGTACAGGATTCCACTTCCTGTCCACCTAGCTTCTGGGGCAAGATCGGGTTTTGGATTCAGATTTCAGAATCAGATTCCGAAATCTGAATCTCATTTTGAATTTCAGCATTAAGATTTTGATGTTTAAAATCTTAAATACCTAAATCCTAAAAAATGGAATGGAAGTCATAGAATCAGACTCTATTTGGTGGAATCCAAGCAACCCCAATAAGGACTTCTTCAGGAACAGCCTGCATAGGGAAAAAGGGCATAACTGAAGAACTGTGTCAGGCACCATTTATGTGCATTGTGTCCTTGTACAGTACATAACACACTGTGGTTTATGTTGATCTCTACGCTATGTGAATGTGCCCTGTGATTTCTTAGTGTTGGGGACCCAGCCTCCTCACCCCAATTTTGATTGAGATTTTAGTTTAATAAATGGGGGTTGGGGGCAGAACCCACAACATACACAAATTAATTTTTAAAAAAAGAGAATTTCAGCAACTAGCATCAACCACCCACTGGAGCAGCATATGTCACACAGACATGACTCTCCAGGTATACCATAAGAAGAACTTTAAGACACTCTAATGTAACTGGGATAGACATAAAGGAATTCTAGAGGGCAGGGGTAAGGGGAAACAGACTTCTAGGAAAACAAACTGAACTTACAAGCTCAAATGGGCAGACTAGGTGGGCCATAGGCCCTTATCTGCCGACACTGTCTATGTATCTATGTATCTAACTCTGGTTTTTGGTTTCCTATATAGATTATTCATGAAGACTGCATTATAAATGAAATATTATTGCTGTTTCCCAATTTTTTGCCATCATATGTTTAATACATTTTTTCATAGTAGCCTTGTAAAGATTTCAACAAGCTTGGCCAAGAGGGATCATTTTTGTTGTACTTTTGGCTGTTTAGCACCACTTTACTTTTATCTTCCTAATGGCTATTAAACAAAAGCTAGTCGATGCAAAAGTCATCCCAGGAGTCTTTGGCATCATAGATTCAAATGGAATAAAATTAACAAGCCCAGTTGTCAAGGCATATGTCCACCTTTTCAGCAGCATACAGCAAAATAATTGCAACGCAGGTGTGCAATGTCAGCTAAATATTAGCAACAAAGGAGTACAATGATTCAGAAAAAAATACTAAAATAATAAACAAGGGGTTCAGATCATAAGAACATAAGAATGTGTCGGCAGAAGGGGACCATGCAATCCATCTAGTTTGCCTGATTTCCTACCCCTCCCCACTTCATTTTGGGCTTCCAATATGCCTGTCCCAAGCTCACTTGAACTCCCATATTGTTTTAGCAGCTACAACCTCTTCGGACAGGCTGTTCCAGGGTTCCACCACTCTCTCCATGAAGAAGAATGTCCTGAGGTTTCTTCTGAATCTACCTCCGGTAAGGAGCATGCTGTAACCTCTTGTCTGTGTACCTGTGTTTTTCTGGAAGAGGCTCAGAGCCTGTACTGCGTTTATCCCTTTTAGGTATTTAAAAGTTTCTATCATGTCACCTCTATTTCGCCTTTGTTCTAGGGAGAACAAGTTAAGCTGTAGGAGCCTTGCTCCGTAAGGTTCACAGTGGAGCCCCTGTACCATCTAGTAGCCTGTCTCTGCACACACTCCAAATGGTCTATGTCCTTTCTTAGGTGCAGCTTCCAGAACTGCATGCAGTACTCCAAATGAGAATTTAATCAAAAAGATAGGACCTGCGCGCCCCAAATTGCAGGGCTGCTCAACCAAGAGAGCTACAGCTTAGCTGCTCTCATACAAACAATATTAAGTCATTAAACATAGCTCCTATGGCAAATAAAGTTAAATCATCAATTGTGCAAACAACAGGTAGCATACTATATAATTTAAGTTTCCATTAATTTTCAAATGCAATGATATGCGCAAAACAGGAGGAGGAGAGAAGGGGGAAGGGGGTAGGAGGAAAAAACAAGAAAGGTGCAGCTATTTTAAAACTACCCTTAACTTACTTCCTTAGCATCAAATCAGCACAAGTGATTAATTAAATAAATATTTAATAACCTGTATTCTAATTCTTATGCTTATGTTCTATTTCCTGTAGTTCCAGTCTTTACAATTAATCTAAGACTAAGGCTGATCTAATAACAAATGCCCAAAATTAATGGCACATAATGCGGACTGCACTGCCCTTATTTTTTTCACAAATAAAGCTATGTTAAACCAACCTCTTTCCAATCATTTTTTGAAACAAGGAAGACTGGTTTAATAACTTATTAACCTACCGACAAATGGTAACATGCAGTGCAGTCTGTATTCTCACTGACCTACCACATCACAGTTAAAAGCTGCCAAATCTCTTATTCATACTCTATCTTGCTATTAACTTTCATGTACAATGATATATAAACAGATGATGTATCTTACAGTATGCACTCACTAAAACATTTTACTATATCCAGAACCATCAAGAATACATAATTTCATTCACAAAGCATTTTTTATATATTTTCTAGGTTTTTCATGTATTCATGAAGTTCCTTAAGCTTCAAATCTTCATGCTCTTTGAGTTTTTTCCTTTTGTGCTGTCACAAACTTCAGTCTTGTTTACTCACAACTTTCTGCAACTCTTTATTGAGGGGGAAAAGGGAACAAAGAAACATGTAATGAATAAACATTCATAATCAAATTACTAAATCAGTCTAACAGAGTTCCATCTATTCACAGCGAGACTTTTTATACAGATCATAAATATGATTTTAAATCCAGTATGTTATTTAAACCTTTTAGTTTAAAACTTTTTAACTTCCATATCCAATAACTTTCATGTTGCTGCAATTTTGTTTTCAATGACATATTCCTTCTCTTCCCCTTTCTTTTAATGCATCCCAGACCTATAAATTTAATCCCTACTGGACTCACATCATGTTGCAACCCAAAATGTACAGCAACTGGACTATTGGGATATTGATTTCTGATATTTCCGATATGTTCCTGTATTCTCAATTTTACTTTGCGCTCTGTCATGCCCACATATAACATGCCACAAGGACATATTAAAACATATATAACTTGAGTGGTGCTGCCAGTAATACTTTCATTTGTTCTAAACCTCTGTGTAGTTGTCGGATGAATAAATTCAGCGTTTTCTATGCCAAACTGACAGATGCTACAATTTCTACATTTTCTAAAGCCCTGTGTGGGTTGGGGTAATCAGTTTGCACAATTACTATCTCTCAATTCAAAATGACTGTGCACAACTCTATCTTTAATGTTTCTTGCCCATTTAAAACAAATTCTAGGTTTCATCCCCAAAGTTTCAACTAGTTTTAAGTCATTTGTTAAAACTGGCCAGTATCTATATATGACACTGCCAATCATTCCAGCAAGTGAATTATATTCTGTGCAGAAGGTAATGGGCTCTTTATATTCATATGTTTTCTTGCTAGTTAAAAGCTCCATCCTGTCCACTGAAATTACTTTTTTGTTTTACGTCTTACAGAAAATCCTAGTCATATCCCCTCTCTAAACATCTTGTACCATTTTATTTATTTCCATTTCTAAATCTTCTGTCATGCTGCAATTTCATTTAACCTGTAGCATCTGGCTATAAGGTAATGATTTTTTAAGTTTCACGGGATGTGCACTTGCATAATGAAGGTAAGAATTACAGGCTGTGTCTTTCCTGTAATTTTGAGTAGCAACCTGTTCCCCTGGTTTTCCACTGAGCCCTATGTGTAAAGAAAAAAATATTCTGTCCTCGTCCATTTTATATGTTAGAAACAATCCTTGATTATTTAAATTCAACCGGTCAATAAATTCTGGTATTCGCTCCTTAAGGCCCCCCATACACAGATGACATTCTCTATAAAGTGATACCATAAGATGACATCATCCGCGTATGGGAAGGCCTCAGAGCATACTGTATCCAGCTCCCATAGACATAGTGTCAAGTTTGCATAAGATGGGGCCATGCAGGTCTCCATCGCTGTACCCAATATTTGTAATAAAAAATCATTATATTCAAAAGCATTGTGTGTGAGAATAAACTGAATTCCTTCTAACAAAAAAGTTGTTGGATTTTGTATAGTTGTTCTCTCTAAAAAAAATCTACATGCAGTGATTCCATCAGAATGCCATACTGATGAGTATAGCTGTTCTACATCTATTGTTACCCAACAGTAATTCATTTCCCACTTAAAATTCATTCATTTTACTAGCAGGTCACCAGTGTCTCTGAGGTAGGATCTTAATTTACAAACCTTTTTTTTTAAGAAAAAATCTACAAAGACTGATAAATTATCAGTAAGAGATCCTACCCCAGAGACAATGGGATGACCTGGAGGTACTTCTGCTTTTTTGTGTATTTTTGGTAACACATACATTACCGGTGTGACTGGATTTTCTGACCACAAAAAATCTAATTCTGTGGCAGTAATAGCTCCAGAAGTTTTCGCATCTTTCAACAATTCACAAAATTCAGCTTTAAATTTAAGACTGGGGTTACCTGATAATTTTTTGTATCTCAGCTCATCACAAATGATTGTATTTACCATATTTTCATACTTTGTATTTGATAATAGAATGATATTTCCTCCTTTATCAGCACACTTTATAACCACATCTTCCCATTTTTCAATCTGTTTTAATGCTCTATAGTCCCTGTTCGGTAAATTATTCCAGCCTCTTTTATTTTGATATTTGTGGTCAGTTAACAATTTACCTACTTCTTCAGTCGCCACTTTCTCAAATACCATAATGTTAGGGTTACATGTTCTAGGGCAAAAATCCGATTTCCCTTTAAAAAGTCTCCTCCTCTCATCCCATACTGCGCTATTAATGCTTGCATCTATCTGCTGTTCAATTTCATTACTGCTGTTACGCATTAAATCATCTGATGCATTAATGGTGCATTAATTTCCAAAAACAATTCATTAAAGTTTCTAAAGTTATACTTTCCTGATAATCACCACAATAATTTAGTTTCTTGTTGTGTAATCATGTGGACAATCTTTCTTTATTTTCATGCAAGTATTTTTGTTCCTCAATGTGCGCACCACTGTTTTGGAATTTGTCTCTTGTTGATCACCCACTGGTTCTTCCTCATTCACTCCTGCATCTGCATTATATTTTTGTCTGAAACAGTCCTTTAATTTAATCTTCCTAAAAAACTTAAACAAATCCAAATGAATTTCAAATGCACTAATTTCCTCAGTTGCCCTTCCCCTCCCCCTTCCCTGTTTTTTGCATATCATTGCATTTGAAAATTAATGGAAATTTAAATTATATAGTATGCTGCCTGTTGTTTGTGCAATTGAGGATTTAACTTTGCCATGGGAGCTATGTTTAACAACTGACTCTAGAAAAAGCTTTGAATGTTAAATGTCTTTAGTATAATTAGCAGGCATTACTAAGTATGCAGCTCAGGAAATGTTACTGTCACATTTAATGTAAATAGAGCAATTAGGAATGTTGTTTTTTTAATTGTGTTGCACATGCACTTTGGGTATAAATAGATGACAGGGGTCATAGAAATCGTACCCCCTAAGGAAGCCATACTGGCAAAGCACAGGGGTTATTAGTGGCTGGCACATTGGACTGGGTAGGTCTTTTCTTACAAGATAGTAAAACATGATATTTTATTAAGCATTGTTGAGAATTGTTAAGAATGCAAAAATATGTATATCACTTTATTGAAAGTATCCTGCTGTTTGAAAAATAAAATATTTATCATTTTTGCATATTTAAAGTGCTGTTGAGCATTTATTTTTTACAACAAGACCACCTAAATTATTTGCTCACCAATATTTTTGACTTCATAGTACTCCAAATGAGGCCTGACCAAGGATCTGTACAGTGGCATTAACACTTCATGCCTACTGCTAGTGCTACCTCTGCCAATACAGCCCAGTACACTGTTGGTCTTTAGTGCTGCTTTTTCACACTGCTTTCCAACTTTTAAATCATGTGATATGATTACTCTGAGATCTCTTTCTTGTTTTGCCGCTGTTAGCTGTTCTCCATCCAGATTGTATCTATATTTTGGGTTTCGCCTTCCCAGGTGCATGTCTTTGAATTTCTTCGCATTAAATTTTAAATTTTACTTGCATTTTTTGACCAGTTCTCTAGTTTTCTGAGATCAGATATCATTCCAAGGAGTCCTTCCTGTGTGTCTACCCTGCTGTAGAGCTTGGTATCATGTGCAAACAGCCATACCTTCCCCTTCAGTCCATCAATGATGTCACTGATGAATATACTGAAGAGGATGGGACCCAAGACCGATCCCTGTGGCACCCCACTAGTCACCCTTCCCTCTCCTGATAGTGTGCCATTTACTATCACTCTTTGTGTTCTTTCTTGAAGCCAATTTTTAACCCAGTTGACAAACTTAGGACTCATGTCTGTGTGCTCCAGTTTGTTAATTAGCCTCCTGTGGGTAACAGAGTCAAAGGCCTTACTGAAGTCAAGATACACCACATCCACAGCACCACCCTGGTCAATTATTCTTGTTACCCAGTCAAAGAACTCCATCATATTTGTTAGGCATGACCTCCCTGAGGTGACGCCATGCTGCTTTGGGTCCTGTTGCCCACTGGACTGTAGGTACTCCACTATTCTTTCCTTCAATAATGAGTTCATTAGTTTCCCCATAATAGAGGTAAGGCTTACCAGTTGATAGTTCCCTGCTTCCTCCTTGCTTCCACCTTTGTGCAGGGGCACTACCGTGGCTCTTCTTCCAGTCAGCGGGTACTGAGCTAGTCTCCAGGGACTTGTTGAAGAGGACAGCCAGTGGGGCAACCAGTTCTTCTCTAACTTCCTTTAGTATTCTAGAATAGATTCCATCTGGGCCCATTGCGTTGTCTATTTTCAGTTTATTTAACTCCTCTAGTACCCTCTGTTCCGTGAATGGAGACATGTCAGCTTCCCTAGTGTGTTGGACTCTTCTTTGTGTAGTGGGACCGTTCATGCATTTTTCCTCAGTGAAGGCTGAGTAGAAGTATTTTTTAGGACTTCTACTTTGTCTTCATCATTTTCAGCTTACCATCTTTAGTTGCTAGCCGGACCAATGATCTCAACAATTACATACAGTATGCATGTGGCTGCTCATGTGTAAGGAGGAGGGCACTGTTGCAGATAAGGGATGTGCTACTTTCCCACCCACAGTCATTCTTTCTACAATAAAATAGCTCAGTCCATAATACTTTCTTGTGTGCATTAAAACACACTTTTTGTTCTTTTCTCTATAAGGTTTACTATATTTTTTTGAAAGTATCCCCACTTTTCCAAATAAAGTTTAATACTTATGTACAGTATATCCTGTATACAGCACACTACTGCATATCTTTCCTGAGACACAAGAAATAAACTCTGTCACTGAGATAGTAACCAGATAACAAAAATTCTCTGGGCCCCGTATTCAGAAAAATGCACAAGCGCAGCACAAATGTTTGCACTGTGCTTGCCTCTGCATGCCCTCCAGCTGCTGTGCTATTCAGTCAGATAGTGAGCAGTGCTATCTGACTGAATATCATGCCACATCACTGCAGAACTAAGTAAAACTGTGTTGCCCCAACATGGACTGGGGCTGTATATAGCTCACAGCCAATAGAACTGCCTGAAACGGGGTAGCGCCAGGGCCCCTGTCAGCAATATTCAGCTCAGACATGCAAATGAGACCTTTGGGCATGAAAGGCACTAAGGGGCCATTTATATCCCCATTATGAGCTCATTTGAATGTGTGCAGCAGCCTTTTAGTGCCCCTTTCAGTGTAAACTGTAAGACCTGGTTGCAAAGTGGTCACCCCATCCCCGATTACTCCTCAGAGCTGTTCTATACATTTCCTGGTCATCCAGTTTGTCCCGTTCCCCCCATTGCTCTTCAGAGCTTTCTACACATTCCCTGGTGGCATAGTGGTCCCCCCATCTCCTGATTGCTTCCCAGAGCTCTTCTGTGTATTCCCTGGTGGTCCAGTGTGTCCCCCACCCACTGGTCATCTGGTCACACAGTTAAAAAGAGTCCATGACTATCTGATGGTTCCCCCCACTCCTTCAGTATAGAACTAGATAGCTCAACCTGGCAGTCCAATGGCCCCCCAACAGCCCCCCACTCCTCCCATCCACTGACTTCCCACCTCTCCACACCCCTCCCTTCACCTCGGTGGCTGGTACTCCTCCCAGCTAGATACAGTGACCAGTACTGCCCTCTTTTCACCTCCACAGCCAGTGGCCGATTGAGCTGTCAGTGATCATGCATAATGTAGAAACAGCTGTTTCTACAGTACGTGTGCTTATTGACACCGCGTATGGTGTCAAGCCACAGATGTAAAAGGAGGGCTATGCTATTTACTGTATGTAGCTGGGAGAGCGATAACCACTGGGGTGAGGAGTGCAGGAAGGTGGAATGTCAGTGGGAAGATCAAGTGGGTTGCTGTTGGAGAGCCACTGAACCACCATGGACTCTACTTAAACTGTGTGAACAGGGGATGGGGGGTTGGGGACACACTGGACCACCAGGGAATGCGTAGAAATGCTCTGAGGAGCAATCAGGTGTTGGAGTTCAGGGACTCACTGAGCCACCAGAGAATGTTTTGGAAAGCTATGAAGAGCGATGGGGGGGACCACTATGCCACTAGATATTTACAACAGCACAAAAGGGAGGACAGGGTGGGTGGCTGCAGTACAGCTGCCCTGCTTTTGGGGAGCTGGGGGCACTAGCTTTGTGCCCCATTTAGATGTACTTTTCAATGGCAGTAAATAGCACCACTTGCAGGGCTGTTTACAATCACCACAAATCTTTGAATATACTGCTGTGCCGGTATGTATGAGGGCCCCCCCTCATTTGCATGGATGCAGTGGTATTTTAGTGCTGCAGAGTTTGATGGATAACCCTGGGGCCTCTGAATATGGCAAGGCCAGGAGTGATCACACAAACCAGGGTTAGCAACAGAGCTAGCCATGTTAGTGTGGGCATTAAGCTTTGAGCATCAGGCCCTCTGTCTTCATTTCCAAAAATCCAGGCTTTTTTGGTTTTAATAGAGAGCTTGTTTGATTGTAGGCACAAAATATTTCAAGACACCTGACAAAACATTTCCCTGTGAACTTCAAACTTTTTTTTCAGATTTATCTACCTTTTTGGAAGTATACAATTAGCAGTGCTTCAATTGATTTCATTAGTCCCTTCACTTCCTGTTCACCTTGCACCTTTTTAAAATCACCAGACTAAGCATGACTCTTTGGTTTTGTCAGGCGAACTCCTGTTTCAGCTCAGAGAGCAAAGTGTGAACCATCTTTGCTTTTCAGTCACTCGTATCAGTTTCTGCAGAAACCCACTATATCTCCTCTTGTAATGCAAAACATCTACAGTATGGCTGGCAGCCCTTCTTTTGATGATATCTATCAGTAAAATTCAAAACCTATCAGACCTCTACTGCTACCTAGCCTTCAGTTTTCTATGTAATTATTTTGTTTACCATGGAATGCTTTATTTGTAGACAGCTGCTGTCTTTCCAGTGTGGCAGCCATAAATCTCTGAAAAGAGAGAGTAAAAATGGGAGGACTCTGTTCCAATATAGTACATCTATAAGTAGTTCTCAGATAATGGGAAAATGAGCTACACACCACTATTTAAAGTTTTTCAAATGTATAAAAGTCTCAAAATAGGGTGACATTACTGCAAATAGGCTATCCTATATGCAGTACTGACCCTCTGAGCTCAATTTCAAAAGGCACAATTAGATTGGTACATGGTGTGGCAAACTGCCAGTTGCTGCTCACCTGGGTGCACCAGGGAGCCTGTGCCTGATTTTATGAATAATTGGGTCCTGGTGCCAAAGTCCCTGGGTTTGCCACAAGCCTACATCTGCGCCAAAGAAATGGTACAAGGGGGAAATGCAGCTGGTCACCCTGGTGGCTGGAGGGTCATCCTAGGCATGCATCTTACCTCTACTATACTGGGTAAATGCAGTATAAAAATATTTAAAATTAGGACCCCATTACAAATGACATACCGGTGCTGTACTGCCTTACATCTCATCTTGTCTATCTTGGATAACTATATAGTAAACATGTGCACAAGCAGGACCCAGTACAACAGCATAGAAGGAAATATTCTGCATTGACAAATGCTTGTATAATATCTGAGGGCAGCTTTATTGTAGACTGTTTGGGCACTTTTGAAAGCCTTACCCTCAGACCCACAGCAAATACTACATTAAACATGCCTTGACAGGTGGTCATCCTCCAGCCTGCATGGCTCTGCATAGTTAATAGTATATAATAACTGGTCAGAAATTTCTCTCAATGTACTGACCAGGCTGATATTGTACATAACAACCAGCTGGTTGTTATGACATGCATGAGCCATGCCAGTCAAACTATGCTGCTGCGTCATAGGCCAACATTCTGTATGTGGGTGGGGCCAAACAGTCTCATAAACTGCTGGAGAAAAATTGCTGGCCTGTTATTATAAAAAATAAAAGATGGGGAGGGTGTTTCATATGAGAATTTAATGCACTCCCTCATTGTGGGATGCTTTGATAAACCTCTCGGGGTTCGCCCTCGGGGTTTATGTAGCATCCCACAACTCGGGTGTGCATTAAATTCTCATATCAAACCCTTCCCCATCCATTATTCTCTATGTAAATAGGGAAAAATACCCATTCATTAATCGTAGGGCTATGTGAAATTGACCTAAGAATTTTAGCACGGATTTTAGAACGTTGTCATCCATCAGTTATAAGTAATTAATTAATTTACCATTTTCATGTAACATTGCAAAAACATATTGTGTGATAATGGGGTTTGCATGGACATCAGGGCATTGCTGCTCCTTCTAGAATCATACTTGTTTGTCTGACCATTAAGTTTAGGCTTTCTGTTTGTGATAGCAGTATTGTTATAGGGACATGGTAGTGCCCCTATAAATAGGGTTATAAATGCTGTCTATGTTAAAGCCCCATTTCTGCACCTTAATAAAGTGGCTGTCTCTGGATGGCATAATCTAAAATTTGGCATGACTGTAGACAGAGCCAGGATCTCTGAATCCTGATAATTTGGTGATGATCAGTTTAGCAGTTTAAAAGTTCTACTAGGTTAAAGTTGCATTAAAACATCTTTTTTATGCCTCTTTTTTTCTTCTCACAAATTGTGCAATAACAGCTGTGACTTGAAACATGCAATTTTCAGTTTAGCTGGAATCTAACCAACCAAGGATTTTTGGCTATGTGGCTTAAGTGGCAACTTTGTAGATTTTACATTTTTAGTAAAAATTGTTTTCAGTATTCATGCATGTACTTTTAAATTTTTTTTACAAAAAGTTCATAATGTGTTTTTTGCAACAACCGCAGCTTCCATTTTTTCTGTCAGTCAAAATCCATTTTTGTGAGATAAGACTTCTGTTTTCATAAGTATTTGTGATCACAAAAATGTGTTCTAGAAGAGAAAACTTTGTATACAAAAAAAAATCATTGGAGTTATAATCAGTGACTTGTATGGTGGATGGGTCTATGTGATAACGGCGAATGCCTAAAGGCGATCACCGTTATCGCTCAGTTAGAGTGCTGAACACATTTTCAGCACTCTGACAACCCTAGTGCACCAGCACAATGGACATATTTTTACTACTTTCTGTGGGGGGGGTTGTTCCCCACACCCTCCCTAGCAGGTTACTTCACCCCGCACCACCCTGCTAAGGATTCTCAACTCCAGGGGTGCATGTCAGAAGCGTGAAAGTAGTAAAAATAAAGGTTGGGCCAGGTGCAATAAAAATTGCACCAGCGCTCTGACCAGAGCCCGTGATCCTCAGCCACCGAGCCATTGCCCCAATCCCCAAGCACGCCACAGCTTGACCACCACTGCAGCCCACCCCTACAGCCTCTCCACCCTCCCAGCCCACGCTTGCTGTGCTCACTCCCACCCCCCCGCACGCGTAGGTATAGCAACATCCTGTCACCTAGTTCGCCCACCCCCTCATCCAGTCGCCCTACCTGTCAGTCGCCGTGAGTGGATTGCATGAGGAAGGTGTCGCCCACTTTGAGGGTTACCATGGTGGATAGTTTGGGGTGTAAGGCTGATTTTCAAATGTTTATTTTAAACAAAACAATAGTGTTTTGAATTATTCTTGAAATTAAGCTGTTGTGAGTCACAAAAACAGATCCTGATTTCACTACTCCAAACTTATTTTCATGACTCACAAATCCAATTTTCAAGCAAGCTGCATGAAAAGTAAAGATCCTCATGCAGCTTGCATGAAAACAGTACCCCTTACAGTATCAACTGCAGCCACCTGGGTGCCCAAGCCCCCCTTTGGGTTCTTGATACCTGATGTCCAGTCCCAGTTGTGGGCAATAAATAACTATAGAAAACCCACACCCGCTAGCACCCATGACACTCACCTTCCCATACAAATAAATAATACCCCATCCCCCAGCCACCTTAGCAACTGTAACCACCCTCCTTCACCATGGAATCCACTTTTTAATTAAAATCCACCATGGAACAACTGGAACAACCCTCTCTCCTTCCCAGCCAACTGCTGTCTGCAAAAGAACAAAAAAAAAAAACAGGAATGAAAATGCAGATCTGAAATACATTAGTCATTGTGTGTGATATATAGCTGTTAAGGCCACTCACAAGTCTGCTTCAGGTCTGATGCAATGGGTGTGATGATGCAGTGCTTTGCAAGAAGTCTCCAGGGTGACACATGAAGTCCATTACAGGTCCAGTTTAATGCATGTGATGATGCAGTTGCTTCACAGGAAGCCTCCAGGGCCATGCATGAAGTCCACTACAGGTCTGGTACAATGGGTGTGATGATGCATCTGCTTTGAAAGAACCCTCTTGGGCCATGCATGAAGTCTGCTACAGGTGCAGTGCAATGGGTATGATGATGCATCTGCTTCACAAGAAGCCTCCAGGACCATGCATGTAGGCTGCTACAGGTCTGATGCAATGGGTGTGATGATGCATCTGCTTCACAAGAAGCCTCCAGGGCCATGCATGAAGTCTACTACAGGTCCTGTGAAATGGCTGTGATAATGCATCTGCTTCACAAGAAGCCTGCAGAGCCACACATGAAGTCCGTTACAGGTCTGGTGCAATGGGTGTGATGATGCAGCTGCTTTGCAAGAAGCCTCTAGGGCCATGCATGAAGTCTGCTACAGATCCTCAGCAAAGAGTGTGATGATGCAGTTGCTTTTCAAGAAGCCTCCAGGGTCATGGATGGAATCTGCTACAGGTCCAGTGCAAAGGGTATGATGATGCATCTGCTTTGCAAGAAGCCTGCAGAGTCACACATGAAGTCCACTACAGATGCGGTGCAAAGGGTGTGATGATGCAGCTGCTTTGCAAGAAGCTCCCAGGGTCATGGATGGAGGCTGCAACAGGTCCCGTAGAAAGGGTAAGATGATGCATTTGCTTTGCAAGAGCCTGCAGAGCCACAATTGAAGTCTGCTACAGGTCCAGAGTAATGGATGTGATGATGCATTTGCTTTGCAAGAAACCTCCAGGGCCATGCTTGAGGTCCGCTACAGGTCCTGAGCAATATGTGTGATGATGCAGCAACTTTACAAGAAGTCACCAGGGACATGGATGTAGTCTGCTACAGGTCCAGTGCAATGGGTGTGATAATGCATCTGCTTTTCAAGAAGCCTGCAGTCACACATGAAGTCCATTACAGGTGCAGTGCAATGGGTGTGATAATGTAGCTGCTTTGCAAGAAGCCTGCAGAGCCACATGTGAAGTACGCTACAGGTCCGGTGCAATGGGTTGATGATGCAGCTGCTTTGCAAAAATCCAGCAGGGCCACACATGACGTACACTACAGGTGCAGTGCAATGGGTGTGATGATGCAGCTGCTTCACAAAAACCCTGTATAGCCACACATGAAGTCTGCCATGGATCCAGTGCAATGGGTATGATGATGCAGTTGCTTTGCAAAAAGCCTGCAGGGCCACACATGAAGTACACTACAGGTGCGGTACAATGAATGTGATGATGCAGCTGCTTTGCAAGAAGCCTCAAGGGCCATGCATGAAGTCCACTACAGTTCCAGTGCAATGGGTGTGATGATGCAGCTGCTTTGCAAGATGCCTTCAGGGCCACACATGAAGTCTACTACAGGTCTAGTGCAATGGGTGTGATGTTGCAGCTGCTTCACAAAAACCCTGCAGAGCCACACATGAAGTCCACTACAGGTACGGTGCAATGGGTGCGATGATGCATGTGCTTTGCAGGAAGCTTTCAGAGCCACACATGAAGTACACTACAGCTGCAGTGCAATGGGCGTGATGATGCAGCTGCTTCACAAGAAGCCTCCAGGGCCATGCATTATGTCTGCTACAGGTTCAGTGTAATGGATGTGATGATATGCAACTGATTTAAAGAAGCCTGCAGAGCCACACATGAAGTCAGCTACAGATCCGATGCAATGGGTGTGATGACAGAAAGAACAACAGTGGATTTTTAAGTTAGGGGCAACAAAAAATTGGGCCTGAATAACAAATTTGAGCTAAAACTCTTTCTGAACAAAAGAAAGTAAGGAGTACATTGTAAGCCCCCCTACCCACCCTCTTGTTGGATTCTGGCAAAGTAGTGTACACAGCAGGGCAGAGACGTGAAGAAATTTAGAATTTGAACTTACTTTGAATGAGTAAAAACAGATTATTCACAATCTTATTTTACTTTTCTTCTTTTTTTTCCAAAAAGGTAACCTGGACCAGTGGTGTAATAGAAAAGAAAGTATTGAAGTAGAACTAGAATACCTGAGAATGAACTTTAAATATGCTTAATTAAAATGGAAACAATGTTTAAATTATTGTTCTTTTTAAATTAAATGTAAGCACTGTGATTGGTTGTTATGGTTGAAATAAGGAATTGTGACTGGCCTAACACTTAGGGTGTCATATGATGCTTGTGTACTTCTGCGGGTGAAATGGTGGTACTCATTAGTCTCTGAGGAAGCCCAGAAACCGGGTGAAACATAAGATGACAGTGCTAGGCACTGTTCCACCTGTCTGTACAACCATGCTGCTTTGTGATGCATTAAACTGAGTTTGAAACCACACTAGCTGTGCCGCCATTCTGTTTTAAGTTCCTAACTGGGGGTGAGTACTCTCTTTTTATTGTGCATACTGTCCCGTAGGTTCCCTTTATTCCTATCCCGGGTCCTCTTAAATCCTCCCACTGTCTTCGCTGAGATCACCTCTTCTGGCAACAAATTCCATTTATCCACCACCCTCTCTGTTAAAAATGTTTCCTACCATCACTCCTAACCCCCCCCCACCAGCTTCAAACTGTGCCCCCTCATTGATCTGTTGCCACTCAGCTTGAGGGGACCTTCCCTATCCACTTTGATTATTTTCTTCAGATACTTAAAGGTCTCTATAACATCCCCTCACTCTCTCCTCTCTTCCAGGTAGTACATTTGGGTTCCACCAAACCGGTTCGACAACAAAGTTGTCAAAGTCCATCACAGTGACAGGATTTTGCCAACAGCGACCACGTCATCTGGCAAATCCATCGATGGGGATTCGTTGTTATAGCATCATTGTAATAATGGTATACCATACATTCGTAGGGCTCCCAGCTTCTTCTCGTAAGACTTCCCGTGCTGTCCCCCTATCTCCCTATCATCTTGGTAACCTTACTTTGGACCCTCTCTAACAAGCTGATGTCCTTCTAATGATATGAATACCAGAACCATACCCCATATTCCAAATGCAGTCTCACCAGTGAGCTGTACAGGGGCATTATGATCTCACTCTGCCTACTGCTGAATCCCCTGGCAATACACCCCAACATCATGTTGCCTTTGCTGTTGCCTTCTTGCATTGTGTGGAGCACTTTAGGTTACTGGTGATTACCACCCCCAGATCTTTTTCTTCCTCAGATGCTGCTACCTGGACCCCCCAGAAAATACTTGTTCCTAGGATTTCCGGCCCCAATGTGCATCACTTTGCATTTCTTTGGCATTGAAGCAGTTGCCAGATCCCTGAACATCTCTCAAGATTCCTGAGGCTCTTTTGTAGGTCCAGTATCCCTTCAACTGTATCCACCCTCCTACAGAGTTTGGTGTCATCAGTAAACAGGCACATCATGCCCTTTATGCCTCCCCCAATGTTGTTTATGAAGACATTGAACGACACCGGCCCCACCACCAATCCCTGTAGGACTCCACTGGTGACATTCTTGGTGTTGGATAACTGTCCCCCCACTACCACCTCTGGGATCTGCCACTTAGCCAGATTGCTACCCCCTTGTCAGTTTCTCCCTGACCCACAGATCCTTCAGTTTACTGATTAACCTCTTATGTGGCACCAAATTGAAGGCCTTGCTAAAGTCCTGGTAAATGACATCTACCACTTTACCCCTATCCACCTCCCTAGTGACCCAGTCAAAAAAGTAAATCAGGTTTGTCTGACAGGATCTTCCCTCCACCAACCTGTGCTGCCTCTCATCCTGGAGACCACTCTCATCTACATACCTTACCAACTTCTCTTCGTCTATATTCTCCATGAGTTTGCACACGATCAGTGTCAGACTTACCAGTCTATAGTTCCAAGGATCTTCCACAGGGCCAGCTCTTGTGGAGGGACACTACATGTGCCATCCTCCAGTTTTGCGGCACCACTCCCAACTCCAGGGATGCATTAAACAGGCCCGCCAGTGGCCCCACGAGCTCTTCTGATAGCTTCTTCACTACTCTTAGGTGTATGCCGTTCCAGTCCTGAGGATTTGTTTGCCTTCAGTTCCAGCAGTTCTTCCCTTACTCTTTCTACCTCTATAACCACATCAATGGCCCCTTCCCACCTCCCTCCTTAAAACCCCCAGTGCAACTAGCCTATCTTTTTCCCTAGTGTAGACAGAACAGAAGTACTAGTTCAGTGCCTCCGGCATGCTCATTTCTTCCTCCACCCATCCATTCCCTTTTCTCAGCTTAACTATCCCTTCCTTCCCATCCCTCTTCTTGCCTATGTAGAGAAAGAAGGCCATCTCCCCAGTCTTAATCCCTTCTGCTATTTGCAGTTCTTTCTGTGCCTTTCTTTGCTGCACCACCTTGCCTGACACTTTAGCTAGTCCCAGCTGTTCCTCCTTATCTGCTTCATTCACAGTCCTCCTATATGTCTTGTAGGCCACTCTCTTGTCCCTCACCACCCTGCCAACCTCAGAGTTGAACCAGATGAGTGATTTGGCCACAGATCTCCCCCTAATCCTAACACAATCTGTTGTGGCTGCTAGTATTGTGTCCCTGATGATTGCCCATTGTCAGTCCATTCCCATGTGTGCTCTGATGCCCTCTAGTTGATTCCTTAACACCTCCCCCATTTTCAGGAAATCTGCTTTCCTGAAATCCAAGGTCCTGGTCTTAATGTGGAAGCTTTCGTTTCCTGTGTCCATACTAAACCACACTGTGCTGTGGTCGCTACCTCCCAGGGGTTTGTTGACTGTTATCTCATGTACATGCTCCCCATTTGTGAGCACTAGATTAAGGATTGCCCCATATTTGGTGGGCTTCTTAACTCCCTGGGTCATGAATCCTCCTTGAACACATCCAGGATCCTTTGGCTCCTGGCACAGGAGGTGGCTGGTTTACCACGGTCCACCTTTGGCAAATTAAAGTTCCCCCCCACCACCATCTCTTTCCTTCCTGCCACTTCCAGCAGTTCCTTACACAGTTCTGTGTCCCTTTCCTTCTCTTGGTTGGGCAGTCTGTAGACCACCCCCAACTTGATTTTCTTCCCCTTGTTGATCTGGAGCATGATCCATAACAATTCCACTTTCTACTGTTCATTCTCTTCCCTAGTGCTTTTTATCCCCACCCTGATGTATGCCACCACTCCTTCCTTTGCCTACCAAACTGTCTCTTCTGTACAGCTTGTACTCTGGGATTGAGAGATCCCAGTCATGGTGTATTGAAGCCCAGGTCACAGAAACTGATACTATGTCCACCTTCCCCTCTGCTAAGAGGGCCTGCATGTCTGCCATCTTGTTACTAAGACTACAAGCACTGAGTGACACCACCCTCCATCTTGACCCTATGCCCCCCATATATTTCCTGTATGTTTCTTGATCTGCCCATCCTTTATACTCACCCTTTAACGCCCTAGCCCCAGATGCCCTCCCTTTCACCTACATCTTCCCACCTTATTGCTATTTCCTGTATAAGGGGAGGTCCAGAGACCTCCCTGTCCTGAAGTTTCTGTGCCCGCTGGCTCACTTCTCCCCCCTCAGCAGTTTAAACCCAGATCTTTCTCCATGTATTTCATCAGTTTGTCCCCAAGTACACCTGACTCTTCACAATTTAGGTGCAGCCTATCCTTTGAATATAGCCCCTTATCTGACCACCTGTCCCCCTATCCTCCAATACAATTGAACACTTCTCCCTTGAACCAGCTCCTCAGCCAATCATTAAGCTCCTCAATCCTCCTTTTTAGGGCTGCAGTGGGTGGAGCCCTGCAGATCTCCTGTGATCGAAAAAGGGAGACTTTTACGACTGAACCACAGTGTGGAGTTGCCTCACAGTGGCCTCTGTGTCCGTAAAGAACTTGCCTTTCTCCATTAGCAGTCGCACTGTACTATTTTTCTTCAGTAGGTGGTCATGGCAGAACACGGCACAGTCCGCTGTGTCCAAGATGGCAGCAAAACTGTATTGCACATGCACAACTACTTGCGCATGAGCAGTAGAGTTTGGCCACCATCTTGGACATGGCAGACTGTGCCGTGTTCCGCTGTGACCACCGCAAAAGTTTTTATTATATGTATTTTTCCTCCACCCACCTGACCTTCCCTCTCAGCACCCCTCACCCCCCACCAGAAACACAACAGTGACACTGGGGGTGCCCAGTCCCTCAGTATTGCAATCAGGAATCCTCAGTCGGTTTTACAGTGACCTCCTTTCTGTTTTTATTGTAGATACCCCCCGACCCTCCCTCTCAACACCCACCCCTCACAGCCCCTCAGAAATATAACAGTGACACTGTGGGTGCCCAATCCCCCGGTATCACAATCAGGAATCCACTGTCATTTTTTTTTCTTAACCCTGTAAAAAGAAAACCATCCAGTAATGTCTTCTGTGGTCGTTACAGTCCCCCCCCACCTGACCCTCCCAATCAGCACCCACCACCCCACCTGCCCCAAGCCCTTACTTTTCCATCGGGGATCCAATGCCATAATCCTGTCTGGACCGCAGACACATCTTCACTCTTTAAAGACAGACTGTGAACTGAAGAAATAGGTATGCGGTTCAAGGTATTTCAGTGGTGTTTTGAACTTAGTGACATAACTTGGCCATTTTTGCATATTTTTGACCCAAATTTTCAACATGCCTTTTTTCGGACCCCACCTCATGAACAATTGTACTGACATTAGGCAAATCTGTCCCAAAAGGTGATTTCACAGTCCCTGCATCAAATTACCTTTCATGCGGGATCTGGCCATTTCTGTGGCCCTTGTTCATGAGGTGGGTCATGAGAAGGCTATGTTGAAAAATTGGTGTAAAAATATTAAAAAACAATAAAGCTATGAGCCTACTTTGAATTTTGTGAACGCAGACTCGCAACATTGGTAATTTTCAATATTTTTACCCCAAGTTTACAACATAGCCATATCTTTACAGCACTTCATGAATGTGACTGCTTTCATTTTTCAATTCCTGCCCGAAATGTGTTTGTGTCATATTTCAAATCATGGGCAAAATTATTTTTTACATCCTGAAAGGTGATTTTGCGGTCCCTACCTGAAATCACCTTTCTGACAGGAGTTAGTAATTTTTTCCACCCTTGTTCATGAGGCGAGGTCATAAGAAGGCTATGTTCTAAACTTAGTACAAAAATGTTAAAAAAAATGATTAGGCCAAGTTGAATTTTCAACCACAGGCTTGTAAGTTTGGTAATATTCAGTGTTTTTACCCCACATTTTCAACATAGCTATTTCTTTACAGCACCTTATGAATGTGACATCTCTCATTTTTTAGCTCTTGCCCAAAATGTGTTTTTGCTTCCTGAAAGTTGATTCCACAGTCCCTGCATGAAATCACCTTTAGGCCAGGAGTTGAACATTTTATCTGCCCTTCTTCATGAGGCACAGTCATAAAAAGGCTGTGTTGAAAATTTGGTGTAAAAATATTACAAAACAACAAATTTATGAGCCTAAGTTAAATTTTGTGAACTCAGGCTCATGACTTTGGCAATTTTCAATATTTTTTCCCAAAATTCCTCGGCTGCAGCCCTATTGACTCTGACCAGATTTTGTTCTGGCTCTGCTAGCTCTGGGGGCAGTAATTACCTCTAAAAAGGCCAATGAGCTCACTGAGCCCCTGCAGTTCCTTGATAACTTTATTAACCTTTTCTGCACCACTCCCACCTCTTACCCTGCCAAATCACTGGTTCCCAGGTGGACAATCAAGTGAGGCTTTCCACTCCCCCCTTGCAACTTCCTTGACCCCCTCCTCACCCCTTTACCACTATCTTTTGTCTCTAAGTTTTCTCTATCATTTATCTTCTCACCTGCCCCCCATCTCTGGTAAACAGACAACTACTCTTCTCTTTCTTGGGTCCCCCTTCTGTCCCCAATGGATACCCTTAGTTATAGAATCCCCAATGACAATTACCCTTTCATCCCACCCATAGGCCCGCTGTTCAATCTCCTGTGCACTCCTGGTGAATCAGCCTCTTCCCCCTTCATTTGCTCACTGTTTGTCTCAGCTGTGATTCTGTCTGTATCTACTCCGCAACCTCCACTACTTCTATGATCCCCCCATTCCCATCCATCCCTGTCTACCTTTACCTGCTGCCACACTACCCTCCCTATTCACTCTCCTAACTCCACCTTCCCCCACCCTTTGCTCCACCCTGACTACTTTTCCCACTTTGCCCTAAGCTCCTCACCCTTCTCACCCCATTCCCATCCCCAGCAACCTTTTTTGATGCCATACTACCCTTCTTTTTCCCTCCCCTAACTCATCTATCCCCCATTCTGTGCTCCACCTTGACTGCAATTCCCTCCTTGCTCCCCCAAGCTACTCCCCTCCTCACCCCTTTGCCACTATCTTTTGACTCTAAGTTTTCTCCATCATTTACCTTCTCACCTGCCCCTCACTCCTCCAAACTGGCCAGTACTGTGTATCTGTTTGATGAGGGCCCCCCTGTATCTGAACATACCTCTGTTCTTCATCCCCATTCTTTTCCCCTTCCTCCTTGTTCTGATTCCCTTGCCCACCTACCTTTTCTTCTTACCTCCTGCCAAAGCCCCATTCTGGTTCAGTGGAGTCCTTGAGGAGAAGATATGTCTGGACACTTTGGAAACCTCCTTGTTTCTACCCTGTGCCTACCATCCAGCTGGGCCAGAGTAGCCCTTACCTGCCCCTTCCACCACTGCTCTTCCCCCTCAGCCCTCTCCCCTTTCTTTCCAACTGCCATCTTAGCCAACTTATCTCTTCCCTAAGTTGCCCAAGATTTCTGCACACTGGGCAGCCCCCTGTTCACCATATTGTTCTCAGAAAGACTGCCACTGCCCATCCATTGCAGCTGACCACCCTACTTTTCCACCTGTGTCCTGTATCTTCCCACCTCCCTCCTCCCCCTCAGAGCTGTCCTGCTGTCTGTGCCAGCTCCTATGCTCCCACATCCTCTCTGGTTAGCCTATACCCACCTACTATGCTGCTATTTCATTCCCTGTTCTTATTTCACCAATAGGCTGACCATAGACAGAGTTTTGCTGCAATCCCCTTATCCTACTGACTTCCTTTCCTTGCTATATAGACTACCTTACATGCTCTTTTCCTACTGACTTTGCTAGATAGGCTACCTTCAGTAGCCAACAGTATGTTCTCTATTCTTATTTCACCAATAGGCTGATCCTAGATAGATTTTTGCTGCAATGCCCTTATCCTCCTGGCTCCCTCCCCATGTGAGAATGAGAAAGGAGAGGCAGAGATCCAGCTGTTAAATCTTCAGAGCCTGTTGTTATGCATTTGGCAGGACATCACTGACCACTATGAAATGTTCATCATGGGGTGTAAGAAATGCAAAAGTAAAAGGTGTCAGTTGCTGTATACTACACTAGGTGTCTCTCAAGAAGTAAAGAAATTAATAAGAAAAGAATGGCAGTACTTTAATGCATGTCTAAGGGTTGAAGCATAGAGTGTATAAACAAGGGAAATGGAAAATTATGGTAAAAAGTGAATGGAACCTTGGTGAATCAGTGGTGTGGTGGTCCTTGGGGTTTAAAAAATCATACGATGCAGTCTTGGTGTTTCCTTAATATTCACTCTGTCTTGTCAGACAAGGTGAGCAACACAGCAGTTCTTTTAATAGGTAACAGACTAGCAATATTAGTGTAATATTAACACTGCACATGATCACTGAAACTCTTAGGAACACCCACATCACTGATTTGTCAAGGTTCCAGGAACTTTTCACCCTTATATTTCATTTCTCTATATGCTTTGTGCATCAACTCTAATGGATATATTAACATAGCTTTTTGCAATATACATATATATTTAGTTTTATCAACCTTGAGATTTCAAGCTCAGAGTCACAAGTGGAACAACAGAAGCTGAATAATTTTGATTTAGTTGCTGTTTTGTATGTAACAGTTGTGCTGCATTGCCCAAGTTCCCAAAAAGGTATAATTGACTCTGACAGGCCCCATCAAACTTTTTTTGCCCCATACATGCATGTTCATGACACAGAGGCTATAAGAGATAAGCAGGTATCAAATACAATTAGAAAAAAAAACATATTTTCTGAGAGAATATGGCAGTCGGTCATATCCTGCATGTCTCTTCTCCTTCAGTTCAGGAGATACAACAACTGACCGGCACTGGCTTCTGATTAATGATTTTGACTTGACCAGTTACTGCCCCTCAGTTATTCTTTTCACCTGCCAGAGGTCTGCACCATGGTAAGGTGGTGGCCAAAGGTCATATATGCCATATATGAGCCCTTGATGATGGAGACTGCAAATCATACTGATGCTGTTCAACTTTGTCAATAGGGCCCAAAGTGATTAGCATTAATGTTGCATGAATAATGAAGAAAGTTCCCATTTACTGTAACTGATTTCATTTTGTCATCTAGTGAGTAATGATTTCACAAGGTAAACCTAAGCTTAATGGAGCAAACGTCTGGACACATTGCTAACTTAAACAAACAGTGCTGAAGCGGGATTAAAT
The DNA here is from genome assembly GCA_016271365.2 of Neoceratodus forsteri. Classification (NCBI taxonomy): domain Eukaryota; kingdom Metazoa; phylum Chordata; order Ceratodontiformes; family Ceratodontidae; genus Neoceratodus; species Neoceratodus forsteri. The sequence continues at coordinate 1,270,713,330 of CM057453.1, forward strand.
GCAATTTAAATTAAATTTAGTATATACCGCTAGTGTCTAGAGGGTCACAAAACTTCAGACACAGATAAATTACAGTGCATGAAATATGCACTTAGGACATGCATTGGACATAAAGTGAGGGAAAACAGCATTTTCCACAAAAGAAAATTGGAGAAGATCAATAGTGATCATCTCTGCCATGGCAGCATTCAGTTCCCTGACCACTGAATGATTAGGGAATTTACAGTACATTGCTTAGATAGGATGCTAGTAATAGTTGGCTGGATCATTTTTGGGTGGGTGCTTTTTGGGAACAGTTTTTTTGTGGGCACACATTGCTTGGAGGATGTCACAGATAGAGACAGTGTCAAGAAACATGTGCTTTGGCTAAGTGGTCTTGTAAGGGTGACATTAGTGCTGCTGTCACTCATTAGTGATTTCACACTTTCAGGGGTACTACTGACCTCCTCTTTCTGCTCAAGCATCTTTTCTTCCACAATACTCTCCACCTCATCTGTACCTCCAAAACCATGGCAGACACTTTCCGCTGATGTGCTTGTCACATAGCAACACGATTGATTTTAAGAAGGGTATGCTGTTCACCTATGCCAACATGAGACCCTTTCTTGATATGGCTTACTTGGGCCTGACAAAGTTGGCATATTGCCACAGTGTCATCTTTTGAATCATTAATTAAAAAGTTCTACACAAGGTATTTTGAAGGAAGCACAGATTTATGTGGAGCACTAGTTGTGGTGGCCACCACATCCAGTACAGGTGGATGTTAAAGATCCTATGGCACTTCTCGAAAAGAGTATGGCATTTTTATTGCAACTTCAAAATTGATAACCAAAACATGTTATGAGAATACAATACAGAAACACATCGTGTAAAAAAAAAAATAAGTAGTACATCCACACCCCATGAACACACCTTGGCAAGCAAGATTTCCAGCATGCTGCATGAGAGGCAGCAAAACATACCACCCAAACTGCTGATAGAGTGGCAGAGACTGTTTTATTTTTGGGAGAAATGCTGGGACACCTTTTTCAGGCATAGCAGTATCCAGTGCGCTGAGTGGGAGACAGCTTTATTACATCTACACTGGGACATCTGCACTGCAACTGTAACCACGGGTTTGACTTCAGGAGAGCTTGAGAGCATTTGCTACCTTCTGAAACAGTGAACTATAAACCAGGACTGTGCAATCTCATAATGGAGCTGTGAGCATTTACCAACTAAATATATTAATTAACACGTACTGTGGTGGGGTTACTTGTATGCAGTTAAACTTCCCGCTGGTAAAGGGGGCTTGGTGGTGAGCCAATTAATCCTGGGAACAGCCTGGTAGGAGGGGTTTGTTACACATTTAAATCCCTGAGCTGCACCCTAGTAGTATCCATACCCCATGAATGCACCTTGGCAAGCAAGATTTCGAGCATGCTGTGTGAGAGGCAGCAAAACATACCACCCGAACTGCTGAGAGAGCACCCAACACTGTTTTATTTTGAGGAGAAATTCTGGGACACTTTTTGCAGGCATAGCAATATCCAGTGAGCTGAGTGGGAGACAGCTTTATTACATCTACACTGGGACATCTGCACTGCGAGTGTAACCAAGGGCTTGACTTCGGGAGAGCTTGAGAGCATTTGTCACCTTCTGAAACAGTGAACTGTAAACCGGGACTGTGCAATCTCATAAAGGAGCTGTGAGCATTTACCAAATAAATATATTAACACATACTGTGGTGGGGGAACTTATACACAGTTAAACTTCCCGCTGGTATTGGGGGCTTGGTGGTGAGTCAAGTAATCCTGGGAACAGCCTGGTAGGAGGGGGTTGTTACACATTTAAATTGCTGAGCTGCACCCTAGTGTGAGCGTGGGGCACAAGCATGAGTGGTGCAAGCACCACTAGGTGGAGAAATCCACATTTGTGAACTAACTGGCTTGAAAGAGAGATGTACAAACACCAAAGAGAAATAGTGAGTAATTAACTGGTGTTGTAGGAAAGGGGTGTACGATCTTATAGGAAGTTTATGCAAGCTAGTATAATTGGGCCCTATCCAGGAAGGCTAGTTGGGTTGGTGTTACTTTTTGTTTGGAAAGTGATGTGCACTGAGGACAGTAATGTTAGAGTAGATACATGCACAGAGCCCCAGTCTTAAGTTATGTAGAGACACAGCAAATATAATAATATTTTCCCCCACATACAGAGACAGTGGGATAGCACCTGGTGTGTTGCCCCAAAGGGTAATCACAAGTTTAGTGAAGGCAGCAATAAATGTTATTAGAACTACAAATCAGTTGAGAATTATGTTTGTAAAAGGAAGGTATCTTACAATAAGGCTGAGACTGAGGGAAAACCTGAAAAAAATTATAATAGCTAAAGAGTTAATTATGCTATGTTTAATACTGGCTGGGGATGTGCAACTAAATCCAAGCCTGTACACAGGAACAAGAAAAAGAGAAGATATTTTAAAGGGTAAAGGGGACATTTTTATACATTTTAATGTATGTAGTTTAGTCCCCAAAATGAGTGAGGTTAGAAATTGGATGTTGGAGAACAACCCAAGAGTGGCTGTTATTACTAAAACATGGTTAAATAACAGAATAGAGGATTCAGAAATTCAAGTACAAGGATATCAAAGTTGGAGACAGGACAGGTGTGTGTGTGGGGGGTGTTGATATATGGGCAGACATTACTTGATTTATTTCCTATAGAACTAAATGGTATCCATACCCCAAGGATGGAAAAAATTGTATTAGAATTAAGGTTACCTGGAAATAAACCTGTTTTGATTTTGGGTGTTATTCACCCCCCAAAGGGTGAGAGGAAAATTTTGACGTGATCCAGGAATTTCTATATCCATACAGAGACAGTCATGAAATACTGATGATGGGAGATCTAAATGTTGACTGGTCTAGTCCCCCTCCTTAAATGGGGAGCTGTTGGAGTTGACCTTAGGTGTAGGGTTAACTCAGTTGATTGGGACTCCAACTAGACTGAACCCTAGAAACGTTGATCAATCATCAATCCTGGACTTAATTCTAACTACTGATTCTGACAATTACACATGATATGGTGTACTGCTGGATGTATTTAGTGACCATCAGGTCACGTACTGTGTCCAGAAACAAAAGATAAAAATGAACAAACATGATGTTAGAGAATCACGTCAAATGAAGCATTTTGATTACTTAACATTTATGATTGATTTAGAGGGTAGGAGATGGGATTGTTTATTCCTGATGTAGAAAGTGCTTGGGGATATTTTCATATGTAATTCACAGCAGTATGTGAGTCCCATGCTCCAATTTTAAAAAGAAGAGTGAAACTTAAAAGTGCAGAATGGTACAATGGGACCCTGCGTGTAATAAGGAGAAATAGGGACAGATTATGGAGAAAGGCCAAAAAGACAAATACAAAAAATGCATGGAATAAATACCATCAACTTAGAAACCATTATTCCAAGGAGGTTAAGAAAGCTAAAGGTTGTTATTTTAATAACCTATTTGAGACAAGGAACATAAAGGACCCTTATAACTCTTGGATGTGATATTGTAAACTAAAAGGTGAAAAACCAAAAGACTTCCCTAGTTCTTTTAGTATCTATGGAAAGAATATTCCTACATCTGATCAGGTGACAAATGCTATTAATAGGTTTTTTATAGATTTTGGAAGTCCAGTAGAGGACGTTGATAAAAGTAAGACAGGGAAAGATTTGGAGCTAGGGACAACTAAGGCTGGTAATGAACAGGACCTACTAAAGGAAGCTAAAAACAGAGAGAAAACATCAAATAAACCAGACTTTACTTTCTGTCCAGTTAATACTAAAGAAATTATAGACGAACTATTAAAATTAGATGTGAAAAAAATCTTCAGATTTAGATGGCATCTCTACTTTACTGCTGAAAATTGAGGTTCCTGCAGTAGCACAACAAATTTCTTACATTTTTAATTTGTCTCTGACTACCGTAACATATCCAAGTGCCTGGAAAACAGTGAAAGTAATTCCGGTATACAAATCTGATACAAAAAAATGAAATTCAGAACTGTAGACCTATATCCCTACTTTTGATAATATCTAAACTTTTTGAAAAACTTGTAGGAAAGCAGTTACAGACTTATTTAGAGAATAATAAAATATGTAATTTATATCAGTCAGGCTTTTGTTCTAGCTATAGTACAACAACAGCTTTGATAAAGGTAACTTCTGATATTCAGTCTTCACTGGACAGGGGCTTCCTGGTCGGGCACCATATTTAAAGATTTGTCTAAAGCATTTGATATGCTTAGTCATGCAGTTCTGTTAGACATACTGATGGACATTGTCCTCGACCAGGTGGCCCTGAACTGGTTTAAGGAATATCTGATCGGCAGGGCCCACCAAGCTACATTAGGAAAGTTTACATCTCAGTTTGCATCTGTTAAATCTGGAGTCCCTCAAGGATCAGTGCTGGGTCCTCTTTTGTTTAACCTGTATACGAATGGTGCTGGCACCCTCATAAGGGGGGGTGGGGCACCACTCGTATGCAGATGATGTGATTTTGTATGCAGAAAGTGCTTCTCCTCAGGAAATTCAGAAAGCATTCCAAAAGGATTTTGATACCTTACAGGAGTATTACAAGTCGCAAAACTTAATATTAAATAACTAAAAATCACAAGTTATGTTTTTTGGAAATAAGCAGATGGCTACAAAAAACACATTTCAAATTAAAATGCTTACTAAACAAATATTAACACAGGTGAACTCGTATAGATATTTGGGAGTATGGCTGGATATACACCTAAAATGGAATATATACATATAGACAATCTGATTAAATGATTACACAGTAGACTAGGAGCATTGTACAGACTGAAAAGATGTACACCAAATAAAGCTAGGATACATATAATCAACTGTACAATAATTCCACTGTTTGACTACGGTGACGTAGTGTATGCGTGGTGCATCAAAAACTGTATTAGAGAGGCTAGACACAGCCCTGAATAGATTTGCAAGGTTTGCCTTAGATGCACCCCATTTGACGCATCGGTTCGCTATGTATAGTGTCTTAAACTGGACTAGTCTTACGGAGCATAGAAACTTGCATATAAAGGGCCCAATTCTAGAAGGGTGGTGCAAGTTGCCACCGAATGCAACTTGCTCCACCCCACAACTGCAACATTGACCCTGTGCCCTATTCTAGAAGGGGCAGGGTCATCGCAACAACTCCTGTGACTTGCAACATGCGGCCAAGTATGCGAACTGTGGGTGCACCTGGCAAGCATGTCGCCAGGCTGCTAACAACAAGTGGTGCAGTCAACCCCCACCCGTGCCCCGACCTTGGAGTCACCAGCTGCAAATGCGGCATATACCCAGGTAGCCCTGGTAGTCTAGTGCCCCCATCACTGTTAAATAAATATACATCACCCCCATATCCCTGGTAGACAAGTGCCCTCCTCCCCAAGCATTAGTAATGAATGTAAGATCACCAATTCCCTGGTGATCTAGTGCCCTCCCCGAACATTGTTGCAGAAAGAACACTTGCCAATTCCCTGGTAGTCTAGTGGCCCCCCCATCAATATATAAGTGATATATAGAAAGCTCCATATCCCTGGTGGTCTAGCAGCCCTCTGATCAATGTAAAATATATATAGCAAGCTCCATATACCTGGTAGTCTAGCAGCACCCCCGATCAATATGAAATACATATAGGAAGCTCCAAATCCATGGTAGTCTAGTGACCCCCTGATCATTATATAGAAAAGTATAGCTCCAATTCTCTGGTGGTCAAGGGCTACCCCCCACCCAGCCATGCCAGCCCACCCGCAACCCCCCCACCATCCCAGCGAGCGATGGGCACAGCCACCTCTCACCTCCATGGCTAGCCACTGACTGAGATCTGTATGAGCACTACTGGAAAGATGTGCTCAGAAATAATGATTGGGGGCCACTTAGACTACTCGGGGGGTAATTGCTGCATTTGCAGCTGGCAACTCATGGTTCAGGGCATGGGTGGGGGGATGGCAGCGCCACCCTGCGGGGCTTCTGCAAATGGGTGTTTTGGGGGTCTGGGGGTATCGGTAGCCCTGTGGATCCCCACTGGGGTTTGCTGGGCATGGGGGGTGGGAAACCATGCACTGACCGCTGGACAGCCGATGGGTCTACATGACTCCCGGAGGCGTCTGTAAGTTATACCAGCTAAATGCTGGTGTCACTTACGTTGCCGGTTCTCCTCCAGGGGTTATTCTAGAATGGGGCACAACTGCTGCCATAAACCTCCTAGCGCCATTTCGCAGGGGGTTTATGTGGTATAATTGCTGTTTGGCACAAGTGGCCTGCAACATGTCGCAGGCCACTTTGTAGAATCGCGCATGTCGCAACTGCTGGCGTAAGTTGCTACATGCGCCATTCTACTTGGTGCAACTGCTGTTACACCAGGCGTAACCCTTCTAGAATCTGGCCCATTGTATCTAACCCATCAACACTTAAAGAAGAAGACTCCACCCCATTTGGATGATTTGTTTAAGATACACCCATCCAAAGTAGGGTTGCGATCAGCACAAAATTTGGAATTGGTAATCCCAAAAACTAGAACAGCAAAAGGGAATTTAGCATTATAAGTTAGTGGACCTAAACTTCGGAATGGGTTACCAGACTATTTGAGAACAAAGGTAATTGCCCCATAGAATGTGATTAAAAGGTGGTTACGTCAGAGTCTTATTCAACCAACTAATAGTGGTTGCAGCTAAAGTATACACTTTGTATGGTCACTCTTTACTATTTATTATTACTATGGCTACTTCTCTAAGTCATTTTTGTAAACAAAGTATGGTTACTGCTAGTACCTTGTATTTTTAAAACAAAAAACCCTGTTATTTATGTCATTGTTTGCTAATAGAGAAGTTATATTTTGTGTGTGACAAAGTATTACTTTGTAAAATATGTATTTTTATTGAGTTATGTGTATTTCTATGAAAGTGTTTTGTATATTATGGACCCCATTGAAAATGAGTTTAACCACTCAAAGGGTTATCCTTTTCCTTAAATTCGTAAGGAATAAACTTTTACAAACAAACATCATACATTCATAGTTAAACTGAAAGTCACATATTAATCCAAGTTTGTAAAACAAAGGAAACTGTAAAAGAAAATAAGTATTAATGCATACTGCTCTATATTATCCCATATTATATGGTGTTGCTAAAGATCTGACATTTATAAGTAAGAACTACTAACTAAGAGATATAGCTTCAAACGTAACCCCCCTCCAACCAGAAATATTAAAAATAAATAAGTATTCAGGCATACATTCCCCATTATAGAAAACAATAATATAGAACTGTAATGAATTCTCAAAAATAAAACAAAAGATCCTTAGGCTAAGAATTATTACTACCCCACCCCCCACAATGAGGAGAGGAGTAGAAGGATTTTTTTCCCAATTATTTTTCCGAAACTTGTTGTTAAACCCATGAGAATGAAATGGGTAAGTAAAACTTAAAGAACAATAAGTATTCTACCATACTTTTATCCAATGAAATGAAAAAGTAAACCTTGCATTTCAACCTCAGACCATAAGAGTATCTCAAACCTTCTAGAGTAGTTCTTACTTAAGTAGAAAATAAAATATAACTGTCTTGTGCATGATCTCTCTATTATACCCACCATTACCCATGGGTGGACTGATGAGTTCCACTTGCTGTTTACTATAAGAAAAACATGTGTAAATTCATCCATATATTGATGGTTTAAGGAATCCAAGAGACTGCTACCCACCACTTGTGAGGTACCTGGGCAGAGAATAAAGAAAGTTCCTTTACCTTTATACTGATAATGGCATTTTCCACCATGTGAAATAACTGCTGTTCAGAAATTATCATTTGTTGGAGGGTTAGACGGCATCTCCTGTGCCAAATATAAAATTTGCAACAGGCTAGGATCACCCATACGGTGTGTTCTCATATCCATGCCAGTCCCTAGGTAAACGTCCCATCCACAAAATGCCTGGAGAAATTGTATGAAAGGGAGAAGTTGACCAATTCTGTACCACTATGATCCAAAAATTTTGAATATAGGGACACTCGAAACACAGATGTTGCATTGTTTCTATTTGTAACACACATGACAATCTGGGGCAGTACCTTTCTTCAGTTCCTTTGTGTTTTAAATTTCCTTTAACATTTAGGCAACCATGGAGGGATAGCCAGGTAACATGCCACATTTGTTTGTGGATTCTAGGGGAGGTCAACATCTGTCCTAATAAAAATTGGGGTTGTTCTAAAAAACATTTTTGTATTATATTATCAAATAGAAGTTTCCTATGGAGTGTCATAATCTGGTGTTTAGAAAACATCCATAATTTGAGTTTCCCAAAACAGGCATGGAACTGGGCTGGAAGCTCCGAAGGGAATCTCTTTCTCGGAATTACCTCATGAGGTGTCCCTCTTTGAAGGAAGAGGTCCAAAAAGTCTGTTACCCAAGGTATCCATAATTTGTCTTTACTGAGCAACACTGGTTTTAAATTATAGGTAATATCATGGAAAAGAAAAATGGTATGGGGTTGACCATTTTCAAGCCTCCAAGGGCTATGTCAAAAAATAAAATCCCTCTCTTAATAGGGTTGAGATAGCTTCCCCAAATACATTTAAAAACACATGCGTACATCTTTGTTTCTAGTTGTTGGCATAAAAGAAATATACAGCTGTGGTGTAATAATGAGGCTAATAAGTAAGTTTTAATCATGTACACTCTCTTAAGTTTGGACATTCTCCATCTGTTCCAGGTATCAACTTTCTCTTGAGCCGAGTTCAGCTGATGCTGCCAGTTCATTAGGGCCATGTCCCCGGCACTGAAGAGAATGCCTAGGATTTTACAAGGCTCCTTGGCCACTGGAATGTTTAAAATGGTGTCTGATGCATATCCTGTTCCACCAATGAATACACATTTACTCTTATTGAAATCGATTTTTGTTCCTGTTACATCATTAAATTCCAACAAAATATTTTCCACTTGTGTGCAGTTCCCATCTGCTAAAGTCAGACAGATATCATCCGCATAAGCTATGGTGCATATTTCTGTGTCTATGCTGGAGAAGGATAGCCCTGTAATATTGATGGACAAATTAATTTTCCATATTAAAGGATCTAATGTTAAAACATAGAGCAAGGGACTCAAGGGGCAACCTTGCCTCACTCCTCTAGCAATTACACATTCTGATCCTAACCACCCATTGCAGGAAGGTATTATTGTGGAATTATTGTAACAGGCTTGGATCCATTGTACAAAAATGTTCGGTATGCCATAAGCATGTAAACAATCCCATAAATATTGATGTGACACAAAATCAAAGGCCTTGGTCTGGTCCAAAGACAACAAAAAGCCTGAAATCCCCCCTTCCTGTCCCTTTTGCATAATTACCCTTAACAATATGAGAGTGTCTTGTATGATTCTCCCCGGAATTGCACATGCCTGAGCTGGGTGTATGGAAGATTCTGCAGCCAGAGCCAGCCTATTACTAAGGAGTTTTGTGAAAATTTTCAGATCAGCATTGAGCAATGTGATAGGTCATCAATTATTGAGCAAAGTTCTGTCTCCTGATTTAAAGAGCATCACCATCAAACCCACCCTGATACTATCTGTGATGGAGTGGGAGGCTAACATAGCATTAAACAGGGCAAGCAATTCTTCTAATAAGTGTCACGTCATATGCCCATAAATTTCATCAGGGATACCACCCATGCCTGGGGCAGATCCTGTTTTAAAGTTATTTATTACACCTACTAATTCAGTTTTGGTAATAGGCTGTATCAGTAAATGCCGGTGTTCTGCAGACAGGGTTGGCAGATCACAAGATGCCAACCATTCTCTTCTATCTGAGTCTGATGTTGGGTGTTCAGAAAACATCTGTGAAATGTGTTGTTGTACTTCTTGTAATATATCTGTTTTATTTGTGAGTTGTTTTCCTGATGTGGACGTGTGTGTTGCTATAAATTTCTATTTGTGTTGTGTTTGGCAAAAGTGGAATGGGTTAACAAAATCTTGTTTATCCTGTGTCCCAAACTTCTGTTCTAGTTCTAAAGACTTCATTCTGTCATATTGCATGTCTGCCATTTTCTGTTTAGTTTCCGTTATCTGGTAAGATAAATCCTCTAGAGACTTTTGCTGTAGAGTTTGTAAGCAATGTAAATCATTTTTATATTGTTTGTATAAATCCATTTTTATTTTCCCTTTTAATTTCCCTATTGTCTGAAAATATTGTTTAATGTAGGATTTGGTGTCCTCCCAACATTCCAGAAGGGAATCATACAAAAAAAACACAGATTTCCTAGCTATCAGTAAATCTGAAAAACCCTGTTGTACTAAAGGATCATTTAATAGGCTCATATTCATTTGCCAGTACCGTGGTCCAGTGCCCATTTTATCAAAATTAGCAATCATCACAGCTATCAGGACATGGTCTGAAGAAACCACTGGGGTAGTTGTTGCAGACTCTATTTCCAAATGGTCAGATAAAAAACAATAGTCAATTCTTGTAGCAACAGATCTCCGAAAAAAGATTTTAAGGGGGAAACTCTGGTTAGAGTTGAAGGCATCCTTCAGCCCCATTTGGGAAAGGAGATTATTTAAACATGAGACATCACAGAACATTTTGTTGCCTTAAGACCTCTGTCCTTTTGGTATCAACTACAATTAAAGTCTCCTGCTAACAACACAAAATGTGCGGTAAACAAAAAAGGTAATATCAGTTGGAATAACTCAGTCCTAGAGGCTTTCGTCTGTGGAGCATAGACATTAATGCATCTAAATTCCATATTGTATATGGAGATATCTAATACCAATGCACGACCAGGAACAATATCTACCTCATGAGTCACTTTTGCTTTTGTATTATTAATACATATACCCACTCCACTACACATATCTGTACCCCTGGACCAATGGATGGTGCCCCATATCCAGGCTTGACTAGCATTATGAATTTCTAGGTCTGTGTGTAAGCCAGTATCCTGAAAGTAAACAGTGTCAAAGTTAGTTTTTTCAATCTGTGCATAAGTAAGTGTTCTTTTCCCGTTTGTTTTAATGCTATTAACATTGAGGGATGCCACATCCAAATTATAAAGTGGGATTTGCATCAGTGTGGGGTTTGAATGTTTTTCCTTAACCCATGCTCTCATGCCCATGCGTTTCCTCGGGGGTTTCGGGTCCATATCCTCGGTAGGAAATTCTCTATCTGAGCCCCCATCTACCTGTGAAGAATGTATCGATGTGGAGTCAGACTCTAGTTCCCTTTCTCCCTCCTCCTCCTCCTGTAGAATTTCATACTGGTTTTGCAATTGTACCAAGGGAGCCTGTGGGTGGGGGGGTATCTGGAGCAGTTTTTCTCTGCCCACTCCTCCAGCTGACTACTTGAATTATATCTTCAATAACGCCTGTGGGGGTGGTAACATGGCTGTAGTACTTGTAGAAACCTGTTTGGGGCCCACCACTGGTCCCAGATCTACCTCTGTTCTTTGTATCTGAGGAGAGGCTTGTGTCGTGGCTTGGGGTGGGTCAGAGTTTGTTTCCATGGGTTTTACCTCTGTGTTTTGAAACCATGTAGGTGGGAGTGGGAAATTACCAAGTCTGTTTGTTTTTAAAGCTGTGTTTATGTAGAAATCTTGCATTGCATAGTCTGCGTTGGTAATATTGTGTGTCACATACAGGCATTCTGGAAATGAATGTGCTTCTTCACAAAGGCTGCATTTCAAGGTGTTTCTACAGTGAAACATTGAATGGCCCACCTCCCTGCATCGGGCACATTTTACTACCTCACATGATCTGCTCAAGTGTCTCAGTGACCCGCATTTGTAACAATGCTGGGGCTGCCCCGGGTAAAAAATGAAACCTTTGTCTCGACCTAAATAAAAACAGTTAGGTAAATGGTGTAAACCAGTATCATCCAGCAAAAGATTGATTTTAATGTGCCAACCCCCATTCCAAAAACCTTCAGAATCTAGGATTGGTTCTGGATTTCCCTGTATTTTATATTTCTTTTCTAACCAGTATGTAATATCAGTGATATTAATGCCTTCATTTCGAAACAACACTGTTATTACTTTAAAGGTCTGCTCAGTCAGAGGGATTGCCTGGAAATGCTCCCACAGTGGATTAGTTTTTAAAGAGCTATATTTAATCCAGAACCTGTCTAGGATAGCTGGAGTATGAAAACTTACATCACATGTATTCTCTCCTGGGGTGCGAATAAGAGCACAGACTTCTGAGGGATAGAAACCCATTGATTGCTTTAGTAACATTTTCCCCTACATAAAATCTATCTGGCATCTCTGCTTGCCTTCCTAGGTACTGCAAACACATAGCATTGTGCCATTTTGCTAATTCTACTGGCTTTTTAAGTAAGCTAGCATAAGTAGGAGCTGTAAGGTCAGTTAAATTTTCAATAGCTAAAGGTTCAGTACTTGCTTGGATTTCTTCCGCTCCCCTCTCTGTCATGAGTATGTGAGGCCTGTGGTCAATTGCCTCATCTACTGACAACTGTAATAAAACTGTCTCTCTGTTGTTCACCTGACACGTTACTTGTGTACCTACAATATGTGTACTGTGTCCTAACTGTTGCTACCTTTGTACCACCAGTGAATGCCTGTAACACTGGTTGCTCTTTAAGCCATTTCTTATGAACTGTACCATTGTATTGTTTTGTGCTTGTTCTTATGACAAAGTGCCTTTGTAAATGAGTCTTTGACTCACAGGTCTGCAAAACCGATACTCTAATAAATAAATAAATAAATATATTAGTGTCTGAGGGAGGGGGTACTTCCCCTGTCCCAGCTTCAGTCGGTCCCAATGGTGCATCAAAAAATTCATCAGTTTGTTCTATGGGTGAAAACAAAATGTTACCTGTATCTGGCACTGCCTCTGAGGCACGAGTAGGCATTTGTTTTTGTAAATGATCCCCTTCTGGATCCAATGGCATCACCAACTGTAAAGTAGTTTCCTGTATGTCTGTATGCTGAGGCTGTTGTTGTGGACCAATAGTAGTCGAACTGCCCGGGAGCGGTATCGCTGGGTCTGGTACCCAGGTTCCACCTGCCTGTTGGACCCATCCTGCTCAGAATAGGGCTTTCTCCAGTGACCAGCCATCTCTCTCAACACCATTTGACATCCCATACTGCTCTGAGGTGCATATTCCTGCTTCTGATTGAGCCCTGCTTCCATAAAATACAAATACTTCAGCCCTGTTCTGCGGTGTCTGTCCTGGAGAGAGTTGAACTCCTTTTTTTCTTTTCTGTTCTTTGTCAAGCTGTTGTTTTGTACTCAAGTAAGCCATTTTTGCTTCCTGAAACAGTCGCTCCACTGCTTCCGTCATCTCTTGAATTTCCTGGTCCTTCTGTGTTGCCATTACTGGCCTAGCAGTTCGGGGGGTAGCCATAGAGAGATCCCCAATGTGGTGTCACCGACACCTGGCTCAATCGATCGTTGTAGGGAGGTATTGGAGGTGATATGCTGGCCTCCCTGATTATAAATAATGATGGTGTTTATTATATTTGTTTTGTATTTTAGAACATATCCCCAAGAGTGTTCTGAGGAAGGGACATTTAAGTCCTGAAATGTATGTTAACACACATATATAAAGTGGGGCATTGTTAAAAATATAGACAACTGAAGACAAAAAAAGAAAGAAGAATATATTGTGAAGCATTATATCTAATAAAAAACAAAGAATATCTGAAATTCATGTTTACTTCATCATTTGGTCTAAAGTATGGTAGAGATGTCCTATTCATGTTATATATGGCCTCCTTGGGGGTGCATCCCACCCACCTCACAAATCGCCCCACTTTGTGCTTGTGGTAGCACAATACTACATTCTCCATCGCGTTCCATCTCCATACTGCCAATGCACACTCTTTCACAGCACCCTCTGGTGAAAGAGTAGGGGTAAGTTTTATTGGCAAACAAAAACATAATACAGAAATGCATACCAGAACAGTATAAAGCACAAAACAAGCAAAAATGAATGAAAAAAATTTAAAAAATAACCAGAACAAATTCGGAAAGGTCAAAGTGAGTTACCCCACCCAAGTAATATTACACCAGAGAGAATTACAAACAGTAGCTCCTAAAGTTCTAGATTCATAGTCATAAAGAGTTTTCAGTTCACACTGTAGGCAAAATAGAACATCTTGTAGAAGAATCACCTTATTTTGCAGAAATCTCTGGCATCTTGCTTGCCACAGCATCCATTTAAGGCAGGCCAATATAACAAAAATCGTATTCATATGCCATTTAGACCAAGGCGTGGGTATCTGACCCAATAACAAAAGGTCATAAGTCATAGTGCTAAAAAGAGGTTCATTCCACCAGGTTGCTAAAGATTGACAAAAGCCTTGCACATGTATACAATTGAAAAATAAATGTTGTATTGTTTCTAAGCAATCTTGACACTGTAATTCAGGACAACTCCTTTCTGACAATTGCTTATGATTTTGATTACATTTAACATTCAACCTTTGATGACCACAAAGCCAAATAACATCCTACATCTTATACGGTATCCTGGGCTCTATAATACTAGCCAATAATAAAGGAACAGCTATATGATCAGACACATGAAACAAAGGTTCTTCTATGTAATCGGCCTCCACAATATAGTTATAAAAGGCTTTTTTACCATGTGAAATAAACCAACTAAGCTCTACTTTCCAAAGTCTAATATATTTCAAAGTATCCTTAACATAAGAGGGGAGTCGTTTCTCTGACGAATGCCACTAACCCCGACCCCAAGTAGTCAAAAAAGGAGCCCCCCATAACTGCATACATAAAGTGCCCATTTCCATAGATCTTAGCAACATTGGTTTAGTTGAGCTAAAAAAAAAAATTGCCCAAAAAAAATACCAAAGGCTGTAACATGTTCAGACCCTAGACTTCCATGTCCTATACGTCTGCGAACGCTTCACAGGATTCAATCGACTACCCCACAGAAGTTGAAAAAAGAGACCCATAATTTTTGCATGCATGGCAAAAGGCAAGGGGAACACATGAGAAACATGTAAAAAAAGAGGTGCAATATAAGCACGAAGAAGATACACCCGGTTTTTCCGGGTCATCTTCCAGGATTGCCATTTAAGCACTTTTAGTAAGGCTAAATCATAAACTGTATCCCAATTCAAATGAATAGAGTCTTGTGTACCAAAATAAATGGCCAATAATTTTAGAATTCCCTTAGTAACTGGAACAACAAAGTCCGTCACCAGTTCAGCCTCACCCACAACAAGCATATGACTTTTAACATAGTTAATCCTAATACCAGTAGTAGCTTGGAAATTCTCTATTAAATGTAGCACCCTCCTACCAGAGGGCAAATCTGCCACAGAAAATATACAGTCATCTGCATATGCAAGTACCTTATGAAACACAAAACCAGATAATGTTACTATAGGCAAAATCTGATCATCTTCTGCAATGAAACGTAACAAGGGATCCAAGCCAAAAACATATAGTAGAGGACTCAGGGGACAAACCTGCCGAACCCCAAGCCCTAGAGTTACAGGAACACCCAAGTGATCATTAACTAAAGGAGTAATCTGTGCATTTGCATATAAGGTACATAAGAGATCAATTATAAAAAACAGTATACCATAATGCCGTAATACAGCCCAAAGATGAGAATGCTTAATTGCATCAAACGCTGTCTCCTGATCCAGTGACAACAAATATCCTGACAAATTCCTGAGCAAACCCTGTTCAACAAGCTGTCTAAGGTTAACAAGGTTATTAACTATATTCCTACCAGGTATTGCACATGTCTGAGTAGTAATCAACAACTTCTTAGCAACAGTAGACAATCTGAGACATAGAACAGTAGCCAGTATTTTGTAATCTGATGTCAACAAACTCAAAGGCCTCCAATTTTTAATAAGAGTAGGATCACCTTTCTTATAAAGGAAAATCGTGACCCCATTCCGCATACTCTGACACAGCCTATGTTCAGTTACAATAGCTTCATAAAGGAGGCGTAACCAGGGTAGCAATAAATCAGGATAAGCTTTATAAAATTCATTGGGAATACCATCAATAGCAGGGAGGTACGTACTGATAAATGTTTTATTGCAGCTAAAATCTCATCATCAGAAAATGCAGCCTCTAAACCAGTCAAATCTTCCTGTAATAAGGAAGGGATATTAATATGTTGAAAAAAAGAAACATTAGGCCCTGAAACAGTATCCTGAAACATCTTTTCTATATGTTTCTGAACTACCTGACAAATACCCCTAATATCCGTAACCACAGTACCCGTACCATCCATTAAAGCAGTCATAACACATCGTGTAGACTCAGAGGATGAGACATCACAAGGATTAACTTGCCGCCTAGTGCCCTGTAGTATATATATTTGCTGATAAAAATACCTATCTTCATGAGACCTTCAAAAAAGTGAACATCTTACCCTTAACATCCGAAAGCTTCTGATGTACCATATCATCTGAAGAGGCCAGCTGAGTTAAAAGGCATAAATATTGTGCTCTGTGACTGAGGTATAACAAATATTCATCTTTAGCTTTGGATTTAGAGGATTGAATAAAAAAATATTTCAAATCTAGTTTAGTATCTTCCCACTAATCAATGGGACTGTCATAGACACAACAAAGAGTACATAGATACATAGACAGTGTCAGCAGATAAGGGCCTATGGCCCACCCAGTCTGCCCATTTGAGCTTGTAAGTTCAGTTTGTTTTCCTAGAAGTCTATTTCCCCTTACCCCTGACCTCTAGAATTCCTTTATGTCTATCCCATGCATTCTTAAATCCCGTGATTGTTTCAGCCCCCACCACTTCCTCTGGCAGGGTGTTCCACTTGTCCACCACCCGTTCTGTGAAGAAATTCTTTCTCATGTTTCCTCTGAATCGTCCTCCCTCCAACTTCATCCCATGCCCTCTAGTCCTGAAACATCTTTTCGCTTAAAATAGTGTTTTCCTGCACCCGTTCCTCCCTGTAAGATACTTGTATGTCTCTATCATATCCCTCTCTCCCTCCTCTCCTCCAGGGAGTACATGTTCAGTTCCTTCAACCTGTCTTCACAGGACTTGTGATGCAATCCATGCACCATCTTTGTTGCCCTCCTCTGAACCTTCTCTAACCTGTCCATGTCCTTACGTAGGTATGGTCTCCAGAACTGTACACTGTACTCCAGGTGGGGCCTCACTAGTGAGTAGAACGTGCTTTCAACAGTTGTTGTACATGAACCCTATTAAGGTCATCTTGCAGCATGGCCAAGTTCAATTTCCAATAAGCCAGGCCCATCAGAGGCTTTTGGTACTTACCAAGCACCACTCTGACAATCAAATGATCTGAAGTTTCAAGAGGCAACACAGAGACGTCCGAAACAGTGATTCGTGCTGATAGAAACCAAAAATCAATACGAGAAGATAAAACGCCTTTATGAAAGGTATGGAGAGGAGACAAACCTAAAATATCATAAACATCTCGTATAGAATTCTAAGCAATAATCTGAAGTAAAGCATTAGTACCACAAAAACTTTTCTGAGATTTCTACCCCAATCCCGGGAGGCAAGACCGCAGTTAAAATCTCCTCCCCATAAGACCAATTTGGAGGTATGTAAGTAAGAAGCTATGCATTTGTAAAGTAGAACTCTATCAGCCTTCAGCTGGAGGGCATAAATATTAATTAGCCGATAAACACAGCCACAAATAACAGCATCTATAAGCATAGCCCGACCAGGAACAATATCTAGTACATGTAGGAAGGTAACTTCCACACCACAAAATAAAAAACCCAAACCCGAACATTGGTCTTCCCCTACTGACCAAACAGAAACCCCTCACCTCCAATCCTGCGCAGCCATTTTAAGATCAGACAAGGAATGCAATCTCGTGTCTTGTAAAAATATGACATTTCCTCGGCTCTCTCTTAAACTGGCAAAGGTGACCCTCCTCGTATTATGGTATCCTGTGATAACAGCGACTCAAAAACGGCGACTGTAATAAAAGCGATGGAATAACAGCAAAACACAATAATGTCGCATGTACATTTCGACGACAGGTAATAATGGCGAAAAAATGCGATGTTATGTGTTTCACAACTACCATACTAGTAGCTAGCAGTGTCAAAATAACTTGTTTTCTCTGTCTACTGTTCCTTGCCCAATAATCTTTATAGACCCCTTGAGTCTTCAACTCCCCACAGATCTTGCTTAAATTTCCAAATGCCAAACTTCCTCCTCCCCACTCCTGGCGATGTTCATTGCCACCCTCATATCAGCTGTTTTCAATGTGTAAATAACCCTTCCTGTCACTAGCATGTCAAACTCAACTCCCCCTCTTCCTCTCATCCAACCTGACCCCAATATTTTAGTGAGCTATTTCATACAACCACAATCTGGCACTCTCCACCATCCCCCCGACCCAAAAAATAACATCTACTTGTAAAAAAGAAAACATGCTCTGTTTTCTGATCTGCTTTGCTGAGGCCTCAGCCAATCTGGTTTCGCTTTAGCCAAAGATGATATTCATTCATTCAATCATTCATTCATTGGATACTGAATGAACAGAGAGGAGATCTTAGTCATTTGGGCTGTTTTCTTTTTATGAGTATATAAGTAATTTTGGGGGGTACTGGGGGAGGGTGCAAGGTACCGGGGGGGGCAGATTTGGTTGGGCACAGTGAAGATAGTTGGGTTTGGCATGCCAGTGAGGCAAAAGGTTGACACATTGAAAACAGTAGCTGTGCTGTCAGGAGTGAACTATTTCGAAGTGAGTGGAAGGAGGTTCTCACAGCATGATCCTTATCCCTACACCAATTAATCCACACTGAATGTTCGCTGTATTGACAGCAGCGGTGATTTGTACAGTCGCTATTTAGTCAGTCGCTAAAATGCGTTCGCTATTTTGAACGTCGCTGTTTTTTTTTAGCTATTATTACATGGAACCCTTCTTATCTGACTTAATACTAGTAACATTAATAGTAAGAAAGGAAGTGACATCAGCCATAATGAAAGAAGAGAGAGAAAAACTAGCCCAGAAATAGGTGTATAATCATTCAAACATCAGAAAAGAAAAACAAAAACATATTATTTCCACTTTTTTCGTTTTTTGGGCTTCGGCTTATCACCAGTACCCAAGTCAGGCATAGTCTCAGCATGGGAAAAGGCCATAGAAGAAATAGCAGAGTCAATTCCATCATCATCTTCATCCTGTTCCAATAATAGAGCATAAGAAATGTGAACAGGAACCATAGGAGGTTCCATAGTGGCCTGTTGTACCTCTGTAACAGCCTTGAGAGCCTTGGAGCGAGTCACTCTTTGAAAAGGAACAGCTTGTTGTAAATCTGGTGGAGGCATATTGTCCTTGTCAGGGTCACTATCAGTTTTGTGAACAACATCAGTTACCATATCAACTAGCTCTGTATCATTAGCTGATGTCAAATTGGAGGGAGTACCCTGAGGTGGAGATATTGGTAAAGAAACAGCTGTCACCACCTTTGGATCCATAGCAGGCATAGAAGAGGTGTCCTCAGTAGTGGTTAAAGGAACAACAGCAGCATTAAGATCCGTGGGACAGGGCTCTTTCTCAGAGTGCCGGGATAGAGTAGCTGGTTGCTCATGTGACTGCAAATCAAGCAACCGTTGTTTTTCCTTTTAGGCAGTAGCAACAAAAACATCCTGTTCAGCACAAAGGGTAGGGTCAGCATTATTATGAGAGGCCCAAGAACAACCTCGAAACATATGGCCATATTCATCACATAGATTGTATTTCATGGGCTGGCAACAATGCACCCCAATGTGTCCCAAGTCACCACAAAGGCCACATTTTTGCTGATCGCAGACATTACTAAGGTGACCCAAAGCTCCACATTTGTAACATGCCCGGGGCTGACCAGGGTAAAAAATCACCCCTCTGTCCCTTCCCAAAAAAAAGACTATTAGGGAGGTGTTTATTGAGACCTTGATCTTAATGTAGGTCAACAGTGTAACACCATCCCCCAGTCCATAGATTTTCTTCATCCAGAATAGGCTCAGGCTGACCCTTAACCGTGCAATGTTGTTGCAACCAGTAGGTCATATCTGCTACATTAACTCCCTCATTTCGAAATATCACAGTAATTTTTTTCGTCACAGGTTTAGTCAACGGAATGGCCATAAAAGATTTCCATAAAGGCGTGTGTTTCAAAACTTGGAATTGCTTCCAAAAGCATTCCAAGCCCATAGGATGTTTAAAGCTAACATCAAAAATTGAATCCTCTGGCATATGTATCAGGGCATAGATTTCATAGGTATAGAACTTCATACTACCTTTAAGAAGTTCACGCCCTACAAACCTCCTATCAGGAATCTCAGAAACCGGTCCTCAAAATTTGAGATGGACAGCATTGCGTCCCATTGCCGGTTCTGGTAGCAAACCAAAGGTAGCAGGGAATAAATGTTCATTTACTCTATCATGCCAGACTTTGGCAGGGGGCGGCTGTATGGGAGAGGGCTGTTGAAAAGCAGAATCTGGTACAGAATCTGTCTGTGGAGTAGGTAATTGCAAAACACCCCCGGTGTGGGGAAGAGGGGGAAGGGGTTCAATCGGAAGGTCACCCTCAAGACATCTAATATCATTCAAAAGGGAATGTTGTGTAACAGAACGAACAACATTGGTATCTAAAACAGGAGTAGCCTGTCCTGGGGGGAGGCTCTCAACAACAGAGATAATATTCTGACCAATGTCTAAAACAGGGCCTATTTGTGTCTGAGGAGCTCCCAGCAAACCTCGAGTCCCAGAGAGATTAGCATCCCAACCGGAACCGTCAACAGCTTTAACCCACCCAGCAGCTTCTAAAGCAGATGCCACCCATGCTGCAGGGGCTGGAGCAACCCCATCGTTAAGTTTATATTCCGAGGAAGGCATAGGAGCAGAGGAAGACCCAGCGTTAGCGTCCTTACCCTCATCAGGTATACCCCTCGAACTTGGCCCAGACCCTGCAGGTGAAAAGCAAATAGGATAGGGAATGAGCTGAGAAGAGCCTAAATCCAAGGCCTCTAATGGTGCAACAGCAGCCCCTATTACCACGCCCACCGTAGAGGCAGAATCTTGCATCAGTTGTGAATCGTGCGGTTCGTTAATAGAAGTAAAACTGGTAACAATGGTACTCACAGATTCCTCCACCGAAGTTAAACACCGCAACGAATCCTCAGAAGAAAGAGAGGTAGTCGCCATTACCGCATTCGCCGTATCGTGCAATGCAACAGGAGCCCGGGTAACTTCCTGTTCCTGTACCTCCATTACAGTGTCCGTGGCTCAGTCTAATTCCTGCAATAAATGGTTCCTAGTGATCAGAAACTGTCGCTCTTCTTCCCGCAGCCTCTGCTGTTTCGAAGGGGCACCATCAACTCCTGTAGTAGCAGAATCCAGTATAGAATCTTCCAGTAAGTCTAAAACAAGTGGTACAAAAGACTTTGACTCTGGGCTATGCGAAACAATATATTCCTCCTGTCGTTCGGCTTCCATCGTGATCACTATTGGGAAAAGAAAAGGGGGGCCGAGGAGGTGATCAGCTCCTCAGCCTTCTGCACGTCCGTCTTCACCAACTAACTCCCACACACTGAGAATCCACAAGGATGCAGCGCCCTCTGCCGTTGAGAGTAGGGGAATTTCCCCAGTGTCCTGGCCAAATTTCCCCCATTCACTAAAAATACCACCAACAGCTTAAACCGGTTCAATTTCAGTTGGTTGCCATCTGTATCCCTCCCCCAAGGTCACCCCTGAAAAAGGGACTTCTAGTCTCAGTGGGCCTACCCAGTCAATAAATATATTATCTTTTGTGACAGTGGTTGCTTGCCCTTCGATTTGAAAAATTTGTACACTTTGCTATCACCTTTTGTTTTTTTCTTCTTTTCAGGCTCCTACGAAGGACTGAAGACAGTATCATCCTCACCTTCACTTTCCATTTCCTCTTCCTCCTCCTTTTGCAGGTCCTCCTCCTCTTCCACAGTTTCCTGAGATGACAGTGGCACACACAGCTCTGCCCTGCATCATCTTCAGACTCACATCCAGTACCACTAACCACTGGGGACATTTTTTGATATTTTTCAACATCACCATGTTTACTGTCTGGGGTGGATGGTGTTGAGGAAATTTCAGATAACAGATCTTGGCTCTGGCTGCCACCTACCTCAACTAAGAGAGCAACCACAGCCAAATCAAGTGCTGTTAGCATTTTTTCAACAGTGCCACTACCATCACACACTGCAGATACAATACTACCTCCTGCATCCATACCTTGCCCTCATCTGCTTTGACTGATGGTCACCACTGCTGCCTTTCTTGCCTTTCTTCCTTTACCCTTTCCTTTCCTTTCCTTTCCTTTCCTTTCCTTTCCTTTCCTTTCCCTCTATCCCTCATTCTAATGTGGTAATGTGTAGGAGTACTAGTGGCTTGAACAATAATAAAAATACTGCAAATAGTAAAACAGTTACAATCAAATTAAAAAAAATAATTAAAAATTACCGGAAAGAGTTAAAGTAAAATGAAAAATAATAATCAAAAATATTAGCAACAATCTGCCAGAGCCCTGGACTAGTGTGAGTATTATAGCAGCACTGGAACACTGATAGCGTAGAGAAATCATGGGCCTTGAGAAAAAATTGGAAATTAAATTTTCAAGACTTGAGAAAAATAAATTGTCCGAGAGTGGCAGTGAAAACTGAAAATGCACTAAAGGTTTCTGAAAGTAAAACTGTTACTGGCCGCAGTCAAAAGCCTGCCCCTCCTAACCCCACCACAGCACTAGCCCAGCACAGCAGCACCACACAGAAAGAGAAAGAAAAAAACTGAAGGCAAACACGTTCAAAATTAAGTTTGCAGTTGTAGAACACCAAGTACAGTATGTTTTTTAAAACAAAAAAAAACCTGTTTGTTTTATTCAATGAGCAGCAGTACAAATGGAGTCAAAGCTGAGTTCTAGGTACAGTGCAGGTCTTGTTTCCTGAACACACTTCCTAGAACTGCACTGTACAGCTCTTCTGGTCTGTTTCCTGCTGTAGTGTAACCGTGTGATCTGTAGGTCACAGGGTGCCGCAACAGCACTGCCATTTTGTGAAGTCTTAGTGAACTTCGCCAACAAAGTTGTAAATTCACAACTTTGCAATGTTGACAATACCTTGAAGTTTGGCTTCACAAAGTGCAAATAACTTCACAAAGTTGCAGGACTTTGTGAAGTTATTGCAGATCAAAGATTTCTGAACTTCGCACACCTCTATACTGTATGTCATCAACAAAATACCACTATTTCTCTGGTGAGATGTATTCCCATTGGCATGCTATAATTAGTTTTTTAAATAAGTTCTTAGAAAATAACATACAATTTGGTGTGCATTTCTTGAGAAATATAAGCACTCCTCCACTGAGTTCTAAAGCGCAAGGCTGAAGGCCAAGTACTCTTTGGCACACGCTGGAAAAGTACCTGACTATATCTTCTGATATGTGTGGCACCCCAGTGTGTGTTATTGTGCATATAAAATGCACTTGCATCAGTTGGCCCATGTTTGTGATGCTGACAACCCTTGTTTGGGAACCAGCATGGAGCATCAGAGGGTCGGCCGGGGAGGGAGGTAGAATGAGTGTCCCATGAACAGCTCTCCTTCTCCGGGGGTGGGGGGGTTGTGGTTTCACAGCATTTGAGTGACACCAAATGGAGACTGTGTGTACACCAGCTGGGACCACACACAAGTGGATGGAGGTGATGGCAGACATCTGCAGGATGTGTGTGGGAGCGAGCATGTTCCACTCTAATGTCATTGCACCTCCGCTCTTCCGGGGGGAAACTAAAGTGAAAATCCCTAGGGCCAGCAACTTAGCGATGCTCTGGACCTCCACCTGAATGACATCCCAGGTGTAAGCCTCAGCTGGGGTTTCAGGTAGATCTTGGACTCTTCTTTCTGGGAGCCCCACTTCAGGGGGCAAGCAGCGGGCCTCCCAGACTCGGCAGCCTGGGTTATGCCAGGTGGCAGGTCCATGTGCAGATGGGGAGGTACATCTCTGTCCAAGCCCCATTGGCATAAAGAAAGTTAAAAATAAATAAATAAAATGCACTTGCATGAAAACTGGTGGCATAGAAAATGCATCTCTGTGTATTTGTGAGTACTGTGTGTACATGGATGGTGGGTGACCTGGTTTGTCTATTTAGAGAACAATATTTGTGCCAGCCATCTTAACTTATTCTATAAGCCAGGACATTACTTGCTAGTTTTGACAGCTCATATGTGATTGGAGAACAATCCCCTGGTGAGGTAGTATAGGCTAATGGTTACAGCACATCCCTGTGAATGTGGAGATACAGCAGATCCATTTTGAATTCCACAATCACCACTTACTCACTGCATGACCCGAGCAAGTCACTTAACTTCCCTTTGCTTAATTCTTTCTCATTTTCTCTGTACCTAACCCCAGCTAACCTTAAATAACCTTTCTGTGTGCACCTAATGATTTCTGCCAACTCTTGATCAATTGTAAAATTCTTTAGGATATAGTGTATATGAAAGGCACTATATAAAACCAAGTTCCCATCAACCTCCCGATGGCCTAGTTATGTAAGTGCTCCTGCTTAACAAGTCAGAGACCTTAGTTTATGCTCAAACCTGAAACATCATACACCAGGATAGCAGATTGTAGGTCTGGCATTCAACATGGACAGCGTCTCACTAGTCCTGGGTAAAACTGTTAGCATGCTTGAGAAATTTTGAGAAACTGCTGCTTTCACATTCATGCAGATTTTGGGAAATTGCATCAAAATCTGGCATACTTTTGCCAATGCTTTTTTATTCAGACAGTACCATTTTCCCCCAAATTAATAATGTTTAAAAATATGAATTCTTACAAATGTACAGTTTCAACAAATAGCACAATTGTTCCAAACTGCACATTTTTAAAAATTGGATTTTTTTAAATGCACAATTTCACCCAAAAGTATTCATTTTAAACACACTGTTCTAGTTTGAAAATATGCACGACATTATGTAAAAATGTCACAATTTAGTTAAAAATGTGTGAAATGGATTTTTCTAATTCTACCCAGCCCTACACCAGTGTGTGGGAGGCACCTGATGTTGCATGAGTACCCACTGGTGGCAGGAGAGAGGGAGTTATGTGGACAGGTATTTGTAGCTCATGGTACATTCTTGGATCCCGATGTTACCTCAGACAACTTATGTCTGATACAAGGCCACCAAATGTCCAGCATCAGGGTCAGTGTATGCAGGCTAGGCTAACACAGGAGGAAGCATTCCAACAAAGAACTGCCACTGACAAATAAGCCTGGTGAGTGGGACTGACCAGCCGCCTTAGACTATGAAAAAGGGCACACTATTTAGAAACATAGAATTTGCTGGCAGATAAGGACTGCTTGGCCCACCTAGTCTGCCCATTTTTCCCTGCCTATAGTATCATCGCAGATCCTACTTGACCTCCAGCTTATTCACCTGCCCACCCCTTCCCTTTCTTTAAGATTCTCCTATGTCTGCCACATGCATTCTTGAACTCACCACTGTTTCTTCCCCACCACCTCAGTTGTAAGACTGTTCCAGGAATCCACCACTCTTTCTGTGAAAAAGTACTTTCTCACATCTCCCATGAATCTACCCCACTCCAGCTTCTTATCCTGTACCCTTGTCAATGAGCATTTAAAGGTCTCTATCATATCCCCTGTCTCTCCTCTCTTCCAGTGTGTACATAATTAGGTCATTAAGTCTCTCTTCCTAGGGCATCTGATGCAGAATCACACCATTTTGTTGCCTTCCTCCAGACTACCTCCACTATGTCTATGCCCTTCCAGAGATGTGGTCTCCAGAACTGGACACAGTACTCTAGGTGGGGTCTTACTAGTGATCTGTACAGAGACAATACTATCTACCTCTTTCAGCTGGTGATACCCTCCCTATGCACCCCAGTATCTCACTGGCCCTCCCAACTACCTTGTTGCACTGCCTGGTCACCTGCAGGTCATCCAATATGATCACCCCATGGTCTCTTTCCTGCTTGGTGGTCATCAGTAATTCCCCTTTCATTTTGTACTCTGCCCCTGGGTTTCTGTGTCCCAATTGAAGTACTTTGCACTTTTTCACATGGAAACCAAGCTGCCATACTACTGACCACTCCTTGACTTTTCTCAAGTCTCTGTTCTGCTTACTTGTTGTGCTCCATGTGGGAAAAAGGGGTCCCTGGACAAAAACTGTCTGGGCAGAGTGGCTGGAAAGATGAAGTGCCACCCTCTACCATGCCTACGAAAGACATCTAAGATCATTACCATCCTTAACATCCTATACCTTCTACAAAGTAGGCCAGTGGCATCTCAAAGGTTGGTCCATCTTCAGGGTCCCGTCCGGGGTAGGAGGTATCATTGTTAGCACCAGCAGTAAGTCACTGAAGATAGATGGTGGTACAGGCAATTATTCCTTGGGTGAGATATGGATTATTGTGGTGACAGAAACAAACCTGTCCAAGGTGTTCAAGAAGGGAAATAGAAACAGATGAAACAGCCCCGTGCACATCAACAGACCCTTTGTAAGAAATGACCAACTTATTACCAATTTATTTGGTTTTAAATACGTCATGAAAATATTATGAGGTGACTCTTTATTTTTCATCCTCCCTACAGAATGCAAAATACTGTAACCTGAATAAGTTCAAGCTGTCCAAAATAACATGCAAAGAAATATTTCCCTTACTCTACCTGAAGTCTGTATCAGGTTCCCTGAAAGCTTTGTTCCAATGCTGAACTGCTAGGAAATGTATTCCTCACTTCCCTTCTACTGTAATTAAGTAAACAGATTAAGCAATTCAAACCTCTGATGTTAATATCCACAGACTGAGTCCTGAAAGTATCAGTCAGGCTCTCAGTCATTCAACCTAGAAATGAGATGTATTTTTTTTTTAATTTCCCACTAGGCTTCCCCTCTTCTCTGCTACTTCCTTTATTTAAAACTTTCAGTTATCGAGTTGAGTCTGCCATTATTGTTGGCCAAGTGTGTCTGACCAGAACACCAGGCTTCCCCTTACACTCCCCCCACCCCCTTATCACTGCTATGCTACACCTGATTTACCAGTAAAAGAAAGCAGCAGCTTCACTTCAGCTTTTGAAGAGCTCCCCTAAGTTTGGGAAACTCCCAAGCTTTTGTAATGAGTTCATGGTCTCTATGAGGGAATTCTAGGAAATGACAGAGCATCAAGCAGCATTAGTGTGTGGATCCCCTGATAATTGTTTAATGTTGTATCTTGTACTGAAGAGAACATGTAAAATTAGCCTGTGAGATAGTGCCAGTGCCATGCAATTTCTGCCTGTAGACATGTACTGCAGTGTTACAATTAAAGCTGCTGCTGCCCAAAGTGGGAAGACTGTTCATCTTTTTTTATGTGGGGGATCGGCAATTTGGAAGAGCTTAACAATTTTCCAGGAAACTATGGCCCAAAGGCATCAGGAAAATGGCAGTCAAATTCCATTTTCACAGTAAACCATTTTCTCAAAGTATGTTTTCTAAAACAAGTGTTATTTGGTACATGGCTGAGACTCAGGACTACATGCGAAGCAGTAGTAAATCAGCTACACAAGAGTTCAGAAATAATGCTTTCTCCAGATTTATTAGTAATCATGTCCACCACACAATGCACCCAATGTTTCACCCCTTAAGGCTTCATACTTGTGGAAGGTGTTGCCACTGTGGCAACACCTCCAGAAAAGACTTCTTTGAACATCCAAGAATCATAGAATCATAGAAGCTTAATGGCAGAAAAGGACCATAACGGCCCATCTAGTCTGCCCTTTTCTCCCCCTACACCTCCTCCTCCCTACCAGCTCCAGCAATCCCCCGAATACTCAGCCCCATATACTTGTCCCATGCCCTCTTGAATTATTCCACCGATTTAGCCCCCACCACTCCATCTGGTAGTCTGTTCCAGGGCTCCATCATCCTCGCCATGAAGAAATGCCCTCTCACATTGCCCCTGTATCATTTTCCTTGCAGTCTGAGGCTGTGCCCTCTAGTTCTGACCCCCTCCTTCCTCTTAAGCAAAACATCTTTTCCCATTTTATTGAGCGCCTTTAAATATTTAAAAGTTTCATTCATGTTTCCCCTTTCCCTCCTGTCTCCAGCGTGTACAGACCCAGCTCCTTACTCCTCTGCTCATATGACTTTCCCTGCATACCCTGTACCATCTTGATTGCCATTCTCTGAACCCTCTCCAACACATCTTTATCCTTCCAGAGATGTGGCCTCCAGAATTGAACCCCATACTCCAGGTGCTGCCTCACCATGGCTTTGTAAAGGGGCATTATTACCTCCCTTCTTCTGCTAGCAATGCCCCTACCACACCGCCCTGCTACATTGGATTCCTATCTTAAGCTTCGAGGAGACTATGATCCCCATACCTCTCTCCTGTTCTGTTACTTTGATTTCTTCCCCACCTACGGTGTACCCTGCTCCTCTGTTCCTACTCCCCAAGTGCATCACAATGCACTTCTTGGCATTAAATTTCAGCTGCCATGTCCCGGACCATTATTTGAGCATCTTTAAGTCTTCCCTCATGTCCTCCACCACCCCCGGGTGTCCATCCTATTGCATATTTTCGTATCATCTGCAAACAGGCACACTCTCCCCCCCCTCAAACCCTATGCAATATCACTGATGTAGATGTTGAAGAGAAGCAGACCTAAAACTGACCCCTGTGGCACTCCACTCTTCACCCTCACCATCCCAGAATGCACCCCATTTAGCACCACCCTCTGAGTTCTTCCTGCCAGCCATGCCTCCACCCAGCTTGTTATTTTCACCCAACCCCAGGCTTTCCATCTTGCTCACCAGCCTCCTATGGGGGACAGTGTCGATGGTCTTACTGAAGGCCACCACCCCCCCGGTCAATCACCTGAGTCACCCAATCAAAGAACTGAATTAGGTTTGTCTGGCAAGACTTCCCCTTCATGAAGCCATGCTGTCTGCTGTCCTGCAAGCCACTCTACTCCAGGTAATCCACCACTCTCTCCTTGATTAATGCTTCCATTACCTTCCTCACCACTGATGTGAGGCTGACAGGTCGGTAGTTCCCCTTCACCTCCTTACTGCCTCCCGTGTGTAAAGGTATTACGTCCAAGAGAGTCGAGGCGCTAGGGGCATGCTTGGCCATTTGATTTCGTATACTTGCTTGTTTGCTGCATGAGAAGGATATACAAAGTAAAGAAAAATTTAACCTTGGTTTAAACCTGGACATTCCTTTATTTTCTTTATTTCATGCAACACGCTGAATCTCATTGTGCGCACTACCTGTTCAGGATTTGTGTTTCTGCGGAGGTGAGCCACCTCTGGAAGTGCAGCATGGACTGTTAGCTGCTGCTGCTCATGGTGTGTTTTTGGATTTACAGGTCGGTAGTTCTCCTTCACCTCCTTACTAGCTCCCTTATGTAAAGGCACCATGTCTGCACTCTTTCAGTCGTCCGGCACCCTCCCCGTATCCAGGGACAAGTTGAAGAGCCTTGTCAAGGGTGCGGCCAACTCCTCCTTCAATTCTGTGATCACTCTGGGGTGTAACCCATCAGGCCCCATTGCCTTGTCCACCCTCAATCTATCTAGCTCTGCCCTAACCTTAACCACAGTGAATGGGCTCAGATCCACCAATTTTCCCTCCTTTCCCTTTGACTTTAGCTCAGGTCCCCTACCATCCTCCTTCTCTGTGAATACCGAGCTAAAGTACTTATTTAATAACTCTGCTTTTTCACAGTCCCTTTCCAATTTTATTCCTCCCTCTCCTCTCAGCCTAGTAATCCCCTTTTCCTTTTCCTCTCCCTCACATATCTGAAAATGGTTTTATCCCCCCTTTTGGCCTTTTTTGCTATTTTCTCCACAGTATCTGCTTTTGCCCTTCTGGTCTTCTTCCCTGCCAGACTCCTCTTTTCCCTATATGTTTCCTTATCTTCCTCGCTGAATGTCTTCTTCAATTTTCTGAAAGCCCTCCTCCTTTCACTGACTGCCCCCGCAACCTCCTTTGTAAACCAAAGTGGTCTCCTTCCCCTTTTGCTCTTCCTAACCTTTGCTATGCACATTTCTGCAGCTTTCAATACCCCTCCCTTGATAGCTTGCCATAACTCCTCCACTGCCCCTATATTCTCCATACCCTCCATTGTCTCCCTTACTATCCTACTCATCTTGTCAAAATCTGTGTGTCTGAAATCCACGACTGTAGTACTGGTTTTACTTGTCTCCCTCCCTGCCCCGACCCTGAACCTTACCATGCTGTGGTCGCTGTTGCCCAAGGCTTTACCCACCTGCACCTCCTCCACACTCTTCCCATTTGTCAGGACCACATCCAGCAGGTTGTTGCCTCTTGTCGGCTCCCTGATTAGTAGCTGTTGAAGGAATATCCTCTGATTCCTCAATCAATCCTTAATATAGCCTATGACACTTCCTTCACCAATCCTGTCTATTCTGCCCCACCCCGAATGAAAAAATTGTCCTTTCTAATAAATAACATACAGTATTTTCCAACGTTATAGTTGGACCAAGTCCAGCTATTTTAAAATGCCCTCCAACAACTTTCCAAAATCTCATAATAAGATTAGAGTCATCTCTGATCTGACACAGGCAGTCTATCTGTAACCTGAAAATTCCAAAAGCCTTCTGAGAATCCCACCCCCCCCATAGGCCCAAGAAGCATTCCTCACAATGAGTGTTTGAGTATTAATGATAGAAAAAACTTGACCCCACAAATGTGTAACCTATGAACAGTCAACCAGACACCCCTGCCCTTTTAGTTTGCCCAGAGAAGGGGTGAATAGCTTGAGTGCACTCCCATTAAGAAAGCAACCCCTTCAAACATGGTGATCACTCAGCTGCTATAGCTATTGCCTGTTACCAAGACAACAGCAGGGGACACCTGGTGGGGGTGGGCCCTAATGTGACATCATCATCTTGACGAGACAGGCAGCATGTGTTCTTAATCACAGGCCACCAATACAAGGAGAGGAAGTGGACAAGGTTGTGGGGGAGGCCATAGGCAAAAGGGCAAGCAAAGGGGAAGTAGTAATTATGGGTGACTTTACTCTGTTAGATGTGGACTGGAACATCCTGGCTTCAGCTACAACTAGGAGCAGGGTCATTCTAGAGTTTCTCAAAGGGGCATTTCTGAGGCAGCTGGTTACAGATCTCACTAGAGATGGGCAGTGCTGGATCTGGCACTTACCAACAGGTACAGCATTGCAGACATCACAGTGGGTAGACCACTGGGTACACGTGATCATTGTACAGTGTGGTTTGGCATATGGATTGGGCAGGAGAAAAATCACACTAGGACAAGGGTCCTGGACTTCAGGAGAGCAGAGTTTAAAGAAATGGGAGACTGCTTAGGGAAATACCTTGAAGGGGGTGGGGGCACAATGGAATAGAATAGAATAAAAGTAGGAATAACTAACTTACCAGCAAGTTGTTCAAAGGTAATAAGCAAGGGTAAGAGGAGAAACAGGACACTGTGGTTCTTTAAGGAGGCGGCTAACATAGTAAGGGAGAAAAAACACACTTTCAGGAAGAAAAAGGAGACTCAAATAGAAGAGGGCAGGGAAGCATATTTAGAGAAACAAAGGGAGGCAAGAAGGAGGGTAAGGACAGCAAACACTCAGTTTGAGGAGAGGATAATCCAGGAAGTCAAGAATGGGGATAAGACTTTCTTTAGATACATGAGTGAAAAGAGAATAGCAAGAGGTAGTATAGTAAAGATCAGGAGACCAGGAAGGGGTGAAGGGTAGGGGGACTGTGTAGAGGAAGACCAAGAAAAAGCTAACATTTTAAATGAATACTTCTGCTCAGTCTTCACAGTGGAAGGGGGGGAGATGGACCAACATGCATTAACAGGCAGCGGGGGAGGTGGGGGATGGACACAAGTCCATTCACTGAAGAAAGAGTCCACTGGGAGAGATAACAGCAGTGAGTATATGCTGAGAAGATGTTCCCAGATCCACCCCTAATATATTTGGTATCAGCATGCCTGGTTACCTGCAATATAGCCTGGAAGTTCTTTGAATTAAAGGGAATTGTTTATGTGCCTGTGGTACACAGTTGCATTACTAATCATGTACATAAGTATATTAACACTTACAGTTCATAAAAACTTTAATTCTGTCATATATCAGTTGTTTTTATTCATCCCTACCTGTGCTCTCCATTTTCCAGCACCTACCAGTTACGAGATCCAGAATTGTGACGATTCTGGTGATCAGTGTTAGTCCTGGACTTGGCAGGCTTGAATGCTGCATAAGTGAACAGTAACTTATTTATAACTGTGGACTGTTTGCTGTTTGGTTAAAAAAAAGTAGCTCTATTTGTTCATTTATTTAAAGTATGTATTGTGAAACTACGTTCTGACAAATCAGGAAACAGTTTGTTTAAAGTAACTTCAAATGAAGACAGATTGAGATTCAGTCGGTCACTTTGCCTGTAAGAGATGAAGACATGTGACAGCCTGAACGAGAGTAAACAAGCAGCAGTTCAATACATTGTCTGTTTCAATGGTGCCAGTGGTGGTTAATATTCATGATAGGGTCTCTGGATGCTTCATTAGACAGACTAAATGGGCAAACTGGATGGGCCAAGTGGTCCTTATCTGCCGACAGCATCTATGTATCTATGTATATTATGATTTTTTGGTAAACCCAGTTACAAGACCAACATTATGTACGGTCTATTGGTTTTGTAGATCTTCAGTTCAGTTGTGTGATGTGTGAGGATGTTAACAGGATAACAGTAATTCAATCTGCTGTACAATGTTTTGTGAAGATGTTCGTGAATTATTGTTAAACTTTGTCACTTGTAGTCACACAAATATTAGGCAGATCACAAATGTAATACTATGTGATGATTTTGTAATCCTCTATCTCCTTATACTGTTGCTGTAAGCCCCCACCCCTAGATCACACTGCTCTCACCACTCTGGCACAGTCCATTAGTTCTTCATAGCCCAGGTTCAAGTAAGAACCCACCAACACACCCACTAGCCCTCACCCCGTGCACCAAGAATGTTTGCAGTGTAAAAATCTAGTTCTTGGTTCATGCATATTAATTGCTTCTACTTGGGTCCAATGGTGGAGCAGCTTACATGCATCATTAGTCATCATCATTCACTTCTAGTCAGGTCTCTTGGCTGAGGGACTTGAGCTTGGTTTCATTCTGGTAAGTATGAATTAAATGACATCTGATTTTAGTAGTAACACCTGACCATCATGGTTACTACTACAGGTGGATGTCATTTCATTCATACTTACTAGAATGATGCCAATCACAAGCTGTTCAGCCATAGGACCTGACTAGAAGTGAATGAAGATGAAAAATGACGAATGCAAGCCACTCCGCTGTGGTACCTGAGTAGAAGCGATTGATGTGAGTGAACCAGGAAACAAATTTTGACATTGCAAACTTTTTGGGTCTGGTGAGAAGGTGGGGGTTAGTGGGTATGTTGGGGGGTTTCTTATTTGAATCAGTGGTATGAGGAACTAAGGGACTGTGTCAGGATGGGGGTAGTAGTCTGATTTAGCAGGGCAGGTGGACAAGGCGGCCTACATCAATTATTAATGCTAACAGCAATATTCTTTGATTCCTTATAAGTAGAGGGGCAACAAAAGGGGAGGTCTGTGTACAAATATCAATGGACATGGTGGGGAGTGAGGTTGTGACATCATGCCTTTGTAGTTATGTTACAAAGTATTTAAAACTGATGCCTGTATTCAAACAAGCGCTGTCTCCTGTATGCAACTGATCGTCATGCACATCACTTTCTAAGAATTGAATTACAATGGTGCTAGCATGCTGCTATGGTTCCAGAGAAGTCCCTCACTACAAATTTACACTTTTCTTAACACAGTGACACTCTACATTTTATTTATTTATTTTTTTTAATTTTTTATATATGTGCCCAGGACTCACCTCAATGGCACCAAGGTGCCCAGCTGGCCTGGTGCAGAGCCTGCAGGGAACTGGCGTCTTCCTGCCAGTCAGCACCATTTTCCACCTGTTTTCTCCCATTCCTGGTTGTGGCTGTGCATGCATGTGTGGAAGCATGAGCATGCCGCAGACCCACGACACCTCCCCAGTGCATGCCACATCTTGACCAGCATCATCACCAGACCTCCACCCGGTGGCAGCCATGTAGCAGGAGTGACAGGGACCCTCCCCAGGAAAGGAAAGCTGCCTCCTGGCTGCTCAATCCAGCTCCTCCTCCTCCTCCTCCCTGCTGACCCCCAATGACCCCAGCTCATTCCTGCACCCAGGTCGCTGGCGTAGTGAGAGGTGTGGAGTCCAGCGCCTCAACCCTCAGCACCACCGGGCCGGCTCCGCACTTTATTTTTAATATACAGACATGAAATCCACAGTTGTTTATGATATTTATGTGCCAGACATGTGAACAATCCCCTTTAATGTTTAAGTCAGAATCCAATTTGGAGGAGTGCATTCTGAAAAAACAAGCAACAATATTTGGCACATTTGGTATAATGACACCGAAGCGTGAAGGTAAGAAAACGTCTGCCAGTAAATCAGTGAGTAAACCTCCTAATCAGACTTCCCTTACAACAAGGAGAGGTGTGACACTTAACTTAAAAAATAAATACACCATGATGGAATTTGGTGAATCTCCAGCAAAGAATAAATATTTACAGAAGCTAGAGTTAAGAGCAACAGGGGAACTAGAAGCAGAGTAGCCAGTGGAGGGGAAAACTGAGCCTGGTATAAGTCTACAAGACAGACCAGGGACTCCATTAATGGAAACTGTGCCTTTACCACCAAAAGGCCTGAAAGTAATAAACTTTTTTACAAGTGCTTATGCAGGTATTATGGGAGGCCAAGTACAGGGAGATGACAAGGAAGAGACCTAAAGAGATGCCATTACATCCCTGGAGATTCCTGAGGAGCAGGTGGTGGGGGAAACAACTGAAGTAACATAGATACATAGATACATAGAAGTTGATGGCAGAATTTTACCATCCAGCCCATCCAGTCTGCCCCTTTTCCCCTACCTATTATAAATCCGTAGACCCTAGATGGTTAGCCTCTCCCCCCCCACCCTAACCAGTGGTATCTCCAGTCCCAGTTATGGCTCTGGGTTTTCTTCCTTGCTAGTTCTGGTGATGCCCATATGTCTATCCCATGCTTACTTAAATCCAATAACTGTCTTTGCCCCCACCACCTTCTCTGGGAGTCTGTTCTGGGGTCCACTACCCTTTCTGTGAAGAAGTACTTTCTCCTGTTCCCTCTGAACATATCCCCCTCCAGTTTCATATTGTGCCCTCTAGTTATTGGACGTCTTTTCTTCTGAAAGATGATCCCTTCCTGTACCTTGTTTATCCACTTCTGGTACTTAAAAATCTCAATCATGTCCCCCCTTTCCCTCCTGATCTCCAGGGAGTAAAGATCAAGATCACGTAGCCTTTC
This sequence comes from Neoceratodus forsteri, assembly GCA_016271365.2. Lineage (NCBI taxonomy): Eukaryota > Metazoa > Chordata > Ceratodontiformes > Ceratodontidae > Neoceratodus > Neoceratodus forsteri. The sequence continues at coordinate 1,270,748,749 of CM057453.1, forward strand.
CACAAAGGGCTTCTGATGCAGTCACTGCACCATTTTTGTTGTCCTTCTTTGTACCCTCTCTAGCCTGTCAGTATCTTTTTGGAGATGCGGCCTACAGAACTGCATACCATGCTCAAGGTGGGGTCTCACCATGCCCCTGATGAAGAGGTATTACACCTCGAAGCTCTGGGCTGGTTTTTGGTTTGTGAATCTTCATACATGTCACATATTGTAACTTGCAACTTGCAATAAGTGCACAGTAAAGGTTTTTGACACTGATGCTTGCAGTGCTGGTTTTCTGTCTGACATTGGTTATCTATTTATCAGCACCTAGTCTTCACCATGAGCGTTGACTTTCTTTGTTTGTCTGCACCATTTTTGCTGCCCTTCTTTGTACCCTTTCTATTCTGTCAATGTCTTTTCGGAAATGCGGCCTCCAGAACTCCACACCATACTCAAAGTGGGGTTTCACCAGTGATTTATATAGTGGCATTATCACCGTCCTCTGCCTACTGGTTAGGCCCCTCCTTATACAGCCCAACATGCAATTTCCCCATCCTATTGCCTATCACATTGTTTTGCCCTATTTAGGTCATTCGATATAATAATCCCCAGGTCCCTCTCCCTGCCTTGTTGTTGTGACGGCCCCCCCCGGAGCTTGTATGTGGCCCATGTTTTTTTGTGTCCTACGTGCATGATTCTACACTTCTTTGCATTAAACTTCAATTGCCATGTTTCTGACCATTTCTCCAGCCTCTCCAGGTCTCCCCGGTGTATCTACACTATTGCAGATCTTTGTTTCATCTGCAAATAGGCACATCTTCCCTTCAAAGCCATCTGCGATATTACCAATGTAGATATTAAAGAGGACTGAACCTAACACTGACCCCTGTGGCACCCCACTTGTTACCCTGCCCTCCCCTGAGTGAACCCCATTTACCACCATCCTCTGGATTCTCCCGCTAAGCCAGTTTTCCACTTGTTTTACAAATTTTTGGCCCACCGCCATACTACCCAGTTTATTCACTAGCCTCCTGTGAGGGATAGTGTTGAATGCTTTGCTGATGTCCAGATATGCCATGTCCACCACCCCTCCCTGTTCCACCGCTCTCATCACCCAGTAAAAAAACTCAATAAGGTTAATCTGGCAGGACATCCCCTCAGTGAAACCATGCTGCCTGTGGTCCTGGAGACCACTGGTTACAAACTGTTCACCAATTCTTTCTTTCAACAGTGTCTCCATTACCTTTCTGCCACCGAGGTCAGGCTGACCGGTCGGTAATTACTAGCTTCTTCTTTACTACCACTCTTCTGCAGGGGCACCACGTCTGCTCTCTTCCAGCACCCCCGGAACCTCCCCCATTTCTAGTAAAAGGCTGAACACTGCTGCTAATGATGCAGCCAGCATCTTCTTTAGCTCCTTCAGCACCTGAGAGTGTACTCCATCTGAACTCATTGCCTTTTCTACCCTTAAGCTGAACAATTCTTTGAGGACCCTTTTTGCTGTAAATGGGTTGGTATCCACCCTCTGACCCTGTACCTTTTAATGTATCACTGTATCCTTCCCTTTCCTCTCTTCTGTAAGAACTGAACAGATGTGATTATTCAGTAAATCTGCCTTCTGGTGATTCCCCTCTACTTGAACCCCCCCTCTTCCCCTACCAGTCTTACTATCCCTGTTTCTGACTTTCTTTTCTCACTGATTTTCTGAAAAATGTTTTCTCACCTTGCTTAGCTGATTTAGCTATTCTTTCCACCATCTCTGCCTTTGCCCTCCTAACTATCTGCCCTGTCCAGCTCAGTTTCTCCCTGTACTTCCTTCTATCCTGATCCTTCTGTGTATCTTTGTACCTCCTGAAGGCTTGTCTCTTTTTCCTCACTGCTCTCAATACCTCCCTGGAGAACCAAAGTGGCTTCTTTCTTTTTTATCCTTCCTGACTTGTCTTATGCAGTTTTTCTATGCCTACCAGGGCATCCTTGAGGATTATCCTCCTTTTACTAAAGTCTGCGTGCCTGATATCCATAACCCTTGTGCTTGTGTGACTCATCTCTATCCCGGCTCTTATCTTGAATTTCACCATGTGATGGTCACTGGAACCCAGATTATCCCCCACTGTGACATAGGCAACACTGTTCCCATTGGTTAGTATGAGGTCTAGTATCACCTCCCCTCGAGCTAGTTCTCACACAAGCTGCTGGAGGAATACTCCCTGCAGGGAGTCAAGTATTTTCTAACTCCTGGTTGTTGCCACTGTTGGGAACCTCCAAACCTCATCTAGGAGACTGAAGTCTTCCACCAGCAGCAACTCCCCTTTTCTGGCCATTCTTTGCGTTGCTTGCATTAGCTCCCTTTCTACTTCTTTCCTCTGTGCTGGAGGCCTATAAATCACTCCTATTCTCATAACAGCCCCTGACCTTTTCCTCAGATTGACCCACATTACTTCTGCTTCCCCATGTTCATCCTGCCCCACTGATGCTTGCATGTTGTCTCTCACATATATAGACACTCCTCCACCCTTCTTTCCCACCGTGTCCCTCCTTAAAAGACCAAATCCTGGGATGTCCATCTCTCATTCCTGTTTATCAGCACACCAGGACTGCATAATGGCCACCAGGTCTAGCTCTTTCTCCATTATTGTGGCCTCTAGGTCCACTAATTTGTTGCTTAGGCTGCTTACATTTGTGCACATCACCCTCTACCAGTTTCTCCCTTCCCTACTGCCTCCCCTTCTTAACCTCTGCCCCCATTTGTGGGGGAGTGTCAGCTATGTAACAGCCCCTGTGTATGCCCTCACTTCCTTCCATAGACTCATACTCCAGTGGAGCAAAAGCAGTTCACCAGCCCTGTTATAACTCTGAGACAGACAAGCAGACCAAAGAGAAGGTACAGAGTGAAGACAATGCTGACTCAAGGGGAGTGTGTTGGAACTGGTTTTGGAATCATACCTGAGACACAGGCACAGAGTAACTTGATAGAAGAAGTTCGGCCTGGCAGGAAATACAAGGAAACTGGATGCAATGAAGACAGAGACACATACAGGGAGAAACAGAAGGAAGTAAGCAAAGCAATTTGGGCAGCAAAGGCATCAACAGAAGAAATGTTACTCTGGGAGGTCGAGGGGGACAAGACCTTCTTTAGATATATCAGAGAGAAAAGGAAGATGGAGGGTGGTATAGTCAGAATTGCAGGGGATGAAGGATGGACATGCAGAGAATGACAAAGAGAAAGCAGAGATCCTCAACTAGAAATGCAGTGAATTTAAAATCCACCAGAAAAGTGAATGCGAAGTGGCCACTTCACGTTGGTACTTAGCTACGCGGAGTGCCCCATTGGAAAGGCTCACTTCGCCTTATTATTATTACTTCGCACTGTCATTCTGCCTTAAACGCGAAGTAAGGCAGAGTGACAACAATATTGGCAGCATCCCACCCACACAGTCACCAGAATGAATGTGCATCTCCAAAGTGCTACTGTCTTGTGTCCAGAAAACTCCCCAGTGCTGATGAAGTGAAATGAGAGTGTAATAAGAAATGCAAAGTCTCCCTGAATTAATAGTGCACTCAGTCATGCGGGCAGTGGTCAGGTCACACACAAAGTCACCAGAATTAATGTGCATCCCCAAAATGCTACTGTCTTGTGTCCAGAAAATTCCCCAGTGCAGACGAAGTGAAATGAGAGCGTAACAAGAAATGCAGTCTCCCAGAATTAATGGTGCCATGCAAACACACAGACAGATTACGATTGCACTGCACACTCAAGGGATGCATACGAAAAAGCACAATAACACCTAAACAATGCTCTCAAGTCACAAATCCAAATCTGGAAAGGAATACATTTTGCCATTTGGGGGATTAGTGCACGGCAGTAACAATCCACTACCAGTAAAGATACCACAAAGCAATATAAAAGATTCATGCAGGTGCGGTGGATAGCAGGTTGACATTGCTGCAATTACTCTGTAACACAATAAAAGGTGTCTGATTTAATGGCATGCATCGCACACACTCACACGCACAAGTAATGCATAGCAAATTGAAAACCTTTAGTAATATAACCAAATGTTTTAAACAGACAAATTGTACTCTGCTGCACCACAACAATCAGCAAAAAAATTTCAAGAATTACTGAAAATATTACTGTGTGTACATTAACACAGTTATACAAGAAAAATATAACCAAAACAGAAAGACTGCCCTTTTCCTCCCAGTTAGTCTACCTACACCACAAATATGCCCCTCCCCAAAGCACACTTCACAGCACACAGACTGACTGTTCTAAATTAACATTCAAAATCCACACACAACAATAAACACTCGATGATATGAGCACAGAAGGGTTTCCTACAATCGATGTACAAAATTTTGAGCAAAATATGTTACTCAAAGTGGCATTTTGAACAGCTTTTAGAGGTTTTGAATCACAGAGCTCTGAGAGCAAACTGTCTCCAGCTACCACTGCACACACACTACCCAGGCCAGAACTGAGGCTGTGCAGAACAATCTAGAGCCCATGTGACCTGCAATCCCATGAATAACTGCAGAATTTCATTTGGAGCTCAATTACAGGGTGAAGTGAAGCAAATTACATTGATTTCAATGTACTTCACCTTAAAATTGGTGGAGAAGTGGTTTGGGGAAGGCGGAATAACACAAAGTCATTGGTTTCAATGGACTTCGCGTTCTTCATTATGAAGTAAAGTATTCTGCTTCACATTGTGGAGTTCTCCGCAGATTCCACATTACTCAGTAAATCACTTCACAGAGCAAATTGGAGCCACTTTGCCCACCACTACTTACAGTACTGTAACTCACATGCTGTACGGGAAGGAATGCGAATGCCTATGGCTGTACTTCCCCGATGAGCTGTAGCACAAAACTCCCTGACTTAAAAATGCTTATTAATGAGTACAATGGTGGAGTGGTGAAGCCTGGAGAGATACTACAAAACATGCTTACAATACATCAAAGTAACTAGTCAAAAAATTTGTATTGTGATTCATGACATGATCGTGAATCGTGATTTGTGACTGCATTTGTGACCGTGATGATGAAGAACGTGATTCGGTGTCGATGGTGTGAGATAACTAATATGGAACTGTATTGGGAATGTGAATGCCTATGGCTGTACTTCCCTGATGAGCTGTAGCACAAAACTCCCTGACTTAAAAACATGTATTTATGAGTACAATGGTGGGATGGTGAAGCCTGGAGAGATACTACAAAACAGGCTTACAATACATCCAAGTAACTTGTAAAAAAATAAATGTTGCGATTCGTGATGTGATCGTGAATAGTGATTTGTGACTGCATTTGTGACCGTGATGATAAAGAATGTGATTTGTATCATGAGTGACTCGTGATGATGATCCTTACTTAAAAATGCATAGTAATGAGTACAGTGTTCAAGCAGAATTATGCACCACTCCTGTCCAGTACTCTGAAGGGAAGTCAAAGAAACAACCGTGACGTAAGTTACAGATGGAGATTGGGCCCTAAAGAGATACAAATGCACAGACAGATTAAGATTGCGCTGCACACTGAAGAGATGCAGACACAAAGGCACAACACCTAACCAATGCTCACCATCAGAAATTCAAATCTGGAAAAGAATACCTTTGCGGTTGAGGCGGGCCGTGGGGGGCAGTGTACTGCACTGCTGCAGTAACAGTCACTAGTACTAGTACCAGTAAAAATACCACAAAGAAGTACAAAAATGACACAGCTGCAGTGGATAGTAGGTGAACATTGCTGAAATTGTTATGTGGCATAATAAAAGGTGTCTGATTTGATGACACACCTCACACACATAGTCACACACACACTAAGTAATGCGCAGCAAATTGAAAACTTCAGTAATATAACCACATATTTTAAACAAACTAAAATTATGCACCGCTGCATCACAACAATCAGCAAAAACATGGCAAGAATTATTGAAAATATTACTGTGTGTACATTAACACAGTTATACAAGAAAAATATCACCAAAATAGAAAGCACTGTCTTCTTCTCCAAGTTAATCTACCTACACCACAGATACACCCCTCCCCCAAAGCACACTTCCACTATCTCTCAGTACACAGACTGAATGTTGTACATTAACATTCAAAATCCACACACAAACAATAAATGCTCGATGATATGAGCACAGGAGGGTTTCCTATAATCGATGAACTAAAGTTTCAGCAAAAAAAAATGACTCAAAAAGGCTTTTTTAACAGCTTTGAGAAGGTTTAAATCTCAGAGAGCTCTCAGAGCAGATTGTCTCCTACAGCTTCCTACACACACTACCCCAAACTGAGGCTGTGCAGAACAATCTAGAGCCCATGTGACCTGAAATCCCATAAAACACTGCACAATTCACCTTTGGAGCTTAAAAACAAAGCGAAGTGAGGCGGAGTACATTGTTTTCAATGTACTTCACCTTAAGTATTGGTGGAGTAATGGTTTGAGAAGGAGGAGTAATCACAAGTCAATGTTTTCAATGGATCAGACACCCATTATAATGCTACACTCCGCCATGGAGCACTCTGCGAATTCGCCTTCACTCCGCAAATCACTTTGCGGAACGAATTGGGGCCATTTCGCCCATCTCTAGCCTCAACAGGTACTTCTGCTCTGTTTTTACCAAGGAAGATTATGGTTGTAGAGCCACCTTAAGTGGAAGTGTTGTACCATGAATTGTGAAGTCAATTCAAGACCATCCACAAAGGAAAGAGTCCTTGAAGAACTGGAGAAACTCGATGTGGACATGGCCATGGGCCCGGATGAAATTCACCCTAGGATTCTTAGAGAGCTAAGAGAGGAGATCTCAGCACCTCTGGCTAAACTATTTAACCTATCACTTGAACTAGCAGAGGTCCCAAGGGATTGGAGAAGGGCACATAGATACATAGATACATAGATACATAGACAGTGTCGGCAGATAAGGGCCTATGGCCCACCCAGTCTGCCCATTTGAGCTTGTAAATTCAGTTTGTTTTCCTAGAAGTCTGTTGCCCCTTGCCCCTGACCTCCAGAATTCCTTTATGTCTATCCCATGCATTCTTAAATCCCATGATTATTTCAGCCCCCACCACTTCCTCTGGCAGGGTGTTCCACTTGTCCACCACCCGTTCTGTGAAGAAATTCTTTCTCATGTTTCCTCTGAATCATCCTCCTCCAACTTCATCCCATGCCCTCTAGTCCTGGAACATCTTTTTCGCTTAAAATAGTGTTTTCCTGCACCCTGTTCCTCCCTGTAAGATACTTGTATGTCTCTATCATATCCCCTCTCTCCTCCTCTCCTCCAGGGAGTACATGTTCAGTTCCTTCAACCTGTCTTCATAGGACTTGTGATGCAATCCATGCACCATCTTTGTTGCCCTCCTCTGAACCTTCTCTACCCTGTCTATGTCCTTACATAGGTATGGTCTCCAGAACTGTACACTGTACTCCAGGTGAGGCCTCACCAGTGTCTTGTATATCGGAATCATGACCTCCCTTTTCCTGCTGGTGATGCCCCTGCCTATACATCCCAGCATCCTATTTGCTTTACCTGCTGCCTTGTCACACTGTTTCCCTACCTTGAGGTCATCAGAGATGACAACCCCAAGATCCCTTTCCTGCTTGGAGCACGCTATATCCTCACCCCCCAACTGATATATTGTGCCAGGGTTTTGTGCCCCATATGCATTATCTTGCACTTCTTTGCATTGAATTTCACATGTTATCCCTCTCCATAACAACAGGAGTAGAGAAATAGCAGACAACTATTGCCCAGTCAGCCTCACCTCAGTTGTGGGCAAAATAATGGAAGCCGTACTCAAGGAAAGAATTCTAACCTCCTTAGAGGAGAGTGGTAATTTGGATCCAAAACAGTATGGTTTTACCATAGGAAGATAATGCAAGAAAAATGTAACAGATTTCTTCAATTGGGTAACCAAAACTGTGGATCAAGGAGGTGCTGTGAATGTGATATACCTGGACTTCAGCAAAGAGTTCAACTCCATTCCACACAGAAGGCTGCTAAACAAGCTCACCAACATGGGAATAGGCCAGAAAGTGGTGGACTGGGTAGGGAGCTGGCTGAGTGGAAGGACCCTGGGGGTACTGGTAAATGGCACTTTATCAAAAGAAAGAGGTGTGACTAGTGGCATGCCACAAGGGTCAGTGTTGGGACCCATCCTCTTTAATATCTTCATTAGAGACATATTTGTAAGGCTTGAGGGCAGGGTAAGCCTGCTCACTGACGACATGAAGATATGCAATAGAGTCAACATCCCAGGTGGGGAGATAAGATGAGAGTGGGAAGTTGGAATTATGGTGAAAAACATGGCAGCTTCAATTTAATGCAAAGAAGAGTAAGGTCATACACATAGGGAAGGGCAACTCTGGATAAGAATACTACATGGGGGTATGTGAGAATAGAGGCCATAAAGCAAGAAAGGGATCTGGGGGTGATTATAATGGATGACCTCAAAAAGACCAGGCAGTGTGGCAAAGTGTCATTAAAGGCAAATGGTATGCTGAGATACATAGGAAGGGAAATTACCAGTAGGAAAATGGAAGTCATGGTGCCACTCTATAGATCACTGGTAAGACTGCACCTTGAATACTGCATACAGTTCTGGTGCCCACATCTTAGAAAGGACATGGATATATTGGAGGTGGTGCAAAGGAAAGCTACAAAGATGGTACAGGTACTGCATCTGAAACCATATGAGGAATGGTTGAAGGATCTCAACATGTATTCCTTGGAACAAAGGAGAGAGAGAGAGAGAGAGGGGAGACATGATTGAAACCTTCAAATACATGAAGGGAATAAATAGGGTACAGGTTCAAGACCTATTTCAGGTCAAGAGTTATATAAGAACAAAAGGTCATGATATAAAACTGGGAGGGGCAAGTTCAGGAGCGACACACGTAAGTTCTTTTTCATGGAGGGGGTGGTCGACGCATGGAGCAGACGTCCACAGGGAGTGGTGGAGGCAAAAACAGTTGGGTTTTTAAGAATGCTTGGGATAATTACAAAGGCATCATAACACTGAATAGCAGTTAAGGGAGGGGGTAGGGACATGAGCAGACAAGATGGATCTGATGGTCCCCCTTCTGCCATCACTTTCTAAATATCCATGTATTTATGGAAGAATAGCTTAACTATGAAACAGAAAATTGTAGGCATAAACAAAATTCCCTGTAATGGCTTGAGACAACAGCATCACAAATCTGAAATAGACGCTGACACTGAAAAGTCTACACCGAAGCTGGGAACCTAGATTCCCAAGGAAGCATCTTCTCAAATAAGTAACTTAAACATTACTTTGTCAGCTATTGAAAACAATTGTGAGGAAACTGTGGAAATGCTTGAAACAGTGAGTAAAAATGATGATGAGAATGGCAAAAATAATAGCGGGGGGGGGCATGGAAATAGAAAAAAGTAGTCAAATAATAAATATAGCACAAGTTACAGGAGTCTCTGTTTTGTAAGGCCCCAAGGCAAAATCATGTCAATAACACAAGATAAATGGGAAACAGATAAAAAAGTTCCAAATACAAGTGGTCTCAGTTTGTAACACAAAGACAGCGTCTACCTCCCATGAATCTGGTAAGAAACATTTGCCCAATAAAGGTAATGATATTGATGAGAAGTTTTCCTCGGCAAATTCTTCCTCAGATGATAACTATGATGAGGAAGAAGAAAATACAGATGCCTCTGAAATACTCACTTGGGCTCATCTAATCCAAAATCAAATCAAGAGAATACATAAAAAGTTATCCAAAGTAGCAGATCTAGAGTACAACGTGGACAAATTACAGGCCTCATTAAACATAATGGCAGTAGAGAATCATACTATTAAACAACAATTTCTTGAAACACAACAAAGAGTGGCTAACTTGGAGGAACAACAAAATCTGTCTGCTAGCAAGACAAATCAAGCATTTGGAAAATCAACAAAATAACCTGCAAGCAAAGCTGTTAGTTTTTTGAAACAAGGCATAGATGAAAGAATTTAAGAAATGTGGGGGTACTTGAAGCATCAGATTCCAACTTTACACTGAGGAACTCGTTTAAAAAAATTGTTGATGCCTACATGGACACAGATCCATAGAACATTCAAATGGAAGTGGATAGAATCCACAGATCCCTTACATCAAAACCTGAAGTTGGAGGTCCAACACCCCAATAGTAGTTAAACTTATGAAATTAGTGGACAAAGAAATAGAGAATACTGGATGGGTAACCATGCAGAACCAGTATGTTCTGCCACAGAGGGGTCTGATTCCCTGTGACCTCGAGAGCGAAGCTCGAGAGGTCCATGGAAATCAGACACTGAGGTGGCAGAACACACGGTCCTGCATGGGGTTACCCATCCAGTATTTTATATGGTGTATGGTGCCCCTTGAATTATTTTACTACTATTTTCTTTTTTCATAGAAAAAAAATCATTGTCTCCCAGAGCTATGGCTTGTGCATATGGTGAGTTGTGTGGTTGCTAGGGACTGGGCGTGCTTACGTTAGCAGTGCACACTCCCATTGCTTTCCACTGTACTATGGGAGGGATTTACAAATAAAATCTGGTGGATGTCTCGCTTAGCAAGTCAAGAAAATGGACCTGAAGCTGAAACTTGTAAGTAAATACTTTTATACAAATCAAATCTGGTTCATCTAGCATTTTCCCTTAGCGCTAATTCACTGCTCCCTTATCTGAAAATTGCCATGGCCATTTACATAGAAACATAGACTTTGACGGCAGATAAGGACCGCTAGGCCCATCTAGTCTGCCCATTTCCCTACCTATAGGATAGGCTGCAGATCCTAGTTAACCAACAGCCTATTTCTTTCCTACCCCACAGAATTGCCTTATGTCTGTCCCATGCATTCTTGAATTCTCCCACAGTTTTGGACCCCAACCTCCTCAGGAAGGCTGTTCCATGCATCCTACCCTCTCTGTGAAATAATACTTCCTCACATTGCCCTGAACCACCCTCCTTCTATCTTTAAATTGTGTCCCCTTGTTCTTGCAAGTCTCTTTTTCTGAAAAATGCTACCCTCTTGGACTTTGTTGATTCCACTGAGGTACTTAAAAGTTTCCATCATGTCCCCCCTCTCCCTTCTTTCCTCAAGGGTATACATATTAAGCTCCTTTAGTCTCTCCTCATACGGCTTCTCTTGCAGACCCTGCACCATTTTAGTTGCCCTCCTCTGGACTACCTCTATCCTGTCTATGTCCTTGCGAGATGGGGTCTCCAGAACTGGACACAGTACTCCAGATGGGGTCTCACCAACTGTCTGTACAGAGGGATAACAAACTTCCTGTTTTCTGCTGCTGATGCCTCTCCTATACATCCCAGTATACCCCAGCCCTCCCTACTGCCTTCTCACATTGCTTGCTAACCTTAAGGTCATCTGATATGATTACCCCAGGTCCCTTTCCTTTTTGTTGTTGTTACTACCTCCCCACCCATTGTGTATTCTTCCCCTGGTTTCTTGTTTCCCAGGTGCATTATTTTGCACTTCTTTGCATTGAATCCTAGCTGCCATACTTCTGACCATTCCTCCAACCTTGCCAAGTCCCTTTTCATCCTTTCCATGCCTCCTTGTGTATCAACTCTGTTGCAGATTTTTGTGTCATCTGCAAAAAGGCATACTTTTCCTTCCAGTCCCTCTGCAATGTCACTGATGAAGACATTAAAAAGGACTGGACCCAATACTGAACCCTGCGGTACCCCACTAGTAACCCCCCTTTCTTCAGAATGGACTCCATTCACAATTACCTTCTGTTTCCTGTTGTCCAGCCAATGTTTTACCCAGGCTACCACCCTGGGTTCCACTCCCAGGCTGGTTAATTTGACTATTAATCTTTTGTGTGGGACTGTGTCAAATGCCTTGCTAAAGTCTAGGTAGGCCATGTCCACAGCCCCTCCCTGGTCTACTACTTTGGTCACCAGTCAAAGAAATCTATTAGATTCGTCTGACATGACCTTCCCGCTGTGAACCCATGCTGCCTTGGGTCCTGTGCTCCAATGGCCTCTAGGTACTCGACTATTCTTTCCTTCAGAAGTGACTCCATCACTTTCCCTACCACAGAGGTCAGACTGACTGGTCTGTAGTTTCCTGCCTCTGTCTTGGACCCACTTTTGTGAAGGGGAATCACATCCGCCTTCCTCCAGTCCTCGGGTACCACACCATCCTCCCATGATTTATTAAAAGAGTAGCCAGTGGTTTCACTAGTTCCTCCTTAATTCTTTTAGAATTCTGGGTGAATTCCATCAGGACCCATTGCTTTGTCCACCTTCAGTTTTAGGAGTTCTTGCAGAACCCTTTCTTCTGTGAAAGGACTGGGATTGACTCCCCTATCAAGAGTGCTTCTGTTAATTGGATTAGGCACTTCCCCCTCCTCTTTTGTGAATACTGAGCAGAAATATTCGTTCAGTATTCCTGCTTTTCCACTGTCCCCCTCTGCCCACCCACTGTTCATTCTATTCAGCCTCCCTATCCCTCCCTTTGTCTTTCTACGCTCGCTGATGTACCTATAAAAGGTTTTATCCCCCTTCTTAACTGAGTTGGCTATCTTTTCCTCAGTTTGGGCCTTTGCTATTTTGACTTCCCTTCCTGCTTCCTTCTGCCTTAACTGGTACAGCTTTCTGTGCTGCTCCTTCTGTGTTTCCTTATACTTCCGGAATGCTATTTTTTTCTTCCTGACTTTCACAGCCAACTCTTTTGAGAACCATAGTGGCTTTTTCTTTCATTTTGATTTGTTCATTTGCTTCACACAAAGGCTTGTTGCCTCTGTGATGGCAGTTTTGGTAATTCCCCATTGTTACTCCACATCTCCTTCTAGTCTGTTTGCTAGTGCTTTTCTGAGGCACTCTCCCATCTTGCCAAAGTCAGCCCTCCTAAAGTCCAGTACCCTCACTTTTGTATGGCATGACTCTGTAGCTGAGTTTAACATGAACCACACTGTTTGATGGTCACTTGTCCCCAGATGGCAACCCACTTCTAGATCTGAGATCCTCTCCTGCCCCGTTTGAGAGTACGAGGTCTAAGATTGCTCCCTCACGAGTGGGGTTCGAAACTAGCTGTCTAATGCCTGCCACCTGTACGGCATCAAGAATGGCCCTGCTCTTGGATGTGGCTGCAGAAATGTGCTCCAGTTAACATCTGGCATATTCAGGTCTCCCATCAACAGTATCTCCCTTTCTCTGCCATTCTAAGAATGCCTTCTATCACATCCTTGTCCATTCCTTCCCCGACATGGGGTCTGTACACAACCCTGTGAGGATTGTGGTGCCCTTTCCAGTCTCCAAGGTGACCCACAGTGCCTCCTCTCCTCCCTGTTTACTCTTTTGTTCAGTTGCTTTTATCCCTTCCTTTACATAGAGAGTTACTCCTCCCTCTTCTCCCTGCCTGTCTCTCCTGTAGGTTATGTACCCTGGTATGTTAACATCCCAGTCATAGTTCTCTGTGTACCATGTTTCTGTGACTGCTACAATATCCAGGCATCCTCTTCCATTAAGGCCATCAGCTCAGGGAGCTTGTTGCCCAGACTATGGGCATTGGTACTCATTACCCTCCATTCTGATGGCCTTACTCCCTTTTTCCCCATCCCTGTCCTTCTTGCCTTTGTCACTTTCTCCATTTATCCCTGCCCTTCTCCCTATCGACACCTCTATGTTGGTGTTTGCCACACTTACTACCGTGATTATTTGGGGGGGGCTAGGATTTTCCTGATCCTTTCCAGTACCTCCCCTCATTTGTAGTGTCTTTTAAATAATATTGCTGCCTGGTGGATTTTTTCAATGCTTTAAAATCACAGCTTGAGCTTCTCACTCTAAATGAATAGAATGCTGTTCTGCATGTATGGTCAACACAGCATACCATTCATTCTGGTGTATGTGGATGAACAACGTTTGTGTAAGGTGGAATTTCGAGTTAGAATAATGTTCCACCATACACTACAACCTAATGTTCTAGGTTTACTGTAAACAAACAAACAACAGTAAGAAAATAATTCAACTTATGGGGACTAATGTTTCAGATTATTATGATCTCATTCCAAAGCTAGTAAATGAGTGGAAAGAAATTCAACTGGATCAGCAATAAATTGTGGACTAAGGATCATACGTCTTTGATGATCTTATCAGCAAAGCTCATAGTTTTTATTGGTGGCCAGAGATTGGTGTATTCAACAACAGTGGAAGCTATGTTGGACCTCAAAGTGAAAATTAATGACCTTTTCCATGGAAGAGAGGGAGGCCTCAGCTGAAGAAATGAAACAATTGAACTTGGACACAGTACTGTTGGAAGTCTGGATAAACTGTAGTGTCTTGGAGAGAAACACTTGCGTTCAGGAGTTCTTCTTACTTAATAAAGTGGGGGTTAAAGCAGGGTCATAGGTAAGGGGAGGGGAACATATCCTTCCCTAGTAATTGGATTTTTCTTTCTTCCATGCATTTAAAGGGGATGGGTAATGGAGATAATGGAAACATTCATTATGTTAAGCAACCTTTCAGTGAACTGCTGGGAATTCTACTTCTATTGTTAGCTACATACAGTATATTAAAGAATGGATATAGGTTTAGGGGATAAGTATATCAAGATAGAATATAAATGTTCTAGTATTGTTATTAGAGAGAGAGAGAGAGAGAGAGAGAGAGAGAGAGAAAAGAAAAATTCAAGTAGAGGCAGAAAAGGTGATGAGGGGCTATACAGTATTACTATCTTTTCTTTTCCTAAAAGATGCACAGTACTAGCTTTAATGCTGTTTATTACAGATTAATGATAGGTAAAAAAAATACAGTTAGATGTGTAACATTTAATGTTAATGTGAATAATCATCCCATTAAAAGGTCAAGAATATTGGGTTATATGAACAAAATTAAAGCTAATATTAGTTTGCAGGAGACTCATTTAGATGAAGAAGAATAAAAAAAACTTATCAAGAACTGGGCTCAACGTTCTTTTTCTTCATCTGGAATGACAAAAAGGGCAGGGTGACTATATTAATTAGGAAAAATATAGGATTTAATTTCTTAGGGAAATGGACTGATCAGGAGGGCAGAAGTTTGTTAATAAATGGCCAAATTCACAATATTCCTTTAATGATAGAGGTGATATATGCACCCTTTGAAAACTACTTCACATTTTTGGCAATGGTACCACAAGGTTTAATCCATGGAGAGGCTGAGAATGTTATTCTATTGGGAGACATCAATGTTCTACTGAACTCAATCTCGAGCGAAACATCATTAGTCACTGTTAACAACAACTGAATAGTAAGAATTTTGAAACATTTATTGGAGTACCATGACTTACTAGATCAATGGAGATTAAAAAACCCTGCATAAAAAGAATATACTTATTTTGATAAAAAGAATAATAATTTCACTAGAACTGATTACATTTTCATCTAAAACCCTTATGTCCTATTTTTTGTAAAGCCTCTATTAGATGAATTTTAATTTCTGGTTATATAGAAGTTTAACTAGAACTACAGCTGTAAAAAAATATCAACAGGAACCCAAAGCAATGGTCTTTTAATTATAATCTTTTGAAAATAGAGGATTTTTGAGAAAAAATCAAATAAGTAAAAGCTGAATTCTTCTATTTGAAATATTTGGGTCAGTGCTCAATAGTATCATTATGGGACCTCTGAAAGATGTAGTTAGAGGAGAGATAATATCATACCAATCCTGGGTGGCAAAGAGAAACAAAAAAAGAGAAATACACTTACCTGAAGTTGAAAGAACTAGACAAATGGGTACTACAATACCGTAACAAATATTCCAATGAATGAATGATGTGTAGACTACAATTACAACAGGAAATTAACAGTGAAATTGGAAATAGCATAAAAAAGAAGTAAGAAGGCACGTTATCTACAAAGGGATAAAACAGGAGACTATTAGCTAATTTATTAAAAAACAACAAAATATAATTTCAGCAATACAATTAGAGAGGGTGTTCTAGTGTCAGAAATGGAATAAATGGTCACTGTTATAACAGATTGTTTCAAATCTGTACACAATTGTCCCCAAATTTTGAGGTGATAGCAATGCAAAGAAAGTTTGTGGAGGACAGTTTTTCTTTGGCAGTACTTTGAGACATAATTAACTCTCTGCCAAAGAATGAGTCTGGGTCTGGATGGACTCACAAATGAGTTCTTCCGAGTATTTAAAGAACTTGTTCCATGGATTTTGAGACACATTTAGGAATTGGTGGATTATGTGGGGGACCTTCCAGAGTTTATGGAGGCGGCACGGGGGGAGGGGTCTTCTATAAAAATAGAGGAACCAAGGAAACTGGCAGATAGTTATAGACTAATAGCATTACTTAATAGTGAGTACAAAATCATCAGTAATTTGGAGGTAAACAGAATTCTGCCTAGGCTCCCCAGTGCCATTCACAATGGCAAAGATGGATTTGCACCAGAAAGAACCATAGTGGGGGTTCTGGAAAAAGTCTGATCCCTGTTTGATTTGTTCAAAGATATAAAGAAGAATACTTTACTCTGGCATTGGATGATAGTAAGGTTTATGACTTGGTTAACAGGACTTATATGTTTATAATCCTATATGAATGGGGTATCCCATAACCATATATGAGAATCGTAACCCTATTGTATGACAATCCAGTGGCAAAGCTTGCTATTACCAGATCTCTAATTCCAGAGATACAAATGGCTAATGGAAAAGCAGGGTTACCCCCCTCCCCCTCCAATTTCTTCATTTTGTGTCTGGAACCACTATTACAGGTCCTAAGAGCTAATCAACAAACCATATAGGTTAATATTGGAAACAAAGAAATAAAATTAAACATATTTTCTGACAGCACTTTATTGCTGTTTCGTGACCTAGAGGGTTCCATGGCATAATAGCAATAGCAAAACTGTGATCACTATTATGGCGAGTGTATCTGCTGAAAAGCAAATCAGTGATATACACATGCCAGTGAGAAGACATCCATCAACAACACTAACTGTTTTGACTTTGCCCCCCCGCATCCCCCTGACTATAGATTTCTTTTTTTTTTGTAATTATTTATCTTTATTGTTTTCAACAACAACACCACTCAACATACATAAGCTGGAAAACAGAGTTAAGAGCGCGAAATGGAGCAACATAAAACAACCGATAGTTAACTCGCCCTTACAATTGAGGAGTTAAACATTCTTCCCTCCCCCCACCCTTCCCAAGGCTACACACATACACAATCCTAATTTATCACTCCTGAGGTATTCTGGGCACCAGGCCTCCACGCCATAAGGAGCATTTCTAAAGAACTCCAAAGGGACGTATATGTTTTCAATCTACCTTGCATATAAGCAATATGCTTTTCTAGCTGTAACGCCAAGATACACTCTCGGTACCATTCCATCAAGGAAGGGGGTTTATCGCCCGACCAATGCCTTAAAATTGTCAGTTTCGCAACAGCTGAGACAAGCAACAATTGGGCCTTTTTAATCTTAGAAGTGCCTACTGGAAACAGGCTCAACAGACATGTCTCAGGGGTGAACATATTTGATAAGCCAAGGATAGGGTCTAAGAGATTATTGATAGCCCCCCAGAAGGTCTGCATTGAAGGGCATGGCCACACCATGTGATACAAAGTACCATCATCCTTCCTGCACTTCCCACATAGGGACGTATCTTTTGCCCTATACATATGTAATCGGGATGGGGTTAGATATAAATGATGCATTATATTAAAATGTACCATCCTCAGTCTGTCTTGTTTTATGTATTTATACATAGTGAGCCACAGCTTCTTCCAGAGACTGGATACCTCAGTTAGTCCTAACTCCCTCGTCCAGTAAAAACATACCCCTGAGGGAAGCCTAGAATCCCACTCCTGAAGTGTTTTGTATACCTTAGAAACTGGCCTCGGTTGAGAGGCTATAGCAAAAAGTGTGTCAATATCTCTGTCCCCATGGTCAACTGGAGTCACCTGGGAAAAAATAGTAGTTAGGGCCTAACTGACTTGCAGCCATTTAAACAGGTCCTGACTCGCAACTCCAAAAGACCTCACCAACTGATCGAAGGGCAGTGGTCTCCCATTCACCCAGAAGTCCGAGACTCTAAGGTGACTTATTTGGGGCCAAAATGCAGTGGTCAAAGTTGTACCCCCAACCCTAATGCGAGGGTTTTCAAAAATGGGCTGGTTGGCAGATAAGTGCCATTTAACTGCAAGGTAATTTTGCAACTGCCGAAAGGCCTTTAATGACCATCCCATAGGGTTGTTTTTCAAGGGTTTGGGAATAGCCGCTGGAGAAACATATAGCAGGGCCCGCAGAGAGCAGTTCACCCTCTTCACCAATCCTTGCTCTATGTCAACCCATAAGGGTAAGTCCTTTGCCCACTCCTATCACTCCAATAGCCCAACTTACTTACGTGTTGCGCAGTATAGTATAAAAAAAGAGAGGGAGCAGCTAATCCACCCTTTAACTTCCGGGCTGTCAATTTAATATAGGACCTGCGAACTCTTTTCCCGTTCCATAAAAAGAGGTTAAACGCCTTCTGTAAGTTGGAGAACCACACCTTCAGGAGGTGTACGCCCAACATGCCCAGGGGGTATAATAGTCTAGGCAAGATATTCATTTTTATGATGTTCAATCTACCCCAAAGTGACATAGAGAGCAACCACCACCTATCCATATCCCCCATTATGGTTTTAACTAGGCTACTCAGATTACTTTTAATCATGTGATTCAGTCATGTGCTAATATTTATTCCTAGGTACGTAAGCGACTTTGCCTCCCAACAGAGGCCAAACAGCAGCAAGTCAGCCTTCACAACATTATTATTTAAGGGGAGAATCTTGATCTTCGTACGATTTAACTTATAGTAAGATACTTTAGAAAAGGAATCAATTTCCGCTAAAATAGCCGGAACCAAGGTCTCTGGGTTTTCAATATGTAATAGCACATCATCTGCATATACTGAATATATATATCTGGCATCCCCACCTGTATACCATTAATCAATGGGTTTCCTGCCAATCTATGCAATAATGGCTCTAAGTACAAGTTGAATAGTAGAGCGGGACAAGGCACCTTGCCTCGTGCCTCGCTTCTAGCTTTACTACTGGTGACAGTATCCCGTTGCACTTTACTCTGGCTGAAGGAAAGGAGTATAAAATTTGAACCCATCTCAGGAACACGTCAGGCAGACCAAAGGCAGATAGGGTAGCAAATAGGTAATCCCAGGATACTCTATCGAATGCCTTTTCGGCATCTAATGAAATAAGTATTGCTGGGGCCTTGGCTTCCTTAGCTATAGTGATAAGGTGTAGTAATTTCCTTATATGATCTTGGGGCAATCTCCCGGTCATAATACCCACTTGTTCCCTACTAACCAGCTTGTCCATAACTTTGGACAACCTGTTAGCTAAAACTTTTGCTAGGATTTTAATGTCCGTGTTCAGAAGGGAGATTGGACGATAACTATCCATATTGAGAGGGTCCTTCCCCTGTTTGAGAATTAAAGAAATCTTCGCCTCTAGGAGGCTGGTATCTGACAACCCATTATCAAACCAGTACTGAAAAACCTCCTCTAAAATTGGGGATACTAGCGGATGGCATGCCTTATAAAAATTACTGGGGAACCCGTCTGGGCCAGGGGACCTGTCTAAGGGCATTTGTTGAATTGCCTGCTGGATTTCTAGAACCGAAATTGGGGCACTCAGAGAGACCGCTTCTCCCTCGGATACTTTTGGCAGCACCACTGACATAAGAAACAGATTAATGTCACCCACAGAAGGTTTGGACTCAAGGTCTACCGCATATAACGCCTGGAAATACGACCCAAAGGCATTCGCCATTTCCCCTGGGTCCGCATAAACCTGCCCCATGCCCCTTGCGATTCCCCGCTATAAAATGGGTTGAATCTATGGCGTAATACGCATGGCGAGTAACTTCCCTGCTCTCTCCCCTATGTCTAGGTATTGAAGCTTAGTCCTTAGAAGGGCCAGCTCCGCTTTCTGTGATATAAGACCCGAATATTGGGCCTGCAACTGATGAAGTCGTGCCCAATTTGCCTCAGTCGAGGCACGGGATAGATTACTTTCTACAATCCTAATCGAAGCAAGTAGGGAATCTAATTGTGCCATCTGCGTACGCTTCTTATTAGAGGCCATTTTGATCAGTTCACCCCTCAAGGAGCATTTTAAAGCAGCCCAGATTAGGTCCTTGTGAACCACCGAGCCTTGATTACTTTCTAGGAAGCCCTTGATGAATTCTACAATGTGCCTAAGTGAGGATTCCTCCTTCAGCATCTGACAGTTTAATCTCCATTGCGGGGACCGCCTACCCCCAACGGCTAGCCGATATTCCAGACTGATTGGTGCATGATCAGATATAACTCTGGTAGATATGTCGGCCTGTGTTACCCCGGACATTGCAAATGAACTAACTAGGATATAGTCTATTCGTGAATATGTCTTGTGTACAGCGGAGAAAAAGGTGTATTGCCATGTTTTAGGGTTAATTACGCGCCAAACATCAACCAGGGCGGCCTTACTAATAAGATCCTTCAGCGCCCTTTGTGCTGGTGATAGGCCTCGCCTCTCATTACATGATCTATCCCGATCATTCTGAAGAACTAAATTCCAGTCCCCCCCTAATACCGTAAGCTTCTCCGGGTTGGATACTACCATATTTAGTAAGCTCATGAAAAAGGCTGGGGAATCACAGTTGGGGCCATATATTGAGCCCAATAATATCGGGTGTGATTCTAGCAGGCCATGTGTAATGATGTATCGACCTTCCGGGTCCCAAAACTCTTCCACTAATTTAAAAGGAGTATTCCTTGCTATAAGGATAGCAACCCCTCCCCCTATTCATGGATGTCCCTGCCCCGAAAACTTGCCCTACCCAGGCCCTTCTGAAGTAATGTATGTCACTTCTCTTTAGATGTGTCTCCTGAAGAAAGACAATCTGTTCACCCAATTGACGTAGGTGCCTTAATATAATTTGTCACTTGACCCTATCCTTGGCTCCTTTGACATTCCAACTAATAAACTTATATGAGTTGCTCATTATGCCCAACCCTTAAACTCAGACACAAATACGGACAAAATATTTCAGTAAGTTGTGCTACAGCACTCTTTAGGTGTCTACACTCCCCCTGATTTAGAGAATCCTTAACAGATCCTGACAATGTGTAACCTTGGGACCCCCCCCTCACTCCCTGGAGTCCAGCTGACTCCCTACTGACCCACAACCCTTCCACCCCCACATACCAAAATCACCCAGCTAAAACCCCCCTGCCCCAATACCATACACATACCCCAGTTCCAAAAAAAGCTGCCCTCCTAAGTATTTGACACCACGTGATTCACTCCTAAGCGGCCCAAACTACTCAACCCCACCCCGGAGCCCTCCCCCGGCCCCTGCAGAAAACTACCCTACAACAACATACAAACCTTATTGAAGGATTTTAGTCCTAACTATGTAAATGCTCACCCCGATAGTCTTAAACTGACCATTACCAAAAAAAGCAATTTGGGTCATCAGCTGCCCTCACCTAGGCAGTATTAACAAACCAGTGCTAAAATTAATAACCCCCCAGATAACCACTGGTCCCCATATGTGAGAGAGAGAGAAAAAAAAAGAAAATCCTTCGTATTCAGTTCTTGTAAACAAGTCTGATGCGCATTGGATAACTCGATACTCAGGCTCTACAGGGAGAGAGCAATAAAGAGCCCCGCAGTTCTCTGCTCAGTCACCAGAGTGTCAGTTAATCAAAATTATAGGGCCATCGCTCTTTCGACTGCTGACACCAGACCATCCAAGACGCACTCTCCCCCAAGGGGTACAGTAACTGCTACACATTGCAACATCATCAGAAAGTCCATCCTCAGAAAGCGGGCAGACTCAAATCCAGAGGCGATGCGAATCCAATTCACCCCCTCGAAATAAATTCGGGTGACCCAGGACAAGGGGGCTTCTGTACATCGGAGTGTCAGAAGCCATGCCAACCAAGGTCCATCTAAGGATAAACAACTTGGATCAACTCCATCCACTTCTGGAAGATTCGATTGCAGCCAACCCTGCTCCATTCTACATACTCTAATACCACCAGCAGGAGTCGCTTGTCACCGGATTACTAGTCACCTCCAGGTTTCTAAGTCCATATTCCCCTATTATTTCTCACACAGACATGTCTGCCCACGTATCGCAAATTGCCTTCTGGGCCCTCGATTCAAACAATTATATCACCACTTGCAGTCCTCCAGTCGAGGAATCCTCCTAGCACTGGTCATTTGTAGAGATCTGGGAAAATGACCTTCAGCTCTTGTGCAGCTTGCGCAGGGGATTCAAACGTTAACCATTTGTCCTCATGCTTTATCATCAATAAGATGGGGTATTTGACCCTGAATGGTTTGGAGACCGCCACTAATTTAGAAACAATCGGGGTGCAGCTCCTGTCTTCGAACTCTCACCGAGTGGGGCAAGTCTTGAGCAATGCGTATCTTCTTGCCCTCCCATGTCAGCTCTTTTGCTTCCCTCGCTTTTGAAAAGACATGCTGCTTGTCCAGATAATTCAAGAATTTCAATATTATTGGCCTGGGTGGCTGGCCTTGTGTGGGCGGCGGATGCAGTGCTCGGTGGGCTCTCTCGATAACATACCCCCCCCCCAGGAGGAGCACCAGCTATTTTACAACAAAATTTCTGCAAGAACGAAATTATGACACTCCCTTCCTCTTTTTCTGGCAACCCGATAATTACCAAGTTGTTCCTTCTACTGCGGCCCTCCAAATCCTCCAACTTGTCTTCTAATTTTTTCATTCTGCGCTTTATGTTAATTAGCTCGGTCTCACTCCTTTCTTGCTTCCTCTCCATTGATGTAATCTTAGCCTCCGAATCCCCAACCCTTCTGGATAGTGCATCCACTGCGCCCTTAATATCCTGCAGATCCTCAGAAATTGACGAAATAGCCGACTGGAGAGGTTGCATGATCTCCAGAAACCTGGCTTCCGACAAGGCAGCATCTGGTGTGGCCATCTTAAGAACGCTAGCTGCCTGCTGCTTGGCCCGCTTTGCGGCCTTCTCTTTCTCATGTGTCCGCGGAGGGGAGTGCCTCAGAGGCGCTTTCTTCATATAAACTTCCATCGATTCACCAGACGCTGGAGCCGGAGGTAAATCCACACACACTTCACCCAGCTAGGACGAGTTTCAAAGCGCAAAAGCCGCTATAAAAAGCCGAAATCGGGAGAGTGAGAGCGGAGCTCCGAGAGGAGACTGTCTCCGTTTAGGCTGCCATCACATGACCCCTGACTATAGATTTCTAACTCCAGGGGGTGCATGTTGGGGAAGGGGTGACACTCCCATTGCAGCACAAAAAATTAGGCAGCCACAGGCAGTGGCAAAATAGTGTCTCCTAGTCCCCAGCCCCAAATCCACTACCTGCTGTGCCAGAGCTAGCTACCCTCACCACCACACCACACCACACTGCTAGCTCGGCTGCAGCAGGCTCACCACTCTCTTACAAACCCCTTCCCTATCCCCCCTTCCTGTCACCCTTCCCAATGCTCACTTTCGCATAGGGTCACTACCCTTGCAGGGTAGCCCATGGGGAAAGCGCTGAATATGAGTGCCCCTTTTGATGGTCACTCATATTCAGCCACTATACTCACTGGAATTCTGACCATTTTGAGGGATATAAATGATTTTTCTCAATTTGCAGGGTATAAGTTTAATCAGCAGAAATCAGTTATCATATAATTTTCCCAAGGTGACAAAGAATGATTATTTTTTTTTATTATTCTTTGGTAACTGGGTAAGGCCCACTAGGCACAAGTGCCTGCTTTCAGGGTGACCTGGGAGCACTGGGCAGTTAAGTGATTTGCTCAAAGTCACACAGTATGCAAGTGGAGGCTGTGAGAATCAAACTCAGGTCTGGTCTGCGGGATATACCAAGCTTGTTCACACCTCATTCCTCTAACCTCTAGGCTATACTGCCAGCCCAAAGAGATACATCTTTTTACTGAAGCAGACCAAATTAAATACTTAGGTTTAACTTTAACAAATAAAGTTGAGGTAACTGTTGGATTAAATTTTGGTCTCGCTAAGGAGAAAATTATGAATAAATTGACAACTGGTAGAATTTGTTTCTGTCACTTTGGGGTAGAGTGGAGGTTATAAAAATGATAGATTTACCTTACTTGATATTTACCATTAAGGCAATGTTTGGGTTTGGGGTCACTAAAATGGTTTTCAGATTTAAAACAATATTTAAAAAAAAATTTCGTAGAGAGTGGGGAAGCAATGCATAGCATGGGTCCACATGATTGCTCTTGCAAATACTGTACAGGAGGATTTGGCTGTTCAGACCCGTACCTATACTTTTTTAAGTAATTTGATGACATGTTCATGGGAATGGGCTTTATTTTTGTCAAACCAGACCACTCAATCTTATGGAAGACATTAATCAGAGATGTAACTGGTATTGAACTAAATATTTTATTTGTTCCAAAATTAAAGATTTTGAAAAAAATCTAAAGGTGGGATATTCAGAAATGTGCCAGACATGGGCGCAAGCCTGGTGCAGCGCAACTGGGATGCACCAGGGCATGGCCCGGGCGATATTCAATGGTGCTGCACCATGGCTCAGCACCTTTGAATATGGCACTGGGGCTGCCCGCACTGTGCAGGGCACAGTGGCACTGTGTCAGTGCAAGTAGCAAGTGAGAAGCAGGGGGATGTGCCAGCACAAGTGCGAGTGCGCTAGGCACAGCAATTGCGATATTCAATGCTGGGCATGCAAATGAGGCCATTATGCATGCAAGGTGCAAATGGGGCCATTTGCGTGTCATTATGGCCCCATTTGCATGCAGGGGCGCTGATCCCCGGTGACTTGTGCCTGACGCCCTGCCAGGCTGCAGCCGTTGGGGACCAATGCCCCCTGCCCCTCGGTGGGCAACGTGCCCCAACATCTGATCGTGGGCTGTGGGTGAATATAAAGTCCTTGGTGGTCCAGTGGACCCTACCCCATCACCCTATCATGGGTGTAAAATACAGACTCCCTGGTGGTCCAGTGGACCTGCTCCCCTGCCCGATCGTGGGCAAATGAATACTACAAGTACCCTGGTGGTCCAGTGGACCTGACCCCCAGCCCGATCACTGGCAAATGAATACTTGAATTACCCTGGTGGTCCAGTGGACCTGATCCCCTGCCTGATCGCAGGCTTCTGTTGTACATAAATGCCCCAGCGGGCCATCAACACCCCCCTCCCCACCTGCCCACTCAGACCCACCACCCTGCTCCCCCCCCAGTCAGTGGTGGGCAGCAGCCCCCCCACCCACAAGCTGTCTGGCCGCCCACTGACTGACAGCATACAGCACTGTTGTAGCCCATTGGTCTCTCTGTATGGCTAATGGGCGCAGATGTATTGTATTGATGATCCCGAAATGTGAATGAACCATTCACATTTCGAGATTGTGTAGTACAGTATCGGTTCTGCATGCCCATTGGCCCACGCAGAACCAATGGGCATACAGCTGCATTGTATGCTGTCTGCCGGGCGGGCGGCTTGTGGGTGGAGGGTTGCCGCCTGCCGCTGAGCGGGAAGGGAAGCCAGGTGGTGGATCTGAGTGGCGGGTGGAGGGGGTGCCAATACCCACCGCATTTATTTACAACTGAAGCCCGCGATCGGGCTGGGGATTGGGTCCTCTGGACCACCAGGGTAATTTCATTATTCATTTGCCCAAAATCGGGCAGGGGAGCAGGTCCACTGACCACCAGGGTAAGTAATTATTCATTTGCCCATGGTCGAGCGTGGGGGTAGGGTCCACTGGACCACCAGGGATATAGATACATTACAGCCACGTTCGGGTGGGGGGGCACGACCCCCGGCCTGTGTCTGGGGTGGTCGGGTGGCCACCCACAGCTGGTGGCTGCCATGTTGCACCCTGCAATATGGCAGCTCACCTGTGGGTGGCCAGGACTTTTTCAGTGGCGGATTCAGCGCGCCTCAGCGGCGCATAGCGTGTTTGGTGCTGTGCATATGCACTGCACATCCCAGGCTGAATATCGATGTGCCGTATATGCATGGGCACGCCTCGCACTTGTGCTGCATACATTACTGGTACACCCTGGCACATTGGGAATTGCGCAGCGTAACATCACCTTTTGAATATCGCGCCGTGGTGAATCAGTGGGTTGCGCATGACACAACACTGTTGCTCCATACTCAACCCCTTTGAATATCCTACCCTAAGTGTTTTAGTTTTTTTTGTTCACTTTTAATAGGCAAAGAGTAGTATGGGACAATAGAACTTCCCATGGTTGCATGGAAGGCCATATATCTCTAATGGGGACCACAATAAACAGAAAACTTCAATTCATGTTTCAAGGAACAAAGGAATTAGTACATGGATCAATCTCTTGGTCAGTGGGAGATTTATATCCTATACAGAACTCAGGGAAAGACTAGGGGTAGGATGAACTAGTAATTTCTTGTTATGCTCTGCCCTTTATGAAAATTTTTAATTGTTATCAAATAACTTAAATACTAAAAGGTGAGACTATTCTAGAGTGATGTCTATAGAAGAAGTCTTGGTTGGCCCTTCATTAAAAAAAGGCACTCTCAAAAATGTATAAGAGGCTAATGAGTACGTATCAGGATAAACAATCTTCAATAATTAAAAACTGGAAACTAGAAATGGGGGCACATATGAACATATGAACATATGAAACTGCCAGCACATATAGGCCACACGGTCTATCAAGTCTGATCAAGTGTGCAATTAGCCATCTACTGACACTGCAGCTGCCCCTCCCCTCATAATGGTGACCCTTCCCCTCACTTTGTCCCATCCCCACTTAAAACTGCCCACTGACTTACAGGAAACCATCTCTTCGGGTAGCGTGTTCCACATGGACACCACCCATTCTGTGAAAAAATGCCCCCTCATTTCTCTCCTGAATCTTCCACCTCCAGCTTTAGCCCATGCCCCCTCATGTCCCTCCCTCCCTTTAACTTAAAAATCCCCTCTGTACCAGTCTTGTTTATACCCTTCACATAATTAAAGTTCTCTAGCATATCCCCACTATCCCTCCTCTCTTCAGTTCCTTCAGCCTCTCCTCACAGTGTTTGCCTTCCATTCCCTGTACCCCCTCCAGTAACTTAACATCCTTCTTCCAGTATGGGCACCAGTACTGCATGCAGTACTCCAGGTGCGGCCTCACCAATGACCTGTACAGTGGCAGGATTACCTCCCTCCTCCTGGAGGTGATTCTCCTGGCAACACACCCCAGAATCTTTTTGGCTTTAGCTGCTGCTTTCCTGCACTGTGCCAAGTGGTTCATCTGCTCTGTTATTATCACCCCAAGATCTTTTTCCTCCGCTGTACTGGTTATCTGTACCCCTTTCAACTGATTACACCTCCTTAGGTTCTTTGCTCCCAAGTGCATGATTTTGCACTTCTTCGCATTGAACCCCAGCTGCAATGTGTCTGACCAGTCCTCAAGTTTAGTCAGATCATCTTGCAGCCCCAGCCACCCTACTGTATCATCCACCAATGCCACAATCTTTGTGTCATCCACAAAAAGTCTAATCTTGTTCTTAATGCCATGCGAGATGTCAGCTATGAAAATGCCAAACAACACTGGACCTATTACTGAAACCCTGCAGCACTCTTCTTGTCACAGCCCTTGGAGACAAGAGTTCTGCTCCCACCACTACCCTCTGCTGCCTCTCGTACAGCCAGTTCTTGATCCAATTAACCATCTTTGCCCCTGCTCCTTGGTATTCCACCTGGTTAATCAGCCTCCCATGTGGCACTGAATTGAAGGCCTTGCTGAAATCCAGATACAGGCCATCCACAACATGGCCCTTGTCAAGTGCCCTAGTCACTTAGTCATAATAGTCAACCAGGTTGGTCTGGCAGGTTCTTCCAGAGACAAACCCATGTTGTTTATCATCCTGAAGACCATTACATTCCAGAAAGATTATAAACCTCTCCTTAAGGATCATCTCTATTAACTTCCCACAATGGATGTAAGGCTCACTGGTCTATAGTTGCCTGGCTCATCCTTAGGTCCACTTTTATGGAGGGGTACAATGTGAGCCATCCCCCAGTCCTGGAGTATGTGGTTACCCCCCCACAGCGACATTTCACCAGCGAGGTCCCCCACAGCGACTACAGTGCCTAGCCAGAGTGGGAGACCCGCTGGAACCCAGTGCTGTCTGTCGGGGGTCCTGTACCCCCCAATCAGCTCTGACTGGAGTTGAGAATGCTTAAGTGTGAGGGGGTGTGGGGGCACAGCCCCCCACGTGGGGGGTTCATGGGGCAAAGCCCCCCTAAGAAAACAAAGATACAAATAGCGAACCAGCAGCCGACTGCAGAATGTGGTCGACCTGCCTGTGTTGCTGACAGGGTGTTCAACAAAATTTTTGTCAGACTCCTGTCGTGGATCCGGAGTATGCACCCCATTCCCAGAGAGGTAGTGAACAAGTCAGCTAATGTCTCTGCTAGGATCTCTGCCAACTCCTTCAATACCCAGGGGTGTACGCCATCGGGGCCAGGTGCTTATCCACCTTCAGTGCCCTTAGATCTTCCAGTGCCCTGCCCACTGAGATTGCCCCATCTGCCATCCCCACCCCCCTGTGCCTACCCTTTCTAACCCCTGAGGCAGTGACCCCCCCTTTTCCTTAGTAAATACAGAACAGAAATGCTCATTGAGTGCTTCTTCCTGATCTGCCCCCTTCTCTGCCCACCCCATCCATCCTAATCCTTACAATTTGATCCTTGCAATTCCTTCTTTCCCTTATGTACTTGAAGAAGTCATTTTCTCCTCCCTTGATGCCTTGTGCTAGTCTAAGCTCTCTTGAATCCTATGCTGCCCTAACTGCTCTGGTCACCTCTCTTACTTTCTTCAGGTACTCCTCTCTATCTTCCCCCTGATTGGACCTCTTGAAGCTTCTGAAGGCTGCCCTTATCCAGCACCTCCCCCTTAACCAACTTGTTTTTTTGACCTAGCTTTTTTACTTTGCATCCTAGTACAAGAGCTAGTGGCCTCTGCAAGCCCTAGCTAGATAACTTCCCATTTCTGATTAGCATACATGTGGGAATGGATGCTGGCTATGTGCCCTGCCACTATTTCCCCCATCATACCAAAGTTGGCTCGCCTGACGTCCAACACCCTGGTCTCTGTTCTTGTAGCCTCCCTGCCCATGTTAAGTGTGAACCACACTGTGTGGTGGTCACTCCCTTCCAGTGGATCCTCCACTCCCAGCTCTCTGACAAATTCCCCATTGATCAGCACAAGGTCCAGAATGTTGCCTGACTTGGTTGGCTTGTTTACCATTTGTACCAGGAAGCTGTCCTGGAAAGCCTCCAGGAGGACACACTCCCATATGCTTGAGGTGGCTGATGTGCTCCAATCTATCCCTGGCAGATTGAAGTTCCCCACAATCATGGTGTTACCCTTCTCACTGATCCTCTTTATCTGCTTTGCTTATTCTCTGTCTAAGTCGTCCCGTCTGAGACGTGGCCTATACACCACCCCCATCCCGAGTGTCCTGTTCCTCGAGTCCTGGAATTGTAACCATAATGCCTCAGTTCTATCCCCTCCTCCCTGCACACCTTATCCCCTCTCTTACATAAATAGCTAACCCACCCCCTCTCCCTTTTTCCCTATTCCTGCGGTATAGCCTGTACCCCGGGATCATCAGGTCCCTGTTCTGGTATTGGGTGGCCAAGGTTTCAGTGATGGCAAATATGTCCACCTCCCCCTCCACCATCCGAACCTACAATTTGGCTGCTTTGTTCCCCGGGTTCCTTGTATTCAAGGAGACTACCTTCCAATATGTGCCCTTCCCTTCCTTCCCCTTCTGAATACTATGCTTAGCGATTCTGTATGAACACTCCCCTGCTCCTTTCCTACTGTTAAGGGGGGGGTAAGCCCATTTGGCTCCCCAATCTGGAGACCTTGTTTGATTCCCCACTTGCCTCCCCCAACACCTAGTTTAAATCCACCCTGGTTGCTATGTATGCTCCCAGTTTCTGGTTTAAGACTGCAGAGCTTTTCTTGCTCAAGTGTAACCTGTCCTGGGCATACAGGGAGTTACTATCCCATGTTCTATCCCATCCTTCACCAGCCCGTACCCTTTGGTCTGAAAAGAGGCTCCCAGCCAGGTGCTGAATTTCTCTATTCTCAGTTTATTTGCAGCACTTGCTCTGGGCATTGGGAGAACTTCTGAGAAAGCCACCGAACTCCCTGCCTCTTCACACAGCTTCCCAAGCTCTATGACTCTTTCCTGTACTTTCCTGGCTGTATTACCCTCAAAGTCATTCGTGCCCAATTGCACCATGAAATGAGCTTTCTCCCTCCCCCCTTTTTGTATATTTAAGAATAAACTGCCCCACCCTTCCTGCTGTCATTCCTGGCATGCATGCCACCCAGATGCGACTATGCCTTTCGCCCTTACTCCCCTATCTCACTCCTTTTAGTATTGAGTCTCCCAGAACTAGGAACCCACCCCCTCTCTTTGATCCAGCCCCCAACTCTTTCCATTATCCTGGCCCTCGTTCTGAACCTTTACCCCACCTTGCATATCCCTGATGCCTCCTGTGCCACCAGCCTCCTCCTGTGCCCATACCTCCATCCTTTGTCTGGCCTCTCCCTGTCCTATAGCTGGCTCAACCTCCACTTCCCCTGATTCACTCCCTGTAACAGCACCATCACTCCTCCCCACCAATACAACCTTGCCCCCTCCTTCCCCTTAGCTTCTAGCCCCATGCCCAGTCCCCTAGTTCATGGCCCCTTACCCTTACCCATCAAAGCCTTTTCCCTTCCAGCTGCCCTCCTACTGCCCTCTGCATTGTTAGTAGTCTCTTTTCCTCCAGCCCTGTCTATGATCTCCTCCCTCTCCATATCCTCCAGCATAGCCAGCACCAAGAACCCTCTACCCTGCTCCAAGCTCCCCCTGGCACACTGTTAAGAGACCACCATTTGCTACCTGCACTTGGGCCATTTCTGCTCCTGTTCCTGATCCTCGTCCACTCCTCTGTATATGTACCCATATGTTCCTGAGGTGGCAATTTTGGTCCATTTACCCCTCCCCCTTCCCCTTGGTTTGGGCTGCCTGCCATCTTCTGAGGCACTCCTATATGCCCTAGGTTGTGGGTTGTTCCACCATTCTCCCCCCAACCCTCTCCTTATCTCTGTCCTTAACCAATTAATCTGTTTCCTAAGCTGCTCAAGTTGTCTGCACACCAGGCAACCCACCGCTCTCCATGCGACCCATAAAAACTTGGCTGCCCACAGTTGTTCCAGCCTACTACTCTCCCTATGCCCCTCCCTGAATCTCTACCAGACACCCAGCTTGCCCCCACATCCCCTGCTGCATACTGCCTGCCCCATCCCCTGGGACCCTCCCACCTTCTTGAGCTATCCATGCTTTCCTCTTCCCCTATGATATAACCAATGTATCTATGTTTCCTTTTTTGTTTAAATGATCTTGTCCTCCCCCGGAAAGGTCAGGTGTGAACAAGACACTCTCAAGGCTGCTATCTACCAACCATGACCCAGCTCATCCCCATAAAGGTTGATGAGCCCAGGGTGGGAGGGATGGGGAGGTGGGTTGGGCTAATCTGACTCTTGAGAGAGTCAATCATCCCCATACTGAGCACACTGTAGGCTCCAGCTCTCACCGCATTCCTGCAGAGAATAGAAATTTAAAAGTCACACAGGGGAATCTCCTCACACAAAATAAATCCAAATTCCCTGCCCAACTCCGCAGTAAATTAGCAAAAAAAGGCTCCTGGCTAGTTTTCTCTCACCCAGTCTTCCTCTCACAAGGCAAAATCTGTTATGTAGTTTCCTGTGTAAGTCCCCCAGCACAGCACAGAATTGCACTCTCAGTAACAGCTCAAATCCCAAACATCACTGATTAAATTTCCCAGCACATACTACCCTCCTAGTACAGTACCAGCTATTTAAAACATCAAAATCAAACAACAAAAACAGCTGAAACAAGTACTTCCCTGTAGCTCATCCTCCTCCTAAATGAAGAAAGATGGAAAGATGGAAAAATATACAGGTGAATGCTAACAACAATTTTATCATATTCAAGAACAAATCTATTCAAATCAACATAATTACTAGAGCTTATTTGATACTAGTAGCACTAAATAAAATAAATCCTAGTTATGATTCTGGCTGTCAACATAAATGTAAGGCGGAAGCCAGTTTATAATTTATGGGATTGTCCACAGATGTTGGACTGGTGAAAATTAACTGCCAAACTTCTCACGTCCCTCTTGGAAACAGACATTCCATGCAACACTTCAGTAATGTTATTCAATGAATTAGAGACTTTATCATTATCTAAGAATCAATATAGAATGTTATGCCTAGGGACAATGGCAACTAAAAGAATAATTTTGGACAATTGGAATAGCTAGTCTCTTCCATATCAAATAGAACAGAAATGGTGGCATATATTAAAGAAACTTTGATATTCAAGAAATTGTGGCATAATTGTGAATGCCATGATGATTTAGCAGGTTCCTCCTGGAAGTAATTAATGGATTTGTTTCCGCACTTGATGAAATGCTGAAAATTAACATCCGTTCTCTCGCCACTGTATTTTATCTTGCCATGAGGGAAGGGAAGGGGAGGGGAGGAGGTAGGTTATAGATATTCTATTATAAAAATGTTTTTTACTGCTTGACAATATGCTTGCTGTAGATGATTTAGAACTTAATAAACATATTCATTAAAAAAAGGAAGAGAGAGTCTGCAGGGAGTTAGAAACCCTAAAGGAAAATAAAGTGATGGGTTCAGATGGGCTCCACCCAAGGGTACTTAAGGAACTGAGTATTGTGCCAGCCACCCCTCTGCAACACTATTTTGCACCTCATTAGAGGGGTGTGGTTCCTGAGGAATAGAGGAGAGTTGATATGGTCCCTCTGCACATGAGCAGCAGCAGGGACGAGGCCAGCAATTACAGACCAGTCAGTCTCACATCAGTGGTGGGGAAGTTAATGGAGTCCCTACTGAAGGAGAGACTGATGGAGTACTTGAGACATATGGGCTGCAAGACCACCAGCAGCACAGCTTCACGGGGGGAGGTTGGGTCAAACAAATCTCAGATTTCTTTGACTGGATAACTGGGGAGGTGGATAAAGGCAGGGCAGTGGATGTGGGCTATCTGAACTTCAAAAAGGCCTTTGGCACTGTACCACACAGGAGGCTGATAAAGAAACTTAGACAATACAAAGGGCCTTAATAGGTAAGGCTGTCCTCCCTGCTGGATGATTTTCGTGTGGGGTGTTAGCCCTTCAAAGCACTGCATGCATTGACTGCCCCGCCCTTCCCAGCCACTCCCCACCCAAGCTCGACCCTTAACTTATAGTCCTTTCCTGTCACGTGACCTCCTTGTCCTGTCATGTGACTTCCTGTGCCTGTTTGTACTGTCACCCCACTTTCCCATTTGCAGCTTATTGCTCATGACCTCCAGATGGAGCACTCTTTGCTCCTCTCAGTTTCTCTCCTATACTCTCTTAATTTCCTTTACTCTTAGGCCCTCCCGCCCTTCCTACTACTCCACTGCCCAGCTTTCTGCAATGCATTCCCTGCACCTCCCCTCCTCCCCTCATCTCCCAGCTTTTTGCTTCCCTACCCATCCCCAGCTCTTCCGACTCCCCCCACCATCAGCAGTACCTAGTGCAGCCACTAGGAGTCACTATTTTGACCCCCATCTGCCTGCTCTTTCTAGCCCTTCTCACACTCATATCCACCACTCTTCCAGGCCCTGAACCCCCCCCCCGCTGGTGATTTGAACCTTGTACCTCTGATTCCAAAGGCAGCATCGCTACCCCTGCACCATAGCAGCAGCCACATTCATCAAGGTACCTCCACCCACCTTATACTCCAGACATCTCTCAACCATGAGTATACAGACCCTCACACTCAATCTCCTCACAACCATCTTGCTCTTTCATTCTCTGCCCTACTCAGCCATACATACTCCCACCCTGTACCCCCCTTCCCAACTCCCCACACACACTGGACCACCAGGCCACCCCACTGCACCCCCACCAACCCCTACTCCCACCCCCAATCACTGGTTAAACTGGACTCACCTGAACCTGGCCATACCTGCCCTCAGCTCCCTACCCATCCCCTGTACCCTTTCCACCAGATCTTCACACCAGCCTCAATGTAGCCGCTCCAGCCATTGCAGCCCACTGCTCAGACTAATCACCCTACTTCATCTGCTCTCCGGGAATGTTCACCCCAACCCTGGCCCTGGGTCATCTACCCCCCTTCCCCTGCTGGATGTGGCCTACGCATTGCCTCATTGAACATCTGCAGTCTCCCAAAGAAAACTGCCACACTCCAGTGCTGGGTCATGCAACACAGGCCCGATATCATTGCCATAGTGGAGACCTGGCTCTCTGCATCAACCCCCTGACTCAGCTGTCTCCCTCCCTGGTTTCACCATCTTCAGAAAAGACAGAGTTGGCAAGTGTGGGGGTGGATGTGCAGTCTACCTCCACAACTCTCTCCTTAGCAATGCTCTCCCTGCCCCCAAGCTCGATCATGGGGCCCAAGCTATCACCATAAAAATCTCCCTTGACCCGGGCAAGGGCCCTCTCTATCTCACTACTGCATACCGACTATCTATCCACCCTACCCCACAAAGCTGAGCAGCTCATCCTAGGTGACCTCAATGTCAACTGGCTTAGCTCCACCACCATACACATAAACGACACCTTTACCGCCCTTGACCTCTCTCGAATAGTCACGCTTCCGACTACATTCAATCAGTCAAGTGGCACCAGCTCCCTCCTTGATGTAATTCTCTCCAACTGCCCCCACAAAATAAAGGACGTTAATATCTTAGCTAACTCACTCAGCGACCACTCCCCCATCCTCTGTCACTGGTCTTCACCCACACAAAAACCCATGCCCCAACCCACCTCCCTCCACCACTTTCACCCAAGGGGCCTCAGTAAACTGAGGCAGCACCTATCCCAAACAGACTGGACCCCAATCTCTCTCGCAACTGATATAGACACCGCACTAGCCTACCTCACCAGTGATTTCTGAAAGGCCTGTGACCTTTTTGGCCCCTTTACCAGCACCCTCCCCAGATGACAAAATGCCCCTTGGATCTTCCCGACTCTTATTCAACAACTGAGACAGAGAGACAACCTATGGCACATCACGGTGGAGTCGGGCAGACATGCGGACAGACAGGCCTATAATGCTGCTCATAACAAATGCACCTGGGCCATACAGCAAGCAAAAGCCAAACACTATCAACTCACCCTGGCCCCCTCCTGGGGCTCTGCATGTGCTTTCTGGGACAATATTAAGGAGCTCAATGGAAAAACCCACTCCCCCCATCCCAGATAGCGATTGATGGCATTATCACCACTGACCCCCTACATATTGTTGAATGCCTCAACACAACCTTCTCAGATCTCAGCTCATTCCTTCCTGACCAGTTTTTTGACCTGGTCCCTTCCACAACCCCATCTGCCCTGGATCACCCAGCATTTCTCCTCCGCACCATATCCCCCCATGAAGCCAAACCTCTTCTGCTATAAGCCCGGATTGGCCTCCTCTACCGCCACAGAGACTGTCTCCCTCAGAATGCCCTCCGGCTGGCTATCACCTCCTCTATCCTGTCTTTGGTTGACTATGGGCTTCCTATCTATGCTGCAGCTGACACCACTGCCCTCACCAAAGTCCAGATCTCAATAAACAAGGCCTGCAGGCTCCTGACAGGTGCCCATAGCAAAACACACACATGCTAACCCTACTCCTCCTCTAATCTACTCACCTTTGATGAGCACCTGTGCTACCACACCTGCATACTGGCCAAAAAATCACTACTTGGACTCTCCCCTCCAGGGGTTACCTCATCCCTAAAACCAGCCTCCCAGTCGGTTGCTACCCAAAACACAGCCAAGGTCACCTTTCAGGTTCCGAGAGCTAGGACCACATTTGCCCAAAGGTCCTTCTACTACAGAGCACCCTCCTGGTTCAACTCTCTCTCCCCCCTTCATATCACTAGCATCCCCAAAATTGGCCCTTTTAAAACCGCCCTTCGGAAACACCTCACGGACACTCGGATCTGTAAGTGCCCCTGAGCCTACACTCATCCAGCTCTCTGTATCTGACAACATCCTCTCAAACTGCCTCTTCCGCCCCCCCCAAACCTCCCCCCTGGAAACCACGGTCATCACTCTTCCCAGGTACTCGCTCCATGGACACACTAGAGCAAGCCTATTATTTTATGAATGTTTGTCGAATCTGTAATTAATTGCAAGCCTCTGATTCTTTTTCTATGTATTATTTGGAATTGCTGTGTATTTTCTCTTTGCTGTATGTCACGTGTATCATTTTCCATTGTTGTATTTCACTGTCACATGTTGTCTACCCTCCCTGCCACGAGGTGCCTTTGTAAATGAGTCTCTGACTCAAAGGTTGTAAATCCGATTTATAAAAATAAATAAATAAATAAATTAGCAGTCTGAGGGTGGGAGAGAAAGTGGTGAGCTAGATCTCTAACTGGTTAAAAGATAGAAAGCAGAAGGTGGTGTTCATCAGCAGTCAGTCGGAGGAGGGGAGAGTGACTAGTGGAGTACCACAGGGATCAGTACTGGGCCCTTTAATGTCTTCATAAGTGACATTGCTGAAGAACTGGAAGGGAAGGTGTGTCTCCTTGCATTAAAAAACACTAATGCAAAGAACCCCCAAAATGAAGTAAGAATGAAAGAATGTATGCAGCTACCACAACTTAGTGAATATAAAATTTGTTTACACATAAAACTAATATTTTTCAGCAAATTCAATTACTTTTAAACTTTTTCTCCAGACAACATTTCACTGTGTGATGAAGGCACCTTTATTAAGTGACAACAAAGACAATCTCAAAACAGAGAGCATTTACTTTAAGCAACAAAAAAACCAAAACAGGTAATTTAAAAACTAAATAAAATATAGAGAAACTGACTGGACACAATAAAAAATGCAACCATGACAATAATCAATCGACGTTGGTGTTGTAGCTGCATAGATGGGAGCCTATATTAAATGCATGAAGGGGTTTGAAAAGTGATTCACTATGAGATGCAGTTACTAACACAGCATGCACTAGAAAACTCATGGATGTTATGGTATAAAGTTATATTCACAAACAGAGATTGAAAATGCTATGAGAAGAGAAAAATAGGAAACAGGCTTTTTAGAGACTTTCATGTTTGATGGTGCACGTTTAAGCACGAGTGACAAACAGAAGAGTATTTCTGAAAGCAATATGCATGCAAGACAAAGATGTACTGTATGTACAAAGTGTTTAAAATAATTTCAGGAACATAGAAAAAATACAGTGACTGGGCCTGATTCTCAAAGCTCCCAGAATGATGCAAGGAGCTTGCGTCAAAAGGAATGATGCAAGGTGCAACGTACCAAAAATTGTGGAAACAACAATTCTAAAACACAGCCTGCATGTGTCAAAGAAATCTTGCGATGCCCTTGCAGCAAAGAATGGGATGCAACATGGTGCAAGGCACCTTCTGTCACCAAAATGCCACAACATCCCCTTTTTGAGGATTCACAAAGGTATAATGTGCAGACAAAAGCAAATACCTATTGGACCAGCCCCAGGTGGTCAACAGACACTTAGAGAAGTTATGAGGAGCAACATTGCAGGCAGTCAGAGCTGAATCACCACTGGAGCTATACTGCAGCAGCAGAAGCACCAGAGGAGAGAGGTGTACAGAGTAGACATACAGTAGTGCGGCTTGCCATCCTCTAGTATGTGTCAACTATTCATATGCCACATGAGTGAGATGGGCAGAGTAATGTGTTTAAGCAATAAGGCACAACAGGGTGTGGGTTATTTAAGCAATATACTCCTGGATAGTGTGGAGATTAAGAGCATGGCTGGTGTGGTTCGGTCACCAGGTGCAGCCGAAAGGACTTAACCACACCAGAAATGGTAAATCCACCAGTATACCCACTCCCTAGAGGGGTATATTGCTATTATACAATGGCCCTGTTTTTTTGTTTGGAAAAGAAAATGTAGAAATACTTTTTGTTTTCCTTTTTAATTATTTTTTTGTTCATTTTATTGCTCCACCAAAAAAAAAAAAAGAGTTATTTGTTGCTAGGTAGACATAGTCCCCACGTCCCTGAGGCTTCAGTTTTTTTTTATTGTGGTGTGTCTTGGCTGAGAACTGAGGTATGCTTGTTTTTTAGAAATGTGATAGGCAAGCTTTACAGTTGTTCTGTTTTCATGTTTGTTCGCAAACTTCGCATGCTGTGAACTGTAAAGGGCTGCAGTGTATGACCTCTTGCTTCAGGTTCACTGTTTGGTCCAGAGAAAATTTATTGGAAATGGCAGGGTGCCGGCATGTGAAAGTTTGGAGGCTTGGCATTTGGGAAGTGTGGAAGGCTGACTGGTGTATTTCTGTCACGGAGCGCAGCCGGTATTCAAACATGATGGATATCAGGTAAGGCTGTTGTGAACAGCTACTGAGGAGCTGTTTCAAAAAAAACATAGTTCAAATTTTTTAGAGGGTTAAGAGTGGGAACCGTTGATTCTGTGACCACTAATGGAAGTGAGATCAGGATCATACTGTGTTTGCCACTGTTTGGTTTCTGGCAGTTGAAGTGATTTTTGCAAAGGTTCATGCTACAGCTGACTGGCGGCTGGCACCTTTTCCAGTGGGTACACTGGAGGATTTACAATGCTGAAAAGGTGCCAGCCAGCCAATCAAAATGCAGGATTCTGTGTATTTTTTTGTGCCCATTGTCTAATGGGGATTTATCCACACCTTGTGTGGTGTGTCATTAGGTGCAGCTGAGTGACTTAACCACACAAGAAGTGGGTAAATCTTCCAATAACTCACACCCTGGAGTGCCTTATTGCGATTATACAATGAGCCCTTATGTAAAATAAATTTAAAATGTGTTTAATTATGTTTTTTATAAATGCCATTCCTCAGCCGTGGGTTGTGTAGGATTTACCCTCAGTCATGTGACATGTTTTGACCAATAAAGTTACAAGATTTTCAGACACCATTGTATAATGTAGGATCATTCACCTATATCTGTATATTATGGTAGTGGATGGAATACAACTCTGTATTGCAAAATATGGCTAAGGACATTGATATGTATACGGCGGTCCCCAGCATATGTGTTGTCTTCTGTGTGTACATGTCTACACTGATTGCCAGTTAGCCTTGTAATGCTATTCCAAAGCAATATGGTATTGGTAAGGTAAAGGTCATTGCTATATTTGCTGTTGACAATGCCTGTATCTGACATTATTGTATACCTGCTGCTCTTTCCCACGAATACTGTGTTACAGTAGACTCATTGATAGTTCGGTCTGTGGCCAGCCGTGGAGGTGTGAGGTGGGCTGTGCTGGTCACCGGCTCTGATTATTACAATCAGTGCTGGCCCCCTTGGGTCATGGAGGGGGAATGGGGGAAGAGCCAACCTTAAGGATAGGTGAACTAGGTGGCCGCCTAGGGCACCATTCAATGGGGGGGGGGGGCCATCACCATCAAACAAAGTTCATTTTTTAAATCTTTTTCTTGCAAGTGATCTGGATGGACTGAAAATTAACATGGCCAGATCTGGTGTCATTTGAGAGGTGGAGGGGTGAAGACTTGTCCATCAGATTCATCACTGCATGCCTGCCTGACCCAGCAGTAAAAGAGCCACTCCTGTTTCTATTGGATCTCTACTGCTGTCTGTTTTATGTTTGGCACCAGAGCAGCTGGACTACATGTGCAGAGTGGTGCAAACTGCGAGGGGCTGGCACTTGGCATAATAAGTTTTGGTGGTGCGTGCAGACAGTCGTGAGGCAGCAAAGGACTGAGCTGCTGTGTTAGTGAGTGGCAAGGGAAAGCTGAGCTCAGTTTTAAACTTGCAAAAGAAAAGAGACAAACCCCAAAGAGGATTGGAGGTCATTGTGTAGTGCAGGGAGAGCTACTAGAGAGTAGAGTGCAGGGGTGCTGTGCTGCTGAATGCACCAGAGCTGTGACATGGGAAGGATGGGAGCCAGCAGCAACCAGGACTTGCTGAGTCCACATAGGATCGGGGAGAGGACAACATCTGAGGGTTTAGCATGCAGGGCGGCCATACAGCATTGGACCATCATAGATTTACAGTCGAGGAGTGGTTTCTTTTCACCATTGGGGGTGGGTCTGTGCAGTGAGTGGCCTGTGAGTCGATCAGAAAAGTTGAGAGAGACCTGTTGAGAGCAGGGACTAGAATACTGGGAGTAAAGTAAAAGTACCCACTACCAGTCTTGAATAGAGCCTGCAGGCCAGTGACTGCAGAGAGAGTGAGCAGCAGCCAGCCTGCTGGGGGGAGCAGAGCAGGCCCAGGAAGCAGGAACAGCCCAGATTTGGCTCTGTGGAGGAGACTGGCAGTCCACCCCCCCACACACACATTCCCGAGGAGGAGATTTTTGTCTCATGCTTGGACCAGAGGGAAAGACAAAGCAACTGCCTATTGTTGGAGTCAGGGGGTCCCGCAGGGTCCACTAAGTGTATGTGGCCTTGGACTGGTGGCAGTCATGTTGTTTACTGAGGGGCAGCCAGACCAGCAGAGCAACAATTTGGCAAAAGGACCATTTTGTCTAACAAGGCCAGTGATAGACTGAGTGATGATTCTGAAGTGATGCAGCCAGTTAGCTGAGCTAAAACAAAAATTGAAATTTCCTGATATTCTGTTTCTTGTTCCTGAACTTCCTGGACTGTGGACTCTCAGCCCCAGTTCAGACTTGCTCCAGCTCCCCACGTTGGAAACGCTGTACAATATAAGACGCTTATGTAGTACAGTGCAAGCCTGTTATAACGGATGCATCTGTGCAAACAACTTTTGTCCATTATATCCAGTGTCCATTATAGCCAGAGGAGGAGGAGGAGTCTATGAATTACAATGCAGTCAGCCACAATGAAGAGCAGTAACTTGCAGAAATGACATGTCACAAAATCCTTCATGACAAAAGGACTTAACTGCCATCGACTTACAATGGCCCCTGCAGTAAACTGCAGCATTCTGTGATATTCTGCAGCATTTCTGTGTTGCATCCTGGCTGTCACATCAGTAGGTGTGTCTATGTGTGATAGCAGGGGCTCAGAGTGAATGAGAACCTATTATAAAACTTCATAGATTACTCAGAAACCTCCTGCCTAGCATATATGTGTCTGTGTTCTATGTGTTTATTAAAAGTCATTTGACTGTCAGGGAACATGAATTTGTTAAGGTTGTTTATTGTAGGAGGTAAGAAGAAGATAGGAACTCTAGTGACTGGATGTTGGGGTTCAAGGACTGTAAGAACAAAGGCAATTCTATTGTAAGGGTTTTATTGAAGAATGACATTTCCTTTTAGGGTAATCAATTAACTAATAAAACTGTATGCAGCTTGTGGAGAATTTTTTTAAAGAAATGTAATCTCTGTAGCTCATCCATCTTTATTCTACATTTGCCAAATCTCCTCACCAGCTCTGCACTACCCACCCTACCCCCCAAAAGAAAAGCACTACAAATGCCCATAAAAGTTTCATAGTGTCCATTGTAAGCAATGTTTCTGTCCATTATAACCAGAGATAAATGCATTGGATTTGATATATTTGGTTTGGAAAATCAATTTTTCTCCGCTATAACAGTGTCTGTTATAATGGAGTGCACTATACTACAGTATGTTGTGTAAAATAAATGAAAGCCTCCTGTGCCTGTGCCATGTGGCAAGACCCACTTCTGAGGTGCTGCTTCAATGCTTGACTGGTAGAAAGGGGGAAGGAAAAACAAAAGTTTTTTTCCCCAGTGTGGTTGCTGTCAGAAAGTTTATTACCTGCAGCAAACGTGGCCCAAAACAAAACAAAACAAAACAAAATGTAAGCTCTTGCAGGCAATTTGCAGTTGCATTTCAGTAAACAACAAGCATTTGTCAATGCCGAATGTTTGCTTGCTGGCATTGGCACTGGTAGTGTAGAAGTTACAGAGCTGCATAATAGGAATGGCAGTGAAGTATTGAACTGAAGCCAAGCCCACCACCACCACCCCGCAGAGACTGACAGGCACTGGGGTGTGCCTTTGGGTTGTCAGGCATAACGGCCACACCATTTCACCACACCCTACCCTGCGGACACCAACAAGTGTCACGGTGTGCCTTGGGGTCTTTGGCCCTTATGTGCACCCCATTCCATCAGGAAATACGGTGGGATGGGTGCGGTATAGGAGAATGGGATGAACTTTGGGACCGAAGAGTCCAAGGCACACCTCGATGCCTCTCACTGGCTGCAGGGTGTGGAATGGTATGAGCATTACAGGCGAGAATCCCAAGTCACACCCCTGATGCCTGTCATTCTCTACAGGGTGGGGCGTTATGGTCGGAAACCCTAACGCCTCAGGCATTCGTTGGTATTTTCACTCCAAATTTTCAGCATGGTTTTTTTGTGACCCCCACCTCATGAACAGTGGCAATATCAGTTTGTTATCCAAAAGCTGCTTTTGCATAGTGACTACGGCATTTAGCACCACAGGTGCAAAAACACATTCTGAACAGGATGTGAAAAATGACAGCTGTACTGTTCATGGGGAGGTGTAAAAAATGGCAATGTTGAAAATCTGCAGTGAAAATCTAAAAAAAGTGGTGAAGTCACGAGCATGCATAGAAACTGTGTAAAGCACACCAGTAATGTAATTAGTTTGGGGAATTTTTACAGCAGATTGTCAACACAGGCATTTTGGGACCTCCGATCATGAACAGTGTCACTGTGATTTTCTTTATCTGTCATGAACAATGATTTCCCACAGCAAGTGTGAAAACACATTTCAGCCATGTTGTGAAAAATGACAGCTGTACTGTTCATAAGGAAGTGTGGAAAAATGCCACTGGTGAAAATCTGGACTGAAAATATTACAAATTCATGAACTTACGAGGGTGTATGGAAACGGCGCAATGCTCACTCATAACACAGTCATTTTATGGACTTGTGTCACCAAATTTCCAACATTGCCATTTTAAGACCTCTGCTCATGAACAGTGTCACTGTGATTTTCTTAATCTGTCCCAAACATTGCTTTCGCACACCGACTGCACCATTCTGCGCTACATGTGTGGAAACACATTTTGGGCAAGATATGAAAAATGGCAGCTGTACTGCTCATAAGGAAGTGTAATAAAATGGCAATGTTGAAAATCTGGCTTGCAAATATTAAAAATTACTTAAACATGCCGTGTACATAGGAACTCATATAATATAGGCTCCTAAACAGTCATTTTGGGAATTTTTCACCAATTTTCAACATAGCTATTTAAGACCTCTGCTCATGAACAGTGTCGCTGTGATTTTCTTAATCTGTCCCAAAATTGATTGCTCACACCGACTGCGCCTTTGTGCGCTACATGCAGGGAAACACATTTTGGGCAACATGTGGAAAATGACAGCTGTACTGCTCATAAGGAGGTCTGGTAAAATGGCAATGTTGAAAATCTGGAGTGCAAATATTAAAAATTCGTGAACTTACAAGCATGTGTAGGAACTGCGCAACGCACGCTCATAAAACAGTCATTTTTAGGAATTTTTTCACCAAATTTTCAACATAGCCATTTTAAGACCTCTGCTCATGAACAGTGTCACTGTGATTTTCTTAATGTGTCCCATACTTTGATTTCTCTCACCAACTGCGCCATTGCGCTACATACGCGGAAACACATTTTGGGCGAGATGTGAAAAATGACAGCTGTACTGCTCATAAGGAGGTGTGGTAAAATGGAAATGTTGAAAATCCAGAGTGTAAATATAAAAAATTCGCAAACTTACGAGAGTGCGTAGGAACTCCGCAATGCATGCTTGTAAAACAGTAATTTTTAGGAATGTTTTCACCAAATTTGCAACATAGGCTTTTTGAGAGCCCACCTTATGAACACCAACACTGTCATTTTGTTAATCAGTCCAGAAAGGTGATTTTGAGCAGTGACTGTGAAATCACCCTTCAGGCCCAATTAACGCCATGACAGTTCAAGAATTCATGAGGAGGGTCCCAAAAACCCCATGTTGAAAATTTGGTGCCAAAATTCCAAAAAATGCCTGAGATATGCATTAAAGTTGAAAAAACCCTATTTATTGCATTATACAGCTTAGCGGCATTTCCTCAGTTCGAGGTCGGCTTTGAAGAGTGCAGATGTGTTCCCGGTCCACTGAAGATTGTCCCTCCGAGCTCTGGAGGTAAGTATGGGGCGAGGGTGGGTGTGAGGAGGCAAGATGTGCAGTAGGTGGGCGCGGGTGGGCTGGGAGACTGCCGAGGGAATGTTTTTTATTTACAGTTTTTTTTTCTAATTAGTCAACTCGGGACATTTGCCATGCGAGGGTGGGCTCCCAGCGTGGCAGCTGTAAAGCTGTTTGGGGACCTGGAGCTGATGGGGAATTGGGCACCCCCGGCCACAACAGTTTTTGTTACGCTGGGGTGGGCTCACAGAGTGGCACCTGGAAAGCTTTTTGGGATGGGGGCGTGGAGCCGATGGGATTAGGCACCTATCGCCATCCCACAGTGTGTGCGTTGGGGGGAGGCG
This sequence comes from Neoceratodus forsteri, assembly GCA_016271365.2. NCBI lineage: Eukaryota > Metazoa > Chordata > Ceratodontiformes > Ceratodontidae > Neoceratodus > Neoceratodus forsteri. The sequence continues at coordinate 1,270,793,276 of CM057453.1, forward strand.
CATGAGCACGCAATATGCGTGCATGCGTGTGTGCGCGTGGAGAGGGGGAGTGTTGCTCACTAAAGTGGAGCTCTCCCTTTCGACTGTAGGGCACTGCATTTTCAACTGCTTTCATAGACAGCTGCAGCATTCATTGGAGAACTGCGGCCGTGCCTGCAATCGCACTGACTGAATTGGAAGACAGGTGACACACCTCTGAAAATTCGGATGATGGCACTATGTTTCTTGCACATGCGTGCAAGCAAACATAAAAATGAGTGCTAACTAGCCTGCTAAATCAAGTTGGGGATTAAAGAATGTAGTGTTTTGTGACTGAATTGTTTTGTTAAAGGAAAAAAATGTGTTGCTGAGGTACGGGTTTTCTAATGTTTGGGTTTGTGACAGTTTTTCATAATCAAATATTTTAATTGTGAAATAATTCCCTCCCCCCACCCACTTTAGTGTATAAGGTGCCTTTGAAAGATAATGGAACTTTGTTTTATCTTCAACACAAGCCTTAAAATGTACCAATAAGCACCTAAAATCCCAGAGCTTCTGGGGGTCTACAGGCCCCCAAACCCTTGGCTTTTCATAAACATTTTTCGCACACTACATGTGCAACTTACCTTTACCACTCACTACAAGAACCTACTGTGGAAAAATGCAGATAACAGGCCTGCTCTAGGGAAAAGGGTCACCATTTGCAAGTTTGCCTAGGGGCACCACATACCCTAAGGCCATCCCTGCATGGGGGTGTTACTTATTAACTCTGGCACTGTCAGGGATCTGGGGAGAGGGGGCACCATTACTCTATTTCTTAATGACAGCATTGGGGATCGGGGGAATGTAATTTACTTTGTACAGGTGGCAGCATAAGGGATCGGGCATGTAATTTATGTTTTGTACAGATGACAGCATCAGGGATTAGGGAATGTAATTTACTTTGTACAGATGACAGCATCGGGGATTAGGGAATGTAATTTACTTTGTACAGATGATAGCATCGGGGATTAGGGAATGTAATTTACTTTGTACAGATGACAGCACCGGGGATTAGGGAATGTAATTTATGTTTTGTACAGATGACAGCATTGGGGATTAGGGAATGTAATTTACTTTGTACAGATAACAGCAACGGGAATTGGGACATGTGGTTTACATTTGTCAGTACTGCCAATATTGGGATTGGAGCGGGGGGTACTGGACCACCAGGAGGGGATAATTATTTAATTCCTAGGCAGGGGTGGGGATGAGGGGCAGAGCCACTTCCCTTTGCCACAGCAGCTTGTGGCATGCCCCTCCCCTGCGCCTGGTGTTTGTCACAGGGGAAGGGTTGCTGCAGGTGTGGACACATAGGTGCTGGGACCCCTCCTGTACTAGAATTGGGTGCAGGGTCCCAGGTGCATTGGGCTTTGGCGCAAGCTGCTGTTTGACGCAGCTTGCACCGAACGCAGCCCCTTTTGAGAATTGGGCCCTTTCTGTCCACTGGAGTCCATGTACTTATATGGTATATATTTTATGTTGTTTTTTTTTTAATCTTTAAAGGAACCACTTCTCTGATGAAGCCTTAAGGGTGGAAAGTTGGGTGTATTGTGTGGTGGACAGGATTACAAAACAAAAAATATGGAGAAATACATTATTCCTGGACTCTGTCCTGGCTGATTTATTACTGCTTGGTATGTTACGTTGAGCCAGACTCTGCCCACACCTCAACAAACAAAAGTTGCAAAAAAAAAAAAAAAAAATAGAGTGAACCCAAGGGTTTGTTGTGGACTTGTAAGACTCAGGACTGCCATGATAAGAAAAGAAACAAAATTAGGAGCCTGATTTTCAAACGAGGTTAGAGTGATGCAATTGACTTGCATCAGGGAGTTAGATGAAAGTGGAAACTTGTATCAAACATTGGTGCAATATTGATTTTGTAAGGAAGGCAGCTGCAAATCCCTGACACAAGTCCCTTACCTCAAACGCAGCAAAGTTAGACCACTCCCTCCAGTCTAACTTTGCACCATTTGGGGGACCCTTTTTATGGGGCTTGCACCAAAACTTTGGCACAAGCAGCTGTAAATCATGTAAATTGTCACAACTGTGCCAAATGTTATAAAATTAGGCACAAGTTGTGGTGAACTCTTTGGCACAGCTGCATCAAACTTTACGGTGGATGCAGGGCTTGACACGGCATTGGTGGGATGCAAATCCAATAATCCATCTCCTCATGTATGCTTTTAAGGATTCCCAGAGAATTTTGTCTGAGGCACAACAATTATCATTGTGCTCTAGAAATTCTTGGATTTCCTTATGAATCCAGGGAATGAACATGGGGTCCCTTAAAAGAAGGGGGTCTAGGCACCAGGAGGGGGTGCCTCATCTGGGGGGATGCCAGGAGAATAGTATGGAAACTGGGACATGATTGGACATGAGGAAAGGTGTATAGTTATATCTGAAGCCATGGGGGTAGTGAGGTGGTTGGTAAACCAAAGGTCAGTTGGGCTAGAAGAGTTATGCACCTCAGACAAATACATGAAATCTTTGACCTCGTGGTTAGCCAATCTCCAAACATCAGTAAGGGAGTGTTCCTGTACTAAAGAAACAGTTTTAGTGGGTAATGGATATCTTCTTTTTTTCTCTTCGGCCCCATGTATAGGCTCAGACAACTTTAAAGACTATGTAGAGGGGGCCCTTTAAGAGTCATGGACTTCACACCACTTTCAGTTTTTCAAAACCTTCTTTCTTTATTGATATCCACTACGTTTCACCCCACTGGGGAGCTTGTTCATGTGTTTTTTTTAATCAATCTGTTGGAAACATTTATATTATTTTCTTAACACTTTTTTTAAAAACATTCTCTTTTTCTCTTTTTTCATAGCTTACATTTTCTAAATTAGTATAAGCATATACACATACCAGTTTTGAAAGTGCCTGCCATAGACTTTTCTGTTTGTTTTCCTATTAATGGGTTTATTTTACTTCAATGTCTTGGCATTTTCTTATACATCCTGTAATTGGATAAATGTGTCTAGTAAGTAAATTGTTGTAACAGAGCTTGCAAAGCCAAGGATAATATTACTATAGCCTTATTGACTTGACCCCCCCCCCCCAATTTACTGTTGAAACAGCATACCTGTACCTTGCTAAGTGTTTAGAGTTGCTTCTGGTGGAGTCTCTTAGTTGTTACTCGTAACAATCACACAGGAGTGTGAGGCACTTACTTCTTTCTTACCTCTGTTTGTATGTGTTCCATAAATATGTACACCACACTCCTGTGTGATTGTTACAAGTAAATATTTGTGTTGCCATTGGGTTGTGCATTTGAGAAAGAGTAATGTGCTTGGGGAGAGCCTAGTTTACAGTTGTCTCAGTGGTGCAGCTGGTTAGCGCAATTAGAATGGTATTCTGGGTGGTTGTTCAAGTCCCAGCTGAGGCACTTCTTTCTCACCTCTGTTTGAATGTGTTCCATAAATATGCACACCACATTCCGGTGTGATTGTTACAAGTAAATATCTATTAAAGTACCAGGGCACTCCCCCACCACCGCCATTTTGCTGTGTTTAAAGCCTGCAAGGAGACCTCAGCTCTGATATGGCAAGTTAAAATGTGATGCTTTTTACCTGACCGATGGAGGTGGTCACTTTGCTGAAGTGGTCAGGCTTAATCATGGTTCAGCTGGATAATGAGAACTAAGAGCCCCTCCGAAAAGAATGAAAAGTAAGAACACTGGAGTTATTTAAAAAAAAAACTGCAGGCTTTAAATGCAGTAAAATGGGGGTGGTGGAGCAGTGCCCTGGTACTTTAACTGTATGTTTCTGTTCGGTCACACACCAGAAACCAGCCTACTAATTTTACTAAGTTGTATTGTAAATACAGGGGTTGAGCTTGCAAACCTTTTGTACTGATTTGAATGTAGGAGAATTGTGGCCTTCTTCTAATTGCAAGCTCCCTATTAAACACCTGTGAGCCTTTCATTGGCCAGAGCACACTATTAGTAATGAAGCCAGGAGAAGTGTCTCTTCATTAAAAATAGAGGAAGCAAGGAAACCTCAGCTCTGATATAGCAAGTTAAAATGTGATGCTTTTTATCTGACCGATGGAGGTGGTCACTTTGCTGAAGTGGTCATGCTTAATTATGGTTCAGCTGGATGATGAGAACCAAGAACCACTCCGAAATGTATGAAAAGTAAGAATATTGGAGTTATTTAAAAAAAAAAAATTGCAGGTTTTAAATGCAGAAAAGGGGGTGGTGGGGGAATGCCCTGGTACTTTAACTGTATGTTTCTGTTCGGTCACACACCAGGAACCAACCCACTAATTTTATTAAGTTGTATTGTAAATACAGGGGTTGAGCTTGCAAACCTTTTGTACTGAAGTAAATATCTGTGTTGCATTGGGTTGTGCATTTAAGAAAGAGTAATGTGCTTGGGGACAGCCCAGGTGCAGTTGTCTCAGTGGCAGCTGATTAGCGCAATCGGAACGGTATTTTGAGCGGCCTGGGTTCAAGTCCCAGCTGAGGTACTTACTTCTCTCTCAAATCTGTTTGTAAGTGACTACAATATTAAGTGGCCAGAACTGCATATTGCCATCACTCCCTACCCCATGCATAACAACTCCAACTTTTGTGAAAGGAGAAACAAAAAAAGAAAACATAACCCACATTACAATACACACAACTCTTATGTCGGGTGCACAGAAGTTAGATAAGTATATTGCCCAGAGACTCTGAAGTAGAGTGTCAAAGCCCATCTTTTTTTGCTGGACATTTATATACCTAATGAAATTAGGCAGCAAACATCCATGGAGTGGTGACCTCAATCAAAAATAAAGCAGTTCACCCAGCTAAATCTGGTGCATGTATAGTAGCCAGCATCAGCAAATAGGACTGCAAGCCTTAACGTGAATGCACAATCAGTCCAGAGTATGGAGAGGCATCTGCACAGTTTCTGAGGTGGGTATGCGGCCATGCACATTCACACACTTGATCAGCAAATCCTCTCAGATATTCAAGTGTCAATCATTAGCTGGGTGGGCACAAGTAACCACAGTGGCCATCTTGCAGAGGCATGAGCAACTGTCGTGAATGCATTGGGGTAGGAAATCTGTTGCAGTCAAACCCCAATGATAAAAATGTACTGGCCTGTAGGGCAACAAGTAATTCTAGGTGTGCACCCTGAAACCTAAGGGCACTAAACCAGCCCATAGCAGCCCAATAATGCAGTATCCCAAACTGTACATTGCCATCACACCCCCCTCATACACAGCAACACATAGTGTATTCAGTAAGAGATGTGAAAGAAGCAGCAACATTTTTTTAATGGGCAGATAATGAAAATTATAAATCAACATGCACCATAAGGAAACAGAGGAATAGAACAAGAGGCTCACACTTGGTCAATGCTACACAATTGGAACTATTTAGAATACGGCATTCCCTGTGGAAGCTATACAAGAAAACAGGAACACAAAGTGATTTAGATAACTATCAAAGGATTAGAAAGAAATGTAAAGTAGAATTTAAAAGGGTTAAACAATTGTATTACAAAGAAAACCAAATAAATAGTTTATCTAATCCTAAAAAGTTTTGAAGTTCATTTAAAGATTTTTCTCAACCAATGGGCGATAATATAATAACTTGGCTTAAATTTGGAGATGCACAAATAAGTACTGAAACAGAAGTGGCAAATGCATTTAATGATTTCTTAATGGTTATGACACAATATAAAACACAAGCTGAACAAAAATTGTAGCATTGAGACAATTAGTGGTGGTAACAAAAAACATTCGTGGGAGGAGATGGAAGTGGTACCTGAAAACAAAACTGGCTCCTGTACATTTGGCTTTCACAGGTTGAGGGAAAAATATGTTAACTCTTTCTTGAAAAAATGAAATGGAAATAAAGGGAATAGATGAATTGCCCCCAAAACTGATAAAAGAAGCTGCAGATGAGCTGACAAAACCAATAATCTACCTTTTTAATTTGTCTCTGTGCTTGAATGTAATACCAGAACAATGGTAAATAGCATTAATAACTCCGATATTTAAGTCAGGTGGAAACAGATGGTTACAAATTACAGACCAGTTTCAGTATTTCCTGTGTTAGTTAAAATGTTAGAAAAAATCATGTGTGGTCAATTAACAGCATATCTAGAAAATAATGAATTATTTATCCAAGATCAGTACTGTTTTAGAGGGGGGTACAGCATGTCGATGGCCTTGTTTAAGTTGACAGAAGACATCTGTGATGGAATTGAACAAGGCCTAGTTACAGGTGGAGTTTTTATCGACCTGACCAAGGTCTTCGACTTGGTGGGCCACCCCATCTTGATACAAAAATTTCAAAATTTAGGAACTTCTAATTACACACTACCTTGGTTTAAACATTATTTCCTGGGTAGAAGTCAACTGGTGAAAACTGGTACTGCTAGGTCTATGGTAAAGGATATACATACTGGGGTACCACAGGGTTCAGTTCTGGGTCCACTCCTGTTTTCTATATTTTTAAATGATCTGATAAGCATCTGCAAAAACTGTGTCAACTACAATGTATGCAGATGATACAGTATTGTACTGTATGGGAAAGACAGGAGCAGACTTGAAACTGAAAATGCAACCAGCCTATTGGGATTTGCCGGAACACTTTGTGAAAGACAAACTATTATTAAATGAAAAAAATACAAAGACTATGATTTTTGGAACTAAACAAAGGCTGCAAAATAACAGGGATAAATGGTGTGAGGTTAGATGAAGTAGAGATCTTTGATTATCTAGGTCTAATGTTAGGGAAGACATTATCCTTTGATGAACATGCTACTAAGGTAACAAGTAAAATACACAAGAAATTGGGTTACCTACTGCATATAGAAATAAAAATAGCCTAACAGAGAATGTAAACAGAATAACAGCACATCAAGTCCTTTTGCCAGCTCTAGAATATAATTCATTACTGTTAATGAATGTATGAAGTTCAGTATTGCAGAGGTATGTAATTGTTTTTAATAATATATTGAGATTTGCAACAGGGAGTAGCAAATTTGAGCATCACTGCAGTCCATACAAAAAGTTTAGAATTTTGCCACCCCAACAGAGAATACAGTATTCGGTAATAATGTTTTTGCAAAAATTGTAATTCAAGAAACACCAAAAATTCTGTGTGATATATTTAAAAGGGTGAACAAACTCAAAATGCTTAGAACATTTTCATTGAACTTATTTCAAGAAAATAGAATAGTTATTAAAACAGCTGAACTGTCTATTGCAATCTATGGCTGCACATTTTTAAATTATGTAATAAAATATGGGATTGATATTAATGAAAATTAATATTCCTTCAAAAAGGGAGTTAGAAATTATTTGGAAGAGCAATCAAGATGCTTCTGTATTGCTAATACTTGAAATTTGCACAAATGCATGCAACTGCAATTGTTAATACTGTGTTTTGTATGAACGTTATCTGTATAATTGTATGATTGTACAATCTTTGTGATTCTTACAAAATGTTGTATTGTATTATGAGCATTTTGCATGTATTGCTATTGTTGCTACCCTTTCCCCAGGCGTGGCTGAAACTGGGTTTTTGCTCAGTCTACTTCCCTGGTAAATCAAATAAATAAATAAGAAATATGCAGGAAAATGAAGAAAACTATCACACATATAACTCTGTAAACTAGCCCTGAATGTAAGTGTGGCGTTTTGGTTTTAGTCTACCACTAAGGACCCTAACCTTTGTGTTCTTCCAGGCCCATCTTTTGCTGCTGTAGTGGACACCTTGCTGGACCATACAAACTGAGATGGATGCATAAAATAATGAGTAAATGCTGTTTATTCTTATACTGCGGAGACATCAGTAGGAAGCATCATGTCACCATGAGGTTCAGACTTTGAATGACTGACTGACTAAAGGAGTTTCTAGCCCCTGCTAGAGCAGTAATTAGCATACAAGCCTATCATAATGGCCCTAACTTGCTACGTTATCCTAAGCTGTTAAAGGGGCAGCAGCTATAATTAGCCCCATACTTTAAGAGTACTCCACATCACCACCTGGACAGTGACTGTGATCATCACTAGAACAACTATAGCATATTAACAGTACAATATGAAATTTTAAAGAAAACATTGGTAAGCATGGTAAGAACATTTTACCAACATTTTGAAAATCTTCTTTCAACATTACTCCACGGGGGGGAGAATTTGGGCTACACTGGGGACCAGACAGAGTAGAGCCAGGGGAAGGGAAACACCATAGAAACTTGAAGCTTGGTGGGGGCAACAAGTGCCACAGTGCAGGGAAGGGAAAGGGGAAGGGAGGGAAGGGTAGCAGCAGGAGGATACCCAAATGCAGGATAAACAGTGCCATTAACAAATGCAGCACACTAATTTCTACAATGACACAGAAGTACCATCATAAAAGAGTGACAGTGGCATAACATCCATATCATTATAATGCAGACAAAAAATATTGTAAGTGTGTTTATGTACAAGAGTACCAGCACTTAGTCTGGTTACCAAAGTTCAAGACCTCCGTCGACTTATCTGGTCAGTGGGAATGGAGGGATGTGTGGCTTGCACCAGTTCCTGAGAGGATGGGGTCAGGTTGCTAAAAGTGAGCCAGGAGTTCTGTGCACTGTCAAAGTCGCACCACTTGACACAATGAGTCCAGGATCTGTTGGTGAATTTCTTTCTTAAGATCTTCTCGATCTGGTACACCAGTGTGTGTGTGGATGAGAGAGTCCTGAGAAGAAGAAGAAGAAGTCCCAGGAAGTTCATCTGGCTGATCAGGCAAAACACCAGTGTGTGTATGACAGAGTCCTGAGAAGAAGAAGAAGAAGAAGAAGAGGAAGAGGAAGAGGAGGAGGAGGAGGAGGAGGAAGAAGAAGAAGAAGACACCCAGGAAGTTCATCTGGCTGATCAGGCAAAACAGGATCTGGCTTGAGAGTGTCAGGACTGTGGGGTTCTGGAGAAACTGGTTGTAAGTTGCCAGAAGGAATTTCAGCTTCAGAGAGTATGGCAGGCTCAAGTGCAGCTTCATTGTTGGGAGACTGGGATCATCTGGGAGGATGTTACTCAGGTACCATGTTTCAGTTAATTGATGTGGACTTTGTTGTGTACCAGCTTTCCATCGTATTTGCATCGCAAACAGATGTGAACAGGAGGAAGCATTTCTACGATACAAAAGGGATCAGTCCAAAGGTGAAGCAGTTTCTTGATGGCGTCCGGAACTAGGACAATGTCCCCAACAGAAAATGAAGGTTTATGTGACTTGGCTGCTGACATTTTCTTCATTACAGAGATTTTCTCTGGCCCAAGATGGTGATTGCAACACATCTGGAAAGTTCAAGCAGTTCCATCACAGGAATAATCAATGATGAAGCAGACTTTGGAACCTCTAGCAGTGAGACAGCCCTGTCTAGTGGAGTTCTTGGGTGGAGTCCATGGACTAAGAAAAATGGTGAGTACTCTGTACTGTTGACACAAGTGCTTGTGTTGTAAGCAAATTGCACAAATGGAACAAAATGATCCCAAGTGTCTCGAGTTTCATCCAGGTACTTGGAGAGTGTGTTGAGAAAGGTAGACATCATTCTTTCACTTTGTCCATTGCACTGTGAATGATAACTCATTGTGTGAATCTTTTTTATTTTGAGAAGTTTGCATGTTTCTCAAACAATGGTTGAAAGGTAGTTAGTACCACTGTTCTGAATGCAGGTACGAGGGGGTACCATGGCGACAAATAACAGTGTTGAGGAAGGCACTTGCTACTGTGGCTGCTTTGCTGTCTTTTAGGGGGATTAGTTCCAAATACTTTGCAAGGTAGTCCACAAAGACAAGAATGTATTTGTTGCCAGAGTCACAGTATGTAGGTAAAGGCACAAGAATGTCTGTCCTGACTCTTTGAAATGGTTCAGTAGCTACAGGCATTGGAAAGATGTGTGCCTTTGTCAGTTTGGCAGGAGGCTTTCTTTGGGAGCAGGGCTGGCAGGATTTGGCAAATTGGACAGTGTCCTTGTTCATGTGAGGCCAGAAGAAGTGAAGCCTTGTCTTTTTGAGAGTTATGAGGATTCCCATATGACCTCCGGAAAAGGAAGAGGTATGAGTGGAGAGAAGAACTTGATTGACTAGAGAGACTAGCACAACTAACTGTACATGAGCTCTATCCATGCGATGGCCCTTGCCTTCTTTGGTCCAAATGTGGAAAAGCACACTGTCATTGAGGAAGTATTGAGAAGCAAAGAAAAATACATCCTGGTGATGTTGATTTTGTTGCGGTAAGATACCAGACTCTAAGTACATGATTATGTCTGCGAATTGAGAATTGGTTCTTTGTTGTGTTTTAACAGTTGCCAGGGAAAGATCACAAGTAGAGGAGGTAAGAACCTCTTTGGCTGCTTGCAGTAGGTGAGGACTGTTGCTTTTTTCTGTAGAAACAGTTGGTAGCAGCAAGGCAACTTAAGGTAATGTAGGAGTGTCTATAAGAAGCACATCCGTGGAGTGGAAGGGAAGATATTGTAAACAGAATTCTACATCTGTTGAGGATGATGCAGAGGGATACCATCTCTGGCTTACAGCATCAGCATTGGAGTGAACTTGACCTAATCTGTACTGAATTTCAAAGTTGTAGCTTTGTAGCATGGTGATTCATCAGGCGAACTTGCCTACTGGCTCCTTCATTTTGAATAACCATCTGAGGGTACAGTGATTAATGATAGCTGTAAAGGAGGAGTAGAGAAGGTAACAGTTAAATTTCTTTATGACAAATACCATGGCTAGACGTTTTTTTTCTGTGATGCCGTAGTTCTGTTCAACTGAGGAAAGAGAGTGCCCGTCATAGAAAACAACACATTCTGTTCCATCTTACGGGTAGGAGCTTGGGAGAGCAGTGAGTGTTGCTAGCAGTATCGTGGGACTGGAGGGAGCCACATCGGCAGGCTTACTGCTGCAGGCAGTGTCGTGGGAGCCACTTGTGCACTTGGACAGGTGATGAAGTGCCGTGAGCAGTGTCGGGGAGCTGGGAGCTGCCGTAGAGCAGCAGCTACAGCAGGAGTAAGAGCAGGGAGAAAGCCCCAAGCAGGAGGGCTTTTGTCCCACCCACCCAGCCCCAGCCACTATTAAATGGTCAAGGTGGAGGAGCCAGCTTCAAGGAGCAGTAAGGAGCCTGGGGCTGGAGTTCAGCAGAAGGCGCCGCCTTCTAGGGGAAGGCACGAACACAGGAGTGGATCAGGAAGGAGCTGAAAGCTATGTGGACATCAGTGACTCTGGCTGAATGCAGATGGTGAGTCTGTCTGGCACTACTTTGTGGGGCAGGAGTGGAGCTTCTTAAAGTGTATGATGGCATATGACACTTTCTGTAGGGGCAGTTTAAGTTGTGTTTTTGGCATAGGACACTGTTTTTGCAAGTGTGAGTCATTTATTAGATAAGGTATCATAGGCAGGCAAGAAATAGGTGGCACTGTGTTCTTTCCTTTTATTTTCTGATAGTTTGATTTTGGGGGGTGGATCAGGAAGAAACGTAAGTTGTGCGGTATTCTTTTCATTTACTGTCCTGTAATCCTTGTGGAGGCAGGACTAGTGAAAAATGTACAAATAGTACTAGTTATAAAAAAGCATTGATAGTATTGTCATTTCCTGTGAGCTAAATACTGAATGAACATGGGTAGGATACTGGGCTGTAATGGCTGTGGGGTGGTGGTTTGGATGAACCTCTTGTGGAAGTTTGGGGGGTGTCCAATCTGTCTCAGGCTGAGAAGGCTCGAGGAGGAGGTGTTGTGGCTGGGTAGGGAGTTGAAGAGGATAGGAGGGAGAGGGTGTCTACTGGGGCGAGAGGGTCACCCCGAGAGTGTAACATGAGGAAACAACATGGGAGGAGCTTCAGGTCAAGAGGAGGGGGGAGTAAACTGAACTGGGGACCAGAAACAGCTGGGGGAAGAGGGTCACCCATGAGGGTAACCACTTGGGAGGAAAATCGGGTTGAGAGAGGGGTGTGTGCATGGGAGCAAACCGAATTGGAGGCCTGGCACTAATGGGAGGGTTGCAGGCAGGAGGGAAGAACAGATGCACAGCAAGGCAGTGGGGGTGGGAATTAGATTTGTGGTCCTGACAACATTGGGGAGGAGGGGGAAAGGATCACCAAGGGGGGAGCAAGAGAGGGGGATAGTGGGACAGGCACAAGAGATGGAAGTAGGTTAGAGGAAGTCAAGTGTAATGGGGGCACAGGAAGAAGGGTGGGTGAAGGGAGCAGTAGGTAGGGAGAGGGGAACAGGGCTCAGAAGGGGCTGAGAAAGGCAGAGGGGTGGGGGGTCCAGTGAGGATGGGAGTTGTGGAGTTAGTGAAGGAGCAGGGAGGGAGGGGACAGGTTGGGGGTGGGGAACAGGGAGCCAGAGGGGGAAGGGCAGAGCTACAAAGGAGGTGGACTCCAGAGATTGCTACATTGGTAGCAGGATGGAGGCAGGAACAAGGAATAATGAGGGAGGGATACTGGTGCTGAGGGATTCCATACTAAAAGGGGTAAGATGGGGCAGTAAGGGGGGAAAGGCACAGTCGAATATGGGTGAAGGCTATGCTGGATTAACGGCTGCCAGGGTGGGGCAGTCTATTCTGAAGTGCGCAAGGAGGGGCAGAAGAAGACTGCATCTTGTGGTGCATGTGGGTATGAATGACCTGGTGGGGGAGATGGTGGAGGTGGTAAGGGAGAGGTTTGAGGAACTAGGAAGGGTGTGAGAGGAGCTGGGGGAATTGGTGGCCTTCTCAGAGGTGCTCCAACTGCTGTGTGTGAGTATGCTTAGAAAAGGGAGGATTAGAAACTTCAACTCATGGCTGGAGGAGTGATGTCAGTGCAGGGGGTACAGGTTAGTGAGGGGATGGGAAGGTACCTGGGACAACAATGATCTATATGCAGGAGACAGGCTACACTTAAGTGCAGAGGGGTAGGGAACATCAAAACAGGGGATAGAGGGGTATATATCAGCAAAGGTGAGTTTAAACTAGGTGAGAGGGTGGTGAGTGGACAGCTGGTTGGCAGGGAACCCAGAGAGAGGAGCCCAATGAGCTTACCCCCCAAGATAACAGGGGAGAAGTCAGGGTATGGGCACAGGGGAGAGGAGGGAACCCAGGGAAAGACAAAGATGGAAACGGGGTGGAGGGTGGTCACATTGAATGCAAGGAGCCTAGGCAATAAGACAGCTGAGCTGCAGGCTCTCTTGGCAGTGAGAGGGATGGACATTGCAGCCATCACAGAAACGTGGGCTACCTAGTACCAGGACTGAGATATGATGATCCCAGGGTATAGAATATTTAGAAAGGACAAGGCTAAAGGGAAGGGTGGCATGGCAATCTATGTACAAGGAGGGATAAAGTGTATAAGGGAGGAGGGGGAAGACGGCAGTACAGACGCCCTATGGATGCAGTTTCAGGACTCAAGAGGGATGGCACTGAGGATGGGGGTAGTATACAAACCCCCAGCACAAGGGAAGAACCTGGACACAGAGCTAGCTGAGCAAATCAGGAGGGTCTGTAGGAAGGGGAACACAGTGGTGGCGGGGAACTTCAACCTACCTGGGGTGGATTGGAGCAGTCCAGCCACCATGAGCATGAGGGAGCAGGTCATACTAGAGGCATTTCAGGACAGTTTCCTAGTACAATTGGTATATGAGACAACTAGATTGGGGAGGACTGTGGACCTGGCCCTTCCAAATTGGGAGGCTGTAAGGGATCTGGAGTGGAGGACCCTCTGGCTGGGAATGACCACCACTCAGTGTGGTTCATGCTCAACATGAGTAGGGAAGCATCTAGCAGGTATTCATCAAGACATGGATGCTAGTCAAAAATGGGACATTATAAAACGAGGGCTGAAGGAGACCACTGGGACGTATACAGACACACAGTAAGGAGGGAAGGACAAAGAAGTCCTGTTGGTTGTCTAAGGAAGTTATGGAGGGAGTAAGGGCCAAGAGGAGGGAATTTTGGAAGATGAAGAAATCGGGGGGGGGGGGTTGACAAAGATGAGTACATGAAGGAGTCCAGGGAGGATACCAGGTTGATCGGAGTGGCCAAGGCCTCAAGAGAACTAAGACTGGCACAGGGTATTAGGAAGGAGAGAAGGACTTCTTCAGATATGTTAGAGAAAGAAGGAAGAACAAGGACCAGATTGTGAGGATTAGGAAGGGTGGAGGGTGGGTGGAGAAGGGAGGAACAGGCAGAGGCATTAAATGAATACTTCTGTTCTGTGTTCACGGAGAAGAAAGGGGCCAGATACCCCAAGTGAGTAGTGGGGGGAGAGGGTGACTGATGTAGTGATTATAGAGGACAGGGTTAGGGAGGGCTTGAGGGCACTAAGGGTGGACAAGGCACTGGGACCAGATGACATTCACCCTAGGGTACTCAAGGAGCTAGTGGAGATCCTGGCAGGATCACTGACTGACCTGTTCAATACCTCCCTGGACACAGGATGTATACCAAAGGACTGGAGGAAGGCCCATGTAGTGCCCATTCACAGGACTGGTCCCAGGAATGAACCAGGTGACTACAGACCAGTGAGCCTCACATTGATTGTGTGGAAACTCATGGAGACAATCCTAAAGGAAAGGCTGGTGACCTTCTTGAAGGACAATGGTCTCCAGGATGGTCAACAACATGGGTTTGTTTTGGGCAGATCCTGCCAAACAAATCTAATCAAGTGTTATGGCTGGGAACTGGACAAGGACCATGCAGTGGATGTGCTGTATTTGGACTTCAGCTAGGCCTTTGAGTCTGTGTCACATGAGAGACTGGGGAGGGGAAGGGAAGATGGAATACATAGTTGTGATATCAAAGATGGTCAGATGGATTGTCAACTGGCTGAATGGAAAGCAGCAGAGAGTGGTGGGGGGGGCAGCTCTCATCACCAAGGGAAGTGCCAAGCGGGGTGCCACAGGGATCAGTACTGGGATCAGTTCTGTTCTGGATATTCATAGCTGATATCTCACAAGGGGTCTGGAGTAGGATCAGTCTGTTCGCTGATGATACAAAGATGGGAGCAGTGGTAGATGACATCAAAGGGTGGAAGGGACTGCAGGAGGACCTGACCAAACTACAGGAGTGGTCAGAAACATGGCAGCTGGGGGTTCAATGCCAAGAAGTGCAAGGTACTGCACTTCGGAGAAAGGAACCAGGGGAGGAGCTATCAGCTGGTAGGGGTGCAACTGGAAAATATAGAGAAGGAAAATGATCTGGGGGTGGTTATAACAGGCAGCATGAACAACTCTGCTCAGTGCAGGAAGGTGGCAGCAAAGGCCAATAGAATGCTGGGGTGTATAGCAAGGGGAATCTCTTCCAGCAATAGGGAGGTGATCCTTCCCCTATACAGGTCTCTGGTCAGGCCTCACCTTGAGTACTACGTGCGGTACTGGCACCCGTTCCTGAAGAAGGATATCAAATTGTTGAACGGGGTGCAACGTAGGGTGACAAGGGTGATCCAGGGACTGGAAAGAAAGTCCTATGAGGATAGATTGGGCGAGCTGAACATGTACTCCCTGGAGGAGAGGTGGGAATGGGGGGGGGGATATGATTGAAACCTTTAAATACCTGAAGGGGATAAATAAAGATAATACAGAAGGGATCCTCCAAACTAGAAGAAGGAGGGATATGAGAGGTCATCAGCTGAGGTTGGAGGTGGGAAGATTCAGGAAGGAAATCAGGAGACAGAAAGGGTGGCGGACAGGTGGCATACTCTGCCAGAGGAGGTGGTTTCCTTTAGTATGCTGTGTAGCTTTAAGAGGGGTTGGGACAAAGTAAGGGAGGTGTTAAGATGAAGAGGAGGAGGAGGGTGGAGCAGCTGCAGGTTAAGGGGCTAGCTGCACATTCAAGCAGACTCGATAGACTGTATAGGCTTGCTTCTGCTGGCATTTTTGTATGTTCGTATGTTCGTAAATTCGTATCTTTCATTTGACATAGCACAGCGCCTACTGCAAAGGAATTAGCATCTGAGTAGAGTTTGAAGGGTTGGTCGAACCTTGGGTAGGCTAGTACTGGAGAAGAGATTTGTTTTTCTTTCAAGGTTTCAAAGGCCTCTTTGCACTTGGAAGTTCATGTATAGTCACATCCCTTTTTGGTAAGGGCGTACAGTGGAGCTGCCAAAGACATGGTCAGATATTTCCTGAAATTTCTGTGGTATTTCTAGAGAAATCTCCTGCTTTCTGCAATTCCACAGTAGAGGCAGCAGAGAGAAACTCTTTGGAAGTATCACAAAATATCTAGAAATATCTGACCACGTCTTTGGCTACAACTATAGCTACAAATTAACTTTCTGTAGTATCCAGACAAGCCTAGGAAAGCTCTAAGGTCTTTGAGATTGTTAGGTTCTGGATAGTCTTTGACTGCTGAGAACTTATTTGGGTCTGGAGAGATGCCTTGAGAACTAACAACATGTCCCAGGTAATGAATTTGATGCTGTGAAAAATAACACTTCTCTGTGCGAAGCTTGAAGTTGGCTTGTCGGAGGCATTCAAACACTTCCTTGAGATGTTGAAGGTGCTCTGGCAAAGTTCTGTTGAAGACAATAACATCATCTAGGTAGACCAGACAAGATATTTAAGACAACCCACACAGTATGGCTTCCATAACATGTTGGAATGTAGCTGGACTGTTCTGAAGTCCCATAGGCAGATGTTTGAATTGAAAAAGTCCCATGGCAGCACCGGGCTGTGTATGGACGAGAAGCTGGATCAATAGATACTTGGTAGAACTCACTCTGAAGGTCTAGAGTGGTGAAGTAAGCTGGGCTGGCTGCGCCAAGACTCTTTAAGGCATCTTTGGTTGTATGTAAGGGATGAGCATCCTGCACCATATAGTCACTGAGTTTTCTGTAGTCCACCACAAAGCAATACTCTTTGTCCTTTTTTGCCACCAGCAAGCAAGGTGCAACCCAGGGACTTGTAGACTCTTCAATAATATCTTCTTTAAGCATGCCTTTAATTATGTCTTCTGGGACTTGTTTCTGTTTGTGTTCCACTTTGTAGACTTGCTGATGGATTGGTTTCTGGTTGGGCTGCACCTTGATGGTGTGTTGCAGGATATCACATCATCCAAGCTTGTTATCTTGTCCATCAAAGACATCCAAGTAATTCCTCAGGAATTTAAAAAGTTGTCATCTTTCTGTTGAAGATGCTGGAAAGTTTGAAGAGGATAGTCGCTTACTGAGGGATAACTCTGGTGAAGCTGGAGTGGTCATGATAATACTGACAGGTCTAGAGTTGGTGGAACCAGGCTGAGATTGTTGCATGAGATGGAGCTGGTCCCCTGTAGACAAGCAGACAAACTTTCTGATATTGGCACCCCTTGAAATGATTACTGGCTCATCTTTGAAGTTGCAACATTTTTGGAAGACTGTGCCACCATGCACTGCAGGCAAGGTGTTTCCTGGGAGAAGACCTGATGAATGCAGAGCAGGGGATCTTGTGACAATGCCAACAAAACATTGTGGAAGTGGTTCACCTTGAATCTTGGCAATCAAAACCATCTCTATTTGAGGAGGCGCAGTGACTGAGTCTGTAGCTGCAATTTGCCTCTGAGGGTCTAGTGACAGTTTGTTTGATGTGAAATCTAGGATGGGTTTGTGAGCTTTGAGAAAGTTCAGGTCAAGGGTCACTGCTGGTTGTAGATCAGGCACCAGGTAGATATAACAGTAGCTTGCCGTGAGACAAAGTGTAGTTTTAGATGGACCATGCCTGTGATAGGTACTGTAGCAGTACTTGCTGTGATAATGTACTTTAGGTCAGCCAGAGAGACATTGGGTAAGTGATTAATAGCTTGGTTGTTCAGAATACTGGTATTGATAACTGAGATTTCTGTTCCAGTGTTGATCAAGGCATGTGTGGACCAATCTCCAATGGTTACAGGGACATAGTTCGCTAGGAGTGGTGATCTGATGACAGGTACTTTTGCCCTGGAAGTGAGAGGGTACTAGAGTGGGCAATTGGAGGATGCAGTTTACTTGAAATGTGAGAGTCAGAGGGACGGTCAGTTGCTGTGTTACCCTGATCTTGGAAGTAGTTGTGATCATCTTGCTGCTTGTGCTGTGGTGGGAGTCTTTGGTTCCCTTGATTTCTGTTGTGATACTTAAGTTTTCAGCAGACAACAGTTGTGTGTTCTCTGAATCCACACCATTGGCAGGTCACAGGCTCACGTGAAGCTGGAGGTGGATCAGGTGGCTGTCCAAATGGTCAAACAGCATTGACAGAAGTAGCAGAAGAAGCAGTTGAGCAGAGGTGCAGACTATTGACATTTGTCATGAGTGTGTCTATCATTGGTTGCTGCTGTTGGACACATTGCGAGTGCGGCTAACTGTGATGATGGAGGTGCTTGTACACTGGTGGCCAGGGATATTAATATGGACTGTTGTGCAAGTCAAGCAGCTTGGATTGTGTCCATCTAGGTTGTTGGTTTCTGTTGGATTACATAAGGACAGAATTGAGGAAGCAGTCTCCAGACAAAGGTTGTGATTTTCTCTTTCTCAGGTTTCTGCAGACACTTGCAGCGTGACTCAGTGTCCACTATGAAGGTTTCTAGAGATTCAGACAGTTGCATGGTGTGTTCTGAAAGCTGTTGTTCCAATAACCAGGGTGGCTGTGCTTGGACAAAATGGACTTTGAAGGTTGCATACAGAGTGGCAGTACCCCCTTTGACTTGTTCTGGAAGTGCGTTGAACCAGGAAATAGCAGTCCCTCTCAGAAGCAAGCACAAGGCATTGAAAATATGCACAGGATCTGTCCAACCATGCAAGAAAATCCAGGTTTGAAATTGCTCGAGCCAGTTGGCAGCATCTTTGTGAGGCAAGGCTGAGAAGGGTACTGGCTATAGGCTGGTATGGACTGTACACTGTGGCGAAATAGCCTTAATGTGGGCAAGGTCATCTTGAATGGCTTTCACAGCTGGTGCTCCTTGAGCTGAGATGGGAGACTGGATGTCATGCAGGATGGTTTCTGTTTTGTAGCCCCATGCCCTTGAGGGGTGAAGGTGGAACTCTGGACACTCTGGTGTCCATATCTGCATCGAATTTGGAAATTGTGGTTGAAGACAAGCTGCATTTCACTGAGCAAAGATCATAAGGATGAGAAGGAGTTGCTGTTATGCAGGAGACAGGATGTTGTGGAGTAGATGAAATCCCGTGAAGTAAATGTTTTTGTAGACAAAAGTACAATTATTGGTAAGCAACATTCATCAATGACATCTGAATAAACAATTCCAACTCAATTCTGTGTTGTCTGTTATTTAAATAAAGTTTTATTTGCAAAAAGCAGCTATTTGTTGCAGTGTCCATTCATTTAAACAGGTTTGCCATTGATTTCTTCAGAGTGAGGTCATTTTACTGCCATTCATAAGATGGCCACTGAACCATGTCATACAGTTCCTGTGTTTTGGCTGTAGCAAGATGGACTGTGTTCAGCAGTGGACCAGGTCCCGATGGAAAAAGCGGCTGGCAGTTCAGATGGCCCGTGGCCTGTGTGCCTAGAGCCGCAACCACCCAACAGTGTCATGCAGATGAAAGCCCCTTCCAGAATCTGTCTTGGTGCCAGTTGCCCCCCCTTGAATCGGCTGCTAGTAACATGGTTCCTCGAGCTTCTGAAGAAATTGATTCTTTGGGTGGAAAGGTGTTTACTTTCCCCAAAGCACAAAATAAGCCTGGCTGGAGCAAACTTATTCAGCCCCCTGTTCCCCCATCTCTATCTTGCCATTACCAAGGAACACTGAAATTGGGACTGGGAACTGGTCCCTGGTTCATGCACTTGAGGATGCCAGATGGATTCAGGATCAGTCTGGAGTTTGGGTTCCTGACCCTGCCACATTGCCTTATAATCCTTTGGACTTAAGGATACAGGACTGCATCGAAGCTACTACAGAAAGCACTGTGAGCTCCAACAAACCCCCGGGTAACGTTTCTGTTGATAAAACTGTTAATGTTGTTACTCAAGCTATTTCTGTTGTTTCTGCTACAGTCTCTGCAGTACCTATTTCTAGCAGCATGCCTAGGCAGGGTAAGGATGTTGTTTGTACAGATTTGACTGCAGAGGGGCCAGTTAGACTTGGGCCTCCGAGTACTGTATTACATGACCCTAAGAAACTGACTGATTTGACACCAATGTTTAAATGTTCTGATCTTTTCCAGAACAAAGGTAAACCAGCCCCTAGGTGGAATACGGTATGTCTCCTTTATAAGGGAGGGCTGCAGTCACCCCCTGATAGGCTTCATATTGCTAAGGTCCTTTTAAAAGGTTCAATGAAGTTATTCTCCTTGGAGATCTTCACTTTTATTAGTTTGGGGAATTCAAACTTTGATATCAGCTTTAAAACAGTTTCTAGTCTTGATAGATTCTGGGCTCAATATCAAGTGCAACAGAATAATCTCATTTGGTCTCCATTTCATGCTACTCCTCTAACTAAACCCCTAGTAAAAAATACCATTGTTATGTTCAGAAACGAAAGGGTTAACATAGAGTATATCTTGTTTTGGTTAAAACAGCATTGTGAGGTGATAGGTAAGCCCTCCCCCTCTTTGGATAGTGAGTAGATTTGGGACGGGAGTTGGAGAATCAGGGTGATACTTTTTTCTACTAACTCTGGTCCTGTCCACCTACCCAGCAGTTTTTGGGGGGCAAAGATTGGGGATCCTTGTTTAATGCTGGACAACCCTGCTCATGTTTTAAATGTGGGTCCCATATGCACTTGTGTTCAGCATTGAGACACTTCTAGGTGTAGTCACTGTTTAGAGTTTGGCCATGTTTCCACCATCTTGAATTTATTTAAGTGTAATTTGTGCGAGAAATCACGGCACACCTATGGCAGGTGTCGATGGGTGTCTCATAATAAAGAGGATTACCCCCTCCTAATGGCCTGATTACTGCTGCTCAGCAAAAACTGGCAAAAAAAGTGGCAGAACAGAGTTTATGGGCTGCTCAGGAAACCTTGGCTCAGGTTCTCTCCTCCAGAGGACTCCTCCCCCTCCTCGGAAGCTGTTAAGGAGGACCTTGTTGTTGCCTCTACACCAGCCCCTGTAATTTCTGTAGACATTTCAGAGCCTAGCCCCCCCAATGCCCAAGAGGTTGATATAAAGGTGTTTGAAATGCCCCCCCCCCCACTGCTACTGAAAATCCATTCAAGACAGTTGCCCCAAAGAAACA
Source organism: Neoceratodus forsteri (assembly GCA_016271365.2). Classification (NCBI taxonomy): domain Eukaryota; kingdom Metazoa; phylum Chordata; order Ceratodontiformes; family Ceratodontidae; genus Neoceratodus; species Neoceratodus forsteri. The sequence continues at coordinate 1,270,814,386 of CM057453.1, forward strand.
AACATGGTTTGGTAAGTTGGTAAGAGCAAAACATACAGGGGAGACTAGAGACAGCAAGACAACTTAATTGTATTACATGAACTATTTTTTAGGAGTAAACAAGACAAGACTGAGGGTTGTTTGCTTAGTATTGATCAAGAAAAAGCCTTCTACCAGCTCTCACATGAATTTTTGTTCAGTTTTAACAGCCTTTGATATTCCCCCACAATTTATTACATAAATTAAGGCTATGTATACAAGTGCGGTCATCATCCCACAAGTAAATGTTTGGATGGGATATTCTATTAAGGTTGGTATAGGTGTCAGATAGGGGTGTCCCCTCAGTCCCCTCCTTTATATCTTCAGTATTGATATTCTGTGTAGACAGATTATAGCTGCCTCTCATCCATGGTTTGTCTCTTTCCCCAAACTACATCCCAGTCATAGTGTTAGTGTATGAGATGACCTAGTTCTGATGGTTTCTTCACACACTAGAGAGCTCGTGGTCACTGCCACCCTGAAGTCCTTTTCAGCCATGTCAGGTTCCAAAATTAATTTGGAGAAAAGTAAGGGAATTATTCTTGGTACTATCACGACTGCACCTGCAATTTTTTGGTATAGTAGTCTCCCCTAACTGAATCTCCATCTTAGGCATCTCCTTTGGCCCAGGGAATATTGCTCATGAGAACTGGGCCGATTCCCTTTCATGCGCAGAAAGGCTTATCTCTGGTTGGAGAGGACAGTTAATCTCTAAAAAAAAAGAGGGTAATATTGATTAAAACCCTTCTCATCCCTGTGTTCCTTTATCTTAGTTTGATTTTCCCTCCCCCCAAGAGTCTCTTAACCTGGTTATTAAGTATATTCTCCCAGGCCTTATGGGGATCACGATTAAACCCAGTAAGAGAGAATTTACATGTAGAACTTTACAAGAAGGAAGGGTGGGTATGGTCCACCACATTGTCTTTTTCTTTAGTCTATTTCTCAGTTACAACTTTGGCCTTACAGTAAAATTTCACATGAAACCGTGGAAAATTGCTGTGTCAGACTGGCTCACCCCCTGCCTTCCCTTTTGGGACTCTGGGTCTTGGCAGCCCTTAAGTGAGCTAACTTTATTCCGTCATATGGGTTAGACCGTTTAAAATCTGCTATAAAATGGAGAATTACCCCTTTGCATCTGTTGACCATGGATAGGAAGACCATATATCAGACCACAGTTCACTCTGAATGAACATCTGATATGTTCTTTCCTATGTGTCGTGAATATGGTTTGCCACGTGTCTTGTCCCAGTTGTCCAATCTCAGGCTTCCAGATTTCCTCTGGGATTGTGTCTGGCTGGGTAATTTTGGAAGGCTCAGTGTGAAAGCCAACAATAAACACAAAGCTCTCAGAGAGATTTTGTCCCAGACATACTTGTCCCCAGATCTTAGAAACCCAACAACACCTGTATTTGCAAACAGAGACAAAAGGAGCACTCCAGACAGAAAAATAAATGCTAAAGTAGCCTTTTATTTACTTGACAGTAACAAATGAACCAGGAACCCTGCGCTTCGGCGTATTTGCCTTCAAAGGGGGTATGGCTAGCAGGAGCTACAAAGACTCTTAAATACAACCACTGACATCATCAAATTGAGACATCAATAACCAAATTACTACACCTGTGCGTAAGTGTGCTAATAAAAAATAGTGAAACCTAATTGTTGTTATAACATATACATAGTAAAAAAATATTGTTTTATCTGTTTCCTTTGTACACAAAGTCAATGAAATAGAGAAGCTGAATATGATACAAATTAATTAAACTTCTTCTTTTTGTCTGTCAGTGTATATTCTTTCTTTGTCTTTTAGGGTTAAAAGGACACCAGTAATATACTTATTCCTACAATAGATTAAGGTCATATTTCCATCACTAATGGTATACCTTTAGTAGAGACCATGGCCCGGATATTCAAACTGAGCCAGGCTGTGGCACAAGCCTGGGCGCAGCTCAACTTTGTTGCACACAGGTGTGGCCTGGACGATGTTCAACGGAGCTGCGTTATGGCGCAACAGCTTTGAATATCGCACCCTGGCCACCCCCACTGTGCATGGCACAGTGGCACTGCGCCAGCGCAAGTGGCCAGAGTGGAACATGGAGATGCGGTGGCACAAGTGCCATTGCGCCATGCACAGCACCTGCGATATTCAAATGGGGACATGAAAATGGGGCCATAAGTTATGCAAGGCGCACAGGGGGCCTTTTGCATCTCATTCCCCATTTGTTGCATGCCATGACATGCAGGTGTGCCGATCCCTGACAATCTTGCACTGGTGCCTGTTAGGCAGCGGCCGCCGGGGACCGACGCCCCTGCAGCCCGATCACTGGAAGTCCTGTAAGATAAAAAAGTCCAATATCCTGGTGGTCCAGTGGACCTGTATGTGCCCGATCCGGGCATCACTGTATCCCCAGTCCAATATCGTGGTGGTCCAGCGGACCGCTTTTCAACCCGATCGTGGTATCATTAATCACCCCCAAGTCCAATATCCCTGGTGGTCCAGTGGGACTGCACTGAGCACAATCGTGGGCATCATTAATTACCCCCAAGTCCAATATCCCTGGTGATCTAGTGTCCCCCACCCACCCACTGGAGCCCCACCATCCTCCCTCCCCGTCAGCCTGTGGGCGCAGCACTCTACCGCCTGCCGCCCCGCTGACTGACAGCTCAGTGGGACTGCACGCCCATTGGTTCACAGCATGAGCCAATGGGTGTGCAATTCATACTACTATTCAGTCCAGATATGTGAATGAATTCATTCACATATCTGGATTGAGTAGTACGGCATGGGCTGCACGCCCTACTGAGCTGTCACTCGGCGGGCGGCGGGGTGGCAGGCAGGTGGGGTGCTGCCGCCCGCCGGCTGACGTGGAGAGAGTGGGGTGGTGGGGATCAGTGGGCGAGTGGGGTGGGGGTACACTGGATCACCAGGGATATTGGACTTGGGGGGGTGATTAATGATGCCCGCGATGGGCTCAGTGCGGTCCACTGGACCACCAGGGATATTGGACTTGGGGGAGGCCATTATAGATGCCCCACGATCGGGGCATGGGGGGCACCTCCAGGTGTGGCAGGAACTCGGGAGGCCACCCACAGGTGGCAGCTGCTGTGTTGCACCCTGCAATGCGGCAGCTCATCTGTGAGTGGCCATCACTTGTTCCTTTTTTGAGGGGCGTAACTTTGTGCAGGTGCAGGTAGGGGTTGCGCATGCATGACTCTGCACAGTCCAGGCTGAATATTGGGCTGTGCAGGTTATGCATGAGCATGCCCCCCCCACCTGTGCCTGCATACATCACTGATGCACTCTGGCACATCGGGATTTGTGCGGTGCATTTTTCCCTTTTAAATATCGCACTGGGGCGCATCAGTGGGTTGTGCATGGTGCAACACTGTTGCACCATGTGCAACCCTTTTGAATATCTGGGCCCATATATTTAAGGTAAAAAAGTGTGTAAACATGTGTCTGTGTCATCTGTTAGCAACCTTTGCAAACTGTGTGAGAGGCCTTTCTGCACCATGCAATTCTGCTTAAAGTTGAACCAGCATAATATATTGTGGTGATTTACATATGCAGCCCATGATGCTTTGCATTGTGTGGGCATTTGTGATTTTGTATTTTCTTGAAACTTGGCTTCCCAGCCAAATGCCCTTTGGGGTAACCCTTGCCTCAGTGTTTGCGCACAGAGGTTCTTTGTCTTTTTAAATAGTTGTTTATTTTAATGGGTTCACCACAACATAACCCAGACAGACTGTCTTAGGGTAGCTGGTTCATTCCACTGGGGTGTCAAACAGATGAGGCATACTGATGAGTCCTGGTAGGACAAAACACGTGTCTATGTCATCTGTTAGCACCCTTTGCAAACTGTGTGAGAGGCCTTTCGGCACCATGCAATTCTGCTTAAAGTTGAACCAGCATAATATTCTGTGGTGATTTGCATATGCAGCCCATGATGCTTTGCATTGTGTGGGCATGTGTGATTTTATAACCATAATGATTCATTTTTACAGAAACATACAAAGAAGTACAAGTCTTAAGGTAATCAGACTCAACAGTTCAAATTATAACACAGACATACAGAACAAAAGGCCAAAGATGGAGGGGAATTGGGGAGGAGGAAGGGAGGAGGAAACAGAAAAAGAAGAGAAGGGGGAAGAAAAAGTAAAGGAAGATATGAAGAGAGATTAGGGAAAATAGAAAAGGTACAAGGGGAAGGGGCATAAGAGGAAAAAGTATATATAAGGAAAAAGCGGACTGGGGAAGATGTCCCAGTGTGATCACCCTTACACAACTTCCATCCAAAGAATGGGAGAAGGACCTTCCATTTCAGGTGGGGATCTACAGGCATACATTCTCCATTGGACCTAGATGGGAAAAAACAAAAAGACGGTGACAAAACAGTTAACATATAAGCAAATGCTATCATAAATTTATTTCCGCATTTTCTTTTTGTCCTTTAAGAATGGCTTTAAGTCCCATTGATCATTGAGTCTATCTGGTTTAACTGTGCCTAATCTGTAAATCCATTTGCTTTCTTGTTTCAGTAGTTCATTGGTTCTATTCCCCCAAAATTTAAGGGGCTGTTGCCAATCAATGCCCATAAATTTCATATGTTTAGGATCTGAATTATGTTTCTGAAAAAAATGTAATCCAACTGGAGTGTCAGTCTTAACATTAATTATATTTCTTACATGTTCCTGTATTCTCTGCTTTAATGCTCTGGTAATTCTCCCTATATAAAGCTGATCACATTCACACCACAAAGCATAAATCACAAAAGTGGTGTCACAATTTATAAAATCCTTGATTGTATAGCTGTGTCCTGTTACAGGATGTATAAATTCAGACCCTGTTTTGCAGTAACTGCAAATGTTGCATCTTTGGCATTTGTAGCTCCCTATGGGTTTGTTGCCCAACCAGGTGCTCTTTTTTGGTTTGGTGAGTCTACAATGGACCAACCTATCTTTCAAATTCTGTCCCCTTGAAAAAATGATACGAGGTGTTTCCCCTATTGCAACACCTAGATTTTTGTCTGCATGCAAGATGTGCCAGTTCCTATAAATAACATTTCCAATCTGGCCTGACCAATTGTAAAACTCTGTAACAAAAATAACACATTTAGTAGAATCTGATACTTTTTTAGGCGTTTCCCTTAATATTTCTTCTCTTTGCAAGGTGCAGGTTTTATTTATGGCCTGTGTCAAGATATCATTTCTATAACCTCTTTCAATGAATCTGCCTTTCAATTCTTCAGCCTGAGTGAAGAGGTCTAGATCCTCAGTGCAAGTCCTGCGTAAATGAAGGAATTGCCCATAGGGGATGGAATCCTTCAGACTTCTGGGACGTGCACTATCTGCCCTAAGCAGATTGTTTGTTGCTGTAGGTTTTCTGTAGTTATTTGTAATGATAGTTTCAGGCCTTCTAATAGGAAGATCTAAGAATTCTATACTTGCAGAATCTGTTTTATATGTAAATTTCATATTGATATCATTGTCATTCAGCCATTCTATAAATGAAGCTACCTCTACTTGGTCACCATCCCAGATACACAGAATATCGTCAATAAAGCGGGTCCAAAAAACTATCTTTCCTAAGTATGGATTAGTGTTTTGAAATACACATAGTTCTTCCCATTTTCCAAGAAATAGATTAGCATAGGAAGGTGCCATGCATGCCCCCATAGCTGTCCCACATATTTGTCTGTAGTTTGTTTCCATCTGGAGTGCTCCTTTTGTCTCTGTTTGCATGTAATTGAGGTTAGCAACCTCCAGCAGGAGCACCCCCTCGCTAACTGTGCGCCACTCTTAACTTTGTTTTGAACACCTGTATTTGGACTGCCCCACTGCTGTTTCTTTCTGGGAATTATTAGCTGACAGAGAGGTAGAACCTCATGTTCTGGCACTAGATATGGCACATTCATTTATGGTTCTTTATCCGGTTCCTGGAGAAAATATCATGTGGATGCATTTTATGTTCTTATGGCGATTATTAGGAATTACGTCTGGCAAGCCAGATGTATGTGGGTGTTACAACAGAAAATTGTGTCTAGCACTGAGATTATTACCAGTGTATCTAAATGCATCTCTGGAGTTTATGACTTAGATGTAGTACGGTTTAGATCTGAAAAGGCTAAATGTCTGTGGATTAATTGTGACAGATGGTTTCCTTTTTGTACAAACTCTGTTGTATAAAACAACGTATTACAGTTCGACAATAAGCTTTTTGTTAAAACCTGCTAAATGGAACTGAAGTGTACTTGTGAATGTTTTCTGTTTTTCTTTGTAATGAAGTCCACTCTTTAAATAAAAATTCCCCTACTCTTTTTGAGAAGTGCAATAGGATCTTTGACATCCACCTGAACTAGCACCAGAACAGGCAGATGGGACCTTGGTTTAATGTCTCATCCAAAAGACGGCACCTCCGGAGTGCAGCACCCCCCTCATGCTGCACTACAGTGTCAGTGTTGGGATTTAACCCAAGTACCTGGTGTGGGAAATGTCAGTGTGGGAGCCATGAAGAGCTGCAGTTGTAATAACAGAAAGTCAAAGCAAAGTTAGTGCAGCTTTAAGGCTCACTTTAGAGTGGTGGTTTTTAATTAGGAGATCACATCACAACCTGCAGTGTCCACAGGGACCAATGTAGAGTTACTAGCCTGGTGTGTGGAGAAACCCCCTTCCCCCCAAACAGATTTGAGAGATGAACTTGCCAGTAGAGAAAAAAAAAAAGAATTGTGTATAATTCTGGACCTCAGGAGACTGAGATGGAGTGTTTCAAGCCCATCACTTTCACTGAGCCTTTGTGCATTCCATAACGTTAAGCAGTGAGACAGCTAGGGGGCATTGGACCCAAGAGGGAATCAGTTTGCCCTGCCAGGTCTACAGTGTGTATACTCAATGGTACCATAGAATAACAGTGTTAATCTTAACTCAGGAACATGCCCCAGCGGGAGTACTATGAATGCACTGGCTCGGCCTCTGAGGTTGTCCCATGCCCGAGCACCATACCACCTCGAGCAGCAGTCCCGCTTCAGTGTGTGCACAACAGCCATTAGCTGGGCAGGCATAAGTGACTGTAGTGGCCATGTTGTGGAGGCACAGGCAACCGCCTTAAAAATGCATTGGGGTAGGGGATCAGCTGCACTCAAACCCCAATAGAAAAAGTGGTGGGCACTTGGCAGCAAGTATTTGACGTTCACTTTTAACTTTCAGGGCTCTAAATCACCCTACAGTGACCACAATATGAAGTGTCCCAAACTGCATATTGCCATCACCCCCCCCACACACACACACACACATGCATAGCAACTCCAATTTTTGTGAAAGGAGAAACAAAAAAAGAGAAAACATGACCCACATTACAATACACACATCTCTTATATCAAGTGCACAGAAGCTAGGAGAGTATATTGCCCAGAGACTCTGAAGTAGAGTGTCAAAGCCCATCTTTTTGTGCTGGCATTTATATACCTAATGAAATTAGGCAGCAAACATCCATGGAGTGGTGACCTCAATCAAAAATGAAGCAGTTCACCCTGCTAAATCTGGTGCATGTATAGTATTTGTCATCAGCAAATAGGACTGCAAGCCTTAACATGAACGCATAATCAGCCCAGAGTATGGAGAGGCACGTGCACAGTCTCTGAGGTGGGTTCGCTGCCATGCACATTCACACACTTGAGCAGAAAGTCCTCTTGAATGAGCGAATGGCAGCCATTAGCTGGGTGGGCACAAGTAACCACGGTGGCCATCTTGTGGAGGCACAAGCAACTGCCATGAATGCATTGGGGAAGGAAACCTGTTGCAGCCAAACCCAATGATAAACATTGGCCTGTAGGGCAATAAGTAATGCTAGGTGTGCACCCTGAAACCTAAGGGCATTAAACCAGCCCGTAGCAGCCCAATAATGCAGTATCCTAAACTGTACATTGCCATCACCCACCTCCCATACACAGCAACACATAGTGTATGCAGGAAAATTAAGAAAACCTATCACACATATTACACTGCACGCTGTCCCTGCATATAAGGCACACAAATTAGGAAAATTGGAGGGAAGAAAAGAAAAAGCATTGTTTGTTGTCCAGCAGTTCCAAGAAGCACTAGCAAAATATATGTACGAGTAGTCTTAAAGGGAAAATGTCAGTGCAGGAGCCATGAAGAGCTGTAGTTATATTAAAGTCAAAGCAAAGTTTGTGCAGCTTTAAGGCTCAGTTTAGGGTGGTGGCTTTTAATTAGGAGATCACATCACAACTAGGGGCTGGTGCATAATGTACATCACTGGATATCCTGTGATGCCAGAATGGAAAGTTCAACCATTGCTGATGGAAGGGAACCCATGAAGAGAACTGGAAGTAATAGCTTCTGTGTAAGATTTCAATTTTTGATCCTCTGAGCTGGGAGGGGACTCAGTGGCAAGGGGGTGAGTTCCGCATGCTGAGAAACAGATGCAGCATTAGTCCTCAGTGTATCCCTAAAGAGTGGAGACTGTATTTGTTGATGAGCAGGGTCTGGGCCAGGAACTTGTGGATGTTTATGCAGAGGAGCAAAATGGCCCCCAAGGTCCCCATCATCTGAACTTTCTGGGGAAGCCTCACCATTCTTACTTTCATTATGGCTGCGATGGCGGCAGGAGGGAGATGTTGATTTTCTTCTTGACCTGTCTTTCTGTTTTCCTGAGTCTCTGTATCTCCACTGGGAAGGTATCCATGGGGTCTTCATCCAAATGCCCCAGAAGGAGATTTGGAGGGCCTCTAGCATGTTCTGACTTATGGGTGCTGGGATCAGGAGTTGTGTCCATTGGTAAGGTGTCTTTGACTCTGTGCATTCTGGCAGAGTTGCCGCTGGCCAAGAATGATGAATGAAATGCTTAGCTGCAGCTGGGTCTGTGAAGAAGTGAGAGACGCTGTTCCTGGTAATGTGGAGAACTTCTGCATAGTATAGGTCATAGGGCACGCTGAGATTCATCAAAACATGTCAGCCCTGGTGAACTCCTGGTGCCACTCCCTAAGGACCAGGGAGAAATCCCGGTAGACCTGCATACAATACCCCTGCCAGGACAGGGGGCCTCTCTCAAGACCCCACAGCATAATCTGGTCCTTCACTGGAAATCACAAGAATTTAACAATTATAGGACAAGGCCGTTGTCAAAGTTTTGGCGGTCGGGCTAGTGAGTGGTGATCCCTTTCTCTCTTGAGGTGGGATTTGCCACTGATGCTTGAGGATGACTGGCAAAACATTTTGGAGGAAGGTGCTGGTATCCTTGCCTTCCACACCCTCAGGAAAACCCAGTAGCCTCAAATTTTTCCTTCAGCCCCAATTTTCGAGGTCTTCCAAGCGATCCCACAGTTGGCTGATCATGCGGTCCTGCTCAAGCAGGTGAACAGTAAACCAGCCAGTGGTGGTCTCCTGAAGGTAAAGCTGCTGCTCTGTAAAGGAGACTCTGAGAAATTGAAACAATATCTTGTGTAGTCCTTAATTAATTTTCCTTGAGTTCAATGATTTTTGCCAAAAGCTGACTGAACACATACCTCTGATTTCTTGTAGATCATCAGTGGAGTGAGAGGGAGAGGCCATTGGTGATGCTGCAATTGCACAACGATGGTCTGCTGAGGTGAGAGTGGGAAGGAGCTTCTGACAAAGAAACAGGTAAAAAGCTGTATTCTTGTTAAACAAACAGCACAGCGAGAGGTTCAGGGTGAAAAGATCTCCCAATCTGTAACAGTATTAGACTAGTTAAAGGGGCGCTGTCAGCTTTGCCCCTTAATTTTTTTGAAAATCTAATCAGCGTGCCTGTTGACACACACCAATCATATCTGCACTTTAGAATGCCCCCATAGGTATAAAAAAGCAGTATTTGTACCTCTTTTAATGTTTTTTAGTTAAATCCCTTATCTACTCAGGCTGAGCTTAAATAACCCACCACCAGAAGCATCTCCATTTTGAGAACGCGCCTTGGGCAGGAGCACAGTCCTGAGGTGTAATTTTTCCCCATGCCTACTGTAGAAAGAAGTTCTCTCAGTAAAAGCAGTAATCCTGAGCCTTTTGTGGTGCCTGATAATTAAAACCTGAGGGGGCCGCAATGTACATTTGTAAAAGGGAGCTGAAATCTTGAGCATGTGCAAAAGGGGTTAAGCTGACAGTGCCCCTTTAAATAAACAGTACAGGCAGATGCTGTAGGATTTTGTCAGTGTAAGAAGGAATCAGAGGATTCAGGCTGCCTTCAGCTCGGTTGCCAAGCTACACTCCCTGCCTGGGTAGGATTTTCAAAAGGATCTGTCAGAGATCCACTTGCCACTGTTTTCAACAGAGAAATCTGTCCGAACTGTTAGTTCATCTATTTGATGGTCTAACAGCACCAGAAATGGGCATCCAAAGAGAGATACATTTGTGGCAAGAAATTATACAAGTGCAATTTACATTTTTTTTTACCACACATTGTGACTTTATGCTTCAAACAGAGATATATTTTAAACTTTCTATTGCTGTAATTTTGAACAAAACCACAGATGCATTTACAGAACACATCATGCAATGTATACAGTACATCCTTCTAAAACAAACTAGGTGTGCTAGAGTCTGTTTTCTTAAGGTAAAATGTTATGAGGGGAAACTAGTACTACAGTATACTGTGTAAACACCGTTTTTAACAGTATGAACAGACTAATATTTAAAAAAAATAGCAGCTGGGCTACTCAAACTTAATCAGGCAAACACAGATGCAGACATAGTGTGCATTTGTGTCCATCTCTGACTCTTGAAAATTCATCCACAACCCGTTAGTCCTTTGCATACTGTGATGCTTGTATAATGATATTGTGGCAGTGGGACTTTACAAATAAACTGGAAAAACAATGTTGTAGAGCTCGTCAACCAAATGTCAGTGCTAGTATCTTCCAGTGAATAATACATAACTAGGTGCTTTCTTTTTTATTTGTAATCAAAATTCCAAAGACAAGAATGGGGCAAACACACATGCAAATGCTTGTTTTGTCTGTGTTTGCATTTGACTGATTGCACCAAAACAAAGGAGCCCTGTGTTCTAAGTGGCCTATGTTTTTGCTACAGTTACCACAATTTTCAGCAGCTTGCATTAAAAAATTAGTGCCTGCTTGGCATGCCATGAATCTGGGTTCACACCTTGAGCTTGGGACGTTATGAGCAAGGGCTGGCAGGAAAGGCAACAGAGCATGCACACCATTGCTTTCCTTCAGAGGAAGAATGAATTGCTGTCAGCTCCTGGTTGATGGCTTGAGGTAGTACATGTGGTGTGTTTGATCACATGGTGAGCATGCTCCTACCCAAGGATGCTAGGAAGAACCAAAGGAGGAGGAGTCATGTGATGCTCTGCTGCCCGTGAGCACGTTGTACTGCCGCACCAATCTATCTGACCCATTATTGTGTTTTAATCTAACATCACAAAAGGGCGGTAGAAATAAAGAATCCTCCCATGCATCATACCCACCACCTACTCTCAGAGCGTGACTATGGGCCCAAACGTGTGAAGCCAGTCACCGCCAGCTCCAGCCGTGTTTCTCCTTCATCTGACACTCTTACAGAACAGCATTTTATCCAGGAGTTTGGCCATACTGAAAGATACAATTTTATCATTAACCATGGACGTGAAAGCCATCACACTGGCCACTAAAGAACTTACCCACCGGGCCGGAGACACAGAGGCTTGGGTGAGCTCCTTAGAGGATTGGAGAAACAGTGTTGACCACGAGCTAGTAGCTCTTCTTCAGAAGAATGTGCAGTTAGAAGCCCGACTGGAAGACCATGAGGGCCATAGCCACTGGAATAATACGGTAGTCACAGGCCTGCCAGAGAGTGTTGAAGGCACTAATGCCATCCTTTTTGCCCAAACGTTTTGTGAGAAGTTAGCTGAGCCTTCTCCTAATGGCCTGACTCACATAATCAGCCAGGTTCATAGGGCGCTGTGGCTGATGATCACCGAGGGAGCGAAGCCTCATCCATTCATTTTCAAGTTTCTAAACTTTTTGGGACAAATAGCATCTCCTGGCCAAAGTAAGGAATTTACAGGAGGTCTCCTGGGAGGACACCAGGATTCGTGTTTTCCAGGATCCTCCCCAGCCAGTTTGGGGATGGAGAACAGTTTACCGACCTTTTATTGCTAAACTAATCGCAGCACATATTGGGTTTAAAATGTTATATTCAGCCAAGCTGCAGGGATATCATGGTGGCACCACTTGGACTTTTGAAACTCCTCAGCAAGCTAAATGGAATCTACCTTCTCTTTTCCCAGATCTGTTTAAAATAGAGTGACTGAGAATACTGTTTTACTGGTCTACTCTTTTCTTGCTCTGTAGTATGGTTTTGTAGTTTCCCATTTCATTGTATTTTACTTTACCTAATACTGTGTTGGGCTCATGCTTTGGGGGTACTTAGTTCTTTCATGTAGTACTGTCTCTCTTTTTATCAGGTATCTGTTGACACATTATTTTATCTCCATTCGGCAACCTCGAGCACCCCCATGAATGCTATGTTTTGTACTCTTTAAGCATTTTTGTTTACTACTTTGTGCCATGCATACAAGATCACCGTTGCTGTCTAGATTGGCTTTTATTTACTTTATTTAGCTGAACTAGAGTGTATTATGGCTGTGTCACCCGAGATCTCTTTACCCCAGGTTAAGCCTGATGGACTCTTGCCTCCCTGTTTATGGAGTAGTTTTCAAAAGTCTACTTGAAGCTTGACTGAGTCAGACTTCATTTGCAATCTCTACTGAGCTGTTTGATTTGTTATAGATCTCAGTGTAGTTTTTGATTATTCAGGGGTTTTTACGATGCATAGTCGGGGGGTCCTTTTATTCAGGGATCTGGTTTTAGTGTATGCCACAAGGGGTTACTTGTGAAGTTTTTCCCTCTCCTGGTTGGATGACATGGGGCTATATTGGGGTTTGTCAGGCTCTTTCATTGATCTATAGCCTGATGGATCCCCGTTGTAGCACTGTCAGTATTTTCTCTTTCTTATGTGTTTGGTTGGACTTCCTCTGGGGATGTCCAGAGATTTTATTTCTTAAGCAGATTTTATACAGCTTTTCAGGCCATCACATACGGCTAGCACAGCAGGTTTATTCTGAGGTTTTGTTTTGGATCATGTCCCTCTGTTTTACCAGTTTTCTGGATGAACGCTCAGGGTGGGGGGGGTCTGGGTATGGAGCTCTAGCCATCCGAGTGTTGCTGATGGTATGGATTTCCCATTCCCAGCTCCCACTCCCACTCACTGGCTTCCCATCAGAGTTTATTTTGCATGCTCTTTTTTGCCATGGTATGGCTAGACAACCTCCCCCTCTTCTGTTTCTCACCTTGTGGTTTTACCAGATGGGTTTACCTCTCCTGGCACTAGATTCACAGGTATTACATCTGGCTTGGCCTGGAACCAGGGCAACAAGGGAAGGGGGAAGAGGGGATCATCTCTCTCTCTCTCTGTGTTACTGGATTGTTTTTATTTATCAAATCCCGCTGTAGGTCCCTCCCCCTTCCCCTCCCTCCATTCATTTATTTAGGTACTTCTGCTTTATTAAGGTGCTTTTGGACATTTAGTTGCACCCTTTTATTTTTTATAGGGGTTGGGAGACCCCTCTATGTCAGTCTCAGTTTCTTGGATGGTTCCTGAGTATTAGGCTCTGTTGAGTATTTTTTTTTTTGCCTCTTCTATTTTGGCACATAGGGGGTGTCATCAGGTGACAGCCTTGTGACCTGTATATATTCTCTTATTTAGTTATTGTAGCCCAGCAGAGAATCCGGGTAGTTAGAGACCTACTCCCCCACTGCTGAAGCCCTCATACATGTATGCAAAAGCACTGGGGTCTACTTTTGCTTTTAGGGTCATGCATGGGTATTCTACTCTATATAAACAATTGGCTGGTGGGGATTTGCTGGTTGAGTAGGGTTCATCACGGGGCCATTTGATTTTGGAGAAGTGGTCTTTGGAATTCAAATCAAATCAAATCAAAGTTTATTTTTATAGCGCCTTTCAAAAGCAAGGTGCTGTACATAAAATCAGATATAAATATAATGTAAAACAAGAGAATAAAAACAGATTAACCATAATTTGGGAAGGCCATATTAAATAAATACGTTTTTAACTCAGTTTAAAACCTATCAATGGTCAGGCATTCTCTTAACCAATGAGGTAGAGAATTCCACAGGGTTGGAGCTGAAAAAGAAAATGCACGAGCACCAGATGTTTTTAGTCACACCCTGGGAATCTCTAGCAATCCGTCATCGGTGGATCAGAGAGGATGGAGGGAGCAGTAGGGTACCAAGAGGTCTTGCAGGTAACTGGGACCCTGATCATGTAGGGCTTTAAAAGTTAGCAAGCCAACCTTAAAGGTGATCCACCACTGAATAGGCTTCCAGTGCAGTTCGCAGAGCACAGGCGTAATATGACTGGACCTAGAAGTCCCAGTCAAAAGCCTGGCTGCCACATTTTGCACCAGCTGCAAGTGACGGATATCAACCCCTGGAAGCCCTAGGTAGAGTGAATTGCAGTAATCAAGGTGAGCAGTGATGAAGGCATGGACTAGTGTTGGAAGATCATCCAGAGGAATCAAGTGTTTCACCTGGGCGATATTCCTCAGATGGTAAAAAGAGGACTTGATGACAGCTGACACCTGAGATTTCAGTGTCAGACCATCATCAAAAATAATGCCAAGGTTACGTACTCGGTCTGAGGTAGTGAGCTGTATGCCATCGATCGAAAGACCAGATGCCTGTCCAGCCCCCAAACCACCCCCGGACGACCAGGGTCCACCACCAACACTTCATTCTTGTCTGGATTCAGTCTCAGCCTGCAAGTACTCATCCAGGTTCTGATCTCGGTAAGGCAGTTATTTAGCACAGAGAGTGCATAATTTTGTATGGGCAGAAAGGACATATACAGTTGAGTATCATCTGCATAGCTGTGAAAACTCAAGCTGTATCACCTGATGATATCTCCCAATGGCAGCATGTACACTGCAAACAACATAGGGGCCAAAATGGAGCCCTGTGGCACCCCACAGGGCAGGGAGTAAGTGCCAGAGGAATAAATTCCAGTGGCAACTCACTGAGACCTGTCTGCGAGGAATGAGTGAAACCATTTGAGGACTGTACCAGACAGCCCACAAAAAAGCCACAGGCACTCCAACAGCACACCATGGTCTATGGTGTCAAATGCTGCAGAGAGATCAAGAAGGACCAGAATGGTACATGCCTTTCAATCTCTTGCCATTAGGAGATGGTTCAATACTCGGACAAGTGCAGTCTCCATGCTATGCTTCTTCCTAAATCCGGACTGGAGAGTATCATAGACCTTGTGAGTTGTAAGGTGATCTTCCATTTGCAGCACAATCACCTTTTCAAAAACCTTACCAACAAATGGCAGGTTAGAGATAGGCCAGTAGTTAGCTAGACAATCTGTGTCCAAGGAAGATTTCTTTAGGAGTGGTCAAACAACTGTCTCCTTAAAGGGATCTGGGAAGACCCCCATTTCCAGGGACCTCCAGACAATTTCAGCAAGGATCAGGCCGATAACATCTACACATCCTAACAAGAGGAGTGTAGGGCCCAAATCCAAACTACAACTGATTGGGAGCAGTGTTTGGATGATCTTCACAATGTCTGTGAATTCTGGCTGGTAAAAATCTGACCAGATAGACCGAGTGCACGCCACTTCACGCCGATCACCACAATCCCTCATAGGAGAGGCCGGGCCGAAGCCAGACCTGATGCAGGCAACCTTATCTGCGAAGAATTGAGCAAACTCCTCACACTTCAGCTGGGAAAAGGCTACTCTGGGCTGGAGACAGATCAGATTGCACAATCTGTCAACAGTCTGGAAAAGCTGAGCTGGTCATTTCTGCACAGCAGAAATCTCCCTGGACAGGAATTCTGCCTTCTTACAGGTGATTTCTGACTGATAGCCATCATAATGTGCCATCAGCCTAAGCCTGTCAGCATCAAGGCCAGACTTTCACCAGGCTCTCTCCATCCTTCAACCAACTTGCCTCAACTCCTTCAAGGAACCGTCAAACCAAGGGTTCCTTGGATGAAGGGTGAGAAGCCGAACATGAACAGGAGCAACCTTGTCCAGGGCATCTCCCACGGCCTTATTATAGGCCAATACAAGGTCATCTGGACTCATGCATTCACCTGACAAACCCGATAGATCCAGCACTGCCGACAGATCACTCGAGGTAACTCCCCTTAAAGGGTGGTACTGAACCATCTCCATAGGGGAAGGCCTATTGGGGGGACCCTGAAACTGAACCATATGGTGTGATGGTCAGACCAACTGACTGGTTCCACTCCCAAGTCAGTTATCTCTATACCCAAAAGAAAGATCAGACCCAATGAGTGACTCCCTACATGGGTTGAGGAAGTAACTATCTGTGTGTGTAAGTCCCAGCATTGTCATCAGTTGGAGGAGATTTTGACCAAAATGCGAGAGTTAATCATAGACCCAGGCACTGAAGTCCCCCTGAACTATAAATCTGGAGGACCTCAATACCATGTCCACAATGAAGTCTGCTATCTCCTGCAGGAATTCTCCTCCATCTCCTGGTGGATGGTAGATGAGGAGTATCCCGCAACCTACACCCTCTCCCAGGATATACTCGAAGGATCTGGTACTTCCCAATGGCACATCCACAAGGCCCAGCTCAGACTTAAATATAATGGCCACACCCCCGCCCTACGATCCAACCTTGGGCAGTGTATCACCGAGAACCCAGCCAGAACTGCAAAGGCCAATACAGGGCCTCCATTTTCATCCAGCCAGATCTCGGTGATGCAAGCCAGATCAGTAGTTCCAACAAAATCAGCTATAATAGCCGTCTTGTTCTTAATAGATCTGGCATTGCATAGCACTGCCCAATTAGGATGAGTTGTCAGGGAAGTACTCGGCATCTTCCCACCAACATCGGAGCCCTTGGGTATGGGGACAAGACAGGGAGGACCTCTGTCCTGACTCCATTTCGACCTAGGGCACCTCTTGGACTCCACAACTTCTATCTGCCCACCCCTTTCCCCTCCCCACCAGGCCCAGTTCTCCCCCTTCTTATACACTTTCTAGATATCCCCAAAGCACAACATCTAAAATAGGTATCAGATATTAATGGGGGACAGTCAAAGGGACGTAATTCCCTGAGTCTGGTGGGGGAGTAATGCCTGACCTTCACTAAGCCTCCCCGACACATAATACTTCAGTGAAGTAGTAAAACAAAATCACAAATTCTGAGAACTAACGTCCCACCCCAAACAATAAACCCAATAAATCTAATCTTAATAAAGTCGTCTTATACCCTAAACTATAAAAAAAATTAACAAATAAAATAAAATTCCAACCCAAACCAAAATTAAAACCCACAAAAATAAATATCTAAAACACTTTGGACTGCAACAACACCAAATTAAGTCATTTGTTAATGTCCAATAAATTGAGGGTTCATTGGGTAGTGGGGATTTTTCTTGGGAGGAGGGACTAGGGATTTCACTGTTTTCAATGAGGAATTTGCTTTTTTTATGTCTTTTTTGTGTTATTATTTGGAGCTGTATGGAAGGGATGGAATGGGAGGGGTTGTTATTGGTTAAACTTGGTAGTGTTTCTGAGGGATAGGGGGAGGGAGGGAGGGGCAGTGGGAATGACTGCGTCCCTTTTGTTTTTGCTGTCAGGCCTGACATACTGTATAGCTTTTGTGCCACCAAATTAGTTAGCGGTAGATTAAAAGTTCTTTGTTCAAGTCTGCCACATGGAATGTAAAGGGGGCTCGCTCCAAGGTCAGACGGTATCAGATTTTAAAACACGCAAAGCATCTTGGCTGTGAGCTTCTTTTTTTACAGGAAACCCACCTTTTCGCATCTGAGTCTAGTTTGTTTCACAGAATGGGAAGAGCTCAGGTGTTTGGGGCTGGGGATGCTACTCAGCAGAGAGGAGTTGCTATTTTGATCAATCAAGGTGTTCATTTTACATTGCAGCATAGTGTAGAGGATTCAAAGGGCCAAAGTATTTTTATCACTGTTAGGCTGGACCACACAGAGGTCCTTTTTGGTAGTGTATATGGTCCCAATATAGACTCCCCCTCTTTCTGGATCAAACTGATAGACCAGTTAACTCCCTTTCTGTCCTTATCCATTTTAATAGGTGGTGACTGGAATCTTGTGTTTACTTGTGTTTAGACAGAACTACTAGGACTACTGCTGGCTTATCTCCAGGGCAGTGAGCCTTGCGAGATTCAATTGACACCTTAGGGCTGTGTGACCCCTTGCAGGTCCTAAACCTCTACATAAAAGATTATACCTTTTATTCCCCTATACATCATTCCTTTTCTAGGATTGATTACTACCTGGTGAGTCAAGGCATCCTTTTTTTTTTGAACTTGTTATTTATGGATTATCATATGACAAAGTAGCAAAATGTACATTCAACCAAAGTACAAATGCATTCATTGAGCAGAGGCAAAACAATATCTGTTCAGGATTTTCTTTAAAGGACTACGCAGTACATCATACTATTCAGGTACAGTCCCCCCAACCCCGAGGTACAGTATGAAGGAGAAAAAGAAAGGGAGAATAAACTCATAGGATTTAGCACTCTCACCCCAGGCTACTTCAAATAATGACTGTTTGATGAGTTTCACTCCCACTCACAGAACTGGAAGAGTTGTGGGAGGTGACCTTTTGCAAACTAGACATGGCTCAATAGTTAAGCTTACCTGTGCTCGGTTAAGTTACAGTGAAACCCTACACAAATCCGGATCCTCAAAGGGATCATACGGGGGGAAGGATAAGCTGTAGGGGGCTTTAAAGTCCACAAACTGAGCGGTGCACATCAGCACACCTAAGAAAATAGAACTGCCCTGTTGCAAACTTATGAAACATTCACAAGCATACACCCCTAATTAACACAGGGCAATTTTTTAACTTTAACTTTCAATAGGCATGCCTGCAATAATAATAATCAATCAGCATCTCAAGGTCTAAGTGCTTCCACAAAAGCCTAATGATCAAATACTTCAACCTGCAGGGTTAAATAAATCAGCACAGTCCAAAAATGTTCATTCTGGTTCCCCATCCACCACTTCCTCTGGATCCCCCGCATCCATTTGAATCAACAGCTTTTCTGCGAGGTTGGCGGCAGCTTCATGATTGATGAAAATGTGAGACTTATTTTTATGGGTAATTTTCTAAGAAGCTGGATGCAGTAATTGAGCCCTCATGCCTTTAGCAAGTAAGGATTTCTTTGTAACTTGCAGTTTCGTTTTGCATTCCTGCATCTACAATGACAGGTCTGGGAAGAACCCCAGTCTATTACCTTCCCATACGATGTCCCCTTTGCTTCGTGCAGCCTGCAGCAATGGGAATCTGGCTTCTGGTGTTGAGAGAATGGCTATAGCTGTTAGGGGATCTCTCTGGATCCTTCATGTGGCTCCTGGTGCAAAAGAATGGTGAAGGCTTGGACCACCCATATTCCCATATCCCTCAGTAGCAAATTCAGTTCTTCAAAAATCAATTTGTCCAGTGTAGCCACAAGTTCCGTTTGACCTGCTTATGGTGTGGGAAATCCAACATTATGAACACTGTGATGCTGTAGCCCATTCTCAAACGTTTCCACCTCTGCTCAGAGAAAACTGACATCGTGGATCAGGCCTGAGGTAACCTCCGATTGATGCTTGAAAGTGCTGGTAAGCTCAGCAATAGTAGATTTGTTCTCAGTAATCTTGTTGTCCAGGTCAGTGAGCTTCTGTTCCATATTAGCCAACTGCTTCTTCATTCACCTCCTGTTGCTCATAACTTGTTCAGGATTGGGAGGATTTGAGTAAAGTCTGTAGCGATAACTGCAGTTGGGTCCGCAGTCTTTGAGGACACGCTGGTCCCAGGTAAGTTGAAGTACTTTTCAAGCCCTGAAACCGTGGGCTGCTGGTGTTTTTTTAGCCCCATATTGTTCTACACATCTTTCTCTTGTCAATGATGTGTGCAAAAATGAACAAAGAATAGTAAATATGATTAATGTTTAGCAAATGTATTAAGCCCACCATGCAGCTCCAAAAGAGATGTCTGCCCCATTAGATGATCTACAGCGCTCCCAGATCCAGACATCGTTAGAGGGACTCTTGGTGCTGGTATTGCCCCTAGGGTCCTTTCGGACCATTCTTTGGTATGGTTGCAGCAATCTTTCGAGGTGGGAAAGGATAAGAAGACCATATGTAAAATTAATAACCAGCTCTTAAAAGTCAGTACCATCACTGAAGAGATGAAAGATCAGATAGGCATGTCTGGCAGGTGTAACACAGGGTCTTTGGAAAGAGTCAACCAAGACTGGGCTGCTTTTAAGTGTTTTTTCAGAGGCCCCTTTATTTGTCTAACTGCTAGATGGAAACAGCTCAAAATGGCCCAAGCCACTCGATTATTATCCATCATTTGAAACCTTGAAGGAGATTTGGTGCCTTTGACCCCAGAAGCAACCAGGCTTGAATTAACATCCTTGAGAGACAAATATGCTGGTTTGCTTCATGAACAGGCGTAATATGCTATCTTCAGCACCCACTCTACTTACACTGACCAAATGGAAAAAGCAGGCTGTTTGATGGTGCGACATTTAAAAAAGCTAGAAGCTTTAAGGGTTATTCCTTCTATAGTATCCAACCTTGATGACAGCATTAAAACCGCCCTTAGGGATATTGTTAAGGAATTTGAATGGTTTTGTTCCAGCCTTTATGGCCCTGTTTTTGGCTCCCCATCTGCACTGGATATCTAGCTCTACCCGAGAGAGTTGGATCTTTCAGCACTGTCAGAAGAGCAACAGGTTCAGCCCATTTTCCACTCGGAAATGCTAAATGCTATTAAAGACCTTGTTTCCAATAAGGTATCTGGTCCCAACAGTTTGTTGGCTAATTTTTATAGCCTTTGCCAATGACTTAGTTCCTGTGTTACACAGGCTGTACACCACGGTTTATAGCCATGGTGTTTTGGACCCTATTCTCTCGAAAGCCCTGATTATTCTCCTTCCAAAACCCTGGAAAGCTCCCAATAGGGTTGGTAACTATCAGCTGATCTCTTTAATGAATTATGACATTAAGATACCGACCAAAATATTAACAAATAGACAGGTCTGCACCAGACTAATATGTTAGGAGCAAGTGGCTTTTATGCCCACCAGATCCTCCACAAGCCATCTCCGTAAGCTGACACATATTTTCTCTTTGTCTGGGGACCCCATTGTGCCCACTGCTTTGGTGTCCTTAGACACAGAGAAAGCTTTTGATAGAGTTAGCTGGCCTTTCCTATTTGCCGTGTTGTCCAAATTTGACATTCCAGCTGTGTTTCTACCCTGGTTACAGGTCCTGTACTCGGCCCCCAGTGCTCGAATTTATTGTAATGGCATTTTTACATCCCCAATACAGTTGCACTGTAGAACCAGGCAGGGCTGTCCACCTCCCCCGTTTTATTTAATTTATATCTGGAACCATTGTTGTATAAGCTTAGGAATCATCCCCTTATTACCAGTATCTCTGTTGATACTACATCTCTACTGAATGCTGGAGTGTTCAAGGAAGATGTTCTATCATGGGGTCTCTCATGGGCTCCCAAAAGCTCAAACATAGACAGTATATATATATATATATATATATATATATATATATATATATACATTATATATCTATATATCTATATATATATATATATATATATATATATAATATATACATATATAGATATTAATTATAGGGTGCAGTCGCACCTATAGTTATGATTGAGCAGGCACTTCACTGTTAAACTCAAAATTTTACATTTTAATAACTTTGCAACTGTTCAATGGATTTGCATGAAATTTGGTATGCACCTTCCTGTGGGGTAGATTTCTTGATTTGGCAAGCCATGCTCTGGTTGGATGTGTGGTTTCTGAGTTAGGGAGATGTTAAAAAAACATGTTTTCACTCATTGACTTTGCTGGGATTTTTCTTTGAACTTGCCTACAGCCCAGATGCTTTATTTTTTTGGTCTGAAATTTTCAGGACAGAAAGGGGTTGTCTCACAGGTTTGCCTTCTGCTGGCCTGTTGAAAAAATAATAAGCCATTTTTAAGTAATTGATTTTTAAAAATTTGAAAAAAATGTTTCTGTACATACTCATTAAGCACTACAATATAGCTGTATGAAACGAAGTAGGAATCCTGGTTTGTATGGAGAAATTCCTACTTCATATGGCCACCATCTTGTTTACAGTTTTGCTTGAAATTCAAATTTAAAAACCTCCCATAATGATATTCTGGGGAGGAACCAACACATGTAGCTTGCTTATTGTGCAATCTGCACTTTATTGCTTGGAAAATGTCCTTAACATGTTCTTAAATTCATATTAAAATTCTTCATTCATATCCATGTAATATGAAGTAGGATCCTACTTTGTATGATGAAATATGAAGTAAGATACTACTTCATATTACAAAAATCCCAAAAAGAACTGTTAATGCTGACACCAGGATGCCCAATCCCCATGTCAGCACTAGATGTCCACACCCCATTATGGGACACTGGGGAGCCCACTCCCAGTGTCCCTAACAGAGGAAAACTATCCCATATATTTCCCAACAATGGGGTGCCCAATCCCTGCTTTCGGCAGTCGACCCCCTGAAGGTGGGACACTGGGGAGCCCACACCCCCCACAGCCACCAGTACTGAGTAACACTGGGGAGCCCACCCCCAGTGCCACAAAATGTTTTTTAAATACTTGTATACCTGCAACAAAGAAAACAGTCCCCTGACATCTTTTTTTGTTTGTTTTAATCCTGTAAAAAAAGGAAACAGTCCCTCATCATCTCCCCCATCCCCACCCTACCTCTTTGCACCCACCTCCCTGCACCCCCCTTACCCCATACTTACCTCCAGAGGTCAGCGGCTGTGACCTTCTCTGGACCGGGACACATCTGCACTATTCAAAGTCGAACCACGAACTGAGGAGTCAAGGTAAATGCCATATAATGGCCGCCTATGGCGTTTTGAACTTATGTTGCTATCTCAGGCATTTTTCAACATTCTTGCACCAAATTTTTAACATGTACTTTTTGGGACCGCACCTCATGAACACTGTCACTGTCACCTCATTAATTGGACCCATAAAGTGATTTTGCGGTCACTGTGCAGAATCACCTTTCAGGACCGATTAACAAAATGACAGTGCCAGTGTTTATGAGGGGAGGTCCCAAAAAGCCCATGTTGAAAATTAGGTGCAAAAATGTTGAAAAATTCCTGCATTATGAGTGTGTGTTATTCACTTTCTACAAATACTCATAACTTTTCCAATTACTAATATTTTCACTCTAGATTTTCAAAATTGCCATGTTTTCACACCTACTCATGAACAGTACAGCTGCCATTTTTAACATACTGCCCAAAATGTGTTTTCACACCTGTGGCACAGAATGGCACTGTTGCTGTGTGATATCAACTTTTGGGACTGATTAATGAAATGACAGTGGCAGTGTTCAAGAAGTGGGGTCCCCAAATGGCCATGTTGAAAATTTGGTAAAACAATTCTTGGAGTGCAGGTTATGGATACTATTATACTATCTCAAAAAGAAGGGAATTAATTGCAAAAAATTCATTAATGCATCATTTAGGGTTCCTATTATAATGACAAAAGTATGGAAATTCAGTGCTAGAGTTCCCAACCCTACCACCCCACCCTCCACACACCCATCAGGCATCGGGGTGTGCCTTGGGGTTGACGGGCCTAACTCACCCCATTCTACTATACTGTACAATCTCAGCTTCCTTACACATGGAATGGGGTGAGAGTTAGGGCCAATGACCCCAAGGCACACTCCAATGCCTGTTGGTATGTGGAGGGTGAGGGGTGGGGTGGTAGGTTTGGGAACTCTAAAGTCAAATTTCCATACTTTTGTCAATGTAATAGGAACCCTAACTGATGCATTAGTGGATTTTTTTTGCAATGAATATATATATATATATATGGAAATTATGGAAAATGGTAGCACCAGTATAGTTAGGGTTGAGTATGCACTTTAATGTTAAATCCAAAATGTTGCACTTTAATAACTTTGCAACCATTTTACCGATTTGCCTGAAACTTTTCATGCATGGTCTGTTACTATAGATCTCTGGATCTGAAAAGTATCATTCTGGTTGAGTTTGTGGTTGCAGAGCTGCAGAGTGTCAAAAAGTGTGAAAAATCCTTAGTTTTTGGCAAATTCTTTGCTCGTCTCTACAGCCCAAATGGTTTGTCTATCTGGTCCAGCATTTTCAGGGTATATGGGGACTGGATCAGGGAAGTGCCTTTTAAAGGTTTGATGAAAAAATATTAATCCATTCAAAAGTTATTTAACTTTTATGTTTCCCATGATAGCTTATGGGAAAAATATATGTGCACCATTAAACGTTCACAAAAGTACTGCAGACTTTCCTGAAAGTACCATTGGTTTACATGCAGGACTTTTGCAAAAATGAAACAGACTTTTATGAAAGTCCATGGAACCTTTGCGAAAGTTCTGCTAGTTAATAGCCCCAGAAAAACAGTTTCTTTGCCACTTCAGAGTACAAAAATGGTTAAGACTTAGGGGCTGAAATTTGCAGGGTAGCAAGCCCTTGCCCCACAGATGTGAGTTTTGCTGGTCTAGTGAAAAAATTTATACTGGTTACATAGTTACAGCATTCCAAAGTTGTGCATTTTCCCATTGGATAACATTGTGGCAGTCGCAGCACCTTTTAACGCCTATATCTCAAAAAAGGTTTTGAGATACGGATTTTTTGCTAACTGCAGCTTAAGTACATGCGAAGGTGGCCAGGTCATGAATACAACTGTGGTGGAATTTTTTCCAAAGTTGCTATGGTTACTGAAATATTGCCACATTTACAGTACAAAGGTTACTTGGAATGTCTTTAGGACTGCGCTATGTGTCTGTACTCATCAGTAGGTGGGAGCACAGGGTCCAGAGGGTCAACACTCCCACCTGTGCATACCATTTTACTAAACTGGGAGCACAGGACCCTTCTGCACTGTGCCTCTACACTTATGGGTGGGTGGGAGCACAGGGCCCAGAGGGCCCAGGCTTCCACTTATGAGTCCGATTATGCAAAACTAGGAGCACAGGGACCTCTTGTATTATGTCTCTATACTTATGGGTGGGTGGGAGCACCTCCCAGCTATGAACACCATTATGGAAAACTGGGAGCAGAGGGCCCTTCTGTGCTATGTGCACACTTATGGGTGCGTGGGAGTGCAGGGTCTGGAGGGCCTGTGCTTCCACCAATGCATACCATTTTGAAAAACTGGGAGCATAGGGCCCTTCTGCACTATGTCTCTATACATATGGGTAGGTAGGAGTGCAGGGCCCAGAAGGCCCACTCTCCCACCTATGGATACCATTTTGCAAATTTGGGAGCACAAGGCCCTCCTGAGCTATGTCTCTACACTTATGGGTAGGTGGGAGTGCAGGGTACAGAGGGCCCATGATCCATCCTATGGATCCCATTATGTAAAACTGGGAGCATAGGGCCCTCCTGCACTATGTCTCTATACGTATGGGTGGGTGGCTGTGCAGGGCCCAGAGGACCTGCAATCCCACATATGGATACCATTATGCAAAACTGGGAGCACAGGGCCCTACTACACCATGACTCTAGGCTTATTGGTAGGTGGGAGTTCAGGCCCCAGAGGTCCCATGCTCTCACATATAGTATGGATACCATTCTGCAAAACTGGGAGCACAGGGCCCTCCATCATGCAGACACAGGAGCTCAGGGCCAGAGGGCCTGTGCTCCCACAACCATATATGAGTAACATTACACTTTCTCAAAAAGAAGGGAAATTCATTGCAAAAAAACTCCATTAATGCATCAGTTAGGGTTGTCATTACAGTGACAAAAGTTTGGAAATTCAATGTTAGGGTTTCCAGCCCTAGCCCCCTCCACAGACCAACAAGCATAGGGGTGTGCCTGTATTCGTCGGGCCTACCTCTCACCCCATTCTACTACACTGTACCATCTCAGCTTCCTTTTTTTTAAATCTATTTATCCTCCCATTTCCTGACTGCCCCCTTTCACCAGCCTCCCCAGCCCTGTCACCCTGGCATCTACTGGATTCTCTTCTGGATTTCTAGTGAGGTGCCAGCTAGCCAGAAGCAGCACCTGTGAGGGGCTGGCATCATCTCACCAGTCAAGGTATTTCCTTGTTTCTCCTGCCTCTTCAGTGTGCAATGACGCCAATGGCCGAGCCATGCATACTTCTACTTACAGCATGCCAGGCATCTGCCCCGCATCCACCCCTTCATATGGGTCCATTGCACCATCCCCCAGCTGCTGCTAGGGAGCAGGCAGGCAGCAGACTCCATCCCCTCCCCAGGAAAGGAGAGCTGTCCTCTGGATGCTTGATCCTCTCCCTCCCCGGCTGACTGATTGCAACCTGCTCACACTGTGAACATGGGTTGTCAGGGTGGCAGGAGGTAAGGCACAGATGCCTAAGCCATCCATTCCACTGGGCCAGCAGACTCAGCTTCATTACAAATGGAATAGGGTGAGAGTTAGGGCTGATGACCACAAGGCACACCCTGACACCTTTTGGTCTGTGGAGGGTGGGTGGGATAGGGTTGATAACCCTAACATTGAATTTCCAAACTTTTGTCGCTGTAATGACAACCCTAACTGATGCATTAATGGAGTTTTTTTGCAATGAATATATATATATTAAAGTTGAGCCAGTCCAAATTCTCTCATGGGGATTTGCATATGTTTCCCACAATGCTTTGCATTATTATGGTATATGCAATTGTTTTTTCTTTAAAATTCAGCTGTATGGCCAATATCCTCTGGGATAACCCATGCCTCAGGGCATTTAATCTGGGGTTCTTTTGTTGTTCTTTTCCTTCTCTATTTTGGGCTCCCCATGACCCAAACAAATAACATCCCCCCTTAAGGGGTGGCTGGCTTCCTCTCCCTGGGCTAAGACACTGATATGGCACACTGATAAGTCCAAATGAAGATGAAACACTTGTATGTTTCTGCTGTTCTTGGCCTTTGCTGATTGCACTGTGAGGCCTACTGGCACCATACAATTCTGCTTAGAGTTGAGTCAGTCCTAATTTTGTCATGGGGATTTGCATATGTTTCCCATAATGCTTTGCATTATTGGGGTATGTGCAATTGTGTTTTATATATATATATATATATATATATAAATTTGTGGGCATTTGCATATGCTTCCCATGATGCTTTGCATTATTTGGGCATGTGCAATTTGTGTTTTCTTTAAAATTTAACTGTGTGGCCAATATCCTCAGTGATAACTCTTGCCCCAGTGAATTTGCTCTGGGGTTCTTTTGTTGTTCTCTTTTCTCTCTATTTTGGGCTGCCCATGACCCAAACCAATAAGATCCCATGTAAGGTGTCTGACTATCTCTCCCTGGGCTGAGGTACAGATATGGCACACTGATGAGGTCAAATGAGGATGATATACATGTTTGCTGTTCTCAGCCTTTGCTAATTATATTGTGAGGCCTTTTGGTACCATGCAATTCTGCTTAAAGTTGAGCCCATCCAACTTAATTTATGGGCATTTGCATATGATTCCCATGATGCTTTGTGTTATTTGTGTTTTTTATATCCATACATTTTTCATAATCTATATATATATATATATTACTCAAAATCAGTCAAAACCTTGATAACCTATTCTTGACTATAAAACAGAATTTAGATAGATAGAAACTACTTCATTTAACACTCTGGGGTAGAATAAACATCATTAAAGTGAATGTTTTTCCCCATTTATTCTACCCCTTCCATATGCTTAATCTTTACCTTCCCCTGACTTGGTTTAGTAAGTTCATACCCTTATATCTAGTTTCATTTTGTCAGACAAGCACAACCGATGAGTATATAATAAACTAGTGGTCTCCAAATGGCTGGGAGGGATTAGGGTGCTCATTTTACCTCATATTACTTTGCTAGTCATCTTAGTAAATATCTAAGGTGGATTCCTCATGACAGTAAGGAGGCCCTTCATCCATATTCACTAGAAATACCACCAACAGCTTAATCTGGTTCAAGGTCAGTTGACACTCATCTGTATCCACTTCCACTGGTCATGCCTGAAAATAGGCAGAATTTGTCTAGTGCACTTACCCGGTCAACAAAAACGAAATAAATAAATATACTCCCCATGTTGCACTTACTTTGGTATCCTGTGATGATACTGATGGAAAATGAGTGACTGCCAAAACATCGACTCATTTTCAATGATATCATCAAGGGCTACCCTGCAAGGATAGTGACCCTACAGTGAAAGCAACTGTAGGGAAGAGTGATTGGAAGGGGGGATAGTGAAGGGAAAGGGAGGGATAAGGGAAGGGTCCATAGGGGGCTGCTCTGCCCACTCCAGCTAACCTAGCCCTGTGGTTTGATGGTGAGGGTGGACAGCTCTGGCTAAGCAGGTATGGGGTTCAGGGCTGTGAACCAGGAGGGTTATAATTTTGCCGCTACCTGTGGGTGTGGCACTTAATTTTTCCTGCAAATATGGGCTGTGCCTCTTCCCCAACATGCACTCCCCTGGAGTTAGTAATCTTTATGGAGGTTGGTGGAGAGGGCAATGTCCCTCATGAAGGGGGTGTGGGCGGGTGCAGCACCCCCCCCTTAAAAACACTTTTTCTTTTGCCGGATGTCAGGTCGCTGGCAAGTGTATATCACCGATTTGCTTTTTAGTGATATACACTCATCATAATAGAGATCGCTATTTTGTGATCACTATTATGACATGAAACCCTTACTTATGTATCCTCTGCTTGGTATCCCATCAATAGAGTCAGAGAAACAGCGCAAGGTAATGTGGCTGATGTCATATGGGTGAAAGCAATGTGAGCAATCTGGTGTTGGAAGTATGTGTTATTGTGGGCATGCTGATGTGTGACAGGTGTGCATGGGGTGTGGGGGTGTGGGATGTCTTAGTGGGTTGTCTTGTAGCTGGTGTTTTCGGTTGTGCTTAGATGTTTTCAGTTGCACTTGGATACCAGTGTGTCCTGTGAGTTGTGTATGTCAGCTTGGTGCAGTGTAGGTAATGGAGGTTTGGTGGCAGTTTTGTGCATTTGCCAGGGTGTTCTGTATAGTGCAGACTAGTGTGATGAACATTTCCCTTCTCCGCATCAGTTCTGCCTCCTGGCCATTTCTATCCCACACCCACTGTTTCTCCCCTGGCTCTAGGTCTGCTCTTCCCCAATGTACCAGATGAGTGGAGGTGTTTACATATATTAGGGGGTGTTGGGGGAGGGCAGAGCCCCCCATATAATGTGTTGTGAAGGACCCATTGAGGGACTAATACCAGTGTTTTAATTGCTGTGTCTCTTTTCTGACTGGTGGTAGCAGGTGTTTGATTTACGTACAGTACTTCTCACGCTCTGTGTGATGGCCAAATTGCTTGCTGCCCTGTTTACTTTTGCTTGGGTGCTTGCAGCTGTGTTATCCTCAGTCATAGTTTTTCACCTTATTGTGGGTGACTCCTCTCCTTTATCCAAGTCTAATGTAATATAGTGGCACAGGAGGGCCAGTATAGTTATGGATGAGTAGGGTGTTCGATGTTAAACCCCTAACTTTGCACATTAATATCTTTGACACCGTTTGACAAAAATGAGCTGATATTTTGCAGGGTTGAGTAGGGTGTTCAGTGTTAAACCACTAACTATGCACATTAATATCTTTGACACCATTTGACAAAAATGAGCTGACATTTTGCACGTGTTGTCTAGGAGGCAATATCTTCATCTGTGGACTTTTTTGTGATGGCAGCTTGTGCAGTTTCTAAGATCTACTTATCTTATTTTTTCATAAAAGGCTAACTTTTTTCAATACTCAACATGGGTTTTTTTGCTGTTACCTACAGCCTACATGGAATGAAATTGTTTCCCCAAAACTTGCAGGGAACATGTGTCATGTCCTAAGGTAATGCCTTTGATAGGTCTGGTGAAAAAATATTAAACAGTTCCAGAGTTATAAGGCTTTAAAATTTAGTGTTTTCACTTCTGAGCATGCGCAGTAGGGTTTTTGAGATAACGTTCTGGTGCAAAATGAATAAAATTGATGTCACAGATGTCCATTTTTGATTTCTCGCCACTTGCTTACCACAGCACCAAACATTTTTTTTGTGCCATTCCAACCACTATGTTGTTGATTTTTTCCATGAACTAACAAGTGTGGAAAAAAAAACAAACATCAGAACCTAACTAAACGAGACTCATTTAGCTAGATTCTGATGTTTGTTTTTTAACATAATGCCATAAATACCTTTTCTATGCACCCCAAATCCTGGTTGCCCAGCTTAGTGAGAGGAGCCATTCCCTATGTTCTCTGTATGAAAACAGCAGGACTTTCTTGACTTCTGCAGCTGCAGCTTGAACTTCTGCTGCAGTGTGAGCTGTGAGCCACTGTTTTCCTGGTGCCTAGTGGTGCCCCCCCAACTCCATTGTGTCCCTGTCAATGTGTAATGTTGCCCAGGTGTCTAGTGGCACCCCCCACCCTTCCGATCACTGTCTACATAATCAAATAATTTTCCCCTGGCGTCTAGTGGCACCCCTCACCCACAATCACCACTCCTGTAATAAAATAATATTTTTCCTGGTGTCTAGTGGCCTCCCACCAGCCGATCACCATTCCCATAAACAAATACTTTTCCTGGTATCTAGTGGCACCCCCACCCACCAATCACCATTCCCATAATAAAATAATATATTCCCTGGTGTCTAGAGGCACCCCCAACCCACAGATCACTGTCCCCTTAATAAAATAAATTCCCATGGTGTCTAGTGGCACACCCCATCAACAGATCACCTTCCCTGAAATAAAATAATATATATTTTCTGGTGTCTAGTGGCACACCCCACCCTCCCATTGGTGCACAAAATCTGCAGTAAAGAAAATGGTCCCTCAATGTTTTTTTTTCCCAAACCTGCAAAAATGAAAACAGGCCCTCACCGATCAGCCCCCCCTCACCCACACCTCCCACTAAGCACCCACCACGCCACATCCCACACCCTCTAGTGCACACACCCTCACTCACCTGAATAGGTCCCTGGTTCAAAATCCATGCTCCGATCAAAGACATGTCTTGCTGCTGGAACTGCTGACTGCATTATGAGAAACTAAGGTAACGTGGTTCAATGTATTTCAAAGGGGTCTCAATCTGATGCATAACTCAGCCATTTTTCCATATTTTGACACCAATTTTTCAATGTGGCCTTTTGGGACTCTACCTCATGAACAAGGTACAACAAAAAGGAATGGCACCGACCACCAACACCAATGCAGATTTCTTCCAGTGTTTTAATATAACAAAAGCATAGTGCACAGCAAACAAGTAAAGCGGTTACTCACATCAGGTCTGTTAGCCTCCCAACCAGTTTCATGCTTGCACGCCTCCTCAGGAGATTGTGACCTCATTGCACCAAGTGTCCACTTAATTAGTATTATTATTTAAAGTGAACATAGCAGTTTCATAACACTCATATATAATATAATGTGATTTAAATCAAGTCAAACCTTAACAGTGCAAACATCTTACATGGCATTACTATGATCAGTAAAAAAATTAAAATAACACTTAGTCCTAATATTTAAAATGTACGTGGACTCTTAATTTTATGTGTTTATAATTAATGATCATGTACTTCATAGGTGCACGTGTAGGTCAATACTTAAGCTAAAAAATCTTACAACCATCTAAAGTTACCTAATGTTGCTATTTGGTATATAAAATCATATTTACCCAATGATTATTTTTAGCAACAGTTTATACTGCATAATGTCCCTTCCTACCTTACTGTTTTTCTATTTTGTGGACATTCATACAGTTTATCTAACGATATTAATTTTTGTTTTAGCATAACTTTGTCTAGTCCTGCTCAATCAGCTATGTACATAAAGCATGACCTATGTTTCCCATATGTTATCAGCAGCATCAATGTGGCCTTTTGAGGACCCCACCTCATGAACAATGTCAGTGGAATTCCACAAACCCATCCTGAAAGGCAACTTCATGGTCGCTTGGTGAAATCACCTTTCAGGTGGAATTTGAACATTTTCACTATCTTGTTCATGAGGCGGGGACATAAGAAGGTATGTAGAAAATTTGAGGTCAAAATATGTTAAAATGGCAAAGTTATGCACATGCCCTGAAATTTTACTGTGCTTGCCCATAACTTTGGTGATTTCACATGTTTTGACACCAAATTTTCAGTATAGACATTTTTTCACACCACCTCATACAACAAATGTGATAGCTGTCATTTTTCAGATCCTTGTCAAAATGTGTTTTCACTACTGTGGCATAGAATGACATTGCGGTGGCACAGAATGATGTTTTGATGGGGATTTTAACATTCTCAGCACAGTATTCATGAGGTGGGGTAAATACAAAGCTATGCTGACAATTTGGTTGCTGTTTTGTTTGAAATGCAAGCGCAGGGCCTGTCAACATACATGTATTTCTCTATGGAGGGATGGGAGCGTAGGGCAAAGAGGGCCCTGTGTTCCCTCAAGAAAATGAGGATTCGATTATACTATCTTAAAAAGTATGGTAATTCACTGCAAGAAACTGTGTCAATGTACCAGTTAGGGTAATTTAATGCTACAAAAGTAGGGAAATATGCATTAGGGATTCCCACCCTAACCCCCAAAAGCAGCAAATTGAAAAAACATTAGAGTTTTGGGACTCCAGAGTCTTGGCGAATAAGTGGTGGGTTCTTCCTTGGGGGTTGTCACCCCAAGTGCTCCCCCCTTCCCCTGTGAGCCCTGCATGAAGAAAGGAGATCATGTGTGACATTTTTTGGCTCATGGAATACGGTTAGCATTGGGGTTGACAACTCCCAAGGAAGACCCCACCACTGATTCGCCAAGACTCTGGAGACCAAAAATCCTAATGCTTTTTCCTTTTACTGATTGGGGAGTGGGGGGGGGCATTAGGGTGTGAAACCCTAAAGCCACATTTCCCTACTTTTGTGGTGTTAAGTTAACCTAACCAGTACATTAATATAGTTTCTTGCAATGAATATATGTTAAAGTTGTCAGTTGCTATTGATTGCTCTTTATGCAAAACGTGTTTTTCTTCCTGCTGTAAATATTGTTTTGAACTGTTATGCTTTGCCTCCCATCACCCTCCCGGATGCATCTGGAAATGAACTGCTACTCAGCTCAGGATGTCTTTCCTGGTGAAACTTTTGAAATAAATTAGAGGCTATTGAGCAGCTGGGTTTCTCACCTTCTGCATTGCCTTTAGGTTAGTTTCTGGACACTCCCAAAAAAGGCTCAGTCTGTAATTGGCATTGCCTTTAGGGTTCATGTACAGCTAGGTAGGGCCTTAGGCTAACATTTTGATAACCCCAATTTTTAAGGTGGGAGGTAAATGTCTTAGCAGGGATTGCCTTTCTTAACTGAAGATTGATGGTGTTTGCAGCCTGCTCCACGAGAGTACGTTCATGCCACTAAACAACTTATACCATACATTCCAATTGGGTAACACATTTCTTTTAAAACTTTTCCAACTCAGACATACAGTTGTGGCACATTTAGGTCCAGATCCTTGGTGAGCCAATTACAATGACTTTTTAGACTTGGCTGTTGATCTGGCCTCTCAATCACATCCTGTATCTCAGCTATACACCCTAGTCCTTACTGCTGTATTTCCTCATATTGATGATCCCTATTGGGATATGGTGTTTCCTATCAGCCATTTTATTTGGACTTACATATGGCAGCACATCCATACTTCCATAGCTAGAGCTAAGTGTTGCCTCATGCAATTTAATATTCTCCTTAACCCACACTATACCCCTCAAAGACTGTTTGAAATAGGCTATATACACGCCCAAAATTGTGTTAGATTTGGTACCGCTGAGGGTACCCAACTTCATGACTTTTGGGAGTGATGTAAAGTCCACCCATTATGGGATGCCACTCTTCTGGGTGTCAACCAGTTATTTACTCCTGAGATATGCATAGTAGGGGGTTACAGTGGAATCTTGGTTAAGGAGCATAAATATTCCATGGCCATGATCTCAATCTTGGTTAAACAAGTTGTTCTCCAACACTGGTGGGACCAAAACCTTATACATCAGCAATAAGACACGATGAGGTGTGCATTAGACAGTTCTAACACATGGCTAGGGGGTGTAGTGAGGCATGAGGCTGCAGGCCGAGTGCATCCAGTTCCCTACCCATGAATTAGAACTGTCTAATGCCAATCCTCAGAGTGGTTTATTGTGCTTATAAAATGGGTCTGTGTATTCAGAAATTGGATTTCTAGATTTAGCCATGCATTAGGCACTTCTAACACATGGCTAACAATCAATCAGATTGCTTAAAGTCCTTTGCCCATTTTATAATGTATCTTATCAGGAGTGGTCACAGGAACTCCTTTTAAATTTGCATTTGAAGAAAATGATTTCCAATATCCATAACCAGTTTAGTTCTTATGACCAAGTGGAGTAGGCATCACACTCTATTTTCAGTTTAACTGGCTTGGAGTGAACCCCCTTCTAACTCTGGCTCTTCACTCCTGTATTGCTTTGTTCCATTGTGCCACGGTGATAACAATCACTTGCTCTAACTGTGTCACTTTATACTTATTACTGGTGGTTTGTTTTTAGGGTTCTTAGGTCATACTTTATTGTTTCTAGTCTGGGCGTGATTCAGAATTTCTCTGCTCCCTTGAATGTAGGTGGAAGGGTTGGGGGTGCTGTTTGGTTTTGCTGTTTTACCATGTTGTTGTGGTTATAACACAATTTATAAATAAATAAAATTAAAAAAAAGAGCCAAAGGAGGAAAGTACTGGGCACCACTGGAACATGGTAAAAATAATAACCAAAATAAACTGGCGCATACATTAAACAAAATCTGGCCAGAGCCCATAGTGCTGCAGGAGAGGAATCTGGGTTAAAAATATCAAACATTTTTTTTTTATTTTTACACCACATTCTCAACACAGCATTGTGATGACCCTGCCTCATAAAGAATGGCAGAGAAAATGTTCAACTCCTGGCCTAAGGGTGATGTCGTGCAGTGACTGCAAAATTTTTCGGCTGCAAACACACATTTTGGGCAGGAGTTGAAAAATGACAGCTGTCACATTCATGAGTAGCTGTACTTAAATGGGTATGTTTAAAATTTGTGGTAAAATATTGGCTATTACCAAAGTTATGAGCCTGCATTTCCACAATTAAACATAGCCTCATGACTTAATACTGTAGGTGAACATACTATAATCATAGAACACAAGAATGTGCAAAGTGTAATGCCACCCCATGTTAGATTTATTCAAGGCCAAATAATGCAGCTAGTCTTTTCTTGGCATTGAAAAAGTTTCACTTGGTCCACAGGGAGGAAATCTGGATACAGTTTTACTCAATCAAGCCCTAAATATCATGATATCAGGGCAGAAAGGGAGTTAGGGTGCACTCGGATGGAACTGAGGTTAAAGTCAAGAAAATTTATTGTGATGCTGTACTCTATAAGGACCATGCTGAAAGAATGCAACACATATGTCAAGCAGAGAAACATCAGCTTGGCATAGATGCTGAATTCTTTGGTGTGGTCTTATATTGCAGCAAGATAAATTGTGTCAGTATTCATTTATGGGGATTGTGAAAAATGCCAGATGGTTGTCAATTCTGACCCACTTTTTTTTCTTCCTTGATGACACAGCTGCTGCTTCAAGAAAATGGGCACTGTAGACTATTATGATCCATCATATTTTCAATAACCCCAACTGTTTACACCATGTGGGTCACTGTCCCACATAGGAAAACTGTCCTTTTCACTCCTCTCTGAGTGCAGACTAAGCCCCTTTTTGTGTTGACAAATCCTCCCCCCATCTGCCACTTGCTTAATGGCAGTGAATTTATGTTGCATTTTAAATTCTGCATATTTATGCAGTTGCATAAAATGCCTACTGGCATCCTTTGTAAGATTTCCCTCGTCAGTTTCTTCATATTTCCTCCAGTGTTTACATTTACTGCAGCAGGAAAAGAGAATGTGTTCAGTACTAAAAATAAAAACACGTTTGCTGGTGGGTTTTCTGTTTAGATATCACTGTTAAGGAGAAGTCGCATTTTCAAAACAGGAATGCCTGGAAGGATCTAACAGATAATATTCAAATTTATGTTTACTAGTAGTTGTTACCATCTTCTCCCTATAGAACAGCAGGCTGAGATGGGACATGATCTCAGTCTTCCCATTCTCAGGGGTATTGACAGGACTGAATATATGGATATGTTCTCCAGTAGGACACAATGATATGCTCTGAAGCTCACTAATGGCAAGTTTAGTGATAACATTAGGAAGCATATTTTGTCCCAGAAGGTGGTGGCCTTCTAAAATGACCTGCCAATAGAGACTGTGGACATGAAGACAGTAGAGCAGTTCCCAGTGTTGCCCATCCCTTAGTTTTTGCCAGCACTGAAACCATCAGTGTGAGAATCCTGCACTTTCCCTGCCCACGCTGCACCTACCCATGTGGATAAACAGAGGGCTTCAGCCTCTAATGCTGTCAGTCTGCCACCTTTCATCAGCACTACATCTATCACAGTGTGAAAACACTGGACCGTCTGTTCTACACTGTATCTGCCCCAGTGGATTTATAAAGGGTTTCAGTCTCTAGTGGTGCCTGTCCCTTACTACTCGCCAGTCACACACTGTACCTGTCTCTGTTGATAAACAAAAGGCTTTAGTCCCCAATTCTGGCAGTCCCTCCTCACCATTCACCAGGACTAAATGCAGACAGTGTGGAAACCAAGCACTGTCCCTCCCCCACACTGTAGCTGTTTATGTGGATTAGTCTGTCCCTCACCTCTTACCATTACTAAATCCATCACAGTGTGGGTAAGCTTGCACTGTGCCTGACCCCACATGATACCTGTGGATAATTTGAGGTCTTTATCCACTTTTTACCAACACTAAATTCATCACAGTGGGTGAGGGGGTGGGAGGAAGCCTGCACTGTACCTGCCCCCCGTGGATAAACAAAGTGCTTTAGTTTACTGTTCAGTGCTATCTGACCTGCAGCTTTTATGAGCATTAAATACATCAGAGTGGAAAAGTCAGCAGTGAACCCGATTCTGTGGATAAACAGAGTTGTTGTAAGCCCCCACCTTTCACTGGCACTGGACAGCAAATATACAAAGGCAGAATAGAAAAAATATGAAAAACAGAAGAAAATGGTATCAGATCCCAATGGACTGTCTGTAATTTGACACTGTAGTCTGCCTGACTGCTTCAGTGCTTCAATAAGGGAAATTCCAGTATGCATGGAGATAATGAGTTAACCCCTAAGCTGCTGAAAGAACTAGAATGAATATATTTGATTGACCTGGACAGATGCTCAGTCTTCAGCCCTGTAAGGGTTAAATTGAGGGGGCTACACAGAGCAGCAAATAGCAAAAAATCAGAGGTGGAGTGCACTATTTTGCAGTTGTGGACAGATACTTCCAAAAGTTGAAAATGGAAGTTTCACAGTAAGCTGTTTTTAGAGCTAATGCAAGAGGCCTACAGGTTCCGCCTAGCTGCAGCCCTAAAAATTTAATATGCAGCACATTTATGACATAAGCTCTGCATCGTCATATCTAAACTTTTATGCTGTTAGTTGGTCTAACAGTGTACATTGAAGGTTTGAAAATCTTGCCCCCGCTGTTTGTGTGTTAATATGTGCACATAATATGAAAACATATTTGATATCTGCAATTAGTATTACAAGATCTATAAACGCGTAACAATACTCTTACACATTTTATATACATCTTTGTCTACTCTGTGTACTATAGTGTACAGTAAATGTATAATTAATATTTTTTTATTTTATTTTAGAACTTTTGTTGAGATGGGAAAGGCATATTGAGTCAAAGCTTGTTCCAAGTGTGTCAAAGGAGCACACACAGGTTAAGTGACTTGCTGAGGGTTACAAACTATCTGCTGGATTTCCGGGTTGATAGGGTCTTCCAGTATAAGTATATTTCCAGTATATGGATACACTGAAACCATTTATTTCTATCAAAAGAGTACAAATGCATTATTAGTATATTGATATAGTAAGGGTGGATCCCCATTAGGTTAATAACTTAACTTCAAAGTTAAGCATAAATAAATTAACTTCAAAGGTGTTTATGTATATGACGATAGCATGTAGAACTAACTACAAGCTTTCATTTAAAGAAAAATAAATGTTCCAGTTGTTGTAGCAGTAGTAGTAGTGGTAATAATAAAACTTAATTTTTGCACAGCAAATACTCGTTCGGGCAATAACGCCTATTTTTATGTGTACACCTGTTACATACCAAAAGCTGTATTCAAACATCCACTCTGCACAGAAAAGAGATACCAAATAAATATAAAAGGTTACTATTTTTCCTAAAAATAAAAACAATTTAAAACTTGTTCCAGTTCTTGCATAGCAGCCTATCGGATGAGATTTATCATTGCTTTATTTTCTGCTGCAGTGCTCCAGCTATTTCTTGCCATAACAACCCTGAAACAGATGCACATTTCCCCATATCTTAACTTGGATATGGGAACAATTATTCTATAGACTTTGGTATCTCTTATGCTTTGACTTACTGCCAGTCTCTGGGTCTGGAATAAAGTCTGATATGGAAGGGGCTACCATCAGTTAATAAATCATTATTATCCATTTCAGGTATCTTCTAATCTCCAAGGTGGGCCATTTTTCTAGCCCTAAAGGTTCAAATGTTAGGCCTTTATGATGGGCTGGGTTTTCAAAATGTCATCCAGGTTTTCACCTTTATCGTCTGTTTTGTAACCAACTGTGCTCCGCAACTGTCATCCACCTCCAGCCTTATGTAGCATGGAGGAGGGCTGGAGTCCATGACTGCAGGGCACCATTTGTGCACGTGGCTCCTGGTTGGGGGGTGTACACCAATCATGGCAGCCCTCTAGTCAATGTAATGGACCCCTCCCCAACAATAGGCTTGTGGAGCATATCAGGCATTATACATACCACTGTCTGCCAACCTAATGCAAGCATATCCACTCCCCAACCCCCATGCCCAGATCACTCATGCAGTTATTTGGGATCCAGGTCAGACAGTCCCAGGCAAGGGTACTCAGTGGGAATTTGTCATTAGTGCACCTATGGGTTTTCTGTTGGACACCCAGTACAGTATGTGTGTATCCCATCCCTATGTGCTATGTATCATTGTGCATTGGGCCAGCATACCATAGTGCCAAGGGCCGACTATATATTTCTTTTTTTTCATATATAGGTTTTGTGCCCCCGAGCCTGGCAGGTGGCTATGACTCTCTCTAGGTGGGATTCATCCTCCATGCCCAAGCATCCCCACTGTGACTGACACCATAATTCCTGCATGGCTTACCCACTGTGGTGGGGCCAGGGAAGGGAGTGCCAGCATTCCCCCTCCTCCAGAGCATCATCTAGAATCTGGGGTGGCCACAGGGACTTGACAGGCCTTCATGGGGCCTACTAGCTCCCTTTTTCATAATTTTCTCCCATCCCCCCAACAATGTAGAGACACCAGATACGTGCCTCCCGATCTGGCACTCAATGAGCAGGATGACAGAATCTCCCTTCCCCGAGAGAGGAGAGCAGTCCTTCGGACACTCAATCCTCTTTTGCCCCTGCTGACCTCTGGTGGTCCAGGCTCATTCCCCAACCCAGGTTGCTGGCATGGCATGCAGTGCAGCAACCAACACCACTGGGCTGGCCCCTTATGTATATTTTTATGTTTCATAATTAAAATATAAAAGTCCTAGGCATCTTAGAACTTTATTATGTCATTCTCTGAACCTTGTTCTGTTCTGACCCATCTTTGTTCCTTCTCAAATAAGCAGGAAATTGATTTCATTCAATAAAATTCTTACACAGGGCACCAGCTGGGGCATCCATCCTAGCAGTAGTTGCCAGAGCCTACTCAGCCTAAGTGTATAGGGGCAATTTGCTGTGAATATCTAAAATGTCAGTTGCTTAATTAAAAACTGTCAGTTTTATGAGTAGAAGGCTATTTTCGCATATAAACATCCAACATCTGCTGCTTATGCTTCTACCCCACATGTACATTGGGTTAGCATGGATTATATTATCTATTTCATTTAATGTTTTTTTTTTTCTTTTTTTTAGGTTTCCTGTTACGTACTGTTTCCTTCCTCTCTTATTATCCATGAGTGAAGGATTGCTAGGGGCAATCCGTATCTCCTTGAAACCATTATTTTTCATACCACTATTGATTGCTGAAAAAGGCTCCATATAAATTCCCTCAACCTGAATGGGAGTAATGCTCTTGCTTTAGTTTTCAAAAAGCTTTATAATAAATTGAACTGTGTATGTGTATAAAGCTTGTAAATCAATATTGGGTTAACAAGATCTATAATCAATAGGGGTCAACACCACTTCTGATGACAGCTGCTAAAAGGTGTGAAGATTGTTGTAGCTGTGTAGAATCAAAATTCTCTTCTATGTGGTGTATTCAGTTTCCCAAATAAGACTCCAGACTCCAGTCAGCTGACCAGTTCTTCACTTCTTCAAACTTTCTCTTCTGATACCCCTATTGAAGTCTTTTCTGTCCTGGACCAGATCTGACCACTCATTTTCATTAGTTTATTAGCTTTAAAAACCAGGCAAATCATTCTCACAACTAAAACAGGTAGCACCACTCAAAAAACATTGCTATAAAAACTATGTTTGTTCCAGGTTTTGTAACAAAAGTCAACACACCTATATTGTTTCAGTGCCTTTTTGGTGTGGTCCATTTTGCCAAGGTTGTTGGATGCTGATTGAGCTGCTGATGTCATTTGGGGTGCTAATCTACTCTACCTGTTAGAAAATTGTATTGTTAGTAGTATTGTGATGTTGGTAACCTCATTGCTGTTGTTCATTGTCTGCTTTACAATAAGTTTTAGTAGGGGACATATCTGTGTTAATTTCTTCTAGGAATGAATGTGTTAGCCCTGGTAAAATGGTCATTTTACTGTGGAGTAAAAAGTATATGAGCCTGAATGTACTGTAGGTCAAGTAACAACCTGCTTGGGAGAAAACACTGGGCTAGCCAGTGTATTGAAACTCTTAGTAAGGTTTCAAAACAGCATTATCTCTCCCACCCATATTTACAGGGAGATTTGATAATTGTTTAGTGCCATCCTGAAAAATCACCTCTATTGAATTGCAGGTATAAATGATCAAAGCCTTACACCACAATAAAGTTATCCAGTTTGTAAACCTCACAGCAATGTACTACTCTCCCTGACTTCTGCACAGGCTAAAATGATCAGTTTAAAGTATTGTTATGCATTATTGGCACTGAACATGATGAAACCACAATCAAACAACTGACTGTCTTTCATTGTCTCACCATAGGCACAGAGCACAGACAAAAATAATCTTTGCAGATTTCAGCAATGTGACAATTTCCTGGCTTTTTCATAGATGAGCTAGCCACTCCATCATGTGTTTCTGTTCTCACTCTGCCTTTTATAATCGACCTGCAACCATACTTATTAATGTATTTATTGTTATGCTTGATGTATATTTATTCTACATTTTTATTTTGCGTTGTGTACTTTTGTAGCCTTTATTTGTGCTGTTACCCTGTCCCTGAGTCGCACCTAGAAACATGCCTCAGCTCAGTGTGCTTTTCCCGGTCACCAAATTTTAAATAAAAAACAAATAAATAAAAATTATGTCACCACGGTGGAGACATGCTGATTACCACAAGGAACAGTTGGTCTCAGCATCTAGCAGTATGGCAGAAGCAGAGCGTACAACAAATGGCTATAAAGGGTATGAAGTGGTAGATATTCATATACAATACTGGGCAGACACTGTTATTATAATAATATTTAATGAATGATGCTTTCATTTATTGATTGATAACTAGGATTACAAATACCTTTGAACCAGGGGCTCATTTATAAAGCTTCCACATCAAAAGGACAAATAAGATATCACAAGTTAAACATATGACAACAATAAGGAGTCCAGAGCAGTGGTGCACAACTTTTTTTTTGTGGAGGGCCAGACTGAAGACTTGAGTCAAGGCCGAGGGCCAAGGGCAACTGGCCGAGGGCCACTGTTAAATGACCCGAGGTGACAAATGTCTAGCAAGACATTATTAAATCTACACAAAGAACAAATCAGAATGTACATTTATCTGTTTATTTGTTTGTTTATTTATCAACATGCTACTAAAACTAAAAACAACAAAAAAATAAACAAATACTGCAAGTGGAAGGTGCTAGGTCCCTGGGGGCGACGGACAGCTGCTGTGGGGGCCATTTGTGGCCCCTGGGTCACACATTGTGCACCCCTAGTCCAGAGAAATACAGCATTGAGAAATACAAAAAGTCACCTTAAGTACATGGTGTTAACACACTAGTTCAACAAAGGGAATGCAGTCCAAAAAATAGTAAAAAAATTACTGCTGACAGTTTAATTTCTGTAAATGTCTTTGCATATGATCTTTAACTCTTTGGAAGGAGAAGTCATCTTACTGGAGGATCAACATTTCCCTTAGGAAAGTAATAGGAGGAGAAATAGTTAACAAAAACTAAAAAGAGGGCCAGACCTTCTAATGGACAGGTTCCTGTAACTAAACAGTGAGTCAAGTCCCTGTATTCACTTGGAAGGAGACCTAATAAGATCTCAAACATTGATTCCTGACCAGTGACCTAAGTAAAATACAAATTATACTTCTGCAGATAGTGTAATATTTATTACTAATAGCATAGGGAATATGGATACGATATAAAATGGAGAAACAGCCACCCACTTACTGGTGTAACATGGTGGAGCTCAAACCAATGGTCATCCCCACACTAACAAGCCATGAACAAAAATAAAAAATTAAAAACAAAATGCAGTAGCTACGTTATAAATCCAGTACTGATTCAGTTCTGGATGCAAAATAGTAACAGGTAGCTTACACCCACAGATAAACCCTGGTGCCTTGAGTCAACAGATCCTTCATC
Source organism: Neoceratodus forsteri (assembly GCA_016271365.2). Taxonomy (NCBI): domain Eukaryota; kingdom Metazoa; phylum Chordata; order Ceratodontiformes; family Ceratodontidae; genus Neoceratodus; species Neoceratodus forsteri. The sequence goes on from CM057453.1 coordinate 1,270,857,373, forward strand.
GGGGGTTTGGTGAGGTGAAAAAAGTCACACTTAAATACCCAAACACATGAATAATTCACAAGCATTAATTACACACATATGTGAAGGTGCTGGCTATATACAAGTGACATAAAAATCAAAAAGATAGTAAGAGAAATCTCAATGCAAGGCAGTACAGACTGGCAATGATAATCCAACATCTTTTAAATGCTTCTATAAATTCATGTTTAGATACCTTTTTTAATACAGTTTTAATACTACTTGACAGTGAAGAAAACACACTCCTCTCAATAACACCATAGACGCTTATAAACATTACTTAAATTGAACAGCTAATGCGGAATGTCCTCGCTGGGCAGCACTGACATATAATTAATAAATCAAAAGCATCTAACTTGTACTGTTTCGAATAGAAAGGTGTCAAGAAATGAAATCTGGTGCTAAACTTTTAAAAGGCTGGTGTAACATGGTGCCCTGTTCATCACACTCCTGCCATGTTTCCACTTACCTTGAAAACACCAAAATCTGCAACAGCCATAGTCACAGTTACAGTCCCAACTCCCAACAACACATAAGACACAACAGCCCTATCAGGGTAGAATATTGTAAAATAAGTATGAAATAAAAATGAAATAAAACACAAATCCTCAAGTTTTGACTGGAACTGAAAGATACAGAGGTTGAATGTGTAACCCCCACCTGGAGTACTGTGCACAGTTTTGGAGGCCACAACTCTGGAAGGACATTGACAGGAAGGAAGAAGTCCAGAGAAGGGCAACCAGGATGGTGCCACTGTTGCAGGGGAAGCCCTATGAAGAGAGGCTTAAGTACCTCAGCAAGTATACTCTGCAAAACAGGAGAGCAAGGGGTGACTTGGTCAAGACCTTTAAATACCTCACAGGGGTAAATAGGGTGCAGGGGTAGAGCATCTTCCAAGTGAAAACAAGCACCAGGACTAGGGGGCATGTGATGAAGTTGTAAGGGGCAGGTTCAAGAGAGGGGAAGAAATACTTTTTCACTGAGAGGGTGGTGGAAGCATTACATCAACTCCAGTCAAAGTGTTGGAGGATAGAATAGTGATAGGCTTCAGGCATGCATGGGATAGACATATAGGCAGAATAATACAAAAACAGGGAAGAAGGAGTGACACTGGGGACCAGCTAGGGTCTGAGGAGGTACAATAGGTAAGAAATCATTGGGCACTGGGTGGGCTAGGTGGTCTTTTTTTGCTGCAGTTTTTCTATAGTGCAGACCCCTAAGCCTCTAAGTGTTCAAATTAAAAACAAAGGGAAAAAAAGATGCCACTAAATGTAAAAAGCAAATCTAGGTTTAACATAAAGTGCAAATTGTGGATCAGAGCAGTGATGGGTGAAAAGAAAATCAATTCAACTAAAATCTGGAGCCAAGTAGCCTCAACCCCTTTATGTAAACCAAAGACCAGGAAATATGCTATAGCACAAGTCAGGAAATGAACGATCAACATAAAGGTAAGAGGGATAAAACTCAGCAGTAACTAGTGTGTAAAAAACAGCCAGACCCTCACAAGAGCCTGAGCCAATCCTGCCCCTAAAGTTATTACGAATCACTCCCCACTTTAGTAATGGAGCTGCTATAGAACTGTTGCATTACAGCCAGTGAACTGAGGCTGCACTGGTCCCTAATATGGTGATTGTGATCCTTGTGAGAAATGTGACCAATAGGCAATGATCGGCATGCCCCACGGCCATAGGATGGGCATTCCAAGTTGGAAGTTACTCACTTAGCCATATATGGAAGATGCTAAGCTGAAAGCATGGACACCTTTCAACAAAATAAAAAATGCAATGAGAAAAAAAATAATGTGACCTAACTGAGAATTGAACCCAGCCACCCCAATACCTTCCCATGCTCTCCAAATGAGCAATCTGGCTCACGTGGCTGTGCTTGGAATTCTTATCACTTTCTTTCTCTGATTGCATTCCCTGCAACTAGGAACAATTGAGATAGTAATTAGATATTGTGCAGTATTATTTAATTGAAGAGACTTACAGCAAGAAGAAAGAAATAATGTGACCTTATGGGAACTGAACCCAGGAACCCAGAATACCACCCCGGTGCTCTAACCCTGAGCTGTCAGACTCACATGGCCAAGCCAGGGTTTCTCATCACTTTCTTTCTCTGCTTGCATATCCTGCAAACAGGAACAATTGAGATGGTAATTAGATAATAGGCAGTATTATTTCTTGAAAAACTAATTGTGAAAAGAAAGAAATAATGTGACCTTATGGGAATTGAACCCAGGACACCAGAATACCATCCTTGTGCTCTACACTCAGCTGTCAGGCTCACATGGCTGAGCCTGGGATTCCCATCATTTTCTTTCTCTGATTGTGTATCCTGCAACTGCAAAATAGGAAGGGATGAGGGCTAAAGTGTAGCTGAGGGCCTTAAACCTCACAATGGGTATTACCCCTCTGAAAAAGCCTGAGAGCAAGGGCCATTTTTCAATTATGAACTTTTTAATTTCTAAATTGTCTAAACTGTTAAAACTGTTTTAGATTAAATGGGTTTCTCTGTAGTGACCATGGCAATAGACAGAATGTTTGTTGTTATATTCTCCAGCCATTTACTAGTAAATAATCAGGGCCCCTAGTGCTCTGGGGCAGTATTTTCTGATTTCTGCGGCATGATTTATTCACTTCTCTGGCAGAACGCAGTCCTGTCATTGGCTAAACATTCTGTGATGTCATCAATGACATCATATGCTGAGCATAAAGGAGGGGCTTCAGGATAAACGAGATGGGAAAGAAAGCCTGACACTATGGAAAAACAGTATATTTGAATGAAAATTCACCAAAAACAATGAATTCTGTGGCACTATGTATATTCTGAGGCATGATGCAAATTCTGCGGAAAATTCCGCAACCACAGAATCGCAGAATTCAGGGGCCTTGCTTTGAAATAATGCATGTTTGCTTGACCAATCCACACATAGGTTTTAGAAGATGACACTTACAAAAGGTTTATGATAATGAAATTATAACCGCAAACAAGCAACAGTGTAGTTATTATGGTAGCCCTCTCACATGTGAACAAGTCCAGAAGATTGCGGTTTCAAATTCTAAATCATAGTCTTGAGCTCATATCAACTGATAACATTGCATTTCATGCCCTGCTGGAAGTGCTGTCCTTCAGATGGGATGTCACATCACAGCCTCTTCTGCTGCCCAAAAACCAAGGTGCTGTTTTGCTGCATGTTGAAGATCCCATGCGAAACAGGGGAAGCCATTTAGGGCAAGATCTACCTCTTTGCAGATGACCTCTTTGCAGATGATCTGCTTATGGTAGACATGGAGGAAGCAATAAGGGAACTCAGGTATGATCTGGTCAAGTTGGAGAGCTGATCAAAGAAACAGCAACTGGGCATCAATGCTAAAAAATGTAAGGTGTTTCACGTGGGAAAAGGAATCCAATAGTGCAGTATGAAATAGGTGTGGTAGGAATGGAATGCACTGCTTCTACTTCAAAACAGTCAAGGCTCACCAAGTACACAAATTTGTTACCAAAGCCCTTGGTAAATCAAGATTCAGTAATGACTCCCTCGATCTCAAAATCCTGTCTCTCACACTTGATGAAGTGCTTGGTCCTCTGACCAGAATTTTCAACCTCTCCCTTAGCCTTAGCCAGTTCCCGGACAGATGGAAATCTGCCACTGTCACCCCAATCCATAAAAGTGGTGACAAAACTGCTCACGATAACTACAGACCTATTTCCCTACTACCCCCACTCTCCAAGGCACTAGAACACATCATTTCAGACCAGCTCACAGCATACCTGGATACATACAACATCCTGTGCAAGCAACAACATGGGTTCCACAAAGCTCACAGCACCTCCATAGCCCTACTTGAATTCACTGGCGCAATCCACAATGCATTTGACTCCAGTGAACTACTAGGCTCAATCTACATTGCCTTAACTAAAGCCTTCAACACTGTCAATCACTGCCTCCTGCTTGTCCAGCTTCAGAACACTGGGCTGTCAACCGACTCCATTGACTGGTTTAAGAGCTACCTTGAAGAACGGTCCCAAACAGTAAGAATCACTGATGCACTCTTGGACCCTAGACCAGTCCGCTCAAGAGTCCCCCAGGGCTCCATTCTGGGACCCTTCCTCTTCAGCCTATCCTTAAACTCACTGCTGGACAGCTGCCCAGAACAAATAATTCTCTACACCGACGATGCTGTGATCCTCACCTCGGACCCTGATCCAATCCAATTACAAAATAAACTTCAGTGGGCCTTCTCCTCCATTGAATCCTGGTTCCTAAATCATAAACTGCTTCTCAATCAGAAAAAAACAAGTCTATGGTCTTCTGCAGCCCCCACAACAAAAGCAAACAACTCCACCTCTCCATTGCAACCGAACAAGGAACCATCCTAGAGCAAACACAATCGTTCAAGTACCTCGGCATCACCCTTGATCCCCACCTCTCATACTCTGTCCATATCGGCAATGTTGCAATGTCTGCCAATGTGAGGTTAGGCATATTATTCCGGCACAGGAAATACCTAACCCCAGAAGCACTGTCAGTGGCCATCCAAAGCTCCATCCTCAGCATCATAGACTATGGTCTTATCATATATGGGTCTGCAACTACCGCTGCTCTCAAATGTATCGCAACCTCCCTGAATAAGGCCTGTCATCTCATCACTGGCTCACATTGCCGTATCCACACATGTGACCTTTATTCCCAATCTGGATGGCTTCAACTGGACAAATGCATAAAATACCAAACCTGCATCACGGCCAAGAAAATTATAATGGGGCTTGCCCCACCTGGTGTCTGTGCCCTCCTTAAGCCTAGACATAGGAACGTAACTACAAGGAGATCCAATTCCCATCTACTACATATCCCATGATGTCGCAGGACTCAAGGACAAAGATAATTCACCTATCGGGAACCCAACTGGCTCAACTGTCTTGGCAGTGACATAGGGACCGCTCCAACACTTGGCCTCTTCAAGTCCAAGCTGCGCCTCTCACTGCTTGTATCCTGCAATTGCCCATCTTAACATTTCCACCATTTATTTTTTATTTATTTAGTTTTTGTTGACTGGGTATGTGCAATAGACAAATCCTGCCTATTTTCAGGCATGACCCCGGGGAGGGGGATACAGATGAATGCCAACTGACCTTGAACCAGATTAAGCAGTTGGTGGTATTTCTTATGAATGAGGGAAATTTGGCCAGGACACCAGGGAAATTCCCTTACTCTTTTCGATAAGTGCCATGGGATCTTTAACATCCACCTGAACTACCACCAATCCAGGCAGATGGGACCTCGGTTTTAGCGTTTCATCCAAAAGACGGCACCTCAGAAGTGCAGCACCCCCTCATACTGCACTACACTGTCAGTACTGGGATATTAACCCAAGTGCCAGCTGCACATTCCACAGCACCCAGCACTTACAATCAGTCTTTGCACCCCTAGCACCTTACCTGTCATATTCCCTCGACAAGGCCCCCTGGCTGCACTGTCTCCCAACCTCGCCCACCTCCGCTCCGTATCTCCACTCCTGCCCCGCCCCCAACCACCTCCCAGTACTCCCTCACCTCTGCAACTCCTTCCCCTCGATCTCCTATCCTCACTCCCCCCACCCACCCACCCTCCTTCCCTTGTCTTGTTCATAGCTCAAGTCTTTGTACTGGTTATTACATGTCTGTAGGTCAATGACTACATGTTTATAACTAAAAATGATGACTGTTGCACATGCTGACGTGGGACCTTTGTAAAAGAGCCTCGGCTCAAAGGTATTGTAATCCTAGATTGAAATAAATAAATAAATAAAAATAAATATGAGGAAAAGGACATGGAAACACAGACTTTGATGGCAGATAAGGACCGCTTGGTCCATCCAGTCTGCCCATTTCCCTACCAATTGAATAAGCTGCAGATCCTACTTAACCAACAGCCTACTTCTTCCTACCCCTCACCAGAATTGGTTTATGTCAGCCCCATGTATTCTTGAATTCCCCCACTGTTTTAACCCCATGACCTCTTCAGGAAGGCTGTTCCATGCGACCACCACCCTCTCCATGAACAAATACTTCGTCACGTTGCCCCTGAGCTGCCCCCCCCGAATCTTCAAATTGTGCCCCCTTGTTCTTGCACATCTCTTTTTCTAAAAGATGCTTTGTTGATTCCCTTGAGGTACTTGAAGGTTTCTATCATACCCCATCTCCCTCCTTTCCTCAAGGGTATACATATTAAGCTCCTTTAGTCTCTCTTCATATCGCTTCTGTTGCAGACCCTGCACTATTTTTGCTGCTGTCCTCTGGACTGCCTCCATCCTGTCTATCTCATTGTGGAGATGGGGTCTCCAGAACTGCATGCAGCACTCCAGATGGGGTCTCACCAATTGTCTGTACAGAGGGATATCAACTTCTTGTTTTCTACTAGTGATGCCTCTCCCTGTGCATCCCTGTAGGACCTAGGGGGTCATGATACTGGAGAACTTAAAAACAACAGCACACTATAACAAGGCTGTGGAAAAGGCACATGGGATGCTGGGATGCAACAGAAGTTGGATAAGCAGTAGAACCTAGGAGGTGATCCTCCTGTTGTGCCGGTCACTAGTGCAACCACATCTGGAATACTGTGCAAGGTACTGGAGTCCACTCCTGAAGAAAGGTTGTGACAAAGTTTTATGCAGTACAGCACAGGCCAACCAAGATGTCCTAGGAGTCAGGTGGCAAGGCATTTGAGGAGAGGCAGCAGGACCTGAACATGTACTCACCCAAGAACAGGAGAGAAAGGGGAGACATATTCAAAACTAACAAGCAACTGCACATGATAAACAAGGTGGATGCCAAGGAAAGGGAGAACTCACATAAAAACTTGCGGTGGTGGGGGAGGTGAGTCAAGAGGGATGTCTGCAAGCACTTCTTCAGGGAAAAATTGTGGACAAGTGGAACAAGCTGCCAGAGGCAGTGGCACAGGCCAAATCAGTGCACAGTTTCAGGCAGGGATGGAACAGGCATATGGGGTTAGTTTGAAAAGGGGTGAAAAAAATAAAGGGGATGGATGGCCACTAGGGCTATTGCAGAGCGGTTAGGTAGGGTGGGCAGATTGTATGGGCTGGGGTGGCCTTTTTCTGCCATTATAGTCTAGTTCCTATCTCTATAAAAGTGGTTCTAATAACATTATCCTTGATCATTTGTAGCATTGCTATGCACTTGACTCACAGTTTATTTATCATGTAGTCACTTTGCTTCTAATAACTGACTTATTGCTGCAAATCACTTTGCATTGCCGTATGTTACATGTGAACATTGCTAGTTAACTCTAAATTCTACTCAGTTCTATGCTTTCCATACTTGTAATGTGTACATGTGTGTCGTCAAAAAAACCCTTGTCAGATGAAAAAGCAAAACTCTATTTTAATGCTACTTTTTATATGAGGTTATAGTTCAATTCTTAAAGGCTGACTGGTGCCCCTAGTAGAGGTGTACACAGATGCTAATATTCTGATTTAGAATTCGGACAAAAACATTGGGGAAGATCTGGACTTGGTGACTACTTAATATAGAAACAGCAGGAAGAAAAACAGACTGCTACTATAACAAACTCTAGCCAGAGCCAGTACAGCTGCAGCCGAGCTTAGGGAGGAACATGGTGGACTGTGCTGCCATGTCCAAGATGGCAGATGGAGTTCACTGCACATGCATGTGACTGGCGCATGCACACTGAACTCTGGGGAACTGCAGCACAATCTGCCATGTCCAAGATGGTCGGCAAAGTGCTCCATGTATGTGCAACGACTCGTGCATGTGCACTGAGCTCCAGCAGCCATATTGGACTGTGCTGCCATGGCCTGGAGTTCAGTATGCATGAGCCAGTTATGAACATGTGCAGTGAACTCTGCTTGCCATCTTGGACACAGTGGACAGTGCTGTGTCACACCAGTACCACTGGACAAAATAATGTGGGGTGAGGGCACAGGGATTGCCGTCCACCTCCACTATAAAAAAATATGCATTTGGTATCTGGTGAGCTCGCTTTTCACAACAGTACTCGCAAGACATCTGCAGGGCTATGCTCACAGCAGCTGTAAAAACAGAGGTGTTTGCTCATAAATTTAATGGACTGCTAATGATGGATGGATTCCTGAAATTATTAAAGTAAATCAACAGCTAACCCATATCTTCACTACTGTTACAGATTTGAGTATGAACTGCAGTGGTGTGGTACTGTGATCTACAGGGGATTTCCAGAGGAATTTCGTCCTAATCAAAGGGAAGAACCAGATGATTGGGTAGGACAGTGCACGGTAGCATCACGTAGACCATGATACTGATTAACTGCAGGGATCTCATCATTATCTGTTCTTTTTAATTTCTGAGAAAATGCCCTGGAGATTATCACAGGAAACTCACTAGAGGCTACCAATTCTTTTTATTAGACTACTTCTTTATCATGTTCTAATTCGCCAACCACTGTTATAAAACAGATAGGGTGAAGACAAACTGTAAAGTTTTTTTTTCAATTCAAAGTTTAAGATAAACTGTAAACTTAAAAATATTACTGGTACATTTTGACATTTTGTTACATACAGCAGGAAATATACCTCACTGCCATGACCCCTTTTACATTTGCATTTTCATTGGGTTGCTGTGGTAGGGGGTTGTCAGACACAGGAGCTCTTCCTGGGGTCTATATGTTAGAAAAACAACACTAATGCATGTACATCAGGAGTGAAATAATAACACAGTGACAGAATGTTATAAGAGAGAGAGACGCAGGTTTGTACTGGGCATTGCTATTAATGTAGCCATGGCTACAGAGGAGACTAAAAGCAGATCCAGTTTATCTTGTTCTTGGGGGCCAAAGTAGAAACACTGTATTAGCAGTCATCCCTACTGCAGTTCTTGTTCTTCAACCAAAAAATAGATTTGTTTTTAAAAGGCAGTGAAAGAAGGGTTTCTCCTGAAGATTGTGACAGAATTCACTGTTTCCATATGAGGCTGCTGCTCATTATAAGAAACCACTGTGAGTAGAAAATTGGTTTGCCCTTTACTGCTTCAGGAAGCAGTGACACCTACTTCTAGGCAGAAGTTTATAATTGAATTGGCCAAAAGTAATTAAAGGCACTGATTAAATAACCACCAAAGTGAAAAGTCTTACAATAAGTGTTTTCATTTGTTTTCATGTATTAAGTAGTCACATCAAAAATGCAGGAAGCCTCAGCTAAAATAAGAATAGAAAAAGCACACAGAGTGACAAGGAGCTAGTATATATCTTAAAAAGTTGCTGTGTTTAGCCTGAGAACTTTCAGTTGTCATGCACGATAAGTGTCTGTGACAGTTCTCACGAAAGCAATGTGACAGTGTTTTTTTTCCCTTTCACACAGAGAGGATTCATGTTAGGGAACTAAGATGTAGTATCTGTCCCAGCTGTCAGCACATTAGTCTTCAAGTTATAAACCCATTAATCTGGGACACAGGTAGAATGAAATTAGCATCACAAATAAAAGCCGAGGTGGTGGGTGCTAAAACCATTAGTGGTTTCAAGCATGGTTGAGATAAATTGAAGGGTGTAGTGGTTACTCAGGGTGACTAACAGGGAGGGGAATAAGGGGCTGGATGGGGAGGGCTAGAACCCTGAATGGGAAATAGGTCCTGCGGTTACATAGGGATCCATGGGCAGACTGGATGGGCCATGATTCTTTTTCTGCCATCATTTTCTAGGTTTCTATGTTTCATAAAGGCCCTCTGCTTATCTTTAAATGCCATTTTCACCTGTTCAGTGAACCGTAAAGGCTTCTTGCCTTCCCTGATATACTTTACACACAGGTGGTTGGCTTCAACTTGGTGACTTAAAACCATGGGGAGAATATCCCCTGCAGAGCATCCAACACCAGCTCCTTCAGCACCTGGTATTCACTGGAGCTATCCTATCCAACTACAGACCAGGCTCAACCTTGCTTAGCATCTCTGATCTCACAAGATTCAGGCTCTAAGATGGTAAGGCTGCAGGCAGTGCCATAACAACTGCTGTTTGGGTTCTCAGCATCTCCTGGAGTAGTACTTTGTCTCTTTTTTCATTCTGCTTTAATGGCCTGTATGCTACACCTACTAAACACTTTTTCTTCCATCATCAATAAGTTATATCTAACATGAGTCTACCCCTTCTCTTTGTATGGCTGATCTTCCCACTGGGACCCTTATTCCCTCTTATACATAAATAACCACTTCTCCCCCTTGGTATCCTCCTTGTCTCCTAAACATTAAGTTACCTGGTATGTTCAGGTCCCAGCTATGCTCCAGGAAGCACACATAAAAATCTGTATTAAAACAAGGTAAACTAAATGGTGATGATGTAGATAGAATTCAAATCTGGTTGCATTTACAATTGAGTCCAAGTAGATTGATCTTATGTATAGATGGAGTTGCTTTAAAAAGCATTGTGTTTGGCATAGATGGCTGTGGATTTTGAGGTTGTAAAATGATCCCTGGTTGGTTATTTTAGGCTTTATGTAAATCTGAGATTAGTACTTTGCGAAAACCTAGCCACCAGTCCAGGAGCCAAAGAAAACCAACTCAGGTGGTTAGCACTGGTGATCACAACTATTGGCTGCAAAAGGTAGGGTACCCCGTTTCCCCAGTAGCTATAATATAGGCCCAGTCCTACGCTGATTATGGCATGAGAGACATGCAGTACATTTTCAAAAACATTTTAATTATTTGCTGAAAATAATGTTTGGAGGTTGCTATGTTGGCCAATAAAAACACAAGAATATCTTGGGTAGAAATGATACCTTTATTGGCTAATGCTTTAGAACATCTTCAGCCAATGGTGGCTTAGCAGAGCCCCTCTGCATGTGCAGCGAATTGTAAAATCCAATAGAGCTATCAAGCTTGTAAAGGAAGATCAATTTATCTTCCTAGAGTTTGAAAAACAAATGATTCATGACTGCCAACGTGTTCCTGGTCATTGGTCCAAACTGAAAGGTGCTGGGACTAGCTAGGAGTGGTGGCGGACTATTAGACAGGTTAACACTTGGCTAAGGTCTGGTGCAAAGGGAATGATTTTGTTTTTCTGGCCAGCTGGAGGGTGTTCAGTGGCAAGAAATACCTTAATGCTCATAATGAGCTGCACCTACACCCCAGTGGAGTGGTAGTAGGGGTACTGGCCAGAAGAATTAACAGTACTGTTAGGAAGGATTTACACTAGAGGATAGGAGTCAGAGGGCTGGTGCAAAGGATCACTATGGGCAGAAGACAGATGCAGGGGATCATACAGAGAAGGACAACAGATCAGCAGAAAGAAAAGAGACCTTCAAGGGGTCATGAAAGCATGGGGGGACTAAAATCCTCTCTTGCATGCAGGCTGACACTAGGAGTGCACCGAGCAAGAAGAGTAAGCTTGAGGGCCCCATGTCTTTTGAAAGCCAGGATTTAGTAGCCCTCACAGAGACTTGTTGATAAGGGAATGGAAATGAATGGGACACTGATAGAGGGATATAGACTATTCAGAGGGATAGGCTTGGCAGGAAGGGGGTGAGGTGGTTCTCTTTCTAAAGGGAGGAGTCACTGTGGATGACAGGGGGGAACATTGGGGTGGAGTAAACAGTGTAACAGAGTCCATCTGTATCAAGCAAGGGAAAAGGGGACAAGAAGTAATCCTGGGAGTGTGTTACAGACCCCTCAAAAATCAGTGGAGAGTGATGCACAGTAAAGTGTTCTACAGTACTCTGTCAATTGCCGATACAAAAAACAATTATTTAAAAAAAATCCAATGTGTAAACAGATAAAGGGGAAGGCTTTAGGTAGCTCCTTTGCCCCCTCATATGCCAATGTATCTATGTCCTGTTTGAAGAGTAATTCATTTTCAATAATACTTAAAATAATGTGCACATGCTCATTCATTGAAAGGGCTCACTGAGGCTCATTTGTAAAAGACCTCAGTTGGGCTGCCGGCCATGGAGATGAGTTAAGAGCTGTGCTGGTGGCCCACAGTGAGGTCTTAGATTGAGGGGGCAGGGGTGGGATTATTACAGGACAGGGTGGGGGGTCCACTGGACATCATGGAAATTTTTTTTTAATTACATTATGACTACTGATGTTGGGCCCAGAGGGCGGCAGCGGCACTTGTTACGGACAATGGGGGATGTGTGTGAATCTCAGGGGTCATTCTTCATTTGGCCAGTGATCATCCAGGGGGATGGGGCCACTAGACACCAGGGAAATTTATTTTTAATTCAAATTATGGATGGGGAACAGGGCTGAATCTCAGTGGGGGGGATTCTTCATATTGTGGGCTGGCAATCGGCCAGGGGGGTGGGACCACTACACACCAGGGATTTGGGGTCTTGGCTGAGGATAAAGATTTTAATATTAGCATGGACACAAGGGAGGAAAACACTTTTTTTTAAATATTATCATCCCCCTGGCTTGTCTCAAATGCAGAAATTTCACCCACAGATGGTGAAATTCTGCATTTCGCCAGATTGAATTTTGCATTTCGCACCAGCAAAATATTTCATGAAATGCAGGGACTACACAAAATATTTTGCTGAGCGAAATTTTTTTTTTGTAATCCATATTTTATTAGGTTTAAAACTTTTCAACATACAGTAATGCACTTTTGTATTAACAGATACCTTGTTGCAGTAACATAACATTATTTGCCCTGGCCGGGTTAAAACCCATGGACGAACAGACTAATGGAAGAGAAATAAAATCCACGTACACTTCTTACATAGCTTACAGACAACAGACTTTTTGAACCACAGTGAAAGACCACATACAGCAATCAGTTAGTTACTTTATACTTCAATATACTTGTGCATAGCTAAGATCTTATATTACCTGAGCTTCCCTAAGACAGACCATAGACCTGTAGTGAATCATCTGTTTGGTATTGTGAGCAATTGTGGGGATATGCCCCTATAGGCTCTGTGCAGATAAGAGGATGCCTGTCCCTGAATGTCCTAAAGTCCGGCGAGTAACTGCCTAGAGGTTTGTATGTGTGAAACATGCTTATCTATGTTCCTGGGCCACTACTTAGACCTTTCCCTAACCCTCATCTTGGTCTGGGGTGTATTAGTGGAGGGGTTCTGGCTTTCGATAGTTTACACAGGGAGATGAGAGGAAACCGACCCATGTGGCCTGGTATAAGTGTAATCTGTCCTGTACTGCGTGGTTGACCCTCTCACTGCTGGCTAGTTTTCCTAGTTACTGAATCCACTCCTAGGTTTCTGGGGCTTGTTTGTCCCTCCAGTGTCTAAAGACTATTCTCTTAGCCATGGTCAGGGCTCAAATCATCCATCTCTTTTCCCCAGCCTGGAGAGCATGCCCCATTGGCCGGGGGGCAAGTAGTAATTCAGTAACACTAGAAGGGAGCTCCAGTATGTTGCTAGTAGTGGGCAAGACCACAGTATGTGCGTGATTGTGCCACATCCTGCCTGACATCGCCAGCATTTATTTGAGGGAGATAGTCCCCATGCTGACAGCTTCTGTGGAGTTCTGTGCCACTAGTATAGCACCTCAAACTGAACAAACCTACTTTGGGTGTCCTTTGTGGAGGTCTTAACTGATTGAGGATGATGACTATGCCTAGCTCTTCTACCCATTTGTCTTTGACTCTGAGAGTGGTGTCTGAGAGGAGCTCCAACAGGTAATCGTAAATGGCACTACTACATGGGGGTGCACCTTTATCAGGCCATAAAAGTGTGTCCAGCTCATTGCATTGCAACTCCCAGCCTTTCAGGCCCAGGGTGCTTGAAATGGAGTGCCTTATTTGGAGGTATCTCCAATGATGTTGTTTGGACAGGTCAAACTCCACCTGGAGTTGCTGGAAGCTTTTCATGGTAGCTAGATCCATATGTTTAAGGTCCCTTAGATTCCTAATGCCTCTATTGGTCCAGTCTTTAACCATCAGGGGTGCATTCCCAACTGTTAAGTAAGGGTTGTCCCAGAAAGGATAGAATGTAGCCCAGTTTGAGTCCCATTTAATCAGTTTGTGGAAGTGCTTCCATACTACAAATGTCCACTCTGGACTGTTTCTTCAAGGGGCCATAAAACTGTGTCGCCATCAGCAGGGTTATTTCAGTACTGAGACTTTGCATTCTGCACAGATCAATGGTGATACCTACTTGCTCCAAGTAGCTGTCCTTGTCATTTGCATTATGGTGTAGGCCATGACTTGGAAGTAGAAGTCCGGAAGTTTGAGTCCTTCCTAGCTTAGAGGGCTTCTGAGTTTAGCCCAACTAAGGTGGGTTGGGCTCTTGCCCCAGAATAATGTCTTGATCATGTCCTGAAGTTGTTTAAAAACCTTGGGCTCAATACGGAGGGGTATGTTGTCCAGTACATATTGGAGTTTGGGGGCAGCCATTATTTTAAAATCCTGGGCTCTGCCCCAGTTGAAGAGGTGCAGCAGCTCCCATCTCTTAATATCTTTACCTATCTCTTCCAACAATGGGGCTAGGTCATCCTTCCCTAGTTGCTGCAGGTTCCAATAGAAGGAAATTCCTAAGTATGTGAGGATCTGGGGAGCATGGGCCAGTCCCCAGGGGTAGGTGGGTAGTGCAGAAATAGATGGATTTGAGGCCAGGAACTGGGATTTTGAAATATTTAGTTTGTACCCTGATAGTACACTGTAGGTATCTATCAAGTTAATTAGAGCAGGGATGGACTCAGCTGGATCCCAGAGTGTGAGCAAGACATCATCAGCACATGCCATTGCCTTGTGTTCTCCACACATTACCACCCCTTTGATGTATTTGTGCCTTCTGATGGCTTGAAGTAAAGGTTCCAGGGCTAGTATAAACAGTAATGGGGATAACAGACAGCCTTACCAAGTGCCCCAGTGTAGCCCAAAGGGAGCAGACGTCCATCCATTGGTGATGACCTCAGCTGTGACATCCGAGTATAGCACCTTGACTCAAATTCTTTTTTTTTTTTGTAATTCAATATACTTTATTGTAATACCACAGTAAACCATGACAACAGAGGTGGTGAGAAAACCTCTCATTACAAGTAGGAGACACTGTGAAAAGGAAAAAGAAGACCTTACATAAAACATTGGGATAAGCATCATTAGTTGTCACCGATATTACAAACATTTCTAAATATCTAAAACCCCTTAATATAAACCCTCCCCTAATAACCGAATACAGGAACCAAATTAATTGTTAATAATAGCTAGTTATAAGCCCATACCTAACTGTGATTTCTATCAGTAATAAAAATCATAATTTCTTAAGGTTTTCATATTGTAAGTAGTGCATCCAGAATACCCCATTTACTTTGATAGGCTGGCAACCTGTTATTCATCATGGCAATATGTCTTTCAAATTGTAAAGCCAATAGTGCTTCTCTGTGCCACTCAATAATAGAGGGAGTCGACTCATCTATCCAATGCCTCATAATTATCAGTTTGGCAATGAAAGATATAATGGCCATAAAGCCTTTCCGCTGTTTAATTGTTTGTGATGGGAAGCAACTGAGCAGGCAAACCTCAGGTGTAAATAAAGGCTCTAAACCCAATTGAGGATCTATTGAATTCTGAATAGCTTTCCAGAAGATCTGAATTTTTGGACATAGCCATACCATATGAAAGAGATCTCCATAGTCCTCTTTACACTGGTGACATTGTGAAGAGGAGAGCTTTCCAATCCTGTTTAATTTTGCTGGTGTAAAGTAGAGATTATGCATAATATTATATTGTTGCAGCCTGAGTCTGTCTTGTTTTATAAGTTTATATAGGTTAGCCCATATTTGTTGCCAAAAGGTAGGGTCATCACTAAGGGATAACTTCTGCACCCAGTAATAACAAGTTCCCTGAGGTAACCCCAGATCTAAAACTTGCAGTTCTTGATAGACCTTAGATATGGAGTGCGGCTGATCAGCTATACTTAAAAGAGAGGATAATTGTGCTTTGGTAGGTTCAGCTTCCACCGACTTTTGCATAAAGGCCATCAAAGCTTGTCTAACTTGCCAAAACTTAAAAATGTTCCCTCTGGCATCTGTAATATTATTGTAAAATTGTGAGTAAGTTAAAACTTTGCCAATACAAACAATGTCTGATAATTTAAGCCCAGCCAAAGGAGCCCAAAATGTCAAAGAAATGGGGACATTTTGAATTTGCAAGTGTGGGTTGTGCAGTAAAGGTTGCTCCAAAGATTTATGCCAATTATTGTTTCAATAAATCTGAATTTGGTGCAAGGCTTTCAAGGACCATCCGATAGGAGTATTTCTAAATGCTTTGGGAATTCTATAGGGAGAGGAGTACACAAGGGCCATAAGGGTACATGAGTTCTGAGCTACTAAGGTTTCTTCAATAGATATCCAAGGGGGTAAATATGAGTCAGAGTCTATTATATTTATTGGGCAGATCCAATATGTCAACTTGCTAATATGAGTAGCCACATAATATTTAAAGAAAGAGTGTAGGGAGAGACCACCACATATTTTTGAGGCTGTACATTTATGGTAGGCTCGTCTGACTCTCTTCCCTTTCCAAATGAATTGATTCAATAACCTTTGCAGTTTACAGAACTATAATTTAGATAAATAAAATCCCAACATGCTTAAGGGATAAAGAATCCGGGTAATACGTTAATTTTGACTGTATGAATTCTGGCCCAAAGAGAAAGAGGTAGTATTCCCCATCTGGCTAAATCCATTTTTATAATACATAGTAATTTACTGAAATGTTCTTTAAACATTGTAGATATTTCCCAAGTGATTGTAATACCCAGATAGGTTAGAGAGTGAGAAACCCAATTCAGACCATATTCTTTTATATCCCCGTGTAAACCTTTCCCATTTAAAGGGAAAATTTTGGCTTTGGAGAGATTAAGTTTGTAAAAGGACACTTTGGAAAAAAGTTCTATTTCTTGTAATAGTGTTGGGATATTAACTGCAGGGTTTTTGATATGTAATAATACATCATCAGCATATGCTGAAATAAAGTGTTGCTTTTTGCAAATTAAAATACCTTGATCCTTATGTGAAATTACTATTCTTCTAATTAATGGCTCTAGATAAATATTGAATAAAAGAGGAGAGAGGAGGTAACCCTGCCTGGTACCACGAAATAAGGGGAATGACTTGGACAACACCCCGATGCACCAGACTCGAGCAGTCGGACAAGAATATATTAGTTTAATCCATTTCATAAACCCTAATGAGAATCCATACCGTGTCAAAGTGGCATATAGAAAATCCCAAGAAACTCGATCAAATGCCTTCTCTGCATCTAATGCCAAGAGAGCAGCTAGAATATCTGAGTTTCTGGTATGAACAATTAAATGGAGTAATCTACGTAAATGATCATTAGAGGATCTGCCAGCCATAAAACCAACCTGTTCGTCACTAATGAGTTTACTCATAAAAGATCCTATATGGGTTGCTAAAATTTTGGTTAATATTTTAACATCAACGTTCAATAGTGAGATAGGACGATAATTCTCAGGATACAGAAGGTCTCAATCCAATTTAGGAAGTAAAGTAATAATTGCTTGGAGAAAGTTAATTTCAGAGAAACCGAATGTATACCAAAAGTTAAAAACTTTTGTTAAGAGGGGTGTAAGTTCCTCACTGAAAGCTTTAAATAAATTAGTTGAGAGACCATCAGGTCCTGGAGATTTATCACAGGTGAGTTCTGCAATTGCTTGCTTAACTTCCCACTCCTGAATGGAAAGCTCCAGCAGACCAGAGTCAGGTTGTGACAGTTTAGGTAAATTAACCGTATCAAGTAACCTCTCGATATCTTCTGGTGACATTTTGTCTATGGCTGGGATTGCATATAGGGTTTGAAAATATTGCCAAAAAACAAAGGCAATTTCAATTGGATCTGTAGTTATAGAATCATTCTGTGTTGTTCGTAGTGCAGCTATATACCATGTGGATTCTACTTGTTTAAGCCGCATAGCCAGGAGTTTGCCTGCCCTCTCTCCTGATTCTAACATAAAAATTTAGTCCGCTTAAGAGCAAGTTCTGCCTTTTGAGACATCAAAGCAGTATGCTGAGCTTGCAATTTGTGTAGCTGAACCCACTCCTCTTTTGTTGAATGGCAACTAATATTATGTTCAACAATCTTGATAGAATCTAATAAAGCCTGAGCTTGAGCATTAAATGTTTTCTTTCTAATTGTTGCTAATCTAATACATTCACCTCTAAAAGTGCATTTCAGAGCTGCCCAGACTAAATCTATTTTAGTAACTGACCCAATATTACTACTTAAAAAAAGGGAAATCAATTCTTTAAGATGATTGCAGGTATTGGAGTCTTGTAAAAGCTGGTTGTTGAAATGCCAGATAAAATCTCTTTTTGGTCCAAATCCAAACAAGTAACTAATGTAAACAGGAGAGTGGTCAGATATTACTCTAGTATGAATGCCTACATCAATAATATTTGGAAGGTTACGTGAACTAATTAAAAAATAATCAATTCTTGAACACGTTTGATGTGGAGCAGAAAAGAAGGTAAATTGTCGGGAGTTTGCATTTAAAACCCTCCACACATCTATCAGACCTGTTCCCTCCATAAATTCTTGAAGTGCTCTTTGGGCTGGTGACAAACCAACTCTCTTATTATCAGATCTGTCTAAATACAACTGAGGTGTGATATTCCAGTCTCATCCTAATAATATGATGGTAGCTGTATTGGCATTTATCAAAGTGAGGAGTGATATGAAGAACTGGGGATTATCCAGATTAGGGCCATATATAGATCCTAATAACATTTGCTGTGATGCCAAGTGCCCCTTAAGCAGTATAAATCGTCCATTCTTATCCCAAATCTCTTGGTCTAATTTAAAGGGAATATTCTTTTTAATTAATATAGCCACACCATGTAATTCAGCACCAAGTACTTGTCCAACTCATTGCTTACAAAGCACAGAAATATCCTCTTGTCTAAGATGGATTTCCTGCAGACATACTATGCCTGCGTTAAGTGAAAATAAATGTTTCAAAACCACTTGCCGCTTACATCTGTCATGCACTCCTTTAACATTCCAGCTAACAAAGTTAAACATACCCATCATTGATAGGAAAATATAATATAAATGAGATAACTCTTACTGAGAGAGCAACTAGCTCGCCTCGTACCACTAATATTCGGTTCCATTTAAATCTACTAATCTCTACATTTATTAATACTTCCATATCCCCCTCCCCATCTAGAATTGTCAAAAACACTAAAGACAAAAAGAAAAAAGAAAGAAAAAAAAAAGAAAATTAAAGCCAATCTTCAAACCCCAGTTCTAGAAACCACACTGACAGATTCCTCCTGTCAGGTAATGTCTTTATGCAGTTAAGCACCAACAGAAAAGACCCCTCCACTCCCCCAACCCGATCATATGAAGTGTTTTACAATATACACCATACTCCCTAAGAAATAAAATTTGTCAGTCTTAGAGTATTCTAATACTCTATTAGTTAGGGAAAAATAATCTCTACCTTAGACCTTATTAACTATAAAATCAGTAAGCCTTCAACCATTTAAGGAAATTACATGTATAATGAAATAAGATATAGCAGTAATTAATAATGTACCAACAAGAATTGTGTGTATTCTTAATGGGAAGGTTCCCACATTAAGTCATCATCTAACAATTAGACCATAAATATTATAACTTAAAGCAATTATCATAGCAACCCAGCAAAAATTAAAAAAAAAGATGCTTAGGTTTATTATTCTAATCTGATATAGAAAAAAAGAAAGATTTAGTACCCTAAGCTACAAAATCTACAGTCTGAGTGTCCATTCAAACACCAACATGGCACACTAAACAGTAATAGGAACAAGGACAGTATTTTGTTAATTAAACCACAATAAGTACCATTCAAGTATCTATGAGCTCTTGTTATGTAAACATAACATTATAAACTATTGTTGTTATGGCCCATTTATATTTGTACTATTACAAAAGAATATATGTAGTGTAAATATTCTTGCTAACAAACTCTGGCGATCCTTTAATAAAAGATGAGGAGACTCTGAGCCATTTATGATAAATGTATTCTCAGTACACTTATATTCAACGCTGACAGTGGGAGTTTCTTAACTGACCTAATCTTAGTCAGGCAATCAATCTATGCTATTATACTTCCATCTAGTGGACAAATGGTGAAAACATACTTTAAAATAGGAGCAGCGTTGAAATCATATGTGTACGAAAAATGTTCTACATCGTTGCTTACTAAGCTGAAACCCCCAACAAGCCATCTGCTAATGAACAATTTATTCATTACATTTGTCAGCTCAGTGTCTTCATATTCCATTCATGCCCCGAGACAACTGTCGCAATTTCCTTTCAAGCCATTGAATAAAGTGCGGTGTATTTCAACATGGGTTCTCAGTATCTGTCCCTAACTGAAGCGTGGATAGCTGCAGGAAAAGGAGAAAAAGAGGAAAAAAAACACAGTAAAGCCACAATTAGCATCGCTAGATGGGCAGATGACTACTTGTTCAGGCACCACTAAAGGGACCAAATATTTAAATAAACCTGTCCATTCAAATCCCCTGCTGTTCCAGAAGTCACATAGACGCGAATTACAGGTCTGGCACTAGTCACCGCCAGTGACTGATGTTAGCACACAATTAGGCTCTGACTTCACAGGAATTAAAACGGCTGGGCACCTCCATCATAGAAAAGACATGCTTAAATCATTTATACAGGTCTGGAAGCAATTTTTTAAGTTCAGATTGAGCCTGATCGAAACTTTCAAATGACAGCCACTTATCGTCGAGCTTGACTTGCAGAAGCGGGGGGCATTTCATTCTAAATTGCTTACCCACTGCGATTAATTTAACTATGAGGGGATGCAATTCCTGGCACTTTATCCTGACCGATTGCGGCAGATCTTGAATTATACAAATTTTTTTACCCTCCCAATGAACCTCTTGCAAGGACTTCACTTTAGACAGAATATGTTGTTTATCAAAGTAATTGAGAAGTTTGCATATAATCGGTCTGGGTGGTGAACCAAGAGGGGGTGGAGGGTGAAGCGCACGGTGGGCTCTTTCCTCTACATACGTTGTGTCATTCAGAGATGGACCGGCAATTGTCTCGAAAAATTTCTGAATGAACTGTATTGGAGCAGATCCCTCTTCTTTTCCAGGGATTCCAAGGATAACAATATTGTTCTGTCTGCTCCTGCCCTCCAAATCTTCTAATTTATCCTCAAGTTTTTTAATGTGCTTGGAGACAGTAACCCGATCCTGCTCAGCTTTGTCCATTTTCTTCTCCAAAGATATAACATGGGTTTCTGAGTCCCCCACTCTAAGAATTAAAGAATCCATTGCAGTTTTAATACTGTGTAGCTCTGATGAGAAATCTGCTACAGAATTTTTCAGGGACTTCATAATGTCTATGAATCACTCCTCCGTCAACACTGGAGCTCTGTGTAGCTTTAGCGACTGCCGTTTTGGATTTCTTTGCGGCCTGCTCTTTCTCTGGGGAAGGTGGGGGAGTATGCTTCAGTGGTGCCTTACGCATGTAGACCTCCATCACCGAGGTTCTTGTGGTTGCCAATGCCTGTTAGAAGATCAGTTTTCCCCATTTTAATGAGAACTGTTAGATATTTAGGTAGAGAACTGTGATTTTAGCTGGGAGAGGAGCGAAGCAATGCGAGTCTGCTGTTGTATGCTACGCTGCCATCACATGACCCCCTTGACCCAAATTCTAAAAGTGGGGCCAATGTTGAAGGCCTTAAGTGGACTCAGGAGGTAGTTCCACTCTACTCTGTTGAATGCCTTTTCAGCATCCAGCGAGAGCAGAGCTACTGCGGGGATGCCTTTTTTTTGTATTCCACAGGGGTTCACCAGTCTCCTAGTGTTGTCTGTTCCCCTATGCTCTGGGATGAAATCTACTTGGTCCCTGCCCACTAGTGTTGTAATAAGGTCTTTTAGTCAGCTGACTTTTGCCCATAATTTACAGTTGGCATTGATCAGAGAGATCGACCAGTAGCTACCACACATGGTAGGGTCCTTCCCTTGTTTGGAAATAAGAGAAATTTGTGCCACTCTCATAAAAGCATGGAGGGTGCCTTTTTTGGCTGCTTCCTCCAATGCCTCCATTTGGGGGGTATGAGGACATCCTGAAAGACTCCTAGGAATTCCAGCTGCAGTACATCCCCTCCCAGGGCTTTCCCTGTGGTAGTAGACCTGATGGTCTACTCTAACTCTCCTCTCTCCAGGGGCCTGTCTAGCCAGTCCAGCTTTTCCTGACTGAGCTTCAGGAGCTCCAGTTTGTCTAGAAATTCCAGGATGGCAGCATTAGAGGATTACACCTTGGAGGAGTAAAGGGTGATGAAGAAGGTTAAGAACTCTGTGCTAATCTCATCCTCAGCTCTGGTCAGTGTCCCATATTGCTTTTTAATGGCCAGTATCCTGGAGTGTTCCTGTCTTTTTTTTCACTTGGTAGGCTAGGAGTTTGCCTGGCTTCTTCCCTGGTTCCCAGAATGTCTGTTTTAGGTGAAAGAGGGCATATTTGGCATTTTTATGTAGATGTGTATTTTTCTTGTATCTGAGGCCCATAACTTCTGCTCATTGGTCTTCTGATGGGGTTGGGGTGCTGTACATTTGTTTCCCCAGGGTTTCCAAGTCCCTCTTGTACTCTCCTAGGATCTTTTCCTTTTGCTTACATATAAAGGAGGTGTAGCTGATGCATCGTCCCCATATTCACTAAAAATACCACCAACAGCTTGGTCTGGTTCAAGGTCAGTTAGCATTCATCTGTATCAACCCTTCCCCAGGTCGTGCCTGAAAATAGGCAGGATTTGTCTAGTGCACTTACCCGGTCAACAAAAGCCAAATAAATAATAAATAATATGAAGGCTTTAAGGGCATCCCACCTTGTGGCTGCCGAGGTGTCTACTGGGCTATTATTTATCAGGAAGTTCCTGATTTCCTTTCAGAGGCTGGCATAGAATTTGGGGTCTCTGAGTGTGGTTGTGTTGAGACTCCATCTCCCCCTGCTCACTTGGGTTTTAGAGGGGGGTAGCCAAGTAAAGGACAGTGGCACATGGTCCAAAATCAAATGGAGCCTATGGGTGCATTAGTTATGGGGTGTCCATGCCCCTGGCATGAGCCAGACATCTATTTAGGAGTGTGTTTGGTGGGGTGGGGAGTACTCCAGCAAGTCTCTCCCCCTGTGGGGTTGACCAGCCTTCAAATGTCCACCAGGTGTAGCTCCTGATTTAGGGCCCTAAGTGCTTTGTAGAACTTGGTGGGGGCCCTTTCAGGGGCTTGCTCCTGTCCAGAAGGTCATCCTTTGCTGCGTTCATGTCACCTCCTACTATCAGCTGCCCCATTGCACTTCTTGTTGGGACTGGGTGAGACTTGAGTAAAAGGTGGCATCCTGGTCATCTGGTCCATATACATTGCACAGGGTAACCTCTTGACCCATGAGGTCTCCTTGGACTATAATATAGCTACCCTCCAGGTCTTTTACTACCTTTTGCATCAGAAAGGGCATGTGTTTGTGTATTAGGATTGCTACTCTTCTGCTCTTAGAGCTAAAAGTTGACCCATACACTTGGGACACTCATTCTTGTTTAAGTTTCTGGGTTTCTCTTTGCATAAGGTGGGTTTCTTGCAAGAAGGCTATCCTTGCCCCTTCTTTTTTAAGATGATCTAGGAGCTTCCTTCTCTTTACTAGGGTTTTAATCCCTTTAACATTCCATGACACCCATTTTATCCCTGTGTTAGCTATATTGGTAACACTTTAAGTGTCCTTAACAACACTATAATTATTTGGGAGTTCTTTTTGACTCAGCTCTGAAATGGAATCTACACATAGAGTTAATAGAAAAAAGGTAGGGACATGCTTAGGATGTTTATACAGAAAGAAGTTCTCCTTGAATGAAGTAACAAGGAGGCATTTGATCAATTCACTGATCATGCCCTTAATAGACTGTGGTGACTTAGTTTATGCAGTGGCCACATAGAGCAACTTAAATAGATTAGATATAGTTTATCATAGGTTAGCGAGATACATTTTGAACGTCCCAAAAAGAACACATAGAATAGAGCTCTACAGAAATCTCCAGTGGCTTAACCTTAAAGAAAGATGATCATTACACATACTTCAATTCATGACAAAATGTGTATTAGGGAAGGTCCCAGATTATATATTAAGCAATCTGATCACTAGGCTTATAAAAAAAGGTTTGAGAGCAGCATCAGGCTTGGAATTTAGTTTACCAAATTATAAAACACTTGTGGGTAGAGCACATTTTTTTATAGGGGGCCGATGCTTTGAAACTATTTACCGCAGGACTTCCATTTAAAACAAGGTGTAATCAGAATGGGAGAAATAAAAAAATAGTTCATTAAAGAGGCAATGGAACACACTGTGTTGGAACTGCAGTAATATAATTTCAAGAATAATCAGCGAAAGGGGTTTAGGGAGTGATAGTGTGAATGCGGTATGAGTTAGGGTGTAATAGGAATACTGTAAATTGTGTAATTTGATTGCTTATATGTAGTATGAATGTATTATTGAATTTGTATTGTTTTTTTCTATGTAAACTTGCATTTTATTCTTACTTGAAAATTTGTACAAAAGGACCTCACTGAAACTGAACTTGTCTCAGCTGAGCTATCCGATTCATTCATCTTTGCATGTAATGAATAACATTTTACTACTAGTACTACTTATACCTACAATGTAACTGCTATGTAAGTACTGTGTAGTTACAAGTAACTACAATGTAGTTGGCAATTAGTTTCACATTTGCTTATTATGTAGTTAGACACATTTCTGTGAAGTAACTTGACTGTTATTACACTCTAAATACTATGTAGTTGTTAATTACTTTCACATTTGACTGGTGTGTATTGTAGTTACACAATTTGCATGAAGTGGTAGTTGCACATGCAACCACAACCATTTCTCTTTTGGCACAAATTAATTTATGCTGGAAGTATAACTACACATGTAACAACTGTTGCAAAGTGCAACAGAAAAATGGATTTATGCTGGAAGTGTAACTACACATGTAACATCTGTTGCAAAGTGTAACATACATAGTTACATTTGCCAGAAAGAATTGATTTGAGGCAGAAAGAAGGCAACAGTAACTGGAGTAACTACCACTTCATGTGAATTGTGTAACTACAGCACAGTATCACTGATCTTCCCTGTGTCAGTCTTCACTATTTATCACTGTCTGGGTGACAGCCGGGAGGCATAGCATCCAGTGTGAATTTTTTTTTGTAGGGGGAGGAGCCAGAGACAGAGGGGATGCCACCCTTGAGGCTGATGCATTATGTGGCATTCGCGGGTCGGCAAGTAATGGTCGCCAACTCACCATTGAGAGTGCAGCACCTCGCACCTGCTGAAGAAATTTCATCTGTGACATTGTGGCCTAGTTAGTTGTTTTGACATTGTTGTTGACACCTTTTTTGCTGTGTTCCAGTTCTGCCATAACTTGGCAGAATTTTCTGCAGAAATCTGGTAAGACCTTTCCTTTCCTTTTCTTTCTTGAAGCAGTGCTGAGTCTGTTTCTTCTTATTATTATTTTAGTTACCGCGAGTCATGTTGGGTTCATCCAGGGACAAAAAGCACTCTTCCAAGGCAGGCTGGCCTCCTATGCCCCGGTGTCCCTGCCCTGGCTGATGTCCATCACAGACCTGCATGACCAATACCTCGTCTGCCTGGGTCCATCTCACAATATCGATAGTTGTGATGTTTGCTTCTACATGGACCATGGAGCACTGGAGCACTGCGTGTGAAAAGTCATCCACGATCCACTGACTTTCGGAGGGCAGTGTTGTATGAGGGACACCAAGCGCAGGTCTCTCCACCCTTCTTTCAGATCCCCTCCCAATTCTATACAGACCTGTGAGAAGGGGGCCTCCTCTTCTTCTAGCCTTGCCAGGGAGGAGGTCTCTTCTGCAGTTCTGGAGGATTGGTCCAGGCATCTTGGGGGCTGGGCTGGGAGCAATGCACAGGCAGTCAACTCCTCAGAGGTGCAGGCTCCCCCGGTGTCACGGCCCACACCTGCAGAGCCCAGCATGGGTGGCTCCTCAGTGCCACCCACCAGTGCCTTTCTGTATCCCGGGGCCATTTGCAGCTCTGGTGATTGGCACCATGAATGATACTCGGACCTCCTGCTGCACCGCAAATGGCACCATGAGTGGGAAAACCGCTGGAGCTGCTCATCTGGAGGTTTTCTGGATCTCCTTCTTTCCAGAACCAGACACTTGGGAGACTGATCTGGACTGGCTGCCCAACTCTTCAGAGTCTGAGGGTTCTCCAGTGCCCAGTAACTCTGTGCCCTCCCAGGCATCCCTTTCCTTGGCACCGGAAATTATGATCGGTGCTGGCTCCCATGCCAGTGGTGACATCAGAAGCGTGCCTGCCAATAATGACCCTCTATTAGAGGGGATGGTGGTTTGGGTCTTGGAGGCCTGGAGAGCTGTCAGTCCTGGTGCTGTCCCCCAACCCCTGGGCCAGAACAGGGACTCATTCTTCTGCGGCCTCCCTCAGGAGGCCTGCAGGATTGAAGCAGTCCCTTGCTTTGGGAGTGAGGAAGAGGTCAACCTCTGAATTGATGGGGTTGAGGGCAGGACATGAGGCAGTGACCTTTGCTGGGAACCCTTGGAGGTTCAGGGATGTGTCGCAGTGCTAAGCCTTTGTTCTCTCCCTCATCCCCTTTAAGGGAGGCCTTATTGGGTGGGGTTGGGGTCTGCCCTTCTGGTTCTATGCAGCCCTGGTCTCCTCTCAGGGGAGTTTCTCATTCAGGGCTCAGTCCTGACTGCTTTGAGCTGGTTGAGCAGCCAGTAACTGCACAGACCAGTGGATCCCCAGGAGGTCCAAGATCACCAGCAAGGTCCCCTAGCCCTGGCAGAGGTTGCTCAGATAAGGTGAAGTGTGTATCCCCATTGCCTATGCAGCCTCCCCTCATTTCCCAGGGCATGTGGGTCCTTCAGGGCCCTTGACCTGGGAGCAGTTCAAAGCCACTGCTGCTGCCTTCCTCAGGTAGTCAGGGCTGTGGATGAGCAGGTCTTTTGCCTGTCTCCCCCACAGCAGCCAGACTTGGACTCTTCAGATTCATCAGCCTCCTCATCTTCCTCCTTCAAGGAAGAGGATACCTCTGTTCATCTTTCCTCAGATGCTGATCAGATAGAGTATCAGTGCTTCCTATTGAGGCTGGTCAGTGATCGGCACATATCCCACATCACAAGATGCAATACTGAATGGATGACACGTGTCTTCCTTAGTGAATTCAGTGCAGACCATCTGATCATCCTTTCCTGGCTGATTCCCTTCCAGGAAGTGTCATCCCACACCTGGCAGTGCCCATCTGTCCCAACTCCAGACCCTATGGACTGCCAGCACAAGTATTGCGCACATCAGGGGTCTCCAGGGACCTTGCCTCATCCCACTTCGGGAGTGAGGGTACTGGATACCCCTTCTGGGCATAGACACCTGGTGTGCAACTGGCCCCTGGATGTGGACTCTGCAGAGTTTGACCACTGGAGATGGATAGTGTTCTCTTCAGTTCGTATCATGCTCAGCTTTGCCGCTCATCAGGCACACCATGCTGCTTATAACAGGCATCTGTGGTCAATGCTAGGTCAGGTGCTGACATTGCTGCCTGATATGAAAGCAATCAGACAGGCCATTGCCTTCTCTGCTCAGGGACTGGAGCTCACAAGGCACCAGGCAATAATGCCAGTGAGGTACAGTAGCTTCAAGGCTAGCAGTGACAGCAATCTGCATTAGGTGGACAGCGTGGTATCATCTATCAGGGTTGTCACCCATGGCATGGTGAAGGGTGCTGCCTCTGCTTTCCAGGGGAACCACTTTTTCTTCCATATGGAAAGGTGGGAACTACAGGGGCGACTTCTGTCTCCCAGGCAACGGGAGACCCCAGCTTGCTCTGACCAGTAGCAGGCCTAACTGGCCTGTAATGGGTCTCCTCCTTTCGTGGTCCTCCCCCACAAGAGACTGAGAGACTCACGTCCCTCAGGGAGTGCTGGGCCCCCTTCAGGGGCTCAGTACTTATCCAGACAGTGATGAATGGTGAAGATTGACACAGGAAAGATATGAAAATTATGTACCTATCATAATTCTTGATCTTCTTGTATATCTTCACCATTTATCACTGGCAGCTTCCCTTCTGGGCATCAGTCCCTGGGCAATGCCCCATCCATTCTTGCCCTCCCCCTCCTTGAGGTCAATAATGGGCTGGGTCCTACGGGTACCTCCGGGTCCTCTGTTACCTTCCTAAGAGACAGAGGGCCCACCCTGGGAGGGAGGGTAAGTAGGGCTTCTTGCCCTGGCCTTAGTGGCTCCCTGTAGGTCCTTCCCTTCTCAGCCAGGGGGGTTCCTCCTGAATGTGGTCTGGTCCTGTGGAGGGATCTTCTCTAGGTGAGGTAGAGAGGAGAAAGACTATGGGGACTCTCTTTCTCCCTCCTTATATAATTTTTCCTAATCCCCCCTACTTTTTTTTGGGAGGGGTAGGACTTGTCCTGGACAGGACTGTCCCCTGCACCCTGTGAGATCTCCCTCTCAGGACAATGGTAACCGAGGGGCTCTTCTTTACCTATGAATAAACTGTCCTGTTGTACAATAATGAACAGTCA
Source organism: Neoceratodus forsteri (assembly GCA_016271365.2). Taxonomy (NCBI): domain Eukaryota; kingdom Metazoa; phylum Chordata; order Ceratodontiformes; family Ceratodontidae; genus Neoceratodus; species Neoceratodus forsteri. The sequence continues at coordinate 1,270,885,945 of CM057453.1, forward strand.
TAAGACTGATTGTACATCATGTATATTGCACCCGCACTTTGGCTGCTACTCTATTGTATTTCAACTGTATTCTTGCACTTAGTCATACTTAACTGTACTCAGTATATTCAATGTATTCTATTTCCTGAACCTCTCTTTATTATTGTAAGTGTATTGTCTGTATTACCTATGTACCATCTTTATGGCCTGGGTCATGCCTGAAAACAGTCCATTGGATCAGTGCACCTAGGAACATATGAACATAGGAAATTTGTCAGCCGAAACAAGCCATGTGGTCTATCAAAAATTCCAAAATAAGTCCCTGCGCCCTGTTGTTAGCTGGTGGATGCAGTTAGAGGAGGCTAGTCCTTAAAGTTCAAGTAGGTTAATTAACTGCACTCCAGAGAATGAACAGCAGACACAGATTGATGCTTCAAATGTTCCATTTTTAATTTGAGCCAAGTCACTCAAAATATTAACGAAATGCTGGTCATTTACACATACATAGAAACCTCAGCACTTCGCCTTCTCGTTAAGGCTTCCTGAGGGGACAATGTTACAGAGGCATACATCCATTTTTATAGTCCTACTTGATGATATCACTATGAACCATTAGTACTACTGATTAGTTAAATAAATTAATACACAATGTGAGCATCAGTGTTCTGTCTTCAAAATTAGGTCACAAAACTTAAAAGAAATGAGTTTGCTTACATCAAAAGACATTAACTGATATTTCTATTTCTATTTTATAGACAGTATTTGTTTAGTCATTCTATAATCATACTAACCTTTCAGGAACGCTGGTACATCCACTATGTCATCGTTGCTGCAAAACAAATCATATTTTCTTATTATTCCAATCTTCAATCAAATGCTTACAGAATTAATAATTCATTAGATAAGCATGTGTTCAAAGAATAGGGGAATTAAAACAGTTTTACTGTTTAACTTATTTAAGCTGAAAAACTTTTCTTATTATATTCACCAATAACATAGCAGAAGAAATGTCCTCCATTGGATGAAAAATAAACTGCATAAGCATTGTAGCTGGGGTTTTAAGGGCCACATCGACCACTGCATAATGATCAATTAAAATAATTTTAATCATTTAATCGGATAGTCCTAAACATTCATGACTTGATGCATGGCACGGTGCAGGATCTTAAACCCAAATCCATAGCTTCTTTTGAATCCTGAGATAAAATTGAGAAAGAAGAATTACTTCAATAATTAGATCACAGAGATCGAGAGACTACAGATGCTGTATTTTGCAAGAAGAAGGTTAACACTTTTAGAATTCCACTATACAATGAAAAGGAAGAAGAAAAAGATTAGAAAAGGAAAAGATGAAACTAAGTGACCATAGTAGAAAGTTACGGGGTGGTTGAAACCAAGTGGGAATGGTTGGGACTTAGAAAATATAATAAGAAAGAAAATTTAAAAACAAATAAAGAAAAAAGTAAATTAAAGGTGGGACAAAAGACAAATAATGAAAGGCAAGGGCAGGGGAGATTGGGGTGAACAATGAGGGGAAGGTAGAGGTGAATGTTTGAAAAGGAAAGGGGTAACAGGAACAGAAGGAGACAAGTGTGGGAAGAAACCTAAACACTGGGTTTATTTCAGATGTGGCTTCAAATCCCACGTTTTGTTTAAGCCATTTGGACTTACTGTATTAAGCCTATAGATCCAGTAGCTTTCTCTTTTAAGGAGGAGATCTGTGCAGTTGCCTCTTCTGGTTCCACATTTCACACATTCAATCCCTATACATTTCATGTATTTTGGATCGGAGTTATGTCTTTCAAAAAAATGCCTACCAATGGCTTTATCCATCCTTTTATTTACTGCATATCTAACATGTTCTTGTATTCTTTCTCTGAAATAACGGACCATTCTGCCCACATACCCCATATTACAGCTGCACCAAATTAAGTATACGACAAAAGCGGTGTTGCATGTTATGAAATCATTGATTGTATACTGATTATTGTTAAATGCATCAAATTATTATCAGTTACCACATATTTGCACATGTTGCATTTATGTCATACGTGGTTGCTTGAAGTCCTATGTCGTAGCCAACTTTTTTGTTTTTCAGTTCTTAAATAGTTATGCACAACCTTGTCTTTTATACTTGGGGCTTTCTTAAATGTCACTGTAGGTATAGGACCCACCGCATTACTTATGGTGGTGTCCCTGAGCAGAACTGTTCAGTTCTTCCAGAAAATGTTGCCAATGGAACCTGCTTTACTATTATATTGTGTGGAAAATGTAATCTGTCCACAGTCTTTATTCCCCTTATCTGTTTCTACTACAGCTATCGGATCCTTCTGGGTTTTTATTCTAACTCTATCATAGGCTTTGGTAACCAACTTCTCCCCATACCTCCTAGTCAAAAAATGGCTTTTCAGTTTCCTGGCTTGTATTTCAAAATCTGCATTATCAGTGCAGTTCCTTCTGATGTGTAGCATCTGGTTATATGGGATTGAATCTTTTAATGTTACCAGGTGTGCACTGTTGTACTTAACTACTGAATTTGTGGCTATGTTTTTCGTGTAACTTTTCATTCTAACTTTTCTTGTAATGCAATCACCAAGAAGGGTAAGGTCCAGAAAATTTATCTCATTCCTATTTCCTGTACATGTAAATTTCAGATTTAAATTATTTACATTTAACCACCTGATGAATTCACTAGCCATTTCTTCAGTTCCATCCCAAACACATAGGCAATCGTCAATGTATCTCTTCCATTTTATAATATTTTTGAAAAAAGGATTGGTAAGAGGGTTACAAACAGTTTTTAATTCCCATGATCCTAAAAATAAATTTGCATAAGACAGTGCCATTACTGCACCCATGGAAGTTCCACAGAACTGTAGGTAGACTGTTTTTTTTTTAAATAAACACATTGGCCTGGATATTCAGACTGCACTTGGCAATAGTGCAAGCGTGGGAGCAGTGCAGCTGGGATGTGCTGGAGCCAGAACCAGGTGATATTCAATGCTGATGTGCCATGGTGCAGCATGGTTAAATATGGCAGACTGTGCACAGCACGGTGGCACTGCGCACAGTGCAAGCCACAGATAAGGAGCACAGGGATGCGCCAGCGCAAACGCAGTTGCACTAGGTGCAGTACCCATAATATTCAGAAGAGGGCAAGCAAATGAGGCCATAATATATGCATGGCGCAACTGGGGCCATTAGCATGTCATTATGGCCCCATTTGCATGCATTGTGCAGGGCAGTGTGGTGAATTGTGCCTGGCACCCTGCACAGAATGATGTGTGGACTGAGGGGGGTCCTGGGGCATCCCCCTCCCCATAGCCATGATCGCAGGGAACAGTGCAGTAAACACAATCCCTGGTAGCCTAGTGGTATCCCCCTCCTTCCCCATAGCCATGCTCACTGGTTACATGATAGAAATACAATCCCTGGTAGTCTAGTGGCACCTCCCCTCCCATAGCCAAGATTGCCAGTTAAATGGAATAAAGATACTCCCTGGTAGTCCAGTGGTACCCCCCTCCCCCCATAGCAGTGATCACCGGTAAATGACATATATACAATCCCTGGTAGTCTAGTGGTCCCCCCCGCCCTAGCCCCAATCACTGGTATAATGAATCATTGCACTTCCTGGTAGTTTAGTGGCCCCTCCACACCCATAACTCCAATCATGGTAGCCCCAACAGACCGCACCCCTGGTGGTCAGTGGCACCCTCCACCCCTCCCACCCACACAGGACCCCTTGTCCACCCAGCTCTACCCCTGGCATTGGTGGGCAGCTGCAGCCCACCCACATACCGCCCAGCCACCCGCTGACTGACAGTTTACAGTATGGCTATAAGCCCATTGGTCCACACTGTGGACCAATGGGCTTGCAGGGCATACTGTACTATACAGCCACAAATATGTGAATGACTTCAGGGATTGTATATATGTCATTTACTGGTGATCACAGCTATGAGAGGGAGGGGGTACCACTAGACTACCAGGGAGTGTATTTATTCTATTTAACCGGCACTCGTGGCTATGGGGGGTACCACTAGACTACCAGGGCCTATATAGGTGCTTGTGGATGGTGTTCTGGGTGCGGCTGCTGTGTTGCGCCCTGCAATACAGTGGCCTGCCTGTGGGTGGCTAGGAGTTGTTCCTCCATTTCACAGGCTGAGCTTTGAGCCTCCCTATGCAGCGCAATGCATGGTTGTGCCAGCATATGAGCCGCACGTCCCGGGCTGAATATCGGGATGTGCCGGATATGCATGGGTACGCCTCCTGCATTTGCACCGCATACATTACCATTGTACCTCCAGTGCATCAGGATTTGCACTTCACCTGGTAGCCTTTTGAATATCCCACTGGGGCGCAGTGTGGGGTTGCACTGGCGCAACTCTGTTGCGCCAGGCACAACCCCTTTGAATATCTGGGCCATTGTGTGTAAGCACAAAATCAAGTGCTTTCATCAGAAACTCAATTGGTGTAACTGCACTAATATCACAGTTTGCTAAAAAGTATCTAAAGGCTGTGATGCCATCTTCATGCCTGATCGATGTATATAAAGCTTTGACATCTATTGCTAACCATAAATCGCTATCTTTCCATTCTAGAGCAACACATTCTCTGATGGTATCACCTGTATCTTTAAGGTGTGAGGGGAGCTGACTAACTAGTCTCTTTAAGAAATATTCAATAAAGTTACCCAGTTTCTCCATTAACGAACCCACCCCCGATATCATAGGTCTACCTGGTGGACAGGCTGGATTTTTATGCACTTTTGGTAGCACATATATAGTGGGCATGACTGGCAACTCATTATAGATGTACTTATATTGCTCATTAGTGATGGCTCCATCCTCCACTGCCATTTGTAACAATTTGGCTAGTTCTATTTTATATTGTAGGGTTGGATTCCCCGGTGACTTAACATAATCAGTAGTGACATTTAATAATTCAAACACCATATCTTCATACTTTTTCCTGTCCATTACCACAACATTACCCCCCTTGTCTGCTAGCTTAATAACCAGTTCTTCAATTTCAGACAATTCTTTAAGCACTTTCCTTCCGGGGATGTTGTGGTATTTGGGGCTACCTTCATTCAGCAGTGTTTTTACTTGCTGTAACACAGTTTTATCAAATGCTTGAATAGAACTATTACGGGTTATAGGGCAAAAAACAGATTTCTTTTAAAACAATGCTTTTCTGCTTGTGCTAACTTCCACCATAACATCAGTACTGTCTCCATTTATATGGTTACCCTGCCATAGTTCTGGTAATGCATTGAAGTTGTTTTCATCTCAAATGTCCATTTGTTCAACTCCCACCACATCCAAACGATTTTTTTTCATAGCTCAGTGCTTCTATTTTGGACAGTATCAGGTCCCGATCCTCCCTTGTTGGTTCTGCAGGTGCTTCTATATACCCCATAGTGTCTCTTGAATGTCACTGTACCTCTTTTAGCTTAAAAAAATATTTAAATTTAATTTTTCGAAAAAACTTGAACAAATCCACCTGAATTTCGAAGTCATTTGGCTTGGAGGTTGGAGAGAAATTAAGTCTCTTGCTCAAAACAGAAAGTTCAACATCAGATAACTCTTTGGAAGATTTTATAATTTGCAATCTGGTTTCTTCAAAACTCTCAATGTTCTCCGTGTGTTTAGATCTCCCTCTCCCTCTGGCTCCTCGACGTGTCTTCTTCTTTCTTCCTCTGTCGTGTTTATCACCTCTAAATTCTGCTCTTCCTCTTTTCTCACTAAAAATCATACATTATTTTCCTTTTGGCACTTGTTGAGAAGCTCCTCTATTTCCTCTGTACCTGTTTATGTTTCTCTGTCTCCCCCTGCTATAAGATCTATCTATCTGTTCGAAACTTTGTGGCCAGCTAAAGATGTGTCCCTTTTCATAGACCATTTGACCTCTTACAAGCTTTGTTTTTTTGCGTTCAATTAATTCTTTTTCATGTTTGCTGGCTTTGTTCTTCAGTAGTTTATTCAGATTATCAAAGTCAGGTGAGTCCTTATGTAGAAGTACCTTCTCTTTAGCTTTAATTACTTGCTCTGCCACATTGTTATACTTCTCTGTGTCTGCCTCAATGATTAGCTTAATGAATCCAATAGAACATTCATGAGCTAGTTTACACCAGTCATCTTTATATTTAAATTCATTAAGGCCACAGGATAGAATTTTCAATATTCTTAGATCTTGAGGGACAATGTATTTTTCGATATATATTTCTAATGTAATTATATTGTATGACAGATTCAGTTCTAGAATTAACAGTTTCTCAAGATCAAAGAAAATGTTCTTGATGTTTACCTCTGTGTTGCTTGTAGCTCTGAGTCTATCAGTACTAGTACCAGTGTTTGCATCCGCTCTTGTTAGCAGTAATTTAGTTTTGTTTCTGTGGTCTTGCAGTGTAAGTGTCGTCTCCAGATTGAAGCTGCTTACAAATTCTCTGGATGTAGATGCTGCGTCAGACATATTCAGGTTTTTCCTGGGTTACAACTCCGGACTCCTGCTCCCTATCGCAACACTCCTTCAGGATATTCCAGATGATGCAATAATTCTAGTAGCACAAATTCTTAAAGTTGCAGATATTCAGTCACCAAGCTTGGATAAATAATAAACCTGCAATATTTAATAGTAATAGTGATGTCATCAAGTAGGGACTATAAAAATGGATGTATGTCTCTGTAACATTGCCCCCTCATGAAGCCTTAATGAGAAGGCGAAGCACTGGGGTTTATATGCTGTGTAAATGACCAGCATTTCATTAATATTTCAAGTGACTTGGCTCAAATCAAAAATGGAACATTTGAAACATCAATCTGTGTCTGCTGTTCATTCTCTGGAGTGCTGTTAATTAACCCACAAGGTCTATCAAGTCTGCTCGAATGTGCAGCTAGCACACTTACCTTGTAGCTGCCCCTCCCCTCCCCTCTCCTTCACAATAACCTCCAACCTCATCCTGTCCCATCTGCTTTTGAAACCTCCACTGTTTGAGGATACCAGCTCCTCTGGCAGAGTTCCATTCCACCACGACCCTCTCCGTGAAAAAGTGTCTCCTCATTTCCCTCCTATATCTACCTCCTCCAATCTAAGACCATGATCTCTTGTGTCCCTCCCCCTGCTTAACTTAAATATCCCTTCTGTTCCAGTCTTGTTAATCCCCTTTAAGTACTTGAAGGTCTCAATCATATCCCCCCGATCTCTCCTCTCCTACATGGATTACATATTCAAGTCACACAGTCTCTGCTCATATGGCTTTTCCCCCAGTCCCTGTACCATCTTAGTTGCTCTGTGCTGTACCCCTTCCAGTAGTCCAATATCCTTCTTTAATTATGTGCACCAGTACTGCACACAGTACTCCAGGTGTGGTCTGACCGGTGACCTGTAGAGAGGCAGGATCACCTCCCTGTTCCTGGAGTAGATTCTTCTCCCAGTACACCCCAGCATCCTGTTGGCCTCTGCTGCTGCATTCCTGCACTGCCCTGAATTGTTCTTTTTCCCATTTGCAACCACCTCTAGATCCTTTTCCTTCTTGGTGGTACCTAGCTGTACTCAACCCAGCTGATAGCTCCTCCCTGGGTTCTTCATTCCAAAGTGTATCGCCTTGCACTTTTATCACTGAACCTCAGCTGCCACTCTTCCGACCACTCCTTCAGTTTAATCAGGTCATTCTGCAGTTCCTTCCATCCCTCTATGTCACTCATCACTGCCCTCAACTTGGTATCATCAGTGAAGAGGATGATATTATTCCTGATGCCACGCGAGATGTCCGCTATTAATATCCCAAACAACACCGGCCCCAGTACTGATCCTGCAGCACCCTGCTTGTAACTGCCCTTGGAAATGAGAGCTCCCCCCAACCACTAACCTCTGCTGTCTTTCCTGAAGCCAATTTTTGATCCAGTTAACCATCTTAGTCCCAACCCCCATGTACCTCAATTTCCCCCCCAACCTCCCATGCGGCACTGAATCAAAGGCCTTGCCGAAGTCCAAAAATATGACATAGACCACATGACCTTTGTCCAGTTCCCTCAGTACCCAGTCATAGTACTCAACTAGATTATTCTGACAGGACCTTCCCTAAACAACCCATGCTGATAACTGTCCTGGAGTCCATTATCCTCCAGAAATGTCACCAGTCTCTCCTTCAGGATTGTCTCCATCAGCTTCCCCATGATGGATGCCAGGCTTTCAGATCTGTAATTGCCTGATTCATCCTTAGGATCACTCTTATGGAGAGGCACCACAGTGGCCATCCTCCAGTCCGGTGGCATGCACCTTGTGTCCAGGGAGATATTGAATGGGTTCACCAGTGTCCCTGCCAGTACCACTGCCAGTTCCCTCAGCACCCTGTGCAGTATGCTGTCTGGTCCTGGTGCCTTATTGACCCTCAGAGCCCTCAACCCTCTAATACCTGCCCTCAGTGATTACCCCATCTGTCACCCCCACCTCCTGCCCACCCTCTCCACCCTCTGTGGATACTACCTGCCCTGCCTGTTCTGCTCCTTTCTCTGCCCACATCTGCCCTTCCTGATCTGCACTACCTGATCCTTGCAGCTCCTTCTTTCCCTAATGTGTCAGAAGATGTCCTTTCCCCATCTTTGATTTCCTGAGTCAGACTCAGTTTCCTGGAGACCTTGGCTGCTCTAATACCCTTTGTAACTTCTCTGGACTTCCTCACGTACTCATGCCTATCTTCCCCCCTCCGGGAATTCTTGTATGTACGGAATGCTGCTTTTTTGCCCTCACCTTATTTAAAACTTCCCTACTCATCCAGCTTGACTTCTTAGATCTTCCCTTCTTGCTCTGCATTTTGGTACAGGTCCCAACAGCCTCCACAAGCCCCAGTGTACTTTTTTCCCATTTCTGGTTTGCATCCTAGTGAGATTGAATTCCTGCCAGGTACTCTCCTAAGATTTCACCTATCCTACTGAAGTCAGCCTTTCTGAAGTCAACCACCCTCCTCCCTCTACCAACTGCCTCCCTGCCCATGTTGAGCATGAACCACACAGATTGGTGGTCACTCCCTGTCAGTGGGTCCACCATCCCCACCTCCCTTACAGCCTCCCTGGCAAACAAATATCTGCTGTGTGGAGTAATGGTGGGTGGTACCAGATACACATGCAGGGACTCTTCCTTAGTCATTACATGTACGTCTTCACTACAAGCCCCAGCCCTCATGGTATAGTCAGGGGTTGTGGTAGCTTGATGTGAACGATGGTGCCATGGCTGCCATCTCATTCAGCTAGTGGAAAGGGCATGTAATGGCTAAGAAGGCATCCCAGGATGTGTATCTTGCATTGTCCACCATAACTCCACACAGCAGATTGGTGATATTTTCTTATTGTTTGTTTGTGTTTTTGTTTTGTTTGTTTGCCAGGTAGGTGCACTGATTCAATGGACCATTTTCAGGTGTGACCCAGGCCATAAAGATGGTACATAGGTAATACAGACAATACACTTACACTATCAGAGAGAGAGAGGTACAGGAAATAGAATACATTGAATACACTGAGTACAGTTAGGTACAATTAAGTGCAAGAATACAGTTAAAACACAATAGAGTAGCAACTAAAGTGAGAGTGCAATATGTATGATGTACAATCAGACTTATGATGACTGGTCAGCATCGTACAATGGGACAGTTTAGTCTTTGGTACAGAAGAATTAGGACTGTCATCAAATGGTAGCCCATGCCCCACCCCCAGCCACCTATCTGGGCAGCAGCAGGACAGGGGTATGGGTGCAGTAGAGGTGTGGGTCAATCTTACAGAAGCAGCACATTTAAAGTTAGGTAAGTGTACAATATACATTGTGAAACTAGTTAAAAACTACCTAGTGCAGTTACAGTGTAGTTATGCAGTAGTTACAGTGTAGTTAGTGACACTTAAAATAATCCTTCAGAAATCACTCCCTCGTGAAGCTACTGCAGTATAGCGTAATGGTTAAAAGCACTGCCCTCAAACCTGGAGAACTGGATTCGAATCCCAGAGCCACCCTTGTATACTGTGTGACCAAAAAAAAAAAACAACTAAAAATAAACATGCAATCTAACATTGTAAATTGCTGTACAATAAAAAAATCATTAATTCACATAATTACTTATTGACTTTTAACGGTGCTGTAGTTGCTAAGAAATGCGCTGCTTCTGTGGCATTGTTTCCACAGTTAATACCTAGCTAACATGTACTTACAAAGTAAGAATGCAGAAACAGACACTTAAAATAAAGTGTAAGAAGGGTGTAACAGTGCTGTAGTTACTAAGGAATGTGCTGCTTCTGTGACATTGTTTCCACAGTTAATGCCTAACTAACATGTACTTACCAGGAAAGCACACAGAAACAGACACTTAAAGTGTAAGAAGAAAGGTGTAAGAGTGCTGTACTATAGTTACTATGAAATGTGCTGCTTCTGTGGCATTGTTTCCACAGTTAATGACTAACTAACATGTACTTACAAAGTAAGTATGCAGAACAGACACTTAAAATAAAGTGTAAGAAGAAGGATGCAACAGTGCTGTAGTTACTAAGGAATGTGCTGCTTCTGTGACATTGTTTCCACAGTTTATGACTAACATGTATTTGCAAAGTAAGTACACAGAAACTGACACTTAAAATAAAGCATATGAAGAAGGGTGTAACTACTGTACACTTACACTGAATGTCAATGCTGTAGTTCTGATGCATGGTTTCCTTCAGAAATCAGTCCTCCATGCACTTATTGCTTAATAAACATGCAGTCTAATACTCATAATTGCTATACAACCACATTGGTTACTTATACAATAAAAATAATTTACTTAATGACTTATCGGCTTGTAACAATGCTGTAGTTGCTAAGAAATGTGCTGCTTCTGTGGTGTTGACCCACAGCTGTTCTGTACCCACACTCCTGGCCTGCTATGGCCCAGGTGGGTGGCTGGGGGTGTGGCATGGCTACATAAGATGCACCTTACCACTGATCTGCTGTATGAAGTGGTGGTGGGTGGCAAAGGATGCACAGGTAGGGACCCTTCCTGATGTGTAGTTATACAAATTGCATGATGTGGTAGTTACACATGCATCCACAACTGTCTCTCTTTTGGCACAAATTGATTTATGCTGGAAGTGTAACTACACATGTCACAGCTGTTGCAACAGTAATTGTGGTAACTACTAGTTCATGCAAATTGTGTAACTACACTAAACCACAAATGTGAAACTAGACAACTACTACATTATAGTTACATGTAACTACACAGAAATTAGACAGTAGTTACATTGTAGTTATACAGTAGCTTCAGTGTAGTTAAGGGCATGTAAAATAAAGTGTAACCACCATATTTAAAAAAGTGTTGGTCTGGGTATCAGCTTTCAGGTCTAGTAGCATTGGGGTAGACTTTCGAAGCTCAGTTTCTCTGTTGCCTGAGTTTCAGGGTATCGAGTCTAGGGGTATGGCTGGCTTACTAGTCCCTAAAGGCTGTGTGGGCATGTGTGGTAAATGGTCCCTTCCTAGGAGTCTGTGTAGCGGTCCCTGTGGTTTGTGTACAGTGTATTCTACATAGCTGTCTCCTGCAATCACAGTCTGCTACTGATTGTCCTGTGAACTGGGTGGGGGGTCCCTGGCCCAGGTTATTCAGGTATAATTTCCCTGTGGATAGTTTAAAATAGTCAGTTTGCCAATACATTGTTCACATCATCCACAATAACAAAAACCTTAGTTGAACAGTATAACTAGAGAGAAACATGCCCTTGTTTTCTGGGTGGTTCTGCGTGGGGTAATAAGTCCTGACACTCCCCAACCATAACATGTGAAACAGTACCAATGTTTTAGCAGTTAATGAGTATTCCTTCCAGGGGTGCTAATTCCCAATTCTATCCTCATTAACTACAGGCATGGCAGAACTGGTGTCCTCAAAACAAAGCAAGCTCCTCCCGCCTTGCTGACAATGAAAAAACTTCCAGTGGAGCTTACTATACATTATTCGGTGGTTGGAGGGGGCATGGAAAGGGGGAACTTTAGACTCAGGGGCCCGGTGGGGGCTGTGGTGAGTCTGCCATTCCCCCCATCTTTACCTGGGGGAGGGGAGAAGGATAAATAAATGGGGGGATGGGAGGGGCAAAGGATGGATATTAAATAAGGGGGCATTACTGGATCCTCTGCTTCCATGTTCATCCTCTTATCCCATGTGGAATGAGTAAAGTTGAATGTTGGTGTTGCTTGTAAATGTTCATGGTGAGACCATAAAGAATGAAAAAGGGGTGAGGAGGGGTGTGAGATGCCAGTCTCTCCATGCTGGTTCTGAATTGTAAAAAGGGGGGAGTAGTGGTCTGCACTAGCTCCCCCTCCTTTTTTCCTCTGAGACCTCCTCATTCAATACTCCTTGTGTTACAGGGTGCTACCCCGTATCATAGTCCCTGATCCCTTCCTTATTTCCCCAGCCTGAACTGTGCCAACATTCTTTGCTCGTGGCTTGAAAAAATGTGTGTTGCGTATCCCCTGAGGCTCCTGTCTCTCTGCCATAAGACAGTGTGGCAGTATCAGTGATATTGGTAACTACGAGAGTAAAAAAAAAAGGGTACAGCTCAGGGCTGCATTCCCCTCAGCTGTTCTGTGATCATTCCTGCCAGAGGCTGACCTGCTGAGAGTGACTATTGTTGGGGGGGTGGAATTCACCCAAGTGAACAATTTGTCTTGCTCCCTCCCAAAAATTCCTCATTGCCCCTTCTCAGCCAGTGTCATTTGATGGAGATCTGCTATCCAGTGGCATGTCACCCTTGCGCATATTCTGCATGCAGGTCACTGAGCTGCTGCACGACAGTTGGAGGGATAGCCATACACAACTACATGGAGCATGGTGCTGCAGACAAAGTATCAGTTCATAGAAACATAGACTTTGACTGCAGATAAGGACCACTTGGCCCACCTAGTCTGCCCATTTCCCTACCTAATGGATAAGCTGCAGATTCTAGTTAACCAACAGCCTACTTTTTTCTATCCCTTCAAGAATTGCCTTATGTCTGTCCCATGCATTCTTGAATTCCCCCACTGTTTTTGACCCCACAACCTCCTCAGGAAGGCTGTTCCATGCATCCACCACCCTCCCTGTGAAAAAAATACTTCCTCACATTACCCCTAATCCGTCCCCCCTCTATCTTCAAATTGTGTCCCCTTGTTCTTGCACATCTCTTTTTCTGAAAGATGCTACAATCTTGGACTTTGTTGAGTCCCTTGAGGTACTTGAAAGTTTCTATCATGTCCCCCTCTCCCTCCTTTCCTCAAGGGTATACATATTAAGCTCCTTCATATGGCTTCTGTTGCAGACCCTGTACCATTTTAGTTGCCCTCCTCTGGACTGCCTACATCCTGTCTATGTCCTTGCAGAGATGGGGTGTCCAGACCTGCACACAGTACTCCAGATGAGGTCTCATCAACTGTCTGTACAAAGGGATAACAACTTCCTGTTTTCTACTGGTGATGCCTCACCCTATACATCCCAGTATCCCCCCCAGCCATCCCTACTGCCTTCTCACATTGCTGGTTAAACTTTAGGTCATCTGATATAACTACCCCCAGGTCCCTTTCTATTTTTGTTGTTGTTACTACCTCCCCCCATTGTGTACTCTTCCCCTGGGTTTTTGTTTCCCAGATGCATTACTTTGCACTTCTCTGCATTTAATCTAAGCTGCCATACTTTTAACCATTCCTCCAACCTTGCCAAGTCCATTCTCATCCTTATCACCTCCTCTTGTCTATCAACCCTGTTGCAGATCTTTGTGTTATCTGCAAAGAGACATACTTGTCCTTCCAGTCCCTCCACAATGTCACTTATAAAGACATTAAAAAGGACCAGACTGAGTACTGAACCCTGCAGTACCCCACTAGTAACCCCCCTTTCTTTGGAGTGGACTCCATTTACTATTACCCTCTGTGTCTTGTTGTCTAGCCAATGTTTTACCCAGGCTACCTCCCTCAGTTCAGGTACATAAAGGACCTTGCTGACAGCTGTTTCCCTGGGTTAAGGGGTGATAGGCTCCAGCTGCAGGCCTGCTGCTCCCCCTCCCTCTCTGCAGAAATTTTTCTAAGAAGGCGAAGGGTTTGGATGAAGGAATATTTGGGTTTCTCAACTTTAAGCAGAATTGCACGGTGCCAGAAGGCCTCCCAGTGCATAGCTTTCCAATGATGCTTTGCATTATTGGGGTATGTGCAATTGTGTTTTCTTTAAAATTTGGCTGTATGACCAATATCCTCTCTGATAACCCATGACTCAGTGCATTTGCTCTGGGGTTCTTTTGTAGTTCTTTTCCTTCTCTATTTTGGGCTGCCCATTGCCCAAACAAATAACATCCCCCTTAAGGGGTGGCTGGCTCCCTGTCCCTGGGCTAAGACACAGATATGGCACACTGATGAGTCCAAATCACGGCAGCCACCCGATACAGGAAAGTCCCCTCCTGGAGCTGAATCGTGAAACATGGAGCCTAAGAGGCCTACAGACTCCCCCTCCTAGCTCACTGCCACTCGCGGCAACCACCTGATACAGAAAAGCTCCCTCCTGGAGCTGAATCGTGAAACATGGAGCCTAAGAGGCCTACCAGACCCCTCAGCTGCCACTCGCAGCCACCCGATACAGGAAAGCTCCCTCCTAGAGCTGAATCGTGAAAAGCGGAGCCTAAGAGGTAAAGGAGACCTCTTCCAACTGTCTGATACCGGTGTGGGGTTTATTACGAGGGACTTTAAAGACATTTTCTGTCCCCACAGAGCCACTGATTGTTTTTCTGGGGCTGTAACTTCTGCTCTACTGCCCTGCTGGCTACTGTTTGTTGGGGTTACTTTAAGCACTAGGCTAACTGCTGATTTACTGGCTTTTACTCGTATTCTTAGATCTGTGCTACTCATATTTCTTAGGTCTGTACTTAGCTAACGGAGTGCAGGCTGGGGTATCTTAGAGGCTATTTACACTCAGCAACTGTTTGAATGACTTTAAACTGTACTGTCTTTGCCTGGAATTTTCATTAATTTGTGATTAGATGCCTACCTGATTGCTCTGGAGGTCACCATGTTGGAACTTTTGTGCATGCGCAGTAGGAGCTGGAGTCGGGACATAGCCAAACAGCTCGCGCATGCACAGTAAGGGCCTAAGCACTTGCAAAGCCTCCTGCTGCATACTAATTTGTGCCCTTTCTCTGCGTTCCTTACTTAGGCCTACAGACCCCCCTCCCAGCTCACAGCAGCCACCCGATACAGGAAAGCTCCCTCCTGGAGCTGAATTGTGAAACACGGAGCCTAAGAGGTAAAGGGGACCTCTCCCAACTGCCTGGTACCTGTGTGAGGTGTTAGCTCGATGACACTGCGTGTCATCTGCCCCACTCACCCCAACCACCCACCCACCGGCGTCCCTTAATTTATTGACCCTTCCTCACGACATCACTTCCTGGCTGCTGAGTTACTAAGTCCCCACTTTCTCATCTGCAGGTTATACCTGCCAGCCACTAGCGGGACCCACAGACCCCTACCTTAGGTACATCTAACAAACCTCCTCCCCCCACTTCCTGGAACCATCTATCTGCCTGTGCCACTTCGCTCCTCCACTACTTACTTCTATTCTCTGTCCACATCTCTCCCAGCATCTAGCCCCATAGCTTACCATACGTCCTGGCCCTCAGCCACATCCCCTAGCCTACACTCAGTGACCACTAGGAGTCGCTATTTCTCACCCTGTTTCTGGCCCCAACCCAGCATGCCTCAAGCCCCAGAATGCAGAACTCAGCTCCCACCCTGGTCCCTTCTCCAGCTACCCTGGCAGAGTCTTGAACCTGGTACCCTGTACACCAGAGTCTGTGACACTACCACTGATCCAAAGTGGTATCTGTGCTTGCTGGATGGCAACCAAAATACTTCTACCTTTCTGCCCTGCTGCTACTGCAAGCACTATGTTAGTCCACCTCCTCCTAAAATGCCTCTCCCTCATCTTTACTCTGGTACCCATGACCCAGCAACCAGGCAGCACCCCTGGTACACTGGCCCTAGCACCCACAATTCTCCCGGACATAATAAGATCCCACCCTACAATGATCATGTGCCCTTACTCACAGCACCCATCCCCAGGTTACCTCCCCGCTGCCTACCCTGGCTCCCTCCGGCGGCTAATCACTCTCACCCTCCCGACCTTGCAGACCCTGCTCATCCCCTGCTCCCTGAAGGCCTCCTCCCCATCCCGCATAGCCATCGAAGGTTCGCTCATCACCGCCCCCTGGTCAGACCGATGATCCTCCTATTACTCATTACAGGCAATATACATCCCAACCCAGGCCCCACCCAGACTAGCTCCCCCAACTGGGACCACCGGTCTCTGCACAGCCTCCATGAATATATGCAGCATACTCAAAAAATTTGATTCTCTCCAATGCTGGGTCATGCTGCATAAACCAGATGTCATAGCACTGGTGGAAACCTGGCTATCAAAATCCACCCCGACTACTTTGTCTCACTACCAGGATACACCCTATACCGGGAGGATCGTGTAGGCAAACATGGGGGAGGCTGTGCTATCTATATCAGGGACTCACTTACTGGATTAGCACTCCCTGCCCCGACTCTTGTAAACGGGTCGCAGGCCCTCACCCTCAAACTTATGCCTCACCCCTCCAGGGGCCCCCTATATCTCACTGCTGCATATATTCCCCCAAAGAAACAAAATCCGGCTCCTTAATCGGTTATCCTTTAACCGATTATCTTGCTACCCTCCAACACAAGGTTGATCAAATCCTTGTGGGCGACCTAAACATGAACTGGAGCAGCGCCTCCTCCTCCACCACCCGGGACACCTTTGCGGCTATGGATCTGACGCAACTCATTTCCCAACCCACTAAAGTAAACACAAAGAGACGTACCAGCTCCCTTCTAGATGTAATCATCACAAACCGTCCCAAAAAATCCAAGATATCCAGGTCCTTCTGGACTCACTTAGTGACCACTCCCCTATCCTATTCCACTGGATGACCCCGACACCCCAACTTAAAGCCCAATCCACACTCCACCAGTGCCTCAGACCAGGTGGGCTAAAAAGTCTCAAACAACTTCTTGCCCAGATAAACTGGTCACCCATACAACACGTGCATGGCATAGATACTGCCCTTACCTTCTTTTCCCAAACCTTTAACAAAGCCTGTGACCTCTTCACACCCGTACTGGAACCCAAACCAAAAAGCTCAGTGCACCCTGGGTTACCCCTGCCCTATGTCAACTGCTCAAGCACAGGGATAACCTTTGGCACCTTGCCACTGAACAGGCCAGATAGCTGACAGACAGGCATACAACACAGCACGGAACAAGTGCACCTGGGCTATCCATAAAGCAAAGGCCGACCATTACCAGGTCACGCTCACTTCCTCCTGGGGGTGTGCACAAACTTTCTGGGACAACGTTAAACAATTGAATGGGAGTGTGCACCCCCCCATCCCAGATCACCATTGAAGGCTCTACCTCTACTGACCTGGCCTGCATAGCTAATTTTCTAAACACAGCCTTCGCGGACCTTAGCTCTGTCCTCCTCAGCAATTTTTTGACCCACCCCCCTCCCTACTGGCCCCTGTCATCCAACGCCCTTGTTTCCACCTATGAACTGACCAGGAAGCCAGACCACACCTGCTCAAAGCATTAAAGAGCAGTAGTCCCGGCAGTGACTCCCTGGACCCCAGCATTCTCCGTCAGGTGCTGGATCAGGTCCTTGCTCTGCTCACCACCCTTCTCAACAAATCCTTCTTCCTGGGGCAATTCCCATCTGCATGGAAAACTGCCATAGTTACGCCCATACACAAAGGTGGTGACAGATCCACTGCCGAGAACTACTGACCTATCTTCATCCTCCCACCCCTCTTCAAAGCCCTAGAAAAGCTGGTGGCCACTCAAATCACTGAGTACCTAACCAAATACAACATTCTCTGCCCAGAACAGCACGGCTTCTGTGCAGGGCACAGTACCGGCATGGCACTAATTGAGTTTTCAAACTTCATACACTCCTCCCTGGATGCCAGCTCCATAGCCGGGGCAGTGTTTGTAGATCTCTCAAAGGCCTTTGACACTGTCTCTCACCCCCACCTGCTGGATGCCCTCTGACACACTAGCCTCTCTACTGGGCCGATCTCTTGGTGCACTAGCTAGCTATCTGACCACTCTCAATGTGTCAAAATCAACAGGACACTTTCCACAACCTGTCCCATCCGCTCAGGTGTTCCCCAGGGCTCCATCCTGGGATCGCTACTCTTCTCAATCTACCTTAACACCCTACTCAGTGCATGCACTGGTAGAATTCTGCTGTATGCAGATGATGCCGTCCTCTTTGCCACCCAACACAACCCCAACTCCCTTCAGGACACCTTACAACTTTCCTTTAATGATACCGACACCTGATTTAAAGAGCACAGACTTGTCATCAATCTCAATAAAACTAAAATGATGCTCTTTGCCCACCCCCAAAACAAAGCTAGCAACTTCCCACTCCACATCCTCCCCAGCTCCAAACAACCCCTTGAACTAGTCCACTTGTACAAGTACCTTGGGGTTTCTTTCGACACAGCCCTCTCCTTCCACACCCACATTGATGCACTTGCCTCTGCTACTAATGTGCGGCTAGGTATCCCCTACCACTATGAAAACTGTCTCCCCCCATTGCCCTCTGACTAGCGGTTACATCCTTGATACTGTCCCTGGTGGACTACGGCCTACCTGTATACGGTGCTGCTGACTCAACTACCCCCAATAAAATCCACCTTATCCTGAATAAGGTATGTAGGCTTATTACAGGGGCCCCCAGGCTCACTCACACATGCCAGCTATATGACAAGGCAATGCTGCTTAATCTAGATGAACGACTACAATACCAAACCAGCCTCATAACGAAAAAAAACCTTCTCGGGCTATCCCCTCCTGGGCTGACAGCCTCCATCCGCCAAGCCCAACCCTTGGTTTATACTCGAACCTCTTGCAAGGCCACCCTTCTGATCCCAAGAACCAGGACAACCCATGGACAGAGGTCTTTCTGTTACAGAGCTCCATCCTGGTATAACATGCTCCCTTCCACCATCTCTGACGCCCCCACGATCTCCACTTTCAAAACTGCACTGCGGAACCAGCTATTTAATACACGTAACTGCACCTGTCTCTAGTTGTGACTTAGTCTGCCACACACTGACAAAGCTCGTATGAGCAGCACCACATTCTCACCTCCCTCAATCTGCCTGTTTGTCCATTGAACTAGTATCACCATGCTGTTTCTGCACATTCCCACGTGCAAAAATGTGCCACTGCAACTAGACTGGTTTTCTTTTCTCGCTGTACAAATGATTGTAAATACATGTGGTTGTTTTTTGCTACAACTTGTAACTGTGAGATGTAACAATGAGTCTGTAATGTAATGTATTTGTCCTCAATGTGACGAGGTACCTTTGGAAATGAGCCTCTGGCTCAAAGGTTGTAAACTGATGTACAAATAAAAAAATAAATAAATATGTGTCTGCTCTTCTTAGCCTGTGCTAATTGCACTATGAGGCCTTCTGGCACCTTACAATTCTGCTTAAAGTTGAGCCAGTCCAAATTCTGTCATGGGAATTTGCATGTGCTTCCCACGATGCTTTGCATTATTGGGGTATGTGCAATTGTGTTTTCTTTAATTATACTGCCATCACTTAGGAACTGTATAGTTTTTATTTACAAAAATAATGTTCGGTAATAACCACTGGGTTGTGCTTTAGCACATTTTTTTACTGTTGCTCAATCTCTGATCTCTCACACCCATGATATCATGATGCTAATGCCCTTTTAGTCACCAGTATCTAATAACTTGTACAGCACATTCACATCGTCATATGAAAAGCCATTATTTATGAAAAAAAGTCCTTTGATAGAACGTAGTGATAGCTTTAATTATATTTGCTTGTTAGTGTTGATTACCCACTGCCAGCGGGAGCTCAACAGGTCTTTAGTTCACACGTGTGGTTTATGGAGCTCCATAAACCATGATCAGAATTAAATCAGAGCATCACCTGCAAAAGGCGTCAGACAAGCTGTCCTCATGCTGGACATCCACTAGCACTAGGCTTTCAAAAAGTCAACATGAGAGACAAGCTTGTCGATGGTCACTCAGAACCTCAAAAAGGTTAAAAAACCAAAAGTCCTAAATTCTTTTTAAATAAATATGCAAACAGGAGCAATAACAAGGGATGACCTTTCACCTGACGTGTCAGTGGTCTCACTCCCCATTCCAAACCACATGGATGAGGGGCGAGTAAGCGACCCACCAGCTGGCAGCATTTTGGGACAGGGACAAGACTGGCAGGATGGCAGAGGGGCACTCCCTGAGCTTCAAAGGGTGCAATTTCTTCAAGCTGAGAGATAAGCATGCAGCTACTCTGTCTAATTCTATGCCTGGGATCCAACACTTTTACAGTGGGGGGAAAACAACCCAAGAGTACACAGCACAGGCCTCTTAAAACCAGTAAATATGAAAAAATAAAACATGGGGAAAGTGTGTTTAAGGGGTTCACCCTCTGGGTTTATGAGGCATCGCACACCTTGGGTGTGCATGAAATTCTCATTATCCACACTTCCCCATGCATTAATCTCTCTCTCTCTCTCTCTCTCTCTCTCTATATATATATATATTGTGTGTGTGTGTGTGTGTGTGTATATATATGTAGCTGGATCGATAAAATACTGAATCATATATGTAGATATATATATTTTATATATATATATATATATATATATATATATACATACATACATATATACATATATATATATATATATATTTTTTCTTTACACATAAAATAAAATACCATGATTCTTATGTTTATGTAAACAAAATTATATCATTGATTTTGGTGTTTCCCAGCTATGTCAAATCAGGTTTGGCTTTCCCCTATGGATGCCATGGTATACCGACACCGCAGCAACTCCCCGAATGTGAAGACCATCACAGTGACAGGATTTAGGCAAAATCTGCACATCACTGTGATGGTCCCTGCAAGTCCCCGAGACTGCCTCGCAGGGTGTATGGCCCCGTCCAACTCCTACTCGGAGTTAGAATCCTGGAGATCGGGGGATATGGGGGGTTCAGGGGGTGCAGCCCCACTTTAGAGAAACAGAGACATCCCAGACACTGCATTGCCGACACTTGGCACTACAGCTGTCACTGTCGGGGTTGTCTCCGTGGGAGATGTCATGGCAGCATGGTAAAACCGGATGCCACTATGGCTGCTCTTCAGTTCACACCTTCAGTCTGCCATCTCCTCTTCCTTCTGTGCCCTGCACCATTTGAAAAACAGACACAACATATTATGCAGCATAAACTCAAATATCTCAATATCAAAAATCACTGTGTACATATTTTTTTTCACTATGCCGCACTTATACCTTTTTTTTATAACAACAACTAGTAAACAACATATATATACAGTTATAGAAGTACAATAATATAATGGCACTTGGCTTCTAAACAGTATAACAAATAACACCAAACTGTAACAAATTCAAAATGCAAACCATTACACTCGAATTTTATTGTTATTGGGACAAGTGCTTTATAAGCAAAAACCAGATACAGTACACAGGGAAACAGACAATTTTAGTAAGCAATAGTAAAACAAGGAGAGATATATGTATATATAAAGCATAGACTGATAAACAATCCACACACTTAAGGCATAGTGTGCAGTGTAGGGCAAAAAAAAGGCCATGAGGAATACTGATAGACCCCAATTACTCCTAACCAAAATAATAATAAAACAAAAATATTAAAGGGGGAATGTCCCAGAAAAAAGTTGTATTTTATTTATTTATTTATTTATTCATTACTAGGATTACAAATAACTTTGAACCAAGGGTTCTTTTACAAAGGTTCCACTTCAAAAAGGATAACAGTGAGGTAGAGTACAGAGTAAAATTTGGCATGAAGAAATACCATAGTGTAAATTAAGGGAACAGGTGGTAAACAGACATACAATAGGCAAGAACAGAATTACAACAAGTGATAAGGAGGTTTAACAATTGGTAAAAGCAGCATTATAACAAGTAATAAAGAGGTTACGATTGGTAAAACAGCATTATAACAATAAGTTACAACAACAACAGAGAAATTCAAGTGGTATTGCAATCAGATACAGCAGACATTGACAAACATAAGAGCTAAACGAGGAATAAAGTTAACAAGGCGTGAATGTTGGGGGGGAGGAAGAAAACATTAAATGATTGGTAAAACATCTAAACCATAAAAGTACAAAAGAACAAGGCATCAAACAAGACTGCAGTCCAGCATAGTAAGCTTTGTCAATCTAATGGCTAAAGAAAGGAATGAAGTCAACATAGAGGAGATGCTGGGGGGAAGAGGATAGGAGAGAAAAGAGGGGAGCACAGGAAGCAACAGAAAGTGGGACATAAAGAGAGGGAGAACATGGGAAGGGGTGCTGGCTAGGGACAAACTAGGAAGCAGTATATAACTTATATAACAGCCAGCAATTCCAAGTGTCAAATACTGGGATAGCATCAAAAACTGAGATTGCATCTAAATAATAATACGTTTGTTTCTCCAAATGATAAATAGTATCCACTAACCTAGATCACTGCAAAAAAGTAGGAGGTTTTGGCCACATCCACAATTTAGTTATCTCTTTTTTGCGCATGCCGTACTTACACTTTTGATTCCTAAATGTCCAGCAAAGTGCTGTAATACATTCACAGGGTCAAGTCTCCAACATGAGGAGCAATTGTGGGGCTGGCCTGCATGCAGTCTCAGTGTCTTGCTTTTTTTAGGACACTGTCACTAGCTCCCCAGCTCTCTCAAAGCAAATGTTTATTCAGTCAGTATAGAGGTATTTTTCTGGGAGAGGTTTATAAACAAATGATCTGCTGGCCCACATGAATGAAAATCTACCTGTTTTAATATAAACTGTTGTTTTCCCCAGCCGTTGTGCCATCAGCAGTAAGGTTTGTGCCGGAGGTACAGTACATCTCCTGAGAGTAAACTATTAGTTAAGGTTGCTCTGAATGTGAAGTTTCATGTAAATTAAAGGAATTTTTTGTTTTAATATAGATTGTCTTAAATTTGAAGCACCAAGAAATTGAAAAAGTGGTTTGTTTTTGAAATAAGACTCCAGTGTTTTGATTTGGGACTGGACACTGGAGATATTGATTATAGAGTGCTGCCCCTAGGTTTTGAATACTCTTAGTGTTGTATATAGGTCACTTGTGTTAGATGTATTGACTCAGAGACATCATCCTATATTTGTTTATTATAGGTTTATGTGGAGTTCTTTCTCTGTTTTAAAATTGGTTATTGTAGTGAAAATGAAAGGGGAACTGCTATTTAAGATGATAGGGTTGGTAGTGGGTTTGGTTAGCATGGCCCAGCTGTGTGTCTGTATTGAGACTGACAGTCTAATAGAAAGATCATGCACTTATGTAAATTATTTCTTGAATAACTCGAGGCCACAACAAGTATCAAAGCTGGCCATGTGGAGAAATCCTTTCAACCCTATCAAAGAAGAACTTCGAGTAAAGCACTTTGTGATATTAACTAGGTATACCTGTTCATGTGATCAAGCCATATTACTGTCTCTGGCTCTTTGTGGGGATGTTGAACTGAACCCAGGCCCAAGAGGCCCAAAAGGAAACTCCATTAAATTGGTTTTAGATAATGCAAGAAGTATGATCAAAAAAATTAATTATTTCAGAACCTGGGTAGAACATGAAGAGCAGGACTTAATAATATTGACAGAAACGTGGTTTAATAGGGAAATTGAACATGATGAGGTTGAATTAAAAGATTTGTATTATTTTAGACAAGATCAAGGGGCATGGGGGAGGTGTTCTAATGTATATTAGTCATTCAATTGGTCACTCTAAAATTTTATTTTCAGGGATAATTGCAGGAATTGAATGCCTGTTAATTGAGATACAGGCATTAAAATTGGCCATGGGGTGGTTTATTCTCCACCTAAAATAAGCACTATTCACTTTGACAAATTTTCACACGTATTAATGGGACATTTGGGTCAATTACAAACCATTCTGACTGGTGATTTTAAAGCAGCCTGGGGTTACCCCAGGGGTCAGAAGTTGGAAGATTCAAAGAGTTGTTTAAATTTAATACAAATTATAAATATTCCTACAAGGAAAGGCTCCTTAACTAGTAAAGGCAACATTCTAGATTTGATTTTTGTCTCACCAGAGTTGACTATCTTGGAAAAAAGCATATGTGCTCCCAGCTTAGGAGATCACAATGTAGTTAAGTGTATTTTTTCTGTCACTAAAGATATTACCCCTATAAATTTTGTGCCACAAATGTCTAAAATATGTTATACTAAAATGTAATAGTTTGTCATTTAGAAAGCACCTTCAGGGACTTCCATGGTATAGGATTTTTCTTATCCCAGATTTAACTTTGGCTGTACAGGAATTTGCAACAATGTTTTGGGAATGCTTGTGACAAATTTTCCCCATGTAAGAAAGTAAATCAAAGATTGAAATATTTGCCATGGTTAACAGTAAAAATAAGAAAATTGATTAGATCAAGAAATCAACTCTGGAAAAAAGCAAATAAATCACTAAAAAGTGAAGTCTGGGAACAATATAAAAGGATAAGGAATAAAGTAATTTGGGAAATTAGGAAATCAAAAGCTTCCTATTATAAAGAATTAAAGAATCAACTGACCTGGGTGCTTATTGGTCCATAATAAAAAATCTTATGAACCCAATTATAAACCAGACTGAGATAAAATTGAGTCAAGATGGGAAGGTGTTTGAAACAAATAGGGCTGCTGATTATTTGAATAATTATTTTATAAATCTTCCTGATTTGAAATTAAAAATTACATCTAATACTAAACAGGTGAATCATGTGAATCAAGGGAATCCCCAAGATGAAAAAAATACCTAAATTTAGATTTAGGAGAGTGACAAAAATAGAAGTCTTAAAAAGTATAAATAGACTAAAAATAAATAAGGCAAGTGGACAGGATAAGATAGATAATAGATTGTTGAAGGAAGCTGCTTTGGAACTATCACCAATATTATGGGATATTTTTAATTGGAGTTTAAGGGAGGGACAGTTTCCTTCTAGTTGGAAACTTGCCAAAGTGATTCCGATAGACAAAGGAGGAGATCCGATGGAAGCCTCAAACTATCGCCCAATAGCCCTATGGTCGACGGTATCTAAGTTGTTCGAAAAAATTGTTCATGATCAGTTGATGGAGTGTTTGAAGAAGTATAACAAATTAACACAATATCAATATGGCTTTAGGCAGGGTAGGTCCACAGGTACCGCACTCATGGACTTTTTAGATCTTATAGCTACCCCTCTTGGGGAAGCAAAGTCTGTGGGTGCGGGTATATGTGGACCTATCCAAAGCATTTGGTCTAGTAAATCACAGTATTTTGATTAATACATTGGAGAAAACAGGAGCTGAGGAAGAAACCTGTAGATGGTTTACATCATATCTTGACAGAAGGTCTCAATTTGTTGTTTTGAATGGTCAACAGTCAAGAATGGACTATGTGACGAGATGGTTTCCCCAGGGATCTATCCTAGGCCTCCTCTTGTTCATAGTCTATTTAAACAACTTGCCAAACAATATTAAAAATTCACAAATTCGTCTCTATGCAGACAATACTGTATTAGTAGCAGTAGGAACCATTCCAGGAGAAGTAGAGCAGAAATTACAAAGTACGTTTTACATATTGCAGGGACATTTTTCATCTTTGGGTTTATTAGTAAATAATAAAAAACACAGACCACGTTTTTTGCATCAGAAAAGAAGGGAGTTTCAAACTTAAAAATATTGACTCAGGAAGGTAAGATCTTGGAACAAACTGAGACGTACAAGTACTTAGGGATACAAATAGATCAGCATTTAACATTTTTCAACAACATATAACAAATTTAATAAAAAAAACAAATGCAAAAATTGGAGCAATAAGACGTATATCAAACTGTATGACAAAAGAAACAAGACTGACCATGATAAATCAACTAGTATTACCGGCAATTGATTATGGAAGTCATATCTATAGGCATACAACAAAAAACAGTTAAATAATTTAGATATACTTTACAACAAGTTTGCAAGATTTGTGTTAAGGGGTGACCCTAGAACCCATCACTGTACAATGTATATAGACTTAGGTTGGACTTCGTTAAATCTACGGGCTAAGGGTATTTGGTTGAACCTGGTCTGGGATATATTTAAAAATAAATAATTAAATAACTTAAAAATTAAATTACAAAAATCCAATCACGGTTTAAACTTAAGAAAAAGAGATGCTGGAGATTTAATTATACCAAAATTAGCTAACCGGTTTAGTGAAATGACCTTTCAGTACCAGGTTGCCTTTAGCTGGAATTGCCTCCCCTCCTCTCTATGAGATTTAACTATTACTGACACTGTTTTTAAAACTTTGTTTTCATTGTTACTGCAATAGGTGAAAAGAATGTAGTGGTTAAATGACTATTAGCCTGTTTAGATGTTCTTGTAATATTTTGTAACTTACCCGTATTTTTGTATGTTTTGTATTTTTGTATCTATGTTAAAACTTGTAATGTTGTAACAATTCAGTTTTATATAAACAGATAAGCCTTGTAAATAGGGATTTTCAGAACCCTAATAGCTGTATCACTGTATAAATAAAATTGTACCTACCCTACCTACCTACATCTTCACCTGCTTCATGGAAACCTCTACTGTAGGACTACACTACACAGTGCCACATGTGTGGATACTGTACCCCACATTCCAGCATCCCAGAATCAATTTGATGCAATCCTCTACTCTCTGCAGGATGATACTGAGTGGTACACCTCAGTTTTTCCTCAGTTTCCTGAATCATGATTCTTGTCTTGCTTCAATAATGCAGTACAGCACAACCTGGAGATATAGTAACTGATAGCCCCACCTTTCTTGCAAGCAGAAGGTGATTTTGTGATCAGTCTGGCTGGGCATAGGTAGAAATCCCTTACCAGTTCCTGGGGACATCAAGTTCTCCATATCATCCTCATAGTGAAGCCAAGTGGCCTCTCAAGCACCCAAGGTGCCATTTCTATCAGGCCTGGCATCTGGTGATTCAAAAAGCTGTCTAAGTGCTGGAGGGGAAAATGGACAGTCCCCCATGATACATACAGTGGAGGGGCATCAGTTTCATCACCCGTGGGTGGTGAGGTTCAGGGTTGAATACAAATGTGGGCTCTGATTCCTTTTTCCTGTCAATTTCTGGGTGTAACTATCCTCTGGACTTAGACTGGATGGTGACTTAGTTCCACCTGCTATAGCTGGCATAATGGGAGGGGTTGTATCTCTGAGTCATGATCAGGCCAGCAGGAGTGGTCTGTTCCTCAGTGAACCACTCACTGCTGTTTTCATTAGCTCTTTCAGTCTCTACTGCCTCATGAAGCTTCATTTATCAGGCAAAGCACAGGGTTGCCTTTAGCATTACCACCTCTGTGTTTTTTATGGTCATCTTGCATACTTTTTTCAATGCACGAATTTTAAATTATTCTTTTTAGACATTTGTTGAATACAGTATGTTTATGTACACTGTAGTCTTCAAGACAATTTTTTGTTTAAAAAATATCTCCATGTACCTCGAGTTTCAGTGAGAGTAGGTGATGTAGGGATGCCTGTCTTTCTGGACACTGGTGGCCTGGCATGGTGAGCTTTGCAAGATGGTGTCATCACCCCCACTCCCATCAAAAAGTAATTGTCGTCATTACCAATAACACCCTGTACCTTGGGGTCTCTTGTCACAACCTCCTCAGGCTAGTCTGTCTCTCCACCAGCTGTGGCAAGCAGTTTCAATGGCTCTGCCTGTAACTCCTCTGACTCCAGTTCTGTGGGCTCCATTGCAGCAGTAAGCATAGCATGGGCCTGTACCAGGTCAAGCTGATGGATCAGTCTCTCCAATTGACAACATCCAAACACCATGTCCCTCGAGATGGCTGATCCATCCTTTCTACACCTCTCATTTTAAGGGCCCACACTCACACGCTAGATGTAGGCACCTCACCTAGACAGCTTGCCTCACTCTTAATTGCAAAGTATAGGGGGACATACTACTTACACCATCACTGAGTCACATGTGTATTGATCCATTCAATACAATGATTTCTGGTGCCTTTCTGCCCATAGCACAGCAATGAGGGACTGACTTATCTCTGCACCACAAGGTCTCATCTTTGAAAGTGAGGTCTGCTGCTGAATGGCACCAGTGGCAACTGTGCTAACACAGCGATGACTATCCTAGCTCTTACATGCAAGGATCACTTACTTCTCTTCCTGGCTGTACATCTGCAGAGAACATTAACAACAACATACAGTATGTGGCCATGTGCTCTTTGGGAGGGCTACTTCCTTGTAAGACTGTTTACCAGTCAGGCAGTGGTATCCTAAGTAGGGTGCTGCTCTGTAACATGGGCACATGCCTCAATACACCCGTCGTGCCTTTTCCAGCTAAGTGCACAACAGTCAGCCCTTTTCAAGAAAATCAATGTCTAGCAATTTATTCTGTATCACATCCATCTTGACAGCAAAAACTTTAGTCACTTATGTGCTAATTCAATGATTCTGTAATCTAACATGTCTAATGAAGAAATTAATGAAACTTAGGTTAGAATCTGAAATATCAGACCTGGGGTTAAGTGACAAGAATCAACATGGCTTCAAGAGAGGGACATTATGCACCACAAATTTGGTGACCTTTTATAACCAAGTGAGTAATAGTCTTGACAAGGATGTCCCATCTAATGTGATCCTTTTGGATTTTGCAAAAAGAGTTTGCTACAGTTCCCCATAACATCCTGACTACTAAATTACTGAACATGGGCTATAAGTGTTTGCCTGATCAAATGGATTGATAATTGGTTGTATAGCAGGGCCAAAGTGTAAGAATAAATGGGCATTTGTCCAAGGAGGAGAGTGTTGGGGGTTGGGTTCCACAGGGCTCTGTCCTAAGCCTAACTTTGTTCAGAATCTTCATCAGTAACACGAATAAAAACCTGGAAAACCAGACAATGAAATCTGCAGACGATACCAAATTGGGAGGGGAGGTGGACACCTTACTAAAGCATTTATCCCTCATCAATGATCTTGGTAAAATAGAGACATGGGTTTCAACAAATGGAATGTCCTTTAACATCAATAAGTGTGCACTATGGGAGCAAAGACCCTAATTATGCCTACACTTTCAATAACAAACCAATCAAACCTTCCCTGATAGAACATGACCTATGAATACAAATAAATAATAAGCTTTCTTCCATAGATTACTGTAAGTCTGTAGCCAGAATACAAATGGAATGATTAAAATAATCTAGCAAACATTTGTCTATAAGTACAAGCAGTGTATTATCGATACCTTTGTATAGAAGCTATGTTAGACCCCTTCTAGTCTTTGGGTCCCCTAGTGGTCACCATGCTTGATTAGGGACATTGTGCAGTTGGAAAGCGTTCAAAGATCTGCTACTGAAATGATCCCTACTTTAAGATGTATGAGTTATCAAGAAAGGTTACAGGAAACATGCCTATTTTCTTTAGAGAACAGACTCCAGAGGGGTGACCTACTATTACTACATAAAATACTGCAGTCTGCAGACTTATGTTCTCAGTGTGGTTTACAATTCTGCACCAAAAGAGAACATCTTTGATCCCACAATAATAAACTTGTGGTTCCATGGGCTAATACAAGCAAAATGGACCATTTATTCATTGTAAGAATGGCCAAAGTGTGGAATAGACTACCCCAGGAGGTAGTCGATATGAACACTGTTTCTAGCTTTAAGAAAGCATTAGACAACTTCCATTATAAAATGGCAAGAACAATCTAGAAATCTCATTGGCCAAGACAGGTCAGCTGACCATATATTAATTCTCTGTATACGCACAGTCATCCTGGTCCTAAACCGCATTATACAATGAGCAGACCAGTCCTCCTACAACCAGAACTATCTTCCATTAGTCTCCCTACAACCAGAACTGACCCTCCACCACAAACATGGCTGCTACCTTTACACTGTAGAAACCTTCAACTGGGCCCTAAAATTAAAATTATCTTAAATATAAAATAAAACTAATGAAATGTTGTTTACCAGATCGTCACACTCTCCTTACACACATAAACAAATTAAAAACATTAAGTATTGTTTATAGTTTTCATTACAACTGTTTGTTTGCTTACAGTGAAAAATCCCCCTCCTATCTTTACCTGCTCATCTGGGAAATCTCTTCTGCTTTCCCTGACAAGCAAGGTAATTGAGTCTCTGGCTCTAAAACAGGCCTTTGTTGTCTGTGTGTACAGTATGTTAGTAGAGGATTAGAAAATGGGCTAGATACTAGCTTTAATTTCATTGGCTGAAAGCCTTCGCGAGGGGGTACATTAAATTCGATAGGCAGCCAGCTTGAAAGATGTGCCAATTCGAGGTGCCCCATTACCATAAAATATCTTTGGGCACCCCGGGTTGGCATCTGTCGAGCCGCCATTTTTTTTCCCTCGCTAAGCGACACAGAAATATTGTACCACCGTCCCCCACCTGCCGTGGAACTGTATACGTTCAAAAGTAATCAAACAAAACTGTCACTTAACTCCTCTGTCCGTTGCTGTACCCTATAAAGTCTTTTTGTCGCTCTAACTCCTACGACTTTCACCCTCGATCGCGCATTTTATGACTCTGCACTTCCTGGTTATCGCGATGCAGGGTCCACGCAGGTTCGTGACAGCCCCTTGACCCTGCATCGCATAACCAGGAAGTGCAGAGTCAGAAAATGTAGCGGTGAAAGCCATAGGAGATAAACGACAAAGACTTTGTAGGGGACAGAGGAGTGAGTAAGAGTTTCATTGCTTTTCAACCTCTACACTACGATGGCAGCTGGGGGACGGTGGTACAATATATCTGTGTCGCTTCGGAAGTGGGAGACGACAAGTAGAAGGGAATGGCTGGGGGGGTGCAACAGCAGATGGAACAGCACAAAATTACAGGGACTATTTAATCAAAACTATATATTTTTGTAATCTTTGTCTTTATTTACAAATGAATTTCTTCTTTTTTCTTAGCACTTAATAAAAATTTACAACGATGCCCATTTTCTAAACGCAATAATGCCCTCCAGGGTGGGCGGTATGGGTAATACCGGACCGGCCAAGGGCTATAAGGCCCTCCGCCGCAATACCACCCACCCTGTCGAGCATTATTGCTTAAATATTCTGCTAGTAGCACTGAGCAGAATTTTGAATCCCTTTATTCCATGGTAAACATTCCATGATAAACATTCCATTTCTTGAATGTGGGGAAACACAGATGGAAAAAAAAAACAGAATGAAAAAAGTAAGCAATAATACTATTTAAACAAAGAGAAAAGGTGGTAAATGACTCACGCTGCTGTTTATATTTTAGGACAGAGTAAGCAGTTCATGATGCTGTCAGTGAGTGTGGCAGTTTTGAAACATGCTCATGCTTGCAGCACTGGGGAACTGAGAAGCCTCTGTTATAGCTTCCTTTTAGTTTTGTCTACAGAGTGAGGAGAATTAAATAAAATAAGGGGGCTATGTGTCATACTTAGAATGAGAAAAACAGCATTTGTGAATTACTGTGGCTGGCAGGGGAATATGAAGCTTAAGTGGACAGAGAGGCACACACTGTATAACACTACTTTAATCTAGCACCAATAGGCGGAAGGACTATTTTATGTTAAAAGCACAGATTCACTTTCATTTTTGCTTATTTAAAAATGTGTTTAAAAATGAAAAAACTGCTTCTAAAAATAAAGGGACATTTTATAAGCGCAATAAGACACTCTGGGGTTGTGCATTACGGTGTGATAACCACACTCCTAGGGACAACTAGCTTCGCCCCTAGCAGTATGGTTATCACACTGTAATGCACACCCTGTCGTGTCTTATTGCTTACTTACTCAAAACAAGTATTGGTATAAAATGTCCCACACATGTGGGGAGGAATCTCGATGAGCAACAATGCCTTCTTTTGTCCAAGAAAACCTAGTAAACCTAGTACCACATCACCTATAAATCCTGGCTGAGGCCCCACACTGTCACCACTTCCTCCTGCTATCTCCTGGACCCCACCTGTCCTAACAAGAGCACCCTCATGTGAGCGGGAAGCCCCATTAGTCCTGGGTGATGCCCCCGGATCCTCTAGGGGCTGCACATGATGTTAGGATCTCTCACAGTGAACATTTGCATTTGTTTCCCAGATCCTGGCTTTAAATTGTGGGGATGAGTGTTGGCATCTTGGGACACAATCAATTTACACTGGAGACAGTAGTGCCACACATACCCAACTTTACTTAAAATGTATTCACTGCTAGGTCCACAGACCCAAGTCATAATCTTGTTATTTTCCAGAAGGACATGACAGTTCTATAATATATGACAGTGCCTATAGCAACTCAGCTTCTCCATCTAAAATATACAGTACAGTATGAGGGTGACTATAACAGCTCAAGTCCTCCATCAGCCATACAATATATGAAGATGACTACAAAAGTTCAGCTCCTCCATCTACTGGTTCCTGGTTTTTAACTATGCGGATATGGCCTATGGCACTGCCCCTTCCTCTTCAATCACCAGACTGGACACCCTTTGCAATGCTTTTTGTCACTTTGCTACCAACTCCCCCTCTTGTATTAACCATTGCTCCCGCTACTCCTCTCTATCCATCCTTCCTCTTCTTTCACATTGCCAGTTCCACTGTGCATCCTTCATCATCAAATACTGATTTGGGTCCCTCCCTTCATAGCTAACCTCACTCTCCTCCCCATCCCCTGTGCCTCCTACTCCCTCCACTGCAGGGACTCCCACACCTTCTCCCATCCCCATCCTCCTGCTTCCTCCACTCCAAGGACTCTTGCACCTTCTCCCATCCCCACCCTCCTACTCCCTCCACTCCCAGGACTCCCGCACCTTCTCCCATCCCTACCCATGAAGTCTTCTTTCTCCTATTGTCTCTAGAGATGGGCGAAATGGCTCCAATCCGCTCCGTGAAGTGGAGCATGAGTGAAAGAATTAGTGGGAGTGCTCCGCAGTGAGCTGGTGCCCGGCGTTATATTAGGTGGCGCCAAGTCCATTGAAAACAATGACTTAGCGCTACTCCGCCTCCCAAACCACTACTCATCAATTCTACATGGCACATTGAAAACAATGTACTTCGCCTCACTTCACTTTGTTTTTAAGCTCCAAAGGCGAATTTTGCAGTGATTCATGGGATTTCAGGTCACATGGGCTCTAGATTGTTCTGCACAGCCTCAGTTTGGGGTAGTGTGTGTAGGAAGCTGTGAGGAGACAATCTGATCTGAGGCTCTGTGATTCAAACCTTCTAAAGCTGTTAAAAAGCCTTTTGAGTCTTTTTTTTTGCTGAAACTTTAGTTCATCGATTATAGGAAACCCTCCTGTGCTCATATCATTGAGTGTTTATTGTTTGTGTGTGGATTTTGAATGTTAATGTACAACACTCAGTCTGTGTACTGAGAGACAGTGGAAGAGTGCTTTGGGGGGGCGTATCTGTGGTGTAGGTAGATTAACTTGGAGAAAAAGACAGTGCTTTCTGTTTTGGTGATATTTTTCTTGTATAACTGTGTTAATGTGCACACAGTAATATTTTCAATAATTCTTGACTTTTTTTGCTGATTGTTGTGGTGCAGCAGTGCATAATTTTAGTTTGTTTAAAATATGTGGTTATATTACTGGTTTTCAATTTGCTATGCATTACTTAGTGTGTGTGTGTGTGAGCATGTGTGTGTGACTCGTGTTATGAAATCAGACACCTTTTATTGTGCCACATAATTTCAGCAATGTAAACCAGCTATCCACTGCAGCTGTGTAATTTTTGTACTTTGTGATATATTTACTGGTACTAGTACTAGTGACTGTTACTGCAGCAGTGCAGTACACTGCCCCCACCCCCCGCAGCCCACCCCAACCGACAAAGGTATTCTTTTCCAGATTTGAATTTCTGATGGTGAGCACTGGTTAGGTGTTGTGCCTTTGCATCTGCATTTCTTCAGTGTGCAGCGCAATTTTAATCTGTTTGTGCATTTGCATCTCTTTAGGGCCCAATCTCCATCTCTAACTTAAGTCACAGTTGTTTCTTTGATTTCCCTTCAGAGTACTGGACAGGTGTGATGCATAATTCAGCCTGAAGATTGTACTCATTAATATGCGTTTTTATGTCAGGACCATCATCAGGAGTCACTCGTGATACAAATCACGTTCTTCATCATCACGGTCACAAATGCAGTCACAAATCACGATTTACGATCATGTCACAAATCACAACATAAATTTTTTTTACTAGTTACTTGGATGTATTGTAAGCCTGTTTTGTAGTATCTCTCCATGCTTCACCACCCACCATTGTACTCATTAATGAGTGTTTTTAAGTCAGGGAGTTTTATGCCACACCTCATTGGGACCAGGGGAAGTACAGCCATAGGCATTCACATTTCTTCATCATCACGGTCACAAATGCAGTCACGAATCATGATTTATGATCATGTCACGAATCACAACATTACATTTTTTTACTAGTTACTTGGATGTATTGTAAGCCTGTTTTGTAGTATGTCTCCATGCTTCACCACCACACCATTGTACTCATTAATGAGTGTTTTTAAGTCGGGGAGTTTTGTGCCACACCTCATCGGGGCCTGGGGAAGTACAGCTGTAGGCATTCGCGTTTCTTTATCATCACGGTCACAAATGCAGTCACAAATCACTATTTACGATTACATCACGAATCACAACATTTATTTTTTTTACTAGTTACTTGGATGTATTGTAAGCCTGTTTTGTAGTATTTCTCCAGGCTTCACCATCCCACCATTATACTCATTAATAAGTGTTTGTAAGTCAGGGAGTTGGACAGTGTTTGCAGTACATACACAGACTGGAAAGAAGACTGCACCCATGCAGTTTAGCACAGTGTACTTGCACTGCTCAGAATACTTACAAAAGACAACAAAAAAAGGGCATAATTACATACAAGGGTCAGGGATGGTGGAGGAATACATTTTATAACACAGCAAGGAAGGTGTAGGGGGGCACATGGTGTGATGAAAAAAAAACTAATGTGGGATCTCATGGTGATCCAGCAGCAGTTCCAGCATGGACATAATTTGCAACTGATGTCCCTCTATGTAAGAAAAATAAAATTTACAGAAAGAACAATTTAAGTAAAAAAGAGTACAGACACAAAAGACAAAAAAATGTAGCTTTTAAAAAAGCTGTTGGGTCTAAATCAAAGTTTAAATCTCCTCCTCGCTCTTATCTAAAAGTATCAGCTGTAAAAAAACACACTCCCTCTCTCTCCATCTGCACAGGAGAAAGTAAAAGTGTCTGCTTGTATGACTCACTTCCTTCCTGACTAGCTAAAGAGCATGTGACTTACAGTACTGTAAGCCATGTGATGTGTGAGGGGGGGCTGCCAAATCTGAAACACCAAGTGGATCACTTAGAATCATAATGAGGAGCGTGAAGTCCATTAAAGACAATGACTTCGCCTTACTTCACATTGCCATTCACTTGTAATAAATTAGTAATGACTAGTGACAGGAGCACTTTGCATTGCCCACCCCGCATAGCGAGTGGCATGAAGTGCCCACTTTGTGGGTGGAATTTTAATTCGCTGCATCTCTAATTGTCTCCCTTCCCTCTGGAACTTGCTCCCATCCTCCCTACATCTCTCTGCATCACACTGCTCCCTGAAACACCAGCTAAAACTTCCCCCACCCTTTCCTGTTCCTGCTAACCTTCTGCCAGACCCTCCTCAGCAATGTCCCCCCCCCCACCATAACTGGCTCCCACTGGTGTACTATCACTTCTTGTATTATCTCCACAGCTCTAGCACTGTTCATTTTAGTACCTGCAACATGCACCTTACTTACTAAAGACAATATGAATATTGCTCTGTATACTACTTTATGATTTCCAAATGTTATGATTCTTGTAATCTGCTGATCTGTACACAGTTATTCACTTTACCTTATACATTACCATTGAAACCAAACCAGGTCTGTTGTAATGCTATAATACTGTACTCCCCTTCTCTTCTCCCTCGGATCACACCTAGAAACATGACTCGGCTCAGTGTGACTTTCCTGGTTACCCATTTTCAAATAAATAAATCTATGCACTTCTTAGGATGTGGTTTCCTGGGGAAAGTGAAACACTGGGCTCAAATGTATAACCCTATCCTATTTTGTGTCCACACTTTGCACACTTATAAACATATCACTTGGCATGTGACTTCCTGTTTTGTTCCTGTTACCATGGTAGGAATTCAGACTGCAGAGGTCTGCAGATGTCTCTGGAATATCCCCCTCCGTTATTATGGCTGTAAAACTAGATCCACACAATAAAATGCTTAGCATAACTTTGTTTTTTTAATTAATTGTAACTGTTTTATAAAATGCAGCAATATAGTGCAGCAATGTTATTTGACTGGTGATTGGTTTGGTAAAATTGCTGAGCAGCCTTGTTTTTGGATGGCAGTGCCCCCCCCCCCCCCATCATAGATTTGCTGCTTGGAATAATTTTTGCCCCCTTTGTCCTACCAGTTTGCTTTTGTAGATTTCTTTCCAACTCTTTTTCCTTTTTCCCTTTTCCCTTATTTGACTTTTTCCTCTCTGATGCTGTTTTTCACTTTGGATGTTTGCACTTTGGGTTTGCATTTGTGATATCAGGACTGCTCATTCGACAAAGGACTTTTTCCTTCTTTTGTTAAATTCACTGTAATGGTATTGTTTTAGGGTGTGATCTTGCACTTGTACTAACATCTATTCCTTTTATATAGAATCTGTCTGCTCTTAAGGCATGGCTAGCCACTGTTAAGATGGCAGCCTAATCTTAAAGCAGTGGCTAACCTTAGAGACTACTATCGTTCATCCACTTACTGTAATTCCATGGTCATCTAGCATATTTGTGGTCCATGGTCAGTATACTGTATCGGGATGGAGGCACTTGCTGGTGTTTTTTTCATCCCAATGCAGTGTGTGCCAAGAAAATCATGATCATCTACCTGCCACCAGCCACCAAAACTGAAAACTGCCCCACCACGAGGCAGACAGCCAGACAGCTCAATTGGCTTTCACCGATACTTTCCTGTGGCTATGGCTTCTCCTCTACTGACTCAGATGGACATTACTCACATTACAGACATGCTGCAACTGATATTATAGGATACGGCTGACATTAAAACAGCAGTCGTCCACACAAATAGGGAGGTCTCTGCCCTGCTAGGACAGCAGGTAGAGAGCATGCAAAGTCATATCCAGCATATAGGGGGAAGTGAAATATTTATGAGCATCAGATTTTGAGACCAGATCATGCCATCAAGTACCTGGTCTCGAAGGTGGATGACATGGAGAACTGTGTGAGAAAAAAACAACCTCTGACTCACAGGGATGCCAGAAGGAGCAGAAGGACCTAAGCTGATTCCCCTTACTGCAGAGAATGATCCTCTCTGCCTTAACGCTCCTAACTATCCCCTTCTGGAGGTTGAGAGGAGCCATCATTCCCTTGGCCCTCGCCCTAAGCCAGAAAACTACTTGGCAGCTCTTCTTGTTAAATTCCTTAACTATCCTGTTAAAGAAAAATATACTATGACTGGCAAGAGATCATGGACCACTGCACTGGGAGGGCCACCAACTGTCCATCTTTCAGGACTTCTCTACTGAATTGTCACACAGCCAGAGGACCTATGCAATGGTAAAATGGAAGCTGCATCACCACATGGCCAAAACTGCTCTCCAGTACCCTGTCCAGCTATGCATTCACATCAATGGAGTCGTATATAAATTTGAAACCTCCAAGGTGGTGAACAAGTTTATTAACAGGCAATGACTCAATTATCGGTTTCCTGCCTCACTACATGAGGCTGTCCCTCAGCGCTCCTTGGATATGGCCATGGACACTGCTGCTGTAGACGTAGAATGAGGGGCAGGCTTCTCCTGACATCAAGGGGACAAGAATCAGTGGATCCAGAAGAGGAAAGCCAGTAGTCATAAGTGTTACACAGTCGAGGTTAGGCTTAACACTGTAAGACATACCATGCGTCAGTGAAACAGAAGCGGTGAGTTTCCATCCTCAGCTACCCCTGGTTGCTGGCAGTGCAAACTCCTCTTGAAACCCAGAACAGATTTGACCTAGTAAGATGTGCCATACACCCTGACCTGTCTACCGTATCTATCTCACCTGCTCATCCTACATAAATCTCCTCAGATCCAGTCACCCCTGTGCTGCTGCTACTGATTGCTCTGGACACTAGATTCTGGACAAAATGAGCTTTTTGTACTTTGGCCACCCCCCCCATTGTATTTTACCCAACCATACACTTCAAATGAACCTGAAACCCAGAAGTCTTTTCAAAAATCCATGAGCTGAATGACTAACTGTGAGTACTGTCCTGTTCTTTAGCATCATTTACCTAGTTCTACCTAATCTGCCTGAGACCTCTTGCCTCCCTCCCCCTACATGCACATGGCTCCCAATTTGACTCTGTTTTGCTGTCTTTTTTGGTCTGGGTGCGGGATGAGGCAGTGTGGGCTCAGGGCTCAGACAAGTGATTGAGCAGGTACACGGGTTGATGGTTTTTACCTGCCTCCTTCCCTCTGGGGACTGCTGTTGATGCTTGGCATTACAGATTTGTTGGACTGACTTCATCATCTGCCACCCCACAGCTCTTCACCAGCTCTGAACATATATGGAGCCTTTCAGATGAGGAAACAACCTGTGTACTGTGTTACTGGGAGATGGCATATCCTTTCATTGGGGAACTGTCTGGGACATACTTCAACGCTAACATTGCTATGTTTTCTTTTTCCAAGTTACAGTTGACTCCAGTTGTTATCTGTTATGTACATTAGTCTGTGGTTTCCCCGCATTCCTGCCCTGGCATAGAACCAAGATGCACATAGCATCCATCTGACATGTGGTTCAGCTCTTCCTTCCCTCCCCCCCACCAGCTACATGAATAGCACTTGGCAACTAGAACCAACTTTAGGGCAGTGGGGTGGACCTGCATATCACATGGGCAGTGCAGCTGCAGCCCCCCATGCAGATGACACAGAAGGTATTCGGAGGTCCTCCCCATCTGTGCTATCAGGCTCCTGCTCTACCTTTACTGTGCTCTTCCTAGCAAACTGGGTGTGGGACAAGGCAGTGTGTAGTTGGGGCTCAGACAGGTGATTCAGCAGCTTATCTGGATTGACTGTTACCTTGTGACCTTCCCTGTGAAACTGCTGCAGCTACACAGCACTATAGCTTTGTTGGACTGAATTTGACATCCAACGCTCTCCAGCTCCTTACACACTCTGCCTGTGCTCGATGACTTTAGGGAGGAGAGACCTCATGTATTATGTTATTGGGCAATGAGCATATCCTTCTATTGTGGGTACTGTTTGGGGAACATTCTAACATTAAAAGTGTTACCTTTCCTTGCTTTCTTTGCTGTAATCAAGTTATAGTTACTACCTGTTTTAGACATCTGATTATGATCCCCAGTTGTTCCCTTGCATTCTCGTCCTGGCATAGTGTCAAGATTCACATTGCATCTGTCAGGCACAGGGTTTGGCCCCTCCTCCCCAGCAGTGCATCTAGTACTTGGAAGCTAGGACTTACTGTAAGGGCAGTGGGGTGGACCTGCTTATGGATTGGAAGGTGTGGTCATACCCCATCATAGTGCAAATGCACAAACAACACTCTTAGGGTCCCCCCTTTTTGTCTCTCCATCCTAACAGGCACTGGAATGTGAAACTTTGTTCATGAATCTGTGCATTCAGCACAGCTGCATCTAGGATATAGCAGAGGTTGGGTTCCCTCATGTTATGTCCCCCTGCCCAATCCATGCCTCCAGTTTTTTATGGTAATCCCCTCTCCTACCTCAGGGGCACATTGGCCGCAACCATTGGTGTTGATTGCTCCAATACTGTAGTAAAGCCTAGAACTGCAATGATCCCTCGGGGGTAGTGCTATCACTTATTTATAATAGCCAGCTTAGTAGGTGTTGTGGGGCAGCAATGTGGCTTAGTGGGAGTTCCTCCTTTAGTTTGACCATTAGTCTGGGCTGCATACTGTGTGATGTTTTCCAACTCCCTCCCCATGGAGACTTTGGCTGAGGTCTGCTGGAGGAATGAGTGAACAGTCTAGGAGTATTGTGTCCCTACAGCACACTCCACTTGCCCCTACTATTACCAGCCCCAAGTATCAATCCTCGGCTGAGGATTGTGGCAGTCTAATAGAATAGCACCCAGCCGAGGCACTGGGTAAGACCTTAAATATCCTGCCATTGCCCCCTCCATGCATGTTGGCTACAAGTGCTCCCCCCCGTTGCCTTTCTGAATTAAGAGACATGCAACACAAAGCATTAATGCACAGCCCCCCTCACCTCAACCCCAGGATTGATGACCACTGTCTGTCACTCGACGTGCACCCCACTACCTATACCTCCATTCTCCCATTTCTTGAAACCCCTCAAGTGGGGTGGCAAACACTTCTATACCAGTGCATTGTTAAAAATTATTTCACACAGATGTTGATGTTATAACACTTTAAAGTTACGGTGTTCTTTTTCTGTAAGGTTTTAGCTGTACAGAGTAATAACCTTATATTCTATTCTATTGTTTTCTGCTTGTTGTTGTTCTACTTGCTAATATTGTTGCCCCTCACTGGGACTCAAGCATTATAGAATGTCTGCCCTCTTGTTCTCGGGGACCCAGCTGGCTCATAGGCTCTCTACTCTGAATACCCATGGTTTACTTCCTATCTGACAGCAAGGCAGGTGTTACATGAATGTATATGCAGTTTTGTTGTATCCAAGTGTCTTACACAGGATGTTTCTACTCCTTGTGGTATCATGCAGATACAGGGCAGTTTTAATGATTAGAGTCCAACGGGTTTTAGGCAGGGGAAACAGTCGGTCTCCCCCCTCAATGATCGCTGGGAAGCCCACCTCTGATACAATGCTATTATAATGCCCTGTTATATCTTCCTCTGAAAAGGCCCCTTGATGTACTGTATATATCCTGGAATGTCAGGGGCCTGAATTCCCGTGTGAAAAGGAAAAGGATCTTATCTAGATTACACAACATGAAAGCCCAGGTTGCGCTCCTGCAGGAGACCATACTCAGCCCTGTTGAAGCTGCCAAGCTCTTCAGAGGTTGGCTGGGACTGAAGTGAATAGTTGTGCCCCAACATCCAAAGCTGGTGTCTCCATGTTAATACATAAGACACTTCACTGGAAAACTGAGGTCTCTGCCCAGGGTGAAGTTGGTAGGTGGGTAGCTGCCAAACGTCGTAGGCCTGAAGGTAAACTGGTGAAAGCCAATTTTTATGGGCATCACCATGATGACCCAGACTTATTCCAGTCCCCTTCTCCACTCCCTGTTAGAGGTAATGACACCAGGGACCCCCCTATTTCTAGGTGGGGCTTTTAACCTGACCCTGGATGCCTACCTAGATAGGACCTCAAGTAAGGTTGAAATGCACACCAAGGCCCAGGCAGCCATTCAAGACTTGCTGTCTGAACTTTCACTGACTGATATATGGCGCTTCCACCACCCCACTACTCTGAACTATTCTTACTTTTCCGACGCCCATGCCATGTCAAGTAGGACTGATTTCTCGCTCACTTCTCTGGAGCATCCCTAATGGTCCAGTCATCCCATATACAGTGAAGCTTGCCAGGATTAAGCCCAATTCTGCAGCATACTGCAGTAGAGTTATTGCAGCAAACAATGCAATTTCAATGGGAATTAGTCCCTTTTGTCATGCAGGAAACTGTGACACTGCACTTCATCCTGGTGGGCTTCACTGTAGCCCCCACATACTGCATCTCTCGGATTATGCCCCAGTGGATATGGTAGTAGAGTGGGGACCCAAAGCCTTGAAATCTTCTTCTTAAATGTTAGACTCTCTACTCCTCAAGGACAAGGACTTTTCTCCATGGTTGATAAAGGAGGGGAACGCCTTCTTTGATATCAGTGACAACGGTGCTATCACCAAAGCCACACTATGGGATGCCTTCAAGACTTTGTTAAGGAGTTGCATAATGGGGTTTGCTGCTGCCTGAAGGTGCAAGAATGAACAGCAACAGAAATCCTTCAAAGCTGCTCCAGCAAAGAAACCGGCTGAACTTAAAAAATGCCTCCCCCCAACCTGCCTCCCACATTTCTCAAGGAGGTGATAGTCCTCTGAATGCAGCTCAGCTCCCTTGTTACAAGAAAAGCAGAGCCTGCAGTCATACGATTGAAGCATAGACATTGGGATGGGGGGGTCTTACAAAATTTTGTCCTATAGGCTGCTCAAATAGCAATCAGACAGATATATTCATGATCTGAGTGATAAAAGTGGCACCATTCATACCCGGCATGAGATGATTAACAAAATCATGTGTGGCTTCTATGAGGAGCTTTACTCCTCCCAGGTTCCTCTCTAACAGAATAAGATAGATAATTAATGGGAAGGCTTGCTCATCCTCACATTGTTGGAAGCCCACAGGGAAGTGCTGGAGGTTCCCCTCACCAGTCCAGAAATTAAGGCTGTGCTCTCTGCCCAATCTCACCACAAATTCCAGAAAGGGGATGGTATTCCAAGTGATTTATATCAAACAATCCCTAACATGATCTCCCCGGTACTGTAGGCTGTGTTCCAAGAATCCCATACTATGGTCTCGCTTCTCCCCCTCGATGCAAGAAGCTGTTATTATGGTCTTTCCTAAGGAGAGCAAGGACCACACAGCTCCAGGCAGTTATAGGCTTATTTCACTTATAAATGCTGATACCAAAATACTGACCAAGGCACTAGACACTAGACTGGAGCACATCCTCCTCAGCGTAACAGATCCCTCACAGTTGGGCTTCATTAAGGGGCACAGTAGCTCTGACCATCTAGCTCTGACCACCGTAGAGGTCTTTTCTCCCTGATGGCACTGTTAAGCACCCCATTCCCATTGCAGTTGTGGCTGTACATTTTGAAAAAGTCTTTGACTTGGTGGAGTGGTGGTACCTACATGCCATCCTAACAAAAATGGGATTTGGCTCCAAATTTGTAGGATGGATCAGGATGTTGTATGCATAGTCATCTGCCTGGTAATCTTTAACTCTGTTCTCTCTCAGCCATTCACATTTCACAAGGCACACACCAGGATTGTCTCTCTCTCCCCCTCATGCTGTTTGTGCTGGCAATAGAACTACTGGCATTAGCTGTTTGCCATCACCTGCAGTTATGGAGCATCCAAGCTGACCAACTGAATAGCTGCCCACTATTATATGCCAACGACTGCCTGGTTCTCTTCCAAGATACTGCAACTGGCTTCTCTCCCTTCCTAGATGTTCTTCAATGATTTCAGGTGGTATCTTGGCTGAAAACCAACTGCACAAAAACAAAAGTACTACTACCCTTAAATGTCCACTGCACTTTAGACTTGGTTGCCCCCGAGGGATGCAATGGTCTCCCAAGGGCATTAAGTACTTGAGGAGAAGGGTCTGGCCAGATCCAGCAGGTGTAGTTTCTGATAATCACA
Organism: Neoceratodus forsteri; assembly: GCA_016271365.2. Classification (NCBI taxonomy): domain Eukaryota; kingdom Metazoa; phylum Chordata; order Ceratodontiformes; family Ceratodontidae; genus Neoceratodus; species Neoceratodus forsteri. The sequence continues at coordinate 1,270,929,473 of CM057453.1, forward strand.
CACTATTGCTGCAAAGTGTAATGAAGGAATGCAACAGCTGGAAATTGTTGTGACTCCCTTTAGTAGGGAAAATCACATCAGTTCAAATGATATGGCCCCAAAACTCAACCAGTGCCTCTCACACCTGGCAGGCCATATTCCCCCCAATGGTTTTCCATGTTGAACTGTAGGCAACTTCCTATGGGAAGGTAAACCCCCTTGCTACAGTACAGCCAAGCTCAGGGCCAACTGGTGGAGCGGTGGATGGGGCCTCCATGGTTTTACGCCTATTATATTCATGAGTGATCAAACTCTGCACTGGTTCTCCTTTGCTGGCCTCCTCAGCCCTCCACTCTGAGTAGCTATTAAGCACCATGTTGACCAGGCCAGGACATCTGCAGCCAAAATGTTTTCTCCCCTCCCCATCTAGGAAGGATGGGCATCACAGTGCTGCCCTCCAGCAAGGCATGGAAGAAACTTGAATCATGGATGCAAACTCCCCTGGGGAAACCTTTCCATAACACCCCTATGGAGGAACCCCTTGCTCAAAACTGGAGGCCATCCAGTACATTAGGAATGGTGGGAACACCAAGGTATAACATGATCTTAGATTTATGGCAGCCACCTTCCACACACCTGGACTCCTTTGAGAACCTTAAAAGACATTATAAGCTCTACAAGGGTGCCTTTGGAGGTATCTACAAATCCATAGTGCCATTACAGATTACTCTAAATCACTTCCAGCTTGCATACCCAAAGTACCTCCTGAAATATTGCTTTTCTGGATCAAAGCTCCCAAGGGCAGAGCAGGAGCAATATACAAAACCATTATTCATAAAGCTCTGGACCCTTTGTTAAGGGTGAATACAAATGGTCACAGACACTGGGGGAGCAGATCTCAGAGCCACTTCAGTCCCATGTCTGGTCCCTTACCCTTAAAGCATGTCCAGACTCAAAAAATCTACTAATTCAAAACAAGGTCATGAAAATATGGTACCACACCCCTGCCCAACTAAAGGCCCTGGGGCTCTTGATCCATGACACACGTTGGCACCACAACTCCCCCTGGGGCTGCCCTGCTCCACATTATGTAGAGTTGTTCTAAGCTCCAGAGCTTTTGGTCTCAGTTTCACAAGTGCTGCTGTGATATCCTAGATAAGCCTCTTCCTATGACTCCACAAATATGTATCCTGGGGATCCCCCACCTATCCCTGTCCTTAGGCCGAACCATCTACTCTGGCTCATAAAAGCAAGCACTGAAGCTAAAACACTGGTGCTCAGATGCTGGAGGACTTAGGAGCTGCCATCTACTGTATCTCACAATGGCTAACAGCAGTAAGTTTACTGTCCACTGTGGACAGAATGCCCCATTTTACCAATTAATTCCTCCCCTCATACCAGGCCCTATGGGAGCCCTTTCTGACATTCAGATAATCCTTGGTAGACCCCACCTGAGGGGTTTGGGATACACTTACCACTCTTCCTCCTGGTCCTACCTTGACAACAGAGCCTGATTCATGCTAACTACTCTCCCTCATGCTTCCTTCCACTTCAGTATGCTCCCCATGGAATCAAACTGGCTCCTGTGGACAATGTTCTGTTATAGTATCTGTGATAACCCTGCAATATCTCTGACCTAACCTGTATAGTTTGTACCCTGCAGTATGTATGCCCCATCATTTTGCTATGTAACCCTGTACTACTGTTTTACTTCCTTTTTTTCTTGATTGGAACTCCTGTACACCTGTGCACTTTTACGTGTTCTAAAAAAATGTTAAGAAAAATAATTAATTGTAAAAAAAAATAAAAATAAAGAATCTGTCTACTTTTTATCTCTCTGTCGAGTTTGGCCATTTCACTAAAAGGCTCTGTGCACTACTGTGGCACTACACGTATGGTCATCAGGTCATGAATGTGTCTGTCTTCAGTCCATTCCAGTACTGGCTGTCACTGGCACGTCCCTTCTGCTCAGGAAACTACCCTGCAACACTTCAGGTTGCCTTCTGCTTGACAGCGAAGCATAGAGCTTGGTCTGGTAGCCTTCAACTTTTCTCCCTGATCTTCAGAAAACCACTTCTCCTTACTGGTCTCTATTCTACAACTGGCACTGTACTGGACAAGTAGATCTGCAAGCTTTTAGCTATAATCTCTGTTAATGGTCTTAGACGCTTTAGAGAATTTTTTGAAACTTTAGCCATCTCATTATGGTACACATATTATAAATGTTGCTTAGGAAAATCAAGTTAAGCATGTTTAGATTGCAAGTTTTTAAGATTCACTTACACTTGTTGCTAAATTAATTACTATTTCAATAAGAGTGTCTTGTAAAATAATTCAAAGCTATAGCTCCTCTTCCCTAACAAAGCAGTTGCACCATAGAGTGCTAAGGTTAGGGACTGGTGCTCTTCCTGTGTTATGCTATTTTAAAATTGCATGCAATAATTAAGCCTAATTGTTGCAACGTAGCTCATGAGTGTGCCTTTGTCGGGGATCCTTACACAGGTAAGATTTAAACAATTTGTCTAGACTTACCCCCTTAGCTGGTGAAGTCCTAGGAATACTTTGGATGCCCAGCTCTCAGTCTCCGGGGGAGGGCTACTGTTTGGCTGCTACTTGAATACCTTCTGTAATGTGTGGATTGCAGGTAGCATTGACATTTCCAGTGATAGGGCAACATTACATGCCAGGTGTTGAGTGGCAGCCATCTATATATTTTTGTTTAGTTAGTTATGGATTGATTGATTGATTGATTGATTTGTTGGCCAGGTTAGCTCAGTAAATACATGATTGTCAAAGCCCTGAGTTTGATGCAAGGTGCCTGCGCCAAACATAAATGGCACAAGTGGCACCTTGCGCCAAAGACTGCCCCCGAGCTATTCACAAAAGTAGCCTGCATCAACCACAGTCTGCCTGCCCCAAATGGGGCTTACACCACTGGTGCACCCAAGAATGGACTGTGACATGGTGCTAGGAGGCTTGTGGCAGACGTAAGCTGCCACAACCCTGAATGTGAGTCACAGAACTCTCCCAGATGGAGAATTTCGGAGTACCCTTAGACCAGCCAGGGCTGGTCTAAGGGCACTTAGAAAATGCTCCTCTAGGAGAGTTACCTGTTTACGGCAATGTGCCGAGGGCCCCCCTCCACGAACCCCGATATCTGCTATTGTAATAATTATATTTACATCCCCATTGCTGCTGGTATAGTGTCACTCCACCCCCAAACCCTGATGTCTGCCACTGTAATAATTATATTCACATCCCCAATGATGGTGGTATAGAGTCCCCCTGCCCCTGAACCTTGATGTCATCCATTATTTTAATATTTTATAACCCGCCCTTTCCTGGTAGTCCAGTGGCCCCCTTCCTCATCCCTGATCCATGTAGACAAAACCCCCCTCATGCCTGTTGGCCTAGTGGATCGCCAATCCCACCCCCACTGGTAATGTCCACCACCTTAACCCCCCAATCCATAACCTGGAGCTGGCAACTGCCACAGCCTTCCTCTCACCACCATGGCTGGCTGCCGACTGACCTGTCAGTGAGCGCTGTACTGTATAATACAGTACGTGCTCATTGATTGACAGTCTCCTGGTGCTCCACTAGACCACCAGGCATGAGGGGGTTTTTGTGGACATGGATCAGGAATCAGGGAGGAGGGCTACTAGACTAACAGGAAAGGGTGGGTTATAAAATATTAAAATAATGGGCGACATCAGGGTTTGGAGTCAGAAGGACACTATAACACCAGCGTCGGGGATGTGAACATAGTTATTACAATGGTAGACATTGGGGTTTGGGGCAGGGGGAAACTATACCAGCTGCAATGGGAATGTGATTATAACTATTAAAATGGCAGACATGAGGGTTTGGGGGCATATTTAAAAAAAAGTGTGATTTTTTTGTGTTCTGAACCACCTAATTCAGACCCTGAGATCCTATTTAGAGTGGCTGAAACCTTTTACCTATTAGATTCTCTAAAACCATCTGTATCATGTGGTCTGGATGATATTCCTGCTATTTTTCTAAAAAAATTATCACATGAAGTAGCAGGTGCGCGCACCTATTTATTTAATGTGTCAATAAAGATGGGTTTAGTACCTAATGATTGGTGTGATGCTAGAGTTATTCCGATACATAAATCTGGATCTAAGAAGGAGTTAAACAACTATCGACCTATAAGTTTGACCTCATCCGTATGTAAAATTATGGGCGGCTAATCCTAAAAAGAATTGGTAGTCATATTTTGGCTAATGGCCTGACTGATATATTTCAACATGGTTTCAGGTTGGAAGATCATGTCAGACCAATCTGTAATTTCTTTGAACCAGTCAGTGAGGCTCTGGATCTTGGGTTGCGGTTGGCGTTATTTATCTAGACTGCGAAGGCTTTTGATTCTGTCTCACACGATATATTATATAAGTGTCTAGTTAGTTTGGAACTTAATAATTATTTGATAATATGGATAATGCAATGGCTGTCAAATAGAAAACAGCAAGTATGCTTGAGGGGTTTTGTTTCCCCATGGATACCAGTTACTAGTGGAGTTCCTCAGGGATCAGTTCTGGGGCCTGTGTTATTTAATATACTCATAACAGGAATGAAAATAAATCATGGTAACTGGTTAATTAAATATGCAGACGATGCCAAACTTGGAGGAATTGTTAACAACCCAATAGCTATATCAGAATTACAGGATAATCTAAATATTATTTCCGAATGGGTTAGTAAACACAAGTTGGAATTTAATATTGGTAAGTGTAAGGTTATGCACTTTGGATATAACAATAAGTGTGCAAAATATTATATAGACAAACAGGCCTTAAGCGTTATTACCACTGCAAAAGATCTTGGTGTTGTTATTAATAACAGATTAAAATTTACTGAACACTTAAACTACGTTATTAAAAAATGTTCTAGACTCAGTAATTGTATATTTAAGAACATCAAAAGCAGAGAGCCATCGATTATGGTCCCCCTTTATACCAGTATTATAAGAACTAATTTTGATTATTGTTCTTCATTTGTGCCCTACACAGAGGTGATATAATATCCAGAGAAAGGTGCAAAAAGGTTTACTAAGAATATCATAGGAATGGGAAGCTTGCTTTATGAAGATAGACTTAAACAACTTAATTTGTACAGTATGGAATACAGATCATTACGTGGGATCTTTGTTTGTTATACAAAGCCTCCAGGGATGAATACTTGTTTAATACTCTTCACTTGAAATGGAATACTACTACTGTTTCTACTCGCTCCCATAATTTAAAATTACCCTTACCAATCAATCGCTCGACCAAACGATCACATTTTTTTACACAGCGAATAGTTCCTATCTGGAACTCACTCCCTTATGAGTTGGTGAATTGTGTAAGTCTGTCCCATTTTAAATCACATCTAGACATATTTATGAATGATTCTAAATTTCGTACCCACCTAGCCTAGGTGGCATGATCTAAATGGGCTTGTCCCTCGATCATGTAACTTACCTATGAACCTATGAACCTATGAACCTATGAGGACACTATACCACCAGCATAAGCGATGTGAATATGCTTATGACAGTGGCAGACATTGGGGTTTGGGGGGACACTACACAAGCAGCAATGGGGATGTTAATATGTTTATTACACTGGCAGACACTGGTAATTGGGGGCAGGGGGGACACTATACCACCAGCAACAGGGATGTTTATTCACATAATGGTACTGTCTGACATCGGGGATGGGGGGGGACCACTAGACTACCAGGGAAGCGGGGCATTGTTATGTATAATGGGATCAGGATGGGAGGACCATTTGCCTTTGCCACAGGAGCCTGCAGCAAACCCCTCCTGTGAGTTGTGTGTTTGTCACATGGGAACGGTTGTGGCATGTGTGGGGAGTTGGGTGCCAAGACCCCTTCTGTACCATAATCTGGTGCAGGGTCTCTGGCACACCAACTTCAGTGCTGGCTGCTGTTTGCTGCAGATTTCACTGATCTAAGCCCCATTTGAGAATCAAGCCCATACTCTTTTTCCAAGAACAACCTAAACATAATTGCAGCAGGCATATGAAGTGAGCGCACTGTGGACAACATGCAATGCACTCGCAAGTGTCCAAGTTCTGATCTGCCCCCACCTCGAGTTTTTAAAAATATGTCAAATATGGAAGCTTGGCTACCCGATAGGCTTGTGTTTTACAGAGCTGTGGAGAGGGCTTTTCATTTTGGTTCTCTGGGGCTGTATTTTCAGTTATTAGGTGTCTGCAGTAGTGGAAGCTTTTGCAGTCTGGAGAGGGTTGCAGCATACTACACTCCAATATGAAGCTGCAGGGAGCTATAAAATTTGCTGTACAAATGTGGGGTAAACTTGTAGAGGAAGAATGCAACAGGCAGTAAGAGGCTGTACCTTGGGTGTCCTTGGTTACGAGGCTGAGCTCGGTGTGAACAGTTCTTTATAATCGGCAGACATTGGGCTTGTTAGGGCTGGCAGCATGGAAACTGTGTTCCTGTATAGAATCCTGCTTCAGAGTCTACAGTGGTAACCTTTCAGTTTTTTGTTGAAACCAAAGTATTTGACTAATCCTGCATTATTAAGACTGAACTTGGGTCTCTCAAAAATCGAGAGAAATGCAAATAAGTGCCACCAATGCTTTTATGCCTATAGTTTCATTACTGACTAGTTAGTTAGTTTATTTAATTGATCGACTTAAATATAAGTCATTACTATCCATAATACATACAATACATACAATATTAAAATCATAAAAAACGTTTACAAAACTTTTACAATACATGTACATATTACTCAACTAAGTATTGATAGCATTACTGACTACCTCTCTTAGGCCCCATATTCAGAAGATTGGTACTGAATATAACCTGTCTGCACTTGCACGAATGGCCAATTGCACCAGAATGCAATATTCAGCCATTTGCTCTGTGCCAGGCAGTCATGCTTGTGCCTCACCACAAACTTAATGTATTCAGCACAGAAAAAGGGGGTGGTGATGTGAATATGCTGCGTGGCATGATATTTAATGGTTTTGCACTGTGCAAATGGCATTTAGTGTGACTTAGTGCTTCACAAATTAAGACCTATAAAAAGCAGGTTTTAGCCCAGGGCAAACCTCAGAGGCAGGGAGCAGCACTGCACAACTCAAAATGGCTTGCATTGTGAACCTCATGCAGCCTGTTATGGAGGATGAGGAGCAGGAAAATGCCCCGGCTTCTGTGCAGGCCCCTGAGGCACTAGGCTGCAAACAGACAGTACCATCCACGAGTCACATTCAAAGACCTCAGTGACAAATGAATCATGGGTCTGCACAGACTAAACAGGCCCACGTGCATGCAGCTGTGTGAGCTGCTGCACGAGCAGCTCTGGACACACACCTGACTTAACCATGCAATGTCCATTAAGCTCAAGATGACAGCAGCACTGTGATTTCTGGTCAAAGGATCATTCTGTATACCGGTGGGTGACAACACCAGTATCACACAGCCTGCCACTTTGCACCTATTGGGCAAGTTCCTAAATGACCTGTTGGCCCATGATGGGGATTTTCATCATATTCCCCACCACACCAGCATAGCAAACAGCAACCATGTAGCAATTCTATCAGCATGCAGACCTACCAGCCATGCTGTGTTCCATTGTTTGCACCAATGTTGCCATCCATGCACCCAAAGGGGAATGGAGTGGAGGCCTACATGAATAGAAAGGGCATTCACTTCATCAACTGTCAGGTGGTGTGCAACAGAACAGGGTGAATCATCAGTGTCCTGGCACTGTATTGAAGCTCCTCAGGTGGCACACTGGATGTGTCTTAGCTTTAGAAGCAAACGGCCAGGGGTTTGATTCCAGATGAGGGCACATGTGTACTATGTTCTAAGGGGGTGGTAGCACTCAGGGCAGACTAGATGGATCTTTGGTCCCCATCTGCCATCAATTTCTATATTTCTGTGTTTCTTACCCTGACAGTGCCCACAACACCTTCATCTGGCATAACTCCATTCTGTGCCAGTGGTTTGAAGGCAGGGATATATCTAGTGGGCACCTTGTCGGTAATTATATGCCCAAGGCCCCCTCCATAGCTATCGTTGATGTCACTAATCAATGCCCTTTTCCTACACAGAGGACAGTGTATATCCCCTGCATCCCTGGCTGCTAACACCTGTCCTATGACCTGCATTTGTTACAGAGGACAGGTGCAGTGCAGCACACATCGCTACATGTAATGTCATCGAGCAGATCTTTGGCATGCTCAAGATATGGTTCAGATACCTTGACCATTCTGGTGGTGCCCTATAAAACAGTCCTCAGATGGCCCATGCCATATTCCTTGTCTGTTGCATACTACACAATATTTTATTTATTTATTTGTTTATGTAACCCCAGGCCAGTATGCCATTTGAATCTGACAGCAATACCAGGTGGGCTGGGTTCAGGGAGGAATAGGTCATTCGGCACAAAGGCTAGGTTTGGCTACTCTGCACAGGGGCACCCAAGTAATTCTGAACACAGGAAGCAGTAATTGTAATGTCCAATACCAGAAGTGGGATTCTAAAGTGTGTCTTTTATTCACATCCAAAATAGAATAAACAAAGCATAGATGGACCCCCACGGGGCTACACTTCTGGTAATGCAGATTAAAAGAAACAAGAACACTTCCTCAACACTTTAACCCACCGGGCACACAGCCCGGACTTGCACACTGCTTTGGGTTACACAGCCCGAACTTGTACACTGTTCTGGGTATTCCCTGGCTTGGCACCCTTGCCGGACACTCAGACACCTTCCATACTTCATGGAAACATTTTCTGGTGGATCCCTAAACCACCTAAGAGCACCACAGCTCCATCAGGGAATTCTTCCTCTTAATCTCAGATCTGGGTACTTTCCTCAGGCACTGGCCAAGTACCTGAGAGAAAGTAAAAGGTGTCTCAGAGCAAATCTGTAGAGGTGAATTTGGTTACTACTGATGGGGGGTCTCCCACCTCTCGCTCCCACAATTCATACCTGGCCATTTCTCTGGACAGTAAACACCTCATCCTCTAAAGCTTTGCAATGTAGAATCTTGCTAAATGTGTATCACTTTCCATCTACTTGTCTTTCTTCCCATTTGTGCTGGACTTGAACATACTTTTAAGTGGCATTATCCATTTCTCTAGACCCCCCCCAACTGAGTTAAGCAGTCCAATCACTACTTTCCAACTGTTCAGGTGAAAAAACACTTGGCCCTTTTTCAGAGCAAACTCACCCTTTGGTTGCAGGTGCCCCACAGGCGATTCCTCCACAAGGAATTTATCTCTCAGAGCTTCTGGTGCATCAGCACAACTTTAAAAAGCAGCTTCTTTCCCTCAGCTGGACACAGGAGGGTTGCCCCTGGAAAACAGGCAAAACCTTCCCCCCATCCCCTCAGATATGGGGCTCTTGAACCATTAAAAGTGGTCTCCACCACTTCAATTACCAGTTCCTGTGTTCCTCTTCAGGTGGAAACACACACCTTCCCAAAGGTAGCTCTAAAACAGAGCTTAAAGCTCTTAGAGCCTGCACACACTCAGCTGTACTACTGTCTCTCACTCACACTGCACACAGACTGAATTCAAAATCCTCAACGTTCTACACTAACCTCCAACTGCAACATTCCAGTGTGGCTTATGCAGCTGCGAAAGTTCTATGGTGATGTCATCCCTCATTCTCAGCTGAGACTGAGAACAGAGCGAGACAGTGTGAAATCCATTTAACTGGAGTTTCACAAGCTGCCTTCCCTGCCTACCACTAGGTCTTACTGGGATTCTAGTAACCCCAGGTAACAGGGGGTTACATTTATTTATTTATTTAAGAGAATCAAATTACAATCCTTTGAGTCATAGACTCCTTTGCAAAGACTCCATGTCAGTACAGGAAATACAAACACTACATATAGTAACAGTTATACATTGTTCACAAGGCACAGAGTTTTGACAATACAAATTAGCTACTACCTTAGGGCCTATGTAGACCCTGTGTCATAGCTGTATGACACTGAACTGTGAAATATGCCTACTGGCCTCAGAAAAAACACTGCAGTGGATGCTGAGCCAGCAGATCAGGGGATGCAGTAGCAGATCAATACCCTTGAACTCAGTGTGGCAGAGGGGCCCAGGAAATACAGAGACTGCCTCATTGCAGACCTTAGTGGATCAAGATGGTAAGTATAGATCACACAGGAAATAGTAGTTGTGAAACAAAATGTATTATTAAGTTAACCCCCTCAATGGAGACTTACTCTTGCTGTGCCAGTGACTGATATATCAATCCAGAATTCCTATACATTCTTATTCTGTTGGCATCCTAACGGTTAAGAGGGGTCTGAAGTCTTTCCTCTTTCAGGAGGCTTTTGGTACGATTTGATATCTTTGAGCTTTGTACTTCCACATCTTTGCCTCGCCTGTCAACTGCATTGTGGAATTTTAAATACATATTATTTATAATTGATTAACTTTCATGTATGAATATTTTATTAATTGTGTTGTATTTCTTTATGATTGTTGTACAGTGCTCAGAGGCCCTTGGACTGGGCACCTAAGAAATAATGTGTACTACTTCTACTGACATAAACATGTTGAAAAAAAAATTATCATCCAGGTGGGGAAGGGGAATAATACAAGAGCCATCCCGATGGGGGGAAGGGGGAGCCAAGCAAAATAAGAGCAATCCGAGTGAGCAGGGGGTAGCCAAACAACATAAGAGCCATCTTGGCAGGTGCAAGGAAAGGGGTATCCAAACATCAGAGCCATCCCAGTAGGGGGGAAGGGGAGCCAAGCAAAATAAGAACCATCCTGGTGGGGAGGGTGAAGGATGCAAAGTGTATAGTCCATGCAGGCAGGATGGTGGAAGGGGTATGCAAATAAAATATAAGCTGTCCAGGTTGGGGGGGTATAAAGTAAAATAAACTATCCAGGGGTGGTAAAAATGGTTTGTGGGAAGGAGGGGCATGAGGTGGCAAAGGTGGGATAAGGCACAGGTGTCACCAGCACCCTATGTGCAGTCCATACCCTCACCAGGGACACGGGGTTGGCACTTGTGATGTGTGCTGGTAGGCAACATGGGGTATGTCATTCACGCAATGGGGGACAGGTGTGGGAATGGCATGAGCAACTCACATTCACAGCCTCCTGGGGTACTGACCCCTCCAAGAAGCAGGCTATGGTCAGGGGTGTGCAGCATCTGGCTATCATGGACTAGCATACAAGGTGCAAGGTGTGCTGGGTGTCCTGGGCATCAATTTGCCCTCGCTGCAGGTGTGACTAGTCCCCGAGGTGTCTGCCATGGGGTGACACTCTTCCCCACTGGAATGGCCAATGCTGTGTCTCAAACCTGCATTGCTAGAGACGATTTCTATGGCATTCAGCATGGCGGCAGGCAACCCACCCAAACTGACCACGTGTGGATGTTCCCATCTCCCGAAACATAGAACTTGAAACATAGAAGCTGATGGCAGAAAAGGACCGCAAGGCTCATCCACTCCACCCATTTTACCAATTTGCCCCTGCTGTCTCTACTAGGTCAGCGGCTAGCCAGGAGGTAACACTCCAGTCTTTTCAAGGCCACCATATGCTGTGCATGGCAAATCTCTGCACACTGCTCATGATCCTGTGTCATGTTGCGCATTTGGCCCATCTCAGCCTGAAGGCCCTCCTAAGCCCCCACAGTGGACTGCAGCAGCTGTCTGCTGGCTGCCACCTTCTGCCAGCGTGGACTGTCCCAGGGGACAGGGTTGGGTGTCACTCTGGCCAATTGTGGTGGTTGGTGTAGCACTGCAGTTGGTGCTGCACCTAGGACATGTGTCCCAGGGGCAGCACAGTGGTGACTGGGTCAGGGAGATTGACCTGTGGCAACAATGTGGTGGCCTGTCCAGTGGCATGGGCCTGGGGTGGCATGGTGGGGGCTTGGTCATGGGCATGGGCCTGGGGCACATAGCAGTGGTGGGGGGGGCATTGGTTGGGGGTGGCACAGCAATAGCTGGTCCATGAAGGGGTGGGTGGTCTTCATTGGCTGGGATGGCCAACTCTTCGGGGTCTGAGCTGGACCCAGAAATCTCCTGTTATTGCCACTCCTCCACACAGGTCTCAGCATCACTGTCTGATTCTAGGTGGGCCCCAGCAGGGGTTGTCCTTAGGGGCAGGAGCGATTTAGACAGTCCCTTCTGTTCTTCCTCCACTGTGTCCTTCACCATGGACTGAGCTATTGACAGAAGAGAGTGGCATTGCGGAGTAATGCACATACAGTATCTGTGGCCTCACCATGGTGTATACAGACCCAGTGTACTCTGCATCATCACACATATGTCACCCATGCAGTGCCATACCCATACGGCCCTGTGTTGCACACATCACACCTCCCATCGCCAGTGATCACACAATCTACGACACCCATCTGACACAGTAGTGCATTGCACCGCAGATGTCCATAACACCAGGATACTTGGATAACACCATCTAGCCTACACCCATTGTGTAACCCATCCTGCATTAGTACTGACAGCACATGCAGCAATGATGACCCACATGCATGGTGTGCTGAGGCCCATGCAGGATGCACGTATAGGGCTGAAGTAGGATGAGTCCACTGAATACAAATCTGTGCAGTCCATCCTGTGCTTGCCTTCTGTGTTTGGCCGGCTGTGGCCCATGTCACTATGGCATGTTCACCCCATCACAAGCATGCAACCCCTAACATCACTGGTGCATGTGCATACACAAGCTCAATGTTATGGGGCTACTGCAGTCAGTCACTTTATTGTGTTAGTCCAACCTGGCTTTCATAGCCACCTCTCTGGATGCCGATTATCACCATGGGCTGCATAGTATCAGCCATGATCTGTTCTGCCATGATCAGTTCTGCAGTAACTAACTGCTCTGTATTCCTGGGCCCACTGTCTGAGGCCTGGAGCTCTGACCGGGCCCTGGCTATGACTTCCTTCCTCCTTTGTCCTCATCTTGATGTCAGTAGCCCTTCTCTTCATCTTCTCTCATGTCTGGCCCCTTCATCCCCATGGCATTCATTGCCTCTGTGATGCTGCACCAGGTCTGTCTGAGCTTGGTCGTTGTCCATCTGTGTCTGCCAACCAAGTCTCAACACCTCCTTCAATGAGAAACTCCTATTCCTTATACTCTCTTCCTTCATCATGATACCTGTTGGAAAAGGAAGGATGGACAACACTGAGCATTGTATATACACAGCACAGCATACATACAGTGGCTTGCAGACCCCAGTTCCTCCAGGCCAGGACATGTATGTGTCCCTACAGGCCAGGGTTGAACACACAGCGAACTGCTTGTCTATCACTGACCAAAGGGCATGTGCTGATACAGCAGAAGTATTATCCTAATACAGCATATACACATAGTTATGATCTCCCCTGTCCCTATTGTAGGCCATTTCACAATATATTTACCTCGAGTTTCCTGCATTACCTCTGTGGAAGCTGTGTGGTGCTCATTGCCCCTTTTAAATGCTACAGGCACAATTAAGTATGAAAATGACTGAATACATTCCCATAATGACATGCACATGTGGATTTAGGCACAGACTGCAAAATTAGCTCACTTGCTTACACAATTTGAATACTGCAGATTTATATACATCATTATCGTCTTTGCACTGCTTTAGAGCTAGATCCAGCGCAGCACAGACATGATGTTATATGTTGTCTTCCAATGTCATAGTGCTGCATGGGTCAGTGCTCCATAGCACTGTGCATGTGCAGTATGGTGCTGCAAATGCACGCCATCACATGGGAGTCACACTGCCATCTGCATGCTGCCAGCCATCCCCCAGCCAGAAACATGCATAATGTTGTGCAGTTTCACATTAGTGCAGTACAAATGCTGAAATGTACATCAATAATGGCCAGCCTACGTAATAGAGCTAAAGCAGTTTTGAGTGCAGCTGGATGAATGCAAAGGACAATTATGGCAAGACAGCATGATGGCAGACAGGTGCTGAAGCATCATTGGGTATGGATGAGGGACCCAGGGTGGTTAGCCATTAAGATGGGCCAACCTAGCACCCACTGCATGTCCGTGGGCCTGGGGAGAAAAGTGGAGGAAAACCCCTTGGTGCGGAAGGATGAGAGACTGACCTCTTTCAGGAGCCGCACTGGTGGCCGGGCACAACTGTGGGTCCAGTGGCAGAGGATTGTGGCTAAGGTAAGTCCCAGGGGAGCCAAGTGATGGGACTATGGGGTCGGGCTGAAGGGAGCTGCTGGAGGAAGCCAGGAGATAAAGAAAAATAGTAAAAAAAAATCTAGCCAATCTAGTCAGCCTGGTGGTTGACAGAGAGGAGGTTCTGCTGGGTGGGGGGGATGAAGCAGCAGACAGTCCCAAATGTGAAGAGTGGGTATATGTGGATTAGTGCCTAGTCTACAGGATCGGCATTGCCCATACTGATGACCAGTGCCAGCTCGGACTTAATTATCGGTGCTGAAGGGAGCTGCATCGCCTGCAGCAGCTAAGAGTTATGGTGAACAGTGGCACTGTGTCATGCCCAGGCGAGCACATTCAGGTGTGTGTATAGTTGCTGTGTGTAGTACTGTATTGGTGCATGAAGATTACTTTATTATTTTCTTTGAGATTCCAGGGCAATAAACATGTGTTCCCCTGTTGGATGCACTATTTTCTATGAAAATCTCTGTGCTGTATTGTCCTACATAGCCAATGCAGGTCTATGGGACCACTGCTCCTGTAGATGCCCACATTGCCCTGTACAATATAGGACTTGCTGTGGACTGGGAAGTCCTGCTGCTTGATATAATCATGGATTCTCCCCTGTGGCAGGGTCAGATTACCCAGGTTGATGCCAGAGTTGAGAGCACAGCCAGGGCCTGATAAAGCCTGATAGCTCCCTTTTCCATTTTCTCCCTTTCTTCTCCTGAGGTGAAAACTTCAGCATGCATGCGTGGAGGCACGCATGCTGCAGAGTCCTGCAGCAATCTCTCATTGTGGTCACCCCAGTCCTGCACTACCACCAGGCCTCCACCTGGTGACAGTCGTTCAGCAGGAACTATGAACCACCAACCCCCAGCAGAGGAGAGCAGTCCTCCGGATATCTGATTCTCTCCCTTCCTGGCTGACCCCTGACAACTCATGCAAAAATGAGGAGAAATGGGTGTGACACAGGTTAGAACCAGTGTGCACACGAATAAAGGAAGCTGTATCCTAATAAATCCATAGGAATGAAGTGTAAAACTGTGTGCAGGATGAATGACTCACCAACAGGAATGTAGTTAAAAGTTTTTATTCCGCCAAGAACTCAACATCCCTTAAAGCCTCGGCCCTGCAATTGGGACTTCAAGAGGGTGTGCCGGCTTCAAGAAAAAAGATTTGGGTTAAATTGGTGACCATTTCCTGTAGTACCCTAAAATTTAAAACAGTTTGAATATTTTTGTGCTACCCAGCTCAGTGAACCCATGCATCTAACTCCTGCTACTAGTGGCACCTACACAAGCTGCCTCCCCAATGCTATTCTTTCGTTTATATCATCCTACCTGCCCTGTCCCTTGACATGACAAGTACCGCATCCCTCTTTGCACAACTGAAGCAAATTCTGAGCATCCAGGCATTCTTTGCAACAGATTGCCATCTAGTTACCCAAAAAAAGACCCTCTCTATTTTAAAAGAATCTTTGCAAAACTTTGGCATGTCCAATTTCTGTCACTGCCATTCCTCACAGGTGCCAGGACTAAAAAATCTTTGGAGAAGATACTTATAGCTATCTTTCCTATTAGGAAAATTTCTAATCTAATAGATAACCTCTCTTTTCCTCAGAACTTGTACTCCCTATTACAATGCACAGCATGGTCAGCTCTTCACTCTAGCTATAGTGCCGAATATAGATCACACTCTTTTGACCTTTATAGCAGGCAGACAGATCACCTAGCTTGCACTTGCATCATGGTCCTGCAATGCCCTGCCAATCCTACTGCTACATTTACAATG
Organism: Neoceratodus forsteri; assembly: GCA_016271365.2. Classification (NCBI taxonomy): domain Eukaryota; kingdom Metazoa; phylum Chordata; order Ceratodontiformes; family Ceratodontidae; genus Neoceratodus; species Neoceratodus forsteri. The sequence continues at coordinate 1,270,945,415 of CM057453.1, forward strand.
GAGTTCCCTATGAATCCTACCTTATTGCCACTTTTACCCTGCCTTTTTCTTACTCCTTTGAGGCAGGTCATCTGTATGGCTATGCAAAATCCATGGACATAACTTCCACAAAGTTAGCACAAAATGTCTCAAGTTTCACAGAAAAAAAGAAACATGAAATTTGACCTTAAGGATACATTATTTTGCACCTTTTGGCTGCTTATATAATGCACATGCTTTAATCAAGATACTAAAAATTTGGCAATCACAGCTTCTTTTTTGGGCATATGAACCTACCAAACTTGATGACAGTGCGTTCTCTAGTTTTAAAATTACAGGGGCTTAAAATTTAGCAGTTTTCGTTCTTGAGAAATTTAATTAAAACACTTTGAAATGTATGAGTGCTTGCAATTCAACTATCCAGCTGTCCCTGGATGACTCAGCCCTTTTAAAACTAGAGAGCTGAAACATACCTTACCACATACATAAGATGCAGTATTGAACTGCAAATGTGTCAGATTTGGTTGCATTTGGATAAGTAGTTTCAAAATAATAGGGAAATGACAGAACATTCAGTTTTGGTACATTCACAGCATCTTAAGGGCAATGCCACAAAACTTCAAAGACGCAGAATCATAATTTGGCAGAATTCTGCTGACAGAAGTTTCAATTTTGCACAACCCTAATCTGCCCTGTTTTCATCAGCAGACATGCGAAGCAGCTGTCCAACTTGGGTGAACAAATATTGCCACATAATAAATATACATATTTAGTTGATGAAAATTACGACCTACTGTCACAAACATATGCATACATAGGGCCTGATACTGAAAAATGCATCTGGCAATGATGCAAGTGGTTGCTCTGTGCAACTGAGTTGCACCAGAGCAACAAAGGGACATATTCCAAAGAGATGAGCAATGGCGTATCTCTTCTGAATATATCAAAATATGTGGGTGGTGCAAATACGATGCGCTGGATCATCCCCCAGGCAGGTCTGAATACCTGAAATGGGAATATGCCAGCACATCTGGAGATGCGTCGGGTGCAGTATCCAGCTATTCAGACCCAAACATGCAAATGGGGTCATTATGCATCCACGGTGCAAATATGTGATGTCATTATGGCCCCAGTTGCATGCGTTGTGCAGGGCTGGCCTGGTGGAATGCACTGGGCGACCTGTAACAGTATGCCTGGTATTGTAGTGGTATCTCCATCCCTGCCCAGCATCCAGAGTATTGTAAATAAAATAATATCCCTGTTCCTGGTAGTCTAGCAGTTCCCCCTCTCCGCTCTGTACCCCGGTCATTGTAAATATAAGAATATCCCTATCCCTGGTAATCTAGCGGTCCCCCCTTCCCACATGGTACCCAGAATGACTTCATTCACAAAGTTGTGAATGACTGTTACAGTACACACTGCAAGCCAATTGGTCAACAGTGTGGACCAATGAGCTTGCAGGTGTTACTGTAAGCAGCCATTCAGCCGGCAGCTGCAGAGGTGAGTGGGTGGGTTATCTGCCACCAATGACCTGGGTGGGGGAGCAGGGTGGGATGGGGTCCTGTGTGGGGGGTGGGGATACCACTAGCCTACCATGGATGAGGGAACCGTGATATCCTATGATCGGGGTACCAGGCAGGGAAGGGAGACCACTAGACTACTAGGGACAGGGATATTCCTATATTTATAATGATCGAGGTCTACCAGGCAGAGAGGGGGTACAGCTAGACTACCAGGGCTCTGTATGTTGCACTGTATGTGGATTGGACTTGGTGCTTGTGGGAGGTAGCCACCCAGGGGCTGGCAGCTGCTGTATTGTGCCTTGCAATACAGCAGCCCTCCTGTGGGTGGCTACCAGTTAGGCCTGTTTTTTACAGACGTAGCTTTGTTCCCATGTATGTGGCACATCTCCGAGATGTGCCAGCAGATGCCCCACACATCTCGGCTGAATATCATGATGTGCCGCATATGCATTGGCATGCCCCCTGGAGATGTGCCACATACATTATAGATTTTCATTGGCGCATCTGGACTTGTGTGGCACATCTCCAGGGTTTGAATATGGCCCTGGGCACAATTCTGGGGATGTGCCGGCACAACTCAGTTGCGCCAGGCAGATCTGTTCTCAATATCCTGGCCATACAGTACATATTTTGGGGGGGATGAAGATCAGCACTCCATCAATCTGTTCCTCACTCCCACCAGCTCAGTGGGAATACCCTGTTACCCTACTAGGACTCTTGAAAAAGCACATAATTTGTGCAAAATGCTGGGTCAAGTGCTTCATACTGCTGTAAAATGTTGCTATTCTTTTTAATGTATTTATGGAATAAAATCTTTTTGCATGTAATAGCACTTTATCTTAGTTGTGCTTTGTGCATTGCATAAGCAGGGGCTGTTTGCTGGACTTGTTACAATATTGCCCTTGTCCTCTACATATTGGCCCCTGTACATGAATGTGTGGGTTGTATGCATGATTCACGTTTACAGAGTCTGCACAGTTCTGTACCCCAGGACAGGCGTGCACTGTTCAAAATTCACCACTGCCAGCTGCCTGTCTATGCCTCCGCCACCCAGCACTCAGCTGCATGGGGGTGGAGTGTCACTGCATGGGAGTCAATTCTAGGGAACAATCAGTTATTCAATCCAATTGGATGCTCATCCTTGATCCCATAGTGGATTTCTTGCTATGCATGAGCAGGGGATGTGGGCAGGCACAGGTCCTGGGATTTTAAATGTACGGGCACAAGCCTGAATGATTGCCTTCAGCCTACCATGTGGCTAGGAAGGCTGGGTCATTAGAGCAGGGGGATTCCCTGTCCTGCCAGTGCCAGTGGGTAACACTGATGGGGACACACACCTGTCACGGCACGGTCCCCACTGCCAGAGCCTTTGCTCCCCCATGCCCGGTGCTCTGCAACTTAATGAATGGCACAAGTTCTGGGCATGCCCCCTGTCAGTCACTTGGACAGCCCATGGCATGTTTCTGTGCAGATAACCAGGGGATTGAGTGTGCACTGGGCTCATGCACCAGCTGTGAGTGTCACTGGGGGTTTGCTGGACCCCCACTGCGTGGTATTTAGACTTAGGGTTGCCTATGCACCTCAGATATACAGCACTTAGGCAATTTTCCCTATCGTGCACAGGGCCCATTCTCTTTTGGATGCCTTCTTGGACAATAATAACCTGTTACCCACATTTTCTTTAGCATACTTATAAAGTCTGAGCTTGAGGGTTATTACAATATTAACTGATATCAAATGCTCTGGCAGTCTGTTCCAAGTGTTCACTGTTTGTCCCGTTAAGTCCATTGTCAACCTTTTGTTTTCAAATGTTTACCGGAACCACAGTTTCACCAGATTTAGGAGGCACCAATGGCAGTTAGGAACAGATTTTTAGCCTCAGAGCTAACGTCTTCTGTAGCTCCACACTGAAGCAAACAAGCCCTCCCAAACTGTCGCAAAGAATTGTACAGTCAGTAAGTTCTAAACCAAGCAACTTATAAATTCCAATTTAGCCATCATACCTGTTTCTGTTGACTATCAGGTGACTGTCTTGTAGGTTGACTTTGGCAGATCTGGACACAGGCAAATCATGCAGTTGCACCTGCATCTAACCCCTTTGAAAATCGGTCATTATTCCAATGAGTGAAAGAAAATTACTTACCGTAACTGGGAACTGAACCCAGGCCCTGTGGACACCATCCCAGCACTTTTCCACTTGAGCTGTTAGGCCAGCTGCAAATGATTTAAAATAATCAAATAACCACCTTCCATCATGTCGATGTCTTTATGAAGGCCACACCTTTGCAATTACATCAATAGGATGGAAACAGTGCAGAGGAGGGGGACAAAGATAGTCAGAGGGTTGCAGCAAAAGCCTTATGAGGAGAGAGTGAAGGACCTCAATATGTACACCCTGGAGCAAAGGAGGGAGAGGGGCAGAGATGTCCAAGTACCTCAAGGGTATAAACAAGGTTGAAGGGGAAACTATCATCCAGTTCAAAAAGAATGCCTGGACTGGAGAACATGACATGTGACTAGAGAGAGGCAGATTAAGAGGGAATGTGCGGAAGCTCTTTTTCACTGAGAGGGTGGTGGATGCATGGAATAGTCTGCCCCAGGAGGTAGTGGCTGCACATACAGTGGCAGGATTTAAACATGCATGGGACAGGGATAAAGGAACACTAGTGATGGGAATGTAAAGCTACAGCCAATGACCATGTAGAGCCATGGGCCACTTTTACAAGCAATAAAATGGGCAGACTGGATGGGCCTGGTGGTCCTTATCTGCAGACAATTTCTCTGTATCTATGTACCACATTATTCTATAACAATGAAGTGGTAGTGTTTTATGTTCTAAAAGTGACTACTTTTGATTTGGCTCAGCAGTACATTCCTAATTTAACTTTTCACACATTTGCAATGGTTATAGTGTGCATAAATACAATTTGCCAGAGAAAGCAATTCACACATTGTTCCGTTTTTGGATTTGCTTTTAGCAGCATGTATTTTAAAGCATAAAAGCAGGTGTTAAGTTCTCCTGCAATTTGCATACGTTTTAACTTTTGCTTTGCATAGTTTTAGAAGATAGTGTAATCATAATTGTGAAGCAATTTCGCTCCACCTGCATCACTGCAAAATGGTTTTCAAAAGACAGACAGGCATCTGATAATGAATCAGTGCCTTTTCTATTATATGGATTAAGAATGCTCAAAAGCTTCAGCCACATTAATCAATCCCATTTAATGATATAAAACAGTTTTCACTCAGGGCTGCACAGCTCTGCATTGAAAAGCAAAATTTGATGTAACTACAAGCAGCAAACTATAATGGCTAAAATTAAACACTCCTGTCTTTGTGGAATGAAACAATGTGGTATGTTATCCTGCACTGCCATTCAAGGTAATCACATGCAAGGAGGGCCTGGCTTTCAAATATACTCTGCTAGAATAGGTTTCCTCTTATGTGCTTTCAAACAAGTCAGCACTTCTAGCCCAAATCATAGAACCATTTGAGCTAAGTGCTGACTTTTAGGGAAAGGGTTCAGTCATTGAAGGGGAAGGAATAAGAAAATGAATATAGTTTTATATACAGGGTAGCTACACCTACCATGCAAAATGTACCCTGAAGCATTTTAAATTCACCTCCAAGTACTTAAAATTCACCCCAAAGCATTTTATAGCCCAGAAGAATGAGAGGAGCAAATGCTGTTGCTGTTCAGGCACACAAACAGCACAGAGATCAGAGACAACTTAGAGGTTAATCATAGCAAAGTGACTTGCTCAGAGTCACACAATAAGCGATGGATGTAGAATTCAAACATTTGTCTCTAGATTTGCAGTCTTGAGCTCTTTCCTCCAGGCCAAACTGCCTCAAACACCAAGCACAGATTTATTTACAGAAGCCTACCCAAGTCCTGATCTACAACAATGCAGCGACACCGAAGTTGCCAACATCCCCTTCGTCGACAGCCACAATGCCGAGTGTCGGCATTGTGCAATTGGTCTTCCTGTGTGTTTTCTGAGTCGGATGGTCTCAGGGAAGGGGCATAACACAGGGAGACACAGTGCCAGTGTCAGTGGGGTCCATTACAGTGACCTGTTGATTTCTCTCGCTGTAATGATCTTCGCTGTAAGAGTTTCTTTGTTCAGTCAGTACACCCCCAAGTCCTACTACTACAACAAGGCAAACATTTGTCAATGCTGAATGTTCAGCACTGGTACTGCTGTTGTACCAGGTCTTGCATGTACACATTGTTACTATATATTTACCCAGGATAGAGCAGATGAGATGCAATGTCTGATTTTCAGTGGTGTTCTGCTTTGACACGTTGTTAGATTGTAATTACCCAAGATAGGGCAGCTGTGAGGCAATATCTACTTCTAAGTGGGTTCCCACATTTTGACCCTAAATGTCAAATAATCATTTTATGATCTGACATTATGATCAAGAAAGGTGGGATTTTTAAAATCCCATCTGAAAGGTGATTTTGCTGTCCAACTGTGGTGGTGACACTGGGGACTGGGCACCCACAGTGTCAGTGTTATGTTTGGCAGCACCATAGGTGGGCTTCTTGATGTTGCAGAAGTAAAATGGGCAGGATGAGGGATAGCAGCCAACACAGGTGATTGGGCACCCCTGCGGTGGAATATTAACATGTGTGGGTTGGGGTGGAGGATGTGGGGTGGAGGGTGCTGAGTGGTAGGGTCGGGTAGGGGCAGTAACGGCAACAGCAGCAACAGACATCAATGGATGGTTTTCTTTTTTATAGGGTATATTAAAAAAATTATGAGGGATGGTTTTCAGCAGGCTGATCAAAACATGCCAGCTGTGCTTGCTGGACAGTGTTATGTAGGTCAAAGGAAAAAGCTGCCCTATGATTGGGTTGGCTCTTTTCTTTGAACTACACAAAGTTTCCACTCTGTAAGCCATAATGGATCATGATCAGCCTGGCAGATAATTGGCGTGACACTGATGAGCCCCTTGCAGACCACTTGTTATTGGGCTGACAGCATCTCAGCTCTCAAAATCCACTCACCTAACAAAATGTTTGCTGCACATACATGTACAGCAAACATAAAAATGACTGCCATTAAGTATTTGAGATGCAGAAACTTAGATACAATCAGTCCAGATTCTAGTATCTTCCAAAACAGAATCACTAAAAGGCAGTGATTAAGAAGGAACGTGCCTCTACAACTGTGACCTTGTAAAACTTATATGACATTACAATAGAAAATTTATATATACAGCTGTGCAAAAATTTAGGTAAAGTGAAACATTTTTGTAGTCAGTATTTATGCTGTTATGTGAAACAAGAAACACTAGTGAACAATTTGTTGAGCAAGAATTTGAAATGTGAAATAGGTGCAACAGAATAAATTTGGGACAGCCTCTTTTGATTATTCTAACAAAATGGTACTGCAATATTAAATGTCAAAGCACCTAACCTGCTCTTAGATCTAGCATAATTTGCAGCAGCAGTGCAAAGAAATTGAGAACATTTGACCCCACCTTTTTGCACTATAAAAGGTTCTAGACATTGTCCTCTTTCATTTAGTTGTAATATTTTCTAGTTCCACCACCAATCTGAATATTTTATTAACGTTTTAATGTAGTTTGTTCTCTCAAGAAAAAAGATGCCCACCACATTTCATATAAAAATATCATTGTAGACTAGGTAAAGGTTAGATCTGAGAAAAAAAAACCTCATGGCGCGTAGCATAATTGGTACCTAGAAAAGTAGAATTAACACTGTAGGTATGTTAATATGCTTATTAACTGTAGCTGCAACTAGCTTTTTGGAAAAAACACTGTTTGTTACACTTGCAGTTTTGAGCGGAGTGGGTTAGATGAGTGTAAGCAGTGAACAGTAGGGAATACAGTAATCACGTTAGAAAGATATTTACATATAAGCCTCTAAATGAGGTCTTGTACAGTATATGAAGAAACTCCATTGGTGAAACTGCCTTATGGCTAAAGATGGCCAGTTCATCAAGGAGTAAAAGTTACAGTGATGTGCCCTGTAATGAGCACCTGTGATTAACATGTTTAACATGTTAGGACTGCTGCTTAGTGGTTCGAGTTTATTAAAGCAATATTTTTGCAGTAGTTAGATATACAGCAGTGCTATAGTCTACCACAGCGAGAAATGTTCTTATTAACTACATCCTAAATTAAGGTTGAAATTTGATTTGTTTCAAAAGAAGAAGCTGAGTTGAGCCCCACATTTTGCCATTAGAATACCAAAGTACATTTCAAAGAAAGTTAAAAATTTGGTCACAGATAAATTGTTCAGATTTTTTGACTTTTTCTTACGAGGTTTACTTAATAGTTTGCCATCAGTATTGAAAGACACAGTGTATGTGCTGGGAAGATTAGAGAAACTAACTTGGTAGAAGAATATTTGTATTATTGTTAATGCTGAAGCATTTTATACCTCAGCTGAGTATATTAATAATACCTTGCTAAATTTTGATATAGAGAGTGTAATAAAAAATTTCTACTTAGAGGTCTAGAACTTGAACTTAAAAGTAATTTTTCCTTGTTTGATAGTAAATACTACTATCAGTGTCAGGAAACAGCCATTGGAATGATGTTATTACCTGCATATGCTAACTTCACTATGACAAAGCTACTGGTGAGCTGTACTGAGCACATGGGCCCAGTGTTTGCTGGGATTGTTCAGTGCTCCTTGTTGGGAGGGGTCTTCCAAGCCACATTTAAAGGTGCAGTGGTGAGACCTCTTCTGAAAAAGCCATCGTTGGACCAGAATATCTTGGAAAATTACTGACTGGTCTCTAACTTGCTCTTTTTGGGCAAGGTTAGTGAGAAAGTGTTTGTGCTGCAGCTAGAGGTACACCTCATAGCCTTTGACATCCAGTCTGCCTTTAGGTCCTAGTATAACACTGAGACTGTACTGATCAGGGTGCACAACTACCTTCTCAGGGTAAGGGATAGAAGAGAATGGCCATTTCTCATCCTCCTGAAGATCTCCTTAGCTTTTGACACTGTAGACCATGGTTTGTTGCTAGACTGGCTAAGGGAGTACCTAGGATTCACTGACAAGGTCATCTGCTGATCTGAGTCCTATCTCAGGGACAGAACACAGAGGGTTGTGTTTGGGAATTTCTTCTTACTCTCAGTGTCACTGCCTTGTGGTGTTCACCAGAGGTCGGTCCTCTTGTCTATGTTGTTTGCAGTGTATATGCTGCCCCTGGGATGTATCATTAGACAATATGGATAAGGGGTCTCACTGCTATGTAGATGCTACCCAGTTGTACTTGTTTGCACCCAGGTGAAGGTGCTTAATACATGTTTGGCCAAGATCCAGGACTGGATGTCATTCAGCTGGCTCAGACTTATCCCTGACAAGACTGAAGTGTTAGTAGTTGATCTTGGTTGAAGGGTTGAAGTGGGAGACTGGAGTGGTAGCTTCCGAGAAGGCGACAGGTCTTTGGCTTGGTTCTTCTAGGCTTATGGGTGCCACAAAGATAAAGAAACTTGGGGTCATTCTGGACAAGGGCCTGACACTTGATGCTTTGGTGCCAGCACTAGTCTGGAGTTGCTTTTACTATCTACTATCTTTACTACTCGGCCCAGCAGCAGAGACTGAAATCGGGGATTGCCAGAGCCTGTTAGAGGTAAGTGTCCTGCACTACAGCCTGACTGTTGTGAGGCACTCCCACCCAGGGCCAGCACTCCATATATTGCTGCTGGCAGGTCACATCACATGACCTACCTCCTTTTTTTTTACTAAGTGCCCACTTTCCCATTTGCAGGTTATAGGCACCAACCACTAGGGGTCACTGCACTTTCCACTCTAGCTCCTCTGTCCTCTTTATATCCCTCCTAGCTACTACCTCACAGCTGTCCCACTAGAGGTCACTGCAGTTCCCTTGGATTCCTTCTACTACCTACTTTCTGCACTCATCCTATAGCCTATCTCTAAGCAACTGCTAGTATCAAACCTGGTACCCTTCCTCTCTAAATTCTACTGACTATCCTCTAAACCACTGAACCAGACCAACAACTTCCTCTATTTTATGCTCTTAACCATACTCACTACTATCTCCCTCCTGCCCAGATTTAAAATATTGGCCCTGTCTACGCTCTGTCCAAACCCAGTGCCTTTGCAGTCAGAGTCAGCTGCTCTACCTCTGCACCACAGTGCCTACCTACTTTATTACTACCTTCTAAGCCTCTTAATCACTTCCCTACCCAATCTGCCAAAATATAAGTTTACCTCTTCTTTCGGCTGCTGCCTTGCAGGATTTGAACCCTGCACCTTTGTTTCCAAAGTCCACAGTTCCACCACTCACCTAGAACACCTGCATATTTTTACTGCAGGATTTCATAACTATAAAGAACGCACTAACCCTGTGACACAACTAAAGTGTTATCTAACTGCTTCTACAAACCTGAACTCAACTCCCTGCTGCTACAGCCACCAGTCTAGCTCTCTCCTATTACCCTGATCAAGACTTGAACCTAGTACTCTATGCACTTCAGGCACATACACTACCACCACACCATAGCAGCAACTAGACTCAGAGGTGATCTCTCACTACTATCTCCCCTCTTTCATCCTAGTCCCCCCATTCTTTCCTCACTTCAGCTCCACCAGCCTTCCCAACTATGCACATGCATCCCCTGTTCGCCAGTCTATCTCTTCTCCTCCTCCTCCTCCCTTTGCCTTCCACATACCCTAGTGTTCCTATTAACCCTCAGCCTCACTACTCCAGTGTTCCTACCTACCCTCCTGTCCTCCCCTCCTCCTTTACCACTGCTCCTACCCCTCCCTCCTCCTCCACACATCCCATATGCTCCTCTCCACCTCACCCCCCTTCCAGACATCACCTGTCCTCCTCCTACAGCCCCCTTGCACTTCTGATCACTCAGGCCTTCTCTGCCTGTGCTACCCTACCCACCCCTTGTACAACCAAACCCCATTCCTTATTCTATCGCTCCCGGTGTAAACTCTCCATCTGCCTCCCTCTGACCAGAGCACTTCTCCTCCTTCTGCTCCTAACAGGAACATACACCCAACCCAGGCCCTGCCCCTCCCATCCACCCACTCAGCCCACTGGTCTTGAGTAGCCTCCATGAACATATGCAGCCTGCTGAAGAAATTTGGCCCTACAGTGCTGGGCCATGGCTCACCAGCCAGGCGTCATAGCCCTGGTTGAAACCTGGCTGTCCAAATCAACTCCTGACTCATTTGTCTCCCTCCCAGGCTATACTACCTTTGCCGGGAGGACCCGGGTAGGCAAGAGGGAGGCTGTGCAATCACACCAGGGACACAATACCTGGACATGCACTCCCACCCCTACCCTCATAGAATGGGGCCCAGGCCCATTCCCTCAGACTCACCCCAGACCCCTCTAGGAGCCTCTCTATCTCACCACAGCCTCGTTCCCCAAAGAACCAGCACCCAGCCCTGATATCTTTAACGGACTACCTAGCCACCCTCCACCATAAGGCAGAACAAGTCCTAGTGGGGGACCTTAATGTAAATTGGCTCAGCACCTCCTCATCCACCACCAGAGACTCATTTGCCGCCCAAGATCTGACACAACTCGTCACCCAGCCTACGAGACTTAACCCTAAGAGTGGTACCAGCACTCTGCTGGATATTATTATAACTAACCCGACCCATAAAATCCAAAACATCCAGGTCCTCCCGGACTCCCTGAGTGACCACTTCCCTATCCTATTCCACTGGGTGCCCCAATCCCAAGCCCAAAGCCCAGACCACCCTCCGCAGGCGCCTCCGCCCTGGTGGGCTGAAGAAACTTAAGGCACTCCTCACCCAGATAGGCTGGTCCCCCATTCAGCAGGCAACCAACATTGATACTGCCCTCACCTTTTTCACCCACACCTTCAACATGGCCTGTGATTTCTTTGCACCCTTAACCAAAACCTGCTCCAAAAAACAAGAACGCACCCTGGGTTGGCCCGGCCTCCTACAATTACTTAGAAACGGGATAACCTCTGGCACCTTGCCACTGAAACAGGTCGTCTGTCTGATAGGCAAGCATACAATGCAGCCCGAAATAAATGCTCATGGGCCATCAGGAAAGCCAAGGCAGACCATTACCAGGCCTCCCTTACCTCCTCCTGGGCTCAGCCCGGACCTTCTGGGATAATATTAAGCAACTCAATGGTAAAGCTTGCTCCCCTGCCCCATCCCAGCTCACTAGAAATGGCACAACCTCCACCGAGCCTGCCACCATAGCTAACTGGTTCAACACCACTTTCACTGACCTTAGCTCAGTCCTCCCTAGTAATTTCTTTGACCCTCCCCCCAGCCAAACTCCCCCTGTCCTACAGCACCCCAGCTTCCTCCTGTGAAAGATTTCCACCCGGGAAGCCAGACCCATCCTCATCAAAGCTCTCAATAGCAACAATCACAGCAATGACTCACTGGACCCCAGCATCCTCAGGCTGGTGCTAGATGAAGTCCTTGCACCTCTCATAAGCCTAATTAACCAGTCACTCTGCCTGGGACAATTCCCCACAGCTTGGAAACCAGCCATTATCACATCTATTCATAAAGGAGGTGACAGGTCATCGGCCAACAACTACCGGCCAATCTCCATCCTCCCTCCCTCTCTAAAGCCCTGGAGAAAGTGGTGGCCATTCAAATCACTGATTATCTGGCTAAGCATAACATCTTATGCCCAGAGCAACATGGAGCCTGTATGGGGTCACAGTACCAGCACTGCCCTTATTGGAATTCTCCAACTTCCTCACTCCTCCTTGGATACCAGCTCTCAGCTGGTGCAGTGTTCATTGACCTCTCAAAGGCTTTCGACACTGTCTCCCATCCACTGCTGCTGAATGCACTCTGCCTCACTGGTCTCTCGGCTGGCCCCTGGCATGGTGTGCTAGCTATCTTGACACTCCGATCCCAGTGTGTCAAGAATAATAGCACATCAAACCACCAAATCCCATCTCTGCTGGGGTCCCCCAAGGCTCCATCCTGGGCCCCCTTCTCTTCTCGCTGTATCTGAACACCCTGCCCAGTGCATGCTCTGGCAAAATTCTGCTGTGTCTGACAGAGCTGTCCTTTTGCCACCCACCGTAATCCCATCTCCCTACAGGACTCCTACAGCAGTCTTTCAACAGTGCCGAGGCTTGGTTTAGGAGCGCAGACTCGTCCATCAATCTTAAGAAACCAAAACTATGCTCTTTTCACACCCCCAAAACAAAGCTAGCAACCACCCACTCTATATCCTTCCAAGCACCAACCAACCACTGTAACAAGTCTGCTCCTACAAATACCTTGGGGTTACCTTCGATTCAGCCCTCACATTTCACAACCACATCGACGCCCTAACATCCGCCACCAATACACGGCTTGGCATCCTATTCCACCATAAAACCTGCCTTCCACCAAATGGTCTCCGGCTAGCTGTTACATCGTCCATTCTGTCCCTTGTAGACTATGGTCTACCAGTATACGGTGCTGCCAACACCACTGCACTCAACAAAATTCACCTAACCCTGAATAAAGCGTGCAGATTGATTACTGGTGCCCCCAGGCTCACACACGCCTGTCAGCTATATGTCGATGCTAACCTGCTTACCCTGGATGAACGGCTCCGATACCAGACCTGTCTCCTCACCAAAAAAACCCTACTCGGGCTCTCCCCCCCTGGGGTAACGGCATCCATCCACCAGAGCCCTCCCACCATTGCAACACGGTCTTCCTACAAGACCACTCTAAAGGTCCCCAGAATGAGAACCAGCCGTGGCCAGAGGTCCTTCAGCTATAGAGCCCCAACCTGGTTTAACTCTCTCCCTGCCACCATCACCAATGCCATCACCATCTCCACATTCAAAACCGCACTTGGAACCACATCTTCAGCACTCATAACTGCTCCTGTCTCTGAACATAGCCTCCACCTCTTTCTCTTGACAATGCCCCTGGGCAGCTCTCACCCTACCATCCCTCCACCACTTCCCTGTACACCATGCCTAGGTTTAACCTGGCCAGCCAGCTTGTTTTCAATGTTTATCTACCAGAATGCTCACTTGATACCGACTTGTGTAATACCTGTTATCAATTACATGTACCCTGTACCCAATTGTATTTGTCTGACCACTATGTGACGTGGCACCTCTGGTGAATGCCTATTGATTTTTTGCAAATCTTTGCTATGTAACCGAAACGCAATGCATGTCTTTATGTGACGAAGTACATTTGGAAACGAGCCTCTGGCTCAAAGGTTGTAAACTGATTCTTAAATAAATAAAATAAATAAATAAAAAGCATCAGCTGGATTAAATTGCTTATCCTCTCAAGAACTTGGAGACAGGAGAACATGTGTTTGTGAAGTTTTGGCTAAACTACTGCAATGCTGTGTACCTCAGGGGCAATGGAGGTACTAGAGTTGTGCAGAATATAAAATTCCACTGTCAAAATGCATGAGGAATTACCATTCTGATTCTGTGAAATTTCTCAGAATTTACTTGAAAATTCCATGGAATCTTTCCAAATTTTAAATTTCTGTTATTGTGGTCTAGTTTTTAAAGTACACAGCCAAATGACACAAAATTGGCAAGTACTGTATACAGGTGTTGAAAGTTTGCAGAAGTATACCAAACATCAGAGTCCTACACTGAAAAGAAGCTGAGTTATGGGTGGCCAAAAATGTAATCAAAATTAAATTTTCATTTTTTTATTCTAATTTTAAAATTTCTTATCCAAATTTCTCCACAGTATCAGGATTTAGATAAACGTGCAACATGGTTGTGTGCACCAAGTTTTAAGTCTCAAGCTTTAAAGAAGGCTACGATGTAGGTAGCCAAACATTTTGCCAAAATTTAGATTTTAGTTTAGCATATATGTGAATGCATTCATTGAAATGTAATAAACATTTGCAGGCATGTGGGTTATTACTACATTTATATTTACTCCCAGTTTCAGATTTCTAGCTCTGAAGGAGCCTGAGTTATATGCACATAAAAATATTCATGACAATTGCCACAAAAAATAAAATGACGAGTTTGAACACCTATCATTTTGGGACAATGTGTCCTAATGTCATGATATTTAGTACACTATTAGAGCTCCTAGAGAAAGGAATCATGCCAACTTTCAGATCTCTAGCTCAACAGAAGGCTGAGTTCTGACCAAATTAATAAATTTCAAAAATTCCACTGAATTTTGTCAAATTTTAAATGTGTTATTTTGGTCTGGTTTTCAACATATGTATCCAAATTATGTCAAATTTGGCAGGCTACTAATGACTTTCATAAGAGTATCACATTTCTGAGTTCTAGATTAAAAGGGGGTGAGTTGTGATTGGCCAAACAGTTAATTAACCTTTACTTTTCAATTATTTGCATTTAGTTTTCAAAATTCTTACCCACATTTCTCCACAGTGTCAGGATTTAGAGAAATATACAACATGCATATGCACATCAAGTTTTAATTATCAAGTTTGAAAGAGGGCTGTGCAATAGGTAGCCAAACATTTTGCCACAGTTTTGATCTTATTTTAGTATAATGTTGAACGCATTCATCAAAATGTTATAAAACTTTGTAGGTGTAGGGATTATTACAACATTTATATATGTACCTAGGTTTAGATTTAAAGCTCCAAATGTGCCTGAGATACATGCAGATAAACACTTTCATGGAATTTCCCACAGAAATAACATGACAGATTTTGAGCACCTATCATTTTGGGACAATACAGCCTACTGTAAAGATATTAATCACACTGTTAGATCAAGTATAAGCAAGTAATCATGCCAAATGTCAGCTCTCTAGCTCAAATGACAGATGAGTTATGATTAAATTAATAAATTTCAAAACTACCACAAAATTGCAATGACATTCCACGATATTTCACAGAATTTTGTAGAATTCCATTAAAATTCCATGAATTTGGAATTTTCTCATTCTGTACAGCTCTAGGAGGTACATAGAAACATAATTTGTTGGTAGGTAAGGACCGCTTGGCTCATCCAGTCTGCCATTTTGCCCCTGCCTATATTGGAACTGCAGACCCTACCTGTTCTCTGGCTACTTCCCTACCACTTTCCTAATGAGATTACTTTGTGCCTATATGATGCATGTTTGAAGCCTACCACTGTTCACCCTCACCACCTCTGCTGGAAGACTTTTCTACATGTCAACCACTCTTTCAGTGAAGAAGTATTTGCTCATATCCCTCTTGAATTCCCCCCTCAAGTTTCATTGCATACCCCCTTGTTTGTGTGCACCTTCTGTTCTGAAAAATACCCCCCCCCATATTTTATTTATCCCCATGAGGTACATACAGATCTTTTTCTTCCCCTTCCTCTCTTCCAGGTTGTCAATTTTGAGATCCCTCAGTCTCTGCTCATAAGGCTTATGCTGCAGCCCCTGTACCATTTTAGTCCCCCTCCTCTGGACAGACTTCATTCTGTTTATGTACTTCCTGAAATGTTGTCTTCAGAACTGGACACAGTACTCCTGGTGGTTTTCTCATCAACAATCTATACAGTGGTAACACCACCTCTCTCCTACTGGTGATTCCCCTTCCTTTTCACCTCAGCATCCAGCTTCCCCTGCCTACTGCCTTGTGACACTACCCTACAACTCTGAAATCATCACATATGATAACCCCAAGGTCCCTTTCCTGTTTGGTGACCATCGCTTCCTCGTCCCCTGTTTTATACACTGCCCCTGGGTTTCTGTGCCTTAGGTACATAGGTGCCTTAGGGAGGCAGTATCGTGCAGTGGTCTAAGGCTCTGAGCTGCAAATCTGGTGAAATCCAGCAGACCAGACCTGGGTTTGAATCCCACAGCTTCCCCTTGCATACTGTGTGACCCTGAGCAAATCACTTAACTTCCCTGTGCTCCCAGGTCACTCCTGTAAAAAAGCTTTCAGCTTAGTGTGCTACTCCTGGTTAAACAACTAAAAAAAAAAAACACATTTTGGCCTGGATTTGAAAAATGACAGCTGTCATATTCATAAGGTGGTGTACAAAAATGGCTATTTTGAAAATCTGAGGTCAACATATTTAAAATTACCAAAGTTAGGAGCAACATAGAAACATAGAAACATAGAAGTTGACGGCAGATAAGGACCACAAGGCCCATCCAGTCTGCCCATTTCTTTTTCTAGCTTATAAATGTGCCATTGGCCTTTGCTCTGTCAGTGGCCTATCTATTCACATTCATTTGTATTGCTGCCTTATGCCTATCCTATGCCTGTTTGAAGCTCTGCACTGTATTCATAGCCACTACTTCTTGTGGTAAGCCATTCCATGCATCCACCACCCTTTCTGTGAAAAAGAATTTCCTCACATTCCCCCTTAATCGGCCCCCCTCTAATCTCATGCTGTGTCCTCTTGTCCTGCTATTTTTCTTGTATTTAAACATGTTAGACTCTTTCACCTTGTTAATGCCCTTAAGGTGCTTGAATGCCTCGATCATATCACCTCTCTCCTTCGTTTGCTCAAGGGTATACATATTGAGCTCTGTTAATCTGTCCTCATATGTCTTCTGATGCAGTCCCTGCACCATTTTGGTTGCCCTTCTCTGGACTGCCTCAATTTGGTTAATGTCCTTGTGAAGGTGTGGCCCCCAATACTGCACGCAGTACTCTAGATGGGGCCTAACCAGTGTCTTGTAAAGAGGGATTATTACCTTCCTCTTTCGACTTGTGATACCCTCTCATAATACACCCTACCACCCCTAGCCTTACCTACTGCTTTAGAGGTCTGCTTGGATGATTTCAGGTCATCAGTGATGATGATGCGCAAGTCTCTTTCTTCCTTTGTGACTGCTAGCAACTCCCCTCCCAGCCTATAGGTGGCTTCAGGGTTTCTCTTCCCTATGTGCATGATTTTGCACTTCTTTGCATTAAATCCCAGTTGCCACTCTTCCGACCATTTTGCTAGTTTATCCAGATCTCTTCTCATTCTGCCCACCCCATCTGGATCATCTACTCTGTTGCAGATCTTGGTGTCATCTGCAAACAGACAAGCCTTTCCCTCTAGTTCATCTGCAAGGTCACTAATGAAGATGTTGAAGAGGACTGGCCCCAGAACTGATCCCTGAGGTACCCCACTTGTGACTTGCATCTCTTCTGACTGTATACCATTTACCACCACTCTCTGTTTTCTGCCCAGCCAACCAGTTTGCCACCCAGTTGACCAACTTCTGACCCAATCTAGCCTAACCAGCTTATTTATCAATCTTCTATGTGAAACAGTGTCAAAAGCTTTACTGAAGTCAAGGTAGGCGACATCAACTGCTCCCCTTGGTCCACCACTCTGGTTACCCAGTCAAAGAAATCTATGAGATTAGTTTGACAGGACCTTCCTTTGTAAACCCATGCTGTCTTGGATCCTGTGCCCTATGGATTCCAGGTGTTGCACTATCCTTTCCTTAAGGAGTGCCTCCATAATCTTGCCCACTACTAGGTAAGAATGACTGGTCTGTAGTTCCTCGCCTCCTCCCTGCTACCACTCTTGTGGAGCGGGATCACATGAGCCTTCTCCAGCCTTCTGGGACCTCTCCTGTGCTCAGAGACTCACTAAACAGTTCTGCTAATGGCTCTGCTAGTTCCACCTTTAGCTCTTTAAGTACCCTGGGATGTATGCCATCAGGTCCCATTGCCTTATCCACCCTGAGGCTTAGCAAGCTCTTGTAGGACCCTTTCTTTGTGGAAAAGTGCTCACCTCCTCCCTGTGTCCATGATGCTGAGCTGTGGGCCCTGCCCTACCTTCTCTTCAAGTAAATACTGAGCAAAAGTATCTATTTAGGATAGATGCCTTTACAGGGTCCTCCTCCTCACATGCTCCCTTCCTCCATTAAGCTTAGCAATACCCCCTCTGGACTTTCTCCTTTCACTAATGTATCTATAGAAAGTCTTGTCACCTTCTTTTACTGTTCGTGCTAGTGTTTCCTCAGTTTGGGACTTTGTCTGACTTACTGCCTTCCCTGCTTCCCTTAGGGCAGTTTGGTATGCCTCCCTATCTTCATCCCGCTGTGTTCTCTTATATTTCCTGAAGGCCAGCCTTTTGGCTCTGACCTTTTCTGCTACTGTATTTGAGAACCAAAGTGGTTTCCTTCTTCTTTTGCACTTCCTTTTCTGTCTAACACAATGGGATGTTGCTTCAAGTATTGCATCCTTAATGCTTTGCATACTTTGCCTGTACCCCCTCACCTGTGTTTCTTTTTGCCAGGGCTAGCTTAACTCTGTTGGCCATCTTATCAATGTCAGCTCCTCTGAAGTCCCATATTTTTGCCTTGGAATGGGATGATTTAGATGTAGTAGCCAAATTGAACCATACCATGTGATGGTCACTGGCCCCAGGTGACCTTCTACCTGGAGATCTGTGATCCCTTCCTTGTTAGTCAGTACTAGATCTAGGATAGCCCTGTCTCTTGTGGGTTGTTGTACCAGTTGTTTGAGGCCCTCCCCTGCAGGGAATCCACTATGTGTCTAGTTCTGGCAGATGTTCCTGCTGGTATTGACCAATCTCTATCTGGCATGTTGAAGTCTCCCATTATCAGTACCTCCCTTTAGCAGTCATGTTTTGTATATCTTCTAACAGTAATGTGTCTATGTCCTCCCTGGTCTGGGGGCCTGTAGACAACCCCAGTTCTTATGGCTGTCCCATTTCCTGTTTCTAGGGTGACCCACAGTTCTTTTGGCTCCTTATGTGTATTCTGAATTTCTGTAGCTTTGATATTTTCATTGACATGCAGGGCCACTCCTCCCCCCTTTTTTGTACCTCGGTCTCTTCTGAACAATACATAGCCAGGTACTGAAGTCTCCCAAGTATGGTTACTGGTAAACCACGTCTCACTAATTGCTACTATGTCCAGTTTAGCCTCTGACATTATTGCCTGCAGGTCTGGGATCTTATTTCCCAGGCTGTGAGCATTTGTGTACATGATTTTCCATTGGCCAGATTTTGGTGTGTTAGTTGTTGGGTGAGGTTTGGCATTACACCTGTGCGTCGTATGGGGAGACAAACCTTTTTTCTTACCTGGTGATGCAAATGAACTGCAAACATGCTGAATCCCTGTTTGACCACTAGCTGAGGAGGGAGGGTTGTTCTTTCCATTCGATGTATGGGGTGCTGCACCCCTCTCCCCATTTGCTAGTTTAAATATTCTGCAAAGACATCAAACTTCTGCCCCAATGCACTGAGTCCCTCCTTAGTCAGATGCAGTCCATCAAATTTAAAGAACTTTCGCTCCCAGAACTGTTGCCAGTTCCCTACAAATCTGTGTCCTTTTTCCTGGCACCAGCCCTTGAGCCACGTGTTTAGCTCCCCATTTCCCTTCTCTGACCTTCCGTCCATCTTCTCCCTCCCAGACTGGCAGGATCTCAGAGAAGGAGATGCTGGACAAAATAGATGATAGTTTGTCACCCAGCCTGGTCAGGTGTTCCTTGGTCTTCACAACTGACCGGCTGGGAGATCATTAGTCCCTATGTGTACTAGGACATCAATGTTTTCCTGCTTTGTGAACAATTTTAGTAATGCGGTCAGTGTCTCTCCATGCTGATGTACCTGGGAGACATCTGACCATTACCCTGGTTGAGATGGGTATCAACTCCTGAATCATGGAGTCTTCTATGATCAGAAGTTTTTTGGATTTCCTTCTTGCTTTTTTTGTTTTGGTTTCTGATTTGGGTGAGTTTTGTTGTGCTAGCTCCTGTGCTGCAGTGTCCTGCTCTGCAGTGTCTTCTGCCTCTTTCTTTGATTTCAGAGATAGAGGCAGATACCTGTCTATAGTGTTTATATGGTTATTGGAGGTAATATGTTGGAGAGCAGAGAGTGATGGGGCACCCGATTTGCCCCTTCTAACCACCTGCCAACCTCCTGGACCAACTACCCTCTGCGGTTGAGGTTTTTCTGTTGGATGCTGGGAAAATGGCGGGTGGTTCTTATAATGTATTTCCTCTTGAATATGAAATTTGAGGCGTGCAATCTCTGCCCATGCTGCCCGGAGCTGAGCCCTAAGATATCCAAAGGCCCAGCATGTAGGACAGTGCCCTAAATCCTGTAAGACTGTCCTTCTGAAAATTGTTCCACAGTACCTGCTGTTAATGATATCCATTTCAGATATGTTGTTGGGTTTATAACCTAGTCAGACTAATTAGAAGGAAAAAAAAGGAAAAAATGCAAGTAATGGTTTGATTGTGTTTTGTTTAACTTGTTATAACAAGTTAAATTACTAGTGCCCCTGTAAATGAGCTCACCTTGTGAAGGCCCCACTGATCCACCCCTTCCTGCTCTGCCACAGGAAATGTCACAACTATGGTACCCTATAAAAGGAGTGTAGTGTGGGGTGGTTGGGGATGGGGGTGGGTGGCTGGGCCCTTCCCCTGCCGAAAAAGAAGAACCACGGATGAAAGAACAAGGAGGTAAGCGCAGAAACAATCAGTCAACAACAAATGCAGTAACCCTGAAAGCTTATCCTAATATTAGATAAAACTGTAAAACCTGTAAAGCACTACCTGTAATAATTTCAGAGAAGATATACGCTGTAAGAAACACTTTGCTACAGAGAAAGATAAAACAATGAAATGTTAGCAACAAACAGTAGCAATCCCTGTGAGTAAAAAATAAAAACAACACCACACAGTAAATCTGCTTAGCCAAAATAAGTCTTAATCCTTTTCCCTTGCTCTGGTAAGTTTCTCTAGTCTGCCTTTCAAGCAGTCTTAGAAGGAAAGAGCTCAGGTGAAGCTAGGTGCCTTGGCCAGCAAACCAAGTCTTCTACCTAATAGCATATTAAAATTTAAATGTATGCATATAACTTTGTAATTTTTACATATTTTTAGCCAAAAACGTTCAGCATACATTAGCTTTCTTATGACTCCATCTCATGAGCAAGGGTGGTGAGCATTTTCAAATCCTGCCCAAAAGATGATTTCGCCAAGCAACCGTGAAATAAATGTTTGGACTTGATTTGCATAATTCCGCCACTATTGGTCACAAGGTGGTTCCCAAAAAGGCCATGTCAAAAATCTGGGGTCAAAATATACAACAATGAAAAAGTTATGCATAGAAACATATAAGTCGTTGGCAGATGGGGACTGCATGATCCATCAAGTCTGCCCTTGGCTTCCTACACCCCTACTTAGCTGCCTGCTTGTGTTTCCCACAGCGTCTGTCCCATGCCTGTCTTGGCTCCTACCACCCCCTCTGGCAGGCTATTCCATGGTTCCACAACACGCTCTGTGAAGAAGAATTTTCTTGTATTGCTTCTGAACTTTCCTCCCTTAAGTCAAAGGTTGTGCCCTCTGGTCCTGCTGTAGTCCTTTACCTGAAGGAGGTTCTGCACGTGCACTCTGCTGTTGCCTTTAAGGTATTTGAATGTTTCTATCATGACCCCATGATTCCTGCATTGTTCTAGGGAGTATAATTTGAGGTCATCCGGTTTTGCCTTGTATGGTTTCTGATGCAAGCCTTGCACCATCTTCGTTGCTCTTAGCATCAAAGTTAAAATTGATCTTGAACCGGAGCGAGTGACTTGCACAGCCATTTTTCAGGGTGGGGGAGAAACATAGAAATATAGAAACATAGACTTTGATGGCAGATAAGGACCGCTTGGCCCACCTAGTCTGCCCATTTCCCTACCTAGAGGATAAGCTGCAGATCCTATTTAACCAACAGCCTATTTCTTCCTACCCCCCACAAAAATTGCCTTATGTCTGTCCCATGCATTCTTGAATTATCCAACAGTTTTAGATCCCACAACCTCCTCAGAAAGGCTGTCCCATGCGTCCACCACCTTCTCTGTGGAAAAAATACTTCCTCACATTGCCCCTGAGCCGTTCCCCCTCTATCTTCAAATTGTGTCCCCTTGTTCTTGCACATCTCTTTTTCTGAAAGATGCTACCGTTTTGGACTTTGTTGATTCCACTGAGGTACTTAAATGTTTCTATCATGTCCCCCCCCCTTTCCTCAAGGGTATACATATTAAGCTCCTTTAGCCTCTCCTCGTATGGCTTCTCTTCCAGACCCTGCACTATTTTAGTTGCCCTCCTCTGAACTGCCTCCATCCTGTCTGTCCTTGTGGAGATGGGGTCTCCAGAACTGGACGCAGTACTCTAGATGGGGTCTCACCAACTGTCTGTACAGGGGGATAACAACTTCCTGTTTTCTGCTGGTGATGCCTCTCTCTCCCTATACATCCCAGTATCCTCTCCAGCCCTCCCTACTGCCTTCTCACATTGCTTACCAACCTTAAGGTCATCTGATATGATTACCCCCAGGTCCCTTTCCATTTTTGTTGTTGTTACTACCTCCCACTCATTGTGTAATCTTCCCCCTTGGTTTTTGTTTCCCAGATGCATTACTTTGCACTTCTTTGCATTGAATCCAAGCTGCCATACTTCTGACCATTCCTCCAACCTTGCCAAGTCCCTTCTCATCCTTTCCACGCCTTCTTGTGTATCAACCCTGTTGCAGATCTTTGTGTCATCTGCAAAGAGGCATACTTTTCCTTCCAGTCCCTCTGCAATGTCACTTATAAAGACATTAAAAAGGACTAGACCTGGTACTGAACCCTGCAGTACCCCACTAGTAACCCCTCTTTCTTCAGAGTAGACTCCATTTACAATTACCTTCTGTGTCCTGTTGTTCAGCCAATATTTTAGCCAG
Organism: Neoceratodus forsteri; assembly: GCA_016271365.2. NCBI lineage: Eukaryota > Metazoa > Chordata > Ceratodontiformes > Ceratodontidae > Neoceratodus > Neoceratodus forsteri. Next base: position 1,270,968,529 of record CM057453.1, read on the forward strand.
GCTACCACCCTGGGACCCACTCCAAGGCTCGTTAATTTGACTACTAATCTTTTGTGTGGGACTGTGTCAAATGCCTTACTAAAGTCTAGGTAGGCCTTGTCCACAGCCCCTCCCTGGTCTACTACTTTAGTCACCCAGTCAAAGAAATCAATTAGATTCATCTGACATGACCTTCCCACTGTGAACCCATGCTGCCTTGGGTCCTGTGCCCCACTGGCCTCTAGGTACTCAATAATTATTTCTTTCAGAAGTGATTCCATTACTTTCCCTACCACAGAGGTCAAACTGACAGGTCTATAGTTTCCTGCCTCTGTCTTGCTCCCACTTTTGTGAAGGGGAATCACATCAGCCTTCTTCCAGTCCTCGGGTACCACACCATCCTCCCATGATTTGTTATAAAGGGTAGTCAGTGGTGTCACTAGTTCTCTGCTTAATTCTTTTAGAATTCTGGGGTGAATTCCATCTGGCCCCATTGCTTTGTCCACTTTCAGTTTTAGGAGTTCTTTCAGAACCCTTTCTTCTGTGAAAGGACTGGGATCGACCCCCCTCTCCAGAGTGCTTCTGTTAATTGTATTAGGCACCTCCCCCACTTTCTCTTTTGTGAATACTGAACAGGAGTATTCATTCAGTATCCCTGCTTTTTCACTGTCACTCTCTGCCCACCCACCATCCATTCTATTCAGCCTTACTATCCTTCCCTTTGTCTTTCTGCACTCCATGATATACCTATAAAAGATTTTATCCCCCTTCTTAACCGAGTTGGCTATCTTTTCCTCAGTTTGTGCCTTTGCTATTCTGACTACCCTCCCTGATTCCTTCTGCCTTAACTGGTACAGTTCTCTGTCCCTCTTCTTCTGTGTTTCCTTATACTTCCTAAATGCTGTCTTTTTCTCCCTAACCTTCACCGCCACTTCTTTTGAGAACCATAGTAGCTTTTTTTTGTTTTGATTTGTTTATTTGCTTCACACAAAGGCTTGTTGCCTCTGTGATGGCAGTTTTGATATTTCCCCATTGTTGCTCCACCCCTTCTTCTAGCCTGTTTGCTAGTGCTTTTCTAAGGCACTCTCCCATCTTGCCATAGTCAGCCCTCCTGAAGTCCAGAACCCTCACTTTTGTATGGCTTGACTCTGTGGCTGAGTTTATCATGAACCACACTGTTTGGTGGTCACTTGTTCCCAAATGGCTACCCACTTCTAGATCTGAGATCCTTTCACTATCCCCATTTGAGAGTATGAGGTCTAAGATTATTCCCTCAAGAGTAGGTTCCAAAACTAGCTGTCTGAGGCATGCCACCTGAAGGGCATCAAGAATGGCCCTGCTTTTGGATGTGGCTGCAGCAAAGGTGCTCCAGTTAACATCTGGCATATTAAGGTCCCCCATCAACAGTATCTCCCCTTTCTCTGCCATCCTAAGTATGCCTTCTATCATAACCTTGTCCATTCCCTCCCCATGACATGGGGGTCTGTATACAACCCCTGTGCAGATTGTGGTGCCATTTCCAGTCTCTAAGATGACCCACAGTGCCTCATCTCCTCCCTATTTACTCTTTTGTTCAGTAGCTTTTATCTCTTCCTTTACATAGAGATCTACTCCCCCCCTTCTGCCCTCCCTGTCTCTCCTGTAAATTGTGTACCCTGGTATGTTAACGTCCCAGTCATGGTTCTCTGTGTACCATGTTTCTGTGACTGCTACAATATCCAGGCATCCCTCTTCCATCAAGGCCACCAGTTCAGGGAGCTTGTTGCTTGTTGCCCAGAGCAACAAGATGGCTGCTGTGATGATCAGCTCCCGTCAGCTTCTGTTGTACCAAGTTTTTACTTTGTAAACTGGTTATCGGAGGAGTTTTTCTCTAACTTTTATGAATGAAACTCCAGTTATGTTGTTTCATTCCCTTTAGATGGGTCATTTCTGAGCCACTTAGGAGACTGTAAGGTGATTTTCAGCCCCTGAATTTTCTCTTGGCTGACCATTAGTTTACTGCGTTCTGAGTGGCATCTGCATCTGCTCTATTCAAGTGTGATGAGAAGGGAACTGCTGCTGTCTCTGTGGGCTGGGAGTGCCTACTCACTGGAATTTCCATTGGCCATTTGTGGTGTTCCATGTGGCTGAGAAATACAGCTGCATTGTAACTGCTGTACGCCGGTTTATATTTATTAAAAAAGAACCTGAAACCAGGGAAGTGCCTGAAATGGAGGACAGAGATATTGATGAGTGCACTATAAATGCCAAAATGCCTAAATTGTATTTCAAAAAGGAATGTTATCTTTTCCTGAGGGCTGGGGGGTAATGTTAAGAAACTGAATAAAAATTACTACACTCAGATGAGCGATGTTCGTATGTTTTATTCCTCAGATGTTTCCAATTCACATCATACTAGTGGTGGGAAACAAGACCAAATGAGCATGGAGGCCGACAGGGAGATACCTTTATAGGAAGGAGACTGGATCCATGGACTCTCGATTACCTGGCCAAAGGAAAATAAATGTCATTTTTTCTGTGATGGCCTGCCCTGTGGACACTGGTGGGATGCTGATCTGGTGACCAATGGTGATTTATTAAGGGATATTTTCCCATGAGGTATTGTTTTTCACTTTTTCACCTTGGAGATAAACTGTTTGCTTTTATGAGATCGGAAGCTACAAATCTCTTCATCACTCTAGAGAGTTAACTCTGGGCCCTGAACTTTGCCTTTAAGGCATACATCTAAATGGTCTTCTGGCCTCCTCCTCTGCTCCTTCTGTAAAGATGCTGTTCTAATGACTCAAGGTGCAGGGATATGTGGTACTCTTTTTCCCCTTTCCCCAAGATGTAGTGTTGCTAGGCTGAAGGGTAGAGCTTGATCCCCTCCCTACTCATTTTTGCTCTTAAAAGTGGTACTCTAATATATTGATTTGAGCCACTGACTGGCTGATAAAATCTGAAAAAGTCAAACCACTATCTTGGCATATGGTTCTGGCAATTTGCAAACTTTATATAAAGATGCGAAAAGGTGTAATGTTACATGGCAAACCTTTTTTGTTTTAGCAATCTGGAGGTACTTGAGCTACTTGACTCTTGAATTGAGCTGTTTGGCCCCATACACTAATGCTTGGACTCCAGAGTTAAAAGAGCTTTGAATGCTGATATAAAAATGAATGGATTCCAATGTATAATAGAGCCACCATCTCTACTGCATCTACACAGCATTTTTAGCTTATACTAAATGTATTAAAATCATATTTTGTATACAAACAGGAATTTTTTGAATTTTGAATTTCAGCAAGCCTTTTAATTTGTATTAAATGGGAATTGTCAGCAAGCTGGCTCTCTGTATATGTATTACAGAGTCCAGCCTTAGTTAACTTGGTTAGTGTGCATGGTATGTCGGTGTGAGGTTTGCCCCAAAATTTTTAAATTAGAGCAATGTAAGTTTCATCTCCATGTTTTGAGCTTGATTGACAGCCAGTAATGGAAGTGACATCACTGATGACCTTCATTGCTTCTAAGTCTATGAATCAAGTGATACTCCACGCTCTATTCGGTAGGGTAATCTTTTCAAACCTTTTGGATCTGTACTTGCCATTCTCGTAAGAGCTGCTACTACATGCAAAAAAAAAAAAGTGAGAACAGTTGAGGGGTATTTGATTTCTGCAACCTTTGACTTGCACCAGAAATGCTTTGTGCCTCTGCAAGCACTCTGTGCACTGCATCTGCATGAATGGCTGTGTGGTGGGCATTTCTGTGTGAGCCACGGTGTGCTGTCCAAATAATGTGCACTGCAATAAAAAAGTCTATGTCTCTGTGACAGGAAGCTCCTGCCACTCTTGAGGACTGACCTTTCCTTAAATCTGTTGCAACAGTTCTTCTATTTCCTTAGCCTAATCTATCCTTTACAATTTCTAGTCCATAAGGTTGGCCACCTATGGGCACCCCATTCCCTTTATTGACTATGCTATAGTGTCCTCTTTAATTTTCCTTTTCCCGCTCAGGTCCTCATACAGGAAGGTTATTGTGGTGACCTCCAAATGTATGTAAAATAGGTTGTGTTTATCGTCGTTGGATTTAGTATGTAATAGCACTATATCATAAATACCTTGATCTATATACCTTATGTTTATGAAACCTGTAAATGTCGAAAATACCATGGCACTATGTGTTTTTGATAATGGTAAAAAGTACTCGGTGACTATTATAGAAATTAAGTTACTTGTGCTATTTAAAATGCATGTAAATTGCTGTAAACTGAACAAGTCTGGAATTTCATGGTGATTTGCATATATCCCATGATGTTTTGCATTATGGAAGTATGTATTATGTATTTCTTTGAAATTTGATTTGTTGCCAATGTCCTTTGGGGTAACCCATGTTTCAGTGTTTCTTCACTGAGGTTCTTTGTTTTTAGCTTGTTTTGTTTTTTTTCTTTTTGAGCCCCCACTACCCAAGCAAATGGGGCCCACATAGGGATGAATGTTTTTCACTGAAAAGTAGTTAGATCAGAGATCAGTGTCAGTAGATGCTGGCTAAGTGCAGAGAAAGGACATACATAGTCTGTTACTGCAAACTGATGTACTGAAGAAGGAATATGGCCTTGTAGAAGCTTATTTCCTGTATTTTGAATAAACATCACACAGAGATTGTGTATTGAACCTGAAGTTTGGTGTCTGGTCCATCTGTTATCCCACAACCCCATCACAGACTTGGTAGCAGCAGTGGGATAACTTGCTGGAAACATCTGGACTGGCTGAAGAGGGACTTTTCTGGTGGATATTGCCCAGATATCCCAGGTGGACTGATGCACCAGGAGTTGCCAGAGGAGAACCTGGAGAAGAAAGTCCGTGGAGTTCTGCCCAGAACCATGGCTGACAGACAGAGATAAGCTGCTGCCTGGGCTAGACCTGGGAGCTCGGAGGAAGGCCAAGCCTGAAGATGATGAAGAGATGCAGGTTGAGGCAGACTGAAGGTGCGAGAGACAACACCCAGGAGGTGGAGTCCCTAATGAGAATGACCCACTGGATGAGTGGGCAATGGCTGGAGGCAGACTGACTACGCAGAGAGGTGGAACACTGGTGCGACATGCTCGAGAGGTTCCTGCTGGAGAGTTTGGATAAAAAGTTGGAGGAGGATTTTTCATGGGCTCAGTTTGAGGGGGAACCCCTGAATGAGCAGGATATTCCTTTGTTTCCTGTGTTCCCAGGATGTTACCTGTTGGAAGTCAGAGATGCAAGTATGGAACTTGAATGTGAGACCCCAGGTAAGCTTGTGCCTAGTGATATTGTGCTTAGCGATATTGTGCCTGGGCTGAAGACTCCAAGCAAGCAAGAAGAAGCCTATGAGGCTGACGGGACTTTTTCTTACAGTGATGCGACTAAATCTATTAACAGTATTGACTGGGGGTATACTGCAGGCTAAAGATGTTAATATTGCCAGAATGTTGCAATATATTAAGATTGAGGAGGTGGCACATGTGTTTTATTTTTTTGATGAAAAACCTACAAAGGAGGAGGTGGGTGGAAAATTGTTTGGAACCTGTGTTGGGGTAACACCAAAAGAGTGTCTACCCTCAGGTGTCTGTATCAGTAGCAAGTGAAAAGAATGAATCAAGAGGCATAATGGGTTTATGTAGAGGGGCTGAACCTAGAACTGGGCCCCTGCTTAAAACTGACATGTCTGGTGGGGTTGGATCAGGTAGTTACTCACCCCAGAGAAAGTCTTTCTAAGGTACTGGACTTTACAACCATCCAGATTTTCAGTAAATCAAATACTATGAACTGTCCCTAAAAGGAGATGGTGCAGGAAAAGGTACTGTTAGTCTCTGTTGAGAAATGTGTTAATGCCTCAGGGTAAAAAATGGTGATATCCACTATGTTTTGCGCTTTGCCATTCTTGCAGTTTCAAGAGTCTGCACCGTGCTGAAAGCTTGCGATGTAGAATTGAGACCTCATACAATTCCTGATGCAAAAAGGTCACTTGCAAGCTTTTGATTGCTCAGCAGTTTCAGGTTTGATTCCTGCCAATGGCACCCTGGTATTGCTGTTCAAATGTGGCAGGGAGGAGGGGGTTGCTAAAGTTCTTCCATTGTTAAACTTGTGTCTGGCACTGTGCTTTTACTATTCTGTGCCTCAGTTTATTTTATTTGTAGCAGCACAATATTTCCCCGATAGTGACACCAAATTGGTGTGATTAGATTGAAAAAGAAATGCAGTGTGTCTGTCTACTATCAGACAGTTATCTACCAACCGCACTCATAGCATGCACTGCAGTCTAAGCTTTGGCTGGAATACTTGACACCTTTTTAGAAGCTGGCTTACAGTGAATAATTGCAACATATTTTTACCTGTCAAAAATAAAGCCTTGTTCCATGCCTACTTTGTACGAGTAATCTTTAGGACATTAGCAGCTCATAATGCTTATATAACTGTTCGAGCCCACTGAGTTCTCACAAACCAATTTACAGAATATCTCCTGCTTTTCCCATGTCTATGCATCCACCTGATCACATTTGTGTTGTATTCCATGTTTGTGACAGAGCCAAATGTTGAACTGCGTGTCAAGCACTCTGTCCATTTCAACCATTCAGGCATCATTCTGTGGGAGACATGAAGTGTTCTTTGGGACACAGGGTGTGTGATGAGATGATGATGTAGTCGAGGAGGCTGCGAGTCGTGCACACGCAAGAAGTAGGGATGCGAAATAGAGTGCTAATCAAGCCATCCCACAAGGTGCCGCAGGCTTGTATAGAACTAATTTGCCTTATGTATCCACTGTGGTATATTGCATGCCTTATGTCATACTGTAGTTACATACCCGTCCCTGTGTGACCGATAACAATGCTCAAACGAGCCCTTCAATGCAATGGTACTGTCTGTGCATGGTCACTTTAGCTGTGGGTACCTGCTGTGTCAAAAGCTATGTGATTTTGCTCTCAGTCAGCACTGTCCACCAAGCAAACTGGGGCTGCAGCGGCTCAACCACATAACATTGCTTTTGCCACATGGTTTACCTCCAATTGCACATTTCACCAATACCTAGTGCACCCACTGTGCAGTGGTGTATGTTATGTGCTAGTATGCTTTATTCCCACAATGAGCCACAAGTGGTTGTTGCTGCTGGGGGACCAAAGAAAACCAGATGGACCAACGTGCGGTGCACATTCTTAATGCATGTAGGCGTATACTTTGGTATACGACAAATGGTAATAATTTACGAGAGCCAGCTAAACTGTTGCAGTATCTGGGAGGTCTAATAAAATGGCAAAAGGTTAGCACAGGCAGTTTGTGAGTGCTAATAACAGTGTTACCCATCAGCATAATGTACAGTGTTGCTCACACTTGGTGTTTCCCCCCTACTCCGGATCCCCCGTGTCAGCATGTCCATTTGTCTGGTAAAGCCCTAAGTACTGTCACCTGCTGCTCAATATTATGTCTCCACTCCCCCCCCACACACACACACACAGTTCACCAAAGTGTAACAGCGTCGTAACAATGGACAGTTCCAAGCATTTTGCATAGTCATGCCATGCAAATTCCAGGTAGTTATAATCCACCTGGTATGGTCTGTAATTATGCTCCCTGATTTTTGGCTTAGTATGCCTATGTTAGGATTAACCTTTTAGCACAACTCTGCTTTTCTATGTTTGAAATGCCAGCAAGCTTATATCATTTTGTAATATGGAGAGCCTAATCAGTTTCCAAAGCACCTTGACAAACCTGTGGTACAAGGCAAGTACAATACATGACCACCCTGAATTTACCATGTCCGATGGTCAGCTGTCCCTCTGAGGCAGCATTAGACACTCAAGTGACAGTTTTAATGATTGATAAATATACTGTATGCTTGTCTGTTCCACCTCCACATCCTGTGCCCCCCAACCCCACCCACCACCAGCAAACAACTCTGAAGCCACATGTTCTGCACTGTTATGCTGCTGCATAATTCACTCCATGCTAATACTTTTATCTCATCGTTTTCTTACCTATGTCACCCGTATCATATCACCCTTGTCCATTGCTTTTCATTCCACTACAACTGTCAAGTTTCCCACTTTGTCACCCAGAATTGTCAACAGTAATGTGCTTCATTGTTAGTACTTTTTCTGTGTAATCCTCTTGCACAAACCTTCAGCCCCACAACACTACAAACAGAACAAACCACTTCTACGTTCCAACACCATCTGTTCAGCATGGCTTCTGCTGTTCACAGTGATTGCATTCAAGGCGGCATGAAACCATGGGTGACTAAATTTCTCCACACTTTACCATTCACACTGGTATCACACCAGCCTCCTTCCGAGTTTGTAACTTTTTTTTTTACCTGTGAAGGTTTTTGAAGGGGCGCACATGCTGCACGCAGTTTTTTGTTTGCCAACTTATGAACCATATAGTGCAATATATAGATAGAGGATACACTGTTTACTGCCATGACTCAGTTGAATCAGCACTGGTGGTATGTTTGATGAGGCATGAAGTGCAGGCACATTAGAACTATTATTGAAACTTACTGGCCCCATCACAGTGGTCTGACAGGAATCCAGTAAAGCAGTGCTTATACAACCAATGGATGAACGATAATACCTTGGGGTGGGCATCACTCTCTGCATGCACTTTATAATTTTCCTGCTGTTGGTGCTGCTTCTTACCCAACTGGATCAGCAGATTGCCATAAGAAAAGTGTGCTGGTGCATACAGCTGACTTTCAAGAAGGACTGTTGCTATCTTTTGGCACCTAAGTACTCCTCTAATATGGCATACGCGTGGCTTGAACTGAGTCATTTGAATCCGCACTGTAGCTGACCTCCACACGTAGTACTCTATGCATCAACTGATGTTACTGGGATGAGGGTGATGTGGCATTCATTGCACCTGTTCAGTGATGATGGGCACAGAGGCTTGTCAGGCCAGTACCGTTTGACACCATATCCAACTTTACAATGATTGTCACAGATGGTGTGGCTGATGTCACATAGTACGACAATCAACATGTGCAGAACGTTCTGCAGCCTAATATCACTGGTCCCAATGTGGCAACCTATAACCAGATGCAGCAGGTCACAATATGTCTTTAGTGACACAGCATGACTGCTACATCCACATGTTTGGACAGTGACAGCCACTTAGTGGGCGGTTTAAGGCACACAACTACTTTGTAATTTGAGGTTGGCAATGAAACATACTGCTGCCTAATATCACTGGTCCAAATGTGGCAACCTACAATCAGATGTAGCTGACCCCAATGTGTGTTTTGAGTCACAGCATGCCTGTGGCATCCACATGTTTGGATAGTGGAAGCCACTTAGTGTGCGGGTCAGGGCACACTGCTGCTTTGAGAGCTGTGGTGGGAAAAGAATCTTGTGCCACTCACTGGCTAGGCATATGAACATTCAGCAATACATAGTAATTGGAATGTATGTTGTGTGATCACGGCAAATAACACAACTTTCAAGCAGTGGGACATGAGCATGGCAGTGGCACATTATGCCACTAGGACATCATACATCAAGATTCTTTGCTAAAGAGCAAAATGATGAGTGTACTATCTATTGAAAGCTAAAACATTATGTGCTGATATCTGCCTTACTTTCCATAGTATTATCTGATACTCAGTCTGATGTAATACTTACGTAGTGATGCCTTATGTATTATCACTTTAGAATGTCATCTGATTCTGATTCCTACGACGAGGGATATTGTCCCATGCCATGCACATCCGGACTACTTCCATATCAATTTGAGCCTGAAAGGAGTGATGTTAGCAGCGACAGTTCTGACTATGATGATTCTAGTTCGACAGACAGTATGGAGGAGGAAGAGGACAATGGTCATGTTGGCAACACTTCATGTTGCCTATGTGGCAGATGTGAGGCCATGCCCTCTGAATGGGAGGGTGTATGCTGCCATGAAATTCAGCTTGCTGACAGCAAATGTGAAGGCAAGACTTCCGCATGTTCCATTTATAAGTCTATACAGTTGCTGTTTTTTTCATCATTTGTCTGGTGACCAGTAATGTGAGCTAACTTTACAAATAAAATTGCCCCACTGTCCATTGGAAGAGTGAACAATGGCACTGGAAGCACAAATTGGTTTGCTCTATTATGCACAGCTGTGGATTGCCCACTGCTCATTACAGATAAAGACTATGCATGGGGTTATTGCTGGAATATAAATTTTGACGTTAATGGGTGCACAGCACAGTGAAGTCTATGCATCTTATTTATCACTCTGTGACCCATGAAAGTCAGGTACCAAAGTGTGGTGGGCCAGTAACACATGGGAATGCATTCTGCGCATGATACATTGTGTCACTGAATGTGGTATGGCACTGGCCCATGTAATGCCAATGTGACACCTGTTACTATTACAGGACATAATAGAATTGTCATATTGTATTATACATTTTATGCATCAATGCTATTGTGCTCTTGTGCTGCTGCGTGGCAATCACTGACAGTTTCTCTTCCCCCATTATGTTCCTTTATTGCCTCTATAAGAACTATGTGTGACTCATTTTGGATGGCAGACAGCTACATTTGGTGGAGCAACACTCATGTTTCTTCCATCAAGGCACACCTCTGCTTCGAGGTACCACTTTTCTTCCATCTGTAAACACACTGACTATTTCAACAGAAAGTTTATGAATGGCAGGCGGTACAGCACAAAGTAAGGTATGCATAGATTACCAAATACATTCCTATGTCTCCCTTTGCAGATAGTCAGTGCATCACAAGCATTCCTGGGTTCCATACTTATGCTTGGACTAAGAGGTGTTATGGACAGTATTGCTACTTAAGCAATAATGCACGACAGGATGTGTGTCATGCTGGGATAACATCACGCCTCAGGTGGTTGGGTGGTCATGGAGTGCAGTCGCCCAATGACTGAGGTGCATTATCCAAATGACACACACCCTGAGGGCATTATTGCTATTATACAATAGCTCGTTGTTATACAGAATAAAAAAATAATTTTAAAGATGTTTTTGTGTGGAAAAATATTTTTGTTTTTTAAGAGAAGATGAAACAATCAATCAAAAGCTCCATAAAACAATCAATAAAAAGCTCCATAAAATGCTCATCTGCAGGTTCACAGTGAGGCTGAGACTAGACCCGTGATGTTGTACTGGGATAACATCACGGGTCCAGCCCAAGACTGACCAATCAGAGTCCAGGATTTTTTCTTGCCATTGTATAATATTGCATGAAGTACACCACGACATCTTTGATGACCCCATCACAAACAGGTGAGTACTTTTATTGGATGATTTATGTGGCTCCCACATTTACCGCACATGTGTGATATGTGTCATGCACCACTTCTGTCTATTTTTTTCTTGGGCCCTGTGTCCCCCAGTCCTCCATTTGGAGGTCATACCCATTTTGCCTGTCATCACCCTATTCCCAGGCTTACCTCCCTGTACCAGGCCACTGGGAGGTGTCCCCTTCAATGGACACTAAATAAGCAAGCCATGGCTTACCCCCCCCCCGGTCTGTGCCATGTGAGCAGAACCCACCACGGTTGACATTGAATGTATGGAACACTACTGTGGTGGTCAACAAAAATTTCAGGTGGTGTTGCTGCCAGATCCATCTTCAGTTCCTTTTTGCTACTGGTGCATATTCCAGCATGTTGCTTTGAGTTCTCCACATTTACTTTCATAATATTATCATCCAGTGCTAGAAGAAATGATAAAAGTAGAGGTGAATTCCCCATTTGGATGAGCTGGCATGCATACCTGTATCCTAAAGGGCCTGAGGATAGAGACCTGAGCAATACTGGTACTAATGTTTACTCCCTCCCTCGAGTACTTGACACTAAGCAATGGTTGACACATAGAGGCAGCTAACTGTATACAAGGTGGTGCCATGTCACTCTATAACTGTTGTAAAAGAAAAATACTGTACTACATTTTTGAAACGTGTTCAATACTGAATTATGTGCATGCCATTTTGTGGCTTAGACAGTGCATTATGTTGACCTCACAATACACTCCAATGCACATCATTGGTACACTTGGCATACCCTTGAATGAACTTGTTCACCAGTAGAAGTGCCAAAATTAGAAATCATTGTAACCATGGCTGCGTATTGCCTAGAACACCTCTAAAACAGTATGTGAAAATGAGTGTGCATGTAGTTATTGCTGTACTCTGCTGTCTCCTTTTTCCCATAGGTCTTATCGATGCGGTGCATATCCACAGTTTACAAGATAGATTCATCAGAAACTGGGGCATCATGTCAGAAGAGTAATACCATCTTGTGCAGTGTGGGCTATGCTCCACATATATCCAGAGGAAAGTGGACTTTATAAGGGGCTTCATGATGTGAAATTACCTTGACTGCTTATATTGCCTTAAAAAATTAAATAACATTTCTTGAACTGTGTAAACTTTTAATGTAGTCAGTAAACATTGTCTATACAGCAGGCATCATGTCATGTGCATTACTGTTAAAACAATATGTACAAATGAGGTGTCACAGTGTGACAAATGCTACTTGCATTAGATATTTAGGGGAAGAGTACATGGGGAGTGAGGTACTAACAACAACAAACATGGAACGGGATCTGGGGACCTGGGGGTGGTCATGTCAGATGACCAAAAGGTAGGCAAACAATGTGATAAGGCAGTAAGGAAGGCTGGGGGGATACTGGGATGTATAGGGAGAGGCATCACCAGTAGAAAACAGGAAGTTGTTATCCCTCTGTACAGACAGTTGGTGAGACCCCATCTGAAGTACTGCATGCAGTTTTGGAGACCTCATCTCCTCAAGGACATAGACAGGATGGAGGCTGTCCAGAGGAGGGTAACAACAGTGGAGCAGGGTCTTCGCCAGAAGCCATATGAAGAGAAACCTAAGGAAGCTTAATACAGTATGTATACCCTTGAGGAAAGGAGGCAGAGTGGGGACATGATAGACACTTTCAAGTACCTCAGGGGAATCAACAAAGTCAAAGAGGGTGGCACCTTTCTGAAAAAGCAATGTATAAGATCCAGGGGGCACAATTTGAATATAGAGGGGAGAAGGCTCAGGGCAATATGATGAAGTGTTTTTCCCAGAGAGGGTGGTGGGTGTATGGGACGGCCTTCCTGAGAAGGCTGTGGGGTCAAAAACAGAGGTGGAATTCAAGAATGCATGGGACATACATAAGGCAATTCTACTGTGTGGTAGCAGGAAAGATCTGCAGCTTATTAAATAGGTAGGGAAAAGGGCAGACTGGGTGGGCCAAGTGGTCCTTTTCTGCCGTCAAATTGTATATTTCTATATTTCTATGTATTGTACCAGTACATATTATGCAATCTCTAAAAACTTGACATCATACAGGCAAAGAGTTCATTTTCTATACAAGCATCATGCACAGTGACAACTATTCACGGGGCAGCAAGCAAAGCAAGTGGATGAATCAATGATGATCATGTAGTATTGAATCTTGACTTGTGCATGTCAATCACTGTTTGCCGTGGAGGTCAGGGCTCAGTTGTGATGTTCCGTGGTGTGCATAGATATTTCACTGGTTGTTGGCACCTTGCACGTCTGTCGCATTGCAACCACTGTCCGCATCATTTCAATTTGCGCTTTGACATTTTTCCGTTCTTTCAAGCATCTTGCCACCTACTATTTCTTGCTCTTTGGATATGCAATTTTGAATCGCTCTTCTCCAGATGAGGTGACTGCATTTGCACAGTTCACATTCTGATTGTGATCAAGTGCTACAAGCTGGTGACGAGCAAGCATGCCACGCAATCCAAAATGTTGTCACTTGGTGCTGTATTTCAGCAAAAGAGCATGGAACACTTCAAGCTGGCCAGTATGACAAAACTGAATGCATTTCTGCATATCTTCCAGAAATTTCTTGTGAAAAACCATAGACTTCAACGCCTCATGTGACTCTGACCCATCTTTCAGCCAGATTTTACGTTTCTTCTGTGCCTTGGCAGCTTTGGATGTGCACATTTGTGATACCGTGTTGCATCCATCCATCAATGTTTGTCCGCCATATGGTACACAATGGCTGTGAACATTTCCCACAGTGCAGTGGGACTGCCATTGCAATTTGCAATGCACTGCCAGAAATGGTTGGCCACTGACAAGATCCAAGAAGACAACTCCACACAGTCTTTTAATTTTGCCTTGGCAAAGCACTCCTTTTTTTAGCCATTTGGCCATGTGCCACACATCGAATTGGTGACTAATGTTATGCTCTGGTGTGTACTTTTTGTTATTAAGTGCATTTATTTGAATATGGTGATCTCTTACTATGGTGGTTATCATCACTCCATGACTGAGGATATTTTCAACTGTGCGCTGGAAGCCCTTCTTCTCCACGTTGGTTGAAGAAGTGACATCTAACACTTACACAATGTAGAAGTCAACAATTGTACCTGTGTTGTGGTCCATGAATGTGTATGAGCCATACTTGGCTGAGAAACCAGGAGAGTCACACTGGCCATCCCCACATAGTGTAACAGCACCAGCATTGCATATTGATGCCAAAATCTGTGACTGGTGTTCAGTCCATGTCCTGTTAATTACTGGAAACAAATACCTTTTTTGTATCCTGTGGTACGTGTTAGGGCTGAAGAACTTAACATTCAGCAAGTCCGACATTGCTTTGATTTTTTGAATAGCTATTTCCAGAAAACAAAGTTGATGCGGACATCTCCAAGTTTCCAAGCAGCATTTTCTGATGAATGGGCTGTGATGCCCAAGACGTATTGTGTCTATTGCAACAGAACATGTTCACAGTCACCATGGTGCCTTTCTCATGATACACATGCTCTGATACATGGGATGTGCATACCATGCATGTGCATAATAACTGCAACAGTTTAGTGTTATAGATGATGAACTTGGTATCCTCAATGATGTTGGCATTATCCATTTGATCTTCGGACAATAAGTCATCATAGTCTGATTTATCCGATTCTGGGCAGTAGTCTGTATTCATGGTGGATTCTGCACTGCTGACTTCTGAGCACATTTTATCATCAGGTTCATTTAAGTAATTTGTTGAACATGAAGCATGCACAGTTTCATCTGTAGGCACTGTGTCTGCAGATTGATGTCCATTCGAATGGTCATGCCTAACGTTTCCTATCTCACCCCAGTCATTTTTTCAAAATTGATTTCTTCCCCGGGTCCCAGTCAGCTAACCATCCCAATCCACCCTTCCAGCCCCGTACCCTGAGATCAGGCCACAACCCTTCTTCCCCCATGGATTATCTCCCATGGTGGGGTGGTTATGAGTCCCCTCTCTCTTGGCTCTACTCACCTGGACAGGATCCAGTTCGGGGAGCACCAGTCGGGGTCAGGGCCTGTGGCAGGTAAATGGATCATCTTACGCAATTGGGACCAGTTTTTTGTCCCTATACTCCCTTAAGTGAGGGGCATGCAATGATGACAATGTAAGGAGAGCGCACATGTCTGCACACGCTCCTCCCAGCACCTGTCCCATCACACCCCGTCTCGCTGCAACATCATTGCAGTGTCCCCCAGCCTCCGCTAGAGGACAGCCATGCACCAACCACTGGAATCCCCCCTCCTGGAGAGGGAAAGCAATCCTTCGGATGTTCAATCCCTCTCCTCCCTGTCAACCCTGGCAGCCCATACTCATTCCTGAACATGGGTCACCAGCGTAGCGTGAGGTAAGGCATCCAGCGCCTCAGCCCTCAGTGCCATCAGGCCACTCACCCCAGTAATTAAACTCAAACTTTGGCCATTAAATGCCTTGTGATGCAGACTACACAGGTTCAGTTTGTGTGCCTGCATTCCTGTATGTCTTTGCCAAAGGATAGTGCATGCAGCACTCTGGTACCTGCAGTACAGTACACATTAGTATCAATACTAAACTACTCAACTCATCATTGGTGCATTTGCAGGGACAAAAGTTGTCTGTGATATTTGGTCACATTAGTGTCTGGCCCCATACAGTAGTCATTTCCTAACACCAGTTACCACCATGTCTCCAGTGCCCAGACTAGGCATCTTGGCAACCAGCCTGTTATGTGGCATGGTGTCAAAAGCGTTGCAGAAACTGGTGTTGACAACTTCTATGGCAACACCCACAATTTTTTCATTTGTTACTCCGTTAACCAGTGTATCAAAGCAAGCCAATGTGAATACATGCTGTCTGTTGTCTGGGCCACCGAGGGGTTCAAGATGTCCCACTATACTTTTATCTGCCATGGTACTGAGCGGTGGTCGATGAGCTATACCATCCCCACCCTCTCCCCATACTGCAGCCTTTCTGAAATGGGACTACATGTGCCCTTCTACAGTCTCTGGCACCAGTCCTGTGTTGAGTATGTGAGTAAACAATGCTACCAGAGGTTCTGCCAGCTCTCTTCGCTGATGCCTTGTGTGTATGTCATCTTGCCCCATTACTTTGTCCATCTTTAATTCACTGAGTGCATGCAGGACTCTATTCCCTGTGAATGGACTGCTGTCCACCTCCACCATGGCCACTGTCATCTGTTACTGTGCTGCGTTCCCTGTTCCTCCTCCACTTAAAGAAGTACTCAACAGGACTGGCTATTAAATTCAGTATTTCTGCCTTATCCTTGTATCCATCCATACACTGCACTTTTTCTCCTTTGAGCTCTCCCCTTTGAGTCTAATAACCAGCCTACCCCCCCCACATTCTCAGTCTTTCACCGATGTACCTGTAAAATGTTGTGTGCCCTTTCATAACTTTCTGCGCTACTCATACCTAGGTATGTACTTTAGCTCCCCAGTCTTCACTCACCGAGCCCCCTAAATACTATTGTGACACCTCACAGTCCTACCTTTGGGTCTCCTGAGCTTTACATAACCATGCCCTTACAGACCATGCTAACCATGGCACCACTTCAAGACACGTTGAAGCAACAAAAATGTCTCCAGCTGCTGAAGTGGTCCATTCCACATGGTTGTTGAATGGCCATAAAAGAAACCCACTGTTTGTTTAGTCATACAATTAGTGTGTCTTTGATGTAGCTGCCCATGATTACATTCATGTGAGAACAATATTGTTTTTTGTTCAGATTGGCAAACAGGCATCTTACACACTCATCTACTGTAGTTCAGGCACATGTACCGCAAGAACTCATTACGGTCAGTTCTCTGAGGGTTTCTGTGTGGAAATACAAACGGTGTCTGTGTATGACAAGAAGTGCTACATGTCATCCTGATGCCCCGGTCTTCTGCCCCTCAGTTGACAATGCTGCCTCCACCCATACCTCAAGGGGCCAATGCACCCTGTAGTCACCTGCCACTGTTTCCACAAACGTGACTGCTCTGCAAAGTCAAAGAGTACCCCGCCATCACTGCTACATTCGTGTCTGCTGCACCATGCTGCACAATGCCACCAAAGGTGACACTTTTGATACACCCTGCTACACACTTCCAGTGCCAAAAAGGGCCAGGGTTGCTGTGTCACATGCACTCTGTGTCAAAGCCCATGCCACTGTAGCCTAATGGTACCCTTTGTCCTGCTACATGGTCTTGGAATCAGCACCATGTTGACAGCACATCAAAACCAGACAGCATGATATTTCAAGGACAAACTAATCATGACACAGGGGCTGGACTTCCAGTTTTTATTTGGAATGTGTAGAACAGTGGCATGTGATCTTTAGGTGTCTGCTGTGGAGAGCCATGTTATAGCCCTGTCCAGCATCACATGTGACAGCAACAGTAGGGGAACAGATGAGGGATCCATAGAACTTGTAGAGAACAATGAAATGAAAGACTATATAACATATTACATGTGTTCAGTGGTTAAATTAACAGTCTGTTAATCAACTCCTAGGGATGTAATGCAGCAGGAGGCACAGCTGGGTGCCATATTGCCCCGGGGGGGGGTTAAGTGACTATTAATCTAACTCCAGGGAGTGTACTATATGTATCATAAAACAATGTTCCAAAAAAAGAGCGTTACAAGTATACTTTCTGAATGTTTTCAAAAGTTAGAGGGAGATTTTTCATAAAATACTGTAGTTCTTCCACCAACAGTTTCAGAATGTTGGTTCAAAAATCAGAATGCATCATTACAGCCATTCAGCAGAATGCTGACAGGAAGAATCCATGTGCCACTGTGATCAGGCTGCACATGACAGTGTGAGAACCTTTTTATGTTTGCTTGCATGCATGTGCAAGAAACGTAGTGCCACCATATGGGAATTCATATGTGTGCCTCCTCCACTTCCAGTGCCCTGCTGCCTTTTGCAGGCATGGTTCCACTGAACCAATGAATGCAGGAGCTGTCTACGACAGCTGTTCAGATGCAGTGGCAAATAGTTGAAAGCCAAAAAATTCTGCAATCAGCTGTGGTAACATGTAGGCACTTTGCATACTGCAGTCTGGCAGTATGCAAAATGCCTACACATCGGCACTGCACTGAAACCACTGTCGTAGACAGCTCCATCCCCCTGCAACAAGTAGCACTCTGGGAGCCCACCCAAGTGTGCTCGTGCGCTCCCCACACACACTGTATGGCCGATGGGGGTGCCCAATCTCCCATCAACTCCACTGTGCTCCCCCCCAACAGAATTCCAGGTGCCATGCTGGGAGCCTTCCCCAGCATGGAAACAGTTTGTAAGGCCGACGGGGGTGCCCAATCCCCATCATCTCCACTGTATCCCCCCCAACAGACTTCCAGGTGCCACGCCAGGAGCCCACTCCAGTGTGGCATCAGTCCATATGGATGACAGGGGTGCCCAATCCCCGTCATCTCCACTGTATCCCCCCCAACAGACTTCCAGGTGCCACGCCAGGAGCCCACACCACTGTGGCATCAGTCCGTATGGACGATGGGGGTGCCCAGTCCCCCATCGGCTCCACTGCCCCCCCAAACAGCTTTCTAGCTGCCACACTGGGAGCCCACTCCAGTGTGGCAAAAGTCCTGCATCGTCTTTAAAAAAAATGCCCTGTAAGAAAAAATAGTCCCTCGCTGACTGTCTTGACCCCCCTTGCCCCCATCCCATCCTACCCTCTGAACACCCTGCCTCCCCACACCCCCACCTCACCCCATACTTACCTCTGGAGTCTGGCGCAGTGATCTTCGGTGGACTGGGAACATGTCTGCACTCTTCAAAGCCAACCACGAACTGAGGAAATACCGGTAGCTGTATAATGGCATAAATCAGGATTTTTCAACTTTGCTGCATATCTCAGGCATTTTTGAGAATTTTTTCACCAAACTTTCAACATGGGGTTCTTGGGACTCCACCTCATGAATTCTGGCACTGTCATTTTGTTATTCAGTCCCAAAAGGTGATTTCACAGTCACTGTGCGGTACCACCTTTCGGGACCGATTCAAGAAATGACAGTGTCACAGTTCATGAGGTAGGCCCCCCCAAAACCCTATATTGAAAATTTGGTGAACAAATTCCCCAAAATGACTGTTTTACAAGCATGCGTTGAGCAGTTCCTAAGCATGGTCGTAAGTTTGCACATTTTTAATATTTACAATCTAGATTTTCAACATTGCCATTTTACCACACCTTCTTATGAGCAGTACAGCTGTCATTGTTCACATCTCACCCAAAATGTGTTTCCATGCATGTAGCGCACAATGGTGCAGTTGGTATGTGAAATCAATGTTCGGGACAGATTAAGAAAATCACAGTGACACTATTCATGAGCAGAGGTCTTAAAATGGCTATGTTAAAAATTTGGTGACAAAAGTCCATAAAATGACTGTGTTACGAGCGAGCAATGCACAGTTTCCACGCACCCTCTTCAGTTCATGAATCTGTAATATTTTCAGTCCAGATTTTCACCACTGGCATTTTTCCACACTTCCTTATGAACAGTACAGCTGTCATTTTTCACACCATGACCGAAATGTGTTTTCGCACTTTCAGTGCAGAAATGCATGGTCACTGCGGGAAATCACTGTTCAGGACAGATTAAGAAAATCACAGTGACACTGTTCTTGAGTGGAGGTCCCAAAATGCCTGTGTTGGCAATCTGCTATAAAAAATCCCCAAATGAACTACATTATGGGTGTGCATTCCGCAGTTTCTACGCACACTCGTGACTTCACCAGTTTTTTTAATATTTTCACTGCAGATTTTCAACATTACCATTTTTTACACCTCCCCATGAACAGTACAGCTGTCATTTTTCACATCCTGTTCAAAATGTTTTTTTGCACCTGTGGAGCCAAATGGTGCAGTCACTGTGCAAAATCAGCTTTCGGCTAACAAACTGATATTGCCACTGTTCACAAGGTGGGTGTCATAAAAAACCCATGTTGAAAATTTGGAGGAAAAATACCAACAAATGCCTGAGGTGTTAGATTTTCTGGCCATAATGCCCCACCCTGTAGAGACTGACAGGCATCAGGGGTGTGACTTGGGATTGTCGCCTGTAATGCTCATACCATTCCACCCCCACCCACACCCTGCAGCCAGTGAGAAGTACAGAGGTGTACCTTGGACTCTTCAGCCCCAAAGTTCACCCCATTCTCCTATACTGCACCCATCTCACTGTATTTCCTGATGGAATGGGCTGAGCATAAGAGCCAAAGACCCCAAGGAGCACCGAGACACTTGTCAGTGTCTGCAGGGTAGAGTGTGGTGAAATGGCATGGCCGTTATGCCTGATGACCTAAAGACACACCACAATGCCTGTCAGTCTCTGCAGGATGGTGGTGGGGTTGGCTTCAGTTCAATACTTCACTGCCATTCCTATTATTCAGCTCTCTAACTCCTACACTACCAATGCCAATGCCAGCAAGCAAACATTCGGCATTCACAAATGCTTGGTATAATAAGTGTTCACACCCACTGGTGACAAAAGCCAAACAATAGTTACTTACAAGCACTGCACTCATTGTGTGGTCTGCAGCCACTGTCACAGACTTCTCACAGCTAACTGGAATTTCCAGAGTTTTGCATGTTGTCTTTGGGTTGCAACAGTGGTGTATTATCAGGCTGAATGTGCAAAATATGATTCAGCATCTGCAAGTAGAAAATAAATATTACCGTCATTTAGTATGGTGTTGAGGAAATTATCCTAACACTGACTGGACTCACTACTTTGTTAGTCTGCCTTGCTCTGTGCTCTCAGCCACTGACTCAACACTGTAAGCAGGCCATCGCAATTCTCTCCCCTGCTGTTGAAGACAGGCATACGGGTTATGCTCTCCCGCTACATACCTTGCATACAGTGTCTCTCAGCAGCGTCCCACACACCATGTCATCTGCAGCTCCTAATTCCTGAGTGTCACACCAACACACTGGTTCGCAACAGTATTATGACAAGCTACCTTCTGGTACCACTTTCCTAAAATTAGTAAATCTCTACATGTATGAATTCCTTCTTGTTTTTCCTCATTTGTGATACCCTCATGTCCTGTATCACCTTAGACTCGTACAATGACTGTGAAACACCAGTATTCATTGGCTGTGCTATGAACTGTGCCTTACCTATGTGTGACTATAGAGCTATTACCACCACCATTCTCTCTCTACCACCTCTAGGACTTAGCCCTCAATCCCAACCAAACATTATAAGTTGGAGAGATAATCAAGAACATGAACAGTCAGGGAACCCATTTTAGGGTAGCAATGCAAATACCATGCCTGGGTCTCACCACCTAATGACAATGCATTGAACATTTTATGTCTTGTCACCACAGCATCTCATACTAAATAGGACTTTCGGCACCACATCATCTCATAGCCAACAGGATTTTCAGTGCTGCAATGCATTGAGCAGAGTGTTTGGTTTGCCAAGATGTGGCTTTCAGACTCCAAACATTGTTGGACTACCATTTGGGAGGGTGCCCCACTTTTCTGTGTGTGGTGTAGCATGAGCCTTGAAGCACAACACCAACTGCACACCTGTGCTTTGGTGGCATTGGGTCGTTTACAGGCAGATTGCAACAGTGTGCTAATTATCATGATATGATGTATTGTGTAACCATTGTCTAGATTTCAGCGCAGTACTCCTTTACAGGAGTCACTCTTCCAATAAGTCAATAAATAAATAAATATGTGAATGGATTATGGTCTTGTAACAGGGCAGTGTGCACTTGGTTATACTTGTTGTACTGTATAAAACATAGCTGTGTACTTCACAGTGCTACATCCTACGTGCACGTTTCTCGCTGGATGAGTGTTCTTTGTTCCTTTGTGTGGGGAAAAACTGAGGGTACTGCACCCCATTTTAATTGTGGTGGTGTCTTCAGTTGTAGCAGTTCTGCCCAGAATTACAAACAGTGGGAAACAATCACAACCAAGGCAAGAGTTGGATAACCGGGGAATAAATCACAGACATGCAGTGTATGACAGACAATTTTGTATGCACTTGAGAGCAGACTCCAGAGCTGACAGTGAGTGTGTAACTGCAACAAGGAAAATACAACATGGTCGCTTGAAGAAATACTGCTGTGTTTTTAAAACCACACTTGTCACATCAGAAAGTGACACTGAAAAAATTGCCACTTTTAACCTCCATGCCACATGCATTTGGCGAAAAGGACATTGTTCAGATTGTCAGTATTTTGGGCCATGACAACTGGGATTGTTATTGTACATGTTTATTTCATCAAGCCACTGGTGCTCCTGCACCAGTGCCCCTCTGTATCACATTCCTGTATTTCCACTTTGCTCCGGCTTTTCCCCAGCTTTTCATTCCCATGTTGTGCAATCCTTACACACATGCTCCTTTGAACTGACCGTGATTGTGCACCTCTGAATACTGTCTGCACTCAATTATCTTTTCAACATCCACTCTGGTATTGCCTGTTCATCTTACCTTATGTCCTGTGTCCCTCTGCTAATCTACCTTGTA
This sequence comes from Neoceratodus forsteri, assembly GCA_016271365.2. Taxonomy (NCBI): domain Eukaryota; kingdom Metazoa; phylum Chordata; order Ceratodontiformes; family Ceratodontidae; genus Neoceratodus; species Neoceratodus forsteri. Next base: position 1,270,991,281 of record CM057453.1, read on the forward strand.
CAAATTTACTATGAATCATTTCCAGTCAGTCATGCTGCATGGTAAACAAACCCTTACCCTGTCTATCATTATCCTGTCATGCCGACCACACATATGCTGAGTTGTCCAGCTTGACTGTGTTTCCCACTGTTACTCCCCAAAAATGTCTCACTTCTATCTTCCCAGCTTTGAGTGCCCCCCTCCCTAAAATCAAGTGTCAGCCCATCATTACCTGGAACTTAGACCTCATGTCTTGCATGATCCCCTTCAGAATGGAAAGTGGACACAGTATCTCCCTCCCAGAGTTGACCTATACAGCCAACAAGGCAACAAAGAAATAACACAAGAGTCAAGAGATGCCAGCAAGCAAACCTTGCCCACAAAAATACTGAAAAATTGACTAAGCAAGGCGAGATAGAAGCAGTGCTGTAATCAGTGACCATGTACGGAAATCCGCAAGAGGAAAATATAGGCTGACCATCTCTAAACGAAGTCCGTTAGATGCACCACCAGTACACATCAAAGTTACTTGGAAAAAACAGACACAAGCCCTGCACCCACAGCCACGGACTACAGTTAATGCCTGGAAATCATTACTCCAAATTGTGGAACTCATACTGCAGGACTGGCACAGACAAAAATGGTAGCACAGAAACGCTGCTGCAGCCCTCTGAAAACAGTCACATGCCTGGTAAGCAGAATATGAATTATTATACTGTCATTGTAACCACAAAAACAAAATTCACATAGAAAAGGGACATTTCAACTCCCCAGTTTCACATGTGCGCATGCACACACACACACACACACACACACACACACACACAGCGTAGCATGTGAAACACAGTACAATCAACAGACAGAGTGGTAACATGCAACTGAAGCATGTAGTGTCACTTGAAAGTCAACCACTGTTTGGGGGTCAGATAGTAGAAATACACAAGTGAAGGCACAAATTATACAACTAAAAAAAAATAATTAGACACAATACCTTGAGGTTGTGTTGAAAGCAGTCAGGTTCAAAATGAGCAGAACACAAAACTGTGTTCCTACTGGAAACATCAGGTAGGCTGTCTCTTTTGATTGCAACCTTTCATGTCAATTGCACATCTTTTTCTTTGCGAAATCTGAAAAAAGATACCCCGTATATGCAAGTTTATGGGATGCATGTCAGCATCCAGCAACACAGCAGTAAACCATACTGGCCAGAAGAATGGCAGCTATATAGAGAAAACAGAGACTGGTAAGTGGACTGAAACTCCAGGCTGAGTGAACAAACTTGGACAGTTCTAACTCAGCATTATAGATTTCAGTTGGGAATGATGGGTAGTGGCCGACTCCCCAAAACTAGTTTTGGGCAAAGGAGGGGTATGAATAACAAAAAGAAGACAAGTCAGGAAGGATACAAACTGTGCCATTACAGCCCCTTTGAACACATTCTCACAGGTGATAGAAGTGGCAATTGAGAGGAGTAAATAAATGAAAGGCAGAAGGGTGGTGCCAGGATGCAAAGTACAACAACTGATGCCAAAATCCAGCAAATGTTGATCAAAGGCATAAATCATTTAGAAATGGCCTTTGATTTTGATGGCAATGTGAAGAGACTGCATAATTTAGCACATGAATTAGTTTGAGCCCTGTGATCAGGGAAGATAATGTGGATGAACTCAATATAGAACTGAAAAGCAGATGTGCATACCTTATCATATAAGACAAATATTGCCTCACACTGAGATAATGCCCAGTAAGTCAAAATAACAGCACTGAAGTGTCAGTACCTTCAACTGTTTGAATCTGTTATGGAATTCTGCACTGGCCAGTGCTGACTTTCAGTACTGTTTATTATGACTGCTGAGCAAGGGGTCGCTTCAGATGGAGCCTACACATCACAAGCTCACACAAGTGAAGCTGGCACAGACGGCACTGAGCTAGCTGTCATCATTCTGTGAACTTGATATTTATTGACAATTTATAGAAACATAGAAACACAGACTTTGATGGCAGATAAGAACCACTTGGCCCACCCAGTCTGCCCATTGCCCTACCTATAGGATAAGCTGCAGATTCTAGTTAGCTAACAGCCTACTTCCTGCCACCCCCCACTACAATTGCCTTATGTCTGTCCCATGCATGTTTGAATCCCCCACCACTGTTTAATACCCCACAACCTCTCCAGGAAGGCAGTTCCATGTGTCCACCACTCCCTCCATGAAAAATAATTTCCTCACATTACCCCTGCGCCGTCCCCCCCTCTAACTTTAAATTGTGCCCCCTTGTTCTTATACATCTCTTTTCTGAAATATGCTACCCTCCTGGACTTTGTTGATTCCCTTGAGGTACTTAAAAGTTTCTATCATGTCCCCCCCATCCCTCCTTTCATCAAGGGTATACATATTAAGCTCTCTGTGTCTCTCTCCATATGGTTTCTGATGTAGACCCTGTACCATTTTAGTTGCCCTCCTCTGGACTGCTTCCATCCTGTCTATGTCCTTGCATAGATGAGGTCTCCAAAACTGCACGCAGTACTCCAGATGGGGTCTCACCAACTGTCGGTACAGCGGGATAACCACTACCCTTTTTGTACTGTGTGATGTCCCTCTTTATGCATCCCAGTATCCCCCTCGGTCTTCTTACTGACTTCTCGCATTGCTTACCCACCTTTAGGTCATCTGATATGACTACACCCTTTCCATTATTGTTGTCGTTAGTACTTCCGCTGCTATTGTGTACTCTTCTCCTGGATTTTTATTTCCCAGGCGCATTACTTTGCACTTATTTGCATTGAATCTACTGTAAGTTGCCATATGTCTGACCATTCCTCCAACCTTGCCAAGTCCCTTCTCATCCTTTCTACCCACCCCCCCTTGTGTATCAACTGTGTTACATATCTTTGTGTCATCTGCAAAGAGGCATACCTTTCCTTCCAGACCCTCTGCAATGTCACCTATAAAGACGCTGAAGAGGACTGGACCCAGTACTGAGCCCTGAGGTACTCCAGTAGTAACCCCCCTTTCTTCAGAATGCATTCCATTCACTATTACCTTCTGTTCCTGTTGTGCAGCCAATATGCTACCCAGGCTACCACCCTGGGACCCACTCCCAGGCTGGCTAACTTGATTATTAATCTTTTGTGCGGGACTGTGTCAAATGCCTTGCTAAAGTCTAGGTAGGCCATATCCACAGCCCCTCCCTGGTCTATTACTTTGGTCACCCAGTCAAATAAGTCAATTAGATTCATCTGACATGACTTTCCTGCTGTGAATCCATGCTGCTTTGGGTCCTGTGCCCTGCTGGCCTCTAGGTACTGAACATTTTTTTCTTTCAGAAGAGATTGCATCATTTTCCCCACCACTGAAGTCAAACTAACAGGTCTGTAGTTTCCTGCTTCTGCCTTGCTCCCACTTTTGTGAAGGGGAATCACATCTGCCCCCCTTCAGTCCTCAGGTTCCACCCCATCTTCCCATGATTTGTTAAAAAGTGTGACTAGTGGTGTCACTAGATCCTCCCTTAGCTCTTTTAGGATTCTAGGGTGAATCCCATCAGGCCCCATTGCTTTGTCCACCTTGAGTTTTAGGAGTTCTTTCAGGACTCTTTCTTCTGTAAATGGACTGGCGTTAACCCCACTACCCAGTGTGCTTCTACTGTTTGGTTTAGGTAACTCCTCCTCTTCTTCTTTTGTGAATACTGAGCAAAAGTATTCATTCAGTATCTCTGCCTTTTCACTGTCTCCCTCTGCCCACCTCCCCTCTCCTTAATTAATCTTCACTATCCCTCACTTAACCTTTCTATGCTCCCTAATGTACCTATAAAAGGTTTTATCCCCCTTCTTAACTGAGTTGGCTACCTTTTCCTCGGTTTGGGCCTTTGCTTTTCTGACTGCCTTCCCCGCTTCTTTCTGCTTTAATTGATACAGTTCCCTGTAGTGCTCCTTCTGTGATTCCTTATATTTTTTGAATGCACTTTTTCTCCTTAACCTTCCCTGACACCTCTTTTGAGAACCATAGTGTTTTTTTAATCCACTTCATTTTCTTTATTTGTTTCACACAAAGGCCTGTTGCCTCCATGACGGCAGTTTTGATTGTTTTCTATTGTTCTTCCACCCCTCTTTCCTAGCCATTTGCTAATGCATTCCTCAGGCATTCACCCATTATGCTAAAGTCAGCCCTTCTAAAGTCCATTATCCTTGTCTTTGTATGGCTTGTCTCCATGGTTGTGTTTATTGTGAAGCACACTGTGCAGTGGTCGCTTGTTCCCAGATGTCTACTGACTTCTAAATTTGTGATCCTCTCTCCATTTGAGAGTACCAGGTCTAATATTGCTCCCTCCTGAGTGGGTTCCACCTCTAGCTTTCTAAGGCATGCCCCCTGTAGGGCATCGAGAATGACCCTGCTCTTGGATGTGGCTGCAGTCCATGTCATCCAGTTAACATCTGGCATATTCAGGTCCCTCATCAACAGTATCTCCCCTTTTTCAGCCATTTTGAGAATGCTCTCTATCATTTTCTTGTCCATTTCCTCCCCTTGAGATGGGGTCTGTATACAACCCCAGTGGATTGTGATGCCATTCCCTGTCTCCAAGGTGAACCAGAGTGCCTCTTGTCCTCCCCCTTTACTTTTTAGTTCTGTAGCTTTGATCCCTTCCCTTATGTAGAGAGCTACTCCAGATCCTCTTTTACCCTCCCTGTCCCTTCTGTAGATTGTGTACCCTGGTATGTTGACATCTCAGTCATGGTTCTCTATGTACCATGTTTCTGTAACTGCCACAATATCCAAGTGTTCCTTTTCCATCAGGGCTACTAGCTCAGGAAGCTTGTTTCCCAGACTATGGGCATTGGTGCTCATTGCCCTCCGTTTAATGTTGGTTTTATCCTTTTTTACCCCATCCCTGCTCTTATTGCCTTTGTCCATTTTTCCATTTATCCCTGTCCTGCCCTCTGTCAAGCTCTGTACCTCAGTGTTTACCCTACTACCTGCCATGTTTTGTGGGGGGAGGCTTGAACTTTCCTGTTTCCTATCAGCACCTCCCCCCTTGGCTAGTTTAAAAGCTTGCCAAGGAAGCCTTTGAACCTGTCACCTAGGAGTGTGTTTCCCTTGTTGGACAGATGCAGACCATCATGCCAGTATAGACCTTCATCTCTCCAGGTAGACCCCCAGTCCCAAATGAAGCCAAAGCCCTGTGCTCTGCACCAGTTTTGCAACCATTAATTAAACTGCATGGTGTGCAGTACCCTAGCCTCACCCCTGCCATAGACTGGCAGCCCCTCTGAGAAGGTTACTGTGCTTGCTACCTGTCTGAGGCCCCTCCCCAACTCCACAAATTCATCCTGCACTGCCCTGATCTCATGCATAGCTAGGCCATTTGTCCCAAGGTGAACAATGATATCTTGTTCCCTCTCCTGTGATGCTGCTTCTGCAATCCTGAGCATTTGCTTCCTGTCCCTCCAAGCCATGGCACCAGGCAGGCACCTTACTTCCCTCTCCTCTCCGTTCCCCAGGTCTACACCCCTAACGATTGAGTCCCCTATCAGAAGCTGTTTCTTTCCCCTGTGGTGTCCCTTGCTACTCTTTTGTGGGTCTCCCTTGTGGATGTCCCCAGCATGCTTCTTGGTCTTCACTGAGGGTGTCATCATTGAGGAACCTTGATTTGCCAGACTGACATATGATTTGTGTAGAGGTACAACTTGGGGGCTATACCACCCTCACCCTCCCAGAACCTACTGTGGTCCACCTGCTCTTCACACATGGCAGTAGTTGTGGAACTGGTGCTATTTGGGTGGGGAAGGCCTCCTTAGTCCTTGCCAGTTCAACCTGGAGGTGGGCAACCTCCTCCCTCAAAGCTGACAGTTGCCTGCAAATAGGGCAGCAACACAGGTTCCAGAATGTCTCACAGAAAATTGCTGCCCCACAGCCAGTGCATTACACCACTCCCCACATGTCCCTCTTCCTTATAATATACAATGAGTAATATATAATTTTTGTTTTGTTTTGTTTGTGTACTTACTCTTTAAGCACTGTTCTGGGTAATTAAGAATATGACAGTTCTGCCCCAAGACCTGCTGAGGAAGTGATGTCAGAACCTTAACTATAAAGGAAATGCCACAACCACTGGTGACTGTTAGAAACAATCAAATACACCACTGCTCCACCACCATGGCGAGTACGGCCCTTTATAGTAAGTCAACCAACACCACAATTTACCAGACCACTGCTCCTACACAAACCACTCTGCTGAGTCCAGGGATAAAAACGAATTCACTGCTCAGCCAGCAGGACACTTCTAAAATATTGTACAAATATCCTTCCAAATCCTAGGTGTCTTAGCACAGAAATCAAGTAGCTTCAGTTGTATTTCACCCCCTCTGGCTATAAAATTACTACACTTTAATGGAATCCTGCAATTCTTAATGCCAATAAGAAAATAATGAAACTTTCTGTTGAAAGCGTAGTTTACCTTCCTAACAAGTCCCCAACAATATTATGTTTTAACAGGTTCCCAGTTCCTCAAATGCATTCTACTTTGTTCTCTGCAGTATAGCAAGTATCTCAGCTTCCAGCAGAAGCAGTGCATGATCATTTCAACAGCAGTGCTAATACGCCACTGCTGTGTCTAGATCTGCACCATGTGAGAGTCAAAGCAGAAAACATCATAGACAGATGGCAAATGCAGCACCCTCACCCCGCTGCATGCATTCCTTGGCAAGTCCCTGAAATTAGCCCGTACCACCGCTCAAGGCCAGAAACACACAGTATGGCACTGCGTCACTGTGTATGGCTCATTGATTGAGACAATGCTGGCTGTGCCAGCACTGGAGGCAGTAATGTGTGGCATTTGTCCCCAGCTTGTTAGGTCCATCAATGACACCACAAGCGACCCCCACCAAATCCCCATATCCACTCTGCACAAGCCCACAACCACATATGCACAAGACAGCAGAAAAATATTAATTTATGCAGCCAGCTAACATGGAAGGATTGTAATAATTTTTATGCATGTTATGGTGGCACTACTTTCCAATTAGCAATCCTAGTGTGTGTAAGATTGGCAATATTGCTCACTCCAATTCTAATGGTACATCAGTAAATTACTGGCTAAGTTGCATTTTGCCACACAGCAGGCAGTGATGGTTCATCTGATGCAAATAAGGGACTGTCAGTATGGAGAATGACACAACTGTGTCAAGAGTGACAATGCAGCAGCATGATACTCCTCAACATGGGGCATGAAGCAGATGCCGTGCTGATATATGTGTGCTGCATCCCACATTGACTGTGATCCATGCAATGCGGTATGATCAATGACAGGCCACCAACACTATGAACTGGATGAATGTGCAGACAGCGAGTGACTGTCAATTTGACTGTACAAGGACTTATGGGAGACAGTGCTTGCATGGATCATGCCATCAGTGCACTTAGCAGCAATCCCGATTTTGTAAATTATTGCTGCAAGGGTTTTGGACATGTTGTCGGGGGGGGAGTCCAGTGATTTGTCAAGGGTGCCATTCCCACTGGCACATAATATACTTTTCAGATCTAAAAGTTACACAGTGAGAGCTAACAGCATAAGATCGGTTTACTTTGTGATTAGTAACTACGATGTCCCTACATGCTGCCAGATTGGCAACCCAGGGACCACACCACAAAACTCCAGGTGATCAGTGCATACACAAGAATGTGTGGTTTAGTAGGACAGCCAGTGAGAACTGAAAGGAAATGAAAATAAGTCTTGCAGGCATTGGTAGTTTACTCACCTGGTAAAGGTGATCGTGGGGGAATACAGCTCTGAGGTACTCCCCATTCATGACATCATGGGTTGTGTACACCCGATAGGTTGCTTGATGCACATGTGACTTGAAGAAAGTCCATCCTCCACCTTAAAGGTGGGTCTGCTCTCCTAAGGTCAGTTCAATGTATTCCAAAGCTGTATCTGTAACAATAATCTGTTAATACCTTTTGCTGTTCATGAGTGTAGATATGTAGTGACCACTTAGCGGTAGAAAATTGTTGCATAAATTTATTTTGTTATTACACTATGCATATAGACGTCGGTGATGTCCAAACCTGCTAATTTGTAATAGCCAGTATCATACGTTCATACAATGTATGAAAACTTGTTGAGTCTTTCACACATCTGTTGGGTGGGATGTGGAGTGCCTCAGAGATGTATTCCCCCACAATCACCTTTACCAGTTGAGTAAACTACCATTGTGGGGGATAATCTATGAGGCACTCCCCATTCATGTCATCATGAGTCATTAAAAAGCAGTAATCCTCTGCTAGGGTGGGTCAGACGTGTTGTCTTGTACGTAGTCCTTACATGCTGCTGAAGATTTCCTCTGCAGTATTCCCATTTTTCTCTGCCCAGGAAGTTGCGACTGCTCTGGTAGAGTGAGCCTTCAGATCTCTGGGTGCAGTCGAGTTATTCATTCTGTATGGTTCCATGAGTGCTGTTTTAAGGTACATGGCAATCAAGATTTTGAAGCTGTTTTCCTTTTCCATGCAGCATTACAAGCAGTCTGTTTTGTATATTTCCTTTGTCTTTGATAGGAATGTGCTAAGTATCCTTTTCATACCCCGTATTTTAAACTGAGGGTTGTTTTGTATTTCCCACTGAGGGGGTTCTGCAAATATTTCAATAGTTTGGTTGATGTGGACTGTCAATGATACTATTGGTCAGAATGACATTATAGGTCTAAGGGATATTCTGTCAGTGTATAATGTTAGCAAAGGTAAAGGGAATTTCAGTTTACAGCTTAGTGCTTTAACCACTAGGCTACACAGTCTGCACGGGTCTGCATGAGTGTGCCTGTAGTTCTCCTCCACGTCTAGCAGATGCTAGTGCCATCAGGGAGAGGAAAGTGTCAATGTCTGTGCCAAGTCTATGTCATGCACTGGGCCCTGTTTGCTCAAGAATGGTGCGAGAGATTTCATGTTGTCCTTGGCCCATGGCACTATGTCTATCAATAATGACATTACTCCCAGTACTTGTGAAACTGCTTGAAGTTCTGGATTTCTGTGTTTCTGTAATTGTGTAGTCTGTGCAATAATTGAGTGGACTTGGGCATTTAATAGGTTGCCAAGACCCGGATTTGTGTCAATCAGTGAGCCTAGACTATCTATAGACTGTCTGGGGATGATGGATAGCTTTCTGATAGGTTATTACGCAGCTGTGATTTTGTAGGCAGTGTATTACCACATTTGTTCTTGAAAGGACTGTTGTACTGTTCTGGTCTTGATCAGCCAGTCGTTCAATAGGGTATTACTTATATGCCCTTAACTCTTTTACCATCATGAACACACTTGGGGTTGATGGTAGGTTGAATGGTAACACTTGTATTGATATCATTTTCCCCAATATGTGAAATCGACGGAATTTGTAGTGTGATGTATGTGTCCTACAACTGTAGTGAAGTTAGGTAACCTCCTGAGCTTATAAACGTGAGGGTGCACCCGATTGTTTCCATTTCTAGGGTTTGAATTGTACAGAACTGTTAAGGTCCAGAACTGGGCATAGCCCTCTGGTCCCTTTTTGGGTACCTTGTCAAATATGAAGGATCCACCTTTTCCCTGTTTTGTAATGTGTTACCCTGTCTATGGTCTTGTTGTGCAGTAAGTCTGCTGGTACTGTTTGGACTTGTGTCGGGGTAATGTGTTTTTTGGCACAGGAAATAGGACTAGAATGTTCTTTGTTGGTATGCGAGAAAGTTGCATCACACATCCTAATCTTATTACTTGTAGGACCCACCTGTCTTGTGTGGATTGCTCCCATGCTTGCATGAAGAGTAGTAGTTGGCACCAACTGGAATGTTTTGGTAGTGCTTGTAGCAATAGTAGTTGCTGTTTCAACTGGGTTCTGTGGGGGAGTAGTTTCCTTTACCTTGCTTGGGAACCTTTCTTGCTCGATATCTGATGAAATTTTTTAATTTTTATTTTTTTTGTGGGTATGGCTGCCTGTAGTAGTGTAGTCTGTAGTTGTAATTGCCCCTGTCTTGTCTCAAAAGGACTGAGAACAGTATGTTTGTATAGCTGGAAGATAAGTGGATCTGTTTGACTGGTCTTTGGTATCTTATCCTCTTTTTCCCTAGAGGTATCTTTGTAGACCTTAACCAAACAGCCTGTTTGACTTCTGTTTGAGCTTGGTGGAGTAGAAATGTTGCTATATTTCAGTGTGCTGGGGGCATAGGCGATAGTTTTCGCAGGATCTCCGTGATGGCGAGATCCCACTGTTTTGCCTCTCAGAAAGATGGCAGCCAAGGTCTCGCGAGCGTTGGGAGTTAGTCAAAGGGCTGCTCCCATGTTGAGAGAGATCTCAGACAGGAAGATGAGAGGAAGAGGAGCGAGTTGTTTGGGCATTTCTATGGACATGGGGGCCATCATAAAAAAAACATTTTGGTTGGCTCCATATTGGTTTGCAGCCTTAAATACCATGTATGGGGTACACCAGTAGCGTTGAGGTTGCAGAAAGTCACATTTGAGTCAGGTTCCACCATGGAGCTAGATGCCATTTGAATGGTGACATGCCACAGAGACTGGGATACCTGGAATGGAAGTAGGACTACTGTACTGCACTGAGACACTGCTCTAAGGGGTGCCAGATTGATATTTGCCTTGCTCTCCTTGTAAAGGTCATTTGATGAGCTGCTTTTTTTTTGGGGGGGGGGTTTGCCCCTGTAACCACTAGCAGGGGTATCCAGTTAGTCAATCTCCTTATATTATAAGGCCCAATGGATACTTTATGGACATTTTACCTGGAACTGCTAGCAGGGGTATCCAGGGTGTCAGATCTCCTTACATTATAAGGCCCAGTGGATACTTTATGGATGTTTGCACCTGGAACCACTAGCAGGGGTGTCCAGGGTGTCAAATCTCCTTATATTATAAGGCCCAGTGGATACTTTATGGACATTTGCACCTGGAACTGCTAGCAAGGGTATCCAGGGTGTCAAATCTCCTTACATTATAAGGTCTAGTGAATACTTTATGAAAGTTTGATCCTGGAACTGCTAGCAGGGGTATCCAGGTAGTCATTTTCCTTACAATATAAGGCCCAGTGTATACTTTATGGTGGTTTGCTCCTGGAACCTCTAGCAGGGGCTTCCAGGTGGTCAGTCTCCTTACTTCTAGCTTGCACTGTTCTGCTTAAAAGTCTTGTAAACCAATTTTGTGATATACTCAGAAGCTATATATCATGCATTAGTTTTCTCTACTTTTTGCCTGGTAAATTCTGGTGGTATAAGCACAAACTGATAACCAGAATGCTGGATCTTGATAGCACCCTGTATTTAGTGACAACTGTCCTACAATGTTTGTATGTTTGGCTTATACTGGAATATTATGAGTCTTACCTTTGCCTCTAGATTTGGTTAAATATGGTAGAGATGTAGGGTGTGCTACAACTTTGGTTCAACTCTGGCTCTTTGTTTTGGCCCTGCAGTAAGCTGAGAAGGTACCATGAGAGGGTTTTTTTTTTTTTTGATTCTTCCCCTGCACAGTAGTCAATAATGTTCTGCACCATGCAGGCTATTGCTGAGCCTGTGCATTAAAATGTGCACTATCCCTTTAAATGTGATTAGAGTGAGTCAGGGTCTCAGTGTAATGCTGCCTTGCCCACAGCTGTGGTAATGGTGCTGCCCCCAAAGTATTTTCCCCGTTGTTAATTGATTTGCAAATCATTGCCCTTACATTTAATTATTCAAATTGTGGTCTGCTGTTGCACATCGGTTGGTGCTTTTAACAAATGTGCTCTGTACTGGTTGAACGTTTATGAGCATAGGTACACTCTCTGCAAGATGGCAGCAGTGACTCTCAGTCAATCTCCTGTCTGGCAGCTGCCTACACCCTTAATCCTGCATGGGTAAAGGGTGAGTAGAGAGCTTTTCCGAGATCACAGCAGCAAGTCTCACAATATTCTTTCTTGCGCCTGCTGATCTGGATGGGCGTTAGGTTAGTTTCTCAGTGCTCCTGCTCCTCATGAGACCTACGTGTTTATGGTGTTTTGGTCAGGTAGATGATAGAGGAGTTTCCTCTACCTTTTGACAGAAGAAGGTGCTGAGTTTAAAAGACATAATGTGTCATAAAAAGGTCCAGAGAACATGTTGTTTTGAGGTGAGACAGAGGGACTGAGAAATTGCTTCAGAGACTGTGTGTAGTGATGTCTTGAGTGGGCACTTCAGGTGCTACTATGCTTTTAATGGCGAACTGTGGCACATTACTTAGCATTTTAGAATCCTTTAAATTTAGCGTCCCTTAAATTTCAAAAATGTGCTAAATTATCCTGTTCCGTCCCTTTTTTATTAAATTAATAGAACCAAGTCATGCATTCACATTGGTATGTATTACTTTTGTCACACACAGTACATAGTAGCAGCTCCTTAATTAATATGCGGTTGTGCCTTTAAGGGAGAAAAAGCAACTGAGTATTACTGAAAGAAACGATTATTAAAGTTCACTATTTTCAAAATAGTTATTTTAATCAAACCTCTTGTATTTTCACCCAATACAGAACAGTGCTGTGTATCATTTTTGCCCTTTTGTATGCCTTGGTTATCTCTGGGATAAAGTAGGCATGTACCTTGGGGGGGCAGGTTTTGGCTAAAACTTGCCTTGGCTATGGTAAACTGAGTGAGGGATATCTGCATTGCTGGCTGCTATTGTAATAGGATACAGTTTGAGCAGAAGCAATTTTTGTTCTGTAAAACATGTTTCTTCAGTTCTCTCTCATGGTTGGTAAGTTAGGGGACTTTGCCTTGAGAAGCTGTAGCAATTGCTAGCTCCATTCTCCACTGCAAGATATGTTGGATTTAGTCAAATCTAGTTAGTTTATCCTCATCTAAGATGGTGGCCAAAATCTCGTGAGAGCTGAAAGCCAATCAGCTTACAGCTCTCATGTAGCAGAAGATTTGTAAAACTGGAAAGAAGTTGTGGGGAATGGTCATGCTGAAGGGAATTGTTTGAGAAACTGGGGCCATAAAGAAACATTTGGATGGCTCCATTTTGGTCCATAGAACTTCTTTTTCTCTGTGGGACTGTTTTTGTGTAGAAAATAGCACAAGTTGGTTGCAGATGTTTTGATTTAGTGCCACTGAACTCCAGTAACGTCTGAATCCAGCTCAGGCATTTTAAACATTTTCTAGTGCATGGAAGCTTTTCTGGGTGAGTTTGAGAGTACCCTTTTTACAAGTTAGTGGGGCCAGCAGGGTCATCAGATTCTTGTTGGTGATTAATACAACTCAGGAACCAGGTTGATTTTTTTTTTGGTTGTGTTTAACCTGGATTAGCACACAAAGCTGAAAGCTTTTTTACAGGCTTTACAGATTTATTATATTACCTTGTGTAAATCACTGCATAGATTCTGTGTTCAATTATGTGGGTCAGATATTATTTTAGCTCCTGGCAGTGCTAGCAGGGCTGTTCAGGTAGCTAATAATCTCGATAGTTGCACAATGCGATAATGTTCATAATTTGAATACTGTGCTGGCAATTTCTCAGCTAACATTTTCCTAGACAAACGACTCTAGTAGAAGCCGCAGTGCTAACATTTCTAAGAGTGCCAGTTTTGCAATTTTAAACAGTTGCATATCTGCAGAAACATACTCTTGTGGTCTTGTTTGATCTTTGTTGTAGGACATTAATACATGGCTTAGCCAGGTAGCTTCTTACCTTAGTAATGAAGTTGTTCTTTATAATAAACATTTGTTCTGTGCAAGAAACACACTGGAGCTCTAGAGTGTGCTGCAACCTGTTTTTGATGCACATAAGAACTGACCTTAGGAGAGCAGACCCCCCTCCAAGGTGGGGGATGGACTTTCTTCGAGTCACATGTGCATCAAGCAACCTATCACATGTACACAACCCATGAAGTCATGAATGGGCAGTGCCTCAGAGATTATCCCCCACAATGTAACTTACATGCACGGTGTATGCGACATTAGTGCCGTGAGCAGTGATTCCCACAGACACCTGCAATGCCACTGAGTGAGGGAATGGAGGAGGCCCCCCATCTGCTTAAAATTCAAAAAACAGGATATGTTGTAAACAGACTGATGCAGGCAGGGATGGAGAAAACTGTGTCAAGGTGTGTACTTTCAGATGAATGTTTAACTGTTTGTTGAATGTTTAATGCAATCACTGATAGGGGATAATATTAGTCACTGAATGATACCTCCCAGCATGGAGATTGTAGGTGACATCACTGGCAGGGCTCACTAGTGCACATGGGTGAACATGGGGCTGAACAGGCTGTGGAAATACACTGTGTATGGGGTGAGAAAATACAATTTAAAAGGTAAGCAAAACAGTATGGGGTGTAGGGTTGGGGTGAGGAGATGCATAATGTGAATATGCTGCAGTCATCAGATTGGCAAAATTATGACAATTTCCCTTCAATTATTTGCCTTGAATGACTGATTCATTAATGCTTTTAAGAAATACATCTTCAGATTTCTGTGGACTAACATTGTATTGCACAAAGTGCCACCTTTGTTAATTTCTGTTCCTGTAACTGTCTTGATATGGAGAACTAACTGGATTGGGTTCTCCTCGAATTTGAAAATGTTGCTGGGTGTAGAGCCTTTCTGATGGCAAAATAAATTATTGTGTTGGTATCTAATTAGGATTCAAAGCTTGTTCAGGGATATACCAAAGTATTGGCCTTTTGTCCATCAAGAGACACAATTTTAATTGTATGTGGTCTGAAGTAATTGACTTCTCTGGCTTACATGGTGCCTGTTTTAAGGGTTATTAAAGCATCCTTAGGTTGGCAATTTATAATTTGTATTCAAAGTAGCTTTCTGATATGATCTTGACTATCAGCAGTTGATTCTGATCAATGACCGGAAGCTGAGCTTAATCTTGTATTCATGTTTAAAGACAAGTTTTAGTGTTACAAGGTGTCACAAGAGTGTAACTATAAGGTAACTTCTGACAAAAAGTAAAAAAAAAATGATGTTTAATTAGATAGTTTCTAGGACTTTACTAAACAACTTTAAACCTTGAGCTATGTGTATTTAATGAATGTACATCTGACAGCCTTAATTTGCTGGAGGTAGTTTATTATTTATTTTAATGTGAATGCTTTCATTGCATGATTTTGTAGTGCTAGGCTATTTTACTGCAGGCATATTTTACTTGACAGAACAGAACTGCTACTCTCAATTGTTATATATGCAATGATATAGTTAATTGTATTGATGAAGTGAGAACTTATTTTATGTTTTGTAATGGCTTTTTTTTTTTTGAGTGATCTATTTTTCTACCCCCATGCTCGCTGGTCCTCCACTCCTTTGGGTTCTGTCAAGTTCCCTCTGACCCCTTCTGTCCTTCCTCGACCCTCCTCAGATCCCCAGATCACAGCCAACCCCTGGGATATCCCAGTGTATATCTTCACCGGGTGGGTCCCTCTCCTCCAAGGGGGAAGGCACTGGGGATAGCCCCAGTGCACACTTTCTAGGGCCCGGGGATGCTGCTGGGGAACAGGAGGCACCAGGAAGGTACTGGAGGTCCTTAGGAACAGAGAGCCATCATCCGGAGGCCAGTGAGCAATTTTCCTGGCTTTGTTAAGGTGCGTGACATCGGGACATCAAGGCAAGAGCCAACGTCTGTCACGCACCCCCCCCCCAATGACCCCAATGTGCTGCACTACCACCGGCTTCCACCAGTGGTCACTTTAGCACTGGGTCATGATCCCTTCCATCCCTGGAGACAGCGAGCAGTCATGAGATGCTCAAGCTGCCTTCCCCCCGGCCGGTCCTCCAGCGACCCAAGCTTGTTCCTGAACCCAGGTCACTGGCATCGCAAGCGGAAATCCAACCACTGCGCTGATGGGCAGGCTTGTAATGGCTTTTGCCAAACAAATAAACTTCTTGATTGATTGATTGAAAATTAAAACCCCATTGAAATACATTGAACCACACTTACTTTATTTTCTCATATTGCAGTTGGCAGTTCCAGCAGCAAGACATGTCTTCGATCGGGCAGTGAACCTTCACCCTGGGACCTGTTCAGGTGAATGAGGTTGTGTGGGGGTGTGGGTTGGTGGGTACTCAGTGGGAAGTTGGGGCGGTGGTGGGAGTAGGATCGGAGAGGGACCATTTTCTTTTTTACAGGTGCATAAAAAACATTAGGGACTGTTTTCTTTATTACAAGTTACTAAAATATGGAGATGGTGATTGGAGGGTGGGAGGTGCCACTAGGCACCAGGGAAACGTTAATAAATAGGGGGACAGCAATCAGAGGGTGGGGGTACAACTAGACACCAAGGAAACATTAATGAATATGTGGATGGTGATTGGAGGAGAGGAGGTGCCACTAGACACCAGGGGAACATTCATAAATATGGGGGTGGTGATCACAGAGTGGCAGGTACCACTAGACACCAGGGAGAAAGAGGGAGTTATGACTTCTTAAACTTCCTATGTTATCCTATGGGAATTTGTAATGTTTAATGTTTGTGTGTTTTATATAGCTCCTAGATATTATTTTTTTTTTTGGGGGGGGTTATGTGTTATTCTAGCAGTACTCATTAAGACCTTCTGTTTATGTATATATATATATATATATATATATATATATATATATATATATATATATATATTGTTCCTTAAATCCAAATTTTGAGGAGTTATTGCTTCTTGAACTTCAAATCATTAAAAAACTAAGAACAAAATCCTTTTTCTTTTGTAGGAATCCTTTTTCAGTAGAAATGAAAAACGCAGACAACAAGCATTTTTCAATGCCAAATGTTTGCTTGCTGGCATTGGCATTGGTAGTGTAGAAGTTACAGAGCTGCATAATAGAAATGGCAGCAAAGTATTGAACTGAAGCCAACCCCACCACCACCCTGAAGAGAGTGACAGGCATTGGGGTGTGCCTTTGGGTCGTCAGGCATAATGACCATGCCATTTCACCACTCCCTACCCTGCAGACACTGACAAGTGTCACAATGTGCTTTGGGGTCTTTGGCCCTTATGCACACCCCATTCCATCAGGAAATACGGTGAGATGGGTGCAGTATAGGAGAATGGGGTGAAGTTTGGGCCCAAAGAGTCCGAGGCACACCTTGTTGCCTCTCACTGGCTGCAGGGTGTGGGTGGGGGTGGAATGGTATGAGCATGACAGGCAAGAATCCCAAGTCATACCCCTGATGCCTGTCATTCTTCACAGGGGCGCAGTGGTCGGAAACCCTAATGCCTCAGGCATTCGTTGGTATTTTCACTCCAAATTTTCTAAATGTTTTTTTTGTGACCCCCACCTCATGAACAGTGGCAATATCAGTTTGTTAGCCGAAAACTGCTTTTGCACAGTGACTATGGCATTTGGCACCACAGGTGCAAAAACACATTCCGAACAGGATGTGAAAAATGACAGCGATACTGTTCATGGGAGGTGTAAAAAATGGCAATGTTGAAAATCTGCTGTGAAAATCTTAAAAAAACTGGTGAAATCACGAGTGTGTGTAGAAACTGTGCAATGCACACCTGTAATGTAACTAGTTTGGGGATTTTTTTATAGCAGATTGTTAACACAGTCATTTTGGGACCTCCGATCATGAACAGTGTCAGTGTGTTTTTCTTTATCTGTCCCGAACAATGATTTCCCACAGCGACCACACATTTCTGTGCTGAAAGTGTGAAAACACATTTCAGCCATGTTGTGGAAAATGACAGCTGTATTGTTCATAAGGAGTTGTGGAAAAATGCCACTGGTGAAAATCTGGACTGAAAATATTACAGATTCATGAACTTACGAGGGTGCGTGGAAACTGCGCAATGCTCACTCGTAACACAGTCATTTTATGGAGTTTTGTCACCAAATTTTCAACATAGCCATTTTAAGACCTCTGCTCATGATCTGTGTCACTGTGATTTTCTTAATCTGTCCCAAACATTGTTTTCGCACACCGACTGCACTATTGTGCGCTACATGTGCGGAAACACATTTTGGGTGAGATGTGAAAAATGGTAGCTGTACTGCTCATAAGGAAGTGTGGTAAAATGGCACTGTTGAAAATCTGGTGCAACATATTAACCGAAACTTGCCAGCGTGCGTAGGAGCTGCGCAACGCGCACTCGTAAAACAGTCATTTTTAGGAATTTGTTCACCAAATTTTTCACATTGTCATTTTAAGACCTCTGCTTATGAACCGTGTCACTGTGATTTTCTTAACATGTCCCGTACATTGATTTCGCACACCGACTGCGCCATTGTGCGCTACATGGGCAGAAACATGTTTTGGGTGAGATGTGAAAAATGACAGCTGTACTGCTCTTAAGGAGGTGTGGTAAAATGGCAAAGTTGAAAATCTGGAGTGAAAATATTGACATTTTGCAAACTTACTAGCGTGCACAGGAACTGCACAACGCACGCTTGTAAAACAGTCATTTTAGGAATTTTTTCACCAAATTTTCAACATAGCCATTTTAAGACCTCTGCTCATGAACAGTGTCACTGTAATTTTCTTAATGTGTCGTGCATTGATTTAGCACACCAACTGCGCCATTTATTAAGCTACATGAAACACATTGGAGTGGCGTGAAAAATGACAGCTGTACTGCTCATAAGAAGGTGTGGTAAAATGGCAATGTTGAAAATCTGGAGTGAAAATATTGAAAATTCGTGAACTTACGAGCATGCGTAGGAACTGCGCAACGCACACTCGTAAAACAGTAATTTTTAGGAATTTTTCCACCAAATTTTCAAAATAGGCTTTTAAAGCCCACCTTATGAACACTGGCAGTGTCATTTTGTTAATCATTCTGGAAAGATGATTTTGTGTAGTGGCTGTGAAATCACCCTTCGGGCCCAAGTAACGCCATGACAGTGACAGCATTCATGAGAAGCGGTCCCAAAAACCCCATGTTGAAAATTTGGTGCAAAAATTCCAAAAAATGCCTGAGATATGCAATAAAGTTGAAAAAACCTATCTATCCCATTATACAGCTTACCGGCATTTCCTCAGTTCGCGGTCGGCTTTGAAGAGTGCAGACGTGTTCCCGGTCCACCGAAGATCATCGCGCCGAGCTCCAGAGGTAAGTATGGGGTAAGGGGGGTTATGTGGAGGCAGGGTGTGCAGTGGGTGGGCGCAGGTGGGGGCAGACACAGAGAGGGACTGTTTTCGATTTTCAGTATTTTTTTTTATTACGACGACGTGGGACGTTTACCATGCTGGGGTGGGCTCCCAGCATGGCAGAAGGATGGCTAGGGGGGCGTGGAGCCAACAGGGGGATTGGGCACCCCCGTCGGCCATGGCATCTGTTGCCATGCTGGGGTGGGTTCCCAGCATGGCTCCCTGTACTCAGAGGGGACACAGTGGAGCTGACGGGGGATTGGGCACCCCCATCAGCTATACGACATGTAGCCATGCTGGGGTGAGCACCCAGCATGGCATATGAAACTGTGTTTCGGGGGGTGTAACAGCTGACTGGGGATTAGGCATTCTCGCTGCTATACAGTCTGTGCGTTGGGGCAGCATGCAGAGCGATATGTGTGTGTGTGTGTGTGTGTGTGTGGTGTGTGTAGGGAGAGCGTGCATGAGCAGATGATATCTGATTGCTGCTCACTGAAACATAGCTCCCCCTTTCAACTGTATGTCACTGCATTTTGGAGCTGTCATAGACAGCTCCAGCAGGCATTGGAGAACTGCGGCCGTGCCTGCAAACACACTGACTGAATTGGAAGAGGGATGACACACCTCCAAAAACTCCTATGATGGCACTATGTTTCTTGCACATGCGTGCAAGCAAACATAAAAATGGATCCCTTCAAATAAAAATAAAAAAAACCTGAGTCCAAAATCTTTTTTGATTTGAATGGATCCTTTTTTGGATGAACAAAAAAAAAATATGAAAAAGGACCCCTTAAAAAAAAAAAAAGAATCAGAAAAAACTTAGTCCAAAATCTTTTTGTAGTGAAGAAATCCTTTTTGTATGGCGAATTCCTTTTCATATTGCTATGAAAAAGTGGAAGCAAGTCACAAAAAAGGATGTAAAAATGAAAGAAAAACATATTTGGGGTAATTTTTACGACAGTTAAATGCATAATCCACCTAACGGGGTCCTGATGAGCAAGATCCATGTCTTGGTCTCTCTGTAGGATGTAATTTGTGTGGGTTTTGAAACTTTAAACAAAAAACAGAAACAAGATGTAAATATAAAAAAAGGATTATCCACCCCATATGAAAATGAATCCTTTTTTGTATGGCCCATTTTTTTTTCATTCCAAACATTTATCCTGAAAGGCCTACTGAGCATGCTCAGAAAAGAAATTTAAAAATGTGATAACTCTGGAATGGATTATTTTTTTTTTTCATCAAGCCAGGGAAAGGCACTATTGTGGATCAGGCCCTTTCTACCCTGAAAATTTCAGACCAACATTCCATAGCATTGGGGTGCTAGGGGTCAACAAAAAATAGCAACCCCCCTGATTTTCACTATCTGCATTTCAGAATCTGCATATCCAATCTGAATGAAACTTGGCACATCAAAAGACCTTGGGTTTCTGATAGCACATTCAAAATATCATACAAATTTGTTGGATGGTTACAAAGTTATTAAAATGTGAAAATTTAGACAAGGACTCATTCAAAATGGTTTCCAATTACTGCAGGATCTGGTTACAGCTTCGAGAAGGTAACATGTATACATTAAAGCTTGAGTACAAACATTGATTTTCACCACAGTTGCAACAATATTTAATGTTTGACCTAACCCCCACAAGTAGAAGGGCACTTAGTACCCAGCTGATACACTGCAACAGATTACAATTAACTTCCACATACTGTATGTCTTACAGGGATAGATAAAACCTCATTATATTAAGAATAGAACATAGGTCAGAATGGGGTGTAGTCAACAAAGCTTGCTCAGGTACAGCAGGGTCTAGATTGCAAGCAGTGCAGAATGTACCATCCTCATATTAGGGCTGGCAGAACACAATGGGGGGGGGGAAGTGTTCAAATTAGTTCTGATTAGGTCTGATTATTTATAAATATTCGAAGAAAATGTGATAAAATCCATAAAAGGGGCCAAACTTGGTAGCGGATCAAAGGGGATTATTTAATTCATTAAGTGTATGAAAAATAAAGTAAAACTGCAAAAGCAAAACAATCAGTAGCTCCTTGAAGGATGGCCTTCCTTGGTGGCATACCTGCTTGGGCCTGTGAGTGTGCCGAGACAGAGAGAGAGAGAGAGAGAGAGAGAGAGTGTGAGAGGTGCAAGTCTGTTACTATCACTGTCCAATACCAAGCAACTAAGCTATTTTTTATTAATATCGGTCGAGAAGTGGATATATTATGAAGGATGTTCCAGACAAGACCAGGCAAAAAAAAAAAAGCTAATGAATGATCAAATGACCAGCAGTAAGAGCCCACCCATCTTACCCATGTGATGCAGCTGCATTACATGTCCCAGTGTACTGTGGTACAGTACACTACCTAGTCCAACAGGTGGTAATGTTTTCTACTACTTCTACTCAGCACACAATCCCAGGAAGTCAGCATTCCAAGGCAGAAAAGCACAGACACAAATGTAACAAGTAAATAAAGTGCAAATGCAGTATTTTATTCAGACTGTGCTAGAGCAAGAGCAGTAGCTAGTTAACCCAGCGCTTCAGCAAACTGCTTTCATCAGGGGGTGTGTCTAGGACAATTGCATCATCACTTATAAAGCCCCAAGTGTAGTGACATCAGGTGAAATAAATAATTATAAAATTACAACAATTCAGTCATACAGAAGTTACTCTAAATGTATACAATACACTATAATGCCATCCTATAATTCAATCATACAGCACAATACAGTAATACAAGCATGTCCTTTACACTGGCACAGAGCAAAGATTTTACGTTTAACATTTCGACAGTCAATTCTGACTGGCCTGCAGCTAATGGTTTGAACAAATTAAGAGGATAAATAGAAAAAAAGACAGAATAAAAAAAGAAAAAATGTGCAAGTAAAGGCACTCATAAGCACTTAATTTCAAATTATGGAATTCATTTCAATTTAATTCATAACCTAGCACTTACTGTTTTTCAAATTATGCTATTCATTTCAATTTAATTCATAACCTAACACTTACTGTACAAGACATCCTGGATCTACCCTATTATTTTTTACAAGTATATGACATTTACCTTTTAATTAAGAATGGTTTTAAATCCCATCCCTCATTTAGCCCCACAGGTGTCATGCTTTTAAGTCTAAAGATCCATTGGCTCTCCCATTTGAGAAGTAGACTAACTCTATCACCCCCAAATTTTGGTGCTGGTACATATTCAATACCCTTAAATTTAAGACCTCTGGGATCAGAGTTATGATGTTCTAAGACATGTAACCTAACAGGTTTATCCTCTCTCATGTTGCATACAGATCTTATGTGCTCCTGTATTTGTGTCTTTAAACTCCTCACAGTATGTCCTATGTATAGAAAATTACATGGGCACCAAAGCACATATACAACAAAAGGAGTTTCATGTTATGCAGTCTCTGATATCAAAGTTCAGTGCTAGGTTCCCCAGATGTACAAAAGTGTTACCAGTTTGGCAAAACTCACAAATATTACATTTTTGACACTTGTACATGCCCTTGAGCCTTTTTGGTAGCCAATTCCAGTGTAAGGTTGGATTGGGATCAGTGAGTAACCTACTATGGACCAATTTGTTCTTTAGGTTCTATGTTGTACTGAAACTGACGTGGGGTTTCGGGCTCACTGCACTGGCCACTTAAAGGTCACGTAATAAGATTTGCCAGTTACAATGTATTACATTACCAGTTCTGCCTATCCAATTATTGAATTCTGTGATAAAAAATATCACAGGGCTAGTCTCATTCCCACCCTTTCTGTTCTTTTCTAAAAACAAAACTCCCCTTTCCTTGCAATAGGCTTTTTGCATAGATTCATCCAACAATTCCCTGGAATAGCTCCTCTCCAAAAATCTAGTTTTAAGCTCTGCAGCTCATTCCAAAAAGACCACATCTTGTGAACAATTTCTGCACAAATGCAGAAACTCACTGTATGGCACTGAGTTCTTTAAATTACTGGGATGGGCACTATCTGTTTGTAACACGGAGTTAGTAGCAGTATTTTTCCTGAAACATAGTGTCTATCTTGTTCTTATGCCCAGTTGATTTAGAAAAGGTTACATCCAAAAAGTTAATGTCATCACTGCTTGCAGTACAGATCAACCACAGATTCAAGTCATTATCATGTAACCAGTCCATAAATGCTCCAGTCTCCCTATTGTCACCTTCTCAGATGCAAATCACACTGTCAATGAATCAATGACATCTTACAATTTTGGAGAGAAAAGGGTTACAGTTAGCATTAAAGATACATAATTCCTCCCATAGTCCTAGGAAAAGATTTACATAGGAAGAGACCATGGAAGCCCCCATGGTGGTGCCACATACTTGTAAATAGCGTGAACCATCACAATCAAAGGTGTTATGAGTTAGGATAAATTCAAGCCCTGCCAAAATAAAATCAGTAGGAATATCACTTCACTCAGGATGTTCCTCCCAAAAATATTTACAGGCTTTAATACCCATGTCATGCTTTATGGATGTGTGCAGGGCTTCCACGTCTATGCTTAACCACATGATGTTACTCCCTCATTCATAATCATTAAAATTCCTTGGTACATCTGACGTATCTTTGACATAAGACGGTAAATTGATCACACATTTCTGTAGAAAGTAATCTATGAATTTGCCTAAGTTCTGTGTAAGTAAATTATCCCTGGAGACAATAGGTCTCCCAGGAGGGAGATGCATGGTTCTCCAAACAGATAAACTGTCCCGATCAGATTTCCACCATTTTTTAAGTATCCAGCCCAATCGGGTTTCCTTATTTACATTTTTGTCAGTTTGTTTGAATTGGGGTGCTTCATCCCCACACCCTCCTTGTTTTTTTTAAAGGGGTGTGGGGACAAAGCCCCCCAACTCAAATAAACTAATACTGTATATCAGAAATGTATGTTGATAAAGTAGCGTATCTTGAGCTCTACGCTAATAGTGTAGGGCCATCAGTGGTCCAATATTCTCTAATATCTCCACAGCTTTACATATGGGTACTTAGTACTCATTTTGTGTATCCCCAGTCTTTCCCAGTATTTATAGAGTTGTAGAAAAGTCAATCATGATACAGCTCACAGAGGGAAGGGTTCTTAAAAAGATGTAAGGTGTTTCATGGCTGTCTGCCCATGACTGCCTGAACATTAAAGGTAATGCAGCTGTTCAAAAGGATTTGTGTACAACTGGGTTGTATAAATTCTGAGGAAACCATGGAACACCTCTTTGTTCAGTGTCCTTATATTTCTAATCTTTGGCCTATATTGTTCAGGCTTTGGAATACGCCCAAACTCAGCCAACTTGCATATTTATTTTATTTTTTTTTTTTAATTATTGAAATCTTGGAAGACACTAATTGAGCTAGAAGCTCATTACATAGGTTCCACGTCAAGTGAGTTACAGAGGAACAACAGTTAGGAAAGCTTCAGCTTACAGAGATCTGAAGTACAACATTTACAATGAATTTAACATGATATTGTAGTACAGTCAGGCAATGTCATCTGGGAATGGCAAAAAAAAAATTACAGAGAGCATCAACTTGCAGTGATTAGTAATACACATGAGGGGGAGAGTAAATAGAGAGAGCCATCATAGGAGAGGAGGATAAGCCCATTAACCTAGATAAGTAGAGTAGAGTTAGGATAGGCTTCAGCAATGCAGCTGAGTTTGGGTGGGTACCATGGGGGCAATGAAGTATCAGCCCAGGAGGCCTTGTTGGGCAGGAAAGACAGGGTAAGGGAAAGGGAAGGGAGAATAACCTTGAAGGCCATAAAAGTACAGTAGACAGGAAGATGGAGAGCAGAAGAGGGAAGGGGTGGTTGGGATAGGGGTGGAGTGGGGGAGACAAGGGGATGCAGGGGAGGAGGAGGCAAGATAAGTCAGTGAGGGGTCGACTGGGGGATAGAGGGGAAGAGGTAAGTAGGAGTGTGAAGGAGGCAGAATGGGGATCAGGCAAGGAGACAGAAGGAGAAAGGGTGAGGGGAAGACTTAAGGGAGTGAGGGGGGAAGGAGTGCGCATGAGGGGAAGAAGTGCTACAAGTCGTTATTGAGGTAAGGAGGGGTGAGGGAGGATAAGTGCTACAGGAGTTGCTAGGAACTGGGTGAGGGTAGGTTAGTGGAAGTAATCACAGCTGGCTTTTGCTACTAGGTGTTGTTGCAATTTCTTCTTAAAGGGACCCAAGGTAGCAGTTGCTGATACGTTATTATTGAGGGAGTTTAACCAGAGTGGGGTGTAGTGGGCAAAAGATCTTTGTTTTAGGGTAGTACTACAATGAGGGACCCTAAAGAACTGGTGTTCAGTGCTTCTTGTATTTCTTTGAGGGTTGGACAGGGTGAGGAGCTTCTGTACCCCCGGTGGCAGCAATTCAAGGCTAATTTGTTTGGCTAGAAGACAGGTTTGGTACATAAGCCTGTACCCGAGCTGGAGCCAGTTAGCCTGGGAGTACAGATCACAGGTGTGTGTCAAGTGCCCAGTGCCAGTGAGGAGGCAGCAGGCTTTGCTTAGTGCTACCTTGATTCAACAGAGGGCAGTGTCAGTAGCTGCCCCATAAATGACCAGGCCATAGTCGATGAGTGAAACAACTGAGCTATGGATGGCAAGGTAAAGGGCCTCAGGGGTCAGACAATGCTTATGCCTATAGAGTAGCCCAATGTGAGTATTAACTGATTTGGCAATGTTGTCTATGTGGGGAGCATAAGACAAGGTGCTGTCAACAGTGACCCCCAGGTACTTAAACTGAGGGACTAGCTCCAGTGAAGAGCCTAGCACATTGTGAATGGAGAAAGGGTAGGCCCTGTGCCTGTTTTGAGGGTTGAAGAATAGCATCATTTTGGTCTTTTTATAGCTCATTACAAGTTTGTGTTTGCTGAACCAGTTTTCTACATCCTCAAAGTGTTGTTGGATTTGTGTCTCAAGGGTCTTGGGGTCAGGGTTACTAGCAAAGATGATGTCATTGTCTGTGTAAAGTAACATGTGATCCTGACATACTTGTGGGAGTGAGTTGAGGAAGATACTAAATAGGAGCGGCACTAGTATGGACCCATGTGGTACTCCTGAGCGGACAAGCCTACTGTCATAACAGACATTGCCAATCTTTACTTGCTGTGTTCGATTGTGGAGATAGCTGCTGAACCAGCCCACTGTGTCATTGGAGAGGCCAGTGGCTGTAAGCTGATCAAATAAGAGGGCATGGTGAACTGTGTCAAAGGTTTTCGTTAAATCGATAAAAGCAGCTCCAGCAAGGTGACCTTGATCAAGAGAACTATGTAAGAAGCCAGTGAACTCCAGGAGTGCTGTTGTGGTACAATGTCCTTGTTGAAACCAATGTTATTGTGGGCATTGGAGCTGATATTTAACCAGGTAGTCAACCAGCTGGTTGGTAACTATCCATTCCACTGCTTTAGATAGCAAGGAGAGGATGGAAATAGATCTGTAGTTGGCATGAATGGCACGGTCCCCACTCTTGTTCACTGGTGTCACTACTACAGACTTCCATTTTAGTGGAAATTGTGAGTATCTGAGGGATAGTTTAACAATACGGGTAAGCAGAGCCAGAACTTCATCCAGGATAAGGTAGACGAATTTGAGATTGAGACCATCTTCACTATCTCTAGATTTCCCTAGTACCTTAACGAAGTACTTTTTGGCTTTGTTTTGTGAGAAGACTTTGAAGTGGAAAGATGGGTGTGTGGGAGTACAGTCGTGGTTACCATGGTTGTCATTTACATCACTGGAGCTGAAGAAGTCCATGGGGAGGATGCCACAGAGGTCAGTAAATGCAGTGTTGAACACGTTTGCAATGAGACTTGGGTCAAGGGAAAGGACACCATCAATGTTTAGC
The DNA here is from genome assembly GCA_016271365.2 of Neoceratodus forsteri. Lineage (NCBI taxonomy): Eukaryota > Metazoa > Chordata > Ceratodontiformes > Ceratodontidae > Neoceratodus > Neoceratodus forsteri. The sequence continues at coordinate 1,271,018,161 of CM057453.1, forward strand.
ATTGCGGGGCAAGCTTGGGGTCTTTTTCTGTTACTTCTTTTAAGTTGCTCCAGAACTTTTTTCTATCACTCCAGGATTGTGAAAGGGCTTGCTGCCTAGCACAATTAAATGCTAGGCAGCAGGTCTCCTCTGTGGGATAAGTGGCATCACAGCACTGTGACCTTGATCTGTGCATGACTTGAATGGTGGATTTGGTAAGCTAGGTGCTCATTTGTGCTGCAAAAGAAAGTACTTTCTTTGACTAGCATGATTAAGTATATAGAGCGTGAATTACAGGAAGTGAGGGGGAAAGGAGAACTTGTTTAACCAGGAAAGGCACACTAAGCTTGTTTCCAGGTGTGACCTGGGAGCACAAGGAAGTTAAATGACTTGCTCAGGGTCATAGAGTGTGCAAGTAGGGCTGATGAATTTCAAACCCAGGTATCCAGGTTTGCAGCTCAGTGCCCTTACCAACTATGCTATACTGCCTCCTGTATGAAAGGATGAAAGAATATAAGTTACTATCTGGTACCATGTTTTGTTCTTTGTGGAAAACTGTAACTTGGCTACACTAAAATTTAGGAGTGCAGAAACTGCCTGTCTCTCCTTTGTTAACTATACTTTGTCATTTACTTTTTCATTTTCTCATGTGTCTATTGTAACATGTATTGTTCTACTACTAGCCAGTGCTGGCACACATTCGGCTTTAGCAGCTATAATTTCCAATGCAGTTGTGCATGGTTTAAAAGTTCTCACACTGTTTGATTATCTATTTATTCATTTGCATGGGTTAAATCCATGTACACAATTTACTGTGCATAGTTACTTTTGTATTTATTTCTCTGCTGTTTACAGTTGTAACACATTGTTTTTGACTCTGTGTAGTCTCTTTCCCCCCCAGGACGCATCTGGAAATGAGGTCTTGTTAGTTCAGTATGTCTTTCTTAGTGAAACTTTTAAATACATAAATGTGGGAATGCTATTATTTTGGTATTGTTAATTTTCTAAAACCTTAATATTTCTTGTTTTGATTTTTCCTGTTTTGTTGTTTGTTTTTGATTATTTTAAATTAAAAAAAAATTCCCCTACTCATTTAGAGAAGAGCCATGGGATCTTTAACATCCACATGAACAATCACTGCAACAGGGAGATGAAACCTCTGTAAAACATCTATACTTATTACTATGATCCAGGTTGTATTTTGCAATGTTGCCCCTGTTTACATTTGTACCCTATCACTTGTGGATTCAGTGTTACTTTATATGTGATCGTCCAACCAGTGCTGCAAAACCTAACTTGTTTCACTCTTATTGGAGATCATCAGCAGTAGACAATGGTGTAAAGTCACTTTATAGATTAGTGCAATAGTTTTAAAGTATAAACAGAAGGAGTTGCAGCTTGGACCAGTATGGCAATACTTTTAAAAGTAAATCCAGCAGAAGATGTAAGATTTAAGTCAGTCATTAATAAAAAGTGATTTTCTTAAACAACATGTTTTAAAACAGAGTCATCTCTTTCCCTGGAAGGTGGCAATGCAAATACTCTGTCTTTTGGTGTCTGTCCATGGAATAAATATAGTCATAAAATGCAAACATGGACGAGAGGATTCAGCAAATATTTTTGGAAGCGTGTTTGAGATAGTTGCTGTCTGTCATTTGTAGATTTACTGTCATTTTTGCTACCACAGGTTCCAGCTAAAATCATTTTTGAAACTCTGCTTGAGATAATTTCTGCAGCCTCTCATCTATAGATTTCTGGTTCTCTTACAGTCATAGGATGCAGCTATATCTCGTTTCAAAGTGTACCTGAGATAACTTTTGCAGCCTGTCATCTATAGATTTCTGGTTCTCTTACAGTCATAGGATGCAGCTATACCTCGTTTCAGAGTGTACCTGAGATAACTTTTGCAGCCTGTCATCTATAGATTTCTGGTTCTCTTACAGTCACAGGATCCAGCTATACCTCTTTTGAAAGTGTACCTGAGATAACTTTTGCAGCCTGTCATCTATAGACTTTGTCATTTTTATGCAGCAGTGTTATCTAATTGGTGAATAGTATTTAATAAGTCTTTTAAAATTCTCTACACTTTTTACAGGGTTTGCAGTATTTATGGATATCTGGAAATTTTTCCTAAATAAAACCTGAGGCAACTGGAAGATGAGATGCCTGCTGCAATCTGCAAATATCCAAGAACTAAGGAAACCATAGAGTCAAACCAGAATAGAATCAATCCTCATGAGACACCAGAGTCATAGCAAAATGAAGAAAACCTCTTCAAGGATATAGAGATCTCAGATGACTCAGAGATGATCTCCAGTGATGCAGAAATCCTATCCAGTGATGCAGAGATGATCTCAAGTGATCTCAAGTGATGCAGTGATTCCAAGAACACTGACATCTCAGTGACACAAAGATCCCAGAAATGTGGACTGTGGAACAGTACAAAGTATGGAAGAGTCACTGTCCATGGCTAATAGCAAAGAAAGAACATCTGGGATGCAGTGTGTGTACAGATGTAAGGGCATTGCCAGATGATAAACCTTCTGGTGTACACAGTGCACCTGCCTGGATAATGCTACAGTCACAGCAAAGAACCGTAATGCACTGAGGAACCACTGAGGAAAAAATATTATGAGCATCTCGATACCAAGGCACACATAACTATGGTTAATACATGAACAAAGTAGTAAGGATGCTTTTCCACCATGTGTCCTTGATGTAAATGCTAAGTTGTTTGCAGAGACTGAACATTCCTTCAGAACAGCACACTTTCCCCTTTTCAACTCAGGTGATCTTCTGAAGTTATAAAAGCTGAATGGAAAACGAGTTGAAAATATTCATTGGTCTCATCACAGCTCCACAACATCATGGAACACATAGCCAACAAGATGGAGAAAAGACTGATAGCACATTTGTGCTCTGTATATTTTCTTCCTTATTACTAGACAAGAGCACATTTTTGACAAGATTGTGATCATTCTTTGTCATGCAGATACTGGAGTTGGAAACGTAGACAACATTTTTCTTAGCATATTTAAAGCAAATAGAGGCACCACTGCACAGGCTATTCAGGACACTGTTGGAATTCTTGAAATCCAGAAAGCTGACTGAGGACCTTTTTGGCCAAGAAAATGATTGGACTGGCAACAGAAAATGCATTAGTAATGACACTGAAAACAGAATCTGGCAAGAGCCGACGGGGCTGCAGCTAAGGAATTTGGGGTAAAAATATTAAAAATTTGCTTTTCAATATTTTTATACCAAATTTTGAACATAGTCTTGTTATGACCCTGCCTCATGAAGAAGGGTTGAGAAAATGTGCAACTCCTGGTCTAAAGGTGATTTTGAGCAGGGACTACAAAATCAACTATCAGGATGCAGAAACACATTTTGGGCAGGAGTTGAAAAATGACAGCTGTCACATTCATGAGGTGCTGTAAAGTGATGGCTATGTTGAAAACTTGGGGTAAAAATATCAAATATTACCAAAATTATGAGCCAGTGTTTGCAAAATTCAGCATAGCTTCATAACTTTGTTTTTCTTTTTAAATATTTTTCCACAAAATTTAAAACATAGCCTTCTTATGACCCCCCCCCCCAAATAAGGTCAGAGAAAATGTTTAACTCCTGTCAGAAAGGTGATTTCATGCATTTCATGAAATCACCTTTTGGGATGTAAAAAAATTTTGGGAAGGATTTGAAAAATTACAACTGTCGCGTTCATGAGGTGCTATAAAAATGTGGCCATGTTGGAAATTTGGGTTAAAATATTAAAAAATATCAAAGTTACAAGCCTGCATTTACAAAATTCAATGTAGGCTCTCATAACTGCATTGTTTAATATTTTTACACCAGATTTTCAACTTAGTCTTCTTATGACCCCACCTGATGAACACGGGCAGAGAAAATATTCAGCTCCTGCTCAAAAGGTAATTTCATGCAAGGACCATGAAATCACCTTTGAAAATGTAAAAAAAAAACATTTTGACCAGGATTTGAAAAATGACAGCAGTCACATTCATGAGGTGCTGTGAAGATATGGCTATGTTGTAAATTTGGGGTAAAAATATTGAAGATCACCAAAGTTACAAGCCCATGTTCATAAAATTCAGTGTAGGCTCATTACTTTATTATTATTTAATATTGTTACACCAAATTTTCAACATAGCTTTGTTATGACCCTACCTCATGAACAAGACTTTAACTCCTGCCCGAAAGGTGATTTCGTACAAGGACCGCAAAATCACCTTTTGGGATCTTAAAAAAACATTTTGGCCAGTATTTGAAAAATGACAGCCATGGCACTCATGAAGTGCTACAAAGATATAGCTATGTTGTCAATTTTGGGGGGGAAATATTGAAAATTACCAAAGTTTATGAACCTGCATTTACAAAACTCAAGGTAGAATCATAACATTGTTTTTTTTTCATATTTTTACTCCAAATTTTCAACATAGTCTTCTTATGTCCCCACTTCATGAACAAGGGTAAAGAAAATGTTCAACTCCTGGCAGAAAGGTTATTTTATGCAGGGACCATGAAATCACCTTTCAGGACAGATCTACCCAATGACAATGCAATTGTTCATGAGGTAGGGTCCCAAAGAAGGCATGCTGAAATTTTGGGCCAAAAATATGCAGAAATGCCCAACCCCATTGAAATACATCTAAGTGTATACCTGTTTCTTCCTTGTATGGTCCAGCTTTGAAGAGTGAAGACGTGTCTGTGGTCCAGAGAGGATTATAGCATTGGACCCCCGATGAGAAAGTAAGGTCATGGGGAGGGTACAGGGTGGTGGGTGCTGAGTGGGAGGGTCAGGTGGGTGGCAGTTATGGCCACAAATGACATCAATGGAAGGTTTTCATTTTGCATGGTTGTAATAAAAAGAAGGCACAGCATGGAGGATTCCTCATCTTGACACTGAGTATTGGGCACTCTTATGGTTCTGGGGGTGTGTGAGGTGGTGGGTGCTGAGAGGAAGGTTGGGTGGGGGATATCAATGTATATAGTAAAAAAATAGAAGACATAACCACACATGTGTGGTAGTGGAAGTCGCTAAAACATTGGGGTGTCTATTAGTGATACTGGGATTGGGCACGGAGTTTCATCTTGTGTCTGGGGGTGTGGGATGGTGGGTGCTGAGAGGGAGGGTTGGGTAGGGAATAACTCTAATTTTAAAGAAAAAAGAAACCGCAGTCACAGCACACTCTGCCATGTGCAAGATGGCCACTGAATTCTACTGCACATGCGTGACTACTAGCGCATGTGCAGTACAGTGCGGTGGCCATCTTGCATGCAGTGTGTCATGACTGCCATTTCTTTTTTCTTTAAAATTAAAGTTTTTCCCCCAACCTGACCTTCCCTCTCAGCACCCACTCCTCCCCACAAACATAAGAGTGACACTGGGGGTGCCAAATCCCCAAGTGTCATGATCAGGATGTCTCGATGTTTTTTCTGAAGTAAACAATAGTGCAGTGCTAGCAGAGTGCTCTATGGACACAGAGGTAACTATGGGGCAACTCCATCATGTTGTTCATTTGCAAGGAATATGAGGAATGCAGAGTCCTTTTCTCAAAGCAAGAGATCTGCATGGCTCCACCCACTGCAGCCCTAAAAAGTGGACTGTGTACTTTACTGAAGGAAAATCCCACATGGTTCATTCTAGTCACTGTCTTGCCCAGAGACTAGACCTAGCAGTTGGTGATACTGTCAGTGAAGTTGGAGGGATCAATCACTTTGAAATATCTATTGGAGAACTATACAGTTAATTCAGCCAATCCTCAAAGAACAAGTGACAGATGGCTTATAGTGTACAGAAGCCACATTTGAGCTGTTGAAAATTAGCACAGTCTTCAGTGTGCAATGTATGGCTACCAGCTATAGGACAGAAAAAGCAGTTCTAAGGTCATACAAGGCATTATATTCTTATTTTTCATTTGCTTCAGAGGACAGAGACAGATCATCTACTGAATGTGCAAAATTTCTTCGGCTACAGAAACATCTTGAAAGCACTGCATTTGTTTTGGATCTTGCTATAATGAGCAATGCTCCTAGTGAACTGTCTAGCTTGTCAAAGATACTACAAACATGTGATTCATTAATCACAGATACTACACATCTGTGATTCATCAATCTATGAAGCAATGGGGCAAGTGAGAAGCAATCACCTTGTACTAAAAGCTATGAAGGCTACTGATGGACAATGTATCCATGAAGTCAAATCACAGATGTGTAATGAAACCATTTGGCTGCAACCTACATTACCAAAGATTAATCAGCAGTAGTTTTATCACTCCCTCTTAAACAATCTGACAGCTAGATTCCCTGACTCAGATTTTATAAAGACCAACAAGCCCCATGAATAAGTTAGCCTGGTCCAAAGAGGAGAAGAGCTAATTCTGCACAGAGAACAGGAACTGCTTGTGATGGCAAGATAACTACAGCTGTGTTTGAGAGATGTGGTTACTGAGTTTCAGACCTACAAACCTTTTGGTTCTGTTAATGGCCAATTGGCAAGATTTGTGGCTGTGGTGAGAACTTGCCCAGCATCGACTGGAAAATTCAAGAGTGGCTTCACTGCCATGAACATGAACTGAACTCCTCAGAGAAACAGACTTTTCATTGAACACTTGAGAAGTGTGATGTGTAATAAACTGAATGGCCCACCATTGTCCTCGTTTGATACCAAACCATTTGTGAAGTCCTGGCTAACGAGGAGTAATAGACTGTCAACAGCATGGAAAGCTGGTATGCAATTCCCCCTAAACAAAACAAAACAGAAAAAAGGAGAATCATAATCGCTGGAACCTTATAAAAACACAACTCTTGTAGAGAAAATAGGGCATTCTGACCTTTATGTTTAGTTTAGTTTTTATTTTACATAATATCTTTTAGGCCAGTGCCTATTTCCAAAGGATTCAGAGTGAAGTATACAGACATTTAAGTGCAGTACATACAGAAATTATACTTAACAACAATGTACAGATTTTGGATTAGGTTACAGGTTTTTAGGCAAATAAAAGGGCAGTATACAAGAATAAAGTATGTTCATAGGAAGCGTTTACATATCCCAGAAGCAATAAACATGGTCAATAGCTGAATTTTAAATGATTCAACTCTGGCGTATAATTTAGGTAATTAAATGCTCTAGTGCTATGTTGCAGTATAGTACATTTTACTCAATTTGTAACTGCATTTCTTTGTTATATCTTGACATAATTTATCATGCCAAAAGCTGCTGTCCACCACCCTCCAGCCATGGCTCTCTCTTGCCCTGCATTTGCATTGTGTACTTGTCCCCCCGATCCACCATCACCAATTTACGGTATTGTACCTACTCAGTACTTGCATTGCTTTTGCAGATTTGTTTAACCTTTCGCAGCTTATTGTATTGTATTTCTCAGCACCTGAAATTTGTTTTTGCACCATGGTTATTGTTTTGTATTTATTGCACCTTGTTATATTGTACTATTCTCTCCCCTTCCAGAAATAAAGAAAGAAAAATAGAAAAAAACAACTGTGCCTTGTTGCTTTTTTTTGTTTGTTTACTTTGTACCTTCTTGTTCATCTCTACCAGATCTCATATGAAAAGAGCTTTAGCTCAGTGTACAATTCCTAGTTGCCAGTAGTTTACAAATAAATAACATGCCATCCTGTACAGATACAAACACTGCCTACCCCCTTAGGCCATGCACCTCGCTGTGTCATCATCTATTCTATCCTTGGTGGACTACAGAATAGTGATCTATGGGACCGCTGATCATACTGCCCTCCGCAGCATCAACCTCGCCCTCAATAAAGCTTGCCGTTTGGTCTCTGGATGTGACAGGCTAACTAACACATGCGAGCTTTATAGACGTACTGGCTGGCTTAACTTCCAAGGCAGGCTAAAATACCATACCTGCATCCTTGCTAGAAAGATTCAACTTAAGCAGGCCCCAGTAGGTCTCCATCCACTTATACATGAAACCCCTCATTGGAGGGCTCATAGGCACTGTGCTAACTCCACTCTCCTAGTCCCCCACTATAGAACATCACTTGGAGAAAGATCCTTCTGATATTGTGCCCCACTATGACTAAACAGCCTCCCATCCTCCATCTCCCAGACCCACAGCCTCAGCCTATTTAAATCAGGTCTCAAAACCCTAATCCTAGACTCTGCAACCTGTACCTGTAAATAAACTCCCCTTCTAGACCATTCACACCTGCATCTTGTCTTACCTCTGACCCGGGACCTTCCTTAAGCTCCCTGTTGATAAAACTCTGACCCGGGACCTTCTTTCATCTCCCCTTTGTTATAACCCTCCTTTTTGTAAAATCCTGCGATGTATGACTATGTATTACTTGATATTAGTTATTTATGTGTACTTTCTGTCTCCTCTGTATTGTATTCTTTATTTTGACTGATGTGGAGCCTTTGCAAAAGAGTCTATGACTCAAAGGATTGTAATTCTGATTCTATAAATAAATAAATAAATACATTTTCAAATATACTGTTCTTAGAAAATGCAATGAAAGCCATGTAACAGAAGTCTCTGTATTGTGTGCTTATTTTACTAAGAAACAATGGGCTACACAAACTAATGAGTACTGTTTAGTGCAGTGTGCCTTCCATCTGACCCACTGACATGCAATACACACTGATTCAAAACAGCTGCAGGTGGTCCCTGTTCCAAACTTTTTTGGGCCCCGTAGCTCTGGAAGTATAATTCTAACAATGACTGTAGATGCTCTGAAGATGCTCCTTAAAAGATTTCACACTACTGTTTCAGTGCACTCATGCTTCGGTGTCACATGCCACTCATGCAAGGAGTCCCATAGACTCCTGGGATTTTAGTACCAGACTACAGTCATGTATTTGGATGAATGTAGTCTCTTGACCTGGTCTCGCTCTCCAATGGGTTGTGGTTGTCTTCCTCCTGCATTTCCACATAGTAATCACTTCCCTCCCCCTCCCTAGCCCCATAACTCAAAAAGACCTCCAGCATTTCTCTGAGTTGCAGGCTGCAGCCCTGAATAAAAACAAGCACCAACATCCCCCAGCTAACCTTACAGCACAGTGGCTGCTCATGGTACCTGTAAGAAGGGGGAAAATGGCAACAAACACATCTGCAGTTACCATTTATTTTCCAGACTACAGCCATGCTGTTGAATGGATGTTATTCTAAACCTGGTCCGATCTCTAACTGCACTGCCTGTGGCTGCCTTCCTTCCTCACTTCTGGTAGATAAATCACTTTCCCTCCATCTCCTTAGTCTCCGAAAACATGAAGCCCTCCAGCGATCCTCTCAGTTGCAGCGCTTAATGAAAACAAGCACAACCGCCCCCCCAACCACCACTACTAACCTTACAGCACAGCAGCTGGTACTGGTACCTATTGGAAAAAATCAACAATTATTCATCCCTGCTTATGAAGCATAATGAGAGAGAGAGAGAGTGGTCCTTCCAAACTGCACATTATCACCACTTAATGAAACTATGCATCCATTTCACTCTGAAATTATGCACCACCACATTCCATATTAACTTTTTCCTAAACATTCCAAAATGTCACATTCCAATCACCTTCTGAAATTATGGGTTCCTGCCATATTCCAAAGCTGTGAATCCCTGCAACCTTGAGAAACTGTGTATCCCTACTGTGACTCATTCTGAAACTGCAAATCTCCATCACGTATATAAGGGATATGCGTGGGGTGAGTGTGGGATTACTCATTTATCTGTACAATTGCCTGTGACCTCAAGTAACCTCTCAAGTGGTGAAGTCACGAGTGAGGGCTATGAGAGGTCACAGGCAACTGTACAAATAAATGAGTTATCCCACACTCGACCCCACCCCCACATATTTCATTTATGCAACAGGCTGCACTCTGCATGACTGACATTGTTTTGCTGTAAAATTGACATTGATTTTGGCTTATTTTCATTATTTTACAGAGGTTCTGTTTCCTCCGTGGTCATAGTCTTTTACAGTGGTGTCATTTTCATGAATGGGATTCTTTGAGTGACTTGAGCTGATATAGGGGCATCATCGCTGATTGGTGAATGAGAGAGGCATTTGAAAAAAAAGTGTATGAAAACATGGTGGCCCAATTTAATGGGGAGAGAGCGAGTCTGTGTGCAAACCTTGAGAGGGTTTTTTTTTTTTGTGGACTTTGGATGTTTTTTCTTTTTTTTTTTTGTGTGTGTGAAAATCAGTTCCTGGGACTTAAATATAGCAAGGAATGTGGGAGAAGGGGTGAGTAGTGAGAGCTGGCCAAGGTTTAGAGAGAAATGCAGTTGTGGAGAGGTGAGTAATTGGAGTGGCTGCAATTTTATTTTACCTCAAATAGAGGTGCTGATTTGCAATTTTTTTCTCTGAGTTGTAGGGAAAAGATGAGTGGTGGATCAAATGAAATGGCAAGGCTTAGGGAGGGAACTAGTGAGCGACTGAGTCATAGGGCGAGCGGGGAGGATGAAATGACTATGCGGTTTGAGCTGCAGTATATCATTTCAGCTCTGATGAAAGAAGCAGTGCCAGCAGACGGGGAGAGAGAGGTAACTAGTGATGTAGTCATGTGTGGATAAATGGGTGATGACATAGATACTATGGGAATAACTTGAAGTTATTCCAATAGAGACTACGTAATCACTTATTTATCCACACAGTGACTCAGATAAATGAAGTCATGTGCTGCTTTATATCCTGACACCTGTTGCATAAATAAAAATTGCTCATCCCTGTCACTTTCCAAAATTGCTCATCTACTACCTATTCTGAATGTCAGCATCCTTGCCAGATTTCCAAAACTGTGTGCCTCCACTTGCATTCTGTTATTCTGTCCATGCTGTATTTTGAATTTGCAAGCCTGTCACTCTCTGAAACCTCACCCTTGCGTTATTCTAAAATCATGCACATCCTTGGCAAGCCATAGTCATGTCCCTTACTGCATTCTAAAATCTCTTGACCCATGACATTCTGAAGTACCATGCCTCTTTATATTCCAATAGAGACTACGTAATCACTTATTTATTTATTGGAGGCAGTATAGCGCAGTGGTCTAAGGCTCTGAGCTACAAATCTGGTGACATCCAGCAGACCAGACCTAGGTTTGAATCTCACAGCTTCCACTTGCATACTGTGTGACTCTGAGCAAGTCACTTAAACTCCTTGTGCTCCCAGGTCACTCCTGTAAAAAAGCTTTCAGCTTAGTGTGCTATACCTGGTTAAACAACTAAATAAATAAAAACTATTCTGAAAATTCGTGCACCACACCTGACCCACTGTCTGGCTTTTGCTTTTCTAGTGTTTACAACAGCTACAGTACTAATCTTTGGAGACATAAGTCCTGTCATAGAATGTTACAGGCAATGAGGATTGGTCCATATTCTGTGGTTGACATCATCAGAAGCTCTTCACAAAAAACACCTTTTTGAACAGGTAGTAAGATCAGGGTGACAAAAAGGCTTGTAACTTTTAAATGAAGTAACTTAGCTCAGTTGTTTGCATGATGCTTACTGGGAATCAGTTGCTTCCAATTCTGAATTTACTTCTAATTAAAAATCTTGGTATGTGGAAAAAATGTGAAGGTGCTGTTGATATCCCCACTCACAATGCCCAACATCTCATGGTGTCTTTGGCACTCTATGGCTTGGGAGAAGACCAAAGATCCCATGCAAGTGTTGATATCCCACACTGGGAATGGCTAAGGGTGTCATCAGTGTGAAAAGCTCAGCTTTAAAGGAGCAAGGGGACTGGCAGTCCAGCATTCAACCCCCGCTGACCAACAATAGAGCAGTGCTGGCATTGAGGCAGACACTTACAGAGTCAGGGGAAGGATGCAGCAACTGCCACCTTATATCTGGATGGGGGGGGGCAGAGAAAATTGGGCATTAAGGAAAGTAAGAGATTTCATTCTATGTACAGTATTTCTATTATTTTAAGGCTGAATAGGTCTGGTTTAAGCACCTCTGTATTCTCATGAGTTTCACTAAAGGCAATTGCCTCACATGTTCTTCACAAAGTTGGGAAAATACATGTGCTTTCACTGGCTTTATCTGACTGCTTTGAAATAAGAAAGGGAGGTGGCAAAATGGATGGAATGCAGTTTAAATGTCAGGCTTTCAAGCAGCTTGATCACAAGTCCTGGCCATGTACAAGTTGAAAGATTAACCACTTCTTGCCTACAGTTGTTTTACTCAGGAGTATTTGAACTGATATAATTATTACAGGCCTCAAGATACTCCTTTCCATGGTAACCAAACACAACAAATTTAAACAGCTTCTAATTCTGACATTGATTTCCCTGTGCAAATAACGCATATTTTCCTTCTATTTTTTTCTTTTTAAAGATGTTTCCAATTAGAGCTAAATATCAAATGTGTTTTCTTCTCCCTTGTGAGAGAATTCTATAGATTCTACCAGAAATTTATTTTATAGATTTCCTGAAGAAAATTGAGGCATTTATGTGAAACACAAGCAAAGGCATTTTCCTACTTTCATTTTGGCTGGCTCAACATCAAAGATCATAAAGTAGGCACTTAAGTATGCAGAATGGCTTTTGGATCAAGGTTTATATTCCTTCTTACCTATGTATGTCCACTTTCAAAAATGCCATCATTTCTATCTGCTACACCTCAAACCATGGCTCTTTTCATATACTGTATAGTCAAATATTTTTTAGCCTGAGGACAGCTAGAGAGCCCTGAGCCTCTGAAAGACTATGATATACAACCCTGATGAATAAAGATTTATTTTTTTCTTCTTACAGTAACAGCAGAGTACTCCTTCTATGACTGGCTTGGCATTTGGTTGTATTGATGTCTACACTGCTTATAGCAGACTAGCTTGTGGTCAAGCTTTATGTCTGCTGTAACAATCATCCAAACGACTTATAAAACTTCAAGGGCCCCACATTCAGTGCTTGACATTTGTGATGTGCATCTATTAGTGGTGCATGTGAGGTAGCCTGTGGCCAGCCTGGGGGCAATATTCAGACTGTTAGCACACTCCGACCACAGCATGGTGATTGTCTGAATATAGGCTGTGTGAATATACTTGTCACTCATACAGCCCCTTACTGTAATATGGCCCACAGAACAGAATAGAAATAACACGTCCCAAACAGGATAATGTGATTGCTCCTATGAGACATATTCAGCACTAAGTCCATAGGGCATGGCAGGCACTAACGGGCCATTTGCATATCATTATGGGCTTATTAGCATGCTGCACAATACTACTGTGCACAACTGTGTATAGACATTATGCAGAGCTGTGCCAGTCCCACCACCCCTGATAGCCATTAATATGCCTCATGTAAGCAATAGGGCATGATGTGGTGTGCATGGAACACATTCTACCATATGACCAGGGGCATAATACTGCACAAGGCCGAGCGACTTTAGCCGCTGGCCGTGCTGTAAAATGTGTTCCGCGCACATCTCGGAGTGCCTTTTTACGCTTATAAAATGGGCTCTTTTTTAAAAACTTTTACAGTTTGGAAAAGCATGTTTATATATAGAAACAATAGATTTACTTGTGTGCATTTATGATCAAACAGTCCTTCCACCCACAACAAATGATGTCATTGTATTTTTGCCTACTTTCTTCTTTTTTCTGTTTTTCGCCACATTCAAGATATGGAATGTTTGTCATGGAATATTTACCATGAAATACATGGATTCAAAATTCTGCTCAGTTCCAGTGCTAGAATGTAACTTTCTTAACATACTATACACACAAACACACACACAACAAAGGCCTCTGTTACAGCCAGAGACTCAATTACCTCACTGTGAGAGCAAGAAGAAGAGATTTTCCTGATGAGCAGGTAAAGATAGAAGGGGGATTTTTCATTGTCAGCAAATAAATAGTTATAATGAAAACTATAAACAATACTTAACATTTCTAATTTGTTTATGTGTGTAAGGAGAATGTGATGATTAGGTACGTAACATTTAATTAATCTGTTTTATTTTGTATTTAAGGTACTTTTATTTTTAGGGCCCAGTGCAAGTAATAGCAGAAACCAAGGGCATGTTTAAAAGCAGATTAGACAAATATATTCTTGATGGTACTGACTTAAGGTATTACAAATGAGGTTGAAACACAAATGGGCTATGGCCTTAATGTTTCTATTCCTACCTTAGTATGAACCTTAGTATGAAGTAAATGTGATGCTTACAGCTACAGGGCAAAAAACAATGGCTGCCAGTTGAGTTCTTAACATTCTCTTAGCTTAATGATTCTAGTGGTGATCAGTCCACATTTGGCAGCATTTTTTTATTTTCCATGCATGGAACATAATTGCTACATGAACAACAGCCAAGCAGATTTCAGGATTTTCTCTTACCATTTTATAAACAGCATACAATCTATGGAGAATCGTGGATGGGGTGTTGTACTTTATGAGTTTCTTTTACACACTCGAGGTATGTAATACGAAATAAACCACAAGTGGGAAACATAAGTGGTTTGTGATGCTATTACACACCAAAGGTGTGTAAAAATATGAATAATGTAACACCCCATTCTTTATTTCATATTGTCAGTTTAGTGTTGTGTTCAAAAACTCTGTTTTGCTTTTCCGTGGCATTTTGTTTCAGTGATTGCAAGATGGTAGTGACTTTCACTGTCAGTTTGATTGGCTGACACCTACGCCATAGTAACCGAGTTCCATTCCATAATAACTGGCTCATTATTATGGCATTAGAATGTGGTGTCAGTCCAGTCAATAAATGGTCTCACCACTAATGATATGCGTTTCTGCTATCCCTGACAATCCCCAGCCTCGATCATATGCCTCCTAAATGTTTTCTAATGTCCCTGGTGTCTAGAGGTGCCCCCAATCCCCAGTCCAGTCCCCCACCCCTGATCAACAGCCTAACCACACCTTCTTGTCCTATTCACTCAGGACCCTCCATTCCCACCCCCACCATGGCCTACATTCACTCCAGTATACCTGTAGACCACAGTGATAGTGACTTGCACAGCCCTCTATTACACCTCAGCCATCCACTGTTTAACTGACATGGACTGAGTGCTTACCTACTGTAACACAGAAACATAGAATTTGATGGTAGATAAGGACTTGGCCCACCTAATTTGCCCATGTTCCCTACCTACTGTCACACCGTAGACCCTACTTGATCTCTGGATCCCCCCTTGCTTCTAAGGTTCCCTTATACCTCTCCCATGCCTTCTTAAATCCCATTACAGTTTTTGCTCCCACCACCTCTTCAGGGAGGCTGTTCCAGGCATCCACCATCCTTTCTATGAAGAAATGTTTCCTTACATTTTCCCTAATTCCGCCCCCTCCAGCTTGATCCCTTGCTCTTGTACATCATTTTCTCTGAAAAAGGCTTTCCTCTTGAACCTTATTTATACCCTTGAGGTATTTGAAAGTCTCTATCATATCCCCCCTCTCCCTCCTTTCCTCCAGTCTGTACATATTGATGTCTTCAGTCTCTCCTCATAGGGCTTTTGATGTAGATCCCACACAATTTTAGTTGCTCTCTTCTGGACTGCCTCAACTCTGTCTATGTCCTCTTGGAGATGAGGACTCCAGAACTAGGCACAGTACTCTAGGTGGGGTCTCATCAGAGACTGATACAGAGGTATCACCATCTCCCTCTGTCTGCTGGTGATACCCCTCCCTATGCACTCTAACATCCCACTGGCTCTCCCCACTATCTTGTCACACTGTTTGGCCACCTCTAGGTCATCAGATATGATAACACCCAGGACTCATTCCTGTTTGGTGGTTGTCAGTACTACTCCCCCAATTTCATACTCTGACCCTGGGTTTCTATACCCCCAAGTGGAAGATTTAGCATTTTATTGCACTGAAACTTAATTGGCACTTTCTAGATCATGCCTCAAGTTTACCTAGATTTCTATTCTTTTTTTCCACACACCCCCGAGTGTCCACTCTATTGCAGATTTATGTGACATCTGCACAAAATGCACACCTTCCCTCTTGCTCCTCTGCAATGTCACTCATAAAGATATTAAAGAGGACTGGTCCCAGTACTGATACTTGTGGCACTGCACTAGTCACCCTCCCTTCCTTGTGGTGAACTCCATTTACCACTACTGTCTGTCACCTGTCCTCCAGCCAATTTCTTACTCAGTTTACCACTTTTAGTCCCACTCCCAGGCTGCCCAGCTTGTTTATGAGTCTCCTATGTGGAACAGTGTAGAAGGCCTTATTGAAATTTAGGTAGGCCACATCCACCGCTCCATCCTGATCTACTTCCCAGGTTATCCAGTCAAATAAATTTATAAGATTAGTTTGACATGACCTCCCACCTAGTGAAACAGTTGCTTCTATAGTAGGTGTACACGTCCTCCTTGTCAATCAGACAGCTACCAGACAAGGTGGTGAGTGGAAAGGCAGTGCAGGAGGCCATGGTCCTTTGTGATGGAGAATTGGGCCCATACTTTATAGTAATTTGTTGGGCTGTTCTATTGACTAAAGATAAATAAAATAGGAGTACGGTAACAACCCTATAATTAAGGTTAAGTAAGCTGTCTTGCACATTTATAACTTTGGCGCTGTTTAATAGCACCAAATTTGGCATGCATGGTCAGGCAGATACAGTCTCAAGACATGAAAAGTTCCATGACAGCATCTTGTTCATTTGAGATATGGAAAGCCAAAAAATGCAAAAAAAAAACCCACATACAAAAAAAAGTTTTGTTTTCCTATACTTCATATGATTTTTTTCCCTCTCATGCACAGCTTAGATGGTGCAGAATTTTTTCAAGAATCTTTCTACTGAGGTAGTACCTTTTGAAGGTTTCATGAACAAACATTATATGGTTCCCGAGTTACAAGGATTTTTGGATAACAGTCAAGCTTGAATGGTAAAAAACATGATCATGAGAGCTTTTTTTCATGAATTGCTTGACATGAAAAATAATTTATTGGCCATGTGAAAGAAAGTATCATAGCGGCCACTATCTTGTTTTGTTTTTAACTCAGAAACATTGAAAATATGTAAAAATTATGTATTTTCTAAAAAGAAACACCTGAACTTACATAAATGGGACCATTTAGAATGAACACATTTAAATCTTCATTAAACGATTAATTAAAAGGCATTAAAATAAAAAAAAATAAAGAAACACACGGAGATGAGAATCTAGATTCCTGAATTGAGCAAGCAACACAGATGGTGCAAAGACTAAAGTGCTCTGATGAGCACACATAGGGGAATGCCTATGAGGACCTGTCCTTGACACCAATTTCTGAAATTTTCTCAGCCAAATACAACCCCACTCGAGTGCATCTCCATGGTGGGATGCTTGTTTGGGAATACTGGTCACATGATTACCCAGCTGTCCCTTATAGAGCAGACTGAAGGGAAGAAGTCTGAGATCTTGAATCAGATTGTCCTAGTGTACTCCATTTCAGTACTGCTCTGTCAGGTTCAGGAACAACACCACTGCTGAGTCTGTACCTTTAATAGTTCCTCAGACCTCATTAAGCTATTTTTCATTGTGCCTCCCTATATTGCATTGTTTTCTGCCTTACCCCTTTCTCAGTGGCAGCCTACCTAGCTAGTACTCCACTAGAAGCTACTTACTTCTAATCCATTTGATTATCTCTGGGTTCCCCTTGTAAATGGGCATTTGATACTCTAGGAACAAGTTCTTATCCAGCCAACAAATCAAATAAATAAATTATCACTCGGTGTTCTGCTCCAATATTTTTGTTCCTGTTTTAGCCACACTTTGTTATTGTCTACAAACAGATGACTTCTGGTACTATTTATCTGCCTCCAGTAGCAACCACATGTGAGCATGGTTGGCATTAGATTTGTGTGGAATGATAAAAATTATGAATTTGTGGAATTTCAATGGAATTCTACAACATTCCATGAAATTTCATGGACTTTCGTCAGAATTTCATGGAATTTTTGAAATTATTAAATTGACCATAACTCAGTTGTCTATTGAGCTAGAGATCTGAACTTTGGCATGATTACTCGCTGATAGGTGCTCTAATGGTGTGTTAAATGTATTGACATTAGGATGCATTGTGTCAATTACAGGTGCTCAAAGTCTGTCTTTTTATTTTTTGTGGGAAAGTTCATGAGATTTTTATCTGTGTGTAACTCAGGCACCTTTGGAGCTAGAAATCTTTAACTAGGTACATATATAAATGTAGTAATAACCCCTATACTTGCAACATTGTATAATATTTCAATGAATCCTTTCAAAATTATACTAAAATAACTAGAATCAAAATTATGGCAAAATATTTGGCTACCTATACTGCAGCCCCCTTTAAAGCTTGATACTTAAAACTTGGTGCAAAACACATGTTGCATATTTCTCTAAATCCTAACACTGTGAAGAAATCTGAGTACACATTTTTAAAATTACATGGAAATAACTGAAAATTAAACTTTGGTTTAATGTCCGACCAACTTGAATAAATGATAAAAGATTAAATCCACAGCACAAAAAATCTTTTTCAGCAAAAATAACTGATTTATTGTGTTTTAATTCTACACTTGGTCAAGAGGGCGACAGTTTTGTGGCTGTTGCCATTTCCTCAGGCAAAAACAGTGTTAGATCTAAATAAAATGAATAAAAATATGTTTTACTCCTCACATCATTTAAATATTTCATAATATCAAGTGACTGTGTCTCGATCACCACATTCCAAAAGTGTATTAATTCTTTTAAGCCATTCAGTGTCCACGCCAAGGACCTTCCTATTTTAATTCTCTCATTCTTCATTTACTTTACTGTAGGTAGTTTATTTATAAAACCTGCCAAACTGTACCAAGCGAGTTTCCCCTTTTCTACAAAACCAGTTTGTTGAAAAAAGTGCAATGCTTTTGTTTTACTTAAATTTTTGGGGGAAATATATTCATATCCAAACTGAAGGATTCTCTTGTTTTTGCCTTGTTAATAAACATAGAAACATAGAAGTTGACTGCAGATAAGGACCGCAAGGCCCATCCAGTCTGCCCATTTCTTTTTCTACCTTATAAATGTGCCATTGGCCTTTGCTCTGTCAGTGGCCTATCTATTCATACTCATTTGTATTGCCCCTTATGCCTGGTCCCATGCCTGCTTGAAGCCCTGCACTGTATTCATAGCCACCACTTCTTGAGGAAGGCCATTCCATGCATCCACCACCCTTTTGTGAAAAGAATTTCTCACATTCCCCTTAATCGGCCCCTCTAATCTCATACTGTGTCCTCTTGTCCTGCTATTTTTTATATTTAAACATGTTAGACTCTTTCACCTTGTTAATGCCCTTAAGGTGTTTGAATGCCTCGATCATATCACCTCTCTCCCTCCTTTGCTCAAGGGTATACATGTTGAGCTCTGTTAATCTGTCCTCATATTTCTTCTGATGCAGTCCCTGCACCATTTTGGTTGCCCTTCTCTGGACTGCCTCAATTTGGTTAATGTCCTTGTGAAGGTGTGGCCTCCAATACTGCATGCAGTACTCCAGATGGGGCCTAACCAGTGTCTTGTAAAGAGGGATTATTACCTCCCTCTTACGACTTGTGATACCCCTACTAATACACCCTAACACCCCCCTAGCCTTACCTACTGCTTTAGAGGTCTGCTTGGATGATTTCAGGTCATCAGTGATGATGATGCCCAAGTCTCTTTCTTCCTTTGTAACTGCTAGCAACTCCCCACCCAGCCTATAGGTGGCTTCAGGGTTTCTCTTCCCTATGTGCATGATCTTGCACTTCTTTGCATTAAATCCCAGTTGCCACTCTTCTGACCATTTTGCTAGTTTATCCAGATCTCTTCTCATTCTGTTCACCCCATCTGGATCATCTACTCTGTTGCAGATCTTGGTGTCATCTGCAAACAAACAAGCCTTACCCTCTAGTCCATCTGCAAGGTCACTAATGATGATGTTGAAGAGGACTGGCCCCAGGACTGATCCCTGAGGTACCCCACTTGTGACTTGCATCTCTTCTGACTGTATGCCATTTACCACCACTCTCTGTTTTCTGCCCGTCAACCAGTTTGCCACCCAGTTGACCAACTTCTGACCCACCCCAAGCCTACCCAGCTTATTTATCAATCTTCTATGTAGAACAGTGTCAAAAGCTTTGCTGAAGTCAAGGTAGGCAACATCAACTGTTCCCCCTTGGTCTGCCACTCTGGTTACCCAGTCAAAGAAATCTATGAGATTAGTTTGACAGGACCTTCCTTTTGTAAACCCATGCTGTCTTGGATCCTGTGCCCCTATGGATTCCAGGTGTTGCACTATCCTTTCCTTAAGGAGTGCCTCTATAATCTTGCCCACTACTGAGGTAAGACTGACTGGTCTGTAGTTCCCTGCCTCCTCCCTGCTACCACTCTTGTGGAGCGGGATCACATTGAGCCCTTCTCCAGTCTTCTGGGACCTCTCCTGTGCTCAGAGACTCACTAAACAGTTCTGCTAATGGCTCTGCTAGTTCCACCTTTAGCTCCTTAAGTACCCTGGGATGTATGCCATCAGGTCCCATTGCCTTGTCCACCCTGAACTTAGCAAGCTCTTGTAGGACCCTTTCTTTTGTGAAGGGAGTAGTGCTCACCTCCCTCCCCCTGTGTCCATGGTGCTGAGCTGTGGGCCCTGCCCTACCTTCTCTTCAGTAAATACTGAGCAAAAGTATCTATTTAGGATAGATGCTTTTACATGGTCCTCCTCCTCACATGCTCCCTTTTCTCCATTTAGCTTAGCAATACCCCCTCTGGACTGTCTCCTTTCACTAATGTATCTATAGAAAGTCTTGTCACCTTCTTTTACTGTTCGTGCTAGTGTTTCCTCAGTTTTGGACTTTGCCTGCCTTACTGCCTTCCCTGCTTCCCTTAGGGCAGTTTGGTATGCCTCCCTATCTTTATCCCGCTGTGTTCCCTTCTATTTCCTGAAGGCCAGCCTTTTGGCTCTGACCTTTTCTGCTACTGTATTTGAGAACCAAAGTGGTTTCCTTCTTCTCTTGTACTTCCTTTTCTGTCTAACACAATGGGATGTTGCTTCAAGTATTGCATCCTTAATGCTTGCCCACCTTGCCTGTACCCCCTCACCTGTGTTTCTTTTTGCCAGGGCAAGCTTAACTCTGTTGGCCATCTTATCAAAGTCAGCTCCTCTGAAGTCCCATATTTTTGCCTTGGAATGGGATGATTTAGATGTAGTAGCCAAATTGAACCATACCATGTGATGGTCACTGGCCCCCAGGTGACCTTCTACCTGGAGATCTGTGATCCCTTCCCTGTTAGTCAGTACTAGATCTAGGATAGCCCTGTCTCTTGTGGGTTGTTGTACCAGTTGTTTGAGGCCCTCCCCCTGCAGGGAATCCACTATGTGTCTAGTTCTGGCAGATGTTCCTGCTGGTATTGTCCAATCTGTATCTGGCATGTTGAAGTCTCCCATTATCAGAACCTCCCCTTTAGCTGTCATGTTTTGTATATCTTCTAACAGTAATGTGTCTATGTCCTCCCCCTGGTCTGGAGGCCTGTAGACAACCCCAGTTCTTATGGCTGTCCCATTTCCTGTTTCCAGGGTGACCCACAGTTCTTCTGGCTCCTTATGAGTATTCTGAATTTCTGTAGCTTTGATATTTTCATTGACATACAGGGCCACTCCTCCCCCCCCCTTTTTGCACCTCGGTCTCTTCTGAACAATACATAGCCAGGTACTGAAGTCTCCCAAATGTGGTTACTGGTAAACCACGTCTCACTAATTGCTACTATGTCCAGTTTAGCCTCTGACATTATTGTCTGCAGGCCTGGGATCTTATTTCCCAGGCTGTGAGCATTTGTGTACATGATTTTCCATTGGCCAGATTTTGGTGTGTTAGTTGTTGGGTGAGGTTTGGCATTACCCCTGTGCATTGTATGGGGAGACAAACCTTTTTTCTTACCTGGTGATGCAAATGAACTGCAAACATGCTGAATCCCTGTTTGACCACTAGCTGAGGGGGGAGGGGTGTTCTTCCCATTCGACGTATGGGGTGCTGCACCCCTCTCCCCATTTGCTAGTTTAAATATTCTGCAAAGATGTCAAACCTCTGCCCCAATGCACTGACTCCCTCCTTAGTCAGATGGAGTCCATCAAATTTAAAGAACTTTCGCTCCCAGAACTGTTGCCAGTTCCCTACAGGTCTGTGTCCTTTTTCCTGGCCTCAGCCCTTGAGCCACATGTTTAACTCCCCTATCTCCCCTTCTCTGACCTTCCATCCATCTTCCCCCCTCTCCCAGACTGGCAGGATCTCAGAGAAGGAAATGCCGGATGAAATGGATGATAGTTTGTCACCCAGCCTGGTCAGGTGTTCCTTGGTCTCCACAACTGACCGGCGGGCTATAGATCATTAGTACCTATGCGTACTAGGACATCAATGTTTTCTCCTGCTTTGTGAACAATTTTAGCAATGCGGTCAGTGTCTCTCCATGCTGATGTACCTGGGAGACATCTGACTATTACCCCTGGCTGGAGATGGGTATCAACTCCCCGAATCATGGAGTCTCCTATGATCAGAAGTTTTTTGGATTCCCTTTTGCTTTTTTTGTTTTGGTTCATGATTTGGGTGAGTTTTGTTGTGCTAGCTCCTGTGCCACAGTGTCCTGCTCTGCAGTGTCTTCTGCCTCTTTGTTTGATTTCAGAGATAGAGGCAGATACCTGTTTGTAGTGTTTATATGGTTTTTGGAGGTAATATGTTGGAGAGCAGAGAGTGATGGGGCACCCGATTTGCCCCTCCTAACCACCTGCCAACCTCCTGGTCCAACTACCCTCTGCGGTCAAAGTTTTTCTGTTGGATCCTGGGGAAATGGTGGGTGGTTCTTATAATGTATTTCCTCTTGAATATGAAATTTGAGGCGTGCAATCTCTGTCCATGCTGCCCGAAGCTGAGCCCTAAGATCTCCAATGGGCCAGCATGTAGGACAGTGTCCTAAATCCTGTAAGACTGTCCTTCTGAAAAATTGTTCCACAGTACCTGCAGTTAATGATATCCATTCCAGATAAGTTGCTGGGTTTATAACCTAATCAGAGTAATTAGAAGGAAAAAAAATGCAAGCAATAGTTTGATTGTGTTTTGTTTTTGTTTAACTTGTTATAACAAGTTAAATTACTAGTGCCCCTGTAAATGAGCTCACCTTGTGGATGCCCCACTGATCCGACCCTTCCTGCTCTGCCACAGGAAATGTCACAACTGTGGTACCCTATTAAAGGAGTGTAGTGTGGGGTGGTTGGGGATGCGGGTGGGTGGCTGGGCTCTACCCCTCTGAAAAAGAAGAACCACGGACGAAAGAACAAAGAGGTAAGAGCAGAAACAATCAGTCAACAACAAAATGCAGTAACCCTGAAAGCTTATCCTAATGTTAGATAAAACTGTAAAACCTGTAAAGCACCACCTGTAATAATTTCAGAGAAGATATACGCTGTAAGAAACACTTTGCTACAGAGAAAAATAAAGCAATGAAATGTTAGCAACAAACAGTAGCAATCCCTGTGAGTAAAAAATAAAAACAACACCATACAGTAAATCTGCTTAGCCAAAAGAAGTCCTAATCCTTTTCCCTTGCTCTGGTAAGGTTTTCTACTCTGCCTTTCAAGCAGTCTTGGAAGGAAAGAGCTCAGGTGAAGCTAGGTGCCTTGGCCAGCAAACCAAGTCTTCTACCTCCAAGATATCAACTAACCTGACCTTTTAACCCTTCTTTCTGTTGGAAATTACTGACAGTTTGCCAGCTCCACCCCTCACATACACACCTAATCCTTTGGAAGAGCTGTGGGAGGAAAGCAATTAGCTCCTTCAATGTGAGAAGGAGACTGAAACACCTCTGAGACAACAAACCTTTTCAACAAAAAAAAAAAACAAGAATAAAATAAAACAGTGTCGAACAGTAATTTTGCTTAGCCTAATGATAAAAAAGTCACAAAAATGTAAGCTCCACCTGTAATAATTTCAGAGAAGATATACCCTGTAAGAAACACTTTGCTACAGAGAAAAATAAAGTAGTAACAGAAGATATACCTTGCAAAAGACAATTTGAATAAGAAGATTACAGCAATAATCTGTTAGCACACACCTGTAGGCACACCTTGTAATAATGCAGAAGAAGGTATACCAGCAACAACAATTTGAATCAGAGAAAAATAAAGCATAAAATGTTAGCAACAAACAGTAGCAATCCCTGTGAGTAAAAAATAAAAACAACACCACACAGTAAATCTGCTTAGCCAAAAGAAGTCTTAATCCTTTTCCCTTGCTCTGGTAAGGTTCTCTACTCTGCCTTTCAAGCAGTCTTGGAAGGAAAGAGCTCAGGTGAAGCTAGGTGCCTTGGTCAGCAAACCAAGTCTTCTACCTATATGTATAGATAGAGAAAGCCTATAATGAGTGAGGTCCCTTCCTCTAGCCTTATAATAGTGATGGTGACACCTTTATAATTTTAAATGCCTTATGTGCTATAGTGTCATAGATACATAGACAGTGTCGGCAGATAAGGGCCTACGGCACACCCAGTCTGCCCATTTGAACTTGTAAGTTTACTTTATGTTTTCCTAGAAGTCTGTTGCCCCTTAACCCTGACCTTCAGAATTCCTTTATGTCTATCCCATGTATTCTTAAATCCTGTGATTGTTTTCAGACCCCACCACTTCCTCTGGCAGGGTGTTCCACTTGTCCACCACACATTCTGTGAAGAAATTCTTCCTCATGTTTCCTCTGCATCATCTTCTCTCCAACTTCATCCCATGCCCTGTAGTCCTGGAACATCTTTTTCACTTAAAAATAGTGTATTCCTGCACCCTGTTCCTCCCTGTAAGATACTTGTATGTCTCTATCATATCCCCTCTCTCCTCCAGTGAGGACATATTTAATTCCTTCAACCTGTCCTCATAGGACTTGTGATGTAATCCATGTACCATCTTTGTTGCTCTCCTCTGAACCTTTTCTGTACACTGTACTCCAGGTGGGGCCTCACTAGTGTCTTGTATAGTGGAATTATGACCTCCCTTTTCCTGCTGGTGATGCCCCTGCCTATGCATCTTAGCATCCTATTTGCTTTATCTGCTGCCTTGTCACACTGTTTCCCTACCTTGAGGTCATCACAGATGATAACCCCAATATCCCATTCCTGCTTGGTGCATGCTATATCCTCATCCCCCCAACTGATATATTACGTCATGGTTTTTGTGCCCCATATGCATTATCTTGCAGTTCTTTGCATTGAATTTTAACTGCCAAACCCCTGACCTTTCTTCAAGTTTCTGCAAGTCTCTTCCCTTTCTGTCTACAACCTCTTGTGTCTCTACTCTGTTACAGAGCTTTGTGTCAATAGTAAACAGGGAAATTCTGCCTTCTAGGTCCTGCACAATGACACTGCTGAAGATGTTGAATAGGACCGGTCCCAGCACTGATCCCTGGGGCACTCCACTGGTCACTTTTCCCTCTGTGGAGTGACAACCATTTACCACCACCCTCTGTGTCTTGCCGCCCAGCCAGTTACCTACCCACTGCACTACTGTCCTGCCCACACCCATATTCCCCAGTTTGTGTAATAGTCTTCTATGTGGCACAGTGTCAAAGGCCTTGCTGAAGTCCAGATAGGCCATGTCCACTGCCCTCCCCTGATCCACCTCCGTAGTCACCCAGTCAAAAAATTCAACGAGGTTGGTCTGACATGACCTCCCCCTGGTGAAACCATGCTGCCTTGGGTCCTGTAGTCCATTGACAACCAGATGTTCCACCAATCTCTCCTTCAGTAGTGCTTTGATCTTCCCCACTACCGAGGTGAGGCTGACTGGTCTTTAGTTCACTGCTTCCTCTTTGTTCCCACTTTTGTATAAGGGGACTACATCTGCTATCCTCCAGTCATTGGGTACCTCCCCTGTTTCCAGTGATTGATTAAACAGGATTGCCAGAGGTTCAGCCACCACCTCTCTTAGTTCTTTAAGGACCCTGGGGTACACCCCATCTGGTCCCATTGCTTTATCAACTCTTATTACTTCCAGTTCCTTCAGGACCCTTTCTCATGTAAAGGGATTTGTGTCCATTTCTGAACCATTTCCACCCCTTGTACTCCCTTCAGACCCATTGTCCTCCTCTTCCTTCAGTAAAGACTAAGCAGAAACACCTGTTCAATATGTCAGCTTTACTGTTGTCATCCTCCATGCGGCCCCCATCCTCCCCCTTCAGTATCACTATCCCTCCCTTTGCCTTTCTTTTTTCACTTATATACCTGTAAAATGTTTTGTCCCCTCTACCCACTGATTTTGCTATGTGCTCTTCTGTCTGAGCTTTGGCTTCCCTTACTGATGTCCCTGCCTCCCTTTGCTTCTCCTGGTACTTCTCCTTCTCCCCTTCTGCCTGTGTCTTTTTGTATTGCCTGAATGCAATCTTTTTGTCTTTCACTTCCCCTTAGAATCTCTCAACACCTATGAGATGCCTGATGCCATTTCATTTGCTACAAATAGATATGTATATTTCATTTTGTGATTCATAGAACAGACTTCATTAGTCACATATCCTACAGGCAGCCTATATTGTCTAATACAGTGTACAGACTGCTCATGAATGACTATTGCATACACAAATGTTATGCCAAGATAGATCCAAAATTGCTAGCTTCCCTGTTGTCATATTACTATACAAGGTACACTTCTGTGTGATATACTCAATTCCCCTTCCAGTTATCTTCAATCTCTAAAAAAATATTATCTGTCCCTTCATAAAAACTCCTATTAGATTTCTCAACATGGCAGTTTCTGCACGTTCATTTAAACAAGTAGTTCCAATCCTCATGTACCTGACCCCATTCTATCACTCATTAGGTAAGGCATTCCAATCCTTATGCACATGCTAATCTATATTTTCATAGTTTATCGTTGCATTATATCCCAATGCTGCATCATTTTTTTTCCAGGGTTAACCATCACTATAAGTTGAAACAACAATATTTACGACTTACAACTAGCTTGCCTTGTTCCTGCTTCAAATTTTACTGTCTCCTCATTCCTGCCTTCTAACTTCTGGTGAACAGATTCATTTCTTTATGAACTAGGTAGTATAAAAAAAGTGGAATTTTTTACAAACTTTGAGCCAATTCTTAAATAGTGCTTATTGTACGTCCTGCCAAAATATCAAAGCTTCTCATATGCTTAAAAAATAGAAAACTCATTCAGGCAGTCTGCTAGCAGAGTTCATGGCATCTTTATGGAGCTTGGAGCACCCAAACTCTCACACAGGTTAAATACAGGCGATCGGTTGGGGGGAGAAACAACATCAGCAGTAACGTAACTGTCCTGCCCAGTCCAGGATTCAGCCCTCTTTTTCTCTCCCCTAGAATGGTGGAGAGAGCAGCCACTACTGAGGCTCAGCAGTGGAGTGGTAGTGTGGGTGGGACCACTCAAGCCATACAGTGGTGGCCAGAAGGTGGATCACCCCCCACCCTTGGCTACTTGCCATACAGAATAAAACATTTTATGTAATTTTTTTTTATAGAAGATAATCCTGAGGAGCCCCTCTATTTCTGACTTTATTTATTATTGATACACAATTATTATGGTCATATATAATATATTAGAAGGGTGATTATTCCATACATATTATAGTAGATAAAGGACCAGAGTGTGGCAAAGGAATGCAAGAGATACACCCATGAGAAACTTTTGATCCCTGATACTGCCATCATTAGATCTTCAAAAGATATAATAGAAAATACTATTGTTAATTTTCCTACCGTATGATTCTCATGAGAGGTGAAAAAGGTCAAATACTGAACATTTCTAAATGTCGCACTATACCCATGGTTATTATGTATAATATTGTGTTGTTTACTCATATTTTTTAGACATTGAAGATAGACAGAAACACAGACAGACAGAGACACAGACAGACTGATATATACTGTATTATACAGGCACTGTGGTGCCTGTATAGTTATGGTGAGTAGAGTGTTTAATGTTGAAACCAGATTCCTGCACCTTAATAGCTTTGGTGCTTATGACGAAATTGCATTACATTTGACCTCTGAGCATGCTCAGTAGCATTTTCAGGATAGCTGTCTGCTGTGAACAAAGAATTTTTGTTTGTGACCCGATTTTATTTTTGTTAAAAAAGGGTATTTATATTTGTGAGAAAATTGTTATGGTCATGAGTGCCACCATCTTGTTTTTTGTTTTGGGGAAAAAAATTTATTGAAACACATAAACATTATATATTTTTTGGAAAACAAACACCTGAATCTTTGTTAAATGGGACCCATTTAATTAGATTTTGGGGTTTGCTTGGGGAAAAATGACCCAGAAATAAGTTTTCTGTGCACCCTGAATACCTTTGGTCACCAATTTAAGGAGAGTTTGGATTTTAATGTCATGCAACAAGAATTGTTTGTTCACAAGAAAGTGTGAACAAAGAATCTTGTAAGCAAAGAATTTTTGTATATATCACAATCTGGACTTTGTAACCAATATGAACTGTTCTCATAACTTAGCCATTTTTTTAACACTTTTTCACTAAATTATCAGAAGTCTTATTTTTAAGTCCCTTAGATTAACACAGTCGGTGAATACTGTCACTTCCACCTCCAAATGAGTTTTTATGGTGTTACACCATAAAAAGCACTTTGAAGGTTGGATTCCAAGTCCATCACTCCTGTGGATGTCATGGAGGCTTAAAATATATGTTCTGTTAATTTGAGACATAAATATTGAAAACCATGATGTGAGCTGCTGTATAATTCTAGTGGTGCACACAATATGTTGGACTACATGATTTGCATTAGGTCTAAGGGCCCTATACAAATTCTGAAGATGCATGTAACACCATGCCAAATTGTGCACACACAGAGGGACCCATATGTACATTAAGCTAATGTATATAAGACTTTTGTATGGTATTTGTCTAGGAAGCCAACACAAATTGCCCACCCACATAATACAAGAGTGGAGCAAGGCTCCTGCATGCAGAAGTGGGTTGTTGTACTTTGGGTATCATGGATTTCTATCTGCAGCAAGAAGTGACTGTGCATGTCTTTTAATGCGCATGTGTATCTGTGGCTACAGAGGAGCCAGTTGCTATGCAGTCTGAAGTACTGTTGTAATATGAGCTTATTGACTTTCTCAAAAAGAAAGGAAATGAGTTCCTAAAAACTGCATTAATACCAGTTAGGGTTCAACTTAATGCAACAAAAGTAGGAAAATGTGATGTTAGGGTTTTAAACCTTAACTCACTGCAACAGTAAAAAGACAAGATCACAGAAGCAACCATAGACAGCCACCATCAGATAAGACATACAACTGTTTCTAGATGACACAAATGCAGTAACACTAATGTTGTACCTTCAAAAATATTAAGTAAAAAACTGGCACCAGTACATGCTGCAAAAATATGTATTACACAAAAAGACTTATGTATCAAATATAGTTATCAAAGACACAGAGTACTCAAAATAAGACTGAACAGAAGCAGTATATTGGGAGATAGAAAACCCCCCTAACCGGTTTCAATGGGGGGGGGGGGCAAGCTGCTTGTAATGTTAATTTTATACACAGATAAATAAATTTAGATAATTTAGTAGTAAACTACCATTAAACACTAACCAGTGTGAATAACACTAAATAGTTCATAACTACTAGAAAAAAGTGACACAAGCATACCAGTTAAAACCAATAACAAATGCTGATTTAACAAGTGGGATTTACAAGAGAATTTCCAACTCCTGGCACTTCATGATCTCAGGGAAATCTCTTTCTGTGCTGTGTTCTGGACTGAATTTTTTCCCCCACCCCCTCCTCCACCTCCTCACAGTATTAAATAGACCCTTTCTCGGCCCCTTTCCACAGCCTAGCAGCTGATTGGTCATTCCGCTGCTGCACATTCTTATGGCTATTGGCCTCCCTGTCCTCAATACCTGACCTGACCCACTCTCTTACTGCCCTTTTTTAAAGCAATCTCACCCACAGGGTTGCACATTTGCTTTCAAGGTTTTTCTCCAGCTAGAAGTACGTGACATTATTTGCTACATCTTGTGTGGTGTTTCTTTTCAGACCCCTGCTATTCACCTCTATCCACAAATTCTTCCATGATAGCTATGGCTGGAAGAATACTGCCCCCTGCTGACACTGAGCCTGGTTCTCTTTTTATTGGCTCTTCTCACTGCTAGACCTTGCTCTCCTGGCAGTGCTAAACTGACTTCCACACTATCTGACTTTACCTACTCGAACCTACTTGTGTCACAAGTCAAGCAGCATGACGTGACTCCTCTATTACTCACTAGGCATCTCTTATACTTGGCTGCTGACTTTGCCTCTAAACGCCTTTGGCAGAACATGCTACTGGTACCACCTCTTTTCCCACTGAAACTATTGTATCTTGTGCTCCTAGCCTTGTTATTATCTGGGGACATCGAAACAAACCCTGTCCACCTGTTACCCACTGTCTTTCTGAATATGGACCAGTTAAATATGGAAGGCCTTCGTATAGCACACTTAAACATTCAAAGCCTTCTCTGTAGCTTTACTGAGCTTGAGGCATGGATATCCGTATATGAACCTGACATTCTCTGTCTGACTGAAACTTGGCTAAATCCCTCTACTACTGACTCTTCCTGTTCTCTTTCTTACTATTCCCTATTTTGAGGAGACAGACTGTCTTGAAAGAGGGGAGGTGGAGTTGCGCTCTGTTTCAAAAACAACCCGAATATGTCCATAATGCAATGTTCAGTTACCTTTAACTGCAAGTTTTTACATACCCTGCTTCTACTTGGAACCAAAAAGATTCACTTAATATGGGCCTACAATCCTCCTAAAGCAGGTCAACTAGGATGCTCCATACTACTTGAGTACTCTACCTCTGCAGCTGGCCAAAATGAACTTATTATTCCTGGTGACCTCAACCTAAATTGACTGGGGAAAAATAAAAGTGCACTGGTATCTCTAGTACATGGATTTAACATGCACCAGGTAATTGAAGATCCCCCCAGGCTGACCCAGTCACCTGCTGCTGAAACACTTATAGACTGGATACTCACAAATCGACCTGCTAGAATTACCACCTCAGGTGTGCTCCCTGATTCTAGAAGTGACCATTCCCCTGTGTTTTGCATATGGGGAACATCGGTGATTCCAGCCTCCTCGCCACGCTACATCACCTTCCAGGATTTTTCCACACTTGATCAAGCAAGCTTTCTACATGATATCTCTTCTGTAAACTGGATCCCTATTATCCAGTCCCAAGACATTGAATCTGCTCTCAGTCTCTTTCTTTCTATATTCTTATCCCTTCAGGACATACATACACCTAAACAGAATTGACATGTTAGGGCCAAACAGACTAGGTGGCTGCACAAGGAACTTCGTGCCTCCCTCTGGGCATGTGACAAAAGTTGGAACTGCTACAAAACCTTGGGTCAGCAAAATGAATATGACACTTACAGAAAGCAGTGCAACATGTTCAAAAAACAAATCTGGCTTGCTAAAAGCTTATACTGCAAAGGTCTATTGCTGGAAGCTGCTGGGGACCCAAAGAAATTATGGACATATGTAAAATCCGTCCTGGGCTCAAACCAGTCTCAACACATGAATGATACGGTCCTCAATGGTATGCACTGCAATGACCCCACCACCATTGCAAATTCTTTCAACAAATACTTTACTGATCTCACCAAATACACTGCCTCTTTCACAGCAAATCACATCCTGATGCCCATTACTCACACAAACGTGCCCATACATCCACCCTTCTATTTTAAGGCTATTCCAAATGCTGATGTTCTAAAACTACTAAAGTCAATCTCTGATAGTACTAGTGTGAGCTCCAGCTACCTAGAGCCTAAACTCCTGAAGCTGGCTGTTCCTTTTATTGTGGCCCCATTGGCTAAAATCTTTACACTGTCTCTCTGCCACGGTCATGTTCTGGACATATGGAAATTGGCAAAAGTCACCCCAGTCTTTAAGAAAGGTCACAAGAAGGACATAGCGAAGTATAGGCCCACAACCATTCTGTCAGCACTAAACAAAATACTTAAGAAATTAGTGGTGATACAGGTCTTTGAGTTCCTCTCTAAATATAACCTCCTATCACCTGTTTAACATGGTTTCCACAAGGGGCATAGCACCTCTACCACTCTGATGCAATTTACAAATGATACCCTTACTGCTATGGATCATGGTCTCATGACTGGTGCAATGTTCATTGACCTCTCAAATGTGTTTGATCTTGTAGATCACCCTCTTCTGCTTGATTGCCTTAGCTTCACTGGTTTCTCGGAGCAAGCCACAAACTGGTTCCAGAGCTACTTAAGCAATAGAAGACAACAGGTAAATTTTAACTCTGCAGTGTCAGACTCTGCGCCTGTCAATGTTGGTGTTCCTCAAGGCTCCATCTTGGGGCCTTCTCTCTTCTCCATTTTTATAAATGACATATCTTCTAACACCCCTTGGTGCTCAACAATCTTGTATGCAGATGAACTGGTGCTCCACACCTCCTCTGCAAACATAGAAAAAATAAATAGTCGACTAACATCTGCATTTCTCATAATGCAAGAATGGATTCACAACAAAAGGCTAGTCTTAAACATAAGTAAAACTCAGGACATGCTCTTCGGATCTGCAACCAAACTTAGAACAAACCGCAACCTTTTCAACAACTCCTGTGCAAATGGTTCCCCCCTTACAAAAGTAACCTCATTCAAGTATTTAGGTGTCCTGCTTGATGAAATACTCAACTTTGAGCAACACATCATCAACACCTGCAAGTCAGGAAACTCCAAACCTGGAATAGCCTATAGGACTAGTCGGATGCTTACCCCCTCAGCTAGGCTGGCTATTTATAGGGGTATCCTACTTCCATCCCTTGCATATGGTACAATCACCTACATAAATGCTTTGAAAACACCCTAAGTAAGTGGGATACAATGTACAATAGTATCTGTCATTATGCCTCAGCTTCCCCACATTTGAAGCACCATTGCTTGCTATATGCAGACCTTAGATGGCCTTCTCCATCTGCCAGTCAACTCCTTGCCCTTGGTACTCTGCTGGACAACATCATCAGAACTAATCTACCTACCTCTCTTGCATGCATGCTGGTGCCTCTGTCCCCCACCTATGGCCCCCGCTCTACTGAAGTCTCTACTATACACCCCTAGATGCAGAACCCTAAAAGAAACCTCAGCTTTCTCCTGCCTGGCCCCCAAATATTGGAATTCCCTACCTCTTGATGTTTACTCTGCACCTAGTCATATTGCTTTTAAAAAGATGTATCACACTCTTCTCGTCAAACACGCCTTGTGTTCTTGGTTTAAACCCCCATAGGGTGCTCGACATCCCTTTCCTTAGCTCTCAAAATGTTCAGTTTTGCTCTGACCCCTTGTTACTGTTATATGTTCTGTACCACTTATCATGGATTATGTGTTAAAACTCTACTGCACTATAATTTTATGCTTACTATGTTTTGTGCTATCATATTTTCCTGTCATTGTCTCTGTCATATTAGCAATACTGTTTAAGTCACAGAACATTGTGTAGGCTTTTTCCTTGTGTGGTTGATTACCTCTGAACTATACCTGTTATTTGTTTTGTCTGCCAATTTTGTATTGAAACCTTCCAGGTCGTGTCTGAAAATAGTCAAATTTTGTGACTATGACACCTTACCCAGTAAACAAAAAATAAGTAAATAAAATAAATAAATAGCAGAAACAGCTACTGAAGGTCCAAAGCAGGTCTTCAGATATCTATTGAATTGTCTCTGCACTTCCAATTAGCCCAGAAGTAGAGCGGTCTCCTGAGTGCTGCTAATAAACAGAGAGAAAAGACATTTATTAGTGATTTATAATAACAAGTAGACAAAAAGAGAACATATGAACATAAGAAATTTGCCAGCAGATAAAGGCCTAGAGGTCTATCAAGTCTGCACGAATGTGCAACTAGCACCCCAACAAAAAATAACTACTCCTGAAGCTAAGTTATTTATCTATGGCTATGTATAATCAATGGCATACATAATCAATCCTCTCATTAAGTCCACGGGGTAGAGAGCTCTCAGTTGTATGATCCACAGGGCCTCCTTCATCAGGAATAAATCATTTAGATGGGCACCTCTCTTCCTAATTTTACCTTTTCAATAAAAATGGACTTGAACAGGTGCTTATTGGCATCATTTTGTAAGTAAATATGATGTGCCAAAGCATTCACCAACTCCATTTTTTCCATATTCTTTAGGTGCTCATCTACACATATTTTAAAACTGTGAATAGTTGATACATAAGTCTTTTTGTGCAATAAATATTTTTGCAGCATATACTGGTACTGGTCTATCTGTTTTTATTGCTTCTGATTTAAACCAGTTACAGCCTATGGAGCACTTTGTTTGGTTGCCCTTTCAGTCCTTCTGTCAGCCCAAGACTCACCAGAAGGTCTAGTAAAGCAGCCTTCCAGGTCACTTTTCATCACACAACACAAGGGCATTGGTCCTTTGGGTGTAGGGCCCCCTCTGGCTAAATTCTCTTAATGCTGCACTCATTTCAGAACCCAAGCTTGAACCCTTCAAGCATCAACTGTGCACATATCTTACCTCAATCAGTGAGTGTGACTGTGATCCCACCTCCTAAAGCTGTCTCATGAGCATCTTAAAGTTCCTCGTGCCTTACCCCTAAGCCTGGGTGGATATCTCCTCAGACCAGTCTCTCCTCTGCACCCATTCCCATGAACAAGTGACACATCTGTGCCATCTCTCCTCCTTCAGTGATCTCCTTTTCTTCTTACTGCACTGACAACACCCTCTGGGTTGCTCCTCCCATGACATCATGAAGCTCTGGCACCTGCCCTGCTCCACCCCTTGATCTCCAACATATTTCTTCCTTCCTCCCCCACCCTACCCCACTTAGTCTCCCCCCACAGTCCCTGCCCCTGCCCTTCTCTCCTATACCCCACATATCCCTCCCTTCCTTTCTTTAATTTCCACTACCCCTCACTATCCCCCCATTGCCCAGTATCTCCTACTTTGGGCTATCTCCTCAAATTGTAGATACTAACACTTTGTGTTTAATTCTTGCAAATTGCATTTTTCTGTGTAGTTGTAAATCCATTGCTTAATTTGTTTGCCTACTGTTTTAATCCTTGTAATAATGCTATTCAGCTTAGCTTCTTCAATTACACCCCTCCTGTTACCCCATCTCCCTTCCTCCCTTCCTACCCCTCCCTCCCAGTCCCACTGCTGCTACCCCCCTCTCCAGCTCAATATCAACTATTTTCACTATCAATTAGCATTGCTTCTCTTCCTGACTCTTGTACTCTGCTTACTACCCCTCACTGCACTTTTGCATACTGCACCTTAACCTGTCCCACCTGTCGACAATGCCACTTGGCTGCTCCCGTCTCTGCACAGATGATTGCCCATCCATGTCTTCATAACTCTTATCCACTTACTACCTGTCCCTCTTACCTCACTTTAGAACTCTAAAGACTAGTTTAATTTCAATTGTAATTACCAATCTGCCTGTTAGATGTTTGCCTGCATGTACCCTAATGCCTTACTTATGCCTTTCTGTCTCTTCACTGTTGTACCATCTGTTTCTTAATTGTACCTTGAAGTGGAACCTATTCAAAAGAGCCTCTGGCTCAAAGGTGTTAAACCAAAAATTTTAATAAACTTGAACTTGAATTCAAGTCTCCTGTCTTGTTTGTAATGCACTGTGTGTTTCTATTGCATAATAGTCTGAAACATTGTTATTTGTTACTACTCTATCTTAATTACCTGTAACCATATGATGTGGAACCTTTGTAAAGGAGCAGTCATGCTCAAAGATTGTTAATCCTAGATTCCATAAATAAACAAATAAATTCAAAAATATGCATACAGCACACTGCACATAAAAAAATATTCTATCAGTTCTGTTTAGACACATAACAGTGTGACTGAAGATGCTTGCTGTGTATGTTTACATTGTGAATGTGTATTTCTGGCTGCAGAAGCACTGACTCTACAGGGGCCTGCACTTCTGCAGACAGAAGTAGTGGTGCAATTTGGGTATTGTGGGTTTGTACCTATTGTTGTAGAAGCACAGGCCCCAGAGGGGTCTGTGCTTCTGCAGCCAGAAGAGGGTGTGTATGTCTTGCCCTGTACATGTTTATCTATGGCTGCAGAGACCTGTGCTTCTGCAGACAGTAGCAGAGCTAGGAAAAATGAGAAAATTCTGAATTTGTGGAATTTTTATGAAATCCTGTGAAATTTCCTCAAATGTTTGTGAATTTTTTGGGAATTTTCTAAACCTCCTTAATTGGCCATAACCTTGTCCATTTTATAGCTAGAGGTCTAAAATATGGCATGAGTATTGTCTGGTATGGGCCCTAAAAGCATACAACATTTGATAACATTTGGATGAAGGATGGGGAAGTTATAGTGGCTCACAGTACGGCAATTTAATATTCATGTGAAAAATTCTGAAAATATCGATATGCACACAACTTTGTCACCTACGGAGCTATATCATAGAAAATGTAGATGCACACATGCTTGGAAGAGTCATAGAAACTGCTAAATAGAGAAGTAATGGTTATGTAAATTGTAATTTTTAGCCAAGGCCTTAGTCCTGACACCACTTCTCGGGCTCACTTCGGAACCCGTGTCATCAGCATGATGCTCTGATGCTAAGCCATGGGAGTTGCCTTAAAACCTAATATTTAGGGTCAATGAACTTAAGATTGGTTATATTCTATTCTCTAGTTTTTAACTTACAGAGGTTTAAAATTCTGCAGTTTACATAATTGCAAAATGTAATTTTAGAATTTCTGAATGTTTGGAAGTTTATAACTCAGTCACCTTTATAGCTAGAGATCTGAAACTTGTTAAACATATATGTGGGCCTGGGTAAAGTCACCTTACAAAATGTGGTGGAATATGGACAAACACATTTAGTTTACATACTTTACTGTAATTCTAAAAGTTTTGAAAGTTTGGAGGCTTATTACTCAAGTCATCTTTAAAGACAGAGATCTGAAATTGGCATAAGTCTGTATGGGTATTGGTAAAGGTAGTCTACCAAACATAGTGCAATTTGGACAAATACTTGTTAAGTTAGATTGAAATAACAAAAATCACAGTTTTGGCAAAATTTCATGAAATGTCACAGAAGCAAAATCAATATTTTGCCAGAATTCTGCTTGCAGAAGATACATTTCAGCCAGCCCTAGACCACAGTGTTGTAATTGGAGCGTCATGTATTTGTATCTGTGCTTCTGCAACCAGCAGGGGGTATGTACTGTATGTATTGCACTATGCATGGGTATCAGTGGTTCTAGAAGGGCTGGCCCAATAGGGGCCTGCACTTCTTCAGACAGAAGTAGTGTTGTGATTTACTTACTGTGGAAGTGGGTGTGTATGTCTTGCATTATACATTTGTATATGTGGCTACAGAAGCCCTGGACACTGATGATGGATATTCTTTGTGTTACTTGGAAACAGTTATATGTAGTTTGTCTTACCTGATGATGGCTGTCTGTGGCTGGTTGTGTGGTTTTAACCATTTGCTGTTTGAGGGACACATTAGGTTTAGAAACCCTAATGCCACATTTCCCTATATTTGTGGTGTTAAATAGAACCTTAACTGGTGCATTAACACTGTTTTTTGCAATGAATATCTATATAATTGATTTGAAGTTGTATTGTACCATATTTCATCTAACACTGTAGTTGGGACTGGGGAGTTCACTTACATTGATAAGTTGTTTCACTGTGACCATGGACTACAGCTTAATTTAGTTTCAATAGTGCTATTTTTCTACTAATTAACTCAGAAATCTGGAAGGATTTTCCATTTTGTATTAATGATGTAGTAGCCCAGTGCTGGCATTGCTGCCTATTATGATTACACAAGACACTATCAAAGCAGCTTTGCAGTTTAATCCCAACTTATCCAATGTAAATCAGCCCTGGACAGTGTCCCAGACACTGACCCAGATCCACTAGGTAGAAAGTAACAACTATGCTCTCTTCAAAGGGTAAGGTCACAGTTGCTATGATGCTAAACAAGAAGGTTCTATTGAAACTCCTAATATAACCTTCTTGTTGTTCAGCACAGTAGCATACAAAGCTAAAGGAACAGTCAACTGCAACACAGTTCTGTGACTGAAGTACTGCAAGTGTATTTATAAGTATGCTTTCTCAGTTTTCGGGATGTTATTTCTCTTTTCTGTAAAAACAGCTCTACTCAATTTTCTGGTCATGCTTTAATTGACTAAGGGGCCACATAGCTGAACAGTTAGTGAGGTGGTAACTAGGGTTGCTTGGATACCCCTTTTAAAGAAAAATGTCCACATAACAATGGGTCCCATCTTAGCCCACTGTCAGTCTATACATAGTCTTGGTATAACACTAAGACGTGCACGTTCAAAACCGGAGCACTTAAAAGCTCTGACTATACATCAAAGTAATGGACAGACCCACAGCTGCTCCCCTCATGACACATCATTCTCTGGACAGTTGTAGGTGGTTGTGGGAGTGCAGCTCTGCATGGTGTAATTTGAAATGCCAGCAGACAGGCAGGCAGGATCAACCAGAAAATTATAAAATTTTAAATATTGCCATACATAGAAAATATGCTACTTTAAGGTAAGAGCTAATCGGGTCCTGCCTCACACTGAGGTGGGACCCATTCTTAGGTGGATCTTTCCTTTTAAAACAACAAATACTTTGGACAGCAGCAACATGTTTTTTTGTACTTTAAAATAAACCTGCCAAAAATCTGGTACTGACTCATATGAGAAAGATTCTCCCCACTCTGTTCAACAGCCCAGATCCACAATATTAATAAACCCCCTCCCAAATCCATCCTATAACCCATAACCTTCCTCCTCACTATCAATCCCACTAATTGTGTTAAAATTAATTATTGTACTCTTTACAGTAAAAATAAAAATAATGGTAAACTTTCCTCGCTGAATCAAGAGCTACCCCCCCCCCGGCTCAAGCCACAAGGTCCCCATCCCACCAAGTCAGTAAAGAAACCCACCACCCTACACACATAGTAGCCCCCGACCTCCTTTCCCCCAGTAGAACCCAATGTAGTGAAAAATTAGTCAGGTGCTCACATCATTCAGGTTCAGCAGTAGAGCGGCTTGCACTTTTCTTTATGTCGGTATGTATGAATGAAGTGCTGTCCTCCTGTAGTAGTAACATCTGATTGTCCAAATGTCAGCCAACATAGTGCAGGTACTGCACACACAGTGCTACATATAAAATGACATGACCTGTACACCACAACTCCACTTGTCACTTCTCCCCCCTTGCAGACATGGCTATACTGCTGACCAAGACTTAGATACCCCATAAAGTACATTGGGAACTACACAATATCTGCAAGACTAACAGTAGCACTGAGCCATATGCATCTGACATTGACAAGACCCAACAGAACAGAACATACATACTGTATGAGAGCCCCACTAGGACTTGTGTGGTAGCCATCCTAACCTTCCCTCCTACTGCAGTCCCTCACTGGCATAAACACTACCTCATTGTGTTTAGGGAAGCAGCTGCAGGTTTTCTATTTCTCTATGATAGGAGTGGTAATAAGGTGTCAATACTGTTCTGCAGTACCTTAATGTGGTGCCACGAGTTCAGAGGTAAGATGGAAGTTTGGGATGGCTATCACTGTATGTATATAACACCAGTGGTGAGACATCATCCCTGATAAATATTATCACACTATCATACCTATAGATCTGAAGTTACCCAGACAGATATGTCTCAGTCACCATCCCTGACCATGTCCTAGTACACACTCAGTCAGTGACAGCTATCAAAATGCAGTTGCCATCACAACTGCCCAGTGCATTATTGCTGGCAGCTGGTCATACAATGAAACAACAGTGACAGTGTCAAATAAACAGAACTAAATGCTATAACTAGCACAACACTGTCAACCATATTGAATACACAATGCCATGCTCAACATAGTCAGGTAAGTTGCATATGTGAGGGTGTTGGCCTGGCATATCACATGCAGTTTCATGTGAAATACGCAATCACAAATATAGTGATTGCAACATGCGTGAGTGCACATCACCAAAAACAACAACGGCGACGCATGCTACAGCAGAACCAAAAAGAGCAAGGTCCCACAACACTCTCTGAGGGCAATCCATACATAAATTTTTATGTAGGGAGCATATGCCTCACAACCCCCCTATTACTTTTATAATCATCTTTGGAGGGGGATTGACTCTGAGGTAGTGGAGAAAGTTTGGGATTGGGCTACTTGGGGGGGGGGTCACTTTCAAGAGGCCGGGGAAGCATTGGACACACATTCAGGAGGTTGTAGAACGCAAACCTCCCCCAAAAAAACAAAAGTACCCAAACTGCGAAAGAAAATTATATTCCCACCCACCTAGCTCTGAATCTGTGTCTTCCCACACCAACGGCATTCACTCCTTCAACTAGACCAGTCAGTCAGTTGGGAACTGCCTGGCCAAACATCCACCTATATCCTCACTTATTATAGCTCCCTATCCCGATCGCCCTATCCTTCCCATTACCTTTTTGTACCTTCACCCTTGCTATAACCACTCCTCACTATTCTTTCACAGTTGCTGTAATCACAGTCAAACTGATTAGCTCAAACTGAGTCGCCCATATCATGGGATACCCCACACACACATGGCCCTGCCACCCTTGAGGTGGGGTCCTGCTTTATCACAGCTGAGGATGCAATGTGTATGGTGAGTCAGATACTTCCATATAAACAGGATATATTGGATGTCACAGAACATTCTGGTCAGTTGAACAGTACACACTATCACATATATCCCTGGATCATACACTGCACACTGCTGCACAGTAACAGTATACATGCATGCCCCATATGGCGACATGTCCATCAACTGTGAATAATACACTGCAAACATATGGAGAGGGTGATTCATGTCGGTTCCATATCCGCACTCACAAATACTTACCAGCCTGTGCCACCCTCCTTGCCAGTGGTGATAGATGCCCTCCTGGCACTGACCTTGTGATTCTGTAGATATGACTTTAGGGCAGATCCTGCTTACTGGCTTCCCTGACACCTGCTCTGGCTTTCTGGTAAATGGGTCTGGCTTGTCCTCCTCTGCAGCATCCTTTTGCCATGCCCCACACTGCTGGACCTGTTAAAAGATAGAACTACGTAGATGACAGAGCACTGTATGACAAATCAAGCAGGAGCTACTCAAACCAGCAACAGGATACCGTAGGCCTCAACATTATGATGCCCACACACATGGCTGCACAGTTGCCCATGCATGACCCACATTAACTTAACACAGCATATGTCAAGTGCAGTGTACACACATTACCCTTATGATATAGTGCTGTTGGAAGAGAGTTGAACTGGCAGCACAACACACAGGGCCCCAAGTAGGAGTGTACAGACACACAACCATTGTATGGCAGTGGTCACACTGTGTGGTGCAATGCAACTGTAAACATGTGGATGCCAACAGCAGGCCACCGTAGTTCCCTTACTGACACACATGGGTATAGGAGATGCACAATTTGTGCTTATGCAGCATGGCATGACGCATCCCTACCAAGGCCACTGCCATGAATCATAACCCCATGAGGTACAGCACTGTACCTGTGAGGGCCATCATCCAGTGAAGTGTTATATAATGGGTGAAGATGTGTGCATGAACAGCCACACTGGTGTACAACATGGAAGATGGCTGTATGGTGCCTGACACCACTGACACAACCACATGCTACAGAACAGACATACAACAATGCTAATGTGCAGTGACCAGTCATAGGCCAAAGACCCTGCCCTGTACTGCACAGTGCTGGGATGATAACTGGTCTAGGAACACTTGGGTGGCACAGTGGTTAATGGTGACAGTGCATGCCACACTGCATGTGCTAGTCCGTAGCACAGCATAGTACATATTTAGTGCCACTACTGGAGGTGTAC
Organism: Neoceratodus forsteri; assembly: GCA_016271365.2. Classification (NCBI taxonomy): domain Eukaryota; kingdom Metazoa; phylum Chordata; order Ceratodontiformes; family Ceratodontidae; genus Neoceratodus; species Neoceratodus forsteri. The sequence continues at coordinate 1,271,060,030 of CM057453.1, forward strand.
ACATCCAGTGGCAAACTGTGCCAGTACAGTCGTAAAGACACTGTGTGGCACTCACCATAATATACAGTGGTGGCACTGGCTGCAAAACAGCACAGCAGCAGTGACCTGGATATGTGCAGTGTTATAGGACAGGTGATGTGAACATATGTGCATACCATGTAAAATGAGTATGCAAGTCCATACACATGCCATGGATGGGGTGTATGCCTGTGCCCATGTGGGCATGCAGGATGTGCACAAGGGAATATGTGTGGTAGAGTGTACTGTACAATGTGACAGTGCAATGGATGACCACTGTGCAGACACAGGTGGTGCAGGCAGACTGACAGATGTGTGAAACTCTGCACAGCTGTGCATGTGCACATCAGCTAGACAAATGTTGTGGGACCACCCTGTCCCTGGGTTTTCATGTTACACTGCATAGCAGCAGATGACAGTCATGGCCATGGCATGTGCACCACAACTGCATGGAATCATGGTTTGCACATGTGGGGCAAGCACAGATGTCACAGGGTCTATAAATGTGCAACACACATCAGTGGCAAATGCAGGAGAAGGAGAGGGTGGGGTCCCATGATAGGATCAGAACCTTTCAATGCCAGCTCGCCCTAGTAGGCTCAGGCACACCAAGCCACTTCCCTGTGTGCACCTATGACACTTATGCACACAAGCCTTACCTTTCGTGGTCCTTGTGGTCTGTGTGCCAGCAGTGGCCCTCAGTTCTGCTAAGTACTCTATCTCTCTCCAGGTGCCATTACATCTTGCATATGCATACAGTGATATCTATGTGAGCATGCCACCATATATGTAGGGAGGCAGTATAGCGCAGTGGTCTAAGGCTCTGAGTTGTAAATCTGGAAACCTGGGTTTGAATCCCACAGCCCCCATGTGCATACTGTGTGACCCTGAGCAAGTCACTTAACTTCCCTGTGCTCCCAGGTCACACCTGTAAATGAGCTATCAGTTTAGTGTGCCATTCCTGGTAAAACAATTGCTAAAAAAACCAAAAAGGTGAGGTTACCTCACTTGTGGCAGCACTGAGCAGGCATGTGACACTGCTCCTCAACAAGGGAGACCTACATGCCACTGCCTCTCAGATTTTGGTCTTTGCAGCCCTTAAGAAAGCCTAAGCATTCTCCCTCAACAGGGGCCTCTCCTTCTTAAATATCTCGCAGACAAGAACAGTCACCTCATCGGGGTGAACCTCCTGTCCCTAATCCATTCATCTTTGGCCACTCTGCCACCCTTGCATGTTATCATGTTATGTTCCCTATCTGTCCTCATCACTGTGACACTCTCCACTACACACACTCCTGCCATTTGTGGTGATATACTTCAGAAAAATATGTCCTTAAGTTCTACTGCAGACACAAATGCACATATGATGGCATGCTCACATAGATATAACTGCATGCATTTGCAAGATGTAGTGGCATGTCATGGATGTCATTGTCCACCTAGGGACAAATGACCTGGCTAAGAAAGAGATCAGAGCAATGCAAGAAGCATTTGTGGAGATGGGGAGGGGCCTTAGACAAATAGCACACACGGTAACATTTTCGGAGGTGCTGCCTGTCTATGGCATGGATGAGGCCAGGGTGCTCCACACCATGGGATTCTATCAGTGGTTGAAAAACTGGTGCAGAGCTCAGGGAATTTGGCTTCATTGGGGACTGCAGGTCCACCTGGATGGATGCAGGCCTATACTGGCATGATGGTCTGCATCTGTCCAGGAGGGGAACCAGGATCCTAGGTGATAGGTTTAAATAGTTAATTGGCAAGCATTTAAACTAGCCAAGGGGGAGGCACTGGAAAGGAGCAGGGAAATCCTAGCCCCCCCAACAAATCAGGGTACTAAGTGAGGTAATACCAACATAGAGATGTCAATAGGGAGAAGTGCAGGGGTAAATGAAGAAAGTGACAAATGCAATAAGGACAGGGATGGGGCAAAAAGGGGTAAGGGCATCAAGAAATGGAGGGTAATGAGTACCAACACCCATAGTCTGGGCAACAAGCTCCCTGAACTGGTAGCCTTGATGGAAGAGGGATGCCTGGATATCGTAGCAGTCACAGAAACATGGTACACAGAGAACCATGACTGGGATGTTAACATACCAGGGTACACAATCTACAGGAGAGACAGAGGGCAGAAGGAGTGGGAGGAGTAGCTCTTTATGTAAGGGAAGGGAAGGGATAAAAGCAACTGAACAAGAGAGTAAACAGGGAGGAGAAGAGGCACTGTGGGTCACCTTAGAGACTGGAAATGGCACCACAATCTGCACAGGGGTTGTATACAGACCCCCATGTCAGGGGGAGGGAATGGACAAGGATATGATAGAAGACATACTTAGGATGGCAGAGAAAGGGGAGATACTGTTGATGGGGGACCTTAATATGCCAGATGTTAACTGGAGCACCTTTGCTGCAGCCACATCCAAAAGCAGGCCTATTCTTGATGCCCTACAGGTGGCATGCCTCAGACAGCTAGTTTTGGAACCTACTCATGAGGGAGCAATCTTAGACCTCATACTCTCAAATAGGGACAGTCAGATCTAGAAGTGGGTAGCCATTTGGGAACAAGTGACCACCAAACAGTGTGGTTCATGATAAACTCAGCTACAGAGTCAAGCCACACAAAAGTGAGGGTTCTGGACTTCAGGAGGGCTGACTTTGGCAAGATGGGAGAGTGCCTTAGAAAAGCACTAGCAAACAGGCTAGAAGGAGGGGTGGAGCAACAATGGGGAAATATCAAAACTGCCATCACAGAGGCAATAAGCCTTTGTGTGAAGCAAATAAATCAAAATGAAAGAAAAAGCCACTATGGTTCTCAAAAGAAGTGGTGGTGAAGGTTAGGAGAAAAGATATCATTTAGGAAGTATAAGGAAACACAGAAGGAGCAGGACAGAGAACTGTACCAGTTAAGGCAGAAGGAAGCAGAGAGGGTAGTCAGAATAGCAAAGGAAAAACTGAGGAAAGATAGCCAACTCGGTTAATAAGGGGATAAAACCTTTATAGGTATATCAGGGAGCATAGAAAGACAAAGGGAGGGATAGTGAGGCTGAATAGAATGGATGGTGGTGGCCAGAGAGTGACAGTGAAAAAGAGGGATACTGAATGAATACTTCTGTTCAGTATTCACAAAAGAGGAAGTGGGGGAGGTGCCTAATCCAATTAACAGAAGCACTCTGGAGAGGGGGCTATCTCAGTCCTTTCACAGAAGAAAGGGTTCTGAAAGAACTCCTAAAACTGAAGGTGGACAAAGCAATGGGGCCAGATGGAATTCACCCCAGAATTCTAAAAGAATTAAGCAGAGAACTAGTGACACCACTGACTACCCTTTATAACAAATCATGGGAGGATGGTGTGGTACCTGAGGACTGTAAGAAGGCTGATGTGATTCCCATTCACAAAAGTGGGAGCAAGACAGAGGCAGGAAACTACAGACCTGTCAGTTTGACCTCTGTGGCAGGGAAAGTGATGGAATCACTTCTGAAGGAAAGAATTGTTGAGTACCTAGAGGCCAGTGGGGGCACAGGACCCAAGGCAGCATGGGTTCACAGTGGGAAGGTCATGTCAGACTGAATCTAATTGATTTCTTTGACTGGGTGACCAAAGTAGTAGATTAGGAGGGCTGTGACATGGCCTACCTTGACTTTAGCAAGGCATTTGACACAGTCCCACACAAAACATTAGTAGTCAAATTAACCAGCCTTGGAGTGGGTCCCAGGGTGGTAGCCTGGGTAAAACATTGGCTGAACAACAGGACACAAAAGGTAATTGTTAATGGAGTCCACTCTGAAGAAAGAGGGGTTACTAGCAGGCTACCGCAGGGTTCAGTAGTGGGTTCAGTCCTTTTCAATGTATTTATAAGTGACATTGCAGAGGGACTGGAAGGAAAAGTATGCCTCTTTGCAGACGACACAAAGATCTGCAACAGGGTTGATACACAAGGAGGCATGGAAAGGATGAGAAGGACTTGGCAAGGTTGGAGGAATGGTCAGAAGTATGGCAGCTTGGATTCAGTGCAAAGAAGTGCAAAGTAATGCACCTGGGAAACAAAAACCCAGAGGAAGATTACATAATGGGGGGTAGTAACAACAACAAAAATGGAAAGGGACCGGGGATAATCATATCCGATGACCTTAAAGTTGGCAAGCAATGTGAGAAGGCAGTAGGGAGGGCTGGGGGGATACTGGGATGTGTAGGGAGAGGCATCACCAGCAGAAAACAGGAAGTAGTTATCCTCCTGTACAGACAGTTAGTGAGACCCCATCTGGAGTACTGCGTCCAGTTCTGGAGACCCCATCTCTGCAAGGACATAGACAGGGTGGAGGCAGTTCAGAGGAGGGCAACTAAAATGGTGCAGGGTCTGCAAGAGAAGCCATACAAGGAGAGACTAAAGGAGCTTAATATGTATACCCTTGAGGAAAGGAGGGAGAGGGGTGACATGATAGAAACATTTAAGTACCTCAGTGGAATCAACAAAGTCCAAGAGGGTAGCATCTTTCAGAAAAAGGGATGTGCAAGAACAAGGGGACACAATTTGAAGAAGATAGAGGGGGGACAGCTCAGGGGCAATGTGAGGAAGTATTTTTTCACAGAGAGGGTGGTGGATGCGTGGGACAGCCTTCCTGAGGAGGTTGTGGGGTCTAAAACTGTGGGAGAATTCAAGAATGCACGAGAGAGGCATAAGGCAATTTTTGGTGGGGGTAGGAAGAAATAGGCTGTTGGTTAAATAGGATCTGCATCTTATCCTCTAGGTAGGGAAATTGGCAGACTAGGTGGGCCAAGTGGTCCTTATCTGCCGTCAAAGTGTATGTTTCTATGATTCTATATTTATGTGCCCTTATGATCACTAACCACATTGTGTGATTGCAGATTACAACTCTGTGGGTTGACGGACTCCATCATCACTCTGGTCCATTCCGTCACTGCTGGGTGTGACCGCACCAGTCATATGATAGTGGATAATGACTCACAAACATGTTTAGTGATCACAAGGTACAGCACTTTGTGATTTTTTTTTTTATTGAAATCTTGGATACACCTGTGAGCAGATGCTCATTGAGAAGTTCCACATCATGTACTTAAACAACAATGCAAGGAATTCAGGACAATATACAGATAAAACATTGAGAGTACAGTAAGATAATGACAATAATAACATAAGAGTACATAAATCCAAGTCAAACCAGTAACTGTGACGATGTGCAAAGTAAGCCTGCATCAGAAGGAGAAGTACGGGAAAAGGAGAAGAAGGGGTGGGGTAGACAGGACAGTGTGGACAGAAGGGGGGTAGGCTGGGATAAAGGGGTTGGAGATGGGGTTAAGTGCCATGGTTTGCCTATCCTGGGGATAGGGGCTGGGAAGTGCTGGGGTCAGTCAGTGGGTGCATAGGATGACTCGGCGGTGGCACCTGCAGGTATTCATAAGAATAAGGTGTTGGTGCAATTTAAGTTTGAAGGGTCCAAGCATAGCAATGCCAGAGATATCTGGTGGTAGTGCGTTTGTCCAGAGCGGTGCCTGGCACAAAAAGACATGTTGTGCCATGGATGTGTGGTATCTGGGTATATGGAATGTTTGTGTGGAGGAGCTCCTGATTTGCCTGGTATTTAGCGGATGGGTTAGCAGGTTCTGCACTCCAGGAGGAAACTGGTTTAGTGCAACCTTTTTGATGAGAAGGCAGGTTTGATATCTTATTCTGTTGCTCAGCTGGAGCCAGCCAGTGCAGATACAGAGTTCCCAGGTATGGGTTAGTTTAGGTGCATTAGTGAGCAGGTGGCAGGCTTTATTTAGTGCAAAAGTGATGCATTGGAGTGCCGAGTTGGTTGCAGATCCATATATTACCAGTCCATAATCTATAAGGGATACGATCGAGCTGTTAATTACCAGGTTCAGTGCTTCCTGGGTGAGACAAGGTCTGTGTCGGTAGAGGATGCCAATTCTGGTGTTGATGGCTTTGGCAGTGTTGTCAATGTGCTATGTGAAGGACAAGGCGGAGCTGATAGTTACTCCCAGGTATTTGAAATGTGGGACGAGTTCCAGGGTGCTGCCACTGTCATTCCGTATGGCCAAGGGGTAGCTTTTATGTTTGTAGTATATTGATGCGTAGAACATGGTTTTGGTCTTTTTATAATTTAAGACCAGTTTTTGTTCTTAAACCATTTTTCAGCTGTTGTGAAGCCACTTTGGAGGTCCTTTCAAGGAGTTCCAGGCTGTGGTTGCTGTTGAAGATTACTGTGTCATCTGCATATAAGAGCATGCGGCATTAGCAAGCTGCAGGGAGGTTGTTTAGGAAGACACTGAATAGAAGCAGCCCCAGTATAGACCCTTGCGGTACTCGGGATCTGACAGGTCAGTTGTCAGATAGGACTTCCCAAATCCTGACTTGTTGGGGGTGGAGGCTCAGGTAGCTGCTGTACCCATGCCTTGTTACATAGACATTGTTACCCATGTCTTTCAGGATGGCATCAACATTACATGAAGAGTGTCTTCACAGGCCTACATTCACTCTGCAGGAACAAATAATAAGCAACAGTGGCAGCACAGATTGTACAGTGATGAATGTTTGTTATCTAAGCTGTTTGTGCATGACATCATAGTTGGACATGTATGCCAAAATGAAGGTAAACTTTTGCAGACAGGGAGGTAAGGGGGGTCATGTGTATTGCTCATGGTCACACAGACTGCATATAAGTATGTGTTGCCAGGATGCAGGGATGCAGGATGTATAACATCTGTGAACAGCATGTTATAAGTGTATAGGCCAGCATGCACTGTATAAATGTGTCTGCAATGTGGGTACAGGATTTGTCCAGAACCATGTGCATCTTCCTAACCATGTGCATTCCACAGTGGAGTGTGTGCTGTACTGTGGAACTCTGAGTACTCTCTGTACACAGTTCACTGCTGTAATGAATTACATGGTCAATTTTGTAACACTTATATAGTATTCAGGTGAGACATGTGGCAATGATAACATAGCAACATAGAATTTGTCAGCAGATAAGGACTGCTTGGCCCACTAAATTAATCCAGTTTGTCCCTGCTTGTACTGTCACAGCAGAGCCTACCTGATCTCCAGCTACTCCCCTCTCTCACTATTCTACTAAGATTCCATTGTGCCTACACAATGCATGCTTGAAATCCACCACTGTTTTCGCTCCCACCACCTCCAGTGATAGACTGTTCCAAGGGTCGACCACTTTCAATGAAGAAATACTTCCTCACATCTCTCCTGAATGCCCCCTCTTTCAGCTTCACTGTATGCCTTCTCTTCCTGAAGCACCCTTTTCTCTCTGAAAATTACTCCCCTCCTGTACCTTGCTCATCCCTTTGAGGTACTAATAGGTCTCTTATGCCCCCCCTTTCTGGGGTGTAGATATTGAAATCCCTCTGTCTCTCCTCATAGGACTTTTGATGCAACCCCTGCACCATTTTATTTGCCTTCCTCTGGACAGCCTCTACCCTGTCTATGCCTTTTCTGAAATGTAGTTTCTAGAACTGGACACAGTACTCTAGGTAGGGTCTCACCAATGACCGAAACAGTGGCAACACCACCTCTCTCCTTCGGCTGGTGATTTCCCTCCCAATGCATCCCAGCATCCAACCAACCCTGCCTACTGCCTTGTTGCACTGTCCTGCCAACTTGAGGTCATCAGATATGATAAACCAAGGTCTCCTTCCTGCTTTGTGACCATCAATACCTCCCACCCCATTCTTATACATTGCCCTAGGTGCATGATTTTGCATTGAAACCCAGTGCCAGCTGTCTTGTAAGGCTTCCTGAGGAGTGTAGGGTGTTGTGAAAAAGGCTGCCATGATTAATGATTGCTTTTTCTCAGTTTTCAGTTGGGAGGATGGGGTGCCCTTGCCAGAGAGTGGCATCAAGCCAGCCACTAAGGGTTCTCATTAGGAAGGACATTGGGCCCTTGCCAGGGAGAGAGTCTTGGAGATGAAGCAGCCAATATTTAAAAGCAAAATGGTCCAGAAAGGACTGGCAGGCCTAAAGATAAACAAGGCCTCAGGACCAGATGGGTTACATCCGAGGTTACTCAGAGAACTGGCAGTGGTAATGACTCAACCCCTGGTAGGTCTATTCAACAGCTCACTAAGGATGGTGGAAGTTCTGAAGGATTGGAGGGTAATGGATCTAGTATTGATCCAAAAGAGGAGATAAGGAATAAGTGGGAACTACAGACCTGCCAATCTTATCTACTGTAGGGAAGTTGATGGAGTCAGTACTCAAAGAGGACTTCGTGGATAACTTGGAGAGCAGCAGTCTCCAGAATAGTAAACAGCACAGATCAGTGACAGGGAGGTCTTGTCAGACTAACCTGCTAGTTTTCTTTGACTTGGTAATGAGGGAATGGATAAGGACCATGCTGTGGATTTGCTTTACTTCGACTTCAGCAAAGCTTTCAACTCAGTGCCTCAGAGACACTTGCTGAAGAAGATGGAGGATCTGGGTACAGCTAGGTCATACTAAACTGGGTAGGTAACTGGCTTAAAGGGAGGCAGAAGAGGGTTGTGGTCAATGAGGTCAAATCAGAAGAGAAGGAGTCATGAGCAGGCTACCACAGGGATCTATCCTGGGTCTGATCTTCTTCAATGTCTTCATCAGTGACATTGGTGATGGAATGTGGGACAGGTTGTGACTCATTTGCATTTTATGATTCCAGTGTCATGGTGACAGGAAACAGTGTGGCTGACAGGAATATCGTCGGGGATAGGAATACCGTCAGAACTGTAGTCCAGAAAAGTAAGCGTGTCAAAGTAAAAAGTTGACAGGTGGAGGATGTTTCAACACCTCTGCCTGTTTAGTGTAGTGGTTACAGACTGTGAGTAAGGTAGGACATTTATTTGTTTGTTTGTTTACTATGTAGATGCACTGATCCAAAGAATCATTTTCAGGCATGACCTGGGCCATAGAGATGGCATAATAAATAGTACATACAATGGATAAATACATACAATTCAAATTACTTACAGGAATAGTTAACAAAAATGATTACATTGGTGTACATTGGAAGCAACAGATGAAGTACAACATTCAAATAAAGTGCAAGGATACAGGTGATGTTACATCCCTAAATGGCAGCCAGAAATGGAGCTCTGAACCCCGGGTGAAATAATGTGATAAATCGATTGCCTTCGACAATCTGAAGCTTACAAACCTAAAAATACTGAGACCTCTTGACATCTATAACATGGGGAAATCCAAAAATCTACTTATTCCAACATCAGAAGGAGATCCAATGCCACAACATAAATGTGGCCTACGAGTCCTACCCTGTCCCAGTCCTCTGTGCTAACAGCATCGGTGGATGAGGAAGAGGAATCAGGTTTGGGTACTACTTCTAATTTTACGAAAGTAGATGGGCACGGTATGCTCAAGATCCGACACCGAATCGATACTAAAATAACTGGCCTGCAAAAAGACTTAAAATGTTGGAGACACATACTACAGTCGTGTAAACTCAGCTTGAAATGACACAGAATGAACACATGGCTTTCGGCCGTTCTCTCTCACACCTGCATAAACAGGAGAGAGACCTGTCTCTCCAGGCCAAACATGCTGAGGCAACAGTCAGAAGAAACAACATAGGGGTCTTTGGTATTTCAGAAGGTGCAGATCAGGACAACGTGGAAGACTACCTCGATTGTTGGCTATGTAAGGAACTGGTACTTAAGAAGGACTTCCCACTGGAGATTGAGAGGGCGCATAGGGCGGTTGCCCCTCTACCTAAACAAGGGCCCCCTTCAGATCAATTATCATCAAGTTCCTGCGATTTCCACAAAGGAAAAAATCCTTTGTATGGCCTGGAGCAAAAAAGATTTTAATCTAGATGGGCAAAGAGTTTACATCAACCAGGACTACCCACTTCTGATGTTAGCTAAAAGAAATAAAGTGCTAACAGTGGCAAAAGCACTGAGAGGAAAAGGGTTCAAGGCCTTCCTCAGATACTCTGCAAGGCTTTGGGTGCAAGACGAAGATGGTGTGCATAATTCTGAGTCTTTATTAGCAGCATCTCCACTACTGGAATCGCTGGGGATACAAATCCCTGACACTAAGGAGGAGCAGGCAGAACAAGAAATCGAAGAGTTACTGTAGTCCATTGCACCAAGAGGCATACAGCCAAATGGATAGTCAATTCCTTGCTCCCTCTACATGCTGATGTTGCAAGATGGATCTTGCCCAGGGCTGCATCAACCTAATTTGGGAAATCCACCTTTCTCCTGCAACAAATACAGTGTGTTTTTCTTCCCAGTGTTGGCCCTCTGGAGCTCATTTTCCCTGAAGGTTCAATGTTTGCGGACTGTTATCTTTCAAAATTAAGATAATTGAAAGGGCCAAGGGGGAACCTATTTAACATCAAGGGACATTTTTGCAGAATATTTAAAATGAAGGACTGTCCCCGGCGTGCATGTGTATATTTTGTCCCCCAAGGAAACATGCCACTCGTTAAATTTCAACATTGAATTCTGACCTTTTACATTCTAGTCAACCTCTGCAAGAAACATAGAAACATAGAATTTGACGGCAGATAAGGACCGCTTGGCCCACCTAGTCTGCCCATTTTCCTACCTAACAGATAAGCTGCAGATCCTAGTTAACCAACAGCTTACTTCCTCCTACCCCCCACTAGGACTGCCTTATGCGTGTCCCATGCATTCTTGAAGTCCCCCACTGTTCTTGACCCCACGACTTCCTCAGGGAGGCTGTTCCATGCATCCACAACCCTCTCAGTGAAAAAATACTTCCTCACATTACCTCTGAGCCGTCCCCCTTCTATCTTCAAATTGTGCCCCCTTGTTCTTGCACATCTTTTTCTGGAAGATGCTACCTCTTGGACTTTGTTAATTCCTTGAGGTACTTGAAAGTTTCTATCATGTCCCTCTCCCTTCTTTCCTCAAGGGTATACATATTAAGCTCCTTTAGTCTTTCTTTGTATGTCTTCTGGTGCAGACCCTGCACCATTTTGTTGCCCTCCTCTGGACAGCCTCCACTCTGTCTATGTCTTTGCGGAGATGGGGTCTCCAGAACTGCACACAGTACTACAGATGGGTCTCACCAACTGTCTGTACAGAGGGATAACAACTTCCTGTTTTCTACTATTGATGCCTCTTCCTATGCATCCCAGTAGCCCCCAGCCTTCCTTACTGCCTTCACATTGCTTGCCCACCTTTAGGTCATCTGATATAATTACTCTCGGTCCCTTTCTATTTTACTGTTGTCAGTATCTCACCCCCATTGTGTACGCTTCTCCTGGGTTTTTGTTCCCCATGTGCATTACCTTGCACTTCTTTGTATTGAATCTGAGCTGCCATGCATTTGACCATTCCTCCAACCTTGCCAAGTCCCTTCTCATCCTTTCCACTCCATCTTGTGTATCAACCCTGTTGCAGATCTTTGTGTCATCTGCAAAGAGACATACTTTTCCTTCCAGTTCCTCTGCAATGTCACTTATAAAGACATTAAAAAGGACTAAGGCAAGTATTGTCTTCCTTATTTAAAGTTGTTTGTTGCAAGTTATAAGGGGAAAGGGCTTTACCTTGGGTTGATTACAAACAATTTCTGAGGTACTGCTAAGACTGCCTTTCATTCACAGAGGAAGGAGGAGGAATTTAATAGTGTATTCCACTTCACTAATTCGGGATGTTTATGGAACTACTTCTTACTATCACAATACCTGAGTTAATGGTCTTAGCAGGGGCTTGTTATATATTTACTTACAGTGTTGGATAGGTTGGGGGATGAGGGAAGTTAAAGAAGATGGGACTCAACCACTTCCCGACTATCCTGAATCTTTCATTTCCTTATACCACATCTAAGAGGTTAAAAGAAATCTAGGACGTGTTTAGTGATGAGTGAATTACGAAGTTTGGGCTTCAAGTATGATATGTAGTAACATATGGATAGGGGATCTGCTCCGTGATCCCCCCCTCCCAAAGTAGGTAATCAAGACTATTGATGTGAGATGGAACAGCCAGCTGCATTTTTGTTCTTAATGGTTTACCCCACAAACCTTAGGGGAATTACCCTATATTAAGAGAAGGGACTGGATTCTCCCTGTTTCACTTATTTTATATTTGTTTATTCTGCTATTCCCTGAAATTTGTTATAGGCTGCCCTCCACATGGTATTACACCCGGAGCCCGCTGCCCAGGCTTCCAAATGCACTGGAATGTCCTTGAAAGGAGAAGGAGTAAACTCACTGGTGAAGGCCGGAGATCTTACCCTTGGCACTAAGAGTGCTACACTCCTTACAACTAACTTTATTTGGAGGGGTTGACTCAACCTCTGAGGCCCACTCCTTGTGCATTGGGCCGCTAGGGAGGCAGCAGAGTATCTGACCGCATCCCCTGAAGTGGGTTGTAGAGTTCCACAACCCATCTCAAATAGTTTGGTCCACAGTTGAGACATTTAGTGTTATGTTTTTGTATGTTTCTGATTTTATGCATTGTGGGTGGTTGGCGGGGGAGAAAGGGCAATGTACTAAAGCTTTTTTAAACCAAATGTGTGTTCTATAAATGTAAAAGGTATTAGCAATGTTGTTAAAAGAACCAGAATTTTGCAGGAACTACGCAGGGTAAACTGTGACATTGCTTGCATACAAGAGACAAAGTTATCAAAGGAGGACCATGACAAACTCTGAAGATCATGGGTGGGGACGGTCTTCTCTGACTCACACCCTGGCTCTTCTAAATCAGGTACGGCTGTATTAATAAAAAGGGGACTCCTGTATAAAGTTAAAAATGTACAGATGGAGGGCACTGGACGTTTAGTTTTGCTCACTGGCGAGTTCTGGGGGTGCCTGCTCCACATAGCTTCAGTTTACGCACCCACACCTTAGTCGGGGGGGGGGCTTTATTAGATCGCTACTCCAAACCATTTCTAAATTACCAGCAGGTAAACTAATAATGGCAGGGGATTGGAAATGTGCGGAGAATCATGTCCTGGACAACCCCCCCCACCGCTGTAAAGGAGAAACAGGCAGCTCTAAACTCATGAGGACCTTGATTTCTAAGCTAGGGATGTTTGACCTATGGCAGGTGCAAAACCCCAAAGGGAGAGACTTTTACTTTTTATTCAACAGCTACAAATTCCTTTTCCAGGACAGATAGAATTTATACTTTGAAAAAGTGTGCACATTGTTTTCAGGGGGTGGTGATCCACCTGGTCACCTTCTCCGATCATTCTATGTTTCAGGTAGTGGTCCAATGGGAATTCAGAGTTAAGAGGGGCAATTGGAGATTTGATTCAGACCTACTGCAGGACAAGGCCTTTGTGGAATCACTGAAAGAGAGATGATTAAATATTACTAATGGACAACCGAGAAGCAGATTCTCCACTCAAATTCACATGGGATGGCCTGAAGGCAGTTTTAAGGGGTAAAATTATTAGTCACTCTGCTTACCAAAACAAACTACACCAGTCTAAAATTAATAAATCCCTAGAGGAAATTGAAAAAGTAGAGAAAGAATACAAAAAACAAGAGATAACTCAATACTGCCTAAGCTTCAGGAAGCAAGGGCAATATACAACACACTGATGCTACATCAAACAGTAGATGCCCTACAGTTTACTAATCAGAAACACTATGAGACCAGGGATAGAGCAGGCAGATTGTTGGCCCTGAGCCTGATAAAACAGGAAGTGGACAGATTTATTCCCAGGATCCGTAGCAGAAAGGAGCCTGGGAAACTGGTGTCACACCCCATCCAAATTGCAAAGGAATTCATAGAGTTTTATGCCCATTTATATAACAAAGAAAGGGATCCAGACCATACTCAAAAGGTTATAGATTTTTTGGAAAGGGTAGAACTACCCTGTGTAACAGCTACCCAAAAGGAATCACTAGAAGCATCCTTTACAGACGATGAGATTCAAACGGTTATAAAATCGCTTAATACTGGCAAAGTCCCAGGCCCAGATAGATTTACGGCCACATTTTTTAAGCATTTTGCAATGGACCTTGCCCCACCCTTACTAAAGTTTGTAATGAAGCACATAATGAGGGGGCTACCCTGGACTCCTGCGGGGTGGCCACGATTACTGTAATTCCTAAACCTCGTAAGGACCCTCTAAAATGTTCCAGTTATTGACCTATATCCCTCCTTAATCAGGATGCAAAAATCTTTGTCAAGCTCCTCAGCCTATGCCTTTAATTGCTGATCCCCTCCCTGGTACACCCGGATCAAATGTGTTTCATTCCAGGGAGTCACATCCAGAATAATATCCGTCTCCTCCTAAACACTCTCTCAGCCTCCAAATTTTTCCCACCTCATACCCTAAATACAATAATCTCACTTGATGCCAAGAAGGCATCTGACCACCTAGACTGGATATTTTTAGGCCACATTCTTAGAAAGTTTGACTTTGGTGACAGGTTCAGAAGTTGGATTGGAAATATGTGTAGGAATCCTTGGGTACAGGTGAAAGTGGATGGAATTATGTCAGATCGGTTTAAAACAGAATGGGGAACTAGACAGGGCTGCCCGCTCTCTCCCCTCTTATTTGCTCTTAGTATGCAACCCTTAGCGGCCCTTATCAGACAATCCAAAAACTACCAGGGTATTAAAATTGGGGGGACAGAACTTTGCATATTCTTATTGGCAGATGATACCCTACTGTATGTGACCAGTCCAGTAGGCTCAGCCCCTGTGTTGGACTCTGTTTTACATGATTTTGGCTCAGTAGCTGGATTCAAGATTAATGAAACCAAAACAGAAATGCTTCCCATTGGATCAGATCCTGAAACAAATGATTTGATACCTTTTATTGGACCAATATGGATGTTACAGAAAAGAACAAAGTGCTCTAGCTTTTGAACCAACCAGGTCCTTCTTCAGAAGCTTTGTGGCAGTTATTTCAAATATCCCATACTATTAACACCAGATTATATTGAAAAAACAGAAATAATTCTCATTGGTTTAACATATACATTTAAAACATAACAGAAGATTACGTCAGAGAAGCTAATTAACACCAGTATGCCTTTGAAGAAGGACCTGGTTGGTTCGAAAGCTAGAGCACTTTGTTCTTTTCTGTAACATCCATGTTGGTCCAATAAAAGGTATCAAATCATTTGTTTCTGGATCTGTTCTTAAAAGGACCAATAAGGCACCTACAACATTTTTTCCCATTGGATCAGCCATTCCTGGGTCACTTCCGAATGTAGGTCAGTTCAAATGGGCGAAAGAGGGTTTTAAATACTTGGGTATTTGGATCCTCAGTAACCTTAGCAAGCTATATCAAACAAATCATCTCCGGCTATTACAAACCATTCAGGCAGATCTCAGCCACAGGAATGAACTCCCACTATCGCTCTCAGGTTGTATTGAATGTGTTAGAATGAATGTTGTGCCTCAGTTTCTCTTTTTATTTGCTGCTTTACTTTTTAGACCCCCTGCCCCCCTTCTGAAAAAAATCTTAAAACCTCAATCTCTAAATATATCTGGGTGAACAAACCTCCAAGGATTAAATAACAAATTCTTCTTAAAGCTAAGTCAAAAGGGGGACTAGGATTACCTGACTTTATTAAATATTTTTGGGCAGCCTAATTACAAGCTTTATTTCCATTAATGGTTACGGAAGAAACACCACTTTGGGTTTAATTGGAGAAACCTCTCGCCTCATGTGCGAATATAGCTGACTTACTTTTTATGGACAAAATTGGGCTTCACAAATTTACCATAGGTAACCCTTGGTTGGCAACCTTGAAACAGATTTGGTTAACAATATGTAGTAAATTGGGGTTACATTTGAAATTGAGAACATCAACCCCTATAAGAGCTTGTATGGATTTTACTCCCTTTCAGATGGACTCAGTTTCCACCGATGGGTAAAGCATGGTTTACACTCTATAGGTCAACTTTTCAATGGGGGCATTTTTAAGTCTTTCTACCAGCTAGCTAGAGAGTTCCATCTTCCACCCCATGATCTTTTCAGGTTTCGCCAAATTAGACATTTTTTACTGAGTAAGGACAAAGAAAACCCAATAGTAAAGGGCAGTAATCCACTTCTAGAATACCTTCTTTCATTGATGTCCCAGGAGGGACAGAGAGATTTGGTTTCAAAGATCACAGCTTTCCTTACTTCTTTTGAATCCACCCTCTGGAAAACTTGAAAGAGATGTGGCATTCCAAGGCTGGAATCCAGCTAGAGGAATAGGAATGGACAAAGGTCTGGAGGGGAGTCCACTCCACCTTGGCATCCCCCTGTTGGAGAGAATTCAGATGGAGGGTGGTGATGAGGTATTTCCACACCCCCGAGATTACTAAGCATTATGGTGCAGTGCCATCTGACCTTTGCTGGAGGGAATGCCAGGAGAAAGGCACCCATACCCATATTTTTTGTGCCTGACCCAAGTTGAAAACCTTTTGGGATTCAATAATCCAGGTGGTGGAACTTATATTCGGTACCTTGTTACCGTCGGAATCCCAATTCTGGTTGCTGGACTTGCCCCCCCTCCAACTCCCCTCCAGGGATTAAAACCAAAGCCCCAAAATATTTATCTGATATCTTGGTAGCCTCCGCCCTTAAAGCTATCACCCAGAAATGGCTCTCTCCAGACCCCCCCCACTCTAAATTCTTGGTATTCCATATGCAATAACATACTGCTGATGGAGGAAAGCATGGCCAAACTGAGACTTCTCACAGAGAAATTCAAGGTTAGAAGGTTACCTTTCTTCCATTACCAAGCAGAAAAACAGAAGAAAAATATCTTGGAAATTCTAGCGGACTGTAGTTAATGCTTAGTATATTGATGGGAAAGGGAAAACTGATCTAGTTTGATATTCTTGAAACTTGGTGGCAGAGATAAGATCATGTGGCCTTGTCCTCCCCCTTTTTTTTCACAGTATTCCCCCCCCATGTACTGGTTCATACACTTAGTTTCATCAGGCGTATTTCCCCTATTTTCGCTGTTGCCACTTGATGCACAAAATGTTTATTTCTGTTTTGTTTATTATGTTTGTCTTGTTCTAGCCATGTCTGTCGGTGTTTGATGCCATCTCTATACACTGGAAATTATATTAATGGATTGGATCAAGTACTATGTAAAGCTACACTGGATAGGATAAAGAGCTAGTAGTCAGGAATTTATTTCTTACTGTTAATTTGGAGGTTCTTCATGGGATATAAGACCTAATAGTAGGTATAGTAAGGCATTGAGAGATGGATGTAGAAGTATTGTATTTTCTTCCTGCGTTGTATTTTGTCTGTCAACTTATATGGCAAAAACTTCAATAAAATTATAACTTAAAAAAAAAGTGCAAGGGTACTCTGCTAGAAAAGAAATGACCTGTGATGTTCGGAGTCCAGAAACAACAGGTTACGGCAAGCATTCAAAAGATAGCACATTGTGGTTCTTGGGACAGTCCAGACTTTTGGTCAGGAGAGAAGAAAGGACTCACTTACTTGAGGTCACTTGGACAGTCACTCACATTGCTAGTGACAGAGGTTTGATTCCCATGGCCTCTACTTGTGTTCCATTTGACTGTAACCCAAGTGACTGAAGCAATGAAATCTCTGTGGTCACCCCTGCACACTGAATGTCTGTTTCAATGATTTAATTTTTTCTTCAAAATTGTGTGACTGTGGAGTTGATTACATTTATTTACAGGAGGGTGGAGGGGGCGTGTACCCCACAAAAATAAATTGCCCGAATTGTTTTGGTAAAGTTTTTAGTTAAAAGTTTTTTTTTACCTATTTTCAATGGAAATGAGACTTACATGAAATTATGGCACTGACGGTATTCCTGTCCCCGTCAGTAATCCCATTGGCCATACTGTTTACATGACATCCGAATCATAAAGTGCAATCACTCCCAGGTTGTGTCTCTTTGCAGATGACACTAAACTCTGTGGGAGGGTGGATAGCAAGGCAGGAGTCACAGAAATGATTACATCATATATCTTTAAAAAATGCCTCTCCTGTCATATGTTTCTACTACCTCCGTTTGTACATCATAAGCTCTGGTACCTTCTCCTCCTGGCTCTCATGCTGTCAGGAGATATCAAATTAAACCCTGGCTCTTTGCTCCACTACTCTCATTCAGAAGCATCTTTCAACAATATTAAGGGACTCTGAGTTACTCACCATAATGTCAGGAGCCTTGTCCGCAACCTTGCAGACCTTGAGGTATGGGTTGCTCTATATCAACCTGACATCCTTTGTTTATCTGAGACCTGGCTCAAACCATCCATTCTGGACTCAGTTTGTTCCTACCCAACTATAACCTGCTAAGGTGTGTCAGACACTCCTTCAAATGTGTGTGTGGGGGGGGAGAATTGCTTTATTCTACAAGGCTTATCTAAATCTCTTCATCATTCCTATTCCTTCTCTCTCCCTATGTGAATCTCTTCATGCTACCCTTCCCCAAGCTGCAAAAAAAACTACACATAGTCTGTGCCTATAACCCACCACAAAGCAGTTACTCAGGCCTTGAAGAACTACTTGATCAAACTGCCGTGGTTGTAGGGCACAATGAAGTACTCATTCTCGGGGACCTAAATATAAACTAGATGGGTAAAGCACACAGTGCCCTCCTTTCCCTAGTGCAAAGTCACAATCTATGCCAACTCATTACTGACTCCACCAGCATCATGTCTCCATCTAACTCCAGTACTCTGATTGGCTGGACCTTGACTAATCATGTTGTTGCTATCCCAGCTGCTGGTACCCTTGCAGATGCTATAAGTGCCCACTCCCCCATTTTTTGTATCTGGTGTCCCTCATCTGTCCCTTCCCCCCCTCTGTGCTATTTTACCTTTCATAACTTCACCAGTCTTGATAAGGCTAAATTTCTTCATGATGTCTCATTAGTTGATGGGTCCTGCTTGTACCTAGCCCAGGATGCTCACAAAACCCTTAGTTACTTCCTCACCGAATATGTGGCCCTACAGGATAGGCACGCCCCTTTAATCACCCGTCATGTAAGGGGCAAACAAACCAGGTGGCTCCACAAGGACCTACTCACCTTACTCTGAGAGAGGGATAAAAGCTAGAGGCTATTCAAGTCCTCAGGATACCATCTGATTATAACATCTATAATGCACAACGCAATGCTTGCAAAAAACAAATCAGAATAGCTAAAAGTTCCTACTGCAAAGGGCTTCTACTAGATGCTGCGGGGGACTCAATAAAATTCTGGACTCATGTAAAAACATTTCTTGGTACTAAACAATCCCATACATCCAATGATATGGTCCTAAACAGTGTACACTGTAATGATCCTGCCACCATAGCTAACTCTTCAACCTTCATGTCTCCAGTCTATCCAAATACATTTCCTCTTTCTCTCTGGGACATCCAACCAACCACTGCACCACAACTAACAATGAGGCTGTGACACCACCTTTTCATTTTAAAGCCATAACTAGGCTTGAGGTTTTAAAACTCTTAAATACAATCTCCGCTAGTGCCAGCATAGGCTTAGACTGTCCTGAGCCTAGGCTCATATAAATTGCTGCTCCCTTTATCGCCTCTTCCCTGGCTAGAATATTTACTCTGCCACTGTGCCATAGTCAAGTCCCTGACATCAGGAAAATTGCTTGTGTTACCACAGGCTTTAAAAAAAGGTGACCCAAAAGATATTTCTAACTATCGGCCCATAGCTATCCTCTCGGTTCTGAGCAAAATCCTTGAAAAGCTGGTTGCCTCACACACTATTGATTTTCTACTCAATAATAACCTCCTCTCTGATAAACAACATGGTTTCCACAAGGGACATAGTTCATCTACAGCCTTACTTAAATTTACTAATGACACTTTCTCTACCATGGACTCAGGCCTTCTGACAGGTGCTGTCTTTACAGACCTAACAAAGGCATTTGATTTTGTTGATCACCCCCTACTTCTTGCCAGTCTTCTGTCAATGGGTTTCTCGACATATGTTGTTGCCTAGTTCAACAGCTATTCATTTAAAGAAAATACAAGTCGTTAAATTTAATTCTGTCCTTCAGTATCTGACCAAACACTCATCAACATTGGAGTACCCCAGGGCTCCATCCTGGGCCTCCTCCTATTTTCCCTTTTTATTAACAACATCGCCAGGGACATCACCTCTTGGTCATCTCTGCTTTATGTGGACAATTTCGTCTTGTATTCCAGCTCCAAAAATATATCGGACATTAACCTTAGTCTCTCATCTGCCTTTTTAAATATTCAAGCATGGCTCTCTGAGCATAAGCTCATACTAAATGTGGGCAGAACTCAAGCCATGTCCTTTGGTTCCATCTCTAAACTTAGATCTTACTGTAACCTGCTCTCAAGATATCCTGATCTGATGGTTCACTATTAGGGACTGTGGGCTCTTTCAAATATCTTGGTGTTCTACTGGACGAGTCTCTTGATTTCGACCTTCACCTCCAAGCCACCTGTACGTCTGTCCATGCCAAAATAGGGATTGCATACAAAACTAGTTATGTCGTAACTGCTTCTACTAAACTGGCCATTGCCCAAGGCATTTTGCTCCAAGCACTCACCTATGGTGTTGCCACTTATGTTGATGCATCAAAGACTACTCTTCGCAAATGGGATACTACTTATAACAACATTTGCCATTATGCCTCTGCATCCCCATGGCACAAACATCACTGTTAACTCTATGCTGATCTTAATTGGCCTTCCCCCTCCACCCACAGACTCCTCTCCCTTGGCTCCTTGATGGATAGTGTCATCAGATCAAAAACCCCTTCATCCCTTGCCTCCATGCTGATCCCTCAATCCTCCTCCTCCTATGGTGTCCATTCTGTCAGTCTATCTCTTTTATATGTACCAAGATGTAAAATTTCAAAGGGTGCCTGTGCCTTCTCACACTGCCCCGAAATACTGGAATTACTTCCCCTAGCCATCCATTCAGCGCCGAGTCATGCCATCTTTAAAAAAGAACTTAAAAATTTCCTATCCAAATTTTCCCCCTGCATGTGCTTTAATCCTCCTTAGCTTACTAAGTTAACTTAGTCTGCTGATTAATCTTCATCTCTACCCCACTATTGATTTACTCTTCACCCAACTGTATCTATGCTTTGGCTGACCTGTCGCCTTGCCTAGGTCTCCTTCCCCTCTTCCCTCTTCTTTCTCTGGCCTTGTGTATCTGTTCTTTCCTACTATCTTGCTCTCCATTCTTTACCACTACCCTCTCTCCAGCCTTTCCTTTTTCTCTTTGTCAATTTAACCCCATGCCTTTCCACCTAGTTCTACAGCAGCCCGTAACTGTTAGTTGCTTTTAACTGTAAATTTCACTACAGTACTAGCTGTTGCCTTGTCTAGACCTACTTTTTGTTGATGACTTGTTTACTGTTAGACTCGCTGGTTCTGCCATGCCTTTATCATTTAGACTCTTGTGATTTTGTCCTTACTGATGAATGATGTACTCTCCAAGTCATCCCAGCCTTATGCTTATTTTGTGTTTGCACTTACCTTGTGTATCTTGTATCACATTATCTCTGCTGTATGTCTTAATATTGTATTGATTCTATCACTTTTTGTATTATGTTCTCTTATCATTGTATCTTGTTCTTGTATTGTTTACTTTATAACTTCCCAGGTCGTATCTGAAAATAGTTATTTCTATGGCTAGTAAACCCATCTAGTAAACAAAAAAAATAGATACATAAAATGCAGAGTGACTTACAAAAGCTAAAGGGGTGGTCTAAGGTTTGGCAGTTGAAATTCAGTGCCAAAAAGTGCAAAGTAAAGTACCTAAGGAACAAGAACCCTAGGACGGAGTATTGGATGGCTAGGATGAGCA
This sequence comes from Neoceratodus forsteri, assembly GCA_016271365.2. Classification (NCBI taxonomy): domain Eukaryota; kingdom Metazoa; phylum Chordata; order Ceratodontiformes; family Ceratodontidae; genus Neoceratodus; species Neoceratodus forsteri. The sequence continues at coordinate 1,271,081,791 of CM057453.1, forward strand.
CTGTGGCTGAGGAAAGGGACCGTAAAGTCATCATCAGGGACTCCCTCAAATAATCAAGTCAGTTGAACAAGGCATATTGCAAAGTGAGTAGGATGCTGGGATGTATCAGAAGGGGTGCTGAGGGGAAGACATAATACTTACCTTGTATTAATCCTTAGTGAGGCTACCCCTTGAGTATGCACCCAGTTCTAGAGTCCTCACCTCAAGAATGATAGAGATAGGTTGGACGTGAAGCAATGCAGGGCAACAAGAATGACAGTGCCACCAGAGCAGGTCATATGTGGAGTGCCTCAAAGCAATGAGCATATCCTCGCTACTGACCACAAGGGAAAGGGGAGGTATGATAGAGACCTTCAAGTTCCTGAAAAGAATTAAGGTGAATTGCAGGGAACTATTTAGCTTGAATACTAGTTTTTGGTCATGTGGGCATGAGTGAAAACTGACAGGACGGTGGTTCTGGAGGGACATGAGTAAGTATTATTTTTCAGAAAGAGTTGTGGAACTGTCTACCAGCAGGTGGGTGCTAAACCCCTTGGTGGTTTCAAGCATGTTGGGACAGAATAAAGAGCATAGTGGTTGCTAGGAATGGCAGAACTGGGAGAAGAATGGGGGGGCTAGGACCTTGAAGGGATAGCAGGTCCCAGGGCTAAATAGTGAATTTGGGCATACGAGGTTGACTGCTGATCTTTTTCTGCCATCACTTTCTTTGTTTCCATGTTTCTATGGGTGGTAGGGCAAAACCCTCCCACTATGTCTTTTTGTTGTTATTTGTTTAATAAAAATAGAGAATGAGGTCCTAAGGGGCTAGAAAGCCATACAGCCTCAACAAGGATGCCCTAACATATCAGATAAAATGAAAGCATGCTGAAACCTGAAACACTCGGTGCAGAAATGGGCTTACAGAATGCCAGAATGCCTTTAAAGTTCCTTCCTTATTTCTTTGGCTACAGCCTTTGTTCTATGCTAACTTTTCTAATACTCTAACTTGTCTTGTCTAGCGTGATAACCCAGGGTTGAAACTTTAATGCTCTTTCTAATTCTTCTCTTTCTGCCCTCCCCCGCAAGCATTCAGTGTGCTACAGCTGCCCTTAGTTAAGGTGAAATAAAAGCTGTGGACTTTGGTGTGGTGTTCCCTGTTTGAAGTTACCATTTGCAAAATACTGTACCTGTGGAATAAATTACATAAACACTATGAATCTGTGTTTGGCCCTAAGTGAAATATAAAACAAAATACTAAAGAATTACTATAAACCACCTTTAGTTGTATATGGACGGTAATTAAGGTGTCAGGAAACATGAAGCTCTTCTTGTTGGATGAAATTTATAAAACACATGTTTTACAAACTGCTACAAACAATGTATTAGCAATGCCTTTTATGTCATATTGCTGGTCTTAACTGTATCTTTCTGATACTAAATGAAATGAATCTTTAATCTCAATCTGCTCACGTAACTTTGTTTTTTTCTCTTTTAGACATTTCCTGAAGAAGACCTAAGGTCAAAATGTAGATTTTTCACTCTATTTTCTATTTTCAGCGTGAATTTAATATAACCATTTTGTTTTGCTTTTAGACCACATGCTAATGCAGCTACTTGTTTTTATTTTTACACATTGCTTTATGTTGAGAACATTTACCTGTTTGGGGAAGTGCCTGACTCCATGTGCTTTTGGTATGCTGGCATCCATTTTGGGTACTACTATGGTCTCAGGTCAGCTGAAATCTGTGGGCTTTATAGAGCTCTAGCATGAGGGAGTCTGGGAACAAGAGAGGTGGGACTTCCTCCCTTCTTTATTTTCTTTTTGCTTTATTTTGTAATTGTATAAAAGCAGGCATCTGTTAAAATCTTTGTTTTTTTATATTTCATTTACTTTTCTGTATGAGACAGCCATATTTAAAATTGTTGCAAGCATTTAACTAAAAGTTCAGTTATGACCGACAGGTCACATGATCTCTAACCCTATTAAAAGGACTGGCTGAGCACAGTCTGGCAGATTAAAGATGATATCTGAACAATGGAGGGTAAAGGCTGCTGCAGGAGTAAAAACTGGCTGATGTAAGAGGGAAGTCAGTGTCAGTGGCTCAGTAGGTAGCATACTCACCTCTGAGGCTGAGAGATCAGAGGGCTGTGGGTTCAGTTCCCACATCTGGCACTTAGGTTAATATCCCAGTACTGACACTGTAGTGCAGCATGAGAGAGGTGCTGCACTTCTGAGGTGCCGTCTTTCGGATGAGACGTTAAACTGAGGTCCCATCTGCCTGGATTGGTGGTAGTTCAGGTGGATGTTAAAGATCCCATGGCACTTATCAAAAAGAGTAGGGGAATTTTTTCATTGAAATCTGAACAAAATCATAATAAAATTATACAAATTATATCATACATAAGCATAATAAGGAAAATCAAATGGCTGGGGAATTCATTCATGAAATCAGAAATCAATCATAATAAGATTACACAATCAATATTTCCTCGTACAATCGTGATAATGTAAAGTAAAAATAAAATTAGTAACAACTCTTATAACTCTTAAAGCAAAAAGGAAAACGGAAAAAGGAAAAAAAAAACATACAAAATTCTTAATTCTTTAAAGAAAATTGAAATGTTCCCAATATTTTTCCCAATCTTCAGGTGTCAAAAGAAGTTCCTCTGTTCTCTGCAACCCCTTTAAATCTTTTTGTAATATAAAAAAATAATTCTAATGCTGAAATGGATTGTTGCTGCAAAGTAAATCTGCATCTACTTATCCATAACCAGTACAAAAATTGTACCATTATCACTCTAAGGGTACTATGGTGAAAATGCATCAATTCAGAAGGGATTACTCCATAATACAGTAAACCAGGAGTAGGTGGTAGAAAGGATACCCCTTTCCAATGATTTTTTACTACATCCCAAAACTGTACAGCATAAGGGCAGTGAAAATACAAATGATCCATTGTTTCAGGTACTGATGTACAAGTGAATCTAGAACAAAACCTGTCTTGGAAAGATTTGTGTTTTTGGTTCCCTTTCACATTAATTCATCCATGAACTCCTAACCAAACTGTATCCCACATATAAGCTGGTATTCGTTTGTCTAAAACGTATTCAGAAATCTGTTTGTGTTGTGGGATTGAAAATTCTACAAAAGGTTGTGCTGAAAAGCTGGATTCTAACACTTCAAAATAAAGTGTTCTTTGGGAAAGTTTCCTCACTAACTCGTATCTTATATTCCAATTTTTAATTTTATCAAAAACCCCTTCCCATAGATTTCCTAACCTAGGTACCCGTTTATTCTTATGGACAAAGGTATTCTCCCTCCATTCACATAACATACCATGCAACTTCCTATGAATCCAAAACCCCCAAAATTGTGGACATCCGTTCATTAGGGGAAGAATATTTTTATACAAAAATATTGAAAAGAAAAATAAAATAGGGTTTAACAGACCTATACCGCCATCCCGAATTTCCTTATATAAAATATTCCTTTTAATAGGATTAAGCCAACTTCCCCAAAAACAGCTAAAAAACACCCTAATAATTTACTCTCTAAATATTTAGGCAAAGGAAAAATCATACTAATAAATAAAAAAATGGGAACCAAAAAGGTTTTAATATAATATATTTGATTTTTCTTTGAGACCTTCCATTTATTCCATTGGGTAACTTTAAATGTACCCACTTGTATAGCCTTTCCCCAATTATAACCAGCTATATCATTCCCTCCATAATAAATACCTAAAATTTTACATGGCACCATTGATACCAGAAATCCTCCACAATTTTCAGGTTCAGAAGGAAAACCACATATTCTTAAAATGTTTGTTTTCTCAGGGTTAAGGCTTGCACCTGTAATTTTGCCTAAAATTTGCAATAACTGAAAGGCTATAATTAGGGAATTTTCCTCTTGTAAGATTAAACATAAATCGTCCGCATATGCTATAACTTTATATAACTGGCAATCATATGAATGTAAACTGAAAATTCTTGGAGACCTTTGCAGTATACGTAACACCGGGTCTAAAGAAAAAACATACAAAAGGGGGCTCAATGGGCAACCCTGTCTAACTGCTTTATTTATCCCTATTTTCCTCCCCAAATTTCCATTTTCGTATGGCCTAACATAAGCTACATTGTAACATAATTGTAACCAGTGAACAAACTTTAAAGGAATCCCATCAAACCCTAAACAATCCCACAAAAAATGAATGAGAAACCGCATCAAAAGCTTTGGCCTGGTCCAAACTAATAATGTAACCTGGACCTCTCAGATCCTTTGTTTCTACCACTTCTCCACTTGTCAATTCTCTCAACAGAATCAAAGCATCAGTAATGTTCCTACCAGGTACTGAACAAAACTGGGTAGGGGTTATTAACTCCGACATCACTGGTGCTAGACGATTCCCCAAGAGTTTTGCAAATATTTTAAAATCAACATTTAACAATGTTATTGGTCTCCAGTTTTCTATATTCCCCCATGCTCCTGATTTAAAGAGAAAGATTAACAATCCCCTCATACATCTTGGTAGGCAAAAAATGTTCTATGACAAAGGAATTAAATAAGTTCAGCAAAATTTTCGGTATAATTCGCCATAATACTCGATAAAATTCTCCTGGTAAACCATCTGAACCTGGTGAAGTATTTAATTTTAAACTGCTTATCACCTTGTCTAGTTCCTGCATTGAAAAAAGTTCTATCAGTTGTTTAGCTAGAACTAAATCCAACTTAGGAGTATCTGCAGCCTGAAAAAGTGGCAAATTAAAATTCTCCGTCTCAGGAAGCTGTCCAAATATCTTCTCTACATGATCTTCAATCACTTCCATAATACCCTTATTATCCCATACTTCAATACCTTGTAACGAAATCAGAGAAGAAATTCCTTTGTTTTCCCTTCTCCTTTGACTAGCTAGATATGGGTTTACTTGATCCGCTTTACCTTGTATACCAAATGACTGTTCTTTTAATAATGATTGTAATCTATTATATTGAAAATGAGTCATCTTATCTCTAATTATATCAAATTTGGACATCAAATCCTCCCCACCCTCATACTGTCGAGACAGCAATTCTTCAAACTTTGACCTGTACCCCAAATATTCTTTAAATTTAGACTGTGCTCTCATTCTTCCCATGATTTAAAAAAAAAAACACCATGCAACATTTAAAGTCTTCCCACCATTGGCCAAGATTCTCATATAGTTCCACTGTAGTAATTTTATCCCAAACTATAATTTCCAACTGGCAAAGAACCTCACTATCCAATAATATTGAAGTATTTAGTTTCCAAATACCTCTACCTGTGTCCCTCTGAATGGGTACTGAAACCTGAAACCCGATTAGCCAGTGATCTGATGTTTCTATTGGAATTGTTACCACTCCTGCTAAAGGTAATGTCTGTTTAACAAAAAGGAAATCTATCCTAGAAAATAACTGCCCTTTATAAAAAGTAGGTTTTGGCCTTCCTGACTACCTTAAATAAACATCTTGCAAACTAGCCATCCGAACTATAATTTTTAACATTGTTTTGTCACAGAATTGTTTCCCCTTAATAATCCGTTCTTGGAGATTGATATTAAAATCTCCACCCCAAATTATCTGGCGACTTGTATGTAAAAAAGGTTGTATTTTTTGTAACAACTTAACCTTAATGCCTTGGTTTGAGGTCCATAACATTAATCAGTCTGCATGAAACAGAATTCAACATGACATCCAGTAGCAAAACCAGCCTGGTTCCAGATCTACTATCCTTAAAATTTTAACATCGGACGTAGTAAAACAAAACCCTACACCACAACATACCTCCATCCCTACAGACCATATAGAGCTACTCCATTTCCAATCACCTGAAGCTCGGTCTGTTTCAATTCTTGAATGGAGCCTAGTATCCTGTAAAAAATAAACGTCATAATCCAAATGTTGCAGCACCCCAAAAGTAGCTATTTGTTTTACACCAGACTTAATACTATTAACATTTAAACTAGCTGCCGCTAAGTTTAATGGCTCAGGGAGGAGGTTTCAGAATCTTCCTGCTAGATCTTGTTACTCTTTTATGTATTTCCTGGGATTTTTGAAGTTCAGGCTGTGACCCATTTTTTTGTGATGGTTCCACTTCAGTAAGTGGACTATCCACTGAAGTAGTTGTGTTAATTTCCATTGGATGTTCTAACTCTACCTGGTCTCCCCAAGTGGAAAAAACTGAAAATCTATTACTAAGCAGTAAGGGAGATAAAGGGGGTCTCTCACTCGTAGCTGAAGAATTGCCATCTTGTGAAGAAATTCCTAATCCTGTTATAGTCTGTATAGTATTTTCTCTGTCCAAATCCTTACTGTGTTTCCCTGTAGATAAACCTATCCTAATTTGCTTCTCTTTAGATAACCCCAAAATAGAACCCCTACGGGATGGAGAACTCTGAGGTGTTACAAATGGAGTTTCCTTATCTCCCCCCTTCTCAACCTGAGGAGCATCCACAGTCATCTCTAAAAGATTCATTGGACTTACAAATGTACGGTCTTGTCAGCAAGACGTAGAATTTTGAATTTTACCTTTCATTCTCCCACCTCTACCCACCCCCACCTCTTCCTCTTCTCCTACCTAAGGGAACGATTCTAAAGGGAAAAGGGTTTCCTGGCTTGAGATAAAAAATATTCATGATCCGAAGCAACATCTAAATTATGTTCCAGCCCACGGACATTCTGTAAAGAATGGGCTGCATCTCCACATAGATTACATATCGGAGATGCCTGACATCCAACTGCTGAATGGCCCAGCACCCACAATGAAAGCATTTAATTTGGTCACAGTCGTTACTTAAATGTACTAAGGAACCACATTTGTAACAACTTTTGGTTGTCCTACTGAAACAAAATCCCCCTATCCCTCCCCAAAAAAAGGAACTAGGCAGATATTGTATACCCTGTTCATTTTTATTTAACTGTACTCTAATGGTCCAGCCCCCAGTCCAGAATCCATTTCCATCCATAATGGGCTTTGGATGGTCAAAAACTGTACATCTTTTTTCTAGCCAGAATATAATATTACTAATGTTAACACCCTCATTTCGAAAAAGAAGGGTAACCGTCTTAATAGTAGGCTTTGTAATTGGAATACCTAGGAAGTCCTTCCAAAGTTCTATGTCTTTTAGTTCGTAGTACAGTCACCAAAATGTATCTAATGCCATCATGGTACAAAAGCTCACATCATATATTTTGTCTCCTGGGGCATGTATGAACGCATATATGTCACTTGGAGAAAACCCCAACAAAGTCAATTATTAATGCTTTGCCACCCACAATCTATCAGGAACTATGGGGCAAGACCTTTATAAGCATGAGCGTACCAAATGATAGGTCTCTTTGCCGCTTCAGCTGGCTTCAAATAGGCCTGCATAAGTTTGATTTCTGCCCAGTCTCATTTAACAGTACACTGTGTTCCTTGTGTGTCTTGCCAACAACAGTTGGAACCGACTCCTCTTCTTGTTCTTCTGATGCCACTCCAAAGTCATTGTCTATAGCTCCTACAGAAGACTCTTGTGGTAATCTTGCCGCAAAAGAACCTAGCAATACTGTTTGTTCAGAGCAGGGTTTTAATAAATCCATTTCACTCGCATCTGGCGCAGTTCTTTGAACCTCTGCCTCTCTTGCAGGACACGCAGACTCAGTAGCCACAAATGGGGACTCTAATTGTACCGGGGTGTTTGTATTCTGAGCCCCAGAAATTGTAAAACTGCTTTCTTCCATTTCTTTATTTCTCAGTCCTGTAATTCCTGTTACTGGGATATTTGGGTCAGGAACCCAAATTCCTCTCTGAAGAATCCAGCACGCATACCAAGGGCTCTCCTAGGGTCCATTCCGTGGAGGAGCCACTAAAGTCATGTCCCTTCAGTAAATGACTCAGAATCAATTATTTCTTTTTGTACCTTTAAAGTATCAGATATTGTTCCAGAATTTAAAGCTAAAAGCAGCGTTTATTTCCTTCTTGTATTGGGCTAACTGTAGATCTTTTCCGTTTCGTACGTTGTTCAGCTAAACGTAATTTCTGATTCTGAAATTCGGTTTCAGCAGCTTGCAACATGTCTAGTAAATGCTTTTTCTTATCTTCCAGTTGTACCTGTAGTAACCGTTCCTCTTCCAATCCTGGGTTGTCTTCCAAATGTGCCATTATATTTCCATTTTCCAACTGATGCTGGAGCGCCATTGCTCCCTGATCCATATTTATTTCCTGGGCTGACATGGTATCCAGAGCCACTGCCCCACATCCTTCTTCTACCTCGACCAAAACCAAACTGGAGTCCTCCATCCTGAGAAACGAAACTAGCCCTCTACTGGCCACAAGGCGCCAGCAGAGTAGGGGAAAGTTTTATTGAAACAAGAAATCAGGCAATATACAGTAAAGAAAACACAATAAGAACAAAACAGGTAAAACTCAAGACAGTATACAACAGTGTTCATATCAAAAGGTATGGGAGAAAACAAAGAAAGAAAACTAAGGAAACTATACTGAGAGAACAAAAGTCCTTCAAGTCACCGGTACATCCGATTCTGTAATCCAAGGTAGGGCTTTCCAAAGGGCGAACAGACCAGGCCCGAATGAGATACAAGTTCACGTGCATAAACAGTTTTCAAATCCCGAACAATCTTTTGTTCAATTTCTAAATATGTACAGATTTTCTGCTGTAGGGTGAACTGGCATCTTACCATCCAAATATGCCATTTAATTACAACAAAAATAAGATTTAAAGTATCAGCGTTCCACAGAGACCATTGGGGGGGAATACTCCATACATAATCATTGGGTAAGAGACAAATTGAAGCAATGGCATACCCCATTTTTGGGCCAGAAAAACCCACCAACGTTGTATAAAGGGCAATCAAAAATAAAGAGAAATAGTTTCCAATTCATCAATACAGGAGGGCCTAGAACACAGCCTGTCTTGAAGCTGTTTATGTTTATAGGTTCAATTTAACATTAATTCTCTCATGGCAGGATAACCAATGGAAGTCCCACATATGTATTGGGATTCGTACACAACGCAACAAAGTAAGCAGAGAAGGACAATATTGGGCAGGACGTTTAAAAAAAGGGGACTGAACTGCACACACAGAGGAAAGAAGCAATCTATATAGGGATTTGTGCACATTAGTGAGAAGCATTTGTGGGGTAACCCGCCATTGCTTCAGACGTAGAAATGTATACCTCACATAAGGTGACGTGTTTCCTAAGGCACGCAGAATACGCAGGGAGTTATGTTCCCATTGGTGAAACCATATTTTACAAGAATCATAGAACCAAGCTCCCATCCTTTCTGCGAGCTGATCAAAAGCGGTCTAATGTTAGCCATGAAAAATACTGAAGAAAAACAAAAGGGGTTAGTCAGCCAACACCACCATCCGTAAGGGAGATAGGTGACATCCCGTTTTATCGGGTTCAACCTGCTCCACATATACCTGAAAAAAGATAAGAATCACCGTTTCCAATTTTTTTGGAATAGGAAAGATATAGCTAACTATAGAGAAAGAGGGAAAGTAAATATGTCTTAATTAAATAGACTCTTTTCTTTTCCCAATCTGACTCCTGTTCCATGAGGCTACCTTTATGGAACCTTGTTGTAGTTTAGAAGTCCAATTATAAACGTCATTGGCTCCAGATATCAAAATAAATCCCTAAAATACGAACTGGGCCATCTACAATCTGCAATGGTCTGATGTTCCTAATCGAGTGCAATAGCAGACCCCAGCTGTATCTAACACTTTTCTCAAAAATTCAGAGTTGCTCCCGAATATGTCCCAAATAAAGAACATTCCTGCAAGGAGGCTATCACCGAATCCTCCGTCATACCAAGAAGCAGATATCATCTGCATATGCAATAAGCTTTGTATGGTGCTGTTGTTACAGGACACGATATAGCATGTATCTGTAGGAGCATATTCACGGCAGTGAAAAGCGTCCCAAAACAGTACATATAGTAATGGATTCGTGGGACACCTTGTCAGACTCCCCTTCGAACAGGTATCAGAGGTCCCGCCCAGCCATTCACTACTGGCATGACCGTAGCCGTCCTATAAAAATTACGTAACCATTGGATAATGATAGCCAGTATATGCAAAAAACTGAGTGCTCGCCATAAAAAATCATGATTCACCGAATTAAATGCTGCTCATTGATCCACAGAAACTACAAATCCAGAAGTCGAAGCTGAGTACCCGTGACAGAACAATTCACGGAGCAGAATCAAATGATCCAAGATGTTCCTGTTGGGGACAGAACAAGATTGAGCGGGATGCAGAACAGTTTCTGCAATACCTGTTAAACGTTTTGCTATTATTTTCATCAATATTTTAAAGTCGGTGTTTAGCATACAAAGAGGGCGCCAATTCTCAAGAAAGTGGGCTTCCCCCTTTTGTTTATAGATATAAAGCAAAACACCAGTCATAAATTCTAGAGGAACAGACTCACTGTTCAAGAAGGAATTAAAGACAGAGGTAAGTTCAATAAGTAAGTGGTCACCCAGAACTTTATAGGGGCTGCGGAAGACCATCTGGGACAGGAGTTTTATATAGCAGCAGAGGAAATTGTCATTAACAACTCCAAGGTTGTAATGGACTGGCACGCCATCTCCACCGCTGTTGTAGGAGGGAGTGGGATCTCTAAATTCTCATACAAGGCAGCAGGGTCAGGTAGGTCAGCAGGAAGGGGGGAAAACAAAGCAGTCGTATGATTAGCAACTATCTGCTGAATCTCTGTTTGAGTAGAGCATATAGTCCCCGTGGAATCTGCAAGACATAATATCGTCTTTTGAGCAGTCCGATGAGAGTTAGACTCAAAGGGACAAATGATCTCCCGTGGTCCAGTACCCTGAAATTTATGTTGGTGGTACAGTTGCCATGATTGTCAAGATTGGAAGTGCAACATAGCCGCCCGCGTCAATTGAATTTGAGAGGAAAGGGCATGACCCGTGGTATATGACAAAGAAAGAAGCAATTGAAGATGCGCTCTTCTTTGTAAGTAGTCCAAATATTGGCTCCTACTTTTCGCATGACTATATCGTTTCAGGAATGATATCAACGCATGTTTTGTATCAAACCACCACTGTATCGGGTCGTCATAACAGAGAAACACAGATTTACGTGCAAAAAGGAAGGACCGAAGGGTCGACAAAAACACCTTATCCTGTAATAGGGAGGTGTTAAATTTCCACAACCCCGGCCCTTTTGAAAAGGGATTTGCAGTACCAACACCATCAGAAAGCAAGCTATGATCCGAAAAGGCCACTGCCTGCACCATAGCTGAAACAATTGGCAAAGTACGGGACAAGAAAACAAAATCAATGCGGGTAGCTAATTTACCTTTATGAAACGTAGGGGTATGTTGTTGCCGAAAAGAAAAATAAGCATCAACTAAATGGGCAGAATGTATTAGCTTGCTTAGTTCCTGTGAGTCACAGTACAATTTTTTAGTAGTGGCAAAGGAACTTTTATCCCGAAGACTCAAGCCACAGTTGAAGTCACCAGAAAATAAAACTTGGAATGAAGTGTGCAAGTAAGGGCGAATCTCAGTAAAAAGGGCTATGTGTGCTGATTTAAGTTGTGGCGCATAAATATTGATAACTCGATAAGGGCAATTACCTATGGTAAAGTCCAAAACCAGAGCCCTACCGGGTACCAAATCATATAGTTTCAAAAGATGAAAGTCAGGCATATTTATCAAAATGCCAAGGCCTGCACAGGGGTCGTGACCTATGGACCAAAATAAGGGGCCGAAGGGCCAATCATTTTTCGCTTGTCTGATCTCTTGAGTCGTATGGAGTCTGGTATCCTGCAATAAGAAAATACCCAATGGTAAAAGCCTTAAAAAAGGAAAAACTAACCGTCTCTTAAGAGCACGTTTCATACTATTAACGTTAATAGTGTGACAAGTGAACTGCGCCATGGAGACAACAGGAAAGTATAAAACATCACAGTTTCCATTTCCCAACTATATTCTTCCCTTTTAGCCTAACTTTGGCCTTACATTTCTGTGAAAGTCCAATGCCCACTGGAGGTCCAGTGTCAGCAGGACCATCAGGGAGGGAGGACCCCACCGAGGATGAGTCAGACTCACCACCTGCGTCATCCGAAGTTGGCTGGAGTAATTCAAAAGGATTCGACAAGGGATGGGAGTAGGCGACAAGGATGCCATAGGAGGCGGCAAAGGCCGAGAAGCAGTTCTCAGAGACCTACGGCTGTAGGTTCATGGGGAGGTAGCATTTTATTAGGACCTGGAACAGAGTCCACATCAGAAGCAACAGGTCTGACTTTCTCCAATCGGGGGTTCAGGTACCGATAAGGGTGGTACAATCTTGTCAGGTTGAGAAACAGTGTTCTGGGGGTGCTAGCAGTAGGGGCTGCTCCGAGTCTCCCGTAACAGAGGGTGTCGGCCACAGATGCACGTAACCATGCTTTTTGTGCTTGTGTGATCACAAAAGCGCTGATCAGCCCCACCATCATGGTCTTCTGAGCATGAGCAGCCCATCGACAATTCTGGAATAGATGCCCTAATTCGTCACAGAGGTTACATTTACTAGCATTCCAACAGTGAACCCCCACATGACCCATTTCACCACAGTTATTACATTTAATTTTATCACAGACACTACTGAGATATGAGGGGTCCCCACATCTATAACAGGCCTTGGGTTGGCCAGGATAAAACAAAACTCCCCTGTCTCGTCCTAAAAAAAAGGAATTGGGCAGGTGCACAGGACCTGAGTCATTTGTGTGTAACAGCACCCGAAACCTCCAACCCCCAGTCCAAATATTTTCAGTGTCTAGAATGGCTTCAGGCTGACCCTGTACCGTACAGTGCTGTTTCAGCCAGTACATCACATCAGATACATCAACACCTTCATTATGGAACATAACCGTAATAAATTTAAAGGCAGGCTTCGACAGGGGGATGGCCTGGAAGGGGGTCCATAAGGGGGTACTCTTCAAAGCATGGTATTTAGTCCAAAATCGTTCAAGTCCAAGAGATGTCTGAAAACTGATGTCAAAGGAAGATTCTCCAGACACATGTATCAAGGCATATATCTCGTGAGCAAAAAATTTCAAAGAGTTTTTTATCAGGGATCTAGCCACAAAGACATGATCCAGGGGGTCAGATAGTCCACCTCTATAAATAAGACGGACATCATTATGCCATTTAGCAGCTACAACAGGTGCCTTAAAGAGGGAAGAAAAGGAACATGGAGTCTGACCCTGATCAGGGAGAGGTAGACCAGGGTCCGTAGCTGTAAAATCCATAGATTCCATTGTATTCGAAGCTTTAGAGGTCGTATTCTGTAAGATAGATAATACAGGGTTTTGGGTAAGTGACAATTCCACTGGCGGGCTCAAGGGGTCAGGAGAGCCCTTTAGTTCCAGTCCCTTCTGTTGTTCCTCCAGGAAGTCCTCAGGTTTAGGGGAACGAATAGGGGACGGACCAGAAACCCACTGTCCCTTTGTGGGTTCCTGTACCCATCCAGCCCCATGCAATGCCTTCTCCACCGACCAAATAGGCCCAGGTCGGGGTAATATCTCTGAAAAGGACATAAGGCTGCCATCATTCAACACCGCACTGGAAGAAGCTGTCAGTGCTGCCCCAGAAGAATGCACCTGCTGCTGCGTGGGCGGCCAAGCCACGTCAGTAAACTGAAGGAGCGGCGACCCAGTCAGGAGCAACGGTGGGTCTACGGGTGCTCCCGAAGAAGGACGAGAAGATACAGGAACTGCCAGGGGGCGATCCCTCCGTGACCATCCCCAAAAAAGGCGGCGCGTTCTGCCACAACACTTGCACCAATATCTCTACTTCGCTCTCCACCGAGCTCTCCCCAGGCACTTCTTCCACTAGTCCACAGCACACATCAGGCTGCAGCATCTCCACTTCTCTGGACATACCAGCAGAGGCGTTTCCTCGATCTCCCTCTGGGCTACCGCATCGTGCTGGGGAAAAAACTGCACACTCTACAGAAGCATCGACAGGCACAGTAAGTAACTGTTCATTGAAAAGTCCATCCATACTGGTCTCTAAGTAATCTGAGACAGGAGCAGAGACCAAGTCCCCTGCCTCATCAGCCAGCTCTGCCATAGTCACCAGAGCGTCCGCCATGTTGGACAGAGTACTCCTCTCTGTCAGAGTTGGGGAATTTCCCCCGTGTCCTGGCCAAATTTCCCTCATTCACTAAAAATACTACCAACAGCTTAATCTGGTTCAAGGTCAGTTGGCATTCATCTGTATCCCCTTCCCCCGGGTCATGCCTGAAAATAGGCAGGATTTATCTAGTGCGCTTACCTGGTCAACAAAAACTAAATAAATAAATAAAGTAATCTCAGAAAGACTGTCCTGTGGCGGTGTTAGCCAAGGCTGGGATGTTTTGGACCAGAGCAGAGTTGAGCAGCTGGTGGGGTGATTGGTCTACCTAAAGTATGGGCTGCAGAGCTACAGGTGCAGGTAGGACCACCCTTAGGTACTGGATTTGTCCCTGTAAGCCTACTGGCTGAGTGGGAACTGACAGCCCTTTAATCCAAGTTTTTATAGTAGTCCAAGATCACCTGACTAGTCAGCCAGTACGAGTGATACAGGAGTTCCAGATCTGCACTGCTTGAACTGTTTATTTCAGTGCCTAGTGTGTTGAAGTCCTTATATAATAAAGTGCACTGTCCTATGGGACATTTTAAAAGGACATTTCTCACCTTCTGTGTCTTCACTCCAACCCACCCTCTCACATATGGTTTTAGAAGTGGGATATTACATCAGTATCTGAGCAAGGTACAAAGGCTCACAAGATGAGACACCCCCAAAACAAGGGAGGGTACACAGACACAAGGACAAGATAGCAGAGAGCACAAAGGACAATATGCAGGTTGTTGTGAAGCTACGTAACCCAGAAGAGGCAGTGACAGATAAACAGATGCTGAGGGTTTCAGTAGCAGCAGTGTTAGAATTTGACCAAAACCTGTGATCAGTTGGAGGCACAATTTATGGCAATGTAAGAGACCATCCAGGGTCTGTTGGTGAGGATTATGAATCTAGAGTGGACAGTTTAGATTATGTCAGAGGAGGTTCAGAGAGGAGAACTTACGGTTGTGCCAGCAGAGGTGTTGAGAGTTACAGAAAGCTCTACTAAGCTACTAAGCAGGACTGCAGTAGTGTCCAGGAGAAGAAGGTTATGGGAGAAGAGACTGTTCTGAGAAGCATCAAGGTTATGCCGGAGGAAAGGACTGTCCCAGAAGAAACCATAGTGGCGTACTGTTATGATTACCAGGGTGGGACAGCTGAAGAGGACAGCACAGCAGTTTCATGTAACTGTGAGGAAAAGCTAATGCCTAATTTAACCATCTTATTGATGCCGATCAGGAGGGCCTTGCAATGGCTAAAGGGACTCAAAACTGCTTTGGCTGTTGGTTTAAATAATTGTTCAGCTATGATATGTATCACTGAAAAATCCAGTATGTTAAACTCTAGTAAAGATTGTGTGAGATCTCCACTAAATATGAACTGGGTTACTCTAAGCCATAGTACATATGAAAGGATGCATTTTAAACCTCGAGTTGACTGCACGGAGGAACAGATGGTAATACCCAAATCACTCCGGCAGCAGGTCTTGGCAGCTGCTCATATTGGCCCTAATGGAGAGCACTTGAGGCAGCATAAAATCGTGGCCTGCATAACAACTCCCACCTATTGGCCTGGAGGTTTCAGGCAGGTGACAAATTTCTGCAGCTCCTCTGTGGTGTACCTGCAATCAAAGGAAAAGGGACAGAAGTTTAATCCAGTTAACAGGAAAAAAGGTAGTGGGGTGTTGGCTTGCAGTAACATGGGCCATGCAAGGGTTAGCTATGGACAAGACGTCACCATGCAAACAGAGGAGTGCCATGACCTCCAGGCCTTTGTCAGATGGTGGGGCTTAGATGGGTTAACTGAGGAAGGCTAACCTCATTAGTTATAACTCCATCTAATTGGGATCCATACAAAATCCTGACACTGTGATGGCCAACAAAAAAAAGCCTGACTCCTATATCCCATCTGGTACATGATCATGTCATACTACCAGCTGACACACGAAATACTGACATTGCGGGTAACAGTTAAACTGTACAAATCTAGTGCCTGTGTTGAAACACTAAAGAACTAGTGTCCTGGAAAATCCTTACAAGAATGTTACTGTTGTAACATTCTTGTTTGAGCAATTTTGTACCTGCAGGTGAGCTGCATGGGATAGGACTGGACAGAAATGCAGCAATCGGTGATAGCAGTTTTAATTAGGCTGCAGACTGCAAATCCCCAAAAAACTGTCCATAATGTATGCCTCTCCCTCTGGAATCCATTGGTATTGCAGGTGCCAGTGCAAAGAAGAGGCTCCCTGTCTCTACTCTCCTACAAAATGGTAAAAAATGCTTTTGTGTTCACTAACATTTATCGCTATGTTGTTGGATTTTCTTTCAAGATAAGTGGTGTAGTGCATGCTGTGGGATGTGCTGATCTGAGTGTGCTTTATGCTGAACATTATTTTATTTATCGATTATTTTCAAAAATGTTCACCAGAAAAGACGTACTGAGTTTAAAATAGCTTGTTTCCAGATGCGTCCGTGGGGAAGGAGACGAGGGAGAAGTACAGAGTAGAACATGAGGTATATCCCTTTTTAAACAGTCATTGTTTGGTTGTTGTCTTGAACAAAAATGCAGTACACACACCAAAAAAAAAAATATAAAAATGCATTGTAAGCACATTAGAAACAAACATAGTACATGTTTTAGGGCACAGTATTGTGTGAACTGAGTAAAGCTTTAAATATCTTTTGAAGATGTAAGCTTATTTGGGATGTACTGTAAGTTTATTTGGGACAACCAGGGGAAAGAAGGCGGCAGATAGTGTCAGGCTTTATTGTCCAAAACAGCACCTATGCATGCGTGTGTGGTATCTGGGAAAAGTGGGAAGCCTTTAGACTCTATACAATGCAAAAAGAATTGCCACCACTGGATGTAGTCTGGCAGTACTTTTTCCCTAAAGCTCTCTTTAATTTCTCCTACTTCAGCTAATGTTCTGCCCTTGCTTACTGGAACACAGGTTGCGTTCTTAGATCAGCGATCCCACAACTGATTCCTCGGATTCCTCATAACTTTGTACTGTGACCACCAGACTTTTATTTAGTAAAATCAGGTGCCTACTAACTTTTTTAAATCTGATGGAAGCCTGGTTTGATTGTGACTTTGCCAACAACTTTGCAATCTTCTTACTCTGCAGTTGCATCTGTGAGAATGCTTAAGTTTGTTTTGCAGTGCCTGGGGAAAGAAATGCAGCAGGCAGCTTATTTGACAGTATTTTGAGCTGTCAGCAAATGTTACCTGGCGGTCAAAAGAACGTTGGGATTTTGGCATCAGGAATAGAAGATTTGGGATTTTTCACATTAGGATTTCATACCAGACCCATCTATTGAATGGTTTGAGGTTTTTCCATTTGCCCCTGATTACAATATGCTACAGTATAAATAAAATAAAAAAAAAGTTTAGTTTTACTTGCATCAGGCTAGGCCTAGGAGGGTTCCTCTCTATGTGTTGGTGACTTGTCTTTTTAGTTTTCAGATAAACGTGTGGCTCTATTTCCTGATGTGAAAGCAGAGAGGAGTGGGAATGTTTCTCATGATATGGAGCTCTCTGTTAAAAAAAAAGTAAAACTGCCCTTTTTTGGTGGGAGTTGAAAGGTCACCAACTAAAAAAGGGGGGAGGCTACTGAGGATATCCCTGAATCTCTGAGGCAGTGGGGGTGCCTGTTTTGGAACCTGCCTGGTGAGCTAGAGGATGGTAAAAATATGCCTAAAATGATGAAGGTGGCTGCTGCCTTGTGCAGTAAACTCTTCCCTGGATTTGGGGGACAGCATTTTAAAAAAATATATACATGGAGAATCTGGCCTAGAATAAAGGGATACTGAAGAATAAATGCTTGGTTCCCCCCCCCCCCAAAAAAAAAAAAAATCTGAGTCTGTCTGTTATGAAAAGAACCTGCTGTTGCTCTGCCTAGGTGGGGCACAGCCAGTAAAATACAAAGACTATAGCTGAAGGGATTTGGGAAAATTGAAGAAACCTCAAGGAACCTTCAGGCAGTGTGAGAAAAAAGGGGGGGATGGGTCCCTTTAAGACCTATGTAGTCTGGATATTTGCCACTGGACCCCTTCATATGAGTCAAGGTCTTCACAGAAGATTTGGGGACTGCAAGACCTGTATAGTCTGTTGGAGGTCTGTGGTGAGCAACAGAATGTAAGGGCTTTATGCCTAGGGATGAGGAGCCAGTCTGGGTGCAGACCCTCCTTAAAACTGAAGAAAAGAATCCCTAAATATGGAAATAGGAAAAGCTGCTAGTATGCAGCTTGTGAAAGGCAAATATTGGCTTCCTATGCTAGTTTGGTACAATCCTGGATAAATTTGTGCACTGAGAAGTGAGTTTTTCCTTTGTATAAAGGTGGAGACTGGTACTAGTGTATGGGGCCAGAAGATTCCCAGTGGAATGGGGATTTGAGACTCACTAACAACTTCAGGATAGGCCAGACGGATCTTGAAGAAAAAGCAGGGAGCTTACTCAGGGGGCCAAGATGCACAAAGGATTATTTATGATATAAGGAGAATAACAAAATAACTGTTTTCTACAACACTACAGGATAACAGAATAAACAACAAGACAATCTGATCAGGACCAACAACTGGTAGAACCCAGAACAGGGGGTTAACCCCTTTTTAGTTAAAATCCTACATGCACTTGGCCAAAATGACAAACGGCGGATGAACCAAGCTTGGGCTTTGCGATGAGTCGGCTGATCAGCAGGTAGGTGTTGATCCCACAAAGCGCTTTTTACAAACAGACCATAACAGGGCATCTCCCAGATGAACAGAACACCAAGAGGAACACTGCTAGCTGGTCAGTGAAGAACTTGGCAATCTTCTGAAGCTCTGGGCAAGAAGCTGAAGACTTTTGGTTGGTAGATGGTTTACTAGATGACCCACAGCAATGACAACTGATAGGTCCCCGGCACCCAGACCACCCCTCAAAAAGAAGACTGTTGGAGGTACGATCTTCATGTGGCCTCTACGGAGTGACACAGGTATGCACACACTTTTGGACGGCCAGCAAAAGAATAAA
This sequence comes from Neoceratodus forsteri, assembly GCA_016271365.2. Classification (NCBI taxonomy): domain Eukaryota; kingdom Metazoa; phylum Chordata; order Ceratodontiformes; family Ceratodontidae; genus Neoceratodus; species Neoceratodus forsteri. Next base: position 1,271,100,919 of record CM057453.1, read on the forward strand.
AGGGCATGCATGTCATTAACTGTGGTCCCTTATGCTTGAGCCAGGGCGGCTCCTAAGCTGACTCACTACTGGATAACTGACTAGTGGCTATCTACACTTACCATTGCAGGACTGATGCTGGAACACTGTGGTGGAACGTTGAGGTAGGTTGATGTCACTGGAGATGATTCTGCTGTAGATGGATGATGGGCCAGGGACCTCCTTGAGTCAGTGTCAGGCTCTGAGGAAGCTGGTCCAGGCAACAAAGGAGAGCTCGACACCAAGTACACAGGCTACAATTTGAGAACACAGTTGCAGTAGCTAGCAAATAGTATAGATTTTAAGCAGACAGTTCAGTTCTTGCAAATGGTACAATCTTTAGGAGCACTAGGCAGGCAACAGCACAGTTCGGTTTGGGCAGTGCTCAGAAAACCTTTACAGAACCTCTTGGGCAACCTAGGACTATTGGACCACCACTCCCTTTCCTTTCCAGGGGGCACTGTACCTCTAAGGCTTCTTTGTGCTTCACTAACCCTGCAGAGCCAACCCCCACACCAATACTTATAACCATTTATAACCACCCTGGTGCCTGGGTCTATGGGGCTTGTGGGCTTTGTTCCACCTTTTTCATGGATTTTAATGAGGGCTTGCCATGTGGAGGGCCCTGTTCTCCTGTTAATATGCATGAATGCATGAACCCTCACAGCTAGCCCCTCTCCCAGGGTTGCTGTATGGGGCCTTTGTCTCTCACCTCCCTTATGAATATTAAAGAGACCTTATGCAGGGCTGTATCCAGCCCCTTTTTTAGCACTGAAGGCACCAATTTAAACAAAGGGCTTTCAGTCCTGTGCCCGTTTCTCTTAATGGACAAATGTTGGGGCCACTACCTCTGGTACCCCATCACCTGGTGCAGAATGGTGCCACAGTAACAATACAGGGCTCTTAGTCCACTGTTCCCCTCCTCCTCTCACTGGCACTCACCTACCTCCCCTGGGGCCTACGCCTCATGGTGACTCTCTTTGCACTCTCGTGGGTGCTCTTCCCACTCCTGCACTGTCTCATCCCCCCTTTACTGGGCACTCTGCCCACTAATTGCTGGTCCCCCCCCCCTTATTTTTAATTTGGGCTCTGGCCTTTAACTCTCCCTCCTTTTCATTTCCCCTTCTCGCTCCCTGAGGAATGTCTGCAGTCCAAAAGCCCAGTTGGGCACCCGATCTGCAACTTCCTTTCTTTTCCCTTCCTGCCCCCCCTTCCCCAGCCCCGATTGCACAAGCTTTGAAATAAACTGGGCACTCGGCCTTCTCACCACCATGGCCCGGGTCTGCTTCTCTGCAGGGGAAGGGGTTAGGGTAAGGGCTGGGGAGCCATGCTCCCACCCGGCTGCTCCATGCTGCTGTGTCTGCTGGGGAGGTGGAACCAATTGGTGGGGGCGTGTTTTCTGCCAAGATCAATTTTTTTGATGCACCTTTTGGTCTGCCAGTCAGAAATGTCCCTGCTGCCACTGTCTATTGAGACCCACACATCGGACCACTTCATGGAGCCGCCGCTCCACCCGACTTCATGGAGCTTGCTGCTGACCTTATGTAGGAGGGGATCAATGCTGGAAGAGCCATGGGACCACTTTAGGTACGTCTTCCATCTGTGCTCTCTGTGTCCTCCACCCTCCTCGCTTGGCCACAGACTGCTCCCTCTAGCCACTCCCTGGTCCTTCTGTAGGGTGGGGGAGATCCCACTGGACAGCCCCAAGAATTGGGGCTCAGTCACTCAGAAGGGAGGGTCTCCAGTCCACAGCCCCCTTCCTCTGTGCCAAACAGTGTGGTAAAAGGACAAAGGGACTAGGAGGGGTCTGCAGGCAAGAGGGGAATCCAAGGGAGCCATTTAAAAAAAAAAACCTTAACGTTCTGGCTCTGGGAATGGTCCCTGTTTTCCTTTTTGTAGTGCCCCTCAATTCTGGGGCACTACATGTGCCAAATTGTGGTAACTGGACTTAGGAAGGTGGTTTGTCTCTTCTTTCCAAGAAAAGGAAAGCACAACAGTTCCAGGTACCGACAGCTTTTATTGCAACAGTCACTTGTTCCACTGGAAAAATAAGGGGCTATTTGGTTGCAGTATACAAGGCACTTACAGTGATTGTCATGCACTACAATTTGTTCTATGGGAGGCAACTTTATAAGTATACAATACAGTGGATATATAATGTAGCACTCTAAAAGGGTCCCCTACTGCCCTACATCTGCAGACATTACCAGTAGTAGTTCAATCAATGCCTAAACACCCTAGCCAAGGGTAATTAGCAATACACCAGTCTATAATATGTCGGTATAGTAGGATGACCAGTTTTTTTTTTCATTGAGGAGCAGGCAGTGGCTAGCTAGCTTGAATGGTTGGTACAGTACCTTATTGACTGACTTATCTCCTTGGCTGGCAGGGAAGGTGAACGCAGCAAGATGAAGATGAGGGAGGTAAATAAGATGAATGATGATAGATGGTCCAGAAGCTGAAGATGCAGGTGATGAAAGAATGGAGGATGGTCAAGGTAATGTCCTTTTGCTGCAGTGTGGGGCTCTTGGGAAGGTCACTGATGGGTTGACGCATAGCCAAAGGAGGGAGCCATGGCCACCTAGGGAAAAAAAAAAAAAAACTGGGCAATTTTCTGATCACTGCACTATGGAGGGAACCTCATTACCTTGAGCTCAGGTGGCTCTTAGGCTGACTGTACTGGGTGGGGGGACTAAGTATTACTGCTCTAGTTACTTGCAGTTTTTGATATCTTTAGAGGTTGTTAGTGGACTGAGTGAAAGGCTCTGGAAGTTTGGCCACCCAAAAGGGAAGGTGGCACCTGATCTCAAGGGTGCAGGGAATTGCAGTCCATTGTAGGGCAAATAGTACAGGAGGTGAGACTACCATAGCTGGGAAGTTTGTCCGCTTCCCCAAGGCAACAGTTCAGTCTGGGGGGGGGAGGAAACTGATGTAGGTGATCACAGTTGTTGGTGGGGCAGGCAGTTCAGACCCCAGTGCGGAACAGTTCAGGAACCAACTGGTCGAGGTGAAAGGCAAACAAGTCCGGTCTCAGTGCATATAGCAATTGCTGGTGGGTGCAGGGCAGGCAGTTTAGGCCATGCAGTATTTTAGTTCAGGCCCTGAGGTAAACAACCCAGCCTTCCAGGGCAACCTGCATCACAGGGTACAGTTATAGGTGAGTCACTAAAACTCGCAATTACACAATAAAACTTGTTGTACAAGGTGCTGGGTCCACCTACAGCCATGGTCCAGGTAGCAGACAGTGCAGTGCAGCATTGGCCTGGTCATGTCCTGGGCCCACAGGCACACCAGGTGTCAGCAAGCAGTCCACGGGGAAGAATAGGATGGCAGATAGGGGGTGGTCGGGACTCCCAGTGAAGAGGCAAGGGCCTCGGAGGTGACCTTCTCCAAAATGGAGCATTGGCCCTTTAAATCCCTGAGGGATCATTTCTTGTTTTGTAGACCCACAGGGGATTGCCTAGGCCTGGCTCACATTCTCTGTGTATGTATAAGGGGGTGAAGGATGGGCTATGCAGTGGGCCCAGACTTAGCTCCACCCCTTATAAATATAAATTCTTGGGCTGTAACCTCACTGTGCAGGGCCTGGGCTTAGCTCCACCTCTTCTGCCCTAATTATGCAGTCCCAGGTCTGCATCCCTGCCCCTACACTCTTTGGTGAAAATTCAGCACCCAAACTCCCCCTTTTTTTAACACTGTGACCCCCTTCTCTCATTAGCTATTACTGGGGCGCTGCTGTGGTGCCAAAATTAGCTATCCTAGGGCTCATGCTCTACAGTGCCCCTTTTTTCCTGTTGGGCACCTTGCCCACTTGCTTCCCCCTTCTCTGGTCCCCTTTATGTCCTGCTCCCTCCTCCAGTATTTCCTGCCTTTAGTACAATAATTTGTGGACTTGCAGCCCACTCACCACTTCACCCTGGTCCTCCGCTATCCAGTAGCTCATTGGTGATGTTGTTGGGGATGGCCGGGGAGCTGTGTTTCCACCTGGTACTTCTTTTTTTGCCATTTTGAGGTTGCAAGGAGGAACGTTGGATGTTCAAATGTTTATTTCAGCCCAGACACGAAATGCCACTACACCCTGCTCTTCGTCATCCAACAGCCCTCCCCCTCCCCCCCAGATATAGCACGAGCTGGCAGCTCTGTGCAAAGGCTGCTGCCATACTGGGTAACTTGTGGGAGGTACTGCAGGGACAAAGGGGAGGGTGGGAGTTTCTTACCACCACTGCTCCAACCAACAAAGTGTCTCACTGTGGTCAGAGGCGGGGAAGGGGTCAGGCAAGCTTCAGGAGTCAGCCCACAGTCGGGGGCCAGTACAGAGGACTGGAGGCAAAACAAAATGCAAAAATGAAGGGAGCAATACAAAAACTGCACTAAATAAATAAAATGAGAAGAATTAACACCCCAGGTAGCCCACTACGGTGGAACCTCAAGAGAGCACTATGCAGCAAACAAAAACAACAAAATAAAATAATGAGATAAAACGGGACTATGAAATACCTGCTGATGGGAAGCTGGCACTGAGGCCACACCAGAGGGGGGCAGAGAGGGACTTGTCCACTACCCCAGGCCCTAGAGCTTGCAGCTGGAGGGGGAAAAGACTTGAGGACTGGACAGACAGCCCCAGGCGGGGTGCAGCATGGATTTAATTTTTCATTTCATTTTTATTTGTTAACCGGGTTAGGACTCTGGGCCGAAGTCCTTTTTCAGGACTGACCCAGACATAAAACATAACAAAACAACACAAACAAGGCACCAAAATATACATCTTAAAAAATTAACAAATTACATGAACAATCAGACTGTGCTAACAAATATTGTTTAAACTTTACTTTAAAATATGAATAGGACCTAATTAACCTTAATGAAACTGGTAACCGATTCCAAAGTGAAGAAGCCTGGTGATCGAATACTTGTAGGCCATAGTTATTATTAGCACCTTGTACTACCAACACTATCCCCTGAAATATTCTCACATTTGCCTGAGTTTTACAAACCTGAATTAAATCAAATAATGGAGATAAGCCATTTGAATAAATGGCCTGATGAACCAATTTCCCTAAGGCAAATTCGTATTTAAACTGGGGCGACAACCATTTAAGTGAAGAATAAAAAAGGCAATGATGGGTCAAAAAAGAATCGTCCAAAACAAACCTACAAATTCTGTTAAAATTTGTTTCTCTTTAGTTCCCAACTTAACATACAATGAAGAAACATATTCAAAATATGGCATTAAAACACCATTAGCCAATTTCAAATGAGAATCATAAGACAAATAAGGTTTAAATTTATTTAATTGGCCCAACTTACAATTAATTTTCTTTTTTACTGACTACCTGAGAAAGATAAGTCAACAAGCGGTCTAAAAGAACCCCCAGATACCTGAATTCTGTCACTTGATCAAATAAATTCCCCTGCATATCATGTATAGTCAGGGAAAGATGTTCGCCAAGTCTTACAGAACTTTCAAACAACATAGCCATGGTTTTACGAATATTTAGAAGCACCAAGTTGGTAGTAAGCAAATGACATAACTTCTTAAACTCATGTTCCAACACCATATTTATATAATTCAAAGACTTTCCCTGACAATACAAGATCAAATCATCAGCATACAAAAGACATCTACACTTATCAAAAATTCAAGGAACTTGATTAAGAAACAATGAAAACAATAGGGGTCCAAAAATAGCCCCCCGAGGAACACCACACGTAGTATGACAAACAAAAGAATTAATCAAACCAATAGAGACAAACTGAGAATGCCCCTGCAAGAAATCAGAAACAAGTTCAACCACAGAAACAGCCAATCCAAAAGCAGCAATCTTCCGACTAAGCAACGAATGATTTACCAAATCAAAAGCCCTGGACATGTCCATGAAAACCACCCCAGTCAACATTCCATCATTACAACCTTTGAGGACCAGCTCTGAACAGCAGAGGATCATCTAACAAAAGGACACCCCCAGAAGCCTACCCAAAATGGAGCTGGAGGAAAACCACAAAAACCCAGCAACAGGCAACTAAAGGGAGCTTACCCTATGGGGTTGGCTGCTACTGGACCTCTTGAGGAGCTGGAAAGCGACTGCTGCTGCTGCTGAAGACACTGCGGACCACTGGCTACAGAGGAGCAACCACCAAGGAGCCATGGATCCAAGCTTCAAGTAAGCCTCCAGGTGTCTGTACTCCTGTGCTCTCCACTCTGTCAGCTACCCATTCCAGAATTGCCCTCTGGCTAGCAGGGAAGACCCTTTCTAGCCTAGAGACGGACCTGGGTTTTGGCCAGGTGATTGGATTCCTGGGGCTTGGAGCAGCCGCTTGGGTTGATTTATGGCATCTTTAGGCATTGACTGGAGTCCTGCCTGGCCTGGACAAAGGATCAAGAGTGGGAAGGCTCCAGGAGGAGGGGGGGAGAGGGGAATAGAGACAGGAAGTGGTCAGCCAGCCAGCTTGATCAGCAAGTAGCCTGGCTGTGTATGGGGTGGGTGGGTAGGAGGATAACCCTTTCCTTCCCTAAAGTTTCCCTGGTCTGCTTTTGCCTGGTTACTTTGGGGTACTACACTAAGACACCACCCTGAGGAGAGATGCCTGTATAGATCCCAAAAGTAAGTTGAACAAGAGACCCTGAGAGGACTGTTTCATGAGATGGGGCATTCCATCCACTCATTTGCCAGGGTTCCTGAAGTGCAGGGCTTATGGAAAGGGATGGGTGGTAGTCCCTTTTCACTCTTTGCCTAGGAACTAATGAGCATGATACTGGGATAACAGATGCTGATATCAGAAACCAGCTGCTGTCAGAGCTGGTCCCCTCTGAAGGGGGAAAGTAGGTGGTAGGGTGAAACCCACCCACTGTGTTTTTTTTTTTGCTTGTTTGTTTTGTTCGTTTAATAAAAATACAGAATGAGGTCCTAAGAGGACAGAAAGCCATAGAGCCACAACAAGGATGCCCTAAGATTCCAGATAAAATGAAAGCATGCTGAGACCTAAAACACTCAGTGCGGAAATGGGCTTACAGCATGCCAGAGTACCTTTTAATGTTCCTTCCCTAATTCTTTGGCTGCAGCCTTTCTTCTATGCTGATCTTTCAAATATTCTAATTTGCCTTCTCTGGCATGATCACCCATGGTTGAAACATTAATGCTCTTTCTAATTTTTCTCTTTATGCCCCCCCACCAGCATTAAATATGCTAGAAAAGCTTGTGGACTTCAGTATGGTGTTCCCCTGTTAGAAGTTTCCTTTTGCAAAATACTGTACCTGTGGAAGAAATTACATAAACACCACGAATCTGTGTTTGGCCCTAAATAAAATATAAAACAAAATACTGAAGAATTACTATGAACCACCTTTAGTTGTATATGGAGGGTAATTAAGATGTCAGGAAACATGCAGCTCTTCTTCTTGGATGAAATTTATAAAACACATGGGCCCAGATATTCAAAGCTTTGCCCCGGGGCTAAATTAGCACAGCCCGGCGTGCAAACATCGCCTGGACCAAATAGTCTGCAATTTCCAAAAGGAATAGCCCAGCCCAGTGCTATTCCTGCTGAATATAGCATGCTAAGGAAGCCGGGCAAATAGGGCTGGCAGTGCAGGGCAAAAATAGCCCAGGAACAAGACAGCACTGAATATAGTGAAAAAGACAGCAATGGAATATAGCACCCAGGCAGTCAGTGCAAACACCCACAGGAATACAGTGCAGAGGTGAGCCTGCAATACCCTGGAAGACGTGCAATGAAGCACAGTCCCAAAAGGGAACCAGGAGCAGACAGCAGTGCAGAACCCACAACATGACACACAAGCACCCAAGAATGACACAGGACACAGTAAAAGTAAGAAAGTGTAAAGCATAATGTAAAAAAGACAAACCAACAGATGAGCATGAACCACAATATGTACAACAGAAAGCAATGATAGGAACACATAACCGAATAAGCAATGCTACAACTACTACTACTAGTTCTACAACTACAACAGCTAACACTACAAGAAAAACTATTACTACTACTAACAGGACTACCACAACTATTACTACCAGTACCACGACTAAACCTACTACTACTACTACGACTCAGACTACTACCACTACTACAACTACTGTGGCTACAACTACTAATAAGACTACTACAAACACAAAAGCTAATGACTACAACCACTAATACAAAGACTAAAAGCAATGGCAATGGCAAAGGAGGGAACAGGGACAAAAGGCAGCAGAAAATACAGCAGTCCATGAAGGGGGGAGGCAAACAAACTAAGGAACAGTCCTATGACTGGTTGCTTGGTGGCTCTGGCAGTCGTGCTTCGAGGACAGTGGCCACCCTCCTGGTCTCTGCGCTGAGCACTGCCTGCTGCTCAATCAAAGTCCTCTGTTGCCGCACAATGTAACGAAGGAGTTCTTCACTGCCCTCTGACTCCTCAGGCCCGGTCACCCACAAGGAAGAACGCCATGGACCTACAGGAGTAAGGGGGAGCATGTGAGGATGGGAAACCAGAAAGAAGGCACAATGCCACCCTAGGCATCAACCCAGGAATGGACAGCATGTCCTGACAGCCATGTTCATGTGGTGCTGAGGAATGCAATGGAAGGCGCAACCGACAGGCACCCACAGGGTGGGCCTGGATGACACAGGCAACAACCAAAAATACAATGGACACAGAGATGTGTGTCAGGCCCCAACAACACCATGGCACGGTCGACACTACCCAACCACTGCACACAGTGAGACAGTGCAGCCAGATAGGCAGTCCCTGAGATGGCAGTGGAAGTGGGCCATGCTACAACAAGCACATGAGAGGACACATGTCAGGACAAGCTACCCACAGTCACATAACAATGTAGCACAAGGATGGGCACAGCAACAACCAATATGGGCACAAAAGCAGCAGAATGCAGGCTCAGTGTCTGGCCACCGGACCACCCGCGCCAAGGCCAAACCATCCCACAGCAGCAGCAATACCATAGGCACACACGCTGGCAGGGGTAGGCTGCCAGATGCCACCACGCAATAACCTTGCACTGCAATGCATGCACCACAGTGGACTGCACCTAGAAACCGCACATGCCAGGTGAATGGCAGAACATGAACAATGGCCATGGACAATGAATGGCACTGCCGTCTGTGCATGCTGACATGGACCCATACAGAACAACCCCCCACAACCCTCAACACTGTACAGCAACCACACACCCATACACCGTCAGCACTCTGTCACACTGGTGAGCAACACAGTACAATGGCGCACCTGCCATGGTACCATGCACATGGCCATGCAACCAGCTGCACTGTTAATGGCAGACCATTGCAGTGACTACACACAATCCAGAAGCACAGCAGAGCATAAAACATAAATGTACTCATGCAATAGGCCCCTGGCCTCAGGGCTGCTCTCCTCCGCTCGCTGTGGCATTGCTGGCACCCTAGGGCTGCCCCTGTCAGGTGGTCCTGACCCCTCTTGGCCTCCTCTCCCTGGGCTGTGCTGCACAATCTGCTCTGCAGTGGAAAGAGGTAATGGCAGCATTAGCGCAAGACACAGCAGTGGCCATGTAAGCCAGAGCTAGATGCACCCCCACCTCCAAAACAAAGATGACATGGCACAGCCCAGGGACAATGTCTGAACACATGATGCAGCCACACAGTGTCCCCCCCACAGGGCCACCATAGCCCACTGCATGTGCACCAATCGCTCAGGGCATGTAGGCACAGTGACACTACTGTGCATCTTCACCACATGCAGGCACACAGCGATATGATACACACACTGCTGTGATGTCAGACCATTTACCCAGGAAACAGCCACTCCTGCACAACAGTAGTGTTGGCTGCCGGACAGTCCCATGGCAGGTTCCTCTGCCTGCATGCCCCAGACTTGTGGTGTTAGCCGTGGTCATGCGTTGCTGTTGCACACAGCATGACTGCACTGCAACCACCATGGACACAGCAACAAGTACCATGCAGTGACAAGCACTGCGACAGCCACTGAGGATGCCTGGCTATCCTGCCACCTCCCCAGACACCCTGTATCACTGTGCCACTCAAGGGGCCCACATTGACAGCCCCACCACCTGGGCAACATGGGTCAGGGGCAGGAGTGCACTGCCCAGGCATACCTCCCAACACAACAGCACACCTGGTAACACACACACACACAGGACACACACACACACACACACACACACACACACTCCAGCAGACAGATGAACATGTAATGCATGCATGCATTGTGTGGCAACGCCTACCTGGCACTGGCACTGTTCCATCATGCACCATCCTCCTATAATGCTCCAGCTGCTGCCATTACCTGTGTTGCAGATCTGCGTAGTGGTGCCTACACTTCTCAGCGTCCCGTGGGATGCCTGTCTGTTCTGACAGGTGTCATGCAACAGATGCCCACATTGGTGTCGTGGGTGGTCAACATCCCTGACCTCCCCAAACAGGCGTTGGTGCCTCTGCTGAACCAGCTGCACAAGATTTGCTGTCTCAACATCCCCACAGCACCTGTCCCTGCGCACCACCATGCACTGCCTATGCCTCCCTGACATGATAATCCACAAGTGGTAATATCCCCAATGAATTACTTACAGAGGGAACATACAGACATGCAGAGTACTGCCCCAGTATGTGACACACCCTGGGCCCACTTTCAACTTGAGCTATAGCACCACACAGTCACATAGTGTAGTGCCACGCTACCCGGAAGTACGCGCAGTGCAGATGCGCGATCCTGCCATGATCCCAGTGTGGCCACAGCATGTATGTGTGGTGCTCCGTACACTACACTGTAGCGTGGCGCTATGTTGCGCAACACTGGTGTGCTTGTGCGGCCCAATGACCACACGTGCATGCGCTGTTGCAGCACTAGGTCACATAGTGCTGCGCTAACATGCCAGTGCTGCGCTGGATGCCCATCTAGCCCAGCACTAGTGGTTTGACTGGCACTATACGCATTGCCCGGTACTAACAGGGCACATATTCAAACAGCCTATGTAAATGAGGCTACTTGGGTATGCAATGGGCAAACAGCATGCTTAGCATGTCATTACCAGCTCATTTGCATGCCTTACAGGCATGATTGCCCAGTAGTGCTATTTAAGGGCAAACAGTGCTCCACCTGTGCTGTCAATAGGAATTGGAATACTCAGCAGGTGTCAGAGCTAAAAGGGCCTTGCACAGAGCAGTATGTCACAGGAGACAGAACAGCATCAAGCAGGTTTGTATACCAGCCAGGGCACATGGTTGTACGGTACAGAGATGTGTGTTGGCCCTGCCTTGCACTGTACACACATGTGTACGGTGACTGGACATGCATGGGACAGAGCACAAGCCTGCAGGCCCCCATGTCAGCATGATACTGCTCTGTCAGAGGTGTACATGGGCAATGTGCCTGTTAGCCAGCTGGATGGAACGTCCTGAGTGTGACACTTATGTCAGTATGCGCACACTCTGCACAGTGTGGGTTCTATGCACTGAGGAGGTGGGGAAACACAGGGGCCTACACTCGCCCCTGTCCGTGTGCTACAATGCATATGCCATGGCTGTGTGAGGGTAGGTGACCATGATATTGCTGCAGTGTCCATCACGGCACATGCCCATGGTGCAGGGGGATCATGGCCGCAGTGTGGGGCCACAGACAATGCCTGCACTGTGCAAACAGGAGTAGCCATGTCGCATGGTTGCAATGTGTGCTGTACCCTATTGTGTCATGTTGTGTGTGGCATGACCAGGGCTTGCGCCGTTCTGCTACAGGACATGCATGGTAGGCAAGTAGGGTGACATGCACAGTGTGAGCTGCTTGTACCGTGCACTGCATTCAAACCACAGCATGTGACCTGTGTCTCTCTTCATGTCCCTCATAGGTGCAGCTGAATGACAGGAACGTATCTGTGCCTACAAATTCTATGGGGATGAGCTGAAGGCATTGGTGCATGGAGTCAAGGAGTGGGACCAGGTGCTATGTGGCCACAAGGCCAAAGATTCTGTTGTGAGACAGATGTGGGATGATGTAACAGTGGAGGTGAATGCTGTGGGTGGCTGGGGAGGTGCCACGGATGCTGTCAGAAAAAGGTGGAATGATCTTCTGTGATGGGCCAAGGAGGTGGAGGCAATACAGCTCCACGAATGCCTATGGACTAGAGGAGGGCCATAGGTTGTGCAACAGCATGAGGGGGACCCACTCATGAGCCTGGTCACCTCTACATTGTGGCCCGTGGTGGCTGGTGGTGTCATTGGCGGCGGGTGTCAGATGCCACTTACACCACCTAGGACAGGTAAGTTGCTGCCTGTGTGCACCCTACAAGGCATGCCTGCAGTGGTGCCAGAGGACCATTGTAATACTGATATGTGGCATGCACTATGCACACATGGTGGTGGTACATTGTGCACACTGTACACATGACGCATATGGTGTGCAGGGCATTCACCACTGCAAGCATCCCACTGCATGTGCACTGTGTTAGGGGGTGCATGCATGGGGCCATATTCTGCATCAACAGGGACTGCACTGTGTGGGTTGCATGACCATGGTGTGTGTCACACAGCCTAGGGTGTGCATGTATTGATGGTGGTTCTGGCTTACTGCACGTGTTACTGGTCACTGACACTGTCCTTTTGTGTTTCACAGCAGTGGGTGCACAGCATGCAGTGGGCCAGAAAGTGGCTGGGACAGCAGCCATGGTGCAGGAGGAGGAGGACAACACCGATTTGCCAATGACCTCCCTACTGGGTGCCCTGTGTGGACCATCTGCAACAGCACATGGGTAGCAGGCCGCAGGACATGAGTTACACCTGCCTGTGGGGGAGGATGACTCCACAGATCAGGATGCCAGGGACGTGGAGGTCAGTGTCATGCTAGAAAATGCTCAGGTGGAGGATCTGAGTGGTGGCCAGGTGGTCATCCTGATGGTCACTATTGACCATGAATCCGTGGGATCGGACCAGTAGTACTACCTGCCTGTGGAGGGGACTGTGTGTGGTGGCACAGAGATGGGTCTTGCTGGGGTACACCACATGGGTGCCATGGGGTGGAGGGGCAAGCCACTAGTGGCGTTATGGTACTGCAGGACATAGGCCAGAAGGGCAAGATGTGTGCACCACTGGACATGCAGTGCCTTCCATGGGGAGCTGTTCTTGCCCCGCAAGGGGCACAACACATCACAGGAATCATGCAGCCCCAGGAACAACAGCAGCTGCCACCCACACAGCATCCTCACCATGACCAATGGCAGGCACAACCCCCCAGCCATCATTGGCATTGCTGTACCCATGGTGCTCAATGGTCATGGATCCCAGCCTCTGCTCCAGGCTGCCCTGATATCCCAGCAGGAGGCCCAGCTGGACCTGCATGCCTTTTGGTGGGAGATACAGCATGAGCTCTCGCAGCTGTGGAGACTGTGGGCATGGGCTTTGCCCATGCAGAGCAGCAGGCAGAGAACAGGTTGGAGTACATCATTGCCATGCTTGATTGTGGCTTTACAGGTCTCACTGCTACTGTGGTTGATCTTGCCACTGTGCTGTGTGGGGTGCACAGTGGTCAGCAGGGTGTGCGTGTGGGACAGCATGGCCATATCACGTGTGCCCACAGGTAGGCCTCTAGTGGTCGCAGGGCACACACGGGATCCAGCACCACTGCATCGCAGGCATCGGCCGGCACCCCGTGTCGTCATGGCTAGCCACCCACCCTGGCTGGGTCTGCAGGTCAGTGGGGGCGCAGGTGTTCCACCTTCCCAGCTTCACCACAGTCTTCCCCAAATATTTCATCAACACAGAGCACCCCTTGCTCTGTGTCCCACGTGCATGGTGCATGTCATGTGTGTGGTAGTAGTGGCCTCATATAGGCAAATCTGCCATGAACACTCACACAACAACCATGCGTGTGCACACCCACACACACACACACACACACACACACACACTCATCCACACAGTCAGACATGCACAGCCATGAAACCCTTCTCACTCTGTCACCTCATCCCAGGCACCTCCGGCAACACACTGCTTAACCATGCCATGGCTGTCCACCTTGGTCACATGTGCGTCCTGCACTGCAAACAACACACATTTCCATGTCATATACTATCACTTCCACTGTGTTGTGCACATGCTTTGTTGATTGTCATCACTGTTGTGTTTGTCTGCACATATTAAAGTCAATGTCATTGTACTGTATGTTTGCTGTGCTGTGTTTGCTCACCGTCCTGCCAGTGACAAGTGTCTTGATGATGCCACTCCTGTACTCCAGGGCCCTGCGTGCCATTTGAGGATCTCTCCTCTTGAGTTGCTCTACTATCCCCCTTACCTCTGGCTCTGGGTCACATTCCTGTTCCTCAGGTTCAGATGCCTGTATCCAACAGTTCATTGCCATGTTGTGGCGCATACAACAGGCTAGGATGATACGGCATACCTTCTGAGGCCTGTACTGTAGGGCACCACCTCACATGTCTAGGCAGCGGAAGCGCATTTTTAGCATGCCAAAGACCCTGTCTATGATGTTCCTAGTGGTGGCGTGTGTCTCATTGTACCTCTCCTCAGCCACTGTGGCCAACAGGGGTACAGGTGTCAGCAGCCAGAGTCACAGAGGATAGGCGCTGTCCCCTGTTGAGAAATGTGCACCTATTAGTGTTGCTGTTCCATTGTCTGCCCATTGCCATGGTGCGCCACCTGTGTTGCTGTCCACATCCCCTTCCTTGCATACCCATGCCTGTCCCCACCCCCACTGTGGTGTGTGCATGCCTTGCCTGCTGATACTTACTGACTAGGTGCCCCTGGGTATCCTTCCTTCCTCAAAGGCCTGGCACAGCCAGGACTGGTGCCAGATGAAGGTGTCATGGGTACTGCCGGGGTACTGGGCAGACACTGCTGATGTGCCCTGTCGCATTGCACACTACCTGGCAATTGATGAAATGGTACCCCTTCCTTTTCACATACACTTCACTGCCATCGCCAGGTGGTGCATGGATGGGAACATGGGTGCAGTCAATGGCGCCGAGTACCGCTAGTAGGTGCGCAACTCGATAGAATTGCTGCATGATTTCTCTGCACCCTGCTGCTGTGCTGGGGAATATTATGAATTCACCAGCATGAGGCAGGGAAGCATCTAGGAACTGAGTCAGGAGGCATGAGGTGGCAGACTGAGATACCCCTACGGTGTCCCCCATTGGTCGTTGTGACGTTCCTATGGCTAGGAAGCACAACGCTGCTGTCTCCTTCTCCTCAACTGTCATGGCATGGCTGCATCTGGTGTTGGGCTTCAGCTGCTAATGCAGGAGTTCACATAGCTGCCTCAACATTCCCCTGTTCATCATGTACTGACCAGCGATGTGTTCATCTGGCAGGGTCTCGAAGGAGACTCTGGGTCAGTACCACTGTGTGCAGCTTATCGTCTCCTTGGCCTGCATTGTGGGCCATGTTGGGCCTGCTCCCTTTCTTCTTCCTCCACTACTGCTGCCATTAGGTGCAGCAACACTTAATTAGGGCCTAGTGCCATGTTGACTTCCTGGTCTGGTCCCTCCCCCTCTGTGGTTTGTCCTGGGATAAGACCTGCCTTTTATAGGTGGTAACTAGCATCGCACTATGTGTTGAGCAATGTGGCCCTGCGCGGTGCTGATACTCTGAATATCCCATTATGCATGTATACTCGTTCCTGCCCCTCTCTTTTGCCTTGCATACATTATAGGTTTGCCCGTTACTGTGCAGTTTGTGGCACTGTCCGGCTCCTGTTAATATTGCTGCTCCAAGGCTAACATGGCGCTATTCCCATGCTAATGGTTTACGTGCTGTGCAATGCTTTGAATATCTGGGCCATGTTTTACAAATTGCTACAAACAATGAATTAGCAATGCCTTTTATTTCACATTGCTAGTCTTATCTGTATCTTCCTGATACTAAATGAAATGTCTCTTTAATCCCAAACTGCTCACATTGCCCTATGCTGAGAACATTCACCTGTTTGGAGAAGTGCCTGACTCCATGTGCTTTTGGTTTTCTGGCATCCATTGTGTTGACTACTCAGGCTGGCTGAGATCTGTGGGCTTTATACAGCTCTAGCATGAGGAAGTCTGGAAACAAGAAAGGTGGGACTTCCTCCCTTTTTTATTTTCTTTTTGCTTTATTTTGTAATTGTATAAAAGCAGATATGTGTTAAAATGTTGTTTTTTTTGTTTTATTTACATTTCTGTATGAAACAGTCATATTTAAAATTGTTGTAAACATTTAACTAAAAGTTCAGCTATGATTGACAGGTCACATGATCTCTAGCCCTATAAAAAGGACATGTTGAGGTTAGTCTGGCAGATGAGAGATGAGGTCTGACCTGTGGAAAGATCAGGCTGCTGCAGGAGTGAAAACTGGCTGAAGTAAGAGGGTAGTAGTCTCAGAAAGACTGTCCTGTTGCGGTATTAGCCAGGGCTGGGATGTGTTGGACCAGAGCTAAGTTGAGCAGCTGGAGGGGTGATTGGTCTACCTAAAGTATGGGCTGCAGAGCTACAGGTGCAGGTAGGACCACCCTCAGGTGCTGGTTTTGTCCCTGTGAGCCTGCTGGCTGAGAGGGAACTGACAGCTCTTTAATCCAAGTTTTTACTGTAGCCCAAGATCACCCTGACTAGTCAGTCAGTACGAGTGATACAGGAGTTCCAGATCTGCACTGCATGAACTGTTTATTTCAGTGCCCAGTGTGTTGAAGTCCTTATGTAATAAAGTGCATTGCCCTATGGGGCATTTTAAAAGGACATTTCTTGCCTTCTGTGTCTTCACTATGCCATACTCTCAACCACTCCTCAAGTTTTCTCAGGTCTGTTCTCATTTTCTCCACCCTATCTGCAGTATCTACCCTACTGCAGATTTTGATGTCTGCAAGAAGACTTACATGCCTCAGTGGTACCTCGAAGTTTTAGATAACCACCACTGTACCTTTCCTTCCAGCTTTTCTGCAATGTCGCTTATGAATACATTGAAGAGGATTGTTCCCCCAGTAATTCCTGGGGTACCCCACTGGTATAGTACTCTCCCCCTCATTCAGTGAATGCCATTTACAACCACCCTCTGTCACTTATCCATCAACCAGTTCCTTGCCCAGTTTACCACTTTGAGTTCCACCCCTAAACTGCTCAGTTTTCTTATAAGCCTCCTATGTGGTATGGTGTTGAAGACCTTGCTGAAGTCTAGGTAGGAAATGTTCAGCACCTCATCTTGATCTATTTCCATGGTCACAAACACAAATTGATCAGGTTCATCTGGCATTACTTCCCTCCCATTAATCCATGCTGCCTTGGGTCTTGCAGCCTTCTGGATTCCAGATACTCCACTATAATTTACTTTGTTTCCATTAACTTTCTCACCACTGATGTTAGACTGGCTGGCCTATAGTTGCTAGCCTCCTCCCTTCTGTCACTCTCACGGAACACAACTACATCTGACCTGCCCAAGTCCTGTGAAACCACTTCTGTTTCCAGTGAGTTGTTGAATGGTTGTGCTCACAGGGAGACCAATCTGGGAAGTGTACACATGTGCCCAGAGGGGTTGCTGGGATGCCTGTGCAGCTGCACACTCTGCTGTTAGAAGACTGAGGACGGAGACAGCAACAGCAGGAATTGTGAAATGTATTTACCTTCTTTATTACAAGTAAACCACTTTTGCCTACGAGACTTGACTGCTGTTTGCAACAAGCTAAAAAAGAAGAGTTCACCGCTATTTCCAGCCTTACTTGTGCCACCGTTTTATGGTTGTGACTGTCTGACCAACTACAGTAGTTTTTCCATGGACTGGAGTCCTGCAGTGGAGAAGCCCATATGGAAACTTACATACAGTGATGGCCTGCAGAGGTTGTGGAAGAAACATCAGAATCATTCTTGGGGGACTTTTCCCCATAATGTTTATGATGTTGGCTTCTTAGATTTGGACTTTTGAGTCATTATAGTACATAAAGCAGAAGACTGCTTAGAAAACAAGAATATGTAGAGCAGAGCTGCCAGCAGCTGGTGTTGAATAACCTGGACAGCACTTTTAGCCTTATTTTATTTGTTGTATATTTTGTATACATTTGTGTGTTTGTACGTCTGTTTAGTCTTTTTCTTTCTTTTTTTTATGTTTGTGTACTTGTATACTTGTATCAGCGATTGAGAAATTTATGCAAGCTATATGAGTTACATAACCTACTTAGTGGTAGCCTTATTTGGAGTAGTTTAGTGTTGGGACAAAGTGTCTTACCAAGTGTGATTGCTCTGAGAATTAATTAAGATTGACCAAATGAGTGAGCTGGGACTGTGGCACATCCTGGGATGTGTGCTGCAGTTCTTTGTGCTTCTTTGATTAGGCGCCTGTGTGGTTTGGAATAAAATAATTAAGTGTCTATATTAGGGTTGGAAAGAAACTAATATAGTCCTCATATCCCTAATTTTAGTTCAAGGCATCTTCCTCATATGCTTCATATAACATATGCATAAAACTGTTATGTTTATTTGGCATTCTCGTCCACCCTAAGTGGTGTATTCACCCACCCCAATTGAAAATTGATAGGGGTTGGATGAGAACAATTTAGTTTCTACACTTTTAGCTGAAGCTCAATGGGGGAAGTATAATTATATAATTATTCAATTGGCCTGAACAGTCCCCAGTTGTTCCTGCAAGTACACA
This sequence comes from Neoceratodus forsteri, assembly GCA_016271365.2. Taxonomy (NCBI): domain Eukaryota; kingdom Metazoa; phylum Chordata; order Ceratodontiformes; family Ceratodontidae; genus Neoceratodus; species Neoceratodus forsteri. The sequence continues at coordinate 1,271,119,558 of CM057453.1, forward strand.
TAATGATGCTTTTTTCATGTGGAGCATGTTTGAGGAACTTGATTAAAGGACTTCATCCAAGTTTAAATTCAGATACCAGAGAATCTTAGAGGAATCTGAATCATTTTGTCCTCTTGGAAAAGGTGGCCAAGAATAGATGTAAAAGATGTAATAGATGCAATCTTTAGAATTGTGGTACCATGTAAGGTAGACATCTGTAACTTCATGTAGCCTCATGTGGTGGAACACCATTTATGTACACGGTGTGGCTATAGCTAGTTAGTGCATTTCAACGGTATTTCTTGGCTACTATTTGGCTGCTCCATGGTTGCTCTAGTAATATTATGTATATCAGGATGATAAAACCTTGAAGATATATGCTTCTTTGTGTTTGATTTGGAATATTCTTCTGCGTTTGAGCAGCAAATCAACTGATCAAGCAATGTTGTTTCTCGGAGAGAAGCAGGTAAAATTAATTAAATCTTTGAATCATTTGAATATACACAAGTGCCTTGCTTTATAGGTAATACATTTATTAGAACTTTTATATGAAGAGCTTCATTAGTGAGGAAGACTATAAAATTAGATAACTATATAATTATATTCAACTGTGGTATACCAAGTACCCTTTGTATTTTGATATAATATGTTTGGGGCTTAGTTAGTGGGGTGGGGTGGGGTGAAGTTTTCCAATACAAAAGTTACTGCTTGTATTTATTTTGGTTCACAGCTTACATGTGGTGGAAAGTTATTGTGGGGAACATTTGAGGAGCTGATCCTGAATAATTTGGGCATTGAATATTTCCAGAATATCTCTGGGATTCTGAAATATTTTGCCTCAAGTGAAGACAGATCATTTATAGTGCAGACTTTTATACTCCAACACTGTACAGCAGTCTTCTTTCAGACTTACCAAACTTACTGAACTTAAGATACAAAAGGAAGAGGCATATGGAAGATTGAGGGCCTGAAGAAAAGAGATCAGGGACAGTGGTAAAATGGTGAACTTTTAAAGAACTATTATTGTGTGTCCCTTTCATGGAAAGTCTTTTGACTTATGAATTTATATGACCTATATAATTTACACACTTGAAAAATTGATTAATTATATTTACTGTATGCACTTTATGCAGGGCACTTTTTGCACATCATTAAAATTTCCTTTTCTAAACAGGAAATTAGGACATTTATATAATCATAGCCCAAAGCTTATAAGATATAATTAATGCATATTGCACACTGTAACTCTACTGACTGCACTTTTTGATACTACTAGTCTTATTATTTTTGTATTGTGAAAATGAAAACAAGAAGTAGAAGAAATAGTGAGGTGGAATTGGATATAAGCAAAGATTTAAATAATGTTGATGGGTAACTCATGAAGTGGGTGCATGAGGAAGGGCACCGTCCGTTATGATGACACCTTCCTCGCGTAATCCACTCATGGCGACCAATGAGTAGGGCGACCAGATGAGGGGGTTGGCGAACTAGGCAACAGGATGTCGCTATACGTACGCATGTGGGGAGGTGGCAGCAAGCATGGTGAGCGTGGGCTGGGAGGGCAAGGCTGTAGGGGGTGGTGCTGCGGTCGTCAGTCAACCTGCGGTATGGCGTCAGGGATTGAGCAATGGCTGGGGTGGCTGAGGTACTGGGTTCGGGTACGGGTGCTGGTGTGATTTTTCTTGTGCCTGGCCCAAACCTTTTAATTTAATTTAACTACTTTCACCCCCAACATGCACCCTCCTGGAGTTGAGACTTCTTAGGAAGTAGGGGTCATGAGGCACCTTCCACACAAAATAGTAAAAATATGTCCTGGTGCCCTTGCGCTGGTGCACCAGGGTTGTCAGAGTGCTGAAAATGTGTTCAGCACTCTGACTGAGTGATAACTGCGATCGCCTTTAGGCGTTCGCTGTTATCACATAGATCCATGTTGATGCCATTAATAAAGGGAAGCAAAAAAAAGGGGAAGTACAAGAAAAAGAACAATAAAAATATGAAACAAGATTTAAAAATTGATTCTGTGGAAATTAACAAAGTAAAGCAAGCTCTGGACTGCCACTAGGGGTGCAGCAGTAGATGGCAGCTTAAGTATATGGCTCTCTATCCCTGAGGGTTTAATCCAAATATAATCTGTGAAGTATTACTTTTTTGCATTCAGTTTGCATGCTGTGGTGAGCAGGACTTTGCAGGCCTCAAGAAGATATAAAAAACTTTCTCCAACTCTATATATTTCTGAGGCTACATCGTGTGAAGTACCCAGAGCAGACAGGGCCTGTGACCTAGAAATTAATCCTCCACCCTCCCCAGCTATCAGGGACCCAGTTGCGGGCGAGTGGATGTTCAACCATTTGCTATTCCAAATGGAACAAGTGACGACAACCATTAATCACGTGGCACAAGTTATTCAGGGGCCAGAAGCCAGGCTATTTCAAAATGAGAACCACCTTAATGCTTATGAAGCTCTCCAGCATAAGCATAATGCCTTCCTCCATGACCATCAAGTCTCTCTCAACAAGTTGCAGCAAAAAATAGACAATCTTGAGAACTGAGGGAGGAGGAACAACCTCTGGTTCTTGGGTTACCCTGAGTGAGTAGAAGGCCGGAGCACAGATCATGTCTCCAAAAGGCTCTGGCTGAAATCCTCCAGCTGGAACCTGGTCATGTGGTGCAGGTGGAGAGAGCCCACCGCACGCTTGCCCCGATGCCACAAAGCAAAGCTAGGCCCAGACCAATTATCTCCCGTCTACTCAACTACTGGGATAAAGTTTTCATACTGGCTAAATCTAGGAAGCTCTAAAACAACTCGTGGAAATCCCACTGCATCAACATTTTTCTGGACTACTCAAAGGATCTCTCCGGCCATCAGAAGGCCTTCACAGAGTCTTGTCAACTGATGCACCGTATTGGCCTCCCTTTCACTCTCCGCTACCCTGCCACCATGTGGGCAGAGAACAATGGGTCTCAATGCAAGTTTGATTCCCCTGAGGCCCTGATGGGCTTTCTTCAAAGAAACTGGCTGGGGGAAGTGCACCATGAAGTCACGACTTGGAGCTCTCCAACCTCCCCCACTGGCGGTCTGGATAGGAGGTCTCCCATAAAGCAAAATAGAGATCAGGACTGGGCTCCAGCACTGGGAGACACCTGAGAACTCCTGGCCCAAAAGAATCACAAGTGGCACTCCTCTAGATGGCATAGGAAAATGAACCATCCAACAGAAAGGCTTCGCAGCACTAGCCCTACCCGGAGGATGATGGAGACGGTGTAACCCATAGGACTGGAACAATTTGCGACACAGAACACTTACAGCACTCTCAGACCACGCTCTCCAGATCCTCACCAGATTCCACCCGAAGTCCAAAGCTCCACACCCTGCATCACCAGCTGCAACTCTGAGCCATTGGTCAGATCCTGGGCAGACCACATCACCGAAGCCAGCAACTCCCCACTGTCCAGAGCGGATCAGCGACCTCATTATATGCCACCGCCGATGATGAACAGTTGTCCAGGAACACATACTGAGCTGAGGCCTCCATCCTTCCCAGACAGAAGCTCATCTCACAAGCTGCATGCAGCTGACACAGTACTCCAGCAGCGCTCAGATAAGTAACTGAGCAGTTCCTTCTAATGCTGCACTTTCTTGAAATCATGCGATTAATTAGTTGGTTATGTGGTGGGTTTGGTGGGGGATGCTACTGAAATGTTCCAACTGTTAGCTGGCTGTGCAGCCCAAAGGCCCATTTACACTCATAGTGCAACACATGCAGGTGCATGGCCTGCCCTCCCATACTCCCTATATCCCTAATGTCAATCCGCAAGTCCAGGGTACCTGTGAAGAACTCCCGGTATGGAAAGGGGAGTGGGATCTGGGAGGCATAAGAGGGATAGGAGCACACCACGGCAGTAGGTCCCAGTATTGCACTTTTTCTCTCCCTTTACTAGGCCCAGGCTAAGAACCTTACTCCTGCAGATTACGTGGTGCGGGCCTTGATATCAGTGCTTTTACTGGGCTAGTGCACATCCCCCCTCCTAGGGTTGACAGGACATGTATTGCCCAGGTGGCTAGATCTTTTTGGCTGCTTTTTCCCTAATGGCTCCACCCCATGCACAACTCATGCTGTGAGTACCCTGCCCTGCTCCAAGAGCTACCACCTTTATCCTGGGATATTGATTACTGTTCCCAGGGTAATAGCCAGTGCTTTTGGTCCTGATGCAGGCAGAGGGACTGCCTCCTAGCTAGCTCTCGCCCCTCGAGGACCTCAGTCAAGGGTACCCCCCCCGGCACCTCAGCACAAAACATTTTGTGTCATAGATTCGCACCCTCAAGGGATGCATTTAGCCCCCCCCCCATTTACCTCTTCCCCGATGACCTCCCCTTCAAAGGGTTTCTCCCTTCACTGCATTCGGGACTCTGGGGTAGGCCTCCAGCTGTCAGCTGTGGCCACTGACTTTCCCCAGTGCCTCAAAGGTAACTGCTGTATGGCTTTTGTAAACAGTTCAAGTCTGTTGTTGCTGTGTTGGTTTATGGGAGTTCTTTTTTGTGGTTGCTTCGGATATTTAGATAGAACTGTACATGTCTGCTGTCTAACTAGAGATGCTCTCCTTGGTGATATGCTGCAGATACCAGTTCCTAGTCCCACTATCACACTGTGCATGTTGGGCCTGTATAGGAATGTGGACCTCCGACCTGCGATCTCTCTCTACTCTCTTATCCCCTGTTCTTTAGTATCCCCTCTTCTCAAGCCCAATGGGTGACATTACTGCCATTTCATGGAATGTCCGGTGGTTAAATGCCCCTGTAAAGCAGAAACAGGTTCTCACCCACCTGAAGAGATTGAGGGCAGATCTGGCATTCCTGCAGGAAACAAAGCTTACTAAGTAGGACCAAGGGAGATTAAAACTGGATTGGGTTGGACAGATCTGTTGGCAGCCGTCAGCCCCCACTAAGAAAAAAAAGGGTGGCAATTGTTATGCATAAAAAAACTAAAATGGAAGGTGGGCAAAGTGGAGAGGGATGGGGAAGATAGATGGGTCCTCTCTCAGGTAAATAACCCAGAGGGACCATTACTGTTGGGGAATGTATATGGCACCAATGTAGACTCTCCCACCCTCATTCTCACCTTAGTTCACAAGATAGAGGGGTTGGCCCTGAATGATACCCCCATCCTGATAGGGGGGATTTTAACCTAACATTAGATCCTTTTGTGGACAGAAGTCCCTCAAATGTGGAGCCGCACCCCAGAGGTGCGATGGCCCTGGCACTCCTCATGCAGGAACTGGCCCTAACGGAAATGTGGCAGACTTTCCATCTGAGAGTGAGGGACTACACATTCTACTTCCCAGTGCACAACTCCTATAGTCATCTAGATTATTGGCTCATGTCCCCTGAACTGACAAAAGTAGCCCTGGACACTACTATCCACTATATCGTTATCTCCGATCATAAACCTGGTTCAACTTACTTTTGAGCTGGATCCCTCCACGCATTACTCCCCCTCCTGGTGGCTGGACCCCCTTCTATTGTAAGACCCAGATTTTGCACCATGGCTCCAAACTGAAGCCACTCGCTTCTTTAAAGAGAACCCCCTGTTGGACACCTCTGCTGGCAACACCTGGGAGGCCTTTAAGACCATCCTTAGAGGGGCAATAATGGGTTTTGCACATAGCAGGAGAAAAAAAGGGAGCAGCACATCTGTGAACTGGAAGCAGCGCTGAAAGCAGCCAAAACCCTCTTTAAGGCCTCCCCCACTTCACAACTTAAGTACCAGCTAGGCCTTCAAATGACAGGCCTCTGACTGCACATAAACGACCTGGTCACTCAGAAAGCGGAAATTTCAATCCTCCAGCTGAAGCACAAATATTGGAAGGCTGGGGAAAAAGGTGGTAAAATCCTACCGACTAAGAAAGCAGCAGGTGGAGAGGCATATTCCTGACCTTGCAGATAAGGCAGGAGTCACTCATACCACCACTGAAAAAATCAGCAGCATCATGGCAGAGTTCTATGCCACGCTATATACCTCCTCAAGGGCTCCTAACCCAACAGGTGTGGCCTCTTTCCTTCACAAGCTGAACCTCCCCAAACTGACCAGTCAGCAATCTGCTACCCTGGATACTCCCTTAACTCCAGCCAAGGTGGTGTCCACTATTCAGTCCCTTAAGGCAGGTAAAACCCCTGGCAGAGACAGATTTCCACTAGAAATCTGGCAAATGATTTCTCATATAGTATTCCCGGTACTCTGTCAAGTATACTCCGAAGCCTTGGCACAGGGTTCTTTACTGCCCTCCTTCAGGGAGGCGGTAATCTCAGTTTTCCCAAAAAAGTGAAGGACCCTGTGAGACCCTCAAGCTACCGGATAATTTCACTGCTGCATGCAGACAGCAAGGTTCTTGCCAAGCTGCTAGCTTCCAGGCTAAACCATTTATTACTCCAGCTTATTCATCCCTCTCAAGTGGGATTTGTAAAAGGATGAGTCAGCTCAGACCACCTTCGTTCCCTCCTGAATCTAATTCATGAAGCTAAGTCACTCTACACCCCTGCAGCAGCGGTGGCTCTGAACTTCAAAAAAGCCTTTGACTCCCTGGAATGGAATTTCATTCACATAGTCCTACAAACAATGGGTTTTGGTCCAGGCTTTCAGACCTGGGTGAATGCAATATACCATCACCCAACGGCTAGGGTATTAATCAATGTACAACTCTCTCCCCCCTTACTCCTGGGTTGAGGGACTCGGCAGGGTTATCCTCTCTCCCCCCTGCTTTTTGTCCTGGCAGTGGAGCCTCTGGCCACAGCTCTAAGGCAAGCCCCAGGGATTCAGGAAGTAAAAATTGGGGATGTAGAATACATGACTTTTATGTACGCAAATGATCTGCTCCTGCCCCTGGCAGATTTAGAAAAGTCTATCCCTCCCTCCTGGATACACTTTCAGAGTTTGCCCTCTATTCTGGGCTGCATCTAAACCAGACAAAAACCAAGGTCCTCCCACTAAACTCCTGCTGTACCCCTCAGATGGCCCCTTCCCACAATCTCAGATGGGCATCACAGGGCATCACTTATCTGGGGATTTTAATCACCCCACACCACTCTAAAATATGGGAGACTAATCTGAAACCCTTACTAGCCTCCACCTGCCTTGAGATTGACAGATGGATACCCCTGTGGCTCACATTGGCAGGAAAGATTGCAGCCATTAAAATAATTATCACTCCCAAGCTCTTATACGTGCTCTCGCACCTGCAGCTGCATCTTCCTCACATGTGGCTTAATAGGATAGACACCATGTTGGGGTGCTTCATATGGGAGGTGAACAAACCTAGATATAGCAGGAATAAACTTAGAGCACATTGGACAGAGGGTGGTTGGAGCCTCCCATGGTCTGAAGGATACAAGTGGGAGTTCCAGGCCACACAAACTGAAATGGCACATAACCATAGATATAATGGCGCTGCAGTGGCTGGGCATGGAACTGGTTGCTAGTAGCTTGAACAATCTGTCCCTGCTACTGTACAATTCCCCTCCAGAGAGCTGAAATTACACCCCATGATTGGTCTCTTCATAGAGTACTGGTTGAAACCCCACAGGAAACTGAAAACAGATCCCTCCGCAATAGCCTATACACCACTATGGGACAACTTGGAGATCAAGGTCGGCCACAATCCTATAATTTGGCCAGACTGGGCAGCAGCTGCCTTATGGCACCTGTCAGATCTCTATATGGTAGGTACTCATATAGTGGACACATTTCAGGGCCTCCAGAGGAGATTTGAGACCCTGAGCAAAGACCATTGGAAATATCACCAAATTCGTAATGCCATGGAGCAATATATCAGACACCAATCTCTCAGACCTCACCAACAGTCCTCCCTCTCCTCCTGGCTCTCCCTTTCCAGAGGCCACTCCAGCACAATATATGCTGCACTCAGATCCCAGATCCTCTCCCAATCCCAAGCAGCTATGGTAGTAGTAGTAGTAAATCATTTTTATTCAGAAGAGAATACTGGAAACATTTCATTAAGCAAAGCTCATTGTCAATGAAGTTCCAGGTTCAATAAAGTGCAAAGTTCCACGTAAATTAGACAACACTTACATACATACATTAAACATAATAAATAAACAGAACATAACCAACATCAACGTATGTGATCAGTGGATCAAACTTCAAAATACATTACATTGATTGCAAATATAAACAGACTTTGTCCGAGTAGTACACCATTAAACAAGTTTAGGAGCACTAATTTTCACACCTGGATTTCTTAAATGTTGAGGCAAGTCATACCAAAGGGAAACTCCTCTAAATGAAATAAAAGATCTCCTGATATCCAAGTTACAGTTGGGAATACAAAACTGAGCACCATGTGTCAATCTCAGGTTCCTCCCAGTTTTCCTAACCTCAGATAACCCAGAAATATAATCCGGAACCTTATGGTTCCATACCCCAATCATGAAATGCAATAAATATATATTCCTTTTCACAGGTGGTCTATCCCAATGTAATTCATAAGTAACACCTGTGAGTTCTAATCAGGACCTCCAATATAAAAAGATCCAACCTATAAAACAGCTGGTCCACTTTATTTAACAATACCCCAGAAGCCCCTTTGTAGAATATGTCTCCATAATCAATTGATGGGAGTAATAAGGTTGCAACCACATTCTGACGGACCACCCTAGACATAACATTTTATATCTGTAAAGGGCTCCTAGTTTTATTCATACTTCCAATTAAGGAATCAATGTGTAAATCCCAACTATAGTGGGAATCAAGCCACATTCCCAAATATTTATAATGATCAACCTGTTTTATAACTGAACCCCCAGATGTAACAATTTCCCATTTTAAATCACAACCTTTATTATATTTACTCCTAAACAATAGAATCTGTGTTTTATTTGCATTCAAAATCAGGTGATGCCTCCTAAAAAATTCCTGAGCCTCATCAAAGGCTTGTTGCGACCTTAACCCTATTATATCCTGGGAGACTCCTTCAACATGCAATATGGTATCATCTGCATACAGATGATACTGAATATCTGGAGATTGGGGATTCATTAACATAAATACTGAAAAGCACAGGCCCCAAAATTGACCCTTGAGGAACTCCACTCTTCAATTTCAAAATCCCAGATTTAAAGGAGGCTACCTTCACATATTGACTATGTCCCATCAAATATGATGGAAACCATTTTGTTGAAAGATGAGAAAAGTCTAACTCCCTGAGTCTGGACAGGAACACCTGATGGTTCAAGGTGTCAAAAGCTTTTGAAAGCTCAATAAATAAGGAGCCTGTCATTAGCCTCCTGTACAGACTCAGTAGGAGATCATTTACCACCTTCATTATGGCGGTTTGAGTACTGTGTAAAGAACTAAAACCTGATTGAAAAGGAGACAGTTTATTATTAGGATCCAAGAAGTTCTTCAACTGACATAAGAAAACTCTCTCAAATATTTTAGAGACCTGAGGTAACAACGAGATAGGTCTATAATTCCTCAAATCAATCTTATTCCTTGATTTAAATACAGGTGTGACCCTAGCTATCTTTCACCCCTCTGGGAATTCACCGGTCTTAAAAGATAAATTTAAAAATGTAAGCAAGGGGGGAGGCCAACCAGGGGGCAGCATACTTTAATAACCTAGAAGGAATCTCATCATACCCTATAGCCTTGGAAATATTTATTTTCTGGAGCTCCCTATATACTTTTTCCGGGAAGATATGAGCAAACTCAAACTCCTTTATTCCTTTAGAATTAGGTTTACTATCTACCAAAACCTGCTCTACACCAACCTTATAATCCTGAGTATCCCTATTGGCTAAATCCTGGGTACCCACCTTAATGAAATACTCATTGAAGGCATTTACCATCCCAGCTCCCAAAGAAAAAGTAAGATGGGAAAAGGCCCATGGAATTCAAAAGCCCGGAAAGACTGGGCTGTGGGGTACAGAATGGTTCACAGGGCCTTCCCTGACCCTCATAGCATGCTAATTCAGAATAAGAACATGCAGCCTTGGTACAAGACACTGGAGATGCTTTTTAAAGTGAAACTACTTTCAGACAATCGATGTTGGAGATGCCACTCCCAGAAGGAGGATCTGCTCCACATACTGTGGGCATGCCCACCAATTTGACCTGTGTGGCAGTATGTTTGCTCTCTCAGAGCATGGATTCTGCATAATCCTATTCCCCAAAGGCCCAAAATCCTTCTCCTGGGATTGCATGGTGAGCCAATTGCTCTCACCTTCAAAGAGCGAAAATGGATTATCATTGTCAACATGCTTGCTAAATGTCTGATCCTTTCCAAGTGGTGGATGACTGACATCCCCTCAGCCCAAGACACGATGAATGCCCTAGCACAACAGGCCACAATGGCATGCATGTCTCATGTCATCTCTAACATGATGTCCCAGTATTTTAAATTGTGGGACTCCTTTCTAGTCTTGCTAAAACCCAAGGAAGGAAGGAGTTGGCTGAAACCCTCTAGACACCTATTCTTCTCCTGCTTCCCCCCTCCATGACTTTAGTGAACCTGGAAACCTGGGGCTATAAGCTCAAGACTTGGGCACAAAGTGTGACAGCATCTGTTAGCAACACCTTCTCAAACAAGCAGTATACATTTAGCACTTTCTGTCTTTGTTTATGTTATTTTACCTCTTCTTTCCTTTCTCCCTCTCCCTCCCCCCTTAACACATTTTGTGATTATACAAGATATTTTGTGATTGTTGTTTGTATGTTTTGCACAGCTATTCCTGTGAACCAGTGTACCACCAGGTATGATACTGCATTTTCTGTTTCCTTTATAGCAATTTCATGGCTGTTTATTATGTATCCTCCTACTCCCTCCTGTAACAAGGTATATGTTGGAAACCTGAGGGATAGGAGCTGCCATAGAGTGTAAAATACTTGCATGTCATTCTGGCTCCTGTTTTGCTGCCATCTGCAGTTACATGGTGTTGACTGCCTCCTGCACAGCACAAATGTCTGTACTTGTACATACCTGTGACCCAAGCAAATGAGAAAATAAAACTTTTCAACAAAGTAAAGCAAGCAGGGCAAACGTTGATTACATAACATATAGAAAAAGTTACAAAAAAGTTTTAACCCCTAGTTCTGAGAAGATAATGAATTTGGTGACTCAGTGCTCCTTGGAAGATGGAGTTGGGAAGATATTTAAAACATAGAGGGGAAAAACATTGAGATTATGACCTCAGGGATAGGGAAAAGACAAACTCCCCTGAATATTATAGAATTATCTAGTTGCAAACAAATGAACCAAGGGGTAGAACAAGCTGAAGTGGATGAGAACAAGGACTCGGATCTGGACTTATCTCAGATAATAGCAGGGGTGCAGGAGACTTTACAAGGACTAGAAGAATTGATAGAAAAATATAGTATTGTAGAAAAAAGGTAGTAAGGCATATTACATACTCTCCTTTTATGGATACAAACCTAATAGAAGTTATACAGGATTCACATGTAGCTAGTGTAGCCCCCTCCATCCTCTCCGTTCCACCAATGAGGGATTGCTGGAGATTCCCAGGGTACAATTGAAGACATCAGGATCTTGTGCCTTCACTTTTTCAGTACCAACCCTGTGGAATTCTCTACCTTGTTGGTTGAGAGAATGCCCAACTGTTAATAGATTTAAAAGAGAGTTAAAAACTTATTTGTTTAGTTTAGCTTTCCCTAGCTACAGATGATCTGTTTTAATGTTTTTGTTTTAAAATTTTATCTTTATGTATATGGTTTTTATGTACAGCACCTTGGTTTTGAAAGGTGCTATAAAAATAAAGATGATTTGATTTGATTTGATTTAATTATTTTAAGAAGTGAAATGAATCATTTAAAAAGGGAAGTTGCAGCAAATACTGCACGATTGGAAGAAATCTGTATTATTTATCGGGGAAAACAAAAGAGATAAATAAAGAAAAGGCAGGCAACAGAGGGTTTAAAATCAACAAAATATGAAAATAAGGATAATTCTTCAAGCCACAAGTTGGAGAAGGGAGTTATGCCTAAAAGGAACATTATGCAGAAAGTAGATGTTCAAGAGGGAGGAACTGTGGGGAAAAAAGGAAAGCATATCAGAAGGAACTAGAGTTAGTGACACTGAATGTGATATTGAAGCAGATGGGAAAAAGAAAGGGAAAAAGATAACTAAGAAGCAACAAAAGGGAAAACAGAAAAAAAAATAGGAATGGGGAATTGTAAGCAAAGAGAGTGTAGGTGTTATACAAAGGAGTTATGGTGCTCCAGATGTAAAAACTGAACAAAACAAAAGGATTAGAAATGATGGAAATAGTAATCAATGTAAAGATAAGGATATTTTAGATGTAGAAGTGGAGCAAAGTAAAAGTATCAGAAATGATGGACGTAGTGGTTAGTGTAAGAAGCAGGACATTATTGATTTAGACATGTAATTATTGGAGAAAGGGCAGTCATTGATTATTATAAAAGGGCCAGAATTGGATTCAAATGAAAACAATACAGTCTTGAAAATTCTGGGTCATCTGATCTGTACTGAAATGTTAAGTTTGGATGTACAACTGGATGATATAGAGGATGCTAGAGTGGCTCTGAATAGCAAATTGGACCATATATTGCAATTATATTTTGAGCAACCAAGAGTAGCCCAGTATGTATGGAGGAACTCAACTGCACTGGAGCAATTAAATTTGTTTATGGAACTACCTATATTAATTAGTGATGTGACTGACCTTTGAATTAAGACTAAGGGTGAATTGGATATGCAATTAGAACAACAGGGGGAAATTACAACAGTTGATTGATAAACAATGTGAGTTAGACGTTCCTTCAGACAAAACACTTTCTATCTTTGGATCCTCGTATGTCAGTATTGATACTAGGGCCAAATTAAGAACAATGATTACCCACCTGGTAGGAAATGTTTTGGGAATCGAGTTTTATGAGGATGACATTGTGCAGGTACAGAGAGCAGACAGGGTTTGTGCCCACGGAGATCTAATTGTCTTAGCAATGGATAACAGAAATCTAGCCAGAAACATTTTAGAAGCTAGCACAAAGCTGGATAATCTGGAGATTTTAATAGTAGACTTTGAAACAATGATGGATTCCAGGACTCCCATGGAAGAGCAATTGGAGATAGTACAACAAGCTGAGGAAGTAATCCATGACTAGCACTCACTTGTATATAATGTGGATAAATGTAATAGATTTCAAGTGTTTCAGGATGCCCAAGTCTGACTTGAGAGGGGTAGAGAAATGAATGAGTGGGAATCAAAATCTGACTGTTTGAATAAAAGTGTTTCAACATTTATTGAAAGAAATACGGAGGCTAATCTGAGAATCATGTCATGGAACATTGCTGGGTTACAGAGTAACTTTATAGATCCAGAATTTAGAGAATTTATTGAAGGGAAGGACATAATAATATTTCAGAAAACATGGTATGATGAGGAGGAACAAGTAAATAAGATAATGATTAATGGCTATGGTATAGGTGGAAAACTAGGTTTGCTTGCCAAGGCACCTAGCTTCACCTGAGCTCTTTCTTTCTAGGTTGCTTGAAAGGACAGAGCAAAGAACTTGACCAGAGCAAAGGAAAGGATTAAGGCTTCTTTTGGCTAGGCAGATTTATTGCATATTGTTATTTGTATTTTGTACTCACAGGGATTGTTACTGTTTGTTGCTAACATTTTATTGCTCTATTTTTCTCTGATACAAATTGTTGCTGGGTATACCTTCTGCTGCATTATTAGAGGGTGTGCCTACAGGTGTGTGCTAACAGATTACTGCTGTAATCTTCTGATTCAAATTGTCTTTTGTAAGGTATGTCTTCTGTTACTGCTTTATTTTTCTCTGTAGCAAAGTGTTTCTTAGAGGGAATATCTTCTGTGAAATTATTACAGGTGGTGCTTTACAGGTTTTACAGTTTTATCTATCATTAGGATAAGCTTTCAGTGCTACTGCATTTGTTGCTGGCTGATTATTTATGCTCTTACCTCCTTGTTTCTTTCATCCGTGGTTCTTTTTGTAGGGAAGGGCCCAGCCGCCACCTAATCCCCAACCACTCCACACTACACTTCTTCTATAGGGTAGCACAGTCATGACATTTCCTGTGGCAAAGCAGGAACGGGTGGATCAGTGGGGTATCCACACAGCAACCTCATTTACAGGGACACTAGTAATTTAAATTGTTATAACAAGTTATACAAAAACAAACAAACAAAACACAAAATCAAACTTTTGCTTTCATTTTCTTCCTTCTAGTTACTCTGACCAGGTTATAAACCCAGCAACTTATCTGGAATGGATATCATTAACTGCAGGTACTGTGCAACACTTTTCAGAAGGGCAGTTTTACAGGATTTAGGACACTGTCCTACATGCTGGGCCATTGGAGATCTAAGGGCTCAGCTCCAGGCAGCATGGGCAGAGACTGCATGCCTCAAATTGCATATTCAAGAGGAAATATATTTTAAGAACCACCCACCATTTCCCCAACATCCGACAGAAGCACCTCAACCGCAGAGGGTAGTTGGCCTGGGAGGTTGGCAGGTGGTTAGGAGGCGTAAATTGAGTGCCCTGTCACTCTGTGCTCTTCAACATATTACCTCCACAAACCATATAAAAACTACAAACAGGTATCTGCCTCTATCTCCAAAATCCAACAAAGGGACATAGGACACTGCAGCACAGGAGATGGCACAACAAAACTCACTCAAAACAGGAACCAAAACAAAAAAAGCAAAAAGGAAATCCAAAAAACTTCTGATCATTGGAAACTCCATGATTCAGGGAGTTGATACCTGTCTCCAGCCAGGGGTAATGGTCAGATGTCTTCCAGGTACATCAGCATGGAGAGACACTGGCTGCATTGCTAAAATTGTTCAGGAAGCAGGAGAAAACACTGATGTCCTAGTACACATAGGGACTAATGATCTCTACAGCCGGTCAGTTGTGGAGACCAAGGGACACCTGGCCAGGCTAAGTGACAAACTATCATCCATTTCACCTGGCATCACCTTCTCTGAGATCCTGCCAGTCTGGGAGAGGTGGGCAGATGGACAGAAGGTCAGAGAAGGGGAGATATGGGAGCTAAACATGTGGCTCAAGGGCTGGTGCCAGGAAAAAGGACACAAACTTGTAGGGAACTGGCAACAGTTTTGGGAGTGAAAGTTCTTTAAATCTGATGGACTGCATCTGACTAAGGAGGGAGTCAGTGCATTGGGGCAGAAGTTTGTTGTCTTTGCAGAATATTTAAACTAGCAAATGGGGAGAGGGGTGCAGCACCCCACACATTGAATGGGAAGAACACCCCTTCCCCTCAGCTAGTGGTCAAACAGGGATTCAGCATGTTTGCAGTTCATTTGCATCACCAGGTGAGGAAAAAGGTCTGGATCCCCATACGACACATAGGGGAAATGTCAGACCTCACCCAACAACTAACACACCAGAATCTGGCCATTGGAAAATTATGTACACAAATGCTCTCAGTCTGGGAAACAAGATCCCAGACCTGCAGACAATAATGACAGAGGCTAAACCGGACATAGTAGCAATTAGAATGTCATGGTTTACCAGTAACCACATTTGGGAGACATCAGTACCTGGCTATGTACTGTTCAGAAGAGACTGAGGAACAAAAAGGGGGGGGCGGTGGAGTGGCCCTGTATGTCAATGAAAATATCAAAGCTACAGAAATTCAAAATACACATAAGGAGCCAGAAGAACTGTGGTCACCCTAGAAACAGGAAATGAGACAGACATATGAACTGGGGTTGTCTATAGGCCCCCAGACCAGGGGGAGGACACAGAAACATTACTGCTAGAAGATATAAAAAACATGACAGCTAAAGGGGAGGTTTAGATAATGGGAGACTTCAACATGCCAGATACAGATTGATCAATACCAGCAGGAACATCTGCCAGAACTAGACACATGGTGGATTCCTTGCAGGGGGAGGGCCTCAAACAACTGGTACAACAACCCACAAGAGACAGGGCTATCCTAGATCTAGTACTGACTAACAGAGAAAGGATTACAGATCTCCAGGTCAAAGGTCACCTGGGGGCCAGTGATCATCACATGGTATGGTTCAATTTGGCCTCTACAATTAAATCATCCCATTCCAAGGCAAAAATATGGGACTTTAGAGGAACTGACTTTGATAAGATGGCCAACAGAGTTAAGCTAGCCCTGGCAAAAAGAAATACAGGTGAGGGGGTACAGGCAAAGTGGGCAAGCATTAAGGATGCAATACTTGAAGCAACATCCTATTGTGTTAGAGAGAAAAGGAAGTGCAAAAGAAGAAGAAAACCACTTTAGTTCTCAAAAACAGTAGCAGAAAAGGTCAGAGCCAAAAGGCTGGCCTTTTTTTTTAGTCTTTTGGTAACTGTGTGAGGCTCACTAGGCACAAGTGCCTGTTTTCAGGGAAGACCTGGGAGCACTGGGTGGTTAAGTGACTTGCTCAGAGTCACACAGTATGCAAGTAGAGGTTGTGAGAATCAAACTCAGGTCTGGTCTGCTGGATGTACCAAGCTCGTTCACACCTTGTTCCTCAAACCTCTAGGCTATACTGCCAGCCCAAGCCAGCCTTCAGGAAATATAAGAGAACACAGTAGGATGAAGATAGGGAGGCATCCCAAACTTCCCTAAGGGAAGCAGGGAAGACAGTAAGGCAGGCAAAGGCCCAAACCGAGAAAACACTAGCACACACAGTAAAAGAAGGTGACAAGACTTTCTATAGATACATTAGCGAAAGGAAAAAGTCCAGAGGGGGTATTGCAAGATAAAAGGAGATAAGGGTGTGTGTGAGGAGGAGGACCATGTAAAAGCATCTATCCTAAATAGATACTTCTGCTCAGTATTTACTGAAGAAAAGGTAGGGCGGGGCCCACAGCTCAGCACCATGGACACAGGGGGGAGTGAGGTGTACACTAGTCCCTTCGCAAAAGAAAGGGTCCTACAAGAGCTCGATAAGCTCAGGGTGGACAAGGCAATGGGACCTGATGGCATACATCCCAGGGTACTAATGGAGCTAAGGGTGGAACTAGCAGAGTCATTATCAGAACTGTTTAGTGAGTCTCTGAGCACAGGAGAGGTCCCAGAAGACTGGAGAAGGGCTCATGGATCTCACTCCACAAGAGTGGCAGCAGGGAAGAGGCAGGGAACTACAGACTAGTCAGTCTTACCTCAGTAGTGGTCAAGATTATGGAGGCACTCCTTAAGGAAAGCATAGTGCAACACCTGGAATCCATAGGAGCACAGGATCCAAGATGGCATGGGTTTACAAAAGGAAGGTCCTGTCAAACTAATCTGATAGATTTCTTTGACTGGGTAACCAGAATGGTGGACCAAGGGGGAGCAGCTAATGTTGCCTACCTTGACTTCAGCAACGCTTTCGGTACTGTTCCGCATAACAGATTGATTAATAAGCTGGGAAGGTTCAGGGTGGGTCAGAAGTTGGTCAACTGGGTGGCAAACTGGTTGGCGGGCAGAAAATAGAGAATGGTGGTAAACAGTATACCATCAGAAGAGATGCAAGTCACAAATGGGGTACCTCAGGGAGCAGTCCTGGGACCAGTCCTCTTCAATATCTTCATCAGTGACATGGCAGATGGACTAGAGAGTAAGGTTTGTCTGTTTGCAGATTACACCAAGATCTGCAACAGAGTAGATGATCCAGATGGGGGTGGGCATAATGAGAAGATAGCTAGATAAACTGGCAAAATGGTCAGAAGACTAGCAACTGGGGTTTAATGCAAAGAAGTGCAAGATCATACACATAGGGAAGAGAAACCCTGAAGCCACCCATAGGCTGGGAGAGGAGTTTCTGGCAGTCACATGGGAAGAAAGAGACTTGGGCATCATCATCTCTGATGACCTGAAATCATCCAAGCAGACCAGTAAAGTGGAAGGTAAGGCTAGGGGGGTGTTGGGGTGTATTAGTAGGGGTATCACAAGTCAGAAGAGGGAGGTAATAATCCCTCTTTACTAGACACTGGTTAGGCCCCATCTTGAGTAATGTGTGTAGTACTGGAGGCCACACCTACACAAGAACATTAACCAAATTGAGGCAGTCCAAAATCTGTGTTAAAATCCTATTAAACAGATTACAAAACATATTGAATCAACATGAGGTAATATCAAAATTTCAAGCAGGCTTCAAAAAGGGTACTGGCACAAGGAATCAGGTATTCATCCTTTCCCATATAATAGAAAAATATTGTAAAGTAAAGAATCAAGGATTATTTGTGGCTGTTGCCGATTTTCTTTGGCATTTGACGCAAAGAAGCTGTTTTGCTGGACTTTAAACATCCTTATGTGAGAAGCTGTTTTTGCTGAACTTTAAACATCTCTGTGCCGGAGCTCCCCCTGCAAATAAGAATTCAAATCAGCTGTAGAAGCTAAACCGGCAGCCGGTGAGAGGGGCGCGGACCGGGAGCTTGTGCTCTTTGCAGCGAAGGAGGGGCAGTCAGCATAAAAGGGTGCACACAGCTACCATTTGTAAGGTACCTGACATTTTCCCATTCACTACATTCTGTCTGCAACAAAGTATTACTGTGTATGTGTGTGAGAGAAGTTGTTTTGCTGAACTTTAAACATCCTTATGCAAGAAGTTATTTTTGATGAACTTTAAACATCTCTGTGCTGAAGCTCCCTCTGCAAATAAGAATTCAAATCAGCTGTAGAAGCTAAACCGGCAGCCGGTGAGGGGGCATGGACCGGGAGCTTGTGCTCTTTGCAGTGAAGGAGGGGCAGTCAGCATAAAAGGGTGCTCGCAGCTACCAGGCGAGCATGGTAACGCGAGGGTGAGTGGGGTGATGCGCCACTCAACATCAAAATATTTGTTTGCAAGTTTAGTGAAGGGCTGAGTATTTTAGCTTGAAGTTAGGTATTAGGATTTATTGATTGTGAATCATTTGTAGTAATTAAATATTTAAATTCTGAGTCAGATTTAAAAGTTCAAGTTTGGTGAGTGTTATACTGAAATTTGATTATTTTAATTATTAACCATGCAGAAATATGTAATGTACTGTGTTTTGCCTGTAATACTTACTAATCAATGGAAAAAGATTGACTGTTGGGATTGGGGGGTCGCTCCATCACCTGCAAGGCAGCAAAAAAAAAATATGCTGTAGCATTTGTGTATGTCGTCAGGTCCAGAACTTATTCATAGAACCAGAAGAAATGGATTCTCTAGGCACTGGAGATTATTTAATCAGGTTAGAAAGCAATGTTTTTCACCTAGAAAATCCCACTTAAAATTAACTACACCATTTGCTTGTAACATAGCAATACTGCTTGTAGGTGATGTGGAGATAAATCCTGGCCCCAAAGGAGTTAATAAACAAAATTTAGAAATTTCACTAGAAAATACTAGAAGTGTTATAAACAAGATGCATGGATTTCAAATATGGACTAAAAGTTATGAACCAAACGTGATAGGATTAACTGAAACATGGTTATCTCATACCATACAAGATAAAAAAATATCAATGGGTGGTTATAACCTTTTTAGATTAGATTGGGGAAAGAGGGGTGGTGGGGTTCTTTTATGTATTACAGAGAAATTAGGTTTGGGAGAAGTTGCGTTTCAGTGTAATTTCGAAGGAATTGAATGCCTCTGTGTTAAATTTGAAAGATTACAGCTCTTAATTAGTATAGTATATTCCCCTCCAACAGTAAATACTACTAAATTTGAATTATTGGCATCTAAATTAGCATTAGTGTCAGATGGTGAAGATTTAATATTGATTGGTGATTTCAATGCTGCTTGGGGCAAGCCAAGGGGATTAAAATTGGAACAAAGTTTTGAGATACTAAATGTTGATCAAATAATAAATCAAAGTACTAGGAAAAGTGGGGTTAAAAGTCAGGGGAGTATTTTGGATTTGATTTTTCTCTCTAAGGGCTTTCATGTTGAAAAATGTTTGATTTTCCTCCAAATTTGGGGATCATAATCCAGTATATTGGCTGTAAAAGATTTAAATCAAATAATTGAGGTAGAAAAGATTACCCTTAAAAGAAACTTTAAGAACCATCACCCCAATAATTTTGTCTATGTTCTAAATTATGTAGAGTGGGGAAGATTAAATCTAATTCCAGACGTAAATTTGGTGGTTGAAGAATTCTCTAAAACTTATTTGGAGGTTTGTAATTGGCATGCGCCATTCAAAAAAACTAAAACAAAGAAAAAGCATCTTCCATGGATAAATTCATATTTGAAAAAGAAAATTTGTGTTAGAGATAGAATCTGGAAAAGAGCAAATAAAACAAAAAATGAGGAAGATTGGGTTAATTTTAAAAGTAAGCGGAATGAATGTAAAAGGTTAATTAGCTCTGCAAGAAAAAATGTTTACAACATTAAAATTGAGACTACTCATGATCCTAAACAATACTGGAATATGATAAAAGAATTGGAAAACCCTTTGAGAGCAAAACCTTATCTAAAAATGTCTAATAATAAGGGTGAGCTCCTTGACTCAAAGAAAACAGCCCAGTTATTGAATAAATTTTTTTTACATTGCCGGATACTACTATCCCAGCTGGTTCACAAGTACAAACTGATTTAGTAAATAAAGCAACCAATAATGAAAACTGTCCTCTTTTTTATTTTAAAAAAATTAAAATCTCAGAAGTTAAGTGGGAGATCTTAAAACTAAATAAAAATAAATCATATGGTATGGACAATATTGAAGGGAAATGTATTAAGGATGCAGTTGAAGTCTTATCACCAATATTGACTGATTTATTTAATCAAAGTTTGATTGAAAATGTTTTTCCCTCTATCTGGAAAATAGCCAAAATAGTACCTATATTTAAGGTGGGGTGATTCAAATGATCCTTCAAATTATAGACCAATAGCGATCCTCTCCATCCTTTCCAAGTTAATGGAATGGATGGTGTTCGGCCAGTTGTATAGTTACTTGGAAAAATATTCAAAATTGAGCAAATACCAACATGGCTTTAGGGCAGGTTATTCAACTTGCACTGCGCTCATGGACTTTGTTGATAAAATGGCAGTGGCCTTAGATAGGGGAGTCCACAGGCACAGTGTTTGTTGACCTGTCTAAAGCCTTTGATTTGGTCTGCCACCACTTCTTGTATGAGAGGATGGAGAGGATCGGTATAGCCCCTATATCACTGTTATGGTTTAAATCATATTGGAGTCAAAGAAAACAGCAAGTAATAATAAATGGTCATTTTTCTGAAGTGGGTAGTATACTAAAACGTGTCGCGCAAGGTTCAATTTTGGGTCCACTATTGTTTTTGTGATATATTAATGAATTACCTATCAAAATAAATAATTCACAAATCAGGCTGTATGCTGATGATGCAGTACTTTTTGCATCAGCAAAATCCCAAAACGAAATGATGGTTAAACTAGAGATGAAATTTGATGTTTAACAGGATTGGTTTTCTACCTCTAAATAAGTGATAAGTGATAAAAAAAACTCAGGTTATATTTTTCAATAAAAAAACAAAGGGTAATAAAAACAGATTAAAGATGGGGATATACTAATAAGGAATGGGAAAAAATTGATAGTCACAAATCAATATAAATATTTAGGTGTAGAGATTGATCACACTTTATCCTTCTCAGCTCATATTAATAATATAATAAAGAAAATGAATAATAAGATTGGGGCATTACGTAGGTCATCAAGGATATTAAATTCACAAACCCGGAAGTTAATTGTAAATCAATTAATAATGCCTGTATTAGAATGTGGAAATATGGTATATAATTTTGTGGGGGAAACACACATAAAAAATACTTTAGTCATATCATATAATCGATTGGCAAGATTTGTTCTGAACTGTAGTTACAATACCCATCATTGCATTTTGTATAGAGACTTAAATTGGGATAATTTATCAGTATGATTTAGAAAACAATATTCAGTATTTATTTACAAAATAATAACTGGGATGATCGATGGAAACATGGAATTGTCTTCTGTTAATAAATGTTATCCCTATGTTTTAAGGGATGCAAAATCATAGAGGTTACATTTTTCCAAAAACTAATACAATATATGGTACTATGACACTTGAGGCTCAGACTGCTAATATTTGGAACAGTATTCCCCCTGAATGAAGAAAAGCAACTAAACTATCCCAGTTTAAATTAGGATTGAGTACCGTATTTTACAATGAATGTACTTGTTTTTAAAATGTGGATAAATGTGTCAGTAGTTAGTTTGTTTGTAGATTTTTTGTCTTGTACAATGTTAAGAATTATTTATTAATTGTTCTATGTAATCTGTGTTTTTGTATGTTATATTGCATGTAATTTGTTTTTTTTTTGACACAGGACAACTTTGGAAATAGGTCTATGACCTAAAGTTTGCTATTCCTGTATAAAAATAAACATTTTTACTACTACAATATTGAAACATTATTATGGTAAAAAATGGAAGGAGTGGGCATAAATCACAATTTAATAGTTCTAATAAGAAGACTTTACACTAAAACATAGTCTAAAGTAAAATACTGAAAATGGAAGCTTTAACACAAAAAATTCAAACTGAAATTGGTATAAGACACGGTTGTGTTCTTGCTCAGACCTTATTTAAGTTATATATCAATGAGATTTTGCAACAGTTAGATAATCCCTTACATCACTGTCAAATAATATTACAGTAAAGAAAAGGATCCCAGTTTTAGCATATGCTGATGATCTAGCAGTTTTAGCCACCTCAAGACTTGGTCTATAAAGAGAATTAGATAAGCTAGATATTCTTTGTAAAGAACATAATCTGAAACCTAACACTAATAAAACAAAAATTATGGTAATTGGGTCTTATAAGAAATATAGGAAGTTAATTTTGACGTAAAACAAATTGGATTTTGTCTCTGAATTTCCTTATTTACTAGTATTAATAGCAAATTATAGATGGACCAAACATGTGACATGGACAAGAAAAAAGCTAGAACAAACAACTAAAGCTCTTAAAAAAATTAATAATATATATTGAGGCTTGACACTAACTCCATTATTAAAGGCTATCAATGGGAAAGTAATTAGTCAAGCATTATATCTGGCAGAGGCCTGGGGAACACAGAAGGTGAGTAAAACAGAGCTGTATCTAAATAAGATTTACAAATAAATGTTGAGACTTCCATTGGGTACACCAAATACACTACTGAGAACAGAAATAGGACAAATAAAATTTGAACATATAATACATGCTAGGATGATAAATGTATGGGTTAAATTAACAACAGAAAACAAATGTTTGATGATTGGGAAATCTATAAGGGAAAAGGTTAAACTGTTGTCCCTATACAACAAAGGATGGCTCCCTTTCGTATATGGTTTACTAGATATGTATGATTTAAATTATTTAAGAACATGTATGGAAATTAATATACAACTGAATCAAACTTACTGTAAAAAAATCACAAAACATGTACAAAAGTATGCAAAAGAAAGAGATTTGGAGGGAAATAAGAAGCTTAAGGTGGCAAGCTGGTTAGTTAAAATATACAACTGAACATTGCTTGAAAAATTATCTTAATTCAGTTCAACAATCTGACCCTAGATTTATACTGACCAAGTCTAGATTTGAGGTCTTTCCAAGTAATATACTTGAAAATAGATATAAAGAAAGTACAAGTGGAACAAAATGTTATTGCACCCAAAAAGAAAAAGAAGGTAATAGTGAATGGAACACATTCCAAAGAAATGGGGGTTACTAGTGGAGTACCTCAGGGCTCAGTACTGGGTCCAGTCCTCTTTAACGTCTTTATAGGTGACGTTACAGAGGGTCTGGAAGGAAAGGTAAGCATCTTTGCAGATGACATGAAAATCTGTAACAGAGTTGATATACAAGGGGGGGGTAGAAAAGGATAAGAAGAGACTTGGCAAGGTTGGAGGAATGGTCAGACATATGGCAACTTAGATTCAATGCAAAGAAGTGCAGAGTAATGCACCTGGGAAATAAAAATCCAGGAGAAGTGTACACAATAGCAGGGGAGATACTAACTACAACAATAATGGAAAGGGACCTGGGGTAGTCATATCAGATGACCTAAAGGTGGATAAGCAATGTGAGAAGTCAGCAAAGAGGGCCAGGGGAATACTGGGATGCATAGGGAGGGACAACACAAGTAGAAAAAGGGAAGTGGTTATTCCTCTGTACAGACAGTTGGTGAGACCCCATCTGGAGTACTGTGTGCCATTTTGGAGACCTCATCTATGCAAGGACATAGACAGGATGGAAGCAGTCCAGAGGAAGGCAACTAAAATGGTGCAGGGTCTACATCAGAAACCATATGAAGAGAGACTGAGAGAGCTTAATATGTATACCCTTGATGAAAGGAGGGACAGGGGGACATGATAGAAACTTTTAAATACCTCAAGGGAATCAACAAAGTCCAGGAGGGTAGCATCTTTCAGAAAAAGAGATGTGTAAGAACAAGGAGGCACAATTTAAAGATGGGGGGACGGCTCAGGGGTAATGTGAGGACATTTTTTCACAGAGAGAGTGGTGGATGCATGGAACCGCCTTCCTGGAGAGGTTGTGTGGTCTAACACAGTGGGGGAATTCAAACATGCATGGGACAGACATAAGGCAATTATAGTGGGGGTTTGCAGGAAGTAGGCTGTTGGTTAACTAGAATCTGCAGCTTATCCAATAGGCATAGAAATGGGCAGACTGGATGGGCCAAGTGGTCCTTATCTGCCGTCAAAGTCTATGTTTCTATGTTTCTATGAAGATCATCTTGTACAGTACATGTCATACTTCGATGCCCTTGGTATACTAAGCTCAGACATAAATATCTGTGGCAATACCTGAGGGGGATGAATTTTCCCACCAGGTATATCCTGGATTTATTATGTAACTCGGAGAGTTATGATGTTCTGAATAATCTAGCAGCATTTCTAATTAAGATTGTTAATTTTAGAAAGAAATATGTACGATGTTACCTCCCTCCCTAACCAGAGAATAGGATACTGACCTTCGTGCTATGGTATCAAAGGTAATTAATAGAAAATAAAATAGTGGTTATAAGCCCTTTTTATTAAAGATAGCTTTAGAGGGAATGGGTCTAATCTTGGAAGCCCTCTAGTTATTATGAAAATAATGTAATGTATGTAGTGGCTAATTTTCTATGTATATGGGTATTTATGTGTTATTATGTCATGATTATCTTGTATTTTTGTATTGTGATATGGATATTTATGTGTTATTATATCATGATTATCTTGTATTTTGGTACAGTGATGAACATTGTTTTTAATGGTGTTTTTATTTTGTAATGATAATTGCTTTCGTCAAACAATAAACTAACAAACAAGAGTTGTTGAATGGGGCTGTCAGAGGTGCAGCCAGTACCTCCTTGAGCTCCCTCAGCACCCTTGGATGCATCTTATCTGACCCCTTAGCCTTGTCCACTTCCCGATTTGCATGTCCTCTCAGGACTCTTTCCTCTGTAAATGGACCTGTGTCCACCTCCCTTCCACCATTGTTCCTGCTGCTTTGTTGTGGTTCACCATCCCCTCTCCCTCCACTGTGAAGACTGAGCAGAAGTACCTGTTCAGGAGATCTGCTTTTTGCCAGTCCTCTTCTGTGCAATCTCCCTGAGGGTATAGAGGTGGCTGTGGTGCTGCTCATATTACTGGCACTAGCAGATGGTGTGTTGTGGTGTTCATACAAGATGAACAGAGAGGGGGCTGGGCCGATGGTGCTGAAGGTTGTGGTGTCGGATGCCACACCTCACACCACACTGGCAACCTGTGTTTGGGAGAGAGCTCGGGCCGCTGGGGGTCAGCAGGGGAGGAGAAGGTTGGAGCATCTACAGAGAGCTCACCTTCTCCTTGGAAGGAAGAGATGTGGGGGTCAGCAATAGGGTGCCTTCCAGTGGCAGCTGGGCAATACTGAGCCAGCACCAGCTTAAAACAGGGAGGCAAGGCATGGCAGACATTGGCTATTGTGTGCACACACCTACCCAGATGTCATTGCACATTTTCACCCACCATGGGAGAATTAGAGTGAAGAGCATGATCACAAACAAGGAAAAACCATGAGCATTGGGAGGGTGATGATGCCCCATGGCCACATGCCCACCATTGGACTCTGCCATCTGGGTCCCAATCCTTCATGCCACAAGTCCATAAGCTGCAGCCACTGGAT
Organism: Neoceratodus forsteri; assembly: GCA_016271365.2. NCBI lineage: Eukaryota > Metazoa > Chordata > Ceratodontiformes > Ceratodontidae > Neoceratodus > Neoceratodus forsteri. The sequence goes on from CM057453.1 coordinate 1,271,145,660, forward strand.
TTCAAGGAGTGCCGCAGTAGTGGAGGAGACCCACCCAAGGGGTCACAAGCCATGGGGTCACTGTAAGGTAAGGGCTGTGAAGCAGAGCTCCGGGAGGGAACCCCAGGATGAGGGCATCTCTGGCAGGGTGGGAGAAGCCAAGAGGTCATCCGAGAGAGATCCCCAAGCTCAGCAACTAGAGGGAAAAAGTGTCAAATAAAAAAATTTAAAAAAAAGATGAACAGAGAGGGAAGAACACTTGCTTTTATAGAATGGCATGGAACTCTTATTTATTTATTTTTTATTTTAGTCTTTGGTAACTGGGTAAGGCCCACTAGACACAAGTGCCTGTTTTCAGGGGCAACCAGGGAGCACTGGGTGGTTAAGTGACTTGCTCAGAGTCACACAGTATGCAAGTGGAGGTTGTGAGAATCAAACCCAGATGTGGTCTGCTGAATGTATCAAGCTCGTTCACACTTCGTTACTCTAACCTCTAGGCTATACTGCCTCTTAAACTCTTAAATCCTCACAGATTGGAGATTTCAAAGTATGCAAATGATCCTTCTCTGGGCAATCTGCCTTTTCCCTTCTTAAAAAGACAATCCCTTCCCTTGTCTTCCTCTTTTCACTTATGTAGCTGAAGAAAGTGGGGGAATTCAAACATGCATGGGGCAGACATAAGGCAATTATAGTGGGGGGCTGCAGGAAGTAGGCTGTTGGTTAACTAGAATCTGCAGCTTATGCAATAGGTAGGGAAATGGGCAGACTGGGTGGGCCAAATGGTCCTTATCTGCCATCAAAGTCTATGTTTCTATGTTTCTAAAGTCTTGTCCCCATTAGCTACTCATTTGGCTATACTTTCCTTTGTGCCTTTGTGCCCTTCACTGCCTTGCCTCCTTCCTTCAGCTTTACCTGGTACACCTCTCAATCATCATCCCTCTGCATCTCTTTGTGCCTCCTGAATGCCACCTTTTCAGCATTTATCTTCAAAGCTACCTACATTGAGGAAAATAGTGGTCTATTTTTGCACCTGTTTTTGCTCCTTTTCTTTGCACTGATATTTGTTTGCCTTCACTATGCCTCACCTTAATTTACTCCACTGGTCCTCCACCCTACCCTGGTAATTGCCCCCTGCTAGGTTGTCTCTGAACCATTCATCTATTTTATTTAAACTCTCTCCTCCTGAAGTCCAGGACCCTCATCCTTGCGTGATCCATCTCTGCCTTCATATTATGCCTGTGCTCCACGAACTGCACTGGCTACCAGTACAGTGGCAGACCACCTTTAAGGGCAAGTTACTGACCTATAAAGCCCTAGACAAACAGGGACCCTGTTATCTGCAAGATTTCCTTCACCCTTACTGACTCCTTCGTCCTCTCCGCTCCACCGACGAGGGATTGCTAGAGATGCCCAGGGTCCAGTTAAAGACATCTGGGGCTCAATCATTTGCTTTCATGGCCTCTTCCCTGTAGAATTCTGTACCTTGTTGGGTGTGAGAGTGCCTGACCACTGAGAGCTTTAAGATTGTACTAAAGACTTATTTATTCAGCCTATTGTATCCAGCTTTTCAGTTATTTATTTACTTAGTTACTGTGTCATGGTATGTTATTTATTGGTCTGATGGAATGATTTTATCTTCATTTATGTGATGGTTTTATGTATAGGCACCTTGATCCTGGGAAAGGCACTTTTTACAGATAAAGGATGATGATGACGATGATGATTATGATGAGGATGATTATTGATGATTTATGTTAAACTACACTGTACAGTGATCGCTGGTCCTGAGGTGACATCCTACCTTGACGTCTGCAACACTGACCCTGTTTGTGAGCACCAGGTGTAGTATTACACTGTCTCGAGTGAGCTCTTTGACTAGTTGCCAGAGAAATACCCACTGCAGGGAACCTAGGTTGGCCCTACTTCTAGCTGAGGCTGCAATTGGAAGGCTCCGGTCTATGTCTGGTAGATTGAATCCCCAACCAGCAACACCTCACCCTTTTTTGTCATTGTACTAATGGCTTCCACCAGTGCCTTATTCAATTATTTCCTGGTGCTGGAGGTCTGTATGTCACCTCAGTGTGAACAGTGACTCTGGCTCCTGTCTCCACAGTGACTCACAGCATCGCCAATCCATCATTTACCCCAGGTTTCCTTGCACTTCCATCACTCTGATACCCTCCCTCAGATACCGCACAACCCCTCCACCCTTCCTCCCCTACCTATCCCTTCTGAACCAATTATAGCCTGGTATAGCCATGTCCCAGTCATGGTTTTCAGTGTACCACTAATCATTTATGGCCACAGGATCCAGGTGTGCCTCCGTCAGTGGCTTAGCAGGTAGCACACTCGCCTCTGAGGCTGGGAGATCTGAAGGCTGTGGGTTCTATCACCACACCAGGCACTTGGGTTGAATCCCAGTACTAACACTGTAGTGTAGTATGAGGGGAGTGCTGCACTCCTGAGGTGCTGTCTTTCAGATGAGACATTAAAAACCGAGGTCCCATCTGCCTGTTCTGGTGGTAGTTCAGGTGGATGTTAAAGATCCCATTGCACATCTCGAAAAGAGTAGGGGAATTTTTTTTATTGAAAAACAATATGACAAAATGAATACATTATAATAAATAGCAAGACAAAGCACATACATCATTTCCTAAAGGCCCAACACAACAGTAATGGTAACAGAAAAAAAAGAAAAGAAAATAAACATATCAATCCATATTGAAATCACACATGTCTATGCAAAACAAAATGTAATCAGAAGTATAAAAAGAAGAAATGGCCACTCTATACCTTATATAATACACTCCCATTATCATCCCTCAAGTGACACCCATACGCTACTAAGGATTATGACAATGTCTGTTTTTCTTTAAAATACTGTATATCGTAGATACTTCCTTAGTTATCTTTTCCATTAATCCTTCCAATACCATATGTTTTTGTTGAAGTACAAAAAGACACCTGTTTTGCCAGAGGCACCATTTTAATATGGCACAAATAACCCTGAGAGTTCCAGGATACAATATACCCCAGTCAGTGCCATACTTCCCATATACTAACTCAGTTTAAGACATTGCAACTAACACAGGTAATGATGCCCACTTTTGAGCTAACTGAGCCCACATCAGTGCAATATAGGGACAATCAAAAAACAAATGTTGCATAGTTTCTACTTGACAGTTACAAGAGTCTCTAATACAAAATCTCTCCTCCACTTTTTTATGTGCAGGATTCCCTTTAACATTCAGTCTCCCGTGGCAGCACATCTATATAGTATCCCACATCTTCTGTGGAATTCTACTTTCCAGCAATTGTTTTATCAAATGCTGTTCTTCTATGGTCAATGGACACTTCAAGCAGGGTTCTGTTAAGAAATTATGATTGAGAACTGAAGTGTAAAGAAGTTTTCTAATTTGCAAAAGTATTATATGGGAAGATATATTTCATTGTTTTATTTTTTTGTAAACTTCAATGAGGTACACAGAAGTCCCTTAAGGGATATTGGTGAAGGGCATCCATTGTGTCACCCTCCATTTATCAGTAAAATACCTAGTCCTGGTGGTAAAACTCAGAACCCAAGCATCTTGAAGGCCCGCCATACTAGGGAAAACATTAGCATGTACAAATAATGAAAAGAAAAATAAGACTGGGTTTAACATACTGTATAGCAGGAAATATTAGCTTTCAGTTTATTTTCGCTATATTAGCTTAACTGACAAAAGCGCTAAAATAAGCTGATCGCTAATATTACAGGGAGCATAGTGCTGTAATTGGACATGAAGCTGATGCACTTAATAGTACTGCATCCCACTCTGTACTAAATAAAGAAGGCACCAATATAAGCTGCTATACAGTATTCAAACACCCTTTTTAATTGACCAATAAATAACCAATCATTTGCCTGGGTTCAAGCAACTTCCCACAAAAGCAGGAAACATAAGTTATACATTTGTGCTTCCAACCAGAGAGGAAGAGGAAAGATATAGTGTACTGTTAAAAAAAATAGGAACAATGAAGGTTTTTAACATATGAACCCTTTTCTGTCTTGACATAGGATATGATTTCCATTTGTTTACTTTTTCTTCTGCTATAGAAAGTTGCTCTGTCCAATTTTTCTCTGCAACCTGTGAGCCACCAAAATAAAGTCCTAGAACCCAAATATTGTTAGGCTGAATTTGAATTCCACCAATCTCTGCCTTCCTGAGATGTGAATTTACATTCACAAACGTGCCTATACTTTTTTGTTTGTTTAAGACTGACCCTGAAATCAGAGAAAAGGATTGAACAATATTTAGAGCCTGTAGCCCTGACTCATGATCTGCTAGTAATAGACAAAGGTCATCTGCATACACCATAGGAAACTCCATTGCAGCAGTATCAACTATATGTCTAATAGTAATATCACTATTTAATCTCCTAAGAAGACAGTCAATGGAAAAAACTTATTTATTTATTTAGTTTTTGTTGACCGGGTAAGTGCACTAGACAAATCCTGCCTATTTTCAGGCACGACCCAGGGGAAGGGGATACAGATGAATGCCAACTGACCTTGAACCAGATTAAGCTGTTGGTGGTATTTTTAGTGAATGAGGGAAATTTGGCCAGGACACCGGGGAAATTCCCCTACTCTTTTCAATAAGTGCCATGGGATCTTTAACATCCACCTGAACTACCACCAATCCAGGCAGATGGGACCTCGTTTTAATGTCTCATCCGAAAGACGGCACCTCAGAAGTGCAGCACCCCTCTCATGCTGCACTACAGTGTCAGTACTGGGATATTAACCCAAGTGCCAGATGTGGGAACTGAACCCACAGCCCTCTGATCTCCTGGCCTCAGAGGCGAGTGTGCTACCTACTGAGCCACTGACACTGACAAAAGATAAAAGAGGGCTTATAAAAGAGGGCTTAAGGGACAACCCTGTCATACCCCTCTTTTAATCAGAACATGAGAACCCTTAATCCCATTAACCACAGGAGACATGGAAGCATATTTATATAAATTCTTAATCCATGAGATAAACTCCTATGGGATACCATACTGCTGCAGTACTTCAAAAAGATAACTACGTGGAACTCGATCAAAAGCTTTGGACTGATCTAGGTTAATTACATACCCACCAGTATTATGGCCATCAAATACTTCTCATATTAATTTTAAATTATTTAACATGGATCTGTGCTGTACTGCACATGTTTGAGTGTGGAAAATTAAAGACTGGGCTATTTTAGCCAGTCTGTTGTTTATTATTTTACACAGAATTTTCCAGTCCGAATTAATGAGACTGATAGGCCGCCAATTATCTAGGTTATCCTTTTCTTTGTTTTTATGTAAATAAATTAGGTTACTATTAGCAAGAGTAGCAGGCACTGGTAATGAACCTTGAATAATAACATTAAAAACTGCAGTTAAATGATAAAGTAACAACATTTTGGCCTTTTTATAAAATTCATTGGGAATCCCATCTGGCCTTTGTGTTACATTACTTTTCAACTGACCAATGAAAATACTTACTTTGTCCACAGTAATAGGTTGTACCAATCTACTTTACTGTCATTTGATAACTGCGGGATATCTAAATATTGAAAAATATCCCCCCATTCATGTGGTCTAAAGTCCTGACCTTATAAGGCTTTCATATGATTGGAGACCAATTGTAAAATACCATGGTTATCTGAAACTCTAGTTCCACCTTGTGTGATCAAACAAGACATATATTTTGTATTTACTTGCTGTCTACAACTATCAAATGGGTTAATTACTTTAGCAGACCCTTTTCTCCCATATTTTTGTTCCAGGAATAATGAAGTAGACCTGTTGTACTGACAGGTATACATTTCCTTTTTTAACTGATGTATCTGAGAGGAATAATCCAAGTTAAATTCTGCTTTCCATGACAGTAATTTCTGTAATTGTCTTCTTTTATCTAAATATTTTATATATTGTGCTTTAGAACAGGATTTAGACAACTGCTTACAATATTTTTGTATTTCTAATTTTGTTTCCTGCCACCATAAATCTGGGTTATCAAACAGTTCATATACAGACATTTTGTCCTTCAGAACCACGGATAATTCCTTCCAACCAGAATCATCATCTAGAACTGTGATATTCATTTTCCAAGTATTTTGTGTTTCTGACTTATTAAGAGGATGCCCTAAGTACAAAAAAAACCATACAATGATCTGATGCCTCACAAGGAATCACCTTTTGCTTGAAACCCGGTAACCAGTTAGAAATAAAAAAAATGATCAATTCTAGTAGAAAGTCTCCCACGGTGGAAAGTATGCACAGGAGGCTGAGACCCAAATATGGCCCCATCAATTAAGTTTGCTGTCTTATACATTGAATTAAGAAAGTTGAAATCATTATATAATTTTTGAGTTGCTTCAGTTTTATCTGCAAGTGTTAGAATACAATTAAAGTCCCCCCCAAAAAATATAGATTTAGATGAATGGAGAAAGGGCTGGATAGCCTTCATAGTTTCTATTCTTAGAGTTTTAACTTGAGGGTTATAAATATTAATTAATCTCCATTCTTGAGTCTGTAGTATGACATCTAATATTAGTACCCGACCCTGTATTAAATCAACTAGTCTAAGGACCTGAACTTCTAGATTATTAAAAAGAATAGTCTCCACTGCACATACATCTTCTGAAAGGGACCAATATGATAGCCCTCCCTTCTAGTCCTGCGTTGCCTGACTAGTCTCTCTGAGAGAATAAAGTCTGATGTCCTGTAAAAAAATAATATGGAAATTAGTGTCTGCTAACATAGAAAAAATGGTACATCTCCTTTTAGGATTCTTTAAACTATTTGCATTTAAAGTACCAAAAGCCAACATATCAGACATTTAGCAAAAAAGAAAGTGAAAATGTCAAGATTTCTTCTTCCCTTTCCCTGGAGACTTCATTTTGTATCTTTTTTTCCCTAGAAGCTCATGAATCACTGGATAGTTGGTCAGTGTCAGTAAAAAAATCTAGCTGTGAGGAGGCCAGGGAAGAGGCAACTGAATCCTCCTCTGTCTCAGTCACTTGTTTCCTTTTGTTTAAAGCTGCAAATGTATTCCTGGTAAAAAAAAACTCAGTCTCCATGTGGACTTGGAAGGACTTAGCCCCTCTATTAGCACTGTTTCATGTTTGTCTTTGGGTACTAATCTGTACCCAGTCTGATTCGTCTGGTGGTGGCATGATATCTTTTTGTCTGGACCCACTTGCCGGGGCAGAAGTACTAGGTACAGAGTCATGAACAATATGTGATACACCTTCCAAGGGATCTGTCAGATCATTATGAGGAGGTATATCCACCCCTATTTGAGTGGATTCTGCAGCTGACTTTGGCCCGAGAGGTTCTGACTGAGGAAGATCGGGGACCGGGGCTGGTATCTCAGATGCAATCAAACTTAAAGACTGAGAGGACTGTTCCCCGGAATGAGGCTGAAACTGAGGCATGGCCTGTAAATTTTGTTGAGTCCTGTGGTGTACCTGGATTGTTATGATAGGTCCAGGGACAATCACGATAAGAATGTGCTGTTTCTTCACATAAGTTACAGTAAACCGGCCTCAGGCCGCTATGCCCAGATCCAGAGCATAATGAGCATTTCAGTTTATCACAGACATTGCTCAAATGCTTTTGCACCCCACATCGAAAACAGGACTTGGGTTGGCCAGGATAAAATATGAAACCCCTGTCTCTACCCAAGTAAAAACAGCTAGGTAAATGTTGTATGGCTCCATTGACTTATGGGAGACTCACCTGTAGTTTCCATCCTCCAGTCCATAGTTGGTCCGAATCTATAATAGGCTCTGACAGGCCCAAAACTGTGCATTTGGATGATAACCATCTGATAATTTCAGCCACTGCAACTCCTTCATTTTTGAACAATATCGTGATTGTTTTAATTGCAGGTTTTGTAAGGGGGATAGCAAGAAAGGAAGACCACAAAGGTGTATGTCTGACTTGCTGATAATGATGCCAGAATGCTTCTAGGCCCACTGACATTTTGAAACTTAAATCAAAATTACAGTCTCCTGAAGTATGAATAAGAGCATATATCTCAGATGGTAAGAACTACAAACTGTCTTTTACCAGTGTTTTCCCGACATATATGCGATCAGAAAATATGTCAAGACCACCCCTGTATCTCAGTCACACTGCATTTCTCTGTTTGGCCTGTTCTGGAGGAGTATGGAACAGGCCAGCATAGGTTCTGCCACTGACATCCTCCCTGATGTCCAGGGGTATTGCCTCTCTGTCTTTGTTCCTCTTCTTGCTTTTATTCCTCACCTGGTCCATTATTATGAGTTGGAATGGCAGGGTTAACAATAAGAAGTGAACCTTGAGCTTCATCTTCCTTCTCTTCATAAGGTAATTCCCCCATATCAACAGTAGTGTGCCGAGCTGGGCCATTCTCCCTCTTATCTTCCTTTATACTATGCACAGTGATTTTAGAGCTGACATTTGGCCATACAGGGTTTTGGGTCAAATATAACTCTGGTGGAATCTCCAAAGGATCTGTTATGTCTATCAAGTTTCCACGAGGCTCCACACCGTCATGTGTCGGAGAGGACCAAGTTTTATCATCAGTTGACTTTTCCCATCCAGCCCCTTTCAAAGCATCGGCAATGGTAATTTGAGTAATAAAAGTAGCAGTGTCCTGACTCAGAAGCTGAACAAACTGCAGCGCACAGTGGTTCAGCAACATTTGCTGGCAACTGAGTGAGACTAAGTTCAGCACAAAGAGGAGAAACCTTTGATACCTCAGGTTGACAAACAACATGCTGCTGTGGAAAAATTAAGTCAGTGTGGAAAAATAAACTGGTACCTATATCAGAGCATTCAGCTCAAGGTAGATTATCAATGCCAGGCTGCTCATTGTGTGGCTGCAACTGCTGTGCCGCCTCCTCCATACGTAGAAGAACTTCAGATATCGGCTCCGTAACATGAAGCAGGTCTATAGGTGCAGTTTGTGCTTCCAAACAGTGAATACTTGTGTTTTGTGGCTGTCCTGAGACTCTCGAGACTCTAGGCACTCACTAGATACTGTGAATGAACTGCCAGTCCCTATGGAGACATTCAAAAGCGGAGCTTCAGAAGCATTCAACCATCCGACGAAAGCCTTTGATGATGCTACGTCATCTTGCAGCTGAGGCCTGTTAGGAGTTGACTGCACTACATTGACAGGACAGACTGAAGTCGGTAAAGCTGAAATCCAGGCTCCTAGATGAACTCGTATTTCTCCGGGTGGCGAGACTGCAGTGTGGAGACTGCCCGAGAGGTTTTCCGATGAACTTGTCTACTTGTCTGCAACAATGGATGTGTAAAATACATCGAACTCACGCTATTTCATGAGGTAAGAATAACTGAAGACACTGTATCTGTAAAATTTCCTTCTGCCATATCGGTCTCTAGTAGAAGAGAGGTAGAGTAGGAGACCGACTCCCTCGTCTCCAACACATCTGCACCATCTGGCGCCAGACTCCGAGTGGCCATCACTCTGAACAGCCAAGCCCCCTACAGGAAGAGTAGAGGAAAGTTTATTGAACAAAAATAGAAATACATCCAAACAAATTAGTGCAAAACATAATCATTATATACAACGTTATTTTTGGTTTAAATTAAAGAAAAACAATGTGGAACAGAAATCAACATTAAGTCTTTTGTATAGGAACCAGATCTCAAGTTTACATTACTTCATGTAACTGGAATATCTGAATCTGTTACCCAGGGAAGACCTTTTCATAATTCTAAAAGTTCAGTAGTGGGTAACTTTTTATACTCTGATGCATATACTGTAAATAAATCTTGTTTAATTTTATTAGCAAGCTCTAGATAGGTACTATCTTTCTGCTGTAATACATACAAACATTGAGCCATCCAGATGTTCCGCTTTATAATAGTAAAAATCAGGTGTAGAGTGCCTATATTCCATTTCTCCCAAGGAGGAGACACTTCTCCATACATTAGATTTACATTTGAGATAGCAGCATATAAAGGTTCTTGCCATAGTTTTGCTATGTATGTCCAAAACCCTGTAATGTATAAGCAGTCAAAAAACAAGTGCTCAACGGTTTCTAGTGTATTAACACACGGGAGTCTGCTGCAGATCCTGTCTTGAAGCTGTTTGTGTTTATGATTGCTTTTTGTATTTATTCTCTCAAGGCTGGACAACCAGTGAGAGTCCCACATATGTGCTGGGATTCTGGGGGATTGTAACAAGGTTCGGAGAGATGGCAAAAAAAGGGCTGGGGCACTTCTCAAAAGATTCTGAAACATGACACAAAGTATCTAAAAGGGCTTCATACAACATTTTATGTGTCTGAACAGAAATCAGCTGTTGGGGTGTAACGTGCCGTTGCTTTAGTCTTAAAAAACTTTCCTTCAGGTAAGAAGGAGTTGCAGCAGAGGCTCTAATACACTGTAATGCATTCCCCTTCCATTGTCAAAACCAAACTTTACTATTTTCAAAAAAACAATGTTCCCAACATCTTTGTGTGTTGATATGCATGGGTTTTAAATCTGACATGAAGAAGATACTATTAAAAAAAGGATGGGGTTTATCATGTCCAAACCCCCTGTTTTGATTGGCAGGTATGTTATATTCCTTTTAATGGGACTGAGGCGGCTGCCCCAGACTGCTTGAAAAAAAAAGGCTCAACACTGTTATTTCCAAATGCTTGGGTATTGGAAATACATAGCTCAGGTACAGGAAAACTGGAACTAAAAAGGTTTTAATTAAGAATACCCTTTTCTTTTTCCCTATTGTCCCCCTGTTCCATTTGGCTACCTTTATTTTCCAATTTCTAGTTTCTCCTTCCAGTATCCCTGGGACCAAACTTTATGCCTAGGATATGAATTGGGTGCTCTGTGAGATGGATAGGCCCTATACTACTACTTACTGTGTTAGGGTTTCTTAAAGTGATCCCTATGCATTTCTCTAGATTTAGAGCTGCACCTGATAGGGAGCCAAACGTGTTGCATTGTTCCATAGCCTCCTCAACTGATGATTGGTCATCTGGATAAGCTATTGTTTTTGTGGAAATTAAACCAGGGGAGATACATATTGGTCTAATGGTCAGTGCCTCATTTAATTTCTGCAGTAACGGATCTAAAAACAAAACATATAGCAGAGGGCTTAAGGGACACCCCTGTCTTACTCTTCTCTGAATTGGTATCAAAGGCCCCATCCAGCCATTAACTGTAGGGACTATTGTAGCTGTCCTATAAAGTGATTTAAGCCACGCTATCATTTTTAGGGATACCCCATAGTGTTGTAGTACCGCCCATAGAAACTTGTGATTAATGGAGTCAAAAGCCTTTTTTTGATCGAGAGATATTATGTGGCCTGGAACTTTCCTGGAAGAGCACTGTGTCATAATTTCTCGAATCAAAATGAACTGGTCCTGGATTCTGCTATTTGGGACTGAACAAGTTTGGTGAGATGTAATAACTATTTCTGCTATTGAAAGTAGACATTTAGTTAATATTTTAGTTAGTAGTTTACAATCAGTATTCAGCATGCATATTGGCCTCCAGTTATTTAAATTTGTTTTGTCACCCTTTTTGTGTAGGAATATTAATGTCCCTTTATTAAACTGTAGTGGGATATTCCCAGAATCTAACATTTCATTATAAACTGCGACTAGTTCTGGCCCTAAGTGCTCACCCAGTATCTCATATAATTCGCTGGGTAGGCCATCAGGTCCAGGTTTAGTATGGTTCTTTAATTGATGAATACAGTCTATCGATTCTTCCTGAGAAATAGGTTGTGTGACTTTAGCCAGTATCAGGGAAGGGGTTGCTGGTAAGAAAATCCTCCCCCAATAATGAGTGTAAACTTAGTGGCTGCTTGCCTGTGTCTGTAGCTTAGTTTTTGTGGATTTACATGGTTTTCTGCTTGGAGTAACTACACCATTCTTGCTCACTACATCTGTGAAAGTCTCCTGAACTGGATTTCTACAAAACATCACAACCAGGTATCTGCATTTTTCATTTAAAAATCAACTTTTTGGAAGCTATCCCAAGCAAAACATAAGTCAAGCAATTAAGTCTGACAAACTCAGTGACTCTAGGTCTGGTTGAATCCACATTTCGTCTGACCTGCTCCATGATCTGTATGTTGGCTTTTCAACAACCTCTTTGAATGAAAAAAGCATGCAGACAAAAGTTTCACATCCTGCATATGCACAGGCACAGTTCATCACCTGCAGGAATTCTAACACATTCTGTGACTCTGGACCTCAGCTGTTGATAATTTCTTTTGGCTTATGACTTAACCACCAGGTATCTACAAGATGCTGAAATCCTTTCTCCTACAAATTCTCCTTATGCTGCTTCTGCTCTCAGGAAATGTTCACCCCAACCCAGGACCACCTGGGCAGCCAGCAGTGGCACCAAGCAGAAGGACAGGGACACTCACCATGGCATCCATCAATGCCTGCAGCATCCTCAACAAACTTGACTCCTCAAACATGGATCCTACAGCACAACCCTGATGTCCTCTCAGTTGTGGAAACATGGCTAAACCCTAAAATCCCTGATACCTCAGTCTCTATCCCTGGCTACTGCATTTTCAGGCAAGACAGGATTGCTAAACGGGGCGGTGGCTGCACCATCTATCTTAAGGATACCCTTATGGGTCACATCATCCCATCTCCCAGCCTGAGCAACTCCTCTCAGGTCCTCACAATCAAAATCCTCCTTGGTGCACATAACAAGGAACTCACTGTCATCTCGGTTTACCTACCCCCAAGAGACCAGGCTGCTGGCTTCCATAGCATCATGGAATATCTAAGGGTCCAACAACATAATTCTGAAACCATAATCATGGGTGATTTTAACATTAACTGGCTCTCCGATGAGGCCGCTACCTATAAGGATGCAGCCTGGCATCACCTCACTCAAATGGTCAATCCCCCACTAGGTGTAACTATAGGACAGGCTCCCTTAAGCTTCTAGACTGGATTCTATCTAACCACCTGAACGCATCTCCAATGTTTCTGTACTCCCGGATACAATAAGTGACCACTCGCCTGTCATCTGTTCCTGGTCAAACAAATACCACAAGCCCCTCCCAAGCTTATCTATGCCAGGGTTATCAAACAAGGGCACCTCCAGCTGTTAAAATCCCATCTAACCAGGCTGAACTAGGCAGTGCTTGACTCCCTCAATGACACCAACAAAGATCTGGACCTATTTATCAAACGTTTCAACGAAGCCTGTGACATCTATGCACCAGTGAAAAAGATGAAGGTCAAAGGACAGACCAACCCCTGGGTTACTACTGACCTTTTAACTCTGCTCAAGCACAGAGACCACCTCTAGCATTGTGCTCGTGCAACTCAGACGCAAGTAAACATACAATTATACAAAGCAGCCAGAAATGATTGCTCTCGAAGAATACGGAATGCTTAACGCAGCTATTACAAAGAGGCTCTGACCAACTCTTGGGGCCAGGGAAGCAAAATCTGGAACAACATGAAAGAACTCACAGGCAAGGATCCTAAAGCACCACCACTATGCTCAACCTTCATGGCACTCCTACACTCGACCTAGGTATCATCACCAGCACTTTTAATAATGCATTTACAAACCTGGACAGTGTCCTTCCACCAAATTTTTCAACGACCTCCCTCAGCTCCTCCCAAGTTACCCTCCAACTAGAACATACAACCCCAAAGTTTTTTAAGGAGGTCCCACCACAAGTAGCTAGAAATACATTCAAAGGCCATCGACAAACAAGGGTACAGTGGTGACTCCTTGACCTGAAACTGCTGGCACAAGTCCTCGATGAAATCTTAGAACCACTTACAAGATCTTTAATCTCTCGCTTAGTTTGGGCCATTTCCCCTCTCTGGAAGAAACCCACTGTCACGGTTCACAAAGCGGAGATAGGACACTGCACACAATTACAGACCTATCTCACTCCTCCCCCACTATCCAAAGCGCTGGGCCGAATAGTGTCGGACCAACTAGCTGAATTCCAGGATAAGTACAATGTACAGTGCCCAGAGCAGCATGGCTTCAGAAAAGGCAACAGCACCACCACTGCACTACTGGAATTTACAACCTTCATCCATGCCACGCTCACAAAGAGAATTGTGGAGGGCAGTATTTATAGACCTTACCAAGGCATTGACACAGTTAACCACCCCTACTGCTCAAGCAACTGTCCTCCATTGGGATCTCCAGCGATGCCCTTCCATGGTTCACCAGCTACCTTGATAATCGGATCCAACATGTAAGGATTGCAGGGATCTCTTCAAATGAGAAACCGCTCCGCTCCGGAGTCCCCAGGGTCTATTCTGGGCCCTCTACTCTTCTCCCTCTTCATCAACAATCTCCCAGTGCCTGCCACCAAAAAATATTACTATCATGAGCGATGCAGTCCTGTTTCCAGCCACCATGACATTACAGTCCTTGAATCCCAGCTGCAGCTCGACTTCAATGCGCTCGAAGACTTGTTCAATTCTCATAAACTTGTCCTGAACCACAGCAAGACTAAAGCCATGTCCTTCTGTAACCGACAAAGCAGGCACAACTCTCTGTCCCTCACCATCAAGAACCTCACTGGGAACCCACTCGAACATGTCAAGGAGTTCAAGTACCTTGGTATTACCCTGGATAGTACCCACTCCTACACTTGGCATATTGACACTGTTGCTAAGACCGCCAATATACGGAATGGACTACTACACAAACACAAGCACTGTATGCCTGCGGATGCCCTTAAACTAGCCATCTACAGCTCTGTCACCTCTATCATTGACTACGGCCTTGCCATCTATGGCTCCGCCCCAACAAGTGCCCTTCGCAGGATCTCAGTTGCTCTCAACAAAGCCTGTAGACTACTGACAGGTGCAGCCTGACTAACTCACACCTGTGACCTCTATGCACAGGCCAGCTGGCTACCCCTACGCAGCAGAATACAATACCAGACCTGCTTACTTACCAAAAAGATTCTCCTTGGTCTCATGCCACCTGGTGTTAGCTCACTCCTTACTACCTACAGTGGCACTCAACAAACACGTGGTGCCCAATCTCTAACCTTTCAGGTTCCCAGATGTCATACCTCCATGGGTCAGCGGTTCTTTATCTATAGAGCTGCTCAATGGTTCAATTCCCTCAATAAAGAATCACTTTCCTCTACTACACTTGGATCCTTCAAAAGGAATTTCAAACTTTACCTCACCTCTACCACTCAATGTGACTGCTTTGTTGAACAGAGATCTCTCTAAACACCTCCCAGCTCACTCATGTCTCACAGCCCGCCCTTTCTCAATCTCATTCCCTCTGGCACTGGGCCTTCCTTGTGACTCCTTTCCTGCTTCACATCTCCACTGGTACAAGACATTTTCCACTACCATCGGACAGTGGCCTATTAGCCTGCCAACTTCCTCTCCCGGTCGCATGCCTGCAAAACTAACTGCCTATGGTGCCTTCTTTCTCTTATTGTTACCGCAGCCAGCTGCCTACTCAAGCTGCTCGTTTTATGAATATTATCTCAAAGTATGTCATAACTGAGTATCTTTATTTTTTCTTTTAGTTGTTTTGGTTGTTTATTGTGCATTCTTTTACTACCTCTGTATGTATGTTGACCCTCATCCTTTGACGTGGAACCTTTGTAAACGAGCAGTTTCTGCTCAAAGGTATTTGTAATCCGAGAATTTAATAAATAAAAAAATAAATAAAATTAATAAAAATATCTTTAAGATAATTTGAAATACTACTAACATCTGATTCAATCATAGAAAAGAGGGAGGTAGTATAGTCCACAATTATTCTCATTAGTCCTTCTCTGGAGGTATGCTGTATACCAGCAGAGTCCTTTAGGCTAGGCATCTTTTTTCTCTCTATCCTATTAGAGTTTTGTTCAAAGGGGCAAAGCTCTTGTGCAGTGCCCTGCATACCAAACTGTTGCTGGTGATATAGCTGCAGTGTTTTTTGCCTAAGAAAGGATAACATTTCTTTTTGTACTAATGTGATTTATTTACCCAAACTTTGCCCTGTAGATTTTGAAATTGTAAAAAGGTTTTGTAAGTGGGCCCTTTGTTTGAGATACTGTAAATATGCAGTATTACTGTTGTTTTTACCATAATACTTTAAAAAAATTCCTTAAATGCAGCTTGGTGTCTTCCCACTATACTGTGGGAGAGTCATAACAAATCAGAACTGATTTTCAAGCCAATAAAAACTGAATTAGCTGATATTTTAAAAGCTTGCTCAGAAAGAAGGGTAGTATTAAACTTCCATAGACCTGGGCCTTTAGCATGAGATGGATTTGTGCCCAAGGAAACAGAGACCACTCTGTGATCCAAAAAAGGTGCCAGAAGTACTTTTGCAGAAAAAATAGGTAAAGCTTGTGATGTAAATATAAAATCAATCCTAGTGCTTAATGCACCTTTCTGAAAGGTAGGGGTATGCTGTTTTGTTATTTCTAAGTAAGTATCCTGCAGATGAGCAGTATGAAGCAGAGCTCCTAATGCTTTGGAGTCACAGTATATTTTTTTTGTTTTGGCCTGACGACTTTTATCCTGCAGAATGAGCCCGCAATTGAAGTCACCTGCAAAGATGGTGTATTGTGAAGTGTGTGAATATGGTTGTATGTGTGATAACATTTTTATTCTATGTGATTTGGTTTGTGGAGCGTATTGATTAATAAGTCGAAAAGGTGTGCTCTGTACTATCACATCTAATATAAGGACTGTACTGGGGACTAAGTCAAAAAGTTTTAAAAATTTAAAAGCAGGGTTCTTTATTAATATTCCTACACCTGAGCAGGTTTCTTGGCCTATGGACCAGAAAAAAAAGCCTGCTAACCATTCTGTCTGGGCCTGCCTGATTTCATGGGTAGTATGAAATTGAGTATCTTGCACAAATATTATGTCTTGTGACAATGAAGCCAAGAAAGAAAAAATCACGTGTCTTTTATCTTTCCTCTTCATACTGTTTACATTAATAGTACAACAGTATAATGCAGCCTGCAGCATAAGAAAAAAAAAAGGGTGAGCTTCCTCCAAAATGACATTCTCCATATTTTTTCCTTCCACTCCCTGCCGGTACTTTCCCTTTATATCTTGCTTTCTGTTTTTCTGCTCCTCTCCCTTTTGTCCCTATCTCTGTATCTGTCATTCCCTCCAGATGTCAGGAAGAAAGGGAAGATGTATCTGATTCTTCCCCAGATTCTGCTGAGGTATCTTGTGAAAGCTCATATTGGTTAGATAAAGAAATAGGGGAAGTCTTTGTAGTTTTGGGGAGGGGGCAACTTCAATTTTGTCCTAGCTGACCACCTGCTGGCTCTTTTGGAGGGGGCATTTTGGACACAGTTGGATCTGGAGGTTCTGGAGATTCAGCATGGGAACATGATGCCATAATAATGTCTGTGGTATTTGGAGCAGCTGAGGGGGAGCCCCGGGACATCAGAGGAAGGCTCTTGATTCAGAGGCCCATTAAAAGTGGTGGGGGTATGGGGGGGGGCCTCAGGTTCTGTCCTATTTCTGATTCTGGCCTTTTGAGCTTGCGAAATAATGAACTGTTGATCTACACTTGCATCATGATGTTCCTGGTTATGTGCTGCCCAGGTGCAGTTCTGAAATGTATGGCCTACTTCTTCACACAGATTACACCTGCATTCGTTAAGACAGTCTGCACTCTGATGCCCCATTT
The DNA here is from genome assembly GCA_016271365.2 of Neoceratodus forsteri. Classification (NCBI taxonomy): domain Eukaryota; kingdom Metazoa; phylum Chordata; order Ceratodontiformes; family Ceratodontidae; genus Neoceratodus; species Neoceratodus forsteri. The sequence continues at coordinate 1,271,163,306 of CM057453.1, forward strand.
CGCCACACAGGAAACGTTTTATTTTATCACAGGCACTGCTCAGATGTGAGGGATCTCCACATCTGTAGCAGGCCTTCGGCTGGCCAGGATAGAAAAGTACACCTCTATCTCTTCCAATAAAGAAAGAATTGGATAAATGTGTAACCCCAGTGTCTGCAGATTTCAATAAGACCTTAACCTTCCATCCCCCTGTTCATATGTTTTCGGTGTCTAGAATAGCTTCTGGATCCCCCAATACTGTGCAGCGTAATTTCAACCAGTATAAAACATCAGAAATATCTACCCCCTCATTCCTTTTTGCAAATAACTTTATTTTCATTTTCATACAATACATAAAGAAACACCTCCTAAAATACAAAAATAATCCCCAAAAACCCCCCACAGAAATAATTAATAAACCCCCCTCACCCCCCACCCCAAATTCATCCCCTTGGCAGCACCTAAATACTTAATGTAGCTAAAAGTTCCGCCCTGCACAATATAGCTTTACACCAACTATGATGGCCTAAGCATATAGAAGGGAGGATCTGAGAATCATCAAACATAATCCACATGAGGAAGGGAGACAAGAAAAGAGAAGCCACCCCAGGCTAAACCTGGAAACCCTGAAGAAGGTTGTAGAAACCGGCGACTAAGGGAGGGACTTTACCTTGAGGGACCACTTAGCAGAGCTTGCCCAGTGGTACTTAGAACTACTTCCTTGTATTAGCCGAATCTACTTTTAAACTTGATAAGAACTCCCCCCAGCACTTCTGAAATTTCACAGAAGAGCCAAAAAGGCTCACAACCAACCTTTTGGCATTTATTGCATTTAAAAATTCATCCCACCACTCTTTAAATGAGGGTTCCCAACCCCTGCCAATGCCTGAGAATAATTAGTTTGGTGACGAGAGCTACTAAAGCCATTTGCCATTTTAAAGACCAGGTCGGAATTTGAGCATACATTCCCAATAAGCAAGCATCTAGATTAAAAAAAGCAGAAATCTTACAGTATGGGCCTATCCATTGCTTAATAGAGTCCCAAAATTTAGCTACCTTGGGACAAGCCCATAGTTTGTGATAAGTCGTGGCCAGAGGGTCCCCACAATCAACACATACCGGTGAGAAGGATCTATGTATCCGGGAAAGCTCGGCAGGAGAAAAGTAGAGGTCATGCAATATATTAAACTGAATATTCCTAAGTCTGTCCTGTTTACTATAAGTATAAATTTCCCCCCATATCCTTTCCCAGACTTCGACGGGCCATCTTTTAGCTAGATTAGACTCCCAGTAGTGGGCCGAGGGAGAAACCTTACTCATAATTTCTGACAATATAAACTTGTATGTCTTAGAGACAGCATTATGGGCAGCTGCCCAATCCCTCAGTCTTCTCAGAAAGGCCCCTGCTCTGTCACTCCAAGGGCCCCCTCCCATAAATGAAGTTACACAGCGTTGAATCTGGTACAACCGGAATAAATCATTTTGCTCTACCCCGAATTTTTTTGCCAGCTCCCTAGCTGGACTTACCGAGTTACCTGACACAAAGTCTGCCAGACAAAGTTTATTAGCGTGGCCGCCTATAGTCCTCCCGATAGGCCTGTTCCCTACCAATATATTGGGGTTTCTTAGCAAGGGTTGCGCCAAATCTTTCCCAAAAGAAATATGCAACAACGAGTAAAGTTGGTGAAGGGCTTTAACATCCCACCCTAGTGGGGTATTTCTAAGTTTATTAGGGCACTTGGACCAGGAATATACAGGAAAGATTCCAAATCCACATTGAAGCTTTTGACAGCCAATGATCTAGAATAAGCCCTGGGATGGACCTGAAGTTTCCTCCATATCCGCCACCCACTGCGAACATCTTGTCCCATGAATAGCCAGATAATAAGCATAGAAATCAGGTGGTTGCAACCCCTACCTTCTTGAAACAGTAGTTTCATATGCCCGACTGGGTGGTTTACCTGCCATAAAAAATCTGAGCAACATCTATACGGCTAAAAAAGGATTTTGGTAAATACATATTAAGGTTGAACAGAGGATAGAAGATTCTGGGTAGAACCATCATTTTTATAGTGTTGGCTCTGCCCCAGAATGACAGGGGTAATTTGATCCACCTCTCTAGATCATCTTTAATATTTTCCAAAATGGGCCTGAAGTTGAGATTGACCAGATTAGAAAGATCATTCGATATTTTAATGCCCAGATATACCAGTGAGCCACTCTACCATTGAAGGCCTAGAGAAGAGCACCAATCTTTCTGCAGGAGAGGAGATAACGAATAAACTTTAGTTTTATTCTTATTTAGTTTGTACCCCGAAAAAACGCTAAAACGGGAAATAACTTGAAGTAGCTGAGGGAGTGAATTCTTGCTATCCTTAACATGTATGAGCAAATCATCGGTGAAGGCTGACAGTTTATACTCGAGTTCACCAAAACTAATACCCTGTATTTGATTGTCCATCTTCAAGGCCCTTATTAAAGGTTCGATATATAGATTAAATAAAAACAGAGAAAGTGGACAACCCTGTCGGGTACCCCGGGTGAGAGGGAATACATTTGAGATTAGATTATTACATTGGATCCTAGCCGAAGGACAAGTATACAGAACTCGGATATAATCTATGAATTGTTGGGGAATACCAAATTTGCTCAATACCTCAAACATGAATCGCCATTCCACTCTATCAAATGCTTTTTTCCGCGTCTAAGGACACCAGAGCTGCTTCCAGGTCTGGATCCTCAGACGCGGAAATTAGATAAAACAGCTTCCTAAAATGATCTGCAGATGAGCGTCCAGCCACAAATCCGGCCTGCTCTGGGCTGAGGAGCCTCTCCCATGAAATTTTCAATCTGTTAGCCAAAATTTTGGCATATATTTTAACATCAATATTTAAGAGGGAGATGGGCCTATAATTACCCACTTCTTCCGGCGATTTCCCCGGTTTAGGCAAGAGAATGATCCTAGCCTCAAACAGAGAGTGCTCCTCGACTCCATGGGCGTGCCAATAATCAAACAATTGTTGCAACAAAGGAGTTAGCCACTTTTTGAAGGTTTTATAGAATGGGGCCGTAAATCCATCGGGGCCAAGCGCTTTATCAGGCTTTAAAGAATCAGTAGTTTCAGATATCTCCTCCCCTGCAATAGGAGCCTCAAGCATTAGCTTAAACTCTTCTGGCAATTTCGGAAAATGAATCTTATCCAGGAATTCCCTCATGTTGGAGTCATGCTCTGAGATGGTAGACTCACTAGAATACAGTTTTACACAATACTCATGGAACAGGCCCAAGATACCTTCCGGGTCGACAATTGGGGCATTCGTTTGGGGATGTCTTAAGGTTGCCACCCATTTAGCTGCAGACCGCTGCTTCAGTTGCCATGCTAAAAGCTTGCCTGCTTTACTACCTTGCCCGATATACGAGGCTTTCAGAATAGAAGCCGACCTCTCAACCGAATCTCTAAGAGCATTTGCATATAAGGCTTTAAGTGTGGAAAGTTCCTGCTCTTGCGAGTGAGAAAGTGTCCCGCCTCCTTTACTATCCAGTTCTTTAATTTTATCTAAACAATTTGCTAAAAAACAATTCCTTTTCTTTTTACGCACCGACGTTATCTGGATAAGTTCCCTCTTCAGGTAGCTTTCCATGGCCCATGCCGATCCGTTGCTGCAACCGATCCCCAATTAATAGTAATTGAATTTGACAGAAACTTTTGAAAATGGCCCACTATTTGGTCGTCAGACAAAAGTTTGTTATTCAATGCCCAAGAATAAGATCTTAAAGGAGTAGTTGACAACAAACATTTCAAAATTATAGGGGAATGGTCTGATATTACCCGAGCTAATATGTCAGCATCTACCACCCCTGGTAGAATCTGCTGGCCAACCAAAAAATAATCCAGCCGGGAATAGCTCTTGTGGACTGGAGAAAAAAATGTGAATTCCCTACTTGAAGGATTAAGAATTCTCCACGGATCTGCCAGACCTAGCGACGATGTAAATTCTAATAAAGCTCTCTGAGATGGGGAGCTTTGTGTTCCTTTGTGATGAGTGCGATCCAACCAGTTTGATTGAACCAGGTTCCAGTCGCCCCCCCAAGATTATAGGTAAAGTTGAAAAGGGAGCTATAATCATAGCCAAGTGTGTAAAAAAGATGGCGTATCTAAATTAGGACCATAGATAGAGCCCACTACTAGTTTTAGGTTACCAATTACGGCCACTACTAAAATATACCTGCCTTCTGGATCCAAAATAACATCCGTCGGGAAAAATGGGATCCCTCTGGCCACCAAAATAGCTACTCCACGTTTGTTAGGTGAAAACCCCGAACTAAACACCTGTCCAACCCACCTTTTCCTGAGATGACATAGCTGTCCGGGAAGCAAATGGGTTTCCTGGAGAAACACAATCGAAGGATTAAATTTCACCAGGTGGTTTAATAAAATATATTTCCTTTTATTGTCTCTCCCTCCCTTAACATTCCAGGACAAAATGTTCAAGCTATTAGCCATATATAAACCTTCCTTGAGCTCATAGACCACAAATTGAATAGCTGCCCTCCCATCTCAAAAGAAACCCAAATAAAAGTCTCTGGCATTCGCCTCCCCTAAAACTAACCCCGGACCCCCCACAAATCCATACTCTATACACCAGGCACTAAGCCTACTCCTTCTCAATTGGCCCATGATCGCAGCTAGAGTGGGCTTACCCTCCCAAATGTCCGAGTTCGTTCCAAATTCACAAGCTTATAATTACTCTAAACATGCCCTCAAGTAACCTGACAATTCCTGAATATAACGATTAATGTCCCCCCTTAACTAAAACTCATTCTACTCACTAACACTGACTTGATAGAAAAGAAAAAAGAAAACAAACAAACTACTGACCTAGATAACCATGGTAGGGCTCAACAACTTGAAAATGCCCAGTAAATGGTAAAGTACTACATAAACTAAGGGATAAGCAAATTGGAAAAGAACATAAAAATGCCCTGCCACTCTTAGGAATATAATCCTGCTTACCACGCCCCGATAGACTTTAATACCTCTTTAGGGGAGTGAAGGGAGCCTGCATGAACTAGCAAAAAATAATAGGGAAGGGGTACAAAAATGTCAACCACCCATTATGCTCATAGCTTTCAGTTGCAGAAGCCAAAATTATATACCAGGCTCCCAAATTGTACTCTTTTATAGGGCAAACCTGCCAGGTTGAAATTTATACAAGCAGACCCTAACCTCAGGGAGATCTTCCCTACAATAAAATAAGAAGATCCCCCCAAGTTACAAGGGCAAAATGTTTACCTTAGCCCTTAGACATACAAATACTTGTACAGAAAAACAGGCAGCATAAAAACGTTGCTGACATCATTAACATTAATTATTAAAGATGAGGCTCCCTCTAGTGGTCCTTATCAGAATAACTCGTCAAGTCACTTGAGAGGGACAAGGAAAACCAAGCAAAAAAAAAGGAAAAACGCGCCAGTAAGCGCAGATCCTAAGAGCCCCTTTCAAGTCTGACAGCAGAAACAATAGTCGCCCAAACCCTAAAATATCAGAACCAAATAAGTTCCTTATGAAGGAGACTTCATGAAAGGTCCACATCCAGACTTCCAAATCGATACAGTCCAGGCTTCTCTCGAGAACCAAAAATGCTTAGGCAGCCCCATGTCCTCATGAGTCCTGATAGTCCTCCCAAAGAAAATCTAGCTCAGCTCTTGGCAAACAGATCTGGGTGGTAACTCTTCAGAGCTTTCAGTGCCTCTTCAGGCGAATCGAAGCATTTGGTGCCATCCCGCAAGGCGACCTTTAATCTTGCCAGATACAACATTCGGTGCTTAATGCCGGCAGCCCAAAGTTTAGAAGTAATAGGACGGAAGCTCGCCCTGAGTGAGCGAGTCTTGAAAGTTAAATCCGGCACAAGTCTAAGCTTCTTCTCCTCCCATAAAATCGCCGACAGCTTCCTTGCCTCCTTGAGTATAAATTCGCGATCCAGATAATTTAAAAGCTTGAAGATAATCGGTCTTGGGGGATCTGTTGCAGGCGGCTTGGCTCGCAGCGAGCGATGGCCCCTTTCAATGACGTATTCCGGGCCATTTGGAGAGGGCCCCACTGTTGCTTTCAGAAATTTCTGTAGGAACATGATGGTACTTGAGCCCTCATCCCCCTCAGGGAGTCCTAACAATACTAAGTTATTTCGCCTGTTCCTCCCTTCCAAGTCCTCCAGGCGATCTTCCAATTTGGCGATTGCTTTCTTGCACTCTCCTAAGGCAGGGCCATTTTTCTCTAATTTTCTCTCCACCGAGGAAATCCTCGCTTCCATGTCCGTAACTCTCCTTGCCAACTGTGTTAAAGCTGGTTTGAACTCTGCAACTTCTTCAATCAGCTTGAATAGGGCCTCCTTAATCGTGGATAATTCGGAGTAAACCCGGCTGGGTGTTAAGCCCTCGTCAGGCCCTGATGGTGATGAGCTGTGACGGGGCCGCTTGGCCTCCAATTCCTGGGCTGGCTCCTCCATTCTTCGCCAAATGACCCAGTAGCTAGTCTGCCGATAGGAAGAAAAACGTCTTTGCACCACAGACTCTTGATTTACCCCGATCACTGCTGTTTAATACTATTAAATATAAGCTTGTACGATCGGGAAGGAGAGAGCCCACACTCGAGCAGCTGCTCTCCCGCTCGCATCACGTGACTCTCCTACCCCCTCATTCCTAAACAGAATGGTAATAGTTTTATATGCAAGCTTTGTTAATGGTATGGCTAAAAAAGGAGTCCACAATGCAGTTTTTTTTTAACACGATACTTGGCCCAAAAACATTCTAAGCCTTTAGTAGTTTTGAAGCTAATGTTAAAATTAGTCCCTCCGGAAATGTGTATTAAGGCATAAATCTCGTGTGAAAAAAATTTCATGGAGTCCTTCAGCAGATTGCGTGCCACAAACAGTCGATCTGGGGGTTCAGGCATACCCCCTACTATAATAACCTCACTGAGTTACATCTCTGTGCCGGTAATGCTGGTAAATGAAATAATGAAGAAAATCTTTTTCTCTGTCATGTAGGCCTGATATTTAGGGGAGCTGCAGCCTGTAGTGGTGCCTCTGTATTCACCATACCCTGTGCATTTTGAACATTCACCTGAAATTGCAAAACTGGGTGCTGTGTTAAAGCCAAGTCTGTAGGTAGGGCTAGAGGATCTGCCGACATAATCTCTTCAGTCAAGGCAGTGGTAGTGGTTTTACTATTAGTTCTTGCTAGTTTAGGAAAGTCATTTATGTCAGGCATCCGAATCGGGGAACAGCCTGATGTCCAGAGGTCAGAACCTGTTTTTTTCTCCCACCCTGCACTTTGTAGTGCCGTTTCAACTGACCATGCTTGGTCACATTCATTTCCTCTATTACAGTTTCCCCAGCTTTTTGTTGTAAACATAGAAACATAGAATTTGACAGCAGATAAGGACTGCTTGGCCCACCCAGTCTGCCCATTTCCCTACCTACTGGATAAGCTGCAGATCCTAGTTAACCAGCAGCCTACTTCTTCCTACCCCCACTCCCTAGAATTGCCTTATGACTGTCCCATGCGTGCTTGAATTCCACCACTGTTTTTGACTCTGCAACCTCCTCCAGAAGGCTGTTCCATGCATCCACAACCCTCTCTGTGAAAAAATACTTCCTTAAATTACCTCTGAGCCGCCCCCCATCTTCAAATTGTGTCCCTTGTTCTTGCACACCTTTTTTTGAAAGATGCTACCCTCTTGGACTTTGTTGATTCCCTTGAGGTACTTGAAAGTTTCTATCATGTCCCCCCTCTCCCTCCTTTCCTCGAGACTATACATATTAAGCTGCTTAAGTCTCTTTTCATATGTCTTCCAGTGCAGACCCTGCACCATTTTAGTTGCCCTCCTCTGGACGGCTTCCATCCTGTCTATGTCTTTGCGCAGATTGGGTCTCCAGAAATTAAAGTTTGCACCCTGAGCATGAGTACTCACTACGGGTTGTTCTGTAGGCTGTATGGTCATTCCCTCATTTTGTCCTCCAGCAGACAGCATATCCAATAGCTGTTTCTGTTTGTCTATTTCAGTTGTGCTGTCTTTTTGCAACTGCCGAATCTTCTGCTGCAGGGACATTTTCCGATATCAAAAACGCTGCTCTTCTACCTCCAGTTCTTTTTGCAGTTCTAAAGCTTCTGGAGTGAGGGCTACTGCAGGAGGTTCATTTTCTGGTACAGAGCTCATACTATCGAGTTGCTCTGTAGTATTTGCAGGTCCTTCAATGTCATTTGTACTGTCTTGACCATTCAAAGTAATTTCTTGTGCATTGCTTACTTCCATCATCTGACTTCCAGATTCCATGTTCTTACCATGCAAAATCATAGACAAATCAACTTTCTCACTCAACTCTTCCACCTCCATCCTCCCTCCTGGACTGCTGTCCGCCATCTTGGATGACACATCATTTCCTCCTCCACCTGTGTCTGGCACCAAAATGGGGTCCCTCCATCCTGTTCACAGGAAGTGACAGCACTCCTGCAGACAGAGTAGGGGAATTTCCCTGGTGCCCTGGCCAAATTTCCCATCATTCACTAAAAATACCACCAACAGCTTAATCTGGTTCAAAAAAGTTTGTTGGCATTCATCTGTATCCCCCTCCCCCGGGTCGTGCCTGAAAATAGAATTTGTCTAGAGCACTTATCCAGTCAACAAAAACTAACTAACTAACTAAATGATGGCTTCTAGGACTAGAATTTTATTTCCAAGACCCCTTGCCTTTGAGCATGTGGCTCTCCATACCTTGCTCTCACCCTGCCTGCAACCCTTCTTCCCCACTTTCCAGCTTGGCTGCCATTTGAAACTTCCCTCATTCCCCTCTCACTACCCTCTTCTTGCCTTGTTTCCTCAACATATCTCCTTTCACATCTTCTGTTCTTGTCCCCCTTGTCCCTTACTATGCTTCCACCTTCTTTAACTTGTACCCTCAGGGAGTTTCCTCCCCTTGGCAACTCGTTCTATAGCTTTAAGCTCTTGGGGTCAGTTTATACCTCCCTTTGTATTACCATATCCCCCTTTGGCTAGTTTAAATGTTTATTAAAGTAACAGTTTAACCTTCCACCAAGGACTGTAGTCACCTTTCCAGAAGGTTGCAGGCCATCACATCTGTATAGACCCACATCCTTCCAAGTTGGCTCTCAGTCCACAATGAAGCCAAATCCCTCCTCTCTGCACCATTTTTTTAACCAACAGTTAAAGTTGTTGGTGCAGGTACCCTGTTCTCCCCTCGGCCATAGACAGGCAGCACCTCAGAGAATGCTACTGTTCTTGTTACCTGCTGTAGGCTCATTCCCAGTTTCCTGAACTCTCCCTGTACTAGCCCAGCCCCATCCCTTGCAAGATCATTTGACTGCAAGTGGATAATAAAATCCAGCTCCCTGCTGCTCTGCCGTCCTAACACTCCTTAGGTTTTGCTGTCCACCCCTCTGAGCCAAGGCACCAGGTAGGAACCTAAGCTCCCTCTCTCCATCCCTTCCTACTCCCAGCTGTATCCCCCTCATAACTGTTTACCCTACCCGAAGCTGTTGTCTTTTCTGCTGGGTCCTCTTTCCTCCAACCTTGGGGCCTCCTCTTTGGACCCCCCCATTCTCCCTTTCCATCACTCCAGATGCCTCCTCTTGACAGTCTTGGTCTGCCAGCATGGCAAACAAATTCTGTAGTAGCACAGACTGTGGACTGTGCCCCTATCCTGCCACTCCTACCTTCCTGGTACAAATACAAAGTTATACAAAGTGTAACATCAGTATGCAACACATGTCCACACTTCAGGGGACCTGCCTGCAGCTGGGCAACTTTTCTATGATACTGATTTGTAGGCTAAACTCCTAGCACTTATCTATGCTGTTTTCTCTGCTCCAGTAACTGAGTCACATGGGACAGTGTAGTGCCAACACTGTACATGCCCACTGCCATGTGCTCTGGCATATGTAGCAGCCTGCCTAGCAATGCCTTGAGGAATACCATTTGTTATTGTGCAGTTGTAGTCAGCAGAACAGTCCTTCATACAGTGATGGCCTACATGTACAGTCTGTGTTGTGGGCTGCTGTGACATCTATGGGAGGGGAGTGTATGTGTACTTAACCAGGTGAGGGATGTATATTGCCAGGAATGGCCAGTTCCGACAAACAGTCTCATCCCAGCAAGAGACCATAGCAAGGAAGGAGAGTACAGTGACTGTAAATGTGGCATGTGTTGGGGAAAGGTCCATCAAAAAGGTGAAGAACTGGTTCTATGGAATGCATCAATAAATGAAGGAGAAGCTGGCAGGGGCAAGGAAAGGCCTGCAGGCGACGGGTGGGGTGCCACCAACACAGCCTGACCTCATGCCTGAGGAGGACCTAATTGCTGGGACTATGTCCATTCAATAGGTGTCCACAGTTGTGGGTGCTGTTGACACCTTAGCAGGCACCACTTGGCAGGGTGAGTACATGCACCATGCATCTGGGCACAGTTGTGCAGTGTGGTAACTTATGGCCCACCGGGCCAATAGTTATTGCTGGTGGTAGGTGTGTGCAACACATGTAAGGGTCTGCACATGTCACAACATGTGCACGCCACTGCATCATTACAGGTGCTGGCCACCAATACACATTTATATAGCATTGTTGAGCTTGGAGATGCAATGCAGTGCATCATAGCTGTGACATGCTGTCTTCCATAGAGGGTAATGTGCACTGTGCAGTCTCCTGCTGGCTGTCACTGTTAAGAGACTACTGTACACTGCAGTGCAGTGTGGAGGAGGACCATTATAGCAAGAGGAGGACCCTGGTCCTCTTCTGTAGTATGGAGATAGGGATGGTGGAGATATCTTATGAGGGGGATAACAGAATGTGACCAAAGAGGCAGGCTGCCGGTGACACAGAAGTCACTCACCTCACTAACAAGAGGGCCACAGCTGTTTAGTCAAGGGGGTGACCCCAGGGACACACTGTCACCCTCTGTCAGCTGCTGGGCACAGAGTTGCTGTACCTCATCACCACCATATGGGTCCCTCCACTTAGACACATCTTACAAAGAAATGTACACTTGTGCAATCATTACACATGAATCTGTGGCACAGAAGCTGAGGGTACTGAATGTGGTGGTCTTGGAGCAAGTTGACAAACTACTAAGGAACAGTTCTTTCTCATGACTCGCAGTACAGTGGCTGCAAAGTTGCAGGCTGCGTCCATGGCCTGCTTGGTGAAGGTGGCCTAAAGGTTGTACCAGGAAACGCTTCAGCAGAAGTCACCATCAAGGGAGGGCACATTTGGGACACCATGCAGGCATGCAATCAGGTCTCCACTGAGCTGTGGCCCTACCATGTAGCTGACACTGAGGCCATCCCCCTTGACACTGCCATGAGCCCACACAATAGTGACCAATCATGGGTGTGGCAGGAGCCCTCCTGCAGCCTCTGTGGTTGAGAGGTTCCTAAATGATGTTGCACCACAGCTGTGCCCCACATGTGGCGGAGGCCATGTGGGCATGAATTCAATGGCAGGTGAATGCCTTGCCCTGGACCCTTGTGCTTTCATACCCTGGGCAGCACTGTGTTTGAATTTATTACATTGCCCAGCTGACCTTTTCTTTTGTCCAACATACTCCCCTTTCCTCTTTGTGCTGGGTGCACTTTTTCTTTTACCCCGATCCCCTACCCATGTGCCAGGTGCACCTTTGTTTCTAGCTACCCCGATCCCTTACCCATGTGCCAGATCCACTTTCATTTTTGGTTGCCCCTGATCCCCTCCCATGTGCTGGGTGCATTTTTGTCTTCAGTTACCCTGATCCCCTACCCACGTGCTGGGTCGACTTTTTACTTGGTTACCCCAATATCCTTTCCTCTCTCTCTCTCTCTCTCCCCCCACCCATGTGCCAGGTGCACCTTACTTATGTTAGTATTTGCTATAAGATCTGTATTTCCATTTTCCATTATCTCTGTCTACACAAGTAAAACCTGTAAATATTGTACATTGGTATGTCTTGTCTTTCCTTGGTTCGGCAAACCTCTGGGGAATTATCTTGTCTCTTATCTCCCTATAGCATCTGGCCAATCTGGGGTCATGCTTCCCATAGTGGACTGGTAGCTGGTCATCCAGCTCTGCATCACCATCTCATCCATTGCGTCACCTTTAGTGTGGTGCAATGGTACCCCACATTAGACTGCCTGGTTGTGGAGGATGCAGTAGGCCAGGAATATCTTGCACACCTTTGCAAAGCTGTACTGTAGAGATCCATAGCACTAGTCTAGACATCAGAACCTCATTCTGACAATTCCAATGACCCATTCAGTGATGTTCCTGGTGGTCCAGTGAGCTTCACTGTAATTTTCCTCACTGCTAGTGGCTGCCACAGCAAAATAATCTTCAGCTAAGAGCACAGAGTATGTACTGTCATATGTGGAGGGTGGTATGATAGTTGGTTAGGTGCTGCTGAAAGGGGGCTGAGAGGGTTGTGTGATGTTCATCAAGTAGCCACCCACCTTGTAAGTGCCCCGTTTCAAACATCCAGCACAGGGAGGAGATGTGCCAGATGAAGGCATTATTTGACCGAGCACGGTACTAGGCAACCACATTGGTGAAGCATTGATTGTCATCACACACCTCCAGTACATTAACAGAGTGAAAGTCCTTGCAGTTTATGAATGCCTCTTGCTCACTTCGAAATGGTGAGTTGATGATGACGTGAGGGAACACCACTGCATTCACCCTGGTAATATGTGAATGATCTGGTATAATTGTTTTAATCACAAAAGTGTGGTAAACATATTATGGAACACATACAAACAGAAGAGAGACACAAATGCCTCAGCTGGGACTTAAACCCAGGCTGCCCAGAACACCATTCCAGCTGCACTGCTAGCTGCGCTATCAAGGCAACTGGAATCTAAGCCATCGCAGAGCACATTTCTCTTTCTTCAATGCACATCCTGGTGCTGTACAGATAATTACATGTTCAATTGCAAAATTGTGGTATGCATATTACGGAACACATACAAACAGAGTTATGGGTGGCCTGGGTTCAAGTCCAGGATGATGCTCTTACTTCTTTCTCTCTTCTGTTTGTACATGTTCCATAATATTCATATTGTACTTTTGTTATTGAAAATGTAATTATCTGTGCAGTACCAGGTTGTGCACTAGAGAAAGAGTAATATGCTCTGGGATCGCCCAGTTTCCAGTAGCCTTGGTGGTGCAGCTGGTAGCCCATCTGGAACAGTGCTCTGGGTGGCTTGGGTTCAAGTCCCAGCTGAGGCACTTACTACTTTCTCTCTTCTGTTTGTACATGATCCGGTAGAATGCATGCATTGCTTCCGATCTCTGATCCTGTGACACTGGGAATGAATAGTCCTCATACTTCTTAGTCAGATCGTCTGTGAACTGAACTAATAGGCAGACCATTGCTGACTGTGTTATCCCCACGGTGTCCCCAGTTGGAGTCTGGAACTGCAGTAAAAGTGGAAACAAAGCACAACACTGATATTACCTTCAGTTCCACTGACAGTGCCTGACTCCAAGCTGTGATGCTTTGGAGATCCTCATGGAGGGTGTTACACAGTTTCTGGATGGTGGTGTTGTTCTGCTTGTATAAATCCACTATCTGCTGGTCAGACAGCTCCAGGAAAGTGTACTGGGTTATTTGGACCCTGTGAGGAACATATGGCTGTAGGACATGCCTATGCCATCGGACAATTTATGCATGGGCCTACTTTAGGTCCTGTGTCAGATAAAGCAGCAGATGGTGAATGGGCATGGGGGTGTGTGTGTGTGTGTGTGTATCACAGGTCTGGCTGCCTTTTAGAGCCCCATGCAGTAGGTGTTCCTGCTTCCCTGTATTGATTTGTAACTGGATAAGACTAGCTTCCACTAAGCATTATATTTGCAATCACTGTTGTGTACTTTGTGCATGCTTTCTACTTTGAATATGTGACTGTGCTTGATATGCATGGCAGGGGACCTCATTTGCATGATTGCACACACTGGCACCTATGCACCAAGGGGCAGGTTGCTTACATTATAATACCACGCACTGGGAATCTAGTTGACCCCTGCAGCAATCACAAAAGGAGCATGCACCCCTTCCAAAGGGGATTCCCCCCCCCACCGTTTGCACTGCTGCACATGCAGACAGTACAGGGATGTGTCTGCGGGCATGTCTGCACTCTGTGGCTTTCACGATGGTGCAGAGTGCTGGGTGAGGGTATAGGAAGAAGTAGGCTGTTGGTTAACTAGGATCTGCAGCTTATCCAATAAGTAGGGGAATAGGCAGACTAGGTGGGCCAAGCGGTCCTTATCTGCTGTCAAAGTCTATGTATCTATGTTTCTATGAGGAGGCACAGGATATGGTAGCAGTGACCCTGCCATATCCATTGCATGCCCCCCAAGATTTTGACCGTTGGCTGAGGTGGACTCGACCCCCCCATGCTGCTGTAGCCTTCTGGCCAGACATGCAGGGCTGAGGGCAGCCGTTCTGGTACTGGCCCATCTTTTTATGTTTTTTTTTTTCTAATTTCCTTCTTCTTCCCAGAATCCTTTACTCGATGAAGAGCAGGGGATCCACTGATGGACAAGCTCGGCATCTGATTGGATGCCAGTCTGCCTCATCTGATCTGCCCCCATGCACCAGCATGCTGGGGAGTGGAGCTGTGGACAGATGCCCTGTGGAGGCATATTTGAGTGCATGTCATGCCACACATGCTTGTCCACAGGTGCAGAGCTATGTGTATGGGGGGGGTATGTTCCTTTCATGTGTACCCAGCTCACATTTATGCATAGCCCCTATCAGGTTTAGCACACACCACGTGGCATCAGGAGTGGCAGCAGGCCCAAAAGGGCTGGGTAACTTGGTGTCCTGCATGGCATGGTCACCATTAAATGCTGAGAAAAGAAGCCAAAGGTAAAACTTGGTTTTGAGTATTTAAAACATATAAAAGAATGCTTAGTTTAAACTATATAAGACATTTACTAGTGCTCATTCTGAATAGGCACAGACAAACTGAAGATTTTAAGACTTTGAGAAGACATGCAAATTAAAGGTATTATTAAGGAAAAGAGAACCGTGCAAGGCGGTACTGACTTTCTGAGCTTATAGGGTGAAGCACTTTGTGCTATGTTAAATATTTGCAGACACATGAAGTGGTGGGCTAGGCACTTTATGCACAGAAACTGTTAAGTGTTTGAAAGTTAGATGTGAAGAAGAAACTGAGTGTTCCTTATTGTATTACAGAGAGGGTTACTCAAAAGAGGTCAAAAAGTAATAAGCAAAAGCACATTACGTATAAAGTAAGACAAATTCATCACACCATAAGAATTTACGTATTATATCATTGTGTTCAGTGAAGCATCAAAAATGAAGTACAAATTTATTATAATTTTTGAACATTTTTATAGAAATTAGATATAAATCCCCTTGGAAAAGCCAACTAGGGAAAACGTTAGACTACCTGTAAGAAATAAAAGTGAAAAACAATCCAGAACACAATTGTTGAGTACCTTACTTGATAAGCAGAAAAACAACCCCCATACCCATTTTTGTAGCTTGTGCAGTACATATCTTCGGCACAGTTAGCAAAGGCAAAGTCAGTTTATATAGATATAGTATATCCCACAATACAGGGTTCGTTTCAGAGAAGTCTTGTCAAAATAGCTTGATACAATATTATGACTGGGTGACAGGTGAGCTGGATAAGGGACATGCGGTGGATGTTCTTTACTTGGACTTCAGCAAGGACTTCGATTCGGTGCCTCATGGGTGGCTTGGGGGGAAGCTAACTGCTGTAGGGGTAGGGGCCAAAATGATGAACTGGATTACAAGCTAGCTGAGTGGGAGGCTGCAATGGGTGGTGGTGAGAGGGGAGCTCTCAGCTCCAAGGCCGATGATGAGTGGGGTGCCACAGGGCTCTGTGCTGGGACCAGTATTATTAGGGCTCTTCATATCAGTCATTGCACATGGGGTGGTGAGCAAGGTAAGTCTGATCGCTGATGACACCAAAATCGGAGCAGTGGTAGATGGAGAGGAGGGATGGAAGCAGTGGCAGGGGGACCTAAGCAAGCTAGAGGAATGGCCAGAGAGGTGGCAGCTGGGGTTCAATACAAAGAAGTGTAAGGTTATGCACTTTGGGGCAAAGAACCCAATGAAAGAATACTAGCTGGGGGGGTAAGCTAGATATAACTGAGGAGGAGAAGGACCTAGGGGTAATAATAACAGGAACCATGAACAACACTGCCCAGTGCAGGAGAGTGGCTGCAAAAGCGAACAAAATGATGGGGTGCATAGTGAGGGGGTTTTCATCCAGGCAAAGAAAAGCGATCTTACCCCTCTACAGATTGCTGGTATGGCTGCACTTAGAGTATTGTGTGCAGTTTTGGAGGCCATACCTGAAGCGTGATATCGGGCTACTGGAGGGTTGCAGAGGAGGGCAACAAAGATGATATGTGGAATGGAGGGGAGAGACTATTAGAGCAGACTGGGAGACCTGAATATGTACACTCTGGAGGACAGAAGGGACAGGGGTGACATGATATAGACATTTAAGTATCTGAGGGGAATCAATAAGGATGGGGCACATGGTATCTTTCAGCTAAGGAAGGGGAGGGACACCAGATGGATGGGCCAAGAATAGAGGGGGGAAGATTTAGGAGGGAAATGAGGAGATACTATTTCACAGAGATGGTGGTAGCAAAATGGAATGTACTACCAGAATGGGTGGTATCATGTAAATCTGTGAAGAACTTCAAAAGGGCATGGGACAGGGAACAGGGGCGAGTGAGGGTGGGGAAGGTGAGGGGTGGCAGTGGGATGACAAAGGGGAGGGGGGGCAGCTGAAAACTAGGGGTGCTAGCTGCATACTTGAGCAGACTTAGATGGACCAGATGGTCTCTTTTTGCTGGCACATTCATATGTTCGTACATGTACTACTATAGACTTTGTTTAGCACATGTTCTCCCTCTTATAAACACTATATTTGCCCTTCAAATACAGGGCTGGGCTCACTAACTGGTCATTTACACTTATTACATTTACTGATCACTAGAAACATAGATACATTGTTTGTCAGCAGAAAAGGACCACTTGGCCCTGCCATTCTGCCCAGATGTTCCCTGCCTAGTCTGTCTCCACAGACCCTAAATGGTCTCCAGTGACCCACCCTGCTCCCTGCCTATTCACTAATATTTCCCTATGTCTATACCATGCATGCTTGAAGCCTCCTATTGTTTTCCTCTGCAGCACTTCCACTGGCAGTCTGTTGCAGGTGTCGACCACTCTTACAGTGAAGAAGTACTTCCTTATATCCCACTTAATCCCTCCCCCCCCAAGCTTCATTGCATACCCTCTTGTCCTACTCCTCTTTCTTATTTGTCAGAGACTCTGCACATGCTCTCTTTTGACCACTGTGAGGTACTTGTCAGTCTCTATCATGTCCCTCTCCTTCTCCTCTCTTCCAGGGTGTGCATGTTGGGATCCTCAGTCTCTCCTTGTAGGTTTTTTGATGCAACCCCTTCACCATTTTAGCTGCCATCCACTAGTCTGCCTCCACCTTATCTATGTCCTTTCTGAGGTGTGGCCCCCAGAACTAGATACAGTACTCCAGGTGGGGTCTCACCAATTAGTGATATAGTGGCAACACCATTTCCCACCTCCAGCTGCAGATACCACTCCTTATGCATCCCACTGGCTCTACCCACTGCTTTGTCACAATGTCCTGCCACTTTGAGGTCATTAGACATGATAACCCCAATGCCCCTTTCCTGCTTAGTGACTGTCAGTACCTCCCATTCTATAGTTGGCTTTTGGGTTCCTACTTCCTAGGTGCATGATTTTGAACTTTTTGGCATTGAACCCCAACAGCCATGCTCTTGACCATTCCTCGGTTTCCCCAGGGCCTAATGCATTCTTTCCACCACCTCCTGAGTGCCACTCTGTTACAGATTTTGGTGTTATCTGCAAAAAGGCATACCTTCCCTTCCAGTTTTTCTGCAATGTCACTTAAGAAGACATTGAAGAGGACCAGCACTGAGCCCTGTGGCACTCTGCTGGTCCTACTCCCCTTATTAGAGTGAGTGCAATTAACCACCACCCTCTCTTGTCTATCCATTAACCAGTTCCTTATCCAATTCACCACTTTGGATCCCATCCCTAGGCTGCTCAATTTCTTTATCAGTCTCTAGACAGCATAGTGTCAAAAGCCTTGTTAAAGTCCACACAGGTCACATCCCCTGCCCTCCCCTGGTCACCCAGTCAAAATAATCAATCAGGTTTGTCTGTCATGCCTCCCACCCTACCCTGTAAATACATGCTGCCTTTGGTCTTGTAGCAAATTGGAATCAAGACACTCTACCAGCCTTTCCTTTAACAGGGTTTACATTAATTTCTCCACCACTGATGTGAGACTGACTGACCTATAGTTTCTAACTTCCTCCCTGCTGCTGCTCTGATGGAGGGGGACTACATCTACAGTCCTCCAGTCCTCTGGAACCATGCCTATTTTCAGTGAGCTGTTGATTTAGGCCATCAGTTGGTCAGCTGGCATTTCCTTGAATTCCTTTACTACCCTAGGAACCATTTGGTCCGGTCCCATAGCCTTGTCTACTTTCACACCTGCTGCTACCTGAAAAAGCCCCTTGTGAGTCAAAGATGGCCCTGTTCCTTGCTGAAGCAACACTTGGAAGACTCTAATCAACATCTGACAGACTGAAGTCTCCAATTAGCAGCACCACCCCTTTAATTGCCATCCTGATTATGGCTTCCCCAAGTGCCATATCCAACTCCTGTCCCTGTGCTGGAGATCTGTACACTACCTCGGTACAGATAGCCTCCAAGCCTGTATCCACAATGACCCATAGCACTGCCCATCCTTTCTTTTCCTATGGGTGTCACTGTACTTCTATGGCATTGATTCCGTCCCTTACATATAGTACAACCACTTTTTCCCTCCTCCCATCCCTGTTTCTCCTGAACAGAGACTAGCCCAGTATGGCCATGTCCCAGTCATGGCTGTCAGTTCACCATAATTGCCAAGCACCGTTCTTTAAAAACTGAATTTGTAACAGTATTAATTATTATACAACACATGAGAAATGGTGCACACAGGTAGGCGGTGCTTGAGTCGAGTAGCTGCCCGCTACCAATTTCAACTTCAGGAAAATGAAAAAAGACTCAGCACTCTCAGGAACAAATAGCAAATGGTGATGTGCAGATTTATTTGGCAAGTTCCTAGACATAGCCCTATAGCCCCTAAATAAATTTGCACATCACGATTTATCTATTTGTTCATGAGAGCTTTAATTATTATACCTAATTCTTTATAAAAATATGCTTCTTTAATTTGAATACCATTTATATAGTGAGACAGGACTGGACAATATATAAACGGATAGGATAGGAACTTTATTTATGTAGCACCTTTCCAGAGCTCAACGTGCTTTATAGTACAAATGCAATTTAAATTACAAATAATACATAGCAGCAAGCAATAAATCCCAATTCAGATTGTAAATTAGGCACATACATATTCCACAGAGTTGGCAGAGCTTATTAGTCTCCTGAGAAGGCCTGTCTTTAGTTGTGATTTAAAACATTCCACTGATGGGGTAGAACAGATAGGTTTGGGGGTTACATCCCAGAGTCACGGTGCAGCTACAGAAAATGCTTTGTCCTTAGCAGATTTTAATCTTGCTGCTGGGACTGACAAAAGCCCTGGATATCAAAACAGAGAACTCTGGTGCCCCAATTATCTTCCTGATGGGTTGCCAGTACTTCACAAACATAGAGAGGGCTCAGTCCATTAATAACCTGACCTTATAAACCAGCAAAAGAATTTTAAATTCAGAATGCCATCTAATCGGCAGTCAACGCAGCTCCCTCAAGGCAGGAGTAATGTGACTTAATCTGGATATACCAGTTAAAAGTATGGCTGCAGTGTTCTGTAGTTACTGCAGGCAGGAAAGCTGAGTGTCTGGGAGGCCATAATAGAGTGCATTGCAGTAGTCAATTTGCAAGATAATAAAGGTTTGTACTATTGTGGGCAGACTGCAGTGGTCAAGGAAAGGATGCAGTTTAGTTACATTTTTTCAAGTAGTAAAAAGCACTTCTGATGACAGTAGTAATTTGAGATGTAATGCACAATTGACTGTCAAATATTACTCTCAGGTTATGAATCTGCTCCACAGTCTGCAGTAACTCTCTGTCACATAAAGGTAGAGAGATTTTCCTTTTTCTGCAGACACCAAGCAGTCTGAGCCCACCAGAATCAACTCGGCTTTGCTAGGATTGAGTCTTGGCCAGCTTGCACTCATCCAATGCTTGATCTCTGTGATGGCCTTCTGAAGCACATGCATTAGATCTCCCTGACCCAGGTTCAATGAAAGGTAAAGCTGGATCTCATCTGCACAGCAGTGAAAACTCAAGCCATACCTTTGGATCACGTCTTCCAGGAGAAGCATATGTCCTGCGAATAACAGTGACAAGAGTATAGAGCCCTGTTGGATGCCACACATGATTGGTGAATGGGCATATTGACACAGTTACCCAGCACCACAGTCTGATGATTTTCCAGGAAAGCTCTGAACCAGTTTAACACCGTGCAAGAGAATCCACAGAAGCACCTTAGGTGTTTGACAAACTCCCCATGATCCTCAGTATCAAATGCTGAGGACAGGTGAAGGAAAACCAAAACAGATAGCTCTTCTGGATCCTTCACCAGAATGGTGTTTTTTATTTTGTCTTCTAAAATAATTGAAGATCTGGAACAACTGGAGTCTAACTATAAGATAAATAAAACTCAATTGAGGAGTAATTCGTTCAAATGCCCATTTATAAACTTCAAAAACCAATACTCAACTCCAATAATAGAATTTTTTTATTTTATTCCTACTCTTCAAATTAAAAAAAGTTCCTAAAACTGCAATTTATTGTTTAAATAATCAAATTAAACAGCACTGTTTCCAATAATCTCCTTACTTTAAACACTATTGTATTTTCCTTTCAACAGTCTTTACCTTAATATTTTCTTGTTTGTTACCATTTCACAGAATGTTTAACCTCTTTGGTTTATCTATGTAAAAAACAAAGGGCCACATATTCAAACCGTTGCGCTGAGTACAAAGCTATAGCATGGAAATAGCGCTAGATTTGTGCGAGGCTGCAATATTCAAAAGCCTTATTAGCGCCGGCGCTGTGTGGTAGCACCGATGCTAATAGTTAATAGTATACAGGGGTGTGGACAGGGGAGCGCCCATGAATGCCAGCAGCGCAGCATATTCAAAGGTATAGCACCACCCTGCAGGCATAGTGCGACCTGTAGCACTGCGCTAGATATGCCAAAAAAAGCTGGCGTTCATGCGGCAGTGCCCCCACCCCACAGCACAAAGTCCTTCCTGACCCCATCCCAGGTTAAATAAAAGTAGTCACCATAGTATAGTGGTCCCCACCCCCAGCACGAATCCCGACCCCGTATACACAATTATCATTAATTTTACCTGATAGTCTAGTGGTCCCCCACCCCCCATGCACGAAACCCGACCCCAGTACACACAATTATCATTAATTTTACCTGATAGTCTAGTGGTCCCCTCACCTCCCAAGCACGAATCCGACCCCGGTACACACAATAATCATAATTTTCCTAGTAGTCTAGTGGTCCCCCCCCCAAGCATGAATCCGACCCCGTTACATATATATCATATTATTCCCTGGTAGTCTAGTGATCCCCCACCCTCAAACACAAATCCTGACCCAGGTACACACAATTATCATAATATTACTTGGTAATCTAGTGGTCCCCAACCCCCCAAGCATGAATCCCGACCCCAGTACACACAATTATCATAATTTTCCTAGTAGTCTAGTGGTTCCCCACCCCCATTCACTTAATCCCACCCCAGTACACACAATTATCATTAATTTTACCTGATAGTCTAGTGGTCCCCCACCCCCATGAGCTAATCCCAACCCCCGCACACACAATTATCATAATTTTCCCTGGTAGTCTAGTGGTCCCCACCCCAAGCATGAATCCACACCCCGCACACATATATATCATATTATTCCCTGGTAGTCTAGTGATCCCCCACCCTCCAAACACAAATCCTGACCCAGGTACACACAATTATCATAATTTTACCTGGTAGTCTAGTGGTCCCCAACCCCCAAGCACGAATCCCATCCCTGTACACACAATTATCATAATTTTCCTAGTAGTCCAGTGGTTCCCCCAACCCCCAAGCACGAATCCCGACCTCCGTACACATATTTGTCATATTTTTCCCTGGTAGTCTAGTGGTAACCCCACCCAGCTGTGCACCTCCCGTTACCCCTGAAACAGGGCATACCTCTGGAGCCGGCGACTGGCTCAGCCATCTTCTCTCCACCATGGCCGGCCACTGACTGCAGTATTCAGAAGTGCTAACATAAGCAGTAAGTACATGGCAGATTGATGGCCTAAGTAGCAAACACTAGCTACTACCACGTAAGAAAATTAAAAAAACGATATAGTGCAATATTGCAAGGGAGAGGAGGAGAAGGAGACTGCAATCCAGAAGGAATAGAGGAGGCACAAAAGTACAAAGTGCTTAAAGAAGGAAGAGGCAGAGAAAGCTAACTATGAGAAGGTTGGGGGGGGGGGGTCCAGAGAAGATCAAGAGGAGATGGTCGAAGCAGTGATAGCAGGTAGAGAGTAGAGGAATGGGGACAGCTATTAGGTGCAGTTGCAGGTGTGAGTTGTGAAGTCATAGAATAGAGAGGAGAATGAGCACTGGGAAGCAGCAGAGCAAATGTTTAGGGGGAGAGAATTCCAAAGTTTGGTGAAGTGGAAAGAGAAAGCAGCCTAGCCAGCTGATGATGTTCTTGATGGGAGAGCAAGGGAGCGATAGACAGGGTTACGAAGGGTATAAGAGGAGGGTCGAGGGGTGGAGAGGAGAGAGGTAAGGGAGGAGATGAGGGAGCCTAGCCAATATTTAAGATGAAGGAGGTACAGGGAGTGAGATGTCTGCTTTCAAAGAAGGGGAAGAAGAGGGAGGAATAGAGGGAGCAGTGGTGAGTGTGGGTCAGACAGTCCAAGGCAAAGCGGCAGAAGGAATGGAGGAGGAGGTCCATTCAGTTTGTATTCACTTGTGGATGTCTTTCATGTGCTCAGTTTTTAATCTAATTTTACGAGTAGTCTGGTGTACTTAAAGCAGCAGTGCAACAAAATTAGTCAAAAATGTGACCCTTCCTTTTTTCACTAGAAAAGATTCCAGGCATCTTCCAGTTTAATTTGGTGGTGCAATTTTCTAATGCCACCAAAACTGAGTATTTTATAAATGTTTTAATTGAGTTTTTCTCAAGAAAAAAACATGGCCACCACATTTTCCATAGAAATAACATTGTAGACCTGGCAAAGATTAGGACAGAAAAACTAATAATGTTTCATGATGCACAGCAAAGGAGGTACCTAGACAAGTACATTTGACAGGTACTCTAATATTTTTCTTGATTTATAGCTGAAACTAGGTTTTTTGGAAAATCATTTTTCATTGCACACCTGCTTTAATTCTTTTACATTTGATAGCAATATTTTGTGTGAAATGATAGTGAAAGCATTACTTAAATCAAGATAAATTACATCAACTGTGTTTTTTTACTGTCCAATGCTTTGCTTATCTGCTCAAAAAACTGAATTAGGTTAGTCTGACATGGTCTTCCTTCTGTGAACCCATGCTGTGTTGCATCATAGATATTATAACTCTAATTAATTATTCATGAGCTGAACTAGCTCATTGATTGGCTACCATGCTGGGCTGAAATCTCTTAGAAATGCCCGGCACGGCAGCCACATTGTAGCAGCATTTCTGTTACCGCCAAACAATTCAACTATAATAATTTCTCACAGAAAATGTGAAAAAAAAAGAAAAATAAACACAGCAATGACCAGTTTGTCAGTATTTGTATATCAAAACACTTACCAAAAAAACCTATGAAACAGAATGGCATGAAACCTCCCTGAACACGGAAAACCACTCCATGCGGCACTGTCACTTCGCCGCAGAGAAACAAAAACAGGAAAGAAAACCAAAAAGTACCAAAAAGGTTATTACTGCAATTAGACTTATAATCACAATAATGCTCTCAGAGCCATTGATTTCCTGTTGATTAACGACCGTCTGGGTGGGGTTGACCCTTGGCTGCGCCTCTGGCAACCCTTTCCCCCCAGCCAGTTAATTTCCAGTAAATGACTGGCTCTTTGGTAATTTTTGCTTAATTATAAATTTCCATCTGTTCTATCTCTCTGTCCTTTACAATTCTTTCCAACATTTAGCATATTGTTGAAGTAAGGCTCGCTGGCCTTTAAGTCCCAGGTTCTTATTTACTTTCCTTTTTGAACATCGGTACCACTGATGCTCTTATCCAGTCCTGTGATACCATGCCTCCCTCCAGTGAGTCAGTAAATATAGAATTAGAAGGAATATTGCTAGCAGATGTAAGTAGGTGTAGATGCCCCTATATAGGTCTTTAGTGCATCTATACCTTGAGTATTGCATGCAGTTCAGGGGCCCACACTTGGGAAAGGATATTACGGTATATGGCTGGAATGGGTTCAGAGGAAAATGACCAAGACGATGAAGGGTACTGATGGCATGACACATGACATGCGAGGAAAAATGAATTAGCTTAATATGTATATCCTCGATGAAGGGGGGGGGGACATGATAGAAACTTTCAAGTATCTCAAGGGAATCAACAAAGTTGAAGAAGGGAGCATGTTTCAGAAAATGAGATGTGCAAGAACAAGGGGACACAATTTGAAGATAGAGGTTGGATGACTCAGGGGCAAGGTGAGGAAGTATTTTTTCACAGCGAGGGTGGTGGAGACATGGAACCACCTTCCTGAGGAGGTTATGGGGTCAAAAACAATGGGGGAATTCAAGAATGCATGAGGCCAACAAAAAGCAATTATAGTGGGGCTAGGACGATGTAGGCTGTTGGTTAACTAGAAACTGCAGCTTATCCAGTAGGTAGGGAAATGGGCAGACTAGGTGGGCCAAGTGATCCTTATCTGTCATCAAAGTCTATGTTTCTATGTAAGTGAGCTGGGACTGTTTTCACCAAGGAGACAGAACTCTTTAAGAGAGAACAGAGAATGCATTGGTTCACACAAAGAATAGTAATTGAATGGAATAAACTACATGTAGATGTGACTAAGAGTAATAATTTGGCCATGTTCAAGCTTAAGTTAGATCAGTACTGTACATGAGAAAAAGACATCTTTCAATTAATGATGAAAACCTAAAGGCAATTGCAATGAACTCACAGCCTTCCTTTGCCTGCATATTTTCCAGTGATCCTAAGTCAGCAGTATCATCGAGAATCCCTATTCTGCCTCACACAGTAATTGTGTAACCAACTCCAGTCAACGTGCTGAATTCTCAGTATGTTTGAAAGTCCTTCTTTTAAAATGTTCACTTTTATACTATGTGTGAGACAGCAACTCAGTAAAATACAGGGCATTCTGGAACATGCCGTTTTGTTGAGGAAAACAGGGAAAATTGCGGATTCTGCAAAGAACGGTGCCCACAATAGTTCAGTGGCCATGCTTATCAGCAGTACAAGTCACTTCGGTGCTTGCCACTTTTGAAAATGACCAGTTATGTCAAAGGTCAGGTTAGAGCTGAGCTACTGGCATACCAACTACCAGAGAAATTAACAAGCATTAGTTCACTGCTGAATGTTCGCTTGCATGCTGTTGTACTGGGTCCTGCTTGTTTGTTAATGCATCAGTCAGCGTTCAGGCCCAAAGCAACAAAAGTAAGGAAATATCATGTTAGGGTACAAAATCCACTGAGCTGTGATGAATGTGTGGAGCTGTGTTTCTTAGGGTTTGAAGGATCATTTGATGCAGTGTTGGTCTTGCCCTAATTTCATCACTGGCTGTCCAGACCAGGTGCAGAAAAAACCCAGCCATGCAGCAATGCTTGGACAGATGCTTAAGTCTCCCTGGGATGCTCAATCTTTTCTCCCCCGGCTAGTCCTCGATGGCCCGTGCTTGTTCCCAAGCTACCACTGTGCTGATAGACCGACTCTGCCATGCCACTCTTCTAACAGTTTTTTGTCCCAGTCCCAACCCCCATATAGCTGTTTTTTCTACTTCATCAATGAGTAAAACCTGCAAACCATATAAAGGAATTTTTTTCCATTAGAAAGTGCCCAGCTAGGTGGAAATTCCAATCCTTTCATCTATTCAAACTTTCGTGTTCAGTGATTCTGATATTTAAAGGAGAACTACGCTGAGCCTGCAAGCCATTTTTGCCCAGTAGAAGCTGTATTTTGTGTACTGGTTAAAAATCTGTCCTTGTTTAATCTACACATGCCTTTTAGTAACCTCGTGGGTGTTTCTACTTTACAATGTGATGGCAAGTGTCATTTTAGAACTGTGGGATGTAGTTTATGTCCCTCTCAGCCAGAGTTCTATAGCAGAACATGGATGCATTGTGCCAACAATAGAAGAGCAGAATAGGGACATAAACTACATCATTTGGTTCTTACCTGCAGCATGTAACTCCGAAACACCCACACGGATAACTAAAAAGCCAGGCTAATTAGGACAATAACAGAATTTGAAGTGGTATTTAAAAAAAAGTTTCTACTGGGGAAAATGACTCGTAAATTCAATACAGATTTCCTTTAAGGAATGTGATTTATTTCCCACATACGATAAACCACATTATTTGACAACATGATCCAAATTGCATGTCAAAAATTGTTTTGCTGTGATTGTGAATGTTACACCTTTGCTGGTTGTTTTAATTGCATTCAAACCATGAACACAATTTCCTTAGGTGTAAAAACCGTGTGGTTTTGTATTGAGTCATATTACTGGTCCTTTTTCTGGTTTCCAGTGCTGTGTTCTAACATGGTTATTTTTGATATTCAGATGTTTTATGTTCTACCCCCCTCTCAGCCCAGCTTTCATATCCCTGTGTTTGGGCCTAGCCCCCACCCCCTGTGTCTCCAGCACTTACCTATGCACCCTGACCCCATGACTTAACCCCCATGGTGGGACCTGGCAAGAGCCAGGCATTGTCTTCCACCTCTCCAGCTAATGTGGTGGGAGACATCCTTTTCAGGGTTGGGATGGCTGGTAGGGGAGAGCAGGGCATGGATGTGCCAGCTATCACATTGCTCTCTCCAATGATTTGTTTTAGGCCCTCCCATCTCCCTGGCATGCAGCCAATGAGCATCCATGGTGCCAACCTGAAGGCAGAGAGGTACTGATGCTGCGTAGTCAGCAACAGTGCCAAGGCAGTGCCGTTTCCCACCTGCAGGCGGTGCTCAGAGCGTGGGATACTCAGAAACCCCACTTCAGAGTCAGTGAGTGATGCCTGGGCCTAATGTCCAGATCCCATCAGCCCGGGTGAAGAAGTCAGGAATGAGATTCAATCCTGGGTCTCTCTCATAGTGGAACAGGGCACCATTAGCTGGTGCCACTAGCCTGGGCTATTTTTTGATTTTCTCATTGTTTCTGGCTGCTATCCATTGTCTTTCTCCAAAACTTTTCCTTCCCTGTTTTGTGGTGTTTCAGATATTACAATATTTGTGGATCACATTTGTATTTCCCAAAATTGATCAGAGCATATTATTATCATGGTAATATTCGTTTTCTGTCTTATCTGATTTTCCAGTTTATCTTGGATTAATACTCTCCACCTATTTTATCTGGTCTTGCTCTACTGTATCACTTAGGACTTGATTGCAGCAGCCTCTGATCTTGAATCTTTCAGTTATTTATTTATTTTTTTAAAATAAAAGTTTTTATGCTCTGGGGCTGGACCAGGCGGCTTGCTCAGTCCTGTCCCAGGTGCCTTAGACCAACCTGCTACTGCTCTCTCTGTTCGTAACACATAACAACCCCATACCCTCCTGCATGCTGTCATACCCACTGACCTTTCCTGTAGTACCTTCCCCCCAAAGACTGACATCCCTCCGTCTGCACAACAGGGACCATTGACACAAAGGGGGCATAGGGATATGCAAGGGGGCATTAGGATAGGCAGTGCAAAGGGTGCAGGAACAAGCAAGGCACACATATGACTGCACCATTGCAGCTTACCTACTTTGTATAGATAATAGATATCTTACCTGAGTCCTGGGCAGCCTGGAATTGCGGTATTGAGGCACTATCCAGTCGAATAGCTATGGGGTCACAAAGGACCCATAGTTCTTTAGGAATAAAACTAGATTGATTAGGAAGACTACACATACAACAATAATTATCTACAGTAATAGCAGGGGTTTGTGTCCAGTCAGACTGGGGTCACCTTCCTGTCAGACCTATAGAAATGAAGGAATAAAGGAAAAAAAGGGTTAGTATGAGAGAAAAATAAGAGTACAGACAAAGTTCAAGAGAAGAACAATAGCACAGATAGTATGTACAGTAACCAGAAGATCCCAGGTTCAAATCCCACCACAGCCACTGATTCAGAAAGACACCTTGGTCATGTCACTTGACCTCCCAGTTGTAAAACTGTGAGGAAGGATGTAGCAGTGATCAACACTGGTGACAGCCCTCCCCTCATGGTTTCTCCCCACCCCTGAGCTTCTACTGAAGATTTTCACCTCCCTTCCCAGCACAAGGCTGCCAAGCTAAGCCCAGGACTGCAAGAAACCATGGCAGATCCTCAAAACTGATATGATCTGAAAAAAAATGTTTACATTCGGTAAGATGGAACAGTGCACAACTCAACCTACAGAATGCAGTGTGTCAGCATTATAAATACAAGTGGGAAGGGAATCACAAAAGAAACTGGCTATAACACAATTGTAATGCAAAAAAAAAGTATAAAGAAGGAATGCATTCAAATGACTTGAAGAGAACTGGCAAATGATGGGCACTTGAGTTTGTGCAGGGAACTGGCAGCTTTTGGGGAAATTGTTTTACAGTGCATTGACAGTAGTACACAGGGCACAGTGCTGTAAGAGTGGCAGAAGGTATTTGCCAGTGTGGCTCAGTAGGTAGCACATCTTCTGCTGAATCAGAAGGGCATGGGTTTGCTACCAGTGGACCGGGGGTCTAGGGTCATTCATTAGCACTTTGTAGCGGAAGTGTTTGTGGCACAGAGAGATGGCAGAAGTGATACTAGCTGCACAGTTGTGGTGTTAACTGGACAGTGTCAGCACTGCTCAATGCACAGCACAGAGCCACCTACGCATGTAGAACCACACAGAGATGGCAGTGCACGTGGCAACACACAGTGATGGCAGTGCATGCAGTACTGTGTTGTTGGCAGTGCACAATGTGCAGGGCAGAGCTGGCAGTACACATAGCACCGCACAGTAACAGCAGTGCATGTGGTAGTACTGCACGAGGCACTGTGGGGTGTTTGCAGAGCATGTGACACCATGTGGAGTTGGCAGTGCACGTGGTACAGTGCAGAGTTAGCAGTACATGTGGCAAGGTGTGGTGTCAGCAATGCACATGACAGGAAGGTGTCGGCAGTGCACTTGGCACAGCACTGGGGCAGCAGCGCATGTGGCACTTACCCTGCACTCACCTCTGAAGCTGTCCAACATCCCACACAAGTATAGTTGTGATAATACAATATTAACAGTTACTGGTATAAAGTAAGTTACTACTTGCCTGAGACAGAGTCTGCAGTTTAGTGCAAACACTTGCTGCTGTCTTTGAGAGGGGGGCTGCATTTGTCAATGACAGTGGTCAATAGTTTTCTGAGCTTCACTGAGTTACGTTCCCACACCCCAATTAACTTGGTCTCCTTGATAAAAAAATTCCATGGTTCTATGATAGAAACTACAGTAAAAATGTTACTTTTTCTTCTTCTCAGGACATTTATGTGAGTCATTAGATGTCATCATGTAGTTTTTGTGCAGAAAAATAAACCTTCTGCATTGCAGACATCCATGACAGCTTTAAACAGGCAGCTTGCTAATATGTTGTTCCAGACTCTAGTTCTAGAGAAAAATGTTCTATGCAAAATTATAAAATGGGCTTAGAAATCCCAAAGCACTGATTGGCTACAACATCATCTGAGCCGTGTCCTTATCAGATGATATTGTAGCCAACCGGCACTACCACCCAGCAACATGCCGCATGACACCAACAAATCAGTGAGCTCTGCCAACTGAAAACAAGAACACTGACTGGCAGAGCTCACTGATGCCACAGCGCGAAACCTACTCGCCTCAGACCGCCCGAACACAAGCAGGCGCTAGAAAGCGACGAATCGCAACTCTGTTCCTGTTTAGCGGACGAAGAAACTGTCCACAGCACCCGTCGCAAGATGTCCTACACCAATCGCTATTTTCCACATAGATTTTCAAGAAATACTTACCAGTTTCGAAGAATATGAAGAACAGCAGACTCCTGAAGTGACAGCGCCACAGAGCTGCACTGGAACATCCACCTCGACGACTGGCACAGCTGGCGATTCCGTCACCCGCAGCACAAAGTCCCACCACACAATCTTCACTGCCGAGACAACTTCAAACACCACAGAAGAAGCGATCGCGACCCAACAACCTGCAAAAGAAAAGAAAGAAACATGTCACTCATTACAAAGAAATCACAGACGAACAACTAGAACAACTTGAAAAAGAAAAAGATGAGCAAAATACTCAAAAAGCAACACAATGGGCACTCTCAGTTTTCAAACCTGGGCTCAATCAAAAGCGTTACCAATAGATCTTGAAACAATAACACCTACTGACCTCTGTAAAATACTGCAAAATTCTATGCAGAAATCCGTCAAACAGATGGCACAGAATACAGCTTATCAAGCCTCATACAGCTACGAGCCGGCCTTAACAGACACCTAAACAATCCACCTCTAAGCAGAAACATAAACCTGCACAACCATCCTGACATGAACCCAGCAAACAACATTTTCTCAGCAGTGCTCAAAAAGTATAGAAGAGAGTGCAAAGATCGAGCACAACACCACCCTGCCATATCAGAACAGGACTTACAACTACTAAAAACCTCTCCTGCTCTATCCCCAAATACACCTAGAGGACTACTCAATAAAGTATGGCTGGACATACAACTTTGCATGGCTCGGAGAGGCAGAGAAGACTTACGACAACTAAAGCCAGAGCACTTCGAAATAAAAACTGATGAACAAGGTGCAGAATACATAACTCTAACATTCAATGAATATACAAAGAACCACAAAAAAAATGAACCCTCAAAGCAGCAGTATCGTGGCTATATATACACCTTGCCTAATAATCCTCTCTGCCTGTAAAATCCTTCAAAAAATACCTCGAAAAACTTCCTCCTAACCCTCCAGCTTTTACTGCCACCGAGAAAAATTTGGACACCATTGCACAAATGGTAAACACTTGGTACACTCGAGAACCTATGGGTATCAATTACCTGTCTAACTTAATGCCACAAATCAGCAAACAAGCCTCCCTGTCATGCAGATACACCAATCATTCAGTAAGAGCCACAGCTGTCCAACTACTTTCACTTGCAGGCCTAGAAGCCCGACAGATCATGTCTGTTACCGGGCACAAATCAGAATCCAGCATCCGCTCCAATTGGGCTGCCACCCCCGAAGACCGTCAACGTTGGAGCCACATACTCTCTCAAAAAAGCAAAGCACACAGCAATAAAGCCAACTCATCCATCGAAAAACAAAACTGCCTACAAGAAAACAATGTACCTTGCTCCAGCTCCAACATTGCTGCCATCACCGGAAACATAGCAACTTCCACTCCCGACGAGAATCAAACCCCAGAAGAAACCTTCCCAGCAACAAGCGTAATACAGCAATTCAATGCCACTACGAAAACCTCAGCATTTAACGTCCGAAACTGCGTGATGCACAGCGTAAAGTTCATCACCCTATCAAGTAAACGCATACGACGTAACAGGAAGCACCACCACCTCAACGAGCAGATTTCATAAAATTAACTAGTAAATGTAATTTTTCAGCACAGTTTCTCAACTAAATTTAAAATGTTAAAAACTTAGTTTACTTTTGTTTACGATTTAAAATCCATAGAAAAAAAATTGCAAGAAACCATAAGAATGCACAAAATGAACTGCAAGCAAAGAAATGAACTGAGCGTCTCTGCACCAGACATCTACAATAAAATGAACTACAATATTTACAGTAAGACACTCTTTCCTGTTTGTTTCCTTAATTGAAACCCAAATCTTTCCTGTTTGTTTCCTTAATTGAAACCCAAATAAAACTGTTAAAATGTTTAAAATTCATGTTAAAACCTTCAATGTTACTATCCTAATGGCAATGTTACTATCCTAATGGTAATAATACAATAGCAAAAAGGGACTATTTTTTTCCCTACAATATGTTCTTCTATTATTTATTAAAATATCAATAAAAAAAACTTTAAAAACTACAGTTTATTCACTTTACTGCTGCCCATTTTATAAGCGCAATAACACACTCCGAGGTGTGGGTTACGTGCTGATAAGAACACGCCTAGGGGCATAAGGCACTCGGCGCAAGTGCCTCGTGCCTTAGTACACCCCTAGGCGTGCTCTTATCAGCACGTAACCCACACCTCGTCGTGTGTTATTGCTTACTTAATGAAGGCAAAGAAGAGCATATACAGTATAATGTCTGCTAAAGGGAGTGTACAATATAAAGGATTTTATTTTTTCTCATCAATCCCTTTCACGAGTGCTCCATCCCCTGCCCTTGGGTCAGGGCCCCATGCCTCCCCCATCCCAGGTCACAGGCTCCCGATATAAAACAATATGAAAGAAAGGACCTCCCAGCAATGGCAGCCCATAGTCCTGTCTGCATGCTTCCATCATCCCCATTTGCACTGGCCTTGGTCACCTCTTCCAAACCATGGCCATAGTGTTTTATGCCCCCAAGACATGGGGGTCATCTAAGCCTGAGGACATGGTTATGAGGAGTATATGGCTATGGGGGCTAAGAAGCCTGAGGCCAGGGCTGGTGGTGTGGCATGATAGCTGTCATTGGGGTAGCTGGTGGGGCTAGGGAGCATGTCTCATGGCTTGGAGGTGGAAGGGGGGCTCTGGAGCCTGAGGGGAGATTGGGTTCAGGAGCTAAAGGATATGGAGGAAGGATAGGCTCATAAAAATGTTGCTATGGCTGTGGGCACTCAGGAGCTTGAATTCATGGCCATGGGGGCTGAAAATCATGAGGCCAGTGGTGGCGGTGGGGGGGGGGGCTTGAGAGCCTGCTACCAGGGCTGGTGGTAGCCTCAGGCTGTACAGAAATACTTCAAGGGTAGTGAGCTTACCACAGAAGAACCAGCCAACAACCATCCCCATAGCTGGACTACCCTTCCAGCCTCTGTACCAGTCCCCCTCCACAGATACTCACCCTCCATGCTTCTGGACTCTCCTGCAGCTGAACATCTCTTCCAGGACCAGCCTCCCCAAAGATAAGCAACCTCCCTGAAGATAGACCACTCCACAGATAACGGACTACCCTCTTACTCAACCAACCACTTTCCTGGCATCTGGACCAGCCTCCAACCCCATGCCAAGCAGTCTCAATGTAGCTGGACCCCCCCCACAAGCCTCCCCCCAGGAAACCACTGTTTCTGCAGCTTCCACCCCAGCTAGTACTCTACCTACAGCTGGACCCACCCTAAGCCCTGTACCAGTCCTCCCCAGCCAACCACCCATCCTGCAACCGGGCATCTTTTCTATCCCCCCCTACCAACCCCTCTCCCTGCAGCTGGGTCACCTTTCCGTGCCCCAGACCAGCCTTCCCAACAGAACACACTCCCTGCAGCTGGAGTCCCCCTGTGGATCAGCCTCCTCCAAGCCAAGCACCCTTCTTAGGCCACTTCATAGCCCCCCACCCTCCTTGTAGCTGGACCCCCACCAAGAACCTCCTTTCCCACCAACAGTCAGCCCCCTCCCACAAGTTGGGCACCCTCGGTGGAGCTGGACCACTGCCAGATGACCACCCTTCCTGGGAGCTGGAATCACCCTTCCTCTAGACCAGCATCTTTCCCTGACCACCCTCCCTGCAGCTGCCCCCACCCCATCCCCCGATCACCCTTGTCTTGTGTGCCCACAAGCTCCATTAATCTTAACTTATTGAAAGTAAATTGTGAGATACTGACACTCAAAATGTGGAAAAATGAGATATACTGGCCCTAACAATTTGGGACATGTCAAACTTGAAAATCCAAGCTCTGAACACTGTGGAAACATATATCTGTTAATTTGTGTCAAAGAGTTCAGCTCACAGCACCTTCTCTGTGTGGCAGCACATTTTCCATGAGGGACAGAGCAATTCTGAGGGATAAAGTGAAATAAGGAACACTTGTAAAGAATGGGACCAACCACTCCTTCGGCTGGACCCCCTCCCCCCCGTAACTGCCCCCAATCCTGAGACTGGACCCCAATCCCAGTGTTTATGTCCCTCATTTGTGACAAGGGTTTAGTTATTTGGAGTTGCTTTGTGCTTCTGAGATGGATTCCCCCCACCAGCAGCAGGAGTCAACAGGCCCCGATCTGCAGTTCAGGAGAGGACCGGGTGGCAGAATATACATACACACTGAACTCATGTTTCAGTTCTGTAAGTGTTGCCTGGCTCTGGTCTGAAGTCAAAAGGGCCAGGAAAGAAAGTATATGGATGGAATAGGTTCTCAGGCTAAAATAGCTTTCCTCTGGCACTGAAGACAGCTGAACACCCTGCAGCTGACCACCCTCCATGAAGCTGGACCAGCGTCCTCCAAACTGAGTACCTTTTCTGGACCATCGCACCACCCAGACCACCCTTCCTACCCATGTATTATCGACCCTGCACCCTGCAGCTGGAACACTGCCCCTCAGTTGACCACCCCCTCAGGATCATTCTTTCTGCTAATTGACCAATCATCCCCCCAGTTGATCACCCTCCACACAGCTTGACAACCCCTTCTGCCCCTGCACTACCATCTCCCAAGATGAGCACCCTCTTTGGTCCACTTTACAGCCTCCAGATTTGCCTCTCCCCCCTCTGATGACAATCTTCCCTAGATCACAGCTTAGTCGACCACTCCTACATAAAGCTGGACTACCCCCTCAACCAGCTTCCCTGCATTTGAACCAGCCTTTGACCCTATGCCAAGCAAACTCCTTGCAGTTGCATCACTCCCCCAAGACCCCAGACAAGTCTGTATCAGCAGACTACTGTCTCTGTAGCTGCCCCCCCCAGCCAACCCACTACCTATTACTTTTCCATCCCCACAGAAGCCCTGGATTAGCCCCCCCCCGGCCAAACACCATCCCTTTCAGCCCTCAGACTGTCCACCCCTTTTTCCCAGTTGACAACCCTCCCTATTGCTGGATAATCCATCAAGCTCCCAGACCCACATTTCCTCCACAGATGACGCATGACACCACTCCTGCAGCTAGAACATGCCACACTGACAGACTTGTAGCAGCCACCGAACCCCAGGTAACCACCATCTCAGCACCTGTAACACCCACCCAGCACCAAGAACAGCCTAACCACCAGCCAACCACCCACCTAGCATCTAAATACACTAGCTACTGCACTGCTTTAGGTGATACACCCCTGGAACAACCCTTCACCACATAGCAGACCCCTCACCAGATGGACCAGGATCGCTACAACAGAGCCCTCCTCCCAACAAGGCTCTCCCTAGCAGACAACTCACCCTGTAGATGGATCATTCCCAGCCCTTGGACTAGCTCCCCTCCCCAGTTTGATGCTGTGACCCACCTTGTCCATAATTCTGAGTGTCTATGTCCCTCATATAAATAACAAAAAAAGTTTAGTTATTTGGACCCTTGTTGTGCTTGTGCTTCCAAGATGGACCCCCCCCCCCAGCAACTGGAGCCTCCTGACCCTGATCTTCAGTGTTGGAGAGGAGTGGTGTGGACTATATATGGCACTTTCTGCAGCACCAAAGCCATATTTCAGTTCTATAAGTGCTCTCTGGCTCCAGTCTGAAGTGGAAAGGACCAGGAGAGCAAATATATGGCTTTCCTCCGGTGCTATCTGTATCTAATATGTTCCCTGATGTTATCTACTGGCAACCCCCGGGGGCGGCACATTTTTGCCATCCAAAAGATTGTGACATGCTTAGAAACATAGAAACATAGACTTTGACGGCAGATAAGGACCGCTAGGCCCATCTAGTCTGCCCATTTCCCTACCTACAGGATAGGCCGCAGATCCTAGTTAACCAACAGCCTATTTCTTCGTATCCCCCACAAGAATTGCCTTATGTCTGTCCCATGCATTCTTGAGTTCTCCCACAGTTTTAGGACCCCACAACCTCCTCAGGAAGGCTGTTCCATGCATCCACTACCCTCTCTGTGAAATAATACTCCTCACATTGCCCCTGAACTGCCCTCCTTCTATCTTTAAATTGTGTCCCTTGTTCTTGCAAGTCTCTTTTCTGAACAATGCTACCCTCTTGGACTTTGTTGATTCCACTGAGGTACTTAAAAGTTTCTATCATGTCCCCCTCTCCTTTTTTCCTCAAGGGTATACATATTAAGCTCCTTTAGTCTCTCCTCATATGGCTTCTCTTGCAGACCCTGCACCATTTTAGTTGCCCTCCTCTGGACTACCTCTATCCTGTCTATGTCCCTGTGGAGATGGGGTCTCCAGAACTGGACACAGTACTCCAGATGGGGTCTCACCAACTGTCTGTACAGAGGGATAACAACTTCCTGTTTTGTGTTGCTGATGCTTCTCCCTATACATCCCAGTATACCCCCAGCCCTACCTACTGCCTTCTCACATTGCTTGCTAACCTTAAGGTCATCTGATATGATTACCCCCAGGTCCCTTTCCTTTTTTGTTGTTGTCACTACCTCCCCACCCATTGTGTATTCTTCCCCTGGGTTCTTGTTTCCCAGTTGCATTATTTTGCAGTTCTTTGCATTGAATCCTAGCTGCCATACTTCTGACCATTCCTCCAACCTTGCCAAGTCCCTTTCATCCTTTCCACGCCTCCTTGTGTATCAACCCTGTTGCAGATCTTTGTGTCATCTGCAAAAGGCATACTTTTCCTTCCAGTCCCTCTGCAATGTCACTGATGAAGATATTAAAAGGACTGGACCCAATACTGAACTCTGTGTACCAAACTAGTAACCCTCTTTCTTCAGAGTGGACTACATTTACAATACCTTCTGTGTCCTGTTGTGCAGCCAATGTTTTACCCAGGCTACCACCCTGGGACCCACTCCCAGGCTGATTAATTTGACTATTAATCTTTGTATGGGACTGTGTCAAATGCCTTGCTAAAGTCTAGGTAGGCCACATCCACAGCCCCTCCCTGGTCTACTACTTTGGTCACCCAGTCAAAGAAATCTATTAGATTCGTCTGACATGACCTTCCCACTGTGAACCCATGCTGCCTTGGGTCCAGTGCTCCACTGGCCTCAAGGTACTCAACTATTCTTTCCTTCAGAAGTGACTCCATCACTTTCCCTACCACAGAGGTCAGACTGACAGGTCTGTAGTTTCCTGCCTCTGTCTTGGTCCCACTTTTGTGAAGGGGAATCACATCCGCCTTCCTCCAGTCCTCGGGTACCACACCATCCTCCCATGATTTATTTAAAAGAGTAGCCAGTGGTTTCACTAGTTCCTCCCTTAATTCTTTTAGAATTCTGGGGTAAATTCCATCAGGACCCATTGCTTTGTCCACCTTCAGTTTTAGGAGTTCTTGCAGAACCCTTTCTTCTGTGAAAGGACTGGGATCGACCCCCCTATCAAGAGTGCTTCTGTTAATTGGATTAAGCACTTCCCCCTCCGCTTTTGTGAATACTGAGCAGAAATATTCATTCAGTATCCCTGCTTTTTCACTGTCCCCCTCAGCCCACCCACCGTTCATTCTGTTCAGCCTCACTATCCCTCCCTTTGTCTTTCTACGGTCGCTGATGTACCTATAAAAGGTTTTATCCCCCTTCTTAACTGAGTTGGCTATCTTTTCCTCAGTTTGGGTCTTTGCTATTCTGACTTCCATCCCTGCTTCCTTCTGCCTTAACTGGTACAGCTCTCTGTCCTGCTCCTTCTGTGTTTCCTTATACTTCCGGAATGCTATCTTTTTCTTCCTGACTTTCACAGCCACCTCTTTTGAGAACCATAGAGGCTTTTTCTTTCAATTTGATTTGTTTATTTGCTTCACACAGAGGCTTGTTGCCTCTGTGATGGCAGTTTTGATGATTCCCCATTGTTGCTCCACACCTCCTTCTATCCTGTTTGCTAGTGCTTTTCTCAGGCACTCTCCCATCTTGCCAAAGTCAGCCTTCCTAAAGTTCAGTACCCTCACTTTTTGTATGGTTTGACTCTGTAGCTGAGTTTAACATGAACCACACTGTTTGATGGTCACTTGTCCCCAGATGGCAACCCACTTCTAGATCTGAGATCCTCTCACTGCCCCCGTTTGAGAGTATGAGGTCTAAGATTGCTCCCTCTCGAGTGGGTTCCAAAACTAGCTGTCTAATGCCTGCCACCTGTAGGGTGTCAAGAATGGCCCTGCTCTTGGATGTGG
Organism: Neoceratodus forsteri; assembly: GCA_016271365.2. Lineage (NCBI taxonomy): Eukaryota > Metazoa > Chordata > Ceratodontiformes > Ceratodontidae > Neoceratodus > Neoceratodus forsteri. The sequence goes on from CM057453.1 coordinate 1,271,201,761, forward strand.
CTGCAGCAAATGTGCTCCAGTTAACATCTGGCATATTCAGGTCTCCCATCAACAGTATCTCCCCTTTCTCTGCCATTCTAAGAATGCCTTCTATCATATCCTTGTCCATTCCCTCACCCTGACATGGGGATCTGTACACAACCCCTGTGCGGATTGTGGTGCCCTTTCCAGTCTCCAAGGTGACCCACAGTTCCTCCTCTCCTCCCTGTTTACTCTTTTGTTCAGTTGCTTTTATCCCTCCTTCCTTTACATGAGAGCTACTCCTCCCTCTTCTCCCTGCCTATCTCTCCTGTAGGTTATGTACCCTGGTATGTTAACATCCCAGTCATAGTTCTCTGTGTACCATGTTTCTGTGACTGCTACGATATCCAGGCATCCCTCTTCCATCAAGGCCACCAGCTCAGGGAGCTTGTTGCCCAGACTACGGGCATTGGTACTTGTTACCCTCCATTTTCTGATGGCCTTACTCTCTTTTGCCCCATCCCTGTCCTTCTTGCCTTTGTCACTTTCTCCATTTACCCCTGCCCTTCTCCCTATCGACACCTCTAAGTTGGTGTTTGCCGCACTCAGTACCATGATTATTTGGGGGGGGCTAGGATTTTCCTGATCCTTTCAAGTGCCTCCCCCCTTGGCTAGTTTAAAAGCTTGCCAATGAAGCATTTAAACCTATCACCTAGGATCCTGGCTCCCCTCCCGGACAGATGCAGCCCATCATGCCAGTATAGGCTTGCATCACTCCAGGTGGACCCCCAGTCTCCAATGAAGCCAAATCCCTGAGCTCCACACTATTTTTTCAACCACTGATTGAATCCAATGGTGCGTAACACCCTAGCCTCTCCTATGCCATAGATGGGCAGCACCTCCGAGAAGGTTACCGTGCGTGATACTTGACTAAGGCCCCTCCCCAATTCCACAAACTCTTCCTGCACTTCTCTAACCCCTTTCTTAGCCAGATAATTTGTCCCTAGGTGGACAATGACATCCAGCTCCCTCCCCTGTGCAGCTGCTCCGGCAATCCTGAGGATTCGCTCCCTGTCCCTCCAAGCCATGGCACCAGGCAGGCACCTTACCTCCCTCTCCCCTTCCTTCCCCAGTTCTACCTTCCTAACAATTAAGTCCCCCACCAGGAATTGTTTCCTTCCCCTGCAAGGTCCCCTGCCACCCTCCTGTGGGTCTCCTTTGTGGAGGTTCCCAGCATCCTCCTTGGTCTCCACTGCGGGTGCCTCCATAGAGGAACCACACTTTCCCAGAATGGCATAGGAATTATGGAGAGGTACAACTGGAGGTATGCACCTCTGTTCCACCACTCTCACCCTCCCTGAGCCCACAGTGGTCCAACCACTCCTCTTTCTTGGCAACCTCTGAGGCAATGGCAGTGGCACTGGTGGTCCCTGGATGGAAGAGGAGGTTCCACAAATCCTGGCCAACTCAGCCTGGAGATGGGCAACCTCCTCCCTCAGCCCAGAGAGGTGCCTGCAGATGGGACTACACTGCATCCTCCAGAACGTCTCCCGGAAGACTGCTGCTCCACAGCCACTGCACTGCACCACTCCAATCATGTCTTATTTCTGGCCCCTTAACTGTTTGCAATCCTTACTCTTTCCTCTGTTTTTTTTTCTCTCTCCTTACTTTCTGCCTGTGTGCCCTTTAAACTCCTGATTGTCCTGTTCTGAGACAAGAATATCCTATATTTCTCAGTAGACCACTTACTTGCTCAGAGGCAGACCTCCAGCAGCTAGAGGGTGCCGGAGAGCTACTCTTGCCCTTCTAGGATGGTGGGTCTTTGGTGGTTCTGTGATTACTGACTTCTTGCTCCCAAACAGGAAGTTCCTGTTGTCAGTCAAATCCTGTGCCTATAAAAATAGAACTAGCTTTTGGTGGGGGGAAGGAGGGCAATATAGTCCCAGCAGAGAAGTTCAGTCACACAGCAATCCTTTCTCCTGGTGTCTTCTGCCAAGCTATTAGCCGAATCTCTCTAAGGCAGTCTTTAAATGTAGCTTCCTTCTAGCTAAGCCAACCCCCCTACTTACTAGATCTTTCTACAAGTAATTTAAACCTCACAGAAGTTAAGTCCTTTCAATCACCTGAGATTTACACCTAGATAACTGTTCAGATACCCATTCAGTTCAGTTAACCCAGACAAACACACACTTTTTTTTGTTTTGTATGTTAGTTTTTTTTTTACCCTAAATGAAAGGTCCAAGTACAAAAGTTCTTCTACTTTAGTCCCAGCAGAGAAGTCCAGTCACACAGCAGTCCTTTCTCCTGGTGTCTTCTGCCAAGCTTATGTGCCTCAGAAGAGGGCATTGCCATTCTAGTCTTGCTTTTCGAGTTCTGTGCTCACAAATAACTTCTTAGCTCAAAGAGAGCAAATGCTAAAAACCACTCGATCCCAGCAGTAGGATGTGGATACCAATAATCCCTACCCCTCCTTGAAGTATCTTCAGCAAGAACAACAACTTCTTTCTTCTAACATTCCACATTTCCTTTATCTTTTTTGGTTTTATTCCATGATTCTCTCCACCATGTCTGCAGCCAGCGAAGTGCGATGAAGTCAGTCTGAAGGTTAAGCCACTTGGAGGTAGTCTTCAGAATCAGTTCTGTTTTAGAATGAACCTTTTCTATCTCACTACAATGTGTGAGAACAAAAGTGACAAACTCTACCATGCTAAATGTTGAAAGGTGTTCCCACACATAATTCCGTGGTGTGTTTGGATTTTAGTTTCGGATTTTCATAGCAGCAGTGGTTTCTCCTGTGTGTTTCTATAAGATTTTCTACCCATGTGGTAGCACTTTGTTCTTGTAGAAAAAACTAAGGTTAATTCAAGTCATCTGCAACAAACTTTGAATGTTAAATATTGTTCTTTGTAAAATAAACAAGAGGTACCTCACCTTCAACTTTTCATCACTTACTTCTTACAGTGATAACTACATAATGTGCCACAAGCAAAGTTCAGAAATTAAATGTGAAAGGTGGGAGGGAACGTACCAAATAAGGAAACCAGACACCACCAATTAAAGTGCAGGGTAGCAAGCTGGAGGGTTCGCTGGATGCTTTATTATGCAAATGATAGTAGCCAGCAGCTTTGAATGGAGCAGTTGACTCCCTTCAACTACGCAAAGTTTACGCCCCAAAACAAAAATGTGCATTAAGGTTAGCTTTTCCGATCATTGGGTTGTCACTGCCAAGCCCATTGGAGCATGAGCTACACTGAATCTGACTGAGACACACCTCTGAAATGCCATTCCTTGTGAAAAAATGTTTCTTGCACATGCACAAGTGAACAAAAAATGGCTTCTTTCCTTCTGACAATGGGAGTTTTAGCAGAATGTGTTGTATTTATTGGAATGTTCCAGCAATTAGAAGTGCAGAGAAACTCTATCATGTACAGTGGATTGTGCTTAGATGCAGTTTACTGGAATTTGATAAATTAGATTTCTCTCAGTCTTAAGCAAGTCCCATTCTTTCATCCTCTCTCCCTCTGTGTACTTCAAATATTTATCTGAGTCCAGAATCTGAGAATCTGCTTTGGCATTCAATATTTCCTGTCTATTAGGACTGATATGTATTACCCTGTGGCACCAGATGGCACTGTCATCATATGTGTCCAAGTAATTTGGAGTGCAAGGGTTACTTTTCAGGCAGAGTCATTACTGGCTGACCTGGATAAATAAAGGGCCTGATTTTGGTTTGTAGAGAGGTTAGAAGACCTGGAGGAGAGAAGGAAACAGTGCATAGCAGAATAATTAAACCAGCTGTGGTGCCTCTTAGAATCCTATGTAGATCTTGAGGCCAGTTCTCAGGTGGGTCCTTGACCATGATGAGAAGGAAGAAGGAGGGGTGCATCCCAGTCTGCTGGGAGCAATCTTGAAGTCACTTTGAAGTAATGCTCTTTCACTGGCATTATTAGGACCTCACTTTGGTTTGGGTGGAAAGACCCTACACAAGTCAATTGGTTAGTAAATGTGGACTTGCAGTAGTCCAGGGCAGACAGGTCCACATGGATATTGCGCCATCTATCACTGCTGTGTGTGCCCACAAAATTGGTAACCAGGTTACTGAAAAGGGTCACATGTTCCAGGCTGCAGTTGAGCCTACAATGAGTGCCCACATGTCTGGCTCCCAGTCCAGGAGATCAAATCCCGCTATCCCTCCAGGGATGAGAGACCCAGCAGAGAACATAATGTGAAAAGAGTAATGAAGTTTGGGACCCACATACAGGATCCCAAAGGAATAAACAGAAAATTGAGGTACCCAACTCAATATTGGAGACAATAGTGTAAACTACCACGGGGGAAATCATGCAAGAACAAAATCTGCTCGGTGGCAGGAGAAAGGTGTGATTAGCATTACAAATAAAAAAGCCAAAAGCCTACCATTTTGTGAAGTTGTGTTTTACTTGTGTAAGCACCCTTTGGGTATTTACTGGTTAATTTTCTGAGTGCTATGTGTAGTTAAGAAGGAATTCGGAGTGGTGGTGCCAGAGAATCTGGGAGGTAGGGCCTGTTTGCTGCCAGCAGGGGGCCATAGGCTATAAAAGGGGAAGGGTTTTGGTGCCAAAGGGGAACCGGGGGGGGGAGAGACCCAAGAAGAGAGATAGGGGATTTTGGCCTACAAGTTTGGTCAGAGGGCCGTGGTGGGGTCGGGGTGGGCAGCTTGCCACCCTGGGCCTCCACCTTTGAAGACTCGCAATGTGGATGATGACAGTGTGTGTTTTCAGTAACAGGGAGCACTGGAGCAATGAAAGGGACCTGTCTGTGCAAGTGGGAGCTGGAGCCCAGGAGAAGAAAGAAAAATGGTGGCCCGCCAAGTGAACTTCAGTAGCTTGGTAGGGTAAGCACCAATGGGGCCTGTAGCCCAAAGAAATTTTGCCCATGGATGAGTTCAGCAGTGGGTCAGAGTGTATCCTGACAGTGGGTCCGCTATGACAATAGGGCCTGGGGCACGGCTCGAAGGTGGCAGCCCAAGCTGATCCCCAGGTTGGTGGCTGCTACAGAGTGGGGACCTCCTAGTTGAGCAGCCTGTGGAGGCGGGGAAAGCCCATTTGGGGGAATGATGTTTGGGACCCCGGTAGGGTGGCAGCCTGTTGGGTGCTCCAGTGTGGCACTAGCAGCAGTCCCCCTGATGAGTCAGTCCAGAGGCTGGAATCGCTGCATGAGCGGAAAATGCTGGGAGTTACTGTGAAAAGGCCAGGGATACCCACAACCGCCTAGAATAGGGCCCAGCTGCTGTATATTGGCATTGGTGATTGGATGTCTGAAAGAGTCTCTGGTGGTTTGATTCTTGCTAAAGGAACATTGTATATAAGTAATGAAGTAAGACCTTATAGAAAGAAAGGATATGCTCCATGTTTTGATTGGCCCCCCCCGGAGAAGGAGTTGTATGCAGAGTGACCAGGAAATAAGACTGTTTGGGACATTTGAAATGTGTTGTGTTGTCATGAGCCCTAGGTCCAATGAAGGAATGGAATTAAACCAAGAGAGTCAGAATTAAGTGACCATAATTATGGGGAATGAAGCTGAGGAATAAGACATGTGATGCCAGTGTGGATTAATACAAAACTACCTCATGGGATGGCCTTGTTCAGCCCCTAAAACTGCTGCCAGAAATTTAGCCCCCATGGCTTAAGGGAGGTCTGCATAAAAGGAATCAGTCTGTTAGCTCAAGAGACTGTTCCAGTAGATTTTCCAGATTTGCTGTGAACGGAAACCCACCATGTAAATGTCCTCCATGCTCCATGGACTGGTTGTTATTGTTCAAAGTTAATTAAATATTTTTTGCACTTTTGATTTCTGAGTGGACAATGAACTGAATCAATATGATTGTGCATACCTGCCTGTTAACCAATATTCCCCCTTCTGCCTTCTGGAACACCTTGTAGCAGACTTGTTCCCCTGTTACTGTGAATTCCACTTCACGATATCAGCGGACCAGGTAACTAACTATTTCTGTTTCTAATACCTTGGACTGTGGTTGCTTAGGTTGTATAATGCCCCCCTCCCACCTTTACCATCCATATACCACAGATGGGGGGCTTGCACTTGAAATGGCAGCATTCTTTGTATTCCACAGGAAAATGAATAAATTAGGCAATTGTGCAGACAGTGTAGAATCTATATGTGACAGCAGATAACCCCAGTATTACTGGTTAGTGTGCAGATTAACAATTAGCACAAAAAGAGGTCCCAAGCAAACTGACAGCAGCCAAAATACAAACTTTGAAATAAAGGCTAAACTTTTGGGTGTATTGCAAGTGGAAACCATCATTGGTGTCCACAGTACCATTTCGCATGAACTCACATTTTGCCATCATATGCACAGATGTTATCCAATAAGTGGCATACTGGGTGTTTACTCACCTGGTAAAGGTGATTGTGTTAGTTGTATCCATGACACTCCAGACATTACCTCATGGGTTCTTAACCCACCTGATGAGCTAGAGATGCACATGTGACCCAGATCAAATGTCAGAGCGTAGCCAGGTCCCAGGAGTCCCCATTCTCTAGTTTTGATTCTTCCACAGCTGAAATGCAAATGCTTAGACCAACATAGAAACATAGAAACACAGAATTTGATGGCAGATAAGGACCGCTTGGCCCACCCAGTCTGCCCACTTCCCTACCTAATGGATAAGCTGCAGATCCTAGTTAACCAGCAGCCTACTTCTTCCTACCCCCAACCCCTAGAATTGCCTTATGACTGTCCCATGCATGCTTGAATTCCACCACTGTTTTTGACTCCACAACCTCCTCCGGAAGGCTGTTCCATGCATCCACAACCCTCTCTGTGAAAAAATACTTCCTTAAATTACCTCTGAGCCGCCGCCCCTCTATCTTCAAATTGTGCCCCTTGTTCTTGCACACCTCTTTTTTTGAAAGATGCTACCCTCTTGGACTTTGTTGATTCCCTTGAGGTACTTGAAAGTTTCTATCATGTCCCCCCTCTCCCTCCTTTCCTTGAAGCTATACATATTTAGCTCCTTAAGTCTCTCTTCATATGTCTTCCGGTGCAGACCCTGCACCATTTTAGTTGCCCTCCTCTGGACAGCTTCCATCCTGTCTATGTCTTTGCGGAGATTGGGTCTCCAGAACTGCACGCAGTACTCCAGATGGGGTCTCACCAGCTGTCTGTACAGAGGGATAATAACTTCCTGTTTTCTACTGGTAATGCCTCTCCCTATGCATCCCAGTATCCCCCAGCCCTCCTTGCTGCCCTCTCACATTGCTTTCCCACCTTTAGGTCATCTGATATGACTACCCCCAGGTCCCTTTCCATTTTTGTTATTGTTAGTATCTCACCCCCCATTGTGTACTCTTCTCCTGGGTTTTTGTTTCCCAGGTGCATTACCTTGCACTTCTTAGCATTGAATTTAAGCTGCCATACATTTGACCATTCCTCTAACCTTGCCAAGTCCCTTCTCATCCTTTCCACCCCACCTTGCACATCAACTCTGTTGCAGATCTTTGTGTCATCTGCAAAGAGACATACTTTTCCTTCCAGTCCCTCTGCAATGTTGCTTATAAAGACATTGAAGAGGACCGGTCCTAATACTGAACCCTGCGGTACCCCACTAGTAACCCCCCTTTCTTCAGAGTGGACTCCATTTACAATTACTCTCTGTGTCCTATTCTCCAGCCAATTCTTTACCCAGGCTGTCATCTTGGGACCCGCTCCCAGGCTGGCTAACTTGTATATTAATCTTTTGTGTGGGACTGTGTCAAATGCCTTGCTAAAGTCTAGGTAGACCATGTCCACAGCCCCTCCCTAATCAACTACTTTGGTCAGTCAGTCAAAGAAATCTATCAGATTTGTCTGGCATGACTTTCCCACTGTGAATCCATGCTGCCTTGGGTCCTGTGCCCCTCTAGCCTCTAGATACTTGACAATTCTTTCCTTCAGAAGTGATTCCATCATTTTCCCTACCACTGAGGTTAAACTAACAGGTCTGTAGTTTCCTGCTTCTTCCTTGCTCCTACTTTTGTGAAGGGGAATCACATCTGCCCTCCTCCAGTCCTCGGGTACCACCCCATCCTCCCATGATTTGTTAAAGAGGGTAGTCAGTGGTGTCACTAGTTCTACCCTTAGTTCTTTTAGAATTCTGGGATGAATCCCATCAGGCCATATTGCTTTGTCCACCTTCAGTTTTAGAGTTCTTTCAGAACCCTTTCTTCTGTAAATTGGCTGGTATCAACTTCTGTATCCAGAGTGTTTCTACTGTTTGTTTTAGGTACCTCCCCTCTTCCTTTGTAAATACTGAACAAAAATATTTGTTTAGTATCTCTGCCTTTCACAGTCACCCTCTGCCCACCCTCCCTCCCTTTATTAAGCCTCACTATCCCTCCTTGGTCTTCCTTCGGCTCCCTGATGTACCTACAAAGGTTTTATCCCCTTCTTAACTGAGTTGGCTATCTTTTCCTCGGTTTGGGCCTTTGCTGTTCTGACTGCCTTCCCAGCTGCCTTTGCTTTAACTGATACAGTTCTCTGTCCTGCTCCTTCTGTGATTCCTTGTACTTCCTGAATGCTTTCTTTTTCTCTTGAACCTTCCTGCCACTTCCTTTGAGAACCATAGTGGTTTCTTACATTGTTTCATTTGTTTATTTGCTTCACACAAAGGCTTGTTACCTCTGTGATGGCAGTTTTATTATTCCCCATTGTTCTTCCACCCTCCTTCCTGCCCATTTGCTAGTACATTCCTTAGGCACTCGCCCAATTTGGCAAAGTCAGCCCTCCTAAAGTCCAGTATTTTTGCCTTTGTATGGCTTGAATCTATTGCTGTGTTTATTGTGAACCATACTGTTCGATGGTCGCTAGTTCCCAGATGGCTACCCACTTCTACATCTGTGATCCTCTTTTCCTCTCCATTTGAGAGAACCTGGTCTAAGATTGCTCCCTCTCGAGTAGGCTCCAATACTAGTTGTCTAAGGCTTGCCCACTGTAGGGCATCTAGAATAACCCCACTCTTCGAAGTGGCTGCTGCAACTGCACTCCAGTTAACATCTGGCATATTCAGATCACCCATCAGCAATATCTCCCCTTTTTCTGCCATTCTAAGTATACTTTCTATCATTTCCTTGTCCATTTCCTCTCCCTGAGAAGGGGGTCTGTATGCAACCCCTGTGTGGATTGTGGTGCTATTGCCGGTCTCCAAATTTACCCACAGTGCTTCTTCTCCTCCTCCCTGCTTTCCCTTTTGTTCTGTTGCTTTGATTCCTTCCCTTATGTAAAGAGCTACTCCTCCGCCTCTTTTACCCTCCCTGTCCCTCCTGTAGATAGTGTATCCTGGTATGTTTATGTCCCAGTCATGGTTTTGTGTGTACCATGTTTCTGTGACTGCCACGATATCCAGATGTTCCTCCTCCATTAAGGCCACTAATTCAGGAAGCTTGTTACTCAGACTATGGGTATTGGTACTCACTGCTCTCCATTTTTTGATGGCTTTACCTTCTTTTGCAGCATCCCCCACTGACCTTTCTACCTCGGTCTTTTTCTCATTTAGTACCCTGTTTTGTAGGGAGAGGCTGGGATTTTCCTGCTGCTTATCAGTGCCTCCCCCCTTGACTAGTTTAAAAGCTTGCCAATGAAGCATTTAAACCGATTGCTCAAAAGACTTGTTCCCTTCCTGGACAGATGCAGACCTTCCTGCCAGTATAGGCTGGTGTCCCTCAGGTGGAACCCCAGTCCCCAATGAAGCCAAACCCCTGTGCTCCACCATTTTTCAACCATTCATTAAACTGCATGGTGCAAAGTACCTCGCCTCACTCATGCCATTGACAGGCAGCACCTCAGAGAAGGATACTGTGTGTGCTACTTGTCTTAGGCCCCTCCCCAATTCTACAAAGTCCTTATGCACTGCTCTAATCTCATGATGAGCCAAGTCATTTGTCCCTAGGTGGACAATGACATCCAGCTCACACTCCCGTGCAGCTGTTCTCGTGATCCTGAGGATGCACTTCCTGTCCCTCCAAGCCATGGCACCAGGCAGGCACCTTACTTCAGTTTTCCCTGCTCTCCCCAGTTCTATCCCCTAATAATTGAGTCCCCCACCAGGAGCTGCTTCCTTTCCTTGTGGTGTCCTCTGCCTCCTTCCTGTGGGCCTCCCTTGTGACAGTTGTCCTCAGCCTCCTTAGTCTCCTCTGTGGGTGTATCCATAGGGGAGCTATGCTCCCCCAGAATGGTGTATGGATTGTGGAGTGGAACAACTGACTGGGTGTGCCTCTGTTCCACCATCCTCACCCTCTCTGAGCCCACTGTGGTCCAACTGCTGTGCTTTCTTCACAACCTCTGAGGTAGTGGTGGTGGCTCTGGTGCTCCTTGGATGGGGGAGGTTCCCTTCCTACCATCCAGTGTGGCCTGGGAGAAGGTTCCCTTACTACTGACCAGTGTGGCCTGAAGACAGGCAACTTCCTCCCTCAGGGCAGAGAGTTGTCTGCAAATAGGGCAGCATCTCAGCCTCCAGAAAGACTCCTGGAAGACTGCTGCCCCACAGCCATTACATTGCACTACTCCCCACATGTTTATCTACTTTTTTTGTGTGTGTGTTTGTGTGTGTAATTGGTTTGTTATATAGAAATATATATATTATACAATGTGTATGCTTATATTGTCAGTGCAGTGTGTTAGAGAGGATATGACAGTGATATGCACCTTGCACTCTTGAGGAAATGATGTCAGAACCCCAGGTATAAAGGAACTATTTCCAGGGGTGGGAGGGTGAGGGTGGGAAGGGGTTGGGCCTAAACTGTGCCCTCACAAAACAATCAGCTAAAAGCTCTGACCCACTGCTGCGATGAGTGCCTTCCTGTCAGCAAGATGCCCTACACAATGAGTGCCTTCCTGTCAGCAAGATGCCCTACACAACAATTTGACAGAGAAAATACCCTGCTAATCAAACAGAGAAAAATCCAGACATCCAAGTCAGACACAGGTAAACCTCCCCAGCCCCAAAACAGCCTAGTGGTTTGTGCTCTGAAAGCAGTCAGTCCCAAAATAAGTCAGCTGTGCTTTAAACTCTTCCTGCACTGAAAATCTTAAGAACTGTAACAAACGTAAAGCTTGATCCACCTCCCTCTGTTGCTTGAAAGAATGTCTTTTCCTGATAATTCTAAGTTCCTTATTTCACCTTTCAGTTAGAAGTAGCCTCCACCTGCAGAATATCTGCTACAAACCAAAGACAATTGTAAGGTTCACCTCTCTCTGTTGTGAGCACAAAGTGCAATATAGAATTTGCAAGTGCAATATAGAATTTTTCACACAGCTCACAGCTGAATAAAGAAGTAGTGTCCTTCCAGGTCAAGAAGATGTGCTTTGTGTCTCTAAATATTGCAGCCACCAGTAACTTATAGTAATCTGATCTAGTCTGGATATCTCCAGCCAGGGCAATTTGTTGACAATGGTTGTGATGCAACCTTTCCTGTTCCAATACAACACTTTGAGGTCTGAAAACAATGAGGCGAACAATTTCCTGCACCTGAGGCTGTCTGTGTTTCAATTCATACTGCAGGTTTTGCTATGACAACTCCTTAACCACAGTAACTTATTTAAAAATAGTTTAACTATCACAAACTCCTAAGCACCAGTAAATTATTTAAAAATAGTTTCTGTCCCAAAATCCTAGTAGTCAATCCAGCTAACCCAAGGGACAACCAAAATGCAGTATTCAAACACTTGTGAAGTTACTTCCAAGATAAGCAGAGTTTGCAAGCTCCTTTTTCAACTCCTCAGCCACCTGTAAATTTAAAAATAGTTTAACTATCAGAAAATCCTAGTAGACAATCTAGCTACCTCCCAGGGTCTACCCAAATACAGTATTTAAATCCTTCTGAAGTTACTCACAAGATAAACAGAGTTTGCAAGCCCCTAGCAGTTGTGACTCCCATTGTGTTAATATAAGAGTGTAAGCAAACTACTGACCATGGACTCATCACAATTTTATATTTATTTCCTATTTGTTACAGTTCTAATTCAGTCCATAGCTGCTCTGACTAATAAATGTGGAACATTAGATTACAATACCAGCAATTCCTATCTTCAATCAATTTGTTGCCACCAAAGGCGTTCAGTGTGAATCTGTGCCGTAGTCGCCCTGACGGGTGATTCGTGGAGTGTCATGGATACAACTAACACAATCACCTTTACCAGGTGAGTAAACACCCATTGTGTTATGTTGTATCCATGACACTCCAGACATTACCGCATGGGTTACTTCTAATAAGCAGTGTAAAAAAAAAAAACCATCAGGGCAGGCCAGGGCGATCAGACAGACATGTCTTTGGGGCACGCTGAAGCTAAAACTCTTGTGGCAAACTCAGTTCTTTGTTTGTATAGGGACTCAAGTCTGTAATGCCTAGCAAATGTATGTACAGAAGTCCAGGTTGTGGCCCTGCAAATGTCCTCCATTGATACGCTAGCTCTTTCTGTCCAGGAGGTAGCCATTGCTCTTGTTGAGTGGGCTTTTATTCCTTGTGGGGGAGTGAGACCATTTGTCTTGTAGGCCTCCTATATTGACTTTTTTATCCAGCTAGCGATGGTGGTCTTCAAAGCAGCCAGCCCTTGCTTGTGGCCTTGCCCAATAACAAAAAGTCTCTCGGACCTACGGATGGCTCTTGTCCTTGTGATATATGGTGCTACGGTACTACCCACGTCTAGCAGGTGATGAGTACCTATTCTCCCTTGTCCTGCTTGTGTGTGAAACATCGGCAACTCTAGTGCTTGTTCCTTGTCGAATGTGGACATGATCTTTGGTAGAAAGGCAAGGACTGTCTTCATAATGACCCCTTGTGCCATGAATATAGTGTAGGGCTCCTTGCATGATAGACCTCCTAGCTCACTAATCCTACGAGTGGAGCTGACAGCCACCAGGAAACAGTTTTTCAAACCTAACCAGTATAGAGATATACTGTGGGTAGGCTCGAAAGGATCCTTCCCTAGAACATCAGCACCATGGTTAAATCCCAAGGAGCTACTGGTGGTTGACTGGGTGGTCGAATATGTTGTGCAGCTCTAAGGAATCTGATGGCATCAGGGTGCGCACCAGGTGGGGACAGGCCGACTCTTCCCATGGCCGCACCTATGGCAGATAGTTGCACTGGCAGAGAGGAAGCAGATAATCCCTTATCTAACCTGTGCTGTAAATAAAGCAGGATCACTGACATATCTACTCACATTGGGTCAATATGTGATGACCTGCACCATTTGGTGAAGATGTTCCACTGTCTGTTATACATGGTTGTGGTAGACTGCTTCCTGGACTGTAACACAGTCGAGATGACCGACTCATGGTATCCGGCCGTTAGCAGTCTCTGCCTCTCAACAGCCAGGCTGACAGTTTGAGGGACTGGGGTGCTGGATGGAGTAAAGGGCCCTGCTGTAACATGTCCCTCCGATATGGGAGGATCCACCTGTCCAGTGCCATGGATATCACTGCTGCAAACCACGGTCTCCTTGGCCAGTAAGGTGCGATTAGAATGATCTGTAGCTGGGATTGCCTGACCTTCACCAGTAGTTGTGGGATCAGGGGGATTGGGAGAAATATGTATGACCGTTCGTGACCCCAGGTTTGAGATAGGGCATCTGTTGCTATCGTCTGTTTCTCCTTGTATCTGGAGAAATGAGCCTTTACCTGTGTGTTTGTCTTGGATGCCACAAGGTCCATCGGGATATGGTCCCACCTCTTCTGTACCATGGTGAAAAGGTCCAGGTGCAGCTGCCACTCTCCGGGATGTACCCGCTGTCTGCTTAACCAGTCCGCTCTGACCTTCAATTTCCCTGCCAGGTGAACGGCATGGAGGTCAAGCAGATTGGACTGTGCGCAGTTCAATACCTTGGCGGCCTTTCTGAGCATGGCTCTGCTGCATGTGCCGCCTTGCTTTGCTATATAGGCTACCGTGACCTGGTTCTTGGACTTCACCAGCACTGTCCAACCCACGATATTGTTCCTGAATGCCCTCAGAGCATTGAACAGCGCCCGCATCTCTAGAACGTTGATGGATAGTCTGAGCTTCTGCTGATATCCACTTGCCTTGTGCGGTGGACTGGTGCAAGTATGCTCCCCAACCGATGAGGCTGGCATCAGTCTCCATTGTTACCACGTAAGACAGTTCTAGGGGGCACCCTCTCTGTAGGTTTGGACGGTGTGTCCACCATCTCAATGAGTCTCTCGCCATCCTTGGTAGGTGGATCATCTGGTCGAGGTTGTCTTCCGATGGGGAGCCCTGCTGTAGCACACAGCACTGTGGTGGGTGCATGTTCCATCTTGCCCACGGTACTAGGTCTAAGCAGGATGCCATTATGCCAAGGACCTGGGCTGCTTGGCCCAGTGTTGGTTTGGCTGAGGACCTTAAGCTCCTTACCATCAACATTGCTGAGTCAATGTGCTGTACTGAGGGTCTTGCCATCCCCTCGGCCATGTCTATTTCTGCTCCCAGGTGTTCTAAAAACTGTACTGGGCACAGCAAACTCTTCTCATGATTGACTACCCAACCATGTTGGGACAGAGTCATCAGAACTAGGTCCGTGCTTCTCTGAGACTGGGTACTGCTGCGTGCCCTGATCAGCCAGTCATCCAAGTATGGAATAATTTCCTGTTCCAGAAGGCGGACTGCCAGGACCACCTATACCTTTGTAAACACCCACGGTGCCGATGTGAGGCCAAACGATAGGGCCTGATACTGTAGGTTCTGACCCAGTATGTGAAATTGGAGGAAACATTGGTGACTTGACCTGATTGGGATGTGGGTGTATGATTCCTTCAGGCCTACAGATGTGAGGAAATCCCCCACCCATACATTTTTTAAGGTGGATCGAAGGGTCTCCATTTTGAACCTTGGTGTGGATACGAACCTGTTCAGGAACTTTAAGTCCAGGATAGGTCTGAGGTCTCCCTTTTTCTTTGGGACCATGAAGAAAACAGAGTAGACCCCGGTGTCAGCCACGTCTGCTGGCACCAGTTGTATGGCATTGTTCTGTAACAGATTCCTCAGAACCTCCTGTATCTGGTGGGCAGTGGCCCATTTTTTTGAAATGGGAGACAATACCATTCTGTCTCTGGATGGCATGCTTGAGAATTTGATTGCATAGCCTTGGGAAATGATTTCTAGATCCCATCTGTCCAATGCGGTCCATTGCCATTGTTGTTGGAAAGCCATCAGCCTCTGACCCACCGGTGGGTAGTTCCCTAGTGGGACTGGTTATGGTAGCAACCTGATGGAATAGTCAGTATTGCTTTGACTTTCCTCTTCTGCCTCTGCCTCCAAATCACCTACCTTGTGATGCTGAATATAAACCTTGAGAGGAGCCTCTGAAACATTTGTTATTGTTGCCAAGGCCTCTGCCTCAAAAGGAATTATTAGTTTAATTCTGCCTTCTGTTGTGTTGGAACCTGTTGTTCCCCTGAAATCTGCACCGTGCGGATGGCAGATTTGTGATTCTTTGTTTATCCTTTGTGAGGTCCTTGCCCTCTTCTTTTTGCTTTAGAAACTCTTTCAAGCCTTCTCTGAACATGTTGTTCCCCTTGAATGGCAAATTCTGTAGCAGCATATTTGGTTCATTGTCTGTGTCCCATAATTTGAGCCATAGTGCCCGTCTGGCCCTGTTTGTCAATGCGGCAGACCTGGCTTCTAGTTTTAATGTGTCCACATCCATGTCCCCCAGGTATTTTGCTGTGTCCAGAGTACATTCTAACAGTTCTGCTTCCCTGGACTTGGGGTCTGCTTTCTCCAGCAGTTCCTCCAACCAGTGGATCTGCACCCTTGCTGAATAGACTGCTGTGACTGCTGCCTTAGCTGTCATGCCTGAGAACTCGAATAGCTTCTTTAACATCTTTTCTACTTTCTTATCGATAGGATCTTTGAGTGAGATCGTGCCACAAGGCAGCACCATTTTCTAGCTAAGTGCTGTTATCCGAGGGTCTATAGATGGCGCCATACACCACAATTGAACCTTGTCCTCTTGTACCAGGTACATCCTATCTAGATTTTGCTTCTCAGACATACGGTCAGGCTCTGCAGCTTCCCACTCCTTTGTGAAAATGTCATCTATAGCGGGACAGCTAGGGAAAGTGTCCTTGACCTTTTGGTTCTGCTGGATCATAGGATCGAGCTTGGACTCAGGCTTTGGAGTGTCAACGTCAAAACCCATGATTGATTTAATGGCCCTCATGAGGCCTGGGATCAGATCAAATGAACAAAGTTTTGAAGTTAAGGAAGGGGTATCTGGTATGATGTCCATATCTTCCTCCCCTGAATCGACATCCTCACAATCGTCCAGTGCCATGCCCCCATCCTCCTCCCCTGGTGCAGGTGATGCAGGCTTTTCATCAACCTGTGGTTGTGGAGGAGTGCTTGGACCTGGAGTCTGTGCCAGGGGCGGCAGGGGATGCTGTTCTCGACTTTATCAGAGACTCAAGCTTTTCCATGAGTTTCAGCATGAAGTTCTGCTGACTCTCCATCATGGCCACCATCGCATGTTGCATTTGAATGAGGAGGGCCCCTGGGTTCATCTGTCCTGAAGCTGCAGGCCCTTGCCCATCTAAGTCAGTGGTGGAGGTTTGGCCTCTGGTTTGCTCCTCTTCATGCAAGCATGCTGGGCAGAGGGGACCTTGGGTGTGGGGCATCAATGCAGTACTGCAGGACACACACTTCTTGGCCTTCACCATCTGAAAGAGATGAGAGAAGGGCATTCATTATATAAATCTATATAACGAGTTATATATACATACATTTATATTCAGGGGTGTAATTGTGTCTGTATGTTAAAATTACATGCATATAACAAGACACCAGAGTAGAGAGTGCTGATTGTTAAGCTTGTAAACTGAGGATTTGCTTGCGGGCTACTGAAAAACTGTCACATGCAAAAAAAGGGGTTCTGATCCCTCAGTGTTTCACTGTATAGTGAAGGGGAGCCATTTTATCAGAAATGCCATTAATATTGGTGAAACATGCACATGTGGCGATGAAATGGAGGCTGCTTGCTTTCAGTCTCAGAAGCATAGCTCAAAATGGCAGCTCCTGAGACAAAATGGCATCTGATTAACTTCTCTGGATAGAAAGAGAGAGAGAGGGCCTCTTCCCCAAGATGGCGGCGATCAGAACAATGGTGGGGGAGAGGATAGTCTCCTAAAATGGCGCCCCAGGAACATGGCCTAAGTGGAACCATGAGGTGCCAAGTGAATAATGCCGCCGATCGGAGCTTTTTGTAAATTTCAGGCTCCCAAAAAAAGATTAGCTCCAGTATGCTGAATTGTCTCTACTGCAGTCTCAGAATTGTTTAGACCGCAGGAAACCAGCAAAAAAATGAGTTGTCCTCACGTACCCGCCACTCTATTAGGGGCTGTAGTATGGGACTGCTCCTGCATTTGGCCATAATTGGAGGGATGCAGGGATCCTGTCCCCAAGGCAGCTGCTTAGGCAGGGGCTGTGATCAGGAAGGGAAAAATCCAGCGTTATCTGCTGAGGTAGAAGGGAGCTGCTCCTACATTCGGCCTAAGGGATTATGTCCCAAGGCAGCCGCTAAGATAGGGGCTGTGATCGCCGAATGTAACCAGGAAGAGAGAGACAGAGTAATGGCAGCGCCTGGCATCCACTTGAGAGGAGATGCCGGTGATTAAGCCAGTGGGCTGCACGCAAGGCAGGAGAGTCACCAGACTGATGAGAATTGCCCCACCTGGATGGCCCTGCTTGAGAGGGGGGTCACCAGCAGCAGGACAAAAGGCAGCGAGGCAGCATGCCGGGTTTCTTTAAGGACTGACGCCCCCGCTTGGAAGGAGGGGTGCTAGTTGTAGAGTGAAGCGTGGATTTTTATTTTAAAAAACAAGAGGAAGTGTGCCATCAGTTACCAGCATCGACTGAATGAATAAATATGCCAAAAAAACAAGTCAGATAACTCGAAAAACTTTGTTCTAAACCAAAAAAACTCTACCACTTATTAGTTTAGGACTTCCAAATGCCACAAAAAACAACAGCTAGCAAGTGGTTTCTACTACAGACTTCCAGTCTTTAAAAGCTTAAAAATTAACGGCTTAAAACTTCCAATATAAACACAATTAAACCGCATGCCTTTTTCTTAAGGCTCTACTACATAACTAACCACTGGAAACCAGCTATCCCAACACCTTAGAGAATTCCAGCTAAATTGTGAGACTAAAAAGACTCATTTAAACAATTTCAATGGCCGCTGTGGCCACTGTAAGCCAGGCAGCATAACAGGGTTCTACACATAATCCAATGATGTAACTGCTGATGGAGCCATGGATCCTATAAAGAAATAAGCTGGCCTACCTTAGATAATTAGTTAACAGGGACTCCTGAAGTGCTTGTAGCCTCTTCAGATGCAAGGTTGAAACTGGAGAATGGGGACTCCTGGGACCTGGCTATGCTCTGAAATTTGATCTGGGTCACATGTGCATCACTAGCCTATCAGGTGGGTTGAGAACCCGTGAGGTAATGTCTGGAGTGTCATGGATACAACATAACACAATGAAAGATTGCAGCTGTTAGAATAGTCTGCATTCAAAGGAGCAATACATGACAATGCATTACTTCTAATGTTGTGGTAAGAAGTAAACACAAGACCCAGTACACAAAAGACAACAAGTGATATAGTCCAGGAAAACCCATGATACTATGAAATCTGTGAATAATAAGAACAAAACACAGTGATCAGTCCAGCCTAAAAGTGACTAAGGAAACAGGGATGTGGGGATAGTAACTTCCTGAACTGACAATGGGGCACTTCTCAACTTGAGATCAGTTGCCATCCAAGCAGTAGTTTAATGGGCACTCATGGAAAGTACCCCTTGATCCTATTTCCAGACTTTGCCCATCAGGTCTCCATAGAGTGGTGGCTTGTCCAACCAGTCCCTCAACCAAAGGTTCATCAGTATTTGTTTAACATATACAGACCCCTAGAGCACTTGCTGGAAGTCTGATCCAGCACAGAATTAGCAAAACATCCCTTCCAATCTGGCCATTGTATCATTTTTTCCATACACACCAGTAACTGATAACTTCTCTCCATTCCAGTGGAAAACTTCAATAGAATTTGGCAAGGCTTCTCTAATCTTCTATAAACATGTTCCAGTGTAGACAGGTAGTTAATGTCTGTTGCATCCTTCATTGATGCCTTGACAGCCTACACAATGCACAATGCTGGTCCTCTCAAGCATTTGTTCATGTGCAACTTCTTTTCAGCATCTGAGCACTTCAAGTCCTGCACCATTACGTGGTCTGCCTAATCCACATATTAAAGTCCTCTTCCACAGGGCAGTTGGGTTTCAGTCCAGAGGAGAGGCCAGTGCCTCCAGTACTCTTAATATTTCTCATGGGTTTCTTAATCTTATTCATCAGGTGACCCACTGCATCTAGTATTGTCTCTGTGGGGGCTATCTCCCCCCTTAAAGGTGCCAGTAATTCCTTCAGGTCTTTCTTAATCTTTCTCTCTCTCTCTTAAGCAAGCCAGTTCCTTGCTCTCTCCATCCAGTCCATCACCAAGAAGGTGGGCTGGGGTCACCATCAGAGGTGCTTCTTCTGCTAAGACTGCCCCACTTATTCTCAGTTTGTTCAGGGGTGAAGGTTTCTAGTACTACCTCAGGGTCCACTTCTTGATCAATCTCTATACTAAAACTTACTTTTTTTGTACCCAAATCATATATTACATGCTGTGACTCTAGTTTGCCAACTCCTTTTAGATTTTTGGATAAGATGACCACTATGTTATTTTTACCAATTATTTCAAGAATATTCACCATACTTCCACCTTCTGGAAGGCCATAGTACACGGTGCCCAAATTTCCACCACAGATTTTTAAGGGTGCACTAGTTGGTCTTGCACCACACAGGTGGTTCATGTGAATGTCCCAGTGGTAAAAAGGAGATCCCAATGGTACCTCTAAACATGATACTGTCTTGCCATAGAGGCTGCTGGTTCTTTACTCTTGCCTTGTGGACTCAATCAAACTTGAGTGATCAGGGTCATTGAAGTACTGGTTGGGGGTTCACATTCAAGATTAAAATGGAAATTGTACAGTGCTTCAACCCAGAGAAAGGTTTTAGTGGACTTAGTATCAGTATGGTAAAATACCTTGGGATTCAGTACTTACCCACCTCCCCACTGGACCATTCCTCTCAAGGTCCCACCCAATGCAGCAACAGTCACCACAAAACATGCACTTATAACTTTAAACACATAGCATTCAGACAAGAACCTCAAACAGAAGAACGGGTATTTCTTTAGGCTCGGCTTCAGGCCCTAAATTGGGAAAGGGATGGTTGGCAATGACATGGCAGTAGTACTAGTCTGGTTAGCAATGAGGTTGCAGTAGTAGATGAAGAAGAAGAATCAGCATTTGTGTAGCGCTTTTCATACACACGGTATCCCAAAGCATTTTACAAGCAATGCTAGACTGGTAGTGAAGTGGCTGAACATGTAGTGGCAGCCATTTCACTCATCAAAACCCACCCACTGCATTTGGACAATTGCATTAACCAGTTTTATGAGAAGGGGAAAGTTGGTCAGGACACTGGGAAAAGTCCATCTACTCTTGTGAAAAGTGCCTTGGATTCTCTTACTTCCACTTGGGCACCTCCAGGACAGAGTCAGAGATGGGTAGAAGGGACTTTGGTTTAATGTCTCATCTCAAGGATGGCACACCCTGACAGTACAGCACCCCCCAGTACTGAACTAGTGTGCCAGCATTTAGGTATGAGCCAATCCCAGTGTGGGGCTAGAGCCCATGACCGTCTGGTCCAAAGACTGATGTGCTACCAACTGAGCCACGCTGACACCTTTAGTACTAGTACTAGTACTAGTCTGGTTAGCAAGCAGGTTGCAATTGTACTTGTCTGGTTTTGTCTGCAACAGCATCACCCCCTGGGCCTGGAACAAATGTGCTTTGCATGCTTGAAGAATCCTCTTTCAAGCAGATGTGATGTATCACGTGAGTTAACTAATCATGAACCTGCTTGCTTTCTAACAAAACCTTTGCAGTCCTTTTGAAACTTTTCATCTTTATGTAATGTTCTGTCCTCTCCCAGGTCTGCTTAGGTAGATAAATACATATTTATTAAAAGGTTTAACCACGAAAGACATGCTAAGCACACTACTGCTTGATTCCAGATGCACCCTGGGGGAAAGGGGAGAGGGAATACAGACATATTTTACATGTTCAAACACATACAAGAAAATCTTACAGGATTAAAATGCTGGAAAAAGCATACAAGGTAAAGTGCATTTCTACAGGCAGTAGTACATGTCAAAAATGAGATGCAGGAAACAGTACATAGTAAGGGTCACCCTATTTCAGGTGGTCCTGAAAGCCTAGTCAAGAGCTCGAGTGGGTACATGAGCAAATGGGTAAGAAATGTTTTTTGAGAGGGAAGTTGAGGAGCTGACTGGTGGAGGCATGCCGGATATTCGAGGGAAGTGAATTCTACAGTTAAGGCATGTGATAAGAGAATGCTGCCTGGCCAGTTGAGGTTGACATGTGTGGTATGGACAGCTGAAGTGAGTCAGTTTTTCTTAGTGTGTAGGCCTTGGAGGTAGGGGCTGAGAGGACAGAAGTGAGATATGGAGGGAGGGAGGGACTGTGTCCAGTATTTGGATGTAAGACTGGCACTGTGGGAGTGATGCTGCTTATGTAATGAGGGGAGGTCTAGGTTTTGGTAAAGGACACAGTGACGCATGTTAGGAGGGCAGTCCAGGGCATATTAACAGAATGGAAGAGAGGGTGCAGTCTGGCTAGGGTGGACTTAGGGGTGACACTGTAGACGATGTCCCTATACTCATAGATGGGGAGAATCTTCCTCTGCACAATTGCATGGTGAGCCGGCAGTGGGATGCATCCACGATTACAGTACAAAGCACCTAGCTAGGGGTGGAGCTTTTTGTGGATGGCATCAATATGTGCAGAGAAGTCAAGGTGTTGGTCAACCCAGACCCCAAGATATCTGCAGGAGGTGCAAGTCTCTAGAGTGGCCCCATCCAGGGTGTGGAAGGAGAGGGTGGAGGGAAGCCTTGAAAGTCTCTGTCTTGTGCCAAATATCATAGAGAGAGTTTTCTTGGTGTTGAGAAACAGCTGATTTGAGCAAACCCAGCGCTGAACTGAATTGAAGTCCTGCTGGAGTCTGGTCGCTACATCAGAGGTGATGGGGCCGGATGTGTACAGCACTGTATCATCCACATACATATGAATGGAAGTGTGAGGGTAGACTGAGGGCAGGTCATTAAGGAAGATAGAGAACAGAAGCAGACAAAGGACAGAGCCTTGCAACACACCAAAGGTAACAGGGAGGGAAGCAGAGGTGGAGTTGTCAGTTCTAATGGATTGGGATATTCCAAACAGGTAAGAATAAAATCAGCTGGTGGCCATGCTTGACAGCCCTGTGAGCGAGAGCTTAGATAGAAGAAGTGAGTAGGAGACAGTGTCAAAGGCTTTGGTCAGGTCGACAAAAATGGCTGAGATAATATGGCCTCTATCCATGGCAGTGAGGATGTAATCAATGAGTCTTAGGAGGGAGGTGGTGGTGGAATGGGACTTCCTGAAGCCAGACTGGTAAAGTGTGGAAAAAAGAGGAGGAATCAAGATAGGCAGAGAGCTGTGAAAGGACAAGGTGTTCTTGGATTTTAGCCAAGATGGGTAGGAGTGAAACTGGGCTATAGTTGCCTGGGGCAGAGGAGTCTCCATCTTTGGGAAGAGGGATGACTGTGGCATGCTTCGATTTGGTGGGGATAGCAGCTAGAGAGAATGAGATGTTATAGAGTGATGCCAGGGGAATGGTGATGGCTGGAGCCAACAAATATGACAATTTGGAGTTCAGCCAGGTAGGACATTTGCTCTTGGCTGGATTTAGGGCCATTAGGATTTGTAGACTTCAGCAGGGGAAGTCTGATGGAAGACAAAAGAGGTGCCAGCTTGAGGAACTTGGTTTGGGGGGTGGGTGGAGAGGGGGTAGGGAGGTACAGATTGAGGGAGGCCAAAAGTGATGTGGTGCACTCAGCAAAGACAGAATTGAAATGAGATGCCACTTCGAGTGGGTCTGTAGTCATGGAGCCATCAATGATTAGAGCTGGGGTGGTGGGCTGAGAGGGAAGGGAGAAGAGAGATTAGACCACCTTCCAAAATTTTGATGGCTGGCTTAAGTTGGTGTTGAAGGTGTCACTGAAGTACTTCACCTTTTCCCTATGGATATGTCTAGTACAGGCATTGCGTAGTGCATGATACTTTTGTTGGTGCACCTGAGAGCCAGAGGCCTTGAAAGCCTTCCAGGCCTCATCCCTGTCTTTGAGGAGGGACAAAATGCCCATGGAAATCCATGATAGGTGGGCACCCCTATGGACAGCATCTTGGAGGACAGAACTCCTTACTGACTGAGTCAGTGAAGTGAAGACACTGAGAGACTTCTGACCCCATGCATCACAAAAAGAAAAGAGAAAACAACCTTGCCTCTCTGCCCCACCAGTGGCTGCTGCTTTCAATTTCTGGAGACTCTCTGCTTCTGAGCCACTATGAGACAACTCCTGGCCTCACGCAAAAGAAAATGAAAGCCCCCTTGTGGCTTGCACCTCCTCCCTGCCCTGCTGCTGGCTCCCAATTTCACATTCTGGACTGGACCTAGACTGCTTCTGAGATAGGCAATTGTTGATGAGGGGACAAAACAGCACTAAGAAAGGTCATCATCAGCTAGAGCTACTTGGGCAACAATAGCTGTTCCCTGCTTTGTTAATTAATGATTGCACAACAGGCCAGGCAGCTAGCTTCAGAAAAACAGCAAGTTCTTGCGCCAGCCCACCAGTGCAGTGGTAGTGCTACCAATCATGACACTGACAACCCAGGTTCAGAAGCAAGCCTGGATCATGGGAAGGCCAGTGAGAAGAGGAGGGCTGAGCATCTGAGGGATACACCCCTTCTCTGGGGAAGGAGAGCATATGGCCTCCTCTACAACACTGCCACCTGGGTGACCACAGGTGGAGGTGCACCCAAAGCCGTGGATCTAGGTAAGTGGATGTCAATGGCATGACACTTGACATCAGCAGGGCCTCACAATGTCAGGGGGAGGGACAAAAAATTGGAAAAGTCCCTCAACCAATGCAGGATGCCATCCACCACTCATGGCAGGCTCTGCACCACTGACTGGCCTCTCTGTCTCACTCACCAAAGCTTCAGCTTTGCCAGGGGTTTATGGGGCAAATTCCCCTGCAGTCTTTCCCACAGGGGGGTTATCCATGAGGGAAGATGTGAGGCAGAGGTAAGCCCCGGGGATGGCAGGTGACGGGGCTTGGCGGGTGGTCACACCAATGGGGGCCATTTGAGGAGAGGCCAAAAAGCATACTAAATTAAAAAAAAAGAGCAAGTTCTCATAGTACTGCTGACTGCTCAGCTGTCTCTGCCCCGATGCAAGCACAGCTGGACTAAAGAGTTGTAAATCACTCAGCTGTGCTCCAGCTCCCTTCCATGTCTGGGAGAATCTGAGCATCTGCTAGGCACTGTGGACTTCATCTGAGGGACTGCTGCTGTGTTATCCTTCTGCTGGTACTTCTGGTAGCAGTCCAACTTCAAGTTGAAATTCAATTTCAAGCAAGTCTCTCAAGACTGCTGTTTTTTCTGAATCCTACCCTGTTTCTGGACCTGAAACAGCAGGTATGCAACATGCATAGCTACATAGAATTTGCCAGCAGATAAGGACCACCTGGGCCATCTAGTCTACCCATCCTTCCTACCTTTACTTAGGTTGCAGCCTATAGCTGATCTGTGGCCTTCCCACCCTTCTCTGTTTCTACTATTCCCTTGTTTCTGTCCCACACATTTTTGAATTCCTCTACCTTTTCTGCCACCACCCCTGTGGGGAGGCTATTCCAATTATTCATCACCCTTTCTGTAAAGAAGTACTTCTGCCTGTTACTCCTGATTCTACCTCCCTCCAGCTTCATATCATGTCCCCTTGTTTTAATCCATCCTATTTTCTGAAATATGCCACCCCCTGTACCTTATTTGTCCCTTTAAGATTTTTGATAGTCTCTTTCCTGTCCCCTCTCTCTCTCTCCTCATCTCCAGAGAATACATATTGAGGTCTTTCAGCCTCTCCTCATATGACTTCTGGTGCAGCCCTTGTACCATTTTTGTAGCTCTTCTTTGGACTGCCTCCATTCTGTCTATGTCCTTCCTGAGATGCGGC
This sequence comes from Neoceratodus forsteri, assembly GCA_016271365.2. Classification (NCBI taxonomy): domain Eukaryota; kingdom Metazoa; phylum Chordata; order Ceratodontiformes; family Ceratodontidae; genus Neoceratodus; species Neoceratodus forsteri. The sequence goes on from CM057453.1 coordinate 1,271,226,928, forward strand.
CTCCAAATCTAGACACTGTGTTTGAGATGAGGTCTCACTAATGATTTGCATAGTGGCAACATCACCTCATTTTTTCTGCTGGTGATGCCTCTCCCTATGCACCCCAACATCCCTCTAGCCCTTCAAACCACTTTCTGCAGTATTTTGCTACTGTACATTGATGATCAATCATATGACTTGAATTGATGATTAATAAAATGTCAGCATTCAGATGGAAGAGAGGGTGAGGTGAAGGGAAGGATAGGACTGGGGTAAGAATTTAAATAAAATGTGCAGATTATCTTGTGAGGGTACTGCAGTTTTGCTCAGCAAGCAACTCCATTAGAAAGGGCTAGTCAGGATGGCAGATTGGAGCCAGGCAGTGTCAAGGTGGGGGCCCACTTGGGTGAGGTGAGTGGGCACCCTGGTAAGAAAACATATGCTGGTCCCAGAGAAAGGGTAGGAGCAATGAAGGGTCAACTCGAGATGACACTGCGGTTATAAAATGTATTTTACTGATCTCAGAAGAAGTTGCTGAGTGGGGGGAATACTGTACTGGTCTATGAAGGTCCTTAATGAGACACAAAACAGTTGTAAAAATTGTATGGGTCTGGGAAGTAGGGTTGAGAGGCTGAGGGTCTATGCCAGGTGATGAACTTGTTTAAAAAAATTATGTAGGTTTAGGAAGGTGGGTGGAGGGTGGTAGGATATGTGCTGAGTGGGAGCTTGTGCAAAAAAAAAAGAATTGCTATCTGTCCAGGTGGGTGACAAGGTCTGTGCCATGTGGTGGGCCTGTATAATAAAAAAAACATAATTGTGCTTCTCTGGGAAGGTAGATGAAGGGTGGCAAGGTTCTTGCCAGATGGAGGACTTAAACATAAATTTGTAGGTTTGGGAAGGTGGGTGGAGGGTGGTAGGATCCAAGCCATGTTAGTGGCTTGTGTAAAAAAAAAAATGTCCATGAGGGTGGTCCATTCCACGCTGTGTGGGGGGCTTGTTTAACAAAAACAAAATGTTTTGCCCATCTGGAAAGGTGGGTGGAATGTCCATGTCAAGAGGCACCAGGAGGGGGGGGCTTGTTTAACAAAAAAAGTTGTGTCTGTCTGAAAAGGTAGGTGGAGGGTGACAAGGTCTGTGCTGGATGGGGGACTTGTAGAAAAGAAAATTGTAAGCTTGGGAAGTGGGCTGGAGGGTGGTAGGGTCCGAGCTGAGTTGAGTGTTTGCATAAAAAAAAGGTCTGGGAAGGATGGTGGGAGGGTCAGTTCTGGGAAGGAGAGTTGTTAAAACAAGCTGTGCTTGCCTGGGAGAGTGTAGGGTCTGAGCTCATTTGGGAGCTTGAGTGAAAAAAATAATTGTGTCTGTCCAAGAGGCTGGGAAGGTCAGTGCTGAGTGGGTGGCTTCTGCGTAAAAAAACTAAAAATGTGTTTCTCCTGGAATGTGGGTAGAGGACTGCAAGATCCATGCTGAGTGGGGGACTTGTAAATAAAAAAATGTGTGCTTCACTCAGTGGGTGGAGGGTGGCAAGGTCCATGTCTGGTGGGGAACTTTTTTAAACAATTGTGTAGGTTTGGAAAAGTGGGTGGAGGGTGGTTGGGTCCATGCTAGGTGTGGGACTTGTAAACAAAAAAAATGGAACTGTTTAGGCTGAGAAAAATGGGTGGACATGGTAAATTTCCAGCTGAGTTGGGGGCATGTGTAAAAACATTGTCTGTCCAGGAGGATGGGAAGGTTGGTGTCGGGGGGGACTTGTTACAAAAAAGAAAAAAGGTTGCTTGTACAGGAAGGTGGGAGGAGGGCTGGTCCAGTGAACTGTCTTCTTGTCCTGCTGCTTGTTTTCAGTCACTGCTGAAAAAGTCAAAAGCCTGATACTATCCATCCCAGCCAGTGGATTTGTCCATTTCTGTGTTCTCTGGGATGTTAACTGCCAGCCTGCATGGTTTCCATCACCTGAACACAACAGCAACTGGTGATGGCTTGTTGACAGAGACTGCAACAGCAGCAGGAGAGACCCCCGCCAGATAGGGAAAGGTCAAAGGACAAAAGATAGGTGGCAGCAACTAAATAAGATGCTCAAGAGTGGGGACAGAAAAGAAAAGTTATACAGAACCGAAAGAGAGAGAACAATAACAATGACAGTTATAAAGAACAGAGAGTGAACACTAACAGGGAAAGCTGTATAGAACAAAAACAGTGAACAATAATAGAGAGAGTTATATAGAATGAAAAGAGTGCACACTAACAGGGTCAGTTGTATAAAATGAAAAGTGAACAATAACAGGGACAGCTGTATAGAATGAAGAGTAAACACTAAAAGGAACAGCCATATAGAACAAAAAGAATAAACACTCACAGGAATAGTTGTATAAAATGAAGAGTGAACAATAACTGGGACAGTTGTATAGAATGAAGAGTGAACAATAACAGGGATAGTTGTATAGGACAAAAAGAGTGAACAATAACTGGGGCAGTTGTATAGAATAAAGAGTGAACAATAACAGGGACAGTTGTATAGAATGAAAAGAGTAAACACTAAAAGGGAAAACTGTATAGAACAAAAAGAGTAAACACTCACAGGAATAGTTATATAGAATGAAGAGTGGATAGGAACAAGGACAGCTGTATAGAACAAAAAGATTGAGCACAAGTGAATAGTTGTATAGAATGAAGAGTGAACAATAACAGACAGTTGAATAGAATGAAAAGAGTGAACAATAACAGGGACAGCTGTATAGAACAAAAAGAATGAACACACGTAAATAGTTGTATAGAATTAAGAGCGAACAATAACAGGGACAGTTGTATTAAATGAAAAGAGAGAACAATAACAGAGACAGCTGTATAGAACAAAAAGAGTGAACACAAGTGAAGAGTTATATAGAATGAAGAGTGAACAATAACAGGGACAGTTGTATAGAATGGAAAGAGTTAATAACAGAAACAGTTGTATAGGATTAAAAACGTGAACACTAACAGGGACAGTTATATAGAACAAAAACAGTGAACAATAACAGGGACAGTTGTATAGAACGAAAAAAGTGGACACTAACAGGGACAGTTGTATAGAATGAAGAGTGAACAATAACAGGGACAGCTGTATAGAATGAAAAGAGTAAACACTGAAAGGGACAGCTGTATAGAACAAAAAGAGTAAACACTCACAGGAATACTTGTATGGAATAAAGAGTGGACACTAACAGGGATAGTTGTATCGCATGAAAAGGGTGGACACTAACAGGGACAGTTGTATAGAACAAAAAGAATGAACAATAACAGGGACAGTTGTATAGAATGAAAAGAGTGAACAATAACAGGAACAGCTGTATAGAACAAAAAGAGTGAACACACATGAATAGTTGTATAGAATGAAGAGTGAGCAATAACAGGGACAGTTGTATAGAATGGAAAGAATTAATAACAGGAAATGTATAGAATGAAAAGAGTGAACACTAACAGGGACAGTTGTATAGAATGAAAAGATCGAACAATAACAGGGACAGTTGTATAGAATGAAAAAAATTGGACAAAAACAGGGGCAGCTGTATAGAATGAAAAAAGTAAACACTAAAAGGGACAACTGTATAGAACAAAAAGGGTAAACACTCACAGGAATAGTTGTATAGGATGAAGAGTGGAAATTCACTGGTACAGCTGTATAAAATGAAAACAGTGAACAATAACAGGGGAAGTTGTATAGAACGAAAAGAGTGAACAATAACAGGGACAGCTGTATAGAACAAAAAGAGTGAACCATAACAGGGACAATTGTACAGAACAAAAAGAGTGAACAATAACAAGGACAGCTGTATAGAATAAAAAGAGTGAGCACATGTAAATAGTTGTATAGAATGAAGAGTGAACAATAATAGGGACAGTTGTATAGAATGAAACGAGTGAACAATAACAGGGACAGCTGTATGGAACGAAAAGAGTGAACACGTGAATAGCTGTATAGAATGAAGAGTGAATAATAACAGGGACAGTTGTATAGAATGGAAAGAGTTAATAACAGAACAGTTGTATAGAATGAAAACAATAACAGGGACAGTTAAAAGAAGTGGCAGTGAAGGTTAGGTAGAAAAATATAGCATTTAGGAAGTATAAGGAAACACAGAAGCAGCAGGACAGAGAACTGTACCAGTTAAGGCAGAAGGAAGCACTGAAGGTAGTCAGAATAGCAAAGGTACAAACTGAGGAAAAGATAGCCAACTCGGTTAAGAAGGGGGATAAAACCTTCTATAGGTATATCGGGGAGCGTAGAAAGACAAAGGGAGGGATAGTGAGGCTGAATAGAATGGATGGTGGGTGGGCAGAGAGTGACAGTGAAAAAGCAGGGATACTGAATGAATACTTCTGTTCAATATTCATAAAAGAGGAAGTGGCGGAGGTGCCTAATCCAATTAACAGAAGCACTCTGGAGAGGGGGGTCGATCCCAGTCCTTTCACACAAGAAAGGGTTCTGAAAGAACTCCTAAAACTGAAGGTGGACAAAGCAATGGGGCCAGATAGAATTCACCACAGAATTCTAAAAGAATTAAGCAGAGAACTAGTGACACCACTGAATACCCTTTATAACAAATCATGGGAGGATGGTGTGGTACCTGAGGACTGGAAGAAGGCTGATGTGATTCCCCTTCACAAAAGTGGGAGCAAGACAGAGGCAGAAAACTACAGACTTGTCAGTTTGACATCTGTGGTAGGGAAAGTGATGGAATCACTTCTGAAGGAAAGAATTGTTGAGTACCTAGAGGCCAGTGAGGCACAGGACCCAAGGCAGCATGGGTTCACAGTGGGAAAGTCATGTCAGATGAATCTAATTGATTTCTTTGACTGGGTGACCAAAGTAGTAGACCAGGGAGGGGGCTGTGGACATGGTCTACCTCGACTTTTAGCAATGCATTTGACACAGTCTCAAACAAAAGATTAGTAGTCAAATTAACCAGCCTTGGAGTGGGTCCCAGGTGGTAGCCTGGGTAAAACATTGGCTGAACAACAGGACACAGAAGGTAATTGTAAATGGAGTCCACTCTGAAGAAAGAGGGGTTACTAGTGGGGTACTGCAGGGTTCAGTACTGGGTCCAGTCCTTTTTTAATGTCTTTATAAGTGACATTGCAGAGGGACTGGAAGGAAAAGTATGCCTGTTTGCAGATGACACAAAGATCTGCAACATGGTTGATACACAAGGAGGCGTGGAAAGGATGAGAAGGGACTTGGCAAGGTTGGAGGAATGGTCAGAAGTATGGCAGCTTGGATTCAATGCAAAGAAGTGCAAAGTAATGCACCTGAGAAACAAAAACCCAGGGAAGATTACACAATGGAGGGGGGTAGTAACAACAACAAAAATGGAAAGGGACCTGGGGGTAATCATATCAGATGACCTTAAGGTTGGCAAGCAATGTGAGAAGGTGGTAGGGAGGGCTGGGGAGATACTGGGATGTATAGGGAGAGGCATCACCAGCAGAAAACAGGAAGTTGTTATCCCCCTGTACAGACAGTTGGTGAGACCCCATCTGGAGTACTGCATCCAGTTCTGGAGACCCCATCTCCACATGGACATAGACAGGATGGAGGCAGTTCAGAGGAGGGCAACTAAAATGGTGCAGGGTCTGCAAGAGAAGCCATACGAGGAGGGGCTAAAGGAGCTTAATATGTATACCCTTGAGGAAAGGAGGGAGAGGGGGGGACATGATAGAAACATTTAAGTACCACAGTGGAATCAACAAAGTCCAAGAGGGTAGCATCTTTCAGAAAAAGAGATGTGCAAGAACAAGTGTACACAATTTGAAGATAGAGGGGGGACGGCTCAGAGGCAATGTGAGGAAGTATTTTTTCACAGAGAGGGTGGTGGACACATGGAACAGCCTTCCTGAGGAGGTTGTGGGGTCTAAAGCTGTGGGAGAATTCAAGAATGCATGGGACAGACATAAGGCAATTTTTGTGGGGGGTAGGAAGAAATAGGCTTTTGGTTAAATAGGATCTGCAGCTTATTCTCTATGTAGGGAAATGGGCAGACTAGGTGGGCCAAGCGGTCCTTATCTGCCATCAAAGTCTATGTTTCTATGTAAAACAGTGAACACTAACAGGGACAGTTGTATAGAACAAAAACAGTGAACAATGACAGGGACAGCTGTATAGAACGAAAAAAGTGAAAACTAACAGGGACAGTTATATAGAATGAAAAGAGTGGACAATAATAGGGACAGCTGTATAGAACAAAAAAGAGTAAACACTCACAAGAATAGTTGTATAGAATGAAGAGTGAACACTAACAGGGATAGTTGTATTGCATGAAAAGAGTGGACACTAACAGGGACAGCTGTATAGAACAAAAAGAATGAACAATAACAGGGACAGTTGTTTAGAGCAAAAAGAGTGAACAATAACAGGGACAACTGTATAGGATGAAAAGAGTAAACACTAATATGGACAGCTGTATAGAATAAAAAGAGTGAACACACATGGATAGTTGTATAAAATGAAGAGTGAACAATAACAGGGACAGTTATATAGAATGGATAGAGTTAATAACAGGAACAGTGGTATAGAATGAAGAGTGAACACTAACAAGGACAGTTGTATAGAAGAAAAACAGTGAACAATAACAGGGACAGTTGCATAGAACAAAAAAAATGGACACTAACAGGGATTGTTGTACAGAATAAAAAGAGTGGACACTAACAGGAACAGTTCTATACAATGAAAAGAGTGAACAAAAACAGGGAATGTTGTATAGAATGAAAAGAGTATACACTAACAGGGACAACAGTATTGAACAAAAAGAGTAAATACTCACAAGAATAGTTATAGTATATGGTTACCCTTTGTTATGTATAAAAAATTAGCCTGCTCAAAATCCTTGTTAAGCACATTCTAAACCGTTATGCACATTCTAAAGTGTTGTTATGTGCATTCGGAACAGTTGTAACGCACAGTTCAAAAGTCATACAATTTAAAATTTCTCATTTATTCTACACCTACCTACTTACTGACCACTCAGTGTCCAAAGTCATACCTTTTACCTTTCAAAAATCTGGAAATTTGATTTTGATGTGTGAGTCGAACAAACAAATGGCAATATATTTTGTTTTTACTTCAGTGGGGGTTTGTCACTCTAGTGTAAAAAACATATACTATAAAAAATAAAATATCGTCAATCACACAACTCGCCATGTGTTTCCATCTCGGGGCTCAGATGACAGCATGGACCTCTCGAGCTTCGTTCTCGAGGTTCATATGCAGTCATCTCAACCACTAGATGGAAACATAGCCTTGTTATGTATAGTTACCCATACATTATTCTCTATGTATAGAATGAAGAGTGAACACTAACAGGGATAGTGGTATCGCATGAAAAGGGTGGACACTTACAGGGACAGCTGTATAGAACAAAAGGAATGAACAATAACAGGGACAGTTGTATAGAACGAAAAGAATGAACAATAACAGGGACAGTTGTATAGAACCAAAAGAATGAACAATAACAGGGACAGTTGTATAGAATGAAAAGAGTGAACAATAACAGGCACAGTTGTATAGAATGAAAAGAATAAACAATAACAGGGACAGTTGCATAGAATGAAAAAAGTGGTTATTAATGTGGACAGTTGTATAGAATGAAAAGAGTGGTCACTAACAGGGACAGTTGTATCACATGAAAAGGGTGGACACTAACAGGAACAGTTGTATAGAATGAAAAGAGTGGTCACTAACAGAGACAGTTGTATTGCATGAAAAGGGTGGACACTAGCAGGAACAGTGTTATAGAAGGAAAAAAGTGGTCACTAACAAGGACAGTTGTATAGAATGAAAAGAGTGGTCACTAACAGGGACAGTTGTATAGAATGAAAAGAGTGGTCACTAATGGGGACAGTTGTATAAAACAAAAAGAATGAACAATAACAGGGACAGGTACATAGAACAAAAAGAGTGGTCACTAACAGGGACAGTTGTTATACATGAAAAGGGTAGACACTAACAGGAACAGTTGTATAGAATGAAAAGAGTGGTCACTAACAGTGACAGTTGTATTGCATTAAAGGGTGGCCACTAACAGAAACAGTTGTATAGAATGAAAAGAGTGGTCACTAACTGAAACAGTTGTATAGAACGAAATGAGTGGTCATTAACAGGAACGGTTGTATAGAATGAAAAGAGTGAACAATAACAGGGGCAGTTGTATAGAATGAAAAGACTGGTTGCTGACAGGGACAGTTGTAATGAATGAAAAGAGTAGTCACTAACAGGGACAGCTGTATTGAATGAAAAGAGTGGTCATTAACAGGGACAGTTGTATTGCATGAAAAGGGTGGACACTAACAGGAACAGTTTTATAGAATGAACAGAGTGATCACTAACAGGAACCTGTTGTATAATATGAAAAGAGTGATCACTAACAGGAACAGTTGTAAAGAACGAAAAGAGTGGTCACTAACAGGAACAGTTGTATAGAATGAAAAGAATGATCACTAACAAGGACAAAAAGAGTGAACAATAACAGGGACAGTTGTATAGAATGAAAAGAGTGGTCACTAACAGGGACAGTTGTATTGCATGAAAAGGGTGGACACTAACAGGAACATTTGTATAGAATGAAAAGAGTGGTCACTAACAGGAACCTGTTGTACAGAATGAAAAGAGTGGTCACTAACAGGAATAGTTGTATAGAACGAAAAGAGTGGTCACAAACAGGAACAGTTGTATAGAACGAAAGGTGTGGTCACTAACAAGGACTGCTGTATAGAACTAAAAGAATGAACAATAACAGGGACAGTTGTATAGAATGAAAAGACTGGGTTGGGACTGGGACTGTAAATCTAGTGTTGACAGCCCTTTCTCTGCATATGTGCACTGGCCCTAGACACTTCTGGGTGCCAAAGTAATACACGTCCTTTTGTTCTGCAGTTTGGACTCCCCGCTGTTCTGTCTAACCCTTTATGTGAATCCCCTTTATTAATCCTCACTCTCCTTCTCTCCCTCAGCCGAGGAACTGCCACCCAGGCTCCCAGCTCCTAAGCCATGTGATTCCAAGCTACCGGGTGGTAGGCACCCCTCTAGCCGACGCTCGAGACCGCAGACACGGACCCAAGGCCCTACAAGGTACGGCAACTGCCACAACTTTTTCGACCGCTGCCTCCCCCACATCCGCTGATTATTAAATACAATAGTTCCCACCAAAATATTAGTCCACATCCCCTGGCGCAGTGCCCCACCAATAGAGACTTAGCTCATGATCCCCCTCTTCTCTGTCCAGCCTACGGGATCCAATTCTCAGGGCTACGCCTTACTACAATGCATAGGCTCTCCTTGGCTGTGCCTTCACCACTAAATATTTTTAATGCTATCAAATTCGGGTTGACCTGGATCAGAAAGCTACTGATAAGCTGCATTAATCCAGCAACCCCACTGGCTCCTGGGCTAATTGAGTGGCTCCTTTTTTGAGATACCATCATGTCGGGCCCTATATGGCTCCTTATACTGCCCCTTCTTCTGCTGATACCAGCTGCCCAGCATTGGACACCTGAACTACCATCATGTTTGGTCTACAACGGCACCTTGTGCTGTGTACCACATGGCAACATATCCTTTAATTGCCTCTGTGATTCCAAGTACCAATACCTCGAACCCTGGTTTTGGACCACACATGCCAGTAGTACTTATAACACTCCCCCACCACAAGGCCCACCTCCCACCACGCAGACTTCTATCTCCTCCCCGTCTATTGCAGTAGGTGTACTAGCTTTTGCTACAACAGATCAACTCTTCTATGGTGGCTACTTTCCAGTCCCTAAAAACATCAGATCTACTAGACGGGAGAAAGGCAGGAATTACAAGCTTATAATTATCGCTCTTAGAAAAATCCTACTTATCCTCCTGCTATGTTCAGGCAACGCAGAACTCAACCCTGTCCCCCCAGAAGCTATTGCTTCGCCAGCAGAACTAGCAAATTTAAAAGGAATAAGCTTCTTGCATATTAACGTATGTAGCCTCCTTAAAAGATAACCTTAATACAAACCTGGGTAAATCATACCTCTCCTGACATACTTGTGATTTCCAAAACTTGGCTTAGACCCAGCACCACTGATAGAGAAGTAAACATCCCCAACTATGCCTTGTTCAGAGCTGACAGGCATGCCAGAGGAGGAGGTAGCTATCTATGTTAAAGACAAATTTTCTGCCTTCTGCTTATCCTCGGCATCTGTCGCCAGCAAATTCGAATGCCTAATTCTCAAAGTGGAAATTACACAGACTACTGCACTCTGCATAGTAGGATGCTGCAGACCACCGTCTGCTGGCCTATAGCTTGTGTCATATCTAAGTGACAAGTTGAGACAGGGGCTGCCAGAAACTATTATTTTAGGAGACCTCAACATTGACTGGCTCTCCAGCACAACTGCCCCCCTTGCATCCTTCTATGATGATCATAGGCTGACGCAACTTATTACTGAACCAACACGCCCAAACGTGAAGAACCCCAGTAAAAGTACACTTTTGGATGTGCTAATGGTGAGCAAACCTCATCTCTTTTCCCATGCTGATGTCTTCTTCTCAGATGCCAGCGACCATTGTTTTATTGCGGGAGTAAGATCCACCAACAACCCAGCACCCATCAGCAAGTTCTCTATGAAGAGATCCAGGCGCAACTTCAATGAATATGCCTACCTAAACGAGCTTAAGTACTCCCCTCAGTGGCAAGATTTCTACCTGGCCCAAACGATTACTTTAGCTTACAATATCTTCCACGACATTCTATCAAGGGCCCTTAATAAGTATGCTCCCCTTATTAAAGTTCGAACTAGGACCAAAACCTGTAAATGGTTCACCCCTCAGATCAAGTCCTTGCTTCTAGAAAGAGATAAGCTCTGGAAAAAAGCGCGCAGACTGAACTCTGCAGAGGATTGGAACCAGTTCAGGAGACTACGAAATTTATGTACCAAAACAATCAAAGAATCGAAGGCCACCTTCTTCAAATCTGAACTCGACTCTGCCACAAAGAGCCCAATCAAGCTCTGGGACACAATCAATGATCTGCTAGGCCACTCCCCAGGAAATTCACTCCCGACTAAGATTACTTCTGGCAACTCGACTATAACTGAAAAGATGGATATATACTTGACGCATTCAATAACCACTTTGCTACTGCAGGCATGGTATTTGATACCTCCCCTGCAAACATACTTCGCTCCCAGACGGCCAGCCAACTGCCTGAAACTCCGATAGCTTTGCTGCCTTTCTTGCTTCAACCTGCCTCATTGAAAGAGGTAGAGGACCTCTTGCTTCAGTTGGATACTAGAAAAGTGCTGGGGCCGACCATGACCTTACTTCCTAAAATTGCCTACCACGTACTAGCAATACACCCGTCACCCGCGTTTTAACTTATCCCTGTCTCAGGGTACTTACCACCTATATGGAAGTCAGCACATGTCATACTACTGTTCAAATCAGGTGACCCTGACGATCTCAATAACTACAGGCCAATTTCTCTCCTTCGGGTCCTGTCCAAGCTCCTAGAGAAAATTGTAAATGCACAGCTGAGGACTCACCTTGAGTCTAGGGAACTGCTAAACTCTATGCAGTCCGGATTCAGAGCTAAACATAGCACTATCTCAGCCCTTGCCAAAGTTACTAATGACTGGCAGCGTAATCTTGAAAGCAAAAACTTTATTTGTGCTGTTTTCCTTGATCTAAGCAAGGCTTTTGACACTGTCGACCATAGTCTGCTCCTGTCCTCCCTCCAAACCATAGGTGTGGACCCCTCCTCTCTGCGCTGGTTTACTGACTAGCTTACAGGGTGCCTTCAACAAGTTAAAGCCGAAGGAGGCCAGTCCCCCTTAAAAACTCTGCAAAGAAGGGTACCTCAGGGTTCTATATTAGGGCCCTTACTTTTTAAAATCTACATTAATAACATTGACTACTGTATAAAAGAAGCCAACATCCATCTGTTTGCAGATGATACAGTTCTCTACGTGAGTCGTCCAACACCTGAAGCTGCCTGCAATGACCTGCAGTCAGAATTCAACCTTTTGCAAAGCCAACTCCTCCAAAAAAAGCTACTCCTTAATGCCAAAAAAACTAAAGCGATGGTCCTCTCCCCTTTCATCTGTACAGCTAACCCTGTGTCCAGTGGGACAGTTCCCCAAATTACCACAGTTCTAGGTGAAAAACTAGAATTTGTTACAAAATTCAAGTATCTGGGAGTTTGGATAGACCAAAGACTCTCCTTCATTGAACATATCGAGGACTTGCTAAAACAACTTTGGCAAAAGCTTGGCCTATTTTTTAGAATCAACCAGTTTCTCACCAGAGATGCCAAGAAACAACTGGTCCAATCCGTTTTCCTATCATTGGTTGATTACGTTGATTTCCTCTACAGCCAATGCCCCAACTCTTACATGGCTAAACTGGACACACTCTACCATCGAGCACTGAGGTTTATAACGGGACTTCCCTTCGACATGCATCACTGCACCCTATATGCGGCAGTGGGGTGGACATCACTAAAGTTCAGGCGCCACAGAAATGTCGCTCTCTGGACCTATAGAGCCATCTCTAATAAGCTGCCTTACTATATCTCCTGCTGTCTTCCACTGAGTATAATTGGGAAATCCGCGTTAAGAAGTTACTCAGCTATTACACTTAAAGTACCCAAAGCAAAATCCTGCTTCGGCAGGGCAGCCATAAGCTTCGTGCTACCTACCTTATGGAACAATCTACAAAAAACCCTCAAATTAAGCACTCTAATCGGTATAAATGCCTTCAAGATGCTTTATTTCCATGCAATCAGAGAAGTATGTAGCTGCTTCACCCACGCAGACCCAGTACCGATGTCTGCACTGGTATATAGCCACGCCTAGACCCAATTTTAAGTACTGACCCCTCAGCTTGCTCCTCACAAGCCTAATTGTTCTCTCTCTTATCCCCCTGTTTTATCAACACTAGGTCCGTCCATCCTCTTATCCTTCCTTTCCCAACCTTGGAGAGGAACTCACTACCCCTGGGTTGTGACATCCTACCATGCCCTGTGCTTTATATAATTCAATCCCGGGGCTCACACATACTTCCATCCACCTTCTCTACATCCCATTTTATCAACTCCCCTCTGTGTACTGTGCCCTCCTAGCCTTTCTCCTCCTCCCTCCCTCCCTCCCTTCCCCTTACCTTCGCCTTTACCTGGTGTATATTTTTATTTTATTTTATTTCTTCCGTTACTTCCTCCTGCAACCTTAGATAACCTGCTTTATCTTCCTATAGACACTTCTATGTATGTAAATAACCTGTAATCTGTACACTATCTGTATATTTCTATGTACATATGAACTTCTTTTTCTTCCTCTCTGTAAACAGTATTATCTGTATTGCCTTATAAATACCTGTGTTGACCTGTATATACAATTGTTCATGCTCCACCCAGGTCCATCTTGCAAATAAGCTTCTGCTCAATGATGAACGCCTGGTTAAATAAAGACTGGATTGATTGATTGATTGACTGGTTGCTAACAGGCACAGTTGTACAGAATAAAAAGAGTGGTCACTAACAGGGACAGTTGTATTGAATCAAAAAAGTGGACAATAACAGGAACAGTTGTAAAGAATGAAAAGAGTGAACAATAACAGGGACAGTTGTATAGAATGAAAAGAGTAAACACTAAAAGGGACAGTTGTTGGCCGGCCCGGTGGCACTGAGGTGCTGGTCACCTTACCTCGCGTTATGCCAGCGACCCATGTTTGAGAACGAGCATGGGTCATCTGGGGTTGGCAGGATTGGAGAGGGATTGAGAGTCCGAGGGACTGCTGTCCCTCTCTGGGGTGGGGGTTTGCCAGTGATTGGCGTTGACTGGCTCCTAGCAGTGGCTGAGGCAGAGTGCCAATGCTGTAAATACTACGGGGCAGAGATGGGGCCGACGTCTGGAGGCAGTGCATGTGGGCACATGGGCGCTCTGTCTGCTGACATCCTGAATGCCTGTCTCTGCAAGAGGAGAAAATAGAGAAAAAATGGATCCCTCGCCATGGATGATGATGGTCACCCCTCATAGCAACTTCCGAAAGGCACCTCCCCCGAACTGGTTCCGGGCTGGTGGGTGAGTACCTCCCCATCCCCCGCTATGAGGCATAAGTCATGGGGGCTGAAGGGGAGGGGGTCTGATACCCAGTCGGTGTGGAGGGGGGACGTCAGAGGGTTAAGGCGGGGGGCTCCTAGAAACAACACCAACAAAAAAGATAAATAAAAGGGACAGTTGTATAGAATGAAAAGAGTGATCACTAACAGGGACAGTTGTATAGAACAACAAGAGTGGACATGAACAGGGACAGTTGTATAGAATAAAAATAATGTACAATAACATGGACAGTTGTATCGAACAAAAAGAGTGATCACTAACAGGGGCAGTTGTATAGAAAAAAAATGAACAATAAGAGAGACAGTTGTATAGAAGAAAAAGAGTGAATAATAACAGGGACAACTGTATAGAACGAAAAGAGTGAACAATAACAGTAATAGTTGTATAGAATGAAAAGAGTGGACACTAACAGGAACAGTTGTATAAAACAAAAAGAGTGAACAATAGCAGAGACAGTTGTATAGAATGAAAATAGTAAACAATCATGATCACACAGGTGGTTAAAGTAGTACAGGACCAGAATGTAATTGGTTTCACTCTATTTGTAGCTCATCATCAGCTGCAGGTAATGGCATTAAGTCACAACACACAGGAGGCATGTGTCTGCAATAGCTCAACACATTTTGGAAATTGACCAGGAGGAGTTAATGATCAAAGTACAGAATAGGATACAGCCTCTACTTCTGTTGATCCAAGGTCATATTTAGGTTTTCAATATCCTCTGTAAACATAAATGAACTGCTGGTATTGCGGTTTTCAGATGCGGATATGCAAAACTTTTGCCATACTGAACAGAAGAGACTCATGGAAGACAACAAGATGTCTGAAAAATCTTGCTCAGCAAGCAGACCTCCATGAATGAATCATCCTGGTGAAGTTCTATGCTGTTTACAGTCAGAATATGTTGTAGCATGCTCCTAGTACATAGAAAAAGAGGGAAAAACCTGAAGTTTGGTTCCAAATATTAACTGATGATGCAAGGACTGTAGTAGTATTTCCAAGTGCTTTCTTGGAAGGTTATTAAGAAATGAAGAGGTTTGCCTGACCAGTTGAACTGCACTGATGGAGGCCTGGAAAATCTCCTAAAGACCTTTTAGCTAGTCCTGATACGTACCGGTTCACAGTGTCGTACGCCTAATAGTGCACGGCATTATGCCGAAACCTGGACCTATGTGATCTCCGTCTTGGACCCCCCGGAGTTAGAATCCTTAATGGGGGGTCCATGGGACTGCAACTCCCCATAACAGGTGTGGCCCGCCCCCACAGAAACAAAGATAACATAGAATCGCACAATGCAATTATGTCCTATGACATTCCTCTGTGCGCGGTATTGACCCTGTGCCGTCCTGATAATATGCAATAGTGCATTAGTATACAATTTCTTAATAGCATTGTAAATTCACAATTATTTTTCACTTTACTCTAGTAACTGCTTAGTTTTGCACACAAATCAAAGGAAAATTGATTTCTAAGAAAAAGGACCTATCATTGCATGAGGATGTGGTTCCTTGGCTACTACTTTTTGCTAAGCATTTTTTTTTCCTTTTTAAAAGCAGTGGTCTCTGGAATCCAACTTTGCCATCTCATCCAAACATTGGTCTTGAACTATTACATTTAGAGGGAACAGTGAAGTTGCCTACCAACACTTGAGTGGTGCTAAAAAAGTTGTTGGAGGAACAGAAGAATGCAAAGACCAGAAAATCGAATGACTACTTTATGCCAGTTCGGTCTCGGCCTTGCTCCAGCAGCAGTGTACTCATTGATCAGAATTCAGAACCAAGCATCATCCCTGATTATGTAAATCAGGGCCCAAACCTGCTTGGTACAATGAATGCAGGTATATATCTACAGTCCTGTAAGTCAGAGGAAAAAGAAAACACACAGACATCTGGGAAATTAACAGATGAGTAAGTCTATACAGAACTGGAAAACTCATCAGATTTACTTGACCATGATTTAGTGACTACAGAATATTGCTTATTTCTGACCCTGACACATGGCATAAGAACATAGGAGATAATCTGCATGCTTTTATAGTGGAAACGGGCCCTGTGCAAATCACTCCAGATAGTATAGCAAGAAACTTTCCCCAGATGAATGGAAGAAAATTCCCTGTGGGCTGTTATCAACAAAAGCTTCCAAAGCTATGCTGTTGCCCCAGCAAAACCTCTACAATGACTGCACAGTCAGCACTGCAACCCAATCAACAGTCATTCCATTGATCGGGATTTTGCAGCACTGGCTGCCTTGTTGCCCTAGGGGTTTTGCCTTTTTTCCCGCATACACCTTTGACCCAGAGGTGATTATATTAATATCCATGGGGTGCTGTGGTCAAACCCCCCATGGTGGGGGTGCAGGGAGAAAAGCCTCCCCGCAAACAGCCAGGAGTGTTGCCTCAATTGCAGTCTATTGGAACAAATGCCGGGCGACATGGCCACCATTGGCAATTCATTGCTGTAAAGTCAATTGACGTCTTTGATGTCAAACCGACTTGGTGAAATCGCTTCTATATGGTGAGAGTATTAACAGGAGGTATTTTGTCTACTCGCCCACAAAAGATGCTGTATACTTTTTTTGCTGTGCATAAGGGACATGAAACCAAATTTGTAACTGGGGTTCCAGACTGGCAGTCTTTTGAAGAAGTTGGAAAACCATGAAGACTCTCCTCGTTAGAGAAAGCATCTTCTGACATTGGTGGGCTTTGAACAATGACTAAAGAAAGGAAAAGCAATAGACAAGCTCCAAAAAGAACTTGTAAAAGAATCAAAACAACGGTGAGAAGTCCTTAAAGGCTCCTGGATTGTGTTCATCTTGCTGAAAGAAATCTGGCATTCTGTGGATCTACGACTTCCCTAGGGTCTCAGGACATTGGCAGTTTCTTGGGACTCATGGAGTTACTTGAAAAAGCTGAACCACTACTTGTAGTTCACTTATCCAGAGTGGAAAATGGAACAAATGTTCATTTATCTCAGTAACAAAATCCAGAAGGAATTCATTCATCTTCTTTCTGATGCAGTAGTAAAACTTTGATGAATGTAAGTCTGCCATATACTGTATCAAAATGACATTCTTGACTGCACTCCTGACAATTCTCATATTGAAAAGTTCGTATTCCTTTTGAGGTAGATCAAAGTGGAGTCTCTATTAAAGAACATTTCATGCTATTCAAATTTACGCAGCTCAACAGGTGAGGACCTTACTGAGCAACTGTTAGAAATCTTGCAATTTCACGGCCAAAAGTTGGACGTGTGTAGAGGTCAAGGATATGTAAATGGGTATAACATGGCAGGGCAGCATCAAAGGGTGCAGAAACTCCTAAACCCAAATCCATGTACAGTATATACTTTGTTGCAACCATAATCTGAACTTGATTGTTGCAGATGCTGCAAGCGCAACAAGAAAGTGAAGTATTTCTTTGAATATGTCCAGAGGCTCTGTACTCTGTTTGTTGCCTGCACCAAGTGATGGAATTCACTTTGCTAACATGTGAAGGGACTCCCCTTTAAAGGGGCACTGTCAGCTTTGCCCCACCATTTGCTTCAAAATCACACGCGTGTGCCTCTTGGTACACACCTGACAGAAGATTACTGTAGAATGCACCCCATATCTCAAAATTCCTACTCTGTATGTGTTTTTATTATTTTTACCTTTTAAGTTGTGCCTTCAGTCTAAGTTTAAATCACGTGCTTACCGGAAGCTGGTACTGGTCGGGAACATGCGTCTGCTATGAGCGCAACCCCAAACTACAATTTTTTCATGAGTATAGTATTAAAATATGCTCCATCTCCACTTATCTGTTGCAGTAATTCAAATTTTCAGTGGGAACTACAAAAACAAACCAAGCACTCCGAGTTGTACAAATAAAAGTTTTTGATCAAGGTCGAATTCCCGTGCATGTACAAGAGTGGACTTGACACAGATCCCGTGCATGCACAGGAGTGTGTTGCTCTTGTGCATGTGTGGGATTTCAACCTCAGTCAAAAACTTTTATTTGTACAACTCAGAGTTTTCAGTTTGTTTTCAGAGTTCCCACTAAACATTTGAATTACTGCAATGGATTGGTGGAGCATGTTTTAATTTCGTGCTCATGGAAAAAATACAGTTTGGGGTCACGCTCATAGCAGACACGCGTTCCTGACTGGTACCAGCTTCTGGTAGGCATGTGACTTAAACTCAGACTGAATGCACAACTTAAAAGGTATAAATAATAAAAACATGTACAGAGTAGGAATTTTGATATGGGGGTGCATTCTACAGTAATCTTCTATTGGGTGTGTGCCAAGAGGCACACTCGTGTGATTTTGAAGCAAATGGTGGGGCAAAGCTGACAGTGCCCCTTTAAGCCTTTGAGTGACACAAGATGCAAGGCTCATATAAATGCTGTCAAGGCTATATATTGTAGTCTTGGTGATATAATGTCTGCACTTGCCACTTACTAAACTGCATGAGTGGGCAGATTTGGACTCTGTCACATGCAGTGAATGCAGGTCATTGCAGGATGACACATACATTCAGTTTATTTTTTATCTCACAGTTTGGTTTGATATTCTTACAGAAATAAACAGAGTAACCAAGTCACTGCAAGGGCCCTAGGATGGATTTGTCAAATGCAATTGCACTTCCGGAAGAGCTGAATATTCACATCAATGATCTGTATGTCAATGGATTTGAAAAGAATATACAGGAAGCAAGGGACTTGGATCAGTCAATGGGCATTGAAATAAGACTTCCAGAAGTGCAAGTGTGCCAGAAAAAAAAAAAGCCAGGAGAAGATGCAAAAGATCAGCCTCTGACTGATCCAGTCAAACAAATCAAAGTGATTTTAAATGTTAGATGTTATTGCAACCACCATGAACAAATGCTTTACAAAACTGAAGGAACTGCAATCAATGTATGACTTTTAGCAGGCAAGTCAGCTACCTTACCTAGTACTTCACTGTAAACATTTTGTCAGCTTCATGGGTGATTCGATCAGTATGACTTGAAAACTGATGTGACTCTTGCTGTAGTACTTACAGCAGATGTGTAAAGTAGTCCTTATGAAATTGTGCAATATTTCTGTCAGAGATCACCGACTCAAGTTTTCCCAAGCATTGACCTTGCACTGAAGCGTCTTTTAACTCTACCCATCTCTGTTGCATCTGTGGAAAGAAGCTTCAGTAAGCTGAAACTCATTAAAACCTACCTGAGGTCAACAATGGGTCAGGAGCAACTGTAAGCCCTTGTAGTACTGCCAGTTGAAAAGGACCTGGCACATGAGGTGGACTTTTCGGATGTAATTAAAAAGTCTGCCTCCTTAAAAGCAAGACATTACTTTTTGAAAATACAGTTCTGGGATTTGAAAAGTTATTAAATTTATTGCAGCTGTTTTTTTTTATTATGGCTAGTCTAAGGTAATATCAATAAAACATATCTACGATATTCAGTGTTATGCGAATGGTTATTTACACTGACTTTTTGGTCATCAGGTAGAGCCCCACAACATATTTTGCAGTGGGGCCTTTAATACCCTGGGCACAGCCCTGCCTTACAGAAACAGTTATATGAAATGTTTTCATGCTGCACACAAAAAACTACCCAAGTGATATGCATGCTGCAAGTATGATTTAAATGTCATATTGGAATTGATTGCATGCATATGGCATGCGTGCAGCAAGCAAGTGTGGAAACCATGATTTTTATGTTAAATTGGGAAAGACTGCATGCATGTGGCATGCGTGCAAAAAAGCAAGTTGTCACTGATAACTGCACACATAAAAGTTAGGTGACTTGCTTGATCACACCATATGAAAGTGGGGATTGATGAAATTCAAACCCAGGTCTTCATGCCTCCAAGTCTCCTGACTTGTAGTTCAGTGCCTTTAACCACTAAGCCATACTGTCTGCACAAATATGGCTCGCTTGTACTTCAATACATACTGTATCTGATTACATCTGCATGCATGCGGCAAGCTTGTACCCACTGTTATACTTTTCAGTTTTCTTCTCTCCCACATCTTATTTTCACAGTTGAACCGTAGCACACATATCAATGGAAACACATGTGGTTTTTCCCACCCCCAATACACAAACTTACCCACAAAACCACTTAATTACCTTTGTCTGGCCTGCACTCCTACTGTTTTCTCTCCATAGTTTTGAATGCTTCCACACAAACAGACTTTAAGGTGCAAACACAAAAGTAGAAATAACTCAACACACATACACACACACACACACACATGCACACACACACACACTCTCACATGGCCAGTCCCCCCCCAATGCACACACACTCTGCAGTGGGTAAGGCCATGCTGCTACAAACAATCTACCAAGTATAGATATAAGTTGAGAGCCTCTTACCTGAGTACTAGGGAGCCAGAGGCAGGAGTATTTAAGAGATGATGTCCATGGATCAGAGTGCTGGGGAGTACTCCCTTGAAACGAATGGAGTTATTTTCTATTACTATTTTATATGTTATGATGGTGAGTTGGAGAATAATGAAGGCCACTGTTCTACTAACAAGGCCCTTGTTAGTCGAGTGGTGGCCTTCATTAATCTCCAATTCTCCATCAATAATGTATAAAATAGTAATAAAAAAATACACTCATTCATTTCAATGGTGCATACCTCTGCAGTCTCCTTTGCCATTTGTCATAATGTGCCTGAGCGTGGGGATGTGGAGGTCAGCTTCACTGGGGGGGAAGGCATAAGCCTGACTATAGTGGGGCTCCAATAGTCTGTGCATACCATACTGCTCAACTGTCCATGAATGCAAGGGACAGCTCTAGGATGTCTGTAACATCTCTAAAAGGTACAACTTATTTGGTTTGACTGAAAAGTGATATGAAAATCAGGAAAAATTCAAATGTATAAGATTCATCTGTATATACCCTGGAGCAGTGCATCAGATTTGGGCTTAAGCCCACCCAGTTACTAACCAATTTGTTTCCTGGCTGAAGTTCTGTCCCTCCCCCCAAAAAAAGAACTTTGTCCTGTTTTTTCTTCCTAACTCTGTTCCATGTAATACCCATCCCCTATGGGTCATTAAGCCACCTAAAGGTTAAGAAACATGAAAATCACATCAATATTTCAGTCCTTCCTCCTTCCCCAATCCTTCTGTAAAAAATTATTTACTTTTACTTATCTGACCATATGGCCAGAATCTGCAGCCTGGCATATTGTGCCACCAGCCCAGTTTTCAGTCTGATCCCCCTCTCTTCTTCCGCTAGAAGCTGGATGCTAGAACCGACCAGCACAAGTCCCCAACATGGTCCGTGACCAAGTCACCTCACCAACGAACTGACCCAACCTGGGTTGCTTGCTTCTTGCTTGGTTGCTGCTGTGGTTGCTGCCGCACTGCACTGATCAAGGCCTATGAAGGCCACCCACACTGCTGTCACCACTGCTGCTAAGCCTAGCTTGCTGACATGGGGGTCTGTGCTGTTATTTTTTGCAAGGTGAGCCTAGTAGAGTAAGTAGGTAGCCTAGTCTTGAATTAGCTTCTAGCTCACCCTCTACCCCTTCAGCCAGCAGGGGAGACAGAGACTCACTGTGAGCAGAACAACAAAAATATGCTGCCACAACACTGCTATTGAGAGTTCAGCGCTCACTGACTCCTCCAAGCTGTATTGTGCAATCTGTCTACTCTGTGGTGGGAAAGACAGTGTCACACTTGCAAACTGCATGTGCTCTTTCTTGACTGGAGCTCATCCACATCACATGTGATTGTGCTGCTGCTAATAGGTGGAGAGAGTGGACAACACAATACAGACACAGTCAAGTCTGGAGAGTACCTGCAGTGTGAGCACACACAGGCCAGGTGGGTACTTATTGTGCAAAAGAGTAAATCCAAATTTAATGCCATTATTGCCACACCATAATAACAACCTAGGCATAAATACGGGGGGGGGGGCAACTGCTCCCTTCTGCCCTACCCAAATGACACCCCTGCTTAATGGTAGAAATTCATTCTCAGGTGCTAATGCAATGGTTTCCACTGTGTTCTGAGATACTGTATCTCCATGTTTCATGATGTGTCCTGATCATCATGTGGGCATGTGGGTTAGTGTCCCTCATTGTCCCTCATTTTGAGTGTCCATGTCCCTTATTTCAGTGACAAAATGTGAGGTATGGTGCATGCTTCCAAGACCCTACTCAGCACAAAGAGTGCTGAGCATGGCCATAGTGTATATGTTCAATACAGAATGACAAAGGGAAAGTAAGTGAGATGAAACAGTCATGGAGAAACACATTTATAGCACTAAATATGCATAAGGGATTTGCACAGTCCAAAACAAAAAGGATAGGTTTCACAACACAGATGCCCCTCTTCCTGCATCTGGAATGGGAGATGTTGACTGGCTATATCCTAGGCATTTAATGCAGTAAGCAAACAAAACTTTACAAATTCATAGTGATTTAATGACAAAAATCAAAAGCCATTAAACAACTTGCAAAAGATCAGAAATAATGAGTTTACCTAATTATTATGGGAATTCAAATAAAAAATGTATTTTAATAACTATGTGCTCGCAGTAGTATAAGAAAATAGAAACTAATGTGTTTTTTTAGATGAAATTTGTATGTGTTGTTTAAATGATTTTCACACCAGCTTACCTGCTGCACTCATGTCAAGCATGCAACACTTGAACTTGTTGTCATTTTTAGAAGATGTTCACACCAGCTTACCTGCTGCACACATGTCAAGCTTGCAGCATGCAAACCTAATTTTTTTTTAGCCCTGGTTCACTTAGGTTCCCTTTGTGTATGCGAACCGCATGCAAACATTGCACAATTAAACATGTGGCATTCATTCTGCATGTAGACAGCACACCTACTGTATATTTCTGTAAGAGCTGTCTCTAACACTGTTCAGGGCTGTACTGGCTTCAGCAGTCAGCTGCAGACTTCTCTTTCACAGGTGGCTCTCCCTGTCTAAGGTCTGTGAATTTGTCCCACCCAGCTTGTTCTGGCATCAAGTCCCATAATGGTGGCAATAACCAGCCTGGCATTGGTACTGATGAGGTAGATTATAGTCTCAGTCTCTGACTGCAGCACACACCAGCCTTTTTCAAGCTACAGCCTTCAGCTTCAGGTTTCACAGCTCTTGGCAAGAGAATACTTCTCTATCTGCTATGCAGGGATTTGCAGTCTGTCTCTACAGTGTAACAGCATTAACAGCACCAATCTGCTTACCTACAGACACTTATCTTGACTGATGAAGAGATAAACAACTGTAGAGGTGGATTGAAGTGGTTGTGTGCTACATTTCCAGAATTTGTCAGGATTAGTTATTTTTTCATGGGTGTCTGTGGTGAAGTAACTCGTTTAGCAGTCAAATCATAGAGGAGACAAGTAGCCTTCTGCACATAGCAGGGGGTGACATGGTTGTTACACCATTCATTCATTCATTCATTTGTTTACTGATTGACTGATTGATTGATTAATCATTTGATTTGAAACTACTCCAACCAGGATAACCTCAGAAGAGGCAACATTTTATTTTCATGGGGGTCCCATGGAGTATAGCAGCAGTCAACAGGTTATCACAATTCAGAAGCCATGGTTGTATACAGGCTAAAATATAAACTGGAAAAACAAACAAACTGTGACAGTAAGTACAATCAAACAACAGTCAAGGCAAGATAACAAAGTCGGGGTCACAGAAAACAAAGTGCATTAGCAAGACCGCTAGTTTTTGGTTTCTACCAGAAAACTCACTGTAATTCTGAAATTTGGACTCTCCTGAACCCCCAAACCAGAGGTCTTGCTCATGAGTTTTGTTTGCTGTGACCCAGGTTTGTTATCTTGCTTTGAATACTGTTTGGGCTTTGAAATAAAATGAGACTTTCCCTTGTGCACAGTTATGCAACAAAAAAAGCCAATGGTAGTCACACCTGACTGAGAGGCTTGGCCAGTTTAGCAGGTCATGCAGCAGACAATGAAGGGTAGAGCATAAACAGGAGAGGACAAAGCTGCAAAACTTGTAGTACCAATGGTCCAGGGCCAGCAGAGTGGTGTTCTCTGCACAGTGCCATATGATTTTCCCATAGTTAATGGAAGGCTGCAAGAAGTGGGAGATCACCTGCTTCCTCACAGGAGCACTAGAGCAGCAGTTAGACCTGCAGAGGAAGAAAACTAGGCAGTAAATGCTGAGGAAACCAAGGGGAAGTAAAGACCTTCAACGTGGGACTTGCATATTGCTTGTCTGTAGCAGGGAGATATAAATTTGTCATAGAAGTAGGCTAAAGCGTAATCCAGATCACTACAGTAACTAATAGGAGACCAGTCTATATTATGTTGGGCAGACTGAAGGGAGCCAAGCTCTAGAGTTTAAAAGGAGAAAGTGAGTGCTAGTACCACTCTGTGGGGAACTTTTGGTGTATGAATATAATGGACTCAGTAGACCAAGAGGTACTCATTGAAGATATCTGTGAAGGTGTCTGCCTTAATAAGATGATATGGGTGTGAGTAAAGGACCCAGCCAATAAATGTGTTGTTAAGGCTGTACAGTGTGAAGGGCCCACATGTTAAGAATTAATGTTTTAGAGGTAGATTCACTCTAATTTGTGTTTATGACTCCCTATACATTGAGCTCCCCAGAGGAGGCAAGATTACTTACAGAAAATGAACCTACAGTGTCTGGTCTAAAAGCAAGAAGGACAAGCAGATAATGCCTAAAATGTCTAGAAGGCCTGGAGAGGGGGAAAGAACAGGTAACAAATCCTCACTACCTGCATTTAAACAGAGATGGAAGTTAGAGGGTATAGGAAAATGCTTAAAAAGCTCCACCTACTGGACAAAACAAGAAATCAGGACTATTTGTTATATAAATATACCTACCAATTAAAAAAATGACTAAACATCTACTTTTAAGTGCCTTTTTTTTTTTACAAACAAGTCATTCTATAATAGCAATAATGCACTTCAGAGTGGGTGTTGTGCTTGGATAATGTCACTTCTTGGATATTGGATGCTCTCGGCCTGCAGCTTCGTCCCCAACCTCCCAAGGTGTGACGTTATCCAAGCACAACATACACCCTGTTGTGCGTTCTTGCTTATATAAAGTGCTGTATGCTCATTGTACATCAGACTTGTACAAAATGCAGTAAAACAGTGGCAGAACTCCCATCTCAAGGTTCTGGAGACATATTTGAACCTCTTGAGCTTGTCTCTGAAGTTTGACATGTCACCAGGACCTTTGGATGATAATATAGCCTTCATGTTCTATAATTATCTGATTCAGCTTTGTTTTCCCACCCTGTCTTATGCCAGTTTCAGTTATTCATTAGGGCTTTCACTCTCAGTGCAACTCCACACAGTCACTTTTGCTTTCTTACCATAGTTCCTCCTCAATAAAAACACCATTCAGGTACGATCTTTCACTTATGTTAACCACAAACCTACTGAATTAATCATCTTTCCAATGAACTTTAGCAGATACTGGCCAGCAGGGTGAGAAACTTGAGCAAGTGAATGTAACCCTGGACTCCTGTCCCCAATATCAGCGTGGCTGCATGGCAGATACAGTGTACCTCCTGAAGGCTCAGAAAGAGACCGTACCTCCCAAGGGCTCAGATAGCAAATTGAACAGAATGATCAGTATGATCCACCATCCACTGTTATTTAAAAAATAAACACTTGGCTGTTGTCTGTTTTCTTTTTTTTTTTTTGTTCCAGCTTCTTCCCCCCCATGGTGGTTCTGATCCCCTGTTCTGACCACCACCCCTCCATCCCCAGGCTTTCCCCCAGGGTGGAGCCACTGGGTGGGCACCCTCTCCAGTAAACATGGGTCTCTAGACCTGGTTTGTCCCCCAGGGTGAGATAGTAGGAGCAGGACCCCCCCGGTGGACCATAGTCTGAGCGAGAGAGGTGGCGGAAGCGGGACCCCTCATTAGCGGGTGTCATTTTTTTGCAGCTCTTTTTTCCTGGGGGCGGGAACATGCCACGATACCAGCATCAGCCCTGCCCCCCTGATATGTGGTGCTGGCTGCGACAGTACCCTCAGCATCTTCCAGAGGTCAGCACTGAACCAGACACTCTTCCTCCCTCCCCCAGAGAAGGAGAGCAGTCCCTAGGATGCTCAATCCTTCTCCCCCTGACTGGCCCTCCAACTCCTGAGTCTGTCCCCAAACCAGGGATGTCAGAGCCGCAGACGGACACCTTGCCACTGCATTGGTGGGCAGGCTGTTTTCTGTTTTCTATGATTGCAATCTGCCCCAACAGAAACCAGAAGTAAGTCAGGAGTTGCAGGGCACTGGAGTACAGAAAAGAGTCTAATGTGAAAGCTAATGAGAGATGTTAATATAACCCATATACTATAATAAATAGAATGTGGATGACCATACACAACTCACCTTGTGTTTCCAACTTGGGGTTGAAATAACACCATACTGTAGATCTCTTGAGCTTCACTCTTAAGGCCCATACAATGTTATCTCGACCCAATCAATGGAAACACAGGCTCATGGTCTATGGTCACCCATAAACTATTCCTTATGTCTTGCACAACTCTGG
The DNA here is from genome assembly GCA_016271365.2 of Neoceratodus forsteri. NCBI lineage: Eukaryota > Metazoa > Chordata > Ceratodontiformes > Ceratodontidae > Neoceratodus > Neoceratodus forsteri. The sequence continues at coordinate 1,271,253,521 of CM057453.1, forward strand.
TGCTTCAAATCCCTCTTTGTCTGAGCACAGGCATTTAACTTTCTGCTCAGGACTGTCTGGGAAGTTATTATTTCAGCTGAAAACACAGAAAGAACCATTTCAATTATAGGAAGGCCTGCTTTCATTTTCTTTATGCAAGACTGATTTTGCTTTTGGTACCACGATCTTGTCCGTAGTCTTCACAAAATAGTGACAATAAAACTTTAGCAGACAGTTTATCTCTTACATAGAAACATAGACTTTGATGGCAGATAAGGGCCACTTGACCCACCTTGTCTGCCCATTTCCCTACCTAAAGAATAAGCTGCAGATCCTATTTAACCAACAGCCTATTTCTTCCTACCCCCCACAAAAATTGCCTTATGTCTGTCCCATGCATTCTTGAATTCTCCCACAGTTTTAGACCCCACAACCTCCTCAGGAAGGCTGTTCCATGTGTCCACCACCCTCTCTGTGAAAAAATACTTCCTCACATTGCCCCTGAGCCGTCCTCCTCTATCTTCAAATTGTGTCCCCTTGTTCTTGCACATCTCGTTTTCTGAAAGATGCTACCCTCTTGGACTTTGTTGATTCCACTGAGGTACTTAAATGTTTCTATCATGTCCCCCCTCTCCCCCCTTTCCTCAAGGGTATACATATTAAGCTCCTTTAGCCTCTCCTCATATGGCTTTTCTTGCAGATCCTGCACCATTTTAGTTGCCCTCCTCTGAACTGCCTCTATCCTGTCTATGTCCTTGCGGAGATGGGGTCTCCAAAACTGGATGCAGTACTCCAGATGGGGTCTCACCAACTGTCTGTACAGGGGGATAACAACTTCCTGTTTTCTGCTGGTGATGTCTCTCCCTTATGAATAATAACATGCAAGACTGTTTGATAGTTTATTCTGTAAAAGCCATCTGACTGCAGGAGGAAAATGAAACACCCCATTGCCATTAGATTGATTAACTCTTAGCTGTTTTAGCAAGCACGTGCAAACAAACATTATTTCTATCATTTACATTTTAATCCTTAAAATTACCTTGTGGTAGAATACCATCCTACTTATTTGATTATGCTTTGTTACTGATGCCTAGTGCACTCTGTCATGAACCCACTCCTGTGGAGTCAGGTCCACTAAGCTCACAGTACCCACCCTTAAGTGCAGTCCATGATGGGTTGGGGCAGGGATACCCTCCTTGTTCTTTTTGAATGCTCACCAAGGTCACAACTGCACCTCTGCCACAAGGACCCAGGGCATTCCTCTAGCTCTGGATAAGGGCACAATACCAGTCTTGAGTCTTGTGACTAAATATGAACCCTTCCTTGGCTATTACACAAAGGAGAAAGACCCAGGCATCACACTCTCTTCAAGGGGAGCAGTGTAAAACCCGATTTAACCTTCTTCCTACAGGACATGCAACAGTCTGGTTCAAATCCCTTGCCAACTCTGGTGTTCTCCCTATCCTTATCCAGATGTTCCTTACAGACACTTTTCTCAATTTGGTTGTTTATGGTGGCCCCTCTAAGCAATTAACAGTTGTCACAGATTATTAATAAACTTTCTACGGTCACACACAAATGTAGAAATCTCACACAGGCAGAATTCCTTTAGAAATACAAATGTTATTACTAAAATACTTAAATAAATGCAGTTACAACTAAAAAGAACATACACTAATGTGTGTTACAGTATACATAAACAAAAATGGAAAAATGCGCAGTGAAATGCACTAAAACTGTTAGCTAGAAAGTCTACTTTATATTTGCAGTAAATTGAAGTCCAGAAATAGTGGATGAAGGTTTTTAGTTTCCTTTAGTCCTTGACAACTACACTGGGTCTCAGCAGTTTGGCTTCTGGTGTGTGTCAAGCAAAGAGTCCAGATGAAAATGTGTGTTGGCAGCCATTGAGTCTCAGCAGTTTGGCTTCTGGTGTGTCAGGTGCAGTCCTGATGAAAAGTGTGTCCAAATGCCCTGAGCTGGGGCTATTTATAGGGATGGCTATCCCAGTCTGTGGATAGAGGCTGGCCCTTCCATTTTAGGGCACTGGGCATCACTCTTGTGCTTCTCCATCCCAGTGTTCTGCCACCTGGTGATGTTGCCCAGCCTACATTTATGGCACCTGACATTACAACCTCACACAGGTCTGTTAGAAGGAAATTTCCTGTTTTTTCCTTTCATCTCATCAAAGACAATACCTTGGAACACAGTATCCTGCTTTTTGAAGTTAAAAGGGAGATCTCCTGAACACTTTATTCTCCTGTTTTCATTGGTCAGTTAACTATTGGAAATATCCCTTTGATCAGTTTTCCCCAAAGCCTTTGACAATAACTTGTTAGATTCCTGGCAAGCAAGTTGGTCTTCCAGGTCAAAGGAAGGTCAAAACCTTTTTTTAAAAATCCAGTCTTTTCTCTATGTCCTCTTGAATTAACACTATCATTTTGTGGCCTGTGAATATACACAGAATTACATAAAAAAAACATATGTACAACAGAATTATATCTACAAATAAGGACCAGCAGTGGGGTAGCTCGCCACATCCTGTAGATCAGATGTGAAACAGATCTGCCACAGGGCAGTGTGGTATCGGCATTATCTTCTGTATATCCCAAACCTTGTGAAATCATAGCCCTATTGATTACAGCAAGGGCTTACTAGTCTCTACTTCTGGTGGTAGTGTAATAAGTGTTGGTGATGCAGGGATTAAGTTATACTTTTTAAAGCTAGCAGAAAGATTATTCTAGCATTCTTTGATTTGGTTGAAGAATCTTTGAAGGTGGTTGATCTGTCCTTTGCTTAGTGCTAAGGATGGAAGGGAAAAATGTCTGTTATTTGTTATTTTTGGAATTGTAATATGTCTGTGTGTTTTATTGTAATTTTTACAACTTCCTTTAGAAATGTACACAGGAACACCTTGTAAATAGGACTCCAGTCCTAATAGTGTATACTTTGTCACCTATATCCTGTCAAAAAATAAACGTTTTTGCTACTTTACTACTACTACTACTACCACTGCTGGTTCTCAGATCAGGTATCAGTAGGTAGTAAAATAGCAGTGCTTCAATTTCAGTAGCATTTTGCATCTTTGTTGCATCAGGAAGTGTGTGTGTGTGTGTGTGTGTGTGTGTGCATGTGTGTGCATGTATGTAACCACCTAGTCCCCTGGGGTTACTAGAATCCAATCAGTATTAGAACAGGTAGGTCTCTGGGCAGCACTAGTTGGTTTTAAACTCTCTTCCACAGTACCTCATTGTTTACCTAGTTAAAGAGCTAGTGTACTGCTTGGAATTAATAATAATTTTCAGATACAGTCAGCTATCACTTCCAGTATCTGAAGTAAGTTTTTATTTTATGTTTGCAAATTAGAAGATTTTCCACTTGGCAGTACTGGGGTGATGTGTGAAGCAGCACTCTGACTGGAGGAAAAAAAGTCAGTTCTGTTACTCCCACTACATCATCAGAAATAAGATCAAACACCTTCAGGCACCACAAGCCTTATAGCCTGAACAGAGACTTTCACAAGCTACCAGTCAAAATGCAAGAAATTGTGACATCACTAGTAACTACGGAGAGCCAGTCCCTGCTGCTTCATGAGAAAGTGAAACCTGGAAGTGGGAAATGAGTCTCATAGATTACTAGTGATGTCATAGTCAGTGTGGTTTCAGTGTTGATGTAGTGGGAGGAACAGAACTGACTTTTATTTTCCTCCAGAGTGCTGTTCCACACATCACTCCAGCATTGCCAGGTGGAAAATCTTCTAATTAATAAACAGAAACGAATAAATACTTGAGATATAACAAGTGATAATCAATTACATCTGAAAGTTACAATTAATTGCAGGCAGTTTCCAGGCAGTACACTAGCTCTTTAAGCTGGGCAGAGCATGAGTGAAGTCATTTAGAACTATTGCAGCAGCATGAACCCTTTTGGCTCAGCTGCAGGGAAGCAGTTTAGAATCTTGGTGAGTTCCAGCTGGGAGAGTGAAGAGAAAGGAGCTCTCAGTACCTGCAGAGGGCTAGAGGTGCCTGCCAGCCTCCCTGGGCTGGGTGAAGGACCTCTGGTCTTCATTTTTCTCATCCTAGTGTGGGGAACAGCCAATGTTTCTTTTTGTTTGTCTGTTTTTTGCAGTTCTTTAACCAGGAGTGGCACACTAAGTTGAAAGCTTATATACAGGTGCAACCTGGGAGCACAGGGAAGTTAAGTGACTTGCTCAGGGTCACACAGTATGCAAGTGGGGGCTGTGGGATTCAAACCCAGGTCTCCAGATTTGTAGCTCAGAGCCTTAAACCACTGCACTATACTGCTTCCCGAGTTTGCCAAAAAGTGATGGAGACCTGTGTCAGTGGGATCCCAGTGGGTTCATTTTGACTCAAATGTGGAAAGGGACTGAGAAATCAGTGGTTTGAAAGGGCAACCCCCAGATGGACTGAAGGATTGGCACAGCTGCCCAGAGAAGAGAGACAGAGTTTCTGTTAAAGCTATGGACTTTGAGGAATAAATGTTTCCTAAAGTGTGTGTCAAATGCCTGTAACTAGGGAATACCAAACCATGAGTACATTAAGCATTTGAGAGAGACTTTTTTGGTTGTCTGGTGAAGTATGTCCCCTACGCTGGCTAGATTACATTCACTCAGGACCCTGTTCACCACAAATAAGTGCTGTTCTAAAGTATACTGAAGAAAAGGATGCATTTAGCAATCCAATGGGGATGAAGGATCCAGTCTGGTGTGTCCTAAAGTAATGGCTGGCTGACTGGGGCCAGGGTGGGCAGAACTTCACTCATAGTCAAAGTTCAGAGCTAACTGGTTACCAGACAGGCACAGTTGCTCGCAGGTGTTAATGGTCCATCTCGTCAGGAGGTTCAGTTTAAGTGTGTGGAAATTCCCACTACATATACTGTACACTTGTGCAGAAATCCAGAAGGAGTGAATAGTTTGTGTTTTGGAAAAGGTTCATGTTAGAATGTACAGTACTGCCTGTGTCTGTGTGAAAAAAGAAAAATCGTTTCTTTTAACTGCAAAAGTTGTGCCATTTGTTCAAACAGTTTTCACAAACTGTTCGGTTATGGAACAGCTTACCAGGAAATATGGTAGAGGCATCTACTATGGAAACTTTAAAAAAAAGGTTAGATGAGTGCCTATTGAGTAAAGGATTGAACAGATAACCCCACTATGAGTGGAAGACAATTTAATGGGCATCTGCCTACTTTGTTTATCTCTACCAAGTTAAACCAAGTCAAGTTAAACCTTGGGGGACCACACTAGTTCTGCTTTAACATCTTGTCAGAAATAAAGTCATACAGTACAATCTCAATTTTATGGTTGTGGACAATCCATCTGTGAGTCTGAGTGAAATGTTATGGTACCCCCTCAGATAGGAAACACAGCATAGCCCTGGCACCCCTCTCCCAGACTCAGAGTAAATATAAATGTTATTTTGTGCTCTAACCCCAGACCTCTTTGATGCCCGAGTCAAGTATTTACCCTAATGCCAGGGGGTGATACCTATTTTCTGCCATCTTGTGCTTTGTTGCTTTGTCTGTTTATGAAGTAGGGAGGGGTTCTGGTTGCAAGATGCCACTCTGGACCTTGGTAAGGGTTACACGTGTTCTGAAAAATACTTGTAACCTGCACCAGTTAAGTTAACTGTATACTAAAGTATGATTACTAAAACTTTGGAAGATGTATTTCAGAAATCTATGTCTAACAACATGTTAGACCAGCCATCTAAAACAGAATGGATGCAGATCATAATTGACAACAAAGCAATAAAAAAAAATTGCCCACGACTCTGTGACTCCTAAGGGGAGGACCACTAGACTGCCAGGGAATTCTCTCAGGGATTGGGGACCACTAACCTTCCATGGCATTTTGTTTCATTCCCTCAGGGTTTGGGATGGGTAGGGGTGGGGGTAATAAATTGTTAAGGAAGTTAATGTCAGAATCTGACACCAGAGTTGGTGGTGAGTGGGTGGGGGATCACACACCACTGTGCGTGTGCTAAGGGGAAGGTTTTCTGAAGTAGTAGATAGCGCTGCCACAGTGATCTTTTACCACTTGCAAAACCCTTTGAAAATACCACAGCACCCTGTATGCAAGAGAGTTCCCTCTTTTGCATGGGCATAGTGATGTATTTCAAGTGATCATACTACCCCCTGTGCACAGCACTGTAGCCCTTTGAAAATGGCCCCACCCTATTTAAATGCACTATGTTTGGTTAGCATAGCATTATTCATGTTAGCACCATGCAAAGTTTCTGACTATCAGGACCCATGTGCAATAGTGCTGCCTAAAATATTTTCATCTGTTACTTTTTCCAGATAATTTCACAGGTTTAGCTTTACTGACTTCAAATCAAGATCTTAACTGTGACATCTACAACTGTGTAAAATGATGGTTCAGAGAATTGCTCACACACACTACCTCAGTGAGCTCCTAACCTGGACCTGGTAAGCAGGGGGTACTGTGGGTTCAGGCAGTGCAGTGATTCACTGGGGGGGGGGCAGTGATAAGCTTAAAAGAGCAGCTGCACAAGAGGTACCACAGTGGCTATTTCCATCCTGCCTGCTGTGATGTCTGGCCATAGACTGCTATCCATCTGCAGACTGCTTCACACTTAGTACACACTAAGTACTGCACTAGACTGTCTGCTATTATTGCTGCTTGCTGTTTATTGCTGCTAACTACTGTTGTGATCTGTACACCACAAAGTAGAACCAATTTCTGAGCAGACTGTTGACTACCTGACCCTCCTGAGAGCCCCGACACCCGGACCACACCTCGTAACTCAGTCCCAACTGGACTTGGTTAGTAGAAGGCTGTTTGGGCAGCAGTGCTGCCAGTGATGTGATTGTGGGTCAGCAGTACTGAGTTTAAAAGTGCAACTGCTTAAGTTGCTGTTCACAGAGTGCCTCCACACATGTGAGTGGCTCATGTAGGAGTTGAGTGAGTCACCTTGTGTGGGTCAACTTGTGGAAAGTCACTGAGAGGCCTATAATTTTTTCTTTGTGATATTTCATAAGAACAAGGTAATTTGAGTAACACAGGCATCTGAATGCAGGAGAAATTGGCCCAAAGGCATCCTTAGAAATAAGCAGAAAGGAGTATTGAGATATAATATAAAAGTAACATAAGGGTTTTGAATAGAAGGATGTATAAAGTTACTGTGTGGTGATAAGCAGAGAGGAGTAGGCTTGTAAAAGTTCAGATTTTAATTCTAATTTTATTGTTAGCTTACTTTACATTGGTTCCAGTAGTGCTTTTCAAAGACTGAGGATTCCATTGCTTAACCTTAATTCAAGCAGACATTGGGCCCTATGCACTAAAGGACATAAAGTACACAGAAAAGGCACATACCCCACCTGTGCAGCTCCGCATCCATGAATGGGTGCACATTGGTTGGTATTCACTATCACCGGCCACCTGTCTGCGGCCCCGCACCCCAGCACACAGCCTCATGTTGCTGGACCTTTGCACCCATGGTCTTTACCATGGCTAGTGCTCTGCAGGTTTTGACATGCTTCCACCACATACACTTCCGGCAGGGTCCCTCCTGCCATAACTCATGCATCCCAGTGAATGGCATTCCACATTATTCCATGCCTTTGTAAATCATGCAGAGTGCTGGCCGCACTTCACACATCCCTGACCCACTTGTGGCACGTAGCTGCCTGCACAGTGAGGGGAACGGGTGCATATCTGGCTGGCGCACCAATAGTCAACACCGTCAGAACCCCCCACACACACACAGCATTCACACATAGGGTTGCCTACGCACCTCAGATACATGGGATGTAGATTTAGTGCATATGGTCCACTGTCCTTATTTTCAAAAGAAGTGTATCCATAGTAACATCAGTGTTTTGCCTGATTGTTCTCTTGTCAGTGGTATGTAAGCTTTTGGAAAGGCTAGTACACAGTCCATTAAATCATTATTTGGAGAAATATTCCATGATAACCAAATGTCAATCTGGGTTCAGAAAAGAACATTCTACGTACACTACACTCACTAACCTATTAGATCTGGTTACCACCCCATGGACAGGTATATCAGATGATGCCTTTCGATGATTTAATCTGAACATATTGGAAAGGCTACAGCTGGTTTATATTAAAGGACATCTATCAAATCAGCTAGAGTAATCAGAGGAGTACCACAAGGCATTATTTTGATCCCATTGTTGTTTTAGTTTATTTATTTGTTTTTTGATTACTGTTTTCAGGCATGACCCAGGAGAGTACAAAATACAACAATCGAGAAACACAGTACAGTAAAACAGTACAATTTACAATGTAAAGGGTAAACAAGCAACAATACAAAGCAGTTGAGAGAATATATTTTGACAGAGTGGGGGGGGAAGTCACTGTAGCAAGGAGAAATTAGTACAATAGCAGCAGCTTGAGAAATAGATGGAACAATGCAGCTGAAACTGTTTAACAAAAGACTGAGCATCTTTACACAAGTGCAACAAAAATTATTAAGCAGTTATAACATGCACTAGTCGGGTAACATATGTTGGGTGATCAAAGAGGCAGGAAGCAGGTGCAGGGGTAAGAGACAGACAGATAGTGGTATACTGTAGCTCCCTTTTTGAAGTATGTATGAGATGGTGGGACCCAGAGGGTGACAAGCAGACAGTTCCAAAGTTTGGGGGCAAATGGGAGAAGGCCTGGGATCCCATATTTATCATACACCTAGGAGCAGCTAGTAGGGACTAATTGCCAGATCGGAGAGGGTAGGCGAGGTCAGAGGGAGTCAACATAGAGGCTAAGGAGGAGGGAACATTGGTTCTAATAATTTTGTTGGTTAGGGTACCACTGTTAGCCAGATTACATTCAAAACAATGAGATATGACTTTAAGGAGATAATATTGTACTGGTGTCGTTCGACAAAGACACTTAGGAAGTTGAAAGAAAACTACAAATTGAGTTCTCAAGTCTACAATCATGGTTTGTCAGTTCCAAATTAGTACAAACTGCAAAAAAAATTACAATTAATGGCTTTTTGTTTGGCTATCACTGCAGGAGAGGAAATGGCCCTACACTTACAATAAAAACTAATGATAATGTATTACTTCCACAGGTAACAGAATATCAATACCTGGAAGTTTGGGTGGACCAATACTTAAACTTCAATTACAAAATCGAGGTGACCACCATGAAACTGAATAATAAAACTGGGCAATTAAGATGCACAGCTTATTGTATCAACAAAAATATGAGATCAGCAATTGTAAATCAACTTATCATCCTGGTCCTCAACTACTTGAGGCACATGTATGGCTTTGTAGCACAACATTATAAAAGGTAGAGATTGCATATACAGTAATTTTTTTGCAAGATTGGTTCTGCTATGTGACCATAAGACTCACTATTGTCAGATGTATGAATCACTTGGGTGGTTGATACCTGAAAACAGGAGAACACTGATTTGGGCAAATCAAGTGTATAACATCTTAGCACCAAGTGTACCTGTATGTTTAATGGAAAGATTAGATACAGCCGAAAACAAATATTGCTTTAGGAATAATAAGCAGAGGGAATATCAGGAACCAAACCCATGAATCCGTTTGAGGAGATGACTCCTATGCTTCAATGAGTCTGTGGAATCAGGAAGATGAGAAAATTAAGAACATAGCAAAAATGCCAAGGCCATGTAATACTGCAATGAAACAGACATTGACCGTTCAGTGCACACGTATTAGGTGTTCACCAGGATTTAAGCAGCATTTAGCTCTGAACCAAAACTGTTTATACACCAAGTTTCATGTTCATGATGTACTTGTTGAAAGTATTAATTATGTTATATATTTACATTGTCATTTTATTTATTTATTCTTATTATAGGGATGGGGTTGTGCCCCTATAGTTAGGGTTGGTACAGCACTTCAATGTTAAATTCAAAATTTTGCACCTTAATAAAATTGATGTACTTCAACAAAGTAGCCCAAATTTTGGCATGCACGGTCATTCTGCCAGGGTCTCAAGGCATGACAAGTTTTGTGATGACATCTTGTATGGTTTTTGAGATATAAAGTGGTAAAAAACAGAAAAAAAAAATGTTTTCCCCATTTGTTAACATAGGAATTTTTACCATCATCTATAAACCAGATGAAATGAATTGTTTTTCTAAATATTTTTGGGAATGATGGGGTCTGTGTCAAGGGTGAACCTTTGGATTGTTTGGTGAAAAAATATTTTACCGTTTTTGAATTATAACAATTTTTGTGATAGCCACAAGAGAGACAGGTAAATGAAATATTTCAAACTGTAAATTTACTGGTCCTGCTCAGAGAAATTACTGTTCATGATGTCAGCCATCTTGTTTTTCTAACAATTTGAAAAATAGTGTCGTACACAACTACTGTCTGATAAGGACAGCATAACACCTGTATTTAGGTCTCAGTGATATGCTTAGTGCCATGTTTGCCTTAAAATTAGTATAGCTACATGGCAAATATGTGTTTTTTCCCTGAAAATCATGTTCCCTGTCATTCGGTAAGTAATTACCGTCCAGTCTGTTAACTGCTCGAACTTTACTGTTCGAACAGTAAATAACCATTTGCACTTATTAATAGTTTAAACTTTACTGTTCAAACTGAAAATTCACCAGCCATCCTGGTAAGTTATTCTGTGGTTTCTGCTGTGAGTGCCCCCTCGCCATGGATGTTTTCCACCTGGCATACCCCTAGACATGGGGGGGTGCTTACATGATGATCCTACTTTACTATTTGCAACAGATGAGTGAATGTTTCAGTAAGTTAGAAATGGCTTTTGAGGTTCTATGTTATAACAGTGAGTTTTTCACAGCAAATTCCATTTCAGCGAATACATTTCGGTGACACCAAAACAAGCTACCCAATACCACAGCAACCGTCAAAACACTGATGCCACTAGGCAGCTCAATAACACAACAATGTACAATAATGTTTACTTCAGGGGTCTATACCCCCCGCACCCGCCATATAAATATAATCAACTCCAGGAGGGGAAGACACTGGAGGACATGGGAATACATGGGAGCTGGGCCATAGTATGCAGGAGGATACTGTGGCTGGGGAAACACAGTCAGGGGAACAGGAGGATGCAACAGAAAAAAAAAATATTTTACAGCCAAAATATGTTAAAATAGCATTTGCCTCCAGGAAGACCCAAACCTGGGACCATCACAATCTAGGCAGTGACTGTATCCATGATACAAGATGGTCAGCTCAGCAGCAGCAGGCTTCATTCCTTCATTTAGTCAACATCACTATACAACTCCCCTGTCATTCACCCTCATTATTCTGTCACTCCACACTTGCTATTACCTCCCCTCACTATACTTTCACACTCGCTACTCCTTCAGCATGCAACTTGAGTCATTCATATTTGACTCGCTCAGTTTGCTTCACCCATATCATGGGATACCAGTTTTGATAGGGAGGACAGGCTGCTGATTAACTATTTACATTCAGTTATTCTACCTAACCCCAGAATCATCTAGCCTTTTTAGCAGTCCCCCCAGTTTCAATATGTCACATTCCTCAGCATGAACACAGGTACACAAAGTTTCGTGTAAACATTTTTACGTATATGTCCAGTAAATTACATTATTTCTGTGGCATCTGAACTGGTCTACTTTTAGAAAAATCAATTTAATCAACCTCCCCTGTTTTCAGATCACTTTCCCAGGTGATATTAATCAAGACCCTGGTAGTCTAGTGGTCCCCTCCCCCTTCCCGGTTCTCCAATTGCCGTTCTTGTATTTGTTTCATTGGTAGTCCAGCGGTCCCTCTCCCCTACCCTGATGTCCGATCACCATCCCTGTACCAATCAAACATTTCCCTGGTAGTTCAGTGGTCCCTCCCCCTTCCCCATTCTCCAATGGCCATCCCCATATTTAATTATATTTTTCATTGGTAGTCCAGTGATCCTGCTGCCCTCCACCATTGTCCAACCACCATTCTCATGCTTCCATTTATGTCCCTGGTGTCTAGTGGCACCCTCCATTACTGTACTGTCCCTGAAAAAAAGAAAGCCATTCCTTGATTGTTTCCTTCCCTGCAAAAAAAGAAAAATGGTCCCTCACTGATCAGCCCCCCCGCACTCCTACCTCCCATTCAGCACCCACCAACCCACACCCCCACACACCCTCACTCACCTGAACAGGTCCCAAGTTCAAGATCCACTCTCTGATCGAAGACACGTCTTGCTGCTTGACTGCAGTATGAGAAACTAAGGTAAATGTAGTTCAATGTATTTCAATGGGATTCTCAACTTTTAAGCATAACTGAGCCAATTTTTGACATTTTGACCCCCACATTTTCAACATGGCCTTCTGGGGACCCTACCTCATGAACAATGTGATTGTCATTACACAACTTCCACCCAAAAGGTGATTTTGTGGTTGGTTGGTGAATTCACCTTTTGGGTGGGATTTGACAATGTTTGTTCCTTGTTCATGAGGTGGGGTCATAAGAAGGCTATGTTGAAAGTGGGGGGTCAGAATATGTAAAAATGGCAGAGTTATGGCCATTTGTTGCAATTTTGCTATGCACACTCATAACTTCCGAAATTTTAAATATTTTGACCCTAAATTTTCAACATGGACTTCTTATGACCCCACCATATGCATGTTACAGCTGTCATTTTTCAAATCCTGGTCAAAATATATTTTAACACCTGTGGCATGGAATGGCATTGCAGTTGCGCAGAACTTCATTTTGGTGGGGATTCAAAAACTTTCAGTATCGGGTACATGAGGTGGGGTAACAAGATGTCTATGATGACAGTTTGGCCACTGTTGTCCTATAAATGGAAGCACAGGGCCCTTCCACAGCTACAGTACATATATATATATATATATATATATATATATATATATATATATATATATATCTGCATCTAAGGAGGGATGGCTGTGCAGGGCCCTCAGGCAAATAAGGATATGATTACTCTATCTCAAAAACTATACATGGGGGAGCACATGGCCCAGAGGGCCCTGTCCTCCCACAGGCAAATAAGGCTATGATTACACTATCTCAAAACGTAGGGAAATTCATTACAAAAAACTATGTTAATGCATAAGTTAGGGTTGAAAATAAAGCGACAATCATAGGGAAATATGATGTTAGGGTTTCCAACCCTAAAACACCTGCCCAACCCCTAAAGTAAATGAGGGATATAGTTTTCCTTGGTGTTGTCAACCCTAACGCTCACCTCATTGTATGCACTCATGAAACATAAATACCCATCTCCATGACATCTTAGCTTTTTTATTACTGCAATAGGGAAAGTGTTATGGTTGACAATCTCAAGGAAGACTACATCCCTCATTCCTTCAGGGGTAGGGCTGGAAACACTAACATCATATTTCCCTACATATGTCACTTTATCTTCAACCCTAACTGATGCATTAATGTAGTTTTTTTGCAATGCATTATAATACAATTGGTGTTTTATGACAGTATCACATTGTAAACAGGGCTTTGTTGACCTAATGGCAATGTACTACCCTAACTCTTTCTAAAATAAAGATTCTTACTACTATTACTTACTGTATGTCTCTGCATGCAAATTGTGCTGTGCAGGGGTGGACCACCTTGAAGTCCCTAGGTCCTTGAACTCTGAAGTGAAGGAGCATCTTAGTTGTTGGATCTATCTTGGAGGACTGGCATTCCCACTGAACTTTTACAACTGACCCAAAACACTCTTGTTTAGTAAGGCTTCTTATGGACAGCTTTAGCCAGGATAATTTATATAGATATATACTATGCATGTGTATGTGTGTGTGTGTGTGTATGTGTGTGTGTGTGTAGATAGATAGATAGATAAATAGATAGGTAGACAGACAGACAGACAGACACACAGATAGATAGGGGGAGAGAGAGGACTTTTTATTACATGTCAAATCTCTTGCATTGTTGCTGTTACAGTTGCATGTCAAGTAATAATTGTGAAGTTCTGAAAGCCCTGTGGAACAGACACTATATCATAATAGTTCTGCCCCTTTCCTAACTAGTACAACAATGCAGACTAATACTGTACAAAATTTTGTGGGGTCTGGGTGTTATATGAACATCCAGGCTCCAAAACCCAGGCTTGGAATTGGGGGTTCCAATTTTATGCTGTCCACGCAGGAAACTCATAATTCCAGATCTCTGTGTAACCCCTAGGTGGCACTATCCAAAGGGCTACTACTCCTGCCTGCTTGGCTAGTAGCAGGTTAAGGGGCTTGAGTTCTGAAATGGGTGCCTCCACTGGAGGTCAGGGTTGGCAGTGGTCAACCTAACCTGGGCACATCCCTCTGGGACACTGTAACCCCCTTCTTTCCTTACTAGTGGCCAGAACAATACACAATAATCACTTTCACAATACCCCTGATACTCCACACAAGTACCCACACTATTTGCACTTATCTCCAGGGCTTTCCTCTGGCTCGGCCCTGGGGACCCCCTGTAAAACAAGGTTATACACAGCAAATAACAGTAGTACAGAATTCTTGCACAAACTGGAACCACAGTCAGGGTAAATGCAAAAAAGAGTTAGATCTGATTTATTTAAGGGATTTGAACAAGGGAAGGGTGTAATCAGGTTAATTTGCTTAAAGACTGGATCAATCAAACAGTTATGCATGCACTTCAGGGTCCATAAACAGTCACACACTCTGGGTACCCAGATGGAGAATGGTGGGCTAGCCAGGAACATTGCAGCTGGTTGGGGCCTTGTGATGGGAGAAAACAACATGCACAACACACACTATTTGTAATCCAGAGTTGGAAGGCTCAGTTCATGAAAAGAAAACAACAAGACAATCAGATGACACACTTTTAGACTAGGCTGTTGTTGCAGGGAGCTACCCTGATGATTACTCACGATACCCAAGAATGGATACAGGCTGGACAAAAATTGAGACAGCAGGTGGTTGATCTGGAGTGCCAGGAGAAGCAAGGCCCACATGATTCACCGAGGCATTGTTCCTGTACAAGCATGGAGCAGGGAGCTGATCCCTAGGCAGGTCTCTCATCGATGGCTTTCTCTGTGTAGCGGGTAGTCTGGCTGGGCCAGTGTGGCAAGGCCCAGGCCAAATGGAGACAAATTCAGAAACTGTCCATTTTGGGCTGGATACAGCTTCCGACAAGCAGAACACAGTTCACACAGTGGGGAATCAGATCACGACCCACTAACAACTCACAGCACATTTACACGTAAGGAAATTCTACTGTACCAGGCTACCCACTCTCCAGTCATGATTGCAAAGTCTCTGCACAAACCTGGGATTCAAAAGCAGCTGAAAATCCTGACAGGCTGATTGCATTCAGCAAAATCTTTGGTCTTCTTCAGGTGTGAGCCTGGTAAAACATCAGTGGCTTACTTCGTTCTCACAAACTTAGATTTAGTCAGAAATAATTATCTTCTCTCCCTCTCAGGGGCAGCAGGCAGGCATGCAGGCCAAAACTCAGGCCTTTCCACAGAGACTGTCTCGAGCTGTTGCTTCTTCAGCTCTCAACTTAGATCTGACTCAACTACCAGCAAATCTGGGAATTTCCCAAAGATCAAAAAGGTTCAGTTGGCCGATTCATCTGTCAGTCACAACAGGAGCTCCCCCTTCAGATGCAAAAAGGTGCCAAAAGCCCAAAACTACAATTCCTACAGATTCTGACTCCAGACAGCTTTTGTAGTCTGGCTCCATTTTAGGTCCCACCAGTACTAATTGGTCCAATTTGGCAGTCCCGGGCCAAAGTGGTGGTGATAAACAAAACAGTCCTTGCTGCAAAGAAGGCAGGTTAGACAAACTACATTATCATTATCACTCTAAATGATTTTCAGCAAATAGTTACATCTTTCAACAGAGCTCCCTCTCAGATTACTTATGACTGGAATCCATGCAGCTTTTAAAGAGACAGTACACAGATGCTATACAGGCAATCTCTGGCAATCACATTAAAACTGCTAAAATGCAGGACACTGGCCTGGCAGTGAGCATTTAGGCAAGCTTAAGGAAGACTTTTTGGGAACCCCCACTTGTAGGGGGTTACACCCTTCCCTGTCTGGAGAAAACTTGGCATCCGCATTAAGTCTGTACCATCACAATATTACAAATGAGCACTATACAAGACATTTATACCATTAGCATGTTATGCAAGTGACATCTGATGCCTTAGTCAACATAAACTTATACCTTTACTATACATATTCTCTACAATTCACAATACTATATCCATTCTGACAATACATCATGCATATTTCACACAGGTAATTTACATATTACTATGCAGAATCATGTAATAAATTCTTGTACATTGAACAGTGTAAGAGTGATCCTTTCCCTATCAGATGACTTGGGGCTAGATGGGGCAGGGGCACCATACTTAGAAGGCAGAACAGTCAACTTGGAATTGGCACTTAGGCTCAGTTTAGACAGTGAGCTCTGAGAAACATAAACCCCTTTGTGGACCACATTGAGAGGCAAATCCACTGGCCTCCTTGGAGAATCATAACTGAAGCATACTACTGGCTTAACAGCTCAGCCAGTCTTTCTGAGGGGGACAACTACAGTCTCTGAACTCTCTGCACTAGTCTGGGGACTCTCATCACTTGTGAGGGGTGCTTCTGCCTGGATGGGAATGTCCAAACTTGGGGCACTGTTGGCTCCTTGCTCTGCAGGCTCTGTTTCTACAACACTCGACTCATTTTGTGAAGGCTCAGGCTCAATCAAATTCTGAGGCACTGAAGGGGGGTTGTCATCACTCTCATGGTGTTCTTCAAATTCTGGAATGTCACCAGGAAGACTCAAACCATCAGCCCCTTCTTCAGGCAAATCATACAGTTCCACAATACACAGGAAATCAGCATATTCAGATGTGATACTTTGCACTTCACTTTCAGGGAGCATTGGCTCCAAGGACGAAGCTGGGGTGTTAGACTGTCCAGAAGGCCCAGCTTCATCCCCTCAATTAGTCTTAGGATTTCCTCGAAACAACTGACTCAATTCATAGGAGTGGTAATAGGAATTGTCACACTCACTATCATCAGAATCTGACTGACAATCACTATCAGTCTGGACCTGCTTAGGGAGAACCCTTAAATCTGTATCCACTGGGTAGGTTAACTCTGTCTCTTCCTTGCAGCAGCACGAGTCACTGGCCCAGGGGAATCAATCTCTGATTGTTCAGCCTCAATTATGACTTGGCCAATAGGTAGCAAGTGGTTAAGGTGCATGGTCTTAACAGCTTTGGAGTTGTTCTCTGGGTGCACCTTGTACACAGGTAAATCATCTGACTTTCCAACTACTACATGGGGAAGATGGTGCCACTGATCAGCAATTTTGTGCTTACCATGCAGTCCCAAATTGCATAACAACACACGGTCTCCAGGCCAAAGGTCTTGAGCCTTTACTTTTTTATCATGCCTCTCTTTGTTGGCTAGATTTCTCTTGGTGGCCATTGTCTGGGCCAGTTGATAGGCATGGTTCAATTGAGCTTTCAGTTTTTGTACATACTGCAAGTAGTTTTTGGCTTGGACCCTATCTGGAGAGATCCCAAAACAGACAACTGGCAGCCGGGCCTCTCTCCCAAACATGAGGCAGTAGGGGGAGAATCCAGTAGCATCATTTTTCATGCAATTGTATGCGTGTACCAAGGTGCTAATCTGCTGGCTCCATTTATGCTTGTCTTTTGGTTGGAGGGTGCCCAGCATGTCTAGAAGGGTGCAGTTAAAACATTCTGGTTGAGGGTCTCCCTGCGGGTGATAGGGGTGGTTCTTGACTTTTGCACTCCCCATAGAGAAAGCATTTATTTGATTAGTCAACTCTCAAAGTCTCTGTCCTGGTCAGAGTGGATCCGTTGGGGGCACCACAGTGGATAAAGAAATTTTCTACTAGCACCTTGGCCACGGTAGATGCCTTTTGATCTTTGGTGGGAAAAGCTTGTGCATACCGTGTAAAATGATCCGTAACCACTAACACATTGCCAATGTTCCACTGATCAGGTTCTAAACACAAGAAGTCTATGCAAACTAGTTCCATGGGGGTGCTGGTAGTAATATTAACAAGGTGGGGGCAGCCCTCTGAGGCAGGGCTTTTCTTTGCAGGCAGTGACTACAAGTCTTTACATGGTGCTCAACATCGGCCCCCATTTTGGACCAGTAGAAGCAAGATCATACCAGGTCAAGGGTTCTGTCAATATCAAGGTGCCCCATGTGATTGTGGAGGGACCTCAGTACCAAATCTTTAAAGGCCATGGGCAGGACCAGTTGTTGCTTGTCTACTTTGCCACTATGATCTACTTTCTCTCTATACAACAACTGATTGAGCAACTTCAATCTGGGGCCTTCTTTAAACAATAAAGCAGTTCACAAGTCAGTGGAACGTAACTTAGACACATCTTTCCCTGCATGCAGGGCATCAAGTGCTGGCTGAATCATAGGATCTTGGGATTGAAGCCACTAAATGCTGTCATTGTCAAATTGAGGTAGTCCGCTAATATCTAGAGCAGAGAAGTGGCAATAAGTAGCTGGTATGCAGGTGTCAGAAGTGCCCAAGCAATCTACTAAACAGTCCACTGTGTCCACAGACATCTGTTCATCTCTATCAAACTTTTGGCACAATGTTCAAATGTCAGGTTCAGACAGCCTGACCCAATCACTCTTGGAAGTGGGCCTTCATGATAGGACATCAGCATCAGTATGGTTCAGGCCCGGTCTGTATTCAACAGAATAATCATAGGTTGATAATGCAGAAAGCCACCGGTGCCCAGTGATGTCTAACTTAGCTGAAGTCTGTACATAGGTCAATGGGTTATTGTCAGTCTTCACCAATATCTTTGCCTCATAGAGGTATTCATAAAAATGGTCAATGATGGCCCATTTTAGCGCAAAGAACTCCAACTTATGCACAGGGTAGTTTCATTCGGACGGGGTCAAGCTCCTACTGGTGAAAGCTACTGGCATCAGGTCATCCTCATGGTCTTGATACAGCACCACTCCTAGACCCTGCAGACTAGCATCCATATGCGGCACATAGGGTTTGGTGGGGTCAGCATATGCTAGGATGGGGGCATGGGTGAGCTGATATATCATCTCATGGAAGGCTGCTTCACAGTCGGGCATCCAGCAGGGCCCGAAGAGTTCACCTGGGTGGAAGTATACTTCTTCTGGTTCTTTAACGGCCTCTTTTTTGTATTTACAATTGGTAGGAGGGTAACCCTAGGTAAGGTTCAAGAGTGGGCAAATCACCTTGGAATAGTCTTTTATGAACCTGTGGTAGTAGCCACAGAACCCCAGGAAACATTGTAGTTCTTTCAGATTATGGGGCTGGGGCCAAGTAGTCAGTGCTTCAACCTTACTGGGATCAGTCTTTATCCCTTTTGTAGATACTATGTGCCCCACATACTTCACTGAGGTTTGGAAAAACTGGCACTAGTCAATGGACAGCTTGAGGTTGAAGTCTTCCAGTTGGTCTAGGACTTTAAACAGTCAGTTTTCATGCTCCTCTAAGGTGCTCCCAAACACAATGATATCATCCAAGTACACCAGGCATTCCAGGAAATTCATATCTCCCACTGCACGTTCCATCAGTCGCTGAAAGGTGGCTGGGGTGCCTGATATCCCCTGTGGCATACTCAGAAACTTGTAGAACCCCAATGGACAGATGAAGGCTGTTTTCTCATGGTCTTCCAGGGCCATCGGGATCTGGTAGTATCCGCTGCGAAGATCCAACACTGAGAACTATTTGCTCCCATTCAAGCAGTCCAGGGCATCTTGTATACGAGGCATAGTGTATTAGTCTGAGATGGTCTGCCGGTTCAGACTTTGATAATCAACACACATCCTCACAGACCCATACTTCTTACACACAACCTCAATGGGAGAGGTGTATGGGCTCCTGGATTCTTGTATCATGCCAGCAGTGAGCATTTCCTGCAGGTGTCTTCTCATATCATCTATGTCTGCTGGGGCCAGGCATCGGGACCTCTCTCAAGATGGGCATTCATCGTGCAGGCGTATGTGATGCTCTGCACCCTGGACACATCCCACATCCCATTAGTTCAATGAAAACACTTGGTCTCTTTGGGCAAGTCTCTTGCTAATTCTAGCCTTCTATTCAGCTGGCAACGGGGAGTCACCAAAGTTAAACAAGTTTGGGATTACTCTCTCCTTCTCACCAGAGTGCTTGTTGCTGGGTAATACTGCAGTGTCTGTGCAGTGTACCATAGCTAGGATGCACCCTTTGTTCACCCGGATCTTCCGATCTGACACATTGTGAATCTGGACCATCACTCAACGTGCATAGGAATGGGCACGAGCAGGCAAGATGCTAGGCTTGACCAATAATCCTTCTGGAAATTTTCCATTGCCTGGCATATCCAACATCAGTATTTTGTTCTTGATATCTTTCCAGAGGTGGACCTCCCCTTGTATGGTACACTGGGCGTTAGGGGCCAGTACTATTTAATTGGAATCCTTCTTGCACACAATCCCCACCGGTTCATCCTGGTCTACTTCCTCGGGTTTCTGTTGCAAATCATTGGCCCTCTTGATCAAAGCCAGAATTCTCAGGGCCCTCCCGGTCTGTCACCCTTGTTTCTCGTGACAGAGTTGGGCCAGTCTCCCAAACATATGGGCGTTTGTCCCAATTAACAGGGGACCCCATCATACAGTCCAGTGGGGTGACACACTAGGGCCAATGTCTCTACTCACTCCTCTACACCTGTTGCAGTTGCAGGAAAAGACAACCACAGGTGGACATACCCTAGGTAGGGATAAGACTTGTCTCTCAGGCCCCACACATGTAGGCCTTCCAGGGTTTGCAAAGGCACATCAGATAAGTGTTTGTCATACCAGTCCTGGAATACAATGGTCACTTGTAACCCACTGTCAAGCACAGCCCGAGTATGAATACCATTCACAGCCACTGTAGTCTCCATTGACGGGCCCACTATTTTGGACCAGTCTGGAGAGACAGTAGCAGAGGCCTGGACAGATGATTTAGCCACAAAGAAATTTGAGTTAGGGTTTCTCGAACCTTCACTGCGGTCATTTCGGGTACCCCTTTGCCATTGATTTGCTTTTCGGAGCTCCCCTTGGAGTCTGTTTACTACTCTTTCTAATTTCTTCCGAGACCGGCATCCTCTTTTCATATGGCCCTCCTTTCCACAGTAGTGACAAATGATAGATTCCTGGGTCATCCTGGGAGAGAGCATCATACAAGGAACTGAAGCAGTAGTAAGAGATTGGGGTCTAGTATCTGCTTGCAGCGGTGAGAGTGGTGCAATATGTCTTAACAGTTCCTTTAGAGTGGTAGTCAATCTGGTGAGCTCAGCCTTGGAGCCATCCTCCATAGCAGATGCCTGAGGGTGCACCCCCAACCCTGTGGCAGTCATGTCCTGAAAGGGACCAGAATCTTTTTCCGGGGGGGAAACCCTTTCAGAGGCACCCATCTTCAACTCTTTTTTTTTTTTTTTAAATTCAATTAATTTTATTGACACTCTTGACAGGGCACAGATTGTACAGTGTTACACAGATATACATTTACAAGTTAGATGTGCCACTAACATGTTAGATTACTTGCTGGTCACATGTTAACAATGTCTACAAAACTAACTAAAAGTACAACAAGTTAGCCAGCCTAATATTTTCCCCCCTGGCCCACCCACCACCCATACCTTCCATGGCATCCACACCCTAATTGAGGTAACCCTAGGATTCTCTATAATAGGGGAGTCACAGGACAACAGTACATCTAGTGAGGGGTCAGTGTCTGCAATTAGGTAATCTTATCTTGCCAAGTTGACAAGACGGCTCCCAATGGTCCCCATATGGAGTCATATAGTTGAGCTCTGTTACACATCCTGGCAATATGTAACTCCAATTGTAAGGCAAGCATCACCTCTCTGTACCATTCTATAATTGATGGGGAAGTCAGGTCTTTCCAGTGTCTCAGAAGGACAGCTTTTGCTGTGGCTGATATAATGCCCATATATAATTTATCTCGCTTAGTCGTGCCATTACGAAAACTATTCAGCAAGCAAATTTCTGGTGTAAAAAGGTCCGCTATACCTTTAATTTGTGATAATGAGGCACTAATTGTTTTCCAGAAAGATTGAATCTGAGCACGCTCCCATAATACATGGTATAGGTCTCCTTCCCTGCTTCCACATCTAATGCATGAGGGTGACAACAGTTTACCCATTCTGTAAAGTTTAGCAGGAGTGTAGTACATATTATGCATGATATTGAATTGCTGCAATTTATATCTATCTTGTCTAATGCTTTTGTAGTTATTAGCCCATATCAGTTCCCATATTCCCCCGTCTTCCACCATCCCTAATCTTTGCGTCCAATAGTGACAGACACCAGAAGGGAGATTCCCATCTATACTTTGTAATAAATTATAAACTCTAGAAATGGAATGGGATTGATCAGCTGTTTTGAGTAATAACGACAACTCGACCCTATTTTGTACCCATCTTCAACTCTTGGACTTCCTTTAGTAGCTCATCTTTCCAATGCTGGGCCCAGGGCGGGAAGTCCTTTGCATTCTCAGAGTGCTCATTAAGTGCCGACCTTTGCCCCTGAGCCTCACTTGGCTGATCACTCTTGGTCACTTGTGCAGCAGCAGCAGATATGGGTGCAATTCCCCATGGGGTCACCTTTGCTCAATCACCTAAATTTCTTTCATTAACTCATCATAGGAGGAAGGCGATTCCAGTTGGGTGGCAAGGTGCAAATGAAGCAGTAACAATTCTGAAAATAGAGCAGACTTAAGGATCTGGTCCAGCCTAGTTCTATCTAATTCATTTGATGGCAAACTACCGTTTCTGAGGCACTCTTGTAGCAGCTTTTCAAGCCGAGGTACATACACAGACAGTGGCTCCCCTGGGAACTGCTGAGCATTTCTTACTCTCCACCACAGATCCTCGTCTGAATCCGGGATCCCATATACATTCTCCAATGCATCAAGATAGTCCTGTGCAGTTGCTTCAGGGTTATTGGCCTGCTTGGCACAGATGGTAGCCAGGGCAGGACCTTGGAGGCTCTCACTCAACTTCTTTCATTTCTCTGCTTCTGAGCATTGCCATTCAACTACTAGAGGGGCAACATAGTCTATCCAGGTCTCCCAGTCATTCTCCCCCTGGGAGGGGGAAGGGTGCCAGAGAAGATTCTCAGCCTCCGGTAGGAGTCATGACTAACGGCAGGTACAGATATAGGGGCCAGCATTGGCACAAGCACAGAAGGTGGGCAGTAACAGGTGCTGGAGTAGGAGAGGTGTTGGGGAAGGAACACCCCCCAGGTGGCAGGAATAGTTTCTTAAAGTCCTCTATGGTTTTCCCCTTCCTCTAGCAACAACTTAGCAAATTTCTCCTCAAAAGTCTCAGATAATGGTGGGAGCTCATCCTCCCCAGGGTCTTTACTGTCTTTTGTTATCACTCTCCAGGCAGCTGGAACCCCTTCTGGGGCAATAGTCTGTAGCACTTTATAGCTGTCCATGAGGTCAATACACTCTACCAAGGCTATGAAAGTTTGGGTGATCAAATCAGCCTGTCAACCTAGCACCACAGGGTTTTTTAAACATTTAACTTTGGAGAGTGCTCCCTCTACAGTGTCTTTACTGGTACCCAGGGGAATTTCCAGTATAAGTACAGCATTTTGGGGGGTCGATCTCCTGCTCAGTACACCACCCCACCAACTGGTGTACAGCCATTTCTACTGGGGTAGCCATTAATCTTTAACAATAATTCATAATTTTTGGCCACTAGAAGGCACAAAATCCTAGTGGTGAGCCTCCAAAATGTAACCCCTAGGTGGCACTCTCCCAAGGGCTACTACCCTTGCCTGCTTAGCTAGTAGCAGGTTAAGGGGCCTGAGTTCTGAAACGGGTGCCTCCACCTGGAGGTCAGGGTTGGTAGTGGTCAAGCTAACCTGGGCACAGCCCTCTGGGACACTGTAACCCACCCTCTTTCCTTACTAGTGGCCAGAACAATACACAATAATCACTTTCACAATACCCCTGATACACCACACAAGTACCCAAACTGTTTGCACGTACCACAAGGGCTTTCCTCTGGCTCAGCCCTGGGGACCCCCCTGTAAAACAAGGTTATACACAGCAAATAACAGTAGTACAGTACTCTTGCACAAACTGGAACCACAGTCAGGGTAAATGCAAAAAAGAGTTAGATCTGATTTATTTAAGGGACTTGAAGAAGGGAGGGGTGTAATCAGGTTAATTTGCTTAAAGACTGGATCAATCAAACAGTTATGCATGCACTTCAGGGTCCATAAACAGTCACACACTCTGGGTACCCAGATGGAAAATGGTGGGCTAGCCAGGAACGTTGCAGCTGGTTGTGGCCCAGTGATGGGAGAAAACAACATGCACAACACACACTATTTGTAATCCAGAGCCGGAGGGCTCAGTTCATGAAACGAAAACAACAAGACAATCAGATGACACACTTTTAGATGAGGCTGTTGTTGCAGAGAGCTACCCTGATGATTAATCATGATACCCAAGACTGGACACAGGCTGGACAAAAATTGAGACTGCAGGTGGTTGCTCTGGAGTGCCAGGAGAAGCAGGGCCCACACGATTCAACGAGGCATCATTCCTGTTCAAGCGTGGAGCAAGGGGCTGATCCCCAGGCAGGTCTCTCATCAATGGCTTTCTCTGTGCAGCGGGTAGTCTGGCTGGGCCAGTGTGGCAAGGCCCAGGCCAAATGGAGACAAATTTGGATACAGCCTGTTTTGGGCTGGATACAGCTTTCAGCAAGCAGAACACAGTTCACACAGTGGGGAACCAGATCACGACCCACTAACAACTCACAGCACATTTACATGTAAGGAAATTCTACTGTACAAGGCAAACTGCTCTTCGGTCACAATTGCAAGGTCTCTGCTCAAACCAGGGATTCAAAAGGAGTTGGAAATCCTGACAGGCTGATCGCATTCAGCAAAATCTTTGGTCTTCTTCAGGTATGAACCTGGTAAAAAAATCAGTGGCTTATTTCGTTCTCACAAACTTGGGTTTAGTCCGAAATAATTCTCTTCTCTCCCTCTCAGGGGCAGCAGGCAGGAATAAAGGCCAAAACTCAGGCTTTTCCACAGAGACTATCTCGAGCTGTTGCTTCTTCAGCTCTCAACTTAGATCTGACTCAACTGCCAGCAAGCCTGGGAGTTTCCCCAAGATCCAAAAGGTTTGGTTGACTGATTCATCTGTCAGTCACAACAGGAGCTCCCCCTTCAGGTGCAAAAAGGTGCCAAAAGCCCAAAACTACAATTCCTACAGATTCTGACTCCAGACAGCTCCTGTAGTCTGGCTCCATTTTAGGTCCCACCAGTACTGATTGGTACAATTTGGCAGTCCTGGGCCAAAGTGGTGGTGATAAACTTGCTGCAAAGAAGGCAGGTTAGACAAATTACATTATCATTATCACTCTAAATGATTTTCAGCAAATAGTTACATCTTTTAACAGAGCTCCATCTCAGAATACTTATGACTGCAATCCAGGCAGCTCTTAAAGAGACAGTACACAGAGGCTATACAGACACTCTCTGGCAATCACATTTAAACTGCTAAAACGCAGGACATCAGCCTGGCAGTGAGCATTTAGGCAAGTTCAAGGAAGACTTTTCGGGAACCCCCATTTGTAGGGGGGGTTACACCTGCTAATGAAGTTCTGCTGCTAGTAACCCCTTCTAGAGCTCCTGTCCTGTAGCCCCAAATCTTAGGAACTTGAGCCCTCCCCCACCCCATTCCTTTCACTTCTATCGATCTGGTTTCAAGGAGTTAGATGAACATTACAATAAGTACACTGCTGATGTCATTATCCTTTTCAGTAATATTTCCATGCTGCTAAGCAGGAAGACCTGAACTAAGAAAATGAATGGTGCTGTATACAGGGGAGTAGGGAAGAGATATATATTTAACTAAGGTCCCTACTGTGCATCTGTGGTGACTGATCAGGTATAAGTTGTAAGACTCAAGGAGATTACTTCAGTTTCCTGGCCAATATTTGATCTATGAAAAGCACAGGTTTTAACATAATATTGCTCTGGATTTGGTATTAATACACTTGATTGCTATCTGTGTATTACATTTAGTGTCTGCACTAGTTTAAAACACAATTGTTCATAAATGTCTCTGGTTTACAATGTATATAAAAGATGCTATATACAACTAAACTTCTCTTCTGTTCTATTTAGATCCTTAATTCAGGCACACTAGCAACTGTTGGTAATGTCTTTAACTTTTGCACTCATGTACATCCACTACTAATATATGAAATCTAGTTTTTACTGAAATTATTTTGCTCAGTATTTATATGCCCACCTCTGTTGTGCTGGCTTTACTTAAAGGGAACATACATCTTGGCTTTACATCTTTTTAATATAATTAGAAACTTGGACATGTGCAGTATAAAGTGTACAAAAAATCCCCAGTGTAATATTTTGTGGGTTTGTTTTGAAATTGTCTTACTATTTCCTTATTTAGGGTCCCTTGTTAATGCTACCTTATTGTCACCAAATATTCATGCACTGTTTATTAGAAAATGGGCTTTTAATTTCCTGGCATCTGATTGGCTGGTACCCTTTCCAGGAGGGTACATTAACTTACAATAGATACCCAGGAAATAAAAAGTGCCAGCCCAAGTGCCCCTTCTCCCACACAAGTATCCTTGTGCTCACCCTGCTTGATCATTAACCAAAACTATCCCAGTGAATTTCAAACTGCTGCCATTTTTTTCTCACTTACTGTAGTGAGAGACACTGGCCCCCAATGCTCCGTAGTTCAGTGCCAGCTGTGAAACTAGACATCTTCCTCCACTGGGCTCATTTATGGCTACTTTTTTTTCTTTATTTCTTTTTCTTTCTTTTTATTACAATGCCTTCTTCTCCCATGCCCTGTGGTTGTCCATACCAGACTCTTGGAGAGTGGACCATGCTCTTGCTCCTCCCTTCTTCAGCTGGCTGCTCACTCCCTCCCCAAAACTGAAGTTGCTTGTCATTTTATGTGGATTGTGCTTACATGAACTTGTTCAGCCTGCATTACCATCACACCCATCTCTGGAAGGTATTCCCATTTAACAGTTTTTTTATTTTAAAAACAAGGGTCTGTTACTTGCTTACTTCTCATCTGCTATCCTGCTCACTGATGGCTCATCTGCTAACCTACTCTCTCTCTCTCACAGTGCGTGGTGCCCACACACATCGCTCCCTACTGACAATTGAAAGGATTCAAACCTATGCTCAAAAAAAACCAAAAACACAATCACAATAAAGTTCATCACAACAGTAGCTAAAATGGAGGTGTACAACATCATTCATAAATGCCAAATGTCAGGATTCTGGTGCAGCTGCTTTGGGGGGGGCACTTGATGGGGGGAGCCCTTTACTGCAGTAGTGGAGGGACTACTTAACAGAACCTTTTAGGTTTTCTCATTTATATTTAATTTTTTATACATTTTTTTTACGTAGTTGTAGGTATTTTATGAAACATCTTAACAGAGAGCCCATTTTTTAAGCACAATAATACCCTCCAGGGTGGGCTGTATAAGCAATACTGGACCTTCTAGGGGCTATAGGGCCCTGTGCTTGTGGTGTTGGACCTCATTACATCCCTGGGTGGTCTGGTATTGCCCAATACCACCCACCATGTTGGGTATTATTGCTTGCTTAGTGCTAAAACCCAATGATATCAGTTAAGAAGAAAATTAGAGTGAAGCTTTTTATGCAGGACTTCTGCTCAACTGAGAAGTACAGTAATAACATCAGTGTACTTCATACTGCACTGAGACACATCATCTTACCCCAAACAGAAGCAGAACCCCAAAGGAAATCAGATATGGTATCTCAGTTAAACTATATTGATAAACCATAATGACTTTCAGCTTGTTTGAACAGCAACAACCCAGCAGAGAACCATAGTAAGCAATCAACTTGTGCAAACACAACCATCACCACAGAGAATCAGTGCAATGCAGAACAATGTACCTACTTGCTCAGTAAAGCAGTCAGTCCACTACACTATATGAGGCTCCCATTACAGTTCGATATAGTATACTAGAGAGGCAGTTTGCAAGAAGAGCAATATGTAGCATGCATAAACGATACAAGAAGTCAGATATTTTCCATTTAGTTTGATTTTTGTAAATCTCTCCATTGCAGAAGCATGCATTTATAAGTCAGTGAAAAGCATCATGAGAATGCAAATTCTTAGAAGGGTAAGCTGAGCAGGAAATGTCTCACATAATTGTAAATTCTTTACTCTGTTACAGTCTATGCTCTACCACTGTTTAATCAAAATATGTACTATGATGTGCCAGAGCAATTATTCTCACTAAGTTTACATATTTTCTTTAATTTTCTCATTCTACTCCATCTTCTAGAAAGTATGACTGTAGTGTGTATCAGCACTGCTTGATTGACAAAAGCCCAAAAAAGGGCCATAGTGTAATCAGCCTGTGAAATCACTGTCAGCTCACACAATGGACCATAACCATTCTGCACAGGACTATCATGTCTTTACTAACCCACCCAGGCCACTGCAGAGCAGAGTATCAGATCCACATAACCATCTGATGTAACATACCAGAGAGGCAGTGCTGGAAGAAGAGCAATATAAAGCATGCAGGCAAACAAAAGAAGACAGACAAATTCCAGTTTTACTTTTTTGTCAGCATTTCCAATTCAGAAGCATGCATTCTAAAACCAGTGAAAAGCACCATGGGGATGCAAACCCTTGGGGTAAGCTGAACAAAAGGTGCCTCACATCACTATAAACTCTATACTATTCTACAGTCCATGTACTGCAAGTATGTAATCAAAATATGAACTGAGGTGTGCCAGGGCAATTATGTTCACTTTGGATTAATAGTTTCTTCAATACCCTTATTCCACTCCATCTTCTAGAGCTTACACCTGTATAGTATAAGTCACATTAAACTGTTCCACCAATGAGTTGGTTTAGCATTTTTTTTTAGTTGCCAGTACAATAGCAACTCATATTGCATTGCTTTTCAGTTCTTAACCAGCTGAAAAGCAAGGTTTATAAAATGTTTTTTCAATCAGTTGGAATGCATCTGCAGTCCAGTCACAATGCAATGCAAAGATAAGTTTTAACTCTACAGAAACAGTTTGTGCAGAGCTTTCTGCTGGATCCAGCAACACTTACCCAACACAGTTAGAAATGCTAAAACAACTCATTGGAGGAACAGTTTAGTGTGCCTTGTACTGTAATGTGTTTCAACCTGCTTGAACAACAGTATAGGACGCACTGAAAGATAGTAGAGCAGTGAGGGTAGCTATAAAAGAGAGACATGGGAGAAGGAGAAAGGAGTTTGGGAGGGAGGGAGAATGGAAGGATGGGAATGGAGAAGAGGGAGCGAGAACAGCATGGGTGGTAGAGGTGGGGTGGGGAAGGGGGACTACAGGTGTAAGTGGGAGAGTGAATTGAGTAGGGAGAGGAAAAATGAGAATGCTAGTAGGAGAAGTAATCATTTAAAAAGGAGGCAACCTCAGTAGAGTCATAAATCAGGGAGCTCATTAGTTTGAGAAACCTAGAGTGAAGCTTTTTATTCTTGGCTACTACTCAGCTGTTGTCCCTAGATGCCACTGACAGAACTGGTAAGTAATTAAATCAAAGTACCACTCATACTGAGATGCATCATCTTATCCCAAGCAGAAGCAGAACCCCACAAGAAATTAGATAAGGTATCTATATTAAAGGACCATAATGAATTTCAACTTGTCTGATCAGTGACAGCCCAAAAGGGAACAACAGTAAGCATTTGAATTGTGCTGTCACTGCCATCCCCACAGAGAACCAGTGCAATGCAAAATAATGCACTCTCTTGTTCAGTACAGCAGCAACTCCAGCACTGAACGATGATGGAGCAGTGAGTGTAGCTGTAAAAGAGAAATACAAGAGAAGGAGAAAGGGGGTTAGGAGGGAGAGGGAAGGAGAAGAGGGAGGGGAAAGGAAAAGAGGGAGGTAGAACAACATGGGTGGTAGAGGAAGGGGCAGGGAAGGGGGAAATACAGGTGTAAGGTGGAGATAGAAGGAAGTAGGGAGAGAGAACAATGCATAGTAGGTGAAGCAATCATTTAAAAAGGAGACAACCTCAGCAGACTCATAAATCAGGAAGCTCACTAGTCTGAAGAACAGGGCTAGTAGATGAGGGGTGGAGGTGTAAAAAATGTATTTATTAGTCTCAGAATAACAACCTTTTAGCTAATAGCTCATTTACGAAGGTTCTATGTGTTAAGAATTGATAATAGTATAAAACATATAGTTGCCGTACAATATGAACAGTACAATAAATATTGCTGCAGCACAAAACATAGTTACAGTACAGTATATAGCTGCATAACAATATACAATTGTAGTACAATAAACAATAGCAGTGATACATACATTAATTACTGGGGGAAGAAAGAATAGAACAGGGGAGGGAGGCACACATAGAGGGCATGATACAGTGTGGAAGTACAACTGTAGTGCAGTAAAGGTTTTTACAAGCACCATCAGCAGCGCATACCATTGGCAGTGTGGTTCGAGCAGTCAGAGATGACATTGTCAGGGAGTAGGGAGTACAGAGAAAAGAGTGAAGGGTGCCAAAAAAGGTGGGAAGGGACAAAAAAGCTAAGAAGATGTGGATGCTATGGGGGAGTCCATTAGTAGTGAAAGAAGGGCAGTGAGGCTTGGGGGGATTTGGGGAGTAAGTGCTTGTTGTCATATGTAGTCGGACAGAGCTGGTGATTGTGGTAGCTCTGAGGATCAGGATTGGCAGTCGCAAGAAGTCAGCATGGTCAGGTGCTGCCTTACTTTGTGCTTGAAAGGGCCAAGTTTAGGTTCTAACGCTATGTCCACAGGAAGAGCATTCAACCAACTTGGTGCTCTGCAGGCAAAGGAGCGCTACGATTGGGCTGTACAGCAGAAAGGGGTGGACAGGGCACTTCTATAATAATAATAATAATAACATACTTTATTTATATAGTGCAATTCTTAAATTCAAAGTGCTTTACATAGAAAAAATACATCACAGACAATATAAATACGATAATTAAAATTCTGCTGACAGCAATTAAAACCCACTGTAAATTTACAGAAATGCAAGATTAAATAGATGAGTTCTAGATATTCCTCGTCTGGTGCTGAATATTGGCCTTGGCGATGGGTGGTGTTAGTCTGATGGTGGATTTCTTGTCCAGGAGGCAGACCTGGTATTTGATTCTTTCCTGGAGGTTAAGCCAGCTGGTCTGTTCATACAGGTCACAGGTACTGTATGTGTAAGTTTGCTGGCACCTAGTGCCAGCCTGCAAGATTTATTTAGGGCTGTCCTTACTTGTTTTAGCACAGTGTCGGTTGCGGCACTGTAGATTATGATCCCGTAATCTATGACTGAGAGGAGCTGTTGGTTGCCTGGGATAGAGCTTCAGGGGTCATACAGAGTGCAAGAATTTAGTGGATCACCTCCCAGTATTAAGCTGGGAACCTATATTTGCTCTGGAAGTTTGTGGAAAAGTACTTGGCATGTGCTTCCCTGATAGCCTGGGTGCTGGATTTCAGAGTTGTTTATATCTTGTTAAATCCCCTTGGGAGTCAGGAGGCCTTATGTTGGTACAATGCAGAGTCCATGGCTTTTAGGCAAGCAAGTGGGGGGCTCTTGAA
This sequence comes from Neoceratodus forsteri, assembly GCA_016271365.2. Classification (NCBI taxonomy): domain Eukaryota; kingdom Metazoa; phylum Chordata; order Ceratodontiformes; family Ceratodontidae; genus Neoceratodus; species Neoceratodus forsteri. Next base: position 1,271,285,146 of record CM057453.1, read on the forward strand.
CATGACCTCCATATAGGGTGTGTTTATCTCAGACAGATGTAAATATGGAGTGGAAAATGCAGAAGGCACAGAGATCACGTGAGCACCTGTCAAACATGGCTGCTTAATCTATCTGCTCCTGGCCATGTCTGAGATCATCTAACTCCGTCAATTGATCTTTGCAGCCTGATGGGTTCATCTTACACATTACAAGAGAGCCCTGAAGAATGTGCAGTGACAGAATCAATTTTGAAGCATCTCATCACCGTTCAAACGTAAAAAGGAGCTCACCACATCCTCACCAGCACAAGCCTTCCTGCCACCAGGATGGCTACAGCAACCCACCAGACTATTATAGCCCAGACTGAAGTGCAAACTGCCTGGCTTGCAATATTGGCCACATTGATAGAGAGTATCCAAGCTACTGTGGTGGATACCTATGCAAGACTGACCAACTTGACCCACAGGGTAACAGAGATAGAGGCCAACCTTAACACACTCACCACCAGCAAGGTAGCCTGAGACCAGTGCTTTGTGGTTGCGGAGTGCAAAATCAAGTGGCTCATGCAGAAGTTAGAAGATGTCCCTGATTATAGCTTCTTTGGTCATATTCTACAAGAATTGCTGGGGGGCTCCAGTCAATATTATTCTTGGGTGTGACCTTAATCTACAGCAGCTCTTAATCCACTTTTAGACAGTACTGGCCTGGGAGCAGGGAGGAGGCATGGGGGCCCTGCACGTCTGTAATACCTTCCAGGTAGTGGGACTCAGGGACACTTGATGCATACTGCACACCCAGAAGCAATATTTCACTTATTACTCACCCGTCCATGACACACATAGCAGAACTGACATTATGTGGGTGTCCTCTGAGATGGTACAGAGAACATAGGGGGTGACACAGGGCAACATTCTGACTTCAGATCATGGACCAATGTTACTTTCTCTGGCCTGGGACAGGAAAAATGGCCACAGAAACACATGGCACCTAAACACTACTTTACTCCAGTAAGACACTATAAAATGGCTGTCCCAAGAGATACAGCAGTATTTCTACCTACTTGAGATCCCAACACATCAGTGGCTACACAATGGGAGGCAATGAAGGCTGTCCATAGAAACAGCATCATTGCTTACACATCTAGAAAACATAAAGTGAGAGACCAGGAGGCTAGGAGATTAGAGGAAGGACTCTAGAGACTTGAACATCAGGCTCAGGAATACCCAGAAAGAAAAGAGTCCCTTAAGCCCCAAATAACTGAGACCCATAATGCACTGGAGGCTATCACACAACATAAAATGGAGTACACCCTTTTTCATCTTAACCAGGCATACTTGGAGGCTGGGGAGCAACTCAAAAAACTCTTGGCTCACAGGCTGAGAGCTATGGAGCCGGAGAGGTATATCCACCTAATACATGCTGCACAGGGCCAAGTGGTTTACTCCCTAGCCCTAGTAAACCAGGAATTCCAGACCTTCTACTCTACACTTTATGTCTCTGAGGTGTCCTCCACCCCCTTCCAGTTTGAAGCCTTCTACTCTGACATTCACCTTCTCTGTATAATGCTGTAGGATGCTTTGAACATACTTAGACCAATCTCTGAACAGGAAGTGGAAAAGGTGATCCATTCCATGTCTAAAGGCAAGTCTTCAACATTAGAAAGGTTCCCCAGTGATGTCTTTGCAGCATATTCTTCCTTTGTGACCCCCCAAACTCACTAGAGTGTTCAATGAGGCATGCGAGAAAGGGTCCCTGCCTCCATCTTTCCATCAGGCATTGATCACCCCCTACCCAAGAAGAAGAAAGATAGCATCTTGTACTCCCAATTTAAAACCATCTCCTTTGTTAATGTCGATGAAAACATTTTTGTGAAAGTCATTGCTAAATGCCTGGATTCTGACATAGGGACTCTTATGCATCTAGATCAGGTGGGGTTCATACCCAGTCACCTGAGCTCTGATAATATTCATAGAACCCTGGACCAACTGAGGAAGCCAAAACGCAGACCCTGCCCACTGCCACCCTGTCACTGTATGCTGAAAAGGTCTTTAACAGGGCAGAGTGGGCATACCTTTTTGATACCCTGATGAGATTTTGATTCCCTCCATGATTATTTGCACAGATCAAACTTCTCTATCATGCTCCCATAGCCTCAGTCCTTACTAACTCCACTATTAACCAGGCATTTCTCTTGAAGCATGGAACTCATCAGGAATGGCCCCTATACCCATTTTTATTCCTCCTTGCAGCAGATGCCCTGGTGGCTAAAATCAGAATGAGTCCTGAGTTTCCAGGCATAACGGTGGGACAACAATTCATCACCAAATTAGTGTTTTTTTTTGTAGATGACATCCCCCTTTTCTTAACCAATATTCTATTATCTCTTTGGTCGCATAGTGCTATAATCTGTGAATACTCAGCCCTCTCCAGGCATAAACTGAATGGGGCCAAATCCCAGGTTATGCCCCTTAAGATTTCATGCACTCAGAACCTATTTACTGTTTATCCCTACCAATAGGCACTGGAGGGGGTCACCTGTATAGGTACTCAGATATGATCTGACATAAAAGACACAGTAGCAGCAAATATCAGTAACATCCTTCAAACTTGGCTCTGTACTGAGGAGTTGGAGATATGTCGAAGTTTCCCATTGGGGAGAGTAAATGCCCTTAAGATGGCAGCTCTCCCCAAACTCCATTGCACCCTGGTGAATCTCCCTGTAACACTCCCAAGCTCCTTTTTCAGGAAAGTTAACTCCAAAATGACCTACTTCATTTGAGAGAACAAGGCCCTCATTATAAAACTCCAAGTCCTCCAAACCCACTGAAAATATGGAGGGTTTGGTCTTCCCAACCTAAAACTAATGCATGAAGTGTCATCCTCAGGCAAGCCTTTCCTTGTTGCAGGCTGGATCTTTTATCCCCACCTTCAAAATGGACAGACATTGAGCTTGCACAGACTGGTGTCCCTTGTGCATAAGCACTAGTCTTACCAGACTGGAAACCTCTCCAGCAAGTGCCCCCTGTGTCATTCACACTGGGACCATTTGGAGAATGCTCATGATAAAATTGAAGAAGACTTGTAAAATCTCCTGGTTAAGTCCTCTGTGGCATAATCTAGAGCTCTCCATTAGTGATCAGCCACTATATTGGCCTCTTTGGATACAACGTGGGATATATATCTTAGGGGGTCTGTACCACTACCGCATATGGGTACTGAAATTGCTCGAGAAGCTACAGCAGGAATACATTCTCTCCATGACCCATTTTTGGAAATTCTTGCAGTTAAGGGGCCTCCTACAGACTATAATCTCTTCTCAATATGCTCTTTCTCCAGAAAGGTTAACTAAAAGCTGGCTATTACAGCTCAAAACATCCCAACACTTGGCTGGGAGTTTCCTGAACTTTAGAGCAAAATATAGCCCAACCTCACAGATCCTGGCCCCTAGGGATAAGTGGGAGGTAGAACTAAGCACAAACATTCTGCTCCAAGACTAGGCTCAAATAGGGTCAACAGTGTACGTAGACAACTGTGAACTGCAAGCTAAAAGTCTTGCAATGCAGGGAACTACACAGGGCCTACTGGACTCCACATAGGCTATACAAAGCATGAATAATGCCAGACAGTGACTGCTGGAGATGTAAAGCGCCCCAGTCTTCCCTTATTCCCATCTTGTTATCCTCCCCCTACTCAAACTAGGATAAACGTTGGTGCCAGTGTCATCATTTGACCCCTCCAGATCCATCTATCCCTACTATGGCCTTACTACTGTAGGTTTTCCTACTCCAAATCCCACACACTCCTCTATCCACCGTCTTTGGCTGAACAACGTACTGGTGACTGCCAAGCAAGCCCTTAGGAGTGAGAAAACGTGATCTCTGACTTCTAGATATGAAAGAGTAGTGCATTCCACAGTGGGGAACCTTACTCAATCTGATATTATACAATGGTGTGTGAAAATCCTGTCACCTCATTGGTCAAGCTTCACCCTTGACACGGGTGCCTCTGCTGCTGCAAGCAGCTGGGCGGACACCTTCTGTCCACCGGCTGCCTTCCTCACTGTACTGCCCGCCGATCACCAGACCGAAGCTTCACCCTTGACACGGGTGCCTCTGCTGCTGCAAGCAGCCGGGCAGACCCCTTCTGTCCGCTGGCTGCCTTCCTCGCTGTACTACCCGCTGATCACCAGACCAAAGGTATGCTGCAGAAACTGGACCTTCCAGAACCATCAACTCAGCCTGCTGATGGGCTGCTGCAGTTCTTTAATTCCCTTGCTACTGCTGTTTTCTCTGGACCTTAAGCTAATGTTATATTCTGATTGTGGTACTTGTTAAGTCTCTCCAAATTGTCTTGTAAATCCTAACTTAAACATGAACCTAAGCATGTTTACAGCAATTTTGCACTCCACAAGGGTAGTTTGAAGTGCAAGTTCATTTAGGCTGCAGATTTGTAGATTGTAAAATATTACAGCTTTCTTTGTTTTAAGGCCCAGTGGTAAGCTACCCTGGATCAGAAGCTAAGTTTAAAGTGATACAGTTTTTTCTGTTTAGAACAGATTCCATTTGGGTCACAGTTGTAAGCTTTGCCCTGCAAATAATTCAATTTCTCTTTCACTTTCTGTCCTTCTGTCTCCTTGCTGCTTGAATTTTTGTCCTCATTCTCCTATGTAGACCTGGTTTCTTTGTGCTTCAGTCCTAAGCTAAGCCTTGCAACTAATACCTTTTCTGTCTGCCTTTCTGTCTCAGCCATATTCCTCCAGTTAGAATTTCCTCCTGCTGTGAGGCGTCTCTGGGCCTAGACATCTACACCCTTTCTTAACTGTCCCCCTGTCACTACTCTTTGTTCTCATTGACCAGCTACTGGTGCTATAGCTCCTGCCTGTTAATTTTATGCTCTGAAGTGAATAACTCCTCCCCCCCCCGGGCTGTAAACACTCCCTCTCTTACAACTTTATAACCTTTGGCTGTTTCTGATTTCTCCCCTTAGATTCACCCTTGACACGGGTACCTCTGCTGCTGCAAACAGCCGGGTGGACCCCTTCTGTCTGCCGGCTGCCTTCCTCGCTGTACTGCCCACCAATCACGAGACTGAAGGTACACTGCAGAAACTGGACTGTCCAGAACCATCAACTCTGCCTGCTGACGGGCTGCTACAGTTCTTTAATTCTTTGCTACTGCTGTTTCCTCTGGCCTTAAGCTAATGTTATATTCTGATTGTGGTACTTGTTAAGTCTCTCCAAATTGTCTTGTAAATCCTAACTTAAACACGAACCTAAGCCTGTTTACAGCAATTTTGCACTCCAAGGGTAGTTTGAAGTGCAAGTTCATTTAGGCTGCAGGTTTGTAGCTTGTAAAATATTACAGCTCTCTTTGTTTTAAGGTCCAGTGGTAAGTTACCCTGGATCAGAAACTAAGTTTAAAGTGATACAGTTTTTTCTGTTTAGACCAGATTCCATTTGGGTCACAGTTGTAAGCTTTGCCCTGCAAATAATTCAACTTCTTTTTCACTTTCTGTCCTTCTGTCTCCTTGCTGCTTGAATTTTTGGGCCCACCCTCGCATCCCCCACCTTCAGCCTTTATTAAATACTCTCTCTCCCCCCTCGGCACTACCCCTAGCAATGTTCATCCTCCCCGCTCGCTAATATTGCAACTCCTCTTAAAGACACAGATTGCAGCTATTAGGCCTAACACTTGTCCTGTTTTCCCCTTTAAAGACATCTTCCTATTTTCACCATCTGCTTGCCTATCAGCTTTGCTTAGCACCTGTTCTGCTATCTACTGTGCAGTTCCATACCTGAGCTTCCTCCCTTGCTACCCTGAGTAATTTTCAAGTTGCCTTGGTACCCCCTGCCCTAGCTAATAACATCCTATCTTAACCTACATTTTATATCTTAAAATAGATCCACTGTGCCTGATCGGGCTCCCAGTGAGCGGCGTGGCTAATCCTGCCAGCTGCCCGTACCTCCATCCTTCTAACGAACAGGACACCTTCAAATCCAGTTAAGTGTCCCAGCTGCTCCGGGGTAGCACTGTGCGGGTTTGATAGGTGGTCACCTGCTGCCACCCTTCTCTAGTTGGACTGCTGATCTCTGCTTGGCCACTTTTTGGCCCTGCCTTTTCTCTGTCGGATTATCAGTCTCTGGGCTTCAGAGCCCTCTGCTTTGCATTGACTTTTGCCAAACATTACTGCTATCTGTCTAGTCTCCCATTGGTTCCTTATAAAATTCCGCCACTAGGGGTGACTTCTAACATATCTTGAATAGGTCTTCATTTCCTCACTGTAATCTTTACCACAAGAGGAGCCTCCGGCTGGTCTGCTTTCCGAATTAACCTTTGCGGGGCTTTACTTTCTGCTTCTCTGATCCACTTCTTCTAAATAATTGCTACGCTAGCAGGAAACACTTCATTATTTTTGCTCTATCTCTAATTTCAGCCAAGGGTTAAAACGATGTAACACGGTCACCCTTGGCAGTCTTAATTTTACACACACTATCTCTTTATCCCTAAGCGCTAATCCTCTGTCTCAGTATACCACTAGCCTTCCTACCCATGTCAAATAGTAACACTATGGTGAAGTATAGTCTGCTATGGGCACTCCTGTCATTTGTCATTTTACTCGGCCTGGATACTGCCACATGGGCACTCCCATGTAACCAAATGGCAAAAGACTCCTCAGAGGCTTAACGCAACTATAGTTTCTCTAACTTGATTGCAGAGACAAAGCCTGATCTTCAACCTAACCCTATCCTTCTTGTTAGAGGCAGCATCTCTTAACCTCTACATGCCAGGAGGAAGCTGCCATAAAGATGTGCTTTCACCCTAGCCTGCCACTGTGCAAGGCTTTGGTTCCTAGCCATGATCATTATTCTGTTATCTGGGGATGTCAAACTAAATCCAGGTCCACCTACCTGTTTCTTTTCCCCAAATGAGTTATCTGGCATGTCCAAGAAAGGATTATTAATTGCCCATATCAATATCAGAAGTCTTACCTGTCACCATGCAGAACTCGAGGCCTGGGTGAAACTCTACAATCCTGATGTACTCTGTCTCACAGAAACTTGGCTAAAACCTGGTATACCTGATGACTTATGCTCCTTGCCTAACTATTCCCTGTTCCGGCAGGATAGATCCTCATCCAAGCGTGGAGGTGGAGTTGCCCTATTCTTCAAAAACCACCTCAACATCTCTATTGTCCCGGCATCTGCCTCTCCCGCAGTGTGCGAATTCATACAGACAGCTATTGTATAGGGGGAAAAGAAGCTTCATATTATCTGTGCCTATAATCCCCCTGCTGGGGGAATAGTAGGTCTTCAACAACTCCTTGACATCACCTCCCAGACTGCAAATCATAATGAGGCTGTCTTCCTAGGTGATCTTAACCTCAGTTGGTTAGGATCAGCTCAAATATCCTTGCAGTCACTCACGCTTAGTTATAATTTTCACCAGTTGATCTCTGAAGCAACTGGAGCCACATCATCCCATCAAATGGGTACACTCCTAAACTGGGTGATGGTTAACCATATGGAACATGTGTCAAAAGCAGAAATCCTTGCAGATGCACTAACAGACCACTCACCAACTTTTTGTATCCTATCTATGGTTGCACCTCCACCAAGACTAATCACATTTACAAATCTAGCTCATATTGACCAGGATGCATTTCTCTATGATGTCTCCAATACTGACTAGACAGGTATCTATCAAACAAAGGATGTGGAGGTTGCTCTACAGATATTCATAAATGAATTTCTTACCATTCAATATAAACATGCCCCCAAGACTACTAGGAGGGTCAGAGGAAAACAGACGAGGTGGCTGCATAAAGACCTCCTTGCTAATCTGCGCCAGAGGGACAAGCTCTGGATTTGCTACAAACAAACTGGCCTACAGTCAGATCTTATTGTCTATCATGAACTAAGGAACAGATGTAAGAGACAAGTTAGAGCTGCTAAAAGCAAATACTGCAAGGACCTTCTACAAAGCTCAGCCTGCGACCCGAGGAAATTCTGGGCCCATGTCAAAACATTTCTGGGTACCTCGCAGGTCGGTCACTCCTGATGAAATGATCAGAAATGGGGCACATTGTAATGACCCTAGGACCATTTCGAACAGTTTTAACAATCTTTTCTCTGATCTTTCACACTATACCTTGGCTTTACAACCTAGTGGATCACACTCCAATCTACCTACCACACTACCATCAGACAACCATACTGCCCTATCGTATGATGCTCCTCCAGCACCACCATTCTATTTCAAGGCTATATCAAGAGCGGAAGTTCTGAAATTACTGAGATCCATATCTGCAAATACCAGCTCTGGTTCTGACTCATTGGAACCTCGTCTTCTTAAGCTGGCTGCTCCACTCATTGCCTCTCTGATTGCCAGAATCTACACTTTATCCCTTATCCATAGCACCGTGCTGGACCTATGGAAATCTGCAAGAGTAATGCCTGTCTTTAAAAAAGGTGACCCAAAGGACATGGCCAATTACAGACCTATAGCATTTCTCTCTGTCCTTAGCAAGATCCTAGAGAAAATAGTTGCATCACAGACCACTGACTACCTTGCACGCTGCAATCTCCTCTCAGACACCCAGCATGGTTTCAGAAAAGGTCATAGCACCACCACGGCTCTTCTTCAACTAACTACTGATATTCTGTCCAACATGGATTCTGGAAAACTCACAGGTGCCATCTTCATTGACCTCACTAAGGCTTTTGACCTTGTAGACCATCCCCTGCTTCTCTCCACTCTCCATAAATTCCATTTCTCTACCCCTATTGTGGACTGGTTCTGTAGCTACCTATCAAACAGGTCACAGATTGTCAAATTTAACTCCTTCCTGCCCAACCTTGGGGTCCCCCAGGGCTCTATCCTTGGTCCCCTTCTGTTCTCAATTTTTATCAACAATGCAGCTGAGGTCCTGGAATCCTGCTCAGCTATTCTCTACGCTGATGACCTGATCATCTATACTAGTTCTTCTAGTATTGCCTGCATAAACACATCACTTACTTCAGACTTCAATAAGGTCTTAGACTGGCTACTAGACCGTGAACTTGTACTAAATGAAAAAAAAGAAAGCCATGCTCCTAGGTTCCACACCGAAGATTAAGGCCTGTTCTAGTTTGCTGGAGGTTCTTCACCCAGGAGGATTTCCACTTGAAAATGTAACTTCCTTCAAGTACCTTGGGATCCTGCTGGACCAGTCCCTGGATTTTAATCTTCACATTCAGTCCTCGTGCAAAGCTGTAAACTCGAAACTGGGAGTAGCTTACAAAACGAACTACATGCTTACACCCTTGGCCAAATTAGCAATTGCCCAAGGTAGTCTGCTCCCAACCCTTACTTATGGTGCCTCTATTCATACCTCTGCCCATAAAACCTCCCTATTAAAATGGGACATAACTTATAACAATATATGCCGATTTGCCTCTTCATCGCCTCGACTCAAACATCACTGCCTTCTTTATAAGGATCTGAATTGGCTCTCACCCTCTGCCGGTAGACAATACTACCTTGGATCACTAATGGACTCAATCATCCAGGAAAAAAAAATCCCAGCTGGCTGCATTGCTGGTCCCTCAACCTTCCTCCCATGGCCTGCAATCAGCTGACAAATCCTTGCTCTATGTTCCGAGATGTCGGACGACTAAAGGCACAGGGGCCTTCCAATTCTCTTCTCCCAGGCTGTGGAATGCTTTTCCACTCGACTTCTGGCTGTCTCAGTCTCACTTTGGATTTAAAAGTGAATATCATCATTATCTGTCCTTAGCTGATGCTTGTACGTGCTTTGACCCAACCTGAAGCTCCTGAGATTTATCAGTAATGTCACCCCTGCTCTAATCCATCTCCAAGACTGTCTCCTCTTCCCCTCTCCATATTTTTCCTTCTGTTTGTAAATAAATTCTTGACTACAAGCTCTCTTCCTTCTCGAACCTTGTTGCTGACCATCCACTGTTGTTTTGCCAATTACCACCCTTGACCTTTCTTCTGTCAGTCTTTCTTGTTATGTCTGAACATTCCTCACATTTCTCTCTATATAACTTTACTATCTTATTAGCCCTTTCACTCCACAGGTTGAGTCTGTGGTTTCTGCACTTATTATATATCTTACTGCCATTATCTGTATAATGCTTGCCATTATTTTTTGTTGTTTCTACCCATTGTATTTTTGTAGCACTGCTGTACTGTTCCTCTATGTGTATTATTGTACCCATGTTGCTGTTGTTCAACTGTTCTCTTTTTGTTGTACTCTCCCAGGTCGTGCCTGAAAATAGTCATTTTATGGGTAGTGCACCTACCCGGTTAACAAAAATTAAATAAAAATTAACTTAAAATAAAACATGTCACATGACCATGGGTAAATCCTGCATAACCCATGGCTGAGGAATGGCATTTATAAAAAACATAATAAAACACATTTTACATTTATTTTACATATAGGTCCATTGTACAATCGCAATAAGGCACTCAAGTGTGTAAGTTATTGGGTGATTTACCCACTTCTTGTGTGGTTAAGTCACTCGGCTACACCTCGTGACACACCACACAAGGTGTGGGTAAATCCCCAATAACCCACACCCTGTTGTGCCTTATTGCTTAAACATTTGGGGCCCCTTTTTTGCCTTCAAGAGGGCCTCCAGCTCTACTTTCCCTCCAGAAAGGTGAAAAACTCTCTCAGGAACACCCTACTCCTAGTTTGCAGACAGGAAACTACAGACTGTATGTTCTAGTTCTAAATTTCAATGATAACCAACAGACAGCTACCTCCAACTGTTTAACAGTATTGCTGTCACTACTCCTCCCTTCTCCCCTTCTCCCCTCCACTCCCCCACCTCAAAGGGGAGGCAATAATATTCCACTCATGTAGTAATAGGTACTGTCCCCCCTTGAACATTATATGGCATCGTAACCTGGAAGTTACTCTCATAATCCCGCATTACTTACTGGTAACCAATTTACAATACCTAAATGAAGTGCTCATCTCATGAGATTGTTGGGCTGCTCCCCCCATCTATGTGGGTAATTTCCAAACTACTCACAGAACCAGTGGACATAAAAAGACCTCTGAAGCAGGATAATCCAAACTCCTTACATTGACCACCTCCATATGGCAGGTAGTGCTCCTCTTTGTATAACTGGTCTTACTGAGAGCCATGTATGGAGCTCTGATATGTACCCTCTGTTACAAATATTTCAGCATACTGCCAGGGTCTTGTGTATTTTCCATTTATGTATTATTTAGATAGAACAGAAAATAAGTGTAATCTTTGTATGATTGGCCCATAGCACCTGCATAAAACAGAAGTGGCACTGACAATTATATTCAGTTCCTTTGACCCTTTCTTGTAAATACGTGAACCTTGTTGTGGATTTTGATATGTGCATCATTTTGTTTGTCTGTATAGTATAAGAAAATGTAACAAAAATCTCTATGGAAAGAAACAGAAAATAGAGAAGGCACCATTAATATAATTGGTTGCATAGATTCAGGACCAGTTAGTGTATTAGAAGTTACAAAGTAACAAACACTGGTTGAGAGACCTAAATGACCTTCACCAGATATATTTGGAGGGGGCAGTGGTTCTTTCAAACACAGAAGATAATATTGCTGTCAATAAGTGTGTAAAGCCAGCCTGGTGGCACTGAGGGTTGAGGTGCTAGACTACACACCTCGTGCCATGCCAGCAACCTGGGTCCGGGGATGGACTCAGGAGCTGGGGGTCAGAAGAGAAGGGAGAGAATGGACCATCCAGAGGATCACTCTCCTGTTCCTGGGAGGGATCATGGGGCTGCTCAGTGTCCTGGCGACCCCCGATGGAGATTGGGACTACTGTAGGAACACCAGCCAGAATGTAAGGGGTGGGAGTGCAGCAGATACCAGCAGGATAGCTGTGCGCAGGTGTCATTGCATGCCACACTCCCAGGGGAAACACTACACAAAAAAAACATCCTCGGGGATAGGTGACGGCACCACTGCCCCAGTAGCCACACTCCAACTACGGGACATCCTCCTCTCCTGGGTCAAGCCCAGCCTGGTGCATTAGATTGTAGATAGAGCACCCTTGGTGGATAGGGTGGCCCTACCTCATGAGGGTTCAGAGCCGGGGGGGTCCACCGGGCTGGTGACAGGAAGATGGAGATATATCAGGTAAGGGTAGTAGAGAGAGTTCCTTGAGGGATGGTGCAAAAATAGACAATAAAAAAAAATAATAAGTGTGTCAAGGAGATAACCAGCTTCAACAATGTGGTATGGGTGGGATGAGAGGACCCAATCAATGAGGGATTTGTAGGAGGAGTTGGTGTTGTGATTGGTGGGATTGGAGAGGAGCTGCATGAGGTTGTGAGATTGTATTTGATTGGCACTTTTCTTGACAAAGGATAGAGGCAATTGATTTTCAGGTTGTCAGAAAACAGGCATTCACTGCAAGAGAAGAAGGTGGACAGTGAGGATTGGAGGCTGAGAATGGAATCTTCAAATATAGTTACTTGGTCTGTGGCACTGCCCCTGATACTCCCTCTCTAAATTCGACACCCTACTAAACTCGTTTTGCTATTTCACCCTTCCAGAACTCACCACTGCTCCCTTTTCTCTACTCTCTCCATCTTGCCCCTATTCCACAGGAGACATATCCACTCCTTGTCTTGCATTGCCAAACACTGATTTGGGCTACCCCCCCTTACCCCTCCTCTGGCCTATCCCCCACTACTCACCTCTCCTATGCACTGTGCTCCTGGGACCCCCATTTTTCCCTTCTTTCTCCATTCTCCATCTCCACTCTACCGCTGGAAAGTCAAGCCTTCTCCTACCACCTCCCTCTCCTTTAGAATCTTCTTCCTCCCTACCTTAGAAATGCTATCTCTTTCCACTCCCTTAAAAGGGACTTCTTCCTGCCTCCCCCTGCTTATGTCCCTCCTCCTCCACCCTTCCCCATAGCCTTGTCTAATATTTCTGTCATGTTCTCTGGATAATCAGGAATGTCCTTTGAAACTCTCATATTATATGGCAAGGCAAGGCAAATTTTATTTAAAAAGACTCCCATCCCGGAGGTTCTGGGCACCAAACATATTAAAATTCCATACAAACTCAATCAATAAGTATATATACACAAATAACACACTATTGGACATAAATATACAGTATTACAACAATTATTATAAAATTTATAAATACTACCCTCAGCAACAGTTACTAACTTGAAAACAGCCATGGACCAGTTAAAGCATAAAAATCAGGAACCAGGATAAGGCTATAAAGCACAGTACAGGAAGGCCTGATTATACAAGAAGGCCTTGAGGTGGGCTTTGAATATGTCAACAGAAGGGGCCTCTCTAAGAGCTGGAGAAAGCGAATTCCACAGGATGGGGGCGATGACACTAAATGTTCTGTCGCCTGCTGTTTTTAGCCTCATCCTGGGAATCGCAAGGAGGCCCCTAGAGGAGGAGGAGACCGAGACAGCATGTGTAAGAAGGTCCTTCAGGTAACCAGGGCCCAAGCCATGTAGGACCTTAAAGGTTAACAAGCCCACCATAAAGAGGACCCTCCACCTGACCATCAGTCAGTGCAGCTGACGCAGCACTGGGGTGATATGACAGTACTTAGGCTATCTTGTCAACAGCCTAGCTGCGGCATTCTGCACCAGCTGCAATCAGTGCAGGGTACCCCCAGAGATCCAGAGATAAAGTGCATTACAGCAGTCAAGCCTGGATGTCACAAAGGCATGAACCAAAGTGGGGAGGTCCAGAGATGGAACTAGGGGCTTTATCCTGGCAATATTCCTCAGATGTTAGAAACTGGTACGGACAATGGATGACACCTGAAACTCAAGTGTCAGTCCACTGTCAAGAATAACGGCCAGATCACGCACCCTAGAGGAGGCTTCAATGGTAGAGAGCTAGGAAAAGGCCCTGTCTCTGCACCAGAGGCCAACCTATCATGCTCTCTGTTTGACTCCACCACCAGTACATCCGTATTATTGGGGTTCAGTCACAACCAGCTGGAGGCCATCCAGTCATTGATCTCAGCGAGGCAGCTGTTACGCACTTCCATTGTGCAAGATGTTCCTGAGGCAAAGGAAAGATACAGCTGGGTATCATCAGCATAGCAATGACAATCCAAGCTTCCTAATGAGCTCTCATAGAGGCAGCATGTACATGGTGAACAACATCGGCGATAAGACCGAATCCTGGGGAATTCCACATGACAGGAGGCTTGGGGGGAGGAGGAGAAATTCCCCATCACTACCCTTTGCCTCCTGTTAGATAGAAAAGACTCAAACCAGCAGATGACAGTGCCAGAGAGTCTGCAGAATTCATTTAGGTAATCAAGTAATACACGATGGTCCACTGTATCAAATGCTGAAGAGAAATCGAGGAGGACGAGAATTATCCACTCCCTCGATCTCTTGCCCTAAGGAGGTCATTGTGCACCTGAACTAACGCAGTTTCTGTGCTATGTCTTGCACAAAACCCAGACTGGAGTGGCTGTTATAGATAATGTGCCATGAGGTGCTCCTCAAGCTGAAGCACCACCACCTTCTCCACAATCTTACCCAATAATGGAAGATTGGAGATGGGACAGTAATTTGCCTTGATGTCAGGATCCAACGATGGTTTTTTTCAGAAGCAGTCTCACCAATGCCTCCTTCAAGTCATCAGAAAAGACCCCCTCCAACAAGAAACAGTGGACAATCAAGGCAAACACTGGGTCAACGGAGTCGACACATCCCATTAAGAAATGAGTCGGCACCGGGTCCAGGTCACAAAAGGTGTACTGTAGCTTGGAAGTGATCTCAATGACCTCAGCCACCTCTACCAGTCTAAGCTCACTCCAATCAGGTGGAGTGCTCTCCAGATGCCCATGGTGTCCACTGTTGGCCAAACTATGGCTCACTGGCAGAACCCCCTGCCTGATGGTGGACATCCTGTCCAAGAAGAACAGTGCAAACTCCTTGCATAATGTGTTCAAAAAAGCTACTTTGTACTGCAGACAGGAAGGATGGAGAAGCCTTTCCACAGACCAAAAGAGCACAGTTGGTTGGTTCCTCCCAGCAGCAATCTCCCTGGACAGGAAATCTGTCTTCTTATGGTTGATTGCCCCCTGGTATGCACCGTAGTGCGCACACAGGGCCAGTTTGTCCACCTCCAGACCAGACTTCCACCAGCAGCACTCTAATCTCTTACCCAAAATCTTCATTGCCTTGAGATCCCCATCATACCAAGGGGACCTCAAATGAGAAGACTTGGGTCATACATGGACTGGTGCGAGGGAGTCGAGCACACCAGATGTCACCTTATTATAGGCATCAATGGCTACACACACACCTCCAACGCATGCACTGTCCATGCTACATAGATCAACCACAGCAAAAAACCTTCGGGGGTCAACACCCTTAAAGGGCGGTAGCTGACCATCTCAGTGGAGGGAGAGCTCTCAGGGGGGGCCCCAAACAGGAACTCCACCGTGCAATGATCGGACCAAATGACCCGATCAGTCCTGAGACTGTTTATCTCAAGCCCCAGCATGAACACCAGGTCCAACGTGTGGCCACCCTGATGGGTCATGGAAGAAACTACTTGCATCAGGCCCAGAGATGACATCATTTGGAGGAAGTTGTAACCAAGCCAAGAAGATTTGTCATCGGCCCAAACATTGAAGTCCCCAGCACTAAACATCTGGGGTCCTCTAATGTTTCACTGATGATGAAATCGGCCACCTCCTGCAGGAATCTCCCACTGCCCCAGAAGGGTGGTAAATCAGGAAAATCCAGCAACCTGCTCCCAGACCCCCATGGATGGCCATACAGTCAAATGAACCCAGTGCTCTCACTAGGTGCAGGGTGAAGCCTAGCTTGGATCTAAAACAGATGGCTATCCCCCACCTCTGCATTCTGCTCTGGGGCAGTGCACTATGGTATACCCTGGGGGGGGGAACGGTGGCCTCTAAAACCAGGCCAGCATCATCACTGATCCAGGTCTCCATAATGCAAACCAGATCGACCAAAGAAACCAAGTCCGCAATAATTGCAGTCTTATTTCTGACCGGTCTGGCTTTGCAAAGCACTGCCCTCAGTGGATTGGTGGACAGTGCAGCCCTTCTGACTACCTGCCCACTCAGTCTAGTGGGAACCCTGATGATGGGAACTAAACATGTCTGGCCTCTCTCTAGAACCCGTCTAACCCCAGGGTGCCTTCTGCACCCAGCTACCTTGATCCTACCAGCCACCACAGTGCATGGGGCACCCAACCTGATCAAACAGTATGGTTACTCTTTATTCCAACCTCCCTACAGTGCCTTGCTGTGGTGACAGACACTGGGAGGTTGAAAAAAAGCTGTAAATCGAGCAACTGGGATGCCCCATGCACTAGCCTAGCCCGACCAAGGCCCTCACACCTTCCCAGACACATCTCTCCTGACTATGTAGTCCCAGATCCCCAAAATACCAACCCCACAAAGACAACACGCACCACTAACACACACTACAACAATAAAGAATCCTATACCACACACTCCATACACACATACAGAATTAACTAAAACACAAACTATCCCCACCCACAGCTGAAACCACCCCCACCCAAATCAAAACAGGTAAAATCCAATATCTAAACTATAAAAGTCCTAGAGAGAAGGTTTCAGGTCACATAGAATGATTCTACTGCCAACCACTTTGAGAGAAGAGCACTCTCACTGCCCCAGTCTCTTCATAGTCACAGTTCGATAATGCAGTAATAAAACCTCACCAACTGCATGCAGCCACAACAGGGAAGACCTGTGTATCCTCAGTCAATTTCTGGAGAAGTAGATCTTTGGATCCCTTATCAATAGATCTACTGGGGCAACACACCAAGTCCCAACAAATGATTCTCCACCTTAGCCCATGAACAGCCGAGTTCAGTCCATGACACTGCCAAACAATTTGGAAAGGACTCCATAAAGATGTTCTGCAATGTTCCAAGGAAGATCACATCAGCAGACTCTTGCCCTGGGAGCACTAGTGTGGACACACCCTCTGTGACCGCATGCCCCAGGAATGCAGTCTGGCTGGTCCAAGGAAAAACTGCCCTTGATGGCCTTCTTGTATGATGTAATAAGAAGCACCAATGAGGTGCACAGTTCTCAAGGCATTGGAATCCACACCAAAAACCCTGCAGAGCAGATCTACCTCCACTGAAGGTGGAATTCCTCAAGCGATGGCCCCTCCAATGATTAAGAGAGCACCTTAGCAAGGTGCTGTAACAGTCCTGGACCACAGCCTAGTCAGACCAAATGACATGGAACAGGCAGTATCAGAGGAGTACAAGGGACAACCCTAATCCAGCAACCAGGATTCCCGAGCTGCAGTACACTTAGAAGGTGAACCAAAATCTCAGAGATGATTGTACTTCCCTAAGGGTTTACAAACTTATATGTAATGTATGTTTACTTCTGATGTAAAATCTGTGTTTGAACATGCATATTGTTATATCTTGTCAAATTTCCCTGTCTGTATTTGCTTCTATAGTTTACTTTGAGTTCTCTGAATTTTTCCCTCTGTACCCATGTCCCTGGGTCACACTTGGAAACGAGTCTTGGCTCAGTGTGCCTTTCCAGGTTACCATAATTTAAATAAAAAGTTTGGAACCAGGGCAGCAGTAGACACAACAATGAATACTGAGATGGAAGAAGAGATAAGAACTGCCACAGGAGGAGTTTGTTTGAAAACAGCATGGAGGACCCATGTATGATGTTGAGACTGACATACATGACTACTGCTTACCGACTACCACATATTATGGTCCTGATGATGGACTAGGTATAACCAGCAATGGCAGCATCTACATCACAGGATTCAGAGATGATCAGGATGTCTGACTCATTCAAGGCCCACAACCTACATGGATCCTAGGAGGGGAGGGGAAGGGCAGTGATAAGCTTAAGAGGTTAGTATGTTTTTCAAGGGGGGAGGAGGGCTGAAGGGAGGTAGAAGGGAAGGAGGAGAGAGAGCTTTAGCATGCTTCATAGTTGAGGAAAGAAGAAGAGAGGAGGCTACTGCTGGGTACGAAAGGGTAAGAGAAGAGGTAGAGAAGGATAAAGGGGCAGTGGGGGAGGAAAAATCAGGCGAACAAGAGTAGAAAACAGAAAAAAACAGGAGACACTAGGGAGAAAAGGAAA
The DNA here is from genome assembly GCA_016271365.2 of Neoceratodus forsteri. NCBI lineage: Eukaryota > Metazoa > Chordata > Ceratodontiformes > Ceratodontidae > Neoceratodus > Neoceratodus forsteri. The sequence continues at coordinate 1,271,303,282 of CM057453.1, forward strand.
AGGAGAAAGTGAACAGGGAACCAGGGTACACAAAGCAGGGCAGAGGAAAAACAGATGGATAGTAGATTGGAGAAGAAAGTAGGGAGAGGCATTTAAGGATGAGGAGAGGCAAGGAGGAGCAAAAGACAGACAGAGAGGGATGACAGCTAATAGATTACAACTAATCATTGGGGAGGAAGAAAGAAAAGGGAAAGGGTTGGAGGGGGGAGTGAGAGGAGCAGAGAGCAAACTAGGAGCCATGTACTACAAGGATATATCGGGAGGGGTAACTCAGGGAGGGATGCTATCTGGGGTAAATAGTAACCAGAGGGATGGGATAGGCAGAAGATGACTGGGAGATGAATTCAATGCAAAAGCATTGGACACAATCCGTCTAAGAACAGGCAAATTATGGCTGGCAAAGTATGTAACAATATTGTTACAATGGTTGTGAAGAAAACAGACAGTTGACTCAGGGAGTACTGTAAAGGCTACAGTAACACTGGCAACTAGATTATACCTAAAGCAGAGACCAGTGCATAAAACATTCAACATAAATGAGACTACAGCAAGTTACATAACAAATATTAGGATAAATGTAGCTGTCTTGATAGCACATAAACAGATTGCAGTACTTTCATGTCTTGGTTGTGGGAGGTCAGCACTGCAGCTAAGAAAAGGAGAGAGGAGAGCTTATTCAGGTAGCGGACCAGTTTTTAGGCTGCATCAGTCATTCAGCAGATAAGAAGTGGGTTATTGGCCAGTATAAGCCACCTAATTGTCAGCTAATGCAGCTCACAGAGCAATGAAATAATATGTCTATTGAGTAAGCAGACATTTTGGGGTGTCGTTATATGGGTGCTTTTTAGATACTCTATTACACTCCTGCCTGACAACACGCTACACAAAAGGAGATGTATATGCATGTCCCAGGAAATATCTTGTAACCAGGTCACAGAGCAGAGCAAATGTGCATTGCACACAGAAGTGCAGCTCTGCCGTATTCCACCCATGTCTCAAAGACTCTGGTGGTCCAATGGTTTACATCCTGACCCCATACTGGTTGCCATTGGGAGTCCTTTAGATTGCCAATAATTTCCCATAGCTATAAGTGACCACGGTGAGTAGATGGTTTCCCCCTCCCTAGCCTCAACATTTTCCTTAACTTGGTTGTCTAGCAGTTCCCCCAGAACATGGCTGGACCACTGGACTTGTGCACCTGGTCATAGCATGACTTTCTCATAGCCCTTGGCTTTTAATGTACAACAACCACTTTATCTGAGATCAAGCCTGTGGCAGTTGACATATCTTTGTGCCATTTGAGTGGCCTCTCTGCCTGCTTTGCAAACCACTTACAATGACTTTTGCAAATGCTTAGGAAGCAGGTGTACTGCAGCCCCATTGTACGTGACTTAATGGGGTCAGCATCTCATTGCTGGAGCTAATATGTTGCAGCAAACACTTAGCATCAGTCTGAGTGACTTAGAATTGGCCCCCACAATCCTCAATGCCTCATTTTGCACCAACTACAGATTGATCTCTGCCGAAAAGCCCACATAAAACATTTTGTAATAGATGAGTTGTGAAGTGACAGAAACATGTATTATTGTTGCTAGGCCATCATTGGGTAGGAAAGGGCATCATTAAGCAATATTCATTAGATGATAAAAGTCATCTCTAATGACCACTTGTTGCATGGGTTGCCACAGCAACATGCTTTCTTATTCAGTTCAGCCAGCCATTTCTGTAAATTTTCTGGCATAGTTCCCAAGTGGTGATGAATCATAAATAAATATGAGTTGAATACTAGCTAGGCAGCTATGTATTATGAGGCTGCACTTTTGTTAAGGGATAATGGGGATGTCAAAAACCATGAGTGAAAAGCTTGAGTGGTTTATTATTGTCACCATAACCTTGAGATGAACTCACAGTATGCCCTAATAATTACTTTTATAATGTATGGATGGAGAAAGATACTCATTTTGAATTCCTACAGCATTTTTACTTGGTTGATGCTTTAAATAAACATCAAATACCTTTTAAATAACTGTTGTAAATGAGATGTCAGTCTCAAAGGTTTTAACATCTCTAAGTGCAGATTACTATTACATCCATTCTATACATTATAACCCTTTTTTAAATTTCACTCTGAATAATTTTGATTTCACAACTGAAGTTGCATAATGCTATTTAAGCACTGTTTCAGTTGTATGTTATTAACTGTAACCTCAGGACTTAAAAATCTCCCAATTAGGGCATGACTAGAGCATTCCAACTATGGTAGTGCATGTTTTTCTGTTACTGTTCTCAAGGGACTCACCCTTAAACCATTGATTACATTCACTGTAAAAATTGCATTAATGCACCAGTCAGGGTGCAGTTTAATACCACAAAAGTATGGAAATGTGGTGATAGGGTTTTCAGCCCTAACTCCTTAGCCTTCCAAGCAGCAAAAGGACAAGACCACACCAGCATCACCTAAGACAAATAAATGTTTCCAGATAACACAAATGCAGTAGAACTGATGTAGTACCCAGGGCCAGACTGTGGTAACTTGAGACTCTAGGAGACTCTAGGCATAGGAGAAATCTGGGGCCCTCCTCATCACAACCATGCCTCTTTGGCTTCACTATGATTGTGCCCCTTCTTTGTGATCATGCTCCTTGGCCATTTCCTATCAGTAACTGAAATTTTAAAACATATTTTCTTACTGTCCCTAAAAGGTGGCATAAAACCTAAATGACCTAACTAAAATGCTTCAGAATGAATTCAACTAATAATATTAGTATGAGAAGACATTAGTCTGAGTTTTGACCATTTAGAGAAAATAATTACTAACTGGCCTGGTAAAAATATGTTTTGGAATATGAAACATCATGATTTGCACGTCTGCAAAGCTCCCCAAACACACACATGTGCACTTGCAATGTGGCTGTTACCATTGTGTCCTGTGAGGTAGTATGAACCAGTATGTGGGAGTTTTGTTGGGTAGGGTAGGGACCCATTTCTGAAAGAGCCTAGGTCATGGGTGGTGTAGGAGTTAAGTTGGTGGTTTACATGACGAGTCATGAATTATAGAGATTATGTTGCAAAATGAGTGAGTGCTGGAAGAAATCATTCTCAGGATCAAACATTTCTGTTATTGATAAGTAAGCCAGGATCAATAAAAGGTTTATTGATGGGGGTTCTGGAAATACAGTATGTTCAGTTCACTCTAAACACAGAACTACATCAATGCCAGAACTCTAAAATGAGTGGGATGAGGGAATACAAAAGTGTAAGATTTTTAACTGTACCATTGAAACACATTGTACATTTCTTGATTTTAGGAGTGAGCTTAAATATAAATATAAATAATAAAGCATACACATTGAATTACACTGTTAATCTTTTATATTTAAGCATAAGACTTGATTCTATGTGTGTGTGTGTGTGTGTGTGTGTGTGTGTGTGTGTGTGTGTGTGTGTGTGTATGGTGGGGGGGAATAAGCAAAAGAAATGGGCCTGTTCACATCTTACAGATCAGCCTGGCCAGGGGCCCCCTGAAGCTATCTGCTGCATTTAACACCTAATCAGGTAGGTGAGAAGCATGTCCCATTTCAGTCCCTGCCTTTCTCAGATTATCCAGAAGTTGAGTCCATTATCAAAAATGCAACTCAAGCAAAAGAAAAGGAGATATAGTAAATATATGTCGGGGATTACTGGGGACCCCTTGGCAGGCAGGGGCCCTAGGCACATACCTATATTGCCTATGCCTTAATCTGGCCCTGGTAGTTCCTTCAAATGTATTCATATGGCATGCTGCAATCCCTTTTTTCTGTCATCCAAGTAATACATATCAAGTTTTTTTTTTTTTGGGGAGGGATCTCCCTCAGAACCCTGCAGGCCCTGTCATCATAGTTTATTTACAGCTCAGCTGGAACACATACACAGGATTGAATTCTTGCTGTGTCTGTCCTTGAGACAGTCCACAAATGGACATAAAACAGAATGTCACTCCACCCACCCTGACTTGCTAATCTGGCACAGTTTCTCCCTCGTGTTATCTGAGTGGTGATGGGTATCTCCAGACTGCAGCTGGGCTGTTTCTATTTTGCTCATAGTTTTTCTTTTGGTTATACAGTATGTATTATGCACTGGGAAAGCTTAGCTCTCGATAAGTTGTCAGGTATACTGAAATAAGATAGCACAAACTGGTTTTGCTATACTGGAATATGTTTATAGTTAATGTCCTTTTCTGGTCCTGCTTGTTGCTGATAGGGAGGGGATCCTCTCATGCCACCCCGTGGTAGTGACCCACAGAATGGAACTGTTTTTTTCCCCATAATTGAACAGAGGGAACAGCACAGCACAGTACTGAAGTACATGATCAACATCTGCCCAACCCCTGCTCAAACAAGAATTGATCTGGTGATTAAATTTTATTATTGTTATCGACTGTTTTTAAACTGATGTTTTGGTGTGGGTTGCTAAAGTCTTTGTTGTACTATATATATATATATATATACACATGAAACACAATTACACATGCCCCCAAAATGCAAAGCATCATGGGAAACACATGCAAATCCCCATGAGAGAATTGGACTGGCTCAACTTTAAGCAGAATTGCATGGTACTGGAAGTCCTGACAGTACAATCAGCAAAGGCTAGGCCTTTGCTGATTGCACAGTGAGGCCTTCCAGTATCACGCAGTTCTGCTTAAAATTGAGCCAGTCCAAATTCTCTCATTGAGATTTGCATATGTGTCCCACGATGTTTGCATTTTTGGGTATGTGCAATTGTGTTTTCTTTGAAATTTGGCTGTATGGCCAGTATCCTCCAGAATAACCCATGCCTCAGGGCATTTGCTCTGGGATTCTTTTGTTTTATATATATATATATATATATATATATATATACATACATACAAAGTGGCATCTCCAGGATGAAACGCATCTTGAAAGTTTAAGCACTCTCTGCAGAATGTTAGAAGATCCCATTGAATAGCAATGTAATTTCAACAGTAATTAGTCTCCTTTGTCTTCAGTGAAATGTGACACTGCCAAGATGAAGTGAATGCCACAGTTTCCTGTATGACAAAGGGAACCAATCTACTGCTGAAATTACATTGCTTTATTCAGTAGGTCTGCTGCAGCATACTGCAGAGGCGTTAAAAGTGTGTTTCATCCTGGGGATGCCACTGTATCTATCATATATATATATATATATATATATATGAAGATATAGTGATGAGGGATTATGGAATAAACTAGTTATTTTGTCCCGGTGACCTCGGGTAACCTCACGAGTGGCGTAGCGTAGCGGAGCCATGAGTGATTTACCCGAGGTCACCGGGGACATGTGAAAATAACTAGTTTATTCCATGGTCCACCATCGCATGTGCGATTTATGCAATGGGTTTTGTGGTGATGTTTATGATGTTTCTGGTTAAACTGTGTGTGGTATGTAATTTTATTGACGGAGGACTATTTGGTTTTCATGGTGGAAGGTTTTTTTTTTATTGCTGTGTGAATGGGTGTATGGTTGTAGGATTTGATTGGTTGTAGTGGCTGGAGAGTGCTTGGTGTGATGTGATTGGTTGACGTAACGTGGGAAAGTAGTTTTGATTGGCTGGAGGGGCATGTCTTACAGTGGGAGGGTTGGAGTGATTGATTTGCATGTGAATTGCTGTGATTGGGTGTGCGTGTGGTGAGCGTGCTTTGTGATTGGTTGGTGGGAGTGGCTGAGATTTGTGGCGCAGTTTCAGGAGAAAGGAGTTCGAGGAGGATGTGCTGTTGGATTGCTCGAGGTGGCGGCCTTTTGGAGAGCAGGACTTCATGTTTGGTGTTGCCGGAGAGCGTTGCATTGTTGTGGATGTCGAAGTACTACAGCGTCAGTCGGTGGATGTATGGAAGAGTTTGAGGAGGACACTGTGGATTTTAGTCGTGGCGTGCTGTTTTCTTCGTTGATCGACCATGGAGGAAGATTTCGTGAAGATCTAAAGAATTTGGAGTGGTATCCTGTTTGGGTGTTTCATTTTTGTTCGAGATTGATGTATTGGGGCTTTTTTTATTTTTATTTTTTTTGGCATGTCGGACTTTGGCTTGGTGGATTGGAAGGAACAAGACTGAGAAGGTAAGTTTTTGCAACATTTATTGAACAGAAAAACAAACAGTAGCATTTATTTTTGTTGTACAGAGCAGAATTTCCATAGTTTAGAACACTGTATGGGTTTCTGTGATTTTTGCAACTTGCAGTAAAGAGTTCATTTTCAGAAAAGAAGAGTTTTGTAGAAGATTTGGGTATGGGGGTTGAGGTGGGGTAAGGGTAGTGGGGTGAGGGTTAAGTTTATTTTGTGTTGTAGTCCATAGGGTTTGATAGAGTATTTTTACTGTGTAGAATGTGTATTTATTTTCCATTTTCTGTTAATTCAGATCGTCTTTCTGCTAGTAGTTGGTCTGTATTCCAAAGATGGTGAATATCCAGGATGTGTTTTGAAGAAAGGAAAGTCCAGTTTTTGTTCGAAATTTGTTCTAGTTGCGAGCCTTCTTTTGACTTTTTTTGCTTGTAGGTTCAGGTTATTAAGAGGTTTTTTTCTTATTTTTACAGTATTTCAGGAAGGAATGTTTAGGTCTGCACAGATCTTCTTTCTGGCTTGAGAGTATGTTTTGTAGGAAGGTGAATTATTGTTCAGGTCTTTTTTTTGCTGTATTCAGATCTTGTCTTCATTTCTAGAGGTTTTTGATATTTATTCATCGAGAATATATGGTCGTTTGCAACTTTATTCAGAGTCGCTGTCACTATCTAAAACCATCGGTCTTTTCTTGGCGTAGCTGTCATACTTGTTACCTGCATGGGGGGGGGGAGAAAAAAAGAGCATTATGTGTTTGGTTTGTAATGTGGAGTGGTGTTTGGAAGGGTGGAAGTGGTGGTTATGGGTGGGTATTGGGTGGAGGAGGGTTTTATGTAGTAGTTTTGTGAATTTGTTGTGGTAATTACGCTTACCTTGAATTATATTGAAGGTGACTTGCTTTGCATGTATGGTGGGTTTGCTGATGCAGGTTCCAAGTAGGTCTTTGTAGTTGGTAGGAATAGTGGTCAGTTGTTGTTGTTGACAGGAAGGTTTGGATTGTGGAGTCTGATCGCCACTTAGTAAAGTGCTTATTTCGTGTTGTTTGGAGTCATTGAGCTTTGAATATTCGTTGAGGTTTTGGAGCTGTTTGTGGCCTGAAATTTGTATGATTTCGGTTGGTGGTATTCCACTGTACACTAATTTTTGTACCAGGTGCTTTCGTACAGAATGGTTAGTTAAGCGTTTATCAGTTTGTATGCCTGCATTTGTAACCATGTTTTTGACAATAGTGGAGAGCTTATTAATACCCACAGGCTGATTTTTAAACCATTTGTGTACTTTTGATCTTTGTATGTTGTTGATAGCTAAGAAAAACGGTGCTTCAGGGTGGTTACTTTGGCTGGGTCTGTGGGTACTGTAGAGTTTGTAATTGGTGACTGGGCATCTAGTAGGATTTTGTTGTAGTTCGTATGCTCGTGGCTTTAGTTTTCTGCATTCTTTGGGTTGGAGCCTTGTCTAGTTTTTTTGTTTGACGTTAACTGGTATACTGGAGGTAGAACAGTCCGTTTTCATCTTTTGCATGATAATGTCTCCCACTTGACTGCTTTCATTTCGATATGCCTCTGACACCAAAGTATAGGTTAATTATTAACCACATGGTGTTAAGCAAGGCATCAGGGCTGTGTGGGCCTAGTTGTTGAGTGTCGTATAGTTTGTTGATAAGGGAATCTGTGAGCTCATCTGCTGCTTTTGGTCTGTTACCCTTGCCATAACTTTTGAGGCATTTTTGTTTGCACTGCAGAATTTCTCTGGTTGTAAGGAAAGCAGTTGATGTTGATAGAGATTCTGGATAGCGTTTGTGTTTTAAATATCTTTCAACACTCTGGAATGTGGCACGTAGTGTTAAGGGCTCGTAGGGAGTTCCGTCTTTTCTGGTGGAGCGCATGAAAAAGGTAGCAAGTAATTTATTCAGGTTTACTGGTGTAATGGTTTCGCGGAGTTTCTATATTGTGCTTTTTCTTTGAGGTATTTTTGAACGGTCGTGACATCACTGTGAGTCTTTTTCATCGTGTTGGTGTTTTTGCCTGCTTGGATATATTTTGTATGGCATCTTCGTCTATGTTCACTCGCGTGCTAGTGCTGGGTTTTGGTTCTTCTGATGCGCTCTGTGTTTTGTGAATTATTTTGTTGCTGGGGTTTAGTAGAAGTTCAGTGTCTTCTTCAAATTGTGTTAGGATTTGGGTTAGTTCCATTTGAAAGTCTACAGCAGTTTCCTGTGTTGCCATTTTGTATGGCAGTAACAGTCGTTTTTTCTGTAATACTTGCGGTTGGAAAAGGTATCGGAATCGAGAGTCACGAGTTGTTGGTGCTTTATAGTTTTATTATGGAAACAGCGTCTTTTCTGTAGCGAAAATGGTTGTGCTGTTTACGATAGTCATGTAGTATGGTGAAGTGTCGTTTGCATGCAGTTTTCTTGTTGAGTGCACGAGGGGTTCTGCAGGTGGATAATTTACTGGTTGTGCCAGTGTTGATTGCGTTTATGTGTGCCAACTGTGTGGGTGGCAGAATGAAGGTCCGGCACAGTGTTTGTGCTTGACAGTTTTCATTTATTCCACATATGTGGGATAAATCTAGGTTGGTTAGATTTATTCCACATATGTAGAAATACATGGATTTATTCAATGGCTTTTGGTCTCACACCCATTGCATAAATATATATATATATATATATATATATATATATATATATATATATATATATATATATATATATATATATATATATATATATATACACATACACAATATATATATATATATGTGTGTGTTTCTCAGATACCACTGGATCTATATCAGGGAATAACTGGATTGGTCGATTGTGCATAGCAACAAATCTGCCTGCAGTGTTTTCTCTACTGTTGCTATCTACTGTACACAAGGTGAATTCTACTGCCATGATCTCAGATGGAATAGAATAACCCATAGGTGCATCTACTGCATGTTTATTATGTTGGGTTTTCAAGATTATCCCATGACATGTGCTAAACTAGGACTGACTACTATGGCTAGTTCACAGTTCAAATGCATCACCTAAAATGTTGAGGGCCTAAACAACCCTATAAAAAAAGAATTCCATTTTTAACCATCTGCAATGCCCACAATAGGCTATAGCATTCCTTCAGGAAATGTACCTCTCAGATGTACAACTTTGAAATTACAGAGGGTCTGGAGGGAAAAACTCAATGGGGTCTACTCTCTAACACAAATTACTTTTGAGGAAGGTCATAGATATGAAACAAATGCAGACAGCAGATGGTTTATGGTCAAAATTAGGGGACAGGGTTCTCACATTTTTCTATGCGGTGATACATTATCCCAGATGGTCAAAAGGTTTATTGTTCGACAATTCATGTCTTTACAAACACATACATAGGTAAATAAGTTAAAATATTAACATACCAATCTTATAAAATTTACAAAGTTTGTTGTGAATAAATAGAAAAAAGTGGACGTAATCATAAACATCATTCAGTCATATATATGACTTGTATCAACCCTACACAAAGTACCATCACAATATAAGTTATTTAGAAATGCATTTCAGGTTTAGCTTATTAAGATTTGTATGCAGTAGAGGCTTATCAATAATATTCACAAATGAGACTAAAGATTCCAAGACTCCTTTTGAGTGTGACTTTAACAAACTTGTGGCCAGATGCCTAGGTTCAAATCTGAGGCTCTCTAAGATGTTTCGAAACAATTGGCTCCTATAATGCTCAAGTCAAATCATCCGGTCCCTTTTGGCATCTGCATTTACTTTTATTTGGTTCTTTTTTCAAACATATATCATATAGTCTCTGATTACTAAAATATTCAAATCATAATCTAGTTAACAGCTTCCTTCTTCTAGGATCCTTTATATTTGTTAAATCTCTCTCTAGTCTATGGTACCTTTTATTTTTAGCTAGCCATTGGCTTATTTTGTATTGTTTGCATAATCCTAAATCTTTTTGTATATGAATTTCCTTAATTCTATTTTTAATTGTACAATATTCAAGTTATTTTGGTCTAATAAATATTTCAACCAAACTATTCAAAATTTCACATGGTTTGATGTATTGGTCGACTATTTGTATATTAGGGAAGGCCAGATTTTGTTTGAGATAGTTAATTGACTCTTCTGCACAGATTCTTGGGAGCCTGGTTTCCTTCATGGTGTATGCCTTAATCCAGTATTTAATTAGTCTGTTTTGAATCACACATTCTACAGGTAGTAGTTCTATTTCTGTCCTGACTTAAGCAGAGGAGGCTCCCATTGGTAGTCCGAGTAGTTTTTTTATAAAACCAGTTTAATATATTTTCCACTTTAGGTAGCCCTTAATCTCCCCAGATCTCAGCTCCATAAAACATGTGGGTACTTATTTTCATGTTAATTACTTTTAAACAAGCCATCACTGAATTTCCACCATATTTTCATATGAATCTGCCTTTACAGGGAAAAACCCTTTGTTTTATTTTATATATCTGTTATGCGTTTCCTCCATGAAAGATTTTTCTGTTAGTGTGATTCCTAATTAACAAAAGCTGTTAACGACTTTGATTTCATTATGGCCCATGTAATATCTATGCTTTCTCTTGGTATCTATTCCACATATCATGATCTTCATCTTATCATAGTTTATTTGGAGCTCCATCTTCGTACATTCATCCTGAAATACCTTTAACATCCTAATCATACTGAGATGACTAGTGGAAATAAGGACAATATCGTCTGCATAAGCCAAATATGGACATGTTTTTTGTCATATTCTTGGCATATGAAAATCTGTATAGTATAGTTTTATTAGTATTGTGTTGATAAATAAATTGAATAGAACTAGAGACAGAGTGCACCCCAGCTTTACCCCATACTAGTGGCAAATGTCTCACTTTTCTTTTCTTCAACACTAAACCTTACTTGCCTTTTGTTATTCTGACATAAGGCTCTTATATTTATTAGTGATGGATCTACCTTCAGTTTTCTCAGCATATCCTAAAACAACTCTGTATTTACTTTGTCACATGTTGATTTTAAATTGATAAATGTGCAATATAATTTTTGTTTCTTAATAACTTTGTATTTATGTATAATATGGGCCAAAGTGAAACACTGATTTATTGTTGAGTAATGTGTTTTAAATCCAGCCTGTGCTTCTTCTAAGATGTTATTTTTCTCTACCCATTTGGTCAATCTCTAGTTAATTATTCTAGTAAAGAGTTTTTGTGTTGAATCTTGGAGGCTGATGGGTCTATAACAGCAGGGTTCCACTCTGTCGCTCCTTTTAAATATGGATACCATGATGTTCTCTCTCCATGTATTGGGTAATTTTTCTGAATTCATTATAATATTAAAAACATTAACCAAAAAAGGAATCCAATGATCTGAATGTCTCAGTTACACATCTGTAGGTATGCTGTCTAGTCCAGATGCCTTGTGAGGCACACACGCATTCAAAGCTTGTTGTACTTCTTTTTGGGTAATATGTTTTATATTCTTAAACCATATTTTATTTTATTAAGTGTATCCATATGTATATTTGACTCCTGTATGTTTGGGTTGTAGAATAACTTTTGATAATGCTCCATCCATCCACTGTATATTCAGTTTTTTTTTTGCTGATATACATTCACCTTTATACCATGCAGCTCCCTTATTGTCATGTATTTTTACTTCTTTTAGAATGTAGTTTGAAATATGTTTCATTATTATTTCAAAGGTTTGCAAAAGATTTCCATCTAGAGTTGTTTCATCTGAGACTCTTAGTTTGTCCAAAAACCCTGGTCTGTTAGATCCTGAAAAAAAAATGTCTTGCTATTTTTTCCCAAATTATACATTGTTTTCTTCTAATACTGATTGGAGTCATACATTCTGATTCTCTATTTTCTGGATGATCCAAGTTAACTACAGTTTCCAAACCATAATGAACACTTTCTGGTAAGCACTTTTCTTCCATGTCTGTACATAATGCTAACATGTTTAAATTGATCCAGGCTAAGTCAATTATGGAACAACCTCTTGATCCAATGTATGTAAAATGTCCATCCTTATTGGATGTTGTCCTACCATTCAGCAATAAGGTTTCTGTTTTTTAAAATTTGGAATACCGTATAACCTTTATCATTTAAAAGCATATCCTTAGAGCTTCTCTCTTGTTTGATGTGGGAAACTTCAATTGCTGCCATAAGGTTTATGACATCTTCTGTTGACCCAGAAAGTTTTCTTACTCATGTGTTGAAGTCCCCAGATGAAATTATATTTATAAGAGGATTAGTCTCTAAGAGCTCTTCTACAATTGTCTCAACCTGTTTCATCACATCGTCTTTATCATATTTATTATTCCTTGGCAGGCAGCATACATTCAGGATGGCCATTTCCATGCCTCTTGTTCTAAATTTCACCCCAATATGTAATTGCTTACAGTCTTGACTTCTTCTTTGTATACACCCTTAATCATATTGCAGAGTGTTAGCAGACCACCTGTTCCTCTGCCATATTTTTTTAAAATTTAACAGCTAGTTTTTTATAAGCTCTGAATCCACTCATGTTCGTCTCATTTTTGAACCAAGTTTCTTGTAGGTAGAGCTAGTGAAATGTTTTTATGTATTCCACAAAGTCTGGGTCTGATAATTTGTCTGCTAAGCCAGACACATTCCAAGATAATATATTTACTAAGTTTGCTGCTTGATTAATCTGGTCCTGTTTCTTTTTTTTCTTGAATATTTTGTTAATCTGTTGGATCTTCTGTAGCCAAAGTCTTGTATTTATTTTATGTTCTAACCATATATTCCCAGTTAGGAGATTGTACAATATGTTCCAATTGTTTTTTCAGTTATCCTATTTTCTTCATCAGTTTCCTAATACACATGTATCCCTAGTTTATTTAGCTATTTGATTTTAGAACATAGCAGTTGATACATTTTCCCATCTTTGAACCATGCTGCAATTTGTCCTTCTCATTCCCATTGTACTGCCATTTTTTTCTTGTTTAATGTTGGCATACTTAATGATTACACTCAGTATGACTCCCAGTTTATGACATAGATTGGCTTTATTTTCTCTGCTCATCTGTTTGCGGCCAAAGATGGATACATATTTGTTGGTATCTTGCTTCCAATCTTATTCGGTTTTATGAAACTCTGGAAAAAGTGACAGTAAGCAGTGGTGTAGTCCTGGGGGTCACAAGGGAGTGATGACCCCTTACTTCATTTTGAGAGGGGCATTGCTCCCTCACTTCTCATAGCCATATGCATAGTTACTGCTGTACCAGCCTGTACTATTGCTCAATAATAAGAAAAAGGCCTGCAGTCCATCACCTCCATACTATTTGGCTTGGCACTAAACCCAAAACATTTAATAGCTCCTTTGAAGTCCTAAACATCTATTGCTTAACCTGGTACAAAAAAGCTGCACAGGGTACAATGAGTTAACTTGCTTATCATAATTAACTCTATCCCTTGCTCTTCAACCTCCCCTGCTGTTCACTCAAGAATGGGATGTCTCACAATAACCACCCCTGGCACAATGGCACCTGATCCTACCATGTTTCTGGAGCTAACCCTGCCACACCCTAGTCTCATCGTCTGCCCCAGTCATCAACACCCTCCCCCCAGTCCTCTCCCTACTACTACATCCCCAGGTGCCCACCTGAGACTTATCCTCCTCATGTTCTCAGCCTGGAAAACCCTGCCCACCCAGTGTGCCCAAAAGCACACCCCTCCACACGACATACATATCGAAAGCTCACCCTCTACCGTCCCCTGGCGAGGGCTGTGGTTATACTATTACTTCTGACAGGCAACATTCATCCGAACCCTGGCCCAGTGCCTTCTAACCCTCCTACAGGGTCACCCAGGCTCTGCATTGCGTCTATGAATATACGCAGCCTGATGAAAAAATTAGACTCCTTCCAATGTTGGATCACCTCACATAGGCCTGATGTCATTGCGGTGGTGGAAACCTGGCTATCAAAATCCACGCCAGACTCATTTGTCACTATTCCTGGGTACTCCCTCTACAGGGAGGATCGTGTAGGCAGAAGAGGGGTTGTGCGACTTACACCCAGGGATGCTCTCACTGTTCTGACACTCCCTCCCCTGCCCCTCGCCCATGGAGCGCAGGCCCCAACCTTCAAGTTGACTCCTGACCCTCTAGGGTCCCCTCTATCTCACTGCAGCTTACATTCCCCCAAAAAACCAAACTGTGGCACTGGCTTCGCTAACTGATTATCTTTCAACCCTACCTCACACAGCTGACCAAGTCCTTGTTGGTGGCCTGAATGTTAACTGGCTCAGCTCATCCATCAACTCCACTCGTGACTCCTTTGCAGCCATTGACATGTCCCAACTGGTCTCCCAATCCACCAGAATTAACACAAAGAAAGGTACGCAGATGATGCAGTAATCTTTGCCACCCACTGAAACCCCATCTCTCTTCAAGATACCTTGCAACTAGCCTTCAATGATGCGGAAGCCTGGTTCATAAAGCACAGACTTGTAGTTAATCTAAAAAAACCCAAATCCATGCTCTTTGCACATCCCCAAAACAAACTCAGTAATTTCCACTCCGTATCCTCCCTGGCTCTAATCTTCCTCTCGAGGAGCAAGTCCGCCTGTACAAGTACCTTGGGGTCTCCTTTGACTCTGCACTCACTTTCCACGACCACATTGATACTCTAGCCTCAACTGCAAATACACGGCTAGGTATCCTTTATCGCTACAAGCACTGCCTCCCCCCCGAGGCCTTCCGACTAGCAGTCACCTCCTCGATCTTGTCCCTTGTGGACTATGGCCTGCCTGTCTATGGTGCCGCGGATATGACTGCCCTCAATAAAATTCGACATACCTTGAACAAGGCCTGTAGGTTAATCACGGGAGCTACCAGATTAACCCATACCTGCCAGCTATATGACTTCGCAAAGCTGTTCAACCTGGATGAATGGCTCAGATATCAAACCTGCCTCTTAACGAATAAAACACTCCTTGGGCTATCCCCTCCCGGTCTGACAGCCTCTATTCACCTAGCTCAACCCTTAGTCCAAACTTGTAGCTCCTCCAAGGCCACCCTGTCTATCCCAAGAACCAGGACCACTCATGGTCAACGGTCCTTCTATTACAGAGCCCCCACCTGGTACAATACTCTCCCCAGCTCCATCACTGAAATCCGTTCAATCTCCAGTTTTAAAACTGCTCTTAGAAGTCTGCTATGTAATATGCGTAGCTGTGCTTGTCCCCAGCCGTAGGTGTTCAAGCTCACTGTACCCGACAAAACTCTCTGAGTAGCTTCACAATCTACAACTGACAAAACTCCTGAGTGGCTTGCCCCCTAACTTTCATCTACCCTGTCCCCTAGGCCACCTGTTCCAATTAACCTAGCAGTCCCTGCTCAAGACTAATTTTGTCAGTTTAACCAATGTTTGCTTACCTCTCAAGCTTATCTGAATTAACTGTTATACCTGTCAATACCTAACCTGTTACACTGTAATTGTAAACAAAGTAATTTACAGCATATATCTGCCTTACTGTTGCCTGCTATGATGTAAAAAAAAAACCAAAAAAAAACGATGTTACCTACAATGATGTAACGAAATGTTGTGCTTGTATTTGTCCTCTTTGTGACGAGGTACCTTTGGAAATGAGCCGTTGGCTCAAAGGTCGTAAACTGATGTATAAATAAATAAATAAATAAACATACTTTCAGGCATGGTTGCACCCCACCCAATCTGCTCCTTAGCTGCCAAGTCCTTATCAGTATCAGAGAGAGAGAGTTATGATGCAGACATTGGGCCCCTTTACATATGAAATCCTACATTGTTGAGGCAGTAGAAGTTTGCAGATTCAAGGAAGAAAGACCAGCAAAAGATATCTTTACTTCAGCCTGTCTTGTCTAATTTTGTTGTGGCTTTATTCTGAAAAAAGTTCTAACTGGTGTGGTGCCTGCTTGGATTCATGAGAAAACTGGTACAGTATGCTTAGTTGCATGTTTCATGAGGAATTTGTTCTTGTCTCATGTATCTTAAAAAAAAACAGAGCACTGTCTTATAGAAAAACATTAATAGAGAAACTGTATTTTGGGGTACATACAGTAACGTGGGATTGAAAAATATAAGCCCTACCCCTACCTGACATGTCTGGATGGGGAAGGGGACTTTAAAGAGTAGTTTTGAATCACTACCCTAGTTTGAAAAGGGGGTATGGAAACATAATGCATCAAAGCCTTACTTCACTACTGAGTCTTGATTCAGCAAAGAAAGTATCATGTTAGTGATTCTGTTAGCATACTTGTCTCTAGGGCTAGAAGATAGAAAGGCCATGGGTTCTAGTCCCACACCAGGAACTTATGCTACTACCCAGTATTGATGCTATAGTGAACTATTATGGGGCATCAGTGGTTTGTTTCTTTTCAATTTTGTGTTCTTTTTTAGCCCCTGCTGTTGTCTGCCAATCATCCACCCGGTCACAGCACCTCTGATCTCCACCTCCACGCCATGCTCTTCTACTGAGACCCCTGACTTTTCCCTCAGAGGGTGGGGTCATGGCACTGGCCAGGTGCTGTGAAACCAGTAACTAATTGGGGAAGCTGACAAGGGAGGCTAATTGAAGCTGGAGGCTGGCTTCATGGAGGCAGATGACAGCAGGATTTTCTTTTTTTCCATTTTTACCTGGGGGGTGAGGATGTGCAATGACATCCTGTGTCTGCCCTGCCCCCTCAAGAACTGTTGAACACGTAGCTGTGGTGCCCCTGGCTTCTGCCAGGGGTCCAAAAAGCACTGAATGGGATCCCAACCCTCCCCCCAGAGAAGGAGAGCAGTCCTCGGGACGCTCCATCCTTCTCCCCCCAGATGGCCCTCCAGTGACCTGAGTCCATTCCCAAACCCAGGTCATGAGCGTCACAAGCAGAAATCCAACCGATGTGCCGGTGGGCAGGCTAGTGGTTTGTTTCTCAACAGTGTAATGTGGCATTACACTGTTGAGAAACAAACCTTGGCTTTGTGTGCCTTTCTTGCAAGCTATATGTAAATTAATAATGTGCAATATTCTGTTCTTAGTAATGTACAATATTTAATATAAATTAACATTTCTAAGACACCTTTCCTTGCTCTGACTTTGTCAGGTGTTACCAAGCCAATACTAAGCCAATACTGTTAACTGTGTGTATATTGGGGTATATTATGGTTCTCCCTAAATTTAGGGCTCCAGAGCCATCAATTTACTGTGGATTCCCAAAACTAAAGCCAGTCCTGCTTGGGATGAAAGGGGTTGATGGACCTCCTGGTCGGTTGGTGGGAAGGTGGAGTGAAGGGCCTATGGGGGGGTTGAAGCTAGAGGAGCTGGTCTGGCTTGGAAAGCTGGCCTGTTGGTGTGGCTTGTGGGGGAAGTGGAGCAATGGGCCTCCTGGTCTGCCTGATGGGGAAGGTTTGGAATGAAGGGCATTCTGGTATGGCTGGGGGTTTGTGTTGGGGGAGAATTGTGGAAATAATGGTGCCTGTTAGCAGTGTGTGCTTGGGGGCACAGACTGGAGCTGAAGTCAGGTTTGCTATGCTTGCTTTTCTATCCATCCTGAATGTGGCTTGGGGGGGCTTGGATCGATGGATCTCCTAGTTGGTTGGGGGGAAGATGGAGAGAAGGGCATACTTAGGAAGGGGTGAAGCAAGTGGAGCTGGTCTGGCTTGGGAATCTGGCATTTTGGTGTGGTTGTGGGAGAAGTGGAGCAATGTGCCTCCTGGTCTGTCTTGGAAGGGGAGAGTTTGGAGTGAAGAGCTTACTGGTGTGACTGGAGGGTTGTGTTGTGGGGGTTGTTGTGGAAGTAATGGGGCCTGCTGGTGTTGTGTGTGTGCATGGGCAGATTGGAGCTTAAGGCTTGCTGGTCTGGTTTTGAGATCCAGCCCATGAGTGTGGCTGGGAGGAGGCAGAATTAATGGATCTCCTGGTTGGTTGAGGGGTGGATTGAGGGGCCTACTGGTTTGACTGGGGGTTACTTGGCGTGAAAGGACTACTGGTGTGGCTTGGGGTTATTTTGGAGTGAATGGCCTGTTGGTCTGCCTTGAGGAGTAACCAAGCCAAGGCAACTGGCCCTTCACTCCAAGCCTCCCATCAACCATGGCCCTTCACTTCAAAAGCTGGGGGGGGTGAAATAGCATTTGTGTTTGGGGGTGGGGATCGAGATTTAGAAATTATGTCTGGGGGTGTTAAAATGTATGTGGACCTTATGTGGTTGTGGCGGTGGAGATTAATAGTTCAGGTTAAAATTGAGGTTTTGAGGGATGGGGTCCATAGTCTTGGAAGTGTTTTTGATTGAACAGTATGCTGCAGTGTGTATTCTAGAGAAAGAAGGACAAATCAGGTAGCCAATGGCCACTAAAAAAATGGTTTGGCTACCAGATTTCAAAAGTTATCAGCCAACTGGCTACCTGCCCATGAAAGTGATTTTTGAATCTTTAAAAATGATGGACATTAAAAAATATTGATCTGGCTACCAGGTTTTAAAAGCTGAGGAATGCAGCAAGAAGGTGGCTGCCAGCAAAACAATAGGGCCAAAAAGCAAAATTGGTACTCACAAAGCAGACAGAAGGCTCAGCTTCACCATCACTGTCCTGGGCAATAAACGATTTGATGCAGCAGGATAAATGTATGAAGAATTTAATTTCACAAATAACCAGCAGCATGATGCAAGTGTCCCTCCCCAAGAGAACCAGCCAAATGTTTTCGTGTGTGACTAACGCTTTCTCAAGGCCTTGGGAAATTGCTAGTCGTCCGTGAAAATGTTCGTCTGGTTCTCATGGGGAGGGGCACCTGTATCATGCTGCTGGTTGGTTGTTTGTGAAAATAAATTCTTCATAAATTTATCCTGCTGCATCATGCTGTTTTATTGCCCAGGACAGTGATGATGAAGACGGGAATTCCATCTGCTTTGTGAGTTTTTAAAAGCTAGAGGCCAAGCTGACCAGCAACTCACAAACTGGTATGTCTCACTCTGGTTCCAGACTAAGGGTACTGCTTCTTGTGGCAATTGAGGGGAAGGGGGATTGGAACAAAGGACCTGCTAGTCAGGCTTGGGCATGCCCCTTACTCCAAAAGCCAGAAGTCTGGGTTTTGAGCAAATGGGGTGCTTGCCAGGCTTGGGCTGGTGGAGGGCTGGAGTTAATCACAGGATTGTCTAACTTGGGAACTATGGGTGACGCAGTGATGGCCTGGGCTGGTATGATGAAATAACAACGGGAGTGTTTGGTTCCACTGATACAAATTAATAACTAATTCTGAAAAATGTTCTTTCTTCATAAATCCCATTTGTGCCAAGAGAGCATATGTGTTTGCTGTTAGAGAAGAGGTACTAAAGGTTTAATATTGATGTTGCCTCAGTTTTGTTTTAAGCAAGAAATCTTAATGCAGGGATATGTGTTTGAATGCCATGCTGCTTGTAGGAACATGTCCAGTAATTCTTCTTGTGACTGTGTTTAGTGTGTCCTATGTCAGATGTCATGCAGTTTGTAAGGAGCTGCATTGTCCTTGGTGATTGTGTTTGTATTGTTGGAATGCCCTGTTGTTGTTCGACATTAGCTGTTCTGATTACTAATACCTGTCCTACTTCTAGGTCCATCCATCCATCATGCAGTTGGCTATAAGCAGAGTGGCTCCCTGCTCAAATGCCTGGACTACAGGGCACTGGAACATCATCAGAGTGAGCCATGCCAGGCACAAGATAGGCTCATGGTTAGTCTTGAGCTGGAATACAGCCATATTCACATCCATCCTAGCCCTGTACCCTTCTTTCAGGGACCATGTGCATGCATCCAGCAATAATGCAGCAGCACTACGTTAGTCTGTACCCAGACAAAGGGCACTGTTTCTTGTGGAGATAGAGGGGAGGGGGATTGGAGCAGAGGACCTGCTGGGTTTGGTTATGGGAATGCCCAAGGCTCACCAGCAGACTCATTGCTCCAAACCCTCCACCTCCAGCTTTTAGCTTCAGAAGCCAGACCATTTTGGTCTGAATTCAACTCTTTAAGATTGTTGAAAAAGTGATATGTTGTCCAAATATTGTCTGAAATGTACTTTTTTTTATATAATTAATAGTTTTCATTGTTTCAATATTTTAAGTTTGACAAGCCTTTAGCAAACTGGTATGGCACATACCATTTGCAACATTGCAAAAAAACAGTCCTGGCTGGGTAAATACCCTTGGATGAACAGGCTAAGACAGTTAAGAAAATCAGACATGACTATGACTCAGATATATTGAACAAAACTACAGGTTTTAAAAAACCCGCAAACAACAATAGTAAAGCAGATAAGCCCTGCAACAGTTTGAGCAGCTGTAGGGTGAGGCCCCAAGCCTATTCTGTCACCATCAGGGGCATTTGTGGCATTTGTGCACCATGTTATCTGATAGAGTGACCACACTGTCCCTGGTTCTACCCTCTACTTATGGGGGAGGAGTTCTAGTTTAGTTTCTAAGAGTGATTAGCAACAATTACTAATGTGCGGTCATCATTCAGGTGCCATCCCCTTTGGGATGTGGGGATACCTTTACCCTATGGGTTAGCATGTTCCAGTTTCACCTTTCCAGACCTAAGTGGGTGGCAGAGGGGGAACACTAGAGTCTGGTAGGGTACACAAGGGGGATATCAGGAACTATCCCCATGTGTCTTGGTACTGGGGAAACTTATTCAGTATAATGTAGTGGACCCTTTCATAGCTGGCCAGTTTCCCCAGTTCTTGTAATCAGTCCTTAGGTTCTGGAGGCTGTGTCCTGTCAGTATCTGAGTATGATCCTTTTAGCTGTGGTCATTGCTCCTAATAGTCATCTCTTTTCCCCTTGTGGGAGGCCTGATCCTATGGCTGGGGGTAGGTAGTAGTTTAGCATCACCAGCAGATAGGGGTGTTTGGATTGTCAATATATTATTTAGAGTGTCCTGAATGGAGTCCCATAATGGGGATAGAAGGGGGCATTCCCAGAGAAAATATGTAATTGTGCCACAGGCTTCGAGGCATCTCCAGCATTTGAGTGTAGGTGAAATACCCTAGTCCAAGAGCTGCTGTGGGGTTCTGTGCCATCTGTGTAACACCTTGAATTGGGTGAACCTATTTTGGGTGTCTCTGGTGGAATTATTTACTGAATTCCAGCATGTATTCCACATTTGAGCAGTGATGTGTAGGCCCAACTCTATGGACCACTTTTTCCTAAGTCTGGTTGACCCATCTGGGAATAAGTTTGGGATGTGACCATATATGATGCTGCTTGAGGGGGTGGGGATGGTCCTTTGTCTGGCCAAAAGAGGAGATCTAAACTATTGTACTTTTTACTCCAGATATGAGGGCCTAGGGTGCTAGTTATTGAGCGCCTAACCTGGAGATATCTCCAGAAGTGGTGCTTGGGGAGGTCATATCAATCCTGGGCTTGTAGGAAGCTCAGCATGGCAGGTGGCTCTCTTTGTTGGAGGTCTCTGATTTAGTTCAGACCCTTATAGGCCCAAATCTTGTCCACCATCAGTTTTTCCTCAATGTTTAGGTTTGGATTCAGCCACAATGGATAGTACTTAGCCCGGCTCGGGTCCCACTGGATTAATTTACAATAGGCCTTCCAAGCTGCCACCATACCAGTTATGGTGGGTGGTACCTGTCAGCTTTTAGGGATACCTAGGGATTGTACTGCCAAAATAAAGGTTGGCCCAGCACTGAGGCTTCACATTCCTCCCACCATGGGGGGCAGTCTCTATATCCGGGGCTGTCCTTGCCATTTGGAGGATGAGATGAGCCATGATTCAGAACTAAAAGTCAGGGAGATTCAGGCCTCCTTTGAGTAGGGGATGTCTGAGTTTCACCCAGCTTATGCATTTTGGTCCCTTTCCCCAGAAGAATGAAGTAATCTTTTAGTGTAGTTGCTTAATTATCTTTGGGTCTATGCATATGGGGAGATTATCTAGTAAATATTGAAATTTTGGGGCCACCATCATTTTAAAAGCCTGCGTCCTACCCCAGTGGGAGAGATTTAGCTGTTCCCATCTCCTTGTGCCATTATCCAGTTCTGCCAACAGGGGTAGTATATTTAAGCAATAAGCCATGAGGGGGTGTGGGTTATCAGAGGATTTACCATGGCTGGGGTGGTTTGCCCACGAGGCGCAGCCGAGTAGGTAAATCCTCAACTGCCGTGGTAAATCCCCTGATAACCCACACCCCCAAGTGGCTTATTGCGATTATGCCATGACATCTTGATACAGATTTAAGCTGAAATTATTTTATTTTATTTTTTCCTGTGTAAACAAATGCATTTTATTAAGAAATATTGTTGCACAAAAGAAAATAGTCCCTAGCTGATTCAGTCCCTAGCTGATTCATATGAGCTGTTGAGAAGCAGTGAATTCAAACTGCTTGCTGCAGAGACTGGAGCTGATGAGCCCGCCTGCGAGAATGACTATGCGACTGCCGCCTCGCCGTGGTCGCACAGCACAGGTTGTGTTTCGGGTTGGGTTTCTGGTGCGAGCAGGAAGTGACCACGGTCACACAGCACAGTGTGTGCTTTCGAGGTTGGGTTTGTGGTGTGAGCAGGAAGTGACCAAGTTGCATGTTTTTTTTTTTAAATATATATTTTTTAATATGGAGGAGAGAGGTAGTCTGGTAAACTAATGAGGGCAGAAACAGAGTGGACCAGAGACAGTGACGAGGGAACCGAGAGATGCAGTGGGAGTCTTATGGCAGGATGGAAGGCAGACAGTGCCGGAGCAGACACTGAGGTGAGGTGGGTGCAGTTTCAGCGGTAATGGGGAAAAATATATCAAAGCGTGTTTTTTTTTTTTTAGTGCAGATCCACTTTCGGGGGGGTGGTTGTGTTACGCGATGTGCTTTGCTTAATAGGATGTCATGGGAATTGGAGACCACCGGTTAGCGAGCATTTCAACATGGCGGATCTCCGGTTTGAATTTCCCGGGTTGGATGATTTTTAAGAGATGCGGCTGGCTGGCACCTTTTGCGGTGATTATCCGAGGATTTACAACCGTGGTAAGGTGCCAGTCAGCCGTTCTGATTCATTGTTGTCCGAGGTCCATGGTATAATGTCTTTTGTTGGCTGTTGAAGGTTCCAATGGAATATAACTTCCAGGTATGTGATGTCATGTGGGGCCCGTAGTAGCCCCCAAGTATAGTCAGGTCCTAATCTAATTGAGGGGTGTGATGCTATGAATTGGGATTTGGCCACATTTAACTTGTACCCTGATAGACTGCTGTATGTATCTATCAGTTTAAGCAGGGCTGGGATAGAGGTCCCGGGGTTCCTAAGGGTGAGCACAATGTCATCTGCATATGCTAGTGCTTTATATGCTCCCCCTATTTCCACCCCCTGTATGTTTTTTAGAGTTTCTAATGGCCTGGAGCAATGGTTCCAAGGCTAGTATGAAGAGAAGTGGGGAGAGTGGGCACCCCTGTCTGGTGCCCCTGTGTAGTAGAAAGGGCAGGATGCATGCCCATTTGTGATGAACTCTGTTGAAACCCTGGAGCATAGAACTTGGACCCATGCTCTGAAGACCGGGCCTATGTTAAAGACTTCCAGTGTTTTTTGGAGGAACCCTATTTTATTTATTTATTTTTTGCTGAAAAGTTTTTTTTTGTCTCAGAGGTGTTGCAGTCTCCTCACATTGAAGACAGGGAGAGTGAGAAAGCAGCCACAGGTTCCTTGAATCAAGGAGGTTCTTTTCTAGACTACACTGAACTAAATTATTACTTTTTGGACCTGTGTAAGTAACTAGTATTGATTCTATTTTTGGGGTGGACTTTTCTTAGTTTTAACTTTAATTTGCCTGGGAGGAACTGTAGCTGGGAGATATTTTCAGTCAGTTGTGACTAGACCTGTTACTTAGCCTTTGTGAAATAGGTGTCTGAAAGAAAGGAAGGCACTCCCCGGGGTGAAGGGTAAGAGTTGTAGGTGATTGTTTCTGGACAGCATAGGTTTACTCCCACCCACCCTTCCCTCACCCCACCCGCCCCAAGCACATAACTCCTTTAAAGTAGGGTCTCTGACATCACTTCCTCAAAACTGCTAACAACATACACCTGTTCACATCCTTAAAGGCACAGCACAGTGAATAGGGGGTATAGACACTCACAAGCTTGCACACACTAAAACGAGGACAAAAAACAAAAAAGTATCTGTAACTGGAAGGGACACAGACATGTGGGGAGTGGTGCAATGCACTGACTGTGGAGCAGCAGTCTTCCAGAAGACATTCTGGAAACTGCATTGCTGCCCTATTTGCAGGCACCTCTCTAGTCTGAGGGAGGAGGTTGCTCATATCCATGCTGACCTGGCAAGGATTTGGAAAACCTGCTCCCCCACCCAGAGACCACCCAGGCCACTTCCACTACCTCAGAGGTTGCCAAGAAAGAGGAGTGGTGGGCTCAGGGAAGGTGAGGGTGGTGGAACAGAGGTGCATCCCTCCAGTTGTGCCTTTCCACAATTCATTCACCACTCTGGTGAAGCATGGTTCCTCTATGGAGGCACCTGCAGTGGAGACCAAGGAGGATGCTGGGAACCTCCACAATGGAGACCCATAGGAGGGTGGCCCAGGACCCCAGAGGGGAAGGAAACAACTCCTGGTGGGGGACTCAATTATTAGGGGGTAGAACTGGGGGAGGTAGGGGAAAGGGAGGTAAGGTGCCTGCCCCATGCCAAGGCTTGGAGAGACAGGAAATGAATCCTCAGGATTGTGGGAGCAGCAGCAAGGGGGAGGGAGCTGAATGTCATTATCCACCTAGGGATGAATGACCTGGTGGAGAATGGGATCAGAGCAGTGCAACAGGAGTTTGTGGAGTTGGGGAGGGGCCTTAGACAAGTAGCACATACAGTAACTTTCTCAGAAGTCCTACCTGTCTATGGCATGGATGAGGCTAGGGCACTCCGCATCATGGGATTCAATAAGTGGTTGAAAAGCTGGTGCAGAGCTCAGGGATTTGGCTTCATTGGGGACTGGAGATCCACCTGGAGGGATGCAGGCCTATATAGGCATGATGGTCTGCATCTGTCCTGTAGGGGAACCAGGATCCTAGGTGATAGGTTTAAATGCTTCAGTGGCAAGCATTTAAACTAGCCAAGGAGGGAGGCACTGAAGAGGAGAAGGGAAATCCTAGCCCCCCCCAAAAATCAGGGTAATTAGTGAGGTAAACAGCAAAATAGAGCAGTTGATAGGGAGAAGGGCAAGGGTAAATGGAGAAAAAGACAAAGTCAGTAGCGACATGGATGGGGCAAAAAGAAATAAAGCTATAAAAAAATGGAGGGTAATGAGTACCACTGCCCATAGTCTAGGTAAAAAGCTCCCTGAAATGGTGGCCTTGATGGAAGAGGGATGCCAGGATATTGTGGAAGTCACAGAAACATGGTACACAGAGAGCCATGACTGGGATATCAACATACCAGGGTACACAATCTACAGGAGAGACAGGGAGAGAAGAAGAGGAGGAGGAGTTGCTCTCTATGTAAGGGAAGGGATAAAAGCAACAGAACTAGAGGGTAAACAGGGAGGAGAGGAGGCACTGTGGGTCACCCTGGAGACCAGAAATGGCTCCACAATCCACACAGGGGTTGTATATAGACCCCTGTCTCAGGGGGAGGAAATGGACAAGGAAATGATAGAAGGCATCCTTGGGATGGAAGATAAAGGGGAGATATTGCTGATGGGGGACCTGAATATGCCAGATGTTGACTGGAGCACCTCTGCTGCAGCCACATCCAAGAGCAGGGCCATTCTCGATGCCCTACGGGGGGCATGCCTTAGACAGCTAGCTTTGGAACCCACTCGGGAGAGAGCAATCTTAGACTGGTACTCTCAAATGGGAATGGAGAGAGGATCTCTGATCTTGAAGTGGGTAGCCATCTGGGAACAAGTGACCACCTAACAGTGTGGTTCATGATAAACTTAGTTCTATAGTCAAGCCACACAAAAGTGAAGGTACTGGACTTCAGGAGGGCTGATTTTGTCAAAATGGAAGAGTGCCTCAGAAAAGCACTAGCAAACAGGCAAGAAGGTGGGGTGTAGCAACAATGGGGAAACATTAAAACCACCATCACAGAGGCAACAAGTCTTTGTGTGAAGCAAATAAACAAATCAAAACGAAAGAAAAAAACACTATAGTTCTCAAAAGAAGTGGTGGGGAAGGTAAGGGAAAAAAAGATAGCATTCAGTAAGTATAAGGAAACACAGAAGCAGCAGGACAGAGAACTGTACCAGTTAAAGCAGAAGGAAGCAGGTAAGGCAGTCAGAATAGCAAAGGTCCAAACAGAGGAAAAGATAGTCAACTCAGTTAAGAAGGGGGATAAAACCTGTTATAGGTACATTAGGGAGCAAAGAAAGACTAAGGCAGGGATACTAAGGCTGAACAAAGAGGAAGGTGGTTGGGCAGAGAGCAACAGTGAAAAAGCAGGGATACTGAACGAATACTTTTGCTCAGTATTCACAATGGAAAAACAGGGGGAAATACCTAATCCGGTCAATAGAAGCACTCTGGATAGGGGGGTTGATATTAGTCCTTTCATAGAAGAAAGGGTTCTGAAAGAATTCTTAAAACTGATGGTGGATAAAGCAATGGGGCCTGATGGGACTCACCCCAGAATTTTAAAAGAACTAAGGGAAGAACTAGTAATACCACTGACTACCCTTTTTAATAAATCATGGGAGGATGGGGTGGTACCTGAGGATGAGGAGGGCGGTTGTGATTACCTTTCACAAAAGTGGGAGCAAAACAGGCAGAAAACTACAGACCTGTTAGTTTGACCTCTCTGGTAGGGAAAATGATGGAATCACTTCTGAAGGAAAGAATTGTTGAGTACGTAGAGGCCAGTGGGGCACAGGACCCAAGGCAGCATGGATTCACAGTGGGAAGGTCATGTCAGACAAACCTAATTGATTTCTTTGACTGGGTGACCAAAGCAGTAGACCAGGGAGGGGCTATGGACATGGCTTACCTAGACTTTAGCAAGGCATTTGACACAGTCCTGCACAAAAGATTAATAAACGAATTAGCCAGCCTGGGAGTGGGTCCTAGGGTGGTAGCCTGGGTAAAACACTGGTTGGATAACAGGACACAGTGGGTTATAATAAATGGAGTCCACAGTGAAGAAAGGAGGGTTACTAGTGGGGTACCACAGGGTTCAGTACTGGGGCCAATCCTTTTAATGTCTTTATAGTGACATTGCAGAGGGACTGAAGGAAAGTATGTCTCTTGCAGATGACAAAAGATCTGCAACAGGGTTGATACACAAGGTGGGGTGGAAAGGATGAAAAGGGACTTGGCAAGGTTGGAGGAATGGTCAAATGTATGGCAGCTTAGATTCAATGCAAAGAAGTGCAAAGTAATGCACCTGGGAAACAAAAACCCAGGGGAAGAGTACACAATGGGGGTGAGATACTGACAACAACAAAAATGGAAAGGGACCTGGGGTAGTCATATCAGATGACCTAAAAGTGGGCCAGCAATGTGAGAAGGCAGTAAGGAAGGCTGGGGGGATACTAGAATGCATAGGGAGAGGCATCACCAGTAGAAAACAGTAAGTTGTTGGCCCTCTGTACAGACAGTTGGTAAGACCACATCTGGAGTACTGTGTACATTTCTGGAGACCCCATCTCCGCAAAGATATAGACAGGGTGGAGGCTGTCCAGAGGAGGGCAACCAAAATGCTGCAGGGTCTGCATCAGAAGACATATGAAGAAAGGCTAAAGGAACTAAAGATGTATAGCCTCGAGGAAAGGAGGGAGAGAAGGGACATGATAGAAACTTTTAAATACCTCAAGGGAATCAACAAAGTCCAAGAGGGTAGCATCTTTCAGAAAAAAAGATGTGCCAAAACAAGGGGGCACAATTTGAAGATAGAGGGGGGACAGCTCAGAGGTAAATGTAAGGAAGTATTTCTTCACAGAGAGGGTTGTAGATACATGGAACAGCCTTCCTGAGGAGGTCGTAGAGTCAAAAACAGTGGGGGGATTCAAGAATGCATGGGACAGACATAAGGCAATTCTAGTTGGGGGAGTAAGAGGAAGTAGACAGTTGGTTAGCTAGGATTTGAAGCTTATCCGTTAAGTAGGGAAATGGGCAGACTAGGTGGGCCAAGCGGTCCTTATCTGCCATCAAATTCTATGTTTCTATGTTTCTATGTTAACTCCCACTCCACCCTATCAAACGCCATCTCTGCGTTCAGTGAAACAAGGGTGACTGGAGGGGGGAAGCCTTCCTCGTTTTCCATAAGAGGTTCACCAGTCTCCTTGTATTGTCCATTCCTCTTCAGGCTGGGACAAAGCCTACTTCACATTCTACCAGGGATGCGATCAAGTCCTTGAGTCTGGTAGCCATGGCTTTCACCCGCAGTTTACAGTTTGTTTTGATCAAAGAGATTGTCCGGTAGCTGACACAGTTGGTTGGGTCCTTCCCTGGCTTAGATATTAATGAGATCTGTGCCATGCTCATGGATGGAGGATTTCATAGGATTCATAGGATGAAAACTGGTCTTGTAGCTTTAGCCATTATTGACCTGCACCACTTTATATTATAAATTGAAAACAATTATCCCTACAATGTTCATCTAAAGTATGCTTAAACTGATTCATTCTACTGCAAGACACCACTGTTGGAGGAAGGGTGCCTGTTTTTGCCAATTCTTCCAGTGCTTCCATTAATGGAGGCAAAAAGACCTCTTGTAAGGACCCCAGGAATTCAGCTGGTAGGCCGTCTTGCCCTGGGGCCTTCCACGGGGTTGTGGAGGCTAGGGCTTATTCTAGTTCTACCATGCTTAAAGGCCTGTCCAGCCACTCCAGCTTTTCTTGGGTAACAGGGAAGTATTTAGTCTCCATTTGCCCCTACTCCCTTGAGGCCCTGTGGGGGGTAGCCAAGAGAATGATACAGGGGCATGATCGGAGATTAGGATGGAACCAATGCTGGCTTCTAGTATGCAGGGTCCATGCCCCAGGTGTAAGTCACATAACTATTCAGGAGTGCATTTTCTGCAGGGGTGAATAGTAAGAGAAGTCCCTTCCTGTGGGGTTAACCAGTCACCAAATGTCCACCAGATAAAGTTCTTGTGCCAGCGTTCTGAAGGCTTCTGTAGCCCTGGTCAGCAGGCCTAGAGGGGCTTGGCTTCTATCCAATAGGTCATTCATGGTGGTGTTCATATCCCCTCCCACTATCAATTGGCCCCTCCGTGTTTCTTGTTGGGACTGGGAGAGGTTCATGTAGAATGAGGCATCTCAGTCATTAGGCCCGTATACACTGCATAGAGTGACATCAACACCCCACAGTTCCCCTTGCACTGTTATGAATCTCCCTTCAGGGTTACCTTTGGTTAGATGTGGTTTGAAGGAGATTTGTTTATTTACTAAAATTGTTGCCCCTCTGCTTTTAGAGCTGAAGGAGGCTCTGAAGATCTGTGCTACCTACCCCTGCTTCAGTTTTTGGGTTTCCCTTTGGTCAGGTGGGTTTCTTGTAGAAAGGCTATTCCTGTGCCCTCCTTCCGGAGGTGATCTAGGATTTTCCTTCTTTTTACCAGGGTTTTCATCCCCTTTACATTCCATGACACCCATTTAACTCCAGAACTAGCTATTTGGATTAGTGTGGTGAGCAGGAGTGTGGCTGGTAGGTTTGAGAGAGAGGTATGGGATCCTATTCCCACAGGTTGGTGTACCTAACCAGTTCCCTGGGGCCCTGTGTCTAGGCTGGGTACATCTTCTCAGATTTGTCCCCAATTGAGTAGGTTCAATCCTTTGAGCCCAGATGAGCCATCTGTAAAGCCTCTGGTGTGCTGGGGGGCATGTTGTCCCCTGTGTACAGACTTTGGGCTTCTGTTCCATAACTGAGAATCTTTTCCCACTCCTTGGCAGGTGTGCCATATCTTGTTCTGATGCTCTAACTGTCTGCCTTACTGCCTGGTGCCTCCCAGACTGAGGGGGTAAAGATCCCTCTGCTAGAGAGTCCAGGAAGATCCCTTTAAACTCAGGGGAATAACGTCTTGTATACTACAACACAACATAAATCAGCAACACAGTGCATAAACCATAAGAATCAACTTTTTCAAACTTTTTTCCATTTTTGGTGACTGACAGGTCCAGCGAGGGGTAAACTGCCCCAATACTATTCCCAGTAACCATGTACATGGCAAGGTCAGAGGTCATTCCCATTTGGTGGGGACAACCCACCTTTGCCTTGTGCCTATCCAGAAATCCAGATGGGTAGGGTTTTCCTACCTTTTATATTCCAGGGTTTATCCATGGTTAAAGTCTTAGGTTGGGGAGAGGTGAATTCAAGCCAGGGAGAGCTGAGGAGGGACTGAGGTGGAATGGGGAGAATCTGTCTGGGTCAGAGAATTCCACACCTTGGTTCAATCCCATCCCCCAGAGTGGGGGGGTGGGTCAGTCACCCTTTTCAAATGGCTATCTCCCACTTTGTGTTCATGGGCTGTTCTCCCTGAAGGTGTCCCCATCAGAGGAGTTTGCAGGATAAGGAAGAGAGGTGGGGAGGAAAAAGGAAAAATCTGTAGGCCCAATCTGCTTGAGTCATCCCTGAGTTACCTAGGTACAGGTGGGGTAGCCAACAGCATGGGCCTGAGGATTTTTGTGGTGGTGGGCAGTGTTGTGTTATGGCAGGGTCTTCCAAGCACACTGTGTGAAGGAGAAGGTAGGCCATACCACTCAACCCTGTGGGTAGTGGTTTCTGTGCAGTTCCCTTTACGGCCATGTCATCCTCTCAAGCTAAAAAGGAAAAGGGAGGAAAGAAAGACATTTTACCCCCTCATTCCCTTGTCACCAACTCACTGCATCTGAGAGTGAGTGATAATGTGGTTGTCCTGTGGAGCTCCCCTCTGGTTACCAGCAGCAGGGGGGTTGGAAGAGAGTCTCTCCTCTCGCAAGTTCATGAATGCTCCTTGTCATCTACCTGCACCTCATGGCGTTTGCACAGGTTGGCAGGCAGCTCCTTGAAAGTGTCTTTAGCAGAGGCATACATTGTAACCGCAGTGTATATTCTGTGCCCATGACCAACTGTCAGATTTGCAGATTCCCCATAAATCTCCATGCCATGGCAGGACAAATTGCTAAGGGCTGTATCTGATGGACTGCAGGCCTGTGTAAATGATGCATCCCTGTCGGGATGGGGGGCCTGGTGTCTCTCCCCTGGAAGACTTAGTGGCTGGAGGAGGGGGCATTGGCTCACGTATGCATCTGACACTTTTCCATATGTTACACAGTCCTGTATGCCAGTATGCTCCACAG
This sequence comes from Neoceratodus forsteri, assembly GCA_016271365.2. Taxonomy (NCBI): domain Eukaryota; kingdom Metazoa; phylum Chordata; order Ceratodontiformes; family Ceratodontidae; genus Neoceratodus; species Neoceratodus forsteri. The sequence goes on from CM057453.1 coordinate 1,271,334,587, forward strand.
GGGGCCTTCTCCGCAGGACAAACCTAACAAGAGCATTCACAACCTTCTCCTCGAGGTCTCCCAGGGCCAGCCACTGGCACAGTGCCCTAACAGCTTGAGTGCCAGCGGCCACCATGCCGGGAGCCTGCCATTGGATAGGGATGCACAGTTTACAAGCATCTGGACACTAACCACCTCCTGACCCCACACAGAAGCAAACCAGAACAAAGCCATACCTTCCCTTTATCCAATCCCTGTCAGTTGCTACCAGGTGGCTGTTTTGGGACATGTTACTTCTTCGTCACATATACATTTTCCTCTGCTGCTTCCCTGGTCCTTGCTAACCCCTGTGGTTGACCCCCAGCCATAAGAGGCTGCGCTCCTCTAGCTGGAGACTGGAGGCACTTTGACTGGGTTTGAAGGAAGCATCTGTGATCAATTCTGCCAGGAGCCAGTGTAGATATACAGGGAGTTGGCAAGGGGTGACCTGGAATGCCCTGGCAGGGGAAATTGATATCGCTGGAAGTCCACTTTTAGAGCATAGTAGCCAGTAATGGGGGTTAAGAGAGAGGGCGAGGGGAGAAATAGGCCAGCCAGGGAGGACATGGAATGAGAGGGTGAGGGAGTATAGGGAGATTCAGGTACTCACACTGGCTGCTGCCAGCGGGTCTACGGAGATCAAAAGACAACAGTAACTGGATAACAGTTTATTAAATGGTCAGAGAGACCAAGAGTCCATGGCATGCATCTTCCAGTCCATGGATCCCATTCAGGTGCCTCAAATCTCCATTCTTGTTGGGCTGCAGTTTGGTAGGGTGCTCCAAGACACAGCAACTTCAGGCAGGGGTGGGTCCAGTTCTGAGTCCTCGGGGTAAATGTGGCTCACTGCATTAGCCCAGGAGTCAATGATTTTCTTCTGTAGCTGGCTGTCTTACTCTCATAGCTGTTTGCTCCCAAACCCAGGAGCTGCCTGACTGGGTTCCTCAGGATCCAAGTTCAGGTCTTGTTCCTGCTTCTTTGGGGCTGGCTCTCCCAGTGACTCTTAGCTGGTCGTGGAGGATGCTCTGCTTCGCTGCCTGGAAGGTCTTCCGGGAGAGTTGGCTTTGTTCTCCTGTGGGCTCTTTTTCGTTTGCTGCTTATGTTGCTTACGCTTACTTGTTGTACTGGACCATTCTATGCCATCCCCTGGATGATCATCAGCTAATATGGCAAACCTGTTCTGTTGGTCAATGTACTGCTGATTTTGTGCTTTTGGAGGATTTTGCCTACAGGGGGTCGTGGCTTGCTGTTTGTGTTGGGGGGTGCAAGGCTGGTTGCGGGTTGGCCACTGTCTCTCAATGTACTCCAGTGCTTCTTGGAGAGAGTTGAAGGAGTTGTATATGCCACTTCTTAGGATTTGTAGTTTGGCATGGTACACTAGATGACACTGCACCTGGTGCTCTTGCAGCCATTTTCTCACCTTAGTGAAAGCTTTGCGTTTTGGGGCTAATTCATTGGAATAATCATTAAAAACGTATATTCATTGTCCCTGCCATACAAGATGGTTCCTGGCCTTTGCCAAGCTCATGATTCTTTCCTTCTCTGGGAAGCACAGCAATTTAGCCACAGTAGCCCTCAGTCTACCCCCTTCTTTTGGTAGCTGTGCCAGGGTAAAGTGTGCCCGCTCGATTTCGAGAGCTAGGCACCACTTATACTGTAGCAACTTTGGCAGTTCACTTTGTAGGAATTTAGTCATATTTCGACTCTCCGCCCCCTCGGGACCATAACACCTCTACCATGCGTTCAAGCTCTTGTATTCGGGCCTCATGTCTTGAGTCCTTCTCATCAATATACGAAAGATATATTTGAGTGTCCAAGGTACAGTGGCTCAAGGTTTGCACCTTGTCTTCTAAGATTGCCCCTGAGGTCTTGTAGGTTTTAACCTTCATGAGGACCTGTTGCATCAGGATTTTGATTTCTTGTAATTCTGCCAAACTTGTTGTTCCAGTCTTAGAATTTGGTGCAGCTGCAGCCGTTGCTTCAGCTGCATGGAGCTCCATACAATATGTAAAACTTTCACCTCCCCGGTCCACTGTAAATCCCAAATTAGCAGGTTCGTTAGCACTACAAGTCCCCTCACAAATAAAGACAGAACCACAGTCAAGGATGAGCTGGTTTTCAATAATTTGGATAAATTAACTGGCGGGTGGAACCATGCTAATGATTAAGCTTCCATTCACTTTCCCTGCTGATGCATGTGCCCCCTGAAACATGTGCTTTTAATAATTTGTAGTGCAACACTTTGTTTTATAATCTTTTTGTTTGTGTCCTGTTTATCATCCTTGTATCAGAAGAGCTGACTTGGGACTGCACAAATTGTTAGTGTGGCTTGATTGGGGGGGTGATGGGCTTCTTGGTCTGGCTTGGGAGTGTTTGTAGCACAAGACTTGCTTGTGTGACTTGGGAAGGGAGGATTTGGAGCAAGGGGGGGGTAACCACAGGTTTACGTGACACAAAAGAGACAGTGACAGACCAAAAAATCATAAATGGTGGCAGCCTATTTTATCTCCAAAATGATCTGGTCCCTTATCCTGTATTTTGTTTTAACAGCATGTGTAAATCCTATGTGCAATACAGTTGCCAATATGAACAGTTCATAGCTAAATTTTTTGGATTATAGATGTTCACAGTTTCTGCTCCTTGATATTGATCAAGAAGTTGTTTTAGTTTTTTATTTTTATAGAAAATAAAAAGCTAGTTATTTTGACAGTGATATTGGTTGTTTGAAACAAGCCACAGAAGGCTTCAAAAAGCAGTCAAATAGTGTCAAAATGACCCTCAATATCCAACAGAATGCATCTAAAACCTGATAGCTTCTGGGGGCCTAGGCGGCCACCATAGCCCGGCCTATTTGTTGGGGAGGAGGTCATATGAGACCCCTCACTTCTAAATTTAGCACTACACCACTGACTATAATTTTCTCCATTATTATACCGAGTTATAATAACTCTTTTTTGGGCTGCAGGTAGGCGGAGCCTGCAGCCCTCTTGCATTAGCTCTAAAAACAAGCTTACTGTGGAACTTCCTTTTTGGACTTTTGGAAGTATCCATCCACAACTGCAAAATAGTGCACCCCCCTTTGATTTTTGTTATTTGCTGTTCTGTCTTAAAGGCATCTGAAGGGAGGGGGGATGCTACTGTGCCTCCCAGCTTCTCAGGATATAAACAATAACAAAAAAAAAACTTTTGAAGCTGCTGTCTTTTTTTAGCCACTCGAGTTAACCCTTGCAGGGCTGCAGACTGAGCATCTGTCCAGCTTAATCAAATAGATTAATTCTAGTTCTTTCAGCAGCCTATGTGTTAACTCATTATCTGGCTGTCCTTTCCACCCCCCACACACACAGGGACAGCAAGCAAGATTTTATCAGTTGCTTGCTATAAATGCAATTTGTTCCCTAAATTATTGGTGTTTTCAGTGTATGCTGCCACAACTGGAAATCACTATGCCAGTTGAAATACAGTACTCCCTTCTTGAGACTAAAGAAGCTTAAGATGTATAGCCTTGAGGAAAGGAGGGAGAGGGGGGACATGATAGAAACTTTCAAATACCTCAAGGGAATCAACAAAGTCCAAGAGAGTGGCATCTTTCAGAAAAAGAGATGTGCAAGAACAAGGGGACACAATTTGAAGATATGGGGGGATGGCTTAGAGGTAATTTGAGGAAGTATTTCTTCACAGAGAGGGTTGCAGATGCATGGAACAGCCTTTCTGAGGAGGTTGTAGAGTCAAAAACAGTGGGGGAATTCAAGAATGCATGGGACAGACATAAGGCAATTCTAGTGGGGGGTAGGAGGACGTAGGCTGTTGGTTAACTAAGATCTGCAGCTTATCCATTAGATAGGGAAATGGGCAAACTAGGTGGGCCAAGCGGTCCTTATCTGCCATCAAATTCTATGTATCTATGTTTCTCTCTGTTGAGTAGGCTTGTTTGTCTCTCTTTGTCTTAATTTCCAACATCGGACACAGCAAGCTTCTAGAGGAACTCCAGAGGAGTTGCAGAATTACTTTTTTAATGGCTGCAAAGAAGAAGCATACAAGTACTATATAGTGAACTGGAATTTCCCTGATTGAAGAGAGTGTGTGTGTGTGTGTGTGTGTGTATGTGTGTGTCTTTGCGGAACTCTGTCAGAAGCTTTTGACAACTTTCTCCTGCAAATCCTCAACCACTCCCCCTCCAACACGCAAAGTACATTTTAATGCTTGTTCCTATGGGCATTTATTTATTTTGTTTTTGTTTACCGGGTGAGTACCATAGCCAAAACATGACTATTTTCAGACTCTGAAACCATTGGATCCGAGACCATTTTCTTCTGTTGATTTTATTTTTTATTTGTCTATTCAACCTTTGTATATTTGCTATCCAGCGCTAGTAAAATGTGGGGGCTTACAACACTTCTCTGTATCCACATAATCAGGTTCAATACTGACTTTTCCACTCTGACTTCAACATGCCAGATACAAATTGATCAATACCAGTAGGAATATCTACCAGAACTAGACACATAGTGGATTTCCTGCATGGGGAGGGCCTCAAACAACTGGTACAACAATCCACAAGAGAGAGGGCTATCCTGGATCTAGTACTGACTAACAGGAAAAGGATCACAGATCTCCAGGTAGAAGATCACCTGGGGGCCACTGATCATCACATGGTGTGGTTCAATTTGGCCACTAGAACTAAATCATCCCATTCCAAGGCAAAAATATGGGACTTCAGAGGAGCGGACTTAAATAAGATGGCCAACAGAGTTAAGCTAGCCCTGGCAAGAAGAAATACAGGTGAAGAGGTGCAGGCAAAGTGGGCAAGCATTAAGGATGCAGTACTTGAAGCAACATCCCATTGTGTTAGGGAGAAAAGCAAGAGCAAAAGTAGGAGGAAACCACTTTGGTTCTCAAAAACAGTAGCAGAAAAGATCAGAGCCAAAAGGTTGGCCTTCAGGAAATATAAGAGAACACAGTGGGACGAAGATAGGGAGGCATACCAAACTTTCCTAAGGGAAGCAGGGAAGGCAGTAAGGCAGGCGAAGGCCCAAACCAAGGAAACACTAGCCTAAGCAGTAAAAGAAGGGGACACAACTTTCATTAAATACATTAGTGAAAGGAGAAAGTCCAAAGGGGTTATTGCTAAGATCAATGGGGATAAGGGGGAGTGTGTGGAGAAGGACCAATGAAAAGCATCTATCCTAAATAGATACTTCTACTCAGTATTTACTGAGGAGAAGGTATGGCAGGGCCCACAGCTCAGCACCATGGACACGGGGGGAGGGAGGTGTGCACAAGTCCCTTCACAAAACAAATGGTCCTACAAGAGCTGGCTAAGCTCAGGGTGGACAAGGCAATAGGACCTGATGGCATACATCCCAGGGTACTAAAGGAGCTAAGGGTGGAACTAGCAGAGCCATTAGCAGAACTGTTTAGTGAGTCTCTGAGCACAGGAGAGATCCCAGAAGACTGGAGAAGGGCTCATGTAATCCTGATCCACAAAAGTGGCAGCATGGAGGAGGCAGGGAACCACAGACCAGTCAGTCTTACCTCAGTAGTGGGCAAAACTATGGAGGCACTCCTTAAGGAAAGGAAAATGCAACACCTGGAATCCATAGGAGCACAGAATCCAAGACAACATGGGTTTATAGCAGGAACGTCCTGTCAAACTAATCTCATAGATTTCTTTGACTGGGTAACCAGAGTGGTGGACCAAGGGGGTGCAGCTGATGTTACCTACCTTGACTTCAGCAAAGCTTTCGATACTGTTCTACATATAAGATTGATTAATATGCTGGGTAGGCTCAGGGTGGGTCAGAGGTTGGTCAACTGGGTGACAAACTGGTTGGTGGGCAGAAAACAGAGAGGGTAGTAAACAGTATGCAGTCAGAAGAGATGCAGGTCACAAGTGGGGTACTTCAGGGATCAGTCTTGGGGCCATTCCTCTTCAATATCTTCATCAGTGGCATTGCAGATGGACTGGAGAGTAAGGTTTGCCTGTTTGCAGATGACATCAAGATCTGCAACAAAGTAGATGATCCAGATGGGGTGGGTAGAATGAGAAGAGATCTGGCTAGACTGGTAAAATGGTCAGTAGAGTGGCAACTGAGGTTTAACACAAAGAAGTGCAAGATCATGCACATAGGGAAGAGAAACCCTGAAGCTACCTATTGGATGGGAGGGGAGCTGCTGGCAATCACAAGGGAAGAAAGAGACTTGGGCATCATCATCACAGATGACCTGAAATCATCCAAGCAGACCACTAAAGCAGTAGGTCAGTCTAGAGGGATGTTGGGGTGTATTAGTAGGGGTATCACAAGTTGTAAGAGGGAGGTAATAATACCTCTTTACAAAACACTGGTTAAGCCCCATCTGGAGTACTGCATGCAGTACTGGAGGCTGCACCTCCACAAGGACATTAACAAAATGGAGGCAGTCCAGAGAAGGGCAACCAAAATGGTGCAGGGACTGCATCAGAAAACATATGAGGACAGATTATTGGAGCTCAATATGTATACCCTAGAGCAAAGGAGGGACAGAGGTGATATAACTGAAACATTCAAACATCTTAAGGGCATTAACATGGTGAAAGAGTCTAACATGTTTCAATATAAGAAAAATAGCAGGACAAGAGGACACGGCATGAGATAAGAAGGAGGCTGATTAAGGGGTAATGTGAGGAAGTTCTTAACAGAAAGGGTGGTGGATGCAAGGAACAGCCTACCTCAGGAAATAGTGGATATGAATACAGTGAAGGGCTTCAAACAGGCATGGGGTAGACATAAGGGAGCAATACAGATGAGTATGTATAGATAGGCCATTGACAGAGTAAAGGCCTATGGCACATTCATAAAGTAGAAAAAATGGGCAGACTGGATGGGCCTTGTGGTCTTTATCTGCCATCAACTTCTGTGTTTCTATGTTTCTATGATGTATTTAATGCTCATAAAAGGTGCTGCTCAGACAGCACTGGACAGTAAACTAAAGCTCTTTATCCACAGGGATAGTGCTTGCTTTCCACACTGTCTGCATTTATTCCTGGTAAATGGTGAGGGGCCACCAGAACTGGGGACTAAAGCTTTTTCTTTATCTACAGTGACAGGAACAGTGTGTGACTGGTGAACAGTAAGGGATTGACACCACTGGAGACTGAAGCCCTCTATAAATCCACAGGGGCAGATGCAGTGTAGAACAGACAGTCCAGGGTTTCTGCACTGTGCTAGATATATTGCTGATGAAAGGTAGAAGACTGACAGCACTAGAGGCTGAAGCCCTCTGCTTATCCTCATGGGTAGGTACAGTGTGGGGCAGGGATGGTGCAGGGTTCTCACACTGATGGTTACAGTGCTGGCAAAAGCTAAGGGATGGGCATCACTGGGGACCACTCTATTGTCTTCATGTCCACAGTCTCTATTGGCAGGTCATTTTAGAAGGCCACCACTTTATGGGACAAAATATGCTTCCTAAGGTTACCTCTAAAAGTTCCATCTGTGAGCTTCAGAGTATGTACCTGTGTCCTGCTGGAGAACATATCCATTTCTTCAATCCTGTCAATACCCCTGAGAATGGGAAGACTGAGATCATGCCCTATCTCAGCCTACTGTTCTATAGGGAGAAGATAGTAACAACTGCTGTACTAGTAAACATAAATGTGGATATTATCTGTTAGATACTTCCCGGTATTCCTTTTTTGAAAATGCAGCTTCTCCTTAACAGTGATATCTAAACAGAAAGCCCACCAGCAAATGTGTTTTTATTTTTAGTACTGAACACATTCTCTTTACTGCTGCAGTAAATGTAAACACTGGAGGAAATATGAAGAAACGGATAGAGGGAAGCTTACAAAGCGTGTCAGTAGGCATTTTATGTGACTGCATAGATATGCAGAATTAAAAAAATGCTACATAAATTCATTGCCTCTAAGAAAGTGACAGATGGGGGAAAATTTGTCAACATGAAAAGGGGGCTTGGTCTTCACTCAGAGAGGAGTGAGAAGGTCACTTTTCCTATGTGAGACAGTGACCCACAGGGTCACATGTTGGGGTTATTGAAAATATAATGGATCATAATGGTCTACAGAGCCCATTTTCTTAAAGTAGCAGTTTTGTCATCAAGGAAGAAAAAAAGGTGCATCAGAATTGACAATCATCTGACATTTCTTTCAATCCCCCACTCAAAAGTGAATACAGACACAATTTAACTTGCTGCAGCACAAGACTGTGGGTGGATTAAAGAATGCATGGGATAGATACAAGGGAACCCTGACTACAAAGGGCAACTAGATTGTCAAAATAGGTCTAAAACAAATGGTCAGACTAGGTGGACCTTGCAGTCTCCTTCTGCCATCAACTTCTATGTTTCTATGTTTCTAAGACCGCACCAAAGAATTCAGCATCTATGCCAGGCTGGTGTTTCTCTGCTTGACATTCTTGTTGCAATCTTTCTGCAGGGTTTTTATAGAGAACAGTACCACAATAAATTTTCTTGACCTTATCCTCACTTCCATCAGAGTGCACTCTAATCCCCTTCTTGCCCTGATATCATGATATTTAAGGCTTGATTAAGTAAAGCTGTATCCAGATTTTCTCCCCATGGACCAAGTGAAACTTTTTCAATGCCAAAAAAAGACTAGCAATGTATTCCCAGGCCTTGAACAAATTTAATATGTGGTGGTATTATTCTTTACACATTATTGTGTTCTATGATTCTAATATGTTCACTAATTAAGTTATGAGGTCAATTTGAATTTTGCAAATGCAGGCTCATAACTTTGGCAATATTCAATATTTTTACTGCAAATTTTCAACATAGTCATTTTGATACAGCAGCTCATGAATGTGACAGCTGTCATTTTTCAACCCCTACCCAAAATGTGTTTGCAGCCCAAAAGTTGATTTTTCAATCTCTGCACGACATCACTTTTAGGTCAGGAGTTGAACATTTTCTCTGCAGGAAGGGTTATAACAAGGCTGTGTTGAAAATTTGTTGTAAAAATATTTAAAAAATTAATTTCAATATTTTTAACCTAGATTCCTCTGCTGCAGCCCTATCGGCTCTTGCCAGAGTTTGTTTCTTGAGTGTAATATCCTTCAAAATAAAAAAAAAAACTGATCTGCTATCAGTAATACTAGTTTTAAATTAGTGAGAGGTCTGATAACACTCACATGATCAAATACAGTACATGTTTGTTTCCTTAACAGACAGTGGATAATAGTTTTTTAACCATCCTGCTTAGGGAGTCTTCTGTTTCCTCAACATTAAACAATGGCAGAGCATAAACAGAACCATTTGTTTTGATTAAAAAATTACCAAAGTTCTTCATAAACTCATGTTATGAGTGTTATAGGATTTTGTATGTGTTTGATGTAACCTCAGTCCCACCTACCTTTTTATTCTTGTTTCTTACATCCTCTAGATCAGTTTCTTTTCCATCTGATGCATCTTTATCTTTTCCTAATACTGCATAGGATTCTGTACTTCTTTGGTTTTAAGTTATGTTATAGTTGTCCATAGTTCATATTTTTTCTAGCATTTCAATTTTTTTTTTTACTTTCATGGTTATTCCAACCTTTTTTTCATTCCTCTTTCCTCTTTCCTTTATTTGGGGTGTTTCCTTTCACTACACTCATGATATCTAGATCTTCTTCCTGTGATTCCAGTCTTCTTTCTACTTGGGCTTCTTGTTCCTTTTTATATTTCCTAGGCTTAATGATTTTTATTTTATTTGAGTTTCCTTTACATTGTTTCTTGGCTTGCTTTATTTTTGTTTCTCCTATATTTTTCTTTAATTTTTGTCCTTCTTATACTACTCCAAGATCCCATAAAGCCTTATGTTTTTCTTTTAATACCATACATATACTATTTTCCCTGTAGGGCTCTTAAGGAAGCATTATGAGCTCCTGTTCCTGCTGGTCAATATCTAATTCATTGTCTGGTTCTTTGTCCCAGATAGGAACAGTCCTCCTTTGTCCACCAACCTGCCTCAAGCCCTATTCAGCTTCTAATGAGCAAATGAAACCAGCATGCCAGGTATCACGCAATTCAATTTTAATGTGTAACTTGCAAAATTTGTGCAGATTTTTATAAATGCAAACAGTGAAAAACAATGCCAAATTTAGAACCACATGTTGACCAGCCTCAAAGCTTTGAGGCACTAAAACCTCTTCATTAGGGGGCTCTCCTGATGTAGAGGTTTTAGTGCCTCAAAGTGCTGGGGCTGGTCAACATGTGGTTCTAAGTTTGGCACTGTTTTGCCCTGTCTGCATTTATGAAAGTCTGCACAAATTTTGCAAGTGTTGCACATTAAAATTGAATTGCATGATACCTGGAGTGCTATTTTTTTTGCTCATCAGTTTCCTGTTTTACCAGCACCTGACTGTGAGTGCAACTTTGATTTGTACATTTGCTTATCCAGCTTCTACTCTGAATATGTCCGGTTACTCATGGGTGGGGATTTCAGTCTGATCTAAGATGGTCTCCTTGACTGCAGCCCTGGCAGACCGGAATGGCAGACCCAACCATGGCCTGTGCTTAAACAACTAAGATCAGAACATAAACTACTGGATATTTTCAGTATCAGTGACTCTGTAGGTAGCACTCTCACCTCTGGGGCTAGAAGATTGAAAGGTTGTGTTTTTCCTTCCTATTTTTTTGTTAATTTGATATGTTTTATTGCTTTTTCAGTTAAAAATGCAAGCCAGACAACAAATACATAACAATTACAACAATCATAAAAAAAAAGACAACACATTCCACCTACCCCTCCCCCCTCCCAGAAGCTCAGTGGCCCTTGAGTAGCTATGACAGAAGTCAGAGGACCAGTACTAGAGATTACAGGAGTGTTGGCAGGAGGAAAAAACAAGTAAGCAAAAGATTATGACCTCACAGAAGATATAGACAAAAGTGTGTAAAGTGACTCCTATCTACTACGAAATTGATTATGATAATTTCATAAGAAAGCAATCTGTTTCTTAACCATAAGCAAAGACAAAATCTTCTGGTGCCACTCCTTATATGGGGGAACAGAATTATCTTCCTCATGATGAAGTATAACTAATTTCACTATGGTCGAGATTAAGGCCATAAGGACTTTATGAATACAAGGTAAATCTCAAGGAAAGAAACTCACAATGCAAATACTTCGAGTAAAAAGATAATCTAAACCCAAAAGATGGTCCAACAAATAGTTATAGTGTTCCACAAGGGAATCATTTTTACACGTCCCAATAGGGCATGCTTGAAATATCTTTCTGTGAGGTTACATTGAGAGCATACAGAGGACAAGAGTTTACCCATTTTATACAGCTTAGATGGAGTATAGTATAAATTATGAGAATTTGATATTGGATCAGTAGCAGTCTATCTTGCTTAATGTATTTATATAAATCATACCAAACCGAATGCCATCCTTTAGGATCGTCCATGATGCCCAAAGCCTGCGTCCAGTAATAACATACTCTGGTGGGAGTATTGGCATCTAACAACTGGAAGAGCCTATATATTCCAAATATGGACTGTTGTTGTGTCCCAGGAGTAAAAAAAGGCTCAGGAATAGATTGATCCATCAAAGCCCAGGGTTTTGGGCCCAAGTATGATAAACGTGCATGGGTTACCCGCAGATATTTAAACTTAAAGGAGTCCAGGAGCTGAAGTCAATCATGAACGGATTGAAAGGTCAAAAAATTATTACAGTCTAAGAGGAAAACAATTGGTTTATCCTTAAGCTGAGTACTTAAGGACATAGATATGGGATGGCCAGCAATTCTTTTTTTAAACTATTTTTATTTATATCTTTTCAGCAATAAATATACAAACAACACAAAATAAACAAGGTCAACAATGCTTGACATTTCATGATTATAGAAAAATGAATGTTAACATACACAGTAAGGATAAAACAATTCAAATCATACTCGTGGACACTTATAAAAATAGACAATTTGCTAAGGGGCAGAGTTTATTATGAAGCTAAGGTAGCTATAGTATGAATTCAGGCCTGTGGGGGCCAATGAATAATACTCAGCACCTCCAGATTAATTCAAACTTGATCTGTCTTTTATTAACCACCACCATGAGGCACTCCATCCCATATATCCCAGTCATAAGATCATGTCATTGAGCTAAAGTGGGCACCTCATGAGAAAGCCACCTTCTAGTTATGGCCTTCTTTGCTGCCAAAAGACATATGGTGAGTAGTTTTCTAGTATTTAGATCTCGACATCCCTCAGGGTAACTAGGAAAAAAGCCAGGCATGAGCCGGAGGAAGGGCACAAAAAGCTCAGAGAGAACATCTTGTTGATCATGTATAAATGGTGGAAGAACTGGGCAAAGCCAAAAAATACGACCATGATTGGCTGGGGAATGCCTACAACCCCTCCAACACCCCACACTTCCACCCTCCCTGTATTTAGCCTGAATGGCTGGTGTTTTAAAAAAGCAGAGGGTGACCTTCCATGAGAACTCCCTCCTTGCCAGAGAGGTGGTTCCTGTCTGTAGAAACTTTAGATGTCTCTTCCAAAACTTATCCTGTAATGGGAGATACAAATCAGACTCCCAGGCAGTCTTTACAGATCACCAGGAGTCTCATCCCATAGAAGCCACCCCCATAGGCAGATAGGATATCATATGAGCCAAGGTGGAACTCCCCTCCAATGCAAGCCTGAGGATGTCCACTAACTGTGGGATGGGGACCTCATCAGTTGGGGTTGGAAACAAGGTCCTTATATAGGCCCTTTTCTGGACTGCCTCAATTTGGTTAATGTCCTTGTGAAGGTGTGGCCTCCAATACTGCACGCAGTACTTCAGGTGGGGCCTAACCAGTGTCTTGTAAAGAGGGATTATTACCTCCTTCTTATGACTTGTGATACCCCTACTAATATACCCTAACACTCCCATAGCCTTACCTACTGCTTTAGAGGTCTGCTTGGATGATTTCAGGGCATCAGTGATGATGATGCCCAAGTCTCTTTCTTCCTTTGTGACTGCTAGCAACTCCCCTCCCAGCCTATAGGTGGCTTCAAGGTTTCTCTTCCCTATGTGCATGATCTTGCACTTCTTTGCATTAAATCCCAGTTGCCACTCTTCTGACCATTTTGCTAGTTTATCCAGATCTCTTCTCATTCTGCCCACCCCATCTGGATCATCTACTCTGTTGCAGATCTTGGTGTCATCTGCAAACAGACAAGCCTTACCCTCTAGTCCATCTGTGAGATCACTAATGAAGATGTTGAAGAGGACTAGCCCCAGGACTGATCCCTGAGGTACCCCACTTGTGACTTGCAACTGTTCTGACTGTATACCATTTACCACCACTCTCTGTTTTCTGCCAGTCAACCAGTTTGCCACCCAGTTGACCAACTTCTGACCCACCTCGAGCCTACCCAGCTTATTTATCAATCTTCTATGTGGAACAGTGTCAAAAGCTTTGCTGAAGTCAAGGTAGGCAACATCAACTGCTCCCCCTTGGTCCACCACTCTGGTTACCCAGTCAAAGAAATCTATGAGATTAGTTTGACAGGACCTTCCTTTTGTAAACCCATGCTGTCTTGGATCCTGTGGCCCTATGGATTCCAGGTGTTGCACTATCCTTTCCTTAAGGAGTGCCTCCATAATCTTGCCCACTACAGAGGTAAGACTGACTGGTCTGTAGTTCCCTGCCTCCTCCTTGCTACCACTCTTGTGGAGCGGGATCACATGAGCCCTTCTCCAGTCTTCTGGGACCTCTCCTGTGCTCAGAGACTCACTAAACAGTTCTGCTAATGGCTCTGCTAGTTCCACCTTTAGCTCCTTAAGTACCCTGGGATGTATGCCATTAGGTCCAATTGCCTTATCCACCCTGAGCTTAGCAAGCTCTTGTAGGACCCTTTCTTTGTGAAGGGAGTAGTGCTCACCTCCTCCCCTGTATCCATGATGCTGAGCTGTGGGCCCTGCCCTACCTCTCTTCAGTAAATACTGAGCAAAAGTATCTATTTAGGATAGATGCCTTTACAGGGTCCACCTCCTCACATGCTCCCTTTTCTCCATTAAGCTTAGCAATACCCCCTCTGGACTTTTTCCTTTCACTAATGTATCTATAGAAAGTCTTGTCACCTTCTTTTACTGTTCGTGCTAGTGTTTTCTCAGTTTGGGACTTTGCCTGCCTTACTGCCTTCCCTGCTTCCCTTAGGGCAGTTTGGTATGCCTCCCTATCTTCATCCCGCTGTGTTCCCTTATATTTCCTGAAGGCCAGCCTTTTGGCTCTGACCTTTCTGCTACTGTATTTGAGAACCAAAGTGGTTTCCTTCTTCTTTGCACTTCCTTTCTGTCTAACACAATGGGATGTTGCTTCAAGTATTGCATCCTTAATGCTTGCCCACTTTGCCTGTACCCCTCACCTGTGTTTCTTTTGCCAGAGCTAGCTTAACTCTATTGGCCATCTTATCAAAGTCAGCTCCTCTGAAGTCCCATATTTTTGCCTTGGAATGGGATGATTTAGGTGTAGTATCCAAATTGAACCATACCATGTGATGGTCATTGGCCCCCAGGTGACCTTCTATCTGGAGATCTGTGATCCCTTCCTTGTTAGTCAGTACTAGATCTAGGATAGCTCTGTCTCTTGTGGGTTGCTGTACCAGTTGTTTGAGGCCCTCTCCCTGCAGGGAATCCACTATGTGTCTAGTTCTGGCAGATGTTCCTGCTGGTATTGACCAATCTGTATCCGGCATGTTGAAGTCTCCCATTATCAGAACCTCCCTTTAGCTGTCATGTTTTGTATATCTTCTAACAGTAATGTGTCTATGTCCTCCCCCTGGTCTGGGGGCCTGTAGACAACCCCAGTTCTTATGGCTGTCCCATTTCCTGTTTCCAGGGTGACCCACAGTTCTTCTGGCTCCTATGTGTATTCTGAATTTCTGTAGCTTTGATACTCTCTTTGACATACAGGGCCACTCATCCCCCCCTTTTTGCACCTTGGTCTCTTCTGAACAATACATAGCCAGGTACTGAAGTCTCCCAAGTGTGGTTACTGGTAAACCATGTCTCACTAATTGCTACTATGTCCAGTTTAGCCTCTGACATTATTGCCTGCAGGTCTGGGATCTTATTTCCCAGGCTGTGAGCATTTGTGTACATGATTTTCCATTGGCCAGATTTCAGTGTGTTAGTTGTTGGGTGAGGTTTGGCATTACCCCTGTGCGTCGTATGGAGAGACAAACCTTTTTTCTTACCTGGTGATGCAAATGAACTGCAAACATGCTGAATCCCTGTTTGACCACTAGCTGAGGAGGGGGAGGGGTGTTCTTCTCATTCTACGTATGGGGTGCTGCACCTCTCTCCCCATTTGCTAGTTTAAATATTCTGCAAAGACGTCAAACTTCTGCCCCAATGCACCGACTCACTCCTTAGTCAGATGGAGTCCATCAAATTTAAAGAACTTTCGCTCCCAGAACTGTTGCCAGTTCCCTACAAATCTGTGTCCTTTTTCCTGGCACCAGCCCTTGAGCCACGTGTTTAGCTCCCCTATCTCCCCTTCTCTGACCTTCTGCCATCTGCTCCCCTCTCCCAGACTGGCAGGATCTCCGAGAAGGAGATGCCGGATGAAATAGATGATAGTTTGTCACCCAGCCTGGTCAGGTGTTCCTTGGTCTCCACAACTGACCGGCTGGCAAGATCATTAGTCCCTATGTGTACTAGGACATCAATGTTTTCTCCTGCTTTGTGAACAATTTTATGCGGTCAGTGTCTCTCCATGCTGATGTACCTGGGACACATCTGACCATTACCCCTGGCAGGAGATGGTATCAACTCCCCGAATCATGGAGTCTCCTATGATCAAGTTTTTTGATTTCTTTTGCTCTTTTGTTTTGGTTCCTGATTTGGGTGAGTTTTGTTGTGCTAGTTCCTGTGCTGCAGTGTCCTGCTCTGCAGGCGTCTTCTGCCTCTTTATTTGATTTCAGAGATAGAGGCAGATACCTGTTTGTAGTGTTTATATGGTTTTGGAGGTAATATGTTGAGAGCAGAGAGTGATGGGGCACCCGATTTGCCCCTCCTAACCACCTGCCAACCTCCTGGACCAACTACCCTCTGCGGTCGAGGTTTTTCTGTTGGATGCTGGGGAAATGGCGGGTGGTTCTTATAATGTATTTCCTTTTGAATATGAAATTTGAGGCTTGCAATCTCTGCCCATGCTGCCTGGAGCTAAGCCCTAAGATCTCCAAAGGCCCAGCATGTAGGACAGTGTCCTAAATCCTGTAAGACTGTCCTTCTGAAAATTGTTCCACAGTACCTGCAGTTAATGATATCCATTCCAGATAAGTTGCTGGGTTTATAACCTAGTCGAGTAATTAGAAGGAAAAAAAATGAAAAAAAATGCAAGTAATGGTTTGATTGTATTTTGTTTAACTTGTTATAACAAGTTAAATTACTAGTGCCCCTGTAAATGAGCTCACATTGTGGAGGCCCCACTGATCCACCCCTTCCTGCTCTGCCACAGGAAATGTCACAACTGTAATACTCTATAAAAGGAGTGTAGTGTGGGGTGGTTGGGGATGGGGGTGGGTGGCTGGGCCCTTCCCCTGCCGAAAAAGAAGATCCATGGACGAAAGAACAAGGAGGTAAGAGCAGAAACAATCAGTCAACAACAAATGCAGTAACCCTGAAAGCTTATCCTAATGTTAGATAAAACTGTAAAACATGTAAAGCACCACCTGTAATAATTTCAGAGAAGATATACGCTGTAAGAAACACTTTGCAACAGAGAAAAATAAAGCCATGAAATGTTAGCAACAAACAGTAGCAATCCCTGTGAGTAAAAAATAAAAACACCACCACACAGTAAATCTGTCTAGCCAAAATAAGTCTTAATCCTTTTCCCTTGCTCTGGTAAGTTTCTCTACTCTGCCTTTCAAGCAGTCTTAGAAGGAAAGAGCTCAGGTGAAGCTAGGTGCCTTGGCCAGCAAACCAAGTCTTCTACCTCAGATACAGGTAGAGTCTGGGCTAGGTACAAGAAGCATGGCAAAAGGTTCATTCAAACAGAATCCACCCTTTGAATCAGGGGCAAAGTCAAGGACTTCCACTGCTTAAGATCCAGGTATAATTGATGCACCAAAGGGTGATAATTGGCTATAAACAACTGAGCAGGGTCCATTGTTATTTGTACTCCCAACTATTTCAAGCCAACCAGGTTCCATTGGAAGGAGAATAATTCTTTGGTATGATCAGAGGGTTCATAATGAATTCTTAATACCTCAGTCTTGGTAGTATTGACTTTATATCCTGCAAGATTACCAAATTTAGTTAGGATTTGCCAAAGTGGAGGTAATGAAACCTCTGGATTTGATAGATATACTAGTAAACTGTTGGCATGGAATGCTAATTTATGATGATCCTCCCTGCCTCTAACCCCTGTATAGTCATTTCTTGCTGGATTGCTTGTGCCAATGGCTCCAGGTATATAGCAAATAATAGGAGTGACAGAGGGCAACCCTGTCTAGTATCATGTAGTAAGCCAGCAATTCTAATATTGGGATTACCTAATATAGGCTGGGTCAACCTTTTGGTCCTGTTCAAACCTAGATAAGATCCAAGTTGTCGATGAACTTTCAGGGACCATCCAATAGGGGTAGTAAATAAGGAGGTGAGTAACTGAGATAATTTAGTATAAGGGATTGTGAGAAATGAGGAAGAGATATCTACAATGCAAAATGACTTAAATAGTATTTATGAATGGGCAACACAGAAAGGAATGTGCTTCAGTACTGATAAATGCTGTGTCATACATTTGGGTAGACAGAACCTAAAGTGGACATACTTCTTAGGAAACAAACCACTACAGGAGTCAAACCAAGAAAGGGACCTTGGTATAATAATGAATGAAAATTTCACATGTGACACCCATTGTGACAAACAAATAATAAAAGCAAAAAAGGTGATATGGACCATCAAACAAAATTGTAGAAGTAGAAATGAACAAGTTATTATGCCACTGTATAGATCGTATATTAGACCCCAACTGGACTATGGCAGCCCTGTATGGGAGCCAATTAAAAAAGGCTGCTTAAAGAGGATCAAAAGTGTACAGAGACACACTACTAAATTGATCCATAATTTAAAGAATTTACCATACAATAGTCACCTTGCTGCACTAAACCTGATGTCCCTTGAAACTAGAAGAATAAGAGGATATATGTTGCTGTGCTATAGTATAGTACAGGATGCTTACTTGTTAAATTAATTGAATATGGAATTTAAATGTGAAAAAGCAACTTTTAGAGGACACCTCCTACAGTTCAGACAAAAAAATACAGGACAAATAATAGGAAGACATTCTACACACTGACGATGTAAATACAGCACTTGAATACCTGATGTCTCAGCCTCTAGCCCTTCAGGATCTGCACATCCCTCTAAAAAAAAAGGCATCTCAGGGGCTTCCCTAATAAATGGCTAAAAAAAGACCTCCTTCGAGCCATGAGAAAAAGAGACAAGGCCTGGACCTTGGTGAAGAAGTCCCAACAATCAGAAGACTGGGTTGACTATAGACAATTGAGAAATGCCTGCACAAAAGATATTCGGATGGCCAAAAGGAACTACTGCCTTAAGCTTCTCCAATCCTCAGTGGGTGATACCAGGTGTTTTTGGAACCACATCAAAAATTTCATTGGGCAAAGGCCCAAGACGGCTATTACCGACATGACACTGAATGACACAAACTGTAATAAGTTACCTACTATTGCTAATGCTCTTAATGCTCAATTCTCAGATCTCTCCGAATACACTGAGAAATTCAACCAACCTCTTACACCTCCTCCTGAGGTGCAAAATCTGCATGAAACCTCCTTTCATCTCATATTAGTCTCCTCCACTGAGGTGCTGCATCTCCTTAAATCAGTATCCCCTTATGGATCTGCAGGTCCGGATGGGTTACTGCCAAGCTTTTTGAAACAGTCAGCCCCTGCCCTTGCTGTCCCTATTGCAAGAATTTTTAATCTTTCCATACTAACCCAAACAGTGCCTATGCTGTGGAAAACTGCCCGCATTGTCCCTGTTCACAAAAAAGGGGATACCAAAAATATGGCAAATTACAGACCGATTGCCATTCTCTCTACCCTAAATAAATTTCTCGAGAAGGCCATCGCCACTCAGGTCTCAAATTACCTGCACCTTCACAACCTTATATCCCCTACCCAACACGGATTCCGAACAGGACACAGCACCACAACTGCACTACTTCAGTTGACAAATGTAGTCCTTACAGAGATGGATAAGAGCCTGCTCATGGTGGCCATATTTATCGATCTCACAAAGACATTTGACCTTGTGAATTACTCTCTGACACTTTCCAAACTGTCCCACCTTGGCTTTGACCAGTTGACCATCTTCTGGTTTGATAGCTACCTCTCAGGGAGGTTGCAATTTGTTCAAATTGAAACTGCCGTCTCAAATCTTTCCTCCACCTCTGTTGGAGTCCCCCAAGGTTCTATTCTTGGCCCACTACTTTTCTCTCTTTTCATTAACAACTTGCCCTCCCTTCCCTGCTCCTCCTCCTCATTGATCCTTTATGCTGATGACATGGTGCTTCTCTCCAGTGGTAAAGATCCCCTTTGAGTAAGGGCAGATCTTCAAGCTGGCTTCAACTGCTTGCAGGAGTGGTTACTACAAAACAGGCTCCTACTGAATGCTAAGAAAACCGTAACTATGCTTTTTGGTTCCCCCTCAAGAATTAGATCTCTTACTCCAGATTTTTTTATACATTCTCTAGATGACTCCCCTCTTGAATTCGTTACCTCTTTCAGGTATCTAGGAGTCACTGTCGACCCATCTCTTGACTTTAACCTCCACATTGCGGCTACATGTAAGGCGGTTTACTCCAGACTCAGTCTTGCCTTTAAAATTAGGTCCTCCCTCAATGATGCTTCCCAGCTTGCTATTGCACACGGTTTTCTCCTCCTTTCTCTGACATATTGCTCTCAGGTTTACCTTAAAGCTAGCAAAGGAACGCTCCAGAAATGGAGCACCTGCTATAACAGTATATGCAGATTCGCTCTCTCCGCTCACAGACTTACCCATCACTGTCATCTCTACTCAAAACTGAATTGGCTCTCCCCAGCTTCGCTCAGACACTATTCTGCTGGATGTGTAATTGATAATATTATCAGAACGGGGTCCCCTGAATACCTTGCTGAACTGTTAACGCAGCCCTAACAAGAATACCTCCTCAGGGCATCTGCTCAAACCCAACTTGAAATTCCCAGATATCTCACAAAAAAAGGAGAACTTTCCTTTGCCATATCTGCCCCCCATTCCTGGAACTCCATTCCCTCCTACATCAAACTCTCCAAATCCCACAAGGCCTTTAGACTGGGTCTTCGGGCACACCTAATAGAATCTGATCATTGCTCTTGTGCTGTAACTTGAGACTTACTCCTAGCATCTTTTCCTCCCCACGGCACTTAATGTTTTCCTGCTGGTTTCTAAAATCTGCATGTTCCCACATTAATCAGGAATCCTATTGTTATAAAGCTACTTCTTTTAAGTTTATTTGCTGTTTGTCATTTCAATTAGTTAATGATGTATCATCGGGTGAAATTAATTAATGTAATGTTATTTGTTTTCTCTTTGCTGTCACTGATAAGGACTGTACTTGGCAGTATACTGTCAAATGTTTTGTTCTCACTTCATGCTGTGTCATGAAAAACTCTTTAATGTTGACTCTGATCTCTCCTGCCTGTACTCCCCGGGTCGTGCTTGAATATAGGCAACATTGTTGTCTAGTGTACTTACCCGGTAAACAAAAAACAAATAAATAAATACACTCAGAGGTGGTGGCCCCTAGGAACAGTCTGCCTGTCAATGTCATAGTAAGCAAGGACAAATACCAATTCAAGAATAGACTGGATGCTACATGGCTGAAGGAAATGTACTGACTTAGTATAGGTAATATGATAGGAGCCATTATGGGCTAACCACCTCTCAGTGCTCCTTACATCTTAGTATGAACCTTAGTATGAAAGCAAACTACTGAGTTGGATCACTGAGTTATGACAAAGGGAGAGCTCAATTTCTAGCCAGAGTGGAATGTAATTGGTATCCGGCTACCCACTTCCAGGATAACCATATTGAAACAATTTACTACCATAAAGGGCACAATAATACAAAAATATGTCGAGTAGACGTAGGCTGCCATTAAGTTTTGGTGCTGTTCATTTAAAATATGACCGATGGGTGACCTGTCCCTTCCATGAAAAACTACTGAGTGTACTATGCAAATGAACAAACCAGGATTTGGGGAGGAATACACAATGCATTTCTAAGGGGTAGAGTAAGCGAGGCAAGACATTCATCTTAACTACCACACTGACTCTTCCCCAGAGGGAAAGGGGCAGAGATGACCACCTTTGCAAATCTAAGTTTAATGTACACAATAAGGAGTTAAGATTTTCCTTAATCAAATTTGTAACAAAATGAGAAAGATGCACCCCCAAATAGTTCAGTGTCCAAGGTTCCCAGGACAGTCCCAAGTTGGTAATATCCTGCTTATTAACTAAACTGTTTAGATGTAAAACTTTTGTTTTACTCAGATTGAGCTGGTAAGAAGAAATTGCTGGAAATGGTGGATTTCTTTCAAAGCAGCTGGGATTGAAGTGAAAGGTTCTACCACATGCAGTAGCAAATCATCTACATATGCTGATAATAAATACTGCTTCCCCCTGACAGAGATGCATTTAATCACTGGGTTTCTTTGCAGATTACAGATCAGGGGTTCTAGGTATTAATTAAAATGTTGCAGGGAAAGAGGGCAGCCTTATCGTGTTCCATGATGTAGAGGGATAGAATCTGATAATATACCATTATACCAGATTGGGGCAGTTGGGCTGCTGTAAAGTATTCAAATCCAGTGAATAAATTCTGGGGGGAGGCCAAATTTCTGTAGTACAGAGATAAGGTAAGGCCATGAGACATGATCAAAAACCTTTTCCGCATCCAGGGAGACCAGGGCTGCAGAACTGCAGGGGATCTGCCCTCCCTAGACATGAAAATAATGTGGTGAAGTGATCACTTGATAATCTACCCTTTATGAAGCCCACCTGCACAGGGCCAATCAGGGTGTCCCAGATCAATGCTAACCAATTGGCTAAAACTTTTGTCAAGATCTTTAAATCAGTACTGAGCAAGGAAATTGACCGGTAGCTCTTCAGTTGTGACTCATCCTTACCCAGCTTTTTTATGAGCGTGATCCAGGCTTCATAAAAGGAAAAGTCAGAAAAACCCAAAGAGTACCAAAAATTGTATAAATGAGTTAGGAAAGGAGCCATTTCTTCAAGGCAGGCCACATGGAAATTAGTGGTATAACCATCGGGCCCTGGTGCCTTGTCAAGGGGTAATTGTTTTATTCCCTTTGAACCTCAGCGAGGGAGATTGGATGACTTGAGCAGTTCATTTTTGCAATGAATTGAGGACTGGGAGAGGGAAGGGATCAAGATAGGATGAAATTTGGTCCTCTACAGATGAGTCAGAAAATTTGTTGGAGTACAGTGTGAGGTAATAAGAATAAAATACTTCTGTGATAGTTTGGGGTTTGGTCGCAATATCTACTTCAGGGATAGGTTGGATTCTGAGAATATTTTTGGATGTCTCAATTTGGCAGAGACAAAGTGCCAACAGTTTCTCAGCCACTTCAATGGACTCCAAATATTTTATCTTTGTTTGCTGTAGAGCCAATTCGGCCTTTTGTGCCAGAAGGTCTGCATACTGGGCCCTTAACATGTTTAGTCTAGACCAAACATCTGCAGAGGTGTGCAGATTAAGGGTGTTTTCTAAGCATCTAATATCCTTCAACAGTTGTTCTTGGGCTAAGGTGTGTTTTTTTGGAGTGTATAGATGCTAATCTAATACATTCTCCACCTAGGGCACAATTTGTCACCACCAGAAAACATCAGGTGTGGATACAGAACCCTCATTTTCCAGAAAAAATTGCTTAGAAATGTTTTTATCTGAGATAGAGTGTTCCAATCTTGCAGGAGCTGAGAGTTGAGTCGTCATACTGAATCACACTCCCCATAGCCCCTCAAAGTATGATATACAGTAAACTTACTGGAGCATGATCAGATATAAAAGTTTGGAGTATTGTAGAGGATATTAGATCATGAAGACTTTCTTGATTGATGAGAAAATAGTTTATTCTAGAAAAAATTCCATGGGGAGGGAGTAGAAAGTGTATTGTTTCTCCGAAGGGTGAAGGAGGCACCAGGGATCGATGAGACTCAAACCGTCCATTGAATCACAGAGCCCCCATTGCCCTGGAGAAAGATCCCACATACTCAGGCCTGACTTGTCTATATTGGGTTGATAAACCAAATTCCAATTCCCTCTGAGAAAGATGGGGAGATTGGAGAGAGGAGCTAGGAGAGGGGCCAACTTGGTGTAAAAGGTGGGGGAATCAGGATGTGGATGGTAAATAAAACCCAGCACAATGTGGGAGAGCCCTAATTTATCATGTAAAAGTAAATGGCATCCCTCAGGGTCCCAATACTCAGAAGTCAACTGAAAGGGAACACTCCAAGTAATTAGAATCACCACACCACCCCATCTAGTGCTGTTACCAGCCCCATAAACCTGCCCCACCCATTCATGTTGGAAATAACGTAATCCTCCCTTTTAAGGTGGGTTTCTTGCAAGCAGACGATGCTCGCCTGACTCTTTTTAAGATGCCACAACACCATGTGACATTTGCACTTATCTTGGGCCCCCTTGATATTCCAAGTTATTAACGTATAAAGACCTACCATACTTATTTAGTAAGAAATGAATTAGGTAGTTTACTCGAAACTGACCTAATGAACAAATGAAATCTTCAAGGAGTCACTGAGTTAGTAAGACATCCCCCCTTCCCCCAACCAGTTACCCCACAAAAATCCAATAAGAACATATATAGTAAACCTACCCAACCTGAACAATGAAAAAAAAAACACCAACATGAATAACACTCTTCCTGTATGCTAAACATATATAAAGCTGAAATCTCCCCCCAGTCCTCGTGACCATAACTCCCAATTCCTCAGGACCATAATGAGTTAGAAACCACCATCAATAACCCTCCCCTCCCCTCCCCACCCTCCATCTTATAAAGATTCATCTCATTAAACCAAT
The DNA here is from genome assembly GCA_016271365.2 of Neoceratodus forsteri. Taxonomy (NCBI): domain Eukaryota; kingdom Metazoa; phylum Chordata; order Ceratodontiformes; family Ceratodontidae; genus Neoceratodus; species Neoceratodus forsteri. Next base: position 1,271,358,710 of record CM057453.1, read on the forward strand.
AGTAATGTAAAGACAGATTCCCAAAACCCAGAAGAGAACAAACAGGAAGAAACGGTAACACTCATGAAAAATGTAAACTGTGGAACATTTCACACCAGTTGTGCTGATTCACTTATAAAGCTACAATGTTCCAGAGGGGAACATGTAATCAAAGAATACTGGGCAAGGTGTCCAGAAAGGAAAACAACCCTCACATAAACGGAACTAGGTCCATAATCCCTGAGACCGATGAGGGTAATAAAACCTATTGTTAAACTGTGAGCCCAGCATCAAATTAAATAAAGGTCTCAGTGCCATCGTCTGGTAGAAAAAATCAAACAGAAAAGATTACACCTGGCAAAGTCACATTAACACTTGCATTAGTCCTTGATGTATGATGAAAATGAAAAAGTAAATGAAAGTCCCAGAGATCAGATCCAATCTTAAGGAGTAGGTCTTCCTCTCCCAGAACATGAATGAAATTTGAACAGAATTATCTAGTTGACAACAGTACTCAGTCTCAGATGAGGCAGATCAATGTATGCAGTCATTGGCATCCATACTCTTTGCCCGTAATGCTGCTAAAAAAATGGATCAAACCTGTTGAGTAGGTGCCTGTTCTAAGGCCTGAAGAAACACAGAATGGAAGGCATCATTGCAGTGTGCACTAAAGTTGAGAAGAGAGCATGGAACAAAACAAATTAAATGTCCCATCGGTGTCCCCCACTATAGAAACAGATCACATTTACTATGTCCCAACAAAGCCGGTATACCAGGAAATGCCATAAAAAGTTCAGAAACATTATTGTAACAATATCTGAGAAGGTAGCTAGTATCAAGCCATAGTATCCTCAGAATCCTTCCTCAGTGCAAATTAAAGCAGTTCAATAACAAAAAAGAAAAAAGAGCAATCCTCCTTACACCAAAAGGTGAAACACTTACTGCACCCTGAAGACTGATGACAGGGGCTCAAATACAATCCTCTCCATCCATCATTTTACACTGAAGCCTCCCACAGTCTAGAAATAGGGCATAATCCAGGAGAAAGACAAATTCACCTTCTTTCCCATATAAGTCCAAGAGGGAGAGAAATCACCATTCTATACCTTTAGGACAAGAATTTAAACAGGTCAGGGAACATCTTGGGGATTCCTTGTGAGCTTGCTCATTGGATTCAAAACTCATGAATGTTGCCTGGTAGTTCACTTACAATTTAGCTGGGTAGTGCATACAGATGCCAATCTGGGCCGCCAGCAATTTTGAAATAATCGGCCCATACGCTGCCCTCTTCAAGCGAACAGATCAAAGAAGGTCCTGGACAATCCTGATTTTGCTGCCTTCCCAGGTAATCTCTTGAAGCCCCCTAATTTTGTTAAGCAGATGTCTGTCATAATAGTTTAAGAATTTAAAGATCTGGGGTCAGGAGTTTGCTCCTGGCAGAAGTGTTGGCCGGAGAGCTCTGTGGGCCCATTTGACGATATAAGGTGGGCTGTTGGGAGAGGGGCCAGCAATTTTTTCACAGAATTTCTGGGTAAACAGTATTGTATTTGGCCCCTCTACCCCTTCCACTAAACTGATTACCACAGTGTTGTTTCTTTGGCTACACCCCTCCTAATCTTCTATATGATCCTCCAAATCGTTGAACTTCTGTCAAAGAGATGTAGTCTCGGGCTCCAACCAGCTGCGCAAGTCCTCAGCTGATTCTTGCCTCAGCATTGCCAACCTTCCAGTTTAGGGCTTCTGTCATTACCCATATACTCTTCAGTTCATCCGTGATTGTTTGTAAAGCTTCTTTCTGTGGTGAGAGCTCCTGCAAAAAGCGGTCTTCAGTTAATGCAGTGGAAGAAGCAGGGATATGAGTAGAAGCTGAGGCTTGGGCTTTAGAACATTTAGACCCCTTGTCTCCCTCTGGCATATTTGGTGGCGTCCGACTCATAGCGACAAGCTTCATTTCAGCTTCCATCCTGCCCCATACCTTCACCAAAAGTGCAATCCTGGAGTTTTCAGCAGGTAAAGCAAACAAAAATATCGAGGTTGTATGCATTTAAACTGGAGATATAAATGGAGAAAGTGAGGTGGATAGCGAAGCGGTCAGGCTGATCTGCTTACCCGATGCAGTGCATCACGTGCCCCCCCCCCCCAGGTTGTGGGTTCTTATCCCAAACCAGGTACTTGAGGAAATATACATAGCTAACACTGTAGTGAAATAAAAAGTGGGTGTTGCACAACTGAGGTGCTGTCCTTCAGATGAGATTTAAAACTTCTGTCTGTCTCTTGTCACTGTTCAGGTGGAAGTTAAAGATTCCATGGCACTTATCAAAGAAATTACTGTAATATTTTATTAGGTCAAATAATGAAATAAAATATAAACATACAGAAAATAATCTGTCAACCAGAAATTACATTAAACACCAACAATTACAAATGAAAAACATACATGAAGTCTCAAGATAAAAGAAAATAATTAAACAAAAAGATTCATTTGAAAGGTCACAGTCAACCAACCCCAGTTTGTTTGGAGATTTCCAAAATATGTTCTAGCCAGAAACATAGAATCATAGAATTTGATGGCAGATAAGGACAACTTGGCCCAACTAGCCTGCCCATTTCCCCCTACCTACTGTAGCATCTCAGACCCTACTTGATTTCCAACTCTGCCCTCCCGTGCCTTACCACTAAGGTTCCCTTATGCCTATTCCATGCCTTCTTGAACCTTGCTACAGTTTTTGCCCCCACCACCTCCCCCTGGGAGGCTGTTCCAGGCATCTGTCACTCCCCCCCCCCAAGTCTACCCCTCCAGCTTCATAGCATGACCCATTGTTCTTGTGCACCTTTTTTTCAGAAAAAATGATTCCCTCTTGTACCTTATTATACCTGTGAGGTATTTGAAAGTCTCTTTCATATCCCCCTCCCTCCTTTCCTCTAGGGTGTACAGGGTGTACATGTTGAGGTCTTTCAGTATCTCCTTTTGATGCAGACCCTGCACCATTTTAATTGCCCTCCTCAAGACCTTGTCCACTCTGTTTATGTCTTTCCAGAGATGAGGTCTACTGAACTGGATACAGTACTCTAGGTGAGGTCTCACTAGTGATCTATACAGAGGTATCACCACCTCTTTCTTTCTGGTGATGATACCTTTTCCTATGCACCCCAGCTTCTCATTAGCTTTCACAACTGCCTTGTCACACTCCCTGGCCACCTTTAGGTCATCAGATATGATAACTCCCAGGTCTCTTTCCTGTTGGTGGTTGCCAGTACCATTCCCTCAATTTTATACTCTGCCCAGAGTTTCTGTGCCCTAAGTGCATACTATTGCACTTTTTCACATTGAAACTTACTTGCCATACCCTTGACCACTCCTCTAAGTTTCTCAGATCACTACTTATTTTTCCCACCCTTCCTGGAGTGTCTACCCTACTGCTGTTTTCGGTGTCATCCACAAAAAAATAGACCTCCCCATTCAGTCCCTCTGCAATGTCACTTATAAAGACATTAAAGAGGACCAGTCCCAGTACTGATCCCTGTGGCACCCTGCTGGTCACCCTCCTTTCTTCAGAGTGAACTCCATTTACCACCACCCTCTGTCTCCTATCCCCAACCAATTTCTTACCCAGTTTATCACCTTTGGACCCACTCCTAGGCTGCTCAGCTTGCTTACAAGTTTCCTGTGTGGAAGGGTGTTGAAGGCCTTACTGAAATCTAGGAAGGCCACATCCACCGCTCCACCTTGATCCAATTCCTTGGTCACCCAGTCAAAGAAGTCTATTAGATTTGTTTGACATGACCTCCCCCATGTGAATCCATGCTGCCTCAGATTTTGTAAGCCATGTATTCAAGATAATCCACAGTCCTTTCCTTCAGTAATCATTCCATTAATTTCTCCACCACTGAAGTCAGGCTGACTGACCTATAGTTGCCAGCCTCTTCCCTGCTTCCACTTTTGTGAAGTGGGACTACATCTGCCCTCCTTCAGTCCTCTGGAACCACTCCCATCTCCAGTGAGTAGTTGAATAGGACTGTCAGAGGTGCAGCCAGTATCTTCCTGAGCATCTTCAATATCCTTGGATGCATCCTGAATGGCCCCATTGCCTTGTCTACTTTCAGATTTGCGAGTTCCTTCAGGACTCTCTCCTCTGAAAATGGACTAGAGTCCACATCCCTTCCTTTGATGCTCCTGTTGCTTTTCTGTGGCCCCTCGCCTTCCCCCTTCCCCTGTGAACACTGAACAAAAGTATTTGTTCAGGGATGTCTACTTTTTCATTGTTCCCCTACTCCCAATCCCCTCCTTCCCTTCTTAGCCTTACAATCCCTTCCCCAGTCATCCTTTTTTCACTTACATACTAGAAAAATGTCTTGTCCCCTTTCTTTACTGCTAGGACTATTCTTTCCTGCATTTGTGCCTTTGTGCCCCTTATTGCTTTCTGAGCCTCCTTCTGTTCCTCCTCATACACCTCCTTACCCTCCTCCCTCTGTGTCTTCTTATACTTCTTGAATGCTAACTTTTTTGCCCTTACCTTCCCAGTCACTTCTTTTGAGAACCTTAGCAGCATCTTTTTCTGCTTGCTTTTGCTCACTTGCCTGATGCAGAGGTTTGTTGCCTTCACTATGGCCCCTTTTAGCTTCACCCACTGTTCCTCTTCCTCCACTCCACCCAAGTCCTCTCACCCTGCCAGGGCATCCTTGAGGTATTCCCCTATCTTTTTTATTTCAGCCCTCCTGAATTCCAGGATCCTCACCCTTGTGTGGTTCAATTCTGCCACAGTTCTTATATTAAACCACACTGTATGGTGATCACTGATCCCCAGGTGGTCTCCCACCATGACGTCTGCAACCCTGTCCCCATTAGTGAGCACAAGGTCCAGTATTGCCCCATCATGAGTGGGTTCCCTTACTAATTGCCTGGGGACTGCCCCCTGCAGGGAATCTAGGATGTCCCTGCTCCTAGCTGGAGATGCAGCTTGGAGGCTCCAATCTACATCTGGCAGACTGAAGTCCCCCACCAGCAGCACCTACCCCTTATTTGCCATCTTTTGGATGTCCTCCACCAGAACCTTATCTAGCTCCCCCCACCCCTGTGCTGGAGGACTGTAGATCACACCAGTGCAAAAAGCAGCTCCATTCCCCATCTCTAGGGTGACCGACAGTACCTCTGCCCCTCTCTGTATTCCCTGTATCTCTGTTGCTTTTATGCTTTCCCTCACATAAAGCACCACACCTCCTGCTTTCTTTCCCACCATGTCCTTCTAAACAGAGTATAGCCTGGTATGGCTATATCCCAGTCATGGTTCTCACTGCACCATGACTTGGTAATGGCAACAATGTCCAGGTCAGCCTCTGCCATAATCCCTCTAGGTACGGAATTTTATTTTCCAGACTTTGAGCATTTGCACACCTGGCCTTCCAGATTCTGCTACTACCTTGCTTGTCTACCCCCCTTTTTCCTTTTTGCTCTCTTTCCTTACTCCCTCTGTTCTCATTTCTATCTCCCTTTATAGTTACCATTTTGTTTTTCTTATTAATGGGTACCCTTGGTGATTTCTGTCTCTCTCTTAGGGTTCTCCTTATTGACTACTTCAGTCTAGGAGTGGGGCAGTTAATGCCTCCCTGCTTCCTTCCACCACCCCCTTGGTAGTTTAAATGTTCACCAAAGTAACATTTAAACTGTTCATTGAGAACCGCATTTCCCCTCCTGGATGGATGCAGGCCATTCCCTCTGCATAGGCCCTTATCCCTCTAGGTGGTACTTCAGTCCCCAATATAGCTGAACCCCTCTTCTCTGCACCACTCCTAAACTACAAGTTGGAGCTCTTGGTATGGAGTTCCCTATCCTCCCCCTTGTTGTAGACAGGCAGAAAATGCCACTGAGCATGCTTCCTGTCTATGACCCCTCCCTAACTCCCTGAACTCCTCCTACACTATCGCAGCCTCATCCCTAGCCAGGTCATTTGTTCCCAGGTGGACAATGACACCAAGTTCTCCTTCCCTTCCTGCTGTCCTAGCGATCCTCAGGATCTGATTTCCATCCCTCTGAGCCATGGCAACTTGTAAGCACCTAACCTCCCTTCTTCCTCACTTCATCTTCCCAGTTCTATCCCTCTTATAATGGAGTCACCCACCAGGAGTTGCTTTCTCTTCCTCTGTTGTCCTCTGCCACCCTCCTTGGGGTCTCAACTATGGAGGACTCCAACATTTGTAAAGTCTCCTGATTTTAATCCACTGGTTTCGTAGCTGCAACTTGAGACTTACCGAGCAGACTGCCTCCAGTTCTGAGTTGGAACCCACCCTTGCCTATGTTTGCTTTGTGCTAATTTTTTTAACCCTCCTCCTGAAACCTCTATTTATTCTGTTCTCTCTCTCCCTTTCTCCTTAGGGGATTGAAAGCCCTATCTGGGTGACAAGACATCCCTGCAAATCAGACCACCAATGTGGTCTGATCCCCTCGGTGGCAGAAAACTCCCCAGAAGCAAGCTATTTGAAGCGCAGCATTCCTTAATTTTAAACAAAGAGAATTTGGTGCCCAAAATGTACTGTTGCTGGAAAAAGTCACTGCGCTACACACTGCTGCTATGAATACCTGAGGGCAGCTCCTGTACCCAGAGAGCTTGTCCTGAGCAGTTCGTGGTGGCTAAATTTTCAAATAATTGAATTACTGGAGCTACCTTAGTTTTACTGCTATTTTCTGTCTATTTCTTTTTTTTTTAACTGTGTTTGGGGCTGTGTGGAACTGAATAGGGTCTCTGCCCCTGTAAAGTCTCCTGATTCTAATCCACTGGCCCCGTTGCTGCAACTTGAGGCTTACCGAGCAGACTGCCTCCAGTTCTAAGTTGTAACCCACCCCTGTCTTTGTTTGCTTTGTGCTAATTTTTTCTCCCCTCCTCCTGAAACCTCAGTTTATTCTGTTCTCTCTCCATTTCTTCTTAGGGGATTCAAAGCCCTATCCGGGCGACAAGACATCCCTGCAAATCAGACCACCAACATGGTCTGATCCCCTCACTGACACAAAACTCCCCAGAAGCAAGGTACTTGCAGCGCAGCATTCCTTAATTTTAAACAAAGAGAATTTGGTGCCCAAAATGGACTGTTGCTGGAGAAAGTCACCACGCTACACGCTGCTGCTGTGAATACCTAAGGGCAGCTCCTGTACCCAGAAAGCTTGTTCCGAGCAGTTCGTGGTGGCCAACTTTTCGGCCCACCCCCCCATCCTTTATTAAATACTTTAAGCTACAACAAGCCCCACCCTCGCAATAAACTATCCCAGCCTCCGTTAAAGGCACAACAATGCCTAACTACCAGTACCTGTGAAATCTGCAGCAGCTAAGGCATCTGATCCAATCTCAGAAAAAATCTTCTGGATATATATCAGGGTTTCACCCCTCTATTGTCAAAATGGCATTTACACAATCTCTCATTCTCTTTAGCTGCCTTCTATTACTATTAATTATCCCCACCCTTAAGCTCACGTAAGCTTCCTCAAGTCAGGGGTAGCATGATAGAAGTGCAGTCTCATTAACAAACAAATCCGTTATTGTTCCATCAGGAACGAACCCCCAGCAAAGGACTACACTCTTTTCCCACACCATCCCCTCCAAGTACTATCAGATATCATTGTCAGTATCAGCAAAAACAGTATTGTATGCGATGTCCCTCTTTAACAAGATCACTGCCCCCCACAGACCACCACTAAAAACCCCATATACAAGGAGACATAACACACGCATTATCAAGGGACTTATAATCGGACTCAGAAACTTAATTATTCTCTTACTACTATGCTCAGGGAATGTTGAATTAAATCCTGGACCTCTCTTATCCTTAGCGGCACCATCAGAACTACCCCAGCTAAAGGGGATCAGTTTTCTCCATTTAAATGTCTGCAGCCTGCTAAAAAAACTAGACTTACTACAAGCCTGGGTACTTCAGCACATCCCCAGATATTCTAATGGTATCTGAGACTTGGTGCAAGAGCTCCACTCCTGAGCATAGCATCTATATCCCAGCATATTATGTCTTCAGATCTGATAGACTCTCGGGGGGTTGCTATATATGTAAAGGCTAAGTTCACTGTTACAGTAACAAACGTAACAACTACCCCAAAGGAATTTAAGAGCCTCACATTGAGGGTAACCCTGACCTCTGAAGAGGCCATATCAATTACTGCCTGCTACAGGCCATCGTCAGGTGGTTTAGTGATCCTATCTCACCTTCATAACATCTTGGAGTAGGCAAGCTCTGAGTGCATTTTCATGGGGGACCTAAATCTGAACTGGAAAGATGCCTACTCCAGACCACTGCAGGATTTTTGTGATGAGCATGGCCTCTCACAAATTACCCCATGACATCACCCGACCAAACAGCAAAATCCCAAGTCGAAGCACCCTTCTGGACCTCATACTCATTAACAAGCTGCATAACATCTCACATACAGGAGTATACAACAACGACTTAAGTGATCGCAGTATACCACCTGTATATGACGACTTCAAAACTTTACCTCCCGACACCCACGTTAAAATAAAAAGATGCCTAAAAAACTTTAGTCAATCTGCCTTCCTAGCAGACCTAAGTAATATTAGATGGCAGAACTTTTATTTGGCTCCTTCGATTGCCGACACTCACAACATCTTCCATAACTTGGTTTTGGGTGTGGTGGATGAGCATGCGCCGCTTGCCAAACTTAAGACTAGAAAAAGATCAACACCCTGGTTTATACCTACACTAAAAGCAGCCTTAAAGGATAAAGACAGATTGTGGAAAATGGCCTGAAAAACTAAATCTGACTCAGATTGGTTGGCGTTCTGTGTTGCAAGAAATTCCTGCACAAAACTGATCAGAGCAAAAAAAGCACACTACTTTCAAATATCCTTAGAAGAATCCAAAAATAATTCCAAATTCTGGAATATACTTAAGAGAGATTGAGGGCCGCATGCCATCCTCTCCACTGCCTTCAAAGATTGTTGTTGGAGATACTTCATACACAGACAAGACTGACGTCCTGGAGCTACTTCATAACCACTTTGCCATGGCAGGCCTAGCATCCGATGTCTCCCCAGCCAGCAGGCTCCCAACTCAACCCAACACTAAGGTTGCCCCATGCCTTGACAGTGTGAAACTCCAGAAATCACCCTCTTTTAGCTTCAGCCCAGTGACCTTTAAACAGGTTGAGGACTTGCTACTGTCACTGGACATTAAGAAAAGCACCGGCGCCGATCTCCTAAAACCCCTATTTTTGAAAATTGGTTACTACTACTTGACTGCCCCATTACACATCTTTTCAATCTATCCCTAGTACTAGGTGACTTACCAGCAATCTGGAAAATCACTCATATTATCCCCCTTTTTAAGTCTGGGGGTACATGCAACCTGAACAATTACCGGCCAACTTCCCTACTTCCTATTTTATCAAAACTATTGAAAAAGATAGTTAATAACCAAATGAGAGATTACCTGGAAGCCAAAGTCTTGCTTAACACTATACAGTCAGGTTTCAGACCAAAGCATAGCACAGTATCCACCCTAGACAAAGTAACTAGTGATGGCAAAACTTGCTGGACTCAAAAAAGTACATCTATGCACTGTTTCTAAACTTAAGCAATGCTTTTGATACCGTCGAGCATGGCCTAATTTTGTCTGCCTTGCGTCACCTCGGCCTTGACGCTATCATTATAAAATGGTTCAGCTGCTACCTTACTAACAGAATGCAGCAAATCAAAGCTCAAGGAGATTTTTCCCCACTTAAGATTCTTCCATGAGGAGTGCCGCAAGGATCTATCCTGGGTCCCATCCTTTTTGCAATCTACAGCAATAATTTAGACTCCAAGGTTCATGTGGCAAAGATGCACCTCTTTGCAGACGGCACTGTGCTATACACTGCTAGTCCCTCCCCTGAGGTTGCATTTAAAGAGCTACAGAATGATTTTGACATCCTGCAGCATAACCTTCTTCATCTTAAATTGCTCCTCAATGCTAAGAAAACAAAAGATATGTTTCTCTCCTCCCAACTGTATTTGCAGACTGCTTTTACTCAAAACCTTACATTACATACCCTACTTGGCGAACCACTCAAAACAGTGGACAGGTTTAAATACTTGTATTTTTGGCTAGACAGTAAGCTTAATTTCATAGTTCACTTGGACGAGCTAGCTAAAAAATTGAGGCTGCGCCTGGGCATCTTCTACCACTTTAGACACCTTCTCACCTTCGAAGCGAAGAGAAATCTAGTCCAAACCACATTTTTCCCCCTCCTAGATTACACAGACATTCTCTATAGCCACTGTCCTAAGCCGACTCTAACTAAGCTTGACTCACTTTACCACCAGGTTTTGAGATTCATCACTAATACTCTTCTAAACACTCACCATTGCTTGCTCTATGCAGTGATAGGCTGGACATCCCTGACCAAACACGTGCCTTTGGATCCACAGAGCAATTACTAGCAAACTACCCACATATATCACCAATCTCTTTACTCGAAGTTAGGGTTTCTACAGATTAAGGCACTACTCATTTGTAATGTTCAAAATCCCTAAAGTCAGAACTTGATATGGCACTGCAGCTATCACTTTTGCCCTTCCATCTCTTTGGAATGCACTCCAGAAGTCATTAAAGCTCTGCACCATTCCGGGCATATCTACTCTTAAGACCCTACTATCTTCTGTGCTGATTGAAAATTGCATATGCCATCAATAATTGCCCAAATCCTACAGTCTGCAACTCCCTGCACTTGAGCAGTTATCCCATTCCCTGCACTTATCCTACAACCCCATCTCTACCTCTTTCCATCCTCCATATACTCCCCCTCCTCCCCCGCACCCCTCTTTCTACTACCCCCTACTCCCTCCCTCTCTCTCCGCACTCCCTTCACCTCCCAGCATAAGTACTGCTTAGGCACTTTTCGGGTTGCTATGTTTATACAGTTGTATCATGAATAACTTTGTATCCATACTGGAATGAATATGTACTCTGTAATAGGCATGTGCGTGTTGTGAGGTGTTGCAAAGTGGCACATAAATGAATACCAATTCTTGACCTCCTTACTTGTTATATGCACTATTGTGCTTATGTATCATTTGTATAACTGCCATTGTATTGGTAATGTCCTCTATGTCTTCTAGGACCATCTTGTAAACAAGCTTGCTCAAAGGTGTATAGCCTGGTTAATAAAGTTTGACTGATTGATTGATTGATTGATCCTCCCTGGTCACTACAACGGGTACCTCCATGGGACAGTCCTGCCTCGCCAGAGTGGTATAGGAATTGTGTAGTTGAACTGGATCAGGAATGTGCCTCTGACCCACCACCCTCACCCTCCAAGAGCCCACCGTAGTCCAGCTGCTCATTCTCCTTGGCATCCTCTGAGGTAACAATTGCAGACTTGGTGGTCCCTGGGTGGGGGAGGAGGCATCCTGAATCCTAGGCAACTTGGCCTGGAATCTAGCAATCTCCCCCCCTCAGCCCAGAGAGGTGCATACAGATGGGCAGCACCACAGTCCCCAGAAGGTCTCCTTGAAGACTGCCACCCCACAGCCACTGCACTGCACCACTCCCAGCATAATTTCTTGCACTGTCTTCCCTGAAAATACTTGGTCTCTTTCCCCCAGCTAGGGTTTACCCTACTACTCTGCTCAGCTAGTTTTACCCTATAGTATTAGTGTTCCTTCATTTATCCCCTTCTCTTTTACCGGCTAAGGCACCAGTACTTATGCCTAACCTCGTCTTGCTTCCCAACCTGGACAGGTTTCTAGCTAGCATCTTCCCTCATCCTTATTTTTTTTAAACCCTTTCATACCCCTACCCTATATAGGGGCCTTTATCAATTTCCAATTTTAGACTACCCCTGACTTTCCATGCTCCCTTGCAGTGTGTGGGTGCTACAAAGAGAGTGAACGGGACTTTCACCTCTGTTGTCAGGTAGACCCCCTGCTTCCTACTAGGATGTCTGCTGATGCTGGACACCTATTTCGCTCCTTTCCAAAATATTTAAAAATTTGTGAGGGAATTTCCTTGGTGTTATGATCAATATTCCCTCATTAACAAAACAGGTCCATGTAACCCACCCCCCCATACACACCTAGAAACAACTATCACAGTTTAGTGTGCCTTTCCTGGTCAACACTTACAAATAAATAAAATAATAATAGTACTATGGCAACACATGCACCCAAAGGGTATAGAGTGCTCCTTCTTCTCAGCCCCACGTGGAGCCTGCATCTGCATAGATTATGGACACTTCTCTCTGGATAATGGCATTTATTGAACATAGAATATTGTATGGATGAACATACACAACAAGGCTGTGTTGCCATCGAGGGGATGTGATGACATCATAAGACCTTGAGATCCAAGCTCAAGAGGTCTCTATGATGGCATCACATCCCAGAGATGGAAACACAGCCTTGGTTATGTATTTTAACCCATACATTAATTTATATAGAGTATGGTTTCCCCACAATTTTAGCATCTAATTTTCCAAGGTTTCATACCTTGAGTTCATGCTACTGCTCACTCTGGCACTTCCGTTTGCTACCGAGTTACTAACGATGAACATTTGTGCCTGCTTCAAACCCTCCAGCCATGTAAAGATATGATTTACAGCAACAATGCTTACTTAAAGGAAAAGGAAGTGGATAAATTAGTGCAGTTTGGTAACACAGAGCTGTCTATGGCTATCCATGTCTAAACCGTTTTGGTGAACCACTCGCTAAGTGGCACTGCCATTTTGTCCTGACCTTTTTGATTCACAGCAGTCTATGTCCAATTAGGTGGCATGTCAAGGCTGAAAAATTGTTGAGGTATTGTTGTGATATCAGAACAATACCACAACAAATATTCATGACCTTTGAACTGTACCACGACAGCATTTTGGAGTGTATGGAAACCCATAGACAATATGGTTTAACCATACACTACATACAGGATTGTGTATGAGTAGGTTCCACCCTCAGAATGTACCCGTGTTAGGGTGCTGAGTCACTAGTCACTATATCACCAATTGCCAATGTTGCTGATCACTCTTTTTCTGGGGACTGTGCCCCCGCGCCCCCTCAACTATATATACAAAATCTGGGGGAGGTGAGGCCGGACCTCGGGGAAGGGGCAACAAATTTGAGGTTTGGTGCCGTAGAGACTTGGCAACCTAATGCCTGTGCCCTGATGCATTGCAATGGTATGACCAATCATACACAACAAGGTAGGTTTATGATCGAGAGGTTTCCATGGTAACAAAAGACCTCAAGAGTGAAGCTCGAGAGGTCCATTAACATGAAAACCTCAGTATTGAAAAACTGCCTTGTTTGTGTATGATTGCTCATACATAATCTTTTATAGTGTATGGACAATCATACTTTCGCTCTGTTTCTCAAAAAAAGTACCCCCCTCAGTACTGAAAAGTACCTTCGTGGTGTGGTTCCTTCAAGCACCGCTTGCTTCCTGTTCTGCTGTCCCTACCGCGGCCTTACATTGTGCATGCGCAAATGCGTTTGATCTTGTTGTACTGCACTAGTGACGTAGTCAGTGCAGCACAACAACATCGTGACACACTGAATGCAGCACAACAGCACTGTTCTGAACATGGATTTCCATGCTCAACACTATTCTACCATACACTATATAGTGATAGTAGACCATGTTTCTGCACATGTTGCGATTGCCTTAAGCCTTCCGTCTTCCAGGTCCACAATCTGATGGTTGAACCTGCTCCTACTATCAAATACTAATCGAAGGAATGGGTAGTGAAAGAATCTGTAGAGTTAATGAAACAGAAGGGATGCCCCCAGGTATGATTTGAAAAATGTACAAAGCATTTCTGAGAGGGAAAATTATTGGGTATGCAGCCAGTGGGAAGGCTTTATGCCTGAGGTTCAATGGGGGAGCAACAATGTCACTCCCCCATCAGGCCTTAAAGGCCACTCTTCCTGGACTGTTCCAGGATTTGTTTCTTTGTTGTGGCTGGAGGTATCGCCCTTCCTCGCTCAGGACTATTGTTCCCTATACCTCCAGCCGCAGGCTCTTTTCTTTTCATTCCCTTAATCTGGCCTCAGTTTTCATTTGCCCTCACATCGGTGGCGCTGACACTTCAATCGCTCCTTCATGGCATTTCTGCTCTTCAACCACTGCTCCATTCTTTCCCCAATGCTTACGGGGTGCATCCCCCCTGTCGCGCACCACGCCTCCTTTCTCACCTCTGTCATCTCAAGGTTTCCCCTCACTCCCCTTGTTTTCTCCTTCCTTCCTTCATTTGTCATCCAGCCCTGTGCCTCTTAACCCCCTGTCTAGCCACCACTATCACTCGCCTCCTCAGCGGTGCTTTGTGCAGGGGACACCCCTCCTAGCCCACATCTGCCACTCCTTCCATGGCCTCATGCCATTCCACCTTACTCACCCCCCACCTGCTGCTTCTCATGACTCTGTTTCCTGCACCGATCCCCTGGCTACTTTGGCAGCCTTGGTTGCACCTCTCTCTTTTGCCCACTTGTTTTCCCGATGCTGCTCTGCGCAGCACTGCCATCGTCTTTCTGTGCCATATTGCTAACTCATTTTCATGTCCTATCTCTCAGCTACTCTGTATTTCACCTTGCCGTCTGTTTTTCTTGACTTTAACATTGCTCTGCATCGGTTTCCTGTTGTTCCCCATCTATTTTAGCTATTTTTGGGCACTCATATTGTTCAGTCATCAAACTGAGTTGGTGGAGTGTTCTATCACTACCTCCATGGAGCTCTGTCTCTGTTTCCTTATTATTGTTCACCATGCGTAAGTCCTCAATCAAATTCCAGTTCATCCCCTCTTTTTGTTTTCTCTCTCTTCTTTCTTCCAGTGAAAACAGACCCAGACTTTGGAATCTATTTTGATAGCTTTGTTCTTCTGTTCGTGGACTCATTTTTTACCGTGTGCTAAATCTTGTTCTAGTTTCTTACTGTCTCTAATTTCTATGTACTCCCCACTGGTGATTCATAATCCAAATCTGGTCTAATGTACACCCAATAAGAGGGTATGATGTTACGTTCTGCTTTTGTTGATAAATGTCTTTTTTTTTTAATTTTATGAGTCTGTTTGCCACCCCATAGATTTTCTTACAGTGGTCCATGACATCAAGATTTCACCTACAATAATACTCAAATCTTTCTCTGATTTACGCTTTATAATACTTTCACTGTATTATTTATAATTTTGTCTAATATTGTTTTTCCCTATTTTCACCAGTACACATTTACTGGTATTCAACTGCATCTGATTTTGCATTGCCCACTCCTCAGTGTGCTTCTAATCATTTCTTAAATTCACTCTGTTCTGTTCCATATCATCCCCCCCCCCGGCCCCGTTTGGTATCTTCTACAAAATTTCTGATCTAGCCCTTTACCCGGCACTGCATATCAAAGATATGAAGAGAACTTAACGCAGTTCTGGGCACAGATCCCTGCGGCACCCCACTCGTCACCACAGCCTTCTCTGATAAATTTCCCTTGGCTCTCATAAAGTGTGATCTACCGTCCCACCCATTTGCTACCCAGGTTGTTATATTCTCCTTCTTAGCTTAAGTTTGTTGGTCAATATCTCCCGCAAGACAGTGTTGAATGCCTCTCTGAAGTCCGGATATACAACTTCGACAGGTGTGTTGTTATCAATCTCTCTACTTAGAGTTTCATGAACGGTTAGCATTTTGTGGTGGCTGACCTATTTTTCTGAATACGTTTTGACCAAGGAGAATTATTCCAGTGTCCTGCTGGGCTCTCATCCCCGTGAGCCTGCGGAGGTCTGTGCCGGCTGACTCTGCTGGACTGGCACCCATGATTGGCATCTCTCCCCTCATGCCGCTTTTTCATTCCTTCCTTCCCTGCTTCGCTTCATGGCTGTCCACTGGGCTGCAGCATGGCCAGCAACATTCATCACCTCCTGCTCTCCTCTGCTTGGCTGCACCTGTCAGATCCTGTCTCCCTCCAGATCGTCTGGGACATTTGCTTTTCCCATTTCACCAGCCGCTGTCCTCCACCCTAGAATTTTCATGCCTACCTCAGGGCAGTTGGTACCCGACATCTAGCTGCCCTGCTTGCTTGCATTGAGGTTGCTCTATGGGGCCGGTCTCTCAGGCATGGTCATCCTTTCACTTGCTTCCTCGATCTTTCAATCATCCCACTAGCCTCTCCAGTGCTCATTTTCTGATCTCATTGCTTATGTCCCCAGTCTGCTCTTTTGCTTTTTTTCTGGGATTTCTGCCCTAAGCATTGTTTGCCCTGCACCTCACCTCATCCATCTTACCTTCAGGCTTCACTCCATTATCATACATCATCCATCACATACCTCGCTTTCACCGTTCTGGCCTCAAGGTTTTCAGTCCTCCATCATTTCTCGTTCATTTGTTCTCGACCACCCTCACCTCCTGTATCGACTTCTCAACTCTTCATAGGCTGCAGTTTCTCCCCAGCCGTCTTTGTCTCTCCCCCTCGCTTCATTAATTTCCATTCTGTAGTCTATGTCGTTATACCTCGTATATTCATCTCGAATCTCCATTCATCTATTTTGACTTCATTCCTCCTTCCTCAATACTCCTGGTACTTTGCACCTCCCCCATCGGCTGCAGGCTTTGCTCTGCCTTCTTGTTCCTACCGTCATACGTTCACCCACTCCAAATTTGGCTTTTCACTGGAACCGGTTGGCATGCACTCCTGTGGTTCCTAACCACATCCAGACTCCTCCCGACCCTCATCAGGGTCTCCTTCGCTCACTCTGACCTCCCTGTTGGTCTACTCATTCACATTGCCTACTCAAGCATTCCCTTCATTTGGATCCTATGCTACCTTGTCTCAACCTTCTCTTTTCTTGGAGATGTGCCTTCTGTGTCCATTGCTCCATGGCTCAGGGCTAGCCTCTAGCAGTTGGACTCGCTCTGCACCCATGAAGTCCACATCTGGAGCATGTGAAGCTCAGAGCGAGGTCCTCCTCCCTGTCCTTTAGTGAGTCTTCTTGCTCCGGGAAGCCATTATGTTGTCCCTCTTTTCGGTGACACCTCTGGATGTCGGAATTCTGACTTCAAGCAGCAAGGGGTGGAGCTCTCCTCCTCACCAAAGTAGTAGACCAGGGAGGGGCTGTGGACATGGCCTACCTAGATTTTAGCAAGGCATTTGATACAGTCCCACACAAAAGATTAATACACAAGTTAGCCAGCCTTGGAGTGGGTCCCAAGGTGGTAGCCTGGATAAAAAATTGGCTAGACAACAGAATGCAAAGGGTAGTAGTAAATGGAGTACAGTGAAGAAAGGAGGGTTACTGCAGGGGTACAAGGGTTCAGTACTTGGGACCGGTCCTTTTAATGTCTTTATAAGTGACATTGCCGAGGAACTGGAAAGAAAGTATGTCTCTTTGCAGATGACACAAGATCTGCAACATGGTTGATACACAAGATGGAGTGGAAAGGATGAGAAGGACTTGGCAAGGTTGGAGGAATGGTCAAATGTATGGCAGCTCAGATTCAATGCAAAGAAGTGCAAGGTAATGCACATGGGAAACAAAAACCCAGTGGAAGCATACACAATGGGGGGTGAGATATTGACAACAGTAAAAATAGAAAGGGACCTGGGGGTAATTATATCAGATGACCTAAAGGTGGGCAAGCAATGTGAGAAGGCAGTAAGGAAGGCTGGGGGGATACTGGGATGCATAGGAAGAGACATCAATAGTAGAAAACAGGAAGTTGTTATCCCTCTGTACAGACAGTTGGTGAGACCCCATCTGGAGTACTGTGTGCAGTTCTGGAGACCCCATCTCCATAAAGACATAGACAGAGTGGAGGCTGTCCAGAGGAGGGCAACCAAAATGGTGCAGAGTCTGCACCAGAAGACATACGAAGAAAGACTAAAGGAGCTTAATATGTATACCCTTGAGGAAAGAAGGAGAGAGGGGACATGATAGAAACTTTCAAGTACCTCAAGGGAATCAACAAAGTCCAAGAGGGTAGCATCTTCCAGAAAAAGAAATGTGCAAGAACAAGGGGACACAATTTGAAGATAGAGGGGGGATGGCTCAGAGGTAATGTGAGGAAGTATTTTTTCACCGAGAGGGCTGTGGATGCATGGAACAACTTCCCTGAGGAGGTCGTGGAGTCAAGAACAGTGGGGGAATTCAAGAATGCATGGGACAGGCATAAGGCAGTCCTAGTGGGGGGTAGGAGGAAGTAAGCTGTTGGTTAACTAGGATCTGCAACTTATCTGTTAGGTAGGAAAATGGGCAGACTAGGTGGGCCAAGCGGTCCTTATCTGTCGTCAAATTCTATGTTTCTATGTTCTATGTTTCTATGTTTCACGGCCATTTTGGCTGCCAGAGCAGGTTTGGAGGCACCCTCTATGCTATTCCCCATTATGATTGCCTCTGGTTCTCCTGGTCTGTTTTGTTGGCCCACATTGGCCTACTGAATGCAGTAGCAGTCATCTCTCTCCTCCCTTGCTTTTGAGCATCTAGTTTCATGGGCATCGCTCGCAACTCTCAACAGCTGGCCATTTCGATGGACAGAGTGAGAGCTTCCTCTTAATTGAAATATTTTCCTTATCCCTTGATCTCAACTCTACATGGTTCTCCTAGTCCCGTCTCTGCTCCAGCAGTGTGGACCGCTATTGCATTGATTCCCCTGGGGTGCCCTCCAAAGTCTTTTCTCTCCCCTGTGGCTCCAGGTTCAGACACTAATATTTCTCTGCAGTTTCCTCTTCATCGACCCTCTGGTCCTACTGCTCCCAGAGCAGCTGTACCACTTCGGCATTCAGCCCCTCATTCCTGACTGCCCATTAGTTCTGCTGCCATTGTTCTCCTTCCTGCTTGGTTCTCTGGATGTCTGCACCGAACCCTCAGCTCTTCTTCCTGATTTGCTCGTCCCTCATCCTCGGTGTCTGCAATTTCATTTTGTTATCCAGACCTATGACTTATCGACTGTGTGTTCCTGTATGCTTGCATGCCTAGCTCCTGTGCTCCAGTGGCATTCTTTTTTTTTGTTATATTTTTTTTTACCACCTTGGCCACCTGGCCTGCTCCCCCGGTTGTCGCATCCTTCTCGGGGATTCCAACCACTGTCTGCCTCTACCTCAGCCAGCCCGGCACCCCACTGCTGTGGTTTTACCCCCCGTAGTGGGGCTGCAGGGAGTCCCCAGCTCCCCACAGAACATGGATCCAGATGGGTGCCACACAACCGTGGCAAGACTCATGGATGGCCATCAAGCTGCTCATACCAAGCGCCATCCTCCTTTTTTCCTTGATTACTTGCCCCAGAGCCATGGACATGCAATGACACCTACAGAGGGAAGCACACACACCTCCACATGTGCTCTCTCTAGACGTCTATCCTCAGCTCCTCTCCTATGTACAGTGGAGCATTTTGTCCTCCAGCCTCTGCCAGGAGGCAACCCTGCACTGGCTGTCCTGGACCCCCCCCCCAGAGAAGGAGAGCAGTCCTTCGGACACTCAATCCTTTTCCTTCGCTGATGACCCCCATTGACCTGTGCTCATTCCCGAACACCAGTCGCCGGCGTGGTGTGAGGTATGGTGACCAGCACCTCAGTCCTCAGCGCCACTGGGCCGACGTTCTGGTGGCATTCTTGTATACTCTGTTTGTTTGTCACAGCAATGGCTGTTTCCCACTGCTCCCATCCTGTCCTGTTGCAGGGTCTTTTCCGTTTCTAATCCAGTTTCCTCAGGATAGCTGTGCTTTGGTTCTGGTGTCCATCACAGTTGTGCTCTATTCTATAGGCATCCCTCCTGCTGTTAGAGCTCTTTATGGATGCACATCCTGTTCCATCATTGACCTCTGTTGATTGACTCAGCCTTTCTCTCTACCTATATCCTCTGTATCCAGGGTGTCTACCCCTGTTGACTCCACTTGTTGCCCTCCTCCTCCCATTCCCTTCATCCCCGTTCCACCTCTTCTCTGACCTTTCCTTTCTTTTAGGGTTTTTCCTATCCCGTCGTCACTCTCCCTATTCATATCCTCATCTTATCATAGTCTGTCTGGTGTCCAGATGCCTGAGTCTTATTCTCCTTCGCTTAGTCTCACCTCAAGATCTACTCATTCACATCGATTAATCAAGCATACCTCTCACCAGGTCTTATGCTACCCCATCGAACTGCTGCACTTCTGTGGTTATTATCACCATCAGTCTTCTCATGACCACATCTGGGTATTCCTCGCTCATCCGACCTCTCGTGGGTCTACTCCTTCACATCGACTACTCAAGCATAACCCTCTCAGGTCCCTGCTACCTTGACTTGACCTGCTCTCCACTTGGAAACATGCTTTTGTGTCTATTGCCCCCTTGCTCAGGGCTGGCAGGCTTCTCTTCATCATCGTACATCATTCATTTCATACCTCACCTTAACTGTACCAGCTTCCGTGGCTTCACTCAATCATCATTCATCTTCCTCTTCATATTCCACCTTAACCACACAGACCTCCTGGGCCTCATTTCATAATCATACATCATCCATTTCATTCCTCACCTTGAACCATCCAGGCCTTCAAGGCTTCTTTCCATCATCATATATCTTCTCTTGCTTTTGAGAGTCTAGTTGCAGAGACGTTGCTCGCATCCCTCAACAGCTGTCCATTTAGAAGGACAGAGTGAAAGCGTCCTCTAAATTGGACTTTTCCTCCTTCCTCCATCTCGACTTTAAACTGCTATAGCCGAGTCATCATTAATCAAACTGCCCTCAGCCTGGAAGGAAGGCAACCTAGGAGGCCTTGGCTACCTAGAGGTTTCCTCCTCAAAGGGTGTTTTTCCTCTCCTCCGTGCCGATGGTCATAACATTAGACAGGGTTAGTGCTTTCATAGGCTCCATAGTTAGGTTCCGCTGGTGAATGGAGTCAGATGGTGGCCTGGCATTCCCTCTCTCCTTAGGAAGTACACCCTTTGACATCTTGTCAGATTTCATTTCAGTCATCATCCTAGTTGTATCTCATTCTTCTCCTTTCTTTCCAATATACGTCTCTCTCCTTACTTTCTGGTCTAGACATAATCTGATTTTTCGCCTCTTTGATGCTCAATACCCATTCAGATATTCTTTTTGGGCTTCTTCCTAAGCTACCTTTAGCCAAGGTAATTATTCCGACAGCACCTATGGGGGGAGACCCCTCCTCTAGGGTTCCTTGTATTGTACCCCTACAGGATGGTATATCCCACGGATAGAGAGGCGAATAGCCACAATGTGTCAAAGTCACACAAGCATACATCTCATCCAGTTGTGTAAGCACAATTGAATGGGAAGGCTTTAAGCCTCAGGTTCAATGGGTGGAGCAACAACGTCACTCCCCATCAGGTCTTAAAAGGTCACTCCTCCTGGACTGGTCCAGGATTAATTTCTTTGTTGCCTCACCATCCACCCCTCCTCCAGTGGCTCATCTCTCTTTTCCCATGGGCTTCTTCCTAAGCTGCCCTTAGCCAAGGGAATTATTTACTTGGCACCTATAGTGGGGGAACCCTCCTCTAGTGTTCCTTGCATCGTACCCCTATAGGGTGGTATATTCCATAGAAAGAGAGGTGAACAGCTACAATGTATCAAAGTCACACAAGCATACATCTCATCCAGTTGCGTATGCACAATTGAATCACAGGTGAAGGCTAGCCCAAAGGGGAGAGCCTGATACTGAAAGTGTTGATCTCAGATGGAAAACCTCAGAAATGTCTGGTGCTATTGCTAAATTTGAATGTGTAAATATGTGTAAATGTGCATCTGAGAAGTCAGTTGAGGCTAGAAATAAGCCAGGCTGAATTGCCACAATGATTAACAGCAGGAACTCCATCTTGAAACAGATAGGCCTAACAAATGGGTTCAGACTGGAGGGATTTAAGATTAATTGGAATTATTCCAACCTCTTGGTGACTACAATATAAAGTTAATGGAGTAGAATCCAGTTCTTCTTTCGAGGAGGAAACGGAAACACTGCCTCTATGCTGAGCAGATGATTTAAGGTTTGATCTATTGCTTGATGTTTCCTGGGATTTGAAGGGACCAGGGACTGGAGGAAGCACTATCTGGAAGGCACAGAAGAAAACTTTTGCATAGACCTATGAAATTATCTTCAGTACTCAAGGGTCTGAAGTTGTCTGCGCCCATCTGTTGTAAAACTTCTGTAGCCATCAACCCCAAGACTGTGAGCAAAGATGGGCATACAAAGCCATAAGTGAAGTAACTGCCTCTGTGGTTGACTCTTCTGAAGCATTTCTGGAAGAAAGTGCCTTTATTCTGCTGGGACAGGAAGCCTGTGAATGCACCTAAATTCCTAAATGAATGAAAATTACCACAGGAGCTGTGGCCATGTCTGAAATCCTGGCCTCTTAAATCCCTTTTAGAAGTATGCTAAGTCTTGGAATTCACAAAGATCCTTTATTTTTCTTAAGATCCATAAGAATCTTTTTCAACTCTGAGCTAAACAACATGCCACCTGTAAGCAAGTGAGACTTGGATGCATGGTCTGCTGACAAATTTCTCAGCCAAATTGACCTAAGGCACAGAGGCACAGAGGAGATCCACCATGGAATCCCCTGAAAAATGAAGCTGTCATCTGTACTAAAGGAAGGAGTTCTGTGACCGTAGAATCCTCTGGAATTTCATCTGCTTGTGTCATTTCACATAGTGCTTGAGCTACCAATACCAAAAGTGACATGAAATGCAAACTGAAACTTAATGCAGAATATGCACACTTACAGGATGCTTCCAGAAACTGATTATTAGGCTCTGAAAGCAATGCCACCCCTTCTGCTGAAACAACTGTATGCCTGACTACAGAAGAGATAGCTGCATCCATTACAGGAGGAGTCTCCCTTTTTTTTTACCAACACTTCAAGGAAAAGATAGCACTTTGCCCAAGACTTAGAAAACTGTTTCTTTTGTCCACATTATCCCAGTCATCTTTAACTATCTGCATAAACTGTTCAAAATTAAGGAAGCGCTGAGGCATGCTCCTTGTGGAGAACAAGGTGGGATTAACATTCAACATATCAGTAGACGTTGTCTTTGGTAGTATGCTCCTTGTGGAGAACAAGATGGGATTAACATTCAACATATCCACAGACCGTGTCTTTGGTAGTATGCTCCTTGTGGAGAACAAGATGGGATTAACATTCAACATATCAGTAGACCATGTCTTTGGTAGTATGCTCCTTGTGGAAAACAAGATGGGATTAACATTCAACATAGTGGTGGACTGTGTCTTTGGCAGCTGCAGGATCCTACATGTCTCCTTAACCAGGAAGGACATATGCTTTGGATCGAACAGATGGGATCAAGGAAGACTGATTCTTCTCTACCTATTTGCTTTCCTCTTCATCCTCTACATAATTCTAAGGGTCCTCTGGTTCCTGTGGATCTGTAGGATTTGTATTGATTTAGGAGCCTGCCAGACCATTTGGCTGAAGGGTGGCCCTTGCTCTTACAGTTCTGGAGATGAATTCAAATCAGGGAAACATCCTTTTCACCCTTGTTATTTGGTGAAAGTCACAATACCTCTGGATGTGCCTGTCCCAACCCCACAGAGGAAGGAGTTTGATGTTAATCTGATGTAAGGAAAGAAATTCTCTTCTCTGTCCTAGTCATTTGATCTTCCTTGTAGGAGAGCTCATGAATATAAAAAATTATGAACCTGTATAACTCTATATTGCCACTTCCAAACATGAGACCAGATTTACCCCTACATAAGCCATCAGCAACTTGGGGACTGGGTACCACAAATTACTATTGGTCATGCTAGTACAGAATGGATGGAACCTTCCATACAGAGACTGTTTCTACATCTTATGACATGCATCACTGTTATTGTTGATAGAAAAAGGGCATGTAAAATACCACTGCTTTCATTTTACTCTAAAAAAAATATCAGACTTCTACGTGGTTCCATGTCATAACGGTGATCGCCAAACCACGATCGCCGTTACGGCAAGTGTACATCACTGAAAATCAAAACAGCGATGTACACTCCCCCATGAACCCAACAACAGTGACAGGAAAACACTATATCTGTGCAGAGGGCTTTGCCCCCAGCACCCCCCTAGTTTAGGATTCTCGACTCCAGGGGGGTGAATGTTGGGGGGGTGAAACTTGGACAGCAAAAAAAACAAAAGTGCCGCACACATTAAAAAATAGAATCCCTACCCAGCCCGAACCCTGAACCTCCCTCACTGCAGCTTGTCACCCTCACCACCACACAATAACAACAGCTCAGCAGCACACTGCCAAACTACATCCCTCATACCTTCTTCTTCCTGAACCCTCTTCTTATATTCTTTCACCCTCCTATTATCTCACTGTTTTTTCCAGTACCTTGGTGCTATAACTGCACCTCACTACCCTTTCAGGGTATCTCACAACACAGGTGCTCAAACTGAGTCATTCAAAGCCGAGTTGCTCAATTTGAGTCGCCATTATAACGTGCTACTGTTCTGCGTCAGAGGGTTTAGACGTTTGCATCACTTGCACCAATAGTTGCACATTTTTATAAATGTTATGCATTTTTTGTCAATATTTGCACACTTGCATCAATGTTCTATGTAATTTCATCAGTTCTGGTAATTTGTGTCAAAATCTTTGCACAGTTGCATCAGTTCTGACCAAAATAATGCACCCCCCACACCAAATTATGCCCCATAGAAAAAAATGCCACAAATTGCATCAAAACACAGTGGCTATAAATCAGAAGGAGAAAAATAGCATAAACAATTTAAACTCCAGAAACATTAAACTACACCAGAGAACTAACAAAAACACACAGGAAAGGAAATTGTACCCAATGTGAGCAAGCCTACACTGAGGAAAATACCTGAGCAGACAATGCAGAGGAGAGATGGAAAACTGTTCTGAAATGAAAAACTGCAAGCAAGGGTTACCTAGGTACCAGGCTAAATTCAAACCACAACTGAAGGACATTTAACACTTATCTTATACCCAACAAAGAATTCTGACAAAAGTCAGACAGAATGGTAAAACACCTCCTCCAAATGCCAGTGTGCTCATTGGTTCCAAATGTAGTGCAGCTGGCAATACAGCAAACTCATATTCCGAAAGAAACCAGTGCAGAGCACAGGATAGAAAATGTGAATATCATTTATTTGAAATTGCAAGTCCAAACACACACAGATGGAACAAAATCTCTGTTGGTAAAACAAATAGGATCCCTGCTGAGCTACTACAGTAGAAAAAAAAATGTTTTCAAAGATAGTCTTCAAGCGAGACAAGCAGGAAAACTCCTCGATATGCTGCATACCCATTTGGTTAAAATACTATGATTGAATATTATAAACTCCATTAACTGACTTGGAATGGGGTGGAGCAAGGGTTCTTTGATGATAATGTCACAGCTTTGGAGTATGCCCTCAGTAGGTGAGGATGTGTAACCCACTAGTTAATGAATGACCAGAGAAAGTAAAATGACACAGACGAAACATACAGTATAGCTATTTTAGTTTTTTAGCTATGTTACATTGAGTCATAGGTGCCACAATAAGGAATACTGGGATAGTTACAGTGTAAATAGTTGCAGCACAGTGCTGGCACAGAGAGTAGCACGTTACTGATGTAAGCAATTTAAAACACTGTTTTTTTTCCTTTAAAAAGGAATCAGTAGATTTTGTTAAAAAAGACAGCACATATGTCGGCCCGGTGGTGCTGAGGGTTGAGGTGCTGGACATCACACCTTGCTCCATGCCAGCAACCTGCGTTCAGAAATGAGCATGGGCCGCTGGGAGGTCAGCAGGAAGGAGGAGGATTGAGCATACGGAGGACAGCTCTCCTTCTCAGGGGAAGGGGGTCTTGAGCAGTCAGTGCTTGCCTGGCCCCTAGCAGTGGCTGGGGGCAGGGGCACTGATGCCACAACCTGAGGAATGGGAGTGGTGCAGTTGCTTGATGGTGTCACACACAGGAGCATGCACAGTGCTGTCATGGGCATCATTGCACGTGCCACCTCTAAGGGGAGAGAAAACAATGAAAAATAGCTCCCGGCAGATGACGGGGAGCTCGTAGGCACCACACCTGGCTAGCCACGGCACGATACTGAATCTGGTTTCAGTGGAGGGGGGCTCCCTCTGCCACCCCATGGGGGGGGTAAGCCCTGGAGCATAAACGCTGAATGGTGGATGCCAGGGTGATGGGGCTGGGGTTCCCCCTGAATGTGAGGGCCGAAGGAGCGAGGAGTATAAAATAAAACAAAGTACAAAAAAGAGGGAAATCTGGATAAGTACACCTAATATGGTGGGAAATCTGTCCATTTGTGAGATGTGTGCTTGAAACTCGATGATGTCTGATTTTGTTAGTATCTAGTACTTATGCCATAGCATGTTTTCTTCAGTTCTAATGTTAGCACCTAATGATAATAAGCCTGAAAAGTGCTATTCTTTATATAGTAAGTATCATTCACCATGTATTATTATACTGGTGTGTGTCATCGAGGCATAGGTCAGGAAGCATAGGAAAACCAGGAACAGTTGTAAAATTCCCTACTAACATTTCAGTATTATTAATAACGGCAAAATAAAAATGATTCAATATAACTATTTACAAAGGCAGTACAAACAGAGAAAACAAAGTTCTGCATCTAATGTTAACCCTTGCTCATTCATAAACTATAAATTGTTTCTGTTTGTTTGTAAAAGTTTATTCCTTATAAAAATTCAAGGAAAAGGGTAACCCATTTAGCGTTAGCTCATTTTCAATGGGGTCCATTATGTACAAAACAGTTTTATAAAATATACACATTTATTACAGCATACAAAATACATATTATACAGGATATTACATAACACTTACAAAGAATGACCTACATAATCACAAACATTCTCAAAAATTATTTTAGCCTTTGAGAGTGCAGGGTTCAGGCAGTAACCACAGTACTCATTTTTGCAAATTTCCCTTTTTTCTTTGTTTATAAGATGACCATAGAAAAGATAGCCCTAGGGCAGGATGACCATGGAAAAAGTGTAGAGTGTCAACAACAACCACAATTTTTTGGTTGTCTGGGATTCTGGCATAACCATCTTTTAATCTCGTACCATGGGGCAATTACCTTTGTTCTATATCAGCTCCAGAGTTCAGGTCCACTAACTGTTAAAGTGGAGTTTCTCTTTGCTGTTCTTGTTTTGAGGATTACCAGTTCCAGGTTTTGTGCTATTCACAAACCTACTCTAGGTGTGCGTATCTTAAACAAGTTGTCCAAGTAAGAAGAAGTCTTTTTCTTTAAGTGCTGGTGAGTTAAATGCAATATATGTTAATTTCTAAGCTCCATTAAACTAACAGAAACATAGAAATATAGACTTTGATGGCAGATAAGGATCACTTAGCCCAACTAGTCTGCCCATTTCCCTACCTACAGGATAAGCTGCAGATCCTAGTTAACCAACAGCTTATTTCTTCTTACCCCCCCCACAAGAATTGCCTTATGTCTGTCCCATGTATTCTTGAATTCTCCCACAGTTTTAGACCCCACAACCTCCTCAGGAAGGCTGTTCCATGTGGCCACCACCCTCTCTATGAAAAAATACTTCCTTACATTGCCCCTGAACCGCCCCCATCTATCTTTAAATTGTGTCCCCTTGTTCTTGCACATCTCTTTTTCTGAAAGATGCTACCCTCTTGGACTTTGTTGATTCCACTGAGGTACTTAAAAGTTTCTATCATGTCCCCCCTCTCCCTCCTTTCCTCAAGGGTATACATATTAAGCTCCTTTAGTCTCTCCTCATGTGGCTTCTCTTGCAGACCCTGCACCATTTTAGTTGCCCTCCTCTGGATTGCCTCTATCCTGTCTCTGTCCTTGCGGAGATGGGGTCTCCAGAACTGGATGCAGTACTCCAGATGGGGTTTCACCAACTGTCTGTACAGAGGATAAAACTTCCTGTTTTCTGCTGGTGATGCCTCTCCTATACATCCCAGAATCCCCCAGCCCTCCCTACTGCCTTCTCACATTGCTTGCTAACCTTTAGGTCATCTGATATGATTACCCCAGCTCCCTTTCCATTTTGTTGTTGTTACTACCTTCCCCATTGTGTAATCTTCCCCTGGGTTTTGTTTCCAGGTGCATTATTTGCACTTCTTTGCATTGAATCCAAGCTGCCATACTTCTGACCATTCCTCCAACCTTGCCAAGCCCCTTCTCATCCTTTCCACACCTCCTTGTGTATCAACCCTGTTGCAGATCTTTGTGTCATCTGCAAAGAAGCATACTTTTCCTTCCAGTCCCTCTGCAATGTCACTTATAAAGACATTAAAAAGGACTGGACCCAGTACAGAACCATGTGGTGCCCCACTAGTAACCCCTCTTTCTTCAGAATGGACTCCATTTACAATTACCTTCTGTGTCCTGTTGTCCAGTCAATGTTTTTCCCAGGCTACCACCCTGGGACCCACTCCCAGTCTGGTTAATTTGACAATTACTCTTTTGTGTGGGACTGTGTCAAATGCCTTGTTAAGTCTAGGTAGGCCATGTCCACAGTCCCTTCCTGGTCTACTACTTTGGTCACCCAGTCAAAGAAATCAATTAGATTCGTCTGACATGACCTTCCCATTGTGAACCCATGCTGCCTTGGGTCCTGTGCCCCACTGACCTCTAGGTACTCAACAGTTCTTTCCTTCAGAAGTGATTCCATCATTTTCCCTACCACAGAGGTCAAACTGACAGGTCTGTAGTTTTCTGCCTCTGTCTTAGTCCCACTTTTGTGAAGGGGAATCACATCTGCCTTTCTCCAGTCCTCAGGTACCACACCATCCTCCCATGATTCGTTAAAAAAGGTAGTCAGTGCTTTCACTAGTTCTCCCCTTTAATCTTTTAGAATTCTGGGGTGAATTCCATCAGGCCCCATTGCTTTGTCCACCTTCAGTTTTAGGAGTTCTTTCAGAACCCTTTCTTGTGTGAAAGGACTGGGATTGCCCCCATCAAGAGTGCTTCTGTTAATTGAATTAGGCACCTCTCCTTCCTCCTCTTTTGTGAATACCAAGCAGAAGTATTTATTCAGTATCCGTGATTTTTCACTGTCCCTCTCTGCCCATCCACCGTCCATTCTATTCAGCCTCACTATCCCTCCCTTTGTCTTACTACGCTCCCTGATGTACCTATAAAAGGTTTTATCCCCCTTCTTAACTGAGTTGGCTATCTTTTCCTCAGTTTGGGCCTTTGCTATTCTGACTTCCCTCCCTGCTTCCTTTTGCCTTAATTGGTTCAGCTCTCTGTCCTGCTCCTTCTGTGTTTCCGTATACTTCCTGAATGCTATCTTTTTCTCCCTGACTTTCCCCACCACCTCTTTTGAGAACCATAGTGGCTTTTTCATTAATTTTGATTTGTTTATTTGCTTCACACAAAGACTTGGTGCCTCTGTGATGGCAGTTTTGATGTTTCCCCATTTTTGCTCCGCCCCTCCTTCTAGCCTGTTTTCTAGTGCTTTTCTAAGGCACTCTCCCATCTTGCCAAAGTCAGCCCTCCTGAAGTCCAGTACCCTTACTTTTGTATGGCTTGACTCTGTAGCTGAGTTTATCATGAACCACACTGTTTGATTGTCACTTGTTCCCAGATGGCAACCCACTTCTAGATCTGAGGTCCTCTCACTGTCCTTATTTGAGAGTACAAGGTCTAAGATTGCTCCCTCATGAGTGGGTTCCAAAACTAGCTGTCTGAGGCATGCCACCTGTAGGGCATCGAGAATGGCCCTGCTCTTGGATATGGCTGCAGCAAATGTGCTCCAGTTAACATCTGGCATATTCAGGTCTCCCATCAACAGTATCTCCACTTTCTCTGCTATCCTAAGAATGCATTCTATCATATCTTTGTCCATTCCCTCCCCCCTGACATGGGGGTCTGTATACAACCACTGTGCAAACTGTGGTACCATTTCCAGTCTCTAAGGTGACCCACAGTGCCTCCTCTCCTCCCTGTTTACTCCTTTGTTCAGTTGCTTTTATCCTTCTTTACATAGAGCTACTCCTCCTCTTCTCCTCCTGTCTATCCATAGGTTATGTATAGTGCGTTAACATCCCAGTCATGGTTCTCTGTGCACCATGTTTCTGTGACTGCTACGATAGCCAGGCATCCCTCTTCCATCAAGGCCACCCGTTCAGGGAACTTGTTGCCCAGACTACGGGCATTGATACTCATTACCCTCCATTTCCTGATGGCCTAACACCTTTTTGCCCCATCCCTGTCCTTTTTGCCTTTGTCACTTTCTCCATTTACCCTTGCCCTTCTCCCTATCGACATCTCTATCTTGGTGTTTACCTCACTTACTACCCTGACTTTTTTGGGGGGGGGCTAGGATTTCCCTGTTCCTTTCCAGTGCCTCCCCCCTTTAGCTAGTTTAAATGCTTGCCAATGAAGCATTTAAACCCATCACCTAGGATCCTGGTTCCCCTCCTGGACAGATGCAGCCCATCCAGTTTAAAGATCTATACATTGTGTGTCAACCGGGGTGCATCTAAGGCAAACCTAGCAAATCTGTTCAAGGCTGTATCCAGCCTCTCTAGTACAGCCCTTGATGCCCCTGCTTACGCTACGTCACTGTAGTCAACCAGTGGGATTATTGTAGAATTGATTATTCTTTTCTAGCATTATGTGGTATAAACTGTCTCAATTTGTATAATGCCCCCAACCTACCATGTAATATTTTAATCAAATTATCTATGTGTATGTCCCATTTCAACTGTACATCCAACCATACTCCTAAGTATCTATAGGAGTTCACCTGTGTTAATGTTTATTTTATAGATGTTTTAATTAGAAGTGTGTTTGTGGTAGCCATCTGCTTATGTCCAAAGAGCATAACTTGTGATTTTTTATTATTTAATATTAAATTTCATGACTTGTAGTACTCCTGTAGAGTGTCAAACTCTCCTTGGAGTACTTTGTGTATTTCTGAAATGGAAGCTCCTTCTGCATACAAAATCATGTCATCTGCATACGAATGATGCTCCACCCCTCTAATGAGGGCATCATTCATATACAGATTAAACAGGATAGGGCCCAACACCAGTCCTTGAGGAACCTCAGATTTAACTTGTTCAAACCATGATGTAAACATTCCTAATGTGACTAGTTGGGACCTACCGATCAGATATTCCCTGAACCAGTTCAGGGCCACCTGGTCAAGGTCTGTGTCCTTCAATGTATCCAGCAAAGCCAGATGATTAAGCATGTCAAATGCTTTCGACAGGTATATAAATATGGCCCCAACTAGCGGGCCCTTGTCCAGTGAAGTCTGAATATCAGATGTTACCTTTGTTAAAGCTGTTATTGTACTGTGGTTGGAGCGGAAACCTGACCTGATATAAATTGTATAATTTATTATTCTCTAAGTAAGCCTGTAACTGACTCCCTGTCAGTTTTTCAAAAAGTTTTGATATTATTGGAAGTAAAGATATAGGTCTATAATTCTGTATGTCGTTTTTTTTTTCCAGATATATCTACTGGTATTACCTTCACCGTCTTCCAGGTGCTCGGGTATGTTCTGGTAGTCATAGACAAATTAAAAAATATCAGAAATTTGTTGTGCTACAACAGGGGCTGCAAATTTCAAAAATAAAGTGGGAATACCATCCAAATCTGTGGCTTTTTTCACATCTAATTTTAATAGTTCTTCCATAATCTCTACAGAACTAATCTTACAGAAAGTAAAATCTGGTTTATTTATTGTTTTCGCTCTAATTTTTACTTCCTTCAATAGTTCCTTTTTACTATCAACCTTGGCTATCCCATGCATATGGTCTTCTCCTGTCCTGCATTTGTCAGCCCTCTCTGCTGGAGTTCCAAAATCTATAAAAAACCTATTGATAGCATTTGCCACCTGATCAGATGTATAGATGTTCTCTCCATTAATATTAAAGAAGCCAGGAAAATCCTGTGATTTCTCACCTTTTAACTTAGAATATAGTGTCCAGAGCCTACGGGATCTGTTGTGCTCTCTGTCTCAAATAGGTTATTAAAATAACAACTTTTAGCTTTTTTAATCTCCTTTAAATAATTGTTCCTTGATTGATGATTATTGTCCCATGCATTTTTTGTGTTTACCTTTTTGGCCCTTTTCCATAATCTGTCCCTGTTTTTCCGAATTGCACCTAGAGTCCCGTTGTACCATTCTGCACTTTTTGATTTCACTCTTTTTTTTTGGAAACTGGAACATGAAAGTTATACACTGCCATAAACTTTGTGTAAGAATAATCCCAGGTGCTGTTTACATCGGGAATAAGGGATAGCCTCTCCCAATTCCTCTCTCTAAGTCAGTCATGGATGTTGGGTAATCGAAATATTTCATTTGTCGTGATTCTTAAATAACATGTTTTTTCTCTCTTTTCTTTTGTTTCCAGGTGTAGTACATGACCTGATGGTCACTAAATGCATCCGGCAATACATCATACCATGTATAATTATCAGAATCAGAAGATAAGATTAGATCCAGAATTGATGACTGATCTGTGTTTCTGGGATTTAGTCTGGTTGGGGTCATAATCCACTGAGTGAACCCTACTCCTAGTGTCAGATCCAACAGCTTACCACTTTAAGGAGGGACTAGATCAGTCTACATTTAGGTCCCCCCACCATTAATATTCCATGGCTATCCCTGTATGGATATAAAAATTCCTGGATCACATCAAAATTTTCCTCCCTCCCCTCAGGGGCAAGTAACACCCCAAAATCAAAATGGGTTTATTTTCAGGTAGTCTTAATTCTAATACAGTCTCTTCCATCCCTAAAGTATAAGCCTAATTAGAATCTATAAAGGATAAATTAAGTGACCTTTGCCCATATATCAGCACCCCCTCTTACTACTATCCTGCCTCCTGCTTTGATAACCTTGTACTTGGATTTCTGAGTCCTCTATTCTGCCACTTAACCAGGTTTCAGTAATGACCACCACTCTGGGATTATGTTCCAACATCCATTCTCTAACCCCCGCTCATTTTAGGGGCTAGGTTATGTACATTAAAATGTATACAACTGTCCCTTTTACCCGCTAAGGTGTCTATGGCTTCCCTTATACCTATTTGTGGGTCTGGATTTAATTCCACATCTCCTGCCAGTAGTAAACACAGCATAATTAACCCCTTAGCTGTTGTAATTTTCTTCAAATATACCTTCGCTCTCAACTTTATTGTAAGGTACCCTCCGTTTGTAGATATAATTCTCAACTCTTTTGTAAACTTAATAGCGTTTACCACTGCCTTCACTAAACTTGTGAATGCTGTTTGGAGCAACACACCAGGTGTTATCCCCATGTCTCCGTATGTGAGGGGAAAAATAGTTGTGTTTGCTGTTTCCCCATGTAACTTAGAATCAAACTCTGTGCATATATCTGTTCTAAATGAGGGGTGCTATGGTTATGGCATACATCAACAAAAACAACAAGTCAGAGCATACGCTGCCCCCCCAGAGGTAAATGTAACAATAAACATATTTGTTCAGCCTGGATTGGCAATTTACTAATCTGATTTCAAAAGGAGTGGGGTTCTCTTGGTATTCACCTCAGGGTCTTGCTGTGAAGTGACCCAGCTACCAACATTGAGGCAGACCACCCATCAGCTGGGTCCCTACATTAAACCGCATCTGCCTCAAATGGTTTACCTTTATAGGGTGCATCAGTCTATCATTGGCTTAATTAAGGTGAGGTCCCTAGCCAATATGCAGATAACTGGTGGGGAGCTAGCTAAATGAGAAAAAACATATTTTTCTATTTACAAACTGTATCCAATGTTAACTGCTCACCTTTGCTCATTCACAAACTATAAATGGGATTCTAAATGAGGGGTGCTACTGCATATGGCATACATCAACAAAAATAACAAGTCAGATCACACCCTGAACCCCCAACCAAGAGGTAAATGTAACAATAAACGCATTTTTACAACCTGGATTGGCAATTTACTAATCTGATTTCAAAACGAGTGGGGTCTCTTGGTATTCACCTCAGGGCCCTGCTGTGAAGTTTCTCAGCTACCAACGTTGAGGTAGACCACCCGTCAGCTTGGTCCCTATTCTAAACTGTATCTACCTCAAGTGGCTTATCTTTATATGGTGCATCAGCCTAAAATTTGCAAAATTAATGTGCTTGGTTGTTACCTGGCAATTGTGACATCTGTCTGGCCATCTGGTAGTCTTCAGCCAAAAACTTTTAGAAGAACGAGGCAGCACCAGCAACCACAGTAAATATGTAGTTAATACTTGAACCAATAGCCTGTACAGCTCATCTGGTCTCACAATGTAAGTGCAGAGTGCACTCCTCCTCAACTGCCCTGACCGGTTTCGAGCATGTGCTGGGATCACCTGTTTTTCTTGAATAGCCCTTCTTTCAGGGATCTTATTTGTCCCTTGTTCTTTTATCCTTGTATATCATAAATAGTTTTAGTTTAACAGTGTTATCCAGTGGTGATTGTTTTCCCATGGATTATATTTGTTTATTGTGGCATATTACCAAGCTCTGTAACAAGCAACCTTGAGCTACCTTATTGTGAGAAAAAATGGTCAGCCCTGTAGGTAGAAAAGTATGAAGGTCCCTGAATGTCCTGCAAATTTGGGCAGTGTCCCTTTCTCCAAAGCATAGCTGTGGAGACAAGAATCCCACATTCCCAACAGTTAATCTCTCCACTCACCCAGTGCACCATTCCAGTCAGTTAAATGCCTTTGCTATATACCTAATATAAAGGTACTAAATAGTATGTGGTACTAGGCTGCCTGTCTAAAAACCTTCTCTATAAAGGACGGTGCTACAATTATTCAACTTATCCTAAATAGGCTACAGCTTTGATTATCAGGTATAGCAGCAGATAGTAATACCACACTCTGGACAGTTACTGTTGGAAATTTGCACTGCCCTAGGATGTCCAACTTACACCCCTACCCTATATAGGTAACAGCTACAACTGTTAGATATAGCAGCAGTGTCACTATGACCTACACACTAACCACTGTCCCTAGTTAATGTACAGTGGAGTTAGTCACAGTGCAATGCAGTAACTTGCAGTAAATAATAGTTCACAAAATACTGTACTGCAGTAAAATGGGCTTAATTGCCATTACATTATACTGTTCCCTGCAGCATACTGCAGCATTTTGTGATACACTGCAGCATTACTGTGTTGCATCTTGGCAGGCACAGCTGTACTTAAACAAGGCTTACAAGTACCTGTTCCTCCACAAATGTAGAAACATGGTCCCCTCACCTCCAGAGTCCCCTGCAGACCTGCAGTCTCCAAGCAGACAGCCTGCAGATTTCCCAGAGTCAGACCTCAACTCCCCCACTGTGCCACTCATGTGATGTGACACGAACACTGCGGATCACACGGGTGAGTTTGAACTTAAGCACTGGAGCCTGCTAAAAGTTGATTGACTCTGGCTGCACATAAAACTCTTCAGTTCTCCTCTAGTGTCCTCTGGCCCACTGCAATGGTTGACTTCTGTTCATTCATTCATTCATTCCTTCATTCATTCACTCATTCCTAACACTTTATTTTTCTATGGGTATATACTGTTAGGCTACAAAGTCCTATTTTCAACTGTAGACCTGTGTAAAATACACATGTATAAACTAATAGATAATTAGAACATACAAACAGCACAAAATACAACAGTATATCACAGTTTACAAGTTGCATATAGATGGTTTGA
Organism: Neoceratodus forsteri; assembly: GCA_016271365.2. Taxonomy (NCBI): domain Eukaryota; kingdom Metazoa; phylum Chordata; order Ceratodontiformes; family Ceratodontidae; genus Neoceratodus; species Neoceratodus forsteri. The sequence continues at coordinate 1,271,394,277 of CM057453.1, forward strand.
TCAGATAATTCATTTAAGCTTTCTTGAAATCAAGTACACAGTTCCTAACTCAAATATTGAGATGAATATGATTCCAAGTTCTGGCCACATATACCTGTAGGCCAATGTCTCCATTCTTGTGTTGGTTCTTGGACACAGTAAAGCTCTATTATCTGCTTGTCTAGATTGGTAATGTGGATTAAGTTTATTCTTAGTTTCTATAAGGCCCCTAAGAGGATGATTTAAGACTTGTTTCAGCAATTTATAAACCCAAAAGGAACTAAATCAGATCCTTTTTGTTTAGGAACAGACAAAGGGTCACAAAAATCAAGTTATTGCCTCAAAATCCCTTATATCCGTGTGTTTTCATTCTCAGCCCCCTTGTATGTGGTGCTATACCACACTAAATCTACAGCAGAAGTAGGTTAGCAAGTACACACCAACCCAAAACAGGCAGAAAATGTCTGGTTCTTAGTAACTATTGCATGGATTGATATAGCCTGCTACAAAGTAAATGTGGTTGACCCTACAAAGGATCAAGCACATGATACAAACAGATGATCCAGCTTACCTTGCTAAGATCTCTTCTAATATTGTTTCACAAGTCACAGTTCACTTGCAGCCAATAACTAACAAGCATTTGTTAATACTGAATGTTTGCCGCTGGCATTGCTGTTGTAACAGATTTTGCTTGCACATATTTTTATTATATATTTACCCATCATAGAGCAGATGGAATGCAATGTCTCATTTTCAGTGGTGTTCTGCTTTAACACATTGTTAGATTGCAATTACCCAGGATAGGGAAGCTGAGAGGCAATATTTACTTTTAAGTGGGTTCCCACATTTTGCCCTAAAATGTCCAACAGTCTTTTTATGACCTGACGTTATAAATGAGACAGGTGAAATGTTTAAAATCCTATCCAAAAGGTGATTTTGCTGTGAGACTGTGGAAACAAGTTTTGGAGGGGATTTGAAAAATGACACCTGCCATGTTCAGGAGATGGGGTAACACAAGGGACATGTTGAACATAAGGGTCCAAAATCTGCAAAAAATAAAGTTATGAGTTAATGTTGTAACTATTTGTTACCTCTTAACTTAGTTGGAATTTTGCATTTTTACCCACATTTTCAACATAATCTTTTTTTGACCACTCCTTCTGAGCATGACAGGTGTCATTTATAAAACAATGGCTAAGAAGGTCATTTTGCTCCACAAGCATTAAAACACATTTTGTGTAGGGTCTGAGAAATGGCAGCTGCCACATTCATTATGTGGTGTGAAAAAATGGCTATACTGAAATGTTAGGGTCAAAATATTGAAAATTACTACAGTTATGAGCGTGCATTGAAAAATTGCAATGTAGACTCATAACTTTGTTGTTTTCTAATATTGTTACCTAAAAAATTCAACATAGCCATCTTATGACCCCACATAACCTTCTTATGAGTATACCTGATGAACAAGGCAGAAAAAATGTTCAAAGTCTGCCAAAAGGTGATTTCACATCACAAGTGCAAAAACACATTTTGGCCAGGATTTGAAAAATGGCAGCTGTCACATTTATTAGGTGCTGTGAAGAAATGGCTATGTTGAAAATTTGTGGTCAAAATATTGAAAATTATCAAAGTTATGAGTCTGTGTTCATAAATTTCAATGTAGGCTCATAACTTTGCTGTTTTTTAATATTTTTACCCCCACATTTTCAATATAGTTTTCTTATGACCCCACCTAATGAACAAGGGCAGGGAAATTTGTCAACTCCTGCCTGAAAGGTGATTTCATGCAGTGACCATGAAAATCACCTTTCAGAACAGATTTGTCTAATTGCATTGCCATTGTTCATGAGATGGGGTCCCAAAAAAGGCATGTTGAAAATTTGGGGCAAAAATATTCAAAAATGCCCAAGTTATGCAAGTAAGTTCAAAACTCCATTGAAATATATTGAACTGCATACCTGATTTCCTCTGTTTGTGGTCCAGCATTGAAAAGTGAAGACATGTCTGTTGTCCAGAGAGGATTATGGTATTGGACCCCTGGTGGATAAGTAAGGGCTTAGGGTGGGTGTGGGGTGGTGAGTCTCGGCAGGAGGTGGTGGGAGGACAGTAACGGTGGCAGCAGACCATCGGTAGACTTTTCTTTTTACAGGATGTTTAAAAAATACTCCAAAGGATGTTTTCCTTTATTACGGGTGCTGAAACATAGAAACATAGAATTTGACAGCAGGTAAGGACCGCTTGGCCCACCTAGTCTGCCCATTTCCCTACCTGATGGATAAGCTGCATATTCTATTTAATCAACAGCTTACTTCCTCCTACTCCCCACTAGAATTGCTATATGCCTGTCCCATACATTCTTGAATTCTCCCACTGTTCCTGATGCCACAACCTCCTCAGGAAGGCTGTTCCATGCATCTACAACCCTATCTGTGAAAAAATACTTTCTAACATTACCTCTGAGCCATCCCCCCTCTATCTTCAAATTGTGCCCCCTTGTTCTTGCACATCTCTTCTTCTGAAAGATACTACCCTCTTGTACTTTTTTAATCCCCTTGAGATACTTGAAAGTTTCTATCATGTCCCCCCTCTCCCTCCTTTCCTCAAGGGTATACATATTAAGCTGCTTTAGTCTCTCCTTGTATGTTTTCTGGTGCAGACCCTGCACCATTTTGGTTGCCCTCCTCTGAACAGCCTCCACTCTGTCTATATCTTTGTGGAGATGGGGTCTCCAGAATTGCACGCAGTACTCCAGATGGGGTCTCACTATCTGTACAGAGGGAAAACAACACCCTGTTTTCTACTGTTGATGCCTGCCATATGCATCCCAGTATCTCCCCAGCCCTCCTTACTGCCTTCTCACATTACTTGCCCACCTTTAGGTCATCTGATATAATTACTCCTAGATCTCTTTCGATTTTTGTTGTTGTTATTAACTCACCCCCTATTGTGTACTCTTCCCCTGGGTTTTTGTTCCCAGATGCATTACCTTGCACTTCTTTGCACTGAATATGAGCTGCCACATGTTGACCATTCCTCAACCTTGCCAGTCCTTTTCATCTTTCTACTCCACTTTGTGTATCAACCCTGTTGCAGATCTTGGTGTCATCTGCAAAGAGACACACCTTTCCTTCCAGGTGCTCTCCAATGTCACTTATAAAGACATTAAAGAGGACTGGTCCCAGTAGCGAACCCTGTGGTACCCCACTAGTTACCCTTCTTTCATCACTGTGTACTCCGTCTACTATTACCCTTTGCATCCTGTTGTCCAGCCAGTTTTTTATCCAGGCTACCACCTTGGGACCCAATCCAAGGCTGGCTAACTTGTATATTAATCTTTTGTGTGAGACTGTGTCAAATACCTTGCTAAAATCTAGGTAGGCCATATCCACAGCCCCTCCCTGGTCTACTACTTTGGTCACCCTGTCAAAGAAATCTATTAGGTTCGTCTGACATGACCTTCCTGTTGTGAAACCATGCTGCCTTGGGTCCTGTGCCCCACTGGCCTCTAGGTACTCAACAATTCTTTCCCTCAGAAGTGATTCCATCATTTTCCCTACCTCTGAATTCAAACTAAGTGATCTGTAGTTTCCTGCCTCTGCTCTGCTCCCACTTTTGTGAAGTGGAATCACATTTGCCCTTCTCCAGTCCTCAGGTACCATCCCATCCTCCCATGATTTGTTAAAGAGAGTAGTCAGTGGTGTTACTAGTTCTACCCTTAGTTCTTTTAGAATTCTTGGGTGAATCCCATCAGGCCCCATAGCTTTGTTCACCCTCAGTTTCAAGAGTTCTTTCAAAACCCTTTCTTCTGTGAATGGACTGGTATCGACCCCCCTATTCAGTGTTACTTCCTTGTTTGGTTTAGGTACCTCCTCCTCTTCTGCTGTGAATACTGAGCAGAAATATTCATTCAGTATCGATGCTTTTTCACTGTCACCCTCTGCCCACATTCCCTCCCCTTTATTAAGTCTCTGTATCCCTCCCTTGGTCTTTCTTCGCTCCTTAATGTACCAAAAAAGGTTTTATCCCCCTTCTTAACAGAGTTGTCTATCTTTTCCTCAGTTTGTGCCTTTGCTATTCTGATTGCCTTTCCTGCCTCCTTCTGCTTTAACTGATAAAGTTCTCTGTCCTGCTCCTTCTGTGTTTCCTTATATTTCCTGAATGCTATCCTTTTCTCCTTAACCATCCCTACCACCTCTTTTGAGAACCATAGTGGTTTTTTCCTTCATTTTGTTTTGTTGATTTGCTTCACACAAAGGCTTGTTGCCTCTGCAATGGCTGTTTTGATTATTCCCCACTGTTCCTCCAACCCTCCTTCTTGCCCATTTGCTAGTGCTTTTCTGAGGCACTCTTTCTTTTTCCCAAAGTCAGCCTTCCTAAAGTCCAATAGTCTTGTTTTTGTGTGGCTTGACTCTATGGCTGTGTTTATTGTGAACCAAACTGGTGGACACTTGTTCCCAGATGGCTACCCACTTCTAAATCTGAGATCCATTTCTCCTTCCCCATTTGAGAGTACCAAATCTAAGATTGCTCCCTCCCGAGTGGGTTCCAACACTAGCTGTCTGAGGCATGCCCCCTGTAGGGCATCAAGAATGATCCTGCTCTTGGATGTGCCTGCAGCAAAGTTACTCCAGTTAACATCTGGCATATTCAGGCCCCCCAGCAACAATATCTCCCATTTTTGTGCCATTTTAAGGATGCCTTCTATCATTTCCTTGTCCATTTCCTCCCCCTGAGATGGTAGTCTGTACACAACCCCCATGCAGATTGTGGTGCCTTTTCCTGTCTCCAGGGTGACCCATAGTGGCTCATCAACTTCCTGTTTACTCTAGTTCTGTTGCTTTAATCCCTTCCTCTATATAGAGAGCTACTCCTCCTCCTCTTTTATCCAACCTGTCCCTCCTGTAGACTGTGTATCCTGGTATGTTGACATCCCAGTCAAGGTTGTCAGTGTACCATGTTTCAGTGACTGCCGCAATATCCAGGCATCCCTCTTCCATCAAGGTCACTAGTTCAGTGAGCTTGTTGCACAGACTGCGGGCATTGGTACTTATCACTTTCCATGTACATTTGTGCCTTACCTTTTCAGCCCCATCCCTGCCCTACCACCTATTTCTACATTTTGTCCTGTCCTGCTCCCTACTGACTTCTCTACCTTGTTGTTTGCTCTCTAACTACTGTGTTTTGTGGGGGGAGGCTGGGATTTCCCTGCTCCTTTTAAGTGCCTCCCCCCTTGGCTAGTTTAAATGCTTGCCAATGAAGCATTTAAACCTGTCACCTAGGATCCTGGTCCCCCCCCGGACAGATGCAGACTATCATGCCAGTATAAGCCTGCATCTCTCCAGGTGGCTCCCCAGTCCCCAATGAAGCCAAAACCCTGAGCTCCACACTAGTTTTTCAATCATTGAATCTCATGGTGCAAAATACCCTAGCATCATCCTTGCCATAGACAGGCAGCACCTCCGAGAAGGTTACTGTATATGCTACTTGTCTAAGGCCCCTTCCCAACTCCATAAACTCCTCTTGCACCGCTCTGATCCCATTAACAGCCAGGTCATTTGTCCCTAGGTGGACAATGACATCCAGCTCCCTCCCTCGTGCTGCTGCTCCCGTGATCCTGAGGATTCGCTTCCTGTCCCTCCAAACTGTGGCGCCAAGCAGGCACCTTACCTCCCTATCCCCTTCATCACCCACTTCTACCCCCCTAATGATCGAGTCCCCCACCAGGAGTTGTTTCCTTCCGCTATGGGGTCTCATGCCATCCTCATGTAGGTCTCCTTTGTGAAGGTTCTCAGCATCCTCCTTGGTCTCCACTGCAGGTGCCTCCATAGAGGAACCACTCTTTGCCAGAACAGCATATGAATTATGGAGAGGTACAACTGTAGGGATGCACATCTGTTCCACCACCCTCTCCTTCCCTGAGCCCACCTTGGTCCAACCGCTCCTCTTTCTTGGCAACTTCTGAGGTAATGGTGGTGGCCCTGGTGGTCCCTGGGTGGGGAAAGAGGTTTCACCAATCCTAGCCAGGTCAGTCTGGAGACGGGCAACCTCCTCCCTCAGGCCAGAGAGGTGCCTGCAAACAGGGCAGCATCGCAGCCTCCAGTATGTCTCCCGGAACACTGCTGCCCCACAGCCATTGCACTGCACCACTCCCATCTTGACTTATTTTGTGTCCCCTCTCCTGTTGCTTTGCATGCTTACTGTCTCCTCTCTCTGTGTATTTTCACACCTACTTTCTTACTGCCTATGTGCCCTTACAACTTTCATGCTTCCTGTTCTGGGACAGGAACTTTCTGTAGTCTTCAGTAGTCTCCTTCTTCCATGCTTGGATTCAAACCTCCAGCAGCAAGGGGGGGGGAGAAAGAGTTATTTTTTTTAGATTCCTTCAAGGTTGATTAAACTAATGTGTCTCAGTGATCCTTCCCTTCCTACTGCCAAACAGGAAGTTCCTGTTGTCAGTCAAATCCAGTGGCTATAAAAGTAGAACTGGCTTTGGGTGGGTGGGTGGAGAGGTGGGAAAGAGGGCAATTAGTAAAAAATCTGTAGTTCTAGACTGCTGTATCTTGCTCTGAAACCAAAGTGATTGGGCATCCCAGTGTCAGTGTAACATTTGGTGGCATGGGGAATGGACTCCTCAGTGTCGCATAATGAATATAAGCAGGGTGGAGGCATTGCAGCCGGAACAGGGGATTGGGTTCCCCTATGCCAGATTTTTAACATGGATGGGGCAAGGTCCTTAAATTTGGCAGCACCATTGACAATGAAAATTGGCACAGTGTGAGGGTGCTAGCGGATGGCATCAGGGTTGACATGGCAGGTGCCACAGCATGCTATTCATGACAGATCAGCTCTGCTTGCTGAGCAGTGTTATAAGGTCAAAGGAAAGAGCCACCCTATGATTGGATCATCTCTTTCCTTTGAACTACATAAAGTTTCTGCCCAGCAAGGTAGAGCAGTGTCATGATCAGCCAGGCTGATGATTGGTGTGACACTGAAAAGCTCCTTGCAAACACTCTGCATTGGACTGCCAATATCACACCCCTCAAAAGCTACTCTCATAGCAAAATGTTCACTGCGCATGCACGCACAGTGAACCTGAAAAGTAACAATCCCAACCTTTAAGAGTGTCTCCCAGTTTGCCACGAACTACAAGTAATTTAGTCAGCATACAATGAATGTTAAGAATATGTGTGTGGGATCTATGGTAGGAACTAAGTTTACTAAGACACAGCTATTTTCTGCCTGTTTGGGTATGTTGAGTACTTACTAACCTACTTCTGTTTGCTTGCTACATCACTGGGGACAGCATCCTCTCAAACAGTTTAGTCATTAAAGAACAACTGTAAGATCAGCAAGCTATGCTCTAGGATTTAAGTCCATTACAACTACTAATTACTCTGTCAGTTTTAGAAACTCATTATGTTGGCAGAATACACACATATTTTGTCTGTGGGCAGAGACATCATTGTAAATACTAATAGAAGGATGATACATGCTATAAAATTCTGCCTTAGGGAGATCACATGATGTCTGTGGCTCTGTAGCAGCTTAGCATCAGTGCTCTTGCCTCTCCACCTATCAAACTCTGAATTTTATCATCTGATAACACTCTTTCTGACTAATATTGCTCTAAGCAGTGGTCACCTGCCTGCAGCTAATTGTGACTGGAATTTTACATCATTATCGGCACGCTTTTTGCCATGATGGAAGCTGATATGTGGCAGGCCTCACTGTACCATACGCCTCCTACCTCCCCCTCAAAGGCTCCCAAGAAGTCTAAAGCTCGAGTATCACAAGGACCCCAGCAACCTGCTCAGCCTACCTCCTCGATCCCCCAACTATGGACTATTTTCTTCAGGAGTTACCCCCCTTTTGTGAGTCCCTGGCAGATATCTCCTCTGAGATTAAGTCTCTTCAGGCTGACGTGGGGGATCTGGGCCACAGTATCGGAGATGTGGAGGCCCGTACTGCCTCACTGGAGAACTGGAAAGACAGGACTGACCTGGATTAAGTAAACTGCGGCAACAAATTGCAAAACTGCAGCTGAAAACTAAAGACTTGGAGGGTTGTAGCCACAGAAATAATATTCTGATCTTTGGCTTACCAAATCAGAGGACAGCCCTGCAGTGATTGTCTTTGTGCAGAAGCTGCTAGCCAAAGTAGTCGGTCCTTCCCCATTTAATTCTGCTTACCAGATTGAGTGGGCCCATTGCTGCCTCCACCCAAGACCTCCAAACAACGCTGCTCCTAGACCCATCATCTTAAAATTCCTCCGCTACCTGGAGAAACAGCTTGTCCTCACAAAGGCAAGAGAACTTCAGTCCATTTCCTGGGATGGAAAACCTTTGCATTTCACCCAAGACCTCCTGACTGAGACTTGACAGAAAAGGGTGGCCTTTCACCCTACAGTTAGCAAGCTGATTACCAGTGATATCAGATTCAGGATGGTCTATCCTGCCTGACTCCAAGTTCTGACAGAGGGATCCTGGTTGTCCTTTGATACCCCTGACTTAGCCAATAAAGAGCTCATGTAGCGCCTCTCAAACTTGTTCAAAGGACCTTGACTCTGTTATGTTATACTTAAAATGTTATTCGGCACTGTTTTCAATTGCATTACCTGAGTTTTGTTTTGCAGGGTTGCCTCCTGGCTCTCCTTAATCGCTGGGGGGGGGCCTCTCTTTGCCTGGTCAGATGTCTTTATAGGGGTTAGAGTCAGGAATTTTCTGAGATCCTTTGGTTATGGGCTTCCTAGTTGTACGGATTTCTTCTCTTGGATCGGAAGTTCCTTGGAGCCTTTCCCTGCTTGGGCTCTGCTTAGTTCTAGCCCAGGAACTACAGGGGCTGAGGGTTGTTTTTGAGTGGGGGAGATTTTTTGGAACACTCGGACCCTCTTTATTTTGATTCCCTCTGGTTGGGCATACACCATTCTAGGGAGCATAGAACTACACAGGGTTTTACACTCTAAATGTTGCGTATTGGAGCCCAGTTCTGTTCGCATTTGCTTCCCTATTCCTTCTCCCTTATATTTTATTTTTATTTACACAGTTTTGTGGAGCGAATCATGAAGATGTATGCTTTAAGATGCTCTAGAGTGCCTTCCACCTCCCAGGTTAACAGGACTCCTTCAGCCCTTCCAAATACGCTCCCCCTCGAGGGCTGATACCTTGGCACTTTAATCAGTGCCATGACAAATGCTTGGTTTGTTACTTGGGTTCATTCGTGCCACCAGGTTGAAGGATACTCATCTCCCTCTTCCCTTCACTTTCTACTTTTTGTAAGTGTTTTATTTTAATAACGGTTCTCAGTGGATTAGTGGTTACATTCAAGATTTCCAGTATGGGTGGGTGGGTGGGGGCCTACTGTTGCTGGGTTGTCTTACAGGTTTGGGGTTCATCACATTCTGGCTCGATAGGATGGGTTAGCCTGTTTACCTTTACCTTAGGCAATAAAGCTTGGGGTCTCTAAGCAACTGGGGGCAGTACAAAGCTGAATCAGTGAGATTTTAATGCATTGATCTCTCTCCTGTTTCTTTGTATCCCTAGATTTTGTCTTAATTGGTACATATTTTCCAGCTTCCTTTCAGGATTTTTTTGCTTGCATGGGTTGAACATGGGCTTAAATGGGTTTGGTTCCTTTCACTGTCCAGTATCAGGATATCTATTGCTAGATGGACCATTGTGCATAGTTTTTGGTTTTTGGGGCATTTGAAGGGGGAGGTTTCTTGTTACTTTGCTCGTTAGTGTTTCAACTGAAATGTTTTTGTGTGGGGGGGTGGAGGGTACATAGTTTATGGAAGTTAGGGGTGTCAGCTTCACTAAATTTGAGCTATTTACTCACCAGGGTTTATTCCTTGTGCTCTTTTTAGCAAATGTACTCTTACCAATTTTCATGGCTCATCTTGTGCTGTTTCAATCAATACCTGGTAAATTCAATTCTGGTTTGGGGAGGGTTGGAGGGTGGATGGAGTGTGCTCTTATTATAAGGATTTAAGATAGGTTGTAATCATATGTTATGCTTATGGCTAGTAATGTGATCAAGTTTCTATCATGGAATGTTAGGGGAGCAAGAGAGCAAGTAAAGAGGTATCAAATAATCAAACATATAACACTACTTCAGGGCACGATTATCTTCCTACAAGAAACTCACTTGATCAGCCAGGAAGCTAACTGGTTGTGCAGGCAATTGATAGGTCAAGTTTTTGCCTCTTGGGACTTTACCTTGAGTAGAGGGGTAGCTGTATTAATCACAAAATCTATTTCCTTCCAGGCCAATCAGGTCATCTCAAACTCTCAGGGATGAGTCATTTTTGTCACGGTCCTCCTGAACTGAAATGAAGTTATCCTTGGTTGTATCTATGGACCAGTGGGAGTGATCCCTGTTTTCTTATGGATCTAGACATGAAACTAGCTCCCCTCCTGCCTACTCCTTTAATCCCTTAAAGGGACTAGAATATTCCACCTACACACGATCTAGATTGTTCTAATCCATCTCCCCATCCTTCAACCCCTTCTTAATGAGCTCTTGGTGATCTAATGTGCTTCCTTGGGCTCTGCGATACCTGGCTGATTTTAACCCTTCTTCTCTGTATTACTCTTTCCACTCTGCTGTCCATCACACTTTGTCTCAGATTGACTACATTCTGGTTAGGTTATCCATTTTGCCATAATGCTGACCTTGAACCCCCGATACTCTCTGATCATGCTGTAGCCTGGCTCATGCTTAACCCATTTTCTGATTTACAAAGAGATACTACCTGGAAATTAAATATGCAGTTACTTAAAGATGGGTTTGTTGTCTCTAGAATGAAAGCCCTTATTCAGACTTTTACTGAAACCAATCTAAATTCAGTCCCTCATGGAGACCAGGAATGGTGTGCTCTCAAATGTGTCTTGAGAGAGAAGTTTTTCTGACTTGCTCCTAAAAGAAAGAAAGCCCTTGAAAGGGAAGCTATCTCCCTTTTGACTAATATATGGGAACTAGAGAATTCCATCTCCCCTTCTTCTTCTCCTGACTCTTTGAATAATCTTTTGGCTCTTAGGGACAAGTATGCTGATATTTTAAGAGATAATGTGGAGTATATCATAGTGAAGACCCAGTCTAAGTACATTGATCAAGGGGAGAAAGCAGGTCATTTGCTTGCCCTTCACTTACAGAAGCTGGAAAGCTCCAGAATAATTGCTGCTATCTCCTCCCCAGATGGCTCTTTAAAGACACACCCTAGAGAGAGATAGTGCAGGTATTTAAAGATTTGTAAGGTACGCTATATGAACACCGGTCTTCTCCCACTGTGAAGATGAGATAGTGGCTTACCTAAACACAATCCCTCTTCCCCGACTCTTAGATTCCCAGCAAGCCCTTTTATCTGCCCCAATCTCACTCCATGAGATTACCAGGGCAATAGACAGTCTGGCATTAGATAACTCTCCTGGTCCAGATGGCTATCCTTCTAATTTTTACAAGGTTTTCTCCAAAGAATTATCCCCTCTCCTATTACATCTCTTCCATTACGTATACATAGCTGATTCATTGGACCCTTCTATTCTGGAAGCCACAATTACTCTCCTTTTAAAACCGGATAAATCCCCCTCCCACCCATCTAGCCACTGGCCCATTTCCTTCTCAATTATAACATTAAAATACTTACAAAAATCCTTGCCACTTGGATAGGTTCTGTTTGGTCAAGTCTCCTTAGTCCAGAGCAGGTAGGTTTTGTTCCAGGCTGTTCATCAGCTGATCACTTGCGTAAATTAGCCCACATTTTTGCTACTGCTAGAGACCTCCCTAACCCTATGGCCCTAATTTCTCTTGACGCATAAAGGCCTTTGATAGAGTGGACTGTTCCTTTTTACATAACACGCTAAGAGGTATGGGGTTCCCTCTAGCTTTTCCAAAGTGGATTTGAGATATTTACTCTTCTCCAACTGCCAGAATTTATTGTAATGGTGTTTTCTCACCCCATTTCCCTCTTTTCTCTGGCACTTGACAGGGTTGCCCTTTATCCCCTTTCTTATTCAGTTTATATCTTGAGCCACTAAATCCTCTCACACCATTTTCAGTATCCCAGTCGGGGGAACTGTCCAGACCCTATCAGTCTATCCTGATGACAGTCCTCTACACCTAGTACACCCTAATGTCTCCCTTACCGAGACCCTCAAGATCATAAATAAGTTTAGTATACTCTCTAATTGCAAGCTTAATTATAGTAAAACCAAGATTTTCCCTCTTAATGGACATACCCTTAGGGCAGATTATGAGCATTTTGGCATGAAATGGACCCCTAAATATATTAAATACCTAGAGATCTTTCTCTCCAAGGATCATTCCCTCATTAAAAACTCAACCTGGAGGACCTAATCAATACTCTCCAACAAGACCTTCTTAGAAGGAAAGCCCTTCTGATTTCCCTGTGGGGCAGAATAAATATAATAAAAATTAATGTTCTTGCCAGAATTTTTTAACCATTAAATATACTGAATATTTGGCTCCCAATCTCTTTCTTTAAATGGATCCATGCCCTCATTATCAACTTTATCTTGCTAGATAAATCCCCTATGCGATCTTACACTAAGTTGGATCTTCCTAAAGAAATGGGGGGAAGGGGCGCCACCTTCCTAACTTCTTACTCTATTATTAGTCCAGTCACCTTTCCAAATGCAGTAAATGGCTGACTAGATTTCCAATGAGCTTGGACAGTAGCTACCTACCTTCTTTGCTTGAAATAGAGTCTTCTATAATCTCAGCATTTGGTCTCTCAAGTTCAATCCTTCTTTTCTCCTCCTGGAAATCCCTGCTGGAACCCCTTTGTGAGTCTGTGGTGGGAGTTTCCATCAAAGTTTTTTCACAATTCTGTAATTTGCTTAAAGTATCCCCCAACAGGGACATCTCGCAACCACTCTTTCTAAATAACAATATTAAAATTGGTGGACATACAATTTCTCCTCTCTGGCTCCCACAGTTAGTGGACTCCAAATTTTCAGACTTTTATTCCCAAGGCTCCCTTCTTTCATCACCTGAAATTTTACGCCATTTTCAATTAGGTCCCTTGCATGCCTTCAAACTTTTTCAACTTAGACACCTATTACTTCAGCAATTTGGTTCCTCCCCCATACACTCAGATTTCTCCAACTTACTCACTTTATTGCAGGACCTTGCATTTAAACCCCATGGTATTGCCATGTGTTACTCTCTTCTTCTTGATAAGCTGTCCCCCACTTCATGTGGGGCTTCCAAAATAGGGCAGACTTTACTGCCAAATTCTAACTTTAACTGGGATCATGTTTGGAGGACCTATACAGGTACACCACTCAAGAGCATCTCTGACTCACTCAGTTTCACATTTTAAATAACATGTATTACACACCAGTAAAACTATTCAAAATGGGGTGCCTTCATTCTCCTATATGTACCAGATGTGGCAAAGCTGAGGGCACACTTTTGCACATCTTTTGGTCTTGTGAAAAGGTGTCCTCACTCTGGATGGATCTTGATTGAATCCAGGATTGACCCTCTGTTAGGTTTGGAAGGTTTCTTTTCCCCCAGAGGTTTGTATTATTGGTGCTTGTGGGCAGATCAGAACTAAAGAACAAAAATATCATATTGCCCTAATATCACTTGCAGTGAAGAAACTGGTTCTTAAGCATTGGCTGGATCAGTCTGTTCTCTCATGTGGTTACATGAATCTTTCTGTCTTAGGACAGAGTGCCTGATTGCCAGCATGTGCTATAAATTTCTTCTCTTTAATAAAAAGTGGGGGCAAGCACTATGCATTATATTTGCACTAATCCACAGTTGGATCTCTCTTGTTCTCCTCATTGGACATTGTTAACATAACCACTTGTCTTCCTTTCCACTGTTCTTTATACTATTTCAGGACAAAGTATGCTTTCAGTCCCAGGTGCACTCCTAGGGATGGGTAGGGTTGTGGGTGAGATAGGGAGGGGGGTAGATTGTGAGTGGGGGGGGAGGGTTGTTTTCTTTGTTTGGCCTGTTCATATTCGACTTTCTGTTTTTTTCCTGTATTTGTTGAAAATTCAATAAAGCTTATTAAATTGCAAAAAAAAAAAGAATCTGCCTTAGAGACATCCAAACACCATGAAAAGGACTCACTGGGTTCTTTCCACTTGCCTGCTGGGTAAAAGGCACTGCATGCCACTCTCAGGTGATTAGTATTGACTTGGGAGTGACTTGTATGCTTCTTACTTGAACTTTCCTAATCTGTTTCTTATAGGCAATCTTTGTCTGTGTTAAGGGGTCTTTTTTTCTGGTTTTGTACTGTTTATCAGTTCTGCCAACCCCCAGTTCTTGTTGTATGTATGACAGGGAGGATCCAAATGGATACTCTCTCTCTTTCTCTTTCTCTTTCTCTTTCTCTTTCTCTCTCTCTCGCCTAATCTGTCCCTGTGAGACTGAAAGCACCCAGACATTTTTAACATTCCTTGTATGCCGACTGAATTGCTGGTAGCATGTGACAGATTGGGAGCAATTCTGAAAGGGTAAGATTGTTATTTTTTGTGACTGAATGATATTACAAGAGATTTTGCCAAGGTGAGATGGATCATCTGAGTGCATCGTGTACACAGTCCTCTGTGGTGCTGGCCATCTTGATATGGTGCAGAAGCACTTCAGTCAATGAAATTATTGTTATTCTTTATGATTATTATTGTTAATAAGAACCTGCCACTTTCTGCCTATATGTATGAGTGACCTGAAGACAGGCACCACTAGCTGGATGGCTATGCTTGCTGATGGCACCAAAACTGAAAGGCTAGCTGCATCTAAGCAGGTTAATGAAATGCAAAGGGACCTGGACTTGTGAAGTGAACAGAAAAGTGGCAGAGGAACTTCAATGTTGAAAACTGCAAAGTGACGTATCTATTGTGGGTAAGAAGAATAGAAATGAAAAATACTGCTATACCTTAACAACACAGAGATTACTGAAACTCAGCAAGAAAATGAACTGGGGGTAAGGATCAGCAGCAGCTTTAAATGGGGCAACAGGGTCAGACAGCAAATAGCAAAGCAAATAAAATCATGCAGTAAGAGAAATTACATATGCAGATTAAAGAAAATTGTAATGCCCCTGTACAGCTCACTGGTCAGACCCCATCTTGATTACTGTGTTCGGCTCTGGTCCCCATATCTCAGGGATGATACTGACAGCATTATGAAAGTGCAGAAGTGTGCAATCAAGGTGGTTGAAGGTTTGGAAAACATGAGCTATGAAACATGATTGGGACAGTTCTACATGGAAATGAGGAGACTCAGGGGTGACATGATTGCAGTATTCAACTATCTGAATGGGATAGCACCATCATACCAAATGCAACTCTTCAAGTTGTATCAGGATGGGACTACAAGAAGACACTCAAAGTCATTGAAAAGGGGAGCAGGCCAGTGAAATATCAGGAAGAACTACTTTACAGAACAAAACTGTGGAGCCAGAACAAGAGTTGTCATCCAACACCATTTCTGCCTTCAGCATAAGTTAGATAATTTCCTTGAAGAAAACAGGATGAGAGAGTATTTCCGCTGCATTGCTGGGGGAAGAAAGTAATAGGCCAATGATATTCTTTCTTTCCTAAATGTTTATGGTCATATAGTATGATTAAAACAAAACATTGACTTGACCAACTACACACACACATCCAGGTGTGCACCCACACACACACACACACACACACACACACACTTTGTGTGCAGTTGTTACAAATCTAAAAACATACACATTTGGGAAATAAGGAGGACCACTGGTCACTAAGTTCTTTCCCTCACCAACGCAATCTCAGTGGGAGTATCATCACCCCCTTTTTCTTCAATATTGCCATCCGTCTCCACCTGTTCTGGAAGCCTGTGTCCTGTGTCTACCATTCATTCTATGAAGAGGTTCTTTCATATATTTCCTTTGCATCTTCCAAATTCAAAAGACAGTGAATGCCTCCCTGTCCTGTCGTCCTTGTATATCCTAAAGAGTTGCATTCAGTTTGATAATGTTATTTCTTACAGATTCTTGAATACAGTAATCATGTCACTGCATAGTCTCCTTTTATGAACTGAGAACAATCCATGTTCTGCCAGATGGTACTCACAGTCCATATTTCCAGAAGCTGTTTCTTCTGTGCAGATGTCACAGAAATTGGTTTCAGGTTTCAGTGTAGACATTACCCATGGTTTTAGAGGATCAATTCTGCAGCAGGATGGAAGTTTTACAGCCAGTTTTGCCCTTTTGGAGGCAGTGACTCACAGAAATTGTGGCAGCCTAGATCTAGTTGCTCTAGAAGCTGTACAATGCAGAGTAAAAAGTGTAATAGCATTTCAATAAGATGTGAGTGAGAGGCTGCAGGAGGTAGGCTTGCACTTATTCAGAAATGAAGAGTCACTTCTGCATGTGACCTCACTGAAGTGAATTATCAAAATTGATCCAGAATAAAATTGTACTGAGCAGAAAAGGGGACTTAGATCATGTAATAAAAAACATCTATAATGGCTAAGTTTGAATTACTTTATATGACATGGTTGAACTCTATTGCCCTCTGATTTTCAGGGGCAGGGGAAAATATTATTCCCTCCTAGCAGGGAATAACGGACTGTAAACAAAGGAGCATGAATAATATCTGAAAACATAACAAAGACTTTATTATAAATTACAGGAAGCAGATAATACTTACTTGCAAAACAACCATATCACTATATACTCCTCAGAACCTAGAGCCGTTCTATGCGAAATACAAGACATGACTGAATTCCTGGATATATTTCTTATAACCTGGTGACTACTCCAGACTTTACCCCTGTCACATTCACTGCTCATTCTGTGGTCACACTACACATTTCTGTTTTTTTTTTTGTTCTTTCTATTTTTCCTCCTCCTCCCCTCAGCTCCGGTCCCCTTCGGAGCACCTAGGAGTCATTCCACTGTGGTCCGCTCCTTCTTGGTCATTCCTCCATCACCAATGAAGCCTCGGTTTACCCCCTTGGCAGGGACGAGGTGGGCCCCAACACCCTGAATTCCTTTGGCAACATCTGTCAGGAGGGTGCCAGGAGGGCAGCCGCATATCGTGGGCAAGCTCCGGTGCTCCGTCTCCACCAAAGCTGAAGGGTATTTTCCCCTGTTTTGGGGAGTGGTTGGCACTCTGACATCAATGCATGCCACCGACGTCTGCCACTCCCCACCCCTTCACTACACTCAGAACTTGCTGTGTCTCCGGCTTCCGCTAGAGGTCAGCTGAGTGCCGAACAGGGACCCCTGTCCCTCCCGGGAGAGGAGAGCTGTCCTCCGGATGCTCGATCCTCTCCCTCCCCTGCTGACCCCCAGCAACCTCGGGTCATTTCCAAACCTGGGTCACCAGCGTGGCATGAGGTGTGGCATTCAACGCCTCAACCCTCAGTGCCACCGGGCTGGCCCCACACATTTCTCATATCTGTTTTGGCCTTGTCCTTTAAAACCTCTACAAGTTGTTTATCTACAGTATCTTATCAGCTGTGGCACCAGGGAGTTGGGTGACTGACACAAAGTGTATTTTAGACAAGGCAGAGTCAACATCCATGAATTCATCAAGCAGAATGCCAAGACTGGGACTCTGTTTTATTTTTTTTGTCTCTCTTTTTGCACCCCCTTCTCTCCGCATCTCTCCCCTTCTTTGGGAGACACCATAGGCCTTTTATGTCTCCATTCACCCACTGAGTACTGGTGCAGATCATCCCCCTATGGAGCCTTGGCTATACCCCCCAGTCGGGTATGGGATGGGGCCCCCAGTCCGCCCTGACATGTCTGTAGTTTCATCGGGGATGCTGTCACTTTGGTGCCGCTAGGGGCATTGGAGATCAGGGCCAGGTGCTCCATCTACTGGGAGAGGTGCAGGGTGTCTCTTGGTTTTTCTGGTCCCTCCTCCCTCAGGACATCGGTTCACTGGGGAGAGCCAAGAGGCAGAGCATGTCATGATGTGCATATGCTCCAGCTCCCAACCAACATTCTCCCTCCCTTCCTAGTGCCATTCCACTGTACATCCACCTTTGGTTGCCCAGGTGGCGGTATAGTGGTAGGGCAAGTGGCCCACCCCTTCCCGGAGAAGGAAAGCAGCCTCTGGGTGCTCAATCCTTCTCCCCCGATCGTCCCTCCAGCTGCCCAAGTCTGTTCCCAAACCCAGGTCGCTGGTGCTGCGAGCGGTAGCCCTACCGCTGCACCAGCGGGCTGACCCAGGAACTGTGTTATAAATTTCTAATGATATTGCCCTGTGTCACAGCGGGAATACAGACTGAAAATCCCTTATTGATGAATGGTGACTGCAATTACTGTGTAAATCAATTGTTAGGTTTTGAAATTGTCAACATCATGTTCAATACACAGGCAATGTATTGCTGGAACCACTGTGTTTTGAAGACTTAACTTTGCAGCAAAATTCACATTATTTGGAGCAGCCATATCTGTCATCTCTGATTTTTTGACTGCATCAACCTACACTTGCTGTACTGGTTTCTATAGGTTGGGAGGGGAGTTGCTGGCAATCACAAGGGAAGAAAGAGACTTGGGCATCATCATCACAGATGAGCTGAAATCATCCAAGCAGACCACTAAAGCAGTAGGTAAGGCTAGGGGGATGTTGAGGTGTATTAGTAGGGGTATCACAAGTTGTAAGAGGGAGGTAATAATCCCTCTTTACAAGACACTGGTTAAGCCCCATCTGAAGTACTGCGTGCAGTACTGGAAGCAGCACCTTCACAAGGACATTGACAAAATGGAGTCAGTCCAGAGAAGGGCAACCAAAAAACATATGAGGACAGATTAACAGAGCTTAGTATGTATACCCTGGAGCAAAGGAGGGAGAGAGGTGATATGATTGAAACATTCAAACATCTTAAGGGCATTAATAAGGTGAAAGAGTCTAACATGTTTCAATATAAGAAAAATATCAGGGCAAGAGGACACAGCATGAGATTAGAGGGAGGCCGATTAATGGGTAATGTGAGGACGTTCTTTTTCACAGAATGGGTGGTGAATGCATGGTGCGGTCTACATCAGGAAGTGGTGGATACGAATATAGTGCAAGGCTTCAAACAGGCATGGGATAGGCATAAGGGAGCAATACAGATGAGTATGTATCGGTAGGCCATTGACAGAGTAAAGGCCAATGGCACATTCATAAGGAAGAAAATTGGGCAAACTGGATGAGCCTTGCGATCCTTATCTGCAGTCAATGTCTATGTTTCTGTGTATTGCTTTCGTTTACAATTGCCATGTTTTGGCTAAAAAATACCTTTGAAGATTCATGCTTTGTAATTTTTTCTGCTTTCATCACTGAACATCCTAGTGTAAATGAGTTTATTAATTTTTCATCAAGATTCTAGATATAATTAGCATTACATGGTTCACTCCCTCGCATTGTGCATCAGTCATGGATTGTCATATTTCCTCACTGGTCAGAATACTCTACCATGACTTGCAAATATAGGACTCTATTCACAAAAGGATGTAAAATACACACCAAAGGTGTGTACCCCACCTACACAGCTCCAGACCCATGGACAGGTGCGCACCTGCAGGTATTCCCGAATGCTGGCCACCTGTCCATGGCCCTGGCACATAGCCGAACATTGCTGGATCAGGGTGGCATGAAAGGCAGAGTATGGGGATCCAGGCAGGCATCCAACTGGATACCTGCCCTGGGTCTCAAAGTGGATCTCTTATGTGCCCACACGCACATCAAGCACCACGGCCACCACCGCTGCACAGGCTGGGGTGTGCACCAATGTCACATACTGCCCACCCCTGTAGTGCATTTTCATATCACTGTGGACAGTGCCACATGGTCCCCCCATCCCTGAACACCTAGTAATGTAATGTCTCATCTTCCTGGTGGTTAATGGACCCTCTTCCTTATTCCCGAGCTCCATGTATTGTAATGCAATTCCTTCCCTGGTGGCTAGCAGACCCTTCACCCTGACATAAATCTCCCCACCACCCCGTTCCCCCCATGTATCCCAAGCCGGTGACCAGCACAGCCTTTCCACTCTCACCAGGGCTGGCCACCAACTAAGATGTCTATAATGAGTGCATACTGTAACTGTACTTAACAGTAACAGTACATGCTCATTATTGACATCTCAGTCGGCGGCCATCTGTGGCAGAAAGTGGAGGGTGGTGCCAGTCACCAGATTGGGTATATGAAGGGGGTGAAGCAGGGTGGAGGGGTGATACATGACAGGGTAGAGGGGTTGGGGATCTGCTAGCCACCAGGGAAGGACTGACATTGCGATACATGGGAATTGGGATTAGGGAGGGGGGTCCACTGGACCACCAGGGAAAATGTGACATTACAATACATGGGGATCGGGGACAGGCGGAACCACTTGGGTGCCTGTGGGAATGCCCCTGAATGGGATAATCCTGGTGACTGCGTTGCTTGACTGCACGTGGTATGGCCATGTAACTGAGTTACGGCAGGGTCCCCCCTCATAACTCACGCACCCCTGTGCCTTGCACTCCATGTGATTCCACACCTTTGTGGATCACATGGAATGGGGGCACACCCCTGACACAAACCTGGCCCATCCGTGGTGTGTAGCTGTCATGTGGCCAGGGGATCCGGGGCAAATCTGGCTGGCACACACATTAGTGCATGCCACTGGGGATCCACAGGACCCCCACTGTGCGGCATTCACATGCAGGGTTGCCTATGCCTCCAAGGTATGCGACACATAGGTATAGTGAATAGGGCCCATAGACTCTAAGTCAAACTGCATGGCAGCTCTTTGAATTGAATGTTCTTTGGGCCTACTGTTTTCAGTTTGTTTACTCGCAGATTCTTCCAAAATAAATTTTATGGAAGCAGTTGACACAGGTCAGGGCATTGGCACTACTACTGACTTCAAGGGAGGTACACTACTGTAACATTTTTGGACAAGGTGGCAGAAAAAACAGTCATTTCAAATGATGCAACACTGTTAAAAGGAGCAGTAGTACAGTTTTAGGGAAGCAATACTTTGGGAAACAGGAGTGTTGAAGTACAAGACGTGACTTCCGTAGATTCATTTTTTTGGGGTCACAGAAGAATTTTGCAGTTCCAGAAATGACAAAACAATTCTGTTTCAGGCGGTGCAGCAGAACCCATAGTGGACACATTTGGTAAATCATCATTGTTCTGTTCATGTGTAGTGCTTTTACTCTGAGATGGGTAAAATGTTCTGATTTTATTTATAGCACTCACAAACTGAATTTTTTTTTATGTCCCTTGATATCAAATAATATATTGTACCTGAGTCACAAATTTCACCGTGTCTTACTTTTTTTTTGCTATGATAGTTTACAAGATCCCTTTCCGAACTACTCAGCTAATAGCAGCCTCCTGCCAAGACAAGCTGTGCTCCCTCAGTTGATTAATTTTTCTGATTCCCTTCATAGTTTATGCAGCACTTTAGTTGCAATAGTATAGCCATGCTCACACTATTCCTCTCTGAATCCTACCACCTGCCCAACAGCAGTCCCTGCAGAATGCATTTGTCCTCTTTCTTCTTCTCTTCTGCTTCAAACTGCACAGCAAAGTTAGTTTTTTCTTCTGTCCTCCACTGCCATGCTGCCTTGTTGTTGAGGCAGAATCTGCCAACTCCTCTTCAGTCCATCAGCCCCTTCTCCGCCATACCCAAGTCCCTGGTTTACATGACATTTTTTTCTCATAGTCATTTTTATGTTGTCTTGCGTGAACGTGCAAGCAACATCTTGCGGTAGTAGCACATTCAGAGGTGTGTCAGTGTTGTGGTGAATGTAGGGAATGCTTTAGTGGGTGTGTTCCTCAGCCACCAATTAGCAAGCATGCTGGCGATGACAGCAGTTTCAGAGAGAGCCACGGAATTGAAAGAAATCTGCAACTCCAATGAGGTGCAGGTTTCTTAATTGCAGCATCAGATGACAAGGCTCCATTGTGTGGCTTTCCTAGTGAAACATTCCAATAAATGTGGTGGATCCTGCCGCCCGCCACACAATCCCCAAAAAGCCAACATCAGGGATGCCCAATCCCTATGTTAGCATGTCCCCCCCAGTTCAATTTGTTTGCCAATGGGGGTGCCCAATCCCTGTCGGCATCATGTCCCCCCACACACACTTTCTTTGCTGTGGGGGGTGCAATCCTCTTCTGCATCATGTCCCCCCCAAACTTGTGGCACTCTGGGAGCCCACCCCAGTGTGCCCAAAAGTTGTTTTTTTTACCTGAAAATAAAGAAAACCATCCCGGATCATTGGCTTTGTTTTCTTTACCTGTAAAAAAAAGGGTCCCTCATTGTCCTGCAAACCCCCTTCCCCAATCTGCACCCACCCTCTGTGCACCCCACCTCCAGCACCCGCTCTCCCTATACTTACCTCCGAAAGTCTGGCTCTGCAATCTTCTGTGGAGTGGGAACACGTCTGAACTCTTCTAAGCCAAACTTCAAACTGAAGAAATGCCAGTAAGCTATATAATGGTAGGCAATAGGGTGTTTCAACTTAAGTGGATACCTTAGCCATTTTTGGGAATTTTGACACTGGATTTTCAACATGGGGTTCTTAGGACCCCACCTCATGAACACATGCACTGTCATCTCATTACTCAGTCCCAAAAGGTGATTTCGCAGTCACTGCACAGAATCACCTTTCAGTACCGACTAATGAAACAACAGTGCCATTGTTCATGAGGTGGGGTCCCAAAAAGCCAATGCAGTAAATTTGGTGAAAAAATTCCAAAACATGTCTGTGTTACAAGCGTGCATTGTGCAGTTTCCATGCACACTCATAACTTCAACAATTTTTCATATTTTCACTCCAGATTTTCAACATTGCCATTTTGTCACACCTGCTTAGGAACAGTACAGCTGTGATTTTTCACATCCTGCCCAAAATGTGTTTTCACACCTGTGGAGCAAAATGGAATGGTCACTGTGGGAAGTCAACTTTTGGAACAGATTAACAAAATCACAGTGCCACTGTTCATGAGGGGAAGTCCCAAAATGCCTATGTTGAAAATTTAGTTAAAAAATAATTGCATTATGGGCGTGCGTTACACAGTTTCTATGTACGCTCATGACTTCAGCCATTTTTCATATTTTCATTCTATATTTTCAACATTGTCAGTTTTTTACACCTCCTCATGAACAGTACAGATTTCTTTTTTCACATTCTGTGAAATGTGTTTTCACACCTGGGGTACCAAATGGCACAGTCGCTGTGCAAAATCACCTTTAGCTAACAAACTGATAGTGCCACTGTTCATGAGGTGGGGTCACAGAAAGCCCATACTGAAAATCTGGAGTGAAAATACTAACAAACACCTGGGGCATTAGGGTTTCCAACTACAACGCCCCACTCGGTAGAGGCTGACAGGAGTCAGGGGTGTGACTTGGGATCGTCGGCTGAAATGCTCATGCCATTCCACCCCTGCCCTCACTCTGCAGTCAGTGACAGCCATCGAGGTGTGCCTTGGAGTCTTTGGCCTCAGAGTTCTCCTCATTCTCCTATACTGCACCCATCTCAATGTATTTCCTTATGGAATGGGTTGAGCGTAAGGCCCAAAGACCCCAAGGCACACCGTGACACTTGTTGGTGTCTGCAGGGTAGAGTGAGGTGAAATAGCATGAATGTTATGGCTGATGACCCAAAGGCACACCCCAACACCTGTCAGTCTCTGCAGGGTGGGGGTGGACTTGACGTCAGTTCAGTACTTCACTGACATTCCTATTATGCATCTCTCTAACTCCTGCACTACAAATGCCAATGTCAGCAAGACAACATTCGGTATTGACAAATGCTTGTTTTTATATCACCAGCTGCAGCAGCCCAGCTCAGATTTTTTTCTTCCCACCCAAGTTGCCTTTGCTGTTACAAGATTGGTCTCCCTTCTGATATTCAGGCTGCTCATCCTCTTCCCCCGAATCCTATGTCTTTGATTCACAAGAATGTTTTTTAATTTTCTGTTTAATCACCAGCAGCTCTGCTCAGATTTTTCTACTCTCCCCCTAGCTGTCTTTGCTGTTGTAGGCTGAGTCTGTGTAGCCTGCTGCTATTCAAGGCACCCAGGCCCTTCCCCATTAAAACCCAAGTTGGTTCCAAGTATTTTATTTTTTATTTTTATTGTGCTATACTTCATTTTTAGTGAGATCTACTAGTACC
Organism: Neoceratodus forsteri; assembly: GCA_016271365.2. Lineage (NCBI taxonomy): Eukaryota > Metazoa > Chordata > Ceratodontiformes > Ceratodontidae > Neoceratodus > Neoceratodus forsteri. Next base: position 1,271,418,380 of record CM057453.1, read on the forward strand.
ACACAAGGGTTAACAAAGTGCAGGAGGTAAGTCTCTTTATAATGAAAAAAGCACCAGGACCAGGAGGCATGAAGTGAAGCTGGAGGTGAGATGTTTAAGAAAAATATTAGGAAATATTATTTCACTGAAAGTGTAGTAGATGCCTGGAGCAGACTTCCAGCAGAAGTGGGTGGGAGTGAAAACAGTGGGTGATTCAACCATGCATAGGATAGACAAAGGGGTATATTAGAAAATAGACAGGGAGGAGGGTGGCTCGCCAGATACTGGTTAGAGTCTGCAGTGACAGAATAGGCAGGCAACATCTGAATAGACTGGGTGGGCCAAGTGATCCTTTTCTGCATACGGATTCAATGTTTCTATGTTTCTAGCATTTGCAAGCAGTAGTCTTTGCCCGCTGATGTTCTGGGCACTCAGCCTTTCTACTTCCCCCTTCAGCTGAACTCCAAGACCTCTTTCACAAGAAAATTAATTGATCACTCACAGCACCTCAGCTCAAACACCCCCAACCATGCTTAGAGTACTTTTTGGCTGCTTTTGTGTTTTTTTTTCATTAGTTATTTAAGGCAGAGCCCTAGCAGTAGCCTGCCCAACATCCAACCTCACCTTCAGCTTTCAACAAAGATTAAGCCCCCTCCACATTTTCTTTTTCTTTCATTGACTTTTTTTCTCCTAACATTTATTTATTTATTTATTTTTTAAAATATCAAGAGCTTTTCTGTAAATTAACACAAATCAATTGCCTCAGGCTGTGAGGGTCAAAAAATTCCACTCACTCACTCACTCACTCACTCACTATTGTGATCACACTGACACAGGTTTAGTTTGAGTAGTTTGACAGTTCTCCCTGCTGCATCTTTATTTGCTCACTGGGACTGTCAATCTCAAGATGACCCATCCTGCTGAACTAAAGCTGATGGAGGTCAATTGACTGAATTTGTCTTGCCAAGAATAACTTCCCCTTCTCACAATAATACGCCCATCATATGACTGCACTTTCAGCAGTTTACCGTTGACTGAAAATTCTCTGTCTGGGTTCCTCTTCCAACTGCTCAGCTCCAAACACTCAAGCAAGGTGAGCATTCTGACCCAGGTGCTCCAGGATGTGACTACAATACGGTGACTGTCAGTCTAAAACAAACACAGGTCAGAGCCACAATGGCTGCTCATGCAATAGTATTGATATCATGTGCATGCACGTGCTGATAAGCATAGCGTAGCCTGAATCATAAGCAGGTCTCTATGCATTTAAGGGTGGGGATTGGGACAGTAAACAAGAAAAGAGTTGTCCCTTCCTATAATAGGTGATGTTGCCATAGCCACACAGCTAGGTACTAAGTGGCTACATGAATTAAGGATGACTTGGCAGAAGCAGGGCACAGAGTGCTTGTGTCTGGGCACATTGGTGAATTTTTTTTAATCCAGACTATGCTGACTGTTATGTATGACTGAAAGGGCACAGCAGATTTTCAGTGATGTGTGTGCTTTGTCTGGGCCCACCTTGGAGATGTCCGTGTATGAAGTGTCAGAGTGTCAGAGTAGAATACTTGGGGTAAGTTAGGCAGTGCACCATTAGAAGAAGGTGTCAGAAAGATTATAAGAAGAATAAAACTCTGTGACCGCTAAGCAGAAAACATCTACATTTTTGTTTTGTCATAGTTGTTAACAAGTTCGCCCCGTAAATCAGGGGGCAGAGTGGGGACATGATCTCATTGTTCTGCATACAGTACACAGGGCTATTGACGGGATTGAATATAATGTATGACTATGTCCTCCAGCAGAACTGAGGGACATGCTCTGATGGTCACAGATGGTAAATGAGGGGGGTAACGTTATGAGGTGGTTTTCTCCCAGTGGGTGATGAACTTATGGAGCAGCCTGCCAAAAAAGACAGTAGACATGAAGACAGTACTGCATTTTCCAATGTTGTCTATCTCTCAACTTTCACCAGCACTTAATCTATCATTGTGGAAACTCTGCACTGTCCCTCCTCCCCCCAACACACACACACACACACACACACACACTGTACCTGTCCATGTGGATAAACAGAGGGCTTTAGACTCCAGTACTATCAGTCTGTCACATTCCAAAAGTACTAAATCCATCACAGTGTGGAAACCCTGCACTGTCCCTGGCCTATATACTGCACCTGCCCCTGTGGATTAACAGAGGGCTTCAGTCTCCATTGGTGTCAGTCTCTTTAATGTTCACCAGCTCTGCACTGTATTTGTCCTTGGGGATAAACAGAGGGGTTCAGTCTCTAGTGCTGTCAGTCTCTCACCTTTCAACAGCATTAAATACGGACAGCATAAAAACCCTGCACTCCCTGCCCCAAATTGTACCTGTTCCTGTGGAGTGACAGAAGGTTTAAGGCTCGAGTTGTGTCAGTCCCTCACCTTTCACAAGCATTAAATCTATCACAGTGACAGAAGCATGCACTGCACCAGTCCCTATGGATAAACAAAGGGCTTCAGTTAACTATCAAGTGCTGTCCACCCTGCAGCTTGTATGAGCATTAAATAAATCACAGTAGGACAGCCAATAATGTACCTGATGCTGTGGATAAACAGGTGTTGAATGCCCCCCCCCCACCTTTCTGCAGCACTACACGGCAACTATACAATGATTAAAGAGAAAACAATACAAAAAATATAGAAAAAGGGCACAGACTGCAGTAATGAGTGCCCAGAGGAGAAATGGAAGTAACCAGGAGAATACATTGTATGTAAGTGTAAAATAAAAAATAAGTAGTGGGGTGTTACCAAACTGCACCTCTCAAATTTGCCTCAGCGTCCTTTCATAAGGTAACCCAAATGCCACGTGGACTGAGTTGCACCATTAGGAATTCAACATTTCACCTCCCTTTCCTATTTAACTTGCACTGCTGCTGTATCATAATGGGTAAAATCTGGACCTCACTGAAAATGAGAAGTAGCATAAAATATAGAACTTGCCAGCAGATAAGAACAGCTTGGCCCACCTAGTCTGTCCATTTTTAATTACCCAGAGTATCACAGCAACACCTACTTGATCTTCAGTCCATTCCCCCCACCCTGCCTTTCTCTTGTGTTTCCCTTATGCCAGTCCCATGCATTCTTGAACCCATCACTGTTTTTGCCTCCACCACTTCTGCTGGAAGGATGTTCTAGGAATCCACTACTCTTTCTGTGAAGAAGTACTTCCTCGTATCTCTACTAAATATAACCCCCTGCAGTCACATAGCATGTCCCCTTGTTCTTGATCACCTTTTTTCCTGAAAAATGCTTCCCTTCTGTGCCTTTATTTACCCCCGTGAGATATTTAAAGATCTCTGTCATATCCTCTCTCTCTATCTCTCTCTCTCGTGTCTTTTCCAGGGTGTACATATTTAGGCCCTTAGTCTTTCCTTGTAGGGCTTCTGATGCAGGCCTTGCATCAGTTTTGTTGCCCTCCTCTGGGCCATCTACACTCTCTCTATGTCACTCTGGAGATGTATCTCCAGAACTGGACACAGTACTCTAGGTGGGGTCTTACCAGCAATCTATACAGAGGCAACAGTACCTTCCTCTTTCTGCTGGTGATACCCCTCTCTATGCACCCCAGCATCCCACTAGCTCTACAACTGCCTTTTTGCACTGCCTGGCAACGTTTAAGTCATCAGACATGATTACCTTCAGGTCTCTTTCCTGCCTGGTGATTGTCAGTACCACCCCACCTATTTTGTACCGCGCCCTTGGGTTACAGTGCCCCATGTACATTATTTTGCATTTTTTCACATTGAAACACAGCTGCCATACTCTTGACCACTTCACAAGTTTTCTCATGTTTCTTCTCATCCTTTCCATCCCCCTCTGGTGTGGCCATCCTATTGCAGACTTTGGTATCATCTGCAAAGAGGCAGACCTTCCCATCCAGTTTCTCTGCAATGTCACTTATAAAAACATTAAAGAGGCCTGATCCCAACATTGTTCCCTGAGGCACCCCACTGGTCACCCTCCATTCCTTGAAGTCAGTCATGTTTACCACCACCCTCTGCCGATTATCCCCTACCCAGTTTTTTACCCAGTTTACCACCCTTTAACCCACTCTTAAGCTACTTAACTTGCTTACTACTCTCCTATGTGGAACAGTGTCAAAAACTTTACTGAAATATATGTAGACTATGCCCAATACTCCACCCTGATTAGTGCCTTGGTCACCAAGTCAAAGAAATCTAACAGATTTGTTTAAAATGACCTCCCCCGGCCCCCATAAATCAATGTCACCTCGGGTCTTGTTACCCACTGGATTAAAGATATTCCACAATTCTTTCCTTCAGCAGTGATTCCTTTTTTATTTATTTTATTCTTTTGGTAACCAGGTAAGGCCTGCTAGGCACAAGTGCCTGTTTTCAGGAGCGACCCGGGAGCACTTGGGTGGTTACATGACTTGCTTAGAGTCACACAGTATGCAAGCAGAGGTTACGGGAATCAAACCCAGGCCTGTTGGATGTACCAAGGTCATTCACAGCTCATTACTCTAACCTCTAGGCTATATTGCCAGTCCATTAATCTACCAATGATATCAGGCTGACTGGCCTATAATTGCCAGCCTCCTCCCTGCTACGCTTTGGTAAAGTGGGACTACATCTGTCCTTCTCCAGTTCTCTGGAACCACTCCTGTTTTCAGTGAGTTGTTAAACAGGAGTGTCTGAGGAGCAGCCAGTACCTCCCTGAGCTCCGTCAGTACTCTTGGATGCACCCCATCTGTCCCTATTGCTTTGTCCATTTTCAGATTAGTAAATCCCTTCAGGACTGTCTCTTCTCCGAAACAGGACCAGTGTCCATCTCCCTTCCCCCAGTGCTCCTGTTACTTTTTTGTGGCCCATCCCCTTCTCCTTCTTCTGTGAAAGAGGGTCAGGGAGGATTGAGGACTCTGTGAAGGTAAAATTAATGTGGCAGAGACAAGAATATTTCATCAAGAGTTTTTTACTGCCACAAAACAGCAAAGTTGCAGGAAAGCTCCTGTCACTCCTGATCAAAGCACATTGATTTTATCTTTTCCTCTCACATAAAGTACCACACCCCCTCCTTTCCTTCTTATCTACTCCTTCTTGAACAAAGTATAGCCTAGTATGGCCACCTTCCAGTCATGGTTTTCACAATATTCAGGTTGACCTCTGCCATAATGGCCCCTAGGTTTGGAATTTTATTTCTTAGATTTTAGCATTCATGCACATGGCCTTCCAGATTTTGTTTCCACTCTGCCTGTTGCCCCCCCTTTTTTTCATTTTTTGCCCTCACTCCTTCCTGCCTCTCTTTTTGCTGCTCCTGTTCCTTTCCCCCTTTATCTCTACCACCCTGCATCCTTTATTAATTTGAACCCTGGGGGATTCATCTCCATCAGGTTCTCCTTACTCTGTACTTCATCCTGTAGGTGTGTCAGTTTCTGACTCCCCAGTTCCTTCTGCCATCCCCATTGGCTAGTATGAACGTTCCTCAAAGTAACATTTAAACCATCCACTGAGGACTGTGGTTTCCCATGCACATGGATACAAACCATCACCCCTGTATAGGCCCTTATCCTTCCAGGTGAGTCCCCAGTCCCCAATGTAGCCCAACGCTTCCTCTCTGAACCATTCCTTCAGCCATGAGTTTAAGCTCCTGGTGCAGAGATCCTTTTCTGTCCCCTGTCATAGACAGGCAGCACCTCAAATGAAAGCCACTGAATGAGCTACCTGTCTGAGACCCCTCTCACAGCTCCTTAAACTCCCCTTGCAATATCCCAGCTCCAGCCTTCGCATGGTCATTAGTCCCCAGGTGGACAATGACATCCTGCTCTCCCTCCCATCCTGCTGCCTTAGAGATCCTCTGGATCTGCTTCCCGTCCCTCTGGGCCATTACACTGGGTAGGCACTTAACCTACCTCTCCCCCCTTTCCTATTCCTAAATCTACCCCCTCACAATCGAGTCCCCCACCAGAAGTTGCTTCCTTTTCCTCTGGGGTCCTCTACCACCATCTTTGGGGTTTCCACTATGGAAGGCCCTCACATCCCCTTTGGTCACTACCATGGGTGTGGTGTAGGAATTACATTGTGGTACTGGTTCATGAATGTGCCTGTTTCTCTTTCCAGCCACTCCCATCCTTCCTGACCCCACCATTATCCAATTGTTTTGCCTTCCTAGCCTCCTTTGAGATAACAGTGGCAGACTTGATGCCCTCTGGGTGTGGAGGAGAGGTCCCCTGACTCCTAGCCAACTCGGCCTGGAGTCTAGCAACTTGTTCACTCAACCCAGAGAGGTGTGTGTGGATGGGACAGCACTGCAGCCTCCAGAGGGTTTCTCTGAAAATTGACGCCCCACAGCCACTGCACTGCACCTCTTCCAGCATTTTCAGCCTCTGTTCTCCTTGTGTTACCTAGAAATTCTCTTCTACCCTTCCCAGCAGTGACTGTTACACAGCAGTGAACAGGTGCCTTGCCTTAGTCGATTGGCAGAGCTCTGCAACTATGCCAATGGGCCGACCCCCTATTTACAACTTAAAGGTACAGTGTAGACTTTTAGTACCTACCCCACCCCCCCCAAAAATGGTGGCTCTCAACTGGAGAATCCTCATACAGTTAGTGCCATGAAGGCTCATTAGCAAAAAGGGGATGCACACTTGTTTTAATATATGCTTTCAGAAGACCTCAATGTCACTTAGAATTCTGATGATAACATATACTTTGAGAAGACCTTACTGTGGCTTGGAAAGTTGAGGATAGCATGATTTTACATGGATTTATCAAAATCCCCTATTCACTGGCACCAAACAGCTTATAGATACAAAGACAATGACAGCAGAAAAAGACCAAAGGTCCAGCCACTCTGCCCAAATTCCCTATTTATCCCTGGGCTAAAGGGAAATCAGGCAAACCAGAGTGGAGAGATGAAATAACCTACTCCACAAAAACTGTCCATGAGGCAAGAGGGATGGTTCATTCAGTCAGACAACATAAATGTGTACACAGCTTAAAAAGACCTGCAAGCAGCACATTTTAGGTTAAAGCCCTATTCATATAAACGTTAAAGTTTTCCAAATCAGTTTCAGCACGGTGCATGGAAAACGATGTTTAAACACAAATCAGATTCATAATAACTTTGTACTGCAATGACAGAAGGGACTTAGGGTTCATCTTCTCTGACTCTCCTGCTGTAAGACAGTGACTACCCAGTTTGAGTATGGTCATACATCCAGGCTTCTTAACTGAAATTCCACCCCTACTCATGCATTTTAACTATATAACCCTCAGTGCCAGTTTCCTACAGCAGTCTGTCTAGTCCTGCTATAAAAGCCTGAATGGCGCTAGTACCCATTACCTCATCAGATAGGATATTGCATACTGTATGCTAACCAGCCTATGTGCACATGCTCTCTAATGTTTCCCCTTATCCAGCCCCCTTCTCCCCCCGGCAGTTCAATAGCATGCCCTCTAGTTCTGCTTCCAATCACCAGCTCAGACATCAGTATATACTCCATCCTGTCTATCCCCTCTAGTATTCAGAAAATAGTGATCATGTCCTCCTCAGCTTTTTCCTTCCTAGGCTAAACAGAGTACATCCATTCTCACTTTAGTTAGCTCTTGTTTCCTAAGCCACTAATCAGCCTAGTGTACCTGTGCTGAATACTTTTAATCACTTCATTGTCCTTTAAGTACTGCCTTGACCAGAACAGTACACAGTACTACAGGTGTGGTGAAACCAAGTCTTTGTACAAAGGGAGGATCGCCTTCCTTGACCTCCCTCCCCCCCAAAAAAACATCTCAGAACTGCATTACCTTTCTTGACAGCAGCAGCCCACTACCTGTCTAGCTTTCAGGTTAGGTACTCCTAGATCCTTTTCTTTGGCTGTGCCACCCAATGTTGCACCACTGAAACCAGGTATTCCGTATGAGCTCCATTGAACTAGGCAAGGCAGATTTTATTTGTATGGCACCCTATCTCAAAGGCTCAGAGCACTGCATAGGGAAACATAGAACAATGCAATACAAAAAGAAATACTTAAAAAAATAGTGTGACAAATGTACAGGCAATATCTAACCAAGCAGTTGGCCTGCTGAAAAATATAACATTTTAAGCTTCCTTAAATGCCTCTGCTGAGCAAGCAGAAATGACATGGGGTGACCTTTCCAGAGTGACTGTTAGCCACCCCAAATGCACTGTCCTCAGATAATAGGTTTTGAATGGGGGACTGCCAACAGGCCAGCCTTGGTGGAGTGGAGAGAGTGGACATGGGCATATAAAGCTAGTAGTGCTTCTAGGAAGCCAGGACCAAAACTGTCTATGATCTACTGCTGAAGCTGATGTACCACCAAACAGGCAGTCAGTGCAAACTGCTCAGCATTAGTGTAATATGCTCTTCACAAGATCTTCCAGTTACCAGCTATGCCATCGCTCTCTGAATGAAATGCATGCAGAGCATCAAACCCTAGACAACCCTAGGTAGGAAGCATTGCAGTATCGACCATCAGCACTGAGACGGCACAACACCGCCAATTGGTGCTGTGCCGTCACTGGGGGAATTTGTGTTTTCTGTGGGGGGCTTTGCCCCCCTCTGCACTCCCTGCACTTTAATTAACCAACTCAGAGTCAGAGTTGGTTCAGGGAGGGGGCGAACACCACAGGGGCAACAGTATTGGTATCCTGCGGACCATCACAGTGAACTGCTGAAAATGATGCTGTGATGGTCTTCGCTGTATTCCCATTGTTGTTGCAATGTAATACTGCAGTAATCAAATCTAGATGTGATACAGATATTCACTAAGTGATGACTGGCAGGATATTCTGTTGTTTATAAGATGTTAATCTCTGCCCCCTTCTGTCTCTGCATCTCTCTCTCTCTCTCTCTCTCTCTCTCTCTCTCTCCCCCTCCTGTTGTTTTCATTAGTCAACAAGGAAGACAGAGAGATAACCAATCTGAGGAGAAGGCCAGTCCCTAAAAGGCAAATCAGTTCACCAGGGACAAGTACAATACATCAGAAACAAATGTGCCAGCTCTCCTCTTCTCCTGTGGCATGCCTTCCATCGTCCTCATCCTACAATCCAATAATACCATTTTGTACAGCATAAAGGACTTGAAACAACAATGCATTTTGGCTAGTTTCCTAAATGCCAGCTCTCAGAAAGTGTTTTGTGTTTTGAAAAAACATGCCTTAATGCTCCTGACTCGCACTTGTTTTGGCATCTTGTGTTATGTTGTTTGCTATGGGATTTGCAAGTGTAGATAACCAAACATGAAGTGAATGAATAGACAAAATAACCCTCACCTAAAAAAAAAAAACACAGAATAAATGACACTGGTGTGTTTTAATGGACTCAACCCCTCATGTGTTTATTGTTCACCATTGACATTTGTGGTGGGTACTGCCAAAAATAACATTAGTGATACCTCCCTACCCCAAGGGAAGTTGCCATAGATACAGGGACCTAAACAAAAACACAGCTGGCAGATCGTATGCATTCCCCTTGCAGCATAAGAGGCATTCTTGCCAAGTGGTCAAAAATTAACCAGCACAGAAAACAGCTGAGTAGTTTACTTGCTGAATCAAAATGCTGCAACGCCCAACATCTGCATATATGCTAATGTATTTTAAATATAAATGAAAAATATGAATATGCAGAGATCAACGTGTTAGAATCAGTGTGTACATCCATTACTCTAAAAAAGAGAAAATACATTACTCATGTAAAACTTTTCACATCTATAGCATGTGCCTCTGGCTTAGGAGGGAGTCTAGAACTGAGCAAGAAAGGGAGCTTTTTAAAAAATATTGGGTAAACTGACAAAACTGATCCAGAATGAAATAACAGTGAGGAATGTATGATATACAGTATTCACCATAAGAAAAAGAATGACTAAGTTTGAATTACTGTGCCTAACCATATAGTGCCAAGAGGACCCTGCTTTTAAGGGCATATTTTTCATGCAGCCAGGGATTACACATGCATTTCCTATGAATTTCTAGGCATTGCTGTGATAATGTTTGGAACCCTCTCTGTTTGCCTTAGTATGTCTTGTTTTTGATTATCTGCTCAATCTTCTTATTTGAAAATAAATTGATTTTTCATATGCGCTGGGTGGTTTCTTTTATCTAGCACACAAGATCTACAACTCCCCCGGCACACACACTCACATGCATGCTTGCCCACACACATGCACTTTTAGTCTATAACTTCCCTTAACACACACTCTTATGTATGCACACACACACATACACACACACACACACACTTGCGTGCACGTGCGCGCACACAGACACACACACACACACACATATACGCACTCCTGGTCTGCAACCCATCTACACACACACAAGCATGCACTTCTGGTCTACAACCCCTCTATACACAGACACACGCACACACACACACATATGCACTCCTGGTCTACAACCCTCTATACACACACACACGCACACACATCAGACAACACATACTGTGAGGCTGGTTCATTGCACAGTGGTAGGATTTCTATCTGCAAAGCCAACAACCTGGGTTAGGATGTGAGCCCAGGGAGTTAGAAGACTGGCTGAGGAAGGAGAATTGAGCATTCAGTGGACTGCTCTCCTCCTCCGGGGGGGGGGCACTCGATGCTTGAGTAACCCCTGGCAGAGGCCACGGGCATCACAACCAAAGATCACAGGCTGTGCCACATGTAGAAACATCCATGCCTTTACATCACTACATTCCACACCTCCCAACAAAACAAAGCGGAAATCACCAGCTGAAGTGGGAGAACATCCGCCCCCCCCCCGCAGTTTAGCCACATGCAGTAGGCCAAGGCACTTTACCCCTGAATCACCACGAGGCACCATTCAAGGACATAGGGGTTCTCCTGATGGCCACACTCTGGGGAGGGTAATCTAGGATGAACTCTGGGAGACATCAGGTAAGTCCCAGGGGATAGGGTGAAGTGGCGGGGGGGGGAAGGAGGTGTATCAAAACAGAGCAAGCTGGCAAAAAAAAAAAAAAAAAAAGATGACACAGGCCATGAGTTACTATTTCTCTTTATTGTTGGGACTAGATGACATCAGTTATTAGTTTATTTTTTTTGGAGGAGGGGTTGGAACCTCTGTCGATAATTGTGAAAAAAAACCCCACCTAAGCACACCTGTGTCTCCTTGCTTCACAGTAGCTGCTAAGTGGAAATCACCGAGAAATAACAAGCAGCGATGACAAAAATGCACTACATGGGCTAAAGTGCTGCAATCATTGCATTTAAAATACTATCACCTCTTAATCCCCCAAGGCACTGCATATCAGAGCTTTGAATGAGGTATCTTAATTTTTATTGGGCTTCATGCTTATCACACTGTAATAATATTTACTGTACTCACATGGGGCCAACTTTAAGCTGTTCTGTGGAAAGGCAGAGCCAGAAGTGTGATAAATAGTTCTAGCATTTATAACAGTGTCAGTATGAGTTCACAAGCTGGGAGTTCCACTTTAACATGTTTCAACATTGACTCTTACTTCTAAAAGCAGAAGGCGTAGATATGCTGTATTTTATTCAACAAAAAGACTAATCAGCAAAGGGACTTATCCTGCTAGAACTGCCTGATGCTCTATTCCTTGCTGATATTAAGTATTTTCATTCTTATCCTTTTGCTAAACATTTTGACTCAATTATCCTCCTAAAACCTTAAAGATCTCACAAAATTCATGTACTTACCACAAACATTGTTACTGGGCAAAATGCATTTGAAAACTGGTACTGCCAACACTTTATTTTGAGCATCTATTTATTATTATTATTATTGTTACTTACACATGAAATACACATTTGTTCATATTATAGATCATTGGGATATCCCTACCAATCACAGCCCTCCCTTCAGTTGTGTGTGATATACTCTTATTACCTTAAGAGTACCTCACGTGTTGAGCCACTGTAACAGGCTTGCCACTGACTGCTTCTGCCACTAACTGTATTAAACAAAAAAAAAAGGATTTTTTTAATTTAATACAGTGAGCAATGTATAATCATGTTATGGGTTCATTTGGAGGGCCTCTTATGGATCTAAGAGTGTCACCTCTTGTGTCCTTAGGACCACAGAACTGCTCACCTTTGGTCTGCAGTGCTCTGGTCCTAAGAATTTGTGAGGCAACACTCTTATAGCCATAAAAGGCCCTACAAACAGACCCATAAACTTATATTACAATCTGAAGGATATTCAGGTGAAGCAGTGTACATAAGCAATAACACACAATAGGGCGTCTCATGAGGCAGATGTCATCTCATGCCTTGGGTCAGTTGTGAGGCAGGAGACATAGCCAAGTGCCTTCATCTGTTTGGGATAAGATCTGTCTTACTGTACACCCTGGAGAGAGTGATTGCACTTACAGTATAAAACAAACTGTTTAGACAAAAAAGAAGTCTGAACAACACATTGTATAAGTTCAAAAGACAACAGCTAATGGGAATGACAGTCAGCCATGTAGTAAGACAAATCTTATAGACAGATCTCATGATGTAAGCAAGCAGGCAAATCGTTATTTGTTAAACGCAATTCCAAAAAAGATCATAGCGTTGTACAAAAAACATTAAAATAATTAAAAATGCAATATAAGTATACAATTTAAAACAGTAATCCAATAAAATAATAGCAGGAAAATAATCCAGTCAGTCCGGGAATGCTAAAGCAAATAAATGTGTTTTTAGGGCAGATTTAAAGCATTCAACAGTCGGTGTGGTTGAGTCATTCTCACACTTTCATTTCTCATGGTCATTTATTAAATTGGATTTCTTCATAAATTCCTCACTACTAAAGGCCCAATCCACCATGCCTTCCACAGCCTCAGACTTCACCTCCACACAGGTAGAGCACTATGCAGAATGCAGGAAGCCCTCATAAATGCATGCATCTGTGTCCCATTTAACCCAATCCCATGCCACCAGAAGAATTAAACAGGTGGTCCTGTAGGGAGACAGACAGGTGGTAGGGCACTATTTGCTTGACTCTCACTGCACAATCACACTGCATAGCGTGCCAGGAGGATGCTCATGGCATGCAACAGGGAACTCTGCAATAAGTTTTGTGTGGCCTGTTGGTGAAAACACTACCACCACCACCACCACTGTTGGCCCCAATAGGCCCTTATCAGCCACAGTGACAGCCCTCCCAGATAGCCATGCCGAGCTGGCAGCCAAATGTTCAAGATTTGTTTGTTTTATAAAAACTTGACTTTGAAAAAATAAAGAATAAGACAGTCCTTGAAAGTCTGCCATATCCCAGAATCCCCTGCTCAGCAAAGAGTAGGGGATCCACTCTGCAGCTGCCTCAGGCATCCTTGTGGAAGCACAATGTCGAGCTCCAGCTCCAGCAACCATGCTGACCAGTGACACCATGCACACGGATCGGCTCAGCCAGGGATCTGAATACCTCTATGTACTGTGAATTTTGGGGGGTGTAGAGTGTTAGATTTGTTTTGTTTATTTAAAATCTGGAGAAATCTATAAGCCAAAGACCCATTTACTTGGGCAACCAAACAAATAACAGAAATGTACAGTGGCATACTATACAAAGAACAGACAGGCATAAGTATACAGCAACAGTGTTAAATGGTTAACCAGAGGAGCATCTACATTTACTGCTGGAGAGATGTGTTCTTAGGGCTAATACAAATGTATATATAACCCCTAGGTGGCACTATCCCAAGGGCTACTACTCCTGTCTGCTTGGCTAGTAGCAGGTTAAGGGACCTAGGTAATGAAATGGGTGCCCGGAGGCCAGAGTTGTTAGTGGTCAAGCTAACCTGGGCATAGCCCTCCGGGACACTGTAACCACTCTCTTTCTCTTCTAATGGCCTGGACAATATACAATAATTACTTTCATGATTACCCTTATTCACCAGGCAATTACACACAAAGTTTACACTTACCACCAAGGCTGGTTCATCTAGCTTGACCCTGGGGACCCCCTGTAAAACAAGGTTAAGCACAGCAAATAACAGTACAATACTTTTGGCACAAACTGGAACCACAGTCAGGTTAAATGCAAACAAAGTTAAATCTGATTTATTCAGGGGACTTGAACAAGGGAGGGGCATAGTCAGGTTGATTTGCTTAACAGCTATATTAATCAGACAGTTATGCATGCAGTTCAGAGTCCCTACACAGTCACACACTCTGGGTACCCAGGTAGTAAAACGGTGGGCTAACCAGGAACGTTGCAGCTGGTTGGGGCCCTGTGATGGAAGAAAGCAACATGTACAACACACACTATTTGTAATCTGGAGCCGGAGGGCTCAGTTCGTGAAAAAAAAGGCAACAAGACAATCAGATGACAACACTTTTAGATTTAGCTGTCGTTGCAGGGAGCTACCCTGTTGTTTACTCACGATACCCAATACTGGACACAGGCAGGATGAAATTGAGACTGCAGGCTGTTGAGCTGAAGTGCCCGGAGAAACAGGGCCCAGGCAAGCGGAAATGGATACGGATTCAGTCCATGGAGCTGGATACAGCCTCCAGCAAGCAAAAAACAGTTGAGACACACAGTGGGGAACCAAATCATGACCCACTATAAGCACACAGCACATTCACATGTAAGAAAATTCCACTGTACCAGGCAAATGGCTCTCCAGTCACAATTACAGAGTCTCTGCACAATCCGGGAGTTCAGAGGTAGCTGGAAGTCCTGACAGGCTGATCGCATTCAGCAAATCTTAGGTCTTCTTCAGGTTAAAGCCTGGTAACAATTCAGAGGCTTAATTTGCTCTCCAAATTCAGATTCGGTATGAAAAATTAAAAAACACAAGTTCCCTCTCAGGAACAACAGGCAGGCATGCAGGCCACAACTCATGCCTTTCCACAGTTCTACCACGCAGATCCACTACGGATTGTTGCTTGAACTATCTTGAGCTGTTACTTCTTCACTTCCCAAATCAGATCTAACTGAGACTGCAAGCAGTGTGGGACATTCCCCAAGATCCAAAAGATTCAGTTGGCTGATCTGTCTGTCAGTCACAACAAGAGCTCCCCCTCCAGGTTATTTTAGGTGCCAAAAGCCCAAAACTACAACTCCTACAAGTTTTGGCACCACCAAGCCCCTGTAGGCAGGTTCCATTTTAGAGTCCCAAATGTACTGATTAGTCCATTCTGCAGTACAGGACCAAGATGATGGAAACAAACAGAACTGTCCATGCTGCAAAGAAGGCAGGTTAGAACAAACTGCAATATTATTACTACACTAACAAATGATCAGCAAACAAGTACATCTTCTAACAGAGCTCCTTCTCGGATTAATTATGACTGCAATCCAGGCAGCTCTTAAAGAGACTGTACACAGAGGCTATACAGGCACTCTCTGGCAATACATTTAAACTGCTAAAACACAGAACACCACCCAGGCTGTGAGCATTTAGGCAAGCTCAAGGAAGACTTTTTGTGAACCCCATTTGTAGGTGGGTTATACCCTTCCCTGCCTGGAGAAAACTTGGTGTCCGCATCATGTCTGTACCATCATGCATCAGTTAACATAAACTTATTACTTTACTATACATATTCACTGCACTTCATGATACTATATCCATACGGACAATACTTGTGCATGTTTCATACAGGTAATACTGATTCCACTATGATTAACATACTTGTGACATCACAATACTGTTTCATGTTATAACTTCCTTCACATTAAACAATGTAGGAGGGGGCCCTTCCCTATCAGCTAACTTGGGGCTGGATGGGGCAGGGGCACCATACTGAGAAGGAAGAACAATCAACCTGGAATTGGCCATTAAGCTAAGTTTGGGTAGTGAGCTCTGAGAAATGTAATCACCTTTGTGAACCACATTGAGAGGCAAATCCACTGGCCTCCCGGAAGAATCATAACTGAAGCACAATACTAGCCTGACAGCTCAACCAGTCTTTCTGGGGGGAACAGCCACAGTCTCTGTACTTTCAGCACTAACTTTGGAGCTTTCATCATTTGTGAGGGGTGCCTCTGCATGGATGGGAATGTCCAAACTGGGAGCACTGTCAGCTCCTTGCTCTGTAGGCTCTGTTTCCACAACACTTGGCTCATTTAGAGAAGGTTCTGGCACAGTTAGGCTTTGTGGCACTGAAGGGGGGCTGTCAGCACTCTCATATTGTTGTTCAAGTTCTGGTGTGTTACCAGGGAGACTCAGACCATCAGCCCTTTCTTTGGGCAATTCACACAGTTCCACAAAACACAGAGAGTTCGCAACCTCAGATGTGATGCTTTGCACCTCACTTTCAGGGAGCATTGGCTCCAAGGACGAAGTTGGGGGGTTAGGCAGTCCAGAAGGCCCAGCTTCATCCCCACAATTAATCATAGGGTTACCTCGAAACAGCTGACTCAATTCAGAGGAGGGGTAATAGGCATCATCACACTCACTATCACCGGAGGTGGACTGATAGTCATTATCATTCTGAGCCTGTTGCGGGGGAAACCTTAACTCTGTAACTACTGGGGTAGGTTCACTCTGTCTCTTTTTTGCAGCAGCATGAGTCACTGACCCAGGGGAAGCAATGTCTGCTGGCTCAGCTTCAATAATAACTTGGCTGATAGGCAGCAAGTGGTTATGGTGCATGGTCTTTACAGCTTTGGAGTTATTCTCTGGCCGTACTTTGTACACTGATAGATCATCCAACTTTCCAACTACTACATGAGGAAGATGGTGCCACCTATCAGCAATTTTGTTCTTGCCATGTAGTCCCAAACTGAGTAACAACACACGGTCTCCAGGCCGTAGCTCCTGAGCCTTTACTTTCTTGTTGTGCGTCTTCTTTGTTGGCAAAATTTCTTTTTGCGGCCATTGTCTGGGCCAGTTGATATGCATGGTTCAACAGAGCTTTCAATTTCTGTACATGCTGCAGGTAGTTTTCAGCTTGAACCCCATCTGGAGAGACCCCAAGGTAGACATCAACTGGCAGGTGGGCCTCCTCCCAAACATGAGGCAGTAGGGGGAGAACCCAGTAGCGTCATTTTGGTGCAATTGTATGCATGTACCAAGGTGCTAATCTGCTGGCTCCACTTATGCTTGTCTTTTGGGTGGAGGGTGCCCAGCATGTCTAGAAGGGTGCGGTTAAAATGTTCTGGTTGTGGGTCCCCTTGTGGGTGATAGGGGGCGGTTCTTGACTTCCACATCTCCCACAGAGAGAGAGCATTTCTTTGATTAGCCGACTTTCAAAGTCTCTGCCTTGGTCAGAGTGGATCTGCCGGGGGACACCATAGTGGACAAAAACATTTTCCACTAGCACCTTGGCCACGGTAGAGGCCTTTTGATCTTTAGTTGGAAAAGCTTGTGCATACCGTGTGAAATGATCTATATCCACTAACACATTGCCAATATTATGCTGATCAGGTTCTAAACACAAAATGTCTATGCAGACCAGTTCCATGGGGGTGCTGGTAGTAATACTGACAAGGGGGGAAGCCCTCTGAGGCAGGGCTTTCCTTTTCAGGCAATGACTGCAGGTCTTTACATGGTGCTCAACATCGGCCCTCATCTTGGGCCAGTAGAATCAAGATCGTACCAGGTCGAGAGTTCTGTCAATACTGAGGTTGCCTATGTGATTGTGGAAGAACCTTAGTACCAGATCTTTAAAGGCCATGGGCAGGACCAATTGCTGCTTGTCTACTTGACCACTGCAATCCACTGTCTCTCTGTATAACAACTGATTGTGTAACTTCAACCTGGGGCCTTCTTTAAACAATAGGGCATTTCGCAAGTTAGGGGAACGCAACTGGGACACATCTTTTCCCACATGCAGGGCATCAAGTGCTGGCTGAATCATAGGATCTTGGGATTGAGCCCACTGGATGCTGTCATTGTCAAACTTGAGGTAGTGCACTAATATCTAGAGCAGAGAAATGGCAATAGGCAGTCGGTATGCAGGTATCAGGAGGGCCCAAGCAATCTACTGAACAGTCCACTGTGTCTGTAGACATCTGTTCATCTCTATCAAACGTTTGGCACAATGCTCTGATGTCAGGTTCAGACAACCTGACCCAATCACTCTTGGAGACTGGCCTTTGTGACAGAGCGTCAGCATCAATATGGTTCAGTCCTGGCCTGTATTCGACAGTATAATCTTAGGTTGATAAAGCACAGATCCACTGGTGCCCAGTGGTGTCCAACTTAGCTGAAGTCTGTGCATAGGTTAACGGGTTATTGTCGGTCTTCACTAATATCTTTACCACACAGAGGTACTTATGAAACGGTCAACAATGGCCCATTTTATGGCAAGGAACTCCAGCTTGAGCAAGGGATAGTTTCATTCTGATGGGGTCAAGCATCTGCTGACAAAAGCCACTGGTCCCCTAACCATCCCCATGGTCTTGATACAGCACAGCTCCTAGGCCCTGCAGACTAGCATCTGTATGCAGCATATAGGACTTGGTAGGATCAGCATAGGCGAGGATGGGGGCATGGGTGAGCTGGTATATGACTTTGTGGAAGACTGCTTCACATTTGGGTGTCCAGCAGGGCCCAAAATGTTCACCTGTGCGGAAGTATACTTTCTCGGGTTCTTTGACAGCCCCTTTCTTGTATTTATGATTGGTTGGGGGGGGGGGGTAACCCTGGGTGAGATTCAGGAGCAGCGAATCACCTTGGAATAGTCTTTTATGAACCTGTGGTAGTAGTCACAGAACCCCAGGAAATGTTGTAGTTCTTTCAAGTTGTGGGGCTGGGGCCAAGTAGTCAGTGACTTGATCTTACTGGGATCGGTCTCTATCCCTTCTGCAGATACTATGTGCCCCACATACTTCAAAGAGGTTTGAAAAAACTGGCACTTGTCAATGGACAGCTTGAGGACAAAGTCTTCCAATCAGTCTAGGACTTTAAACAGTCAGGTCTCATGCTCCTTTAATGTGCGTCTGAACACAATGACATCATCTCAGTACACTAGGCATTCCAGCAAGTTCATATCTCCCACGGCACCATCCATCAGTTGATGAAAAGTGGCCAGGGCACCCAAAATCCCCTGTGGCATTCTCAGGAATTCTTAGAACCCCAAAGGACAGATGAAGGCAGTTTTCTCATGGTCCTCCATGGCCATCGGAATCTGGTAATATCCACTGTGAAGATCCAATATTGAGAACTATTTGCTCCCATTCAAGCAATCCAGGGCATCTTGTATACGGGGCATGGTGTATTGATCTGGGATGGTCTGCTGGTTCAGGGTTTGATAGTCAACACACATCCTCACTGACCCATTTCTTCTTATGCACATCCACAATGGGAGAGACATATGGGCTTCCTGATGCCTGTATCACGCCAGCAGCGAACATTTCCTGCAGGTGTCTCCTCACATCATCTATGTCCAGTAGGGCAAAGCATTGGGATCTCTCTCTCAAAATGGCCGGTCATAATGCAGGCGTATATGATGCTCTGCACCCTGGACACACCCTACATCCCATTCTTTTAATGAAAACACTTGGTCTTTCGGGTGAGTTTCTTGCTAATCCTAGCCTTCCATTCAGCTGGCAGCGGGGAATCACCAAAGTCAAATAAGTCCGGGGTCACTCTCTCCTTTTGGCCAGAGTACTTGTTATTGGGTAATACTGCAGTGTCTGTGCAGTGTACTGTAACTAGAGTGCACCCTCTGTTCACCCGGACCTCCCAATCTGACACATTTCTAATCTGGACCATAACTCATTGTGCATAGGCATGGGCAGGCAAGATGCTGGGTTTAACCAATAATCCTTCTGGCAACTTTCCATCATCTGGTGCATCCAACATTAATATTTTGTTCTTTATGTTCCTCTTTAGGTGGACTTCTCCATGGATTGTGCACTGGGCGTTGCGGGCCAATACCAAGGAGTCAGGCTCCTTTTTCCACACTATCCCCACTGGCTCATCTGGGTCCTCTTCATTGGGTTTTTGTTGTAAGTCATATACCCTTTTTACTAAGGATGGAACTTTTAGGGCCCATCCAGTCAGTTGCCCTTGTTTTCCATGGCAGAGTTGTGCTAGTCTCCCAAACATGTGGGCGTTTGTTCCAATTAACAAGGGAACCCCATCATACAGTCCAGTGGGGGGACACACTAGGGCCAGTGTCTCTACTTGCTCCTCTACACCAGTTACAGTTGTAGGAAAAGACAACCAGAGGTGGTCATATCCTAGGTAGGGAATAAGACTTGTCGCTTAGCCCCCACACATGTAGGCCTTCCAGGGATTGTTATGGCACATCAGATAAGTGTTTGTCATACCAGTCCTGAAATACAATGGTCACTTGTGACCCACTGTCAAGCACAGCCCAAGTAGGAATGCCATTTACAGCTACAGTAGTCTTCATTGAAGGACCCACTATTTTTGGACCAGTCTGGAGGGACAATAGCAGGGGCCTGGACAGGCAATTTAGCCACAGAGGGGTTTGAGCTAGGATGGCTGAAACCTTCACTGCAGTCATTTCATGCACCCATTGACCACTGATTAATTTTCTGAAGCTCTCCTTGATGCCAGTTCACCACTTTCTCTAAGTCCTTCTGAGACCGGCATTCCCTCTTCATATGGCCATCCTTGCCACAACTGTGACAAATGACAGGCGCTCAGGGCTTCCTCGGGGAAAACATAGCACGGGATGCTGGAGCATCGATGGAAGATTGTGGTCTGACTTCTGCAGGTAGTGTACCATGTCTCAAAAGTTCCTTTAGGGTGGCAGTCAATTATTTGAGCTCAGCCGAGAAGCCACCCTCAGTAGAGGATGCCTGAGGGTGCACCCCCACCCCCATAACAGTCATGTCCTGACATGAGTCATGGTCTCTGTCAGCAGGGGATACCTCAGTGAATGCACGCAGTTGTACTTTTCTGACTTCCTTCAGCAACTCCTCCCCCCACCGTTTAGCCCACGGTGGGACACTCGTAGTGGTCAACATTTCAGAAGGGCCTCCCGGTGCCATGATCACTTGGGCTGCACTCACCCCATAATTACAATCTCCCTCTTCACATTCTACTTCCCGGAGTTCTTTTATCATGTCACAGTAGTCAGGTGGGTTACCTTTCCTATCCTGGAGCCTTAACTAGATGATCTGCAGTTTGGAATGCTTGGCATGTTGCAGTATGTGCTCCAATCTCACATGGTTCAAATCATTGGCAGCTACCCCACCTTTCCAGTAAGCTTCCTGCAGAGCTCTTTCTAGGTGAGTAACATACACAGACAAACTTCCCCCCTTCCATTGTTTGGTACCTTGGAATTTCCACATCAAAGTCTCCCTGACTCAGTGCTCCCAAAATTGCCTTCAAGTACAGATAGGTACTTCTGAGCAGATGCTTCAAGGTACATGGACCTCAAACATTTAGTGGCTTCAAGGTTGGGGCCCCTCAAACTTTCTATGATTATTTTCCACTTCTCAGCCTCCGCACACTGCCACTCGGGTACCAAGGGGACAACATAGTCTATCCAGGACTCCCAGTCACCCTCCCCCTGGGGGTGGAGAGGGTGCCCGAGAAGACTCTAAACCTTCGGTAGGAGTCAAGACTAATGGCGGGTTACAGATATAGGGGTTAGCATTGGCATGGGCACAGAAGATGGAGCAGTAACAGGTGCTGAAGTGGGAAGGGGTGTTGGGGAAGGAACACCCCCCAGGTGACAGGAATAGTTTCTTACAGTCCTCTACGGTTTTCCCTTCCTCCAGCAACAACTTAGTAAATTTCTCCTCAAAAGTCTCAGATAATGATGGGAGCTCATCCTCCCCAGGATCTTTACTGTCTTTTGTTATCACTGTCTAGGCGGCTAGAACCCCTTCTGAGGCAATAGTCTGTGGCACTTTACAGCTGTCCATGAGGTCAGTACACTCTACCAAGGCTATGAAAGTTTGGGTGATCAAATCAGCCTGTCAACCCACCACCACAGGGTTTTTTAAACATTCAACATTTGAGAGTACTCCCACTACAGTGTCCTTACTGGTACCCAGGGGAATATCCAGTATAAGCAGAGCATTTTTGGGGTCAATCTCCTGCCCAGTACACCACCCCACCAATTGGTGTACAGCCACTTCTACTGGGGTAGCCATTAATCTTTAACAATAATTTGTAATTTTTGGCCACTAGAAGGCACAAAATCCCAGCGGTGAGCCTCCAAGATGTAACCCCTAGGTGGCGTTATCCCAAGGGCTACTACCCCTGCCTGCTTGGCTAGTAGCAGGTTAAGGGGCCTGGGTAATGAAACGGGTGCCTCCACTCGGAGGTCAGGGTTGTTAGTGGTCAAGCTAACCTTAGCATAGCCCTCTGGGGCACTGTAACCCCCCTCTTTTCCTTCTAGTGGCCTGAACAATATACAATATTTACTTTCACAATGACCCTTAATCACCAGGCAATTACCCACACTGTTTGCACTTACCACCAGGTCTGGTTCCTCTCGCTTGACCCTAGGGAAACCCTGTAAAACAAGGTTAAGCACAGAAAATAGCAACAGTACAATACTTTTGGCACAAACTGGAACCACAGTCAGGTTAAATGCAAACAAAGTTAAATCTGATTTATTCAGGGGACATGAAAAAGGGAGGGGCTTAATCAGGTTGATTTGCTTAACAGCTATATTAATCAAACAGTTATGCATGCAGTTCAGTGTTTCTACACAGTCACACACTCTGGGTACCCAAGTAGTAAAATGGTGTGCTAGCCAGGAACATTGCAGCTGGTTGGGGACCTGTGATGGAAGAAAGCAACATGCACAACACACACTATTTGTAATTCGGAGCTGGAAGGCTCAGTTCATGAAAGAAAAGGCAAGACAATCAGATAACAACACTTTTAGATTTAGCTGTTGTTGCAGGGAGCTACCCTGATGTTTACTCATGATACCCAATACTGGACAAAGGCAGGATGAAATCGAGACTGCAGGCTGTTGAGCTGGAGTGCCCGGAGAAGCAGGGCCCAGGCAAATGGAAATGGATATGGATTCAGTCCATGGAGCTGGATACAGCCTCCAGCAAGCAAAAAACAATTCAGACACACAGTGGGGAACCAAATCACGACCCACTATAAGCACACAGCACATTCACATGTATGGAAATTCCACTGTGCCAGGCATATGGCTCTTCAGTCACAATTACAGAGTCTCTGCACAATCCGGGAGTTCAGAGGTAGCTAGAAGTCCTGACAGGCTGATCACATTCCGCAAATCGTCGGTCTTCTTCAGGTTAAAGCCTGGTCACAATTCAGTGGCTTAATTCACTCTCCAAATTTGGATTCAGTCCGAAAAAAAAAACACAAGTTCCCTCTCAGGAACGGTAGGCAGGCATGCAGGCCAAACTCAGGCCTTTCCACAGTTCTCCCACACGAATCCACTATGGATTGCTGCTCGAACTATCTCGAGCTGTTACTTCTTCACTTCCCAACTCAGATCTAACTGAAACTGCAAGCAGTGTGGGGCATTCCCCAAGATCCAAAGGTTAGGTTGACTGATCTGTCTGTCAGTCACAACAAGGGCTCTCCTCCATTATATTTTAGGCGCCAAAAGCCCAAAACTACAATTCCTACAAGTTTTGGCCCCACCAAGCCCCTGTAGGCAGGCTCCATTTTAGAGTCCCAAATGTACTGATTAGTCCATTCTGCAGTCCAGGATCAAGATGATGGAAACAAGCAGAACTGTCCATGCTGCAAAGAAGGCAGGTTAGAACAAACTGCGATATTATTACTACTCTAACAAATGATCAGCAAACAAGTACATCTTCTAACAGAGCTCCCTCTCAAATTAATTTTGACTGCAATCCAGGCAGCTCTGAAAGAGACAGTACACAGAGGCTATAAAGGCACTCTCTGGCAATACATTTAAACTGCTAAAATGCAGAACACCAGCCTGGCAGTGAGCATTTAGGCAAGCTCAAGGAAGACTTTTCGGGAACCCCCATTTGTAGGGGGGGTTACATATATAAGGAGTTGCTGACACGGGTTATCATTGGTGATAAGGCATTAAAAACTACAGGCAGATTATAGAACATAGATCTTTCACCAATGGAAGTTTTCATCAAAGGAATAGTAAACCGAGTACATTGAGTGCTACAGCCCCTGTTGCTGTTTCAGGATTGGTCCAGAAATGGTTCATGTATTGTGATTAGAATAGCTATCATATATTTCCTGACTAGTGTACTATGGACTTAAAAATAGTATGTCTATTTTCTTTTCATTGTCTGTTTTATGCGCTCTTGACACCACTGCCTATAATCTCCCTCAGGGTCCCAAGATGCCTGTCTCTGCCTAGCCCTGCTCCCCTCCAGTGACCTACCAGCATGTGTCACTGGTCTCAGACTCCCCTCTATGGGGAAGGAGGAATGGTCCCGCTTCCTACCTGCACGTAGTCTTCATCAGATGATCACTGAGGGTACATGAGTCAGTCAATGTTTGGTCCACCAAGGCCATTGTCAGTATCATCAATGGGGTTTTTCTATCAGTTTCTCCCAGTTCCCAGAAATACAGGCATGCAAGGGAGGTCCAAGGAGGATGTGCATGCTACTGCATGCTGCTGCTCTGGACCTTGGCCTGCATCTCTCCATCCTTCAGGGCTCCTGACAGCACTGCTGCCTGTGGCCACCCAGGTAGCAGTAATGCAGTAAGGACAGTAACCCCTCCCCACCCTGGAAGAGGAAAGCATCCTCTAGGACTCTTGATCTTCCTCCCCCCAGCCTACCTCTATGACCTGAGCTCATACCTGAACACGGGTTGCCAGTCTGATGAGCGGTAGTACTACTGCTGCATCAACGGGCTGCCAAGAGCTAGAAATTGTATACCTTAATTTTATTAGTGCAGACTTTCAGGCTTATGACAGCACATTAATTTATTTATTTAAAATTGATGACCAGGAAAGGCACACTGAGCCGAGGCTCGTTTCCAGGTGCGACTCGGGTACAGAGTGTACACAGAAGTGAAACAGAGTTACAAAATGAACAGATTACAAACAGTATGTACAAACATTTGTATACAATGCAATATATAATGCAATATATATTGTTTCGTGTATGTATTTCTGTCTTCCTTATGACGAGGTACCTTTGTAAATGAGCCTCTGGCTCAAAGGTTTTTAAACTGATGTTAAATAAATAAATAAATAAATATACAAAGTACAAAGTAAATGTACAGGAATGAAGGCAAGATTACTTTTGGCAGGCTAGAGTTTATAAGTTGAGACTATATGAGGCCTCTGATGAGAGGGTTATGATTGAGTAGGGGTGGGTTTGAGACTGAGAGGAAGCACTTGTACATACATTAGGTCCTATGTTATACACTATACAGGTACCATGTAACATGAATAATTCTTCATAAAATGATAAGTGCTGAGAGCATCTCTTATGTTTCTCAGCCAATCAGACATTTATACTCAGTGCAAGAGACATCTCTTATACAGTTAGGAAGTTACACCTTATACAGCTAACAGGTCCTGCCATGCTGAATGTACAGTTGCCATGGTGACTGCACAAGCAAAGCCATCTGCTGTCCTCATCAGCACTGTCTGTAGAATGAAAAAACAAAACACAAATAAGTATGTTAAAAACAAAATAATAAACAGTGGTTTTCTATGGCAGTGTGCTCTCTCACAGAATTCATTTTGTGGTTAACATGGCAGCCATGGATATGCTTATCACTGTAATAGGGGTTTCACTTGTGGACTTCTAATATCAGAACAGTTCAGCCTTGCTTCACTATTCTGAAGCTAGAAGACTGTACATAAAACCACTCTTGCAGTATAGCGTAAGAGTAGCCACAGCCATCCTATACATACACAAACTATATTAAGATAATGATAGGGTCACTGACAATTAGAGAAAATCAGAAAATGTTGAGTTACAGTAGGATCAAAAATACCCTAATTATGCATGTTCTGTGTAAACAAGGTAGTGCTGAGGTTTCGTACCACCATTAGTTGGGCTGCATAAACATCAGTACTACTCTGGTGCTGGCAGAGCTGTGAGGTGGAGGGGGGAGCATGGCTCTAAATGTTCTTTATGAATGGAGTGTCAAGCTGAGTGTGGGGAGTCCATGTCAGCAACGGAGGTGGAGCAGGTTATGCTGCCCGGGCTGGCCTTACTGGTTAAGGATTTGTTTTATTGGACTGTTTACCTTGATTACAGTCTTCACGTATGTTCACTGTTGTTACAAAGGGTGTCTTGTTGATTATATGCCCTAACATTGACTGGTATTCTGTTATAATTAATGGTAACCCCCTTTATCAAGTTGTTAATGACTCCGGTCAAGCATCGTGATAACCAGATATGACGTAATATGTAGTTATTATGGCACTACAATCTGCCATTTTCAAACATCCCTGACAGCAGTTAGCATTTCCCAAAACCAAATGTTTGGTCTCACTAACCTTGGCCATCACAAAGACTCCTTTCACAGCTCCAGATAACCACCCATGCTGTGGCTCTGGCTCCGTAATAACGTCTTTGAGAACCAAAAGAAATTGTCAAAAGTTAAGGGTCCTTCGTGAGCAGCATAGGGGACTTGTGCAATGCCTGCCCACATTTTATGTAAACTTACTCCATTTGAGGCTCTTAGCCATGTGTCTAAAGTGCCAGTTTAGGGAATAAAGAGACACTGTCAACTCCGTTAGGCCTTAAAATGTCTCTAGTTAAAAAAAAACACTTTATGATTGGTCACATTCTGTAGGGATTGCTGATGTAGATTGTCATTTCATTCTGATTCCTTTTTTCTTTTGAAAAGTGAAAAGCTGACTGCCCCTCATACTGGTGTTACCACACAAAAATGTGTTTACAGTCCTTGAGCCACTACTGTTGTATACTTCCTTGACTTGGGAACAACCACAGCACAGTCTAGCCACTCATGATGAAGTGGGAAGACAGGAGACTATTATACTGTGGGTGACTGCACTATTTGGGGGCATTCCTAATGTTTATGAAGTATGCAAGAAAAATAGATCAAGAATTTAAAACCATGTAAGGTTGGTTATAAGTACAACATAAGCATGCATTTCAGATCTAGTAAGAAAGGAAGCAGATAAAACAACCAGCAACATCAATGAATTTTACAGAAGGTAAGCAATCATAAAATGTGGGTTTTCAACTAGAAATAATCTGATGCAAAAGGGCTGACAGTGTCCATTTAATATTGTTTCAAAGTTACCTGTAAGTAGGGAACTCTGTTGAATTTGCTTGTTAATTATACAAGTTCCCCAAAATCATGGTGCATGCCAGGGAAGGGCAAAGTTGTTTTTTCTTTCTAACACAAAGCACCAATTACAGTGGAACCTTCTTATAACGGACACATTTGTGTAAGCAGGTTTTGTCCGTTATATCCTAAAATCTTAAAATGTACAGTAACTCTCCTCTACCACAACTCACACACAAGCATTAAAATCAGAACATGCCCCCTCCTCTACCAACCACGGGTATGGGGAACCGCTATTTGCAGCTGACTGGGAACTGACCAGTAAACAAGACTGGAAAGATTTTGTCGCACAGTACCTGTGCCGATGCGGGGATCAGGGGACTGAGCAGTAAATGTGATTGCTAAGATTTTGCTTCACAGTACTTTTGCTGACTGGGGGATCAGGAGGGATCAGGAGTAATCCCCTAAGGTAAAGTGTCAGGTATCAGGCATGACTCAGGTGAGGGGACTGATGTCTTTATACTGTCAGACAAACCAGCTGAATAATCAGGTGACAGCAGGTAGTTTGCAGCATGTAATAGGGTGGAGAGGAGCTCACAGTGTCCGCTATATAGGGGTTGCTGAGTATGGTATACATGTAATTTTTAACATTACAGACTTAGCTTTTGGCTTCTGCCAATGCACATCCATCTGTTATAAGTGTGTGTCTGCTATAAGGGTGTCTCTTTTAAGTGGGCTCCACTATATTATAAAAAATAAAACATAAATGATTGTGTGCTTATGAAGTTTTTTCCACACCTTCTATGTGTGATGACGGCATAAACCTCTCGAGCTTCACTCTGGGGTTTTATGGATCATTACACACCTCGAGTGTTTAAAAGAACTTCTTACAAAATGTGTCAAAAATTTTCTGTAATATGATTGGCTGATACAGTTTTCCAGCTTTGTCCTTATCAGGACATAACTTTACAACCGACACTACTTGTGCCAACCAAAACGCAGCACAAGGTGAAATCAGTGTGTGCCACCATTCTCCTGCTGCAGCGCCCTTGCTAGCATTTCACAGTAGAAAGACAGGCTTGGTCTCCAAAGCTATGCTGTCCGACATTAAAAACACTCACTCTCTGCTCCCCCCCACACACAGACAAACTGTCTAATTTTGTTCCAAGTGCACAGCATAGTAGGATGTCCATGAAAGATTTGTAAATGAAACTGTGACCTCTACTCCTTCTGTTCACAAAAGAAACAACAATGATGGGCCATAGTAGGCGCCACCACGAAATGTTTAAAATCACACCACAGACCCACTCCTCCATGGACCGTTACATGTTGTAAACAAAATGAATAAAAAAAAAAAACACTGAGCACAGACTCGCTCCTCCTCAGCTTACCCAGCTACCCATTCACCAGCAAGAGCAACCCACCTATATTTTGTTTTCTTTAGACAGCAGTTTGTTGTGGGCCAGCAATACTGCTCATAGCTCTTTTCCTCAGGTCCCTCCCCCAGCACTTCCCCATGCTGTAAGCCCCCTGGGTATAACCAGAGCTGCTTTCCTCTCTAGCAGCCTCGCATTGTGCATGCTGCAACTTTGGGTTTTGAAAGATATGGTCAGTCTGAGAGACACGGTGAAGGAGAAACCATTTGGAGCTATGGTGACTGTAAAGGGACACACTTGCAAACAGGCTCAGTCTCTGTAAAACCACGTTGATAGTAAAACCTAAAAATAGTATATCCCTGTCTGTGTGGGAGCTAACCTGAGCACTATGTGTATTTGGGAAGTGGGGAGCACTATGTGTTTTAGAGGGATCCCTCTACTGGCCTACTACTCAATGTCAAACACACAACAATACAGTAATACAGGAGCTATTTTTCCTATTACCACTATGAAAAAATCTCCTTTTTTTAAAAATTAAGGACATGTATTTATTTATGTAACCCCTAGATGGCGCTATCCCAGGGGCTACTACCCCTGCCTGATTTGCCACTAACAGGTTGAGGGGCCTGGATCCAATGGCGGGTGCCTCCACCCAGAGGTCAGAGTTTGCAATAGTTAAACTTACTTGGTCACAGCCCTCTGGGACACTGCAACCCCTTTCTTCCCACTCAGGTGGCCACACAATATATCAGAATTACCTTCACAGTATACACTTACCCCCAGGGCTGGTTCAGGCACTGGGACCTCCTGTAAAATAAGACACAGTGCAACAATCACAGTACAATACTTAATATAGACAAATCTCAGGCAGTATAACTTTGCTGAAACAAGCAGCTCGGATTTATTTAGGGGAATATAACAAGGACAGGGAAATCAGGTTAATTAGCTTATCACTTTACTCATCTACCTATGGCTCTGTGCACAGGCCTATCCCTACCAGTTACTGTCCCTGGGGTACCCAAGCCCTAGTGGCTAGTCCAAACCGTGGCAGCTGGTAGGGCCCTTTCCCACAGAGAAAAAGAAAATTAGTTTAAACAGTCAGCAGTACAGTGATTCCATTTGGATTCAATGTGGCAACTCAACAGGGAGCGACCCTGAATTAGTACTCACGACCTCCAAACAAGATAGGGTCCTTCAATGTCAGCAGGGCTACTCTTGAGCTCCACGAGACTCTCACACATTTATATGGCAAACTGCAACAGGCAAAAGTCCTTTAATGGCATCAGGGATTCACTTGAGCTAACCAAGCCTCCTCACACATTTATATGGTGAACAGTAACAGGCAAAAGTCCTTTAATGGCAGCAGGATTCACTTGAGGTACACAAGCCTTCTTCACACATTTATATGGTAAAACAGAAAGTACTATACCAGGCAGGCTGCTTCTATCCCGATCGCAATTACTGCACAATACCCGGAGAACACACAGCAGATTCAGTTCCTGACAGACAGAGTGCAATTCAAGCAATTTCTCCAGTCTTCTACAGGGTGAGCCTGGTTTCTACTCTTCAGATATCCTTTGATTCTCTTCACAGGACGGATTCAGTCCTAACAAGCAGTTACACAAGCTGCAGACCGGAACTCTGGGCCTTACACACGCTTCCCGACTAAAACTGCACACTGAAAAGCACAGGGCTCCTTCCTTCTTCACTGCCAGAGCTCAACTGAAACTCCAACAGACAAAACCTGGCACTTCCTTTGAGTTCCTCCCAGTTCTTGACTGGATTGGCTGTCACTCACAATAGACTGCCCTGTTGGTCCAAAAAGGCACAAGTCTAAACTACATCTCCCAGAGTCACTGCCCATACAATCCTCTTGTGGCTGGCTCAGATTATGAGTCCAAGTTCTGATTCGGCCCAAGGCACCATTTTAGAGCTAGCTTACCCCACACTGATTGGTCCAGGTCAGCAGTTCAAAACCAGAATGGGGAACTAGGCAGACACAGTTCTGACTGCAAAGAAAGCAGGTTAGACAAACTGTAATTTCATTATTACTCTAAATGATTTCTGGCAAACAGTTACATCTTTCAGATAGGTTCCCTTTGCACTCTAGTGACTGCAAAATGGAGTGAATTGGCAGTAGCTCGAGTGGTACTCAATCAAAGAAACACACAGTCCCCCTTATAAACTAATTATGTCTGCAAGCAGACAGCTCTTAAAGAGACAGTACCAGAGGTTCTAAAACACCACTGATAAATGGCTTAAACACCAAACACCATTCAGGCTTGGAGCATTCAAGCAAGCTCCTGAAGTCTTTGGGAACCCCATTTGCAGGGGGTTACACCTTCCTGGTTCTGGGAAAGCTTGACGTCCGGCTAAGCAAGTACTTCTACAAGTTTCAACTGCAACCATATACATTTGCATTAGGCTCGCATATGTAATCATCAGTCAATATATCATTTTACCAAGAACACATTTTAACATTGCAGTACGCCACTTACACAGTATTATATACATTGTACCATAACTCAAGTTATTACCTCTTGAACATGAAACCTGAAGAGAGGGGGCCTTCCCTGTCAGTTACCTTGGGGCTGGATGGGGCAAGGGCACCATACTTAGAGGGCAACACAAGTAACTTGAGTTAGCACTGACGCTCAGTTTGGGCAATGAGCTCGGGACACATAAACTCCTTTATGGACAACATTGAGAGGCAGATCCACTGGCCGGCCCAGGGAATCATAACTGAGGGTGCACCACAGGCTTTACAGCTCTAATCAGTCTTTTCTGAGGGGAACTGTTACAGTCTCTGCACTCTGAGCCTCATTTTCAGCATTGTCCTCACTTGTCAGGAGTCTCCATGGGGGTAGAGAGGCTAGAACTTGGGGCACTTTCAGCTCCAGGAGTTACAGTTTCTGAGTCCACAACATTTGCCTCGCATGGAGAGCTTTCGGACACTGGCAGTGGACTGTCAGGCACTCAAAATACTCTTCTTGTTCTGGTGTATCACCAGTCTGACCTAATCCATCATTTTCCTCCCCTGAAAGCTCAAACAGTTCAACCATGCACAATGATTCCATTTCATCTGATCTGATGTTTGCACTTCACTTTCTGGGAGCATTGGCTCAGAGACGAAGCTGGGGCTTGGACAGTCCAGAAGGCCCAGCTTCATCTCCAGTATTGACTAGGGATTGCCCTGAAATAATTGACTCAGTTCTGAAGAAGGATAGTATTCAAAGTCACTCTCACTTTCTTCCGATATGGACTGACAGTCATGCTCAACTGGGACTTGTGGAGGGAACACTTTAACTTTGCTTCTGTAGGTGCAGACTTTCTTGATCTTTTCTTAGCAGCAGCTCTAGTCACTGGTCCAGAGGGCATCTTCTAGGGCTCAGACTCAATTAAGATTTGTCCAATGGGCAGTAAATGATTTCTATGCATTGTTTTTACATCTTTTGAATTATTCTCAGGCCTTACTTTGTACACTGGCAGATCATCTAGTTTGCTCACTACAATGTGAGGGAGATGGTGCTATCTGTCAGCAATCTTGTGCTTGCTGCAGTCCCAGATTTCTTAGCAATACCCGATCTCCTCCTGGAGTTCCTGTAGCTTCACCTTTTATCATACCTTCTTTGTTGGCCAGATTTCTTTTGGCAGCCTGGTTTGAGCCAGTTGGTACGCATGAGTTAGCTGGGCCTTTAACTTTTGCACATACTGTAAATAGTTGTCAGCTTGAACCCCATCAGAGAGACCCAAAACACACATCTACTCGGTAGTCGAGCTTCTTCCAACACTAGGTAGGGGAGAACCCAGTGGCGCCACTTTGATGCAGTTATAAGCATGTACCAGGGTGCTAATTTGTTGGCTCCATCTAGTCTTGTCCTTTGGGTGCAGGGTGCCTAGCATATCTAGCAAAGTGTTGAAACGCTCAGGCTGTGGGTCCCCTGGGGTGGTAAGGAGTGGTTCTGGACTTTCTCCTCCCCACAGAGAAAGCATCTCTTTGATCAGACGACTCTCAAAGTCTCTCCTTGATCAGAATGGATTCTTTGTGGAGCCCCATAGTGAACAAAAGTTTCTACAAGTACTTTGGCTACAGTGGATGCTTTCTGGTCTTTGGTGGGAAAGCTTGGGCATATCTCGTGAAATGGTCAGTGACCACCAGCACATTACTGATATTTCTTTGATCTGACTCCAAACTCAGAAAATCAATACAGACCAGCTCCATGGGTGCACTGGTGGTTATGTTAACAAGGGGCAGCCCTCTGGGGCAAAGCTTTCTCTGTAAGCAGCGACTACAAGTTCAATGTGTTGCTCCACATCAGCCCCATCTTAGGCCAATAGAATCTGGATCTCACCAAGTCAAGTGTTCTGTCTATACCAAGGTGCCCCATGTGGTTGTGCAAGGACCTCAATACTGAGTCTCGAAGGCAGTGGCAGCACCAGTTGTTGTTTGTCTACTTGTCCCCTCTGTCTACTGTTTCTCTGTATAACAGTTTATTGATCAGTTTCAACTTAGGACCTTCTTTGTATTACAGTGCAGTTCTCAAATCAGTGGAGCATAATTTGGACACATCTTTTCCTGCATAGAGGGCTTCTAAAGCTGATTTGATCATAGGATAGCAGGATTGAGCCAGCCGAATACTGTC
The DNA here is from genome assembly GCA_016271365.2 of Neoceratodus forsteri. Taxonomy (NCBI): domain Eukaryota; kingdom Metazoa; phylum Chordata; order Ceratodontiformes; family Ceratodontidae; genus Neoceratodus; species Neoceratodus forsteri. The sequence goes on from CM057453.1 coordinate 1,271,451,434, forward strand.
ATTGTCCAGCTGAGGCAGTGCACCAATGTCTATTGCAGAAAAGTGGAAATAAGCAGCAGGTATGCAATTCTCAGAGGGTCCCAAGTAATCCACTATGCAGTCCATCATGGCCGGACATTTGTTCCTCCCTGTCAAACTTCCGCAGAGTGCTCGAATGTCAGGTTCTGCCAATTGACCCAATCATTCTGGGGAACAGGCCTCCGGAGAGAGATCAGCATCTATGTGGTTCAGACCTGCTCAGTATTCGAGAGCATAGTCATATGTAGATAATGCAGAAAGCTACCTGTGGCCAGTGGCATCCAACTTAGCTGAGGTCTGCACATAGGTCAAAGGATTATTGTCAGTTTTACTAGTATTTTAGCCCCATACAAATACTCATGGAATTGGTCAACAATAGCCACTTCAAAGCTAGGAACTCTAACTTATGTCAGGATAGTTCTTTTCGGATGGGGTAAGGCTTCTACTGGCAAAGGCCACTGGTCTCAGGCCATTCTCGTGTTCTTGGTACAACACAGCCCCCAACCTTGCAAGCTAGCATCAGTGTGAGGACGTAAGGTTTTCTTGGATCAGCATAGGCCAGCACTGGAGCAGGTGTTGATATATGATCTCATGAAAAGCAGTCTCATTAATCAGGAGTCCAGCGGCCCCAAATACTTCACTCGGATGAAAATACACTCTTTCAGTCTTGAGGGACGCTGACTTTGGTATTTTTGTGGTTGGGGATACCTTGAGTAAGGTTATAAAGGGCGGATCACTCTTGAATAGTCCTTGATGAACGCATAATAACCACAGAATCCCAGGAATCTTTGCAGTTCTTTAGATTTTGGGCTGTGGCCAGGTGGTAAAGGCCTCAACTTTACTTGGGTCGGTCTCTATTCCCTCGTGGATACTATGTGTCCCACATACTTTACTGATGTTTGAAAGAATTGACACTTATCAATGGATAGTTTAAGGCCAAAGTCCTCCAGTCAGTCCAATACCTTAAATAATCTGCTCTCATGTTCCTCCAGTGAGCTGCCAAACACAATAACATCATCTAGGTATACCAGGCACTTAGTAAGTTCATGTCCCCCACTGCACGCTCCATCAATCGTTGAAAAGTGGCTGGGGCACCTGAAATCCCTTGTGGCATCCTCATGAATTCATAGAAGCCAAGCGGGCAGATAAAGGCTGTCTTCTCACGGTCCTCTGGGGCCATCGGGATCTGGTAGTACCCACTGCGGAGATCCAACACAGAGAACCACTTGATCCCGTTTAGGTAGTCCAAAGCATCCTGAATGCGGGGCATTGTGTACTGATCAGGGATAGTCCGCCGGTTTAAGGTACGATAATCCACACACATCCTTACTGTCCCATTCTTTTTCCTCACTACTACAATGGGGAAGCATAAGGGCTTCTGGATTCTTGTATTACACCAGCAGCTAACATCTCTTGCAGATGCCGACCACATTATCTATGTCAGCAGGTGCCAGGCTGCCGAGACCTCTCATGAAATGGTCTTTGGCCATGCAGCCGGATATTGTGCTCAGCTTCTTGCACGCATCCTACGTCCCATTCCTTTAAAGAAAACACCTGGTCTCTCTGGGCAAGCTTCTCACTGATCCTCACTTTCCATTCAGCTGGCAATGGGGAGTCACCGAAATCAAACAAGTCAGGCGTTACTCTGTCATTCTTCCTAGAACTCTTGCTGCTGGGTAGCACTGCAGTGTCTGCACAATGCACATTAGCCAGGATGCAACCTCTATTTACTCGAATGTCTCTTTCAGACACATTATGAACTTGGACCATTACCCTTCTGGCATAAGCATGGGCTCTAGCGGGCAAAATACTAGGCTTGACCAGCAGTCCCTCTGGCAATTTTCCATCGCCTGGTGCATCCAACATTAATATTTTATTCTTAACATCCTTTCTGATATGGACCTCTCCTGTAAGGTACACTGGGCATTTGGCGCCAGGATCAGAGACTCAGGATCCTTCTTCCATACAATTCGACGGTTCCTGGTTCTATTTTTCAGCATCTCTCTGTGCCCTCATAGGCCTTCTTAATTAAAGCCGAACTCTTAAAGCTCTACTAGTCTTTGACCCTGTTTTTTATAACATAACTGTGCCAGCCTTCCAACATATGAGCATTTGTTCCAATCAACAAAGAGACACCATCATACAGTCCAGTGGGGGGGGACACACTAAGGCTAGGGTCTCTACTTGTTCAGCCACTCCAGCCATGGAGGTTGGGAAAGACAGCCAAATTCGGATGTACCCGGAATAGGGGTAGGACTTCTCACTTAACCCCCATACATGCAGTCCTTCTAATGGTTGTAAGGGTATGTCTGACAAATACTTGATACCAATCTTGGAACATAATTGTCACTTGGGAGCCACTGTCTAATACAGCTCTGTGGACACTCCATTCACCTTTCAGTGGTCTCCATGGAGGGACCCACTATTCTGGACCAGTCTGGAGAGGTGGTAGTGGGGGCCTGGGCAACTGACCTTGCCACAAAAAGACGTGAGTTATCATTTTTTGTGCCCTCACTGAGATCATTTTGTGCACCTCTTAACCTCTGATTTGTTCTCCGAAGCTCTCCTTGTAGCCTATATGCAACTTTGTCAGTGTCTTTTGGGGACCGGCATTCCCTCTTCATGTGCCCATCCTTCCCGCAATTATAGCAAAACATACTTTCTGGAGTTTGAGCTGGCCGAGGCGCCACACTGGGAGCCAGGGCAGCGGTACTACTAACTGGAAACCTTGGTGCCATCTCTGTCTGTGGTGTGATAAGCATTTGGAGACATCTCATCAGTTTCTCTACTTCCATGGTCAAGGAATTGAGTTTGGAGCTGTTATCAGCAGGAGATACATGGGTGGGTACCCCCACCCCCATAGCAGATGCAGTCGGATATAGGTCAGAGCCCGTACTTGCAGGCTTGGCCTTCATAAAGGACTGTTTTTGAATTCCTGGATCTCTCTCAACAGTTCACCCATTGTGACATATCTTTTCCTTGTCAGAGCACTCATTGACTGTCAACCTCTGCCCTGAACTTCACTTGATGGGTCACCCTCAGTCACTCGGGTCGTAGCCACAGCTGTTGGCGCAGGTCCCTCCCGAGGTCGCCTTTTCTCAACTCCTCGAATTTCTCTCATTAACTCATCATAGGAGGGTGGGGATTCCAGTCGATTTGCCAGGCGTAACTGAAGCAACAGCAGTTCTGAGAAGGGGACAGACTTAAGGATTCTGTCCAGTCTGGTTCGGTCCAGTTCAATCGCTGGCAAACTACCCTTTCTGAGGCATTCTTGCAACAATTTTTCCAGCCGAGATACATACACAGACAACAACTCCTTGGTATTGTTGTGCATTTCTTACTCTCCACCATAGGTCCTCATGAGAATCTGGGCTCTATACACATTCTCCAAGGCATCAAGATAGGCCTGTGCAGTGGCTTCAGGGTTACTGGCCCGTTTAGCATGGATGGTAGCCAGGGCAGGACCTCGAGGCTCTCACTAACCCTCTTTCGCTGCTTCCAGCATTGCCATTCTAGCAATTTGGGGGCAACATAGTCTATCCAGGTCTCCCAGTCATCCTCCCCTTGGGGGATGGGGAGGGTACCAGAGAAGATCCTCAACCTTCGGTAAGACTCGTGACTAATGGCAGGTGCAGAAATAGGAGTCTGCAATGGTTCAGCCACCATTATGGGCACTGGAGCGGGAGAGGGTGTTGGGGGAGGAACACCCCCAGGTGGCAAGAATAGTTTCTTCAAGTCCTCCACAGTTTTCCCTTCTCCCAGCAACCATTTAGCAAATTTCTCCTCAAAAGTTTCAGATAGTGGTGGGGGCTCATTCCCCCCCGGGTCTTTACTGTCCTTAGTTATCACTCTCCCAAGCAGTGAGGGCTCCTCTGGGGTAATGGTCTGTGGCACTTTGGAGCTATCTATGGATCCTTAAACCTACTAGGGCCAGAAAAGTGTGGGTGAGCAGATTAGCATTCGACCCACCACCACAGGGTTTTGTAAACCTTCCACCTTGGAAAGTACTCCCTGTACAATGTCCGTATTGATACCCAAGGGGATGTCCAGTATAAGCATAGCATTTTGGGGGTCGATCTCCTCCCAGTACACCACTCCACCAGCTGGTGCACTGCCACTTCTGTCGGGTACCCATTTTTTTTAACAGTGGTTCGAAAATATGGCCACTAGAGGACACACAATCCCAGTGGTGAGCCTCCAAGATGTAACCCCTAGATGGCGCTATCCCAGGGGCTACTACCCCTGCCTGATTTGCCACTAACAGGTTGAGTGGCCTGGATCCAATGGCGGGTGCCTCCACCCAGAGGTCAGGGTTTGCAATAGTTAAACTTACTTGGTCACAGCCCTCTGGGACACTGCAAACCCCTTCCTTCCCACTAGTGGCCCACACAATATATCAGAATTACCTTCACAGTATACACTTACCCCAGGGCTGGTTCAGGCACTGGGACCTCCTGTAAAATAAGATGCAGTGCAACAATCACAGTACAATACTTTAACATAGACAAATACCTCAGGCAGTATAACTTGCTGAAACAAGCAGCTCGGATTTATTTAGGGGAATATAACAAGGACAGGGGAAATCAGGTTAATTAGCTTATCACTTTACTCATCTCATTTATGGCTCTGTGCAAGGCCTATCTCTACCAGTTACTGTCCCTGGGTACCCAAGCCCTAGTGGCTAGTCCAAACTGGTGGTAGCTGGTAGGGCCCTTTCCCACAGAGAAAAGAAAATTAGTTTAAACAGTCAGCAGTACAGTGATTCCATTTGGATTCAATGTGGCAATTCAACAGGAGCGACTCTGAATTAGTACTCACGACCTCCAAACAAGATAGGGTCTTTCAATGTCAGCAGGGCTACTCTTGAGCTCCACGAGACTCCTCACACATTTATATGGCAAACTGCAACAGGCAAAAGTCCTTTAATGGCATCAGGATTCACTTGAGCTAACCAAGCCTCCTCACACATTTATATGGTGAACAGTAACAGGCAAAAGTCCTTTAATGGCAGCAGGATTCACTTGAGGTACACAAGCCTCTTCACACATTTATATGGTAAAACAGAAAGTACTATACCAGGCAGGCTGCTTCTCTATCCCGATCGCAATTACTGCACAATACCGGGAGAACACACAGCAGATTCAGTTCCTGACAGACCGAGTGCAATTCAGCAATTTCTCCAGTCTTCTACAGGGTGAGCCTGGTTTCTACTCTTCAGATATCCTTTGATTCTCTTCACAGGATGGATTCAGTCCTAACAAGCAGTTACACAAGCTGCAGACCGAACTCTGGGCCTTACACACGCTTTCCCGACTAAAACTGCACACTGAAAAGCACAGGGCTCCTTCCTTCTTCACTGCCAGAGCTCAACTGAAACTCCAACAGACAAAACTGGCACTTCCTTTGATTCCTCCCAGTTCTTGACTGGATTGGCTGTCACTACAATAGACTGCTCCTGTTGGTCCAAAAGGCGCAAGTCTAAACTACATCTCCCAGAGTCACTGCCCATACAATCCTCTTGTGGCTGGCTCAGATTATGAGTCCAAGTTCTGATTCGTCCAAGGCACCATTTTAAAGCTAGCTTACCCCACATTGATTGGTCCAGTTCAGCAGTTCAAAACCAGAATGGGGAACTAGGCAGACACAGTTCTGACTGCAAAGAAAGCAGGTTAGACAAACTGTAATTTCATTATTACTGTAAATGATTTCTGGCAAACAGTTACATCTTTCAGATAGGTTCCCTTTGCACTCCTAGTGACTGCAAAAATGGAGTGAATTGGCAGTAGCTCGAGTGGTACTCAATCAAAGAAACACACAGTCCCCCATGCAAACTAATTATGTCTGCAAGCAGACAGCTCTTAAAGAGACAGTACCAGAGGTTCTGAAAACACTCACTGATAAATGGCTTAAACGCCAAACACCATTCAGGCTTGGAGCATTCAAGCAAGCTCCTGGAAGTCTTTTGGGAACCCCCATTTGCAGGGGGGTTACATTTATTTTTTTATATTTACTTGGGGGACCTATTTTATAAGTGCAATAAGACATTCTGAGGTGTGGGTTATGGCTTGATAAGAGCACTTCTTATGTGCTAAAAGCACTCCGAACAAACTCCTTGTACCTCATAATGCAAATGGGGCATGTTCTTATCAGGCCATAACCCACACATCATCATGTTTATTCGCTTGCAGAACACACAATCATTCATGCATTATTCTCTGCGATTTATGTTATTTGTTTTTAAATGCTTAGATACATTTTTATAATGGAGCTGTTTCTGCTGCAGTCTTGTGGGTCCATATTTTTGGGTTTATTATTTTTTTCTTTATGTTTTTCATGTGTGACAATGCGCAACCTCGCCATGGGATTCAGGATCAGCTTTGAGGTGGTTAAGGAGTCTCAGGAAGACCAGTTTGTTAACATCAAACCAAGCAGGTATATTTCTATTTTCTTAATATGGTTGGTGACACAGAGCTTTGGGCTTCTGCCCTTTTCCTTTTTAAGCCCCACTGGGGAAAAAGAAACAAAAACAGAAATAAAGAGGCCTAGCTCCGGGTGTTAGTGCTGACTAAACAATCCCCGACCCTAACTAGAAACCCCCCCTTTCCAGAAGGCTAGACCTTCTGGAAGAACACAAACAGTAAAATGGAAAACTCACAATGGAAATAACTTTTTTCTTTTTGGCCTAATTCAGGAGACTAATCTCCTGAGGGTTGCTTAAGGGACTCCTGTTCTGGAACACATCCAAGCAGCTTGTCAGCCATCTACCCCTGCAGCAACTGCCTGCTGGCTTTTCCTTCCTGTTTTTAAAGCTCTCCTGTCTGTGCAGCTGCAGCTAATCAGCCAAATCAACTGCAGCTGTACCCTGACTATCTTACTGTGGGAAACCCCCTCCCCTCCAGTACCTGAGTTTACCACACATCCCCCTCCCCAGCTCAACACTATAGGGTTGGGCAGCCTGTGCCGGGAGGTAGGGTCTTCAGGAAAGTCCGTCCGCATTTCCATTCGGTGTCCCTGCTCTGTGGTGGACCACAAAGTGGTACAGTTGTAGTTCAAGGAACCATCTCATCACTCTGGCATTTTTTTTCCCTGTTTGTTTGCATCCACTTGAGTGGCACATGGTCCATCACCAGAGTGAACTTGTGACCTAGTAAGTAGTGTCTGAGGGTTTCTGTCACCCACTTCACTGCAAGGCAGTCCTTTTCCATTACGGCGTACCACAGTTCACGGTGTAACAACTTCCTACTTAGGTACAGGATGGGGTGCTCTTCACCTGCTACCACCTGCGAGAGTACTGCCCCTAATCCAACATTCGAGGAATCTGTTTGCAGAATGAATTCTTTATCGAAATCTGGGGAGACCAGTACCATATCAGAACAGAGGGTCGTCTTGAGGTCAGTGAGTGCCTCATCCGCTGCTTCCGACTACCTCACGATGTTCGGTGCTCTTGGCCTGGTTAACTCTGTTAATGGAGCGGCCCAAGTGGCAAAATGAGGGATGAACCTTCGGTAGTAACCGACTAACCCTAGGAAAGCCCTCACTTGCTTCTTCTTGTTTGGTTGGGGCCAGTTTTGAATTGCTTCTACCTTCTTCACCTGGGGTTTCACCAATCCCCATCCAACCACATAGCCCAAGTATTTTGCCTCTGACAAACCAATCCTACATTTGGCGGGGTTTGCTGTCAACCTGGCTTCTCGTAACATATCTAGTACGGCCTCAACCTTCCGAAGGTGAGTTTCCCAGTCCGTACTATGAATGACCACATCATCGATATAGGTGGCAGCATAGTGAGAATGTGGGCGCAGCAGTCGGTCCATCATGCACTGAAAGGTCACAGGTCCTCCATGCAGACCAAATGGGAGGACTTTGTAGTGGTATAAACCCCCCCAGGGTGATGAAGACGGTCTTCTACTGGGCTGCCCTTGTGAGTGGGATCTGCCAGTATTCCTTCATAAGGTCCATTGTGGAGAGGTATCTGGCCTGCCCCAACTGGTCGATCAGTTGGTCGATCCTAGGTATGGGGCATGCACCAAACTGTGATACCTCGTTTAGTTTCCTGAAATCATTACAGAACCTCCAAGTATTATCTGGTTTTGGCACAAGGACGATGGGGCTTGACCATTCACTATGGGACTCTTCTATGACATCGGGCTTCAACATCCTCTCAACTTCAGCTCAGATTTCTTTCCTCTTGGCCTCTGGGATACAGTAGGGTCTTTCCCTTATCCTTATGCCCAGAGCTGTCACAATGTTGTGGTAAGCTGCAACTGTCTGACCAGGTCGTTCAGAGAACACATCCCTGTTTCGCTGAACCATTTCCACTGCTTCTTTGTACTGTGTAGGAGACAGCTCGGGTGAGATATGGACTTGCCCCTCTGTTTTATCTTCTGCCGAGGTTACAGCCAACGAGACACAGTAGGCCTCTCGGTCTTGCCACACCTTCAGGAGGTTAATATGGTATATTTGGAACTTCCTCCTGTGATTGGGTTGGCTTACTTTATAGTTCACGTCACAAACAGCTTCCACAACCTCGTATGGACCCTGCCACCTGGTGAGCAGTTTGCTTTCTACTGTGGAAACCAGGACTATCACCTGATCCCCCGGCTGGAACTTCCGGATCCTCGCCTGACAGTGATAATAAGACCGTTGGGTCTCTTGGGCCTTTTCTAAGTGTTCCTGGACAATAGGAGTGACCCTGGCCAACCTTTCCTGCATTTGGGAGATATACCCAATCACACACTGGCTCCTTGTGGCGGTTGACCTTCCCAGTCCTCCTTTAGAATATCGAGGATACCCCAGGGCCTGCGGGCATATAACAACTCGAAGGGGGAGAATCCAGTGGATGCCTGTGGGACCTCTCAGATAGTGAGCATTAAGTAGTGAAGGAGTAAGTCACAGTCCTTTCCGTCTCGGCTCACGACTTTCCACAACATCCCCTTCAAAGTCTGACTAAATAGTTCGACCAGACCATCTGTCTGGAGGTGGTACACTGAGGTCCTCAGGGCTCGGATCTTGAGGATTCTGCAAAGTTCCTTCATTAAATGTGAGACAAAGGGAGTACCCTGGTCCATCAGTATCTCCTTTGGGAATCTGAGCCTCATGAAGACTTGAATGAGCTCTCAGGCAATCGACTTTGAGGCCGTGTTACGGAGCGAGCTCGCTTCCGGATATTTTGAAGCATAGTCTACAATGACCAGGATGTGTTGGTGGCCCCAGGCTGACCTGTCTAGGAGGCCTACCATGTCCATCACAATCCTTGTGAAGGGTTCATCAATGATCGGCAAGGGCACCAACAGGGCTCTTAACTTCGGCCGTGGGGATGCCAACTGCCATTCTGGGCATGAAGCACAGTACCTCCTTACCTCGGTGTAAATTCCAGGGCAGTAGAATCTTCAGAGTATGCGGCGCAGTGTTTTTTTGACCCCAAGGTGTCCTCCGAGAAGGTGAGTGCGTACCAACTCCAGTACCGCCTTCCTGTGCTGGCAGGGGACCAGCAACTGTTCCACATCATGTTCTTCATCCAGTATCACTCGGTATAGGAGGTCATTATTTAATGTGAAATACAGTCCAGGTCCCTTGGCTTTGCCTTTTACCGGCACCCCGTTAATCTCTACAACCTCTGACCGGATATTCTGAAAGAGAGGCTCGTCTATTTGGTCCCAACCAAAGTTCCTGGATGCTATCCCGAGAGTACTCAATTCAGGGGGATTCAACTCTATGTTCACTTCTGGGTCTTCCTCTTCCTCCCTACAACTCTCCCCTGGGGCACCAGACTGCTCACCCTGTTGTCCCTCTGGGAGCGGGGTTCTACCTCCCATCAGTATGGACCTGCCATTGGCAGCCAGAATCTTGGTCCCTAACTTTTTACAATCCCTGCATTCCTTTTATGATTTCTGGGACTTTCCTGCCTCCCCATACAACTCGGGGTCCCAATGCATGTAAGGGAAATAATCGTGTGACTCCTCCGACCCCTCGGGGAATCCTAGCATCATAGCCTCGGTTACTGGGGCCCTGGCCTCCCAGGTTCCCCCCTCATGGAGTAATGTCTCAAACCCTGGGAAATCTCGACCCACCGGGACAGGATGCGCCAATCGAGGGAGGACCCCCACTGTGACTTGCCTCTCCTCCCCCTGTGCTTCCATGGTAACTAGTGCCGTGGGGTAATAAAACACTGTGCCATGGACACAGGTGATCCTGGTACATTTCTGGAAATTAATTTGAGAGGGTTGCACCAAACTGCGAACTATAAGGGTGACCTCACTCCCCGAGTTGACAAGGGCCATAACGGCCTGTCCGTTTACCTTAACCACCTGGGTAAATCGGTGTGAAGTGGCGACCACCCCTACCACATTAATCAAATGGCAATCACTCTATGGAGATCCACTCCAGTTGCACTGCATTGGTTCGACCACATTGGGGCAGTTGGCAATTACATATTCCCGCTCCCCGCATCCACAACAGCAGTAGCATTCTCAAGGTGACCCTGGACCCTTTCAGCTTCTAGGGGAGGTCAGGTCCCCCTCTCTTTTTGAACCTGAAAGTCCCTTTGTGGTCTCAGACCACTCTTCGGTATTCCTTCTTCCGGGCCCTGTCTGGTCCGACCATTTGGGGAGTCAGTATCTCTGGTTTGTAGTCCGCCCCAAGTCCCGGGGGTAGCTGACCCCAACATCAGGGGAAAGTTCCTTCATGGCATAATGCCTCTCCACCAAGGCTACCAGTTCATCACAGGAAGCGGGGTTGGCCTGTCCAACCCACTGCCATAGGCTGGGTAGTAGTCCTCTTAAGAACTGGTCCATTATCAGGAGCTCTATGATGTTGGCAGTGCTATGGAGCACGGGTCACAACCACTTCTTGGCCAAGTGGAGGAGATCATACATCTGCGACTGTGGCTTCACCAACTCCTTTAATCTCCAGTTGTGGTACCTCTGGGCTCGAAGGGCTGGAGTCCTGCCAGCACGGGCCAAGATTTCTTCCTTCATCCTTGGATAGTCAGTGGTGACTACCTCATCCAGATCATAATACGCCTTCTGGGCCTCGCCGTACAAAAACAGAGCTAAAATGCTGGCCCACTGTTCCTGAGGCCATGATTTACGAGTAGCCATCCTTTCAAAAGTGAGCAAATATGCTTCAATGTCGTCAGTCATCGTCATTTTCTGCAGACAGTGGGAAGCCTGTATAGTCCGGTAACCCTCTGGGGTAGGCCCTCCTGGGTGACCTTCTGCCGGCGTGATCTCGATGAGATGCTTTACCATATCCTGGAAGACAGCGTGGTCCTGGGCCATCTATGTGAGCAGCAACTGGTTTGTCTCTCGTTGAGCCTGTGTAGCTTTCTGCTGGGCTGCCATAGCCTGGATCAAGGCTTTCACCATGTCCTCCATGCCTGGTCTCCTTTACTCCAGGGTGGTTCAGATTCCAGCCAAATTCTACACCAACCTGATCCCACTCTGACACCACGTGTGGCAAGGCGCAACCTCGCCATGGGATTCAGGATCAGCTTTGCAGTGGTTAAGGAATCTCAGGAAGACCAGTTTGTTAACATCAAACCAACCAGGTATATTTTTATTTTCTTAATATGATTGGTGACACAGAACTTTGGGCTTCTGCCCTTTTCCTTTTTAAGCCCCATTGGGGAAATTGAAACAAAAACAGAAATAAAGAGGCCTAGCTCTGTGTGGGAGTGCTGACTAGACAATCCCATCCCTAACTAGAAACTCTCCTTTTCCAGAAGGCTAGACCTTCTTGAAGAACACAAACAGTAAAATGGAAAACTCACAATGGAAGTAACTTTTTTTCTTTTTGGCCTAATTCAGGAGACCAATCTCCTGAAGGTTGCTTAAGGGACTGCTGTTCTGGAACACATCCAAGTAGCTTGTCAGCCATCTACCCCTGTAACAACTGCCTGCTGGCTTTTCCTTCCTGTTTTTAAAGCTCTTCTGTCTGTGCAGCTGCAGCTAATCAGCCAAATCAGCTGCAGCGGTACCCTATCTTACTCAGGGAAAACCCCTCTCCTCCAGTACCTGAGATTACCACACGTTTTATCCACAAGTACTCCTATAAGGAATGGGGGTTCTTTAGCTTTAATAGGAACTGCTCAGTTAACATTTCAGGGTGGGTGGAGCTGTGCCGTTTCCTTGATTAAGGAGTCACTTTTAAATCTAATTCTTCTGGTATGTCTGACTCTACATGGATTTTGATTTCCTCCTCCCTGATTTCTGATTATTTTGCTTTAGTTGGTTTTAAATACACTCAGTTGCAGGTGTTTAATTTTAAATGTTATTTTATTGGTTTGCCAGTTTCTTTAATTGAATGGAGATGCAATTATCCTTTACCTACAATTTTTTGTTGTGTTTGGCCTCTTGATTCTTTCTAGGGAGGATGAATCTAATTCTGGTCCAGGAAATATAAACTTTTACCACCAAACTTTCTCACATAACCTATCTATTTTGTATACCAACGTTAGCAGCTTCCTTGCCAAGAGGGATCAATAGTCAACAAACCTTCTATTTTTACAGTCTCTGAGACTTGGGCAGATCCTTTAACACTGGATTCAGATTTTAATATGAAAAATATACCAGATTGCATGTCATTTAGATGTAATAGGAATAGACAGGAGGTGGTCTTGCAATTTTTGTACAGAATACAATGATTTGTGTTCCTGTGAAATCTGGTTGCTAACCTCATTTTGTCAGTGACCAAGTCATTTTTGGTAATCTTAATTATTGCATCCCTAAAACTGTTTCAAAAGTAGGGCTGGGTGAAAATGAGCAAATCCTGATTCTGTGGAATTTTCATGAAATTCCACAAAATGTCATGGCATTTGTTGGAATGCTCTGAATTTTTTAATTTGTCATAACCTGGTCAGTTTTATAACTAGAGATCTGAAGTTTGGCACACATATTGTTTGGGAGATGTCCTAAAAGGACAGCAAGTTCCATGATGTTTTCTTGAGGGGAGAGTATGTTATAAGCATTCAAAATCTGGCAGTTTATTAATTGTGTGGAAATTTCTGAAAATATTTATTTGCTTACAATTTAGCCACGTTTGTAGCTAGGTAATCGAAAATTTATATCCATACTTTCATGGAAGAATCATATAAACTGCTAAAGAGTGAGGTAATTGGTTATGTAAATAGTAAGCTACAGTTTGCATAACTGTGAAATGTAATTTTTAAATTTCCAAACATGTGAAGTCTCATAACTCAAACACCTTTACAGATAAGGATTCGAAACTTGGTACACATATCGATGGGGCTTGGTAAAGTCAGTATAATAAATATGATGCAATGTGGATGAATAATTTAGACATTCTGCAGTTCAATTAATTGCAACATATGATTTTAAAATGTCCAAATATTTGGAGGCTTATAACTCAATCATCTTTCAAGATATAGATCTGAAACTTAGTACATATCTGAACGGGCTCTGTTAAAGTCAGCATAATATACATGGTGCAATTTGGGCAAATAATTTAGAAATTTTGCTGTTTACATAATTGAGACATGTAATTTTAACATTTCCTAAAGTGTGGAGGCTTGTAACATAGACACATTTAAACACAGAGCTCTGAAACTTAGTGCACATCTGCATGGGCCATATTAAATTTCACATGCCAAATCTGGTGCAATGTGAACTAACACTTTTTGAAATTTGATGGAAATAACCAAAATCACAATTTTGGCAAATGTCACAAAATGTTCACAGAAATGTTGTTCGATTTCATGAAAGCAGATCAGTAATTTGCCAGAATTCTACTGGCAGAAGATAGATTTCACCCAGCCCTGCCCAAAATTTATTAAATATAGGTCCTTCATAACTTTTTTTTTATTGGTGCATTTTTTTACACCTCCACAGACCTGACAGGGGCTACAACCCCTCCCTCCTCCCTCAGAGGTACGTCCTCCAGCCCCTGATTGCTCTGCACGACCATCCCTGGAGTTCACCTATGGATCCCCCCCACCCCGTGGTGGGGCCAGGGTGAGGAGTACCAGCATGCTCCTCCCCCCTGGAAGCAGTAATCCAGAATCAGGGGTGGCCACACAGGATTGATCGGGTCATCATGGGTCAAGACGGGTCCCTGTTTTTCCACCAGTTTCTCCCACACCCTACGACCATGCAATGGGTGGGGAGGCTCTCTCCACCTCTGCGGAGGCAGCCAATCATCCTGTACATGGGCCAACCCCTTGAGTGGTTGTGCATCTTTACTGACACCCAGCTACCATTGGGTGGCAGTCAACAGTACACAGCAGTATCCCCCTTCCCAAGAAAGGAGAGCAGTCCTCTGGATGCTCAATCCTTCCTCCCCCAGCCAACCCCCAAGTGACCCGAGTCCATTACCGAACCCAGGTCACTGGTGTGGTGCAAGGTGTGGCGTCAAGTGCCTCAACCCTTAGTGCCACTGGGCTGGCTGGTACTTCATAATTTTAATAAGGGCTCATTTTTAAAGGACCTGGAGTCTATTAACTGGAGTTGTGTGTTTGTTTTTTCAAGTGTGGATTCTGCCTGGGAATTCTTTCTTTCTGAGTTCTCAAAAAAATGTAATGTACATGCACCCTTGATAACTAAACAAGTGTGTAATAACCATTAGCATTGGGTGATATAATGAAGTCTATAACGACTAAAGATAGCGTGTATTCCAAAACTAAGACCACTATCTCTCCTGTTGATTGGCTGAATTTTAGGAGAAGTCCAAACAGATACGTTTGGATATTTTTTTGGGGCTAAAGTCTCTTATTGTCTTTCCTTCTTGAAAGACTTTGGAACAATTCTAAAAAAATACTTGACACATCTGGATGGAATCTGGGTGACTAAAACTGATTTACCTGCAACCTAGGTTACTCACTATGGGTCTTCTATTTATTCTGGTAAAAGTATGTCTGAACTGTTAAACACAGTTTTCACTGAGGCCCCAATTTCACTGCTTTAGAAAAGTGGTTTGATCTCTGAAGGTTCTGGTTTTACTTCTGTAATTGGTCTTTTTCTGACCCACAGTTTTATTTTAAGGTTGTTGAAACTGAGGAAGTTTTCAAACTTCTGTCAGGTATGAGGATTTCTCCCTCCACTGGGATTTATGCCCTTATTTTTTGTTAAAATCTGATGCTAAGATTCTTACAGTATGTATCCTTTGGCCCATCTTTTTAATTTGCCCTTATGTTCTGAAATCTTTCCCACTGAATGAGAAAAAAAAAACTCAGTGGTTATTTCCACTCATAAAGGAAGGTCACCATCATTGGCTGGCAATTATCACTTAATCTCACTTTTGCCAGTTGTTTAGAAATTACTTGAAAAGTATACATGGTCAAATGACACTCTTTTTGTCTGCACACAATACTTTCTTCTTTTTCTGTCAGGTTTGCATTCTTCTCATCTCACCTCTACTGCTGTTCCTGGTCTTCATGATGATTCATTCTCACTCTTTAGATAACGGGTCAGGAGAGGTTGGATAATGGGTCATTAGTTGATGCTATTTTCACTGATCTTTCAAGAGTTTTTGACTTGATTAATCACGCTCTTCTTTCTTGTTTGTCTTATGTTTTTTTTTCTGACAAAGTAGTTTCTTTGTGTGAGTTTAATTTATCTATCAGAGTGCAATCTATGTCTTAGAATGAGCCTCTTTCTTCTTTTAAACATGTTTCAGTTGATGTTCCTAAGGGTTCTATTTCGGGTCATGTTCTTTTCTCGTTATGTATTAATCCCCTCCCTTTATGTTTAAAGAAGTGATATGTTAGATTATACACCAATGACACAGTTATTTACTGCGTCTTCAAGTGTTTGTCATCCCTATCTGTGCAACTACAATGAGAATTCAAACTGGTTGCCTCTTGGTTCTCAGAAAATTTCTCATTTTGAACCTAATAAAGACTAAATGTATGCTCTTCAGTGCTCCAACATCTTTGGCTAAACAATCTGAAAAACATTCAGCATCATATAGGGACTCTTGTTGGAGTCTTTTTCTTCTTTTAAATATTTGGGTCTGACCTTTCAGTATACTTTGTCTTTTAAGACACATATTGTTTCTGCGACCAAGGGAATACATGACTGCCTTGCTTGCTTAAAAGAGGCTCAGCAGTGTTTATCTTTGTTAGAATATAAGTGAGTTATTTTACAGGTTGTCTTATCAATTTTAGAATATGGTAATATTGCATATAGTCACACCTCTCAATCAACTCTAGTGCCACTTATTACTCTATACAAGCAAATTATGCATTTTATCCTAAATTGTGACCCCTTAGTCCAACACTGTTATTCGTTGTCCCAGTTGGGGTAGTTTTCTCTTGATACCCAGAAGTGTCTCTTGATGGACTGCTCTGGACCAAAAAGGCCACTACACAAAGTTCTTGAATATATTCTGTTTTATTATACCATTCTGATGTTTTTCCTGTCCAGCTTCTTCTGGGGGAATTGCAGTGAATTAAATAATATAATCTGAAAATGCATACTTAAATACATAGGGCTGGATATTCAAACTGCGCCATTCTGTGGCGCAAGCCCTTGTGCTGCACAAAATAGTTGTGCAGGGGTGTGGCTGGGGACGATATTCAACGGAGTTGCGCTATTGAGCAACTCCTTTGAATATCACCCCCCGGCCACAGCCATTGTGTATGGCTCAGTGGAACTTGCGCCACCGCAAGTGGTCAGAGTGGAGCATTCAAGATGCGGTGGTGCAAGTTCCATTGCGCCATGCGCAAATTTCCAATATTCAAAAGGTGACATGCAAATGGGGCCATAATTCATGCAAGGCACGGGGGCATTTGCATCTATGTATGGCCCCATTTGCATGCCATTAACATGCAGGTGCGCCGATCCCTGAGGACTTGCACCTGGTGCCCTGCCAGGCAGCAGCCATCAGGGACCGACATCCCCTGCAGCCCGAGTGTGGGCATAAGTTACACCTTTCGACTGGCTCGACTCGCGAGGCATAAAAAACCCTCCCCATCGGTTCTAGATCGTAGGCAGAATAGATTTGACCTCCAAGAACATATCCTGGTGGTCCAGTGGACTGCGAAGCCTGATCGCGGGCATTGAGTCCACTCTCAAGGTCCACCTATGCTGGTGATCTAGTGGCCCCTACCCCACCCACCCATGGAGGCCCACCACCCGCTCTCCTCCCGTCAGCCAGCGGGTGGCAGCATCCCATCTGCCTGCCGCCCGCCGACTGACTGCTCAGTGGGCTGCACGCCCATTGGGTCCAAACAGAGCAATGGTGTGCAGCCTACTCACTAAGACATTCCAGATATGTGGATAGATTCATTCACATATCTGGACTGCCTTGCACGGTATGGGCTGCATGCCCATTGGCTCTTGCTCTGACCCAATGGGCGGCAGCCCTACTGAGCAGTCAGTTGGCAGGTGGTGGGTGGCAGGCGGGTGGATGCTGCCACCCGCCAGCTGACGGGGAGCAGGGTGGTAGGGCTCCATGGGTGGTGGGGTGGGGCCACTAGATGACCAGGGTAGGTGGACCTTGGGGTGGACTCTAATGCCCGCGATCAGGCTTTGCGTCCACTGGACCACCAGGGATATGTTCTTGGGGAGGTTGAAATCTCTTCTGCCCGCATCGGGCCAGTCGGGGGAGGGGTTTGTAACTTACGCCCGTGATTGGGCCAGTCGGGGAGGTGGGGTTTGTAACTTATGCCCGCGATCGGGCCAGTTGGGGAGGGAGGGTTTGTAACTTGTGCCTGCGTGATCGGGCCAGTCGGGGGAGGGGTTACTATATGCCCACAATTGGGCTGCAGAGGGGTACAGAGATCGAGGCCACCCACAGGTGGCAGCTGCTGTGTTGCACCCTGCAATGTGGCAGCTCACCTGTGGGTGGCCCTCGACTTACTCCTTTTTTTTTTTTTGCTCAAAATTGTGCAGGCGCAGGTTGGGAGTTGTGCCTGCACAACTCTGCACAGCCCGCTGAATATCAAGCTGTGCAGTTTATGCATGGTTCCTCCCACTCAGGTTCAGTATGCCTTCATCAGCATTGCGCTGTTGCTCAGCTTGACTTGGGGGGGGGTTCAACTGCCTCCTGCTGAATATGGCAGAATGGTGCAATTTCGGACTTGCGCAGGCACAACCCTATTGCGCATGACGCAACCCTTTTGAATATCCAGCCCATAATATTTACATTTCACTATTGATTGATAATCTGTCACATATCAATATATTCTTCGTGTTCTGATTTCTCAGCTTATAATGCTTTAAAAAGATGTAATCCATTTGATCTGTAAGATTACATCATTATCATTTATTAGCTTAAGTGACTTAATCATTTTATGTGCTCCCTGCACCACACCAGCATACTTTATTAAACTGTGCCATCTACAGCCTACCGTGCATTTAACCCACCTTGCACCTTGCAGATCTGACTGCCAGATTTAAATGTGGTTTACTGCATTTGCTGTGTTACAAAACATAAAGGAAAACATGAAAAAATAAATTTTGTTTGTTGCATAAAGCTTAATTTCTTATCATAATTTATTATTAGCTTATGTGCTCAAAAAGAGGTAAAAGTCAATACCTTATTTTACTTTCAACTTCATTTGCTTTTGAAAGGAACATACAAGTGAGTCTGTGGTTTACTTTGTATTGCCGTTTTTATGTTGGCTTGCCGCGCTTGCGCGGCAGTCAACATATTGGGAGAGTGGAGATTTGAGGCGTTGTTGTTGTTATGAATGCAGGGCAATACATCAGTAGGTGTGTCCTCATTCCCTAATCAGCCTGCATGGCACCACCACACCATGCATACATAATGGGGCTTAACACTTCAAAGAAAAGTACTGCTGCAATTGTCATATGCAGCTGTCCTTTGCTTGACGTGTTTCGCCGCCATTATGGCCATGGTCGGCGAGCTGCAACCCCCACCTCTGTGGTTTGTGCCGATGGGGAGCCCACTTCGTCAGCATCCCCGCAAATGTGAAATGCCGAGGGGTGCCTAATCCCTCGGCTTGCGCCCATATTGCATGCTGACGGGGAGCCCACTCCTGTCAGCATCACCCCCAACTGTTGAATGGAGGGGGTGCCCTAATCCCCTCGGCTCACGCCCCCGCTTTGTTTGCGGGCGGGGTGCCCAACTTCAGCTGCATTACCCCCATGTTGTGTGTCAAGGAGGGTGCCCAATCCCCATTGGCTACTGACCCCCAACCCTTAGGTGGCATGCTGGAGCCCATCCCAGCATGCCAAAACTGTCCTATGATGTTTTTCTTTTTCCCAAGAATAGGAAAACCGCCCCTCAGAGTGTAGGTCCGCGGCCCCCACCAAGACTCCACCCACTGTGCACCCTGTCTCCCTCACCCCCTTCACCCCATATACTTACCTCTGGACTGTGGACGAATCTTCAGTGGACCGAACACATCTGCACTTTTCAAAGCCGATCGCTAACTGAGGAAATGACGGTAAACTGTATAATGGAGTGAACAGGGTTTTTTCAACTTTGTTGCATATCGCAGGCATTTCTTGGAATTTTTGCACCAAATTTTTAACATGGGGTTTTGGGGGCCCCTCCTCATGAATTCTGTCACTGTCATGGCATTAATCAGCCTCAAGCAGATTTCAGTCACTGCAAAAATCACCTTTGGGGCTGATTAACTAAATGACAGCAGCAGTGTTCATGAGGTACCTCTTAAAAAGCCTAAGTTCCAAATTTGGTGGAAAAATCCAACAAATGCCTGTTTCTGATGCATTGCACAGTTGCTTTCTACATGAGCCCGTAACCCGGCGCATTCACAATATTTTACTGCCGGATTTTCAGTGTGTCATTTTGTACACCTCCTTGTGAACAGTATGGCTGTCATTTTCCACATCCTGCCGAAATGTGTTTCCAGCACTTCTGGCGCACAATAAGCGCCAATCGCTGTGGGAAATCAGTGTTAGGGGCTAGATTATGAAAATGACAGTGACACAGTTCATGAGCAGAGGACCTAAAATGCCTATGTTGAAAATTTGGTGATGATACTCCATAAAATAACTGTGTTATGGCGATGCGTTGGCAGGTGCCGCTTACGCTCATACGTCGTGCATTTGTGATATTTTCAGTCTGGATTTTCACCATTGCCATTTTCCACACCTCTTGATGAACAGTACAGCCGTCATTTGACATATCCTGCCCAAAATGTGTTTTCGCACTTCCGGCGCAGAATAGTGTGGTCACTATGCTAAATCACTTCTTGGGACACTTTGAGGAAATAACAGTGACACTGTACGTGAGCAGAGGTGCTAAATGCCTATGTTGAAAATTTGTTGAACACAAATGGTAGTTGCAAGCGCAGTACTGTATATTTCCCATGCACCCTAGTAGCTTCAAGAATTTGGTATATTTACATGCCACATTTTCAACACTGGCATTTTTTACACTTCCTTATGAACTGTGCAGCTGTCATTTCTCACATCCTGCCCGACATGTTTTCCCGCACTGCAGTACCAAACACCCAAAGGGACACCCTAATGCTTGTCACTCTCTGCAGGGTGGGGGTGGGTTGGCATCAGTTCCATACTTCACTGCCATTCCTATGATGCATCTGTCTAACTCCTGCACTACCAATGCCAATGCCAGCAAGCCAACATTCGGCATTGACAAATGCTTGTTGTGTTTAGTGCATGTTCCTTTCTGATACTGTTTGCCTATGAGCTACTTCATTTAAAAAATATAAACCACTAAAGCGAGCGCTTTTCCATGTCTGCACTGCACTTTTAGCCCTTAAATCTATTTTCTAGTTACAGATTTCAGCTTGATGCTGTAATTTAAATTTATTCTACTTTCTGTGCCAGATGTTCCAAGTAGTAAACATTGACCTATGTTACAGAGTTCAGACTTAAGTTGCACATAATTCATTCCTCTTGTATAAAATTATGTTCTTGCATGACGCTTAGGGTTTTGATATGTAATCGTAGTTGAAATCTTAGATATTTTGGTTAACTTTTAAATCTGTCAGCTAGCATTTAAAGTGCTGACTCCCGCTGATGCAGACAATGTGTTGCTGGTTTACCTGCTCATTAGCACTGTCTCCATTCATCTGGCATCAAGAAGAACTGTCTGGCCATCCCTCTCATGCCCGTAGACCACTAGGTGCTGATGTCACTTATGTCAGCCAAAATCAGGTGTGCTGTAATTGCTTAGCAACCGTGGCTTGTCTGCAGGCATATTGCTGGTGTCAAAAGAGAGCTCTCTTAGGAGCTGTGGGCTCATGTCAAAAAGATAATCTGAACCCCTTCAGTTTTTATCCCAAGGCATTTTTATTCCCAAGCTATGCATGCAATAATGGCTGATGTGGTGGGCAGTATTGAGCAATACCAGACAGCTGAGGGGCATAATGAGGCCCAGTGCTGCAGGCAGAGGGGCCTTATAGCCCCTAGAAGGTTCAGCATTGCCCACGTCACCCACGATGGAGAGTATCATTTTGCTTGGAAAATGGGCTATGTGTCATTTTTTTTGCATTTAAAAAATGAAATAATGCCAAAAAAATGAATAAAAATTAGTTTTTAGTCCTGTATTTGGTAAAGTAGTCCCTCTACTGGTATATCTGCTACTGGAGGGCACTGCAGTGTTTGTTGTTTTTTACCAGTTTGGGGCTAGAACCTTTCCTCCTAACAATGTCCATTTTTCCCCTTTAGGGCTTGAACCTTGCCCCCTGCCAATGTCTCTTTAGAGTCCTCACGTTCCCTTCGCTTACCCTCTTGCACTGTTTTAAGTACTGACCCTCCTGTTTAGTTACCTCCGTGCTCCACTATTGTACCACTGACTCGAGGATGAAAGCAGCGGTACTTTCCTGGTTCCCATGCCCACAGATGGAGGTGTGCTGCAGGTGTGTGGCAAAAGGGAAAGTGGACAGGTGGCAAGAGATTAGGTATGCTAATTTTCAAGCCAGCAGCATGAAGAAACAAGCCAGACAAGCAGAGGATGGGGACAAGGTGAAGGTATTTTTTTGAAAAAGAAAACATGATTTATGGCATTAAAACTACTTTAGTGGATTTCAGTTGCATGGAGAGGGGCCAGACTCTTTTGCACCTCTCACTTAGTGGTAAAAAATGGTGGTTCATAAGTTTTAAAATCCAGTCTGGCAGAGTGATACCAGTTTGGTACTTAGGCAGGACAGTCTGGCACTTATTATTTCCTGGTCTCTACTGGTACTTAATATACCATCTTGGCATGGTTCTCGGCCAGTCAGAGACCAGGAAATAATAAGAACATATTCTAATGGTCAGTATTACACCATTGGCCTCTAGATGAATTTAACCTGTGAATGGGTAGGAAAATATTCTGAATCATTTTTTGACTATGTAATTGAAAAGATCACCTTTGTGATCTTAGATCTCATAATCCTAATCAATTAAATGAATAAAGACAAGGAAATCTAATTTGTAGGAGCAATAAGTGTTGAAAAAGATACAGATAAAACAAAGCAGAGTCTTTATCGCCAACTGTTGCAGTATGGTTGCACAGGTATATCAAGATATCCTATGCCCCCATGGTGCCAGATGATAAGTGAGGGGCTTGCAAAGGGCTACTTGTCTGAGTAAAGGCTAGATACCAACCATATAAAATATTAGCTATTACATTTGTTGCTAAACAGTTGGTGCTGATGTTATCACCAGCAGCATGCCTGCCAGTTAGACTCCTCATTTAAACCCCAAGGTGTTGTAGTGTTCCCAGCTCAAAAATGCACCACATTTCCCATTTATCCACGTACATGTTAAAGTTACCTCCTCTAGACATGGGTTGCACCTGCTGTATACCCTAAAACCTTAGCCGTACCCTTGTATGATCCCTTTCTGTAAAATATCTTGCTAGACTTGAATTCTCATCTTCTCTTTGGATGGTACTTTTATGTTCCAGTGTCTGCTTCTTTAACTCTCTCAATGTTTTACCTTCATGGAGGCAGTCACAGGGACACTGTATAACGTAGATTACCCCGGTGGTGTTGCAGGAGATGTGGAATCATATGTTATATGCTTTTCCCATGTGTAGGTGCCTGAAGATCTCTTTATGTGTGGTGTGTCCACAAGCCACCCAACGCCCACAGCAGAACATTCCCCAGTTTAGGGGACCCAACAGAAATTGTTTTTTTTAGGTTCTTCTGGTTTATGTACTGTGGGCACTCATTCATTTCTAACACTATGTGCTTTCTAAGATGTGTCAAGTGGCATATTTGGACAAACGGACACTGTACTTGGATGTGGCTGAAGTATTCCCTGATTCTTTTATATTGCCTCCCTAATTTTGGGCATCTGGGGGATGGCAAAGACTAGGTGGTTACAATGTTCTGGTTCACTACTCCGAGGCTGTAAAATTCTTGTTCTCTTGGAATGCTACTTATGCTTTTCACTGCCTGGGCTATGGTGGATTTGTTGTTGCCTCCTTGACCAAATCTGTCTGAGATTACCATCTTTTCATTTTCAAACTGCTCTGTCTGACTGCAATTTCTTTTAGCCCTCCAGAGCTCAGAGAATGGAATGCTTTCTACCAGTTTGGGAGGGTGAAAGTTATTCGCATGCAGTGTTGTGTTTCAGCCAGTCTCTTTCCAAAACAATATGGTTTCTAATCTATGACCATTCTTCGCTATGTTAATATCCAGGAATGATACTGTTTCTTTACTATTATACATAGTGAATTTGAGATATGGGTCTCTGGTATTTATAACATTTGAGCATTCCTGCAGATTCCCCCCCTTATCTATCGAGACCATAACAATGTTGTCTATAAAGTGTTTCCAAATGGAAATGTTACTTAGAAACCTATTGTTATCGTCACTGAGAATGAAACTCTTTTCATACTGTTACATGAAGGCATTGGCATATCCTGGGGCCTTGGTGCTTCCCATTGCTGTCCCCCTTAATTTGACTCAAAAATATTTCTTCAAATTTAAATACTGTGGAACACCATATCCACTCTTTCTTGTAACAGTCTAATGTTCAGCCTAACCAGTCCAATACAGCACACTCAAAATGCAGCATCTATTATGGCTCCTAAGTAGCATTTGTATCCACTTAGCGCCACTGTTTGTAGCCACAAAACAACAAAAGTGAACTCACAAACATTAGTTGGTGATTGCATTTGAATTAATTTGGCATACAAATTCTGAACACTGAAAGATGCCCCGGTGCTTTGACCATTAGATCTTCCTCAGGGAGCGTAGTCCTTTCTGGTCTAGTGTTGAGGACTTCCCCCATGGCCTGTACTCCTTCTTTATGTGGGACTGAGGTGTATAGCTCCTTAACATCTATTATGACTAAAGTTGCTTCTGTACAGTAAGATCTTACTTCGAGAGGGTTCCTGCAGTAGGTCTTCACATATAGGACTGCGCCCCCTGGTGTCAGGTCCACACGGCAAACTTGTAGATAGCAATCATCAGCGGGGATTGCCCCCGACGTCAGGTAGTGTAACGTCAGCCCGACTATTAAAGGGGCGGTCCCGCACCTACTTTCCAGTTCTATCCTGCCATCGCCTCAGTAACATTTGGCTCGTGTTTGAACAGCAATCCAACACCCGTGTTGAATTTTGTCGAACTTTTCTTTGCCTCTTACTAGTAATTTCTCACAAAGTTTTCTTCAATTTGATGTTTTCGAGACAGAGGAAAAAGTGCTCTAAATTCACCCAAATTCCACATGGGGGCGACCATTCCCTCTGCCTCCTTTGCCTGGGTTCTAAACACAACATCCAGGAGTTTTCCATCTGCCCAGGCCTTCAACCAGGTGACCAGAACCAAGCACAAATGGTCCCTCGAGGCCCATCTTCTGATCCAACGCTTGACGTCTATGAAAAAGGAGCTTCAAAAACTGAGGGGAAAGGTCATCATCACTGGCCCCTAAAAAGAAGAAAAGCAAAGAGAAACACCGGGACCTGAGACTGTCACCACACAAGAGGCCTGCAACTGTGAGTACTTCTTCGGGTGCCCCTTCCACTTCTTTGGACAGGGCCCCCTCTCCCCATCCTGCCGAGATGAGTGGGTAGCCAGGGGCAGCCTCTTTGGAGGTCATAATCCCTTTACCTTGTCCTGCTGGTAAGACACCCCTCACCTCTAGCGAAGGGTGTGTGGCCTCCGCTGATCAGTCTAGCGGCAGCTGTCCAGCCGTCTCTAGCTCGGCTGGATCTGTTGTGTCAGACGCCAGCTCCTCTGACACCCACCTGGATCTATCCACTCTCCAGTCGGGCTCCTGTTTGGCCCCCAACGTCGGACAGAGTGAGGGACAAGTCAATCTGTCATTGCCTAGGATTCTTCATCCCAGGGACTTGCCACTTGATCCTCTGCTTTTTGCACTAGCTAGATCGCAATCAGACCTGCCATCAGGGGCCCCTCAGGTTCCCCCCTTGGCAGGCCTTCCGCCATCTCCAGACAGGTGTCGGTCACTGGTTGGAGATCCTGCCATGGAGCCTGCACTCTCTGATACTTCGGGTGTGCTGCAGGATCCTGCGCCATCTTCTGGCACTGTGGCACTGCCCCCTGTGGGCCCTTCGGCTGGGTTCCCAGATCCAGAACCCTCCTTTCCACCTCTGGGCAGCCCTCCGTTGACCACTCAGCATCCAATGCCAGGCCATGTGTCTCCGACGCCAGGTTACCTGACACCGGGTTACCCAATGCTGGGTTACCTGATGCCATCATATCTGATGCAGGAGTATCCCACACCAGGACACCCCATACTGGGTTATCCTGGGTAGTCCTTTTATTATCCACCTTGGCAGTACCCTCAGTATCTGAGGTATCCGAACTTCCAGCCCTCCCTTCCGCCACCTCTGGTACCAGACCATGAGTCTGTTCCTCTTTGGTGGAAGGACACCAGAACGCAACTTCTGTCAGAGATAAGACAGTCGGTGGGAGAGGCACCCACTCTCAGGGTCATCTCTCCACCGCCTTCTCGGACCAGAGCTTAGGGATCCCTGACTGTTGACACCATGGAAGCAGACCCATCAGTTCCTAGTGATTCTGAGCCCTCTGACACCAAGTCTGACTCTGATCCATCAGACCCCAGGTCTCCCGTATAGGTCCCCCCCAAAGACTCTCCCAAGTCTCCACCGGAGGACCCCTCTTTCAGATGCGTTCCATTCAGGCAGCTGGTGACTGGCCATCCAAAGAGGTAGACCTGCAAAGAAAATGCCTTGCAGAACACCTGGATCTGGCCACTTCTGACCCTGTCCCCATTCCCCCATGGATGGGGCCCATGAGGACCTAGTGACCACGATTTGTCAACAACCGTCCTCTATACCAGCAGTTTCGCTTAAAGCAGACCGCACCTATTACCCCCCCCAAGAAGGAATCTCTCACCTTAACTTCCATCCTAAGGCTGACTCCATGATCATCAAGGCCACTCATGATCCATTCAGCCCAGCCCGAACACCTGAGCTCTTCACCTCCTGACAAGGACTCACGCCAGCTAGATCATTTTGGACATAAAATCTATTCTTCTTCCTCTTGTGCGATATGTTCCCTTAATTATGTCGTGCATATGGTCACCTTCCAAAAAGGATCTCTTTTGGATCCAGAAAGAGACCTCCAACAGGTTCAGGATGAAACCCTGAGAAAGAAGTTATTGGATAAAGTTAGGATGGGGAAGTCATCATGTCGTCACACTCTTTGGGCGACTTGCAACTCGGTGGACTCGGTGGCTAGAGTGGCAGCCTTGGGGATCTGTCTCTGCTGCCTCTCCTGGCTTCGTATAGCAGGCCTGACACAGGATGTACAGTCCTTCCTCCTGGATGCCCCCTTTAGGGGTTCTGTCATCTTTGGCGGTGATGCCAAGGATATCATTATAGGGTTGCAGGAGAGCAGATGCTCCTTGCGGGATGTCCTTTTCTTGTATAAGACGGGCCAGAAAAAGCAGCCTTTTCACCACCAAAGAAGGTGGAACAAATCCCAGGCTAAGCGCCAAGCAAAGAAATGAGCCCCTGGATCTAGAGCTCAAACCCACAGGCCAAATTTCCCAAACAGGCCTCTGGGACAAAAGTTCCCCTCCCCTTCCCTCGGTGTTCTGACTCCTTTCTCCTCCTTCCACTCCCTCCAGTAACACAGGAGGAACTGGTTGGAGGGAGGTTCGGCCTCCACCTGGACGGTTGGAGGCACGTTACCGCAGATGCTTGGGTGCTTCAGCTCATCCAGCGAGGTCACTTGATAGAATTCAGCAAGATTCCAGCCCCTCTACCACCAGGACGGTCCTTCTATCCTTGGGATCAGGTCTCCATAGTCTCTCAGGAAATTCAGGCTCTTCTCAAGAGGGCCATAGAACCCGTTTCTTTGAACCAAATAGAAAGGGGATTCTACTCCCACTTCTTCCTGGTACTGAAGAAAACGGATGACCTGAGACCGATTCTGGACCTCAGCACACTAAACGTCTTTGTCGAGTACAAGAAGTTTTGTACATTGACCCTTCAGGGGCTCCTCCCCCTGCTCCACCCAAACTCATGGCTGTGCTCCCTGGACATGCAGGATGCTTACCTGCATATTCCTATCCTCCCAGCCCATCACCACTTTCTCCATTTTGTTTTTATGGAGAAACTTTTCCAATTCAGAGAACTCCTATTTGGCCTCTCTTCGGCACCCAGAGTGTTCACCAAATGCCTAGCGGTAGTGGCGGCATTTTTATGCTGTCAGGGCATTTATGTCTTCCCGTACCTGGATGACTGGTTCCTCACAGCACCCTCACCTACCAACCTGAAAGAGTCTCTCTCTTTCACTCTGAACTTGTTTGGTTTCCTGGACATAATGGTCAGTTTTCCCAAGTCCTGGCTAGTACCATCCCAGAGACTCCAGTTCATTGGAGCTGTACTAGACACAGTTCAGGGCAAGGCTTTTCTGCCATCAGATTGGGCCAAGACCTTGGCTTCTCAGGCCACTCTCATGGCCCAGGCCCAATGGATCCCAGCATACTCTGTGCTCCGTCTCTAAGGACTGATGGTGGCCACCATTTCGACAGCTCCCATGGCCAGGCTTCACATGAGGGCCACCCAATGGTCTCTTCAAGTCCAATGGGACCAGAGGATGGATGACATGAACCAAAAGGTCATGATCTCCAACAGTCTTCAGAGAGCTCTTCGCTGGTGGCAGGATCTCTCAAACCTATTGAATGGAATTTCTTTTCAGCAGTCAGTTCCAAACCGAATTCTCAACACAGACACCTCAGATCAGGGCTGGAGAGCCCATCTGGGGACTCACAAGACACAGGGGTCTTGGTCTGAACAGGAGCTTTTGCTTCACATCAATGTCCTGGAGACCAGGGTGGTTCTTTACTGACTCCAGGCATTCCAGTCTCTCCTGGTTCCGGGATCTCTTCTAGTCCAGACAGTCAACATGTCCACAGTCTGGTACCTAAACAAAGAGGGAGGAACCAGATCATATCCTCTTTGCAGAGAAACAATGAGGATATGGTACTGGGTGATTCAGAACAGCCTTTACTTGACAGCAGTCCATGTTCCAGGCATAAGCAATGTCCTGGCAGACAGTCTCAGTTGATCAGTGGCCAGGGCCCATGAGTGGGATCTAAAGTCAGAGGTAGTCAAAGATACCTTTCTTTGATGGGGTTGGCCAGAGATAGATCTGTTCGCTGCACTAGTTGCTGCTGCCGCTGCTGTGGGAAGGACTGGCCCTGCCACTACCCATAGTCGGCACTCGCTCTTATAGTAGAGGTCATGTGCGCGTATTATCCTATCAGCCTAGTTTCCCATTAGCAGGATATGCTCTCCTGCCACTAGGGGCAGTTTCCCTTTTTTCCTCCACTAGTCACTGCAGCTACCTCCTGAACTCATTATTAGCTCCTGTGTACTTCCATTTCACCAAACCCCCCCACCCCTTCACAGCCCTACCTACTCCCCTCTGCCTGACTCCGGTGGCCACCTTCCTGCCTGGTCCTCTCCAGCTATTGAATCATCTCCCCTGCTGCTTACGCCACCTGGCCTGTGCCCAACCCTGGGACATGGCCCCTCGTGCCCGGTCTGATCTCTCCGCTGGCCATCCGGATCGCCTCTCCGCCCTGGTCCCTGCCACTCTCCTGTCTGCCTGGTATGCGGTCCAAGGGCTAAAGATAGCGCACCTTAACATCTGCAGCATCCTCCAGAATATTGCGGAATTAACAGCCTGGGTTGCCCTCTATAAACCAGACATCCTGGGCATCTCTGAATCCTGGCTCAAGCCAAGCACCCCTGACTCGGCCTGCTCCATCCTGGGCTACAGCCTCACACAGCGTGATAGGGCAGGTAGCAAGCACGGCGGGGGGGTACTCCTCTACTATAAAGAGTACCTAAACGTGTCCTTAGTTGCTCACTCATCTCTTACCCCCTCACCCTGCGAGTTCCTCCGCACCCTTCTCCTCCTTGGCAATACAAAAAAAGGTGCACATCATCTGCACCTATAACCCTCTGAGGGGTGGCATACTGGGGCTCTCCTCCATGCTCGAGCAGCTTAGGGAGAGGGTCGGCCACAATGAGCTCCTCATCCTTGGGGACCTTAACCTTATCTGGCTAGGGCCCAACCATAAGCAGTTAGAGCCGCTGCTCTCTGGCCTCGCACTCAGCCAGGTCATCACTGAACCCACTCGGCCCTCCCTCCGCAGTGACCCGGGAACACTCATCGACTGGGTGATGAGCAACCAACCAGAAAACATCATCCACTCAGGGATACTTCCCGATTCCATCTCTGCCCACTCCCCCACATACTGCGTCTGGGGTTCTAGCTCTCCCGAAGTCCCCAGTCGTGTGTTCCTGATGAGGGACTACTCCAAGTTCTCAACCAACCTCTACCTCAATGACCTTCGGATGGCTGACTGGTCTAGGATCACCTCCACTAGTGACCCTGTTGCTGCCCTAGACCACTTCATTGCAGTATTCGTCCCACTGCAAAACAGGCACGCTCCCTTCTCCAAGAGGACAGTCCAGGGCACAGCCACAAAGTGGCTCCACAGTGACCTGCTCACACTCATGAAACTGCAAGACAAAAGCTGGGTGAAACACAGGATCTCCTGCAATAACGCTGACCTCCTGGTCTACCGCCAGCTGAGAAACTCCTGCAAGCGTGTTATACGTGCCGCAAAAAGCGAGTTCTGCAGAGCTGCCCTGCTCACCTCAGCAAATAACCCCTGGCATTTTTGGACTAACATGAAAAACCTAGTCGGAGGGTAGGCCAAGGAACAGCCCACCAATATGCTTATAGGAAGGACTAACTGCAATAACCCCCTAACCATCGCCGCCTCGCTTAACCGATTGTTCACAGACCTGTCAGCCTCCTTTCCTCCCCCGTCCCCTGTCCCTCAACCGCTGGGGGTGCCTTCTCCTACCCGGCCCCCCTTCTACCTCAAAACAGTCACTATTGGTGAGACCCAGAAACTCCTCGCCGGTCTCTCCCACCACATGGGAACCAGTCACGATGGCCTAGAGCCGAAGCTTCTCAGCCTGGGGGCTCCTCTCCTTGCTCATTCGCTAGCCCACATTTTCAATGCCCCACTCATCTCAGGGGTCATCCTTGACCTGAGGAAGGTTGCCAAGTTGTCCCTATACTCAAACATGGCAACCCAAAGGACGAAAACAACTATCGGCCCATTGCTGTTCTATGCGCTGCCAGTAAGCTCCTCGAAAAGGCAGTTGCATCACAACTCACCCATTACCTCCAGGGACATGATGTGCTGTCCCCTGCCCAGCACGGTTTCCATAAAGGGCACAGTACATCGACTGCCCTTGCAGTGGTCACCTCCCAGATCCGGTCCACAAATGACCAAGGCAAATTGACTGGGGCCATCTTTGTTGATCTATCAAAGGCCTTTGACTGGGTGGACCACCCCCCTCCTCCTCTCTGCCTTGCAGTCCCACGGTTTTTCCCTCCATGACCTCGACTGGTTCGCCAACTACCTTGAGGGCAGGCAGCAATACACCTGCTTCAGTTGAACCCTCTCACCTCTCTCCCCAGTGAACAGCGGGGTGCCCCAAGGATCCATCCTTGGACCAATCCTGTTCTCTCTGTTCATAAACGAGCTACCCTCTGTCACTTCCAATGGGCACCTAACACTGTAATCTGATGACCTAGTCATCCTAGCCAGCTCTCAGAACATCACCTCAGTCAACTCTTGGCTCAACCCCAATTTTGCCCTTATCAGGAACTGGCTTGAGGGACACAAACTCACAGTGAACCTTAAGAAAACGCAGACCTTGTTCTTCGGCTCCATGGCCAAAACCTCGTCCTGCACGCTCTCCCTTAAAATCCATGGATCTAGTAACTCCCTCCTTCTGAATGCTGACTTGTAAAATACCTGGGTGTCACTTTTGATCCCCAACTGGATCTCACCATGCACATTCGGACCATTTGTAAGGCAACTAATGCCAAGCTTGGCCTAGCCTACAGGGCTAAGGACTGATTCACCCACGCAGCTCGGCTTGCCATAGCTGAGGGGATTCTCCTCCCCACACTCTCCTATGGGCTCGTTGCCTTTGCCCCTGTCCCGTCCTCCAGCCTCACCAAGTGGGACACCACATACAATAACACTTGCTGCTTCACACTCTTGGCCCCCCACCTCACACACCATTGCGAGCTTTACTCTCGACTAGAATGGCTACCCCCTGAGAAGTTCCGGATCTACACCCTTGGCAACTTCATTGACAATATAGTCAGAATGGCCACTCCCGCCTCGCTCGCCCTTCCGCTAAAACATGCCTCCTCTGTCTACAACCTTAGGTCGTGCGCAGCTAAGGCCCATCGGATCCCCAAGACCCGCACCCTCATAGGCGATCGGGCCTTCACTGTCCACGCACCAAAACTATGGAACTCCCTTCCTGCTCACGTTTGTGCCTCCCCCTCCCACCCCTGCTTTAAATCCTCCTTATGGAACTTTCTAAAAACTGCATCCACCTGCCTGTGTTAAGCACCCACCTGCCCCCTCAGCGTGCAGTCTCTCCCATTGAATATCTCTGCTGCTGACTTCCCTCCTCAGGCACTTACCGCTCCAGGTGGGCGGCGTTATCTCTCTTAATCCTTCACCCACCCGAGCCAGTGCCTACCTCCCTCTCTCTATAGGCATCTAGGCCAGGCCTCTACTTACCCATGTTCTCCTAACTATTTCTACTGCTTCTGTCCTGTTGATGTTGTTCTTGCTGTATACTCCCAACTATCTGTTGGATGTACCTCCCATGTTCTTGATACCACTTTGATGCTCAACTCCTGCCTTGCTGCTCTTGCTGTGAATTCCTAAACTGATTATTTGTTGTTACCTCTGTATCACCCTATGGCAGAGCATATTGCTCCTGTATGTAAACTCTATTGTATTACCAACTATTGGAGCATGTGGCTCCTATATGTAACCCAACTGTTGGAGCATGTAGCTCCTGTATGTAATTGTTTGTCTCTATGGATACCCTGTAACTGTCCCGGGTCGTTCCTGAAAATAGGTACGTTGCTGTCTAGTGTGCTTACCTGGTTAACAAAAGCAAATAAATAAATTAAGTCCTAT
This sequence comes from Neoceratodus forsteri, assembly GCA_016271365.2. Classification (NCBI taxonomy): domain Eukaryota; kingdom Metazoa; phylum Chordata; order Ceratodontiformes; family Ceratodontidae; genus Neoceratodus; species Neoceratodus forsteri. The sequence continues at coordinate 1,271,483,839 of CM057453.1, forward strand.
ATGGGAAGACTTACTGCAGGAACCCTCTCGAAGTAAGATATTGCAGTTACGTAAGAACTTACCGTAACAGTAGATCTTCAAAAGAGGTTCCTGCAGTAGGTCTATTTTCCCTCCCTCCTTTCCCCAATTTTTGGATATTTTATCCTTATTTCCATTCTATCTAGCCCTTCGGGACTAGAGTGGAAGCAGAGTCTGAGGAGTTTTTACTCCGGTCTTATTCTTACCTTTCTATAGCTCTCCATTGGAAAAGAACTGGAGAGTGGGCGCGGGACCGTCCCTTTTATAGTTGGGCTGACATCATGCTGCCTGACGTCAAGGGCAGTCCCTGCTGATGATTGCTATCTACAAGTTTGCCATACAGACCTGATACCAGGGGGCCCAGTCCTATATGTGAAGACCTACTGCAGGAACCTCTCAAAGATCTACTGTTACGGTAATTTCTTACATAACTGCAGTTTCTTGCAGTCTGTTAAGGTCTGTTATGTGGTGGAGGATATGGGTAGTACCCCTGGTGCATGTGGGGATATTTTCAATTAGGGACTGCAGATGGAAGTTCACAGGGGTGGCTAAGGGCTCAGGAACAGACTCAATCCCCAACAACATCAGTTTGGAAAAACAAATTTAGAAAGACATCGAAAGTAGAGAATTCATTTCTTATCTGCTTTCAATAGGTATCTATATTGTATTAGTCACTTTATATCATTGATTATGAAAATGTGTTGAGTTAATTTAATGTATCATTTTGTGCCTTATTGAAGCAGAGTATTGTTGATCCGTAACCATTCGGTATTTTGATGAATAAGGAAAAAGATTGCAAATATTAGAAACTTATTGAATACGTTTATGTTTTGTATATAGTACGAATGGCCTGAGGAAGTGACGCTTTCAACCACGAAACAGTTGCCTACAGTATATTGGTGTGAAGAGAAGAAAACAATAAATATATTAATTTTAATGGACATATTGGACTATATCTTACAATTATTACACATTTTCTAGTTTCAGCCATAGTAAGATTGTCCTGAACTACACATATATATTAGGGCATCCTGTATCAACATTTCTATGAACTAGAAAAAGATCAGCCTGAGGATAACACCTGTGTTTCTATTTCTGGTAATGGACTGACTGTGGTTGAAAATGGCTACCTGACCCTGTTCCCTTTCTGATGTGTCTTTTGGTATCTTTCTTTTCTGCCTTTAGTTGGCCCCTCTATTTCTCCTCCTACTTCCCCTCCCCTGTAGCAGACTTCATACCTGCTACAGGGACCCTGGAGGTTGTCCTGCTTCTTAGAAAAACAGAAATATAGAATTTGATGGCAGATGAGGACTGCTTGGCCCACCCAGTCTGCCCATTTCTCCCTACCTGCACTATTACCACAGACCTTGCCTGAGCTACAGCTCTTTCTCCCTCCCTCTCTCCCTCCCTTCATTTTCACTATGATTCCCTTGTGCATATCCTGTGCATTTTTTAATCCCACCACTGTTTTCGCCCCCATCACCTCTGCTGAAAGGCTGTTCCAGGAATCCACCACTCTTTCTGTGAAGAAATACTTCCTCACATCTCTCGTTAATCTACCACTTTCAGCTTCTTAGCATATCTCCTTGTCTTGAGCATCCTTTCTTCTGAAAAATACTTCCTTCCTGTACCTTTTTTTTACCCCGTGAGGTATTTAAAGGTCTCTATCATATCTCCCTCTCTCTCCTCTGTTCCAGGGTATACATATTGAGGACCAGCTCTTGTCTTGTGGTGCTTTCTGCCGGCTCTGTCTCCCTGAAAATCTGTTCTATTTTCATGTCCTCTATGGGAATCTTTGGAATACCTGTTGGAAATGTCTGACCCTGAGTGTGAATATGTGTTTCTTCTATTGTAGTTTTTGTATATATTTTGTTGTTCCTATATTCCTATAATCTATTGCATCATGCTGAATCTTTTTTAGTTTTGTTTGCCTGCTTACTCACATCCATTAAGTTTTCTCTTTGTTTCCTCTAGCCATTCATTACATTCTTCTGACTTCAACTGGGTTTTCAATTCCTCATCCTCCTCCTGCACTTCCTCTGCCACACAACACAGATTTCTCTTGAGGCCCACCAGGACTTAAACTGGCACAAATTGGTGTTTAAGGCAGAGCAGCAACTTAGTACTCCTTTTGTATTTGACCATTGCAAGATCTCAGAGTGTAAAAATCCTCTATGTGACATGGTAAACTGCCACTGATTGCTTCCCAAATTTTGTACTGAATATGGGAAAATTACTTTTTGATGTTGGCTTGCATGCATGTGCAAGCAACATCTTGTGGTAGTAGCACATTTCAGAGGTGTGTCAGTGTTGTGGCGAATGCAGGGGATACTTTAGTGGGTGCGTCCCTCAGCCACCAACCAGTGAGCATACTGCCAATGACAGCAGTTTCTGAGAGAACCACAGGGTTGAAACAAATCTGCCGCTGCAATCAAAGAGAGGCTTGTCATTGCAGTGGCAGATGACATGCCTCCATTATATGCCTTTTCTGGTGAAACATTTCAATAGATGTGGCAGCTCCTGCTGTCCACCACACAACCCCCAGAAAGTCGACATTGGGGTGCCCAATCCCTGTGTTGGCATATTGCCCCCCCCCACATTTAGTGGCACACCGTAACATGGCTCCTGCCACTCACCACACACTCCAGAAAAGCTGACATCAAGGTGCCCAGTACCCATGTCGGCCTCCCCCTCTTAGTGTGTCGCTCCTGGATAAACAGTTTCTCTTTTCCTTTCCAACACTAGGATGCCCACTCCCAGTATCAGATGCATGCCCCTCACCCATCTGTATGCCTTGCCGACATCAGAGTGCCCAATCATCATATAGGCATCCTCCCCCCAGAATTGTGGCACACTGGGAGCCCACCTCAGTGTGCCTATTTTTTTTTTGTAACCTGCAAAATTAGAAAACCTTCCCTCACAGTGAAAACCTTCCCTCAGTCTTTTTTCCCCTGAAAACAAGAAAACGGTCCACCATTGTCTCACCTGCCTCTCCCCATCCCCACACTCCCTCTGCAAACCTCCTCGCACCCCCTAACTCAGATTTTCATTCGGATGGTGGGAGCTGCAATATTCTCTGAACCAGGACACATCTGCACTCTTCAAAGCTGAACTGCGAACTGAAGAAATGACAGTAAGCTTTATAATGGGAGGCAACTTAGGTTGATATCGCAGCCATTTTTCGGAATTGTGGCCCTAAATTTTCAACATGGGGTTCTTGGGACCCAACCTCATGAACATGTCACTGTCATTTAGTTTCTCAGTCTTGAAAGGTGATTTCATGGTCACTGTGCGGAATCACCCTTCAAGACCGATTAATGAAACGACAGTGCAGCTGTTCATGAGGGAGATCCCAAAAAGCCCATGTTGCAAATTTGGTGAAAAAACTTGTTCCACCTCTTCACCACCCTTTCAGTGAAAAAGTGCCTCCTCATTTCCTTCTTGAATCTACCCCCCACCAATTTTAGAATATGCCCTCTTGTTGTACCCTCCTTTCTTTAGTTGAATATGTCCTCTGTTCCAACCCTGTTTATGCCCTTAAGGTACTTGAAGGTTTTAATCATATCCCCCTTCTCCCTTCTGTCCTCTAGGTAGTACATGTTTAGCTCCCTCAGCCTCTCCTCATATGTTCTGTCCCCCATGCCCTGGATCATTTTGGTAGCCCTCCACTGGACCCTCTCCAGTAGTTTTACATCCTTCTTCAGGTAAGGGCACCAGAACTAAACACAGTATTCCAGGTGTGGTCTCACCAGTGACCTGTACAGTGGCAGAATGACTTCCTCCCTCCTAGAGGTAATTCCCCTGGCAATGCAGCCCAACATTTTATTTGCTTTTGCTGCTGCTTTATGGCACAGTGCTGTGTGTTTCATATCACCCCAGACCATTACTCCCAGATTGTTTTGCTCTTCTGATACCGTCGCTTGTATCTCCCTCACAGCCAGTAACTGGTCTTTGGGTTTCTGGCTCCAATGTGCATTACTTTACATTTCTTGGCATTAAAACCCAACTGTCAGATGCCTGGCCATTTCTCCAGCTTAGCTAGGTCCTCACTTAACTCCTGTCTCCCCTCCTCTGTGTCAACCCTACCACAGAGTTTAGTATCATCTGCAGAAAGGCATATTTAACCCCCCTGCAAATGGGGGTTCCCAAAAGACTTCCAGGAGCTTGCTTGAATGCTCCAAGCCTGAATGGTGTTTGGCGTTTAAGCCATTTATCAGTGAGTGTTTTTAGAACCTCTGGTACTGTCTCTTTAAGAGCTGTCTGCTTGCAGACATAATTAGTTTGTATGGGGGACTGTGTGTTTCTTTGATTGAACACCTCAGCTGCTGCCAATTCACTCCATTTTTGCAGTCACTAGGAGTGCAAGGGAACCTATCTGAAAGATGTAACTGTTTGCCAGAAATCATTTACAGTAATAATGAAATTACAGTTTGTCTAACCTGCTTTCTTTGCAGTCAGAACTGTGTCTGCCTAGTTCCCCATTCTGGTTTTGAACTGCTGAACTGGACCAATCAGTGTGGGTAAGCTAGCTCTAAAATGGTGCCTTGACCTAATCAGAAATTGACTCATAATCTGAGCCAGCCACAAGAGGATTGTATGGGCAGTGACTCTGGGAGATGTAGTTTAGACTTCGGGCGCCTTTTTGGACCAACAGCAGCAGTCTATTGTGAGTGACAGCCAATCCAGTCAAGAACTGGGAGGAACTCAAAGGAAGTGCTCGGTTTTGTCTGTTGGAGTTTCAGTTTAGCTCTGGAGTGAAGGGAAGAAACCTGTGCTCCTTCAGTGCACAGTTTCAGTCAAAAATGTGTGTAAGGTCCAGAGTTCCGTCTGCAGCTTGTGTAACTGCTTGTTAGGACTGAACTGGCCCTGTGAAGAGAATCAAAGGATATCTGAAGAGTAGAAACCAGGCTCACCCTGTAGAAGACTGGAGGAATTATGAATTGCACTGGTTCTGTCAGGAACTGAATCTGCTGTGTGTTCTCCGGTATTGTGCAGTAATCACGTATCGATACAGATGCAGCCTGCCTGGTATAGTGCTTTTTACCGTATAAATGTGTGAAGAGGTTTGTGTACCTCAAGTGAACTTGCTGCCATTACGTGACTTTTGCCAGTGACTGTTTACCATATAAATGTGTGAGGAGTCTCTTGGAGCTCAAGAGTAGCCCTGCTGACATTGAAGGACCCTATCTTGTTTGGAGGTCGTGAGTACTAATTCAGGGTCGCTCCCTGTTGAATTGCTACATTAAATCCAAATGGAATTACTGTACTGCTGACTGTTTAATTTTCCTTTTCTCTGTGTGAAAGGGCCCTACCAGCTGCCACGGTTTGACTAGCCACTAGGGCTTGGGTACCCAGGGACAGTAACTGATAGGGATAGGCCTGTGCACAGAGCCATAGGTAGATGAGTAGAGTGATAAGCTAATTAACCTGATTTCCCCCTGTCCTTGTTATATCCCCCTAAATAAATCAGAGCTGCTTGTTTCAGCAAAGTTATACTGCCTGAGGTATTTGTCTATGTTAAAATATTGTACTGTGATTGTTGCACTGTATCTTGTTTTACAGGGGGTCCCAGTGCCTGAACCAGTTCTGGGGGTAAGTGTATACTGTGAAGGTAATTCTGATATACTGTGTGGGCCACTAGTGGGAAGAAAGGGGGGTTGCAGTGTCCCAGAGGGCTGTGACCAAGTAAGTTTAACTATTGCAAACCCTGACCTCAGGGTGGAGGCACCCACCATTGGATCCAGGCCCCTCAACCTGTTAGTGGCAAATCAGGCAGGGGTAGTAGCCCCTGGGATAGCGCCATCTAGGGGTTACACATATCTTACTGTTGACCCCCTCTGCTATGTCACCTTTAAATGTGTTGAATAACACAGATCTAAGTGCTGAGCTCTGTAGGACCCCACTGGTTACAGGCTAGGTTTGGACTGTTTGCCCCCTACCACCACTCTCTGGTTCCTGTCCCTTAGACAGCTCTTGACCCACCCCTGTATTTTGTCCCCTAATCCCAGGTCCCCCAGGTTGCTGATCAGTCTACCATGTGGCACTGAGTCAGACACCTTCAATCAATCAATAATCTTTATTTCTAAAGCACTTTTCAAAACCAAGGTGCTGTACAAAGAGATCATACATACATACTGTATAAACTTTAAAAGCAGACATAAATTAATCAACCATAACTAGGATATGCTAAACTAAATAAATAAGTCTTTAGCTCCATTTTGAATCTCTCGACAGTTGGACATTCTCTTAACCAATGAGGTAGAGAATTCCACAGGGTTGGTGCTGAGAAAGCAAAAGCACAAGATCCTGATGTTTTCAATCGAACCCTGGGAATCTCCAGCAATCCCTCATTGGCGGAGCGGAGAGGACGGAGGGGTCAATAGGGTACCAAGAAATCTTTCAGGTAGCCTGGTCCCTGATCATGTGGGGCTTTAAAGGTTAGTAAGCCAACCTCATAGGTGATCCGCCACCTAACAGGCAGCCAGTGCAGTTTGTAGAGAACAGGCATAATATGGCTGGATCTGGAAGTCCCAGTCAAAAGCCTGGCTGCTGCATTCTGCACCAGCTGCAGGTGGTGGATATCGACCCCAGGTAGCCCTAGGTAGAGGGAGTTGCAGTAATCAAGATGGGTAGTGATAAAGGCATGGACCAATGTTGGTAGATCACCAGGTGGGACCAGGTGTTTCACCCAGGCGATATTCCTCAGATGCTTAAAAACAGGATTTGACTACAGCTGATACCTGAGATTTTAAAGTCAGGCCATCATCAAAAATAATGCCCAGGTTTCGTACCTGATCAGAGGTAGTGAGCAACATACCACCGAGCAATAAGCCCCATGGTTGTCCAGCCCCCAAACCCACCACCAGATGACCTGGGTCCACTACCAACACCTCAGTCTTATCCGGATTCAGTCTCAGCCAGCTAGAACTCATCGATAATCTGATTTCAGCAAGGCAATTATATAACATGGAGAGAGCATCATCTTGCCTGGGCAGAAAAGACAAATACAGCTGAGTATCATCTGCATAGCAGTGAAAACCCAGACTGTATTGCCTGATGATATCTCCCAATGGCAGCATATACACTGCAAACAACATGGGGTGCTAGAATGGAACCCTGTGGAACCCCACAAGGCAGGGAGTGAGCACCGGAGGAATAAATTCCAGTGGCAACTCTCTGAGACCTGTCTGTGAGGTAAGACTGGAACCATTTGAGGACTGTTCCAGACAGCCCACAATAAATCCTCAGGCACTCCACCAGCACACTGTGGTCTACAGTGTCAAATGCCACAGAGAGATCAAGAAGGACCAGAATGGTTCATGCCTTTTGATCTCTAGCCATTAGGAGATCATTCAACACCAGGACAAGGGCAGTCTCTGTGCTATGCTTCTTCCTAAAGCCAAATTGGAGAGTATCATAGACATTGTGAGTTGTAAGATGATCATCCAATTGTAACGCAACAGCCTTTTCAATAACCATACCAACAAAAGGCAGGTTAGAGATAGGCCAGTAGTTAGCTAGACAATCTGGATCCAAGGAGGGTTTTTTAAGGAGTGGTCAAACTACCGCCTCCTTGAGGGGGTCAGGAAAGACCCTCTCTCCAAGGATTTCCAGAAAATGTCATCAAGGATCGGACAGATAACTTCTACACATCCTACTAAAAGGGGTGTAGGACTAGAATCCAAACTACAACTGGTTAGTTGCAATGTTTGGATGATCTTCACAATGTATGTGAACTCCAGCAGGCGAAAATCTGACCAGACAGACCAGGTGCATAACACTTCCTGTCGACCACTGCAATTCCTCAGAGAAGAGGTCGGACCAATGCCAGACCTGATGCTGGCAACCTTATCTGCAAAAAATTGAGCAAACTCCTCACATCTTAGCTGAGAAAAAGTTTGTCTGGCCTGAAGACAGATTGGATTGCACAATCTGTCAACAGTCTGGAAAAGCTGAGCCGGTCAATTCTGTGCAGCAGAACTCTCCCTGGACAGGAATTCTACCTTCTTATGGGTGATTTCTGATTGATAGCCATCATAATGTGCCATCAGACTAAGCCTGTCAGCAACACTGCCGGACTTCTGCCAGGCTCTCTCCAACCTTTGGCCAACTCTCCTTAACTCCTTCAAGGAGCCATCAAACCAAGGGCTCCTTGATCAGAGGGTGAGAGGCTGAACATGAACAGGAGCAATCTTGTCCAGAGCATCTCCCACAGCCTTATTATAGGCTAACACGAGATCATCTGGACTCATGCATTCACAAGACAAGCTTGATAGATCCAGTACCGCCATTAGGTGACTGGGATTAATACCCCTTAAAGGGCGTCACTGAACCATCTCCGTGGGGGCAGATCTATTAGGGGGAGCCCTGAAACTGAACTTTATGGTATGATGGTCAGACCAGCTGACTGGTTCCACCCCCAAATGAGCAATCTCCATACCCAGAAGAAAGATCAGATCCAATGAATGGCCCTTTATATGGGTTGAGGAGGTAACTACCTGTGTTAGGCCCAGTGACATCATCAACTGGAGGAGATTTTGCCCAAAATGTGAGAGTTCATCATCGACCCACACATTGAAGTCCCCCAGAATTATCAATCTGGGGGATCGCAACACCATGTCAACAATGAAGTCTACTATCTCCTGCAGGAATTCTCCACCATCTCCTGGTGGACAGTAGACAAGGAGAATTCTGCAACCTACCTTGCTGAAGTCCAGGTACAGCACATCTACTGCCTGCCCCCTGTCCAAGGTCCTTGTAACGCAGTCAAAGAAGTCTATCATGTTGGTTTGACATGACCTCCCATGACAAACCCATGTTGCCTGTTATCCTGGAGCTCAGTCTCTTCAAGGAAGGACACCAGCCTTTCTTTTAGAATGGCCTCCATTAACTTACCAACTATGGAGGTTAGGCTAACTGTCCTGTAATTTCCTGGCTCATCCCTGGGTCAGCTCTTGTAGGGAGGTACCACATGAGCTGTCCTCCAGTCCTATGGTACACACCCAGTCCCCCAGTGAGGTGTTAAATAGGTCAGTCAGTGCTGCTGCTAGTACCCCTGCCAGTTCCCTTAGGACTCTCAGGTGTACCCCATCTGGGCCCCTAAAGTGTCTTAAAATCCAATGATACACTGCCCAGTTTGTTAATGCTGAGGTGGTATGATAAAACATTACTCCCTTTCCCCACCCTCCCAGTACATATAACTCAGGTGCAGTATGGCAAGTTCTGTTTTGTGGGAGAGGAGGGTATTGATCTCCAGACAGAGCTGGATTATGAACATATGAACATACAAAATTTGCCAGCAGATAAAGGCCTAGAGGTCTATCAAGTCTGCTCGAATGTGCAGCTAGCACCCCTTATTCTGCAGCTGCCCCTCCCTTCCACCCTTCCCCTTCATTAACCCTCCCCCTTGTCCTGTCCCATCCTCGTTTGAAGCAGTCCACTGTTCTACTGCATACCACTTCTGCAGGTAACGATTCCACCCAGCCACCACCCTCTGTAAAAAGTGTCTCCCTCATCTCCCTCCTGAACCTTCCTCGCTCCAGTCTCATATCATGGCCCCTGGTGGCCCTCCCTCCCTTACTTTGAACAGCCCCTCTGTACCTGTCTTGTTTATTCCTTTTCATGTATTTAAAGGTTTCAATCCTTGTCCCCCTGTCTCTCCTCTCCTCCAGTGAGTACATGTTCAACTCCTTCAACCTCCTCTCGTATGATAAGTCCCCCAGACCCTTGATCATCTTTGTCGCCCTGCGCTGCACTCCCTCCAGTAACTTAATGTCCCTCTTCAGATACGGATGCCAGTACTGCACGCAGTACTCCAGGTGTGGTCTAACTAATGACCTATACAGTGGCAGAATCACCTCCTCCCTCCTCGAGGATATCCCCCTTGCAATACAACCCAGCATTTTGTTGGCCTTTGCAGCTGCCTTCCTACACTGTGCTGAGTTGTTCATTGACCCTGTGGTGAGCACACCCAGATCCTTCTCCTCCTCTGTCTGGGCTAGCTGCACTCCCCTAGCTGGTAAGTCCTCCTTGGGTTCTTCATCCCAAAATGCATCACCTTGCACTTTTGGCATTAAAGCCCAGTTGCCAGTGTCTGACCAGGTTTCAAGCTTTGCCAGATCATCCTGCAACCCTGCCATCCCCCTAGGTCATCCACCACCGCCCAACCTTGGTATCATCAGCAAACAGACTGATCTTGCTCTTGATGTCCCATGATATGTCTGCAATGAATATCCCAAACAACATTGGTCCCAACACCGAGCCCTGTGAGACACCGCTGTCACTGCCCTTGGGTGTGAGAGCTCCCACCCACCACCACCCTCTGTTGCCTTCCCTGCAGCCAGTTTCCTACCATCTCACCAGCATTGCACCTGCCCCTGTGCCTACTAACTTCCTTCCCAGCCTTCCATGTGGCACTGAGTCGAATGCCTTACTGAAGTCCAGATACAGGACATCCACTGCATGTCCCCTGTCCAGTTGCCTAGTTACCCAGTCATAGAACCCGACCAGGTTGGTTTGGCAGGATCGGCCACGTAGAAGCCATGCTGTCTGCTGTCCTGTAGTCCTTTGGCCTCTAAGAGGGCCACCAGCCTCCTTCAGGATAGTCTCCATTAGCTTACCCACAATGGATGTGAGGCTCACTGGTCTGTAGTTTCCTGTTCATCCTTGGGGCCACTCTTATGGAGGGGCACCACATGAGCCATCCTCCAGTCCTGAGGTACACACCCGAATGTAGTGAGGCATCAAATAGGTCTGCCAAAGGTCCTGCAAGGACCTCTGCCAGCTCCTTCAGTACCCTGGGGTGGATGCCATCTGGGCCTGGCGCCTGTCCACCCTCAGTGCCTTCAAACCTCTCGAACTCTGCCTCCATGATTTCCCCATCTGTCATCACTTCTGTGTCTGCCATTTCTCCCATCTTGGGTGTCTCCTCTTCTCTTTAGTAAATACTGAGCAGAAGTACTCATTTAGTGCTTCCGCCTTATCGTACCCTGCTTCCACCCAACCCCCCTCCTTCCTAATCCTTACTATGTGGTACTTACTACTTATGGTGCAGTGCAGAAGGGTTTCAATACTGTGGCTGGGGAGTATTTGTATTCTGCTTTTCTGTTAAGAAGTTCAGCCTCAAGGGTGGCAAAAAAATACCTGCAGATGTTGCCTGTTATCATTATCCTTGAGGAAACTGGCAGTTTCCTTCTGGATCCAGGAAAAAAAAATAATGTCCCAGAGAAGGAAGTGGTCTAGCCTCCATGAAGGAGAGCAAGATTCCCAAGGCCCCATAGGAAGTGAAGCCAGACTGAGGCATGATCAGAGACAATGAGGGGCATTACTGTCATGTCTATGATGGCTGTGGTGAGGAATGAGGAGGTGAGTCAGAAATCAAAGTGTTGTAGGTGCTGTGGGCTGCTAAGTGACAGGAATAGTTTTGATCCCTGGGGTGCATGCACACTGATATCTGTCAGCTCCTGATCCATCAGTGCCTGACATGACCATACTGAGCTATACTCTGTTCACTAAAGACAGGGTGGGAATGAAAGTAGGAGGTGTGGTGCTTTATGTGAGAGAGGGCATGAAAGTAACAGGGCATATCATGTACAGGATGACCATGATTGGGCAATTACAAAATGGGTGACTCAATCACGGTGCCTCTGTAAATGGCTACCTGTCAGGGGAGTGAGTGGATACTGGGTTGGGAAAGGTACACAACAGGAGGGAGGGAGGAAGGGGAAGGAAAGTATGTGGAATGGGGTGTGGTGGGCAGCTGCCGAGTTGGACCACTGACGTGGTAGGGTGGGTTCTCGCTTGGGAGGAGCAGGGTGTCACAAATGCACTCCACAGGTCAGGCCCTCTGTTCCCACAGTGCCAACCTCGAAGCACAATAGTGTGAACAGGGGACAAACATGGTAACCCTCCTGTCTGTTTTGGGTCCAAATCACACTAGCCTCAAGTTCTAGGGGTCAAATGTGAACCTTATGCTAGCGCACCCAGTTAACAGGCTCAGATATGTAACCTCTTCGGGAATGCAGTACAATCTTTCACTCAGTGGCACCCTGCCAGGTTTCCAAAATGTACCCTTATGACTCAATATGAGACCTAGGTTTATTCTTACCTTTAGCAAAATTAGTAACACATTCAAGCCCTTAATTGCTGTCAAACTTAAACACTGGTTCAGCATTCACATGCAAAAGAAAATGGAGAAGGCACAGGCAGAATTTCAAAGAAAATATTGTTTGCTAAAAATTGTAAAATAGGTCAATATCAAACACAGAACAGATATATCAGCAACTTACAGTCACATAAAATAAATGGGAAGTTACAGAACACAAACTCCTACTAAAAATACTTAAAGGTTCCAGCTGAATCATCCTTCTAAAGTGCCTAGTTACCAGTACACAGGATAAGTGTGTCTTTGATTTTTCAGAATCCTTCTGCCCCAACTTCTCTTGCAAGCAATATGCAAAAGTCAGTTTTCTGCACCTAATGGTGAGCTTCCATGAGGTCACTGTTAGATCTGTGATAAATCTGTAATCTGAGTATGGATACTCACAAGGATGTATGTTATTACAGTGAAAATTAGCAACTAGCAATTTCCCAAAATATGAGTCTCTGATCAAAACATTCCCTTTGAGGTTTTACAACCCCATAATGTGTCACTAATTATCTGTTAGGTGAGAAAACCATAACGGATCAGCCAAATGACTTCCCAGCCCTCAAGAGTCATAAAATTCATATTTAGTTTCCAACTTCAAAAACAGGAGCTGGTTATATGGGGTAATAAGCTGTCTGTCTGGGAGGAAGGCTTTCATTAGTGGTTTTACGGGTCAGTTTAACATAATGCTACTTTAGCAACACTGACACCTTGGAGGTCAAAGGTCAAGTCTCCTTACACTGACTACCATCCTTAAGCAGGCAGTTACATACTATACAAATTTTATTTATAACACAAATAGTATACACTATAACAATAAGCAGGTGGCAGAGGGTCACACAGGGTACAGGGTTCAGGTCCAGTCTGGCACAGATTTTTTTTTTGCCGATGGGCGGCTTAATGTTTTATACAAGTTTTTACACCCCCAACATGCACCGCCCCGGAGTTGAGAATGTCAAAGTAAGGGGGTGCGGGGGACACAGCCCCCCTGCATCAAACAGAAAGCCTACAGGTTTTGGGCACCTTTCCTTCCTCGCTACGAGTGTGCTTTTTGGTGATGTACACTCACCGTAACGGTGATCACTATTCTGTGATCACTGTTATCACATAGAATAAAGCAACAGTGATACAGGGAATATGAGGGGAGCAGAGGCACTGTGGGTCACCCTAGAGATGGGGGAATGGAGCCTCTATTCACACTGGTGTGATCTACAGACCTCTGGCACAGGGGAAGGAGTTAAAGTACTGATGGAAGCTACTGGCAAAATGCCAGAAAAGGGAGCGATACTGCTGGTGGGGGACTTCAATCTGCTGGATGTAGATTGGAACCTCACAGATACAGCTTCAGCTATAAGCAGGGACATCCTGGACTCCCAGCAGGGGAATGCCTCAGGTAACTACTCAGTGAATCCACTCATAATGGGGCAATACTAGACCTGGTGCTCATTAACAGGGAGAGTGCTGAAGACATCAAGGTAGGAAGTCACCTGAGGACCAATGATCACTGTGCATTATGGTTCAGTATGGATGGCTATGGAATTGAGCCACACAAGGGTCACAAAGGCAAGGGTCCTGAACTTCAGGAGGGCAGATTTTAAAAAGATGGGCAAATGCCTCAGGGATGACATGGGGGGGATGACTTGGGTGGGGTGGAGGAATAATAGGTAAAGATAAAAGGGACCATAGGGAAGGCATCCAATCTGTGTGTTAAGCAAGTGAGCAGAACAAGGGAAAAAAAGTGACTGCTATGGTTCTTGAAAGAGATGCCAGAAAAGGTAAAGGCTAAAAGGTAGTATTCAGAAAGTATAAGGAGATGCAGGGGGAGGAGGATAGGGAGGTGTATCAGGGGAAACAGAGGGAAGCAGGGAGAGCAGTTAGAAGTGCAAAGGTGCAAACAGAAAAGAAAATAGCCCAGGTGGTGATGAAGGGGGACAAGACATTTTTTAGTTATGTAAGCAAAAGAAGAAGGAAGACCAGGGTTGGGATTGTAAGAACAAAAAGGGAGAGGGGGGACTGTGCAGAGAGGGAACAGGAAAATACAGACTTTCTGAAAAAATACTTTTGTTCAGTGTTCACACAGCAAGGGTAAAGTGAGGGGCCACAAAAATGTAATAGCAGCATTGGATGGGGGGAGGGGGTTACTAATCCATTTTCAGAGGAGACAGTCCTGAAGGGACTCAGTAATCTGAAAGAGGACAAAGCAATGGGACCAGACTGGGTGCATTCAAGGGGATTGAGAGAGCTTAGGGAGGTGCTGGCTGCTCCTTAAATAGTCCTATTTTCAATTGAATTCAAATATATTTGTAAAAAAGTGCAATTCAAACATGTATCAAAGCACTTGTACATATCATTTAAAAGAATAAAATTAATAAACAGATAAAACAAATACTTAACACAGCATGACTTCAAGTTTCAGAACATTCTAAGTTAAACAGATGTGTTTTAAGTGCAGCTTTAAAGGTCTCAGTGGTCAGACACTCTCAAACCTGATGAGGTAGAGAATTCCACAGGGTCGGGGCCACAAAAGCAAATGATCTGGCCCCAGAGGTTTTAAGATGGACCCTGGGAACCTCTAGCAATCCCTCATTTTAGGAGTGAAGAGGGCAGAGGGGATGGTAGGGGCAAAGGAGATCTTGTAAATACCATGATTCCTGTCCATGTAGGGTCTTATAAGTCAGCAAACTGACCTTAAAGGTGATCCTCCACTGAACCAGCAGTCAGTGCAGGCTGCAGAGCACAGGTGTGACACAGCAAGATTTAGGTAAACCAGTCAACAACCTGACTGCTGCATTCTGCACCAGCTGCAGGCAGCAGAGGTCCACCCCTGGAAGCCCTAGGTATAGGCCCACAGATCAGCCACAGGCATTCCAACAACTCACCATGGTCCACAGTGTCAAATGCCACAGAGAGATCAAGGAGAACCAATATCAAATGGCTCTTCCGATCTCTCACTATTAGGAGATCATTAAGTACTGGAACCAGCACCATCTCGGTACTATGACTCTTTCCAAAACCAGACTGGGGAGGATCGTAGACATCGTGGGTGGTAAGACGATCCTCTAGAGTCAATGTGACTACCTTCTCAATTACCTTGTCCACAAAAGGCAGGTTAGACACAGGTCTGTAGTTGGCAAGACAGTCAGGGTCAAGAGAAGCTTTCTTCAGAAGGGAGCACACCACTGCCTCCTTCAGCATGTCTGGAAACAGCCCGGTCTCCAACAAACACCCGACTATCTCCACTAGGACTGGTCCAATTACCTTCACACACCCCACAATGAAGTGCATTGGACCCAGATCCAAACTACAGTGAGTTGGTCGCATTCCCTGGATAATCTTCATGATGTCAGTGATCGCTGGCCGATTGAAGTTGGACCAGACAAACTGGGCATCTGCAATCTCCCACCAACTACCACAGCATCCATTGGGGTGAGCTGCATGGATCTCCGACCCGATGGTGGCAACCTTAATCCATGTAAAATCAAGCAAACTCATCACACATATTCTGTGAAAAGGCTACCCGATTCTGGAGACAGGCTGGACTGCACAGCCTGTCCACAGAATGGAAGAGCTGTGCCAGTCGACATCACGCAGTGGCAATCTCCTTGGACAGGAACTCTGCTTTCTATTGGAGAAGGCCAACTGATAGTCTTAATAATGGACCGTCAATCTAAGTCTGGCATCATCCAGGCCGGATTTCCACCAGTATTGTTCCAGCTTTCGCCCCACTCACCTCAACTCCCTCAGATACCCATCAAACCAGGAGGACTGAGGATGAAGGGTGATGAGGTGAATGTGGACAGGAGCTGTGGAATCCAGGGCCACTATCAACACCTTATTATTGGCTAGTAGCAGATCCTCAGGATCTAAGCTTATACTCAGCATACCCAATTGGTCCAGCACCACCATAAGACCATCAGGGATCAAACCCCTTAAAGGGCAGTACTGGACCATCTCCATAGGGACAGGTCTATTGGGGGAGCCTCAAAACTGAGCCTTATA
The DNA here is from genome assembly GCA_016271365.2 of Neoceratodus forsteri. Taxonomy (NCBI): domain Eukaryota; kingdom Metazoa; phylum Chordata; order Ceratodontiformes; family Ceratodontidae; genus Neoceratodus; species Neoceratodus forsteri. The sequence continues at coordinate 1,271,500,001 of CM057453.1, forward strand.
ACCTGATGTTCAGACCACCCGCCTAGCTCCACCACCATGTTGGAAATCTCCATCCCTAGCAGGAACACTAGATCCAATGAGAGACCTTGATTGTGGGTTGCAGAGGTAACTACATGTGTAAAGCCCAATGAAACCATCAGTTGGAGGAAGTCTTGACCTAAATGCAAGAGTCTGTCATCAATCAAGGCATTGAAATCCCCCAGAACCAACTTTCTGGGGGATTCCAACACCATGTTAATGATGAAGTCCGCAACTTCCTGCAGGAAATCCTTCTTGCTCTCAGGTGGACAGTAGATGAGAAGTATCCAGCAGCCCTCACCTGTGCCCACAGTACACTCAAAGGATCTAGTGACCCCAACTGGCACATCTTCAAGGTCCAGTTTTGACTTAAAACAAATGGCAATATCATCACCCTACAATCCAATATTGGACGGTGTATCACCGAGTGCCTGGCCTGAACTGCTGACTCCAACACAGGACCAGCATTTTCACCCAGCTAGGTCTCAGTGATGCATGCCAGGTCTGATGTCCGAACAAGATCAGCAATCACTGCTATGCTGTTTTTAATAGACCTGGCATTGTATAACACTGCCAGAGTAGGATGGGCAGCTGAGGTCCGCCGCGCTACTTGCCCACAAAAAATGGACCCCTTGGCTATGGGAACCAGGCTGGGAGGACCATGATCCTGAACCCATTTTTCACAGGTCATCTCCTTGACTCCACAACCCCAATCTGTCTACTTTGCTCCACACCCCCACTGGGCCTGGCCTCCCTGCCCCTCCACCTCCACCCGACTATCCCCAAAACATGACATTGCCTATAAACCTCAATTGATAGCAGGGGGGAGTTGAAAGAATGGATGTCCCTAAGCTTGGAAAGGGAGTAGTACCATACTGTTGAACCTCCTTGCCAACACATATCGCCTGCACTTTACACAAGCTGCCAAGCTGCAGCTAATATTAAAACTGGCAAAATAACAGACTCACACTCACATACAACCTCTCATGCACAAACACTCCAACTACCAAAACAAAATAAACCCAACCACAAAATAATATCACAAAAAAAAAAAACAATAATACAAAAAAAAAAAAAAATCTTTGTGATCTGAAAACTAAATAAAAATGGATCACTATCTGACCAGGGTTCAGTGATCAAACATAAAATTCAGGTGGTCAATATATTGAGACCCTGATCCACATCAGTTGAAGAAACTACACCACACATTACAATATCAGTTGAATAAGGTAAAGGTGGAGCTCTCACCACCACCTTAACCAATAAAGAAAATGACCAAAATACTATTTAACAGCTCATGGGAAACAGGAGTGGTTACAGATGACTGAAAGAGGGTAGATATAGTCCCACTTCACAAAAGTGATTGCAGGAAAGAGACTGGCGATTATACTGTAGGCTAGTAAGCCTGACTTTGGAGGTGGGAAAGTTAATAGAGTCACTGCTGAAGGAATGGACTGTGGAATATTTTGAATCAAATTGATTGGAAGATCAGAGGCAGCATAGATTCATGTGTGGGGGTGTGGGGTGTGGTCCAGTCAAATAAATCTGATAGATTTCTTTGACTGGATGACCAAGGAATTAGATTAGAGTGAAGCAGTGGATGTGGCCTACCTAGATTTCAGTAAGGCTTTTGATACTGTTCCACATCGGAGGCTAGTAAACAAGCTGGGCAGCTTAGGAGTGGGTCCAAAGGTGGTACACTGGGCAAAGAACATGGTTGGGGATAGGCTACAGAGAATGCTGGTAAAGAAGTTCATTTACAGGAAGGGAGAGTGACCAGAGGGGCACCTCAGGGATCAGTGCTGAGACCAGTCCTCTTTAATGTCTTTATAAGTGACATTGTAGAGGAGCAGGAAGAGAAGGTCTGCCTCTTTGTGGATGACACAAAAAGTTGCAATTGAGTGAACACTCAAAGGGGGGGGGAAAGGACGAGCAGAGACCGGAGAAAACTAGAGGAGTGGTCAAGGGTATGGCAGCTGGGTCTCAACTTGAAAAAGTACAAAGTAATGCACTTCAGGCACAGAAACCCATGGGCAGAATACAAAATGGGAGCAGTTGGACTGATGATCACCAAGCAGGAAAGAGACCTGGGGGTGATCATATCAGATGACCTAAAGGAGGCCAGGCAGTGCGACAAGACAGTTGGGAGGGCTAGTGGGATACAGGGGTGCTTAGGGAGGAATATCAGTAGCAGAAAGGGGGAGGTGGTATTGCCCTTTCTAAAGCATTGCTAGGACCCCACCTAGAGTATTGTCTCCAGTTCTGGAGACCACATCTCTGGTAGGACATAGACATAGTAGAGGCTGTCCAGAGGAGTGTGACTAAAATGGTGCTGGGTCCGCATCAAAAATCCCTATGAGGAGAGACTTAAGGACCTAAATATATACTCCCTTGAATGGGGGGGGGTATGATCGAGACTTTTAAATACCTCACGGGGTAAATAAAACATAGGTGGCAACTATTTTTCAGAAAAAAGGTGCTAAAGGACAAGAGGTCATGATAAGAAGCTGAAGGAGGGTAGATTCAGGAGAGATGTGAGATAGTATCACGTCACAGAAAGAGTGGTGGATTCCTGGAACAGTCTTCTTCTGGAGCAAAAACAGTGGTAGGTTCAAGGGTGCATGGGATAGGCCTAAGGAAATCTTAAGAAAAGGGAAGATAGGGGTGGTTGAATGGGCCGAAGATCAAGTAGGATCTGTGGTGATAGTCAGGGAAAAATAGGCAGACTAGATGGGCCAAACAGTCCTTATGTGCCAGCAGTTCTATGTTTCTGTGTTTGTATGATCTTGCATGAGGATTTTAAGGGCTTGACCACCCCCTCCCCCGGGTGAGCTTCTGTTGCATTATGGCTATGGTCCAGCATGGGCTGCAGAGTGGGATTGAAATCCCCGACTATAAAGATGGGGACTGACAGGGACATTAGCTGCACTAACTTCTTTATTTTTATTTTTTTTATTTAGTGTACTCTCTCCCCCCCCAGACCTGCCCACATCAGCCATCCTCTCTCTCCCAGCCCCATCACATGCTATCTCTGGGACCTACCTCTGACCTGTACAGTGCCCCATAGTTCCTCCCCATGGTGGAGCCCCCAACAGGTTCCTCTGTCCCTGGTGAGGTTTAGTCCAGTTGTGGTTGGCAGTCCAGTGAACAGTGCAGGGCCTGTGGAGAGAGCAGTGGTGTCAAGGAGGCTTTTTTCTTCCCTTTAGTTCCAATGCCAGAGTTCCTTGTGCACAAGGACTACGCAGGCATCTTCACACAAGTGTGCAGACATCCTAGGCAGGAGACACTCTGCCCAGCCACTGTGACTCTGCTGCACTGCCACCTGTAGTCACCCAGGTGGCAGTGTTGTAGCAGAGCACACAGACCATCGTCCCCAGAGGAGGAGAGAGTTCCCTGGGATGTTCAATCATTCTCCCTCTTGGCTGGCCCCCAATGACCCAAGAAATAGATCTGAGGTACAAACAAAAAGTTAGGTTTAGGGTCAGACTCTAGAACATAAAAGCATATATCATGCACAGCACTGGAAGCAATTTCAGTAGGACAACAGATTTGCCAGGTATGCCAATATTTTTGTTAACTAATTTTGATGCAATGAGGACCATGCTAGAGTTGAAATTCAGTGCCCTGTCTTTTAACTGAAAACTGGGCTTGTCTACTAATATAAATTCTTGAAACAGGGACAAAACTTACAGTACCCAAACTGCATTTAATATTTATTTGTTTATTTAATTAATTTATTTTATTTATTGAATATTCAGAAACACCATTGAGTAGAGCTCATTTACAAGGGTTCAACATTATATTGTACAGTGCTAAAAAAGTTGTATTTGGACAAAACACACAGTTCATTGGTTTACAGCAAAATGTTGTACATTTGTGTTACATTGTAAAGAGTTAAAAACGTAGCATTTGGACAAAAGGACACAGTTCAATGGTTTACAGCAAAATTTGTACATTCTTCTGTGTCAGAAGGCCACTTCATGGAAGCATTGTCCAATAGGTAGGGGAGGAGGAGGGGAGAGGAAGGAAGATAGGGAATGTGACTTTAGGGAGATGAGAGGGAATGAGAAGAAGAGGAGTAGGTATCCCACTCAGAGGTGTTTGTGGTAGTTAAGTGCAGGTACAGGTGGATGTTTTAGCAAAACAGCTTTTCAGGATTGTTTTGATTTGGGTCAGTTTGATTATCCACCATGATAGAGGAAGGGAGCTCATTTAGCCATGACTGGGGTCTAATTGAGAAGGAGCACTTAGCCAGGCTATCCTTCGGAAAGGAACTTGAAAAGGGTTCTTGAGGGTGTTACAAGTGGCATGCTTGCATTGGGCAGAGAGGAAGAAGGATCTAAGGGTGGGGGAGGAGTTTCCCTGGAGAACTTCGATAGCCAGCATGCATGTTTGATGTCTGATGTATAGGTCCAGGAGTAGCCATCCAGAATTGTTATAGAGGTGACAAGTATGTGTCATTCTGTTGGCTCCTAGGATGAGACGACATGCATTATTCAGCCTACTCTTATTATATTTAGGGTAGAGACAGCAGTGGCTGCACAGACCACTAGCCCATAGTCAATTGTTAAAAGTATTGAGGATGAGATGGCCAGATGCCTAGCCTCCTATGTCATAAGTGATTTGTGACATAATAGAGCACCCAGTATTTTATTTACTACTTTAACTGTTTGTTCAAAATGATGTGCAAAAGAGAGGTTGTCATCTAGGTATACTTCTAGATATTTAAAGGCACTGATCTGCTCAAGGGTTGATCCTGCCTGATTAACGATGGTAAGGGGTTGGAACACCTTCTTTTTTGGGGGACAGGAAATCAACATTGACTTAGTTTTCTTGCAGTTTAAGATTAACTTGTTTTGGAGGAACCAGTGCTCCAAGGCCATGAAGCCTTGTTGCAGGTTAAGTGTGAGTTCTTGCTGGCTTCTGGTAGTAGCGGAGACTACAGTGTCATCTGCATAGAGGAGTATGTTAGAGTTTGGCCAGCCAGAGGGAGATCACTGATGAATAAACTGAAAAGAAGGGGTCCAAGGATTGACCCTTGTGGTACCCCTACTGAGGCATGCCCTGTGTCAGAGGTTGTCCCATTGATTTTTACTTTTTGGGTAGGGCCTGTCAGATATTCTTTGAATGAGTGTATACCGAGTCTTGGGAGAGTCCTAGGGTGGAGAATTTATCAAGCAGAAGTGTACGGTTAATGAGGTTGAAAGCCTTTTTTAAATCTATGAAGATGGAGCCCACCAATTGGCTGTTGTCAAGTGCACCATCTGCAAAGTTGCTGTATTCAAATAACACCTTTATGGTGCTGTGCTGTTTTCTAAAGCCATGTTGTTGCTGGCATTGTATGCCATATTGACTTAAGTGGGTGCAGGTTCAAAGACCATGTGATATACATTGATTACTCCATGACCTCAAAGTGTCTGATTATTTTAAGATGTAGACTTTTAGTTACTAATTTGAGACCCAGTTTAAATTATTGTTTGTTTAATGTGATTGACCTCTGCATACAGTGCTGGCAGACAATGTTGCTTAACACATCTTAAACTGGGAAATAATAGGCCTGTGGTTTATAATTATTTTTTTCATTAGGAAGACCCTAAGTTCTCTTTTTTCATTTCCCTTTTTCTCTGCTAAGAAGTAATGCTGTTCATTGCTTGTGCCCTGTTTGTTTTTCATAGTCACTATATGCACAGAGATTACTTCAGATTAATAATTTAATCTATGTATTTGCTGTTTCTAATTAATTGCTATATTTAAAAGATTGCTGCTTCCCTTGGCTTAGAAATATAATTGTGGACCAGTCAAGTGTTGGGTGTATGGTAAGAATCTAGAACATAAAAACATAGCACGCACTGCGCAGGATATAATGGTATCTCTCCAACCAACACTTAGCAATGAAATAATATTGACACCCTACAATTAAGATGGCATTGTTGTTTTACAGTTCAATTCCAGACTCATCACAATAAAATATGTGGATAGTCTGATATGAGTGTTATGAGTAGGCATGAGAGCCCAGTGTCTCTAAATGTATTTCACTCTGTACTACAACTAAAGAAAATTAGGGTTGTGCAAAATTAGAAAATCCTGACTTCACAGAATTCAAACAGAATTCTGCAAATTCCACAGATGGAGTTTTTGAAATGTTTATTTAGCCATGACAGAGTCATCTTGTGAGTGAGAGACCTTGCAATTAGCACAATCACTTGTCGTTAGGTGTCCTAATAACATGCTAAATAGTATGACATTTGGATGACTAGATTCGAATCTATAGGAGCTCAATGTCTGCCATTTAATTTTTGAGGGGGTACATTTCATTAAAATATTTCCTAATTATAACCATAGGAGCAAGATATGTAAATATTAGCATTCAAAACCTTTTTAGAATGGTCATAGAAACTCCTAAATAAGGACAGACTTGGTTTAGTAATACTTAGATTACAGGGGTTCACAATTTCACTATATATTTATTTGTGAAAGTTTGTGAAAACTTTCTTAAAATGTAGATGTTTGAAATGTCCCTGCTGTTGCAGATATAGATCTGGCATTTAGCATGCATGTCCAATGCCAGTTTATCTTGGTATCTAACAAGGATGGGAACATTTGGTTCAGTAGATAAATTTACAGTGGAAATACTGCACATGATTATTGGCAACACTTTCTGAAATATACATGGTAGCATAACTGGTTATGCCTCCAGAATTCCACTTGTGTAATTTAACATTACCAAAGCCCTTAGCACCACTACGTATGATAAGCTGAAAAGAGTTGTTTGCAGTCCCATAGTTCCTTCTTGGGTGACTATTTTGTCTGCCTTTCCCTTTTACTTTCTTTCTTAGCTTGACCAGACAGACACAGTGGAACTGCTTACCCCCTTATGTCCTCTTTGCTCTCCACTGTCTTCACAGTGAGACACTCATAAAAAGTCACCTATAGTACTGATTTTTCTGTCAGTCCTACCCCATTAAATTAGTCAGAATTCCTCATCCTTCTTGGTGCTCCAGTCATTTTCTTCCCCAACTACATCTCTCTCAGTGACTCTAAGTCCTTGACTTACAAGTATATCATGCTCTCCGGCTACTAAGTTTTGTTGGGTGTAATTATCACATAACCTGCATTTAAGTTGGACTTGTCCCTCTATGCTTTTTTACTCCAACTGACAGTCTACTGTTCTTGTGCTGCCCAGCTCAGTTATCCTTTTCTTGCTGAACCTATACATCTAACTCCTGCCACTGGTGACTCCCCCCCCCCCCGCACTAGCTGCCTCTTTGATCCCTGTCCTTAAATTTAAGTCTCACAGACTACCCTGTCTATTCATATACTGTACTAAGTACACACTCTCTCTTGGAACAGCCATACCACACCCTGAGCATGCAGTCATTCCTTGCCCCAGGATGCTTGCTAACTTGCTAGCAAAAGAAGACCCTCCCTCCTTTAACAGAACTGTAGCAAACATTAGCTTCTCCCATTTATATCACTGTCATTTCTCACAGGGCCTGGAACCATGAGGGCCTTGGAGAAGATACATATCACATTGCACAAAACAATTAGTTTGTCCCTCTAGCTGCAATGATTGACTGTGGATCGTACAACTTGACCTATACTGCAGGTAGGCAAATCATCTTACCTGCATAAGCATAAAGGTCCTGCAATGCTCCATCAACTCTCCTGCTACTTTTATAATGAAGTATCCTATGAATCCCACTATATTCTTTCTGTTATCAGCATTTTTCATTTACCTCAGTCAGGCTCAGTGGCAGGTCGGTTGTATGGCTGGGTAAAATTCATTGATATTGCATCCACAAACAGCCAAAATGTTTTCCAAGGACTCATGGAATTTGAATTTAAGTGCTGACATTATTTTCAAATTTTCATAACTAATATCATGGAAATCTGTTAAGGAAGAAATTAAAAATTTAACACACACAGTGTTCTTTCTGAGGTCAATCAACCTGCCAAACTTAATGACATTGCATTCTCTAGTTTTAAAGCTACAGGAGCTAATACTTTTGCAGTTTACATACTTGCAAAATTGAATTACAAATATCTGAAAACTTTGTTACTTATAATTTGGTCCCCTCAAAATCCAGAATCTTGAAACATGACACACATATCTATGTGACAGAGTAGTTTAAACATTTCAGATTTGGTAACATGTGGATGAGATGTGTAAAATGAGATGGTAATAATGGAAAATTACATTTGTACAAAATGCTTGACTGCCTTTAGCTCAGCACTTTAAAGCTTGATATGTAAACCATGGTGCACATTCCCATGTTTCATTTGTCTTCAAATCTTCAAAATATGGAGAAATTTGGACATGTAATTTTAAAACTAGATGGAAATGCTGAAAATAAAATGTTGATGGAATGAGTTGCCACCAATAACTCAGCCCTCTTTAAAGCTATGAATCTGCAAATTAGTACATTGATATAAGTGGTAGGGAACTTTACTCATGTCAAATTTGGTAACATTTAGATAGGTGGCTTTAAGTATGAGAGAAATAACTGAAAATTTTTTTTTTTTTATTTACTATGCTTTTTCTTGCTGCGTCAGCCATAAATATCTGCCCTGGTCATGGCGCACTGGACTTCCACCTCCCATATGGCCTGTACTCTCCCAGTCACCCCTGGTTTACCCCCAGAGGGTGGGATCATGGCACTGTCTTCCCAAGTACACTGCCTTGAAAGTGTGCCTGGTTGGAAGAGCCGGCTAGGGGGCTAATTGAAGCCCGGAGCAGGGCTTCACGGATACGGCTGGCTGCAGCACTTTTTCTTCCCCTTGTAGGCTGGGGCAGGGTCATGCAATGATGTCCAGTGTCTTCCCTGCCCCAGAGCTGAGTCAGCACCGGTGCTGTGGGGCAACCCAGCCTCCATCTGGTGTCGCTCATGCACCAAGCATGCACCACCCTCCCCCCTGGAGAAGGAGAGCAGTCCAAGGGATGCTCAATCCTTCTACCCCCAGTTGACCCTCCGATGACCCAGGTCCATTCCCAAACCTGGGTCACTGGCGTCACAAGCAGAAATCCAACCACTGCACCAGCAGGCCAGCTAAAAATGTAAATTGTGACAGAATTTTACTGAATTTTCACAGAAATTTAGTGACATTTCATAGAAACAGAATTGTAATTCTCCTGAATTCTGCTGGCAGAATGCTGAATTATACATATGCCCTACAACATGCATTAATGGAGTGGCTATGCATTATAAGGTCATAAGCATGCACTACATACAGTACAAGCCTTAAAAGATTGCAACCTTGTAGTATGCTAGATTGGTGTCTGCGGCACTGAATTCTCCTCAAGTGTTGGTTCCCAAGTGTGTATGCCTCTTGGAAAGGGATTCTTTTTTATGCTTTGATTGGAGACATAGTTTGTGCAGTACTTTTTGTCAAATTATTGCTGTTGGTATTCTAGACAGAGCTGTTTTCCCCTTTATAATAAGCACAATTTAATATCAGGACTCCAAAGTGGCAATTCTAAAGTTGCAAGACACCTCAATAAACTATGGAAATATAAACTAAGAAACTAGAAATTAGCATTTAATGCACCTTAGGTTTACTGCTAATGGAGCATCACAGATTAATATCAGGGTCTGCTTTAAAATCTCAGTGCATTGCTTAAGACAGAACCTTCCACAAGTAGTATGAGAAAGGACTTGACCAGGTACTGTATAAAGAGCGGGGATGTCCAATTGACTGTAACATAAATCACTTCCTGCGAGTGATACCAATGAGTGTTACTGCTTATGAAAACTGACACACCGCTATGCACTAGAGTATTAGTCTAGAATTGTGGAAATAGGGGATTTGGGGTACATCATGCCCCTGATTCCATTTTTCCACCACAATGCTGTGTAACACCACAGACATAAAAGGCAGCTCTAATGGGGGTTTGGTGGTAGGTTGATAATAGGTAACACCCTATCAAAGGTAAGGGTTAAAGAAAGTCCTGATAAAGAATGAAGGCAAGTAAAGATAAGGAACAATATGGACAAGCTACATTTGAATGCTGACTGGCAGTGTGTTTAGATTAGCAGATATGGGAGTAGTGTCCTGCAATGGTGTGGAGCTGCAGTGCTCTGGGAGATAGTTTGGAGACTGAGGTGCTGCCCCATCTGCACGCACATTTATGGGGTGAGGTTGGAATTTACTGGTCTCTGTGCTGAGCTGACTAGGATCCAGAGGAACTCTTGCCCACCCAGGGGCCAATGAAACTGCTGCCATTGACTCAGAGGTTGCCTCGGCAGAGGAGGGTCAGATGGACCTTGGTGGGCCCTGTGAGGGTAGGGATGGATGGCAGGTCAGGGGCAGATTCCTCAGTCTGTGCCACTACAGAAATCTTTTGCCATCCTAGTGGGATTAGATTGCCAAGAGGAGGCACCTGAAGTGGTTTCAAGGAGGTCCTCCAAAAGAGAAGCCTCCAAGGTGGATGCTAGAGTATCCCAGCAGAGGGGGAAGCAGTTTTTGGTGGGTGACTCACTTGTGAAGGGATACAGTTAGAAGCAGGATGGGGCGGAGAGAGGGAAGTTAGGTGCCTATCTAGTGCCTTGGCTTGGAGGGATGGACAACAGATCCTAATGACTGCTAGGGCTGCAGGGTGGGGGGCTGTATGTCATTGCCCACCTGGGGACCAATGATCTGGTGTGGGATGAGCTAGGGTGGTACAAGGAGAGTTCAGGGAACTGGGGAGGGGCCTAAGGCAGGTAGAATGGTGGCATTTCCTGAGGTGCTATCTGTCTGTGGCCGAGGAGAGGATGGGGTACTCTGCATCAGTAGCTTCAACAGTTGGTTGAAGAAAAGATCCAGGGAAGAGGAATTCAGCTTCACTGGGGACTGGGGCCAACATGGAAGGATATGGGTCTACAGAGATGTGATGGCTTGCATCCTTCCGGGAAGGGGGCGGCAGTCATCAGTGGAAGGTTTAAATGTTACTTTGCTGAACATTTAAACTAGCTGAAGGGGGCGGTATTAACAAAGGAGGCATAAACTGCCTCTCCCCCACAGACTAAAGCAACAGGAAGAGAATGCCTGAGGGGAAGAAACTCCCCCAGGGTGTAAGTTGAAGGAGACATAGGCATAATAGGGGAAAATAGACAAGAACAGAAGCTGTAGAAATAGAGGTGTTGAAGTGGCAAGGCATGGAGAGGATAGCAAGGGGAGTAAGGGAAGTTTCAAGTTGTAGTAAAGGGCAGGAAGGAGGCAAGAGTGATTGCAGGGAGGAGGAGTTTAAAGTATGGAAAACCATGAATGCCAATGGAAGGAGTTTTGGAAATAACATTTCAGACCTGGAGGCCATCATGGTGGTGGCAAGTCTGGTTCTTGTGGTTATAACTGAGTCATGGTCTACTGAGAAGCATGACTGGGACATGGTCATACCAGGCTACAATCAGTTCAGAAGTGATAGGGAGGGGAGGAAGGGTGGAGGGGTTGTGCTGAGGAAGGGTATAAGAACCATGGAAGTGCAAGGAAACCTAGGGGTAAAGGATGGGTTGGAGGTACTGTGGTTCACCCTGGAGACAAGAGCAGGAGCCACTATTCACACTGTGTTGTATACAGACCTCCAACACAGGAGGAAGAATTGGATAAGGCACAGGGGGACACAGTCAGTACAATGACAAAAAAGAGAGGATGTGCTGTTGGCTGGGGACTTCAGTCTGCCAGATATAGATTGGAACCTCCAAGTCACAGCCACAGATAGAAGCAGCTCCATCCTAGACTCACTGCAGGGGGCATTTCTCAGACAACTAGTCAAAAAGTCAACTCGAGATGAGGCACTGCTGGAACTAGTACTCACAAACAGATAGTGTTATAGACATCAAGTGATGGAGAATAAGGGGTGCCAGCTGCACATTCGAGCAGACTTGATAGACCTCTAGGCCTTTATCTGCTGGCAAATTTTGTATGTTTGTATGTCAGCTGGTGACCACATAAAGTTGGCACTAGAGACAAACCACACAAGGATGAGGGTCTTGCACTTCAGGATGGCAGATTTAAAAAAATGAATACCTCAGAGACAACCTAGTGGGGGGGGTCAAGGTGGGTGGAGGAACAGTGGGCTAAATTAAGGGTAGGCATAGTGAAGGCAATGGAACTGAGCAGAAACAGGAAAAAGAAACCGCTATGATTCTCGAGAGAAGTGGCTGTGAAGGAGACACCAAGGGACTAGAATAGGGAGGTGTATCAGGTAATGCAGAGGAAAACACAGAAGAAATGAAGGTGGTAAGAGCACTAAGGTGCAGAGGAAAGGATAACCAAGGGTTAGCTAACAGTGACAATACTTTCCTCAGATACATAAGTGAAAAGAGAAAGATAAGGGGATGGACTTTGAGGATAAGAAGGGCAGGGGAAGGTTGTGCAGAAGAGGATCAGGAAAAAGCAGATATCCCGAACAGGTGCTTCTGCTTAGTCTTCACAGTGGAGAGTGAGAGGGATGGAATGCATAAAATCAGCAGGAACACTAGAGGAAGGGAGGTGGACACAAGTCCATTCACAGAGAAAAGAGTCATGAGAGGACTTGCAATTCTGAAAGTGGACAAGGCTGTGGGGCTGGATGGGATACATCCAGGGGTGCTATGAAGCTCAGAGAGGTACTGGCTGCACCCCTGACAGCCCTATTCAACAAATCACTGGAAACAGGAGTGTTCCAGAAGACTGGAGGAGGGCAGATGTAGTCCCACTCCATAAGAGTGGCAGCAGAGAGGAGGCTGGCAACTATAAACCAGTCAGTCTAATGTCAGTGGTGGGGAAGTTAACAGAAACATTATTAAAAGAAAGGCTAGTGGAGTATTATGAATCCAGCAGGTTACAAGATGCAATGCAGCATGAATTCATGGAAGGGAGGTCATGTCAGATAATCCTGATCAATTTCTTCAGCTGGGTGACCAAGGAACTAGATCAGTGTGGGGCAGTGGATGTGTCCTGTCTAGACTTTAGCAAGGCCTTCAACACCATTCCACATAAGAGGCTTATAAGGAAACTGGGCAGTTTGGGGGGGAACCCAAGGTGTTAAACTGGGTCAGGAACTGGTTGATGTATAGAAGAAATAGGGTGGTTCTAAATGGCACTCACTCTAATTAGAGGAAAGTGACTAGCAGGGTACATTAGGGCTCAGTGCTTGGACCAGTCCTCTTCAATATATTCATAAGTGACATTGCAGAAGAGCTGGAAGGGAAGGAATGCCTCTTTGCAGATGACAGCAAAATCTGCAATATGGTATTTACTCTGGAAGGTGTGGAGAAAATGAGAAGAGACCTGAGAAAACTTGAGGTGTGGTAGAGGGTATGGCAGATGGGTTTTAATGCATAAAAGTGCAGAATCATGTGCCTATGGCACAGATACCTAGGAGCAGATATAAAATGGTGAGGGGGAGGTATTTACGATGACAAAGCAGGAATCTTGAGGTTATCATATCTTTTTTTCTTGCTCCTTCATCTGCCACATTCTCCCCAGGCCTGTCACCTGCCATCTCTGGAACTTACTCACCTGGCTGGTAGAGTGCCCCAAAGTTTGTCCCCTTTGGAGGAGCTCCCCGAGGTTCCCCAAGCGTGATATACAGGGAAGTCCGGAAGGAGGTGCAGAGCCTGCGGGATGATGCCACATCATATTGCCTCAATTACAGTCCTTTCCATGTGCAGGGCCGGTGGGAGGATGCCACATCATATTGCCTCAATGGCAGTCTTTTCCTGCATCTGTCCATGAAGGGAACCAAGATCCTAAGTGACAGGTTTAAATGCTTCCTTGGCAAGCTTTTAAACTAGCCATGGGGGGAAGTGCTAATAAGAGGCAGGAAATTTCAAGCCTCCTCCCACAAAACATGACAGGTAGTAAGTTAAACACTGAGGTACAGTGCTCAACAGAGAGCAGGACAGGGGTAAATGAAAAAATAGAAAAAACGCAAAAAGAGCAGGCATGGGGCAATAAGGATAAAGCCAACATTAAATGGAGGGCAATGAGTACCAATGCCCGTAGTCTGGGAAACAAGCTTCCTGAACTAGTAGCCTTGATGGAAGATGAACACTTGGATATTGTGGCAGTCACAGAAACATGGTACACGGGGAACCATGACTGGGATGTCAACATACCAGGGTACAAAGTCTACAGAAGGGACAGGGAGGGGGAAAAGAGGAGGTGAAGTAGCTCTACACATAAGGGAAGGGATCAAAGCCACAGAACTAAAAAGTAAAGGGGGAGGACAAGAGGCACTGGGGGTCACCTTGGAGACAGGGAATGGCATCACAATCCACACAGGGGTTGTATACAAACCCCCATCTCAAGGGGAGGAAATGGACAAGAAAATGATAGAGGACATTCTCAAAATGGCTGAAAAAGGGGAGATACTGTTAATGGGGAACCTGAATATGCCAGATGTTAACTGGATGACATGTACTGCAGCCACATCCAAGAGCAGGGTCATTCTCGACTCCCTGCAGGCGGCATTAGACAGCTAGTGTTGAACCCACTTGAGGAAGTAATACTAGACCTGGTACTCTCAAATGGGAGAGGATCACACATTTAGAAGTCGGTAGACATCTGGGAACAAGCGACCACTGCACAGTGTGCTTCACAATAAGCACAACCATGGAGACAAGCCAACAAAAACAAGATACTGGACTTTAGAAGGGCTGACTTTGGCAAATGGGTGAATACCTGAGGAATACACTAGCAAATGGGGAAAAAGGAGGGGTGGAAGAACAATGGAGAAAAATCAAAACTGCCATCATAGAGGCAACAAACCTTTGTGTGAAACAGATAAAGAAAACAAAGTGGAGTAAAAACACTATGGTTCTCAAAAGAGGTGGCAGGGAAGGTTAAGGAGAAAAAGGCTGCATTCAAAAAGTATAAGGCATCACAGAAGGAGCACAACAGGGAACTGTATCAATTAAAGCAGAAAGAAGTGGGGAAGGCAGTCAGAATAGCAAAAGCCCAAACTGAGGAAAAAATAGCCAAGTCAGTTAAGAAGGGGGATAAAATCTTTTATAGGTACATTAGGGAGCATAGAAAGGTTAAGGGAGGAATACTGAAGATTAATAAGGGAGAGGGGAGGTGGGCAGAGGGAGACAGTGAAAAGGCAGAGATACTGAAAGAATACTTTTGCTCAGTATTCACAAAAGAAGATGAGAAGGAGTTACCTAAACTAGACAATAGAAGCACTCTGGGTAGGGGGGTTGACACCAGTCCATGTACAGAAGAAAGAGTCCTGAAAGAACTCCTAAAACTCAAGGTGGACAAAGCAATGGGGCCTGATGGATTTACCCCAGAATCCTAAAAAGAACTAAGGAGGACCTAGTGACACCACTGACCACACTTTTTAACAAATCATGGGAGGATGGGGTGGTACCTGAGGACTGAGGAGGGCAGATGTGATTCCCCTTCACAAAAGTGGGGGCAAGGCAGAAACAGGAAACTACAGACCTGTAAGTTTGACCTCAGTGGTAGGGAAAATGATGGAATCACTTCTGAAAGAAAGAATTGTTGAGTACCTAGAGGCCAACCGGGCACAGGACCCAAAGCAGCATGGATTTACAGCAGGAAGGTCATGTCAGACGACTCTAATAGATTTCTTTGATCGGGTGACCAAAGTAATAGACCAGGGAAGGGCTGTGGATATGGCCTACCTAGACTTTAGCAAAGCATTTGACACAGTCCCGCACAAAAGATTAATAACCAAGTTAGCCAGCTTGTGATTGGGTCCCAGGGTGGTAGCCTGGGTTGGAAACTGGCTGCACAACAGGACACAGAAGGTAATAGTGAGTGGAACACATACCGAAGAAAGGGGGGTTACTAGTGGAGTACCTCAGGGCTCAGTACTGGGTCCAGTCCTCTTTAACACCTTTATAGGTGACATTGCAGAGGGTCTGGAGGGAAAGGTATGACTCTTTGCAGATGACACAAAGATCTCTAACAGAGTTGATACAGAAGGGGGGTAGAAAGGGTGAGAAGGGACTTGGCAAGGTTGGAGGAATGGTCAGACATATGGCAACTTAGATTCAATGCAAAGAAGTGCAAAGTAATGCACCTGGGAAACAAAAACCCAGGAGAAGAGTACACAATAGCAGGGGAGGTACTAACAACAACAAAAATGGAACGGGACTTGGGGGTAGTCATATCAGATGATCTAAAGGTGGGTAAGCAATGTGAGAAGTCAGTAAGGAGAGCCAGGGGGATATTGGGATGCATAGGAAGGGGCATCACAAGTAGAAAAAGGGAAGTGGTTATCCCTCTGTACACAGTTGGTGAGACTCTATCTGGAGTACTGTGTGCAGTTTTGGAGACCTCATCTACGCAAGGACATAGACAGGCTGGAAGCAGTCCAGAGGAGGGCAACTAAAATGGTGCAGGGTCTGCATCAGAAATCATATGAAGAGAGACTGAGAGAGCTTATTGCCCATTTTACAGCAGACTGCCCTGAAGGACAGGAAGATTATATCACTTGCCCAAAGTCTCAGACAGGGAGCCAGTGACTGTGGTGCTCTATACTGAAATGTGGGCTTCTGTTTCAGACCCTTAGAATCAGCAAGGGATGACAGGAGGGGAAGAAAGAAATAAGGTGTAGATGGATCAGCATGTTGCTTAACAAATGAGGACAGGCTATTGCCTTTACAGTTTACAGAGGCCCTCAGAGAATCAGCAAAAATACATTTTCTCAGCTAAAACACACAAAACTCCTTAACTGTTGTGCTTCCCCACAGTTGAATTACTGCAGTCAGCCTTATGATTCCTGTAACCACTGTTCAGTCCCGAAACTGCAGTCCTGTAAACACTCAAATTGTACGCGCTTAGATTTGGTGGCCATGTGAAGAAAAAAAAAAGATTATTCTTCACTCTTTATGTTCAGTGAGGGCTCAGATTTCAGCTGGGAGCCCTCCACTGAACCTTCACCTCACGCTGCTGAAGTCACTCCTCCCCCAGCCACAGACACACACACACACACACACATTTACCCAAAACATCCATTTGTCAATGTTCAATGAGCGATCAGATTTCAGCTGGGAGCTCTCCACTGAACTGTCACCTCACACTGCTGAAGTTGTTCCTCCCCTGACCACACTCGCACACAGCATTTACCGAAGACGGCCATTTCTCTGTGTTCAGTGAGCGATCAGACTTCAGCTGGGATCCCTCCACTGAGCTGTATCTGTCTTTAACTCGCTCCTCCCCCGACTGCATATGCACATGCACACAGTTTAGCCAGCAGATCTCTGCTTAAGAAGTCTCCTGTCTGCTGTCCTGACACACCATGCGTTGCCAGCAGTGCCTCTACCTTGCTGCGTTTCAAAGCAGCAGGTGCTAATTGCGGTAGAACAGGTGTGAATTAGCGCCCAGTGCCCCCTTATTTCGAGCCCTGCTGATCACGCTACGGTGACCCTTAAACTACACACAACCAAATCCCCCTTACAACCCTGCTGGAGATTTAATGTGAGCCCCCTTAACAAGGAGGATTTTAAAGATTCAGTTAAAGAGACAATCCAGCAATTTGAAAGAGAGAACCCCGGGGGACACATCTGATGCTATCAGATGGGACACACTTAAGTGTTGCCTCAGAGGCAAGATAATAAAGTATTCAGCCAGACTCAAGAGAGAGCAGGTGTGCCAGAGAGTAGAGTTAGAGCAAAAAATAGAAAGATTAGAAGCATTGCATCAAACTCAGCAAGATCCGCTAATGAAACAAGATCTAGATAAAGCTAGAAAAGACCTAAATCAACTTCTAGATATCCAGATTGAGGGTCAATTGAGGTATGCAAAACAAAATTATTTTGAACACGGGAACCATGCAGGGAGACTACTTGCATGGCAACTCCATAGGGAGGCAGCCAATAGAGTGGTCACACGTTTACAGAACGGGGGGGGGGACCATCAGAGACCATTTCCCCGAAAGAAATATGACAAAAATTCAAAATGTTTTATACTAAGCTATATGAATCTGAGACTATTTAGGGACACCAGGAAGCAGTGCAGTCTTTCTTAGATACCCTGCCAATCCCTACCTTAAATAATCCAGCCACTCAGGCCCTTAACGCACCTATTTCCATTCAGAAAATCCAGGCAAAGATTAAACAATTGAAAAATGGCAAAGCTCCAGGTTTAGATGGATTCTGACTGAGTTCTATAAGGGATTCTCTCCCCTTCTTCTAGAACATCTGGTAACTACATGCAACCAAATCTTGATAAATAAAAATCCCATCCCACCATCTTGGAATCTGGCTCAAATTTCAGTGCTCCCCAAACCAGACAAAAACCTAGAACTATGTCGTTCATATCGTCCGATATCCCTTTTACCAGTGGACTTAAAAATCTTCACAGGAATTTTAGCAGACAGATTGCAAAAGTGTATTCCTCCCCTGATCCATCATAACCAAACAGGATTTATCTCTGGGAGATTTCTTCAAGACAATATTCGGCATCTTTTAAATATTACCTCTAACCAGAAAGGTTCCACATCATTGCAGGTGGTGAATAGTATGGATGCGGAGAAAGCTTTTGACAGGGTGGACTGGCACTTTATGTTGTCCATCCTGTCAAAATTCGGGCTGGGGGACAAATTTGTCTCAGCCATTACTGCATTATATCACAAACTGGAAGCACGAGTTAAGGTGAATGGCCTTCTTTCCGACCGTATAACTCTTCAGAGCGGTACCAGACAGGGTTGCCCCCTTTCCCCACTACTTTTTTGCTTTATCATTAGAACCCATAACCATCTGGATATGAAATAACCCTCAGATCAAGGGAATTTTGGTGGGGATTGAACAAAAGGTGGCACTCTACGCGAATGATTCATTATTCTTGTTGAAAGACCCCTAACCTCACTACCCCATTTATTGGACTCTTTAAAGAAATTTGGCCTTTTAGCAGGGTACAGAATTAATTTGTCCAAATCAGAGGCAGTGGTGCTAAGCAGTGTTCTCTCCAGACAATTTAGGGACTCTTTCCCTTTATGTGGGCCAAGAAGGATACTTTTAGGTACCTAGGAATCCAGGTCTCAGTGGATACGTTAAAACTTTTTCAAAATAACTTCCTTAAACTATACCACACTTTACAAGCAGTCTTAGCCCGTTGGAAGATATTACCCCTCACCCTATATGTCAGAATCCAGGTCATAAAAATGGATGTGGTACCTAGACTGCTATTTTTATTTCAGACACTCCCTATCTCTATTCCACCTCACTTCTGGGTTAAACTGACAAAAGACATTTCCAAATTTATTTGGGCAGGACAGTGCCCTAGAATTGGTTTGGGCACACTGACGAAAACAAGGGAAGAAGGGGGTTTAGGCCTTCCTAATATATATTGGTATTATTTAGCGGCTCAGGGAGCACAACTAATCACATGGGCTAAACAGCGCATTGACTCTGGTATTTCATAGAATCTGAGATGGTCAGAAATCATGGGATATGGACATTTCCCACAAGTCCTATAAGTTCCAAGATATGGCGCATTACCCCCAACCCATGGGTAAAACACTCACTACGCATTATCATTAAGTTGCACAAACGAACACACACCCCAAATACCTTGGGTTCACTTTCCCTTATTCACCATTTGGATGACTTTACTCCACCTACAACAGACAGGGGATTCACATATTGGGAAATTAGGGGCCTAACCACCTTTAGACAGATGACTGATGGGACCGGGTGTCTCTCCTTTACTACCCTTAAGGAAAGCTTCTCACTTTGCCAAGAAGATTTTTACAGGTTTCTCCAAGCCTGACACTTCATTAATACTGGAAACAACTTTCAGAGGGTTAGAAGAGAAGTAACAAACTTGGAAACATACTGGTGGGATTCTATTAAAATTAAAGATAGGTTGAGCTATGTATCTATCTTTTATGGACTCCTTGGTTCCCACCCGGAGGCCCAGAGGTTAGAGGAGGTTAGACAGAAATGGATAGTGGAAGCGGAGGAAGACATACCTAGGAAGGCTTGGGCCCGTAGACTCCAAAGGGGATGGCAGGTGACATTGGCAACTACCTGGAGGGAATTTAACTGGAAAGTCCTGATTCAGTTTTTCAGAACTGTGGTCATTACCAGACATTTTAATCCATAGGCCTCATCTGAATGTTGTTGTCTCTGTGGGGAGAGTAGGGGTACGCATTACCACATATTCTGGGGGTGCGAGAAGTTGAGGAGGTTCTGGCACTCTGTTCATAAAATTCTGGAACAAGTGGGAAGCATTTCTATTCCTTTTACTTTTCAGGACTTAATATTGGGTCTTCCCACCTTATCGGCGAAACAACGGAAAAGAGTAGAACTATGTCAGATACTAAGGGTTACAGCCCTGAAATGTATTACCACTAGGTGTTTGGCCCTTGACCCTCCAGTTGTATCTGAATGGGTGGCTAAAGTAGAAGAAATAGAATGCATAGAGAACATTGCCCACACTATACACTTAAGGAAGGAAAAATGTTGGGTAATCTGGGGACCATGGTGAGCATGGAGGGAGGCCTGGCATGGAGAGGGGGAGATAGAGAGAGAAGAAATACCTGGACCATCAAATGAGTAGATAGGGGAATAGAACATCCAAAGTCTGCTGCCATTAGGTGCACTTTATAAATGGAAGGATTACGGTGCATATGTGTACATGCCTAGCTTTTTAGTTTTAATATAGTAGTTATATTATTATTTTTTTAATTTTGGTTTCCTTTTTCTTTTCCTGTCAGAGTGGATTGAAAAATATAGCTTGAATCTTGACTGAAGATCAATATAATATCTTTAAAAATGGGATATAAATTCTGGTAACACTGCAAATAACTATATTCACCTTATGGAGGCCTTAGGCCTCAAGCAGTGTTTATACTCCCCTCAAAGCTAAACAGAATTTTTAAACTGGCTTTAATAACATGAGAGACAAAATTGATGATATGTTAAGAAGGTTTTAATACATGTAAAATGTTGGAACATCTTTGACATGTATTAACTAGGTAACTGTAACATCAATGTAGATGATGGATCAGCTGTACTGTATTAATAAGATGTCAATAAAACTGATGAAGTTTAAAAAATTAAAAGGAATATTAGTAGAAAAAGGGGGGTAGGGAGTAGCCAGACATCAGGTAGGGTCTGCGGTGACAGTATTGGCAGAGACAAACTGGGTAGACTAGGTTGGCTCTGGATGTGAGGCTCCAGTCTACAGCTGCCAAGATGTCATGTTTCTATGTTATAAGTGTGGGGCACTACATACCTGTCATGGGTGGCAAACAAGTCAGTTCAGCTGCTGACTATGGACAGAACATGTGCCTACACCTTTCAGTCCTGCTTGTAGTATAAAAGTAGATGGATTGAAAAACAAACTACATTTAGGCATCAGTTAGAGATGACGCTTAATACTACAATACCATAAAAGTAGGAAAATGTGAAAAATACTATTGAGTTTTAATGAATGTGTCATGTGGTGATTCTCCGGCTTTGAACTGTTGTATTTTGTGATACTGCATTGGCATTGCCTCAATGTCTGCTGTCTTTCAAGGCACAGGAGAACACTCACACCAATGGTTTGAGAGAGAGTGCCAGTTAGGACAATGCCAATACTGCATTGCACAGTCGTTCAAAGCCAGAGAAACACCACACCAAAGATTCACCAAGGCTCAGGGGAATTTTGTTCACCTCAACATCACTTTTCCTTACTTTGTAAGTAGAGAAGAGGCTGGCAATTATAGATCAGTCAGCCTGATTTTGGTGGTGGGAAAGTTAATGGAATCACTGCTGAAAGAAAGGATTGTGGCATATCTTGAACCCAATGGGGTACAAGACCTGAAACTGCATGAAGTCATGGAGGGGGAGGTCATGCCAAATGACTCTGACAAATTTCTTTGACTGGGTAACCAAGGAACTAGGTCAGGGTGGAAATGTGGATGTAGCCTACCTAGATTTCAGTAAGGTATTCAAAGATATTCTACACAGGAGACTAGTAAGCAAGCTGTGTAGCTTATGAGTGGGTCCAATGGTGGTAATCTGGGTAAGAAACTGGTTAATAGATAGGTAGCAGATGGTGGTGGTGAATGGAGTTCACATCGAGGAAGGGATGGTGACCAGCAAGGTGCCTCAGTGATCAGTGCTGGGACCTGTCGTCTGTAATGTCTTTGTAAGTGGCATTTCAGAGAAGCTGAAAGGGAGGTCTGCCTCTTTGTGGATGACACCAAACTCTGCAATAGGCTGGACACTCTGGGGGTGGTGGAAAGGATGAGCAGTGACTTGATAAAACCTGGAGTAGTCAGGGGTGTGGCAGCTGGGTTTCAATGTAGAAAAGTACAAAATACTGCACTTGGGGAACAGAAACCCAGGTGCAGAGTATAAAATGGGTTGTGGTACTGACAACCATCAAGCAGGAAAGAAACCTGGGGGATGATCATTTTGGATGACCTAAAGGTAGCCAGGTAGTGTGACAGGGCATTTGAGAGGGTGAGCTGGATGCCAGAGTGCATTAGTAGCAGAAAGAGGGAGTTGGTGTTGCCTCTGTATAGATCACTAGTAAGACCCAATCTAGAGTACTGTGTCTGGTTCATGAGATCACATCACAGGAAGGATATAGACAGAGTGGAGGTGGTCCAGAGGAAGGCAACTAAAATGATACAGGGTCTGCATCAGAAGCCCTACAAGAAAAGATTAAAGGACCTAAATACAATAGTAGCCACAGACATTGTCAGCTATTTTCCTAAATTTCTGTGATATTTCTAGAATCTCCTGCTTTCTGCATTACCACAGTAGGGTCAGCAGAGAGAAACTCTTTAGAAATGTTGTGAAATATCTGGAAATAGCTGCCAATGTCTGTGGCTACTACTGTATGTGCACCCTGGAAGAAGGGATATAATAGAGACCTTTAAATACCTCATGGGCTAAACAAGGTACAAGCAGGAAGTATTTTTCAGAAAAAAAGGTGCTCAAGAACAATGGGACCTGCTATAAAGTGGGATGGGGTAGATTCAGGAGAGATGTGAGGAAGTACTTCTTCACAGAAAGAGTGGTGGAAAAGCCTTAAAGCAGAGGTGGCTGAGGCAAAAACTGTGGTGTGGTTCAAGAATGCATGGGATAGGCATAAGGGAATCTTAGGGAGAAGGAAGGATGGGAGGTAGACTGGAACGAAGATTAGTAGGATCTGTTCTGATACTGTAGATAGTTAAAATGGGCAGACTAGATGGGTCAAGCAGTCCTGTCTACTGGCAAATTCAATGGTTCGGTGTTTCTGTGTTCATGGCATTATGGGTCACCCATACAGGTAGATGTATTTTTTTGCAAACAATTTCCTTACTTTGTGAAAAGAATGTTTAAAAACAAATATGCACTAACATTTGGGTGGCATTGTCAGTATTTTAATGGTAAGTAGTAATAAGTCACAGTACAACTGCCCACCTTGTGCTAAATGGCCCCAGAAGTACACCAACAGGCCCACCGTCACACAACTCCTGTCCAATTATTCCTGTTGTCCAGTGATACCACCCCACACACCCTGCTGTATGTCTAAGTATACCTGGTATCCAGTGATACTCTCCCTTTCACAGTGCACCCCATGTCGAACTATGCCTGGCATTAAGTGATATCCCCTCCATCATCCTGTCCCATATCCAGCTATCACTGACATCCAGTGACACCCCCGCACCCTGCCCCATATCCATGTATCCCAGGCCTCCAGTGGCACACCCCACCCTAGCTAAAAAAGACTCCCCAGAATCTGACACCAAGTGCCCAAATTTTATGTCTGATATGCTAAGTTAAAATGATTTTACTAAAAAGTAATTTCTCTTCTCTTTACCTACATGTACCCATCCTTCTCTCTCTCTCTCCCCCTTGCCACCCACAGTTCAGCATACCCCTCTTCTCTCTAGCCTACTAGCACCCTTTTCCAGTTACGGGCTCTTTTTGAGTATATTGAGAAACAAAAGTTTTCAAAAATGTCCATTCCACCATTCACTTGCACCCATCCCTCCTTCTTCCCCTCCCCACCACACATCTTTATAGCCCTCCTTTCCCAGCCCCCTAGCACCCCATTCCAACCCTCCTCTGCCCATGCAACCCTTTAATTGAAATAAAAAACAGATGGTGACTGACACAGCTGTCTTTGTCCATCTGGCATCTTAATGCACGAAAACACAGTCAGCTGTTCTTGGTGTCACCTTCATTCATTCAGACAGTGGCTGAGCACTGTGAGAGAGGGCTGTGCCAGTCAATGCCTTTTTTAATCTTTGTGGCATGGGGAGGATACCTGGGTGGAGTGCTAGTGGTCTGGGGGGGAGTGGTTTATGTTAATCTGTGGTGGGGAAGGGAATGAGGGAGAGATGGGTGCAAGATGGTGGTGGAAGGGAAAATTTGTGTAACTACAGTAACTCAGTATACCGAGCTGTGAGGTTGGATATCGAGTATTAGAACTGGTGGGGCTTTTGGTGGCACCAGGGTGGGCCCCTGTTGGCTGCAAACTGTTTGTGTATTTTAAAGAACTGTTTCCAACACAGGGGTTGGGTACCTATTGTCAAAATGGGAGTGGGTGGGTTGGCAGCACCAGGGTTGTGCTCCCAGTGGCCGCAAAGTGTTTTTTTATTAAATGTTTCAAACACCAGTACTGGATACCCAGTGTCTCCATGGGGGTGGGGTGGGTGGGGTCTTTTCAGAGGAAGTGGGGTTAGCTCAAGGTGGCTATGTAATTCTTTCTTTTTGTACATTTCTCCCCATTCCCTTTTTTCATTGGCCATAGCACATTGCAGGTTTGACAAGTGTGACCCTGCAACAATGGAGGAATAGAGCGGGATGTGAATCAGAACCAGTTTTCATATTTCTCATGTTTTTTGCCTTTTCTCATGTTTCCTTCAGCCATGTGCTGCCTCAGCTATGGAATAAAATCCAAAACACTTTAAAACTGGTTAACCCAATTAGTCTTGTGGAGTTCAAATCACTTTACTCGAAATCCTCCTCTGAGCCCTGTAAATGTTTTCCCTGTCGCTAATTGCACTGCTGCCACTACTCTGATACTTGTAACCCTCATCCTTTCTTCTACCCTCATCCCTCCCTTCCCCTTATTCTTTGCACCTTCTTACATTTCTATTATTCTTCCTAGCAGGTTGACTCCTATAATGCCACATTGCTTACATTAAGAACTGTTGTGTTATATGTATACTTATTGTGTATAATTATTTTGTTGTATTCAGAGTTGTTGTATCACCCTTTGCCTTAACATGTTTCAGGTTGTCTGTGTTATCCTGTTGTGCTGACTTGTGTTATTGTTGTGCTACTGAATCGCTTATGTGTACTACCCAGGCCCACCTTGCAAATGAGCTCACTCAGTGGTGTTCCAGCTGGTTAAATAAAGATTGATTGATTGATTGATTGATTGATTGATTGATTGCCACTTCCTAGCACAAAAAAACACTGAACTGAATATCCTTAAAGTTTGCAGGTCCTGAGATCCTAGCCCAGAATGAGTGGTCTGCATGTTTCATGACTGCATGCTAAGAAATGTTCAAGCTATAAGTGATTGAAATTTGGGGATGTGAATGTAAGTGCCTTCTCAATTATGGTGTGCTACTGCACCATTTTAATGTACTGTATGTAACTGACTTGAAGTTCAAGTTTAAACCAAAACATTTTTGTCAGATAAGATTATTAAATATGATATACATGTAAAACAGTAAAAACTCACCTTATTACTTTAGCATATACACAAATAAATAGCATCATTACTGGACAGAAATATGTACACAAATAGGTGGTAGCTGAACCAGTACATACAGACTAGGTGGAAAGGTCACATGAGCACCCATCTATCTATGTTTTCCATGGTTATCTCCTACATCCTTCTTTAGCCCATCTGGCAAATAATGCAAAACCCAAAATTAGCAATTGCCCAGTGGGTTCCGGAGTATAATAGCATATGAATTTCTCCTCTGCAGATGCATGATTCATGATCAATAATAATGGCAAAAATCATTTTTCTTAGGCCTTTAATTAATTACTCACCCCAGAATATACAATATAATCATTTGTGTTTCATTTGAACACTTGCCATTTCTAGAATGATTTGAGGGAACGCCTTCCACCCATAATCCATATCAGTTTCAGGGATCTGGAATCTTAACTGGACATATGCTTTTCAGTGTTTGCTTTGCTGGCAGACTGACATATGCTATATAATTCCTTTTCATGATTAATCTTTAAGATTTCTATACTAAGCAAATAGCTAAGTGCAAGTGACCCATGCCAAGTCTGTTTGGGTAGTCATGTCTCTTATTCTTTGTTTAACTAATGAAACATAAGGTCTTGCTTCAGTCTTTCTGACTATTGTGAAAATTGATTGGAGGCCCATATGATGTAATATATTATTTAATTTTGTAAACCATAACAGATTAAATGAGTAACTCTGCCTGACTGCAGTACAGCTTTTTGTAACTCCCATCTTGCCTGGATAGATGATTCTATACTTCCAGTTTACCACCGTAAATAGGGCTTCAATTTCTGTGGAGGAAGTAACCAGTCTCTAAAGGAAGACATTCTCTAGGTACATACTGCACAAGCCAAAATACTAATAGAAATTTGGTACTACTGTACCTACAATGTTTAGATACTACAACTGTCTACTCATTGTACCTTTGCCCCTGAAAGAATTTGAGCTTTGGATTTTGACATAAAGGCTATCTTGCGGTGCCATGAGAATCAGAGGATTTTTTTTTACCAGATCTATGAATTTCTGCTACACTTTATGGAGCCAGTAGTACTTGTATTTTCACAATAAAGATTCATTTGACCCATATAGTGAAATATGATCCCTAAATAACAGTATTGTTTCACAACCTCATATTATTGATCCCCACATACTAACTAAATTTATCAGATTGAGGGTTTCCAAAATTTTAAACTTTTGGCTAATCAGCATTCATTTTTAAACCTAATTCTACCAATTTTTTTATGAACTGCTCTTAAGCTTTTGCTATAAAGCACTTAGGCCCTGTCCACACTACACCACTAAAAGCTGTAATGGTTTGAAACTGTTACAGTCCTGTAACGTTACAGTGTGTCCACACTACAAAATGAACAGTGTTGAAACCATTACGATAATGTTACAGCCTGTCCACACTATGAATAAATACTGGGACTGGTGTAACCCCTTGGAAGCAGTGGCTATCCCAAGATGCAGTAGGTGCTGAATATCAAAGTCCCAGAATGCCAAGGGTTGCCATGCACACTGAACACAGTAGGGTGTTTGAAACATGGCAGCGTTTTCGAAAGCAGTGTGTTTGTTGGCCAGTATAATGCACTATTATGCAGTGAACCTGCAGACTGCCAGGTGTAGGAGACAGAGGAGGGCTGCACAACGTCGTGCCTCATGCAGGCTTGCCAGCATTTGCCAAGGTGTGCTTGACACAGTGTCCATATTACAGGACATATTGATGTGTATCCTTGAAAGTGGCACAGTACCCAGGGCTGTGTGGGCTCACAGAAAAAGCACTGTGTGGTGGGACAACATTGTACAATCCAGGACAGATGAGCAGTGGCTATCAAACTTTCGGATGTGCAGGCAGACCTTCAACTGCCTCTGTGGTGAGTTGGTTCCATACATCTCCCAGAGGGATACACACCTTCGGCCATCAATACCAGTGGACAAAAGAGTTGCGATAGCACTGTGGCGGCTGTCAACAAATGTAGAGTATAGAACAGTGTCCCATTTGTTTGGTGTTGGACGGTCCACCGTGGGGGAAATAGTTATAGAAGTGTGCTGTGCCATAGTGAAAGTACTACTGCCAAAGGTTGTACAGGTGCAGAATGTGCATGACATAGTGCTTGGATTTGAGAAGGACTGGGGATTCCTAAGCTGTGGCGGTGCAGTGGATGGCACCCATTTCCAAATCATATGCCTCCCCCAGAAATGCCACAGAGCACTTCAATAGGAAGTCATACTACTCCATCATCATGCAGGCTCTTGTCGACCACAGGTATTGTTTCATGGACATTAATGTGGGATGGCCAGGCAAGGTCCATGATGCAAGGGTGTTCCGAAACAGCAAGCTGTTCACCCTTGGGCAGAATGGTACACTGTTCATGGAACCACCAAGACACATAGCTGGAATTGCTGTACCTGTTGTTGTTTTGGGGGACCCTGCCTATCCCCTACTGCCCTGGCTCATGAAGCCATACAATGACTATGGTGACCCCAAGAAGCGCAACTTCAATTACAGACTCAGTAGGGCACGCATGGTGGTCGAATGCACTTTTGGGCACCTCAAAGGCAGGTGGCGGTGCCTGTTGAAGAGAAGTGAATTCAGCATCAACAATGCTACCTACGTCATAGGGGCATGCTGTGTGCTGCACAATCTGTGCGAGGCAAGGGCAGAGGTATTCATGGACAGCTGGGAACTGGACAGTGCAATAGACATATACCCACAACCTATGGAGCATGACAGTGTACCTACTGAGGAAATGATTATCACGGCCCAGAGTCAATATGCATCACTGATCAGGGATACCCTAGCTGACTACCTCATGGACGCATAGGTTCGGTAAGTTTTGTTCCTTAAAATATGTGCACATTGCACCAAGTGGTAAGGAATGGTGTCCGCAGGCAGCAGTGCAAAACCAGCACAAACCTGTGACACACAGGTAGGTGATTGTTACTGCATTGCCGACTGTATAACAACCGTGTAGCCATCCACTTTTCCACACACCCACAGATACCTGTCCAAAATACCACTGATCATATCACAGCATCCCATCCCACCACTGACCCATGTACTCACCATTCCAACATGCATAAGGAATGATACGCAAGTCAGTTCAGTTCAGTAGTGCTGTGTTTATTGCTGTATGTATGGCAAGTATGTCGTTAGATGTCTGGTGGTACAACAAACCATGTCCATCATTGCATCATGAGCCAGACAGAAATGTAGCTTTAGGCCCTATTGGTACACATCATTGTCACAACATGTATTCTGTCGAGGTTCCCTGCCATACACAGTGTACTTCATGTATGAGGTACTACACTGCACACAAAATGTATGATGCTGATGTCCAAACATTGGCACAGTAATGAGCAAACATTAGGCATAACAGACCAACAACATATGTGACAGAGCATCATATGGAAAAGTGCCTTAGTACTACACCTGTTACGTGCACAGACATAATTAAACATAAACAAAATATCAGTATAGTGAGTCATAATGTCACTCCTTCGCGCAGTCACATGTATTTCACAGCTAAAGAAAACTGTGACCCTTTTAGGGACTCATACAGCATTGCATATTATGTCATACATTCCTGATATGTGTTTCTTTCCGCCACCAGGTATACAGAAGATAGTACTGGATCGTACCGTTACAAGGTCGCAATGTCACCAACAGTAGATAATGCGCAACAGCAATAAACAAGGCAGAAATACACAGCTGTGCAACAGACAATGATGCAACTACATAATGTCGCCAGTACAGTGTTTCATTTGTTAATAGTAGTATACGATGCCAGCACTTTACATTCAGTGCTGTCCCCTGGTTGCAATTGTACAATAAAGTCATCCTGAGCTTATACGCTGCTGTGCTTTTTTACAAACATTTTTGCAGTTGTTAAGCAATTACCAGTAGTGTACTTTGAGACCCACTGATTCACAATGAACCACTTCTCATACAGTGTAGCTTACCATCTGTACTGGGTTCCCTGCGTAACAGTATGGGGGGGATAACAACAGGTATCATTCTAGCAAATAAAGCCACCACAGAACAAGTGACATTCAAAAAAAGTAACATGGAGAGAACAGCCCTTGAGCTCACAGTGTTGTCCACTGGAAATCTTTACTGTACATATCATGTGTGAAGCTTGGAACAGCCAATGTGAGTTCAGGATCCAACGGGGCAGCATTCCTGGCACCATGTGTGTGAGTATTGGTGGCAGAGGGCAAAGTGGATGGGGCACTTGAGGGGATGCTGCTGTGCTGTGGGTTTGAATCCAAATGTGCCTGACATGAGACAGTAGGTGGCACTCCTGTACCACCACCGGTCACCCTCATTCCTATCCTAGGGTTGTCAAGCATAGGTGTCTGGTACATGGTATGGGAGGACAGAGAGCCACATGGGACATCATTGGCATGCTGGATGTTGCCATGAGTGACTGTGAGATGAGCATTGTGGGACATGACAGGGGTACAAGCGGTGGACATAGTCTTGAGTGCTGCCGACCTGGGTGGAACTTGTTGCAGTACGGGTGATGCCTGCATACATACTTGCTGCGTTACCAGGGTCTGCAGGTGGTACACTACCCTGTGGCTGGGCAATGACATTTGTGGCTGCCTGTTGGAACTGCATAGTTAAGAGTTTCAACATGTTACTAAAGAATTGTGCATTTTGTTCTGCCTCCTGCTTCCTTAATCTCTCGTCCATCTCCCTCTCCTCCCTAGCCCTCTCCCGTTCCAATTCAAGCAGCTCTCGATGCTGCTGCTGCAGCATCTGCCATGTGGGCTCAAGCACTGTTCCAATCAGGTTGGCCAGTCTTGATTCTTTCTTCTTCTTTCTCAGGTTGAAAAGTGGTTGATGTTCAAATGAGCGCTTGGCAGCTCCTCCCCTGCCACCACCAGATGTATCGCTTGATGTTCCAGGGCGTTCATCATTCACAGCACATGATGCAACAGATGACACTGATGATGCCTCCAGCAGGTCATTATCCAAGGACGTCTGGTCATCATTCTCATCATCTGCAGAACAACAAATGTTGTGTATGAGCATGCCACACATGGTTACTCTCAGGCTGCAACAGGCAAGTGGCAAGTGGCATAGTACTTATTGGTAACATCTGCTGACTGGCAGCACTGCAACCACCTACCTCCATCAAAGCAGCTTGTTCGTACACAGTGTACAACACAACTGCCAGGCCACCAGCAAACCCCACCAAGCACCCTCCCAACCCCACCAAGAACCCCAACCACACCCAGCCATATATTGTTGTGATACCCAGTTCCCATGCAATCCGCAGTATACAACTATAACTATTAAAGGAAATACTTCAGTATATAGTATACAACTGCACTGCAGAACACTGGACATGTTAGTATACCCCTACCTCCCCAACTACATTAATGCAGTCATTGGCATGTGGTTCCATACTGCACTCCAGATGCCTCTCAGCCGCATCATGCCACCCAGTATGTGCTAACCACCTCTCACCCCCCCCAGCACCCCACATAGTGATATTGCGCATACCCGACTCTCCACCTGCCTCTACATCAGCATCAATTGCACTGGGCTGGCAAGACTCCTCCATCCCCGCACCATCACCATCATCATCGGATTCCACAGCAGAACTCTCCAGGACAAAGTGGGGTTTGGTTGTTGGTCTAGTTCCCAGTATTTTGTCCAATTCGTCGTAGAAGGGACACACCACACGACCACCACCAGAGCACCTGTTGCTGTCATGAGTCTTGTGATATCGCACTTTGAGTTGTTTTATTTTGTCTCTGCATTGTTTGGCATTCCTTTCAATGCCATGTTCAAATAGGTATTCTGACACTTTCTGATACACCTTGGTGTTGCGAAGTGCACTAGCCAATTCTGACTTTACCCATTCCTGTGTCTAGTAGTCAACAAGTAATTTTGTGGCCTCATCAGGCCATGTGGCACCACGGTCAGACATGCCTACACCTCCACTACCTACAATGCTGCCTACTGCCTGTGCAGTTTTTGGGACACTGGTGACTCACTGTTGGCTTTACTGGCCACGCTCAGACGAACCACTCTGCTCAAACACAGGCTTCGATGCTTACTACTGCTGGTTTTTGGGCTGCTACACCAGCTGGTGGCATTAATTGGCATCCACACGCCAGAGAGATGAGGTTCACTACACTCGCGATCAGTGCTGTAACTTTCTGGTTCTTGCCCTGGTTTACCTCCCAGACTGCACCAGTGCACTGCCTCGATGCATTGTGGTATACTAGGGGACTGGAGGGCACACAGTCATGCATCCACACTGCAGGTTGTAACGCTACAGACCTGTAAACGTTACCATAACCGTTGTACAAACCACATACAAACAGGTTTCTATAACGGTTTTGAAAAACGCCTTCTGTAACATTACAGCTGTAAATGCAAACCGTTATGGTAACGGTTTGAGCCCTCTGTGACATTACAGAGGCATAGTGTGGACAGGACCTTAGAGATTAAGAAAGGAATATAGCATCATCAGCATATACCAATATTTCAAGCTTTGTTCCAAGTATCTCTAAGGGTTCAAATTTTCTTTATTCACTACTTGAATTATTTATTTTTTATTTATTTATTTCAAATTCGGCTTAATACCTTTGAGCCGGGGGCTCGTTTTACAAAGGCTCCAAGTCAACAAGGAATACAAGACATTTACAGGTGATGAAACATTGCAGAACAGAAAGACATCAACTAACAAGTGGTATTAGTGTGCAGTTACAACATTAAGCAGGGTACAAGAAGTAAGGAGAAACAGGACCACACTTCCAGAGAAACATATTAATGCAGCACTAATTAAGTGTAGTACAGTGTTTAACAATCTTGTTACAGTTCAGACGGGGTGCTCCCAGTCTGCAGAAATGCATGTTTTAGCAGCCAAGGTGAGGCTTTGTCAAGGGGGAGGTAGTAGGTGGTGGGAGGTGGGAGGGGGAAGTGGGCAGTTGTGGAACAGGAGGGTGGGAGTGAGAGAGGGTAGCATTTGACAGTTGTGAGAACTGCCTTCAGAGGCCATGGGTTAACAGAAACACTGGCAGTCAGATTTGCTGGCAAGAAGAGATCGGAGCCCATTTTTATGTTTGCTTGCACGCATGTGCAAGAAACATAGTGCCATCATAGGAGTTTTTCCAGAGGTGTGTCAGCCTCTTCCAATTCAGTCAGTGTATTTGCAGGCACGGTCACAGAGCACCAATCACTGCTCCAGCTGTCTATGACAGCTGAAAAATGCAGTGGCATACAGTTGAAAGGGAGAGCTCCGCTTGAGTGAGCAGATCTCTCCCTCCCCACACACACACGCGCACGCACGCACGCACACTGCATGCTCATGCGCCTTCTCCCTCCCCCCCTCCACACTGTACGGCCAATGGGGGTGCCCAATCCCCTGTTGGCTCCACACCTCCCCCAAAGCATCCAGGTGCCCAGCGTGGCAACAGATGCCATGGCCGACGGGGGTGCCCAATCCCCCGTCGGCTCCACGCCCCAACCCGTCCTTCTGTCATGTTGGGAGCCCACCCCAGTGTGGTAAACGCCCGGCCATCTTTTTTAAAAAGAGAAAACCTTGTAAAGAAAAACTGTCCCCGGTCTCCTGCCCCTCCCACAACCCGCACCCACCCACTGCGTACCCTGCCCCACACCCCTCACCCCATACTTACCTCCAGAGCTCGGTGCGACGATCTTCGTGGACCGAACACGCCTGCAACTTTCAAAGCCGACCGCAAACTGAGGAAATGCCGTAAGCTGTATAATGGGATAGATAGGGGTTTTTCAACTTTGTTGCATATCTCAGGCATTTTTTGGAATTTTTGCACCAAATTTTCAACATGGGTTTTTTGGGACCCCTCCTCATGAATTCTTGCACTGTCATGGCGTCACTCAGGCCCGAAGGGTGATTTCGCAGCTACTGTGCGAAATCACCTTTCTGGAATGATTAATGAAATGACACTGCCAGTGTTTATAAGGTGGGCTCTCAAAAAGCCTATTTTGAAAATTTGGTGGAAAAATTCCTAAAAATGACTGTTTTACAAGCGTGCGTTGCACAGTTCCTACGCACGCTTGTAAGTTCGCGAATTTTCAATATTTTCACTCCAGATTTTCAACATTGCCATTTTACCACACCTTCTCATGAGCAGTATAGCTGTCATTTTTCACATCTCACCCAAAATGTGTTTCCACCCATGTAGCGCACAATAGCGCAGTCGGTGTGCGAAATCAATGTATGGAACACATTAAGAAAATGACAGTGATACTGTTCATGAGCAGAGGTCTTAAAATGGCTATTTTGAAAATTTGGTGAAAAAATTCCTCAAAGTGACTGTTTTACGAGCGGTCGTTGCAGAGTTCCTATGCACGCTCGTAAGTTCACAAATTTTCAATATTTTCACCAGATTTTCAACATTGCCATTTTACCACACCTGCTTATGAGCAGTACAGCTGTCATTTTTCACATCTCACCCAAAACGTGTTTCCACCCACGTAGTGCACAATGGCGCAGTCGGTGTGCAAAATCAATGTATGGGACATGGTAAGAAAATCACAGTGATACTGTTCATGAGCAGAGGTCTTAAAATGGCTATTTTGAAAATTTGGTGAAAAAATTCCTAAAAGTGACTGTTTTGACAGTGCGTTGCAGAGTTCCTATGCTGCGCTCGTAAGTTATAAGTGTCAATATTTCACTCCAGATTTTCAGCATTGCCATTTTACCACACCTCCTTATAAGCAGTACAGTTGTAATTTTTCACATCTTGCCCACAATGTGTTTCTGCCCATGTAGCGCACAATGGCGCAGTCGGTGTGCGAAATCAATGTATGGGACACGCTAAGAAAATCACAGTGACACTGGTCATGAGCAGAGGTGTTAAAATGGCTATGTTGAAAATTTGGTGAAAAATTCCCCAAAATGACTGCTTTAGGAGCGCACGTTGCGCAGTTCCTACGCACGCTGGCAAGTTTGCGAATTTGTAATATTTGCACACCAGATTTTCAACAGTGCCATTTTACCACACTTCCTTATGAGCAGTGCAGCTACCATTTTTCACATCTCGCCCAAAATGTGTTTCCGCACATGTAGCGCACAATGGTGCAGTCGATTTGCGAAAACAATGTTTGGGACAGATTAAGAAAATCACAGTGACACTGGTCATGAGCAGAGGTCTTAAAATGGCTATGTTGAAAATTTGGTGACAAAACTCCATAAAATGACTGTGTTATGTGTGAGCATTGGCGCAGTTTCCACGCACACTGTGTAGGTTCATGAATTTGTAATATTTTCAGTCCAGATTTTCACCAGTGGCATTTTTCCACACCTCCTTATGAACAGTACAGCTGTCATTTTCCACAACATGGCCGAAATGTGTTTTCACACTTTCAGTGAAGAGATGCGTGGTCGCTGTGGGAAATCATTGTTCGGGACAGATAAAGAAAATCACACTGACACTGTTCATGGTCGGAGGTCCCAAAATGCCTGTGTTAACAATCTACTGTAAAAAAATCCCCAAACTAGTTACATTACGGGTGTGTGTTGCACAGTTTCTACACACACTCGTGACTTCACCATTTTTTTTAAGATTTTCACAGCAGATTTTCAACATTGCCATTTTTTACACCTCCCATGAAGAGTACCGCTGTCATTTTCACATCCTGTTCAGAATGTGTTTTGCACCTGTGGTGCCAAATGCCATAGTCGCTGCACAAAAGCAGTTTTCGCCAACAAACTGATATTGCCACTGTTCATGAGGTGGGGTCACAAAAACCATGTTGAAAATTTGAGGAAAATACTAAATCTAAAGCCTGAGGCGTTAGGGTTTCCTTCACACAAAGCCCCACCCTGTGTGAGTATGACAGGCATCAGGGTGTGACTTTGGATTCTTGCCTGTCATGCTCATACCATTCCACCCCCACCCATACCCTACAGCCAGTGAGAGGCATCAAGGTGTGCCTCAGACTCTTCAGGGCCCAAACTTCACCCCATTCTCCTATACCGCACCCATCTCACCATATTTCCTGATGGAATGGGGTGCGCATCAGGGCCAAAGACCCCAAGGCACACCGTGACACTTGTCAGTGTCTGCAGGGTAGGGTGTGGTGAAATGGCATGGTCGTTATGCCTGATGACCCAAAGGCTAACCCCAATGCCTGCCACTCTCTGCAGGGTGGTGGTGGGGTTGGCTTCAGTTCAATACTTTGCTGCCATTCCTATTATGCAGCTCTGTAACTTCTACACTACCAATGCCAGTGCCAGCAAGCAAACATTCGGCATTGACAAATGCTTGTTAAAGTAGCCAAGTCTGGGGGAGTTTGCAAGGTCTGCAGGCAGATCATTGAACCATTTAGGCCCACAGTAGGAGAGGGATCTTTGGTCAAGTGTGGTTCATTTGAAGGGAACAGTTAGAACAGTCCTGGAGGCACTCCTTGTGCATTTAGATGGTTGTGCAGGCTCAAAGAGGGCTGAAGTAGCTGTAGGCATGGACCCCATCAGGGACTTTTTCAAGGAGGCAGGCCTGGTATTGGAGTCTGTGGTGGAGTGAGCCAGCCAGTTTCCTTGTATAGGTCACAAGAGTGAGTCATTTTGTGTACTCCCAGGACCAGGCAGCAGGCCTTGTTGAAGATGGTTTTGACCCTTTTAAGCGCTGTGTCTGTGCCTGCCCCATATATGACAAAACCGTAATCCACAGATGAGAGAACTGAACTGCACGTAACAAGTTTCAGGGCAGCCGGTGTCATTGAGGTGCGATGTCTGTACAGGATGCCAAGCTTCATGTTGGTGGACTTTACCAGTTGCTCAGCATGGGCAGTGAAGGTGAGGGTGTCTTCAAGGTGAATCCCTAAGTAATTGAATGTATTGACTTGGTCTAGTACTTCTCCTTCGCCACTAAGTATATGCAGTGAGAACCCTCGAATCTTGCTCTGTGGGGTGCTGAAGAGCATGCTCTTTGCCTTTCTGTAGTTGAGTAGCAGTTTATTTCGGGTGAACCAGGATTCCAATGCACGAAAATTGTGCTGAAGTTCAGAGCTAATTGATCCCAGGTCTTTCCCTGGGACAGAGATAACAGCATCATCTGCATAGAGTACGGAGTGTGCAGGACTGGTAGAAGGTAATTACTTATCAATATATATGTTAAAAGGCAGTGGAGCAAGGAGGCACCCTTCTTAACCCTTTTGTGATCTTAATTCTGTTGGAGAGGGTGCCATCACACCCAATTCAAAGTTTTGCTCCTATCTGGCCATATATAACATGCATGATCACTAAGAGCCTTTGATCTACTGTATCAGGGGGGAGGGAAGGGGAGGAGGGGTAGCAATGATAGTCAAAAACTGCATTGGCATAGGGGGAGTAGAGGAGGCGGAGGGAACCGTGGAGGCGATTTGGGTCACTTTGATAACAAGGGGGGGGCAAGAGAGTTAAAATAGGAGTGGTATATAGACCCCCTGCCCTGGCGGAGGAGAGTCTTGTGGCAGATGTTGGGAGACACTGCAGACTGGGCAGGGAAGGGTGGTGGTGTTGGGGGACTTAAACATGCCAGGAACAGACTGGGAGACTATGACATCCTCTGTGACCAGGGAACAGAGGTTGTTGGATGTCTTTCAAGACACGTTCCTAACTCAGCAGGTGGGGGAACCGACCAGGGAGGTGTGGGTACTGGATGTGATCCTGGCAGACAGTGACCAGATTGGGGGCCTGGAGGTAAGGGACCCATTGGTGGCGAGTGACCATGCCACGGTCTGGTTCTGCCTGGACCTAGGAGGGCTAGAAGGCTGCACAAAGACGGAGGTAACTGACTTCAGGGGGATGGATTTTAAGGAAATGGGAAGGATCCTTAAGGAGCATTTGGATGTGATTGGGTCAGACATGGATGCTGATAGTAGGTGGGAAATCATCAGGAGAGGGGTGCAGGATGCTACCAGCACCTGTGCAAGAGTAAGACGAAAATGCAGTAGGGCCTGAAAACCCTGCTGGTGGACCAGGGAGGTCCAGGAGGTGGTGCAGGGAAAGAAGGCAGCCTATAAGCAATTCAAGTGCTCAAGGAGTGAAAGGGATCGAGGGGAGTATGAGCTGATGGCTAGAAGGGCCACTAGGGTGGTGAGGGCGGCTAAGGCAAGGAAGGAGCAGAACCTGGCCAGTGAAATTAGGAGAGGGAACAAGGGGTTCTTTAGATACACTGGGGAAAAACAAAGGGTGAAGGGGCAGATTAGCAGGATTAAATCAGGGGAGAGATGGGCACAAGACCCGGGGGAGCAGGCTGAGGTACCAAATGAGTACTTCACCTCAGTTTTCACCAAGGAAAATGGGGGTGCTGCATCATACATGGGAGGAGACAAAGATACGAGAGGGAGGACCCTTACAGATCGAGGGGTCTGGGAGAGGGAGGCATCACTGGCAGGAGGGGAGGGCTAAGCAGGAGAAGAGGTACCGGAAGTGGAAATCAGCAGAGAGTGAGGGAAGCCCTCAGCTCCCTTAAGACGGAGAAAGCACCAGGGCTGGATAAATTACATCCCAGAGTGCTGAAGGAACTTGCGGATGTCCTGGCGAAACCCCTGGCGGAGCTTTTCACCATCTCTCTGAGGACAGGGTGGGTGCCCCAGGACTGGAAGGTGGTGCATATAGTGCCTATCCACAAGGGGGGATCAAGGGAGGTGGCAGGGAGCTACAGGCCTGTCAGCTTGGCATCGGTGGTGGGCAAGGTGATGGAGGGCATTGTCAAGGAGAGGCTAGGGAGGGACCTGGAAAAGTCAGGGTGCCTGGATGATAGACAGCATGGATTCGTCCCAGGGAAATCATGTCAGACAAACCTTGTGAGTTCTATGACTGGGTGACGAGTGCCTTGGACCTGGGTAGACCAGTGGACGTCCTCTTTCTAGACTTCAGCAAGGCATTTGACTCTGTTCCCTCACGTGGGCCTGTTGGATAAGCTGGGGAAATGGGGTGGGAATCAGATGATCAGATGGATAGCAATTGGCTCCAGAACCCGGACCCAGAGGGTCATAGTTGGTGGGATAGTCTCATCCCCAAGGAGGGGTCATTAGTGGGGTCCCACAGGGATCAGTCCTTGGGCCCCTCCTGTTCAACGTCTATGTCTCTGACATGAGGACAGGAATCAGGAGTGAGATGAGTCTCTTTGCAGATGACTCAAAACTGGGGGCGGTGGTGGATGGGGAGGAGGGGAGGGTGGCCCTACAGGGGGACCTGGAGGCTCTGGAAAGATGGTCTAGAAAGTGGAAGCTGAGGTTCAATGCAGGGAAATGCAAGGTACTCCACCTGGGGGCCAGAAACCCGGGCCAAGTGTACACCCTGGGGGAATGCTACAAGTCTCGATGGCTGAGAGGGACCTGGGGGTGGTGGTGGATGTCAAGATGAACAACTCTGAGACTTGTAGGAGGGCAGCAGCCAAGGCCAACAGGATGCTGGGATGCACGCTAGGGGATCACCTCCAGAAGGAGGAAGTGATACTCCCTCTGTATAATTGCTTGGTGAGGCTGCACCTTGAGTACTGCGGCAGTTTGGAGGCCACACTTAAAGAGGAAATTAAACTCCTGGAGAGGGTCCAGAGGAGGCAACCAAAATGATTTGGGGCTTGGGGAACAGGACCTATGAGGAGAGGCTCGAAGAGCTAAATATGTACACATTGGAAGAGAGAAGGGGCCCAGGCGACATGATAGAGGTCTTCAGGTACATGAAGAGGGTAAATAGGGGAGGAATAGTCAGGGTGCTTCGAAGGAAGGAGGAGGGGGCCACTAGAGGGCATGGGTGGAAGCTGGAGGGGGGAAGATTCAAGGGTGAAAGGAGGAGGTGCTACTTCACTGAGAGGGTGGTGGAGCCATGGAATGCGCTGCCTAGGGGGCTGGTGGAGGCAGAGACGGTGGAGGGGTTCAAGAGGGGGTGGGACAGGTACAGGGGAAGGGTTCTGGAAGCAAAATCCAATGCAGCAAGAATATCCGGAACTAGGAAGGGAGAAGCCAGAGAAGGAGAGGGGGGCAGCAAGGTCAGCACCCAGGGTGGGGGCTAACCAAATGAGCAGACACGAAAGACCGTTAGGCCTATTCTGCTGGCATTTTAGTATGTTAGTATCATTAGGTCTCTATAATCTCTCACAAAACAGATCTATTAACTGAATTAAATGCAGTTTTTATGTCCACGAATGTTGCATAGAGTCTTACTTTTTTGACCCATATCTATCTTTCAATTAAATAACTTAATAAAATGATTTGGTTAGTTTTTGCATGCTGGAGATCAAACCCAACTTTGACTTCACTGATAATTTGTTTTTTCAGACAGTGTTTAGTATAAATCGTTAATGGTTCACATAATAGTGCAATCAGGTGATAGCATGCCAGGTCAGGCTTATTTTCTTTTTTTAAATCCAACTATTTTGCCTGTTCCCCAAAGCAGAAACGATGCAAGAAAGAAGGATACATTTTGATCAATAATGGTGGAAATGGTAGTTACTACAAAGACCCACCATTTGACACTGGATTGTATGAGTTCTGCCGAATGCAGTCTAAACCCAGGGCTTTATTCCTCATTTGATTCCTAATAAAGCATCCAATTGATCTTGGTAAAACTGAAACTTAGTGGTTATTGTCATACTTGTTGATCTTGTATTCAGTATGATCAACCACTACAGGATTAAATTAATTGTTCACGCTATCCACGCACTGATTTTCAAATCAGGTCACCCTTACACTTGCTGGAATCACTGCTACTAGCTCATATAACT
The DNA here is from genome assembly GCA_016271365.2 of Neoceratodus forsteri. NCBI lineage: Eukaryota > Metazoa > Chordata > Ceratodontiformes > Ceratodontidae > Neoceratodus > Neoceratodus forsteri. The sequence continues at coordinate 1,271,540,375 of CM057453.1, forward strand.
TTATTGTGTTTTTTGTTATCATTGCTTCTTGCAGTTGTACCCATAAACTGGTTCTATTGAGTTCTATGGGTGTCTTTTGTATCCTAATAATGCCATATATTATCTTTTAATTTCAAAGAAAGCATCACAAGATTCTTTTGTAGAATGATTTTAACAAAATCATCCCGTTTTGTTTTCTACTACCTTAGATTTTGCACATTCCTTATTGTACCATTTTGTATTAGCTATATTACAGTAATATTCTTAGGATACAGTACCTAACACCTACACTTAGCTTATTACTAATGAATTTGAAAATTTTATTTTAATATTTAATTGATGAGATGGGATCAGAAAAGGGTACATGCTTTCTTTATCAACAATATTGTTTAAAAGCTTGTTTACCTGTTTCATGTTTAAAATTAGTCTTATTTTATTAATTAATAACAGAGCCCATTTGACTCTTTTTTTGTTTGCCAAAGTCAGAAACTCATCAGGATTTTCTCCTTTTTGAAAATCCATTCCCCCACCCCTGTTTGCCTAGTACATCCATCTCATCAATCTCCCTGGTGGTCTAGTAGTTCCCCTGATCTCCCAGTACATTGTTCTATGTCAATTCCCTTATGGTCCAGTGGGTCCTCCCACCCCAGTCTCATAGTACATCCATCTTTTCAATCTCCCTGGAGGTGTAGTGGTCCCTTGATTTCCCAGTACATCATTCTACATCAATTCCCAAGTAGTCCAGCAATTCCCCCATCCCTGTTTGCCCATACATCCATCTATTCAATTTCCCTGGTAGCCTAGTGGTCCTCTGGTCTCCCAGTGCATAATCCTATCTCAGTTTTATGGTGGTCTAGTGGTTCCCCCAACCCCAGTGTCCCAGTACATCTATCTATCCTGGTGGTCTAGTGGTCCTCGCTGATCTATTCCTCTGGTCCTGCAAAGATGCCTATAGCATCCAGTGGTCACCTGAACCTCAAACAGTTAGACACTCCGCATCTTATGCAGCTGCTCACATCCAGCATCACTACACACACACACACACACACACACAGACCCTCACCCAGTGCTTGGTGTTCGCTGTCACTGGAATATGGAGACAGCCACTGTATAAGCTATCAGTGAGTGTGTGTACTGTAAAAACAGCTGTTTCTGCAGTACACACATTCACTGACAACTCATATGGTGGACAGCCATGGAGGTGAAAGGAAGGCTGTGCCAGTCACCATACTCTGGTGTCAGTGAGTGCTGGACACTGGGGTGATGGTGGTGTGGTGAGGTTAGATGTGAGTGGGCGGGCCACATGGGGGCTGTGTGGGACTGTTTTGGGAGTCTAATGGACATCAGGGACATCTTTTACAGGAGCACAGGGATGGATCTGGGGGAGACCACTAGACCACCAAGGAGATTGAATAGATGGATGTACTGGGGGATCAGGGTGGTAACCACTGGACAATCAGGGAACTGACATAGAACAATGTGCTGGGAGACTGGGATGGACCACTAGACCACCAGGAAGATTGAATAGATGGATGTACTGGTAGATTGGGGTTGGGGGTAATAAAATGAAATAAAAAATTTGATGAGGTGCAGCAGCCCCCTTAGCATCTTTTGCATTGTCAAACACACTCCCTGATGGTCCAGTGGTCCCCACCAGTGATCTCCCAGTACATTGTTCTATGGCAATCCCTGGTGGTCCAGCAGTTCTCCCACTCTTGATTTTCCAGTACATCCATCTATTCAATCTTCCTGGTTGTCTGTGAATGGCTCTGGCAGACACGCAGGACAACACTGCTGCCCCATTTGCCATTCTCCTGCCTGAAAAGGTGGAAATCAGGAAAAGACAGGCTAGTATCAGGACAGGAGGACAGCCAGGATTCAGAAATACAGTGGAGGTCAGGGAAATCTTGTGAAACCCAAATGTAATGAGGTCAAGTTTACAGAGAAGGCTTCTCGCTTTAAGATGGAAAATTCTAAAGCCTTTGGGAAATGAGGAAGGAGAGGGAGAGTTAGTTTCCACATCACCTGCAAGGAGGAGGAGGAGGAGAATAAGGAGCAGGAAGATGGAATGGGACTTATGTCTCCTGGACACGGGGATTAGAAGGGGGGAGTGGGGAAGGGAAAGGAAGGCTCAAGTGTAGAAACTCCAGGTTCAGGGAGGGTGAGGAGGAGGAGGAGACCAGGGTGAATAGGAAGGAGGGAGGTGAAGGGGGGGGAGGGAGGGAGGAGGATGGGAGGGGGGGAAACAAATGGGTGGAGGGGGAGAGAGGAGAGAGTGGAGGAGGGGAAGAAGGCAGTGGGGAAAGTAATAGAAAAGGGTGAAGGAGAAAACAGAAGAAGGCAAAGTACATAGTTGATGCAATAGTTAACAATTAAATCAGAACATCAGCAATGCCAGTGACTAGTTAGAGAAAGCAGGCTAGCAAGACATAGAAACATAGAATCTTTCAGAAGATAAGAGCCATACAGCCCACCTAGTCTGCCCATTTCCCTACTTGGTTTGGCAATTCACACTCTTGTCTGGACTGCGTTTCCCCCACTCTGCTGTACAGTAGGGTGCCTTCATGCTTATCCCATGCATTTTTGAATCCCTGTACTGTTTTCACTTCCACCGCTTCAGCTGGTAGGCTTTTCCATGGATCCACCACCATCTCTGTGAAAAAATACTTCCTAGCATTCCCCCTAAGCCTCCCTCACTCCAGCCTCATGTTGTGTCCTCTTGTCCTTGTGCACTTTCATCTCTGAAATATGTTCCCCTCCTGTACCCTGTTTATTCCTCTAAGGTATTTGAAAGTCTCTTTCATATCCCCGCTCTACCTTCTCTCTTCCAGTGAACAGATGTTTAGTTCCTTGAATCTTTCCTCATAAGACTTATGGTGTAGTCCATGTATCATTTTTATTGCTCTTCTCTGGACTGCTTTCATTCTGTCTATGTCCTTCCTGAGATGCGGTCTCCAGAACTGAACACAGTATTCCAGATGAGGCCTCACCAGTGATCTATACAGTGGAATCACCACTTCACTCCTCCTACTGGTTATGCCCCATCCTATGCACCCCAGCATTCTGTTTGCCTTCCCCACTGCTTTTTCGCATTGTTTGGCTGACTTCAGGTCATCGGATATGATAGCCCCCAGGTCTCTCTCTTGACTTGTGGTGGCTAGAACCTGCCCCCCATCCTGTATTCCTCTCTTGGGTTTCTGTGTCCCAGGTGCATTATCTTGCACTTCTTAGTGTTGAAACCCAACTGCCAAATCCTTGACCATCCCTCAAGTAGTCTTAGGTCATTTCTCATTTTATCTAGCCCCTCCTGTGTGTTGACTCTGTTACAGATCTTGGTGTCATCTGCGAACAGACATACTTTCCCCTCCAGTCCCTCTGTAATGTCGCTTATGAATACATTGCATAGAACTGGACCCAGCACCGATCCCTGTGGAACCCCACTGGTCACCTCCCCCTCTTCTGATTTTATGACATTTACTACCACCCTCTGGGTCCTGCTTTTTAGCCAGTTACCAACCCATTTTACCACTTTAGAGCCCACACCCAGATTCCCCAATTTGTTAAGCGACATTCTATGAGAAATGGTGTTGAAAGCCTTACTGAAATCCAGATAGGCCACATCCACTGCCCATCCCTGATCCACCACTCTGGTCAGCCAGTCAAAGAAATTGATAAGATTAGTCTGACAGGACCTACCCTCAGTGAATCCATGCTGTCTTGGGTCTTTTGCACCGCTTCACTCCAGGAACTTCACTACCATCTCCTTAAGTAGGGACTCCATCAGCTTCCCCACCACTGAGGTCAGGCTTACAGGTCTATAATTGCCTGCCTCCTCCCTACTTCCAGTCTTGTGCAGGGGGACCATCTCTGCCCTCTTCCAGTCCTCAGGTACCTCCCCCATCTCTAGTGATTGGTTGAAGAGGGTTGTCAGTGGACCTGCTAGGACTTCCCTGAATTCCTTCAACACTCCAAGGTGAATCCCATCTGGCCCCATTGCCTTGTCTGTCTTTACTTTTCCTAGTTCCTCCAAGACTCTTTCCACTGTAAATGGGGTGGTGTCCACCTCTCCCCCTGTACACCTTTCCTCATGAGTCTTGGCCCCTTCCCTGCCTCTTCCTTGGTAAATATTGAGCAAAAATATTTGTTCAGTACCTCAGTTTTTTTCAAGGTCATCCTCACCCACCCACCCTCTCCCTTCATTATCCTAACAATACCATTTTTGGTCTTCTTCCTCTCGCTAATATAATAGAATAAAGTCTTGTCTCCCTTCTTAATAGCCTGTGCTGTTACTTCCTCTGTTCTAGCCTTAGCCACTCTGACAACTTTCCCAGCCTCTCTCTGCTTCTCCAGATATTTCAGTCTGTCTTCTTCTTTCTGTGTCTCTTTGTATTTCCTGAATGCCTTTCCTTTTGTCGCACTTTCTAGGCTACTGACTTAGAGAACCACAGTGGCTGTGGCTGCTTCTTTCTTTTGCTTTTGCTAAGCAATCTGACACATTGGCTTGTCTCTCCTGCTATGGATCTCTTGAGCCTAAGCCACTGTTCTTCTACCCCCTCCCATATCTTCTGCTGCCAGGGCAATTTTGAACTGTTCCCCACATCTCCATAAAGTTGGCCTTCCAGAAATCTAGGATCTTAATCTTTGAATGGCTTTCTTCTGCCAATGTGCCAAGACTATGAGCAACAGCACAAACAAGCCTAGGGTAGTATACAAATTGCAGTTAAAATGCTAAATAATAGGGCAGCTCTGAGTTAAAGGAAACCAGACAAACCTGGGAGTAAATGTGGAGTACCTCTATCTGGTAGGCAAACAATGGTAAGAACTACTGAAGTAGAAACTTAGAAACATAGAAACATACTTTGATGATGCATAAGGACTGCTTGACCCTCCCAGTCTGCCCATTTCCCTACCTATTGGATAAGCTACAGATTTTAGTTAACTAACAGCCTATTTCCTCCTACCCATCACTAGAATTGCCTTATGCCTGTCCCAGCCATTATTGAATTCCCCCACTGTTTTTGACCCCACAACCTCCTCAGGAAGGTCATTCCATGTATTCACCACCATCTCCATGAAAAAATACTTCCTCACATTGCCCCTGAGCTGTCCCCCTCTATCTTCAAATTGTGCCCTCTGAGCGTGGCCTGAACACCAAAGAAAATGGCAGCTTAAACTTCGAGCTCCTCTGAGTGTGGTGATAATCCACGGCCAACCAACCTAATCCTAAGATGTGATACAACAATTTAAAGTGTAAACAAACTGGGTGACCTTCCTCAACCGTCTGGTGCGACTATTTCGTGGTTCATGCAGTGCTTTAGTGCTCTGTTAAGCGCCAGTACTCACGAGTCGCTCATCTGGGTAGGCCACGGAGGCCACGGTTTTCAATTGCTGCCACCTTGCCTAGCCTGGGCCCATACTATGTTACCTCAAGTGCACCACCATAGCCCTTTGGAAAGGCCTCAAGGGGTCCCTCAGTTTCACCCGCTGACACAGAGCCACAAGCTCCATTGGTGGGAGATTCCTTGAGTTACATTACTCGGATGCTGGAAGCACTGTTGACTAGAGTAGATGATATTAGCACTACCCTCATGGGTACTACAGCAGATGTATGCCAGCTACAAGGACTGCCTTAACGTGGCGGAGCAAATGGTTGAAACCTTAGAACAACAACAGCTTTCACTGCAGCATAAAATACAAATACAGGAGAACCAGATGGACACACTGTTCACCAGGGTGGAAGACCAAGAAAATAGAAAGAGACGTAACAACCTCAGAATTCTTGGGGTTCCAGATGGATCGGAAGGTAACTCCATGCAGCGTTTTCTTATTGAGCAGCTACCTTTGATGATGGGAGAGCGGTGGAGGGGGGCCTGTGGAGGTCAAGAGAGCCCATTGTATTTCAGGGAGGAGGGACATGGCTTCACATTCCCCAAGATCTATAACAGCATACCTGCTGGTATACAACAAAGGAGCGCATCCTGCGGGTCGCCCGTGACTTGAGTGAAATTAGATGGCATGGGGCAACCATCTCAATCTACAGAGACTTTGCGAATGAAACAGCTAGCAGAAGATGTGCTTACAGCCCTTTAAAAAAGTTTTGTCAGTCCACAACTTTCAGTACAGGTTTAGAGCACTTACCAAGCTTCTGGTCTCTAAAGATGGGAAAGAACTGCTGGCAGATTCCCCACTTGAAGTGGAACATTGAATCTCCAGGCATTGGCCTAATCTGCCTCCGCAGACTACACCTCCCAGAAAGCTCTGGGACCCTTCCTCCTTGGCTTCCCCCTCCAGGAACCTTAATACTAGCAGGGGGCACTCGGAGGACCGCTTTGTGAGCTGATTTGGTCCCCCTCATCATGATTCCCCCAGGTCGAGAAATGTGTCTTGTACACTGCTACTTGCTACCTCCACCCCAGCTGCTCTCTCTGAACACTTACCTCCAAGGGCAATGGGTCCTTCCTCTTGACAGAGGCAATGCTCACAGAGCGGACAGCGACTACCACTGGACCAATAGGGGGCTGCTCCCCTAGCCAAGATATTCAGGGATGAATGTCCCCCAACCCTTAGAGACTGTCACTCCTCCTGATCTGATCTGCCAATCACCTTCCTTGGACTGGGCAGATATTCCGGAATCCTCACTGATTGAGGCAGTCGACATCTCTGGAATGCTTAAACCTGGGGAAAAATCCTATGCTGCGGTTGTCCTAACACCATCTCTGGATCCCATAGTGGCTGATTCAGCCACCTGAGCATCTATTCGCAGCAGCCTGCTGCATCTTCTTGACTGAACTGTTAATGTGTTGCATCAATGACGTTTGTTATATAATAGCTACATGTTCATGCCTACTGCACGTAAAGTATAACTTATAGGCTATAAATTTATCACAACTGATAATATGGGGGCTTAAACCATCCCACTCCTTTTTCCTGGTCTCTAATCTTATCTATTGGAGTGGCTGCTGATTATTTTCTGACCCCGGTCACCCAGTATAAGCAGTGACCAGGGGTATTTGCTCATGAACAGCATTGTCATTGGTAGCACTTGACCCTTATAGTGTTCGGTTTAGGAGGTCACCCAACTCTCCCACCTCCCCCTCCCCTTTTTTCTTTCTTAGCTAATCCCCCCATCCCCCCTTCCATCCAATCCTTTCCCTCCTCCTTCTTTCCCATCCTGGGGTTGTGTTTTACACCCGAGGATTGTTACCACAGGAGAAACGAAGTTCCCGCAGTTGTCTTTTTGCTCCCCTGTTCTCGAGTGCGGAAGCTAGCGTAGCTGAGGGTTTTGATCTTCTTTCGCCATAGCTCTCTCACACTTGGCATAAGAATGCATTTTGGGATTGTTGTATTTTCCACTTATTTGTCAGGTACATTGTTACTGTATTACGTACATATTTGCCTTTATTCTGACAGGTTGTACTAAGGTTTTTTCAGTCTGGTACACCTCTTAGTGTTTCCCTTGGAGCAGTGTCGTTCTACCCCTCTGATCCCCAGTAACTCACACAGTGGTTATACATCAGGTTTGCAGTCTCATGAATCTCTCCTTTCTTCTCTTACCTGTCTGCAGTTGGGTGAGTACACCTTTTAATATTATGGCTTCCCCCCAAACCCAAGGCTTACGCCTTGTATCATGAAATGTTAAAAGGCTCAACCATCCTATTAAACACACTAAAATTATCCAATATCTAGGTTATTTCCATACGGATGTTGCCTTATTCCAGGAAACACATCTCCTTAGTAATTCTACTCCCTGGCTTAAGAAGTCCTGGGTTGGGACCGTTCATGTTAGCTCTGCCTGCACTAAATCTAAAGGAGTAGCCATTCTTATCAGAAAATCCAGCACATGGACGGTTGAAGAGTCTAAATCTGACTCCCTTGGCCGGTGGATCCTGATTAAGATAAGCTCCCCGAGTGGGAAACTGATTCTGGGGAATGTATATGCTCCAAACACGGACCAAGCAGACTTCTTTCCTAGTCTGAGCCAAGCCATTTCTGCCCTGCAAATGGACAGTGTTACCACCCCTTTGATATTATGGGGTAATTTTAATCTGGTCCTTGATATCTTTCTGGATAAGTCCAGACCCACTCCCCAAGCACACCCTAAAGCCCATGCTGCCCTACAGGTACTACAGAAGGAATGGGGTTTAATAGATATTTGGAGGAGAGACAACCCATCTGGGTGGGACTATTCTTATTTCTCTCCCTTCCATGAGGTGCACAGTCACATTGACTACTGGCTGGTCAACAATGCCGCATCCCATTGGGTCACGAACAACTCCATAGGCAGCATTCATCTATCAGACCATGCACCAGTAATGACCACCTATACCCACCTGGGTCAATGATCCACTGGTACTAGATGGCTGTGTAACCCTATATTGGTTAAAGATCTAGAATTTATGCAGGCCATGCTAAAAGCCACTCAGGAATACTTTGCAATCAATTCAAACTGTGGAGTCTCTGCAAGTACAGTATGGGAGGCCTTTAAGGCTAACCTTAGAGGCCATATTATTGCGTTTGCAGCACACCGGAACAAATTCTGGAAGAGATCACTAGACAGATTACAATTACAGCTGTCTGTACTGGAGACTCACTTTAATACCTCTCCTGTGGCTGTTCGAGATGTGTCCCTATCTTGTAGAACAGTAGACCTTAAGTATTAAATTAATGCCATATTACAGCACAAAGTGGAATGGCTCCTGATCAGATCCAAACATTCGTACTGGGAAGGGGGGACAAAAGCGACAAACTATTAGCCTACCAACTGCGTAAGCAACAGGCCTCGGCTAAAATTCATGCTCTCCGTACTAACTTGTGCACAATCTCTTCTGAGCCGGTTGGTATTAATCAAGCTATGAGTCTCTTCTTTCAATCTCTGTATAAAACTCAAACGGCTCTAACACTATCCCAGCTTTCCCAGAATTTAACCCAGTTTTGTCAGTTCTTTAACACACCAACCGTAAGGCCGGAGCAAGTTTCCGAGCTGGACGCTCGCATCACTGTTTCCAAGCTAAAGCAGGTTCTGTCCCAGATGGTCAAAGGTAAGGCCCCTGGGCTTGATGGGATGACTGTTGAACTATATCAAACTCTGGAACAAGAGATTGCCTACCCGCTGTTGTCAGCCCTGCAAGATGCAAATGCCTCCGGTTCCCTCCCCCCCACAATGAAAGAAGCCCTCATCACTCTGTTACCCAAGAAATCTAATGATCCTCTTCACTGTGCAAATTTTCAGCCCATATCCCTTCTACTAGTAGATACTAAAATCTTAGCCAAGATACTGGCTACTAGAATGCATACTGTTCTCACCTCCTTAATTCACCCCTCTCAGGTGGGATTTATGCCAGGGAAGGTGGGCTCTGATAACACTAGATTACTACAAAACCTGAAGTGGATAGCAGCCAGATCTAAGACCCCTATGGCGGCCCTAGCTGTAGACTTCATTAAGGAATTCACTTCAATTGAATGGAATTACTTACACGAAGTCCTCAGTCTATATGGCTTTAGTCCTGAATTTAGGAGGTGGATCTCGACGCTCTATAATTCACCTATGGCCAGAGTTTTAACTAATTCAGACATATCTCCTCCATTCCCACTGTATAGAGGGACACGTCAAGGCTGCTCTTTGTCTCCTCTCCTCTTCTTGGTCACCTTGGACCCATTGCTCAGAGCACTGGCTAACACCGAGTGCCTGTCTGGCATCCCCACTCAGGGCAATTCCCATGTAGTTGTGGCATATGCAAATGACATGTTACTCACCCTGTCCCACCCTCAACAATCTTTCCCCCTAGCTCTCTCCATTCTTCAAGAGTTTTCCCTATTGTCAGGACTACAGGTGAACCAGAGTAAAACCACCTTGGTCCCACTTAATGAATCTTGCACTCAGGACTGCCTTCAAGGCACAAAATTAAGCTAGGCTCCCTTGGGGTTCACATATCTCGGGATCTATATTCCCACAAACTGGGCTTACCTCGAATCCTCCAACTTTACTCCTCTTCTGAAACAACTACGCACAGAAGTGGATTGCTGGTGTAAGCTACACCTATCCCTCCCTGGTAAAGTAGCAGCTATACGCATGCTTCTTCTCCCCAGAGTTTCATACTTATTTAATAATCTTCCAATACATCTGTCGTCTAAGCTTTTCTCCTCACTAGAGAAACTGGTATCCCTCTTTTTATGGAAGGGGAAAGCTCATAGATGGAGGAAACTTAAATTGAGGGCACACTGGTCCAAAGGAGGCCTGATTGTCCCCTAGTTCCAAGGTTACCACCTGGTGAGTGTGGCAGCCCAAGCCACTAAGTGGTTTACACCTGAGGGCACATCTCATCCACTGTGGATAAAGGTCAAGTCAAATATGCTAGCCCCCACTCCATTAAGAGTCCTACTAGGCCCAGAAGGCCCACCCAATGAGGGTCTATCCCCACTCATGGTCAAAACATGACATGCCTGGCGAAGATGCATGGTCTTATCCCGCACTCCTCCAAAAGCATAGCACCCCCATTTGAGTTATGCCAAACTCTGGCAAAATAGCTTTATCACCATAGGTGAGAAACCTATTAAATGGCCTAACTAGGAGGGCCAAAGGAATATGACACATACAGGACTTGACGCTGCCCGACTCAGATATCCTGTTATCCTTTACTCAACTAAAGCAGCAATTCCATCTGCCCAGTACTGACTTCTAACATTTTCTGCAGTTACGTAGTTCAATTAATGCTGTCTCCTCTCAAGTTAGTGCAGACAGGAAATGGGAACGGCTTGCTTCACTGCATAAATTTCCCTCTTTGAAAGGCCTAATAGGTAAATTTTATGCCACTTGGAGTGAGGCTCAGACTGACCCCACTGAACAGTGCAGGGCCAAATGGGAAACACATATAGGTGAAACTATATCCTCTGAGGCTTGGTCCTGGTCTCTTAAAAATGCACATAATGGTTACAGAGACTCCAAGAGCTGTTTTTTGCAACTTCAAATTCTTCTGCATTGGTATAGAACTGCAGCTGCCCTGCACTCAATGGGATTACTACCCTACTCCAAGTGCTGGAGATGTTCACAACCGAATGCTCACCTTTTACATGATATTTGGACGTGCCCTCAACTAGCCTCCTTCTGGAATACTGTTGCTCATGAATGTTCAAGAGTGGTCTCCATTAGAGAATTACCATTGGATACTGCACTGCTCCTTGGAGACTCCATCAGGCTGAGCCCCCTACCTAGAGAACATAGAGAGTGGATTATGCTAGCATTGCTAGAGGCTAAAAGACTCATACTAATGCACTGGAGACAGCTTAATAACCCTACTATTAATATGTGGCTGACAGCAATGGCTCAGGTGGCCATCCTAGAGAGACTGTCCTATGCCCATCGAGGACAACTTAACCATTTCCACAGAAAATGGGATGCCTATCTTTTGTCCCCTTTGTGTAAAACCCTTCCCATACCTGACAATCCACCCCTGCTAGGTTAAGAGAATTTATTGCTATACATATAATTTTACTGCTTAGAAGACTATATATATCTGGTAATGTCTTGAGGCTGAAGTCTTACCATATTTCTCATATGTGTTTGCTTACATGTTCTTAAGTGAGATCTGTATGACCCCGAGATGTGATGTGTAAGTTTAGCTACTGTGTATTGACTATGAAGTTTAGAATGACTATGTAATGTCTGACCTGTGATTTTTGGAGTGTACCATAAATACTGTAACAGGAAAAACAAAAAAAATCAAATAAAACATTCTAAGATAAAACACAAATTGTGCCCCCTTCTTCTTGCACATCTCTTTTTCTGAAAGATGCTACCCTCTTGGACTTTGTTTATTCCCTTGAGGTACTTGAAAGTTTCAATCATGTCCCGCCGCTCCCTCCTTTCCTTGAGGGTATACATGTTAAGCTCTTTTAGTCTCTCTTCATATGGCTTCTGGTGCAGACTCTGCACAATTTTAGTTGCCCTCCATTGGACTGCTTCCATCCTGCCTATGTCCTTGCAGAGATGGGGTCTTCAGAACTCCAGAAATGCAGAGAAACACTGCAATTAACTAATGTAAATTGCAAGTAAGGGTAAACCCAGATAGGGTGTAGCTAGGATACCTAAAATTATGGCAAATTTAAGAAACGTCTAGTGGACTAGTGGCAGGCAAGTTTGGGCAGAAGCAGTAGAACAGTCACAGTAGTGGGTATTGAGCTTACCTGAGCACAGTAAGCATGTGTAGGAATGAGATCAACACTTAACAATTCTGAATGGAACCATAATGGGCATGCAGATGACCCCTTAGCACCTTGCATGCCCCGTGGGCTTATTTGCATGCTCAGGCTGAATATTGCCATTAGGGACCTGGTGCTGTCCCGTTTCAGGTAGCACTATTCCTGTGGCCATATACTGCCCTCTGGTCCATGTCAGGGCAGCACAGGTCAACTCAGTACTGCACCAGCATGAATCTATATGTAGTCAGTTAGCACTGATCCATCGGTCAGTGCTGTCCATCCGAATATTGCCGGAGCTGAGAAGAGTGTATCTCAAACAGCTGTGCTGTACTTCCCCAATGTTTTCAAAATCAGGGCCAAATCCCTTTTATGGCTTATCAGAACTGCTTAGAACCTTAGAACCATTTATGGTCCCCAGATACTAGGCGGAGAGATCAAACATGGGAATGGTGAAACGTTAGTAGTGAACTGCTTGCACTGGCCTATAAGAAGAGCTTTGAGCCTGCCCTACTGCCTTAAAAGGAAGATGAGCTGGAAGGACTATATGGATAACTGCATATATAAATTCATGGATAAATTATATGGTTATCATTTCATTACATAACTCTCGTTGTCTTTACTTATATGAAATACTAAAAAAATTACAGATACTTCGCTGGTAACCCCAATTATAAAACACACAAAACCGTGCACACTCACCGGAGCAGTTGATGCTTGCCATACAAAAAACTGCAACCAATAGAATAATAGGAAGCCAAAGCACTGCAACCCAGTAAAAATCTGGATTTACACTGTTAGGCAATTGTGGCAAAGTTATTTATTTAAAGTGCAAAAAACAACTTCAAAACAAAATGATCAGAAAAAGCAAAGCATACTTCAGCATTTTCCAGCGAGAATGGGTTTGACACTGATACTGAACGCCCTGCAAATGTATTAACATCTGCCAAAGAAACTGGCACACATACAATCACACCTGAAATATTCTACTTCTACAGTGTAATAGGTACTCTAAACTCTATGTATGTGCAGATAATGCTGATAATGTTGCCATAGGCAAGTAAGCCAGCCTGCTCCAGATACTCCTACTGCACCTATGTGGATCTATAAAGGAATTTATGGTATTGTATCACACTGAATTACTTTTTTTGTCTACAAGCACAAAAGATTAAGGAATATATCCTGTCTTGAACTTTCATAAGGCTTTGAGTTGAATGAATTATACTTTGTGCAATGATACTGGACTTCTATGTTGTATTCTTTTGATGCTTGCTTGTTTAGACACATATTAGTTAAAAAAATTGCTTACTTTTTTCTCTTTTATTAAATGGATTTTCTGCTTTATTAGCATTTTTTGCACTATAATAGAGGATTATCAGGAATATACCAGAGACAATATGGCAACTAGTTTCCACGCTGTAGTTAGCTTAGCTGTTGTTTTTTAGTATTTCTGCATAGATTTAGTTTAAAGCAAACTTTGATTTATTTAATCCATAAGCAGATGAGTAGTCAGCTTGGGGGGAGGGCAGGACATCAAAATAGACATGTTTTTTTAATTCCTTTTGTGACTCTACAGCAGTTTATGTTATTAATTTTCTCAATAAATTACTCTCAATACTTGCAGATCACTTGCTGTATAAAAAATTACTGTGGATAGATTCCACTGCAGCGTGTTTATCTTTTTTTTTTGGTTGATATTTAACATTTGATGCCTCTCACACATCTTTAAAGACTAAGTCAATACTGCTTAAAATTATTTACCTCAGAGTAAATACTACTATAATATTTTTTCTTATTCAGTGACATGCAATATATGCATTTTGCAAGTATCTTCAATATGTACAGAACATATTTAAAAAAGCAAGAATAAAAAGTAAAAACATAAATTGTGAATGTGCTGTAGGTACCCTGGCACTTCACATTCAAAATGTGACACTTCATCGGGGGAGGAGCCTAGGTTCATAATCTCCCACATTTAAAGCTTGCATTTAATGTCTAACTCAAAATGCACCTGCTTCTCAGGCCCCACTTGATAGACAGTCCTACCCCCAAGGTAACACCCAGCAGGGCTACCTAGAGAACCCTGCCTCCATTCCAGCCTAGCCAAGGGCTTAAGTAAGCTATCAGTCCTCTTTAAACGCACTTGGTACTGCACCTCCCAACCTCCCCTTCCACACACACACCATACTCGACAAAGCCCTCTGGAGCTGCTCCCCCATCACAGCCCCCCCCATTTCACTATCCCCCACCTCTCACTCTCTGCAGTTGGTTTCAAACCCAATCCTCCTTGTTCCACTGTCACCCAGCCTCTCACCATCTGGGTTAGTGTTAAACCCTATGCAGTTACTCTGACATAGTCTATCAATGGATTTGGAGGTTTCCAGGGGTGTGCTATATAGGGCAACCGATTAGAAATAGCTTAGTATTCAATTACAACTGCTCAGTTTTTTTTCTCCTATTTGTCTAATTGTCATGTAATCTCTCTTTAATGCCTAATGATCAGGCCTATGTAACCACTGAATATGTATATTGTCTTATTGCCCACCCTGACGTGGAACCTTTGTAAAAGAGCTCATGCTCAAAGGTCTTTCCAAAATACTAATTAAACAATTAAAGTGATCCCTATAAAGTCATAGTAATCTGGAAGCCTGAAGGCCGGTATAGCATACTCTGTATAGGACCACACCTTTAGAATTACTTAATTCCCCAAGTGAGCAGTGTAACAAAAACCCTCTGTGAAATGTATAAAAAGGATAGAAGTAAGTGAACAGTGAAACAAAATAATTGAAGTAATGGGGGTTGGGCTGGGGAGAGATCCACGTTCCAAGAGTGAACCAGGAGAAAAATATAATGGGAGAAAAGAAATGGAGGAACCAACCAAAATACAAAGGAAAAAAAAACTGCAAATGAGTAAGATGTAGTCCTACAGTACAGGTTTCTACAGCACCAAGGAAATGTAACTTAAAACATAAAGCCAAATGTGAGAAAGATTAATTCTAAACAAGCACTAAGGTGATCTAGCACATAGAACAGCTAATATTAAGTTACTGGCACTAAAAGACTCCACTGTTCACCGTGATGTAAATATGAATATATCCTTTGGTGTATATTCAGGCCCCAACTCTTTAACATCTAAAGCACTCTAAAGAGTCTTCATAGTGACAGATCCCATGACTGATTCTTTACAGTGTGAGGAGAAATAAGCTCTGAAGGGGCAGAAAAAAATAAGTATTTAGTTACTTTTATAACATTCATTTACATCTAGATAACAAGCAATACAATCCCTGTGGAAAAAATAATAAAAGTTCACAGAAAAGACAGTATACCAAGAGAATCATTCAGGCCTATATATTGCAAGGCTCTAAGGGTGTAAATTCATTTGGATATACGCGGAAGGTTCATACTTGATCCCAACCTCTGGGATACACTGGAACATGATAAATCCCCATAAAGTAAAGACAAGATTGATTTTGATTGTGAAACCATTCAAAATGCAACCCCACAGGAGTATTAAGATGTTCTTGGGCGATGAAGTGAACTTGCTCCTGAATTCTATTTCTAAGTGACCTGTTCTTATAATTAACATAGACAAAATGACAGGAACACCTTATAACATACATCACAAAAGCAATGGAGCAGTTAATAAGCTGTTTGATTTCCACCTTTTGGGTGCTTGAGGGTGGTTGAACACTTTTCCTAGGTGGTTAAATTTACAGATATTGCTGGCCCTCTGGCGCAGCGGTAGAGCTACTGCCCATGTCACCAGTGACCTGGCTCAGGACCAAGCCTGGATTGCTGGAGGGCTGGCCAGGGGAGGATGGCCGAGTGTCCCTGAGTGCTTGCTTCCTGAAGTGTGAGAGGGTTTCCGGACTCCTGTTGTTGCACTGCCATCTGGATGACCACAGGTGGTAGTGCAAACTCAGAGCCAGTATATTAGGGTGGGGGCCATCATTGTTCTGACATCACAACATCAACAGTATATCCCATGACACTCATGGGCAGGGACATAACAAAGGAAAATTCCTGACTGCTCTGCTGCAGGTTCCACACTGGTGACAGGGCTCACTCTCCCTCACCGACACTCTAACTCTGCTCAGTGGTTAAGGGGTGTGTCCTCCAGGCAACCCTTCCTGTGGGATGGGGGCAATCTACAGGGGAACATGGGAGAGGCAGGCAAGAGGCAGGTGAGTCCCACGGAAGGTGAGTAAAGGGGCTGTGCAGAGTGGTAGTGCTGAAGTGGGGCTAATTAGCACTGGGGGATATAAAGCACAGTCAATTAAGAAACAATTACTGATATTGCACCTGCTGCATCTGAAAAGTCTCCACCGATTTGGGTGGGATAGTCAATTAAGATAGTAAGTGGTGGGTTCACATAGTGACAATTACTCAGCATGTCACCAAAATGTGTTGCTCATCTGTGGGTAATTTTAGGCCTTGGTACTATTGTGACATTCAGTTCAGAATACCCCCAAACACATTCCATTGCATGTTTACAATGCTGGACACTTGTGTGGCGAGATGATTAAATTCACTCTCAAAAACTACCCCATCAGCAATAGTCTGGGTCTGTTATCCAGGTTGTAAGCGGTTTGACCTATCTTGCCTTCAAGCTTTTTCTAAAGCTGATCAAGTACAGCTTCTAGTGAGAAACCACTCTTTCAAGTCCATGGCTTGTGACTGAAAATCAGGCAAAGAAGAACAGTTTCTTCTGAGGCATACAATTTGGTTGTAAGGTATGCCTCTTTTTAAATGTCCAGGTTGGGCACTGTTGGCTTGAAGTAAGAAATTGCCAGCTGTTTCCTTGTAGTATGTTTCAGTGATACTTTTTTGATCAGGAGCCACAACAAATTCCAAATCTAGGAAAGTAATGGTACCAGGATGGCACATGGAAGTGAAACTGAGGTTGAGATCACTGGCATTAAGAAAGTCAATGAATTGGTAGTCTAGTTCTTCAATGCCCTGCTAGATGTTAATAATATCATCAGGGTACCTGCCCCACACACAAATGTGGGGCAGATAAGGGTTCCTGCAATGGCTGAACACCATGTCTACCTCCCATCAACCTACAAATAGGTTTGCTTAGGAGAGGGCCATGGTGGTCCCCATTGGGGTTCCACTACTTTGTAAATAGAACTTCCCATCAAACATAAAACAAATTGGATTCATAATAATATCAGTTGCATAAAGCAATAATTCAGAAGAGAAGTTCTGTTCAATAGTCAGATTTCTTAAATGGAATTCCAATGCATTCACACCTAAATCATGTCTTTAGGACTTATATAAACTAACACCATCCACAGATAACCATAAAAATTCTGAAGGCCAGATCAGCCTCTTTAATTTAGACAGCATATCCATGCAGTCATACATATAAGATTGTAATTTCAACACCAATTGCTTCAGAAAAAAAGTTCACAAATGTGGACATTTGTTTAGTCAAAAAACCCTGCCTGGAGATAATGGGTCTTCCTGGAGGGCTGAACTGGGCTTATGGATTTTTGGGAGAACATATATAGTCAGAGTACATAGCAAACAACAGTTGTGGATTTCATTTCTCTTTGTGTGAGCTGTTTTTATGCAGAGAGTCCTGTAAAAATGCATCAATGCAATTTTTATAATGTACAGTTGGATCACCTTCTCGTCATTTATAACATGTAACATTCCCTAGCTGCCGTCAGATTTCCTGTTGTATTTCATCTTATCCATAACCAGTAGTTTCTCTCCTTTATCAGCCTGTTTTACTGCAAAATCATTAGCTCTTGTAGAGACTGTTATTCCACAGATGTCAGATTTTTAAAGTGATTTCCCTGGCCTGATGTAAACAGTACCTCCTCTTCACTCATCACTAGGCTTTGATATGCCTGTAGTACCAGTGAAGATGCGACACTAGGAAAGAAGCTTGATTGTGCTCAGAGGTTTGTGGTACATACTGCACTGTGCTTGTCTGCAAGGCTGAAACATCAGATGTCTTCAAGAGCTGTGACTGATCATGTATAGATGCATCTCAATCGTACTTGAACATGTAATGTTATACCATTTAAATTTTCAGCGCATCTGAATAATGAGCAGTGCCAGTTGCAGCTACTTCTCCCTCTCTCGTTAGTTCTATGAGCACTTATGCATCAGTTGAGGTTGTCCCTCAGTCAGTGGAATTTATTTGTTGATGTCCTATATTTGCAGTGACTGGATGCCCACTATAAAATATTTTCAAATTTAGTTTCTGACAGAACTTTTGAACATCTATGAAGATCTCAAAAGTATAGATTCTTGGATCTGGAACAAATGATAGTCTACAATTTAATAAATTTAGCTGTAGCTTTATAAGGTCAATGCTTAATTAACTATTTGGGAGACCTGTGTTTTAAAGGACTGAATTCCATAAACTACTTTCCTCTTTCTCATCCCCTTAAGCCCCTCCTGGTTTTGTATCATTTGGGCATGCCTTGTTTGACTTTCCTTTCTTCCCTGTTTTAGATTGCTTAACTAAAAGAGACACAGATTGTGAGGTTAAGGGGAAGAATCTGTGTTAGTAACTACAACCTGTCTTCTTCCACTTGATGATGATCTGTAGTTGAAGGACTTGTTCCAATTTCGAGGAATAGATCTGTCCCCATTTTTGCATCAGCTGATCAGTCGAAGTGCTCTGTCACAAGCAAATATTTGGTTATTGTTGTAATCTGATGTGTCCCTTTGCAATTTGTTCTGTTTCATTTCTAATACCTCCTTTTTATAGCGCTCTATTTATTTTGTAATTTGATTTCAAAATATTAGTTGTCCATAGAGATCCTCATCTTGATCAATGAAAATCTGACGTTAGTATTGAGGAGGCTATGGATGGGCTTCTTCTCAGAGTTTTTTGTATATATCTTTCAAGAACTCACCAGTGTGTGTTTTCTCAAAACAGAGACCTCTGGGTGCCCAACTTTTGTCACAGCACTGAGAGGGAAAATGTTTATTGTAAAATATATTACTCTCTTTTACTTTCAATTTTTCAAATTGCTGAAAGAGGGACACCAAACTTGAGTTGCTATTGCTTTCTTGTTCCAAATCTTGCATGAGTTTCAAAGTTAGATGGCATTGTGCTGACACTGCAACACCCTCAAAGCAGTATAGCTTATATTCTACCATGTTCAGTGTAGCTTATTCATAATTCTTGAGGCAGCACTGTGGGCCTGATGAGACTACATCCAAGTTGAGTTTCATGGAAAAGAAAATCAAATTGAAATCTAGAAATTAAAACTACTGACTGATAAAAACAGTCAAAATAAATCCCACTCATTTCAAGGTACAAAAACATTGGTGAAGGTGAAACACTAGGTACCCCAGCATTTCACATCCAAAACATGAAGCTTCATTAGGGTAGAAGCCTAGGTGCACAGTCTTCCATACTTAAGGCTGACATTTAAAGTGATACCTATAAATTCATACAATCCAGAAGACTGAAGACGGGCACAGCACATGCTGTAGAGGACCATATCTTCAAAATTACTCAAGTCCCCAAGTGAATGGTATAACAAAACCCTCTGTGAAATGTATAAAGAAAGGATAGAAGTGATTGAATAGTGAACCAGATTAATGTAAGTAAAGGGGGGAGAATCCACATACCAAGAATGAATGGGAGCAAATTATAATTAAAGAGAAGAAATGGAGGAACTAACCAAAACACAAAGGAAAAACAAACTGCAAAGGTGTAAGCTTAATCATACAATGGGGGGAGGAGGGGGGGTCTAAATGCAAAGGTAATGCAACTTATAAAATAAAGCTTAAAGTGGGAAAGAAGAATTCTAAAAAAGCATTAAGGTGGGCTAGCACACAAAGCAGCTAATATTAAGTTACAGGCAATAAGACGCCTCTGGTTTTTTTCTTAGTGTAAATATGAATATATCCTTTGGAATACATTCAGGCCCAACCATTTAACATCCAGAGCACCCTTAAGGTTCTTCACAGTCACAGATCACACATCCGATGCTTAGCATAGTGAGGAGAAATAAGCTCTGAAGTGGAAGAAAAAAGATGTATTTAGTTACATTTAGAACACTCATTTACATCTACAAAGCAAGCAATACAATCCGTGTGAAAAAGATACACAAGTTAATATCAAAAGAATCATTAAGGCCTACAGGTTGTAAGGCTCTGAGGGTGTTAATCTATTTGGATTCAGGCTGAAGGATGGTACATACTCGATTCCCTCAACTGGGAGATACAGAGACATGATCAGTGCTCATAAGGTACATACACTTCTTCAGCATGAATCCAAATTAATTTTTAAATATAAATGAGTATTTTTAATGTAACTAAATATATATTTTCTAGCTGTAAATGAGTTTTTATAAAAGTAACTTGATATATTTTATTTTTTCTTCCTCTTCAGAGACAGCTTATTTCTCCACACTGGAACTTAAAACCGAACAAGACATGGAAATGCATGATTTGGATACATCTCTAAGTGATCAATCACAGCTCTTGGAGAAAACTGCGGCCAGATATTTAAAACTTTGTCTGGTGGGCAAAGTGATAGCACCCTGTTTGCCTCAGATTTGTGCCCTTGTGCAGTATCCAAAAGGGGCTGTGGTGCACGCTAAAAGGGGTAGCACACACAAAATAAAATAATGTATGTGATGGGCAAAGGGAGTGGCGGGGCCCTGAATACAGGCACAGCACAATATTCAGCACATTTGCACTGTGCAAAAGGGTTAGCGCAGGCCACTTAGCAAAGCACAAATACCATTGAGAAGAGGCCCCTTCCCCTTACTCTGGGCAACCCTAGTAGCTGGTGGAGCCACTGCAGCCAACAACTATGTTGGCAGTGAGGGAACACACCTGCTCCCTGGTGGCTAGTGGCCCCCTACCCTTCAATGGATGGCTCCAGTACAAAATAATAAGACCTTGGTATGCAGTGGTTTCACACTTTCTAATTGCCAGCCCTGGTAGTAAATTATAACCCCCTGGTGTCCAGTGGTCCCCCACGCCCACCAATCACAGGCCCCAGTATAAAATAATAACTCCCTGGCATCTAGTGGCACCCAACCCACCCATCGATCCCTTTCCCCATACACTATCACATATTTACTGGCATCTATCAGCCCCTCACACCATGGGCACTGACCATCCACCCTTCCAAACCTCCCCTTTATCTGGAAGTGCTAGTGCTGCAGGAGCCCATATGGCGACTTGCACAGTCCTCCTCTCACTACCTCGGCTGGCCACCATATGTGATGAAAGGGAGCACATGTCCCCTGTGCTGTAAAGGAAGTGCATGTACTGTAGACAGTACATGTGCTCCCTTTACAGTACAGGGGTCATGAGCTCCTTGTCATTGCATATGGCAGCTAGCAGAGGTGGTGAGAGGAGGGTTTTGCTAGTCGCTCAGTGGGCTCCTGTAGCATCAGTTCTTCAGGTAAAGGGGATTGGTGGTGGGGTGATCAGTACCCGCAGTGTGGGGGGGAACTGCTAGATGCCAGGGAATATGTTATAGTGTATGGGGATGGAGATGGGGATTGGTGGGTTGGAGGATACCAGTAGATGCCAGGGAGTTATTATTTTATACCAGGACCAGTGATCAGAGGGTGGAGTGGGCCACTGGACACCAGGGAATTATGATTTACTACTGTGGCTGGTGATCATAGGGTGGGAAGGAACCATTGGACACCAGGGAATTATGATTTGCAACCACAGCTGGCAATAGAAGGGTAGGAGGCCCACTGGACATGAGAGAGTTATGATTTACTACCAGGGCTTGCAATTGGAGGGTGGGGGGGACCACAGTGCACCAGGGACTTATTATTTAATAGTGGGGCCAGTAATTGGAGGGTGAGGGGAAGCACAAAACATCAAGGAAAGCTTTCAAAAGGTAGAGGACAGTGATTGGAGGATGAAGGGGACCACTGGATGCCAGTAAGAGATATAAATATACAACAGCTGAGTAGAGCCGCATAGAGGGATGGATGCTCTAATACCAAACAGAATCGCAACAAAACAGTCTAGGAACACCTATTTGAAGGACAAAGAAAAATCTCCACATGTTGAAAGTAATAATAATACTTGAATTTACTGAAAATATCAAAAACAGTGACGGCAGACATAAAGTGCAAATTGCAAGTGCAGACACAGAAAAAACTCCTCACACACGTTTCAACTGAACACAGGCTTTGTCAAGGTGGGGTGGGTGGGAGGACCACTAGACAAACCAGGATAGTTTACAAATGTATGGGATGGCAATCCATGGGTGGGACTACTAGACACCAAGGAATACTTGCACTGTACTGGGGACAGGGATTGGGGGTGTGACACTAGACACCAGAAAATATTAACCTTTATGGGACCAGGCCATCAGGGTGGAAGCAGAGCCAGTCACAATGGTGCAAACCTGCTGCCACTACCTATGCAACCATTGCCCATGATGGGAAGGCAAAATGCCCCTTAGTGCCTTGCATGCCCAATGAGCTCATTTTCATGGTGCTGTCAGAATATCACACTGGGAGCTACCAGTACTAGCGGGTCTGGAAGCACTGTTCCCTGTATTGCCAGGATCCATGTTGGGAAAGTGCTACTTGGCTTAGTACTGCACCATCATGCCCCTATATTTAGTCGGAAAGTCCAAGTGTGCTATCCAACTGAATATAACATCCTCAGGGTTTTGGGAAATGGGCATGTGTAGCACAAACTTTTGCTCTCCCCTTTGCCTATTTTTGAATATCTGGCCCCTGAGGTTTCAGCCATGCAGAGAAGCAGAGCACGTACCATAAACTTTCAAGAAACAACATGTTTTTTTTCCCCCAGTACCTCATCTTCTACTACTACAGACATTTCAATGGCAAGTGAGGAAGGAAGTCTAGGTACTGTTTCAATTGCATTGTGTAAATCACTTTAAAAATCTGATGTCATAGGAACAGAAAGCTCTATAAGCCCTAATGACAGTAAATAATACTGAGATAAAATAGGTTGATAAAGACACTGTTAGAAAGGTGGGAAGCTACTGATTTTGTGCAAAATAAAGTAAAAACAGGAAATCTTACAGCAACTAGGGGATGTTACATGTTATGAATGACCACAAGGTGATCCAACTGTACATTATAAAAATTGCATTGATGAGTTTTTGCAGGACTTTCTGTATAAAAAATGAATCAAACAAAAAGTGGAATGCATGGCTGTTGTTTTACCACTTACTCTGACTATATATGCTCTCCTAAAATTTCATAATGACCAGGTCAACCCACCGGGAAGACCCATTATCTCCAGGCAGGGATCTTAGAAAACATTTCTGTGTACTTTTTTTCTTAAGCCATTGATGACTGAGTTACCATCTATTTTTCATCTTTGATGGGAAGTTCTATTGTCAAACTTGTCAATCTGTGATGCGGACCACCATGGCCACCTCCTACGTGAACCTGTTTTTAGGTTGGTGGGAGGAGGACATGGTGTTCAACCACTGCAGGAACCCTTGTCTGCATTATTATCATGTGGCAGGGCACCACAGAATTAGCCCAACAATTCATTGACTTTCTTAATGTCAATGAGCTCAACCTCAGTTTCACTTCCATGTGCCATCCTACTACCATTACTTTCCTAGTGTTGAAATTTATTGTGACTCCTGATCAAAAAATTGCCACTGAAATGCAATATAACAAAACAGCTGGCAGTTTCCTACTTGGAGCTGACAGTGTCCAACCAGGAGACTTTAAAAGAGGCACACCTTACAGCCAATTTGTATTCTTCAGAAGGAATTGTTCTTCTTTGCCTATTTTTAAACATAAGCCATGAAGTTGAAATAGAGGTTTCTCACTAGGGCTAGATGATGCTTTGGGAAAAAAACTAGAGGGTGGAATAGGTCCAACCTCTTACAACCTAGACAACAGACCCAAAACACTGGTGATGGAGTAATTTTTGTAAGTGAATTTAATTATCTCACCACACAAGTGACCACATGATGAACACACACTGGAATGTGCATTGGGGATCCAGAAGTGTTTTCTGCAGTGAGACAAAGGCCCAGCGTTACCTATGGATGAACAAAACATTTGGGTGACATATTAATAGTCATCGTGTGGATCCACCAGTCACTAAACATTTTAACAGGTTACTCCACAAACCAGTGGGGACTTTCAGATGCAGCAGATGCAATATCAGTAAATTTTGTTACGAAGGATAAGAGTTCAGTCACCTCTCAAGTGCCCAAAAGGTAGTCAACAGTTCATTAACTGTTCCACTGCTTTTGTGGTGCATGTTATCTGATGCTTCTGTCCTTTTATTTATGTGTGCCATACCATCAGGCAACTTACAAAAAGGATTCAGGAGCATGTTCACTCCATCAGCCAAGAACATCTTGATACCCCAGTGGGTTGTATTTTGAATGTTTTCCCAACCCATTCCATCTTGTCTGTGTGGACATTGATCATGTTCCCATACATCCCAGAGGAGGGGATCAAGTATATACACTCCTTCAGCATTAATCCAAATGGATTTACACCCTCAGAGCCTTGCAACATGTAAGCTTTAATGATTCCCTTGAAATACTGCCTTTTCTGTGAACTTATATATTCCTTTTCAAAGGGATTGTATTGCTTGTTTTCTTGATGTAAATGATTTTTTTAATGCAACTAAATATCTCTTATTTTTTCTTCCCTGTTAGAGCTAATTTCTTTTTAATCTGCTAAGACTTGGACAGGAAATCTCACCGTGAAGTACCTTTAGGGGGCTCAGAATGTTAAATGGTATGGACCTGAATATGCACCAAAGCAATATTCATATTAACACTAACAAAAATAGAAGAGTATTTTAGTGCCTGTAACTTAGTATTAGCTGCTGTGTGTGGTAGTTCACCTTAGGTCTTGTTTAATATTCTTCTGTCCCACTGTGGGATGTATTTTTTAAATTGCATTTCCTTTACAGCATAGAAACCTCCGTTGTATGACTCCATCTTACTCCTTTGCAGTTTTTTTCCTTCGTGTGTTTTTTTGATTGGTTCCTCTGCTTCTTTTCTCTGATTATATTTTGCTCCTGAGTCATTCATGATACATCATAAGGCTGTGCTAATACCTTTTCCCAAGTTTTTGACTGAATATTCCATATTCGGGTCTCAGGTATTCGGATATTCATTATTCGGTATTCAGCCAGGAAAGGTTCCTTTTTAAAAAATTGTTATAAGAGCCCTTAAATGGCACCATTAAATCCTTTTTGATTGTGTCATTTCATAAACACCTAAACAAAACCTGAACAACTGCTGGTGTAACTTGCTACTTGCACAATTTTCTTTGGCATAAGTCAGGTTATGCCAGTTGTAACCTTTTGAGAATCAGGCCTACGGAGTTCTAACACCTCAAAGACACTTTAACAAGCAATACAGAGCTGACAGCATTAAACCATCTTCTAGGAACACAGTATTCCATAAGCACATGACTGACACACCAATGACTTTCACACAGCTGTCAGTAAAGCAAGATACATCATTTCATGATTACCTGAAAAAGCTTCTGGTTCTCTACTGCCCAGGATGATTGCTTCACTCAGCCAACGAGGGGTTGATAGAGATCCTGAGGGTTTGTTTGAAATCTTCTGGGGCCCGTGCATTTATGCACGCGGCCCCAACCATCTGGTATTCTCTACCCCGCTGGTAATGGGAGTGCACAACCATGGAGGGATTCAAACAATCCTTAAAAACATATCTGTGGGCTCAGGCCTTCGGTGAAGGTTGACTTTGTAAAGGCTTACTCTGTTTTATTTATTTTAGTATTTTATGATCTGATAACTGATGTGTTTTAAAATTTGTTAGGTGCCTTGACATTTTTGAAAGGTGTCCTAAAAATAAACATATTATTATTATTATCTGTGGCATCCTTGACCTACTGTACCATTACATGCAGACCAGAGACCATCAGTGCAATAACTGGCTCATCACAGTCACACTAATCCATAGCACTACGTTAGCAGAACTTGACTCCTCCTTGACTGTACTGCTGAACTGCATCTTACATTCCTCACTGACATGTTGCCATCATTGCATCACCAAATCAATCTTCTATTTCTAAATGTAATCTGCTGTGTAATCTGTGATCACATCTGATGTTGACAGTCCTATTTTAGATCTGGACATTGCCTTCTCACACCAAGCTCCAACTCCTTCCTTCTTCCTTCATTCACAACCACTAGCTCCTTTGTTCAAAAATTCAAGTGTAAATTTTCCTTTCAACCCTTTTGTAAAGTGAGAGTGGTAATCTTCTTCATCATCTTTTATTTAAAGAAAGTAACAGAGTTGCCAAGGTCCATACATCTGTGCATTACTGTCTGATCCCCAGTATGAATGTAGACAGTAGAGACACAGTAGTAATTAGTTGTTGTTGACTGTCATGACATTCACAGTCACAGTAATATTTTTCCTCCTGTTTTCTCATATATTAACCCTCAATAATGGATATGCAATCCATTTTTCCTCTCATATAAAAAAAAATTTTTCTTAACCAGATGTGGGCTGGAACTATGCAGCAACAGGAATTAATCGCCCTGATGATAAAATACCAGAAAAGACAAGAAAAAGCAGGAGTAAAAAATAGTTAGACAGTTTGATGAGACTTATGCCACCCTCAAAAAAACACACACACAAAAAAATAACAAATTGAATACTTTACTCACCTTTGCCGTTAGGACACTCAGCATTACTCGAAGATCTCAAGTATCAGGATCTGGTTGCATCACCCCATGTAGGAATTTTTTTATCAATCCTCATTTATGGCTATGCAGTCCATTTTTCCTCTCATAAGAAAAAAAAAAAAAACTTTTGTTCTTAACCAGATCCAGGATGGAACTACGCAGTAACTGGAATTAATCACCCTGATGTTAAAATACCTGAAAAGACAAGAAAAAAAAGGAGCAAAAAATGATTAGAGACCGGGCGTGAAATTCAGAAAGGTGCAAAACATAGTACAAATGCTTGCGCCGTGCTTTGCAAATGCCCAGGGATCCCAGGATGCTATATTCAGTTGGGTGTCACCCAAATGAATATAGGGCCACATCAAGGCAGCACTAAATCAGGGAGTGCCACCCCAACATGACTTCTGAAGTTGGCCCCAAGAGTTGATAGTGCCAGAGCGCTATCTGCAACTTTCAAAGATACCCATGCAAATGAGCCTATTGGGCTGCAAGATGCTAAAGGGTCAGTTGCATGCCTATTTTGGGCCCATTTGCATGGGTAGCAAAGGCAGGTAGCATAGTGCCTTCCCCTTAGGCCAGGATAGACATAGCTGTCCCTGGTGCCAGTGGTCCCCTTCCCTTCAATCCCCAGCCCCATATGATTCATATAATTCCCTGGTGCTAGTGGTCCTCCCACCGTCTGATCCCCAGCCCGATATGATTCATATAATTTCATGGTGCTAGTGGTCTCCACATCCTCCAGTCTCCTGCTCTATATGATTCATATCATTTCCTGGTGCTAGTGGTTCCCCCAGCCTCCAATCCCCAGACCTGTATGATTCATATAATTCTTTGTTGCTAGTGGTCCCCCCACCCTCCAATCCCCAGTCCCATATTATTGCTATCATTCCCTGGAGCTAGTGGTCCTCCCACCCTTCGATCCTCAGCTCCATATGATTCATATAATTCACTGGTG
Organism: Neoceratodus forsteri; assembly: GCA_016271365.2. Classification (NCBI taxonomy): domain Eukaryota; kingdom Metazoa; phylum Chordata; order Ceratodontiformes; family Ceratodontidae; genus Neoceratodus; species Neoceratodus forsteri. The sequence continues at coordinate 1,271,568,144 of CM057453.1, forward strand.
CTAGTTGTCCCCCTACCCTCTGATCCCCAGCCCCATATTATTACTATCTTTCCCTGGTGCTAGAGTGGTCCCCCACCCTCTGATCTCCAGCCCTGTATGATTTATATTATTCCCTTGTTTTAGTGGTCCCCCCACCTTCTGGTTCCCTGCCCCATATGAGTCATATAATTCCATGGTACTGTCTGAGGATGTCCATCACAGAAGCTTTGCATGTGCAGTGGTCAGTCACAGCATTTAACAAAATCCATCCACACTAAATGGGTACATTTATATCACACTTACAGTACCTTTTATCTCATTAACCCCCAAAATATTAATTTAAAATGGCAATGAAATGCACTGCAGCCTACTACTTTACTTGGGGATAGCATAAATAACAGTCACACAACAAACAAAAATAAATGTTAATTACAGAATTATAGAATTTTCAGAATTGTCCCCTTATTTTTTATGTGCTCAGTGGGACATTTTGATACCATGCATCTTGTACTGTTTGCAGCAATCTGCCTGAATGATGTGGCATTTCAAAACTATTGTTTTGTCTTGGAAATAAGCACTGCTTTAAAGGATCTTTATGTGTGGTTGTTTATTTCTTGCCAGTTTGTGAAAAGACACTGTGAAAAGTTCCCATTGGGTATGTAACCTTATCTGTCCCCCTAAGTTACATACGTGAAAATGCTCCTTAAGTAACAAGACAACAAATCACTACCTAACATACTTATTTTCAATCAGTTTCATGTCTGTGTTTGGCTTTATTCTCATGCTGCAGCTTGTAGTCCATCCTGAGTATTCCTTTCTGTCACCCCACCCCCATATACATATGTGGTGCCCACCAAACTAGCTGTGGAGAATGCCTTAAGCACCAGATATTATTGGTTAATTTCTAGCTAATCAAAATTGTGTTTTCATGAACTTTAAATATGTTTTTCTCATGATTTTGGCATTTGGATGCTAGTGTCTGCATTGTTTCTGTCATCTGTCCTGCCTACTACAAATGGGAGCCTTATGTTTTCACTCTGAAACATAACCTGGCTCAGCTCAAGGAAGCTCTACAAAATTATTAGCTGTGCTATGTTTTTTCTTCAAGTAAATGCCAGCTTTGCATTCTGTTCTCAGTCATTGTCTTTGTGATACGCTGGGAACCTGGCTGAGGACAGACAAAGGGCAATCCCGTTTGTAACAGGGGACACATTTGTCCCTATTACAAAGAGACCTGAGTATTGACCTGTAATTTTTATCCTCAGATTGACAGCATAATATTATTTATTATGATGTGGTACATAACTGTCATTGAAATAAGAAATATAATGTCAGAAACTGGCCAGTTTTCATGATGATGACAAAGGGGTACTGTTTTACTAACCACCACATCCTCTTATTTGATGAAAATACAAAGCAAATAGAAAGGATTAAATGTGTGATCAACAGGGGTCTAAAGCTAAGTAATTTACGCTCTGAGGTTAACTTTGAGAGACTGCCAAAAATATGTTCTTTTTTTTAAATCTCTATTCTTTATTAAGATTTTCAAATGTGACGGCAAACAACAAAGAACAACAAAACATAAATTAGTAACAGTAAATTCCAACATCCAGTAACAAAGTAGGGAGTGAAAAAGTATGCCACAAAAATGCATTCCTCATAATCTACCCTACCCTCCCTCCCCTACCTCTCATCACCCAAACTCTCCCCATCACCTTAAGGAGAATTTTACTGTAGGTAAAATAAAGTACCAAAGGAAGACAAAGATGTATATTATAAAGAATGGGCCTGAAAAACAGTAGTTAAATAAGTATAAACTACCATCTGTAAAACACCCAAAGTAGTATAAAATCATAAAGACTTAAGGATTGCGATCACTAGTTGATTATAACCTGGGGTATATTATATAGAGGTGACTAAATCCAACAGAGTCCCCCAGCATTTTGTAAAAGAGATTTGTTTATTATGGAAGTAGGAAATGGTTCAGATTACAGTTAAATTATGTCTAAAATGAGCCTTCCATTCTTTAAAGAGTGGAGTAGATTGGTCTGCCCAATATTTAAGTAACAGTTAAGTAGTTGTAACCCCTGTAAGGGTTATTATGGATTTATCTATAAATGACAAATCATTTTTTAAGTCCCCTAGAATACAAGAAAACAAACCAAAGTTATAAGATATAATTGTTTTATCCAGGATGTTACATTTATTTCCTTCCAAAGTTTTTGAACATAGCGGTAAAACCACAGCATATGATCTAAGGATCCAATGTCTTTATTACATTTATGACATATATTAGTTTGTTTAATACCCATTTAATGTAATCTCAATGGAGTTAAATAAATGTTGTATAGGGTTTTATAACATATAGCTCTTAGGTTATCTAGAGGAATAAACTTATAGATATTCTTCTAAAACTGAGGCCAATCTAGAGAATGAGCCTAGGCAAAACTAACCCAGAACAAATTCTGGAGAGGTGTATCAGAAAATTTTTGTTTCAGGATGAATTTATATAGATTTGAGATTGGATGAGGTTTAGTAACCGTAGAGATTAATTCTGTTATGATATTGGCCTCATCTTTAAGGAATAAGCAATTCCCAAAATAAGCTTGTAGTAAGAGTTTTAACATAAGAAAATTTATTGAGTGTTTTTTAGACCAAACATTTTTTTGGGAAATTTAAGAGAAAGAATAAAATTTCCCTTGATTTACAAGAGCATTTACTAAGCTAGGTAAAAACTGTGACATCAATATTTTCCCTTTTAAACGAAGGTTCAGATGATAAAACACTGGTTGAGATGTACTCTGAGAAATGTTAATGTTCAGAACTTGACAGATTTGATTGTGAATCTTAAGAGATGTGCCAATAATTGGATTTTTTATTTCTTTAGATATATTTTTGAAAGCAGAATATAGAATAGCTTCAGGACAAATATACTTTTTAAAAAAATCTTTTCCTAGCTGTTCCCATGTGGGGACATAAAGGGAAGATTAGTTATTATATATGAGCCATTTTAAATATTTATTCATATGTGAAGCTATATAATTAAATATGAAGTTGGGTATTTTCTGACCTCCTAGATTTTTAGGACGCATTGTTTTTTTTGTAATGCAATCCTATGTGTACTATTTAGCCATAAAAAGTTATTTATAATTGAACGTAGTTTAGAGAACCAAGTAAGAGGGAGGAACACATTAAGCATATTTATGGGAAAGAAAATTCTGGAGAAGATATTCATCTTTATGATACTAATTCTACCTTGAAAAGAAAAAAGGAGAATGTTTAAATATTGAGCGATTTGTTGCAGAGACATATCTAAATTTAACTTTACTAACTGTGATTCATCTTTGGAAATAATTATACCTAAATATTTGATCCCTGATGGGTTCCATAGGAGGCCTAAGTCACCAATTTCTACCTTACAGAAACAATTCAATAAGGGCATCACTTCTGTTGTTTTCTCTATTAAGCTTATAATTAGAAACTTTACTGTAATCCTCAATAATCTTCAGAGCTGCTTTGATTGAAGTCAATGGATCTGACACCTGTAATAAAATGTCATCAGCAAAGGCTGATCATTTTAAATGAGATCTTAACAAAGGGATTCCTTTAACTTATTTATTAGAGTTTAGAGAGTGAATGAGGGGTTCTAAATAAAAATGAAAAAGAATAGGAGAAAGGGGACAACCTTGTCTAGTGCCTTGAAATAATCTAAAGGAGGGTGAGAATAGATTATTGCAGCTAATTTTAGCTGTGGGGTTTGAATATAGGATTTTTAGCCATTTTATAAATGTTCAGGGAAAACTAAATTTACACAAAGTAGCAAACAGGAAATTATGGTGGATTCTGTCAAAGGCTTTTTCCACATCAAGTGACACCAGTGCCAAAGAGTGTTTAGTGTCCCTGGATGCAGAAAGAATATGTAAAATTTTTCTGAAATGGTCAGAAGCTTGTCTAGAGGACATAATGCCGACTTGGTCTGAGCTAATTAAATTTTGCCATATCTCTCTAATTCTTTGTGCTAGAATGTGAGTTAGAATTTTAACATCGTAATTGATTAATGAGATAGGATGATAATTGATAACTTTTTGTTTAGATTTATTAGGTTTAAGGAGAAGGATTATTTGTGCTTCTAACAACGACCTATCCGAAATACCCTCTGTGAGGATAAAATCAAAATTATTTTTAAAATAAGGACAAGGGAATATTTAAATGTTTTATAAAAATTTGAAGTAAGGCCTGTCTAGTCCAGGAACCTTGTTAATAGTAAAGTTATTTATAGCCTCATCGATTTCTTTTAAAGTAATTGGTGCTATTAATTTAGTAGTTTAGGCCTTACTAATGTGAAGAAAAGAGAAATTCTAAAGAAAATTATCTATTTCTTCCGTAGTAGTAGGATTGGGAATTGGTCCATAAAGTTCAGAGTAATATATATATATATTGAACTAATTGAGAATGTCTTTATAATTAAACACCTTATTTTGTATGTCAGATATTATAGAGTCTATATGCTTAGATTGTTCCATTTTTTTAATTCTATGAGCAAGCAATTTACTAGGTTTGTCCCCAAAATCAGCATATGATGCCTTTGTTCTAATAATCAAAAGTTCAGCTTGGTCTCTCAAGAGGAATTGAATTTCATCTCTAAATTCTTGGATTAGCTGAAGTTCCCAAGGTGAAAGTAAGTGTGGGACTTTCATCTCTAAATCCTTCAGTTTATTTATTAAGTCCCTTAAATTTTCAGTCTTTTGTTTTTTTAATTTTTGCCTCAAATCTAATGAATTCACCCCTAATATAACATTTGAAGGATGCCCAAATTAAATCCACTTTTTTAATAAAATTGGAATTATGGTTCCAAAAAACCTGAATAGCTTCTTTGATGTAGTTTGTAACATAGTCTTGTCTCAAGAGATTGGGATTAAGTCTCCTAGAAAAATATTGAGAACAGGGAATACCTAATTTTAAAGTAATACGTATCATGGAGTAGTCCGATAGTACCCGTGGTAGTATTTAGGGATCATATACTGAGGGAAATAAGTTATCAGAGAGCAGAAAATAGTCAATTCTAGAGAAGGAGTTATGGGACTGTGAGAAAAATGTGAACAATCTTTTACCTGGGAAGTGTATTCTCCATGGATCAACTAAGTCATATACCTTTATTAATTCATAGAGGGCCTTACTGTTAGATGAAATTGTATAATTTGAGGGATTATATTTATCTAAATTGTAGTCTAGGGATAATTCCAGTCACCTCCTAATATGATTTGGTAGGAATAATAAAGTGTAAGTTTGGAAATTAAATTCATATAGAAGCTTGATGATACGTTGTTTGGACCATAAATTGACCCAAACACATATTTAGTCTGATCAACTTCTCCTATGGCTAAAACATATCATCCTTCTTGGTCTAAGATAAGGTCCAACAAATGGAAGTCCATAGATGAGTCTATTAGAATTGCCAGCCCTGATTTTGCAGTATATTTACCTGTTCCATATATTGATCTGAAGCTAAAATTTTTTCAGGCGTTCAATCACAGAGCTTAATATATGTGTTTCCTGTAGAAGAATTAAATTGAATCCCATATCCCTTAAGTAATTTAAAATTGCTATCCTTTTAGTTTTTGATCGCAATCCTTTAACATTCCAGGAGGCTAACTTAAGAGTTATAATACTCACAACAAATAAAAGTATTAAAATAGGTAAAAGCAAGTAATCATTCCAGGTTGTAAACAGGCCATAAAAATGTTATGAAAACCATCCACCTTTTTGTCCCCTCCAAACTGTCCCTCCTCTCCCCCCTCCAGAAGCACAACAAACCATATGAACCTAGAGTAATCCAATCGTCATCACTGAAGGTAAAAAAAAATATATATAATTTCAGTTAATCCCCCAGTCCCTAAGACTGACCTCCTAAAATCTCCTAAATGCGGTGAAACCACTCTACTCTAACTCCGTTTATCTAACCCAATAAAAACCTAGTTATTAAGTTACTAAAGCACTACTAACTCCTGGAAAATGGAGTAAAATGTTTTAAAGGTATTCTTGTCAAAGGGGAAATGGAAATTTGAGCTTCTTTATAGTAGAACCAAATTGTTACTTAGCAAGTAATTAATAAAAAAAAAAAAAAAACGAAATCTCTTATATGACATGGATTAATTTGTCGGGTCCCTCATGCTAAAAAAAGAATAATCAAAATAATTAAAATGTTCTGAAATCTATACTATAAGTTAGTTCCAAAGAAAATCCTACTAGGCATGAATAATACTTAGTCAGACATTGACCCTCACAATTATTTGTAGGGCAGTCTTTGCCATCTGGCATCTGTGTAATATTATTGTTCTTTAGCACCAAGTTCTAAAAGTGTGTGGGATATAAAACATGGGAGTTATGTCACCAACAGACATAGCACTGGAGAAATAAATATTTCAATTCAGGGATGCGTGAAAAGGCAGGCCATCAGAAGCAGTTAACCCTGGAGGTTGAAATTAAAGTAAGTGGGTCTGGATTCTGTAAAGGAGTATACTTCCCTGTCATTTCAATCTATAGTACATGTTGATGGTGAGAGATGTCTGCAAAGAAATCAAATAAAAACACGCTGATAATGAAGTCTGGCTCAGATCTACCCCAAATACCTCCCCTATTTAACAAAACCGATAAGTTATCTTGGGTGGTAGCATATAAGTAGGTATAATCCCTATTTAACGGGATCCAGCTTTGTGTGTTTGTTTAAGCTTAGTGGCCACCTCCACTGTATAGTGACATTTTGTGATGGTCTCTTGAGTGGAAGCTAAAAGCCTAATAATTTATCCCTTGCTTACTGGGCTTAGTGGACCTAAGATTGCAGCACAGCAGACCATAATCTCTCAGTTAAAGCCAATCCGAGTTTCAGATAAAATAAAGACATCCGACTTGTACTATATGACCACTATTTAGCAGGTTCATCAAATATGTAAAGGTAAATGTAAATAGGATCCAGCTTAAAACAGTGATCTCTTTTTCCTTTTAATAGAATAATATTACCAGGGGAGTGATCCAGTACCAAAGCCAGGACCCATACCACTTTAAGTGAAGGAAGGATCCTATTTAATGGATTCTATCTCTGAATTAGTTTGATTACTCCAGAGTCCAACTCCAACAAACCACCCCTTCTAGCCCTCCATCTCCCCTCTCCAAATCTACCCTTTGCTTTTATAAATACACTATAACTGTTAATGTAGCCAACAATGTTACATAACTGACCCTCTGGAAATATCCCACACAACTCAGTTGGTGTAAGGAAAGGGAAAAATGTATTTAACGATAGGGCCCATAAGCCTATTACATTATAACCTAAGTTTAATTTATTCAACTATGCATAGATATTATTCCTTAAGCAAAAGTTCCTTGAATAATAATGTGATTTTGAAAAACTGTTACTTTCTCTTTCAAATTATAATGGGCCTTCAAAAGGATATCCATACAATTTGAAATTAAATAGCAGAAAATGATACATTTCTCTGTGCTTATATATACATGATGTGGCTGTTGCAACCAGAAGAACAGAAACAGTTAGATTGTCTCAGTCTATGAAGTGGCATACAGGAGAGGGACTGTTAAATCCAAAGACTAGCCAGAACCAAGAATAAATCAAAACTACTGGGCACAGAAATGGAACCTTTGATTTCTTGACCCGAAAGCTATAATTTACTCGACTGCCCCAGTGTGACCAGAAAGTTCCATAATGATTTTGCCTTGAATTTAAAGCAAAACACATGACATTGGTCTTGAGTTCCCACCATTAAACCAATATAATTAAAATAGAGGATCTCCATTTTAGAAGCCAGTACTTGTAGCTAGGTTTATGATGGCATCAAAATATAGTCTCAGCATGAAGCAAGAACAATATGAAGTGAAGAACCATGAGACGCAAGTTCTCAAAACCACAAAAAAAACAACTCCTTTAACTTTCATATCAGTGAAAAGTAAGCCCACCAGAGTCTTTGATCAAGGGTTCAGTTCTTCTTGAACAAATCCAGGAACAAACCTAGTAGTGGAATGCTTGGTCTGGAGATTTGAAAGCATAGCTTCTTCCCTCTTTAACTATGGATAATTTTGCCGGGTGCACTATACGGAATTTAATCCCTGCCAAGATAAGTTTGCTTACGATCAATGTAAAATCTCTCCTCCATTGGTAAATTTCATGCAGAAGGTCTTGGGTAAGTTTGACTTTTTTACCATCCCATGACAGATCTTTATGGACTTTCGCTTTATTTAAAACATGGGATCTGTCCAGGTAGTTCAGAAAGTGAACAATAAGTGGCATTGGAGGTTCACCTTTTGCTGGTGGGGGTCTGAAAGCCCTGTGGGCTCTCTCTATTACATATATGGCAGCATTAGGAGAATTGCCTGCAATATTCTCGCACAGCACTCGTGCATAAAGTATGGGGTCTGAACCTTCTGAGGTTTCTGAGAGGCCGTAGATCACTACATTATTATGTCATGATCTACCCTCCAGATCCTTCAGTTTTTGTGCCAGCTTCTTAATTTTATGTCTTAGATTTGGGAGTTCCTGATCAGTTTTGGCCCTTCAATCCTCCATCGATGAAATTCTCACTTCTGCATCTGTGATTTGGGTATTATTTAATATATCTCTTGTATTTTTAGACTCTTGGACCAAATGTGAGATAGCTTCCTTAAGGTCATTAATTAGGACATAAATTTTGACTCTGAAAGTGGGGTCTTAATCCTGGTATCAGATGTAGTTTTACCTGCTTGTTGTTTAGGCCTTTTTGAGCTTAGTGTTCTGTCTGGAGTTGGTGACGGGGTATACCTGATTGGCGTTTTCATATTCACATCCATTTTTATTGATTTTACACAAAGAAAGTTAATGCTCATTACAATGTAGGATTCCAGAAAGATATGGAAGTTAAAACTGGCCATTTTAGTATGTAAATGGGAGTTATTTGTTAGATTAAGTGACAGAGCTTCCCAGCTAGCGTCCTACCCAAGCAGGGCCATCACCCACCAAAAATATGTTCTAAAAGGTCCTAAATACTGTATCTCATTTGTAACAGGGATGGAGTTATCATACTACTCGTTAGTAACTGGGGACCTCCTGAAAACATCTGTCCCTGTTATAAATGAGACTTTTACTGTTTGTGATGGCCAAACTACTTTTTCACTAGATTAGCTGAATAATTTTGTTAACTGCTAGTTTACTCTTTGCATATGCATTGGGGCCAGAATGCATTTATAAGATGTGACAAGAAAATGGCATATTATGGAGATTTTAATAGCACAGCAGGATCTTAACAGGTGCTTAATCACTTCTTTGTGAAGGGCCTCCTGAAGAGTGATGTGGTAGTTAATGAAGAATGGGCCAGAAACATTTTGGTCAAGCCAGCCCAGATAAAGTGTTTTTATATGCTAAATGATCTTCAAGAGGATGTTGCTTCCTCAGACCCAGGTTGACTTATAATATCAAGTATAATCTTGTTTGTAACAGGGAATGAAGTTTCACAACCTCAATTGTAACAGGGAACATGTTATGAACATATTTCCCTGTTACAAACAAGACTTTTATTGTAAATTGTATTGGGGCCTAAAGGAGTTATTTTTTTTTTAGTCAGACTTCCCAAACAATGATGCTTACAAAAAGGAATGCATTTTTGTAAATGAACATCAACATAGTTGGTGACAACAATTTTATCTCTGTACAAGTGCTCAATTAAGTAAATATTTTAAAATGTTCTGTCAACAAAGTCCATTTTACCCTTGTAAATGTGTGTACAGTACAAAGATGGGGTGGTGGTGGAGACTGGGGAGATGGAGTCAGGTGCCACCAGGGTCCATGAACTGCTGACATGGCTGGAGAGATACAGGCAGGTGCTACAATGTCCAAGGAATGGTGACACGACAGGGGAAATGCAGGTTAGTGCCACCAGGTCCAAGGAAATTTGACAGGATGGGGAGAGGGAATGGGATGATGCCTGGGTCTCCAGAACTGCTGGAGAGGAAAGGGGAGGCCACCTGGTTCAAGGACTCCTGGCATGGCGAGGGAGATGAAAGTGGGTGCCACCAGGTCCCACAGAATGCTGACAGGGTTAAGGAGAGGGAAGAGATTGCCATCAGGATCCGGGGAAGACAGGCAGGGCTGTGGAGAGGCAAGGGAATGGTGCCAGGTCCCCTGTGACTGTTGATGGTAAAGGAGAGATGAAAGGGGATGCCAGCAGGTCTAAAGACTGCTGACAGGGCTATGGAGATGTTGACAGGTTCCACCAGGTCCCAGGAAAGGTCACTGGAAGGAAAGGGTGGTCCATGGGTAATGGATTCATCTCTAAACTTATTTAATGGTGTTCCCCATGGGGGACTCACTGAACATTGAATTTGTAACAGTATGTGAGGGGAACAGAAAAAGATTTTCTCCAAACGTCACTTGTTTTTAAGTTTCCTTTATTTCTTTTCCTGACGTTTCACACTATAATGTGCTTTTTCAAAGGGCTTTATTTCTCTGTACTACAAAATTAATATATTGTTTTAAGCATTTGTTCATTGAGGTTTTTCAAAAATAATGTTAGCTTTAAATATCAGTAGAGTTTACCATATGTTCATGCGCTTGATTGCTTATTTTTCTTGTTTCAATAACTTGTTGAATTAGTAGCTGATTCCACTATCAGATTTAAACAAAATGACAATTTCCACATTAAACACCTTTTCTAATTCCTTCTCTGGCTTAAAATCTCTTGTTTATTCACTGCCACTGTCTCCATATTGCTGTCTAGTACATTTTCTACTGCTTTAATAGCCTGTTCTCCTTAGTGTAACTGTGCACCACTTCCATATTACATACTTATATCGGGTAGTTCTCTATGTAATGTTTTCTTTTCTTTTTCCTTCTATATATTTCCCACATTATTATAATCATGCATCTACTGTATGTAACTTTTCAGTATTTAGCTTGAACTTCTCTGCTTAATTGCTCAGCTGTGCTGCCTTTGTCTCGTATTTCAGTTATAAACATCTAATATAAGCTCATGTTCAGTTGCTGATTTTACTGATTATTGTTTTACTACATACATTCTCCCTTAGATTACCCCATTCCACGTCAAGCGTGTCTGCCAAATGCTGGCATTCTATGTCTGGCTCTTATTCTGCATAAAATATTTTTTAAAATAGTTTGTGTAATGTTACGCTATCGCTTTTGCTTCATTTGCATTGTGCTGACATTTTTACTTAGTAAACCATGAACTCTGTGATTTGTCTCCGCTCTCACCTGAATAGTATGGTATCGGTTTATAATTTTGAGGCTTGCTGTAAATCCTGGGTACTTGCATTTCATTTTTTATCACTGGCTGATAGACTGTGAAGATATTTTAGTACTTGCGTTACTTGTACTGGCTCTGTTACTTATTACGTAAAGTGTTTTTTTTTTCTCAGGCTGTTCCTGCTCTTACCCCACTTATGTGGTTACAGCTCATGTTCAAAGTGCTCCTGCTGATCCAGCTTGTTGCACACCTTTGTTTAAAGCAGGCGTCATTTTTCCTCTCGTGCCCAAGCATCTGAAGTCACGCAATGTTGTGATGTGACTATCAGCGTGAAGTTCACGCTGTATTGAGTTGCAAAGCAACTGTCCACTTTGCTTTTTGCATAGTGTGATGATCGGCCCCATATTAGGTAGTTTCTGATGGCTACAGCTGTGGATTTCTTTCATTATTTTTAAGTTAAGGAAAATGCATTGTTATGAGGGGCGCCTGATTCATCCTATCAAAGTCTGATATTATTCTTTTTTACAGTGTATCATTATTTAATTTACTGAACACTCTTTTATTTGAGCTCAGGTCTGTATCAGCCTATCATGAGTTTATTGTGACCTTCCATAATTACCTATACACCGCTGTGTATAAGTTATCTTTAAATATACGTTTTCAGTATAGGACATTTTGTATTTTTAGTACTGGGTGGTGGTTTTCTTGAAATGGGAGTAGAATGGACAGAGAAATGGGGGGAGGTTGTGAGTTTGTTTTTGGGCTTGGTGGGGGGCATGATCTCACTTATAATGATGCATTCTTGTTTTGGTTAGGTTTTGGATTATTTTGTGATCAGGTTAGTATAGACCCACTACCAACACGCATTCCAATTCATATGTGTGTTCATTCCAGTCGACCTATCTAATGTTTTTAAGTTGAACATCCACCTCATTTCCTCCTTGTCCATAAGCTTTTGATAGTTCCCTCCTCTTTCTGGTAGACTTACTTTTTCCAATCCCCAGAACCTTAATGAGGCTCCTGTATGCCCTCCCTGTGTAAAGTGGATGGCTACCTGGGAGGTTTATCTTGGCACCTTATGTCTCTCTTGTCCTTCTGTATGTGTATTTTTAATGCCCTTGTTGTCTGTCATACATAGAGGCAATCACAAGGGCTCTGTAGGACATATATGACACCTTCTGTTGTACAGCTTAAATGCTGTCTTATTTGAAATGTCTCACATGTGTGGATGTCAAAAAGTATATATTTTGCTGGTATGGCTGCAAATCAAACAGTGGCTACAGGGTATCATATCAGGTTTGAAGGGTCCCAGAAGGAGGTGTATCTCCCTTTGGTCAGGTAGCTTAAATTGTTATTTGACCAATTGGTCTTTAATGGTTGTTACTTTTTTTTCTGTTATTATTGGTCTTGTGTGGAATGCTTGTGGAGTTGCTTCACCAATGGTCAGCAAGTTCCAATGCTTGTTGGTTATTTGCTTCATTTCTGTGAATTTATGATTGTATTTTGTAGCAAACACAAGTTGTGCCAATTGTGTTTTTTCTTTTGGATGCATCATGTCCTCTCTACTGAGGTTCTGAATTCTTCTATTGGCTTTTAATATGGTTGAACGTTTGTATCCCCTCTGGTGGAATCTGGTTAAAAATCTGGAAGAAAAAAACTAAACATTATTTCGTTTTGTTCCAGAAAGTCTTGTTCATGACTACAGTTCCTTTTGGCTCTCTTTATTTGTGATTATGGAATGCTGTTTACTAATTTGCATTCATGGAAACTATTATTAGGTAGTATGTGTTTCCTGTACAAACTGGTTACTAATGTGTTCCCTTCTTTGTTGATTTGTAAATCTAGATACAAAATGCTGGTTTTACTGTATGTCATCACACATTTGATGTTAATTGTTCACTACATTGATGCATTCTAAAAATTCTAGTAATCTAGTTTCTGTGTCCATCCATATGAAAAATACATCATCAGTATATATGTTCCATGCTTCAATGTTATCATATAATGTGTTACCTGTTCCATTAAGTATGTGTGTGGACTCCAGTTTGTACATGAAGGCATTGGCATATGCCAATGCCATTGTACTTCCCATTACTGTACCCCTTTTTGATATGAAAAATTGGCATCAAACTCAAAATAATTATTGGTTAAGATTATTTTTGCCATTTCTTGAATCACTACTGTTATTGGATGTGCGTCATTATCTCTAAGGTCCAGTAAAAGCCCCACTGTTAGTATTCCTTGTTCATGGGGTATCAATGTGTAGAGGTTGACAACGTCTAATATAACCAGGTAGTCATTCCCACTCAATCCTTCTCTTGAGATTATTTCTAATTTTCTAAGCACGTACCCCGGATCTTTGACATATGTATTTGTTTGCTCCACCATAAATTGTAAGTGGTAATTGATATACTGCAAAATAGGTTCAAACAGTGCCTCTATTGCAGACACAATTGGTCTCCCTGGAGGGTCTGTTTGATTTTTGTGGATTTTGTGGATAGTGTAAAATGTTGGTATTCTTGGATATTTTTTATGAATGATATCAACTTCCCAGTTTTTTAACAAGTTGTTATTCTCAAATTCCTTTAAAGTTAAGGGCACTATTTGTTGTAACCTACTTGTTGGATCTCCTTCTAACAGTTCATATTTCAATCTGTTGTCTAATAATTTCATACATAGTTTTGTAATGTCTTTCCATCAACACTATCCCTCCCTCTTATCTGTGGGTTTTATGATCAGATTAGCATCTTTTATCATGCTGTCTGGAGCTATTTTTTGTTGTCTGTTCAAATTATTATGTCAAGCCTGACTTTCTTTTTTGCTGTCAAAAAGTTTATGTACTTCTTTTTGTACTGTGGCACAGTATGTTTCTACCTCATGGTTTTTGCCACAGGGGGGTACATGTTGATTTTACTTTCATTACTGATTTTATTCTTTGCTCATATGTAGGTTCCCTTACTGTTTGACTGAACTGTGTTTTCAGTCTCAGTGTTCTGAAAAATCTCTGTAGGTCCACTTCCAGCTCAAACTGATCAATTGTTGGTGTAGGAGCGAATGTTAAACCTAAACTCAGTACTTGCACTTCTACTTCTGATAATTCTCTTTTACTTAAATTAAATATTGGTATGATGTTGCCCTTCTGGTGTTGTGCTTGTTTTTCCACTTTGTGCACCTCCTGCTCCCCTGCCTCAATGCAGCATGAACTTCATGTTGATAGTCATGTCACAGCATTGCATGACTTCAGATGATCGGGCCCAAGAGGAAAAAATGGCGCCTGCTTTAAACAAAATTGTGCAACACGCTGGATCAGCGGGAGCACTTTGAACATGAGTTGCAATCACATAAGTGGGGTAACAGCAGAAACAGCCTGAGAAAAAAAATGCTTTACTTAATAACTAACAGAGTAAGTACAAGTAATGCAAGTTCTAAAGTATCTTTGCAGCCCAGTATCCAGCAATAAAAAACAAAATGCAAGTACCCAGGAATAACTGCAAGCATCACAATTATGAGTCGATACCATACTAGTAAGGTAAGAGTGGGGACAAACCTCAAAGTTCTTGGTTTACTAAGTAAAAGTGTCAGCACAATGCAAATGAAGCAAAAATTGATAGCGTAACATTACACAAACTATTTTAAAAAATATTTTATGCAGAATAAGAGCAAGACATAGAATGCCAGTATTTGGCAGACATGCTTAATGCGGAATGGGGTATGCTAAGGGAGAATGTATGCAGTAAAACAATAATCAGTAAAATCACCAACTGAACATGAGCTTATAATAGATGTTTATAACTGAAATATGAGACCAAGGCAGCACAGCTGACCAATTAAGCAGAGAAGTTCACACTAAATACTGAAAAGTTACATACAGTAAATGCATGATTATAATAATGTGGGAAATATATAGAAGGAAAAAGAAAACATTACATAGAGAACTACCCTATCTAGGTATGTAATAAGGAAGTGGTGCACAGTTACACTAAGGAGAACAGGCTATTACAGCAGTAGAAAATGTACCAGGTAGCAATATGGAGACAGTGAGAGTGGATAAACAAGAGATTTTAAGTCGGAGAATGAATTAGAAAAGGTGTTTAATGCGGAAATTGTTATTTTGTTTAAATCTGATAGTGGAATCAGCCACTAATTCAAGGAGTTGATGAAACAAGAAAAATAAGAAATCAAGAGCATGAACATATGGTAAACTCCACTGATATGTAAAGCTAACATTCATTTTGAAAACATTCAGTGACCATATGCTTAAAACAATATAATTTTGTATTACAGAAAAATAAGGCCCTTTGAAAAAGCACATTATAGTGGAAAATGTCAGGGCAAGAAATAAAGGAAACTTAAAAACAAGTGACGTTTGGAGAAAATCTTTTTCTGTTCCCCTCACATACTGTTACAAATTCAAAATCCCAGGAAAGGTTGCCAGAGCTAGGAAGAGTGAAGGGGATGATTCAAGGTCCCCCAGGACTACTAACAGGCATGGGGAAAGGGAAGGAGATGCAACAAGGCCCAGAGACTGCTGACAGTGCTGGGGAGATGAAGGTGGTAGCCAACAGGTCCCAGGGAAAGCTGACAGGGCTTGGGAGAGGGAACAGGGTGCCCCCAGATTCTAAGGAATGCAGACAGGGCTGGGGAGAGGAAAGTGGGTCTTAGGGAGGGCTAAAATGGATGAGGAGAGTGAAAGGGATGATACCAAGTCCACAAGACTACTGATGCATATGGGTAGTGGGAGGAGGATGCCTCCAAGTCCAGGACTGCTGACATAGCTGGAGAGATTCAGGCAGGTGCCATTGGGTCTCAGGGAAGGCTGACAGGGCTGGGGAGATGGAAGGGAATTTATGCCAGGTCACCCAGAACTGCTGATGCAGATGTGGAGAGGGAAGGGGTTGCCACCTGGTCTAGGGACTTCAAACAGGGCTGAGAAGCAAAGGTGGGTACTACCAGGTCCCATGGAATGCTGATTGGGCTGGGGAGAGGGAAGGAGATGATGCCAGGTCAACAGGGACTGCTGATGGGGATGGGGAGAGGGAAGTAGGTGGCACTAGGTCACAGGGAAGGCTGACACGCCTTGAGAGATGGAGGCAGGTGCCACCAGGTTCCAGTGAAGGCTGATGGGGCTGAGGAGAGGGAAGAGGTTGCCACCAAGACCTAGGCAAGACAGACAGGCCTGGAGAGAAGGAACGGGATGATGCCAGGTCCCCCAGGGCTGCTGAAGAGGGGGTTAGGAGAGGGATTGGGATGCCATCAGATTGAATGACTGCTAAACAGGGCTGGGGAGATGGAGGCAGGTGCTACTAGGTCCCAGCAAAGGATGACAGGGCTGCAGAGAGGGAAGGAGAGGATACCAGGTCCCCAGGGCTGCTGATGGGGATGGGGAGAGGAAAGGGATGCCACCAAGTGCAGGAACTGTTGACAGGGCTGAGGAGATGACGGTAGGTACCGCAAGGTCAAAGCAAAGGCTGATGGAGCTGGGGAGAGGGAGGAGGGTGCTACTAGGTTGAGGGAAGGCTGACATAGCTAGGGAGAGGAAGGGTATGATGCTAGATTGGGGGGGGCAGATAGAGAGAAGGAGAGAAAGGGATGCCACAAGGTCTAAGGCCTGCTGACATGGTTGGGGAAGAGATGAAGGTAGTACCAGAAGGTCAAAGCAAATGCTTATGTGGCTGGGGAGAGGGAGGAGGATGCTGCTAGGTCCAGGGAAGACTAACAGAGCTGGGGAGAGGAAGGGTATGATGCCAGGTCCCTCAGGACTACAGATAGGGATGGGAACAGAGAAGGTGCTGCGGCCAACTCTAAGGACTGCTGACAGAGCTAAGGAGATTCAGGAGGGTGCCCCTGCTCCCAGGGAAGGCAAAAAGGGCTTGAGAGGGGAAGGGGATGATGCCAGCTCACCTGGGACTACAGATGGGAGGGGGAGACACAGAGAGAGAAACGGATGCCACAAGGTATAAGATCTGCTGACAAGGCTAGGGAAATGGAGGTGGGTACCACCAGGTCCCTGGGAAGGCTGATGGGGTTGGGGAGAGGAAGGAGGGTGCCACCAGATCCCATGCTGGGAAGGAGAGGACAGAGGGTGCCACCAAGCCTCAGGGAGACTGCTAACAGTAAAACAGAGAGGGATGGGGAAGCCACCAGGTACAGGAACTGCTGACAGGGATGGGGAGATGCAGCCAGGTGCCACAAAGTCCCAGGAAAGGCTGATGGGACTGGTGAGAGGGAGGAGGGTGCCAACAGGCTCCAGGGGAAAGCTGACAGGGCTGTGAAGGGGGAAGGGGATGATGCCACATCCTTCAGGACTGCTGACATGGATGGGAAGAGGGAACGGGATGTCATCAAGTCCTAGGTAAGGCTGATAGGCTGGGAAAATGAGGCAAGTTCCTCTAGAACCCAGGGAAGGCTAAAAGAGCTGGGGAAAATTAGGGGGGCACTTAAGCAGAATTTTGGTTGCAAGTCAGTGGCTGCATGCCTCAATTTGTACCCTAGCTGGTCCCCATGAGGTGTACTGTACACATCTGCTTTAGCAAGGCACAGTAAGCTGAGTACATTTTCATCTGGGTTCAGCTACGCCATCACATTTGGTCTTCCAGGTCCATGGTCAGTCTTCACTGGGGTACTGTTGGGTCCACATGAGGATTACTGTTCAAACCTGATAGAGCAAGGCACTGTCAGTGGGCACCTGTTTTCTTGTATGGTGGATTTAGCTACTCTGCCACTTGTGGGCTTCTAGGTCCTTCAGTGACACTATAAGTTTTATGTTTGATTTCTTCGTATGAAAAGGAGGGAATTGGGCTGAACTGAGCATTGCATATAGTGAGGTGTTTTGTTTATAGATTTTAATTACTTTTATTGCCTGTGCTTTGATAAGCTGTGCCTTGTATTTTCAGTTAGCAATAATGATTTGTTGCAGAATGATCATTCATGAACTTATAACTTCATGGCGGTAGTATGCTTTCAGAGAGTTACTAACTTTACTCTTACTTTAATAATATGTAAATATATATTAATATATATATATATATTAATATATATTAATATATAGATACCAAGGTAGGTGCGGTGGTGGATGACCTAGGGGGATGGCAGGGGTTTCAGGATGATCTGGCAAAGCTTGAAACCTGGTCAGACACCTGGCAACTGGGCTTTAATGCCAAAAAGTGCAAGGTGCTGCATTTTGGGATGAAGAACCCAAGGAGGATTACCAGCTAGGGGAGTGCAGCTAGCCCAGACAGAGGAGGAGAAGGATCTGGGTGTGCTCATTAGGGTCAATGAACAACTCGGCACAATGTAGGAAGGCAGCTGCAAAGGCCAACAAAATGCTGGGTTGTATTACAAGGGTATATCCTCGAGGAGGAGGAGGTGATTCTGCCACTGTATAGGTCATTGGTTAGACCACACCTGGAGTACTGCGTGCAGTACTGGCATCCGTATCTGAAGAGGGACATTAAGTTACTGGAGGGGGTGCAGCGCAGAGCGACAAAGATGATCAAGGGGTTGGGGGACTTATCATACGAGAGGAGGTTGAAGGAGTTGAACATGTACTCACTGGAGGAGAGGAGAGACAGGGGTGACATGATTGAAACCTTTAAATACATGAAAGGAATAAACAAGTCAAGTACAGAGGGGCTGTTCAAAGTAAGGGAGGAGAGGGACACCAGGGGCCATGATATGAGACTGGAGCGAGGAAGGTTCAGGAGGGAGATGAGGAGACACTTTTTAACAGAGAGGGTGGTGGCTGGGTGGAATCGTTACCTCCTGAAGTGGTATGCAGTAGAACAGTGGACTACTTCAAACGAGGATGGGGCAGGACAAGGGGGAGGGTTAATGAAGGGGAAGGGTGGAAGGGAAGGACAGCTGCAGAATAAGGGGTGCTAGCTGCACATTCGAGCAGACTTGATAGACCTCTAGGCCTTTATCTGCTGGCAAATTTCGTATGTTCGTATATACATTTACAAAGAATACATGACTCAGATAGCATTTTTTCTGTTCTCCACAATGTTTTAGTGACTATTTGCAGCTTCTGAGTTTTAATCTGCCCTGTTACATAGTTAATGTAAAGCTAAATACCGATTTTAAGGGCTGCAATCTAAAAGCATTCAAAGTTTAAAATGTAATTTACTCTGCTCCCCACTTACTGCACTTATAAATGCATTATAATCTATGTCTGTCCAAGAAATCATAGTGAAGAAAAACTTTAAAATCACTTTGCCCCTTAGAAATACATCTTGAGTTGGATTGTTGCTTGTTGCACACAATTACCTGTACGTATTTTGGAGTAGCTTATTGAAGTAGCTAAAGGAATTAATGTACCTCATATTCATGTGTAGATCAAAATATATTTATGCATTTTTTTTTAATTTAGCCTCTTATCTGTCCCTGTTACATCATTACATGGTCACTGTTTCTAAACATTAGGGACTGGATCTTAAAAACCTCAAGTGATATTATCGCCATGTTCACAATTTAAGTAGCAGATCTCAAATTAATATAGTGATAGCAAAATAATAAAGAAATCACTGAGTTTATTTTTCCATGTTTATGTCCCGCATATGTCCCCCATTACGATGGATAGATGATCTTTCTGGGCTGCTCTTCTAACTGAAACAGCTCCCCCATAGCAGTGCTTCACTATACACAAAAGAAAACCATTACTTTAAACTAAATAATTGGCAAAAAAACGACACAAACAACACAACTCTAGCTGCATGAGGTCCTCTAGAACTATTTGTAAGTGATGTGGTTTCAAAAGCCACTGTTCCTAATCAGATAGTAAAGGTTTGTTGCTCAGAAAAGCAGGGGCAGACTTTTCTCCAACTTTCTCATCAGAAGACTACACCCAACACAGCCTTCTCGTGGCATACAGGGTTTCACTACCACGTGACCTCCAATCCCATAGTACATTGTGAACTTTGCCTGTGGGCCCAACTTAGCTGCAGACGTTACTGAATTTGCAATTTTCAAAGTTAGCCCAAAACTGCGAATTGGCACTTCACAAAATGGATTAACTTTGCAAATTGTGTTGAATTTGCAAATTAATTCACACAGTGAATTTTTCCAACTTCACACACTACTAATTAAGGGACATCTTATCCTGAGTAAGTTGTGTCCTTCAGGCAGAACATGGATGTCTAGCTGGTGTTTAATGTGTGCATGTGATATACAGTAATAACTCAGGTAGTGTAGTTTGTTTTGTTGAAACAAATTCAGAAGTGCTGGTGGGGCTGCACTTGTCATGGCTGCATGGCTGGTGGGGTGCCTGGGCCTAAATCTGGCTGGTAGTGGTTGATGTAATTCTTTTGAAGCAACCCCGGTACCTGGGGATGCATCAGTTGCCCATCTCACCAGAGTGGGGATGGGAATGGATGTGGCTGTTATGAATATGCCATGCCCACATTTTAAATGATCAGGAAGAACACTGGTTCTCAATGTTCTAGTACACTGACTCCGATTGATCTTTCTTCCACACTGATTGCACAACATGCTTTACGTTAACGTGGAGTTGTGGTGTCATCTGTAAAATATTCCCACACTGTGGATGGCCTCCTTTTCTTATGCTACATGAGTGGAATGCTGGAGGGTGTGGTGAGGAACTGGGTGGTGAGTACCAGATTTTTTTTCACCACTGTGTTAAGTTGTAGCTGGGACTAGCCCGGCAGGGTAGCAGCAATGGCAAGTGGTACAGTGCTATGAAGCTGATGATGCTGTGGGGCTGGGGGCAGTGTAGGTCTTTAGATGTTCCGTAGAACCAGAAACATAGAAGCTCGTGGCAGTTAAGGGCAACATGACTCATCCAGTCTGCCTATTTTTGTTGCATTGCTTACACTGTAGACCCCTCCAGATCTGCAGCACTTTCTCTGCCACCCCATTACCTTTCTGTTGTGATTCTGTTGTGCTCATCCCAGGCTTTTTTGAATCCCATCACTGTTTTCACCTCCACTGGAAGACTGTCTCAGACATCCACCACCCTTTATGTGAAGAAGTATTTCCTCACATTTCTCCAAAACCTACTCCCGCCAGGTTCATATCATGGCCCCTTGTTCTGGAGCACCCTTTTCTCTGAAAAATACCTCACACCTGTACCTTATTCAGCCCTGAGCTATTTAAAGGTGTCTATCATATTCCCCCTCTCCCTCCTCTCCTCCAGGATGTACATGTTTAGTTCCTTTAGCCTCTCCTCATGGGACATTTGATGTAGACCTGTACCATCTTGGTAGACCTCCTTTTGATGGCCTCCATCCTGTCTATATCCCTCCTGAGATGTGGCCTTCAAAACTGGACACAGTACTCCAGGTGGGGTCTCACTAAAGACCTATATAGTGGCAGCACCACTTCCCTCATCTGGCTGGTAATACCCCTACCAAAACATCCCAGCATCCCACTAGCTCTCCTGATCACTTTGTCGCATTGTCTGGTCATGTTCAAGTCATCTGATTTGATTACTCCCAGGTCTCTTTCCTGCTTGGTCACTGCTAGTATCTCCACCCCCTCCTCGCATTTTGTAATGTACCCTCTGGTTTCTGTGACCCAAGTGCATGATTTTGCACTTTTTTGCATTAAACCTTAGCTGCCAAACTTTTGGCCACTTCTCCAGTTGCTTCACGACTCCTTCTATCCTTTGCACCCCCTCTGGAGTGTCCACCCTGTTGCAAATCTTGGTATCATCCACAAAGAAGCAGACCTTCCCTTCCAGTTCTTCTGCTATGTCATTAATGAAGACATTAAAGAGGACTGGAACCAGTACTGACACCTGTGTTACCCTGCTGGTGACTCTTCCCTCCTCAGAGTGAACCCCACTTACCACCATCCTCTACCGCCTATCCCCGAACCAGTTTCTTACCCAGGTTACCACCTTAGTGCCCATCCCCATGCTACCCAGCTTGTTTACCAGCCTCCTATGTGGAATGGTGTCAAAGGCTTTGCTGAAGCCCAAGTAGGCCACATCCACCCCCGCTCCAATACCCTGATTATACTGTCAAAAAAATTTGTTTGGCATGATCTCCCCTCTGTAAAAAACATGGTGCCTCAGGTCCTGTAGTCCACTGGATTTCAGGTGTTCTACGATTCTTTCCTTTAGTAGTGTTTCTATCAGTTTCCTTACTACAGATGTCAGGCTGACAGACCTGTAATTTCCCAGCTCCTCCTTGCTACCAATCCAGTCCTCTGGGACAATTCCGGTCTACAGTGAACTGTTAAATAAGTCTGTCAGAGGTGCAGCTAGCACCTGTCTGAGTTACTTTAACACTCTTGACTGCACTCCATCTTGCCCCATGGTTTTGTCCACCCTCAGATTAGCAAGTTCTTTCCTGACCCTCTTCTCAGAAAAGGGACTGGTATACACTTCCCTCCTCCCAATCTCTTGGTGCTTATTTGTGGTACGTCCCCTTCCCCTTCAGCTGTGAATACTGAGCAGAAATATTTATTTAAGATGTTTACCTTTTCTTTTTCATCCTCAATATAGCCCCCTGTCTCCTTTATATTACATGCAAACATACATACAAAGTTACCAGCAGATTAGGCCTAATGGTCTATCTCATCTGCCCTTGCTACAGCTCCCTGTTACATTACTGCTGTTGTCCCACCTCCATTTTTGACTCCCCCAACCTGTACCCTGCCCCGTACCAGTCCCATTCCTTCTTGAAACTCCCTACAGTTTCCATTTCTATCAGCTCCTCTGGAAGCACATTCTAGGGTGCCACGACAGAGGGTCATAATGTCATAAGACATTATGCCACATGGCAAAATCGTGCTGCCAATACAGTGCGATTTCTGCCATGAGGCATGTCTTTTTGGGGGGGGGCTCCCCCCAACCCCCTCCCAATAAACATTCTCAACTCCTGGGGAAGGGGGGGGTTTACCTAGGGGAGTGCACAAAGTAAAGAAAAAGTAAAAGGTTCTGGGACCGGGAATCAAACCCAGTCCCAGACGCAGCACCTGGGTTCCTGCTGCTGTGGCTCAGTCCAGTGAGCCATGGCAGCTGCTTGGCAGAACCCACTCCCAGCAGAGGTCTTATTCTCTGCCTGGGAGAGTAAGAATGGTGCAATACCGTGTACAGCAGTATATGCTGTATTGCACCATTCACTCACAGGTACAGCACTGTACCAGTTTAGCCATAATATCGTATGCTATTAAGCATGAGACATTATGACCCGGTATGGGGAGCCACCTCCCTCATTATGAAGTAATCAATCAATCAATCAATCAATATCTTTATTTATCCAGGCAGGCACCATTGAGCAAGCTCATTTACCAGGTGGACCTGTGGTCCTACAGTAAAAATACAGAAAGACAAGTTACAATAGTACAAACAGTAAAAATAGCTGCTATTATAGTAAAAATGCACATTTACAGGTAATATACATTGAACATAGAATTACAAGGAGTCGTGGATAATGAACTTGTGCTGGATCCAAGCCCAAAAACTGTGCATTTTGTAATGCCCCCTCACTTCCCCTCTGAATCTTCCCCCACTAGATTTAGACTATGGCCTCTCATAGTCCCCTCCCCCTTTAATTTGAGCAGATCCTCTGTTTTTACCCCATTGATCCCCTTCAGATATTTGAAGACCTCTATCATATCCCCATATTCCTTCTGTCCTCCAGGGAGTACATGCTCAGCTCTCTAAATCTGCCTTCATATGCCATTTCCCCTAGACCCCGGATCATCTTTGTTGCCCTTCTCTGGACTCTTTCTAACAGAATGATGTTTCTCTTTAAGTGAGAGCACCAGAACTGCACACAATATTCCAGGTGCGACCTCACCAGCGAATTGTACAGGGGGAGTATAACCTCCCTGCTCCTGGATGATATCCCGCTAGCGATGCACCCAGTCATTTTATCTACTTTAGCAGCCACTCTCCTGCACTGTTCAGAGTTGTTCAATTTGGCATTAGTCATCACCCCCAGATCATTTTCCATCATGGAGACTGCCAGCCATTCTCCACCCAAATGGTAGCTATACCCAGGGTTCCTAACACCTAGATGCAGAATGCTGCACTTATGATCGTTAAACCCTAGCAGCCACATGTGTGCCCACTAATTTCAAGCCTCCCCAAGTCATTCTTTAACTGTTGACTGTTATATTGTATATTGTACAAGGGGTGGGAACTGTGCAGAAATGGACACAAGTCCCTTTACACGAGAAAGGATCTTGAAAGAACTGGAAGGAATTGATAAAGCAACGGGGCCAGAACCTTTGGCAATCCTGTTTAGCCAATCACTGGAAACAGGGGAGGTACCCAAAGATTGGAGGACAGCAGATGTAATCCCCTTGTACAAAAGTGGGAACAAAGAGGAAGCAGAGAACTAAAGACCAGTCAGCCTCACCTCAGTAGTGGGGAAGATCATGGAAGCACTACTGAAGGAGAGATTGGTGGAACATCTGGTTGCCAATGGACTACAAGATCCAAGGCAGTATGCTTTCACCAGGGCGAGGTCATGTCAGACCAACCTCATAGAATTTTTCAACTGGGTGACAAGGGAGGTGGATCAGAGGAGGGCAGTGAACGTGGTCTATCTGGACTTCAGCAAGGCCCTTGACACTGTGCCTCATAGAAGGCTATTAAACAAATTTGGGAATATGGGAGTGAGCAGGACAGTAGTACAGTGGGTAGCTAACTGGCTGAGTGGCAGGACACGGAGGGTGGTGTTGAATGGCTGTCGCTCCACAGAGGGAAGAGTGGCCAGTGGGGTACCACAGGAATCAGTGCTGGTACCGGTCCCATTCAACGTCTTCATCAGTGACATTGCACAGGACCTAGAAGGCAGAATATCCCTGTTCGCTGATGACATAAAGCTTTGTAACAGAGTGGACATGCCAGAGGGTGTAGACAGAATGAGGAGGGACCTGCAGAAACTTGAAAAATGGTCAGGGATATGGCCGTTGAAATTAAATGCAAAGAAGTGCAAAATAATGTAAGATAATGCATGTGGGGCACAAAAGCTCTGGAACAACATATCCCTGGAACAACGTATCAGTTGGGGGAGGGTGTGCGGATATAGCATGCACCAAGCAGAAAAGGGATCTTGGGCTTATCATCTCTGATGACCTCAATGTAGGGAAACAGTGCAACAAGGCAGCAGGTAAAGCAAATAGGATGCTGGGATGCATAGGAAGGGGCATCACCAGCAGGAAAAGGGAGGTCATAATCCCACTATACAAGACACTGGTGAGGCCCCACCTGGAGTACAGTGTACAGTTCTGGAGACTTTACCTACATAAGAACATAGACAGAGTACAGAAGGTTCAGAGAAGGGCAACAAAGATGGTACATGGATTGCATCACAAGTCCTATGAGAACAGGTTGACGGACTTGAATATGTACTCCCTGGAGGAAAGGAGGGAGAGAGGGGATATGATAGAGGCATAAAAGTATCTTACAGAGAGGAAGAGGGTGCAGGAATACACTATTTTTCAGTGAAAAAGATGTTCCACAACTAGAGGGCATGGGATGAAGTTGGAGGGAAGGCGATTCAGAGGAAACATGAGGAAGAATTTCTCACAGAACGGGTGGTGGACTAGTGGAACACCCTGCCAGAGGAAGTAGTGGGGGCTGAAACAATCACGTCATTTAAGAATGCATGGCATAGACATTAAGGAATTCTTGAAGTCAGAGGTATTGAGCAACAGACTTCTAGGAAAACATAAAGTGAACTTACAAGCTGAAATGGGCAGACTGGGTGGGCCATAGGCCTTTATCTGCCGACATTGTCTACGTGCAGTATCTATGTAGCTCTGTATCTATATTAACTGTACAGTCCCTCCCTTGGTCTTCCTTTTCTCACTAATACACCTGAAAAATGTCTTGTCCCCTTCAAAACTGTCATGGCTATTCTGGGTTAATTTTTCCTCAGCTTGCAGTTTTGTGTTCCCTACTGCCTTGCCTGTCTCCCTCCATTTCCCCAGACACACGTCTTTGTCCTCTTCTCTCTCTGGGTCTCCTTATACCTTCTGAATGCCATTGTTTTTGCTCTTACCTTTTTTGCCACTTCCCTTGAGAACCATATGTTCTCTTCCTCCTTCTGCTTTTGCTTATTTGCCTGATGTACAAGTTTGTTGCCTTAACTATGCTCTCTTTTATTCTGTCCCATTTTTCCTCTACCCCTCCTTGACATCTCCCCCCACCAGGTCTTCTCAGATGCATTTCCCCATCTTTGTAAAGTCAACCCTTCTGAAATCCAGGACCCTCGCCCTTGTGCAGATGGAATCTGCTGTAGTTCTTATATTAAACCATACTGTGCAATGGTCACTGGTCCCCAGATGACTCCCCACTCTGACATCTGCCACAATGTCCCCCATTTGTAAGTACCAGGTCCAGTATTGCCCCACTTGAGTGGGTTTTCTGATCAGCTGCCTGAGGAATGCCCCATGCAGGGAGTCCAAGATGTCTCTGCTTCTAGCTGATGCTACAGCAGGTAGTCTGCACTCTACATTTGGCAAATTAATGTCTCCCACCAGCACCACCTCCCACTTTTTAGCTATTTTGCCTATGCCTTCCAACATCTCTTTGTCTATGTCCTCTCCCTGTGCCAGAGGACTGTATACCACTCCCATGTGAATGGTGCCTCCGTTTTCAGACTCAAGGTTGATCC
Source organism: Neoceratodus forsteri (assembly GCA_016271365.2). Lineage (NCBI taxonomy): Eukaryota > Metazoa > Chordata > Ceratodontiformes > Ceratodontidae > Neoceratodus > Neoceratodus forsteri. The sequence goes on from CM057453.1 coordinate 1,271,594,956, forward strand.
ACAACAACTCAGTCCCCCGTCTTCCCTGTACCTCTGTCGCTTTGATGTTTTCCTTAACATAAAGCACCACTGTCGAAAGAAACTTGCTTTCTTGCTTTTTTCTATTTTCTTTTTTTTTATTTGCCATCTCCTCCATGTCAGACTGATCATCACCTCTAGTCAGTGGTGTAATTTCTAAACTCCCCTTGTTCTTCATCCTCAACTCCCGCATCTGCTTCCTTATGCTCCTCCTCTCCTGCTGCTTCTTCACTCTGCTTATCCTCCTCTCAGACCTCTTCTTTCCCATACTCCCATTTCTCCTTGCATAAACTGGTGTTTTCCCCTGTCCTTTCTCTTTTTTATCCTCATGTGCTCCCCTACCCCTATTTCATCACTTTCATGCCCCTAGTCTGACAGCTGTATTTCATATCCTCCTCACTGGCATGTTCCATAAGCTGCTTTACTGACAGTGCTACTGACTTGCTTTTGTAAAACTGCAGGGTTGGTATACATTGTCCTCCCAAGCCCTGTCCTGTACTTCCATTAAGAACTTTACTTTTTCCTCTGGTGACATGATAACTGTAATGTCCTTGCCAGACCCAGACTCACTGTCTCCTTTTTTACATGATGACCAAGAAACAGCACCGGGTTGGGTGATGCTGTTTATATGTGATTGAGGGGTGGGGGATATCATGAAGACTAGCAATTTTCAGTGCTTGTGCACATGCAGATATAGTTGTCATGGCTAATGGTTTCATGTTGCTCATTCAAGACGGACGGTGGGCTTGCCTTTGCAAATTTGGATGAATCTCTTCAATGCTTGGTAGGGGAGCTGGAAGAACTGAAAGGAGGAAGAGGGGAAATGACTGTTCTTTTGGATTGCTATGGGTGGTTTCATTGTCAGATGTACTAGATGACCATTTGTGAAAGCTGCTTTCAGCAGAAGTGGAACCAGTTGACATCTGGGGACCAACAAGGCATGGCTTGCTAGGACATAATATTCTGCACCTAGCTCTAGTTGTCCTGTCAGACTTAGCCCCCACCACTAGGATCCCATTCTCTATCCTGACTTCCTCTCCATCACCATTACTTGCAGAACTAGTGTTTGGTAAAACTGACATGGTGGAACCTTTTCTTGCTCCTTACCCCTTCCCTGCATTCCTACCTGTCTCCTTCAGTTCTTGTCCTCATAGTTCCTATACGATGGCAGATACCCACACACCCATCACCCAGTGACATGCCATCCTCCTCACTCTCACTGAGAGACTTAGGGATCCAGTCCCAAAGCAGTTGTTGTGCCGCGTCAATCCATGCAACCTCACTCTTTGGGTGCACCATGTCCAAATCCTGCAACTGCACCTGATTTTCTAATATCAGTTGTATCTATGGTACTTGGGCCAGTTGTCCTGTTTTGCACCAACTTGTGGCTAAGAATAGCTGCAAGCTGCTACAACAGCCACACAAGAAGCCTGGCATTGAGGCACTCTAGACCATGGAAATGTGGTCTAGCCAAGTCTACAGTGACATCACAATGATGCAGGGATGGACAGTCTCATTGCTTTGCTGTAAGTTCTGTGAGCTGTATAGTTGATGTCCTGAGGACTTGTGGCACAATACTAGCTTTGAAAATTAGGCCCCTAGTGTCTCTCTGCAGCAGCATACCTCACTAAGTTTTCACTTACGAGCAAAAAAAAAAAAAGTATTTCTGTGCCCTATCAACTTAACAGCTATCACGAGGCATGCAGTATAGGGGTGGTGCTGTGTGAAAGGTAGCTACTACAAATCTACACAAACTTCCATGCAAACAGCACACAAATCACAAAGAAGTCCAGTAACAATTATTCCACAGAAAAATGCAGGTTTATTTGTCGACTCAGGTACTCAGCCCTAACCTGAGCTGACAAATAAACCTGCTACTGATGAATAATAATTACTGGAATTACTTGTCATTTGTGTGCTAACGTTTTTCTGTGCCCTGCCTGCCCCACCAGCAGTCAGTAAAAAAATGATTTGTCAAATGAATCAAAAATCCTCCCTGCACCTTTCCTAGTCGGCTAAATGTCCTCTGCCCTACTCCTGCTGGAGGAGCTACAGTAGACAATGCAGGCTGACACACTGTTCACTTTCCTCTCTGCAGTGCAAGTTTACTAGCCTGCCTACCTGAAACTACAGTGAAATGTAGTGCACTAGCTAACTGGAATAATAATGCATTATTCTTAAATGATTTCTAACTTTTCTGTTACTACAATCGACATAAAACAAACTCCGTTTGGTATCCTCTTCCTTCCCCTATTGGAGAGAGAAAGAGAGAGAGAGAGAGATAGATATCTGAACATGGCACTGAGATGTGCTTAGTGGGAGTTCTCGATCTCCAGTGTTGCTGAATGGCTTCTGCAGATCACGTGGCTTGCCAGCAAATTGGACATGCTAAATGTATGCTCCCTTTCAAAAAATACTGTATATTGAAGTTGAAGTGCTGAAGGGAAACTGAGTTCCTTAAGACCAGCTGCACCAAGATCAAAAATGTTGATGTTGGCACATTCCCCAACTGCAAATTTAGCATTGGTGCATGATTAGGTACCACCAGAGGCATTGACCAAACCCTGACAAACCCCCTCCCAATGTAGGAGGCCTCATAGTGCCCAATAGCCAGGGATAGGCCACATGTATAATGTCCTTCTGGAGTGTTGTCTTTAACCTCCTTTTTATTGCAGTAAGCCTGCACTGTAAGCTACACTTTTCCAGGACATTTACTGTAGGTCCTTTCATGATTTGAAGCCCACTACTGCACACAATGCTCCAGGTGTAGTCTAACTAATACAGTACCTCATGTAGCCTCTCTTGATCTGCTTTTTAGTTTCCCTTTTTAAACATAGAAACAGAGAAAAAAAATGAAGGTCCATCCAGTCTGCCCGAGTTCTCTGTTTAGCCCTTGGTCTCCAGTTCCTCCAGGGTCCTAGCCCTCTCACCCCCACCATTCTCCTCCCAGATTCTAATGCTTTGAGCAATCACAATACCCTTCATTCTGCCCTAGAATGATTCAAACCACTAACGGTTTTTGCACCCACCACCTCAGCTGGTAGCCTGTTCCAAGGCTCCATCATCTTTTTCGTAACTAGTATTTCCTCACATCCCTCCTGAACCTCCCTCCTGTTAACTTCCACTCATTACCACATGACTATGACCTAGGATTCAAGTTAAATAGTTCCTCCAAGTTCACACCGTTAGTTCCTTTTAGGAATTTGAAAGTTTATATCATATCTCCTCTTTCCCTACTGGTCTCCAACGGGTACATGTTCAATGCCTCTTAGGACAAGCCTTGCTGGCCCTGAATCCTTTTTGTTACCCTATGTGGTACCATCCAAGTCTTTTCCTATCCTTCTAAAGGTGAGAACCCCAGAATTGGGTGCAGTATGCCAGGTGTGGCCTCACCAAGGATCTATATAGAGGAAGTATTACCTCTCTTTCTCTGCTATTAATACCCCTCCCAATATATCCAAGTATCCTATTTGCCTCGCTTGTAAACCTTTTTACATTGACTCGATTGCTTTGTGGAGTTACTGATAATAGCTCCAAGGTCTCATTCTTCAGCCATTTTACTGAGTCACACCCCTCAAATCCAGTACTCCATCCTGGGGTTCTTGTTCCCTAAGTGCATCACCTTGCACTGTTTGACACTGAATTTCAACTGACAACCCCTTGACCACCCCTCCAGCTTTTGCAAATCTCTCCACATTTCCTTTATTCCCTCATCACTATTCACTCTCCCACAGAGCTTAGTGTCATCTGCTAAGAGACACAGCCTGTGGTGGAGCCCCTCATCCATGCAGCTGATAAGCATATTGGAGAGGACAGCAGAAAGGACAAATCCCTGTGGAACTCCTATTGTGACCTCCCAGTCTTCTAATTTAACCCTGTTGGCCACTACAATCTGCTGCCTCCCATTTATCCAGTAACCCACCCAGTTTAACACAGATCATCCATCTTCTTCAGCAAGTGTCTGTGAGGCAGTGAGTCAAAAGCCTTGTTGAAGCTGAAGTACAGCAAAGCCACAGCATGACCCCCATCCAATTCTCTCATCACTCAGTCAAAGAAAACAATTAGCTTAGTTTCACAAGACCTCCCTGCCATAAATCCATGCTGCTTATTATCCTGGAGGCCATTGCTATCCAAGTAGTCCATGAGATCCTCTTTGACCAGTGACTCTTATCAGTCTTCCTACAATGTGTCTCTTCTCAGATGACATTACATTCTGTACTTTCATTCAAAAAGCAACTAAAAAGCTATCCACAGTATTTCTGAGAGCTTTTCAGTAAGCAGAGCTGCTAAATTAAATTGTTATTTGGTCTGCATACCAATAGTACTATATAAGTGGATGTTTCTTGAATGAATGAATACAGTTTGTATTGAGGTTTTATGTTATTTATGGTAGATTTATTTATGGTATTTATTGTACAGGTGCTCCGAGCCCTGAAGGAGAGATTTGTAAAAATCAAACAATCAAACAATAGAGATAAGTGGCACACATGATATTCCCTTCCTGTTCCTTGTCCCCACCCCCCATGGAGCAGAACTGCATCCGCCATCTTCCAACCCTTTGGAACCATCCCTGTCCTTAGAGACAGACTTGCCTGGGGATCAGCCAGCTCTGGTGCCAATGCCCTGAGTATCCTCCGATGCAACCCATCTTGTCCTGGGGCCTTATCTGTCTTTATGGTTGCAGCCCTTTCAGGACTGTTTCACTAGTAAGTGCTGTCTGCCTCATCTACAGGACCCCTTTGTGGCTGCTTTGATGCCACTTTCTGGCAAGGGCCCACCATCCTCCTTAGTGAAAACTGAGCAAAAGTAATTGTTATGGACAATGGTCTTTTGCCCATCCACTTTCACTAATATACCTGAAGAACTGTTCTTCCTTGTGTTGACCCTCTCAACAATCTACAGGTGTATCTGCTTTCACCTCCCTAACTGCTGTCTTTTCCCTTCCTATTTTTCAGCAAATATTCTTCCCATTCTCCCCCTTTTCTTTAAATTTATAGAAGGCCTTTTTCTTAGCTGTCACTGCTTCTCTGACCCTCATTAAGAGCCATAGTGGTCTTTTGAACCTTTTCTTGTTGGTTACTATTTTCATGCATTCCTTAGATGCCCCAAGAATGGACCCCTTAATTGCCCCATCTTTCTTCTACCCCATCTATGTTGTCCACCCGTACTTACTTATCCCTAACCAGCTCCTTCAGCCCATTGAAGTTTGCCCTTCTAAAATCAAGGACTTCAGCTCTCGATTACAGAAATTATTTTTTTCCCATACCCGGAGTCAAACCTGAGCCACCTATGTGAAAACCCAGAATCCAAACTGCTAGACCATATGGGGCAGACTAAACAAGTTAGCATCCTACTGTATTTTCCTCTTTAACTGTTGCAGGACTATGCTTTGAGTGTTGCAAAGATCTACTATTACTCCCCCTATTATGAATTCTGATGTTGTAGGTTCAAACTCTTCAAATGTCAACCCAGTCCCCCCTTTAGGCATGTTAAATTTAATGCTGCTCTTTCTGGCTGTTTGTGTTGATGACTGGCAGCAGCACAAGCCGCCCACATAAAATGTACTACCCGATGACCACAGCTGTGATGAAAATGTGTTTGCTCTGTCATCAGATAAGGCCTTTCTAATGTTCAATTACTTGTGAGCGTTCTGCTAAAATACTTACTGTTGTACCATCAAAAAATGCACCTAAAAAGACCATAGAGGGATGTTGGTGAACCATACCTTTAAAAGTTAGGGAATAAGAAAAGGATACACTCAAACATGTTATAACAGCAATAATCCTTATTGAACATTACCAAGTAGTTCCAAATCATTGGTGCTTATTCAACCACATCAGAGTGAAGCTTTACTTGTATATAAGGACTTCTTAAAAACTTAAGAGATCCTGGTGTGTAAATGTAAGCTAAAAAAGTAACTTTTGCTATGTTTTCAAGAAAAGGCATTTTTTTTTTTTTATTTCTCTGACATGTATTAATATTTGTCTGTTAATTACTCTGTGAAATCATGGGGCATTTTGAACTCTGAGGAAGAGCTTAGGACCATATCTGTAGCAGTACTGAAACTGCCAGCAGACTTGAAGTTTGCATCTTTGAAACAGAATTTAATATGAAAAGCATTTTTTAGAGAGGGAAAGCTATGACTCAGCCCTATGGTTATGCCTTGGCACGGCACTGAGCTTAAGCATTGACTTCATTTTGAACTAGGTTCCAGATACAGCAAGAAAATTAAGAAGAAAACCTCAGTCTACTGCTTGACTAACATGAACTTTTCTTTTAACTGAATGGGTAGAGCTGTGGCCTCTGAGAGCAGGGAGGCAAGGATTGATACCAGGGTCCGGGCCTTAATTTTGCAAGCCTATAATTCAGTTAAAAGATGTTCCCCATGATCAGGAGGGAGGGCATTGCAGGCTTTTTTGATGCAGAGCTCTGCTTGGAAGTACCAGACATTTGGACCTCTACTGCACCACCGCCGCTGGTCACCTAGGTATCAGTGCTGCAGCAAGGACTGAACCCTCTAACCCCCAGAGGATGAAGGCATACCCTGAGATAGTCAATTCTCCTCCTGTCAATACTCCAATAATCTGAGTTTAGGGCACGAAACAAGGTCTCAGGCAATATGAACAGGGCTGCTGCTGCTGCTCCTCTGTCAGGCCAGCCTATGTACTTTCTTTGTTTATTTTTTAATGACCTGTTCAGATGGTTGAGACTAACACTTTCTGACTGAGCAACTACCCCTAATTATACAATGGGGCTTCAAAATCAAGACATGTGATTGATTGACTGGCACCTTTACATCATTGTAAAATTCAGCATTACCAACTTAAAAGGTGCTAGCCAGTCGCATCTCACTAACTGCGAAGAAAAATGTAAAAATCATTCCAAGCTGCCATCTTGTTTTCCTTGGTAAATGTTGCTGTACCAATTCAGCCTCTCCCTTTGTAACCACAACAAAAAAAAGTGAAGCAGTGTGTGTCCACAAGTAACACTGCAGAGCAGAAACCTCGAGTGGTGATGGAAAGAGTGAGATGAATAGGCTGATTTCCCACCACCTGCGCCATTGTGACACCACTGCTGTATCTCCCAAACCACTCAAACCCTCCTTGGAGACCAGCAGCAAGTACACGACAGCTCTGACCCAGTGTTGTCTCTGCTTTCCCAACTGTAGTAACCATGTGTGGTTCAGACACATTTGCCTCATAGTCATGGCAGCCAGTTCTGACTGCAGTCCATGGGGACAGGTGTTTTGTTCTCCCCATCCTACCATCTTGTATATAGTTATGCCATTAAATTATGGCCCAGTGAAAAAAATATTCTTTAGTGATTTAGCTTACTGAGATGAGATGCTGAGAGAAAACAGATGAGAAACAAGTTTAATGGACTCAGAAGAACAAGAAATGTGGAGATTATATTATAACATTAGAACAGAGAATGGAACTAAATCATGTTTTTGTTGTTGTAGGATATTTTGATGATAGAGGCTTTATAATAGGACCATGGCTCCACTAGGCTCCAATTTTTTTAATCCAACTACACTGGACTATTTTTTATTGTGTAAGAACAAATTAAATACAAAGCTATAAAAAAAAATATTTATTTTTCTCTTCATATTTTTTGAACAAAAAATTAAAGGAAACATTGTATAATCACAATAGACCATGACAGGGTGTGGGTGATGCTGGGATTTACCCACGTCTGGATGGCTTGGTCACTCGGCCCTCAGCCTTGTGACTGAACCATGCCAGGCTTGGGTAAATCCAGCATCACCCACACCCTGTCATGGTTTATTGATTAATTCTTACACATACTGGTTCATTGTCATTCATTTGTTCTAATCTGGACATGTGGTCTTTGCCTTCCTAGACTCTTGCAAGAATACTGTGCTATAATTCTGATGTTATTACACTGTTTTGTAGCAATATGTTATGACATCATCACCTCATTATTACCTCACAGCATGCAAATGTTTTAGCCTTTCTGCCTTCTGGACTCAGGAAAACAATAGTCATTCTGAAGAGCAAGCAAGCTTACACCTGAACTACTTATGCTTACCTTGAATAAATATGCAAGGATAAAACACTCAAGAAAGGACTCTGCATTTATTGATTTTAAATATGCCTTTGAAACTGTGGGTTAAAGCATTGTCTAGGAAAACATAATTGATTTAGGTATTGTTACTTATCTTATTGGACTAATCATAGAATACCACAAAAATACCTGGGTTCAAATTTGAAATGGAAAAAATATGGAATTCACAGGCAAAATATTCTCCAGTCAAGGAGTATCCCAAAGGTGTATCCTGGCTCCAGTATTCAAAGGTGCATCCTGGCTCTAGTATTGTCCAACCTACTTAAAAATAGCCTGGTTAGTGAACTTAATTATAATTTTTACTCTCTAAAAATACAAGATACCCAACTTTCAATGTTATTGCATGCAAATGATTTACTTTTGCTGTTGTATTTTGCTACAGAACTGTAGATGAAATTAAACTATAAAAAAGTATCTAACAGCTGGGGCCTAAACAAAGTATATGTCAATCAAATGGTATGGTAGTTTGCCCAAATAAATGCAAATGTTCATGAAAATTAGGATAACAATACTTACATATAGTTAAAATATACTTATAACTTTACTATTTTTGCAAAAAACCTCTGGTGGGCTAAAAACATAAAACATAAAAAAACTAAAGCTACCCAGGAAACCAACAATATTAGCAGATTTAGTTACACTTAAGGAGGAAATTCCCCAAGTGAGGTCTTAAACATTCTTAAAATAATGGTAAATTCTCAAATTTCCTCTGTTGCTGTGATGGGGGGTACAATTCAGTTAATTTAAAAGAAACATGCATAACATCATTTACTTATCACATGCACATAATGAAAAAGCAAATCATAAAATTAAATTCAAGAATAATAAGTACACACATTTCATCAGAAAACCAAAACATCAAATATTCAATAAAAACCTGATTAGATAGCAAAAGCAGGTTGTGCAAATTTGGCAGTAGGAAAGAGCACAACCTTATCATGGAAAAACAACAGTTTACTGATTTTTCACGCCAAAGTGATCATCTGGGCAAGTTTTAAACTAGGGAAGAATGCACTTATTCTTTTTGTTTTGCTAACTAACACAATCAAGGAGAATATGATGTACTGACAATCTTTGATTTGGATCATAGTTACAGTAAAAGTACCTTGCCTTGCCTTGCCAGTAGTTTGTTTGTGGGACAGAGTTCTAAAATCTCCACCAAGCTCTATTACTTTCCAGTAGGCCCAACCTTAAAAATTAACAGTCAGCACTAAATGCCTCACACCCAAGTGTGGAGCTGGTCCCAATTTGCACTTTGTGGGCAAAAAAAAAAGGTTTTACTTATTGTTTGCTGCAGTATAGTAGCTCATAGAGTGGGCTGAAGTTTACATTTGTGGGTGAATTTACTGCAAAACATCTAAAATTCACCTCTGTGAAGCTCCACAAAGTTTTCCCGACCTTCAGAGACTTCATAATAGCAACGTTCTGCCACAAAGTGCGGAATTTCATCCCAAAATGGTGGAATTTCACCACAAACTGCTAAATTTCAGTGCAGTTCTGCCATTCACGGGTGAAACTCTGACCCTAGGAGTTGTATTCACAGGTGGAAGTTTTATTACTGTTAGTAGTCTTAAATCTGTTCCTTTAGCATCTCCCATAAATTTTCTTTTCTGATGTTATCAAATGCAGCTTTAATATCTATAAAAGACATGTGAATTTTGAATCATTTCTTAACTACGTACTTCTCTGTTATATGATTCAAAGTAAAGATATGGGGACAGATTCTCAAAATCTCTTGGGATTAAGTCCCACTCCACAACTCCAGTTGCAGACTGAAATCTCTGCAGCTGCAGAGATTGATATTCTCATCAGCTGCAGAAGATGTTACACCTGGTCCCACCGCCCATAACATTTTTCTACAGCTGTGGGGAAAAAACAGCTGCAAGCTTCTGTGTATCACAGAGCCGGTTATAAACTGGCTCCACATTTGAGAATACCGCAGCTGCGGGAAAAACTGTGGTTCCAAAGGTGGCAACCCACTTGCATCGAGTTTTTTCCACAGCTGTGGGATTTGCATGGGCTTTGAGAATCTGGCCCATGATCCATTGTTCTAAAGCTACTTCAGAATATGGCTTAATAAGGTGAAATAAGATGATTATCCATGACCTTCTTTTCCAGTTTAGATATAATTAGTCTTATGAAGATTTTTGGCCCAGTGCATAGAAGGATAATAGGCTGGTAGAAATTAGGATCCTGCCTATCCTCACTCCTCTTACTTAGCAACACTATATATTTTGTTTATTATAGTAAATATAACAGCCAATATCTTGGCCTACCATTCTTGCTCTGCTTGGTATATCTCATATGGAATGTTATCAGTTTCTGGTGATTTATTGTTTTTGTGTATTGATGGCATACACCACATCCTTTACATTAACAGTAGGTCAGTCTGCAGCATCCAGCTACAAATAACTCTCCAGTAATATATTCCCATCATTGACTTCTCAATAGTTTTCTGTGCAGCCATATAGGTTACCAAAGTGCCTATACCAGGTATCAGAGATGATTACACATTCTATATTATTAGATACATTATCCATACCACATGCAATCAGGTCCCAAAAGGACCTGCTGTCTTTTTTCCAGAGGGGCATTTTGCAAACTTTTCTATAACTCTTCTTTATATTTTAAATTCTTCAGTTTATCTATATCTTTAAACTTTTTTTTCCTTTTTGCTTGTTTAGCAAAAAGCTACTCTGATCCCTACTTCCATGTCTTTTTTTACACAGTTTCCCAACAGTATACACTATATTACTTATTTCAAAGAATGATATATCAAACTATTTATTTTTAGGTGGGAAAAAAGCACACTCACATTTAGCCCTACAATTATTGTCAAAGAAGTCTTATATTTGCACCATTTTTTTTAAACTTCTGGATTATAGCTAATCCCCTTTCAGCATTCAGTGCCTCAGTTTCAAAGCCCTCACTATTCAAAGAAATTTACATCTGATATACTGATATCCTGAAGAATATCCACTCCCACTAAATTTAATAACAGTGTCCACCTTATCTGTTTATAATTTGAGATGGTCATACACTCGATAACATCAATTTCCATGCAATAGTTTTCTCATGGTTACTGGAGGTTATCTGTTCTGTATTGAGATGAATACTTTTAGGCAAGTGGTCACTATCCCACATTTCAATTACCTCATATCTTTCGATAAAGTGGTAACGAAGCACATCCACCATCCCGAAATATGTAGTGCTGCTCCCAAATATAGTTGGGGAAGAAATATTGTATTCCCCTCTAGGTACCCCATTGGCATTCCATTTATAATTTGGACCATGACTCACTAGCAATTTTTGCCAGTCATTTTCCTCTTTTATTGAGCTTTTTATCTTTAGATTGTCTCAGGGTATCATCACTGAGCCAGTAGTATTCCAGTAGTATTCCAGTGGTTGGTATAAATCTCCAGGGCATCAGCAGCAGTCCTAAGATTTAGGTTACCTGCTACAATTATGGGAGTAATACAGTATTCTGTTCTTACAGAGGTCAAACTCATCTTAAACACATACAATGCCTCTTGTTCTGTGAGGCATTTCAACCTGGAAGACATAAACATGTTAATAATATTACCTACATTTTTTTTTGCTTGAAAACTGCAGTTCCCAGAAAAAGGGGGCACCCAGATTGATATGTTTTACAATCATGAAAACCAGAAGTAGAGATAAGGGTAACAACAACCACAACACCTACCAAATTTTGAAGTTCTGCTTGTGCCAGTAACCTGGGCATTTTAGCCTTCTGAAATACATGAATTCACTGAAGTAAGTCAAGATTCTTGCAACATTATTATATCATACAGTATGCCATTATAATCTTAACCTGATTGTTATCAAGTAGTTGATCAAGAAAGCCAGCAATATTCCACTAATGATTTTAACAACCTTCTCAGGTTGGGTGTGTTGTGATGTATTCCCTATTCTGTGTCAATCTGATGAATCTAATTCAGTCAGAAGTAACACACTTGAGGTAACACACTTGAGTGTTCCAAGTCATCACTGCTATCATAGCTAGGATTGATTTTGCCAAAACAAGAATACAGATAGCCTCAAGAACTATGCTAGAGTTTATTTGGGGACACTTTTGCTTTTGTCCACTAATTATTTTCATATTTTGGTATGTTATATATTCCTTTGCTCTCTTGTATCTGCAAAAAAAATCTTATTCTTTGTTATTTATGCACTTCCATAGTCTTTGCATTAGACTTTTGTTGATCTCCCTTTAGAGTATTTTTCATAATCATTTTGTTTTCTATTACTGTAGTCCTATTAACGAATTGTTTTTCTTGCTCTTCATGTGCTGTTGTTGAGGTATCCAAATCAATACTACTGTAATTTCCTAAAAAACTTATTTGTTTCCTATTAAATGTGATGTGATATCTGTGTTTTCAATGTCTGACAAATCCACCCCTTATATGTATCACCATGGTACCAACTACTTATACCAATTTAATATCCAACCACCTATTACCAATAATCCCCTTACAGATATTACATACCATAATGTTTAAAGTGAGGGCATTTTTTTTCTTGACATAAGAAGGCCTTTCAAATAAATAGTAAAATCATACCACTTTATGTTGCAATCTCTTTTGTTTGATTGTCCAGACTAGGTTTTCTGTACTTGCCTTTTATTGGATAGTTTCTTTCTGAGTTCATGTCATCACTAGAGTCCACACCCTCCTCAAATTGCTCCTTTATTATTTCATCTTTTTATTTTATCTCATTAAATTGTATGTGTTTCTCTGGCTCTTTTTCCATTGTTTCAATTGTGTTTGTTTTCTTTCTTCTTACTCACAGTTTTTACCTTCTGCAACATTTTGTCCAGATTATTGCACCATACTTAATCATTATTCCTTTTTTCCTACTTTTCCTTTTTTGAGTGTTCTTCCTTCATCTTTTGCTTTTCTTTCCCTTTGATCTTTCTCTTTTCCACTTAATTTTCTAATTGTACCACCTCTAGTGGCTCTCTTTCTGCTATTGTGTTCTGCTGTCTCTTTAATTTTCTTTTTTCTATCCTATGTTCTGCTTTTTCTCAGTTTCTAATGACTGTTAGTTGTTGTCCTTGCACTATCAGATTGCTATTATCTCTGGCATTTGACATGTTCGGTAAGTCCCTCATTTCCAGCTAAGCCTAATAACAATAGGTTCTGGGACACAAATGATTCCACCACTTCTGGTAGCCCCATTTTCTCATTTTCCTTTTTCTTTAGTTATGTTCTGCTTTTTTATTTTAATTATTAATATCCCACCCAGAGTTGAGTTCTAATCTGGGTCTATAGATTGCCACAGATGCTGAATATCAGGATATACCAGTGAAGGAGGATCCAGGCTAAGTTTGTTAATATAAGGTGGTATAAATATTACAAAATCCAAAATAAATTATTCGCTTTTTTGTATCATTTCAGTATTTGTTTTAGCGGCTGTTTGTTTATCGGGGTCTTTCGAGGTTGGGGGATGTAACGTAATTCCTATCACAGTCTTGCTATCTCATTTTTCATTTCATCCATCTACTTTATTATCCTTTTTTCCTCTATCTACCGGTTTTCTATTAGCAGTCTCACTTCCCTCCTCTTAGGTTGTTCTAGTTCATGTAATACTTCAAGCAAGAAGTGCTTTTTAAGTTTGTCCAAGTCTGGTCTATATAACTCCTGAGAACACTTTATTAGATTCTGTTATGAGAGACCCCTCTAGTTTTTAGTTTGGGCTATAACTGGAGTTTCTTCAGTACATTTGCCTAAAGGTGAAAAACAGAGTTGTGGTACTATCAGACTTTCTCTACTGGTTACACCACTTCTTTTGCCAATACTAATTTGCATGCATAGTAATATAAAATAGTTTATAAGTAGTTTCCTCTTACCTATAGTGAGGTCATCTTACTTTCTTTTTAATACTCACTTTATTTTAAATGGGGTCACTGAAATGAATGCTCTTTGTTTCCTTGACCATATTTTAAGGCATACTGGTTGACAACAGATGTAAATGAATACACATAAACGTTAATACTAATAAATAAAGTTCATAAATACTGTCAAACACATAAAACTATAATGGTATAAACTGAATAATCATGAATTTAAAGGTTTCTGTTAATCTCCTATATCTTGATTTTTTATGGCTTTACATAGTCCCACATGCTGTCTGCAGGTTTTTTCATTTTTTTGTGCCATAGACAAAAGGGTATACATTTTTAAATATGTCTGGCTTGACTGATATAGTCCACTTGCTGCCACTTTGAAGATTCTGCAGTTTTGATTGTTGTGGACAAAAATTTGTCCACTGCATGACTTGGCTTATGCCTTATTGTTGTAGTATTATCCCTGAATAGATCACTGGTAAGATCCCACCTCAAGTACTGGGTTCAGTTCTGAAGGCCCCACCTCTAGAAGGACATAGGTAGGGTGGATGCAGTACAAAGGAGAGCTACCAAAATGGTGCAGGGTCTGCATCAAAGCCCTATAAGGAAAGACTCAAGGAACTAAATATGTACTCTCTAAAAAAAAGGAGTGAATGGGGAGATATGATAGAAACATTCAAATGCCTTGCAGGTATTTCTAATATACCAGAAGTTAACATTTTCCATAGAAAAAGATGACCTAGGACAAAGGGTCACACTATGAAGCTGGGAGGGGGCTCAGAGGAGATGTGAGGAAATATTTCTTCACGGAAAGGGTGGTGGATGCCTGGAACAGCCTCCCAGCAGAGATGCTGGGTGCTAAAACTGTAATGGGATTTACACATGCGTGGGATAGACACAAGGGGACCTTAGAAGCAAGGCAAGGGGGAGAGAAGAGCAGCAATCAAGTAGGGTATGCGGTGGCACAGTAGGAAGGCAATATAGGGCAGACTAGGTGGGCCAAGTGGTTCTTATCTGCCAACAACTTTTATTTTTCTATGGTTTCTTGGGGGTGCTTTGAAATAGTACTATGGAATGAAAAGGAACTGGAGCCACAAAAATATATAAAGTACACATTATATATAGGAAACAGTTTGTTTATTATATATCATTGTATACTATTTACAGTACTTCCCTTGTCTCCCCCAGATCATATCTGTAAATGATATTTTCTTTATCTCTATATGTTTTCCCAGTAAAACAATTTCAATAAATAACCAACTAACTAAATACACAAATTAATAACTAGGAATAAACTAGAAATGCAAATTTAGCAGGTACTGTTCCATTTAAAGTGTTCACTGACAACAAATAGCTTTGGAGGAGGAGCGATGCATGATCAGTCATGAAAAGGGGTGGGGCTGGGGTAGAGTTTAGGGAGTGATTTAGTGTCTGCTTTTTGGCTCTTCCAAAGGTGGCAAACCTAACTGGAGGAGATTCATTGAAAAGAAGGCTTTCCTTTGCCCATTTTCAGCCCATAGGTATCTCCAGCTTAAATGTTAGAGTGCCATAGCTGGCACAGAGGAAAAACAGGCCAATTTCAGCCATGCTGACTGAATCTTGCAGTGCATATCCCTGCATAATACCTGACAGCATATTTCAGAACCAGGCATCTGCATCCTGCAAATTTGCATTCAAAATTTCAACATGGATTTTTTAAAATCCAATAATGTGTCTGTACTTCCACAAGGTAAGCCATCTGTTAGAAGGCATGAAGTCTGGCTTACCTAAAACAGCCGTAAACTGTTGAGACTTCTGTAAGAGAAGAAGAAGAAGAAGAATGCTTATCAAAGCTTCAGGACTCTTCCACTGGTGAAGCAACAGTGCTTCTTTGTCCTCATTGCCCTTTCCGTCCAGTTTACATTTTTGATTGGGACTGTGATTGCTGTGCCACTCAGACATGATTTTATCCTTGGCCTAAACAGATCACTTAAAGTAGATTTAGGCACAGCAAAAGGGATGGCCATATTATGCAAAATGAGTTTTGGGAGCTTGTTGATCTCATTAAGAATCTCAGCTTTGCCTGATAATGTGAGGTTGCTTCTCTTATAGTAGATGACATTTCTCAGGAAGAGAAAAAAAACAACAACACAACAGGATAGCAAGTGAGTGAATATGAGATAATATGTTTTGGAAACACTTATGGCTGCAGAAATGTATACATAGTAAATATGTTACAAGGTGCTTGAACAGCATTAATTGATGATCTGGAGGCCAGTATAGCAGGCATGTCAGATTCACTATAACAATGAATTTTAATATTGTATGAATAGAAAACAGCTTTTGGCAAATTAATATTGTCCATCTAAGCATCCGTCTGTGATAACTGTGAACAACATAAGTGGTACATACTGTTTTTCAAAAAATACATTATCTTAAAGGTACCACTCTTATTCATATTATCTGCAAGTTTCTCTATTAATCTGCATTTCTGTTATGATATTACAGGTTTGAAATACAGTACTGTGTAATCCCCAATAGCATTATAACTGTACAGATAACTGTCTCAATTCAACATTCACATAATGTTCAAGCTGGACAATTCTGACTGTCATAATGTTTGTTTGCATCTCTTATTATTGTTTTTCTGTCTGTAACAAACACAAAAATCTCTTTCAATAAAAACAAATTTGAAAAGAAAACACTGGGTCTGACATCGGGCTTGCTCTCCTGGTGTCGGCATCAGGAGGCATATCAGCATTCATCAGTGGCGGACTCACAGAGTATGCATTTTTTATTATTTTTTTAACACTATACCCAACACTGGGGTTCAGTTTCTGGTGTCAGATTTGAGGAGGACGCATCAACATTCCTCAATGGTGGGCTCTCAGGGGATGCATTTTTCTAATACTATGTCCAACATCAGGGTTGGGATTCTTTTGTCAGTTTTGGGGAGGGGGCACATCAGCATGACAGTATGCCACCAGGGTGGGATTCCAGTGGACACTTTTTTTAATATAAAAAAGTCTGACACTAGAGTTGAGCTTCTGGAGTCAGAATTGGGGTGGGGAGGGGTACCAGCAGGCCACTGTGAAGGACTCCCACTGAGCAACACAAAGGTTGGACTTCCATGATGGAATCAGGGGGTGGGGGGGGAGAAACAACATTCCACTATGGTGTTGTCATGCTGTGGCCAAATATATGATCTACAGTATGTCTTATACCAGGGTTGGGCTCTGGTGTCTGACCAGGAGAATATGGTTTTCCCAAATGAATGAGCAAGTTAAACAGTTTCAAAAAACTATGGACAAAACCATTTTAATTTAATGAGTGGTGTGGGAATTGGCTTTGTTTCATACAGCACATGTGCATACATTGTTTTCATTTTTGTTTATTACTCTTTTTATTTTTTTTTTGTTTTCAAAAACATCAAAAGCACCACCCCAGGACACAATCTAACAAACCTAAATGTTTCATGTTTCAAAACCCATATTTTCTTAGTAACTGATAAACCAAAAAAGTCCTTTTTTCAAGTGTTTTAAAATATTGACCACCCAGCAGCACAATAATAATTGAATAAAATGTCATTAAATGTGGTAAGCCTTATGATCCTGCAACTTATAGCACACTTTCTAAATTTTATGTCCCTATATTCAATGGTGGCAGAGTTATAAGTGGCCAGTAATTGAGATTCTATATGGAAATGCCTTCTCAGCCTTAAATATAGAGGCATCATGTATGGGATAACACAAGGCAATAATGCATACCTCAGGTGGTTGTTAGGCCCAAGGCATAGCCAAGACCGCACACCCTGGAGTGAGTTATCCTACTTAAAAAAAGTGGCTTTTATTTGTTCAGAAAATATGCAGGTCAGATTAGGTGTGCTGTTATCAGACACTAAACTGTCACGTGGCATACTTCAACCAATCAGGTTGCAGGATTTTAATGGTCCCTTATGCAACATGCCACTATAATACATCAGCTACCTAGCTGGCAGGAGAGGAACCCAATGAACACATGGTCCTTTTTTCTCTCTGTCATTTCCTAGGTTCCATGTGTCCTCGTGTTTCGAGGGAGTAGCAAGTAAAGAGGGTGAAGATTAAGTGATTTACACATTGCCACAACCTGAACAAGCTCCGTGTTACGTTTGTGTTACACATGCCACAACCCTGAACAAGCTCTGTGTTACACGTTTGGCCATACATTTTGCTTTATAATATATGGAAGAAAAAATGTTTCATTTTTAATAAAAGTGGTCTTTCTGGACTGGACTGTTAACATGGTACAGTATGTTTGATTGAAAGGTATTCTGCAGCATATGGCAGGGTGTAACAAAATGTTGATACATGCAGAAGTGTATAACATCATTTTTCCTAAGACGAATAGAAGTGTAGTTAGAAGGATTTTCAGAAACAAAATATTACATATTTAATTCCCCCCATATTTTATATGATGGTTTAAGTGACCCGATTGCTTTCTGCTGGAACACACTCAAGCAAAGGACTGAAAATTGGCAGTAATGGTAGTTGTCAAAAAAAATCATCTAAAGGTCTGCCGATTGTTTTCAAATCTTGTATCTGGCATAAAAGCATAAGTGCACCAAGAAATGCACAGTTTTTGCCAAATCTGGTCCAGCTAAGATTGATCCCCAGTTATACATTACAAAACATTGTCAGTAAAGTATTGTTCTGCCTTTGTATCATTTTTCTGCCAAGATAAACTCTTGTTTCAAAAATAAATCATTATGCTCATTCAACATGAAATGGAATGGAGAGCAGCTGCTTGAGCCAAAGACATCAACAGCAGCTGGACATTGACTAATCCAAACAAACAGAGCTGGACCTATGAAGAAACCTGGTAGGCCAGCCCTTACAGAAAAACTCCCCAGTTTGTTATCCCTCATGAACTCCACCTTCAGCATCCATTTCACACTCCAGCTTACAACACAGTACCTCCCTGTTCTATTTCATTTTTGCTCAAACCTTTCCCACCCTTATACTGCAAGTCAGGTCAGTTCCTATTGTGATCACATGGAATAGTGAGTGATAACCATTTCTAACAGCAAAAGTATTGGGGGAGCATGTGATAGTTTTATGGTTAAAATGAGTAAGTGCTATGTGCTTTTATTTGTTGGTTGTAATGTCTATAACAGCAGTCAAAGCATTTATTGGTTGTAAAATTGAAAGGGGTTGGGAAACTGTGGCAAACCTCTCCTGAACTTCGTAATGGATTGTTCTCAGCTGGAGTACTGTGTGCGGTTTTGGAGTCTGCATCTGAAGAAGGAGAGGTGCAGGGTGAAGGCAGGGCAGATGAAGGTAACCAAGATAATGCAGGGACAGCAGGAAAGAACATATGAGAAGAGGTTATCTGATCTAAGCATGCACTTGCTGGAGGTGAGATGAGGAAAGGGGGATATGATTGAAACATACAGATACTTCTGTGGGTTAAATAAAGTCGATGGTGGGGAACTGTTCAGACTGAGTGGGAACATGAACACCAGGGGCAACTCCATGAAGCTGGAGGGGGCAAGTTTAAGAGAGAGATACCAGGAAGTACTTTTTTATGGAGAGGGTGGTGGAGGGGTGGAATAGGATGTCAGAGGAGATGGTCAGTGCAAAATCAGTGAGGGAATTCAAATGAGAGTGTCAGATACAACAGATTGGTAAAGACCACACCAGAAAAGGTGGGGGAGAGTGAAGAACCACTAGGACTCTTTCATTCAACATTAGTTAAATGAAGATGGGCAGACACAATGGGCAGCTTTCCTTTTTGTTGACAGGTTGTATGCTCTAGAACAAGTATAGTGTGCTTTCATGAGTCTGGTTTATCGCCTTGAGTTCAAGATTCTAGTTGCAGTGTTGCCCCCACCACCACCACCATGATGTTAATGAAGCATAAAGAGCTGGGTCCCCAAACACAGTTCAAATGAGTGGCACAAGGTGGTCCCAACAACCACTTTGTGCCACTGTACAAATTTGCATCTAGTGGTGCTTGGATAATGCCTTTTGGGATCTGATTGTCCTCCTATGGAAAGTCTCGCTATCCAGCTCTGAATCCAAGCTCCATCCAATCAAGTTAGGATTTCAGAGCCTCAATCTGATTTTGGGGAGGCGAGAGCAGATTTTGCATCTGAGGATTTGATTTTTGGATCTGACTCTTGAACAGCTGGAATTCAACGTGACTCAGCCAGTAGATCATTTAGATCTGATCGGATTCTATGGTTCTGATTTTATCCATATATGAGTTCTAAGATAATCAGATCCGTGACTGAATACCACCAATATGTGATGCATTCCAAAATCCAAACAAAGGGGGTACATCCAGTGGTATACAACTTTGCTGGATATTATCCAAGCACCACTGTTGCACCCCTTTATGCTACAATATATACAAAGAGGTCTCAAGCCTTTCTGTGCACTGGCACAAAGGGCATTGCACAGGCACTGAGAAAGGAGCAAGCAACAGCATACTAAAGAAGAACTGTGGCATGCAAAGATGCTTCTTATCCCCCAAACAGCTGTACTGTACACACACTGTGAGAAACAGTTCCACAGAGGTGCATAGGCATGCAGCTGCCCAGTGAGGAGACAACATAAGGCTGAGATCAGTGAGGGACCAATAAAAAAAGCATTATACTGTATATGGGGGAATAAGGCTAGGGATGGAGGTCCCACTGGACACCAATGTATTTATTTAAAATGTGTTGACCAGGAGAGGCACACTGAGCTGGAGCTCATTTCCAGGTGCAAACCTGGTGGAGGGGTGTTACAAGGTGGTAGAAAATACAGTAAGCAAAAATAGGCAAACAGAATGTACATTACCAAATAAAGCGACACGTGCAAAGTAGCACATAGAAAATCAGATCAGGCAAGGCACAACATTTACAAACTTGAAAGAATCTACAATGGTAAAAGTGACAAGTGTATTGTATATATAGGCCGAGATATTCAAAGGGGTTATGCCTGGCATAACTGAGCTGCACCAGCATAACCCCAGAAATATGCCCTGGGGCAATATTCAAAAGAGGGAATTGCACAGTGCAATTCCCGATGCACCGGGGAGCAAAGATGGTGTATGCGGCACATCTCCAGGGGGCGTGCCCATGCATATGCAGCACATCACAATATTTAGCCCAGGATGTGTGGTGCATCTGCTGGCACAACCCAGAGATGTGCCACATACCTGGGCTCAAAGTTGAGCCTGTAAAACCAGGATGCTGTAGTGCAGTGCACAACACAGCAGCCATTGGCCGTGGCCGGTAACCCCCCCAACACCGTGCACAAGCACCCACAATCGTCCCTGGTAGTCTAGTGGTTTCCCCCTCCCTGCCCATACCTCCAATCACTTGTAAATCTGAAAAAGATTTCCCTGGTAGTCTAGTGGTCACCCCCACCCACACTGGACCCCCAGCCCATCAAGTCCCCCCCCCATCATTGGCAGGCAGCAAACCTACCCGCATACCTCCACAGCATCCTGTCGAATGACAGCTTACAGTAACAACCGCAAGCCCATTGGTCCACACTGTGGACCAATGGGCTAACAGTCATTCACAAATATGTGATTGAAGTCATTCATTCACATATTTGTGAATGAGTATTACAGTATGCACTGCAAGCCCATTGGTCCACGGGGGGGAACCACTAGACTACCCAGGCTATTAAATAAAATTTAATAAGGCAATTGGAATTACAGGCAGGGAGGGGGGGGAACCACTGGTCCACCAGGGCAGTATATCATTGTCAAATTGGCCGATAGGTGGTATGGGATGGAGAGGGGAGTACTACTGCAGTCCCTGGTACGGGGACCACATGCTGTGCAGGGTGCCAGGCGCATTTCGCTGGCCAGCCCTGCACAACACATGCAAATGGAGCAATAATGACATGCAAATGGCCCCATTTGTGCCTTTCATGCATTATGTCTCCCTTTGCATATTGATGTCTGAATATCAGGAATTTGTGCACAGCATATCTCTGATGTGCTGGCGCATTTCCCATTCCTGGTATTCAGACCTGTCTGGGGGAATGCGCCGGCACATTGTATTTGCACAGCATGCATTATTTGATATATTCAGAAGAGATGCGCCATGACACATCTCTTTTGAATATGTTACGTAGTTGCTCCAGCGCAACTCAGTTGAGCACAGCGCAACCACTTGCACCATTGCCAGGTGCAGTTCTGAATATCGGGCCCATAGAATAATGCATAGGCAGGTGTGTGTTATGAGGTTTGTTTTACACACCAGAGTTGTAATGACCCATAAATCTCAAGACCAAAGCTCAACAGGTTTATGAGGTCATCACAGACAGGGTGTGTGTAAAAAAAAAAAAAAAGCATTCATTTCTGTGTTTTATTTTTTTATAATAACTGGTGCAAGGATTTTGCATCTGAAGAGTGAGTGCCAGCAAAACCTGGAGTAGGAGCAAGTGAAAATTTAAAAAAAGGCATCTTAGAGTTAACTTCTAAATACAAGTATTAAAAACTGCTGCCTATCTGATAGAGGGAGTAGGAATGAAAACAGACAGAAGTTTGCCCATGAGGTCACATTACCAGCAAGCAGTTAAAAAATATCAGATGGGAATGTAGTAATAACTGGGTTCATTGTCACACCTGGTTACTATGGCAAGGTTATTACAGAATCTGACACAACCTAAAAACAAGTTGTTAACAAGAATCACCAGTTATTACAACACAATATCAGATGGTACAAGGTATAACACTTCACAAAAGTACAAACATTTACTGTGTTAATGGTAGTATATTATTAATCATTTAATTAGTAGAACCTGGACATATTAAAGTAGAGATACAGATTTGCTAAAATAAAAAACAAAATTACTGAGAGAATGGGAATAAGTCACTAAAGCAGTGAAAGAGTGTGGGAGTGCAAAGGTGGCCAGGGGAAGATAATGTGCCATTCAGCCCCAATGTAAATGGCTAGCTGCAGGTAGGAGCAGGGTAGGGAGAAATGAGCAGATAGGAATGGCTACAGTGAGAACGTGAAGATGAGAGATTTATAGGGAGATGGCAATTAATCCAGGGAGTTGAAAAGTGGACAGAAAAGGACTGAGTAGCGGATTTTTAGTGAGGGAATTGGAAAGAGCAAGCATTAAATGAGCAAAGGGATTATGATGATGAGACAGAGGGAGTTATGAACGAGAAAAGAGGGAGAAAGGGAGGTAAGGGAGAAAAACAGGTAAATAGCAAAAAGGGTTCAATAGTTAGATGCAAGGGGGTCTGCCTTAGCACCAGGAGCCTGGGTAATAAAATCAGCGAACTCCAGGCGATGATAGCAGACACTGAGGTTCCATGTTAAATGGGCGAAGTAATAAGAGTGAACGTTAAAATGACGGTGCAGTAACAGCGATGGTCAGTTAGTTGACTGCACACTACAGTGAGGCACAGAACGGCTACTTTCCATCTTCACTGGCTGCCTACCGACAGGTAAGTGTGCTTAATCCACACCATTTAAGTACTGTTGTACCTGTAGGTGTCTCTTATCTGAGGTAGTCTCCTTGTTTAATGCGGGGGGCTATGCCCCCCCATATTTTATTATCTAACTCCATGCCGCACTCAGATAGTAAGGATCACAGTGTCAGTGCAGTCGCTCATGTTGTTCATGCACCATTAATGGGCAGTTGCTGAAATTACTGTCGCTGTTTTCGACTCGCCCAAATGTGTTCACCCAAATAACTTTGCCCATTTCACTTGATACCGACACTGAGATGGACCTTGTGGCCATCACAGAAACTTCAGCCTCAGAAAATAACTACTGGGGCCTCAGAGTCCCTGGGCATACAATGTTCAGGAGGGACAGAGGAAAAGGTAAAAGGGGAGGCATGGCCCTTTCTTTCAGGGATGATATTGAGGTTGTGGAAGATGGGTGCATCAGGGGTAGTACTGAGTAGAAAGAGTCTCTGTGGGTATAACTCATGGCAAACCCAAGGCAAGAAGCCATGGCTTGAGATGATCTACAGCCTGCCAGGGTAAGGGGAGGAGAGGAACAGGGAGCTCGGGAAAGAACTAGAAAGGGGAAGTGGCAAAGGGGTAAGTAGTGGTAGTGAGTCATCTGAACCTGCCAGATATCTGTTGGGATGTTCCAGCAGCCAGGAGCACCTGAAGTCAAGCCTTGCTGTATACATTCCAGGACAGTTTACTGGTACAGTTAGCTAAGGAACCCATCAGGCACACTGACATTCTCCATGTGGTGCTCACCAACTCAGAGGTGGTAGGAGTTGTGAGTGTAGGGGAGATGATAGGAAATACTTCTTCACTGAAAGGGTAGTGGACACCTGGATCAGCCTCCTATGGGAGGTGATTAGTGCTAAAACAGTAACAGGATTCAAGCATGCATGGGATAGACACAAGGGGACATTCTGCCGACAACTTCTATGTTTCTATGAGAAATGAGGAGGCAAAGAGGACGGTTAGGGATGCAAAAGCAATCACTAAGCTGCATATTGCAAAGGGGTCAAGAGAGGAGAAAAACATTTTCTTGAAATATATTAGTGGAAAAAAGGAAGGAAGGAGGGGAACTTGTTAGGCTATCTGAGAGGGGTGGGGTTATAGAGGAGAACTTGCAAAAGGCTGTCGGCCTTAATGATTACTGTTCTTTTGTCTTCATATGAACATGTGAACATACTGTACAATGATGCCAGCAGTTACAGGCCTTATGGTCTATCAAGTCTGCTCGAGTATATAGCTCTCAGTGTTGAGTACTAATGCTGTCCCCCATCCCTTTCCTTCCTTTCCTCCTTGGTTGTACTGTGTGAGTTATCACCATCCCCCGCCCCGGCTCTGATTTTGCCCATGACCTTGTCCCACCCCCTCTTAAAGCCCCCTACTGATGTATGCAAAACCAATTCTTCAGGCAATGCAGTCTAAGCTGTCACCACTCTCTCCGTGAGAAAGTCCCTCCTCATCTCTGTTCTGAACCTCCCCCCTCCAATTTCAGACTATGACCTCTTGTAGGCCCATCTTTTCTATACCTAAACAGACCCTCATGGCTACCCCTGTTTATGTCCTTCATGTATTTGAAAGTCTCAGTCATATTGCCCCTATCTCTTCTATCCTCCATATTGAGCTTCTGTAACCTATCATCGTAGGGCTTATCTCTCATCCCACTTATCATCCTGGTTGCCCTTCTCTGCAGCCCCTCCAACAGTCTGATGTCCCTTTTTAAGAAGGGGCACCAGTACTGCACACAGTACTCCTGGTGAGTCCTCACCAGAGCCCTGTACAGTGGCAGAACCACCTCTTCACTCCTTGATGTAATTCCCCTCGACATACACCCCAGCATCTTGTTGGCCTTTGCTGCCACCTTCGTACACTGTGCAGAATGATTCATATGGTCAGTGACAAGCACCCCCAGATCTTTTTCCTCAATGGAGACTGACAACTGCACACCCCCAGCTCGTAGATGTAGTCAAGATTCTTGTTAGCAAAATGCATAATTCTGCACTTCTTTGCATTGAATCCCAACTGCCAGATGTATGACCATCTCTCCAATGTTTCTACAGTAGGTCTTTCTGCAGTATCTCCCTACCCCGACCCCATCCACCATTGCTCCCATTTTGGTATCATCAGCAAACAAACTTATCTGACTCTGGATCCCGTCTGCCATATCTGCTACGTAGATGTTGAATAATGCTGGTTCCAACACTGACACAAGCACACGCTCGTTCACTGCCAGATCCCGCTCATTTCCTGAGGTCCTCTTGGGTGCAGCAGAGACGAGTGGAGGGCAGTTTTGGTCTGGAAGAGCATAGGAGGGGGCGGGATTTGGGGAATGGAATCCACAATGCCATTCCTTCCATCTTGCCCCGAGGCAGCTTGAAACTGCCTCTGCTCATCTCTGCTACACCAAGAGGACCTCAGGGAATAAGCAGAGCTGGCTGGCAGTCAATGAATGGACATGTGCTTGTACAAGTATGCACTCATTCACTGTCAGCACAGTCGGATGGGCAGCCAGCTGTGGCAGAGAGGGATGGCTGTTCTGCTTGCCCACTCAGGGGTGGGATGGGGGGAGATGGGTGGCAGTAGTACCTGCCAGGGTGAGGGATTGGGGGGTCCACTAGACACCAGGGAAGGATAATAATTTGGGGACACTTAGTTATTTCATTTAATCAAAGGGGATCGGGGATAGGGAGGGGGATTCAAAAGGAAGCTTTAGAACTGTATTTTTTTACTTACAGGGGATCAGTTGGGGATAGTGACAGGGGTCTGCTAGATACCAAGGAAAAGTGGTAAAACAAAAAAAACAAAACAAAAGCTGCATATTATTCTAAAAGGTTTGGATAAGGAGCGAATAAGCATCCAGACTTTTTTTCCTTATCCAAGCCTTTTAGAACCTCCAAACCTTTTGAGGTTCACCCATCCCTGGTTCAAAAACCTCCTTCTAGTGCAATATGGCACATGGTGAGGCAAACTGGATACTGGGATGCATCAGACAGGGTTTCACTAGTTGTAGGTGGGAGGTGATACTGCCATTGCCAGTCATTGATACAGCCACTACAGCAGGGGAACCAGCACACTCAAAAGAGACTGGAAGAGTAAATTAGTTGCATAAACATTTTGTTTGCCTCAGTGCCATCAAAAGACAAATATACACACCATCCAGTTCCTACACATCTGGGCACAAACAAATGCGGCGCAGGAAAGCCGGGCACAGTCAAAAGCCCACAAGTAATGACAGCGCCTGGCAATCACACTGCAGACACTGAGGGCGCAACGGACTGTTGTGTGGACTGATGAGAGCAGCTTCTCCCCCTGCACCCACTATTACGTTGGGGGGGTTGCACCCCCCCAGCATTAACATAATCACCTCCACACCTGGGCACATCGGGGAGTGGGAGGCAAAGTGATGCCCTCACCGCACAATGCCCACGAGTCCTGTGTGCCCACTTGAGGTGCGCCCACATTATGGCGCCCTTGTTCCCGTGCTCTTTTAATGGCATACCTACCAGTCTATAGTCCTGATCTCGTTTGAGTGCACTGGTTCCCCTGCTCTAGCTGTCTGTTACTGAAGGAAACTGCATGTCCCTTTTCCAGCTGCACCACGGACCACTGTGTATGTAGTGCAATCCCTTTCCTGCTCTGTCTGATGGATTCAACCACACCTGGAGTACTGTGTACAGTTTTGAAGCCCATATCTAAGGAAAGACAGTGAAAGGTTATACACTATTCATCAGAGGCTACAAAAGTGATCCAAGGGCAGTAGGGTAGGTTTTACAAGGGATACTGAAATGCACAGTACTCTCTCAGAAGGACAAGAGGGAACAGAAGGACATGACAGAAACATGCAAATACAAATGGAGATATAATAGGGTGGATGGCACAGAGTTCAGGCTGAGGAACAGCACAACCATCAGGGGGCACAAACTTAAACTGGAAGGGGGAAATTCAAAAAAAGGACATTAGAAATAGTGCTGATTGGCAACCAAGTCTCAGATCTCAGGCAGCTGTAACACATACCCATGCTGAAGCATGCTGCAGAATCACCCTCAGTGCAGTATAGATCCCGTTCCCAGCAGCAGACCTGTTCACTTATGACCCTCAGTCACCAACATTATCCCTGCTGGAAAAGGGACAATCTCAGTAGGGGGACTGCAGCAGCACTGCTCCCCCACCGAACACTCCATTTCCATTTAGTTCAATGATATTTAGAATGACAGTGACATGCACTCTGGCTCCACATGATCAGGCACTTCGCTGCCCCATCCTGTAGCATAATCCCTGGAGCAGCATGACCCCACAATCTTGGTTTGTCCCATACATCCTCGCAAGTCAGAGCTTGTGGGAAATGAATCAGCAGAGGGGGTGTGATAGTGTCAGTAGGTGACCAATCTCAGGTAAGGGTCAGGTTAGGGCTTGTGGGAACATACAAGTAGAGATGACACCTACCTTGACATCACTCCAGGCTACCAATCATAATTTTTGTGAATTTTGCTTTTGTTTTGTCCCCTCTGAATAAGGTGTCTGGGAAATTGGGCTCACAATCAAAACACTCTCCTGTTCTGCCACCAGGCTGCAAGACGTACATACCAGTGATCAGTACCAGGATGGAGCTGGATGACAGGGTCTAGGCCCCTGTTGCTGGTGAAAGGGGATTTGTTTTAAAGTAGCACTGCCACAGCAAGGCTCCCCTTCATGGTTCCAGAATGTAGATGTCCTGTAAAAAAGATAGTTAATAGACAGATAAAAATAAACTTACCATACTGTTACACTGGCTTTTCTGTCTTTTCTCTGCTTCCTGTATTTTCCTTGGCTTTGCCCTGGGCTGGACATCTGATGAGGATTTATTTTTTCCCTTTCTTCTATTCTTTTCTCCCCACCCATGGCAGCTTTATATCCATGCCTTCAGATCCCAGGATAGGTCTGCAAGAGGGGTGCATAGTGTAGTGACCTCCCAACTGGGAGATCAAATAGAAAATAAAACTCCTCTGCTGCCATCTAAACTGGTGACCCAGTACTTTTTCCCTGGCTGCTTTAGCCAGCTGGAGTGATACTGGGGAAATATTTATTTAATGAATGAGGGACTGCTTGCCCTTGGAGACCCAGTCCATAGGCCCAAATACCTTTAAAGCACTCTGATCCAATAATTTAAGGGCCTGGTCTTCGGGCAGAATATAGTGCTCAAAATGTGTTTATACTCTGTCACTGTCGGACAACTAGGAGAGCAAATACATGCCCCAGCAATGGGGCTTATGTTTATAGCACCCATTTTCCCTCATTGGGCTGCTGCTAACTTAAGCAGTGTTGGGGGGCTAGCAGGAAGAAAACAGAGTGTCTGGTGGTGGGGGTCCTAAGCCACAATTAGCTGGCCAGAAATACCTATGCCCAGCCAATGCCAACACCAGCTCCATGAAGGGAGCCTTCTTAAAATCAATTAGGCCCTTTCCCCATAACTGCTGATGCTGACAACAGTGTGTTGGGCAGCCAGCATGAGAGTAGGGCTCTTAATTGCTGTGCTCTGCTCCTCAGAGCTGGCTTTGCAAAAAACGAAAGTTTGGCTTCTCTTCCTGTTCTGATGCTAACAACAGGTCAGAGGGGGAGTAAGGAAAGTCCATGTTCAGCTCTGCACCTCAGACCTTATAAAGGACTAGAGTATCAGCAGCAGAGGGTGGGTGATGTAAGGCATTTCATGCAGCTGTACAGATGGGGCTTCCATTGGAGTGGGAGCCCCGAGTGCAAATAGTCACTTATTGCAGCTATAAGGCTGCTGCTGCTGATGATACTTCATAGCTGACTAATGGGTGAAAAAGCCCTACGAGGTACAACTGTATCTTTTCATGTATGAGAAGTTTCTGCCCATCAGCTAGCTCAGAAGCATCATCTTTATCAGCCTTCTCACCATTGCGTTTTCACTTACATACCTTCTGCAGGCTCAGTTCCATTAGCTGCTGTAACAGACACCTCACTGGCCCCTACACTGTTGGAGCAGCACCAGGATGTTTGCTTTGTGCATGTGTGCATGCAAACATAAAAATATTGCAAAAGAAAAGTGTTAGAAAAATGTTAGATGTGCACCTTTATAATGTTTTCCTCACTGAGAGAGATTTTTTTGAATTTGTATTTTTTCAGTAAGTGTGCCATACAACATAATAGGTAATTGAACATTACACATTCAACATTACAGTTACTAAAGCATCTGTACATAAAAAATCATTTTAGCATCAGGATTTGATGATTAACAGTTTCTGGTGCTTTATCTGGAGGGAATACAATGTCAATAAAAGTCTGTTCAGATGTATGCCTCATATGCTGGGCCTCACAAGACCTGTGAAGCAAATTAAAATAGGCCATGTATTCAGAGATAATAAATGTAACTTTAACAGTTACTGTGCCCACAAGCCTGATACGGGTTATAGAGACTCATAAGGCTTTATATACTGTACCGACTCCTCCATTAATCACGCTTTTCATTTACTGTCTAAAAATTTTTAAGTCTCAAATATTCAGCAAAGAAAGTGAACATCATTTTTATGCCTTTAACCTAGCCCAGTCCTGCATACTCTATTAAATATTTTTAATAACTTACAGCATGAAATAGAAGTAATAAAATTACCTATTTTTGTTGATGTACTGGATTCTAATGCCGACTATACAGTAGGGCTGGGCAGACTCTTTTGTGGAAGTCATGCTCGCTCCATGCACAGGCGGCCGGCGGCATCCAATCAGGCAACAGACAGTCACCTGACCCTCCCATGGTATATAACCATGCTGAGTGTGCAACGTGACCCAGGTGAGAAAGGAGGACTGTCAGAGGAGCAGGAGCACCCTCGGCAGAGACGCCGCCAGAAAAAGTTGCCAAAAAAACCCAGAAAAAAACCTACAAATATAAAAAAATATATATATGAAGGGAGGTAAGAGAAACTAGGTAGAGTCAGAGAAAGAAGACTTACCGGGGTGAGGGGGAGGAGAGAACCTGATCGTCGTGGGAGGGTTATGGTGGGTCGGGAGTCGGGACTTGGCGGGACTGGAGAAAGGAAGAATTTGGAAGGACTGGGGAGATAGTGGTGGCCTGGGTGGCTGCCGGTAGGAGATGCAAAAGGCAGGCAGTGTGGCAGTGTGACTGTATGTATATGAGCAAGGACAGGCTGGCAAAATCTTTGACTTGTGCCATTGCAGAAGATCCAGAGGAGAGAGAGAGATAGAGAGAGAGAGAGAGAGAGAGAGAGAGAGAGAGAGACTACTGGAGGCCCAAGAGAAATTTTACAGTTACAGAAAATCCCAAATAAACTTTTATTATTTTTTTGGCCTCAGACAGTGTAGCTGTGTATATGAGCAAGGGCAGGCTGGCAAAATCTTTGATGTGTGCCATTCCAGATCCAGAGGGGAGAGGGAGAGACTTCTGTGGGGGTCCAAGAGAGATTTTACAGTTACAGAAAATCCCAAATGAAAGTTTTTTTCTTTTCTTGGCCTCAAACTTTGTAGCTTACTGTGTATATGAAAAAGGGCAGGCTGCCAAAATCTTTGACTTGTGCGATTCCTGATCTAGAGGAGAAAGGGAGAGACTACTGGGGGTCCAAGAGAAATTTTACAGTTACGATAAAATCTCAAATTGTTTTTTCCTGGCTTCAGGGTGGCTGTGTATACAGGGCAAGGGCAGCAGGCTGACAAAATAAATCTTTGACTTGTGCCTTTAAGATAGGAGAGAGAGAGACTGCAGGGAGGCCATGAGAAATGTAACAGTCCCAGAAATCCCAAATACATTTTTTTTCCTGGCTTCAGTGTGGCTGTGTGTACAGGGCAAGGGCAGCAGGCTGGCAAAATAAATCTTTCAATTGTGCCATCCAGAGGTGAGAGAGCAAGACTGCAGCGAGGCCCATGAGAAATTCAAAAGTCCCCAAAATCCCAAACAAACATTTTTTTCCTGGCTTCAATGTGACTGTGTGTACAGGGCAAGGGCAGCAGACCAGCTAAATAAATATTTGACTTGTGCCACCCAATCATGATCACTTGTTAATGTTTATTCATGATTTCATGTATTAAAAAAAAACAAATACTGTTTGGGCGAACAACGTACAAGTTGATGAGCCTGTGCTGCTGGCTGTGGGTGGCCCAGAAGATAATCTGACTGTGTGACTATGTAGCAGGATGTTTACACTACAACACAAGAAATGTACAACTACACACAAGTGTCATCATCATCATCACACATTCCCCATTATTCTTCCTTATCATCATTAGTTTCATAGTATATCGCGTTACATTACGTATAAGCATTAACCAACCCCAGTGTGGGACTGTGCTGCGTGTTGCTATGCACCAGATGTGTCTGCATCTCCAATTCAAATTCTGAGGCACACTTAACAGTTGCTGAATTTGGTCACTTAATAGTAACTGTACTGTAGGAGTCAGTCAGGTAATCTTGGGAGGAAATGGTGGTGGACTACCATGCTGTCGGTGTGCTGTGTACAGTCACAAGTCACGACAGTAAATTTGTCCCTGACCTGTGGGTGTAGGTGGGAGTCATCAAAAGAACATCACGTTAGTTAGAGGGTTCTTAGTTTTTTTACAGGTTATAATACTAAAGATATAGATATTTGCATCTGTCTGTCTCTCTGTCTCTGTCTCTCTCTCTCCATCTCTCTGTCTCTCCCAACACGCTCACGTCACAGACTGAAGCAGGATATGCCATCATTACAGGCCATCCATTAAGGGGCTAGTAGTGACTGATTGCTTTTTCATTTAGCAGTTTTACATTAATTTTTATACAAATAATTCATTAAATTATTTCCTTTGGGCCTCTGTGTCAAATGTGATCGAATGTGGCCACTTTTATGCATTTCTTTGCATTTTTTCAAATATTTGTCAATAAATCAGAACTAATCAGAACAAATGAGAACTTCACCGTGTTCTGGTTCTTATCTAATAAGGGTCAGACCTTCACTGAGTTCTCCCAGCCCTAGTATACAGTAACTGCATTGTCAGTTTCTGACTATGACTGCCTCATGGCTGGTGCCATTTTAACTATATACTACATGTACTGTACAGAAAATGATCCATATATTAGATGAAAATCACAGTTAGGACTTGGGTAACACAACATTTACTTGTGTTTCAAATTGAGTAAGCTTATGACAGAATTGTTGACTATCAGTCTGGACAAACATGCTGTTTTAACAGTCCAACTAGCCCTGTCCATTATTCATCCTCCCTCTTCATATAGATCAAAATTTAAGCTTCTTCATCCTTTGAAGCCTTCTAAAGTTATGTGGCCATCTTTAAAGCCCATCTCCTCACTTCCTTGTGGTCTTTAAATTGATTTGTTTTCCCACCATATGAGACATAGAAGCAGGCCAGTGCCAACAAAGAATGTAAAATCCCCAAACTATGCTGTTGTCATTGTACTCAGTCAAATGGCTTCCTCTTTTTTCTAATGGCAAAAAAACAATCTGGGATCATTCGTGAATCCTGGCCTTCATACTGGAGTGGTTGATTGTTCTTGGCCATTAGGAGAAAGTTTTCTACCTCTAGCCCTGTTGTCTCTATTTTTCTATTCATATCCCTCACTGCTTCAAGGACCGATTCCCAAGATGGTTGTCACCTGACTGACTGGGGTTGCTGGCTCCTATGCTCCCCAGTGCCCCCAGCAGGGCCTGTTGCTGCTATGGGCCCCACTTTTGAACCCCCCCTCTCCTACTCCTCTTTTGATGTCCTATCTTGATATACATGATATCAAGAGATTCCTGAAGTCAGTATCTTCTTGTATCATGTGACATGATCAGGTAATGTATCTCTGTTTTTAAAATGTAATGTTAAGTGTGGTTTAGTTGGAGCTGAAATAAAGAATGTGTTGCCATATGTGTGGCTCTCTAGTGCCCCCCATAAAGGAGATTTTAAACAACTAGAATAATAGATAGGAAGTCATCAATAACAAGGCTGGAATTCCACAAAGGGATTCTGATGACATCATAAACCACAAGAGCAAAGCTTGATTCACCAAAATCCCAACACGGAATAACAAGCCTAATTACTGATAGTTTCCTGTCTGTTATTTTTTTGTAATATATGGAACACTCCAAACATTTCATCTCATAATACCATCGATCTGATGTCAGAATGATAATATTATGACTTTCTGAAGTCGGTGCAATGGAATTATGAGTTTTTGATGTCACTGATCCCCTATGAGAAAAATGACACCCATTTATTACAAAATAGTTCATCCACCAACTGTTTAAGAAACAAAACATAGAAACATACAATTTGATGACAGATACAGACCACTTGGCCCATCCATGCTGCTCATTTTTCTCCCTGCTTATACTGTCACCGTAGACCCTACTTGATCAGTGGCTCCCTCCCCCCTTTTTTCCCATTAATACTTCCTTGTATCAATCCCATGGATACTTCAAGCCCACCACAGTTTTTGCCTCCCCACCTCCACTGGAGGATTGTTCCAGATATACACCACTCTTTCCGTGAAGAAGTAATTCTTCATATCTCTCTTAAATTTACCCCCTTTCAGCTTTATTGCATGTCTTCTTGTTCAAGTGCATCTTTTCCTCTGAAAAATGCTCCCCTTCTGTACATTATTTACCCCATCTGAGGTATTTATAGGTCTCTGTCATATCCCCCTCACTCTACTCTTCCATGGTATACATACTGAGGTCCTTCAGTCTCTCCTCATAGAGCTTCTGATGCTGACCCTGCAGGATTTTAATTGCCCTGTTCTAGACTACCTCCATTCTGTCTATGTCCTTCCAGAGATACAGTCTCCAGAACTGGATATAGTACTCCAGTTGCAGTCTCACCAGTGATCAGTACAGTGGCAACACCACCTCCCCCCTTCTGCTGGTGATACCCCTCCCTCCATATGCACACCAACTATGTAGTCGCTTGTCTATTTTGTATGTAATTTCTGTGATGTGGAACCTTTGTAAAGGAGTATCTGACTCAAAGGTACTTTCTGAAACCTTTAATAAATAAATAAAATAAATAAATATCCCACTGGCCTTACCCACTGCCTTGTCACACTGCCTCATCACCTTGAGATCACCAGATATGATTGTTCCGAGGTCTATTTCCTGTTTGTTGACCATTAATACCTCTTCTCCCATATTGTACTCCACCCCTGGGTTTAAGTGTTCTAAGAACATGATTTTGCACTTTTTCACACTGAAACCCAGCTGCCATGCCCTTGACCTCTCCTCAGGTTTTTTCAGATGCTCTGCCCATTCTTTCCAGCCTCTCTGGAGTTTCTACCCTATTGCAGATTTTGATGTCATCCACAAAGAGACACACTTTCCCTTCCAGCTCAGCTGCAATGTCACTTACAAAGACATTAGAGGACAAGACCCACTATTGAGCCCTAAGCACCCCACTGGTCACTCACCCTTCCCCGGAGTGAACTCCATTTACCACCACCTTCTGTTGCACATGCTTTAACTAATTTGTTACTCAGTTTACCACCTTTACACCCAGCCCTAAATGCTCAGTTTCCTTATGAACCTCCTATGTGGAACAGTGTGGAAACCCTTACTGAAATCTAAGTGTGCCATGTCCACCCACCCACCCTGATCTATTTCCCTGGTCATGCAGTCAAAGAACTCTGTCACATTTGTTTGACATGCCAGCCTGGTGGCGCTGAGGTGCTGGATGCCTTACCTCGTGGCACACTGGTGACTCGGGTTCGGGAATGAGCCTGGGCCATCGGAGGTCATGGGGGAAGGTGGAGCTGGATGGAGCTGCTGACAGGCAAGCTCTCCTCTCTGGGGAGGTGCAAGGGGCTTCCTCTGGCTGATGGCTGCCACCTGGTGGAGGCTGGGGGCAGCACAGGCCAGGAGGAGCCAGGCATTGGGCCTGGGGTGGCAGGAAAGGGGCCATTACCAGGACTGTGGGACTAATGCATGCCTCCACATGCATGTGTACCAGGGCCATTGCCAAGATTTTCACAAGGGGGGTTCTTTTTATGCAGTCTGAGACTTTTCAAAAAAAGCTTTGGGTCTTAGGGCCGCCAGTACCCCAGAAGCCATGGGATCCTAGAATTGCTCTGTGGTGCATTTTGTGGTTTACTTTGAAGCTAAGGAAGTCATATCTGAGATCTCCTACACCCCTTGCTCTAAACAAAATTATTATCTAGCTGGCTGCAGGGTGAATACATATATGTTCTCAGTACCGGAGGGCAGCAAGATGCTGTCAATGTAATATACCTAAGACATTGTCTCAGATAAGTTATGAGTTTTAATATCTGCAGCTGTATCTACTGATGTGTAGAGAAGGGGTCTGGGGGCTACCTGGCCTCAGAAGCTTTGAGATACTAGATGCTCTGTGGCTAATTCTGTGTATTATTTTAAACCAGAATAACTCATCTGTGAGCTCCCCTCCACTTCCTGCTCTCAGGACAATTATTACTATCTAGGTGGCTCAGATTGTGTGTGTACACGTGTGTGAGTATTTATAAAATGGTAAGCAAAGTAAATAAATCCAGCATTCTGATTATATAAAACACATCACATGACCATGCATATATCAGAGCATGACTGCACACCTTCACTTTTACTCCCTTCAAAAAGAATTTTGCCATTTTATAAGATAGATAATCCACTCTAGGATGTGTGGTCACGCTCTGATATACACACACCTTGGGTGGTTGACACACTTGGCCTGCGGTCTCATGCATAACAACACACACCAAGGCGTGCGTATATCAGAGCATGACCACACACCTTAGAGTAGGTTATCTATTACATATATAGATATATAGATAGATATATAGAGAGAAAGAGCAAATGCTAATACACTGAACCTCAGTGCAGAGTCTGCAGCTGGTTTTGGCTGGGTATTGTATGCTACTAACTTACTGCAGTGCTGGCTTGCTACTAGGACTGGGTCTGGATCTGATAGGCCCCAGAAACTATGGGTTATGTTATGCTCAGTGGTGCACTTTTATGGCTTATTTTAAGACTAAATAATTTGTATCTGAACTCCCTCTAACCTTTGCTGTAACTCCCACCATCCACAACTCAATATACCATTTAAGTAATTGAGTCAGTGCAACATGGCCTATAGCAAGGCTAGCAGGATGCTGTGATGTATTGGTAGGGGTATTGATAGCAGAAGAAAGGAGGTAATACTTCCCCTCTATAGATCCCTGGTGAGGCCTCACCTAGAGTACTGTGCCCAGTTCTGGAGTCCTCACCTCAGAAAGGATAAGGATAGGCTGGAAACAGTGCAGCACAAAGTAACTAAAATGATTCAGGGACAGCAGGGCAAGTCCCATGAGGAGCACCTCAAGGCACTAAATATGTACTCATCGAAGACCAGAAGGGAGAGAGGAGATATGACAGAGATCTTCAAGCTCCTGAAATGAATTAAAGTGAACTGTGGGGTACTATTTAGCCTGAGTACCAATTCGCAGTCACATGGAGATGAATGGAAATTAACAGGAGGTAGGGTCAGGAGATGTGAGGAAGTACTATTTTATGGAAAAGGTGGTGGAACTTTGGAACAGTCTGTCAGCTGAAATGGTGGGTATAAAAACTGTCAGAAGATTCAAGCAGAGCTGGGACATAATGAAGGAAATAGTGGTTACTGGAGGCAATAGAAACAAGGAGGAGAATAGAGAGAGGATGGGAAGGGTTAGTACCCTGGAGAAATTGTAGGTTCCAGGGATTATAGAGAACTTGGGCAGACTGGATGGACCTCTGGTCTTTTTCTGCCGTCATTGTCTATATTTCTATGTTTCTATTCTAGGCATCCTGCTTGGAAAAAAATCTGTAACATAATTCTTAGTTCAATACTGAGTACTACAATTGTTGCCCCCACTCTATTCTCCAATGTGGTAAGTATGACAAAGGGAGTGAGGGGAAAAGTAATTTGACAGTGGCGAGGATTTCCAGTGCAAAGTTACTATCTCTTAAATGCCTACCCCCAACCCCACCCCACCTTGCTTCCAAAAGTACAATGGGTATATTCAAAACACTGAACTGTAGCAACAAATGACATTCTGCTGGCACATGTGGTCATCTGAAGAAAACACATCACAACTTATTTGATTTAATGGCATCTGGCACAGATGACACAGACACAAGTGGAACTGAATGACAATGAAAATGGGACCACAGTGAAGACCTCTCTGAACAGCACAATTAGTGAGGTGGCAGTGTAGATCCCAGCCAGACCCTTCCAAACACTTACAATGCCTTTCCACTGTGGTACCACTTTTGCTTTTCTTATGAAAAGTTAAAACAGGCATATGAAACAAGACAACTTTGCTTTTTGTATAGAGGGATTTAAATAATTTATTTCTAAATTTTCAGCCAGTCTACAAAGCTCCTTGGCCAACTGTATAGCCTATCCATTGATATACAATTATTAAGGGACACATCTTCGGCAATAGTGGCCAGCAAAATTTACCTGCCGGTGACTGATAATATTATAAGTCGAGGTCCTCTACTTCTTCTTTGCTCTCCTGGTGACGTCACCTCTAAGCCTGCCACCATGCTCCATCTTTCTACAGTGCTAGCTGACAGCGTGAATTGTAGGCAGTGGCTGTGCTGTATTGAGGTCACATTCACAATGCTGATGTGAGCTCCAACTGACCAGCCAGTCATAGGGGGAGGGTGCGGAGAAAGACTCAGAAAGCAGCTCCAGTCATCTTACTGGTACTGAGGGAGCTGATTGGAAGCAGATGGGAGGAGGAGGAGGCACATGCAGAGAGAAAGTGCTGGGGTTCATCATGTGTGCATTAGCACTCTGTAACAGTAAAAAGAAAGAAACAGAAATGTTGAAAAATGTTTACAAATAATGAAAAATAAAGGGGGAGTTTCAAAAGGGGGGTTCTTTCAACCAGACGAACCCCTCGGTAACGGCTATGCGTACCCACTCCTGGGGCCACTGGGGTAAAATCAGAGGAAAAAGCCAGCAGTAGGGATGGCAGCCGACTCCCCTGCAGGCTTCCTTTTCCTGGGTTGGGTGTTAGAAAGCCCCGTAATTCCGGTGATGGAGCTGGGGGTCGGTCAGATGGGGGTGTCCAGAGGATGACAAGAAAATGTTAAATGATAAAAAAAAACATTTGTCTGACATGACGGGCCCCCCCCCGCCATTAATCTGTATTACCTCAAGTGTTGTAAGCCACTGGATTCAAGATACTCCTCAATCCTTTCCCTTTTTTTTTAACTTTATTTAAAGAGTCAGCACAGAATACATGACATGCAGATCCAATCAAATCTTGTTACATATTCCAGTAGTTAAAGATAAAAAGAGAACAATAGCCTGGCTCAGTGGCACTGAGGGTTGAGGCGCTGGATGCTGAACCTCGCGCTATGCCAGTTACCCAAGTTCAGAAGTGAGCCAAAGGGTGCCAGGAGTCGGCAGGGGTGGGTTGAGGATTGAGCACCCATTGATGTGCTCTCCTCCCCAGGGAGGGAGGGAGGGTTGGGGTGGTCCGACATGCCAGCAGCCCCTGATGGAGACCAGGGGGCACTGCAGCATGTAGGGCAGCACGTGATTAGCATGGCTGATGCAAGGCAGGGTTGCTGTGTGCCATTGCATCAGGGCATGTGCCATGCACAGGGGGAGAGATCAGAACAAGGAAATCCCGGTTCATGGGGTAGACGATGGCACCAGCCCCCATGCCCACAGCCAGGTCCGTCCTGTTTGGCCTTTCAGGTTCCTCCGCCTGGGCCCTCACCTACAGTCAGAGTTTACAAGTAAGTGCGCCCAAAGAGGATGAGTGGCCCCACCCTGGAGGGGTTAAGCTGGGGTTGCCAGCTGCAGGACAAGGGGGAGGAGAGAGGAGGCTCAGACAGGAGGACTTTGTGCAGGGAAGGATCCTGTCGCATGCCCGAGAGAGGCCCCGTGGACCGCGACCAGGAGAGAAAAATAATTGAAAAAAAAACAAAAAAACAGAACAATGGCAACTGTTGGATGTGAGTTGAGAGTAAACAACTCTTAAGAAATTAAAAAGGCACCATAAACTC
Organism: Neoceratodus forsteri; assembly: GCA_016271365.2. NCBI lineage: Eukaryota > Metazoa > Chordata > Ceratodontiformes > Ceratodontidae > Neoceratodus > Neoceratodus forsteri. The sequence continues at coordinate 1,271,634,334 of CM057453.1, forward strand.
AACCATTTATTATAATTAAAAGAAATTTAATGTGTTATGTCGGCCACCACCAGTATCCACTATCACTATTTCCTAAAAGGTTGGGAACCAGGAGAACCAAAGGGCCTGTTCCAAAGGATTCCACAATGGCAGGGACGAGGAATTAACCTCCTGTCACACCTCTACAGGCAGGATGCTCTCAAGCCTTTTCTTAAGAAGTGTCTCCATTAGCTTCCCCACCACCAACATCAGGCTGACTGGCCTGTAGTTGCCAGCTTTCTCCCTGTCACAGCTTTTGTGAAGTGGGACTACATCTGCCTCCTCCAGTCCTCTGGAACCACTCCTGTTTCCAGTGAGCTGTTAAACAGGACTGTCAGATGTGCAGCCAGTACCTCCCTGAGCTCCTTCAGTACCCTTGTGTGCATCCTGTCTGGCCCTACAACTTTGTCCACTTTCAGATTTGTGAGTCAATTCAGAACTTTCTCCTCTGTAAAGGAACTTGGTCTACCGCCCCCATTCAGTGGCCCTGATGCTTTAATGTGGTCCATTCCCTTCCCCTTCCTCTGTAAAAACTGAGTAAAAGTATTTGTTCAGGATATCATCTTTTTCCTGATCCTACTCTGCACAGACCTCACCTGCCTTTCTTAACCTCACAATCTCTCCCCTAGTCTTCATCTTTTCACTTATGTACCTAAAAATGCCTTGTCTCCTTTCATTTCCCATTGGCTATTCTGTCCTCAGTTTGCAGATTTGGTGCTCCTTAACACCTTCCCTGCCTCCTTATGCTTCTCCTGATATACCTCCCTGTCCTCTTCCCTCTGTGTGTCTTTATACCTCCTGAAAGCTATTCTTTTAGCCTTTACCTTTTCATCCATTTCCCTTGAGAACCATCACAGTCTCTTTCTCCTCTTGTTTTTGCTTACTTCCTTTGCACAGAGGTTTGTTGTCTTCACTAGTGTCAGTGACTCACAGGATCACTAAGTTCACTAAGTTGCAGAAGGAACAAAGGAGGCTGAAGCCCATAACTTAGCTCCTTATTAGAACAATATGTAATAATCAAGATTTCCACCTATAGAAATATATTTATCTAAATTTATTTTGAAGCTTTCTCTGCTTGGACTGGATAGTAAGTCCAATAGTAATCTGTTCAAAAGTTAGCTACTCTTACAGTATAGAAATATTTTTGAGTATTTGTATAAAATCTATCAACCTTGGTTTGTAATGGATGACCCCTGGTTCCATAATTATCATGTTTATATTCGATATTCAAGTCTGTCATCAGGCACAGGTCATTCAAGATGTAATAATATAATACTAGATTGCCCCTGTGCCTCCTCAGCTCTAATCTGTGCAAACGCAGGTTAGTTAATCTGTCATCATAATTTAGTTCCTATAAGGAAGTTATTGATTTGGTATACTGTCTCTGGGTCCTTTCTAGTTTATTTGTCTCCATAGTGCTATAAGGATTCAATAACTGGCTACCATAAACTATAATAGGTCTCACATATGATAGATAAAGCAGTAAGAGTACTTTTGCATTTCTACTTTTTTGTTCCTTTTTGTTGCATACATAGTATTATTAGCTTTAGAAATAACCTGACTACATTGCTCCTTGAAATTCAGACTTTTAACGACAATTATCTCCAAATCTTTTTCTGAGTTTTTATATGGAAGAGCCATGTCATTTAAAGTATAAGTATACATAGGATTGTGTTTCCCCATATGTATAATGCAACATTTATCCATGTTGAGTCACATTCCCCATTTTTCTGTCCAGGTTGAAACTGAATTTATGTATTTTTGTATTGATTCTATCTGGTCAGAAGTTTCACAGGGGCCACCTAATTTTGTGTCATCTGCATATTTAATAACTGTATTGCTAACGTTATCTTCTAAGTCTGCAATAATTTGAAAAAATTATAGGTCTGATAATGGATCCCTGAGGAACACCACTTGAGACATTACCCTCTGATGATAAATGGCCACGTATTGACTCACATTGAGTTCTATGACTTAACCAATTATTGATCCAATTCACAATGTCTGTCAATACTATGTTTTGAAAGTTTTTGGGTGATAGTCCAGTGAGGGACTAAATTGAATGCTTTGCTAAAATCAAATAGCACAACATCCATTGGAGTACCTTTATCTAACATTTTATTTAACTTTATTGTAAAAACATAGATGATTAGTTGTACAGGACTGACCCTTAGTAAAACCATATTGGTTTGAGTTGAATAAAGAGATGTTCTTAAGATGGTTTATGATTCTATTTTATATTAATGCCTCAAGCATCTTACAAGGAATTGAAGTGAGGCTTACAGGTCTAACTGGCTATATTCAATTTACAACCTTTCTTAAATATAGGGGTTACTCTGGATTTCTTCCAGTCATTTAGCATTAAATTGTTAAGTGATTTTTCATATAAGGTCTTGAGCAGAAGCCAAATATAACCCTTCATGAGCTTTAAAATAGGTGACATGATGTTATCAATGCCTGGTGCACTACTATATTTCAAATGTTCAATTTGGTGTAGAATTTCCTCTCTGGAAAAGTGGCTGTGACCCTATGTCATTGTCATTAATTATGTTTGTATTTGTTTGAAGTGTGTCAAAAAAAACAGAGCAGAAATATTTATTGAATAAATTTGCCATTTTGGGGGGTTAGATATACATTTATTGTTATCCATAATTGTTGATAACTGGTAATTTCCCTTTTTAAGGGAGTTAATGTAACCATAGAATTGTTTGGTATTTGATTTAGAAGCAGTCTTAGCCATAAAGACTTCATATCCCTTTTTTTAGCGCTATTGATTTTATTTTTACATTTTCTTTGCATGTCTTTAAACCTGATCCAATTATAGTTTGATTCATTTTCCTTATACTGGCCATACATTTTGTTTTTCTTATCAATAAGTTTCTTAATACTTTTATTCAACCATTTAGGTCTAATACCACTTTTACCATATTTGAGGATTTGTTTGACATGTTTACTTATAATATTTATAATTGTTGTTTTTCTAAAATCCCAAGACTCCTCAATAGATTTTCCATCTAGTATGTTCACGCAACCTATGGCTGCTAAATCATTTTCAATGCTTTCATGATTTGCTGTCTTGTATAGAAAGTATTTGGTGCAACCCGAAGTACAGTGATTATAAGTATCAATGATAGAAATGACTGCTGAGTGATCACTGTTTCCTAATAGGGGTCCTATGAAACATTCATTGATGTTAATCTCCTCTGAGGTAATTACTAGGTCTAAAAGGTTATTTATTCTTGTAGGTGAGGAAACATGTTGAATTAAGTTGTTTTCAGAACACCTCACCTCACCTCTGAGGTCAGAATATCAGAAGATTGTAGATTCTAGCCCCACACCAGGAACTTGAGGTAAAATCCAATACTGACTCTGTAGTACAGCATTGCCGTCTTTCAGATAGGACATTAAACCAAGGTCCCATCTGCCTGTTCTGGTAGTTGTTCAGGTGAACGTTAAAAGATCCTATGGTACTTCTTGAAAAGAGTAAAGGAATTTCCCCAGTTTTGTGGCCAACTTTCCCCCATTCATAAAAAAACAAAACACCAAAAGAAGCTTTATCTGGTTCAGTTTCACTTGTTTTCCATCTGTAGCTGCCCTCTACTGGGATGAGGGTGAAAATTGGCAGAATTGCTTAGCCCTCCTTTCCTGGTCAACAACAACAACAACAAAAAACCCAGAATAGATAAATTATTCTCTGAATAAATAAATTATTCCTTCCCTCAGCTGAGCCCACTGTTCCTCCACCTTACCCAGGTCATCCCCCACCAAACTAGGTCATCTCTGAGAAAAACAAAAGAACAGCTACATTCAAGTGAGAAACAGTCGAAAAATAATGAATTAATTACAGTGAGGTAGCAACAGCAGGTTGTCTGTGAAGCATTTACCCATTTTTTTAAATTCTGCCCTCCTGAAGTCCAGGACACTCATTCTTGTGTGGTTCGCCTCCACCAACGACCACACTGAACAGTGATCACTGGTCCCAGGTGGCCTCTCACCTTGACATCTGCAATACTGTCCCTGTAAATGAGCACCAGGTCCAGTATTGCTTCATCATGAATGGGCTCCCTGACTAGTTGCCACAGAAGCTGGTTCAGAATGCTGGTTCAGAATCAGACTACATAATTCCAGTTGTTTATGCTATGCTAAAAGGTAGAATGCTGACAGGAAGAATTCATGTGCCATGCTGTTCAAGCTGCACATGGCAGCGTAACAATGATTCATGTAAAGATCTTGGATTTCTAACAGCCAATAACAGTACAGAAATTGTGAGACTCTTTTTATAATTTTTGTTTAGAACCATATACATACAACTCTTAATGAGCCCCTGACAGCACAGTGGTACTGATTTCATAGTAATGTGCAAAGTTAATATGAAAAAGGGAAAGCTAAGCACAGAATATACATGAAATACAGCAAGGCATAAATTAGTTTTGGAAATTTGATTAGAAGCCTCTGCAGATCAATAATATTTTGAGTAGCAATCAGCCAGGTTTGAGCAGCAATTTCACTAAACAATTATTTTTTTTATCTAAAAGATACCATCCAGAAGAGTGCAATTGTGGGGGGAAAAGTCAAATTGCAAAAAAAATTACTGTAATTCTTATAAAATCCAAATTTTATTGCATGTTTGCAGCAGGAAATACTACCTTTTGCAGATAATAAATGGTCATCACAGTAATTTATACAGTCAGTCTGTTCTACATAACGGGCATTTTATCACAATTGAGGAAACAACTAACTTCAGTTGGGAAATTTTTTCTGCAAAACCTAAATCAGTTGATTAGCAACTACTGTGAGCATACTTATTTTGCGCCATGTATAACATCAAATGTGTCTAAAAATGATAAGGTTCAGCCTGTGACATCAGGGGATTTTTAAAGAGCTCGAGTACTGCCTAAATCTAATATTAGTTTTTAAAAGCAGCCAACCATTACCTTTTATATCTGAGGTACTTTTTTTTTTCTTTTCCCTTTGGATAATTTGAAGATTATTTACCTGATGCTAGTAGATGTGATATGTGGGACAGCATTCTGCCTGGCAGCTGACATATCTGAGTCTAGTTCTCTCCCCCCCCCCCCACTATATCATCAGCATTGTGACCTCAGTGACTGTGACATCACTGCTGCTTAGGAACTGCCACTCAGTAGCTGCCAGATTAGTGATTGTGATGTCACTGTCAGTGAGATCACAATGCTGATGATGTAGTGGGGGTATAGAGACAGATATGTCAGCTGCCAGACTGAGAGCTGTTCCACACATCAAGCACAATATTATCACTTAGAAAATGGGCTGGATACTATGAGCTCTCTGATTGGCTAAGAGCCATAGCATGGGGTACATTAACTTGCAGGTAGAGCCCCATAGATAAAAAGTGCCAGCCCAGCCTGCCTCACTATCAACATGGTATCACTGTGCCACTTTGGTTTTCTAACTTAACAACTAACATTTTACCCATTCCTTAGAGAGTGCCTCCCACTCCATCAACTCAGACTACAAAAATCAGATCACCATTCCTTTTCCCTGCTCTGTACACACTTTCAACTTGTTTTTCAAGAGTGTAGTAAGCTACATACTTTTTATTTGTAAACCACGTGCTTCCAGCAGCGTGTCAAACATTTTACCATCAACCCCCTTCCATTCTCCACGCCACTGAACTCCGGATTTTCACTCCACAACATCAGCCCTGCCTAACAACATCACTGTTGACAATAATCTGCCACACAGTGAAGGAGTGTCTCACCTTTTAAAAAAGAAAAGGCTTTTACAGTACAAAAGCAGTAGCGCTAGCACATTGCATGCTCAGCGCTACTCTGACTACTCATAGAAACATAAAATTTGGCAGCAGATAAGGATCGCTTGGCCCACCTAGTCTGCCCATTTCCCTACCTAACGGATAAGCTGCAGATCCTAGTTAACCAACAGCCTACTTCCTCCTACCCCCCACAGAATTGCTTTATGTCTGTCCCATGCATTCTTGAATTCCCCCACTGTTTTTGACTCCACGACCTCCTCAGGAAGGCCGTTCCATGCATCCACAACCCTCTTCATGAAAAAAGACTTCCTCATTCTCCTCCCGCTGTCTGACTGCACTCCCAGTAGCATAACACAGAAACAGTAATTTTCTTGAAATGAAAATCAGCTACCTTAATCACACTCCATCTCTGCTCCACATTCCTGAACTCGCCACCCCCAATCCCAAACTAAAGTGATAACCACCAAAAATTTTACAAGTTGCTAAGTCTGGTTGCCTATAGATACATTCCTGAAAGAGCTTCCAAAGTGCTAGCCTCCTATAACAGCACCCTCTACTGACAGCTGTGCAAGCAGGGAAGGCAACTGTGACTGGCAGGGACTACTTTATCAAAAAACATTTTATTTTGTATTTTTAAGTTTTTTTTATTTTGTAGCCATATTTTAAGTACTGAAAAAAAAAACTAAACTGATGCCCATTTTCTAAGGGCAATAATAACCTCCAGGGTAGGTGGTATGGGCAGTACTGGACCTTCCAGGGGCTATAAGGCCCTCTGCCTATGGCATCGGGCCTCATTACGTGCCTGAGAAGTCTGGTATCACCCAAAACCACCCACCCTTTCAGGTATTATTGCTTACATAGATGACTCTTTAATGAGCAAAGGGAAAAAGAAAATTACTTCAGAAATAAAAAGTTACAACTGACTACTTCTTGAAATTTATATTATTTTCCTGTCTGCCTGTTTTGATTCCACTAGCTGTTTAAAGGGGAACACTCATGTATAAAGAAAGGTGACAATATCGCTGCCAAGGGAAATCTTTTCTGAATAAGCTTGTGGCTAAACTGGTAACTTTTAGGGCTAGAAACTTAACACATGGCCCCTTTACAGCTACAGGCATCCATTTTTCTGTGTCACTAGCACAGGAAATGACATCAGAGATGACATCAGAGAAGTTGACTGAAGAGGTACAATATGCTGCTGCCAGTAATTACTGATGAAGATTTCCTGATCTCCACAAATCTCAGTGTAATTTTTAAAATGCATACTGATGGCATTTTCAGGCATAGGGGCTCCTGAGAACTGGCAGATCTGTAAAGCACTGTTTCATGGAAATAACTTTTGCACCATTTTGTGAAATGTTTCTTAGTGCCAGTGCTACTAGTTTTCAAAATGTTTGTGGTCTGATTGCTTTGCATAATGTTTTACGACATCTCTATTAAGGGAACAGTGTATGTCTGTGAGGTTTGCATGTTTTTATACTGCTAGTGCTATGCTAAATTATTTTGTGCAAGTACTTTTTTACATATGTGTTTGCAATGATGCAGTGTTGCATAATTTGTTGTGCTGGTATCGTTTTTTGTAATGTGATACAATGTAATCTAGTGGTTATAGCACTGGCTTGAGAACTGGGGATTCACAGGTTGAAATATCAGCAGTGTCAAGCAGTCATGGTGTAACCTTGAGCAAGTCACATAACATTTCAATCCTCCCTTCAATCCAGCTGTAGAAATGTATTTATTTTGTATTTATTTACTTAGTTTTCCTTGAAAGGAGGACAAGATAATTCTGGTTATTTTCAGCCTCGTCCCGGGGAAGGGGATACAGATGGATGCCAACTGACATTGAACCAGATTAAGCTGTTGGTGGTATTTTTAGTGAAATGGGATATATATAGGACCCCACTAGAAATGAGAGGTTATGGTCTCAGTGGAGCAAGCCTGGTTAAGTTATTCTTTTTATAATGTATGGTAGAATGTTGTTATAGGTAGAAATCTACCTTTTTATAACAACATTTTACCATTGATGCGACGTCACGATGTTGTTAACCCATTGATGGTATGTCTGATCAATGGGGTAACAATGAGGAACAGTCTGGGCATGCGTGCAACTGGATCAGAAGGCTTTGGAATGGCCACGATGGTGAGAGCAGAGCGGTGGTGACATTAAAAAAACAGCAGTAAGGAACTGCTTTCTTTTTTAAAATATATAAATAGTACCATACATTATAAAATATAATGTATGGTACATTGATGGTTTACCATTCTTTTAACCCATCTTGAGGTTGCCATGGTGACATAAGCCTCTCACGCTTCTCTCTTGAGGTTTACATGGTTGCCCTAGCAACCTCTTGATGGTTAAAAAAACGGTTAACCATCAATGACCATATATTATCCTCTATGTTATTCTTTTGTGGTAACTGGCTAATGCCAGCTAGGCACAAGCCTGTTTTCAGGGGTGATCTAGGAGCACTGGGGAGTTTAAATGACTTGCTCAAGGTCACACAGTATTTTATTTTTTTTGTCTTTGGTAACACCCACTAGGCACAAGTGCCTGTTTTCAGGGGTGACCTGGGGGCACTTGGTGGTTAAGTGACTTGCTCAGAGCCACACAGCAAGTGGAGGTTGTGAGAATCAAACCAAGGTCTGGGCTGCTGGATGTACCAAGCTGATTCACAGCTCATTACTCTAACCTCTAGGCTATACTGCCAGCCTGTATGCAAATGGAGGTTGTGGGAATCAAACCCAGGTCTGTCTGTTGGATGTACCAAGCTCATTCATAGCTCATTATTCTAACTTTGAGGCTATACTGCCAGCGCCAGTAGGTTGTATAAAGCAATAACTGTTTTGTGATAATGTGTGATATGGTCCCTGGCTGGCATAAGTAATTCTGGGAACACTCAATTGGGTCCCTTTTCAAGGTTTAAAATTAAAAGCCTTTATTTGAACACTGTCACTTTATGATAAAAGAACTAGGCTTTCTCTAATCAAACTAAATAAAGCAGCAAGTTTTGAACCCGCTTTTTCTCTCACAAACCCTTTCAGTCTGTCTTTCCAGTATGAATTCTACAGCAGACCCTTTCACTCTGAGACATGACCGTTCTGTTTCCTGGCCCTCTCAGGTGCAACCACTAAATTAATAGGTAGCTGGTGGCTTCTGATCAGCATATGAATTGGCCCAACCCCTTATTGATAACCCAAAATCCATATCTCAAGGGTCAAGGGAACAATAATAAGTAAGGAATAAGGCATAACAGAGGAGGGATTATGTTCTGTTAATGTACCAAGTGGTGGGTTGGAGTCCCAAGCCAAAGGGTAAGGGACTTCAAGCAACAAAGGTGCATTAACATAGCATAATCCCCCCAGTGGAATTGCCTCATTCCACCTTTAAAATGTTTAGTAAATAGAGTAAAATATGGGGTGTTGTGTGTAACTAGAAGTTTACACACACCCGAGGGGTTAGATGCTACATAAACCCCAAGAGCAAAGCTCAAGGGGTTTATAAAAGCATCTAACTCTGAGAGTGTAAACCTCAAGTTTACACACAACACCCCATATTTTATTTTATATAATTGCTGGGTCTTCCTTTTTGACCACAGCAGTTATATAAAATAAAAATAGAAACAACGTCCCTGACTCTTGTGCAGACGTGGTCCGCTTTGGTTGGAGCATGCGGTCTACTGCCATTTTTATTTATTTATTTATTTAAATCTGTTCTGTGATTCTTTCCTGCTGGCAGGCAAACTTTTTTTTTTTTATTTTGTTTGTGGTGACTTACCGCTGAGTCTCTAGTGGCTGTTCCATCTCTTGTGGAACAGGAGGCAATCAGTGGTCCGGGCAGGAGAGATGCAGTGGGTGCATGGGCAGACTGAAGGAAAACCGTGCATGTGTTTGCCGTAATAAATGCTCCTTTATTACGGCAAATTACAGCATGGTTTTCCTTCGGGATAAAGGAAGATCCATTAATTATAATGTGTTTTTTTGCAGTGTAGTAGTGTTGTAATTTGATGCTGTATCTTTAAATAGTTGCATTTAGGGAATTAACATAATTAGGTACTCTATGTGGCAGGGGTTAAATTGCAGCTGATAAGCTGCACTAGTTGGGCATAGTTGCACTGCAAGTGGGTTGGTTATTTTGTTGCTTTAAATAGGTATTCCTGACTTTTAACTTCCTGTACTTCCCATGTGATCGGTGAGGCTAAGCTTGAAGTTTGGACTGTGCTTTCCATTCTATGTGATGTGAGTCAGACCTGTTTGCCTAGGCTATTGATTTGATGTCATGTGACCTCATTCAGGTGTTGTGCTGGGCAGTTGAGATTAATGCAGCAAGTCAGAGCTGTCCTTTTGTTTTGTTTGTTTCTAGGTATGCAGATATTTTGTTAGCTTCTAGAGCAATATTTGTACAAGTTTTGATGATGGTTTAGTGATGTATATATGCATGTTTATGTTGTTGTATGGAATCTTAGTTTTGAAATGTATTTTGTGTCTTATTAGGTATGCATTTTTAACATGAAAGATTTCATTGTATTTTTCAAATTTAACAATACCAGCAAACATAGGAATTCATATCATAGCACAGGTATAAATATGCAACATTTTCAAATACAGCATAACCTGTATAAGCTTACAGAGATGAGAAACAAGCATATATCAGAATTACACCACAGTGTAAAAGAGTTCAGGATTGCTGTGTATGATCTAAGGGGATGGTGTCAGAACTAGATCAAATTTTAAAGTGGCAAGTTCTCTGGTGGAGGAAGGGGTATAAAACAGAGGTGAGAGTTTAGATAATTGCCCCATTTCTTATAGTAGACAGGAAGTCTGTTGTATGTCTTATTAGGTGTTTAAAATATTTTTCTTGTGGGAGAAGCACTGAGTCTTTTTGGGTTTGGATTTCTGAGTATCAAGTAAAGTACAGTATGTTGTTTTCAAAGTTGCTGGATGAATTTCCTTTATAGTTTGTGATTTTTGAGCAATGTTGCTGTGTGTGTGGGGTGGGGGTCATTTTTAAATTGAACAATTTCTTTTCGATGTTGACGTGTTGTTTAATTTGCATTGTGACATTTTTGACTCTGAGGATATGTAATTAGCATATTGACCTTTCTGACCCCGACTGGATGTGCTCTCAATAAATGTACCCCTATCATGTCTCCTGAGCAGGGTGTATATGCTGGGTTAACACAGTACCATGTGACGGGGTCCTGAGTCAGAACTGACCAGGCACCATTTTATAAAAGTGTCTTCTATTTCTTTTACATGTCCTATCTGTGAGATACCTGCTGTGCTGGTTTACACTATTGCAAGGGTTTCTCTGATAGGACCAATAAAGCTAATGAACTGTGTTTCTGCTGTAATCTCTATAAGAATTGCTTACAGTAGCCAGGGATCCTATCACACATCATCACAAAACAGTTCTTGTATTTTACAACCTACTTAACCAGGTTTGTCCAGTTGGGGTATAACCTAATTTCCTCTAGAGTCCTATATCTATTTCTGCAGGTGACTTGTCTGGAGCACTGACAGGTTATATGACTTGCTCAAGGTCATACCATGACTATTTGGTGCTGCTGAAGTTTGCACCTGGGATTCCCCAGTTCTCAACCTGGTGATCTAACCGCTTGACCACACTGCCTCACATTACGCAGTATGATGCCAGCACAAAAAATTACTCAACATTGCATCTTTGCAAGCAAATATGCAAAATTTCACTGGCACAAACATGATTTAGAATAGTGCTAGTAAAATTAAATTTTGCAAACCTCACAGGCACAAAGCTCTTCACTTAATGGGGCTGTCTTAAAACATGCAAAGTAATCAAACCACAAATGATTTGGAGACTGGTGGTACTGTCACTATGAAACATTTCCTAAAATGGTGCAACATTTATTTCCATGAAACAGTGTTTTAGAAAATGAAACAGTGTTTTACAAATCTGCAGGGTCACAGGAGTACTGACACCTGAAAATGCCTTCAGCACAAGTTATTAACAATGACACTGAGAGTTGGGGGATCACAATATTTTCATTAGGAATTATACCTCTTTATTTCCCTTCTCTGATGCCATTTCCTGTACTAGTGATATAGAAAATGAATGCCTGCAGCTATAAAGAGAGGAGAGAATTAAATGTGTTATGTTTCTCACCCTAGAATTGCAGGTTTATCCAATAGTTTATTAGGAATAGACTTCCCTTGGCAACCATATTGTCACCTTTCTGTTTACATAAGTGTTCATCTTTAAACATTATAAGAACAGTGTATAAGCAAGTAATGTCTGACAATGACTTGCACAGACCTACTACGTTGACTTTACAGCTTCTGCATTACCTATTATTTAGTAGCTTTCTGTATGTTACTGGAACAGTAGGCACCACACTGACAAGTTTCCCACATAGTGAAAGGGAAAGTTCTATATGGTTAGCTTATCACTTCATGTCTCAGCACTGACTCACCTTACTTTGACAATCCAAAATCCAGCCCTACATGCAGTAGAGACAACTAAGCAGTTTGCAGTTCACAGGAAGAAGAACATAAATCTTTGTGGCGGTGGGAAGTAGGACATGAGATTAGAGGTCGATTACTTTAGTAATCATGAAACAAGATAACTTCACGTCACTGAGTTCATTCTCTATCATCAAATCGTTATAACCACTCATTTTCCAGCTAATGCACATTAGTTCTGGGACAACAGTTAACTGAGGGTTGTGAGCTATCCCCCCTAACAACAACACCAAAAAAGCCACTAAGTCTGTTATAATAATATAAGTTTTCAACCTTTCAGCCCCCCCAGGTGTCTTACTCAAACAATAAGCTATCAGGATCTTAAAACCTGCCAAATTTGCCACAATTTGGTCTAGCAGTTTGTAAGTTAGAGGGGGTCAAAACAAAGAAAAAATGTAATTTTAAGATGCTTTTTTGGAGCATGGGAAATGAAAACAAACAAACAAAAATGGTTACATTTAGAAATCTAAACCTTTCAGGGTGATTAGATTATTACCCAAAGGTGGTGCATTTGTAGTTTTGGGGAAGGATAAAATATAAACTTAAAACGTTTTGACCATTTTAAAGGATCGTCAGTCACATATGCTTCACTGGTCCAATAGACGACTAACTGCTTAGGATGCTTGTACAATATGCTACTGGAAGACATTATGACTGGATGTGTGTGTGTCCTTTCATGCTCATTGTTCCAGAGAAACTACCTCACTTTTGGGTATAATGGCACAGAACCCTCTTGAGGAGGATTCCACTCCTAGAGGTGCTGCAGGAGTGAGGTCCCTTGGCTGAAGTTACCATAAGGAAGATACTTAGATGGAGAGAGGCAATCTGCTGGTAGAGTAAGGGTTGGAAGGTGGGAACAAAGAAACAAGCATCCAGAGGATGCTTGAAAAAGATGCACTGTTACAGTGCTCATTGGGGGGCATGGTGATGTTGTCTGTTGCCCATTAAATCTCAGGCAAATCTTTGTAACTCACTGGTCCAGCAGATGACTAATTGTATAGGATGTTTGCACAACGTGGAAGTGCTGGTACTACTGAAGAGATTATGGTTGAATGTGTGTGTGGCCTTTCACACTCAATGTTCAAGAGGGACTGTCACACTTTTGGGGTACAATGGCATGGAACATTCTTGAGGACGGTCCCACCCCAAGAGGTGCCACAGGAGTGAGGTCCCATGGCTGAAGGCACTGTGGAAAAGAAGCCCAACACTCAGAGCCAAAGACATAGAAAAACATTGGGGTATCATTCTGATATAAAGCAAGAAAAGGCCATTATTAAATATGACCATCAGCACAGAGGACAGGAAAAAAACCTGTGAAGAAAACCTCTGAGAATCTAAGGCTTTAGGTCACCATTTCACCTGGCAATGCAACTGTTTTTTAGTTCTAGGCATAACAGGAACATTTTAAGTGTCATGGTGTATGAGCCAGGTAGTGTGGTAAAGGATCTGAGTGGTCATTGAGATGGAAGCCTGGGTTAAACCTATTGTCAGGGGCCATGAGCCCAGCAGCAGACAAGTGTAATCCCAGCAATCATGGGGTGTGAACCCAGCTGTGTTAGGGTTTGAGCCTGGATTCATTGAGGCATGAGGCCAAGTGTTGGTGGGGCATGAGCCCGGTAGTTGTGCAACAAGAACTTGATGGTGATTAGGTAAGCTTGGTAGTAGTGGTGGTGGACGAAGTGGGCTCAATCCGCACCGCAAAGCAATTCATGGAGCAAAGGCGGATTTGCAGAGTGCTCCACAATGCGAAGCGGAGTACTTCACATTATGATGAGGAATGCGAAGTCCATTGGAAACAATGACTTTGCGTTACTCCACCTCCTTCGACCACTACTCCACCAAATTTAAGGCAAAGTGCATTGCGGGCAGTGCACTTCGCTTCACTTCACCTTCTTTTCTAGCTCCAAAGGCAAATTTTACAGTGATTCATGGGATTTCAGGTCACATGGGCTCTATATTGATCTGCACAGCCTCAGTTTGGGGTAGTATTAGTAGGAAGGAGTAGGAGACAGTGTGGTCTGATAGCTGTCTGTGATAGAAATCTTGTAAAAGCTGTTCAGAAAGCATTTTTGTATTTTTTTTGGCTCAAACTTTAGTTCATCGATTGTAGGAAACCCTCCTGTGCTCATATCATCGAGCATTTTTGTTTTGTGTGGATTTTGAATGTTAATTTACAACATTGAGTGTGTGTGGTGAAAGACAGTGAAGGTGTGCTTTAGGGAGGGGCGTATCTGTGGAGTAGGTAGATTTAAGTTGGAGAAATAGTGATTTATTTGTTTTTTGGTTATATTTTTGTTATATAACTGCCTGTGTTAATGTACACACAGTAATATTTTCAGCAATAGTTGAAATTTTCTTGCTGTTTGTTGTGTGGATGTGGTGCAGCAGTTCATAAGTTCAGGTTGTTTACATTACAAGTTTACAATACGTAACGTGGCACAGTACTGAACTTTTACATTTGCTACGATTCCTCGTTCAGCATTGTACACAAACTATTCTGTGTGTGAGTGTGTGTGCATCAAATAATACACCTTTTAATGTACCACAAACTAGTGTAATTGCAGGCACAACAGTGTGAACCTGCTATCCACTGCAGCTGCCTGATTTTGTACTGCGATCGTGGTATCTGTTCTTAGTTTTGCTGCTTGTAGTGCCGTAAAAATCTGCACTGTCTGCATTCAGTGCCCCCCCCCCGTTCAAAAGGTATTTTTTACCAGATTGGATTGTTTTTGTGACCTCATCAGCACCACTGGTTACTGAAGTTGTTTTCATTGCGTGACAGTCTCAGAGTAGTCTCTTATCTGTTGATGAAGCCACAGTTGTTTATTTGGCTTCACATCCAGTGTCCCTCCAATCAAAGAGTGAGCATATCAAAATCTGGATTTGCTTATAATATTGTGGTTGATCCCCCAAAATGCCTGCAAAGAGATGTGCAAGCAAAGCTGTTTCTCGCCATGGCAATTTTGGCAGTAAGATGGTCTGTGGGCGTGGTAGTAGTTCGCAGACGTAGAAGTGCATTGCTGATGTGAGGAAAGGTATTTCTCCTGCAATGTTTTTTATAGCCCAATCAGTAGCTTCACTGATAGTTGGAGGAGATGATGTTTTCCCAGCCAGTGGTGTTAGTGTTACTGATGTTAGTGGTGGTGGTAGTATTAGTATTGTTGGGTCAAGTTCTAATTCCGACCAGTGTACCGTATCCAAAAATATTGAGTGTGAAGCAGTGCAAGTAAGTGGCAGCCTAGATGATGTCATACTTCCCAGTAACATCCCAGTGACTGAACCTGAGGAGTCTGATAATCATGTCAATGATAGCATACAATGTGATATTCTGTCCACCGTGGCACTTAATGTCACGCATTTTCTATGCAGTGATTCACAGTGTGGTGAAAAAATATCAGGTGATGGTCGTGTAGATGCTGATGATGAATGTGATGATGATGATGATGTTGCTGTTGTTGCAACATGCAGTCTACATGCTAGCATCCAAGCAGAAGATGTGGATGTGTGTGATGTTGATGAATGTGATGATGAAGTAATTGACCCCAGTTGGGAACTGGAGAAAAAGAAATTCAAAGTGGTTGTGTTTGAGTCTGTTTGCAGGAATCTCCTCCCGTAAAAACTTGTGATCTACTGGTTGTAGTTGATAATGATGATGGCCCAGTAATCAATGATAGGTAGTCGTGGTGGTCGGTTGCAGTCCAGGTGTGCAGTGCCCAACTATCACGTGCCCCCCAACCCACTTCAGTGTTTAAAATAGCAGACTTAAATAAGCCACATCATGGACATGTTAAAAGTGGAGCATCACAATCCCTTGACTGCATGTGAGTCGAGGTAAAAAGGGGAGCTATCTGGGCACGGGAAGACAGCATACACATCTTAAGAATAGGCACTTGGCACTGTGGACCCAGCACAAGCTGGCAGCTAATACCACAGTGGGGCATTCACCCTCATCACCGGCAACCATAGCTAGCATGTTATCCCCTTCCATGACTGTTAAGTCCAATAGTAAATTAAATGTGTGCAGTAGTGAGGTAATAAGAGCAGAGGATTACTACAGGCATGATGAGGCAGAGGACCATAGTGACTTTGAAATGTTGTCCAGTGCTGGTGAGAGTAGCAGTTTTTATGGTGGTAGTGAATGCAGTATGTCTAGTGCAAGTGATACATCAACTCCGGTTGGCAAATCTGGTAAAATAACAGCATTTCTGGGTTTGTCATCATCACCTGTGCAACTGTCTTCATCAAATGTCCACAGTCCACTGCCTGCCAATGCCATTCATCACAGAGCACAACCATTTGTGATCAACACACCCTGTGTAAAACATTTAAGTCAGTCCATGTTACAGAGTGTTTTTGAGCATAAGCTGAAGTACCCTCTGAATCATACAGTGTCACGTGAACTCAGTGCCGTTGTAGTGGAAATGCTGGCAATTGATGTTTTGCTCTTCTCCTTTGTGGAGAGTTCAGGGTTCTAGCTGTTTGCTGCACGTGCCTGTCCAAAATGGAAAGTCCTATCCAGGACATACTTTTCTACCCGTGCTGTCCCCGAGTTGTTCTGCATTGTGTCCTACTCAGTCAGACATGCCCTTCAACATTCCTCCTCTCCATTCATCCATTTAAGTATGGATACATGGATAAGTGGCAAAACAGTGGGGAGTTCATATTTGTGTATAACTGGGCGCAGGTGCTGGGGGTTGTTTGTGATGTTGGTAGTGTGAATAGTCAGTGCAGTACGATGGATTGTCATGGTAGCAATCTTCCAGGAATTCAACAGCATGCAACGATCGCTATGAGCAATGTGACCTGTTCACACACTGGTGAGAACATGTTGGACATGGTACTGACTGAAATTGACAGATGGCTAATCCCTTTGTCCCTGAGAGCTGGGTTCATAGCAAGTGACAATGGGTCAAATGTGGTGAAATGCATCACGAATGGTGGTTTTTTTTGTGTTCCATGCGTGGCTCACTTTTTAAATCTTGTGGTTCTGGAGTTTCTGCAGCACCCTGATATAAATGAAATGCTGACTGTTGCACAATGTATCTGCTCTCACTTTTCAAGATCTGGAAAGGCCCGTGACCTACTGCGGCAGTTGCAGATACAAAACAGCCTGCCTCAGCACTGCTTGAAGCTAAAAGTTGTCACCCAATGGAACTCCACTTTATACATGGCAGAGAGGTTGTATGAACACTATAAAGCCATCTCAGAATATCTTGTTATGCACATTAACTGTGACAGTTTCGGGGCCTCCATGTCTGTGATGACTGAACAGTGGCACCTCATGGACTCTGTAATAACAATTTTGTGGCCTTTTGAACATGTCACACAGGCAGTGAGTGGCAAGTCTGCCTCCAATAGCCAATCAATTCCACTGCTGGCGGGTGCTGAGGCAGACATTGGTGAATGTACAGCATAGCCTTGATGTTGCCGGAGACGGTGGTAGCAGTATGTTGCTGCAACACATGCTGACAGTATTCAACCAGAATCGTCACATTGTGAGCATTCAGCATAGTGACAACTTTGCCGTAGCAACAATGCTGGACCCATGATACAAACATGGAATTGCATCAGTACTGGAGGGAGGACCTGAACAGGTAAAAAATATCAGTGGTCAACTGGTGCGCTTGGTTCATGAGGCACAGAAGTCATGTGCCAAGGTCAGCAAACCTCAGCAGCATAATCAGGCTGAAGGTGTACCTAGAGAAACATCAAGCATAGCCTTCAAAAGGAAGGGGACTGCAGTTCCAGGTGGTCTGTCATCTAAAGTGGCTGGTGTCAACCCGCTTTGGAAGGCTTTGTCCCAAGTGGGTATTTGTGAAATAAATGATTCAGGAGAACATGATGATGCATCAACAACTGGACTTAGTGCGGCACAGAGAATGGTTGAGTCATATTTGTCTGAAAACAGGGATCTGACAATAACTGAAGATCCTCTTTTGTACTTGATGGTAGTGTCGAGTGAGGGGGGCCTAGGCGCTAGGCCAGGTGGATGGATCACAGCCATCTCTGGTGTCAGTGCACATGCGTGCCTCCATGAGCATGCACATCTGTGTATGGCCAGGGCTCCAGGGCTTAAGGAGAGAAACAGTAGAAATACCCCCAGCGGCAAGATAAGGACCAACCCCTCACAGGCTCCACACTGGTGGCTGGGCGCACACTACAAAGTCCTCTGGTGGAAGGTAAGTCACACAGGAACCAGGTGGTGGGGCTGGGGGGGTCAGTCAGAAGGGGGCTGCTGAAGAAGCAGGAGCATAAAATACATATAAACAAAAAAGCATGAAAACAGACCGTAAGAATTTTGTGCTGGTTAGCCTAACCTCAGTTTTAGGCAAGGTGCTAGAGAACATTGTAAAGAGGAAGTAGAAAAACGTGTTATAATCAAGGCCCCTAGAATACTGCGGCCGCAGAATTTATTCAGAACTTGCAATCTACCGCAGAACTTCTGCGGTGCCGCAGAATTCACTCTTCTTGGTGATTTTTTATTAATATTTCTGTTTATCCATAGAATCTGGTTCCTGTCCCCTCTTTTTATATCCACACCCCCATATATGCTCAGAATGTGATGTTATCATTGCTATAACAACATACATTAGCTAATGAAATGACTGCATTCTGCAACAGAAATAAACAGCCATTTATCTACCACAGCTCCCACTGCCAGAGATGGTGGCACAGCACATCATGCATGGTGATATTTGGTCAACCTGCACTACAGCCTAATACAATTTTCAGTCTTAAATTATTGCACTAGGGCCAACTTAAGCAAAACCTTGTCAATAGCACAGACCTGTTAAGTCCATACCTCACTTTGTACAAACCTATTTGTGCCTTTAAGGTATAGAGATGCCATCTGAAATGAATAACTGGTAAAATGAATTTAACTGTCATTTTTAAGAAAAATAAAGTAATTATGCTCCGAAAAGTGGAATATAATAATGTGTAGACCTGTTGAAAGAATAGACCTGTTAAATAATTGCCCTGTATGCATTTTTGCCAGGGTTATTGATTACATATTGTCATTGGTTGATAGAATCACCTAAAAGTTATGGAGAAATGTTGTGTGCAGGGACAGCTGTTGGGCCAGAGAATAGCATGCTGTGTTTCTGTGCTGGCAACTCAGGTTCAGAGATTAGCTCTGGGAGCTGGCTGGGCAGCACAAGGATTGGTGGAACACATCACTGCTCGGAGCCTGGGAAGGTATGGTGTAGTGTTCTGTCACATGGTGGACATGGGCTGGAGAGCTCTATCTCACAATCAGTTCACATGCATGTCATTGCCTGATGGTGTTACACAGTGTGTCAGGGAAAGCAGGTTGACATGAAAAATTAGTTTTGCAATAACTCCTCTATTCCATTTCCAATGGGACCTGTAGGAATGAGGATGCAAGTTCATGGAAATATATATATATATATATATATATATATATATATACAGTATATACATATATACATATATACACACACATACAGTATCTCTGTCTCTCTCACCACACACATGCACATATATTTGTATGTATGTTACAGATTGCATATAAATATGTGTGATACACAGTGGAACCTCATGAGTGTGTAAAGCACATATAAATATACAAGTGATAGACAGTGAAACCTCATTAGTGGGATAGATAGCAAGCATATAAGATCACGTTATTTATCACATAAGATCCCTGCATATGTCATTTATGCAACAGGCTAGGACCTTAAGGGGAGACATCTGTTTTGCTGTTTTAGGCATAAAATTATTTTATAAGTCTGTTATTTTTTGAACTAGTGTTGCTGTGCTTTTCCTCCATCCTGATTGCTATAACCACTGCCATGAAAGTGAAGTCAAGATGACAAGCTGACACTGTGATGTGGTAGTTTGTTAGTGCCACAGAACTTCCACAGAAATTATAAACCACCGCAGCAGAAGTTCTGAGGAAAATGGTAGTCTTGCCGCAGAACTTGGTCCCACTGTGCCGCAGAAAAGTAGGGGCCCTGGTTATAATGAATAACCTGATAGATAAGACACAACATGGCTTCACAAAGAGAATGTCATGTCAGACAAACTTGATGGTTTATTCAACAAAGTTAGCAGGGCCTTGGAGCAAGGGAGGCCATCGTATGTCATCTTTCAGGATTTTAGTAAGATATTTGATAAAGTTCCACATAGCAAATTATTGGAAAAATTATTAGGATTGGGAATAAATGCATGACTAGTTGCATGAATTAGGTCATGGATCACTAGCAGGGTACAGCAAGTGGTGGTGCACGAGGTAGCCTTGAAATGGTCACTAGTGACTAGCAGTGTGCCACAAGGTTCAGTGCTTGGGCCTGGCCTACTTAACTTATTTGTAACCTCAATGACTGTTAATGATTGTGTTTGGATGTCAACATTTGCAGATGACACCAAGAAGGAACTGTGGTAACAAATTCTGAGGAAACAGAAAATCTGCAAGAGGAACTGACTAAGCTAGAGCAGTGGGGAAATGACCACAAACTGGAATTTAATGTGGGCAAATGCTCTGCAGTGTTCTTTAGTCATAATAACAACATGGTACCATATGTGTTATGGGGTCAGGTGAGAGATCTTTGAGTTATAATAACACATGATACGAGTTTTAAGAAACATTGCCAACTAGCAACAAGGAAAGCATATGGCATCCTGGGCTGTATAAGAAGGTACATTAATAATCGAGATAGGGAGGTGGTCCTTCCATTGTATAGCTCTTTGGTCAGGCCCACTTGGATTGTTGTGCACAGTTTTGTGCCTCTTACACTAAAACCGAGATTAAATACCTGGAGGGAGTACAGAGAAGAGCAACCAGAAAGATCATAGGATTGCAGAGCCTTGAGTACAAGGATAGATTACAGAGGCTGGTGTTACATACATTAGAGTGCCATAGACTGCAAGGAGACCTTTGTTGGTTTATAGCACCTTTGCCAACTCTGACTTATGGCACTGTGTTGGTCTGGAAACAAGAGAAATCCGACACAACACTATATCACATATGCTTCAACTGAAGGATGAATTAAATCACTCTACGAAAAGAGTGATGTGGTTCTCTCAAAGAGTGATCTCAATGTGGAACAGTCATCCATTGGAGGTTGTGGGTAGTGGGATAGTGGAAGCATTAAAAAACAAACTAGACATATATTCTAAAAAAATATACAATAAGGGATACAACCTTTGAGATAAAGGCGAGCAGCTTATGGACAATTATGTCTCGCTATGCTCGTATAGGATCTATGAGACACATGAGACCTATGAGGGACACATTTGCAGGAGGAGTCAGGAGTCTGAAGGTCTGACAGCTGCAGTAAGGCAGGAAGGATAGAAACTATAGCTGGTGATGGAAGTCTAGAATGAGTAAGAAGGGCTGGACCTGGATTTATGGGCACAGGTAGGGGAACAAGATAAGAAGGTCCAGGCAAGGAAGAAGATAAAGGTGAATCTTTATTATGGACAAACAGGTTGAAGAGTATGGGACCAGAGTCTGGAACCAGCTATTGTTCTGTGGCCGTAACCTTTGTCTCAAGCCTTTTCATGTTGGGACTGACCTGTAACATGATGCTCTTTAGCTCGTTCAAGGGACTGAGAAGAATGGGTGTCTCTTGCAAAGGTAGTTGTGCAGAGTTAGCTTTTAGATAAGCAGTATAAAGATCAGAGATATCCTTTTCTTTTCTGTGGCTGACAATCGAACCCAGAGTCCAGTACAAGAGGCATGGCACAGGCTCAGCTTGAGCCAGGGAACAAGGTCCCAGAGTCAGGGTCCAATGACAGTGGTATGGCATATGGCTGAACTGAGCCAGAGAGCAAGGCTCTGGAGGCAGTGTTCTACCTACAGTTTGATAAGACAGCATGTTCTGAAGAGAAGCATGAATGGCTTGCCTGAACCAAGAAGGAAAGTTCAGTGGGTGGGGTCCATCACCAGTTTGATAAGGCAGAAAGTCCTAAAGAGAAGCACAGAATGATTCAACTGAGCCAGGCAGCAAGGTCATGGAGGCAGATTCCAGAACCAGTGGTGTGTTATGGGTCACAAGCCGAGCCAGGAAGCAAGGTCCCTAAGCAGGAACAGCTGCAGAATCCTTGAGGAAAGTAGGGTGAGCAAGGACCCAGTGCTAGGCTGGCAGGCTGTGGAGGAGAAGGACAAGAGTTGTAGGGATTCATTGGGAGCCAGGGAGCAAAGTCCTGAAACAGGAGCATCTACAGGGTTCAAAGGCACATAGTGGGAGCAAGGTCCCAACATTAGGCTGGCATGTTTTGGAAGAACAAAGTCCAGAGCTTAGAATGACTCAGGCAGAGCCAGGGAGCATTGTTTCAGTGGTAAGGTCTGATACCAGTGGCATAGATCTGGGCTCAAAGTAAGCCAGAGAGCAAGGTCCCAAAACAGGCTACATGCTCCAGGAGGCAGGTAGGGGGAGCAAGGTCCCAATCCTAAACAGACAGATTGTGGAGGAGCAAGGTCCAGAGTTCTAGGGGCTCACTGGGAGACAGATAGGAAGGTTCTTAAGCAGGAATGGTGGGGTCCAGAAGGCAGGTAGTGGGAGTAAAGTCCTAATGTTACACAGGTAGACATTGGAGGCATGAGGTCCAGAGTTTAAAACATCTCAGGGGAGGACAGGGAGCAAGAACCCAGAGATAAGGTCAATGTCATTGACGGGAATGGGGTTCAGACTGTGCAAGGAAGCAAGGCCATAAAGAGCAGCTGCAGGGTCCAGAGGCAGGTACTGGAGCAAGGTCCCAGTTGTTGGCCCAGACCATTCCCATATTCCTATACTTAGTCAGCATATGGTATACATGTAGACCTGTCTGACCTACAATCCCTCACATGGACTATTGTGATGTCACTAGTTAGCCATTGTTGTATTTGGTTCCATGTCATAATGGGTGTTGCCAAACAGCGATTGCCATTATAGCGAGGGTACATCACTGAAATACCAGAACAGTGATGTACACTGACAGTGGAGACATGTGGGAGAAAACAAATGCTGTTTATGTAGGGGGCTGTGCCCCGCACCCCCCCCAAGGACAAAGCCCCCCTGCACCACCCTAACTAAAGATTCTCAACTCTAGGTGCATGTCAGGGAGGGGATGAAACTTGTTAAAAAAAACCAAAAACAATAGCGTCGACTAAATGCAAAATACTATGTGCCTTCCTAGCCCTGAACCCTGCACCCTCCCCACTATAACTAGCCACCCTCACCACCACACTACATGACCAGCTCAGTAGCCTCTTGCTGCACTACCTCCAACATACCACCTATCCTGTTCCGTTTCTCCCCTCCTGTCCTTCCATTTGCCTTGTTCTTTGCCCATCGCTACCCTTTCAGGGTAGCTCACATAACGAGTACTGAACTTGAATCACTCATATTCGAGTCGCTTAAGTTCAGTCGCCGTTCTTACAGGTTCTGATTGTATTGTATGTCTAGTTAGGTTAGTTACGATGTTCTGTATTATGTGTATTTTCTTTCCTTATTATTTACTGTAATTATGCTTAGTGTTTTTTCTTATCTAGATGCAATTCTGACACGAAATGATATCACCAAAAGTATGCCTTTCCAGACCGAGTGACCACTGAGTGGAAAAGTACTGGGAATGTAGAAGATTATAACTATAATACCTGTGATACATTTGTAATCCTAGAGTGCCCTCTACAGCTAGGATGTACACTACTGACATCAGCAGACAATGATAAGTCAGCATATTTGTGACTAAGCTATGGTCCTAGTTGCAACATGTAAGGACACACCAAACCTACATTTTAGATGTTGCAGCCAAAAGGGCAACTTAAATAAGAGTGGTACTGCCCACCAAATTAGCCAATCAGGATAATGTAGAATACACAGCTAGTGCAAACATGAGCCCATTACCATAGCAATGGGACTTGATCTTATCTTAGTATAAGACTGTGTGTAATTATGTTTTTCTCAGAATTTTTCTATGATGACGTTCCTATGGTGGATGTTCTAATCTCCCAGCTGACAATAAGCTGACCTTTCTGCATGCATGTATCATGTATCTGGAAATAAACCTTTACTTTCTAAGTACCTGCTTCCTGTGTTATGTTTTGCCATCAAGTGTAGAACCTGCCAAAATCTGACAAATGGCAACTGTGAGCAGCACCTGATTCATCAAAGGTAAACCAGGGGCAGAGAATTGGGGAATGGCACACCAGATCAATGGGAATTTTTTTTTTTTTAGTTGTTTAACCAAGAGTAGCACACTAAGCTGAAAGCTTTTTTACAGGTGTGACCTGGTAGCACAGAGAAGTTAAATGACTTGCTCAGGGTCACACAGTATGCAAGTGGAAGCTGTGGGATTCAAACCCAGGTTTGGTCTGCTGGATATCACCAGATTTGCAACTCAGAGCCTGAAACCACTGCGCTATACTGCCACTGCCTCTGCTAATTCATGGGCTGAGACATCTGATCAACCAGAGGAGAAAAGGAGCCAGATTGGTCAATATCTTCCTGCTGAGACAGAAGATTGCTCACATGGTAAAAGGGAACTCCTCATGGAGTCCCAAGAAGCTTGCAGGTTACCTGATTGTGATAGAACACTAACCCACTGAAAACTGTAACAGTAATGTGTAGATTTTGGGAATGGAGGATAAAGAGGTTTTCAGGGCAGAAAACCTTGAGCCCTCCAGTTCATTTATTTGCACGGAACAACCCTAAGGCTTTGTCCGATGGGCTCTGTGACTCAAAGAAAAAGTGTAACTGTTTAGCAGAAAGTACAGGATGTTCCGGATCATTCTGGGCTTCTCGGCTTGTACAGGAACAAATGGTGAGAAATAAGCCTTTATTCTGTATATCTATTATTGTGTGAGATTTTACCATCATGGTTATACGTGAGCTTCTAAGAAAAAAAAAAAGCTTTGGTTTGCTACCTTGTTTTAGGTTTGTGTATTTGTCCATCTGGTCTCAAACTTATTTCTGTGGAACAACCTCTGTGACTCAAAAGAGCTCTAGCATCAGATATCAAAACGCTAGCGTCCTACCTTTTTTGGAGCAACTTTCAAGCTCTAACACCCTGAAGGACTCCATATCTCAAACATGTAAATATCTCACTGAGAAAATTCAAGGTGACAGCAGGCCTGAAAATTCTTAGTGATGTGCAGTTAAAAGTGGAACCTCCATCCTAAAATTCCTGCCTCCCTATGGGGGGTGAGAGACTTTTGTACAGAGACTGTGGAATTGTAGGCCAATCTGCTACAGTATGTGTGCAGACTACGCACAGAGATCATGTCTATATAGCCAGGAAACATAAAATTGTTATCCTGAGCTATTGTGTAAAAAATAAAGCCTCTGCCCAGCTATCAGAATTACTGTCCTTGGCCGAAGACAGTAAGACTGGTAGCATGCCTTGAGATGCTGAAAAGTGTACCCTGGGAAAATGGTTTGAGCCTGTTTGGGGCCAGATATCTAAAGGTTCTTTGACCCGAGGTGGTCTTGCAGCGAGGTACCCTAAAATCGATTGTCGCCGATTGCCATATGAGGTGGGTGGACATTGGTGCCTGGAGTAGGGGAGAGAGGGCAGGTGGGAGTAGCCCTGCTGTAATTTTCTTAGCAAAGAGGCAGGCCTGGTATTTTAGCCTCCCATCAAAGTTTAGCCAGTTTGTTGAGGCATAAAGGGTGCAGGTATGTGTAAGTGTAGCACAGCCTGTAGCAAGTCTGCAGATCTTACTAAGGGACAGTCTAATTTTTTGTAGGTGTGTGTTGTCAGCTGCCCCATAGATGATGATCCCATAGCCTATTAGAGATAGAATAGATGCAGAAACAGCTAGGTGGAGAGATTCCAGTGGGAGGCAGTGTTTGTAGCGATGAAGAATACCAATACATATGTTGACAGTGGTGCTCAGTATCCGGATGTGGTCATGGTAGGTAAGACCAGAGTCTAGGGCGATACCAAGGTATTTGAAAGTGGTAACCTGTTCAAGGGGGTCATTTAGGGAGTTTAGTATGAGCAGGAGTTGTCCTATGTTTTTGTTTTGGGGGTGTGCAGACATCATGGATTTAGTTTTTTTTGTAATTTAATACTAGCCTATACTGAATGAACCAGGATTCAGCTTCTGAGAAAGATTTCTGGAGTGCCGAGCGGAGGCCTGTGGGATCAGTGTGAGAGCTGTAGAGGACGGCATTGACTGCATACAATAGAAGTTTCCCGGAGCAGGCATTGGGCAGGGAGTTGAGGAACAGGGAAAAGAGTAGTGGGCCAAAAATAGAGCCCTGAGGGACCCCTGACCTGACTTGGAGGGGAGACAGGGAGTGGGCAATCCTGATTGGCTGGGTTCTCTCAGACAGTTAGTCGGCAAACCAGCCAGTGGTCTCAGGGGACAGGCCTATCTGTGTGAGGGAATCCAGGAGAAGCGAGTAGTGCACAGTGTCAAACACCTTAGAAAGGTCTATGAAGACAGCACCAGCAGTGTGGCATGTGTCCAGAGATGTGTGGAGGGCATTTGTAAATTCCAAGAGGGCTGTGGTGGTAGTATGGTTATGGCTGAAGCCATGTTGTTCAGGACACAGGAGGCTATATTTAGAAAGGTAGTCTATAAGCTGGATGGCCACAATTTTCTCCAAGGTTTTAGAGAGGAGAGGCAGGATTGATATAGGGTGGTAGTTCCCAGGCAGGGTGTGGTCACCGCTTTTAAGGATAGGTGTGATGAGGGCAGATTTCCATTTGAAGGGAAACTGGCCCAGAGATAGGGAGCAGTTCAGAAGCATGGTGAGAGGGGGGAGAACTACATTGAAGGTGAGTCTAAGCAGTTTAAGTGTGGAGTATCACTGCTGAAACGAGATTTGCTGAAGACCTTGAGTAAAAGAGGGGCAGCTTCATGCTGAGAAACTGCTTTAAAGTGGAATGGGGGGTTGAGAGGGAGAAATGCGGTGTTTGGAGGGTGGGGAAGAAGAAGTTGGGAGGGAGAACACCAGTTAGGTCAGAGAAAGTGTCATTAAATGTATCTGCAATCAGGGCAGGGTCTGTGGTGATAGACCAGTTGGCCTTGATTTGGGTGGGAGGTTCAGTGGAGGCTTTGCCACTTAACATTTTGAGGGAGTCACGGAACTTGCGACCTGAGCCCCATGTGGTGGTGAGCAGGGTATTGTAGTACTCAGCCTTTGCCTTTTGAATACTCCAGGTACATTTATTGCACGCTTCTTGTAGCGCTGCCTGTCAGTGGGCTTACCAGTATCCAGAGCAATGTGCCAAAGACTGTCACATACGTGCATCTGGTCCAGCAGGGCTTGTGATATCCAAAGAGTGTCAGCCCCTTTAACTCTTTGTTTGGTTAGGGATGCATACCAGTTCAAGCAGTGTTGAATGTGTCAATGAAATGGTCGAGGGCAGAGTCAATGTTCAGTGCTGTTTTGATGGGGGACCAGTCACTAGCTAGGAGGCACTGTCTAAGGGAGGCTGCAGCATCCCTAATGGGGGCCAATGTGTCAGCAAGCCAGTTTGTATTAAAGTCCCTGAAGGCAATGATGTCACCACTGACAGGGAGAGTCTGGAGATGGGTGAGAGCAGAGTGGAAAGCAGTCTTCTGATTTCGGGGAGGGATGTATATGGAGGAGAGGAACAGTGGAGCTCTGTTTGGGGCAAGAGTGATCTTTAGCGCGAGAGCTTGGGCCCCATGCTCGAGCGATGGGGATGGTAGGGCGAGACACTGTAATGATTCCTGGACATACAGTGTACAACCACCCCCTTTTTCTGAGGTTCTGTTGGCATGGTAAAGCGTGAACCCGGGAAGTGAGACTGCAGAGTCAGGGGTGTGGTCATTGAGCCAGGTTCAACTACTGAGATGACATCAGGGTGATTCTGGGCAACCCATTCCTGAAATGAATCAAATTTCTTGAGGAGGCTACATATATTAAAGGGACACTGTCAACCTGTTTTTCATCATATTATTTCTAGTTAAAACCCCACATTTTATAATTGCTTACTCTCTCTAAAATTCACTGATGTTTTTGTTTGTTTTGTCTGTCTCCTTGCTTAGTAGAACTGAAATGCATGGCAATGTATGTTTATAAACAACTTTGTTTTTGTTTATAATCCTGGTTTTGTTCTTGCTGCATACTTTTTGAGCATTAGAAACACACCTAAACAGTGCAATCACTTATGAGAAAGTAGCCTCCTAAACTTCCACTACATCATGAGGAGTTAGACTGTTTTGTGGGTGTTCCTAGGTCCAGGAAATATGCATTTGGAGTTGATCAAGGAATGTAAACAAACCTGTTTTGGTGTGATAACACCAGTGTGTTGGGCAGTCTATTTTTACTTTTTTACAAAAACTAAGAGTCAGAATCAAACTACCAGCTGCATCAACAATCTTTACAGAATGCTGGCAATCATAAAATGTGTTTTTTAAACCAGGAACAGTAACCACACTTGGGAGACTTCAGTACCTGGCTATGTATTGTTCAGAAGAGACCGAGGTGCAAAAGGGGGGAGGCCCTGTATGTTAATGAAAATATCAAAGCTACAGAAACTAGAATACACATAAGGAGCCAGAAGAACTGTGGGTCACCCTGGAAACAGGAAATGGGACAGCCATAAGAACTGGGGTTGTCTACAGGCCCCCAGACCAGAGGGAGGACATAGACACATTACTGTTAGAAGATATACAAAACATGACAGCTAAAGGGAGGTTCTGATAATGGGAGACTTCAACATGCCGGATACAGATTGGTCAATACCAGCAGGAACATCTGCCGAACTAGACTCATAGTGGATTCCCTGCAGGGAGGGCCTCAAACAACTGGTACAGCAACCCACAAGAGACAGGGCTATCCTAGATCTAGTATTGACTAACAAAGAAGGATCACAGATCTCCAGGTAGAAGGTCACCTGGGGCCAGTGACCATCACATGGTATGGTTCAATTTGGCTACTACATCTAAATCATCCCATTCCAAGGCAAAAATATGGGACTTCAGAGGAGCTGACTTTGATAAGATGGCCAACAGAGTTAGCTAGCCCGGCAAAAGAAACACAGGTGAGGGGGACAGGCAAAGTGGGCAAGCATTAAGGATCCAATACTTGAAGCAACATCCCATTGTGTTAGACAGAAAGGAAGTGCAAAAGAAGAAGGAAACCACTTTGGTTCTCAAATACAGTAGCAGAAAAGGTCAGAGCCAAAAGGCTGGCCTTCAGGAAATATAAGGGAACACAGCGGGATGAAGATAGGGAGGCATACCAAACTGCCCTAAGGAAGCAGGTAAGAGTAAGGCAGGCAGTGTCCCAAACTGAGGAAACACTAGCACGAACAGTAAAAGAAGGTGACAAGACTTTCTATAGATACATTAGTGAAAGGAGAAAGTCTAGAGGGGTATTGCTGCTTAATGGAGAAAATGGAGCATGTGAGGAGAGGAGGACCCTGTAAAGGCATCTATCCTAAATAGATACTTTTGCTCAGTGTTTACTGAAGAGAAGGTAGGGCAGGGCCCACAGCTCAGCATCATGGACACAGTGGGGAGGGAGGTGAGCACTACTCCCTTCACAAAATAAAGGGTCCTACAAGAGCTCTAAGCTCAGGGTGGATAAGGCAATGGGACCTGATGGCATACATCCCAGGGTACTTAGGAGCTAAAGGAGGAACTAGCAGAGCCATTAGCAGAATTGTTTAGTGAGTCTCTGAGCACAGGAGAGGTCCCAGAAGACTGGAGAAGGGCTCATGTGATCCCGCTCCACAAGAGTGGTAGCAGGGAGGAGGCGGGAGCTACAGACCGGCAGTCTTACCTCAGTAGTGGGCAAGATTATGGAGGCACCCCTTAAGGAAAGGATAGTGCAACACCTGGAATCCATAGGGGCACAGGATCCAAGACAGCATGGGTTTACAAAAGGAAGGTCCTGTCAAACTAATCTCATAGATTTCTTTGACTGGGTAACCAGAGTGGTGGACCAACGGGGAGCAGTTGATGTCACCTACCTTGACTTCAGCAAAGCTTTTGACACTGTTCCACATAGAAGATTGATAAATAAGCTGGGTAGGCTCGGGGTGGGTCAGAAGTTGGTCAACTGGGTGGCAAACTGGTTGACGGGCAGAAAACAGAGAGTGGTGGTAAATGGTATACAGTCAGAAGAGATGCAAGTCACAAGTGGGGTACCTCAGGGATCAGTCCTGGGGCCAGTCCTCTTCAACATCTTCATTAGTGACCTTGCAGGTGGACTAGAGGGTAAGGCTTGTCTGTTTGCAGATGACACCAAGATCTGCAACAGAGTAGATGATCCAGATGGGGTGGGCAGAATGAGATCTGGATAAACTAGCAGAATGGTCAGATGAGTGGCAACTGGGATTTAACGCAAAGAAGTGCAAAATCATGCACATAGGGAAGAGAAACCCTGAAGCCACCTATAGGCTGGGAGGGGAGTTGCTAGCAGTCACAAAGGAAGAAAGAGACTTGGGCATCATCATCACCACTGATGACCTAAAATCATCCAAGCAGACCTCTAAAGCAGTAGGTAAGGCTAGGGGAGTGTTAGGGTGTATTAGTAGGAGTATCACCAAGAATTAAGCAAGAGGGAGGTAATAATCCCTCTGTACAAGACACTGGTTAGGCCCACATCTGATTACTGCGTGCAGTATTGGAGGCCACACCTTCACAAGGACATAACCAAATTGAGGCAGTCCAGAGAAGGGCAACCAAAATGGTGCAGGGACTGCATCAGAAGACATATGAGGACAGATTAACGGAGCTCAATATGTATACCCTTGAGCAAAGGAGGAGAGAGGTGATATGATCGAGGCATTCAAACACCTTAAGGGCATAAACAAGGTGAAAGAGTCTAACATGTTTAAATATAAGAAAAATAGCAAGACAAGAGGACACAGCATGAGATTAGAGGGAGGCCGATTAAGGGGGAATGTGAGGAAATTCTTTTTCACAGAAAGGGTGGTGGATGCATGGAATGACTTACCACAAGAAGTGGTGGCTATGAATACAGTGCAGGGCTTCAAACAGGCATGGGATAGGCATAAGGGAGCAATACAAATGACTATGAATAGATAGGCCACTGACAGAGCAAAGGCCAATGGCACATTTATAAGGTAGAAAAAGAAATGGGCAGACTGGATGGGCCTAGCAGTCCTTATCTGCCGTCAACTTCTATGTCTCTGTGTTTCTATGAACACTTTGAGACCTAAGGGGTTGACAGTGTCCTTTAAGGGAGGCGATTATGAGGTTTTGGGGTAGTAACTGTGGGTGGGGGTGGGTCCTGGGTTTGGATGAGCGTCTCCGGAGAGGAGGAGTAGGAGCAGTAGGATGTACAGGGATGCCAATTTTAAATGCTTCTTCATTAACTTAGGTGCCAGTAGAGATTGGAACAGCAATGTATGGCGATGGGGATGGGTAGGTCCCATAGAGAGGGAGAGGCAAAGCAGAGTAGCATCCACTGCAGCACTGTGGTGGCACCAGTAGAGGGAGTTGAACGTGGGGGGTGTATGGTCCATTGGTAGAGTGAGAAGTATAATTCAGTGGTAGAGGTGGGGAGGGGGGCTAAGGTGAGAAGCCTGGTGATAGGTGGTTCTGGCTAGCCATGTTGGGGAACAAGTGGAGCATACCCTAGTAAAATGATGGGGGCTATGGTTAGCAGTACAAGCCATATGGTGGTGCAGGCGATAAATAACAGTGTTTTAATGAGCACAGAGTGATTTGGGGGGAAGGAACTAAAAGCTTTAAGAGCTTTGAAAAGAGTGCAATAACTTAGTCTGACTTGTTGGCTTAGTGGCAGAATTGCTGATTTAGGTGTCAGGAGCACAGGGTTTGAGACCTGCAACAGAACAGTAGTAAAACTATTTTAAGCAGAGTAGGGCGCCAGAAGCTTTAAGGGCTTTAAAAGACTGAGAAAAACTATCCTGTGTTGTAGGTTTAGTGGCACAGCTGCTGACTTTGGAGTCAAGGATAGAGGGTTTGAGACCTGCAGGGGGGACAGTAGCAAACTATGAGGAAACAGAGTGGTGTGAGGAGGCAGACACAATGGTTAGGGAAGGCAGTATAGTGATTCCTAGAGTTCAGGAAAGAAAATATACTATTAGGTGCTTAGAGGAGGAGAGGGGGTAGAAGGGTGCCTGCAGGGGCACAGCAGCACCCCCTTGCCCAGTGGTTGCAGAATATAAGCTGCAAATGGGAAATTGGGCACTTAGAATATGGACAGGGTGATCATGTGTTGTGTCATGTGACTAGTAAGCAGCAATAAAGGGATAGCTGGTGGAAAGATTCCTGGGGCAGTCGGTGCATAGAGCTGATGGGGTAACACCCCTGCACAAGTAAGCTGGAAGGAGAGATACTTTACCTCTTACGGCTCTCTTGAGTCCCCTGATATGAGCCCTTCAGCTGGGCAGTGTTTAAGGTGATGACTGGTTGGCAAATAAGATTGCCACAACATTTGTGGTTAAATGTGGTTAAATGTCCACACCCCTACTGTCAATAGAGTCAAAACTGTTACAGGTAAATTTGGTGGCAATTTACTAATTTGTTGCCTGGCCTCTGCTCCAGCATTGGTCAACTAAACCCAGACCTTTCATTCCATTTGGAAACTGCCATCTCTAAAGTATGTGTGTCCTTGCTCAAAAGATCAATGGCAACCTTAGACCTATTGCCTATGCTTCCCTAATGCTCCCCATGGTAGAGCTGAAGTATTCTTTGTGTAAAAGGAACCTGCTTGCAACCTTTTGGGTAGTCAATCACTTTGCATGCATAATGGGATGTTGTCCCATCATGCTACACAACCAGCTTCCTATTGACAGGATCAAAAATGGCAATGCGTCTAACACCAGAGTCACACATTGGTCTCTATTGCTCCAAGACAGAGACATCACTGTACTTCCCACCAAAGTGCCCTCCATCTTGGCACATGGTCTCCTATACCAAGGAGAATCACATGAATGTGACCTAAAGCCACCAGTTTTACCTAAACCAGGCCCATTTCGACCAGCAACAGAATACACTTTAAATGGCACTACTGTGCATTGTATCTTCACAAATGGCTCCTGTTCATATGATGAGGGGATGCAACTAGCAGGATTTGGGGTCCTGGTCCTGATTCCTAGAGGTAACACCACTGAGGTGTCAAGGAAGTGCAGTGTCAAATCATCACAGTATGCAGAACTTGCAGCTGTTGCCTGTGCCATAGAAGTACTAGATGGGATTGGAAATGAAGATACCATCATCTTTTCTGACTCATCTTGGGCATAGCACTCTGATAAAATTCCTTTCTTTCTGGAAGGCCCATAATTTTACCTCATCTGAAGGTACCCCAATCAAGTACAGAGATTTGTTCATCTACATTGTTGGTCTAGCCAAGCAATGTGTGTCTAAACTGTTCATTCACAAAGTGAAAGTCCACTCCAAAGTAGAACCCTTCCATTACTACAATAACTGAACTGACTCTTTAGCCAAAGAAGGAGCTTGGGGGGGCGGGGGGAGATATGAGCCATGCCGTCTTCCAGTGCAACACCTGTGGTGGCTGCAAACAGAAGAAACAAAGAAGTCCCTCTGGACCTGACTGAGCTACAGCTGGCAGATCCAGAGATAAAGGAGGTATACCAATATCTCTCCAAAGACACAGAAAAAGAAGTGTCTGCAAATAATCTATTTGTTGCTTGAAGTTTGGTCAAGGCCCAATGTACTTTAAATTTGTAAACCAGCTCAGTCCCTCTGTTTGGCAAGTATGGGTTGGAACTGCACAGAACCTATTAACAGGTGTCTTTATGCCAACCAGCACTGGCCTGCTGCAAGAGCCCTAAGCCCTTAATAAGTAACCTACTGAGCTGAGGGGGGTTGTACCTTCACCTGTTCCTTCTTGTTTCCTCAGGACACTGCAAAAGACTTTGACTGGCCAGAAAGAAATATCCGCCTTTCCAGACATACATGAGCTCCACCTAATTTATCCATAGTTCCAGATGGCGTATCCAGAAAAGGCCCTGCCAATCCTAACCATAATTCCTGGCAACACATACAGCCAGGCTAGGCTCCCTTTTCAAGTCTACAGCACAGAGTGGTTTGATACCAAAATAATTCTTCAATAAAAAACATGCAACACCATGTGGTTCCACAAACCTAATTGTATACCCACCCTCTGCTACTCAGCCCACCAGGTGCCCAACAAACTGTTTACACATATTTTGCCACCACCACCCTTCAACTACTGTCTTCACAAGGCATACCTCAAAGCCAGGCTGACCCAGTGGCCTGACCGCTATTAACTTCCTAAAACACTGGTTAAAAATGTTCACTTCATTCATGTCTCTGTAAATATGTATATGTATATTTATATATATACACGCACAGATACACCCTCCAGGATGAAGCTCAGTGTCACAGGTTGACAGCATGACAAAAGGGATCAACTCCCATTGAAATTGCATTGTTTACTGCAGTAACTCTGCTGCAGAATTCTGCAGTGCTGTGCTTCATCCTGGAGGGCTTCACTGCATATAGTTGTTGTGCATTATGCCCAATACAATCATTGTGCCTTTGCAAATATGTTTAGGTTTAATGCTATTGCATTTTTACATATAGTTGCAGCTTATCAAGTATAAGCTCAGGAATATGCTCCACATCCAGGGATGTTTCACTCTATGTGCCCTCACTGGGATTTGGATGTAACAGGCCTGGTGGGGAGTTTATTAGGCCTATTAGGGTTAAATCTGTCAATCTGACATGGGGGGGTACACAACAACTTGGAAAAAAAATTAGTTGTTTTCACAAGCTAAAGATGTTCTTAAGCCTATGCTACACAGTACTCATGGTTTAGGCATAAGTTAAGGGTTCAAAGTGTGTAATATGTATAATATTGCACTTTCATTTCATAAGACAGGCCTAAACTAGGCCAGACAGCAACACATAGGCGGGGAAACTATGTTTTAATCACTGTCACAACCTCTTCCAAGACCTGGAGACATTGTCATGGACTCACAGATGGCCAAATGGTATTTCTCTCATTATTGGACCTCGGCCTACACCTCCAAGTGCATGGCTGATGCCACCACTTTTTTTCTTATAATTGCCAGAAGCTTCTGTTGTCACACCACAAGACACCATAACCAAAGACATTGCTAATAACCTTGTCATTTTTCATCCAGAATAGCTATGTGTGTTTCATTAAACTGTGTTTATACCTGTGGTTTACAAGTTTACAGGTTTCAACAGACTGGTACGTGTAAAATCTTCAAGCAACACAATAACTTTTCTTCACTGCTGGTATTTTCCAAGCCTGACTGGCACCTCATACAGATTGATTATTCTATAATGGACTGTCAATACTTTTCAGGGGTGTAACCCCCCACCAAAAAAAGCTATGCCAGTGTGTGAGGCTACTCCATTGAAGGACTCAGTGAACCATACACTAATGTACCTCCTGCCAAGGCCTCTGCAAATCCAGTCATCCAGCAGCCAGCAACATGACTATTAACTTTCTTAACTTGCTGGTGTTTCATCTTCAACTAAATGTCTGCATAGCTCCATGAACCATGCGGGGATACAACCTTTGGCAATTGACATTTCGCATGTAACTATGCCAATCTGTGGTTACTTGATGTTGCATTGCCGCAGCCCCCAAACTGTAAATACTGCACCAGAAACCTAAACCTGGTGCCAACAAAAACCTGCCCCCCCCAGTTCCAAATGCAGTACACAGAGTTCATCCTTTTTGCTGCCTGCATCGACTGAATCTTGAATACCTCAACAGGAGCTCATTCTGATGCTTCCAAACACTCCTGACTCCCATTGAATTCAGAATGGGGCACCAGCAGTGCTGGTCAAAATAATGCTAATGCTGCTTCAAACAATCATTCAAATCTTTGGAGCAACATGCACGTACCAAGATTCTGGAGACTGTTTACCTTAATGTCATATTTCCCTTCTTGTGCATCTTTGTGCTGCAACCCTAACTTTGCCTAAATATATATTTTTTTGTAAGTAATATATTTGTTTATTGACTGAGGGAGTGCTTTCAATCAATCAGAGCACTCCTTCCCCCTGCTCGTGAGATAATCTTATTGTGTAAAGAGTGTCTTACGTGGCAGACCACCGTCACATCAGCATCGTTGCCATTTGAAATGCAGATGACCCAGAATCAGGAACAAGCCTGAGTCATCAGAGGGACAGCTGAGGGGGCTAAATGGAGCATTCCAATGGATGCTCTTCTCCCCTGGGGAGAGAGGGCTGCCCTTCCTGCTGCTTTACCAGCACCTTGTTGACCAGAGGTGACAGTGCAGGTTGAAAGGCTGCAAGTCATGCTGGGAGGGGACCACATGTGCATTGGTGCAACTAGCTTGCGAGCACTAGATGACACTAGCATGCTTTTGGAAGAGAGACATGAACAGGGAAAATAGGGGTTGCAAGGCAGATGAAGCCCCCCCAACCACTCAGACTACTGTCTCTGTGGGGAGCTTTGAAGTGGCTCCAGGAAGTGTTTCCACTATAGCAATCAGACACAAGGGTTATCCCTGTCTTGGAGCTAGAGGCAGAACCCTACCTCAGGGGGACAATCTGCTGGAGGAGTGTTGTGGTGTGTTGTGGCCACCCTAGTAAGTCATGAAGTTCCCTGGAAGAAGTGGCTCTGAGGTTAGTTAAGTGGCACTAAGTGGTGGTGGATGGAGATCTGATAGATATACTGGGGTGGATAAAGAGTTTAAAGAAATGGAATGTCTCATGTGTAGGTGCCCTGGAATGAGTATGTTCAGAGAAAGGTTTTTAAATGGTAACTATGGTGTATTGATCAGCCTTGATCTATAATATAATAATACAGTCATGGACTCATGGAGGCCACTCTTATAGTTGTACAAGTGGTATCACTTACATTCATAGGGTATCAGAACCACTCCCCTTCGGTTTACAGTTCTTATACCCTAAGAATGCATGTGAGATCGCTCTACTTCAGTATTACCATATACTATTGTTTTTTGGGTAGGAGGAGGACTTCAAGCATCATGGTTTCTCTCATTCAACACACAGAGCAATTGTTATGTAAATGGTTCTCTTTTAGCTGTATCGAATGCAATATTATAAGATACCCAAAACCCTCCAAAAAATAAAATAAAAGCTGAAAGGTCAATTGTACAACTGTCTGGTATTTTCAAAGCATTTTCAGCTTTCTGACTGTTGAAAATTTCAGTGGAAGTTTTGACTAATTTTTCAAGACACAGTCACTGCAAAAGTAGGGACTAATGACTAGAAAGTAGAGGTGATTCAGTCCCATTGGTGGCATAGTCACTGGTGCACAGAACTGTGACTGAGCAGCTGAGGATACAAAGGAGTAAACAAATGGTACAGAGGAGGCCTGCTAAGACCTGTAAAGATAGGTTAATTGAGCTAGGTATGTTTACATCTGAAAGGAAGGAGCTAAGGGGACATGATAACAGTTTATAAGATCATGAACAGAATGATCAAAGTCAATAAGGAGGATTTCTTCAAACTCCTTCAGGACACACAAACCAGGGTCACACTCAAAAGCTCAGGTGTGGTAAGGTGTGGTACATCCTAGTGGTACATGAGAAAGCATTACTTTTTAAGTGAAGTCAGGCTATGAACATACAAGGCTGGCCTGGACAGGACCTAACTTAGAATCTCTGGCTACACTTCTGAGCGGGGTAAACTTAAAGTAGCAGAAAGGATTGCTCCAAGACAGCAGTGCAGGTAAGCAAAAATGCAGATACATGACAGCAAACGGTGCTTTGCACTCACCACCAATAGCAAGAATTGAAGCATGGACTCTATACAGAGTGTACAAAATGGCATTTATTCCTTAGTACAGAAGGTGTGATAAACATCCAGACTCAGTGGCAATGGCATAAAAGCCCCTTACATTTTGCACAGGTGAGCTTTTTCAAAATCACTGCTGAGTCTAGATGTTTATCGCACCTTTTGTGCTGAGGAATAAATCCTATTTTTTGCACTCTGAGTCTGTGCTTCAGTTCCTGCTGTTGGTGATGAGTGCAAAGCACTGTTTGTTGTACTGTAATGGGGGATAAATTTGATGAGCCATGTCAGCTTCATCAGTCCCTGAACTTTGTACATTTATGTAAAATCCAAGGATGCCAGGTTCAATTCCAAGCACACTTAAACTGTGCAGCCCTGAGCAGGTCACATCCTGCTGGAGCACACCAGATCAATACTCTCCGTCTGTTTGACCTTATTGATACCCTTCAGTATGCAGAAGACTTGAGATCATGCCCACCCACAGCCTCGTTTAAGTTATAGGTCTCAAGCCTCTCCCCATAGCTTTTGTACCGCATACCACATAACATTTTGGTGTTCTTGCATTGTACCTTTTTACCTGCCTCAATATCCTTTTTGTATTATGGTGCCTATAACTACACAAACTACTCCAGGTCACCTGACCAGAGCCTTGTAAAGTTACAGAATTATTTCACCATCTCTGCTAATCACCCCTTTATTTATTTATTTACTTTGTTAACTGGGTGAGTACACTGAGCCATGTCCCTTTTTCAGGAACGACCAGGAGCCACAAAAATAGGTGACTGAGAGGGTACAAGAATATACAATACAATATATGTAACATACAATATATGTAACATACAGTATATGTAACATACAATATATGTAACATACTGTACAATATATGTAACATACAGTACATGTAACATACAATATATGTAACATACAATATATGTAACATACAGTATATGTATGAATGAATACAATTCTTTATTGATCAATTAGAGTGTGTAAACACTTTGATTTTTACAAATCTTTATACAAATACACAATAGCAAATTCAAATACATAGTTTACATTTACAAACAGTTAAAACATTTCATCATTTCATAAATTCAGAACCAGGTATCTTTTATAAACCAGGACTGTACACATTAATAAACTACCACATTAAGCTCTCTGGAGTTTAGACATTTCTTGTGTCGTATCTTTTTTTGGTTCACAACAGATGCCATAAATTTTGTTATTTTTATGGCTTCTTCCAGGCACTGAGGATGCAATAATATAAATACAACATAATAACCATCATCTGCATATTTAATTATGATGTCCAGTAAATATAAATTTCTTATTTTAGAGTATTAAGGACAGATTTTAATAATGTGCTGTATTGTTTCTAAACATCCTTTTTTGCAGGAGTAAATTCACTTCTTTGTTTATCATCAAAAATGTCTATCTTATTAAAATTACTGGTGACCCCTTTAATAACTCTTATTAGTAGATCAAAAAAATGCCATAATAACCTGAAATTGGGTTATTATGGCATTTTTAAAGAACTGCATTTTCAGTGAGGAAACAGTTCAGAAGTAGCTTGTGCTCAGCACATCTCAAGCGCTACTCACCATTTTCCCAATGAACAGCTGTTTTCCGAGTCCTCTCACAGATGCACCAGTACCTTAGCTATCAAACGTTGATACCACACCTGCACTTGTACTTCATAAAAAAATCGTCCTAATTCGTTAGAAAATGTTGTTTTACCAGCAAGAAAGCCAGTATCTTATATAGAGTTTTCACACGGTCCCTAACCTTTGCCAATTTTTTTTACCCCACAGATCTCCATAGCAACCCTTGACCCATGTTGCCATGAGAACTCCATTCAGATCCTCAATCAGATCTCAATTTCTCGACCAGAATGATCCTTTATCAGCAAATTAATATTTCTAAAGGACTATTTGTTGTTTGGTCATAGTTATAGGTTTGTCTTTCTAGTTAGCCATTATCTCTCTCTCGCCGACATAGCGAAGCCCTGACCAGCATGCAAGTAAGTTCATATTCATGTTGTTTTATTACAGCAATTACCAGTAATTATAAAAAATCATAGACAGGCAAGTGTGTACCTATGACTATTTTTTTCAAAACCCTCGATGTTTGATGACCACATAAACGTCTTGAGCTTCGCTCTCAATTTTCATGGGTCATCAAACAACTTAGGTGTGAAAAAAATAGTTATAACACACACTTGCCTATCCATTATTTTCTATATAGTATGTATATTTGGAATTTAGGATTTCAAATCTTGCCCAGGATAATAATTTGAGGCATTCTGGCTGTAAAGGGAGTGTCAAATATTCTTCCAGGCTATGACTTATTTTTTTCAGTGTGTACTAAGGGGCACATTTTTGTGCCCTAATTATATTCATGTCTTCTGA
The DNA here is from genome assembly GCA_016271365.2 of Neoceratodus forsteri. Taxonomy (NCBI): domain Eukaryota; kingdom Metazoa; phylum Chordata; order Ceratodontiformes; family Ceratodontidae; genus Neoceratodus; species Neoceratodus forsteri. Next base: position 1,271,674,682 of record CM057453.1, read on the forward strand.
TTGTGCTAGTGTAAACAGTTTTCTTTTAATTAATTTATTATATTGTAGCGATATTGTGATATTTCTATTAAAGTCTATCCATAGGTGTTGCATATTAATTTTCTTTAAAATACCCAGTAGTGATTTCATCCAGTTTGAGTTATGGCCTTCATTTAACCATCTGATTTTTTCTTTAAGGGACATCCAGAATAGCTGATTTTTGGCATTATGGATGATCTTTAGCCAGTATGTGACTAGTCTCAAATCTTTATTTATTTATTACAGTCTCGGAATTTGATATACCTTTGAGTCAGATTCATTTACAAATGTTCCACACCCAAAAGAAATCATAACAATTAGCTAAATACAACAATGTAACAAAAGCATGACATGGATATAACAAAAAAAAACAAAACACTGTCAGCCTTAATGGTATCCTGCCTAGTTCAGACCTTACCATTGCATTAGAGGTTGAAAAAGGAACTCCTAAAAGTGATTTATAGTACATAATATAAGGGGACAATTTCTAATAATGTTTTATTATAAGTGCCCCAAATTTGCACCTCATATAAAATGGTTTGATTTATTTTAGCTTCTCAGGCCATCAATGCTGGAATAATAGTTCCCCCCCATATTATAAGTTAAACCTCAGAAGGGCTTTTGCAGTGAATTTCTCCTTTATATTTTGTTCCTTAACATGTGGGTCCCATGAGGAATTGCTAATCATTTTTACACCTAAATATATGTATTCCATGACTTTTTCTATTTTTTTTAAACAAATTACAGTTCTTTTAACCTTATGACCAAATATTATTTTCATTTTGTCTAATTTTATTTTTAGTTAAAGTTTTGTGCATTTCTTTTGAAAAATATTAATTTTCTTTTGAAGTCCACTTTTTGTTAGGGAAAATAAGACAACGTAGTCTGCATAAGCCAAAGCATGCAGACTCATATTGTCTACTTTTGGAGAATTATAAATTTGACTGTTGTCAAACTCCAAGAGGCTATTCATATAGATATTAAATAACAGTGGTGCAAGTAAGCAGCCTTTCTTGACCCCTTTGTTAGTTAGTTAGTTAAAAAGGTGTCAGTTAGTATCCCATTATTGTTGTATCTTACCTAGTTGAGGTATCTGTACCTTCTCAGAAGTGTTGCCTGTCTATGGCAAGGATGATGCTAGGGTACTCTGCACCATGGGATTCAATGAATGGTTGAAAAAGTGGTGTGGAGCTCATGGTTTTGGCTTCATTGGGGACTGGGGAGCCACCTGGAGGGATACAGGCCTATACTGGTGCGATGGTCTGCATCTGTCCAGGGATGGAACCAGGATCCTAGGTGATAGGTTTAAATGCTTCATTGGCAAGCATTTAAACTAGCCAAGAGAGGAGGCACTGAAAAGGAGCAGGGAAATCTTAGCCTCCCCCAACAAAACACAGTAATTAGTGAGGTAAACACCAAGGTAGAGAAGTCATTAGGGAGCAGGACAGGGGTAAATATAAAAAAAGGCAAAGGCAGTAAGGACAGGGATGGGGCTAAAAGGGGGTAAGGCCATCAAAAAATGGAGTGTGATGAGTACCAATGCCCATTGCCTGTATAACAAGCTCCCTGAACTAGTGGCCTTGATGGAAGAGGGATGCCTGGATATTGTGGCAGTCACTGAAACATGGTAAACAGAGAACCATGACTGGGGTGTCAACATACCAGGATACACAATCTACAGGAGGGACAGGAAGGGTAAAAGAGGAGGAGGAGGAGTAGCTCTCTATGTAAGTGAAGGGATTAAAGCAACAGAACTGAAGAGTAAACAGGAAGTAGATGAGTCACTATGGGTCACCCTGGAGACAAGAAATGGCACCACAATCCACCTGGTGGTTGTGTACAGACCCCCATCTAAGGGAGAGGGAATGGACAAGGAAATACTAACATACTAAAATTCCAGCAGAATAGGCCTAATGGTCTTTCATGTCTGCTCATTTGGTTAGCCCCCATCCTGGGAGCTGACCTTGCTGCCCCCCTTTCCATCTCTGGCTTCTCCCTTCCCAGTCCCAGATATTATTGCTGCACTGGTTTTTGCTTCCAGAACCCTTCCCCTGTACCTGTCCCACCCCATCTTGAACCCCACCACCATCTCTGCCTCCACCAGCCCCCTGGGCAGCACATTCCATGGCTCCACCACCCTCTCAGTGAAGTAGTACCTCCTCCTTTCTCCCCTGAATCTCCCCCTCCAGCTTCCACCCATGACCTCTAGTTGCCCCCTCCTTCCTTCAAAGCACCCTGACTGCTCCTCCCCTATTTACCCCCTTCATGTACCTGAAGACCTCTATCATGTCCCCCCAGTCTCTTCTCTCTTCCAATGTGTACATATTTAGCTCTTTGAGCCTCTCCCCATAGGTCCTATCCCCCAAGCCCCAAATCATTTTGGTTGCCCTCCTCTGGACCCTCTCCAGGAGTTCAATGTCCCTCTTTAAATGTGGCCTCCAAAACTGCATGCAGTACTCGAAGTGCGGCTTCACCAAGCAGTTATACAGTGGGAGTATCACTTCCCTCCTTCTGGAGGTGATCCCCCTAGTGATGCATCCAAGCATCTTGTTGGCCTTTGCCACTGCCCTCCTATAAGTCTCTGAGTTGCTCATCTTGACATCCACCACCACCCCCAGGTCCTTCTCAGCCATCAAGATTTGTAGCATTCCTCTCCCCAGGGTGTACACTCGGCCTGGATTTCTGGCTCCCAGGTGCAGTACCTTGCATTTCCCTGCATTGAACCTCAGCTTCCACTTTCTAGACTACCTTTCCAGAGCCTCCAGATCCTCCTGTAGGGCTACTCTCCCCTCCTCCCCATCCACCACTGCTCCCAGTTTTGAGTCATCCGCAAAGAGACTCTTCTCACTCCTGATACCCTTCATTATGTCAGAGATGTAGGCATTGAACAGGAGGGGCCCAAGGACTGATCCCTGAGGGACTCCATTAATGACCCTCCTTGGGGATGAGACTATCCCACCAACCACGACCCTCTGGGTCTGGTCCTGGAGCCAAGTGCCTATCCATCTGATCATCTGGTTCCCCACCCCCATTTCTCCCAGCTTATCCAACAGGCCCCTGTGAGGAACAGAGTCAAATGCCTTGCTGAAGTCAAGAAAGAGGAAATCCACTGGTCTACCCAGGTCCAAGGCACTCATCACTCAGTCATAGAACTCCACAAAGTTTGTCTGACACAATTTCCCCGATATAAATCCATGCTGTCTATCATCCAGGCACCCCAACTTTTCCAGGTCCCTCCCTAGTCTCTCCTTAACAATGCCCTCCATTACCTTGCCCACCACCGATGTCAGGCTGATGTGCCTGTAGTTCCCTGCCACCTCCCTTGAACCCCCTTGTGGATAGGCACTATATGCACCACCTTCCAGTCCTGGGGCACCCACCCTGCCCTCAGAGAGATGCTGAAGACCTCCGCCAGGGGTTTTGCCAGGACATCCACCAGTTCCTTCAGCACTCTGGGATGTAATTTATCCGGCCCTGGTGCTTTCTCCATCTTAAGGGACCTGAGGGCTTCCCTCACTCTCTCTGCTGTGATTTCCACCTCTGCTACCTTGTCTCCCTGCTTTGCTTCCCCCCACCTGCCAGTGATGCCCCCTCCCCAGACCCGCCAATCGATAAGGGCCCCATTCCTCAGTTTCACCATCTCCTCCCATGTATATGCAGCCCTCCCATTTTCCTTGGTGAAAACTGAGGCGAAGTATTCATTTAGTTCCTCAGCCTGCACCCCCGGGTCTTGTGCCCATCCCTTCCCCATTTTAATCCTGCCAATCTGCCCTTTGACCCTTCATTTTTCCCAAATGTATCTAAAGAACCCCTTGTTCCCTCTCCTAATTTCCCTGGGCAGGTTCTGCTCCTTCCTTGCCTTAGCCACCTTCACCACCCTAGTGGCCCTTCTAGCCATCAGCTCGTACTCCCCTCGGTCCCTTTCACTCCTTGAGCACTTGAATTGCCTATAGACTGCCTTCTTTCCCCTCACCACCTCCTGAACCTCCCTGGTCCACCGGCAGGGTTTTCGCACCCTACCACATTTTCATCTTACTCTTGCACAGGTGCTGGTAGCATCCTGCACCCCCCTCCTGATGATTTCCCACCTACTTTCAGTGTCCATGTCTGGCTCAATCCCATCCAAGTGCTCCTTAAGGATCCTTCCCATTTCCTTGAAATCCACCCCCTTGAAGTCAGTTACCTCCATTTTTGTGAAGACTTCTACCCCTCCTAGGTTCAGGCAGAACCAGACCGTGGCATGGTCACTCCCTGAAATGATAGAAAGCATCCTTAGAATGGCAAAAAAAGGGAGATATTGTTGATGGGGCCCTGAATATGTCAGATGTTAACTGGAGCACCTTTGCTGCAGGCACATCCAAGAGCAGGGTCATTCATGATGTCCTACAAGTTACATGCCTCAGACAGCTTGTGTTGGAACCCACTCGGGAGGGAGCAATCTTAGACCTGGTACTCTCAAATGGGGATGGAGAAAGGATCTCAGATTTAGAAGTGGGTAGCCATCTGGGAACAAGCGACCACCAAACAGTGTGGTTCACAATAAACACAGCCATAGAGTCAATCCATACAAAAGCAAGAGTATTGGACTTTAGGAGTGCTGACTTTGGGAAAATGAGAGAGCGCCTCAGAAAAGCACTAGCAAATGGGCAAGAAGGAGGGGTGGAGGAACAATGGGGAATAATCAAAACAGCCATCACAGAGGCAACAAGCCTTTGTGTGAAGCAAATCAACAAAACAAAATGAAGGAAAAAAATTCTATGGTTCTCAAAAGAGGTAACAGTGAAGGTTAAGGAGAAAAGAATAGCATTCAGGAAATATAAAGAAATACAGAATGAGCAGGACAAAGAACTTTATCAGTTAGAGCAGAAGGAGGCAGGGAAGGCAGTCAGAATAGCAAAGGCCAAAACAAAAGAAAAGATAGCTAACTCTGTTAGAAAGGGGGATAAAAACTTTTATATGTACATTAGGGAGCGAAGAAAGACCAAGGGAGGGATACTGAGGCTTAATAAAGGGGTGGGAATGTGGGCAGAGGATGACAGTGAAAAAGCAGGGATACTGAATGAATATTTCTGCTCAGTATTTACAACAGAAGAGGAGGGGGAGGTACCTAAACCAAACAAGATAAACACTCTGGAGAGGGGGGTCAATAGGAGTCCATTCATAGAAGAAAGGGTTTTGAAAGAACTCTTGAAACTGAGGGTGGACAAAGCAATGGGGCCTGATGGGATTCACCCCTGAATTCTAAAATAACTAAGGGGAGTACTAGTGACACCACTGACTACTCTCTTTAACAAATCATGGGAGGATGGAGTGGTACCTGAGGACTGGAGGAGGGCAGATGTGATTCCATTTCACAAAAGTGGGAGCTGGGCAGAGGCAGGAAACTACAGACCAGTTAGTTTGATCTCAGTGGTAGGGAAAATGATGGAATCACTTCTGAAGCAAAGAACTGTTGAGTACCTAGAGGCTAGTGGGGCACAGGACCCAAGGCAGCATGGATTCACAGTGGGAAGGTCATGTCAGATGAATCTAATAGATTTCTTTGACTGAGTGACCAAAGTAGCAGACCAGGAAGTGGCTGTGGATATGGCCTACTTATAATTTAGCAAGGCATTCCACACAAAAGATTAATATACAAGTTAGCCAGCCTTGGAGTGGATCCCAAGGTGGTAGCCTGGATAAAAAAATTGACTGGACAACAGGACGCAAAGGGTAATAGTAAACGGAGTCCACAGTGAAGAAAGAAGGGTAACTAGTAGAATACGGCAGGGTTCAGTAGTGGGACCGGTCCTCTTAAATGTCTTTATAAGTGACATTGGAGAGCACCTGGAAGGTAAAGTATGTCTCTTTGCAGATGACACAAAGATCTGCAACAGGGTTGATACACAAGGTGGGGTGGAAAGGATGAAAAGGGACTTGGCAAGGTTGGAGGAATGGTCAAATGTATGGCAGCTCAGATTCAACGCAAAGAAGTGCAAGGTAATGCACCTGGGAAACAAAAACCCAGGGGAAGGGTACACAATGGGGGGTGAGATACTAACAACAAAAGTTGAAAGGGACCTGTGAGTAATTAGATCACATGACCTAAATGTGGTCCAGCAATGTGAGAAGGCAGTAAGGAGGGCTGGGGGATACTGGGATGCATAGGGAGAGGCATCAACAGTAGAAAACAGGAAGTTGTTATTCCTCTGTACAAACAGTTGGTGAGACCCCATCTGGAGTACTGCATGCAGTTCTGGAGACCCCATCTCCACAAAGACATAGACAGAGTGCAGACTGTTCAGAGGAGGACAACCAAAATGGTACAGGGTCTGCACCAGAAGACATACGAAGAGAGACTAAAGCAACTTAATATGTATACCCTTGAGGAAAGGAGGGAGAGGGATGATAGAAACTTTCAAGTACCTCAAGGGAATTTACAAAGTCCAAGAGGGTAGCATCTTTCAAACAAAGAGATGTGCAAGAACAAGGGGGAACAATCTGAAGATAGAGGGGGGATGGCTCAGAAGTAACGTTAGAAAGTATTTTTTTTCATGGAGAGGGTTGTGGATGCATGGAACAGCCTTTCTGAGGAGGTTGTGGAGTCAAGAACAGTGGGAGAATTCAAGAATGTATGAGACAGACATAATACAATTCTAGTGGGGGGGTAGGAAGAAGTAAGCTGTTGGTTGGCTAGGATCTACAGCTTATCCATCAGGTATGGAAATGGGCAGACTAGGTGGGCCAAGCAGTCCGTATCTGCAGTTAAATTCTATGTTTCTATGTATACAGAAGATATATAGGCACCAGGAGAGCTGGAGCTATTCCCTTTTCAAGCAGTATTTGCCACAATAGTTGTCTGTTTATTGAATCAAATGCAGTTGTAAAATCAATAAACTGTGTATAATTTAATTTTCCTCCATCTCATATACTCCTCAATTAGATGTGAAAACCAGTATAAAATATCTATGGTAGAAAAAACATTTCTAAATCTTGCTTGGAAAGGTGATAATATTCCGTTTTGTTTCACCCACAATGTTAACCTATTCAATAAGAGTTTAGGAAAGCTCCTGTGACTGCTTTGACTAAAGTCTCATCCCACTGAGTGCACTTACATTTGTTTCACTCAACCACCATGGTCTCCTCTTTGACAAAGACAACCTGAGTACCACTAACCTGGTTCTGTCTGCTCCTAAACTTCTTATTTCTCCCTCTCTTCCCTCTCAAGCTCTCCAATCCTTATTCCTTGCCCTTGACACTGCCTCTGAATTCCTTTTTCTTTTCTGTACATAAATGTTACTGTTTAAGTTGTGGCCTTGTTAAACGGCTTACTGATTGTTTGTAACACTGTCTGCTATGTTTTTGTACTTAATCACATGGAACCTTTGTAAAAGAGCCTTGGCTCAAAGGTATTAATTCCTAGAACAATAAACTTCAAACTTCAAGGAAATATCTTGGAGCTTATATTTAACAGACTAATAGGTCTAACATTAAAAGGGTTATAAACTGAGCCCTTTTTATGGAGTGGGACAACAATGTTTTCTTTCCATGCATTAGGAATATATTTTTGTTTTGCACGTAAATTAAAAAAATATGTCAGGATGGGGGATTTACTACTAGAACCCGACACTCGCTTCCCTGACACACTGTTGCCCGAGCCCGTAATCCTGAATGCAAAATCCAGGCAGTGGGAATTTATTTGTTTCCTGAATTTTGGGGGGCTTCAACCCCACATCCCCTGGAATTAATATAACAAACCCCAGGAAGGGGCAAAATCCCACTGTCAGGATTTTGTGGTTCAGGACTCCAAGCTCAGGCAACAGTGTGTCAGGAAAGCGTGTATAGGGTTGTAGTAGTGATAACAAGATGGATGTCCAAAAATCTGAAAACTCTTTATAGACTTCAGTGGGGATAAAGTCAGGTCCTGGTGCTTTGTTATTTTTTAAACTTCCTATTGCCTGTTCAGTTCCACTTCCTACAAAAATTAGTGGAGAAATGTCTATGTTATAAATGACTTCCTTGAGTCTGCTATTATTTTCAGCGGGTCAGGTGTGTGAAATATATATTTTATTAAATTAATTATCCATTATTCTTTTGGCACAAATACTGCCAAAGAATGTTGGAATTCATAGGTACCAGTGGCGAACAGTCGCCAGAATTTGTTTATGTCATTCTCTCATATGATCTTATACATTTCGTTCCATAAATTTAGTTGAAAAATCATTTTCTTTTCAGTTAGAAAATTTGTATTTTGTTTCCTGGTTTTATTTAATGTTGTGAAGTTGTACAGTATCTTGTAGGATTCCTTTTCACTTATTTTATCATTTTATCATTTTATCAAGGTTTTGTTTTTTACCATTTTACATTCATGGTCAAACCAAGTCCTTTTACTTTGTGAGTTACATTGCATGTGAGATGTATTTAATTTTTTATTATTAGATTCATTTTTTCCAGGTTGGAATCATATATTTTAGCAGTGGTTGTGTCAAATTGCTTTAAGTTCTCCGAAAAATCTTGCCAGGTTTCCAGAATGTCATCAAATTCTCCATTTTTCAATGGGGCTAATGAAAGTTTGCCTCTGCTATACAGGTTAGAGAGTGGGTTTATAGGATCTGTCTCTTCATTAAGAGGGACATTTTCAAAGGAGATGCACTGGTGCAACACAGATGCACTGGAGTATCTCAAGAAATGTGCCAGACAGTGATGTTCAAATGGGATACATGCTCTGCACAGCTTCGGATGTGTCCTGGAGCATCTATAATGTATGCAGCACATTCTGAGGGATTGTCCCCATGAATGTGCTGCACAGCTCCATATTGAGCCTGAATGGGTGAAGCAAGTGGGGTGCATCTGCAAAGATGTGCCACCCAAAGTTAGGAATGGAAAAACCATGCCTAACTGCTGGACACCCACAGTCAGGCTGCTGTACTGCACACTGCAGCACAGCAGCTGCCAGACCCTGCAGCTATGTGGTAACTCCCCCCAGCCACATGTACTATCACCCAGCTATGGGCGGGATCACCCATGAGCCCCAGTGTAGAGCACCTCTACCCTGCCCATTGCCCAGCACCATATCAAGGTGCAATCCCCCCGTTACCGTAGTGTATGCCCCCACCCCATCCCTGATCCTTGTTCAGTCTCAAATAATACCTTGACTGATTTCCATAGTGTAGTGGCCCACCACTCCACCACCCCAGCAGGCATGGACCCCCCTCACACCACCAGTGCTGGTGACTGGCATATCCCTCCACACCCTGCCACAACCAGCTGCTGACTGAATAGCTCCTAATGACACTGTACTGTACAGTGTATGAGCACAGCCAGTGGGCTTGTACTCTGTGCAGTACAGTGTCATTGGGAGCTGTTCAGTTGGTGGATGGCTGTGGCAGGGTGTGGAGGGCTGTGCCAGTTTCCAGCATGGGTGGTGTGGGGGGTGCGTGGAGGGTGTCCTGCCTAAAAGGGTGGAGGGCCACTACACTATAGAAAGTTCTGCAGGCTGGGATATTATACCACTATGGCAGCATGGGATTTTCAACAGCACGGGGATCATTATTTGAGAAGGGGTGGGGGGATCTTACACCGCATGAGTACAGCATGGGAATCTTAGTGAAAGAGGGACCAGGGTACCATGGGGGGGCACTTCTCCTCAGCATTACAGGGATGGGATTTGTTTTGTGACAATGGAGCAATGGGATGGGGTGGGGAGCACTATACTATAGAAGTCAGCTGGGACATTGCTGTGCACAGCATTCAAGGAATGGGACAAGGTGCCTACACTATGGAAATGGGGTTTAGGGCTCACTAGTGTTCATGGATGGGGATCGGACTGGGAAGGGGGCAGGCTGGTCCAGCACATCACGGCCAGTTCTGACATGCAAATGAGCCCATAATGGGCATGCATGAGGGCCATTTGCACCATGTATGCCTAATGGGCTCATTTGTATCACACCATCTGAATATCGCCTTTGGGGGAGCAGTGTATGTAGGATGCACCAGCGCATCTCCCATAGGCAGTATTGGCCCATACCTGGGATGCGCTGGGCGCATTGTTAGCTGGCCACCTTCTGTGTCTCCCACCTAGGGCTGCAATCCACATACAGGGTACTGTACACATTGTTTGAATATTGTGGTCTGTTGCACTGGCCCCTCTTGTTGGGCAGCACATCTGGCCACCTGATGCAACTCATCCTCCTTTGACTATGGGGTGTCTAAGTTTATACTTTGGAAAAATCTTCAGAGTTAAAGGGGTATGATCACTTTCTACTCTCATTTTAATATTTAGGTATTCAAATGGTCTATAATTTTCTGGATTACATATTATGTGTTGGTTCATGCCTTAGTATCTTTGTGTCCTGACTACTGTAATGCTCTATAGTTAGGGTTGCCAGGGCTGGATCTCCGTCACCTGCAGCTGGTGCAGAACTCTGCAGCCAGGTTGTTGACTGGACTACCAAGAACTTGCCATGTCACACCAGTGTTGCACAAACTGCACTGGCTGCCAGTGCAATAGAGGAGCACCTTCAAGGTCATGTTGCTGACCTATAAGACCCTACATGGATAGGGACCGGGCTACTTGCAAGATCTCCTTCAGCCCTACTACCCTCTCCACCCACTCTGCTCCACTGACAAGGGATTGCTAGAGATTCCCAGGGCTCGTCTTCCGTCATCTGGGGCCAGAGCTTTTTCTTCTGTGGGCCCAACCCTCTGGAATTCTCTACCTCTTCGGATTAGAGAGTGCCTGTCCACTGAGTCCTCTAAAACTGCACTGAAGAGCTATTTATTTGAATTAGCTTTTTGAATACAACATCTAGTTGTCCTGCTGTCTTTTTAATGCTTTATATTTGTATTTATCATTGCTATGTGTTGCTACATTTGTTTTGTACTTGCACTTTGGTACTCTGAAAAGCGCATTATAAATAAATATTGATTTTATTTTGATTTGATTTGATTATGTAGTCTATTACTGTCTGTCCTTTAGATGAAAAGTATGTTGATTCTCCAGTGATATCCTCACTTAATCATCCATTTAGTACCATAAGGGAGTTATCATTAAGAAGTTTAATTAACTTTACCCCTGCTCATTTTTATCCTTTTCTGAGCTTTTCATTTGTCTACAATCCTCCAATGCTACTTGAGATTGAAATAAATGGATATTATTGTAATCTGCTATTCTAGCATTCAGGTCCCCTACCATTAAAATTGCAGAGGAAGGGAATGTGACTGTTATTTCTTGCAAATCCCTAGATAAACCACTGCATATGTTCAATTGGACTGATCCTTTTGGAGGGATATCAATATTTATCATTATGAAATCTTCCTGGTCCCATTTTATATGTAACATTATGTAATTTTGTTCCTTTTTTAGCTCTTTCATTATGGTAATTTGTTTCCAGTTCCTACATAAACAATATATGTACAAACATACAACATGAAAAACATTCACACTTATTTTGTTGCACCCTAACATTCTTCCAGCCTTCTTGACAATGGCTACACACAGCTTGTCTTGATCTAGCCGCTTGTCTAGTATCTCCAGATCTTTTTCTTCTTCCACTGTAGCAAGAGGAACCCCATAGAGTGTGTGGTCGCACCACTGTTTCTTCTAGGTGCTATGAGGTTAGGCAAAATAACCACTCGTAAATTCAAATATATTTGAACCCCAACCCCAACAATTCCAAAAGTGTACACACTAAAAAAAGTGCACAAGGACTTAGCCGATCCTCCAGGTCACCAGATTGTCTCTGAGGTGGGATCCCTCATGGACAATTTGTTCTGATTTGTGGATTTCTTTTTCTAGAACATGAGGTAATGAAACTTAGGTCCGATATCAAAGACAGAGGTGACCTGTTAAAACTACAGGATCTTATCTGGCAATCTGACTGCAGTTGGTTATCAGCTGACACTGAAGCATTATATACATCAATTATACACTGGGATGGTATGGCACCTAGTACAGTAGATTATTTTTTTAACTGAGCCTCTGCAGGTGTACCAGTGAGATCATTCTTAAACAAAACTTTTTCATGTTTACAAACAAATTCTACACTCAAACTTGTGAGACAGCGATGAGAACCTGTATGGCCCCATTGTACACCAATTTACTCTTTGGATAATGACTCTGGAGACTGTGTTCTCAGAGTCATTCCCCCACACACACAGTGTCACCCTTTGGCTATGGTTTCTAGATAATGATGTCTGCATGTGGAATGGAAAGGAGACTCAAACAGAGTAACTGACTTCATGAACTGGCTGAGCATCAATGATGTAAATATTAGATTCACTCATAAACATAATTTACATAGTATAGATTTCCTGGATATAATACCTACAGGCATGCTAGGTCAGACGGTCTGCACAGAAGACTTTAGAAAGTCAACAGTGACTAATTCTCCCCTGCATGCACAAAGTGCACCTCCTTTAAGTTGAAAAATGCCATGCCATAAGGACAATTCTCCTGTCTGAGGAGGAATTGTAGTGACACTGATATGTCTGAGGAACAGCGTAGGGACTGGGAAACAAAAAGGGTTTTGGAGAGGAGTTACCAAAAGAAAACACTGACAGAAGCAAAAACAAGAGTTGTCTCAGTACCAAAGGAAAACATATTGGAAGCATAAATGGTAGAGAGAAATTAATTTTGTCCTGTGACTTTGTCCAGCACATATGATGTCTTGGCAGGGGAAGTAGGTAATATAGTACACAAATATTGGCCTGTACTAATGGATGATGATAATCTGAAAGAAGATATTGGCAGTGTCCAGTAAGTTACTTTTTCTATTACTTTCTATTATGTTTGGAAACTTGTTCCAGGAAGCTCTGTGCAGTCACTAGCAAGGATAGAGAAGTACTAGACAAAGTAATACACTTTACAATTATAGTTACTTATTTCTTTTTATACAAAAAACAATACAAAATAATACATTTTTTGAAAGTAATAGGTTAGTTACTAGTTACTTTCAAATAAATATAATCAGTTACAGTTACGTATTTCTTTTGTGTAAAAAGACATAAGCAATTGTAACTGTAAAGTGTATTATTTTTTCAAGTACTTCCCCATCCTTGCTAGTGACTGCACAGAGCTTTCTGGAACAAGTTTCCAAAAATAATGGAAAGTAATAGAAAAAGTAACTTACCCGACACTGGATATTGGTGGAAACCAAGGGTGGCCTTTAGATGATCACAGAGTATTAAACAAAAGCTTGTTCAAAGCCACTATAACCCCCAGCAGAGAATAACCGTAGAAATGGGTTGCTCCCTCTGCCCAAAGTGTTTTTTTAGATGTCAGTACTGCAGTGTGTTTTGTTATGAGTTGCAGTCAAAAGACTTTGTGGTACGAGATACAAGATTTAGACTGAAAATAAAACCGTTAATAAACTGTGACATGGCATTCACAGTTTATTGCCTACAATGCCCATGTAATTAACTTTATATTGGTAAGATGATTAAAGAAATTAATCCAAGACCACATTAGGGACACCATAAAAGGCTAAGAGAATACTCCAACTGGAATGCACTTTAAAACCCAGCATAACTCAAATGCTGCATTTGTAACATTTGTGGGGCTGGAACATGTTCTGGCCAACCCCAGAGGGTGTGGCAGACTACTAACTAATCTGTTACAAGGAGAATTTTTTTGGATTTTTAGATCAAAACCAGTGAGGGCAAATTGTTTGAATGATGACTTGGATTTTAAGTTGTTTTTGTAACCATTAAATTGAGACTGATTTTGTTTGAACAAATGTAAATATTGCACTAGGCTGTAACAGTGTCCTAATTTCCAATTTTTTTAGATGAGTTCTACAGTCAGTAAATGGCAAAATGGGAAAGTGTATTTTGAATATATATATATATCACATCTGTATATTTAGAACAAGCCTTACATCTGAAAAATTAATCATGCTGTTTTGAAGAAAATGAATCTAGCACCAGTAATGTCTAAAACTGGTATGTGAGTGAGTAAAAGATAATAAATTGCGTACTATTTATTTAGCTGTGCTCTCTGTTTTTTCTTTTACGTACTACCTAGAAATAAGATATAGTGCTACTGCCCTCTACTTCTGAGCAATGTCCAGCAAAGAGTGACAGCCAGCAGCTGCCGAGTAGCTTTGGGAAAATGAGGATCTCCTCAACAGAAGCTTATACCAGCACTTGATATGTCTGTTTAAAATACCAATGCTAGAATACTGCATTATGTACAACTAAAACATTCACTCTGTTTTCATTTTATCAATGTTTTTAACTTCAGATAATGGCAATGGGTCTGATTACCACTGACTATTGAGCTAGGATAGCACTATGTGTAAATAACCTCATGATCTTTTTGGTCTTCAATTAAGAGTCTAGCCAGAAGATGTTATATAAAACAACCTTTTTTTTAGTTTCTGCATATTTGCACTTAAATTTGATCACATATTGTATATTATTTATTTTTTTGGCTTACTTTAAGTTTAGTTAATGAGGAACTGAACCAAGACATGTCATACAATGCACTTTGTAGGTATTTTAACCCCACTCTGACCACAATACTATGCTCCCTGATGAAGCTGTAACAGTAGAGTGAAGCACTGGTGGAGGAGGTAGCTGTTAATTTGGGTAAAACAAAATACTTTTTACAATGTCATCTGTTGGATAAAATTTATTTTTTTGCACTGCACAACCATTCGAAAAATTGAGCCTAGTCTTTGCATTAGTGAAACCATTTTGAATGGATTGATAATGATGTTTTAATAGCTGGGTCACATTTTTTCCTATAGGAAAAGCCAGTTATCATTTGTCATTATGACTAGCTAGTTACAAAAGCGAAAACAAGCTGCTCTTCCTATGAGAAAACTTTCAAGACAGACTGTGGCTAGAACTACACTATCTTCTAACAGGTGCAACAGAGAAAAACACTTATCCTTCACCCTTTGGTCTCTGTGGCAGCATTTCAGTGAGCAGCAGACTCCTCACTAACAGATCAAGATTAGTACCAATAAATCACCCTACAATACTTGTAAAAAAGCTTACATTCTACACAGGTATCCCTAACTGCTTCTGTGTGTCTCTCTGTCCAACCTCTCCCTTTCCATCTCCAGGTCACAAGATCACCTCCTTGGAAACAGCATTTGCCATACCTCTGGCATTTTTTAACAGTTTGAGATCAGCTCGCTTCTAAATATTCCTTTCAGTTTGAACAGTTTGCAACTTGATATAAAACTCTAAACTGCATCTGTATCTGATTCTCTGATAGCACTAGTGATACAAAAGCTGCTATTTTATATAATTGCTGCGGTGAGAAAAAAAAGACTCCAGGAATTATATAAAATAAAACATGGGGTTATGTGCAAAACTCGAATTTTACACACACTCATGGTGTTGGATGCTTAAATAAACCCATCAAGCTTCGCTCCCGGGAATTTTGTAGCATCCAACACCTCAGCAGAAGGGCAGACAGCAAGGAGAACAAGGGATAAATGACAACCAAGGAAGGGGCTGGAGTAGAACAGTGAAGCAGTCTAGGGAGGTCAAATCATGGAAAGCCATGTGTGCAAATGCCAGGAGCCTTAGCATCAAGATGGAAGATTTGGAGGCTGTCATGGTACAGTCAGACCTGGACATTGTGGCTATCACTGAAACCTGGTGTAATGATAACCATGACTGGGAGATGGCCATACCTGGCTACAACATATTCAGAAGAGACAGAGCAGGCAGGAAGGGAGGAGGAGTGGCACTGTATGTGAAAAATGACATAAGGGCCACAGAGATCCAGGAGGAACAAAATGGGGGAGAGATACTGTGGGGTAAGCTGGAAAGGAAAATGGGGACAGCTATCTGCACAGGTGTGGTCTATAGACCACCAGCCCAGGAGGAAGAAACAGATAGGGAGCTGATGCTAGTCATCCAAAGGATGGCAGACAAGGGTGAGGTAGTACTGGTTGGAGACTTCAATATTCCAGACGTGGACTGGAGCATCCCAGCAGCAGCATCAACTAGGAGCAGATTTATCCTGTACTCCCTTCAGGGTGTCTTCCTCAAGCAACTGGTCATGGAACCAACTCAGCAGAAGGCAATACTGGACCTTGTGCTCACAAACAGGGACAGTGTGATGGGGGTAACAGTGGGGGAGCACCTGGGAAACAGTGACCACCAGTCATTGTGGTTTGAAATCACAGAAAGAGCAGAACCAAACCACACACAAAAACACGTATCCTGGATTTTAGGGGGCAGACTTTGGGAAAATGGGGAGATACTTGAAAGAGGCATTAAGGGAATGGGACAGGAATCAGGGGTTGAGGAACAGTGGGCAGTATTTAAAATGGGGATTACAAGAACAACAGAATTATGCATTAAGCAGGTTAGCAAGAAGAAAAGAAAGAGGAGACCATTATGGTTTTCCAAAGAGGTATCAAAGAAAGTGAAAGCCAAAAAGATTGCATTCAGGCAATACAAAAAGACACAGGCAGCAGGGGATATGGAGAAGTACCAGGAGAAGCAAAGGGAGGCAGGGAGGTCAGTAAGGGAAGCCAAAGCTCAGACAGAAGAACACATTGCAAAATCAGTGGGTAGAGGGGACAAAACCTTTTACAGGTACATAAGTGAAAAAAGAAAGACAAAGGGAGGGATAGTGAGACTGAAGGGGAGGATGGGAGCCGTGTGGAGGATGACAACAGTAAAGCTGACATATTGAACAGGTATTTCTGCTCAGGCTTTACTGAGGAAGAGGAGGGTAATGGGTCTGAAGGGAGTACAAGGGGTGAGAATGGTGCAGAAATGGACACAAGTCCCTTTACGAGAAAGGGTCCTGAAGGAACTGGAAGTAATAAGAGTTGATAAAGCAATGGGGCCAGATGGGGTGCACCCCAGGGTCCTTAAAGAACTAAGAGAGGTGGTGGCTGAACCTCTGCCTATCCTGTTTAGCCGATCACTGGAAACAGGGGAGGTACCCAAAGACTGGAGGACAGCAGATGTAGTCACCTTATACAAAAGTGGGAACAAAGAGGAAGCAGGGAACTACAGACCAGTCAGCCTCACCTCAGTAGTGGGAAGATCATGGAAGCACTACTGAAGGAGAGATTAGTGGAACATCTGGTTATCAATGGACTACAGGACCCAAGGCAGCATGGTTACACCAGGGGGAGGTCATGTCAGACCAACCTCGTTGAATTTTTTGATTGGGTGACTAGGGAGGTGGATCAGGGGAGGGCAGTGGACATGGCCTATCTGGACTTCAGCAAGGCCTTTGACACTGTGCCACATAGAAGACTATTACACAAACTGGGGAATATGGGTGTGGGCAGGACAATAGTGTGGTGGGTAGGTAACTGGCTGGGTGGCAGGACACAGAGGGTGGTGGTAGATGGCTGTCACTCCACAGAGGGAAGAGTGACCAGTGGGGTACCACAGGGATCAGTGCTGGGACTGGTCCTATTCAACATCTTCATCAGTGACATTGCGCAGGATCTAGAGTCAGAATTTCACTGTTCGCTGATGACACAAAACTCTGTAACAGAGTAGACACACCAGTGGGTGTAGACAGAATGAGAAGCGACCTGCAGAAACTTGAAGAATGGTCAGGGGTTTGGCAGTTGAAATTAAATGCAAAGAAGTGCAAGATAATGCATATGGGGCACAAAAACCCTGGCACAATATATCAGTTGGGGGTGAGGATATAGCATGCACCAAGCAGGAAAGGGATCTTGGGGTTGTCATCTCTGATGACCTCAAGGTAGGAAACAGTGTGACAAGGCATCAGGTAAAGCAAATAGGATGCTGGGATGTATAGGCAGGGGCATCACCAGCAGGAAAAGGGAGGTCATAATTCTGCTATACAAGACACTAGTGAGGCCCCACCTGGAGTACAGTGTACAGTTCTGGAGACCATACCTATGTAAGGACATTAACAGGGTAGAGAAGGTTCAGAGGAGGGCAACAAAGATGGTGCATGGATTGCATCACAAGTCCTATGAAGACAGGTTGAAGGAACTGAACATGTACTCCCTGGAGGAGAGGAGGGAGAGAGGGGATATGATAGAGGCATACAAGTATCTTACAGGGAGGAACAGGGTGCAGGAAAACACTATTTTAAGCGAAAAGATGTTCCAGAACTAGAGGGCATGGGATGAAGTTGGAGGGAGGGCGATTCAGAGGAAACATGAGAAAGAATTTCTTCACAGAACGGGTGGTGGACAAGTGGAACACCCTGCCAGAGGAAATGGTGGGGGCTGAAACAATCACGGGATTTAAGAATGCATGGGATAGACATAAAGGAATTCTAGAGGTCAGGGGTAAGGGGCAACAGACTTCTAGGAAAACAAACTGAACTTACAAGCTCAAATGGGCAGACTGGGTGGGCCATAGGCCCTTATCTGCCAACACTGTCTATGTATCTATGTATCTTGTGTGTGTAAAATTCTCATTATACACACTACCCGATGTATTATTCTATATATCACATTAAACAACTTAGCTCCAAATTACAGTATTTGTGTTCCTGTCCTGTTTTCTGGAAGTTGTGAGAGTGCAATTTTATGTTTTTATTTGTGCTCTTAACCCTTGAGTATCTGCAACACATACTCAGCTGCTGTTTAAAACTTTTTTTTTTACAGAATAGCCATCCCGTCGCAGTGCACCATCCCAGTACCACAAGCGCTACTCAGCAAACTTTTGGTCTATGGTCCCCACCTCTGTTTTAACTCCTGTGTAGTGCCTTCAGTTGACTACATTGAATCTAAAAGACTAACCAGTCACTCAGCTTGTTCAGATTCTCCAGAAGATTTTTTGGTAACACTTTATTTTAAGTGTACTTAACTACACTGTAATTACTGTATACCTACAATGTAACTGTTATGTAAGTACTATGTAGTTACATGTAACTACAATGTAGTTGGTAATTAGTTTCACATTTGCATATTATATAGTTAGACACACATTTCTATGAAGTAACTATGCTGTTATTGTACTGTAAATACTATGCAGTTGTTAATTACTTTCACATTTGACTGGTGTGTAGTTATACAATTTGCATGAAGTGATAGTTACACATGCAACCACAACCGTTTCTCTTTTGGCACAAACTAATTTATGCTGGAAGTGTAACTACACATGTAACATTTGTTGCAAAGTGCAGCATACAGTTACATTAACCAGAAAACATTGATTTGAGGCAGAAGGGAAGCAACAGTAATTGCAGTAACTACCACTTCATGTGAATTGTGTAACTACAGCACAGTACTACTGATCTTCCCTGTGTCAATCTTCACCATTTATCACTGTCTTGGTGACAGCTGGAGGCACAGCACCCAGCATGAGTTCTGTTTTGCAGGGGGAGGAGCTAGTGCCAGAGGCGGTGCCACCCTTGAGGCTGATGCATTACGTGGCACTCGTGGGTCTGCCAGCAATGGTCACCAACTCCTCCTCTGCCCCAGTTCTGCTTCTCCAACCATCAAGAGTGCAGCACCTTGTACCTGTTGAAGAAACTTCATCTGCAACCTTACAGCCTAGTTAGTTGTTTCAACGTCGTTATCATTTTTGCTCCATTCCAGTTCCACTGTCCGCTAGTACCTTGGCACTGTTTTTTACAGGAAGCCAGTAAAACCTTTCTTTTTTCTTTCTTGAAGCAGTGCTGAGTCTGTTTCTTATTATTATTTTAGTTACCATGAGTCATGGGTTTGTCCAGGGACAAAAAAACACTCTTCCAAGTCAGGCTGGCCTCCTATGAGTCGGTGTCCCTACACTGGCAGATGTCCATCATGGACCAGCATGACCAATACCTCACTTGCCTGGGTCCACCTCACAATGTTGATAGTTGTGACTCTTGCTTCCCCATGGACCATGGAGCACTGGAGCACTGTGTGTGGAAAGTCAGCTGTGATCCACTGACTTTTGGAGGGCAGTGCTGTATGACGGAATCCAAGTTCAGGTCTCTCCACCCTTCCTTTGGACCTCCTCCTGATTCTATACAGACCGGTGAGGAGGGAGCCTCCTCTTTTTCCAGCCTTGCCAGGGAAGAGGTCTCTTCTGCAGTGCTGTATGATTGGTCCTGGCATCTCGGGGGCCAGGCTGGGAGCAAAGCACAGGCAGTCAACTTCTCAGAGGTGTAGACTCCCCCGGTGTCACAGCCCAAGCCTGCTGGGCCCAGCATGGGTGGCTTCTCAGCACCACCCACCTGTGCCATTCTGTATTCCAGGGTCATTTGTGGCTCTGGTGATAGGCACTGTGAGTGATACTGGGCCCTCCTGCTGCACCACAAGTGGGACAGTGAGTGGGAAAACTTCTGGGGTTACTCATCTGGAGGTCTTCTGGATCTCCTTCTGTCCAGAGCCAGATGCTTGGGAGACTGATCTGGATTGGTTGTTCAACTCCTCAGAGTTGGAGGGTTCTCTGGGGCCCAGTAACTCTGTGCCCTCCCAGGCATCCCTTCCCTTGGCACCGGCAATTATGGTCAGTGGTGGCTCCCATGCCAGTGGTGACATCAGGAGTGTGCCTGCCAATAGTGACCCTCCATGTGAGAGGATGATGGTTTGGGTGTTGGGGGCCCAGATAGCTGTTGGTCTCTGTGCTATTCCTCCCCCATGCCAGAACAGGGACTCACTTTTCTGTGGCCTCCCTCAAGAGGCCTGTGGGATTGGAGCAGTCCCTAGCTTTGGGAATGAGGAAGAGGTCAACCTTGGAATCAATGGGGTTGAGGGAGCAGGACATTGGGCAGAGACCTTCCTCAGGGACCCTTGGGTTCAGAGATATGTTGCAGTGCTGAGCCCTCATTCTCTCCCTCGTCCCCTTCAAGAGAGGCCTTTTTGGGTGGGGATGAGATCTGCCCTTCTGATTCTATGCAGCCTCAGTCTCCTCACAGGGGAATTTCCAGTTCAGGGCTCAGTTCTGACCACTTTGAACTGGTTGAGCAGCCAGTAACTGTACAGACCAGTGGATCCCCAGGAGGTCAAAAATCATCAGTGATGTCCCCTAGCCCTGGCAGAGGTCACTCAATCAATCAATCAATCAATCTTAATTTCACCAGGCAAAACATCATTAAGATAAAATTCATTTCCAAGATGGACCTGGACAAGTAAAACATTACAAAAAGTGACCATAACAAAACATGTAGGTTTTAGAAATATAACATGGAACAAGTTGAGAAGCAGTAATCATAATTCATAAAACACTAGCCCAACACGATGGTAATGCTGGGCAAACAGGAAGATTTCCAGTCAGTCAGCTCCAATAAGATGGAGCTGATTGACTGGAGATAATAACTGGAGATTGACTCAGATAAGATGAAGTGTGTTTCCCTATTGCCTCTGCAGCTCCCCCTCCATTTCCCAGGGCACATGGGTCCTTCAGGGCCCCTGACCTGGGAGCAGTTCAAAGCCACTGCTGCCGCCTTCCTCAGGTATGTCAGGGCTATGAATGAGCAGGACTTTTGCTTGCCTCTCCTGCAGCAGCTGGACTTGAACTTTCCAGATTCATCAGCCTCCTCATCTTCCTCCTTCAAGGAAAAGGATACCTCTATCCATCTGTCCTCAAACACTGATCAGATAGAGAATCAATGCTTCCTATCGAGGCTGGTCAGTGATCTTCACCTATCCCACATCTCAAGATGCAATACTGAGTGGATGATACATGTCTTCCTTAGCGAATTCAGTGCGGACCACCTGGTCATCCTTTCCTGGCCAGTTCCCTTCCAGGAAGTATTGTCCCGCACCTGGCAGTGCCCATCTGTCAAAAACTCCAGCTCCTATGGACTGCCAGCACAGGTATTGTGCATTTCAGCAGTCTCCTGGGACCTTGCCTTATCCCACTTCAGGAGTGAGGGTACTGGGTACCTCTTCTGGGCATTGACACCTGGTGTGCAACTGGCCCCAGATGTGGACCCTGTGGAGTTTGACCACTGGAGATGAATAGTGTTCTCTTCAGCTCATATCATGTTTGGCTTTCCCGCTCATCAGGCACACCACGTT
The DNA here is from genome assembly GCA_016271365.2 of Neoceratodus forsteri. Lineage (NCBI taxonomy): Eukaryota > Metazoa > Chordata > Ceratodontiformes > Ceratodontidae > Neoceratodus > Neoceratodus forsteri. The sequence continues at coordinate 1,271,696,608 of CM057453.1, forward strand.
GCCTTCAATAGGCATCTGTGGTCAATGCTAGGTCAGGTGCTGACATTGCTGCCTGATACAAAGGCAACCAGACAGGCCATTGCCCTCTCTGTGCAGGGCCTGGAGCTCACAAGGCACCAGGCAAGGGTGTCTTATGACACCAGTGAGGTAACTTTAAGGCTAGCGGTGACAGTGATCTGCATTAGGTGGAGAGTGGCTTTGTCTATCAAGGTTGTCACCCTTGGCATGGTGTAGGATGCTGCCTCTGCTCTCCAGGCAATTACCTTTTCTCCCACATGGCAAGGTGGGAACTACAGGGGAAACTTCTGTCTCCCAGGCAACGGGAGACTCCACCTCACCCTGACCAGTCGCAGGCCTAACTGGCCTGTAAAGGGGGTCTCCTCCTTTCATGGTCCTCCCCCACAAGAGACTGAGAGACTCAAGTCCCTCAGGGAAGTGCTTGGTCCCTTCTGGGGCCTCGGTACTCACCCAGACAGTAATAAATGGTGAAGACTGACACAGAGAAGATATGAAAATTACAAATCTATCATAATTCTCGATCTTCTTGTATATCTTCATCATTCATCACTGGCACCTTCACTTCTGGCTACAGTCCCTTGGCGATGCCCCCTCCCTGCTTGCAAGTAAGGCTTCTTGCCCTGGCCTTAGGGGCTCCCTGTAGGTCCTTGCCTTCTTAGCCAGAGGGGTTCCTCCTGGATGTGGTCTGGTGCTGTGGTGGGGGATCTCCCTTAGGTGGGGTAGAGAGGAGAGGGACCACGGGGACTCTCTTTCTCCCTCCTAATATAATTGTTCCCCCCACACTTTTTTTGGGGGTAGGACTTGTCCTGGACAGGATTGCCTCATGAACCCTATGGGATCTCCCTCTTGGGACAACGATAACCGCAGGGGTTATGTTTTACCTATGAGTACAACTGTCCTGTTGTACAATGCTGAACAGTCATAAGAATGACTGATTGTACATCATGTATATTGCACCTGCAGTTTAGCTGCTACTCTATTGAATTTCAACTGTATTCTTGCACTTAGTTTTACCTAGCTGTACTCAGTATATTCAATGTATTCTATTTCCTGTACCTTTCTTTGTTATTGTAAGTGTATTGTCTGTATTACCTATGTACCATCTTTATGGCCCGTGTTATGCCAGAAAACAGTCCATTGGATCAGTGCACCTACTGTAGGAACATACGAACAGAGGAAATTTGCCAGCAGAAACAAGCCACATGGTCTATCAAGTCTGCTCGAATGTGCAGCTACTACACCTACCTTGCAGCTGCCCCTCCGCTTCACAATAACCTCACATCTCACCCTGTCTCATCCCCTTTCCAAACCCCCACTGCCTTGAAGATATCAGCTTCTCTGGCAGAGTTCTATTCTGCCACAACCCGCTCTGTGAAAAAGTGTCTCTTCATTTCCTTCCTAGATCTATCCCCTCCAATCTAAGACCATGACTTCTTGTGTACCTCCCCTGCTTATCTATCCCTTCTGTTCCTGTCTTGTTAGTCCCCTTTAAGTATTTGAAGGTCTCAATCATATCCCCCAATCTCTCCTCTCCTACAGGGAGTACATATTCAAGTCACGTAGCCTCTCCTCATATGGCCATTTCTCCAGTCCCTGTATCATTTTAGTTGCTCTGTGCTGTATATCTTCCAGTAGTCTGATATCCTTCTTTTGATATAGACACCAGTACTGCACACAGTACTCTAGGTGTGGTCTGACCAGTGACCTGTAGAGAGGCAGGATCACCTCCCAGTTCCTGAAGGAGATTCTTCTCCCAGTACACCCCAACATCCTGTTGGCCTCTGATGCTGTATTCCTGCACTGCCCTGAGTTGTTCATTTTCCCATTTACCACCAACTCTAGATCCTTTTCCTCCTCGGTGGTACCTAGCTGTACTCAACCCAGCTGATAGCTCCTTCCTGGGTTCTTTGCTCCAAAGTGCATCACCTTGCACTTTTTAGCATTGAACCCCAGCTGCCACTCTTCCGACCACTCCTCCAGTTTAATCAGGTCATTCTGCAGTTCCTGCCATTGCTCTATGTCACTCACCACCACCCCCAACTTGTAGTCATCAGCAAAGAGGCTGATCTTTTTCCTGATGCCATCCGAGATGTCCACTATGAATATCCCAAACAACACCATCCTCAGTACCGATCCTGTGGCACCCTACCTGTAACTGACCTTGGAGATGAGAGATCCTCTCCCCAACCACTACCCTCCACTGTCTTCCCTGAAGTCAATTTTTGATTCAGTTAACCATCTTAGTCCCAATCCCCACATACCTCAATTTACCACCCAAGCTCCAGCACTGAATCAAAGGCCTTGCTAAAGTCCAAAAATATGACATCCACCACATGATCTTTGTCCAATTCCTTCAGTACCCAGTCATAGTACTCAACTAGATTAGTCTGACAGGACCTTCCCCAGACAATCCCATGCTGATGACTGTCCTGGAGTCCATTATCCTCCAGAAATGTCACCAGCCTCTCCTTCAGGATTGTCTCCATCAGCTTCCCCATGACGGATGTCAGGCTTACAGGTCTTCAATTGCCTAGTTCATCCTTAGAGTCACTTTTATGGAGGGGCATCACATTGGCCATCCTCCAGTCCTGTGGCATGCACCTTGTGTCCAGGGAGGTATTGAATAGGTCCACCAGTGCTCCTGCCAGTACCTCTACCAGTTCCCTTAGCACCCTCGGATGTATGCTGTCTGGTCCTGGTGCCTTATCCACCCTAAGAGCCCTCAGACCCTCTAGTACCTGCCCTCAGTGATTACCCCATCTGTCATTATGCTTTCCCCTGCTCACCCTCCCCAACCCCTGCAGAATCTGCCTGCCCTTCTCCCTCATGACTATGGAACAGAAGTACTTACCTCTATTTAATGCTTCTGCCTGTTCTGCTCCTTTGTGTGTCCACCACTGTCATTCTTGATCTACACTATCTGATCCTTGCAGCTCCTTCTTTCCCTAATATGTCAGAAGAAGTCATTTTCCCCATTTTTGATTCCCTGAGCCATCCTCAGTTCCCTGGAGGCCTTGGCTGCTCTAACACCCATAGTAACTTTTTTGAACTTCCTCACATACTCATCCTTATCTTCCCCTCTCCTAGAATTCTTGTATGTATGGAATGCTGCTTTTTTTTGCCCTCACCTTATTTAAAACTTCCCTACTCATCCAGCTTGACTTCCTAGATCTTCCCTTCTTGCTCTGCAGTTTGGTACAGGTCTCAACAACCTCCACAAGCCCCAATGTAGTTTTTTCCCCATTTCAGATTTGCATCTCAATTAAACTGAACTCCTGCCAGGTACTCACCAAAGAGTTCACCCATTCTACTGAAGTCAGCCTTTCTGAAGTCAACCACCCTCATCCCTGTACCAACCACCTGCCTGACCATGTTGAGCATGAACCACACAGATTGGTTGTCACTCACCTGCCAGTGGGTCCACCCCCACATCCCTTACAGCCTCCCTGGCAAACAAATATCTGCTGTGTGGAGTAATGGTGGGTGGTACCAGACACACACATGCAGGGACTTTTCCTTAGTTGTTACATGCACATCTTCACCACCATGTCCCAACCCTCATGGTATATTCAAGGGCTGTGGTAGCTTGGTGTGAATGATGGTGCCATGGATGCTACCTCATTCAGCTAGTGGGAATGGCATGTAATGGCTAAGGAGCCATCCCAGCATGTGTATCTGATGTCACCCATCATAACTCCACACAGCAGATAGGTAATACTGTTATTTATTGTTTGCTTGTATGTCTTTTTTTTGTAGGTGCACTGACTCAGTGGACCATTTTCAGGCATGACCCAGGTACATTAACAGATAAAGGTACAGGAAATAGAATACATTGAATATATTGAGTACAGCTAGGTACAGTTAAGTGCAAGAATGCAGTTGAAACACAATAGAGTAGCAACTAAAGTGTGAGTGTAATATACATGATGTACAATCAGACTTATGATGACTGTTCAGCATTGTACAATGGGACAGTTTAGTCTTTGGTACAGAAAAATTAGGACTGCCATCAAATGGTAGCCCATGCCCCACCCCCAGCCACCCACCTGGGCAGCAGCAGGACAGGGGTGTGGGTCAATTTTAATGAAGCAGCACATTTAAAGTTATGTAAGTGTACAAGACACATTGTGAAACTAGTTAACAACTACACAGTGCAGTTACTGTGTAGTTATACAGTAGTTGCAGTGTAGTTAGTGATGCTTAATATTATCCTTTAGAAATCACTCCCTCACGAAACTAGAGCAGTACAGCATAATGGTTAAAAGCACTGCCTTCAAACTGGGAGAACTGGGTTCAAATCCCAGAGCCACCAGTTGCATACTGTGCAGCCCCACAAAAAAGAACTAAAAATAAACATGCAATCTAACACTGTAAATTGCTGTACAATAAAAATCATTAATTTACATAGTTACTTATTGAATTTTAACAGTGCTGTAGTTGCTAAGGAACGTGCTGCTTCTGTGGCACTGTTTTCACAGTTAATGCCTAACTAACATGTACTTACAAAATAAGTACGCAGAAACAGACACTTAAAATAAAGTGCAAGAAGAAGGTGTAACAGTGCTGTAGTTACTATGGAATGTGTTTCTTCTGTGGCATTGTTTTCACAGTTAATGTTTAACTAACATGTACTTACAAAGTAAGTACGCAGAAACAGACACTTAAAGTGAAACATAAAAACATAGAAACATAGAAGTTGATGGCAGCTAAGGAACGCAAGGCCCATCCAGTCTGCCCATTTATTTTTCTACCTCATGAATGTGCCATCGGCCTTTGCTCTGTCAATGGCCTATCTATACATACTCATCTGTATTGCTCCCTTATGCCTATCCCATGCCTGTTTGAAGCCATGCACTGTATTCATATCCACCACTTCCTGAGGTAGGCCGTTCCATGCATCCACCACCCTTTCTTTGAAAAAGAACTTCATCACAGTACCCCTTAATTGGCCTCCCTCTAATCTCATGCCGTGTCCTCTTGTCCTGCTATTTTTCTTATATTGAAACATGTTAGACTCTTTCACTTTGTTAATGCCCTTAAGGTGTTTGAATGTTTCAATCATATCACCTCTCTCCCTCCTTTGCTCTAGGGTATACATATTGAGCTCCGTTAATCTGTCCTCATGTGTTTTCTGATGCAGTCCCTGCACCATTTTGGTTGCCCTTCTCTGGACTGCCTCAATTTGGTTAATGTCCTTGTGAAGGTGTGGCCTCCAGTACTGCATGCAGTACTCCAGATGGGGCCTAGCCAGTGTCTTGCAAAGAGAGATTATTACCTCCCTCTTCCAACTTGTGATACACCTACTAATACACCCCAACATCCATCTAGCCTTACCTACTGCTTTAGTGGTCTGCTTGGATGATTCCAGGTCATCGGTGATGATGACGCCCAAGTCTCTTCCTTCCCTTGTGACTGCCAGCAACTCCCCTCCCAGCCTATAGGTAGCTTCAGGGTTTCTCTTCCCTATGTGCATGATCTTGCATTTCTTTGCATTAATCTCCAGTTGTCACTCTTCCGACCATTTTGCTAGTTTATCCAGATCTCTTCTCATTCTGCCCACCCCATCTGGATCATCTACTCTGTTGCAGATCTTGATGTCATCTGCAAACAGACAAACCTTACCCTCCAGTCCATCTGCAATGTCACTGATAAAGATATTGAAGAGGACTTGCCCCAGTACTGATCCCTGAGGTATCCCACTTGTGACTTGCATCTCTTCTGACTGTATACCATTTACCACCACTCTCTGTTTTCTGCCCATCAACAGTTTACCATCCAGTTGACCAACTTCAACCCACCCAGGCCTACCCAGCTTATTAGCAATCTTCTATGCGGAACAGTATCAAAAGCTTTGCTGAAGTCAAGGTAGGTGACATCAACTGCTCCCCCTTGGTCCACCACTCTGGTTACCCAGTCAAAGAAATCTATGAGATTCGTTTGACAAGACCTTCCTTTTGTAAACCCATGCTGTCTTGGATCCTGCGCTCCTATGGATTCCAGGTGTTGCACTATCCTTTCCTTAAGGAGTGCCTCCATAATCTTGTCCACTACTGAGGTAAGACTCCCTGCTACCACTCTTGTGGAGTGGGATCACATGAACCCTTCTCCAGTCTTCTGGGACCTCTCCTCTGCTCAGAGACTCAGTAAACAGTTCTGATAATGGCTCTGCTAGTTCCATCCTTAGCTCCATTAGTACCCTGAGATGTATGCCATCAGGTCCCATTGCCTTGTCCACCCAGAGCTTATTGAGTTTTTGTAGGACCCTTTCTTTTGTGAAGGGACTGGTGCACACCACCCTCCCCCTTTGTCCATGGTGCTGAGCTGTGGGCGCTGACCTACCTTCTTTTCAGTAAATACTGAGTATAAGTATCTGTTTAGGATAGATGCTTTTACATGGTCCTCCTCCTCACGTGCCCCCTTATCCCCTTTCATCTTAGCAATACCCCCTCTGGACTTTTTCCTTTCACTAATGTATCTATAGAAAGTCTTGCCCCCTTCTTTTACTGTTTGTGCTAGTGTTTCTTAAGTTTGGGACTTTGCCTGCTTTACTGCCTTCCCTGCTTCCCTTAGGGAAGTTTGGTATGCCTCCCTATCTTCATCCTTCTGCATTCCCTTATATTTCCTGAAAACCAGCCTTTTGGCTCTGACCTTTTCTGCTACTATTTATGAGAACCAAAGTGGTTTCCTTCTTCTTTTACACTTCCTTTTCTCTCTAACACAATGGGATGTTGCTTCAAGTATTGCATCTTTAATGCTTGCCCACTTTTCCTGTACCCCCTCACCTGTATTTCTTCTTGCCAGGGCTAGCTTAACTCTATTGGCCATCTTATCAAAGTCAGCTCCTCTGAAGTCCCATATTTTTGCCTTAGAATGGGATGATTTAGTTCTTGTGGCCAAATTGAATCATACCATGTGATGGTCACTGGCCCCAGGTGACCTTCTACCTGGAGATCTGTGATCCTTTCCCTGTTAGTCAGTACTAGATCTAGGATAGCCCTGTCTCTTGTGGGCTATTGTACCAGTTGTTTGAGTCCCTCCCCCTGTAGGGAATCCACCATGTGTCTAGTTCTGGCAGATGTTCCTGCTAGTATTGACCAATCTGTATCTGGCATGTTGAAGTCTCCCATTATCAGAACCTCCCCTTTAGCTGTCATGTTTTGTATACCTTCTAACAGTAATGTATCTATGTCCTCCTCCTGGTCTGGAGGCCTGTACACAACCCACGTTCATATGGCTGTCCCATTTCCTGTTTCCAGGATGACCCACAGTTCTTTTGGCTCCTTATGTGTATTCTGAATTTCTGTAGCTTTGATATTTTCATTGACATAAAGGGCCGTTCAACTCCCCCCCTCCTTTTTGCACCTCGGTCTCTTCTGAACAGTACATAGCCAGGTACTGAAGCCTCCCAAGTGTGGTTACTGATAACCCATGTCTCGCTAATGGCTACTATGTCCAGTTTAGCCTCTGTCATTACTGCCTGCAGGTCTGGGATCTTGTTTCCCAGACTGCGAGCATTTGTGTACATGATTTTCCATTGGCCAGATTTCAGTGTGTTAGTTGTTGGGCAAGGACTGGCATTTCCACTGTGCATCATATGGGGAGCCAGACCTTTTTCTTTACCTGGTGATGAAAATGAACTACTGTTTGACCATTAGTTGAGGAGGGAAGCGTCTTCTTCCCATTCAACATATGGGGTGCTGCACCCCTCTCCCCATTTACTAGTTTAAATATTCTGCAAAGATGTCAAACTTCTGCCCCAATGCACTGACTCCCTCTATAGTCGGATGCAGTCCATCAAATTTTCAAAGAACTTTCACTCCCAAAACTGTTGCCAGTTCCCTACAAATTTGTGTGCTTTTTCCTGGCACCAGCCCTTGAGCCACATGTTTAGCTCCCCTATCTCCCCTTCTCTGACCTTCTGTCCATCTGCCCCCCTCTTTCAGACCGGCAGGATCTCAGAGAATGAGATGCCAGATGAAATGGGTGATAGTCTGTGACCCAGCCTGATCAGGTGTTCCTTGGTCTCCACAACTAACCAGCTGGTGAGATTGTTAGTCCCTATGTGTACCAGGATGTCAATGTTTTCTTCTGCTTCCTGAACAATTTTAACAATGTGGTCAGTGTCTCTCCACTCTGATGTACCTGGGAGGCATCTGACCATTACCGCTGGCTGGAGATACGTATCAACTCCCCGAATCATGGAGTGTTCTATGATCAAAAGTTTTTTGGATTTACTTTTTGCTTTTTGTGTTTTGGTTCCTGTTTTGGGCGAGTTTTGTAAGTGTAGGAAGAAAGGTGCAACAGCACTGTACTATAGTTAATATGGAGTGTGCTGCTTCTGTGGCATTGTTTCCACAGTTAAAGGAGAAGTCCACCCAGAATGTGCAAAAACATATGTTAAGTAGAGTGTATTGATATGTATGTTAAGTCCTAGTATGTCCTCCCTCTGTCTGCTATTAGGAGTTTTTCCTAAATTAACCTGCTAGCTGTATGGTAGTTTTACGACACCTGGGGATCTCCATCACAAATAGGTTTATTGGCTTTCTTTCTCCTATGATGCACCCTGGCTCATGTGACAATGATGTAATTATGCCCTTAGATTTAGCGGGGTCTGTCACAGCTCAGCCACAAAGATAATACTTCTTTCAGAGAAGTCACACTGCTAGATTTTGGGTGAGTGTAATCATTATTATTTTTTAATATTAGTACCTTGTCCTGCTGTGTTACAATCTATAAGGTGATGTTCAATTTTTGCTACTTAGTACCGGTGCACAAACTGAAAGTGACTGAGAGGAATAGAGTAAACAGTGACATTATTCAAATACACACACACACACACACACACACACACACACACACACACACACACACACACAGCAGAACATAGCAGGACAAGGTACAATATCAAAAAATAATAATGATTACACCCACCCAAAATCTAGCAGTGTGTCTTCTTTGGAAGAAGTATTTTCTCTGTGGCTGAGCTGTGAAAGACCCTGTAACAAGACACTGGCTTCCTGCAGGGGCAATTAGACATCACACCAAAGGGCACTCTGGGAAGACTAGAGGCCATAACAGAAACCAGAATGGCAACCTCCAAGGGCAATAAAACAGTTAGGGAAAGTTAGAAAAAACATCTCTCGCACAGGCAGAGGAAAAGAAAACACTGGGAACTGGTTAGAACACAGAAAAAAAGACTACTACATATCTTTTTCTGATTTTAACATGGAGTTTTCCTTTAATGTCTAGCTAACATGTACTTGCAAAGTAAGTACATAGAAACATTCACTTAAAATAAAGAGTAAGAAGAAGGGTGTAACAGTGCTGTAGTTACTAAGGAATGTGCCGCTTCTGTTGCTTTGTTTCCACAGTTAATGACTAACTAATATGTATTTGCAAAGTAAGTACGCAGAAAATGACACTTAAAATAAAGCATACGAAGAAAGGTGTAACTTCTATACAGTTACATTGAATGTCAATACTGTAGTTCTGATGTATGCGTTCCTTCAGAAATCAGTCCCTCATGCACTTACTGCTTAATAAACATGTAATCTAATATTCTTAATTGCTATACAACTACATTGGTTACTTATATAATAAAAACAGTTTGCTTAATTGCTTATTGGCTTGCAAAAATGCTGTAGTTACTAAGAAATGTGCTGCTTCTGTGGCATTGACCCACATCTCTTCTATACCCACACTGCTGGACTGCTATGTCCCAGGTGGGTGGTTGGGGTGGGGCATGGCTACATACCATGTGCTTTACCACTGTTCTGCTGTGTGGAGTGGTGGTGGGTGGCGAAGAATACCCAGGTAGGGACCCTTCCTGATGTGTAGTTATATAAATTGCATAATGTGGTAGTTACACATGCAACTACAAATGTCTCTCTTTTAGCACAAATTGATTTCTGCTGGAAGTGTAACTACACATGTAACAGCTGTTGCAAAATGCAGCAGAAAAATCGATTTATGCTGAAAGTGTAACTACACATATAACAGCTGTTGCAACAGTAATTGCAGTAACTACCAGTTCATACAAATTGCGTAATTACACTAAACCGCAAATGTGAAACTAGTTAACTACTACATTGTAGTTATATGTAACTACACAGAAGTTACATAGTAGTTACACTGTAGTTATACAGCAGTTTCAGTGTAGTTAAGAACACTTAAAATAATAATAATAATTCTTTATTTATAATGCGCCTTTCATAACCAAGGCACATAACAATAAAACAAATTTAAAACATATAAAACAAAATATCAGCACAGTTAAAAATAGATACTTGTCAGCCAACACCATCATTAAAAGCTTTATCCCACAAAAACATCTTTAAAGCCTGCTTGAACCCCCCCCCACAGTCACGCACTCCCTAATCCAATGGGGTAGAGAATTACAAAGGGTCGGGGCCACGAACATAAATGCCTGGGCTCTCGCAAATTTTAAAATCACCCTCGGAATCTCTAGTAACCCCTCGTCAGCCGAGTGGAGTGGTCATTCAGGGAGATAAGGAATCAGAAGCTCTTTCAGGTAGTCACGACCCAGTCCATGTAGGGCTTTATATGTCAGTAACCCGACTTTGAAGGAGATCCGCCACTGAACTGGCAGCCAGTGCAGATCCCACAGCACCGGCGAAATATGGGAAGATCTCGAAATCCCCATCAACAACTGGGCTGCTGAGTTCTGCACCAGCTGCAAGTGATGGATAACAACCCCCGGTAGCCCAAAGTAAAGCGAATTGCAGTAATCTAGGCTCGAGGTCAAAAAGGCATGGATCAATGTAGGCAGGTCTACGGATGGAACAAGGTGCTTAATCCTGGTGATCTTTCTAAGATGGTAAAAAGAAGACTTTACGACGGCTGACACCTGAGCATGAAGTGTCAGCCCTGAGTCTAACAACACCCCCAGGTCTCACACCTGCTCAGAGGCCTGGAGCTCAGCATCCCCTAGGAATAATCCCAGGGGACAGCCTGCCCCCAGCCCCCCCATCCGATGACCTGGATCCAAAACCATCACCTCTGTCTTCACAGGGTTCAACCTCAACTAACTGGACCTCATCCACACTTGGATTTCTTCTAGACAGTTATTAAATACCGAGACAGTTCCTTCCTGGTTGGGAGCAAAAGACAGATATAGCTGGGTATCATCGGCATAGCAATGAAACCTCAGCCCATACCATCTTACAATGTCTCTAAGGGGAAGCATGTACACCACAAACAACATAGGGGACAGCACTGAGCCCTGAGGAACCCCAGATGACAGAGGGATCGAATCAGAGGAAAAAAAAACCCAACACTACCCTTTGAGATCTTCCAGTGAGGTACTATATAAACCGTCTGTAGACCAATCCAGAGAGTCCACAGATAAAACTCAGGTGCTCAAGTAGAACCCCATGGTCAACGGTGTCAAACGCTGATGACAGATCTAAAAGTACCAAAATGGACTGTTTTCTCTGGTCTCTCGCCAGCAGGAGATCATTGAGCACCTGAACCAGCGCAGTCTCGGTAAAAATCAGTTACAATAAAGTGTAACTTATTTTTCCTATCCTGAATGTAGTTCCATCACCCTGGCCAGCTTTGTTATTGGTATACTCAAGCAGTCTACTGGAGACCCCAGGTTCTATATTATTAATGAAAATGTTGATCAGCAATAGTCCTAGCACTTATCCCTAAGGGATATTGCTAAGTACCCCATTACACTCAAAGTAGTGCACATCAATGACAGCCCTCTGATTCATGCCAGTTTGAAATCCACCTTAGATATGCCTTGTATATATAGTACTGGTGTACTGGACCAGAAGATTATCATGTATCATAGGCTCAAAGGCCTTGCTGAAGTCCAAATAGACCATCTATGGCCCTGCCCATGCCCACCTCCCTGGTTGTCTCCTTAAAGTATGTGAAAATGTTGGTTTGTTATGGTCTGTCCCTCAGAAAGCCATGCTGAGAAGGGGTAAGAACCCTGGCCTCAAACAAGTGATCCATTATTCTGTAACTAATAATGGATTCCAGGACCTTGCCCACCAATGACGTCAGACTGATCAATCTGTAGTTTTCTGTATGTAACTTTAGCCTCTTTTTGAAGATGGGGACCACATTAGCTACTATCCAATGTTCAGTACCACACCTTTAGGGACTCATAAAAGATTACTGGCTAGTGCCCACAACAATTTTTCCTTTAGCTCCACTATAATCCTGAATTATATCCTGATCACCTCTTGGGATTAATTATATCCTGATCACCTCTTGGGATTAACATGGTTTGATCTTTGCCAGGTAGTCAACAACCAGGTGCTTGTGATGTCCACAGGTTGTATCATGGTTATTCTTGATTGCATGGCCTTCTCAAAGAACATCCCCCTCGTCAGGGCCTGTTGACGAACACCAAAGCAAAGTATTCATTTAGCAGGGGAGCATTAGGGTTGATAACCCCAAGGAAGATCCCAGGCCTGATCTGCCCTGTACCCAATTAGATGAGCTCTACCAAAATAGCACTGCACTATATGGTGCTAGTCTGATAAGTGCTCATATGAACAGCGACCAGGGATTTACAGCGCTTGCTATAAGCGCTTCCCTAGTTACTGTCTGTAGTGCTGAAGTAAGGACAAGGACAACAGGGATCCAGTAGCTGGCCAAACTGCTCCTGTGGCATGGAGGGCTGAGGCATATAGTAGCTCAGCCAGTGCTATTGGAGACCAGGGTTCTAATCTTGGTCTCCAGTCATTTTGCCTGTTTCAGGACTTGTTTTTTTTTTTTCAAGAGGCCATGGAAGCAGTATTCCATTGTTCCAGAAATTTAACTTGCTCTGTGATCTGCTCCCCCCCTGGAGTGAGAATCTTTAAGTCTGGGGAGTGTGGGGGAGCAGAGTCTGCCACGTTGGGGGGTGTGGAGCCAGCCTCCTAAAAGCACTTGGTTTTTGTGACTCACCTTGCGTGTGCTATTGTGACAGGCACTGTTTGGACACAGTGCCATTTGTCAAGACTCAGGACTGCCAAAACCATAACTTTTTTTCCTTTTACTGCTTACAGGTTGGGGGTGGGGTATTTGGGTTGGAAAGCCTAACACCACATTTCCCTACATTTGTCAGTTTAACCCTAACTGGTGTATTAACAAAGTTTTTTGTAATGGATAGACAGATAGATAGATAGATAGATAAATAGATAGAAAGATAGAGCTGTTCTAGAAGAAGGCTGTAGTGTCATCCAGAGGCCCTATTGCTATCCTGGTTTCCACCCCCTCTTTTATTTTCTTAGTTCTAGTCTTCCAGTACCTTAGTGCTGCTCTGTACTCCTCTCTCACCTGAAGACTCTCTTTTTAGCAGTTATAGACCCTCTTTTTATTCAGGATCAACTGCTTAGGTCCCTATTAAGACAGTGTCATTATTTCTTGACATTTTAACCCTATTACTTTTAAGAATGCAGAACTCCACAGCTGCATCAGGTACCTTCTTGAACAAACTCCACATATACTCTGCATTAACAGCCTGATGCAGCATATCTAGACCTTTGGTCACTGGATCTCAAATCTTGGCAATGTCTGCCTTTCTGATGTTCTAGGTCCTGGTAGCTGAGACCTGTCTAATCTTCCCTATCACAAGGAAGACTGTTACCCAGTTGTATTAAGTGCTTCCCACTGGTTCCATGATGTTCACACTGGAGATTATCTCAACCTCACTATTGAGAACAAGGGAAGCTTCAGCCTACAAGTCCCTTGTTGGGCATGCTGTTCCAGAAAGCAGTCCTTGAAAGTGGACAGAAACTCTATATCAACCCTGCTATTTTATCCCTCAAGATGCCACTCTATGGTTAGGAAATTGACATCCCTAAGGACCACTACATTTGATTTGGCCGCTCCTATTGGCCCCTATGCATTATGGGATGGGTTGCCTATACAGTACTGCTGTACTTGGACAGGAAGGTTATCATGCATCATATTGTAAAAAGCCTTGCTGAAGTCCACAAAGACTATGTTTATGCCCCTATGTTCTATGTTGATGCAGATGCACAGTGCAAAGGCAACCCTATATCTGAATGCAATGAATTAAGAGTTCTGTAGACCCTTGCTCACATTCATGGAAGGGACACACATCAATTCTGCACAGGATCCACTGGTTGGTTGCATGTCTGTGGGTGTATCCACACTCCACACCATTCATGGAGGTACTGAATGCTAGGCAAGGGGGGGGGTGCAGGATACAGCAGTAGGGACCCTGCCTTATCTTTTGCATGCCCCCTCAGTTTACACCCATCAGCTGTGGCAGAATAAAGAAACCCCCACTGCACTACCCCAGCCCTCTAGGCTGACTGGGAGAGCCGCAGCCAGCCATTTGGGTGCTCACCTATCTTTCTAAACAAAGGACGTCCCACACCATAGCAGAATCTGCGGAGCAAGTGATCCACTATGAAATCTGATTGGTCATCCAATTTGAAGCCTGCTTGTGCTCTCCGGTCCATCCTCACACAGTAGCATGCAGGGGGAGTGAGACCATGGACAGTTACTGCATGGTGGCGTGTGTTAGTGCATGCCACACCCCATGTGCCTCTCTATGGGGTGAAGCTGTGCAGGCCAGTTATGTGCCTCTCACACGTACCTAGCTTGCATTTGTGCATAGCCCCCACTTTTTTAAAGACCAGCAGAGCATCATGTTCACTGAACTGTTTTTTGGGCCTATTGTACACTGCCAAGGTGACTCTTTTCTCCCCCTTTTCCACTATCTCAACCAGATGAATTCTGCAGCATTGTTTTTCCCCCTCAATGTCCTTCTTGTCCTTTCTAGTGACTGCCTCACATACTGAATGAAGATTTATTCAGCTCACCTGTAGCCTTTCCTTTTAGGCCTATCCCTTCAGAATAACCTGCAGACCTCAAGCCAAATGTTCTAGTCATTTTCTTATTCTCACCAGGTCTTTGAGTGCCACTAAGTCCAAACATCAAAGTGCATCAAACTCTCTAGCTGGCCCATTTTGCTGGGTGGGGTCCTCATATTGCCTTGCATTCAATTGAAACTATTTGTCCCTCTCTGCTTCCTTACTCCCCATGGGGGTCTCCTCACTTGTTGCTCCCTTGCTCTTATTTCCTTTACTCAGTGATCCCACACATCTGCTTCTTGCCCTTGCAACCCCTTGCACCATCCCACATCTATCTAGTTTAAATCCCCAGCCTTTCCTGTCTATTCTCCACACCCTCCCAGTGCTGATGTGGCCCATTCTAAGGAACAGGCATCCCTGTCCCCAGAAAGCCCTTCAGTTGGACAGAAAAAAGAAAACACAACTTCTTGCACCAGACCCTGAACCAAGAATTTGCCTGCAGTAGTCCACTGATGCTCCTCTCTAGCCACCAGGACTGGCAGGCTCTTAGAAAAGATCACCCTGGGTACAACCTTCCTGGAGAAGTTGGTGCAAAATGTAATACAAAACCTGGGAAAATACAAGGGGAATAAAAATCTAGTACTTTTTGTGTGTCTGTTATTTCTTTTTTTTTAATTCAAATTTTATTAACAGATTTTCCACAACAAGAGGCAGTTAGCATGGGAAATAAGACAAGAATACAGCAACTTATTCTGCTAAAGCTGCCCCTCCCCCCCATACAGCAGTAACATGTCATTATGTAACATAAGCTCAAAACCATTATACAAGAGTATACAGGGCTATTTACTCTGAAACACTACTTATGTCTGGGCAGCTAGAATTAAGGAGTGAAGGGGATCCCATATTTGAGTGTAAGCAGATAATCTGTTGTGAAGGCTGGCAATAGATTTTTCCATATGCAGGTTGGCAAGGATTTCATTCACCAATTCCTGCAATGTCAGAGTAGACTTGTCTTTCCAGTGACATAAAACAAGCTTCTTGACAGATAGTGCTATCATAGAAATATGAAACCTTCTTACTTTGACCCTGATGGAGGACAGGTCCCCTAGAAGACAAATGTCAGGCGTGAAATACTCCTGCAAACCCAGTATAGGATCCAGGAAAGCTTTGATAGAGTCCCACAAAAGGGAAATTTTGGGACAGGACCAAAATATGTGAAGTAGTGTTCCCTCTTCCTGGGAACATCTAACACATATGTTTGAGTCCAGGAGACCCCATTTCTTTAACTTAACCGGAGTATAATACATGTTGTGCAAAATGTGATGTTGCATAAGATGCAGTTGATCCTGGGACACAAATTTATGGCAGGACCTCCACAAGGCCTGCCAGTTAGGAGAATATTGGGGAAATATTGAACTCCAGACCCTCGTCGGTCCAAAAGAGTCCCCATATCTTCTATGAAACAAAGTGTGTCTGTTATTTCTTTATGCTCCCCCAAGCCCCCAGCTGACCACTCCTTCAGGTGACCTAGGGCCCCGCCATGAGTCCTCGTCACTATCCCCCCAACCTCATTACTGCCGTGGCCCGGTTGACCCAATTTGTCCCTTCACTGAGGGTCCCCCTCCCAGGACAGGGGAACCAGGAGAGGAGCCTTACCCAAAGGCATTCCTTGTATGCTAGACACATGGTGAGGGATCATCACGGATACTTACAGGTTTTGTTTCAAGCAGGGACAGGATGGCTCACTTGGCTTCCAAGTTACATATCACTCTTTACCTTAAGAGCCATCCGCAGGTGGATGGGGTTTCTGCTTATTGGACATCCCAGTTACCTCAGTTCATCTTTAACTGGTGCCAGATCTGGAAAGATAGTCACACATATGTTACCCAAGATTGCCTAAGACTAATGCAATTCCAAATGCTGAACAACCTTTATTACATGCTGGTTAAACTTTTTAAAATGGGCAGGACTCCATCGCCTTTATGTGCCAGGTGTGGGCAGGGGGAAGGTACTCTTTATCATATTTTTGGGGACTGCACCAAGATTGCCCCACTCTGGTTGCTCATTCAGCAGAAAGCAGACCCCTTTTTGGGTACTGGTGACCATTTTTCTCCTGAGATTTGTCTCGTGGGTGATTTTCCACTGTCAGGATGCAAGAGCGCAGATACTTTCTAGACTTAATGGCTCTCTCTGTTAAAACATTGGTCCTGCGCCATTGGTGTGACTCAATTAATTTGTCATACATGAAATGGCTTCAGGAATTTTTAGATAATCTGCAGCTTGATTGACTGATAGCGGGTAACCACAACTGCCTTCAATGGTTCGATAAAACCTGGAGCAGGTTGCACACCCTTTACTCCTTGCAGCATAGACTGGGCTCCAATACATGACTCCTTGGTCCCAGTTTATTTACCAGTCTTTGGGGGGTCTTTCTAGTCCTCCACCAGTGGCCGGTGCTGGGTTAGATCCTGTTCTACTGCTTGGGCTGGGAGGGGGGTACTGGGGTTTTGGAAGAGTGGAAGTGTTTTTTCCTTTTGGGGGAATAAGTGAGGATTTTGCTGTATGGTGTTTGTTTATCTTTGTTATATTGTCGTTGACTTGTAGATTTTGTTGTGAAATTCAAAAAAGTTTACTTAATTGAAAAAAAAAAAGCAGGGACAGGACCGTTGTCATCCAGTCAGCCAAGCAGCTGTGTTTCCCTGGCTTTTTGCTAACCCACTCTCCTCCCATGTATCAGTCCAACTGTGGTGGCATCCTGAGGGGGGGGTTTGGTGACATGTCGAGGATCACGCCGCCATGAACACCAGCCATAAGCCTCCTCCAGCAGACAGCTAACAAGCAGTTCAGGACTGTCCCACCCCCCCCCGGGAGAGAAGAGTCTGTTGGATGCTCATAACTCCGTCCCTGCTGCACACCACTCCTGATGTCCAGGCTTGGGGCATGAACCCAGATTGTCAGCATGCTGAGTGTATGCCCATCGCTTGGTGCCACTGAGCCTGCTTAAATCTAGTATACTATAATTGTTGAATACAGTTTGTTTATGAAAGGATTACTTTTTGGAATATATGTATTAATATATTTATTTTAAACAGAAAAAAATACAATGTTCTGGTAAATAAATGGCATAATCATATTATATGATAAATCAGCAAAAGTAAGCTAATACATTCAAAGAAAAAAGAAAAATCAAACAAAAATTAAAAGATAAATATCAGTATAACTTTTTTTTATTTTAAAGAGGGAGTTTGGCCAAAAGTACTACATTGCAGAATTGGAATCAGCATATCCCCAATAAGCCTTATTCCAAAAATAAGATCTCTAAATAACTTTGTTTAAAAGTTACAAGGTGACTTGCAACCCTGATTTCACTCCCAGCTCAAAAAAGCCAGTTTCAGTAGAGAACTACTGATGATGTCATAACTAGAACTCACAACCTTGTTCTCCCTGTCAGCAACCTTGCAGGATTTACTTGTTCAAAAGGTTAAGAAACAATAGTTGTAGATCATTTGAAAAAAAAAACACCGATACAGGGTTGGGTGCAGTGCATGTGTTTCCAGAATGTTCAGATGCATGGTACTCTACTTTAGAGTATGACAGGAGGTGGTTTTGGAATGCAGAACTGGAGAAAGCAATGGAATGCCAAGGTTGTGCACAATTTCAGAATGTTGTGGGGACCTGTAATCTCAGAATGTGGCAGAGATGAGCAATTTTCAAATGAGGTTGGGACACTCACTCTGAATGCCAAAGGAACACACACATATAGGAATTTGGTGGGGACTGACAATTTCAGAACATTGTGGGGGATGCACACTGTTGGAAGGTGACAGGGCATGCTATTTTAATCTGAAATTGCATGTCACTGCCATATTCTAGAATTCACTGCACCCACCACATTTCAAAATTGTGCATCCCTAGAGACAAGGAAGGAGGCTATTATTCAAACAGGGGTGACCTACAGACCTCCAGTACAGGGACAGGAAGTAGATAAAGAAATGATGGAGAAAATCTGAGGGATGACTAACAAAGGGGGAGGTTTTGCTGGTAAGGGATTTCAATATGCCAAATATGCCAGGTGTGGATTGAAGCATCCTAGCTGTAGCAACAGATAGAAGTAGGGAAATCCTAGATTCTATGCAGAGGGCATTCCTCAGTCAACTAGTTGGTGAACCCACTCATGGGGATCATACTGGACCTGGTACTGTCAAATGGGGACAGTGTCACTGACCTCATATTAGGGAGCCACCTGGGGACAAGCGATCATTGCACAGTGTGATTTGGGGTTAAAAATGGGTCAGAAACAAACCACACTAAAATGAGGGTCCTGGGCTTCAGGAGGGCTGATTTCAAGAAAATGGGAGAGTGCCTCAGGGAAGCACTAGCAGAAATAGGGAAATTGGAGGGGGTAGAGGACAAGTGGGCAGAAATAAGGAATGCCATCGAGAAGGCAACAAACCTCTCTGTCAGACAGATTACAAAGCACAGGAGAAAGAAGTGACCACTATGGTACTCCAAAGAAGCAGCAGGGAAAGTAAAGGCAAAGAGGTCAGCATTCAAAATGAACAAGGCAATACAGAATGAAGAGGACAGATAGGGTTACTGGGAGAAAGTAAGAGAGGCAGCAAAAGTAGTTAGGAGCACTAAGACACAAACTGAGGAGAACATGGCCAAGTCAGTAAAAAAGGGAGATAAAACATACTTTAGGTATATAAGCAAAAAGAGGAAGAACAAAGCAGGGATAGTAAGACTAAAAGGGAAAGGTGGGAGTGTGTGGAAGAGGACCAGAAGAAAGCCAACATATTTAACAAGTACTTTTGTTCATTATTTATGAAAGAGGGGATGAGTGATGGGCCACAGATAGAAGAAAGGGGCATTAATGAAAGGGGATTGACTCCAGCCTTTTTATAGAGGAGAGAGTCCTCAAGGAACTAGAGAAACTAAAGGTAGATAAGGCAATTGGGCCCAACAAGATGCACACCAGGATACTGGGGCAACTTAGGAAGGAGCTCAGTGGTCAATGGGTAATTACTTATGGAAAACTAAAAACTTCATTGAATATATAAAAGAACAAATACAACTTTTCTTGTCTTGGAACTCAGTAGAAGACACCCTGGTGTACATTATATGGGAAACACTAAAATGTTATATCAGGGGCTGGATTATAACCTATGGAAGTAATCGATGGAAAATAAATTAATAGAGTTAAGCAATTTAGAAACTGAATTAGCAGCAGCTGAGATGTTAGCAGCGAAAAACCCATCTGAGGAAAATAAAATTAAATGGGCCCAAATTAAGCAAAAAATAGAAAAAAATACCAACACACAGGGTGAACATCAAATGTATAGAGCTAGAGCCAAATATTATTTGTATTCAGACTTACCATCTAATCTCTTAGCATATCAAATAAAAACTGAACAGAATAAAATAGTATATTTAAACTGTGATCTGACACAGGAGAACTCATATTAGATCCCCTTACTATTAATGCTAAGTTAAAAAAAAAAGTCATTAACTTATATACTCCTGAGGAAAGGATATACAAAAAAGCAATAGAAGAAATGTTAAGGGGGATAAACATTCCTAAAATAACTGAAGAAGATCAAAAGTCCCTGAATGCAAATATTACCATATAAGAAATTCAGCAAGTAATTCAAGATGCACTGAATGCAAAATCCCCAGTCCCAGATGATTTTTCATTTGTATTTTATAAAGCACTTCAGAAGAGTAGACTACCTTTTTTATTACAAGTTTATCATGGCATCTAGGAGATAGGAGCTGTTACCCCTGTCTTCAATGAAGCCATACTTAAAAAAGATAAATCTCCTGAAAACTGTTCATATCATCCGATTTATTTACGAAATTGTGATTATAAAATTGTTGCTAAAATTTTAGCAAATAGGTTAGCTAAAATAGTTCTTAACATCATACATCAGGATTGGACTAGCTTTGTTGAGGGCAGAAGATTACAGCATAATATAAAACGGGCTCTGAATATCATGGAATGTGTTCAGGGATCAGAGGCAGTGGTTCTCTCTTTGGATGCCAAGAAGGCCTTCAACAGGGTGCAAGGGTTCTATTTAATGGAAGTCCTAAGAGTATTTTGATTTGAAGGAAATTTTATGAGCTGACTTCAAGTTAATATACTAGTTCTATGGCAAGAATAAAAACTAATATGAACATCTCTGACTCCTTTCCCTTGTTTTGTGGAACAAGACAGGGGTGTCCTCTCTCTCCTCTGTAATTTGCTTTATTTTTGAACCCCTTACAATTAGTATTAGATCACACAATAAAATTAGGGAATTCAAATTGGGGATCAAACCCATAAAATGTTGCTTTATGCGAATGATATTCTTCTTTTTCTATCAAACTTAGAATAGACTTATGATCATTTATTAAAGCTTATTTCTAAATTTGGAAAAATATCTGGTTATAAAATTAATTGAGAAAAGAGTGAGGTCCTGTTAATGAGAGATCCCTTACAAATATCAGTAGAACAACTCTTAAGGAAATCAAGAAAGGAGACAATGAAATACCTAGGTATTCAAATATCTATATATCAAAAATCTTTCTTCAGACTCAACTACCTTCCTATCATGGAAAAAATTAAAATGGATCCAGAAAGATGGCAGCTGCTAACACTGGTATTATTAGGTAGAGTTAGTATTCTAAAAATGAACATTCTACCAAGAATTTTGTTTCTTTTTCAGACAATTCCTATTCTGTTACCTAAAATATTTTTTCTAGAATGGGAAAAAAAATAAAGACATTTTTATGGAAAAGCCTTCCCCCTAAAATTGCATTGCAAAAAATGTGCCTCCCTAGAGAAAAGGGTGGATTAGATATCCCTAATCTATGGCATTACTGCATAGTAGCCCAACTAGCAATAGTGGCCGATTGGTTTAAAAAGGATGGAGATTTAAATTATTATTATCATACTGAACTTAGCAGAACCCCTTTTCCAAAACTCTTACAGTCCTTAACGGTAAATTTAAACCTGACAAATAAATATAACTTAATTGTGTCCTCTATAAAAGTTACTAGTTATTTATTGTCTTTGGCACAAGGCCTGTTAGGTAACAAAAATCATGTATCATAGTTCAGTCCCATGATAAAAAAATGGACATATTCCTCCCTCAATGATGGGTGATCAGTTTAAAAAAACCTTTTGATAAAGGAATTACTAAATTAAGTGATTTTTTGATAATAGACAATTTATGTCTTTTAAAGACTTATAAGAGAAGTATGGAATAAGTAAGTAATGGGGCAGTATTTCAATACTATCAAATCAAAAACATTTTTTTTGAAAGTAACAGGAGCTTAAATACACCTAAATTATCACTACTGGAACAAATTATGATACACACTCCCCCAAGTCAAAAATTATTATCCTCACTATATAAATATCTTAATATAAATAATAATTCCTCTCTAGAGGGTTTGAAAGAAGTTTGGAAAAAGAATTTCAAGCCCCTATTTTGGAGGCAAAATGGGATTTAATTATTGATTTATCAAAATATAACATTAAGAACAACAGGTTAAAACAAATTCATATAAACATGCTACATAGAACTTTTTTAACACCTGTTAGATTAAACAAATTTGGGGCAAACCTAACAAATCAGTGTCATAGATGCCAGAAGGAAAAAGAAACCCTGCTACCTATGATGGCAACATGTGTACTCTTGTAGTCTTTTGGGACTAAAATATTTTAGTTACTGGGAAAAAGTGGGGGTAAAGATTTTCCTTTTGACCCAGGAATTATTCTTTTTGGGTGACAACCAGAAGGTGAAATGGGTCATAATTATAAAATTCTAGTAAATTTGAGTATAGTTATAGCTAGAAAGGCAATTCTTCTGAAATGGAAAGATCCTGCACCTCCAGCTTATGTAGAGTGGATACAAATGATGTTTGATTTATTAAAAATAGAAAGGGCTTACTATGAATTAGAAGATGACCCTCTTTTATTTCATGAAATCTGGCACCAGTTTATTAATACTTTAGGTTTGAGAAGTGTTGGATAGTCTGGGCAGCAGGATAGTTTGACATATATGTGATGATGAAAGCAATGGTCTGATTATATGAAGTGATCTATGTACCCATGCTCTGAGTCACATTAAAAAGGGGAGGGGGAGAAAAGAAATAAAAAGTCACTCCAATTAGATTTTATCAGTAATCTTAATTTACATAATAGAGTTGGATGATACATTGTAGGACAGCCAGCCCACTGGCGCAAAAGGCTGCTTCACCATGCATCTTACCACTCACCATACTGGCAACCCATGCTTGGAAACAAACTCGAGCTGCTGGGTGTCAGTGGGGGAGGGAGAGGATTGAGTGTGTGACAGACTGCTCTCCTCTCCCGGGATAAGGGGATCGGCTATCTCGCTCATTGACTGCCATCTGGTGGAGACCAGGTGGCAGCGCTGGAGTTCGAGTAGCAAGTGGGGCAGTGGCTACATAGCACATGCATGCCTTCAGCACATGCACTTATGGCTGCTGTGGCATGATGAGGGAAGTGGAGGAAAACGGTGATCATGGGCTACATGAAGCCTTGCCTTACCTTCCACTGTTGCCTGGTCAGCAGGTCTGGGCAGATTGGCAACTGCCATGGAGGCCTACAACTGAGACTGAGGTGATCTGGATACCAGAACTCTCTGGGCCAGTCTGGGGCTATCAGGATATCTGCACCTTGTACTTACAGACCTTGTTCACATCCCTGTGGACCAAGGGGAAGGGGGGGAGGTGTAAAGGAGACTTGGCGTCTAAGGCCTCATGAAGGCATCCCCAAACAGTGTCTCAGATGGTGGTGGGCAGGCACAAAACAGCCTCAGTTTTCTGTTGTCTCAGGAGGAAAGCAG
This sequence comes from Neoceratodus forsteri, assembly GCA_016271365.2. NCBI lineage: Eukaryota > Metazoa > Chordata > Ceratodontiformes > Ceratodontidae > Neoceratodus > Neoceratodus forsteri. The sequence goes on from CM057453.1 coordinate 1,271,720,288, forward strand.
GTCAACTAGAGGGTGCCCAAATGAGAGAACAAGTGGCTTACCACCTCCTGATTCAGGAAAGAATAATGTGACATCTCTGTGACCCAGTTATGAGCATCTTCCAACTGATTGCTCACTCCTGTGAAGTAGATCACCAGGGGAAAAGAGTGCATTCCACCCGGCACATTGAGGTAGAACATGGCTGTGGTGCTGTCCACCTGGACATGCATGACCTGACCCTGACAACTGGAATGAGTTCTGTCAGAGCCAAGTGCACTGTATGGATCTCCAACAGGTTGATATGGTGATTGGACTCCCAAGGTGACCAGAGCCAGTGAGCTCCATGGTCTCCTAGGTGTGCTCCCCACACCACCAGAGAACTATCTGTCATAAGCATGATGGATGGCTCTGGGTGGATAAATGGGATTTCCTGCTCCAGATGTTGTGGGTCCAGTCACCACTGGATAGCATCCCACATCAGTTGTGTCACTACAACTGGCTGGTCAAAGTGACCTAGGCACTGTCACAAATGACCCAATTCTCACTGAAGGTGGTGCATCTGCCAGCAAGGCCAATGGATCATACTGGCAGAGGAGGCCAATGTACTCCAGCAGTGTGTGAGAACCCAACCTGAAATGATCAGGCAAAGGAGGTAAGATCCTGAGTCAAGTTAGCAGGGAGGCGGGTCTTGGCCAGCAGGGGGTCTAGTTCTTCCCCAAGGAAATTGAACAGCTGCAAGGGGATCAATTTGGACTTGGTCAGGTTGACCAGATGGCCCAAATACCAACAGTGACAGAACAAAACAGCAGCATGTCACTGGGAGGTCTGTGGGGGTGCAGCACAGCAAGTACAGAGAAAAGCAAAGAGCTGCACTCAAGTAACAAAGTAAATCAGGAGCTGTGTTCCAGTATCACCCTGTGTTGAAGAACTGCATATATTGAGGTGCTAGGGGCAAGTGAGTCCTCTAATGTGAATGAATAAACTCCTTTATTCTGATACTGTATCACGGTTCCTGCTTTACTTAGTTAGATGATTGCAGTTCTTTGCTTTTCCAAGAACCAACATGTCTGTTAGGCCAAATCTCTGGACTGCTCTACTGCCTCATAGGATGACCAGCCCATCAGCTAGTCATTCAGAAAGAGATGTACTGTACCATGATGCCCTTGTGCTGCATAAAAGCCACCATTATTGCCATGCATTTTGTGAAGACTCAAGGTGTGGATTAGATGCTGAAAGGAATGACCTGGAACTGGCAAATGAACCCCTCTGCATGGAACTGAAGATACTGGCAATGGGATGCATGGACTGCGATGTGGAAGAACACATCTTGGAGATCCAGGGTACAGAACCACATGCCCTAATCCAGAGATGGAATGATCTGATTCCGAGTGACCATCTAGAATTTGCACTTCCACATGAACTGGTTGAGATCATGCAGATCCAGTACGAGGTTTGATTTGGTTTATTTATTTAAAATCTGGTAAATCCATAAGCATGTATAGCCCATTTCTATGGGTGACCAGATATAAATAAAAAGAAATGTTGACAAAAAACAATATACATCAGCCCAAACAAAATCATATGGATAACATATAAACATATATTAAAATATAAAAACAGAATATTTACAAACAATTACATTTATCAATGGTTGATGAGAAATTTGCCAACTTTGATTTAAATGTATTTAATCCTAGCGACATATCAGTAAGATGTTGCGGAAGAGAATTATAGAAGCTATGAAGTTGATACAGCAATGACTTTTGACCCTGGTTGGTTCTAAGTGCAGGAATTGAAAAAGAAAAGCAGACACAAGAGTTCTAATGTACACCACAGATGCTTTAGGTTGAAAAAATATCTTGTAAATTGCCAGAACCCTTTTCAATATAATTTTCCTAGCAATTATACCAAGTTGGAGCTTGAATCTGGAAGAGAGGGCCATTGAATCATTTGCAGAAGTACACAATAATGAGCACAGACAGACAGTTGAGTAGCAAACCTTGCAACCTGATGGTATAAAACTTTGACCCTTGAAATTTCTGTTTCAGAAGCCACAAAATAAAACAATAAACCACAGTCAATTAAATGAAGTAAAAAATACTTTGCAATAACAGAAGACTTGTGGAAGGTAACAAAAATGAATTAATCCTGTATAGTGCACCTAAACTTTGGTGAAGCCTTTTAGCCAAATATGAAATATGAAGGCTGTATGTTAATGAACTATTTACCTGTATATAGAGCCCCAGATATTCTAATACAGCTACTTGTTTGATGTTGGTACCATTTAATGTACAAATAACAGTATTTGCTTCAGCAGACATTCTTTATTTTAATTATGGCAAACCATAAATTTTGTTGTTTAGGCATTCAAAACAAGATTGTGCACTAAGAACTATTGCTGTACCAAGTTGATGTTGGATTGTATGCTACACTGTAAATTCACTATATTATCACCCCCAGCAAAAATCTCTGTATCATCTGCATATAATAAGATGTTAGACTTTTTGCAAACCATAGGAATTGTATTAAGAAACAAGCTAAAAAACAGCAGAGCCAATATTGAACCCCAAGGAACTCAAACAGAAACTGGAGACAGAGAAGAAAAACAATGTATTATGCATGGAATGAACATTAACATCCCTTAGGAATTATTTTCAAACATACTCTCAACACTGGAGCCCCATAGAAACATGGTTATCCTCCCTTGCATTGGAATAGGTTCCCTACTGTATCTTTATGTTGTCAATTTTATTTTAACTTGTCAGTTTATTCTCCTGGTGTATTATAATCTTACCTGGAAATAGGTGGGGGAATGGGATATTGTGTTCATGTTTTGATATCTCTTACTAATCTCACTGGAATGTATTTTGGTTTTGCAAAAATTAGTAAAGCTTATTAAATTTAAAAATAAAGAAATGAAAAACAATTTGTGATTTTGGTTTTCTGATAGCATTCACCCATATAACTTTGACACCAGCCCAGCACGTCTTCAGAACAGTTGAGATCACCCAGACCCTTGATCAAAAGCTGGTGGTTAACAGGAGCAAAGGCTTTGGTGAGAACTACATACACAACTGTAGCAAAATGGCCCTTATCCAATGCCTGATGTATGGCCTGGGTAAATACCAACAAAGCCGTCTCAGTGCTATGTTCCAGATGGAAGCCATACTGGGCTGGTGTTAAACCTTCATATTTATTGAGAAATGAGAACTTGATCAAAAACAATGCATTCAAGAACTTTTGCAAGTGGGGCCAGTAATGAGATAGGTCTATAATTTTGCAGATTAACTGTACTGCCAGATTTATGAAAAGGGTCTACTGTGACTATCTTTCGTCCTTCTGGAAATTGACCCATGCATAATATTTGATAAAATATTTTTGTTAATGGATAGCACAGAATACCAGTGATGACCTTAATCAACATATAATCCAATTTATCAATCCCTACTTGAGGTCTCAGATTCATTTCAGAGATATAATTAAACACATCCGATGGAATAAGTACTCTAAAGTAAAACTTTGGACCAAGTGCTTTATTTACTGCTAAACTGAAGTTAGGAGCAGTTACCCAATTACAACTCGCTCAGGAATATATTTGTCTAGATTTGTGAAAAATATATTAAATTCCTCAGCAATTTTACAAAGGTCAGTGACATTTCCAAAATCAGTGAATAAAAAATTAGGGCAAGAACTATAGTTCTTGCCTCATATTTCATATAATTCTTCAATTAGCAGTAACATCCCTTCCTGCAAATCCATTCTGCTTTTTTAATAAATAACCCTATTTCAATTTATGGACCAGAGCTTTACACACATTACATAGTTTTTATATTCCAGTAACGCCACTTCAGAGAATGTTTTCTGAAATTCCTTCGATTTGCTATCTGTCTACCTCATCAGATCAATCAACTGGGGAGTAACCCATTCCTGCCTATTGCCTCAAATTCTAAGCTGTCTTAAAGGAGCAAAATCATCACAGACCGTATTAAATTACAAAACTGAGAGAAAAACATATTAATAGAAGCAGAGAAGTCTAAACATGACCAATCAATCTGTCTTAATGCTTTCCGGAATAAAGAGATATTAAATATTCCTAGAGGTAATATATACAGGAAGGACAGTTGTCCTTTTAGCATTCCATAAACAATAAATTGCAGAGTGGCCACTTAGGCTATTGGCAAGAACTCCCAAGTGCCTAATTTCAGATGTGTCAGAAACTAAACTCCAGTCAATAGTAATGGAGCTCCCTGTCTTATAATTATATGTCATTGGTTCTTCAATAATCTGATAAGGTCTAGTGTTAACAAATGAGTCTTTCAAATTATTTTCAATTTTACCTCTCCAATTGTAATTTACTGTATATCCCCCATAATTATAACTTCCCTATTTTTAAGGAGTGAACTTCTAAATTTACAAATTATGTTACTGGTAGTTCAATAAGTGCCGGGGGGGGGCAGCATAAATAGCTGCTAATTAAATTATTCTTTAACTCAAGACAATCCTTAAAGGAAGTCACTCACAGTCTAGTGAAGGACTGACAAATTCACACCTGTTATCCTTAAACTGGGATTTTGCATATAGCAGACATCCTCCTACCTTTCACCTGATTCTGTCTTCTCTAAAGATGTTATAGACCTGAAGATTTTTCAACTGATTCAAGATTATATCAGATAACTAAGTTTCTGATGCAGTGAAATCAAATGTATTATCATTCATCCAAACCTCAAATGCATCCCATTTAGATATTAAGCTCTGAATGTTAAAATGGGAAAATGAAACTGTATTTTTTAGATCACTTAGTGCACCAGCTTTATTACTTTCTGGCCATGGACTGGGGTGTGTAGTACCTGAAAGGAGCAGAAGAAGAATAACTAAGCATTTAGAACATGTGTTAACACTCCTTTTAGCCTTACTTTTATAATACGAGTAACTAAAGGACCCTTGTAAGACAGAGGAATGTTGAATGAACACGGACCAGAAAGCTACTCTCCCTAATAGGCCCATAGTAACAGCTGCTGAGAAGACAAATGAATTTAAGCATTCATGAGTACTAAACCTAACAACAGATGATTTGGTTTGTGTGGAAGGAACACCAAGCTGTCAAAATGAATCGATGTAAGAAGCAGTAAAACCAGAGTAAACCTTGACACTAAATAAACAAATAAATACCCAATTCTCCAATATAAAATGGTGCCCATTGATACAATATTGACAATAAATACCAGATTAAAACTCTCAAGCTCCAGATTAGACAATTGGAATGCCTGGTCCCTGTTCCCAACTTCCCCAGTTGACTCAGGCAGACTCCTCCATACGCTGCCAGAGTACTCAGCTGGAGTACTCAGCTGGAGGATGAAGCTGCCACTACACCTCTAGAACTATTGATTAAATAGCTCTAAAGGCCCACCCACAGCTTCCCTGCCATCACAGTTGATTGGTGGGTCAAACTCACAGGTCACAAGTTCAAAACCCAGGTGGGAGCTGCAGTCGTAGGTAAATTCAGGACCAACAGCAAATGCTTCCTTCACAGTACAAGCAAGTTACAAAGCACAGCAAGACACATGATTGCACAAAACAAAAGAAACTGGGTTAGTCAGTGGCAGCTGTTATGCATAAGTCAGTTCAGTTGGTGACATACAGATGTACCATGAGGACACCTTTGAGATTCAGACACAGAAACATAAAAACATAGAAGTGGGCAGCAGAAGACACAGCGAGAGGCACATGTGGTACCAATCCATAAAGAGGGGTCGAGGGAAGTACCAGGTAACTATAGACCCATCAGTTTGACCTCGGTGGTGGGAAAATTAATGGAGAGTATACTAAAGGAACGGTTGGGGGTGTACTTGGAGGAGGTGGGAGGTCTGGACAGTCGGCAACATGGGTTTGTGCCAGGTAGATCATGTCAAACCAACCTTGTGGAGTTCTATGAATGGGTAACATCAGAACTGGACAGGGGTAAGCCTGTGGATGTATTATTCTTGGACTTCAGCAAGGCGTTTGACTCTGTCTCCCACAATGGTCTGGTGGAGAAACTGATGGGGTTAGGAGTAGGCCCTTTGATGGTCAGATGGATTGAAAACTGGCTAGCTGGACGCACTCAGAGAGTAGTGGTCTGTGGGGAGCTCTCGAACCCTAGAGAGGTTGGTAGTGGGGTACCACAGGGCTCGGTCCTGGGTCCAATCCTGTTTAATGCATACATATCGGACATCAGGGAGGGTATAGGGTGTGAAATGAGTCTCTTCAGGATGACTCCAAGATGGGAGCAGTAGTTGAGGAGAAGAGGGAGGTGACCCTGCAGGGGACCTGGACACCCTGGAAGCTGGGCTCACACATGGAAATTAATTTCAATATCACCAAGTGCAAGGTGTTGCATCTTGGTCAGGAAACCTAAACACAGGTACACCCTGGGAGGGAGGTGCTGGAGGCCTCAATAGGGAAAAAGACCTAGGGGTCATGGTGGATACATGTATGAATAACTCTGAGCAGTGCAGGAGAGCAGCTAGCAAGGCAAACAGGATGTTGGGATGCATCGTAAGGGGGATCACCTCTAGGAGCAAGAAAGTGATTCTGCCGCTGTACAATGGACTGGTTAGACCACACCTTGAGTACTGTGTACATACTGGAGACCACACTTGAAGAGGGACATACAGCTCCTGGAGAGGGTACAGAGGAGGGCAATAAAGATGATATGAGGGCTAGGGGATTTGACTTATGAGGACAGACTTGAGGAGCTCTGCCTGTTTTCATTGGAGGAGGGGAGAGACAGGGGGGACATGATTGAGGTCTTCAGTACCTCAAGGGAATAAATTGGGTAAACATGGAGGGATCTTTAGACTAAAGCAGGAGGTATCACCAGAGGGCATGGTTTGAAGTTGGAAGGTGGAAGGGTGAGGGGAAAAGAGGAGGGTTTTCACTGAGAGGGTGGTGGACCCTTGGAATGCACTGCCTGGTGAGCTGGTTCAGAGATCCACAGTGGAGGGCTTCAAGAGAGGGTGGGACAGACACAGAAAGTGGATGTATCAGATGATGGCCTGTCCCGGGGGGGTGGGGATGGATGATAGGGGTTTCTGGAGATCAAGGGATGGGAGGGTCTCGGCATCCAACTAAGGATCTAGGTTCGAGCAGACTCGATAGACCGTAAGGCCTAATCTGCTGGCAAATAGTATGTTAGTATGTTAGTATGTAAGACTACCAGGTCCATCTACTCTGCCCATTGTCTTTTAGCCTAGCCTTCTAACTGCCCTTGGGTTTGAGGGCTCCCTTGTATCTGTCCAAGCATTCTTGAAACCTACCACTGTGCTTGCCCCCACCACCTCTGCAGGCAGGCTGTTCCAGGAACCCACCACTCTTTCTGTGAAGGAAAACGTCCTGGTGTTGGTGGAGAACTGCCCTCCTTGCAGCCTTAGATCATATCCCCTGGTTCTGCTGCCCTTCTTAAATTGGAAGAGATTGTCTATCTGCACCTGGTTTATGCCTTTTATGTACTTGAATGTTTCGATCATGTCACCCCTCTCTCTTCTCTGTTCCATGGAATACATGTTCAGTTCTTTCAGTCCATCCCCGTAGGACCTCTGATGCAGTCCCTGAATAATTTTTGTTGCCCTTCTCTGCACCATCTCCTCTCGGTCAATGTCCTTTTTAAGGTGGGGCCTTCAGAACTGGATGCTGTACTCCGGGTGAGGCCTAACTAGTGATCTGTACAGTGGCAGGATCACTTCCTTCTTCCTACTTGTGATTCCCCTGCCAATGCATCCCAGCACACTGCTGGCCTTTAATGCTACCTTCTCACACTGTTTACCTATCTTCAAATTGTCTGAGATAATGATTCCCAAATCGCGCTCTTGGGTGGAGGCAGATAGTCTTTCCCCTCCAAGGTAATATGCCTTATTTGGATTTTGTTTTTCCTATGTGCATGACTTTGCACTTTTTGGCATTGAATCTCAACTGCCATGCTCCAGATGATTCTACCTGTTTCTTGAGGTCAGCTTTCATCTTGTCCACTCCCTGCTGGGTGTCGACCCTGTTGCATATTTTGGTGTCATCTGTGAACAGGCACACATTTTCCTCTAGTCCGTTAGCTATGTCCAATATGAAAATATTGACGAGCAGGGGCCACAGTACTGAACCATGGGGCACTCTGCTGGTTACTCTACCTTCTGATGACAGTGCTCCATTTACCTGCACCTTCTGGGTTCTGCCCTGTAACCAGTTTTTAACTCATCTAACTACTTCTGATCTAACTCCTGTGTGGTCTAGCTTCTTTACCAGCTTTCTGTGTGGAACAGAGTTGAAGGCCTTGATATAGTCTAAGTAGACCACATCTACTGCCCCACTAACATCAATAACCTTTGTAACACAGTCAACAAACTCAATCCTCTCTTTGAGTAGTGTCTCCATCAACTTCCCCACTATAGATGTGAGGCTTACAGGCCTGCAATTTCCAGAGTCCTCCCTGCTGCCCAATTTTTGGAGTGGTACCATGCTTGCCCTTTTCCAATCTTCGGGTACCTCTCCACTCTTTAGGGATTTGGTGACTAGTTTAGCCAGTGGGGCAGCCAACTCTAATTTCAGTTCTTTTAAGATCCTGGGGTGCATTTCATCTGGCCCCATGGACTTGTCAACCTGCAGTTTATTTAGTGCCTCCAGTACTTCAGTTTTTGTGAAGGGGCTAGTATCAACCCTCTGTCCAGGGGTGTTGCGTTTTGCCATTTCTATGCCATCCCCTGGGTCCTCCTCAGTAAATAATGAGCAGAAGTACTTTTTCAGGATTTCAGCTTTTTCTGGGTCATCTTCAGTTGTTTTCCCTTTCTGAGCTGTAATATTGACTATACCCCCCTTTTGCCTTCCTTCTTTTCAGGATGTAACTAAAGAAGGATTTGTCTCCTCTCTTTGCCTGCTCTGCTATACTTGCTTCTGTCTGCACTTTTGCCTACCTTATTTTTTTGTCGGCTTCTTTCATTTTCTCTTTGCACGACACCCAGCCTTCTTCCTTGTTTGTTCCCTGGTATAGCTTGAATGCCTTCCATTTTTCTTTCACTAGTTTAGCCACTTCCTTTGGAAACCATAAGGGGTTTCATTTTCTTTTCGCTTTCGTAACCCTTCTGGCACATTGGTCAGTGACTGTCTGGATTGCTTTCTTAAGTTTCCCCCAACATAACAATGACCTTGTCCACTTGTAGATCAATTAAGTAGTTTCTTATTTTGGTCCTCATTTGGAAGTTCACCTTTTTAAAATCTAGTACTTTTATTTTTGAGTGGCACATGTCCTCAGCTATGTTCACCTTGAAGCTAACCATGCGATGGTCACTGTTACCCATATGGCATCTCAAGTTGAGTTCCTTGACCCTGTCAGTGTTTGTGAGGACCAGGTCAAGAATGGGATCTCCTCTTGGTGTTTTGATCAGTTGATTTAGTCCTGCTTCCTGTAGTGCCAATAAGAAATCCCTGCTTCTTGCTGTTGCCACCATTAGTGTACTCCAGTTTATATCTGGAAAGTTGAAGTCCCCCACCAGTATCACCTCTCCTCTTTGAGTCATTTTGTGTATTTCTTCTATCAGGTCTTTGTCCACTTTCTGTCCTTGACTTGGAGGTTTTTCCATTTCCAGTATCTATAATAAGTCACAGTGACTCGGTGTCCCCAGGGTGACTCTGCACCTCTGTAGCTTTTATGTCTTCTTGAATGTAAATGGCTACTCCTCCCCCCTCTTTGCCACTGCCTGTCCTTTCTGAACAGATTGTATCCAGCTATTGCTGTGTCCCATCCATAGTTTTCTGTGAACTGTGTTTCTGTCACAGTGACCAGGTCCAATCTTTCTGCTACCATGATGGCTGCAAGTTCAGGTAGTTTGGTTGCAAGGCTTCTAGCGTTTGCAGCCATTACCTTCCACAAATGTGCACCCCCTTTGGTATAAGGCTGAACTCTCTTTTTGGACAGTGCCAACTTGCTGTTTGTGCCCGAGTGATTTTTGAGGTTGCCATCTTGTTACGGAATGCTAATCAAGACTACTGTAGTCGAGATGCCCGGGTTCTAAATTTCTCTTTCTGGGTGTGTATGAGCTCCCCTTGGATTTATGGGGAACCATGACAAGCCCACTGATGGTGGTGGTGTGAGCTGTCACCATGAGCCTTCCAATCATGGCCTCCCCCTCTGCAATAACCTCAATACCATCCCCCCTTTTCTGTGTCTGCCCCTTCTGTACTTTACATAAGGTTCCTCCTTTTTTACCTATGGCCACTCCTTCCTCATGGCTATGCCTGTTTTCTTTAGTCCGATGTTGGGGAGTTCCCTTCCATTCTCTGATTCCCTTACCTTCATATCTTTCTGCTGTGTCCTCATTTAGGTAGAGACCTCCCAGTTTAAACTCTTCAAGAAGACCTCCAACTTCTGCCTTAGTACTCTCGTTCCTTCTCCAGTGAGATGCAGACCATCATGCTTGAAGAGCATCCTGTCCCAAAAGGTCCCCCAGTCTCCAATGCAGTGCATCCCATTGTCTGTGAACCAACCCTGGAGCCACCGGCTGAATTCCCAGATCTCTTCATTCCTGATCCTGTCCTCACTTCTGCCCTTTCTCCAAACCGGCAACACCTCTGAGAAGGCCAGATGTGTTGTGTACTCCTTTAGACTCTCCCCTAGGGTCTTCATGTCTGCTTTGGCTTCTTCCACAGTCCTATTTGCTATGTCATTTGTCCCAAGGTAGACAATGATCCCTGCAAAATCCTGATCTCTTTTCACTAGCCATCCTGTTCTGTTCTTAGCTGTCCTTGCAGATGCTCCTGGCATGCATTTCACCATGGTTTCAGCTCCTTTCACATTGATGCATTGTGCCTCCACTTCTAGCAACATAGAGTCTCCCATGACCAGAATCCCTCCTGTTGCTCTGTGTGTTCTTTCTCTCCTTCTATTACCTCCTTCCTGCTTTCTTGCATCAGGTTTGTCCAGCTCAACTCTTTCTTTTTCCTCACTTGATTCCTGTCCCCTGGCTGGGGGGGTGAAACGATCCTGCATGTGGATAGCATGTGGCTGGCAGTGCCCCATCTTAGTTCTAGGTGCCCTGCTTCCCCCTCTCACCACCCTCCATCCCCCAAGACCTGTGGGCCTTTGGGAGAATGGGTGAGAAAGGGGGGGTGGTGGGCATCCCCAATCCAGTCTCCTCTGCAGCCTCATGATCTCTTCTCTTGCCTGCCATAGCTCCCTCCATAGTTCCACAACTGTCCTGCAGAAGTAGCACCCCAGTCTTCAAAGTGTCTGCCTCGCTACCAGCCCACCACAGCTCTGACACATAGCAACACATTAGACTGTGATGACAGAGACAATTGATTTGACCAGTGCAGACTCACAGTCAATTGTTTGACATTAATGCTGCAGACTCTCAGTAAATTGTTTAATATTAATGCAGCAGTTCAACTCTGACCTATCTCTAGGCACTGCTTACAGTGGGATCTGGTACTGACAGGAGGTATCCTTAGCAAAGCCTGCCACTCGCCCACCTCTCTGCTGGAGTATTCAATCAAAGGATGAAGCCACCACTCAGTGAAAGACACCAGCCCCCCCATCCATTTTGGACTAGGAAGTAGATAAGAAACATAAGAACATAAGAAATAGTTGGCAGATGGGGACTGCATGATCCGTCTTGTCTCCCCATGGTGCTACCCCCCTTCCAGATATCTTTCAACCTAGTTTGCCCACAATGCCTGCCCCATGTGAGATTGAATTCTCTTACCATCTTCCGATGCCACTACTTCTTGTGGCAGGCTGTTTCATTGGTGTATCACTCTCTCTGTGAAAAAGTACTTCCGAAAATTGCTTTTGAACCTATTTCCCACCAGACACAAGTCGTGCCCTCTTGTTCACACAGCCCTGTTTTCATAGAAGAGGTTTCTCACCTGAGTTGTGTTAATCCCCTTAACATATTTAAATGCTTCTATCACCTCTATGATGCCGGTTTGACAAGAAACACATCGACTGGCATCACAGCGCCAGGCTCCATGTCGACCATGAGTTGCAGTCGGCATGGAGCCACACACATCGGTGTGTGTGTTTCCATCGGGGGGCTCTGCCCTCTGCATCCCCCCATACAAACAAATTCTAACTCCAGGTTGGAATTAGTTTGGGGATGGGGTGCAGGTCAGGGGAAGGGGTTGCCAGGTCCCAGCAGCACTTCTATGGTGGCATGACACTGTTATCGATATCAACGCATTTCGCCATAGAAATGTTGCTGTTTGGGGAGGGCATACCACTTCAATCATGTCCCCTCTATTTCTTCTTTGCTCCAGACAGTATAAATTCAACTCCTTGAATCTTGTTTCATATGGCTCATCATGCAGCCCCTGCACTATCTTTGTAGCCCTTGTTTTTTTTATTCAATATACTTTATTAAGTTTTGTGCAGCATATCAATCAATCAATCAAAATCTTTATTTATCCAGGCAAACACCATTGAGCAAAGCTCTTTTACAAGATGGACCTGGTTACAACAGGGTCGGGTATCATCCAACATAAAAACATATGAATACATGTAAATAAGTATATAAACTCAAACACAATGGTGCAGTGATATGGGAGTCAAATGATAAAAGGAAGACAAGGCAAGCCATAACAGAGGAGGATTCAAATACAAGGGGGGCAGGTCCACCATTGAACCATGCAACTGTATATAAACCATGTTCTCTGTATAGAAGTACCAGTTAGTTCATGTCCTAGGGGCAGTCACTAGTACTAGCCATGAAAATGGCTTGGAGAACCACCAACTAATGGCAGATGGGGTACCAGGAGGGGTACATAATATGTAAGCGAAGGATAAACATTGTGAGAAGTGAAGTCCCAAGGATAGGTCAGTAGAACTGATGTGGTGGTGGGGGCCTACGGGGAGAGGGAAAGGGGAGTTAGGACTTTTATAGTATGATTGCGTGTAGATTGTGGATGAGTGCAGTATAGAGTTGTGAAAAGAAGGCTGGAGAAAGCGGGGAAGATAAACCAGTATCAAAGGGAGGACAGAGGCATCAAGGTGTTACATGAAAGCATGATGACATACCAGGGCCAAGGAGGAGACAAGCACTAGAAGTAATTTGTTCCTGGTTAAATGGTACAGGTTAGCATGATGACAATTCATGGTCATGGGAAACAACTGCACTGATCATTTCTGAGATGTGAATATAAGAGCTTGAAAGATGAGACGCCGATGAGTGACCTCAGTTTCATTTTTTTTTGCAATTTATTCCACAAGGAGGACAGTGTAAAGCTTATCGCAGCCCTGCCAAAGTGAGAGTTAACTTTGGGAGCCATCAGTAGGAGAGATTTGCAACTTCTCAGGGCATAATTGCCTATTGGTTTTACAGAAAGACAGTCTGCAATGTATTGGGGCAGTTTTTTGAAGATGGCTCTCAGGATCCATAAGGCTGCATTTTTATCACGCCTGGATTGAACAGAACTCCACCCCACTGATTAATATAGGGAGCAGTGGTGAGTGGAATAAGGCAGGCCTGTGATGAACCTCAAAGTTCTGTGAATAAATGTGTCAAGTCTGGTGAGGTAGGAAATGGGACAGTGACTGTAGAGGATGTCAGCATAATCTATTAAGGATAGAAAGGTTGATTGTACCAGCTGTAGTTTGGCATCTCTAGTTAAGAAGTGGGCTATCCTAAAGAACAGGCCAAGTCTCTGTCGTAATTTTTTGAGTAATTTTTCAATGTGCTCTATAAGGGAGAGCCTATGGTCCAGCCATACTCTCAGGTATTTGAATTTAGGGACAGATTCCAACTTCTTGCCAAGAATTGTAGTAATCTGCGGCACAGGATCTGATAGGGCTAAATTTACCATTTGGACAGAGGGAGAAAAGAGCATTACTTTTGTTTCTTGGCATTAAGTAATAGTTTTTTTGTTTAGGAGTTGGTGTTGCAGCAGGTTGAACTCAGATTGAAGGTCATTACATGCATATTGTAATGATGGGCGGCTTATGTAAAGAACTGCGACATCTGCAAACAGATGAATGTTGGCCTTAGTTATGCTTTCATCAATATTGTCGATGTATATTGCAAATAAGATCTGTCCTAAGATAGAACCATGGGGAACACCTCTTAGGAGAGGTTTGAGAGTTGAGAGATCTCCTTCCGCTTTCACCTGCTGGAAACTATCAGAGAGGTAGTTGTTGAACCACTGTAAAGATAATGGGTCAGCACCTAGTGAGGTCAGGGAAGAGAGTAGCAGAGAATGGTCGACAGTGTTGAAGGCCTTGCTCAGGTCCAAGAATATGGCACAGGTGTAATTCCTGTTGTCTAGCTTTCTTTGCCAATCATTAGTCACTTTGTCAAGTGCTGTGATAGTGCTACTGTATGTTTAGCTCTAAACCCTGATTGGACTGGATTAAGCAGGTTATTAGCTTCTAGATACTGCCTCAGCTGGTTACTTATGACTTTTTCCAGTCATTTTGACAAGACTGGGAGAATCGAAATTGGCCTGTAATTATTTCGATCACAGGGATTTCCGGACTTGAACAGGGGTATGATGTGCGTTGTTTTTCATATTGAAGGAATGGATCCTTGAGTTAAAGATAGGTTAAATAAATGAGTTATGGGCACGGCTAGCACATGGATGGCCACCTTCAAAAAATATGGATCGAGGGTATCTGCACCAGCACTTTTTTTACATCCAGTTTTAGCAATAGGTGTTCAACTTCTTTCAGAGTAGTAGGACGCAAGGAGAAGACTGAATCGATGACGCTAGGATCTGCACCTTGATTATCGACCTGAGAGTGTATCAGATTTGCAGGGGAATTGTCGAAGGCTAAGCCTGCAGTCGCAAAGTGATTATTGAAGGCATCCAGAACTTCCAGTCTGTCACTAATGGTGTTATTGTTTAAGGAGATTTCATCAGGTAGTGAGCCACCAGACGTGTGACCAGACAAGTCCTTGATGGTTTTCCAAACTTTTGTAGAATTTTTGGAGGCAGAGAGAAATTCAAATGATAGTATGCAGCTTTTGTATCTCTAACCATTCTAGTACATGAGTTTCATGCCCTTTTGAACTTGCACTAGTCCGCAGCAGACTGGGTTTTGCATGCTTTTTTCCATAGGTTATCTCTTTCAGTCAATGCAGATTTTAATAATGGTGTGAACCATCTACACGCATTTTTTGCTATTTGCACCTTAACTATAGGGGCATAATTATTTAGGGCCTCTAGGATAATTTTGCTGAATATGTCGAATGCTGATTGCATGTTTTTTGCCAAATAGAACTCTTGCCAATACAAGGAGTGTTTCAGTTCATTTATGTAGGCAGTAAGATCAAAGTTCCATCTAGATCTCTTGGCAGCAAACTTCGGCTAAGTAGTAGGTTTGTTGCTTGATCTTATGCAAGCAATAAATGAGTGATCACTGATATCACTTGAAGAAGGTGCCGGCAAAGGAGAAGAGATGTGGTTTATTCACTAGGATAACATCTAGCAGGGAGCTGTTATCCACGTTCTTTTTATTTACTCGTGTTGGTTCGACAATGAGTTGCGGTAATCCATGGGTGTCACAGAAAGCTACAAGAGGAGCAGCGGTTTTAGACAGCCAATCTAAATTAAGATCCCCAAGAATAATTATTTCTGAGGATTGTTGTTCGATGATATTACTCAGAGAAGGTAACAATTGTAGATCAGCAGAAGGAGGTCTATAGCACCTATGATACATAATGTTGAAGTGTGCGAGATGGTGACTTGTAGAGACAGACATTCATAAGCATTTGCAACAGATAAAGCACTCAGACAGGATGCTGTATACCTATCCTTGACATAGATGGCAACCCCTCCACCCCTGGAGTGTCTGTCTGCTCTAAATAGTAAATAGTTAGGGATATTGACTTCCCTGTCAGAGGTGACCGGTCTAAGCCAGGTTTCTGAAACCATTAGGATCTCTGATCGAGTATGGAGGACCCAGACCTGGATCATGGAGAACTTTTTTAACAGACTGCATACATTAATGTGGAGAAAACTCATGCCTTTCAGTGTGGCAAGGTCAGAGGGCAATGTGATTGCAGCTGGTGGCCCCAGATTGAGCTCCACATTTCCTGAGCACAGGAGAAGAAGGAGTAAAAGTTTTCTTAGGGTGGCAATAGTAAGCTTCGTACTGGTAACCCCTTTACGTCATTGTGGGCCATACAATACAAGGTTGTTCAGAAATTGACTTGAAGCCTCAAACAACATAGTAGGACACAAAGACAATATACAAGACATAATAAGCTCTAGAAAAAAAGAAACACGCTCTCTCACCCCTCAAACCTCACTACCCCTAACCACTGTATGCCATACCCTAGGGAAGTGATTGGAAACTTATTGTGCATCCAGTAAAGACAAGACCCAGGTCTAGTTTTTAAGGTTTCCAGTGAGAAAGCAGTGTTAGATGGGGCTACCAGGTAGAATGGAAATATTGTGGCCTATGCTGCATATTTGCAATATGCTTCTCTAGCCGAATTGCAAAGAGGGCTTCACGGTACCATTCTAAAACAGAGGGGACTGAGTCCTCTTTCCAGTGCCTAAGCATTACTAACTCAGTGGTAGAGGCCACTAGTACAATGTGAGCCTTTCTAACCCTGGGGGTCCAATGTGGAAATACAAATAGCAGGCAGCATTCAGGAGTGAACAAGGGTTCCAGACCCAGTAAGGGATCTAGGGTCTACTTTATAGAATTCCAGTAAGCCTGTGTTTTCGGGCAACTCCACAGCAGGTGAAATAGAGATCCAGGACTTTGTAGCACTTCTCTTTACAGTCTCTAAATGGTCAATGTCCTTTTTCAGGTGAGGCCTCCAGAACTGACCACAGTATTCTTAGTGTGGTCTCACTAAGGACCTGTAGAGTGGAATGATTACCTTACGCGTTCTACTTGTAATACCCCTACCGATGCATCTGAGGATGACACTTGCCTTTTGCATTGCTTTTTCTCATTGTTTTCCTACCTTTAAGATGTTTGCTGTGACTACACCTAGATCCCGCTCCATCTTTGTGTCCTCTGATGCCCTCCCAGTATGTACTTTTTCCCCTGGGTTCCATTTTCCCAGGTGCATTACCTTACATTTTTTGGCATTAAACTTTAATTGCCAATTTCTGGGCCATTCCTTCAGTCTTCTAAGATCAGCTTCCATACCTACTGCTCCCTCCTTTGTGTCCACTCTGTTGCAGAGTCTTGTATCATCTGCGAACAGGCAGACCTTATCCTCCAGTCCATTAGCAATGTCCTCGATAAATATGTTGAAGAGGATTGGGCCTAGCACTGACCCCTGTGGAATGCCACTGGTCACTCTGCCCTCCCTCAATAATGACCCATTGATCAAAACTCTCTGGGTCCTATTCTGAAGCCAATTGTTAATCCAGTTGACTATCATTTGCCCAATGCCTTTGTACACCAGCTTATTTGCTAGTCTCCTGTGGGGGATGGTGTCAAAGGCTTTGCTGAAGTCAAGGTACACCATGTCCACCATGCTCCGCCTTGGTCCACTGTTCTAGTTAACCTATCAGAGAAATCGATCATGTTTATCTGACGAGCATCCTGCTATGAAGTCATGCTGCTTGGGGTCGAGTTTTCTGCTTTCCTTTAGGTAATCTAGTATTCTCTTCTTAAGCAATGACTCCATAATTTTCCCTGCTACTGAGGTCAGGCTGACAGGGTGGTAGTTTCCTGCCTCCTCCCTGCTCCCACTTTTGTGCAAGGGCACAACTGTTGCCCTTTTCCAGTCTTACAGTATTCTGCCACTTTCTTGTGACTTTTTAAAAGCTCAGCCAGAGGTGTGGCAGTTTCTTTCCAAAGTTCCTTTAGTACTCTAGGGTGGATACCATCTGGCCTCATGACTTTGTGCACCTTCAGTTTACTCAGCTCTTCTAGGACCCTTTCCTTCATGAAGGGGCTTGTGTCTGCTCCTCTATTATTGTGCACTATCCCACCTAGTATAGGACCTTTACCACTATCTTCCATTGTGATGACTGAGCAGAAGAATTCATTAAGCAAATCTGCATTGTCTTCATCTTTTTCTACCAACTGGCCCTCCTGTGTTGCTAGCCAGACTATTCCTCCATTCCTTTTTCTTTTTTCTCTTACGTATCTATAGAAAGTTTAATCTCCCTTCTTAACCCCCTGCACTATTCTATCCCCAGTCTGCACTTTTGCCCTCCTAATTGTTTTTCTAGTCTCTTTTAATTTGTTCCTGTATTCCTCCTTGTCTGTTTTGTTTTTTGTCTCCTTATATTGTATGAAGCCCTTTTCTTTTCCTTTATTTTGGTTTCTACCTCATTGGAGAACCAGAGAGTTTTTTTCCGACTTTTGTATTTGCTGATCTGTCTTGCACATTGTGCGCAGCTGTAGTTAAAGCAGTCTTCACGGTCTCCCAGAAGTCCTTTAAATCCTTCATGTTACTGCTCTCTAGCATGAATTTAATCCTGGATTTCATTTCAGGAAAGTTTGCTTTCTGAAAATCAAGTATTTTGATTTTTGTGTGACTTGTACCTTCTACTTTGTTAACTGTTAACAGATTGACCTGTGGTCAATGGTCCCCAGACTGATCCCCACTTGAACATCTCAGATCCTGGTGCTGTTTGTGAGTGCCAGATCCAGGATTGCTTTATCTCTGGTGGCTGAGTCCACCAGTTAATACAAACCCGCTCCCTGCAGTGCAAACAGGAATTCTTTGCTTGTCTCTGAGGATGCTGTGTGCGATGATCAGTCTACATCTGGCAGACTGAAGCCACCCACCAGCAGCAACTCATGCCTGTTGGCCATCATCAGGATGGTTTCTAGGAGCTCTGTGTCTATCTCAGTTTCCTGGGATGGATGTCTGTAGATAACTCCCACCCAGATGGAAGCCTTGTCCTCAGCTCCCGGTGTGATCCATAGTGCCTCAGCTATGAATCACACTAAAAGATGAAGTATCTGGACATGTATGCCTGACTGGTAAGGGCATCTGGGACATGGGCTATTGTCCCCCCCTCTCTCTAGGAGCTGGGCAGTGTCTCCCCTTAGGTTGGACAGTGTGTCCTGTCACACCTTGGGCTCCCAAAGAGAATGGAGTTGGTATGGCAGGACAGCCTCAAAACCTAGAGGCAACCTTGTACCCACCACTTCTAGCACTATCTTGTCTGAAGTAATGGTGGACCATTGAGATAACAAGGGACTAGAGGTGTGCAAAGTTGGGGAAATTTGTTACATGTACAAATTCATGGATTTCCACTATTCTGTGAAGATTTCCATACTGCAAAGTTTGACTTCAAGGATTACTGGTAGAATCACAAAATTCTGAAATTGAAAACTTCAAAACACATTAAAGTTAATAGTAGAAGTGTCCCAGTTCCGAAAACCTGGAACTTCGCCTTTGAAGTTCAGCATAAGAAGCAAAGTTTGCAATGCACTATGGGATATGAGGTCACATGTTTCTGAACAGCCAGTGAGAAGCTAGTGTGGTCATTCTGTGAGTGTGGTGTGTTGGAGAGAGACTTAGAGAGCAGAGTTTGTGGTTGTAGCTTAGAGTCACAATCTAAAAACATTATATAAAAGAGCATTTTGGAGGTCAAATTGCTTCAAAACTGTGTTTGTGAGTGCCCTTTGCACACACAGTACTTTTTAGTGTTGATTTTCTCCTGTATTCTTTACTTGAAGTATTTAGTATTCTGTTAATAGAGAAGTAGTGGCTTGGTGGCTTGAGTGGGGGAGAGTTGGAGCAATGTAGAAGGCACACGCCTTCAGAACCAAATCAGTTGGCCAGTGCCCTGTCTTTTCTTAAGAAAAAAATCACTGTCCTCCTGACTGCGGTTTAACCAGAGTGATTGTTGTGTCCCTGCCGACACACCTTTATTTAGAAAAAAAATCACTGTCATCCTGACTGCGATTTAATCAGATTGACTGTTGTGTGTCACTGTGTGCACACGTGTGCTAGGAAAAAATCACTGTCCTCCTGACTGCGAATTTAACCAGATTGACTGTTGTGTGTTCCTGCACACACACCTGTGCTAGGAAATAAATCACCGTCCTCCTGAACCTGAACAGAGTGCCATGACATCATGCGGCACCCAACCCTGTAATAAATGCAGATGTAAAACTTGTGATCACGTTTCCATCTCAAACTGTGTGGTTACCTCACAAAACAGACAATTCAGGATATTGGATAATTATACATGTACATCAAGCAATGTTGTTTATCTTATTCAATGCAGGAAATGTCCTTGCACAGGGTATGTGGGGGAGACAAAATGGCAGCACTGCACTAGAATGAATTCACACATGTATGATATTAAAAGGAAGATGACTGACAAACCAGTGGCACAACACTTCTCTCAGGATGACCACTCAATCTCAGACATGTCTGTGATGGTCTTGAAAGGACATTTCAATGGTACACAACAGAGACATGCTTGTGAGATCAGACTTATGATACTTCTTAATATGGTGCAAGATGGCTTGAACATTGCTGTTGGATATATGACACATTACATGTAAACTTACATGGACCTTTACTTCAAAGAATGGACATACATATTTTAGGGTTTCAGCGAGCCTTGGACTGACTCTTATACAGTCCCTCTTAACTGGTTATCTATAGGTTGGCCTCTCACATTAGTATTGTGTGAATGTGTGCATGGGTGTGTGGGTCTGTCTATGTGTGTGGGTTCGTGAATTTGTTCATGTGTGTGTTGTGGGGGTAGAAGAAGTGTGGCACATTGAATTTTTAATATGGGTATTTGAGATAGGTGGTAATGTGGGTATAGTGGATGTGAATATTGTGGGGATATTGAGAAAAACTTATGTTCAGGTACACAACAGTATGTTGTCATTGGCTAGGACTCTGGACTCATATTTTTGGTTCAGCTGAAATCACACTTTAGCTATTCAAGCTCTCCAATGTCACTTTAATTATCTATGAAGACCTGTTTTAAACCAATGAAAATTATTTCTATTTTTTTCTGTGTGTTCTAAGTGTTAATAATATGGGATTTTCTAAATAACTCTCATTAGGCTTCTGAAGAAGGACTTGTAGGTCTGAAGGCTAAAGTTCTTTGTTCTTTCTGTAACATCCTTGTTGGTCCAATAAAAGGTATCAAACCATTTATTCTGGATTTTATCTTACTAGGACCAATACGGTACTAAACATTTTTTTGTCCTCCTGACTGCGATTTAACCAGAGCGATGGTTGTGTTCCTGCCGGCACACCTTTATTTAGAAAAACAATCACTGTTCTCCTGACTGCGATTTAAACAGAGTGACTGTTGTGTGACCCTGCATGCATACCTGTGCTAGGAAAAAAATCACTGTCCTCCTGACTGCGAATTTAACCAGAATGATTGTTGCGTGTCCTGGCTGGCACACCTTTATTTAGAAAAAAAAAAATCACTGTGCTCCTGACTGTGAATTTAACCAGAGTGATTGTTGTGTCCCTGCATGCACTGAAGAATGACTGGGAAGAAAAGGGCAACTAAAGGTAGAGGCCGTGGAGCAGCCACAAAGAACATTGCTCACTTTGTGGTCCCTAATACTGGTGCAGGACCCAAAAACATGACAGTGACAGCAGAGGGACAGCATTCAGATGACTGTGTGGCAGGCAGTAGCAGTAGTAGCAAAGTATTTTGCCCTAGTGTTGGCTTTCCTGACGCTAAGTTTTTCTCTGCCGAATCTGTGGCAGACATGGTGATGGATGTGTCAATGTCAGGTGACACAGTAGCAGGAAGCACCAGCACCACCACCTAACAAACAACTGTGGACCTGGAGGTTGTTGGTTTTGAAGTGCAATTTGAAAGTGGTGCTGTTGGTGATGGTGGGTCAGAGGCAGAGCCTGATAATGTGTGTCCAGTAGCAGTGGGTGAGGGTAAGGTGGTACATGTTGAGCAATATGAGGACACCAGCCATGAAGAGGTGGTGCCTCTGTCTGTCACAGAGACTGTTGCTACTGAGGAGGACAGACCTGCAGAGGATTAAGAGAATGACAGCTTTTTGCAGACTATGATGTGGATGATGTGTCAAACAACATGGATCCCTTATGGAAGCCTGAAAAGAAATGACCAAAACAGGGTGTCACAGGACATGTTTCTCCTGTTGCCTTAACTGCTATAACCATCATGAAAAATGACCCCACCCAGCACTGTTTCTCCCATATTTCCATATTTCCAGTCACCCCACATCATAACAAAGAGCACATCTTCTCCTTTGCTATCCCAGTCATCTTGGCACCAAGTAAATACAAGGCCCCATAAATCCCTAGTGTGGGATTTTTATGTATTGGACACATCTGTTGAGGCAGTGGCAATTTGCCAACTGTGTCAAACCTGAATAAGTAGGGGTAAGAAGGGTAGTAACCTTGGCACAGGTGGGCAACATACACACCTTAAAAACAGGCACTTAATTCAATGGCGTCAACACCAGAAGGCAGCCAGTGCCAGAGGCTCTGGTCCATCCAAATCAGCAGGCAATGTAAGCCAAATACACACTGAATATTGTTTGATTGGTTATATCTGGATTGTTTTGGACTGACCCATTATTGGTCTACCTTTTTCCCTAGTCTTAACATAGACTGGACAGTTCTCTGGTAAAATTGCCACACATTTGTAACCCAAGGCAGACTAAGGCTTATGCAGATGCACATCCTGCATAATTTATATTTTTCTCTGCAAAAAAGCTAAGTTTGATTTGACACCTTCACCTTTAAGTGTTCGTTGCCTTCAACACGAAGGTACGTTATACCATATTTTGTGGTCCTGTCCTAAAGTCACTTCTCTTTGAACAATGATCCAGCATAAAACAGACCCCATTTTGGGTCTAGAGGACCTGTTTACACTGGAAATATGCCTTTTAGGAGATTATTCAAATATTAGGGTTCTCAACAGGAAATATTACATGGCTCTTATTTCTATGTCTGTTAAGAAACTAGTACTAAGACATTGGGTGGACCAGTAAGAAATCTCCTATGGAGAGTGGTTGACAGAATTACTTGCAAACCTTAGAACTGAGCAGGCTATAGCAAGCCTGAACAACAGACCAGGAAAGTTCAGGAAAGTTTAAAAAAAATGTGGGACCCCTTGCACACTTTATATTCTATATAATTAGTCTTTACTACTGTACTCTTTGTATCAACTATGTATTTTCCCTTTTTGACATGACTGTGATGTCAGGTCTAGGAACAAGGTTAGAATGAGGATGTATTAGTAGGGTTGGTACTTAGACAATGGGTGGTATGTGTGGGGGATGGGCATATTCATTTTGATACACTGTCTAATGCAAATGTTATCTTAAATATGTATATCTGTCCTCCGCATCATAAAAGCTTTTCAATAAACTTTAAATAGAAAAAAAAGAAGTGAGCAGGGCAGGAGGAGACCTGTAAAGACAAGTTGGGAATTATGTAGAAGCTACTAAAGTGGCCACTGTAGGTGACAAAACACACAGAAAGTATATATCATGTTCCCTCCATGTCTTACTATGTGTGTCACCTGTGAAGAAAAAAAAAATAATTTAGCCTGACTTTGCTACAGTTGTGGCTGCATGATAGATCCATTGTCCAATCCCACTCTTTCCTTACCTTTCTGATGTGAAGAAAATAATTTAGGTTGACTTTAGCACCATTGTGTGAATGTGGCCACACGATAGATCCATTATCCAATCTCACTCATTCTAACTTGGCATGGCCACTGTTTCACTGTTTTCCTATGAAAGGGAAAAGTTAGCATTAAAACTTAAAAATTCAAAAAATAAATAAATAAATAATGTCTTATACTGCACATTAAATTGGTTTTGGCCATGCCATGTACTGGCACAACTGTGCCGAAGAGATGGGTGGTGATGGAAGACACGACTTTTGTCTATGGCTTCTGTTGTGCTATCTGAAGTGAGAGAGAGAGAGAAAATTAAAGAAATAAATTTAATGTCTTGTAAGTAAGGTGGAAGCCCCTCCTGTGTGACAACAGACTCACTGTCAACAGTGATGATAACTAGTGTGAAAAACAATGAAAGCAACTTATCATCCCAGCAGAAAATGTTGGCCTTTGCTGGGCTTCTGGCCTTGCTGTTTTGATGGTCTGGCTGACTGAAAGTTTAGCTTGAAGTCTGGCTGGCTGGTTGGCAGGATGGCTGATGGGCTGGCTGGCTGGCTGGTGGGATGTCTGGCGGGATGGCTTGCAGGCTGGCTGGGTGGATGGGTTGCACACTGGCTGGTGGGATATCTGGCAGGCTGACTAGAAAGATGGTTGGTAGGCTGGATGATGGGGTGGCTGGCAGGATGGTTGGTGGGCTGCCTTGCAAGAATGCTGGCAGTCTGGCTGGTGGGATGGCTGACTGGTGGGATAGCTGGCTGGTGGGCTGGCTGATGTAGTCTGCAAAGATGTTCTAATTTGTCTGGGGGCATTACATAGGAGAGGGCAGATGGTGTTAATCAGCCTCCACATGGAATTCTTTCTCCATTACTGCATCATCTTCCTCAGTGGAAGGCAATTTGCCAATGCCAATACAACCAGACTGTTCTGGTTCTTCTTTGTCACCACCACCCACCACCAACATCATGTCATATGAATGCAGATGCAATTGTATTACATGGAATGTGCCTTGTATTCATTTTAATAAATGTTAGCATGAAAATATTTCTGGAGGACAGATTTGTGATTTTTGTGCCTGTCCCACACAGTGGCTCAGATATTTGACTGCTATGGAGGTCAGTGCTGGCTAATCAGTAACCTTGCTACTGCAGTACAGCAGTGAATCTTCCAAAATGTTAAGGTGCTTCATGTCTGCCAAATATGCATCCACCGTATATTGCACTGCATGCAGTCCTACTGAATCATCAGCCTCTTCCTCCTTTTCCTCCACATCTGCAGTTCCCACCTGACACAAAGCATCCCAAAATGGATTTATTGTCATTTTGTTCTGTTACCAGGCCAATTTTTTTCAGCCCATTTAACTGTGGTGTGGTAGCAACACCTGGTCTGTGATCACTTTCATGTTGTGCCTTCCATAACTGTGACTGTAACATCTGTGCCCTATGAACTCCTCTCATTAGCTGATAAGTTAGATTTTGTACCTGATCACGACCATCTTCAAGTATCAAGGACAGGCCCCTTTTATATCATGGGTACAGCATGGTGGCAATACCAAAATCTGCAGACTGCAGAGTGATGGAAATATTGGTATAGCAGGCAATTTCATGCTGCATGTGTTTCATTAAGGCACAGCTTCCCCTATCAACATCTACCTCTAGCAACTGCTATACATTTAACAGAGTCTGTCTCAGCACCCCTAGATGTGAGATGGTCTGACTGATACAGGCAGTGTCCCCACTCACTGCCTGTGTGGCATGTTCAAATGGCCTTAGAATCATGATCAGACCATCTATTAGCCACCACTGATCTGTTGTCAGAGACACTGATACTCCAGAACTGTCACAGCTTGTATGCAGCAGCAGGTATTCTGAGATGGCGTTGTACTGCTCATACAAACACGTGATCATGCAGAGTGTTGATATCCATCTGGTGATGACTTCAAGCTTCAGACAGTAGTGAGGCAGCCTGTTCTGGATCTGCAGCTGCCTTAAATGGTCACATGTCTTTCTGGAAGAAGCAAAGTGTGCGCAGATGCAGCAGGCCATAATCAAGATGGACTTGATTTCAGGATATGATAGAAACTCCTGCTCTACCAGATTAAGACAGTGTGCCATGCAAGAAACCCTGAGACCCCCACAATCACTAATGCATTTAAGCACATCTGAGCCATTATTGCTCACAGTGAAATGCAGTTTCAGGGAATGTGAGTGTAGCCACTAGTCAATCTCAGTCAGGAGTAGTTCAATCATTTTTTGACCCAAGTGTGATCCACGTACACTGTTCATTGCCAGCGTGTCATGCTGGTAAATATCTGGAATGTTGCAACTACCACAGTTGGGCTTTGTACACTTTTTCATCATTCCAGCATCAAATACTACCCCAGGTATCTGTGCCCAGTGGGCTATAATATGTACAGTAGATATGAGCTACCAGCTGTTTCACCAATGATCCAGATATTCATACTAAGATGTATGTATGGTGATGATGTATTATTGTGTGTCACAGTCCTATAAAGTTCAGAAATGGAATAGGTGGAGCAACAGATTTGCAACAGAATCTGACATTTTGGACAGGCATGCACTTTCAGCCTTTGGAATTCCACACTCTCCACAAAAGAGAATTGCAATAGATCAATTACCAGCATTTCAGATGTTGCTGCATTCAATTCCCCTGCAATAGCATGTTTGGGTGGGCATCTGGTATACTGTAAAGCTCAGACATGATATACAGTGTAGGCTGCTCCATTTGGGGACTGGGATACCAAACAGCTGGACTCTATGCACTGATGGCATTACTGGTTAGCTAGCATTTGACTCAGGGGGGTCACGGATGCTGAATGAATGAATGATGTGATTTTTTTGTGTTTTATGGACTGGGGTTGATGTGCTTCGGTGACTCTGGCTACTATTACTCAAATCACCTCTGCTACTGTGGCTCTTTACTAGGCAATCCCACCAGCTCCTCCTCATATCTGTAGTAGTCCTCCACGGTCACTTCTGACACCACTGGGACTGTATCACTGCCACTTCGGGGTGCCTTGCACAGTGAGGATGATGAGGAAGAAGGTCTCTCTGTAATCGTTTCCCTTTGCTGCTGAGTCCAGCTTAACAGGTGCCTGAACTTGAGGTCTGTGTGTTACCCACCAGTGCCTAGGTGGCTCCCCTTTTTCCCATGGCTAACACATACTTAACATACCTAGCAGATAGCCACTGTTTTGTGAGCTGTGTCCCGGATGTACAAATCCCAAACAAAGGATTTTGTAGCCCTAATTTTTATATTGCAGTGGACCTGGTACTGGGACACTGGAGGGATGGCAATGGGTGTTTTGGGGAATTATTTCTGTACTGTTGCGACAGTAGTTGACTTATGCTGTTTTATTGGCTCAACCATGCTAACAGTATCAATAGCTGGAGGACTGGATGGGGGGTCTTTGATAATTCCCTGAAAAAATATGGTATATCTAGTACCACAGGTTCAGCAGCATGAATCTTACATTTTTATTTTCAGGTTCCCATAGAGGGTCCAGATTATCATCCCCATCCTCACTGAGGCTGATAACTTCCTCCTGAGATCTGTCCTCCTGCTCCTTATCCTCACTTTCCCCATCCTCTATTTCCTTCTCAGCATCCCTGCATGCAACAGTCAGATCTCCCGCATCAGACTGTGAGTCTTGCTGAAGCTCATCAACACCACCGCCAACAATGTCATGGGAACAACATCAACCACCTCATCATCCCCAACTATATTTCCAAAGCAAGACAGTTCTTTTGCTTCCTGGACTGATCCCCTTGTTGCTGCCTCCACCGGCAGCAATGCCAGCACCCACAAGTACCGCTGCCACAGATCTGGGTGAGAAAAATTTGGCCACACTAATGCCCCCACCACTTGCACCAACTACTCCTTTTTGAGTACTAGTACTACTGGCCCCAGATGAACCTGTGGCAGAAGTACTTTCTTAGATACAACACCCTTCTGAACCACAAAACCTACACTCTTCTTGGTAGCATCGGTGCCACCAGCAACTTGAGCTATACTTGAACACCTCTTTGTGGGCATTTTTATATGTAGATTTTTGAACACTGCAGTTAAAGGAAATACAGGAAGCAGCAGAGACACTGAAACACCTCAACAGAACAGTGTAATTTAAATAACACAACAGTTTTGGGAGCTAACAGTAGCTACACTAAAAGCAATACAAAAATATTTTTTTATACTTTTTTGTTACACAAACTATACATGACAGAAAATAAGGAGACACACACAAACTGGGAAAATTATGAAGAAATTATTGTCACTATTACAGTAAAACAGTAACTTCAATAACTAAACAAAATAACTACAGTTGATAAGAGTCAAATCAGACTGATAAACATAATTGAATAAAACATGCTAAACTGTTCTACAGAACCAAATTACAGATCACAAAAAACATTAAACATAATTCAGAAGCAACACTGTGGAAAACGGAACTAGTGCTCACAGACAGGGTTGGCATGCTTGCGGCTAGCTAGCACAGCTCCCCTTCCCCACAGCACTGCTTTACTACACAAAATGAAACCACTGCTTTAAAGTAAATAAATCATAAAAAAATACCAAAAATAATTGCTATCTAGAGGAACAAGGTATTCTAGAAACTTTTGGGAGTGATTTTCTTCAAAATACTCCATATATGAAGTGCTTTTGTATCAGGTTTTATGTACAATGCCTTGGTTTGGAAAGGTGCTATAAAAATAAAGTTTGACTTGACTTGACTTGACGTTTGAAGGTTTCTGGCCCAGTTTTTGGGCACACAGATTCAGAGCAGACTTTACACCAACTCTTTCTTCATTAGACTGCAGTTAACTCAGCCTACGCATGACAATACTGCTCACTGCAGTACCATGTGACCTCCAATCCCATGGGACATTGTAAACAGCACCTGTGGGCCCAATTCTCAAGCGAAGTTATCAGATCCACCATTCATAAAGTTTTAACTGTGATGCAAATTAGAAATTTGCGTTGCAGATTAAATTTGTGAACTGAGGTGAATTTGTGACTTTCTCTGTGAAGCAAACATTTTTTAACTTTGCACACCTGTAACCAAGAGACTCTGGGGCCAATTCCAGGATGGCTTACACTGGCACAAGCTGAGTTATGCCAAACCCCATGGTGTAACTCGCAACTTGCGCCATGCAATACGCCATGTGCAATTCCCAAAAGTGACCTGCGCCATGCTGTATGTGGGTTGCGCCAACTGTGGGTTATGCTACCCACTACACCACAACCTGCAATGCCATGGTGCAAGGGTGGGTTACGGCAGCAACTACACCCTATTCCACAAGGGCGGCTGCCGTAACTCATCTACATGATTATAGGAGCTGCATTGGTGCAGCGGAGTTAGGACATCTCGGAGATGTTCTAAGGGGCATCCGTCAGTGCCATCCGATGGATGCTTACTATGCAGCACCACAACAAAGACCCTGCTACGCACCCCATGTCCCCAAGAACACATCCATGCCCCCACCCCCAACTGTTGGGGACCCCCGGGGGTCCATTATCTAATGTGCCCCCAGACTCCTGTGCACCCTGTCTAGCCCCCCCCATGCCCCCTGGCGCCTGCTGTGGTGTTCCAGGGTGGGGGGCTCCTTGGGGGGGCAGTGTGCAGCGGGCCACGACTTGTGGCATGCAGGGCTATTACGCCATGCCCAAGGTGGTAGCCGACGTGTGTCTCAAGTCGCAGTTTGTAAGTGCGGGGACCCTACCACTCTTAGAATATGGCGCTACGTCCCTGGGCATAGCAGCAACTGTTGCAACTCGCATACACCTGTGAGTTGTGACAGTCATCCTGGTATCAGCCCCACTGACTCAAGAAATTTAACACACTGTTATGTCTCACACAGAGTGACCTACTTCACTTACACTCACTGTTTACTTAACTGACTAACTGGCTGACTCACACAGGAAAAAAAAAAAAAGATGGATTCTGCACCCTGCATCCCTCCTGCCCTGCTCCTGTCCATGTCCCTGTCCTGGTCCCTGTCTCCTGCTAACCTAATCTTAAGTCCCTGCCCTACTGTGGGCTGCAAGTGCAGCAAGTTCACAATACACCCACTGTGTGCACTCCTCTCTGCAACAACACAATAACTGCTACAGGTCAGCATTGCAGAGAAACTACAGTTGACTAGCTACAGTAAGTATAATAAATGAATTATTCTCTGAGGATTTCAAAGTCTTTTTTAATCAAAGACAACCATTTTTCAAAAGAGCTGAACAGATCTGCCTCTTGATGCCTACACAAATTATCTGCTGAGAGAAGCTGAAAATGATACAAAGATGTGCAGCATGAGGAGACCACAATCTTTAGCATTCCTGATTGCCTGCTGAAGGGCTGAAGGCCATGTGCCTTATAGTACAGTAGCTCAGTGTGTGAAAAAAACACTACTTCATGCTGTGAAGCCATTACATTCCTACCCCTACTGCAGTCAAAAGTGTCAGTTTTTGTCAGGTCTACTGAACTTATCTTTGGCATCAAATCACCCCTTCACAGTTTGTAACTTTGACTTCCAAACATTCACCTCTGGACTCATACATCCCCACTGACTCAGTAATAAACCAGGTCAGGGTATGTGGTGATGCTTAATCGATGCACACTCCAGCTGTGATGGTACATAAAGCATTTACACCAAGTGTCTTTACACCTCTGGGAAGTGTATTGATTTAGCTTTACCTCACACCCTGGAGTAGGTTATTGCACTTATAAAAAGGCTCCCTGATGTATAGCAAACTGGCCTCTTAAGTTTGGACTGTAAAAAGGAGATCCGAAATGTGACTGTGCATGGATGTGAAATCAAAGCATAGTCATATGACTAGACTAGTCCCAGACAATCAGGTTTATCATTCAGTACAATTTTGATAAGTTTCCACAACCCCCTCTCGTATTATTTAGCCTCCTGTCATTCACCATTGTCAAACAGTAGTCTGAGAAAATTTTCAAGAACTGTAACAACCCCCCGCCCCATGGTAGGTGGCATGGTTATCATAGTGCCCACTGGAGGATGTGGTGTCTTGATATTACCCTCTGGCACCTGAGTTGGTGGGATGAATTTATGTACTGGAGCATATAAGGTGTTGCTAGGCAGGAAGTAGGGAAGTAGTGGGGCCCTGGAGTAAGAGGCCAGGAGTGGTGGTGACCCAGTGCAGTTAGCATGGTGATGTGCAGGTGTCTTTTAGGCTGTAGGGGCATCCTGTTACCAGGTGCTATTTGCATGTAGGCACAGCAGAGGGTTGGTCTTGTACCCTTTGCTTGGTATAGGTTGATCAAGGTTCTGCAGGCATTGCCGGCATGGTATTGGAGTGTCAGGGTTCCACATGGCACTTTGGGAATGGACACATGAGGTACTTGCCAGGAGCAGGCTCAGAATCTGGGCCAGGGTGTTGCTTTCTGTTGCAGACTCCCAGCTTGGGACATGAGCACATTGCCACCCAGTGTCACTGGGGGGCACAAAGTCAGACATCTAACTTGTGAGGAAGTCTATGGGAAGCATCACCAAACACTGGTGCTTGGGACCTGCCCTGACCTTGTAGGCAAAGAAAGTTGAACCCAGATGGCCCAAGTAGTAGTAAAAGTGAGGATTTTCACAGGGCAGGTGTGGGAAAGACTGAGAGTGCTCCCCCAAGGAGAGTTTCATGATGGCCCTTGTGCCATAGGCAGATTTTCCTGAATAGGGTTGTGTGGTATTAGTGATGGGGGAAGCCAGGAATGGCCTCCAAACAACTAAAGAAGTGGGCCAAAAGAAGGTGTTGAATGACCTGCAACTACAGGCTGGTAAGGAAGGAGGTCTCTAAGAAACTTATAATTCTTGATGCACAACACCAGTAGTCACCTGGTCCTGTAGGTCCCCAGGGGAAGGGCTACAGGAAACCTTGGCTGATTCAGACCTTTTTGGAGATAAGGGCATCAGAAGTTCCTGGGTACTGGTGTACAGAATTGTATAGAACCTATTCTAGTGGGTCCTTAAGCAATTTACTGCCACCCTGGGTTTGGTTTGCTTCACTGGCATGCTGATCCTGTGCTTTACATTGAGGTGGGAGAAAGGTATTATACAGTAAAAACAGGATAGAATGAATCTTTAGGGGTACAGGAATCCCCTCTGCCTAATGAGCTTGTGGATGTCAGGGTCAGAGAGACAGAGCGAGGAGAGGGATGCAGGTTGGTCCACACTGCCATGGTGACAGAAGACACAAGGCTCTGGTAGCAGAGCAAGAGATTACCATATGAGCCTCTCGAAAAAATTTAAATAAATTGGAATCTACTGTGTACACCAGCATGAATTGCTGTGTACTGCATAAATCTGATCCATCCCTGCTAAGAAAAGAGACTCAAGTGCCTGACCCTGATAGCCTGAGTCATTTGTATAACAGCAAAGACCCAGTCCCTGTACCCCACAGGAGAAGAGAAGAGAAGGTGACCTGTTTCTATGTGTTTGCATGGGCTTCTAGTGAGCATAACAAAAAAAAAACACCTAGACACTGGAGCACCCTGGACTAGGTCCACTCCAATCAAAGGGCACATCTCAGGTTGGTCCAGCTACACCAAGAGGTGAGGGGAGGTGTTTCAGATGTAGCGGCTCATCCAGGATTTACAATCTGAGTGAAGTAAAGAAAATAAGCAGTGGAAGTTTACTAATGGCGAAGATGCATAACCAAGATGTGGAAGGGAAGCCTACTTTGCATCATGGACAGGTCACATTGGAGTGTCAGGAGACTTGATGCATGGATGTAGTCCATCCATGACTGTGCAGGAGAAGGTAAGACAGAAAACCAAGGCCTGAAATGCAGGCTAATGGTGTAGGGACTGTCTCGTCCTGTCCTGTTCAACATGTTCATCAGTAACATGAGGGAGGTTATGCATGGCAAGATGCATCTCCATGCAGACAACAAAAAATTATATGGCAAAGTAGACAAAATGGGGGGAGTAAGGCAGTTAAAGAGGAATCTGGAGAGATTGGAGTAGTCCAAAAGATCAGTTTACACAACTCTGAGTGAGCATACTAGAGAGGCAGTTTGCTGGGAAAGTAGTATATGGGATATGTAAAAAGATATTTAGGAGAGAACAAATATCCAGATTGTTTGTTTTTGTGCATCTCTCAAACCACACACATGCTCTCAAGTTTCATACCCAGAGCAAAGCGTCGTCGGTATACAAATCCTTCTGCAAGTCAGGCTAACAAGGTTTCAGCAGAACAGATGCTGCCTTTCAAACAGGAGTGCAAATCTGATCCAGCTTAAGCTGAGAATGTCACACTACAGATACATGTTTTGTCCCCTTCGGGGCTCTACAGTGCACTACTGTCATAACACCAGTCACATATTTTTCAGACCCCTATGGCAATGTCAGTTAGAACACTCTGTGTGAGCATATGAATGTATTTCTTTGCTATTTCATGTAATTAATTTAAATTGTCTATATATGTACTCATATTCTTGTATGATATTGTATATCTATGACATTTACTGTATGTAACTAATTCTGGGTCACCCTTGAAAAAGGGACATCTCGGGAGATCACGTGATGCAGAGTGTTGAGTAGATGCTCCTCTGCTAAGCTCCTGCCTCCCAAATAAAAACTCGTCATTTAATATCGTTAAATTTTAACTTGTTCCTCTGCCTGTGAGTTTTTCTTGCCTTTAAACAATGTGTGCTCCTGTTTTGGATTCATCTGTGGTAAATGGAGGCTTACATGAAGAAAGCCCCGAAGAAACATACCCCCACCTTAACTCCTGAGAAGGCCTCGAAAAAATCCTGAGCCTCGAGTGGCCCAGACAAACCGGACCCTTCGTGTCAAGCTGGGGACCAAGAACCCCTAACACTTAACAGATTCTTGGAGGAATTTAAACCATTTCGGGAAGAGATGAAAGATATGGCAATCGATTTGAAATCCCTCTCCAGAAAGTTAGAGGAAATCTCCACGACAGTATCGGACAACACTGCCCGTATAATTTCGATTGAGAGAAAATCGGAAAGTCTGGATCCTGAGCTCCTACTAACAAAACAAAAGCTGTCTCGTCTTGAAGAAAAGCTCGAAGACCTGGAAGGCCATAGTCAGAGAAATAATGTGGTAATCCTTGGGCTCCCTGAAGGGAAAGAAGGCCAGAATACCGTAGTCTTCACCCAGAAACTGGTTGAAAGGGTCGCTGGTCCCTCTCCCTTTGGCCCAACATATATAATAGAATGGGCCCACCGATCTCTGTGACCAAAACCCCCACCTGATGCACCTCCTCACCCCATCATTTACCGCTTCCTAAACTACTTAGAAAGGCAGCATTTTCTACAGAAAGTCAAGGCCCTGCAAAAAGTCAGATAGGAGAAGGTGAAGCTGAGAACTGCTCAAGATATCCCTGGTTCGGTCCAGCTGAAACGGAAAGCCTTCCACCCGATTGTATCTAAAATTATAGTGGCGGGATTAAAGTTCAGGATGGGGTACCCAGCGAAGTTACAAGTCTCAGTAAATGGCTCATGGCTCAGTTTTGAGGATCCTGAAGCTGCGCTAACAGGCCTTAAGTCAGCGTTCCCAGATTTGTTCTGGATGACCTGAGAGGACCTTCTGATCATCGGGATTTGCCAGGAACTTTAGAATGAACTATTGTTTCGCTTTTTGTGTGGACACTGCTCTTTCTAAAGAAGGATTTTATTCGAGTGTATGCCCCCTAACAGAACTGGGCTACCAGTAGAGGCTTGACTTTACTTGTAACAGCCCCTGGCCTGTTGGTGGGAATAGTGTATCAGGGAGAGTCCGGGGGGGGTCCCGGAGGGTTCGTTTTGTACTGCATCCGAGATAATATTACTCATTTGATTTCCTAGGGGTTCACACAGGGCAAGGTTTTGGGTTACGCCTTCTGTTTGGACTTTATATGGTGGAGTGTCAGATTTCTGAGTGATTCTGGGCTTTCAGGGCGCCTCTGACTAGTGGGCTGGATCAGGTTATGACCACAAGAGGGCGCGGTTCACCCATCTAACGCAGGTCTGATCATTCTGTTCGAGAGGGACTGTGTTGCTTATTAAGTTGTTCTGGTTTTGCAGGGGAGGCTTCTCGGATTTAGGGACCTGCATCCCCAAGGTAGTAACTCCCACGGCTTTCCTATCTCTGGATCTCGTTTCACTTTTCATCCGGTTTCGTTTTCTCAGGTACTCACCTCGAAGATAGGCTCACCCCTCCATGTTAATTTTTTCTCAAGCTCTGGTTCAAGAGGTAGTTCCCTATGGGGAACAAGCATTTTTCAATTCCCTCTCAAGACTTTCATGATGATTTCTCATATTCACATTTTGAACATCCAGTTCAATTTCCCTCTCTCGATTACTAGTGGACTCATTAACAGAGGCTTGCAGGCCCTGGAAGCCCGAGACCGCTCTTTAGACATTAAGCCCTCATTAATGCAGTTTATTGATTGCTTTGTAGCACACAGTACAAGGAGATTACTAGCAGGGTATATGTTCGGAGGCGGAGGGAGGATAGGTCCCAGTGCTGTGCTAAGCATTGCTTTTGACAGTGTGGAGGGTTGGGGGGGGTTTGCATTCTTGTTGGGGGTGGGAGTGTATGGGAGGGTTTAATGGTGGGCTTCGCGGGGGCTGGGGTGGTGGGAGGGCCTTACAGCAGCAATGGGGGGCTAGATTAGTTGTGTTATACACCCAGAGTGCAGGGCCGAATATAGCATCCTTAGTAGTCATTGATGGATGGCCAAGGAGGTGACTTTTGCAACGTGGAACATCAAGGGGATCAGGAAAAAATCGAAACAATACCAGGTTCTCAAACACTAAAGTCTTTTACGCACTCAGGTTACTTTTCTGCAGGAATCGCACCTATTAGAAACAGAAGCCTTACAAGTGAGGAGGCAACAAGTGGGGATGGTCTGTGAGGCGCTAGGATCCTCAAACAGCTGTGGGGTTATGATCATTATTAACAGGGGCATTCCCTTTGTCTCAGCTCATACTATCAGGGATCCCGAGGGCAGGTTTGTTTTAGCTATAGGTACTCTCTGGTCAATACCTCTGCTATTGGGCAGCAGATATGGTCCTAATGCTGATGACCCCGCCTATTTCATGAGACTCATAAATCTAATCCTGCCTTTCCTTCCCATAAGGATTATCCTGGGGGGTGATTTTAATCTAGTTGTAGACTCAAACCTTGACAGGTCTGGTGGTATATCGGGGAGGTCTACCCAGGTCAGAGGGCTTTTAGAGAACTATTGGACCAATGCAGGCTCTGTGATATCTGGCATGTTCTAAACCCCAATTTCAAGGAGTTTACATTCAGGTCTTTGGTACACGGTTCACAGTCCTGTATTGACTACATACTCATTTCTCAGACTCTCTTGCCCAGGGTTAGGTCTTCATCGATACAGCCTGGCCCTATCTCCGACCATTCTTTGGTGCTGTGTGATTTGGCAATTCAGGATGTGTCAAAGAGAGAAACAAGATGGAAGCTTAATAACCAATTGCTTAAAGATTCTAATTATTGCAATACCATGAGGGAGCATATTGAGGCCTTTTTTCAGTCTAACCCTTTAAACAGTGCAAAACCAGATATTATATGGGGGGCTTTCAAGGCTTACATGAGAGGCGTCCTTATTAGCCTCTCAGTAGCCAGGAAAAGAGTTAGGGAGAGAGAATTATTGTCCTTGTTATCCCAAATTCGGACCCTCGAATCCAATGTCTCGGTCAACTCTTCAGATGAGGACAAGGCGAGGCTCCTCGGGTTGAGAGACAAATATTTGGAACTACTCCAGGAAAAGGTGGAGTTAGCTATCATACATACTAAAGCTAGTTATACTGACCATGGCGAGAAGGCTGGGCACCTTTTGGCACTTCGTATTAAACAACAAGAGACAGCGAGATTCATCCCTTCTATCAAGGCTTCTGTGGATGGATCTCTGAAAACATCTCCCACTGAGATAGTTCAAGGGTTCGCAGCATATTACAAATTGCTTTACGGGGATATGGAATATCCCCCCAGTCCAGTAAGCGTGGAGAATTACCTGATAGATTCACAGCTACCCTCCCTCCCAGTACATTACGTAGATTCTCTGGTCTCTCCTATAACTCTGGAGGAAATCGCTGAGGTTATCAGTGGTTTACCCTTGGATAAATCTCCTGGGCCAGATGGATTTTCTTCCCTTTTTTATAAAACTTTTTGAGAATCTTTACTGCCAATACTTAATAGTTTATTTCAGCATATCCTATCCAGGACAGCGGTCGATTTCCATCTCTTTGAAGCCTTGATAGTGCTTCTTCCCAAGCCAGACAAGGACCCTGAGCTCATTCAGAGCTATAGGCCTATATCCCTCCAAAATCAGGATATCAAGATTCTTTCAAAGATTTTAGCTAACAGGTTATCCGTGGTGCTCCCTGAGTTAATAGGTATGAATCAGGTAGGTTTCATGAAGGGACGCTCTTCAGCAGATCATTTGTGTACATTATCCCATGTCTTCTTGGCTTCCAGAGATGTTGACTTTCCTACAGGTTTGATCTCTTTGGACGCCGAGAAGGCATTTGACCCGGTGAATTGGAGTTTTCTCTTCAAGGTATTGAGTGCCTTTAAATTTCCTCCTGTCTTCATTTCCTGGGTTGCCGCATTATATAAATCCCCTGTGGCAAGAATCTCAGCTAATGGGGCCTTCTCAAACTATTTCTCACTTCACTCAGGCACCAGGCAGGGTTGTTCCCATCGCCTCTTTTGTTCAATTTATATCTGGAACCTCTCATCCAAAACATTCTCTAAAATACCTCTATACAAGGTATCAGAGTTGGGCGTCATGAGATTAAACTAACTGCATACGCAGATGATCTGCTGATACATCTCTCCCATCCGGCTTCTTCAATACCACCCTTACTGAACGAAATAGCCAAGTTCAGCGAGCTATCTAACTATAAGTTGAATGCTAGTAAATCCCTATTCTTCCCATTAAACCATAAAGTATTTAAAGATGATGTTTGCCCCCTAGGTTTAGGTTGGTCTCCTAGAACAATTAAATATCTGGGCATAAAGCTATCCCGTAACCTCGTAGTGTGGGTCAAAGATAATCTGGACTCTCTCTCACAGGTTATTATTCACAATCTCAACAGATGGTCTAAGCTTCCAATATCATTATGGGGCAGGATGAATATTATTAAGATGAATGTATTTCCTAGACTCTACTACCCTCTATCCCTTCTCAGTTCATTTATTCCCATACGATGGTTTAAGAAACTGCACAGTACATTTACCAGATTTATCTGGGCAGATAAGTATCCCCGGTTGGCCTACCATAATTTAGCTGCCCCAAAACCTGAGGGTGGGCTGAGGATTCCCCATATGGCATTATATTACTGGGCTAGTCATCTAGCAAAATGCCTGAGATGGATATCCCTAGGCCCTGAAATGACACAACCAGTATGGCTTAAGATTGAATTAGATGCAATCAAAGCCAAATGCCTAGATCCCTCAGATTTATTCTACCTCAAGTTATCCCATGTGAAGATGTCTGATTGCACCACAATAAGCATCTCTTTAAGAGTTTATACACAATTATGTTTATTTCTTCATTATTCCCCTCAGACTGATTTAGCTCAGCCTATTTGGAATTCCCCATCTTTTACTTTTAATGGTAAGTGGATTCCTTGCAACTGGCTGCCTCAATTAGGCAAAGGAAAACTGCTTTCTTTGGTAGATGGGGAAGGGCACTGGCTGTCCCCACGTGGTATTATTGACAAATTCCTTATCCCGGTCCCATCTCACTTTAAAGTCATGCAGTTAAGACACCTTCTCACTGTAGCTCTGGGGAATTCTCCCCCCCTCAGATGGTATCAGCTCTGATTCCTGAAGTATCCCTTTTGTCTGGATCACCAGGCATAGTATCTAAGCTATACAGGGTGTTATACTATAAAAAATACGGGGACACCTTTGGTACTACTAGTTTCTGGAACTCACTCCTCCCTCAATACCAGTTGGACTGGCAATCCCTATGGAGATCCTGTCATAAGTATGTTTCCCAAGATAGATTGAGTCTCATGCAATATCATATTGACCAATATGACCAATATTGACCAGTGTCAGTGGCTCAGTAGGTAGCACACTCGCCTCTGAGGCCGGGAGATTAGAGGGCTGTGGGTTCAGTTCCCACATCTGGCACTTGGGTTAATATCCCAATACTGACACTGTAGTGCAGCATGAGAGGGGTGCTGCACTTCTGAGGTGCCGTCTTTCAGATGAGATGTTAAACCAAGGTCCCATCTGCCTGGATTGGTGGTAGTTCAGGTGGATGTTAAAGATCCCATGGCACTTATCGAAAAGAGTAGGGGAATTTCCCCGGTGTCCTGGCCAAATTTCCCTCATTCACTAAAAATACCACCAACAGTTTAATCTGGTTCAAGATCAGTTGCCATTCATTTGTATCCCCCTCCCCCGGGTCGTGCCTGAAAATAGGCAGGACTTGTCTAGTGCACTTACCCGGTCAACAAAAATGAAATAAATAAAATAAAATATTTTACACAACATTTATTGCACCCCCATTAAATAAAAAAAATGGGGCTTCTCGAACTCTAGTACATGTGCCAAGTGCTTGCAAGAAGAGGGTACCCTCCTGCATATGTTCTGGTCCTGTCCCAAAGTTTCCTCCTTATGGAATTCAATTAAGATGTCTCTGGATCCCCTACTGTGCCTACAGGAGTACTTTATTCCGGAGGTGTGCCTTCTAGGGGATATGTCCTTGGTCAGTGCTAGAATTAGGAAATACCATATTTCTGTGGTTGCACTCTCAGTTAAGAAACTTATATTACATCATTGGAAGGAACAATCAGCTCCATCCTTCCAGGAATGGTTACATGAAATCACTGCTAATCTTCGAACAGAGAAGGCAATTGCAAGTCTTCATAATAGACTAGCAGCATATAGTAAGATATGGGATCCCCTTCACTCCTCACTCTTGTTACCTCACTGAGGATATATCACGTTTTGGCATTATCCGTACGTTTGTTAGAACTGCGCACTGCACGTTAGGGCAATTATGTTTTGTTGCTGCTGTGAAGAGGGTGGGATGGGCAGTTTTCATTGTTCAGGTGCTATGGTACTTCCTGATTTGCTGTAACTGCCCTTTATAATGGAAATGTATTAATAAAGTTTAAATTATAAAAAAAAAAAGAAAGAAAAAGGGACATCTCATCTCAGAGGGCTTACCCAGTCACCAACATTCAATAAATAAATAAATATTTGAGAGGCAGTTTTCAGGGAAGCAGTATATGCCTGGAGTACATGGGATCCAATGTTTAAAACATGAAGCCAGATAGTGGCTATCACCTAAGACAGATGCAGAAAGTAGTGGGATCACAGCTTATACTTGCATGTTAAAATTAAAATAGTAAATACTTGCTGGCCCGGTGGCACTGAGGGCTAAGGTGCTGGATGCCTTACCTCGCGTCACGCCAATGACCCGGGTTCAGGATACGAGCACGGGCCATCAGAGATCAGTGGGGGGGGTGGTGGAGCTGGATGGAGCTGCTGGAAGGTAGCTGTCCTCTCTGGGGAGAGAAGGTGGCATCCTTCGACTCTTGTCTGCCTCATGATGGAGGCCAGGGGGCAATACAGGCTAAAGGGTGCATAGACGCTAGGCTGATGGGTAGGCAGAAGGGCTCATTACTGGACCTGTGGTACGTACGCGCACCTCCACATGCATGCGTCTCTACTCCTGGGGCTCCAGGGTAAAATGGAGGGAAAAAAAACATTCTGGCAACAGGATGATGCCCGACTCCCCGCAGCCACCACTCCTAGGCCGGGCATAAAGTAAGCCTCTGTAATTCTGGGTGTTGGGGCTGGGGGGTGTGTGGTCAGGATGAATGGGGCAAGCCAGTAAGGGCATATAAACTGTGTCATAATAAAAAAAATAGTAGATACTTGACCTATGAGGGATCACCTTATCATTGGTGGTCAGGCTTATCACAATTCATCTAATTTATGAAGTCAAGAACCTCTTTTAAAATCATGGAATGAGGAAATGAAAGTGAGTATGAAAACAGAGTAACTTTAAAGTGGTTTGTAGGCTCCTTTGGGCAAGTTGGATACTTGTTTATTTCTGGTACTGACCTCACACCAATAGCACCCTTCCAGAACTAAAAAAAAGTATAAGAAATGTGATTACAACTAACTACCCTCCAGAACATTTTTCTTTTTTGAATCAGATAAACCCTGTTGCTTGGATTATGGCCCATAATGAGAGGTTTCTGTGTACACACCCTCTGCAGTTCAGCATGCAGGTGACTGCTACTGCAGAATTAGAGGACAGTCAGCTGGGTTATGCTGCAAGTGGGTGGTGAGGTTCCTGGCGAAAAAAAAATCATACAGTATCTGAAAAACCACAAGATAGTGCAAGAAATAAGTGCTTGCCTGGAAACTTGCCAAGGTAAAAAGAATGGGGCAAGTAGGCGTCTACCATAAATTAAAAACCTATCTTGTCAGCTAATAAGTCGGAACATAAATTAAACTTCTAACAAGGCAAGTTTCCATGAGGCAAGTGAGAAGATGATGCCGATAATTAAATTTCTCATAATCTTGCCATGCTGTTTTGTGTGATATGTGGTGGGAGATTTTCATATTTTTGTGGTTTTCCTTTTACTTCGTTCTCACCTTTATCTTATCTAATTTCCTCCTTGTCTATCCTTCCTGATTACTCCTGCTCTCTCACTTTATCCTGGAGATACTACACCAAGGGTCTGACATGCAGTCCTTGCACTGCCTTCTATGGGCATGAGATTTGCCATGGTAAACTTCAGCCTGTGATCATACTCTCCCTGCCTTCTAAGTAGCAGCCACCAAAACCTTCGCTTAATCAGAACAGCAGATGAATATTCTCCCTTGCTGAAAAAAAATGACAGCATTCATGAGATGTTTGTGGCATGTTTGCAACTGAGGTCTTGCTGGTTTGCCTGGAAGTGTGCCTGGGAAGAGTCAGGTCCAACCATGTGAGCCTATAGGTCAGTGGTTAGAGCACTGGGACAGTATTATGGGGACCTGAGTTCACTTGCCAGTAGGTCACATTATTTCTTTCTCACTACAATTTGTGATTTTCAGGCAACTAGCAGTAGTAATAGATTGCTTTTGAAAATAAATTAGTAGCTGTAGCAATATTACTTTTTCCCTAAAACTAGTTACAGGGATATACATTTTTAATTACTATTAAATGTCTTTCCATGGTTATAATCTCACACACTTTACCAGTACCAGGTAGAAATGTCACCACTTCAGGGCTTAGATTCATCTTGCATTCCAACATTGCTCTTGCAGAATGTGTTTTCATAAGTAAAACTCACATTTATACCTGCAGAGGACATTTATGAAAAGTAATGTAAAGTAACATAAAAAGTAATTTACAACAGATACATAGAATCTGACAGCAGAAAGAGACAAAGGTCCATTTTGTCTGCCTTTAGTAAAATTACTTCACCTCACTGACCTATTGTTCTAGTGGGGGGCCTTCCCTTCTGCCATACCATCACAAAATCCCATTATCCTTCAAATCCCATTACCCATCTTTCAGCATGTATTTGTTCCTTTGCCCTGTCTATACCATACTTAAACCAAATCATGGTTGCTGCTCCCACCACTTCTGTTGGCAGATTGTTCCAAGGATCTTCCACTCTGTCTGTAAAGTGAAATGTCCTCAAATTTTTCTCATAAATTTACCTCTCACCAGCCCCCAGTCATGACTCCTTGTCACTACATCCTTATTCCTTACAAATATATCCCTACTGCTTACCTTATTTATTCCCCTAAGAAACTTATATGTTTCAGTCATATCCCCCCTCTCTTGTTTAGTCTCCAATGAATACATATAGTATTCAGTTTCTTCATCTGCTCATCATAGGTTTAATCTTTTGACCCAGTATCATCTTGGTGACCCTACACTGGACAGATTCAAGTCTATCAATATCCTTTCACAGAGGAGAGTTCCAGAACTATGCACAGTATTCCAGCAGCAGCCTCACAAAGAATCTGTAAAGTGGCAGAATTACCCCCCTTCTTCTATCGATGCAGCCCAGTATCCTTGAAGCCTTGCTGTATCAAATGTTTTGTTATATTGACTAGTTTGTTTAAGGGAATCATTAATTCTGACCCCCAAATCTCTCTCTTCTGATGCACTAGCCAGTTTAACTTCTGCTATCCAGTAACCAGTGTGAGGACTATGTCTTCCTAAATGCATAACTTTACATTTCTTGGCATTATTTATTTATTTAGCTTTTGTTGATCAGGTAGCAGCATTAGACAAAAGCCCTGCCTATTTTCAAGCATGACCTGAGAGGGTACAATACACAGTTGGCATTTAGGTACAGAGATAAAGTACAAATAATGCAGTACAATACAGTATATGGTACAGACAATTGGTGATGACACTAGGCTACAAACATTCAATATTTCAGAGAATCAGTGAAACTAGATATAAAGGGAGGAGGAGGCAAGAGGGCTAGTTACATTCACAGGAATCAAGTGCTTTTAGGTGGGAAAAATGTGCAGATTTAAAGGATGAGTGAGATTGGGGACACTTCAGACAGGGAGGGAGAGAGTTCCAGAGTTTAGGGGCAAAGTGGGTGAAGGCACGCTCACCCATTTTTGTAGATCAGTGTGGGACAGAGAGCAGGGGGGGTAGATTGATGACCTCTGCAGGTGGGAGTGAGGCACTAGGGTGAGCATTGCCCCAATGCTTTCGGGATGGGGGAGTCTTCTCATAGAGTCAATGAAGCAACCCAGAAAGTACTGTATGTGCCCAGGGCAGAGGGAGACAACCATTGAAGACTGGCATACAGAAGACAGTGGTGGGTGAGTCTGGGGGCCGATAGGGCAAATTTTCATATGTTGTTGTAGGTAGTATCCCATTTACAAAGAATTCCAGTGTTAGAGTGGGATAGAATAGGGAGGGTGCATTGCAGCCTAGGGAGCAGGACACCTCTAGCCACCGAGATCCTGGCCGCACTAGTAAGGGAGTGATGCACTCAGTAAGTGGCACATATCTTGATGTTTACAGATTTGCATATCTCATTTATATGTGATGAGAAGTCAAGAGTGGGATCAAGCGTCACACCCAAGTATTTAAAAGTGTCAGTGGACTGGATGGTAGAGCCATCACAGCTGCACACACAAAACTTGGGGGTCACAGTATAGACTTTTCTAGCTGACCCAAAGAGCATAGCCTGGGTCTTAGGTAGATTAAGGATTAGGCCATTATTTAGGAGCCAGGTTTGAATCATTTGAAATGCAGATGACAGGTCTGTATTGATGTCATCCAGTGACCGAGCAGTTGAGTAGAGCACCAGGTCATCTGCATACATGATAGAGTGACAGTTTGTAAAGATAGTGGGACAATCATTGACAAAAATGGAAAAGAGCAAGGGCCCTAGAATGGAACCTTGTGGGATGCCGAAGAAGATGGGAGCCGAAGATGATAGTACTTTGTTGAAGAAGACGGATTGGGTCCGGTTTGAATGGTAACTACTGATCCAAGATGTGGTGGAACCAGAGGCACCTAGAGAATGTAGTTTGTGCACAAGTAGAGGATGATTAACCAGGTCAAAAGCTTTGGTAAGATCTATAAACACTGCACCGGTAAGTAGTCCTTTGTCCATACCGGACTTAACATCACTAGTGAATTGGGTTAGAGCCGTTGTGGTGCTGTGACCAGGTCTAAAGCCATGTTGAGCTGGAGACTGGAGATCGAATTTTAGTAGATGGATGGAGATCTGATGGTGAATGAGTTTTTCCAGTGACTTGCTAAGAGCTGGTAGAAGAGCAATTGGGCGATAGTTAGACAAAATTTTAGCATCACCCTTCTTGAATACAGGAATTACCTTGGCAGACTTCCAGGCCAAAGGCACAGTTGCAGTACTGATGGATAGATAAAAAAGTTGAGTTACAGGAGTGGCAAGGTGAGAGGCACCAAGTTGGAGGATCCT
This sequence comes from Neoceratodus forsteri, assembly GCA_016271365.2. Lineage (NCBI taxonomy): Eukaryota > Metazoa > Chordata > Ceratodontiformes > Ceratodontidae > Neoceratodus > Neoceratodus forsteri. The sequence goes on from CM057453.1 coordinate 1,271,764,748, forward strand.
GGGTTCAATGCCGTCTAGTCCTGCGCTGCCAGGGACAGGGGTGGACCTCAGCGACATAAGAACATCCGGGCGAGAGATGGGAGAAAGCTCAAGTGTGGGAGGGGTATATGAAGAAGAAGAGGAAGGGCAGTGGGATCCACAGGAGGGTGCCCAGGAGCAGTTAGGAACATCAGTGAAAAGCAGGTTGAAAGCATTAGCAATGGTCCTAGGGTTGTTACAGATGGAGTCATTTAGCAACAAGTTTTTTGGGGTCAACGGCTTAGTGTTCCCTAATATTTCATTAATCTGAATCCAGTATTTCCTGGGGTCAGCGGCTGATGACTGAAGCAGTCCACATTAGTAATCACTCTTTGCAGCCCAGATTGACCGCGTGCAGGTATTTCGCAGAGCCTGGTACTGAGCAAGGTTAACCAAATCAGAGGAGGACTTCCATTTAGACCATAGCTTGTCACTCTGTTTGAGCAGTTGCAGGAGAGGATGTTTCAACCATTTGATAACATGCCCTTTGACCCTGCATGTAGAGTATGGTATGTGCTTATGCTGTAGAGCAAGTAAGGTCATATTAAAGAAGTCAGTGGCAAGGTTGATGTCGTTAGTGGTAAGTAGGGGAGACCAGTTGGTATGTTTTAGATCCCATAAGAACTCAGTAGTGTTAAGTAGGGCAAAGTTAGCAAATGATAGAACCTTGTGTGGATTTGAGAAAGGGGAGGCATTGCGCATACAGAAGACTGGGCAGTGGTCACTTATTGAGTCAGGTAGGACCCCGGCCGTGGAATAGCAATCCATCCTATTGGTTAGAATCCGTTCAATCATAGTACGGCTGTGACCATTCGGTGATACCTGAGTGGGGGAAGAGATGAATTTGGAGAAGTTGGCCTTGCTAATGGTGGAGGCAAGGGAGGAAGAGTATGACCCAAGCCAGTCAAGGTTAAAATCACCTAGACAAACAACCTCGTGATTTTTGGTCAAGCCAGGGATAAGCCCTATGATTTCCTCAAGGCCAGGCTTACTATTGCGTGGGGGTATATACACTCCAAATATGTATAGTTTCTTGGCTCTGCCAAGAAGTAATAGTGCATGTAAGGCCTCGCAGTTGATAAGAGGAGGGGTAGGATATAGAGTGACAGCAGATTTTTAACAGATCTTATATTGGAGACCTAAATATTCTTGATGTTCAGAGGAGTCTCAAGTGCAGTGTAGCTTGCAGCTTAAACCTGAAGTGAGCCTCTCCAAGTCGTAAGTAGTATTATTAAAAAAAGCACCAAGTAGCAGTGTAAATTAAATCTTAACTGCCATACCTTAGTCCATTTCTTCAGTATTATTAGGTCTTTCTGGAGTTCTGCACCATCTCCTCATGATCTACCCTTCCACACAGATTTATGTAATTGGCAAAAAGACAAAATCTTAATTGGACACCCACTCCAATGACATTAACGTACATATTAACCAGGACAGGTCCCAGGACTGATCCCTGTGGTACCACACTTGTGATCACTCTATCCTCCTGATTTAGCCCTATTTATAATTACTTTCTGCTACCTTTCTTTTAACCAATTTCTAATCCAGTTAACTAAACCCTGATGGACTCCAACATCCTCCATCTTCTTCAGCAGCCTCCTATGAATACTGAATCAAAGCCTTTACTAAAATCAAAAAAAAAGCAGATCTACTTCTTGCCCCTTATTTATTGCCCTGGTTACCCAAATGAAAAGGCATGACCAGAAAAGTCTGACATAATCTCTCTGACACACAGCCCTGCTGTATTTTTTTTTTATCCTGGAATCCATATTCCTCGAGGAAAGCCACTAAATGTTCCTTCAATATGGTCTTCATCAGAATACCTACTATGAAGGTACAGCTTACTGGCCTTCCACCTCCTTTATAAAGTGGGACTTTGTTGGCAGACCTCCAGTCTGTTGGTACCATTCCTGACTGCAATAAGTTATTGAATATACAGGTTAAGAGTATTGCCAATACTGTAGCCAATTACCTAGGCATTCTAGGGTGTAGTCCACACAGTTTCTGAACCTTGTCTACTTTAAGAGCCTATAATACATTTTTAACTCTGCCTACTAAAATATGCATTCCACCCATATTTTGACCAGCCTTATGTTACTTTTATGCCACTCTCTGGCAGAGGACCATTATCGTAATTGTTCAGTACACACTTCTTCTGCCCATCATCCTCCACAGCCCTGCCTCCCTCAACTGGCCAAACTGATCCCCTCATGTTTTCTTTTTATCACATATGTATCTAACACATTATTGTTTCCCCACCCCTGACTCTCTCAGCAATCCTCAATTCAGTACCTGACTTCGCTTTCCTAACTTTTACAGTACCACTTAGATTTTAGCCTGAGAATTCTGCCAGACCTCCTTCCCTTTTGCTCTTTCATAGTTAAGGAAAGCTATCTCTTCTCTTTCACTGCTTCCCTCACTCTCTTTGAAAACCATATTGGTCTTTTGTGTCTGTTGCTTTTTTGTGACTTTTTTTGCACATTCTTCATAAGCTCCATTGCCCCTCTGTCTCCTCTGTCTGGTTCGTGTCTGTCAACTTCTCATTAACTATTTTATTTTTCCAAAATCAGCTCTCTTGAACTTAATGCCCAATGTTTTAGGAGGAGGGCCTATACTCCTCCATGTCAGATCCACCCATACAATATTATATATCTGGACCAAGAGGCTTCCTGACAGTCAATCCTCCCACTATTTCTGAATTGGTGAGCACAAAATCCAATATTGCATCACACCTTATAAGATCTTTGAGCATCGGCACCAGTAGACAATCTTTTACACTATTCAGCAGTTTACGACCCCTGTTACTCATTGCTGCGGGAATATCCCAATCTCTATCTGGTATATTTAGATCCCCAACTAACACCATATCCCTCTTTGCAGCTCCCTTTCTCATTTCTTCCCTCAATTCTCTGTCCCCATCCTCATCTTACCCTGGTGGTCTGTATACTACACATAACCTGACACTCTTTCCAACAGATGTCACCAGCTGCACCCAGATAGATTCCACTATCCCTCCCCTCTCTTTTATTTTTTTATACAGGCATCTTCCATCATCCCTATTGCATCCCTAATGTAGAGGGCTATCCCTCCCCCTCTCCCAGTGCCCCTATCCTTTCTAAGTAAGTAATGCCCTGGGATGACTAAATCCCAACCATTATTACCACCAGCACATGTCTCCACTATGGCGACTAGGTCTAACTTTGACTCTGCTATTAATGCTTGTAGCTCACTAATCTTGTTATTGGAGCAGCTGCAGTTTGTGTGGGACAAATATGGCAACCAAGACTTTGATGTATCCGAGCTGATGATTGCTAGGCAACAGTCAACCATGTACTGGTCTCATGTACTGAGTGTAATACAAGGGATCGGGGGGCTGTGCCCCTTGCAACCCCCTTCCCCACACATAAAGTGGATTGTTTTTTGTTGTTTCAGAGCCAGCCCCACTCCTTCCCACTCTTACCAGTACTGTATTATAGCTATTACAAATAATTACTGTATTACAAATAATAAGTAAAAAAAAGAAACTCCCACCAAAGTCTCAACAGAGATGATGCTATATCCTCATCATCCACGAGAATCTCATCAGCTGTTTATACCATCCCTCACAAACTGCAGTCGGGCCTTGTTATTTAAACTCCTGGCATTAAGGCACATCACCTTCAAAACCTCCCTCATATTTTCTCCCATCCTATCTTCTTCCTTCCTTTTTGCATTTTACTTACCTCTCCGTCCAATCTAGCATCCCCCTTTAAATGCACCTTTGTTATCCATTCCCATGCTCCCTTTATTAATATCTTTTCTTCGCCCTTTTCTGTGACCAGGATAGCCTCTACTGTATCCCCCTGTTCCATGTGATAATAGCTACTGCAAAATAGCGACTGACAAAATAGCGACTGCCACTGCCAATAACAGCTACTACTACCTTTTTCTTCAACTATTGTTTCTTGCATGATTACTTGATATAAATGTGGGGCGCTTCCCCCACCCACACCCCCCATCTTAAAGATTCTAACACCATGCCGCTCATTGATTTCAGAGAGAATTACATATTCAGAACACCGTTATTATGAGTCGCTATTCTGTGTCATTCGTTATTTTGCAGTCACTATTTTGACAGTCAATATTTTGCAGTAGTTATTATCATGGGATACCGTATTCCCCCTGTATCAACCACCTAGAAGGGTGCTGAAACATAGAAACATAGACTTTGATAGCAGATAAGGACCGCTTGGCCCACCTAGTCTGCCCATTCCCTATGTATTGGATAAACTGCAGATTCTAGTTAACCAACAGCCTACTTCCTCCTAACCTTCACTATAATTGCCTTATGTCAGTTTCATGCAACCTTGGATCCCCCCACTGTTTTTGACCCCATGACCTCCTCAGGAAGGTGGTTCCATGTGTCCAACACCCTCTCCATGGAAAAATACTTTCTGACGTTTCCCCTGAGCCATCCCCCCTCTATCTTCAAACTGTGCCCCCCTTGTTCTTCACATCTGTTTCTCTCAAAGATGCTCTCATCTTGGACTTTGTTGATTCCCTTGAGGTACTTGAAAGTTTCTATCATGTTCCTCCTCTCCCTCCTTTCTTCAAGGGTATATATATCAAGCTCGACCTGACCCCCTTCAGCTTAAATGACTGTCTATGAAGACACCAAGTTTCTGTCCCAATGCACTTACACCCTTCCTAGTGAGATGAAGGCCATCTCTCTTAAAAAGTCTTCTGTCCAAGAGTCTTTCCCAGGCCTCCACAATTCCATTACCCATCTCACTACATCATTCTCTTAATCAGAAATTAAATGACTCGACTTGATCCTGTCTCTCCCTTCATCCTTCTCTGTCCCATAGAGGCAACACCTCAGGGAAAGATAATGTGACTGCCTTCCCTATTAGTACCTTTCCAAACCATGTGAAATTTACTTTGTATCATACAGACTGTGATTTGTCACATAATTTGTTCCCAAGTTAATTATGACATATGGCACCTTCCTAATACTGTCTAGCTGGCCTAATTCCTTTGAGCCATACACCCGTTAAACAGCTGACTTCCTTTAATGATGACATATCCTAGCTCATCACATTCTCCACACCTCTCACCATCCAATCCCCTACTACAATGACTCTTTTAGGCCTTTTATCATTCCCCTTGTCCCTGTTTGATACATTCTAACACACTTTTCCTGTACTTGAATTTCCCTGATATACCAAAATTAGTTTTGGATTTAAGCCCCCACCCATCAAGGAAGGTGACTGCACCTCACCTAAGGGTGCAAAATGGTAAGCAATTACTGTTGTTGGAATCTTATACCTTCTATACCCTTTTCCACTCCCCTCCTACCCCCTTCCCCTTGCCACTAACCTCAAGTCCCCCTGACCAATCAGCTTCTGTGGAAGGGGGGGTACAGTGTACTTTTTTTTTTCCCTGCTAAGCTGCCTGCACAGCTCCAGTATTTCCTCACATGCTGTCCATAATGACATTTGAAGCTCCTCAACCTCAATAACACAACACTAGGTATAATTACTCCACAATCTCTACAAGTAATTATTCTATCACTCCAATAAAACACAGTTTCCCCTCTCCTATCTACATTTCAAAGCCTTCCTGTTAAAAACTCAGTCATACACTGAATTCTAAAGTCCTATCCAAATAGATTATTGTGTCCCATCCTGTTAAACTCAAAACTATACATTTATTTGAAACTAAAGCCCTATCCCAAATAGAGTGTTGCCACCCTCCCTGACAAATATGGAACATACACAGATTTTAAATTAAAGTCCTACCCTAAGTAGAGTGCTACATCTCATCCTGTTAAGCACAGGACTGCACACTTAATTATACTAAAGCCAACCACAAATAGGGTGTTGCAGCCCACCTTGTTAAACACAGAACTGCATACTTTTTTTTTAACGTAAAGCATAACCCCAGATAAAGTGTTGCAGTCCACTCTGTAGATCACTCAACTAGACACTTGTTTATATTAAAGACGTACCCCTGATAGATTGCTGGAGCCCTCCCTGCTTAGCACAGTACTTAATTTTTAAATTACACAATCCTATTACCTTACTCCATTAACAGATGTAACTGAGGTGTGTCCCTCTTACCTTTAATGCAGCATATGTTATTACACCATCACATGAATTCTATTCCATACAACAGTTGAGCAACATTTTGCAAACAGTTGTAAATAAATGGCACATAGCATCACACCCAGGGAGAAGTGCCTCCTGCTGACTGCCGCCCCACGATGATGCCCCCAGTGTGATGCCCTAATGCTCTTTCTCTTTTACTCTGGATTGCAGTTGAGGACTGCTACAGCTAACACACTTAGAACCAGTATAACATTCTGTGGTGATTTGCATATGCAGCCCATGATGCTTTGCATTGTGTGGGCATGTGTGATTTTGCATTTTCTATATAATAAAAGCTAACTCCACCCCCAAAGTTCCTAAGCCTCCTGAATGGAGGAAGTGGCTTAATAGGGAAACAGGACAACTTAACAGTAGGTACCAGATCCAGTCTGATTTTTTTTTACATAACAGGAACCATCCAGAAAAGTTCACAAGTCCAGGGTTCAGATTTTAAAGTGTAGCTCTGGTGGTGTGCCAAACCCATTTGCTGCAGCTGTACTTGATTTTTCAGATTCATGTGCAGTTATGACAGTTTCCATGTTTCACAGCCTCTTGTGCCAAATATCTGGCACAGGCTCCATAAACAGGCCCCAGAGATTGCTACAAACCAGACCACAAGAAGTTTATCTAACTTGCAGCACTTGCCACACAGGATAAAGACTGGTGTGCCATATATTCAGTCTAACTGGGGCTTGTGGCATTCTTGCCCATTTGAAAAATGAGCCTCTGGTGTTATTTAAATCTTTTGCTGCCCTACAGAGATGCATTGTTCTTCAGGGTGCCGCACACCAATCAGCTGTTTACATACTCAGAGTGAGTGGCTTTCAAATGCCACACTTTTATCCTAGAGCTTATTCTGCTCCCAAAATTCCCAAGCCTCCCGACTAGAGGAAAAGGCTCAATACGGAAATAGGCCAACACAAAAGAAGGCACCAGATTCAGTCTGCTTTTTTTTACACTGCAGGAGAGATGTCCAAAAGTCAAGGAGTTACGTAATCTTCCTGGGTCTGAATTTTTATGAAAATGACTTAGTTAATGTGAGAGTGTTTAAATCTGGTTCAGAAGGAAGTCAAATTGATGTTACACTGGTAAACAACTAAATGGCAGCTAAAATTCTGGAAGCTGCATATAAACGTGATAGCTTAGGGATTTTGATAACAGATCTTACGGTTAAAACAACAGAATTTTCAGAGGATATTAGTCCCAAAGATAACTTAAAAACTAAGCAAACTACTGTATATATTGTGGAGGTCTTTAACAGGTTTCAACTTTTAACTGAGGATGGTAATTGATTGACTTGTAACTACTGTTGTAATGGAAATACAATAGAATCTGATAATAGTGTATGTACTTTGTTGACTAATGGGACTACTAAGGAACCTGATGAATTAATTAAGAGATATTTAAAGATTTAAAAATGATTACATGGAATGTTGCTGGGCCTATTACAAAATTATCTGACTATGTACATTTTTTTAGACAATTTGATATCATAAATTTACAGGAGACATGGCATGGAAACGAGCAAGGTAATGCTCTTCAACTCAATGGATATCAGATCCTACATAGCCATGCAATCAAACATTCTTTAAAGGGTAGACTGAAAGGTGGTCTTATTATATTTTTAAAAATGTAAAATAATATCAGACTTATGCAATCTAATGTACAGTACAAGTCGCATTAAACTGTTCCACCAATGAGCTGGTTTGGCATTGTTTTTTATAGATGGCAATGCATTGGCAACTCATACTGCATCATTTTCCAACACTTAATCAGCTCAAAAGCAATGTTTATAAGCTGTTTTTGCTATACAGTTGGCATGTACCTGAAGCCTGATTACAATGCAATGCAAAACTGAGTTGTAACTCTTAAGAAGTAGTTTGTGCAAGGTTTTGTACTGAATCCAGCAACAGTTATGCAACTCAATCAGAAATGCTAAAGTACAGTAACTCATTGGTGAAACAGTTTAATGTGACTTGTACTGCACATAGCAACTACATTATAGAATTAATAGCTTTAAATGATTCATTGATTATTATGGTCAATGTATATAATCCCCCTTAAAAAATCATTTAATTATGACAAGGAATTATTTAATAAAATAACCACAGGAAATTCTTTTCTTGCAAACAAAATACAATAACACTGAAGTATATGTAACGGGTGATTTAATATTAGATTCCACTCTTTGAATTCTCATCTCAATAAAGATCTTTTGAATACAGAAAAGCAGCTTGACATTCATTCACTAGCTTCTATAGATCAAAGAAATACAGACAGAGACCATAAATTGGAGATTCTATTGTCTGACCTAAATCTTATAATATTAAATGGTAGAACTGCTTCAGACTGTGAGGGAATGTACTGCTATGTAAATCATAGAGGTACGTCATTAATTGATTATGTTATAATTTCACCCTAAGGTTATCAGAAATACTATGATCTATAGATTGTGATGAGATCTGATAGTGATCATTTTCCAATAATTACAGTAAGAACACTGAATATTAAGCCTCAAATGACACATGCATCATATTTAGAAATAACTAACAACAAAAAAATAAGATGAAATAAGTTTAACTCTGAAGACAGGATAAATTTAGTGACATTTTTCCAAACTATGCTGTTGCCAGAAGTGGAAGGTGAGTTAGATTCAGCAAATACTGTATATAAACATTGATTTTAAACATATCTAATGCAATTACAGCAAATCACTGTAAGTCTGTTACAACAACTCCCTTTAAAATATGAAAACTGGTTTTATAGGACTTGCTTGCCTAAAAAGAAAGAACTTCCAGAAGTTACTAGAAAGGTTAGAAAACTGCCCTCTAAAAATAACTTAATGGAGTTAAATAAACTTAGAAGAGATTATAATGGTAAATAATTATTCACACGCAGGTGCAGAGAAGGTGGTCTCGATGGGCTTCAGCCTTCTTCCACCTTTTCAAACTGAGTAATACCGAGTAATAAGGAACATGTTAAACTACAGAAATGTATCTATCAGAAAGAACAATGGGATAAGATGTTTAATGCCATTGATGAGAAGGATGACAGGGCATTCTGGAGACTGGTATCCTATGGTATGTTACAATTTAAAACTCAAATTGACTCACATGCTCACCCAGACTGTTGAATTAAGTACTATTTTGACACGTTTAATAGAAATCCCTTATCTAATGGCACAGTTAAAAACTTTACAGTCTTAAATTTAGTACCAACAGAAATAAATGTGAATTTCTTTTGGATTACCTCACAGGAAGTTGCAACTGTATTAAGATATAAAAAGAATAAAGCACCTGGTCCCAATAATATAGTTGCTGATTGCTATCTAGAAGATATAGAATAATGGTCAAACTTACTATCAGATTTTTTCAATAAATCTATAATGTGTGGGTATACAATGGCGACTTGGTCAGGAAGTTATGTTCTGCCAATCTTCAAAAAAGGAGACAGAGCCTTTCCTGAAAACTATCATCCAATCAGTCTAATTGATATGTTAGCTAAAGTTTACACAAAAATACTTTTAAATATGTTATTAGAATGTATTATGAAATATGCTGGATTATCCATCTTGCAGGCTAGCTTTACAAAGGGATGCAGTACAACAACTCAAATATTCATTATTCAACATTTATTGGAAAAATATTGCTTAATAAAGAAACAAACACATTTGTTGCATTTGTAGATTTTAAATCTGCCTTCAGTTCAATAGATAGAAATACACTATAGGTCCAGATGTTTAATTTAGGTATTGATTGATATTTAATAATATTAATTAGGCACCTCTATTCCAACACTTGGACTTGAATACAGTACTCTAACAATGGTCTTCTAACAAAAGAAATACCTACTGCTGGTGGTGTCCAACAAGGTTGCAAATTGGCACCTACTCTATTTAATATATGCATAGATGAATTAATTGTTAACATGGCAAGTGCTGATTTTCATTCTCCTAAATTAACTCAATTAACAATTCCATTAATGGCCTCTGCAGATGATCTAGCTATTATTTCACTGACTAGATTAGGATATCAGAGAAGTTTAGAGAAACTTCATTCTTTATGTAAGAAACTAAACTTATTGCCTATTCTGCAAAAAACTAAGGTCATGATATTTGGATCATGAAAAATGTACAAAAGGCTTTCATTGGACGGTTCTGTACTGGACTTTGTCACATAATTTACATAACTTGGAGTTACTTTTTCATCAAGCCTGAAGTGGAATAAACATATTAATCTTACTGTGGATACAATGAATAAGACTGAATCAGGCTTGAGAAGGTTTAATACTAGATATGGAGGGCATATAGTATCACCAATGTTTAAAGCAATAAACACTAAATTAATCCCTCAAGGTATTTATTCTGCTGAAACTTGAGGCATTGTAGATGCAAGAAAATTAGATGTAGTTGTAAATAAAGCATATAAACAAACACTGGATCTTCCATTGAGTTCCTCAAATGCATTACAGTAGTTAGATCACAGTTAGGTCAAATTTCAGTAAAAGAATTGATTCATATTCATATCTTATCCTTTTAGTTAAAATTACAAGTATCAGATCATGTATTACTGAAAAATGTGTTAATAGAAAAAAGTCTTGGTCGGACAATAAAAAAAATCTAATTGGCTATCACAGATAGAAGTGCTATTGGATCATTGTAATTGAATGTATTTAAAACAATGGATGGATATGGGGATTACAGTTAATTTAGCATATCTCAAAGTTATAAAACATATAGTAATCAATAGAGCCAAAGAAAATGACTTACATTGAATTAATAGTCTGAAGGTTTCAAACTGGCTTGTTAACAACACAAAAGAACATAGTTTAAAGTGTTACTTAATTCATTTACACAATCCTGATTACAGAGAAATTATTACACAATACAGATTTGAGACTTTTCCAAGTAATGTTTTGATGGCTAGATTTTCTAATGATCCACAAACTATGGGTTTTTGTCAGTGTGACGTGAAAGAACTCGAAAATTTACATCACGTAATATTCAAATGTTCTTGGTACTCTGATTTAAGAGCAAAATTTCTTGGAGAAATCATTGGTTCCTTGATATTACCCACTCAATATATTTTGGATTTATTATTTAACTCAGAGGAAATTCATATCTTGGAGACACTACTGTACTTATTACAAGCATCTCAACATAGGAAGCATAAATTTGTTGCCTGGTCTAAAAATGTGTCTTGAAATGTATGAAATCTGTAAACATTTTATTAATGCCAGAAAGCCCCATGTGGGTCTGGATTTTTTACTGTATTAATGTACTGTTCTTACACGGTTTTGAACTTTATGTTGTCTTTTTATGTTATGTTGATATTTTAATGACATTTTTGTCAACAATAAATGATCTCTCTCTCTTAAACTTTTTGCCATCTAACAAAGATGCAGTGCTCTCTATGGTGCCACATTCCAACCAGCTGTTCACACACTCAGAGACAATTTTTCAATATTACATTTCTTATCACTTTCTATGTAAAAGTAGTTACAAACTGTAATGTATTACAAATATTTGAGAGTAACTAGTAACTGTAACTTGTAACTTTTTTAAACTTAATAAACTTTATTAAGTTTTAAAACAAACAACCAAACAATAAAGATACACAAAGTGCAATGTATGACAATCTGCTTGCCAGCAAAATTCCAAATAATTAGGGTGCAGGGTAAAGGTAACAATTACAACCTGTTGAAAATAACTGTAACAAAATTGATAAAAAGACAAGTGGAGGCAATAGAGATACTAAGGGGTAAGGTACAGCTTAGAGAAAAATTAAGGATGATAAAGAATTCAGCACAAACTAATGAGAGATTCATAGACATAATAACACAACATCACAAGGAACCTGCAAATTTATCCAGAAAAGAAAATGCCACACAGGAGAAACACTCCAACTAGTTTAACCAAAGAAGGGTGTCCAACTTTTCCCATCTACTTTTAACTTGTAACTTTTTAAAAATAGCTTACCCAACACAGTATTAAGGTGACCATTTAGGATTCTCTGACAATTTTTTAAACATAACTTTAAAAAGTTGTTTCTACAGGAACAACTTACATGTACTTGTTATAATTGATGATGTTACATAGAACATAGAAAGTGATGGCAGATAAGGACCACAAGGGCCATCCAGTCTGCCCATGTTTAGGACAGTTTTGAATTTATTATTATAAAAATATAATGATTTAAATATTGTTGTTGCAGGGAGTTTTTATATATACCTGTATAATTAATGTTGTTTATATTAGCCTGTGTAGTCATTGGGGGGAGTCACAAAGAAGTTGCCCTCGGCGCATCTTAGTTGCTCCGGCTCAAATAAGATGCGCTGAGCCCAGTGATATTCACAGAAGATGCACCAAATAGATGCTCCTGGTGCATCCCCTCTGTGAATACCACAGTTGTGCCCAACCAGAGATGTGCCACTGCAACCCCCTGATCAGGCTGGAAAACTGATGGGGCAGTGCATCTCCAGATGCGCTGTGCCCAAGGTTAGTATTCACAACCTGAGACATGCAAATGGTGCCATTAGGCATGCAAGGTGCAATGGAGCCATTTGCATGTCATTTTGGCCCCATTTGCATGACCCTTGCATGGATACACCTAGCAGAATGCATTGGATGCCCTGCAAAACAATAGAACAAATTCCTGGTGGTCTAGTAGAACCCCCCTCACCATTATCCTGGGTAACACAATGCTAGATCTGAATGATCCCTGGTAGTCAGTGGAACCCCCTTCCCTGCCTGTACCCCAGTAATAGAAATATATGGCATTTTCCCTGGTACTCTAGTGGAACCCCTCCTGCCCGTATCCCCAGTAATAGTAAAATATTGTCATTATCCTGGTAGTGTAGTGGAACACCCCTACCTTCCCCAAGCCTTGGTAATAGCAAAATATCATCATTATCGACGGTAGTCTAGTGGAACCCCCCCTCCCTACCCTGTCCCAATTGCATCATCAGAAGAATGACCAAAGTCTCCCTGGTGGTCCAGTGGACCCCCCACCCACTCATTGTCATTCACAAAGTTGTGAGTGAAAGCTTATAGTACACACTGCAAGCCCATTGGTCGACAGGGTCTGCCAATGAGCTTACAGGAGTACTGTATGCTGTCATTCACTGACAGCACAGTCAGTGGGTAGCCATGGTGGTTTGTGGGTGGGTTGAGCTGCCCGCTGACATTCTCACAATACTGGGATGGGGGAGTGGGGTGGGGTATCTGTGTGGGTGGGAGTCCACTGGACCACCAGGGAGACTTTGATCATTCTTCTGATGATGCAGTCAGATCAGGGAAGGGGGGGGTTCCACTGGACTACCAGGGATTATTCAGATCTAACATTGTGTTACCAGGTCTAGGGGCAGGGAGGGGGGTTCCACTGGACAACCAGGGATACTTGGGGTGCAGTTATATCTTTACAGGGATACAGGTGGGGAGGGACACTAGACTGCCATGGTAGGCAGGCTGCCATGTTGCTGTCTGCAGTATGGCAACATGCCTATGGGTGGACACCCACTTAAGTCTACTGTTTGTAGGCTTATCTTTTGGAGGCACATCTTTGGACTTGCTCTGGAGATGTGACTCCAAGGTGGATTGTGAATAGGGCTGCACCCCATATGCATGGGCATGCCCCCTGCAAGCCCCCTCCAGATATGCCGCATACCATTATGAGTGGTGTACAGCATATCTGTGATGCGCTAGCACATTGGCAATGCTCTGGTATATCATTGCCCTTTCAGAATCGTGATTGGGTAAAAGTCTGGGATGTGCCGATGCATCTCAGATGCACCGGGCACATCCCTTTTGTGACTCCCCCCATTGCTTTAATGACTTTGGACTTTCTGAAAACAAGACTTGCCTCTCATAGAATCTATCCTGTAATTTATTCAACTTTTAAATAAAATAACATAAGTAAATACCTGCAGTCTTAGTGCAGGTATGTTCTATTCACAGTACTCAGTCACAGAAGAATCACAGTGCACATTTCAAAACCTGGCAGTGGTCTCACTGCACAGGGTCACACTGCCCATGTGTATACCTTCCATACTGTAAATGATGTCATTTCTATTAGAAGAAGTTTCAGGCATGAAGGATGACTTGAAAGCTTTATTGGCACAGCTCATCAAGTCACAGAGTAACACACATAGTAGCATAATAATTTAGGTCAGAAGGAAGTGTAAGTTCATAAAGTCCTGCCCCCCCCACACACACACTTCACAAGCAGAAACTACTCAACAATGTTGAAAAATCAGTCATTCTAGACCACAGTTTCAGCTACTAGCATGTGAACTGACATAATTTTTTTTTTTGGATAGGTCAGCATTGTAAAACGGATTTACTCGGTGGCATCAAACAAGTGAAAAACAGTGTAGTAATTGAATGCATGTCTCTATAAACACTAGCTAAAGTCTTCAAATCTGAACAAACTCTATGTAGTACCCTCTTTTAAACTGCTTGTTAAAATGCATCATTACTATCCAAGAATCAGTTTTGACAGCTATGAATATTACAACTAAACTTAAGTTTTTTGATAAGTTTTAATATTTCTTTTCATTCAGTCGTGCATGATCTGACTTTTTTTCATTTATTTAGAAATTGGTAACTGGGAGAGGACACTGAGCCATACCTCATTTCCTGGTGTGACCCGGGAGGATACAAAATGGGAAAGAATGATCCTAGATTAAACAGTGTAACAGAAGAGTAGAAAAGCAGAAGTACAGTCGAGGAGTTTCAATAAACATCAATGATTCAAAAGGGGCATAATATCAAAACAGCAGCTTTGACAGACTTAGGATTACAACCATTGTGGAGTCAACAAACTGTAGTGAAGTTAAACCTGATTAAACCCAGACTGTACACGTCTTCAAGAGGAATGTGCGCAAAATGTTTAGGTGAGAGTGACAGCAGGTAGAGAGAAGCCAGAACAGACTGGCAAGTAGTGAGCTCTGAGATCTATTTGAAGCAGGGGTAGGATGAGTAGCAGATGGCATGAGCAATGGAGTTACAGAGGGAAAGCAAACAAATCTGCAGACAGAGTGGCCTGTTGAGGTGAATCTGAGGAGCAGAGTAAGAAAGAGGAGGAAGTATTAAGTGAGAGAAGAGTGGTAAAAAGTGAATCAGGCAAACCAGTACTTGGAAATGAAGACAGCGCAATGAAAGAGATTCCAAGATTTTAGAAGAATAGAGAGGTTCTGGTAGAGGGAACAGTGGTGAGACCATGCAGGGGATTAAGTAGCAAAATGACAGAAGGAGTGGGGGTGGGGACACAGCCTGCCTAGGGTGGACTTTGGGGCTGCACCATAGACTGAATCTACATCCTCTTGAGGATCTCTCAGTGAACTGGAAGGAACAGGCATGCTGATTTCTGTGTAAGGCACCAA
This sequence comes from Neoceratodus forsteri, assembly GCA_016271365.2. Taxonomy (NCBI): domain Eukaryota; kingdom Metazoa; phylum Chordata; order Ceratodontiformes; family Ceratodontidae; genus Neoceratodus; species Neoceratodus forsteri. The sequence goes on from CM057453.1 coordinate 1,271,780,275, forward strand.
GCTTTGGATGAAATTTCTTTATGGATGGCACTGAAATGGCCTGAGAAGACCAGATCACCATCTAGCCTCATGGCAAAGTACATACTGTGATCGACCTCTTTAAGTGAAGCACCATTGAGGGAGTTTGAAAGACATGGGTGTGACTGAGCCTGGCAACATGTTGCCTGGTGCCAAAAGACATACAGACTGTCTATTCTGAGTTTAGGGTGAGATGGTTTGAGTGGAATCTGCCTTGGATGCAGTCAATGTCACAGCGTAGCGGCATTTCCAGTTCAAAGATCAAGACACCAAAGACAAAGAGGACTGTGTTATCTGTTACATGTTTATGTTAGAAACAGGCAAGACTTCTGGTGATGGCATTGCTTGGTATGAAAGGCTAATTCACAGCTCCTGATTTCTACCCTCCTTAAATCACCAAGAAATTCTGATTTTACAAAATAACTTCACATCCTTCGCTATAAGGTCATCCCCTGACTTATGGGAAAGCGATTGGCATTGCAGTTAACTCGCTTATCTGCAGATGCCGACATACGGGAGACCAGCAAATCCACCAGCAAGGCATCTATCCTGAGAAACATGGTGGCAGGCTCAGAAATCAAGTGGAACCACCACAAACAACCAGCCTAAGAAAAAAGTATTAGACCATATGCTATTGGAGCTGGGAGTTTTCTGAACTGAGACAAAATTGGAATTTGCAGAGGTCCACTCAGAACTAGCAGCACTCAAAGAAACAATAATAGAGCAGCAGGGTATGATAATGTAGTTTGATGCCAGGACTGATGGCTGATTAAGGCTTTTCAAAAGATCCATATCCTGAAGAGCAAATGCAAGGACCCCGTGGGATGCTCCAGGCATAAACTCGTGATTATATGGTGTTTGTGAAAAAGCAAAAGGGTCAGATGTTATAACATTTCTTGAGACTTTTTTTAAATAAATTGGATTTACCAGCTCACTTTTCTCTAGGTCTCAAATGGGCCCATTGAGCATTAGGCCCACCACCACCTGAGAATAAGCAGCAGTAATCACACTTGATCATCAGGCAGTTCCAAAGCTATGCAAGAAAACAAAAAGATCCTAATTGGATTTTAGCAGCTCAAGGAAATTTTTTTGGAGTGAGTGTGCATGTACAAAGACCATGAGTCTTCTCACTAAGTAAAGGATCAGAGGAAGCATTACAGCCCTGTTCATGCTGCCCTGCAAGCTAAACAACTCAAGTACTAAATACTCCACCCTTCCAAACTCATAATGTTTTTTCCAGACAGCCCAATCCTGTAGGAGACCATTCCTGCTGTGATAGAAGACCTGTAAGTCAGAGGGATCTCTATTGTTAAACTGCAGTGCACAGACCCGAGCAACAGACAATAAAACCTGCATGATAGTATCTTGCAAGCATGACGGGTGCACTTCTTAGCTATTCTCAAAGACATCCAGGAGCTATTTCAAGCATTCAAAAGAGTGCAGGGATCCTGACTTCATGTACCGAACTGATGCCTTTTTTCCCTTGGGCATACATTGTGTGAGCCTTCACGTTGATTCCCAGATGTGAGTACTCTTCCGACCCTGGACTTTAGTGCCATAGTTCTCCCTTATGTTAACCATGCAGAGAATGGACTCTGAACTCATATTTTGTACATTTATCTCTGTTTAACATATTTTACTTTCTTGAGGCACGTTATTCTCTGGTTATGTTGTAAATGCACCATGTTGGGTAGAGTGGGGGGAGGCATTGTTTCTCTTCTCCAGTCAGCCTTTCCTATAGTTTATCCTTAGCACCGACAGCCTGTTGTAAAAAAATGGCTGGGTGAAAGGCTCTCTTGTGGGACAGGGTTGCATTTCAGATCACATGGGGCCACTCAATCCCTTTACTCGCTGTAGCTGTGGAAAGACGTTTCAAATATTGGTTGCCTACCCTCAGCTTTAAAGCATACCTTTATTCCTGTTACTACATATATCCTACCCTGGTATATCTAGGGATGGAGTAAATAGCCACTCATCTCTCCTCTAAGCACTGGTCTCCTTCTAAGTCCTGCGTTGAAGCCATCCTGGTTGGCAGCTTACCACCTTTTATCATCCTGCTGTATACCCACTGTACAATTTAACAAACTCTGGTTGTAGCAGATAGGAGTGCAGCTGAGGAATTTGGGTAAAAATATTGTAAATTACCAGCATTACAAGTGCACATTTGCAAAATGTAACACAGGCTCATAAATGTGTTGGTTTGTAATATTTTTACACCAAATTTTCACCATAATCTTGTTATGACCCACTGTCATGAAGACAGGCAGACAAAATGTTCAACTACTGGCTTAAAAGTGTTTTTTTTTTTTTTGCGCAGGGACTGCAAAATCAACTTTCAGGGCACAAAAATACATTTTGACAAGGAGTTGAAAAATGACAGCTGTCACATTCATGAGGTGCTATAAAGGAAAGGGTATGTTGAAAATGTGGGGTAAGAACTTACAAGCCTGTGTTCACAAAAATCAACATAGGTTCATAACATTTTAGTTTTTTAATGTTTTTACACCAAATTTCCAATATAGCCTTCTTATGATCCCACCTCATTAACAAGGCAGAGAAAATTTTCAACTCCTTACCAAAAGGAGATTTCATGCAGGGACCTCAAAATCACCTTTCGAGATGTAAAAAAACATATAGGCCAGGATCTGAAACATGACAGCTGTCACATTTATGAGGTGCTCTAAAGAGATGGCTATGTTGTAAATCTGGGGTAAAAATATTGAAAATTATCAATGTTACGAGTCTGCATTTGCAAAATTCTATGTGGGATCATAACTTTGTTGTTTTTATAATATTTTTGCACCAAATTTCAACATAGTCTTCTTATGACCCCACTGGATAAACAAGGGCAGAAAAGAATTTCAAGTCCTGCCCAAAAAGTGATTTTGTGCAGGGACCACAAAATCACCTTTCAGGAAAGATCTGCCTAATGAAGTGACAGTGTTCATGAGGTGGGGTCCCAAGAAAGGCATGTTGAAAATTTGGGCAAAAAATATGTAAAAATGCCTAAGTTATGGCACTAAGTTCAAATCGCCTTTGAAATACATTGAACTGCATACCTGTGTCTTCAGTTCACTGTCTGACTTTGAAATGTGAACATGTGTCTGTGGTCCAGAAAGAATTACGACGTGGACCCCCGATGGGTAAGTAAGGCCTTGGGGGGGTGCAGGCTGGTGAATGCTCAGTGGGAGTGGAGGGAGGTGGGTAAGGAATGGCCACAAAATACATTGATGGACTGTTTTTTTTTAACAGGTAAAAAATAAAGAGACTAATGATCTGGGATCATGACACTGGGGGATAGGGCACCCCCAGTATCACAGTTATGTGAGGAAGACAATGATCAACCTTTTTTTTTTCCACAGGTGAAAAACAAACAAACAAAAAAAAAGAAACAATGATCCACGACTGTGACATTGGAGGTTTAGGTGTCCCCAGTGTCAGAAAAAAGAACCGTGATCCCTGATCATGACACTGAGGGATTGGGCACCCCCATTGTCATTTCTATTGTTTCTGGGGCCAATCCTGACACTGGGAGAGTGTCAGAAAAAAGAAGGGAGATCCCTGATTGCAACACTGGGGGACTGGACACCCCCAGTGTAATTTCTATGGTTTCTGGGGGCTGATCATGACACTGGGGAATTGGGCACCCCCAGTTTCATTTCTATGTTTCTGGGTGGGGTGGTGGGTGCTGAGAGGGAGCATCATGTGGGGGAATTTCCATAATATCTAAAAAAGATATAAATAAATAAGTGCCGGCGGTCATGGCAGAACATGGCCCACTCCGCTGTGACCAAAATGGCCACCGCATGCTACTGCACATGCACGACTGCTAGTGTGTGTGCAGTACAGTGTGGCAGTCATCTTAGACATGATAGAGTGTGCTGTGTTCCGCCATGACCACCGGCACAGTGAAATAGTGCAGTGCTGCGGTCTAGGGACAACATGATCAGACTGCTTCACAGATGAAGAGGCGACTGTGATGCAATCCAACATGTTGTTTATTTGGAAGGAATGCGGCATCCTTTTACTCAATGATTGTAAAATGTCTGCATGGCTCCACCCACTGCAGCCTTAAAATTATTTTCAGGGTTGCCTGTACTGACTAAATGTAAATATTGGCCCATTTGTCAGGCCTCTTTCCATCTGCATGCAAGACAACTTTAAAATCATGGTGTCTTGCTATGCTTAGCCTCCGACCTTATGACCTATGGAGGGATGAAAATGAAAGGAGTTGTTTCCCTCCATGTACAGTGCTCCCTCTTTTATCTGCCAACTCCCGTACTTCCTAAGTTGCAGCAGATAAAAGGTTGTGGTGGAAAATAGAGGGTGGTAGTTTAAAGAGGAAATAACATTTCTGTAAAACAGGACAGGAGCTCACATTGGTGTTAAGCAGGGGTGGCAGATGGGGGGGGTGGATATAATGGAGGGAGCTCTGTACCACAGATACATAGAATTTGATGGCAGATAAGGACCGCCAGGCTCACCTAGTCTGCCCATTTTCCCTACCTGCTGCAAAAACCCCAAACCCTTCTTGATCTCTGGCTTTGTTCTGCTACCTATCGCTTGGGCACCCCTATGAAAATTCCACTCATCTTTGAATTCTCCTACCAAATTTTCCCCCACCACCTCCTCTGGGAGGCTGTACCATGCATCCACCACCCTTTCTGTGAAGAAATACTTCCTCATGTTACCCCTTAGTCTACCCCTTCCAACCTCATGTCATGACCCTTTGTTCTAGAAAATCTATTTTTCTGAAAGATGCTACCCTCCTGTACCTTATTTATGCCCTTAAGATATTTGAAGGTCTCTATCATATCCCCCTTCTTTCTCTCTCTTCTCCTCCAGGGTGTACAAATTGAGGTCCACCAATCTTTCCTCATATGACTTTTGGTGCATGCCTTGCACCATTTTTGTTGCCTTTCTCTGAACAGGCTCCACACTGTCTATATCTTTACATAGATGTGGCCTCCAGAACTGAACACAATATTCCAGATGAGGTCTCACTAATGATTCTCACTAATTATTTCCATAGAGGCGTCACAACCTCCTTCCTTTTGCTGGTGATACCTCTTTCTACGCACCCCAGTACCCCACTGGCTTTCCCAACAGCCTTGGCACATTACCATCATGTATCTGATTTACCCTGCCATTGATGTAGCTGCAACCTTTGCTCTATACTCCCCTCTGATTCCACTCCTGTCATACCCAGTACAGATGCTGAGGTGCATAGTGAGGGGTATCACCAGCAGAAAGAGGGAGGTGGTGTTACTTCTGTATAGATCACTAGTAAGACCCCACCTAGAGTACTGTGTCCAGTTCTGGAGACCACATCTCCAGAAGAACATAGACAGGGTGGTGGTGGTGGTCCAGAAGAGGGCAACTAAAATGGTGCAGGGTCTGCATAAAAAGCCCTGCAAGGAGAGACTAAAGGACCTCAGTATGTATACCCTGGAACTTAGGAGGAGGGGGAATATGATGGAGACCTTTAAATACATCACAGGGGTAAGTAAGGTATAGAAGGGAAATATTTTTCATAATCTAGAATGGGTAGATTCAGGAGAGATGTGAAGAATTACTTATTCACAAAAAGAGTGGTGGATTCTTGAAACAGCCTTCTAGCAGAGGTGGTGGGGGGTGAAAACAGTGGTGAGGTTAAAAAATGCATGCGATAAGCACAAGGATATCATAGTGGAAAGGAAGGGGGAAGGAGAAAGAGCTATAGATTGGGCAGAGTCTGCAGTAATAGTGTAGGTAAGGAGAAATGAGCAGACTAGATGAGCCAAGTGGTCCTTAACTGCCATCAAATACTGTTTTTTTATGTTTCATGTTTAGTGTTCTACAGAGTTCTCTGAAACATCCATTGTTTCAACATATACTCCCTAGACTGCCTTCTATGGAAAGTATGAGAGTTACTCTGGGTGGCATTTTTTACACTATTTAAACAATTAGGTCTGCTCCGACACCAGACCCTTGAAGTCAAAAATCCTTGCATTAGCAGTCCCAAGACTTTAATCCTCTCCCCATCTCTGATCTCATGACATCCATTAAACAAACTATCCTATACTCACAAAATATAAATGGTTTTAGTAACCCTGTAAGATGCACCAAAGTGCTAGCAACTATTAAGAAAATGTGTCCTCCTCTGTCCTGTTACAGGAGCCCCACCTATTGCACCGGGGACATCAAAAACTTACAAAACTGGGATCTCCTTGGTGATGGCTTCCTCCTACAGGCAGAATAAGTGTAGGGGAGTAGCTATACTTGTTTCAAAGTCTACACCATTGCAGGGTATAGGGTCATACACTGACTCCCAAGGGCAATTAGCGATAGCTACAGGCAAATATTTGTGTAAGATTTCCCTGGTCAGTATCAGGCTTTATTAAATACAGTATTACAGCATCAAAAGAAATACTATTAATTGGTGGATTATAACCATATTTTTGATCAGAAGGACACTACCAACCCCTCTCCCACAAGGGCACAGAATAAAGGAAGAGCTCTGCTCAAAGAAAGTGGATGGGTAGTGTGGTAGCGAAGATTCTTTATAACAGATTTAGACAGACAACTGTAATATAGTGCCTAAAAAATGCATATTCTGCACTTGTCAATTTATTGTCCAAAAACAAATAAAGAAAATAATGGATATTTACAAAAAGGAAAATAAGAGGGTGTTAATCCTTCACACCAAAGTAAATCATCAGGACATCATTCTTCTTCCATTAAGCATCAAAAATCAAAAGAATTCCTGAGATCTTCCTTCTTAACAGTGTGTAAATCTCCACGCTCAGCTCTTCTTAGCTCTTGCTCAGTCTCTGATCAGAAAGTAACTCACCATCTTCCATACTCTCTCCAAAAACTCTATCTCCCAAGCCCTCTGGTGGACATCCTTTTATGTTAGCGTGATGTAACATCAGAGGTCAGGTGACACCATAATTAAGAAGAAAATGGATTTCTGAACCTTGTTTATACTTTATAGACATTTTATGAACCATCTAGCAACATACTAGTCTTCTCATGAGCTAAACAAAAGCTTACCCAATGCAGCAAGTTAGCTAGAATAGGGCAGAAAGCTTAATTATAAGGTTGATGATGTCAGAGCAGTGACTAAGCACCTCCCACTCATGACATCACTCTCCTCTTGGTCCATAAAACCTGACATTTCTGGGGCTGCCAGCCCTATAGCAGGACCTATCTGATATCACTGCAGAACTGGGTAAATACTTGTTCTTTCTTTCAACATGTCTCCTTTACTATAAACTAGAAGGCAGAGTCCTTCCTCTTAGAAATGCAAACAGACAAGGGCATGCTCTTTTATCTGTTTATTTTTGTAAGGGGATGAATCTCTGTGCTAGAAACATCAAGGAAGTATTATAAACATATTTTAATTACTTATGAAGGACTAGGAGACACTTCTCATTTTGACTAAAATAATAATGTACATAAAACATAAAGAACAGAAAACCACTTCCAGGGCATAAATTGCTTTATAGCTTACACATATTTATTTTCCTTCTAGCAACCAACCTTGTCTGCTCCATAATTAACTTTGCAACAAACAGCTGTCGGCTGAAATCTTTTAGCCGTCGGCTGACATTTCAGTTTAGCCCTCATTTGTGCTGCCAGCTAGAGACATCCCCTTTTCTGTATCTAAACCATAAGCATTTCTTTATTTGGGGCAGCACAGGGCTCAAAAGCTTCACCTCCCTTCATTCTCTCTTGGGAGACTCATTTTTTAGCATTTCCTAACAGCGAGTGACTCTTACAATACTCGCTATAGAGAACAGAAGCATCGAAACAACAGGGGCATATTTCATACATTCCTTTGGGCTCTGCATTAATGTTTTCACTTCAGAGCTATATCTTATTCATAAGAAACTACTCCTGATGGTTAAATAATCTTTTCTTTATCTTCCCTGTTTTTCCTTCATGATCATGCACACGATCGCCAGCACAAATGTGCGAGCATGCGATCGTGCGAATGTGAGCACATCACGATCGCACAGCTGAGACCAAATTCAGCAAACTGCTTGCAACAGCAGAGGACCTCTTCTTTTCTTTAAGGCACCAGTTATATTTTACAGGAGCTGCTATTAACTGGGCACACAGGCATTTTTTATAACAGGGGATAGAAAAGAAAAGAGTTAAGATAACAGGTTGGCCACCCTGAGAGGGAAAAGAGAGGATAGTTAGAAAAGAAAGAAGAAAGGACAGAGTGAAAATAGAAAATAATAGGAGAATGCCTGTTTTTAAATCCTCATTCTGGCACAGGTAGACATATGGCTAACACTAAGCCTCTCAGTCTACAACTATACCCCATTCTCTAGCCCTCACCAAATTGATACCCACAGCAATTTGATACATATTTCAGCAGAACATATTGGGTTGGTAGCAGACTGTGAGATGTTACCTATATGTCTATCTGACCATGCCCCTTTGACATTAAAATTGCAGTTGGGACCACAGAGAAGCGACACACTCTGGCTTTTTAATAACTTGCTCTTGAACTCCCCAGAATGTCAAACTTTCATTGCAGATAACATTTCTAAAATTGTAGATGATAACTCACAGTTGCAGGTTACTAACAGTCCTGTGGGACACTTTAAAAAATGTCCATGGGGAGAACTTATCAGCTATGCCACCTGATTAAAACAAGCATTTGTCAATGCCAATTGTTAGCTGTTGGTATTGATGTTGTACTGGGTCTTGCTTGTACACATTTATACTATGTATTTACCCAGATAGAGCAGATGAGATGCGATATCTCATTTTTAGTGGCATCCTGCTTTGACACATTGACCTACCCAATGAAGTTATGCCACTAAGTTCAAAACCCCATAGAAGTACATTGAACTGGATACCTGATTTCCTCAGTTCATGGTATAGTATCGAAGAGTGAAGACTTCAGTGTCTGTAGTCCAGAGAGGATTACAGCGGTGAAACCCCGGTGAATAAGTAAGGGCTTGGGGTGGGATCAGTGGGTGCTGAGTGAGAAGGTTGGGTGGGGGGACAGTAAGAGCTGCAACAGAAATTGATAGACAGTTTTCTATTTTACAGGGTTAGTTTAAGCAAACAAACAAAAAATAACTATGAAGAAAGGTTTACTTTATTTCAGGTCTCAACACTGGGGGATTGGACATCCCCAGTGTCACCATTATGTTTGGGAGGGGTGGAGTGGTGGGTAGTAAAAGGGAGGGTCAGGTGGGAGGGGGCACAGTTATTTGCACAGTAACATTGTCCCGAGCCACGGTGAGGAAGATGTGGTAGTACATAGGATTACTTGTACAGTGGCAGTTAATGCTAATAGATGTTCACACAACATCATTGGGCTCAAATCAGTCTTGAAGTATGCATAAGAATCACTGTTGCCATTTGCAATCTTAAATGAGGCTTTAAATCCAAACAAGACAGCAGCAGGATTGCATGTATACAGCTGCTATATAGACGCACATGCTCACAACTGCTAAGCAAAGTTTCCAAGTCACCTATCCTAGTATGAGAGTCTCTCTGACTTAATAGTCCATCTCTCTTTTTGTATGTTTGAGGGGAGTGGGTGCTGACAGGGAGGGTCGAGTGGTGGGGGGGACAGTTATGGGAGCACCAGTAACGGACATCAAGGGATGGTTTTCTTTGTTATAGCAGGCATCTGAAAGAGCATGGGGCTCTTCCTGGATGTTTGAAATTCCTTAGCAGACTGATCATGACAGACCAGCTATGCTTGCTGAGTGGCATAGATCAAAGGAAAGAGCTGGCTCATAATTATGTCAGCTTTTTCTTTTGAAATACACAAAGTTTCCACCAAACAAGCCAGAACTGTGTCGTGATGATCAGCCTGGCTGATGATTGGTGTGGAACTGACACACCCCTTGCAGATTGCTCTGCATTGGACCGACAATGTCACACCTCTCAAAACTCATTCTCATAACAAAATGTTCACTGCAGACACATGCACAGTGAACTTAAAAATAAGAGAGAATTTGTCAGCAGAAAAGAACTGCTAGGCCCACCCATTCTGTCCAGATGGTCCCTGCCAAGTCTGTTGCTGCAGACCCTAACTGGTCACACTTGGTTTCAACAATCAATGTCTGAAATGAATGATCAGATCACTAGGACAGGGTTTAATTAAGCACTGCTGTTTCATACACAGTACAAAGAGCACTGCCCTGGCCCTGCTAGTGCTACACTTGTGGGCTTACGGTAGGGACTGAGCAGACTCAGTGGATCACAGGTCTCTTTATAACTTCAATTCTATGAGGACTTTCCAAAGGATCTACCTGCGATGCGTCTGCTGCTATTTTCAAAGCAGAAATATGTAAAAACCTGCTAGTCCATCTATTAGCTGGACTAACAGCGTCCAAAGTTTGCATCCAAACATGGATACAATTGCATTCAAAATGGTCCCATTTCCTAGTTGTGTCCAGTTTGGATGCAATTGCATCCATTTTATGCCACAAATTGTGACTTTTTATCATAAACAGATGCAACTTCTGAAAATCGCAGCAGGTCTGTCAAGATGCAAGTGGATGGATGCAAACACAGCTGCAACATACATTTGTTTCTGTGTCCAATGCTTTTAAAAATCCCTCCTATGTTTCCATTCTAACATATGTGTGTCATTATGTTATGTCTCCTGTATGGATCCATGTACCATTGATATTTTGTCTTATTTTTTAAAATAATTTCAGTGACTTCATGGTCAATTAATAAAGAATTGAAATCAAACTTAATAGCATCATTCTCCTCCTGGTACAACACTGTTCTGGTTCCCAAGTCACCGGCATCTATGACCAGGAAGAAGTCTGGAGAAGTACAGTTTCTCTTATTTTCTATTTATTTCTTAATATGCAGGAAGCCAATCTCTTGTTCAGCATCCAATTCCCATGTATTATGTTATTGTCTTTAATGATACAAAGCCTCCTGAATACTCACCATCTGTTGGATGAACCAACCATACCATTTGTACAGTTCAAGAAACTTCTCAACTTCCTTCACTTTCTTTAGTCTTGCAAATTCATTGATTATCTACACTGTGTCTAGTTCTGGTAGTTCCAAACCGCCAGTGACTGTGTGTCACAAGAATTAGATTTCTGTCATTAGGACACTGATTTTTATCCTTCAAAGGCAAACCATGCTTATACAGCTACTGTTACACTTACCTTAGATTCATCCAAATTTCTTTTAAACTCTTATAATATATAAGGGATAAGCAATGGGGACAAGTGGAACACATGATTTATCTGCACAGGAGCAGTTTGACCTCAGGTAACCTCAAGAGCGATGTAAGCCAGTCGTGAGGTGTCCGCGGTCAAACTGCTCAAGTGCAGATAAATTATGCATTCCACGATGTCTCCATTGCATATTTCATTTATGCAATATGGATGCTTTTTTGGATGCAGTTATTTTTTCTCTTTCTGTGGATTTTTTTAAATGAAATAGGAAGGATTATGTACTGGTCTACAGTGTGTTAATGAGCACTTCGGAAGAGCTCACTGGGGACAGATACATGGTTGCTAGGGACTGCATGTCCTTACATTTACAGCAAGTGTTATTATTGGTTTGAAGTTCTTTGTGAGAGGGCCAGAAATTTTGGAAAATATGGTGTCTTTGTCTCTTGCTTAGCAAACGTTATAGGTAGTCTGTGTAGTGTGGACATGGCTGTTGGTTACCTGGCTTATCCTGCTCATTTATCTGGCTGATCCTACATTTTACAGTCTGCTTTATTTTTTTTTATTTGTGAACGAGTAACTGACCGAGTGTATTTTGAGTGAGTGAGTGACTGAGCGAGCGTGTGCGCGTCAGGTGAGATACCAAGAGCATGTAGTTGGACACTATATTCTCTAAGAGTGCTGTGGTGAGGGGAGCCCAAAGGAGAGATAAGAAAACAATGTAAATAAAAAAAAAGGAGCTGCACCAGATTGTGGGCACATTGAGAGAGTTGTATGGTGAAGTCAGTGTTTCTTTTTCACTGCTGAAACTTGGTTGGCAGTGGGCAGGGGGAGTGAGGGTGAATGCTCTTTGTAGCAGGAAATTTGCTGACTAAGCAGTGCTGACAGGCTGGCAGAGGGGGAAGGTGCTGGGTACTGTGACTGACATCAAGGCGTTGAATAAATCATGGTTGATTGACGTTAAGGTGTTGAATACATGGTAGTTCCATGATGTATTCAACACCAGTGAGAATAAATGGATTTATGTAAGTGGTTTGGTGCCCACTCCTATTGCATAAATAATAACACCATCCATGTAGGCAAAACATGTTTTGTATTGAATTTCATGAAATACCTCATCCATAATCTGCTGGAAAGTAGTGGATACTTTCTTCAGTCCAGATGGTTGGACTACAGACTAGGGTTACTCAGAATCTGCTGATTGCATTCTATCATGCAATTGTTGGAGAATCTGAACCTCTGATTCCAACTCCAACTGCATTCCAATGCCAGTTCAGAATTGGAAGTTCCAGTTCTGTGTACAACTCCAAATGGTGCACTTAAAATAACCTCCTCACACTCAGTAAACCCTTAGGAGCCCCTAGTGTACAGAAAGTACTGGGTGGCAGACACTACCAGATACTTTATTAGGTATATGGTAGTGGTGGCTACCCAGGGCTTTCTATCAGTTGGCCACCACTCAGGAAGAAGGTTGCTGGGTAAGGGTAATCTAGGAGACATGGCCGTACACCCAGTCAGTTGGACCTGATGGTGGTACTAATTGGACATGTACATCATTAGCTGCTAGAGTAGCTTGGCAACCCCACTTTGTGTTGAGTTGAATGAGCTATAGAAAATCTGCTCCCTGCCTCCCCCCCTCCGTGCATAGCATTTCCATTACATTTGGTATTGAATGTAGCCAGTGGAGTAAAATATTACTTTCAGCCATTCTGTTAAGGTGGGCAGTTATCTTTTTTCCATTTGTTTGGATCATGTAATAGTATATAGTAGAGCATTGTTTTGTATAGAATTCCACCTTTTTCAGAATGCTGTTGTACCACAGTTCAGATTTCACAGAATGTGATTTACCCTTCTGTGGTACAACAGCATTCTAAAACCTCTAGAGACTGCACAAGTCAGTTTCATTCTGAAAGTGAAAGAGCCATAGTGCGCACATTTCACATAATACTATACACTATAAAAAATATGGGATGTGCAACCTTATGCACAACCAGAGTGTTCTACCAACTTGGGGTTCTGATTCCCACAGACCTCTTGAGCTATGCTCGTGAGGTCAGAGGGAATCAGAACCCCTCTGTTGCAGAACACATTGATTGCACATAGCTGCCTATTCAGAATTCTCTATATCTTGTTGTTCCATGTTATAGGGGACACACAAATGCCTGACTCAGAATATATCATTTATCTTTATAAGTGAGAGGGCATGACCATAACTAATAAATGGTGAAGCCATGAGGGAGTCATGAATGACCTACCCCTTTACAAGTGATGATGAATGTCATATATTGAGTCAGCAAGAAGCATCAGACAATCTAGCAATACACAAATACATCATCAAAAAGATTTTCTCCTCCATGTATTCACTTTTCACCATGGAAAACCCTCTGACCGAACCCAACATTAAGCCCAATAAAAGGCTTCTTCAGGGGAGTGGGTTCTTGGTATCTTACTGGTTATGGCTCATTCTAGCAAAGCAACTGTGACTGGTTTGTTTATCTCTTTTTAAATAGTAGATAATCATACTCCACAGTAGGTTGAGGACTGCTGTGTAGAGCACAGAATTGTATTGAACAGATCCCCTAGCAAGGAGCTGAATTATTAACTACTGTTAATAAAGGGAGGAGAAAATCTTTTTGAATATAGACTTTTGTGTGTGGCTGGTTTTTCCTGGTACTTCTTGCTGATTGGACTTTGCCCACCAGCCCCAAGAATGAATGATGTTGCTTTGATTAAGAGAAGGGTACCCATCTGGATTTCAATTTCCCTTTTTATATATTGAGTTAGGCCACTGTGTGTCCAGTTTATAAAATGTATTTTAAATTGTAAAGCTTTAAATTAGCTTTTTTTAAGATTTTTCTGCATCTGTTTGATTGCACTGCTCTGTTTTTTGTTCAGCAGAAGCCACTGTGATGCCATCAGACATTGTGCTAGCTGCACTCCCATTGGTGTAGGGTTCTTTTGTGACATTCCAAGAGATGATAAATGCTGAAAATGCTTTCAAATTGAGATAAATTATTCATATTCATTTAAACTATTTCAGTGCCTTAAATTAATCATTTTTCTGTAAGGACTGTCTCTCACCTACATTGTATAACTATATTTATATTCTTTATCATGGCCCATCAAGACATAAAGTAAGTTTCCCCTTTAATACATTCAGTGCACATCCCCTTCCTTTCAACAACTATGGTAGTTGTGAGTAAGTTTCCCCTTTAACACATTCAGTGGCCACCCCCTTCCTTTCAACAACTATGGTAATTGTGAGTATCAGCAATCACCCGTAAGAAGGCAGAGTTCCTGTCCGGGGAGATTGCTGCAGCTCAGAATTGACCAGCTCATTTCTTTCGAACTGTGGACAGACTGTGCAATCCAGCCTGTCTGCAAGTTTGAAGTGCATTTTCACAAGATAAGTGTGATGAGTTTGCTTGTTCTTTGCTGATAAGGTGACCAACATCAGGGTGGAGATCCGATCAGCTCATCCTATGGGTGTTGTCAGTGTTCGGTGCATGGTTATTACTCCTCAGTTTTCTTGGGCATACTTTGACCAGCCAGAGGTCATGGATGTTGTACAGATTGTCCAGAGTATGCGGCCGGTCTGCTGTAGTTTGGACCTGGTCCCAACATGCCTCATAATGGGGTGTGTGGCTATCATCAGCCCTGTCCTTTGGTGTTCCCTGGAGTCAGGTGAGTTTCCAAACTCCCTGAAGGAGGCGGTGGTAACACCCCTCCTTAATAAATCCTCCATTGACCTGAATTGTCCTGCTAACTACAGGCTAACTACAGGGCAATCTCTAACCTTCCCTTTGTAAGGAAGGTGATTGAATAAGTAGTCACGCTGCAGCTGGAGAACCACCTTACCATCCACAACATCTATGATCCTCTCCAGTCCAGTTTCTGGAAGAGGCATAGTACCAGAGATCGCTCTGGTTTGGGTGCTCAATGATCTCCTGATAGCGAGAGATCAGAAATACAACTCCATCTTGGTGCTGCTTGATCTCTCGTATGCCTTTGACACAGTGGATCACATATTTGTTCTGAACCATTTGGGTCAAAATATGTGGAGTATAAAAACAGAATACTATATTTGGCTTTCTTGGGTATTAACTCTACTTTTGATAACATTAGTAGAGAGATTTTATGGCAAATATTAGAAGATTTGAATATTAATGCAAAATGTTTGTTAATATTGAAAATGCTACATTCAAATACCTCAGTTAGGCTGGCCTGTTGGAGCTTAGGGTTGAGGCACTGGACGCCACACCTCATGCCATGCCGGTGACCTGGGGTTGGGAATGAGCCTGGGCTGCTGGGTGTCGATGGGGGGAAAGAGACTGAGTGTCCGAAGGACTGCTGTCTCTTCCCGGGGAGGGTTGGGGAGATGACCACTCAAGGAGTGACCTCTGGCAGAGGCTGGAGGTTGCCAAATGTAGTGTAATAGTGTATGCCAGGAGAGTGGAGCCATGGCAGTACATTGCCTTGATAGCCAGGCTCCAGAGGGGGCATAATTAAGCACACAAAAAAAACCCTCCGCCGATAGGCAAAGGTGTCTCCCTCCACAGTCCACACTCCCAGAAACAGACTCGGCCCCTCTGCTGTGTCCCCCTCTTTCTGGCCCAGTGTCTCAATACTTACAGAAAGAGCTCTCTGGGCAGGGGTGGCCCTTCCTTGAAGGGTAGACCCGGGGGATGCCCAGAGCTGGAGAGGAGCTGATAGGGTAGCCGAGCCACGTAGGGAGGTAGAGCTTGCATTCCGGAGGTCACTAGAGAGATTTCGGTCGTAAGGTAGGGGCAAAAAATAGAGTTTGAAAAAAAAATACCTCAGCTAGAGTTGGGGCAACAAGACAAGGGATATTGACTGATGAAAATCATATAGATAAGGGAGTAAAACAAGGTTGCTTATTAGCACCACTACCGTTTGCAATCTGTATTGAAACACTGGTAAAAGAGTTAAAGAAAACTGATATACAGAGTCTGCAGATTAATAATCAAAATAGACAAATTTTATTGTATGTGGATGATATTGTACTATTATCAAGAACGTTGATTGGGTTGAGAAGAGGTTTGATTAGTACTGTTGAATACCTGGAAACCCTACATTTAAAGGTAAATGCAGCAAAAAGTAAAAAATGGTTTTGGGGAAAAAGAGAGAAGCAGCTGCAAAATGGATAATTAAAGGCTTGGACATTGAACAAGTTACAAAGTTTACATATTTAGGGGTAACATTTAACCAAAACAGAACTTGGAAAGATCATGTAGATAGAATAAAAGAAACAGGAATAGTCTCGGTGAAAGCCATAAATAGATTTGCAAATCACTTTGGTGGGAACTCCTTCACTGCAATGAGAACAGCTTTTGAAGCTAAAATAAACAACCAGTTTCTGTATTGTAGTGAAGTATGGGGATTGGAAGCTAATATAAAGAATATAGACACGGTGCAAAACTTTTTTATTAGACTAGTATTAGGTCTACCAAAGGATACCCCAACTGCAATTCTTAGATTAGAATCAGGGATAGGCAGAGTGGAACAAGTGGTATATAATAGAGCTCTGAGTTACTGGGAAACAATAATAAAAATGTAAGATTTAAGGTTGCCCAAACAATGTTGGGAAGGAACCAAATGGAAGGGTTATTTATATTCATGGTTTAATGTACTTAATAATAAATTGAAACATTTTGGCATTTAGCCAATTTGGTTACAAGAACATAAGGAATGTGTGAATATGTATGTGAAAGAGGCAAGACAAAGGATGGCAGTATAGCCTAGAGGTTAGAGGAATGAGATGTGAACGAGCTTGGTGCATCCAGCAGACCGGACCTGAGTTTGAGTCTCACAACCTCCACTTGCATACTGTGTGACTCTGAGCAAGTTACTTAGCCGCCCAGTGCTCCCAGGTCACCCCTGAAAACAGGCACTTGTGCCTAGTGGGCCTTACCCAGTTACCAAAGACTAAAATAAAAAAAAAATTAAAAATAAATAAAAGGGTAGGCCCACTAATTATAGATAACACCGCTATTATTTCAGATAAGGTTACTGCTATCGAATTTAATAAGTATTTCTGCTCAGTTTTTGAGCAAGTTATAGAGCCTATACCATTAGTTAATACAGGTACAAAGCTTAATTATTCCATTACATCTCATGAAACACGTAAACTCCTAGATACAGTAAAAAAAACAACAAGTTCTGGTCCAGATAATATAACCTCTAAATTTCTTATAGGAACATCTGACCTTATTGCTATTCCACTTATCATTATTTTTAATAAATCACTAACTGAATCCAGGGTCCCTTTGGATTGGAAAACAGCCATTGTTACTCCAATCTTTAAAAAGGACTACACTGTAAAGCTGAAAATTATAGACCCATCAGTCTCATGTCTATACCCTGTAAACTATTGGAAAAAAAAGATTAAACTACTAATTGAAGAAGAAATGCAGTCTTTGAACATAGGAGATATTACACAGCATGGATTTAAATCAGGTTACTCATGTACAACCAACTTGCTGTCTTTTTACAACATGATTAGCAAAAATTTGGACCTCAATATTCCAGTTGATGTCATCTTGCTCGACTATAGTAAAGCTTTCAATAAGGTATCACATTCTATACTGATAAACAAACTAACTAATCTGGGGTTTTCACACGGCATTGTATCATGGGTTCATAGTTGGTTGTATGACAGAACCCAGAGTGTTAGGGTGAACGGTGAACATTCGGAAAGAAAAAAGGTGTCTAGCGGTGTTCCCCAGGGCTCTGTTCTGGGACCCATACTGTTTAGCATCTTTATTAGTGATCTAACTAGTTCATCAAATAATACAATTTCAAAATTTGCAGATGACACCAAGTTGGGTGGATGTGTTGACAGTGACATAAATAGAAATACCTTAAAAAATGATCTTGCTAGGACTGAACGCTGGGCAAATGTCAACAGAATGTCCTTCAATGTGTCAAAATGCTCGGTACTGCACGTGGGTAATAAAAATCCTAAACAAACATATTGTCTTAACAATATTACTATTAGGGAATCATTTGTAGAAAAGGACCTAGGAATACTAGTAAACAACAAATTGTCATCTACTGATCATTGTAATAAAGTAGCTAACCACGCTAATGCTCTTCTCCGTAGAATTAATAACACATTTGTTCTTAAA
This sequence comes from Neoceratodus forsteri, assembly GCA_016271365.2. NCBI lineage: Eukaryota > Metazoa > Chordata > Ceratodontiformes > Ceratodontidae > Neoceratodus > Neoceratodus forsteri. The sequence continues at coordinate 1,271,798,603 of CM057453.1, forward strand.
ACAGAGGAATGCATTATGTCTCTTTATAAAACACACATTAGACCTCATATGGACTATGGATCACCCTTTTGGAATCCCTATTTGATTGCGGACATTACTAGAATTGAACGGGTCCAGAGAAGAGCTACAAAAATCGTACCACCTCTCTCACAATTAGACTATGGAACTAGGCTCCATAAAATGGGACTATATTCACTTAGACTTAGAAGAACAAGAGGTGATCTTCTCCAGCTCTTCAAGATCATCCACTCTGCTACCTTAATGGATTTATGTGGACTGTCTTTCACATCGAGGAAAATTGTAGCAAGGAACCATAATAAACAAATAGGAGTTGATCGAGCAAAAACAAATAAAAGGCAATAATTTTTTACAGTCAGAGCCCCTAGAATTTGTAATTCCTTACCACAGGATATCATTGACTGTAAGAACATAAAAATCTTTAAAACTAAACTTGATAAATGGCTCCTAGAAACAACATGAAAGGTACAATGATCCACAAAGTGTGGAGGACAACCTCGATGGGCTTCGGCCTTCTCTTGTCCATTAACCGAGTAACCGAGTAAATAAAAGGATGGTAAATGTGTACTACCAAACCGAAATGAGGAAAAAAAGAGTTTCTGCCTAGTATGAAATTATATAAGAGGTGGAAAACATATAAGAAAGTAGAACTCTATCTTGAAGTGGTAGAAAATAAAAGAGATTGGAATATGATCTGCCTATCAAGATGGGGTGATCAAGAAACAAATGTGGTGGAATAGTTATTGGACTGGAACCAGTGGTGATGAATTCTGTAAATGTGACATAAATGAAAAAAGAACTGTGACTCATCTGTTGTTGTACTCTCCATTATTGTTTAAGGGAAGAAAAGAAATTTATATTACCCTGTATTAAAATCATGATACAACAGAGGATAAATTAGGGATTTTGCTGTTTTCAGAAAAACAGGCTAATTTTTATGCGGTGGCTAAATTTGCACATAAGATGTTTTTTATGCTGGGTTTGTAATAGGTGTTAACTCTATTATGCAGATTTGATTTTAACATTAGTATGTGATAAACTGTGTGTTTTATACATGTTTTTTGTCATAATAAAGAATCAATCAATCAATCAAGCCTTTGACACCTTGAATCATGGGGAGTTGCTGGAGTGCCTGCAGAGTATCTGTGGCCTATCAGGGATGGTCCTCAGATGATTTTAATCTTTCCTCACTGGTAGATCACAGAGGGTGGTGTCTGGGATGTATTCCTCAGACTCATTTTCTCTGCCATGTGGGATTCTGCAGGGCTGTGTGCTGTCCCTAATGTTGTTTGTGGTGTATATGCTGCCATTGGAAGACATTGTGAGATGATATGGACTGAGGTTTCACTGTTATGCAGATGACATCCACCTGTACCTGTCTTTTGTGCCAGACCAGGATAGTGCGGTCTTGGTGTTTAACAGCTGCCTCACAGAGATTCAGGATTGGATAAAGGCTAGCTGGCTGAAGTTGAATAAGACCGAGGTGTTGGTAGTGGATCCAGGTCACCAGATAGAGGAGTTGGTGGTGGGGCCTCCCTTGGGGCTTTGGCTTGGGGGTGACCAGTTGCTGTCCTTCAAATGGGTGCAAAATCTGGAGGTGATTCTTGATGATGGGCTGATTATGTGGTTTCAGGTGTTGGCAGTAGTCAAGTTCTCCTTTTACCATCTGAGGAACATCACCTGGGTTAAGTATCTTGTTCCATCTAGTGACCTTCCAACGTTGATCCACGCCTTTGTGACCTCGCGCCTGGACTACTGTAACTCCCTTTACCTAGGGTTTCTGGGGGTTGATATCTACCACTTGAAGCTAGTGCAGAATGTGGCGGCCAGGTTGCTGATGGGAACTCCTTGTTCAAGTCACATCTCATCTGTGCTGTGCGAGCTGCACTGGCTGCCAATTCAGTGATGGATCACCTTCAAGGTTGAGTAACTGACCTATAAAGCCCTACACAGACAGGGTCTGGGCTCTCTGCAAGAGCTCCTGAATCCTTACTGTCCCATCCAACCACTCCACTCAGCCAAAGAGGGGTTGCTAGAGGCTTCCAGGGTACAGCTGAAAACTTCAGGGTCATAAGCTTTTATGAACAGGGCCCCCACCCTGTGAAACTCTCTACCTCATTGGATTCGAGAGTGTCTGACCATGGAGAGCTTTAAGACAGCCTTAAAAACCTACTTATTTCAGCTCACTTTTGGTGATATTCTGCAGTGAAGTGCTTAATTTTATGGGAGTGTAATAGTCTTCTTACAGAAGCTTGATCTGCATTTTTTATTATTTTATTGTTTTATTGTGTTTTTATTAACTAAAATGTGTTAAGTGCTTTGATACTTGTGAACTGCACTATAAAAACAAAGATTATTATTATTATTTGCCCATCCCCCTTGAAGATGTGTACAAACCAATGTCCATATATTTCTCCAACTGTTTAATGTTACAGATCCCAATGCCTGCTGTATTATTGTCATCCAATGCTTTCACTGGCAAAGTCAATGAAGGCACAGATGAGTCGGGGTCGCTAGGGGAGAAACTGAAATGTTTGTAGTACCATTAGGGTATGGTAAGCTAAGGTATTTATTTTTATATAGTGCCCCATCCAAACAGCTTAAAGCACTTCACAGCGCTCAAACTATTACAATAAATACATTTAATAAAGAACAACAGTATAAATTAATAACTAACCTAAAACAACAAATGTGTGCTATTCACCTCATTTAAGTCAAACACTAATCTAAACAAATTGGTTTTCAGTCCCTTTTTAAAAACCACCACTGAAGTCAAACTCCTCAGTTAATATGGTAAGTAATTCACAGGCAGGGGACCACCACTGCAAAGGCTCTTTCTGTCTCCTGACATCTTTAGGTGAGCCCCTGGGATGATGAAAACTTACACTCAGTTGGCAGAGGGATCAGTCAGGAGCATACCAGGCTAAGTGGTCTTTAACATAGTCCATCCACAATCTGTGCAGGGCTTTGTAAGTTAACAAGGGCTGGATTTTCTGCTGGTCTCAAATCATCACAGCTGTAGAAACAAACTTCACTTGTGGAGCTGCAGTTTTCCCTGCATGCTCCATATTCTCAAAGCAGGAGCCAGTTTATGTCTGGCTCCTCCAGTTTATGGCAGCTTGCAGCTGGTTTTTCACCACAGCTGCACCAAAATGGAGCCTTATGGAGCCAGACATACCATCTCCCACAGCGGCAGAGGCTGAAGATAGGGACGTCTGCAGGTGCAGAGATTTCAGTCCTCGCTGGCAGCTGCAGAGTGAGATGTAGTCCCAAGAGGGCTGATATCTAGCCCAAGATCCTGCAGAGTGTGTGCCACCTAACTGGGAGCCAGCGCAGTTGCTGCAGAACAGGTGTTATACGGTCCAAGTAGGAAGATTTGGAGATCAGTCAGGCTGCCTGACTGTATATTCCAAGAAAAGGGATTAAACGGATAAAACCAGCACAACTCCTAATTATGGTAATTAGGCTGAAGTGGAACTAAAGTTCCAAAACAAAGTTAAAGCAGGTTTTATTCATTTTTTTTAATTGACACATTTTTACATATCCATATATCAACATATGTAAACTGTATTGATGTACTGTATATCATTACAGCAAATATATAGTGACCATTGTTAAACATATATTGATAATAATAAGTTGCAAAAAATGTTGTTAATGCTCCAGTTAGGGTCAAAGTGACAAAAGTTGGGAAATGAGGTGTTAGGGTTTACCTAACACCCCAACCTCCCAAACCAGGCAGCAGAGCAGGTGTAGGGGTGTGTCTTGGGCTTCTCAAGACTAATGCTCACCCCATTCCATCTGTAAATAAGGTAAGATGTGTGGACTTCATGAGAATGGGGTGAGTGTTAGACTTGAGAAGCCCAAGGCACACCCCACACCTACTCCTCTGCCTGGTTTGGGAGAGTGGGGTGTTAGGGAAACCCCAATATCTCATTTTCCAAATGTTGTTGCTTTGATCCTAATTGGATCATTAACAAAGTTTTTTGCAACTTAGTTCCTTACTTTTTGAGATAATATAATAGTATCCTTATTTTACTGTGGGAGCACAGGGTCCTTGGAACCCTGCACTCCCATCCCTCTGTACATGTGTATATGTATGTAGTTGTGGAAGGGCACCGAATTGTCTGCATAGCCATCTTATTACCCCACATCATGTACCTGGTACAGAAAATTTTCTAATCCCCAACAAAACTTAATTCTATGCAACTGCAATGCCATTCTGCAAAACAGATGTGAAAACACATTTTGGTCAGGATTTGAAAAATGACAGCTGTGCCATACATGAGGTGGGGTAATAAGAAGGGTATGTTGAAAATCTGGGGTCAAAATATTTAACATTTTTGAAGTTATGAGCGGGCATAGAGAAATTGCAATGAATGGTCATAACTTACACAATTTATTTCAAATTTTGACCCCAAATTTTGAACATAGTCTTCTTATGACCCCACCTTATAAACCCCATAGGTGAAAATGTTCAAATCCATGTAAAAATGCCATTCCATGCCACAGGGGCAAAAACACACTCTGGCCAGGATGTGAAAAATGACAGCTGTACTGTTCACGAGGAGGTGTGAAAAAATGGTTATGTTGAAAATTTGGATTCAGAATATTGAAAACTACCAAAGTTATGCATGTGCATAGAAAGATTTCAATGAACAATCATAACTTGCCCATTTTTAAGAATTTATTTACCAGATTTTTAGCATGGCCTTTTTGGGATGCCACCTCATGATCACTGTGGTGAAATTTCATTATTCAGTCCCAAAAGGTGATTTCTTGCAGTGATCACAAAATCACCTTCTGGGCCTGATTAATGAAATGACAGTGTCAGTGTTCATGAAATGGGTTCCCAAAAAGGCCATGCTGAAAACTTGGTGAAAAAATTTCTAAAAACTGGGAAAGTTATGCACATCTATTCAAAATACCATTGAAATACATTATATGGCACTTACCTTGATTCCTTAGTTCACAGTTTGGCTTTGAAGAGTGCAGTCATGTCTCATTCCATAGAAGATGACAGCCTATGATCTCTGGTGGTAAGAATAGGGTAAGGGGATGTGAGGGGTGGGTACTCAGTGGGAGGGTCGGGATGGGGAGGAGATGTCAGTGGTGAGGAGTGACTGTTTTCTTTTTTTAGGTTAAAAAAATAAAGACATCGGGGGACTGTTTTCTTTTTACAGAATACAATTAAAGAAATATTTTGGGACACTGAGGGTGGGCTCCCCAGTGTCCCACATTGCTGGGGGTCTCTAAATGCTGACACAGGGATTGGGCCCTTGATGTCGGCTACTTATTTAAACAATGGGCTGTGGGGGGGGGAACCCGACACTGGGGGTGGGCATCCTGGCATGGAATTATATAAATAATATTAAATATAAATAAATAAATAAAACAAAACAGGGACTACGGGATGGTGATTGGAGGGTGGGGGGTGCCACTAGTCACCAGGGAATATATTTTTAATTTAGGGGGACAGTGACCAGGGAGTGAGGGGTGCCACTAGACACCAGTGAAATGGAGGCTCACAGCTCACACTGCAGCCAGCAGCAGGAGTTCAGTTTTGGCTGCAGAACTAAAGAAAATCTTCTGCTGTCATACAAAGAAGATGGTGGAAGGCTCCTCTTGCTAAGCTGGGCACCCAGGATTTCAGGTGGCCATAAAAAGTATTTCTGCCCCTAATTGTGAAAAATAAACACCCGAATCTAGCTAAAGGGTTCTGGTGTTTGATTTTATTTATTTATTTATTTCGGATTCAGATTAATACCTTTGAGCCAAAATGGGCTTGTTTACAAAGGTTCCAAGTCACAGTAAACATAACAGGAGATGAATACAAGTAAAAATCATATATGATACCATATACTGGTCACTTTACACAGAGGTTGAGGTTACATAAGCAACAGTTATAGACAAAGGAATAAGTGCAAAAAGGTAGACAGGATACACTGGAGCATTTTGTTGCAGAAAAGTGCAAAGGAGGGGATAACATCAGCACCCTGGGGTGCGGCACGATGTTTAAGTGGTAACATGTTACATCTATAGGCAAGCAATTTTCAATGCAATAGTGGAGCAGATTTAGCAGCCAGAGAAGGTTTTATTAATGGTACAGCCAGGGGTTGTTAACAGAGGGTGGGGAAGGATAATGGGAAAACAGAGTCAGTTAGGTGGGGGCATATGGCAGAGGAAGAGGGTGAATACTAGTAGACATACCTAGGTGAGAAGGGATAGGGTGAGGCAGGCGAGAAAGGGGACAGGGTTTGAAGGTGGACAGGAGAATGGGCCATGCTGACAGGGAGGTAAATGGGTGAAACCATCAGGGTGATAGTATGGAGGTCATGCATAGAAAAAGGGGTGGGGAGTAAAACCAGGATATATGTTAGGGACAGCAGCCGCAGGTCACATTACGTGCCAGCTAAGAATTTAGCCCTTGTCTGAAACAGCTGAGCATGGTGCATTCAATTAGGGTGATGGGTAGCTCATTGTACCACCTGGGTCCTCAGTAGTACAGTGATTTCTGAGCCAGCTTGGTACGTTTGAATAGCACCTGGAGACCCCCTTTGGTCGCACTCCTTGTCTTTTTAGTGGATTGTGCAGTTTTAAAGAGGCTGCTAGTAGACTCAGGCATGATTCCTAGTACTGATTTTTTGGCCAGCAAGCAGATCTAGTACTGCACCCTGAGGAGAAGAGGGAGCCACCCTGTCTCACTGTATAGTGAGCATGTGTGGGTCAGATTATTTGCTCCTAGGGTCAGACGGCAGGCCTTATTAAGGAGTGTTTTTACTTTCTTAAGGGCAGTGTCAGAACCCACTGCATAGATTAGCAGACCATAGTCAATGGTGGCTAGGACCAAGCTGCTTGTGGCAAGCTTTAGGGCAGCAGGAGACATCAAGTATCTGTGTTGATAGAGGACACCCAGTTTTAAGTTTGCAGTTTTAACAACATGATCAATGTGGTTGTTGAAACTTAGTGTTTCATTCAGGTGAACTCCCAAGTACTTGAAAGTAGGAACTTGTAAAACAACAACATTTTTGTGTGTTTTCCAAGCATTTTAGTTTGTGGAAAAAAACAGGATGGCTGCTCATGAAAAAGGAATTTTTCTGGTGCAAAAGGATTGGCTTCTCATGAAAAAGAATCCTTTTTCATGAGGCCAAATCCTTTATCGAACTTTATACCTCTATCCTGAAAAATTATCTTCCCATTGAAAACAATGGGAACTTAAAAACTGAATAGCTTTGCAACAGATTAATGTTTTTTCACCAAAGGAATTCATGGCAGTTCTGTTTCCCAACCTGTTTCTACCATAAACAATCACACCAAAATTCCATACCATCTAGGCAGAAAGTGATGAGGAAAAAATGCAAAAAATGGTGACTTTTAAGGTTTTTGCACTATCCGGATCTAAGAATCTGTACATCCGACAGGATTGAAACTTGCCACATCAAAAGATCTATCCCATGGGACAGTGCATGTCCAATGTTGTGTAAATTCATTGATATGTTGCAAAGTTATTAAAGTGCAAAATGTGTGGTTTAACATTAAACATGCTACTCAACCCTAACTATAGTGACACTATCGTGCCACTATAATTTGTCAAATGCAAACATACATTTACCAATAAATATAGAAAACCCAAATATTGTATGTCAACAATATATGTTTATGTTGATATTTTATATATAAATATATTAAAATGTGATATTTGATATATAAAAATGATATGGCATATTTACTTCTAAATTACAAACCCATGAGAAGTCTTATTTATTTCCAATATACTCTGTGATACACTTTACTCCATGATTAGTCCTGTAGACCTAATTTGTATTTAACTCTTGCAATTTGTTTAGTGAGAGCCACATTAGTTAAACATGCAAATATCACATTAAAAAACATATTTTAAAATGTTTTCTCATTTGCAAATTCTATATACCAAATCAAAGTTTAAGCATGTCTTTTGTTATATTTTCACTAGTGCTAGACCTGATTTTAGGATATAAAATGTACGCCAAATTATATCAGCCAGCAGAATGATACAATCTGTGCATATAAATTAATAATTTGCAGTCCAATCAAACTGTTGCATAATTGCTGTAATTTTTTTTGGGGGGATTTTTAAAAATATCTGATGCAGATGCAAGTACATGCAGTGTCTGCATCTTCATTTATCCACTTGCGTCCAGGGAACCCTGCTCCTGTTTTCAGAAGTAGTGTCCATTTAAGACAAAAAGTAACAATTTGCAGTAGAAAACAAAGACAATTGCATTTATTTTTGGACACACATTTTGTACACTGTTAGGTCATCTATAAATGACCTAACAGGTTTGGGTGCATTTCTGCTTTGAAAATAGGGTTAGATGCATCTTGGTCAGATTATTTTGGAAATCCTGCCCTTGTGCTTTAACATTGTTCAAAACATGCCTCAATAACAGTTTCTGTAAAAACAGGCTTACACAAATTCAAATAAATGTAATTGCAGTTGCAGTTCTCAGGAGTTGTATACTTTGTAATTTATATACCATTTTAATGTTGATGCAGAAAATAATGTAACACAATATCTAAAATATGCTAAGTAAATGTAAATACAGCATCTGAGGTCCCGTTTCATGCTGCTGTTGAGTATTAAATACACGAAAAATTTAAAAGCAAAATATGACACAGCCAAGGATTGTTACGTGTTTACACTGAACCTGTACAAACAGTACAGGTTTCATATGATACTTTTGTACAGGTTTAATTGTAAAAGAAATGAGTCAGAGAAACAGATTGTTACAATCAAATGAAACTTTTACATTACTGTTACAGTCATAATTCTTAAGTTGTTCTTATCAAGTGATTCACAGCTGCTAGGGCTTTGTTTCCCTTGTACTTCAAGTTTCATTTAATTTTTTTTTTCAGATAACTTTTTCTCAGCATCAGCAGGTACTGTACGCATGCCCTACTGCTATTGACATGATGTTCAAATCTGTGTCATACAAATAAAATAAACTATGGGGTGGTATGTGTAACAAGAATTTTACACACACATGAGGTGTTGGGTGCCACATAAACCCCAAGAGCGAAGCTAGAAGGGTTTATTTAGACACCCAACACTGAGGGTGTGTGTTAAATTTTAGTTTACACACACCACCCCATATTTTATTTTATATAATTGCTGGGTGTCCCTTTTTCACCACAACAATTATATAAAATAGCACAGGTTCCAGGGCAGCTGCGCTCCATTTTCATTTTTGTTTGGGCCCCACATTTAAAAGTGATCCGAGATTTTAAAACATTTTTAAATGTTTATTTATCCCCATAAATGTTGAAAATGACCAGAATTTGTTTAAAAATAACTTACCACTGAGTTTCACTGGCGGTTGACTTTTCAGCGAGAAGGCAAGTGGTGCAATCGGGAAGAGATGAACTGTGGCAGGTGCATGTGCAGAGTGAGGGAAACCATGCATGTTTGCTGTTATAAATGTTCCTTTATAATGGCAGATTACTGCATGGTTTCCCTCTGGGAAAAAGGGGAAACCTGTTATTATTGTTTGATAAGGACTGATTGTTTGCAACAGGGTTATTGTGTGATCCAACTTTAAGTTCTGCAGATTTCTAATATTTATTAATATTCTTCATCAGAGGGATGGCCTGTGGACATTCTATTGATAATTATGTAGTAATGAAAGATCTAAACATTATCATTATCATTTTCTGACATCACCTGCAAGAGCGATGAAGAGTAGCAGTTCTAGGAGGGGAGAGTGAAATATCCTCAGTCTCATAAAGGTGTTGGAAGGTAAAAATCTAGTGCCATATACCACAAAAGGTTTTGCCTATCCCTCCTGATCCTCTGCAAGGTCACCCTTTGGATGATCCTGCCAGTGCTTCACTATGCAGATGTGTTTTTTTTGAATTCCGCAACAAAGTCTTCCCTAGTCAGAGTGCACCCCTTTTCAACTCTTTCTGTTGGTTTGCCACTGCTGCCTCTCCCTCATGTTTATTCACTACTGTTCCCTCTAGTTTAACCTCTAATTCTCCTCACTTGTGTGTTGATGTATCCCTCACTGCTTCTCCTGACTCTCTAAATACTGATTCTTCTACTTTCCTTCCTACTTCTCCACCCTCCTTTCCCCTCACCTCTTTCTACTCACTCTGATCTGCTGACTCTCAGTCCTTCTCCATCTCTCACTGCAAAATCTCTGCCATTCAAACTGCTTTCTTTATCTGCAGCCTATCCTTCTGGAACAATCATCCAGCTGGGCTTTACATCTCCCCCCTCACCGCTCTCAAATGTCTCCTAAAGGCTCACTTTGATAGTCTTGTTCCTGTATCCAAGTGTATTTCTCCCTATTGAAGTAATTTTATATAAACAGAGGAAAAGAAGGCATGAAGCTGGAAACAGTTTAATCAGGAAACAGTCTAGACACTGAGCTAAAATAGTTGACTTAGAGTGTACTAAAGGCGTCAATTACTGATTAAACATGGGCCAACAGAAATCTGGTCTCATGATTTTTATTTTCCCCTCAAACATCGGAATGTGTCCTTGTTAGCTGGGGCCGGGGGGGGCTCAGCTAGACTAGAACTGGACATGATTTTATATTGCTTTTTGTCATGCACACTGCCTCTCAAAGTACCTTAAAAAGTAACAAGTTAGAGCATGATACTGCAGTGACTTCAATGCAGACAAACACAGAAGCTATTTGTTTTCATAACTTATTTACTCAGCAAAGCTGTCACAGCTCATTTCCAGTGGGGTCCTGCTTCTACCTATTTCAGCAGCTGGGTAGACTGGAGTAATGGGGGTACATGAGTTCCCAAGGCCACACAGTGGAAATATGGCTCTAGGGGGGTATGAACCTACTATTTCACAGCTCCCAAAGCTGATGCTCTAACCTCAAGATCACATTTGCTACCAAAATGTGACAATACAATTCATACACAGCCACAGGCAAATGCAGAATCTCCTTAGGACATGGAATGTTGACCAGGCCACAAGTGGATATCTGCTACCCATTTGACAACAAAAAAGTGGGATCCTTAACTTCCACCTACCGTTGATCAACACATGAGCCAAGGAGAAGGAACCTATGTAACATAATGACACTGTATGGGAGGATATCCTGTGAGGTGGGAGCATGGGGAAGGACATTGTCTGTAACGGTGACTCCTTCTCAGCGTAATCCCTCACGGCAATGGGAGGGTAGGGTGACCAGATGAGTTAGTGGGCGAACTGGGCAACATGATGTTGCTACATGTACACATGCGTGGGGGGGAGCGAGCACAGTGAGCATGGGCTGGGAAGGGGTGGAGGAGCTGTAGGGGGTGGCGCTGTGGTGGATTGCCGAGCTGCATCGTGGCATCGGGGGTTGGCTAGTGGTTGGGTTGGGTGAGGTACAGGGTTAGGGTCCGAGCGCTGGTGCAATTTTATTGTGCCTTGCCCAAACCTTTATTTTTTAATGCTTTCACCCCCCCGACATGCACCCCCTGGAGTTGAGAATCTTTTAGTAGGGGGTGTGGGTGGTGACAGCCACGTGAGAGAGTGTGTATGTATGCATGTGTGTGGGGGTGCAGCCCCCGCACAGAAAGCATTGAAATACATGTCCCGGTGCAGTTGTCCTGTGCGTCAGGGTTGTCAGAGTGCTGAAAATGTTTTTGGCACTCTGACTGTGCTATAACAGTGATCGCCTTTAGGCATTCGCTGTTATACTAACATACTAAAATGCCAGCAGAATAGGCCTAACGGTCTTTCATGTCTGCTCATTTGGTCAGCCCCCACCCTGGGAGCTGACCTTGCTGCCTCCTCTCCCTCTGGCTTCTCCCTTCCCAGTCCCGGATATTCTCGCTGCACTAGTTTTTGCTTCCAGAACCCTTCCCCTGTACCTGTTCCACCCCCTCTTGAACCCCTCCACCATTTCTGCCTCCACCAGCCCCCTGGGCAGTGCATTCCATAGCTTCACCACCTCTCAGTGAAGTAGCACCTCCTCCTTTTCCCTGAATCTCCCCCTCCAGCTTTCACCCATGCCCTCTAGTTGCCCCCCTCCTTCCTTGGACACTGTGACTGCTCCTCCCCTATTTACCCCCTTCATGTACTTGAAGACCTCTATCATGTCCCCCCGGTCCCTTCTGTCTTCCAGTGTGTACATATTTAGCTCTTCGAGCCTCTCCCCATAGGTCCTATCCTCCAAGCCCCAAATCATTTTGGTTGCCCTCCTCTGGACCCTCTCCTGAAGTTCAATGTCCCTCTTTAAATGTGGCCTCTAAAACTGCACGCAGCATTCGAGGTGCGGCCTCACCAAGCAGTTATACAGTGGGAGTATCACTTCCCTCCTTCTGGAGGTGAGCTCCTTAGTGATGCATCCAAGCATCCTGTTGGCCTTTGCTGCTGCCCTCCTACAAGTCTCCGAGTTGTTCATCTTGACATCCACCACCACCCCCAGGTCCCTCTCAGCCACCGAGACTTGTAGCATCCTCCCCCCAGGGTGTACACTTGGCCCAGGTTTCTGGCACCCAGGTGCAGTACCTTGCATTTTCCTGCATTGAACCTCAGCTTCCACTTTCTAGACCACCTTTCCAGAGCCTCCAGGTCCCCCTGTAGGGCCACCTTCCCCTCCTCCCCATCCACTACCACCCCAAGTTTTGAGTCATCTGCTAAAAGACTCATCTCACTCCTGATACCCTTCCTTATGTCAGAGACATAGGCGTTGAACAGGAGGGGCCCAAGGACCGATCCCTGAGGGACTCCACTAATGACCCTCCTTGGGGATGAGACTATCCCACCAACCACGACCCTCTGAGTCTGGTTTTGGAGCCAATTTCCTATCCATCTGATCATCTGGTTCCCCACCCCCATTTCTTCCAGATTATCCTACAGGCCCTGGTGAGGAACAGTTATCACATAGAACTGTATGGGAGAGAAGGAGTTTAGGGTCTAGCTTTTCTCTTCTTCCTGCTGCATGGCAGTGAGTGACTACACTGGATAATGTTGTAAACATTTGTTTTGTGCAGAGCTGACATAATTCCAAACTTGATTTTTACTCTGTACCTAGTTGTGACAGTGTTGACCCACTCATGCTGAATAAATGTCCCAGAATAGCCAGGAATCCAAACAAGCATTTGTCAATGCCAAATGTTTGCTTGCTGGTATTGGCATTGGTAGGGCAGGAGTTAGAGAAACGCATAATAGGAATGGCTGAGAAATACTGAAGATAACAGGTTATCAATAATTTAAAAGATCAACTAATTGGGCCATTAACCTTGTTATTTAACTTGTCAGTCTATACAGAAAAAACAGTAATAAATTGGAATAAAGCTATAGTTATTCTTATTTTTTAAAATGGCAATAAACACCTTGAGCAAAACTACAGACCTATTAGTTTAACTGATGTTATGTGCAAACTTCTAGAAATGGTACTTAAGGGTAGAATTACTGATCATCTTGATGAAAATAACATATTGGACATTCATCAACATGGATTTACAAAGAACAGATCAAGCCAAACACATTTACTGTACTTTTTGGAACCAGTGAGTAATGCATTGGATAAGGGATTCTAAGTGGAAGTAGTTTTTTTGGACTTTTCCAAGGCTTTTGATTCGGTCTCACATGGGATATTAATATCCGAATTAGTCAAATTAAAACTAGATTCTAAAATTATAAGCTGGATTCAAGCTTGGTTACTAAATAGAACCCAACAAGTGTCTGTTAAGGGTTATTTATCTAATCCAGGCCAGGTCACAAGTGGAGTTCCCCAAGGGTCTGTGTTGGGCCCAACCTTGTTTAACATTCTGATATCTACAATGTGTCCCCTTAATAATTCCTGCTGGTAAGCAAAGTTTGCTGATGACTGCAAAATAGGTTGTATAATAAAAGATCAAACGATAATAATGAAATGCAAAAAAAACCTGGACCATTTAGTAGATTGGTCCATAGAAAAAAGTCTTTTATTTAATGAGACCAAATGCAAGGTGATGCACTTGGGGAAAAATAATCCTTGTTATCCTTACAAGATCAATAAGACTTACTTGGAGAAAATTACTTATGAAAAAGACTTAGGTGTTATAATTTCCAACGACTTTAGTTTTAACAAACATACAATTTCAGCTGTCAAAAAAGGAAACAGAATTCTAAACTGCATTTTTAGAAATATTAAAAGCAGGGAGGCCAAAGTTATACTGCCTTTGTACTCAAGTTTAGTAAGACCTCACCTAGAATACTGCAGTTCAGTAGTATCACCTTACTTAATTAAAAATTAAAAACTTATAGAAAATATTCAAAGAAAAACAACTAAGAAAATAAATGGATTGCAAAATTTAGATTACGAAAGTAGATTAAAAGATTTAAATCTCTATTCTCTTAATTATAGATGACTCCGTGGTGATTTATGTCTAACCTATAAAGCCTTCCATGACGACTTAATGTTTGAAACTGTCAGTTTAGATAGAAATATAAGTAACAAAAATACCAGATCTCATACACAAAAACTTAAAGGAACCCCCAATAATACTGTAAAAAGAAATAATTGGTTCTCTTAAAGGATTGTTAATCTCTGGAATAATTTACCATCCAGTGTAGTCAACAGCGAAACTATAACTATGTTCAAATCAAATATTGACAAAGAAAAAGGAGACCTTAAATTCTGTTTCCATCCATGAAGGATGGCGTGTTCATAAAAGGTAGAAATACCTACTGAACACATATTTAACTATGAAACTATGAAACCCCCACCCCCACCCTGCAGAGACTGAAAGGTGCGGAGTGTGTGCATTTGGGTCATCGACCATAACACTCACCCCATCCTGCAGAAACTGACAGGTGTCGCAGTGTTCCTTGAGTTCTTTGGCCCTTATGCTCACCCCATTCCATAAGGAAATAAGGTGAGATGGGTGCAGTATAGGAGAATGGGGTGAACATTAAGACCGAAGACCCCAAGACACACCTCAATGCCTGTCAGTGGCTGCAGGATGGGTTGGGGCTAGAATGGGGTGATCATTATGGCTGATGACCCCAAGTCACACCCTCGACACCTGTCAGTCTGTATAGGATGGGCAATACATAGATACATAGATACATAGATACATAGATACATAGACAGTGTCGGCAGATAAGGGCCTATGGCCCACCTAGTCTGCCCATTTGAGCTTGTAAGTTCAGTTTGTTTTCCTAGAAGTCTATTTCCCCTTACCCCTGACCTCTAGAATTCCTTTATGTCTATCCCATGCATTCTTAAATCCAATGATTGTTTCAGCCCCCACCACTTCCTCTGGCAGGGTGTTCCACTTGTCCACCACCCGTTCTGTGAAGAAATTCTTTCTCATGTTTCCTCTGAATCGTCCTCCCTCCAACTTCATCCCATGCCCTCTAGTCCTGAAACATCTTTTCGCTTAAAAATAGTGTTTTCCTGCACCCTGTTCCTCCCTGTAAGATACTTGTATGTCTCTATCATATCCCCTCTCCCTCCTCTCCTCCAGGGAGTACATGTTCAGTTCCTTCAACCTGTCTTCATAGGACTTGTGATGCAATCCATGCACCATCTTTGTTGCCCTCCTCTGAACCTTCTCTACCCTGTCTATGTCCTTACGTAGGTATGGTCTCCAGAACTGTACACTGTACTCCAGGTGGGGCCTCACTAGTGTCTTGTATAGTGGAATTATGACCTCCCTTTTCCTGCTGGTGATGCCCCTGCCTCTATACATCCAGCATCCTATTTGCTTTACCTGATGCCTTGTCACACTGTTTCCCTACCTTGAGGTCATCAGAGATGACAACCCCAAGATCCCTTTCCTGCTTGGTGCATGCTATATCCTCACCCCCAACTGATATATTGTGCCTGGGTTTTTGTGCCCCATATGCATTATCTTGCACTTCTTGCATTGAATTTCAACTGCCAAACCCTTGACCATTCTTCAAGTTTCTGCAGGTCCTTCTCATTCTGTCTACACCCTCTGGTGTGTCTACTCTGTTACAGAGCTTTGTGTCATCAGCGAACAGTGAAATTCTGCCTTCTAGATCCTGTGCAATGTCACTGATGAAGATGTTGAATAGGACCGGTCCCAGCACTGATCCCTGTGGTACCCCACTGGTCACTCTTCCCTCTGTGGAGTGACAGCCATTTACCACCACCCTCTGTGTCCTGCCACCCAGCCAGTTACCTACCCACCACACTACTGTCCTGCCCACACCCATATTCCCCAGTTTGTGTGAATAGTCTTCTATGTGGCACAGTGTCAAAGGCCTTGCTGAAGTCCAGATAGGCCATGTCCACTGCCCTCCCTGATCCACCTCCCTAGTCACCCAGTCAAAAATTCAATGAGGTTGGTCTGACATGACCTCCCCCTGGTGAAGCCATGCTGCCTTGGGTCCTGTAGTCCATTGACAACCAGATGTTCCACCAATCTCTCCTTCAGTAGTGCTTCCATGATCTTTCCCACTACCAAGGTGAGGCTGACTGGTCTGTAGTTCCCTGCTTCCTCTTTGTTCCCACTTTTGTATAAGGGGACTACATCTGCTGTCCTCCAGTCTTTGGGTACCTCCCCTGTTTCCAGTGATTGGCTGAACAGGATAGCCAGAGGTTCAGCCACCACCTCTCTTAGTTCTTTAAGGACCCTGGGGTGCACCCATCTGGCCCCATTGCTTTATCAGCTCTTATTACTTCCAGTTCCTTCAGGACCCTTTCTCGTGTAAGGGACTTGTGTCCATTTCTGCACCATTCTCACCCCTTGTACTCCCTTCAGACCCATTACCCCCCTCTTCCTTAGTAAAGACTGAGCAGAAATACCTGTTCAATATGTCAGCTTTACTGTTGTCATCCTCCATGCGGCTCCCCTCCCCTTCAGTCTCACTATCCCTCCCTTTGTCTTTCTTTTTTCACTTATGTACCTGTAAAATGTTTTGTCCCCTTTACCCACTGATTTTGCAATGTGTTCTTCTGTCTGAGCTTTGGCTTCCCTTACTGACTTCCCTGCCTCCTTTGTTTCTCCTGGTACTTCTCCCTATCCCTTCTGCTGTGTCTTTTGTATTGTCTGAATGCAATCTTTTGGCTTTCACTTTCTTTGCTACCTCTTTGGAAAACCATAATGGTCTCCTCTTCCTTTTCCTCTTGCTAACCTGCTTAATGCATAATTCTGTTGTTCTTATAATCCCCATTTTAAATACTGCCCACTGTTCCTCAACCCCTGATTCCTGTCCCATTCCCTTAATGCCTCTTTCAAGTATCTCCCCATTTTCCCAAAGTCTGCCCCCCTAAAATCCAGGATACGTGTTTTTGTGTGGTTTGGTTCTGCTCTTTCTGTGATTTCAAACCACAATGACTGGTGGTCACTGTTACCCAGGTGTTCCCCAATGTTACCCCCATCACACTGTCCCTGTTTGTGAGCACAAGGTCCAGTATTGCCTTCTGCCGAGTTGGTTCCATGACCAGTTGCTTGAGGAAGGCACCCTGAAGGGAGTCCAGGATAAATCTGCTCCTAGTTGATGCTGCTGCTGGGATGCTCCAGTCCACGTCTGGTATATTGAAGTCTCCAACCAGTACTATCTCACCCTTGTCTGCCATCCTTTGGATGGCTAGCATCAGCTCCCTATCTGTTTCTTCCTCCTGGGCTGGTGGTCTATAGACCACACCTGTGCGGATGGCTGGCCCCATTTTCCTTTCCAGCTTAACCCACAGTATCTCTCCCCATTTTGTTCCTCCTGGATCTCTGTGGCCCTTATGTCATTTTTCACATACAGTGCCACTCCTCCTCCTTCCTGCCTGCTCTGTCTCTTCTGAATATGTTGTAGCCAGGTATGGCCATCTCCCAGTCATGGTTATCATTACACCAGGTTTCAGTGATGGCCACAATGTCCAGGTCTCGACTGTACCATGACAGCTCTCCAGATCTTCCATCTTGTTGCTAAGGCTCCTGGCATTTGCACACATGGCTTTCCATGATTTGACCTCCTAGACTGCTTCACTGTTCTACTCCAGCCCCTTCCTTGGTTGTCATTTATCCCTGGTTCTCCTTGCTGTCTGCCCTTCTGCTGAATTTTGCCCCTTCTGCTTATCCACCTTTTGGACACTAATCTCCATCTTTTGCACACTGCTTTGCAGAGATAGCCACTCCTCTGGTTCACTGGTTCCACTGCTAGCTGTGGGGGTGAGCAAGTAGGTACTGTCCTGCTGGCCTGCCACCCCCCTTTGCTAGTTTAAATGCTTGTCAATGTAGCATTTAAACTTATCATTGAGTGCTTGGATTCCCCTCCAGGATGGATGCAGGCCGTCAGGCTTGAACAAACCTCCATCCCTCCAGGTGGGTCCCCAGTCACCAATGAATCCAAACCCTTCCTCACAACACCAGTTCTTCAACCATGAGTTAAAGTTCCTGGTGCATGCACTCCTATGCTCTCCCTTGCCTCTCACAGGTAGTACTTCTGAGAAAGTGACAGAAGTAGCTACTTGCTTGAGACCCCTCCCCAGTTTCCTAAACTCTTCCTGAACTTCCTTTGGCTCCCCATTTGCCAAGTCATTAGTACCTAGGTGGATAATGACATCCAGCTCACCCTCCTGTCTTGCCTTCCCAGTGATCCCCAGTATCTTCCTTCCATCCCTCCATGCCGTGGCACCTGGTAGGCACCTCACCTCCCTGTCCTCCCCCTTCTGTGTTCCTAGCTGGATCCTCTTATGATGGAGTCCCCACCAGGATTCACTTCCTCCTCCTCTGGGGTCCACTGCTTTCCCCCACTGAGGTCACCTCCTTGGCTAACCTCCACATCCTTTCCTTCCACTTCTCTGGGTACCTCTATTTGGTTGTCCTCATTTGTCAGTGTGGCATATGAGTTCTTGAGAGGAATAGGATCTGGGATGTGCCTCTGCCTGACTGCTCTAACCCTCCCTGAGCCCACTGTCATCCAAGTGCTCCTCGTTCTCGGCATCCTTTGAGGCAGCTGCATTGGACTGGGTGGTCCCTGGATAGGGGTGATGGTACTCCTGACCCAGTTTACTTCCACTCTGAGTCTGGCTACCTCATCCCGCAGTCCAGAGAGATGCATGCAGATAGGGCAGCACCTCAGTGTCCAGAAGGTCTGCCTGAATATGGCTGCCCCACAGCCACTGCATTGCACCACTCCCCACATTATACTGCAATTCCACTACTTCTCTGCTACTGAAGCTCTCTTAGTTCTCTTTTTATTTATTTACAGTACTAAAAATCCTGTAACTGATCCTCAGAATATATATATATTTTTTTTTTAAGGAAAAAGAAACCAATAAATAAATAAATGAGTCAAAACACTTGTCGTGCTGAGGGTGGTCTTCTTCCCCTTATGCCCCTCCTACTTACACCTCTTACTATACCCTGTGTTTAGCTCCTGTCAATCAGATTTATCAGGCATATAATTAAGAGTTGGGGAAGGGTGGGAGGGCGAAAATTTGCAGCAATTAAAGACAGCACAGAATTACACCACCACTATGTTTTAAATTTTCAACAGCCCAAAAACAATTATAAGTAAAGACAACACAGAAAGAAAGTATAGTGTCACTACAAGCCTACAATCTAAGTTTAAAAGAAAAATACCATTTACCAGTTACTCTAAAGCACTGAATTGAATATGTTTCCTTCCTTCACCTTCTGGCTTCTTCTGAGAAGATGAACCTCTGTTTGCTGCTTTAACTGTGACTAAGCCCCACCTCCAGTTATCACGTAGCTGAGGTCAGAGGCCAGACAATTAACACCCTTCACCCAGCTACAGGACAGTCAGACAAGCCAAGATAACATTTGCAGCAATTAAAGACAGCACAGAATTACACCACCACTATGTATTAAATTTTCAACAGCCCAAAAACAATTATAAGTAAAGACAACACAGAAAGAAAGTATAGTGTCACTACAAGCCTACAATCTAAGTTTAAAAGAAAAATACCATTTACCAGTTACTCTAAAGCACTGAATTGAATATGTTTCCTTCCTTCACCTTCTGGCTTCTTCTCAATACTGTGGGAAACCCTAATGCCCTGGGTGCTTGTTGGTATTTTTGCTCCAAATTTTCAACATGGGTTTTTTGGACCCCACCTCATGAACAGTGGCAGTATCATTTTGTTACTCAATTTTAAAAGGTGATTTTGCACAGTGAGTGTGCCATTTGGTGTCACAGGTAGGAAAACACATTTCAGGCAGGATGTGAAAAATGACAGCTGTACTGTTCATGAGGTGGTGTAAATAAATGGCAATGCTCAAAATCTGGAGTGGAAATATGAAAAAGTGGTGAAGTTGCCAGTGTGCATAGAAACTGTGCAATGCACACTCATAATGCAGTCATTTTTTTGAATATTTTCTCCAGATTTTCAACATGGCCTTTTTGGGACCTCCCCCATGAACAGTGGCACTGGGATTTCATTACTGTGTTGTGGAAATTGATTTCACACAGTGACCACACCATTCTGCAACACAAGTACAAAAACACATTTTGGGAAGGATGCAAAAAATTACAGCTGTACTGTTCATAAAGAGGTGTGAAAAAATGGCAATGTTGGAAATTTGGAGTGAAAATATTAAAAATTGATGAAGTTATGAGCGTGCGTAGAAACTGCACAATGGACACCCATAACACAGTCATGTTTGGAGTTTTTTTTCACCAGATTTGCAACATGGGCTTTTTGGGACCCCACCTCATGAACAGTGGCACTGTAATTTCATTAATTGGTCCCGAAAGGTGATTCTGCGCAGCGATCATGAAATCACCTTTCGGGACCGAGAAACAAAATGACAGTGTCAGTGCTCAGAGGAGGAGTCCCAAGAACCCTATATTGAAAATGTGGGACCAAGACTTCCGGTGATGTCACGGAGGCGAGAGCAAGTAACTGAGTGTGGCTCCTCACCCGCTTTGCCCAGAGAAACAATTTAAAATAAAAAAAATACAGTAAAGAGGATCAGAAATGGCATGTACAAGGTGTACAAAAGACAAACAGAGCAAGGAGAGACCAAAAAAGTGCTTTAACTTAGCAGATTATCGCAGATCGACACCAGCTTCCAAAAGGCCAAGCAGAAGTCCATCGCCTGCTAGCATGATAGAAATGGAGGAGGAATCCAAACAACTGTCTAGATCTAGGTTTGAACAGCTGTTTAAAGAGATTCAGGAGATGAGAGAGGAGACAAAACAGGAGTTCATAAACCTAGACCAAAAATTATCCAAACTTGAGAAAAGAGTAGAAGAAGCGGAGGATCGGATAGCTCAAACTGAGTATAGCACGACACAAACCGGCCTTATACTACAATCTCTGGTGGCACAAACTAAGAGAATACAGGAAAAGTGCATAGACCTTGAAAGCAGCTCCAGACATGAGAACATTAGACATTGTGTTCTCCCTGAGGGGTCTGAGACAGGCCAAATGGCAGACTTCTTAACAGATTTGTTGATGGACGTTCGAAACCTACCGACGGGCTACCAACTAAACATCGAGAGAGCCCACAGAGCGCTGCAGCCTAGACCTACAGACGACAAAGCCAGACCGTGATCGATAATTATTAAGTTCAATAGTTGTAAAATGAAGGAGGATGCACTGTTAAGGGCTTGGAAACAGAAAGAGGTCTTGTATTTAAACAACAGACTGTTTTTTGACCATGACTTCCCTCAGGAAATCCAACAGCAACACTCTCAGTATGCTGAAATAATAAGGGCATTGAAAGTTAAGGGCCTTCGTTTTCACACACTTTACCCAGCTAGAATTCGGATTTTTTGGCCTGAAGGAACAAAACGGCATGACTCACCAGAGGAGGCCAGGGAGGCATTTGTGGAAAAGGGCTTAGTGGAATCACAGGCCTTAGTAATCGGAAACTCAAGTTCCCAGAAGGCGATGGAGCACACTAGGGATTGGGTGATCTCAACAGGGAGGAGGAAGAGAGGTCGTTACCTTGCTATGTCATCGGCTGCCCCGTTGCAAGCGATAAAAGTGCTGCTGCAAAAACTCCAGAACCAGCGCAAAGACCTTACGAATGACTCCCAGGGATGAAAGGATTTGGAGAGATCTTATGGTATCCTTCATACTGGGCTGGGCAAGGCACCAGTAAACGATAACATTAACTTTTTCATTTCTGCTGAAAGGGATTTAAACTTGACTGTGACCTGAAATAGGGTATGAAGCTGTCAAGTAAGATCCACAACATATGATAGTCAGACCCATCTCATCAGTGCGAGCAAAGCATTTGTCTGGGACTGATCCACGAACTTAGTGAAGAGTTATATGTTTAAAGCACTGTTGCTTTCCCTCTCCTTTTTTGTCCATATTAACGTATTTCAAGCTAAATAACAAATACAGAAAAAATATAGATGCCTGCAGAATAACGTAGGGATGGTAATCGGATGATTATCAAATAATATTTCCTTTTATTTTCCTCTAAGAAGAGGCATACACATGAGAAGGCTGAATTGTTTCGTTCTGGGTGGGGGCAGGGGTGGAGGGCAGAGATCGGTGGCGTCACAGCCTATTTTTTGTGATATATACTGCTTAAAGTATATATTTAGAGCCTGATTGTCAAACTTAAAGGCTCTAGAGGGGGATCACACGTGGTGTGATAGTGCTGTTATACTCCTCGTGCTAGTGATCCCGGAAAAATAAGAGGGATTACTGGTAACAGAAACCTTTTTTGGAGGAGGCAAAGGTTTCCTTTAGTGGAAGTACAAGTTTTGGTTAGTTAAATTTGTTAGCACTTCAGTTGATATGTTAAACAAGATGTGGCAATGTTTAAAATCTTTCAGATTGTTTATAAGCAGACCTTGGGGATCTTACTTTTGTGGGGGGGGACGGACGGGGTTGGGGGATGGGGGTTGTTGATGGGACAACAGAAATGCAACAATTTACTGAAATAGCAATTATTTAGTACCCTGAATGGATAATGCAGATGTAATTACAGTCTCTTTTAATGTTAATGGGTTAACACATCCCATTAAAAGAAGTAGAATAATGTCCTTTTTACAAAAGTCCTGGGCAGGCTTCATAATGCTCCAAGAAACTTGACGAGCACGAGAAACTAAAAAAATGTGGCTACCAAACATCAGTCCACTCCTCGTATAAAAGGGGTAGAAGAAGGGGTGTTGCGATCCTTGTACCCAACAGCTGCCCCTTCGAGGTGATTGACATGATTAGAGATAAAGAGGGATGCTGGGTCAGTTTAACAGGTAAATACAATGGCACAGTGATCACGCTGGTTTCAATATATGCACCGCCAGGCTCACAATTCCCATTTTACCGAGATTTTATATTGCGCATTTCAGATTGGGCAGAAGGTGCCCATGTCATATGGGGAGACTTGAATTTGAGGTTGAATACCCATATGGATACATCAGGAGGGGTTACCAGGCAGGAGAATGGAACAGCAAAAAAGGTGGTAAAGTTAATGGGGGAACTAGGCCTTGTAGACACCTGGAGACAAATGCATAAGGGAACCAAGCAATTCTCATTCTATTCCTCGGCACATAAAACATATTCCAGGTTAGATTACTTATCAATGCCTAAGGACAATACATCTATGTGCACCGACTCCTGGATGGGTGACATAATTTTATCAGATCACGTCCCAGTTTATTTGAAATTAAGAATGGGTCTCACTCGGCGCTCTGCCTTCTGGCGGCTGAACCTCTCTCTGATATGCGGTCAGGAAAACAAGGAAATGATAGCTAAAGTAATAGGGCAAGCAGTAAGTGACAATGCAGATCCGGACATTGCACCTGGGATTTTATGGGATACAGTGAAAGCAATAATAAGAGAAAAATGCATAGAGATCTCGTCCAGAAATAAGAAAGTGAGGGAAGCAAGAAGGGAGGGGCTACAGGAGCAAATAAGGACTCTGGAATTACAACAACAGCAATAACTAAATGCAGATAGGGGAAAATTATTAAAGAAATTAAAGAGGGAGTTGTTAGAACTCTCAGACTACCAAGTTGAGCAAAAGTTGCTTAATTTACGCCAGAGATATTATGAGGGTGGACCGAGGGCCCCTCAGCTCTTAACATGCAGGCTTAGGCAACGAAGAGCCAAGGCTAGTATCCCCAACATTTTTGGCACCTAAACAAAAATGTGGAAAAATGAAGTGGAGGAGATTACTGAAACATTCAAAAATTACCATCAAACTTTATATAGTAAGGGGGCCAGTCCTACGCAGGAGGAAACAGAAAAGTATTTGACACCTCTACGCCTCCCAAAAATCTCAACACAACATAGAGAGAACCTGCTCTCCCCGTTTACAAAGGGGGAGATACAGTTTGAAATCCCTCATCTAAAGACAGGTAAATGCCCAGGAACTGATGGACTCCCTAACAAATTTTATAAAAGTTTTAAATCTGAAGTAGTACCACTTCTCAGGGATGCTTTTAATGCTCTATGGAAGGAGGAGGGGCAGGGGGGCCCCATCCTGGAGTCAGGCTCTTATCTCTGTGTTGCCAAAGCCGGCCAGGGACCCAACCAGATGTTCCTCATATCGGCTGATCTCATTATTAAATACTGACTATAAAATAATGATGGGGGCTCTGGCCCGGAGGCTGGAAAAATTCCTTCTGGACATTACACATCTAGATCAAACTGGTTTCGTCCAAGGGAGACAGACCTCAGATAATATAAGAAGGTCAGTAGACATAATTGAACATCTCCAACTATTAAAGACCCCGGCCTATGTGATGAGCCTAGATGCAGAAAAGGCCTTTGATCAGGTCTCGTGGGACTTTCTGAGGGGTACCCTGGCTGGCTTTGGTTTTCCAGCCCCTTTTGTGTACCTGGTATTTAAGCTATATGAGAGCCCAACAGCCTACATAAGAGCCAATGGCTATCTAACCAGCTCTTTTCGGCTGGAAAGGGGCACTAGGCAGGGTTGCCTCCTGTCCCCCCTACTATTTGCCATGTATATTGAGCCTTTGGCTCAGAGTATAAGGGGAAAGGATTAGATTACTGGGGCAGCATTAGGAAACACAACACATAAGATGGCACGTTACGCTGATGATGTGTTATTGTATCTGACAAACCCGACAGTCTCACTACCTGAGGTCTTTGAACAGATTAAAACATTTTCAGCCTCATTGGGACATGCTTTAAATTGGTCAAAGACAGAAGTTTTGGTTTTGTCAGACACAGTTGAGGAATGAATTAAGCAGCATACCCTATGAGGTGGGACTGCAAGGTTATTAAGTACTTGGGAGTTAAACTGGGTAAATCACCAGGTACGCTCTTTGCAGACAATCACCCAGCCCTAGTAAAGCAGATAAGAGCGGACTTGCAAAGATGGGACAGCATTCCTTTTCCTCTATATTCTAGACTTCAACTAATCAAAACGAATGTCATGCCAAGACTGCTATATCTTTTTCAGGCGGTCCCATGTAGGGTACCTCAGAAGGAATTGGAGGTATGGCAGAGTTGGATAATGACTTTCATTTGGGGGAATAAACATCCCAGAGTAACTAAAAAAGTGATATTTTTACCAAAACAGGAGGGGGGTGGAGCCTGTCCACAAATAGGCAGTTACTGGGTTGCTGCCCAAATGAAGCAGGCTTTGTTATGGGTCCACAGGGGCTATAGAGCACATTGGTAACAAACTGAACTGCATTTAATGGGGAGGGCGCAGTTGTGCTCCAAGATCTTTGACCTGCAGGGTCGTACCTCGGATTTAGTGACATTCTCAACCTCAGTAGGAACAACATTACATGGTTGGTATCAAGGTATAAAGAGAGGGTACACAAAAAGAAAGATGTGGAAATATAAGTGGTTTATTTTTGACAAGAATTATTCTCCAAATAATTTCTCTAACTGGTATCAGAGACAGGTGACTGACGGTCTTGTGGCAAGTTGGCAATTACTGCAGGGGAGTACATTACTATCTTTTGAGAGGGCAAAGGAGTTGTTTAATTGGTCAGAGCATGATCTGCTATATTATTATCAACTTAGAAATTTTATAAATGGAAAGTTGCAAGAAGACTTTAAGCATGAAGATCTCAGACCTTTCCCCAGGGTATTTAAAAATATTTGGGAATCAACTCACTGTAAAGGAGCCATAACAATGCTCTATTGGAACCTGGTAACGGATCAGATGCACAGCACTGCCTTATTACAAAAAAATGGGAAGAGAAGCAAGGTATACAACTAAACCAAAAAAATGGACTATAATTTTTAGAAGTAGCTGGAGCACAACCTCATCACCCATGTGGCAGGAATTTGCCTGGAAGATTAAAATTATATATTTCTACACACCAGGCAGACAGATGAGGATGGGTTCTAGAACCAATGCAATGTGCTGGAGAGGATGTGGGTGCCTCCAAGTGGAGATGTCACACATTTCTGGTCCTGTTTTGGTTTACAAATATATTGGGGCACTATTAAACAACATCTAACAGAAATATTTGGCCTGGCAACAGAGATAGGACCGGAGAATATAGTGTTAGGTTTGTGTCCGGCAACAATTAAAGGAAAGGAAGGACAATACTTATGGGCAGTGCTGTGCATCACAGCCCTGAAGGGCATAACAAAGAGATGGTTACATCAGTCTCCTCCAGAGATTGGGGAATGGTTGGGAGCAGTAAACCAAATTCAAATTATGGAAAGAACCACTTTTGCTGTTAATCACAGTAATGAAGCATCTGTAAACAGATGGACTTGTTGGGACTTATATAAAGAGAGGATATAAGAGAAATACAGATTAAAATAAATTATTTCAAATACCTGCCCCCCCCCCCTTTTCTTCTTCTACTATGGGTCTAGTACTACTCTCCACAAAAGGTATCAGTTTTAAACCAAATCTAATGTAATGCTGAAATGTATGGATGCTGGTTTATTGTTTAACTCCCCAAGGGTAAAAGTTGTCTGTTTATAGTATTTTAATTCTTTGGATCAATTGATCTTGAATGATCTTGCTTGGTTTAATAAGTATGAAATATAAAAATGGAACAGATATAAAAAGTATATGAGGTAACATGGTTGTCTTATACTGGTAATAACTGTTAATTGACTTTGAATATGATACTGTATGTAAGCCACAACCAGAAGTTTTTCACTGGAAAATACTCAATAAACTAAGTATATAAAAAAAAGAAAATGTGGGACCAAAACTCCAAAAATCGGCAGAGATATCAACCTAAGTTGACCCCCCCCCCATTGACTGCCATTATAGGGCTTACCGTCATTTCTTCAGTTCCTGGTTGGTCTTTGAAGAGTGCAGGCGTGTTCCCGATCCACTGAAGATTGTTGCTCCTGACCTCCAGAGAGTAAAGTATATGGCTGAGGGGTGCAGAGAGAGAGTACAGAGGAGGTGCAGGTTGGGGCAGGAAGTCAGCAGAATGACGAGGATCGTTTTCTCTTTTTTCAGGTTTAAAAAAAAAAGCCCTCGTGGGACTGTTTTCTTTTTCACAGGTGAAATATTAATACAACTGATTTCTGCACACTGGGGTGGGCTCCCAGTGTGCCAGAGTATTGGGGTGGATCAATGCCAACCTGGGGATTAGGCACCCCGAGGTTGGCTGAGAACATAGGGGCATGGGGGTGGCACATCTGACACTGGGATTGGACATCCCGTTGTTGGAAACATCAAAGAGGTAGTTTTGGGCACACTGGGGTGGGCTCCCAGTGTGCCACATTAATGGGGGAGGGGGGATACATTCTGACATTGATACTGAGCCCCTCAATGTCGGCGAGGGGAGAATCAATGCCGACCCGGGGATTGGGCACCCTGAAGTTGGCTGAGAGGGGATAAATGCTGACACGGGTAATGAGCACCCTGATGTCCACTAGCTCTTTCAGCCTGTTGTTCAACCTCTTATGTCTCTCATGGTGGGCTGCAGTTGCAGCCAGCCCCGCTAGCACGATTGAGTGTAAGTGAAAGTGCCTTTGAGCACTGTAAACTCCCTGCCCATATGGAGCTTAGGCTGTGGTCTACTTCACACTGGTAGGAGAAGAAGAGCAAAAGGTGTCAGTTGGAAGTGGAGGAGGCAGGGGAGGAAAGCGCCTCCTCCCACCTTACAGAATCACCACTCTAGTGGCACTATTGTAAATTTATTTATGCCCTACAGGGCTTAAGGTGTCAGCCAGGGGTGCAAGGGGCTGGAGAGGGAAGGGACCGGTGGGGTGGAGACATCAGCCTGGCTGATCAGGATGCAAACAGCTGTTTGCTAGGTGGTGACCTGCAGATGAAAGGAAAAAGCCACCACATGATTGGTGTGGCTTTTTCTTTTCAAGTGCAGACCACTTCAAGCAAAACAGCATCATGATCAGCCTGATTGATGATTGGTGTGATACTGTTGAGCCCCTTGCAGAACACTCTGCATTGGACAGACAGTGTCACACCCATCAAAAGTCACTCATCACAAGAAGTTTGATGCGCATGCATTAACTTAATAAAAAAACAGAAAGCAAATGGGAAGATTAAATTAATTTGACCTCTCAATCACAAAGTAGAAGAGGTTTATTATAATGTCATCTCAGTGTTTGTCTGTCTCTCAGTCCATCAATACTTAAGTGAAAGTTGGGGTAAGGTGCCATTTATTGCTGTAAATAAGAACATATTACTATGTTTTAATTTCCAGTTTTCCACTAATTTTGCATAATCAAGTTTGCTTCAACTTGGCACTAGCATCATTGCTGACTCTAGACAACAAAAGTAATTAGATATTTGACTAAACGCACTATGTATTTTTAAGCCACCACCTCTTTTGTTTTAGCCATGTAGACATTTTTTTCAATGGAACACCTGCTAACACGGCATAAAAATACTAACCAACCTTGGCTAATTAATAAAGAAATGCATTTTTAGGTGAATGATTAAACAAAGCCAAATGGGTTGGCCCAGTGATGTAGTCTGTTGAGGCGTTAGATAGCGCATCACCATCCATGCCATCGACCCTGGCTTGGGAATGGACTCGGGTCACTGGGGATCGGCAGGGAGAGAGGACTGAATGTCTGATGATTGCTCTCCTCTCCCAGAGAGGGGGACAAGCTGCATCACTCAACCACTGCCACAATGAGGAGGCATGGTGGCAGGCAGTGGGAGTGACTTAGGAGGGGATGGCCTGCAGCAGATGTGTAGTATGTGTACGGGTCCACACACATGGACAACTGCTTCCTACATGCCTCAGGTTGGGGGAGAACAAGGAAAAAACGTAGCCGACAGGTGATGCCCAGCTCAACTACTGGCTCTGGTCAGTTTAGACTTATAAGCAGTGTGCTCCCAGCTTCAGTCAGACAGTGGGCAGCAGAGGTGGTGTGTGGAGGGCTGTGTTACTCACCATTGATTCACTGTGGCACTGATAGGCAGGTATGGGAGACCGGTGGGGTGGGTTGTCAGTGTCATGGGTGGGTGGGGGAGTCCACTAACCCCAATGAGGGATGAGCTGGGGGGGTGGAGGATCAATGAATGTGAACAGGGCTGGGGCTGTGTTGTAAGGGGGGATGATACTTGGCACCTGGCATCTCGTAAGTCAGTGGCAGGATGATGATCGTGGGGTGGGGGTTGTCAAACCTGGGGTTGAGATCAGACAGGGGGAGGGACCACTAGACCAGGGACAATAGTTATGTCATACTTGGGCAGGACATTGGGAGGAGGAGGGACCACTGGACACCAGGGACGCTTTGTCTGTCCATCAGGCATGTGGTCAGGTGGGGGAGGGACCACTGGGCACCAAGGACTGAGACATAAAACATCAGACATGGGTGTGGATGGGGGGAGGGACTGCTAGACACCAGGGAATAATAATTTACACATCGGGCATGGGTGCAGGTGGGGGGAGGGACCACTGGACACCAGGAACACTTTGTCTATCATGCAGGTGATTGGGTGGGTGGAGGGATGACTGGACACCAGGGAATGTTACAATGGTACATCATGCAGACATCGCGTGGCAGGAGGGATCACTGGATGCTACAAAATGGGTGTCCAAATACTGGGCATGAGTGCAGGTGGGGGAGGGACCATGGACACTAGAAACTCTGTTGTTTTGGATCAGGATCGGTGTGAGGAGGGGGCTGCTGCACTTCCTCTGCTAACCGCTAGGGTTGTGCATGAGTAAGTCATAGTCTAAATCTGCGGTATTTGCACCGTACAAGGGGACCGCACAAAACACCCTTGCTCGGTGCAAATACTCTGAATATCGGACAGTGTCAGTATTCAGGTCCACACCCCTTCACTTGCATTGTGTCCCTCTCTAGAGTTTGCCCAGACACAAACTCTGTTTGCCTGTTCTAACCAGGCTTTTCAATATAGGACATCCATGCAAAACCTGGTCTGCACAGGCAAACTAGGATTTGTGCACAGGCAAATTTTTGAATATCTGACCCCAGGTGACGGCTGTTGTCTGCAGTGGCTTTTATCATCTTTGGGACATCTCCCGGATCAAGGCTTTTCTAAATCCACCTGACCAAGCAACACTGGTGCACGCACTTGTCACATCAAGACTGGATTACTGTAATGCTCTATACTTGGGGTCATCTGCAAAGTTGCTGCGTTGCTTGCACCTGGTCTGGAATGAGGCATCCCAGCTGGTTGCTGGCATCTCTTGGTTCAAGCATGTCATGCCAGTTCTCTGTGCTGTGCACTGGTTGCCAGTGCAGTGGTGCATCAACTTCAAGGTGTGCTTGTTAATGTACAAGGACCTGCATGGTCTGGGTCTGGGCCACCTGAAAGATCTTCTGACCCCATATGCTCCTGTTGTCCCCTTCGGTCAGTCATTGATGGACTTCTTTACATTCCAAGTTCTCACTTAACGTCCTGCAGAGACAGAGCATTCAGAGTGGTGGTCCCACTTCTCTGGAATGCTCTTCCCATGGAAGTAAGAGGTGCCCCTTCCCTGACCATTTTTAAATCCAAGCTCAAAACTTATTTGTTTACCATGTGCTTTGGGGCATGATGCTGTTATTTAATATTTTGCTGTGTTTATTTATTATTTGATTGATATTTATTATTACCTTTTATTAAATTGTTTGGGCCAGATATTCAGAAATGCACCAATGGCCGGTGCAAGTCTGGCGCAGCACAATTCCAATGCACCATGGTGCAATAAGTGCCATATTCAGAGGTTGCACATAGCAAAATGCACCCATGCACTCAACACTGCTGAATATGGCAGGGATGTGCCATGGTGCAACCAGACCTGTGCCATGGCACAACCAGACCTGCGCTATGGTGCAACCAGACCTGTGCCATGGTGCAACCAAACCTGCACCATGGCACAACCAGACATGTGCCATGGCACAACTGGACATGCACCATGCTGCACAAAGACAAGCCCCAGGCAGTGGTGAGAGCACAGCAGCATAGTAAAAACTTGGGGCATGGCAGAGGAATACACCCAGGGACAGTGCCAGGGATGCACAGTGGACCATGTTGCCAAGCACACACATGCCACACATCCCAGACAGCCACTGCATGGCCACCCCAAGGCCCAGCCATCGACCAAGGGGCAGGACACCATGATGAACAACTTGCACACCAACATATGCACACCACACAGTCACACACCATGCCACTGCAGCATGGCTCCTCATGCCAGCTGCAAAGCAGACACTGACACAGGCAGGTAAGTCAAAATATCTGTAATGAACAAAACTATTTACAAGTGCAAGGGGTAGGAAAGTGAGGGAAGGGGACAGGGAACAGGGACTGTACTGTGGGAAGGGGGACGGATGGGGGAGGGACAGCAGGGAAAGGCTGGTGCTGAACTAAGGGCGGCGACGCCCTGCAACTGCCTGGCACCTCTGTCACCACCGGTCGGCAAGGATGAGCCAGGGCACCTGCTGGACTGCCTCCATTGTTGGTGATGTAATTAGAATGATCTGCCGCAGCAGCCTGCAGTTCAGGGGCAGCCTCAACCTCCGCCAGATACCTATGACAAAGGACAGGACAGGTGATCAGTGCATGGTCCCAAGGTACCATGCCCACCCACTGTGTGCAATGGGCAGTGGGAACACACACCCCTGGAGTGGTGCCCTGGTCACCCAGAGGGGGTGGGCCAATGACTGCCAGCAACCCAGCATGCAATTACAGTGCACAGAGGTGCCCAGTGGCCACCTGATTGCACAGTGACAGTCAGATGGCTCAGGGCACCAGCAGTACCACTGCAACACCAGTGGCAGCTGGGAACACACCCAACCCACCAACAGCTGGTACACGTGTGCAATGGCCGCCCCACAGTGGCATGCACCATACACAGTGTGCAACAGACAGCTGCCATGGCACATGGCACAGGTGGCCATGACCGCACCCACTTCCCCGACGACCACCCGGTAATGTGCACAGGAATGCGATAGTGCTTACCTGCCTGCTGCAGCCCCGCTGGTGCTTGTTCCACTGCTGCACCACCACTGCTGGGACCTGCTGCAGCCTGCTGGGCTGGCCCAGGTGCACCTGCCGCTTGAGCTCAGTGCCGGTCTTCAGGTACTGGGAATGGAACAAAGATAGGTACACATCAGAGTACACCCACAGCATGTGCCCTCCACTCCCACCACCCCGACCCCTATGCACAATGTGTGCCCCTGCCCGACATGTCCCGCAAGGCTGTATCACAATGCAAGTTGCGGCTGGCAATGCCACGCCACAGAGCTCATGACAACAGTGTACCCCTCTGCAGGGCATGCCAGGCAGCCAAGCCATCACCATAGTACAGCACTAGGGCACAGATGCAGCATGGGATGACTTACCTGGCCGTGGTACGGCCCCTCTGCAGATGTGTGCCTGCAGCTGTCTCAGGTGCTCTGGGTCCCACTGCATAAGGTCCCCATATCTGTGGTGGCATTGCTCACTGGTTCTGACCACCCCAGTGTTCAACACCAGACTGGCAGTGATGCCCTACCAGACCTCCGTCCGTGGCTGTTGCAGGGACACCTGCCCAAACAGCCCTGGTGCATGTGGCTGCACACAGGCCACCAGATTAACCAGTTCAATGTCTGACCAATTACGGGCCTGGCGAACTCCCTGCTGTGCCATTACACCACCAGAGATATGTGGAGACAAAATGGTGGCCAGAGGTGCACATGTGCACCACATGCGTGGGATGCACACCTCATGTAGTCATGCGCTGTGTCTGCCAATCGCACAATGCCGGAGATGAGCAACATGGGCATGGCCTGACAGGCACATGGTAGTGTGGTCCCAAGGAGGTCAGGGGTCACAGTAGGGGTCAGAGGTCACATGGTGCACTGTGCACTGGTGCGCAATAGGCAGTAGCACACTGTCTGCCACATGCACACTGCAGTCCTGTGCACTGCGCATGCATGGACACTGCACAGTGACCTGCTCCAGAGCAATTCCATTGTGCATGGAGCAAGTACGTGCTATTCAGCAGCCACATGCAAATGAGCTCATCAGCCAATGCGTGGTGCACTGGTGAAATTAGCATTTCATTACCATTGTGCCAATGCTCATTTGCATGCATTGCACTATGAAAGCAGCTCAGAACAGCACAGGCCATGGACCGGTATTGCAACCATCTGAGGTAAGTTGTGCTTGCTGCTGAGCCCAGCCAGCACAGCAGGGTGGATGGGGTAGGCTGCTGTTGACACTGTCACACATGTTTATGTCCACAGGTAGCACTATGTAGGTGCATGAAGAGAGTGAGGAGCGTGGGCCTGCTTGCAAGCGCAGGCCCAACTTTACCAAGGCAGAGGCAGATGCCCTGTTCGAGGTCTACCTTGGCAGGGAGCCTCTTCTGAGTGGTGCCACAGGCACACCACAGGCCAGGGCTGTGGCCTGGGAGGAGGTGGTGGCTTGTGTCAACCAGCAGGGCAGCCACCAGCAGTCTGTGATGGAGTGCCAGAAGAAGGTGGGCACCAATAAATGCCGCATCAAGGAGAAGATGGCGGCCATACGTGCAGCATGGACAGCCACCAGACGGGGGCCTGCTGATGTGCGACAGCTCATGGCGTGGAAGGAGCTAGTGGCAGCCTCCATGCACCACAGCACTGTCAAGGGTGTGCCGGGTGGAGGTTTTCAGACAGGAGGGAGCCCATCACTGCATGGTACTTATGTTGGGCACACTCAGCAAGCAATGGCCGGGGGGGGAGCATGGGGAGTTTGGGGCGGTTGGTGGGGATGGGGGCCATGCATCACTGACACATCTGTTTTCTCTTTCAGCACCAGCATGCCTGCATGCAGTGGATGGGGCACCAGCAGCAGCAGCTTTGAAGACTGGCCCAGCCCAGGAGGACCAATCATCCACCTCCATGGGCATCCGGGGGCCTAATTGGATGTAGCATGGCACCACTGTCCAGGCGGATGTCCTGGGCATGGGGTCGGATGAGGCCCTGGCTGTGTTTCAGCAGGATGCCAGCTATGGCATCCTCTGCATGAAGACACAGGTTGGGGTTGGGTCTGACACCGATGATGACCTGAACATGATCCTGGACAGCATGAGTGGTGTTGTGGGGGAGACACGCATACCATGTACCATCACAGGCAGTGCACCAAGTGGCCTGTCAGTGGTGGGACAGCTGCCTGCCACCACTGTGGGTGCTGCTGTGTGCACCACCATGGCAGTATCATGTGGTGGTGGTGGTGCTGCCGCACAGGCACTGGGCAGCGTACAGGGTCCAGAGGGGCAGCAGAAACTGACAGCAGAGAACATAGGGCAGCCGGATGCGGGGTCCACTGCCATGGTGCCTGATAGGGACCTACCCCATGGGGACCCCATTGTGCAGCATTCACCTGAGTGGGGGCTGTGCAGTGTGGTCATACACCACTGGGGGTTGGTGCCCCACCCAGGTTCCCCTGGGCACCGACCCATTGGTAGAGCACACCCATTGGCTGTGGTCCTCTGTGGAGCAACAGGTGCTGCTGGTAGCTGGGATGCATGCACTGTGCATGGAGGTGCACCAGGTGGCTGAGCAGTGCAAGAGAGGCACTGTGCAGCTCCTGGAGGCTATTCAGTGCTTGCGGGAGGACACAACCTCATCCCAGGATCGCATAGCCAATGTGATCACGGATGGCCTTGCACTGCTGGCTGCCATGGGGTGTGGCTGGCCATCTCAGACACCATGTAGTGCACTGTCCACCCCATGTTCCCGGTGCCAAGTGACACCCTACCTTTCGACGCTGGGCTCTGCTGTTGGCATCCCAGGCATGCCTGGGGCGGGCCTGTTTGGGTGCCTACACACACCTGCACGGACCCAGTCATGGTCCCACAGTACAACCCCTGGGGGCTGTTGCATACACCCCCTGTGGCTGATGTGCAGCCTGTGGCTGCTGATCGGCCCTGGCATGGCCGCCCCCGTGGCCGCAGTGGCCATGGTTCCACGCGGCAGACCTGATGTGCGTGCCACCCTGGCTGCAGTCTGCTGCCACTGCACTGTGTGCGCATGGGCGGTGTGTGTGTGTGTGCATACCACAGGTGTGGTACCTGTGTGTTATGCCGCACCCTGCCTGTGTGCGTGCCTGCCTGGCCGCTGGCCCATGAGGCATGGGTGTGATGAGAGCAGATCTGCACCAGTTGTGCCTGTGCACCAGTGCACTGCATCTGATCCCCACCACATGGAAGTGCCTGGGCATGTGTGCATATGTGTGTGTGTGTGCGTGTTTGTGTGTGTGTGTGTGTGTGTGTGTGTGTGTGTGTTGCTGTGCACTGCTGTGTGCAGTTGTGTGTGGCTGTGTGGCACTGACACCCCCACCCCTGCACAACGCCACTGTGTGTGCATGCCCATTGCCATACACACCCCTGCCTGTGTGCTGTACCTGTGCGTGTGGCCAGTGTGTGGGTGTGGAACCACCTACCTGCATGCACAATAGTGCTCCTGTGCAATGGTGTCCCTGTGCTGGCTTGCCCTCCTCAGCAGCCGGGGATCCCTCCGCCCTGGGGGGGGGCTGTCCACCACCCTCTGGCCCACTGCCCTCATCGTCCCCTCTACTGTCCCCCTCATCAGCCTCAACAGCTATCCCATGGTCAATGGCCATGTTGTGCAGTATGCAGCAGGCCAGAATTAGGCCACAGGCTTTCGAGGGGCTGTACTATAGGGCACCACCAGACCTTTCTAGGCAATGGAACCGTGCCTTCAGCATCCCAAATACATGCTCAATGATGTTCCATGTGCTGGCGTGTGCCTCATTGTACTGTTCCTCTGCTGGGGATGATGGGTGCCAGTAGGGGCTGAGCATCCAGGGCCTGAGTGGATAACCACTGTCAGCTGTGTGGATAATGACTTGGTTAGCCCTGTGTCCTCTGTTACTGTGCCCCTTGCCTATCCCTTGCACCCTCGCCAGTGCACCCACCCTACTTGCCCCCATCCCATGCCCTGCTGTGCCCCAGCACCCCTTGGCAGTCCCATACTCACCCACTAGGTGGCCCATGGGGATGTCCCCACATTCGAACCTGTGGCACAGAGCACAGCTATGCCAGATGAATGCATCATGTGCACTCCCAGGGTGTGTAGCTCAGACATTGGTTATGCACCTCTTGTCATCGCACGCCACCTGGCATTTCACACTATGGAACCCCTTCCTGTTCATGTACGTCACACCATCAGGACCAGGTGGCATGTGGATGCAGTCAATTTCCCCAAACACACCAGGCATGCGTGCTACCCTGTGGAAGTCCTGCATGGTTGATGTACTCTCTGCCTGTGTGCTGGGGAAATGGATGTATTCTGAAGCAAGTGGCAGCAGGGCATTGAGGAATTGTGTGAGGAGGCGGGACGTGGCTGATGGGGTTATGCCTGTAGCATCCCCTGTTGATCTCTGGAAGGTGCCCGTGATGAGCAGGCACAAGACAGCAGTTACCTTTGTCTCCACAGACATTGTGTGGCTCCATCTTGTGGGTGCCTGCATCTCCTCACTGCACATCTCACAGAGCTGCCTCTGAATGGCCCTATTCAGGTGATACCAGCCCACAATCTCTGTGTCAGTGGTGCGGGCATGGTACCACCTGTTCCGGGTGTACTGCCGATGAGCCCTTCCATGGTCACGTCACTGTTCCTCCTCTCTCCTCACACCCCTCATTATGGCCTCCATAGGAAAGGTGCACTAGCCATGTCCCCTGATGTCCTGTCTCCCCCTGGGCAGTCGGCTGCTGCAGGCTGTATGCCACCCAGGTGCAGTACGTGGCACTTTGCCTGCCTCTCCCTCTCACTCCCTCAGCCCCTGGCTTACTCTCCACTGCCACCTCTGTTCCACGCTCCTGTGGCTGCCTGTGCCAGTCACTCTGTCCCTCACAGGCTCTGTCTCCCTTGCTCTGTGTGTTTCTGTCCCTCCGCCTTCTCTTTCCACTCTCTCTCTCTCTCTCTCTCGGCCCTGGCACAAGGACTGTCTGTGTGCTTTCACTCTGTATTTATAGGCTCAAGTCTGCTCAGTGCATTCAGGAGTTGCTCCGCACTTGCACCATGGTTTCTCGGTTGAATATCGCACTGCGCCACATATTCATGGGCATGCCCCCTGCTCTTGTGCATGTATTCATTATAGTTGCGCACTGGCGCAATGGGACTTGCGCCTTGCAATGGCTCCCGCTGAATATCACTCCTTCATGCAAGTCCACACAACTGAGCTTCACCATGCACAACTGCTTTGAATATCTCAGCCTTTGTTTCTATGAGGCACCCAGAACCTATAGAATTGGGTGCCATA
This sequence comes from Neoceratodus forsteri, assembly GCA_016271365.2. Taxonomy (NCBI): domain Eukaryota; kingdom Metazoa; phylum Chordata; order Ceratodontiformes; family Ceratodontidae; genus Neoceratodus; species Neoceratodus forsteri. Next base: position 1,271,836,136 of record CM057453.1, read on the forward strand.
GAAATAAAACTGTCTTACCTTGCCTTCTCTTTTAGTGAGCCTGCAGGTCTGATTAAACAAAGAACCCATAACCTTTGACCTACAGGGTACAAATGAAAGTCTGAACCTTCATATTTTTTTGTCCTTTACCACTTTTTGAAGAATTATTTTGATAGATGCCTACCTCAAGTGATTTCAGATATTACATCTGACTTACTTGCAAGCATATTAACTTGCTTCATATCTTTTGCAGTTCTACACCAATTATTATAAACACAAATGACCATCATCTTTCACATTTACACCACTGATTGTGCACCACAAAGTTATCCATTTTCTATTTTGCCACCATGTTTTAACTACTAATAAAATTTAGTGGATGCACAGCCTTCTTTTGCCACCCAGTCACACGTAATGCACCAAGGCTCATTCTGGCTGTTTGCTTCACCCCCAGCATCCCCCAGAAATAATATAAGCATTTGTCAATGCCAAATGTTTGCTTGCTGGTATTGGCATTGGTACTGCATGAGTTAGGGAGATGCATAATAAGAATGGCAGTGAAGTACTGAACTAATGCCAACCCCCACTCCCACCCTGCAGAGACTGACGGGGGCGTTGGGGTGTGCCTTTGTGTTGTCATCCAGAACACTCATGCCATTCCGCCTCACACTACCCTGCAGACACTGACAGGTGTCAATGTGTACCTTGGGGTCTTCGACCCTTACGCTCACCCCATTCAGGGATGGGTTCAGTATAGGAAAATGGGGTGAACTTTAAGGCTGAAGACCCCAAGGCACACTTTGATGCCTGTCAGTGACTGCAATGTGGGGGTGGTGGTGGAATGGTATGAGCATTATGGCCAATGACCCCGAGACACCCCTCCGACGCCTGTCAGTCTGTACAGGGTAGGGCGTTATGGTTGGAAACCCTAACGCCCATGGTGTTTGTTGGTATTTTCACTCCAAATTTTCAACATGGGCTTTTTGGGACCCCACCTCATGAACAGTGGCACTATCATTTCATTACTCAATCCCAAAAGGTGATTTCACACAGCGAATGTGCCATTCGGCACAGCAGGTGCAAAAAGACATTTGGGGCAAGATGTGAAAAATTACATCTGTACTGTTCATGAGGAGGTGTGAAAAAATAGCAATGTTGAAAATCTGGAGTGAAAATATGAAAAAGTGCTGAAGTTATGCACATGCATAGAAATTGGGTGACGCATGCTCAGGACTGACAGGCATTGGGGTGTGCAGTCATTTTTTGGAATTTTTCATCAAGTTCTCAACATGGCCTTTTTGAGACCTCCCCTCATGAACACTGGCACTGTGATTTCATTACTCTGTCCCAAAAGTTGATTTTGCACAGTGACTGTGCCATTCTGTGCCACAGGTGCAAAAAAAATTTCAGGCAGGACACAAAAAATTACAGCTCTATTGTTCATAAGGAGGTGTGAGAAAATGGCAAAGTTGGAAATTTGGAGTGAAAATATTAAAAATTCGTGAAGTTATGAGCATGTGTACAACCTGTGCAATGCACGCTTGTAACGCAGTCATTTTTTAGAGTTTTTTAACAAACTTGCAAAATGGACTTTTTGGGACCCCACATCATGAACAGTGGCACTGTCATTCCATTAATCCATCCCAAAAGGTGAAATCATCTTTCAGGACCATGAAACAAAATGACAGTGCCAGTCTCAATAAGGTGGCGTCCCAAGAACCCTATGTTGAAAATTTGGGACTAAAACTCCCCAAACTGACTGAGATATCAACCTAAGTTGAACCCCCCAATCGATTACCATTATAGGTCTTACCGTGATTTTCTTCAGTTTGCGGTCGGCTTTTGAAGAGTGCTGACATTTTCCTGGTCCACAGAAGATCACAGTGCCAGACCTCTGGAGGTAAGTATGGGTAAGGGGGGATATGGGGAGATGGGGTGTGCAGCAGAAGGGTCAGGATAGGGTAAGGACGGTGAGGACAAGATGGACCGTTTTCTTTTTCTGTAGGCTTAAAAAAAAAAGACCTAGGAGGACAGTTTTCTTTTTTACAGGTGAAATACTATGGAAAATAAATTGCAGAACACTGGGGTGGGCTCCCAGTGCAGCAGACTAGTGGAGGGGGGATCAATGCTGACCCAGGATTGAGCACCCTGAGGTCGGCTGAAAAAAAGGGGGCATGGGGGGGCATCTGACACTGGAAGTCGGCATCTCAGTGTCAGAAAAAGATAATTACTTTGGCACACTGGGGTGGGCTCCCAGTGTGCCACAATTGTGGGGAGGCATGCCAACACAGGGATTGTGCACCCCGTTGTTGGCAAAAGATATGTTCGGGCTTGGGGGGGCATGCCTACATGAGGATTTTGGCACCTCGATGTCGACTTTGGGGGGAGTGTGTGGTGTGTGGCAGGAGCTGCCAATTATGCAAAGCCGTGGTGAGGCTCATTTATGTATTTCACCAGGAAAGGCACACTGTGCAAATGAATTGCTCATAAGTCCATCCATGTGCGTTACTTTGCACTGTAATGTACATGGCTGGAATGTGCTTGGTTGCTGGGGGGGGGGGAGAGAGATCTGCCACTGTAATGACAAAACTGTCCTTGATTGGAGTGGCAGATTTCTTTCAAGTCCGCCGCTCGCTCTAAAACTGCCATCATCTGCAGCTTCCCTGTTGATTGGTGGCCAAGGAATGCGCCCCTGAAAGTGTTCACTGGATTGGCCAAACACTGTCACACCTCTGCAATGCTCTACTCACCTCAAAATGTTTCTTGTGCTCTGAGTGTGCAAGCAAACATAAAAATGGCACCACCAGGCTCCCACAGTCAAAGGCCCCTAACACTGTAATCATTAACAAGCAAGAGGCCGCTCCAAAATAAAGTCATACCCTGTATATTAAAGTGATATTCCCAAGAGAATACTACACTGGCACAGAGTTTGATACAGTACATTCTTTATTGATACAAAAGACACAAAAAGCACATAACTGTACACAGCACTGAAGTACAACATAGAGAATAATGCATAGGTGTGCATAACTAGAATTTTATACACACACACTTGAGGTGTGAAATGCTACATAAACCCCAAGAGTGAAGCTTGGGGGGAGGGGTTAGAAAAAACATTCCACACAAAGGGTGTGTATATCATTTTTTTTTTTACACACACCCATGTTTTTTTTTTTTTCACTTTTTAGCCAGGCATATAAAATCCATACAAACACAAACAAAAACAATCTGTAAGAGTATTTACATGTGGTTAGGAAAATACAAATGCATATAGACATAACCATCTGTTCATAGAAAGATAAGTGGTTGTATAAACTGTAAAAGTCTAGTCATTGTTTGAATGTCCATAACTTCCAAATTGGAATCCATAGTCACCCATATGTGCTTAACAGTCTTGTTCTGTGTGTTAAAAGTAGGAGTTAACTGTTCCACACATCTAACATCTTTCAGTCTATTAATCACAGACCCTAGGGTGGGTGTCAGATGGTTAGGCCATTTACTGGTGATAGTCCTAAAAGCTACAGCAGTTATAACTCTACAGATGTAGTCTCACTTTTTTATATGCCCTTATAGTTATATATTCCCGCAAATAACACCTGAAAAGATTTTGGCAAATTAACTGCAAACACCTGATTCAGGAGGGTATGCATGGCTGTCAAAAATGTCTCCAAGTTGGGACAGGCCCAGAATATATATATATATATATGCCAGAACGTGCTCTCCTGATCACAGTACTTGATTCAGGAGGGTATGCATGACTGTCCAAAATGTCTCTAAGCTGGGACAGGCCCAGAATATATATATATGTGTGTGTGTGTGTGTGTATATATATATATATATATATATATATATATATACACACACACACACATACATATATATATATATATATATGTATATATATATATTAAAAGCTGCTATGTCTTACCTCTTAAATGTAACTGCTGAAAGATTACTATGTATTATGTTCCTCATTGTCTAGTGTAATGTACCTGTGCTGTATGCTACCCCATGTATTATTCCATGTAATTCCCCGGGGCGCCCCTGAAAAAGGGACCTTCGGGGCTTACCCAGTTATCAAAATTTAATAAATAAAATAAAATATATACTGTATATATATATATGCTAGAACATGCCCTCCTGATCACAGTATCTGATTTAGAAGGGCATGTACGACTGTCCAAAATGTCTCCAAGCTGGGACAGGCCCAGAATATATGATAGGATGTGCCCTCCTGATCACAGCACCTGATTCAGGAGGGCATGCACAGCTGTTCAAAATATCTCCAAGCTGAGACAGGTCCAGAATATATGATAGAACGTGCCCTCCTGATCACAGCGCCTGATTCAGGAGGGCATGCACAGCTGTCCAAAATATCTCCAAGCTGGGACAGGTCCAGAATATATGATAGAACATGCCCTCCTGATAGCAGTACCTGTTTCCGGAGAGCATGCACAGCTGTTCAAAAAGTCTCCAAGCTGGGACAGGCCAAGAATGTATGATAGAGCATGCCCTCCTGATCACAGCACCTGATTCTGAGGGCGTGCACAGCTATCGAAAAATGTCTCCAAGCTGGGACAGGCCCAAATATATGATAGAATGTGCCCTCCTGATCACAGCACCTGATCCAGGAGGGCATGCACAGCTGTTCAAAATGTCTCCAAGTTGGGACAGGCCAAGAATGTGTGATAGGGCATGACCTCCTGATCACGGTAGCCCGCTAGCGTGGCAACTGAATTTTGCCACTACAATTAGGGCGCTGCAACAAAGGCAAAAGTGACAGGAGTGATCTTGATTTTAGATCGCCCCTTCCTCTTGTCACCCTTTGCACCTGCACAGTTTCTACCCTCTCTGGGGCATGCCCATCCCAGAGGAGGTTGCATTTAGTTTGTGGGGGTGCAAGGGCAAAGTCCCCCCCAAAAGCGACCATTTCCCGGGAGGGTGCTTTGGTGCTGTAACTCTCAGGAGATGAAAATGCGTGGTGCTGTAGTGCCAGTCAGCATTTTGACTGTGCCATAATTGGTGTTGGCAAAATGTATGTCACTGCGGCATGGGTGAACCCTAATCGCAGCTCCTCCAGCACCTGTCTGAACTTTTTCAGGTATAATGTTTTGTGCATGAAGGTATGGGAACAAAGGATCAGTTTTCTATTTAAATTCCCTGTACCAAGGTGAAGAAGTAGTTTTCAGGCCTGCCTGATGGCCTTCTCCCAAGTATTATCTTCAAAAATGTCACTGGCTCCCCTCTGCCATGCACCCTGGCTTTCTATGAATGCCAGGACTCTGGACTGTAGAGCAAGGCATTAAGACCTGGGATGGACTTCAACAGCATTCCCATGTGTTTAGTTGAATCAAAAAACTCTTCTATAGACATCACGGGTCTCAATATATGTTCATTGACACCTGGTTGCATTAGGAAAAGCTGCATTTGTAGGTACCTAACAAATCTGCCCCTGCCTACCCCAAACTATGTCTGTAGTTGCTAGAAGGGTTTAAGGGTAATCATGTCAGGACTAAGTAGATGTTTTAAGAAGGTGATCCCTTCGGTCCCCATCTCCTAAATCCTTGGTCTGAGGAGGGAAGAGCACCCTCAGGCATGCCTGTGAGGCCTATTAGGGGACTAATTACAATTGCACCCCCATGTGGCATCACAACACCCCCCACATTTTAAGTGTATGCTTTGCCCAAGGGTTCTCTAAGTGTCAAAAGAGTATTGGCATTAGGTGGGAAAGAGGCAAGGATGCCTGCCTTCCAATAGGAAGACCCACGGCTTCGAGGTCTAGTCAGCCTGTCTCCTTCTGTCTGGTTATCCACTGTAATACAGGAGTGGTCTGTGTGACTCAGTAATAAAAATACTTAAAATTTGGCAACCGTAGTCCCCCGTCTTTATGCTGTTTCAGCAGTGCCAGTTTCAATCTCTGGTGGCTAGATCCCCATTTCAATTTACTGTATGTATGGCTTTTTCCAACTGTTTCCAAACTTTTGGGGATATTGCACTGGGGGTCTATAGAAGCAACATACTTTATGATGTCCTCTCCTTGGGACTACATATACTGCTACATCACACTGGATAAATTATACCTTACGTAATATAAGATTTCGCATAATTTATATCTTACCCCACAAAAGTCGTATACAGTAGGTTCGAACAGGCTTCTAGTTCCCTACTGTATGTGGCAGGTGTAATGCCCAGGAGGGTTCCCTCCATCATATCCTGTTGGACCGCCCAGTTTCTCAGTCCCTTTGGTCTCAAATCCAGTTTCATGTTAACCCGTTACTGAGATTGCATGACACTTTTTCTCTGAAACTGTGCCTTTTAGGCATAGGCATTGAGAATTTATTGGGTCACCAATGACAGCATATGACTTATCGCTGCAGTGGCCAAGCTGATTATTTTACACCATTGGTAAGACTGTCAACCTACCCCTTAAAGGGAATGGCATGAGGAAATGTTATCCATTCCTTGGATGGAAAAATCTATTGCCAGTTTGCGCCATGCCCTTACAATGTACCAACAAAGATGGGAGAAGTCATACACTCTTATTTTTTGAGGTATATCAAGGACTTAGTGCTAGGGGTTTTCTATTTTGTAGTCATGAAGCTAGGTGCCAGTCATTTATATGTATACTACACTAGATTGCAATATTTTTTGTTTACAGTTTACATTGTCATCATTTGTAGTGTTGTCATTTAGTGTTCTATTTTTTCTTTTTTTAGCCTTTTTTGTCTCACGGCATATAACCTCCTCATTATTATCCATTTTTCATTGCATTACTCATTTACCTAATGACATACAGATGTAGTTTAATTGCCATATTGGTCTTTGTGAGAACAGATCCAGAAGCAAATGGCTTGATACCTTTTATTGGGCCAACATTGATGTTACTAAAAGAACAAAGTGCCTAAGCTTTCGGACTAACCAAGTCCTTCCTCGGAAGCTTATGGCAGTTATTTAGAAATCACAAACTAAACTTTACTGTACACATACTAGAGACCCTTAATAAAACCTCTGAGCAAAACCAGGTTGGGGGCATCTTGCTATGGTTTTTAAACTACCAGGTATTGTTATCACTTTGTATGTTAAAACAAAACTTTTGTATTTTGTACTGAACTCTAATGCTGGCATTTTTCTGTTGTTTTCTTTTGATATGTGGTGACACCACCCCACTCAGTTTGAAGGCTTTTGATTTATGTCAGTTAATTTTGAACCCTGAGGCCTTACCACATTGCTCTAATGTGGCTACTGGGAGGGGGAGCATGGAGTGCACCAGATCACTGACAAAAAATGAATGTGTTGTCCAGGTACAATGATGTTTTTTGGCCTTGTGAATCACAGAAGCCTCCTTTTATGTCCGGGTTGGTCCTAATGGCTATAGCCAACAGCTTGATCTCCAGGGCAAAAAGAAGGGGTGAGAGCTGACACCCATCACCGGTACCAGACTGAAGTTCAAAGAAAGGAGAAAGGATGCCATTCACCTTAATGCAGGCTCTCGACTTCATGTATATGGTATTTATCCAGTAAAGAAAAGTAGGTCCAAATCCAAATGTATGCAGGGAAAATAGAAGCTATTGCCAATTTAGGTGGTTAAACGCCTTTTCAGCATCAAGTGAAATGGCCAGATTGATTGTAGGTGAATGTTTGACTGTGTGGAGGATATTTAAAAGTCTCCTGACATTATAAAAGAGTGGTGCTGTGAAATAAAACATGTTATTAACTGCCATATGACCTTTTGCAATCTAGTGGACAGTACAGCAGTTGTGATTTTTTTGGTCCACATTGATAAGTGGTATCAATCTGTAAGACCTGCACTGTAAGGGATCCTTCCCCAGTTTTGGGATGATAGTTATGAGTGCTTCTTTCCATTCATCCATAAAAATTGCATTTTCTATGTCCCAATTAATGGCCTTAGTAAAGGGGGTGACAACAAGTTCCCTACAGGTTTTATAAAATTCCCCAGGAAAGATGGTGAAGCCCCCTTGTCCGCAATGAACACTACTCCCACCAGCTGCCCCAACTTCTACTTCAAAGCAGTCAAGGCTCACCAAGTACGCAAATATGTTACCAAAGCCCTTAGTAAATCAAGATTCAGTAATGACTCCCTCGACCTCAAAATCCTGTCTCTCACACTTGATGAAGTGCTTAGTCCTCTGACCAGAATTTTCAACCTCTCCCTCAACCTTAGCCAGTTCCCAGACAGATAGTAATCTGCCACTGTCACCCCAATCCATAAAAGTGGTGCTAAAACTGCCCACAATAACTACAGACCTGTCTCCCTGCTACCTCCACTCTCCAAGGCACTAGAACACATCGTCTCAGACCAGCTCACAGAATACCTGGATATGTACAAAATCCTGTGCAAGCAACAACACAGGTTCCGAAAAGGTCACAGCACCTCCACAGCCCTACTTGAATTCACCGGTGCAATCCACTACACACTTCACTCTGGTGAACTACTAGGCTCAATATGCATTGACTTAACTAAAGCCTTTGACACCGTCAATCACTGCCTCCTGCTTGTCCAGCTTCAGAACACTGGGCTGTCAACTGACTCCATTGGCTGGTTTAAGAGCTACCTTGAAGAATGGTCTCAAACAGTAAGAATCGCTGATACACTCTCAGACCCTAGACCAGTCCACTCGAGAGTCCCCCAGGGCTCCATTCTGAGACCCCTACTCTTCAGCCTATTCTTAAACTTACTACCAGACAGCTGCCCAGAACAAATAATTCTCTACGCTGACAATGCTGTGATCCTCACCTCGGACCCTGATCCAATTCAATTACAAAATAAACTTCTGCGGGCCTTCTCCTCCACCAAATCCTGGTTCCTAAATCATAAACTGCTTCTCAATCAGAAAAAAAACAAGTCTATGGTCTTCTGCAGCCCCTACAACAAAAACAAACAACTCCACCTCTCCATTGCAACCGAACAAGGAGACATCCTAAAGCAAACACAATCATTCAAGTACCTCGGCATCACCCTTGATCCCCACCTCTCATATGCTGTCCATATCAGCAATGTTACAAAGTCTGCCAATGCGAGGGTAGGCATATTATTCTGGCACAGGAAACACCTAACCCCAGAAGCACTGTCAGTGGCCGTCCAAAGCTCCATCTTCAGCATCATAGGCTATGGTCTTATCATATGTGGGTCTGCAACTACCACTGCTCTCAAACATATCACGACCTCCCTGAATAAGGCCTGTCATCTCATCACTGGCTCACATCACTGTACCCACACATGTGACCTTTATTCGCAATCTGGATGGCTTCAACTGGACAAATGCCTAAAATACCAAACCTGCATCACGGCCAAGAAAATTATAATGGGGCCTGCCCCACCTGGTGTCTGTGCCCTCCTTAAGCCTAGACATAGGAACATTACTACAAGGAAATCCAATTCCCATCTACTACATATACCATGATGTCACACAACCCAAGGACAAAGATAATTCGCCTATCGGGCATCCAACTGGCTCAACTCTCTTGGCAGCGACATAGCGACTTCTCCAACACTTGGCCTCTTCAAGTCCAAGCTGTGCCTCTTACTGCTTGCATCTTGCGATTGCCCATCTTAACATTTCCACCATTCCAGCTGCACATGCCCCAGCAGCCAGCACTTGCAATCAGTCTTTGCACCCCTAGCACCTTACCTGTCATATTCCCTTGACAAGGCCCCCTGGCTGCACTGTCTCCCACCCTCGCCCACCTCCCCCCCGTATCTCCACTCCTGCCCTGCCCTCAACCACGTCCTGTGCTCCCTTACCCCTGCACCTCCTTCCCCCCTCGATTTCCTACCCTCACTTCCCCCCACCACCCTCCTCCTTCTTCCCTTGTCTTGCTCATAGCTCAAGTCTTTGTACCGGTTATTACATGTCTGTAAGTCAATTACTATATGTTTGTAACTAAAAATGATGACTGTTGCACATGCTGACGTGGAACCTTTGTAAAAGAGCCTCGGCTCAAAGGTATTGTAATCCTAGATTGAAATAAATGAATAAAATAAAAAGCCATTGGAGCCCGGTGATTTACCATTTTTTAGACTAAGGATTGCAGCCATTACTTCCTCTTCAGTAAACAAGGCATCCAATGTGGTCTGGTCCTACTCCATCAGCTGGTGGAGATGCAAAGGTGCAAAAAAAGAGTGTGGGTCTCATATAGTATGAGGAGGATGAAGATCCGTATACAGGGACTGATAGAAATTGGCAATTGTTTTTCTATATCGTGCAGGAAGGTATGCTGTGAGGAGCATGAAGTCAGGCCAGAAATGGCTGCCATGCAGCAACTGTAAAATCATCTTTCATGATGCAAGAAAAATATTTTGTCCAGGATCTGAAAAATAACAACTGTCACATTCATGAGGTGCTGTGAAGGAATGGCTATGTTGAAAATTCAGGGTCAAAATATTGAAAATTGCCAAAGTTACAAGCCTGCATTCACAAATTTCAATGCAGGTTCATAACTTTGTGATTTATTTTGCCAGCCTGCTCTTGCCCTATGCACACACACAGCCACACTGGGGCCAAGAATAACATTTATATGTGATTTCTGTGACTATAACATTTCTCTTTGGCCCCTAATAGTCTCTCTCTCTTTTTCTCCTCTGGATGGTGGCACAAGTCAAAGACTTATTTTGCCTGTCTGCTCTTGCCCTATGTACATACACAGCCACACTGGGGCCAAGAATAAACTTTATTTGTGATTTCTGTGACTGTAATATTTCTCTTTGGCCCCCAATAGTCTCTCTCTCTCTCTTTTTCTCCTCCAGATGGTTGCACAAGTCAAATATTTATTTTGTCAGCCTGCTCTTGCCCTGTACACACACACAGCCACACTGGGGCAAAGAATAAACTTTATTTGTGATTTCTGTAACTATAACATTTCTCTTCGGCCTCCAATAGTCTCACTCTCTCTTTTTCTCCTCTGGATGGTGGCACAAGTCAGAAACTTATTTTGCCAGCCTGCTCTAGCCCTGTGTACACACACAGCCACACTGAGGCCAAGAATAAATTTTATTTGTGATTTCTGTGGCTATAACATTTCTCTTTGACCCCCAATAGTCTCTCTCTTTTATTAGTTGCTGTAGAAGTGGTGGTAGAGGCAGGGGCATCAGGAATGGGGATGGAATTTTTTATATGCTAATTTTTTAAGATTCCTGGGGGCGGGGACATACAATGATGCCAGCATCTGCCTTGCCCCCCCCCTCATGAAGCACTGGGAGCAATGGTACCCACAGCCTCCACCAGAGGTGCATAATGCACTGCACACTTTCCCCCTCCCCCCAGAGAAGGAGAGCAGTCCCTGGGACACTCAGTCCTACTGCCACCAACCGGTCCTCCAACTCTCGAGTCTGTCTCCAAACCCAGGATGTAGGCGCAGCAAGCAGATGCTTGTATACTACAATGTTAACTTTGTAATTTTTTTTACATTTTGACCCCAAATGTTCAACATAGTCTTCTTATCACCTTACCTCATAAACCCCATAGGTGACAATTTCTTAATCCATGGCAAAATGCCATTTCATGCCACAGATGTGGAAAGTCATTTGGGAAGAATGTGAGAAATGACACCTGTAGTGTTCATGAAGTGGTGTGAAAAAAATGGCCATTTTGAAAATTGGGAGTGAAAATATGAGAAATTGGCAAAGTTACGAGCATGTGTAGTAAAACGTCAATGAGTGCATATAACTCGTGTGTTTTTTGGTATTTTTGCACCAAATTTACAACATGGCTTCTTTTGGGACCCCACCTCATGAACAGTGGCACTGACATTTCATTACTTGGCCCTGAAAGGTGATTTCATGAAAGTATCATGCCATTCCATGCCACAGGTGCACAAACATGTTTTGGGCAGGATGTGAGAAATCACAGCTGTATTGTTCATGAGGTGGTGTGAAAAAATCTGTATGTTGACAGTTTGGAGGGAAAATATCAAAAATTCACAAAGTTATGCACCTGCATAAAACTACATACACATGTAACACGGTATTTTGAGAATTTTTCACCAAATTTTTCAACGCATTAGCTTTTGGGACACCACCTCATGAACAGTGGCACTGTTATTTTGTTACTCAGTCCTGAAAGGTGATTCTGCACAGCGACCACACAATCACCTTTCGAGAGACCGACGAATGAAACAACAGTGCCAGTGTTCATGAGGTAGGGTCCTAAAATGCTAATGTTGAAAATGTGGTGCAAAAAGACCTAAAAATGGTCATGATATCAACATAAGTTCAAAATGCCTTTGGCTGCCATTATATGGCACTTACCTTGATTCTTCAAGCTTTGAATAGTGCAGACATGTCTTGGTCCAAAGAAGATGCCAGCTGCCAAACTCTGGAGGTAAGTATGGGGTAAGGGGGGAGCTGGGTTCACAAAGGGAAGGCTGAGATGAGGAGGGGCATGGCGAGATGAGGAGGGACCGTTTTCTTCTTTATAGGTTTAATTTAAAAAAAGACATTGGGGTACTGTTTTCTTTTTTTCAGGGATAAAAATGTTTGAGGACACTGGGGGTGGGCTCCCCAGTGTTCCAAAGTGGTGGTGGGGGTAATATAACTGGGGACACTGGGAGTGGGCTTCCCTTGTCCCATAGTACAGGGGGATCACAGACTTGGGGATTGGGCACCCTGGTGTCAGACAGTAATGGGGGGATTGCTGACACAGAGATTGGGCACCCTGATGTCAGACAGTATGAGGGGAAGGGGTATCGCCAACACTGGGATTGGGCACCCGGGTGGGCTGAAGGGTCATGAAAATCAAAGGGTCGAAACCCTTTCAGATTAGAGTGGCTTTGGTCCTTTGAAGTGCATGACTGTTCAGCCCACCCAGCAGAGAGTTGCATCAGGACCATGCTTAGCGGTTATTGGGGTAGGCTGCTGAGCCCCTGGTTCTGTGAACTGCAATGGGCTTGGCAGTGACACCCCCCCAAAATCCCATATTGCCACAATACGTTGGTTTGTGCAAGTGCAACCAACGTAAAAATTAAAAGCTATGCTATTTAATTTATTTATTTATTTTATTTATTTATTTATTTCAGAGATCAGATATACCTTTGAGTCATAGACTCCTTTACAAAGGTTCCACGTCACATGTAATAGATACAGGTACACAATACAGAATGCAGAATATACAGGACAATAAATGTTACAGAGTAAAGACTTTTTTTTTTTTAACAAAAAATAAATTAGCTAAAACTTCAGAATAGACAGTTTGAGACAGTTAAAAAGAAATGGGAACTTAACTTAATGCAAGAAGTCTGTCAAATAAAATGGATGAGCTTGTTTCCCTGGTCAGTAGTCATGGTATTAATATAATAGGCATTACAGAGACCTGATTGGTTAATAATGGAGCATGGAATTTTAAAATGGATGGCTTCAATATGCATACATGCAATTGAATAAACAGAAAAGGAGGGAGTGTTGTTGTGTTGTTAAAAAATAGCTTACCGTTCATTTCAAGTAGTATTAAAAACACTCTTTCTGATACTGAGAGTATTTGGATTTATTTACCTATGAAATCGCAAAACCTCTTATAAGAGGTTTGGCATCGCCCACCTAATTGCTCAATGACTACATATGAGGAGCTCTTGACACAAACAGAGGTAGCAGGTGAACTTGGGGAGCTCCTTATCATGGGTGATTTCAATCTGGGTAAAATCAACTGGAAAGATGGGACAGCAAGGACTGTAGTTCTTTCGGCAATAAACTTGTTTCAGTATGTGATAAAACATAACTGATACAATATGTTAGTGAGCCTTCATGCGGTCATAATATTTTAGACATAATTATGAGTACAGACAACTTGGAAATTGACCAATGTATTATAAGTCATTCTATTGGTAACAGTGATCACAATGCAGATTAATTTATAGTGTATGGTGGAACGTTGTTCTCACTTCAAATTACACCTTACTAAAATGCCGTTCAACCACACACATGCAGAACAGTGTTCCATTCATTTTGAATGAAAAGAGCGAGCTGTGTTTTGAAAGCTGCACCAGTAAACCACCGTGCGGCAATTTTATTTATAACATCACCAACGATTGCCGTAGTGGGTTTTTTTCACAAGGTCTCAACTCAAAATGCGGGATCAACCAGATTTAAGAAGAAACATAGTGCTTACCAGGAAGTTTATGTCTCCAGTTTCTGTGTTCACTCGCTAAGCGAGAGGCCTGGTCGCCATGTTTTTTTTTTTTAAATCCCTCCCACTCTCGAGCAACAACCAATGAGAGTGTGTGCTGCTATTATAGGTATGCTCAGTCCCCAGCAACCACACAACTCACTCTAGAAAAAAGTCATATCTTTGAAATAGCAAAATGGGAAACAAATTATTTTTCCATGAAAAAAAAAATGTTTGAAAAGCCAAAAAAAGTAGTAAAACAATTAGTGGGGCAGCATACAATATATAAAATACAGGATGGGCAACCCAATGCAGAACCAGTGTGTTCTGCCACCTTGAAATTATGATTCCCAAGGACCTCTCGAGCTTCGCTCTCGAGGTCACAGAGAATCATACCCCTCTGTGGCAGAACACAGTGGTTCTGCATGGTTGCCCATCCAATATTCTCTATATACTAAGGCAAGAATAGAAGGAAAGCTATGGAAAAACAACAATTCTATAGTATAGAAAAGCCAATACTAAAAAAATAAATTGGAAGAACTTGCTAAAATAAAGTGGAATAGCGAATTTAATAATAAAACAACTGAGGATATATGGGGGTTTTATTAAAAACACTATATTGCAGTTTACCAATAAATATATACCACAAATAAACAAGTATTCAAATAAAAAACATAAACCTAAGAACAAATTACATAAGGCCTATTTAAAAAAATAAAAGTGTTGAAACCTGGGGGGACTTTACTGCTATGCAAAAAAAATGTAAAAATGAAATCATAAGAACAAAAAGAACATATTAACTTAACCAAGCATTACATTTTAAAAAGGACAATAGTAACCTTTTTTTGTATACATTAACTCTGTAAATTCTTGTAAGCAAAGTGGGATCTATCATAAATAACGGAACAATGATTCAGGACAATTTGGATATGGCCAAAGTATTTAATAAGTATTTTTGTGAGGTTTTTGGACCAGCAAAAAAAAAGAAAACACCAACCCGTAGAATTCCAACCTGGAAAATAACATCAAGTTCTTAACAGATGGTATAAAAATAAATATTACTTCAATAGAAAGGAAAAACACCTCCTAGCCCAGATCACATTTTGGGACAGTATATTATGGCCGAATACCTTGCCTATCCATTAAAAATATTTTTTGAAAAATCAGTTGTTGTTTTTTTATTTGGGGGGGATTAGACTGGAGAACTGCCTATGTGATACCAATCCACAAAAATGGTTCTGAACAAGACAAACAAAATGACAGACCCATAAGTCTCTCATCCACCATATGCAAAGTCCTGGAAACATTAAGTAAAGATATTATATCAAAACTGATCCTGATCAACATGGATTTTTAGAGGGGTAGAAGCACCACACCTAACCCTAAATGCTTTTATGAAAAAAAGAAGCAATTTATAGGATGAAGCAATACCTTGCAATGTGGTTTATTTAGATGTTAGCAAGGCATTCAGTTTGATGCCACACTGGGCTCTTATTGAAAAACTTCTGAATTATAACTTCAATAAGCACATTGTCACCTAGATTGCAAATTGGTTGACAAATCACACCCAGAGAGTGATTATAAATGGGAATGTACCAGATGTGGGTAGGTGACCAGGATTCCGCAGGACTCTGTCCTGGGACCATCACTCTTTCAGATTTTCATCTTTGACCTGACAAGCAATATACTAAGCTGGACTGTGAAGTTTGTAGATAAAGCAAAAGTGGGGGCTCATGTGCTACACAGCCCAATATAAGTGATATTCAATGGGATCTGGACAAGATAACTGCATGGGTTAATCTATGGGATATGAAACTAAACTTGGACAAATGTAGAACTGCCCATCTTGGTAATAAGAATCCAAAAAATTTTACTGGTTAAATGGAAAAATACTTTCAACATCAAGCAATGAAAAAGGCCTGGGTAACTACATATCAAATTACTTTGGAAACAAACAGCAAGTAAATCAAACTATAAACACGTCTAGAAAAATAATATGGTCTATCAGGAAAAACATAATCTCTAAAAGTGAAAGGGTATTAATGCCACTGTTTAGGGCCTATGTCAGGATCCATCTGGAGTATGCATCTCAGCTTTGGTGCCCCTTTAAAAATCAGACAGAAAAAAAACCTGGAGCATGTACAAAGAAGGTTCACAAAAAGCATAACACATTTAAGGAATAAAACGTGAAGAATGGATGGAATTTTTACATATGATGACTCTGGAGACAAGAAGAATTAGGGGTGGCTTGCTACTGTTATTTGACATCATTAATGACCCCTACCTAATGGTTGAAATGGGTACAGAATTTAAGACCTCCTCTAAGGAAACCACAGGACATCCCCTACAGATAATAGGTAGGGCTTTTAGAACTGACAAATGTAAATACTTCTACATGCTGCAGATTGCCATCTTGTGGAATAAATTACCAATAGAGACAATGATTAGCAAAACAAAACAGGAAGTTAAGAACAGACTAGACAAATACATACTAGCCAAAGGAAAGCTTAGTTATTATGGAAACTGAACACTATAGGAGCATTCAAGGGCACCTTGCGTTTTGGCTCCTCAACATTATTAGTAAGATATACAGTATGTGTTCAGTTGTTACATAAACTATGGAATGGTATTCAGCAGTTACATAAACTGCAGTTTCATTTTCTGTGAATGCAGAATAATATTCCACAGATTTCATATAGAAATGCTTTTCAAAATTCTGCAGACTTAAAGAAATTCCAAAATGTTTTAGAAGCAGAATTGCCATTCCACATGAATTCTGCCAGCGGAATTCAACATTCCGCAGGGCTCTAGGAGTCACCCACCCACCCTCCAGTGCTTTTCCTAACTGCAAGCTTTGTCAAGTACTCATTGGAATTTGTGCTGGTTGGTGGGTAACCCCTCATCTGTGAGTGTAACTCATTCTCATTAGACTGTTGCACTTTCATGCTATACTGGGGATTTGGACCTGTGCAGTGTCAGATAAATAATTTATCCAAACAAATTGTTAGGACCCACTGACCTCATGAGTGGCAGAGCGCAGCAGAGACATGAGTGATGAGGTGATGGGGTCAACACAACATGTTTGGATAAATTATGTATCCAACGCTGCCCTGCTTCATGTGTAATTTATGAACTGGGGGAGTGTGTCTCCCAGGTACCTTGTTTTTCTAAACATAGTTCTGTTCTTTCTTTCTGTTTCTTTTTTCCTCTGAACTTTTGTTACTTTGAAAGTTGTATGTTCTTTCAACATATTGCAAGCTTCAAGCTGTTGATAAGGAGTGTCTGTGACTAGCTGATCTATGGGGGGAACGTTATTTGATTGGATGTGTTGTGAGATGTGCAGAATGTGATGATCGCAAACGTAGATGCGATCATCATTCCAGTGGTTCCCTGCATGACTCATGGGGCCGTTGTTCACATAAGTGGTCTATATAGTGCAGGCATTTGGAGTTTCCTGACTCTGGATGCTGTGCTAAGGGGTTCAATGACACACACAACCCTGCTGGAAATTGAAGATGTAGTTCTTCATTCCCGTTTGGACCTATGGATTATTTTATGTTATTTTGAAGTTAGATATTTTTCTCAGCTGGCCCTAAGCAGTCCACTAGATACCAACCACCCCAGCCCTGTCTCCTTGATTTCCCAACAGGACTTACCATCATGCAAAGACAGCCTTGATTATGTATTCACTGTGTGCAGGTCTAGTGGGTCACTGGAAGATTGCAGCTACCTAGGAGTACACATTCCCATTTTCTCTCTTGCAGATTGGAAGTGCAATGCTACCCAGACATCTCCATGCATACTACTTCATGTGGATGATGTGGAACATTGGCAACCGCCACTCTACCCCCATCCATTCACTCCCCAGCTACTATACCCCCAGCCTATGCTAGGGACCAGCTAATGCTAGATGTTGTGACCCTCCCTCCCTAGCTGGGACTGAAAGCAGTCTTCCAGACACTCTATCCTCTCCCACTCTTGCCAACTCCTGGTGTCCCAGGTCTGTTCCCAAATCTGGGTTGCTGGTGTGGCAGCAGGTGAGGTGCTTGGTGCCTCAGCCCACCATGCCACCAGTCTGGCTGTGGACTATTTTATGTAGCCGGAAAGTGTAATTCATTTGGTTAACAGCAGTCACAGGACAGGCATAAGTGTTTGTCTTTTTTAATGTAATTTAGGCTTTGTTTTAAACACGTTTTACATGTTACTGCTGCCTGTTTATCCCACAACCTGTTCATACACTATTGATCAATTGTCTGAAGAAAAAAGTACTGAACTGTGTTTCGGAGTCATGTTTGGACCACCACGCTATGTGAAACCAGGTGGAACCCTCTTTATTAACAAAAAAACACACAACAACAGCAGACAATTCAATTGGCAGCAACTGAGTATAGCTCTTGTTCTTAGTTGTGTCGGGGGTAGGGTTGTAATTTGACGTGGGGTCCAGTCTGCAAAACTGAAGGGCTGTTCTTGATAAAAAGATGTGCAATCGAGTAATTTTCTTGATTTTCAAATGCACAAAGCATGTAATCAGCAATTCTGAACTATCATCACGAGCAACTGCAAGCATGCTGTTAGCAGATCATCGGGTACGTTTCTGCCAGCAGGTAGTTCCCGGAGGGGGGACTAAATTTAGGATTAAACACTAGAACAGTAAGGATAACTGATTTATCCTCACTGCAGACTGATTATAATTATTTATGTAGGGCAGGATGCACAAAAGAGATGCGCTGGGGGCAAATGAGATGCACTGGTGCAAATAGGATGTGCCCACCAAACACCAAGCGATGCACAAAGGGATTTGCCATGGGATGCACCATGTGCAACGCCACTGTAAATCATGCAGTAAGGGTATGGCACAAGTGGAGATGCACCAGCGCATCTTGGATGTGCACAACCACCCGGGAGGCAGAACAGTGAATACGGAGCAACCCAGAAAGGCATGAGGGAGCAACAGGGGACAATGTAGTGGGACAAAGGAGAGAGGGACACACGAACAAAAGGACAAACCAGAGTGGCCAAGGGCACAACAGTGGCCAAATCAGGCACAATACCGAGACTGGGCATACAAAACAACACCTAGAAGCACAGGGAACTCCCCAATTGTATCTTGAATTTAATGTTGTTTATAGTTGTGGTTTTAATTTTGTATGAATTATATTGTAAAGGCACCCTGAGCTTTGGAAGGGCGCCTTAAAGAAATAAATATTTACTTACTTACTTACACACAGGCCCATGGCAGGCACATGGCACAGGTACACTGTTGCTGGCATGGTGCCACACAACAGTGGGGTAAAGCAAGCAGCAAGGTGGTGGTCCCTGGACAAGGTCAACACCACAGTTGGCCAAGACTGTGGCCATGTGGGAAGCCACACAGGGTGAAACTGTGGCATATGCTGGGCAGCACACAGTGCCACCACAGTGTCATACAGTCAGTCCAGACCCCCAACCACAGGACAGCGCACACAGGGCCACACACCAATAGTGCAGCAGTGCAATGTATGCATGCCAAAAGCAGCACACACAGACTGGGGGCATAGACATGAGCAGCAGGACATGAGGCCAACCCACATGCCACGGGCAACAGTGGGGCCATATGGAGGCTAGGGTGGGGCATGGGGAAGCAGACTGTACAAACATGGGAGCAGACAGGAGTATGGTAGCAAGGGGACAGTGAAGAGCTGGAGACAACAACAATCCCAGGACCATGGAACAATGAAGGACCACAGACAATGTATCAGATAAGCAAATATTTAATACAAAAATAATAGCAGCAACAACAACAACTATATATACAAAGGTAAACTAAACTATATACAATATGATGTATAACAAGGGATGGGGTATGAGGAACTATGTACAGCAACAACAGATGTGAAATGGGGGAGCAGACAGGACATGGGGATGGGGACAGCAACATATGTAGGGAGGGAGGTTGGAAGAACACTATTTACTAAGAGACACACTATGTACACTATATACAATTATGGGCGTGGCCAAGCGACATGTCTGCGCACCTGCCAGCAGCCACATGCCAACAGCAGTCAGACAACTGCTGTAAGCATCTGCAACATCCATCCTTGGAGATGTCTGATGGGCTGCAATGACTCCCTGATGGCCCTCCACACACCAGGCCCAACATCGTGGTGTCATCCCATCAGTCTTCCACATCATGCCACACCATGACCATCCCGGGGACCTACAGCAGGAGCACAGAGAACAGATTCTAAGTGAAGACACACAACCCCCACCAAGAAGAAGCCCACCCCACCTGACAGACACTGCATGCAAAAGATAGCCACCTACCTGCACTCACACAGCCACCATACCATGCTCTGTCCGTGGCTGCCCACCTGCACTCTTCAGCACCTCTGCGGCCTGCCACCTGGCCTCCATCCCTGCAGGGCACAAAAGAGTAGATATGACATACCACAAACACACCCCAACACCAGTGTGGGCATGCAGTGAGGATGTAAACGGCCAGTGCAACACTGGTGAATATCGTGACATTGGGTAGCTGTGCACAGTACCCTGGCCTGAGCCTCCAAAGTGCCCAGATGTGATTATGCACTGCAAACGGTGGTCCCACCCTATGCATGACACAGCATACCTGTCCCACACCACACACCACTGCAGAGTCCCACCCCATGTGGAATGTATGACAGGGCACCACAGGGCAGGTGCAGCCACACTCATGTGTGTGTGTATGTGTGTGCATGTTGTTCAGTGCAGATGTGAGTGTGATGTTGTGTTTTGCACCATTCCCAACCCACAAGTGCCTGTATCGCACATGTATATGTGATACATACCTGGGTGTAGCAGTGCACCCCTGCATGCACATTCCCTCAGCTGCTCCAGCTGCACACTGTCCACTGCCCCAGGTCACTATACAAGTGCCTGCACTGTTCCCCAGTGTGGGGAACCTTGGTGCAGGGCACCAGCTGCCATGCAATGTCATCCCACACCTGTACCAGCAGGTCTTCCTACCCAAATAGCTGGCCCTCCACCTGCATCACCGGGGTCACCAGGTGAAGCAGTTGCAGGTTGGACCAATTTATGGCCCTTGGACCTGACCTCCTGTCTCTGGGCATGGCTACAGCACAGTGTTACAACAGTGCAGTATCTGAGGCCTGCGCTACTGAAATGCTTAATCGTGCCACATGCGCCACTAGGCCACGTGTAGTCCCCCATGCACAGTGGCTTGATGTGTTATTGGTCAGTCATGCACCCACAGGTGCATGCACAATGCACAATGTTATGGTGGGAATACGGGGCCATGGGTCATGGCCACGTTGCACATGTGCAATACATAGCTGTCCGCCATGATATGTGTGCCACACATCATCACGCATAGCACCTGTGCTGTGCAGTAGCACAATGCCACGCTATGGCATGTAATGCATGATCAGCACACAACTGTGGACAGGTGGCATAATGTGCATTGTGCATATGGATGTGCATGAGCATACAGATGGCATTGTGTGACATGTACTATATGCATGTCTGAGATACGACTGTTGGCCCAATCACGCAAGTGTGGTGTTGTGCCAGCAGTACAACATGCACACTGCATGCGCACATAAAACACCCATGCATTGTCAGGAAGATGCCCCGAACACACCGTGCATGAGTGGGTAATGTGCAGTTTGGAAATGTGCTCTACGCAGAAGATGCACCATGCTGATTGGGATGAGTGGAGGGCAATTATGCAATTCACAGAAAATGAGCCAAAATCAGCCTATTAACATATTCAGAGGCATCTCAGCTGCTTAGCATCTCATTATCACTGCCCCAGTCCTCATTTGCATGCCCTGAGCCATAAATGCTCCCAACTCAGCCCACACTGAGAATAGGTGACTGAGAGGATTCACAGCCTTGAAGGTGAGTACTATTTTACATTACCATTACCAGTGTACCAATCCAGCTCCCTCTTCAAGGGTTTATGGTGATCGGCGAGAGGAAACAAACACCTGTGTTACCTGGTCTGACTTTGGTAAGCCGGAGTTCATGGATATTGTGAGGATTGTCCCGACTGTACGACCAACCAGCTGTAGTTTGGATCTGGGCCCTACGTCACTATTATTAGGTTGCGTAGATACTATCTGCCTGATCCTTGCTAAAATTGTCTGGAAATCTTTGGAGCAGGGGGTCTTTCCTGATCCCCTAAAGGAGGTGGTCATTCGACCACTCCTTAAAAAGCCTTCATTGAATCCAGACTGCTTAGCTAACTTCAGACCTGTCTCTAACCTGCCCTTTGTGGGTAAGGTTATTGAAAAGGTGGTTGCACTACAACTGGATGACCATCTTATAAATCACAATGTCTATGATACTCTTCAGTCGGGATTTAGGAAAAGACATAGCACTGAGACTGCCCTTGTCTGGGTTTTAAATGATTTCCTTATTGCGAGAGATCAAAAGGCTCATACTATTCTAGTTCTTCTTGATCTCTCGACAGCATTTGATACTGTGGACCATGGTGTGCTTTTGGAGCACCTGCGGCTTTACTTTGGACTGTCTGGAACAGTTCTGCATTGGTTTCAATCTTTCCTCACGGGTCAGAGGCAGAGGGTTGTCACTGGAATTTATTCCTCTGACGCCATCTCCCTGTCTTGTGGGGTGCCGCAGGGCTCCATTTTAGCACCCATGTTGTTCGCTGTTTATATGCTGCCATTGGGAGACATTATTAGGCGATACAGTATGGGTTTTCACTGCTATGCAGATGATACCCAGCTGTATCTGTCCTTTAATCCCAGACAGGAAGATGCGATCTCTATGCTTAACAGCTGTCTATCCAAAATCAAAGATTGGATGAGTGCCAGCTGGCTGAGGTTAAACCCGGATAAGACTGAGGTGTTGGCTGTGGACCCAGGCCGCCTTGAGGTGGGTTGTAGGGCTGGGGTTCCATCGGGCATATGGTTTGATGATGTCCTGCTCCCAACCTCAGACCAGGTACGTAATCTGGCCGTTATAATGGACAATGGCCTGACCCTAAAATCTCAGGTGCCGGCCATTGTCAAATCCTCATTTTACTATTTTAGGAATATCGCCCTGGTGAAACACCTGGCTCCTCTGGCTGACCTTCCTACCTTGGTCCATGCCTTTGTGACCACTCGCCTTGATTACTGCAATGCCCTGTACCTAGGGCTACTGGGGGTTGATATCCACCACTTGCAGCTGGTGCAGAACGCAGCGGCCAGGCTTTTGACTGGGACATCTAGAAGTAGTCATATTATGCCTGCATTGCGAGGACTGCACTGGCTGCCGGTTCAGTGGCAGATCACCTTCAAGGTTGGGTTACTGACCTATAAAACCCTACATGAACAGGGACCGTGGTATCTACGAGATCTCCTTACTCCCCATT
Source organism: Neoceratodus forsteri (assembly GCA_016271365.2). Classification (NCBI taxonomy): domain Eukaryota; kingdom Metazoa; phylum Chordata; order Ceratodontiformes; family Ceratodontidae; genus Neoceratodus; species Neoceratodus forsteri. Next base: position 1,271,859,587 of record CM057453.1, read on the forward strand.
GTCCCTCTTGTTCACTCCGATCCACCGACAAGGGATTGCTAGAGATTCCCAAGGTTCGTTTAAAGACATCTGGGGCACGTGCATTTTCTTATGCTGCCCCCGCCCTGTGGAATTCTGTACCTCACCGGATACGAGGCTGCCTGACCGTTGAGAGTTTCAAATCAGAGTTCAAAACTTTTTTGGTTTTAAAAGCTTTTGGAGAATGATTTTATTGTTAATATTATGTCTGTTAGTTTAAATGTTGTTCCTTTGTACAGTACTTTGGTTTATGAAAAGTGCTTAAAAATAAAATGTTACTTACTTACTAACTTACACATGATGCAATGGTCAGTGGACAGCCTGTTGCCATCCAGACATGTGCAGGGACACCTGTTGCACACCATTCTGTGTCACACACTGTCCCACAGGCTGCCCTATGACAGGAGGGGGGATGCTGGCAACTGCTGTGCATGCACAAACAGAGAGGTGTGCATGGTGTCAGTGATAGCCAGGCCAGCTGCATGTGTTTCTGGACATGCATCATTTGTGGCATGTCCATGGATGTGCAGCTGTCCATGACAGTGCAGATGACAATGGCGGACGCAGCACAGACTGCCCCAACAGACCGTGCACCACAACAGACATGCTCTGACTGCAGTCCTTTGTCAGGCAGTTGTGGTGGAACACTGCAGCCAGTGTAAGGCGGTACTGGGCACATGGGAACCTGCATCTGCAGGTCTAATGTCTGTCTGTCCTCTCCCACAGAAGCCAGAATGACTGGATCAGACAGCGCCGCCAGTCACAGGTGGCCAAACTTTACAAAGGATGAGGAGAGAGCTCTCATACAGGCGTATAACATGTGCAGGGATGTCCTGACTGGTAGGGGTGGCAGCCTTGTAGCACAGGAGGATGGCTTGGAGGCAGTGGCATGCTATGTTAACGTTGTGGGAAAGTACAGTCAGACCCTCCTGGCATGTTGGAAGCACCTCAATGATGGGAAGCAGAGGGCCAAGGAGAAGGTGGCCGACATTGAGGCCTCACTGCGCAGGACAGGGGGTGGCCCGTAGTCTAATGTGCACCTCAGCCCAACTGAGGAGCTGCTAGTGGCCAGCATTGCCCGGTCCACTGTGCGGGGTGTCCCTGGAGGGAGGGTTCCAGACAGGTGGCAACCCATCACAGCACTGTGAGTAGCCATGCCCATGACACATGTCAGGCCACGTGTGTGCGTCATGGCTGCCATGCTGGACCCAGTGTGTGCTACTGTGCAACTGTGTGCCCATGGGCTGTACCATGTGTTGCAGTGGCCCATACATGGCCCATGCTGTGCTCAGCTGTGTCTGACAGTCCATGCCCGTGGTGGCACATGTGCTGTGCTGGTGCCAATCAGGCTAGTGGGACACTCTCACTGTTGGATGGGCATGGCGTAGCACTGGCACACAGGATGCCATGTGGACATGTCCTGTCACCACGCAACTACAGTCACAGCTGGTGCATGGCTACAGCAGCATTACAGGAATTGCACAGCCATGCCAGGGACTGTCATGCACAACCATGGCACAACACTGACACACTGTACATGTATGTTTGCCATGGTATTATCCATTGACACTGACCATGCTCTCCTTTCTTCTTTTCACAGCTCCATCACGCCTCACAGGTGCAGCTTTGTCCACAGCTACATGGGATGCCTTAGTGGGCGATGATGCTGGCCCATCACATAGGTCTGTGGGCACAACAGGTGATGGTGCCATCCCTGGACCATCCACTGCACCAGTGTCACCAGCTGCAGTGGTGGTGGACCCATCAGACCCTTCAGCCATTGCTGCCACTGCTGGCGGGCATGACACCACATGGCTGGAGGGTCTAGTGGGTATGTCTGATGATGAACCAGTCGATGCAGTGGACATCACTGATGCCCTACTTGTGTTGACATCTGGCATGCAGGGGGTGTACAGTGATGTCCCTGCAGATGAAGACTCCACACAGATACAGGGAGGCACAGTCGACAATGAGGCACAGGTGGCACCTGACGCCATTGGTGGCCCTGCTGCACATGGCATGGCTGCAGAGTCTGCACAGCTGCCCACAGTGGTGGGTGCTGCGCTCTCTGCATCCAGTCCTGGTGTGGCAGCGGGGTCATCCAGCATGTCACGTCCAGATGTTGTGGGACACATGCAGGCACTGTTAGCCCATGACTCCACCAGCCATGGATGTGATGGGGCCATGCATGCCCATGCCCCGTCCATGTTGCAGCCTGCCATGGTGCAACCACCACCCATGGATGTCCTACAGCAAGCTAGAACATCACCCACCCATGGGCGACGTCACCATGAGCCATCACCCGTTGAAGAGATTGAGGGCTATGCCCACCTCCTGCGAGATACTGTGAAGGGGCAGGCAGCCCTATTTGCAGAATTCAGGGGATTCCAGTTGCTGATGGTCCTGGAGCATGAGTCTGCAGTTGTATGGCATGCCCAGATGTTGACAGAGGCATGCCTACTACGAGTGGGCATGACCATGGCTCTGGAGTGGATTGCAGTTGCTGCTGAGGCAGCATGTGCATCCAGTGTGCACCGTGGCTATCGGGCCTCCAGCCGGACACCCAGGAGCACCTCCCGCATGCCCAGGCAGCATCATCAGGTGGACTCATTGCTGCTGATGCCATTGCCACATGTCGCAATGCCCAGCATCCCCAGCACAGACATGGCTCATGGAGCCACCACACCAATGAGCACCCATTTACAGTCTCATTGCAATACCCCTACAGGGGTGTTGGCAACACCCCTTGTGGCTGGTAGTGCTGTGGCTGCATCCACCAGTCATGGCAGAGGCTGCCCATGTGTCCGTGGTTGCTGTAGTGCCACCCTGTGACATCCAGGTCCCTGATCCAATGGCCACTGCACTTTCCACCTCTGTTTCCCACTCACCTGGATATCGATACCTGGGGTGGCATGGGTGACATGTGCCTGCCCCAGTGCACCATCATCATGATCCCCCTGTGCAGTGCCACCTGCATGTCTGTGTGAACCACTGTTGTGCCGTGTGGCATGAGCGTGATGAGTGCGGTCCAGTATCTGCTGCTCATGTGTGGCAGCAGCAGTACACACTGATCCATGCCATCCCTGGCACTGCCATTGTGGCACATGGCCGTGTTGCATGGCGTGTGTGTATATGTGTGTGTGTGTGTGTGTATCTAGGCCTCATAGTTCCTGGCATGTCTGCAGTGAATTGCTGCCCCACCACCGGTGTGTGGCATGTGTTTTGTGTGTGCCTGTGTGGGGCTGTATGTGTGTTGTGCTGTGTCTGCCATGCACAGCATGCCTATGTTACTACCTGTGATCACCATTGTGCACCTCCACTATACAAACCTGTGCTACTCACCTGCGGTTCCCAAAGTGCTCCTCCACCATTGTGCTTCTGTAGTGCTGTGACCTTGCAGCCAGATGTGGGTCACGCCGTGCCATTGGTGGTCCTATCTGCAGGTCCCGTGGCAGTGCGTCTTCCTCCTCACCCTCCTCCTCCTCCTCCCCAGAACTATTGCCCTCAATGGCCTTGACAGCTATTCCATGGTCAATGGCCATGTTGGGTAGTATACAACAGGCCAGGAATATGCCACAGGCCTTCTCAGGGTTAGACTGTAGGGCCCCACCTGACCATCCAGGCACTGGAAGTGCATCTTCAGCATGTTGAAGGCATGCTCTATGATGGTGTGCAAAGCGGTGTGTGCCTTGTTGTACCACTCCTCCACCTCTGTTCCAGGTCATTGGATGGGGTGAGGAGCCAGGGTCTCAGTGGGTATGCTGCGTCACCTGTGGGGGGCAAACGTGGCTGTTAGTATACTGGTCACATGTGTAGCATGCCCCCCCCGTAACATTCTGCGCAGCTGTGTGTGGTGTGCATCTATTGCTGACTGTGTTTGTCCATTCCCTGCCATTCTACCTCTCCCATCCACCTGCTGTTGCCTGACCCAGCTGCTGCTGTTGGCCCCAGGGCCGCACATGCCACTGCATTCACACGTGCCCCGCATACCATTGTCCAGCCCAGTGTGCATGGTGGCAGCACCCGCAGTCTGCATGTGTTGCACTAGGCCCTGCCACACATGCCCCCATCACACTGCACCCCACATTCCATGCATTGCATATGTGCCACTCTGTACTGGTTGGTAGCTGCCTGTGGCACTGTCCCCCTCCACTGTCCCACATCTGCTGTACCCTCTGCACTTTGTGCATCATGCTACCTGCACCCCCTTTCTATCCTGTGCCACAGTGTCCTGTTATGCAGCAGGTTGCCATTTCCCATGCACCTACTAGGTGGCCATTTGGTATGTCTCTTGCCTCAAATCTATGGCAGAGGGCAGACTGGTGCCATATGAAGGCATCATGTGTGCTCCCAGGGGGTGTGGTGCAGACAATGCTGATGCACCCTGTAGCATAGCACACCACCTGGCAGCTTATGGTGTGGTAGCCCTTGCGGTTTATGTATGTCACCACATCATCACCAGGTGGTGCGTGGATTGTCACATGGGTGCAGTCAATGGCCCCTATGATGCTTGGCATGCCTGCCACCCTGTGGAACTGCTGCATGGACTCTGCCTGTGTGCTTGGGAACTGGATGCATTCCCAAAGCATGTGGTAGCAGTGTGGTGAGGAATTGTGTGAGGAGACAGGAGGTGGATGCCTGAGAGATGCCAGTGGTGTCCCCAGATGGCCTCTGGAAGGTTCCTGTGGTGAGCAGGCACATTACTGTTGTCACCTTGGTCTCCACTGATATGGCATGACCTTGTACGGTGGGTGCCTGCATTTCATCATGGCACAGCTCACAGAACTGCCTCAGAATGGCCCTGTTCGGGTGGTATTGCCTACTGTCTCTGTGTCAGTGAGCTGCTCAAATGACAGCCTGACACAATACCGCCGTGGGGCCAGCCACCTACAGTGCCTTCCTCCTCCCCATCTCCTCATCCCCATTATCATTCCCACCATCAGGAATGGTGTACCATCAATGGTTATGTTCTGCTCTCTCTCCCTCTTTCTGTCTGCTGGCTTCTGTAGTACAGCAGCTGATGGCTTGCACTTAAATCTGCTTCTTTTATACTTATCTTTCCATGGCACATCTGGTACTTGTGCCATGTTTGCTCTCTAGTTGTGCCTTCCCTTTGCACTGTGAATTGCTTTGCACTGTGTATGCATGTGTACACCTCCTCTAGTTGTGCTGCATATCATTAACATGCATCTACGGTGCATCCCGTTCAGTGCAGCTCATCTGGGATGCACCAGGGCATCCGCCCTATCTGTGAATCATTCCATGGTGCATCTTTGGGACGCGGCGGCACATCTCATTTGCGCCTGGTGCATCCCTTTTGTGAATCCTGCCGATAATGTCACAGACACACACTACCATTGTATAAATGCATGTATGTGCTAGGGCTGTGCTAATACAGTATATTTTCCCAAATATTCAGTATTTTGCGGTCAACTATTTGGACATTCAGTAATCGGGTATTAGTTATTCATGTGGAAATGAAAAAAAAAAGACCCTCCCATGCCCTATCTTTTTTCACTGAGTCCCTCTCTCCTCCCCCTGCCCAAATGCATTAAATGTTGCAACCCCCCTGTCTGCCTACCCTCAGTCAGCAGCCCAATCTCACCCTCCTCTCCCAGCACACAAAATTTGTTGTATTATGAATTAAACAGAGGATAATGTATGAGTCACTATCGGTAACAAGCATGTGCAGCCATTGAGGGGTTGTCACGGTGACTGTTTAAACCTCAAGAGTAAATCTCAACAGGTTTCCGTCATCCTGGTAACCTCAAGATGGCAACACATGCTTTGTTGCTGACAGTGAACCATATGTTGTCTTTTATAGTGTATGGTCCACAGAAAGAATAAAAAAAGGGAGGCAGAATCCTTAAATAATTTTTTAGTCACTGCCACTCTTTCCTGGGTGCAGCTTTCACCACCATGGCTGGTTCAGAAAGACCTGAGGTTCATGTATCACACATATGCGAACACATTATATGTTGTTATATCATCAATGTGACACACCCACGATGGTATAACAACATTATGTCGTCACATCAAGGGTATGCATACAATAAATTTATGCCTAGTGTAGCTTATATGGTGTCAAAAACAAATAAATATGCTTGGGATCCTGACACTTGGATTCAGCTTCAAGCAGAGTCTCTTACACTGTGTGATCCGGAGAGGGTCACTTAATGTCTCAATGCTTCAGTACATGTACACCGAGCTGTAAAAATGGGTAAAAGCAGAACCCCTCTGAACATGAGAGAGCGCATCTCAGGTAGGCTGTCCTGGGTTAATAATTTGCAAAATATGTTTGGTAGAACTGTTTTTTAATTGAAGATTCTGCAGCCATAGAGTACATTCTTAGGCAACATAACAGCAAGTTGCCTTGAAAACTGAAAACCAGTTGCACTGCCTTTCATCATGACAGTTCATTTAGGACAGTCATACTGTCAATCTTATCCCCCTTGACATAAGATAAACATTGTTGTACCAAATCACCTTCAAAAATGGTAGCAATAAGAACTGAAAGAAAATAGTTTTCAGAAACAGACTCATTGCTGGGCACACACTTGCTCAAATGCACAGCATGACAGAAACCATAGGTATCCTGTGCAGTGCATATTTAAGGGCTAATACAGATTGGCAGACACAGATGTTTCTAGAGAAACTGGCTTTGGCTGATTGTTCTTTATCAGTGTGAGATGAACAGAGAGAGCGAGAGAGACAGAGAGAGAGAGATGCACACTACTTTATGGTTCCTGTATCTGTTGTACCTGTGACCTAAGTGTAGGCATTACTAAAATGATGCTGTAGAAAGTTTCCCCCACCCACCCCAAACTTTCTTTTTCAATAGAATACTCTATCATCACAATAAATCTAGCTACCTTACACACATAAGAGCCAGGGTTCAACATGTTTTTAGGGTTCTAGTTCGGTTCGGGTTCAACAGGGTTTGATTTGATAAGTAAAAGTTTGGGTTTGAGTGCAGTTTGGTTCAAGGTTTTTTGTGTGTGCTTTATCAGTTTGAGTTCTAATGAATTCTCCCTACTGCCTCCATGTGGGTTCTTCTCATCTCACATAGTCTGGGTTCATGTTCAGTTCAGGTTCATCTGTCATTTTTTTTTTCTTTTAGGGGTCAAGTTTGGTTCAGATCAGGTGAAAATTGAATAGTTCAGGTTTGGTTCACAGACAAACCCTGGCTCTAACACGTTTAGGCCATATGCAAATAGTGGACAACAGGTACAGTCTAACAATGCCTTCAAACTTGTTTTAAAAATTCCATCCTTGTACAAGGCATACAGTAACTATGGCACATATTTCCACTATTTAAAGACTAAGGCTCAATAGCACATGGGTTATTGCAGGATTTAACCATGCCCTGTGTGGTACAGCATGAGGTACAACCGAGTGCTGTAAACCACACAAGAAGTGGGTAGATCACAAAATGAACCATGCCCTGGAAATCTTTACTGTGATTATAACATGGACCCATCTGTAAACAAAAGTTGAAGTCAATTCTAATGTAGTCATTTTTTTTTTAATGCAATAATGTGACACATCTGCCAATTAACAATATAGCTACAAATTTAACAGTTACGGCATGTGCAGCTGGCAATATAAAATTGTGTGTCACAGTAACTGACTTATTCTAAACAGGTTATCCCCTCCCTGGTACATTTGCTTTTATGAACATCACAAATTGTTTATGGATTGATTGTTTACCATGGACTACAAGAACTCAAAATTCTTGTACATTTCTATCGGCAGAGTGTTCATTACACACACACACACACACACACACACACAAGACCTACTGTAACATGAAGGTAATGATTCAGCTTAATCTGTGAAGGGGTAGGAAACAGGCAAGGACAAAAATGTTTTTTTCATGGTGCAACAGGATAGTGAAATGGATGGCTTCTCGTGGATCACTTTCAAAGAGAACATGTCACACACCAGCTTAAATCAAATGAAATCTGCTTTACTTTCACTAACAGAGAACACCAAAACAAACAGCTTGTATTCAGCTTAAAAAAAATCTTAGTTCAATCTCACTCTCTCTCTCTCTCTCTCTTTCTCTCTCTGTCTCCCCTGTCAGGTTCCTTTGTCGCTCTCACTTAATTTGGCCCAGGTGTTGCTTATTAATGGCACTCCTCCTGAGGTACAGCCAACACCCAGAACAGGCAGTACAGTGAGGTTTTAAATGTGCAAATTTAAAGCAAAAGGGGTTTGGTACAGATCCCACCATAGCCCCAGTCAAAACCTACATTGCCTATGTTGCAGGGTAGTGAAGCAGTTTGCAGGTGAAAGGAACATTATGGGCATACACTCCATCATATTACCTCCCCCTCAGAGTGCTGCCTGTAAAATGCTTGGTAAGGGCCATCAGAGAACTACCCTTCTGAGACAAAAAGTCTACATTACCAGGCTGGGATACCTGCTCAGAGGCATACATCAAACTAAAAAGGCTGCAGCACCAAATACTATTTGGTGACATGGGCACTGGTGTCTTGCATTGCATGTAACCACTTGAGGGGGCATGGTCAGTGATGAGGGTCAACTTCCGTTCCAACTGGAAGTAGCGTAGGGAGACCACTACCCACTTTACTGCCAGTCTTTTTCCCGTGTGGCATAGTGCTGCTCCCAGGGAAAAATTTGCAACATAGATATATGATGGGGTGATACCCATCCTCAAAGTTTTGTGATAACACTCCCCCAGCCCTACCTCAGAGCTGTTTGTATACAAAATAAAGAGACAGTTGTAATTTGGACTTCATATGACTGCCCCTCACACAGCACATTTTTGATTGCCTAAAATGCCATCTGACACTCAGGTGACAGACAGACTTTATTTGGGGTGGTTTTCTTGGTCAGGTCAGTCAGTGAGGTAGCAAGGATTCAGAATTCCAGAATGAAACAGCAGTAATACCCTGCAAGTCCAAGAAAGGACCTAACCTGCTTCTTAGTATTTGGGATGGGGATGTCAGCTAGGATCTTTACTTGATCAATAACAGGGTATAAGTGACCATTCCCAACCCAATACCCTAGAGGTGCAAGTGGTAGACAAGAAGTACAGGAACTCAGGCACTGGTGAATAAGAAATGCAGAATGAAGATCTTCAATCTGAAGGATAGCTGTGTGAAGACACATCTGTCAGTTTCCACACTAGTAGATTCAGTTAGCAATATTGAAGTATTTCTAACAAATTAGCACCAGTGTACAAGTCAAATGTTGTTATGGAAACCCTAATTTCAGGTCACATGGCCAGAAACTGTCATTATGTCACTGGTTTAAGAATTTCAGTTCCAGTGTCAGTGGGAAGAAGTACAGGAACTCCTTTTCTGCTGCAAAAAAGGTACAGGAATGGAGTTCCTGTGCATTCCTGTTCACTTTCATCACTGCTATACCCCAAGTATTTTGTCTTCTGCTACCCTTTGGGTGCAATTCACAGTACTGGCTGTGAGACCAGAATCCCTGAATAACTGAAGTACCATGGTCACATCTTCCAGGTGGCTGTTCCAAGCCAGGCTATATATGACGACTCTCTGCAGGTATTCTGCTGCATACAACCTGTGGGGATGGAGGATGTGGTCCATCATTCTCTGAAATGTGACTGGGGTTTCATGAAATCAGAAGAGAAGCACAGTAAACTGACATAGGCCAAGCAGGGTGACAGGCCATGTTTATGTTTGCTTTCATGCATGTGCAAAAAACATAGTGCCATCATCCGAGTTTTCGGAGGTGTGGCAGCCCTCTTCCAATTCAGGCAATGTGTTTGCAGGCTTGGCCGCAGTTCTCCAATGCCTGCTGGAGCTGTCTATGACAGCTCCAAAATGCAGTGGAGTACAGTTGAAAGGGGAAGCTACGCTTCAGTGAGCAGTGATAAGATATCACCTGCTCATGTGCTCTCCCCCTACACACACACACACACACACACACACACACAGCATGCATACTGCGTGCTGCCCCCCCCACGCACACACTGTACAGCCGGAGGTGCCCAATCCCCCGTCGGCAGTGCTGTGCCCCCCAAAAGCCTTCCACATGCCATGCTGGGTGCCCACCCCAGCATGGTAATTCATCGTATAGCTGACGGGGGTGCCCAATCCCCCATAGGCTCCACTGTCCTCCCCCCCGAGAGTACAGGGTGCCACGCTGGGAGCCCACCCCAGCATGGCAACTGATGCTATGGCCGATGGGAGTACCCAATCCCCCGTCGGCTCCACGCCCCCTTCAACCAGCCATCCTTGTGCCATGCTGGGAGCCCACCCCAGCGTGGCAAATCCCACGTTGTCATTTAAAAAAACCTGCAAATAAAAACTGTCCATCACGGCGCTTCTCCTGCCCCCCTCCCACAACCCCACCCACCCCTGCGCACCCTGCCTCCCCACACCCCTCACCCCATACTTACCTCCAGACCTCAGAGGCGATCTTGGTGGACGGGAACACGTCTGCATTCTTCAAAGCCAACTGCGAACTGAGGAAATGCTGGTAAGCTGTATAATGGGATAGATAGGGTTTTTTCAACTTTGCTGCATATCTCAGGCATTTTTTGGAATTTTTGCACCAAATTTTCAACATGGGGTTTTTGGGACCCCTTCTCATGAATGCTGTCACTGTCATGGCATTATTCAGGCCCAAAGGGTGATTTTGCAGTCACTGCGTGAAATCACCTTTCAGGACGACTAACAAAATGACACTGCCAGTGTTCATAAGGTGGGCTCTCAAGAAGCCTATTTTGAAAATTTGGTGGAAAAATTCCAAATAAATGACTGTTTTACGAGCGTGTGTTGCGCAGTTCCTACGCAGGCTCGTAAGTTCACAAATTTTCAATATTTTCACTCCAGATTTTCAACATTGCCATTTTACCACACCTTCTAATGAGCAGTACAGCTGTCATTTTTCACATCTCACCCAAAACGTGTTTCCGCCCATGTAGCGCACAATGGTGCAGTCGGTGTGTGAAATCAATGTATGGGACACATTAAGAAAATCACAGTGACACTGTTCATGAGCAGAGGTCTTAAAATGGCTATTTTGAAAATTTGGTGAAAAAATCCCTAAAAATGACTGTTTCACGAGCGTGCATTGCACAGTTCCTATGCACGCTCGTAAGTTTGCAAATTTTCAATATTTTCAATCCAGATTTTCAACATTGCCATTTTATTCCACTTCCTTATGAGCAGTACAGCTGTCATTTGTCAAATCTTGCACAAAACATGTTTCCGCCCATGTAGCGCACAATGGCACAGTCGGTGTGCTAAATCAATGGATGGGACACATTAAGAAAATCACAGTGACACTGTTCATGAGCAGAGGTCTTAAAATGGCTATGTTGAAAATTTGGTGAAAAAATTCCTAAAAATGACTGTTTTACGACTGTGCGTTGCGCAGTTCCTACGCACGCCAGTAAGTTTGTGAATTTTCAATATTTTCACTCCATATTTTCAACATTACCATTTTATTACACTTCCTTATGAACAGTACAGCTGCCATTTTTACATGTTGCCCCAAATGTGTTTTAGCATGAAGCGCACAATGGTGCAGTCGGTGTGCGAAAGCAATATTTGGGACAGATTAAGAAAATCACAGTTATACTGTTCATGAGCAGAGGTCTTAAAATGGCTATGTTGAAAATTTGGTGACAAAAGTCCATAAAATGACTGTGTTATGAGTGAGCATTTTGCAGTTTCCACGCACCCTCGTAAGTTCATGACTTTGTAATATTTTCAGTCCAGATTTTCACCAGTGGCATTTTTCCACACTTCCTTATGAACAGTACAGCTGTCATTTTTCACAACATGGCTGATATGTGTTTTCACACTTTCAGTGCAGAGATGCGTGGTCGCTGTGGGAAATCATTGTTCGGGACAGATAAAGAAAATCACAGTGACACTGTTCATCATCGGAGGTCCCAAAATGCATGTGTTGACAATCTGCTGTAAAAAATCCCCAAACTAATTACATTACGCGTGTGTGTTGCAGTTTCTATGCACACTCGTGACTTCACCAGTTTTTTAATATTTTTACTGCAGATTTGCAAAATTGCCATTTTTTACACCTCCCCATGAACAGTACAGCTGTCATTTTTCACATCCTGTTTCTGAATGTTTTTGCACCTGTGGTGCTAAATGCCGTAGTCACTGTCCATAAGCAGCTTTCCACTAACAAACTGATATTGTCACTGTTCATGAGGTGGGGTCACAAAAACAAGATGTTGAAAATTTGGAGTGAAAATACCAACAAATGCATTGGTGAAAAGTTTTGTGATCGCTACTTGTGTAGTTTTTAAGATCCACATATGTAATTTTCCTGTAAATGTCTTAATCTGTTTTCCTATACTTGACATGGGATTTGGGTTTGCTCTCATGTACAGTCTACACAGACTGGACTTTTTTTTCTGAAACCTTTGGGGTAGAAGCATGCTGTGGTACCTTTGCAAGGCTAGGAGAGAAATATTAAATGGTTCCAGAGTTATAAAGATTTAAAATTGTGTTTGTTTTCAGTTGTGTGCATGCTCAATAGGGTTTTTGGATAACATTCTCATACAACACCAAAAAATCTGTGTCGAAATATTATTTTTGGTTTCTCACAACTTATTTCTCACAGCACCAAAGATGTTTTTTTGTGCTGTGAAAGCTGCCATTTTAGTTTTTTCCCCTTGAAACACAAAACGCAGAAATAAATATAATGGTGTAATTTTGATAAACAGCACCTGAACCTCTAGATTCTAATGTTTGTTGTTTAAAATAATGACCAGAAATACCTTTCTGGGCACCCCAAAATCCAGGGTGCCTGGCTTATTGAGAGGAGCCTATCACAGATGTTCTCTGCATGAGAACAGCAGGACTTTCTTGACTTCTGCAGCTGCAGCTGGAGTCCTGCTGTTGCTGCAGAGAGAGCAGTAAGCAGTTGATCCCCTTTTTTATTTGCCTGTATCTATCTGTCTGGCTGTCTGTCCATCCATCCATCTGTCTATCTGTCTGTCTATCTATCATTCTATTTATCTATTAAGTGGACCAGGGTGTCCACCCCTGATGCTGCTTCTTTCTCCTCCCCTCCTCTCCAGGTCACCTGCCCACTTTTCTCATTGATTCTATTTTTTTAAGTGGACTGGGGTACCCAACCCTGGTATTGCTTCTCATGACCCCGCCACACCTCCAGTTCTTCCCCCTCTTTCCACTACATATGTGGTGGCACTGGGGAACCTACTGCCAGTACAGCTGAACAGTAGTCCTACATTGGGGTGTCCAGTCTCCAGTGCTGTATCTCAGTATCCTGAAAAAAAAAACATCCCTCTTTTTTTCCTGCAAAAAAATAAAGAAAATGATCCCTCATGATCTGAACCACCACCCTGATCTCCCACTTAGCACATACCACCCCCCCACAGCCTCACTCATGTGAACATGTCCCATGATGTAGCTCCATGCCTTGCTGCTGGAACCATGGACTGCAATATAAGAAACTAATGTAATTGCAGTTCAATGTATTTCAATGGGGTTTTGAACTTTAATGCATAACTTTGTCATTTTTGCACATGTTTACCCAAATGTTCAGCATGGCATTTTTGGCACATCACCTCATGACCAAAGGTTGTGGAATTATGCAAATCTGGCCTTAATCAAGATTTTGTGGTTGCTTGGGGAAATTACCTTTCTGGTAGGGTTTGAAAATTTTCACCACCGTTGTTCATGAGTTGGGGTCATAAGAAGACTATGTTGAAAATTTTGGCTCAGAATATGTAAAAATGGCAAAGCTATGCACGTGCATTGAACTTTTCTGTGCTTATTTGTAACTTTGGAAATTTTAGACATTTTGACCATTAATTTTCACCACAGCCATTTTTTCATACCATCCCACAAATGTGACAGCTGTCATTTTTTAAATCCTGACCAAAATGTATTTTCACACCTGTTACACGGAATGATGTTTTGGTGGCACGGAATGATGTTTTGGTGGGGATTTGAAAATTTTCACCTATTGAGTTCATGAGGTGGAGTAATAAGAAAGCTATACTACAAATTTGGTATACAACTACAGTAAAATGCCCAGGTTATGAATGAACATTGCAGTATTTCAAACTTCGCTCATAACTTCACTAATTTTCAATATTCTGACTCCAAGGTTTCAAAATAGCCATTTCTCCACACCGTCTCTTAAACATGACATGCGTCATTTTTGAAATCCTAGATAAGATGTGTTTTCACACTTCTGGTGTGAAATGACATTTCATCCTATACACTATAAATGGTGCATGTCATGTTTATAAGGCAAATCATAAAATGAGTATCTTGAACATTTGGAGTCAAAATGTAAAAAATAAAATATAATTGTTAAACTTTGTGTGTAGTGCCAGTCTTAATCCCAGTGGGTATGCTTTGTGATCTCATGCCTGTGAGCTGAGTTTGGTGGTGAGCTCAGTGACCCAGCTGGATTGGATGAGGGTGGGGGAATGGCACTGTTATGTGACACCCCCCCAGCCAGGGAAGGAAAGGCACAAGGTTTTCTGCACTGGTCCAGGTACCACATAGTGAAGACAACTGTCCTCTTTGCATAGGGCCCTGCACCTCTAGGGTCCTGTGCCTTGGCTTACAGATGCACTCTTTTCCCTGTGCATCTGTATTTGTGACCACATTGAAGTGCAGTCACCACAGGGCCCTGCACTTCCACAACCCATGAGACAGCCTCATGAATTCTTCACATCCATTGATGCATGGCCCTTCTGTAGGCAGATGGAGTCTTCCATTAGCACAAGGCATCTGCATCTGATAATAAGGATATGATTCCACTATCAAAAAGAAAGGAAATTCTTTGTGAAAACATTGTTAATGCACTAGTTATATTAACAGCACAAAAGTAGGGAAATGTGATATTAGGTTTTCTAGTCTTAACTCGCTACCCCCTTCAACCAAGCAACAAAAGAAACAAAAATTAGGGGTTTGGGTTTCTTGGAGTACTGGCAAATCAGTGGTGGGATCTTCCTTGGGGTTGTCAACCCTAATGCTTCCCCAAGACCATAGCCTTAAGACTGAGGCACACAGTACATCTCTAAGCCAGTGCCTCATCATGATACACTCTTCAAAGGTAGAGAAGTATGTCTCACTGCATGTTGCCAACACTGTTTGTTGTACCTTTCTTCATGCAGGACGTTGCAAGCCCTGTGTGAAGAAAGGAGATCATGTGTGACATTGTTTGCTTAGGAAACAGGGTGGGAATTAGGGTAGACAACCTCAAGGAAGACCCCAGCACTGATTTGCCAATAATCTGGAGACCCAAAACCATAATATTTTTTTTTCCTTTTGCTGCTTCAGGGGTGATGGTGGAGAGTAAGGGTTGGAAACCATAACATCACATTTCCATACCTATGGAAAGATAGGAGGCTGTATAGTGTAGTGGTTAAGAGCATTGAGTTGTAAACCAGGAGACCTGGGTTTAAATATCAGGGCCACCACTTGCATACTGTGTAACCTTCAGTAAGTCACTTAATGCCCTGGTGCTCCCAGGACACACCTGAAAACAAGCCTCAGTTTAGTGTGTCTTTCCTGGCCAAAAATTGTAAATAAATAAATTAATTAAAAGAAACATACATCTAACAGTTAATCCACTGCAGAGCATATGGTCATCATCTGATATATGAATGCATGGAGTGCTTTGTGAGGCACAAGGTTGAAGGCTGAGCACGTTCAACCACCAAAGGAGCATATATATTTCAGAGCATGACCACACACCCTGCAGTGGATTATTTGTCTTATAAAATTGCAAAATTGTTTTGGAAGGGGTGAAAAATAGAAATAAGTGCAGGTGTGCAGTCATTGTAGGATATTGCATAGTTATGTGGTCTATTGTCTGGAGATATAATTTTTACAGATTTTTCTCACCCATTTTATAAGTATAAATATATATGAAATATATATGTGTATGCATGTGTGTGTGTATATATATATATCAATATATAGCAATATATATATAGATAGATAGATAGATAGATAGATAGATAGATAGATAGATAGATAGATAGATAGATAGATATTTGCAAAAATCTGCAGTGGAGTGGTTATCCCAAATTCTCACCCCATTCAATGCACTCACGTACATGTACACAGCTGTCTCCATCACATCTCAGCTTTTCTGTTTCTGCAATAGGGTGAGCATTAGGGTTGACAACCCAAAGGAATACTCCATCCTTCATTAGCTTCAGGGGTGGGCAGGGGTTATAGAGTTGGAAACCCTAACATCACTTTCCCCTACTTTCGTCACTTTATCCTGAATCTTAACTGATGCATTAACACAGTTTTTTGCAAACAAGTTCCTTACATTTTGAGATAATGTAATTGTATCCTTAGTTGCCTGTGAGAGTGCAGGCCCTCTGGTCCCTGTGCTCCATC
Organism: Neoceratodus forsteri; assembly: GCA_016271365.2. Classification (NCBI taxonomy): domain Eukaryota; kingdom Metazoa; phylum Chordata; order Ceratodontiformes; family Ceratodontidae; genus Neoceratodus; species Neoceratodus forsteri. The sequence continues at coordinate 1,271,875,978 of CM057453.1, forward strand.
CATCCATAGTTTCTGAGATAGAGGAATTGTATCCTTTTTCCCTGTGGAAACAGAGGGCCCTCTGTGCCCTGCTCTCCCATCCCTCCATAGATGCGTATATGTATGTTTGTTTATAAGTGCAGGGCCATCTGGGCCCTGCACTTCCATTTGTAGGACAACAGCAATGAAATTGTCAGCATAGCCTTCTTATTACCGCACCTCATGTACACAGTATTAAAATTGTTTCAATCCAGCCAAAATGTAATTCCATGCCACTGCAACGCCATTCCGCACCACAAATGTGAAAACACATTTTGGCCAGGATTTGAAAAATAACAGCTATGACATTCATGAGGTGGGGTTTTGAGAAGGCTATGATGAAAATTTGGGGTCAGAATATTTAAAATTCCCAAAGTTATGAGCATGCATAGCAAAATTTCAAAAGATGTTCATAACTTTGTCATTTTTTCATATTTTGTTCTCAAATTTTCAACATAGTCTTCTTATGCCACTACCTAATGAACAAGGATGGTGAACATTTTTAAATCCCACCTGGAAGGTGATTTTGCCAAGTAACCACAAAATCACCTTTTGGGAGGGAGTCACCTAATTCCACTGACATTGTTCATGATGTGGGGTCCCCAAAAGGCCACATTGACAGTACGGTGTCAAAATATGAAAAAATGGCCAGGTTATGCAACAAAGTTGAAATCTCCATTCAAATGCATTGAACCACATTTGCCTTAGTTTCTGATGTTCTAATCCATGGATCCAGCAGAACTACGTGTCCAAACTACCTGTTCAAGTGCGTGAAAGTGTGTGGGAGTGTACTGCAGGGTGTTAGATGGTGGGTTCTGAGTGGGAGGTGGGGGTGGGGGTCTGATCGGCAAGGAACCACTCTCTTTTTTGCAGGTTTGAGGGACCATTTTCTTTCTTTCAGGCGTGGACAGCGATGGGGGGGGCTGCCACTAGACACCAGGGATATATAATTTAATAACAGGGATGGCATTTGGTGGGTGGGGGGTCCCACTAGACACCAGGGACATAATTTATTACAGGAGGGAAATTGGTAGATGGGGGTTGCCACTAGACATCAGCAAAATAATGCTGCATTACGGGGATGATGAATGACAGGTGTGGGGTGCCACTAGACAACAGGGAAATATTATTTAAATATGGGGATGATGATCTGAAGGGTGGGGGGTTCCAGTACACTCCAGGACAACATTACATATTTTCAGAGACAGGAATCGGGGGGTTGGGGGTGCCACTAGACACCAGGTACATTTATCATGGTCACATTATTCAGTAAAAAGCTATTACAATTCAGATTGTTATGGGCCTTTACTGTTAGCAGTATTTTACGATCGAACGGTAAAGGTCCAACTGTAAAAATGTTTAAATGGCTATTTTCCAATTGAACTATCCTTACATAAGCAAGTGATGGGCAAAATGATTCTCACCACATAAATACATATTTGCCCTGTAAATTTTAAAATTTCAAGACAGAAATCTAACAAAGTACGTGAAGGAGACCTAAATACAGATCTTGTTCATTAATTACCAAGCAGTATTTCTGCAGAAAAACATTTTTAAAACAGAAAAAAAACAAGATGGTTGACATCATGGACAGCATTTCTCTGAACATGAACAGTAAATCCTTAACAATTTAGAGTCTGAAATTTTTTTCATTTATCTGCCTGTCTAGCAGCTATCACAAAAATCATTATAATTAAAAAATGGTAATACATGTTGTAACCAAACCATCCAAAGGAACACCCTTGGCACAGATACAATAATCCCTGAAAATTTAGGTAAAAATTTCATACTGTCTGGACTATACAGGATGGCAAAAAATCCCATGTTAAGTACAGGAAAAAAAGTGTTTTTTTCTGTTTTTTCCAATCCATTTCTCAAAAACCATACCAGATGCCATCACAAAAATTTTCATGTCTAGAGACTCTGGCAGAATGACCACACATGCCATATTTTGGGCTATTTCGTTGAAGTATACCAAAGTTATTAAGGTGCAAAATTTTGAATTTAACATGGAAGTGCCAATCCAGCCCTAACTATAGGGGCATGACCGCACCTGTAAAAAAAAATAAAATTAATAAAAATAAAAAAAAAATTGCAAAAAAATACGTTAATGCAGATATTAGGGTGATACAACACTTAGTGCACAAAGTAGGGAAGTGATATACATTAGGGTTTTGCATCTCTGGAGTATTGGTTAATTAGTGGTGGTTTCTTCCTTGGGGTTATCACCCCTAATGCCCACCCCCTCTCAGTTCATAGCCTCCTGTCTGAACCACAAGGTACAGCTCCAAGCCAGTGCCTCATAGTGATACACTCTTGAAAGGTAGAGAAGTTTGTCTTGTCACATGTTGCCATTAGAATCTGTCATAGCTTTCTTCATGTAGGACCTGGTGGGCCTTGCATGAAGAAAAGAGATCACTTCTGACCTTGTTTGCTCAGGAGAGGGGGTGGGCATTAGGACTAACAACCCCAAGGAAGACCCCACCACTGATTCGCCAATGCTCCAGAGACTCAAAACCCTAATGTTTTTCATTTCTGTACTTTGTGTGTGTCGGGTTCTTCAACCCTAATGCTTGCATTAACAGTTGTTTTGCAATTAATTTCTCTTCTTTTTCTGATAGTGGAATCATATCCTCATTTACACTGGTCCAGAGACTAAATAAATAAAATACTGGAAACACTCCTGATGCAGTGCATGTGCCCGTCAGGCCTCAACACTCACGTCAACATGTTGGGACAGAAGGCTCCCCAGCCTGCCACAGTGTGTACTTTGTTTGCCAAAAAACTGCTCTATCTATCCCCAGGTATGTGCCAGTGCTGAGCACCACAGCAACTTCCCCCCAGCCTCGGCCCATTCAGCCAGCTCACTGAGTTCACTCCCAAACCCTGGTCACTGGCATGGGAAGGCAATGTGGTCCCTAATTTGCCAATGGATGTCCCTGTAAACCACTTTACTTCCTAATTATTTTTGTGACATTTTGACCTCATAATTTCAAAAGAGTAATTTTATGACCCCTCATTCTGAACATGACAGGTGTCATTTAATAAAATACTGGAGAAAATGTAATTTCATGCCACATGTGAAAAATCACATTTTGTCCAGGATTTGAAAAACAGCTGTCATGTTCATGAGTTGGTGTGAACAAATGGTTATGCTTAAAATCTGGGGTCTGATATTTTAAATATTACAAAGCAGAGCACAAAACTTTGCGCTGCACCTTGCGATTGCCTGGGAGTCCGAGGAAGCTATATTCAGACAAACTGCACACCAGCAGTATTTGACTAAACATAGGGCCATGTAGGTACAGTGCTAAGTCAAGTAGTGCTGCCCTAACATGGATCTGCAGGTATGCCACCAGAATGGGTAGCACCAGAGAGAAATCTGCAATATTCAAAGAGGCCCATGCAAATGAGCCCATTGAGCATGCAAGGCAGAAAGGAGCCATTTGCATGCCTATTATGGGCTCAATTGCATGGGTATTGAAACAGGTTAGTATGGTGTTGCTCTCCTCCCAATTGCCTGGGCCCAAACATGTGTAGATATCCCTAGTGCTGGTGGACCCCCCTCCCTCTGATCTCTGGCCTGTAATGTAAATAAATAATCCTTAGTTCTAATGATCCCCCCCGATCACTGGCCCATAGTGTGAGTAATGAATCCCTTAGTGCTAGTGGTCCCCCCTCCCTCCAATCGCGCCTGTAGTGTGAAGTAAAAATCCCTGGTACTTGCAACCCCCCCCCAATTGCCAGCCCCTACTTACAAAATAAATCCTTCCTGGCATCTTGTGATCCCCCATGGGCACTGATCCATGGTATCCCCACTGGAAATATAATCCAGGGTGTGTAGTGGCCCCCATAGCACTGACCACCCTCCCCAATCCCCTTACTGGTACCCTCAGTGCCACGGGTGCACATATGGTGACCAGCACAACCCCCCTCACAGCTTCTCAGCTGGCCACCATATGTCCAGGCAGGGAGTGTGCTTATTATTTATAGGATAGAGTGACATGCCATGTCCTAAAAATAAAAGGCATGCTTCGTTCTTGGACACATGTTGGCTGGCCAAGGCGGTATGAGTCTGGCTGCGCCAGTCACCATATGCACACCCACAGCATTGAGGGTACTGGTAAGGTGACTGTGGGGGTGCCTAATCAGTACCTGCCAGGGATTATGGTATTTGCAGTGGTGGTACCATGGATTGGTGCCAAGGGAGACAACTGAATGCAAGGGAGGGTTTGTTTTGTAAGTATTGCTGGCTATCGGGAGGACACTAAACAACAGATCTTTACTTACACTATGGGTTGGCGATCAGAGAGGGGGGGACCATTACACCTGAGATTCTTTATTTACGCTATGGGCCAGTGAACGGAGGGAGGGGGGCATAACTAGCACCAGGGATTCATTACTTACACTATGGGCTGGTGATCAGAGTGAGGGGACCACGAGCACCAGGGATTCTTCTACTCACACTATGGGCTGGCGATTGGTGGGGGGTGCCATGAACCACAGAGGATGGGTGTGCTGTACCACTGGCCAACTGGCTAGGTGGCTGCATTACCTCCAGCAGCTGCTAGGGTTGCCCAGAGTAAGTCAGGGTTTTGTTCAGTGGTATTTGTGCTGTGCAATAGGACTGCGCTAAACCCTTTTGTGCATCGCAAAGCCACTGAATATGGGATAGCATGGCTATTCATGGACACGCCCCTCCCCTCCCCTTGCCCTCACACATACATTATGTTTTGCACAGGCACCAACCCTCTTTTGCCACACAACAGCCCCTTTTGAATATGGGGATCTGGGGCAAATTCCAGTTTGCACAGCAAAAAAACATTAGTGCCCATGCAAACCTATGCATATCAGGCCCCTGGTGTTAAAATATTGAAAAGTACCAAAGTTATTAGCAGGCATAGAAAATTGCAACACCTTCATAAATGTGCTGTTTTTAAATATTTTGACCCCAATTTTCAACATAAACATATGACCCTACTTCATGAACCCGGTAGGTGACAATTTTCAAATCCCAGCTGAAATGTCATTTTGTGCCACAAGTGCAAAAAACACAGTTCAACCTGGATCTGAAAAAAAGGCAGCTGTCACATTTATGAGGTGGTGTGAAAAAATGGCTATGTTGGAAAACTGTGGTCAAAATATTGAAAATTACCAAAGTTATGATAAACCATTGAAAATTGTCAATGTATGCTCATAACTTTGTTTTTTTTTTCAAAATATTTTTACCCCAAATCTTCAATATATCATTCTTATGACACCACTTCAAGGACCAGGTAGGTAAAACATTTCAAACTCTGCCTGAAAGGTGATTTAGTGCAGCAACCGAAAAATCACCTTTAAGAATTCCATCACCATTGTTCATAAGGTGAGACCCCAAAAAGGTCATTTTGAAAATTTGGGCTAAAAATATTAATAAATGACCAAGTAACAGTTGAAAACCCATTGAAATACATTAATTGGCGGTTACATTATTTTCTTAGTTCCTGGTCCAGCGCTGAAAAGTGAAGACATGTTTCTGGTTCAGAGAGGATTACAGTGTTGGATCTTCTCTAGGAAAATATAGAGTAAGGGTAATGTGGGATGGTGGGTGCTGAGCGAGAGGGTCAGGTGGGGGAGTCAGCAGCAGCATGGCCGTAAAGAGTAAGAGGGACTGTTTTCCTTATTTCATGATTACAAAAAGAGAAAAAAAGATGTTGGGGGCCAATTTTCTTTATTTCAGATTTGCCAACACTGGGGATTGGGCACCCCGTATTGGCTTCATACTAGGGGGCACCAGGAGTGGGCACTCCAGTGTCCCAGGCTTCAGGGTTGTGTGGTGGACTATGTCCACACCAGGGAATGAGCACCCCAGTGTCAGAGACTGATGTGGCGGGGGGTGGAAGAATGAAACAGAGGGGGGGGAGATGAACCAGCACCAGGGGTGGGTACCCTGTTGTTGGTATCTTAAAATATTTAAATATTTAATACATATAGCTGGCACCAGGGATTTTGCACCCCAGTGTCCAGGGTAAAGCAATCTGGTCAATGCAGCTTGCTAATGGCGTCATCAGGGAGCTGAAAAGGCAAACTGATGGACAGTACATTCAGCAGGGGTAGGGCTATGCAGTGATATGTACCTCTGTCATGAAAAACAAAAAATTCAGTGATGAACACAGAACTCAGGTTAAAGGCAAACACAATTTAAAGTTTATTTAAAGAGCTGCTGGCTCCTCGAAGAAAACTTTGAAAAATATAATAATTAGGTACAATTCAGCTTACAATCCAAATATATTCTATAGATCGCTCCACCCCATCTTTTACTACAGATGAAATGTACATGTATACATGATCTTTATCTGTTAGAGATCATCTGCCTCTATATCTTACTTCCTACTTCATGTCATAATGCTGTGTTGCAACATCACAATCTGTTGCCATGGGAGTAACTGTGATGTCACAAGTAGTGCATTATGACCTCAGGTGGGAAGAAAGCAACAGGAATAGATAAACTCTTCAGGAGCAGAGATCCTGATTCATGCAAATGGCCTCAGTAATAAATAATGGGGAGGAAAAATACAGAACTAATGTGAAATATGAACTGAACTGTGCCCAAGTATTATATTTTGCTTAAGTTATCCTCAAGGTGTCAGCTACTCTTTCAACATGTAAACAGTGGTTCCCCGGTGCTTTGAGGGTATACACCCTCTTCAACTGATGAAGAGGGTGTATACCCTCAAAGCACCAGAGAACCACTGTATGCATGTTTAAATAAACTTTACATTTTGTTTGCCTTTAACCCAGGTTCTGTATGCATCACTGAATTTTTGGTTGTTCATGGTCAATCATCTTGATTTTGTGGATCCACAGAAGTGGCTTGTTTCAGCACACTTGTTCAGTGTTTTAAAAATATGTAGCTCCTTTCATGCTGAAAGAAAATAACACAATGACATATGCAGACAGGTAACTGGCCCTGCCACCTGATAAACTAATGCATTTTTGTAATACAACCACATGACTTCATGTGGACATGAAATATAGAATAATGCATGGGGAAGTGTGTATAATGAGGATTTTATGTACACCCAAGGTGTACAATGCCTCATAAACCCCAAGAGTGAAGCTCGAGGGGTTTATCAAGGCATCGTACACTAAGGCTGTGCATAAAACCTAGGATGACACACACTTTCCTATGTTTTTTTTTTATTCCTTATTTCTCACTGGCTATTTTCCCCCTACTGGAGATTCTGGTCACCTGCTCCACTCACAGCTCCCCCCCATCCCCAGGCTTACCCCCCTCCGGGACAAAGTCACCAGGTGGGCAACCTCTCAAAGGAAACATAGTCGTGAAGCCCTGGCTTGCCTCCCCAGGGCAGGGGAGTTGGAGCTGGACCCCCCCAGTGGACTTTGATCTCCGGCGTGGAGTAGTGGCAGAAGTGGGGACTGTCATTAGCAGCTGGCGATACATTTTTTGTGGATTTTCCCTGGGGGAGAGGATGTGCAATGATGCCAGCATCCACCCCGCCCCCATTACATGTAGCACCAGCTGTGGACGTAGCCCCCACCCTCCGCCAGAGGTCCGCATTGCACCAGACACCCTTCCCCCCTTCCCCATGAGAAGGAGAGCAGTCCATGAGACACTCAATCCTTCTTTCCCTCGGTCAGCCCTCCAACTCCCGAGTCCATCCCCGAACCCAGGATATTGGTGCTGCAGATGGACACCTTGCTGCTGCACCAGTGGGCTGGCCCCCATGTTTTATTTTTCATAATAACTGGTTCCTTTGATTTTTTTGTCAGACAGGTACTTGTTGAACAGCCTAACATCGGTCTTGATATTTCTTAGAGTGTTTCTTTTTTCTTGCTGCTGTATAACCTGTTTTGTCTTTCTAGGTCACTAGGTTGCTGAAATGGTGATAAATCTGCCATTTTTTAGGTGAGTGGACAGACGTTAGTAGACCACTGGTTATTTTCTGTTTCTGTGAGAAATCTATCTTTCTTCAGCCACATGTAAGTTAGATTCCTGCTCAGTAGTTTCAGTGAAGTTAGTGCAATCATGTTGACAGCGTGAACTGACAGCGTGAGGAGCCAGTAGCACTAGCACGACAGTGATTTTAGAATTTTTTCCAAAGGTGTTTAGTCAAACTCCATTATACATGGGTGATTATACACATATGTGTACAATCAAACTTCATTAAACACCAGTGACTATACACATACTATACTGTATGTGTATAATCAAACTCCATACACCGCCATGTATAATCACCCATGTATAATGGAGGTTGACAGCTTCTTCTCACAGTTGATACTCATCACTAACCAATTATTATAATTCAGTTAACCTTAGAATACTGTAACTGTGCATGCTCAAAAATGTACCTGTTTTTCTTGAATATTTAAAAAAATACCTAAGTTGGGTAAGAAAAACAACATACATGAGTACCATGGGCCAAACTCTATCAAATCTACAAGTTTCATGTTTCAAATCTTCCTATTTTTTTTAGTTATATAGGTGAGAGAAAAAAATGTCATAATTTATGAGTTCATTTTTTTGTTCCTCTGTTACTTTGTCCAGCATGAACCAATTGCCACACAATTTCCAGGATTCAGAGATAATGGAACCATGTCTGAGCATTCAGAATTTCAAGTAAATCAGATGAATGGGAACACAGTTATTAATGTGCAAAAGCTGTGGTTTAACATTAAAGTGCTTATTCAACCCTAATATATAGGAGCTATTTTCAGCGTGCATTTAATATTACCTTTTTGTTTTGTTTTTGGCCCACACACTAACGCAACACCCAGTTTTTCCTTTCTTAAAGTAAGTAAACATCAGATTGGCTGTTCTTCCAAATCTATCCGTCTCAGACTCACTGCTAGCATTTCACTTTTCAGTCAATGACTGCATGTCATATTCTTTGCAGACATTAGCAATTACTGCCATGGATAATTTTGATTTTCCATTGGTGCTGTGCAAACAAAATTTTGATTGAACCATTATAGAAAAATAGAAAATGACAGTAGAAAGAGAGAGATCCATGGTCCATTCAGTCTTACTCAGGTTCCTTAAATCCCTTGGAATTATTTTTGAAACCTAATGTTGCCCCGGGATACTACCCCCCCCCCACCTGGTCGTTTTGGCCCTGGAACCACTATTCCCTTCAGTCTATTCCAGTCTGTCTGAACCCCCTTACTGTGCTTGCTCCCACCACTTCAACTGGCAGACTTTTCCAGGGTTCCACTACCCGTTCTGTAAAGAACTACTTCCTCACGTCTCTCCTGAACATTCAACCTGACAACTTCCACTCGTGACCCTGTGACCTTGAGTTTTGTACTCAGGCTGAATAATGATCTTCTCGTAGAACAGTTTTACAGATGTGGGACTAATGACTTTCATTTCAATACAGTTTTTGTTGTTTGATAGTTTCTGATCCATTCTGGTCATTACATATAATTTGTGGTTTGTAGATTTTTTAGATATTATACTGTATGTTTTTCTATATATTATTACATATTTGAATCTATATGGGACTTAGTATCTATAGTAGCCTTTTTGACATAATTCCATCACTATCAGGTTATAAACTGATTAATAGATACTATACTAGGCAATTGTTATCAAGTGGCAGATCCAGCATCTTCACTGATAGTGACTCCACTATTAAAATACTTTTCTTTTGATGATACATCCCTTTACATAGAAAATCAAACACGTCTCATTTTGACCCACTGATTTGAATTGTCTTGCACTTGTACTTTGCATGAATGAAAACTTTTTTTTCCACATTGTTATATGCACTGAGTGTTCCAGTCATCATATTGTGTGACCAAGATCATTGAAGTAGCTTTTCGTGGTGTAATTGACAGTGCACCATTAACCAGTCCCCGGAAATACACCAGGTTCTATTTGAACAAGTATCAAATACTTTGTTGCATTAAGGACTCAGATTACATTCTTTTTTTTTTTTGTTATTATTTTTACTCTCCTACTGCCGGCTTGTACCTTCAGGAGGGCATCCCCACCCATCCCCATCCACCGCTAGCGTGACCTGACCCCAGGGCTTACCCCCCCCCGGCGGGGTTGGTGTGGGTCCTGGACTCCCCCACCGAGGACCGGATTTAGTTGGCCAGTACCGTGGCTAGTTGGGGGCGGAGCCTGTGAGGCGTCCTCTGTCATTCTGCACAGCAGTGTCTTTTCTGCTGTTCTCTCCAGGAGTTGGGTCCGTGCAATTTCATCAGTGGAGAGGAGCATGCATGCGTCCGCACATGCTCCCTCCAGATGTCTGGCCCGACTCCTTCCCAACTTGTGGTGTGGTGCCCTGTCCTCCAGCCTCTGCTGGGATGGCGAACAAGCACTGACCACCAGGAACCCCCCCTCACCAGAGAAGGAGAGCAGTCCATCAGATGCTCAATCCTTCTCCTCCCCTGCCGACCCCCGATGGCCCGTGCTCATTCCCGAACATGTGTCGCCAGCATAGCACGAGGTAAGGCACCAGTGCCTCAGCCCTCAGTGCTACCGGGCCAACTCAGATTACATTCTTTGACCAATTACATGCAAGGGCTCTGTGTAAAGGTGGTCATTTAGCTTACATCCACCCACCCCTCAGTGAAGAGGCAGTCCACCCCGAAGTACTAGGGATGTAAGTTACTTAGTGTTGTCTGACTTCTATACACAGTGTGCACTTTCTGAATTTAATAAATTATTGCATTTGATACATAATACCATTCTCTGTGTTCTTTCAGATAACATCACTTCTCAGGTGTTGAATGCCACTTCTCAGGTGTTGGAAGCACTCTCAACCACCCAAGACATGATGTTATCCCAGCCTGACATACACCCTTACACCCTGTTATGCATTAGTACTTAATTTTAAAACAAGATTTAAGGAGTCAGAACCTAAGAGGCAGAGATAAGAGGCAACATAAGAACTGAGCTGAGCTCATTTTGGCTTTGTGCAGTTAGCCTGTAGCATGACCCACAGTGTGGGGGATAACCCCTGCATAACCCTGTACAACCTTCATACAGGGGCAGACATTCTGTGGGGGGAAGGCTGATTGATGTACAGAAGCTTTTCAAAAGCTCTACACAGTGGTAGCATTACCTCAGTTATTCCAAAGGGAAAACAATTCTATTAGCTTGCAGAATTAAATGACATTTTGTAGTATTTGATATGCCTTTATAGATTGATGATCGATGGAAAAGATTGTAGGAGACACTCAGAGATATTAAGAGACCTATGGTTAACAGTTGCTGGTGAAAGACCTGCATACAGAAAAGGAGTTACTTGCTTAGGTAATAGGCTGCATCCAAAACTAGGATACTGGAGGTAAGCAAACGTCGGACAAGCTGTTCTTCCAGATCTGTTAGATCAAGACTCACTGCTAATATTTCCCTCTTCAGTCATCATATTGTGTGGAAGGGAGCTGGATACAGGAGCTCAAATACAAGAATATAGTATCTTAGCAAATATAGTTCTATAATATCTGGATACAGTACAGAGCTGTTTGTTTATGTGAAAAAGTTATAAATTGCCTTACCTGCTAACTTGGCACTAATTAGGCAGTAACATCATAAACACTCCCTGGGGGGTATGAGATTAGACCTCAAGCCTGCTTCATTTATTAGTTTTATTACTTTATCATTATTTTATGGTCTTATAATTTTACTATTTTGTTCATCAAGCATTTTGTCATCCCCAGCTCACCCAATGTACCCCCTCAGCCTCTTTGCCAACCTTCTCATGACCTTATCAGTTGTCCCCCACTTGCCCAGGACCATGATAGTGGTGGCTGGCCTATCATGCCAGTTGCACATCGGCTGGCTGTGGGGATGGGGAGTGGAAGAGCTGGCACAATGGTAGACTAAGGCTTTCTCCTTTATCTCCCGTTTTTATCTCCCTGACAGTGAGACACACAGGCATGTTTGTAGTGGCACGCATAACTGGTTGGTATGTGGCAGCTGCCCCTCACCCTATGTAGGGGATCCTGGTGTTTTGCCACCTACAATCCAGTAGCAGGTTGTAGTGTGTCCCCAACCAAAGTGAGAAGAGCTGTTCTTTAGATGCTCAAATTTCCCCCGCTGTCCCCTGAATGACTTGAGACCATTCGTGATTCTGCTTCACCGGTGTAGCGAGTAGTAGTGCTACCACTGCATCTCCTGGCTACCTTATTTTATCATTTTTAATGCTATTTAATGCCACTTCTATTTCCTTTTCTCCCTATCATTCTAAGTGTCTTTTGGATCTTCTAAGTCCATCAATATTTTATAGTCAAACTGGATCTTTAATGGGGGTGCTTTGTTAATAATTTTTAACTAATTCTTGATAACTGTTAAAGCCACTGATTTAAACCTGAGTTACAAACTTTGTAGGTAAATTGATATTAATTAATTTATTCATTCATTCATTCGAGGTGTGACATTGCTCTTTAGCTTAGGAGTACTGAAGTGATGAAACTGAAAGCCCATCAACATGTTTTAAGCCTGTGATGCCCTTAGACTACCTGCTAAGACAGAAAATAGTAACTGTATATAATTGATAAGATCAGAAATGACTATTTGACTATCAAATTATTTAGACCCATGGTAAATTGATTCATATTCACAAAAGAGGATGGGGGTAGTGCCTACAGTAATCTAATTAACAGAAGCACTCTTGATAGGGGGGTAGATCCCAGTCCTTTCACAGAACAAAGGGTTCTGCAAGAACTCCTAAAACTGAAGGTGGACAAAGCAATGGGGCCTGATGAAATTCACCCCAGAATTCTAAAAGAATTAAGGGGGGAACTAGTGAAACCACTGGCTACTCTTTTTAATAAATCATGGGAGGATGGTGTGGTACCCGAGGACTGGAGGAAGGCGGATGTGATTCCCCTTCACAAAAGTGGGACCAAGACAGAGGCAGGAAACTACAGACCTGTCAGTCTGACCTCTGTGGTAGGGAAAGTGATGGAGTCACTTCTGAAGGAAAGAATAGTTGAGTACCTAGAAGCCAGTGGGGCACAGAACCCACGGCAGCATGGGTTCACAGCAGAAGGTCATGTCAGATGAATCTAATAGATTTCTTTGACTGGGTGGCCAAAGTAGTAGACCAGGGAGGGGCTGTGGACATGGCCTACCTAGACTTTAGCAAGGCATTTGACACAGTCCCACACAAAAGTTTAATAGTCAAATTAACCAGCCTGGGAGTGGGTCCCAGGGTGGTAGCCTGAGTAAAACATTGGCTGGACAACAGGACACAGAAGGTAATTGTAAATGGAATCTATTCTGAAGAAAGAGGGGTTACTAGTGGGGTACCACAGGGTTCAGTATTGGGTCCAGTCCTTTTTAATGTCTTCATAAGTGACATTGCAGAGTGACTGGAAGGAAAAGTATGCCTGTTTGCAGATGACACAAAGATCTGCAACAGGGTTGATACACAAGGAGGCAAGGAAAGGATGAGAAGGGACTTGACAAGGTTGGAGGAATGGTCAGAAGTATGGCAGCTAGGATTCAATGCAAAGAAGTGCAAAATAATGCACCTGGGAAACAAGAACCCAGAGGAAGAATACACAATGGGGTGGAGGTAGTAACAACAACAAAAAAGGAAAGGGACCTGGGGGTAATCATATCAGATGACCTTAAGGTTAGCAAGCAATGTGAGAAGGCAGTAGGGAGGGCTGGGGGTATACTGGGATGCATAGGGAGAGGCATCAGCAGCAGAAAACAGGAAGTTGTTATCCCTCTGTACAGACAGTTGGTGAGACCCCATCTGGAGTACTGTGTTCAGTTCTGGAGACCCCATCTCGGCAAGGACATAGACAGGACAGAGGCAGTCCAGAGGAGGGCAACTAAAATGGTGCAGGGTCTGCAAGAGAAGCTGTATGAGGAGAGACTAAAGGAGCTTAATATGTATACCCTTGAGGAAAGAAGGGGGGGGGGACCATACCTCTCAACCTCCTGCCTCATAAATCAGGGACAAGGCATAAAAAAATCAGGGACAAAGGACCAAAATCAGGGACACATCTTCAAAATTACAGATATCCACCCAGAAAGCTGGTAGAATATAGGGCTTAGTGCAAAATGCATTTTCTAAAGAAGAACAAGTCTTTAACTTTAATGCTTGACATTGTTTTGTGCTTACAGTCCCCACTGTTTAGCCACAAAAACACAAATTTTAGGAGGGACAGAGTAAAATTTTGAGGCAAAATCAGGGACATCCCTGAAAATCAGGGACACTTGAGAGGTATGGGGGGGACATGATAGAAACTTTTAAGTACCTCAGTGGAATCAACAAATTCCAAGAGGGTAGCATCTTTCAGAAAAGGAGACATGCAAGAACAAGGGGACACAATTTAAAGATGGGGGGCAGTTCAGGGGCAATGTGGGGAAGTATTATTTCACAGAGAGGGTAGTGGATGCATGGAACAGCCTTCCTGAGGAGGTTGTGGGGTCTAAAACTGTGGGAGAATTCAAGAATGCATGGGATAGACATACGGCAATTCTTGTGGGGGGGTAGGAAGAAATAGGCTGTTGGTTAACTAGGATCTGCAGCCTATCCTGTAGGTAAGGAAATGGGAAGACTAGATGGGCCAAGCGGTCCTTATCTGCCATCAAAGTCTGTGTTTCTATGTTTCTATGTTTCATAACACTGTATCTTCCTTTTTCAAAGGGAGCTTTGCTTTGCCTAGCTATACAGGGGGTAACTGAAAAGAGAGTGTCCCTCTTTGCCAGTATTTGGATTCCCTGTACTTCATTCTGTTTGCTGTATTTTAGAAATGCTTGCCTCAGAGACAGCATTCAAAAATAATATCTTCTCACTTTCCTTAATTCTCCTTCCTGTTTTCCTATTTAATAATAGTTATTTGCATTTTTTTTTCCTATTTGTCACGGCACTGTTTTTTTATCCAATTTTATTAATCACAGTAACAGTTTTAAATTACAGTGGCTACACTCCGATGTGTGACAGTGTTTCTCAGGACTAGTAATCTGATGTTGATAAAGCAGGCTAGTCATGCAATGGTTAACTCACCAGTTTCTGCAGGTTTTCTGTAGGGTAACCAGGGGTGAGTGAAGCAGTTTCCTGGCAACCTTGCTGGCATGAAATTGCTAATTACTGTATTTATATAGTAACTTGTAATCTTTCCTATTAAAGTAGCTCATTAAGAAACCTGTTAACTTTTCATAGCATGCTGCGCATGAAGCTCATTGGACACTGCCGAGGTGAAATCACTTTTTTTGCCTGCACGTGTTTGAGCACTATGAGGCGTGAGTATCTCTGATTTCCCTCAGTTTTGCACTTCATTAGCCAGATGATTTTATATCAGTTGTAACAACTACAAAGTCCCCTAGTTGCAAATGCTGTTGCTGTTCTAAGTGTTTTTGTTATATGTGTCCTTTTTATAATTTAGAAAATAGGTTAAGCATTTCCCAGGCTCTGATTGGCTGAGGCCCTTGGCAAGCTGGGCATCTATTAGACAACATATCCAAGGTAAAAAAAACTGTCAGTGCCAGCTAACCTATTTATCAAAATCATGTTGCCACTCAGATTTTCAAAAAACAGCTAGCTGCTATTTTTTTCTGTCTGCACCAGAATTAAAGAACAAAAATGTATGATTACATTATGGTAAACTTCACAATCCTGGACCTCTAAAACATCAACACATTTTTCCCTGAAGAAGAATCTGTTCAGTCACCAGAAACTGCTGTAAAAAAAAAGTAAATTAGACACTACTACTGCTAACAGGTTTGTAATTACAATGGCCACAGAGCGCAATCAAATTGAAGCAAACTGTGAGGAGGTAAATATGGAAATAAAAAACCACCATTTGGGCCTTACATGTATTTTCGGAATCTGCAACCTCCAACAGCCTTGTACCAGACTGGAAATACTGTATGACTCACTTTATCATTTAGGCAACATTTTGCAACAGTTGTATGCCAATGTTCATAACACCATGGGAGAGCAGTACTCTGCGTCTGGGTACTGCACTCCAAGCGGGTATAGTCCACAATGTCAGTCTAATAGGCAACCTAAGATTCCATTCCTTCAATGATAGGCTGACATCAGTTTAAAAAAATTAAAAATGAGTACAAACATTGTATTTCTCACCATCCTGCCCTAACAGAAAGTGACCTTCAAATGCTCAGAAAATCAGCTGCACTATCCCCAGATAGTGCGCCTGGTCTTGTCTGCAAAGTATGGCTCACTATACAGATCCCCATGGCCAGGCGTGGTTGGGAAGGGCTAAGATAGCTGATACCTAAATCCTTTTCTGTTAACACAGAATAACACGGCCTAAAACATGTTACCCTGAATCACAATGAACCCTTCAAAAATTGCAAGAACCCAACTGAGCAAAATAAAGACTCCTATAGAGGCTACATGTCCTCCAAGCTGGAGCATCTGATGTGCCCTGTAAAGTCCTTCATCAAGTATCTCTCTAAACTGTCTGATGATGCACCATTTTTCTATCTTTATCCCCTACAACAGCCACAAGCTATCCTGGATACCTTAGCCTGCTGGCATTCAAAACAGCCACTGGCAAAAAATTATCTCAGCATCTTGATGGCTAAAATAAGCACTGAAGCAGGTTTAAGCAAGGGCTATACTAACCACAGCAACAGGACAACTGCCATGCAGCTCTTATCAAGTATGGGACTTGGCAGAGAAATAACAAGTCTTACTGGGCAACATTCAGGCAGTAATTTAGCCAACTACTGGGCTCCTACCAGTAATGACAGAAAACAGTGGAGCTCATTCCTTGGTGGGCAGGAAAAGCAGGCAAGCAAGCCACAGGAAGAACAAGAACAGACAGCAACAGTGAAGAAAAGTAAAGCAAACTTGACCCTGTTACCTGCAGGCACAAGCACTGAACCAAGCATGTCTTCAGCAAACAACTTCAACCCAAATAATTGTAACTTCTATGCACCAATTGATTTCATCACCTATTCAAAATAATTTTGGCTCAGATTTTTAGTTTTCTCTTCTCCATCTTCAGAATGTACTGCAGAAAGGTTAAAAAAAGTGTTTATTTTCTTTTTAGGGACTATTATGTCTCCCACTGTTTAAAAAGTTAAATAAATGTAAATCTATTTATTGGCATCATTTAAAACCTGTGTCAGTCTACTGTACTTAGTTTCCATTTTCTAAGTGCAGCAATACTCTTCAAAGTGGATGGCATGTGCTATACCCACCCTTCCAGGAATTATCACTGCCACCTCATTACACCCCTGGGTGAGTGGATATAGCCCAATACCACCCACCCTGTCAGATATTATTGCTTGCTTAGAAGTAAACTTTTAAGAAGGTCTTCATTCCTTGTGGCTATATAACTCAAGATCAAATCTGTCGGTCTCCTGCTGTGGAGACTACTGTAGGTAGGTGTAATTCATGTAGGCTCTCCTCATAGCTCAGTCCTGTCCAACTTATCTAGTCACCTTCCCCTGCCCTGTCTCCAGTCTGTTGAACTCCCACTGCTATAAAGGTCTCCAAAAATGCACACAGTAATCAATATGCAATCTCTCAAATTTCTGGTACAGCAACAGGGGAACTGTTCTTGATCTGGAGGTCATGTCTCTCATTGTACAACTCCAGAGTTCCTTATATTTCTTGATGATGGTGCTACGTGTCATTAGGTGAAATTATTTATTGATCACTACTCTTACAGCGGTGCCCAGTGACAGGGTCCTTCTTGTGTAGTCATGGCAATCAGGATCTTCAGTGGAAATCAGACAAGAACAGAGTGATCACTTACGAATTGTTTAACTGTTCCCAAACTTGCCTACTCATCACTGAGAACATTGTGTGTGATATTTGGGAACCTGACACTGGGCACCACTGTAGGCCATTTTCTTTCTCTGTTATTTTTGTTTCTGGCTATTTAGATAAAACAGTCTACCTTGACTGTTTTTCCCAAATTGAATCACAAAGCACTTTTCAGCACTGAATTGCATTGTACATCTTTTAGCCCTTGCTGCTAATTTATTCATGTCACGCTGCAGTTAAACATACTTTCCTGTATTTTATACAAGGCCAGCCTTAAAGTCAGCCACACATTTCATAGACCCTTCCATTATAGCCTTGTTCAGTTTCTCTCATAAAGATGCATAAAAAGTGGACCCAGCACTGACCCCATGGGACCCCACTCATTACCTTTTACCTTTTGTTTCTTAGCCAAGGCACAAGCCAATGTATAAAATATCTAATGACTCCTAAGTTATTAATTTTCTCACATAGTTCTTTATGGAGTACTGTATCAAATGCTATCCTCAAGTCCAAATAAACCTCATCCACAGGTTTATTTTCAATAGTCATTTTGCTAATACTTTTGAAGAAATGTATCAAGTTTGTTGCATAAGATCAACCACTTTAAAATCCACATTGTTTCTTGTCTTCACATCCACTATTATTCAAAAACATATTAAAAACATACTTATTTTATCATTTGCGAACCCCTGTAATAGTTCGGAGATTACCAATTTAGGCTGACTAACCTGGAGTCATTAACACTGCCCTGGACCCTTTTCTAAAGACAGGAACTACAACCATGTCTTCCATTTTGATAGGATTTTACCCTCTTTTAGTGAATGGTTCACTTCATTAGGTAATGACCCTTTTAGTACTTATGCTGGCTATCTGGGTATTCCTGGGTGCATACTGTGTATTCTTGTGGACATGTTAACATTCAATCTATGCAGGGCCTTTCCAATTTCACCTCCAGTAATTTGCAGATTTAATGGGGGTGGGCCACTCACTCAGGTAGTAATAGAGTCAAAACACACAGTGCTTATCAGAATAGTTTTTATTGCTTGCACATATGTCCCAGTGTCTCACCTTGATATGGTTTCATTGGGGGAAATGTTTTTGCTACTCACAGGAAAGTGTTTGGTTGATGATGTTTGATCCCTAACATATGGCTGCCTGCTTGACACATTCAGACTGCCTGTATACCTTTGTGTGCAGAAATGAAGAAAACACCTCAGAGTGCTTTAGGTAAGGAGACTGGCAGTTTTTACAGACCTCGGACTCTGAGGGTTGTAAATGAGGTATCACACAGGCAGCCACATTTTAGATATACATCAACCAAAGAGTGTTCTCTGAGTTTGAAATAAAGAGTCCCCTAATGAAGCCATAGCTCAGCAAAATACTGGAAAATATGTGAAAACAATAGAAACTATATGCTAATTAGCATTGTGCATTTTGATTCTATTGCAAGCTGCGTGAGCAGTCCACTCCCACTGAATTTCAGATTAACTGCTCATCTGGGACCCACTTCCATTTCACCCTTTGTGATAGTGATGAAACGATTACCTACAAACATGTATTTTTTTTTCTCTGGCAATCTGTGAAAGTTCTGTGAGACCAATTTCTTCACCTAGTGTTATCATTTTTTTCTCTCATGTACAAAGCAGAAGAATTTGTATAACTCATTTATTGTGTCCTTATCATCAATGTAAGATGTTTTATTTATAATAAAGAATGAATAGCCCAAGGGGTAACTAAAGGGCACAAGACCATTTTTAGGTACATAAGTGAAAAGAGGAAGATGAGTGGAGAGATTGTGAGGTTAAGAAGGGCAGCGGCAGTATACAGAGTAAGATCAGGAAAAAGAAGATATACTGAACAAATACTTTTGTTCAGTCTTAACAGAAGAAGGGGAAGTGTATGGACCACATAAAAGTAGCAGGAGCACTAGGGGAAAGGAGATAGGCAGACACAAGTCGATTTACAGAGGAGAAAGTCCTGAGAGTACTCACAGATTTGAAAGTGGACAAAGCTATGGGCCAGACCAGGTACACCCGAAGGTATTGAAGGAGCACAGGAAGGTACAGTACTTGCTGCACATCTGACAATCCTATTCAGCAACTCACTGGAAACAGGAGTGGTTGCAAGGGACTAGAGGAGGGCATATGTAGTCCTACTTCATAAAAACAGTAGCAGGGAAGAGGCTGGCAACTATAGGCTGGTTAGTTTAATATCAGTGGTGGGAAAGTTTAATGGAGTTGCTGCTAAGTGAAAAGATTATGGAGTATCTTGAATCCAGTGGGTTACAGGACCTGAGGCAGCACAGATTCATAGAGGAGGAAGATTATGTCATACATATATGATATATTTCTTTGAATAGGTGACCAGGGACATAGATTAGGGTTGGGCAGTGGAAATGGCTTACTTTGATTTTAGTAAGGCATTTGACACCGTACTATATAGGAGACTTATAAGGAAACAAGACAGCTGGGGGGGGGGGTCCTAAGGTAATAAACTGGGTAAGAAATTGGTTAATGCATAGGTGACAGAGGGTAGTGGTAAACACAGTCCACTCCATGATAGAAAGTGTGACCAACAGGGTGCCTCATGGCTCAGTACCGAGAACAGTCCTCTTTAATTTCTTTATAAGTGATACTGCAGATGAACCGGAAGGGACGATATGCCTCTTTGCAGATGACACCAAAAACTGTAAAACGGTAGACACTCGGGGGGGAAGGGTGGAAAAAATGTGTAGAGACCTGAGAAAACTTGAGCAGTGGTCATGGGAATGGCAGCCTTTTTTTTAAAAAACATGTGTTTATTAGTTTTTGTAAGTAGAACTTACAAAAATTTGATCCACAGTACATGAGGACACAATTACTTTCTTACATTATACATTACAGTAGGAATAAGAACTCCATGTGCCCAGGTTGTTAAGCAGGTGAGGGCCTGTTTGGCAGAATCTTAATGTCTAGAATATTGGTGAAAAAGGATTACAGTTTATAAGGGTCCTAATTCTACATACTGTAAAAACTTGGTTTAATAGTCCTGTGACTTATCAGATAACTTCCATCTTATATTTCAGCATACAACAAAACACTACAGATTTACTAAACATGGAGTGTAACCAATTGTTTTCCTTACCTATCTCTTCTTTAAAAAGCTAAAATTTTCTAGGGATCATGAGATGCCTTTCAAATGTTGCAGCATTAAACAGAATAGGGTTACGCAAAACATTATTTAATATTAAGCACAATGATGGAAAACATAATTCAAGTACAGAGAAAAAAGTAACTTTATGTCTGAGTGCAACTCAAGATGACTGCAGGAAATGGAGGAAAGTTATTCACTGTTGCGTAGTGTCTAGTGAGCTATGGGTGAGGGAGAGGGGATCCAAACTCAGAAGGACAATTTTCAGTCATGACCCAGGCCACAAGGTGGCAATAACATAAGTCAAAAAACAATACATACAGGAACACAGGATAAACACTCCTCAACATGAGGTGATAAGACAAGAATGTACAGTAATGGCTGGTTACACAAACAATAATAGCAATGGTACAAGTATATAAAACAGTAGCTACATGTGATTGCAACAAGAGCAATCATACAAGTAACAGTCAGTGGCTAAGTGTGATTACATGAGGCATTTACAAGTTAACATCAAGGAGATACAACAAGGAGAGACTGAAGGACCTCAATATGTAAACTGCGGAAGAGAAAAGGGAGAAGAGGGACATGAAAGAGACCTATAAGTATATCACATGGTTAAATAAGATACAGTAGGGGAGTATTTTTCCAAGGAAAGGATGCACAAGAACAAGAGGACATGTGATGAAGCTGGAATGGGGAAAAATTAGCAGAGATGTGAGGAAGTACTTCTTCACTGAAAGAGTGGTGGATACCTGGAATAGTCTTACAGCAGAGTCAGTAGGGCAAAAACAGTGGTGGGCTTCAAGCATGTATGGGATAGACACAAGGGAATCTTAGTTGTGAAGCAGGGGTGAGAGGGAGTCAGAGATAAACTATTGTCTGAGGTGACAGGCTAGGATAGGTAAGGAATAACGGGCAGACTACTTGGGCCAAGTTGTCTATATCTGCCATCAAATTATATATTTCTATATTTCCATTTGTCCTACAGTGTACAGGATCTTATGTTTTGTTCTTAGATGTTTTTTAAAAAAAGCTTTTTGATTGTTCTTAGTTGTGACTGCTAGTTTATATTCCTCTTGGGGTTTAGCCTTTTTACTACTTTTTTGATACATGTTCTTATTTTTAGTTTATACTCTACCTTTAGTTTATGGTTATTATAATTTTAAAGGCATTGACATTCATTTTAATTGCCCTTCTCACAGTTTTTGATAACCATGTCAGATTCTATTCCTTTATCCCATATTCAGTTTTGGCTGAAATATACAGTACTTGCAGCTGAGAAGTCTCAGTTTATTTGTTAAGATATTCCAATTTTATAAAATTGCAAGAGAAAGTAGAAAAAAATGATTGGTTGAATGAGTTCACATAACATTGCAGGAAGATTTGTCTTACTCCACCAGCCAAAACTTGTGTTTTCTGTGCGGACAGAACTGTTAATTCCATACCTAGCAAATGTCATTCTGCACAGCTGTTTAAACTATGTAACAATGAGTGACACTGTTCCTGTAAACTTTAAGATGTGTGACAGGTCAACAACAAAGAACATATTTAACATGAAAGAAAATAGAGAAAAAAAACTTGAAAGGAATTCTATGCCACTGACAGGTAGCTAGTTTTAAAAAATATCTTGAACAGTGTTTTCGAGATACAAAGCCATTATACCTACAGTACATCTGAAATGATAGAAGCAGGCGTCTCTAGATGCATGCCAATCTGGTACTCCAAAGAACCAGTCAGGGTGAATGATTTGAGAAATATGATGATGAAGATCTCCAAACATGCTCAACATTCTGTCAGATACAGTATACCAATGATTGTATCAGAAACACTGCACATCAACAATTGTCAGAAGTTGGCCTTGATTCATATGAAATTACTGCATATATGTCACAAGGCACAGATGAAAGGCAAGCCTGTTATTACTGACCTGCATCTTTAACTTCTCTCACTGAGAAACAATTTGAACTTTAATGAGGACAACTTAAACAGAGATTCAGAGAAAAGGGCTATTCAGTGTAAAGCATGCATTAGAAATGCTTACAGAATGGTCAGGGGCACAGAAAGAGGTGATTTCCTAGTTCCAACATTTAGGAAAGAGGTTAATAATGCAAGACTACAAATTAATTGCATTGTGAAATATATTGAAATTAAAAAGGTAGTCAAAGGAAAATGTGACATTCTAATGAGTTATCCATCAATTAGGGATTCAATCTGACCATTTCCCAGAGTAACATTTCAAGGGTACAAAATCTAAATGACATTTTTAACATGTAGGGCAGCATTTTGAAAGACCCATGTCTGTTTTTGAACATATGTGTGTGACAGCTACCCAAACAGTTAAACCGCCTAAAATGTGATGTAATTTCAGGTAAGTGTTTCGACTTGCTCTCCAAAAATGGCACATCGCAATTTGAAGCATGCATCATTTTTTTTTTGTCGTAACCTGTGGCCGGTATTGCAAATACATCAAGATGTATGAAAATATGAAAATATAGTGTACACATCCTGAATCATTTGCCTGGATACAGCACACAGCATAATTACACCTGCAAGTGCTGCTTCTAGATTTTTGGAAATCCCAGTCAGTCTTTATTGGTAAAGCCAGCCCAGTGGTGCTGAGGGTTGAGACGCTGGATGCCACATCTTGCACCATGCCAGAGACCCAGGTTTGGGAATGAACCTGGGCCACTGGGGGTCAGCAGGGGAGAGAGAGGACTGAGCATCCAGAGGACTGCTCTCCTCTCTTTGGGTAAGGGGACTAGTTGTCCCACCCTTTAACTGCCCTCAGGTGGCTGGATGGCAGTGTGAGTCAGGAGGCTCAGAAGCTGATGTGCTTACATCGGAGGGGAGGGAGGTAGAAAAAAACAGAAAAAGGCTGGGGCTCTATGTACCCATGATGGCCCAACCGCTCCAGTGAAGTCTGCCCCCGCCACCAGATTTGCTGTATTGGGTGGTGGGGGATTGCTGGCATGCCTCCACCTGGCCCTGCCACAGAGGGGGAATCCATGGGGGAACCTCAGGGGGCAGACCAGCTGGGGGTTGGCCAGAGGATGTACTCCCTCCAAGGGAGGGGGTCAAAGCCCCATGGAGCCTGTGGGAAGGAGACAAAAAAATGGATGGTGGAACACTAAACCCAAAGGAAAATTTAAATGCCATAAATGTAACATATGTAAATATTTGCAGACTAGCAGGGTCCAAAACATCCTGACAAGAGATAGATCTTGCTCCTGCCCCAAAGATGTACATGGGTAGGATCACAAGGCATGTTAAATGCCCTATACAAGAACATATGAGTAATCTGAAAAGGGGACTATGGTAGGGCCCTGGGCAGGCACTTTTTAAATAAACATCAGAAGGATGCCATGAGTTGTAGATGCATGGGGATGAAACAAGTTCTGGTGGGTGAGAGAGGTGGCGATACATTTCAGCTGTTGTTATGTAGGGATTTCAGATGGCTACATCTACTGGAATCACTACAACCCCAGGGTCTGAACAAATTTTAGATGTTACACCATTTTTATAGAATGGATAAAAGGTGTTTAGCGTTCATATCTGGATTTAAATATATTTATTTGGTGACATAAAAAATGTAAATTAATATTGTGTCTTTTATGTAATCTGTAACTGGTTATTGTGTGTAAATTATTCAATTGATTTAATAAAGTCACATACAGTAAAACCCCGTTTAACCAAACCTCTCAAAACTGAAACTCTCAGTTAACTGAAAGTCCCATTTGTCCCCCTACTTTTCACTTATTTCTTCAACAAACAGGTAATGTTTTTTATAATCGAGGTCATTTGCAGTTAATTAGACTTGCAAGTCTTTGGATAATTTAAGTAATTGTTAGGTGTTAGGTGTTAGCAGCTGTTAATGAGTACTGTATTTAACTGCTACTAACAGCATTCATTCATTCACATTCCTTGCTGCTCTCTGAACTGCTTTCACTTGCTGGTGAGATAATGTCAAGCCAAACTGAAAGTATTGAGCCCTTCAAAAATAAACTTCTAGCCATGATGCAGAAAGAAAAATTGTCCCCAGAGTCCATCTACAATGCAGATGAAACCAAGTGCTACTGGTGTCTGTTGCCAGAAAAAGACATTAGCATCCTCAAGTGAAAAAAATGCACCCGGTTTTAAGAAAAACAAAGAATGCTTAACTGTGTTAGCAGCAAGCAATGCCAGTGGCTCGCATAAGCTACCCCTGCTTATCATAGGTAAGCGAAGTCACCAAGGTGTTTTAAGCACATGAACATGAATAGCCTACCTGCTTTGTATCATGCTCAATCAAGCACTTGGATGAACTCTGAGATATTCAAAGAATGGTTTTTAACACAGTTTGTCCCTGCAGTGAAAACACACCTACAGTTCCCTCCGGTTGCCAATGTGGGCCATATTGCTAATTGATAATGTTGGGGCACACCCAAGTTCTGACCTTTATGGACACCTGATGGCTTGATTAGGTGCAAGTTTCTCCCTGCTAATACAACAGCCTGTATTCAACCGATGGACCAGGGCATTCTTGTGACTTTGAAGAAAATGTATAGAACTCAGTTACTGACTGCTGTCCTGCTTGAGGAAAATGAAATAAAAATGCTGGTGGACATCATTAAGGGAATTACAGTTAAGGATGCCCTGCTAATGCTTGCAGAGTCCTGGAGGGAAATCAGAGCAGACACAATTAAGAAATGATGGCACTAGTCTATCTTGTTAGACCTACCAGAAGTGACTGCGGATGCAGAGCCTGAACTTAACAATGTGGCTGAACAAAAGGACAAGGTCATGGAGGCCCTACAATCCACAGCACAGCAGATTAAACTTGATGGGGACTTGTTTGAGGAATTGCTATGGGCTGATGAGGGTGATACCGGATACGGTGAGATGACAGATGCAGAGATCCTTGAAATGGTACAGAATGCACCAGCAGAGGAAGAGGAGGATGAGGAGGACACTCTACATGCCGCAGTCACCCTAACTGCATCATTGGATGCTGAAGCAGCTGATTGTTTTGATACATGCATTTCATGGCTTAAAAGCCAACACGACATGGATGGTATGCAGCTGTTTCTTCTAAGACAGCTGAGAATGAAAGTGGTAAAACAGCGGAAGGACAAGAAAAAGCAGACAACCATAAGCAACTTTTTTAACAAGATCTAATGGATTAACATATTTTATAAAGTTTGCATAGTAAAGTAAATCTTTTTTTATGCTATCTTTTCTACAATAAAGTGAATGACCTGCAGCAACGATCTGGTATGTACAGAATTTTTTTTAACACAGTGTGCAGTGTATAGTAATTTAGCTTTATAGATTCCTCTTGTGTCTCAGTTCAGTACTAAGTAATGCATCTAAGAACCGCATAGTACTGTTCAGCCTCTGACAAAATCTTCTGAATGAACGTTAGGTCTTGGAACACACTGTCTCCCATTTAACCGAAACCCCGGTTATCCGAATGTTTTTATGTCCCCCAATAGATTCAGATAACTGGAGTTTTACTGTATTATGTTATCTGTTGGACTGAGGTGGTAATAAGAGTAATCTGTTTATTTATTTATTTGAAAAGTTTCAACAGGAAAGGCGCACTGAACTTCAATAGCTTGTTTCCAGGTGCGTCTGGGGGGAAAGGGAAAATGGAGGTAACACAATCAAGTACAGAATAGAAGGAATTAAAACATAGTGGAAGAATGTACAAAAACAATGGTATGTGCAGAAAAGGACATTAGAGTAGTTGCATAATGTTATAGATTAGCATACAATACATTATAGATTTGCATAGGTATGACTAAACTATATATGTGAATAGTTATACATTTTATTTTATGTACATACCTAGTTATGTACCATAAATAAGCAAAGGTGCAGACTCTAAACATATCAGATGTGGAAGCCAAAATTCATCTATTAAATACAGACATCATTTCAATAACAGAAACTTGGTGGGACATTGATTCCTCATGGATGAAAGAAATAGCTGGTTTTAAATTATATCACAAAGACAGAGTAAATAAAAGGGGGGAAGTGTTTGTCTATATATTAAGGATACCATCCATTCCCATGAATACCCCCATGAATCATCAATGGAAAGCATTTGGGCTACTGTACAGTTTCAGGGACATCCACAGATTCATATAGGCACATATTACCACCCACCATCTGCTGATGTACAGTATACCAATGAATTATTACAGGATATTGCCCATATAGCTAAAAAAGGCAATGTCTTGATTTTGGGGGACTTTAATATGCCCACAATAAATTGGATTTCTATTATAGGTACCACTGTTGCTGAAAAAAATCTCATTTCTATCTTAAATGAAACAGGTCTTGAACAACTTACCAAGGATCCCACAAGGGGGTGCAATATATTGGATTTATTAATAACCAATATTGAGTATAAAACTTCAGCTCTCTCAATTACTGATCCCTTGGGAATTAGCGATCATCAATCTATTATCTTTAATCTGGAGTATTAATTTAGTAAAGCAGATAACAACCTTCAGGTACTTAATTTTGAAAAAGCTGATTTTTGAGGGAATAAATGACTGTTTGAAAAATACACCGTGGGTTACACTTCTATTCCCCCAACTCTCAAGGAAGCCTGGAAGTTTGTTAGAAACAGAATACTTGATCTAGAAAAGACCTTCATACCTACACAAAAAAATACAACAAAGGTAAAATGCCCCCGTGGTTTAACATTACTATCCAGAAACTAATTAAAAACAAGGAAAAATGATTTGCTCATTTAAAAAAGTGCACAACAAATACAAACAAAACTATATTAGGGCAATATAGAAATGCAGTTAAAGAATTAAAAAAGGCTATCCAACAGGTAAAACACAATCTTGAATTTCATATAGCTCATTCAAAGGATCAGTATAAGTCACTATTTTCATATCTTAATAGCAAAAAAGACAATAATAGACAGATTGGTCCATTCACTGATGGCACTAATATAATAAATTCAGATAAACAGATAGCTGACACCTTTAATAATTACTTTGCATCTGTATTTTCAAAGATGAAGGGTAATCTCGGTGCTCAAACTACTAGTACCACAACAAGAATATATAACAACCATACTATAACCATTTCAGATACAATTGCCTTCTTAAAAAACTTAAAAAAGAACACTAGTACTGGTCCTGATTTAATTAATTCCAGATTCTTGCTAGAAATAGCAGAAGTAATAGCTATTCCCTTTACAATTATATTCAACAAATCCCTAAAGTAAAGGTCTTTTCCATCTGACTGGGTAACTGCTACAGTGGTACCGATATTAAAAAAGAGAAATCACTCATTAGTAAGCAACTACCGACCCATTAGTCTCTCACCCATCCCATGTAAAGTGATGGAAAAAATAATCAAAGGCATATTGAAGGGTGAAATGCAAAAACTTAACATTATTGACTACTCCCAACATGGGTTTAAACATGGGTATTCCTGTACCACCAATTTAGTTGCCTTTTACAATGTTATCAATCAAGGGCTGGACAATGACATTCCAATAGACGTCATCCTCTTTGACTATAGCAAGGCTTTTGATAAGGTTACACATAATATTCTCTTATCTAAACTGTCACATCTAGGTTTTTCCCTCAACATCATCAGATGGATAGATTGCAGTTTAACAGATGGAACCCAGTGTGCCAAGATCAATGGACCATATTCCAGCAGTCTGAGTGTGACTAGTGGCTTGCCGCAGGGATCGGTACTGGGCCCTGTGTTGTTTAAAGTATTCATTTTGGATATGCAGATTAGCTCTAGAAACACTCTTTCAAAGTTTTCAGATGATACCAAACTAGGTGGAAAAGTGGATTCTGACTCAAATAAAGCTGTACTGGCAAATGATCTTCTTCTACTAGAAAAATGTGCCCAAATAAACGAGATGTCATTTAACACTGACAAATATTCAGTCCTCCACTTAGGTCATAATAACCCCAAACAAACAAATCAGTTGAATAACAGCACAATAAAACCATCTACATGTGAAAAAGACCTGGGAATTTTGATAAATGACAGATTATCTTTCTCAAACCATTGCAATAATATACAGTAGCTAGAACTTCAAACTCACTTCTAAGATGAATTAACCGCACATTCATATCAAAAACAGAGGAATGCATCATTCCCCTATATAGAACCCACATTAGACCTTATGCAGACTATGGGTCACCCATATGGAGCCCATATCTGATTAAAGACATCCACACAATTGAACAGATTCATTGTAGGGCAATGAAGATGGTTTCATACTTAGCAATCACTATCACATTCTGAAAGATTGCAGAAAACAAGTCTCCGTTCACTTGAGCTAAGGTGAACCAAAGGTGATCTTTTGTTCCTGTGCAAAGTACTAAATTCACCTCTATTAATGAATCAGTGCGTCATTAGCTTTGCACAAAGGAAACTAGTACCAAGACTTTACAACAAACAACTACTAGTTAATAGAGCAAGAACTAATAAGAAACTACACTTCTTTTCTGTAAGAACCCCAAGGCTCTGGAATAAACTCCCCCAAGAGCTAATAGATAGTAACACCACTGATTCCTTTAAAAAAGGTATAGACAGATGGCTCTCTGATAACTTTCATCAGGTCTAATTTTCCCACGTCTGTGTGGGACAGTCATGATGGGCCCTGGCCTTCTTCTGTCCGTACTTACCTAGTAGTAAACCTAGTAATATCCCTAGCAATATCCCTCAGGAAAGTCATAACCATGGGCACAAATGGAAAGGAGTTGGGCATCCTGAATGAGCCAGCTTCCCTTCCGGGATGCATGAACCCCACAAAGGGAATGGAAGGTGGGTAGTTAGGGATAGAATTGGAGGAGTATAAGTGTCGGTATAATAGGACACAATGAGAGAGGTATAGGTAGGGAAGATAGTGAAATGGGATAGGGTAAAGGGGGGTTAAAAATAGGAGGGAAAACAGGGAGTACAAAGAGGGAGAGGGTGAAAGAGGGAGGAATTAGCAAATAAGAAGAGAGGGAGGGGGTAGGGAGGATCACCTGCAGTTGCAGGAGGGGGATATGTAATGACGAAGGAGGTGGGATAACAAACTGGAAGATGGGACTGAGTGAATGTCTAAAGGTAGAGAATTCCAGGTGTTGGGGAAGGTTCTGTGATGCCGGTTCAATAACACTTTTGTCAACCAGCATCTCAGTGCCATGATTTATGTGAACCACAAGTTGTGGTAGACATAAATCTCATATGTCTCCCGGTCCTGTTTTTTCTACTGGGGGCTTCGTCCCCTCAATCCCCCATGTGGGGGGCTCTGCCCCCTGTGCCTCCCATACTTTGGATTATCAACTCCAGTCAGAGTTGATTCTGGGAGTGGGTGAAGGACCGAGAGACGGTGTGCATCTGTCTCGAGCATACCAACACAGTGACCTGTCGGCAAAGTGTAAATTTGCTGACAGCGAGGTATGTTCCTGAGTTGGTGTCACCGTCAGAATAGCATACCAACAGGGAAGTGGTAGCAGAAAGCAGATCATCCAGAAGTGGAAGATCAGGAGAGAAGAGCAAAGATCCTCTAAGTGGAATTGCAGAAAGCATTGAGGGGAGTAGGGGGGAGTGACAGGAGGCAAAGGAGGTAGGGTGGCAGAGAGCTAATCCAGTACTTACCAATAAGAGAAGTGATATGAGTGGGTGTCTAGCACTAAGAGAAGGGAAGAAGAGGGAGGTGTAAAGGTCACAGTGGTGTGCACAGTGTGGACAGTTAAGAGCAAAATGGCAGAAGAAGCTGAAGAGTGTACCCAGTCTGGTGAGTGTGGATTTTGGGGCAGTGCTGTAGACTATTTTTCCAAAGTCAAAAATAGGGAGTATCATCTTCTGGACAATCTCCAGGCAGGCTGGAGGGGGAAGACAGCTGCAGTGTCTATACAGAGCAACAAGTTTGGGAAGTAGCTTGGCGTGGATTGTGTCTACATGCTCAGCAAAGTAGAGGTTCCTGTCAAGCCAGAGGCAGAGGCATTTGAAGGAAGAGACATCTTCCAGTGTGGAAACAATCAAGGATGTAGAAAGCAGGGGTTGAAGCAAGCCTGACAAGCTTTTACCTGGTGCCTAAGATCATGTAGACTGTCTTTCTGGCATTCAGTGAACGAGTGTTGTCGTGAAACCAGTGCTGGATATTGTTGAAACAAGACAATATCGTCTGTGTACATGTGGATATTTGTGGTTGAAAAGGCATTTGGAAGGTCATTAAGGAAAATTGGAAAGAGTATTGGACTGAGTACAGAATTTTGAGGGACACCAGTGTTTATGGGGAGAGGGGGCGAGATGGCGTTGCCAATCCTGACAGATTGGGACCTACCTGTGAGGTAGGAATGGAACCAGCAGGTGGCAGAGTCAGAGAGACCAGCTGCAGTAAGTTTGCAGAGGAGAAGGGGGTGGGCAACTGTGTCAAAGGCTTTTGCCAGGTCAACAAAGATGGCATAGGTGATGCATCCCTGGTCCATGCTAGAGAAAATAGAGTCAGTAAGTCATAGTAGGGAGGTGGTGGTGGATTGAGCCTTATGGAAACCAGAATGAAAGGGGGCGAAGGAGGAAGAGTAAAGATGTTATGATGTTATCTAATTTGTTTGATTACATTTCTAAATTTGGAAATATTGATATTTAATAAATGGGTCACTTTTTTTCTCATAGAAAAAAAGTCAGTTGTAATTTGACATTATAGCCAGCTGGTTATAACATCAAACATACCCTGGTCTTTCTAAGGGAAAGCCGTAAACTAGCCTGGCTCACACTACACTGCTTTCTTTTATAGGCACCACTGTCAAAACACCTACCTGTTCTCACCTTCAGTCTCTCTGGTGACACTTCCATGGTCAGTCAATTTCTCTAATGGTGTGTATCAACAGACTGCTATTTATATAATTTCTGAGGCTACAAAACATGACCCTTAGCAATTGTATAAAACAATACATGGGGTGGTGTATAAAACTCAAATTTTACACATACTCTCAGTGTTGCATGCTTGTAAAAAAAACTCAAGTTTTGCTCTTTGGGTTTATGTAGCATCCAACCGCCAGGGGGTGTGTATAATTCTCATTACACACATCAACCCATGTATTATTCTATATGTAATCTTCTAGCAATAATGAGTTTTTTTTACCATACTATTAACTTCCTTCATTTTCATTCCCTTAAATTCTGTTGATATGCTACTTGCACATAACATCTATTAAGTCCATAGTTTCTATGTAGTGGCACAGAGTTTTAATAGCATTGTACTTGTGCTGAAGATTGGATTTTTGTGACATTGTGGTTCCAGGAGTGCACTATGTGAAAGTGCATCCCTTCTGAATGCAAGGCAATACTTTAGTGGGTATTTATTTAATGTTTCTAAATTGTCATTATTGATGACTTACAATGCAAGATATAATTCTTGTTAACTAAAAATCGTAGGGCTCATAGTACATGGTCTTGCACATGCTGCTGCAGTTTTCATAGTGGGTTGAAATGCATTTTTTATATTCAGTTTATACACAGGAAACCTCATACTGTATGTGTAATTGAGAGAGAAGTCTGAATTCTAGTGTAACATTACTTGACTATAGTATATGATTAGGACTTATTATGAATAGAAAGCCGTGGCTTTCAAAATCCTGTAGTAGGACAGTTCAAAGGTCAAAAAAGTTGTTGTACTATCGTTCTGACATGACATCGATAGTACAACTTTTTTTTCTTGAGCTGCCACCCGACTGGTGGAAACTCTGCTCCTCACAAAACAAAAATTCAAACACAAATGGTGGTGCCGGATAGCAAGCTGTCCAGTGAGCAGTTCAAAGCAAGTCTGCACATGGACTGCCATAGCCTGCTCCATGTATTCATGTTTAAAGGTTTGTCAGTTTATTTTTTATTTAAATCTGGTGTTTCCTTCATGGTTGGGATTGTGAACAGAGGAAACATCAATGAGTGCTGGGATGTTTGGTGTCATGTCAAGAGAAGAGTGCGTGTCTGTAGCGAGGACCGGGACAAACCGGAACTGCGAATACAGAAGGTATGAAACCTTATGAAATGAATGTTCTACACATTGGGGAACCATATACTATATAAAATAGTGGAGGGTTGACCATCCACACCTAAGGCAGCATTTCACATCTCAGGAGTTGATGACATCAAGGAGACCTCTCAAGCTTCACTTTCGAGGTCTCTCCGATGTCATCAACACCCTTGATGGAAACACAGCCTTGTTGTGGATGGTTGTCCATCCACTATTCTATATGATGTAATGATTTCTCTTTATCAATGATTTTGTTGTGCTTATTCAGTCTTGCAAAATAAATAAACACAAGTTAAAATATGTCTATAGTTTCTAGCTTGATTAAACTCTACGTGGTTTCAGATCTTTCTGAAATAAATATTTAATACAAATATTGTTCTCTATTGTATATATTACCATCCCCCTATTGTAGTTTTCTACCTTGTTTTTTGAAATGGTCACATTTGAGTTTATAACATTAATTTTCCTTTCACATTTATTTCAATTATCTATAATGTTTTTGCAAATCTCATTTTA
The DNA here is from genome assembly GCA_016271365.2 of Neoceratodus forsteri. Taxonomy (NCBI): domain Eukaryota; kingdom Metazoa; phylum Chordata; order Ceratodontiformes; family Ceratodontidae; genus Neoceratodus; species Neoceratodus forsteri. Next base: position 1,271,909,365 of record CM057453.1, read on the forward strand.
TTGTAAATTTTCATCATTGCACATAGTTTGGAATATTGGAGCTGTCGTATCTACAGCACCTGTTTTTTTGATATGCAGACGTAAATTAAAAATCCTACAAAACAGTAGAAAGTTCATGAATATTCATAAAAGTAATAAGTGTTTAAACAGGAAGGCTAGGTACATGACTCCAGCCCCTCCTGGAATTATCAGTGTAAGGCAAAACATTGGGACTTCATATCAGGTGTCAGGTTAAAACTTCTGGTTTCAGATACTATGGTCAGTTGGTAATAGATGAAATGCTTTACATAGGCTCTTTAAGCAAGTTTTAATAAGGTCAAAGTCTTGAACATTTTCTTAGCATGCTGTTTTTTTTTAGCTAATTAGAAGGACTAGAGTCGCAAATGGTTCGGAGAACAATCACAAAAGCTATCTGTTCCCAGTGAACCAAATAAGCTAATTGATGCAAATCCTGAAATAACTGATGTCCCTTCAACCTCTGCCTGTCTTCCTGAACTTCAATAAACAAATCCTGATTCTTTTAAGTCCAATAAAAAGTAATTTCTCAAAAGCTACAAACTCTTGTTTCTTTGTTTCACAAGAAAAAGTAAACATATTGGTCTAAATGTTTTTGCTACACAGCTTTTGTGGTAATAGGTGGTGCTTGTGGCTAAATCAGCCTTTATACTGTAGTTTACTGTGTGACCTCTGGGAGGAACTGTTACCAGACGTGGGTTTAGGATAACACAATTTCAGGCAGACCACAAATCAGGTGCATAGAAAATGCATGGTTGCGTAAATCATTTTATTTTCATCAAGTAAAATATAGAGAAAGCAAAATGGTAAATCAGACAACTGCTTAGCTTCAACAGTTTCTAAGGCTTTTCTTCAGCTTAGCAGGAATCAAACAGTGTGAAAGCACACATTACCAGGAGGTCTTCCACCTTCCTCACTCAGTATCCAACTGACCACCCTATCTATTCTCTCTCAGCACTGAGGTAGAACTTTTTATAAGCTCACTAGAAGTTGGAAAAAATGTTCCACTACCTTTTGATTAACAGCAGCCATAACACAAAACTAGCCAGTAGGGGCCACTGTTGCTCCATAAAGAACAGTTATTTGACACCTGGAGCACATTATAGAACTTGTTTACAACATTGTTAAAGGTCAGAGCCGGGGTCACAACATTCTATGCTCTCTTAAACTCTCATGCAGGGTCATATTACCTCATGCTGTCTGCTGTAAAATATATCTTAGATGAGGGCAGCTAACATATAGCAAAAAAAGACACAAACTTTTGTTATTCTTATATGAAAACTGCCCTCTCATTTTGTAACTGTACTCTTAGTTTTGGTTTTAGGTTAATATGCACAGAAAGCTTTATAAACACTTCAGCGCTTAATTTATAACCAGCCAACCAGCATGTTGTATATAAACTATAAAGGAGGGACAGGGTAGTTGGGAAGGTGGGAGGGGTGGTAGTTTATATCAGGGAAGGAATAACTTGCACAAAGGAGGAGTCGGCGGATGGGGAAGTAGAGGCATTATGGGTTCAGTGAAGGTCCAATAGAGGGAAAGGAGTGAGGTTGGGGGTGGTTTACAGACCACCCAATTGGGTTGAGGAGAGGGACAGGGAACTAAGCTCACAAATATCAGAAGCTGCTGGGATAGGAGAGGTGGTAATTGTGGGGGACTTCAACCTGCCCAAGGTGGACTGGAGCATACCATCCATGATATGTGGTAGGAGTCAGGTGATCCTGGAAGGACTGCAGGGTGGGTTCCTGACTGAGGGCATCACTGAATCAACAAGAGCTGAGGCAATCCTTTATCTGATGCTCACAAATGGGGAGCATCTACAGGAAATAATGATCAGGGAGCCACTGGGTGGAAGTGACCATTACACAGTGTGGTTCCAGTTGGATATGGGCAGGGAAAGCATCTCAACTTAGACCAAAATCTTGGATTTCAGGAGGGCGAACTTCAGAAAAATGGGTGACATGCTAAGAAGCCATCTGGTGGGCATCAATGCAGATATGGGGATGAAACAAAGGTGGTCCATCATTAAGGAAGGAATACTGGTTGCCACAGATGAGTGCATTAGACTCAGGTGGAAGAACACAAGGGCTAAAGTGCCCAGCTGGTTCAGTTCTGGGGTTGCCCAGGCAGTAAGAGAAAAGAGATTGGTCAGTAAAAAATTCAGGAAGCCCAAGAGAGAGGTGGATAAGGAAACTTACCTAAGGTTGGCTAGTGAGGCAGGTAGGAAAGTCAGGTGAGCAAAGGCACAGAAGGAGCTGCATATAGCTGAAGGATTTAAGGAGGGGGAGAAAGCTTTCTTTCACTATATAAATGAGAAAAGGGATAAGAAGGAAGGGATTGTTAGGTTTAAGAAAGAGGTGAAGTGGGCTGAAGATAATGGGGGAAAATCAGAGATACTAAATGAATACTTCTGTTTCATCTTCACCAGGGAGAAGGACGGACCAGTGCCTTCAGAAGGGAAAAAAGAAGCAGGGAGGAGGGGAGCACAGATGTGGTGATAGAGGAGGATAGAGTAAGGGAGCGGCTGCTGGCATTGAAGGTGGACAAATCACCAGGCCCAAATGGAATACATCCAAGGGTAATAAAGGAACTGACTGAGGAGCTGGCAGGGCCACTGGCAGACCTATTTAATAGTTCACTAGAGACAGACATAGTACTGCAGGACAGGAGAACAGCATATGTAGTGCTGCTCCACAAAAGCAGTCCTGAGGATGACCCAAGGAATTGCAGACCAGCCAGTCTGACCTCAATTGTGGGCAAGCGCATGGAGACCATAGTAAAGGAGAGATGGTGGAATATCGAGAGAAGCATGGTCTACAGGATGTGATGCAGCATGGATTCATGGAGGGGGGAGATCGTGTTAAACAAATCTAATTAACTTCTTTGTCTGTGTCATTAAGACAGTAGACAGGGGCCAAGTGGTAGACATCCTCTATCTTGATTTCAGCAAGGCTTTTGACTCTTTGCCCCACAAAAGGTTGATCAGAAAATTTAGTATATCTCGGGGTTGGGGAAAAGATGGCCAGATGGGTGGAAAACTGGCTGAAGGACAGAACCCAGTGGGTGATTGTGGGGGGAGAGTTATCTGGCACCAGACAGGTAACCAGTGGGGTCCCGCAGGACTCAGTGCTGGGGCCGATGTTGTTCAATGTCTTCATCAATGGCATTGGAGATGGCATTAAGGACAAAATGTGCCTATTCACGGATGACATCAAGCTCTGTGGGAGAGTGGACACGGCTGAAGAGATACAGGACCTACAGGAAGATCTGAAAAAGCTGTGGAGGTGGTCCAGGATCTGGCAGATTGGCTTCGATGCCAAGAAATGCAAAGTTATGCATATTGGAGCCAAGAATCCAAGGACAGAGTACTGTCTGGGTGGAGTCTGAGTATCTGCATCAGAGGAGGAGAAGACCCTGGCAGTGATGATCACTAATGAAATAAAGCACTCCACACAGTGTAAGAAAGCAGCAGCAAAGGCAAACAAGATGCTGGGATGCATATCTAGGTAGATCAGGAGTAGGAGAGAGAGAGGAGGTTATACTGCTCTTGTACAGATCACTGGTAAGGCCGCATCTAGAGTATGGAGTTCAGTATTGTTGCCTATACTTCAAAAAGGACATTAACCTGCTGGAGAAGGTCCAGAGGACAGCTACAATGATGGTAGCTGGTCATCAGGGTAAAGCATATGAGGAGAGGTTGAGGGCACTGAACATGTACTCCCTGGAAGACAGGAGAGAGAGAGAGGGGACATGATTGGGACCTTCAGGAACTTGAAAGGGAAAAATAAGGTTGATAAGCAGAGTCTTTTTAAGCTGAGTGGCAACCATAACACAAGGGGGCACAGTCCTAAGCTGGAGGGTGGGAGGTTTAGGAGGGAGGTCAGGAAGCACTTCCTCACAGAGAGGGTGGTGGACACTTGGAATGCACTGCCAGAAGAGGTAATCTCATTGAAGGCAGTGGACAGCTTTAAGAGAGGCTGGGACAGGCATGGGGGAGGGTACGTGTCATAGGTAGGGAGGATGGGAGGAGTGGGGAGGGAGTGCAGGGATATTAGCTTAAGCTATGGACCCTGCTATATGAGCAGACTTGATAGACCAAATGGACTTCTTCTGCTGGCTTCTTCATATGTTCATAAGTTCATATACAAAACATATAAACTGCTTGGGGATGGGGTTTCAATTTATCCTAGGGGTGTCTACTATGACAGGGGTCACCCTGTCACACATCCCCCTACATAAGATCCAGATCTCAACTAACACCCTGGAAGTATGTGGAGCTTCAGCTCACCCTCACTGGAAACTCTGTCTTAGGGTCCCTTTAAAAAAAACATTTCTAAAGTATCCTATTCATAACAATACAAATACCCTAGGACATCTCAAATCATTCTGAAATTAGTATCGCCATTAGTAAACCACAACATCATCACATACATTTAGGAGAAAGAACCACTAATGGCAATTTTATGCCATCTACTGACTTTCTCTGACCAGATACATTTGACTGGCTGGACCATCCAGCACCCAGTATAACTGCCTTTGTGGGGGGGGGACTACTTTGCTCCATTCCCACTTAGACATTTAAAGGAAGGCACATAAAAAAAACATGCTGCATGCCTAACAGCCTGTCCCTAACCTCTGGGTTTACGTATCAAATCTTATACACTACTAGTGGTGTTGGCTACCACCTAGTCTCTTCTGTTCTGTGTGGTAGTCTCCCCCTTTTCCAATGTGCCATCTTTTGTTTTTCACCCTTTGGGTTACTCCTCCCACATCACTATCAGGGGTCACTGTTTGTCTGCCCCTATAAAAGGTCTTATAGTATGCTGCCACTTGCCTGTACACACTCTGCCAATAGAAATATGGGGTGACTCTAGCCAATATCTTCCCATGGCTCAGATGCCCCAAGTGACTGGAGTACACATCCTCCATCATGTTTTTCCTATATGCCATGGGCACCACTACCTGGGCATCCACTTGCTTCATCTGGGGGTTTGGTCTCATATGATATAGAACTTCCTTCCTAAGTTCATACCACCATAACCTGTCCCCCACACCACTATTAACCTGTCTCCCATCCTTGCTTGTTACATACTCCCTTAATTGGGTTACTTCAGGATCCCCCACCTGCAGCTTTCCCCAGTCAACATCAGAACAATCATTTTTTATGGGAGGAGGTTCAAAACACGCAAAATTCCCTTCAGCCAAAATGGCTTCTTCCATCTTGCTTGAAATCTTCTCCCACAGTAATACACTGCCAGTCAAAGTCTTACCTGGGGGTCTCCTCCTCTCGTTCACTGTCCTCCACCAAATAGCAGCTCGGGAAAATGAGCAACAACAGGATCTCCACAAATGTTGGTCACAAATGCTCCATCAGGGGGTCCTCCTCCACCAGAGTCAATGGATCCTGCTCCACCAGTTCTTCCTCGACATCCTCCAAGTGGGACCTCTTGAGTAGCTCCTGGCATCTACAATCCACCTCTCTCCGGTGTCGAACAGCCTCCAACCATCTCCCACTCATCCAGTGAAGAAGGCATATCAGGGTCTCTATTTAGCCATTGGGTCTGTCTTGTCCCTTCCATGGTGCCTCACCCAGGTCACCATCTCCAGCAGGCGCTGTCCTCGTCCTCATACCTGGTGCCATGCACTTCTGACGTGTATCATAGGAACCAGGTCTGGTACCACTGACTGAACTCCCCCTTGTTTTCTTCTACGCCCAGTCAGATCCCACTTCACATACCATGTGTTACCGGGCGTGGGTTTAGGATAATACAATTTCAGGCAGACCACAACTAAGGTGTATAAAAAATGCATGGCTGTGTTTATCATTTTATTTTCATCAAGTAAAATAGACATAAAGCAAAATGGTAAGTCAGACAACTGCTTAGTTTCAATAGTTTCTAAGGCTTTTCTTCAGCATAGCATGCATCAAACAGTGTGAAAGCACACCCTACCAGGATGTCTTCCACCTTCCTCACTCAGTATCGAACTGACCACCCTTTCTAATCTCTCTCAGCACTGAGGTAAGGCTTTTTATAAGCTCACTAGATGTTGGAAAAATTGTCCACTGTCTTTTAACAGCAGACATAGCATAAAACTAGCCAGTAGGGGCCATTGTTTCTCCATAGTAGAGGAGGGCAAAGTGGTCCTACTTTGCTATGAGGAACACTTCGTGTACTGTTCCTCGAATTACTCCGCCTGTGTATTTGGACTCAAAGTGTGTTATTTTCAATGCGCTACACACTACTTCACCTTGTATTACAGCATTCCCCTTAATATTAACATGAAGTGCCATTGATTTGAATGGACTTTGCTTTGCTTTGTCTGTTTATTGCTATGTGAGGTGAATTTTGCAGTGATTCATGGGATGGCAGGTCACATGGTCTCTATATTGTCTTGCACAGCCTCAGTTCTGCATAGTGTGTGTAGTGGAAAGCTGGAGACAGTTTGATCTCAGAGCTCTAAGAATCAAACATCGAAAAAGCTTTAAAAAATCACTTTTGATCCAATTATTTTGGTCCAAATTTAGTACATCGACTGTAGGAAATCCTCCTGTGCTTAGATCATGGAGTGCTGATTGTTTTTCTGTGCATTTGAATGTTAATTTAGAACATTCAGCCTGTATACTGACAGACACTGTTAAAGTGAGCTTGGGGGAAGGGTGTATCTGTGATGGAGGGAAATTCACATGAGAAAGGCAGTCTTTCTAACTGTTTTGTACTATTGTGTGTCAGTATTTATATGTTTTTGTACGCATAGTAATACTTGAAGTAATTTTTGATAATTATTTTCTGTTTGTTGTGGTGCAGTGCATATTTTCATTCTGTTTAAAATATTTGGTTATATAGTGTACTGCACTGTTAAATTTTTTGCACATTACCTGTAGTGCGTGAGTGTGTGTGCGTGCCATCAAGTCAGACACATTTTATTGTGACACACAGTAATCACCGCACTCTTAATTGGTTATCCATCTGCAGTATTTTTTACTGCTTCCTTCTATCTTGAACTGCTACTGCAGCACCCCCCAACCAGCAAAAGGTATCATTTATTTTTCCAGTTTTTGCTCTGTGTGACCACTGGTTAAGGTATTTTTGTCCCTGTGCAGCTGCATCTCTTTATAGTGTGCAATCTACATCTCTGTATTTGCATCTGTTTAGTGCCCAATCAGTATCTGTAAGCCACAGTTTTTGTTTTTCGGCTTCTCATCCACCCCAAATTTCAGAAATATCAATTTGTTGTGAATTGTCTGTGTAATCCCAAAAAATACCTGCAAAAAGACATGCATGCAAAGATGCTCCTGGGCATGGCACTGCTGCCAGTGGCAAGAGTGGCCATGGATGTGGAAGTAGTATGCAGCAGAAGTGCATAGTTGATGCCAGTAAAGGGATTTCTCCGACTCTGTTTTTCACAGTATAATCAGTAGCTTCAATCATGGTTGGAGATGCTGTTGTCCCCATTGGTGGTAGTGGAATTGCTGATGATATGAGTATTGCCCCAAGTTCAACCCATGCCAACAAGTTAACCAGTTTCCCAAATATTGTGGAGTCTAAAGCCGTGACCATGAGTCAGAGTGTAGTAGATGTTACACTCCTCAACGATCCCCATCCCCATCCCCCACATTGGTTGAACGTGATCGTGATGCTGACGAAGAGTCATTGCAATCTCATGTTTCCAGTGCTGTTAATGAGGTCATGCCTGTGCCATCCAACCCTTCAAATGTTGGAGAAAAAATACTGTATGATCATTATGATGCTGTGGTTGGTACATGTTCTCCACAGGACAGCATCCCAAGCTGACTTTGTGGATGCGGATGAGGAATATGATGATGATTTTAGTGACCCCAGTTGGGAACTGGAGAAAAAGAAATTAAAGGTGGCTGCGTTCAAACAGTCTCAGTCTGTCTGTGTTAAATCACCCCCTCTTCAAAGCTGTGATGTGGCAGTTTCTGTTGATGATGATGACCCAGTAGTAGTCATCCTAGATAGTGATGGGCCTGTAGAGCCTAAGTGTGGCCAGCAACAGACATCATGTAGTAGTACACCACCCCATGTCATTGTCTAAAAAACTGGTGTCCAATCTTCAGCATCAGGGGCCCGTGAAAACTAAATGTAGGGGATCTAAATCTCTGGTTTGGGATTTTTTTGTACATGATCCAAGTGATGAAGCAGTGGTAATCTGCCAGCTTTGCCAAGCACATGTCAGATGTGGTAAAAGGGAAGTCTTCTGGGCACTGGGGCCAGCATACAAATTTGAAGAACAGGCACATGGCACTGTGGACTCGGCACCAGAGAGGAGCTAATGCCATAGTAGAGCATTCACCCTCATCCACCTTTTTAAGCATGTTATCCCCTTCCATGACTGTAAGTAGCCCAAGTACCCATGTCTGTAGTAGTGGTGAAATAACAGCTGAGGGTTACTACAGGCATGAGGAGGAGGATGTGATTCTGAATTGTGGTCAAGTGGTGGTCAGAGTAGCAGCAGTGATGGTAGTCTATGCAGCAGTATTTCTAGTCCAACATCAACCCCCTGTGCTTAAAACGGTTAAAAATAACATAATCTGTGGACTTGTCAGTGTCACTTGTGCACCCCTCTTCATCACACGGCAAAAGCACCACACCCATGTCCATTCGCAGAGCAGAGCCATTTGGCACACCAAGTACAAAACGGTAACAACTCAGCTCACATTGCAGAATATTTTTGCCCAGAACTTGAAATACCCCCCCAATCATGTGGTGTCATATGAACTGAATGCTTCTGTAGCAGAAATGCTGCAATTGACCTGTTACCCTTCTCATTTGTGGAGAGTTCCAGATTCTGGTGTTTTGCGGCATGCACCTGTCCCAACTGCAAAGTCCCATCCAGGACATACTTTTCCACCTGTGCTGTCCCAGAGTTATACCGGACTGTAACAGAGTCTGTAAGACATGCCCTTCAACATTCCTCCTCACCATTTATTCACTTAAGTATGGATATGTGGACAAATGGCAAAATGGCAGACAGTTCATATTTGTGTATTACTGTACATTGGGCTCATGTACCGGGGGTTGTCTGTGCTGGTGGTATTGTAAATCAATGTAGTAAGGCAGACTATCATGGTAGCAACCTTCCTGGAATTCAATAGCATGCAATGCTTGCAATGCACAGTGTACCCAGTTCCCACACTGGTGAACACATGCTTGACTTGCTACTGACCAAAATTGATGAGTGGCTGAACCCCCTGTACCTGAAAGCTGGCTTTATAGCCAGTGACAATGGCTCAAACCTGGTGAAATGTACCATCGATGGTGGCTTTTTTTGAGTTCCATGCATGGCCCACTGTTTAAATCTCATGGTCCAGGAGTTTCTGCAGCACCCTGACATCAAGGAAATGTTGTCAGTTGCACACTGCACCTGTGCACACTTTTCACACTCTGGAAAGGCCCATGACCAACTCCGGCAGCTGCATATTCAAAACAGCCTCCCTCAGCACCGCCTCAAGTTGGAAGTTGTCACATGCTGGAACTTGACTCCTTACATGCAGAGAGGTTGTATGAACAGTACAAAGCCATCTCGGAATGCCTAGTCATGCACACTAGCCATGACACTTCCTGGGCCTCGATGTCTTGACAACAGAACAGTGGTGCCTCATGGACTCAGTGATATCAATTTTGAGGCCCTTTCAACATGCCACACAGTCAGTGAGTGGCAACACTGCCTCCGTTAGCCAAGTAATTCCACTGCTGCAGGTGCAGGTGCTGAGACAGACTTTGTTGAATCTGCAGCATAGCCTTGATGTGTCTGGAGATTGTTCAAGCTGCGCGTTACTTAATCACATGCTGACAGTACTGGACCACAATCACCACATTGCAAGTGTTCTGCAAAGTGTCAAATTCAGAATAGCAATAATGCTGGACCCACGATACAAAAGTGGAATTACATCCTTACTGGAGGGAGGGCCTGAACAGGTTAAAAATCTCAGTAGATAACTGGTGCGATTGGTTCATGGGGCACAGAAGTCATGTGCCAAGTTCAGCAAATCAAAGCATGACAAGGCTGAAGGTCACTGTGGACTACTAGGCAAATCCAGTAAGGCAGCTGCAGGGTCCAGGTGTGATGTCAGCAAAACCAGTTGCCATTAACCCACTTTGGGGTGTCTTGTCCCACGTGTGAATCTGTGACATTGATGAATCCGGTGAACAGGAGGATGAGTCAACAACAGGACTGCATGCAGCACAGAGAATGGTTGACTCATATTTGTCTGAAAAAAAGACATCTGTCAGTAATTGATGATCCACTGCTGTACTGGAGTGGAAAGGTGAGTAAATGGCTAGAGCTGACTTCAGTGGCACTGAAGTACCTGACCAGACCACCCTCCAGTGTACGTGTGGAGAGGTATTCAGTTCTGCAGGGGAAATAGTTTGTGACAGTTGTACCAACCTCTTGCCGACAAATGTCAGCATGCTGACATTCGTAACTAAAATCTGGTCAGAGATGATATGGCCATGGAGAGCTTTTGGAATGCTTTTACCCATTATTTCTAATGAATTTTCACAATGCAGATCTGCCAAGAGGCAGTTTTCATGTGGTCTTCCTTTTTACACATTTTTATAATGCATTTTCCTAGAATATGCCTGTTGATTGCTATATATTAGCCAGGATAGTTCACAGAAGAAATGTCATCTTATTTTTGGGTGGTGAAGCACTGGCAGTAGGATGCTGAAGTGTGTTATACATAGGCGCGAGCTGTGTTTGGGTGATAATGCCCAGTGGCCATATGCCTTAGGAGCTCACTTTTGGATCCATCATCCCGGTGCCACTGAACTGCTCAGTCGTACCGGGTCATAATGTTGTATGCGTAATAGAGTATGGCATTTTGAGCAAACCCCGGACACGTGCGATCTCCTTGTTGGACCCCCAGCCATTTTCTTCTTCCCTCACTACTAATACTATTTTGACTGGCACTACAGAGAAAACAAATAAAATGGGTGGGAACTTAACTGTAAGTCAAGGGATATAGTTCTGTTTCCTTTTTAAATAAAACACTGCCTTTCTTTTTTCCAAGTGAACTAAACGGTCTCAAAGCAAAACAAAATGGTTATATTAAATGCACGCTGAAAATAGAAAATAGAGTTAAATATCTACATTTTGACCATAGGTCTTCTTCAGGAAATATCTAACAGAGAAAAAAAAACAAGTTAGTGTAGAGGTGAGGTAAAATGAGAGAGATATATATGTGGAGAAAGAAGAAAGGGGAGGCTCAGGGAGAAGAAGTGATAAATGGTAAGATTAAGATTAAGAGAGAATCTGTGAAACAAAAAGGTGATGATGGGAAAGATAAAGCATACTCCCCTAAGTATGACTGGGTGACCTGTGAGAGAAAAAACAGCAATGATTACATGCTTATATATATTTATATATATATATATATATATTAGATGCAAAAAATCCATTTAATGCATCAGTTAGGGTTGTTCCTAGCGACAAAGTGAGGAAATTCAGTGTTGGGGTTGAAAACCCCTTGGACCCCAGCCCACCCCCAACCGGCATTGGGGTGCGCATTGGGGTCATCTGCCCTAACTCTCACCCCATCACATGTGTAAAGCAGCAGAAGTATAGGAGAATGGGGTGAGAGCTAGGACCAACACCCCAATGCACACCCCAGTGCTGGTTGGGGGTAGTGGGGATCCAAGGGTTTTCAACCCTAACACCAAATTTCCTCACTTTTGTCACTGTGGAACAACCCTAACTGATGCATTAAACAGAGTTTTTTGCCTCTAATTTCCCTTCTTTCTGTGAATGATAATGAGAAATAGTGAATGTAATGCAGTGGTGGGCCCCGCGCTCCCGCTACGTGATGTCTTGTGACATAGTAACAGGAACAGCAATGCAAACAGAAGAGCTAACTGTTGTGCATATGGTAACACAAGCGCAAATGAGAACAGAAAGGGTAACGCACACGGTGGCGTAGATGGGAATGGTCCGCCACATGATGTCTTGTCACATAGTAACATGGTGCCCACAAACAGAAATGTCAATGGGCATGGGGACCCAGAGCAAAACAGAAAGAGAAACAGTACTGTAGACACAAATGGCAAAAATAACAAGCAAAGTGCAAATAGCATAAAGGATAACGCACATGGTGGCGTAGACGTGAAGGTAAGTGAAACCGGTACGGAACCGCTAGCGGAAAGGGCAATGGTAACAGTAATGTAAGTGCACAGGCTGGTTTTCCCAAAAAGCTGCATAGAGAAAGCCAGTGAGTACAAAGAATGTATGCATAATGATGGGCCTCGGAGCAGAAAATGAGGCGTTGGAATACTAAATAGCTTATATCTCAGGAACCGTATATAATTTATGACTTTCCTGGCTAGTTTTGCACATTAGGGGGCTAAGCATTTTTTCATTGAAAAATCCGTATCTCCCACCGTTTCCGAGATACGGGCCCTGAAAGGCGCGGCGAACACTGTAATGTTATCCTATGGGAAAAAAAGAGAAGTTTGGAGTGCCATAACTTTGGCTCCCTGTAAGATTTGTTTACCAAACCATGAAAGGCACATCTATGGGATGTTGGCTGTCTTCTCTCCAAATTTCAGCCCAAAAGACTAAGCCGTTATAGTGCAGCAGGGCGCCAAAGGATTGCTGCAATGCATCGAATGCCATAATGTTATCCTATGGGAAAAAGCATCAACTTTGGCATGCCGTAACTTTGCTGCCGTGTAATATTTTTTCAACACAATACTGAAAGGCACATCTGTAAGATGTCGGCTGTGTTCCCTGCAAATTTCAGGCCAAAGCACCTAACCGGTGTTTTGCAGCAGGGTGCTAAAGAATTGCTGTCAAATTCCACAGCCTAGAAAAGTACTGTTTTATGGAAAACTTTCTTAAAATGTACCTACACTTCTTTGTGAGTGCGACATCACTTTTGCGAAAAGTACTTTTTTCCAGAAATTTGAAAAACATATTTCTGGGGTGTTTTACCCCAAAATAAAGACATGGCTAGCATCCTCAGAGCCCGACTAGGTGAATACAAAAAAGAATTAGGTCGCTAGAGGGTCCCAATTTTAAATGCCAAGCATTTTTCTGATCACTAACTGAAAACAAAATGGCCGATTTGCAACAGTAAAAGGGCCATTTGCGACAGTAAAAAGTGCTTTTGCGTCACTGTCGAACTTTTTGTTAACTTTTCCCATTGACTTATAATGGGAAATTGTTTTTCGAATAACTTTTAAACTGTTTAATATATTTCGGACCAGTCGCGGACCTGTAGGCGTGACCGTTGAATTCCAGAAAAAGCATAAATGCATGTGCAGATCACACTTAATGACTCCGCAGCCATGTATCTGACCGGTATGAAACTTTGCAGATCCCATGGCATATGGGTCTTGATCGTGTATTCCAAATTTCAGGCAAATCCGTCAAATGGTTGCAAAGTTATTAAGGTGCAAAATTTTGGGTTTAACATGTAAATGGCTCCTTAACCCTAACTATGGTAGCACTACCGTGCTACCATAATATATATATATATATATATATATATATATATATATATATATAAAAATTTAAAGTCTGATTCTGTGTAAAAATATGAGCGTGCAAGATACAGTAATTTACCAATGGCAGTATGAGTACACACACACATAGGGCATCATGTTACAGCCAGTCCAGCAGACTTTCTGACTGCCATTGCATCATCACATCATTGTTCACACAATTGTCATCTGTGGCTATGATCATTTGGCAAGACACTGTGCATAAGCCCAGTCAGTGCATGTAGCAGAAGATAGATGTACAGGAGCAGCAGCAGGTGCCATAGTTGTTGTGGGAGTGGGAGCACACATAAAGCAGTGTGTCAGGAAAAAATTGAGAATTTTCTGAATGTTTTATCATGTTATTTCTCTTCATCTGGAGTCTGACATTTTTGGGACACTGTAACAGCAGCCATTTCTGGGGCCACACTCATGCAGAATGGATGCATGCATAAAGCAGTGCATCAGGACATAATTGAGAATTTTCTGAACCTTTTATCATGTTATTTCTCTTCATCTGGACTCTGGCATTTTCAGGACATCTTGACAGCAGCCAACAAATTGTAAGAACACTGGCCAAAACCAGTTTAAAGAAAATAACCTAAGAAAAATAGTGTCCTTCCCTTCCTTTTATTCCTACTTAATAATCTGTGTTTAACAACAGGACATTTTTTTGGGGCTCAGTAATGTTTTCTTGCTGTCATGGGGTGTTTGTGGAAAAGCAGCAGTGAGCAGTTCAATAATCTGCTAAACAGCATGTGTGCACTGTCAGGTGCCCGCTGCCCAGCCCACCCCTGAAAATATAAATGATAGCTGACTTGATCCACTATTCAAGGTATAAATAATATATAATATACATATTATTTGTAGTGATGTGCAAAATGCATGAATTTCATTCCGTGAAATATTTTGTGAAATTCACGCATTTTGTGAAATATTTCAAGGGTGAGAAATGCAAAATTCCACTGATGAAATCATAAATTTTGCCAGTGAGATTGTGCATTTTACCCACGAAATGCAGAATTTTGCCTGCAACCTGCGATTTCACACAACTCTAGTTATGATGGTTATGCCACTATATGTATAAGCTTTTTTTAGCTACTAATAACCTTGTTGTTATTATTCCAATCATATTCCATATTTTATGGCATAACAGACCTAAAAGAACTTTGATAAATAAAACATATACTACAGTACAAGTCACATTAAACTGTTCCTCCAATGAGTTGTTTTAGCATTTCTGACTGAGTTGCATAAGTGTTGCTGGCACCAGCACAAAGTCCAGCACAAACTGTTTCATAATAATTAGAATGCAGTTTGCATTTCATTTTGACTGGACTACAGATGTATTCGAAATGAGTTGTAAAAACATTTTACAAACATTGCTCTTGAGCTGGTTAAGCACTGAAAAACAATACCACATGAGTTGCCAATGCATTGCTAACTGTGAGAGCAATGCTAAACCAACTCATTGGTGCAACAGTTTAATGTGACTTGTACTGTAGCCTCTCAGCAAATCCAACTTGAGCCATCTCTGTCTCAGCAAACCTCTGTACTGGGCTGCACCTGAAAATGAAATGGCACAGCTACCACTGAGGCTTTACGGAACACTGTTTAAAATCATCTTACAGCTAAACTATGTCAGTGAAGCCCCTATGTCACTGATTAATCTCATATTAATGCAGTCTCTACAACTGAATTTCTAAACATTCAACATAGATTAGGTAGTAGTTCTCATCTTATAAAATTTAGTCCTTAAAAAGTTTAACTTGTAAGTCTATATAGGTAAATACCTGTAGGAAATTAATAAACTTTTTATAAACCATGTAATAAAAATAAATAAGTACATGCAACATCCCAGTCTAGGTCCATGAATTGTATGTCAGACATCTTTACAGTACACCAACTATCCTGAAGCGGATAACATTTCACATGAAAAAATAATGTTAAATAGCTTAGACACTTAGTCACTGGCTTCGTTGCAGAAAGTCCAGTACCAGGAACCAAGAAAAAATTCAGCAAAAATGAAAAACCTTACTGTGCGTCTGTTCTTGTTCAACCCGTTTCCACCCGGGTAAAGATCTACTATTCGGGGAAAAATCATGCCTTTATTCAAGCCATATTTTAACAAATGAGAATCATTAAATACGGAGCATGACCGTAAACTTAAAATGTTATTAAAGTAGCCATGAGTTCAGGCTCCATAATTAGAGTTCTGACTCCTCAACTGGGATTTAACACCTGTTCCATGCAGTCCCAGGGCATACTTTAGAAAAATCAAACCTGGATCATAATGTAAAGTGTTCATGATGGCCCAGCTTCCCTAGGTCACAAACCTTATAAAGTCCAGCTATGGAGCTTAATCTTCATAACTGGAACTTCTTAATTTGGCTCCATGACTCAACATGTGAACACAATTTAAAACAGTGTGAAGCGGTTGCCAAGTGAAAAAACAACACCTCAACCAGCCATGATAAACAATTAAAATGGATAATTAGCACATATGCAGAGTCAGGGGATCAGGGTATTAACAGAGAAAATTGTTTGTACATCTATAGCAATGGTGAGCTTTATAGGTTTGCTTAGATTCCATTTATAATTTCCCTTTGAACAAATTTACAGTGTATTTACAATTTTTGTTAGCCGATTAGAGACAAATCCCATAAACGAACAAAGGGACACATTTAATTGCAGGAGTCCACCATCGTATAACATTGATTAATTGAATGGTTTAAACAAGAAAGCTCCATTTAAGCAGGGGAGTCAATTTTCTTGTATTTGTGTTCGTTTTTAGCGCTAGATGTACCAGTTCCAATGAAATTAGAGAGATCATTCATATTGTTCAGTAAGGAATAAAAATACAATTTTCTCCTTTCTCCTTTTCCCTTTCTCGGATTCCATAAAGGCAAAAAAGTTTTATGGCTTACCATAGTACTTTAAGGTAGTGCATTAAATTGGTATATGTAGAGGAAATTTTATAAGACTCCCCCTTCTGCATCATTATGAGTTATTAAACAAGACACAGTATTATGTGTGCCAATTTAAGATCAATTCCAGCCACTTTAACCAGTACAAATATGTATGGGTTCTGGTACAGATTTGGGTGCAATCTTGGAGCACTCCCCACTCAGGACTGTGATCAATAATACTATTTCAAACATTTCAAACAGCATGATCATAAAACAACTTTAAATCGGCATACTGTAGGATGGAAAATCCCATTTGTTTTCCACATGACTGCTGCTCCATATGTTTGGCACATCTGGGGTTTGTGGCAAAAGCTGCCTTTTGAAAAGCTCAACACTGGTGTTTCCAAGCACACACTTCCTTACACTTCTTTTTTTTTATTTGTTCCTATTAATAAACTTAGATGTTTCAGTTGTCTTACTCTTTTGAGTTAATCAACCAAGTTATCTATCACTCATATGCACCCCTTGTCTACTGGTTTAAAGTATTCTGAGTAAATAAAAAGTATATTTCCAAGATGGCTGCCTAGAAATAGTTAATTGTATGTGTCTGTGTCTTATTTTATGTTTCAGACTTGGAGTATCTATATCAGTTTTGACCACATCACCAGTCAATGTCTCCTGAATTATAATCTTGAACAATTCAGCACTGGGTATGCGTACTGTCTTCAAAATTGACTTTAGAAATCTGCTCCAACCAGGAGGTTTCTGTGAGTTTCTACAGCTGTTTCAGCTGTTTCAAAAACAACTTTGTGCTACCTGATCTATTTACAATTTACAACTATTTAAAATTCATAGGGATTTAACAATTTCACTGTGCTATCCACTGGGGCTAACAGCTGTCCCTAGTTCTCCAACATAATGTCATTGGTTGCTGAGATTTTTTCCAGTAACCTGATTCCTGCTTGTTGACAATTGTTTATCTTGTATCCTCCTGCTGGATCTTTTGGTCCAGGCTGGGGGCCCTGTTCTCTCATCTGCCACTGATGAAGTTAGTGTAGCGTTTAAGTTTACTTGGTGGCTTAGCTCAGGACTGGGGGATTGCAGCTTTTTTGGGATGCACTGGTATTCTTTTCAGTTAGATATGCTGAACCTCTGCTTGAACTAAATCACTAGTCTGTAGGTGCTTTACTTGCCCCTGGGACTCCAACCTGCTAACTCATCTGCTTGCTTTTAAGACTTAGATCCTGTGCCCCACTTGAACCCATGTTGTGCCTGTAGCACTTGTACCTGTGAGTTACATAGGCAATACATTGGCCTGCAGGACAGTTATCAGGACCATTGCCCACAGACTCCCTACTGCCTGCCTCC
This sequence comes from Neoceratodus forsteri, assembly GCA_016271365.2. Classification (NCBI taxonomy): domain Eukaryota; kingdom Metazoa; phylum Chordata; order Ceratodontiformes; family Ceratodontidae; genus Neoceratodus; species Neoceratodus forsteri. Next base: position 1,271,927,159 of record CM057453.1, read on the forward strand.
AAGACTCTACAAGCTTACGACTGCATAACTCTATATCTCTGATTTGGAGTCACCACCCAGTAGTCACTGACCTGCATGACTCTCCAACATCTATTGGGGTTGTAAACAACTTCTCTCCTCCACAAGAACTTGTGTTATCAGTTTCTCCATCCATTACAGCCCTAAAACAAGATCTCTAAATTCATAGAAATAGGAACAAAGAAAATATCAGCAGAAAAAGACCATTGGTTGTTCCAGTCTTCCCTGTTTTACCCTATCCTACTCAGGAACATCATGTCTAGTCAGATTTATTGCCCTCACCCCCTCTTGCCCCTGCCTTGCTGCTTTCCCCCTTTATCAAGCCTTCTTTTTGGTCCCAGCATGTTTGAAACCATTAATGGTTCTTGCACCCATCACCTCTGCTGGTAGACTTTTCCATGGCTCGAACATTCTCTGTGTAAAATAAAATGTTCTCCCATCCCTCCTGAATCTTTCCCCTTACCAGCTTTCATTCATGTCCCTGTGTTCTTCATTTGCCAGTCCTGCTGAATATTTCCCCACAATCTACCTATTTCATTCCTTTCAGGAAATTAAAGGTCTTTATCATATCTCCCCTCTCCATTCTGGTCTGCAGGTAGAGATGTGGTGAAGTAAAAGTACAGCAGCAAAGTTTGTGAAAAGTGATGAAATTCACCACTTTGCAGAGCTTCACATAGCTTCCCCAGTTCTGGGAAACTTTGACTTCACCTGAATTGCGAAGTTTTTGCCACAAAGTTTGGAATTTCGTAGGTGAAATTCCACACTTCGTGGCAAAATTCCACATTTCATGGTGAAATTCTGAACTTCATTGTAAAAAGTGAGCACTTTGTGATCCATGAATTGCAAGAATTTCATGAATTGCGCTTCGCAAATTGTACAAAATTCATGAGTTAATTCGCTGAGTGAAGTTTGCCAACTTCGTCCATCTCTCTGCAGAGTGCATGTTTTGGACCTTAAGACAATCCTCATAGGATCTGCTTTGCTGACCCTGAATTATGGCTCCATTATTAGTCTGCTTTACCACTTTTTTCTACAGTTAAAATAATAAAATGAGGGCTACTTTTAATGTGACTCGGATCAAGTTTTTATCAGTATTCTGTGTTGTTCTTGAACACCCATTGTTTAACATAACTTTTCTTGTGACTATAATGAACTAGCATGCAGCACAGTTTTTCTTGACATTTTGGGATAACAAGTGTACAGAATCAACAGAGAATGCTGATAAAAACCTGGTTTGAACCATATTAAAAGGAGTGCTCTTTTAATTATTTCAAATGTGAGAAAAAAGCTAAAGCAGACTCAAAATAGGGTAATAAGAGTATTATACAAGACAGGCAATAAGAAGCCATCTAACATGGAAGGAAAAAGTTGATGTCAACATTTTCGCCACTATTATTAAATAGCAAGAAAAAAATGTAGAAATCTCATTGGCCAACATACATCAGTTGACCATGCATTAAATTTCTATAAAAACACAGTCATCCTGGTCCTAAACCACATCACACAGTGAGCAAATCAGTCCTTCTACAACCAGAACTATATTCCATCAGTTCCCCTACTACCAGAACTGATCTTCCATCACAAACATGGCTGCTACCTTCACTCTATAAAAACCTTCTGCTGGGCCCTAAAAATAAAACTACCTTAAATAAAAAATAAAACAAATTAATTAAATGCTTCCCTGATCATCACACTCTCCTTGCTCACATAAACTAATTAGAAACATTAAGTATTGTTTATAGTTTTCATTACAACTGTTTCTTTGCTGACTGTGAAAAATCCTCCTTCTATCTTTACCTGCTTATCAGGGAAATCTCTTATGTTTGCCCTGTCAGTGAGATAATTGAGTATCTGGCTGTAGAAGAGTCCTTTGTTGTGTGTGTATACAGTACGTTAGGAGAGGAACATTCTGCCAGTGGAACCTGAGCAGAATTTTGAATCCCTGTATTCCATGATAAATTATCCATATCTTTAATGTGGGGAAAACAGAAAAAAAAACTGGATGAAGAAAGTAGGCAATAAATAGAGGATAATGCCTGATGTACAGGTGATAACCATGGTGTAATCACCTCAAGTGGTTGCTAGGGCATCAGTAAACCTCGAGAATGCAGCTCGAGAGGTTTATAATTGCCCTAGCAACCACGAGAAATGATTACACCATGGTTATCACCTGTACATCAGGCATTGTCATTTATAATGTATGGGAATTGATATGAGATGTTACCCCCAAACACAAGTAATTTAGCCTTACCCTATTAATGAATCTGCACTACAGCCACATGATTGTGTAGGAAAACAATTTATTAGGATACATGGACTGAATGACAGCGGGCCAAAATAGCACCAGAGTTAAAATCTCAATCAGACATAGAGATTGCGAGACTCAGTGACAATAAAGTAAGACAACTGGAATGTTATTTGAATACTGTACTGAGACTAACAATCACATTCTGGGTGTATAGAATACTGAATAACACTGGCATTCCATTTTGTAAGACCACTGCTATGACATAGATGAGATAGGTTTATAAGGTTCTGACATCACAACAGTGGGATTACAAGGTTGTAATCTCCTTGATTTCAGTGGGTAATAAGGGCTACCCATACATTATATAGAGGATAATGGCTGGGGATCGGGTGATAACCACACTGTAATCACCTCGAGTGGTTGCTAGGGCAACATGGTAAACCTCGAGAGTGCATCTCGAGAGGTTTACTGTAGCCCTAGCAACCATGAGAGGGGATTACAGCGTGGTTGTCAACTGATCCCCAGCCATCATCTTTTATAGTGTACGGTCAAAAAAACACTGCATTCTATGTGTGAGCATTATGGAACTCTGGTGCATTATTTTTTGTTATGCCACTGTTTGGATGTTCCAAAGTGTGGTTAACAACTTTTAAAATTCTAAATAGTGCATAACAAAGCTGTGTGACTGCTGATTATGGTGGTTAATAGGCACTTACCATACATTATTACTTTATAAACAAAGAGAGAAGGTGGAAAAATAGGCAGAGGCAGATACAAACTGCTCAAATACATTCCTGAAGTTTATAAAAGCATGTACATTTGAATCATACTGTATGTAACCACCCTTCCCTTCTGTCTGCACACCCACCTGCAAGTGATGCTGTCTAAGGGATATTGGTAGGCACCTGGGTTCATGGTTAGAATTGGCTTGGCAATTGGCATGGTGCCTTCACTTATGGGGATCCTTATAACAGTGTACTGCCAGGGTGCTTCGCCACAGGAAATTAAATACAGCCCCCTCCCTTGGTAACAGGTAGAACAATACACAGTTCCCTCCCCACTTATCACTTTAAGCATGAAAATATTACACTACACAATAATGCAAATAATTCAGCAGTAAAATAAACAAGGGGGTTTATTTTGGGGTTGGTTAATGAGGTAAGGGACAAGGGAGGCAAATGGTAATAAAACATGCAACAAGAACCTCATAATAAAAACTGTAATCAGGCAGAATAAACAGGTAACACAGTATATTACACCACATATTCTCTGTCCCAGTCCCTCTCCCCCCACTGGAGCACCAGTCAACCCCACAGTCCCGGTGGGAGCTCCCAAGTACCTTGTGTGCACACTGAGGAGTTACAGGCCTGTGACTAGAGGACACTGGGTGCAGCACCTTTGAAGTAGTTAGATGCTGCACCACGGGGTGTAGGAACACACTTTTTCTTGGCTGTAACTGTTGCTGTGGGCGTAGCTAAGGTTGCTCAGGAATCCCAGATGGAAAGTTAACTAGCTAGCTAGCTGAACAGTTAGAAAAGTATTTGGTTGGGTAAAACCCAGTAGTCGCAACCTTTTGGAAAATAGATGTAGGAGTTGGGGGACATCTCTCCTTTCAGGCAATCTTGGAAGAACAGGCAAACTGGCATGGAATGCAGGCAATGATCCTCTTCACCCCACAGAGGGACTTGTTTTCACTCACCTCACCGGGTAGGCAGGCCGTCATCTTCACCCCACAGAGGGACTTGTCTTCACCCACCTTGACAGTAGGTAGGCAGTCGTCACCCCACAGAGGGACTTGTCTTCACCCACCTTGGCTGTAGGTAGGCAATCTTCATGCCACAGAGGGATTTGTCTTCACCCACCTAGCAGATAGGCCAGCAGTGGAACAGGCAGGCAGGACCTCAGTTCTTAGGCCCTCTGGCAGGAATTACAGTCTCTTGTGTCAGAACAGTGAGGCAGAGGATTTGTCACCTAATACAAGCACAAATAAAATACTTCATTCAGCAGTCACTGATATCTGGATTGCCAAATTCCAGCAGTTTAGTCCAGTCACAGGTAAATCCCCTTGTCTCTGGGATTTACCAGACAATTAGGAACAAGTTCAGAATGTCCTTAGAAACATAGAAACATAGACTTTGACGGCAGATAAGGACCACTTGGCCCACCCAGTCTGCCCATTTCCCTACCTACTGGATAAGCTGCAGATTCCAGTTAACCAACAGCCTATTTTCTGCAACCCCCCACTATAATTGCCTTATGTCTGTCCCATGCATGTTTGAATTCCACCACTGTTTTAGACCCCACAACCTCTCCAGGAAGGCGGTTCCATGCATCCACCACTCTCTCCGTGAAAAAGAATTTCCTCACATTACCCCTGAGCCGTCCCCCTCTAACTTTAAATTGTGCCCCCTTGTTCTTACACATCTCTTTTTCTGAAAGATGCTACCCTCCTGGACTTTGTTGATTCCCTTGAGGTACTTAAAAGTTTCTATCATGTCCCCCGTCCATCCTTTCATCAAGGGTATACATATTAAGCTCTCTCAGTCTCTCTTCATATGGTTTCTGATGTAGACCCTGCACCATTTTAGTTGCCTTCCTCTGGACTGCTTCCATCCTGTCTATGTCCTTGCATAGATGAGGTCTCAAAACTGCACGCAGTACTCAGATGGGGTCTCACCAACTGTCTGTATAGAGGGATAACCACTTCCTTTTCTACTTGTGATGCCCTTCCTATGCAGCCCAGTATCCCCTGGCTTTCCCTACTGATTTCTCATTGCATACCCACCTTTAGGTCATCTGATATGACTACACCCAGATCCTTTCCATTATTGTTGTTGTTAGTACCTCCCTGCTATTGTGTACTCTTCTCCTGGATTTTATTTCCCAGGTGCATTACTTTGCACTTCTTTGCATTGAATCTAAGTTGCCATATGTCTGACCATTCCTCCAACCTTGCCAAGTCCCTTCTCATCCTTTCTACCCCCCTTGTGTATCAACTCTGTTACAGATCTTTGTGTCATCCACAAAGAGGCATACCTTCCTTCAGACCCTCTGCAATGTCACCTATAAAGACGTTAAAGAGGACTGGACCCAGTACTGAGCCCTGAGGTACTTCACTAGTAACCCCGCTTTCTTCAGAATGTGTTCCATTCACTATTACCTTCTGTGTCCTGTTGTGCAGCCAGTTTTCTACCCAGGCTACCACCCTGGGACCCACTCCCAGGCTGGATTACTTGATTATTAATCTTTTGTGCAAGACTGTGTCAAATGCCTTGCTAAAGTCTAGGTAGGCCATATCCACAGCCCCTCCCTGGTCTATTACTTTGGTCACCCAGTCAAAGAAATTGATTAGATTTGTCTGACATGACCTTCCTGCTGTGAATCCATGCTGCTTTGGGTCCAGTGCCCTTTAGCCTCTAGGTACTCAACATTCTTTCTTTCAAAGTGATTCCATCATTTTCCCCACCACTGAGGTCAAACTAACAGGTCTGTAGTTTCCTTCTGCCTTGCTCCCACTTTTGTGGAGGAATCACATCTGCCTTCCTCCAGTCCTCAGGTACCACCCCATCTTCCCATGATGTGTTAAAAGTGTGGTTAGTGGTGTCACTAGGTCCTCCCTTAGCTCTTTTAGGATTCTAGGGTGAATCCCGTCAGGCCCATTGCTTTGTCCACCTTGAGGTTTAGAAGTTCTTTCAGTACTCTTTCTTCTTTAAATGGACTGGTATCAACCCCACTATCCAGAGTGCTTCTACTGTTTGGTTTAGGTAACTCCTCCTCTTCTTTTTGAATACTGAGCAAAAGTATTCATTCATTATTTCTGCCTTTTCACTGTCTCCTCTGCCCTCCCCCTCTCCTTTATTAATCTTCCCTATCCCTCCCTTAACCTTTCTATGTTCCCTAATGTACCTATAAAAGGTTTTATCCCCCTTCTTAACTGAGTTGGCTATCCTTTCCTCGGTTTGGGCCTTTGCTTTTCTGACTACCTTCCCCACTTCTTTCTGCTTTAATTGATACAGTTCCCTGTCGTACTCTGTCTGTGATTCCTTATACTTTTTGAATGCAGCCTTTTTCTCCTTAACCTTCCCTGACACTTCTTTTGAGAGCCATAGTGGTTTCTTATTCTGCTTTGTTTTCTTTATTTGTTTCACACAAGGCTTGTTGCCTCCATGATGGCAGTTTTGATTTTTCTCCATTGTTCTTCCACTCCTCCTTTCTGGCCATTTGCTAATGCATTCCTCAGGTATTCACCCATTTTGCCAAAGTCAGCCCTTCTAAAGTCCAGTATCCTTGTATGTGCATGGCTTGTCTCCATGGTTGTGTTTATTGTGAAGCACACTGTGCAGTGGTCGCTTGTTCCCAGGTGTCTAGTGACTTCTAAGTTTGTGATCCTCTCTCCATTTGAGAGTACCAGGTCTAATATTGCTCCCTCCCAAGTGGGTTCCACCACTAGCTGTCTAAGGCATGCTCCCTGTAGGGCATCGAGAATGACCCTGCTCTTGGATGTGGCTGCAGTCCATGTTGCCCAGTTAACATCTGGCATATTCAGGTCCCCCATCAACAGTATCTCCCCTTTTTCAGCCATTTTGAGAATGCCCTCTATCATTTTCTTGTCCATTTCCTCCCCTTGAGATGGGGGTCTGTATACAACCCCTGTGCGGATTGTGATGCCATTCCCTGTCTCCAATGTGACCCAGAGTTCCTCTTTTCCTCCCCCTTTACCTTTTAGTTCTGTTACTTTGATCTCTTCCCTTATGTAGAGAGCTACTCCACCTCCTCTTTTACCCTCCCTGTCCCTTCTGTAGATTGTGTACCCTGGTATGTTGACATCCCAGTCATGGTTCTCCATGTACCATGTTTCTGTGACTGCCACAATATCCAAGTGTTCCACTTCCATCAGGGCTACTAGCTCTGGAAGCCTGTTTCCCAGACTACGGGCATTGGTACTCATTGCCCTCCATTTAATGTTGGCTTTATCCTTTTTTACCCCATCCCTGCTCTTATTGCCCTTGTCCATTTTTCCATTTACTCTGTCCTGCCCTCTGTCAAGCTCTGTACCTCAGTGTTTACCCTACTACCTGCCATGCTTTGCGGGGGAAGGCTTGAACTTTCCTGTTTCCTATCAGCACCTCCCTCCTTGGCTAGTTTAAAAGCTTGCCAAGGAAGCCTTTAAACCTGTCACCTAGGAGCGTGTTTCCCTTCCTGGACAGATGCAGACCATCATGCCAGTATAGACCTTCATCTCTCCAGGTGGACCCCCAGTCCCCAATGAAGCCAAAGCCCTGTGCTCTGCACCAGTTTTGCAACCATTCATTAAACCGCATGGTGTGCATTACCCTAGCCTCACCCCTGCCATGGACTGGCAGCACCTCTGAGAAGGTTACCATGCTTGCTACCTGTCTGAGGCCCCTTCCCAACTCCACAAATTCATCCTGCACTGCACTGATCTCATGCCTAGCTGGGTCATTTGTCCAGGTGGACAATGATATCTAGTTTCCTCTCCTGTGATGCTGCTTCTGCAATCCTGAGGATTCACTTCCTGTCCCTCCAAGCCATGGCACCAGGCAGGCACCTTACTTCCCTCTCCTCTCCCTTCCCCAGGTCTACACCCTTAACAATTGAGTCCCCTATCAGAAGCTGTTTCTTTCCCTTGTGTTGTCCCTTGCCACTCTTTTGTGGGTCTCCCTTGTGGCTGTCCCAAGCATTCTTCTTGGTCTCCAATGAGGGTGTCATCATAGAGGAACTTGATTTACCAGACCGACATATGATTTGTGTAGAGGTGCAACTCGGGGGCTACGCCTCTGTTCCACCACCCTCACCCTCCCAGAACCTACTGTGGTCCATCTGCTCTTCACACATGGCAACCTCTGAGGCAGTGGTTGTGGAACTGGTGCTCTTTGGGTGGGGGAGTCCTCCTTAGTCCTTGCCATTTCAGCCTGGAGGTGGGCAACCTCCTCCCTCAGAGCTGACAGTTGCCTGCAAATAGGGCAGCAACACAGGTTCTAGAATGTTTCCTGGAAAATTGCTGCCCCACAGCCACTGCATTGCACCACTCCCCACATGTCCCTCTTCCTTATAATATACAATGAGTAATATACAATTTTTTTTTTTTTTGGGTGGTGTATACTTACGCTTTATGCACTGTGCTGGGTAATTAAGAATATGACAGTTCTGTTCCAAGACCTGTTGAGGAACTGATGTCAGAACTTGGCTATAAAGGAAATGCCACACCTGGGGTGGGTGGGGTGAGGGGTAGGGTGGATGGGTAGGCCATAACCACTGGTGACTGTTAGAAACAATCAATTACACCACTGCTCCACCACCCTGGTGAGTACTGCCCTTTATAGTAAGTCAATCAACACCACAATGTACTAGACCACTGCTCCTACACAAACCACTCTACTGAGTCCAGGGATAAAAACAAACTCACTGTTCAGCCAGCAAGACACTTCCAAAATATTGCACAAATATCCTTCCAAATCATATGTGTCTAGCACAGAAATCAAGCAACTTCAGTTGTAGTACAACCCCTCTGGTTATAAAATTACTACACTTTAATGGAATCCTGCAATTCTTAATGCCAATAAGAAAATAATGAAACTTTCTGTAGAAAGTGTAGCTTACCTTCCTAGTCCCCTACAATATTATGTTTTACCAAGTTACCAGTTCCTCAAATGCATTCTAGTTTGTTCTCTGCAGTATAGCCAATTTCTCACCTTCCAAAAGGAACAGGCAGGTGCTCTGACTGACTTTACTCTGTGTAGTATGCCTAAACAGAACAGTGATACAAGCCCCACCCAGAATCAATTGATTGACTAGTGACACCTGTGATGTAAGCAGGTCTTTCAGTGAAGACAATTTGCTATGTCTGCTTCTAATACACACACAAACCCTTTATCTGAAACCAGGGATAATCTCACTGCTTAGTCAGCAGGACATTTCCAAAATATTGAGGAACTGGTAACTTGGTAAAACATAATATTGTAGGGGACTAGGAAGGTAAGCTACACTTTCTACAGAAAGTTTCATTATTTTCTTATTGGCATTAAGAATTTCAGGATTCCATTAAAGTGTAGTAATTTTATAACCAGAGGGGTTGTAATACAACTGAAGTTGCTTGATTTCTGTGCTAGACACATAGGATTTGGAAGGATATTTGTGCAATATTTTGGAAGTGTCCTGCTGGCTTAGTTTGTTTTGGCACAAACTACTTCAGTTTTGTTCTGTGACAGCAGCAGGAGCTGTCAAAATCAGTTGTTTCTTCTTCAAAACTTTCACAGAAAAGACACAGGGTCAAACTGTCAACGCCAGAATGTTTGGTTTAAATCTCAACACCTCATTGGTCCACACTATTCTCAAGCTCTGCATCCTGACTGGAGGTACTGCAGCTACCAATAGGATTCCACGCTGTCCTCAAGCAACCTCAGCAAAGATGACCACCCATGTACAGTTTTTACAGGCTCAGTTTCATCTCTGAAGTGTAAAATATTGTTGGCACAGAGTTGGCAGCATTTGGCTACAGGACTAGGACCTTCCTGGTCCTTTCTGGTGGTCTCTAGGTCCAGGGGGCACATTTGGGGAACAGGAGCTCCATTGGAAGCTCCTTTTGAGAGGCTCCCCAGTAGGAGCTGTGTAGCAAAACAGCAGTTCTGGTGATATGCATCATGGGACTTGTAGTCCCAACAGGCGCCAGGTTATCCCCTGACTCCAGACCCAATTCCCTGACTCCCGACTAGTATCTTCATTAGTTTACCTGCTATGGAGATAAGACTAATGTGTCTATAGTTTCCTGGTTACTCTGTCTCCTCTCCTGTGGAGTGGAACTTGTCCACTACCTTCCAATCTTTTGGAACCACTTCCAACTGAAGACAGATATTGAATAGTCCTGCCAAGGGTTCAGACAGTTGTAATGCTAGTTCCCTGAGCATCTTCAGGTGCACCCATCCAGCCTTGCAGCCTTGTCCATTTTCAAGCTGCTAGCCATGATCTGACCCTTATTCCCAGAAACACTACCTGCACCATTTCTGGGATCCCTCTTACAGCAGCCTTTATGCTGCTTTCAGGCAAGGGCCTGCTAACCTCTACTGTAGACAAACAGCAAGGATTGGGTCAGGAGCTAGTTTAAAGTTATTTATTTTTGTTGGTTTGGTTCCCTCCAGTCCCCTTTGCTATCTGACTGGGCTGGGGAGAAAAGTGGCATAGCATTGCTTCTGCCACGGTTCCCAGTGGGCACTTGAGGCACCAGAAACAGTTTTCTGCCTGTCCCTGTGCTCCCTGCCCCACTGTGTGGCAGTTTGAAGGGGCAGGGAAGCAATCTTTGCTGTACAGCTCTTGGCCACTCTGTTCTTCGGCACAGGAGGTGCTAGAAAGTCCATGTGCACTCCCTGGCCCTGGCAGTCATCCAGGAGTGGGCCGGTGGGAGTGAGGGTGAAAGTGGCTCACTGACCACCTTGAAAGAGGTGTAGGAGGTGCTGGATGAAAGTTATTATGCTCCCTGGCCCTGTTGGAAGACCAGGAGCAGGATGTGGGAGCAAGGTGCAACTGCTACAGACTGCAGTAGCTCCCGGGTGGCATCAAGAGCCCAGGTAAGCTCCCAACTTTGGGGGGGGGTTACTCATACATGGGTGTTTTCAGGTGAAATCTATCACTCCCCCAACAAAACAAAGGCAATCTAGTAGGTTAAATGTTTTTAAAACATTTCAAGTAATAGACTGTACTTATATTGATTTGAAATGCAAGGTAACATATTTTTTTTGTACTAACCATTTACCTCAGTCCTATAGTGGTTTTCTTCTAGACTATGATTCATAAGTAAAAATCAAAAATAAAGAGAATGTTGCCTTCGATGAAACTATATTACTACAATGTAATGAAAATAATGTTTTGAACACACTGCTTATTTTTATACACATTTACTGATGTTGCAGTGCATTTTTGTGAGAATTTACATCCTGCAGAGAACATATATATTTCCATTAACAGTATTAATAAATACTTGCAAGTTAATCTATTGCTGAAATATGCTATTTATGCATGAATAGGGCCTACTTTTTTCAGTTTTTAAAAGTTTTAGAGTTAATGTATTGTACACTTGTTTGAAAATAGCAAATAAGTTGTAGTCCCTATCAGTGTGACTCAGACTAATTCTTTTATGATGGTGGCCCATATTATAAGTATGATAAGCCACTCCAGGGTGTGCATTAAAGGATTTTAATGCACTTCCCAGGGCATAAGGACACTCAACCTTCAGCCTCGTGCTTTAGAACACCCCAAGGGCATGCATTAAAATCCTTTAATGCACACCCTGTTGTGGCTTATTACTTACTTGTGCTCTGCTTCTTTAACCCCTCCCATCCAATATTCTGCCCTGGGGTCCTTGTTCCCTATATGCATCTCTCTGCAATTTTTGGCATTGAATTTCAACTGTTAAACAGTGGACCACCTCTGTAACCTTTACAGGTTCCCTGCAGCTCCCTAACCCCTTCCTCACTGTCTACACTGCCACAGAGTATATTGTCATCTGTGGAGAAACACAGATTGCCTTGTACACCTTCTATGACTGATAAAGATAGTGAAAAGGACTGCCCCAAGACTGAACCTGGTGGCACCCCACTCATAACCTATTTCTCCCTGGGACCCTGACATGACCCTATTATCCACCTTCATCTGTCCACCAAGCCAGTTTCTGACACATCTTACTAGATCCTTTACTGTCCCCAGATCCTGTAACATGTTCAGCAGCCTTCTGTGTGGCACAGAGTCAAATGCCTTGCTGAAGTTAAAGCAAATCCACTGCCTGTCCCTTGTCCACTGCCCTAGTTAACCATCAGAGAATACTATCAGATTGAACTGACAAGACCTCTATGCAACAACCCTTTGCTCCCTACTATCCTGGAGCCAGTTTCTTTCTGGGTAGTCTACTAGGTCTTCAGTGACTAGTGTCCTCATTAGTTTACCTGCTATGGAGATAAGACTAATGTATCTGTAGTTTCCTGGTTGCTCTGTCTCCTTTCCTGTGGAGTGGAACTTGTTCACTACCTTCCAATCTTTTGGAACCACCTCCGACTGAAGACAGATATTGAATAGTCCTGCCAAGGGTTCAGACAGTTGTAATGCTAGATCCCTGAGCATCTTCAGGTGCATCCCATCCAGCCTTGGAGCCTTGTCCATTTTCAGGCTGCTAGCCCTGATCTGACCCTTACTCCCAGAAACACCATCTGCACCATTTCTGGGAGCCATTGTACAGCAGCATTTATGTTGCTTTCAGGCAAGGGCCTGCTAACCTCTACTGTGGGCAAACAGCAAAAGTAGCCTTTTGCTCTTCATTCTATTACCCTGCCCCCTCCATAATTCCGCCTCATCTTCCTTGTTTCCCAGTTGTATCTAAAGAGTTGTTTCACCTCCTTGATCCCCACTACAATATACCATTCTGTGTCTGCTTTAGCATCCCTGACCGCCTTCTTGTCATACCTCATCTTGAACTGGTAGTTGCTCCATTCCTCATCTCCCTGTTTCTATTTGTATTTAATGAAGTCCCTTTCTTAACCCTCAATGCCTCCCAGACCTGCTTCAGGGACCACAAATGGTGTCTTGTGCCTTTTACTTTTGGTAAACTTTCTCAGACATGACTTGGTTCTCTCTAGATTGGCCCCTTTAATAACTTCCCACCTCTCCTCCACAGCCCTTGATTTTGTCCACTCCCCGTAATTTACCCTTGATTAGTTCTCTTATCTGATTAAATTCCCTTCTTTATATGGCAATGTATGTAATGAAACATTTTTCTTAATAAAGTTTATTCAATTTAAAAAAAAATTCCTTCCTCATCTTCTGATGTAAGATGTTTCCAGCTTACTGAATCATTTGTATTTGCACAGTGCTATCACCTGCCTATTTAAATTGGTATTCATTAATCTCATTCCTGGTGTACTGGTGTAATGTTACTGTGGCACTGTTTCTGCCTAGTTAGCCCTTCCTAGCTTTTTTTTTTAATTTTTTGTTTGTTTTAGCTAGCCCTGTTTTTATTTATTTATTTAGTTTTTATTGACCGGGTAAGGTGTATTATTTATTTATTATTTATTAAATTTTGATAACCGGGTAAGCCCGCTGGGCCCTGAAGGTCCCTTTTTCAGGGGCAACCCGGGGATTACATGGAATAATACATGGGATAGCATACAGCACAAGTACATTACACAAGACAGCGAGGAACATAATACATTGTAGTTTTTCAACAGTTACATTTCAGAGGTAAAACGTAGTAGCTTTTCAACAGTTAACATTTCCTGGGTAAGCTCTACTGATGGGGTGCAGTGCTATATAGATGGGGTGCAGTGATAGTTGCTATTTCTATATGAGGGAGAGGGGTTGGCTTCCACTTAAGAGCCTATCACTTTAGCAGTTGCATTTGGAGGTGACCATCATGTGAGCCTTCAGCCTTGTGTGGAAGGTGTGGGTAGAGGTAGCATCCTGAACACGAGGGGGCAGGGAGTTCCATAGGGTGGGCACTGTAATGGTGAATGACTTACCCCCTGCCTTGGTTCTAACCCTGGGCACTGCAAGGAGGGTTCTGTCTGTTGTTCTGAGGAGCCTAGGGTTTCTCTTTTGGGCAATGAGTCCAATGAGGCTGGGAGGAGGGGATGGGCTGAGTAATTTATGAGTGTGGCAGAGTAGGGGGTATTGGAGCCGGGCCTCCCAGGAGGGCTAGTTTAGTTGGGACAGAGTGTCACAGTGGTGAGTCCGGGAACCGGATAGGATGGTGAAGTGAGCCACCTTGTGATAGAGAACTTGTAATCTGTTCATCTTTTGTTTGACAGCTCCCTGTATCACCGGGGCCACATTGGAGAGGGTAGAGAGGAGGACGTTTGTGGTGATGGAGGCCCTGGCCGCAGGTATCAGCTGGTCTTTCAGCTTATACAGGGTCCCGAGTTTGACGTGAATATATTTGGTTACCTGGTTGACATGATCCTTGAGGGAGAAGCACTGATCCAGGGTGAGGCCAAGGTATTTTATAGATTCAACCACCTCAAGTCTTTTTCCTGATTTGGTCATCAGCCTGAGATATTGGCTTCTGTCCCAGCTGAGGGTTCTTGGGCCAAACAGCATGGCCTTGGTCTTGTTAGGGTTAATGATCATTCTGTTGGTGACCAAGCCATTGCTCAAGGGAACCCAGGTCTTCCTGCAGCCCGGAGCAGAGATCTCCCAGATTAGAGGAGGGGCGGTATATGACTGCGTCATCCGCATACTGTACCACTGAGCTACCCCCACAGTGTTTACTGAGATCGTTTGTGAAAAGAGAGAAGAGAAGGGGCTAAGAATAGATCCTTGGGGCACCCCCATCCATTAGGGGGAGAGGCTCCGACAGGGAGTCTTTCCATTTTACCCTTTGTGTCCTCCCTGTGAGGTAGCTGTTGTACCACGAAAGGGAGTGGTTGTCTAACCCAACCTGGCTCAGTTTTGTAAGGAGCAGGTTGTGGTTTACAAGGTCAAAAGCCTTGGAAAGGTCAATGAAGACTGCCACAGTGGGGGATCCCTTGTCCAGTTCTCTTAGAACATCAGTGGAGAACTTGATAAGTGCAGTGTCAGTCCCATGATTGGTTCTGAAACCGTGCTGGGAGGGGGCAAGTAAATGGTGGAGCTCTAGGTAGACATGGAGTTGTCCATAAATTAGTCTCTTTTGAATCTTACCAAGGCTACTTAGCAGGGAGATGGGCCTGTAATTGTTGGTAATCTCCCTTGAACCACCCTTGTGGACGGGGACTACAGGGGCCAATTTCCATTGTTCAGGGATGGCACCTGCGATAAGGGATCAATTGAGGAGCCAGGTGAGGGGCCTGGTGAGTGCAGGGGCCCCTTCACTTAGTATACGGGTGGGGATGCCATCAGGTCCCATAGCTCCCGACATTTTGAGGGACTTGAGTAACGGGTGGACTTTGTTTGGTCTTACTAGCCGGATGTGGAAGGTTGGCTGGTCCAGGCTATGGGGAGGGGGTCATTCGAGACTGGGAGGAGGGGTGGCAGTTCTGCTTTGAGCAGGTGCAGGTTTGTGAACTGGCAGTTGAAAGCCATGGCGATGCTAGGGTCATCGTTAGTTAATTGGCCATTGACCTCTATGGGGCAGTGAGCGGTCTTCCTGCTCCCATTTATTAGCCCGTTTATGTGTGCCCAAAAGAGTCTAGGGTTGCCTAGGTTCTTTTTCTGTAGGCCTGTGAGGTAGTCTCGTTTGGCCACTTTGATGGCCAGTTTGCACTTATTTCTAAGCGTCTTATAGCAGGTTAGGTCAGCCGATAGGGAGGAGGGCTTGTATTTTTTCCAAGCAGTGTCCCTAGTTTTCATCAGTGATTTCACTTGAGGAGTGATCCACTTGTAGCAGCTCCCCTTGGTGCAGAATTTCTTCAAAGGGGCCAAGCAGTCAGCAACAACAGTGATGGCTCCCTGGAAGAAGGCAGTAACCTCTTCCAGTGTGGGGAGTAGTTTGTATGGGCACCAATCAATCCTGTTTAGGCAGCCAATCAAGTGTTCAGGTTGATAGTTTGAGTAGTCCCATGTTGCAAGTATTCACAGGGGGACTCTGGGGACCCTGTTTTTCCAGGTGCAGAAGATTGGGGAGTGATCACTCAGGGCATCCACTAAGGGTTTGCTAGTAAGCACCCAATCAAGTGTGGAATGGTTTTCCATTTTGTAGTTCATTCGGGTGGGCCCTGTGATAATCTGTGTAAGGTTAGATTCCTGAACCAGCCCTATTAGGGAGGGATTGTCTTGAGGGGCCCAATTCAGATTGAAGTCCCCTAGGATGATTAGCTCAGAGGTGACCTTTTCAGAGATGTCCCTTAGGACTGCCTCCAGAGATGAACGTGCATTAGTTGGGGGTTGTATATGCATCCAGTGTTGAGATGCTTATATGGGCCAAGGGTGATGCGAATAAAGATCGATTCACTTTCCATACTAGTGGACTGTAGCAGGTTGACCTGCACTGAGTTAAGGGTGTCTTTTGTGTAGATTAGGACCCCTCCACCCCTTTTCCTCAGTCTATCTAGTCTATGGGAGAGGTAACCTAGGGCTGCAACCTCATAGGAGAGAATGTGAGGCTTAAGCCAGGTTTCCAATACGGCCAGGATGTCCAGGTTATACCGGTCCAGCCAGGCTTGAAGTTCCTGCATCTTAGGTCTCAGGCTACATATTTTCATGTGCGCAATCCTCAGGCCCTTACCAGCCACCCAGTGTGGGTCCAGCGTGGAGGAGACCAGAAAATCGTAAGGCGGGGGTCCAGGATTTGGTTGTATGTCCCTTGCCATGAGCAGGAGGGTAGCAAGGAGGCAAAGAGAAGGTAGCCGACTGAAGGGTAAGGACTTAGTCCATTGTCTCCATTTAGCGGTGAGTAGTGTTGAGTACAAGATGCCTCTCCTGCAGAATACATGGGCAGTCAGAAGTGCCTCCATGTTATTATGAGGGAGGGTGTAGTGATCCCAAGAATGTCATGAGGGAATGTCCAGTTTTGGGGGACTTCTCGGGTCCTGTTCTCCTATGCTTATAGTCCTATCTGCCCAGTGTAGGAAGAGGAGATACAGGATGGCCAAGAGGAGCCCTCTATTTGGGCAGCCAAGAGAGGGGGGGGTCCAAGCATGGAGGGTATAATGCTGGTAAGGATGCCAGGGGGGAGGAGGGATGGATGGGTGGTGGGGATGGTTGGACCCCTGGGAAAATGTTCCCCTGAGCCAAACGGGCACAACTTAAGAGTAATAACCAGCCTCGTGAGGACACCGAGTCACTGGCAGATCAGATCAGGGTGTGGCCAGGACTACTACAGTGCACCGCTAGTCAGCAATACCCAATATTATAGGGCCACTGGGTATTAGACGTCTTACCCCTGGGATAGATGCGTCAACGTATTGGAGAGAGGTGGTCTTAGTAGCACTTGTTATTATAGGGTCCCCCTGGGGATGAGTTTGAGCGCCGCTACCCTTTAGGTCAGCAGGTGGGATGGGTGCAGGAACTATCTATGGCCCGAGGCCAGGCACGCTTGCGTTAAGCAGTAGGGGAGGCAATCTAGCTGGAGACACAGTGTTAACTAGGTAATCAGGCAGTTAAGGGTACTAGCCAAAGTAATGACTATTTCCAGGCATGACCCAGGAGTTTACAGAAACAGAACATTTTGAACAATGACAGTACAATCATATAAACAGTAGGTGCTTAAAAAATAGTAATACAGTGCAGGCAGTGGAAACAAATAGATACAACTGATTCTGCAGAACTATATAACATAGAAATATGGGAGAGCAACAGTAAAAAATCCATTGGCAACATTAAGGTAGCAGTCTAGTGAGCTTAAACAAAGCAAAGTACCATCTTAATAGTCGTAGATGATGGAATACAATAGAAACAGGAGTATTGAGGGGGTAGGGAGGTAGTATAAGGAAGTGAGGTGGGATAGGATAGGAAAATTGAGGTGAGGTAAGGGATGATGGCTAGATGTAATGAAACTTAATATATGGCAAGATAGGAGACAGGAGGTCAGTGCAGAAATATTTTGTTGAGGAAAAGAGCTCAGAAAGCCTGTTGGGGTAGGAGACATTATGTAGATGTACTGGGCTAAGGGGGTTTGAAGGAGGAGCAATAGCATGAGACAGCAAGATGGTCACACAGCAATATTTTGAAAGAGGCATGGGATGATGCCAGATGAATAGTTAGAGGGAGGGAGTTCCATTTTTGGGGGGCATGGCAGGATAAGGCACTAGCACCTTTGGAGGAGTGATGTCTAGGGATGATAACTTGGGCATTAGCAGCAGAGCATAGTTCATAGCTGGATGTTTGGTTTAGAAATAGTTCCACCAGTGGCTTAGGCGTTTGATTTTGGATGATATTACCTATGATTGAGCAGAGCGCATAATCTAGGGAGGCTGCTGGAGAAAGCCATCCTAGTTCAGCGTAGAGGAGGCAGTGGTGTTTCAGTCGATGTGAGAAGGACGCATACCTACAGATATTGTTGTATGCGACATCCCACTTCTGAAAACTAGTCTTACCTGATGAGGCATATGCTGCCACCCCATGAGTGAGTGACGGAAGGAGTAGGCCACGAGCTATGGCAAGACTAGCTGAGGGAGTGAGTACATAGCTGGAGTGGTAGGCCATACCAAGTTTCATGTTGGCCAGTGTGCATGTCTGCTGGATATGGAGATCAAAAGTAAGAGCTGGATCTAGTGTGATACCCAGATATTTAAAGAAGGGTACCACCATAACAGATGAGCCATTTATAGTAGAGACATTAAAAGTGGGCTGGGCGAGTTTTCGTTTGGCATTGGAACCAAATAGCATGGCTTGAGTCTTAGATACATTTAGGACAAGCTTATTGCTAAACAACCACTGTTCAATTTGTTGAAAGTCTTGGGAAAGTCGTTAGTTGATTTCTGTGATGTTTTTTGCACTGGTGTACGGAACTATGTCATCGGCGTATAGCAGGGAGGCAGTCTGGGGAATGTTTGAGGTAATATCATTTGTAAAGATGGTGAAAAGCAGGAGATCGAGAATAGATCCTTGTGTCACACCAATATTTATGGTAGCATAATCCAACAAAGTGGAGTTAAATTGAACTAGTCGAGTGCGATCTGTCAGGTAGCTGTCAAACCATGCAGTCACACCCGGTGAGTCATACCTCTCAACCTTTTGTCCCCCAAATGTGGAACATTGCCTCTCAAAATGTGGAACAAATTAGCAAAATGTGGAACACTTAATCAAATCTTTACCTAGGAAGCTCAGAACACTGTTAAAATGTTTGCATTTATTTTCAGAAAGTCTGTTATTAATTGAATAATATATTTTTTGTATCATGTACTATAGATTTTTGCTTTAAAATGTTAATACTGAATGTGGGACAAGTCCTCACAATGTGGAACAGGGAGCTTTTATGAAGTAAAATGAGGAACGTTCTTCATAATGTGGTACAGTTGTGAGGTATGCGGTGAGAAGCCTAGTGATCTTAGAGCAGTGAGGAGGATAGGATGATCTACAAGGTCAAATGCTTTAGTCATGTCTATAAAAATTGCCCGTTAGGAGACCTGAGTCCATGGCTGCTAAGTTATCAGACGTAAATTTGAGTAAAGCAGTGGTGGTGCTATGACCCTTGTGGAAACCATGCTGTGCTGATGTGAGAAGGTTATGCTTCTGCAGAAAGTCAATGGTTTGAGTGGCTATGAGCTTCTCAAGGATTTTGCTAAGAACAGGCAATATGGCAGTGAGCCTATAGTTGGAGGGATTTTTGCGGTAGCCCTTTTTGAAAACAGGGGTGATCCTGGCAGTCTTTCAGATATCTGAGACATAGCTATGACAAAGGGAGATGGAAACATTTTTTGCAAGAGGTGCAGCTATGTAAGGGGCTGCGAGCTTTAGGAGTTTGGGTTCAAGGTTGTCAGACCCAGCAGCGGTGAAATCGGAGATGTTGTTAAGCAATCTTAAAACTTCCAGGCGAGTAACAGACTTGAAAAGAAATTTGGGCCCAGCGACATCAGGTTGGTCATTTGAGTATGGTTTCACCGGGAAAGATGAGAAATAGTTGGTAAGGTCAGAGAACTGGGCATTGAAAAAGTTTGCGATAGTGGAAGGATTATTGCAGTGGACCCCACTGAGAGACATATCAGTCGGAGTAGGGTCTGGATTTGATCCTAGGAAGCATTTAATATGGGACCAGAATTGTTTAGAGTCACCATATACTAACATACTAACATACTATTTGCCAGCAGATTAGGCCTTACGGTCTATCGAGTCTGCTCGAACCTAGATCGTTAATTGGGTGCCGAGACCCTCCCATCCCTTGTTCTCTAGAAACCCCTATCATCCATCCCCACCCCCTCGGGACAGGCCATCATCTGATACATCCACTTTCTGTGTCTGTCCCACCCTCTTGAAGCCCTCCACTGTGGATCTCTGAACCAGCTCACCAGGCAGTGCATCCAAGGGTCCACCACCTCTCGGTGAAAACCTCCTCCTCTTTTCCCCTCACACCTTCCACCTTCCAACTTCAAACCATGCCCTCTGGTGATACCTCCCTGCTTTAGCCTAAAGATCCCTCCATGTTTACCCTATTTATTCCCTTGAGGTACTTGAAGACCTCAATCATGTCCCCCTGTCTCCTCTCTCCAATGAAAACAGGCAGAGCTCCTCAAGTCTGTCCTCATAAGTCAAATCCCTAGCCCTGGTATCATCTTTGTTGCCCTCCTCTGTACCCTCTCCAGGAGCTGTATCCCTCTTCAAATGTGGTCTCCAGTACTGTACACAGTACTCAAGGTGTGGTCTAACCAGTCCATTGTACAGAGGCAGAATCACTTCCTTGCTCCTAGAGGTGATCGCCCTTACAATGCATCCCAACATCCTGTTTGCCTTGCTAGCTGCTCTCCTGCACTGCTCAGAGTTATTCATACATGTATCCACCATGACCCCTAGGTCTTTTTCCCCTATCGAGGCCTCCAGCGACTCTTCTCCCAGGGTGTACCTGTGTTTAGGGTTTCCCCGACCAAGATGCAACACCTTGCACTTGGTGATAATAATTAATTTCCATGTGAGCCCAGCTTTCCAGGGTGTCCAGGTCCCCTTGCAGGGCCACCTCCCCTCTTCTCCCTCAACTACTGCTCCCATCTTGGAGTCATCCATGAAGAGACTCATTTCACACCTATACCCTCCCTGATGTCCAATATGTATGCATTAAACAGGATCGGACCCAGGTCCCGAGCCCTGTGGTACCCCACTACCAACCTCTCTAGGGTTTGAGAGCTCCCCACAGACCACTACTCTCTGAGTGCGTCCAGCTAGCCAGTTTAAATCCATCCTGACCATCAAAGGGCCTACTCCTAACCCCATCAGTTTCTCCACCAGACCATTGTAGGGGACAGAGTCAAACGCCTTCTGAAGTCCAAGAATAATACATCCACAGGCTTACCCTGTCCAGTTCTGATGTTACCCATTCATAGAACTCCACAAGGTTGGTTTGACATGATCTACCTGGCACAAACCCATGTTGCGACTATCCAGACCTCCACCTCCTCCAAGTACACCCCAATTGTTCCTTTAGTATACTCTCCATTAATTTTCCCACCACTGAGGTCAAACTGATGGGTCTATAGTTACCTGGTACTTCCCTTGACCCCCCTTTATGGATTGGTACCACATGTGCCTCTCGCCAATCACTAGGTACCCTCCCTGTCTCAAGTGACCTGCTGAAAAGCTCCGCCAGGGGTGCAGCCAGTATGTCCGCCAATTCCCATAGTACTCTGGGATGAATGCCATCCGGCCCTGGAGATTTGTTTTTCTTTAGGGCCTTGAGGGCTAACCACACCCTTTTGGTGGAGATAGCATCATCCGTCCCCTTCCCCTTACTGGTCTTTTTATCCTTATCCAGATGTGACACCCCTGGGGTACCTTTCCCTCCCTCTTGCTCCATTTCTGTTGCTCCCCTGATCCCACTCCCTGCCGCTTCTATCTCCTTTTCATGCCTTGCTTTGTAGATGTCCCATCCCCTCCCTAGCGAACACAGAGGCAAAGTACTGTTAAATACCTCTGCCTAGTCCTCACCTCTTCCACCCACCCTCCTTCTGATCTCAATCTGCTGAGATGGCCCTTAGTTTTCTCCGCTCCCCAATGTACCGTAGAACCCTTTTCCCCTCCATATCCCTGTACCAGCCGTTGCTCTTTACTGGACTTTGCTCCCCTCCACCATCTGGTGACTTTTCTAGATGCAAGCTGGTACATTTCCTTATCCCTATCCCCTCTTGTTGTTTTATATTTTTGTAGGCCGCCTTCTTTTCTCTGACTGCTACTTGTACCTCACTGGACCACCAGCATGGTTTACGTGACCTTGCTCCCTTACGTTTCAACTTAGCGCAGATCCTGACTGCCTCATGAAGTCCCCGCTTTATGACCTCCCATCTCCTTTCCACACTTGTCGTTGAGGTAATCCCTTCAAGTGATCCTTGAGAATATTTCCCATGCCCAGAAAGTCTTCCCCTGAGTCCACTGCCAGTGTCCTAGATCTCACCCCACTCCCCCATGCTTATTTGAAACCAGACAGTATTGTGGTCACTTCCAGTCAGGGGTCCTGTACAACTATGTCCCTTACCAGATCCCCATCTGCCAGAACCACATCCAGGACATGCCCCTCCCTTGTGGGCTCCATCACATGCTGTGTTAAGAACACATCCTGGAAGCCATCTAGCAGCCTCCTTGGCCACCCTAGAGGACATGGTTCCCCAGTTTGTACCTGGCATATTAAGGTCCCCCATCAACACCACTCCTTCCCCTTTTGGACCACACTGGGCAATGATGTTGTCCAGCAAACCATCCTCTAGAACATCACTCATCCCGGGGGGCCTATATGCTACTCCCAGCTTGACCTTATCTCCTGCTGGGGATCGTAAGGTGACCCATAAGGCCTCCACGTTTCCCTCTGCCTCTTCTACCATAGTAATTTCTATACATCTCTAATGAACATAGCCACTCCACCCCCTCTGGCCTCCTTTCTATCCTTCCTAAGCATAGTGTACCCCTGTACATTTAGGTCCCAGTCATGGTTTTGTTGGTCACGTCTCCGTGACCGCCACATCCACCCCCTCGAACAGCATGGCCTGGAACTCTGGCAACTTGTTTCCCAAGCTCCTGGCATTTACTAACACCAACCCCACCCCTTTTCCTGATCCTCTTCTCAAACCCCACCCAGATTCCTTATACTTCGTCCTCCCCTGCTCCTCCTGAAACCTCCACCTCCAGTCTGTTTCCCCCTCCCCTCTTGGGCTGGCAGCTACTCCCTCATCTGGAGGAGAGGCTACAGTCAGCCCTCCCTCATCCCTTCCCCCTTACAAGTTTAAACCCCACCTTTCTTGTATGTAGTCAGCCATCCCTGTTTAAGACTTCCTTCCCTAATGGGGCAAGATGAAACCTGTCCTTGGCATATAGTCCCTTATCCTCCCAAACTCCATTCCAGTTCCCTAACACCCCAACCCATTCTCTTCACCCCACTTCCTGAGCCAGTCATTAACCTCTGTAAGCTTCTTTTTGTCCACTGAGGGCCTTTGGTACTGGCAATATTTGAAAAGAATGTTGCATCCATTATCCCGACAGACTCTGGCAAGTTCTTGGAACCTTGCTTGGATTTCAAAATGCTATTTCCATCTAGATCATTAGTTCCCAAATGCCAGGAAATCTGGTTTCCTCCACAATCCCTAACCATTTCATACACCATGAACTTTGCTCTGTGCACTGTCAGCCCAGAGATACTCACTACCTTCACCTGGCTATGGCATCCACCCCCCTGTCCCTCCCAATGGATACCCCTAATCATCGAGTCTCCCAGTAACAGAACCTTAACACCGCCATCATCCTTATGGTTACCTCCACTATGCCCTCTCAGCCCCCCTTCCCCCCCTTTATTCATGATCTGAATTTCATGGGAGTCTTCCTGCCTTATTAGAGACCCCCTTGTCACCCTCCCCTTTCTGCCTTCCTTGCTATTTTTCCCACTAACTCAAACCCCTCTGAATAGGTGTCCCTTTAACCCTCTCATATCTGAACCATTTATCCTGGCTCTGATGGTTTCCCTTCCCCCACCACCATCCTCCCCTTGTAATAGTACCCCTGCTTCCAGAGGCTCTCTGGGTCCCCTTTAGCTAGGGCCCCATCCTTGGTACTGACCTCCCAGCTGAAGGGGGCTTTCTCCCACCTCCTTGTCTCCCAGTTTCTCTCAATCATGCTCTCCTCCCTCATGTCTGGAATATGTTGCATCTCCCCATTTGCTTAACATATATGTTTCCCCTTCTCCCTCTGGGACTATGTCTATCCTTTCCATAGCTGGTCTGTGATGCCCTATGGTATCAACTCCCTCCCCGGCTTCTGTATAAGTTTCCTCATTTCCACCAACCCTTCCTCCCCTCTAGGTTGCTTAGTAGCTCAAATTTATTGTGACAGTCTATGTCAGCCTCCATCAAGTAACCGAGTTTCCCTGACTGCATCTCTAAACTGACCCTCTTCTTCTCTTTACTATTCACCTTAGGGTTCCTTCCCACAGTCTGCTGTTTTAGGCTTCCGCACAACAGCCATTCCTGACTCTTTTTCCAGTCTCTTTGTATTCAGAATGTTCACCCCGTACGCTTTCCCCTTAGCATCAACTTCCCTATCTAAGGGTCCTCCGTCCCTAATATCCCCCCTCCTGCTTGCTGTAACATAACGTCCTGTAATTTCAGAGCGTTGCCCCAGCCTCCCCTCAGCCCCACCCTTCTGCTGCCCATATCCACACCCCTTATCCTTGGACACCCCCCCGAGCTCCCACAGCTTACTCCTTAACCAATATACCTCCTCCTGATACAAGATAGCTGTCTACAGAGTGGGCAGCCTCCCTCTCTCAGGCCCAATTTAGAATTATTGCCATCCCACAGCCTGTGCAGCACAGCCCTTCCGAAGATGCCTGCCATGGTGGAATATGGCCACCCTGATTATCCCCTCTGTTTATAATAGCACACTCCTTTTCTCAGTCCCTTTCCCTGAAGTGCAGTTTCTCTCTATACTGACTGTAGTTATTACAAACCCAATTTCAGCCCCACCAATAACGTTCCCAAGTCTCACAAACACATACAGTCCAGTGTGTGTTCAGTCACACTAACAGTGTATGTAAAGCAGACATCAGGTACCATAAGATGTCACAGGCCCTGCAGCTCCTGTTGCTTCCAATTTCAGTCCCAAACAGAAACCTCCAGCCCTTCAATCCCAACCCCAGTGGCTTTTCAGTATTTAAGAAGGCATACAAAACAGGATGGGTGGGAGGGGCTCTCACCAACACCAGGCAAACAACACTTTAAATTTCCTCTAAATATCCCTGCTAGACAACTATCCCAAACCACCAAAGTTACAATGTAACAATTCTAATTCAAGGTAATAATTTTACCACATAAAACTAATTTCACTTACAAACTTTTCAAATATTTCAGTTAAAACAGATTATAACTCCAGCTCTCTTTCCTCCTACCTGCTGCTAAGCTCCCAAGTGAACAATGAAAGCCAAGTTAATTCCTGTTTAGAGACAAGGTAATTGCAGCTAATGTCCCTTCCCCCCAAACACCAGGCAAACAACACTTTTAAATTTCCCTCTAAATATCCCTGCTAGACAACTATCCCCAAGCCACCAAAGTTACAATGTAACAATTCTAATTCAAGGTAATAATTTTTACCACATAAAACTAATTTCACTTACAAACTATTCAAATATTTCAGTTAAAACAGATTATAACTCCAGCTCTCTTTCCTCCCTACCTGCTGCTTAAGCTCCCAAGTGAACAAAATATGATTTAGTTAATAGATCCTTACAATATGCACTTTTGACCCTTTTGAGTAGTCTGCTTAGTTTGATTGCATTTTCCTTTGCACTGTTACAGCTTAGTTAGACCTGTTGGTTTGTTTAATTAAATGTTTTGTTACTTTATTCTAATTTTATTTATTGACATCTTGGATTACAGTACCTATGAGTCAGAGACTCTTTTACACAGGTTCCATGTCAAAAATTCAAACAAACAACAAACGGTACAAATAAAGAGTTACAAGAGCACAACTATAGACAGGAATACATGATGCAGGACAAGGATAATGAAAATTCAAAAGTAAGAGCAAGAGTTAACATTGTAGTATATATATGAGAGAGAAGCAGGTGTGGACATGCAGCCATAGGTTGCTCTGTTGGTTGAGCGAAACAGCCAGCAGTTGGCTTTGTCAAGTGTGGAGGAGGGGAAGAACTAGTTAGGGGGGCATTGGAGTTGCAGGGCAGAGGAGAATACAAGAATGGGTAGAGAGATAGTGACAAGGGTGGGAGAGGGTAGGGGGAGGGAAGGGGGGACAGATAGGAGGAGGGCTAGGCAGGGCAGTTACAACTGTTATGGGATACAAGGTGTTGTTTAAGGAGACGCTTGAAAGAACCACATTTTGGAACCTCAAGGGTATCTACTGGGAGCCCATTTAGCCAGTTGAGAGCCCAGAAGCTCAAGGATCACTGGGCTAGCGAGATGTGGCAGGAAGGGACTTGGTAGGCATTTCTAGAAGCACTCCTAGTGTTATAAGAGTAGGGGGCACATGACAGTAGGTGCTGAGAGTTGGGAGGAGTAAGGCCCAAACTTATTTTCTTTGCATATAGGCAGGTGTGGTAATTGACCCTGTCTCTAAGGTTAAGCCAATTCATTCCTGAGTTAGGTTCACACATGTGTGTTCAATTATGAGCACCCATTACTAGGTGACAGGATTTATTGAAGGCAGTAATTACTCTTTTGGGAGTTGTGTCAGATGCAGTGCCGTAAATGCCTCATGGGTCATGCAGCTTCTATGCCTATAGAGGATACCTAGTCTACAGTTGACTGCCTTGGAGACTATGTTAATGTGTTCATTGAAAGACAGAGCACAGTCAAGGGTAACACCAAGGTATTTAAATGTCTGTACTTGCTCAATCAGAACATTAAGGTTGTTGAGTATGGTGAACAGGGTGGATTTTAGCCTGCTGTGGGGGCTAATGAAAAGCATGGACTTCATCCTTTTACAGTTCATAATTAGTTTGTGCTGTGCAAACCATTGCTCAGCAGCTGTAAAATTGTCTTGAAGAATACTAGTTAGTGAGTGAGGGTCTGAGTGACTGGAGAATAACACTGCATCATCTGCATAAAGGAGTAGATCCCCAGAACAGGCCTGGGGAGGGAGTTCAGGAAGAGGCTGAATAGTAAGAGGCCCAGAATGGAGCCTTGGGGAACTCTGGAGTGGATGGGTAGGCTGGAGGATAGTGTGTCACTGATTTTTACCTGCTGGGACCAGCCCTCAAGGTCATTTTTGAACCATCCCACAGTCCCAGAGTTAGCCCCCAATGGACCTAATGGAGTCAATAAAGAGAGAATGCTTTACCGTATCAAAGGCCTCACTGAGGTCAATGTACACTGACCTCACTAAGTGCCCATGGTCAAGGGCATTGTGGATAAAGTTGATAAATTCAAGGAGAACACAGGTGGTGCTGTGACCTTTCCTGAAGCCATGTTGCTCAAGGCATTGTAAGTTATGTTTGGTCAGGTACTCTGAGAGCTGGTTATCAACTATCCATTCCAGGGCTTTTGAAAGGGGAGGCAGTATGGAGAATGAATGGTAGTTGGTGTGAAGGGCCCTATCTCCACTCTTATGGATAGGTGTCACAACTGTGGCTTTCCTCCATGAAGGGAATTGCCCAAGACAGAGTGACATATTCAGTATTTTTGTGAAGGGTGTTAGTACCACATCCAGGGCCAGGAGAAGTAGCTTCAGGTCTAGTGAGTCACCGCTATGGCATGATTTGCTGAGGACCTTGAGTAGATATTTTTTGGCTGAATTGGGGAGAGATTGTTTTAAAGTAATAGGGTGGGTTAGGAGATGTTGGACTTGCATTCTGAAGGTATGTGGGGGCAGAAGTGCAATCAAAGAAGTCCAGGAGAGTACTGCACTGAGGTCAGAGAAGGCAGTGTTAAAAGTGTTATCTATTTGCAGTGGGTCTTGGATGGTTGTACCATCAACATCAAGCATGGTGGAAGGGGTTTTTCAGGGTTTACCCATCAACTCTTTTAGGTTGTCCCAAAATGTCCTACTGTCACCCCAGGAGTTTGAGAGCTCGTCTTTGTAGTAAGCATTTTTTTTGCTTGCCTGATGGCTTGGGTGCAAGCATTTCTGGCAGTTCTATATTGCTGCCAGTGTGTTTTGTTGCCCGTGGCCTGTGCTTTGTGGCACAGGTGGTCCCTCTTGGCCATCCGGGTTAGGAGTGTGGTAGAGATCCAGGGGTTACTAACCACTTTTAATCTCTGGTTTTGCTCCATTTTTTTAATTTATCAGTAGTTGGTGCTGACTACCGTATGTGTTTATACTAGCCGAATATGCAGTCACATCTGCACTAGTAATTCATTTAATTGCTAGACAAACTTGTTCCTTGTATCTGCATTGTCAGTGTCAGTGGCTCAGCAGGTAGCATACTCACCTCTGAGGCCAGGAGATTAGAAGGCTGTGGGTTCGATCCCCACAGAAGGTACTTGGGTTAAATTCCAATACTGGCACTGCAGTGCTACATGAGGGAGGGGTGCTGCACTCCTGAGGTGCCATCTTTCAGATGAGAAGTTAAACCGAGGTCTCATCTGCCTGTTCTGGTGGTAGTTCAGGTGGATGTTAAAGATCCCATGGCACTTCTTGAAAAGAGTAGGGGAATTTCCCCAGTGTCCTGGCCAAATTTCCCCCATTCACTAAAAATACCACCAACAACTTAATCTGGTTCAAGGTCAGTTGGGATTCATCTGTATCCCCCTCCCCCGAGTCATGCCTGAAAATAGGCAGAATGTGCCTAGTACACTTACCCAGTCAACAAAAACTAAATAAATAAATTTAAATAAGGACTACTTGTGCTGAATCCTAAACTCTTGTGACAAGTGTTCCCCTACTGTACCATCACTGTAGGCTAACTGCTATAACTTGTACCCTTCAGGAGTTCTCACCAGCTTTTAGTGGCCTTGCTTAACTTCCCCCTCTTCTATTTAATGTTGCCCCTTCTGTTCCTTCTGGTTCGTATTCCCCTTCCCTTCTCCATTCCCTCTACCTTACTCCCCATCTTCCTCCTTTATTCCCTCTCTAGGCTCTCCCCACCTTTCATACCCATCCCTTTCCTCATTCACCCTGGTCTCCTCTCCTTTCCTCTCCTTTCCATCTCTATCGTCATGCTCTTGTGTGTATTTTCCCTGTATCACCACCTCTCCACCCCTTCTCTTCCAGAGTATCTGTTTGCAGGCATAGGCCTCACACAATATGCTCTTCACAGCCTTTCTGCTATTGCTGTCAAGCAATGTGGAGCTAAACCCTGACCCACTCTTCTTTCCACCCCCATACTACCATAAGGGCTTTGTGTTTTTTATGTAAACATCAGGACTATGATTTTCAACAGACTGGACACAGCACTTGTGTCTTTATTTTGGATACATGCTGCATCCAAGCAAATGTGGCAGGAAGCCTGTTTTGTACTTTCAAACATCCTGACACATTTGTAACACTTTACACTCTTTATGGCAAAACAATTAAGAAAATGCTGATGCATGCATAATTTTTGAAACGCAAGTTGTAGCAATCATGTCCAAAACTTAAACTACATTTAGGTAGTGTAACTATCTAGGCAGAAGTTACATGGCTGTTGGGCATTTGACCCATTTATTACATTGAAAATGAGGAATTGCACACCACAAAGCAAAGTTTATTGAACTAACGCACATATACTGCATTAGCCCTGACAGCCCAACTTTCAAGCTACCAGTAATGATCAGTTACCTTTTCTTGGGAGATGAACCAGACAGGCGTGAAGTCTTCAGCATTTCATTTTGGGGTTCAAAGCTTCTCGCCCTCTGCCTCTTACAGTCTATCTTATATACATGTTCTACTAGCTGTTATCTTTTTAGAACCCAGCATATGTCCGTACAAGGTAATCTTTCACTGGGTACATTACTGTATTGTACAGCCTTACACATAGCTCTTGCTGTCTCTGACTTTGCTTATACTGTATGTTCAGCATTCTATCATAGTAACAAGCTGTGCACAGTGTACTAACTCTTTTTCAGCAGCAAGAACATTAGCAAGAAAATCTTAGAACAGGAAATATTCTCATTAACCATTTGCCTCCTCCTGCCAGCACTTTATACCAAATTATCATATTCCTACACAGCCACATCTGAAAAATGGACACAGCAATTTGAAAATGCTTCCTTGGGAATCCACTACCC
This sequence comes from Neoceratodus forsteri, assembly GCA_016271365.2. Classification (NCBI taxonomy): domain Eukaryota; kingdom Metazoa; phylum Chordata; order Ceratodontiformes; family Ceratodontidae; genus Neoceratodus; species Neoceratodus forsteri. The sequence continues at coordinate 1,271,957,186 of CM057453.1, forward strand.
AAGTTTGACCAGCTACGGCTGTGGGGCATACTGTACAATCCTGATATCCTCATTATTACTGAAACCTGGCTTTCTGCACAGTTCAGTGATGTAGAAGTCAGATTCCTAGGCTATAGTGTTCACAGACAGGACTATGGGAAGCATTGTGATAGAGTTCTTCTATACATAAGTCAGAGCCTTAACTACAAAGTTGTGTATTATTCTCTATTGTCCCCTTGTCCCATGAACTCCTCCTGTGCAGGTTCTCGTTCCCTTGCTTACTTCCCAATTTTATTGGTGGCATTCAATTCTCCTCTAAAGCTAAAGTAAATATCTGTCCTGCCACCCTCTCAAACATTGCCTTCATTTCAACTTCAGGTAAGCTCTTAATCTTTGATGATCTAAATATAAATTGACTCTCCCCTTGGCAAAAAAAAAACATTCACCAAACTGAGTTCCTCAATCTCATCAGCTCATTAGCTTGTCTCTCCAGCTCAACTCAAACTCCACAAATCATTCTCTCCTTTTCTGGGTCCTGTCCTCATGCCCCCATCACATTATTTTTGCTGGCACCCTACCAGATGCTTTCTGTGACTATCATATGGTCTAATGCATCTCTAAAATGCTGAACATTAATGCCACATCACAGTTTATCTGGTCTTGCCACCAAAGACTCTTATCCTCCTATCTCTGCTAGATGATCTTCAGGCCACAGAACAGTCAGCACTCATGTTATCCATTAATATAGATGTTGCTTTAACCTTCTCCGTGTCCAAATGTATTACAACATAGGACAAACATGCCTCTCTCAAGAGGTCTCACTTCCATGGATACCAGCTTCCCTGCAGAGGTCACTGACCTGCTCAAAGCTAGGGCTTCTGCCTGGTATCTCTACAAAGTCTTAGGTTCTGTGGAGGACTTGCTGAGATACAGAGAACTATGTAAAGCTAGCAATAAGGCCATCAGGGAAGCCAAATTAACCTAAAGAACAGCCTTAAAGCCCCTGATAGGTTCTGGAATGCAATTCATTCCCTTCTCAATCCCCTACCAGTCTACCTCCCCCATCATCAATCTAGAAAATAAACCTATCTCTGACCAACTGAGATCCCTAACACATTTAACAATTTCTTCATGTTGTGTTCACTCTCCCTACTTCCTCTTACTCAATTTCCTCCCCTTCCTGTCTGCCCAATCTCTCCCCAATGCCCCATCCCCCCACCCTCAACTCCAATAAATATTTTCCTTCTCCCTTGTCTCCTCAGAGAGCACCTTTGCTGGCTTACTCTCTGTTAATTTCTCTAAGGAGAACAGTTCAGATGGACTGGATCCTAATCTTCTTACTCTCTCTGTAGTGGCCATCATAGCCTTTCTTACTTCTCTTTTCAACCTTTCTTTCCAACTTGGATCTGTCCCCTAGTACTGGAAACAGACTAAAGTATTCCTAGTCCTCAATGCTCTTCAGCTGTCCTACAAAATTTAGGAAACATGTATGAGAAACATGACTATATCTCAATGAATTAGCTAGGGTTGAGTTTGCTAAACCCTTAACATTGCATCACAGAACAGGAGAGGTGTGGCATTCTTCTAATTAGTAAGCTTCCCTGTGGCCACCTGTGACCCTCTTATGGGCCAACACACAGCAGAAAAGATGCAGCCAGACAGTTGTTTCCACAGAAGAAAAGAATAGATAGTGGAAGGACCTCAGTTCTCACTGGCTTGTTAAAATTTAAAGTGTAGGTACCTGACTGATGATGGGGTCACCTTTCTGTTGGTGGTCAGACTAATCATGATTTGACTGAAAGATGAGATCATGAACCCTTTTGAAATGTTACAAATGATGGAATGAAGACAGAAAGTAAGAATATGGAATTATTTTAAAAAGCAGCTGATGTGTTTATGGTCCAGGCAGGCAACTCATATCATGTAGTTGCCTGTCCTAGGAGATTTCTTAGCCTAAATCAGATTTGTTTTGTCCAATTGATAAAAAGTAACTTAGTTCATAAAGTCTGGCTTGTACCTTCCTGATACAAACTGAGCAGCCACCATGCGCTTCAGCCCTGCCCCTTAAAACAGCATAATTGTAATGTGAGGTAAGGAACAGGGCTGCAGATGCTCTGTGGAGCTAGTAATGGAATCAGGGAAGGGGGCTGTCTAAATATACTGAGATTATTTTTGCAGGCAGGTATACATATATGGGGCTAATTTTAGCAAACAGGTCAACTCTGAAAATCCCATCATTGCATTTTATAGGGGGCTACTTAACTTTTCTCAATCAATGCCAGTGTGTCTGGTTGGAGCTGAATTAGGCAGGGTAAAAACTGAAACATTGCTGCAGCTACGGATCATAAATTATTGGCAGCTGAAAATAATAAAGACAACAAATAATAGCTTACCAGTTAACTGTTTACAACTGAAGATGTCTTGGAATTAGTGGTGCAGACAATCAAGTGGGTTGGCCTCATTAAAGAAATATTGTCATAAATAAGAATCAGTAATTTATGACATTATTACTCTAAAAGCATATGTATTGCCAATTTATTTAAACTAGAATACAGTCTAGGTTACTTTAGTTAGCTAAAGAGAAGGACATGCAACACCCCTTAGCTTGCATCTATGGGGGATACATGATGGCTGGCCATTGAATACACTATTTATCTGAATGAGTGGAGAGTGACTTTGAGTAACCTCATGAGTGGTGGAGCATAGCTGTGAAGATGTATTCAATGGCTAGGAAGATACATGGATTTATACAATGGTTTATCAACTTACCCCATTGTATATGTAAGCAATAACCCATGACAGGGTGTGCATTTACAGTATAGGCATTTAATGCATGCCTGGGGTGCATTGTGAGACACGAGGCTGAAGGCCGAGTGTCCTCACAGCACCCAGACGTGCATTAAATGCCTATAAACACACATCCTGAAGTGGGTTATTGCACTTATAGCTTGGGTGATCAAAAAGTAATGAAATGTGCCACAGAATTATGTTTTCTTCATGTGTAAAGACAGAAAAATGGGGTGCGTCCTGCCACCTGACAAAGTAGTCTCTGTGAAGAAAACAGCACTGCAGGATTACTGTGCAGAAAAAACTATAACAAAGACTACCCTGATGTGCTGTGTCACATCTGCTATATGTAATGCTCCAAAGTAAGGGGTTAAAAGTCTGGGGGCATCACAGAAATACTTTGGGGTTTGCATTGCCCCAGGAGCCCCGTGTTGTGCTGTGGCTTCAGGGCTTCAGGGTGAGGGTCCCTATAGTGCCCCTAGACAAGTGCTGGGCAGGGCTGTTAGAAAAAAAAAGAAAGAAAGGTTTTTTTCTCTCTGCTGCCTGCTCCATTCCACTCCTCTCCCAGAGCAGGCAGCAAGAGAGTGGGCACCCACTTACTAGAACCACTGTCCCTGGCCAGCGCATGGTTCCTGTCAAGCCCCTGGACATTTGTGTCACGCGAGCTTGGGGTTCCAGAATCAGAACGCTGAGCCCTTTTTCAAATGGGCTTTTAGCCATTTTTTAGGAGTTTCATGCTGGGCTGTGCAGTGGTAGGACCTGCGGAGTGCAACGGAGACTGGGCTTACCTGAGTCTGGTTGAAGCCATCCCGTTGACTCTGCCTGGTGCCTCCTCCAGCCAGTGAAGATCCTTGCTGCTGCTCCTGGTGCTCCGATTGGTGCTGTGCAGTTGAGTCAGGCAGCCCTCCCTGAAGAAAAAAAAGAAGATTTCAACAGTTTGCTGTGGTTTGGGCTTGTGAGCCCCATTGTTTTGTTATTTTGGCCCCCCTGAGTAATTTTAAAGTTAATTTTGGTCCCTCGTCGGCGGCTGTTCCCAGAGCTGCATCGCCAGTCGTCCTGTAGGCCATCTGAGGCCCCCTGGCATCCTTCCTACTGCCTGAGTTCTCCCTCCCTCTGCCAGCTAGACCTCCCACCTCCCGTCTATTTTCTCTGGTCCTGGTGGTGTGCGGTGAGTCAGGCGGCAGTACAAGGAAGCATGCTGGCTGTCCATCTATTGAGGAGAGACTGTGTTTTTTTTTATTAATTTGTTAGTGCTGTAGGCTCTGGGGAAAGTGGCCGAGCACTGTGGGTCGGGGAGAAAGGACCCACAATGAATATTCATTAGGGGCAGGCTAGTGATGCCCACAGGGAAGGGCCAGAAAGTGAGGTTGTATAGGAAGCATTTTTAATATTTATTAAAACGGGTGGTGACCTGGGTCTAAGTGACAGCAGGCTCTCAGAGAGCCTGAGCAGATTAAAGGGGTACTGCCACAAAAAAAGATTAAAGGGGCACCAGGCCCGAGGTAAAAAGGGCACCAGACCCACAGTTAAAAGGGCAACAGGCCCAGAATAAAGGGAGGGCTACCAGGCCCAGAATCAAGCAGGGCACCAGGCCCACTGTCCAAAGGGCACCAGGCCCATTTTGGAGGGTGCCAGGCCCACAGTATTTCAGGCCCGTAGTAATAAAGAGAGCCCCAGCCTAGTGAGTAAGGGCAAGCCAGCCCAGTAGTAGTAAAGGCAGCCCCGGCCTAGTGAGTAAGGGCAAGCCAGCCCAGTGGTAGTAAGGGCAGCCCAGGCCTAGCCAGTGAAGGCAAGTCAGCCCAGTGGTAGAAAGGGCAGCCCAGGCCTAGCCAGTGAAGACAAGCCAGCCTAGTAGTAAGTAGGGCATACAGGCCCCATAGCAAGTAAGGCAGTTAGGCCTCCAGTGTTGAGAGCAACTGGTATAGTGGCAAGTGGTACACCCTAGTATAGTAATTGGGGCATTCATAGCCAAGGTTCGAGGGTAGCCAGATCCTATCCAGGGAGGCCCTAAAGTCAGAAAAGGGTCCCATCGAGAGTGCTTAGCTCACAAATACTGCAAAGTGACTGTTAACTGTACTGTCTATGCACCTGTTTATTGCTCAAGCATCTGAAAGTCTGTGTAATTGCTAAAAGCACCAAGACTGAATTGTGACATTAGGATTGTGGTTATTTGCCCCCGGCATCAGAATAATTGCCCCGTGTATCTGAACAGTTGCCTCTGGCATCAGAAATATTGCCACCAGTGTCCGACTATCAGATCATCTGCTCTGTCTGTGTCCGTGTTTGTCCGTGTTTGCTGAAGTCTAGTTCATCGCTGTTCGTACAAGTCGCACCCACCGTTTCTTCTGTTGTACAGTTCGAAATTATGTTCACTAAAGTTCAAGCACATCATGATCGCCATGCCAGTGTTGTTTCATTTGGTTCCTGATTCAGATGTCCCAAAGTTGGACACCCTCCGCAGAAGAGTGTGCACATCCTGGAAGAACCTGGTCTGCGCCCCCTGGTCGTTCGCCGCAAGTTGAGTCCGTCGAAGTCCTATGCGGGACGCGTCCGCCGTTTCCTTGTTTTGTTCTAGTTCCTCATGACAAGACTACAGAATCAACCATCTTCACTTCAGATCCTTCTGGTTCCTGGTTGCATCGGAGATCCATCTTCACCTCAGATCCCTTGAAGTCTTGCTGGCCCTTGGAGTGCTGCAGCATTGTCCAGGTCGTGGTAGTCCTCCAGTGAATTCTTCACCACACATCTCCTGGTTTCTCTTCTGCCTTGGCAGCCCTGGAAGTGGGTTTTGGCTGAGGAATCCTTTGCATCCAGTGCTGAATCCAACAGCCCGTAAGTGGGTTCATTCCAGGAACCAGCTTCTCTGGTTCTTTCTTTCCGGCAGCCTTGGAAAGAGAGGGTTTTGCCAAGAAACCTATGGTCTGTTTACAAAACCTTTCACCACCCCAGTGGTCTTAACTAGGTCTGTGCTGGGAATTATGTCTAAGTGTTCTACGGTTCTGTTGTACTTCCCTTGTAGCTACAAATGGAGAATGATGGTGCACATGAAGACTTCAGACATTTGGACTTTGTGATGATTCTGTGGTCATTGTAAAACCAGATACTCTGGGTAGTAAATAGAACCTGATTCCCATCTAAGTACCAATTTTACATACAGGTTTCTGCTAAGAAATGCTAGAGTATAGTGGCAGTAGGCCAAGGTGCATCTCAAAATACTGTTGGTAATTATTTTAGAAGTGTTAGGTAAAAGTAATTCTGTTCTCTCTATCGCCCTGTTGTTGTGGTGCCTACCTCTCTTCTGACTGTGTCTCTCTACCTGCTGGTACTGAATAAACGTCCTGCGGGCATTGAATCTCTTGGATGACTCCTGCCTCTCCTTGTCTGGGTAACTTTCATCTTATCCATGATAATTTGGACCTTGGTGTTCCACTCACTCATTCCACCCTCTTCAGAGCTGAGCACCACACATGAGAAAATATTTTGGCGTAGTCGGCAGGATTCGAGCCTGTGAGGGGGAACCCCAATGGATTTCCATTCTAAGGGGTTAAAAGTCTGGGGCATCACAGAAATAGTTTGGGGTTTGCATTGTCCCAGGGGTCCACGTGTTCTGCTGTGGCTTCAGGGCTTCAGGGTGAGGGTCCCTATAGTGCCCCTAGACAAGCACTAGGCAGGGCTGTTAGAAAAAAAAAGGAAGAAAAAGTTTTTTTTCTCTCCCTGCCGTTTGCCTGCTCCATTCCACCCCCCTATCCCAGAGCAGGCAGTGGGAGAGTGGGCACCCACATGCTAGAACCGCTGTCCCTGGCCAGCACATGGTGCCCTGTAAAGCCCCTGGACATTTGTGTGACACGAGCTCGGGGTCCCAGAATCAGAACCCTGAACTCTGTTTCAAACAGGCTTTCAGCCGTTTTAGAGGAGTATCGTGCTAGGCTGTGGAGTGTAATGGAGACTGGGCCTACCTGAGTTTGGTTGAAGCCGTGCCATTGACTCTGCCTGGTGCCTCCTCCAGCCAGTGAAGATCCCTGCTGCTGCTCCTGGTGTTCCTGTTGGTACTGTGCAGTCAAGTCCGACAGTCCTTCCCGAAGAAAAAAAAGAAGATTTTGGCCGTTTGCTGTGGTTTAGGCTTATGAGACCCTTCATTTTGTTATTTTGGCCCTCCTGGGTAATTTCAAAGTTAATTTCGGTCCCTCGTCAACGGCTGTTACCAGAGTCAAATCACCGGTCATCCTGTCGGCCGTCTGAGGCCCTCTGACATCCTACCTACTACCTGAGTTCTCCCTCCCTCTGCCAGCTAGACCTCCCACCTCCGGTCTGTTTCCTCTGGTCCCGGTGGTGTGCGGTGAGTCAGATGGTAGCACAAGGAAGCGTGCTGGCCATCCATCTATTGAGGATACTGTGTTTTTTTTTTAATTAATTTGTTAGCGCTGTAGGCTCTGAGGAAAGTGGCAGAGCGCCGTGGGTCAGGGAGAAGGGACCCAAAATGAATATTTATTAGGGGCAGGCTAGCAATGCCTACAGGGAGGGGCCAGAAAGCGAGGCCATATAGGAGGCCTGTTTAATATTATTAAAAGGGGTGGCAACCTGGGTCTAAGTGACAGCAGGATCTCAGAGAGCCTGAGCAGATTAAAGGGGTACTGCCACTTTTGGCCACAAAAAAAGATTTAAGGGGCACCAGGCCCAAGGTAAAAGGGCACCCGGCCCACAGTTAAAAGGGCAGCAGGCCCAGATTAAAGGGAGGGCTATCAGGCCCAGAATCAAGCAGGGCACCAGGCCCCAGGCAAAAAGGGCACCAGGCCCACTGTCCAAAGGGCACCAGGCCCATTTTGGAGAATGCCAGGCCTGAGGTAAAAAGGGCACCAGGCCACAGTTAAAAGGGCACCAGGCCCACTGTCCAAAGGGCACCAGGCCCATTTCAGAGGGTGCCAGACCCACAGTATTTCAGGCACCAGACCTGTAGTAATAAAGATCCCCAGCCTAGTGAGTAAGGGCAAGCCAGCCCAGTGGTAGTAAGGGCAGCACCGGCCTAGTGAGTAAGGGCAAGCCAGCCCAGTGGTAGTAAGGGCAGCCCAGGCTTAGCCAGTGAAGGCAAGTCAGCCCAGTGGTAGTAAAGGCAGCCTAGGCCTAGCCAGTGAAGGCAAGCCAGCCTAGTAGTAAGTAGGGCATACAGGCCCCATAGCAAGTAAGGCAGTTAGGCCTCCAGTGTTGAGGGCAACTGGTATAGTGGCAAGTGGTACACTCTAGTAAAGTAATTGGGGCATCCGTAGCCAAGGTTTAAGGGTTGCCAGATCCTATCCAGAGAGGCCCTGAAGTCAGAAAAGGGTCCCATCAAGAATGCTTAGCTCACAAATACTGCAAAGTGACTAACTGTACTGTTTATGCACCTGTTTGTTGCTCCAGCATCTGAAAGACAGTTAATTGCTAAAAGCACCAAGACTGCATTGTGACATTAGGATTGTGGTTATTTGCCCCCGACATCAGAATAATTGCCCTGTGTATCTGAACAGTTGCCCCTGGCATCTGGACAATTGCCCTGTGCATCTGAATGATTGCCCCTGGCATCTGGACAATTGCCTGTGAATCTGCATGATTGCCCCTGGCATCTGAACAATTGCCCCTGGTATCTGAAAAATTGACCCAGGCATCTGGACAACTGCCCTGTACATCTGAATGATTGCCCCTGTACATCTGAACAATTGCCCCACCAGTAAATAATTGCCCCAAAAGTTATAATTTGCCTCTTCTCCTGGCAAATTATCTGGTCACCATGCAGTTCTCCTGGTATGGTGGGAATGTGTATATAATAGTTACATTGCGGCCAACGTATAGGGACAGTCTCAATCTTCTACCACACTGATGTTCCATGGTGTGGTCTGCTGTTCTACATGTCCAGAATCAGTCTCTACCTGGAGGAAGACACCTTCATCATCATTCTTCACCCGAAAGTGTCTGACTATCAGATCATCTGCTCCATCCATGTCGTTCGCCAAAGTCGAGTTCGTCGTCATTCGTACAAGTTGCACCCGCCGTTTCTTCTGTTCTACAGTTCGAAGTTACGTTCACCGAAGTTCAAGTGCATCATGACTGCAGTGCCAGTGTCGTTTCATTTGGTTCCTGATCCAGATGTCCCAAAGTTAGTCGCCCTCTACAGAAGAGTGTGCACATCCTGGAATAACCTGGTCTGTACCCCCAGTCGTTCGCCGCAAGTCGAGTCCCTCGAAGCCTAGCGCGGGACACATCTGTCGTTTCCTTGTTTTGTTCTAGTTCCATATGATAAGACTTCAGAATCAACCATCTTCACTTCAGATCCTTCTGGTTCCTGGTTGCATCGGAGATCCATCTTCGCCTCAGATCCCTTGAAGTCTTGCTGGCCCTTGGAGTGCTGCAGCATTGTCCAGGTCATGGTAATCCTCCAGTGGATTCGTCGCCACGCATCTCCTGGTGTCTCTTCTTCCTTGGCAGCCCTGGAAGTGGGTTTTGGCAGAGGAATACTTTGCATCCAGTGTTGAATCTGACATCCCATAAGTGGGTTCATTCCAGGAACAATCTTCTCTGGTTCTTTCTTTCCGGCAGCCTTTGAGAGAGTGTGTTTTGCTGAGAAACCTATGGTCTGTTTACAAAACCTCTCACCACCCCAGTGGCCTTAACTAGGTCCGTGCTAGGAATTGTGTCTAAGTGTTCTACGGTTCTGCTGTACTACCCTTGTAGCTACCAAGGGAGAACGACGGTGTGCACGAAGACTTCAGACATTTGGACTTTGTGATGATTCTGTGGTCACTGTAAAACCAGATGCTCTGGGTAGTAAATAGAACCTAATTTCCATCTAAGTACCGGTTTTACATACAGGTTTCTGCTAAGAAATGTTAGAGTATAGTGACAATAGGCCAAGGTGCATTTCAAAATACTGTTGGTAATTATTTTAGAAGTGTTAGGTAAAAGTAATTCTGTTCTCTCTATCGCCCTGTTGTTGTGGTACCCACCCCTCTTGTGACTGTGTCTCTGTACCCACTGGTACTGAATAAATGCCCTGCGGGCATTGAATGTCTTGGACGACTCCTGCCTCTCCTTGTCTGGGTAACTTTTATCTTATCCACAATAATTGGGACCTTGGTGTTCCATGCACTCATTCCACCCTCTTCAGAGCAGAGCACCGCATATATGTAGTAGTAGTAGTAATGATTTTTATTCATTTCATAAATGAACAAGGTAATTTCCCATTGAGTAATGCTCATTTACAAAGTACGCCATACATTCGTCATGGTTACATATGTGTTTAAAAAAAAATTACTATACAAATCTATATATAAAATACTTAATAAAAAGGGATAACATAGTTTATACAGAGACAATTAAATTGCAGAACAACATAATATCTTCTTATTACAACATAGGTAAAACATAGAAAAATACCCTACTACAACAACGTTATCACACTACAATACTTCAATCAAGTCAATATAGGTGCTATCAGATGGACTACATCCACCACAGTTATCCTGACTCTGTTGCTATACAACAGTTTCTTAGGCTTACTGCTTGTGAGCAAAACCAGTCCTGCATTTTTTGCCAGCTGATTCTAATACCCTGTGGTCTGAGGTAACTTGATAAATTATTCTACACCCTAGACCCAATGTATGAAATAATAGTACAGCCAGACTTAGTTCTATTATTTGGCATTTCGAATTCCAGATACTGAGTTGATCTCAAGCCAGTTTTTGTTTGTCTAATTTTTAACTCATCATAAATATAATCTGGCAAAACATCATTAACTCTATTATACATTATTTTACATATATGCATGTTCCTTCTAAGGTCTAAGTGCAGCCAATTTAATTCTTGATAGAGTTTGCAATGATGTGTACACCAGGGTGCGTTTAATATATACTTTGCCAATCAATTATATATAATATCAACCTTCCTTAAATCAGTTTTTGAAGCCCCACTGTATATAACATCCATGTAATCTATTAATATTATCAGGTATTATATGTGGTAATGTGTACTACAATGTCACTGACCTATTCTTCATGATACCAATAGCAGCTGTCAGAAACGCACACTACCATAAGTATCCTGTGATGTGGTCAAACAGCAAGTGGGCATCTGCTGAAACGACGACCCACTTGCAGCTACTGCCCTGACGGCGAGGGTGTGGGGTTGGCAACTGAATATGGAGGGTCGCGAAAAGGCAACACGATGTCCCGTGTATATACACATGCGGATGGGGGGGAGTGAGCCTGCCGAATGAGGGGTGGGAGGTTTGTGAGGGGTGGTGCCGCAGGTTGCTGGCGAGTGTGGCATGGTGGGGTGGGTGCTGGCCTGGGGTGGCAGGGGTGCAGGGTTCAGGACCGGTCACCAGTAGTTTTTATTGTGCCCGGCTCGACACAGTGTTTTTTTTTATATGATATGCACTCCTTGAAGTTGAGAATCTTAGTTTAGGGGAGTGGGGGGTGCAGGGGGCACAGCCCCCCACATAAATACAAGAATATGATTTGTTTTGCACCACTTTCACTGGCACCAGGATTCCACATCGCAGAAATTCAATTTTGGTGATATGGAGTTGTGATAAGGGCATTCGGCATTCCGAATTAGCCCTTATCACATGGAACCCATTTCTATACACACCATGGACACAGACCAATCAATGACTGTATCTACTTTGCATGGCTCTGCTGCTGCTTACTATGTATTGCACGCTGATGATATGCAGCTCCAGCGGGAGGAACATCAACTACTGTGCCTTTGCCAGGACACATAGTGATCTGTCCCCATTTGGCTTTCCTTTCCTTTCCTCACACAGAGGCAACGGTGAATGTCTCAGACGTGCACTGCTGTCTTGCCTCTCACTATTATGTCACTGTGGTGATTCCTAGCATGTGTGTCTGTTTGTGCATCTGAAACACCAGGAGTGGAAAGTTCACATGACCCACTGTGTCACACAGTGTGGGCATATGGTGGCAACGGAGCACCACAATGACACTGTCCAATGGGTGCAGGGAGGTTCACAGGGCAGGTGGATGTGTATAGTTTCCACACCCAGTAATTGTCAGTACTGATGGTTTCATGCAAACCCATAGCGATTGCTACAGACAGAACTTCACAGTCATTTCACACAGAAACCGCAACTTGAGGCTGCCATCAGAAGCATGTCGGTGCTGAACAGCGCCACAGACAACTTGGCTTGCACTTCCACCCCCTTCCTAGAAACCCAAAAATGCATTTGACAGCTGAAGCATTCTGTCCACTTCTCATACCAAGAGCCTGTAAGTAATGATGCTTGTCCTGAGGCACTGAGCTACAAGCATTTCTGTATCTTTGTGCCTGTGAAATAACGAGAGGGGAATGCACACACGACCCACTATGTGGCACATGGCAGACATATGCTGGCAACTGACTGGCCCCATGACACTGTCCAATCAGTGCAGGGAGGTCCACTTGGGGTGGGTTGGTGGGGAGACAGTACAACAGTTGTCCTGACATACAGTACCTGTACAGCAGCAGCATAGGACACTGTGCTCGGGAGGATGTCACTGTGTGTTCTGCCTTGCAGATACATGCCTCTGATTGCAGGGGGGGATGGAACATGCTGTCCCACATAGAGGTCCATATGTGTTCTGGCTTGGGGATGTATGCCTCTTTGGGGCAGGGGCTCTCACAAGGCACATGATTCTGGCTGTCATTCCTAAATGACTGCATACCATTGCAGAGTGGCTGAGCCACAAGACTACTTTTTTGTGTGACTGTGCAACACGGGGATGGAAAGAGAGACACAAGCCACTAAGTGCTACCCTGCAGATACATCCAGGCAAATCTCCGGCAGCATTACAGTGCCCACACCGTGCACGGAGGTCCATGGGGCTGGTGGGTGGGGAGACAGTAGAACAAGTGTCACACTTTCTATGTAAGCCAGTATCATGACACAATGTGCCTGGGAGTATGTTGCTGTAAGTTCTGCCATGGGGAAGTGCACCTCGGGGGGGGGCATGAAGATGGCAGGAACTTCATTGACGAAACATAGGACTGCTGACACAGTGTGGTACTCCTCCAGCTCACTAACACAGGTTTCAACATGACCACGATTCACACTTCAATTCCCCTAACAATAACGAGGGCCTCACTGCCCCAGGATACTACTCTAGGGATCATCACCCTGACTGTCCGTGTATAGGAATTTAATACACGATCGGGTGATGCTCTTCTACCAGTGCTATCACTCCCTTATCTACAGCCATGTTATAAAATAAAATAGCCCACAGAAAGAAAGATTATTTCACTTTGTCTCTTGCCCTAAGGATCATAAATCAGTTACTATAGCTAGATTTGAGCTTTTTCTATTGAAAAAATTGGAACTCAAACATAGAAACAACCATTCAGCAGATGTGAACACCACCTACCCATGTAAAATGGGCTTTAATGAAAGCCTGCATCATATTATCCTCCAATGTCCCCTATATAAAAAAGTGAGGTCTATTTTTTTTAGATAACTTAATTAAACTATTCTGATCTAATTTGTTTATTAATTTTATTACACCCTTCAGAGCAGAAGCAAGCAAAAGCTCTTGCTAATTTCTTCAAAGCCTTTATTAAACAGTGTAAAAAAAGTTATGCCCATGAAGGTGGCAGCTTAAACCTGATGGGTTAAGTTCTGCTGTGTTTTGCATTTTTTTTGTCATCATATGTTCATATGACTGTTCTAGTAAGAAATAAAGCTTGATGCATTTTATGCTCTTGGGCCATCAATGTATCATAAAGGATTATCAGTCCATATGTCAAAGTAGGTGGGCAGAAAGGACCCAAGTCTGACCTTCTGCACGGTCTCTTATCTAACTTTAGGCATTAACTAATCTTATTGCTCTATATATCTTACTATTAAATATTACCTAGTTAAGGGTTTAAATGATTAAATGTTGGATTATGTCACCTAAGGGTTTTATTAGATAACCAATGTTACACAGATATAAGAACCATAACTGAGTTATAAGAAAAAATTATTTACCATAGTAATCTTTTTTCTTCCAAGGGATACCTCAGTATTCTTGACTATAGTAGTTAGCCAGCTGGGTTCAGCTGGCACCAGAGGAAGAGTTTTTGTAAATGATTAAAACTAAACTACCCATCAGATTGTAGTAAGAGATTACTGCCTGTAGGTTGTGCTGCTTGCTAGTCAGATACTTTTCAATGCTCAAAGGGGCAAAAGGCCCCAGTCTAAACTCTATGACTAAGGAAAAAAGAACAATCTATGAAAAAGAACCAGAAAAACACCAAACTGCCCAAGGCAAACAATAAACCAGTGCATGAACTGTGAAGCCATTTACCAAAAATGCTGCTCTACAAGAAAACATTTGGCCAGAGTAAAGGACTGTAGAACCTCAAACAGAGAGGTTCTGTGAGGAGAGGATGGACGGGAGGTCAAGAAAACTGAGGGGTCCCTTGGAAGAAACAAGATTACTATGGTATTGTTTTCTTCTCACCCCAGGAATTCCTCAGTATTCTTGACTATAGCAGATTACAAAGCAGTGCATTTGGGAGGAGGGAACTGAACTTACTTCAGAAACAGGTTCTGAAAAACTGCAGTGCCAAATTTGGCATCTGACTTAGACTGTACATCTAAGCAGTAGTGCTTTTTGAAAGTGCATAGAGTTTTCCAAGTAGCTGCTTTGCAGATATCAAGCAAAAGAAAATCTGTTTAAGCAGCCACTGAGGCTGCAGTGCACCCGGTAGAGTGGGCCTTGAGGCCTTGGGGAGGCAGCTTGCCAGCTTTATGTAACAAAACCAAATGCAGGAAACTATCCAGCGAGAGGTAGTTCTCTTAGAAGCTGGCTTACCTTTTCCTACCTCACCACAGGTAAGGAAAAGCTGGATATGAGAGGCCCTGAGCTCCTTAGTGTGCTCCAGATACTAGGTTGGTGCCCTCTTAATGTCAAGTCTGTGAAGCCTGCATTCACCTAGGTTAGATGTGTCTGTAAAGAAGGCAGGTAGGGAGATAGACTGGTTGAGGTGGAACTCCAAAATTGCTTTGGAAAGGAATTTCCTATTGGTTCTGAGAACCACTTTGCCTCTGTGGGAGACACTGTAGTTGGGTTCAGTACAAAGAGCCTGTAGCTCTGAAATTTTTCCTGGCAGAAGTAATTGATGCAAGGAATACTGTTTTCTAGGTAACATACTTTAAGTCTGCTATAGCTATTGGTTCAAATGGGGCATCCATTAACATGGCTATACACAGGTTCAGATCCCAGGGAGGGACAGGTTCCCTATGTGGGGGCTGAAGATGCAGCAGACTGTTAAAGAATTTCTTAAAAATGATGTGAGAAATAACATATTTCTCTTTGCCCACTGAAAGGTAAGCTGAAATTGCTGCCAGGTGAATTTTCAGAGAGGAGGCTCTCAGGCCCTAGGCCTGCAGGTGCACCATGTAATCCAGAGTAGAGGAGTGGCTCAACTGCATGGGATTAATTTGTTCATCTTTACACCAGAAAGAAAATCTCTTCCAATTGGAGGCATAAGTCTTTTTGGTGCTATGCTTTTTAGCCAGCCTGAGGATTTTCAGGACCTGTTCTGAATACTGAGAGTCAGAGAACTCTAGCTCCTCAAGTACCAGGCTGTGAGGTGAAGTGACTGGATGTTAGGGTATGGGACTGCCTTCTGAGGCAGGGGCAGGAGACTGTGACTGGAAGGCAGACACATAGGCCACTGCATGGATAGGTGGAGAAGCTGGGGTATCAAGGCTGTCTCGCCCAGTCTGGGGCTATTAGTATCATTGTTGCAGGCTGATTCCTGACTTACAGGAGTACTCTGGCAATCAGGGGAAATGGGGATAATTCATACAGGAACTTCCCCAGACAGACAAGGTGCAAGGCATCCACTGGCACTGTCCCCAGTGCCAAGGGTCTGTAACTATATAATGGGAGCTGATGACTGAGCTTGGAGGTGAACAATTCTTTTTCTGGAGTGCCTCATCTCCTGAACACTGTTCTGGGTCCACTCGTGGTGGCCCTGGCTGATATGGCTCAGAGAGTCTACAAGGACATTGTCCTTGCCTGGCAGGTGAATGGCCAGGTGCACAGCTCTGAGCTTGAGGAGGTTTATATGACAGCTGGATTCCATGGGGGACCATACTTCACTTATGGATTCATCCTCCAGATGGGCCCCCCATCCTAGGAGGGAGGCATCTTTTGTGAGGACCATGGAGGGCTCCCTCTGCTGGAAGGGAACCTTTTCCCTCAGAGTCTGCCTGTCTTCCACCAGTCCACAGCTTGCAGAAGTGTCTTTGTGACTGGAATTAGCTTTGACAGGGAGTCTCTTTTCTTAGACCAATTCACCCTGAGGTGGTATTGAATGTTCTTCATTTGGAACCTGGCACCTGGAACCACTGCTGTGGTAGAGGCCATGTGGCCTAGTAACCTTAAGTGTCTGGCTGGTTTTGGCTGGCCTAGCACAAACAGATCTGCTAGGGACTGGAGATTCTGAATCCTTTCCAAGGGAAGCTGAGCCTTTCCCTGCTAGGTGTCCAGTTCCACTCCAATGAGCTCCAGTATTTGGACAGGTTCCAACTGAGACTTCTACAAGATGATCAGGAACCCCAGGGACTCCAGGGTGAGCTGAGTAAGCTTTAGGGAGTTTTTGAGCTGTTGTGGAGTCTTGTCTATCATGATGCAGTCATCCAGGTAAGGGAAAACTGAGACATGCTGTCTCCTGAGGTAAGCTACCACTACAGTCAGTCACTTTGTGAAAACCTTGGGTGTTGTGGTAAGGCTGAAAGGCAGTACTGTAAACTGGTAGTGTCCAGAAGGCAGTTTGAATCTGAGATACCTTCTGAGTGAAGGTCATATGTGAAAATAGGCATCCCTGAGGTCTAGGGAGGCAAGCCAGTCTCCCTGCTGCAAGGAAGGAATGACCACTGAGAGGGTGACAGTTTTGAACTTTGGTTTGCTCAGATGCTTGTTTAAGTATTTAAGGTCCAGAATAGGTTGCCTGTGCCTGTTTTTCTTCAGGGTGAGAAAGTATCTGGAGTAGAGGCTCTTTCCCAACTGGGAGGGGGATACTCTCTCTACTGCATTTTGTGACAGGAGGGACTTCACCTCTAATTCCAGCAGAATCTTTTCTGTTGGCGTGAGAGGTTTAAAACTTCTGTGACACTGCTAAGTGGGGAATTTTTTTAACTGCAGGGTAAGACCTTGGCCCACTACCTCCAGCACTGACCTGTCTGTGGTGATGCTTTGCCAATTGTGGTGGTAGTGGGTGAGCCTTCCTCCTACTGGGAGAGGGGAGGGAACTTGCGCATTCCCATCAGTTTTGTTTGGAATGGGTTTTGGTGGAATGGGCAGGGTCAGAATGCTTCTGGGTTCTTCTGCCTCTTCCCCTAAAGAAACCTCTCATTTGAGAGTAGTCCATTGACATAGGCATGGGCTTAGATAGAAAGCTCTATGTTAGTAACCCTTGCCTCTGACTCCCCTTCCCTTGGGCTTGTAGGAAGTGGAGACTTTTTCCTTAGCTGCATTGCTGTTTTAGGTGGTTTTGTATTCATCCACCTTTTTCATATAGGCTTCAGTTTTATCTCCGAAAAGTGAGTTGTTCTCATAGGGAAAATCCATGACCTTATTATTGGTATCCTGAGTAAGATTAGTACTCCATAGCCAAGTAAGTCACCTAAGAGAGCTAGCATGTGCCAATGCCCTGGAGGCGGTATCGTTTGTATCCACAGCCATGTGAAATTGATACATGGTGGCATCCAGGGCAGCTCATACTGTTTCAAACAGGTCCTGAGCAATGATGTCAGGGAGCTTCTGGCTAATAGCCAGAACAGCATTCCATAGAGCTTTTTGGTACTGTGCTGAGTATGCCATATATGTGGCCAGGGTAATCAGCAGGGAGGCTGTAGTATAAGATTTCTTGCCCATGGCGTCCAGTTTTCTGGACTCTTTTTCAGGATGCTGTGATGATAAGGGTACTTTAGCCTTGTCATAGGCTGCCACTTGCACCACACCTTCTTGATCAGGATGTGTACAAAGGTAGTCAGCATTATTCATATGAAGCTGGTACTTTTTCTCAGTATTCTTTTCCACCCCTTGGATGGACATCATGCTTTGTAGCAGTTTAAAAGTCACCTTACAATTGACTTATGGACTTGCAAGAGCAATTTCTTGGGGGAGGGAGACCCATCTTGTCTAAAAGGTCTGCCTCCTCATCCTCTTCAGAGGTTTCTTGAATGGAGAGGTTAAGGGTGTCCACCATTTGTTGGACAAAAGTGTAGTGAGAGGTGAAATCCTCCTGACCTGATAAGAGGGAATCAAATTCCTGGTCAGGGGATTCACCTAGCTCTATCCCATCCTCCTGTTCCTCTTCATTTTCATTATAATAAAACCCCTGACCTAGGTCAGGTTAAATGGAGCAGGGGTAGACAGCCCAGGTGGGTCTATGAACAGGTTGCCCATAGCCTGGAAAATTTTATACATTTGTCAATCCTTTGCCAACTCCTCAGAAGGCACATTTTGATTTGTCACTGGAGTCTCTCTTTGCCTTTCGGCTGAAGGGGCAGTGATATGTTTTTCATTTTGTTTCTTTTTGGCAGGCACCAAATTGAAAACCTACTCGGAATGTCTTTTATGCTCAGCTTGGTCAACATTATTTTTATTAGACTTATTTTCACTGGGGTCCTTAGACAAGTTGTGATTGTCAGCAATGACCACAATTAAAAATAAATGAAGCAGATTTTTATAAAATAATAAGTAGGTCCAGCTCAGTTTTAAAGTCTTTCTGACAGAAAATAAAAGTCAGGAGGTTGAAAACATTTCCCAAAGGGAGCTAAAAATGTAAAACAATCAGTCTCAAGCACTGTGGAATCATGGAAACAATTCCTAAAACTAGGTCACAAAAAGAAAAGTTGAAAATAAACAAGTTTCCCCTAAAAATGGGGAAAAATAGTAGAAGATGACTTAAAAATGAGAAGAAAATGTGTTTTTTTTAACCTCAGAAAATGTAGCTTCCTATCAGAGAATACATTGTGGAAAACCAGAAGTAACTCCTGTGAGGGAAAATTTAAACTATTCCTGGAAAGCACTGGGAGCCCCGAAAAAAACACTTAAGCCGGATAAAAATGTAAAAAAAAAAAAAATCAACGTTAAGGCAGTAAAAGTGACAAGTAATACACTATAAACAGAAAAAAACTTCCTTCAAGTGAAGAGACAGAGAGAAAGTCTCCGAGCCAACTGTCCACTGCAGGCGGAGAAAAGAATCTGACTAGCAAACAGCACAACCTACAGGCAGTAATCTCTTACTACAGTCTGATTGGTAGTTTAGTTTTAATCATTTATACATAAACTCCTCCGGGGCCAGCTGAATCAAGCTGGCTTACTGCTATAATCAAGAATATGGAGGGATTCCTGGGGTAATAAAAATGTATTTCTATTTTTAGCATGTTTTTAAATGTTTGTAAAGACTGTGTGCTAATTGAATAATAAACTTTGACTTGACTAGATTAAAAATGGCACAGACCATCATGGAACAAACTAAGGTGGAACTGGAACAAAATTCAGTAAAAAATGTATCTCAAAATTTATTTTCTTTAAACTGTGTAGTTTTTCATATCTCATTATATGGTATGAAAGTGATGATGGCACAGTATAGCAGTAGTAAAAATAAATATAGTATCTCTGCATTGAGATCCCATTCCTTTAAATTAGTTTCCTATTTTGGGCTCACCATGACCAAAACTTGTATGGGCCATTTGGCTGGTGGACTCTGTGTGCTAGCTTGAGGTAACAGCTCTAGCACACAGAGTCAAAACAGGTACAGTATATGTGGTGTGTTGTTGTTGGCAGCCTCTGCAGCTTGTTTGTTAGACTTTTGAATACCTTATGATCCAGCTTAAAGCCTACTGTATGGATCAATTAGTGGCACATCACCTCTTGGCCAGAGAGTTATGGGTTATAGTCCCACACTGGGACTGGGACTGCTCATTCCATAGATGCTGGAACCTGAGGGCAGTACTAAGGGGATTCTGCACTATTGGGATGAGCTGTCCTTCAAATAAGACATTAAACAGAAGTCCCTTCTGCCCATCTCTGGTTCTGTCCAGGTGGGTATCCAGTGGGAAGTAAAAAAACTCAAGGTACTTTTAATAAGAGATGGGGATTTTCCCCAGCAACCTGGCCAACATTCCCCTTCTCATAAAACTGGTTCATACCATTGTCCAAGGCTGTACATGGGTGTTGCTATAAAAATGGCAGCCTCAACATATTTCAGTTAGTTCAATAGCAGTCTCTCAATGTTGTAAATCACTTTGGGATGCAAACTGCATGAAGAGTGCTATATAAATGATAATTTATCTGACCTCTGAGGAAAGAGACCTAGGGGTCATCATCAGTGATTCCCTAAAACAATCAAACCAGTGCAACAATTTCTACAGTAAGGAAAACAGGATGCTGGGATGTATAGGCAGGGGTACTGACAGAAGAAGGAAGGAGGTATTACTACCTCTCTGTAGATCACTGGTGAGGACCCATCTGGAGTACTGTGCCCAGTTCTGGAATTCTTAACTAAGGAAAGATAAGGGAAGGCTGGAAAAAATGCAAAGTAGGGTGACCGGAATGATTCTGGGCCATCAGGGCAGATTTTACCAGGATTGCCTCAAGGCACTGAACATGTACTCACTGGAGGTCAGATGAGAGAGGGAAAATATGATAGACACTTCAAGTTCCTAAAAGGAACACACAAGGAACACTGCAAGGAACTATTTAGCATAAGTAGCTGATCAAGAACACAGGGCACATGTGGAAACTGATGGGGAGGATGTTCAAGAGGTAAATGAGAACATTTTATTTTACAAAAAATGTGGTGGAGGCATGGAAAAATCTGCCAGCTGATGTGATGGGTGCAACAATTATTAATGGTTTCAAGCACAGCTGGGACAGAGTGAAGGGCTTAGTGGCTGCTCAGGCTGGTAGTGTTAAGGCAGGCAGCATGGGGATGCATAGTGTAGGACAGAACCCTGTATGGACAACAGGTCCCAAGTTCACTCGGGTTTATGGGAAGACTGGATGGATCAATGGTCTTTTTCTATCATCTTTATCTCTGTTTCTTTTTCTTCTTCTTTTCCTTAATTCCTTCATTAGCCTGTATTTTCAATGTTGCCTTGAATTATGGATGCATGAGTAACTTTGTGTTTCTTTAACACTTGGCTTTACAGCCAACAGACTTTCAGTGTAACCCTTAATTCAGTGCTATTGTATCACATTTCTGGCCCTATATAGTTGCACAAAATAACTGGCGTATTCTAAAATCTGAAAATAAAATCAGACATAGACTGTCCTACAAATTAGACCTTTCTTTTGGCATACATAATTACAAAGGAAGTGTTGATCTCCTTTTTTGCATAAAACAAAATAGAAATAAAGAATTGTAAAATCATCAGATGAAAAACTTGCAGTAGATAATTTTGAAGTCAGCAAAAATATCCACCACACATTACACAGAGATGATAATTTCTACTGTTCAATAATGAAAAAAATAGGACATTCTTTATTCTAGTTGAATGTCAGTAGCACAGCTTTTCAGGACCTAAAAATTAGCCTTTTGAGGCTCTGTTAAGTGTGGACTTCAAAATATATGTTTTCAATGAAGTACAGCATTTATGCCAGTCTTCATTAACTAGATTTGCTACCAAAGCTTCATTCACTGCAACGCTGACAATAAAAATATCCTGTATTCCTAGGCTTTTATGTAGTTTATAAATCATTGCTTTAGCAGAAAATTACCTTTGACCTTGGCTGAAGTCAAAAACTATATATATGTATTCACTAGAATGTCTTGATTCACTTCACAATGAGCACTTGGATTTTTGACAAAGCTGCAACAAATTGCCACTATGTCAGTCATCCAGCATTGTACTTAAATGATTGTACTTAATGATATAATTTGTTCCTTATTTTCAGACTGACCTATGCTGCATTACAAGGGCACCTTGACACAAATGCAATCTGTCATAGCTAAATAACTTACAATGTTGCTGAATTCTGTAATTATGTGGACGTTACAGTTCCCATCTTGCTATATCATAAAACTGTTTGGTGAACATATAAACTCTGTGCTGGAAGATGTAAAAAGAGGAGAGAACAAAACAGCTAGCTTACATAGAATATATATATATTTTTTTGTTAATAGGACAAAGAACCTCAGCACAAAAGCATTGAATCAAAGTTTATCTAGAAAAGCTATTGGCAGCAAAGCCAGGTTTCAGAGAACTATACAATCACACATACTCCAATAATGCAAAGCATCATGGGATGTATATGCAAGACACTATGAAATAATTTAGACTGGTTCTGGTTTGAACAGTAGTGCATGGTGCCAAATGGCCTCTCATACACACTGCAAAGGTAGAAAACAGAAGGCACAGACATGCGCTATATCCTTCTGAGGATTCATCAGTGTGCCTCATTGGTTTCAACCCAGGGGATAATGAATCAACCCATATGATTGTCCTACAGGTATGGGTCATGGTGAGCCTATAATAGGAAAGCAATCTAAAAAGGTAACCTCAGTACAAAAGCAATGAGGCAAGGGTTACCCAGAAAGGACACTGGCAACAAAGTTAGGTTTCAAATAACTACACCACCACACACACCTGAATACACCACGGGCCAGTTCATTCTGAAAAAGGGAATTGTGTTACTGTAGATTATAATCCTTAGGAATGTTTGGACTTCAAAATATGCTACTAATGACTCACTTTGCTTGTCTGTCCTTTGTGCTATACTTGTCATCTATAGTTCACCATGTGATTTCAGAAATGCCAGTATGAATTACTTTGGACTACAATCACAGCATACCCATTTCATGAAATTTACTAGGCTTGCCAGTTTGGCCTAGTGTTTGCAGCTAATGACAATCCACCAAATGCTTTAATAGTACACTTGAAACATGTGACTCTCTTTTTGTTTGAGGGTTTTGAGCAAATAGCGATGAGAAACAATTAGTCTTGCAATTTATGATTAAATTATGAAATTAAATATATACTGAGTGGTTATATGTTTTCTTTGTAGATGAAAAAGCTGCTAGCAAACTTGCCAAAGAAGTGATTCTTTTTATTCTCCATTCATTGGGAAAGAATTGAATCTGGTAAATATTTATATTTATGGGGCGGTGGATTACAATTCTTGATAAGTAAACACTGCTGGCTAGGCTAAAAAGTTTTTTTCTTTATATTTGTTCAAATAAGGGATAAATTGCCCCCCACCCACCCATTTAAGGCAACAGTTAACCTCTCAGTGAGTTGAGGGACTGAGAAGCTAAATTTATATGGATGAATTATAATGCAGGTATGTGACAAAGGCTTCAGAAGAATTGTTAATGACAAAAATGCTCATATACCTAATAGATTGTTATGATTATGTGTTGCAGGAGGATATTCAATGAACTTTAATTCCAATGGTAAATAGGACACTTACCTTTTTCTGAACCATAAGTTTGATCCACTTGCAAGTTTGGCATAAAATTCTAAAATGTTTAACTATATGTTATATAATGGACTATTTAAACATTTTTTTTTTATTTAGATGTATGCCATTTCCTGAAGAAGTAACGATAGTTACAAAACATTAAAAAAAAAAATAGTAAATCATGGTATCAGTAAAATAAATTTAATTGGTGAGTGATACGGTAGTGTGTTTGTTGTGAATTTTCCAGACAAGAGATAGTCTTCTCTTCTGAAAAAAAAATGTTTTTTTAGTTATTTACAGGATCCAGGTATTTCTAAGGCAGTTTTTGTTTGGCTTGCAAATGTAGCACCTTCATTTCAGTTCATGATGAACTTTTTTATTAGATTTGTGTAAAGAGACTTTATATTTGTTGTAGCCATGTAACAAATAAGAATGATAATAAATGCTGTGGGCAAGATTTTCTAATAACCACATCCCTTTTTTGGCTGCAGGTGCAAGACCTCCATATGGGACTGTTAGACCACCTAAAAGGTAGTCTTACTTCCAAGTACAATTGCTACAACTTGCTCCCCCCCCAAAAAAAAATGATGCATGTGTCTAAATTTGATGCATGCATCATATAAAGTGAAAAGTGTCAAAAACGCATTGGGATGTTTCAAAATTGGCCACAAGCATCCTGACACATTTGCAGGTATGCAGCTCATGTCAGAAACATGGATGCCAGTGCTACGTCCCCACATTTGTACATCCTGACATATGTCTATGAGTCCATGATGTAGCTGCAATGATTGATTCATTATCTGTGACCTGCTTTTCATATATTGCCAGTTGGTTTCTATGGTCATTTCATGCTTTACACATTGGGCTTGATTCTTAAAGGTTGATGGAGGGCTTGCACAAGCCCTGCATCAAATCTTGCACTGCTCCAATACACATTGCAGCACCTTGTACCCAATTCACAAAGGTCACACACATTTGCAGCACTTTACCCCCTTTACAGCACTTTGTGCCAAATATTTGTTGCAAACCCCATTAAAAGGTCTGCAAAATTCAACCAGCAAAAGCTGGTCTAACTGGTAGTATGTGGTGTATGGGATCGAGAATCTGAATTGCGGCCAGGGAATGCTGCAAGCCCCACGCACCATGTGTTCGGTGCACCTGGGGCTTGTGGCATTCCAACATTTTTCAGCATTGAGCCCATAGCCCATTGTTTTTAAATCACTTTTGCATGACTTGTGTGATTTCACTTTGATGTATTTCTGTGCACTCACTAATAGTTCTCTTGGGTAAATAGGTCTTGCAAATGTTGCTAAGGATTTATGGTTTACCTTATTTCTGCTGTGTCTTATGTGCCACTCCCTCTTGTTATATGGTAAAGTCTGAAGAACGTACTAGACTTGGAATTCCATCAAACAGAACCACACCTTTTTTCTACTTCAGCATGGAATGGCTAGCTGCCCTACAAAGGATTTGGTTTCAAACTCCGAGCCCCCTGACCTGCTCTACTTAAATCTTCTAAACTCTAGATCTGTGAATCCAACAAAATCATGAGGGATTGAGATGGCTTTGAAGTTCCCTCCTTGGAATAAACAATATAACACAATTTCAAAAAAGTACCTTTTTTAACAAGTTAGTTTTGCATTCTGACTTCCAACATTATTAAGTCTAACTACTGTAACAATGTTATGCATTTGAGAACGTCAACTTCTTTAACAGCATGCAGTTACCTGTCACTTGTTCTTTAGCTCTCAGAAAGTGAACAGAGGGTGTAATAGCTTCTGAAATGAGTCAGTGAAATCAAATCAAATGATGGTACTAAGCCTAATAAGGATTTGCTTCTGCCACTTGTCCATGATATTTAGAAGCTGTTTCTCAGGATCTAAACTAAGGTGAATCAGCTCACTTCTAGAGTAGTGCTAACACAATCATGTAAATTTAAGAGAAGGATAGCAAACTATGTACTTTATGTAGCACATAGAGATAAATCCATTCTAACAATCAAGAGAAATGAATAGAAAAATAAATGGTATACTATATATAGCATGTAGAAATAAAACCATGACTAACACTGCAACAAGTGACTTAACTATTCCAACACTTTGAGCAATTAGATGGGTGCTCAATTAACACATACAGTATCTTATGGCACTGCTATTTTCACAGAAGTACTTATGACATGCCAAAAAGTTACATTTTTACAGAGGTTAATGAGACATACTGTATTTTTAACATTTATGACCATTATTTCAATATTTTATTTGATGATTTTCAATGCTATCAATGAATAAGTAGTAACAGTTTCTTAATAGTACTTATTGGTTGATACTGAGAGATAGAAATTGTTTTTAGTACAAATGTAGAACAAAAACACATTTCTGGTGAAATACATGTCTCTAAGTGCCCCATGTTTTGTAGGAGTGAGCTGAAATAAGTAATGTTCATCTTCCACCAGTTAACTGACTGGGAGGCCTTGTAGTATAAGTAAGTTATAGCTTGATGCTAAGGGATTGTAACATTTCTTCTAGAATATTCAGTAATGCTCATCACAGTTTAGTTTCCAGGAACTATAGGCTGACCATAAATGTCTAAAACAACTAGCAATACAAAATAACCAAAATTAGTAGATCTCCATAAAAGGATGTTCTAGAGAACCCAGTCAAACACTTTTGTGAGATACTCTAAAGTGTGGGATGGCTATACAGTAGTTATACACATGGGGGCAATTTTTATTTTAATTTTTTTTTTTATTTAGTTATTTAACCAGGTGAGACACACTAAGCTGAAAGTTTTTTTACAGGTGCAACATGGGAGCACAGGGAAGTTAAGTGACTTGCTCAGGGTCACACAGTATGCAACTGGAAGCTGTGGGATTCAAACCCAGGTCTGGTCTGCTGGATGTCACCAGATTTGCAGCTCAGAGCCTTAAACCACTGCGCTATACTGCCTCCCATTATGCCTCCAAATTATGGTAATAGGGAGCATTAAACCTTTTTATAATGTAAGAGGACTTTAACTGAGTGGTAGACAATGACAAGATGTACCATATACAGTTTATATTTTTGGATGCATTTAAAAATATCACAGAAATGCAACTGAAATGAATAGGAATTTCCTGTGATGTATCGTGCTGCAGCATATCTGGATATTCTACATCATGACACTGGCAACCATTGTAAACATCAGAGTGTGCTTAAAGAGAAAATTTGAATGAAGTTTTGTAGATATTCCACTGGTACAAAGATAGTGACTTAAATATCCTCCTGGAATCTTTCCAGGACTGTTTCCTGGTACAGGGGGTCACACAGCCAACCAGGGATGGTGCCATACTAAACCTAGTGCTGTCAGATGAGAAAATGTCCAAGATATAGCCATGAAGGAACCCCTTGCAGATAGCAACCACTGCACAGTATGGTTTTACCTCAGTATGGGTAAAGAAACAGTTAAGACCAAGACAAGGGTAGTGGACTTGAAGAGTGCAGACCATAGAAGAATGGATTATATACTTGTAGGGCATCTTGCAAAAATTAGGCTGGGGGTGGATGCAGAACAGAAATGGTCCATCATTAAATTGGGCATGAATGAGGCCACTAAAGGCTGTACAATGTCCCAGAGTAAAAGGTCCAGGACAAAGAGACCAAGCTAGTTCAACAAGGACATGACAGAGAAGGTGAGGTAGACAGGAAGGTTTACTCAGGGAAATCAAGAGAGGCAGGGAGAATGGTCTGGGCAGCTAAAGCTGCAAAGGAACTAAAGCTAGCACAGGTGACCAGGTAGGTGGAAAAGGACTTCTTCAGACATATGAAAGAGAGAAGAAGTAGTGAGGAGGGGATTGTTAGGATCAAGAAGGAGAGTGGATGGGCAGAAAACAGTAAAGAACAGGCCGAGGCACTGAATGAGTACTTCAGCTCTGTATTCACTAGGAAAAAAGACGGACATATGTCACAGGGGATTATTGGGGAAAGAATGGGGGGACAAAATAGATGGGGAGATCAAGGTGGCAAAGATCTTAGAAGGCCTCAGGGCCCTTTGGGTGGACACAGAACCTGGCCCTGATGGCATACACCAAAGGGTCCTAAGAGAAATGGCAGAGATATTGACGGCCCCCAGGTGGATCTGTTTAATACCTCGCTAGTGACAGGATGTGTGACTCATGCGGTACCACTTCACAAGAGTGGTCCCAAAGATGAACCTGGCAACTACAGACTGGTCAGTCTAACATCCATTATTGGCAAATTAATGAAGACCATTCTAAAAGAAAGGCTGGCAAACTATCTGGAGGTTAACGGTCTCCAGGACGATAGGCAGCATGGGTTTGTCAAAGGGAGATTCTGTCAGACAAACATGATATAATTTTTCAACTGGGTCACAAGGTTGTTAAACAAAGGCCAGGCAGGGCATGTACTGTACTATACCTGGACTTCAGTAAGGCCTTTGACTCAATGCCACATGGAAGGTTGCTTAACAAACTGATTAACCTGGGAATCTGGGACAAGCTGCTGGGGTGGGTCAGGAGCTGGGTACAAGAAAGGAAATAAAGAGTGATGGTGGGGGGGTCACCTATCCAAGCCTAGACCTGTAACCAGTGAGGTACCACAGGGATCAGTACTTGGTCCACTGTTATTCAACTTCTTTATTTGTGACATAATAGTAGGGGTTAAAAGTAAGGTCTACCTTTTCGCAGATAATACTAAGATTGGTGGGAGGGTAGACCTAGAGTAAGGGAGACAGGAACTCAGGGTGGATCTGGCCAGACTAGAGAAATTGTCTGGAACCTGGTAGTTGGGGTTCAACACCAAAAAGTGCAAGGTCATGCACCTGGAAGCTAGGAATCCAGGGGCCAGCTACTGGCTGGGGGTGTAAAGGTGTCCAACTCAAAGGAGGAAAAGGATCTAGGGGTGACAGTCAGAGGTGACATGAAACACTCTGCACAGTATTATAAAGTGGCAGCCAACGTAAATAAAATTATGGGATACATCGCCAGTGGAATCACCTCCAGGAAGGAGGAAGTCACTCTGCCCTTGTACAGGTCATTGGTTAGACTACACTCGGAGTACTGTGTGCAGTTCTGGTGACCATCTTTGAAGAGGGACATGAAACCGCTTGAGTGGGTCCAGTGTACGGTAACCAAGAGGATCTATGGAATGGGAGACAAACCATATGATGTGAGGCTAAGGAAGCTCAATATGTATTCCTTGGAAGACAGAAGGGAAAGGTGGAATATGATATAAACCTTCAAGTATCTTAAGGGTATAAACAGGGTTGGTGAGGAGGACATTTTCAATTTAAAAAAGGAGGAGACCACTAGGGACCACAGTCTGATACTTGTGGGGTGGGGGAGATTTAAAAAGGAAATGAGAAAGCACTTTTTTACAGAAAGGGATGTGTCAAAGTGGAATGAACTGCCTGAGAAGGTGATATCGCTGAAAACAGTGGGAAGTTTTGAAGGAGGACAAGGTAAATGAATTGGCAATGAGGAGTAAGGGGATGGGAAGGGAGGTTCACTTGGGGCAAGAGAAGGGTGCAGCAGCTCCAGTTAAATAGACTGAGCTGCACACTTAAGCAGACTCGATAGACCACTAAGGCCATTTTCTGCTTTCAATTTTCATATCTTTGTATGTTCGTAAATATAGCGAAATCATAGCTAAGAATATCATGTAGGCAAGATGGGTCTAAACTCCTTTAGAACTGGTCCTTATTTAACAAAACAGGGCCAAAATAAGAAATTTGGGCTAAATATAAATTGAAAAGGGGCATATTTTCTCAGTGTAAAAATAAAAATGATAACAGTAGTTATAGGGTAGAATACAACAGTAATAATAACAGGGTAAACATTTGATGTCTTCATTGGCAGGCAGTAAAACTAGGGAAGGTTGGGTTGTGATTCAACTCTGTAGGGAGGAACAGTGGGGAACTCAGACAGGACTCCCACAGGGATAGGGGTAAGGTGTTGAGGGAATAATATAGCGAAAGAACGAGTCCAGAGGACAGGGAGTGTAGACCCAATAAACAAGTCACCAATGTTATTAGAGAAGGGTTATGGAGGAGGGCAAGTGAGAACCAATAAAGGTAGAGATGCATGTTGAAGAGTAGTATGCCTCAATGCCAGGAATCTGGGTGAAAAGAATAGTGAGCGCCACACTTTAGAGCAGAATCTGGTCTAAATCTAGTGGCCATTACAGAAACTTCGGCCAGTGTGAACAGTGATTGGGATATAGCAATCCCAGGCTATATCTTATATAGACCTGATAAAGGGATAGGTAGAGGTGTAGGGGTGGCCACGTGCATCAGAGAAGAGATTGAGGCAGTAGTGGATTCTACTATTGAGGGAAGCAGAAATAGTATGACTGTGAGTTCAGCCCACAGAGTCATCAAACAGGAAGACTCAGATGGGGTCGTTTACAGGCCACTGGGGAAGGGAGAAGAAAGTGATAAGGAGCTGGGTGCTGAAGTAGGGAGGGGCGGCAAAGGGGGAGGTTGAAATAGTCAGAAATCTCAACCTGCCAGACATTGGCTTGGATATCCCAGAGACAGGGAGCACCAGAAGTCAGGCTTTATTTGATGGCTTGCAGGTCTGCATGTTGGTACAACAGATGGTGGATCCCCCTAGACAGTCAGCCATTCCAGATATGGTACTCACCAGCACAGAACAAATAGGCAGAGTACAGGGCAGGGAGCCAGTGGGGTCCACCGAACACAATACTATATGGTAAGAGGTGCACTGGGGACCTCTAAGCCCTTGTCTAACAAGCCTGTGCTAGACTGAAGGAGTGCGAATTTCAACCACATGAGGGAAATTGTGCCAGACACGTTAGCTGGGGTAGACAGCATCAGGGGAGTGGAGGAAAGATATGGGGTTATGAAAAGGACCATTTCTGAGGTAGCCAAAATATGTACATGAACAGTTATTGAGAAAAACAAATATAAGAGACCAATTTGGTTCTCTAAAAGTGTCAGAGAACAATGAAGACTAAATAAGGCCCTTATAAGGTACAGCAAAAATCAGGGGGATGAAGAATGGGACTGGTACTAGGAAAATATTAGAGAGGCCAAAAGGGCAGTCAGGGTGGAAAATTCAGGCACAGAACTGAATATTGCAGAGGGAGTCAAGGGAGGGGAAAACAGTTCTTTAGATATATACTATAACACAAAAAAGGAAAACAGGAGGGCAAATTGACAGGCTAATGGAGGGGGCAGGGTAAAAGAGGAGGATGGGCAGAAAGCAGCTGTGCTAAATGACTACTGCTCAATATTCACAAGGGAGAATGATGGTCCCCTTTCTGGACAGCAGCATAAAGGCAGCTGATAATGGGGTTCTGAATATGAAACTGCAGGAGTTTACTAGCAAAAGAGTTAAAAAAGGGCTCGCTGCCCTGAAGATAACCAAGTCCAAGGGTCCAGATGGACTGAATCAAAGGGTGCAAAGAGAACTTGCGTTGGTGTTAGCTGAACTCCTGGTGGGGCTATTCAATAGTTTTATGCCACAATGGGGGTAACCCGTGAAGTGGGTGCATGAGAAAGGGTGCCATCCATTATGGCTACACCGTCCCGGCGCAATCCACTCACGGCAATGGAAAGGTAGGGCAACCGGATGAGGAGGTGGGTGAACTAGGCGACAGGATGTCGCTATATGTACGCGCGCGGGGGGTGGGAGCAAGCATGGCGAGTGTGGCCTGAGAGCGGGTGGAGAGGCTGTAGGGGGTGGCTTTGCAGTTGCTGGTCCAGCTGCATCATGGCATAAGTGTTTGGATAGTGGCTGGGGTAGCTGAGGTACCGGGTTCAGGTCTAGGAGCCGGTGCGGTTTTTATTGCACCCGGCCTGAACCTTTTTATTTTTGCTGCTTTCACCCCTTCAACATGCACCCCTGTGGAGTTGAGAATCCTTAAGTAGAGGGGTGTGGGGGGAGAAGCCCCCTGTAAGGGGGTGCAGGGGGGCACAGCCCCCCCCCCCACAGAAAGCAGTAAAAATATGTCCTGGTGCTGCTGTGCTGGTGCGCTGGGAGTGCCAAAAATGTGTTCAGCACTCTGACTGAGTGATAACGGTGATCGCCTTTAGGCATTCACTGTTATCACATAGACCCCACAATGGGTGGTTCCCAGGGACTAGAGGATGGACAACATGGTTCCACTGCACAAAGGGAGGGGACAAAGAGCAGCCAGGAAACTATAAGCACATCAGTCTTACCTCCATGGTAGGAATCTGACGGAGATACTAACCAAAGAAGATCTAGTGGAATACCTGGAGAAAAATTTACTTCAGAATAGGAAGCAGCACAGTGTTATGACAGGGCAGTCTTGTCAGGCCATTTCAATAGCATTCTTTGACTAGGTAACCAAAGTATTTGATAAGGCCCATGCTGTAGATTTACTCTGCTTCATCTTCTGCAGGGCATTTGACTTGGTGCCACATCAAAAGCTGCTGAAGAAGATGGGGTATCTGAGAACAGCTAAGGAAATAGTAAGGTGGATAGAGAGTTAGTTGGAAGGCAGGCAGCAGAGACTTGTGGCAAATGGAGTCAGACAGCAGGAAAGAGGCTATTAGTGGAGTACCACAGAGATATGTTCTAGACCCAGTCCTCTTCAATATGTTCATCAGTGATATGGGAGAGGAATCCAGGGCAGATTGTGCTGATTCACAAATGAAACTAAGCTCTGTGAAAGTTTTGACTGCATGGAGGAGATAAGGGAGTTGCAAAGAGACCTACAAAGGCTGGAAAATTGATCCAAAGTCTGGTAGCTGACATGCAATGTCAGAAAGTGCAAAGTTATGCACTTTGGGAACAAAAACCCCAAAAAAGAGAACTGAATTGGAGAGGGAGATGGGGTAAGCTGGACTCAGTTTTGAAGGAAAGGGACCTGGGAGTCATCATTAGTCATTCAATTAAACAAACCAGCCAATGTAACAATACCTTCAGCAAGGCTAACAGGATGCTGGGGTGTATTGGAAGAGGGATTTATAGGTTATCTTTGAGTATAGATAGGCAATTTGCCTTTTACTGCTCATATCACTCAGTGGTTTTAACACCTCTTACCAATATCTGGCCAATAGTTATCCAGTTCAGTCTTGAGCTCTTCTATATTCTTACTTCCTACAATTTCTAGAGGGAGACCAGTCCAAACTCTCACCACTCTCTGTGAGAACCACATTCCCAACTTTGCCATGTTGTTGATTTCATTATGCAGTTTTAGGCTGTGTGACCTAGTTACAAACTCCCCATCCTTCATCTCCAGGCCAATACAGTCTCATAGTTCATCATTTTCAAATGTCCTGTACGCCTAATATAAATCTCCTCTCATCCTCCTGTATTCCAGTGAGTGAAGTACCAATTTATTCATTCTGTCCTCATAGCTTAATGCCTGCATTCATGATATTCTCCTTGTAGCTTTTCTCTGTACTTCCTCTAACCCTCTTATCTCTTCCTTTGTATATGGTGCTCAAAAATTACTGCAGTACTCCAAATGCAGTCTCGCCAATGACGAATACAAAGGCATCAGGACTTTCCTATACCTGCTATGTATGTGTCTTTGAATGCAACCTAGTATAACATTTCTTTAACATTTCACTGCACTGTCTTTTAAAGAAGAAATCATCTGTAACTACTATGCCCAGGTACCTTTCTTCAATTGTTTCTCCAAACTTTTTTCCATTTAGAGTATATTTTGCTTTATTATTGGTTCTGCCAAAGTGCATAACCTTGCACTTTTCTGTGTTGAAGTCCAACCCATGCTTCTCTGCCCATTCCTCCAATCTAAGTAATTCCTGCCTTATGATTATTATCTTATCCTCATTTCTTACTACTGACCCCAATTTAGAGTCATCTGCAAATTTAGTTAGCCATACTATGCCATCACAGCTCATAGAAGACACATACTGTACATCTTGAACAAGTATGAACCCAGCACTGATCCCTGTGGTACATCACTCATTACCTCCATCCGTTTAGATAGCGCACCACTTGGTGAGACGCTTTTTACTCTTTAGTCAGCCATGACTCAGTACACTTAACCAGTCATCCATTTACTCCCATGTTCTCCAACTTACTTATCAATTCAGAGTGATCAACTGGATCAAAGGCCTTTCTATAGTTTAAGAAAACCACATCCACTGGAATACCTCTGTCCAATGCTCTACTGACCTTATCATAAAAGCTCAGTATATTTGTTAAACATGACCTTCCCCTCTTGAAACCATGCTGTGTTCCATCCTGCAGCAAGTTTGTACTTAAAAATCTATCCAATTCCTCTTTCACGATCTTCTCCTACTCCTTACTCAGGACAGAAGTCAAGCTCACTGATCTGTAATTACTACACTATCCTTTGCTCCCCTTTTTAGGGAGGCAGTGAGCATAGCGCTGCGGACCTATTGCTTTCAAAGAAGCACTTCGGCCACTGCCACATTCCTTGTGAATGCGTAAGATGATAATGTGACAGAAGTCACTTCCATGGTTGCATCTCTGGAACAGTCCAAGTTACTATTTTTTTTTTCTGCCCATGACCACTGAAATACATAACCCCCATCCCACCTTCTCTTTCAGCATCCACCACTGCACACCTCTGCAGAAGCATAAGGGAGATGCTGGAGGTGCCCAATCCCCCAGTGTCTGTATCACAACTCCTCACTGCCCCATCCCTCATCACCCACTACCATGCGTGAGTGAGAAATGTATCTGGTTTCACCAGTTGCTGCAGACTCCTGGCAGTGCTTGGGGCATTTCCATTTCAGCTTTTTCTTTGAATTATTATATTTGTTCTTTACAAAGCTCCCACCCAGTTACAAAAACTCAAACATACCGGACTTCATTTGTAGATTCACAAACATATAATCAAGCTTCTGAAATCTTCAGCAATTCTGGGAGTCATTGGCCAGCTGGTCATTTCTGACATAAACAAGAACAAACTATTTTAATTTGGAAAACCATCAAGTCCTTTATTATATATAAGACTTTGTCCATGCTGATGGCAGCATGTTTCACGGATCTGTATATAGGAATCCAGTTAGTCTTTTTTTTTTATTATTTAGAAAACATCTTTCCACCAGTAGCAGTAGATCACTGGTAAAATGAGCATTAGTGAAGTTCCTAAATGCCAAGGTTATGCGCCACAGTCAGCAGAACCAGACTGCTAAACTGAATTAGTACAAACAGGTTGGTCTGTGAGCTATCACCATTAAGGAATTAACTCTAACGAGATGCTTCACTGCACAATGAAGAGCTGGACACCAAGCAGATGAAATTAATATTTTATTTAAAATCCAAAAATTACTTTTGTTTGAGTAGTAGTGAGTTGATTTGTTATTTGTTTGGACATCTGAATGAGAAGTCAGTGTTTGATTTTTGTATTTTGAATAAAATATTCACTTCATCTGTTTAGTGTCCAGCTTGTAAATTGTTGCTGATTTTTTGTTACAGTAAGTCATACTAAAAATTCCATCATATATGTGGCAGCATGCATATTTTACAAACAACTGAGGTATTGGTCTGAGGCAATAGATACCTTTGACTATCTATCAATGTAGTCTTGTAATGCATGCCAATATGACAGGATTTGAATTTGGAGGCTTTGAAATGCTACTTTACAAAAGTTTAATTTATAAGATGTTTTCCTGTGATTTTCTTATTTGTGCTTTAAAAACTTGGCATTAGAGAGAAAACCCATGAAAGGTTGTTGTAAATCACTACACCGAGCATGTCCCAGTATTGCCTCCCCCTCCCAGTGATAGCAACTTAGTTTCTTCAGCAGTACACTAAATGAAAAGACAATAGGCTTAAACCAGTTATTTACAGGAACATATAATTCAGAAAAACATGTGCTTTAAGCAATGAAGCCCCCAACTACTGAACATGTTTGATTTTCTAAAGCAGATAAAAAAATCAGTACTAAGCAACAGATGGTCAACGCTAACAAGTCTCAACTCTATATAGTGAGAGTTACAGAACAAAAATAATCTGTTATCATATAGTATTACATTTCCAATGACTGTAAAGGAGCTGCATAGGTTTTCTCTCTAGTGTCTAGTTTTAATTATTCATTGCTCTGTGTAGTGTCTTTAATATTTGTTCCACATTAAACTTAGTGATGGGACACTTGAGTTTGCAGTGTGTTTAATGGATCTGTATACAGGAATCCAGCTAGTCTTATTTTTTTGTTATTTAGAAAACATCTTTACACCAGTAGCAGTAAATTACTAGTAAAATAAGCATCAGTAAAGTTCCCAAATGCCAAGGCTATGGCACCTGCAATCAGTAGAACCAGGCTACTAAACTGAATTAGTACAAACAGGTTATCTGCGAGCTATCACCATTAAGGAACTGACTCCAACAAGATGCTTCACTTCACAAAGACAAACTGGACACCAAACAGATGAAGTTCATGTTTTATTTAAAATCCAAAAAACAGCTTTTGTTTGAGTAATAGTGAGTTGATTTGATATTTGTTTGGACATCTGAATGAGAAGTCGGTGTTTGATTTTTGGATTTTTAATAAAATATTCACTTCATCTGTTTGATGTCTCACTTCATCTGTTTGGTGTCCAGCTTGTAAATTGTTGCTGATTTTTTGCTACAGTAAATCATACTAAAAATTCTATCATATACGTGGCAGCATGCATATTTTACAAACAACTGAGGGGTTGGTTTGATCCAATAGGTACCTTTGACTATCAATGTAGTCTTATAATACATGTCAATATGATGTGATCTGATTTTTGAGACTTTGAAACACTGCTTTACAAAGTTTGAGTTATACAACATTATTTTCCTGTGATTTTCTTACTTGTGCTTTAAAAACATGAGTGAGAAAACCTGTGAAAGGCTGTTGTAAATCATTACACTGAGCACGTCGTAATATTACCTCTCCCTTCTGGTGATAGCAGCATAGTTTCTTCAACAGTGCACTAAATGAAAAGACAAAAGGCTTAAACCAGTTCTTTAAATTAACATGTATTGTGGAAAATTGTGTACTTTAATTAATCAATGAAGCCCCCCCGACTACTGAATATGTTTGATTTTCTAAAGCAAATAAAAAAATCAGTACTAAGCAACAGGTGGCCAGGACCAACAAGTCTCAACTGAGTCAGTGTCAGTGGCTCAGTAGGTAGCACACTCACCTCTGAGACTGGGAGATCAGAGGGCTGTGGGTTCAGTTCCCACATCTGGTACTTGGGTTAATATCCCAATACTGACACTGTAGTGCAGCATGAGGGGGGTGCTGCACTTCTGAGGTGCTGTCTTTCGGATGAGATGTTAAATTGAGGTCCCATCTGCCTTGATTGGTGGTAGTTCAGGTGGATGTTAAAGATCCCATGACACCTATCAAAAAGAGTAAGGGAATATCCCCGGTGTCCTGGCCAAATTTCACCCATTCACTAAAAATACCACCAAAAGCTTAATCTGGTTCAGTTTCAGTTGGTTACCATCTGTATCCCCGGTAGCCCCTGAAAAAGGGACTTCTAGGCCCAGTGAGCTTACTGGGTCAGTTAAATAAATAAACTCAATATAGTTAGAGTTACAGAACAAAAATAATCTGTTACCATCATACATTATTACATCTCCCATAACTGTAAAAGCTGCATAGGTTTTCTCTCTAGTGCCAAGTTTTAATTATTCATTGCTCTGTGGAGTGTCTTTAATATTTGTCCCAAATCAAGCATTGTGATGGGACACTTGTTTTCTTTGCATTGCTGTGCCTCTCCTAAACCATTTTAGTTAGAAATGTATACAATATTTTTTTCATTGACTTTGCTGACTGTATTAAGCAAAGGTTGCTTTGCCTATGTTGCGATTAAAGCTAGCAGTTATTGGACCACCCAGGGGCTGGGGAATGATTTGGAGGGGTGAAAAACATGACATGCCACATAGCTTTGCCTACCCTGCAGTTCTGGTGCAGCACTTACAAAAAAGGTGATGGACAAAGTCTTGGAGGGAAGTGTGCCATCAGGGGCTTATTTTACTGTATTTCCCATTTTCTATTAATAATAAAATACACTGTGCCTAGCCTGTACTTGAAACATAAACCGCCATGCTGCATGCTGACCCAGTCAAACAACAGCCCCCCCATTTCCTACATACAGTATCTCTCCTTACCTCTGGTAATCGGGTAAGCTCAGCTGCTTAGGCTCCGGGTCAGTACTATATCAGTATTTTGGAGGTTAATCACCCAAACTCATAAAAAAATCACAAATTGGTAGTTTGCAGTTATACTTCTCTCACTTACAGTGATTCACATATTCTTCTCAGGACAATTAAATGTGACCTATTACTAGTCTAATTTGCACTACAACAGGATGATGCCAACATCAGGATGGTCTCAGGCACCATGAAAAGTTGCTATCTGTGAGTGACATGAGTAAAAAATGTAATATGCAAAAACTTACCAATGGAAAAAAACAGTGACTGTCTCTACAATAATTCATCACAGAGGATGAGTGTTCTTACCACCTACAGTATTAGGTCTAATACGGTGAATGCTATAATAGGCAGACACTGGAAAATATTGCAAACTGTGCCAAAAAGTGCCAAATTTGTTGTTGTGTCCTGCCAAGAATGCTATTCAGGAGACCCAAGAACATACATGGCTCAGTTACCTATTGTTTGCAACCTAGTATATACACCAGCACGACTCCTTGGTTTACCTCCAGGTATACATTAATGTGGTCACTGTAAATATGTAATGTGGTCACTGTCAGTGCCACATTCAATGACCTAGTTAGTGCAGAGAGTGGCAGTGGAGGTCTCAATGTTTTACACGCATATGCTTTGTCAAGAGACAACATCCTTAATGCCAATGCCTTTTTAATATGCTGATTTAAACTGACTGCACATTTTTGACTAAATAATACACAAAAAGTGCTAAATTGTGCGTAAATAATATAAACAATGTGCAAGTGGGATCATTAAAAACACTAGATCACACACTGTTAATGTGCTAGAGTCCAAGGAAACAGTGTGTGCACTAACGACTAGTACATGGTAATTTTGGCTAGTGTGCCAATTTGCCATGAAACAACTCTAAAGTTCATTAGACATTTTAGATGATGTCAAAACAATACTAAAATATATAAAACTATCTCCAAAAGGTATGGGGAATGTTGCCAGGAAGGATAGCTTTGTACTAATCCAACCCCTCTTCTAAGACAGACAGACAGAAAGATAAACACACAGACCGATGTTGGATTGGCCCACCAGGATACCTGTAAATTTACAGGTGCCCCCTCATGCTCAGGTTGGTCTATTCCATCTTGGAATGACAGAACATCTGTTACTTGGATATCTGTATTGAAGTCTAAAATGAGAACTTTCGGATCTCAAGTTAAAAGCAAATATGGAGATCGAGTACACCAAAGGGAAGTGAGGTTGTGGTATGAATGCTTCAACCATGAGACCCAAGTACCTCAATATTGTGGTAACCTCTATCCCCCCAAAACCCGAACCACAGTCTGATTCAGGAGAAATATCAAACATAAATGTACCTCAGCCACACCACCATAGCAGCGTCCTATTGAATATCAAATAGAAAGCCCTTTTAGACCATTGTAAGGTGCTAGAGGTGGGGGTACCATGATATTGTGGTAATAGGGTCTCCTGGTTGAAGTAGTCAGTATGCCACTTCCCTTTGGTGCACTGGGCTCTGAGTTGGAGTCTTGCTTGCCCCTGTTTCCAGGACTCCTGTGCCATCACTGGAGGTCTTGCTGGCTGTGATTAAG
The DNA here is from genome assembly GCA_016271365.2 of Neoceratodus forsteri. Classification (NCBI taxonomy): domain Eukaryota; kingdom Metazoa; phylum Chordata; order Ceratodontiformes; family Ceratodontidae; genus Neoceratodus; species Neoceratodus forsteri. Next base: position 1,271,996,077 of record CM057453.1, read on the forward strand.
GTGGATGGCAGGAGCAGCACTTGCTGTGTGTTGACGTATATGTAATTGCGTTAAATAGCAGGAGCTGAACTGTGCATCACAAGCGCCAGTCTATAGAGTTGCCTCCAGCAGAGGGACTGGAAGGAAAAGTATGCCTTTTTGCAGATGACACAAAGATCTGCAACAGGGTTGATACACAAGGAGGCATGGAAAGGATGAAAAGGGACTTGGAAAGGTTGGAGGAATGGTCAGACATATGGCAGCTAGGATTCAATGCAAAAAAGTGCAAAATAATGCACCTGGGAAACAAGAACCCAAGGGAAGAATACACAATGGGTGGGGAGGTAGTAACAACAACAAAACAGGAAAGAGACCTGGGGGTAATCATATCAGATGACCTTAAGGTTAGCAAGCAATGTGAGAAGGCAGTAGGGAGGGCCGAGTATACTGGGATGTATAGGGAGAGGCATCAGCAGCAGAAAACAGGAAGTTGTTATCCCTCTGTACAGACAGTTGGTGAGACCCCATCTGGAATACTGTGTCCAGTTCTGGAGACCCCATCTCCGCAAGGACATAGACAGGATAGAGGCAGTCCAGAGGAGGGCAACTAAAATGGTGCAGGGTCTGCAAGAGAAGCCATATGAGGAGAGACTAAAGGAGCTTAATATGTACCCTTGAGGAAAGAAGGAGGGGGGACATGATAGAAACTTTCAAGTACCTCAAGGAATCAACAAAGTCCAAGAGGGTAGCATCTTTCAAAAAAGAGACTTGCAAGAACAAGGGGACACAATTTAAAAGATAGAAGGAGGCGGTTCTAGGGGCAATGTGAGGAAGTATTATTTCACAGAGAGGTAGTGGATGCATGGAACAGCCTTCCTGAGGAAGTTGTGCAGTCTAAAACTGTGGGAGAATTCAAGAATGCATGGGACAGACATAAGGCAATTCTTGTGGGGGGCAGGAAGATATAGGCTGTTGGTTAAATAGGATCTGTGGCCTATCCTGTAGGTAGGGAAATGGGCAGACTAGATAGGCCTAGCGGTCCTTATCTGCCGTCAAAGTCTATGTTTCTATGTTTCTATGTATCAATTTCCATCCCAAGCTTCGCCTTTACTAAAACAAGTGTTTGATGTTAATATGCATAACAAAGCAGATGGCAAAATTTAAAACACGAGGATGTCTGCTCAGGAATCTTTCCTAAGATGAGTCACTTCACCAATCTGGCTTGAATGGCTAATGGGATTCAACCATCTATATTCTGTTTTGTAGAGGCAGTGCATCTTTTTGAGAGGATAAAATGATCCTGTACAGGGATGTGTTACACCTGATTCCCAACCTTTCTCCATGAGGTTTTTGTTCTAGCAGTCTGTGTCTCATTTGTTCTTATTAGTCTGTCTTTCAAATTGCCTGGTGTCAATGTCGGATGGTTTTCTTCCATCCATTTTGTCCCCCAGCACCTCAGTGGTCCAATGCAGGCTCCCTTGAAGTCGCAACAAAAGCAAAGCAACTTGCACCTCATGGCAAGTGTTAAGGAAAGGCATAGCGAGGCAAAGTAAACAAATTTCCTACCACAAAACATACTATAGGATGAATATTAAGGACACTCCATAGAGCAACGAATCAATAAAAACTTGGCACTAGAGAGCGAGAAAGTGTGAAAGGCTGTTGTAAATCATTTCCATTCACTATGCTCTGGTCCTGTCTGCACACTTAATTCTGCAGTGCGAGCAAGTAAGCAACCCTTTGGTGTTTGGCTGATGATAGCTAACTGGGACTCCCTTGACAATCTCGCCTGAAAAACAAATATGACGTTCACTACTCTCCTGTCTGAATTGATAAAAAAAGGAAATAAGCATCGATTCAGCACCACATCACCATGGATTTGTTTCAACACACTGTGTGGTCAAATCCATGGGTGCTCGTGCTTGCAAGCTGCATTCAACCATAATAAAAATATAACTGTAACTCCTCTCTTTGTCTAATCAAATAAGCAGCAGTTCAGCGGCATGGCACCACAGATTTGTTTGAGTACTCTGCACAAAGTCTGCCTTGACAGCCACAGCCACATCTGCCTCAACAGCCACATCCAGAGGAAGGCACATCCACTCCACTATGCCATCCATACGTACAGCTCCCTCTCTGCTTAACCAACCATTTTATAAAATAAATGTATCTCCCTGTGAGTTCTGGAGCTCACCAACTAAATGTATAGCTAGACGAATATCAATACACATAAAGGATCCTTACTTTTCATAGGGTTGTTTTTTTGACTTGTTGGGTTTGCAGCCCATCCTCAGTTTACCATAATAAGGGAGGGGTGGGGTTGTGGACAGGATGCTGGTCAGTCTCCTAGGCAGCCTTTCCCATTTTGCTCCCTCACTGCAACAGACAAAATGAGATACATCACCTGTGTTTGTTATAGCTCCCTGTTCAGGACATTACGGGACATTTGAACAGGGTACATACCAAGTGCCTTTCTGTTTCACAAATACACTAACACACACTCAGATTTAGAAAGGAGGGTTCGGGAGTACTGTCATGATGTCCATAAGCTTAGATTGCGCTACTCATGCAGTCCCAGGCACAGAACCAGGAAAATCGCTCAGATTTCCGTTGAGTAATTTCACTCCCTGCTGTGTATTGTACTGTACTTTATCCCTACTTCATAAATAATAAATCCTGGTTACGTTAGTTCTAATATTTGATAGGGAGATGGTACTTTCAGCTGTCCTTCTCTGAACAGACCACTAGTATAACTCTTCAACTTATTAAAACAAAGCAAAAAAAAAAATACATTTGCAAAAATGGTTTATTGCTATGTGCACATCTTGATGGGCTAACAGGTGCTTGAAAGTTTATTGGATGGATCTCAAATGCAGGTCATGTCTTTCATTTCTTCCCTTGCAGCAGGGAGCAAAACACAAGGGCTGACTAGGAGACTGACTAACACCCTGCCCAAAACTGCCCCCCTTCCCCACATTACAGTAAACTGAGGATGGGATGCAAACCCAACAAGCCAAAAAAAAAAAACAGCCCTATATGAATAGAAAGAATCCTTTATGTCTATTGCTATTTGTCCTGCTATAAATTTTGCTTGTGAGCCCTTCAGTTCTGAAGGAGGAACATTTACTGAATAAAGTGATTAATTTAGCAGACATGGAGCTATAGCTGTGCATGTGGATGGGGGAGTGGAGGGGCCTTCTCCTGGATGTGGCTATCGAGGCAGAGTTTGTGCATAGCACACTCCATAGGCTGAGTTTGATCCCCTCACCTATTCTTTGCATACTATGGCTCACCCAGTACCATTACTTACATTATGAAACAACCATCAATGCTATAACTGTTTCTTCAGAAACTGCATTGGCATTTGCAATCAGCATGCAAACACAAACATCCAGATTGCCTGAATTTGTGGATGCAGATGGCTACCTCAGTGTCACTAGAGTACCTATGCCATCCATTGCTGGGAGGGAGGGAGCAAAACAGGAAGGCTGACTGGAGGTGAGCCACAGGATGAAAGAACAGGTGCAGGGATCAAACTCAGTATGCAAAGAGTGTGCTTTAAATGCAGTCTCCTAGTTAAAAAAACATCTTTCCACCAGTAGCAGTAAATCACTGGTAAAACAAGCATCAGTGAAGTTCCCAAATGCCAAGGCTATAGCGCCTGCAGTCAGCAGAACCTGGCTGGTAAACTGAATTAGTACAAACAGGTTGGTCTGCGACCTATCACCATTAAGGAATTGACTCTAACGAGATGCTTCACATAACAATGACGAGCTGGACACCAAACAGATGAAGATAATATTTTATTTAAAATCCAAAAATCAGCTTTTGTTTGAGTAGTAGTGAGTTGATTAGTTATTTGTTCAGACATCTGAATGAGAAGTCGATGTTTGATTTTTAGATTTTAAATAAAATATTCACTTCATCTGTTTGGCATTTCACTTCATCTGTTTGGTGTCCGGCTTATAAATTGTTGCTGATTTTTTGCTAGGGTAAGTCGTACTAAAAAATTTCATTATATACCTGGCAGCATGCATTTTTTACAAACAATTGAGGGATATGATCCAATATGTGCCTTTGACTATCTATCAATGTAGTCTTGTAATGCGTGTCAATACAACACAATCTGAATTTGGAGGCTTTGAAACACTACTTTACAAAGTTTGATTTATATGATGTTGTTTTCCTGTGATTTTCTTATTTGTGCTTTCAAATTAGTACTGACTTTGAATTTTTTCATGTTTGATGGTAATTTTTATCTTTAGACCTGTGGTATGGCGATAAGCACTCTCCGGTGCTATGGTGTTTGTCATAGACTGGAACCCATATCTGCACCAGATACTTTTCTGGGACAGGTACATAGACAATATATTGATAATATAGGATGGTGATGCTGACGCCGTGACAACATTTGTCGCGCTGCTCAATATGAATAAGTTAAATGTGCAGTTCACTCACAAAATCAGCTGCAACTGTATTACCTTTCTGGATCTTCAGTTTAGCTCCATAGAGGGACAAGCAGTGGTATTTGAGTGATATAGAGAACCAGCCATTGGCAACACTCTCCTTTTAGCACAGAGTACCCACCCCAGTCATTTAAACATGGCCATTCTAACCATACACTTTGTTTATGGAGGAACTGTTCCACCATCCAACTATCTGACAAACACACACCCTCAAGCAGAGATTCCTGCAAAGGGGGTACAATGAAAATGTTTTAATTGAAGCTATTAAGAAAGCAAAAAATATGGATAGAAAGAGCTTACTATGGTCTAAAAGTAACACATGAACTCTGTTGAAAGAATCACTTTTATTTTATTTTTTTTACAGTTATGTATTTCCCCCCCCCCCCGAGTCCTCTGCATCCATCTGATGCCCTCCCCCATGGGCACCAGGAATGAGTCCCCCTTCCCTTGACCCCATGACTTACCCTTTGTGGCAGGGGTGGGGCTGGTTCATGGATCTAGAGCATTTTGAAATCCCCCTTGTGATGGGGATAGAACAAAGTCTCAACTACAAAACAAGTTAAACTACATTTTCTCCTTAAAATATTACACCATGTGGGTCTTAATGTTATAGATTTAGTACCATTTTTGTAAAGGGTTTCCTATATATATTCTCATATTTCACAACATAAAAAAACAGAAAGCTACTGGCACTTGCTAAAAGGTAAATGTTATGGTGCTCACAGTTCACTAAAAAGCTGCTTCTCCTGTCAAGATAGTGAGCTGCACCACAATGTGTTTGTACAAAAAGAGCTGGGCATTTATTGATAACAGTGAGCTTTAAAAATTCAGAAACACTCACAGAACTCCAGGGAGGAACAAGGAGGACAAGGTTTAATCCTACAAACCTCCATAATGGAACAGTAAACGCCAAGTTGTGGCCCTGAATTCTGTTGCCCTGGACGACTTCTGAACTGGTTTCTGAACTGTCATTTGTGTTTTATCTGTATGGTGCTTGGAAGCTTTGTGAGTGTTTCAGAATTTTTTAAACTCACTTGTATCAAAAAAATCCAGCTCTTTTTGTACAAACACATTGTGTTTCAACTCAGTGGGCAGGATTCAGAAACGTTTTTCAACAAAGTTTTCCCTCGCAACTGCTGCTGCGAACCAGAATCTTCCGCAGCTGCGGTGGTTCCGATTCATAGCAGCAGCAGTTGCAGAGGGAGTTACAGCTGCTTCCTGCAGCTGTTGCCCAGTCCTGCAGCTGCAGCTGTCACCCTGAGAACACCACCCGCAGGCAGCCATAGATTATGGAGCCGGTCTTAATCCGGCTCCACCTTTGTGAATACCCACTGCTGCAGGCAACCTGCGGATCCACAAGTCTCACCCAACTTGCGCTGTGTTTTACCCGCATCTGCATGTATTTCCCTGAGTTTTGTGAATCCTGCCCAATATATTTTCAGTAGAAGTGGCTTTTTAAAGAACTGTGAGCACTATAAAGTTTGCCATTGAGCAGGAGCCAGTATTTTTCTCTTTTTTGTATTTTATTTTTATACTGAGTACAACTGATCCCAGGTGCAGACATTTCTTCTAATTTTTTTCTTACTATTTTTTACAGTATACCATAATTTTTCATTTTTGGAGTTGTGACATTGCTAAACCCACATATGATACCCCATTCTAATAACATTAACAGATTGTGAATTATATGTCTGGTTTTAATTTTTAATTTTTTGTTCTTCTTTATATTATAACATGCCTGCATTTATTAATATACAGTATAATTTTCTTCCAAATGGTGTTTGCCGTACTGCTTGGACTGGCTTTTTACTAGCCCTTGTAATAACTATGGTCTACTAAATAACTGATGTATATGATATGAATTTGGTTTCATATATATGGGTTATATGTTTTATATGAATAGCTAAGATGTGCTGAAAGCCTGGAGTAGTCCTTGTAATAAATGCATATTGACTGTTTTCTAGATACTTAGGGAAGTAGAGTTATATTTGACTCTTTCAGTTAGTACTCATCTCAATGAAATGCTGGCAAACAATATTTTGCCTTTACCAGGTATCTCGATCATTTAATAAATACTAGAACATTTTTGCAGGTGATCCAGCACTTAAAAAGTTTGGCTGCTAGTAAGCCACTTACTTTATATTATAGGGATAAAAGTCTTAGTGATGTTGTGACTAGCAGTATGTATAAATCCCCTCCAAAACTTAATGTGTCATCATGGTTATTACCATAACCGGGTGGTAGCCATACCTGTGACAGATGCATAATTTGTAAATTGCATTCAAGGGAATATATTTCTATCTCCACACAACTCAAAAAGTGTAAAAATCAAACAATCAATCAGTTGCTCCATACTATTTGTGATGTATGCAATAACTTGCACCTACTCCAATGTTTACAAAGGAGGAACAATTCGTCCACTTCTGAAATGTATGCAAGAAAATATACAGTCCATAACAGCAGCACCAAACACCCAATTGGGATCACACTTTGCAGGGTTTCATGGAAGTAGGATCTCTGATTTTTGGTTCATGGGTTTAGAGCATTTTGATTTCCTTTGTGGAGGGGATATAACAAGAATGCTACAAAAAGAGTTAAACTAAATTTTCTCCTTAAAAACATTATACCATGTGGGTCTTAATTATGTCCTAGATATACAGTAGTACCATTTTTGTAACTGGCTTCCTTTATACATCCTCAAATTTCACATTTCACTTCCTCAAAGGCAAACTTTATAGTGCTCACAGTTTTCTCAAAAGTTACTTCTCCTGACAATGTATTGAGCTGTTCCACAACATGTGTACAAAGAGCTTGGCTTTTTTTTTTATACAAGTACATTTTAAAAATTAAGAAACACAAAGCTCCAGGGAGGAATGGGGAGTGTGAGAGCAGGTAAAAGTATCTTTCTGTTGTATTTCATTTCTATACTGAACACAGCCAATCCCAGGTGTGATCATTACTTCTTATATTGTACTGACTATTTATTTTTTACAGTATACCATACTTTTTCATTTTTGGACCTGTGACATTGCTAAACCCACATTTGATATCCCTTCTAATAACATTAACAGTTGTTAATTATATTTCTGATTTTGTTTTGTTCTTCTTTATATTATAATATGCCTGTACTTATTAATATACAATCTTCTTCCAATTGGTGTTTGCTGTACTGCTTGGACTATTTTTTTTTAACGCTGTAGGTGAGGAGGAGGAGAGAGAGAGAGAGAGGGAGGAAGCTGACTTTTGTTTTCTTTGGCCATAAAGAGTCCCATAACTGAACTGGCACTGGTAGGAAGGAAGAGTGGGTGAAAGCGGGTGTTTTGAAATTTACTTTGTGGTGGGCATAGAGCAAGGACTCTACTACAAAAGGAGTTAAAATACATTTTTTCCTTAAAATCTTTACACCATGTGGGTCTTAATGATGGCATAGCTATAGTACCATTTTAGTAACAGGCTTCCTTTGTATGTGCTCATATTTCTCAACATTTATTTTTTACAAAAAAAAAAAAAAGATAATGACACTTGCTCAAAGGCAAACTTTATAGTGCACGCAGTTCTCTAAAAAGTAATTTCTCATGACAAGATATTGAGCTGTTCCACAACGTGTGTGTGTGTGTGTGTGTGTGTGTGTGTGTGTGTGTGTGTGTGCAAAAAAACATTTTAAAAATTAAGAAACACTTACAAAGCTCCAGGGAGTAATGAGGAAGATGTGAGCAGGTGCTAGTAAATTCTTGTTTTTTGCATTTAATATTTATACTGAGCACAGCTGATTTCTTCTGATTTGGTACTGACTATTTATTTTTTACAGTATATCTTCATTTTTCATTTTTGGACCTGTGAGATTGCTAACCCCACTTTTGATACCCCATTCTAATAACATTAACAGACTGCAAATTATATGTCTGATTTTTTATGTTGGCTCTCGCTTGTGCACCAGCCAACATATTGCATTAGTAGCAGATTTGGAGGCGCTGGTCACTGTTAAGTGAATGCAGGAGCCGTGATAGGTGTGTCCCTCATTCCCCAATAAGCCAGCATGCAGGAGCCACACCAGGAATACATAATGTGCAAGCACATCTAAGGAAAGGTCCTCTGCAATGAAAGCAAAGCTCGTCATATGCAGCGGCACCTCCGATGTGCCTTCCCTGGTGAAACATTAGCCTAAACATGGCGGCACACTATCTGCCACAATGCTGACTTCTGGGGTGCCAAATCCCCCTGTCATCATGCCCTGACCCAGTTTATGTACCAGGTGACATGCTGGGAGCCCACCCCAGTGTGCCAAATGCCCCTGTAAAAAAAAAAATGTCCCATAATGTTTCATTTTTTTAACCTGTAAAAAGAAAATGGTCCCTCAAGGTCTGTTCAGCTGCCTGCCCCACCGCACCCACCCTCTGTGCACCCTGCCTCCCCACACCCACCCTCACCCCATACTTACCTACAGAGTCTGGCATGATGATCTTCGGTGGACCAGGAACACGTCTGCACTCTTCAAAGCTGACCACGAATTGAAGAAATGCTAGTAAGCTGTATAATGGCATAAATAGGGTTTGTCAGCTTTGATGCATATCTTGGGCATTATTTAGAATTTTTGCATCATGGCATTATTCGGTCCCAAAAGGTGATTTTGCGGTCACTGCACGGAATCACCTTTTGAGACTGAGTAACAAAATGATAGTGCTACTGTTCATGAGGGGGGCTCTCAAAAAGCCTATGTTGCAAATTTGGTGAAAAACATAAAAAAATGGCTGTTTTATGAGGGTGCATTGCGCTGTTTCCACACCCACCCATAACTTCATGAATCTGTAATATTTTCACTCCAGATTTTCAAAACTGACATTTCTCTACACCTCCTTATGAACTATACAGCTATCATTTACATATCCTGACCAAAATGTGTTTTCGCATGTCCGGTGCAGAATAGCGCGGCCGCTGTACGAAATCAGTTTTTGGGACAGTTTGAGAAAATGACTGTGACACTGTTCATGAGAAGAGGTTCTAAAATGCCTATGTTGAAAATTTGGTGACAAAAGTCCATAAATTGACTGTGTTACAAGCGTGCAATGCACAGTTTCCACGCACCTTTATAACTTCACAAATTTGCAATATTTTCAAGCCAGATTTTCAACACTGGCATTTTTTCATGCCTCCTTATGAACAGAACAGCTGTCATTTTTCACAGCCTGCCCAAAATGTGTTTCTGCACCTGTGGTGCACAATGGCGTGGTCGCTGTGGGAAACCAAATTTTGGGACAGATTAACAAAATCACAGCGCCACTGTTCATGAGGGGAGGTCCCAAAATGCCTATGTTGAAAATGTGGCTAAAAAATTCCCCAAACAATTGGGTTATGGACATGTGTTGGTCAGTTTCTATGCATGCTCATGACTTCACCACTTTTTCATATTTTCACTCCAGATTTTCAACTTTGTTATTTTTTTATGCCTCCTCATGAACAATACAGTTGTCATTTTCCACATCCTGCCCAAAATGTGTTTTCATCCCTGTGTCACCAAATGGCATAGCCACTGTGCAAAACCACCTTTCAGCTAACAAACTGATTATGCTGCTCTTTATGAGGTGGGGTCACAAAAAGTCTATTTTGAAAATTTGGAGTGAAAATACCAACAAACTCCTACAATGTTAGGGTTTCCAACTGTAACACCCCACCCTGTAGAGACTGCCAGGCATCAGGGGTGTGCCTTGGGATCATTGACTGTAATGCTCATGCCATTCCACCCCCACCCCCACACTGCAGCCAGCGACAGGCATCGAGGTGTGCCTTGGACTGTTCAGCCCTAAAGTTCACCACATTCTCTTATACTGCACCCATCTCAGCATATTTCCTTATGGAATGGGGTAAGTATAAGGCCCAAAGACCCCAAAGCACACCATGACAGTTGTTAGTGTCTACAGGGTAGGGTGAGGCCCATTCTTCTATGCTGCACCTGTCTCGGTGTATTTCCTTATGGAATGGGGTAAGTATAATGCCTAAAGACCCCAAAGCACACAACAAAACCTGTCAGTGTCTACAGGGTAGGGTGAGGTAAAATGGCATGAATGTTATAGCTGATGCCCCAAAGGCACACCCCAGCACTTGTCAGTCTCTGTAGGGTGGGGTGGGGTTGGCGTCAGTTCCATACTTCACTGCCATTCCTATTATGCATCTCTAACTCCTGCACTACCAATGCCAATGCTAACGAGACAACATTCAGCATTGACAAATGCGTGCTTTATTTTAATTCTTTTTGTTCCTCTTTATATTATAATATGCCTGCATTTATAAATATATAATCTTCTTCCAACTGATGTTTGCTGTACTGCTTGGACTGTTTTCTAAAATGCGCCAGGTAAGAAGGAGAGAAAGAGGGAGAAAGCTTACTTTTTTTTCCTTTTCTTTTGCCATAAAGAGTCCCATAACTGAAATGCCACTGAGGAGGGAGAGTGGGTGGAAGTGGAGCTTGTTGCAGAGTCTTTTCAATGTATACTACACACACACACACACACAAACACACGCACTCCAATTCCTCTTCAAATGGAGGAACTGCCCATAGGTTATCAAATTTCTAAAAATTTTTTGGGGTGGACATTTTTAGTGTGAAGTAATGAACTGGAAGCTGTCGTCCCCCTAAAGTTCATGGTTTCAACTTTCTGGCCTTGTGTTCCTACCAGTGTAACATGCAGAAAATCTATTGTTACTTTATCAGATTTGTGAGTACATTTCATATTAATTAAATTAGAATTTAACCAATCCATGTACTCTATAATCCTACTCAAGCACCCCTTCCATATGCAGACAACACTGTTAGCAAAGTGTAGGCATAAGATAATGTCTTTGTAGATCATTTTCTGTACTTTAAGAATGTTATCTTATTACACGATTATATTTTTAGTCTTAACAAGAGTGCAGAATAAACTGAACAGAAAAGTCCCTGTTACTAGTTTTACAAATTGTGTTAAAATTACAGCTGCTACTGTACCTGCAGTATCTAAGTGATTATTAAGCACTATAGTAATCCAGTTATGTCTTGTAAATTGCATGTTATTCTATTTTTCCCATGAGTCGTATAAATGTGATTTCAACTCTACCTCAGGGGTATGGTTTTCAGTACATATATAGGTGCTCCCTTAACTGCCTGATTACCTAATTAACACTGTATCTCCAGCTAGATTGCCTCCCCCTATTGCTTAACACAAGCATGATTGGCCTTGGGCCATAGACAGCTCCTGCATCCAACCCGCCTGCTGACCTAAAGGGCAGCGGTGCTCAAACTCATCCCCAGGAGGATCCTATAGTAACAAGTGCTACCAAGACCACCTCCCTCCAATACGCTGTCACATCTATCCCTGGGATAAGACATCTGATACCCTATAAGTTTGGGAACTGCTGACCAACGGCTCACTGTAGTATTTCCTGACCTGATCTGTTAGGGACTCGGTGCCTGATGAGGCTAGTTATAACTCTTAAGTTGAGCAGGGTGGGCTCAGGGGAACTCATTCCGAGGGGTCCAACCATCCCTACCACCAATCCATTCCTCCTCCCCACCCGGCCTCATCTCCAGCATAATGCCCTCCATGCTTGGACCCCCCCTCTTGGCTGCCCAGATAGAGGGCTCCTATTGGCCGTCCTGTACCTCCTCTTCCTACACTGGGCAGATAAGACTATAAGCACAGGAGAACAGGACCTGAGAATTCCCCTCAAACTGGACATTCCCCCACGACATTCTTGGGACCACTACACCCTCCCTCTTAAAAACATGGAGGCACTTCTGACTGCCCGTGTATTCTGCAGGAGAGGCATCCTGTACTCAGCTCTACTCACTGCTAAACAGAGACTCTGGACTAAGTCCTTACCCCTCAGTCAGCTTCCTTCTCTTTGCCTCCTTGCTACCCTCCTGCTCATGGCAGGGACATCCAACCAAATCCTGGTCCCCCTCCTTATAATCTTCTGGTCTCCTCTCTGGTGGACCCACACTGGGTGGACAATAAGGGCCAGAGGATTGTGCACATGAATATATGTAGCCTGAGACCCAAGATGTAGGAACTTCAAGCCTGGCTGGACCGGTACAACCCGGACATCCTGGCCATATCAGAAACCTGGCTCAAGCCTCACATACCCTCCCACGAGGTTTTAGCCCTAGTATACCTCTCCCATAGACAAGATAGACTGAGAAAAAGGGGTGGTGGGGTCCTAATCTACACAAAAGACACCCTTAACTCAGTGCAGGTCAACCTGCTACAGGCCACTAGTATGGAAGGTGAATCGATCTTCGTTCACATCACCCTTGGCCCATGTAAGCATCTCAACACTGGATGCGTATACAACCCCCCAACCAATGCGCGTTCATCTCTGGAGGTGGTCCTAAGGGACATCTCCGATGAGGTCACCTCTGAGCTAATCATCCTGGGGGACTTCAATCTGAATTGGGCCCCGAAAGATAATCCCTCCCTACTAGGGCTGGTTCAGGTAGCTAACCTTACGCAGGTTATCACAGGCCCACCCAAATGAATTACAAAATGGGTAACTATTCCACACTTGATTGGGTGCTTACTAGCAAATCCGCTAATATAAAGGTGGTTGGTACCCTAGCGAATGCCCTGAGTGATCACTCCCCAATCTTCTGCTCCTGGAAAAACAGGGCCCCCAGAGTCCCCCCGGGAATACTCGCTACACGGGACTACTCAAACTATCAACCTGAACACTTGATTAGCTGCCTAAACAGGATTGATTGGAGCTCAATCAAACTACTCCCTACAATGGAAGAGGCTATGGCCTTCTTCCAGGGAGCCATCATTATGGTTGCTGACTGCTTGGCCCCTTTGAAGAAATTCCGCACCAAGAGGAGCTGCTACAAGTGGATCACCCTTCAAGTGAAAACACTGATGAAAACTAGGGACACTGCTTGGAAAAAATACAAGCTCTCCTCCCTATCAGCTGACCTAAACCGCTACAAGACGGTGAGAAATAAGTGCAAACTGGCCATCAAAGTGGCCAAATGAGACTACCTCACAGATCTACGGAAAAAGAACCTAGGCAACCCTAGACTCTTTTTGGCTCACACAAATGGGCTTATAAAGGGGAGCCGGAAGACCGCTCACTGCCCCACAAAGGTCAATGGCCAATTAACTAACGATGACCCTAGCATCGCCATGGCTCTCAACCACCAGTTCACAAACCTGGACCTGATCAAAGTGGACTTACCACCCCTCCTCCCAGTCTCGAATGATCCCATCCCCCAAAGCCTGGACTGCCCAACCTTCCACATCCGGCTTGTAAGACCAAACAAAGTCCTCCCATTACTAAAGTCCCTCAAAATGTCAGGAGCTATGGGACCTGATGGCATCCCCCCCACATACTAAGGGAAGGGGCCTCTGCACTCGCCAGGCCCCTCACCTGGCTTCTCAATTGATCCCTTATCACAGGTGCCATCCCGGAACAATGGAAACTGGCCCATGTAGTCCCCATCCACAAGGGTGGTTCAAGGGAGACTACCAACAATTACAGGCCCATCTTCCTGCTATCTAGCCTTGGTAAGATTCAAGAGAGACTAATTTATGGACAACTCCGGGACTACCTAGAGTGCCACCATTTACTTGCCCCCTCCCAGCACAGTTTCAGAACCAATCATGGGACTGACACCACACTTATCAAGTTCTCCACTGATGTTCTCAGAGAACTGGACAGGGGATCCCCCAACGAGGCAGTCTTCATTGACCTTTCCAAGGCTTTTGACCTTGTAAACCACAACCTGCTCCTTACAAAACTGAGCCAGGTCAGGTTAGACAGCCACTCCCTATCGTGGTTCAACAGTTACCTCACAGGGAGGACACAGAAGGTAAAATGGAAAGACTCCCTGTTGGAGCCTCTTCCCTAATGGGTGGGGTGCCCCAAGGATCTATCCTTGGCCCCTTCTCTTCTCTCTTTTCACAAACTATCTCAGTAAATGCTGTGGGAGTAGCTCAGTGGTACAGTATGCGGATGACGCGGACATATACTGCCCCTTCTCTAATCTGGGAGATCTCTGCTCTGGGCTACAGGAAGACCTGGGTTCCCTTGAGCAATGGCTTGTCACCAACAGAATGATCATTAACCCTAACAAGACCAAGGCCATGCTATTTGGCCCAAGAACACCTCGGCCGGGACAGAAGCCCACATCTCAGGCTGATGACCAAATCAGGAAAAAAGACTTGAGCTGGTTGAATCGATAAAATACCTTGGTCTCACCCTGGATCAGTGCTTCTCCCTCAAGGATCATGTCGACCAGGTAACCAAAAATATTCACGCCAAACTCTGGACCTTGTATAGGCTGAAAGACCAGTTGATACCCATGGCCAGGACCTCCATCGCCACAAGCGTCCTCCTCCCTACCCTCTCCTATGCAGCCCCAGTGATACAGGGAGCTGACAAACAAGAGATGAACAGATTACAAGTCCTCTATCACAAGGTGTCTCACTTCGCCACCCTATCTGGCTCCTGGACTCACCACTGTGACACTCTGTCCCAACTAAACTGGCCCTCCTGGGAGGCCCGGCTCCAATACCCCCTAGTCTACCACACTCATAAACTACTCAGCCCATTCCCTCCTCCCAGCCTCACTGGACTCATTGCCCAAAACAGAAGCCCTAGGCTCCTCAGAACAATGGACAGAACCCTCCTTGCAGTGCCAAGGGTTAGAACCAAGGAGTGGGGTTAAGTCATTCTCAATCATAGCGCCCACCCTATGGAACTCCCTGTCCCCTGGTGTTCAGGATGCTACCTCTACCCACACCTTCCACACAAGGCTGGAGGCTCATATGATGGTCACCTGCATACGCAACTGCTAAAGTGAGAGGCTCCTAAGTGGAAGCCCACCCCTCTCCCTCATATGGAAATAGCAACTATCACTGCACCCCATCTATATAGCACTGCACCCCATCTGTAGAGCTTACCCAGAGCTTATTCAGCAGAAGGGCAGACAGCAAGGAGAACCAGGGATAAATGACAACCAAGGAAGGGGCTGGAGTAGAACAGTGAAACAGTTTAGGGAGGTCAAATCATGGAAAGCCATGTGTGCAAATGCCAGGAGCCTTAGCAACAAGATGGAAGATATGGAGGCTGTCATGGTGCAGTCAGACCTGGACATTGTGGCCATCACTGAAACCTGGTGTAATGATAACCACGACTGGGAGATGGCCATACCTGGCTACAACATATTCAGAAGAGACAGAGCAGGCAGGAAGGGAGGAGGAGTGCCACTGTATGTGAAAAATGACATAAGGGCCACTGAGATCCAGGAGGAACAAAATGGGGGAGAGATATTGTGGGTTAAGCTGGAAAGGAAAATGGGGCCAGCCATCCGCACAGGTGTGGTCTATAGACCACCAGCCCAGGAGGAAGAAACAGATAGGGAGCTGATGCTAGCCATCCAAAGGATGGCAGACAAGGTGAGTTAGTACTGGTTGGAGACTTCAATATTCCAGGCGTGGACTGAAGCATCCCAGCAGCAGCATCAACTAGGAGTAGATTTATCCTGGACTCCTTCAGGGTGCCATCCTCAAGCAACTGGTCATGGAACCAACTCGGCAGAAGGCAATACTGGACCTTGTGCTCACAAACAGGGACAGTGTGATGGGGGTAACAGTGGGGAGCACCTGGGAAACAGTGACCACCAGTCATTGTTGTTTGAAATCACAGAAAGAGCAGACCAAACCACACAAAACACGTGATCCTGGATTTTAGGGGGCAGACTTTGGGAAAATGGGTAGATACTTGAAAGAAGGCATTAAGGGGAATGGGACAGGAATCAGGGGTTGAGGAACAGTGGGCAGTATTTAAAATGGGGATTACAAGAACAACAGAATTATGCATTAAGCAGGTTAGCAAGAGGAAAAGGAAGAGGAGACCATTATGGTTTTCCAAAGAGGTAGCAAAGAAAGTGAAAGCCAAAGATTGCATTCAGGCAATACAAAAGGCATGAGGCAGAAGGGATAGGAAGAAGTACCAGGAGAAGCAAAGGGAGGCAGGGAGGTCAGTAAGGGAAGCCAAAGCTCAGACAGAAGAGCACATTGCAAAATCAGTGGGTAGAGGGGACAAAACCTTTTACAGGTACATAAGTGAAAAAAGAAAGACAAAGGGAGGGATAGTGAGACTGAAGGGGGAGGATGGGGGCCGCGTGGAGGATGACAACAGTAAAGCTGACATATTGAACAGGTATTTCTGCTCAGTCTTTACTGAGGAAGAGGAGGGTAATGGGTCTGAAGGGAGTACAAGGGGTGAGAATGGTGCAGAAATGGACACAAGTCCCTTTACACGAGAAAGGGTCCTGAAGGAACTGGAAGTAATAAGAGCTGATAAAGCAATGGGGCCAGATGGGGTGCACCCCAGGGTCCTTAAATAACTAAGAGAGGTGGTGGCTGAACCTCTGGCTATCCTGTTTAGCCGATCACTGGAAACAGGGGAGGTACCCAAAG
Organism: Neoceratodus forsteri; assembly: GCA_016271365.2. Lineage (NCBI taxonomy): Eukaryota > Metazoa > Chordata > Ceratodontiformes > Ceratodontidae > Neoceratodus > Neoceratodus forsteri. Next base: position 1,272,012,971 of record CM057453.1, read on the forward strand.
ACTGGAGGACAGCAGATGTAGTCCCCTTATACAAAAGTGGGAACAAAGAGGAAGCAGGGAACTACAGACCAGTCAGCCTCACCTCGGTAGTGGGGAAGATCATGGAAGCACTCCTGAAGGAGAGATTGGTGGAACATCTGGTTGTCAATGGCCTACAGGACCCAAGGCAGCATGGTTTCACCAGGGGGAGGTCATGTCAGACCAACCTCGTTGAATTTTTTGACTGGGTGACTAGGGAGGTGGATCAGGGAAGGACAGTGGACATGGCCTATCTGGACTTCAGCAAGGCCTTGACACTGTGCCACATAGAAGACTATTACACAAACAGGGGAATATGGGTGTGGCAGGACAGTAGTGTGGTGGGTAGGTAACTGGCTGGGTGGCAGGACACAGAGGGTGGTGGTAAATGGCTGTCACTCCACAGAGGAAGAGTGACCAGTGGGGTACCACAGGGATCAGTGCTGGGACGGTCCTATTCAACATCTTCATCAGTGACATTGTGCAGGACCTAGAAGGCAGAATTTCACTGTTCGCTGATGACACAAAGCTCTGTAACAGAGTAGACACACCAGAGGTGTAGACAGAATGAGAAGCGACCTGCAGAAACTTGAAGAATGGTCAGGGGTTTGGCAGTTGAAATTCAATGCAAAGAAGTGCAAGATAATGCATATGGGGCACAAAAACCCTGGCACAATATATCAGTTGGGGGGTGAGGATATAGCATGCACCAAGCAGGAAAGGGATCTTGGGGTTATCATCTCTGATGACCTCAAGGTAGGGAAACAGTGTGACAAGGCAGCAGGTAAAGCAAATAGGATGCTGGGATGTATAGACAGGGGCATCACCATCAGGAAAAGGGAGGTCATAATTCCGCTATACAAGACACTAATGAGGCCCCACCTGGAGTACAGTGTACAGTTCTGGAGACCATACCTATGTAAGGACATAGACAGGGTAGAGAAGGTTCAGAGGAGGGCAACAAAGATGGTGCACGGATTGCATCACAAGTCCTATGAAGACAGGTTGAAGGAACTGAACATGTACTCCTGGAGGAGAGGGAGGAGAGGATATAGATAGAGACATACAAGTATCTTACAGGGAGGAACAGGGTGCAGGAAAACACTATTTTTAAGCGAAAAAGATGTTCCAGGACTAGAGGGCATGGGATGAAGTTGGAGGGAGGACGATTCAGAGGAAACATGAGAAAGAATTTCTTCACAGAACGGGTGGTGGACAAGTGGAACATCCTGCCAGAGGAAGTGGTGGGGGCTGAAACAATCACGGGATTTAAGAATGCATGGGATAGACATAAAGGAATTCTGGAGGTCAGGGGGTAAGGGGCAACAGACTTCTAGGAAAACAAACTGAACTTACAATCTCAAATGGGCAGACTGGGTGGGCCATAGGCCCTTATCTGCCGACACTGTCTATGTATCTATGTATCTATGTACCCAGGAAATGTTAACTGCTAAAAAGCTACTATGTCTTACCTCTTACATGTAACTGCTGAAAAACTACTATGTATTATGTTCCTCGCTGTCTAGTGTAATGTACCTGTGCTGTATGCTACCCCATGTATTATTCCATGTAATTCCCTGGGTCGACCCTGAAAAAGGGACCTTCGGGGCCCAGCGGGCTTACCCAGTTATCAAAATTTAATAAATAAGAAATAAAAAAATATTCATACTTTATTGTCCAGTATGCCACTGCCAGAAGCTATATATCAGAAGAATGGTTTGAAATGTGAAGTCTAGAATACAAGTACATGGGACATAGAGAAGCAGGGAGAATGGTCCCATTGGAGCTCACTTTAAAACTTCCATGGCTATGATGGCTCTTACTCATCTTAATTGAAATTCATAGGTTATGAACATGTCCATGTACTTGAAAGGAGAGGTGATAGTCTAAATACCCTCCTATGGGATGAATTGGAATGGATTTTTGATTTAAAAACACTGAAACCATTGGGCTTAAATGATGAGCTTGACTACAAATCATTTTTAAAATGCCATAGGAGAGTGATGGAGAGAGTAAAGGAAATTACTTTTTTTAGACATAAAGAGTCCTGGAACTGAAATGCCACCACAGAGGGAGGGAGAGTAGGTGGAAGCAGAGCTTGCTGCAGAGTATTTTCACTGTACACACAATATAAATGCTGATCATACCTCTCAACCTTTTATCACCCAAATGTGTGACAAGATGTGTGACAACAGGACAAAATGTGTGACACATCATCAAACAATGACATTGCAAGCTCAGAACACTGTGGAAATAAGTGCACTAATGTTTATAATGTTTACTGATAACCTAGCATCTTATATTATTATATATTTCTGCTTAAAAGTCTCAGTGGTCAGTGTGGAATGTCACCTTCTCAATGTGGGACAGAGGGTTTCAGAGGGATAAAATGAGTGACGTACCTCGTAATGTGTGACAGTTGAGAGGTATGATACTGATTCCTTTTTTTTACTTTGCTCTTCAAACCTCTCTCTCTCTCTCTCTCTCCACACACACACTGCAATTCCTCTTCAAATGGAGGCACTGCTCATAAGTTATCGAATTTCTGTGTTTTTGTGGGTGGGTATGTTTAGCATGAAGTAATGAATTGGAAGGTGTCATCTCCCTAAAGCCCCTGGTTTCAACTTTCTGACCTGGTGTTCCTACCAGTCTCACATCCAGAAAATCCATTGCTACTTTATCAGATTTGTGAATAAATGTCATTATGATTAATTTGGCATTTAACCACTCCATGTACTCAGCCTCCCGAAGTAGTAGCGGCTCACTGTGAGAAATGACATTACACAAATTACACCAATGAGATACCTACAAGGAAATGACATTCCAGGATAAATTGGATAAGGAACAATATTACCACATAGAGAATATACTCTATAACTAATCTACACATTCTCTCTCTTTAAAGTATTATTTTGCATAATTTGTGCTAGAATGTCTCTAAACAGTTTAAATGGTGTTGGTATTGCATGACATCCATGACTGTGTGGCTCCAAATCTGCCATAAAAATCTTGTAAATTATATAAATGATAAGAAACACACATACCCTAATAAAGAAAAGCATTATGGGAAGTACATGCACAACACTGTGAAAGCAATAAGGCTGGTTCTGCTTTTAGAAGGAGTGTATGGTGCCAGTGGTATCCCATACAATGGAAATAATTTCTTGCCTTTTTGCCTCATGCATCTGAAAGACAAAGTCATCTATTATGTCCAGATAATACAGCAAGCTTAACAAATCGAAGGAGCATGCTTCTTAAATAATAGGCTGTTAAGATACGGTGGGGGGGGGAGAGAGAGAGAGAGAGAGAGATAGAGTGAGTGAGAGAGAGAGAGAGAGTTGACTTGTTGTCCTCTTCGGTTGACTTGTTGTCCTCGCTTTCCTCTGTCCCCATGGCAGCATTTTGGTGGGTCCTTAGAAACACACACAAAAAAAAACATTGACAATGTTTTTATTCAAGTTCCCAAAATGGAGCGGCTGCCTGCTTTTTCTGCAGCTCTGTTTGAGATGCTCCATTTTTGGGAACGCTAGTCAGACACACAGTAAACTTTAAACATTTCTTTTTGTGAGGACTCTTGGGGCCCTTAAGTCCAAATAATAAAAGAACAAATCACCATATTTTCTTAATGACAGCATTCCCAGTGACTTCTGGTGAGATTATTTAGGGCAGTTGGCCAGGGCCCCTGAGTTTGGGGGCCCCCCGAGTTTCCTCCCCCCTGCCCTGTCTGGCTAATTTTTTTTTTCAGGAATCAAAGCTTAGCTTGACACCTCCGCCTGTGGGTGTGGAGAGTGTGAGTGGACTCATCTCCTTTGAAGCTGGGGCTGCGCTACTTCCTCATTGATTTATACATTGAAGCCTCACACTTCATTGCAACTCCCAGGCTCCCTGGCACCAGAAACCATCCCCACTATGGCACTTCGCACCTTCTGAAGGAAGCTTGGCAGCCGAGCAGCCCTTTGAACTCAGTGGCCAGGCGATTGCTTTCTGCATTTATAAATATCTTATTAAGATATGCTGTGTTTCATAGAATTTTGATAGAGCAATTTCAAAAGTTAAAAAAACATATATTGGTGCAGTTACAGTAAGTACCTGCGGATGGGAACTTCATGCTGTTCTGGCTTAAGAATCATGGCTGTTTTATAATGCTCCCCAAATGATTTTAATGCCTCATAACTTCAGCCAAAGTAAATGTCTGGATGATACATGCTATTGTTGCTGAAATGAGTTTGCCCCCAACACACACACACACACACACACACACACACACACACACACACACACACACACACAACTTGAAAGACCTTGTATTTCAGTCAAATGTGCCTATTCCACTTTGTTGGAAAAATAAGTGCTACGGCCACCAAGGCAATTGTAAGAGGTACTAGTAAAGGACAAAGAAAACTACACAAATAATTTATTATATAGTGTGAAGTAGGTGATGGGCTCTTGTAATGGCAACATGCAGTAAGATGCAGCTGGGAGAGTAACTATGAAATCGTTTGTGCTGCATTAATGTGGTGGTCAGAAACGGGTGCTGCAAATGCTGGATACACTAAAAATAGAACCAGATTGGACCATAGACAGTAAATAACAGTATTATTATGATTTCTGGCTCCCCACAGGTGAAAAAGTATGAAGGGTTTTACCTGCGTTTTCAGTGCAGTAAAAGGACAACAGAGGAGGAAGTGAGAATACATTTTGAAGGGCTTTAATGAACTTTTGCATTTTTGAGCGATCACTAATAAATGTCACTTTCAACTGCTAGGTACCCAAACTCATGAAGGTGATCAACCTCCATTTAACAAAATTTTGTAGTTTTTTCTAAACAATTAATTTCATGGACAAAAAGTATCTCCATAATCATTTTAAATATATTGAACTAAAGTAAGATGAAAAGGGGCATTGTACAAGAGAAAAATCACCAAATTTACAAAACCCTTACTAAACATGGCAATTAAATCAGACCATGCACATCGTGGATAAAAATAGGTTTTAAATGACCTCAGCATTTGTTTAACAATTTTTTAATTGCTGTCCTCAGTCTGGCAGTTCTGTAGTTTTCAGTATGTTCATAGTTTTTAATATATGTTCATTTAAATTATGAGGGTTAAATAAACTCAAATGAAAGTAAAGTATTATTAATAGAAAAGGTCTAAAAATGACCTGTCCTTCAAGTGTCCAGACCACTGAAGCTACACCTTTGTAGTGGCATAGATACGATAGTTACCCCATGGGACTATGGAGAAGTAGACAGGCAGGGAAAATAATTTCATGGTGAACAGTATGGGGGACACAGTTGTGCATTCTGTGTATCTAACCTTGATAAATGAATGATATGTCTTATCAAACCTCATCCTTTGCCCCCCCCCCCCAATTACCTCCACCCTTCTTTGCAATTGACAAATATATCAGATCAAGGAAGGGGTTTCAGCATGGACTGTTACAGCTGAAATATTTAGAAATGCACAAATCATTTAAAATTAAAATGATTTCAGTGATTAAATGTTCTGGATAATTTGCTCAGTTCATATAAATGGCATATAATTAAATGATAATTTATTATACAATGTGAAATAGGTGATGGCAAGGCATCAGAACTGTCTGTGGTGTGCATGGTGCTATCGCACCTCCACTTTTGCAGGACACAAACAAGTGCCCTTCAATGTTCAGAAGCTCACAGTGATCTGAAAGTAAGTTGAATACAAAGGCCCAGATATTCAAAAGGGTTGCGCATGGTGCAACAGTTTTGTGCCATGCACAACTCACTGATGCACCCCGGCGAGATATTCAAAAGGGAAAAGTGTGACACACAAATCCCAATACACCGGAGTGCATCAGTAATGTATGCAGGCACAGGTGGGGAGGCAAGCCCATGCATAACCTGCACAGCCCGATATTCAGCCCGGGATGTGCAGAGTCATGCATGCGTAATCCCTACCTGCACCTGCACAAAGTTAAGCCAAAAAAAAAAAGGAACAAGTGATTGCCTCCCACAGGAGAGCTGCCGCATTGCAGGGCGCAACATGGCAGCTGCCACCTGTGGGTGGTCACCTGAGTTCCTGCCGCACCTGGCGTTGCACCCCCATGCCCCATCGTGGGCATTTGTGTATAACAATAACCACCCCCTCCAACAATCCTAGTGGTCCAGTGGACCGCTATGTGACCGATCGCGGGCATCGGTATTATAACCCCCCCCATATCCAATATCCCTGGTGGTCCAGTGGACCGATCGCTGCCCAATCGCGGGCATCTGTACAGCATAAAATATTCCTATTACCTGGTGGTCTAGTATACCCCCCTCCCACCCGCCCACTAGGCCCCACCACCTCCCCCTGTCAGCTGGCGGGCAGCAGCACCCACCAGCCTGCCACCCCACCGCCTGCCGACTGACAGCTCGGTAGGGCTGCACACCCATTGGTTCACAGTGTAGCGCAGTTTGAATATCCATGCCATGATGCATACTGGAGCAGAAGCTTCTCCATTATGTTAAACAGACTGTGAGCAAATGTAAATGAACTTATACATTTACTTATTCGCATGATCTATAAAAATAAAAAATAAAAGACCAATGGGACAATAGTGGGTGCAGCATTTATAAATAGGGTGAGAGACTGCTTAAATCAAGTGTATTCCCTTTACAGTAAAAGCAATGAGACGTAACTTAAGATCTTTTTCTATAATTGCCTTTTCTTGCTCCCCCTTCCCACAATTTTTGATCTATTTCCTTCATTCTGACTTATTTGAAGGTGGGTAGATTTGTAACCTTTGGTGTGATAGCATCATCTGCAATTGCAACTTTCATTTCTTTTAATGGGAATCGGACCTTGGACTTGGTGGGTTATGATTTACATTATGCACATTTTGACTAAGCATCACCTGTGAACTGAATTGATAAGAAGAGGCACATGTATTTAAGCAGCTTCTCCCCTTATTTATAAATACCATATCACTATTGTCCCTTTGGTTCTTTTGTTTTACATCATGTAAATGTATAGGTTCATTTACATTTGCCCACAGTCCATTTAACTTAATGGAGGAGCTCCTGCTCCAATATGCATCTTGTATTTAGAAAACTACTATCACACCTTTACAATGCCACTTCCTGTTTGTTAACATCAAGATAATGGTGTTTCTATTTCGTTAATTATAAACAGCACCCATTTTGTCATCATATACAACAATATATGAAAGAGGCTTTGACATGTATAAATGAATGCTCATGACTCAGATGTTTTTAAGTGTGACGTTCTCCCAGATAAGCCACGCCACTATTGAGTCATGGGTGCAAAATAGGAGTGTGCTGAATAACCAATTACTATTGGCTGTCATTCTACCCTGGTTACTCAATCAAGATGATAGACGAAGGCTTTTTTTATTGGCTAGCCATGTCTAGTAGCTTTTAATGATTCAAACCTTTGTAATTATATTCTTAATTTTAACACCCATAGTCCCCTTACTCAGATCTGTATGTTTCAAATGTTCAAATGACATACAATTTTATCTACAATATATCAATTGGAAGTCAGTATGATTATGATAAATAGAGCAAAGACACAAGCTATCACTAGTTTGTTTATGCAGTTCAGTGTATACTGATATTTATAACCATGGAGCTTGTAAGTGGAAATAATCACAACCAGTTAGTCTGTTGGTTAGAAACAAAATAGCATTTATGGAAAATAGAATCAGTCTTTAACAATTTCACCTCAGGTTTGTTATTACATTTTTTATGAGTGCATTTTGTTTTAATAATTTTTTTATTTAACAATTTTTTTATCCAATATAGTCCCCTGAGATGCAACATCTCATTTTCAGTGGGGTCCTACTTCTTGCTATTTCCAAAGACTGGTGGGCTGGAGCACTGGGAGGATAAGTGACTTGCTCAAGGTCACACAGTGAGATTGGTTTGCACTTGTAAGTTTGAACTTTTGCTCTCCCAGTTCGCGAGATGGTGTTCTAACCACTAAACCACGCTGCCTCCAGTTTGTTTAACCACTGTTTCCTTTTCAAATATGTCCTTTCTTTCTTTCTTTCTTTCTTTCTTTCTTTCTTTCTTTCTTTCTTTCTCTAGCTTAGGCCATGGAAAGTACACTGATCCAGAGCTAATTTCCAGAGGCATTCTGGGCAGGGGAATAGAGTGAGGGGAATTCACAATACAGGAGGCAATTACAAGGTATGCAATGAAAAATAAGATACAAGCAAGCACAGCAATAAGGTAATTAGCAATTATATACAAAGTATAACTGAAAGCAATAGCTGTAGCAGTGACTGACTTGTCCAACTGGAAGTTAGGTAGGGGGTAGGAGAGTGCAGGAGGAGTGCCTGTATAAAGGAAGGGTAGAAACAGGAGCAAGACTGGTTGGTAAACATACCATACAAAGCTGGGATTTAAAGGAGGAAAGGGGGAAGAAGGGAGTGGGGAAAGAAGCTTTTTCCAGGACATAGATCATAGGCATGGCAAGGCAATTTTATTTATAAAACACCTGTTCCAAAGGGATCAGGGCACTTAACATAAAAATCAAAATAAAACACAGTCAAAACATAAAATACAGAGGCAATTAAAATATACAGACATATAGAGCATATATATAATTACTCATCAGAACCAAATGCTAATTCAAAAATAGTCTTGTTATGCCTTGCTTAAATGTCTCTAATAAGGGGAAACTTCTTAGATTGTTTGGCAAGGAGTTCCAGATTGTAGGTGCCACCACTGGGAAAGTCTTATCTCCAGGTTGCTTTAAGCAGGATCTCAGGATGCCTAGCCACAGCTTCTTGGTGGAGCACAGAGAGCGGCTGGGAGCATACCATGCCAAGAGATCATTTATATAGAGAGGGCCCAAACTAAGGAAGGGCTTTGTATGTTAACAAACCAATCTTGAAGGTGTGATTGGAAACCAGTGCAGCTGCCACAACACAGGTGTGATGTGATCTGTACAGAGCACAGCAGCCACCAACCTGGCCATGGCATTCTGCACCAGTTGCAGGTGATGCAAGAAACCTCTGGATAACCCTAGGTAAAGAGCATTATGGTAATCATGTTTCAAGTTCATGAAGGCATATATACTAGAGTCACAAGGTCCTTTTGTGTCTGATCTGGCAGCTACTCCTCAGCTGGAAAAATCCACTGCGGGCCGCAATGACTCCTGATGTTCTACTGTCAGCTCTGAGTCAACAGTGACTCCTAGATTCTTAACCTTATACACAGCTGTTAGTAAAGTGACATTCAGAGATGGAATTTAGGCAACATTTCGGGGTTGGGGAAGGAGAAATGACATGGGGCTGGGGAATATGTGTTAAAGGTTATGAAAATACTATGGATGATATAGGAGGGACATAAACAAGGTACATTCTGCCAGTGATAACTAAGGGTGAACTCAATGAGTACAATGTGGGGAAGATAAGCATGCTAGGCATGTTCTAAAAGGTGCACTTGCTCACCCATGGCATAAAATGATTTGGCTTGTTCTGGTAGAAACTGCAGTTGGTTGATGAAACACAAGGAGAGCAGCACACATAAACCCCAGTGTTCTCCCCCAACAATAGTTAATACAAAGCACAGGTAAAATAATAAATAGTATTTCCCAATAAAACAGAAATATTGTATCTTATACATAAGTAATTAGATACAGAGATGCAGTGAATTTATATTCCACCAGCAAAGTGGCTGAATTCACAGTGTGGAGTAATCTGCGATATTTCCATACCGTCGGTGGAATTTCACCAAGGCAACATTTCACCTCCTGTGGTGAAATTTTACCTTCCACTATGAAATTTTGCCATCTGAGGGTAAAGTTTCATGAGGAAGGTGGAATTATACCATGGAAGGTGAAATTTTACCTTTTCACAGGCAAAATTTCACCATCCTACAGGCATAATTTCACCATTCCGCTGGGCAAAATTTCACATTTCGCTCGCTGAAATGGGCAAAATTCATGGATTACTCCACGTAGCAAATTTTTCTTACTTTGCTCACCACTGATTACATATGATGCTGGAACAATTTGCAGAATTCAAAAAAACTAGAAGAACATTGTCCAGTTCTCCTCTTCTTTCATTTAGTTATTGGAACTTGCTGTTCCTATTTTTTGGATCCACCACATTTCTTTTTCAAAAGTGTTTTTTTGTCCATTCCTCCTGATGGTTTCTTCACCACCTCAATGCCCCAGAAATGCAATGATGAATACATTTTGCAAATTTAGGCGTATAACTTTGGTAATTTACAATATTTGTACCCCAAATTCCTCACCTGCAGCCCTGTCAGCTCTGGCCAGAGTTTATCAATCGGTATAACTATTGCTTTACTCCAACTGGGTATAACCTCCCCATTGTCCAATGATGTTTCAAATATTCTAGTCACTGGAGCTGCCAACTTGCCAAACAGTTCTCTCAGTATACTGTATGTGGGTGCAATTCATCAGGTCTTGGTGCCTTATTAGATTTAATACTTCTTAATTTCTCTCTAATATTGCCTTCTTCAATCAGTATTCTCCAATATTTGGTATAATTGCTCCTCTGCACTGTCCTGTTATTTTTTGGTTTAAATATCGTAGTAACATATTTATTCAAATCTTGCACCACTTGCTTATCATCAGTCACTGTGTTACCACTACCATCATCCAGTGACCCTACCTTTTGAGTGCCTCTCCTTTTGTAGTTTACATAATCAAAAAAATGATTTGTAGTTTTCCTTAACCCTCCTTAACCCTGCTTGCCAAATAAATCTCTTGATTTCTTTTAGCATTCCTTATTCATTCTTTGCACTCCTGCTCCTGTAAGCCTTCCATACCCCATCACTAGTCAATGTTCAGGCCTTCCTACTGTATATGCCTTTATTTTTCTTCTAATCATCCTTCTACCCCTCTATCCGTCCATCTGGGTATTCTCCCTTTTGCATTATATTTCTTCCTTTCTGGGACATATTTAGCTACTTACTCTTTTATCATCTGTATCAGTACCTCCCGCATTTCATTCAGAGATTTATTCTCAAATCTAGTCCCCCAATCCCATTCTCTTAGTGCTGTTCTCATATTGTCAAAATCTGTGTCCTTAAAACATTTAATCTTGGTGTTACCCTCTGTTTTGTATTTCAACCCTCTGATGTTGAACATACCTACTTTGTGGTCACTTCCACTCAATGGTTCCATAATCTCACAGTTGTCTATCTGTTCCACCACATTATTTTAATTTTTTTAACCAGGAGAGACACACTAAGCTGAAAGCTTGTTTATAGTTGTGACCTAGGAGCACAAGGAAGTTAAGTGACTTGCTCAGGGTCACACAGTATGCAAGTGGGAGCTGTGGGATTCAAACCCAGGTCTCCAGCTCAGAGCCTTAAACCACTGTGCTATATTGTATATTACTAAATACTAAATCCAAAATGTGCTGTTCTCTTGTTCCTGTCTCCACAAACTGTTCCATTCCTAAACAATTTATTGTTTGGACAAACTCCCTTTCTAATGGTGTCCCTCCTACTCTGTTCTTCCAATTAATAATCTGCATATTAAAATCTCCCATGAGTACAATCCCATCCTCTATTTTCTGATTGTTTAAGATGTACAGCATCTTTTCATGCAACTCACCATTCTGTGAGGTGGTCTGTAAATTAATCCTAGCAAGATCTTCTTTTCCTTTTTTGGATAGATTTTCAGCCAGATTTGTTCCAGATCACTGTTATCCTCTGGTTCCACCAACTGTGCTGTTCTCCCTTCTGCCACATATATTGCCAGCCACCTCCCCTCCTTCATATTCTGTCTCTAATGTACAGATTATTACCTAATATGTCTTCATTCCACCCATCATTCACATCCCACCATGTCTCCATCACAGCACATATCTGTACAGCCTTTCTCATCCTGTCCTCTAATTTGTCCCTTTTTTCTAACAATTCTCCTCACATTTGTCAGCATTACTCTCAGATCCCCTATTCTTCCCTTTTTCATTTCCCTGCTTCTTTGGGTTCTCTGATTGTGTAGAGTTATCTACTTGTCTGGATGTACCCCCTTCCCCATTCCCCCACCTATTAGTCTAAACTCATTTCAATTGATTTATTTATTTTATTACCCAGCAGTCTTGCCCCATCCATGTTCAAATGCAACCTGTCTCTCCTATACATTTCTGGGTTACTCATAAAGTCCTCCCAATTTTCCTGAAATTGAAACTCATCCTTATCATGCCACCTCCTTAGTCATCTGTTTAAAGTGACTATTTCCATAGTCTTCCCATAATTCCACAGTGTAAGGCAAGAGGTACTGTTACCATTGTATAGGTTGCTGGTGATGCCACATCTGGAGTATTGTGCTTTGTTCTGGAGTCCCTACCTACAAAAGTACAGGGACAGGATAGACAGGGTAGAACACAGGATGACCAAAATGATTCAGAGCCAGGAAAGCAGATCCTATGTGGATCAATGAATGGCACTGAACACACATTCACTGAAAACAAGAAGAGAAAGGGGGGATATGATAGAGACTGTCAACTTCCTGAAAGGCATTAACAATGCAGACTGTGGGGAGCTATTTACCAGGGACAGATATATTATAATAAGGGTTCACAAGTGGAAGTAACAAGGTGAACTGCAAGGAGCTATTTACCAGGGACAGATAAGACATGACAAGGGTTAATGAGTGGAGGTTGAGGGAAAGGTTTAAAAAGTGTGTGAAGAAGTATTATTTTGCAGAAAGACTGGTTGAACCATGAAATTGTCTAGCGGCAGAGGCAGTGAGTACCAAAACTATAAACAGTTTCAAATACAGCTGGAATAGAGCAAAGGAGATATTAACTACTCAGGAAGAAGTGGAGGGAATGTGGCTAACAACAGGAGGAATAATGCAAGTGAAGACTCCACAGAGACAATAGGTCCTGGGGCATGATAGGGTAATTTGGGCAGACTGGATGGACCATCTTTTTTTTTTCTACCGTCATCACTTATGTATCTATAACATGCACATTAAATTATGTTAAATTAGACATAGGGCATGTGAGGAATCTTGCATAGCTAGTACAGCCAATGCTTGATGATCAATAAAGATTGACAATTTAGGTATTATGTTATTTATTTTATTTATCTACAGTATTTGGCCAACAAGGCAGACTAAACTGTGGACATATAGTTTCCAAATGTGTCCTAGGAAAGGAGCAAAGGGAGTAGAGAACAGTGAGATATTCCATAAATACATGGTGCAGAAGTAAATATCTGATACTGGAATTAGTGCAAAAATGAAAAAAAGGTACAAAATCGGTTTTCTGCCTAATGTTACAATATCTGAAGATGAAGGTACAGTATAAAAGAACTACAGAAAAAAGAGCCATACAAGCCAATAACAGGAATAAAAACATTACTAAAAACAACTGACCTGCAGGGGTGTAGAACATGGTACCAACTAGATAGGTAGTGTAGATAGATAGATAGATAGATAGATAGATAGATAGATAGATAGATAGATAGATATTTTAATTAGGAAACACCTTTCCTTTTTTCACTTTATAAATCGAACATTAAAACCACACATACAAAATTCGTAACACCACAACAATAAATACAAAACATATTTATGCAATCCATCTAAAACAATTAACAATTAATGGTGGGCAAGCATAAAGGATGCAATACTTGAAGCAACATCCTATTGTGTTAGAGAGAAAAAGAAGTGCAAAAGAAGAAAGAAACCACTTTGGTTCTCAAAAACAGTAGCAGAAAAAGTTGTAGCCAAAAGGCTGGCCTTCAGGAAATATAAGGGAACACAGCGGGATGAAGAGAGGAAGGCTTACCAAACTTCTCTAAGGGAAGCAGGGAAGGCAGTAAGACAGGCAAAGGCCCAAACCAAGGAATCACTAGCACGAACAGTAAAAGAAGGTGACAAAACTTTCTATAGATACATTAGTGAAAGGAGAAAGTCCAGAGGGCGTATTGCTAAGATCAAAGGAGATAAGGGGGCATGTGAGGAGGAGGACCATTTAAAAGCATCAGTCCTAAATAGATACTTCTGCTCAGTATTCACTGAAGAGAAGGTAGGACAGGGCCCACAGCTCAGCACCATGGACACAGAGGGGAAGGAGATGAGCACTAGTCCCTTCACAAAAGAAAGGGTCCTACAAGACCTCGATAAGCTCAGGGTGGACAAGGTAATGGGACCTGATGGCATACATCCCAGGGTACTAAAAGAGCTAAGAGTGTAACTAATAGAGCCATTATCAGAATGTTTAGTGAGTCTCTGAGTCCCAGAAGGCTGGGGAAGGGCTCATGTGATCCCGCTCCACAACAGTAGTAGCAGGGAGGAGGCAAGGAACTACAGACCAGTCAGTCTTAACTCAGTAGTGGGCAAGATTATGGAGGCACTCCTTAAGGAAAGGATAGTGTAACACCTGGAATCCATAGGAGCACAGGATCCAAGACAGCATGGGTTTACAAAAGGAAGGTCCTGTCAAACTAATCTCATAGATTTCTTTGACTGGGTAACCAGAGTGGTGGACCAAGGGGGAGCAGTTGATATCGCCTGCCTTGACGTCAGCAAAGCTTTTGATACTGTTCCACATAGAAGATTGATTAATATCTCCATGGCAGAGATGCTCAGCCTAACCCAGGGCCCCCTCTAGACAATTTTCTTGTATCCACCTCCTAGGATCATCACTGGGCATCATTAAAAGGCTTAAGGATTGTGCACATGAATGTATGCAGTCTTAGAACTAAAATCCACAAGGTCCAAGCCTGGCTTAACCACTATATGCCAGATGTCCTTGCAATCTCAGAGACCTGGCTCAAGGTCCATATTCATGAGCATGAGATCATGATCCTTGTGTACAATACCTTCAGACAGGACAGAGCAGGAAAAAAAGGGGGAGGGATCCTAATCTATACAAAATACACTCTAAATGTGAGTGTACTAAAGCCCAATCTTGGTAGCTGCCAGGATGGGGAATCTATCTTCATCCGTCTAACTCTTGGTAATGCTAAGCATCTCACCATTGGCTGTGTCTATAATCCTCCTAAGAATGCCCAACTTGCTCTTGAGGGCATCACCAAATTGGTTGGCAGTGAATTAACCAATGAACTCCTAATAATGGGAGATTTCAACCTGAACTGGGCCACAGGCCCCAACAAAGTCCTCAAGGGTGCGATCCAAGATGCAAACCTGGAACAGGTAATCTCTCTATCTATCAGGCTTAATTATAAAATGGGGAACCATACTACTCTTAACTGGGCTCTGGTATCCAACTCCCTCAACATACAGGAAGCAGATATATTGGCTGACACCATTAATGATCACTCCCCAATATTTTGTATTTGGAAGAACAGAACACCAAAGATTCCCCCCAGGATACACACAGTACATGACTTCTCCAATTTCATGCAAGCAAAATATAATGACTACCTAAATAGCCTGGATTGGAGCCTGATTAGGTTCCTCCTAACAATGGACGAGGCCCTTGCCTACTTCCAAAACTCACTCCTCTATGCAGCATCTCTCTTTGCTCCCTTCAAAAAACTTCGTACAAAAGGAGGCTGCCATAAATGGATCTCCCACTCTGTGAAATCTCAGATGAAAAGAAGGGACAAGGCTTGGAAGAAATTCCAGCTCTCCCACCTTCCCGCAGACCTGGTTACTTACAAAACCCTAAAAAATAAATGTAAGCTAGACATCAAACTTGCCCAAAAGGAGTAAGTAACCTGCCTCCAACGATCCACACTGGGAACCCTGAGCTTTTCTGGGCACAAATCAACAAACTGTTTAAGGGTAACTCTAAGGAGGCACAAGGTCAAATTGAGGTACTAGGACAGTATATCAATGATTGCCAGCTTATAGCCTCAGCAATCAACCACCACTTCACTAACTTTGATGCATACAAGGTAGGGCTGCCAACAGCCATGCCTGTACAGACCTGTGATGAATTCCCCTGTCTGAACAGACCCCAATTTCACCTGAGAACGGTCAAGGTGAATGAGGTCTGTAAACTTCTGATAGCCCTCAAACACAAAGGCTCTGGTGGCCCAGATGGAATCAGCCCGAGGCTACTCCAGGAAGGTGCACTGTTCCTGGCCAAACCTCTGGCCTGGATGATCAACAGGTCTTTACTCGAAGGGTATGTTCCATACCGGTGGAAGGCTGACAACGTGGTCCCCATTTACAGGGGTGGATCTCGTGAACAAATTGGCAATTACAGGCCCATCTCCCTGCTGTGTACCCTGGCCAAATTGCAAGAAAGGCTAGTTTATGGGTAACTGAGAGACTACCTGGAGCTCCACCAAATGTTAGCCCCTTCACAGCATGGCTTTTGGGCAAACCATGGAACAGACACGGCACTCATCAATCTCACAGTGGACCTTTTCAGGGCAATGGATGAGGGCAAGTCGACAGGTGCTATCTTCATAGACCTGTCCAAGGCATTTGACCTTGTGGACCACAACCTTCTTCTTACTAAGCTTCAAGACATTGGGCTTGATGCCCAGGCCGTAAACTGGTTCAAAAGCTACCTCTTAGGCTGCTCCCAGAGGGTCATTTGGAAGGGAGAGCTTTCCACCCCTCTACCCATCAAGGAAAATGCACCTCAGGGATCAATTCTTGGCCCCCTCCTGTTCTCTCTCTTCACAAGTGACCTAAACTGGCACTGTGGGGATAGCTCAGTAGTTCAATATGCAGACGATACTGTCATCTTCAGAGTCAGGTCCACACCACATGATCTGGACCCTCTCCTACAAGGATACCTAAACACACTTGAGGCCTGGCTCACATCAAACAGAATGATCATCAATGCAGCAAAAACTAAAGCCTTGCTGTTTGGTCCTAGATCCCTTGGCCAGGATTGGACCAATTCCCTAAAACTTACTACCCTTGGGGATAAACGAATAGACATAGTTAACAACATAAAATACCTAGGGCTAACTATTGACCAGGGTCTCACCTTTGAGCCCCATGTTGACCAGGTAACAAGGTCTATCCACATCAAACTTGGTACCATGTACAGGCTAAAAAAACAACTTATCCCAGAGGCTAGATGAGCAATCGCCTCCAGTGTCCTCCTACCCACATTAACCTGCACTGCCACAGTAATCCAGGGCATGGCAAAGGTTGAGGTCAGCAGGCTTCAGGTCCTGTACAACAAGGTCATGAGGTTTGCAACAATGTGTAAACTAAGAAGTCACCCTGCATCTCACTAGCCCAGCTGCGTTGGCCTTCCTTCGAGGCTCATTCACAGTATTCCCTGCTCTGTCTTGCATACAAATTTCAGAATCCAGTGGCCCCACCATGCCTATAGGAATAATCATGGCTAAGCCTAACCCTCAAATGCTCAGGACCGCGGGTTGGTCCCTACTGGCAATACCCAGAATCAAGACCCTCAAGGGAGGCAATTCCTTTGCTCTCACAGCCCCTAAACTGTGGAACACTTTCTCACCTCTAGTACAGGAAGCCCCCTTGCTAACAATCTTTTGCACTAGGCTTAAGTCCCATTTGCTTGGGACAAGCTCATGCCACTGTGATGGTATAGGATAATCACCCCCGATCCTAATCACAACACCCATCCCCCCTCTTCTCACCTTAACCTACATTAAATCATGCCTTAAATCCTTAAATCTTTCAAGTGTTGCACTTATGGCCTATGAACTGAATCATTGCCTGTACTGTTATCTTCATTATCTTGTCTACTTGTCGTAACCCTGTATCACCTGACTGTATGTATTGTATTGCTTCTGGATCACCTGATTGTATGTATTGTATTGCTTCTGTTCCCCGGGTCACCCCTGAAAAAGGGACCTTCGGGGCCCAGTGGGCCAACCCGGTCATCAAAATTCAATAAATAAATAAATAATAAGCTGGGTAGGCTCGGGGTGGGTCAGAAGTTGGTCAACTGGGTGGCAAAATGGTTGGCAGGCAGAAGACAGAGAGTGGTGGTAAATGGTATACAGTCAGAAGAGATGCAAGCCACAAGTGGGGTACCTCAGGAATCAGTCCTGGGGCCAGTCCTCTTCAATATCTTCATCAGTGACATTGCAGATGGACTAGAGGGTAAGGTTTGTCTGTTTGCAGATGACGCCAAGATTTGCAACAGTGTAGATGATCCAGGTGAGGTGAGTAGAATGAGAAGATATCTGGATAAACTAGCAAGATGGTCAGAAGAGTGGCAACTGGGGTTTAATGCAAAGAAGTGCAAGATCATGCACATAGGGAAGAGAAACGCTGAAGCCACCGATAGGGTGGGAGGGGAGTTGCTGGCAGTCACAAGGGAAGAAAAAGACTTGGGCATCTTCATCACAGATGATCTGAAATCATCCAAGCAGACCACTAAACAGTAGGTAAGGTTAGGGGGGGATGTTAGGGTGTATTAGTAGGGGTATCACAAGTCATAAGAGGGAGGTCATAATCCCTGTTTACAAGATACTGGTTAGGCCCCATCTGGAGTGCTGTGTGCAGTACTGGAGGCCACACCTTCACAAGGACATTAACCAAATTGAGGCAGTCCAGAGAAGGGCAACCAAAATGGTGCAGGAACTGCATCAGAAAACATATGATGACAGATTAATGGAGCTCAATATTATACCCTAGAGCAAAGAAGGGAGAGAGGTGATATGATCGAAACATGCAAACACCTTAAGGGCATTAACAAGGTGAAAGAGTCTAACATGTTTCAATATAAGAAAAATAGCAGGACAAGAGGACACAGCATGAGATTAGAGGGAGGCCGATTAAGGGGTAATGTGAGGAAGTTCTTTTTCACAGAAAGGGTAGTGGATGCATGGAATGGCCTACCTCAGGAAGTGGAGAATATGAATACAGTACAGCACTTCAAACAGGCATGGGATAGGCATAAGGGAGCAATACAGATGAGTATGAATAGATAGGCCATTGACAGAGCAAAGGCAGATGGCACATTTATAAGGTAGAAAAAGAAATCAGCAGACTGGATGGGCCTTGCGGTCCTTATCTGCTGTCAACCTCTAATTTTCTCTGTTTCTATAAATTACAGAGCGCAATACTGTCTGAAATTAAGGGACTAATTTTATTTATCGAAAGGCATCCAATGTATCCAAATGTATCAATCCAGTAAGGCTTGTCCGAAAAGCCAGGCGTTAACCTACTCTTAAAGCAGTTATCAGTGGGATCTGTCTGTATATCCAGTGGGAGATTGTTGCATTTTGGGGGGATTGCATGGAGATATTTCTATCCCTGGCAGTTTCAAACACACTTTCAGGTTACTAAACAACTGTTGAACCACGAAACATAACTCCCTAATGTCCATGCAGCTTGATAATAGTTAATAAAGGTCATTATGTTCATAGTCTTATAGGTTAACAACAGAATCTGGAAATCTAACCAAATTTAATTGATAGCCAGTACAGAGAGCAGAAAAATGGAGTAATGTGACCTTGCTCACATTGGATATGGGCAAGGAAGGAGTGGAATCCGGTACAAGAGTGCTGGACTTCAGGAGGGCCAACTTTGGCAGGATGGAGGAAGTGGTGACAGGGTACCTGGCCAGAATTCAACCTAGTATGGACACTAACCAGAGGTGGGAGCTCATAAAGCTGGGGATAGTGAAGGCAACCAAAACCTGCTGAAAGGCCCAGAGCAAGAGGACTATGGCTAAGAAACCAAGCTGGTTGAGCAAGGAGGTCATGGAAAAGGTAAGGAGGAAAAGAGCTGCCTTTAGGAGGTACAAGAAAACAGGGAGAAGGGAGGACAGAGAGGAGTACTTGATGGAATCAAAGGAGGTGACATGGACAGTTGAGCCAAGGCATCAATGGATCTCAGGCTAACACAAGGCATTAAGAAGGGGGAGAAGGACTTCTTTAGGTACATCAAGGAGAAAAGGAGCTGTAAAGACCTCATAGTAAGGATTAGGAAGGAGGGGAATTGGGTGGAAGCAGGGTATGATAAGGCAGAAGCACTAAATGATTACTTCTGCTCTGTATTTACTAAGGAGAAAAGGGGGGTGATACCCAAGGGGGGAGGAATGGCAGAAACAGAGGTGAGGGTGTGACAGATGGGGAAATCATGGAGGGCAGAGTTCAGGAGAGTTTGAAGGCGCTGAGGGTGGACAAGATGCCAGGCCCAGATGGCATCCACCACAGGGTACTGAAGAAGCTGGCAGAGGTCCTTGTGGGACCTTTGTCAGACCTATTTAATGCATCACTACACTCAGGGTGCTTATCTCAGGACTTTAGAATGGCTCATGTGGTGCCCCTCCACAAGAGTGGCCCCAAGGATGAACTGGGGAACTACAAACCAGTGAGCCTCACTTCCATCGTGGTTAAGTTAATAGAGACTATCCTGAGGGAGAGGCTCGTGGCCATCATAGAGGCCAAAGGACTACAGGACAGCAGACAGCATGACTTCATATGTGGCAGATCCTGCCAAACCATCTTGGTGAAGTTCTATGACTGGGTAACTAGGCAACTGGACAGGGGCCATGCAATCTATGTCCTGTGCCTGGACTTCAGTAAGGCATTCGACTCAGTGCCGAATGGGAGGCTGGGAAGTAAGTTAGAAGGCACAGGGGTGGGTGCAAAACTGGTGAGATGGGTAGGGAACTGGCTTCAGGGAAGGCAACAGAGGGGGGTGGTGGTGGGTGGGGAGCTATCACACCCAAGGGTTGGGACAAGTGGTGTTCCACAGGGCTTGGTGTTGGGACCAGTGTTGATTGGAATATTCATTGCAGACATATCATTGGACATCAAGAACAAGATCAGTCTGTTTGCTGATGATACCAAGATGGTAGCGGTGGTGGATGACCTAGGGGGGGATAGGGTTGCAGGATGATCTGGCAAAACTTGAAACCTGGTCAGACAGCTGGCAACTGGGGATTAAAGCCAAAAAATTCAAGGTGCTGCATTTTGGGTTGAAGAACCCAAGGAGGAGTTACCAGCTGAGGGGAGTGCATCTAGCCCAGACAGAGGAGGAGAAGGATCTGGGGGTTCTCATTACAGGGTCAATGAACAACTCAGCACAATGTAGGAAGGTAGCTGCAAAGGCCAACAAAATGCTGGGTTGCATTGCAAGGGGTATATCCTCGAGGAGGGAGGAGGTGATTCTACCACTGTATAGGTCATTAGTTAGACTGCACCTAGAGTACTGTATGCAGTACTAGAGCCCATATCTGAAGAGGAACATTAAGTTACTGGAGGGGGTGCAGAGCAGGGCGACAAAAATGATCAAGGGGCTGTTGAACTCATCATATGAGAGGAGGCTGAGTGAGTTGAACATGTACTCACTGGAGGAGAGGAGGGACGGGGACATGATTGAAACCTTTAAGTACATGAAAGGAATAAACAAGACAGGCACAGAGGGGTTATTCAAAGTAAGGGAGGGGAGGAACACCAGGGGCCATGATATGAGACTGGAGGGAGGAAGGTTCAGGAGGGAGATGAGGAGACACTTTTTTACAGAGAGGGTGGTAGCTGGGTGGAATGCATTACCTGCAGAAGTGGTATCCAGTAGAACAGTTGACTGCTTCAAAAGGGGATGGGACAGGACAGGGGGGATGGTCAATGGAGGGGAAGAGTGGAAGTGAGGGGGCAGCTGCAGAATAAGGGGGCTAGCTGCATAGTTGAGCAGACTTGATAGACCTCTGGGCATTTATCTGCTGGCAAATTTTGTATATTCATATCTGACCCCCATGTGGAAGTCAATAAAGGTTCTGCTACAATCTACACAAGCTGCATGCAGTGGGAAAAATTTGCAGGAAGGCCATGGTGGAGCATGATGCAATATTCATGGTAAATCATGCACTAGCATAGTCAAGTCACTCTAATCAAGATACGGTCACAATCTAACAATGATGAAAACCATTCCAGATTATTTCTAACACCTGGATATCCATGTCCAGCTCATCACCCAGAGCAACTCCTAGGTTAGAAACCATCAGTCTTGCCATGAGCTGAGTTCCATCAGTAGTATGTAAATTAAGACTAACCTTCATGGATGACCTAAAGTTATCTGGACCCACCAGTAGCAGCTTTGTTTTGTTAGGGTTCAGCTTCAACTCCCTAAATGACATCCATAATCTTAGCTCAGCTAAAAGATTCTCCAGTACAAGTAATATGGAATTCTCTACAGTTTTAAATGAAAAATCTGAGTATCATCTGCATAGCAGTGAAATCTCAAACCATGTTTTTGGATCAGCACTCCATGTGGAAGCAAGAGCACTGTGAATAACAATGAAGATAAAAATGACCTATTCTCAATACCTGTGTCAGTACTATAGGAGGATTTAAAAGTCCTCCAAATCACTGACTGACTGATCTGTAAGAAAGGATCTGAACCAGTTCAAAATCATTCTAGACTTACCTGCCATCTTCCACAGGTGAGGTACCTGTTCTTGGTGCTCAGCAGTATCAAATGCCAATAAAAAATGAAGGAGAACCCCAAATGACAAGTTCTCTTGATTCTTTGCAAGAAGGAGATCATTTATAACCCTCACAAGGGTCATCTTAGTGATGTGCCATGGCCGCAGGTCTGCTTGGGAGGCTCATAGATGTTATCCTCCTGCAACTGAACTCATAGTCAGGTCACAAGTGTCTTCTATGAAAGCAATAATACCCAACAGGGTGGGCAGTATTGGGCAATACTGGACTGCCCAGGGGCGTAATGAGGCCCAACGCTGCAGGTGGAGGGCCTTATAGCCCCTGGAAGGTCCTGTATTGCTCATATCACCCACCCTGGAGGGTATTATTGTGCTTAGAAAATAGGCTATAGGTGACATTGTTTTTAAGAAAATATGTCAAAATGAAAATATATATAAAACATAAATATAAACAACAGTTAAAAATAACTTTTGTGGTAAAGTAGTCCCTGTAGTACCATCACCACTGGAGGGCACTGCTGTTTTTTTGTAACATCTCTTTACTATGACTGTAGCAGCTGTAGGTTTTGCTTGCTTGTTGCTTTGTCCACTACTCTCCCCCCCCCAATACAGTGGACAGGCACTGTTTTATTTTTAATTTGCTGTTTTTGAGTGCTGCGCTGGAGCAGGGGAAAGCATATAAACTTCATTTTAAAACACATTTTTTTTTTCTGGGATTGGTTTTCAACTGTAGTGCGAGTCTGCCGCAACACTTTCAAAGTGCACTGTCTCTTGAGATGGAGTGCACCTTGCGGTAGACAGTGTGTAGCCAGAGAAAAGTCTTGTTGCTGAAAGAAAAGGAAAACAAGTGGTTTCTTCTTTGGGCTTGTTTGTACTTATGGGAAACAGTTTGAACGAATGGGGGAATAGCGCGAGCCACGTTACTGTAATGTAGCGAAGCTTTCATCTTGACATTTTTACCACTAGATCTGATCATCGGTGGTG
Source organism: Neoceratodus forsteri (assembly GCA_016271365.2). NCBI lineage: Eukaryota > Metazoa > Chordata > Ceratodontiformes > Ceratodontidae > Neoceratodus > Neoceratodus forsteri. Next base: position 1,272,036,269 of record CM057453.1, read on the forward strand.
GCTCACTCAATGGACTAGAGCAGACCCATGAAATCAAGATTGTTTTAAAAAAAAAAACATTTTCTACATTCTCGTAAGCACAAAACAGTGGGCTGGTATCCGGAGGAGGAGGAGGAGGGGTTGAGAGAGGGCGCACTAGCGAGAGTGAATGAATGTCTGGGAGAAACGGTCGGTTAGTATCCTGTCTCTCTCCCGACAGCATAATAAGAACAGCAGTGTGTTTCTTTACTTGATGCTTTCCTCTTTGCTTTTGGTTTTTTATAATAGCGCACTTGCACTTTGCAGATTCAGTCGGTACAGGACCCTGTGCGAATGGGATGAGAAGCGGCACCAGTGACAAGTGAGGTGCAGTGCTCCACACCACAACTTATTCATTCATTTTTTCAAAAACACTTTTTAGCAACAGAAGCGTGTTTTCTCATCGCTGTATTACATTAGCCAACTGCCGTTTTTCGATGTGACACTGCAGTTTCAGTGAATGGGGGGGGGGCTCTGCTCACTCGCTAAGTGAGTTAAAAAAATGGCTACAATTTCAGTTTTTGTGCCCAGTGCTTCAGCCAATAAGAAAGCAGTGTGGGCACAAGGATAGCTGAGTGGATGAGGGGGCACTTGGGCTGGTACTTTTTATTTCCTGGGCATCTATTGTAAGTTAATGTACCCCCTGGTAAGGGTAGTAGCCAATCAGATGCCAGGAAATAAAAAGCCCATTTTCTAAAATACTGTATCTTACCTAAAAAAAGTAGTTAAGGTAGTTTATAGTTTAGAGATTTGTTGACAGTTTTTGAGCTCTAATGACAGCTTTTTCAAGAGGACCCTTGCCAACCCCTTCTTCAAGGCTGATGAGTGTAGCCTCTCCCTCAGGAAGATGTTCATGACCTCAGTGAACACATGAACCATTACCACACACTTGGTCTTCACCAATGCAGTGAGGCAGGGTCCAGAACATAGGAGCAATTCAGAAAACATCCATCAAATCTCCATTCAATCAGTAGTTTAAAGACTGGTCCATGACAATGGTGGGTCCATCTCTCCCAGATCCCAGTCACCACAATTATAACCAAGAGGCATACTGTACAAAACAAACAGCCTTATTCCACCAGAGGGAATGAAGGCCAGTTCTACAAGGACAGTGGCTACCTCCTGGGCTGAAAGAGCTAGCGTGTCCATAGAGGACATATGTAGAGCGGCTACCTGGACATCTGTCCATAGGTTAGCAAGACATTATAGACTTGAGAGTCTGTACAGACAAAGAATTGAGTTTTCCACACAAGTTTTATCCTCAGCATGCCACACAAACCGTCTACCTGATTGCCCTGTCCCACCCTGATGGATGTTTAAATGCTTATTATAGTAACCCAAGAGGTAATGTCTGGAGTGTCATGGATACAACATAACACAACACAATGGGTGTTTACTCACCTGGTAAAGTTGATTGTGGTAGTTGTATCCATGACACTCCATGATCCACCCTTCAGGGCAACCACAGCAGAGATCTTAATGCTGAGGGATTATGTCTAAGAGACTTTCTATAAATAAGAAGTTCCTAGTGTTTGATCTAAGGCACTATTAATTGCAGTCGGTATCAATAGGTAACCGAATCTAGAATGATATCTATAGCAAATAATACTAAAGATGATGGATAAACCATGGTCTGTCATTTGTTTCTATATAGATATATAGGATAAAGGTGGGAGTCACAGAAATAGGGATCTGGCCTAAAACATTTGCATTTCAGCTATGGAAGAATTGAACTGGAAAATGGGGACTCCTGGGACCTAGGTATACTGCGAAATTTGATCTGGGTCACATGTGCATCACTAGCCTATCTGGTGGGTTGGGAACCCAAGAGTAACGTCTGGAGTGTCATGGATACAACTAACACAATCACCTTTACCAGGTGAGTAAACACCCATTACCAAAGGTTAGGTTAATTATTTTATACCTTGGACCTAAATTACAGTATGGGTTAGACAAGTTTAAATTACTAATTCAAGCAGAAATCAGTTTGGTGTAGTATACATTTGATTCAAGTTATTTTTTTTTCCTTTTAGTATAATTCTTAGATGGCATCTTATTATACCCAGCAATCCATGGAACTCTTTAGCTAAAAGCCATATAGTGATAATTAGCTCAAGTTGTTGCCAACCCCAATTGTTTGAACCCAAGTGCATGACATTGCATTTATCAAGGTTACATTTTGCCTGTTTTTTATTGCCCATTGTGCTAATTGCATCAGGTCTTCCTGCAATTTATTTGTTGCATCTTGATTATTTACAATAGCTCCCACTTTGCTATAGTCAATGTATTTTCCTAACCAAGCTCTATCAGATACTTTCATAGTTGAGAACTCTATATTAAAAAGTGTAGGGCCTAAAACGGAGCCCTGAGGGACTTCGCCTGCCACCTCACCCCAATCTGAATAAAATCCTCTAATGCTTACCCTTTAGCAAACTGAAATTAGAAAATAGAGTTAAAATCGACATTTTCACCTTGAGTCTTCTTCAGGAAATATCTAAAAGTAAAAACAGCAAAGTCAGTGTTGACTACATTAACCTTGCTTTTTTATCTGTTAGATATTTCCTGAAGAAGACCCAAGGTCAAAACGTCAATTTCAACTCTATTTTCAGCGTGCATTTAATATTATCATTTTGTTTTCTTTTCAGACCACATGCCGACACATCACCTTGCTTTTATTCTTATATATGATATAAATGGTAAATCAACTTAAAGTCCACCTTAATGAAGTCCTTCTTGAGGCTACAACCTATGATGAAAGCCTTTAAAACTCAACAGTGATTCGAAAAGTTTTAAACTGAGTTCAAGTTTTTGAGACTATCATAAACCTACTACCCGCAATATTAGGTTCAGTTAAAGCTGGTATTCTGTTTATTTCTTATGAAGTTCAAAAGTTAGGATCTGGCCAACTAAAATATTTAATCATTTATAAACTTAAAATACCAGGGCTAGATTCACAACTCCCCCTATATACCCGCAGCTGCAGGAAAAAATGGGCACAAGTGGGTTGCCACTTGTGGCTCCACAGGTTACCCGCAGCTGTGGGTATTCACCAATGTGGAACAGGGTTATGACCGGCTCTACATTTTACAGCAGCTTGCGGGTGGTGTTGCCTGGGGAATCCCCACAGCTACGGAGATCTGCTAAGGCTGATTGGAGCAGCTGTAATTTCTGCTGCAAGTACTGCAGCTGTGAATTTTAATCTCCACAGCTGTGGGGATTTCGGTCCATAACTGCTGTTTCAGTGTGGGACTTAGTCCCAAATCGGTTTGTGAATCCTGCCCCCATTCTTTAAGGAAAAGTTTGTTTCCAGAACTTTTCTTATTCCAGCATTTGACTCACCTGAAGTGCATCAGATATTTGGAAAGTCCACCAATGCAGGTATCCCCAAAGATATTTAAACATTTTTTACCTGTGTAAGGGAGTTATTCCACTAGCAACTTTCCTTTCAAACTGCAGGCAATATGCCTTGAAAGCTAAATAAGCACAAGAGAATTTACTTGAATCCTCTATTCTCCCTCTCTGGTAGTCCATCATCCATTTTCCACAATACACTTCTAGCTCCCCTTATTCTCTAAGAGTCCTCTGTATACTCCTTCCAGGTGGGGTTCTGTACTTGCTGGTCTCCCAGGTTTCCATCTCCTTCAAGAATGTTCACCTAAGGATTAAACAGAAATACAGTATAACTCCACTGAACACACTAAATTCAGGTAACATCAAGCTTAAAAGAGACCCCCCCATCCTAGGGAACAATATCATACCTTTCATAAGGTGAGAGAGAGCCGCACAGCACATTCAGTGCAACCCTGCTTTCACCACACTCTCTCAGAGGATCAGCTTTGGTACAGATGGGAAAGCATCCATCCCTGCAACTTTTGAGTTAACTGAGCTCTCTCATTCAAAAATATTATATGTGGTTCACTGGTGTTTTACAGAAAGAGCTTGATATATATTCTGCAATACTCCATGACAAACATAAAGCTCTGTGTATGCACCCACACAATCCCTACTTTAACTGGAGGCATTGAACTCCCGGTCAGCATTCATAACAATGGTTCAAGTTAACATCTACCTTGGTTACTGCACCAACTTACAGCTTGGCTTTAGCAACCAAAAACAAAGTTTCTAGAAGTCATTTGCTAAGCAGATTAATTACGAACTGCCACCAAAAAATGCATACAAAAATGGCCCTGAGAGCTACTCAAACACAAATCAAACCTGGAGCTGTGAGAATTGGAGTAGCATTGCAGCCATCTTGCTGCTCTGCCCCATCTTAATCCACAGCATGCAGAAGAGGGTTCCAGTAATCTGGGTGTGGGTGAGGGGTGTGTTAGGTACAGGAGTCGGTGTGAGTAATAAGCTCATCAAGCAGGGCTTTCAGGGCACAGGTGAAGGGGAATGATTGAATGGAGAAGAGAAGGTCAGATTAGAGGAAGGGGATCTGAAAGAAAATGTAGATTTGCATTACAGACATTTAAGGACAGGGGAGGAAGGAAGAAAGACAGACAGGTAATTGATCAAAGAGAGTAGAAACAAGGGAGCAGAAGTAAGGAAAGAGTTAAGGTAGCAAGGGAGGAAGCCAAACTAGAATCTAAATATAGAAGAGATGCAATTCACAAGGCACCATCTCCTTCTTCCTCACCCCAAGAGGAGGAATAGTGAGATCGCAGTAATGAGAGCATTGATGAGCACAAGTGAACAGTTATTAACAATGTGGCAGAAAGAGTAAAAGAAGGCATCCAGTTAAACCTGAGTGGTTTTGGAGGAGGCAGGATATAAAGTTAAATACAAGCAGAATATTTTTAACAATATTTCAGCTGTCAGGGAAGGAATGCAAGCCATTTTCTGATAGAGTATGCCTAGTTTCGGGAGGACTTTTCTATGGATGGCATTAATCAGGCAAGAGAAGTCAAGATGACGTTCCAGATAAACTCCTAGTTATCGGAAAGGGAACTTACCCAAGATGGGGGGCATTAACAGTCATGATGATCAGTGTAGACAAAAGCTCAGTCAGTGATTGCTAGGTGTCAAAAGTCTTGGAGACCATCTTGCAGCCACTGAGGAAAAGTTGGTTAGCACAGAACCACCACAGGACAGTGTCAATGTCCTGCTGAAACTTAGCAGTCCGCACAAGGGAAGAGGGACTACAGGCAAAGAGCACAGCTTCCTTCATGTGTATGTACATCACAGTGTAAAAGAAGAAGGTGGTATCAAACGAATGGAAGGGGGAGATGCAACTAGAGGGATCAAAACATCAACCAGATTAATGGACCCTGTGCTGAAGTAGACCATAAGTTTACAGTTAGATATTCTGGACAGACTAGATGGACCTCAGGATTTTTTTCTGTCACTGTCTACATTTCTATGTGGATGTTTGAGAAAGCACAGGTCATAGAGAGTTCATTGAAAATATGGGGAGCAGGATGAAACCCAGAATGAAGCCCTGGAAAACACATCAACCAATAGGGATGGAAGGGAAAGGACATCTCCAATGAAGACCAATCAGGATTCCTCAACTATGTAGGAGCAGAACCATCTGACTGAGTAGTCAAAGAGGCCAACACTGCCAAATGTATGAGGAAGTATGTCGTTGTTACAGTGTTAAAAGTCTTTGAAAGGTTGCCGAGGTGTTCCACTCTGGCCCATCACCTTCAGGATAAAGTCTGTTTGCCAGAAGAGGGAATAGACTGTGGAGTGAGATTTGTGGAAGTTGAACAGAAAAGGACTTAGAAATGAGAAAGCATCCAAAAGAGAAAAGAGCTCAGTGAGAATGAGTTAATCTTGCAAATTAGCCAGAATATGGGGTGAGGGATGTTGTACAGTACTTCTCAAGGGAGGTGTCCCCAGTTTTGTGCATTGGGGGACATTTACCATCTTCTGCAAACTGGTACCATGCTAGAGTGGAAGAAAAGGTTTCAGAGAGCAGAGATAGAATAAGTGATAGCAAGAGCACAGAGATGGAGGAGCTTGGGATCAAGTCTATCAGGAAAGATTAATAGTGCAGAAAGGTCTACAGCAGGAAAGATGGAGAGAAATAGAAGAACTGTGAAGGAAAGGCAGGCTAGAAAGAGGGTGAAAGAAGTGAGGTGTTGAATAGGAGAGCTTGGGAGTTAAAATAGGGTAGAGATAGTGAAATATGTATTAAAAGAGGTGATGTTGATGCCTTGGTGGGGCACAGGGCTTGCCAAGGTTGGGTTAGAGCGTGGTTAACTTTCCAGAACATACAGTGGCATTACTGTAAGTTACAGCACATAGTGCAGAATATCAGGATATAGAAGAGAAAATCCACATGTAAAAACAAAACTGGACTCTCACTACTGTAGGAAATAGGTAACCATAGGAATTTAGTGCTTCAATCCATCCTTTATTGAGGTGTCAAAATCAGAGTAAGACCTAGGACCACAGACACAGAGGATGTGTTGCCACTTCAGTAAAATTTTGTTTGTATATTTGCACTTCCTGTGATTACCCTGAACACCTGGCCCACTGTGTGGGTTTCCCTTGGCTTCAAACTATAGAAAATCTTTACTCATTCAAACTGGATTTCCTCTGATGTTTCCCAGTATGTCCTAATATTTTGTGCATCTTGTCACTGGCAGTCACCATAGACAGGTTATTAATGTTCACAAGCTTGGAAGTAAAATATTTTTATCTTTTTTAAGTTGTTTAACCAGGAGTAGCACACTAAGTTGAAAGCTTTTTTACAGGAGCGATCTGGGAGCACAGAGAAGTTAAGTGATTTGCTCAAGGTCACTCAGTATGCAAGGGGAAGCTGTGGGATTCAAACGCAGGTCTGGTCTGCTGGATATCACCAAATTTGCATCTCAGAGCCTTAAACCACTGTGCTATACTGCCTCCCTCATGTGGCTAGTTTGTTTGCTTTAGTGCAGTCATGGTAAAACTACTTGTACCTTAGTAAGTCCTTGGAAGAGACAGAGCACTTATCAAGATGCCAAGCAGCATCCTGACCTTTAAGACTGGCAATAAGCTTAGTAGAAATGCAGGGGAGGTGGATGCATTTCACACATGTCTTACAGAGAGGAACATGAGCATCCCTGACTGAAGCGAAAGACTGAAGTGAATTTTGACTGAAAGATTCTGAGGTCACCATCAATATTAAAGGATACAGTGATAGAAGACCAGTCAGTGTTGTAAAGGTCATCAAGTAGGGAGGACAGCTTAAGAGACCATAATGGCTACAATACCTGCCTTTAGGGGGAAGCTTGGCACAGTAAATCTTGAGCACACATTTAGGAGTGTACCAGCTTCAAAAATACAGTGGTGGTTGAAGGAGAGAATACAATCAATTAGGGAGGGGTTGGAGTACATGAAATTAAGGCAAGTTGCCTTTGTGATGTGCTAAGTGGGATGGATATCCTGACTGCTATGAACATTCTTGTCAAGGGGGTGGGAGTTTGTGTTAAAGGTACTCATAACATGGAGTTTACAAGAGGAAATTAGGGAGAAAACAAAAGAAAGGAGATCAAAGAGTGTACCACACTTGATAACAGGACAGCAATATATACCCGCCACATAGATCGAAAGGGAACATAGGATGGAGAGATTGAAGATGGGGAGTTAATTGATGCAGAGGGTATATGGGCCTCAAAATGGTGGCTATGTGATGCATATCAGCCACATCATCCCCTCCCTTGCTATAGTCCCTTCTGTTGACAGAGTAGTCAGAGAGAGAAACGGCTGTATTAATTATCATTTGGGAAAGTCTGGATCTAGTGGCTACAAGCACACAAGGATGTCGTTGTTGGGCCCACATCCTGAAATGGTTAGTTTTGGGAAAAGCTGTGGGCATCAGTGTGGAAGATACTTAAACACTTCAGGAAGAATGTGGCTGAAGATGGAGGTGAGGATGGGGACAGGGTTGAGCTCTACATCACCAGCTAGCAAAAGTAGGGAGCACCGATGAGCACGTAGAATTTTTCTCAAGTGGGAATGTGGGAAGTTCTGTAAGGAAAAATACATCTAAGGAGAGCATTATGTGGGTCATACATGTACAGTATGAGGAAGATTGGGAGATGGAACCAAAGAAGGAGGAGGAAGGATGAAGGGATTTTCTTTGGAGAATGGGAAAGAAGCAGGGGATGACAGCGAAGGAGAAAAGAAGTAGAAGATGGAGGAGGTTCATTATTCAGGTTGAGATCAAAAAGGGAATTGAAAGCAGGGAGCCTAATGGGTGGAGCGGAGATGAAAAGGAGTGAGCAAGTAAAGGAAGGAGAGAAAGGTAGAAAGAGTAGTTGGAGGCACAAAGGCCTAGGGGAGGGTCACAAAGGAAGGTGGCAGGGAAAAAAGAGGAAACGTAATACAAGTGGAACAAGGCAAATAGTAAATGGGTACTGGGAGGTAGTAGTTAGTGTGAAACTCTGTGAAAGGTGATTTACAGGACAGGAATAGACATGGAGAACTAGAGTGAGGAAAGGAAAGGAAAGGAAAGGAAAGAACAATCAAGGTTACACATAATGTCAGTGATGCATCAGTAATCCATGCAAAGTAATATGCAGGTTGTCAGATGGGTCAGTCACAAAATGCTGTCAATAAAAATGACACTGCCCATCATGTGTTACACAGAACACAATGTAACTGGCAACAGTCTCTAAGAGTAAAAGAAGGACCAAGAGATCATCACATAAACTGTGAAAATGATTTTACACAAATGCACGTAGTATAATAAAAAATACTTACGGCCTAGAAGTTTTAACTATTTTTGAGGGCTTGCATATTATTGGAATTAGTGAAAACCCAGTGGGATGAGACAGACATGTTCAGAGAGCTGGATGGACTCAGACTGTACAGAATGGATAGGGAACAGAAGGGGCACCATTTATATTTGAGAAAAGAGTCAAGTGACTGAACTGCAGGATCTGTGTTTAGATATATCAGAACTTTTTAGGTGTAATAGAATAGTTATGGCTTCATTCAGTGCGTAAGGTCATTGAATCAGTATTGACTGGCAAATGAGGACACTAGAAAAGCAACTAAACCAGGAACTTGAATATTGACAGGTGATCTTAATTAAAATATTTTCTGGGATAAAATTGGACTGTGTGAAATAAGCAGATTTCACTTTCACTGAATTTTCAGTTAAGTTCCCAGAAATTTATGATAGTTCATATAATTTCATGATATTTTTTCATAATTATTTATTTGAAATTAACTAATTGGCAACATTTTCAGAATTCACAGAAACATATGGTTTTTAAGTCCAATTGCACTTAAAAAAACAAAGCAAGTAGAGGTGACAAATGGGAAATCCCCCAACACCACTGCGAATCTATCCCTGGTGTCCAGTGGACCCCCCCCGACACAGCTACAACAATCTCCCTCCTGCTCCATCCACCACACACACACAAACACACTGATTGCCGGCCAGTTGGCCACATATAAAAATATTAATGTAGCCCTGGTGCCAGTGCCAGTGGGCCACTACACCTGCTTGTTGTCCCTTTAACAGGCTAAGGAGCCTGGGTACTGCTACGGTAGTATACTAGGGTCCGATCCAAAAAATAATAAAAATAATGTGGCGCCTTCACCCAAAGAGAATTAGAAGTAGGTCAGGTAACTGACTGGTACAGCTCCCTGGGATGCTACACCTGCCCATCTCCCCTACCAACCACCCTACATACTGGATACCCAGCCACTCCATACCACCATAAGCCATGAACAGTAATGCTTTGTCAGACTCAGAGAATTCCTGCACACACAATTTCAAACATTAAACCACAGCTTATTTGGGGATATAGGACTAGAGAAGGGGGTACTGGGACCAAGGATGGCTGTGGAGAGAAAAAAACTGGTTAATGATATAGCAACACACCAAACATCGGGGCACGCAGGCCAAATCCACCCCCCTGGTACCAGTGTTTCCCAGATGTTCATAGGGGTACCCACTAGGTGCAGGCCTGATACATTGCCGTGGGTTAGCTGGCTGTTTGGGCCATGAAATATTTTAGAAACCTGAAAATGTTTAATAAGCAATTCCCTCTTTTCTCTCTCTGGAACCAGATCCTGGGTACTCACAGTTTGAAGCTCTCAGCACCAGGGGAAAATGGAGCTCCTTGAAGTTGTGCAGCAAATTGAGAAGCAGGTCAGGCAGAATCCCTCTGACTGGATGGAACTTGCTCAAGGATCTTGCAGCTGGTCACCTTGAATGTAGCGCTGGCCGCTTGTCACCTTCAGTTGCTTCAGGTCTGCTGTAGAGCACTGTGACAGGACAATGTCAGCCACAGAAGGCCTAGACCTGGGAGTGGCCTCACAGCCTGGCTCCCTGATTGGAGCACCCCAGTACATAGAAACATAGAAACATAGAGGTTGATGGCAGATAAGGACCGCAAGGCCCATCCATTCTGCCCATTTCTTTTTCTACCTTATAAATGTGCCATTGGCCTTTGCTCTGTCAGTGACCTATCTATTCATACTCATCTGTATTGCTCCCTTATGCCTATCCCATGCCTGCTTGAAGCCCTGCACTGTATTCATAGCCACCACTTCCTGAAGTAGGCCATTCCATGCATCCACTACTCTTTCTGTGAAAAATAATTTCCTCACATTCACCCTTAATCGACCTCCCTCTAATCTCATGCTGTGTCCTCTTGTCCTGCTATTTTTCTTATATTTAAACATACTAACATACTATTTGCCAGCAGATTAGGCCTTATGGTCTATCGAGTCTGCTCGAACCTCAGATCCCTAGTTGGGTGCCGAGGCCCTCCCCTCCCTTGTGTTCCAGAAACCCCTATCATCCATCCCCACACCCTTGGGACAGTTCATCATCTGATACATCCACTTTCTGTGTCTGTCCCACCCTCTCTTGAAGCCCTCCACTGTGGATCTCTGAACCAGCTCACCAGGCAGCGCATTCCAAGGTTCCACCACCCTCTCAGTGAAAAATCTCCTCCTCTTTCCCCCCCTCACCCTTCCACCTTCCAACTTCAAACCATGCCCTCTGGTGATACCTCTCTGTTTTAGTCTAAAGATCCCCTCCATGTTTACCCTATTTATTCCCTTGAGGTACTTGAAGACCTCAATCATGTCCCCCCTCTCCTCCAATGAAAACAGGCAGAGCTCCTCAAGTCTGTCCTCATACGTCAAATCCCCTAGCCCTCGTATCATCTTAGTTGCCCTCCTCTGTACTCTCTCCAGGGCTGTATGTCCCTCTTCAAGTGTGGTCTCAGTACTGTACACAGTACTCAAGGTGTGGTCTAATCAGTCCATTGTACAGGCGGCAGAATCACTTTGTGCTCCTAGAGGTGATCCCCTTACGATTTATTTATTTTATTTTTATTTAGCTTTTTGTTGACCGGGTAAGCACCTAGACAAATCCTGCTGCTATTTCAGGCACGACCCGGGGGAGGGGAATACAGATGAATGCCAACTGACCTTGAACCAGATTAAGCTGTTGGTGGTATTTTTAGTAAATGAGGGAAATTTTGGCCAGGACACCAGGGAAATTCCCCTACTCTTTTTGATATGTGCCATGGGATCTTTAACATCCACCTGAACTACCACCAGTCCAAGCAGATGGGACCTCGGTTTAACGTCTCATCCGAAAGACGGCACCTCAGAAATGCAGCACCCCTCTCATGCTGCATTACAGTGTCAGTACTGGGATATTAACCCAAGTGCCAGATGTGGGAACTGAACCCACAGCCCTCTGATCTCCCAGCCTCAGAGGCGAGTGTGCTACCTACTGAGCCACTGACACTGACATGTCATCCCAACATCGATGCATCCCAACATCCTGTTTGCCTTGCTAGCCGCTCTCCTGCACTGCTCAGAGTTATTCATACATGCATCCACCATGACCCCTAGGTCTTTTTCCCCTATTAAGGCCTCCAGCGCCTCCCCTCCCAGGGTGTACCTGTGTTTAGGGTTTCCCCGCCCAAGATGCAACACATTGCACTTGGTGATATTGAAATTTAATTTCCATGTGTGAGCCCAGCTTTCCACGGTGTTCAGGTCCCCTTGCAGGGCCAACCTCCCCTCTTCTCCCTCAACTACTGCTCCCATCTTGGAGACATCAGCGAAGAGACTCATTTCACACCCTAAACCCTCCCTGATGTCCGATATGTATGTATTAAACAGGATCGGACCCAGGGCAGAGCCCTGCGGTACCCCACTACCAACCTCTCTAGGGTTTGAGAGCTCCCCACAGACCAGTACTCTCTGGGTGCATCCAGCTAGCCAGTTTTCAATCCATCTGACCATCAAAGGGCCTACTCCTAACCCCATCAGTTTCTCCACCAGACCATTGTGGGGGACAGAGTCAAATGCCTTGCTGAAGTCCCAGAATAACACATCCACAGGCTTTCCCCTGTCCAGTTCTGATGTTACCCATTCGTAGAACTCCACAAGATTGGTTTGACAAGATCTACCTGGCACAAACCCATGTTGCCGACTATCCAGACCTCCCACCTCCTCCAAGTACACCCCCAATCGTTCCTTTAGTATACTCTCCATTAATTTTCCCACCACCGAGGTCAAACTGATGGGTGTATAGTTACCTGGTACTTCCCTCAACCCCTCTTTATGGATTGGCATCACATGTGCCTCTTGCCAATCCTAAATTCTCTCCCTGTCTCAAGTGACTTGTTGAAGAGCTCTATAGCCGGTGCAGCCAGTATGTCCGTAATTCCCATAGTACTCCGGTTGAATGCTGTCCGGCCCAGGAGATTTGTCTTTCTTTAGGGCCTTGAGGGCTAACCACAGACTTTTTGCAGAGATAGCATCATCAGTCCCCTCCACCTTACTGGCCTTTTTATCCTTATCCAGATGTGACACCCCTGGGGTACCTCTCCCTCCCTCTTGCTTCATTTCTGTTGCTCCCCTGATCCCACTCACTGCTGCTTCTATCCCCATCGTGCCTTGCTTTGTAGATATCTCATCCCCCTCCCTAGTGAACACAGAGGCAAAGTACTCATTAAATACCTCTGCCTGGTCCTCGCCTCTTCTACCCACCCTCCCTCCTTCTGACCTCAATCTGCTGAGATGGCCCTTAGTTTTTCTCCACTCCCCAATGTACCGAAGAACCCCTTTTCCCTCCATGTATCCCCTGTGCCAGCTGCTGCTCTTTACTGGACTTTGCTCCCCTCACCATCCTGGTGAGTTTTCTAGATGCAAGATGGTACATTTCCTTATCCCTATCCCCTCTTGTTGTTTTATATTTTTTGTAAGCTGCCTTCTTTTCTCCGACTGCTACCTGTACCTCACTGGACCACCAGCATGGTTTATGTGACCTTGCTCCCTTACGTTTCAACTTAGCGCAGATCCTGACTGCCTCATGAAGTCCCCGGTTTATGACCTTCCATCTCCTTTCCACACTTATCATTGATGTAATCCCCTTCAAGTGATCCTTGAGAATATTTCCCATGCCCACAAAGTCTGCCCCCTGAAGTCCACTGTCAGTGTCCTAGATCTCCCCCCCTCCCCCCATGCTTATTTGAAACCAGACAGTATTGTGGTCACTCCCAGTCAGGAGTCCTCTACAACCAGGTCCCTTACCAGATCCCCAACTGCCAGAACCACGTCCAGGACATGCCCCTCCCTTGTGGGCTCCATCACAACATGTTAGACTCTTTCACCTTGTTAATACTCTTAAGGTGTTTGAATGTTTCAATCATATCACCTCTCTCCCTCCTTTGCTCAAGGCTATCCATATTGCTTGCTTGCAAGACCTGTGACCTCCTGAGACAGTGAGTTACACTTGGGAGGGGTTAGCGAGTTCCAGCCCTGGCTCAGGGTGAGAAATCCCAAATGGTGGGGATCCTCCGTCAGTCCCTGCACTGAGCTCTCAACAAGTAAAGTTTATAACAAGTCACTCCATTGAAGTCCAGTGCCAATTTGAGCAGGTGATAGTCTCCAATTCAGTCAGTGTCAGTGCAATTCAACAGAGGGGGATTCGGCAACAACAGCCCCCCTGCACACCAGTCCACACTTTCAGCTAAGCAGCATCCAACTCTTTTACTCAGTTGCAGCAAGTCCGCAAATCTCAATGACTTTAACCAGTTCTCTCAGGACACACACAATTTCTGGCTGTTACTCCATGGCCTGAGACATTCTGCCCCTTTCAAGAAAAATACAGTTGCAGGTCACACAAGCAAGTGCTCTCTCATCAGCAGTTGTAGAGTCTTAGATAATATGCTCATTCCTTTTTGATTAGCTCAATTTTCCCAGCGCAGGGTGTCTGCAACATTTAGGCTCTCTCATGAATAGCAAGCAACTCTTCCATACCTGGGGAATCATCACCAAAGTTCAGTCTCTTTCTCTCTTTCCCCTTCTCACTCTGCTTCTGCCACCCAGCAGTCTCCAGTTTCAACAATCTCCAATTCAGCAGTACAGCAATCTCCACTCAGGTCCTGGGTCAGCCCTTTACATCCAAAGCCCACACTTACAAGGTACTTCTGAGTTGTACTGAGCCTGGGAGCAGACTGAAGAAATCCCAGAAAGTCCACCTGTTTCAGCCAAAAATCCAGCATTCTGATTGGCTGATGGAGCCTATCAATAATGGATACCATAGTGATATTTCCTGCTTGTTTACTGGGGCATGATCTAGGCACCAGATTTAATTATGTCCTTTTCTCAGGAGTCCCACTGTTCAAGATGTGGGCACCTAGATCATTGATTGGCTGTACTGCTGGGGTTAAGTGTCACAAACATGTCAGCTCCCACTTGTTTGCATGGAGTCCCTTTCAGTGTTATGAGTCTCTTCCATTTTTAGGTCTGGAGCAGCCCAACACATTACCCCATCCAGGCCAGCACCCCAATGGATTATAGCCCCAACTGTTCTCTTTCAAATGTGTCTAATCTCCTTAGGCTGCTCCCAGTAGTTTTCCAGCCACTGCCACTGAAACACAGTTCCCCCAGGTGGCAGCAGCAGATCATTAATATTCATGTAGACTCATGAATGATTCATGAGACCTCGTTCATGCTCCCAATTTAGTCTTTATTTAAAAACTTTATAGCAGCTTCTCCACTGCTTCCTTGAGGTCACCAGTCCCCGTTTTAGATTAAGAGGGCACCGGGACTGCTGAAGAACTCCCCAAAGGACTGCAAAATCAGCGGTCAGCACATGAAATGGCACTACTGTGCACCCTCATGATTGCTGTGAGCTCCAAGGACCATGGCCAAAGAGGCAATCACTTTTTTTAACATTTTTTATACCCAAACGGCTAAAATCAATTGCAGGCTTCCCAGAAAAAGTTTAAGGTACCGAGTGCTTGGTAGTAACCAGGAAGCCAGAAGACAACAGGAAGAAAACATGCCAGGAACAGGAGAGAATGCAGGGCAATTTAGGTAAGCCTCAAAGGGGGTTACATTAATGTTTTTTTAAATTAAATTCCCCATTTCTTGGTGTCTAGTAGACCCCCACCAGACACAGATACAGCAATCATCCTCCCACCCCACCCCCACCGATCATTGGCCAGTCAGCCACAGCCCACATGTAAAAATATATTTTTTTAACTAATTTCCCCATTCCCTGCTGTCTAGTGTACCCAACTCACTCCACTCCACCCCATCCTGACCAGTGCCACACCACCCTGATTTGCCCCCAGTCCACATTGAATGGGCCACCAGAACAGCCCTCTACTCACCTCCACCAGCGTCAGCCCGATTGAGCAATAATGAATGAGCGTGTGCTTGTACAAGCACACATTCCTTCACTTGACAGCTTGCAATCTTTTGGGCAGCTTTCAGAGGGCTAGAGTATGGAAAGGGACTGCTCCAGTCAACAGTGGGGGGAGGATGGGGCAATGGTGTTGTGGACCCCGGAGTGGTCTACAATGCCATTGCCCCATCTCGCCCCCTCTGCCAGGTACTGTAACAACCCCTCCCATTCTCTAGCCCCCTGAAAAGCTGTCCAAAAGCTGTCATGAATGAGCTGTGCATGATTGTTTTCTTTCATTGTCCTTCAGTGGCCATTAGCCACATCAATGGCTGACTTTCATTAAACTTAAAAAAGGGGTATCCAATCTCAGGTGATAGCTAAATACGACAGTATTCCAACACCAGGATGCCTATCCCTGATGCTTTTTCAATCCCCCATGTAATGTTTTATACTGCCACCCACCTGCCCAAGATCACTCCAGTACCTGAGTACACAGTCCTTGTAGCTGGTTAAGCCCCCCCACCTGATTAAGGTACCACCACTGGGGTGCCCAGTCCCCAGTGTGAGTCAACTTGAAATAAAGAAAACTATCCTCCAAATATCACCTTTTTTATATATTATGTCCTGTAAAGAAGAAAATTGCCCCTCATCAATCTCAGACCCCTGTGCTCCCCCACCCTGCACCCTCCCCACTCTGACCCCCAACTCAGCACCCACCACCACCCCACACCACCCTCATTCACCAAACTTGGGTCCACCACTGTGACAAACATATCCTTCTCCATCAACACCAATCATGAACTAAAGAAACAAGCCCATTACATACAAAAAGGCAATGAACAGATCATAAAAATAGGGATAAATCTTGCAGAGTAACAAATAGGGTACTGGCAAGGAGTCAAAAAACATGAGAACTGTGGCATGCAAAGCTGTAACTGAGATATGTACTAACAAGTATAGGTGCTTAAGGTGCAAAGTCTGGGGTTCAACATTAAACACAGTGTTCATCCCTAACTATACTGGCACTACCACACTAGTATAATATAAACATCTTTAGTCATTGGAAAAAAACAGTATTAATGCACCAGTCAGGATTCCACTTAACCCCACAAAAATAGGGAAATGTATTAAGGTTTCTAACCCCAATCCCCCACTGCCCCAAGCTGCAAAAGGACAAGACCACACAAGCAACCACAGACAGTCATCCTCAAGGAAGACAAACAATATACAGCTGCTTCCAGATGACAAAATGCATAACACTTGTGTGATACCATCATGGATTTGTATCGGTGGCTGCAGAAGCACAAGCCATATAGGGGTCTGTGCTTATGCAGCTGCAACAGTATATGTATGTCTTACAGCATACATGAGTACCCGTGACTGCAGAAGTACATGCCACAGATACAAATCCAACTTCATGCATTTTTACCTGCAGAATGCACACCACAAGACATACACACTCATGTCTGGCTACAAATAGAAATAAACAATACTCAAATCTAAACACTTTTTCTGTCTTCAGAAGCACAGATTCCTGCAGCCACACATACATATCCATGACACCATAATTACAACAGTACTGCACTTCTGTTTGCAGAAACACATGCACAGTGTAAGACATATAGTACGCACCAACTTGTTGCTAAAGTTCTGTAGCTGCAGATAGAAATCCATCACACCCAAATTTTTATTCTTTATTTATTTATTTCAATTTACAATTAATACCTTTGAGTCAATGACTTATTTTCAAAGTTTCTAAGTTAGTTAAATGAACATATACAGACAACATAACACATAGCACAGCAGTGGATTACAAAATAAGGTTACAGAGGGTTGCACATACTTATAAGTTTAACTAATACATAGGAGTCTAGGTTTCACTAGTACATAGGAATCTAACATTGTAACAACACTAAATGTGGGCATAGTAGTGTTAGAAACAGGAAAGAGGTGGAGAGGCCAGGGATTAAGTCTCCACTGGGTAGTACAGGGGGTAAGTGGGGGGTGGGGCATAGACAGTTGCCAAAGTGGTAGGCTGAGCTCACCAGTGGTGGCCAGGGGTGAGAATGGGGGAGTGAAAAGCAGCCCAAGATACAGTAGGCATTGTCCTATGTACATGTATGTAGTTGATGTAGTGGGTGATATGTGGGGGGGGGAGGTTGACAGCTTATTGTAGTATAGACTACGCAAGGTAGGTATTTTGTGGGTGGGGATATTTATTACAGAGAGCAGGGGGGAAGAGTGCAAGGGGCAGTGGTTGGGTGGTTAGAGCCAAGGGGTGGGTGGGATAGCCTAGGGGTCCTGAGCATAGGCTAAGCATGGCAGACACAGATTTTTTTTAGTTATTGCTGGGAACGAAGCCCAATTTTGAATAGTCTGAGCTTGGTGCATTCTAAGAGTGTGGTAAGCAGCTCATTGAACCACTTTGGGCCCAGGAAGGTGAGTGATCTCTGTGCCAGTTTAGTATGTTTGAATGGCACCTGGAGTCCTCCTTTTGCAGTATTCTTAGTTTCCTTAAGGGGTAACGCCTTTGTGAAAAGCCTGTTGGTGGACTCAGGCATACACCCTAGCAAGGTTTTTTGATAAGAATGCAAGTTTGGAGCTGATCTAGGAGGTGGAGTGGGAGCCACCCTGTCTTATTGAAGAGGATGCAAGTGTGGGTAGAGAGATCAGCACCCAAGATTAAGTGACAGACCTTGTTTAGGAGAGTGCTTGCTCACTTGAGGGCAGTGTCAGAGACTGCTGCATCAATTGGGAGCCCATAGTCAATGGTGGCTAGTACCAAATCACTTATGGCTAATTTCAGAGCTGCAGGTGGTAGGGAGTGCTTGTGGTGATACAGAACACCCAGTTTCATGTTGGAGGACTTGATGACATGGTCAATATCACTGGAGAAATTGAGAGTGTCGTCGAGGTAAATTCCTAGGTATTTAAATATGGAGACTTGTTCAAGAGGATCTCCCTTGGGGCTCAGGATTTGCAGTGGGCTGAACTTCCTTTTTATTTTGGGGAACTGTGAGCAGCATGCTCTTAATTTTTTTGTGGTTGAGCAGGAGCTTGTTCATGCAGAACCAGGATTCAAGCTTATGATAGCTGTCCTGCAGTTCAGTAGTGATGGTGTGCAGCTCTGCCTGGGATAGATATGATGGCATCATCAGCATAGAGTACAATGTGTGCAGGGCAGGCAGAGGGGAGGGTATTTATGAATAGACTAAAGAGTAACGGGCTGAGGATAGATCCCTTGGGGACTCCTAGGCTCACCTCCTTTGACTACAACTATGTGTCTCCTATTCTGACTCATTGAGTTCTATGGGAGAGATAGCTTCCAAAACTCACTAGTTCTACTTGTTGTGGGGAGAGGTTAGTGGGGAGTTTGACTATGACGTGATTTTGTCTCTGTGAGAGTTTATTAATTTCTGAGAGTTTATTGATCTCTGAGTTTTTTTTCTTTGTAAGTTTTGCTAGTGGTTTGTGAATTTAGATTAAATATTTGACAGTGCTGGGTTGTCTGAGGACTGTGGCTGGAATTTAGATTAAATCTTTAATTGTTGCTGGCTTGCCGGGGACTGTGGCTGAATGGGGAAGGGTTTCTTTGCCTAGTAACAGAGCACCCAATTAAGTTTGTTTGGATTTTAGTTTGAATCTCTATTTAAATGTTCATTGAGGCATTGTCTGTTCATTCTACTTGTTGTGGGTAGAGGTTAGAGGGGAGTTTGCATATGAGGTGAGTTTGCCTCTGTGAGAGTTTATTTATCTCTGAGGGTTTTTTGTAAGTTTTGCTAGTGATTTGTGAATTTAGATTAAATCTTTAACAGTGCTGGCTTGTCTGAGGACTGTGGCTAGAATTTAGATTAAATGTTTAATTGTTGCTGGCTTGTCTGGGGACTGTGGCTGAATGGGGAAGGGGTTTCTTTGCCCAGTAATAGAGCAGCTAATTAAGTTTGTTTGGATTTTAGTTTGAATCCCTATTTAAATGTTTGCCAAGTCATTGTCTGTTCATTCTACTTGTTGTGTGAGAGGTTAGAGGGGAGTTTGAATATGAGGTGAGTTTGTACCTGTGAGAGTTTACTTATCTCTGAGGTTTTTTTTGTAAGTTTTGCTGGTAGTTTGTGAATTTAGATTAAATCTTTAAAAGTGCCGGCTTGTCTGGGGATTGTGGCTGGAATTTAGATTAAATCTTTAATTGTTGCTGGCTTGTCTGAGGACTGTGGCTGAATGGGAGAGGAGTTTATTTTCCCAGGAACAGATCAGCCACCAGTAACAGATCAGCCATATCACGTTTGTTTGGATTTTAGTTTGAATGTCTATTTAAATGTTCACTGAAGCATTGTCTGTTCATTCTACTTGTTGTGGAGAGAGGTTAGAGGGGAGTTTGAATATGAGGTGAGTTTGTCTGTGTGAGAGTTTATCTCTGAGTTTGTTTTTTTGTAAGATTTGCTGGTGTTTGTGAATTTAGATTAAATCTTTAACAGTGTTGGCTTGTCTGGGGACTGTGGCTGGATGGATTGGGAAAAAGCCCCCCACCCATCCCTCCATCAGTCCTTCTTAAATACTGAAAAGTCACTGCAGGTTGGGCTTGAATGCTGTGAGGGAGGAGCTTGAGGAGCTGCAAACTTCCTGTATGAGCTAACTCTTAAAGCTAATAGGTGGTGAACAGTTCAGACACTTAAGCTTTTACTAGATGGATTTTATTTAAAAGTTGCAAGTTTGAAAGTCAGACTGGCAAGTTTGGGTTAAGAAGTGGTAACTGCATATTTAAAGTTGAAAGTTGAAACTGACAGAGTCATGTATAAATGTGTTAACTATAGTTACTGAACCAGCAAGCTAGGGACCAACAGGGTAAAGAAGGACTCAGAAGTAAGCTAGTAGGATAACATATGGTATCCAGCTACTGCTGTACAGACTGTGATAAGAAATTGAGGTTAATGTGAATAATGGAGGGAAGGAAAATTCAGCATTATGGGGGGATAGCACTGGAGGGGTGGAGGGGCATGAATAAGAGTGGCTGGAGACATCAGAATAGTGGATGGATTGGGGGGTACCATGGAGCCAGTGTGGCAGGAATAAGGAGGATAGTAGGGTGCAATAGTTGTGGGCAGCTGTTTGGATGAATATAGTATGGAAACTGGTGGGTTATCCAATTTTTTTCAGGGTGAGCAGACTGGAAGAAGAGGTACAGGGTCTCTGGAGGGAGCTTGAGAGGGCAAGGGGGGGCTGGGTCAGGAGGACCCCAGAGAGGAGTAGCTGGGCAAAGAAGAGGAGGAACAGCAGGGCTAAATCCCATGAGGATGTAGGGAGGGGGGATTGGGTTATGCTGTTATGGAGAACAGAGGGGCAGTAAGAGGAAGGAAGGTTCAGGGCACAGGGAAGAAGGAGATGGGCACCACTGTGACGGTAGCAAGTAATAGGTTTGCAGTGCTGGCATTGGGGTGGTAGGGGTAGTGTTGATCGGTGGGGGGGAAGGAGAAGGGTAGTAAAGGCCCAGGAGTCAGGAATCAGGCTGCAAGAGAAAGAAGGGGGGGAAGGGAAGGACAGGGAAGAGGCAGAGGGAGAGGCAGAAGCAAGGGGGAAGATGCAGGAGTCACAAATTGTGCAGATTGAGGTTAGAAGGAGCAGGGCAGTGTGGACTCTGGAAATGTGGACAGTGAAAACAGGAGGGGTGCAGTACAAGAAGATGGGGTACTAGTGATGGGGTATTTTATACTGAAAGGGGTCAGATGGGGGGAAGGGGAGAAAGGCGCAGTCATGTCTGTGTCAAGGCTATTCCAGGGTTGACCACGGGTAGGGAGGAGCAGGCACTTCTCAATTGCACATGGAAGGGAATGAAGAAACCTCACATAGTGATACATATGGGTACAAATGACTTGGCCGGGAGATGGTAGAGGTGGTAAAGGGGAGGTTCAAGGATTTGGGTAGGCAGTGTGAGGAGGTGGAGGGTCAGTGGCATTCTCTGAGGTACTCCTATTACCATGTACAAGTACAGAGAGGAAAAAGAGGATAGAAGAGTTCAATGAGTGGCTGAGGGATTGGTACCATACCAGGGAGTATGGATTGGTGTCAAACTGGGGCAGGACCTGGGGCAATAGTGACCTATATACAGGGAACAGGTTATATTTGAGCAGGGAGAGAAAAGGGAGTACTAAAATGGGGAATAAAGGGGCATATATCAATAAAGGTGGATTTAAACTAGGCGTGGTGAGGGGACCACTGATGGGAAAACTGTCCAGAAAGGGGACCCTAGTGAGCTCAGCCTCCTAGTCATGGGTAAAGGCAGTGGTGAAGCAGCACAGGGAGGGATAAAGGAGGGATGGATAGGGGTAGAGAAAGAGAGGAGACAGGCTGGAAGCCAGCCTCACTAAATGCAAGAAGCCTAAGGAATAGAACAACAGAGTTACAGGCTCTCGTGGTGGTGGAGAGGTTGGACATTGTGGCCATCACGGAAACGTGGGCCACCCAGTACCAGGGCTGGGTTATGATGATACAGGGGTTCAGGTTATTCAGAAATGATAGGACTAAGGGGAATGGGTGTGTGTGTAGATCTATGTAAGGAAGGGGATAAAGTATGAAAGGGAGGAAGGGGAGGAGGGAAGGACAGAAGCTCTATGGATGTAGTTCCAAGATGCAAAGAATAGGACACTGAGTATGGGGGTGGTGTACAGGCCACCAGCTCAGGGGAGTGACCTGGATAGGGAATTAGCTGAGCAAATTAGGAAGGTCTGCATGAAAGGGAGCACAATGATGGTGGGGGACTTCAACCTACCAGGGGTGGAGTGGGGCACCCCATCCACTACGAGTGCAAGGGAGTGGGTCCTGTTAGAAGCATTTCAAGACAGCTTCCTGACACAGCTGGTCTAGGGGATGACTCTGTTAGAAAGGACTCTGGACCTTGTACTAGATAACAGGGAAGCTGTAAGGAATCTGAATGTGGAGGAACCACTAGCTGCGACTGACCTCTATTCGGTGTGGTTCATGCTCAACATGGAAAGGGAAACAGGGGGCACGGGAACAAGGGTGATTGAGTTCAGGGTGGAAGACTTTAAGAAGATGGCAGAAATTTTGGGCAGGCACCTGGCAGGTATGCAGCCACACAAGGATGCAGACCAGAAATGGGACACCATAAAGGAAGGGCTGGCGGAAGCTATGGAGTCTTGCACTAGGAAGAAAAGCAAGAAGGGAAGGGCAAAGAAACCCAGCTGGCTGACACAGGAGGTTATGGAAGGGGTGCTGGTCAAGAAGGCAGCATTTCAAAAGTACAGGAAATTAGGGAGAGGTGAAGATAAGGATACATACATGGAGTAGTCCAGGGATGTTACCAGACTGATCAGGGCATCCAAGGCATCCACTGAGCTGAGACTGTTGCAGGGAATCAAAAGTGGAGAAAAAGACTTCTTCCTCTACATCAGAGAGAGAAGAAGGAGCAAGGATAAACTGGTGAGGATTAAGAGGGACAGAGGTGGGGGAGAAAGGGGTGGAGCAGGCAGAGGCACTGAATGAATACTTCTGCTCTTTATTCATGCAGGAGAAAGGAGGCAGATACCCCAGGTGAGGGGGCAGGTGGAGAGGGGAGGAGATTGCAGATGTAGGGATTACAGAGAGCTGGGTACTAGATGGGTTGAGGGCATTAAGGGTGGACAAAGCACCTGGACCTGATGGCATTCACCCTAGGGTACTAAGGGAGTTGTCTGAGGTCCTGACGGGTCACTGGCTGACCTGTTTAATACCTTCCTGGACACGGGATGTGTCCCACAGGACTGGGGAATGGCCCATGTGGTGCCCATTCACAAACGTGGCCCAAAGGATGAACCAGAAAACTATAGGCCAGTAGGCCTCACATCAATCATGGAAAAGTTCATGGAGACCACCCTAAAAGAGAAACTAGTGAGCTTCTTGGAGGAAAATGGTCTCCAGGATGGTCAACAGCATGAGTCTGTAGAGGCCAGATCCTGCCAGACAAACTTTGTAGAGTACTATGACTGGGTGATGCAAGAACTGGACAAGGGCCATGCAGTGGATGTCCTGTATTTAGACTTCAGCAAGGCCTTTGATTCAGTGCCACATGGGAGGTTGGGAGGGAACTGGAATATGAAGAGGTGGGACCAAAAATGGTGAAATGGATCACAAACTGGCTAAAGAAAAGGCAGCAATGGATGGTGGTGGGGGAGCTCTCATCACTGAGAGCAGTGGCAAGCAGGGTACCACAGGGATCGATACTGGGACTGGTGCTATTTGGGATTTTTATTGTAGATATCTCACATGGGATCCAGAGCAGGATCAGTCTGTTCACAGATGATACCAAGATGGGAGCTGTGGTTGATGATGTGGAGGGGTGGAGGGGTTGAGGGAGGACATGACTAAGCTGCATGAGTGGGCGGAAACAAGGCATTTGGGGATCAATGCCAAGAAGTGCAAGGTTCTGCACTTCAGAGATAGGAACCAGAAGAGGGATTATCACTTGAATGGGGTATAGTTGGGGAACTTGACAGAGGAGAAGGACCTAGGAGTGATCATTACCGGGAGCATGAACAACTCTGCTCAGTGCAGGAAGGAGGCTGCAAAAGTCAACAAAATGCTCGGGTGTATTGCAAGAGGGATCTCCTCCAGAAGGAGGGAGGTTATCCTGCCCCTGTATAGGTCATTGTTCAGGCCCCACCTTGAGTACTGCATGCAGTACTGGTGCCCATTCCTGAAGAAGGACATCAGATTGTTGGAGGGGTGCAGTGAAGAGCTACAAAGATAATCCAGGGATTAGACAGCAAGCCCTACAAGGACAGGCTGGGAGAGTTGACTATGTATTTGCTGGGGGAGAGGAGGGATGGGGGATATGATTGAGACCTTTAAGTATCTGAAGGGGATAAACAAGACAACACAGAAGGGATTTTCCAGATGAGAATTGGGAGGGACTCAAGAGGGCATGGACTGAGACTGGAAAGGGGAAGATTCAGGAGGGAGATGAGGAGACATTTTTTCACTGAAAGAGTGGTGGACAAATGGAACACCTTACCAGATGACATAGTGTCCCGTAAGATGGTGGGTAGTTTCAAGAGGGGTTGAGACAGGGGAAGGGGAAGGGATACTGGGAAGAGGGGGGCGAGAGGGGTAGCTGCGAGATGAGTTGCTAGCTGCACACTCGAGCAGACTTGATAAACCAGGAGGCCTGTTTCTGCTGGCAATTTCATATGTTTATATGCAGTAGTGAAGGACGCTGTGGGGTCAGTCATGGGTACCCATGCACACTGTAAGAAATAAACACCCATTTCTTGCTGCAAATGTGCAGGCCCCAGTTGGGCCTGCACTTCTATTGCTGTGGAGAGAAATCCATGATACCAAAAGTGAGATGTTACTTTAGTCTGCAGAAACACAGGTCCCTGTGGAACCACTGCTTCTTTAGCCACAGGTACTCATACACACTGTACGACATACACTTCTAGCCGTAGAGCAACAGGCCACCAAGGGCCTTCATCTGCAGCCACACGTAACTTCTGGCTGCAGAGGGGAAGGCCCTTCTGGGCCTCCATTTATGTAGCACAGACAGAAATCCATGATATTCAAACTGCAACACTAATTCTGACTTCAGAAGCATAGGTACTCGTGGGGCTAGTGTTTCTGCACCTGCAGGTACTCATGCACACTGGAAGATAAATATACACTTTATACTGCAGAAGTGTAGGCACCTGTGGGGCTTTTGCCTCAGCAGAAGCAGATACAAATCCACAAAGGTAGCATTCATGTAGTACTTACCAAACAGAGAGGATGTCTCTGCAATGTAGTATGGTTTTCTGTTACATAATTTAGCTCAATTGAATACAGCTATTTTGTAATGGATTCCTTTTGAATGTCACTGTACCAGAACTAATTGCTAATTTATTTCATTTGTACTTTATTTTATTATTTGTATTTTGTGCTATAGCAGAATATCCTACATATGATGTTCCAGCAAATGGAGTTAAACTAAGTGATCTTATCCTGCTGAAATATAAATAAATGTCTTCCTTCCCACTCCTACACCTCCTAATGGCAAGTGTCATTGGACTTCACCCAACTAGCACTGGTGCCACAGTACAACTCACCATTCCAAGCAGTACAGGCACAACTCCTTCTCCTGATGATGACACAACAATAACTTTCACTTTGTCATTACTAGCAAGCTTATAGGGGAGGAGTCATCTCTATGGGTCTAGCATTGGGGGGTTATGGTTCCCCAAGTCAAACAGCTTCATTTTGACCTAACTATAACCTCCTCGGTAAACACAGAGGGTCAGGTATTCAAAACGTAGCCCCAGAGCAAAATTAGCACTCATGGCGTGATAAATTAGCCCAGAACCATTTGCATGCTTTATTCATAGGAATTGCCCTGTGGCTAAAGTAGCTGAATATAGCGTGAAAGGGAAGCCATGCAAACAGGGCTAGGAGTGCAGTGCAATAATATCCTGGCAAATAAGGCCACTCTGAATATAGTATCTGGGAAGTGCAAAACAAAACATCAGCCCAGTGCACACAGACATGGAGGAAGGTAAAGGTGAACTACATGGCCAATGTGTGTGCTAGCAAAGAGGTAGATACACTAAAGCTGCAAACAACAGTGCAGGCCAAAAACTGCAAAACTGTGTTATGGTTCAGGCAGGTTTGTGTGGCATAAATACATTTGTGCAGTGTTTACACAGGGCTAACATGTTTGCCCGGCACTAGGACATTTGCCCGGGGCAAAACTTTGCTATATTCAAAAGTGACATGCAGGTGAGCCTATTTAGGCAGTCCATGGACAAACATCCATATTAGCATCTCATTATGGCCTGATTTGCATGTAGATTGCCCAGCGTTATTGCAGGTCCCACAGCTCCATCTTTAGGTCAGTCTGAAAGTACAGGAGCAGGCTGAGTCTGCTCACAGTTCCACCTGTAGGTCAGTCTGGAAGTACAGGGGCAGGCTGGATCTGCTCACAGCTCCACCTGTAGGTTAGTCTGGAAGAGCATGGTGGTAGCGTCAGGCTACGTTGGTACACAGCTGCATAGACTATTGTATCCCAGGGAACTACACAACACAGGCACAGGTGGTAGTGCTGCATGCAGTAGACAAACTGTAGTTCCTGCTACAGTGCATAGCAGATGCTACAGTAACAAGGTGTCCGGTAGTGTGAGATACACAGCAATGTCTAAGGTGTGTGGGGCAGCAATGACTGCTGCACGCCACACAGTGACAAGCTCATCTGGCAGGTGTGTTGTGACAGTGGACATTACTGTTACGTTGTCATGTGACCCACAGATGCAGCACCACTGACATAGGATACTCACAGTGACATACACATGGCTGGCTGTGTGTGCTGTGGTGTCTGTACAGATGTGCAGTATGTGGCCCATGGGGGCACATACCATCAGACAGGCACACTGGTGTAGGGATATTCCCTACACTGGACCATTTGCACTGTGTGGATGGTCCCAGCATTGTGACAGCACCCAATATGTGGTGCAGCCTGGTCACCTGTACACCCTCCCCTCAACACCCTCCACAACCCCAGTGCTGCATGTGTGTGCTGGATCATGTTGGTGTACACCAATGGGAGGACTGGAGGTGTGTGCTTTATGGACGCACTGCCATGGTGTCCAATGGGTGCTGGGGCACCAAATAATACCTGGCATGGTTGGGACCAGTGCTAGATGATGGCAACATAGGAGGTGCTATCCATGTGCAGCATGTTTCTTCCATGTCTGGTTTCTTTCTATGTTTCATATTTACTGGTTAGGGTCAATAAACCACCACTGGCAGACCCTTGCAAACTCCATAATTCACACTAGTGAATTACAGAGTTCCATAAACCATGGTTCTGTATCGCATAAAGTCACGCAAAGTTACGCAAAGCTGAACAAAGTCATGCAAACTCACTTTTGCACCATGCTAACCACCAGTAAATATAAGTAAAACACGAGTAAGTCTGGGAACTTGAATTTTATGCACATCCTCAGAGTGTGATGCCCAGAGATACACCTCTCGGGCTTCACTCTTGGAGCTTATGGGGCATCACACACCACAGGTGTGCATACAATTCTCATTAACCACACTTCCCCAGGCATTATTCTATAGTTTATCACCTTGTTGTCCAGATAAGCTCAGTGGGACAAGGCACATTGTCAGTAACCACCCAGAGTCACTACATATGCAGCTAATCCACAAAGTGCAACATAGTGTTACATTGTAAACGATTTCTGCTGCAGGTGCTGTTCAATATCAGTTCTATCAATGACAGAATGGTTGGCTTCTAAGCAATATTACTGCACTGTATTCCAGTTTGGTTGACTATGCATATGGAGTGGCCTAGGATGGCCGACCACCCACACTTTCTCCTCATTGACTGCATACAGCCTTGTTCCCTGTTTCTGCTGTGTTCACGCCTCCCATCCTTAGTTTGCCCAGAGTTAAGACTACCTTTTCCTGGGCAGTAATTTGCACCAGGCAAAGTGTTGTACAAAGTCATGCAAACACACTTTGCACAGCACTAATGCACTGAATATAGCATAGTGCCTGTATTCATGCACACACCTCCTCTATTTGCACGTTGCATACATTATACCTTTGTCCAGCATTAATGCATTTTGCCGATGCTATTTGGCCTTTTGCATATAGAGGACCACCGTAAACCCGGTGCAAATCTGTCGCAAACGGTTTGCGCCCAGCACAAAGTTTTGAATATCTGGCACAGAAACTTCTAATATTAAATTGTCACTTTTTTGTGCTTGCATCATTTTTTCCTACAAAGCCTGTGCTAGCCAGAATTCTATTCTCCAGGGGTGTGAAGAGATGAGTGGGAGAGTAGAGCTCAGTGCAGGATATGCAAGCTAGTGGGATGATGTGAGTGACAAAATACAAGTCTGTCACAGCATCCCCATGCATTTCTGAAGTGAAATGTTTGTGCTTTCTGTTTGGCACTGACAATCAATGTGCAGTTGCTGAGACAAAATACTGATCCATTACTTATTTTCAGAGTCGATGCCTCCAAAGTTGTAACCTGAGAGCATCATGTAGGCAAACACAGCAATGGCCTGACCAGAAGAAATGTTGCTGCTGAATGGACAGCTACTTTGGAGGAAAGCGACTCCAAAAATAAGTAATGTATCTAAAGTTAATCAGTTAGAAACTGACATGTTGCCTTCCCAGTGCTGACTCACTATCCCCCAGTCACTACTCAGACCACCCACACTGTGCCTTCTCACAGTACCTCTCGCTGCTGCTTCAAACTCCTGACCCTGGAACACCTCTGTGACTTACAGATTGCCCTCCACCCCTGTGGTGGCTCCCTGATGCCATGCCCTCTCCTCTGGACTCTCAGTGATGGCTGCCACCTCCAACCTACTTCTCATAATCTCACTCCCTCCCCACCACTGCTGCTGTTCATCACCACTGAGTTTCTGCTCCTGTGGAACAAAATGTGCTTGTGGGACCTCAAATGCCAGTGTCTGCCCTCGTTGCCACTTGAGGAGCCTCACATCTACAAAATGATCAGTCTGCCTCGGTCAGTTTTCCTGTACCACAGCAACTGCCACTGTAACTTCCAAAGCTCATTCCCCACAGCAAGCAATAGGCATGCTGGAGTCATAGTTTAGGCAGCTCTGTACCACAGCTGCTGTTGGCGGTAGCAGTGTGAGGCCCCTCAGGTGGCAAGGAGGGCAGACCCTACCCTGCAGGTCCCATGAGCACGTTTTTTTCCAGAGGAGCAAAAACACTGCTGTGAGGAACAACAGCCACAGAGGGAAGTGAGCATAATTATGAGAGATAGAATAGAGATGGTAACCACTGCTGGGAGTCCAGAGAAGAGGGCACAGCCTCTGGGAGTCACCACATGGGTGGAAGGCATCCAGTAAGTGGCATTCGAAAATTAGGATCTTGAAGCAGCAGCAGGAGGTAAGGTGAGCAGGCACTGTGTGAGTGTATGAGTGGCCTGCGCAGTGACTGGGGGATAGTGAGCTGACACTGGGAGGGCAACATGACAATTTCTAATTGATTAACTTTTGATTCATTACTTATTTTCGGTATCGCTTGCTGCTAATGTAACTGTCCATTCAGCAGCAGCATTTCTTCTGGTCAACATCATTGCTATGTGTCTGCTTACATGATGCTCTCAAGTTGCAACTTTGGAGACAAGCGAGTCCTAAATAATCATTTTTCTTACCCAAAGAAATCCTTGGCCGCAAATCGAAGAAATCATTTTCCATTAAACAGGATTCTCTTTTACCGCAGAAAAGGATTGCTGAAATGGAATACTTTTTTGAAATTTTTATATACCTGTTCCTGTTTTTTTTTTTTGTCACTTCACTGTAAACAAATGGCATGGATTGTTGGACTGAAATGTTTAGGGTATAAAGGGGGGGGTTTGTCCACAGATGTGCCTTTTGCTGGTTTGGTCAAAATATATTACTTTGCTGTGGAGTTCTACGCGTTTCAATTTTGCTTTATTTCCCATAGGATTACATTGTAATGGGAGGTGTATACAGTTATTTCTTTGTCACTGAGCTGTGAAGAAGCAGTTTGTCATTTTGTTCTGAAATTTGTGAGGTACAGTGGGCTTTGCCCACTGATGTCCCCTCAATGCTCAACCCATTCTCCTATACTGTACCTGTCTTATCTTTCTTATTCATGGGATGGGGTGAGCCTTAGTGTTCACAACCCCAAGGCACACACCATAGACCAGTTCCTGCATACAGGATGGGGGTGTGGTCTTAGGCTTGGTAACCCTAAGGTTACATTTCCATACTTTGGTGCTTTAACTCTAATTCATACATATTCTTTGCAAAAACTATGTTACTATATCAGTTAGGTTTGAGGATAAAGTGACAAAAGTCAGGAAATGTGATGTTAGGGTTACCCTAACACCTTACGCCACCCTGCCTGCACACACTAACAAACATTGAGGGTGTGCCTTGGGGTCATCAGCCATAACGCTCACCCCATTACATAAGTAAATAAGCTGAGATGGGTACAGTATAGGAGAATGGGATGAGCATTATGGCTGATGACCCCTCTGATGCCTGTTGGTATGTACAAGGTGGGGTGGTATGTTGGGGTTGGAAACATCATATTTCCCTACTTTTGTCACAGTAACATAGTCTTATGCAAAGAATGTCCTTACTTTTTGAGATAGTGTAATAAAAACCTTATTTGCCTGTGGGAGTGACCGGCCTTCTGGGCTCTGCTATCCCACCCATCTATGGTTTTTGAGATAGAGTAATTGCATCCGTATTTGCCTAGATGCATAGATGCGTATATGTATGTCGCTGTAGAAGGGCTCTGCACTTCCATTTACAGTACAACAGTGACCAAACTGCAAGCATAGCCATCTAACTATCTAACCTCATGTACCTGGTACAGAACATTTTTGAATCCTCACCAAAACTTTTAATTCTGTGAAACTGCATTGCCATTCTATGTCACAGGTGCAAAAACAGATTTTGGACAGGATTTGAAAAATAACAGCTGTGACATTCAAGAGGAGG
Organism: Neoceratodus forsteri; assembly: GCA_016271365.2. NCBI lineage: Eukaryota > Metazoa > Chordata > Ceratodontiformes > Ceratodontidae > Neoceratodus > Neoceratodus forsteri. The sequence goes on from CM057453.1 coordinate 1,272,067,379, forward strand.
GGTAATAAGATGTCTATGTTGAAAATTTGGTGTCAAAATATAACAGTTTCCAAAGTTACGCGCATACATAATGAAATTGCAACAAATGATCATAACATTGCCATTTTTACATATGATGACCCCAAATTTTCAACATAACGTTGTTATGACACCACCTCATGAACAAGGGCAGGAACATTTTCAAATCCCACCCAAAAGGTGAATTCACCAAGTGACCATAATAAGTTGAACCCCCCATTGAAATACGTAGAACCGCATTTACCTTAGTTTCTCATATTACAATTGCCAGTTCCAGCAGCAAGATGCAGATCGCGAACCTGGGACCTGTTTAGGTGACTGAGGTGTGTGGGGTGTACAGGGAGTGTGGGGTGGTGGGTGCTGACTGGTGGTAGGGGTGGGGGCTGATCAGTGAGGGGCCTTTTATGATAAAAAAGCAGATGGTGGCTTTCTTTATTTCAGGTAATGGCACACATTTGGTGGGTGAGAGTACCACTAGCAACCAGGGAATATCCAAGGAATATCCATAATACAAGGGGGACAGTGATTGGTGGGCATGGAGGTGCCACTAGACACCAGAGAAATACATTTTCTGAGGTGGAAGAAAATTTGTGGGTGGGGGGTACCTCTAGACACCAGGGAAATTAATATTTCTAAGGGGGATGATGATCGACAGGTGAGAGGGTACCACTAGATACAGGGGAAATACATTTGTCTGAGGGAGAGAATGATCTGCAGGTGGGGATGCCACTAGACACCCGGGAAATAAATATTTCTGAGTGGGAGTATGATCGGAGGGTGGTAGGGGTGCCACTATATACCAGGGAAATACATTTTGCTGAGGTGGAGGTGATACGTGGGTGGAGATCCACTAGATACCAGGAAAATAAATTTTTATGAGGGGAGGATAATCAGTGGGTTGGGGGGTGCCAATAAACACCCAGGAAATAAATGTTTCTGAAGGGGAGGGAGACACCAGGGAAATACATAACACTACCAGGGATGGCAAGGAAAATCATAGGCAAAGATTCTCCCTTCATAAAAAAGCATCCTTTTTTGTGAAGTGTGATACGAAAAAGGATGCTTTTTTGTATTACGTGGTCATGAAAAAAGAGTCACAATATTTAAAAAAAAATTGCATTTCAAGGGCAAATTTCTAACATTGATGTGCAGATTACATCAAATGGTGTCCCGATCAGCCAGTTAGGTGTGCTGGTCTCTTTCTCCAGGATGTCATATTTGTGGCTTTGTAAAAAAAATGTTTTATGAAAAAACAGAAACAAGATGGTGGCAAATGAAAAAGGAATATTCCAATATGAAATAGGATTCCTTTTTCATTTCATACAGCCATCCTGAAGTGCTTACTGAGCACGCTCAAAAATGTCTTTTTTCAAAATTAAAAAATTAAATAACCTTGTAGTGAATTTTTTTTTTTCATCAGAGTAGGAAGAGGCACATCTGTGGGCGAGCCCCATTCTGGAGTGCTCTGAGGTTGAACAGCTACTTAAGACTATTATAGTTTTCTTTTTTTTTTGGATGTTCTGTTTGTGCTCCTCCTACCTCAGGGCATCTCTCAGGGTCCCATACTCAACTCACAGCACAACTGCCCATCTGAACCTCCTCCACCGACTGCGTTGGGTAAGTGAGGGCTCCAGGCTTCCCTTGCCAAACAGAGAGACTCCCGAACTCCCAGGGAGTGGTGGAGAAATGGCCAGGCCTGGGCATGTGGCCGGACTACTGATGGTCACCGTCGCTGCATCCGAGGTGGAGGGGAGAATTTCTACTTTTTCATTGTCCCCGAGAACTCAGACATGCAGTGACGTCCTGCTTGGCATATGCACACTCCCATGCATACCCGAAAGTCATCCACCACAGCTCCTCTTACAGCCAGCTGGGCATTGTGCATCCCCCAGTCTCCACTAGGGGGTGCTGCTGCACCGGCACGGGTGGACACCCTCCCAGAGGAAGGAGAGCAGTTCCTGGGATACTCAATCCTTCCTCAATCCCATCGACCCCCGATAACTTGGGCTTGTACTTGAACCTGGGTCGCCGGCATGGCACGAGGTGTGGCATCCAGTGCCTCAACCCTCAGTGCCTCTGGGCCAGCCTATTATAGTTTTCTTGTTTGTATTAGTGGGTGATCTTGATTTCTTGACTCTCCTTGACAGCTTCAGATGTAGAGAGGAAGTTGGATGCCACTGCACAGTGCCTCACTGAGGGAGAGTGTGAGGAGAGCAGGACTGCTAGATGCTATCTATCTACTTACTAAAGGTATGCCACCATTGCCAAAATGTTGTAGGAACATGGTCTCTGCCTTGTAAATTTCTTTGCCAGCAGTCTTTGCAGACCAACTTTTTTGGGCTGTTATTAATGTTCATTTTCCTTGCTGCTGCTTTTCTCTATACAAGACCAGGAGTCCCGAAGTGGTCGGTGGAGCCTGCCTAATGAGGGAAATCACAGGGGGTCCCACGGGTACTGACCACAGTGATAAGGAACTCTGGGCAACAGATTGCTGCTGCGAAGGAAAATAAACTTTTTATCCACTTCCTCCTAACTTTGTTCTACTTTATGCCTATGTCATGTATGAAAACCCATTTATTCTCTGAAAACACAAAACCAGATTATATACCATCCACAAGAGTCCGAAGAACTTTTTACAAAGATTTTGTATGGAAGAAAAGTGTTCTAATTTCTTCATCTATATTTTTGAGTTTGTAATGGAGTACTACTGTGTTTAGTTTTTTTAGTATGTTTTAGGGTGCATTTTAGTCAACATTTTATTTAAAACCTATTGTAAAAACATAATATATGCATTTGATGTTTAAGGTATTTAATCAAGCTATTAAGCAGTCTCCCTAGTCTGTTCTAATTTTAATTATTTAGCTAGTGTAACCAGTGTGGTTGATTGCAGCTACACATATTGGGCTATTGGGTTACTGATTACTAGTTCTTTGAGAGGGAAGGTCTGACATACCTGCAGTACCTATATTGGTAATGAGCTGATTATTGAGGTGATTTTCTCACTAGATGTTTTAAATGTGCTTGCGTGGCATCCAATAGTCAGATTCATCATCTTCCTCAAGTTGTACCAGAGGAGGCAGAGATTATCTGAGGAGCATGGTATTCAGATAAAAGTTTCTGAAAACTGAAGAGCCTCCTGTTTTGAATGAGCACTCAGGAGTGTTCTATGAACAAACCTTTGTGGCCTCTGTGAGCATAAATTCCTACTTCAGTATGGTGTCACGCCTATAGAACCTCAAGCATGCAGTAAGTTACTGCTTATTTTACATGATTCCATTGTTTCTCAGTTATGTAAAATTGCTTTTTAGGCTGCTGTAGTGCTTTGTATTTATTGCAGTACCCTTTTTTATGATCTTTTAATGTTTAATTAATACACTGTTTTACACACTTTTTTGTGTGCTCTGTGCCCACTGCATAAACATTTTTTGTAAGGGTGTTTGGTTTTTGATATAACCCCTATCCTAGTTAGTGAAAGGCAAAGCTGGTTCAAGTTCAGGCAATTTTTTTTTTAACAATTTTCTTTATTCCCACACGGTGGGTCACTGTTCCTGTCTGCCACCCTTAACTGACACGGGGTCATTCAGGATTTTCTGGGCACTCTGCACATCCTGGCAGAACTCAAAAGCCAGCCTAGAGGCATCATCCTGTAGGGACCCCTACTTTTGCACTGTTTTCTCCCCTTAGTTACCCATAGCACAAGAAGCGAAAATGCATGCTTGTGGAGGCCTGCATGTGCACTGTAGCTCCATTCAACAGCCCCATCTGCCCTCACTGGCCTAATGCCATGGCTCCTCAGATGTGACACTGCCACCCAGCTCTACTAGGGGACAGCCAAGCTCTCAGGAGGCCTTCCAAAACCCTCCCGAGGAGGAAAGCTGCCAGCTGGCAGCTAATCAGCATCCTCACCCCCGCCAACTTTTGATGGCTTAGGGTCTTTCCCAAACCTGGGTCAATGGTGTGGCGTGAGGTGTGGTGTCCACTGCCTCATCCCTCAGTGCTACCAGGCCATCAAGTTCAGGCAATTTTAGGCAGCTCGCTTCCTTTATTCATAACTCAAACTATTGAAGTTACTGAAGATAAGTGTGATCTGGTAAAACGGAGATACTAAAGGCTAACTGTTCTTTATAGAATTATTTAAAAAAACTAAAAACATTTTTATCTTTCCTATTGTTTTATAAGGTACTTGGCACTATCTGAGTTGAACTTTTCTGTACCCACTGGAATCTCTGGAGTTGCCAACACTGACTGTTCCTTCACTTGCCTTGTTATCAGCATTTACACATCAATATACTATCTGCCTTACCAGCTATTCTGGCTGTTCCAGCTCATCAAGTCAGGGGAGCCTAACTAAAGGATAGATATTTTTAGAACTTCCTAACTTTCCTGAACTTTGCTGAATAACAGTGCGGCATTTGAGTATCTGTGACAACTGCAGCAACTGCAGCTAAGTGGAATCTGAGTTCCTACATTGCTCTGTACTGATTGTCTAACAGACCTTTTTTTTAACAAACATATAGCTTTTTTCCAGATCTGGACTCTATTGCTATCCTTCCCAGTGAATAGAAGGTGTACCATTAGAGAATTAAATGACATTGTATTTTAAGATAATATTAAGTGTACTGTATGCACAGGGGCACATATTGCCTTACAGCATTAAAGGGCCCTATCTGCAAGTTCTTACCTGAGCATTACATATTTATATACAAATCTTTTTATTTTGTTTGAGGTTGTAGGGGGGGAAAACATGTGCTTTGGCAAACCAGGAATTCAACATATTGGCTTCTGGTGCTAAAAGCAGTTGGGTGAACTAAAATTAAAATGGCATAAGCAAAAAAAGAGGAGCAGAGAGGTATGTAGAAGTGAAGAACAGTTTACTAAATACTGAGCCTAATGCTGTAAACTTACTGGCCAGCAATTTACCTGATTATGAGATAAACCTATCCATAAATCAAAAAAAGGAGAAGTTAAAAAAACAAGGAGAATTCAAAAAAGGTAAACAAAAACAGTAGAGCTGTGTGGAATGGGAAAATTCTGAATCCTCAGAATTTTGATGACATTTCACAAATTTCCATGAAAATTTGTGGAATGTCGTCAGAATTTTGCTGAATTTTTAACATTTAGTAATTTGGTTATAATGATGCTGCTGTTCAAGCTAGAGCTCTAAAATTTGGAATGTGTACTCTATGGATCAATGATCACTAAGTTCCAAATATCATGAAATCTGAATGGATAGTTGCAAAACTATAGGTGTTCAAATGTTGTCATTTTATTGCTTGTGTAAAATTTCATGAACATTTTTATCTGCATATACCTTAACCGTCTAGTGGGTCAGGGATCTTAAATTTAGCATGATTTCTTGATGCTAGATGTTCTAACAATGTGCCAGGTTTCATGACAATGTGATGCATCATCTTACAATTATATGTGCTTAAAATCTGTCATTTTATTTTTTAATTGAAATTTCATGAAAAAAAATCATTTGCATATAACTCAAGCACCTTTGGAGCTAGGCATGTGTAAATTAGTATGGATAACCTTTTAGTAATGCTTATAGAATGATTTAAATATAGACAGAATTGTATAAGAAATTTTTAAGTTATAGGGGTTCCAAATTTTACTATGTAAAACTATCAGAAATGTGGATGTTTGTAACTTCTCTGCTCTTGCATACATAGGTAAATATTTGACATGCTTTTCACAATACACTCCTTCTCCTCTCTTCTCTATCTCTCTTCTCATCTAGCCGTTATCTGCCTGTGTGACTTATCAATTTAACTAAACTGTTTCTTGTATTTTTATTGTCTTTTGCAAATTTTTTATTACTGAAAACACATGTATACTTTGATACCGGTTCTGCTTCTACTCTCAGATTGTTGGTTTTGCTTCACCTTTCATTGCTGCTTGTAATGCTTTATTAAAGGAATAATGCATGGCAGGGTGTGTTTCGTGCTGGAATAACGCCACGCCTGGGGGAGTTGAGCACGAGGCTCCAGGCAGAGTGCATCCAATACCACAGGCACGGCGTTATCCCAACAACACACACCGTGGCGTGCATTATTCTTATTATACAATGGCTTGTTGTTATATATAAAACAAAAAAATAAATTTATAAAAATGTTTTTGTTACCGTGGAAAAATATTTTTGTTTCTCAAAGAAGATGCAAAAAAGAGATCATCTTGCTGGTCATCATGCTGGTCATCATCCATATTGGTTCACAGTACTGAGACTAGACATGTAGTGTCGTGCTGGGATAACGCCACAGGTCCAGCCCCAAACTGACCAATCAGAGACCAGGATTCTTTCTTGCCATTGTATAATCTGTAATATCTGACGTGGAGTCTTTGCAAAGGAGTTTATGACTCAAAGGTTTGTAATTCTGATGGTTCTATAAATAAATACATAAAATATCCATATGATAGGCAAAAAAGATTGAGGTCTGCACCTGGGTCCTCTGCTCAGCTCTCACATATATAGACACAGAAGAATAAAGTTGCCAGCACCAGCCAGAACAGCAGAGCAACACAATAAGGCTTATGGATGAATGAAATGTGCTATAAATGCACATAAAGGAAAGACCGAAAGCCGTAATGTGCTTCTTCCAGACAAGTTTATTCACAGCACACGGCTTCCACATCCTTAAAAACCCTTTCAAGAATATCCTAACATGTTTCGCGCCCTCTAGCGCTTAATCATAGGAATAACATACATCAGGATACCTTCACCATAAATACATATAAATATATAGATGCTATGGTTAAAATCTCAGGGGATCCCCATTTTCCATTTTTGAGGAGGACACTGGTGTATACATATAAGTAGTAAAAAACTAAAAATTAGTTAAATGGTACATTCGTGCCAATGATATGGAACTTTGACATGTAGTTTAGTCATTTTAAAATGTTAATTAAATGCTTTTTTAATTATTGTGTGTACTGTCACTTTAAATTATTCTGTATTTATGGTGAAGGTATCCTGATACTTTATTCTTCTGTGTCTATATATGTGAGAGCTGAGCACAGGACCCAGGTGCAGACCTCAATCTTTTTTGCCTATCAAATGTTCACTTGTTACGGAGGTCTTTTTGCATGGGTGTAGCAATCGGAAGACGATTTAAAAAGAACAACTGGCATTTTGAGCACACTTATATTTGGTCGGAACGAATGAACAATTTCTGACTGGAGCTGCGAGTAGGAAGTAAGCGTGGTCACTACAAATGGCGTCAGGTGGAATCCAAGACGCGAATAAGCTTACAAAAGACACTCGCGGTTTGGATAAAGTGGGAATTCCTTCTTTCAAGGATCTTATTTTTGCAAAAGTTGAATCGGGTTCTGATACATTTACAGAGCTGCTTAAGAAGAAATCTGACACTGAGGTAAGACCGACTGACATCAAACAGTTATTTCAACAGTTTGAGCGTGTTGCTTATAGAGCTAAAAGGCTGTATTGGGAAAGAGTGTCTTTGAGAGCCTATCTTGAGGTAAATCGATACCACGGGTTTAAGAATATTAAAAAGCCTCTTTGGATTACAACGAAGATTCTTTGGCAAGTTGGCAGAGAATTAGCCATGAAGCAAGTAGACAATATATAGAATTAATTTTAAAAGAGAATGCAGCCATACAAATAGAAACGGAAAACAAAATTAAAATTAAAGAAACAGTGCTGCAGGAATACAGTAATCATCCGCTATATGAGGAACTATGTGGAAATTTTAAGTATAATTTAGCAAAATATGATAAGAAAATATAAGCAATAAAGCAGTCAAAATTTGAGAGAGATGCAAATGATTATTCAAATGGAACAATATATGAATGGGGAAAGAAAGAGAGATTCAATTCAGGTTTTAAACTGCAAGGAAACACACCCATTAGAACGATTCTTAAGTCACAGGATACCAGACAGAATGATGAATTAAGCAGTGTAGAAGAAACTTATCTGGGAGAAGAAATATATTCAGAGGAAGAAGAAGTAAATATTCGAGAAAAGACACCGGAAGGCCCGAGAAGAAGCCAACATATCAACACCACCCAGTCCCCAAAAAACGGACCAGGAGGGGGAGCAAGAAGAGGAGGAGGTGGAAATCATTGGAACAGAGGCAGAAGAGGATGGAATATGAGGGGCAATGTGAGAGGAACTTATCAGTAAATAATGTGGTAAACATTTCATCTAGAGTCTTGTCTGATGTGGAAATAAGCCTCCTGAGTAAAGACCTATCTTTTGTCCCACAGCAGAGGTTTAATTTATTCGAGACTATAATAGACTGTCATAAACTGACTAGAAATTTGGGATTGAGATCTTTTTTCAACAGAAAAGAGGAAGAAAATCTTGGGACTGCATGAATGGGGGTAAGTGATGCTGTGGAAATCGATTACACTGATATAAGTGTCCAGAGATTTAAACCTCCATCGACTTTTTGTCCACCTTTAACTCCAGCTTTACAGATTTTTTTGAGAAGCTGTGAAAAAGATTTGCTGGACTTTGACAAAAGTTATTTTTATAAAATACATGTACCCATGAGAAAAAATTTAAGTATGGCTGAAAAGTCAGCCCTTAAAGCTTTAAGTGAGGATACAAGTATTACCATAAAAAATGCTGATAAGGGGGGCTCCATTGTGGTTATAGATACTGAAAAATATTGTTTCGAGGTATATAGGCAATTGAAGAATGCAGAATTTCATGAAGAAGTTTTTGTAGATCCGACTGCAATATACAAAAGGGAAATAGATAAATACCTTTCTGAAATAAAAGAAAAGGGTTGGATTAGTGATGACACTTTTTCCTTTTTGAGTGTGCAGCATCCAACGAGAGTCTGCCTTTATATTCTTCCTAAAATACATAAGTGTCTTTTTGATCCACCTGGCCGTCCAATAGTGTCAGGAAATGGTTCCCTCACTGAGCCCTTGTCACAGTACATTGATTATCATATTAAACCTTTGGCCCAAGCAGTGCCTTCACATATAAAGGATATGGGTGATATGATTAATGTTCTGGAGGATGTAGCTATTGAGGAAACTAGTCTGTTTGTTACCTTGGATGTTGAATCCCTATATTCCAATATTTATTTATTTATTTAGCTTTTGTTGACCAGGTAAGTGCACTAGACAAATCCTGCCTATTTTCAGGCACGACCCGGGGAGTGGGATACAGATGAATGCCAACTGACCTTGAACCAGATTAAGCTGTTGGTGGTATTTTTAGTGAATGAGGGTAATTTAGCCAGGACACCGGGGAAATTCCCGTACTCTTTTTCGATAAGTGCCATGGGATCTTTAACATCCACCTGAACTACCACCAATCCAGGCAGATGGAACCTCGGTTTAACATCTCATCTGAAAGACAGCACCTCAGAAGTGCAGCACCCCTCTCATGCTGCACTACAGTGTCAGTACTGGGATATTAACCCAAGTGCCAGATGTGGGAACTGAACCCACAGCCCTCTGATCTCCCGGCCTCAGAGGCGAGTGTGCTACCTACTGAGCCACTGACACTGATTTATACCACATGAAGGGGGACTGGCTGCCTTAGAGTATTACCTGGATAGTAGAGTAGAGAGAGATCCACCTACAGAAATGTTGGTTCAACTTGCTGAATTTTTATTGAAATGTAATACCTTTTCCTTTGCAGATGGACAGTATATACAGAAAAAGGGTACTGCAATGGGAGCCACTTTTGCCCCGAATTTTGCAAATCTGTATTTAGGAAAATGGGAGGAAGAGTTTATTAGAAATATGGATGGTAATCCGTATAGAGATATAATTGATCTTTACAGACATTTTATTGATGATATTTTTATTATCTGGATGGGATCGGAAAATGAACTCTTTCAATTTGTAAAGTTTTTAGAAGCTAGTAATTCTAACCTGCATTTTTCTCTATCCTTTGGTTATAGACAAATCAATTTTTTAGACCTCATTATCAAAAAAGATGGACAGGGAGGCATAGAAACAGATTTGTTTAGAAAAAACACAGATAGAAATACTCTTTTACAGGCAGACAGTAGTCATCCATTTCATACTATAGCTGGTATACCAAAGGGACAATTCATGAGAATAAAAAGAAACTGCCGTACAAAAAATACATTTGAAATGAGAGCAGATGAGCTTGAAAGTAGATTAAAAGAAAGGAAATATCCTATAGATCTCATTACAAAAGCTAGAAATGATGTTAGCAGTCTAGAAAGGTCAGAGGTCATGAAAAAGAAAAAGATTGAGAAATCAGAAACAAGTGATCAGAGAATAAACTTTGTAAATACTAATAGTGCGCAGTCAGGGGAAATTAGCAACATCATTAGGAAACACTGGCATCTGGTTAGTTTGGATCCAGGTCTTAAGAATTTGAATAATGTTCAACCAAGAATGGTGCATAGGAAAGGTAGAAGTCTCAAAGATTTGTTGGTACATTCAATACAGCCTAAACAGTTGCAAACAAGAATGTGGCTACCTAAAATGCAGGATGGGTGTTACAGATGTGGAAATTGTAAGTTCTGTCAATCATTGGCACAAGTTAAGAGTTTTTTGAATCCAAAAACACATAGGAAAACAAAAATAAGAGGATTTATAACTTGTGTAACGGAGGGAGTCATTTATATGGCTTCCTGTACTTGTGGCAGTTTTTATATTGGCAAGACCAAAAGAAAATTAAAAGACAGAATGGGGGAACATCTAAGGGCTATTAACTATAATGACCAAAAGAATGCAATAGTGGCCCATATGAGCAAAGTAATAAACCCAAAGGAACACACCTGGACATTTTTGGGAATAGAGAAACCTAAAAAAAGTCCAAGAGCGGGTGATTTTGATAATATTCTTCTCAAAAGAGAACAGTATTGGATCTTTGCCACGGGAGTGACAGAAAAAACAGGCCTTAATGAAAGAATAGACATAAAACCTTTCCTTAAAAAGTAGAAATAAGATCATATTGTGTCTCCTTAAATGCAATAGTTAGATTTTATATTTCATGTATAAATGTCTAATCAATTTTTGTTTAATTTTGTTTTATAGATGCTATGGTTAAAATCTCAGGGGATCCCCATTTTCCATTTTTGAGGAGGACACTGGTGTATACATATAAGTGGTAAAAAACTAAAAATTAGTTAAATGGTACATTCGTGCCAATGATATGGAACTTTGACATGTAGTTTAGTCATTTTAAAATGTTGATTAAATGCTTTTTTAATTATTATGTGTACTGTCACTTTAAATTATTGTGTATTTATGGTGAAGGTATCCTGATGTATGTTATTCCTATGATTAAGCACTACAGGGCACGAAATGCATTAGGATATTCTTGAAGGGGTTTTTATGGATGTGGAAGCCGTGTGCTGTGAATAAACTTGTCTGGAAGAAGCACATTATGGCTTTTAGTCTTTCCTTTATGTGCATTTATAGCACATTTCATTCATCCATAAGCCCTATTGTGTTGCTCTGCTGTTCTGGCTGGTGCTGGCAACTTTATTCTTCTGTGATAAAATATCCATAGTCAGTGTAACCTGGTGTCTAACACAACTGGATAAATTGGTTAAGCAGTTTGAATTTTGCAGAAGAAAAAAATGATCAGCAACATTTTCTCACATATTTATGATAGCATATACTGTAGATGAAGCAGTCAGAATTTTTTTGTGTGAAATTTAACATTAACAATGCACATATTACTACTTCATTTGATAAGCTGGGCTGAGCTTTTTGCAGTCCTGCTGTTCCTCTCTGGGTGACTATACCCCCTTCTCTTTTGGCACAGAAAGATTGACTCAATAGAATTACTGATCCCACTGATATTTTCTCTGTTCTTTACAGTGACAAACTCCCTTAAAATGTGAGTCACCTACTCCTTTTCCGCTCAACCTACCCTGTTGGCATAGCCAGAATTCTTTCTTCCTGCTGCTCAAGACATTGTCTTCCCCCCACTACATCTTTGTGAGTACCTGTAAGTCCTAGACTTTTATTTATACCAGGCTCCCTGGATTATAAATTTACTGGATGTGATCCTTAAATATCCTGCATTCAGGCTGGAATTGTTGACACTCTGTGCTTTCTTACTCCAACCTGGGAGTCTACCACTGTTCTGCTACCCAGCTCAGCTGTCTATTTCTTGGTGAAACTGTGCATCTAATTCTAGAACCTGGTGATCACCTGCGCTACCTACCTCATATACTCCTATCCTCTAAATAGAATCCCCCAGATAAGGCTGAGTGAAATTAGAAATCTCCAGTTTTATGGTATTTTTCATGAGAGTCTACAATTTTCACAAAGAGTCATTGGATTTGACTTTAAGTACACATGTTATTTTGCAATTTCTTGCATCAAGCAATAAATAAAATTGGCACACACAGTCTCCTTGTAAGGTCTAAGAACCTGCCAGATTTAATGGTATTACATTCTCTAGTTTTAAAGTTTCAGGGGTTTATAAATTTGTAGTTTAGATTCTTGCAAAATTACATTTCTTAAATGTTGTGAAAGTTTGGCTACTTTTAATTCAATCCCATTTAAAGCTGAACATATGAACTTTTTCAGAAATTACCATGTGATATAGTAGTTTAAATGTTTCAACTCTGGTTAAATTTGGATATTTACTTTTCAAATTAGAGGTAACTAACTGAAATTTAAATTTTGGCAACATGTTTGGCAGGTTATAACCAATTTAAGGCTAGAAATATGAAACTAAGTGCATATACAAATGTAGTGATAACCTGTATACCTGTTAATGTTTGTAACATTTCAATGAATACTCTCAAAATTATACTAAAATTTCAGAAATCCAAATTTTAGCAAAATATTTTGCTACCTATAACTCAGGTCCCATTGAAGCTTGAGACTTAAAACATGGTACATACATGTATTCTAGGTGCTTCTCTAAATCCTGACATTGTGGAGAAATTTGGATAAGAAAGTTTAAAATTGTCTCAGAATAACTGAAAATTACATTTTGATTAAATGTTGTGGCCACTCGGAACTTTGCCCCCTTTCAATCTGCAGCTCTGAACTTTGGTACACTCTTGCATGCCATGGGGTATTGTTCAATTTCCAGATTTGGTGTTATTTGGACATGTACATTTAAAATAATAGCAAAATAACTGAATTTTAAAATTGTGTGATATTCCACAGAAGTATTGTGAAAATCCGGCAAAATCGAATGGTCATTCTGTGGGCATTCTGCAGGCAGAATTTTATATTCCACACTGCTCTAGAAAACAGTTTAAACAGCCCAAACATTCTGAACAGTGTCAGAGGAATGAACATAAAAAAGGTAAAACACAGGGCAAGAGCGGAAAGCAAACTAAAATTTAACGATCACTTTGATTAATTAGGTAAAATAACAGAAGATATCAAAACTGCACCATCTAGACCAGAGGAGATGGAGAGATCAGATAATAGAGGGGAGTTGTTATAGATGAATATAACTAAAGAGGCCAATCTCTCTTGTTTACACATTAATCTGAACATTTTTTTTACTAATGAAACCCAAGATCATAGGGGTGAATCTATTGGGTCTTTGTAATCAAATAAAATATTGCATTTTAAATGAGATGAGTCACAGGGTGTAACCACACAATGTGTCCACTTTTAGCCTATATATGTGTTGCTTCTATGTGTGTTACCCAGCCTTTGAAGAAGGACATCAATGTCCAAAACATGTCAGATGGGTTTCTGTGTCCTGTTTGTGAAGAAGCTGTAAATCAACTTTTTTTGGTGACATCCCTCTATAAAGTTTGTGTGTCCTTGGAACTATATTGTTACAGTGAATCTATTGTGTCCTCCAAAATTTCCATTGGTACGGGATCAGATTTAAATCAAATGCTTAACTCCTCAGCATCACTATTTTCTTCACCAGAGGGATTGTCATCTAGGGATTTGCATAAAAGTGTTCCTTTTGAAAACAACACCCAGGCTTCCTTAAAAGAATCAGTTAGGAATACAGATCTGAAATAGATCATTGAAATGCTCCAGTGTACAATAGCGGGTCTTAAAAAAACTAGATCTACTACAGAAAATGGAAACAAATAATCACAAAAGTGGACTTAGTGTCCCAAGTACCAACACTAATAAAACAAGCTTGAAAGAAACATACACATATCCCTTTAATCTGAGTGAAGATCTTAAAAAATGTATGTGCAACCTTTATGCTGTACACCTGATTATTACAGAGCAGTTAGTAGTAGTGAAAAATGAGATGGACACAATTAAGGAAAATATAGCTCTGAACAACTTTAAATTAGAGGATATTCTCAACAAAAATAAATATACTGGTACCCCAGAATACTGTAGATCTCCCTCAGTAATTCTGGAGGACTCCATACAACCTATAGATGAAACAGTGTTAGCCAAATCTGACTCCCCACTATTAGACAGACTTGAGTTTACAATGGTTGACATCCCAGTTTGCCCAGTTAAACCAAAACCTAAAAGAAGAAATGAAATGAAAAAAAGGCAAATAGTAAACAGAAAAGGTCTGTGCCCACTACTGTGGCACAAGGTGTGGCAGAAGCATAAATAACTATACATTCTCCTTCAAACTCCTACATGGAAGAGTCAGGGGACAAAACAGCTGACCAAGGGGAATCCTTGGGAATTATAACAGAAGAAGCCTTAGGAACATCGCCCTCCTCAATAGTGAATACCAAGACCAACTGAATTGTAAAATGGGTAATATGCGACTAAGGAGAGTAATAAATAGATGCAAGGAGTACATTACATGAATAGACTGCTAGGCATCTGTAGTTCCATAGAATAAGATATGAAAACCCTAAGAATAGATTGGCAACAGTGGCAGGCAGGCACTAAAGGGGGTTCTGTCAAACAGAATAAGGAGTTAAATACAGAAATAGGAATACAGCTGCTGCAATCAAAGGCACCAGCCAGTTCTGATAATTTAATTGGTATTGATCAATCTGACATACTTTGCCTTTATAGATATAAGATGCACCCCAGTATGTCTATGGAAGAAGTAAAAACTGAGATTGTGCACATACTAAGGGCAGAAACTGGGGTAGAT
Organism: Neoceratodus forsteri; assembly: GCA_016271365.2. Taxonomy (NCBI): domain Eukaryota; kingdom Metazoa; phylum Chordata; order Ceratodontiformes; family Ceratodontidae; genus Neoceratodus; species Neoceratodus forsteri. The sequence continues at coordinate 1,272,082,383 of CM057453.1, forward strand.
TTTGTGTGTTCTGATTTTGTTAAAATGTGGAAGGACAAAGATCAAAGCAAATCAAGGCAAATCAGATTAAACTTTATTTGTTGAAGGTGCCTTTCCAAATCCAAGGTGCCTGTACAAACATGCAATAAAACATGACAGCAAACAAATCAAATTATACATAGCTAAAATTAATATAGTAATTTAAAGTAATAAAATCTAAAAAGAACCTGTATATGCCAGAGTAAGTAAATAGCTTTCCAATGCTATCCTAAAATTCTCGACGGTCAGGCATTCAAGATGAACAAGGTATAGAATGTTTGTACATCTTTTGCACTTCATCAATAATTGCTTACCATATATGGCTAAACAACAAAGAAATTAACAAATTAGGTATGGAGATAAGTTATATTAATAGAGATCAAAGAAATATTTCAAACAGATCCAAATCCTGTGAGGTCTCTCAAATCACTATTTTTGGTTTTAAGGAGTTGCAAAATGAAACACCAGGTAAATTGTAAAAATCACTACACAGTTTGTTCCAGTATGCCCTTAAGATTCCAGCTGAATGTTTAAGCATACTGGAGGTGCATAGATGGGCTAGGATTAGCAAAGCAGGGTAAACTGATGTTTTACTACAGGGAAAGGTGGTTAAGTTAAAGAGTTATTACTACAAAAAATACCTATTCTGGATGAAGTGGGAATACATATGGTGGAGAGTACAGTACTGATGAACCCCACTCAATTGGGTAAACCAAAAATTATGTCTGTGGAAAGTGAAAATCAGAAACTGACTCTTTATATGGCCTAAAGAGATCTTTTAAATAATTCAACAAAAAACTTAAAGCTATAATCTTAGACTTATTTGATCAGATATTAAACATCATATCTGCAGAAAATACATTTTTTTCTGCCATGCATCCAGATTTGATCAAATTTTTATCACAATGGAATTAGTGGAAATGTACAATAATATATTGGATAATTTGTCTACTTCGGACAAAATGGAAATTTACAATGTGGAGAACACTAAGCTCCATGAAAATCAATCTGCTGAGACAGATCGCAATCCTGCCTTTGGGAACCCTGGGGAGGACATGCCCCAAGATATGATTTTGCTTACTGTAAAAGAAAAAAAGTCTAGTAAAACTACATATGATGTTTCAGTATACAATAGGTTTGCAGAACTGGAATCAGTGGAGAGTTGACTAGATACTGAGAACCCATCTGAAGATAGTGATGACTTGGTTACTAGTTGTGGGTTGCTTTCCTGGAACATTGCAGGAATATCTACATGGTTTGCCAACACTGAATGGCACATTTTATTAGGTAAATATCACATGATTTGTTTACAAGAAACCTGGCATACTTCAGATGCAGAAGTCTTTTTTCAATGGATGCAGTAGCTTTAATGTAATGGGTAAAAGGATAAGTAAAATTGGCAGACCATCAGGGGGACTCATTACTTGGTTCAAGGTAGAGAAAAACTTAATAGTCACTCCACTCTTCTGTACAACATCAGTTCAGTATTTGTTGGTACAATTTAAGCACTTGTAGTTTAGTTTAATTAACGCTTACCTCTCTCCATCTAACTCAAAATTACTATAGCCCATCATTTTGGGAGGATCTAGAGCAAACGATGCAGACAATACAAGCATATGATCCCAGCTTTAACATATTATTATGTGGTGATTTTAATGCCAGAATTACCCTTTTTGATTGGTACACACATAATGACATACATAACTGGTAACACACTGATAGTACCTGGTATTCAGGGTCTTCCCTGGATACTAGAGTTAATGCAATGGGGCCAAACTTGAATGAGATCTTGCTGGCACATAATCTTTTCCCTCTAAATGGTAGACCTAAAGGTGATCAAAAAGGCAATTTTACACATTATTACCTAAGGGGTTCTTTAGTAATTGACTTTGCCTTTCCGAACGGGCAAATGTCCCATTGGGATTTATATTGAATTTTGCATAGGGGAGAAAGTGATCACTTCCTGCTTGTGTTAAGTTGGCCAGATTGTGTTGATGTAGACAAAATAACAGCATCCACCAGAAATCTCCAAAGCTTAGAAATAAGAAATTCAAAAATTAAATGTGGAGTGGGCTGTGATGAGGCCACAATTAGGCTACTGCAGGATATGACAAATTCCATTAGCCTCCTGAACCCTGGGAGTATAGTGCAGGAATATAAGATCTACTCCCGGGCTACTATGAGCAGATTAGGAAAACACTTTAAAAACCTGTACAAAAAGCTAAAAAAAAAAACAGTTAATTCATGGTTTGATAAAGACTGTCGTAGAGTCAAAAAAGCTTTTTCTTATTTAATGAGACAAACCAAGAACTCAGAATAGAAATACATTTAGAGAATTAAATGGAGCAAGAGAAGAATATGAGAAGTTTCTAATGGGTAAGAAGAGTTAAACTAATGGCAAACTAGTTAGTTAAACTAACATTAGTTAAACTAATGGCAAAAGGATGTTAAAAATTATTGGAGACAATGATCAGTGATCTTATTGGTTCATGGTAGCGGAAGGTACTAATAAGAGCAAATTCTTTTTAGTTACCTATATCCCTGTAAACCAGTGGACAGCACATTACACTAGTATTTTCTGTTTTCTATTTTTGGTTTTATATTGAATCTGTTTCTACTCCCTGTGGCTCAATCTGCATTCATTTGGCCGCTGTCTTCTACACCCCATGCAACCCCCGATGGCTCACTCGCACAGGGCTAGCATGCACAGTGCCTGTGGTGGGGACCCCCTAATCCCCGGTTACCAGGCCTGGATCTAATACCCAGGTGTGATTCCATATGAGTCTGAGGGTGTGCAGAGACACGGCCATCAAGTCGCCATGATCAACCCCATTTCCTGCTATGTTTTGCCCCCTAGGAGTACAGACATGCAATGATATCTGGGCACTGCATGCCAGCATCCACTGTACTCCTCCCTCCAGATGCACCATGACTGTGAAACCCCCAATCTCCATCAGAGGCCACTGCAGCATGATGGAAGCCTTGAACCCTCCCCAGGGAGAAGAGAGCAGTCAATAGATGCTCAATGATCTCCCCTCCCCAGCCGACCCTGACAAACTGGGATTGTTCCCAAACCTGGGTCACCAGCATACTGCTAGGTGTGGTGTCCAGAACCTCAATGCTCAGTGCCACTGGGCAGGATACTAGGGTTTTCTATTACCCAGAAGTTAGCGAGTCAGTACCAGTATGGGAAAATACCATTAATAGATCTACATTTAAAATCTTTACACCCTAAGAAGCTTATTTAGCCATTGTGTAAGTCTTCTTACTTGCTCCTTCTTTATGATCTAAAAGCCTTTTGCCCTATTTTAACACTGCATAATGGACAGAAATATCCTGATTCTTGGACGAGGTCTATTTCCAAAATATTACTTTTGAGATTAAAGGAACAAGTTGAGAAATTAGGTGGATTATCAGCATTACAAGTGGGATTCTGTCCTGGATATAGCACTACTGATAACACGTGTACTCTAATGCATCTCTTTGAAAAATATGTTATTTTGAGAAAGCAAAAATTGTTTGTGGCTTTCATAGATTTTAGCTCCATCTTTGATACTATCTTTCATGAGGGCTAGAACCTGAACTGATTAGCATTATCAGGGAACTCTACATGCATACCTGGGCCCAAATAAGGATGGGGAAAAGTGGATGGCTCTCTTCCTCTATAGTGATGAATAAAGGCATCAGGCAGAGGTGCGTGCTAGTACCACTGCTATTCTGCATCTATATAAATAATGTTTTGATTCAACTGGAACATTCTGTTCTGGACTCACCTAAAATTGGAAGTGTATGCTGCCTGGCATTAACCTACACTGATGACTTGACGTTAATAGCACTAACACAGTCCAACTTACAAAAGAAGCTTAATTTATTAAAGATATATGCAGAAAGCCCCACATTAAAGATAAATAAGGCTAACAGTAAAATCCTGTTTCTTGGGTCTTGGCAGCAATTCCTGAACTGGAAAATAAGGAAACAGAAAATTAAAAGAGTGGACTCAAATGACTATTTGGGGCTTACATTTTCTAATAATAGATCTTTGAACAAACACAACAAATGTCTAAATTTAAAATTAAAACAAACTGAGAGGTCTTTAATGAAATTCAACCTCTTTTAATAGCCATAAGGGCCAAATATTTCTCTCAGCTAACATACCAGGCTAAAATACAGGACTTTGATAAAATGGATTCCCTCGAAGTCCCTGTTAACAAACTTTATAAGTCAGCATTGGGGGTTAGTATGTCTACCCCAGCTGCTCTGATTAGAGCAGAATTGAGCATGTTCAGCCTAAAAAGCTTTGGTTGATGCTGCAAAAATTAATTATTGGATCAAAGTAACTAGAACAAATAAGTATAGACTACCATACTTATGCCAAACAGGAAAAATAGCCTGGCAATCATGTGGCTGCGCTCAATCTAATTGGTTGAAAAATCTTGAAAAGCTATGCGGTCTGTATAATCTACAATTTCTAAATAAATATGTGGACAAAGAGATTCCAATTAGTTTAAAATATAGGAAGTATGTCACAAACAAAATCATTAATTTCTATCAACTCAGTGAACAGGAAAAGACATCTAACTTGAAAATTTCACCTTGGATCTCATTGAATGAAAATAGGCATACCTTTAGGTGCTATCTAGATATTATGACTTATCCTACAAATTGAAAGTTATATACTAAATGCTGTTTGGAAGTTTTCCAATCTCATGTTCTAAGGGCTAGATGTTAGAAATCAACAGAACCATAAGCTAGGCTATGTGATTGCTCAAAAACTGAACCTGGCCAGCCTGCCAGTGCAGCAGTTGGATTTCTGTCTGTGACACCAGCAACCCGGGTTCAGGAACGGACTTGGGTCGCTGGAGGGCTGGCCAGGGGGAGGAGGCTGGAGCATCCATCAATGGCTCACCTTCTCCAGGGGGAGGGTGGGGTTACAGCCCAGTGCTTGCTGGCCCCTGGTGGAGGAAGGGGGCACAGCATGACATCAGGTCTCAATGTCTAGGGGGAGTGGTGGACTTCGGAGCAAGCCATGACGTCTGTGGCATGCCACTCCTTGGGGAGAAAATGGGAAAAATGGCACCATGGTGGGGTCAGATGATGGCCTGCCAGACCCTTGCTACAGAGCTCCCAGACCCCTATCGCCACCTCAGCAGCACCCAGGGGTGTTGAGTATAGCTGTACAGGCTCTTCCCCTACAAAGGTAAAGGAACCTCCCAATGCAGAAATACATCGGGGCAACCTGGGCTGGCTGCGATATGGGGTGGTGGTGTCGGGGGATGCCAAGTGAGGTCCATGCGAGGCCCGAAGGAGAGACTGGGCTAAGGTGCATAAAGAAATAATGCAAAAAAAAAATGAACATGAAGACATTTCCCATAAGTTATTTTCTTGTAGGTGGTATTACAAGGCTAGGAACTATTGGTTACAGCCTTTATGGAATTGAATACAAACATGTGATAAGAATGTCTTGCTACCCATAATGTTCACAGGATGAACAAACTGTAAACAGTGAGGCAGGCAGGGTATTTAAAATCCATCTCTTGTACAAGAATGCATTATGACAAATGGGTTTTTCTCCAGTATGGGAACCAAAGGGTCAATTTATCAAAGAATGGTATGTACATTAATATGTCCTCAAATATTTTTATATACTGTTTTGAAAGATGGACATTGAGTGTTAAGCAGATTACATACTCAACTTTTTCCATAGATTGTGAAATATTTATCTGAAGAAACAAAATTATTTTAATGGGATTATTCTGTATAAAAGGTTATATGTGTTATATGTGTTTCTGTAAGTGCATGTATCTGTACTGTCTAACTACTGTATGTAAGGGCTCTTGTAAAGGTCTTTGACCGAACAAATAAAGCTTATGATGATGATGATGTAGCCTCTTTCTGCCCTGAAAATTTCAGACCAAGATTTCAAACAGACTGGGCTGTAGGCAAATTAAAAGAAAACCCTCACAAAGTCAATGAGTGAAAAGTGAGTTTTTCACCTTACTGGAACTCAGAAAACGCACCTACGACTGGAACATAACTTGTCCCAAGCAATGGTGCATGCACATTTTTATGCAAATCAGTTGAATGGTTGCAAGGTTATTAAAGTGCTAAATCTGGTATTTCATTGAAATACCTACTCAACTATAACTATAGGGGCATGACTGCACCCCTATAATACATATAAATTGTAAAAAAAAAACATTGTTAATGATCTAGTTAGGGTTAAAGTGACAAACATAGGGAAATGTGGCATTAGGGTTTTCAATCCTAACACCCCACCCCCACCCTGGACACACCAATAGGCATTGGGGGTGTGCCTTGGGGTTGTTAGCCTTAACACTCACCCCATTACATATGTAAATAAACTGAGATGGGTACAGTACAGTAAAATGAGGTGAGCATTAGGGCTGATGTCCCCAAGACACCCCCGAACACCTGTGTGAGGTGTGTGCAGGGTGGGGGTCAGGTGCTAGAGTTGGAAACCCTCAATTCCCTACTTGTCACCTTTAACCTAACTAGTGCATTAACAAAGTTTTTTTTTTGCAATTTATTTCCTTACTTTTTGACATTGTACTTTTTCTGTAATTATTTTTTTATAAACGCATGAGTGTTTTTCCATAATTAGTGAAAATAATATAGTCCGTTCCCAAGTTACAAGCATTTGAAATTTTGGTTCTGAGCATGTTTCTTGGTATCAGATGTTTATCCAAAGTCTTTACTGAGCAAGGACAGAACTAAAATTTCAAATCCTTCTAACTTTGGAACAAATTAATATTTGTTCACCACCTCAGTGAAAGGCATTGGTCAAAGTCTTACTACCCTGAAAATTTCAGACTAAAATTCCAAATTGTCTGAGTGCTAGATGATGACAGAAAAACAGTAAAAATGGTAATTTTTTAAAAACTTGTTTTGCTATCCAGTTCATGGAATCTGCACATCTGACAGGAACTAAACTTGGCAAGTCCAGAGAACCAGGTTCTGATACTATACATGCACCATTAGGCTGAAAGCTTTTTTACAGGAGCGACCTGGGAGCACAGGGAAGTTAAGGGACTTGCTCAGAGTCACACAGTATGCAAGTGGAAGCAGTGGGATTCATACCCAGTCTGGTCTGCTGGATGTCACCAGATTTGCAGCTCAGAGCCTTAAACTACTGCGCTATACTGCCTCCCTAAGAAAACCCTTGCAAAGTCAATGACTGACTGTATATATATATATATATATATATATATATATATATATATATATATATATATATATATATATAAAATACAAATCACACACACACACAATGCAAAGCACCATGGGCTGCATATGCAAATCACCATAGAATATTATGCTGGTTCAACTTACCATCTTAGGGTAGCTGGTTCATTCTACTGGGGTGTCAGTCAAGGCACACTGATGAGTTCTGGCAGGATGAAACACATGTCTGTGTCTTCTGTTGGCACCCTTTGCAAACTATGTGAGGGCCTTTGGGCACCATGCATTTCTGCTTAAAATTGAACCAGCATAATATTCTGGGGTGAATATATATTCTGTTGACAATGAGGCTATAATGTGATTGTATTTCTTTGAAAGCATCTTCCAGGCCAGTGCCCTTTGGGGTAACCATTGCCTTGGTGCTTGCACACAGAGGTTCTTTATCTATTAACTTATTTTTGTTTTAATTGGGTTCACCACAACATAACCCAGATAGACCATCTTAGGGTAGCTGGTTCATTCAACTGGGGTTTCAAACAGATGAGGCACACTGATGAGTCTTGGTAGGATGAAACACGTGTCTGCGTCTTCTGTTGGCACCCTTTGCAAACTGTATGAGAGGCATTTTGGCAGCATGCATTTCTGCTTAAAGTTGAACCAACATAATATACTGTGGTGATTTGCATATGCAGCCCATGGTGCTTTGCATTGTGGGTGTGTGTGTGATTTTGTATTTCTTTGAAGCTTGGCTTTCCAGCCAATGCTCTTTGGGGTAACCATTGCCTCAGTGCTTGCGCATAGAGGTTCTTTGTCTTTTAACTTGTTTTTTGTTTTAATTGGGTTCACCACAACAGAACCCAGATAGACCATCTTAGGGTAGCTGGTTCATTCCACTGGGGTGTCAAACAGATGAGGCACACTGATGAGTCCTGGTAGGATAAAACATGTGTCTGTTTCTTCTGTTGGCACCCTTTGCAAACTGTGTGAGAGGGCTTTCGACACCATGCATTTTTGCTTAAAGTTGAACAAGCATACTATTCTGTGGTGATTTGCATATGCAGCCCATGGTGCTTTGCATTGTGGGGGTGTGTGTGATTTTGTATGTCTTTGAAGCTTGGCTTCCCGGCCAATGTCCTTTGGGGTAACCATTGCCTCCGTGCTTGCACACAGAGGTTCTTTGTCTATATATATATATACATATAGATGTACAGTATATATGAAATACAAAATCACACACAACCACAATACAAAGCACTGTAAATAATCTCCTCATCCTGTACTAGTTCAACTACCATCTTAAGGTAGCTGGTTCATTCCACTGGGGTGTCAAAATATATATATAATAGAGGTGCAGTCACGCCCCTATAGTTAGGGTTGAGTAGGCATTTAATGTTAAACCTCAAAGTTTGCTCGTTAATAACTTTGCAACAGTTCAACAGATTTAAATGAACTTTGGAATGAACAGTCTGGTATAGTAGATCTCTTGAGTTACCAAGTTGTGTTTTGGTTGGACATACAGTTTCTGCACAGCAAAATACCAATAATGCACTTTTCTCCAGTTTTGAGACATTTTTTGCCCGTGGCGCTGCTACCACACAGTGTGGTCTTTTGGGTTTGGAACATAGAATGAGTTTGGGTCAAGAAACAATCCAGTGTTGGTTTGCTAAAAAGATTATATCTGTTCAAAAGTTATTAAATTCAAAATTTTTGAGTTCTGAGTATACTCAGTTCAGTCCAAAATTTATATGTATATTTTGTGACCTAAAAATTGCTTCATGGTCAAGGATTTTGCTATCTCATGAAGGAAAATCCTAGTCTATCAGAAAAATTCTTAGTTCGTGAGCTGCCATCTTGTTTTTAGTTTTCCAGTCAAACAAAATGTCATTGCGTTCTCCACAAGTGACTTTTGGGCCAGATGAGGCATGGGTTTTGTTGAGGGTGACCCCCCCCCACAAAGCCACGCCATTGGTTTGCTTCATTTCTGTCAAAAAATAGGTTTTTGAAAATTAAAAATTCTTCTTTTGTGACTTGCTAACGATCTTCTTTTGTGAGCCTGCAAAATCCTTGTCAGCGAGATGATCCTAATCCGCGAGCTTCATTTGTGAGATGACCAGATAGCCGGATTTTCATGACCAAATATCCCTGAGGATGACCAGATGGCCCAGGTTGATGTGACCAGATTTTCCCTTGCAGACTAGGATTTTCTTAGGCCATTGACTAAGATTTATCTCGTGGTCTAAGATTTTGCTATCTTGTGACTGAAACATTTTTAAAGGTGTAAAAATCTTAGAATTGAATAGCTCATTAACGGTTTGGTCATTTTACTTGAAATTTACAGGGTGTTGAGGGGATGCCCTACAGGTGTGAACTGTTCTCTTTAGGTGTAGGGAAATTAAGTGGTTCCATAGATATGCCATCATAAATTTGAGATTTTCCCCATAGGATTACTTTGCGGGGCTTGTCACGCCTTTCTGCGCTTGTATCTCCAAAACAAATCAAGATACAGAGTTTTTACTACTGGTGGCTTAGAGGTGATCTATGCCTCTGGAACAAAATTTGAAACCATAGAGTAAGCCTGCAGTGAAATTTTTTTCATGGGTTGCACCGTTCATGAGATATTGTCAAATTACTGTCACATGGGTTCAAAGAGTGCCTGTGCAGTGCTTTTCAGTGCCAATATCTCAGAAATGATGCAAGTTACGGGTTCTGTGGATCAGATGTTATGTGACGTACTCAACCCTACCACTCCCACAACTGTCCACTCTCCAACAGGCATTGGGGTGTGCCATATGGTCATCAGGCCCAACTCTCACCCCATTGCATGTGTAAATAAGCTGGCATGGAACAGTATAGGAGAATGGTGTGAGAGTTAGGCCTGATGACCCTATGGCACATCCCAATGCCTGTTGGTGTATGGACAGTGATGGTGGGGGGGGCAGGTGGTAGGGTTGTTAACTAACTTTTGAACAAATTAATACTTTTTCACCAAACCTTCAAAAGGCACATCACTGACTCAAGGACATTTACCTGAAAATTTCATCCCACAACATAAAGCCATTTCTGAGATCCAGCACGACAAGGAAATGTGAAAAAATCCCTGATTGTTCTGTTTTTCAACACTTAATATCTCAGAAACTACTCAATGAATTCCAACCACATTTGGCAGGTCAGGATACCAACCCATAGAGAATATGCATGCAAATTTCATGGAAAACCGTTGAATAAATCCAAGGTTATTAACCCTCAAAGTTTGAAGTTTAACATCTATATTATTATAGGGGTGTAGCTGCACCCATATAGTAAGGGTTTAATAGGCACTTTCATGTTAAACCTCAAATTTTGTGTGTTAATAACTTTGCAACTGTTCATTGGATTTGCATGAAATTTGGAAAGCACAGTCTGGTATGGTAGATCTCTTGATTTACCAAGTTGCATTTTGGTTGGACATACAGCTTCTGTGCAGCAAAATGCCCAAAAATGCATTTTTCGCCAGTTTTGATGCATTTGTTGCCCATGGCACTGTGACCACACTGTGTGGTCTTTTGGTCTGACACTTGGAATGTAGAATGAGTGTGGGTGAAGAAACAATCCAGCATTGGTTTGGTAAAAAAATATTAATCTGTTCAAACGTTATTAAATGTTTAGTTTTTGAGTTCTGAGCATGCTCAGTTCAGTCCAAAATTTATATGTATATTTTGAGACCTAATAATGACCTCACAGTCAAGGATTTTGCTACCTCATGAAGGAAAATCCTAGTCTGTCAGAAAAATTCTTAGTTTGTGAGCTGCCATCTTGTTTTTAGTTTTCCAGTCAAACAAAATGTCATAGCTTTCTCCACAGGTGACTTTTGGGCCAAATGAGGCAAGAGGTTTTGTTCAGGGTGACCCCCTGTACAAAGCCATGCCCTTGATTTGCTTCATTTCTGTCAAAAAATAGGTTTTTGAAAATTAAAAATTCTTTTATCATAACTGGCTAATGATCTTCCGTGAGCCTGCAAAATCCTGGTCCGCAAGATGATCTTAATCTGTGAGCTTTGTTCATAAGCTGATGATCAGATAGCCAGAATCTCAAAACCAGATGTCCCTGGGGATGACCAGCTGGCCCAAACTGGCATGACCAGATGTCCCCTCACAGACTAGGATTTTCTTAGGCCATGGACTAGGATTTGTCTCGAGGCCTAAGATTTTGCTATCTCACGACTGAAAAATGTTTAAAAGTGTAAAAACCTTAGAATTGCATAGCTCATTAACAGTTTGGTCAATTTACTTGAAATTTACAGGGTGTTGAGGAGATGCCCAATATGTATGAACTGTGCTGCTTAGGTGCTGGGGAATTAAGTGGTTCCATAGATATGCCATCACGAATTTGAGATTTTCCCCATAAGATTACATTGTGGGGTCTGTCACACCTTTCGGTGCCTGTATCTCGATAACATAGCGAGATACAGAGTTTTCACTACTGGTGGCTTAGATCACTATCAGGTGATCTTTGCCACCAGAAAAAAATTGAAACCATAGAGTTAGCCTGCAGCAGAATTTTTTTGTGGGTTGCATGGTTCATGAGATATTGTCAAATAACTGTCACACAGGTTCAAAGAGTGCCTGTGCAGTGCTTTTCGGTGCCCATATCTTGGAAATGAAGAGATATACAGGTTTGATGGATGATGCTACATAAACTACTCACTGTCATGGTTACAATGACACTTAATTTTTTTTTTCTAGCTGTTATGGTTTCCAAGATATGGAAAAATTACTGTTACAAGTGTTCGGTGCGCTATAGGGCTGCTGTATGGCTCTGTAGCTATGCATAAGTGGGAGCATGGACCAAGAGTACCCGCTGTTCCACAGATGCATATTGTTATGCAGAAATAGGCAAGTTGGTGGGACCGCACTTACACCAATACAAGATTTTTTCTTGTTATATTGCACTTTTCCAAAAAGTAGTAGTAGTAAGTAGTAAAAATTTTTATTTTTTTATACAGGATACGTCATTTGGGTTGATAACCAAGTTTGCAAGACATACCTGTTGTGAACGTTACAACTAAAACATATATATATATATATAAACATCTATCTACATGACAGTACATGTAATCCTTAATTGTCCAGTAGTTGATACATCGTTTCTATACATTTCTGTCTGGTCCAAAAAGGTTTTAAACATATTCATCTACACATATAGGTATTATAAATTAAGATCACAGTAGTGGTCCCTAAAACTTTGTAAAAATTCATTTTTACTCATAAATACAATAATAACACATAAACAGGTAGAATGGGAATCTATTTGATTGAGTACCACCTAGAATCTTGGGGTAATGGTATCCATAAAAGTATAGGACCCTCTAGGTACAAACACATCTATGTTTTTTTGTTTGTTTCCTGGATAAATAAGTCATAGGATATTAATGTATGTATTGAAAAAGGTAGAATATTCCAATGTTTTGAAGCTTGGAAATCCAAGGTTCTTTCACCATGTTTATTACGAATTTTGGGGACATAGATTTTGTTTACGTGGACTGATCTAAGTTTATCTATTGGTTTTTGTTTATTAAATAGCACGTTAATGTAATGATTTGGGAAAAATGTATGATATTTATATATTATTCTCTGCCATGAACTAATGCAGCTAATATCCAAAGATTGCCACTGCAAGTTATACAACAGTGTGCAGTGGTGTGTTCTGAATTTGCATTGGAGGACATACCTTGCCAGGTTATAGTATACTTTCTCTAATGTCAGCTGTACGATATACAAGTTCTCCATAAGTTATTATGGGCATAATTAGTTGCGCTGCCACTATTTTATGATCACTTTTCCTTAAGCACTTTGTTGTCCTGCTTAAGGCACCTATTGTTTTATTTACTTTCTCTATCAAAGTGTTCACATGTATGTTAAAGGACATTTGAGCATCAAAAGTTAAACCTAGGTAAGTGCACTGATCTACCTGCTGAAGAAATTCTTTCTAATCTATTTTAATTTTAGTTTTTTCTTTTTGTTTTGGTACAAAATGTAATAATCTTGTCTTCTTTGTGTTTTTTTTTTTTTAAATTTAAAGTTTATTGATTTTCAACGACAAAATACCAACCATACAACATGACAGTAGTAACAGGCCAAGAAATTACATGGTACAACATAAACCCCACCCCTTCCATCCCTCTCTTCCCCCCAAACAGCCACCACCCTCCACCTCCCCCAACCAGAGTGTTTGAAATTTAAGTTTATTGGTTTCAGGGAAAAACAGACAAAGTACATTAGTAACAAACCATTAGTATATTAAACAGTAAACCACCCCGACCCCCCATCCCCCCTACCACCAGTAGATACATAGGATAGTTGGGGACCGAGAGAGCATAACAGAGATCAAGACACTTAATATAATCCCCAGCCAAAATGTTGCAGGAAAGTAACTTACCTCCCCACTAATCCTCCACTTTCAGAGTGCACCCCAATATCTTATTTGGCAAAGTAACAAAAGTCTGGATAATATCTTCTCTCCACATATTTACCCATACCCTGACTGACAACAGCTCAAGTATAGAGAGAAATTAACAGGACACATAGGATGTATAACCCTAAGATTAATAGATAACACCTGGTATATTATAAGGTAGCGTGATGTAACATGAAACATGAGGGTCGAGGGATCCGGTCATCAGGTCACCTATTAGGGTAGGCAGAAAGCATGGAGCTTACCCCATCTTTTACAAAATATATCTGGGCGATTTTTGTAACTGGCAATCAGGTTCTCAGATTGGAAATATGACATCATCTCTTTTAACCAATCCGCATATGTTAAAACCAATTGATCTCGCCAATGTCTTAAAACCAGATTCTTGACTGCCATAGATATCAGAGCCATATAACATCTACGTTCCCCACTATCGACTTGAGAAAGATCTCCAAAAACACAAATTGCAGGACAGAAAAATTCTCCCAGACCCAGAAGGGAATCCAGACTATCATGAATCAGAGACCACAGAGGAGCAACTTTAGGGCATTCCCAGAAAATATGAACTAAGTTGCCCTCATCTCGCAGACACCTGAAACAGTCTGAGGTGGGAATTAAGTTACGTTTGAAAAGCTTGACAGGAGTATAATAAAGGTTATAGACAATATTATATTGTACTAGACGAAATCTATCCTGTGTATGGTATTTGTGTAAATTAGTCCAGAAGGTATTCCAACATGGAACAGTCTCCGGGAGGAGCTGTGTCCAGAATAGAGGGCCCCCAGCCTCTTCTTCAAGATTAAAAGTTAAGAGATAGGAGTAAATCTGCGATATTGAATGCGGTTGGGAAGCCAAAGTGATGATGGTCGAAAAGAAAGGTTGTACTATCGACTGTTTATAGGATCTACCGAATATACTGCTCACCAGATGTCGCAGTTGGAGTACCTTAAAAATATCTTTGCCTGATATGTCAAACCTAGTTAAAATTTCCCCAGAATCGAGGAGCCGGGTTTGGTCGAACAGATGCTCAATCCTAAGGTTATGAAGATGTGGGAGCCAGTTCGGTCCTATCCAGGAGTTTCCTAGTTTAATATTGGGATTGAGTATTATTGGCTGCCCTAAATTGGTATGGGTAGAAATCCGAAAATATTTGAGACATTGGGCCAACACTTTAAGGGAGACTACCGTTGCATCATCCGAGATTAAATGAGAAAGTGTTTTCGGGGTTTGATAGAGTAAGGCCAATATATCAAGTTTAAGTTCGGAAAGGGAAGTCTTTTCTAGTTGAAGCCAGATTGGTTGAAAACACTCATTATTTGTGGAAAACCATTTGCCTAATTTGGACAAATGGGCGCCCAATAGTATAAAAAGAAAATTAGGAAGTTTCAAACCCCTCTCTCTTTAGGAAGTGATAGCGCATTGTTGTGAACACTGCACTTTACTCGCCATATAAAAGCAGAGATCAGACTATGGAGCTTCTGAAAAAGGAAAGGGGAGCCAGAGATTAGTGAGGTTCAACGGATAGAAAATTCGGGGAGGACATTCATTTTAATAATGTTAATCCTACCCCATAAGGAGATAGGAAGAGCTGTCCAACGTTGCAGATCCTGACTGATCGAATCCTTAATCCTAGTAAGGTTAAGTTTTTTAAGAAGAGAGATATCTGTAGAGAAATGAATCCCCAGATACTTGATTGAGCTAGAAGTCCATTTCATCCCAAAAGCTTGGAAATTCTGCTTAAACGTATAGTTGTTTAAGGGAAAGATCTCACATTTAGAGATATTTAGTTTATAACCAGAAAAGAAGCCGAACCGCTTGATAATAGCCAAAGCTGCATGTAGGGACATTACCAGATCTACTAAATGCAACAAAACATCATCTGCATATGCTGACAAGGTTAGATCCCTATCATGAAGCCGTACGCCCTTCACCTGAGAAGAAGATTTAAGATTAATTAATAAAGGTTCTAAATATAAATTGAAAAGCAGGGGGGATAGGGGACATCCCTGCCTAGTACCGGAGAAAAGGCGGAAAGAGGAGGACAGAACCCCATTACAATAAATTTTGGCTGATGGAAATTTATAGATTGTCTTTATCAAATTCAGAAAAGGAGTTGGAAAGCCCATTTCCTCCAGTACTATCCATAAGAAAGACCAATCAACCCGATCGAATGCTTTCTCAGCGTCAAGAGAAACCAGGGCGACTGGGTCGGGGATAGTCTGGGCATAATGTGAGATATGGGGCAGAGTCCTTAGATGATCAGCTGCTGACCTTCCAGGAACAAAACCGGTCTGTTCAGGACTCAAAAGACCCATCCAGGTTGATTTAATCCTTTCAGCAAGTAGTTTAGCCAAAATTTTGATGTCATAATTCTGGAGGGAAATTGGGCGGTAACTAGCCGGGTCCGAGGGATCTTTGTCTGTCTTAGGAATTAAAACTATAGTGGCTTCGAATAGAGCGGGGTCAAGATCGGGCGAGATCAAGAAGTAATTATATAATTCCAGAAGAATAGGAGTAAGTTCCTTGACAAAAACTTTATAGAAATTGGCTGGGAATCCATCTGGGCCAGGCGACTTATCCGGAACTAATGAGGCTATGACATTTTTAATTTCTTCAGCTGAGATAAGGGTTAGTAGGTTCGCCATCTGAGATTCTAGTATGCGTGGAACCTTGCTTTCTTTAACATAATCTCTAATAATTTCTGTCGGAGGGAGTGTTGAGGAGCGACTATAAAGATTCGAATAATACTCCTGAAAGACCTGAGCAATATCTCTAGGCGAAGAGACAATGTTACCGGATAGAGAAACCAGAGAGGGAATAATCCTCGAACTCTCAAGTGCACGCAGGCGCAGAGCTAGTAATTTACTAGATTTCTCACCAAAATCCAGATATCTAGCTCGGGTTTTCATAAGGCAGTATTCTGTTTTGTCTTTCAGAAGCTCAGAATATTCATTCTTGGCAGAAGAAGCTCTTTGAAATCTGAGAGCAGCGTGAGGATAATGAATACCGATTGTCAAGTTCCCTTATCCTGCCAATCAACTCTAACGACCTGGTTAACCGTGTTTTCCGCCTAAGGGAGGCCATTTTGATAAAGTCACCTCTAAGATAGCACTTTAAGGCTCCCCATACCATATCTACCTTAGGAGTGGAGTTCATGTTGTCAGCCAGGAAAAGAGATATCTTAGAGCTGATTTCGGAAACAAATTGAGAGTCCTTCAATAATTGAGTGTTTAACCACCACATAGAGTCTCGAGAATAGTCAGGATTAAGGGATAATTGTATCCACACCATGGCGTGGTCTGATAATATGATTGGTTCCATACCGGACAAAGGAATTTTTGAGAGAAGAGGAAGACTGACTAGAATCATATCTAATCTTGATTTGGTACCGTGTGGTTGAGATTGGAAAGTATATGCTCGAGTGGAAGGGTTAGCTTGCCGCCATGGGTCTCCTAAACCTAGCAGTGAGGCCATTTCAGCTAGGGCTTTCTGAGCCGAGGTGGGCATACGGCTGTCTTGAGGTTCTTTATCTAGTTTCGAGGAGAAAGGCACATTCCAATCCCCACCCAATACAAAATGAGCGGGCAAAAAACTGGCCAGTTTATCCAATAATACCGTAAAAAACTCAGGTTTTCCTCCGACAGGGCCATAAACAGAACCAAGAACAGTGGTTGTTCCATTTAGTATACCCCTGACTAATACAAGAGAGAACCAGATCTTTAATAAACGACACATGTCTCTTAAAAAGAATCGCAACCCCTTTACTAAAACTAGAGTTCCCGGCTACATAAAACTGGGAGAACCCAGACCGAGATAACAGCTTAACTTCATCCTGATACAGGTGTGTCTTCTGTAGGAAAAGAATGTCAATATTGAGTAGGGAACAGTGGTTAAAAATCTGTAGGTGTTTAGACCGGTCCCTCAGCCCTCTGACATTCCAAGATGCTATCTTAATTGTGGATCCAGCCATCCTTTAATAATATCACAACACTTAGATATCCAGACAGAGTACGCAGTATCTAAGGAAACAGGGTGCACTCCATTTAAGACAATTAAAGAATTGCCCTTATCCACCCCCCACCTCCCCCCCAGAGAAAGCCCCCATACCAGAGAAATGAAACAAACCAAGTCATGAAAAAACCCATCCCCAACCCTCTTACCCCCAAGCCCCAACCCACCCAACCAACATTTTTATAGGTGGTAACTCCGAATATCAAACAGTTGAGTGAGTAGCCCAGTTGAGTGAGTAGCCCACCCTAACCCAGGTCCTTCAGACCCTGTGCTCCAGTCCCCTGTAGATGCAGATATGTATGTAGGTGTGGCCCTCTGGGCCCTGCACTTACATGTGTGGAATAGCAGTGACCAAACTGTCAACATAGCCATCTTATTACCCCAGCTCATGTACCCCAGTACAGAGAAATTGTGAAATGCAAGGCAAAATGTTAATATATGCAACTGCAACACCATTCTGTGCCACAGGTGTGAAAAGATATCTTGAGCAGAATGTGAAGAATGACAGCTGTATTGTTATGAGGTGATGTGAAAAAATGGCTATATTGAAAATTTGGCTGCAAAATTTTAAAAAGTACCAAAGTTATGTGTGTGGGTAGAATAAATTCAATAGACACAGATAACTCAGCCATTTTTAGAATTGTTTTCACCAAATTTCAACATGGCCCCACCTTATGAATACTGGCATTATCATTTCATTAACCTGTCCCGAAAGGTGATTTTGCACAATGAATGCACCATTCCATGCCACATGCGTGAAAACATATTTCTGGCTGGAAGTGAAAAATGACAGCTGTACTGTTCATGAGGTGGTGTGAAAAAATGGCTATGTTAAAAATTTGGAGTGAATATATTAAAAATTGCCGAAGTTACACACATGCATAGCAAACTTTCAATAACCATGCATAACTCAGGCATTGTTTTTGTATTTTTGCACCAAATTTCCAACATGGGCTTTTTGGGACCCCACCTAATGAACACTAGCACAGTTGTTTCATTAATTGGTCCCAAAGGGTGATTCCATGCAGTGACCATGAAATCACCTTTGGGACTGAGTAACAAAAACACATTGTCAGTGATCATGAGGTGGGGTCCAAAAAAGCCTATGTTGAAAATTTGGTGCAAATATATCTAGAAATGGCTGAGATATCAATGTAAGTTCAAAATGCCATTGACAGCCATTATGTGGCACTTAACTTGATTCTTCAGTTCACGGTTCCACTTTCAAGAGGGCAGATGTGTTGCAGTCCACGGAGTATGACAGCCAATGGTCTCTGGTGGTGAGTATAGGGCAGTGGTGGTGGTGGGTTGCTCATTGGGAGGGTCGGGATGGGGGAGTGGGACGGGGAGACAACTTGGGACTGTTTTCTTTTTTGCAGGATGTAACAAAAAAAGAAATTGGGGGACTGTTTTCTATTTTTACAGGAGACGAAACAATAACTTGGGACACTGGGGGTGGGCTCCCCAGTGTTCCATGATACTGGAGGGGTTGGACATAACTGGGAACACTGGGAGTGGCTACCCAGTGTCTCACAGTGGTGGGGGGGTGATGGTTCTACTGTCAACATGGGAATTGGGCACCCTGATGTTTGCAAAAAAAGAACATATTTTAAAATATCAGTATTACAAGATGCTGGGTGTGGGCTACCCAGTGTCCCATACTAGTGGGGCGGGAGCATCAGAAGACAGTGGGAGTGGGATCCCCAGTGTCCCACACTGATGGGGAGAGGCTTCTATCACTGACAAGGGGATTGGGCACCCCGATGTTGGCAAAAAAGTCAAAATGTGTAAGCAGCTTCAAAGGGTGTTTTTAAATGGATTTATATTACTTTTTCATGGCTCACTAACTCACAAAAAAGGAATTGGCTCTTGAAAATGGAACGGCTAAAAAGCAAGTTAGTGAGTCACGAAAAAGGAGTATAAATGTGTTTAAAAACATCCTCTGAGGTTGCTTACAGATAAAACAACTTCAGAATTCATGTAAGGGAGTCCCAATGAACAAGATACATGCCTTGGTGTATCTATTATACTTCATTTTTGTGGGTTTTCAATTTTGTTTTTTTTTTAAATACAGAAAGTAACATGGTGGCTCACAACAAAGGAATTTTCTCTAACAAAAAAGGATTTGTGTTCTTGCAAAAAAGTAATGCTCTCGCGAGACTCAATCCTTTTTCATCAGATCAAATCCTTTGTCGAAAAAAAGACATCTATCTTAAAGATTGAAATGTTGAGAAAAGTCCCATAGGATATCATGGGAAATAAAAAAACTTAATAAATTACAACAAATTAATATTATTGCACCAAATTTTCACTGTCTGTTCTGCTACCAAAGTTCTTTATATCCTACAAAAATCATGCAGAAATACTACACTGGTTGGCTGCAAGGTGATGAGGAAAAAAACGCAAATGGGTATTTTTTTTTTTACTTTTTTCACTATCCAGGTCTCAGAATCCGCACATCTGACCCAAACGAAACTTGCCAAATCAAGAGATCTGCCCAACAGGAGAGTGCATACCAAATATTGTGCAAATCCATAGATCGATTGCAAAGTTATTGAACTGCTAAATTTCAGATTTAACATAGAAACTGCTGCTCAACCCTAACTATAGGGACACTATTGTGCCCCTATAATATATATTCATTGCAAAAACTCCACTACTGCATCAGTTAGGGTTGATATTACAGCAGGCAAAAGTCAGGAAATTTGGTGTTAGGATTACCAACCCTACCACCCCACCCCCCAACCTCCACACATCAAGAGGCATCGGGTATGCCTTGGGGTCATCAGCTCTAACTGTCATCCCACTCCATGTGTAAAGAAGCTAAGATGGTACAGTATAGGAGAATAGGGTGAGAGTTAGGCCCTATGACCCCAAGGGACACCTCAATGCCTGTTGGTGTGTGGAGGTTGGGTGGACAGGAGTGGGATGGTAGAGATGGTAACCCTAACACCAAATGTTCAGAATTTTGCTACTGTAATTTCAATCCTGACTGATGCATTAACAGAGTTTTTTTTTGCAGTGAATTTCCTTACTTTTTGAGACTGTGTAATCTTACACTTATTTGGTTGTGGGAGAGCAGGGCTCTTCAGGCCCTGCTCTCCAATGAATCTGCAGTGTGTTGTGGGGGTCCTGTGCTCCCATCATGATCCCATCACTCTATAATGATAGCCATTTGTGGGAGCGCAGGGCCCTACAGGCCCTGCGCTCCCATCTATCCACAGCAAGCATTTTCATGGCATATCTCTTATGAAAAGTTCTTGCAAAAAAAAGTTACACTAGGCAATGACAATTTTAACAAAGCATTTGTCAATGCCGAATGTTTGCTTGCTGGCATTGGCAGTGGTAGTGTAGAAGTTACAGAGCTGTATAATAGTAATGGCAGTGAATTATTGAACTGAAGCCAACCCCACCACCACCCTGCAGAGAGTGACAGGCATTGGGGTGTGCCTTTGGGTCGTCATCCATAACGGCCACACCATTTCAGTACACCCCACCCTGCAGACACTGGCAAGTGTCACGGTGTTCCTTGGGGTCTTTGGTCCTTATGCACACCCCATTCCATTAGGAAATACAGTGGGATGGGTGCAATATAGGAGAATGGGGTGAACTTTGGGGCCGAAGAGTCCAAGGCATACCTCAATGCTTCTCACTGGCTGCAGGGTGTGGAATGGTATGAGCATTACAGGCAAGAATCCCAAGTCACACCCCTGATGCCTGTCATTCTCTACAGGGTTAGGCGTTATGGTTGGAAACCCTAATACCTCAGGCATTCATTGGTATTTTCACTCCAAATGTTCAACATGGTTTTTGTTACCCCACCTCATGAACAGGAAATATCAGTTTCTTAGCGAAGCTGCTTATGCACAGCGACTATGGCATTTAGCACCATAGGTGCAAAAACATTCAAACAGGATGTAAAAATGACAGCTGTACTGTTCATGGGAGGTGTAAAATGGCAATGTTGTAAATCTGCAGTAAAAATATTTAAAAAAATGGTAAAGTCATGAGCGTACATAGAAACTGTGCAATGCACACCCGTAATATAATTAGGTTGGGGATATTTTTTACAACAGATTGTCAACTCAGGCATTTTGGTGCCTCCGATCATGAACAGTGTCACTGTGATTTTCTTTATCTGTCCCGAACAATAATTTCTCACAGCGACCACGCATCTCTGTGCTGAAGGTGTGAAAACACACTTCGGCCATGTTGTGAAAAATGACAGCTGTACTGTAAATAAGGCAGTGTGGAAAAATGCCACTGGTGAAAATTCTGGACTTAAAATATTACAAAGTCATGAACTTCATGAGAGCATGGAAACTGCACAATGCTCACTGTAACACAGTCATTTTATGGACTTTTGTCACCAAATTTTCAACATAACCATTTAAGACCTCTGCTCATGAACAGTGTAACTGTGATTTTCTTAATCTGTCCCAAACATTGCTTTCACACCAACAGCACCATTGTGTGCCGTGAAACACATTTGGGCAACATATGAAAAATGGTAGCTGTACTGTTCATAAGGAAGTGTAATAAAGTGGCAGTGTTGAAAATCTGGAGTGAATATATTAAATTTGCAAACTTATGAGCATGCATAGGAACTGCGCAACGTACGCTCGTAAAATAGTCATTTTTAGAAATGTTTTCACCAAATTTTCAACATAGCCCTTTTAAGACCTCTTCTCATAAACAGTGTCACTGTGATTTTCTCAATGTGTCCCATACATTGATTTCGCACATCGACTGCGCCACTGTGCGCTACATGGGCAGAAACGCATTTTGGGCAAGATGTGAAAAATGACAGCTGTATGCTCATAAAGAGGTGTGGTAAAATGGCAATGTTGAAAATCTGAGTAAATATTGAAAATCGCGAACTTACGAGTGTAATGAGGAATTGCATAACGCATCAGAAACAGCCATGTTTTGGAATTTTTCACCAAATTTTCAACATAGCCATTTTAAGACCTCTGCTCATGAACAGTATCACTGTGATTTTCTTAATTTGTCCCGTACATTGATTTAGCACACCGACTGCACCATTGTGCGCTACATGGGCGGAAACACATTTTGGGTGAGATGTGAAAAATGACAGCTGTGCTACTTATAAGAAGGTGTGGTAAAATGTCAATGTTGAAAATCTGGAGTGAAAATATTGAAAATTTGCGAACTTACAAGCGTGCATAGGAACTGCACAACGCACTCTCGTAAAACAGTCATTTTTTGACATTTTTCCACCAAATTTTCAAAGTAGGCTTTTTGAGAGCTCACCTTATGAACACTGGCAGTGTAATTTCATTAATTGGTCCTGAAAGGTGATTTCATGCAGTGATCGTAAATCACCTTCGGCCTGAATAACGCCATGACAGTGACATCATTCATGAGAAGGGGTCCCAAAACCCTTGTTGAAAATTGTGCAAAATTCCAAAAAATGCCTGAGATATGCAACAAAGTTGAAAACACCCTATCTAGCCCATTATACAGCTTACGGCATTTCCTCAGTTCGCGGTCGGCTTTGAAGAGTGCAGATGTGTTCCCGGTCCACCGAAGATCATTGCACCGAGGTCCAGAGGCAAGTATGGGGAGGCAGGGTGTGCAGTGGGTGGGTGCGGGTTGTGGGAGGGGAGCCAGGGAGACTACGTGGGACCATTTTTTTCTTTACAGGTGTTCTTTTTGTTTTCAATGATGACGCAGGACGTTTGCCATGCTGGGGTGGGCTCCCAGCATAGTACAAGGATGGTTGGGGGGCATTCAGCCAATGGGGGATTGGGCACCCCCATCACCCAAAGCATCGATTGCCATGCTGGGGTGGGCTCCCAGCATGGCACCCAGTACTCGGGGGGTGAGGACAGTGGAGCCGACGGGGAATGGGCACCCCCAGCTATATCATGAGTTGCCATGCTGGGGTGGGCACCCAGCATGGCATTTAGAAAAACTTGGGGGTGGGGGAGCACAGCACAGCCGACAGAGTTGGGCACCCCTGGTATACAGTGTGTGTGCATGCATGCGGGCGTGCGCCTGTGTGTGCGTGTGTGTGTGGGGGGAGCTGCGCATGAGCAAGCGATATCTTATCGCTGTTCACTGAAGCATAGCTCCTCCTTTGAACTATGTGCCACTGCATTTTGGAACTTGTCATAGACAGCTCCATCATGCATTGGCTTACAGGAGCCGCACCTACCAACACACTGATTGAATTGGAAGAGCGGGTAACACACCTCCGAAATCTCGGATGATGGCACTATGTTTCTTGCACATGTGTGCAAGTAAACATAACAAACATAATAAATGTATCTTAATTTTTGAAGACCGTTTTTTCTTTTTTGTGCATGCTTGACGTATGAATGAGGGATCCACTCACTGTAGATCAAGGGAGGATGTGAAATAGTGCAGGTACATGGGGGGGTGAACAAAGTGGTAGACAGTAAGCCCTACCAGAGCTTCAGGCTGATGTAGCACAGTGATACATGGGGGGGTGAACAAAGTGGTAGACAGTAAGCCCTACTAGAGCTTCAGGCTGATGTAGCACAGCTGGACTAAGGCAAGGGAGGATGTGAAATGGTACAGGTACATGGGGGGGTGAACAAAGTGGTAGACAGTAAGCTCTACCTGAGCTTCAGGTTGATGTTGCACAGCTGGACTAAGGCAGAAGCACCCACGGCATGTTCTTATAGTCCCCATTTATATGTCCATTTATGTTCTTACAGCACTGATTGCCTAACTGAGCCAAGATGTAAAACAGACACTAAAATGTCAGGTTTATTTCAGGTGACCATGTTCTTATAGTCTCCATTTATATGTCTGTTTATGTTCTTACAGTGTTGATTGCCTAACTGAGCCAAGATGTAAAACAGATACTAAAATGTCAGGTTTATTTCAGGTGACTAGGATCGTAGTGGGGAGAGGGGGCAAGTGAAACAATGTCCTGAGAATGTGCTTAAACTTATTAACCATTGCTGTGCCAAGGAGTGATACACCAGTCCAGAATCCCTATATGTTTAAATTATGTTTGCAGCCTAAAGGTGCTTAGGTGGATTGGCATTTACGTTACTCAGCGGCAAATATTTTTCATACTTTTTGTGATCATCGGTTAAGATATAACCACTAACTGATGAGACACTTGGGGGCATGAAACTGTGCTACCAGCAAAGTTGCATTTGCAAAGCCCTGAATATTTGTCTGTTGATAATGAAATGAAAACTGTCAGCAGATAACATTCAGCCACTGTCCATTGCACAGAATAGACATCTCACTGATAGATCTGGAGCAAAGGGACATGCACTTGCCAATAACACCACTACAACTCCAGACACGGAAGAAAGAAGTTCATGCACTTTCATCGCTGTTAACTTTTTTCAGCATTTTAAAATAGTTACTTAGCATCTGCACTAAGATATTACACGTTGCTGAACTGAATTGTGACACCAGAATCCCTGCGATCAACATTTGTCAGCAAAAGTGAATTGAAAAAATCAATAGATGTATAAAATGGTAAGTGACATGAGTCAATAACAACATATCTGCATGTAATACTTGGCTTAAAATTTGAGCACCACCATATTCTGCACCACAGCGTCAAACAGGGATGCCATTTATAATTCAGCTAATGTCAAGCAGTTTTCGAGCCATAAAAAGTATTACTGTATCAGTATGGTGGCAGCAACAGGATCAGGAAATTATGAAATAAAATGCAACAGCACTCCCGTCGGCCATATGTTGGGCGGGTGGAGGGAGTGCATGAGCACCCAGGGGTGGGCTGTTAGGCAGCTTCAGATTCACCGGAGAAAAGGGTGGATTCGATTGTGAGCTACGGTTGAATTTGTGTTTTCTTTTTCTATACCTAGTTTTCGCTATTTTGTTAGGGCACATGTCCAACCCTAAGATGTTTAGGGTCACAAGGTGATGTGACTTCATTGAGCATCTGATTTGAGAAAGAGCTGTGTGATTCTATCTAAATGCCAGCTCATGGCAATTCAGAGAAAAAAAAATATTTTGAAGCTGCATTACCAGACTAAGTGTGCAGTTTAGTGAATTACCACACAGGGGTGTGTATATGACAGCACTAAAAGGTGCATTAAAGTTCTTCAGTCATGAAAACCTCCCCCACTGGCTGCTGCTGAAATGCATAGCAGTATGTTCTCCTTTGTGCATTCTGGCTGTTCTTTGCTTCAGCTGCAGGTAGTACAGTACGCTCAAGTTCATTTGCATAGGTTTTATCAGTGAGGAGTTCACATTGACAGAGTCTAGTAAGAGAAAATGCTTGGAATTACACATACAAAGAAGTCTGAATTTTCACATCAAATGCTGAGGTATTTTTTTTCTGGAGGATTAGAACCCATGGAGTCCATGAAGGTGTGCTTTGAAGAGCTGGCGTGTGTAAGGACTGTTAGGCACCCACACATTTTGGTGGTCCTGCTTTGGCAGGGAACAGTTTATTAAAGTAATGATGTGTGGCTTGTCTCTGTAAGCTAGACAAGACTACACCATTCTATCAGGCAACCGACATAGTTGATCTGTGTGTGTGTGTTGTGGTGGGGGAGGAGCTGCTCATTGAAGCATAGTTCCCTCTTTCAACTGTATGCCACTGCATTTTCAACTGCTGTCATAGACAGCTTCAGCAGTGATTGGAGAACTGTGACCACGCCTGCAAACACACTGACTGAATTGGAAGATGCTGACACACCTCTGAAAAACTCAGATGATGGCACTATGTTTCTTGCACATGCATGCAAGCAAACATAAAAATGAAAATGGCTTCTTTATTTTATACTTAATTTGTATAAAAATGATTAAAGCATTACCTTTGTATAAAGCTGTGAAAAACTGATTTTATTTTCAGATATTAAAGGTGGTATTTTCAAAACTGCTCAAAAATGACACGGTTGCATTAAAATGCACACATCTGTGTTATGCACTTGGACAAACAATTGCACTGTATTTTCATAGCTGAGTCAAATCTGACATGTCACGGCTTAAGATAAACTTGCATCATAGTTGTGTCACTTGCAAATGTGAGCTGCATCATAGGTGAATCAATTTTGGGTTACTAAACTGAACACAAGTGCAGGAGCAGCAGACTGTAGTGCAATCATCTGCTGATGGTAACACAACCTTCTGAGGCAAACACAGCTGTGATCTGTGATGCAAAGCAACACAACTTGCTGTTGCATCTGTCACAATTCTTTGAAAATACAGGCCTACATCTTTACCAGATTTAGTTAGCCCTTCCTCATAAATGTGTCTTATAAATTCATTTAATTTTTGTTATTTGACATAGCCCTAACTTTACAGTATTTGATCATATTTTACTAAATTTAAAGGGTTTGGAGATCCTGTTACAAAGAGTGTGCATGCCAGTTGTCTGGTCCCTAGCTGAGTAGGCAGAAGAATTACAAGTGGTCAAATATTACAATGTATAGAATGGGGTCTAACACGTTCTGCCTCCCAAATGGTCATGATCTGGTCACAAGGAGCAATGTTAATGAAGTATAATGCAAGGCTTGGGGGGGAGGATGCAAACCATAAAGTATAACACTTCAGATCAAAGTTCATTATGTAAATAAAATACAGCCATGTGATAAATCACCCGTCCACACACATAGTAAAACAATAAGGACACACAGATTGTTCCAGTAGTGCTTGGAGCAATGGGACTAATCAAAAAGAACTTTCAGGCACATTTAAATATGCTACCAATACTTGTGACACCTTATGAACTTCAAAAGGAAGCTATTTTGGGGACGTTGCATGTGCTGAGAAGAGCGCTCTAAGCAAACATCAAAGATTAATACAGTACTAATTTCTTGAGTTTTGAATATGCCCTGGCTAAAGAATGGGGTCCATTCTTGCCACAGTATTAGAAATCCCTAAACATTTGGAGACACTAACCCCGAGATAAAACAAATCCAGCAAAATCTTTCCATGGCTTGCAATGGCCAAATTCACAGGAGAATGCAACTTCATTAAAGGAAAGCACACAGACACCCCTTCACACCCACCCTATGTAGAAAGGAAACCACCTAACCCTTTCCATTTCTTACAGTCCTGAATAGACCCCTCAAAGAAAACAACTTCAAAGTAAACAACACAGAATCTAAATATCCAAAGAATGCAAAGCTGCCAAAATCTGAACAAGCACTTAAGTTTCAGTAGTTAATTCTGCTTTGTTTTCAGTGTCTACATTGCTTAGCAAATAATCCTTTTTTGCCATAGAAGCACACAATGTTGTCTATGCTGTCATTAGATCAACTACTGTGGCTCATGCAGAAACAATAGCTCTTACATAGTGATATGCAAATCTCTTAAAAACACACATGCACGTCTATTTATATAGCCAGGCTCTCACCTTGTCTGTTTCAGCCCATTTTCCAACAGGTTAAAGAGTGTAAAAAGGCTCTGAGTCTTGGAAGATTCTAGACTCCCTTCTCTCCAGCAGTTGCTAGTTTTCTGAGTCACACTGCATATCCTGTATATGTGCTCAGTGGCTGTGAAACTGGTGGTTACTGCTTACCATTTTGCCCCTAAACCCAGAAGAGAGAGTCAAGCAGCTTCCTTACCCTGCTGGGGGGGGGGGGGCTTTTGCAGAGGCAGCAAAGGAGGGAGATTTAGTGGATAAAGAAAATATACTGAGTACAAGAGAAACAGAAGTAAGACTCCAGAAGCCACATGGTCTCACAGCAGGAGGAGAAGGTAAATGGGGATGTAGGGTTCTCCTCAGGTGAGTCACCCAAAAAGGTTTGTAAGAACCCACTTCTAGTGTCAGTGTGGTAGATGATGGAATCCTAGATCATGTACACAACACCACAGGAGAGTAAAGGAGAAATCCTCTCATATCTGTGTTATGACGCCATATGCCACAGGAGAGGTCTCACACGTGTGAAGAGCATGGGCTGCAACGTGCATGCCTGTGCCATGGGAGGCTCAGAAATACTTGCCCCACAGTAAGTTGGAGCTGATAATAGGATGCAGGATGAAGCACCACTGGAGGTCAACAGTAAATTTGCTGACCTCCCACACAGCGACAGCACAATACTGATATCGGTATTGTGCCATTCCAAAAGGAAGCATTCTGTGTGGGGGCATAGCCCCCACACCCCCTGGATTTTTTATAACTAACTCCAGGTCATAGTTGTTCTGGGGAGGAGGCAGAACACTGGGAGAAAAGCATCATCTGAAAACAGACCATTACAGTGACTGTCACTGTGATGGTCTGTTTTCAGGTTTTGCTGTTGGGATGTCATGCTGGAAGGAGTAACCAGATGCAGGGAAACCTGGTGAGAGTTAACCATTTAAAATCAGGCATCCCAGGAAAGAGATTGACAGCAGACCCCAAGTGCATCAGACAGTGGGTCACTATAAGAATATAGCTTAATTCCAGAAGAAGCCATGAAAGGATCTGCAGAACTGCTTACATAAAGTTAGATAGGGAAAAGCCCTATGCAAATTAGGTATATAGTGTGTTTATTTATTTTATTATTAGATCATCGGTTTACAGACCTTTGAGTCATAGACTCATTTATAAAGGCACTTCATCAAGAGAGCAATACATCACAGCAAACAAACAGTACAGTACATCACGCTTAGATTAAAAAAGAAACCAGTGTTACAGGCATTCTCTGGTGGTACACACTTGGTAATAGGTAGATCACAGTAGTAGTAATAATATAGGTACACAAGTACCATGTCAGGTAGTACTGGGCAGTGCCATATGTGTAGATGTGAATCCTGTAATTTAGGGACTCTAGGAGCGAGCCCTATGTTTTCTGTATCCCTGTTAATATGGGTGTCCCCTAGTGAGACTGAACATGTGTGTTGTGGCCAATAAATGTATAGTGTGCTTGATTCTACCTCCCCAAATAGAAAATGGCATTTGTACAGTTGTAAATAATTCTTGCATTTAGCAGCAACTTGAAGAAATCCCCCGGCTAGCCCCAGTGCCTGAACACAATTTTAAAGGCAGTGCTATAAGAATCTGGCATCCATGGCACCAGCTAAAATGTATATACTATATACTGGACTGGAAAAATGTAAACATTTCTAACTAATTTTTTCTATTAAAAATAAATTCTGTTAGTGGAACAAGACAGTCCAGAGTAGGTGTTATATCCCATCAACATCCCGCATGGTGGTTGACATCCCTTGACTTAAGACCATGGTGTCAACTTTCCACTTGGTACATCAACAAGACTTAGCACCCTCTCTGGCATGTCTTACTTCCTACACAACAGCAACTATCTTAACCCAGAGCAGCCCTCCCCATCTAGTTATTACTATCTAGAAATGCAATGTGTCTCAATCACTATTGTTTAAAGTCACTAAATGTTTATAAATAATTTGAGACGTGACTATTTTTTATCAAAATTGGAAGGAAGTTTTGTATTTTGCATCTCTTTTGGGAACCAAGATTATATTTGTGATAATTAAGGGTTTGGTCATGTCTAGCATTTAAAACCTTATATATATATAATGCATATTTTGAAATCTCATTCTCCCCCACATGGTAAACTTTATATTTTAAAACATTTTTTTTTTAATTAATTAAGAAAACAAACTCATTTAATCACAGTTGTGGTCCGTTGTTTCCAATCTTATCTTACTTACAAGAAAAAAATAAATATAGTCAGTAACCTTGCTTGTGATAACATGTTGCTTAGACAAAGCAGTTCTCTTTGCAAAGCCAGAACACAGACTTTATCATCATTTGGCATAATTAGCCTTTTTACTCAAAGTAGGTCATGGACTTGAATGGTTGTGGAGAGTAAATAAGTGGTTCACAATGGAAAGATTATAAAGCTAGATCAATGGAGAGGTGCATTGCTTGCTGAATCAGTGTGAGGAAGCCAGTTTGGTGCCTGTCTGGACTTACCTGACCTGCAAACAAATATTTGGGCTTCAGTTTCTAGTAGCTGTGACAGCAATCAATCAACTTAATGTAACACTTAACTCATTACTCTGATTTCTAAAATTGAAAAAATATAAAAAACACAGAGGACATTAGCTATTTTAAATTATCTCAAAGTGTATTAATTTATATTTACCCAAGTTGTTAGACCTCTGAAACTGTTATCTCATTTATAGAGAGTGTCTAAGGGTGGGGGCAGTGGAACTAATGTACGTCAGTCAAACATCACACCTAGCAACATAATACTAATAAATCACATAGTATTGAGAGCAATCACAATGCTTCATTTAACAAAAGTTTCTGTCATGCTAAGCAAGATGTGGCCAAGATTAATAAAAATGCATTGAGGGCGAATCCAAGGCTGTCACAAATACACTTTTGCTAATAAACTATATGATGAATGTTTCTGCCAACTAGCAGATACTGCTACTTTAAGCAATACAGTACAATGAAATTATTTTTTTCCAACTGATCTGGTTAAATATTAGGATTGTGCTAATGTAGATAAATGGGACATTAATTTATCATTGCTTGACTATTTTAATACATGAATTTGAAATCAGTGTATTGTCATATGTTTCTTGATTCTGCACTCTTTTTTTTAAATAATCAATAAAAAAGAACGTAAGCAACCCTTTAGCATTAGATGATGTTGATGCTGTTAGTATTGCTGCATGTACTGTTTTTTTTTCAGCTCTCACTATCCCTCTCATTTACCAACCAGGACAGCCTTCTGCCATCATGAGTGCCACCATCCTATCTACTGAGGCATTCTTCCTGGATCCTGGAGATTCAGATGACCTGTGACACACCCCAAGTAGGGACCTCCCCAGCTTGCCCCCTAGGACAGGGTTGCATCCTGCTGCATAGCAACTACCCACACCATCCAGATGGTCCCATGGCAGAGATGAATTTTGAAGCTGTCCTCAGGACCAAATAACAGAGGCCCAGTAATGGGCATGAGGGGCCAGGTAAAACTTTATCTGCCTGGTTGGCAGCCATTTTTCCCTTTATTTCTCCTCATGCTGCCTGCACAGTGACAGCCCAGACATGTCTGTGGGTTCTCCCACATGCAGGGTGCCAGCATTTAGCAGCACCTCCCACTCTGTGCAGCTAAAGTGTCTTGTCCTACCACTTAGCCTCTGCTACATGACAATCATACACTGAGAGCTTGGACCTCCACAGAGGACAGCATCCTTGGGATGCTGAGTCTTCATCCCCAGCCAGCCCTCCAGAGACTCAGACTTGTTCTCCAATCCATTTCATCAGCTTCACAAGTAGTAATGCTACTGCTTCCCAAGCATGCTGGTATTGCATGTATTGCTGATAAAAAGTGTTATGCTATACTCATTTTTTGCTATTGGGAGAACTGGAAGACATCTATAGGTATATGGTAGCCTCTGGTACTGCAATACAGAAAATAAGGGAGTAGTAAATTCCCATGCAAGTTATGCTGAACCTCTAAAAGACAGGAACCAGATTATTCAGATTTCAAAAGCATCAGTGAAATGAAATTGGGAAAAAAATTTACCCTACCCTTTTTTTTCAGTATAAAAGATTCAATATATATTGCAGTTTAATTGGTGGTAAAATTTGTCAGTTACATCAATATCTGAGTATTTTATAAATGTTTTAATTAATCTTTTTCTCATGTAAAAAAGATGGTGGCCACATTCTTAGAAATAACATTGTAGAACTGGCACAGGTTAGGACAGAGAACAAAACTCAAGATAAATAGCATAGAAGGTACTTAGAAAAGTAGATTTGACAGGTATGCTAATATTGTTATTAATTGCTGCTAAAACTAGATTTTTTGGAAAAATACATTTTGTGCACAGTTGCTTTAATATATAATTTAATTGCATACAGAATGAGTAAAATCACCTGTTGTGCCACCAACATTTCTGGGTGCAGTGAAAAAAGGAAGACCAGGGATGGGATGAGACTGTAAGGATAAAAAGGGAAGAGGGGACTGTACAGAGGGGGGCCAGGAAAAGGCAGACATTCTGAAACAATACTTTTGCTCAGTGTTCACAGAGGAAGTAGAAGTGTGGGTCACAAAAAGCAAACAAAAGCTATGGATGGAGGGAGGGAGGGAGGGAGGTGGATACGAGTCCTTTTTTGGAGTAGAGAATACTGAAAGAATTTGCTTATCTGAAGGTGGACAGAACAATGGGGCTAAATGGGATGCATCCAAGGGATTGAGGAATCTCAGAGAAATACCAGCTGCACTTCTGATGATGGTATTAAACAGCACACTGGAAAAAAAAGTGGTTCTAGAGGACTGGAGGAGGATAGATATAGTCCCACTACATCAAATTAGAAGTAGGGAGGAGGCTGGCAATTCTAAACCAGTTAGCCTCATATCGGTGGTGGGAAAGTTAATGGAATCACTGCTGAAGGAAAGCATTGTAGAACATCTTGAATCCAGTGGGTTACAAGGCCCGAGGCAGCGTTGCTTCATGGTTGTGGTGGTTGTGGTGGTGGTGGTGGTGGGGGGGTTATGTCAAACGAATCTGAAAGATTTTTTTGACTGGGTGATAGAGGATTAAGACCATTGTGGAGCAGTGGACAAGGCCTACCTAGATTTCAGTAAGGTTTTCAACACTATTCCACATAGGAGACTAATAATCAAGCTGGGTATATTAGGAGTGGGTCCAAAGGCAGTAAACTGGATAAGACATAGGCAACAGAGGGTGGTAGTAAATGGAGTTCACTCCAAGGAAGGGAAGGTGACCAGTGGGGTGCCTCATGGATCAGTGCTGGGACTGGTCCTCTTTTAATGTTTTTATAAGTAACATTGCAGAGGAGCTGAAAGGGAAGGTCTGCCTCTTTGTGGATGATGACACCAAAGTCTGCAGTAGCATGGACATTCTGTGTGTGTGTGTGTGTGTGTGTGTGTGTGTGTGTGTGTGTGTGTGTGTGTGCAAAGGATGAGCAGAGACATGAGAAAATTAGTGGAGCGGTCAAGGGCATAGCATCTGGGTTTCAATGTGAAAAGGTGTAAAATAATGCACTTGGGGCACAAAAACACGTGGCAGAATACAAAATGAGGGTGGTCGTACTGGTGACCATGAAGCAGTTAAGAGACCTTGGAAAATCATATTGGATTACCTGAAGGTAGAAGGTAGTTCAACAAGACAGTAAGGAGGGCTAGTGGGATGGTGGGGTGCATAGGGAGGGGTATCACCAGTAGAAAGAGGGAGGTGGTTGCCTCTATAGATCACTGGTAAGATCCCACCTAGAGTACTGAGTCTAGTTTTGGGGACCGCATCTCTGGAAGGACATAAACAGAGTGAAGGGAGTCCAGAGGAGGGCAACTAAAGAGCCTCAATAACACCCTGGAACAGAAAAGTGAGAGGGTGGGATGTGATAGAGGCCTTTAGATACCTCACATGGGTAAATAAGGTACAGGAAAAAAGCATATTTTTGAAGAAAAGGTGCTCATGAACATGGGAACATTCTATGAAGCTGGAGGGGGTTAGATTCTGGAGAGATGTGAGGGGCTCTATGATGCTGGTTCAGCAACAATTTCTTTGACCAGCATCATAGCAACAGAATTTATGTTGACCGCAAGTTGCGGCTGACATAAGTCCATATGTTTCTATTGGCTTTGCCCCCCCCCAAAACCCTCCATGTGGGTGGCTCCACCCCCCTTACTAAATATAATCAACTCCCCGTTGGAGTTGATTCAGGGAAGGGGTACAGGACTGGGAGACAGTGTTCCCAGGTCTGTGGCACATCATTATAGGGAACCTTCAATGTTGTCAGCATCAATGTTGTTCACTGTAATAGTGTCGCTGTCAGGGAGGTATACCAAAGTGAGGAAGTACTTCTTCACAGAAAGAGTGGTGGCTTCCTGGAACAGCATTCCAGTAGAGATGGTGGGATCAAAAACAGTGGTGGGGTTCAAGAATGAATGGGATAAGCACAAGGGAATCACAGTGGAAAGGAAGGGGGGGAGAGGTATATATATGGCATGGTCTGCGGTAATAGTGTAGGTAGTGAGAAATGGGCAATCTGGATGGGACAAGCATTCCTTATCTGCCATCAGATGATATGTTTCTATTTGTCTCTGTGTTTTGTGTTTCTATGTTTCTATGTCTTCTTCTGTAATCCCCTTCCTTATGGTGA
The DNA here is from genome assembly GCA_016271365.2 of Neoceratodus forsteri. Classification (NCBI taxonomy): domain Eukaryota; kingdom Metazoa; phylum Chordata; order Ceratodontiformes; family Ceratodontidae; genus Neoceratodus; species Neoceratodus forsteri. The sequence goes on from CM057453.1 coordinate 1,272,117,097, forward strand.
ACAGGTGTATCTATGATAAGGATCATAATACTGCATATAAATGTACTGCCCTTCTCCTAAAATATGTTAATCTAGTTATACAAGCATGAATGCTTTCTCTACCTGTGGCACTGTTGTAGTACCAGTAAACATTTACCTTATCTAATATGACAAGTAAATATTTGGAAAGTTATTAACAATATATAACAATATATCATAAATTAATTTCTCTACCTCATGTATGTCCTGATTCTATTTATTTAGTGTAGACTGTTCCTGTACACTAAAAACAAAGACTAACCACATACTGTATGTGCCATGTGTTGTTTAATTTAATAAGATCTATACTAAATTATCATTTCATATCAAATACTAAAACTCAATTTATAACCACAAAAAAAATCTGGTAATAAATGAAATCACTGAGAGTACACTTACTGTAACCTCTGTTTTTTTTTTTCTCTACTGCTTATAACCTGTAATGAAGTCACAAATATGTGTGCATTTTAGAACACATGCATTTGCAATTCAGATTCTTTCATCAGTTCCTAATCATGGATTGATGGGCAAAACAGGTGTACAAAATACCTAGAACTTGCAAACTCACTACAATGAAAGTGCTTACTAGTGTGGCTGCACTGTCCTGGTACTGAGGGAGTGCTAGATACTCTAGATCCAGTTCTCAGGGCAGGCACAGGTCTTTGAGACAGAGCTTGCTCCAAGGCAGAAGAGCCTCATGCCACAACTGGCCAGTATGTCTGATGATCTCATTAGGCCACAGGGCACTAACTGCCAACTTGGTCCTTGGGGTCAAGAAGAAGAAGGTAACAAAGCAGGCTGCTATGCTTTTGAGGACCATTATAGCTGTGCAGGTTGGCCAAGCAATCAATCTATTCTTGGGGTCTTGTCCTGGGATATGAGGAGGGAGTATGAAATGAAAAGCATACTGTAAGTCACCCTGAGAGCAAGTGTCAGGGAATGAAATTTAGCAACCTCAGTCCAGTTTTGCATCAGAACCTCTGTCTTTGATTTGGCTTGGACACTTTGACCAAATACAGTTCTGGTCCTTAGGGTATGGTGATCTAGCAGGCTAAATATAGGTCAAGACACATCTCACCAAACCGCCTCGCCCACTCAAGTCAATGTCAACCTCTTCCGCACTCTCCCAGTCCCTGTCATTTCTTTTTTAACTTTTAACTCAGACAGCATGGTAACTTATATCCAATATCATTAAGCTAGCTGAGAGTGACTGTGATTATAACTTACAGATCCAAATGATACTGAGGAATTGCTACTACAAATATATCTCTTCCCAAATGCCTAAAGCTGGCATCATTCCTTTTGTTTCACAACTTTAAAGAATAGTAACTAGTCATTTTTGTGTTTCTCTTTTTTAACCAGAATCTACATGTACAGTGAACTCCTCCATATTTCTAATTTAGTCAGGAATCTGGATTCAAAAGTGAATCTCTGGGCAGGCATGACCCACAATTAAGTGAGGGCCTTAGCCATCCCCAAAGTAAAAATCTATTATGGTTATGTTTTACCTGGGGGGAGGGGGGTATACTTCCAACACTAGATGTCTGTTGAAAAGCTGTGAGCTGATTGAGAATGGTTCTACCAAAATGTTTTTTTTTTATTTCTGTCCAGAAAAGTGTTATTATGGTACAATCCCAGAAGATATGCATGTGTTTTTAGCTGGCTAGCCACAGTTTCTCTAGCTCATGGCACAGTGTGTGACTAATTAGTGTTTTTAACTTCCGGTGTTCAAAAGTATCTAGCCACTACCTTTCATCTGTACTCCTACTCACCCCATGCTTGCTGTAGTACTGAATGCACCACTCTAGCCCTCTGTTCATTCTAACTGTTCATCCTGGAATCTTAATTCCTCCTTTCACTTTTGAGTGATCTTATTGGTATATACTGGGTTAGCCTTAGAGGTGAATCTAACCAGTTCTGATATAATGCCAGTCAATACAGGGTATTATTTACTGCATTGTAAGATAATTCCTGCAACTTCATAGCAACTGCATGTAGCATAGTCTTCTGCAGTACTGATGTTAAAACATGTCTTAATTGCAGATCTGCAAAAAAGTCATTGTAGGGCATATTAACTGCCAAAATATAGCTCCTGGAATGACTAATGAGTTTCCTGGTTAAACATGTTCCCTAGTCTGCTATTTCTCAATCTGTTCCATCTGCGGATGCTGGTGTTCCCTCTATCTACTGTGAAACAATTACACACCTGTATAGGGGTTAACATTCTTGTATTATTGTGAAACCTAAGCCTGTTCATAACCAGACACTGGTTGAATGTGTAGAGCCTGGTTGGTGAAGGGATTATCTAGAGAGTTGATGCTTGTTCTGAAAAGAAGTCCACAAATCATATCCCCTGTGTTCAGTGACCATGCACTTTTTCCCTCCAGGGACACCAATCCTGACCCTACATCCAATTCCAAGTGACAGCACAACCAAACCAGGAGAAAAGACACTCTCAAACTGGGATACATTTCCAAAAGTGATTCAGTAATTTATTCTGCTAGTTCAGTATTCCAAGTGAGAACTTCACCCTCTATCGGGAACCCCTAGCGCCTCAGCAAAGTGCCTTCCAGGGGCACTGATAGAGAGTGAAGTTCTCCCTTGGAATGCTGCACTATCAGAATAAATTGCTGAATCACTTCTGGAAGTTTATCCCAGTTTCAGAGTGTCTTTTCTGCTGGTTTGTTTGCACTGTTACTTGGAATTGGTTTCTTATGTGTTCGGCTTGCCCCCATTACAGCACACCACTGTCTCCTGAGAACAGAGTTTGAACTCTGTTTGGTACTGAGTCTTCATCCCCCTCTCAGAAATGCTATTTAGAGCTGTTATTTGTGCTGTTCAGTAACAATAACTTTAAATTAGTAATGCCCAAGCCCCCATGGAACCTAGAATTTATTGACTTCCCCAACTGAATTTGGGTATTCTCTCCCCAACCACACAAATATGGATATTATATTCTGAAGTTGCGCCCAGGTTGATGTCAGTTTTGTGTTGGTAAGGACGAAAATAAATATAATAATCTGGGGAGGTTATTCATGCTAAGAGATTCTACACTTCCCATGAGTGACAGTAGCAGTGAGTCCCAACTGTTTAAATTCTTTGAAATATCTGCTATGAGGGGTGTATAATTAGTGATTTTGAGCCCTTCTATTTAATGGCTTGTTGTATTTTGTTTACCAGGTAGGGTACAAAAGGCAAGTGGAAGCCAGTTAACAGGTATGACCTAAGGGAGAACAGTAGACATGAAACAGTTTAAAGTGACATCTGACAACAGGAATCTGAGGAGCAGTGGAGTAGTATGAGTAGGTAGCAATAAAAACACAATCAAATAAAATACAGAGCAATATAAAGTAATATATAAAAATTAGAATTAAATAAATATAAAGCTCCTATCTAATCCAAAGATCTTAGCCTGGATGGTTTGGACCATAGCACCTAGGACCCTAGTACCTCACCATTTTGCTTCTGATATTGCTGTCTCACTCACCCACCTACTTAACCTTTCTTTTTAATTTGGCTCTGTTCCTCAATCCTGGAAGATTGCAAAGGTCCTCCCTCTCCACAAAGGCAGTGATCCCAATTTTCCTGGCAATGTTTGAGTTGACTCCCTTCTTCCTATTCTTATGATGCTGCAAGAGAAGTTAATCTACACTCAGCTTTCACACTTCCTGTAGTCCACCAACTTGCTCTTACTGTTATAGTCTGGGTTCTGTAAAAACATGCCACTGTTTCATCTCTCTTATGTGTTACTGACTCTATCCCAAAGGTGATGTACTGAGGATGCATCACTGCCGCCATCTTCATTGAACCTTCAAAGGCCTTTTTTTTCCTTTTTTCCATATAGGTGTTTTTTCTCCCTGTAGCAGGACACGCACTGCATCAGCCCTTGTCCCCATCCATTGCAGCTGTCTCCAACCGCCTTCTAGGTTGGAGGCCATTTCTGCTGAGGGTCCCTTCCCCCAATAGCAGGGCCAGGAGGGTAGAGCCATCCTCCCCGCCCCATGCTCATGCATCCAGAAGTGCCCCAGACCTAGAGTGGTGGATCGGGCTTGTGGCCGGATGGACAGGGCTTAATGAAGCCAATCCTCCACTTTTCCTCCTTTTTCTTCCCTCTCCAAGCATGAACATGCAATAAGCACATTGTGTGAGTTTTACCTCTGCAGAGACACCCCCAGTGCTCTGAACATGGGGCCTTCCACTAGATGTGACCTGCCCACACCTCCCACTGCATTCCTCCAGGCTGCAGTCGAGCAGTGGGCCACAGAACACCCCATCCCTGAGGGAGGAGAGCAGTCCTTTGGTCACTCAATTCTCCCTGCTCTGGTTGACCCCCAGCAACCTAAGCCTGTTCCAGAACCCAGGTCACCAGTGTGGCAAGAGGTGAGGTGCTTTACAGTACATCATTCCTCCATGCCACTGGGCCGACCCTTGCAAAGGACTTTAGCAGGGTAGCTCACTCCTTCCTTCTGGGTAAGTTGAGAGGAGCTGGTCTCTGTTTCAGTCATCAAATGGTTTGGATCCTTCCATTCTAGCCTCAAGTCAGTCCAGGTTAGAGATGCCCCCAAATACAGCTTGCAGTTCCCCAAGACTTCATACTGGATCCAGTCTCGTTCTTAATTTTCCTTTATGACCTTCTCTCAGTTTGTGTCAGCCCACATATTCAAATGTATGCAGATAATACTGTACCTCAAGCCTCAAGTGCTTCAGTCTCTGCCTGGGAAATATCGCTTCACCGTAACTTCAGTAATGTCCAACTCCTATTCCAATCATGCCAAGTCCAGGTCAATACAAAATAGACAGTGTCTATGACCTTTGGCACAAGCCGCAAGCTGGCAAGGCTCCCCTTCACACCCCTCTAGTCTTTTCTACACTAGATGGCAACCTTCTTGATGTTGCTCCTCACTTCAAGTACCTAGCTGTATGACTAGATGGAGGATTTGAATCTCCACTCCAGTTTGGTGGCCTCTTCGGCAGTAAGGATTGCTTACTACTCTCAGTCCACCTCAAACAGGTCACCAAGATAGTGCTTCTGATGCTTGATTATGTGGATTTGGCCTACAGTGTCACCCCATCTCCTCTCTTATCATTCTCTATAATGCCTTCTACCTTTTCACCTCAAATTCTCCGTCTTGTAACTATAATTTCTCCCTTTACAATAACCTCTCACTTCCACCTCTATCCTCCCACTACCTCATTCACTGTGCATGTTTACTTTCTAAATTTAGCTTTTTGTCTCTTCTTCCTTACTTCTACTCTCTCCTCTTTCCTATCCATTCTGCCACTATGCATTTCACTCTAAGGACTGTAGCACCTTCTCCATTTCTTACTGCAGATTTGTTGCTGATAATCTGCTTTCTCCTCCCATCCTCCTTCCATCTGGAACAACCCCCCCACTTCATCTGCCCTCTTCCTATTACTCGCTCAAGCATCAACTTAAACTTCGTTTTACTCCCTCTTGCTACTGCCTGGCCCTTGCTAGTCTGTTCCATGCCCTCACCCTTCTCTTTGACACTTTGTGGCCTCTGTGCTCTTTCACTTAATCTAAACTTGGGCTTTGAATGTCTTCTCATGTATGGAAATTCCTAAATACTCTTTCTTAACCCTTTGCTGATGGCACCACAATTATTATATATTTTGTTGTACTTTTTTTATTGCCAGTACAACTCCATGGTACAAACTGTCTGAAAATCTCTGACTGTATATACAGTGAAGCCCGCTATGATGAAGAGCAGTGTCACAGTTTCCCTGCATGACAAATGGAATTAGCTTCCATTGAAACTGTCCTGCAGTAACTCTCCTACAGAATTTTGTAGAATTGGGCTTCATCCTGGTGAGCTTCATTGTATTGCAATGGATTGTTCATTTTGCCTGCTCTTATTTTTACTGCACATTTTGTCCGTGCCTTCCTACTGTTCATTTATACACCAGACATTTATATTTTAAGTGCACTGATTTATATTAACTGCACTTCACCACTAAGTGTATTTATTTCTCTGTACCCCTTCCCTGGGTCACATCTCGATACAAGCCTTGACTCAGTGTGACTTTCCTGTTACTAGTTTTCAGTAAAGAAATATATATCAGGGATGGGAAAACTTGCAAGGATTATCACAGATGTGCAAATGCGCTTCAGTACAAGTATGTAACCCCAGCTTGGATTAGGTCAGGGAGGCTAAGCAAGGTGCACAGGTGTGAGATAAGTAGCAAAAACTAACATGTGCAAGAGCAAGCAGGTGAACTCATTGGGCAGGATTTTCAAAGTGTGGTGCAGGGCTTGTGCCAAGCCCTGCACCATGACGCTTAGGTTCTCACAGTGCACTAACCCCGTTGCCACAACTTCACTTGATTCCACAATCTCAGGTGCAGTTGTAACAGTTTTCATGATTTATGGCTGCTTGAACTAAATATCTGGTGCAAACTCCACAAAATAGCCACCCAGGATTGCTGCAAGTTAAATCAGAAAAAGTTGGTCCAGCTTGCAGTAATTTCGACATGGGATAGAAAATCCTGTTCTATCTCTGCAAGCCCCATGCACCATATTGTCGGTGCACCCAGGGATGCAGCAATCCAAGCCTTTCCAAAATCCATTGTGTTTCCTTTGCCCTCCTTTGAATAACTCAGGGGAGGGAAGGCTATAAAATGATTTTAGAAGAGCCTTCCAGTACCTTAGAGCAAAAGGTAAAGAATACCTGTTCACCCATCATAGCGTATTAGGAACTAGGAGGAGGGATGTGTCAGAAGATCTAAGCAAGTAAGCTAATTGTCAGGGTCCTGAATGGGACTGAGCAGTTTGCTGTAGCCTATATTGATGCTATAGGCATATTTAGCTTGACATGGGATGAACACTTCTCCCATGTGAGGGAAGTCCTGACCAGACTACTGGACCAGAACTGGCTACCAAGCCAGAGAGGTGCCAGAAAGTGATGTCAGAGGCTCCATACTTAGGACATCATGTTGAAGGGAGGCACATCAGGCATGAACTAGTTAGGGTTGAAGCATTTCAGAACTGGCCAACCCCAAAAGTAAGAGGCTGGGGGGAGGGAATGTAAGATTTTATCTAAATTGTATGCCATTTGGTCTCATTCTTATCTTTGTTATTGATGACTAATGTATCTATAATCTACTAACTTTTTTGAAATATTGTTCCTTCTTTTGGTGTGTTAAATAAAGCTTATTCAACTTGCAAAAAAAGTAAGAAGCAACTGAGGGCATTTCTGGGAACTGTGCGGTACTAGCATAAGTTTGTTAAAAAAAATCATAGTCCCATTGCAGCTCCTTTGACAGAACAGTTAAGAAGCTACCAAATAAGATTCAGTAGGGTACTGCTGAGTGGCTGTCTGTCTGTGCTCTGTAACTCCTAACATTCTGCACAGATTTTCCCCAAAATATTTCTCCAATTCGCTAATTTTGGAGATAACCTTAACTATTAGGAGAATCATAACTTAGTTATTTTAGTTTGCCTCATCAAATGCTTTGATAATGCAGTGTGTTATTTTTAATTATAGCCATAAAGTAAGTAGAGTAAGTAGGCAGTTTGTATAGTCAGTGCGGGTTAGCATAGGCAGGGAAAAGAAGTGAGTGTAGATTTTTAGGAGCTAGCTTTTTGTTTTTAGTCAGAGCCCTCTTACCTTGAATTCGGAAGCCCAGAAGATTTGGGTGTTTGCTGTAATACTGGTTTGCTACCTGTTTAGGAGTTCATAAAGTGCTGTTTCTCTTTTTTCTATTGGCTGGTCAGAAGGAAAGGAGTATGACCAGGCACTGAGTCCTGTTTAAAAGGGGCTTTGATTTCTGCCAGGTGCGCTCCAGCTGAAGAGTGTTGGAAGAGTGTAAACAGAGAGACTATTGTAGGGGGTGGAACTGATGTTCAAGACTATTTTTTGGACTGATCCTGCTGTGGGAGTTTTGATCTTGGTGTCCAAGCAAGGAAATATTGCTGAACTGTGTTCCTGGTTCAAGGATGAGTGTGAAGCATGAAATATTGCCATCCTCTAGCCTTGTTCATCAAGAGTCAGCTAACATCAGGGGCCAAACAGGACTTGAAGTTAAGGCCCAAAGATGATGGTAGTCAGTAGATCTGTGAACTGACTGGGGATCTGGTGACTGTATCAGGTGCCAGACCTAGAGTTTCAGTGGCTATCTTCAGATTGTTGCTGATTCTTGAATTATATCTGTATTCTTATAATCAGATTAGGACTACTGGATGGCATAGTTTCTATTCGTGCTGGATTCTGATTCCTCCCCCCCTTCCAGATTCTGGATTTATCAGAAAGTACTGTTATTACAGTGAGTTGGTAGTGAGAGAACCACTCACAAAAATACTTTGCTCAGATTGGACTTCCAGCTTACAGCTGTGAGACAATTGTTAAAAATCTGAACAAAAAATGCACCCCCTTCTCTTGCAGTGGTGTGAGCACTATCAGAAGGTTCCTCTAGTGACTCTGCTCCTTTGGACTAGCTACTGAAACCTTCTCCTGGCATACTTTTCTGAACTTGAATAAATCAAGGATTCTCCTTATCTACTTATTTAGTTAAATCACTTTTAGTTGTTTAAGTTTTGGGTGTTGGGAAGCTTGTGGGTGGGAGGAGGTTAGATAGTGCATGATTGTATGGTGGTGGATGTGTAGTTTAACCTGATTGTATTTATTGTATGGCTGGTGACTGAGTGATTAGTTAGGATTTTATAGTTAGTATTGTTATATTGTTTATTTTTATTTGCTTAGTTGGTTTAGTTGTTTTAGTATTATTTATATTATTTACTTTGCTTAATTGGACTAGCTGGTTTAGACATACGTAGGAATCTTGGGCCCCTCCAAATTAGTTACCCGGAAGCCCTGTTGCATGACCTCTGCACCTTTTGTGATCTCTCCTCCCGGCTGTGGCTATAAGACATTGCAGAGAGGTAGGTATTTGTAGGAGGCATGGGGGTCTGTGACAGGGCTCCAGGGCTCAGTGGAGCAGAGGGAGATTGGGTTGATAAGAGGCTGAAGTCACCCTAGGAGAAAATGGAGCCTTGAGAGAGGCCTGATATGTTTGGTCTCCCTTCCTAGGGTTCCCACCAGACTGTGTGGGCAGGCAGCTAGAGGGCCTACAGCCTTCATTGATCCCCTCCTGGCAGTGTTATGCAATGCCAGGTCGATGAGAAATAAAACTACAATTATGTCAGATTTGATTTCTTCAATCGACCTTGTGTGCATCACAGAGACCTGGCTGGGGGATGATGCATGTCCAGTTTTGGAAGCATCAGTCCCTGCTGGGTACTCTGTGGTATGCAGCATGAGAAGGAATTGCATAGGTGGGAATGTAGCCATCTGTTTTAGATCCAGTCTGAATTTCTCTGTGCACCCACTGAGTCCTACCTCATCATTTCAATGTATGGCAGAGCATGAGGGTCCAGCTGTGGGCTGCAGAATTCTCCTGGTTTACTGCCCTCCGGGGTTGAGTGGAGAATTCCTGCAGGAGGCTGCAGACTTCATCACCGACAGGGTATTGGAGTCGTCCAGATGGCTTATTCTGGGGGACTTCAATACCTATGTCATTGATGAATCCTCCCAACTTGGTTTTGACCTCCTCCAGCTGATGACATCACTGGGCCTTGCACAGGCATTTGCCTCTGCAATCCACCATCATGGCCACAACTTGGATTTGGTATTCTCACCGGGTCTTGAGGTCACCGACCTCGGGATTGATCAGGTTGCTTGATCCAAAACCCTGTATGGTGACATTCTGATTTGGGGCTCCCCCTGATGGCCCCTCCCCTATTGAGATGATCAGCTATAGCCCTTTAAGGGAATTGTCCCCAGAGGGACTGATGGCGGTAGTTGATTTTTCTGGTGTTCATGCTGTTTGTGTGACTAGCTTGGGTGAAGTGGTGGCAGCCTATAATAAGGCTGTCTTTGGGGCACTTGATGCCATTGCACTGGTCTGTATATGACCCAGGTCCTCTTGCCGGAGATCCCCATGGTATGATGGGTATCTCAAGGCGATGAAGACCGTGGGTTGGAGGTTGGAGCATTGCTGGCATAGGACTCTGCCAGTGGTGTATAGACTGACATTGAGGAATCACTATGCTGATTATCAAAGGGTAAGTGATTGTAAGAAGGCAGAGTTCCTGTACAGTGAGATTGCTGCAGGGGAAGAACAGACCAGCTCAGCTCTTTCGGACTGTGGACAGACTTCTTCCTCCTGTCTGTCTACAGCTGAAAAGGGCCTTTTCAGTAGCACTTTGCAAAGAGTTTGCTCTGTTCTTCTCTGACAGGGTATCCTCTATTAGGGCCGGGATCTCACCAATGGGTCTAGATCAGTCCAGCAGGGTGGGGTCTGGGTGGAGCAGGGTTACTACCATTGTGTGGGCAGAATTTTGGCCAGTGGAGGTGGCAGAGGTCTCTAAGATGATTTCAAAGCTGTGTCCCACTTGCTGTGAACTGGACCCTGGCCTGACATCTCCTAGTGGGCTGCGCAAGGCTATCGGTCTATTGTTAACCAGAGTAGTCAGGTGTTCACTTTCAGAAGGGGTCTTCCACAATGTCTTGAAGGAGACATTGGTGAGGCCCTTTCTGGAAAAAAAAATCCCTTGACCCCGATGTCCTGCCAATTATAGACCAATCTCCAACCTTCCATTTCTTGGGAAGGTTGTTGAAAGGATAGTGGCTCTGCAACTTGAGGAACACCTGGAGACCTTTGACATCTGTGATCCATTCCAGTCTGGATTTAGGTTGAGGCACAACACAGAGATGGCACTAGTCTGGGTACATAATGACCTCCTTTGGGCAAGAGATTGAGGGTAGTGGTCAATTCTCATTCTCCTCGATCTGTCATTAGCATTTGATACTGTGGACCACACTGTGCTGTTGGATAACCTTAAAGAGTATTGTGGACTCACCGGTATTGTCATCAACTGGTTCAAATCCTTTCTCTCATGTAGGAGGCAGAGGGTAGTGATGAGGAATTTCTCCTTCTCCCTGATGCCCCTGACCTGTGGAGTTCCTCAAGGTTCAAGCTTCTCACCTATGTTGTTCACAGTATACATGCTGCCTCTGGGGAAGCTCATCAGACAGTACAATCTGGGTTTTCACTGTTATGCAGATGATACTCAGCTGTACAAGTCTTTTGTACTAGGGACAAATGGTGCCACTGAAGTGCTGAATAAATGCCTAGCCACGATTCAGGACTGGATGAACTCTTAACTGGCTGAGACTTAACCCAGACAAGATGGAGGTACTGGTGATTGAGCCGGGTCATGGGTGTGATAGGGATGCCTCCGGGATGGCGACAGGTTTGGTCTTGGGGTCAATCCCATTGATGGCATCCTCTAGGGTAAGAAATCTGGGTGTTATCCTCAATGACAAACTGACATTTGAAGCTCAAGTGTCGGCTATCATCAAAAGTAGTTTTTACCACTTGAGGAACATTGCCCAGATTAAACTCCAGTTTGACCTGAGGACCTGCCATCACTAGTGCATACCTTTTTAACATCCAGACTTGACTACTGTAATGCTTGCTACCTCAGGGTCAGTGGAGGAAACCTCTGCCAGCTACAGCTAGTGCAGAATGCAGTGGCCAGGCTGCTGATGGGGCTGTCAAGGTCCTGTCATGTGACCTCTGTCCTGTGGGGTCTGCACTGGCTGTCATTCAGGTGGAGGATTCTCTTCAAGGTGGCCTTGCTCACCTACAAGGCCCTATACAGATCAGGTACTAGCTACCTGTTAGACCTCCTTTCTTTTGCTGCCCAGCCCACTCCCTTCATTCCTCCACCAAGGGCCTCCAGTCAGTTCCAAGGACCAGACTGAAAACCTTGGGTGATTGCTCATTCGGGGTGGCCGGTCTGGTACTCTGGAACTCACTGCCAATACCTTTGAGGGAGGCTCCAATGGTAGAGGTGTTTAGGAGAGGCCTAAAGATTCATCTTTTTAGCCTAGCTTTCCCTGCTAATGACTTTTAACTTACATAAAAATCTTTAATTGTCTTATTTATTTCTGAACTGTCTACATAATTTGTATGCATTACCACTCTGTTTAAATTGTTTAAACTCTTTTACTGTATGGTGCCCAGAGCCTCCATAACTGGGCACCAAACAAATGAAATATTACTAACTTAATTACACTATGAAGTGCTGTGAAATGTACTTCCAGCAACTGAAACTGGCACTGGGCCAAGTGCCACTACTAGCATGCCCAGATTATAATTTGGGGTTTATTGTTCGGACAGATGCAAATGACAGGGGCCTGGTGCTCTGCTCTTCCATGTGTCCAGGGATGGGATAGAAAAGCCAGTTGTATTCCTCTGCCAAACGCTGTTACTGAGGGAATTGAATGACTCTACCATTGAGAAGGAGTGTCTGGTAACTGTCTTGGCAATCAAAAAATTCCACCCATATCTTTATGGAAGGTCATTCACAGTGGAAACAGACTGGTTGCAGAGAATTAGTGGGCAAAATGCCAAGTTGTTGCACTGGAGTATCAGCCTCTTGGACCATGATTTTACCACACAGCATCGTAAAGGAGTGCAAAGTGCTAATGCAGATTGACTGTCTTGCCAGTATTAATAAACAAGTGGCTAGATAGCCTTCATGAAGTAGCTATTTCTGGAACTCATCAATATGCAACTTCATTTAAAGGTTGGGGGGGGTGGTATGAGATGACCACACTACTTTTCACTGGTAGTCTGAATTATTTTGCTAACTTCTAGTTTCATCTCTATATAAGTGTGTGGGCCAGGCTGCCTTACTAATCTGACAAGAAAACTGGCCTATTTTGGAGATTTTAGCAGCCAAACAGAATATATATTAACAGGAGCTCAAACCTTCATTATGGATGGTATCCTGAAGGTGAATGAGGTCATTAGTGTTGAGTGGGTCATAGACATCCTGGACTCCATTTTAAAAAGAACCCTAGATTGGTGCAATTTATGCCAAACACCCAGCTACAGCAAACTCGGGGTATGTCAGGGACCCTGCACCAGATTTTAGGAAAAGAGGGGTCCCAGTGCCAAAGTCCCCAAGTTTACTGCAAGCTGACAGCTGCGCCAACTATGTGGAGCATGAGAGGGGAATGCCACAAGCCACAGAATTGGCTTGCAGCAGCAGTGGCCAGCTATGGTGACTCACCAGCTGGTCAATCTGCTGGCTGGCAGGGTGTCATTCTAAGCATGCCCAGACTCGTAGTTGGGACAGGTCAAGATGGTAGGATGGGGTGGCAACTTCCCCTGATGGGGCAAATAAATGGCCACCACCTGTCGGTGCAGGTCCTTGTGGGGGGGCAGATGTACTAGTACCACCCTGGGGGGTTGTGGGCTCATACCTTCCAAAGACCAGCGGCCACTCCAGTGGTTGTCTGGCAGGTGTTGGGGCTATGTGGGTACCTTTCCCAGGGGGAAGAGGGTCACTCCCCACCCAGTGATGGTTCTGGGAGTGGGGTATGGCAGGTTAGACCAGCTCCAGGCTGATCTAAGTGCAGGGTCCATGTGCCCATAGGGAGGCTAGCAAAATCACTCTTTAGGGGATACTGCAGCACTGTCTCAGAGCAAGTCCCCTTCTGCCATGGTGCACTGGTGCGGTCATCACAAGAATAGTGCAAGCCTGGTTGGCACAGACAAACCCCAGTGGTGCAGGATTGCTTACAAAATTGGGACTGGCACAAGGTGTGGTGCAAGGAGCTCTTTGCTCCATTTGTCCTTTTTGCAATCCCCTTGCACCAGTCTGGAGCTTTTGAAAATTGGGCCCCTGCCTTGACCTAGCCCAGCCAAAGTCTTTCAGATGCTGAATCATTTTTCAGAGGAAGTTGTTTCCTGAAACCTAGGGTGATAGAAAATGTCACAAGGTAGACATCGCCCAAATTCCAGGTCTGACTTAGCTTCAGCCAATTAGATGAACTTGGTACAGGAACGTGATGTTACAGCCTCATTCAACCAAGGCACTGGGAAGAGAGAGAGAGAGAGAGAGAGAAAGGCATAAATTCTGCAGCACACTTTTATCAGCCTGTTTCTCTGTCAGCCTGTTCCAAGGAGGGAACCAGACTGTGTGTCTGTAGAGAGTCTTGAAGAAACAGAGTAGTGCAAACAATAAGGTAAGAAGACCCTCCAACTTGTAGGGAAGATAGAATTGTTTACCAGCACAAGAGTGCAAGCTTTCTATTGTAATCCTGTTATTTGACTATGTGTAAAAAGTGTATATATCTGAATATTATTATTTTGCTTTTAGCCTTTTTTTTTTTTAGTTTTTGTTGACAGGGTAAGCGCACTAGACAAATTCTGCCTATTTTCAGGCACAACCGGGGTGGGGGGGGGGATACAGATGAACGCCAACTGACCTTGAACCAGATTAAGCTGTTGGTGGTATTTTTAGTGAATGGGGGGAAATTTGGCCAGGGCACCAGGAAAATTCCTTTACTTTTGCTAGGGGTCACTGTGACTGGTGCTGAGATGGTCAGTTGCTCTCCATTAACAAGGAGGAAGAACATTTGCAGGGCCGAGGAACAGGTGTCCTCCCAGGCCTATTTGCCTTTTGAGACCATTTCTCATCCAGAAAATGTGATAGTTCTCAAAGTAGTTTGTATTGGCAATGGAACACTTTTCAGATGATTTGAATGCTCACCATGTTGAGGAAATGGATGCACGGCAAGGTCTAGAGCCAATGGATAGTATCCAGGATTCAGAATCTGCAGAGGAGCTGTGGGAGAGACTGCAAGAGGAAGAGTGTCAGTTCCTGGAGTGAAGAAACCTTTTGCAAGCAGCTCTGGAAGAAAGGGAGCATCAAAAAGAAATGGACTGGGCGGTATGGGAGAAAACAGATGCCGACAAGTAACCAGAGATACTGGAGGAAGGACACCATGAGGCAGACACAGATATGGGCAGACAATCGCAGACATCGGTTGACAGCTCTCCGAGAAAGCAAGTAAGCATTGTATTACTTGTTGATAATTTGGATGGGAGCGTGAATGTGAAACCGCAGTTAGTTATGCCAGAAAATGAAAACAGTGCTATGTATGTAGATATAGCGACAACAGAGAGGCCAGGAATGTCAGATGTACCAGCTTTTACCACACACAATATTACTTTTACCATAAGAGTATCCTCAGGGGGGTACAGGGAAAAAAAGTATGTCGAAAGAGGCTGTAAACAAATTAAAGAAAGGGTGAAGCCCCTTGAAAGAAGGTATGGGAGACACCAATATACTTATGCCTACTACAAGGTCTGATTTAACAAACCAAGACTGGGTCACAGAAGCTATACAGGGAGCAGGCTGGGTGAGAAATCCAGAAGAGACAGGATGGGATGCAAACATGCCAGTTGTGTTTGGGGGTACCCAAACCTCTAAGGAGAACTCTGGGAATGGCACCGCAGAAATACAGATTCCTACAGATAACATCACTCCAGGACAATGCACAACAGATCTAAACGCAATTCAGGACACACACACACACACACTGATATTATTACTACTATTAAACAATTGGAAGGAGACACACAGTCACAAAACAGTGTGGAGATTTTGGAACAGGTTCCCCCCTCTTCCAACACTGATGTCATACCTGGTCTTGCACAAGACATGGATGAGGAACACCGGGGGGGGGGGGGTGGAAATACAAAATAACTTTGCAGCAGAAAAATGGAATTCAGAAACATCTCCCTATCAGTTTCTATTTTTAGGCAGGGATTGGGGAGTGATCTTCTACCCGGGTCAGCCGAGGGCGTGCTACAAATGTGGGGATGTAGGCCACCTCAGTAATGCTTATGAGAAACAGAGATGTGGTTTATGTGGAGAACTAGGCCATATAGGGGTACATTGTAGGTAACCCCCAAAGTGCAATCTATGTGATGAAAATGGACATACTTTCAGAAACTGAGTTTGGGCCTCCCATAACAGTATTGATCAAACTGTCTGGGCTGAACAGGATGTTTATGTGGCAACAGCACAAAAAGAAAAGGCAAGGCTTCATGATCTTACAACTCAAATGGCACATCCAGATCCTAAATCACAGGAGAAAGCCAGAGGCTTGAAAGAAGCTAGAAGAAATGTCACACGTGCAAGTGGGAGGGCAAATGAAACAGTAATGCACCCTGGAGTACAAAAGGAGACTATCTTGGAAACTACAGCAGAAGACTTAGGGGAGATGCCAACAGAACTGAATCTCCTGTGCAGCCTAAAGCAGGCACTACTGTAGAACAAGAGATTGAGGTCTTAGAGCCCGCTGTTAGTATGGAGACAGGCAGCAACAGTACGAACAATATGTTGCCTCCTGAAAAACTAGATTCTTCCTTTACAAGGGTCACTAGATCCAAAGCAGGACTCAAACCTGCAATGGGGCCATGTAGTTCTAAAGAAAAGCAACCTGTACTTACATACCACACTTACGAAGTGTTGATGAATATACAAGAAAAAGACGCTGGAAGGAAATCTGATGTCTCTTCTATATCATCCTCAGAACCGGACGGTTCTGGAGAAATATCACAGAAAGACAAGATAAAACTAAGAAAAAGGAAGAGAAACAAATTATATAAAAATAGAGTGACATTTACTTACTACCCAGTGTAATGCATGCTAACCTTCTTTTTATTACCTCCAATGTTAATAGTATCAAGTCCCAAGAAAAGAGGCAGGTTACTTTTGTGAGTTTAAAAGAGGGGGAGGGCATGTTTATTTCTTACAGGATATGTGTTTACATAGTACCCCTGAAATTGCGCAGACACAAAGAGATTGGGGATGGGGCACATCTTTATGGTCAGTAGGAGAAATACCTTGTTCAGGTGTAGGAATTTTATTTAGGCAAACATCAATAAAAAATGTTAAAGTCCTAGATACACATACGAACATACATATGAACATACGAACAAGCCAGCAGAAGAAGGCCATTTGGTCTATCAAGTCTGCTGGTATTGCAGGGTCAACAGCTTGAGCTAATGTCCCTGCCCTCCCTTCCCACTCCTCCCATCCTCCTTACCCATGATTCATACCTTCCCCCTATGCCTATCCAAGCCTCTCTTAAAGCTGCTCACTGTCTTTAATGAGATGACCTCGTCCGGCAGCGCATTCCAAGTGTCCACCACCCTTTCTATGAAGAAGTGCTTCCTGACATCCCTCCTAAACCTCCCACCCCCCAGCTTAAGACTGTGCCCCCTCATGATATGGTTGCCAGTCAGCTTAAAGAGTTTTCTGATCAACATTATTTATCCCTTTCAAGTAATTAAATGTCCCAATCATGCCCCCTCTCTCTTTCCTGTCTTCCAGGGAGTACATGTTCAGTGCCCTCAACCTCTCCTTGTATGCCCTGCCCTGCTGACTGGCTATCATCGTTGTAGCCCTCCTCTGTACCTTCTCCAGTAGGTTAATGTCCTTTTTGAGGTGTGGGCACCAGTACTGAACTCCATACTCTAGGTGCGGCCTTACCAGTGACCTGTACAAGGGCAGTATAACCTCCTCTCTCCTACTACTGATCCCCCTAGCTGTGCATTCCAGCATCTATTTTGCCTTTGCTGCTGCTTTCTTGCACTGCGTGGAGTGCTTCAGGTCACTAGTGATCATCACTCCCAGATCCTTCTCCTCCTCTGATGCAGCTACTCGGACTCCACCCAGGTAATACTCTGTCCTGGGATTCTTGGCTCCAATATGCATAACTTTGCATTTCTTGGCATTAAAGCCAAGCTGCCAGATCCTGGACCACCTCCCCAGCTTTTTCAGATCTTTCTGTAGGTCCCGTATCCCTTCAGCTGTGTCCACTCTCCCACAGAGCTTGGTATCATCTGCGAATAGGCACATTTTGCCTTTAATGCCATCCCCAATAACATTGATGAAGACTTTGAACAACACTGGCCCCAGCATGGAGCCCTGTGGGACCCCACTGGTTACCTCTCTGGTGCCAGATAACTCTTCCCCCACCACCACCCTCTGGGTTCTGTCCCTAAGCCAGTTTTCCACCCATCTGGCCATCTTCTTCCCAACTCCAAGATCCACTAACTTCCTGGTCAACCTTTTGTGGGGCACAAAGTCAAAGGTCTTACTGAAATCAAGACAGAGGATGTCTACTGCTTGGCCCCTGTCTACTGTCTTAGTAACACAGTCAAAGAAGTCAATCAGATTTGTTTGACACAGTATCCCCCCCATGAACCCATGCTGCCTCTCATCCTGGAGACCATGCTCCTCCAGATATGCCACCAACCTTTCCTTTAGTATGGTCTCCATGAGCTTTCCCACAATGGAGGTCAGACTGACTGGTCTGTAATTCCTTGGATCATCCTTGGGACCACTTTTGTGAAGGGGCACTACATATGCTGTTCTCCAGTCCTGTGGTACCATGCCTGACTCTAGTGAACTATTAAATAGGTCTGCTAGTGGTCCTGCCAGCTCCTCAGCCAGTTCCTTTAGTACCCTTGGATGTACTTTGTCCGGGCCTGGTGATTTGTCCACTCTCAATGCCAGTAGAACCTCCCTCACTCTATCCTCCTCTATCACTATGTCTGTGTTTCCCCATCCTGCCGCTCCTCTTTTCCCTCCTGAAGGCACCGGTCCATCCTTCTCCATGGTGAAGATGGAACAGAAGTATTCATTTAGTATCTCTGCTTTTCCTCCATTATCCTCCACCCACTCCACCCCTTTCTTAAGCCTAACAATCCTTTCCTTCATGTCCCTTTTCTTACTTTTATAGTGAAAGAAAGCATTCTCTCCATTCTTAATTCCTTCAGCAATTTGCAGCTCCTTTTGTGCCTTTGCTTGCCATAGATACATAGACAGTGTCGGCAGATAAGGGCCTATGGCCCACCCAGTCTGCCCATTTGAGCTTGTAAGTTCAGTTTATGTTTTCCTAGAAGTCTGTTGCCCCTTACCCCTGACCTCCAGAATTCCTTTATGTCTATCCCATGCATTCTTAAATCCCGTGATTGTTTCAGCCCCCACTACTTCCTCTGGCAGGGTGTTCACTTGTCCACCACCCGTTCTGTGAAGAAATTCTTCCTCACGTTTCCTCTGAATCGTCCTCCTCCAACTTCATCCCATGCCTCTAGTCCTGGAACATCTTTTTCACTTAAAATAGTGTGTTCCTGCACCCTGTTCCTCCCTGTAAGATACTTGTATGTCTCTATCATATGCCCTCTCTCCCTCCTCTCCTCCAGGGAGTACATGTTCAGTTCCTTCAACCTGTCTTCATAGGACTTGTGATGCAATCCATGCACCATCTGTGTTGCCCTCCTCTGAACCATCTCTATCCTGTCTATGTCCTTACATAGGTATGGTCTTCAGAACTGTACACTGTACTCCAGGTGGGGCCTCACTAGTGTCTTGTATAGCGGAATTATGATCTCCCTTTTCCTGCTGGTGATGCCCTTGCCTATGCATCCCAGCATCCTATTTGCTTTACCTACTGCCTTGTCACACTGTTTCCCTACCTTGAGGTCATCAGAGATGATAACCCCAAGATCCCTTTCCTGCTTGGTACATGCTATATCCTCACCCCCAACTGATATAGTGTGTCAGGGTTTTTGTGCCCCATATGCATTATTTTGCACTTCTTTGCATTGAATTTCAACTGCCAAACCCCTGACCATTCTTCAAGTTTCTGCAGGTCCCTTCTCATTCTGTCTACACCCTGTGGTGTGTCTACTCTGTTACAGAGCTTTGTGTCATTGGCAAACAGTGAAATTCTGCTTTCTAGGTCCTGTGCAATGTCACTGATGAAGATGTTGAATAGAACTGGTCCCAGCACTGATCCCTGTGGTACCCCACTGGTCACTTTTCCCTCTGTGGAGTGACAGCCATTTACCACCACCCTCTGTGTCCTGCCACCCAGCCAGTTACCTACCCACCACACTACTGTCCTGCCCACACCCATTTTCCCCAGTTTGTGTAATAGTCTTCTATGTGGCACACTGTCAAAGGCCTTGCTGAAGTCCAGATAGGCCATGTCCACTGCCCTCCCCTGATCCACCTCCCTAGTCACCTAGTCAAAATTCAATGAAGTTGGTCTGACATGACCTCCCTGGTGAAACCATGCTGCCTTGGGTCCTGTAGTCCATTGACAACCAGATATTCCACCAATCTCTCCTTCAGTAGTGCTTCCATGATCTTCCCCACTACCGAGGTGAGGCTGACTGTCTGTAGTTCACTGCTTCCTCTTTGTTCCCACTTTGTATAAGGGACTACATCTGCTGTCCTCCAGTCTTTGGGTACCTCCCTGTTTCCAGTGATTGGCTAAACAGGATAGACAGAGGTTCAGCCACCACCTCTCTTAGTTCTTTAAGGACCCTGGGTGCACCCATCTGGCCCCATTGCTTTATCAACTCTTATTATTTCCAGTTCCTTCAGGACCCTTCTCGTGTAAAGGGACTTGTGTCCATTTCTGCACCATTCTCACTCCTTGTACTCCTTCAGACCCATTACCTCCTCTTCCTCAGTAAAGACTGAGCAGAAATACCTGTTCAATATGTCAGCTTTACTGTTGTCATCCTCCACGTGGCCCCATCCTCCCCTTCAGTCTCATATCCCTCCTTTGCCTTTCTTTTTTCACTTATGTACCTGTAAAAGGTTTTGTCCTCTCTACCCACTGATTTTGCAATGTGTTCTTCTGTCTGAGCTTTGGCTTCCCTTACTGACCTCCCTGCCTCCCTTTGCTTGTCCTGGTACTTCTCCCTATCCCCTTCTGCCTGTGTCTTTTTGTATTGCCTGAATGCAATCTTTTTGGCTTTCGCTTTCTTTGCTACCTCTTTGGAAAACCATAATGATCACCTCTTCCTTTTCCTCTTGCTAACCTGCTTAATGCATAATTCTGTTGTTCTTGTAATCCCCATTTTAAATACTGCCCACTGTTCCTCAACCCCTGATTCCTGCCCCATTCCCCTTAATGACTCTTTCAAGTATCTCCCCATTTTCCCAAAGTCTGCCCCCCTAAAATCCAGGATACGTGTTTTTGTGTGGTTTGGTTCTGCTCTTTCTGTGATTTCAAACCACAATGACTGGTGGTCACTGTTCCCCAGGTGCTCCCCCACTGTTACCCCCATCACACTGTCCCTGTTTGTGAGCACAAGGTCCAGTATTGCCTTCTGCTGAGTTGGTTTCATGACCAGTTGCTTGAGGAAGGCACCCTGAAGGGAGTCCAGGATAAATCTGCTCCTAGTTGATGCTGCTGCTGGGATGCTCCAGTCCACATCTGGAATATTGAAGTCTCCAACCAGTACTACCTCACCCTTGTCTGCCATCCTTTGCCAGACTTCCTTACTTGCATCACTAGCCAACCTTGGTAATTTTCCCTATCCACTTCTGTCTTGGTCTTCCTGAATTTTCAATTGGCCAGCCTCAGCCAAATCATGCTTTTGCTGATTGATGCTCAAATAAATGGGACCACTTATAGACATATAAACATATATGCACCACAGTCCCAGGCACAAAGAGCAAACCTTTTTAAGTAATTGAACCCTTTTTAAATACTGCAAAACTAATTTTTTGGGAGGATGACTTTAATTGTGATCTGAGCCATAGAGATGAGGACATAAAACTGACAAAATTAATAGCAACGCAAATGCTTTACATTCCATCCTAAATAAGAATTCCTTGAAGGACGTGTATGAGATTTTAGGGAAAAACCCCAATACATACCTTTCACAAAGGACAACTGAGCATGAGAACTGATTTTTTGGTTTACTTCAGAGAGAGTCTCAAGTAAAACAATACAAGTCCCTCTTTGAAGACATCACACCATTTGGCACTCAAACTGGAAATAGGGTCACATCATAATATTACTGTAGGTAGTGGATATTGGAAGATGAATACTTTCATGCTTCAGGATGAAGCCTATACTACAGAGATACAAGACCTAATCAAAACTCACCAAGATGTTAACTTTCTTTATGACAGTCCAATCTAATGGTGGGAAGATACCAAAAAAGATATTAAAGAATTAATGATTTCTTTGACAAGTAAGGCAGCTAATCAAAAGTATATACATTACTTAAGTTTAAGAGCAAAATATTTAAAGATTGTAACACAAATAACACAAACAAGGAAAGATATGACAGAAACCTTAACTGCTATAAAAGATAGCATGTGTGACTTCTTAAGAGACCGAGAACGTATAGTAGGAATTCACCAAAAACTTACAACAAAAGGCAAACGAGTCATAGTTAACCCCTATGATAAAGAACTACAAGGGAAAGGGAACACACTTATTACATTTTTAATGACTGAGATGGGAGATATCGCAGTAGAGCAAACAAAATTCAGCAGGTAATACAACAACATGTCTGTAGCATTTTTAAAGATCAGGACACTACTGACATAAATGAGAATATATTCAAAAACTTAGATATTCCAAATATTACAAAACAAGATAAAGTAGCATCAGTACAGCCATTTACTGGTGAGGAAATAAAAATGGTGATCAAAAGCTTATCAACCAATACTACACCCGGTATAGATGGAATACCTAATGATTTTTATAAATCCTTTCATAGACTTATTAATACCTATCTTGGAGATAGTTTATGCTGCTATACAAGAAGAAAATAGACTGTAATAGTATGAAAGAAGGGATTATGATCCATATATATAAAAATGGGGATTCACAAAATATACAAAATTGGAGGCCACTGACTTTGCTGATATCAGACTATAAAATCCTGACAAATATTTTGGCAGTACACCTGGCAAAAATGGCACAGATAGTTGTTTTGGACACACAAATGTGAAATCCTGGGAAGAATTATCTACCAAAATTTACTTTGTGTAAGAGAAGTAGTGGAACAAGGACAGAAATTGTATTCTGAAGGATACCTTCTGTGCATAGATCAAGAAAAAGCATTTGATTCCATAAAACAGAAACACATCTGGCGTGTGTTACAAAAATATGGGATACCACAACAAATGGTGGATTTTGTAAAGTTATTATATGAAGAAGTACAAGTGACACTCCTGGTTAATGGGCATCTTGGAATTCCTGTCTACACAACAAAAGGTATGTGGCAGGGATGCCCCTTAAGCCCACTTCTATATACTGTATATTTGGCTTGGATCTGGTATTAAGATCAATTGAATTTGCAGTGAAAATATCACCTATGGTTAGTAAAACAGGGGCTGTACATAAAAATGTTTTGAGGTATGCTGATGACTGTGTACTGAGAGTAGCTTCTGCAGAGGACAGATGGAAAGCATTACAGTTATTTGCTGGAGTAACAGCTGAAATAGGGATAAAAATATATTATTTAAAAAGCAAAGCACTGCCACTTGGGAAAGCCCCAGAAACACTTAATTTTCCAATCCCTGTGATACAGGAGCCATTTCGGGTTTTGGGCTCCTATTTGAATCTCGAGAAGCGGAGCAACAAAATTGGGATATAGGGTATGACACAGCTCTGCAAAAAGTTCAAACCTGGTGAACTTGGAAAATGACACAGAAAAAAGGGTTCACCTTATAAAGGCATACATTGCACTTCTTTTTTTACACATAACACATGTATACCCATTACCCTATGCTATGCATACACAAATTCAGGGACTGTTCTTCTTACTTTTATGGGGAGCAGACATAATCCAGTAAAAAGGGCACACACATATAGATCATGGAAAGAAGGGAGCCTTAGTATGCTACAGCCTTTAGTTTTTTTTTTTTCCAACTTTTTTTACTCTAATATTAGACCATTACTTTTAGGAATAGAAAGCACAGGGATTGGGACTATGCAAGAATGGAGTGCAGGCTTTTTGATGGCATGGGGTAGAGTGAAATGGCATCATATGGACAATCTCTTACCTTTGTATGTACAGACTACTTTAAAATATGTTAGAATGTAGAAAATATAACTTAGTTGTTTTCTAAATCTATCAAAAAAAAAAACAATTTTATAACCATGTAGTAGCCAAATGTTATGTTGAAGACCTAGATTTTGTACTTAACCCTGTGGTAGACTGTCAAAAATAGTTGGAGTGAATGATTGAGCCCCAAATTCCCTTGAAAATGCAAGATATTGTGTGGTTATGTGGCCATGATTGACTGAATGTCAAAGGCAACCAAAAACACAAAAGACATGAGGAAAGAGTGTGTATCGAACAAGGCCAAGACACAGTAGAAACAATACAACACATATTTTTTGAGTGTACGTATATTTAAGGTTTTTGGTCTGCACTAGCATCTGTTTGGAATACAGAAGTATTTTCTCCCATGACTTTTGAAATCCTAGTACAAGGACCATTAACTGAGCATTGGGGTGAATGGAGAAAAAGTACAGTTTATATGAGATTAGCTTGCATCAAATGGGCAATTTGGCAGGCTCATTGCAGAGAGTTTTAAAAAATGAGGAGGTATGTTTTAAAGATATATTTAAAATACAGACAGAAGTAGACAAAATGTATCTGTATGAAAGAAAGGCATTGAGAGAATTGGTATGTGATTATTTATGGGAGGGAATACATTGGATTGGTTGACTTCGATATCATGTTTTTTTTTCCTTTCTTCTTTTTTCTTTCTTAAATCAGTACAGCACTCACAGAGATGAAGTAATAAGGATAGTGCATGTTTTTTCCTTTTCCAGACAAAAACAGAGAATAAAGGGGAAGCCAAAGAGAAGGCTATACATCTGTTTAGAAATATAGGTTTTGTAAGGTATATTGTAGGGATAGAGGTTTATGGTGGTGGGTTTTAATTTTTTCTTTAGTGATATATGATTTATTATGCATATGAATATTGCTTATTGATTTGTTGTTGCCAAAATCGAACTGTTGTTTTTTCTGTATCTTATGTTATTCTTGAGAAAGAATGTTTTTGAGTTTTGAATATAAATTTCCCCTACTCTTTTTCAGAAATGCCATGGGATCTTTAACATCCACCTGAACTACCACCAGAACAGGCAGAAGGGACCTCGGTTTAACATCTCATCTGAAAGACGGCACTTCAGGAGTGCAGCACCCCCCTCATGCTGCAATACAGTGTAATTATTCGGATTTAATGCAAGTGCCTGGTGTGGGGATAGAACCCACAGCCTTCTGATCTTCCAGCCTCAGAGGTGAGTGTGCTACCTGTTGAACCACTGACACTGGTATATATTACTGTTGTATTTGGACAACCAGAGTTTAGTACTACAGGAGCTATATTTCTAAAGATTAGAGTACCTGCTGGTTTGTGGCTGCATCTCTGAGAGAAGGGTACCTGGATAAAGGACTGCATAGTAAAAGGTCTCTGAGGGAGTAGTGTGTCCTACCCAGAGCAGAGACCCTCATTATGGAGAGTCTAAAGTGTATATGGTAGTTTAAAAGGGCTATCAGAGGTCTGGGGTCTGCACTTTTGCTAAAGAGGGGACATTGTTGTGCCTGGGTTATATACCACCAACTGACCCACATGTAACCATAACCTTTTACACCTATAAGTATTAGTGCCTTACCACAGACTCATAATATTTTACCTATATGATATGTTTCTGCCATATATACTGTTTCTAGTTTCCATATATGTTCTTTATTCTCACAATCACTCATATTCTGTAGTTTTCCACTATTGTGACACATTGTGTGCTTTTGTGATTATGTTGCAAGTATTTCCAGACTCACTGTCTGGAAATAAGAATTGATGACAAGTTGTTGACTATGAATTTCCTATGTTCAGAGAGTCAGAAATTCTTCCTTACTTTGCAACCTTATTTCCTATGTAATTGCCCAAGGGAGTTGCCTTATTTACATGCCTTATCCAGTGCTGTATGTTTATCATATCTGTAACTGCACTCTTATCAATCATATATAATTGTATGCACACCAGCTCCTCAAAGAGAAAGAGACCATACTCGAGGAATGGTGGGAAATCAGCTCCCTTGTGATTGCTTTGCTTTACTTGTTACAGCATGAGTATAGTAATAAACTTATTTTATTACTTCTACTTGTTGTTAGTTTCTTTGTTCAGCATACCATGCAAAGAACCTAAGGTGTTATCTTTTCACATATAACAAATGGTGAGTCAGCCTGTCTTGGTTTTGTCTGGCAAAGAATAACACTCATTTTACTTAGTGATTTGAGTTCTGAGATGTGACTTTCCTCAGAGGCAAGTAGCAGTGGGTGTGGCAGCTAAGGGACTCTGCTGTAATATGCACAGACCGCTATTCCCCTTGGGCAGAACTTGGCAGCTTAGGGTCTCTGTGTGCAGACTGCTACTCATTGTTTTGTGAATTCCTCCTTCACAGATGCCATCCATCTGTGTGTGTTTGGATGCTATGGTTGCAAACACAGCAGTTAACCCACAGAACTGTTTAAAGATTTCCCTGCTTATTGAGATGTCTAAAATATGCACAGAGTTGAAAGAAGCATATTGGCTTATCTCATTGCACGAGGTGCATGGGACATGCTTATAAAAATATAATTAATTAAAGATGTTTTGGATCCAGTTACATTGATCTGTGTGCAGTATATTGAACTGAGACAGTCAACTACGATGCAATCCACTAGAGGACTGCTTTGGAGGCTTTCAAGCCTAAAAGGGTTAATGGCTATTGACCAACAGTGGCTGAACCATCTAATAAGTTTAATATAGACTTCCATGAGGAATGTTTCTCACTAATGTGATTCCCAGACCAAACATTTGTCTGTTCTGACCCTGAAGATATTTTTTTTTAAATGTAAAGAACATCTGGCATGGTGTTGACCCTGTCCTTGTGCTTTGGATTTGTGGTGAGTACACTTTAATTATAGATGTTGGTTGATCCACCTTTCATTGCATTCTATAACAAATCTAAGTGTAAGCAGTTTTGTCTATACAGCTGTTCCTTGCTACTCACTTTAGGAAAAGGACTACATTTAATAATAGTATGCCATATCTTGTTATGTATTCTCTGAATGCTTAGTTTACTCTGCTAAGCTGAAGAGAGTATAGCCAAGGTCACACTGCTCCATGCAGTTCAGATAATGGCTAATTGGAGAATGTTCAGAACAGCAGCAACATTAGTGTATTCTGTAATGAATGTTAAGGTTTAATGGTATCAGCTTCATTAACTATAATGATGTGTTTGATTTTAAAACTGTTTTGAAAACAGTAATTAGTGTTAGTTGGGACATGAAAGTTAAGTCTGTCTTTTAGTCTGATTTTGTCACTTGGCTTTGTTCACTTGTGTTACTTATTTTTGAATTAGAAGAATCCTGTATTACTTATTCAAGGTTTGCCTTCATCTGTGACGTAGGGTTGAATAATATGCTTTTGTGCCAAATTATGCATATGCGATATCTAATTATCACTGCTACCAGATATCAGAGTTTCTACCTGTTTTTTCTGAAGCTACACTAGGGTTTTTTTATGTTGTTTGTAATGGGGAAGATCTTTTTGTAAAATGGCCGATGCCTTTGGCTTCTTGCCAAGGACATATTCTGGACTGCTGTGCTGGTACATTGTCTGCAAACTTTCTATCATTCAGATGAGTGGTTGATTTAAGGTTGAAGTAAAGGGACTGGTGTCCTTAATCTTGATTCAAGTTAATCATAGTTTGTTTGCAAAAAATAAAATAAAAATAGAAGCATTATGCAAAAGCTTGCAAAGGTTTTCTATTTTTTTTCTTCTCCTTTCCAATATGCTGTCATGGGAATCATGGTGGTTCATCAGTTTTGTTTTGCTGCCTCAGCCAGTGGCTAGACAGTGTTCTTTATCTGTAAGACCTCTCATTCAACATGGTGTCCAAGGACACTGCAGCTACAGCTGGGTTTTGTCCTAGGAACCATTGTTTGCCCAGTGTGTGATCTTTGGCAAGTCACTTGACCTCCTTGTGCTTTTGAGCTGTACCTGTTTTTCAAGCTCACAATTGATGTACCTCCTTAATTAAATCAGTATTTCTTAACCAAATGTAATTTTAATCGGATGTTCACATCAAAAGTACTTTTGTTAAAAGTTACTTTTTTCCCATCCTCCTTATCTGTATGTGACATTAGGACTGCAATTGTTTTTCTCTCTGGGCTTGCAGCCTTAAAGCTGCTTGCTATTGACAAGCCTGCCCTTTCCTACGTATGCCTTCCTTTACGGAAGATCTCACAGCTTCTTTGTTCTTGTCCTGTATCACATATCCCCATGCATCACACAGTGATCAAAAAGGATGGGGGGGCTGATCACCCCCAACATTTGTAATAAGCCATTTACTTTAACAAGCTAGCTACACAACTTACACTGCCACAAAAAGTATTATGTCTGTTTTGGGAGATTTTACCATGTATCTTACAGGCCTAATTTAACACCCTTTTAACAATTTTGTATGTACAAAATGCCAGTATTATAACTTGTGTTATTTATCAGAAAGTTGTGTGTGTCGATGACACATTTTAAAGTCAAATTCAGAGAATTAGGGACTCCTAAGACTCTGACATTAATAGTTTATTTTATTTTCAGGAATTTATCGGAGTGTAATGATAGCTACAATTAAATAACCTACCCCAAGAGTGGTCAAATGCATACGTCTTTATTAAAGTTGATATCAGTATCAGCATTTTGAAAACCAATGCCAACTTTCCACAAGGAGAACGCTCTAAGTAAATGAGATGTTTGCGTTCATGGATTGTGTTTTAATTTTTCTCTCTCTTACAGTGATAAGACTATCCTTTACAAGTAACCACTGGTAATGTATAAGTGTATTTTAACCAGAGGCACGATTTCATTATAATGTTATTATAGTTTGAATCATGGTAGGATACTATATGGCCCTTATTATTTTTTTATTTTAATTTTCCAAGTTGGGTCAAAATCATCTGTATTTATTCAGCTTACAATCTTCCAAGTGATGACTGATTGGCAAAGACAGTTTGCTAATATTTTTGTGGATGAATATCCACACCTCTGTTGAGAATAAAGTGTTCTCTAACATTTATGCAAACACCTGTTACTAGTCAATTTGATAGTATTTATTGTTGTATAGTGAGGCATCTGCTCCAGCATTGGTCATACAGTATCCTATTATCTCCGTGCTGCCTCTTTCACAGAGGAAGGAGCTTGGGAGGAGGGGAGGGCATCAATTGTATATATGCCCACCCTCAGTAACTGATCACTTACATTAAAATCTATTTGCACAACTGGTGTTCCCATAAGGGGCAAATAATTGTTGGGACAGTTAATGACATTGTTAACCACTAACAAATCATTGCATGCCTATTTGTTTAGCAAATAACAGTCTAGGAATGGTGTCAGCTGTATATGTACTATTTAATACAGGCTGTACTCAATGATAGAAGGCTTTTACGGTTCATCAGTGATGGGTGTGTATAATGCTGCAGCTGCTATCATTCTTAGTGTGTTTCATCATGTCTATGACATTTCCATAAATATGATATACTGTAAGCCTAGCCTCCTGAACTATACAAGGAGCTCAAGGGGGGAGATTGAACCATGCCACCTTACAGTACACCTACAGTGGTGGCAAATAAATAAAATTCCTTCTGGTTCTGACTGAGCTACAGCTAGCAGATCGAGAAATGAGGGAGGTAAACCCACTGTCCCTCCAGTAAGAGCACACAAAAAGAAAAATATGTGTTTGCTAATAACCCATGTGTTGGTTACATGTTAAAAATAAAATATATGAAGTTCTCTAACATTATAAACCAGCTCAGCCTCTCTGCCTTCCCAGTGTGGTTTAGCATAACCATACACAATCTATTTGCAAATGGTTTTATGCCAACAACCAGTACCAGCCAGGTGCAAGGGCCTTGGCCCTCAACAAGTAATCAGCTGAGCTGGGGGGGGGATGGACAGTGTACATTCCCATATTCTTTCTTTGTCTTTTTAGCCCCTGTAAAATACATTATTATTTCAACAATCATTCCTGGACTCTGACGACCAGCTTCATTTTAAATGTGATCAATGTTTAAAATGTATTTTCTGCAAGGTGCTTAATATAACTATTGTTTCACTGTGATTATGTCATTGTTATAGCTTTCACATATTGTAGTAACTTATCAAGTATAAGCTCAGTAAACTGCTCCACATCCATGGATGTTTTGGGGTATTAGACCCATCTGGTTGACATCTGTCAGATCCACATGGGGAGGTACCAAGTACCAACCATTTACATGACAAAGTAGGTGTTTTCACAAGCTGAAATGTCCCAGCCACACCCCCATAAATGATTATTTCTTTCTTATAGGTTATGTGCTACCATTCATACTGCCAAACAAAAGGGATCAGCATTGCTGTCCCATCCAGATTCATTACAACATGATAACCATGAACACCTGGACACCCTTAGTAGTGGCCCCTAACCAATCTCACAGAATAAATGGCAGACTGCTAGCAATCAACAACAAATCCCTAAGGCCCACCTAGCTAATGGCACACTCCAAGGTAGGCCCTACACCAGAAGGTCACCCACTGGCATCCTGTCTATATGCCAGGCCCAAGCACAACACACAGGTTTCTACACCTGTACTGTACTCATACATCCATAGTATTGTACACCTCATTCCCTTGCAAGCACTGCCATGTTTCCAACTGTTGTTACCCCAACAGAGAAAAAGTCTACCCAATGTTCCAAGCATAAACCCAGACTGACAAGTGGTCTGATTGCTTCATCACTCCCAGGTACCCTTGTATATATTGTGTAATACACACATAATATGGCAGAATGTAAATTCTGCTTCAATACAAACACTTCTAGGTTTCATAGCATCATGTTGGGAAGCAGTATAGTGCAGTGGTTTAAGGCTCTGAGCTGCAAATCTGGTGACATCCAGCAGACCAGACCTGGGTTTGAATCCCACAGCTTCCACTTGCATACTGTGTGACCCTGAGCAAGTCACTTAACTTCCCTGTGCTCCCAGGTCACTCCTGTAAAAAAGCTTTCAGCTTAGTGTGCTACTCCTGGTTAAACAACTAAAAATAAAATTAAAAAAAATATCACCTGACACCTTTGCATAGAACTGATACATACTCAAGACCCAGTATCAGAGCACCACACTACTGACTACCTAGGAGTATTTCATCCTAAACAACAGACCTAACAAAAGGGACATTTTCAAATCTCACAGGTGCAACAGGCGCTATTGTATACCCCTGTGTTACATGGTGTTAATGGCATACTGCCATAAGATAAGGGCTCAAAGTGCATATAACAAGCATAATATTGCACTTTCATTTCATGAGATAGGCCTAAACTAGGCCAAACATCAACTCATAAGTAGGGAAACTATGTTTTTTTTCTTTCCCTGTTGTCACAACCTCTTCTGAGACTTGGAAACAGGGTGTACTCACAGATGAATAAAGGGTATATTCTTATTATTGGACCTCAACCTGCACCACAGAGTGCATAGCCAATGCCATCACTTGTCTATGTAGTACCACACCATAATTAAAAGCATTGCTTATAAACATACCATTTTCCTTTTTCCTATTAACAACTATATGTGTGTTTTAAAATGAAGTTTTTAACAAAGTTTTACAAGTTTTTAGGTTTCTGCAGATTGGTACTGGTAAGATCTTCAAGAAACACATGCAACTTTTCTTCACGGCTGGGTTTCCAAACTTGGCTGGCACCTCATACGAACTGATTGTTCTTATATGGACGGTGTTCTTGGTTGCTCTTTCATGAATTGTGTTCTTTATGAACTATTAATAATTGTGCAAAATGTGCTCTTTTTACAAAAAGCTATGCCTGTGTGTGTGTGGCTGTTCCATTGAAACTTTCAATGGTCAATCTCATGCAACCCTTGCCAAGGCTTTTCTCAATCCAGCCAATCAGCAGCCAGCTTCATGTACATTACCTTTCTTACTGTGTTGGTACATGTCTGCACAGCCCCATGTGCCATGTATGCCCCATGGGTTACAAACTTTCGACAAATGACATTTCCAATGTAACTACACTGCTTTGTGGTTACCAACTTGAACCTTATGGACTGGTTCCTCTTTAAGGACATCGTTATTAGATTCTCCAATCAATAACGTATGCCGCCATCCCATATGCCGCCATTATCTGCCTTTTCAGCTCTCCATATGGACTGTTCTTTATGAATGGACAATGACTTTAACTCTGTTTTTACAAACAATGTTCTGTGATAATACACATCAACAATTTTTCACATACACATAGCCACTGTGACGTTGACATACCTAGTTTCTATTTTGTATTTTATCATCTGACCAACTGTAATTACCTCTGTGTCGACTCCTGTATTGGATTACTTTCACAGTCACCCTGTCTGTATGCTATAGAAATGTAATTAATTTACATTACGAGTTTTTATGTACTTTGAAAAGCAGATGTTCAAATCAATGTTTTAAAGTTTGATAGTAATTTATATCTTATTTTAACTCATCCACTACTAACCCCTTTGCTGTCTGAGGCATACTTTTAACCAGCATCTTGCATGGCTGCAGTTCTTTTACAAGGCTTGCACCTCAAACTTGTTGATGCATTAAGATATACCATTACTACACCTAACCATCTTCTTTTGGTTGAATTGCCCTTTGAGCAAGGCAACAAGAAGGGGACTGTTATGCCTGGGTTATATACCACCATCTGACCCACATGTAACCGTAACCTTATACACCTACAAGTATTAGTGCCTTACCGCAGTCTCATAATGTTTTACCTATACGATATGTTTCTGCCATATATGCTGTTTCTAGTTTCCACATACATTCTTTATACTCATAATCACTCATATTCTGTAGTTTTCTACTATTGTGACATGTTGTGTGCTTTTGTGATTATGTTGCAAGTATTTCCAGACTCACTGTCTGGAAATAAGAACTGATAACAGGTTGCTGACTATGAATTTCCTTTGTTCAGACATTCACAAATTCTTTCTTACTTTGTAACCTTATTTCCTACGCAATTGCCCAAGGTAGCCACCTTATCTACATGCCTTATCCAATGCTGTGTGTTTATCATATCTGTAACTGCACTCTTATCAGTCATATATAATTGTATGCACACCAGCTCCTCAGAGAGAAAGATACCATACTCGAGGAATGGTGGGAAATTGGCTCCCTTGTGATTACGTTGCTTCACTTGTTATGACGTGAGTATTGTAATAAACTTCTTTTATTACTTCTACTTGTTGTTACTTTCTTTGTCCCCTATACCATGCAAAGCACCTAAGGTGTGATCTTTTCACATATAACAACCTTTACAGCATTGACAATGGTCCACACAGTCTTAGTGGCAAAGGCACTGGGGACTGCATGGTGCTGTGACCGCCACAGTCATCATTATGTAACACATTCTTTCTTTTGCTATTTTTGTATCCCCATTTTGTCTCCATGAGTCTACTATCCCAATGATGGGACCACCAGTGTGCACTGTTCTGCAAGCCAGGAAACCTTGTGAGCCACTGCCTTCACATTGATGCCAGTGCTACTCTTTGGCCAGTCAGCATGATGTGCACAGATACCAGGCAGACCACTTCCTCCCTACCTCATTCCCCCTCTTTCCCTCCCTTCCTCCCCTTCTTCCTTCCTTCCTTCCTTCCTTCCTATGTCCTTCCCTCCCCTTTCCCATACTTTTTTCCTTCCTTGCTTCCTTCCCCCTTCCTTTCTCTCTCTCTCTCCTCCCTCTCTCCATCCTCCATCCTCCTTCACTCAATCCTTCCCTCCCACTCTACCTTCTTCTCCTCTCTTTCTCTCCATCTCACCCTCCATCCTTCTCTCTCTCTCTTCCCCTTCCTCTCTACCTCAGTCTCTCCTGAACACTCTCCTTTCCTCCTTCCCTCTCTCTCTCTCCCTCTCCCTCCCTTTCTCCCTCTCCCACCCTCACCCCTACCCTCCTTCTTACCTCCCACCCAGACATCATTCTTTCTTTGCCTCCTACTTCTCCTCTTGCTTCTCCCTATATCCTACTCTCCCTCCTTCCTGTCTTCCTCACTGTCTTCTCCTCCACCTCTTCCTACCTCCTTCCTCTTTCCTCTCTCCCTCCCTCCCTCCTCCTCTCTCCCTTCCCTCCCTCCTTCACATCCATTTTACCTCCCACCCTCCATCCTCTCACCTCAAACTCATGGCATCTCTCCTGCCTGCTCTCCTACTCTCTCCTCCTCCTTCCCTCCCTCACTCATGATTAGTTTAGCAGCTATGCTGTATGACATGCCAACTTTCCAGATAAAACCAGTTTAGGACTCTAAAGATATGTACACTATTCCAAATGCAACAAATACTATGATTAAACCAGTGGTTATTCTCTCTTTAACATTTTGGATTTAACATTTCAGCAGTTTGTATTTATTTAAGGTTCCACAATGCAATGGCCTTCATTTTGCACATCATCTAGTTTGTGAGAGAGTCTTAGGGTGAACAACAGCAAAACATTATCAACACAAAATATGAAATAAGAAAAAAGCAAATTAAGATACAGGGAATACATGTGGTAATAGTATATAGGAGAAGTTTATGCAAATATGAGAGCACCTCAATGGTAGTGCATGAAGTGGGCAGAAATCATGAAGGGCAGGTCTTGTTAAGTAAAAGTCAAAAGCCAATTGGATACTTGGCAAAGGTGGCTGACAAGAGGCATACGAGGACTATAAACTAGCTGAAGCATGTGTAGTTTATGAAGGTAGTACATACAGCATTTGTGGATGTTTTGAAGTGTTTTATGCTAGATGGTTTGTTTTCTCACAGAGCAACTTCTAACTAGAAAGAGTGGCTAAGAGGATAATTTTTGGACACCTGTTCTTTACTGGTCCCAGAGACATCTGCTATACTGTAAGCCCTTTATGATTGGGGTGCTAGTGAACCACCAACTAAGATGGCTGCCAGATTTGAATGCTTCAGATACCTCACCTGCAAATCCTGTGTAATTCTTTGCTTTATAACATTTTGCTGTTCTTCTGCTAGTTTCAGTAAGCTTGGCTGTGGCTGACTCAGGATAGCAATTTTGCCCCATGAAGAGGTTCTCTGAACATACAAGGATTATTTGCAGAAACACGCATCACGCCTCTCAGCTGCATTGGTATGATGGGCATGAGCTCAGAATTGATGAGCCAAGACAACCGAGGGCACATCAGACTGATCTCTGATATGAGAGCATTAAAATATACTGCTCAGCCCACTGCCTCAGAAGTTGGTTATCTGTAACAATGGATGAGTCAGGCAGAGATGCATGTGGCCATGGCTGAGGAGGCTGGCAACAGCAAGGAGGACAAACTCAGGGAAAAACATGTCATGATCTGTCTTTTATGGGACAGGGTGGAAGACTTGTAGATCTGCAGTAGATGCAACAATTTGTGCTATGCCAGAATCACAGAAAGGCTGAAGATGGATCACATCACCTGCCTGCAAAAATGTGTTGCTGGTTTTGTTCTTCTGTTAATGGCTAACTCCACTGGATAAGGAGCAGGCCCAAAAGACTTTGGATCCTGCCCTGAAGCTGGTCCATTGCTTGACACATTCTTATGGTTTTCTATAAAAGAATAAAACTACAGATGGCCAGACTGAGTGGTCTTCTTAAAAAGCAGTGGCACATGATACAGGCTTTCCAGGATTTTTCCAAAGTGGTGGTGTAGCATAGCTGGGCATTTACCAAAGCCCAGTGTGAGCTTATCAGCCTGGCAGTGCAGTTTAGTATGAAATCACTCGTATCTACCATAATGGGATGCTGCACAGTTTCATGTTGCCAGTGGCTGCTGATGACTGCAGCCACCACACTTGGCCCTCTGTCCTAATGGCACCTCTGCTGGGAGTTTTCCAGATCAGATAGCACTCTGCTAACCAATGCCCAATGGACACAGTGGAGGCCATGACACTCCCATTGGACACTCACTCTTAAAACAACCCTTCATCACCCCATCAGATGATGTGCATGAGCCATGGCAGAAGTTGTCAAGGAGTCAGAAGAGGAAGCACACCAGGTGGTGATGGCAGGGGGACCCCTACCCAACCACCATCAAAAGAATGAAACTGAAGTCAGAGCAGGTGCTCCATGGCTTCCTCCAACAGTGTGGCCATGATCAAGACATGGAACCTGTTTCAAGCACTAAAGGATGGTGCACTGGTCCATGTATTAGCCTAATTTGGGGAAGGGACCTTCCACCTGGCCTGAAAACTTGCAGAGTTTATCCTATCATGGATCACGGTAGCCATGACAACTTTGGTTTCACACAGCTATTTCTCAGTGAAGGACATCCATCTTCCACCAGCTGCTCAGCTGTCACAACCACCCACAGGTAGTTAGGAGCACTGAAGGCCTATCAAGAAGGGATGAGCCCAGGCCCACAGCATAGCTCACCTGGAAGTTTTAATGACTGTTTTTCTGTTAGCTGGATTGCAGTCTAATATTGTGAATTACTGATTAGGGTCTTTAGACTCTCCATGACATTTTTTCTTTCCCTATTATTTCCATCACTCATTCATTTTCCTTGCGTTCTCTCCCCCTCTCGCCCTCTCTCTTATAGGCTTCCTCTGGAAGATTTGCCATCAGGCCCTAATGGATGCCTGTCAGAATGATGAGAGGAACAGGGAATTTCAACACGCAGCCCAACAAATTGTGACAGTTTGCAGTTCTGTCGAGATAGGAACTGATACACTGAAGGAGAGAGGGGTGCTGTTCTGATTGGGCTGCTTTGTTTTTGGACAGAGGTTTTCTGTGGGGTCAGTGGGGATACATAACATTGTGACTCTAATGCTGGATATCATTAAAGTGTTGTATGGACTTGGTTGAGGTAGCTGGTATTGCTCTCAATACAGAATGCAGTTCTTATAAAGACTTGAAGTTAAATGATGGGTACTGGGGCTAACCTGGGAATGGTATTGTTTCTTTCTCTGTAGTGCAATGAGATGGAAGACTGAAGCTGTGAGCTGTTAGGGTAGAAGTCCTGAAGCAATGGTCTAGAGACCATGTCCTGATGCATGTGACCACACTTCTGGGGAGCACTTCTCAGAAGCCATATATTGGGGTTTTGGTCATGGTGGGGCAAATGTTGTATGCAGTCTGTCAACTCATTACCAGCTATAGGTGTGCAGAGGTCTCCTTGGGGGTGAAGTCACCAAGGACAATATGGCCGACCTTATCGCCCCATGGGAGGGGTGCAGGGGAGCAGAAAATCAAGGGAAATTAGATTTTATTCTCCACTGATTGCAGGCTACTTCATCCTTCTATTATCTTCAGATGTTTTCAATGTGGTGCTCTGGGGGGTTGGGGACTGAAATGTTTGCAATGCAATTAAGTCATAAAATGAATAAAAATCGCATTGAAAACTACACAGTTATTAATGAAGTAATATATAGTGATACCAATGTATTCTACATACATTTGGCTTATTCTTTGTTATAAAATGGGTCTAATAGCAAAGAAATGTAATAGGGTAAAACCAGTCAAGTGACTATGCATTGTTAAAGCATAATTCATGACTATCCTGGTCCTAAACCTCATTGGAACTTTTACTAGCCACATAACATAAATCAGTACCCCACAAACAGAACTGACCTTACATCACAAACATGGCTGCTACCTTTACTTACTGAACACATTCAACTTGGCCCTAAAATAAAACTACCTTAAATGAAAAACAAAACAAATGAATTACATGGTGTTTCTCTGATCATCACACTCTCCTTACACACATAAACACATTAGAAATATTAAGTACTGTTCATAGTTTTCATTACTAGTGTTTCTTTGCTGACAATAAAAATCCTCCTCCTATCTTTACCTGCTCATCAGAGAAATCTCTGAGGCTTACCCTGACAGAGAAAAAACTGAGGCTCTGGCTCCACGTGATGCCTTTGCTGTGTGTGTGTGTGTGTATGTTCACAGTATGGTGGGAGAGAGACATTCTGCCAGTGGAATTGTGCAGAATTTTGAATCCCTGGATTCCATGGTAAACATTCCATTATGTTGAATGGGGAAAAAGACAGAGAAAAAGAAACAGGATGAGGATAGGAGGCAGTAATACTGTAATACTATATATTATAGATCAAGGAAACACTCCTGACCAATCAGAGCACTCCCTTCCACTGCGCATGAGACACTCTTATTATGTGAAGAGTATCTCATGTGCAGATGCCCCGGAAGTGGGCACATTCCCAGACTTTTTTTTTTTAAACACTGGGTGCTCCCTCAATCTGTAACATTTTAATATGTCCTCCATCACCACTCGTTTTGGGGTAAGAGTGGCACTAGTCAGCTTTGCTTCGCTGTTCTTGCAGGAGCAGAACTCGCATGAAACCACTCTTATCCCACAACGAGTGGCTCTGGGGGATGTATTAATCTATAAACAAAGAAACAAAAGTGGGGAAAACACATGTTTAGAGACAGACCCAAACTGACTAAATACATTCCTGAAGTTCATAAATGCACATATATTTGAATCATATATGGAATTGTTTTCAGGAGAAATAACCCACCCCAAAAAAAAACAGCTTGGCAGATTCAAATGTTTGGAACATATTTCCATAAAAATACTGTACTTGTATTGATTTAAAATTCAAATAAGGTAACACATGTTTTTGACTTATAAAACAACATGTCACACACGGTTTTCATTGTCTTCTATTGTTTTTAGCTACCCCCAGTTACCAGAATAAGGATTTTTTTTTGTCTTCAAAGTTGAAATGGAAGCATATTTCAATTAAAGAACTTATTTTTTACCTTTCAAAAATAATTTCTTTTTATTTTCATTCATTTTAAGAAAAATATTTAGATGCCATTTTATAAGTACAAAAAGACACTTCAAGGAGTGCCATTATGGTGATATAATCACACTTTTCAGGTGCATTTAATGGCAATCACCCATATCTTGTGCCTGACAATGCACCTGAGGTGTGCGATTACAGCACCATAAAGCACACCTTGTCATCTCTTATTGCTTGCTTATTTCTCAACCAGTTAAAGGTGCCATAGCCTGAGACCTACAACTAAGGAAATGGGAGTTCCCATGTAAGTACCTCAGAAGGCTTAGGAGAATGTTAAACTTGGAGGAAGGACGGGAGGGAGGGAAGTGAAAAGAAACTGGCTAGAGCCAGGAGATGTGACTCCAGCTATATTAAGTAGTGGCTGGGTGGAGTGGTTGATCAGATGACCACTTAACCCTAGCATATTGCCAATTCACTGAGCATCTGATCTCTGATGAATTGACTCTGTAAAACACATTAACTCTGGAATTCATAGGGGGGTATGAAAATGGAGGGTCTCTTTAAGCTGGTGTCAATCATTGCATCATCATTCATATCAGAAGGATTTTCTAAATTATCCAATCCTCTCACTCTTGGTTCCGTATTTAGTTGAACGAAACATTTCAAGTTTAGCTATCTATCCCAAACTATTATTTTGTTGGTTACTTATATATAAAACCATTTTCAAAGAAGGCTGTAATAACAGCAATGCACAATATAATATTCTGTATACATACTGGAGTAATCATCATCATCCACAATAAATATTGCAGCTTATTGTTCTTATGCCACATGTTGGGCAGGGGAGGAAGGCATACAAGAGAGAGACAATACAACATGAGAGAGAGAGAGAGAGACAATACAACAGCCCCCCGACTCCTGAACCCTTGCTCCCCAGGAGGAGTCCACACAATATAATGCCACAAACAGGGGCTGCAAGAAGACAAAGAGGATGAGGAGGGCAGGAGGTGGTTGGGGAAGAAAGGGAAGAGGTTGAGGGTATTTTCAAGGACAGAAACATGTAAATGTCCAGGATCTTTA
Source organism: Neoceratodus forsteri (assembly GCA_016271365.2). Taxonomy (NCBI): domain Eukaryota; kingdom Metazoa; phylum Chordata; order Ceratodontiformes; family Ceratodontidae; genus Neoceratodus; species Neoceratodus forsteri. Next base: position 1,272,156,665 of record CM057453.1, read on the forward strand.
TTAAATGGCAGTGATGAGCCATTGGAAGATTTTGCATCAGATCTAAAACTGCTGTTTAGAGACGAAATGCAGGTTTAAAGTGCACCAACAGAAAATGTACCCACTAGCCTGCTGGAGAATGAAGGGACTTTAGTTAATTCAACAAATATCGATTGTGTAAATAATGTGATAAACTTATCTGATTATGTTTGGATGATACAGAATTGCATGTACCCTGTATTAAATAAAGGCTTGAGCTTTGTACCCACGAATAGGTTGAATGGATTTGAAACTGTTATTGTTCTCAATAGATTTGTCAGATTGTTAAACTTGAAATGTTTCTTTCAACCAAATACAGAGTCAAGTGTGAGAGATTTGGATAGTTTAGAAAATCATTCTGATATGAATGATGATCTAACGATTAACATCAACTTAAGGAGAACCTCCACTTTCATACCTCCTATGAATCCAACAGTTAGTGTGCTTATGTATGGTCTGGAGACGTACTAAATAACCAACAAAGAAAAGATGTTTTTTGGAATTTATCGACTGTGGAGAGAGGAACTCTGGATAGATTTGGAAAAAACAAAAATGTGATAGTAAAACCAGTGGACAAAGCAGGAAAGATTGTACTAATGAATACTGCCAATTACATAATGGAAACAGAGAGACAGCTGCGGGATTGCAGTACATGCAAACCCCTAGCCACCAACCCCACTGTCATGAACAAATGTAATATTGATTTGTTCATTGAAGGGGCTTATGACAAAGGGGAACTGACAGAGAAAGGTAGAATTTTTGAAAGTAAAACATTCAATATCTACTCCCTAAGATTCATAAAACGTTAAAAAAGTCCACCAGGGAGACCCATTATATTTTTAGCAGGGATCCCTAACAGATACTCTGTCACTGTATATAGATTTTTACATTAAACCTATAGTGGAAAATCTTAGATCATATTTGAAAGACACCAGAGACATTATTAGATTGATATCACCAATGGAAGTGGAAGAGGGTAGGTTATTGGTAAACCTTGATGTTGTCAATTTACATACCAACATCCCTCATGATTTTGGTTTAGAGGCTTTGTATTATTTTCTAGAACAGAGAGAAAACAAGAAACCTGACAGTCAGTTGTTATCAGCTATGACTAAATTAGTTTTGGAAAATAATGTATTTAGCTTTATGGGAAGGTATTTTTTACAGAGGAGTGGCACAGCTATGGGGCAACATTTGCCCCCAACTATGCCAATTTAGCTATGGACTATTGGGAAGATCTGGTTACATCCAGTTAACAGAACCCTTTTAGGAATAAAATAGAGTTCTGGCATCAATATATCGATGACTGTGTAATGATATGGAATGGTACTATACAGGAATTGGAAATTTTGAAAAGATTACTTAGAAAATCACTGACATAGTTTAGGTTTGATATCAATCACAGTATGGAAAGCATTCCCCTTTTAGATGTATGCATCAGAAGAACCAACACAAGTGTCCCTTTTAACCTCCCTGTATTGCAGAGACAGATAAAAATGCTCAGCCGCAGGTGTACAGTGGTCATCCATGGCACGCTGTGGTTAACATCCCCAGGGGACAGTTTATGAGTTTAAAATGCAACTTTTCCTTGGATGGGGATTTCACAGTGTGTGCGGATGAACTGACTGCCCACCTGTTAGAAAGGGGATACAATAAAATGTTGTGTTGGGTGCCAGATGAGAGGTAAAAGAGACGACAAGGGAATTCTTGTTACAAGAGAGGGTCAAGTCCACAGAATAGGCCAATACTTTAAATTTTGTTACAACCTATTCCTCTGATGCTGGTGTAGTAAGTAATATAATTTGAAAGAATTGGGACATTATTAAAGCAGAACTGAAACTGAAGCAAGTATTTGCAAACCCTCCTAGAATTACATAAAGAAGGGAAAAAACATAAAGGCTTATTGGTACACAGCATGCAACCAATAGATAAAAAAGTGTCATTTTTACACCTCCCAATCCTGGCTGCACTAGATGTCGTCATTGCAAATATTGCAATGTGCTTGAAAAAACTGTTCCTTTATTGGTCCAAGTGACAGGAAAGAGTACAAAATTTGTAGCTTTATTACCTGCGAAACACAGAACATAATCTACCTGGCAGTGTGCAGTTGCGGTATCTTTTATGCTGGTAGAAACAAACGTAAGTTAGATAGGTGAGCACATGCATGCAATTCTGTACAAAAATAAGAGATATGCTCTTGCTGCACATATTAATAGTTTGAGGGATAGTTCACAGCATATACCAAGGTTCTTAGGTATAGATAAAGTGATCACTGGCCCTAGGGGAAGGGACATAGAAACAAAGTTGGCAAAAAGAGAAGCATTTGGGATTTATAAACTAGGGGCAATAGATTGGCCAGGTATTAATGACCAGATTGAATTAGGAAGACTTTTGTATTAATAATTATTTGTGTTATTTTTTTTTAAGTTTGTGATATTAGTAAAAGAGTTAAAAAGCTTGTTAGCTAAATTTAGCTCTTCTTTGAAAATTGTTGCACCTAGAATATCCTAATAATTTGCTATTTGTTATATAATTCTTTGTATGCCTTCCTTCCCCCCAACATGGGGCATAAGAATGATAAGCTACAATATTTATTGTGGATGAAGATGATTACTCTATGTATACAGAATATTATATTGTACATGGTTATTATTACAACCTTCTCTGAAAATGGTTTTATATATGAGTAACCTACACAATAATAATTTGGGATGGCAAGACTATTCCACATATATGGAATGGCTGTATAAACACTGGCACAGGTGTTGTGGTGTATATTAACTTGATATGTAGGTACTGCTCACATTTTTAACAATTAATTAATTCAAATGCAATGTATAAATTTGCACACTAGGGGGTGCACTATACCTTGACAAAGCACTCGACCGGAGTGTGAAATGTTGGTTCGGTGGTACCCTCCCAGGGTTACACTAGTTGTACTTTTTCTGCTGTTTTAGGCAATAAATATATGTGGATGAAATGACTTTTTTGTCTGGAGACATTCTGTGACTGAGAGTGCTGAGTCCTTTCTGCTTTCAATTCCTGTTTGGGACCTTCAAGCACCATACTTGTGGAAATGACCCTTGGTGTTGCTGCTATCCTCATATTGTCTACTCCTACAGTGGGGGATCAGCTTGGTAAACCTCCTCTGACTTCTGTCGATCAAATTCATATCCTTCTTAAGATATGGACTCCAATGCTGGGAGCAGTGAGCTACATGAGGCTGGATATAGGCTCTGTATAGGGATAGGGGAACTGATTCCAACCTTGAGAAAAAGGACCTATGTACACAATTAATCAGGTGTCCAGTTTTAGTAGCCACCTGCCTACACCGGACCCAATTTTTAAGGTCATTGCTGAAATAAACTCCAAGATCTCATTCCTTCCTGACAATCTTCAGTTTATTCCTTAGAATGCAGAAGTCCTGTATGGTATTATTTCTGCTAAAATGCAGTACAACACATTTGTCTAAATTGAAATGCATCTTATTTTTATTGACCCATTTTATGATGGCCTCTAGGTCCCTCAGCATCCTGCTTCTATCCATCTCCATGTCCACGATACCACCTAGTTTGGTATCATCAGCAAATCTGAACAACTTGTTACCATTATTAATTCTGAGATTGCTATGAAGACATTGAACAATAGGAGGCCCAGAACAGATCCATGGGGCACTCAGCTAGTGACCCCTACCTCAGATGACAAATATCCATTGATTTTGACAATCTAACTTCTGTCAGATAGCCAGTTCAGTATCTATTTGAGCAATAGAAGATCAATTCCTAGGTGAAGTAGCTTTGACTCCAAAATGTTGCATGACAGGGTATCAAATGCCTTCCTGAAATCAAGCATTAACATGTCCACTTCTCTACCCTGATCTAAGCTGTGGCCAACATAATCATATAAGCTAATTAAGTTTGTTACACAGGATCTGTTACTAGTAAAATTGTGTTGTGTTAAATCAACTTGTCCTTTATCAGCCAGTATCCTGATTAGCTCATATTAATTATGCCTTTAACTATCTTGCCCACAATGGACATTAGACTGATTGATATGTAGTTAGCAGGGTTTGCCTTACTGCCTTTTTTATAGATTGGTATCACCACTGCTGCTCTACACCCGTTGTGGGGTACAGAAGCTTCTAGTAATGACCTCTGGCCTATATCAGCTATAATAGGTGCCAGTACACTTGCCAGTTCCTTCAAAAGCCTAGGATGAAGACCATCCAGTCCCAAAGATTTGTTAACATTAAGTGATAGTAATTTCTTTAGGGCATTGTTGATTGGAATAATTCTACTGGTGTCCAACATGGTAGTTTCATGTGCTGGAAGGCTAACACATTCTTCAGCTGTGTTAAATACTGAACCAAAGTAACTGTTGAATTTCCTGGCCATGTCCTCTGGATTATTTAAGCAATAAGCCACAAGGGGGTGTGGGTTATGGGGGGATTTACTACGGCTGGAGAAGTTTGCCCATGAGGTGCAGCCAAGTGTGTAAATCCTCGCCAGCCATGGTAAATCCCCTGATTACCCAGATCCCCCAAGTGGCTTATTGCGATTATACCAAGTAGTCTTTTTTAATTTTTGTAAAACAAAAGGTGGGGAAACAATATTTTTCTTGTTTGTATTATTTTTTTTCAGTTTATTGTTAAGTGGCGCCACAGAATGTAGTTCCTTCCCCTTCATGTTGCCAGCAGCAAACAGGGATAGAGAGAGAGTGCGAGACAGAGCAAGGGCTAAAGCAGTGTTTCAGACACAGAGATAGGAACAGTGAGTGGTCTGTGTGTGAGATGGAGAGAGAGACAGCATGAGAGAGAGACACTATTCAAGCACTGTTTTTATTTTGTTTTCTTTCTGCAATGTATGGAGCTGCTGTTTTATGGTCTTTGCTTAGCAGGGAAATAAAATGGCCGTCACAGGTACATGATTTCGGCATCGGATTTTTAAATTTTTTTTTAAAGATGCAGCTGGCTGGCACCTTTTGTGGTGATTATTGGTAGATTTATAATGCAGGTAAGGTGCCAGCCTGTCCATCTCATTGGTTGTTGTTCGACGTACGTGCTATAACATATGTTATCATGTCCCTAATTAGTGGTCCAATGACTCTATCATGCCCCGTCTTGTCATTGATATAAGAATAGAATCCATTGATGTCATTTTTGGTGCTTGCTAGCCTGAACTCAGTGCTAACTTTAGCTTTTTAATCTAATTTATAAGTTGTTTTAACACCAGTTTGTAACTATTAATGTTACTGGTAGAAGGATTCTTTTTCATCTTTTTGAATCTGTGCTTCTTTTTACAAATAAGTTTCCCAACACTTGTACTAAACCATATGGGTTTCTTTCCCCTTTTATTATAAACCTTTTTAGTTGGGCCATACTTGGTCTCCAGGGCTGAGATAGTCTGGGTTAGTAAATTCCAGGATTGCTCTACCTCTAGTTCTACAGTTAATCCCTTCCAGTCTAGCTTTATTAATTCTGTCCTAATAGCTACAAAATCTGCCCTTGTATAGTTTTTGTACTCAGTCATCTCCTTAGTAAACCTCCTGGCTTTATTAATTTTAAACATGATTATGTTGTGGTCACTGTTGCCCGGGGGAGGGGAGGTTGTAGTGATGTTTAAGATGTCAGTACCAATATTCGTTAAGAGTACACCCAGTATATTTTCACCATGAGTAGATAGAGTTATACATTTTTCTATGTCAGAGGCCAGTAAGACTGGTAGGATTCTGCTTTCTAAGGCACCTTTTGTCTTGTCATCTCTCCAATCTATGTCTGGCAAGTTGAAGTCTCCCATGACTAGAGATCCATCGAATATAAAATTCACTGCAAAGTTGAAGTGAAGTGGCCCATTTCACCTTGCAGAGTAATCTGCAGATTTCTCCCATTTTAGCCCATTTTTGCCAAGGTGAGATTTCGCCTGCGGAAGGCGAAATCTCACCTTGGAAGGCAAAAATATTGGCTATGGAAGGAGAAATTTCACCTGCAGAAAAACAAAATGTTGCTGAAAGGCAAATTTTGCCTCTAAAAGTGGAATTTCACCCGCAAGCGAAATAAATGTTGCCTTTCGTGGCGAAGGTTGTACTCACAGTGTTCGCATTTCATCTGTGAAACAAGCAAAATTCATGGATTACTCCACGTAGTGAAATTTTGTCACTTTGCCCACCTCTACCCATGACCAGTACATTATTGCCCTCTGCTACATCAAAAATATGTTTTATAAATGTTTCTGTGGCTTGTACAGGGTTATCAGGTTGCCTGTGAAAAATGGCTACTTTAAATTTCTTGCCCTTTAGACCAGTTAAACCTACCCAGAGTGCCTCAATAATATTACCAAGCTATATATTGGATTCATTCCATCAGGCCCTGGCAACTTCTCTTCCCTGAGTTACTCCAGAGCCTCTCTAACCCTACTGTTGGTGATCGATGGTGCTTCCATTTGTGGAACACCTTTGTCAGCAGCTTTGATGCCATTGTCTGGTACTGGGCCTTTATGTTCCTCAGTGAACACTGAGCAAAAAAAGTTGTTCAGAACAGTGGCCTTCTGCCTATCCTCCTCCACTACTCTGTCACTGTCTTTGAGTCTAACTATTCTTCCCCTTCCATTTCTTTTTTCTTGTATATATAGAAAAAAGTGTTTGTTCACTTCGTTAACCCCTTCCACAAGCTGAAGCTCCATTGCAGCCTTAGCTGATTTCACCATACTCTTTGCTTCTTTGTTCTTCTGAATGTAGGCTTCCCATGCGCTGTCTTCCTAAGTTCTTTTATAGTTCCAAGAGACCTCCCTTTTGGTTCTGATTGTGGTCCTTACCTGGTTATTGAACCATATTTTTTTTGTGTTTGTTCTCTTTGGTCACTGTTATTATGCACATCCTGGTAGACTCTAAAATGGCTAACTTAACCAGCCCCCCCTCCTTTTTCTTCCACATCTAAATGCTTCTGGATCTTTAACAGCTTGCTTCTGACTACATTCCTCATTTTGTCAAAATTGGCTCCTCTAAAGTTTAAAACCTCTGTCTTGGATTGTGATGTTTCTACCCCTAGGGCTAACTCAAACCACACAGTGTTGTGGTCGCTGTTGGCCAGTGGTTCCCCAACCCCTGTAGCCCTTACTACCTCTGGGTTAGTGAGGACCACATCCAGAATTATGTTCAGCCTTGTTGGGACACTATCTAGTTGTGTAAGGAAGCAGTTTTATAGGGCATCAACCACCTTTTGGCTCCCAGAAGAAACTGCCACTGGGATGCTCCAGTTAACATTGGGCATATTCAGGTCTACTACCACCACTGTATTTCCTTATGGGCTACACCTCTGATCTCCTCTAGGAGCTCTTCATCCCTGCCCTCAGCCTGCCCTGGAGGCCAGTATACCACACCTGTGTGGATCCCCACCCCCATTGCCAAGCTGAGTAGCATCCACAGGGATTCCATGTCCTCCTTTTTGATGCTATCTACTGGGATGGCATTAATCCCATCTTTTACATATAATGCTACCCCCACTCTCCCTTCTATCCTGTCTGAACAGGGCATAGCCCCAGATTAAAAGGTCCCAGTTGTTTTTCTCTGAGGCCCAAGTCTCCAGGATGTCACCAGGTCCACTCAGGAATCTGCCATCATTGCCTGCAGGTCACTTATTTTGTTTCCCAGGCAGTAGTGCAACTTGACCAGTGGGGTATACAAGCAAGACCTATAATATCCAGAGGCTACAGGTTATATGACAGGGAAGCAGTACAGAAAGGTCATAGTATGCTTTTCCTAGGTCCAGGAACCAAACTACAAGATGCCTGAAGTAACTAAATTTGCAACTTCCTTGACCAATCTACAAAAAAGTTAACTGCTTACAAGCAAGAGGTGGCAGATAGAAAGAAATTTACTAGAGACACCTCATTTTGCAAAATTGCAGTAGGTTCACTGTTGGGAGTATTCAGCAAGATCTAAAAGCAGTGGATGGCCACATTCTAGCTCATGGCCTAGAAGATCGAGAGGAGCACTGAACCCACAAAAACTCAGCATCGTTCACACACAGATATAAACAGATGTGTAACTTCTTTAACAGATACAGTGATACAGAGATCCAAGAAAAGACAGTTGCCAAAAGATACAAAACCAGGAAGGGCAAACAAGGAGGCAAAATAGGTAGAACATTGCCCACCTAAACTTCTATGAACTCACAATACCAAACGATAAATAATCTAACATTGAACTCTCTGATGCTCAGTAGAAATTACAGAGTAGAGGCCTTGCCTTTGTTCCCAACCACAGTGTAAATGAATTTCAGGGTTACATAGACATTAAGATGTTTTTTCACAAGCTAAGTATAAAAAGGCACATTTCTAACACAGGGTACATTGAAACTGGACAGATTCAGTCTGCTCATGCTGAAAATCTTATTAAGATCCAAGAATCTGATGTACAAGTGCTTACCAATTTGCTAGGTGGAAATGATTTGAGCCCCACAATCAGATCTGGCACACCCAACTGACATTTCTGGAGATGTACATCTATCACAAGTGGCAAAATGGTATAAAAGACAAACTCATTTCAAACCACAATCTGCTTTCTGTCCATCCACTGCCTTTTCCCCAACCTTGCAAACCTACCAGAGACTTGTACTAAATGATTTAGAAAAACATTTTAATTTTAAATGACCAACACCAAAACCCAACCCAACCAAGGAAGATGAAAAAGTATTAACTGGTACAAAATTATTTGAAAATCAAACAGGCGGATAAACAGGACCTGATAGTTGTGATGGACAAGATTAAATATGCTCAAGAAATACAAGAGCAGCTTTCAGAAACCAATAACTACCACAAACTACCAAGTGACCACACAGACCACTATAAAAGAAAAAGTAAAAACAAGGTACTGCGTCAGTATGTGGTCTGAAAGCAAAACAAAATGGTTATATTAAATGCACACTAAAAATAGAAACTAGAGTTGAAAATCTACATTTTGACCACAGGTATTCTTCAGAAAATATCTAAAAGAGAAAAAAACAAAGTTAGTGTAGAGGGGAGGCAAAATGAGGGCTATATATTTATATATATATATATATATATATATATATATATATATATATAAAAAAAAAAGGAAACTCAGGGAGAAGAAGTGATGAATGGCAAGATTAAGAGAGACTCTGTGAAACTAAAAGGTGATGATGGGAAAGACAAAGCATGATAGGAGTGAAAGAGCAGGAGAAGTCCCCAAGTGGCGACTATTTAATGGGGCCTAGTAAGAAGGCTGAAAGGTGACAAATGTGGGGTAAGGAGACAGAGGTGGAGTCTTATGGTGAAAACAAAAAAAGAAATTAAATGTGTACAGATACAAATAGACTTTAGGGAAAATAGGGGGTGGCTGAAAGATGTTAGTAGAAAATAAGTCTATCATTTAAACCAGAGGGTTGCTGGGAGCCAAGGCAGATGATCAGTATGGTTTCCATGTTTTTTTCTATGGTCAGAATCCCAGAAGCCCTGCTGAAGGACACTAACAGAAAGGTCATTGACACTATGGTCCCTGGAGATAAAGTGGGATACAATGGGTTTAGCAGTGTCTCCATTCCTGACTGCTCTATAATGTTCCCTGAAATGGTCAGCAAAGTGTCTACCAGTCTCTCCGATGTAAATGGCAGTACAATTCCTGCAAAGAATACAATATATCACATTAGTGGAGGTGCATGAAAACTCCTTGGTGATGTGAAAAACAACTGTAGGCCCCCGAATTTCAGTCACACTATATACAAATTTGCAGGTGTGGCAGCGAGTTCTGTTGCAAGGTTTGGTACCTGGTAGGGAGGAACCGTCAGGAGTAGGTAGGCTGCTTTTAACCAGGAGATTCTCAGGTTGGGTGGCCAGTGATAGGAGGCAATAGGTGGTTCTATAAAGGAAGCACCAATGCCGGGGTCAGTTTGCAAAATGGAAAAGTTACTGGTGATGATCCTGTAAAGAGAAGGTGTACGCTGATGGAAAGGAAGCACTAGTGGAATTTGCTGTTGTTCTTGCGTGACAGTATCCTTCCTGCCAGCGTCAAGGTTACAGGACGTTACTGACCCGAGAGAGTGCTCTGTCCACTGTGCTTTTAGAGTATCCCCTGTTGATAAAAAAACTATGTATTATTTGGGTCTGCTCAGCAAATCATCCTCTTCACTGCATAACCTGTGAAGTCTAAGAAACTGTGAATAAGGCAGACCATTCTTGACATGTTTAGGATGGAAGGAGCTGTGGAGGAGGAAACTATGAGAGTCAGTGGGTTTGTAATAAATTGATGTCTTCAGACCAGTGTTCTGTACTGGCAGTTGGATATTCAGAAAAGGCAGTGTAGAGGAGGATACTTCAACAGTGTATTGAAGGGAAGGATGGGCCATGGTAAGCTATTCAAGGAAGACTTGGAGGGTCTCCCTGGAGCAGGAGGTGACCCCCACACACTCATCTATGTAGTGTTTGTAGAGTTCAGGCACAGTCCCTTAGAGAAAAAACTGTTCCTATACCCAACCCACAAACAGATTAGCAAAGCTGGGACCCATCTTGGTGCCCATGGCAACTCCACTGACCTGCTGAAAAAAACTTATTAAAAGAAAAAGCATTTTTTTTCCATATCTATATATATACAGTATATATATATATATTATTTTACCTTCTCTGTACACTAACTTTGTTTTTTTCTATTTTAGATATTTCCAGAAGACGACCTAAGGTCGAAACATAGATTTTTTATTATATTTTCTATTTTCAGTGTGCATTAAATATAGCCATTTTGTTTTACTATAAAAGAAAGATACACGAGTTCTTGATTCAAGCAAAGGAAGAAAATGTTATCAAATCAAATCAAATCAAATCAAAATGTATTTTTAGAGCACATTTCAACAAACCAAAGCACATAGACAATATAAAACTTCAAATCAAATAAAAAATATAAAATAACAGGCAGCAATCACAGAACTAAACATTATCCCCCAAATGCCTTTTCAAATAAATACGTTTTTAATATGGATTTAAAAGCCTCGGTGAACAGGCACTCTCTAATCTGACGAGGTTGAGATTTCCACAGAGTCGTGGCTACAAAAGAAAAAGCCCTAGCACCTGATGTCTGCAAACAGACCCTGGGAACCTCTAGCAATCCCTCGTCAGCAGAGCAGAGGAGGCAGAGGGGGCAGTAGGGCCAAAGGAGGTCTTGCAAGTAACCTGGTCTCTGTCCGTGTAGGGTCTTATGGGTCAGCAATGTGACCTTGAAGGTGATCCTCCATCGCATTGGCAGCCAGTGCAGTTTGTGCAGCACAGGTGTGACATGCTAGTTCTCAACAACCTTGTCAACAACCTGGCCACAGCATTCTGCACCAGCTGCAGGTGACGGAGATCCACCCTCGGCAACCCTAGGTATAAAGCATTGCAGTAATCCAGATGTGAGGACACAAAGGCATGAACCAATGTAGGAAGGTCCTCAGGTGGAACAAGGTGTTTTATCCAGGCTATGTTCCTCAGATGATAAAATGAGGACTTGACAACTACTGACACCTGCACTTTTAGTGTCAGTTCATTATCAAGCACAATGGCCAGATTCTGCACCTGTTCAGAAGGCCTCAGCTGGTTACCCCCTTGCACAAGGTCAGACGGTTGTCCAGGAGTCAACTTCTCTACCCGCTGACCTGGGTCCACCACCAACACCTCAGTCTTGTCTGAATTCAGTCTCAACCAGTTAGCATTCATCCAGTCTTGGATCTCAGTGAGGCAGTTGTTAAAGACCAAGATCACACTGTCCTGTTCAGGTGCAAAGGACATACAGAGCTGAATATCATCTGCGTAGTAGTAAAAACTCAGCCCATACCACCTTATAATGTTTCCCAATGGCAACATATATACCGTGAATAACATGGGGGACAGCACTGAACCCTGCAGCACCCACAAGTCAGGGAGAAGGGGGCCAAGGAAAAAAATTCCCGATACCATCCTCTGAGTCCAGCCTGTGAGGAAAGAATGGAACCACCTGAGGACTGTCCCCGACAGTCCGCAGAGTATCCGCAAGTGTTCCAGCAATACCCCATGATACACTGTGTCAAATGCTGCAGAGAGATCCAGAAGGATCAGAATCAAATGACTCTTCAGACCCCTCACTATTAGGAGATCATTAAATATTCGCACCAATGCCATCTCAGTACTATGCCTCTTCCTGAAACCAGACTGGAGATCATCATAGACTTCGTGGGTGGTAAGAAAGTTCTCAAGCTACAGCACGACTACCTTCTCAATAACCTTCCCCAAAAAGGGTAGGTTAGAGACTGGTCTGTAGTTCACAAGACATCATTGGTCATCACCAATGAAGAAGAGATGGAGCTCATGATGGTTGTGTGTCCCAGGATTACAGTAATGTACATTTTACACATGATTCATAAAGACCAGACTATATAACCCCCCCACAGACTGATTATTTTAGCTCAGGGTTTATTAACCAAGAAACCCAAGAAACTCTCTATGTCTGTAGATTTTCTCCTACATTAGATCATTGTTCACATGTCCACTTACTGTATGTATGTGACAGCATGGCTATTTTATCCAAACTGGAGGGTCTGATCTAGTCCAATAAATTATTCCATCTATCTATGAATGTCATGTCCCTTTATACTGCTATACAACACCATTTGAGACTCAGAGCTTTGGACTACCACTTTTTAAATATTGATGTAGCCAGTATCTTTCCTTGTGATTTCATGAAAGTTGCAGTGGAAACTATTTCAACTTCCAACTATCTTAATTCTGACAGGTATTTTTACCTAAAAACCTGTGGGACAGCCATGGGGACCACCATGATCCCCTCGTATGCCAAAATTTTTCTGGCTTGGTGGGAGAGGGCCACTGTGTTCAGCATAGACCTAAGTCCATATTTGCCCAGTATTTTCTTTTGGGACAGATACATTGATGATATTCTTTGCACAAAACTGTGTTAATGCATTAGTTAGGGTTCAGATAAAACTGACAAAAGCAGCGAAATGTGGCATTAAGGTTTCTAACCCTAGCTCCTCACTCCCACACCCAAGCAGGAAAAGGCAAAAACATTACAGTTTTCACTGCCCTAACTCTTGGTGAATCAGGGGTGGGGTCTTCCTTGGGGTTGTCAACCCTAACACTCACCCTCTTGTGATATAGCCTTTAAACATACAGAACTATATCTCCCTGCATGTTGCCAACAACCAGTAGGCTCGGCATGAGGAAAACATATCACATGCCACTTTATTTGATGAATTTGGTTATGGAATGAGGTGAGAATTAGGTCTGAGAACCACAAGGAAGACCCTACACCTGATTCACCAAGAGTGGCGGTGAAAACCATAATGTTTTTTCCCTTTCCTGCTTGGGGGGTTGGGGTGGGGAGTGAGGGTTGGAACCCCTAAAGCCACATTTCCCTACTTTTGTCATTTTAATCTGAACCCTAACTGATGCATTAACACAGTTTTTTGTAAACAATTTCCTTACTTTTTGAGATAGTTGAATTGTATCCTCATTCACACTGGTCCCTTTGGAATCTGTGTGAACACATCCATCAGGCTAGGGATGTGCAGTACCCTCAGGGCCCTGTACTTCCATCTCTCCATAAATGCACAAATCCATCTGGTTGTGGAAGCACAGGGTCTGGAGGGCTCTGCACTTCCATGCCTCCAGAAAAGCAATGTGTGAGCTTGATTGAAATTGTTTTTTTTTGTTTAAACCAAAAACAAAGTCCACAAAAAAGCTATACAGCAAAATGTGTTTAAATGATTTAATAACAATAAATTGGTACACTCTAGCACAGCGGTGTGCTAGAGTGTTCCAATATATTGTTATTAAATCATTTAAATGCATTTTGCCTTATAGCTTTTTTTGCAGGCTTTATTTTTGGTTTCAGTGACACTGTTTTGCTGGTTATAAAACAATAGGGCTGGTGCCCTTTCAGTGAGCACCTTCCTGAAGAGGCTGGATTGCAGCTTACCTGTTTGTTTCTTTTTTTTTTTTTGTTTCTTTTTGAAGGGCTCAGTTCAAAGGAAAAGATATGTTAAGTGTCTCTCTTAACTGCCAGTGGATCATTGTATATGGTCAAAAATGTGGTTTTCACTTTGTTACTCATTTCCACAATTCCTATGCCATTCTGGTAAAGTGTGGTTCCTCTATGGAGGCACCTGCAGTGGAGACCAAGGAGGATGCTGTGAACCTCCACAAAGGAGACCCACAGGAGGGTGGCAGGGGACCCCACAGGGGAAGAAAACAACTCCTGGTGGTGGACTCCATTGTTAGGAAGGTAGAATTGGGGGAGGAAGGGGAGAGGGAGGTAAGGCGCTTGCCTGGTGCCATGGCTTGGAGGGACAGGGGAGCGAATCCTCAGGATTGCTGGAGCAGCTGCACAGGGGAGAGAGCTGGATGTCATTGTCCACCTAGGGACAAATGACCTGGCTAAGAAAGGGATTAGAGAAGTGTAGGAAGAGTTTGTGGAATTGGGGAAGGGTCTTATTCAATTCAATTCAATTCGTGTTTATTTATAAAGCGCCTTTCAAAATCAAGGCACTGTACATGACAATAAAATCAAGATCAACAATAAACAAATAAACTATAAAGAGAAAGCCAAGTTAAAAAGATAAGTTTTTAAAGCAGTTTTAAAACTATCAACGGTCGGGCATTCTCTCAACCAATGAGGTAGAGAATTCCACAGGGTAGGAGCTGAGTAAGCAAAAGCACGAGATCCTGATAACTTCAAACGAACCCTGGGAATCTCTAGCAATCCCTCATTGGCGGAGCGGAGGGGGTGGAGGGGGCGATAGGGAATCAGAAGATCTTTCAGGTAACCAGATCCCTGATTGTGTAGGGCTTTAAAGGTTTGTAAACCAACCTTAAGATGATACGCCACCCATTGCGGTAGCCAATGCAGTTCCTCGCCGGCTAATAGCGTAATATGACTGGTCTCAAGGTCCAGTCAAAAGTCTGGCTGCAGCATTCTGCACTAGCTGCAGGCGGTGAATATCAATCCCTGGAAGCCCTAGGTATAGGGAATTACAGTAGTCCAAACGGGTTGTAACAAAGGCGTGAACCAAAGTCAGAAGATCCTCCTGGGGAATCAGGTGTTTCTCCCGGGCGATATTCCTCAGATGATAAAAAGAGGTTTTGACAACAGCTGAGACCTGAGATTTCAGGGTCAGACTGTCAGTCAAAAATAACGCCCAGATTTTGCACCTGTCGAGAGCTAGAGAACGGCACCCCACCAAGTGATAAGCCTGGTAGATGTGCCGCACCCAAGACCCTCCCAGGATGATCTGGGCCCACAACCAATACCTCGGTCTTATCCGGATTAAGCTTCAACCAGCTCGAACTCATCCAAATTCTGATTTCATCCAGACAGTTGTTAAGTACAGAGAGTGCATCACTCTGATCGGGGAGAAAGGATAAATACAGCTGAGTATCATCCGCATAGCAGTGAAAACTCAAGCTGTATCTCCTGATGATATCTCCTAATGGCAGCATATACACTGCAAACAACATGGGAGCTAAAATGGAACCCTGCGGTACCCCACATGGTAGGGAGAAGGTGTCAGAGGAATAAATTCCAGTGACAACTCTCTGAGACCTACCAGTGAGGTAAGAACAGAACTATTCGTGGACTGTACCAGACAGTCACAAAAACCCGCAGCCAGCTCAATAGCACCTCATGGTCTACAGTGTCGAATGCAGCAGAAAGATCAAGAAGGACCAGAATGGTATAAGCCTTTCAATCTCTGGCCATTGGAGGTCACTCAAGACCCGAACAAGGAAGTCTCAGTACTATGCCTTTTCTGAAGCCAGATTGGAGAGTATCATAGACATTATGAGAGGTGAGATATTCATCCAATTGCAGTGCAACTGCCTTTTCAATAACCTTACCAACGAATGGCAGGTTAGAGACAGCCGGTAGTTAGCTAGACAGTCTGGATCCAAGGAGGATTTTTTAAGGAGTGGATGAACAACTGACTGCCTCCTTAAGGGGATTAGGAAAAACCCCCCTCTCCAAGGACTTCCAGACAATGTCAGCAAGGATTGGGTAGATGACTTCAATACATCCTACTAACAGAGGTGTAGGACCCGGATCCAAACTACAACTAGTTGGACACATTGATTGTATGATCTTCACAATGTCTGCGAATTCCGGGTGGTGAAACTCCAACCAAGCAGGCCGGGGATTAAGTACAACCGGTTGCCCACCGTGACCCCCCAAAGAAGAGGTCGGACCGATGCCAGACCTGATGTCGGCAACCTTATCTGCAAAGAGGCGAGCAAACTCCTCACATCTAAGTTGAGAAAAAGCTGCTACGATATCCAGGCATCCCTCTTAGACAAGTAGCACACACATTAACCTTCTTGGAGGTGCTGCCCATCTATGGCGTAGGAGAGGCTAGGGTGTTCTGCAGCATGGGATTCAATCAGTGGTTGAAAAACTGGTGTGGAACTCAGGGATTTGGCTTCATTGGGGACTGGGGGTCCACCTGGAGTGATGCAAGCCTATACTGGCATGATGGGCTGCATCTGTCCAGGAGGGGAACCAGGATCCTAGGTGATAGGTTTAAATTCTTCATTGGCAAGCATTTAAACTAGCCAAGGGGGAAGGCACTGGAAAGGAGCAGGGAAATCCTAGCCCCCAAAAAATCATGGTAGTAAGTGCGGTAAACACCAACATAGAGGTGTCGATAGGGAGAAGGGCAGGGGTAAATGGAGAAAGTGACAAAGGCAAGAAGGACAGGGATGGGGCAAAAAGGAGAAAGGCCATCAGGAAATGGAGGGTAATGAGTATCAATGCCCATAGTCTGGGCAACAAGCTCCCTGAGCTGGTGGCCTTGATGGAAGAGGGATGCCTGGATATCGTAGCAGTCACAGAAACATGGTACACAGAAAACCATGACTGGGATGTTAACATACCAGGGTACATAACCTACAGGAGAGACAGGCAGGAAGAAGAGGGGAGGAGTAGCTCTTTATGTAAAGGAAGGGATAAAAGCAACTGAACAAAAGAGTAAACAGGGAGGAGAGGTGGCACTGTGGGTCACCTTGAGACTGGAAAGGGCACCACAATCCACACAGGGTTGTGTACAGACCCCATGTCAGGGAGGGAATGGACAAGGATATGATAGAAGGCATTCTTAGAAAGGCAGAGAAAGGGGAGATACTGTTGATGGGAGATCTGAATATGCCAGATGTTAACTGGAGCACATTTGCTGCAGCCACATCCAAGAGCAGGGCCATTCTTGATGCCCTACAGGTGGCAGGCCTCAGACAGCTAGTTTCGGAACCCACTCATGAGGGAGCAATCTTAGACCTCGTACTCTCAAACAGGGAAGGAGAAAGGATCTCAGATTCAGAAGTGGGTAGCCATCTGGGGACAAGTGACCATCAAACAGTGTGGTTCATGTTAAACTCAGCTACAGAGTCAAGCCATACAAAAGTGAGGGTACTGAACTTCAGGAGGGCTGACTTTGGCAAGATGGAAGAGTGCCTCAGAAAAGCAATAGCAAACAGGCTAGAAGGAGGTGTGGAGCAACAATGGGGAATCATCAAAACTGCCATCACAGAGGCAACAATCCTTTGTGTGAAGCAAATAACAAATCAAAATGAAAAAAAAAGCCACTATGGTTCTCAAAAGAGGTGCCTGTGAAAGTCAGGAAGAAAGATAGTATTCGGAAGTATAAGGAAACACAGAAGGAGCAGGACAGAGCTGTACCAGTTAAGGCAGAAGGAGCAGGGAGGGAAATCAGAATAGCAAAGGCCCAAACTGAGGAAAAGATAGCCAACTCGGTTAAGAAGGGGGATAAAACCTTTTATAGGTACATCAGTGAGCGTAGAAAGACAAAGGGAGGGATAGTGAGGCTGAAAAGAATGAACGGTGAGTGGGCAGAGGGGGACAGTGAAAAAGCAGGGATACTGAATGAATATTTCTGCTCAGTATTCACAAAAGAGGAGGGGGAAGTGCCTAATCCAATTAACAGAAACACTCTTGATAGGGAGGTCGATCCCAGTCCTTTCACAGAAGAAAGGGTTCTGCAAGAATTCCTAAAACTGAAGGTGGACAAAGCAATGGGGCCTGATGGAATTCACCCCAGAATTCTAAAACAATTAAGGGGGGAACTAGTGAAACCACTGGCTACTCTTTTTAATAAATCATGAAGGGATGGTGTGGTACCCGAGGACTGGAGGAAGGTAGGTGTGATTCCCCTTCACAAAAGTGGGACCAAGACAGAGGCAGGAAACTACAGACCTGTCAGTTTGACCTCTGTGGTAGAGAAAGTGATGGATTCATTTCTGAAGGAAAGAATAGTTGAGTACCTAGAGGCCAGTGGGGCACAGGACCCAAGGCAGCATGGGTTCACAGCGGGAAGGTCATGTCAGATGAATCTAATAGATTTCTTTGACTGGGTGACCAAAGTAGTAGACTAGGGAGGGGCTGTGGACATGGTCTACCTAGACTTTAGCAAGGCATTTGACACAGTCCCACACAAAAGATTAATAGTCAAATTAACCAGCCTGGGAGTGGGTCCCAGGGTGGTAGCCTGGTAAAACATTGGCTGGACAACAGGACACAGAAGGTAATTGTAAATGGAGTCCACTCTGAAGAAAGAGGGGTTACTAGTGGGTACTGCAGGGTTCAGTATTGGGTCCAGTCCTTTTAATGTCTTCATAAGTGACACTGCAGAGGGACTGGAAGGAAAAGATGCCTCTTTGCAGATGACACAAAAGATCTGCAAAGGGTTGATACACAAGGAGGCGTGGAAAGATGAGAAGGGACTTGGCAAGGTTGGAGGAATGGTCAGAAGTATGGAAGCTAGGATTCAATGCAAAGAAGTGCAAAATAATGCACCTGGGAAACAAGAACCCAGGGGAAGAATACACAATGGGGGGGGGTAGTAACAACAACAAAAAGGAAAGGGACCTGGGGGTAATCATATCAGATGACCTTAAGGTTAGCAAGCAATGTGAGAAGGCAGTAGGGAGGGCTGGGGTATACTGGGATGCATAGGGAGAGGCATCAGCAGCAGAAAACAGGAAGTTGTTATCCCTCTGTACAGACAGTTGTGAGACCCCATCTGGAGTACTGCATCCAGTTCTGGAGACCCCATCTCCGCAAGGACATAGACAGGATAGAGGCAGTCCAGAGGAGGGCAACTAAAATGGTGCAGGGTCTGCAAGAGAAACCATATGAGGAGAGACTAAAGGAGCTTAATATATGTACCTTTGAGGAAAGAAGGGAGAGGGGGGACATGATAGAAACTTTCAAGTACCTCAGTGGAATCAACAAAGTCCAAGAGGGTAGCATCTTTCAGAAAAAGAGACGTGCAAGAACAAGGGGACACAATTTAAAGATAGGGGGGGCAGTTCAGGGGAAATGTGAGGAAGTATTATTTCACAGAGAGGGTAGTGGATGCACGGAACAGCCTTCCTGAGGAGGTTGTGGGGTCTAAAACTTTGGGACAATTCAAGAATGCATGGGACAGACATAAGGCAATTCTTGTGGGGGGTAGGAAGAAATAGGCTGTTGGTTAACTAGGATCGGCAGCCTATCCTGTAGGTAGGGAAATGGGCAGACTAGATGGGCCAAGTGGTCCTTATTTGCCATCAAAGTCTATGTTTCTATGTTTCTATATGTCAGTAACTTTTTGCCAGTTTGCTCTGAAATTTTCTATGGTTATAATGAAGACAAGATACACCTTTGGTGCATTTTTGATGATGATCACACTTTCATTATTGATTTGGCACCATTGTGAAAACTGGAGGTAATTTTGGGGTGCAGTGCATACCCCATGAATGTTTAGTGAGGGAGTATGTGTTAGTGCTGTACTACTCATTGACACCTATTTTTGATATATGCATTGTCCCTTAACTGCAATTTTTTATGGACTTATGGCTTGTTAAATTTGCAATGTTATCCTATGAGAATTTTCATGTTTTAATTTTATTAGTTTTATATGGCCACTAAATTTGTGGAGGGATATTATGTGTTAGGGTTATAGAGCTCATTGAGACCATTTTTGGTTTTGATACATAGATTCTCCCTTAATTCCACAGAGTGACAGAGTTATGGCCCATTAAAGTTGCTATGTTAGCCAATGGGAATATTCATTTTTTTTAATTTTCATGTTTTTATATGGTCCTTAAACATCTTTTAGAAGTATTGTGTGTTAATGTTGTAGTACTCATTGAGACTTTTTTTTTTTTGATGCATAGATTTTTTCTCAACTCCACAGAGTGATTGAGTTATGGCTTGCTAAATTTGCAATGTTATCCTATGGGAATTTACATATTTTTAATTTTTATGTTTTTATATGGCCCCTAAATATTTTGGAGGTATCATGTGTTTATGTTGTAGTACTTCCTGATACCTTTTTCTGATATGCAGATTCTCCCTTAACTTCACAGAGTGACAGTTATGGCTTGTTAAAGTTGCAGTGTTATCCTATGGGAATTTTCATTTTTTAATCTTTATGTTTTTGTTTTATATGACCCCTAACTGTTTTTTTTTTGGGGGGGGGGTTATTATGTGTTAGTGTTGTATAATTCATTGAGACATTTTGTTTATACATAGATTCTTCCTTAACTCCACAGAATGACAGAGTTATGGCTTGTTAAAGTTGCACTGTTATCCTATGGGAATTTTCATGTTTTAATTTGTATGTTTTTTTTATGTGGCCCTTGATTTTTGGGGGGATGGGGATTATCTGTTACTGTTGTAATACTCACTGAGACCATTTTGTTCATATATAGAGTGTCTCTTAACTCCAAAGACTGACAGACTAACAACTTGCTAAAATTGCAATATTGTCCTATGGGAATTGCAATTTTTAATGCTTTATGCTTTCTGTGTGGCCCCTGAGTGCTGTTGTAGGGTATTATGTGTTAGTGTTGTAGTACTCATTACAGCCTCTCTTTTTATATATAGATTGTCAATTAACTACAAATATTGATGGAGTTATGGCTGGTTTAAGTTGAAATGTGGAAAAAAATAAGCCCAAATTCATTTTTTGCATGAAGGAATTAGAGATGGGTGAGGTTGGCAAAATTCACTCTGCAAATTAATCCACAAATTTAGCTTAAATTACAGGGTGTGGATCGATCCACAAAGTGCAATTTCTGCCTGTGAAGAGCAGAATTTCACCTCTGAACTGTGGAAATTCACCCATGAATTGTGGAATTTCATCCCTAATGGTGGAAATTTGCCATTCGCTGGTGAAACTCTGCCATTTGCAGGAAAAAATTCCACACATTACAGCAAAATTTCTAGCAAAGTCAAATAGGTGAATTTTCAGCCTCATAGCAAATATTTGTGGATTGCTCTGCAGACGTGAAGTGGGTGACTTCGCCAGAACTTCAACAACAAATTAAAACTTTGTAGCAACTCTAGAAAGAATCCTTTTTCATGAGATTGTGTTGTTCTCGTGAAAAAGGAATCCTTCATATGAAAAAAGAGTGTGGGAAAACTAGGTCTATATTCTTTTTTTGTATGAAGGTAATCTTTTTTCATATGGCCCTATTGTTGTTTCATATGGCTATATAAAAAAAGAAAATAACCTCATGAAAAAATATTTTTAAAATGTGTTAAAAGGTATTTCTGGATATTTTTTTCCAAAAACTAGCTGCAGAATCCAGCTAATGGGGTCCCAATTAACAAGATACATGTGTTGGTGTGTTTCCATGATATGATTTTGTTATGGTCTTTCAAAATTCTTTTTGAAGAAAAAAAAACAAGATGGTGACCATATGAAAAAAGAATTTGTTCTCACAAAATATGATTAACCCCCATATGAAACAGAATCCTTTTTCATATGGCCAAATTCATTTTTTGTATGAAAATGCTATCCAAAAGAGGGTACTGAGCATGTGCAGACTCAACATTTCAATACCTTATAACTCTGGAAAGGATACATATTTTTTCACCAAACCAATGGCACGCACCACTCTGGGCACAGAATTTTCCACTCTGAAACTTTCAGACCAAAATTCCAAACCATTTGGGCACTAGGTGATGACAAAAAACAGCAACAAATCCTGATTTCTTTCACATTTTTCACTATCCAGGCCTTGGAAACCACACATCGACCAGAACAAAACTTGGCATGTCTACAGACCTTGCCCCCAAGACTGAGCATGCAAAAATTTTGTGCATATCTGTTGAAAGGGGGCAAAGCTATTAAACTGCAGAGTTAGGGGTTTAACATTGAACAGCCTACACAACCCTAACTATAGTAGTGCTATTACACACTATAATATTTATTATATGGAGGAGTGACATGGGCTCAGCAAATACATTTATTGAGTTCATTAATAATAATGACCTCCGTCTACATTTCATACATAACATCAGTGCTGAAACCATGACTTTCTCAAACATCAAGTTCAAGTCTAGCCCTGGACAGGTAAGTACATCAGAGTGCTTTAGAAAAGTGAGTTCAAGAAATACACTATTGCAGCCCCAGCATCTAAAATCAGCAATACCTTATGGACAATTCATGTGGCTATGTACAAATCGCTTGATCTTTGAGGATTTTGACTCACGTGCATGGATCTAAGTGATCATTTTCTTAGAAGGGGTTATTCAAAGTACTGTATTGATTAGGCCAAAAACAAAGCTAGAAAACTGGACAGAGCCCCTCTAATAAGACCACAACCCAGACAAGACAGATTCCAAACAAGGTGGTAGCATTAATTTTGCCATTGACTTTAATCACCTTGCTCCCTCTGTGGCATCAGTAAACCACGAATACTGGCATGTTCTTGCAGGACATAATGCCCTAAACTAATTGAGTAGCATTACTGCACATATATCCTACAGATGGGGGAAAACCTGGCTTGATTCCTTGACTAATAGCATGTTACCATCTCCCATGTCCTCAATACTATGTTTATGGCTGTCACAATATCCTTTTGGTAGCCATGTATTTGGTAGGTGCAATATTTATTTATTGATTGATTGATTTAGTTATGTATTTATTTTAAAAGTTTTAACAGGAAAGACATAAAGAACTGATAACAGCTCATTTCCAGATAAGTCCTGGGGGGAAGGGGAACAAGAGTACAAGAAAAAAAAAATCAGACAACAAATTATATCAGACAATAAATTATACAATGTGTTAAAACTAAGCAGTAACAACAGGCAATTATACAAGAAATAGGGTGGCGAGCCTGTCCATTGGTTTACAAGGAAATGCATTTCAAGGTGCAGGGCAATGCAGGGCTGAATTGCTGTTGGGTGGGGAAGGAAAGAAAAGGAGGAGGTAAACAAGTGACAGATATGGGGAAAGGGAGAAATAAAAGGGGGAAGAGGATATTGAAAGTGGAGCAGGAACATGTGTCAGGTGCACTTGCAGGAGTGAGAGGTGAAGTCATGAAGAAGAGATGAGAGAGAGCATTGGGAAGAGAAGGAGTCTTATGGCTAGGGGGAAGGAATTCCAAAGTTTGGGGAAGCAGTAGGAGAAAGCAGCCAGTCCAGCAAGGGATTTTCTTCAAGGAAGGGTGTAGGAGCAATAGCTAGAGTTGCATAGAATGTATGAGGAATGTGGGGGGGGGGACGAGAGGAGAGGAGAGTGGTAAGGTAAGAGGGAAGGGAGACCAGCCAGAATTTTGGGATAAAGGAGGCACAATGAGCAAAATATCTAGCTTCAAGGAAAGGGAGGGAGAGGGAGGAGTATAAACAGCAGTGGTGAGTGCGGGGTGGACAGTCCAAAGAAAAGTGACAAAAGGAGTGGAAGAGGGGGTCCAATCTGGCTAGGGAGGTTTTTGGCATAGCATTGTAAACAATGCCTCCATAGTCAAAAATGGGAAGAATTATTGTCAGAATAATAGCTCGGCAAGCAGGAAGAGGGATGCAGCTTTTATTCATGCATAATGCACCAGATTTAGGGTGGAGATTTTTATGGATGGTATCCATTTGCTCTGAAAAGTCGAAGTGCCAGTCAGGCCAGACCCTAAGGTACTTAAATGAGGGAACATCACTGGGTGTGTCCCCATCTAAGGTATCAAAGGAGGGGAGGAAGGTAAGCCTGGTGAGCTTCTGTTTAGTGCCAAAGGTCATAGGAACCATTTTCTTGGCATTTAAGGATAGCTGATTTGACCGGAACCAGTGCTGAACATTGTTTAAGTCCAGTTGAAGCTTGGACATCACCTCAGAGGGAGAGGAACTGGAGGCAGACAGGACAGTGTCATCTGTGTACATATGGATGGATGCAGATGAGCAAGCAGAGGGGAGGTCATTTAGGAAGACCAAGAAGAATAATGGGCCAAGGCTGGAGCCTTGGAGGACACCAGTGCTGATTGGAAGGTGAAGATAGGGAATCACCAATGCTAACAGTTTGAGATATACCCACAAGGTAGGAACGAAACCAGTTAGTTGTGGAGTTGGAGAGCCCTGCTGCCTCAAGCTTATCAAGGAGAAGGGGGTGGGCAACAGTGCTGAAGGCTTTGGCCTAGTTGACAAATATGGCAGAGGTGATGAGGCCCTGATCCATTCCTGAAAGAATGGATTCAGTAAGCTGGAGGAGGGAGGAGGTGGTGGTGGATTGGTATTTATGAAAGTCAGACTGGAAGGGGTGAAAAAAAAGGAAGAATTAAAGAAGAGGGAGAATTGAGACAGCATGATGTGTTCTTGTAGTTTAACTAAGGTGGGGATCAGGGAGATAAGGTGGTAGTTATCAGGGCTGGAGGAGTCACCTCCTTTAAGCAGGGGTATAACAGCGGCATCTTTCCAGGAGTCAGAAACAAAAGCAAGGGAAAAGGAGAGGTTGAGAAGGGAAGTGATTGGGAGAACAATGCAAGGGGCAGAGAGGTATAGGAGTTTGAGGTCAAGCACATTAGGGTTCCAACTCTTGAGAGGGTTAAGAGCCAAGATAGCCTTGAGGGAAGCAGCAAGAGTGACAGGGGAGAAGGAGAAAGAGAGAGCTGGTAAGGCAGGAGGGAGGGAAGGGAACAGGGGGAGGGAAAAGAGAAGGAAGAAGGCACAGGAGGTGAAGAAAGAGTTGAACTCTGAGGCAACAGAAAGGGGTTCAGAAATGAGGGAGTCACCCACCTTGAGGACTGTGTTGGGGGGGAGAAGAGGGTGTGGATGACCTTCCAGAACTTGGAGGGGTAACTAAGGTTGTTCTGGAAGGTGGAGAAGTACGCAGCATTAACAAGCCTGGTGGCTCTGGTACAAGCATTCCGAAGGGCTTGGTATCTGCTAAGGTCAGCTGGGGAGCCAGAGGACTTATGAGTCTTCCAGGTGAGATCACAGGCACCTAGGCAGGCCAGTAGTTTCGCAAGAGATCCAGGGAACGTGGGAACCATGGACCCTGGTTTTCCTGAGGGGGGGGGCATGCAGATCCCAGACTGACATAAATTTGGAATGAAAGTAGTTGAGATCAGAGTTGATGTCACTGGCAGAAGTAATAGGGGACCAGTCAATAGCTAACAAGTCAGCGTGGAGCCAGGACAAGTCCAGCGACTGGAAGGACTGGATTTTGTGGGGGGGGGGGACTTCGGAGTGATGAATTTTATGGATGCAGTAGACCATATGGTGGTTACTAAGGGCATTAAGGAGGGTGCCAGCAAATGTTATATGGTTAGAGTGAAAGGTAAATACCCAGTCCAGTAAGGAATGATTGAGAGATCTATGACTGAGCCAGGTTGGATCCGAGATCAGTTGAGTAAGTTGAAGAGACTTAACATTTTGGCAGTTCCAATTGTTAGGTGGAGAGACTGTTAATATTAAAGTCCACAAGGATGAGTAGTTCACTGGACAAGGCATGAGTGGAGATAGTAGTAAGGAGCTCCGTGACTGATGAAGGGGATAGGCCAGGGCAGCAATAGACACCAGCCATGAAAATAGGTACAGAGAAAGGGATAGAGAGTTTGAGAAGGAGTAGTTCATAAGCAGAGAGGGAGGTAATAGAGAGTACAGGAGTGAATTGGATGGTAGAAGAGACGTAGATGGCAATGACACCTCCCCTCTTTGCACAGTCCTGTTGGGTGAGAATGTATCCAGGGATGCTGATAGCAGAATCTGGGATCTTGGGGGAAAACCAAGACTCTGAGATTATTAACATACCAGGTTGTAGAGTAACCATTAGGGGTTGCAGCTGATCTATCTTAGGGAGGAGGCTTCGGACATTCATGTAAACCACTCTTAGCCCTTTGGGGAGACAAGTGGGTGAGGTGTGTGCAGAGTTGGGCTTGGGCTAAGTATCACCAGTCAAGATGAACAGCAGCAAGATGATGAACTTGATGAAGTCAGAGATACATTTGCATGGTGAGTGAGGAGGAGAGAGGGGTGGGGGCAGAGAGACAGGGAAAAGAAGATCTAAGGGTTCCAGGTGTAGCCAAAAGGAGGAAGAGGGGAGGAGGGAGCAGTCAGAGAACCAGGGGGAATAGGACGGAGAAGGCAGGAGGGGGGAAGGTAGGAGAAGAAGGGAGGGGAGATGGAAAGCAAACAAGATAGAGGAAGGTTGGGGAAAACAGGATGGGAAGGAGAGAAAGGGAGATAAGCAACATATAAGATGGCAGAAGACTACAGGAACTGAACTTGATATAGAATAGGAGGAGGGGAAGGGAGGGGAGGAGAGGAGGGTAGAATTGAGTAGGCAAGAAAAACAGGGAAGGGGAAGGTAGAACAGGAGCAGCACAGTGATAAGGAGATAAGGGTACCTTATATAAGGAGTTTGTGCAGTTGATAAAAAAGTAATGTGGATGCAAGGGGACCCTATATAAGAAGTTTGTGCAGTTGACAAAAAGTAGGGTGGAAGGAAAGAGAGGGATGGCAGCCAGACTGTGGGATCAGAACTTTGGTAGAATTGGCGGGGGAGGAGGAAGGGATTAAGTAGGCAAGAAAAACAGGAGAAAGAGCAGAAAAGGACAGGAGCAGGGCAAGGATAAAAAAGATAAAGTGGACCCCATAAAGGGAGATTGTGCAGTTGACAAAAAGTAAGGTGGAAGGAAGGAGAAGTGATGGCAGCCAGGTGGAGGAAGAGGAGAGATCTGCTGAAAGGGTTTGGAGCAGCACAGTGAGTGGAAGACACAGGGACCCAAAATATGCAGTTTGTGTAAAGTAGCAAAAGGAAAGGAAGGAAGGAAGAGTGAAAGCAGCACCAGCAAGGCAGTACAGGGATGGGGAGGAGGGGTACAAGTGGCAGAGGGTAGGTGGACCCAATAAAGGGAGTTTGGGCAGTTGCCAAATGAAAGGGCAAGGGTAGGAATGAAGAAAGCCAAAGGACATGGGAGGGGAGAAAGGCAGGCAAGGGGTTGGGATGGTATGCCATTATGAGAGTGCTGTAAGTAGTTTGCCTTCATCAGAGCACCATCATCGTGGCATGCACTATATCAGCATACCAGATTCCAGATCATCTGGTACTGTCAGTGCTGGAGATGTAGCTCTTTGCCTCTGCCCTCAACTTATGCAACCAGGAGGGCTGTTTTTATTAATTTGAAGGGAGGGTGGTGACTTGCCATTCAAAGGAATGGCAGCTTGAAACCTTAGCTCTGCAACTCCTGACTACAAAATCCATCTACAGTAAATGTATGTCAAATACATTATTTTGAGCCCGTAAAAAAATCTATGGTGAGAGGTCCCCTTACCGCACCCTCTGATCAACTTCTGCTGCTGCCACAGTGTTCTGTTGTAGTGTACCAGGTGTTTTCTGCTTCAGCCACAAGTCTGGGCCCATCAAACTCAAAGATCCCCAGGATGGCAGCTCAACCCTCCTCGAACATGGGGGAAAACCTGACAGAAACACGACGGATGTTTGATCAACTTTTATTGAAAATTAGCAAGTTAGAAATAACAGCTAAAGACACTGCAGAGGACATTATCACCATATCTCAGCGTACCAATTTTAATGAGTAGATGATTGCTGACACATGAGATAAAACTCAGAGAATGGAGGCCCACATCAGAAATCATGACTGGAATATAAATTTGCTCTGGCAGCGGGTTGAGTACCTCGATAGCAACAGCTGGAGAAACAACCTGTGGTTTGTGGGCTTCCTGGAGGACTCCGAGGGCCCGAATGCGATCCACTTTCTTCAAACAGCAATTCCAAGAATGCTTTCCTGATCATGGGCAAGCCCAATAGAGATGGATCCCTGGTCCCCAAACCACCACCCTGAGCCAGACCCCAGCCTATCTTGGTATGCTTCCTCCGGTATCAGGACAACAAGGATATTATCAATGCAACCAGGGAAAAGGAAGAGACTTCCTGGAGAGAGCACAAAATCCGAATATTTGCCGATTACACACAGGAACTCTCAGAGTGCAGGATGTCCTTTACTCCTGCCAAGGGAGCCTGTTCATCTTTGGACCTAGGTTATGCTCTTCGGTACCCTGCAACACTGAGAATTACATTACAGGGATCCCAAAGATCCTTCGACTCCCCGGAGGTGGTCGAAAGCTTCTTGACTGCACAAGCCCCGTTTATGGAGTGTAGGAAACTGGGGGGTACAAACCAACCTTGTGGCCAACGGAGAAGCTTCTCCCCTCAATGCAGACCTGGTCAGGTAAACTATTCCAGGACAGCACAGCCTCAGGGTCCACCCTAGCCCATGCCCCAAGACATGGAGGTGAAGCAGTGGATGCTGGCCCCCAAAGCCCAGAGACACAGCTGACAGAAGTGGCCACAGGAGGGAGAACACATTCACAAAGCCTCCAGGCTCCGGTCCAGGAGCCACAGTCACAGCAATGGGACTAACTCCCCATAATCAGCAGGGGAGGGATCCGAGGGAAACCTGAGGGTGATAAATAGATCCGAACTGCTGCAGGACTTACCTGATAAGAATGAGGGGCCACTACAGGCCCAACCACAGTTCCAGGTCTTCTCCCAACAAAAGGTCCCCCCCCCGCTCTGACCAGCAATGTTGCAGGCCGAGGTGAACACCAAACAAATGCCACAAGAGGCCCAGCTCCAGTCAGGCGACCCCAACCCACAGAATGGCCCACCAGCTATCCCCCTGAAATCTGGGATATATGGCAGAGAGAATGGACTGGGGTGAATGCCCGCGGCTCAGACAAGCTAGAGGTGCATTTTTGTTCAATGCTGTCTCACCTACTTGACTGCCTCAGGGCCACAGAAGGCTTGATTTAGAAGCAGGCCACACTGTGGATTATAGGATACACAGGACAGTGCATGGGACATAACACCTCAGTTCCCATGGTAGACTGCAGGTCTGTGCGACAAACTTTGATTAATCCTGTCCCATTGGGGTGGCTCTCGGCTATGAAATTACAGGCAATTTAAGATCCAAGTGAACTTTGGGCTCCTTATGATATACTTTTTTCTATATATTAATACTTAATCTGCTAATTACTTATTTTGTGTCCTATCAGGTGAGCAAGCAATGTTATGCAAATGTTAGCATGGTAAGCTGATATGGCAAAACCTAGTCGGGGGACACTGCAGGGGGGTGGATATGTGCTCTGTGTGCTTGTGTTTTTTTTTTATGTGTTCTCTTTCCATACATCATTGAAAGGTGCCCAGAGTTGCAGGGCTTCACAGCCATCCCCCAGATGTGATACTGTGCAGGAAGC
Organism: Neoceratodus forsteri; assembly: GCA_016271365.2. Classification (NCBI taxonomy): domain Eukaryota; kingdom Metazoa; phylum Chordata; order Ceratodontiformes; family Ceratodontidae; genus Neoceratodus; species Neoceratodus forsteri. The sequence goes on from CM057453.1 coordinate 1,272,186,194, forward strand.
CTGACGGGAATCCAAAAGAAATCCATTCATGTTGGGGGGGGGCTACGTAACCCTAAGGGATAGCATACCTGTGCTAAAATATATTGTTTGGGGGTAGGCAGCCTCCCCACCAGTATACCCCTGCAGAGACAGATATGGTAATCAGGCAACTTATACATATATATATATATACACATATATATAGCCATGCTGCATAAAATTATTAGAAGGTCCATGGGGGATGCAGAGCGGTTCCTCGATGGGGGCACTCTTTTTTTTGTAAGTGGTAAACATTAATACCACAGAAGGGGACCAGGGAAAAGAAGAAGGAATAGCACTGTGGACAAGCTGGCCCCAATGGATACTTAGTCAACTCGGACAGGGTAGCTATCCCACTCTCACAATATACAAACTACTCCCACTTGGTGAGTCAGTTACCAAATGACTGGTACACTTTGCAGATCACCATCCCCTTAGCATAATGGACATGACTGGCCATAAGAGGGGTCATCTCAGGAGTATAATGGAGGTGGTGGTAGTGTATGAACCCAAGCACCCCCTAGTGACAGTCACATATGTCTGGGCTTTTTAAGGGCCAATGAACAAACTGCAGTGGCTAGTCTCTGGATGGGGAAATGGGGGGGGTGGGAGACACCAGGGGACTAGGTGTCAAAAAGGGTATAGAGTGTGCATAGTTATGATGTTTGTTTACTGTTATAATGTTTTGTTTAATGACACTGGAACTAAGGATCATACTGGCAGCAGGGAGGGGGAAGATACTGGGGCTTCTTGGGGGAAGGGAGAGAGCTCACCACATAGAAGGGGGTTCCAAATAAAAGCGAATACTGGGGTCAGTAATGGCCATTATCCATTATACATGATTCAGAGAACTTCATAAATGGAGACCAGCTTCATAACCGGGAATATCTGAGGTCTCAACTCCACCATCAAGAGGAAAAAAATAATGACACGTTTAAAAAGGTTGAGACCTCAGGTAACATTCCTACAGGAAACAAAGCTATCATCTAGGGAAGCTAGGAAACTAAAAACGGTATGGGTAGAGGAGGAGATACATAGCGTGGCCAAGACAAGCAGAAGGGGGGGTTTCCATTCTAATTCACAAGGACCTGGGTTGGAAAACCAAGAGGTCCAAGGGGGATAAAGAGGGTAAATGGGAGATGGTCGAAGTGCAAAGCCAAGAAGGAACGATGGTACTACTGAACTTATATGCACCAAATCAGGATGCTCCTGAATTGTTTCATGAGCACAATCAACAATTGGCAGACTTCAATGAACAACATGCCCCAGTTATGATGGGGGGGATTTTAACTTAACTCTGGACCCGGGGCTGGACCACAGCAGGGGCAGCTCTGAACCCCACAAGCAGGTGGCTAAGATGGTGTACAAGTTAATAGAAGTGCATGTGCTATTAGACGCATGGCGCATAAAAAAACCCAAGGGGCAGGGATTACACCTATTTTTCCCAGGAGCATGGTTCGGCTAGTAGACTGGACGTGTGGCTCCTTACTCATACCTGATATGATAAGGTAGCACAGATGCATACCCATCCTATGATAATATCAGACCATGCCCCAGTAGAAATGAAATTGAGAATGGGCCCAGAACCACTCCTGTCACCCACATGGTGGCTAGGCCCCCTATTGCTGGAGAGTATGCATTTCCTCCTATGGATTAAAGCAGAGACGAATAAGATTTGGGACACAAATAACACAGGGGACGTATCTGACTCCATCTTATGGAAGGCCTACAAAGTCATGTTGTGGAGACATATCATGGCCTATGCCTCAAGATGCCGAAAGGAAAGGGAAAGAAACCAGGCGAGGCTAGAGAAACAGCTAAATGACTTAGAAACTAGGTACAGAAAGAGCTATCCCTGGACACTTGCCCTGGACCTCTTGCACAGTTGAATAGCACCCATGTCCAGCTAAACACTTTCCTTACTAGGAAGGCGAAACTGGCACTCAAGAGGGTAGATCTCCAGCAAGTGTCTCCCAGGGTTCCTTTTAAATGTTTTCTTTTTTATTAAAAAAAAAAGTCAATTTATAGAGATAGAGGGGAGCAAGAACATACGGAGATCCAAAATCCAAAGTCAGTTTAAACTTTCTCACTCAACCCAAAAAAAAAATCCAATGTGGTGCTCTGAATCATCAGAATTTATTTATCTTCTTTCACTTTTGCTGTTTTTTTAGATATAGTGACATTTCAAAACTCAAGCTTCCTTCATTAGACAAAGAGCTTTGCAGTTTTTACTTTTCCTCTAATAAATGTTCTGCAAAATTAAATTCAAATAAAAAATATATTAAACATCACTTTTATGTTTTATTATTTTTTGTTTATAAAGGTATTCTTTATGTCCTTTATAAAGGCTTTGAAAATAAAATAATATAATATGCAGGAGAAACAAACCTGCTAATTAAGGGCATAATTTCTTTGTGCTGTTTTCTTTAACTTTTAGTTAATGGGGAACCTTGAAAGTGCTGTAGCATTATTTAATCCGAAAAATACATGGGGGGGGGGTTATTTCATTGACTTAAACTCCTTTTCTTTTTAAACAACTCTCCTTTACTAATTTCAGTTTTATTTATGAAGTTTTATTTTAGCGTTTTGCTTTATGAAGTAGTTCAGCCAAACTAGTCGCTGGCTGAAGGGTCTAACTTCCAAACAAAACTTCCTCTGTTTGCTAAAGGAGGTAAGAAAAGTCTTCTTTAAGTTTAGTCTGCCCTCTTGTTCCTTTATTTTAACACTGTTCTTTTAATGGGCAGGAATTTCAGGCTTACCTGTTTTCAGCAGTTCAGAAAAATGGCCAGATTTAGCTTAAGCAGCACACACTCTCTCCTGGGACCGCCTCCATTACCACCAAATGCTGTTCTTTCTCATACACGCCTTCTACCTGCGGCTTAAAAGAAGGGTCTGGGCCGCAGAGGTGCGCATGCCCATGGGTGTGTCTACGTCACGAATTATGTCACCCTGGGCTGTCCAGTCAAAATTGAAACCTCTCATGACAGTAAATGTCAAAACGGAGATCCCCCTTTCTTCTGCGGTTTCAACTGTATTGCTAACAATTCTCCTGTCCTTAATCATGATTTAGAAAAGATCTCACTGATTTAAGACTGTCAGTCTCTGTAAAATAATAAACACAGCCATAGCAAGGGAAACTCAGCATATGAGAGAATTTTTTTAAGAAATGGTGAAAACAGAGTAGAGATGGAGGGGGGCAGAACTGGATCTTAAAACTATTGCATATCCATTGGGAGAGGATATTGGACTAGCTGAAATACTATATGAAATGCAAGAAGATGTGTACATTTTGTCTGCTACGAGAGACATAAAACATGTTAAAATTGTGTTAGAAAGGCACAGTTATACATGAAATGGTATGTTTAATTTTGGAAGGAAAACCAAGAATATATGTATATTTGTTGGCCCAAATGTTTGAAAAAGACTAAGTAATTTACAGAATGGCTGTGTCTAACGAAACAGTAAAAATATAATTTGTCTTGCCTGAATCAACAGGCTGATGGACTTTTGTAAGTCCTTAACATGTATATCCACCATGCTTCACATCTTAATGCTATTTCCCTGTCACAGCCTCTTGTTGGTTCCTTCACTCTTTCTAGTCCCAGAAATTTTAAGGTAGATATTTGATGCCGATGTTCTAAGAAATATTTTGCTATTGGTGATCTCACATCCTCTCTCCGTATGTTACTTTTATGCTCAGTAATCTGCTGTTTCATTGGTCTTGTAGTCCGACCAATATAATACAGGGAACAGGGCAAAGTATACAATACACAACATAATCATAATTGCATGTTATGAAGTCCTTTATATCATATTTCACATCATTCCACGTGCTTTGATTTGTTTACTTCTTATGCCATTATGGCAATGGACACATTTTCCATATGGAAAACAAATCCTTTTATATCTGATATGAGCCAGGCTGTATCTGATTCTGCAGTGGTCCAGTGTTGAGTTCTTACTAATGTATTACTTATAATTACAGTTTTTCTTGAAGTTACCCAAGGTTTGTTATTAAAAATATTTTGTCCCATTTAACTTGATTGTAGAATGCTCTAGTTATTTAATATTACATTCTTAATTTTCCCAAAATATTCTGAATACTGGGTTGACATTGTTATTTTTTCTGTCGATGTTATGTCACTTGGATTTTTATTTCTTAGATCTTCCCTTTCTCTCTGATTGACCTTGATTTTCGCTCTGGTTGTAGTTTCTTTACTATAACCTCTTGCCTCAAATCTCTTTGTTAATTCTGTAATGTTGTTATTGTTTCTCTCCTCCATTCCACTGTTCCTCTTTACCCTCAGCATTTGACTATAGGGAACACATTTTTAAGATTTTTTGGATGAAAGCTGCTAGCATGTAGCAGTGTATTTTTTGCTGTGTCTTTTCTGTAGAGATCTGTTGTTTTTAAGTTTAACAGTTTTTTATTATTTGATATGACACACACACACATTATAGAGTGATATACCAATGCCAGGCCAAACCGCAACATTTGGAGAGGCCAGGAGATTACGGATAAAAATACATTACAATACACTACAAACAAATATCTATTGGTATTGACCAAAAGTGTACATACCAGGACAAAACAGTCATCTGGTTAGGCATAGTTAACAAGGATCCGGCTGAGTCCCATGCACCTCTAGGGCTTACGGTACTTGATTACATTAAGTAAAAAGCATAACAAAATTAGAGTAGATAATCCTGCCGGGTCAGTTCCAATACCAGATTGCAACCATGTGTGTGCCTGTCTAAAATCCATGTGACCATATCAACTATATACAAATAGTCAATCTTTCACTAGATAAGGAGCAATATAAAAGGGACAGGCTGGGGCCAAGAGGGGAGGAGGGCACCACCTCCAGCGAAGGGCAGATACCCAACCCAAAGATAATAATAAGCTATGAGACAGGTCAAGTGGGGAGATTATGACAAAATATAGACTGCAGGAAGGGTTGCCAACATTTCTCAAATTGGGCCATAGAGCCAACCGCAAAGCTGGAAATTCTTTCAAATATAGCCCACTGGGCTAATGCCAGTAGAAAATCTTGAAAGGATGGTGTCACTGAGGATTTCCAATTTGGTAGTATGAGCCGTTTGGCTACAGCCCCAACTGCAGTAGCCCACTTAGCCCCAGGGTTGCATTTGGACACATTAGGCTGTGCGCAGCCTAGAAGCAAAAGGGGTGGATCTGGAACTATGTCTGGGAAAATTTGTTAACACATGTCCTGAATCAATGTCCAACAGGAATGTAGGTTAGGGCAGTCCCAAAGAACATGAAACAAGTGCGCCCCAGAATTGCCACATCTTCAACAGGTGTCCTTTGAAAGAAGACCCATCTTCGGAAGCTTGGTTGGATCAATGTAGTATCTGTGACTGGTCTTATTCATAATAAGACGGGTGCGCCCATCCCAACAGGCCATATGTGCTCTGATCCAGCCATGTTGCCACTGCCGGTCAGAGATTGAGACCTGAAAGTCCCTTTCCCATTGTGCTTTAGCCCACTGGGTAGGGTCTACAGTAGCATCCCTAAGAGCTGAATAAATCACCCTTATTTTTCTTCCCCCAAACAACTAACGGGTGAGGTTGGTGCTGCACCCCCCTCTCTCGTGGGACATTAGGCAAGTGAAGTCTAGCATTCCTAATCTGAAGGTATCTCCAGAAGTAAGACTGGGGGAGACCATATCTGTCTTTCAATGATTCAAAAGTATCCAGTGTGACAGAATTGGGGAGTAATAAATCCTGGATCATAGAAATACCTTGGGCCTCCCAGTATTTCCAGTATATTGGGGACCTCCCTATCTGTAAAGCTGGGTTGTTCCACAGGGGCATATGTCTCCATGGGGTTGGATCTTGTCCCAGAAAAGAGAGGGCTTGCTTCCAGTACAAAATGGAAATATATATGGGGGGAAAGAAAGCCTGGGGTAATTTATTCTTGCCATAGAGCACCACCGCCGGTGAAGGAGCCTGAGCCAATGATGCCTTTAAGGGGAGCCAAGTTGGGGAGGCCAAACCAATCCTAGTAAACCATCTAATAGTTTATGAAGTAATGAAGACCATATGGTATCTCTGAAACCAAGGAAGACCCCAACCTTCTTTTCTCCAATGTTGACGTAATTTGAGTTTACTGTACCGAGGCTGGGCCCCCTGCCATAAAAAGTTACCCACTAATGCATCTAGTTTCTGAAACCATCTCTGGGGGATAGCAACGGGTAAATGAGCTAGTAAATATAATATCCTAGGGGCAGCCATCATTTTGATGGAGTCAATCTTACCAGCAAGCGACAATCTTAAAGCCTTCCACCTACCTATGTCCTGTCTGAGGGAGTCTAATAAAGTCGTAAAATTAGCAGAGAGCATTTTCCCTGTATTTGAATGGAGGATAATACCCAGATATTTTATACCATTAGGGGACCAGTGAAGGCCTCTACTTATAAAGTCGGTTCCGGGAGTCTTGGAATTCAGGGGAAGCACCTCGGTTTTGGAGTGATTTATCTTAAGACCTGACACTTCGGCAAAGGTAGCCAAAATCTCAAGGATACTATCGATCACCTCGGGGGAGGACTCCGTGGTGATGAGCAAATCATCCGCGTATAAAAACGTTTTGAAAGTATTATCTCCCACCTTTAACCCGGGGATTTTAGATGATTCTCTAAGGGTGATGGCTAATGGCTCTATGGCTAGGACAAAGAGAAGAGGGAAGAGAGGACATCCCTGCCTAGTTCCTTTTTGTAAAGGGAAGGATGGAGAAATAATACCATTTGTCAAGACAGAGGCCATGGGGAGGCATATAGCAATTTTACCCAGGCAATAAAACCAGGTCCAAAACCCATTTTAGAGAGAGTGAGGAACAAAAAGGGCCACTGAACAGAATCGAATGCCTTTTCAAAGTCAATTGCTAAGGCTACAGAGGGCTTATTAGATAGTGTGGTGTGATGCAAAAGTGAGAGCAGCGATCTATGATGATCTGACCCCAATCGCCCTTGAATAAATCCCGCTTGGGCAGGGTGAGTCAAATCTAACATGAGGCATTCTAGCCTACTTGCAAGAAGTCTGGCCAGAATTTTAGCATCTGCGTTAATGAGGGAAATGGGATGATATCTACCAGGGAGAAGAGGATCTTTTCCTTTTTTCCGAAGCACTGTGATAGTAGCCTCTCTTAGGGATGGGGGCAGAAGTCCAGCCTGTAATGAGTGTCGAAACATCCCGATCAAGTATGGAGCCAGGTTTATTCCCTTGATTTTATACAAATCAATGGAGATGCCATCCTTTCCTGGAGCTTTCCAAGGGTTTAAGGATGTAATGGCCCTCTCCACCTCCACCAAAGTAATAGGCGCCTCCAGCAGTTTTGTGTCAGAAACTGTTAAGCTAGGGATAGGGAGTTTATCCGGAAACTTTTGAATACTCAAAGGATCAGGGGGGTGAGGGGCTGCATACAGTGCCTCATAAAACTGGGCCATGATCCCATTCATCCCTTTGTGGGAGTGAGTTGGGACCCCATGTTTGTCTTTCAATGCATGAATGGTATGGGATGCCTGCTGTTGCTTAAGTCGATAAGCCAGAAGTTTGCTGGCTCCCCCCCTTCCCAGTAGGAATGACGCAGCCGTCTGAGATTTAATTCCGCTTGCTGGGTCAGGTGGGCATTTAGAGAAATCCTGGCACTAGTCAGTTGAGCTAGTAAGGACTGAGAGGGAACTGAGGATTTATACTGAGCTTCCAGGGAGGCTAGCTGCCTTTCTAGAGCCCTTTGGTCAGCTTGAAGTCGCTTCCGTCTAGCAGAGGCATATGCAATGATTCTACCTCGAAGGGTGGCCTTAAAGGCCTCCCATAGAGTTGAATCATATACTTCCCCATTGTCATTAATTTCCCAATATTCTTGCACCACAGGCCCCAGCCAATGAGAAAAGTCAGCATCCTCCAGTAACAGGGGGTCCAACCGCCATGTAGGTATCGGGGGGGGGGTCAGATCCCAATTTAATCCCTAACTCTAAAGCGGCATTGTCCGAGACATATATTGAATGCATATCAGTACTGGTTACCTTTTCATATAGACCAGATGAGAGAAGCCAAAAATCAATTCTACTAGATGAGCCATGAACCTGAGAAAAACAGGAATAATCATAAACACCCGGATGCATAGTTCTCCAGGCATCCAGCAAAGTATGCTCTGACATTAATGTCTGGACCGCTTTGAGCGTTTGTCTATGGGGTTCAGGGGTTTTGTTACTTCTGTCCATAAAGAAATCCAAAACTAAGTTAAAGTCTCCACCCACAATCACCGGAGCATTGGCTTCATTAAAGTCAGTAAGGGCCTGGCTGAAGGTGAAGAAGAACTGAGGGCAGTCCTGATTAGGGGCATAAAGATTGGCTAAAATCAAGGAACCCTCTGGGGTCTCTACCTCTGCCAGGATCCATCTTCCCTCTTTGTCGTGTTTATGCAGCTTCACATTCCACACCAAGTTTTTGTGAAAAAAAGTGGAAACTCCCCTTTTTTGGGCCTTTGCTGCACTATGAAGCTCTGTGGCAACCCAATCCCACTTGAGCTTCTTGGCTTCACAGGGGGACAGCTTTGTCTCTTGGAGAAACACCACCATAGGTTGCAATTTCTTTAAGTGAAGCAAAATCTTTTTATGTTTAATTGGTGAATTGAGCCCCCTCACGTTCCAAGAGATAAATCTAGTCTCCATATGACCATTGAATTAGCATGGTTGAAAAGAGGTACATGAGGAAGCCCCACTCGGATGCACTATGCCCAATAGGCCCAGTCTCCCTACCTATATCCATAATATCATATATGACACTAGATTCCAGATTGCCATGGTAACACACAGAACATCATTTTACAAAAGTGTTTCCAAGGGCAAAAACTGTCCCTAACAAGAAAAAACACCAACTACTTATATGTAACCAGAAAACAGCCATAACATGAACCCACCCCCACCCACTACCCAGACTCAAAAACAGTCCCTTATCTGACCAGCAACCTCTGAATGTACCGACCATTAAAATGGCCCAGATATCAGCGGAGGTCGCTGGAGGTAGTGTAGATAAGGACTACACTAAACAGGGAGGACTCTTCGAAATCCGACAACTACTACTCCCAACCCCCTATCATCAAACAAGTCCTTCTATCCAAGTCTTCATTACAGAAGGAAAAAAAAAAACATTGTTGAAAGTTCACATTAGACCCCAGCAGCCCAAAAAGGGGGCTAGGCAGCTTAATAGCCAAGGAGTTGAGCCAATTAGTCCATACTCATATCCCATATAATCCAGATGTAGGGGATGTGCACAAGCAGTCCCTGTGAAACCCCTCGAGTCATTGAACTAAGGTGAGAGATATTACAACAATTACTGGGTATAGTCCCCCCTTCATCCAACCTCCATTAGCCCCTGGGGGGGACAAGGGAAACGCCTTTGTAACAACTCTTATACAGAGGGAAGTATCACAGAGGTCATATACCAGCCCAAACAAAAAGCAACAAGCATAATAAACAGAGGAGATATCAGCCCACGGCCTCCTTGACTGGAGCCGAGTCTTCCATTGGCTTTAGTTCATGCAGGTTGTTTGATGAGTGTGAAGCATCCCAGGATGGATCTTGTACCTCGGCTCATGTGGTATTTCTGACCCCTTTAGACCTGGTATCTTTGGAAGGGGAAGTTCGGGGAGGCAGAGGAGGGACAACCAGGGAGCCTTCCGTCGGCAAATCCATCAAAGCCTGGTACTTATTATTGCTCATATCAGGCTGAAAAGAATTTTGTGATGCAGATGAATCAGAGCTTCCACTCCTGCTTCTTGACCAGAGACGAGGGGTTTTATCAACATGTAGCCCCTCAAGCCTTTGCCGTCTCCTGTTTCATCTTTTGCTGTCGCCTCCCGGGGGTTTTTGTGGGAATGGATGGTTAGGAGTGTTCTGATCTTTAGGGGGTCTCGGAATGGAGTGATCAGTGCCTTGCAATGATGCCTCCATCGGCGTCGACTTGCTACAGTAGGCCTGAGGGCCAGAAAGCTCACGTAGACGGCCCCAGGACAGTTAAGGAGCTTGTGCCGAAAGGAAATTCTCTGCAGCAGTAGGGTTGTCAAAAACTCTGGGGGCCTCATTATAGATAATCCTGAGTGAAGCTGGATATCTTAGGGAATACTCTAATCCCAGTTCTGCACAGGCTCTGCGGGCAGCTGTGAAGGCCCGACGCCTATTAGTGACCTCCTGAGAGTAGTCTGCAAAGATCTGTATTTTGTGCCCTTTCCATTGCAGATCCTTCTTAGTATGTGCCAGCCTGGTGATCATCTCACGATCCTGAAAGTGAAGAAAACAGGACAGAATTGTGCATGGACGAGCACCAGCTTTGGGGTGGGGAGCTAAAGTTCTATGGGCCCTATCTATTTCAGGTGGGGCCATACATTGCCAGTCCAGCAAGCTGGGCAGTTCTTTCTGTAAAAGGAGAATTGCATCAGTTCCCTCACACCCCTCTGGGAAACAGACAAACTGCAAATTGTTCCAGCGGCTCTGGTTCTCTAAATCCTCCACCCTATCCCAGAGAACATGGATGAGATGTTCTTGCTCTTGAAGCCGGGCGCTCGCTTTATGCCACCCATCCTCAGCTTTGGCCAGTCTATGTTCAGTAACACACGCCCGTTGAGACAGGTCGATAATGTCCGCTGAATTTTGTTTAGCTGCCACATCTAGCTTCTCCATATGCTGCAGAATCTCAGTAAACATTTGCTGAATTTCGGGCATGTCACCTTGCCACTGGTTGAGATCCGAAACCGAATCCATCTCGGCGAGTGGTTAGGCCCTGCGACTTGGACACAAACCGCCGAGAATAACGAATACAGATCAGCCGAGGACTAGGAATCTGTTTCACACCGTGCAAAGGCTACCCGGGCACTAGATATTAGTTAATCACGCCATTTAGGTAGAGGAACAACGGATAAAATACAGATTTTTTAGGGTTTTGGCAGGAGCTCAGAGATCAAGTGTCCATTCGGCTCAGTTGGTAGCCACACCCCCTGGAGATCTGTTGTTAATTTTCCATTCTCTTTAGTTATTTTCAAATCCAAATAGGCAATACTATGGTTGTCACATTCCATTGTAAAGGAAAGGTTTTCTGATGCTGTTTCTAAATATTTATAAAGTATTTCCAGTTCCTGTATTGAGCCTCTCCAGATGATCAAAATGTCATCAATAAATCTTTTATACAGAATTAAATTTCATTTATGTTGATTATTATCTGACTGAATGTGTTATTCCTCAAAGTGTGCAATATATAAATTGGCATATGTTGGCGCGAATGTGGCTCCCATAGCAGTCTCTATTTAAAAAAAAAATATTGATCTTCAAATGCAAAATAATTATTCTTTAGCACTATCTCTATCAATTTCAGGATAAAATCCTTGTCTGGTTAATTTTTTTCCTCTCAGTGACAGGAAATAATCAAGTGCAATGATTTCCCCATTATGTGGTATCCTTGTGTATAAGCTTTCAACGTCAAATGTAACTAGCAGGCAGTCATCCAAGTTACATTCTTTCTCATTCAACTCTTGTAAAATCTAGATGCAATGTTTGCTGTTTTTTAGATGTGACCATGTTTTTGGTACTAGTTTTTTGCAGTAGTGGTCCACAAAAATCGAAAAAGGCTCTATTATAGATCCTATGCCTGACATTATTGGCCTTCCAGGTGGTTTCTCTAAGTTTTTATGTATTTTTGTGAGGCAATAAAATAAAGGTGATCATGGTTTCTTCATACCAACTTCCTCTTCTAACCACTGTTCTATGATACCTCTATCACTAGCTTCTGTCACTATTTCAGTTATCATCTGTCTTAGAGGTTGACATGGAATTCTTTGTACTTTTTCATAGGTCATTATTTCATTAAGCTGTCTCAGACATTCTTCCCTATAATGACTGTAGTCCAAGATCACTATTGCCCCCACTTTGTCTGCTGGTTTCACTACAATATTACTGTCCTTACCTAAATTATCTAAAGTGTTCTTTTCAACTTTTGTAATGTTAAAACTTGGATGTTTTTGTTCACTTTCTACCAATAAATGTTTTATTTCTCTAGTAACTTTTTCTATATAACTAGTAATGTTAGCTGGAGTGAAATCAAGTGGATCAAAATGAGATTTTTTTCCCAGAGCACGTTTCAATAAATATCTTTCTTTCTGTCTTTCAAGATTTTCTGTGGAGGGTTCTCTAATGCCAAAATAATGTTTAAGTCTAATTTTTCAGTAAAATTTTTCCAAATCTAATTTTAATGCAAAATTATTTAACTTTTCTGTTAGGCTGAATGACAAACCTTTGTTCAGAACTTTTATTTCAATAGGTGTTAATTCTCTCTCGGGCAAGTTATAAACCATCAATTCTGCTGGCTCCTGGCTCTCAACTCATGTATTTTGTCTTTGTCTCTGTCTTCTTCTCCTTCTCCTGAATCTTTTTCTTTTTGTCTCACTCCTCATACCCCTGCCTCTTGGGATGCTCTCCGAAAATCCTTCTCTGGCTGTCTGTTTTGTGCTGGCCAGTCCTGTCTATAAGGTTCAAAATATTCTCTATCATGATATTCCCATCTTTCTCTATATGTAGCATATGTTCTTTTGTATGATCTATTATAATATGATCATCTATTGCATCTGTAGTAAGGCCTCCTGGTGCTGTTTCCTCTAGTTTTTCTATATTCGTTACTTTCTGATTCTGATGTTCCTGATGATGTTAATGTGTCTTCTAAATTATAAACATTAGTCTGATAATCTGATTTCTTCCAAGAGTATACGTTACCGTCTTTATAATCATTAATGTCTCTCTTAAAGTTGCAGATTTTTATGCTCCTAACATGGTTGTCATATTCTGCCAAAGATTTCTCTATTTTTTCTAAGAGATGTTTTAACTGTGTAGTTTCTACTGTCACTTTTATTTTAGTTTCAATGCTACTAATTTCTTCTAATACTTTCCCTTGCTCAGTAGTTAGTGTTTTAATCAGGAAGTAACATAAAATCAAAAGGACATTTTGTTCTAATCCCGTCCCATTTAGGTTGACAACCCTCAGGTGTAAAACCTAAATGTGATTCTATCAGAACTCTGAGTCCCCTTGGGATTCTCTTTTGTTTCATGTATTCAAGAAGGGTCACAGCCTGCCAGTAAAGCCTAACTTCATGTTATTTAAGTGACTCTAATTTATTAATTGAGGGCCTTGGTAATTCAGAAGTTTCAGCATTATCAATGCGTCTCTTGCTTTTTACCAAACCGATTATCCTGTTTGCTTCATCTTGATTTATACTTAAAGCGGTGGATCTGTTGTCAGTCAATTTCCCAAGTTCAGAAAAAGTGGCCATGTTAGTTAATCTAAGGTACTGCAGACTCAAATCCTTACAGTTCTATATTTATATTTCACATTGATTTTGGGTGATACTAAACATTTCCACTCCATATAGAAAATTTTGACTACATCTCCACCTAGTGCTTGCCAGAGTACCTTTTAAATGTTTTCTTTTTTATTAAAAGATGCTAATTTATATACACAGATAGGGAGCAAGAATATACCAATATCCAAAATCCAAAGTCAATTAGAACTTTCTCACTCGACCCACAAAAAACATTCAATGTGGTGCTTTGAATCATCAGAATGTAGTTATCTTCTTTCGCTTTTGCTCTGTTTATTTATATATAGTGACATTTCAGAACTCAAGGTTCCTTCAGCAGACAAACAGTTTTGCAGTTTTTACTTTTCTTCTAATACATGTTCTGCAAACTTAAATTTTAAAAACATGTATTAAACATCATTTTTATGTTTTAGTATTTTTGCTTATAAATATATTTTATATGTTTTCTATAATGGCTTTAAAAATAAAATAATATAATATAATATGCAGGAGGAACAAACCTGCTAATCAAGTGCATAATTTCTCTGTGCTGTTTTCTTTTACTTTTCATTAGTGGGAGGGGGAGCCTTGAAAGTGCTGTAGCCTTATTTAATCTGAAAAATACATCAAAAAGAGGAGGTTTTTATTTCACTGACTTAAAGTCCTTTTCTTTTTAAACAACTATCCTTTGTTAATTTCAATTTTATTTGTGAAGTTTTACCTTTAGCAATTTGCTTTATGAAGCAGTTCAGTCAAACTAGTTGCTGGCTGAAGGTTTTATCTTCCAAACAAGACTTCCTCCGTTTGCCTAAGGAAGGTAAAAAAAGGCTTCTTCAAGTTTAGTCAGCCCACTTGTTCCTTTATTTTAACACTACTCTTTTAATGGGCAGGACTTTCAGGCTTACCTGCTTTCAGCAGTTCAAAAAAAAGTCCAGATTTAGCTTATGCAGCACGCTGTCTCTCCTGTGGACCAATGGGCTTGCAGGCCATACTGTATCAGACAGTCCCAAATATGTGAATGAAGTTATTCACAGATTTAGGACTGTCTTTATTATGCCCTGCAAAGCCGGTAATCCACCCTGGAGACCAATGGGCTTACAGCCCATACTGTACCTGTCATTCAGTGGGCAGCAGGGTGGTGTCTTGGATGGGTTGCAGCCTTCCTCCAATGTTGAGGAGGCAATTGTGGAGAAGGGTTCTTTGTGTGTGGGCGAGGTGGGGTGCCACTGGATCCAGGGCATTTCAATATGGGATTTCACTGCAATCGCAGTAACGGGGGTTCCACTAGACCACCAGGGATTTCATAATGACATTTATCGGGGAATCAGGGACTTAGGTTGGAGAGAGGACCACTAGACCACCAGGGATGGTCATGTTTCATACTTATCGGGGAATTGGGGACTGGGGGGCCACTAGACTACTAGGGATTACTTTATTAACATATACCATGAAATTGAGGCTACGGGACAGGGGATGCCCAGGGATTCCCACAGCACACATCATGCTGTGCAGGGCACCAGGTGCAAGTCACCAGCCTGCCCTGCACAAGGCATGCAAATGGTGCCATAATGACATGCAAATGGCCCCATCTGTGCCTTGCACCATGGCGCAGCACCATTGACTATCACCTCGACCTGGCCCCGGCACATCACAGTTGCACTGCACCCAGGCTTGCACCACTGCCTGGTGCAGTCTGAATATCCCGGCCCCAGTATTCAGAATATTTTGGGAAAATTAAGAATGCAATATTAATAACTACAGCATTCTATAATCAAGCACGTGGAGTGATGTGAAATATGATATAAAGGACTTCATAACATGCAATTTTGATATGTTGTGTATTGCATACTTTGCCCCTGTTCCCTGTAGTAAATTGGACAGACTACAAGTGGATTACTGATCATAAAAGTAACATAAGGAGAGAGGATGTGGGATCACCAACAGCAAGACATTTCTTAGAATGTTGGTATCAAATATCTACCTTAACATTTTTGGGACTAAAAAGAGTAAAGGAAGCAATGAGAGGAGGTAACAGGGAAACAGCATTGTTAAGACATGGAAGCATGGTGGATATACATGTTAAGAACTTACAAAAGTCAATATGGACTTAATGAAAGTCTAATCTGAACAAGCTTTGAATGAGAATATAAGATTGTTTAAAGTTTTTACATATATTCACATTATTTTTCCTTTCTTCCCCCATCTCCAATCATCAGCCTATTGGTTCAGGCAACACAATCTATATTTTCACTGTTTCATTATACATAGCCATTCTGTAAATGACTTAGTATTTTTTCAAATGTTTAGACCAACAAATACACATATATTTTTGGTTTTCCTTCCAAAATTAAATATATAATTTCATGTATAACTGTACCTTTCTAACAGAATTTTAACATGTTTTATGTCCCTTGTAGCAGACAAAATATACACATCTCCTTGCATTTCATATAGTATTTCAGCTTGTCTAATATCCTCTCCCAATGGGTACGCAATAGTTTTAAGAACTAGTTCTGCCCCCCCCCCATCTCTACTTGGTTCTCTCCACTTCTTAAAAAATTTCTCTCATATCCTGAGTTTCCCTTCCTATGGTTGTGCTTATTATTTTACAGAGCCGGACAGTCTCAAATCAGTTAGATGTTTTCTAAATCCTAACTAAGGACAGGAGAATTAGCGGTACAGTGGAAATTGCAGAGGAAAGGGGATCTCTGTTTTGACATTTGCTGTCATGAGAGGTTTCAATTCTGACCGGGCCGCCCAGGGTGATGTAATTTGTGACGTAGTCATGCCTGCAGGCATGTGCACTTGAGCAGCCCAGACCCTTCTTCTAAGCCGCAGGTAGAAGGCGTGTATGAGAAAGAACAGCATTTGGTGGTAATGGAGGCGGTCCCAGGAGAGAGTGTGTGCTGCTTAAGCTAAATCTGGCCATTTTTTTGAACTGCTGAAACAGGTAAGCCTGAAACTCCTGCCCATTGAAAGAATAGTGTTAAAATAAAGGAGCAAGTTGGCTGACTAAACTTAAAGAAGACTTTTTTTTTACCTCCCTTAGGCAAACAGAGGAAGTTTTGTTTGGAAGTTAGAACCTTCGGCCAGCAACTAGTTTAACTGAACTGCTTCATAAAGCAAAACGCTAAAGATAAAACTTCATAAATAAAATTGAAATTAACAAAGAAGAGTTGTTTAAAAAAAAAAAGGGCTGTAAGTCAGTGAAATAAAAACCTCCCCTTTTTGATGTATTTTTCAGATTAAATAAGGCTACAGCACTTTCAAGGCTCACCCCCCTTCCCCATCCTCCCATTTACCAAAAGTAAAAGAAAACAACACAGAGAAATTATGCACTTGATTAGCAGGTTTGTTCCTCGTGCATATTATATTATATTATTTTATTTTCAAAACCATTATAGAGAACATATAATATATCTTTATAAGCAGAAAACACTAAAACATAAAAATGATGTTTAATATATTTTTTATTTCAATTTAATTATGCAAAACATTTATTAGAAGAAAAGTAAAAACTGCAAAGCTCTTTGTCTGATGAAGAAACCTTGAGCTCTGAAACTTCACTATATATAAAAAACAGCAAAAGTGAAAGAAGATAAATAAATTCTGATGATTCAAAGTGCCACATTGAATGTTTTTTGTGAGTTGAGTGAGAAAGTTCAAATAGACTTTGGACTTAAGAAGGTAGGACACATGTACTGGGAAGGGGGAGAAAAGTTAGGGAAGCTCCTGGCCTACAGGCTAAGGAGTAAGACTGCATCCAGAACCATTACATGCATAAAAGGGGAAAAGGGTGAACTAACATGCTCCCAAAAAGGCATAAACTTAATTATGACAGAATTCTATGAAAAATTGTATGCTTCTCTCAACCCCCCCAAGACAGAATGAAAATTGACACCTTCCTGGCCAAGCCCCCAATCCCTAGGATCCAACCTCAGGCAGCCTCTGCATTGAAATAACCTATTACGGACCCTGAGATATGACAAGCCATTCAATCCCTAAACTCACACAAAGCTCCTGGTAGGGATGGCTATCCAATAAACTACTATAAAGCCCTATCGGCAGAACTCCTCCCCTGTCTGCAGAGGATGCTAGTGGACTCATTGAGGAACCCCCCCACCACCCTTATGGAAGTGATAATTACCATATTCCCAAAGAAGAGCAAGGATCCCACAGCACTGGGAAACTATCACCCCATTTCCCTAATTTATGCTGATACCAACATTTTAGCCAAAATTTTACCAAGTCACCTCAAACAACACCTCCCGGGATTAATCCACCCAGCACAAGCTGGCTTCATCAAGGGAAGAAATGGGTTGGACCATCATAGGACTTTCTTATCCCTAATACATCATGCCAAGTCCTCGCCACTGCTGATAGCAGCCCTAGCAGTTGACTTCGAAAAGGCTTTCAATAGTGTCGATTGGTCCTATCTGATGACCACATTGGAGGTAATTGGACTGGGCCCTGGCTTTAGGGAGTAGAATAAATTGCTGTATACTACCCCAAGGGCCACAGTCCTGACCAACAGAACTAGATCATCCCCTTTCCCTTTATATAAAGGCATGAGACAGGAGTGCCCCCTATTGCCCTTGCTCTTCATCCTGGCCATTGAGCCAATAGCTATTGCGATCAGGCAGTTGAAGGAAATTCCTGTCATAATGACAGGTGTCTCTAATCTCAAAACTTTCCTGTATGTGGAAGACCTTCTGATTATATCAATATTTACACCCGAAACCACTGATACTACCCTAAACATCTTGTCTAAGTTAACAGAAGTCTCGGGCCTCAAAGTAAATCAAACCAAGACTGAGGTCCTCCCCTTGAACGCCAGGTATACGGGACAAGGATTTATAGACAAAGGGCTGAAATGGGCACCTGAGGGCATAGTTTATCTGGGGGTTAAGATCCACCTTAACCTCCAAAAACTTATAGATTACAATTTCAACACTCTCTTCCAGTCACTAAGTGGAGAAGTTGACAGGTGGAGGGCTCTCCACCTATTATTGGCTGGAAAAATTTATGCCATTAAGATGATACTAACCTCTAGACTACTGTACCTACTGGTCCATCTCCCCATTAAGATTCCACCGAAATGGTTCCACAAGGTAGATACCTTGGTGGGCAAGTTTCTGTGGGAAGGGTTCCCCATGCATCTTAGCAGGCTTAAACTCAGACAACACTGGAGCGGGGGGCTGGAGATTACTATGGTTTCAAGAGTATCATATGGCCTTTATAACAACACAAATGGCAAAATGGTTTCAGCCCATAGGGGCAGAGTACCCTTTATGGCTCAGAATGGAAGCCACTCTAAGCAGTGCGCCCTCACCAGCAGTATGACTATATAAGGGGAAGCAGTCCCAGAAGCAAATGTCGCCTAACATAGCAGTTTCTGCCCTCTACTGGAAAATTATGCACAAGATTATAGGAGCCACTAGTACTCCCTGGGAAATGATACTGCTATGGAATAACCCCAAAATTACCATAGGCAAATCCATGTTTAGATGGGCTAGCTGGGAAGACAGGGGCTTAGGCTTATCAAAGATATGTTAGTCTCAGGGAGTACTGACATGGAGACCTTTTTAGCTCTTAGAAACAGGTACATGCTCCCATCCAATAAGTTCTGGAGGTATCTGCAGATCAGGGATGCGATCCAGGCTTATCGCCAAAATGCCTTTAAGCATATCCCAGACTACCCACCACCACAAAGGCAGAGCTGGGCCAGAACAAAACTCCCTACAAGCAGTGGTATCTACTAAGACCTTAGGGCTGTGGCCCCAGACCCCACCCTGTCAGCCAAATCCCAATGGGAGGAGGAGACACATACTGTAATAACTGAATCTCAATGGGCTCATAGCTGCTCCTGGATCCACCATGCATGCAGGGAGATGGTAGAACCAGATTAATAATGAACAAAATGATACTGAGATGGTACTATACCCCTGCTAAACTCCACAAGCTGGGACTCAGGCCAGAGGACAAGTGTTGGTGATGCAGCCAAGGGAAGGCACACCTCTACCACAACATGTGGCAGTGTCCCAAATTGAAAGCATACTGGGAAATTAGTACTTGCATTTGCACCTGGGTAGTGCCCCATATCACCATTTCGGCCATACTGCTATTATTAAGCGGCATGCCAGAGCCCACCCTAAATATGACCCAGCAGCACAGTGGGTCACAGTGGTTGGAGCACTGGCAAAGAGACTCCTACTAATGAATGGTATGCCATCTCTAAGGTGACACTGGCACAGCAAACCCCCCACAGCAAAACCCAAACCGCACCAATATCGGCAGCAATGGGAATTTCACTTCGATGGACTTTGCGGAGATGGAGGGTATATACCTAACTCCACTGTCTGAGCGATGTTGAGTTAGATATTTTAAGTAGGGGGTGTGGGGGGTGTGAAGCCCCCCCATATTGGGCGCTGCTGTGTTACCTTTCATTGCAAGGATGCATCGGTGTTGGGGGTGTTGACGGGTTTCCGACATTATCAAAGACATCACTTTTGAGGATATCACACTGGCATCATAGATCCCTAATGAACTGGTGCTCAGATAAGTGCCCATCATCTGCAGAATTTCTCATGTCTTTGAGCCAGTTGGCCGAATATGAACATATGTCCAGTAGGGCAGTGGGAACCCTGCATACATATTATCTGTGCTGGCAGCCGTTTCTGGATTCAGAGTATTGTCACACTGCCATGGTAGAGGCCCAGATGCTCCCTATGCAGCCCCACAGGTAGAATGCCTTGCAATGGAACAGTGACATGTTTGATCTAATGGTATGCAACCACCCCAACCTATGACTGCCAAGGTTTTTGTATATAGTTTTGTTTACACATTAGATGGGGCAACCATCAATTCCATTGCCTGTAGTGGCACAGATGCAATCCAAAATTAGCTGATATAGAAGTCATCTCGATTCCCCAGATGCACAGTCTGTAACCCTGGGCCCTCGATAGCAATCTGCAAGTCAGGCTATCTACCAAGTACCCTAATGGATATATTATCCCTATCCCTCCTTGCAGATAGGGATCCATGGGAAGGGAGAGGTTTAAACTCACACATACAAGCTACATATATTTACAGTCTGTGTATAGAAGCACGAGCATGTATGGGAATTAAGAGTGAACCTAGGTGAATGCCTGGAATAGACACAAGGTTGCATTCTTTGTTCTGTTTTTGATCACAGTTTTCTTTAACTGTACTACATATGGATGCATATGCATTGTCTATGTATACTCAATCATTTTTTATTTTTTAATTTAGTCTTTGGTAACCGGGTAAAGCCCACTAGACACAAGTGCCTGTTTTCAGGGGCGACCTGGGAGCATTGGGTGGTTAAGTGACTTGCTCAGAATCACACAGTATGCAAGTGAAGGTTGTGAGAATCAAACCCAGGTCTGGTCTGCTGGATGTACCAAGCTCGTTCACAGCTCATTACTCTAACCTCCTAGGCTATACTGCCAGCCAAAACTTATTAATAAAAAAAAAAAATACATTGAAAGGGGTGAGGGCATGCCCAAAAATATTGCAGACACTGTGTGCAGTCTGGCTGGGGGTGACCTGGTCCATGCTGCTCACCATTGATGTCGCCCTTTTGCCTGCACTATTATTCACTGAGCACTATTTGTTTGTGCACTGGCATGGGTGAACTGGTTGGGATAGATTAAGCAGGAAGGGAGTTGAGAATGAGAGCTGAAGTACAGACATGGAAGGCACCCAAGAGAACTAGGGGCACAGCATGCAGAAGATGACAAGCAATTAAGAAAGAATAAACAAGGTTACAAGTTGGGAATTACAATAATTAAGCAGGCAGTAATGATTAATAGGCATGAAATACAATCATTTAAGGCAAAAAATTATATGTAAGTAGAAAAAAACACAATTAAAACCAGGCAATAGGATGTGAATCCCAAACTGGGAATTACAATAATTAAGCAGGCAGTAATGATTTAAAGGCATAAAACACTACCATTTAAGGCAATAATGATATATAAGTAGAAAAACAAAATTAACTAGGTAATAGTGAGGTGAGGTGTGTACACAGATTTAAACAAAGGAATAGGCAATTAGAATATAACTGCAGTGAGGGAAGGAGAGAATGGCCTAGAGCAAACAAAAACCTACACTAGGGTATGCAGACTATAGACAATAGTAATCTAATCATGAGCTAATAACATGAGCAGATGGATAATGTTTTCTAAAACACCTTACAAAAGCTGATTTGGGAGGGGAGACCAGAGTGGAGTGGAGCAGAGTGGCAGGCAGGCCGGCTGCCTACTGGCTGACTCCGGCAGACTCGAGGCAGATAACAGTCCTGAGCACATATGGTCCTTTGTGCGAATGGGAAGCTGCATGAATGAGCTGCTTGAGCTGAAATGGATTAAATAAGATGGGAAAGCATTTTCAAACACCCAGTGGAGCCCCTTATTCGCTGAATGAAGCTAGGGTGGGTTGACAGAAGTCCAATGGCTTTGTAGGATTCTCCAGTCAACAGGACTCTCTGGTGATCATTGATGGGGAGGGCAGAGCCTCAAGTCCCGTACCATCTTGACCTCTGCTGTCCCTGATGCTGGTGCTCATTCGCTTGAAGGTAGAAGACGCCATTCCAATATATTCTGCATGAACAGTAAGGAATTTATTTCACCCACAAACCAGAAAAGGCCCACTTTTGTGAGCTCATAAACTGTCCCACCACACATGAGAGTTATGTGATTGTTTGTTCCTGCCCTACCCTTTATATAGGATGCACAATATGTCTCCTTCGCCAGCAAATTCAGGATAACACTAGATCTTTAGTGAATACAAACCCAGAAACATTTATTGGTATCCACTTTGCACAGTATCATAGTAGTGATCTAAATGCATTTAGATTCTCAGGCATAAAGCAGTTTAGGCTCCTACCCAGAGGAGGTGAAAGGACCATGGTTTTACTCCCAAATTAATCAAAGCTGATACACACTCTGAACTCATTGTTTCCATCAGGTCTTAATGATTCCATGAATGTCATTTCATTTTTATAAACCCCTTGTAGGCAATTCACTACCTTCTGTAATGCTCATTTAATGCTTCAGCTGCAGTCGCACCACCTTTTTCAATCTGTTTTTTTTTTCAACTGTATTATTATGCAGTGCCTTCACTGTATCAGTTCTGTAGGTTTGCCTTTAGCTTTGCCTGGATGAACCTTTTGTCGGTCCTTGGAATAATCCATTTTTTGCTTTTTCTGCTCATGTAATCTTATCTGTAAGGGACTTTCTGTTTTCACTTGTGTGCCTGAGTGAACCTTTTGTAAATCCTTATAATAATCTTATTAATTTTGTGTGATCTGCAATATGATTTAATGTTCGTTCTGCTGAATTGTTCAGGTACATGTGTATTTATCTGTATACATGATTACTTAAATGCATTTTTTGCTTTTCTATTGATTGAGCTTTTTGCATATCCAATTCCTTACCCACACATGTTTTCTTCAGTCCTTTCCTATGTTACCATTTTGACTGGGACCGTACTGATTGCACCGCTGTATTGTTACTTGTATTATAAAACAAATAGTTTTTTGTTCTCTTTATTGGCAACATTCCTCTCCAGTTCCCTTTTGATTTTTCACCCATTCTTCCCCCATTCTGTCCTCCCCCATCCTGTTTGTTTTTCCCTTTTTCATTCTTTTCCTTTTGTCTTTTTCCACTCACCTCCCAACCCCACCCTTCCTTTATTATTCATCCATCTGGCATACTCTTTGGTTATGGTCCAATAGTTTAGTCTTCCCTTGTATTCCCTATTCTCTCTTTAGTTTATTTCATTTTATTCTATATTTCAAAATATACCTCAGTTTGTGATTTAATTTGATTCATATAAGGTGAGTCAGTGTTATGGGACCATGTGGACCATGGGTAGGATTGTAGGGTGCAATGGTTGTGGGGCAGCAATGCAGATGAACATACTCTGGAGAGTGGGAGGGTGCCCAATACACCACAGGCTAAGAAGGCTCAAAGAAGAGGTTCAGTGGCTTGGCAAGGAGCTGGGGAGGTTGAGGGATGAGGCGAGGATTGCGTCGGTAGGAGGACTGACATCTGAGAGTATTATGGGGCACCACAGAGAAGGAACAGTGGGTCAAGGGAGGGGTCATGGGGAGGGGGAAAAGTACAGAGGAATCCAGCTGATGAAGGGTGAACTCTAGTAGGACCTAGAAAAAGAGGAGCAGCAGTAGGCAGGAGGGAGGAGAAAACACACAGTAAGGCAAAGGGGGTAGGGAACATGTTTGCTGTACTAGCAACACATGGGAAAGAGGGCACAGGAGGAGATTGCACAAGGGATAGTACTCACAAAGAGGAGGGAGTGAGGGGCATTACTAGTGGAGAGATTGAGCATGGTATGGCAGGGGGAGGGATAATACTTGGACAGGAGAGGAGGCAGAGGAAAAGGAAGGTTGGCAGTCAAACAAAAGGAGTGGGAGGGTTCTCAATCGAGAGGGGAAGGGGGGAAGACACTGGGACACATTGTAAAAGCACTGTCTTGAGTGACCCCAGAAATGAGAACCTAGGTGGGGGGGTAGTGATGGGCACAAGGAAACAGGAGGGAGGTGTACTGGTGTTGGAGGACTCCATACTCAAGGGGATCAGATGAGGCAGCAAGGGGGAGAGGCACAGTCAGATATGGGTGGAGTCCATACTGGGATTAAAGACAGACAAGGCAGGACAAGCAATCCTAAGGTGCATAAGGAGGGGTAGGAGGAAATCATACATTGTGGTACATGTGGGGACAAATGACCTAGTGGGAGAAATGGTGGAGGTAACAAAGAAGAGGACTGAGGAAGTGGGAAGGTTGTACGAGGAGACTGGGGAGTCTGTGGCATTCTCCAAGGTGCTCCCAGTACCCTGCACAAGCACAGTAAGAAAGGAGAGGATTAGGGAGTTGAACACATGGTTGGTAGAATGGTGTCAAACTAAGGGATATGAGGTTGTGGGTGGCTGGGGCAGTACCTGGAATAATAACAATCTGTTTGCAAGGGATAGGCTGCACCTGAGTGGAGAGGGAAAGGAGGTATTAAAGCAGAGACTGGGGAGGTATATTGCGACAAAGGTGGATTTAAATTAGATTGGGGTGGCAAGTGGACAGCAGGTAGGCCGGAATCTGATAGAGTGGAGTCATAGCCTACCCCCCAGGCTAGCAGGGAAGGACTCAGGGTGGCCAAAAATGGAGGGAGTAGAAGGGAGGAAATGGAGGCCAGTGAAGGGAAGGGGGCAAGATGGAGGGTGGCCTCGATGAATGCAAGAAGCTTAGGCAACAAATCAGCTGATCTACAGGCTCTCTTTGCAATGTGGAAGGTGGATATTGCAGCTGTCACAGAAATGAGGGCAACTGAGCACCGGGACTGGGATCTGGCAATCCCAGGATACAAATTATAGAGGAAGGACCATAAGAAGGAGAGGGGCAGTGGGGTGGCAGTCTATGTGAGGGATGGGATCAAATGCACAAGGGACGAGGGGGAAGAAAGGAGAACAGAAGCAATCTGGCTGCAGCTCCTAGACTCAAGGGGTAGGAAACTGAGGTTTAGGGTGGTATACAGACCACCGTCCCAGTCTAAGGAACTTGACAGGGAATTAGTGGGACAAATCAGAAAGGTATGTAGAAAAGGGAAGGTGGTCATCATGGAGGATTTCAACTTGCCGGGGGTTGACTGGAGCATTCCGGTCACCTCCAGTTCTAGGGAGAAAGTGCTCCTGGACACAGTCCAGGAGGGTCTCCTGACACAGTTGATTAGTGTGCCTACTAGGCTAAAGAACACTTTAGATCTGGTATTATCGAATGGGAAGGCAGTAAGGGAAATAAAGTTGGAGGACCCACTAGTTGACAGCAGTCACCAAACGGTGTGGTTTAATATCATGATGTGTGGGGAGCCAGAGAAATCAGTTACTCAGGTGGTAAACTTCATCATCATCATCAAATCTTTATTTATTCAGGCGAACATCATTGAGCAAGGCTCATTTACAAGATGGACCTGATAAGGTCAAGGTTCAACAGTTGATACACAACAGATACATCATACACTTATATAAAACAGTTATACATACAGGGGAAAATGTTTATAAACACAGTGATGTACAGTAAATTCACATGATAAAAATTGGTTACAGGAAAGTTAAGCTAATATTTACAGTATATACAGTATATACATATCCCAGTGGGGGGCCATGGCAAACACACAATATAATGTAATACTAGGATGGTGAAGGTATTACTGGGTGCCATAAGATGGGGTGTCTGTCTGGAAGGATTATGCCATATATGGTTAATTTTTTGGGAGGGAGATTGTGAGATGCTAGAGCTAGCTCTAGCAGTAGCAACTGCATTTCTCTGTGAAGAAGACTGTACAATGCTGTTTAAAGGATGCAGATGGGATGATATTGGACAGTTTTAGGGATTTTTGTTGAGTGTTCCATGCTATAGCTAGAGAACAGCTGATTGCTGCCCTCCCTAGCCTGGTGTTGAATTTGGGCAGTTTGAGCAGGATGATGTTGTTGCTTCTTAGGGAGTAGGAGCTAGGAATGGTCTGGGTGAAGCAGTCCAGAATATAGTTTGGAAGTTTTTTTGATAACGCTCTGTAAATCCATAGTGCTGCATTTCTGTTCCTTCTGAGATGAAGGGAAACCCACCCAACTGCAGTATAAAGAGAGCAATGATGGGTATTAGATGGCAGATCTGTAATGAATCTTATTGCTCTATGATATAAGGTATCCAGCTTGTGAAGGTAGGAGATGGGGCAGTGACTATAAAGGAAGTCTGCATAGTCAAGAACTGATAGAAAAATGGCCTGGACTAACCTCATCTTTGAGTCTCTGTTTAGGAAGGTTTTAATCTATAGAAGGCCAAGCCTTTGTGACTTTTTAACAGTTCTTCTAAATGATGAGTGAAGTCAGAGTCTGTTGTCAATCCACACACTAAGTATTTGAAGTTTCTACATACTCCAGATTTCTCCAAGTATAGTGCATAGCTGGGGGAGAATGATTGAGGAGGAGGTGCTGGTGGAGCTTTGGTTTGTGAACATCTTTAGTTTTCTTTGCATTTAACAGAAGCTTTTTCTCAAGTAGCTGATATTGTAACAAGGAGAATTCTGTTTGTAGGATTTCACAAGCAGCTGCAGGCGAAGGTTTGCTGACATACAAAACAGTGTCATCAGCAAAGAGGTGTACAGAGGAATTGGTGAGGGTTGAATCAATATTATTTATATAAATGGCAAAAAGGATAGGACCCAGTATAGAACCTTGGGGGACTCCTCTTAACAGTGGTTTTAATGGGGATAGGTCACCTTCAGCTTTTACCTGCTGTGACCTACCGGTGAGATAACATCTGAACCACTTAAGGGATTGTGGATCTAGTCCAAGGGAGTGCAGGGATGATAGTAGAAGCTCGTGGTCCACAGTATCGAATGCTTTGCTCAGGTCCAGGAATATGGCACAGACATTATTCTTTTTATCTAATTCAGTTTTCCAGTCATTTGTGACCTTGGCTAGTGCAGTGATAGTGCTATGCTTGGCCCTGAATCCAGATTGAGCTGGATTTAAGAGGTTAGCATTGTCAAGATACTCCCTTAACTGGTTACTCACTAATTTCTCCAGCATCTGGGATAGCACTGGTAGGATGGAAATGGGCCTGTAATTATTAAGTTCCATAGGGTCCCCTGATTTTAGAAGGGGAACCACTTGGGCTGTCTTCCACAGTGTGAGAATAGAGCAGAGTTTAGAGATAGGTTAAAGAGGTGTGTTAGGGGGACTGCAAGTACATGGCACGCAATCTTTAGAAAGTAGGGGTCCAGAGAGTCTGCCCCTGTGCTTTTTTTGGTATTTAGTTGCCATAATAGATCCTCTACTTGCTTCAACAGTATAGATTTAAAGCTGAAGGAAGAGTCAGCTCTCTGATCACCAGTGTAATGGGAGCTTAATTGTTCCCTCAGCAGGTTAGCTGGAGAGGTGTCAAAAGCAAGGCCAAGCAAACTTCAGGGGGGAAGACTTTGGGAGGATGCAGGAAGTACTGAAAGGGAAACTGGAGGGCATAAGGTACGAGATGGATGTGGAGCAGAAATGGGATATTATTAAATGGGGGATTACAGAGGCAACAGAAGCCTGCACCAAGACACAGAGTAAGAGGAGCAGAGCAAGAAAACCATGACGGTTGAACGGCGAGGTAGTAGAGGTGGTGATAGCAAAATGAGAGGTGCACCAGAGGTATAGGAGGATGAGGAAGGAAGTGGACAGGGAGGATTATGCAAGATGGTCCAGGGAGGTGACCAGAAAAGTGAGAGAAGCCAAGGCCCAGAGGGAGCTGAGATTAGCACAGGGAATTAATGGGGGAAGGGAGACTTTTTCAGGTACATCAGGGAGAAAAGGAAGTTCAAGGAGACAAAAGTGAGGATAAAAAGGGGTGGGAAGTGGACAGAAAAGGGGGAGGAGCAGGTAGAAGCACTGAATGAATACTTTTGCTCAATGTTCACAGAAGAAAAGGGGGGACCGCTACCACCATGGGCTGGGATGGTGGGGACAGTGGGAGAGGAGGTGACAGATAGAAGAATTGAGGCAAATACAGTCCTAGAGGGACTGAGGGCACTGAAGGTAGACAAGGCACCATGGCCGGATGGTATCCACCCCATGGTGCTGATGGAGATGGCAGAGGTGTTGGAGGAGCCACTGGCGGATCTATACAGTACCTCACTGGAGTCAGGATGAAACCACTGGACTGGAGGATGGCACATGTAGTACCATTACACAAGAGCGGATCAAGGGATGAACTGAGTAATTATCATCCGGTAAGTCTCACCTCCATAATGTGCAAACTCGTGGAAAAGATACTAAAGGAAAGACTGGTGTCATACCTGGAGGACACTGGCCTCCAGGATGTGAGGCAGCATGGGTTCATTTCAAGGAAGTCTTGCCAAACCAACCTGGTACAATATTATGACTGGGTGACAGGTGAGCTGGATAAGGGTCATGCAGTGGATGTTCAGCTTGGACTTCAGCAAGGCCTTTGATTCTGTGCCTCATGGGCAGCTTGGGGGAAGCTAACTGGTGTAGGGGTAGGGGCAACAATGATGAACTGGATTATAAGCTGGCTGAGTGGGAGGCTGCAACGGGTGGTGGTGAGAAGGGAACTCTCAACTCCAAAGCCAGTGATGAGTGGGGTGCCACAGGGCTCTGTGTTGGGGCCAGTATTATTTGGGCTCTTCATATCAGACATTGCACACGGGGTGGTGAGCTAGGTAAGTCTGCTGACAACACCAAAATTGGAGCAGTGGTGGATGGAAAGAGGGGATGGAAGCAGCTGCAGGGGGACCTAAGCCAGCTAGAATAGTGGTCAGAGAGGTGGCAGCTGGGGTTCAATGCAAAGAAGTGTAAGGTTAAGCACTTTGGGGTGAAGAACCCAAGGAGAGAATACTGGCTGGGGGGGTTAAGCTGGGGATCACTGAGGAGGAGTAGGACCTAGGGGTAATGATAACAGGGACCATGAACAACACTGCCCAGTGCAGGAGAGTGGCTACAAAAGTGAACAAAATGCTGGGGTGTATTGCGAGGGGGTTTTCATCCAGGCAAAAAGCAGTGATTTTGCCCCTCTACAGGTCACTGGTAAGACTGCACTTAGAGTATTGTGTGCAGTTTTGGAGGCCATACCTAATGCGTGATATCAGGCTACTGGAGGGGGTGCAGAGGAGGGCAACAAAGATGATATGTGGAATGGAGGGAAGAGATCATGGCAGCAGGCTGGGAGACGCGAATATGTACACCCTGGAGGACAGAAGGGACAGGGGGGACATGATAGAGACATGCAAGTATCTGAGGGGTATCAATAAGGATGGGGCAGATGGGGTCTTTAAATTAAGGAGGAGGAGGGTCACCAGGGGGCACAGGCTAGGAATAGAAGGGGGAAGATTTAGAAGGGAAATGAGGAGACATTATTTCATAGAGAGGGTGGTAGCAAAATGGAATGCACTACCAGAATGGGTGGTATCATGTAAATCTGTGAACAGTTTCAAAAGGGCATGGGACAGGGAACAGGGGAGAGTAAGGGTGGGGGAGGTGGAGAGTGGCAGTGGGATGGCAAAGGGGAGGGGAGTGGGGCAGCTGCAAACTAGGGGTGCTAGCTGCACACTCAAGCAGACTTAGATAGACTAGGTGGTCTGTTTCTGCTGGCACATTCGTATGTTCATACTTATAAGCATGGCATCTTTTGCCTTTACTTTTCAGTCACTATTATACTTACAGTAGGTTTATTTTGGATTTATGTGTGTATACTTGACCTTGTGTGACCTCCCATTTGTATCTTGCCATTTCACTTTTTTACTTTTCTTTTTCTTACTTGCTTCATATTTTCTTTTCACTTTTTTTCACATTCAGGTTTAGTAACAATATATCATTAGTAAGTTACCATGTTTTGACACTTTCAGACATGATATGCATGCATCTCTGATTTCTGTATAAGATTACTGTATCTTTAAGAGTTTTTGGTATTTGACCAGCAGTGAGATGCATGTTGGCCCCAACCCCAATGAAGAATCATGTGAGAGTCGAAGTGCCGGGGTTAGTGCTACCTGCTCATGAGCACATTAAATCTTTAAACTGAATTGTCTGGCTCCCTTATTTTGTAGTATACCAGCTACCACATTTCTATTTCCTGCAGTGCAGCACCTGCTGTGTTGCTTTCTGCTTTGTGCTTAGTCCTGCTGCTCCAGTTCTTTCCAGTTATGCATGGCTACTCTGTGTTTTTGCAGCAAGGTACTGTAGCAGCATAGTTGTTGATGGAGTGGTGCACCATCAGGACAAACCCCCGGAAGTAGTTAAGATCTTGAAGGTGAAGTAATGCAGCTGAAGTGGGAACTGGAGTCCCTGAGTGACAGAACACTAATAACAATGCAGGAGATCCAGTAAAGCAGGAGTGACATCTAGAGGCAAGAAAAGATGGCGGGGGGGGGGGGACAGAACTGTAGAGTGAACAGTGGACTATGCAGAGCAGCAGACAGAGAAGTGCAGCACATGCAGAGAGCAGCATGCAGGGGAATCAGAGCCAATGCATTCCAGCAGTGGAGCACAGACAGGCAGAGCAAAAAAACAAAGTTGGCAAGGAGCAAGGGTGCTCTGCCACAGCAACACAGAAAAGAAACTGACTACAGCGAGTCCCACCGGATTAAGTAGTGGCCAGGGGGAAGTGGTCGATCAGCTGACCACTGAACCCCAGCAAGCTGCCAATTATAAAGTATGTTGATAGCTGTATTAATGGAGAGCCATGCTGAACCTGAAATTCATTTTTCCCAATACAAGCTTTTTTTTTGTTAAATACTGGTTCCAGTTCTGGTATTGTTCCATTCATACTTGCCTATGTGTACCCTTTGTGGTTGTATGTGATTTACACTCCCTTTTAAAGTGCCATTTTAGAACTGTGATGTACAGTAGTTTATGTTCCTTTCTCAACCACATAGTTCTGAGATATAACATGAATGCATTGTACCAACAATGGAAGAGCTGAGCAAGGGCCATAAACTACATCATACAGTTCAAAAATGGTATTCACTAACTCTGTGTAAATCAGAACCGCCTACTAGTGTAACAAAACAACCTATAGAGATGGAATGGTAACAGAATCCAAACCAGTACTATATTTAAAAATCAGTTTCTACAGGGGAAAATGACTTACAGGTTCTGTACACTTCTCCTTTAATTCACTCAGGTTCTCATACTGCTTCTCCTGTCCCTCTGGATTAGTGTTTTCTACTTTATTAACCCCACCCCCACCCTTTATTTACATCTTTTTGTGTTTCCTTCCTATGTTCCTTTTATGCTTTCCCTATTTTTGTCCTTTGTCCCTCTTCCTTTGGATTATAGGACCTGCCCTTTACCTGTTCAACTCTGTTATCATGCTATATTGTACTATATTTATGTATCAAGGTTTCAGTAATATACCTTAAAACTGGATGTTTGCAATTGAAAACCACAATGCATTTTAAATGAGCTATTTTGTGACTGACTTGCTGATATTTCTGCCAAATGAATTTTCATATACAGTTGTATTATGATGTTGGGCCACCTGTATTAATGGAGGCCCTTTTAGGGGATTTTTATAACTATTTAAATTTTGTTGACTGGGTTATCGCTACTCAACAGATCTACTATTTTCCATTTTACTATGGATTGATAGTTTATCTTTGAAACTGGGGCCACACGAGAGAAGTCCTCTATGACTCTGATTAGCAGCCATGGTCCCTCCTAACCCCCCCCCCCGCCCCCGGAGGGAGGAGGTTATATAGGGATCCACATCATATACATACCACAGCTCACCTACAGTATTTACTATTTCAATGGGCTTGTTTCACTGTTGGCCTCTCCTACCCTTGCCAAAGAGACAGAGGAATGTGAAGTGCTGGAGATGTGGCTGTTTGTTGTTCCTGCAACAGTATTTGATTTAAAAAGAGCCCTTGCATTCACAACATGCCATTTTTGTATATGCTCTTTTGTGTCTTTGGTTTGTAGTTTGTCCTGCAGCAGCACTCATCTCATTGTGAGTGCAGAGAAGTAAACATTGTCATTCAAATGGACCCCAATATGGTTCACCCCCCTTGTTTAAGATAGAGACGAATGTTCACTGGCCCCCTGGCTAGATAAGAGGATACACATGGCATAAGATTGTTTTGATGCAGGGTATGGGGGGGGGGGTTAGCTGCCTACAGATTCTTCTCTGGTAAATGTGGGCTCTCAGTCGGCCTCTCTGGAAATACCTCAGCTCTGCTGCATGCTCCAAACAATCTGACAAACCAATAGCAACCTCCTGAGAAGGCAGGCCTGGCTTTCCTGATACCTATGTGTGCCCAGGACTAGGCAGAGGGCAGGGAAGTTAAACACATACCTATTAGATACTCATTCCCATAATTTACTTTGAAGGCTTTAAAGGAGTGGCATGAGGAGCTTGGAAATGCTGTCACTCCACAGTAATGGGAGCAGTTCAGGAAACAGGCACATGGAGCATGGAAGGATAGTAAATATAGGCTGCTGTAAAATGAAGTTATGCACAGGTGTTATTGAACTACTCAAAAACTGTAATCAGTAGGGCTGTTGGAACACAACACATGCTTGAGGGGCCAGTCCCTGGGAGAGACATTGTGACACATTTTGTGATGCCATCTGGGATTGCAGACCTTTAGAAAACAGGTCCAAGAAGTTTGTCAGTCAGAAGTGGGTTGTCCTCTCCTCCGTGACTGCTCCCGTTTAATCCTGGGTATTTCATTTGGAATACATCCCCTGTTACCAAGTTTGCTAAACTGGCTAGTGGTGGTGTGTTTTGAGGCTAAGAGACTTGTGCTTCAAAGATGGGGGTCAGACACCATCCCTACCATTCAGAAATGGATACAAGCTATGGTACCTTATGTATTTATTTATTTGTTTGTTTAATTACTGATTTATTTATTTATGTATTTATTATTTCAGAAGTTTCACCAGGAAACATACTGAGCTTGTAACAGCTCATTTTCAGATGCATCCTAGGGGGATGGAGGAATGGGAGTATACAATAGAGGACGTGCGAGTAAAAATATAGAACATAAGGTGCAGTACAAATAAAAATACAATAAAATAAACATCAAAATACATAACAGTGCAAAGTCATCAATTAAAGGCAGATGGTCAATGGAACATAAAATAAAAACAAACACAATACAAAATTAAGGTACAAGTGCAATACAATACTGGGATAAAAAGTCAGCACTCAGACCAAGGGCTCATATGAAGACATTTTTCTTTAACACAAAGTGCAAAGTGTAAAGTGCAGAGTGCATCAATACTGGTTCTCCAACCATTCTGGTAGCAGGCTAGGCAACAAAAGAACTCTAACATTTCACCTAGCAAAATGCCAGGTTTCATCAGCGATAGCTAGCTGCCATACACACAACAATTTTATATAAAAACATACTCATGCTTATGTGCATTTACTTGTGCATATTCGATAGTCACACAATTAAAATCAATTGTATCTAACTTCATTCTTAAATGGAGACACCAAAAGCTGCATTCTGATTGGTCTAAATCTCTTTACCAATTAGAAAATGCTACCCAATTACTTTATTACTTTATAAGCAATACCCAACTCAATATGTATAACTAGTTGTTTATTAATCAGTATTATGGGTAAACAAAGTGATTTATAGTGATGGTAATCACCTCTTGTTAAAATGTTATCTGTGTCTTTAAGATTATAACACAAATCATCCTAATGTTCAGTTAAGCTGTTCAGTAGAGTAATCCATTTTACATTAAAATGCAGACAAGGCTATATTATCATTTAAGCCTTTGCCTTCTCTTGCTTTTTAAAATAAAGATCCAGTTTTCCCTTTGACCAGTAAGTTGTTTTATATTACCTCCTCTTGGTTCCACTGTGACCTTTTTAAGGTCAGTGAATTTAGCATCATGTTTGATGTCAGGATCACTGCAACTATTAACATGCTGCACAATGGCATAGGACATGTCATTCTTCTCCAGACCCCTGACATGTTCTCCTATTCTTACACAAAATTATTTTGTTATTCTGCCAATGTAATAAAATCCACAGGAGCACTGTAGTAGGTACACAACCCCTATTGTGTGGCACCCAATCGAGTCCTTTTTATTTTAAAGATGTGTTCAGTCACTGGATTTTTAAATGTATTTGTCACTTGTATATAGGGACAAAACTTACATTTTCCACATCTCTTTGTGCCCACAGGTGGTTGCATCGACCACAGTGTATTGCTTTTCTTCTCTTGTGGCAAGTATGTCTTTACCACCCCATCCCAAACAATCAGGGCACATTTGTAAATCATCCTGGGACCCCTTCCTACATGTTCTTTTATTTTTTCATCTGTTTGTAGGCTACTCCAGTTGTTGGTTAAAATTTATTTCAGTTAGGAGCTTCCAAGACTATACTTAAGGTGCTTTTACACACGTAGTCTTACAACGGAATAAGCGTTATGGAAGGACCCTACCGGTCCATCCCATGCTGTCTAAACGCTTTTTGTTCCATTGTAAAATGAACGTTCACCTGAACCGCATTCCCTGGCATAGGTGGTTAGTCCCCAAGCGTGCCATTGCAGCGGGCAGTGTAAAGTCCCCATTCCGGCTCAAGACCTCCAGCTCTTCAGTTATTGCATCATGGCCACTGTTCTACCCGGCAAGGAGTACTGCACCGATATGGAGGGCTGGGCAGTGTTGTGGTGGAACAGGAGCTCGTCTAATCAGGACGTGAAGTGCAACAGGCTGTATCGGAGCCAGACAGGTAACGCTGGTTACGGTACAGTAGTGCGTGTGTAAAAGCGCCTTTAGTCACAAACCCAGTGTCTTGATGTTTATTGTCTCCTTTTTTGCATTTTGCACTTCTGTGTCAGTGAATCTGTTTGAGGCACACTATCAACAACATTTATTGCTTCACTGATTATAGCTTGATTATAACCTCTTTCATCAAAACATTGTACCTGCATCTCTTTTTGTATTTCAAAATCTTCTCTATTGGTGCAATTTCTCAAAATCCTAATTAACTGTCACTTGGATATATTTGGGATGTGTTGTGGATGAAAGCTGCTAGCCAATAGTAAACTGTTCCCATCAGTAAGTTTAGTAAGCAAAGAGGTCCCAGTGTTACCCCCCCACACACACACACACACACACACACACACACACACATATCATTTTAAAGATTCTCAAATCAAAAAAGTTCACCTGCTGGTCACTGACATGTGCTTTAAATTGCAAGTTCTCATTGGTAATATGTAACCAAGTGACAGATTCAAAAAACATCTTACTAGTTCCCTTCCAAACAATAACAATGGCATCAATAAAATGACGCCACAAATTCACATATGAATAATATGGATTTGTGGCGTTGTTTCTGATCCAGTCCTGTTCCCATTTGCTAACATATAAGTTGACATAACTAGGGGCCATGGTGGTCCCCCACTGCTATTCCTGACTCATTTATAATTACATATTGATGCACTCTACACTTTGTTCTTTGTGTTAAATAAAAATGCCTTCATACGAGCCCTTGGTCTGGGCGCTGATTTTGAGCTCATTTTGAACTAGATATGTTAAAGCACCAGATCATTCTCAGTGCAGCTCTTTCACTTTTTCTGAACTTAAAGCACCAGATCATTCTCGGTGCAGCTCTTTCACTTTTTCTGAACTTAAAGCACCAGATCATTCTCAGTGCAGCTCTTTCACTTTTTCTGAACTGTACTGGGATATAAGTGCAAAACAGAAGTTGGAGCAATGCAAGATAGTGACAGATTAGCACCACCCATACTGCTAAGGTGTGAGAACTAACAAAGTCAGTGTAGGATAAAAGCTAAAGAGTTAAGGTTTGCTAATTTAGGCACAGTTAGTCTCGGGGAGGGGGCTAGGTCATTGCTCAAACTGGGAGGGCAAGAGGGACTTCAAGAACATGGGGAGTGGAAAACAGAGATCAGAGATTAGGAGACATTGTAGAAGGGAGTAACAAAGTTGCAAAGAAGGGTCTT
Source organism: Neoceratodus forsteri (assembly GCA_016271365.2). Lineage (NCBI taxonomy): Eukaryota > Metazoa > Chordata > Ceratodontiformes > Ceratodontidae > Neoceratodus > Neoceratodus forsteri. Next base: position 1,272,222,091 of record CM057453.1, read on the forward strand.
GAGGATGAAGAAAGATGAAGGTGAGCAGATATGCAGGGAAGAGAGGATCAGTGCTTAGAAAAACTATATGAGAAGGCACCATGGTCCATGAACATTTTCCTGGAGGGCAGAGAGAGGGAAACAGTGTTTAGGAGGGTGGAAGGTGGAAGTAGAAGGGCAAAAAATGAGGGTAGAAAGGTAGGGGGAGTGGCGCAAACCAGAATTTGAAGTTGAAGGTGGCACAGTGGATGACATGTCTGGCATTAAGGGGAGGGAGGGAGGGAGATGGAGGAGTATAGAGAGAAGTGGTGTGTACAAGGGGGTAGCCCAAGGAAAAGTGGCAGAAACAGTGAAATTTGGGGTCCAGTCTGGCAAGGGTGGACTTGAGGGTGGCGCTGTAGACAATGTTGCCATACTTGAAGATAGGGAGGATTATCATCATAACTAGCTATTGATGGGCAGTGAGATGAATACTGGCTTTGTTTCTATAGAACAGTCATAGTTTGAGGTGAAGCCTGAGGTGGATAGCATCAATGTGAATGGAGAAACTGAGGTGCTGATCCAGTCAGACACCAAGATATTTAACGGAGCAAACATCCTCAATTGCAGCACCATCAAAGGTGTGGAAGAAGGAGAGAGAGTCTAGTGAACCTCTGCCGGGGGCTGAAGGTGATGAAGATAGTTTTCATGGCATTGAGAGGACAGAAGGTTTGAACAGAACCAGTCATGAACTATGTCAAAATCCTATTGGACACATACAGTAAAGTCAGCAGCAGAGCAGCCAGAGGCAAACAGCACGGTATCATCTGCTTATATCTGGGTGGACACAGAGGAACAGGTGGAAGGGAGGTAATTTAGGAATATGGAGAATAATGTGGGGCCCAGGACTGACCCTTAGACAAATATAAGCACATGAGCTCATTTGTAACTTTACAAGTGGCAAAGTATTTGACAAAATGAGACCAATTCTTGAGGTACAGACTATGTTTACTTCTGAAACAATCTGTCAGGGCCCATTAAAGATAACTGCACTATAAGAAGGAAGGAGCAAGATGGGTGGGACAACTAGAGGGTGGAGTATGGACTGGAAGGTATCCAGTCATGATATGGGCCACTGGGAGTAAAGGCAGTGTCAAACACAGTACTTCAGGATAACACATATGTTTGTTTTGCAATCCTAACATTTGCAAGAGTTAGAATTTGTTGTATAAGGTTGATGCTGGTAATCAACATACATCTTTCTTGTTGTTAAGGTTACAGTCATGCTTGTAAATAGCTTGTAATGTTGTAACCAAAACTGAATAATACTGTTAACTACAAAAGACCTACAATATCTGACCTCAGACCTGAGAATGTAGATTGTTACTGACTAGACATCAGATAATAGGGGTAATATTCACTTGATGCAGCGGAAGGGCAATGATACCAAATAACACTCAGTCCTGGAAGATGGAGGTAATAATTGAAGCCTCTCTCTTTTAGGTCATAATGATAGATAAACCATACTCAATATGTCATAAGTTGTTAGTTTATGTGGTACAGCTATGTTTGTTTCGAAGGAAACATTAAGAATAGTTTGCAGCTCTCAAACTGAAGGCAATGTATGTCTCAGCAGGGCTCCCAAGCTTTTATTGTACAGTCTTCTGGGTGAACTTAATAAGACAATCAAATGAGCAACATGGGTAGAACCAAACTCAAAGATACCTGAAGGCAGTTGTACTTTCTATAAGAATTCCCTGCACAGTGCAGATGATTGGGCTGCCATTTCTATGGTTGTGTCTCATAAAAAATTGCTGGCCCACTTTAGTCATTTTTGTATTGAGCACTTGTTTATAAACAAGGATGAATGCCGTTTAAATGATCTTGTAAGAGATTAATTCTATCTAAATCATCTTGCAATCTTTGGCTGAGTGTCATTTATAAAACGGGATAAGAGCAGAGGGCCTGCTATAGACTCTCAGTGTATTCTCATATTCAAATAGCCTGCTGGGGACACCAAAGGGTTACATTTTTCCAATTGCACTTTTAGAAGTCTGAACGTTCTGTTGCTTAACCTTGATATAAAATGGCTGCCTCCCAGGGATTGAATAAACTAAATGGAGGTGGGAGTAGAATGAATGGTATGCTGTACATATCTGACTAATGTGGAGGATGGTCCAAACTAATTGGAGAAAGATGGTCATCAGCTGAGCTTAAGTGCAATATAAAGGCTAAAAGGATGACTCGTAAGCAATGGTATGCCCATATAATAAAAAAATATCTATAAATATCAGTAGCACAATATGGATATTATGATTGCTCTACAAATACATAATACAGGTTAATGTAAACTATACTGTGTTGCACCTGAGGCCAGACTTTTCAGAGAATCCAACCTGGCACAAAATTAAACTGTTCAAAAATTCTAAATTTAAATTTAAAAACAAATGTATGGTGCTTTCAGATGATAGACTTTGTATGTTTGCTCTCTGCCTCCATTTTAGAACATCTGTAAGACACTTGTCTAACAAATACCATAAAGTGGTCTCAACTGTTGATAATTTGGCATTTTTAATTCACAGGTTGCCACTGGCAGCTTCAATGGTTTGGTAACACTTTGCAAGTCTGGCCCTCCCAGTGTGTTACATGAATTATCTAGGAACATTTTCTCTTTTCTTTGGATCTTGTTTTTTTTTGGGGGTTCAGAGAATAATTCAAGTGACATATGGTAAGTAAGTAGGTATGTAGGTAAGTAATAAATGTTAATTTATAATGGGCCCTAAAGCTTCAAAACTTCACTACTCACTACTGCAGTTGTCACTGATACTGGTCCCCTGGCTGTTGCCCACCAACCTACTACAGCTACATTCCCTTCGCCCACACATACGCTAGTGTAGTCTCCTCTTCATCCTTCCCAGCCAACAACCTTGGCTCCCACCATTAACTCAGTATTGCTTCTGTGTATTACAAATGTTGTTATCCTCCAGCAATTTATTGTATAGTTATGTACTGTATTTCACTTCTCACAGTACTTGTCTTTGCACATTTGTTATTTATAATTCTTATTCACCTATTATTGTATTATTATTATTATTGCTAGAATAATATATGGGGTGGTGTGTATAATGAGAAGTTTACACTCACTCGCCTGAGGTGTTGCATGTAACATAAAACCCGAAAGCAAAGCCTGAGGGGTTCATCTAAGCATCCAACACTGAGGGCATTTGTAAAATTCAAGTTTTACACACCATCCCATGTTTTATTTTATATAATTGCTGGAGTCACATTTTTTTGCCACAGCATTTATACAACATAACAGTTGTGTATCCTGGTGGTTTAACATAGTGCTACTAGTGCTGCGAGAGAATCAGATAAAGATGCAGTTTAGAGTTTTATGTCAAGTTACAAAATATTAAACTGCAAGGAGTTTGTAGCAGTGAGCTGGGCTCAAACTGTAAAAAAAATGCCATAGTTAATGGCAACTGCCATTTCCAAAGAGATGATCTTGTGACCTGGAAAGGAAGAGTTTGGAGAGAGAGAAATACACGGAACAGCTGAGGGATCATGTGATTGTGTGTAGAATGTAAGCTTTATAACAAATATTGTACAGCAGTTCGTTGGCATTAATACTGGTCAGTTATTGAGGAGTCTGCTTCTTACTGAAGTGCTGCTGTAGAGATCAAAAGGAGAATGGGTACACGTTTTTTTATTTTTTTTGCTGGCACTGCTGTCTGTTAGAAGGTAGTGTAGTGCAAACAACAGTCTGGCTGGCGGTTTTCTGTACCTTTGTCACAGATGTTATGGAAGTCTTTGATTCCATCAGTTTTGCAAGTGTTATAAAAAAATTCAATGATTTTTTGGCATTTTCCATGAAAAATCATTACATTTAGCTGCACCAATCAGGAAGGACCGGAGGAGAAAGAGAGCTCCAATTGGAGAGAGCTCCAACAAGCACAAATGCTGGGTGACCCTTTAAATAGTGCAGTCAGCTCTTTCTGTGAATCAAGGAGACTGTCCCATCTGGGGAACCCCAGTCAGAACAGTGGTAGCAGCAGAGCAGCGGGAGCAGTGGAGTGGCCATCTAAAAGCTGCTAGGAAGAAGCCAACAGAGGCATGAGAGGAATCTGGGAGCAGAGAGCAGCCACACACGTTTTGATGACCTTCTCCAAAAAGAACTGTATCATGGCAGCCTACTGGCTGCTAGGGGAACCATAAAGGCCACACCAATCAGGAAGGACCGGAGGAGGAGGAAGAGAACTCCAATCGGAGAAGGCCCTGGCAAGCACAAAAGCTGGGCAGCCCCTTAAATAGTGCAGCCACTGCTTTCCGTGAATCAAGGCAACTGTCCCATCTGGGGCCCCCCCCACCCCGTCAGGGCAGCGGGAGCAGCAGAGCAGCTGTCTAAAAGCCACTAGGAAGAAGCTATCTGAGGCATCAGAGGAACCAGGGAGCAGAGAGCAGCCACACAAGTTTTTCCCACCACTTCCTATTAAATACATGAAGGTTGGCTATGATTGGACAGTTCAGGCAAGGGGAAGGAGCACTGAATACCAGAATCAATCAGAGAGGGATTGGGCAGCTCCAGGGCCTTTTTGGGGAACAACAGAGTGATCAGAAGGCTTCAGGGACTGTCAGAGAACAACAGGGAGGGATCAATCGGCTCCAGGGTTTTCAGAGAAGAAAGACGCTGTGAAAGAGGCGTAATCACTAAAGGTACTGTGACCAGTAAATTAAGCCCTGTGAAAGGGGTGTCATCACTAAAGGTACTGAGACTAGTAATTGTACTGCTTAGGGTAGGGAACCAGCAGTACTGAACTGGTTCATTTGGCACTGCATTAGATCATTTAGTTATTGCATTATTTTATTGCAGTAACATTGTATCTTACTGGGCAAGGATGGCATGAATGTGGAGTACAAGGGAAGGACTAGTATGAAGCAGGGGGGAGTATCAGGGTAGGGGGTGGCATCAGGAAAGAGGGAAACATCAGCATGAGGACCATAGGCAGGGGAGAGGGGAGATACACCGGAAGCAGAAGGTAAGCAGAAGATCTAGAGGAGGAAGGATAGTAGGTTGCAATAGATGTGACATGGCCGTAGTTATAAACACACACTGGGGAGGTTGGGAGTGTGCTCAATTTGTCAGAAAATAGGGAGACTGGAGGCTGAGTTGGTATGGCTAAAAAAAGAGATGGAGAGGAGGACAAGAGATGGCTGAGAAGTAGATGAATGGAGGCAAGTAGGCCCAAAGGAAGGGAGGGGTGATGGCTATGGACAGGAGAGAGCCAGAAGGGGGGAGATGGGAGGATTGGTGGGGCCAGGGGGAAGGGGCAGATTACAAGGATACACAAAGGCAAATGGAAACACAAAAGGATATACAGGGGGATCAAACAGGTACTGGCCTCTAGCCAGGTTACAGGAACAGTAGGAAGTAGAGGGAACGGAAAGGAAGCAGATGAAAAAAGGAAGCTGGAGCACAGAAAACCTAGAGATCCAAAGAGTAAGGAAGTGCCCACAGCAGGGGATCAAGGGAGAAGAGACAATAGTGGCACAGTAGAACAGGGGGAAGACAAAAAGGAATTATGGGAGGCACCCAATGACAGGAAGGGGAAAAGAAGCAGGGAAGATGAGGAAGATGCTGTGGGAGGTGGGAGGCAGGAAAAGAGGAACAGCACTGGGGACAGTGGAGGTAAGGGAAATACAGGTGGGATGAAAAAGGGAGATGGTAGTGGAAGCAGACAGGGGAGAGGAGAAGGAGAGGGAGGCAGGACAGGGTAGCTGAGAAGGGGGCAGGGAGAAACAGAGAGGGGGACTGCAAGGGTGGAAAAACAGAGAGACCAGGATAGAAACTCAGGTAAGTCAAGGCAAAGTAACTAGGGTAGGTATACTTAGGCATCTGCAGGGATAGAAACTACAAAATTGGTGATGGTTTATGGGGACTCGAGCATAAAAGGGATCCACTGGTTGAGGAAGGGAGTAGCATATAAGGGAAGATCAGTTTTCTGTGACGCAGGGATGGAGGCAAGCAGGGCACTGCCAAGAATCAAGGAAAGCATTAGATTACTTGGAAGTAAGCCACACTTAGTCTTGTACCTCAAAAATGAATTACCTGGCTGGGGAGGAGGTGGAGGAGGTACAAAGGAGATACAGGGAGTTAGCCAAGGGGTGTAAGGTTATAGTCAGTTCTCTGGCATTTTTGGAAGTCCTGCTGGTGCACTGTGTGAGAATGGCCAGGCAACTAAGAATCAAGGAGTTTAATCACTTACTGAGGCAGTGATGCAGAAGACAGGGATATGCCTGTATCAGAGACTGGGCGGACACATGGGTTGAGGAACACTTGTACGCAAGGGACAGGCTGCATATAAATGACAAGGAAGCTAGACTACTAAGGGGGAAGCTACAGAGGTACATAGATGGAATTCTAGTGGATAATTTAAGCTAAGGAGGGGGGTGTACAAAGCTAGGGGATGACTAGGAAAAGTGGCTTGTGGGACTTACCTAACTCACACTCCCCCACAACTGGGGGCAGGGGACACTAGTAGGAAGGAGAACGGAAGGGGAGGGGATAGATGAAACCACCAGCTGGCAAATGCCAGGAGTCTTGGAAATAAGATGGGGGACCTAGAGGCAGTGGTGGGGACGGATGACCTAGATCTGATAGTGATAACCAAAACATGGTAGACTGATAACCACAGTTGGGAAGTGGAATTTCCGGGGTATAGTCTCTTAGTCTCTATAGGAGAGACAGGAAAGGGAAAAAAGGGGGAAGGGTAGCCCTATACATCAGAGATGGGATAAAAGCAATGGTGAGTAGGGAAGGACAGGGCTCAGCAGAAATCCTTTGGGTCACATTAGGTAAGAGGACAGGGGAGGCAGTGAGAATAGGGGTGGCATACAGACCACCAAATCAGGAGGAGGAGGTGAATATGGAGATGGCTAGGGAAATTCAAGGTGGTAGGGGATTTACATTTTCCCGATGTGGACTGGGGGATCCCATTGGCAACATCAGAAAGGAGTAGGGAGTTTTTGGAGTCCATGCAGGAAGCACTTATTCATCAACTGGTCAGGGAACAGACTGGGGATGGGCCATGCTGGACCTGGTAATGACAAATGGGGACAGTGTGGAGGATGTGGAGATCAGGGAGAATCTAGGAGATAGTGACTGCAGGATGGTAATATTTAGCCTTTGGACAGGTGCTAGATTTAGGGAATGCGGGATTTTAAGAAAATGAAGGAAATTTTACAGAAGGAACTAGAAGGGAAAGAGAACCTAGAGGGCGTAGAGGAGCTGTGGGGGCAATTAAAGAGGAAGTTCTGCTGGCGACGGAACAGTGCATCAGTAGGGTAAGCAAACACAAGAGAGGGAAGAAACCTCTTTAGTTTACAACAGAGGTGAGGAACACAGAGAGAAAAGGAAGGCATGCAGGGCCTACAAAGCTTTGCAGGGGATGGCAGAAAAAGAAGTTGATAGGGAGAAACTAAAGGAAGCTGGGAAAATAGTCAGGAGGGCTAAGGTGGATACAGAGGAGAAAATAGCGAGGGAGTCCAAAAGGGGAGACGATGTTTTTCAGGTATGTGAGTGACAGGGGATTCTGAGACTCAGAGGGGAGGGCGGAGCTCTGATAGAGGGGGATTAGGAAAAAGCAAATCTGCTGAATGATTACTTCACTTCAGTCATCACGGTTGAGGAAGAAGGGAAGGGACCAGACCTAAGAAGCAGGGGAAGGGTGGGCAGGGAGATGGACACAAGCTCCTTTACAGAGGTTAGGGTATTAGAGGAGTTAGGAAAACTGCAGACAGTCAAAGCAATGGGCCCCAATGCAGCCCACCCCAGGGTGCTCAAGGAGTTAAGGGAGGAACTTGCAGCACCAGTCACAAAATTATTTAATCTGTCTCTAGACAAGGGGAGAGTCCTGGGGGATTGGAAAAGGACTGATGTAGTGCCTTTCCACAAGAGGAGAGCAAAGGATGAGCTGGGAAACTACCACCCGGTTAGCCTTACCTCTGTGGTAGGAAAACTGATGGAGGCACTTGTAAAGGAAAGACTGGTACAATATCTAGATAAGGAAGTCCTCATAGATGACAACCAGCATGTGTTCACAGGTGGAAGGTCGTGTCAGACCAACCTGACTGAATTCTTTGAGGGTGTAATGGAGATATGTGGTCAGAGAGGGGTGGTGGACATGGTCTATCTGGACTTCAGGAAGGCCTTTGACACTGCCCCCCTCAGGAGGCTAGTAAGCATGTTAGGTAGCTTAAGGGTGGGGAGTAAACTAACAAACTGGGTAGAAAATTGGCTGGGGAGGAGAACTCAGAGGGTGGTGGTTAATGGGGTGCACTCAAAGGAAGGAGGGGTGATGAGTGAGGTTCCTCAGTGGTCCATTTTGGGACCCATACTGTTTAACATATAAATTGGGGACATTTCAGAGGGTCTGAATGGGAAGGTGTGTCTGTTCGCAGACAACACAAAGATCTGTAACAGAGTGGACACACTGGGGGTGTGGAAAGAATGAGGGAGGATCTGGCCAGGCTGGAGGAGAGGTCCAGGAATTGGCAATTGCAATTCAACATGAAAAAATTAAAAATGATGCACATAGGGCATATAAACCAAAGGGCAAAATACTGGCTAGAGGGGAGGAACTGGATAAAGAGCAGGAAAGGGACCTGGGGATCACCATTTCAGACAACCTGAAGGTTAGGAACTAATGCGATAGGGTGATGGAGAAGGCAACCAAAATGCTGGCATGTACAGGGAAGGGCTTCACAAGCAGGAAAAGGGAGGTGATCATGCCATTAAATAAAACTATGGTTAGACAACATCTGGAAAAAGGGGTCCAGTTCTGGAGGCCACACTTACAGGGTGACAGGGATAGGCTGGAGAGGGTCCAGAGAAGAGCAAACAAAATGGTTCAAGGGCTACACAGGAAGTCATATGAGAAAAGGCTGGAGAAATTGAACTTGCACACACTGGAGATTATACAGTATGCACTCAGTGATTGACAACTCACTGTCAATTAATGAGCACATACTTTGTACAGTACGCGCTCATTGACAGCTCAGTTAGTGGTCAGCCGTGGTGGAGAGTGGAGGGCTGTGCCGGTCACCGGCTCTGTGATGAGATGGGGGAGTGGGGTGGTGGGGCATTGTCTGCCAGGGTGGGGGTTCACTAGACCACCAGGGAATGTTATCTATTATTATATGGGCAGATCAGGGCAGGGAGGGATCTGCTAAACCACCAGGGACCATGATTACATATTAATTAAAAGGGATCAGGGCTGGGGTGGCTGCTAGACCACCATGAACAATGCTTATATATTAATAAAAGGAGATCGGGGCTGAGGGGATCCACTAGACCACGAAGGACCATGATTATATATTAATAAAAGGGGATCAGGGCTGGGGGGTCCACTAGGCCACAAGAGACCACTATGATATATTAATAAAAGGGGATCGGGGATGCAGAAGATTCTAGACCACCAGGGTTGGAATTAATTTTAATAAAAGGAGATTGGTGATGAGTGGGACCATGGCACATGTTCCATCCCAACCAGGGAGGGCTGGGAGAGTGGTGGAAGTGCTCAAACCCTCCCAGAGGGCAACATTCTAAGTACCCTTAGACCAGTCCTGGCTTGTCTAAGGGTACTTAGGTTTTTGCCCTCTTGGAGGGTTTAGAGAATCCCAAATAAGGGGATATGGCAGATTATGTCTGCTGCATGCCCCCTAGTGCCATGCCACAGTCCCTTTTTGTGCAACAAGGAAGGCACAAGCCACCTTTGGTGCACGATGCCTGTGGTTAATGCAGGCTGTGTTTTAGAATCACTCCCCACACATGTTTTTACGCAAGAGCCACTATGCACCATTCCTTGTGGCACAAGCCCCTTGCACCATTCTGGGAGCTTTAAGAATTGGATCCAATGTGTTGCCTCCTACAACTACAGTACAAGTCACATTAAATTGTTCATTCAATGCACTGGTTTAGCATTTTTCAGTGTGTTACTTATTGTGTGCACAGCCCATTGCACTGCCTTAATAAAGTTTCCTAATGGTTTGCTTATAGCTGCTTTTCCATTTCAGCTTACTTTGCAGCTCTCTGGAAAATTTTTGTCAGTGCAGTGCATTGATCTGTGCACACATTAAGCAACCCATTAAGAATGCTTACCCACTGTGATGGTGTCCAATTTCACCCTGACTGCATTTTGAGTTCCCTCACCCACCCACCCACACACACATCCTGATTACATTTTTTTCCACATACTGTATTGTAATGTTTTTTACAGATTAATTACAGATAGCTTACAGGGATTGGGCCAGACAAGGATGCTAACAGTAGGTGGCAAATCATCAGGAGGGGGTGCAGGATGCTACCAGCACCTGTACAAGAGTAAGACGAAAATGCGGTAGGGCCCATAAACCCTGCTGGTGGACCAGGGAGGTTCAGGAGGTAGTGAGGGGAAAGAAGGTGGCTTATAGACATTTCAAGTGCTCAAGGAGTGAAAGGGATCGAGGGGAGTACGAGCTGATGACCAGAAGGGCCACTAGGGTGGTGAGGGTGGCTAAGGCAATGAAGGAGCCGAACCTGGCCAGGGAAATTAGGAGAGGGAACAAGGGGTTCTTTAGATATATTGGGGAAAAGAGGAGGGTGAAGGGGCAGATTATCAGGATTAAAACAGGGGAGGGATGGGCACAAGACCCGGGGAAGCAGGCTGAGGTACTAAATTAGTACTTTGCCTCAGTTTTCATGAAGGAAAATGGGGGTGCTGCATCATACACATGGAGGAGATGGTGAAACTGAGGAGTGGGAGGAACCCTTTCCGATCGGCGGGTCTGGGGAGAGGGGTGGCCATCACTGGCAGGAGGGGGGAAGGCAAAGCAGGGGGATGAGGTAGCGGAGGTGGGAATCATGGCAGAGAGAGTTAGGGAAGCCCTCAGGCCCCTTAAGACATGAAAAGCACTGGAGCCAGATAATTTACATCCCAGAGTGCTGAAGAAACTGGCGGATGTCCTGGCAAAACCCCTGGCGGAGCTTTTCAGCATCTCTCTGAGGACAGGGTGGATGCCCCAGGACTGGAAGGTGGTGCATACAGTACCTATCCACAAGGGGGGGGATCAAGGGAGGTGGCAAGGAACTACAGGCCCATCAGCCTGACATCCGTGGTGGGCAAGGTGATGGAGGGCATTGTCAAGGAGAGGCTGGGGGGGACCTGGAAAAGTCGGGGTGCCTGGATGATAGGCAGCATGGATTCATCCCAGGGAAATCATGTCAGACAAACCTTGTGGAGTTCTATGACTGGGTGACAAGTGCCTTGGATCTGGGTAGACCGGTGGACATCCTCTTTCTTGACTTCAGCAAGGCATTTGACTCTGTTCCTCAAGGGGGACCTGTTGGATAAGCTGGGAGAAATGGGGTTAGGGAACCAGATGATCAGATGGATAGGAAATTGGCTCCAGGACCGAACCCAGAGGGTCATGGTTGGTGGGATAGTCTCATCCTCAAGGAGGGTCATTAGTGGGGTCCCTCAGGGATCGGTCCTTGGGCCCCTCTTGTTCAATGACTACATCTCTGACATAAGGAAGGGTATCAGGAGTGAGATGAGTCTCTTTGCGGATGACTCAAAACTGGGGGCAGTGGTGGATGGGAAGGAGGGGAGGGTGGCCCTAGAGGGGGACCTGGAGGCTCTGGAAAGGTGGTCTAGAAAGTGGAAGCTGAGGTTCAATGCAGGGGAATGCAAGGTATTGCACCTGGGAGCCAGAAACCCGGGCCAAGTGTACACCCTGGGATGGAAATGCTACAAGTCTCAATGGCTGAAAGGGACCCGGGGGGTGGTGGTGGATGTCAAGATGAACAGCTTTGAGACTTGTAGGAGGGCAGTGGTGAAGGCCAACAGGATGCTGGGATGCATCACTGGGGGATCACCTCCAGAAGGAGGGAAGTGATACTCCTTCTGTATAACTGCTTGGTGAGGCCGCACCTCGAGTACTGCATGCAGTTTTGGAGGCCACACTTAAAGAGGGACATCAAACTCCTGGAGAGGGTCCAGAGGAGGGCAACACTGGAAGAGAGAAGGGACCAATGGGACCTGATAGAGGTCTTCAGGTACATGAAGGGGGTAAATAGGGGAGGAGCAGTCAGGGTGCTCCGAAGGAAGGGGGGGGTAACTAGAGGGCATGGGTGGAAGCTGGAGGGGGGAGATTCAGGGGAGAAAGGAGGAGGTGCTACTTGTCTGAGAGGGTGGTGGAGCCATGGAATGCACTGCCCAGGGGACTGGTGGAGGCAGAGATGGTGGAGGGGTTCAGGAAGGGGTGGGACAGGTACAGGGGATGGATTCTGGAAGCAAAGTCCTGTGCAGCAAGAATATCCAGGAGTGGGAAGGGAGAAACTAGAGAGGGCGAGGGGGGCAGCAAGGTCAGCTCCCAGGGTGGGGGCTGACCAAATGAGCAGACACGAAAGACTGTTAGGCCTATTCTGCTGGCATTTTAGTATGTAAAGGGGAGCCACTCCTGAAAGAAAACTGAAGCTACTGTACAGTACGTGTCCCAACAAAACCTCGAGCACTCCTATGGAAACTGCAGTGCAGGTATTGTGCAGAACTTGCTTCAGTCCAAGGTGCACAGCTCTGCTGCGGAGCGCTTAGCCATTTCAAATAAAACTGGAGCAAGTCTGAGGTATTGTACTGTACAGTGTACCAAACAACTTTTTATTGAGCTTAAAATAAGAAACAAATGTGCACACTGCCCTAGGGTACTGTAGGGGTATGGTCTGCTTTTCTTTCGTACCATGGGCTTGCTGCTGTTTTATTAGAAATGGCTGGTTTGAAACAAGTTATATTATATTTCCAAGGGAGTGCACTTCTGCATTCCTGCCTTTCCTGCTTGTACTATGGCCATCACTGTACGGTATGCACACTTTCTGCCACACCATCATAGGTCCCGGAACAGGGAGGGCCACTATGGCCATGGCCCTAGCACTTTCATAAGTGCCCCTATCAGTTTTTGTAATCATGTTCATTTATTACAAGGGGAGAATTTACCCCTTGTGTCCTTGGCTCTACCCCTTTCATAAGTGGCCCTATCAGTTTTTGTAATCATGTTCATTTATTACAAGGGGAGAATTTACCCCTTACATCCTAGGCCCTAGCACTTTCATAAGTGGCCCTGTCAGTTTTTGTAATCATGTTAATTTATTACAAGGGGAGAACTGACCCCTTACATCCTTGGCCCTACCACTTTCATAAGTGGCCCTGTCAGTTTTTGTAATCATGTTCATTTATTACAAGGGGAGAATTTACCCCTTACATCCTTGGCCCTACCACTTTCATAAGTGGCCCTGTCAGTTTTTGTAATCATGTTCATTTATTACAAGGGGAGAATTTACCACTTACATCCTTGGCCCTACCACTTTCATAAGTGGCCCTGTCAGTTTTTGTAATCATGTTCATTTATTACAAGGGGAGAATTTACCCCTTATATCCTTGGCCCTACCACTTTCATAAGTGGCCCTGTCAGTTTTTGTAATTATGTTAATTTATTAGTAGGGGAGAATTGACCCTTACATCCTTTGCCCTATCACTTGTCAGACCGTTCCAGCACCAATACTCACCATGTTATTTATTGTTAAAACATATATTATCATTAATGTAAATGGCATTGCAGTACTGTACAGTATGTGATGTGGGGAGATGAATACTGCAAACTTCACAACCCGGACGACAGATGTGTCGGTGGTGAGGAATTCAGCATGTACAGTACAACAGAAGCACCGAAGTGAACGGTCCCACTCACTCGCTCTTTATCTTTGCAAGCTGTCTCTGAATAAGTACAGTAAAAGGTACCTGTAAGCTACTTGTAAATAATCTTTCAAAATAATTACAATATGTGGGAAAAAATATAGTCAGGATGTGTGGGTGGGTGAGGGAACTAAAAATTCAGTCAGGGTAAAAACGGGCACCATTGCAGTGGTTAAGCTTTTTTTAATAGATTGCTTAATGAGTGCACAGATCAATGCACTGCATTGACAAGTACAGTTCAGTGACTGAAACTGCATTGCACGTGTGCTGCATTTGAGTTGAAGAATGGTTCAAGAAGAGTTTGTGTTTTAAGCATTTAGAATTGCCACTGTATTGACAGCATACACAAATAATGCCAGAGCAGTGAGTTGGAGAAACAGTTTAATGTGACTTGTACAGCAAACAAGTTAAATAATTAATTATTTTTAACATGAAAATATTTGTGATGTGCTTATATAAAAATGTCAGAACAGAGCTAATTTGTTTAATACACAATGGATCCATGACTTTTCATGACTTACATCATGATTTCTGTCATTTTGACCATGACAATACCATGATTTCCTCTAACATTTTCAATGACAAAAGTACAGTCCTAAATATGATGCAACTTTCGAATGGAGGACAGGAACTTCAGTGACACATTCTGAACCAGCTTCAGGCAATGAATCTGATCACAAACCTAGCTATTATGGAGCGCATTGCAGTAGTCTAGGCAAGAGGAGATGAAGGCATTCACCATTATTCTCTGCTAAGTGGGATCTAACTAGGGGCACAGTCTAGTAGTAGTTTTTTTAGTTTGTGGCACCCTTTCCCAGAGGCCCAGGGCACTTTTACAAAAACAGTAAAACACAAGTTATAAGACATACTTACAACACTGTCAAATACAAATAAAATTAATAAATACAAATTTAAATACTTATAGCTACTGAAATATAGCTACTGTAATATACCCACTTAGTCCCCAAATGCTTGCATGATCAAAAAAGTTGTCAGACCCCATTTAAATGCCTCAGCCAAGGGGGCCTCCCTCAAAGTCCTAGGCAAGGAACTCCATAAGACCGGGACTGTGACCTCAAATGCCCGATCCCAGAGCAATTTTAATCTTGCCCTTGGGACTACCATGAGGCCTTCCTTGGCTGAGAGGAGATTGCGACTGGGACTTGAGGATGAGGAGCTCTGAAAGGTAGCCCAGGCCCAACCCATGCAGGGCCTCGTAGGTCAAAAGACCCACTTTAAAGGAGATGCAGCACTTCACTGGCAGCCAATTCAGTTCTTGCAGCACCGCCAACACATAACTGATCTTAAATAGCCATCAGTAGCTAGGTCGATGCATTCTGCAGCAGCTGCAGGTGCCGCATCATACCTCCATTGACACTAAGGTAAAGAGCATTGTAGTAGTCGAGCCTCGAAGTCGCAAATTTGTGTACCAACGTAGCCAGGTGGTCAGGTGGGACATGGGACTTAATCTGGCTAATATTGCATAAATGATAAAAGTCAATCCAGACCACCACTCCTACCTGAGACTCCAGTGTTAGCTTTTTGTCCAGAATGACTCCCAGATATTTTACCTTGGTGGAGGCTTACAACCTAGAAGAGCCAAGCAAAAGCCCAGTCTCCCCCTTGCAAGCCTCCAATCCTGCCCTTCAACCTAACTCTACCACTAGTACCTCAGTCTTCTCAGGGCTCAATCACAATCAGTTCAATGACATCCAGGACTGGATCTCAGACAAGCATTAATTGAGCACGTCGACTGCACCCTGCATCCCAGGTGCAAAAGACAGGTACAGCTGGTTACCATTGGCATAACAATGAAACCCCTGCCCATACCTTCTAATGATCTCACCCGGGGCAGCATATACACTGTGAACAACATAGGGGATAAGACTGATCCCTGGGGAACCCCACAGGACAGAGCCACTGGGTGCTAGGAGTATTCCGCCATCACAACCCTCTGAGTCCTGTCCTTAACATAGGACTCATACCAGCCAATGACCTTGCCAGTGAGTCATCCATACCCCCGAGTAAGTCCAGCAGCAATCATTGGTCCACAGTATCAAATGATGATGAGAGATTGAGGATAATGAGAACTGACCACTCTCCCCTATCCCTCACCCTGAGCAAGTCATTATGCACCCGAACCAGCCACGTCTCTGTGCTGTGGATTGCTCTAAACCCAGACAGGAGGGGTCCATACATGTTAAAAGCAGTGAGGTGTGCCGAAAGCTGCAGTGCGACCATGTTCTCAATAACCTTTCCCAAAAGGGGAGGGTTAGAGACAGGATGGTAGTTCACCAAGATGTCCTGATCCAAAGATGACTTTTTCAGCAGAGGCTTCACCAAGGCACTCTTCAATGCCTTTGACCCCCCCCCGCAACAAGGAACACTGGACAATCTCAGAGAAGACTGGACCCAACTGCCCCATGCGACACACTAGTGATCACGTTGGGCCTGGATCCAGACTACAAAAAGTTGGCCACAACTCAGAGGTTACCTCACATACCTCGTTCAATGTCACCGGTCCACACTGCCCCAGGAACACTGAGCCTGACCTTGACTTCTGGGCTCCACCCTGGTGGGCTGAACCAACCCACTTGGAGTTAACCTGGCCCTAATGGAGGCACCCTATCTGAGAAGAACTGAGTGAACACCTCACATTTTGCAAATGAAAAGGCTCTAACAGTGTCTAGACAGGCTGGACGTAAAAGTCTGTCCATCACCTGGAAGAGATGAGCAGGTCGGTTCTTCCCGGCAACAAACTCCCTTGACAAAAAAGCCGCATTCTTTTAGGTGATTGCTTTCTGATTTCATCATAATGAGACATCAGAGCTGGTTTATCCTCCTTAGCCCTGGACTTTCTCTATCAATGCTCCAACTTTCGCCACTTGGTCTTCATCACCCTCAACTCCCCCATCAAACCAAGGTATGCTGAGACATGACACCAGTGGGCATACGCAGACTGGTGCTAGAAAGTCAAAGGCCTCAGTGATGGCTGTATTATAGGTTGCCACCACTGCCTCAGATCCTCCAGCACATGCCTTCAACATTTATGAGGTGTCCAGTCCCTCAGTGTGATGCCGGCTTAAAGGGAAAAACCAGACTACCTCCACAGGGGATGGACTACAAGGGGGAGCCCTGAAACAAAACCTGATAGTGCAATGATTCAACCAAGTGACCGGAACAATCTTGAGATCATTAATCTTGAGAATTAGTAAGAACACCAGGTCTAAGGCATGTGAGGTCCAGAGTTTCCATGCTCTGGAGGAAATCTTGAGCAAAGTGTGAGCCCTCATCATCAACCTAGGTGTTAAAGTCACCAAGAATAAGCCATCTTGGTAACTCTCACACCCTATCAGTGACGAAAGCCATGATTTTCTGCAGGAACTCCTCCTCATGCCTTAGAGTATGATACACAAGGAAGATCCTGCAGCCTGCACCTTGACCACCACTCATAACCACGCATTCAAATGACATGGTGCTACCCACTGATGTACCACCAAGTTTAGTTCATATCTAAAGCAGATGGCCACCCCCACCCCCATTCCCTGCAATTCCTCCTCGGGCAGTGGACTACCAAGATCCCAGCTGAGACCACAGACTTCAGAACTGGTCCACAGTCATCCCCCAGCCAGTACTCGTTGATGCAAACCAGGCTGACCGATGAGACAACATCCGCTATAATAGCAGTCTTGTTTCTAACCGATCTGACACTGCATAATACCACCTGATGTGGACAAAAGGGGAAGGTCGGCCATTCAGCTGCCTGCTCACTGGGTCTTGTGAATTCCCTGGGTAAAGAAATCAAAAATGACTGACATCTCTCCAATCCCTTTCTCTTCCTAGGGTGTCTCCAGGTCCTCACCATCCCAACTGGCACCTTCCTATCAGACCATAACACAATTTCCCCTCATCTTCCTTCTCCTCTTTGCAATTCCCAGGTCCCTACACTGCTGATACACAGCAGATGGCAGAAGGGGGAATGGAAGGTGTGCAGGTTTCTGAGCAAGGATGAGGAGTAACAAAGCCAAGGGGTCTATAACTAGCAATACATCCTGGGAAAATTTAAAACTACATACCACCTCTCCAAACCCCCAAAAGAAAATAACCCAGAACATGCACACTAATCAACAACCACTCCATAACTGACAAACTGACAATACTAACATTCTAATGCATAAAACCCCTCATCCATCTCCCCAAAAAATAGGTTAAAATCAACCCATCCACCCCACCCACCTTCTTCCTCCACCCTCCTCCACACAACAGCTAACAATTATTTCACACTTAGTCTAATTCACAAGCATAAAATACAAACTCACCCTAACTAAGAATACAAACTCTCCCTATCTAAAAACCCAACCAAAATCACCTCAAAAAATGAAATAAGCTACAATGAATCCAGGAGAACCCAGAGTCCAATGAAGACTGGCTGATAGTGAGTTAATCCTGTGCTATGATGAGTAGTATTACTGGAACTGGTAAACTCAGAAGAGTAAAGTGTAGTTCAGATAGGTTCAGAGAAGTCCAGTTAAGTGCTTTGACAGAAGCTACATGGCTTAAGATATTTAAAAGATAGGTCCTGGCATCCTAGCATTCAAAAATCAAATATTGCTGGTTGAAACTGTAAAGTTTCCCTGCTTTCCCCAAGGAAAAGTTCAGTTAGTCCAATGACACAAGACTAAACACAGCTCTTTAACCACAGCATTAGTTGAACATAATCAGCATGACACGGCAGGATAACAACTGAGAAAATAGCCCTTTTATAATTTCTCACCATCCAGTAAGAATCTTCAGAATTAGCTGTCATATTAACTGAAAGCAGCCAAAATAGTACACTCTTCAGCAGGCTGTCTCCTTCTGAAGTTAGAGCCCAACTCACCGGTGGACTTACACATCAAAGTTTCAAACTGTTCACAGATGGAGTTGGTTATATTTCTACTCTGCTTCCCCAGGTCAGAATAGTCAAACGATCTCCTCAGTCCAATGCCCCGACATTAGGATGGGGCAAAGTCTGCACTTCTATGGTTGGAGTCGGCAAACCTCTTGCTTTTCTTCACTCTGCTCCACCTGGAAGCAAAAATGGAATAGCAGGCTCTCTGCATCACTCTACACTAATACAAAGGAGATGAAGTGAGAGTTAAATCTGAATTCTTCCAGATAAAACAAAAATATCATCAAACAGCACCAAACTGGTCTAAAATGTTAAGTACTAAAAAATAACAAATCTTACACTCCTACCTCTAACTCACTAAAAATCCCTAGCTAAGGCTCCTCTCTGCTAATCTCAAAGATCTTGGAGATCCTAGCTTGCTTTGTCAATGTAAACAAAAGCATTTTTAACTAAAATAAAACAAAAATTAAAATTTGAACTAAAAACAAACACAGAAATGTATGGCTTCTCACAACAAACAAAGCTAGAAAAAGCAAAATCTTGTCAGAACACAAAGCTCATATGGACAGCACAGCCAGCCCGGCAGCCATCTTCCCTAGGTTAGATCATCTGGCATTATTTAAGTGATTAAAGCAGCCAGTGACTATTTAAAGCAGAAATCTAAGATTCAAATGTCTGCTCTTCAGTAAAGACTAGTCTCAAGCTCTACACCATCCTTTTGGCTTTCAACTTAACCTCTCTCATGGCTGGGGAGCAAAAGGTTGCATTAAAATGTAGAAACCTGCTGATCTGGCCCAAAAAAGTAGCAGTTCTGATTTTCCTGGATTTAGTGCCAGTCAGTTGGAGGCCATTCAATTACTACTATTCAAGAGGCAGTGTTCAAGCAGCTGCATGGACGGGCTCTGGTCAGGTGGGAAGGACAAGTAGGGCTAAGAGTGACCTGGTGTACCAATGAAACTCATCACTGTACCTCCTTATGATGACCCACAGCAGAAACATACACAGAGAACAACACACAGAGCAGGACCAATCCAAAGGAATCACTACAGTCCAGACCAGTCTGGCATACCAAAAAGCTCCTATTATGACCAGCTGCTCTCTTCTTGAAAGGAATGACCAGAACTATGTGAGACCTGAACCAGCCTGTCCCTAGCATTCAAAGAGTCTATCTAGCATCACCAGGTGAGGTTAAGCCTAAACCAACTAAAAAAAGTAAACGTTAATTTATCTGCCACTTTTCTGAGATTAAAGGCATTACACAGTTTACAAGAGGTGCACAAAACAATTAGTGAAAATTAATTTTAAAAGAAAAAATACATTTGAAATAATACGTTATATACTGAAATGCCTGTTCAAATATAAATGTTCGTAGTTCTATATTAAATCCTTCTCTAATATCTGGGCTTTATGCAGTTATACGGCAGTACATGATTTCGACATACATCACCTGGCAGTTCATGCTCTGGATGCTCTTTCTGTTTATGTACACCTCTTCAACTCCAGTAAGAGTTAACATGTACTGTGGGGACAGTCAACTGCCCAGCACATTTGGAAAGTTGGCTATACAGTAGAACTCATCCTTTACTTCTCAGTTTCTCTGTTGCCCAAGAAAAGTAATTAGCTTGGTCATGTGTGACATTGCAATCTCCTAGAACAAGGCATGGTTCATGCCAAATTGTCACTGAATCCAGGACCTTTGTCTCCATGGTATCTCATGGGTTCCTTTTAAGGCCTGTGTTCAAATCCCAGCTAATGCGCTTGTTTCTTTATATTATGTATGTCTGTGCCCCATATCTATCTATCTATCTATCTATCTATCTATCTATCTATCTATCTAGCTAGCTAGCTAGCTATATATGTGTGTGTGTACGTGTGTGTGTGTGTGTGTGTGTGTGTGTGCGCGCTCCACACCCTTGTAAACAAAAGCATAATTCATTTGTGCAGCACCAAGTCGTACGTTTGTGAAACAATATGGTGCTTCTGTGAGCCCCAGGTTTCCAACTGCCCTGGTGGTGCAGCTTGTAGCACAGCAAAGCATCCTGGGTGCAAATCTCAGTTAAAGATCAATTGCAGGAGTAGCCGGGATTATGTGGGGGAAGAGCTCCTCCCCCTCAACCTACTTAAACGGAAGCAGCTGACTCCGCTGTGCTTAGAGCGAGTCGCACTCGCTAGTGGCGCTGCTGGTGCTCGGCTACTCTTTCCTTTCTTTTTTTTTTTTGTTGTGCCCCCCCCACTCTTTCTTTGTTGCCATTTGTCTATTTGTCTTGCCCCCTTGCTCCTTCCTTGTTGCTGTCATTTTCTTTCTTGTTCCTTTCTTTGGGGATTTCACTCTCATGAGCCTTCGCCCTTTCTCTCTTCTACTATGTCCTCCTGGCTGCCTCCATGCCCTTTCCTCTACTGCTTCAGTTTCTTTTCTAGTAGCTGTTGCCTATGCTTCCGCCTAGTCCCGTACTTGTCTTCCTGACTCCCTACCTACAAGGCTCGCGCTGCCACTCTACCGCTCCACCTACAGGCAACCGTACGCCACCATTCGAGCTGGGCTCTGTTTACTTCACTGCTGTGGACTCCTACGCTGCATCATCTCTGGTGTTGCACCTGCTTCTGGATCTTGGCTGCTTCAGTGACCGTTTGCCTCCCACAGTTTCGCATTCCAGCTTCCGCAGCTCCCTCTGTCTGTGAATTTGCTTGACACCCAGTTTCGGCATCTACACTCTATCAACGCTTCTCAGATGCTACTGGTTGCTGCTTACGGTATCGCCTCAGAGCCTCCTTGTTTCAATTTAAAGCTATTTATTTACAGCAACCCTAGTGTTCCTCATTATGCTGTTTATGTTTATATGGACATTAATCTGTGCAGTGCTTTACAGGGCTCCCCATCCCAGACCTAGTTGTGTCCCATTACAATCTACAACAGCTCCCCTCCGCTTCATGCAGTTCTCCAGTTCTCCAGCAAGGACGATTGCACTGTACCGCAGCCATTCACTGCTTGACATTTGGGATTCAGCATGCCTTGCTGGACACCTTGCATTTATTGCATGTGAAGTTTGAACCCAAGGCATTTTCCATATACCGCAGCCTTCCCTTATGTGATGCATTGGAGTCACTACAAGCTCCTTTCTTTCTTGCCTGCCAGCTCCTGTATGCTCATCAAGCATGATATCAGCCATATGCAGTCTCTATGTTTTATTACCTTATTCTTGGTCATCTTCCTTGGATTCCTTTCTCAGTTCATTGCATTTAGCCATTGCTGGGATGCTGGTTGTTCCACTACAGTTCTGGATGCTTACTTCTACTCGAGCTGCCACCTCATCCACTCAGGTCTTCCTTGCGCACTTTACCATCCTCTGCCATTGGGGAACAGCAGTGTACAGCACCCTCATAGTACACCTCGAAATATATTCTACTGCTCAGCATTGGCTCGGGATTTCTTTACCATTTGTATACCATGTGCACTCTAATCTTTGCAGCGTCCCTATTGGTTCTACATTGCATGCAGCTGGATATTACTAGCACCGTACCTATCACCGCTGCATCCTGCCTTCAGGCTGGGAGTTTTACCTGCTACTAGCTTGCTTCTACGACTTGCCTTCACCCATCGGGCTGGGAGATTTACCTACTAATCGCCTGCTTTTATGACCTGCCTCTGCCCATTGGGCTGGGAGGTTTACCTACTTCTGCTCTACATCTGCATTGCCCAGCTCAGGGCCTGGAGCTTCAACATTCGACTATATGCCTACCTGCTGCCATGTCAGCCTGCCGGAAGCTCTTTTCCTATGGATTCGCATCTGGACGTTTCTTCGTTCATCATCTATTTTGGATACTTTGCCCTGCCACTTCAGCCATGTGGAACTGCTGCTGCTTCACTCTTCCTGGACACTTAGTTAAGCTTTCCTCGACCATGCCTGTCTGCTCTGCTTTACATGATCGCACCTTTGCTTCACTCATAACCTTCAGATTCAGGAAGTTCTTTGCCTCAATGGGTTGCCTACTCTTCTGCCAGGATATTCGCTGCACTCCCTACCATCCTCGATCTGCAAGATCCATCAGTCTACAGCATCATTTTTAATTCTTAAGTCTGCTTACTGTTACCATGCTACTTCGCACTCAACTAGCTCCGGCTGCTACCTCCATTTCAATACCTACATTCCTCTCTGCCGACTCGCCCAGCTCGGGGCCTGGAGATTTACAGCTTTTCCGACCTGCCTTCACCCTTCGGGCTGGGAGGTTTACCTACTTCTACTCTATGCCTGCCTTGTTCAGATCGGGCTTTGAGATTCTCAGATTCTACGACCTGCCTTTGCCTGCTGGGCTGGGAGGTTTACCTACTACTTGCCTGCTTCTACGACCTGCCTTGGCCCATCGGGCTGGGAGGTTTACCTACTTCTGCTCTCCTTTTTTTGTTTCGCCGGATCAGGGGCCTGGAGATTCCTGCTTCTACTATACGCTTACCTGCTGCCATGTCAGCCAGCCAGAAGCTCTTTATTTGGATTTCCTCTAGTCATTTCTTCATTCCTCATTTATTATTGGATGCTGTGCCCCGCTGCTCCAGCCGTGTGGAATTGCTGCTGCTTCACCCTTTCCAGGCCACTTGGTTGTGCCTCTCATGAAGACCTTATCCTGATTGTGCTGTACCGCTTTTGGACCCTGGGACATCGCTACTCTAATTGACTCCGCATCTTCAGTTTTCTCCATCCAAGACTCTTATGCTCGACTATTTGGGTCTCGTCCCATTCTTGCTTTCTCAAACATTGCATACCTACAGTTTTGAATGCTATTCCTAATCAAGTTGCCATCTCTATGCCACGGTCTCTTCAATGCGATCCCTGCCATTCTCGATCTTATGGTTACATCAGTCCTCTGCACCAATTCATTCTCTCATCTGCCTCACAACTGCACTACTATTCTGCTCTCACTGGACTCAAGATACGTCTCCTGGAGGCGGTATACCACACGCTATTCCTACTGGCTAACCTCCGTCGGTCTGGCTGTATTTCCTGTTACTTGAAGCTAGTCGCCTCTCATTCCTCTCCAGCTGATGGAACAGCTGCGCTACTCACCGAGGGACTAACTGCCATGCTCTATTCTTCCAGCAGACTTCCTTGCAGTTTCCGCAGTCCAACTGACTTGTTTTCTTTGGGCTCACCATATTCTACTACTTGGATGCTTCATACCTCACACCAGTGTCTCTGATTATCATTTACAGCTTGCCATTATTCCAACTCAGCTCTACAGCCATTGCCTTTGTATCAATTCCTAAGACTATACTTCACTTATCAGATCTGGATTCATCAGTTGGTAGCCTGGCTACAAGCCTTCTCATTACACATACTGTACAAGCCCTCTATCAGAAATTAGGAAGTCATAGTATTTCTATTCATCCTGCCTCGAAGACGTCAAGTTTGGATGCAACTATCTGTGTCTGGTCTCCTGTATTGAATTCGTCTGTCATCAACCTCATCTTCACTGTCATACATTTCCTGGATTATGCCCTCTATAAACTGAAGTTCGGAAGAAGGTTCTTCATAGCCATGCTCTGTCATTCCGAATTGTATATGGATTCTCGGACTCGGACTTTATTAGGAGGAAATTACTTCACTGGACATTTACAATTCAGTTTTTCTTAAGCTCCATTATCGGGATTATATTCTACAAATTAGAATTTAGATTTAGCTGATTAATTTAGTTTAATTAGGATCTCTCTCTCCTTTAGTGTGCCCAGAAGGATGGGCAGGTCAGTAGCCATGGGTCCTCAGAGGTTTCTCCCAAGGGGGTTTTTCCTCTCCTGAGTGCTACTGGTCACACTCTCCAGAGTTGGATGAGGTGATCGTCTATTCCTTTCATTTTTAGGTGCGGTCATGCACGACTCTTCAGCATTCAGTTAAAGAACAATCATTGATATATATATATTCTTTTTGGGGCTTTCATAATTCTAAACCAAGCTTCCTTCCTACAGGTGGGATACAGAGAAAGGCCAAAACCATCAAATATTATCAAACAACTCAAATCGAGCATCCAAGTACCTAAGCACGAACATTCTATACTACTACATAATGAACATTGTCCTCTTAATGCTGGCTTCTGTATCCAACAACCATCTACATCATCTCAATATAATGTACATAAGCACTGAGCTATGAACCACACATAATTACAGGAGTAGCCAGGATTATGTGGGGGAAGAGCTCCTCCCCCTCAACCTACTTAAACAGAAGCAGCTGACTCCACTCTGCTTGGAGCGAGTCGCACTCACCCTCCATCCTCCCCGACACCTCCTCCTTCTGCGGCACTCTTATCCCACCGGGGGGGCTTTCATAATTCTAAACCAAGCTTCCTTCCTACAGGTGGGATACAGAGGAAGGCCAAAACCATCAAATATTATCAAACAACTCAAATCAAGCATCCAAGTACCTAAGCACGAACATTCTATACTACTACTTAATGAACATTGTCCTCTTAATGCTGGCCTCTGTATCCAACAACCATCTACATCATCTCAATATAATGTACATAAGCACTGAGCTATGAACCACACATAATTGCAGGCTGTTGCAATCATGTTAAGACTACTCAGTATTCTTCTAATTGCCCACCCGATACATGCTGAATACTTCGTTTACATTTCTAAAGTGTTTTAAATATCTTAATCAAAGTTTTGCTTGTGATCTGTTTTTAGCGCAGTCCGGTAGACATGACCAGGATATGTGTGCAGGCTGCTTTGTGGATGTTGTGGTTGTACACATCATTTTTGTTCGAGCTGCCAATTGGCATGTACAATAAGCGCTGCGTCCCCAACTGTAGCCACACTTCATTGCTTGACATGTGGCAAAATGTAATTATTCCTGCGATGGAATGGCTGAGTATGAACATGTTCCTGAATAAAAGTTAATTTCTTACATCTAAATAAAAATGATCCTAGTACTGTTTTGCTGTAAAAATCAATATAATGTGTTACCTTGCAACCGCTGTTTCATGGCTGTTTGCCAGTGGCAGATCGCAATTATATCAGGCCACAGTGGTTGGATTGTTGCGCTGCTTTGGCACAGGGGTATAGCCAGAAATTTTCGTTTTGTGCACAGTCTCCAACAGTTTCACCCCCCCATTAAAAACTTTACACATCCTTTCCAAATGGCACCCCCTTCCAAACAAGTCAGATTGTTGTCAGATGATTCCTGTACTCTCTAAAGAGGTTATACATGTATCAGACACTCCTCAGTGGCCTACACTAACCCAAATACTACAGATTAGAATGATCATATTAACAGAGTGGCTTATGGTTTATGACAGGCACGCGACAAAACTGTACACAAATGTGTACAGTGAGTATGCCTGTCTACACCCTTGCTTTGACATTAGCTTTATATGTTTTCCTGTCACATTTCATACTTTACATTGACATTCTCACTGCATTGCAATATGCTAATTTTTTTCCTTGTAACTCAATATGCGTTGACTCTCCACCAACCAATTGATGTAGCTTAACGTTTTACACATGCGTTGGACATTTTAATGTGTATTAAAATGCGGTGTTCAAAAGCTGAGTTGAGTCTTGCATTAAATGTGTTTCTAATGCCCTCAATAAAATGTTTTGCATTATGAATTTTGTGCCTGATGTCTAATTATTTTCACATCTGGTTCCTTCAAATCAACCTATCCAATTTCCCACTCCTGCAGTTTACCACAAACAGTATGCAAGTCTGTACATTTCATTTGCCATACATCAGTGTTGCATTGCTGTTATGAAATGTTTTTTTTTCTTTTGTATAAATAATTTTGCTGAAGCCATGTTTATGAGATACCATGTTTCTGCTACCTAGAGAGATGTGCCTTGTTCACCCTGTTTCCCGCTCCTACCATGAGGACGGATCATACATTTTTTTCACAGCTGCTAGTTGTGGACTTTACATGATGAGCTTGAATATTTTGTGCCACATATCAGTATGATATGTCTTTAATGAAAAAATTAATTTAGTTTCAGGAATACAGTTTGACATTTTCTGTCATACAGTATGTCATGTGATTCACATTGACAGCTGCTCTTACATGGTGTTGTCTGCCTCATGTTCTCTGCTTTTGTTCGACAGATCTTTTTACATTATTTTTCCTAAGCTATCATTTATATATGACTGTAAATGTATTTTACTGTTAATATGCTTCTACTAACTGAACAGAGTTTGCTTGAGGTACTTGATTCACTGTTGTTTGTGACAAGCATGTGTGTGTGTTTCTACTTGTGTGATATGGTTCTGTGGAACTTAATTGTGTATTTTTGTTTTATTTACTGCCACATCAGTTGTCTTCTAACTTCTAACTAATAAAATAAACATCACTTACTGCTGACTTATTTCTTTATTGTGTCTTACACTGTTGTAATATATTTTCAGATTTTTTTTTCATCTGTATCTAACACTAACCTTCTTTGGTTTACAAAATCCCATACTGTACTGCATTTGGTTGCACCAGTAACAGCACCAGTGGACGCAGTTTCTATAAATTTACAAAGGAAAAAAAATAGTAGAAGTCAGTGGGTTATTGTCATGAAGTGTGCTGGCTGGCAGCCAACAGAGCACAGTCACCTTTGCTCTGATCACTTCAGTCCAGAGCAGTTTTTGATTCCGCCAAGTACCTTGGAGAGCATTGGATTCAAACCTGGACAATGATGACTTAAAGTGGATGCAGTACCAACACTGTTTTCATTTGTGAAACCAGTTAGTGACAGGAATAGTGGTGCAATTGTGAAGAGAAGCCGACTTGAGGTGAGATACAGATTTTTTTTTATTATTTTGTTTTATATTATTTGATTTAATATCACTTGATAGCCTATGTTGATTACATTCATCCTGATACAAGTTTAGGCAAAAAAGTAGATGCTTTTAGCATTTCAAGCAATCCTTCAGCTTTAAAACTAAAACAGCCATAAATGCTGCTGGAACCTCACTTGTAGGCTCACATGCCCGTCCTAGGTGGCCGCCCTCTCTAGAGTATAAGAACCCTCCCTCCACTAAAGCTGTGTGTTTAAATAATCTTACCTGTTCTCTTGTTCCCCACAGCTCAGCTTGCACTACGGTGCAGAGGAGGGTCCCCTAGAGGTCCAGAGGGCAACGGAGAAGTCACCCTCCCCCCCCCCAGAACAACTCAAGCAGCAAGGTACAGAGGTTTTTGGGTTGTGATTCGTGGCAGCCAAGAGCAGCGCAAGCTCCAATCAAGTTGGCTGGGCCAAGTGTCTGGCCCTGCTGATGCTCTGCGTCAGCTCCCCACCACCTCTGCCACCACCCTTGGTGAATGCGCCTTTATATAGAGGGAACGGGCTGGCTGTAAACCAATCAGCCAATTTCTCTATCTGCAGCCTATACAATCCTATCACTAGAGGCAACTCTATCATCAGCTGCTGAGAACAGGGAAAATTTCTCTCTCTCTCTCTCTCTCTCTCTCTCTCAAAGGGGCAGCCAAATATTGAATTAATGCTAAATCTCAGGCCCGCAGCAAAAAATAATTCATGGCACATTTATCTACTGGCTCTAATAATCCTTCCCCCTCTGGCCGAACTCACAAATGGCACAACAGCTGAACCCTCGCCTACAGACATGCCTCCACTTAACAGTGCCTTACATTACAACTATGGGACAGTGGAGCATCAGACTATTGTATCCAGGTTCCTCTGGAGGTTTACTCCCTATGCCAGAATGACATGGCTGCCTCTGGCAATGCCGGAGGTCACCCTGGCCCTGATGTGCTCATCTTCCTCAAAAAAAACACTCTCAAAATCACAGCATCACAAAGCAAAGACATTCCAGGATCATAAAACCTTGGAGGAAACACTGCCTCTCCAGGATAATTATCATCCTGCTACTGATCTCTGGGAACATGCATCCCAACCCTGGACCTAATGGCACTAGGAACCCCCTGTCCTACAGATGCCTAAATATTGCATCGATCAATATAGGGAGTCTTCTTCCAAAACTTCCCCAATTCCAGGCCTGGGTTGTAGTCCACCAACCAGACATCATCTCACTCACAGAAACGTGGCTTTCACAAAAAACTCCCGAGTGCTCTGTCTCGCTTGAGCGCTACACCACCTTCTGGCAAGACAGATTAACCAAGCGAGGGGGTGGATGTCTGGTCTATTTCAGTAACAAAATAAGTGGCTAGATTATGCCAAATAGTGTTAACACAAAAGATGCCCAATTTCTTACCATCAAGCTATCAATCGACCGGCAAGGTAAAACAATGTCCCTGGCTACAGTCTACATACCCCCGGTAAACAAGCACTAGGGCTTGACCTATTCTTTAACACTTTAGCTAGCTCAACAAAGACTGGGAGCAGATAATCGCAGGGGACATTAACACAAACTGGCTAGCACAGGATACTGTTAATACTAGGGTCAAAATCCATGGCCTCTATCTTATGCAGATGCTTATGCAGGCAACTAGATGGAACTACCGGACTGGCACAAGCACTCTTATCTATCGGCTTCTCTCTACCAACCCTAAGGATATCAAAAACGTCTCTGTCCTGCCCGACACCTTAAGTGATCACTCACCAGTAGTCTGCTCCTGGACAAACAAGGGCCCTAAAGACCCCCCTCAGCTCACTAAAAGCCAGTATCTCAAAAAGGGACAAGTGAGTAATTTAAAAAAGTATCTGAATAATGCAGACTGGTCCCCCTTAGATGGCTGCAACAATGCCAATAAAGCTCTAGATTACTTCATAACTATATTCAGCAATGCATGTGACCTATTTGCCCCTGTCAGAACTGTCAGAATAAAAGGGGCCAGTAACCCCAGCTCACTGGCCCACTCATTGCTGTGATGAAACAATGTGACAATCTCTGGCACATAGCTAGAGAGACAGGTAGGCAAACTGATATCACTGCCTACAAAATGGCTAGGAATAAATGCACCAGGCTAGTAAGACATGCCAAAGCTTCATACTATAAAGAACAACTGGAGAAAACCTGGGGTAATGGCAGTGAATTTTGGAGAAACATTAGGTCCCTCTCTGGTAAAGAATACAGAGCTCCACCTGATCTAATAGTCACCACCTCTGGCCCACTACAGCAACCTTTAGACCTGGCTAATGCCTTTAACAAGGCCTTCACAGACCTCAGCTCTGACCACTCCCCCCTGAATTTCTCCAGTCCTCACATGCAATGGATCCCATCGACCCAAACCCACCACTCTCCCTTAGAAATGGTCAACCACCTTTCTACTTTAGGCAAATCACGAGGTCACAGGCCTTTAAATATGTTAAAAGGATTCTAAACAAAACCAGGATCGGCAGTGATTCACTAGACATGAAACTGCTAGCGATTGCCCTGGAAGAACTTGTCTCTTCACTAACCAAACTATTCAGCATCTCCTTGCAAACTGGAATCTTCCCAGACAGGTGGAATACTGCCCTGGTCATCCCTGTTTTTAACAGTGGGGACAGAACTAATATGGGGAACAATCGCCGTGTCTCAATACTACCCCCTCTCTCAAAAGCATTGGAAAGGGTTGTCTCTGATTAACTCACTGAATATCTAAACAGGTACAACCTGCTATGCCTACAGTAGCATGGTTTTCATTGCAAACACAGCACCATCACCGCCCTGATCGACTTTACCTCCCACATCTACGAAGCCCTTGATTCAGGAAAAATGGTGGGGTCCATATTTATAGAACTCACCAAAGCCTTCAACACTGTAAACCACCAAATCCTGCTAAGACACCTGTGGACCCTGGGGCTGTCAGTAGATACCATCTCCTGATTCAACAGCTACCTATCACTCAGGATGCAGTGTGTCGGGATAGGGGGTATAACCTCCGATCCCAGTAAGGTAACCCTGGGGGACCTCCAGGGCTCAATCCTAGGTACACTTCTCTTCAGTCTCTTCATAAATTCCCTTCCCAAAGCTTGTCCTGATAAAATGCTGCTGTATGCAGATGATGCAGTGATCTCAGCGCCTGGCAGCAACGCATGTGAAATCTCAAAAAACCTACAGAGTAGCTTTCACGTGCTTGAGGCATGGTTCTCACAAAATCGACTCCTTCTGAACTATAAAAACACAAAACTATGCACCTAACCTTGCCACATTCCAAAATGAATGTTAAACCCTTGACTATCTCTAGCCAAAAAGGGGATAGCATTGAACAAGTCTCCACCTTCAAATATCTCGGAGTACATATTGATGATACACTCTCCTTTGTGCACCATTTCGACCACGTAGTCAAAACTGGTAATATTAAGCTAGGTATCCTCTATAGGCATAGGCAAGCCATGACTCACGAGGCTCTTAACCTAGTTACTCGAAGCTCTATACTGTCTATCATCGACTATGCACTAGTCATTTACAGTGCTGCCACTGACTCAGCATTAAAAAGAGTCAAATTACTAGCCAACAAGGCCTGCCATCTGGTCCTTGGCGCCAACAAGCATACCCATACTTGCACCCTTTACTCCTCTACCAGTTGGCTCCTGCTACACCTCAGAGCAAAGTATCAGGCTTGCCTTATGCGCAAAAAAGCCCTACTAGGTCTCACTCCTGACTCTACTGTCGCTTTGTTGCAGCGAAACCCCTCCTCAAAGGTCACAAGAGGAATGGCTAAGGGAGTGCTCCATGCCCCCTTCAAAAGAACATGCCTTGCTCAGCGGTCACTCTCCTACCATGGCCCCACTTTGTTTAACGAACTCCCTAGTACCACTCTGGAGCACACAAAAATTGGCCCCTTTAAAAGAGACCTGCAAACCCTTCTGACCCAAAATAACCAATGTGACTGCATCGACTAAACAGAGATGGCTATCACCACCATGAGTTATTCCCCCATCACCCCCGCCGCTCCCCTCGCTCCTGCCCCCTCCCAACAAAGCCCTTGGGCGGCTGTCCCCCCACTCCTGCTCCACCCCTCCACGCTCTTTTCTACCTGTGACAAAGCCCCCTCAGGCTACTCTTCACCTAACTTCGGCTTGCTCTCTTGATGCCTTTTCGAGTCCTCAACAATATAGTGATCCATTTGTCAAAATGCACTTCTAGTACTTGCTACAATATAATCAATGCAATAGCCTACTAGCCTACTGGTACAGCCAGTCAATATTCTGTCTTCCTGCATTGTTCATTAAACTACCTCTGTAATTATGTCTCTTGTTCTATTGTTATGGAACCTTTGCAATTCTTGTCTGTCGACTACCTGACATGGAACCTTTGTAAAAAAGCCTTGATGGCTCAAAGGTATTAATCTGCAACTGAAATAAATAAATAAAAAAGAAATAAAATTTTAACCTTCTGCCCATCACATGCATTCATTTGTGGCACAGTATAGTTACATCCACTTCCACCATGACATAACTGTCATACATCATAATACATCAAACATTAGACTGCTGATGCATAGCTCAAGTATATCATTTGACCGAAGTGTGGCCCACAGAATATGTCATCATTGCATGCAACTGGTGTTCATTTTTATGTGCTATGCAAATGGTCTTCCTTGTTCAACATTATTTTCTGACCAATGTATCATTATATTTATTTTTACAATTATAGTAACAAGTGTTTTATGCCTTGTTTTGCAGATACTGACAGAGTTATGTGCCGAGCATCAACATCCTATGGAAGCTGCACAATCCGATATTCATCAGGACAGTATGGAATGTGACAATGCTGACATTTCCGAAATAGAGTTACCAAACTGTGTGGGTACCCAGACTAATGCTACGGTAACTATATTTTTTTATCCTTGCAAGTAGTACAGTAATATAAATGGTTCTTCACATTGTTGATAGACATAGAACAGAACAACACAATTTAGTGTTTGAAATTATCCTGTCTGGTAATCCAGTGCACCATAATTTTGACTATGTACAATGGTGATGCCGGCCATACCCAGAATCATCCCCCCCATCCCCCCACCACCCAACTACCCATGGTATACTACATGTTCTCTGCATATCAAATGTGTTCTTTACTCATGTACCAGCTATGCCATCACCACATAAAGAAGAATGATGTTGCACAACTTGAAAATGCCGTATGTAAACAATTAGATTTTCATATTACTTTTAAATCCTACAGTTTGGTGATATTGTTGTACAAACCTTTCTGTAATGCTGAACTTCATGTTAACACGTTTTAGTGAAATAACACTGGAATACCTTGTTGCCAGTGGTTTATTGGAAACAATGCAACATTTGGACCTGGGGGGGGTGGAGGAATTGTACAAGGATGGTGGTAGTTGATTTTAGGGGGGCAGACATTAGGAGCATGGGAGAACTACTCAAGGAGCATTTGGAGGAGATAAAACCGGGCCTGGATGTGGAAAGCAGGTGGTAGATCATCAAGAGGGGGTTACAGGAGGTTACCAGGTCCTGCGCAAGAGTAAGGTGCAAGTTTGATAGGTCTCGGAAGCCATGCTGGTGGATCAAGGAGGTTCAGGAGGCGGTAAGGGAGAAGAAGGCTGCATACAGTAGGTACAGATGATCGCAAGGGGTGTTGAGTAGGGAACAGTATCTTCTAACAGCTAGGAGGGTCACCAGAGTGGTGAGAGGGGCCAAGTCCAGGAATAAGCAGAGGCTGGCACAGAGGATAAGGGGGGGGAGAATTCTTTTGGTATATTGGCAAGAGGAGGAGAGTTAAGGGCCAGTTCAGTAGGTTGAGGACATGGGGGGGTGGACAGAGGGGCTGAATACAGGCGGAGGTACTCAATGAGTACTTTACATCAGTATTCACTAGGGAGGATGCCAAGTGCTTAGAGCAAAGGGACACAGGGGTCAGAAGGGGTGGTGGACTTGCTTGATGGCAATCAGGCTGCTGGTGGAGCGACTCTGTGTGGAGATGGCATGCTGGATCTGCTGAGGGGGGATGTACGGATGCCAAAATCCCTGTCAACTGGGTGTGGGAAGCACTCAAGTCCCTAAAAAAGGACAAAACTCTGGGTCCTGATGGTATTCATCCCAGAGTACTGTGGGAGGTGGCTGATGTCCTGGCTGCACCACTGGAGGATCTTTTTAACACATTGCTGCAGACTGGTAGAGGGCCCAGGGACTGGAGGCAGGCACATATTGTGCCCATCTATAAAGGGAGCTCGAGGGAAGAGCTGGGGAACTATAGACCCGTCGGTCTGACGTTGGTGGTGGGAAAAGTGATGGAGGGCATCATTAAGGAGAGGTTGAGGGTATTCTTAGAGGAAATGGGATACCTGGATGACCGGCAGCATGGATTTGTCCCGGGCAGATCATGTCAGACTAACCTTGTGGAGTTATACAAGTGAGTGATGATGGCACTCAACCAGAGTAGACCGGTGAATGTCCTATTCCTGGACTTAAGAAAGGCATTTGATTCAGTCCCTCACGTGGGTCTGCTAGAAAAGCTGAGTAGGATAGGGGTGGGGTCACTGATAGTCAAGTGGATTGGGAATTGGCTCTCTGAACATACCCAGTGGATAGTGGTGGGGGTGAGGTCTCATCTCCCGAGGAGGTCATAAGTGGGGTCCCACAGGGATGAGTTCTGGGGCCACTCCTATTTAATGCCTACATCTCTGATATCATGGAAGGTATCGGGTGAAAAATGAGTCTCTTTACAGACAACTCTAAGCTGGGGGGGTGGTGGTGGAGGGGGAAGAGGGTAGGATGGCCCTGCAGAGGGTCCTGGATACACTGGATAGATGGTCATGCACCTAGAGATTGAAATTTAACTCCTCCAGATGTAAGGTGCTTCACGTAGGGTATGGGAACCCAGAACATGTGTGCAGCCTAGGAGGGGACATGCTACAGGCTTCAGGTGGGGGGAAAAGACCTTGGTGTCCTGTTGGATGTCAAAATAAATAATTCTGAGCAGTGTAGGAGGGACGTGGCCAGGGCCAATAGAATGCTGGGCTGCATCATCAGGGGGATTACCTCAAGAAGCAGGGAGGTGATTTTGCCACTGTACAACAGCCTGGTTAGACCACACCTCAAGTACTGAGTGCAGTTCTGGCGACCGTACCTAAGGAAGGACAGCCAGCTCCTAGAGAGAGTTCAGAGGAGAGCAACTAGGATGATCTGGAGTCTAGGGGATAAGACATACAAGGAGTGACTTGAGGAGCTCAACCTGTCCTTGCTGGAGGAGAGGAGGGACGGGAGGAGATATGATTGAGGTCTTCAGGCACCTCAAGGTAGTAAATAAGGTAAGCCTGAATGGAATCCTTCAGATGAAGGAGGGTGGAGTCACCAGTGGGGCATGGTTGGAGGCTAGAGGGTGGAAGATTTAGGGGGTAAAGGAGGAGGTGGTACTTCACGGAGAGAGAGTGGTGGAACCATGGAATGTGTTGCCTGGGGAACTGGTAGAGGTATCTACAGTGGAAGGGTTCAAGAGAGGCTGAGACAGGAATAGGTATAGGGAGAGAAGAGGAATGCTTGCCCGGGGGGGGGGATTTGATGGGGGATGGGGTGAGCATGGAAGGAGCCAGGTAGATGGTTCCGGTACCCACTCAGGGTACTGACTCCCGATCAGACTTGATAGACCAAGAGGCCTCCTCTGCTTGCATTTTAGTATGTTAGTATGTTAATATGACTTTACTGGAGGAAGGTCATGCCACTGTAACCTTATTGTACTTTTTTAAACTTGATGACAAGGGAATGTGATCAAGGGGTCACAGTTGATGCAGCCTACCTGTGTTTCAACATGACATGTGGAACTATGCCGCATAGTATGTTGTTAAAAAAAACTGTTAATTAACTTTGTGAGGATGGCACTGTGTAGGATCTTTGTGTTGTGGTTGTTGAATTGTCTGCAGTGCACCACACATAAGGTGATGGTATATGGCTGTCACTCAACAGTGAAGTGTGACTAGTGTTGGCTGATGAGTGTTGTTGCCACAGGGATCAGTTGGCAGTTCTTTAGTCCCTCTTTGTATGGTTTCTGGTGCAGACCCTGCACCATTTTTGTTGCTTTCCTCTTGATTTCATCCATCCTGTCTATGTAATCACAGAATCACAGAACGTTACAATAGAAAATGACCCCACAGCCCATATAATCTGACCCTTTCCCCCTTAGTTCACCCTACCATATCTTGAGACCCCCCCACTCCCCTTAGTCCCAATGTGTCTGTCTCAAGTGGACTTAAATCCCTTTATGGTCTCTTAACTGACCAACTTTTCCAGAAGGCCTTTCCAGTTATCCACCACCCTCTCTGTGAAACATTGACCTCTCACATTGCTCTTGAAGTGCCCCCACCTCCCCCCGTAGTCTCAGTCAGTGCCCCCTTGTTATGTTCCGTTCCTTCATGTGTAACAACCTACCTTGACCTCCCATTTTCATCCATTTGGTATACTGTAACAGTCTCAATCATGTCTCCCCTCTCCCTCCTGGTCTCCAATGTACATAGCCCCAACTTCTTACACCTCTGTTCATATGTCTTGCCCTCCATCCCTGGCACCATCTTTATCACCCTCTGTTTGACCCTTTTGATCATGTTTATATCTTTGCACAGGTAAGGCCTTCAATACTGAACACCGTATTCGAGGTGTGGCTTCACCAGGGCTTTAAACAGAGGTACCAGGACCTCCCAAAGCCTGCTGGTGATCCCCCTGCCGATACTTGCCAGCATGCCATGTGTACTCCCCACTGCCCTCAATCATTGCTTCCCTACCTTGATGTTGCTGGAGACTATTACCCCCATATCCCTCTAGTCATCTGACACCCTGACTCTCTCCCCGCCCAGCATATACTCAGCCCTTTGGTTCTTGTGCCCCAGGTGCATAACAGCACACTTATTGATGTTGAATGTTACCTGCTAGGTCTCTGCGCAGTCCTCTAGTAATCTCAGGTCCCTTCTCATGTCCTCCTCCCCCACAGGGGATTAAACTCTATTACAGATTTTACTGTCATGTGCAAAGAGGGCCACACTTCCTGATAGTCCATTGGCAATATCTAGTACATAGATATTGAAGAGGAGGTGTGCCAGCACTGATCCCTTGTGAACTCCACTCCTAACATGCCCAATCCCTGAGTACACCCCATTTACCACCACCCTCTTACTCCTATCCTCCAACCTGTTTTCAAGACATCTTTATATTTTGATCCCTACCCCTATGATATCCAATTTGTTGACCAGCCTCCTATGGGGTATGGTGCCAAAGGCCTTACTGAAATCATGATAGGCCACATCCACTGAACCTCACTTGTTCTCTACCTGTGTCACCCAGTCATGAAATTCTCACAAACTGAAATGGCATGAATTGTCCATAGTGATCCCGTGCTGTCATCCAGCAGTCCGTTCACCTCCAGGTGCTTAGTTACCCTTTCACTGATGAGTGCCTCATTGCTGACGTGGGTCTCCAGAACTGCACACAGTTCTCCATATATGGTCTTGCCAACTGTCTGTACAGATAGAAGAAAAAACTTCCTGTTTTGTACTGGTGATGTCTCCATTTGCAACCCAGTATCACCCCTGCCCTCCTTACTGTCTTATCTCATTACCTGCCTATCTTTTAGGTTGTCTGATATGAATACCCCCAGCTCCATTTCAGTTTTTGTTGTTAGTAAATCCCCCACCACCACCATTGTGTACTCTTCCCCTGTGTTTTTGTTTCCCAGGTGCACTTCTTTGAATTTGATCTAAGCTGCCATATTTTAGACCATTCCTCCAACCTGCCAAATCCCATCTCACCCCCCCCCCGTTGCGTATTAATCTATTGCAGATCTTTGTACCATCGGCAAGAGGCATACTTGTTCTTCAAGTCACTCTGAACTGACACTTATGAAGATATTAAAGAGGATCAGTCCCAATACAGAACCCAGGGGTACCCCACAAATAAACCCTCTTTTGTTCATAGTGCACTCAGTTCATATTTACCCTCTGCGTCCTGTTGTCCAGCCAAGTTATAAATAAGGCTGTCACCTTGGGACACATTATTTTGTGCAGGACTGTGTCAAATTACTTGCTAAAGTATAGGTAGGCCATGTCCACAGCCTCTCCCTGGTGTACTACTTTGTTTACACAGTCAAAGAAATATATTAGATGCATCTGACATGACCTTCCCACTATGTATCCATTCTGCCTACAGTTACTCAACAATTCTTTCTTTCAGAACTAATTACATCATTTTCCCTACTACTGATGTCAAACTTACAGGTCTGTAGTTTCCTGGCTCTGCCTTGCTTCCACTTTTGTTAAGTGTAATCACATCCGCCTTCCTCCAGTCCTCATGTACCACACCATCCTCCCATGATTTGTTAAAAAGGGTAGTCCATGGTGTCAGTAGTTATACTGACATAGGAACATGATGGCAGAAAATGACCACCCTGCCCGACTAGTCCGCCCATTGTGCGTCGGTTTCCATTAGGCTTTTGCTGTACTCCTCCCCCCCTTCCCCAACATTCCCTAGTGTTTATCCCATACCCTTGTGAACCATCCTACTGTCTTATCCCCTACCATCTCACTCAGTAGCTCATTCCAGTTGTCCACCACCCTTTCACTGAAGAAGTACTTTCTGACATTACCCCCAAATCCCCTCCCCCGCTTGATTTGAAATTCATGTTCCCTCGCCCTAAGTCGCTAGTTCAGTTTGAAAAGGTTCCCCACATGCAACTGATGACCTAGGATGAGGGTTTCCCATGGACTAAAACCATCTGTGTTTTGCCCTCCAACAAGTTCTCGACCCATCTTATGACCACTTCCCCAGCCACAGGCAATCCATCTTGCGCAATAGCCTCCTGTCTGGAACTGAGTAAGATGATATTCTGAAATCAAGGTAGTCTATGTGCACTGCACCCACCTGATCCACAACCTTGGTGACCCAGTCTAACAACTCTATCAAGTTTTTTTGACAGGATCTGCCCTTGGTGAACCCTTCCACTTATTTCTTTTCAAAAGCTGGGATGAATCTCGTCAGGCCCCATTCCCTTGTTCAACTTGAGTTTTATGATTGCTTTCAGGACCCTTTCTTCTGTGAATGGACTGTTATTGTGCCCCCCCATCCCTATGCAGAGTACTTCTATTGTTTGGTAAAGGTACATCCCCCTCATCTTCTTTTGTCAATACTGAACAGAAGTATTCATTCATTGTCTCTGCCTTTTCACAGTCACCATCTATCCACTCCCTTCTATTAAGCCTCACTATCCCAGTCTTGATCTTTCTTCACTCAATAATGTATCTATAAAATGTTTTATTCCCATTCTTAACTGAGTTGTCTTTATTTTCCTTTGTTTGAGCCTTTATTATTCTGTCTGCCTTGCATTGTTCATTCTACAGTTATGTTTCTTGTTCCTTCTTTCATTTCTTATACTTTCTGAATGCTGTCTTTTTCTCCCTAACCTTAACCCTTAACTCCCCCAGACATGAAGCTGAGCGTATACCTTGTGTTTTCTCCCCCTGGGATCATCCGATTGCCGGTGCTGGGAACCGTCTACTGGCGGCACTGTTGGGTGTTTTCATGGTTTTTCTCCCGCCACCTGCAGACATCAGCACACTGGGAGGGCCAATGAAACAAAGGCATGGTGAGACATGCCTTTGCTCCAGCCCTCAGCTGACGTCCGCCCGTCCCAATGCATCTGGCTGCCTCCTTCTGCACCTTCCACCCGAGTTCCCCCAGGTGATGGTGTTGCAGAGAGGTCTGCCATCCTGCCCACCCTGGAGAAGGACAGCAGCCATCATGCCCCAATTCTTCTCCTCCCCTGTTGACCCCCGGTGGCTCATGCTCGTTGCTGAACATGGGTTGCCAGTGTAGAGTGAGGTAAGGCATCCAGCGCCTCAACCCTCAGCACCACAAACAGGTAATAATTGTAACATTAAAAAAAAAAGCATTTTGTGGTGTACACAGGGGCACT
The DNA here is from genome assembly GCA_016271365.2 of Neoceratodus forsteri. NCBI lineage: Eukaryota > Metazoa > Chordata > Ceratodontiformes > Ceratodontidae > Neoceratodus > Neoceratodus forsteri. The sequence goes on from CM057453.1 coordinate 1,272,261,501, forward strand.
CAGACTGACAGTTCCATCCCATCCATTCCTTCCATACCCACTCAATATGACCCACCTGTTGAAGCATATGAAGGTGACAAGTGTGCTTGCAGTGAAGATAAATCATGGCCTGATGATGACAGTTCTGATGAAGAATTTCAGGATGACTTGCATAATCCAGACTAGGAATTACATTCATCAGATGAAACAGACTCTTATGAATGTTTCGATGACTCTGCCATTGACATGTATGTATTCCATGTCTTTCTTTCTGCTTTAATTTTTAGTGTTCAGTGTAGACATTGTTACCCAACCCTTAGTACTGTTTTTGTCTGCATAGTGCCTAAATCAGCAAAACGCCATGGACAGTACCCTTCCCTCTTCATAGGTGACATGCATGTTCATGGGCACTGCACTGTCACTCTTCCCCGAGGAAGAGCTGTGGAGGGACCCTCAATCCTTCCTTCCCCTTGCTGACCCTGAGCCACATGAGTCCTTTTCCTGAACACAGATCACTGATGTGGTGCACCACCTGGCAGGGTACAGCCACCAGCCCCAGCCCTGTGGGCCATAAGGTGGTTGGGGGGGGCAACTTGGACACAGTACACCAGCAATGGTGAGGGTGGGGGGTGAAGGGGTGATGTTGGCAGCACCACACTGCATTACCGTAATTCGAGCCACAGGAAACCCGGTATTGCCTGGAATAGGTTGGGCTGTCTGACTATGCATTTGGGGGGTGTTAGGTGTGCCACAGCAGTGTGCAGGGTCGTTGATGGATGGGGGGCATCAGGTTCCTGGGCACGGTGATTCCTGGTCCTCTTGGTGCAAATCTGTGTGGTATTTTGGGAGCACCGAGATAGGTGCTAGATGTGGTAATAGGGGGCTGAAAAAATAGAAAGTTAAAAAAGAAAAGTTGAGGTCATGAATGAGCAGTGAAAGCACAGTGTTGCTTAGGCATGCTGTGTGCCAAAAAAAGGTGTTTTGAGGCATTGGTAGGTGGGGTTGTGGGATGCAGTTGCATTGTATTATGCTTGCAGCTGCATATTCAAGTGGACTTGATCGACCATATAATCAGTATCTGATGTCATGTTATTATTAATTATAACAATGTCTCAAAATGTCCATATCATTTTTATTCCATTAGGTCAGAAGAACTAACTTCTGAGCCATCAAATCAAGATGAAAGAAAGTTTACAGTTTTCAGTGTGCACTAATAACTCTACTTCAGGTCTGTCTTAGATGCCAAGTTAGCTGCTGTGTGTTTCTATGAAGTGTCATGGGTAGTCTGGCCACCCTAGAACAGATATGCGTAAATGGACATCAACGTACTTGGGAAAACCAACCGCGATTACAAACATTGCCGTTTTGTAACCTAATTGTGGCATCTGGTATTCTGTTCACAGGAGCTAGTCCATTTCCCATCTTAAACATCTTCCAGCACATAAAAGTTCTGTGTATATTGTTATGCACTTATCATAAGATACAATCAAGTTACCTTGTGCCTGATGTAAGATCAGTGTGGAAGAAACAGCAAGAAAACCTAATTTCCACTTTACCAAAAACAGGGGTAGTACTTGGTGGAGATGCACGTTGCTGCTCACCTGGCCACACCGCAAAGTACAGATCGTACAGCCTTATGGATCTAAGTTGTGCAAAAGTACTGAATAAGCAGCTGATACAGGTAAGACTGTGAATAGTAATGTGTTCAATTCAGCAATGTGAAAAACTAGGTAAACACAGAAATATAAAAAAAATATTGATAAGAAACTAAAATCTACTATAAAAAAGTTAGTGTAAGCAGTATGGAGGGATACAAGCTCTTGAAGGAACTGTATATTATCTCCATTTTATGTCAAAATTAATTCTAATAAAGCTATAACTTCTGATTTGTTTATTAGATTTATGCTTAATCGATAAAGTATTGCCAGATGTTTTATAGCCATATTATAATCACAATAAGGTACTCCATGGTGTGCGTTGCAACTGAATAACATCACACCTAAGGTGGTGGAAGCACTTAACCTGCAGCAGAGTGCATCGACCAACTGTAGGTGTGACATTATTAGGCGATGTCGCACACGCTGGTGTGCCTTGTTGCTTAATTAACATAACAGGTGTTTTTGTGTGAGTGTGTGTATTGGTGGGGGACAATGTAGTAGTGGGGAAATGTAGAACTTTAAATTATTCTATTACATGATATACAATGAATTTAAAATTCAGAAGCACAGTTTGCAGTGTGTGCAATAATACAGTATATGCATGTGTGTTAGCAGTACTGAGATACCCACACACGTAGAGGCATAGTGAGGCATGAGGACACAGGCATACTGCACTCAGCATCTGAGTGTGCAGGTCAATCAGTACTACAAACACACAGGTATGAAGTATCAAGAAAAGAGAATTTCATTCATTTGATTGATATTTTTATATGCACTTCATCTTGTCCTATAGTACCAATGAATGAGTAATTTACACTGTAAAGGTATTGTTGGAGGGGCAGTGAAGGTTGATATGTCTTGATTTTATCAGACACATTTTCCCATTTGAGGTTGTTTTATTTTGTATCACGATGCCTCTGCATTACACAGATTGCATGTACAGTAACATAATATATTTAATGCCAATAAGACATCTTTATTTAGAACGCAATTAAGTTTAACAAATGCTAATGATCTACTCAAATGTTATGTAAATATTGAATACCTGATACCGTGCACTATACACTATGTAATTATGCTCCACTATCATGTTCTCAGAGTAACAAAGTGCATAATCTAAACTGCATGGAGCTAGAAGGATTGAAGAGAGGTCTGGCCATTTTAAATGCTGCTGGTGTTAAAGTTAGTAGTCTCACAACAGATAGGCATGTGAGTGTGAAGAAGTATATGAGGGAGGAACAGTCAAGAATCACACACTGATTTGACATTTGGCATGTCACAAAAGGTTAGTGACTAACTCATATTACGAATAATAATACAGTGTATAAGGCTCTTCAGCATGTAATAAAAGATAATGTATGGTCTTTGGTTAATAATCATACTGTAAACACTTTGAGAGGTTGCCATGACAGCATTGTAAACCTCAGGAGTGCAGCTCGATAGGTTTTCAGAGAAATATTTTCAGCGAGGTTGTTGACCAAAGACCATACATTATATTTTATAGTGTTTGGCCTACCAAGATTGTGTAATTGTGGATTGAATTACTTTACAGAACATTGATTGTTGTGAGCATTCCATATTGTTATACCATTGATATGACATACTTAAGAAGGGTTAACAAGAGTGATGTCATAACAATGGCATAACAAGGTTGTAATCTGCTTGATTTCAGTTAATAATAAGGGTCCCCATACATTATATTCCATTAATGTAATATGCATGTTATCCTGCAGTTGTGACATCAGTATGTTAATGCATTATAGATCGAGGGAGTGCTCCTGACGAATTGGAGCGCTCCTCTCCACTGCGCGTGAGGCACTCTTATTCTGTGAAGAGTGTCTCACGTGCAGATGCCCTAAAAATGGGCATGTCCTTGGAAGTTTTAAAAAAAATATATATTATTGATTGCTGTTGATCAATAATATATTAATACATTCCCTGGAGCCACTCATTGCTGAAAACAAGTGGTTTTATTTGCCTTCAGCTTGAGTCAGAACAACTCAAGTTCGCTTCTCTATTCTCATTCAGCTGAAGACACATGAAACCACTCATTTACAGCAATGAGTGACTCCAGGGGATGTATTAATACATATTACACAGAAACACAAAGTTGTCAAGATATAAGAGCCATCTGGCCCACCAAGTCATCCCTGTTTATCCTGTCTATGTCCCCTCTCTACCTCTCTATAAGACCTCACCAGTCACCAGGATGCTCAATAATTCTCCTCAGGCTAGCCCTCCAACTGCCTGGGTCCATTCCCAAACCAGGTACGTTGACATCGCAAGCAGAAATCAAATCGCTGTGCTTGCTGGCCATCTAGCTAGCATGATTTATAAGTGCAATAATCAACAAAAGCACATGGGTGTATCACAGCATTAATGTACTCCATGGCTGTTTGAAGACACTCAGGCAAGCCTGGGTGCCTCAAACTGCACCTGGTGCATGCATTACTGCCCCAATACACCCATGGTGTTTTGTGAGTTACAGCATACATATACAATGGCTGTTATGAATGCCCAATACGGCACATCGCCACATCGCCACTTGTACTGTACAGGGTTTGATAAATAATTTATTGTGTTACTTGACTATATTGGTTACATGCATTGAACATGTTTATTTATTTATAAAATTTTGTTAACCGGGTAAGCCACTGGGCCCTGAAGGTCCCTTTTTCGGGGCGACCCGGAATTAGTTGCAAAAAACACATAAATACATAAAAATGAAACAGTGCAGGACATAGAGTACAGTAATACAAAGATAGTACAGTATACAATTAGACAGTTTTCATTGAGGACAGCAGTTATTTACAGCACAGTTACACAATTCAACAGTGGCAGCTGACAGGTTTAGGACACTGGATTTTTTGTGGACAAGCCACAAAGGGAGAGTAGGCTAGCCTTCAGGTCAGGAGCAGGGGCTGTGGTTTAGGAGGTGTGCCTGCAGACCTTTCTGGAATGTGGCCAGGGAAGGGGCTTCCTGAAGATGTCTGGGGAGTTTGTTCCATTGTGCAGGGGCGATATGGACAAAGGATTTACTACCCACTGCAGAGCTGGCCCTGGGCAGGTCCAGGAGTTTTTTGCCAGAGGTCCTGAGTAGTCAGCTGGGTTGCTTTGGGGCAAGTAGCCCAGTTAGCCCTGCAGGAGGGTTGACATCAAGAAGCTTATATGTCCAGCTTAGCAGGGGGTACTGGAGCCTATGGTTCCGGGGGGCAGTTGAGGGAGGTGTGGGCTTCACAATGGTGAGTCCTTGGGTGAGCATTCATGGTGAAACATGCAATTTTATGGTACGAGGTTTGCAGTCTAGCATGGTAAAGTTTTGCTATGCCCAACAGTGTTGGGGCAGCATAGGTAAGAGTTCGGAGAAGGATACTTTGTGCGATAGCCAGTCTAGTCTCAGGTATCATGTTCATGCTTAGTCAATGGAGCAAACTAAGTTTTTGGTGAATGTTTTTTGTTACTAGGTCCACATGTGGCTTCAGGGTGAGCCCCTGGCCCAGTTTAAGGCCCAGGTATCTGAAGGATTGAACCACCTCAATTGTGGAGCCAGATGCAGTAACAAATGTGAGGAGGTTGGCCCGGAAAGGGCCCAAGAAATTCGGACCAGACATGAGTGCTTTGGTCTTGGTAGGGTTAAGGACCAGATGGTTTTCGACTAGCCAGGCTTCAGCCTTGGCGAAGTCTGACTGGAGCAGTGGCCCTAGGTCATCCAGGTGCAGCGCAGTTCTATAGAGGATGGCGTCATCAGCGTACTGCACCGTGGTGCTGCTCCCACAGTGGCCATGGAGGTCGTTGATGAACAAGGAGAACAATAGTGGGCCCAAGATCAAACCTTGCGGAACCCCCTCATTTAGAGGAAGTGACCCAGAGATTGCACCTCTTCACTTAACCTGTTGGGAGCGGCCCGACAGATAGTTGCAGAACCAGTTCAGAGTGTGTTGGTCAAGTCTGAAGTTGCACAACTTTGTTAGCAGGAGGGAGTGGTCTACCAGGTCAAAGGCCTTGGTTAGGTCAATGAAGACTGCCCCTGTGGGGGTGCCCTTGTCCAAGGCAGTTAGGACATGAGTGGTGAACCTGATAAGGGTGGTGTCGGTCCCATGCCTTTGCCGGAAACCATTCTGGGAGGGGGCCAGGAGTCTGTTAGCTTCCAGGTAGTCCCTTAGTTGGCAGTAAACGAACCACTCCTGGATCTTAGCAAGGGGGCAGAGGATAGAGATGTGTCTGTAGAGACCTATTGAATCCCTGGCTCCACCCTTGTGGATTGGGACCACGTAGGCCTGCTTCCATATTTTGAGGACTACTCCATCCTGCAGTAATCTGTTTATAAGCAGGGTGACAGGTAAGGGTATGGCAGGGGCAGCAGCCTTGAGCAGCCGTGGCTCCAAGCCATCTGGTCCCGGAGAGCTGGAGGGTTTTAAGGATAGTAGGAGGGGTAGCACTTCTTTGATGCTCACCATCTGAAGGTGGAAGTGGGGAGTAGATGGATCCAGAGATTCCGTGACCAGGGGGCCCTGAGTGTGGTGCGGAGGGTTGCTCCTGTAAGAGCACAGGTTGATAAAGAAGCTGTTGAGGGCCACAGCTGCCTTGCCTACATCAGTTAAGGTTTGACCATTGTAGGTTAAATTGCCCAGCTGGGATTTATTTGGGCCTTTTATCATGGAATTGATGCTAGACCAGAAGGACTTAGGGTCTGTTAGGGTTTGCTGCTGGAGGGTTTTGAGGTAGTCCCTTTTAGCTGCTTTTGAGGCTTTCTTACACTGGTTCCTCCAGGACCTGTATTCAGCTAGGTCTACTGGGCTAGCGGAGCACCTGGCCTTTTTTCAGACCTTGTCTCTGCACTTCATTAGGGATTTCAGCTCTCGTGATATCCATCTGTGACATTGGCATTTTGCATGTCTTTCCCATACCGGGACGTGGAGATTGGCCACAGCAGAGAATATACACTGGAGAAACTGGGCGGCATCCTCAATACTGTCAAGCAGTCTAATTGGTGTCCAGTCAACATTTCTCAAGCAGCTCTGGAAAGCCTCAGCAGAGAAGCTGGAGAAGTCCCTAGCTACTATGAGCCTAGGGGGTATCCTGGGCTGTCAGTTTTTCCAAATGCAAAAGGTGGGGGAATGGTCACTCAGGGCATCAGACATCATGCCAGCCACTTGGATATTTGCCAGGTTTGAGGCTAAGATCCAATCAAGGGTGGAGTGGTTCCCTGTTTTTAGGTTTTGCCTGGTGACCTCCGTAATGACCTGTGTCAAGTTTGTATCAAGGAACGAGGCCTTGTGAACCTGCTCAGTGGTGGATTCCCACCTAAGGTTGAAATCCCCTAGGACCAGCAGCTCACCAGGAGTGGTCTCTACCAGGAAGCGTGTTAAGTTCTGAAGCGCTGAGTTGCCACTGCTGGAAAGGTTGTATATACAGCCTATAGTCGGGTATTTTGCATGGCCCAGGACAATTTTGATAAAGAGTGATTCGAGCCCTGCGGAGCATGGCAGGTGGCCAGAGGACAGGGAGGCCTCCAGCAAGATGCTCACATTAATTAGGACACCCCCTCCTTTTTTTCTCTGTCTGTCCTTTCGAAAGGTGACATAGTTGGCAAGCTCCACTTCATGAGGGAATATATCAGGCTTCAGCCAGGATTCAGAGATGGCAAGCACATCTGGCCTGTACATTTCCACCCAAGCTTGAACCTCATGCATCTTGGGTTGCAGACTGCAGATGTTCATGTGTGCGACTCTCAGGCCTCTGGTATGGCACCATATTGGGTCACTGGGGAACCCCAGGGTTGAGTTGGCTAGTGGAGGTCCAGGATTATGTTGGACATCACCTGAGCACAGTATCAATGCTAGCACAATAAGGCTGAGGACCCCCTGCCAGGTGAGGGGTGATAGCTTTGTTCAATTATCTGTCAACTTTGAGAAGATGAGGTAGCAAGTTCCCTTACGAGTGAGCCCATGGATCAAGATCAGGGTGCCCATGTCTGGAGATGTGGGGCAGACTGTAAGGTGTGGGAGGTGCCGGTCCTGTACACCTCTGAGTGGGTTGGGGTCATGACAGGTGCCCATTTGTAAGTCTATCCACAGTGTTGTGGAGATATACAGGATGATCAGGACAGGTAATCTATACGGGGCTATATTTGGGGTAGACCACGGGCACCAGAGGTCTCGCTGATGTGGCTGAGCTGTTTCTGTGAGGGGCATGGTGCTCAGGGCCTTTGGTCCTGTGGTAGTGACAATTGGAGGTAGAAACTGTGGGAATCTGGGAGTTTCTGCCCTGAGGCATTGAGAAGCCCCAATACCGTTCCTTTGAATGCGAGGAGAAATAGCCTTAGGGGCGATTAGGCTGTGTTACTTTAAATAAGTGATGCTATTCCTTGCTTTGCTAGTGTCAGCCACCATTATGTTATCTGGGAGTTTATACCCTGAGGGGCTTGTGTGATCTCTTACCCTACTTTTGTCTCTGGACCAGAGACCTGGTATGAGCTGGCAGAGCTTGGTAACTGAAGCTCATGAGCTATTAAGAATAGAGCATTGTACAGCACTCAAGCTTGTGAGCTATTAAGAAGAGAGCATTGTACTGCACTCAGGTGGATGCAAGGAGCAGGACAGACAGACCTATGATGGGGACCTCTAGCTGTGGTAGCTGATGAGTTGCTAATGTGGAAGTGAGCTCATAGGCTCACACTCATGCATGACCCACACTATATAAGTCAGTGATGAACAAGGCGGGTGGTGGGGGTGGTGGGGTTCCTCTAGAGCAATCCGTGTGGCATCTTGTCTGCCGTTTGTCTGTACCTGGTGTTGCAGAAGGGAGGGCTCTCCACCGCTGGCCTTCACGACCGTCCACCCAGTGGGGGGGGTGTCCGTCTATGGAATGAGGATGCTGTGGAGAAGCAGAGAGGAAGAAGCAGGTTAAATAAGGTATGGGCCCTTTGTTTGCAGTCAGATGGGAGAGGGTGAGCAGAAGAGGAAGGGCTGGGGGAGTTTATTTTGGTTTTTATGATTTTTTTTTTAACAAAGCTCGGAGTTTCAGCTGCTCTGATATTAGTGAAATGCAGCATGTGCTTGAAAATACTAGGACTGCAGAGGCACTTAGGTAAGGTACCTTGTGAGACGAGCTTAAACACTGACTCAGTTAAGGTACATTGCAGAGGATCTCAATTAAGGTACATTGTGGGACAAGCTTAAACACTGACCTGCTAAGGGGAGTACAGAGAATAAATGCTGGATGCTAGAAAATAGGTGCATAAATCAATTAAAGCATAAATTAAACACCCTGCAAACAACATAGCTTAAAACATCTGCTGCAGAATATAGTTAGAGTGCCTAGCAGGCAAGCCTTGTCACAGACCTGTCAGAGAGTTTAAAAATAGACATTTAACTGGAACTGCTTTCTTTAACATATCAAAGCACCTTAAAAGATAACCAGCACTCAGTCTTTTAGCAGTCCAAGTCACTAACAGGAGACTATCTCCACTCATATGCCGATAGAAATTCAGTTCAGATTTTAATTAAAAATGGCCCCAAAATGCCAAGAGTCCTCTAGAGCAAGTCACGTGGCATCTCATCCACCATTTGTCTGTACCTGGTGTTGTGGGAGGGAGGGCTCTCCACCACTGGCCCTCGCAACCGTCCACCAACTTAATAAAATGTCTCATTACTATGATATTTAACACCTAAGGTATAAAGAAGAAATTGGATGCCAAAGGGAAATGCAGAGACTGCCTTGTGCTAAAGGAATGGGCTCAACCAATAAGTAACCATGTGTACTGGATTTCATCTAGTAGTGGAGGTGATGGAGACATGATATCAGCAAAGTGGAGAGAGAGTTGTGGTTGCATGAAACAGCCTTCCTGAGGAGGTTGTAGAGTCAGGAACAGTGGGAGAATTCAAGAATGCATGGGACAGGCATAAGATAATTCTAGTGGGGGGTAGGAGGAAGTAAGCTGTTGATTAACTAGAATCTGCAGCTTATCCATCAGGTAGGGAAATGGGCAGACTGGGTGGGCCAAGCGGTCCTTATCTGCTGTCAAATTCCATGTTTCTATGTGGAATGCCATAAGTAATCATGTGGCAAACATTTACACCGGTCACACTCAGCCTTACAATGAATGCACACATGGTCAACTTCAGGATCGCTTATGGATAGATAAAGGTTAGATCAAATTAAGTTACATAGAAAAACAGAAATTGAGAATTATTCTTTAATCTTTTAACATTTGTTATCACTGTGACATTGTTATTAACAGGAAGTAAAGCACACAAGGAGTTAGGGTTCATTTTGTATAACAAATTGTTCTGCAAGGATGTTCGGCAACTTTTGCCAAGAGAACAAACATCAGCACTAGAATCATACCAGTAGAGTAAAAAACCACTATGGTTCTCAAAAGAGGTGGCAGGGAAGGTTACGTAGAGAAAGGCTGCATTCAAAAAGTATAAGGAATCACAGAAGGAGCACGACAGGGAACTGTATCAATTAAAGCAGAAAGAAGTGGGGAAGGCAGTCAGAATAGCAAAAGCCCAAACCAAGGAATAAATAGCCAATTCAGTTAAGAAGGGGATAAAACCTTTTGTAGGTACATTAGGGAGCATAGAAAGGTTAAGGAGCAATAGTGAAGATTAATAAGGAGAGGGAGGTGGGCAGAGGAGACAGTGAAAGGCAGAGATACTGAATGAATACTTTCGCTCAGTATTCACAAAAGAAGATGAGGAGGAGTTACCTAAACCAGACAATAGAAGCACTCTGGGTAGGGGGGTTGACATCAGTCCATTTACAAAAGAAAGAGTCCTGAAAGAACTCCTAAAACTCAAGATGGACAAAGCAATGGGGCCTGACAGCATTCACCCCAGAATCCTAAAAGAGCAAAGGGAGGACCTAGTGACACCACTGACCACACTTTTTAACAAATCATGGAAGGTCGGGGTGGTACCTGAGGACTGGAAGAGGGCAGATGTGATTCCCCTTCACAAAAGTGGAAGCAAGCAGGAAACTACAGACCTGTAAGTTTGACCTCAGTGGTAGGGAAAATGATGGAATCACTTCTGAAAGAAAGAATTGTTGAGTACCTAGAGGCCAGCGGGGCACAGGACCCAAAGCAGCATGGATTTACAGCAGGAAGGTCATTTCAGACGAATCTAATAGATTTCTTTGACTGGGTGACCAAAGTAATAGACCAGGGAGGGGCTGTGGATATGGTCTACCTAGACTTTAGCAAGGCATTTGACACAGTCCCACAGAAAAGATTAATAATCAAGTTAGCCAGCCTGGGAGTGGGTCCCAGGGTGGTAACCTGGGTAGCAAATTGGCTGCACAACAGGACACAGAAGGTAATAGTGAATGGAACACATTCCAAAGAAGGGGGTCACTAGTGAAGTACCTCAGGGCTCAGTACTGGGTCCAGTCCTCTTTAACATCTTTATAGGTGACATTGCAGAGGGTCTGGAGGGAAAGGTATGCCTCTTTGCAGATGACACAAAGATCTGTAACAGAGTTGATACACAAGGGGGGGTAGAAAGGATGAGAAGGGATTTGGCAAGGTCAGACATATGGCAACTTAGATTCAATGCCAAGAAGTGCAAGGTAATGCACCTGGGAAACAAAAACCCAGGAGAAGAGTACACAATAGCAGGGGAGGTACTAACAACAACAAAAATGGAAAGGGACCTAGGGGTAGTCATATCAGATGATTTAAATGATGGTAAGCAATGTGAGAAGTCAGTAAGGGGGATACTAGGATGCATATGAAGGGGCATCACAAGTAGAAAAAGGGAAATGGTTATCCCTCTGTACAGACAGTTGGTGAGACCCCATCTGGAGTACTGTGTGCAGTTTTGGAGACCTCATCTACCCAAGGACATAGACAGGATGGAAGCAGTCCAGAGGAGGGCAACTAAAATGGTGCGGGGTCTGCATCAGAAACCATATGAAGGGAGACTGTGAGAGCGTAATATGTATACCCTTGATGAAAGGAGGGACGTGGGGACATGATAGAAATGTTCAAGTACTTCAAGGGAATCAACAAAGTCCAGGAAGGTAGCATCTTTCAGAAAAAGATATGTGTAAGAACAAGGGGGCACAATTTAAAGATAGAGGGGGGACAGCTCAGGGGTAATGTGAGGAAATTGTTTTTTCATGGAGAGAGTGGTGGATGCATGGAGCCGCCTTCCTGGGGAGGTTGTTGGGTCTAAAACAGTTGGGGAATTCAAACATGCATGGGACAGACATAAAGCAATTGTAGTGGGTGGTGGTAGGAAGTAGGCTAGTAGTGGAGGTGATTGAGACATGATATCAGCAAAGTGGAGGGAGAGTTGTGGATGCATGAAATAGCCTTCCTGAGGAGGTTGTGGAGTCAGGAACAGTGGGAGAATTCAAGAATGGATGGGACAGGCATACGGCAATTCTAGTGCAGGGCAGGAGGAAGTAGGCTGTTGGTTAACTAGAATCTGCAGCGTATCCAGTAAGTAGGGAAATGGGCAGACTGGGTGGGCCAAGTGGTCCTTATCTGCCATCAAAGTCTATGTTTCTATGTTTCTATACCACCACTTAGTTACATTTTTCTCACCTAAGAGCATACATTTCTTCTATGATAGCATGGAGGCAAGGTGTGTTTCTAAATTAATAACTGTGTATAGAACATTCACTTTTGCTGTAATAAAATTAGTAATGCACTCTATTAATACATGTCAATGAAATGTTTAGGTTGATCCCTGCAGCTCTCCATTTCAATTAAAATTCAAGCAGGGCTCAACAAATTACAAAGGCAGGTAAAAAATGATGGAGCGTTTCATACCCTAAGTTCCATGGTGATGCAGCAGTAGTGAAAGCAATATGTGTACCACCAACACATGGTAATTGTATTAAAGGTTCTCATATATTATACTCAGATGTATGTTAGGACAAGTTGCCTTTAACACCTTCATGACTGACATTTCATAGTGACTTGTACTGCAGTTTTACCGAGTTGTAAGATATACCACCATGTGGTCAACCAGGCATCCAGTGAACAAGGCAACCACAATTATGCACCATCAAAAGTGGCAACTCGCCAGCGCGGTGGTGCTGAGGGTTGAGGCACTGGACACCACACCTTGTGCCACACTGGCGACCTGGGTTCTGGAATTAGCCTGGGCTGCCGGGGGCTGGCAGGGGAGAGAGGATAGAGTGTCCTGAGGACTGCTTTCCTCTCTCTGGGGAGGATTTCGGGGCTAGCTCGGCTGCCTAGTGACTCCGGGTGACTCCAGGTGGAGAGCGAGAGTACTGCAGGCATGCCAGCTGAACTGTAGAGGGGAGAGAGTGCGGCAGATGTCAGCAAGGTAGCCGTGTGCAGACGTCATTGCACACCGCACTCCCTGGGGGAAAGCATGCAATAAGGAAAAATCCCTCCCGACAGCGTGGAGATGATGGGGGCTCCAGGGGCAGGATGCACATCCCATCGCCAGCCCACTTCCTCCGTGATGATCTCCAGGCTGACCCGTCGATCCAGGTAAGGCTCTCTCTAATTACAGAAAAGGCTGGAGGGAGAAGCGGGCCTAGCCCGGGGGGTGACCCAAGGTGCTAGAGTCTGCCTGGTCGACAGGGGGGGATCACTGTGGATCTAGGGTTCAGGCCAGGAGTAGCAATCCTCACCATGTGAGCACCCGGAAGGATACCCATCACAGGGTCCACATAAAGAAACGCTACAAAAAAAAAATGGCTACTCAATTACGGCGCATGTGTTCACAACTACCAATCTGGGGGGGCAGGGGCACCAGATACTGGGGTGATTGTATACCATCACAGGAAGAAGCCCCTGTAATCCTGCGATATATTAAAGAATAAAAATACCAGAACTGCTAAAAGTTCATATTAACTTGGTACCCTAAGAGTTATGTAAGCAATAATACAGTATAACTAACAACCAATCAGATTGTTTGCAATCAGTTGACCATTTTATAAATTGTTTTAAACTACAATAGATAAAATGTACCGCAAGAAAAATGTTGAATTTTGTAGCATATTCAGGAGCGGGATTAACTAATCTTGCATCTGAGAAAAAGGCAGGTTGAGGATCATATATGATGTAATCAAGTCACTAAGAGTATTAAAAATTATGTACAGTGGGGTAAAACATTAGGTCAGTGTACAGTGAAAAGAGATAATTAAAATGCATTTGGGATGACTGATAGGTAATGTTTTGTACCACTGTCTTGCCACTCAGGTTACGTAACCGATCTGATAAATGAGGTAATCTCACTATGAACAATATGAACAATGTACCCAACATACGATAAGACACGTCCAGCAACAATCAAGTTGGTCCCCAGACCCACTGCATCAAAATTTGATAAGAAAGAGAAGGAAGACCATGTGATGCATCACAGAACTCAGTTTCACAACTGTTCGCTGGAGACGAGGTGGTGTTATATTGCAAAAATTAGGATGAATTACGTGATTCATTATTCCCCTTTAAAATCACTTACTTTTCTTTTCATGTTATATTTTCAGCATACTGTCGACTGAAACAGAAGGTGATATATGACTTCCAATATGGAATTCAACTAGAGGACTTGAAATTTGTATGATGGGTCACAAAATGTTGTATGGTGTCGCACTGTTACACTCTCAAGAACAGATTACTGTAAAAAATGCCACGTGGAACTACTGAATGACTGAGACACTGATCAGTTTAGTTTCTACATTTGATTTTTGGGAACTATTCCAACAAGAATTAACTGTAAATACAAATGATGTACAATTTTGTAGCCTGCAGAATATTAATTGGTACAGAAAGATGCGCACTCAGCATAATGGAGAGATTTACAGTCTGGTTGGCATGCAACGCACTGTCATATACCTTGACACAGCTTGAAAAAGATGTTCATGCTAGACAACTGTTATCATGGTGTCGTACTTCTAAAGCTAATATTACAGGTTTTGGCACCAGTACCAATTATTGCAGCCTATGTGCTGTATGCAGTGTAGTTTATGATACATAAATGAACATCAAGGTTAAAAGGAGTAGAATATACCTCCTACATAACAATAATACACATTGTGCGTAACATTCCTGCCTTACAATGATAAATGAGAACTTCTGGCACTGTTTCTTTGGAATTGCCATTACTGTAAATGATAGAACTGATCATACACTGTATTGTATCATAATGTGCAACTTGGTTACCTGTTAGTAATCATACAAGTCGTAAGTTTATAATGAAAAACACTCAATGTTTGATTAAGTTTTTTTTTGTATTGCAAGACAGTTTTACAACATTGCCTGTCCGAAGTTTAAATATTTTGGTTCTGTTTTACCAGTAAAATTATAGTTTTAAACCTTATGTGTGTTTGTAAGTGTGTCATAACATTACATGCAAAATACAATGTTTATTGCTACCAATTCAAGAACTGTATTGATAACAAACTAGTGAATAACATGTGACATTTAATAACATTTATTAGAAAATGGGCTTTTTATTTGGAGGCATCTGATTGGCTGGTACCCCTTCTAGAAAGATACATTAACTTTCAATAAATGCCCACCAAATAAAAAGCCCCAGTACAAACCTGCCTCATGGCCATCCAAATATTCTTGTGCCTAGCCTGCTTCATCATTGGCTGAAGCACTGGGCACATAATTTCAAATGGCTACCTTTTTTTCATCGCTTAGCAAGAGAGTGTGAGCCCCCACCCCCCACACACACTCACTCATTAGACAACAGCCAGTACCTCCCAAAAATGTGTACCTCTTTTCTGGTTTTAAAACAGTCTCTCTTTTTTTATTTTACTTGTCTGCCACCGCTTTCTCAGTCTGCCCTGTCAGTGAACGTAGAATCAGCCCCACAACTGAAAAATCCTAGTCTGCTGCTCCAATGACACAACTTCCTCCACCCGCCCTCCCGCTCACTCGCTGCTGGCCCCACACTACCATGATCACTTACGAAGATGAGTGGTGAGTTAAAAGTCACTTATTTTGTACCTGATCTCCCAGTCTCAGTCAGGGTACATAAGTCTCTTCTTTCGGCATGAGGTCAGGATGGATCGGGGCAGGCAGGCAGGATTGCAATGTCAATGTAAACCGCTGAAACCCTTCATCAGTTGACATGGGCGGCTGTTGGTGGAGAGGGAAGATAGCCCAGGGAGATGAGATGCACATCACTAAAAACCAATATTGGTGCTCGGACCTTAATTTAAACTAAATGTGAGGGTCGAGAACTGAATAGAAATACCACAGAGGGAACAAAAATAAACTGCCAAATACTACAATCACAGGAAATTCCTCAAAGACTTTTCCCAAAGTACTAGCCTCCTGTAGCAGCGCCCTCTACTGGCAACTGTACTAGGCAGGGAAGGCAACTGTGTTAAGCAGGGCCTATTTTACCATTAAACTTTTTTTTGCATTTTAAGGTTACGTTTTTCAATGTTGTACCTATTTGTTAACTACTGGAAAAAAAATCTAAGCTGATGTCCATTTTCTGAGTGCAATAATACCCTCCAGGGTGGGCGGTATGGGCAATACCAGACCTTTCAGGGGTTATAAGGCCCTCTGCCTGTGGCGTCGGGCCTCATTATGCCTGCAGGCAGTCCAGTATGGCTCAATACCACCCACACTGTCGGGTATTATTGCTTACATAACATTTAATAACATTAATAACCATAGTGCCAAAAGCCTTTATAGCTGTTGGATGGCAATCAGCGGCATAATGCATTGACAACGCAGGATGGCAATATACGTCAATTTCCTCTCCCAAGTCTCTTGAAAATACAAAACATAAATTTTCGATATGCAAAATAACAATGTAGTCTACAATAAAGGAAAAAAAACAGATCTTTAGAATGCATGAAATGATGCCCTCATATATCAGTCAATGAAATGTGCATAGTAACCATACCCATGTCCCACACAGATAATGGGATTTATCTATCATGTTCTCATCTGGGCTGTGAGGGGAAGGGACAGTAGACTACCATGGAGGGTTTGGTGTGTATTTTATAGACACGCTCATGGTTTGAGGATAGAATGGGGAGTCACTTTAGTTACAGGATATTTTGAGGTGACTTCTTTTCCCTTAGATTGTTGTTGTGTATGGTGGGGGCCACTAGACTGACAGTAATAGGAGGATTGTTTATTCCATAACACAATCAGACATGGGGGGACACTAGACTACCAAGATGAAGTATCTTTTTTTTTGGTGGGTATGGATTCATGTCTGGAAGGGATTGGGACACTGGAGTGCAATGGAGATAATGTGCTGTTTTTTTATGTGTTAAGGGCCGGGTGCCATGTCCATTCAGCCGTATGTATCCCTGCATAAGGCACAAAAATGTCACCGTAATGACATGGAAATGGCCCCATTACTACATTGCGTTCATTGTGTCCCCGTTTGCATGTTTTCATTGCAATATCTGTAATTTGCACCTTGCTTATCTCCAAGATGCACTGTGCAGCACCATGACAGGTATTGACACCAGACAGTGGGATGTGCCTGTGCAGCTTTGTCCACTACCTTTGCGACACATGATTGTTTTGCTATATTCATACCTGATGCATGAGTGTGCATCTCATTAGAATATAGCAATGTTGCCATTTCTGGCACAGTTTCACTATAGTGGCCATAGTATATATGACGGCCTCATTCTAAATAGATAACATTCATTTCAAAATACTTTTGTACCACAGGTACTAGATCATGGAACAACAATATAGACCCTGTTTTGCAGCCAACTCATCATGCAATACAGTGTCAGTATTGAGATGTCACACAATTGTATGTTATGGTGATAGAACCTCATTTGACATGATAGAAAGTATACTTAGAATGGCAGATAAAGGGGAGATATTGCTGATCGGTGATTTGAATATGCCAGATGTTAACTGGAGTGCAGTTGCAGCAGCCACTTCTAAGAGTGGGGTTATTCTAGATGCCCTACACGGGGCATGCCTTAGACAACTAGTATTGGAATCCACTCGAGAGGGAGCAATCTTAGACCTGGTTCTCTCAAATGGAGATGGAGAGAGGATCACAGATGTAGAAGTGGGTAGCCATCTGGGAACTAGCGACCATCGAACAGTATAGTTCTAATAAACACAGCAATAGAGTCATCATACAAGGTAAAGTACTAGACTTCAGGAGGGCTGACTTTGCCAAAATGGGTGAGTGACTAAGGAATGCACTAGAAAATGGGCAGGAAGGAGGGATGGAAGAACAATGGGGAATAATAAAAACTGCCATCACAGAGGTAACAAACCTTTGTGTGAAGCAAATAAACAAGACAAAACGATGTAAGAAACCACTATGGTTCTCAAAGGAGGTGGCAGTGAAGGTTCAAGAGAAAAAGAAAGCATTCAGAAAGTACAAAGAATCACAGAAGGAGCAGGACAGAGAACTGTATCAGTTAAAGCAAAAGGAAGCTGGGAAGGCAGTCAGAACAGCAAAGGCCTGAACTGAAGAAAAGATAGCCAACTCAGTTAAGAAGGGGGATAAAACCTTTTTTAGGTACATCAGGGAGCGAAAGAAGACTAAGGGAGGGATAGTGAGGCTTAATAAAGGGAAGGGGTGGGCAGAGGGTGACGGTGAAAAGACAGAGATACTAAAAAAATATTTTTGCTCAGTATTTACAAATGAAGAGGAGGAGGTACCTAAAACAGACAATAGAAACACTATGGATACAGAAGCTGATACCAGCCCATTTGCTGCATTTGTTGTTGGTTGATTGTTTCTGCTCTTACCTCCTTGTTTCTTTCGTCTGTGGTTCTTTTTTGGCAGTCAAAGGGCCCAGCCACCCAGCCCCATCCCCAACCACCCAATGTTACACTCCTTTTATAAGGTAGCACAGTCATGACATTTCTTGTAGCAAAGCAGGAAGGGGAAGATCAAAGGGGTATCCACACAGTGACCTCACTTACAGGGGCACAAATAATTTAATTTGTTATAACAAGTTATACAAAAACAAACAAACAAAACAAAAAAATCTAACTTTTGCTTTCATTTCTAATTACTCGAACCAGGTTATAAACCTGGGAACTCATCTGTAATGGATATTATTAACTGCAAGTACTGCAGGGCAGTTTTTAAAAGGGCAGTTATACAGGATTTACAGTAGGACGGTGTCCTACATGCTGGACCATTGGAGATCTAAGGGCTCAGCTTCAGGCAGCATGGCTGGGCAGAGATCGCTCACCTCAAAGCGTAAATTCAGGAGCAAATATATTATAAGAAACACCCACCATTTCCCCAACATCCAACTGAAGCACCTCGACTGCAGAGGGTAGTTGGTCTGGAAGGTTAGCAGATAGTTAGGGGGAGCAAATCGGGTGTCCCATCACTCAATGCTCTCCAACATATCACCTCCACAAACCATATAAAAACTACAAACAGGTATCTGCCTCTATCTCTGAAATCAAACAAAGGGGCAGAGGACACTGCAGAGCAAGACACTGCAGCACACGAGCTAGCACAACAAAACTCAACCAAACAGGGACCAAAACAAAAAAAGCAGAAAGGAAATCCAAAACACGTCTGATCATAGGAGACTCCATGATTTGTGGAGTTGATACCTACCTCCAGCCAGGGGTAATGGTCAGATGTTTCTCAGGTACATCAACATGGAGAGACACTGACCTCATTGCTAAAATTGTGCAGAAGTAGGAGAAAACATTGATGTCCTGGTACACTAGGGACTAATGATCTTGCCAGCCGGTCAGTTGTGGAGACCAAGGAACACCTGACCAGGCTGAGAGACAAACCATCATCCATTTCATCCGGCATGTCCTTCTCTGAGATCCAGCCAGTCTGGGAGGGGGGAGCAGATGGACAGAAGGTCAGAGAAGGGGAGATAGGGGAGCTAAACATGTGGTTCAAGAGCTGGTGACAGGGAAAAGGATACAAATTGGTAGGTAACTGGCAACAGTTTTGGGAGTGAAAGTTCTTTAATTTTGATGGACTGCATCTGACTAAGGAGGAAGTCAGTGGGGAAGAAGTTTGTCATCTTTGCAGAATATTTAAACTAGCAAATGGGGAGAGGGGTTCAGCACCTGATACATTGAATGGGAAGAACACCCCTCCCCCCTCAGGTAGTGATCCAACAGGAGTTCAGCATGTTTATAGTTCATTTGCATCACCAGGTAAGGAGAAAGGTCTGGCTACTGATGCGATGCACAGTGGAAATGCCGGACCTCGCCCAACAACTAGCACACCAAAATCTGGCCAATGGAAAATCATATAAACATAGAAACATAGAGGTTGACGGCAGATAAGGACCGCAAGGCCCATCCAGTCTGCCCATTTCTTTTTCTACCTTATAAATGTACCATCGGCCTTTGCTCTGTCAGTGGCCTATCTATTCATACTCATCTGTATTGCTCCCTTATGCCTATCCCATGCCTGTTTGAAGCCCTGCACTGTATTCATATTCACCACTTCCTGAGGTAGGCCATTCCATGCATGCATCCACCCGCTCTTTCTGTGAAAAATAATTTCCTCAGATTCCCCCTTAATCAGCCTCCCTCTAATCTCATGCTGTGTCCTCTTGTCCTGCTATTTTTCTTATATTTAAACATGTTAGACTCTTTCACCTTGTTAATACCCTTAAGGTGTTTGAATGTTTTGATCATATCACCTCTCTCCCTCCTTTGTTCAAGGGTATACATATTGAGCTCCGTTAATCTGTCCTCATATGTCTTCTGTTGCAGTCCCTGCACCATTTTGGTTGCCCTTCTCTGGACTGCCTCAATTTAGTTAATGTCCTTGTGAAGGGTGTGGCCTCCAGTACTGCACGCAGTACTCCAGATGGGGCCTAACCAGTGTCTTGTAAAGAGGGATTATTACCTCCCTCCTATGACTTGTGATACCCCTACTAATACACCTTTACATCCCCCTAGTCTTACCTACTGCTTTACAGGTCTGCTTGGATGATTTCAGGTCATTGGTGATTATGATGCCCAAGTCTCTTTCTTCCTTTGTGACTGCCAGCAACTCCCCTCCCAGCCTATAGGTATAAACAAATACTTGCAGTCTGGGAAACAAGATCAAGACCTGCAGGCAACAATGACTGATGCTGAACTGGACATAGTAGCCATTAGCAAGACATGGTTCACCAGTAACCATACTTGGGAGACTTCAGTACCTGGCTATGTACTGTTCAGAAGAGATCAAGGTGCAAAAAAGGGGGGGTGGAGTGGCCCTTTATGTCAATGAGAATATGAAAGCTACAGACATTCAGAATATACATTAGGAGCCAAAAGAACTGTGGGTCACCCTTGAAACAGGAAATGGGACAGCCATATGAACTGGGGTTGTCTACAGGCCTCCAGACCAGGGAGAGGACATAGACTCATTACTGTTAGAAGACATACAAAACATGACAGCTAAAGGGGAGGTTCTGATAATGGGAGATTTCAACATGCCAGATACAGATTGGTCAATACCAGCAGGAACATCCACCAGAACTAGACACATGGTGGATTCCTTGCAGGGGGAGGGCCTCAAACAAATGGCACAACAACCCACAAGAGACAGAGCTATCCTAGATCTAGTACTGAGTAATGGGGAAAGGATCACGGATCTCCAGGTAGAAGGTCACCTGGGGGCCAGTGACCATCACATGGTATGGTTCAACTTGACCACTAAAACTAGAGATGCAAGTCACACCTCATTCAAGGCAAAAATATTGGACTGAAGGATCTGACTTTGATAAGATGTGAGAGTTAAGCTAGCCTGGCAAGAAAAGAAATACAGGTGAGGGGTACAGGTAAAGTGGGCAAACATAAAAGGGTACAATGCTTGAGCAACATCCCATGTGTTGGAAAGGCAAGAACAAAGAAGGAGGACACCAGTTTGGTTCTCAAAAGCAATGTAGAAAAGGTCAGAGCCATTGCTTGTGGCCTTCAAGAACTATAAGGGCTGCAGTGGGACAAACATAGGGAGGCTGACTTAAACTTCCCTAAGGGAAGCAGGGAGCGATGGTAAGGCAGACAGTGGCTCAAACTGAGAAACATTAGCACAAACAGTAAAAGAAGTGACAAGACTTTCTATAGATACATTAGTGAAAGGAGAAAGTCCAGAGGGCATTACTAAGATCAAAGGGGATAGGGGAGTGTTTGGAGGGGGAACAAGGAAAAGCATCAAATCCTAAATAGATACTTCTGCTCAGTATTTACTGAGGAGAAGGCAGGGCAGGGTGCACAGCTCAGCACCATGGATACAGGGGGGAAGAAGATGTGCACTAGTCCCTTCACAAAAGAAAGGGTCCTACAAGAGATTTCTAAGCTCAGGGTGGATAAGACAATGGAACCTAATGGCATACATCCCAAGGTAGTAAAGGAGCTAAGGGTAGAACTAGCAGAGCCATTAGCAGAACTGTTTAGTGAGTATCTGAGCACAGGAGAGATCCCAGAAGTCTGGAGAAGAGCTCATGTGATCCCGCTCCACAAGAGTGGTAGCAGGGAGGAGGCAGGGAGCTACAGACCAGTCAGTCTTACCTCAGTAGTGGGCAAGATTATGGAGGCAGTCCTTAAGGAAAGGATACTGCAACACCTGGAATCCATAGGTGCACAGGATGCAATGCAGCATAGGTTTACAACAGGAAGGTCTTGTCAAACGAATCTCATTGATTACTTTGACTGGGCAACCTGAGTGGTGGACCAAGGGGGTACAGTTGATGTCGCCTACTTTGAGTTCAGCAAAGCTTCCGATACTGTTCCACATAGAAGATTGATTAATAAGCTGGGTAGGCTGGGGGTGGGTCAGAAGTTGGTCAAGTGGGTGGCAAACTGGTTGGCGGGCAGAAAGAGAGTTGTGGTAAATGGTGTACAGTCAGAAGAGATGCAAGTCACAAGTGGGGTACCTCAGGGATCAGTCTTGGGACCAGTCCTCTTCAATATCTTCAACAATGACATTGCAGATGAACTGGAGGGTAAGGTTTGTCTGTTTCCAGATGACACCAAGATCCACAACAGAGTAGATGATCCAGATGGGGTGGGCAGAATTGGAAGAGATCTGGATAAACTGGCAAAATGGTTGGAAGAGTGGCAACTGGTGTTTAATGCAAAGAAGTGCAAGATCATGCACATAGGGAAGAGAAACCCTGAAGCCACCTATAGGTTGGGAGGGGAGTTGCTGGCAATCACAAGCGATCAAAGAGACTTGGGCATCATCAGCACAGATGACCTGAAATCATCCAAGCAGACCACTAAAGCAGTAGGTAAGGCTAGAGGGCTGTTCAATCTTTCCATTACATCTGCTACTGTGCCGTCCTGCTGGAAATCAGCACATATCCTCCCTCTATTTAAATCTGGTGACCCATGCGATGTAAACAACTATAGGCCTATCTCCATATTGCCTATCCTTTCTAAAGTTCTCGAAAAACTGATCCATATTCAGTTAAAATCTCACTTGGAAACCTTCTCTCTCTTTAACCCAGCTCAATCCGGCTTCGGAGCTAATCATAGCACAATCACTGCACTAGCAAAAGTAACCAATGATTGGATCTCTGCTATAGATGCTAAGAAGGTAACTGGCGCAGTCTTTTGGACCTCAGCAAAGCTTTTGATACTGTTGATCACAAACTATTAGTCAATTGCCTTGCAAAGTTGGGTGCCACATACCATACCACCCAGTGGTTCTCTAGCTACCTAACTGGAAGATTCCAAAAAGTAAAGGCGGAAGGCTTTTTTCTGCCTTGCCAGTTGCAAGAGGAGTCCCCAAGGATCCATCTTAGGCCCTATCTTTTTTTCTTTGTACATTAATGACTTAGATGCTAACATATCTAAGTCCAATCTGCACTTTTTTGGAGATGATACTGTGTTGTATACTTCTGGCTCATTGTTATCTGAAGTCAAGGGAGTGCTTCAAGCGGACTTCGCACAACTTGAGCATAATCTAATAAAGGCAAAGCTTCTGCTCAATGCTAAGAAGACTAAAGCGATGATATTCTCCAGCAGTACTGTCACAGGCCCCCCCAATACCCTTGCCCAAGACTTCATTGTCACCACACTAAACGAGCCTCTGGAAGTTGTAACCAAATTTAAATATCTGGGTATCTGGACTGACAATAAATTATCTTTCATTGACCACGTCGAAGATGTCTCTAGAAGGTTAAAAGCAAGGTTAGGTTTCTTCTACAGAAATAGGCCCCTTTTCCCCTTGAAACTCGAAACAAGCTTGTACAGGCCACTTTTTCTCCCCTACTCGACTATGGCGATGTAATCTATTCCTCCACCACTCTTGCAAATCTAAGTAAACTGGACATCCTTTATCACCCGTCGTTACGGTTCATTACCAACTCCTTACCATTAGCACCACTGTGACTTATATGCAGCTGTTGGTTGGACATCCCCTTACTACTAGACGCCTGCTCCATGCTGGGCTATGGACTCTAAACTGCTCCTGCAGAAATTGCCAAGCTATCTCTCTTCCCTTAGTAGTATCTCACATAGTGCATACTCGTCAAGAAAATCTGACTTTATTATGCTTGACATACCAAGGACGCGGACCTCCTTTGGTAAACGTGCTATTGCATGTGCCCTTCCCTTCATTTGGAACCAATTACAAACCGTACTGAAACTAACTAGCATAGTTTCAATAAACTTCTACAAATTGCTAAGTTCAGCCAAAATAAAAGACACCTGTAACTGTCATTAAGACTCTTCCTTCCCCATGTGTGCCATATTTATCCACTGGTAAGGTATAATTGCTTTGTCTTATTAACTGCTTTCCCTTCCCCTTCTACTCCTGGCTTTATCTGTGCTTACACTCCCTGCTACTCTATCAAATCCTCCTCCCCCATATCAGTTGTAGTCTGTTGTTTGTTCTAGCTGCGAAATATATGTATTGCACACACAGTCATCATGTTTCATTTATCAGTATCCAACTGTAAGTCGCTTCCCTGTCTCATATTAATGTTTACCACCTGCGGTCACCCTATGTGGTACCCTTGTGTGTATAGCCTGCCTGTATCATGTAACGTGCATTTCATGTATATACTGTTATTACCTATGTTTGTACTTCAAGTGTTTATGTCACAGGACCTCCCTGTGAATGAGCTTGCTCAATGGAGGTTTCCTGCAATAAACTTGAACTTGAACTTGAACAATTAGTAGAGGTATCACAAGTTATAAGAAGGAGGTAACAATCCCTCTTTACAAGACACTGGTTAGGCCCCATCTGGAGTACTGCGTGTAGTACTGGAGGCTGCACCTGCACAAGGACATTAATAAAATGGAGGCAGTCCAGAGAAGGGCAACCAAAATGGTGCAGAGAACAGACAGAGAACAGCAAGAGGATGAAGGTGCTGTTAGAACTATACTTTTCTACTGGGACTAAAGTACTAGAACTCTACTATTGGGACCTTCAATTCAGGGTAAAAACAAACAAAAAAAAAGAGTTAAGAGTTAGTGTGTTTGTCTGAGTTGGCTGAAGTGAATTGTTATCTGTACAGTTATCTAGGTGTAGAAGGAGCTGTAAATTGGGGGTGGTGGTGGCTTAGCTGGAAGGAAGCCAGGTGTTTTGGATTTAAAAACTGCCCTAGATAGCTTCTGGCAAAGAACAGGCAGAGAACAGCAAGAGGAAGGAGGTGCTGTTAGAACTATACTTCTCTACTGGGACTAAAGAACTAGAACTCTACTGCTGGGACCTTCAGTTTAGGGTAAAAAAAGAAAACAGTTAAGAGTTAGTGTGTTTGGCTGAAGTGAATTGTTATATGTGCAGTTATCTAGGTGTAGAAGAAGCTATAAATTATGGGGAGTGGCTTAGTTGGAAGGAAGCCAGGTGTTCTGGATTTAAAAACTGCCCTAGATAGCTTCTGGCAGAGAACAAGCAGAGAACATCAAGAGGAAGGAGGTGCTGTTAGAACTATACTTCTCATCTGGGACTAATTGCCCTCCTTCCCTCTCCTCCACCCCCACCCTTTGCCAGTTCTACTTTTATAGGCACAGGATTTGACTGACAACAGGAACTTCCTGTTTGGGAGCAGGAAGGGAGTGATCACAGAGCCACGAAAGACTCACCATCCTAAGAAGGAAAAGAGGCTCTCCACCGCCCCAGCTGCTGGAGGTCTGACTCCGAGCAAGAAATGAGACTACTGAGAAATATAGGAAATTCCTGTCTCAGAACAGGAGCTTAAGGGCGTGGAGGCAGCAGGTAAGTAGGGAGAAAAAATAAATAAATAAATAAACAATGGAAAGAGTAAATATTCAAAACAACAGTTAAGGGGCCAGAAATAAGACATGATGGGAGTGGTGCAGTGCAGTGCAGTGGTTGTGGAGCAGCAGTCTTCTGGGAGACATTCTGGAGGATGCGATGTTGTCCTATCTGCAGGCACCTCTCTGGACTGAAGGAGGAGGTTGTTCATCTCCAGGCTGAGCTGACCAGGATTTGGAGGACCTCCTCTCCCACCCAGGGACCAGCAGGGCCAGTGCCATTGCCTCAGGGGTTGCCAAGAAAGAGGAGCGGTTGGACCACAGTGGGCTCAGGGAGGGTGAGGGTGGTGGAACAGAGGCGCATCCCTCTAGTTGTACCTCTCCACAATTCATATGCCGTTCTGGCAGAGTGTGATTCCTCTATGGAGGCACCCACAGTGGAGACCAAGGAGGATGCTGGGAACCTCCACAAAGGAGACCCACAGGAGGGTGGCATGGGACTCCACTGGGGAAGAAAACAACTCCTGGTGGGGACTCCATTTTAGGAAGGTAGAACTGGGGAGGAAGAGGGAGGGAGGTAAGGTGCCTGCCTGGCGTCATGGCTTGGAGGGACAGGGAGCAAATCCTCAGGATCACGGGAGCAGCTGCATTGGGGAGGGAGCTGGATGTCATTGTCCACCTAGGGATAAATGACCTGGCTGGGAGGGGATCAGAGCAGTGCAGGAAGAGTTTGTGGAGTTGGGGAGGGCCCTTAGACAAGTAGCATGCACGGTAACCTTCTCAGAGGTGCTGCTTATCTATGGCATGGGTGAGGCTAGGGTGCTCCACACCATGGGATTCAATCAGTGGTTTGGCTTCATTGGGGACTGGGGGTCCACCGGAAGTGGTGCAGGCCTATACTGGCACAATGGTCTGCATCTGTCCAGGAGAGGAACCAGGATACTTGATGATAGGTTTAAATGCTTCATTGGCAAGCATTTAAACTGGCCGGGGGGGGGGGCACTGGAAAGGAGCAGGAAATTCTAGCCCCCCCCCCAACAAAATCAGGGTAGCTAGTGAGATAAACACCAAGATAGAGACGTTGATAGGGAGAAGAGCAGGGGCAGATGGAGAAAACAACAAAAGCAGTAAGGACAGGGATGGGGCAAAAAGGGTAAAAGGGGTAAGGCCATCAAGAAATGGAGGGTAATGAGTACCAATGCCAATAGTCTGGGCAACAAGCTCCCTGAACTGGTGGCTTTGATGGAAAAGGGATGCCTGGATATCGTGGCAGTCGCAGAAACATGGTACACAGAAAACCATGTCTGGGATGTTAGCTTACCTGGGTACAGAACCTACAGGAGAGACAGGGAAGGTAGAAGATGGGGAGGAGTAGCTCTCTATGTAAGGGAATGGATAAAAACAACAGAACAAAAGAGTAAACAGGGAGGAGAGGAAGCACTGTGGGTCACCTGAGAGACTGGAAATGGCACCACAGTCCGCACAGGGGTTGTATACAGACCCCCATCTCAGAGGGAGAGAATGAACAAGGATATGATAGAAGGCATCTGTAGGATGGCAGAGAAAGGGGAGATATTGTTGATGGGGGACCTGAATATGCTAGATATTAAATGGAGCACCTTTGCTGCAGCCACATCCAAGAGCAGGGCCATTCTCAATGTCCTAGAGGAGGCATCCCTCAGACAGCTAGTGTTGGAACCCACTCGGGAGGGAGCAATCTTAGACATCTTACTCTCAAATAGGGACAGTGAGAGGATCTCAGATCTAGAAGTGGGTAGCCATCTGGGAACAAGTGACCACCGAACAGTGTGGTTCAAGATAAACTCAGCTGCACAGTCAAGCCATACAAAAGTGAGGGTACTGGACTTCAGGATGGTTGACTTTGTCAAAATGGGAGAGTGCCTTAGAAAAGCACTAGCAAACAGGCAAGAAGGAGGGGTAGAGCAACAATGGGGAAACATCAAAACTGCCATCACAGAGGCAACAAGCCTTTGTGTGAAGCAAATAAATCAAAAAGAAAGAAAAAGTCACTATGGTTCTCAAAAGAGGTGGCGGGGAAGGTTAGGGAGAAAAAGATAGCATTTAGGAAGTATAAGGAAACACAGAAGGAGCAGGACAGAAAACTGTACCAGTTAAGGCAGAAGGAAGCAGAGAAGACAGTCAGAATAGCAAAGGTCCAAACTGAGGAAAAGATAGCCAACTTGGTTAAGAAGGGGGATCAAAACCTTTTATAGGTACATTAGGGAGTGCAGAAAAACAAAGGGAGGGATAGTAAGGCTAAATAGAATGGATGGTGGGTGGGCAGAAAGGGACAGTGAAGAAGCAGGGATACTGAACAAATACTTCTGCTCAGTATTCACAAAACAGGAGGAGGGGGAGGTACCTAATCCAATTAACAGAAGCACTCTGGATAGGGGGGTTGATCCCAGTCCGTTCACATAAGAAAGGGTTCTGAAAGAACTATTAAAACTGAAGGTAGACAAAGACATAGGGCTGGACGGGATTCACCCCAGAATTCTAAAAGAATTAAGGAGAGAACTAGTGACACTACTGACTACCTTTTTTAACAAATCATGGGAGGATGGTGTGGTACCTGAGGACTGGAGGAGGGCAGATTTGATTCCCCTTCACAAAAGTGGGAGCAAGACAAAGGCAGAAAATTACAGATCTGTCAGTTTGACCTGTGTGGTAGGGAAAATTGTGGAATCACTTCTAAAGGAAAGAACTGTTGAGTACCTAGAGGCCAGTGGGGCACAGGACCCAAGGCAGCATGGATTCACAGCGGGAAGGTCATGTCAGATGATTCTAATAGATTTCTTTGACTGGGTGACCACAGTAGTAGACCAGGGAGGTGCTGTGGACATGGCCTACCTAGACAGCAAGGCATTTGACACAGTCCCACACAAAAGATTAATAAACAAATTAGCCAGCCTGGGAGTGGGTCCCAGGGTGGTAGTCTGGGTAAAACATTGGCTGGACAACAGGACACAGAAGGTAATAGTAAACGGAGACCACTCTGAAGAAAGGGGGGTTACTAGCGGGGTACTGCAGGGTTCAGTCCTTTTTAATACCTTCATAAGTGACATTCCAGAGGGACTGGAAGGAAAAGTATGCCACTTTGCAGATGACACAAAGATCTGCAACAGGGTTGATACACAAGGGGGCATGGAAAGGATGAGAAGGGACTTGGCAAGGTTGGAGGAATGGTCAGAAGTATGGCGGCTTGGATTCAATGCAAAGAAGTGCAAAATAATGCACCTGGGAAACAAAACCCCAGGGAAAGAGTACACATTTGAGGGGGGGGTTAGTAACAACAACAAAGATGGAAAGTGACCTGCGGGTGATCATATCAGATGACCTTAAGGTTGGCAAGCAATGTGAGAAAGTAGTAGGGAGGGTTGGGGGATATACTGGGATGAATAGGGAGAGGCATCACCAGTAGAAAACAGGAAGTTGTTATCCCTTTGTACAGACAGTGGGTGAGACCCCATCTGGAGTACTGTGTCCTGTTCTGGAGACCCCATCTCTGCAAGGACATAGACAGGATGGAGGCAGTTCAGAGGAGGGCAACTAAAATGGTGCAGGGTCTGCAAGAGAAGCCATATGAGGAGAGTCTAAAGGAGCTTAATGTGTATACCCTTGAGGAAAGGAGGGAGAGGGAGGACATGATAGAAACTTTTAAGTACCTCAGTGGAAGCAACAAAGTCCAAGAGGGTAGCATCTTTCAGGAAAAAAAATGTGCAAGAACAAGGGGACACAATTTGAAGATAGAGGGGATGGCTCAGGGCAATGTGTGGAAGTATTTTTTCACAGAGAGAGTGGTGGATGCATGGAACAGCCTTCCTGAGGAGGTTGTGGGGTCTAAAACTGTGGGAGAATTCAAGAATGCATGGGGCAGACATAAGGCAGTTCTTGTGGGGGGGGGTAGGAAGAAATAGGCTGTTGGTTAACTAGGATCTGCAGCTTATCCAGTAGATAGGGAAACGGGCAGACTAGGTGGGCCAAGCAGTCCTTATCTGCCATTAAAGTCTATGTTTCTATGTTTCTATGTAGACTGCATCAGAAAACATATGAGGACAGATTAACGGAGCTCAGTATGTATACCCTAGAGCAAAGGAGGGAGAGAGGTGATATGATCGAAACATTCAAATATCTTTTTTTTTTTACTCTATTTTCTGCACCCCAGAGGGCAGGGCATACTTCCAGGGTACTTGCATGGCTAGGGCCTCTCACTCCGAGCCTGAACCCTCGCTGCTGGGATCTCCCCACCCAAACAGTCCCGGTCAGACCCAGTCCCCCGGCTACCGGGTACCCCAGGGGAAGGTTTCTCCCACCCTTGGCAACCTTCCAGTCTTAAGGAGCCTACCTGGCTGTTGGGCCGGCACCTGGGGAGAATTCTGGTGTGCTGGGCTGGCGTTGGGATGTGGGCCGTGCCACCGAAGTCCCCATCATCTCCGCTGGCTTCCGGAGGGATGTTATGTCCTTTTTCCCCAACTCCTCGAGTGCGATGTGCAATGGCATCCTGGTGCATGGCAACCCTGCTGACATCCGTCATCCTCACCCCACTCTTTCTGGCTGGCCGGCCAGCAGTACCCCTGGTCTCCATCAGGGGCCACTGGGACACCGAGCTGCCCTTAACCCTCCCCCCAGGAGACAAGAGCTGTTCTCTGGACGCTCCATCCTCTCCATCCCCTGCCAACCCCGGCAACCCGAGTCCGCTACTGAACTTGGGTCACCGGCATGGCGCAAGGTGTGGTGTCCAGTGCCTCAACCCTCAGTGCCACCAGGCAGGCACATTCAAACATCTTAAGGGCATTAACAAGGTGAAAGAGTCTAACATGTTTCAATATAAGAGAAATAGCAGGACAAGAGGACACAGCATGAGATTAGAGGGAGGCAGATTAAGGGGTAATGTGAGGAAGTTCTTTTTCACAGAAAGGGTGGTTGATGCATGGAACAGCCTACCTCTGGAAGTGGTGGATATGAACACAGTGCAGGGCTTCAAAGAGGCATGGGATAGGCATG
The DNA here is from genome assembly GCA_016271365.2 of Neoceratodus forsteri. Taxonomy (NCBI): domain Eukaryota; kingdom Metazoa; phylum Chordata; order Ceratodontiformes; family Ceratodontidae; genus Neoceratodus; species Neoceratodus forsteri. The sequence continues at coordinate 1,272,292,269 of CM057453.1, forward strand.
CGGGAGCAATACCGATGAGTATGTTTAGATAGGCCACTGACAAAGTAAAGGCCAATGGCACATTCATAAGGCAGAAAAATAAATGGGCAGACTGGATGGGCCTTGCGGTCCTTATCTGGCGTCAACCTCTATGTTTCTATGTAAGGCAATGCACCGAGAAAACAAAAGCACAGGGAAAGAGTACACGGTGTGGGGGGGGGGGGAAGTAACATCAACAAGGGGAGGGACCAAAGTTAGATGATGGAAGCACCACTAGGAGGGAGGCAGACACCAGTCCATTTAAGGAGGAGAAAGTCTTAAAGAAACTCGCTAATCTGAAAGTGGACAAGGCAATGGGTCTGGATGGGATATATCCCAGAGTTTTGAAAGAACTCAGGGGGGTGCTGGCAGCACCACTGACAGCCCTCTCCAACAGTTCGCTGGAAATAGGTGTTTAAGCAAAGGACTGGAGGAGACCGAATGTAGTCTCTCGACACAAAAGTAGGAGGAGGCTGGCAATTACAGGCCAGTCAGCCTGACCTGGGTGGTGGGGAAAGTTAAAGAACCACTACTAAAAAGCAAAGTTTTTGATATATCTCGAATCCAAAGGAGCACAGGATCCGAGGCAGCATGGATTCACAGCAGGAAGATCTTGTCAAACAAATCTGACATATTTGACTGGGTGACTAAAGAGGTGGATCAGGGAGGAGTGGTAGATCAGGGAGGAGTGCTGGACATGGCCTACCTGATTTCAGCAAGGCCTTCAGCACTATCCCATATAGGAGGCTAGTAAACAAGCTTGGCAGCATGGGAGTGTGTCCCAGGGTGGTAAACCGGGTTAAAATTTGGCTGCGAATAGGACAGGTGGCGAACGAAGTTCAATCCAAAGACAGGGAAGTTACCAGCGGTGTCCTGCAGGGCTCAGTGCTTGGACCAATCCTCTTTAATGTCTTCATAAGTGACACTGCAGGGGGCTGGAAGGGAAGGTGCATCTCCTTGCAGATGACATGAAGATCTGTGATAGGGTTGACACTCCAAAAGGGGTAGAGAAAATGAAAAGGAACCTAAGCAAGCTTGAGGATTGGTGAAGGGTGTGGCAGCTAAGATTCAGTGCAAAGAAGTGCAAGATTATGCACTTGGGACACAAAAATGCAGTTGAGGAGTACATAATGGAGGGGGTACTGACGGCCACCAAACAGGAAGGGGACCTTGTAGTATTCATATCTGATGACCTAAAGGATACCTGGGTTTTAATCCCACAGCCACCTAGGTGCATACTGTGTGATGCTGAGCAAGTCACTTAACTTCCTTGTGCTCCAAGGTCGCATCTAGAAACAAGCTTCAGTTTAGTGTGTTACTCCTGATTAAACAATGTTCCCTTTCCCTTTCCATAAAGGTTAGCAAACAATGTGAGAAGGCTGTGAGGAGAGTCTGTGGAATGCCGTGGTCCATAGGAAAAGGTATCTTCAGCAGAAGGAAGGAGGTAGTGATGCCACTCCACACAACATTAAGACCTCATCTAGAGTACTGTGTCCAGATCTGGAGGTCGCATCTCCAGAAGGACATAGACAGAGTAGAAGCAGTTCAGAGAAGGGCAACAAAAATGGTGCAGGGGCTGTACCAAAAGTTATATGAGGGGAGACAGATCTTTTTATGTATTCGCTGGAGGAGAGGAGAGAGAGGGGGGATATGATGGAGACTTTCAAATACCTCAAGGGTGTAAAATAACGTACAAGAGGGTAGCATCTTTAAAAAAAAAGAAAAAATTGTTCCAAGAACAAGGGACATGATATGAAAACAGAGGAGTAGACTTAGGGTGGCCAGAGAAAGTATGTTTTCATGGAAAGGTGTAATGGAACAGCCTCCCGGCAAAGGTTGTAGGGGCAAAAATGGTTGGGGAATTTAAAAAAATGCATGGGACAGACATAAAGGAACTGTAGTGATAGGAAAGAGAGGGCAAGGCTGCAGATCATTTAGGATCTGCGTTATATGAAACAGGCAGGGAGAATGGGCAGACTAGGTTGGCCTAGCGGTCCTTATCAGCTGTCAAATTATGCTTATTTGTTTCTATGCAAAAGACTGCATGGGGGATCAAATTGGATCAGTTAAAATAATAAAACAGAATGGGTAGTGTGGGTGGGCCCAGCGGACCTCATCTGCCTTCCTAGTCTACATATCTATTTACTGTATGTATCTATGTATCACTGAATTCCCCTATCCAACCCCCCTCAGTCATGCTCTCTGAACTTCTTTCACACCCCCAAAGCACTCCCTTACGTCCATAGCCACCATCACGATAAGTGACCTTGACACTTTCCTCCCACCTAGTCAGCTGAGACCTGACGTACCATTGACATACACCCGACCTGCATGCCCCCCTTATTAACATCATCTCCCAGACCCACGATACACCAAACCACTCACCCACCCCATACATTTTGTCTTGACACTTTCCATTCCATATGTCATCCTCCATAGCCCCAGACAGTAGCTCAGTTTCCTTGTGTTGCCCCCATCACTAGCTAACCTCTTTCCACAGTCCAAGATACAAGTCCCACCTCCTTTCATGGCCCTCTGGAACTGCCCACCCTAACTCTACAGCCCATGACAGCATCCACTCCCTCCACAGCCCCCAACACTACCCACCTCCCTCTATGACCCTACGCTAATCCCCCATCATCACCTCCCTCATTCATGCACTCTTACCTCAGTCTCACACCCAACCCCCCACACTCCCTCCATAGTCCCCACAAACACCCTCTTCTCTCCAGTCTCTCAGCCCCTCCACTCTTGCTCCCTTCATGGTACCCCGGGAACCTTCCTTCCTGGACTCACTGAGTTCCCGGCCCCATGCCTCTGACAACTCTCATCCCGGCCTACCAGACACCTCCCTCACTAGTACACTGGACACCCTACCTGGCCCCCGGACACCTTAGGCACTGACCTACCAAACAATTTTCTCCATCACTCCCCAGCAACTTAGATGCCCCTCCCTTTCCCTTCCCTTCCCCCTTCCCTTACCCCCCAAAGGCATCTCATTTCCTGGACTCTGGACACACACCCCCCGACCCTACCGACACCCACCTCCTCCTTTGCTCCCCTTCCATTCCTGGACCCCCTAGACACATCTTACTTCCTTGGGCCCTGGACACCCATCCTACAAACACTCTAAGACCCCACTTACTGTGCAACTGCAGCTTCATCTCCTTAGTCTTCAACCCATCACTGTCTAGTTACCAAGCCCCTACCACTCAACTAAGCCCTGGACCAAGACTCCTGAGGCCCACACAGCCTTAGCAGCATGCTTCCTGACCACCCCCCCCCCCAGTAGCAGGCCCCACTGCATGCCAGTACTCCAGGTGAAGTCTTACCAGTGAGCAACACAGTACCAACACTACCTCCTCCCTCCCTCCCTGCACTAGTGATACCTTTCTAACATCCCACTAGCCCTACCCACTTCATCACCTGTCCTTCTACTAAGCTGTTTAAATGAACATTTTGTAAAATCGGAGCCATTGGTCAATTAACAGGGCTGTTGTCAGTTGACTGTTCGGTCCAGTTTTAAGTAATGTCGTCTTAAACGGACAAAAACAGTGTTTGAAAATGACGCTTTAGAGACTTCAATGGCAAGCAGCTTGTGCCCTCCCTATACAGATGTCATAAAATGGTGTAGCGCTGGACTGGAGTGCATTAGTAAGTTGTGGAAAGTGATCATGCAGCTAGCTAGTCGCTCAGGACACTTAATCCTCCATCCCTCAGCCAACCCCTATGTGACCCAACTCCATTCCTGGACTCAGATGTGACAGAGGTCAGGCAGCAGCCGTTTCTGCTTTCCACGCCACTGGGCCCTGCAGCCAGCTCCTTGAGAGCAAATGATGATCCCTTCCCTTCCTTGGGGCAGTTTAAAAAAATTAAACAGGTGCCATAGAGGAACTCCTGTCCAGGTAATGGAGCTTCCTCTTTGTCCTTGTACAGTTCAAGAAAGGCTAACGTCAACTATTGAGAAATTGAGTAAGAACTGGTAAAAAAAAAAAAACACTGAAAAAAATTTAATTATATAAGGCAGATACATGGATATGGAATGCTTTGTCTCCAGACTGGCAAGGACTTTTTAGTCACTGGTAGTGCTCCGTTAAGGCCAGGGCTATAGTCATGTCACAGCCAAACAGGATGTAGGAATTTCCTTACACATGTATCTGAGCTCATGAGTCCACCCACCTCCATAGAGGCATGCCACCTAGCCCACCCACTTACCAGCCCTGGTAGAAAACTCCCATGCTCCACACACACAAACCTCCTGGCAGGAGGCTTCCTAACCCCTCCATCCCTGGTGGCATGTTGCTGCCTCCCCACCACCAATATAGGTCTGTTCATATTCATGGATCCACTCCCAACTCTAGGGACTGGTTTCCAACACCCCGAACCCTGTTCTTCTACACCCATGCACCTACATTCACTAGCCGCATGTCTCCTATGCACCCTTCCCTAGCCATGTCAGCATACTCCCAAGCTTACACACCACCCTTGGCCTCAAGCTTCTGGAACATCACACCCCTCCACTGCTCTAGCCCTGACAGCAGGCTCCACAGACCCACTGCCTTGTATGCAGGCTTTTGAGCCCTGACTGCCATGTCCTCCGGCTCATGAGCTCCAGTTACACTGTCCTCATGCTTCAGTTCATCCTGGTTTGATTCTGAGCTGAGAAAGAAGAAAATTGAGGGGTTAAGGTTGGAGTGTCGCTGATGAAGATTCGGTATGGAGACTGATAGATTGGCATTGAGGACTCATTATTATGAGTATCAGTAGTTGATCACTGTGAAAAAGATAGTGTTCTATCAGGAGTGATTGCTGCTGAAAAAAGATTGACCGGTTCAGCTCTCCAGTACTACTGACAGACTATTACAGCTTGTCTGTTTAGAGTCGTGTAATACATTTTCACAGGAGCAATGTGAGGAGTTTGCTTGTTTATTTGTAGACAAGATATCCTCTATCAGAGATGGGATCTGCAGAGTCAGCTCGTTGGTAGGTGACAATGGCCAGCCAATGGGAGAAACTGGCACTCTGTTGTGGTGGTCTGGTTTTATTGATATCTTGCAAGTGGCATTGGGACTGCGGGCCACTTATTGTAGTTTGGACCTGGGTCCAACCAGATTCATTTTGGAGTGATGGGATGGGATGCTTTAGGTCCAATTGTGGCACAGATTGTTAGATGCTCTGTTCTCAAGGTGAGGTTTCACACTGCCCTGAAAAAGCAGTTGTGCTGGCCTGGTGGCGCTGAAGGTTGAGGCACTGGATGCCACACCTTGCGCCATGCCAGTGACCCAGGGTTCGGAAGCAACCTCGGTTGCTGGGTGTCGGCTGGAAAGGAGGAGGATTGAGCATCCCAGGGACTGCTCTCCTTCTCCAGGGAAGGTGGAGGGAACAACCACAGCAGTACTGGCTCCTGGCAGTGGCTGGGGGCTGGTGCAATGCACGGTCCGCTGTGGAGGTTGGACTTGAGGCTGGCGCAGGAGTCTCTGGAGTGCGGACGAGTTCACAGAGAGTCATGGCATCATGCATACTCACCGTGGAAGGGAAACACAAGAAAAATCAATGCCAGTCCCCTGAGTGCGATGACAGAAGGATCTGGCACCGCTGCATCGGTCGCACCCAAAGCAGCTCCCCTGGTGTGCCTGCCCCCTGGTCTTCCGTGGCGTGAGGGTATGTACCCACCACGATGTGGCTAGGGAGGGGCGGGACATAGGGGTTTCAGAGCTCCTGGCTGTGATGGGGGCAGCAGCTGCAGAGACAGCTGGATGGATGGAGAAACCATAGGTACATCCCCCACCCGAGGAACAGGCAAAGTGTATAACAAAAAAAAGAAAAGGGTGGTTGGGAAACTTCTTAAGAAAGCTTCTTCGGACTCCAATGATCTTGCCAACCACAGACCTGTTTCAAGCTTCAAAGTTCTGCATCGGGCGGAAGGACTAATTTATTTTCAAAAACACAAATTTTTTAAACATATTTGTTTCAGAATAGGCTACTTATATGAAACAGACAATGGCTTTATAATAATAACAATAAGGTATGATTAGAGGTATGACCAGAGGTTAGATTAACAGTCATTTGGGCTGTGGCTTGTACCATATTACTCGACAAGAGGGTGATTAGAAGGCTGTATGTCTAACCTCTGGTCATACCCTATTGCTTAATTGATCCCAGTTACAGGACCTGTGGTACCTCATTGGTCACTCTACCATCCTTTAGAGTGTTATTAGCCAACACCTTCTGTCTACCTGAGCTCACACCCACAGCCATGGTGACATGCTTCCTTGCCCACCTTCACATCCAAGCCCTGGCAGCTTGCTTCCGATCCCCCCCCATCCATGGTGGCATGAAAATGTCCCCCTACCACCCACAGCCTGTGTTCATGTTCACTGACCTCATTCCCAGCAGTGGTCTCAGATTTCCAAACATCCCACCCCCAACCATGGTCTACTATTCCAAAAGGCCTACATCACTGGCCTCAGGCACCTAAGACACCCTTCTTCAGCCATGGTGGCATGTTCTCAAGCCCACACACCACTCTTGGCCTCTAGCTCTTGGGCCACCCAACGCCCTTCCACTCCTTTATTTATTAATCTAAAAGCTGATAACCAGGAAAATCACACAGAGCAAGGCTCATTTCCAGGTGCAACACGGGGAAGGAGTTGTATAGAGAACAGCTACAAATACAATTCAGGGTCAGCATACCAACTAAAAGATAACGGGTGTATACAGAGGCAGCAGTAACAGACGACATAATATAAATACATTACATACAGCACTAAACATTAAAAAATTTAGTGTGGTTGGCCTGGTGGCGCTGCTGGTTGAGGCGCTAGATGGCACACCTAGCACCACGCCAGTGACTGGTTTGGGAACGACACTTGAGTCATCGGGGTGCCGACATGGGGAAGGTGCAGGTTTGAGCTCTGGCTCTCCTGTCCTGGGAGGTTGCCCTCCCACAGTCACCGGGTGGAGGCCCGATGGCGGTGCAGGTGGGTAGGAATGACTGGTAGGGTGGCGTGTACCGCAGTACATGTGCCTCCACACTTACACGCTCATGTAAAGGACGTGTGGATGGGAGCAAAAGCCAGGTAAAAACTCCATAAACACATAACAGAAAAAAAAAGTCCAGTGTGAAGTGAAATGCACCATGCTTGTTGGGGTATGCGTAAAAAGGTGAAGAGAAGCAAACAGGGGACAGAGCATGTGAGGGTCAAGGGAGAAGATATAGGGTTAGGCAGGGGATAGACAGGAACAGAAGGGTAGGGAGAGAGGAGGAGGAGGGGTGGAGGGGAGCAGATTCCAGAGGTAGAAAAGGTAACAGGAGAAGGCCACTTGGCCAGCAGAGGAGTGAGGGTGGGGAATGGAGGAGAGGGAATCCCTGAAGAAAACCATGGAGCAGAGGATAGCAAGAAACAGAGATAAGAGGGGAAGGTCCCAAACCAGTATTTGGTAATGAAGGCAGTGCAGTGGACCAGGTGACATGATGGCAGGGAGAGGGTGGAGAGGGAAGAGTAGAGGGAGCAGTTATGGGTACTACTTCAGCACTGATGAGGGAAGAGTAGAGGGAGCAGTTATGGGTACTACTTCAGCACTGATGAGGGAAGAGTAGAGGGAGCAGTTATGGGTACTACTTCAGAACTGATGAGAGAAGAGTAGAGGGAGCAGGGATGGGTACTACTTAACTTCAGCACTGATGGCAGGCTCCAGAACCCCGCTCTTCTGGACACAGACTTTTAAGCCCTAAATGACATGTCCTCATGTTCCTGAGCCACATTTGCCGTGTCCTTGGGCTCCTGAGCCCCTTCCTGTGTCTTGGTGACAGCTCCTGACCCCCTCCACCCTAGAAGCAGGCTCCTGTGCCATTTCTAGCCCTGGCAGCAGGCTCCTGAACCCATCCTGCTGCCCCCTTAAACTGTCTTGGCAGAACACATACTCCCACCATAGTTTTGTAACTTTTTTTGAAAATGTGTCCTCAGTCTAGACCCCACCCCCATTTTGTATAATGCCTTCTGTTGACCCACCTACCAATTTTTCCCAAAGCACCACCCACCCCTCAAGATGACTAAACTGAGCTGAACTGAATAACAGCTCTGCTGAAGGAAACCTTAGATAAATGTAGTACTTGCAAATTGGAAACATGCAGTATCTGTGGTTTTATTTTTAATGTAAACTTTTTTTTTTAAACCAGGAGAGACACTAAACTGAAAGCTTGTTTACAGATGTGACCTGGGAGCACAAGGAAGTTATGTGACTTGTTCGGGGTCACACAGTATGCAATGTGGGGCTGTGGGATTGAAACCCAGATCTCCAGGTTTGCAGCTTGGATCCTTAAACCACTGCACTATACTGCATCAACTTCCAAAGACATCTGCATGACAATAATTTTGTCTGCACAATATCTGCTTTTGCTGCTCCTTTACATGGAAAGTTAGTATAGCATAGTTAGTATAGGCAGGATAGTGTAGTGGTTTAAGGTTCTGAGCTGCAAACCTGGAGACCTGGGTTTGAATTCCACAGCCCCCACTTGCATACTGTGTGACCCTGAGCTAGTCACTTAACTCCCTTGTGCTGTACACAAGCTTTTAGCTTAGTGTGTCTCTCCTAGTTAATAAAAAAAAAATAAAGAGAGAGGAAGGCAAGGTTCTGAAGCCCCCTCCATCACATTCAGACATCCGCATTTGATTCGGGTATTTTTTATTTTAGTAAAAAGACCGTCGGTCCTGGGGGTGGGCTTTAGGTTACTGATCTGGCTGTAGTGCAGTGACAGGTGGGTTGGTTCCTCCAGGCTCCATCCCTAGTATGACTCCCGTGTGGCTCCGCCTGCTCTCCTGCTGCTTACTAAGCTGCTTCCTCGTCTGTTCACTGCTGCCGTTGGGATGTACACTGATGCTCTGAGTCTGTAGAGTTGTACTTTCGGATACCGACCACAACTGCCGCATTCTGGATAAGGAGTTGGAGTCAGACGGTGCTGCTGCAACAGGCAGCTAAATAAATTCAAATACCAGACTCCCACCTCCTCCGACTGGTGACTATATGTTGAGGAGTTGTGGACTGAGGGTGGGGGGCAAGGGGGGTCCAGGCAGCAGCAGTTAGCTGAGCTTGTTGAAGCTGTGATTGGCCTGGCCAGGGAAGAGGAAATAACTATGCTGAGATACTCTACAGGAAAGTGCGCAAAGATCTGGATGCACCCGATAAAGAGCCTGTGGCATGTATACATGTGACTAGGAGTTACCGGGTAAGTCTGTTGTTAGCCGGTAATTACTTACCCCTTAACGCTAGCGTGCATGTAAATGTTACGGGGTAAGTAGTTACCGGTTAACAATGGACTTACCCGGTAACTCCTAGCCGCACGTATACATGCCACAGGCTCTTTATCGGGTGCATCCAGATCTTTGCAGCAGTGTCAGGGAACTTCCGACGAAATGACCACCTACAGGTCCGGGTGCACAGGATAGAGCTTCAGAACTGGAGGAAGGGACTTACGAGGGGAGATGAGAACTTAGTCCGCCTGTCCGGTCCACATCTGAGAGGCATAGCGACAGTCAGATAGAGGAGGATACATGATCCTCTGACATTAACAGTACCAGAAAACTGCACTCCAGGGGAAAGGGGCTGGGAGAGAGAGTGATTAAACAAGACTAGGACAGGGGCCGGCTGCAACAATCAGGGACCACCCACCATTGCACCGTTAGCTTGTCCTCTGCACTATTGAGACCCAAAGGAGAGGTGGATGGCTGACACTGCAATGACAAGGCACTTCCTGATTGCTGCAGCCAAATTGTTTCAAGTTGGTGGCACACTTGCTGAACTAGTGTCGGCAGCAGTGTGCCACCGCATTCGTTACAGATGGGCAAGCCCAGAAATGCAGTGGTGGCATTGGCCACCACAGTGCCACATCTCCACAACCCACTTCTCTCCTAAGTTGCCAAATAATGTTTCTTGCGCATGCGTGCAAGCAAACATAAAAATGAACCATTGTCAGGAATAGATCCCTATTGTTTACCCCTTTCTTGACTTTAGCATGCTGTCAATGATGTTTTGTTCATACTATAACAAGTCCTGAGCAATCTGCCCTTTTCAGGAGCCAAACCATAAGGTATAGATTGTGTGGGTTTGGGTGGTGAAAGGGGCCTTGTGTTAGACTGTCTAGTCTCATTGGTAGGTGCCAAGGGTGGTCTGTTGACATTGATATTAGGCTAGCAAACCACACCATCCTCAGACAGTATGGTGCAATCAGAACCATTGTTGCTTTTGTTCCTTTTATCTTTCTGAGCACTTGCTAAATCAGATGAAACAAGGAATATGTAAGTCCTCTGAAATTGCCACTGCACGGATAATGCATCCACTCCACTGAAGCTGGGCTCGTTGGACCTGGAGTAGAATTGGGTCAGATGTCTGTTTTTCTAGGATGCCATTAGTTCTACTTGTAATGGGCCCCATAACTGGTTTATTTGATGGAATATGTGAGGATGAAGTTGCCATTCTCTGGAGTTGATTGCTTATCTGCTTAGCCATTTGGCCCGCATGTTGAGTCTCCCTGCTAGGTGGATGGCTCATATGTGGGTAAGGTGGTTCTGTGCCCACACCATCACTTTTCTGGTTTCTCTTATCATCCCAGTGCTCCTTGTTTCCCCTTGTTTGTTGATGTATGTGATAATTGCCTTGTTGTCCGACTGCATGAGTACCAATGTTCCATGTAATATGCTGGTGGATGTTTGGAGTGACATGTATACTGCCCTCATTTCTAGCACATTTTTTGGTTAGTCTTTCCTCTGACTTTTACCATCTTCTTTGGGTCACCTGCATACCCACAGTTGCTCCCCACCCCATTGACTGGCATCTGTATCTATTGATGTGGTACAGTATGCCGAGTCCCTAGAGGTACTCCATTGTTTAGATTGTGTTTGCTGATTGAAGGAAATGAATATAGAAACATAGAAACATAGAAGCTGTCAGCAGATGGGGACCACATGATCCATCAAGTCTGTTCGAAGTTTCCTACCCCCTCTTCACTTAGCTGCCTGCTTGAGTATCCTGCAATGCCTGTCCCATGATTTCTTGAATTCCTCCACTGTCTTTGCCATCAGGACAACAGTACTAGGTGTATGCATGAGACCACTGAGCCTAGTGTTTGGTGTACTTCTGCCAAGGTGGGTGCTCTCTTCCTTGCCAGTGCTTAAGTTTGAAATATCACTTTGAAGACTCTTTTGTCTGCTGGCCTTGTGAGGCCTTAGGTTGTACTGATGACTACCTCCAGATGTTCTATCTGTTGGCTCAGGTTCAGGCTGCTTTTACTAATGCTGACTGCCCATCTGTGCCTTTCGAGGGTGTTCAGTATTGTGTTGGTATGATGTGCCAAATTATGGTGCGAGCGAACCAAGATTAGCCAGTCACCCAGACATGGGATGACATGTATGCCATGTTCTCTCAAGGCTGCTGCAATAACAGTGGAGACTTTGGGGCATACCCATGGTGCCAGTGCTAAGCCAAATGGTAGTGCCTAGTACTAGAAGTGTTTCCCTAGAATCTGGAAACATAAGTATTTGAAATGTGTTGAATGAACTGATATGTGAAGGTATGTGTCCTTCATACCTATGGATGTGAGGAAACCTTCCATGTGTGTCGAGTGCAGTGTGGATGACAGCAATTCTATCTTGACCTTTCTGGGTAGTATGAACTGACTGAAGTATTTTAAGTGTAGTACTGGTCACAGGTCCCTTATTTTCTTGGGAATCAGAAAAAGATAGAGTATACTCCTTGACCCCACTGTTTCTTGGGCAGCAGTGCTATGGCCTTGTTTGTCATGAGGGCACTGAGGTTCTGCTGTATGTCCTGTGTCTTCTGCCCTCTTTTCATAACAGGCAAAATAACTTGTCTGTCCTGTCTCAATCTTTCCTGAAACTCTATGGCATATCCTTGACAGACTATTGTAGAACCCACTTGTCCGTACTTGTTAACTTCCACTCATGAATGAACTGTAGGTGTCTTGATCCTACTGATGGGTCTTGTAGATGGGTCTTATGGTAGTCACACATTGTTTCTGAATTTGTAGGTTCCAGAGTTGACTCTGTCTCTTCCTCCTCTGTCTTGACCTCTGAATTTGTTGGTACTGCTGTTGAAATTTGAGGATCTTGCATTGTATGGTTTGTTGTTGGAGTGGCACTGATGTCTCTTGCCATTTTTAAACTGTTTTGTTTGAAATTTGCTCCAAAAGGAAGGCAGGTATCTGGAAGTGATTTTCCAGGCTCTTCCTGACATCTCTTAAATTTAGTTTTCTAATCCTTCCCAGAAAAAATGTATTGCTCTCAAAATGAAATTTGTTGAGTAGGGCCTTAGAGTCTTTATTGGCTTCCCAGAGGTTTAACCATAGCATGTATCTGGTTATGTTGGCTATGGACGCTGCCGTGGCATTTAGCTAAAGGATATTCACCATAGCATCCAAGGTTCCACCCTCGGAATGCACCAGCAGTAGTGCGCCCTTCATTAGGGTGCCAGTCGGCAATTTCACCAATCGCCATTTATGTGGGGTGCTGCGCACACCGCCCCCCCTTGCAGTGGACCGTGCCCCCCCCCACACCCCCAACTAAGGATTCCAACTCCGGGGGGGGTGGAACCTGAGAAGGGGCAGTGAATTTCATTTTTTGGCATCCTAATGACAGGTGCACTAACACCAGCACCCTGAACAGGTGCAGTGCTTTAGGGCACCTTCTAGGCAGTGTAGGTGAACTCTTGAGACATATATGGATGTAGTGGTAATCCTGTTGATTATCTCTGCAATCTTGAAGCTCTTTTTTGAAAGTCTTCCATTCTTTTGCCATTTGGGCCCTTTAATGGTGCAGATCCCCTCAACCAGTAGGAGTGTTTTGTGGCTCAAGGCTGCAATTTGTGGGGTGACTATATGTGCCATGGACCACAATCTCACCTTGTCCTGCTGCACTGGGTAAAACGTATCCTTGGATCTTATCACTGGGATCCTAGTTGGGTTTGAGGCCTCCCATTCTTTGGTTACCACATCTTCTGTTGAGAGGCACACTGGAAAAAACATCTTGCTTTTGCTATTTTTATCCTATCAGTAAATGTAGTTTTGGTACTTTGGGGGCTTCAAAAGCCTCGAACACTATGATATCCTTTATGGATCTGATTAATTCTGGTAGGGCCTCTGAGCATCATTGTTTTGCTGCCAGGGTCACCATTTTCTCCATCTCCTTCTTCCTGTCATTCTGGCTTACTGCAGTTGCCTGGATCACTATCCCCATCTAGTTCAATGGGCTGCAGTTCTAGTTCTGATCTGGGATTTTGAGGAGTGGGCTGGGGATTCTGTGGTTTATGGTTAGATGGAGTCCGTATTAAGTAATTAACTTTGTTTACCTTCATGGCTTCTACATGGCCTAGAAGCTTTTGCATTAGTGTGCACTGGCTTTGAAAGAAAGCTGCCACATTAGGTTTGACTGCTGGGTTGGGTTGTGGTGATGACTGTCCGCTCAGGGTAGGAGATATTATCAGGGCATCATTCGGCATGGATCCTTATTCTTCTTGGCTTCCCAGAACAGTCACTTTGATGACTTTCAGATGAGCAAAGGGTGCAATTTGGTCCATAGTATGATGTCTCAGGCCTTACGTTTTCTTGCCTTCACCAAGGTGACTCTGTATGTAGACAGGAAAACACAGAGAATGTTTTAATGAAATGCCCTGGCGTTAACAGCTTTTAAGTTGGTTGGGTGCATGCCTCTACTCTATTCCTGTGCCCGACTCTATCTGCTCATTAGGTGAGGTGGTTTGAATTAACTGTCATTACCATTATGCCTGTAGTGCTAACTATGCTCAATAATAGTGGACTGAGTGTGTGAACAATTTGTGGGATAATTGTTCATAATGCCCTGCCATCCAGCTTGCTGTATTGACCAGTTCACATGCACCTCTGAGGACTAATAAAATCTGCATAGTGGCTGTAGCAGCAGTTTAACCTGTGCACTCACTGGCAATTTTATTGGGCTTTGATTATGTGTCATGTAAGCACTGACTCTAAGCTGTGAGTCACACAATTCTGCAGCTGATATTCATGTTACCGAGCTAACTGTATAATCAGCTAAGATTTAAGTAATTTGCCCAGTCTAAGATGGCCACTGGTCATGGTTCTGTATGAATGAAAGCCTACTATAGCATGTTGTGTCCCACATTTCTACATGAACTAAGATGGCCAGCAGGCGTGATGTCACTTAGGAAATCAAAATGGCCACTGGAAGTTGCTGGCGCTCACATAGCTGTGAGTAAGATGGGAGGTGGTCTTTGCTCATGTGCTGTCCATGCCTAGCATTGTCAAAGATGGAGGCTGGTAACCTGATCAGGACTGGTTCCCTTTTGTTTAGGATGCCTGGAGCTGATGCTATTGGAGCTGTCAGACAACGAGCGTGTACTGTATTATACAGTATAACGCTCACTGACAGGTCATTCGACAGCTGACCATGGTGGTGAGAGAAGGGCTGTGCCAGTTGCCAGCTCGGGGTTTAAGATGAGAGGGGAGGGTGGTGGGCACTACCTGCCAGGGTGGGAGGGTGGGTGTCCACTAAACCATCAGGGAAGGGAAAGTATGTACACTTTCAATCACGGATGACATCACGGGTGACATTGGGGATCGGGGAGGAGGATCTGCTAGACTACCAGGGAAGGGGATAAATGTGTATTTTATTTATAGGGGTGACATCAGAGATTGGGGAGGGGGGACCACATGAATACCAGAGTAGGGGACAGAGTTCTATTAACACAAGCAACATCGGGGGGGGCGCTTGCGGTACCACAAGGAGCCTACAGCAGACCCTTCCAGTATGCCAGGTGTTTGCCACATGGGAGGGGTTGCCACAAGTGTGGGGACTACGGCACTGGGACCCCTCCTATACCAGAATCCAGTGCAGGGTCCCTGGAGCAAGGGGCTTTGGTACAAGCTGCTGTTTGTCTCAGCTTGTGATGTTCTTAGCCCCTTTTGAGAATCGAGCCCTGAGAGTTTGCAAGACCCAGAGCATAGTTTTCTTCAAGTGTTTTGTGTCCAAGAGCATAGTTTTCAATTCTGAATATTGAATACAGCCTATTTTTGTTGAGCCAGCTCTGGATACTGCTAAAATCTTTGTTATTGTACTAAGTTAGATTGCCAGATTATTTCAGGTAAAATAAATTACCAGGAAATCTACACTGCATCAATCTTTGATTAATATACTAGCACACTGATATGCTGAATACAGCCCATCATGGAATGCTGGAATTGTGAATGTAGAACCAACATCAGCATTCCTTGACAGTTTTAACCAGCCACCATTAATGTTTAATACGATCAGGTCTCTGATGAGCTGTCAATTTTTTTTGGTGCATGCCTATAGCTTTAATAGCTAGGAAAAAAAAAATTCTGCAATGAAGGACCCCAACATCCAAATTCCACTGGTGGATGTTTAATTTCAGACAGCCCTACTTCCATCCATTGAAGCAGGGTGGGAGAGTTGGGGAGGGAGTGGGAAAGGGAGATTAGAGCACTGTGTAGAAACGTAAGGTTCAGGAAGGGGTAGAGGCACAGCTCAGGGTTTTGAAATTGCTTTATATATTAACATGTATAGTGAGGGGTGTCTCTTACAGGATAAGAATATTATCTTGTGCTGTTTTAGACAAGAAGACCATAAAGCGAACCTGAGAGGTTCTATCAGCTCAAAACAGCACGAGATAACCTTCTTATCCTATAAGAGACACCCTTCACTATAAATATTAATATATTATGAAGCAATGTGTAACTACCTCCAGCTGAAAAGAAGAGTCTGAGAACAGAAATTTTACTGAGAATATTCCATTTATTTGTGCTGGTATTGCTGGTCCCCCCTGCTGTTTACATACGGTTGCAGTACATTCCGTCAGGTAATGGTGGTGTCAGGGACTAATTGCAGCTGCATTGGTTTTATTCTGCTTTAAAGAAATTGAACTGCGAGGTAAATTTCAAAACATTTAGTACATCTGAACGTTTTGCTAACATGTTCCAGCTTTTCAGATAACTTGCAGTACCATTGCAATGTCTAACTGACTGAATTTGGTAAAGAAGAAACTTATAAAGGTTCCATTTCTAGGGAAATGTTTAAGTTTACTGGCTCCATGTTTAAAAGTCAATGCCCATTTTATAGAATGCGCTGAGAATTTAACATTAAGTTTAGTTGCTAAAGAAACTGTTTTAAGTCAGATCCCACTCACAGCTGATTTCACCGTAGCAATTCTAACAGGAACAGTATGACAAGGCAGCCTCACCGCAGCAGGAATCAGCTGTGTAGAGAAGCATGAGGCAGCACAGTACGTTGAACAGGAGGGGATCTACGATGGGTCGTCGACAAAATATTTGTCGATGGACCTGACAGCGAAACTGGCAGGTTGACTTTATTTTGCAGTCGGCTGCCAGTTTCCACAAAACACTAGTGTTTTCTTCTGAAGCCTTCACCCCCCCCCGAACACCCCATGTGGGAGGCTGTGCCCCCTGCACCCCCCCACTTAGGATTCTCAACTCCGAGTCAGAGCTGACTGGGGGAGGTGCAGGACACCCGACAGATAGTGCCAGGTTCTAGCGGGTTCCCTACAGTGACGTGGTGCTGTTGTCGCTGTAGGAGACTCCACTGCCGAAATGTCGACATTGTGGCTGCATACCAGTAGAAGGTGCAGTAGTGATTGGTGGCGGCAGTTACACTACTTTATTTTTTCTTTTTTTTGCTGTATCCTTCTCTCCCCCCGGCTGTGGTCGACTCTTCATCTGGCTGCCATCCCCATGCTTCGCTCCTTCATCTCCCATGGCTTACCCCCTGTGGCGGAGCTGCAGGGAACTCTCTACTGATCCGCCAAGCAGGATTTAGATTGGGGTGTTATCTCCGGAGATGAAGTGCTGGGAGCCGGCCATCAAGCCACCATGACCAGCTACCAGGGTCTTTTTCCTCCATGTTTTCTCACTACAGATGTTCAGCGTGCAATGACACCAGTGGCAGGCACCCGCAAACACCAACGTGCATCCCTGCCAAGTGTCTGCTGAGCTGCCATTCCCCTTACTTGCAGCAGTGTAGCACCAAACCCCAGCCTCTGCCAGGGGTGAGATGTGTACCGACCACAGAGCACCCCCCCCCGGAGATTTGACACAAGTTATGTCGTGTCACAAATTGACGCAGGTAATAGTGTAGTTACCAGGAGAGATGTCAGAGACCAGAGGAAGCAAACATCAAAGGAACAAAATATTCACCCAAGAGGAGACAGACATGCTAACAGAGGAGGTTGATGCCCAGATGGACTTCCTTCTTCGCAGAGGTGGAGAGAAGGAGCTCAGAGCCTGGCAGAGAAAGGCCTGGGTAGAGGTGGCCATTCGGGTTAATGCTGTGGGCCCCTTGAAAAGATCTGTGTGGGAGCTGCAGAAGTGCTATCATGACTTGAGGTGCAGGTCCAAAGAGAAGATGGCAGAGAACAAGTGGTGTGCCATGGCACAGGAAGAGGGCCAAGGGAGGTGATACCTCTCAGCAGCCAGGAGGAGCACGCGGCCTCCTATCTCAGCAGCAGGACAGCAACCTGGACCTCTCCAGACTGCAAAGCACAGCAAGTAAGTAGGGCACTGCAAAAGAACACTGTGTGGTGTGAGTGTGGGACAGTTGGGTAAGATATGTCGATGACAGTATGATGTGGTGTCTGTCATGGTAATGTTGTGTCTGAGGAATGCAGAACAGAAGGGTGGTGGCAGGTATCAGTGAAAGTTATGTCAGGATCACTTTGAGATATTGCCATTGAGCAGGTGGGTCGCAGCAGTGATGCTGTGTTGTGGGGGACAGTGGTGACACCCAGAAGTTCTTGCCCTAGTGCCAGGGACCCACTGCATGATGTTTGGTCAGAATGCAACAGAACTGTTGGGGGCCACTGCAGGAGGCCTCAGCTGGCTGGGGACATGTAATGTACAAAGGTATGCAGAGCAGGAGGGAAAACAGGGCAGACAGTGGAACATGCAGTGGAGTGCTCTGTTGCAGATGTGGGTGTGGGTGGTGAATACATGGCCAGGTATCCATGTTGGTGAACATATGTGCAGGGCCATGTAGCTTTTTGGGGGTGGGGGACTGGCACTGCTGACACAGATACACACATGCAGGGTGAGACGGAGGGCACTGTGGTGTGACAGCTACCAGCAGAATGATTGCCAGATGGTATGCAGCAGGCTGCGGTCCAATGGTGTGAAAGTGACTGCAGGTGTGTGTTGGAGATGATCTGGCATATGTGATCAGAGGCCCTAGGTGTAGTGACATGTAGAGGCAGACAATGGTGGACTGCAGATGGCAGAGAGAAAAAATGGTGATGACCAAGAGGGCCAGGTTGGGCTGGGGGGTTCTGTTGTGTTTGTGAAGGTCAAGTAATTGGGTAGAGGCTGGAGCAAGAGGCCTGCTGAGGGGCCAGGGGTTGACATGGTGGCAAGGTGCCTTGTGCGGCAGTAAGACAGTTGTTTTGTAATGCAGGCTACATCAGGGTCTTTGCAGGGGAAGGGATTATGTGGCTCCAGAGGCTCCCTTGCCAGGCCAGGTGTGACAGGATGTGCCTGAGGACATCAGGGACAGTCCCATGAAGAGTTGTGTGGCTGCATAGAGGGTGTCAGGAGGTTGTGTGCTGCATGACACATTTTGTGATGAGCCCACGGACTAGAATGGTTAGTGAGTGCCTTGCCACATGGGAGGCCCCAGCCCAATGAGGGGTTGCAGTGCACAACCTTCATGTGTCATGTTGGCCAGGCAAGGAGTATGGAGGACACAGCTGCACAGCCAGAGGGGGAAGGCCAGTGGGTGAGGTAATGTGACATACCCTGAAAGGGGCCACTGCATGGTACTGCGGAGTGGGTGCTGGGTTCTGTGTGGGTGGCAGGCCAGTACCACAGTGGGTAGGTTGTAACATTGCTGGGTGCACTTTTTGGGGTATTGGCCCAGTGTAAGTTTGTGTGTGCTGCAAAGGGTGCCATGCAGCATGTTTAGGTAGCCAGATGGCACTGTTGGGGGATGATGGAGACACAGCATGCCTTGGCAATGGGGGGAGTGAGTAACACATGTCTTTGGCTCCCTGGCTGCACTTTACACAAATGAACATGTGCCACTCTCTTTCCAGGTAGCTCGAGCATGCTGGACACAGCCACAGCAGGGCCCAGTGGATGCTCAACACATGCACAGAGTTGCACGGACACACCACCTGAGCTGTACAGTGCCTCAGGGCATGGCAGTGAAACACAATCAAGTTAGGAGACACAGAATGTAGAAAGCCCTGTAGACCATGACCTCCCTGAGGTGACTGGAGACAGTGCTGACAGGCAGAGTCACCAGTGGGAGAAGGACTGGATCATGGCAGCAGTGTTACCAGACTCCATCTAGGAAAACAATGTGCGGGACCTCACACCAGCACTATTCATTCAGGAGGAGGGGATGGTGGCATCATCAGCGCCTGGCATGCCCTCCATGGACAAAGATGTGGATGAGGTGGCTCGCCTCTGCCAAAGCATACTGGACAGTGAGGTAGTGCTAGACAGGCAACTAAGTGACATCAGGGTGGCCATTGAGGGATACCACAGTGCTGCATGGCAGCATCATCAGCATGTGGAGGATGCATTCTGTGGTGTGCAGAACACCATCACCCCTGGCCTGCAGTGTGTTGCAGCCCATGAAGCACAGTGAACTGCTGTCCTGCAGGGACTGCAGGCACTGGCTAAGTAGCAGATGATCATATTAGACAATGTGTCACTCACACTGGACTGGGTGGTAGCCATGCAGGAAAACTTAGGCCAAGTCCTGTTGATGTCACTGCATACAGTCGCAGAGAGCATGAGGTGGCAGCATCAGGAAACCATGGGGGAGGACTCCCACCACACTGCCAGTAACATAAAAGTTATTGGCAATGCCATGCATGGGACACTGCAGGGCACCAACCCTGGAGATGCCCCACATGAGGCAGATGCACCATTGGGGGCTGTACACTGTGCTTCCACTGCACCAAGTGCTCCACATGAAAGGAGAGAATCCAGCCAGAGTGGAGGAGGGGCAGACACACATGGCTATTTTGATCACCACATGGGAGGCAGAACAACACTTAGTGGTCAGGACTATGGCATGGATATGACAGGGCATGCTTCTCCACAGTGGCCCAGGCAAGGACATGGCCTGAGGTGCTCCACATAAACCAGCTGCAATGTTAGAGTCTGAGGCATCCTTTCCATTATGGGCCCCCGTGGCTGTGGTGACTGACTCCAGAGCACCCTGGATTACTGTGACACAGCAGACTGCATCCCCTCATGATGGCACCCCTAATATCAACAGCCAGTATGTGAGCACAAGTGGGATTGCAGTGGAGGCGGTACAGACAGCTCAGCAGGACAGGGTGGAGCTGCCCTTCACAGCATCCCCACATGGAAACAGTATGCTGTGCAGCACTGTGGACTGGAGTTTGGCTGTCATGGGGTGGCACCGGCACAGTGCAGTTACCTGAATGCACCACCATTTCATTCCCTCAGGTATACAACAGCAGTCAGCTGAGTATCCTGCAGGGAATGGTAGGGATAACGTGTATGTGCCTGCCCCCACTACAGTGTGTGGCACCAATGGTGCAACCACTGTGACAGCGGGAGTAGGCATGACATCTGGGGGCCATGAGAGGTCATCACAGGGGCCACCATGACAGAGAGGACAGAGGCCAGCGTGCACATGGGGTAGGACTGGGTCAGGTGGCAACACCATACAGGCACTATGCCGGCCCTGAGGAGGTCAGTACACACAACAGGAAGGCATTTCATCCCTATCCATTGAGACCTTCCAAGCAAACTGCAGGTGTTACCACTGGGGATTCTGACGGCAGACACACAAGCAGAGGTAAGAGGCACAGGTGGCTTGCAAATGGCAGAGTATGTGGCCACAAAGGGTGACCCTGTGATATGGGGGAGCCTGGGGGGGACATAGATGCCCACCATAATGCTTGCATGCTTGTTGCCTGACACTCTGGTACAATACAGGAGGCTCACCACGGGGACATGTGTTGAGCATCATGTAACAGGTGTACTTGTGGTCCTTGCATATGGATGCTGGGCAAGGCATTGAGCAGGTATACCTCTAGACTACATCAGGAAAGATTTAAGGGGGCCAGGGAGGACTTGACACAATACAGAAGCAGATGCCATGGGGCATGTGGTAGGTGTTCCAGGGTAGGGGGCACAGACAGCTACCACAACAGAGACACCTGGGGGAAGGGATACCTCTTAACCTCCTTCATCACAAATCAGGGACAAGGCTTAAAATGATCAGGGACAAATGACCAAAATCAGGGACACATCTGAAAAAATAGTAATATTAGTTCCAGAAACTGTGTATAACATGCTTGTTAGTGTGAATAGAATTTTCTTAATGAGAACTAGACTGTAACACCAATGGCTGGCATTATTTTGTGATTCAAATCCCTACTCTTCATTAACAGAAATGCCAAATTTAGGATGGACAGAAGAAATCTCTAAGGCAAAATCAAGGACATCCCTGAAAATCAGGGACAGTTGAGAGGCATGGAGGGGGGTGTTGGGAAAGGCTGGGGGATTGTGAGGTTGACTTCTCAGTATGTACCCATGATACAGTATATAAGCAAGGGTTAACCTTTTCAGCTCCATTGTGACAATAAAAACTTACATGCCTAATATTTATTTATTTCCTTTTTGTTGACCGGGTAAGTGCACTAGACAAATCCTGCCTATTTTCAGGCACGACTCGGGGGAAGGGGATACAGATGAATGCCAACTGACCTTGAATCAGATTAAGCTGTTGGTGGTATTTTTTTTTGTGAATGAGGAAATTTGGCCAGGACACTGGGGAAATTCCCCTACTCTCATCAGTAGGGGGCCCTGAGATTGTCTGTGAAGTCTCAGTATGTCCCTGGAGTTGGAGAGTGAGGACATGGAGCTGCGGTGCTCTGTAGATCAAAGAATCGGAGCACAAGGTGCTGATATCCCTGAGGAAATGCTGAGTTCTGCTGGTAATTCCACCATTATTTCTGATGAGGAGTGACTTGTGTTGGAAACTGCTGGAGTTTTTGGTTCTGAGGATGAGATAATAGATGAGGAGAACAAACGGAAATGGGCTGCTTGCAGTCCTATCATACAAACGGGTATGATAAAGAAAAAAAGTTTGCTGACAGCCACTACAGATGTACTGCCTGAGCAGGCAGAGATGGCAGGTTCTGTATCGGATTCATTTCCCTTCCCCTTCATCGTGCATGACTCCACCTGGTCTCAGGAGCTGGCGCTTGCTAGTGTGGGGTGGGTAAGGAATCAGTCAAGGTGGGTTCCAGACCCCAAATTTCCCCTAACCAGCAGAGTCAATATGCTCCAAATGGACTTCAAGTCTGGGGCTCGAGAGGAAAGTCGAACGGTGCGAGCTGCTGGGTTTGAATCCAGCATACCTGTTGCTGCAGAGGGGATTTCGGGCATGGCTCCTAATCCCTCGGGTACTGTGCCAGATGCCACTATTTCGGTGGTAGGGGAACCTCCAGTGCGTTCGTCTACTAAAGGCCCTGAACAGGACTCGATACCGCTCTCTCCTGCTAAGGAGAGTATCAGACAACAGTCAGAGCTTCCAGGTACGTCTGTTATTCCTATTAAGGGCTTTGAAGGGTTTGCTAAGCAGAGTAATTCTACTAAAGGGGCTACTACAGCACATGCTACTTATGCTTCTTTATTTAAAAACAACCCTGAGATACCTGCACGGAAACGTTTAGTTGCACGGATATATTATAGAGGAGGCTTGGAATTGCCCAGGATCGGATTTATGTTGGCAAATGCCTCATTATTGACTCTTTGAGATTTAAGCCCTCTGATGTGTATGCCTTTATCCACAGCTCTGGAGACCATAACTTTGATGTCGCCTTTCGTTCTGCTGGGCTCTTGGATACATTTTGGGCAGCTTACTATAAGGTTCGTTCCCAGCCTGTCTGGAAGCCCTTTGTTGTTATACCTCTTACTAGACCAATGGCCAAGGTAATTGCCATCCTGTTCAGGAATGAGGGGGTGAATGTCTTGGATATTGTATATTGGTTAGAAAAATGCTGTAAGGTGAATGGTATTCCCCATGCATTAACTGATGAGAATGGATTTTGGACAGGGGCTGGAAGTTCAATGTGCAGTTGCGGATGACTGAGGAGGGTATTCAATATCTTCCCAATTGCTTTTATATTGGCAGGGATAGAGGGATTTTGTTCTATCCTGGGCAGCCTCATTCTTGTTATTGGTGTGGCTCCTTGTCTCATCTGAATTCAGACTGTGACCAGCTTAAATGCGGGGCATGTGGTACCTTGGGGCATACAGCCTCCACTTGTATGGTTCCCCCCACTTATAATTTGTGTGGAGATGACTCTCATGCTTTCAGTACATGTCCCTGGAAAGCTCACAATTCTGTGGACTATATGGAACATGACTTCTATATTAATAAGCCTGCTAGAGAAAAATCTACTGACTCTGGTCCATCTGCCTCTGATGGAGATTTCCAAAGTTTCCAGGCTGCAGAACATGGACAGCAGGTGCCACCATGCCCGGATCCTGGTTTTCAGGATACTTCTGCACCTCCTCCCCCGATCCTCCTTCCCAGCCCAGTTCTTCTTCAGTTTCAATCCCGATTTCCTCCTCCCCCACGGATGAAGTGCTTAAGGAACCAGTAACTGTATCATCTTTAGACTTTCAACCTGTTCAGACTAGGTCTCGATCTACTAAGAGGATTAAGGACAAACAACTCCTCCCTGTTCCTGTGGAAAATCCATATGAACCTTTGCAGTCTTGGGGGGACATTATGGAGGATGATGATCAAGATCTGCCCTTATCCTCTTCATTACCGGCTTTGGCAACTGTCCACCCTGCAGGGACGGAGACCTCAGTGGGGGGAGTAAAGAAAAGGGCCACTAGATCTCGGAAGAAGAAATGATTTCTTTTTTTTCCAGTTTTTTTTTTTCCTTTTCTTCTTTTTCTTTATGAATACTGTTTTGTTTTCCCTAGCTAGTCTTAATGTGAATAGTATTAGATCTGACTTTAAGAGAAAAGCAACGTTTTTTACTTTACAGACTTTTACTTATGATGTTTATTTTTTTACAGGATGTTCGCTTGTATTCCATGCATGATGGGGATAAAACCACAAGAGAGTGGTTTGTGGGTCCTTCTTATTGGTCTTTAGGCCAAGATTTATGTTCTGGTTTAGGGTTTTGTTTCACATCACAAGGTTTTATTATTCATAAGCTAGTTGATCTTGAGCCTGGAAGTGTGATGTTGTTGGATTTGGTTTGGCATGGGGTGAACTATAGATTGATCAATATATATGCTCCACAAAAGAAAGCAGCTAGGGTTCACTTGCTGAAAAAATTAAGCCTTATTTATTGACTTCAAGGATAGTTATTTGGGGTGGGGGACTTTAATACTAGTTTGGATTTAAAAACAAAGGAGAAGGTATATTGTGATGTGCATGAGCTTCAGCACCTTATTTGGGAGTCGGGTCTTCAGGATGTCTTTGCACAGAATCCACTATATACCTTTTCAAAAGGGAGATTGACTTCTCAGATTGATTATTGGTTGTGTTCTTCGACTGTTGGGAACTATGAGGGGAAGGTAATACCGGTTGCAACTTCAGACCATAACTTAATTGGCCTACACATAAACTCGAGCCTGGTATGTTTGAATGGCCCTGGTGTGTGGAGGGCGAATGTATGTTTATTATCTCAGCCAGGGTTTAGTGGCAGTCTTGAAGATATGTTAGTTGACAGATGCACTGTTTGCTTTCTTTATGACTCCGTCATTGATTGGTGTATGGATACTAAGGAATGTCTCAGATTGTTTTTTAAAACTCATTCCAGATTAATTTCAGATGCCCGTCACCTTCAAGCTTCTAGATTGAGGGCAGAATTGTACTCCCTATTTTCATTAAAACAGGATTCTAGGGGTATACATGCTGAACGTATAAGTGAGGTTAAACGACAATTGACTCAGGTCCAATATGATAGGCAAAAGTCATTGGTTTTCGAACAGAAATTTGGAGTACGGGGAAATAAGAGTAAAGTTAATCCTTATGAATCTTGCAGGTCTAAGGTACGGAATAAACAAATACACAGTCTCACTAATAAGCAAGGTCGCAGTGTTCAGGGGTCCCCAGATATTTTGTTCTGTGTTGCAGACCATGTTAAACAATCATTTGAATCCCCATTTGAAGAAACCCCTAACATGGCTTTATTACTACAAGCAGCGGCATTACCTGTTTTAGCACATGTTCAACAAATGGATTTGATAAGTCCTTTCACGTTAGAGGAATTGAGTGAGGTATTTAGTGCAATGAAGGGCATGATTGCACCTGATTCGGATGGTTTGCCTCCTGAAATTTATAAAAAATTGTGGGTTTTGATACTGGATTATTTGTTATCTGTATTTAATGCCTTTTTGACTGAAGATCATTTAACCGCCCAGATGTATGAGGGGTTGATTACATTTTTGTATAAAAAAGGAGACAGACAGGATCTAAAT
Organism: Neoceratodus forsteri; assembly: GCA_016271365.2. NCBI lineage: Eukaryota > Metazoa > Chordata > Ceratodontiformes > Ceratodontidae > Neoceratodus > Neoceratodus forsteri. Next base: position 1,272,317,815 of record CM057453.1, read on the forward strand.
AATTGGAGACCTATTACTTTGTTAACTTCTGATTTTAAGATTTTTGCAAAATTGCTGGACAACAGGATGCAAAAACTCTTAACGTTTTTGATTCATCCATCACAATATTGCTCGGTTCCTGGCAGATCTATTCAGGATGCCTTGATTGTGTTGCGTGAATTATTTAATCGGGGGCTCAGTGGTTATTCCGGGGGATTTCTGTTCAGTTTTGATCTTACTAAAGCCTTTGATCATGTTTCACATGAATTCCTCTGGTTAACCCTTAGGTCATATGGTTTTCCTCCCATTTTTATTAATTGGTTATATATGTGTTACTCTTTGGCTTATGTAAGACCATATGTTAATGGGTGGCTTGGGGATTTATGTTCCATTCACAGAGGGGTTAGACAGGGCTGCCCCCTAAGCCCTTTATTATTTATATTGAGTTTAGACCCAATTATTCGTATATTGCAGAGATCTCCATTATTACCAGGCATAGGAGGGCCGGGTTTGAATGTCATTAAGATTATCAGTTATGCTGATGATTTATGTGTTGTAGTTCCTTCCCGCAATACTGGTTGATTATTGTGTCAGGTCCTTACTGTCCTTCTCCACTGCATTGGTTCTCATTTAAATTTTGGTAAAAGTGTTTGTTTGAATTTATTAGGGTTTCAGATTAGGGATTCCTGGCAGGGGTGTGTCCGGGTCGCAGACTCTCCACAAAAGATTTTGGGACTGTTTTTTGGAGGTCAGAACATGGCGCACTATAATTGGGAAATCCTTATAACTGTGGGGAGAGAAAAAGTGAGCAGATGGAATAAATGGTCCATGGGAAAAAAAAGAGGGTCTATTTAATTAAGACTTTTCTTTTGGCCCACTTTTTATATGTTAGCCATGTTTTTCCTTTACCTACAGTAGATGATTTTTTGTACCTCTTCCGAGCATCTTTTTTTACTGCTTCTGGGGGAGCAGACTAAATCCTATTAAAAGGAATATTTTATATTTAGACTATAAACAGGGAGGAGTTTGTATGATTCAACCTGTAGTTTTCTTTTTTTCTATTTTTGTTTACACTAACGTGCAGCCTCTTTGTCAGTTGGTTAATACTGTCTGGGTAGGGATGGTGACTGACCAAATAGAGGGCATCATGCAAGAATGGCGAGCCGAGTGCTTTCTCCATAAAAACAGTAGGAAGTATGTGTTACACCCAGATTGGTCATTGATTTTTGACCTATTAAAGTCTTGGAAGGTTACAAGTCGAATGCTTAATGAGCTCTCTCAAAAACAATTTTATCATGCAATCATTGGTTCCTTTTTTACGGAAACTGTGTTTCCGGTTTTCAGTGATTTAGAGAAGAAAAAGATTGGTGAATGTTTGACTAATGATAGGATACCTATTACTATGTGGGCTATTAATTGGCTTGGGGTTCATGGGAAAATTAATACGAGGGGCAATCATAATCATAAGCAACTTGCAGATAGATTTTGTTTTCGGGAGACATGTCCTACAGTGATTGAATCATTAGGACATTTATACTTTGATTGTCCTTTTATTGTTCAATTTTGTTTTATTTGGAAACAGAAGCATTGGAGTCACTTGTGGAAATGGTGGGATTCTCGATCTTTGTTTTTAGGCCTTTTCCCAACAGCCTGGGATAAATATAATGCTAGTACTTTAAATTTGATAGCAGTACTTGTCTTATATTGGATATGGCAAGTTCTCTGTTGTTTCTTGTTTCAACAAAAATATGTGTCTCCTATTGAGTTATATGAGAAAATTAAAAGCAGTATTGACCGTATCAAGGAAGGTGAGAGGCACATCATTAAGAAGGGAATCTGGGAGAGATATTGGAACTTTTGGTGATTGGGGGGGGTCTGAGCTTTATTGGGGTTCTAACATGACTTATTTACTGTTTTTTTTTTGTTTTTGCATGTTCAATTTCTGTTTGGGCATTTACAATGTAGTGATCCCTGTTTTGATTTTTGCTTAGCCTAGGTTTTTTTTTGTCCTCATAAATCCACTGGAAAGACTGCCTGTTTTTTTTTATTCTTGTTGGAACTTTATTCCAGTTTTGAGTTACTGATGTTTGGATGTATTATGTTCACTGTCTCTTATTCTTTGTATAATTACTTCTGTGTCATGTATTTTCTTTGGGAGGGTTGGGATTTTACTTTTCTGTTGTTTGATGATTTTATTCTTTGAATGTTTGTTGTATAGTTCTTTTTTTCTTTATTTTTCTGCAGTTTGTGTGTATTTTGTTATGTTTTAATAAAAATTTCCCCTACTCTGTTGGTAGTGGGCTTGGCTGTTCCCTGTAATGGCCACTCAGAGTTCAGCGTCAGGTGGTGCAGACGTGTTGGAGGTGGGGGAGTCAGTCTCCTCCTCTACCTTCCTTCTACAAGAGGCCGACATGGAAGAAAGTACTTTTTCTAGTGCTCAGTCTTCAGCCTGTCTTATTTCGAGACACGGCGTAGATTCAGAAATCTCTTCAGATGTTGCTTTACAGTTGGGTCCTACTGGGAACCTTACAGCTCATTGTTCTACTGTTTCAACTAAATCGGGTGGTTTCTCAGCTCAACCTACAGCATGTTTTTCTGCAACATGAGCTTCTCCTGTCACTGGAGTGCTGCCGATTTCTGACATGGATCAGCTGCGAGATGATGCAGCTTCATCAAAGCCTTTCGCTGGGTGTATGCCACCTTCTTAAAGTCCACTTGTGGAGGTCTCTATGGAGACTGGCAGTTTTAGAGCACCGTGTGGTGTGTGCCTAGAGTCTCAACACGGTCTGACATTTTCGCACGATTGTTCTTCGGCTATCCCACCTGTGCCTGTGGTCTGGCGTCGAGAAGAAGAGACAGTTTCAGCTTTCCCTTTATGAATGCCGGAGGAGGTGGTTCAACAGAAGCAGTCGGAAGACAGGACGTCTGCAGTTTCATATCCCCCTCCAGCTGCTGGTTCTACTACAGGTACTTCTCTTATTTTGCATTCAGACTTGCTACAGTCTGATGTCTTTCATGTTACTACCTCTAAAGTTTCCCCTGTTTGTGCTACATCGGTCTCAGCCCCATCCCCATCCCCATCTGTTATTATAGACCCTGGGAATGCTACGGCTGGTTCGGGTTCTGGGTCATGACATAGCTACCAGGATTTTGACAATCATGTTTCTGCCACCGGCATTACCATTGCTGAATCCCTGAAAGGGGCTGGATGGGAAAAATCTATTGCTATTAACTCTTGGTCTTCCCCGATTCATAATGGTGCTGGGTCTCGGGGTACTGTGATTGATATTTCGGATCCTCTTGAGATCCCACCTGAACTTCGCCTAACACAGAATCCTGTATGGCCTACTGTCAGCCTTAACCCTACTGAACCTGATATACAGAATGTTGGGAAAGACCTAGATTCGACTACATAGGCTGTTATGAAAATGGAGACTATATCTTCTGCTGTGCAGAGTACTAAGTCCCCTAATTCTCTTCCTATTGTAGACTCTGTTCTCCCGATTACTAGCTCTGGAGATGACCATCAAAATCAATTACAGGATATGGTACAACTCCAGGATGGGGATTTCTTACATAATGGGGGCCCAAATCTGAGTGGAGAATGCACACAGAATGATACAGCCCCTGGGCAACATGGGGGATGCCAGGGTCAAAGGACTTATGCTGGCCTGTTCCATACTCCCCCGGAACAGGCCAAGTGAAGGAATGCAGTGCGTTTAAGATACAGGGGTGAACTTGACATATTTCCTGACCAGATTTATGTCAGAAAGACTTTAATAAAATCCAGTTTGCAGTTTTTGCCATCTGAGATATATGCTCTGATTCATACTTCTGGGGATAATAATTTTGATTTAAGTTTCAAAACATCTGCAGGTCTAGAAACTTTCTGGCATAGGTATCAGCAGGTTAAACATACTCTATTATGGTCCCCCTTTCTTGCCATCCCCCTCACGAAACCTACAATTAAAACTACTGTTTTGTTCAAAAATGAAGGGGTTGCAGTAACTGACATTGTTAGATGGTCATCCTCTAAATGTACTGTTCTAGGTTTGTCTGAGCCTATTATTGATTCTGAACAGTTCTGTACGGGAGGCTGGAAAATGCAGGTGAAGCTCCCACTGATTAATGGGTCCATTTAGCATTTGCCTAGCTGCTTTTATCTGGGCAGAGACAGAGGTTTCATTTTTTATCCTGGCCAACCTAAGTCATGTTTTCACTGTGGAGCACAGACTCATCTGAGTAATGTCTGTGATAATCTGAAATGCTCACTGTGTATGGGTTCTGGGCATGTTAGTATTAATTACCTTCTGCCTATTTATTGTAATTTCTGTGAGGATACATCCCATTCCTACTGTGACTACCCTTGGGCCTCTCATAATGCCCCTGGGATGCCTCATGAGGATCAGGATGACACGGTTTCCAAGGCACAACAGAATGCACAGGCCAGGCCTCAGTTCAGACCTCGTTCTGAACAGCAGCCTATTCAGCCTCCTGGTTTGCTTTCCTCTGAATCCTCAGTCCCTGCCCCTGTTGTTTCTCAGTCAGAATCCTTTGGACCTCAGTCCACTGTGGATGTCTCTCATAAGGAGGTAGCTTCGTCTCCTCACGTTGATTTGGTGGCCCCTATGGTGTCTGTAGCTCCAGATCTGGTACCTAGTACTTCTACCCTGACCAATGAGTTTGATCAAAGGGATGTAATGCCCCCACCTGAAGACTCAGACTGGGTGCAGATTGGTACTCAAAGGCAAACCCAAAGTAAGGCTACTAAAGGGGCTAAGACCACCCAAGTTCCAGAGGAGTCTGATTTTTGTTCTAGAAATAAATTTACACCTTTGTATAAACGAAAACAAGTCACCAAGATGGAGGAGGATTCTGATGCTTCATCCATGGCCTCCTCTCAGCTTGACCTGTTTACCGATACTGACCAATTGTCTAGTGATTCTAGAACCTCTAGGAAAAAAAGATGTAAAATGAAGTCTCCTGGAACAGGAAAAAAGAAGTCTTGATTTTTTAGTTTTTGTTTGTTAAATGGTTGATGGGTTGTCTTTTGGCACTTTGAATATGAATAGTTTGAAGAACCCCAAAAGACGACACACCATTTTTTCTATGTTAGCAGCTTGTAATATTTACATAATTTTTTCACAGGATACTAGACTTCACTCTCTTAGAGAGACTGGTCAGGCTGCATCTGATTAGAGAGGAGGGCTGTCCTATTGGTCCCTTTCAGAAGATGTATGCACTGGGGTGGCTATTCTTTTCCATAACTTAGAGATTCAGATCCTTAGACTTGTGGATTTGATTCAAGGCCGAGTTCTTATATTAGATGTTAGAAAATGGGATGTTGAAATCCTGGAAGCTGATTGGCTAAGGTCAGCAACCAGCCGGTCCAGTATCAGGCAACAGAGACCGGGAAATAATGAGTCCCTGTCTCTGCTGCCTGATTACATTCCAAATCCTTGTGGCAATAGAATTTTCACATCTAAATTGCGGCCATGTTGTTCTCTCACTTAGCGAGAGATACCACCCCCCAAGTGTCCGGGCATCTGTCAAGCAAACTGGTACAGTAACTTTTTTTTCCTTAACTGAAACTTCCTCGGTACAGCTTGCCCACACTTCATTGGTCAGCATGTCAACAGCATAAAGTTAACAGCACCATCATGCTCTCACAGGTGAGCTCTTGATCCACTGGCACTCTGCCATCTTCCTGAACCCTGCAACTACCATCCAACCAAAAAATAAAGTGATACAAAAATATACAGTCTAAAAGAAACAGACATCACCCGTTAATTTTTCTGTTTCAAACTGACAGCACTATCCCGTGTCACCTCGTGCTCGCAGCCTTCTGCTGACCTCATACACTGGAGTGAGCAAACGCCTTCCTAGCTGGTCTGCCGATCATGGTCACCACACTCTCCTTTTTTGTTAGTTTTTCTAATGACATGGTCTCGCCAAATGACCACCGACCGAAAACCACAAATTTAAACAAAGCTGGCCGTGCAAACGGCAACACGTCTGTGTGTCCAGGGGAGCAGAAGTTAAACTCTCAGCACAGCTCCCCAGTCCGATGTCTGTTCACTTAAATGCCACAACGTCACCCTGCTAAGAAAATTACCACAGTTCACTACTCCATAACAACTAAGATGACAACACTATACCCAAAGCACACCTGGTTTTGTGCTTAATTTCTTTACATACTGCCACGGTCGCCCTCCTTATATGGCTCCCACCCATCCATCTTGCAGTCGCTGTATACTACTGCAGCAGCCTGCCTGCAACCTCTCACTTGAACCCATACGCAGAAGCAAAAAGTCTTGAAAGAAAGAAATAAAAAACAAGAAAACAAAACAGTATTTTACCAAGGATCAGCCCAATTTCTCTTTTTTTGGGGGGGGAGAGAGTAACCATGACAATGAGTCCAAAACCCACAACTACAGAGGCTCAACTGGGACAAAAGTCCTTAGCTCAAATCCAAGCTGAAAGTGCAGGTGCCGCGGTACTGTCTCTCATTTATTTAGCTTTAGTTCTTCATTCCCCACTCATTCCACTGACAGGACATTAAACAAATAAACTAGATCAGTAGGGTGCAGAAACAAAGTAAGGGACACACTAATATGGGGGGGAGCTTTTTTTTTTACCAGCTCTCTCTCCGTTCACCTTCAGACCTTCTCACCCTCTAAGCAGCTCCAGATAGCATGATCGTTCACCTACAATGTGTGCATACAGTATGTGTGTGTGGGGGGGGCGGCAACAAGAAACTGCAGGAAGACAAATTAAATTGACAGTCTCTGTGCCTGTGTTTTTGTTATGTGTTTGTGTTTGTGCTATGTTCAGACATAACAATAGTCAACTGCAGGCGGAGGAACTATTTTATTTCAAAACTTACTTTAAACTTATTTTTCATTAACATTTTTAACTAATTTTTTTTTACAGTACCCATTTTCTAAGTGCAATAATACCCCCAGGGTGGGTGGTATTAGCATACCAGACCTCAGGGTTATAGGCCCTCCGCCTGTGGCGGGGCCCTCGACACGCCTAAGCGGTCCGAATACCACCCACCCTGTTGGGTATTATTGCTTACTTGTTATACAGGCTCAGGAATGGAGATTAATTAATGTTTATAATCCTCAAGTCAAGACCCATGGGATAGACACCCTGAAGGCTGTACAACCATTTCTGCATTCCTAAGTCTATAGTTTTTGGGGGAGATTTTAATTGTATCCTTACACTTTCAGACAAAACTGGATCAACTCAAAAATTATATAATGATTCTAATTTCCTAAATTCCCTGTATAAAACAGCTAATTTAATTGATGAGGCTACACTTGAACCTCATCCTCCAAAGCACACATTTCACAGTGGAAGGTTTTCTACTAGAATTGATTATTTTTTTTATTTCCAATTGGTTACCAGGTCTGCACTACACAGTAATCCCTTGTGAAGCTTCAGATCATAGCTTGGTTGTTCTGTCTTTAGGACACCCCCTTAATAAGCTGGAATCTTATAATTCCTAGAAAATGAATATTACAGTTCTGGGTAATGAGTCTGGTTGGCAGGAATTGTATACAGTTTTACTGGATAAGTTGTCTGTGTTTGACTTGTTTGACAACCCTACTTTTTGGTGGCAAGAGACAAAAGTTGAAATCCAATGTTTTTGTCAGAGATTGGCGAAATCCTGCTCTAAAACTCAATACTTGACTTATTTGAATAAAAGAAGACACTTACAAAGGTTGCTTTCCTGGCAGACGGAATTTAATTTGGACTATTCCTCACAGATCTGCCAGTTAAAACAGGAAATGTATGCTTGTCAGTACAATAGGTCCACTTCGATATTTCTAGAACACAAATATGGCCGAAAGGGGTCAGCCAAGGTTAACCCTCATGATAGTTGCAATCAGCAAGTGCATACAAAATATATGCCTTCTCTGGTTACACATGATGGTATTAGAATTTCAGATAACCATGGTATTTTGCGATTAGTCTCCACCCACACTAAAAACTTCTATGGTCAAGATTTTCTTCCATGTGACTGGGTGAAATTTTTTAAACATATAGATTTCCTGCAGTTATCAGCTGAGCATACTAATAATTTGTTACATCCTATTACAGTAGATGAAGTTTGTGCTGTTATTGGTCAATTACAATGTAATGTTACTCTGGGACCAGACGGCATTCCTAATGAATTTTATAAAAAGGCTCAAATGGTGTTGCTGCCTCATTTAACTACAGTTTTTAATGTTATTATTCAAGGTTTATTACCAGTACCCGTTTCTCTTGCCGATAGTAATCTGATTTATTTATATAAAGCTAATGATAAAGAAAACCTGCATAACTGGCAGCCTATCAGTCTCATGAACTCTGATTGGAAAATGTTATGTAAAGTTATAAACAATAGACTGTCTAAAGTAGCCCAGTCTTTAAAATTTCATACTCAAACATGTGCAATTCCACATAGATCTATGTTGAATAATCTAAAACTAATACAGGAAGTCTTTGATGGACACAGTACGGGCGGCTATGTTATTACCCTGGATCAGTCTAAAGCCTTTGATTGGGTTCCTAATGCCTATCTTTTTGCAGTCCTACAGCAGTATGGTATTCCACAAAAGTTTATTTCATGGATTAAAATCCTTTATAAGTATGCCTCGATGACCCCTATAGTTAATGGAACTAAAGGTTCTCTGATTCAAATTAAAAGGGGGGTATGTCAGGGCTGTCCCCTGAGCCCCCTCTTATATGTTTTTTCTATTGTCCTTCCTCTTAGAAGATTAAATTGTGATGTCACTATTAGACACATTAAAGATACTGCGGCAGGGGAGTTCCCCAGTGCTATGGCATATGCAGATGATCTTTGTCTATTGGTTGCGAATCATGAGTCTGGGGTACAAGCCCTTTCTATTGTACAATCTTTTTCTTCAATTTTGGGGACAGTTTTGAACACTCACAAAAGTGTAGGTACATTTGTGAATGACACTTCACACCTTGGACAGGAGGACATTGCTGGTATTCGTATTCAACCCCACAATTTTCAGGTTCTTGGCCTCTATTTTGGTGGTTCACAGGCTGCAGAGAAAAATTGGTTAGAACACCTTTCCATTGCTGAGGGAAAGGTGCAAAAATGGAAATCTTATCCTATGTCACAGCAGAAGAGGGTTCATATGTTTAAAACCTTTATTGTCCCTATTTTTTTACTGATTTGTTATATCGTCCCTCTTCCCCTTAAATTAGAAGCATGCATGTATAATTTAGGTTTTCAGCTTTTGTGGGGCAGTCGCCTAAATCCGATTAAGAGTTGTGTTACTTACTGGCCACTTAAAAAAGGGGGATTAAATATGTTAAATCCTGTTTTATTTTTATTTTCCTTCTTTCTTCATGCTAACATTTATCCTAGTCTGGCTGGTCATACAGATGCTTGAATTCAGAGTTTTTCTTCCAGGAGCAAGTATTTTATGGATAAATGGAGAGTGACACATTGGAAACCCTTTTCTAACATCTCTTCAGGGACTCCTGGGTATATCATTGAGTGTTATAAAAAAATAAAACAATAGAATGTGTCTTTCCACTTATCATTTTTACAAGATAGAAAACTTCTCTATTCTTCAGTACTTAATCAGAATTTTTTGACGGAACCCTGCTTTAAGTGTCTGTCTGGTGTTGAAGAACAGCATTTAATGAAACAGTTGTTGGATAGTACAATTCCACAGAAAATGTGGGATACTTTATGGCTGTGCTGCCATGATAGACTGAATGTCAAAGGGAATCATGCTCATGAGAGATTGGAAGAGAGATTCTCCATTAGAGATTCCTGTATTTGTAAAGTAGAAACCATGCACCATTTATTTTTTGATTGTCCTTATATTCCTCCATTATGGACTCAGTTAGAACAGAAGTGGTCCTTACCTGTGTTGGCTACCATGTCTTACTCTGAATTGGTTTATGGGAAATATGGTGTTGAATGGGGGTTGTTATATCCTGGAACTCTTAGGGTTATTTGTGCCATTTTCAAATGGTGCATCTGGCAAAACAGATGCCTGTTTGTTCTCCAACAAAAACATACTTTGTTAGCTGGTTTAACAGAACAAATAACTAAAGAAGTATCTACGTTGTATGTTTCTGAAAAACGGACACTGCCTCCGTCCTTAATTGCATTTTGGTGGAGAGCCCTCCCCTTGATTCTTTTTGAGGGTGTTACTTGAAAGATGTTACAGGGTGTGTTATATATACAGAGTGTGTTATATATACAGCTCAGTGTTTCTTTTCTGAATTGACATGTTTCCCTTTTTTCTTTTTATTGTTGCTTTTTCACCCTTTAGGATTTTTGTACAGGCTTTATTACAATGTTTTTTGGTTTTTTATATTGTTCATTTGAGAAAGTTTACCTGTCTTTTTGTTCAACGAGACTGTCTGATGTAATACCTGTTTAGTTTTTTGTTTCTTATCAGTTGTATGATGTAATACTGTTTTTGTCTTATTATTTGTATCAATAAAAAATTCCCCTACTCTTTTCGCTAAGTGCCATGGGATCTTTAACATACACCTGAACTACTACCAATCCAGGCAGATGGAACCTCGGTTTAACATCTTATCCGAAAAATGGCACCTCAGAAGTGTAGCACCCCTCTCATGCTGCACTACAGTGTCAGTGCTGGGATAGTAGCCCAAGTGCCAGATGTGGGAACTGAACCCACAGCCCTCTGATCTCCCAGCTTCAGAGGTGAGTGTGCTACCTACTGAACCACTGACACTGACAATACATAGAACCCCTGTTGTTGCTCATGTCCACCATAGAGGCATACATACTGTGGAGGGATGCCATGCTGAGAGGAGACCATGGCTGGACTTCAGAAGGAGGCACACTGTGGAAGGGGGGAACATGCAAAGGGGAATGGCAGGCATCTGTCAATTTAAACTACAGGTTTGAAAGTTTGCTACTTTGCACATGAAGCATTTTTATGTTATTTTAAGATATAAGCTCTATGAGCTATTTTTTATAGTGGGGTATTGGAGTAAAAATATACAAGGCAAATAGGGAAGTGTTTTAATAATTTGCCTTGAGCTAAACAAACTTTGAAGCTTTAATACCCTAACCTATACACTACCTGAATTTGGTTTATTTATACTGTTTTCTTTTTCCTAAATTACTATGCGTGAGTTTTTGTTAATAATAGTTTGTATATTGTGGATTGGAGGGCAGCATAGTGCTGGTAGAAATGAGGGAGAAATTATTAGGTATAGGGGTATGTGTGTGGGGAATGTATTTTTACCAAATGTCTACACAGGAAAATTTGAATTAACAGAAAGTTTTGTAATTGAGGCTGTTAAGGGACAAAATGTTTCACACATACGTATGTATGAGACCCTTTGGAGATATGTAAGAACTACACAAGGTGGCACTGGACATCTGACCAGAAAGTACACTAGGGTTAGAAAATTGATATTATTAATCTTAATGATTTCTGGCGATATGCGTGTGAATCCAGGCCTCAATTTAGTGAATGACTATTCCCTGGCTGAGTTTGCAGAACAAAAAAATGTGGGTATGTTACATTTAAATACTAGAAGTCTGTTACCTAAAGTGGACATTATAAGAGCTCAAGTGGAAATGGTGAAACCAGATATTTTGGCAATAACAGAGACTTGGCTCTTGCCTACAATAGCTGATAAGGATGTAGAGATTGAAAATTATGATATCATTAGGCAAGATAGATTAAAAAAGGGGATGGGGTTATGATATAGCTTCAAAATAAACACAGTAGTCAAGTTAAGCTTGTTAAATCTATTCCTGGTCAATTGGATTTATTAGTATTACAAGTGCAAGGGAAACTTGGATTTTACTTTAATATTATAGTTTGCTACAGACCCCCCTCAGCGAAAAATAATGCACTTCAGATTCTGTCTGAGTTGATTGCTCCTTTTTTTTAAAAATGAGACAGCGTTATTAGGGGATTTTGATTGGAATATGATGGTACCTCAGCTTGAGACTTTAAATTAGTTTGCTGCTCTTGGTTTACATCAGTTAGTGAAATTACCTACTGGACCATACAAGTCTGATAGTAATAAGGATACTTTATTGGATTTGATTTTTACAAACAGACCTGATAGGTACATTTCTTCAGTCCATGAAAACAATGTAAGTGATCACTGTTACACATCTTGTATAAGAGACATGGTTTTTGATAAACCAAAACCTTGCTCTATTTTTACTAGAGTTTTTACATAATTTAATGCCCATGCATATTTGAGAGATCTTGCAACTGTTCAATGGAATTTATTATATGTCTGTCCAGATGTGCAAATTTCATGGATTTTTTAGGACTTCTAAGAGTTATTGACAAACATGATCCTTTAAAGTTAAAAACTGTAAGAAAAGGAAAATTACCTTGGATGACAAAAGAGTTAAAAAAAGTAAAAAAAAAATCAAGACAATGGCAAATAGCTAGGAAATAAAAACCTGAGGCAGATAAATTGATTTTTAGAGTTATCCGGAATAAATGTACTGCTGAACATAGAAAAGCAAAAAAGAATTATTATGAAAAATATTTTGTGGCAGCTGAGGGTAATCCTAGAACATTATGGAAGGGAATTGATTTATTAAAGGGGAAGCAGGGTTCACCCTCCTTACCTACGTGTTTAAATGTTAAAGGGAAGGTTTTGACATCAGACAGTGATAAAGTTGAAATGCTTAATTCCTTTTTTGCTTCTGTTGGAAATGCTTTTGAGGACTTACATCCTGGGTTGTCTCCTCCTGCTTTGGATACTGATTTTGATTGCAAGTTGAAAAGACCATTGTTTTCATTTTTTCCTATAGTAACTGATGATGTTGAAAAACAGTTGCAAAGGTTAGACACAAAAAAGGGACCTGGATGTGATGAAATCTCCCCATTTTTTTTTTAAATTGGCCTCTGAGATTCTGGAACCTCATTAACATGCCTCCAAATCATCTCTCCATAAGTGGGACACCACCTACAACAGCATCTGTCGCTATGCCTCCGCATTTCCATGTTACAAACATACCTGCCAGCTCTATAGTGACCTAAAATGGCTGTGCCCCTCTGCTCACAGACTCCAGGCCTTCAGCTCATTAATTGACAATATTGTCAGATCTGGCCTTCCGCAATCCCTTTTATCCCTACTGGATGCACAGCCTCTCTCTTATGGCCTGCGTTCAACTGACCAGGCTCTCTTTCACATACCCAGACACAGAACCAATATGGGTGCACGTGCCTTTTCCAACGTTGCTCCAAAATACTGGAATTCCATACCCCAAGCTATTCAACAAGCAGCCTCCCACACCACTTTTAAGTCACTTCACAAAGAGCACTTATGCTTTATCAACCCCTGCACCTGCTTTAATCCACCTTTGCTCCACTCTTCTTCCCCTGTTGCTCTGTTTCAATCATCCTTGTTCCTCTCTCTTCCTCTCTCTGCTTTCTCTCTCCCTCACTCTCTCGCATCTCTTTTTTATTACTTGATATTTTGTCTCTTTGAATGCCTGCTATTGCTAACTCTTATGTTCCTACTTAACTTTATTTTGAGATCTCTGTACTACTGTGCTGTATTTTCATCTTACTGTGTAAACCTATTTGTGTTTGTTGTCAAAATTTGGTATCCCCGTACCTGAAGTTTTGACTTGACTCTGTACTGTACTGCTTTCATGTGCTGCGTCACATACACAATTTTGTATATCTGAAATGTGCTTTCCCGGGTCCTGCCTGAAAATAGGCATTTTAGTGCCTAGTGCACTTACCCGGTTACCAAAAGCAAATAAATAAATAAATAAACATATATTTATAATTTTTCATTGGAAAGCTTAGAATTGCCACTTGATTTAAAAACCATATTTGTTATCCCTATATATGGGGGGGAAGGGATTCTGCAAATCTGGGTTCTTACAAACCAATTTAAATTCTTTCAGTATGTGCTAAAATTTTTGAGAGCTTGTTTACCAGCAATTGATGCTGTATTTTATTAAATATGATGTGCTGACTCATTGTCAATCAGGTTTTTAGAAAGGGATATAATACAACACACAATTTTGAAGGTGGTTGATGATGGGTTGGATGCCTTTGATAGAGACCAGGAAATGCCAGCCATATTCCTGGATCTGTCTAAGTTATTCAATACTGTAAATCATATTATGTTACTGAATAAACTGAAAAAAGTGGGCTTGGGTGTATCAGCATTGAGTTGGATACAAGCTTATTTATGGGAAGATTACAGTGTGTCAGTGTGGGTGGAGCTTGTTCAGCACCTGTTACAATGTGTAATGGGGTACCTCAGGGATCAGTGCTGGGAACGCTGTTTTTCATATTATATATAAATGATTTACCAAATGTTTGTTACCCTGACACATGTGTCCAACTCTATGCTGATGACACAATACTATATACAAAAAATGAAAATAGTGATACAGCGCTACCCATTTTGCAACAAGATTTTTCAAATGTACAGATAGAATTAATAAAATTTAGACATCTTAAATGAGCACAAAACACAATGGATGATCTTTAGAAAAAATGCAAAACAGTTAATTACAAAAGAAATAAGGTCATTAGCTGGGGTTATTCTTGAGCAAGTGAAGTCTTATAAATATTTAGGAATGGTATTGGACAACAATTTATCATTTGAGATATATATATAACATCAACATCAAATAAATTAAAGGGATCATTGAGTTTTTTTACAGGAACAAATCCCTTCTTTGTTTAAAAGTTAGGAAGTTGTTGGTCACATCTATGTTTCTGACAATATTAGATCACGGAGATGTAGTTTATGAAAATGCTAACAAATCTTTATTAGGTTCCTTGGATGTGTTGTTTAATAGTGCTTGAAGATTCATAACAAATTTGTCATATAGGACTCACCATTGTATTTTGTACCAGAAATCAGGTATATGTTCACTATCAGATAGGCGTGATATGCACTGGAATTTATTGGTTTATAGATTTGAGACCTAGTCTTTACCCAATTTTCTTTTGAAGACAGTGGCAATTAGACAAAAACAAATGTATGGTCTAAGATCATTGGATCAAATATGTTTTTATGTACCTCAATGTAGAACTAGTTTAGGGAAGACAACTTTGTCGAGTATGATACCAAAAACAAATGAAAGATTGTCAAAGCAAATGAATTTTATTGTATTAAAATCTTTTGGTCATTTCAGGTCATTTTTGAACACACTTTATGATGCACATTGTAATTGTTTTGGATGAAATTTGTACTTTATCTACACTATCTTGACTCTTTATGTGTTATGTTTTATATGAAATAACTGTGTATGTTTGTAAACCTGTGGTCTGTAAGTTATGAGATGGATTCAATTGGAAAAGAGATTATCTCAATTTGGTATCCAATAAAGTTGAAAGGCATTCCACACATATACGGACTGCTATGGCATGCACTGCAGGTCTCCAGGGTACCCCACACAGGTCCATGGGTAACCTTCAGCAAGTGCAGACCTACTTGGACCTCTAAGATTTCATGCCTCCCATGCAATGGTCTGTGTGCCCCGCTACAAATGGACATGTGGTGCTTAACCCTGACTGTTAGAACTGTGAGGGACATGTGTTTGGGGACCAGGACTGGTGCACTCATGTATGTGCTCAGTCAGCTATGCCACAATCTCCACAACATGGCTGCCATTAGCTGTGGCAGTACCACCCACCCCAGGTCAACATTCCCCACATGCTCACCATCCCTGGCCCCAACATGTGTCGTGACACTGGAACTGCTGCTGTAGGATATTTGGTACACTGTGAGATGCGCAACCCTGAGGCTGCACAATAGTGCTGTGAGGCCTGATACCCCAGCCATGCATCATGCCACTGTGTCCTGTGCATACTGATATCTTGCAGGAGTGTGCATGCTTTGGGCCCCACCAACCTTGGAGACAGACAGAGGCACACTCCTGACAGATGCATTCTGTTGTGGGTGCCTTGATGCATCCTCTCCCCCTTGGGGGCATGGAAGAGAGTGACAGCTCCATACCATGGGACCAGCAATCACTGTGAGCAGTATTGCCTTCCTCGTTCCCTCTCCTGATGTGGAGTGCTGCTCAACTGTCTGTGGAAGTATTTCCCTGTGTACCATTCCCCACAGGCTACCAGTACACCCAGCTACAGGCCACCCACACAACGTACAGACCTCACCATGTCAATTCTGTCATCATCCTCAACCCAGCTGTGGTCACATAGGTACTGTTGAAATTTGTAGCTCCCCAGCATATGACCACGGCTTCTCCCTGGGGAAATGGACTCATCAACAAGCAACATATATGGAAGTTGCCCAACAAGCCACATGCCAGCCACTTAACCTGCCCACCATGCTCCCTGGCATCAGCCTTATGACATCTCCTGAGAAGCTTAATAATGGCTATGACTTCCTTGGTTGTGGCCCCCCATGTAGCTCCCCACCCCTTACAGTAGTCTCACAGTGAACCAGTCCATCCCTCTGTAGGCAATGCTGTGTAATAGCCTCACAGTGTGGCTCATGTGCTTCCAGCACATGTGTGATAGTGCACACAATCCCCCCACCCATTCACCACTGACTATTCCAGCATCACCCTTTGTGGGGACACCATTGCTGCACCCCTGATGGCACTCATGTATCATGACCAAGCATCAGTCATAGCACCCACATCTGCAGTGATTTGCATTCTGGTGCAACTTTCTGCTGGTCTGAGTCCTCTATGTGATGTGTAGCGTGCAGCGTGCTCTACAGTCTTCCAGTCGTGTGCCATGTGGCATCATGCAATGTCACCTACACTGGCCTTGTGTACCACTCACAGGACTATATACATCACGGTATTCCATGGTTGGTCAGTGCCACCTTCAGCTGCTTACAGCTGACAGCCATGGAATTCACAGATTCTGATGTCATTGTGTATGGGGCCCTTCCTATGGTTATGGGCTTGCAGGGTGAACTCAAAACACAAGACAAACATGTATGCATTACCAACTCTTCTTCACACACCTGTCATCTGGGACAAGTTGTGTACTATGCATGTAATTCACCCACAATGTTTGTGGTCCCCCTCTCCCTTCACAAGGCAGGCAGTAGGTGCCATGTGCAACACACAATATTACATGTCTCACAACATCCATATGCATGATCTCTCACCCTCCTGTGACATGGCCCGCTGGAGGCACCACCCCCTCCACCCAACAAGGCCCTAGTATGGTACCTTGTGGCAGCTGGAGAGGGATTTATCGGCACATGCCCTGCAGACATCAGACATATCCCTTGGAAGAAGACACCAGGAGGAAGGAGTGCTGTGTGACTGGACTTCTCTACTGGGACTATATTGCCCTCCTCCCCTCCCCTCCACCCTCTCACCCAAAGTTAGTTCTACTTTTATAGGCACAGGATTTGACTGACAACAGGAACTTCCTGTTTGGGAGCAGGAAGTGAGTGATCACAGAGCCACCAAAGACCCACCATCCTAGAAGGGCAAGATTAGCTCTCTGGCCCCCGCTAGCTGCTGGAGGCCTGCCTCTGAACAAGTAAGGGGTCTACTGAGAAATATAGGATATTCTTGTCTCAGAACAGGACAATCAGGAGCTTAAAGGGCACAGAGGCAGAAAGTAAGTAGAGAGAGAAGAGAAAGAAAAAAAAACAGATGAAAGAGTAAGGATTCCAAACAACAGTTAAGGGGCCAGAAATAAGACATGATGGGAGTTTTGCAGTGCAGTGGCTGTGGAGCAGCAGTCTTCCGGGAAACGTTCTGGAGGATGTGTTGTCCCATCTGCAGGCACCGCTCTGGGCTGAGGGAGGAGGTTGCTCATCTCCAGGCTGAGTTGGCCAGGATTTGTGGGACCTCCTCTTCCATCCAGAGATCACCAGTGCCACTGCCGTTGCCTCAGAGGTTGCCAAGAAAGAAGAGTGGTTGGACCACAGTGGGCTCAGGGAGGGTGAGGGTGGTGGAACAGAGGTGCATCCCTCCAGTTGTACCTCTCCACAATTCCTATGCCATTCTGGCAAAGTGTGGTTCCTCTATGGAAGCACATGCAACCTGCAGTGGAGACCAAGGAGGATGCTGGGAACCTCGACAAAGGAGACCCACAGGAGGGTGGCATGGGACCCCACAGGGGAAGGAAGGAAACAACTCCTGGTGGGGGACTCCATTGTTAGGAAGCTAGAACTGGTGGAGGAAGGGGAGAAGGAGGTAAGGTGCCTGCCTGGCACCATGGCTTGGAGGGACAGGGAGCGAATCCTCAATATTGCCAGAGCAGCTGCACAGGGGAGGGAGCTGGATGTCATTGTCCATGTAGGGACAAATGACCTGGCTAAGAATAGGATTAGAGCTGTGCAGGAAGAGTTTGTAGAATTGGGGAGTGGCCTTAGACAAGCAGCACGCACGGTAACCTTCTCGGAGGTGCTGCCCATCTATGGCGTAAGAGAGGCTAGGGTGTTCCGCACCATGGGATTCAATCAGTGGTTGAAAAACTGGTGCAGAGCTCAGAGATTTGGCTTCATTGGGGACTGGGGGTCCACCTGGAGTGATGCAAGCCTATACTGGCATGATGGGCTGCATCTGTCCAGGATGGGAACCAGAATCCTAGGTGATAGGTTTAAATACTTCATTGGCAAGCATTTAAACTAGCCAAGGGGGGAGGCACTGGAAAGGAGCAGGGAAATCCTCGCCCCCCCAAAAAAATCATGGTGGTAAGTGCGGTAAACACCAACATAGAGGTGGCAATAGGGAGAAGGGCAGGGGTAAATGGGGAAAGTGACAAAGGCAAGAAGGACAGAGATGGGGCAAAAAGGAGTAAGACCTTCAGGAAATGGAGGGTAATGAGTACCAATGCCCGTAGTCCGGGCAACAAGCTAGAGACAGGCAGGGGAGAAGAGGGGGAGGAGTAGCTCTCTATGTAAAGGAAGGGATAAAAGCAACTGAACAAAAGAGTAAACAGGGAGGAGAGAAGGCACTGTGGGTCACCTTGGAGACTGGAAATGGCACCACAATCTGCACAGGATTGTGCAAGTCCCATGCCAGGGGAGGAATGGACAAGGATATGATAGAAGGCATTCTTAGGATGGCAGAGAAAGGGGAGATACTGTTGATGGGAGACCTGAATATGCCAGATGTTAACTGGAGCACATTTGCTGCAGCCACATCCAAGAGCAGGGCCATTCTCGATGGCTACAGGTGGCAGGCCTCAGACAGCTAGTTTCGGAACCCACTCATGAGGGAGCAATCTTAGACCTCGTACTCTCAAATGAGGGCAGTGAGAGGATCCCAGATCTAGAAGTGGGTTACCATCTGGGAACAAGTGACCATCAAACAGTGTGGTTCACGTTAAACTCAGCTACAGAGTCAAGCCATACAAAATGAGGGTACTGGACTTCAGGAAGGCTGACTTTGGCAAGATGGGAGAGTGTCTTAGAAAAGCACTAGCAAACAGGCTAGAAGGAGGGGTGGAGCAACAATGGGGAATCAGCAAAACTGCCATCACAGAGGCAACAAGCCTTTGTGTGAAGCAAATGAACAAATCAAAATGAAAGAAAAAGCCACTATGGCTCTCAAAAGAGTTGGCTGGGAAAGCCAGGGAGAAAACAATAGCATTCAGGAAGTATAAGGAAACACAGAAGGAGCAGGACAGACAGCTGTACCAGTTAAGGCAGAAGGAAGCAGGGAGGGAAGTCAGAATAGCAAAGGCCCAAACTGAGGAAAAGATAGCCAACTCGGTTAAGAAGGGGGATAAAACCTTTTATAGGTACATCAGAGGTGTAGAAAGACAAAGAGAAGGATAGTGAGGCTGAATAGAATGAATGGTGGGTGGGCAGAGGGACAGTGAAAACCAGGGATACTGAATGAATATTTCTGCTCAGTATTCACAAAGAGAAGGGAAGTGCCTAATCCAATTAACAGAAGCACTCTTGATAGGGGGGTCGATCCCAGCCCTTTCACAGAAGAAAGGGTTCTGAAAGAACTCCTAAAACTGAAGGTGGACAAAGCAATGGGGCCTGATGGAATTCACCCCAGAATTCTAAAAGAATTAAGTGGGGAGCTAGTGAAACCACTGACTACTCTTTTTAATAAATCATGGGAGGATGGTGTGGTACCTGAGGACTGGAGGAAGGCGGATTGATTCCCCTCCACAAAAGTGGGACCAAGGCAGAGGCAGGAAACTACAGACCTGTCAGTTTGACTTCTGTGGTAGGGAAAGTGATGGAGTCACCTCTGAAGGAAAGAATTGTTGAGTACCCAGAGGTCAGTGGGGCAGGGACCCAAGGCAGCATGGGTTCACAGCGGAAGGTCATTTCAAATGAATCTAATAGATTTCTTTGACTGGGTGACCAAAGTAGTAGACCAGGGAGGGGCTGTGGACATGGCCTACCTAGACTTTAGCAAGGCATTTGACAAGTCCCACACAAAGATTAATAGTCAAATTAACCAGCCTGGGAGTGGATCCAGGGTGGTAGCCTGAGTAAAACATTGGCTGGACAACAGGACACAGAAGGTAATTGTAAATGGAGTCCACTCTGAATAAAGGGGTTACTAGTGGGGTACCGCAGGGTTCAGTACTGAGTCCAGTCCTTTTAATATCTTTATAAGTGACATTGCAGAGGGACTGGAAGGAAAAGTATGCCTCTTTGCAGATGACACAAAGATCTGCAATAGGGTTGATACACAGGAAGTGTGGAAAGGATGAGAAGGACTTGGCAAGGTTGGAGGAATGGTCAGAAGTATGGCAGCTTGGACTCAATGCAAAGAAGTGCAAAATAATGCACCTGGAAACAAGAACCCAGGGAAGATTACACAGTGGTGGGGAGGTAGTAACAACAACAAAAAGGAAAGGGACCTGGGGTAATCATATCTGATGACCTTAGGTTAGCAAGCAATGTGAGAAGGCAGTAGGGAGGGCTGGGGGTATACTGGGATGCATAGGGAGAGGCATCACCAGCAGAAAACAAGAAGTTGTTATCCCTCTGTGCAGACAGTTGGTGAGACCCCATCTGGAGTACTGCATCCAGTTCTGGAGACCCCATGTCCACAAGGACATAGACAGGATAGAAGCAATCCATAGGAGGGCAACTAAAATGGTGCAGGGTCTGCAAGAGAAGCCGTATGAGGAGAGACTAAAGGAGCTTAATATGTATACCCTTGAGGAAAGAAGGGAGAGGGGGGACATGATAAAAACTTTAAGGCACCTCAGTGGAATCAACAAAGTCCAAGAGGGTAGCATCTTTCAGAAAAAAGTGCAAGAACAAGGGGACACAATTTAAAGATAGAGGGTTCTGGGGCAATGTGAGGAAGTATTTTTTCTCAGAGAGGGTAGTGGATGCATGGAACAGCCTTCCTGAGGAGGTTGTGGGGTCTAAAACTGTGGGAGAATTCAAGAATGCATGGGACAGACATAAGGCAATTCTTGTGGGGGGGTAGGAAGAAATAGGCTGTTGGTTAACTAGGATAAGCTGCCTATCCTGTAGGTAGGGAAATGGGCAGACTAGGTGGGCCAAGCAGTCCTTATCTGCTGTCAAAGTCTATGTTTCTATGTTAGGTGCATCAGGACAGTGGGATGGAAACCCCGAAAATGCTGACATCATGCCCTGGTACTGCACACATCATGGCATACGGTGTCTCTCTTCCATCCACTCTGCAGCACTGTTGGCCATAGTGGCACGTGCTCTACATACCATCCCCTTGTCACTTGGCATTGCCCATACTTTCACATGTTGGCCCACTTTTACTGGCTATGTCCCCTTGTTCCCACCTGCTCAGGTGCGGGGGGATGGCGGCATTCATCTCCATTGCTATGGCTTGGGGGTGGGGGTTTGGTGCTAGCCTGCACTGTACAATCGCTGCTGTCCTTACACCAGCAACATTGTAGTGGTTCCCTTATCACTACAGCCACCATGGGTGTGTCCCAACGTGCTAGCCCTGATCTACAATGACAAAAGGTATGTGATGCTGTGTCGCTGTTTCTAGGACACATTTCATATTGGGGATCTCATTGGGACATATCCCACACATGGTACTGACCAACCCAGCTGCCTTGTCCACACTCTTCCTTTGCTGGTGTAGGCACTTGTGTGGACCCTGATGTCCCCCCAGTAGTGGGAATGTCTGTGATGCAGACACAAGAAGAAACAAAACATAAGTACATGGTCCTTTTGGGGAAGGGGGAATTGGAGGTTCATGTGGCTAATGCTAAATCTGCCTAGTGTACCTCTGGCTCACCTGTGGCCTCCCTTCATGGTGATGTCCACCTTTCTTGAGATGTCCTGCAGGCACTGCAAACAGATGGTGTTCCTCAAACATAGGTCATTCTGCATGTGATTTAGCTATCTGGTTGTCCTTCTGACCCCAGACAGGTGATATAATTTACCAGAAATGATACACCACACTCTCTCCCTCTCACTTGGGGTGTGACACTTACTGCTAGGTGGAAGCAGCACTCAGACCCATTGGTCCATGGAGCTTACAAGGAGGGTCATCTCCTCCTCAGTGAAATTTGGTGCTGTCTCCCATGGTGCAGCCATTTTCACCAAAAACAAATATTACACCAGTGAAAATGTGCTGAAATGTTGTAGCAAGTACAGAGCACACTAGTGAGTATGGGTCAAAATGTTTCTGCTGTGCACCACAGCACGTTGTGGTGCACCACATGGTCAATATGTTTGCTTCCACATTCTGTGCCTGCATCAGTGCATCATACATTTTGCATCAGTTTACACCTTGATGCAAAATGCGGCAGTAGTTCCTTAAACAATTGTCACAATTTGCATTACCTTGTGGATGAAATGCCACAGTTGTTCCATGTCCTTTATAACTTGCACAGCTTGTGACATTGCTTCAGGCTAGCTACCCCAAGACCCTTCTGTTTCCCACACATACCAAGACCCACTGTGTATTCCTCCTGTGTGCCCAACATTCACCCCACCCTCCTTTGCTAATCGAACTCCCCCTGGCCCCCAGCCCTGAAAATTGGTCAAGTTCCTGTCCCAGGACCATTAGATGCCTCCAAAAACCCTGCTGTTCCACCTGATGTCACACTTACAGCCTCAGGACTACCATCCCATGGGGTGACATAACACACATACTACCACTCTGCCTTATTCCCAGTGTACTGCATGTTACACATGCATCACAAGCCACGACCTGTAGCAGACCTCTGTAAGAACACCCATGTACTTTCCCAGTTTTGCTCAGACTGTTCTGTGGCCCCTGCCCAAGCCTGCCCACAAACATCACACACCTTGAAATATTGCTGTCCCCATCCTGCCCAGTCTACCTGCTGGCTGCAGGCCCCTTGCATACCATCTGCAATATCCACTGACATTCTTCCTCTGGCAGTAAAAGTCTCCCACACCTGACCACCACACTGTGCAAAACTGACACACACATGCCAATGTTCTGACATCGCCCTTCACAGTGGTCTGCGTACACCCTTTCCCTCCCAGTCCAGGATGCACTCATGTTCTCCATGTACAGTCAGTCCAGCCCTTTCATCCCCAGGACTGCAGCCCACCAGCCCACCTACACAAACTTAATCAATGCTTCCCCGCATGCTTTGAGTAGTAGGGACCTATACCACCTGTCACCATGGCACTGTCAGATGCTACCCCTGGGCCACAACTGGTACCACCTCCATGCCATACTCCTCACTGTCCTGCACAGTCACCTTCCCTGCTATCTTCCCTGTCTGTGTGTGGGCCCTCACATCTACTTCCGCATGCCTCATGTGAACAGAATACCACCAGCTTCCAGTGTCTGCAGGAGGCCCACACTGGACACTGATACTGCTCAATCCCTCACCAGGGGCAACCACCTGGCAGTGGGTGCACTGACATACAACACATCTCCACTCCCAGATGCCTGCTCCAGGTACCAGGATCCTTCTCTGTTACATTGCCTGGGCACATGTCTTATGGTTGCTGTCATCCAAATGCACACTCCATGGAATGTCGGTTGTCATGTACTGTGTGGTGGTATTCAGGCAAAGTGACTCTGAATGAGGTCCAATCTGACATGAAGCCCCACTGCAATGCCCATTCTTACAGTCACCTGGCTAGATCTGCAGTCCCTGTGGCTTTCCACTTCATCTTTCTCCTCATTCTCAGGGTACTCTACCACGTCTGGCATGACAATATGGTGTGCCATTGCGATGTTGTGGAGGCTACAACAGGTGACAAATATCTGGCACGCCATCTGGGATGTATATTGCAAGGCTCTGCCTGACCAGTCTAAGCAGCAGAATCTCATTTTTTAGCAGACCGAAGGTATGCTCAATGATGAATCTGATGGCTGCATGAGCCTTATTGCATCTGACCTCTGCCTCTGTTCCTCTGTCTATGAGTGCGCTGCTGAGGTCATCAGCCATGGCTGCTGTGGGTAGCCACTATTGCCTGCAGAAATGAAAAAGCATAGTTAGCCACCGGGTGACACCACAGTCCTTCGTACTATCCTGCCACCCTAACCCAACTGCAGGTCCCCCCATACCAATGGACCCTCCCTGCTACCCTCAGCCTATGGGTCACATCAGTCACACACAGTGCCCACATACAGCTCCATTGACCTTCCAGGCAGCCAGGATTGCATGTGTCCAGCATGCCAGGTAGGGCAGCAATCCATCAGGACCTCCTGTGCCATGTTCTACCTTGTTCCCTTCCCCGGGGGATCTAGCAGCATACAATGCGAATACACACACGCTGTACCACTGCCTCATGTGCCTATCCTGCATCACCACTTATGTACTTACCTAATAGCCAGCCTCCCTGGATATTTCCATATGCAAAGATTTCAGACAGCCCACTATGTTTAAATATGTGTGTGTGTCATGACAGGAGTAGGGGTATTGTGCAACCACATCGAGGATGCCGCATTGGCTGCTGCACATGACCTGGACATTTGTTGAATGGAACCTCTTCCTCTTGACATACACATCTGCATCCATGGTCAGTGCATGTATTGTCACATGCATGCCATCCATGGCATCAAGTACACAGATGAACAATGCGATGCCATAAAAGCCTTGTTTTACAGAAAGTTGTTTCTGCACATCCTGTGGGGAAGGTGATATATCTGTCAGTCCTGTTCAGCAGGGCCTCTAGGAATTTCGTCAAGCATTTTGACATCGTGGACTGCGAGATACCCACAGTGTCACCTATTGGGGTCTGAAAGATTCCCATTGCCAGGAAGCATAGTGTTGCAGACACCTTCACTTCAACTGGAATTGGATGCCCACTCCAGGTTTAGCTCTGCAGATCCCCCCAGAGCTTCTCACATAGCTCCTATATGGCATCATGGGGAAGACCATATTGCGCCAAGCACTGCTCCTCTGACAGCTCATGAAATGATACCCACCTTCTGTAAACCCTTCCAGGGTATGTCTACTGCCTTCTACCCTCCCTCTCAGCCAGGGTATCATGCTCTGCCTGGTGAGACTGCTGTTGAGCATGCCAACACCACCTACAAATTGCCAGCCTAATGGCTAGTAGGGCTGCTAGCCCAGGCATTCTCTGTTGTCACCCCTCTGGTGCTTTTGCTGCTGTACTAGTTCCTCAGTAGTGACTCACAGTCCACCTGCCTAGCATGGTTCTATTTATATGCTGTGGTCTGCCTTAGACTAACTCCACCCTGGTCTAACAGGTACGTCAAATAATCAACGCAAGTATGGGAGCTCCACCTCCAAAAATTAAAAAAAAGTAGATGTGGCAGCTTTTTTTTGGGTGCAATCTGCATCGTGATGTGGCGCACCAATTTTTTTGATGCAACCTGGATGTAAGGGGCTTTGATGCAGCTACATTGAAATTTGACACAAGCTGTAATACAAAATTAAAATTCACACATTTTTTGATGCAAGTCATCCATTGTATCAAAATCTTTTGACACAAGTTCCCTGTGTCAATCCAACCCCTTTGGAAATCTGTTCCAATGTCTGTATAATATCCTTGAAAAAGGGATGAATTACATAGCGGTAATTAAGTTTGAAGTTATTAATCATTAAAAAAAAGAAAGAGCATAGAGGCACATAGCTGGTAACTCCTGGCGCTTTTAAAGTGGTACATCAATACATTACTATATGGGAACATGAGAAATAGATATGTATTTTTAATTTTAATGACACAAGAACTTTTAAACATTTATGTATACAGTGATTGTCTAGCAGTATGGTTATAACCAGTAACATAAAATATGGACTTTAAATGCATTATAATTGATGATAATAATAATAATAATCTTTATTTATATAGCGCCTTTCCAATGTCAAGGTGTTAAACAATGAAAATAGATAAAACAATGAAATAAATCAATAAAATACCCAATATTCAGAGTAACTACATAAATAAAATGATTAATCAGGGTACACTTTGAGCCAGATGTATATTTTCAGGGCCTTCTTAAAGCCTCCAAGGTCATGCACTCACATATCTGATGGGGTAGAGAATTCCACAAGGCAGGGGCTGCATACATAAACACACGGGCCCCAGATGACTTAAGACTCACCCTGGGAATCTCTAGCAACCCCTTTTCAGTTGAGCAGAGCGGTCGTCCAGGGGAGTAAGGAATCAGAAGCTCTTTCAGATAATCCAGACCTTGTCTGTGTAGAGCCTTGTAGGCCAGAAGCCTGACCTTGAAGGTGATCCAACACTGAATAGGCAGCCAGTGCAATTAGCGCAGCCCCGGTGTGATGTGCCTTGCACATGTGGTCCCCATCAACAACCGGACCGCAGTGGTCTGCACTAGCTCCAGGAGGTGGATATCAACCCCCGGAAGCCCTAGATAAAGGGAGTTGCAGTAGTCAAGGCACAAGGTCACAAAGGCATGGACCAATGTTGGAGTGTCACCAGATGGAACAAGGTGCTTAACCCTGGTGATGTTCCTCAGGTGATAAAAAGAGGACTTGATGACTGTAGATGCCAGTGAATGCAGAGTCAGCCCATCGTTAAGACTCACCCCTAGGTTTCACACCCGTTCAGAGGTAAGAAGCTGGATACCCTCCAGAAACAGTCCAGAGGGTAGATATTTTTTAAATATTATGTGTTTTGAATAGGCTTTTTCTTGAAGAAGTAGTCAGGCCCAAGGCCATGAAATGCTGATGTGCTTTATATAGTGCTTATTAAGCCTGTGACATATAAGTAAGTGCTGTACACAATAAAATTCTGACATATTTTAACCAGTGACTGGTTCATTACTCTACTATGTAGTTTACTGTACTCTGATGTGTGTGGAGTAGATCTCTCCTGGTTCTTTGCTTGTTTCAAACAAAAAGGTCTCTATTCCAGAGTGCAGATGGGGGGGAAGGGCACAATAAATACACTGTGGACAGCACTTGTATCCAAAATTAGAAAAACAGCTTTATTCTTATTTCAGAAAGCTGACAATCTTGACATTTCACCTACAATAGCAGGCTTCTTCAGGAGATGCCTTTAATTTCTTATCATAGAATGGTATCAGAGTCCCTTTGGATATAATATTGCTTATTCCTTCTGCAATAACTATTGTTTGGACCTGTTAAAAATATTTTTATAAATGCCTCATTCAAGGCTCTTTGCCATAGTGAGACAGCCTGTAGCAGCTTTAAACAGACTCATATCCTTCAATGGATATTCATCCAGCGTCTTACAGTGTATTTGATCTCCCCACTCATGCTGGTACTGTACTCTGATGTGTGTAGAGTAGATCCCTCCTGGTTGTTTGCTTGTTTACACAGGTTTGGAGGGTCAGACTTGCTCTTGGTGTGGTGAATTCATTGGACATGCTTTCTCAGCACTAAATCAAGACACTCTCACTGATTTATACCATACTGTTTGGAGTCTACTGTATATGTGTCGGTAGCTTGTCTAGGACATCCAGACTATTGCATCACCTAAGATCAGGTACCCTTATTAAAAAAAGGGGATGCTTTAAAGGACTTGTTTAAAGACAGAGAATATACAGAATTAGGGATTGACAAATTTGTGAAAGTCATCTGTGGGCTAAACAGCAAGATTCTTATCTTGTTCCTTCTCTCCCCCTCCATCCCCAGCATCTGAGGTTACAACTACAACTAGCAAAGTGGAAAGAAAGGAGACCCTGAAAAACTACATTGAAAAACGTTCAGTCTCATGTACTCTTTCTCAGACTGATGCATTAGAGTATACTAAACAAATAGAATAGAACAGGGTAATTGAACACCAAAATCATTTTAAATGGGTATGAACAGCTAAAACAAAAGGAACACCCTCTGAAGTGGCACTCACTAACACTGGCCAAATCCATTAAGCAAAAAGCTATACCCAGGGGTTTGAGGGTTCCAGTAGAACCCAACCTTGACTTTAGTACACAAGATCTTGAAAAACAGGTATGGGGTTCACAATAAATGTTCCCTGGATTTACTGTTACTAATAAAGGCATTAACTACAGAACTGGGGAATGTAAGTGGGGAATAGTGCTGTGTGGAATTTTCAAATTCCAGGAGAATGAAATTCTGCAGAATATTCAGAATTCTGCTGAAATTCCACTGAATTCTGCCAGAAACGGAATGGCAGAATTCTGCAGCATAAAATAGTTGCAGAATGATTCTCTGCTGCAAAATCACTGTTTACAGAATATTATTTCGCAGATCTCAATATACTCTACGGAAATTGTTGTGGAATAATTTTCCATGGAAAAATTGCTGTTCTGCAGAATATTATTCCATGGATCACAGTAGGTGGAATTCTACAGATGAACAAGTGAAATTCTGACAGAAATTCCATTAGCGGAATGGTCATTTTGCACTAATTCTGCCGGCAGAATTCCACATTCTGTACAGCACTAGTGGGGAAATAAAACACAATAACAGAACAATACACACACACACACACACACACACACACACACACACACACACACCCCACAAAAAACAATTTGGAAAGAATATGAGAAGTTACTCAACAAGATCAAGAGGGGATTCAATGATTGTGAAAATGACATCAATATTCAAAAACATAAAAAACATGAAGTGGGGTTTTGAAGAATTATAAAGATGGCAAGGTGTATTCCTTAAAGAAGAATACTCCTTACTTCGGACAATTCAAATATAATCCAGACTCAGACTCCTTGTATCATGATTCTTACAGCAGTACCGAAGGGGATAAAAGACACAATAATAGAGTAGATCACTGTTTTTTAGACCAGGGGTTCAACAGAGGCCACTATGGAGGAGATGGGAAGGGAGAGGCAGAGAGAGAGGGGGGGAGAAGGAGCAGACAGGATTTCTAGAGGGAGGGAGGGAAGACAACCCCAACCACCAGCAGTGGCAGAAGGAGGAAGAGCAAGGATCAGAAATAGAAACAGAAGACATAACAATAGGAGGGACAGTGGCAGCAAAACACGAAATGAAAATATAGTGTTTGATCTTTCCTCTAGAATCTTTACAATAGAATAAACGGTACCAAATAAAGAGCTTTCATTTTGTCCACTTTAGCAGACATTTATTTTAAAGGTACAATTAGACTTACAGAAATTATACAGAAAAGTGAAACTGAAACAATACTTTGCTATTAGAGCTGGGCAAAAGTTACAAATTCCACTTTAGTGGAACTTTGGCAAAATTTCACAACTTTCCTGGAAATTTCCAAACTTCTGCCTTTGGTGGATCAGAAATCTTCTGAATGAGTCTAGCAAATTTTTGCCCTTTTCCTACTCACTTCATGTATAAAAAATGTTTCCCTCGTGGCTAGCTGTACCTCCCCCCACCCGATTAACTGCCTGACATGAACATCACATGCCCAAGTGTCCATTGTAACCCCCCATCCTGATCCCCCACAAGGGTAGTTGACTGTACTACTGCAAAGGCAGAGGATTAGCATCTTGCATGCCCTTCTTTTGTTAGATCGGGACATGAACACATTATGCTCCACAAAGGAACACCTCAACTCTCCTTTTTTTTCATTCTTGCCCCTGGCACCAGCATCATGGTTACAAACATAGTTTATAAACTGGACAGAATTATGGTGCTCTTCAACAGAGCCTTGCACCACTGATACTAGGACAGCTCCTTTCTTTTTATTTTAGGCACTGCTTAATGTTGCTTTAATATTATTTTTTGTTTAATTTGTACAGAATGTTTACTTAATAGTCAGCGTACCTAACATGGTGAATTGTTCTGGGGGTGGGCTGGCTGCCTAGTTCTCTTGTGGGATGGGGTGGAATGTTGCTTTGAGCATATTTATCGCTCACTAAGGGGCATGCAAGATGTCAGTCCTCTGCCTTTGCAGTAGTACAGTCAACTACCCTTATAGGTAATCGGGATGGAGGGTTACACTGGACAATAGAGCAAATTATGTCCATGTCAGGTGGGTGATCGGGTGGGAGGAGGGACTACTAGCCAACAGAGAAGTATTTTTTATACATGAGTAAGTGATCAGGTGGGGGACAGGACCGCTTGCCACCAGGAAATTTTATTTCTATTATGGTAGGGCTTGGGGGGGTACTGGACACCAGGAAAGTCTTATTTGTTTGATATTGAATGGTGATCGACGACCAGGGGGGATGCGTGCAACTAGACAACAGGGAAAAAGTCAGAATGTCTGCAAAAGTTGCTAATTTGATTTTCAAACTTTCACGGAAGTGAAAGTCTGACTTTCATGGAAATTCCTCCAGTGGAAATTTTTTTTCCGGCAGCTCTATTTGATATGGATCAGAATCTAGATCATGAAAAAGAAATGGAACAGAAGACAGATACTGGCTAGAAATTTAAATTACAAGTCATACTTTCTCCCCCTAGGACCTGTCCCAGCCACTACGGAGATATTTATGAATCTGGTAGAAAAAGACATAATGAGACTCAAAAATAATATGGAAGATAAACACACTCAATTTACCCTTTTAGTGGCAGAATATACCACACTTAGAAGTTTGGTGAATGATGACAAGAT
This sequence comes from Neoceratodus forsteri, assembly GCA_016271365.2. NCBI lineage: Eukaryota > Metazoa > Chordata > Ceratodontiformes > Ceratodontidae > Neoceratodus > Neoceratodus forsteri. Next base: position 1,272,348,643 of record CM057453.1, read on the forward strand.
TGTCATCAAAAAAGATGATAAAGGAGGTAGAATAGTTATTCAGAGTATGGCAAGTGTAAAGCAGAGTGCAAAAAAAAAACCAACTAGACAACACTGAAAATTACAGGAAGGCACAGTGAGACACAACAGAAGAAGTTATGAATTAAGTGCAGGAGGTAATTTTGGAGGTGGCAGAAAGAAAGTATATTAGTAAATGGGAAGAGAAAGCACATTTTAACACCTAACCCACAGCACCCATTTCCTACATATTCCCAAAGATACATAAAGATCTTGAAAACCCATCATGCCAGCAGGCATAGGATTGTCATTGAAACTCAATATTCTTGGATTATCATATTCAGCCATTCATCATGAACACAGCATCCTACCTGAGAGACACAAAGCATATAGTAGAGGTCCTTGAGGAGTTAGACAGCAGGGTGATTGTAGTGATCATACTCTTTTAACTCTAGATGTGAAGGGCCAATATATAAGCATCCCCCACAATGCAGGTCTCAAAGCCCTTAGAGTGTTTTTAGAGGAACCACAACATGGTGAAATACCTCCAAATCATTATGCCCTACAATTGGCATACTTGGTGCTTTCTAAAAAAATCATTTCAAGTTTGAAAAAGGCTTCTATTGGCAAATAAAAGGGAAAGCTATAGGGTCTTCAATGGCCCTGATATATACCAACATTTTTATGAATTAGTTTGAGGGGGACTTCATCTATAACCAGGAAAGAAATAATTTCCATCACTACATTGTGGTCTGAAAATTATTTTTAGGTGACATACTGTGCATATGCAAGGTACCCGATCAGATTAGCACTACAGGAATAGTGCCAGGCAAGAGAGTACTAGTCCCTATAGTGTTACTACAGACAGCAAGCAGGGATGTAGAGCACTTGTGATATGCATTCCCCTGGTTGCTGTCTGTGGTGCTGCCACAGAACAAGGGCAGCAAAATACCAAAGGCTGGCTGAGCTGCTCCTGTGGTGTGGAGGGCTGGGGCATGGAGCAGTTTGGCTGGGAGGCAGTGAAAACCAGGGTTCTAATCCTGGTCTCCAACCATTTTTCAGGAATCAGGACTTCTTTTTTTTTACAAGGAGCTGTGGAAACAGTATTCCACGGCCCCACAAATTTTAACTTTCCCTGTGATCTGCTCCCCCCTGGAGTGGTAATCTTTTAGCATGGGGGTGTAAGGGACAGAGCCCCCCTTGTCAGGGGGTGTGGAGGATAAAACCCAGCGCAAAAATAAAAACAACGGTATTTTTTGCCATGCTGTTGTTGCTGACGGTATTTTTGTCAGCTATATTCAGATCCAGTGCCCATATGCAATGATGCAACAGATGACCTAAAATAATTTCTGAAATACATGCATAACTGCACTGGCTATCTAAACTTTGTTATGAACAGCAATAAGAATGAAAACATTTCTTGGACATTTGCATTTTCAAAAAAAACACTAAACACCTCACAAAACTGCACAGAAAGGCTACAGATAAAAATGTCCTACTTCACACAACAAGCTACCACAGACAACAAACTATTACAAATATACTATATGGACAGCTGGTCAGAATAAAAAGAAACTGCACCAAGAATAGAACTGCAGAGAGGCTAAAGAAGATCTACAGCAATGTTTCCGAGACAGGGGCTATGATGAGGATACTTTACAGGAAGCCATGATAAGATGCGACTGAGTCTCAAGAGTAGATATTTTGAGGACAAAAAGCAAACAGGACAATGAGGAAAGAATTACATTCTCAATGGCATATAGTGACATTTTTGAAGAAATTAAATCTGTGATTCTAAGACATTGGAGGGTCCTATAAGCAGATGAGATGGGAAGTGAGTTTTTTAAGGAGAAACCATTGCTCATATCCAAAAATGTGTGAAACATTGGTAACAGGGTTGTGAATTAATTTCAGAAGCGTCCAAAAACAGAAAATATATTTTTTTAGATAGTACACTACTGATTGGCAGTTACCCTTGTGGTAAATGTCAAACTTTTTAATAATATTAAATGCACAAAAAATGTGTATAACCCACTGAGAAATAAGATTAGAATTAACCAGTTCATTACTTGTAAGTCAGAAAGAGTTGTTGATATGATTAAATGCTCATGTGATATTATGTGCATAGCTAAGACCAAGAGAGAGTTAAGATTTATGTATAAATGAGCACAAAAGCAATATTAGATGAAATGATGAGAGATCATCACTCGCTAGAAACTTTAAAGAAAAAAGACACAACATTGCTGTCTTACTCATTCAGCTCATGGCAGCCACTTTGGATAAGGTTAAACATAGAACCTTTTGACTCACATATGCGCTCCTCGGCTAGTGAGATTTCTGGGACTACAGAAACTGGAGTTCCCTGAGGGAGAGATGGATGTGGACAAACTGCTGCTGAGGAAAGAGGCCCAGTGGATTGATTTGGGATTTTAACATGGCTTTCATGAAGAAGGTTCATACTATTATGGTTCATAGGGTGTGGAGAAGAGCAAGGAGGCCGAAGCCCATATCACTCTTATACTCAGCCAGAGAATAATAAGATAAATTATACCCGGAACTGATTAATCTATCAAGCCAATATTTGAAAGTACTCTTAATTTCACTGATAACAACATCCAGAGGGAGCTTGTTCCAGGGGCCGATGGTGCAAAGGGTGAAGAAATATTTTCTGCTAGTATGTTTAAATGGTTTCTGTACAAGTTGCAAGGGGTGGCCTCTAATATCATGCACATAAGTTTTAAACTCAAGTCCTAATTCCAACATAAGGTAGGGATCTTGAATAACATCAAAAAGAAACATGAGGTCTCCTCTAAGGCAACAAGTAGATAATGACATAAAAATATGTCAATCTGTTTTTGTAGGATACTGAGTTTAGGCCAGAAATGTCTATAGTAAACTTCCTTTGTATTTTTTACAAACAGTGGCTGTCTGATTTCTTATATGGGCACTAAAGCTGGGATGTGTACTCCAGGTGTGGCCTGGTATATGCTCGAAAGAGAGAGGTCAATACCTTAGAGTCCCTAGACTTGATATTATGAATAATGGACCACACAACTCTATTTGCTTTACTAATTTCACCTTGCAGGTGTTTATTTTGAGAAAGACCATGGGAAAATAATAATACCAAGGTCCTTCTCATCTGAGGCAGTACAAAGTTTTGAACCTGCTAACGTATAGGGGTAATATAAATTCCTAGGACTCAAATGCATCACCTTGCATTTGGATGTGTTTAGTTTCACCTCCCAAGTATTTACCCAATCTGAGATGTTATCGAGGTCTTGTTGGATGTTAGTAGCTTGAGCAGCATTAATACACGGGCCCCCAATTTTCACATCGTCGGAGTATTTAGTAGTTAAAGAAGTGAAGTTTTTTGTTAGATCAGCTATGAATACTTGAAAGAGGCAGGATCCCAGGACAGAGCCCTGGGGGACCCCAGTCAGTGCTTTGCCCACATCAGATAGGGTCCCATTAATGATTACTCTTTGGGTTCTATCCTGTAACCAATTACAAATTCAGTTTGTTATATAAATATTGATATTAAGTTTCTGAAGTTTGCTAATAAGGGCCCAATGAGGCATGACATCAAATGCTTTACTGAAATTGATAAATATGATGTCACAGGATGTCTGACTCTCCAGAAGTGTACTAATGTGTTCATAGAAGCATAGCAAGTTAGTTAAGCAGCTTCTACCCTTCTCATAGCTGTGTTGTTCTGGGTCATAGTTCTCAACTATTGGGGATATGATATCTTTAAGGAGGCTCTCTAGAATTTTACAAACAGACGAGGTCAAACTAATGGGCCTGTAATTCTCCCAGTTATGTTTTGGACCCTTTTTATGAATAGGGACAACCTTTGTCTCTTTCCAGTCACCAGGGATGAAATTATCAGCCCAAAAACATTTAAAGAGATTTTTTAAGGGGAAGGCAAGATTGTCAGTGAGCAAGAAAAATAGGTGTCTGTCCAAATTGTCAGGACCAGGGCAATATTTTCCCCGCAGTGTCAGCAGTTTTTTTTCTAACTGTCTCTTCTGTGAATGTAATCAGAGGGTCCTTAAACTGATTGGTGGGGAGAGTTATATTTTGATTTGTAGATGAAAAGATATTACAGAATTCCTTATTAAATAGATCAGCCATAGTTCTGGGTTCATGTATCAACCCGTTGTTCATGGTCAAGGGTCCAACCTGACATGATGGCCTTTTTAAAGAATTAATATAGGAGTAAAACTCTTTACTATTTGTTTTAATAGCAGTGCAAGCAAGGTTATAGTCCCATCTGGACTTGGCCTTATTAATACTTAATTAGAATTTTTTTTTAGTTTTTATAGAAGATTCCCAGTTAGCAGTGGATTTATTTTTGAGAAATTTATTATATTTTCTGTTCTTGCATCTTGTAAGTTTTTTTATTTCATGATTCATCCATTTGGGTGACTGCTTACTATTAAGAAATTTAAATTTTGATGGGATGAATGAGTCCCTTAAGTCAGTTATGATTGTTTTGAACTTGGACCATTTTTGTTCTGGGGTTAGGTTAGAAAAAATAGAGACCCAGTCGATGTCTCTAAGAGAGTTTTTGATAGCTGGTAGATCAGCGCTGTCATAGAGATAAATAATAGTGGAACTATGATTGTATATAAAATGTTTATGTAAGGTAAACAGAATAGAATTGTGATTGCTGCCCCCAATCGGATCACAGATCATAACATTATCTGTTTCCAGCTCAGAGTTGTAGATAACGAGATCCAAGATGTTGACACCTCATATAGGGACAGAGACCAGTTGTTTAAGATTTAATTTGGAGCATGTTGCCAGAAGCGTATTACCCTTACTACTGGATGCAGTAAGGGTCTTCCAATTAATGTTACTGATGCTAAAATCCCTGGTGACAACAATATTGCTTAACTTGCTAACCTGTTCAATTTTCATAAGAACAGCCTCCAAGATCTCTATAGAGGAGTTTGGAGGGCAATAACATGTCACAAGGATAAGGAAATCATTTGTAGTAATATATAGTTTGATCCAGAGTGTTTCAGTTAAAGTATCACAAGTTTTAATACAGCTTGTGATGTCAACTGAGTTCATTTTGTTGTTAACAAAGAGGGCTAACCCTCCTCCCTTCCAATTTTGTCTATTTAGTTTGTAGGAGAGGAAACCTGATAGCTGAATTTCCCATGAAGCTTTATCATCATCCCAAGTTTCACAGACGGAAATGACATCTGCATTGTCTTTACAGGCTTTGAGTTGTACGTCATCATATTTATGAGTAAGACATCAGCACTGAAACTTAAGAAGTGAAGTTGATGACTAGAAAGTTTACTAATACTAGGTGAAGTCTTATGAGATGAAGGGCGGCCCTTCGTCTCTCCCCGATTACTTAGGTTACATTTTTTTTTAATTTATTTTATTTATTTAATATATTAGAATAGACCTTTGAGCATGAGCTCTTTTACAAAGGTTCCATGTCGCTGTGGACAAACAAGACACAGATACATATACAGTGGTTACAGATGCCAGCTCAATTGGCTTACAAGAGCATTTACAATAGAGTTGCACAAATTGGAGAGAAAAAGAGCATTTGTAACAGAGTAGAAGCTAATTCAGAAAAAAAGATTGACAGCATCAGTTAACCAATAAACCAGTAAATCAGTAAAACCACCCATCAGGCAACCACCAGAATCCATTGTTAGACTAAAGACAGCATAGGGGTTTACACTAACTTAGATTGCATCTGGCTGGGTGAAATAAAAAAACAGGAGGGCAAGAGGTTTGAAGTTACTCGCAGAGAGCTAGAGGTGGGGGGTAGGGGGCCAGGTCACTGTAGGTGGGGGTAGGGGGAAGCAGCTCCAAAAAAGGACCTTGTCAAATTGGGGGTGGGTGGGGGGAATGGGGGAGGCATTATCCACATATGGGGTTAGAGTGGATCAAGTAGCTTTACTTATTATCTATTTGCTGGGATGGTGAGAGTAGGCAGGGGTTCTCTAGGTAGCCCCACATTGGGTGGTACCTAGGTTGAAGGTCTAAAACTTTCAGGAGGAGCCTGAGCAGCAGGTGCATTTTGTGCATGACATGAGATGCTGTCTGAGGCCTGCTTTGAATTGTGATATGCAGTGTGTGTGTAGTTTCTTAGGGAGTTCATTTTTCCAGAGGGGGGGCCCGGTAAGCAAAACCGCACTACCCGAGTGAGGTTCGGCGGAATGGGATAGACAGTGTTCCATTCTTCCTCCCTCTGATGATGTGAGGTGTGGAAGAAGCCTCAAGCAGTTTAACTACACAGGGTGGTGTTTTCCCTAGGAGTGCCTTCTTTGCCAGGAGGCAAGTTTGGATTTGATCCTGTTTTTTAGATTGAGCCAGTTTGTACGCTCATATAGGGTACAGGTGTGAGTGTATTGATCCTTGCACAGGGCGAGGTGGCATGCATTATTCAGTGCAATTTGGACCCTTTCGAGTTCTGTATCTGTGGCGGCACCATAAATTACTATCCTGTAGTCAATTGTGGGGAGTATGGAGCTGGAGACAAAGGTTCAGAGTGCTTCTGGGGTGAGAGATTTTTTATGCCTGTATAGGACCCCAATCTTTGTGTTCACTGCTCTTACAAGGGAGTCTATGTGGTGCGTATAAGTGAGTGAGTCATCAATTATGACCCCAAGGTACTTGAACAAGTGTACCTGCTCAATCTGTTCACCAGCCTTGTTAGTGATTTTGAAGGAGGTGTGCCTCTGCTTATGGTCAGGGCTAAATAGAAGCATGGTCTTGGTTTTCTTGTAATTTAGTAACAGCTTTTGCCTCCTGAACCAATCTTCGAGTTTATTGAAGGCTTTCACTAGCTCTGATTGTATGGCTTCATGGTAAGAGCTGCTAATGAGTGTTAATGGTGGATAAAAATTGTTTGCCAAAAAGGGCATTACCCTCTCTACTGAGATGTAATCCACGTTTGCAAAATAATTAATTTCTCTCTGTGAACTCTTCCCAGTGGGTGATGCAGGTGATGTTTTGTCGTAAGCACCATTTGAGGAGCTATTCATTAATAATCTTTACTTTTTTGTTGCGCAAATGGGAATATCTTGGTATGGGAGGATTTCAGAGATACAAATGTCACTTCCCATTTCAACTAGTTTGTTAGTCATGGCAACAAAGGATGCTTTAATGTCCTGAATAGAATCATGAAATACATTATTCGTTCCTACAGTACATGAATGATAGTGAAGGGGTTGATACCACGTTCGCCCATAATATTAAGCATATAGGTAAGATCAGAGATCTTAGCCCCACTAAAACTAGAACAAGTCCTGTTGTATTTGTCTCTGTTGCAAATGGTCCTATTCAGATGTTTTTTTATGGAATCGCCTAATACGAAGACTTGTCTTGTACTGGACCTAGGAGAAGGGTGATTTTCAATAGTTAAAGATGCCACATAGTCTGAATTTGGGGTAATAATGGTTGAGAGAACAATTAAAGGTAGGTCAGAGGTCTCAGTGTTAAGTTGGTTTGAAGAGACAGATGATTTAATTTTTTTATGTCAACAGATTGTGCACATAGACCAGAGCATGGAGGTGCAGCCTGGATTATGTAGCAGGGATTCCATCAATATTAAATGCACTAACATGTAAGGTCACATAGGTTGGAGTGAGTACCATCTTTTCTTCTGAGAGAAGTTATGTCCTAAGTGGTTTATTCATTACATTAAGTATGAGTTGGAGGTTTAACATATTTGGGATGCCATGGGGGTTGGGATCGAGGATGAATACCACCACTGTCACAAAAAAGATAACAGTTAGAAACATAGAAACATAGAAGTTGATGGCAGATAAGGACTGCAAGGCTCATCCAGTCTGCCCTTTTCTTTTTCTGCCTTATGAATGTGCCATCAGTCTTTGCTCTGTCAATGGCCTATCTATTCATACCCATCTGTTTTTGCTCCCTTATGCCTATCCCATGCTTGTTTGAAGCCCTGTACGGTATTCATATCCACCACTTCCTGACGTAGGCCATTCCATGCATCCACCACCCTTTCTGTGAAAAAGAACATCCTCACATTACCCCTTAATCAGCCTCCCTCTAATCTCATGCTGTGTCCTCTTGTCCTGCTATTTCCTTAAGGTGTTTGAATGTTTCAATCATATCACCTCAATCCCTCCTTTGCTCTAGGGATTACATACTGAGCTCCGTTAATCTGTCCTCATATGTTTTCTGATGCAATCCCTGCACCATTTTGGGTGCCCTTCTCTGGATTGTCTCAATTTGGTTAATGTCATTGTGAAGGTGTGGCCTCCAGTACTGCATGCAGTACTCTAGATGGGACCTAACCATTGTTTTGTAAAGAATGATTATTACCTCCCTCTTACAACTTGTGATACCCCTACTAATACATCCCAACATCCCCCTAGCCTTGCCCACTGCTTTAGTGGTCTGGTTGGATGATTTCAGGTATCTGTGATGATGATGCCCAAGTCTCTTTATTCCCTTGTGACTGCCAGCAATTCCCCTTGCAATCTATAGTTGGTTTCAGGGTTTCTCTTCCCTATGTGAATGATCTTGCACTTCTTTGTGTTAAATCCCAGTTGCCACTCTTCCGACCATTTTGCCAATTTACCTAGATCTCTTCTTATTCTGCCTACCCCATCTGGATCATCTACTCTGTTGCAGATCTTGGTGTCATCTGCAAATAGACAAACCTTATTCTCCAGTCCATCTGCAATGTCACTGATGAGGATATTGAAGAGGACTGGCCCCAAAACTGATCCCTGAGGTACCCCACTTGTGACTTGCATCTCTTCTGACTGTATACTGTTTACCACCACTGTCTGTTTTCTGCCTGTTAATCAGTTTACTACCCAGTTGACCAACTTCTGACCCACCCTGAGTCTACCCAGCTTATTAATCAATCTTCTATATGGAACAGTATCGAAAGCTTTGCTGAAGTCAAGGTAGGTGACATCAACTGCTCCCCCTTGGTCCACCACCCTGGATACCCAGTCAAAGAAATCTATGAGATTAGTTTGACAGGATCTTCCTTTTGTAAACCCATGCTGTCTTGAATCCTGTGTTCGTTCCTATGGATTCCAGGTGTTGCACTGTCCTATCCTTAAGAATGCCTCCATAATCTTGCCCACTACTGAGGTAAGACTGACTGGTCTGTAGTTTCCTGCCTCCTTCCTGCTACCACTCTTATGGAGCAGGATCACATGAGCCCTTCTCCAGTCTTCTGAGACTGCTCCTATGCTCAGAGATTCACTAAACAGTTTTGATAATGGCTCTGCTAGTTCCACCCTTAGCTCCTTTAGTACCCTGGGATGTATGCCATCAGGTCCCATTGCCTTGTCCACCCTGAGCTTATTGAGCTCTTGTAGGACCCTTTCTTTTGTGAAGGGACTAGTGCACACCTTCTTCCCCCCTGTGTCCATGGTGCTGAGCTGTGGGCCCTGCCCTACCTTCTCCTCAGTAAATACTGAGCAGAAGTATCTATTTAGGATAGATGCTTTTACATGGTCCTCCTCCTCACACGCCCCCTTATCCCCTTTGATGTTAGCAATACCCCTCTGGACTTTCTCCCTCACTAATGTATCTATAGAAAGTCTTGTCACCTGCTTTTTACTGTTCTTGCTACTGTTACCTCGGTTTAGGCCTTTACCTGCCTTACTGCCTTCCCTGCTTCCCTTATGGAAGTTTGGTATGCCTCCCTATCTTCATCCTGATGTGTTCCCTTATGTTTCCTGAAGGCCAGCCTTTTGGCTCTGACCTTTTCTGCTACTGTTTTTGAGAGCCAAAGTGGTTTCCTTCTTCTTTTGCACTTCCTTTTCTCTCTAACACAATGGGATGTTGCTTCAAATATTGCATCCTTAATGCTTGCCCACTTTGCCTGTACCCCCTCACCTGTATTTTTTCTTGCTAGGGCTAGATTAACTCTGTTGGTAATCTTATCAAAGTCAGCTCCTCTGAAGTCCCATATTTTTGCCTTGGAATGGGATTATTTAGTTCTAGTGGCCAAATTGAACCATAACATGTGATGGTCACAGGCCCCCAGGTAACCTTCTTCCTGGAGATCTGTGATCCTTTCCCTGTTAGTCAGTACTAGATCTAGGATAGCCCTGTCTCATGTGGGTTGTTGTACCAGTTGTTTGAGACCCTTCTCCCTGTAGGGAATCCACTATGTGTCTAGTTCTGGCAGATGTTCCTGCTGGTATTGACCAATCTGTATCTGGCATGTTGAAGTCTCCCATTATAAGAACCTCCCCTTTAGCTGTCATGTTTTGTATATCTTCTAACAGTAATATGTCTATGTCCACCCCTTGGTCTGGAGGCCTGTAGACCACTGCAGTTCGCATGGCTGTCCCATTTCCTGTTTCCAGAGTGACCCACAGTTCTTCTGGCTCCTTATGTGTATTCTGAATTTCTGTTGCTTTGATATTTTCAGTCAGAGAAAGTGAATGGGCTGATGGGTGGTGTTTGCTACTGGTATATTGGGTAGAACTAGTTTAATAAAATTACTCCCAGTATTAGGTCCCAGGACAGAGTCATTAGATACAGCCACACGAGAGGCAAGAGTGGAGTGCAGAATATAGCCTGCATAAAAAAGGGGTTCTACACAATATTATTACAAACCTAAGAATGTAAAACATAAAATATAGAAACCTTTCTTTTTGAGTGTACCCCTGTGTTATGCAGTATTAATAAACAAACACAAGCATGTTAATAACAATCAGTGATTCTGGAGATTGTAAATAAACATTCATTATGCAAGAAGTTTATTAATAATGGAAGAGCTGCTTATTGTATTGTCCTTGGTCAGATTTAATGACACTATGCCAAAGAATTTAAACTGAGAAAAAAAGAAAGCCAATGGGACCTTAGATAAAATGAAGACAGATGCTAGGTCAGATTCCAAAGAGACTACAGCACAATATAACTTAGGGGCTTAAGAAACTGAGCCAGTAATTGACTCAGCTAAGCATGTGCAGCCATGGTAACAGAACAGCTTGAAATATTAAGTATTTTACTCTGCTGAGTACGTGTGGCCCTTTTGGCACTATGAGAGATTGCCTAAATAACCTGTATCCCATAAATGCAGCCGATCAGCAGCAGACTCTTGCGGCTTACAAAAAATACAATCAGAGCAAGGCAGATAAGGAATTTTTCTTTTTTTAAATAGGCTTAGAAAATAAATGAATGAGTTAAGGGAAGGTTTTGTTATAAAGTGGAAAATATGTATGTGTTTAGGTAGGTTTGAAAAGAGACCCAAGATAAGAATTCCTTCTGTGGGAGTATGTGTTTTGGTGCTTTATGCTTACTGTGTAGCAATCTGTGCTATTTTGATTTATAAGGCTCAGAGTTACATTGTGTTACTATGTACTATTTACAGAGTTTAAAAACACCCTTTGAGAAGTTTCATTTAAGGTGGCTCCTTAAGGGAAAACTGAAAACATGATGAGTCAATTGTGATTTTGAGATTGCTTTCAATTTACTAAAGCAATTTCAGAAAGTTATTGTATGTTTACGAATGTTTACAGGCTGGAAAAAAGGGAGATGTTCCACACAACTCCAACAGTGCACTGCAGCACAATATTCAAATGTGTGCTATGCTCCGGTAGCAAGGGAATGGGCCAGGGCACATACAAATATGTGCCAAGCAAGTGGAGGGGGCATTCCCATGCATATGCCACACTGCGGCATATTCAGGAGGGATGTGCCCCTCACAGTCCGGAACTGTGGGGCACACAGTTATGCCAAGAAAAGCTGTCCTAACCTGGCCAGCCACCCACAGGCAGGTGTCGGAAGTGCACACAGGTGCACCACTGCAAGCCAGTCCCGGATGTCAAGTACTGACCCCCCCAGCCCCATAACCCAATGCCAATGACCACCACAGACAGTACATGGTTGCCATATTGTAGTGGACCCCACACCCCATGGCCCGTGTCCCACTCCACAAGTGCCTGTGGGGCACCCAGTACCCAATAGTGTAGTGGACCCCCCACACAAGCCCCAAGCCCCATATGCTTATCACAGACCCAGTCCATAATTGATTTGTGACTACTACCCACATATACCAATCCTGCTATGCACTGGTTCCATAGTGTAAGGTCCCCCACACCCCCCACCCCAGTTGACAGGGCCCTTTCCCTGCACACACACCCTACACCACCCATGCCAGCGACTGGCACAGCCCTCCTCTCATCATCATGGCCAGCCACCGACTGAATGGTCCAGGACCTGTACTGTTCAGAATAGGCAGTCAACCAATGAGCACATCTTCTGATCAGTACAGTTACTGGACTGTTCACTTGGTGGCTGGCCATGGAGGTGAGAGTGACAGCCCCAGTGCATTTCTCCACCCTATGAGCTCATTAGCATTTCTGGCTGAATATCATTTATATGGGTCATGGCACATCCAGGTATGCACCACGCATAGCCCACTGGTGGTATTCAGCACAGAACCTGGTTGCGCTGTACAGGACTTGGTGGCAGACTGTTATGGACTGTGCATCCAGGGTCAGATATTCAGACAGTGAGCACGATCAGTACCGATCATGCATACTGCTTGAATATGCCCTCAGAGCTGGCTGGAGCATCTATTCTGCATGGTGCATCGTTGCACCCGCACAACTGGCTGGCTCTGAATATGTCCCCCAAGGTCTGTATTATGGCCTTGAAAATGGAACAAATTATATAATAGTAACTAACAGTCTGTAGTTATTAATTGTTAAAAAAAGAGTATAGGGGCACACAGCTGGTAACCCAGGGCAGTTTTAAAGTTGTGTATCAATACAACAGCATATGGAAACAAGAGAAATAGATCTGTATTTTTTTTATTTTAATGATACAAGATTTAATATTTGTGAATACAGTGATTGTCTTGTTGTATGGTTATAAGCATTGTCAAAAAACATGGATTTGAAATGCACTGTAATTGATGCATAATAGTTTTTAAATTTTGTGGCCTGGATTCATAAAGCTTGATACAGGGCTTGCACCATTTCATGCATCAAACACGGCAGCTGGCACAGCTGCACTAAGTTCACTGCAGAATGCACCCAATTGAAGAGATTGGGTACATTTATGACAATTTACACAGTTTGTGGCAGCTTGCACCAAATATTTGGTGCAAGCCCCATTAAACTGGTACCCCAGCTGACACAAGCTATATCAGAAAAAGCTGGTCTAACCTGCCACAAATGGCACACGGGATAGGGAATCCCAGTTGCCAGCTTGGGAATGCCACAAGCCCCATGCCATGAGCCATATGTTTGGCTCACCCAAGGCTTGTGACATTCTTGGCACATTAAAGAATCAGGCCATATATGTTTTGAATAGGCTTTTTCCTGAAGAAGTGAACTGGCACAAGACCTTGAAACATTGATGTGCTGTATATAGCTTTTATTGAGCCTGTGAGATATAAGAAGTGCTGTACACAGAAAAATGTTGAAACTTTTTAAATGGTGAGAGGGTCATTACTTCACTATGTGGTTTAATGTGCTGTATCATAACCTCCCTCCCATCCCCCTGGTAGAACCCTTTAGTGTGCTGGTGGGGGGGAGGATATACATTTACACTCAAGTTAAGATACAATCTTATGAAGTTGAAGACACATGTATTATGTTTATACACATTCTATACCATTTCTAACTACAACTAATACTAGTCTATACACTGAAATTCACCAGGGCACAGGGGGTGGAGGGTGCTACCGGGGGGGGGGGCAAGGAAGTGGTTATGATACATAAAAGTGTTTGGGAGGTGGGGTGGAAATACAGCCTAGTGGGTGGGGTAGTGTTTTTTTCTTTTTACAATTTAAGGACCACAAGGACCACAGTTTGTGCATTTTTCACCAGAGAATTGCACTAATGTGTACAGCTGAACATAGCAAATTGCATAATTCACCTGTGCATTGGTAATTTGTTGGTAGTTTGCATCGTTTCATGCTGTGAATTTGGTCAGTTTGCTGAGCAACTAACTAAGTGAATTGCAGTCATCTGTGAAGTTGCTGAAATTCACAAATTTCAGTACCTTGTCCCATCTCCAGCTGGGATTCTATTAGGAGGGAATATTTTGCTATTTTTGTTAAGTAATCTTTGAGTTGTTGATTGGTGATTTTTTCATGAGGCTTGCTTAGAGTGGAGAGAATTGCTATTGGACAGATCCATGACAGGAGTTCGACAAAAATTTTGTCGAACGCCCCGTTAGCGACACGGGCAGGTCGACCGCATTCTGCAGTCGGCTGCCGGTTCGCTATATATTTCTTTGTTTTCTTCGGGGGCTTTGCACCCCGAACCCCCCACACTCCCAACTTAAGGATTCTCAACTCCAGTTGGAGCTGATTGGGGGGGTGCAGAACCCCCGACAGACAGTGTTGGGTTCCAGTGGGTCTCCCATTGTGGCTAGATGCTGTATCAATCAATCAATCAATCACTTTATTTAACAGGCATAACACCATTGAGCAAGCTCATTTTCAAGGTGGTCCTGGGCATTAATACAATACAGTACACTTCATAAGATTACAATTACCGTGGACAGTGGTGCAAAAAAAAAAAACATTGTGAAGGTGCCGGTCAATATGGGCCTATACATACCGGTCAACATAATTAACATGCAAAGGTACATAATGATAAGCTTTACTGGAATGAGAAGAGACAACAATCCCATATAGTCTCCACTAAGTAAGAGCTCATACCTAAATGATAAAAAATAAGGAGGTATTAAGGAATAAGGTAGAAACTGGGGTGAAAGAGTAGGCAGTAAGAGGGAGGTCAGAATAGGTAAAAGGTAGAGAATAAGCAGGGCCATCTTGGATTAAGGAAACTAGGCTTGTAGATCCTCCGTTTCTGTTGTTAGGAATGTGGGGTGGATGAGATACTTAGGCATAGGATTTGAGAGTGGCACCCGGGGCTTAGGGGCCATCAGCATATGAAACAGTTGCATGTAGTCACTGTGGGGGACCTCGCTAGTGAAATGTCATTGTGTGGGGGGGTAACCGCTATTGGACAATAGTTATATAGGAGGTTTTGATCACCAGATTTGAAAACTTGCACTATGTTAGCAATTTTCCAGTTATCAGGGTCAGTACCAGATGTAAGAGATAAGTTGCAGAGCTCAGCTAGAGGAACATTAATACAGGAAGCAACTAGTTAGCAATTAGACTATATTTAATCAAAGTCAGCACTACTTGCCTTAATAAAGGGTAAAAACTTTATAACAGCAGTTGGACAAACTAAAAGAAAGTAGAAAGATAGAGGCACAGTGTGTTGATCTTATGTGGGAACCATAGTAGAAACGGTGGCATTGGTGCAGATAGAATCCATGCTGAGGTAAGCACATACTGTAAGTCTAAAAAGTTGGAGTTTAAAGCATTACCGATCAGGGCTGAATCATTACCACTCACCATCAATTTCAATTTTAGACAACTAGTGTGGCATTTTTTTTTCTTTTTAATTATTATTATTTGGTAACCAAGTAAAGCCCACTAGGCACAAGTGCTTCTCTTCAGGGTGACCTGAGAACACTGGAGAGGTTAAGTGCCTTGCTCAGAGTCACATAGTATGCAAGTGGAGAGTGTGAGAATTAAACCCAGGCCGCCTGATGGATGTATCAAGCTCACTCACAGTGTGTTAGTCTAACCTCTAGGCTCTACTGCCAGCTCCAGGTTTTAGCACCATGAAATATTTTGCACTATCTCATAATCTCTGTGTGTCCCTAACAGATAAATGTATGTAACTGTTTCCTGCAAAAGGCACTTTTGTCAGCCCTGATGGCCTTTTTGCAAATTTTTCCCCATTTTCTGTATTCAACCTAATCAGCACGAGGGATAATTTGAATTTCTGCCTGTGTTTGTCCATGTTTTGATTTTTTCAGCAGTTCCTGAGAAATCAACTGGATCTTGTTAGTTGCCTCCTGGTAGCAGGGGCATGTTGATGTTGAATAGCTGAGAAAATATTAACGAACTAGGACAAAACAGTAGTGGCATAATTTGGCATTATCCAGGTAGGACCAGTCAACACAGGACACATAATTGGCATACATATAAGGATTTATCTTGAAGAAATCCCTATAGTGACTAGCTCTGGAGGGAGGTTTTGATAGATGGACCCCCCTATACAAAAGGTGGGAAAATGGTCTCTAGTAAAGCCAGATAAATTTAAACAAGCAACCCTATCTTTTTCAATCAGTGCCAACCCAATTTATGAGTAATGGAAACCAGTACTAGATGCCCTAGTGGGTTTGGTAACAAGTTGAGCAAGTTTTATAGAGCTCCTCCAGACACTATTTGGAAAACTTTGAAAAATGTAAGACTTAGACACTCCATATTTTATGTTTCATAAATTTTCTGTAATTCTTTCCCCCTTACCATTATTTCAGAGGACAGTTGCATGAACGCAAGATCACTGTCCTCTAGGCATTATGTATCATAACCTCTCTCCCGCCGCTGGAGTACTCATTGGAAAATATACAAATAAAAACAATGGTAAATGCTTCTTTAGTTATATTAATTCATTACAAATAAACAACATTTTTTAAAGTGGGAACCCTCACCATTTATGCTAACACTTTTATTAACCCTTTAGATATGACTAATGCTTTTAATGGTTATTTTTGTTCAGTCTTTGCATCAAAGGACAGGATTTCAATTGCAAAAAAACACAAACGATTGCAAACAAATTGAAATCAGTACAGATGAAATCAAAGCAAGAATAAACTAAAAAAATTGATCTTCACCTTGTTCAGACACAATTTCCACCAAATATTAAAAATTATGAAATATCATATTGTTGCTCCACTAAATATTATCTATGACACCTTGATTAGTGAAGGCAAGGTACCCAGAGACTTTAGAACAGCTAATACTGTACCAGTTCACAAAAAAGGAAATAAACAACATATAGTTATAGAGCAAACTGCTTGCAGATGATAGACTGCTCATAAAGTAACATATCCTGTGGCTTTAAAATACAGTGGTCATTGGTAATCATTTTTGTTTCATCAGAGTTCAATAGAAGGTAGATTACAACAAATAGTTCCAGTAGTAAATGGGAAACATAATCATGCATCTTGCAGTCCACTGCCCATTATGGTGCTCTTTATGGTGAAACCCAAATAACTAATGATTTCCACTGCATAACAATAGTTTCAAAAGGCTGAAGAAATATAGGATATAATAAATAAAAGGCTATAAATAATTAATAAATGAAATATAGGAAATAAATAAAAAATGAAAGGCTAAAGAAATATAGGACAGTTCATATGGAGTGGCGTATAATTAAAATTTAAAATAATAAATATAAATATATTAAATTTAGATTGACATGTATTTTGTGGCTCCTTGGCTACCGCTGACTGCTCATGTGGCTCTTGGCCCAATCAGGACTGAGTATCATTGTTATAGACCCAACAGCCTCACCTCTATCGCCAACAAAAAATGGAAGGTATAATAAAAGACAAAAATCACCACAAATGCAAACAATATAGACATGCAAAAAAATGGCTTTACAACTGTCAGATTATGTACCACATACCTATTATGTTTTTTTTTTTATGAAAAAGGCAGTCATGCATTAGACAACAGGATTCCAGTTAACATATCTATATTTTTTTTATTTCTGCAAGGCGTTTGACCTCATCCTTAGTGGGGTTCCCCAGGGTTCCATTCTTGGACTATTAATTTTTATAATTTCCATCTCAGACATGACAAAAAATGTCATCAATTGGTCAGCAAAATATGCTGATAATTCAAAATTATCAGAATCTTGCAGAACTTATGAACTAATAGTACACATACAGGCAGATCTGGAGAAAATTACAGAATAGGGAAAGATTTGGGAAATTAAGTTTAATTTAAACAGCTGTCAGGTAATGCATCTAGGTCAGAAAAATAGTAAACAACAATATAAATTATGTAACACAATCCTGACTCCAACTTCAAAGAAGGGGGACCTCAAAGTAATAATCACAAATAACTAAGAATATGAAATACAACACAACAAAGTTATATCAAGAGCAGAGTTTTCTGGCCAATAAAAAGAAACATCCTTCACAGAAATAAAGATACATGTTTTCCCTCTACAGGGCATATGTCCATCCTCACTTGGGCTTCACTACTTAATTTTAATCTCCATACAAAAAGAACAACATAAATTAGAAAAAAATCCAAATAAAGGAAACTAAATTGATATCTGGTTATAAAGACAAAACATGATAAAAGACTTTTGGACCTAAATCTCATGCCTCTTGACATAAAATGAATGAGAGGAGAGTTTCTCCTGTTTGATATCATTAATGACCCACATCTAATGTGAACTAAACATTGAATTAAACCAACCAATACAGGTATGAGGGGGCACCCATTACAGCTCATAAGGAAACAGTTAAGTACCACAAAAATAAAATACTGCACACAAAGAATTATAAATCCATGGAACTCATTATCTTGGGAGATCATAATCAGTAAAACCCAAAACAGAATTCAAAAACCATCTGGACAACCATATAAGCAGTGGGGGTATATTAAACGACTTCCATTAGTTGATTTGGAGTTACCTATGGGCTCATGCCTCCTAAGCTCATAGCATCCTTAGTATTATCTGCTCTCTTGTTTATGACATCATAATCAGCACAATAACATATTGGGATGTCTTGAACAGAACTCTGATGTCAGATGTTGACAAGCAGAGAGGGCAGATGTGGCAGAGTTGCAGTTTTAACACAGTCTTTCTTGAAACTCTCTGTTAAGCCATTTAGCAAAGAAAAGTTGTCCCCCCCAATTGAGCCAGCAATGCCTCCTGAGGCTGTTTTTACTCATGGGATTCTATGTTTCACTCATGCGTCCTTCAAAGGGGATGATGTTCTTGAAGATGGAGGGCTGGGAGCTACTGCACACTGATAAGGAATTTTGAGCCAGTTTTAAAGTTTTTAGGTTAACAGTGTTTGTTTGATTGTGTGTTTGTTTGTTTTAGCTCAGTTATGTAGCCAGGAATCAAACTAGTACATACTGACACTAAAGCATCCCCCCAGCACGCACACACCACAGTGGTTATGTGCTATTTGTATACACAGTATTCCACTCTCAGTGGATCCAGTTACCTTTTACATTTTTTTTATTTTACTGCCAACATTAGAGTGACTGAGTATTTCTACACAAATCTTAAACAATATTGGAGTCGGTGGTCCCACAGAGTCTGAGAAATTCATGGTTAAGTTCACTACCCCACAAAGGCAACTTTAATAGCTGAGTCCTACTCTATACCTTTTAAAAATGTTTTATTACTCACTGGCTTGAGTAACATGGCAAACCTGAGTCTTCCAGGTAGCAGCACACTGGCATGACCTCTACCCTTATTCTAAAAAAAAAATAATTGGGCAGGATAGCTTTCTCTGCTTTGTCACAAAAAGTGTCACAGCACTCAATTCTGACTCATATATTAGTCCACTCTAAGTGTTCTGCTACTGGATTAAAAACAAGTGAATCTAAGGTAAGGAGGACATTGTTAAATATGATAATGGTAGCAACTACAATCCTGAGTGAATGCATCTATACTATAACAGAAACATGGTGATCCTGATGTGGATCTCACTGTATGATGACTTCTTCACTATCTTTTGGAATCTCCTTCCCATACTGAAGATATATATCTATATATATATTTATACAATGTATGTTTTGGGATAAATGTTTGTGTAAAAAATGATATCTCAACTAGGCAGTGAAGATATCATTGATATCTCCATGTTTCTATATGTCATAGAAATATCTTCACACTCCTATACGTCATGCATAAGAGAATCAAAACAATAGCAGCACCTGGACGCTCATCAGCACATATTCTGAACATTTTCACTTTTACATCCTGCTCATGTTCTGGCTAGAGTCCCACCACAATACATTGTCCCATGATAAAATATGATGTCTTAATTAAAATACAGTAGAACATTAAACAGATTCTTCAACAATTTTAATCACAGACAACGAAATAATTTCATTTAGCACCTCCATAATTATGCCAAATTCATCTCGGCTGATGGTAACCCGAAAACCGAACAGCTCTCAGAAAAGTGCTTCTCCAAATTACAGTACAAAACGCTTCCTGTGAATTCCTCACTGCTTGTTGCCAGTGTTCAGAAAAACAAAGTAAATAAGCACTAAACAATTCAGCAATAACAGTTAAATGTGTTTTCATACCCACACTTACTTTTCACTTGCATGGAGACTTATCACAAGTCTCAGAAGCTGCATCTCTTGCTCAAGTACGTCCCCATGCTGTAATTACATGAAAATGCAACATTCCACTGTCTGTACAATACCTAAAAAACAAATGAAAAAATAGAAAATACATCTGTGCCTACTCTATTAGCATGACTAACTGCACTGCACCATCGCTCGCAGCTCCGCGCTCAAATACAGTTGCCATGACAACAAACAGCTGACTTTTACTCCCGAACTTCCCTGTAACTTCCACACTGTATAATAAAAGTTTTAACATCTACAGCCCCAGCAAACAAAACACTATAACATAATAAACTACACTGTGCCTCAGAAATTTGTTAGGCACTGCATGCCTCACCAGTATCTACAGGAGCTCTATATTTTCTTTTCATACAGCTGGCAGTTCAAATTGCATCCCCTCAGACACATATTTCATTTTACTGCGTTTCTACATGTTTTACACTCCTGTACCCTTGTCTGTATTTTATGGGTCACTTTATTCAGGGACATTATGAGAATTAAATAATTTCTCTGCTCGAAGTGCCTCCTACTAAACAATACCTTTCATTAATAATTGTGCACCACAGCTCCCACTTCGGACAAGACGAATCATTTCTAGCTCTGCTCGCTACTGACATCAATTTCATTTCTAAAACACCCCTTTTTAAAAAAATGTAACACTGCTTTTTGATTATACAGGACTGACTTTTTCCCTGTGCACATTAACACATTTCATTTAGAAGGAGTGCTCGTACTGCTCATTCAGTCTCTCCAACTTCAATTCTGTATTTGCCGGTTTCAACAGCTGGAGACATAAATGGCAGCTTCTTACTCTGCTCTTGTGCTCCTTTTTTATTCATTTATTAAACCGCAGCTACTGTTCTCCTTTTCATAAAGTAAACTCCTTTCTAAATTACTAGGGTACCAAGGAAGGCTTGGGAGCAGTTTAGTAATACTGGTAGTGCTCCGAAGTAACATTCTATTTTTTCATGATTACTTAGCATGCAAGATGCTCCAGGCTCTGCTGTCATTCTGCAGGTTATCTTACAAGGTGCGAGGAGCAGTAGCGAGGGCAAATAAAAGCACTGATATTAAAAACATAGATTGTTGCTTTGGAGCACTACCAGTATTAACAAACTACTTCAAATCCTTCCCTAGTGCGCTGCTAGTTTATTCTGTTTGTTGGACAATTGTTCACATGTGAAACAATTTCTCGGCAAACTAATCAAGTCACAAATTAGTTTGTCGACATCTTACATATCAAGCAGCAGTACAAATCCCAATACTAGTGCAAGGGATACTACAAAAAACATTAGCTCTGCCCTATGTACCACAACTGAGACGGTGACAAAAAATATTTTCCCCACCATGGCACTTACCAAGGGAGATGACAATGATAAATCAAATATAACCCGTCTTTCTAATCTTGCACATAGAATATTCCATCTTTTTAATAAAGTTATACCACTTACCAAACGATCCTTCACACTTTTAAGCAAATCACAGTTTTATAAACTAAACTGGGGAGTACAGCATGAAGGGTACCTACGATCACAGCACGAGCCAGTGCTTCTGCTACACCATGGCAACCAAAACCTTCACACCTGTGCCACTCACCACAAAAGCACGAGGCAAACACAACAACCTGGCACCTTGAGAAGACATAAACAGGAAGCAACATAAAAATGTCTCCATTGATTCACAAACAGTGTCTCTTGCTCCCAAAACTGCCTCACTATAAAGAATAAGCTGTGGGACAGTTTGCGATGGCTAATTAATTAGAACTGTAAGACAAAACAAACATAGAAACTATAAAAAAAAACACAAAGGACAACCATGAACATATCGTTTGAAATCCAACCCAACACCATACCTATTATACAGAGTCAAATGGAAGAAACAACTTCTTCAGAGAAAACTGTCGGCAGCACAATGTTCACAGAACTTGAAGACATTAAAACAAGCCATCAACCTCAGCCACAACAGATAAGTCACATCATTGCCTAACCATAGAAGACTCAGTGCTGCATTTTATTAAAGACCAAGAAAATAAAAACACCTCTCGAAAAACAAGCTATGATGTATTATCCATACAAAAGCATTTTACTGAAACTTATTCAGACAGCAGAAACTTAGAAACTATAGACCCAGTCACATTAAATAACTATTTATCAAAGTGTTTCATGAATGCCAAGAAAAAAAAATGGAGAGCCATATGAGCCAATACACCTCCGAGCAATATATCAAAGTATAGAAAGGTACTGTAAAAGCAAAAATTACAGTCACTCCATATCAAAGGACAAAGAATTTGAGATAACTAGACAAACACTGGCAGCAAAACAAAAGCATTTAAAATCTCAAGGCAAAGGAAGTAAACTAAATGCATCTGATGAACTGTCAGATGCCATGATTGACAAACTGTATTCGCAGAAACAACTAGGCCCTCATTCTGCAACATCATTAGTTAACACACTATGGCTCATATGCTGCACATTTTTTGGCATAAGAGGATCCACTGAAATTAGACAATTAAAATGGGGAGATGTAACCAAAAATGTAGATGAAAATGGAATACAGTACATACAGTACTCCACTGAACACCAAACCAAAACTCGCTCAGGACTCAACATAAGAGACACCAGAAAAATAAAACCTAGGGCATATGAAAACAAAGAAAATCCCACCAGATGCCCTGTCACAACATATACCATATATGCCAGCCAACGTCCAGACTGCTGCATGAGACCTAAAGACCCATTTTTCTTAGCAGTAAACAGCAACACTGAACTGTACACTGGATTAGGAGCAGTCAAGTGGTTTAAAAATGAACCAATTGGAATTAATAAAATAGGCACCATACTTAAAACAATGATAGCAAATGCGAGCATAACTACAGACCAAAAACTAATGAATAACAGTGCACGCAAGCATGTTGTACAAATGTTAAATGACAGTGGAATCCAAGCCACTGAAATAATGCAAGTTACCAGACACAAATGTGTATGAAGCATTAATGACTACTCCCATATTAATGTAAACCAACAAAAACGAATTTCAGATCTATTAAGTGGAGTTAATACAGACACTGCTTAAAAACAAGATCAGCACGAACATCTACAAATGACGCAACACTCCAATGTACAAAATGCATGGGACAGATACTTCTTTCAACCAGCTTTCCATGCAACAAATATCAACTTTCACTTTCATAATGGTAACATTTTCTACTCGTAACATACACACATACACCCACACACACCCGCAAAGCATATAACACAAACTTAATACACACACCCAAAAACAAACAACCACCCAAACAACATGCCACACTACCAATCATAAACTCACAAATGACTCACTTCACAAGAACACTTAAACACTATAACAATACACAAACAAAAATTTAACTGCCTTTCTCTCCTACACCCCACAACAGAGACAATCAACAAGCACACCAGCAAAAGATGCCTGCAAGTGCTACCAAGTGACTCAGACTCAGACTAGGTCAGTATACAATTATCATACTTGATATTCACCTAACTTCACAAATTGTATATCTTATATTGAAAAGCTGACAAATACACACAAAATAATGTTCATAAGGCATATTGTCCAGCAATGTACTTTATCTGCAAAACATGCAAGCATGCAAAATACAAATTATTAAAAATTTACATTCTCTAAAAAACAACACATGCACTCATACAAATGCAAATGTAAAAGAAAATTATACAAAGAGTTGTCAAAATAACAACCACAGATAAAGTACAATGTTGCACAGCAAACAAACACTGCATAAAATACAATACTATGAATATGACACCAGTAACAATTCTTTTCTTTGTTTCTTTCTCAGGAATGAAGACCCACGCTCCAGAAGATGTGAAACACCAGAAGACCACAAGAAGCATAAACACACAGCACCAAACAAAGAAGAAACAAGTACAACTAAAGGCACAAATGGACTAAAATAACAACTAGAAGAAGACAACACAGACCCTCTACCTTTTATATATTCTGAATATGCTAAACAGACTTACAGCCCTTTGATAATCAGCAACGGAAGAGTACTCTAACTGAAAAGGACTTACATGAAAGACAATACTGCAAATCTTATCTATGGCATATTGTCCATGGCTCAACAAAGAACAGTGCTACCATATTAATGGACTTAATAGTTAGCTCAATTTAAACTTTAAAAAACTTTCATGACTATCAACTTAATACTGTGCAAAGTTTAAAAATGACAAAGACACAATCTTTTTCATTCATTTTATTAGTGGCACAAAACAACTGATATCTACTAATAGTAATCTGTACTTAAGCAGTTACTTAAATACAGTACTTATAAATTTAAAATTTCACTGGTTACCAAAGACTTAACATACTACGGTGTTTGTTGTTTGACAGTTCTATTCACTAGATTTTTTCTGTGTTACAAAAAAGTTGTAAAATGTTCAATGTTTCCATAAAATACACTTTGCAAAATAAAACATTTGTTGCTAAAATACAAGCTTTATTCAGTTTAAATGCTGTTGGTCATGAAATGGTTAAAATATTGCAGTTATTATTAACATACTCTTTTTTCTATTGTTCAAACAATTAACGCACCTTAAATACTTCTATATGTATCAACTTTATGCAATAAATAGCAGTTTTTTTCATAAAACCAAATTATGGTGTTCTACTTTTCTTTACATTATACTGACTACTATAACTCTTATGCTTTAATTACTAAACTACTAATAATCCCAAAACATACATAGTATAAACAGAACATGACATGGCCCAACTGAAGATATTGTATTTATCTTCACTCGAGGCCAGTGACATCCAAGATATCTCACTCGTGGCTGGCACTCATGAGATATCATGATGAAGATGATTCTCTGGTTGGCTAAGGGCTACATCTCATATATATATATGTGTGTAGATATAGATATAGATATAGATATAGATATAGATATAGATATAGATAATGGGGGCTTGTTCACGCCCCTATGGTTAAGGTTCAATGGTCACTTCTATGTTAAACTGAAAATTTATTTTGCACTTTAATAACTTTGAAACCATTTGACTGATTTGTATGAACTTTGGCATGTGCCACCAGGGACTAAATATCTCTGTATGTTGCAAGTTTAATGCCTGTCAGATGTGTGGGTGCAGAGATACAGAGTGTCAATAATGTGAAAATTATCATTTTGTCAAATTCTTTGTCACAGCCGTTCTCAGAAACTGCTTGGGAGTTTGGTCTGAAATGTATAGGGTATATGGGGTTTGGCCACAGATGTGCCTTTTGAAGGTTTGGTGAAAAAAATTTTAATCCTTTCAAAAGTTATTAAATTTCAAAGTTTCCCATTATTTCCCATGGGAAAAGTAAGATGTCCTGCTTGAAACAACTTTTTTGTGCCGCAAATGCAGTACTTTTACCACAAGTGTGGAAATCTTTGTCGAGCTTCCACTATTTTGTTTTCAGTCAGCTAGGCAAACAAAGTTCAATTTCTCAAAAATACTTAGAGTTGGTAAACACCAGCAGTTGTGTTTATCTAATCAGGGTGCAAAGAGTTGGATTCTGGGGTCAGTTTTTGAAAATAAATGGCCAGACATTTCTGTATGTAATCTGTGGAATTATTT
This sequence comes from Neoceratodus forsteri, assembly GCA_016271365.2. Taxonomy (NCBI): domain Eukaryota; kingdom Metazoa; phylum Chordata; order Ceratodontiformes; family Ceratodontidae; genus Neoceratodus; species Neoceratodus forsteri. Next base: position 1,272,374,453 of record CM057453.1, read on the forward strand.
TACTGCAAATCTTGGTAAAGTTGTACCACAAAACATGGTTGTTGTTTTGCAATTTGTGAAAACACAGTTCCTTTTGCCACAAATTGTGAAAGAAGAAATTCGGCAAAGGTTAATTTTCCCACAACTTGCGACACAACAAATTTCCTATACTGTATATAACAGACCCATCAAACTCCATAAAATAATTCATAAAACTATAGGAACTATATGAGAAAGCCTCAGGATATAAAATCAATTGGCAGAAAAACATCAATATTAAAACTGAATACAGACTATAATTTATAACTGCTAGAAATTGCCCATGGCAAGAAAATATAAAAATACATTATCTAGGATTAAATCTAAGCAATACAGTAGAAAAATTATTTCAAAACAACTTTCAAATAGCATTAGAAACAATTCAAAATGAACTTAACACATGGCAACAATTACCTCTTACACTCATTTGAAGGGTCAATGTTATAAAAATGAAAATCCTACTGAAAATAATATATTTATTTCAAACTTTACCTATCCAAATCCCAACAGCATACTTTAATAATCTAAAAAAAACAGTATTAAACGTTATATGGAAAAAAGAAACCAAAAGTGGCTTATGAAAAATTAACACTGCCAGAAGAACAAGAAGGGCTGGCCCTACCTGATTTTTATAATTACTACTTAGCAACACAAGTAAGTACAATTTGGTACTGGTTAACACAAGAAGATTCTTCACTAATAACAACAAATATGGAAAAAAAACATTTATTTATACCCAGCCTTAAAACACCTATTATTCTCAAATTATTATATAAAAAAATACAAATAAACAGTAATAAAAAAGAAGGTAATTTAGGAACCAAATCACAATAGAATGTTGGCACAAAGCACATCAAAAAAATTAACCATAAAACTGGAATAACACCAGATACTCCAGTACACAACTATGTATACACACCATCAATAAATCAAACAACTTTCAAAATATAGCAACAGTTAGGAATCTATGAATTGAACCAATTATTCTCAAATGAAAAATTTAGAACCTTTGATCAAAACTCTGCACAAGAATAAGAGGGCATGATATGAAACTGAAGGGTGGAAACCTCAGGGCTAATGTTAGGAAGTATTTTTTCACTGAAAGGGTGGTGGAGCCATGGAACAACCTTCTAGCAGAAGTGGTGGATGCAAAAACAATATGGGGGTTCAAGAGTGCATGGGAGAGACATAAGGGTACCCCAGAGATGTGCAGAGCAGGACAGCCGCAGATCAAATAGGATCTGTGGCTGCAGCAGTGAGTAGATTTACTAGTTTACTAGGTTTACTAGGTAGTAAAGGACATAAGAAGGCACAAGGCTCATTGAGAATGTCTGCCACACTAGTGGGTCAAATTTTAAACCAGTATGTGTTTGTTATAAAAAGTATTATCCAACACTGTTTTAAAGATGTTAAACTCCTTAATATTAACAATTGGTGCTGGTAACTTGTTCCATATCTTAGCCACCCTTACTGTGTAAAAATGTCCTCTTTTGTTGGTATTTACACATGGAAGTAATAGTTTTTTATCTTGTGATCTTGCATTATTTGTGGATGAACTGAAGGTAAATCCAAAACTTTTTATAAGTTCATCAAATTGCAAGATTTTGTATAATAACAGGAGATCACCCCTTTGTCGTCTTATATAAAGCGGATGTAGCCCAGTCTCATTTAATCTCTCTTGGTAAGTCATAGATCTTAATCTTGGAACAATTTTGGTCATGGTCCTCTGTACTGTCTCAATCCCATTTCTGTCTTTCAGTAGATTTGGGTTCCAGAATTGGGATGCATAATCTACATGGGGTGGACATAAGTCCTATACAAAGGAATAACACATTGTTTGGTACGGATTGAAAAAGAACACCTTATCTTTGCAATTAGACTCATAGCTATTTTTGATGCGGCTGTACATTGGGGCAAAACATTAAGTTTGCAGTTCACAAGGACTCCTAGATCTCTCTTGAGACTGGAATTTCTTAAGATATTTTGGTTCAATATATAAGAATATTGAGTATTTTTGTTACCAAAGTGCATAGTTACATATTTATTGACATTAAAATCATACCATTTTGTAATGCCCAAAGTTTAATTTTCTCCAAGTCCTCTACAAGAGAAAAATGGTTTGACAGGTTGTTTACCTGCCCTCCCAGCTTAGCGTCATCCGCAAACTTAATCAAATTATTATGTAGGTTATTACCCATATCTGAAATAAAAAGGTTAAACAACACGTGGCCCCAGACCGATCCCTATGGTACATCACTGGTGACATGTCCTTCACTAGATAGTTTATTGTTTACATGGACACATTGGTGTCTGTCATATAACCATCCATAAATCCATCTAGTAAGACTATTGTCTATACCCATGACTTTTAACTTGATGATTAATACATTATGGGGCACCCTATCAAAAGCTTTTGAAAAGTCTAAGTACATTACATCAGATGGTACACCTTTATGCAGGTTTTCACCAATATTATAATAAAAAATTTTTAGATTCATACAGCAAGATTTTTGCTTGGTGAAGCCATATTGTGGTAATCATATAATGTATTAACTGTTATAAAGTCCTTCAGTCACGTTTTAATGAGCTTCTCCATAACCTTGCAGCAATGTGAGGTTAGGCTGATTGATCTATAGTTTTCAAGCAGCCCCCTGTCCCCTTTTTTAAATATAGGAACCACAGCAGTGGTCCTCCGGTCATAGGGAATATATCCTTCTTTCAATGATAGATTATGGATAGTAGACAAGGGGAGAGAGATTGCACAAGCTGTATTTTTCAAAAACTTGGGACTAATATTATCGGGTCCTGAGCTAGCATTAGAATTGACTCTATTTAACTCAAAGAAAACATCCAGCTGTGTGTGAAAAACGTAATGTTGTTAGGGTCGACATTAATGTGCTGATTAGTGTCTGTTTTGGGGGAGAAAACTGAACAGAAATAATCAGTGAAACTGTCAGCCATTTATTGGTCATGCTCTAGCAAGTCATTATTATTGTTATATAGAGGAAGGCTAATTAAGGGGTAATGTGAGGAAGTTCTTTTTCATAGAAAGGGTGGTGGATGCATGGAACGGCCTACCTCAGGAAGTAGTGGATATGAATACAGTGCAGGGCTTCAAACAACCATAGGATAAGCATGAGGGAGCAATACAGATGAGTATGACTAGATAGGCCATTGACAGAGTAAAGGCCTATGGCACATTCATAAGGTAGAAAAGGAAATGGGCAGATTAGATGGGCCTTGCAGTGCTTATCTGCCATCAACTTCTATATTTTTATGATTCTATGTTTCTATGTTGATTGGCCCTATCGTTCTTACAGTTGTTCTTAAGTTACTATTAATGTATGAATACAGTAGCTTGGGGTTCTTGCTATGAGCTATTCTAAATTCTAAACTGATTTTGGCTTGCTTAATTAGACTCTTTAATGTCGCAACTGACTTCTTATAGGCTAAAACATTTTCATTTGATGTGTTTGTGTTAAGTTTTTTGAAAGCCTTTCGCTTTTTCCTGATTTGTTTTTTTATAGCAGTATTTAACCAAATAGGAACTCAACCTTTGTTGTTATAGTTTGTCTTTGTTGGGATATAGTCAGATTCAATTAGGCAATCGTCTCCTTAAATTTCATCCAGGCTGTTTCAGTTGTAAGTCCACTGAATATCATGTCCCATTTTATATTATTTAGTATGCTATTGATGGTATCAAAATTAGCCAAATTATAGTTTTTAATTGTAGTCAATCTCATGGTTGGGTCCTTAGTTATGGAGAGATGACTCAGAACCTTATTGTGGTTGCTACTGCCTAATGAATTAGTCACTCTAATGTTTGAGAAGTGTTCATGAATATTTGTTAGAATTAGATCTAAAATATTGTTACTACAGGTCAGTTCATCTACTAGTTGTTCTAACCCATTTTCTGAGCAGCAATCCACAAATGATTATTCAGTTATTGTAGTTACCTTGTTAGTTGACCAATCAATAGCTGGCAGATTAAAATCCCTCAATATGATCGTGTCATCAAATTCAGATGCTAGTGTGAGTTCTTGTAACAGAGCATTAGTATATGCTTCAGATGAATTGGGTGGTCTATAACAACAACCCAATAATACTTTGGCTCTACCATGTAAAGATACTTTTACCCATATAGTTTCTAATTTAACATCAGTATTAATGTCAAAGTGGTGGGCCATAGTAGAAATGTCATTGTTGATGTAGATGCATACACCTCCACCCTTTTTTAAAACTCTATCTCTGTGGTAAAGTCTATACCCCTGGATATCCATAGACCATTCATTGGTTGAATCCCACCATCTTTCAATAATTGCCATTATATTCCAAGTAGCTATTTTCAACCTTGCAGGCATTTTTTTTAATTACTTAATTTATTATTACTCTTCCTATACCTAGTGGTTAACTTAATAATTACTAGTAAAAACATATAGGAGTCTTGGGACCATTTATTTAAACTAATACAAAAGTAATAATTAAAGCCAGTTGCCCTTCCTACTTCCCAATTCCATTGGGGCCCTAACAAGGGCACCTAAATCCCCCTCCCCCATAATAACAGAGATGGAACGTAAAAGGACTAAGAAATAGAATTAAAATAAATAAAGTTATTACCTATATGGAAAGGAAAAAAATAAATTGTATATTAATGCAGGAAACACATTTCCAGGAGAGAGAGGATTTCAAAAGCGATGGGGACCTGGGGTTTACTCAAAATTCAACCAGTTATCATGCAGTGTGACAATTTTTTTTTCATAAGAAGGATTTTTTCGGTTATACCAGTGGTGGATAAACTTTTAACGGATACACATGGTAGATATGTAATGATTGAAATTACTTTAGGAATGAAAAAGTTGACTGTGGCCTCAGTCTATGGCCCTAATAGTAATAGCTGCAGTTTCTTTTCCGAATTCTTTCTACGGCTAACAACATGTAGATCCCCTTATGTTATAGTGTTTGATTTCAATTTGATTTTGAGGAATGAAGATCGGACTTCTAACACAAATGACCAATTTAAATCATCTATTAAAGTAATAAATAAATATAAGTGAGATCTGAAACTGGCAGATCATTGGGTAGAATCAGCAAAAATAAAGAAGTTCTCTTTTTTTTTCAGCTAGGCACCAGGTATATTCAAGAAATAATTTTTTTATTGGTTTCTGAAACTGACTTATTCTACCAAAAAGATAGATTACCCGGGAATATTGATCTCAGATCATTCACCATGTGTAATAGAAATTCAAATATTAAATAATGGGGTGCCTTATGTATGGAAAATGGATATGTTCCTGCTGAAATTACATACTAACCAACATGTTTTTCAAAGAGACATAGTGTGGTTCTTTGAACAAAACCAAGAAAAAAACACTTCTTTGTGAATATATGGGAATCCTTTAAGTTATGGGTTCATAGTACTTTTCAGCAGAATAAGAACAAAAAAAATTAAGTTGGAACACACACCAGATACAATTGGAAAATGAGGTCCAACTTTTAGAACAGCTGCATGCTACTACTGCAGATATTCAGATATATAATAAGCTGGTAAAAAAGAGAATGGAAATAAATGATTTGATAACAGAAAAAGCAGAACATCAGTTCTTAAAGACCAAAGCCAATTATTATATATCATCAGATAAACCATTAAAATTAATGTCATGGTAGCTGAAAAAAGATCAAGAACAAATTAATATCATACAGATTCAAGATGAGCAAGGTAATATCTTTATTGATCCAAAACAAATAACTAAAATATTTTCGGATTATTATCAGAAATTATATACTTCTGAAATAAACATAGTAGAAAACCCAGTAGAGGAATTATTGCAAAAGATCCAAAGCAAACAAATGAATGATATAACTAAATTAAAGTTAGATGAGTTAATTACACAGACAGAGGTGAGGGACGCTATAGAAAAATTATCAATGGGGAAAGCACCAAGCCCTGATGGGTTTCAAATAGATTTTTATAAGAAGTTTAAGGAGACCCTGATTCCCTATTGACTAAACTCTTTATTGTCTGTATTACTTTAAGAAAAATTCCAAACTCATTTAAAGAAGTGACAGTACTCCTTTTTCATAAAAAAGGTAAGGATCCTAATAATTGCATTTCATATAGGCCTATATCATTACTTAATTCGGATTACAAAATTTTCACTAAAATATTGGCAATGAGGTTAGAAAACATATTACCTACTTTAATTGAACCAGATCAAAATGGGTTTATTAGAGGCAGAAGGATCATCGATAACTTAAGAAGGTCAATTAATATTATAGCCAATAACACTACATATGATTCAAGTCTCTTAGCGGTCAATGGGGAAAAGGCTTTCGACAGGATAGAGTTGATATTTATATTTGAATTATTGTCAAAAATGAATTTTGGTACTACATTTATTAATTGGATAAAATTGTAATATACAGCTCCAGAGGCTAACATTAAGATAAATAATTGTTATTCAGAAACAATACGGTTCACAAGAGGGATACAACAGGGTTGTCCCCTCTCACCCCTTTTGTTCGCCCTTTTAATGGAACCCTTGGCAATAGCAATTAGACAGGAAAACAAGATATCAGGAATAAAAATTAAGGGTGTTGAACGTAAAATAAGCCTTTGTGCAGATGATACATAGATACATAGATACATAGACAGTGTCGGCAGATAAGGGCCTATGGCCCACCCAGTCTGCCCATTTGAGCTTGTAAGTTCAGTTTGTTTTCCTAGAAGTCTGTTGCACCTTACCCCTGACCTCCAGAATTCCTTTATGTCTATCCCATGCATTCTTAAATCCCGTGATTGTTCCAGCCCCCACCACTTCCTCTGGCAGGGTGTTCTACTTGTCCACCACCCGTTCTGTGAAGAAATTCTTTCTCATGTTTCCTCTGAATCATCCTCCCTCAACTTCATCCCATGCCTCTAGTCCTGGAACATCTTTTCAGCTTAAAATAGTGTTTTCCTGCACACTGTTCCTCCCTCTAAGATACTTGTATGTCTCTATCATATCCCTCTCTCCTCCTCTCCTCCAGGGAGTACATGTTCAGTTCCTTCAACCTGTCTTCATAGGACTTGTGATGCAATCCATGCACCATCTTTGTTGCCCTCCTCTGAACCTTCTCTACCCTGTCTATGTCTCCACGTAGGTATGGTCTCCAGAACTGTACACTGTACTCCAGGTGGGGCCTCACTAGTGTCTTGTATAGTGGAATTATGACCTCCCTTTTCCTACTGGTAATGCCTCTGCCTATACATCCCAGCATCCTATTTGCTTTACCTGCTGCCTTGTCACACTGTTTCCCTACCTTGAGGTCATCAGAGATGATAACCCCAAGATCCCTTTCCTGATGCACTTCTGTTTTTGTCTGATCCTTCTGTCTGTTTAACACAATTTCTTAAACTTTCAAACTGCTATGGGAAGGCATCAGGATATAAAATTAATTGGCAAAAATCCCTTATTCTAAGGTTAAATGATGATTATAATCTTCAAATACCAAAGAATTGCATCTATGAACAAGCTGACACTATTAAATATCCAGGTGTTGTTCTCACAAAACAATATGATCAGCTATATAAGGCTAATTTTGAGCCATTACTTAAAGATGTTAAGAATGATTTGGATGGTTGGATTTATCTGCCCATTAATTTAATTGGAAGAATAAATGTAATTAAAATAAAAACCTTACCTAAATTATTATATATTTTTAGGGTAATTCCGATCATAATTCTAATGCTTGTTTTTTTGGGATTCTTTAAAGAAAATAATTCTAAATTTTGTTTGGAATAAAAGAAAGCCTAGAATTGCATATAAAAATTATTATTGCCAGTAGAGAAAGGGGGACTTGCACTTCCTGATTTTAGGAATTACTATTTAGCAGCAAAAGCATCTGAAATTTGGTACTGGTTAAAGGGAGAGGAAAATCAGTATTTGGTAACTAAAATGGAACAAGAAATGCATAGCTATAAAGCACTTAGACAACTTTTATTTTCAGGTTATTATGAAAGTAAAACCTTATGGGAAATATATAATCCTGTAACTAAGGTTACTATCTCATGTTGGCAGGAATTGCATAAGATAATGAAAATAAAGATACCAATTACTAAATATACTTCTATAGCTAATAATTATTATTTTTTTCCTTCTATTAACAATGCATCAATATATTTACAAAATGTATGAGAACATATGGCTTCCATTGTATAATCAAATCCAAGTAGGAGTAAATAAACTTTAAAAGTAGCAAGATAATTATTAATTATTTAATTTATAGAAACATTATAAAATTTAAGTAATCTTCCTAAGTTAATATTATCTGTATTTAATAAGAAGGAATATGGAGTCTTAGGTCCTTAGTTAAGAAGGAGGGAAATGATGATGATAGAGGGTTGGTTGTTTATCTTAGGGCCTCATGGTCTATGTTGATAACAGTAACCCTCATATTTATTCTGAACCTCAAAAAAAAAGTAATTATCATTATATCAACATGGTGAGATTTGCAGTATACTTATAGTTCTGCTAGGGAAATGGGCAGACTAGGTGGGCCTTATGGTCCTTATCTCCCAAGAGATTCTATGTTTAATTAAAAAATAATAATAATATTCCACTCGTACGTTTATTCAAATATATGCAAATTAAACATTACATTATAAAAACTAATGGAGATTTAATATTAAAAGATATGCCAATTTTAGAAGCCCTACTACAGAAAAAAGAAAATAAAAAAAATTATACCGTTATTATATGGAAACATTAACAATTGGAGTAGGACAGACTTTGCAAAACTAAAAATAAAATGTGTAAAGATTTACGGATACAGTAGAAATAACAAAAGAACTATGGGTGGAAATACTGAATACTCCAATAGCTAAAGTAAAATCCAACAAAATGCAACAAGTCCAATGTAATACTATACATAGAACATATTTCACTCCATCAAAATTACATAAAATAAACAATACAATAACAGAAGAATGCCCCAGATGCTCACACTCAATATGAACACTTATACATTTAGTACACAACTGTCCATACCTTACAAATTTCTGGACAAAAATCATCTCCATAGTAGAAAAGACAATAACATCGCAAATAACATTTACACCTTTACTGTCACTATTAGCCATACCACAATCTGCTCTGTAGATAGACACATATAAAAAATGTTATTACAATAGCTATGATTATGACAAAAAAGTGTATTTTATTGAAATGGAAGAACTCGTCTCCCCCCTCCACCCCCAGTCTTTGAAACCTAGATAAATTTCATGATAGATATCATGAAATTTGAAAGAATAGCATATATTAAAGAAGATGAAGACAATGTGTTTGAAAAAGTGTGGGCCTCATTTCATGAATTAATACAAAAAGAGTAAGAAAAATAGGGAAAACAATTAAGACATAATGAACTACTAAAAATAAGGGGAAACTAATGAAAACATAATCTATAATGCAGTATAGAAAGGCATAGATTCAGTTCTAGGACCCTTAGGTAGGTAGGGGGTTATAATGACAAAGAAATAGGTAATCTAAACTGATTTTGATTTTAATCCCAGTTGATGAAAATACCTAAATTTCTATCTGAACCTGAATCAAGGAAAATAGAGAGAGTGTATAGAAATTATGGGACTTGGGGAAAAAAAAAGGAAATAAGATCTTCAGGACTTGAGAAAAATGGATTGTCTGAGAGTGACAGTGAAAACTGAAAATGTATTGAAAGTTTCTAAAGTTGTTGCTGGCTTTAGACAAAAACCTGACACCCCAGGCACAACACTAGTCCAGCACAACAGCACCACACAGAAAGAGAAGGGGAAACAATTAACTAAACTCTAGGCAAAAATGTTAAAGTCCGCAGATGCAGAATACCAAGTAGAATATGTTTTTTTAAATGTTTGTTTCTTACAATAAGCAGCAGTACAAATCGAGTCAAATCTGAGCTGTAAACAACTGCAAGCAGCACAACTCTTCTGATCTGTTTCCTGCTGCAGTGTAACCATGTGATCTGTAGGTCACAGGGTGCAGCAACAGCACTGAATGACTCAGTCATTTTGCAAAGTTCAAATGAACCTCACCAGCAAAGTTGTAAATGTACAACTTTGTGAAATTGACAATACCTCAAAATTTGACGTCATGAAGTGTGAATAACTTCCTGAAGTTGTGGGAATTTGCAGACTTATTGCAGAGTGAAATTTTTTTATTTCGCACACCTCTAGTTTTAACAATGATTTCAAAAACTGACTGGGGCTGCAGTGTGAACACAAACTATTATAAGCTCTGTTAAACCAGTTTAAGCAGTACGGTGTACACAGGGCCATAGTCCCTGTCTCCTTATGGAATAATCTTATTCCCACAGCTCACCCAGTTTTAACATAGAAATTGACAGCAAAAAGGATCACTAAACCCACCAAGTCAGCCTATTTTCCCTACTTGCTGCAAAAACCACAGACCCTACTTGATCTCTGGCTTTATTCTCTTTCCTATCACTAGGGTTCCCCTATGCCTGTCCCATGCATTTTTGAATTCCCCTATAGCCCCCACCACCTCCACTGGGAGGCTGTTCCATGCACCCCCCCCACCTTTTCCATGAAGAAATACTTCCTCACTTTACCCCATAGTCTATCCCCTTCTAGCCTCATGTCACATCTCATCATTGTAGAACATCTCTTTTTTCTGAAAGGTGCTACCCTCCTGTACCTTATTTATGCCCTTGAGACATTTGAAGATCTCTATCATATCCCACCCCCCCAGGTATATATATTATGGTCCTTCAGTCTCTCCTCATATCACATTTGCTGCAGATCCTGTTACCATTTTTTGTTGACCTTCTCTGAACTGCTCTACCCTGTCTATGCCCTTATAGAGATGCAGCCTCCAGAACTGGACACATACTCCAGATGGGGCCTCACCAATGATTTGTGCAGTGGCATCATCACCTCCTTTCTTCTGCTGGTGTTACCACTCCCTATGCACCCTAGTACCTCACTAGCTCACCCCACAGCTTTGGCACATTGTTTGGCCACATTTAGGTCAACTGATATGATTACCCCCAGATCCCTTTCCTGTTTGGTGGCCGTCAGTATCTTCCCCATCGTGTAAGCCTCCACTGTGTTCCTGTGCCCCAAATGCATAATTCTGCACTTCTTTGCATTAAATTATAGCTGCCACACTCTTGACCATTCTTCTAGTTTACCTAGGTCCCTCCTCATTTTCCTCCCCCCTCCCAGAGTGTCTACCCTGTTGTAGATCTTAGTGTCATCTGCAAAGAGTCTTACCTTTCCTTCCAGCCCCTTCACAATGTAACTTATGAAGACATTAAATAGGAATGGCCCCAGAACTGATCCCTGTGGCACCCCACTGGTCACCCTCCTTTCCTTGGATTGAGTTCCATTTACCACCACCTTCTGTGTTCTATCCCTAAAACAATTTCTAGCCCACTTTACCACCTTCATATTCATTCCCAGGCTGCCTAGCTTGTTTACAAGCCTCTTATGTGGAACAGTGTCAAAGGCCTTGATGAAGTCCAGGTAGGCCACAGCCACTGCCTCCCCCCCGATCCACTTCCATGGTCATCCAGTCAAATAAATCTATCAGATTTGTTTGACATGACTTTCTTACTATGAATCCATGCTGCCATTGGATTCTGTGCTCTGCTGGATTCAATATGTTCTACAATCCTTTCTTTTACCAATGATTCCATTATTTTCTCCACCACTGAGGTCAGGATGACTGGTCTATAGTTTCCAGCCTCTTCCCTACTCCCACTTTTGTGAGGAGGGACTACTGTATATCTGCATTCCTCCAGTACTCTGGAATCACTCCTGTTTCAAGCAATTACTTGAACAGAGCTGCCAGTGGAGCTGCCAGCACCTCCCTGAGCTCACTCAATATCCTTGGATGCACCTCATCTGGCCTCATTGCCTTGTTCACATTTAGATTTGTGAGTTCCTTCAGGACTCTCTCCTCCAAAAATGGACTAGTGTCCAACTCCCTTCTTCAATGCTCCTGTTTCTTTTCTGTGGCTCCTTGCATTCATCTTCCTCTGTGATCACTGAACAAAAGAATTTGTTCAGGATGTCTGCTTTTTCCTGGTCCACCTCCACCCAACTCCCACCTCCCACATCCCTTCTTAGCCTTATCATCTCTGCCTTGTCTTCCTCTTTTCATTTACATTCCTGCAAAATGTCTTGTACCCTTTCTTTACTGCCTGAGCAATTTTCTCCTCTGTTTGTTCCTTTGCACTCCTTACTGATTTCCTTTCCTTCCTCTCTTTCTCCTGATACACATTCCTATCCTCCTCCCTCAGTGTCTTCTTATATCTCCTAAATGCTAACTTTTTTGTCCTTATCTTCCCGGCCACCTCTTTTGAGAACCATAGCGATCTCTTTTTCCTCTTGCTTTTGCTCACTTGCCTGATGCAGAGGTTTGTTGCCTTCACTATGCCCCTTTTAGCTTTGCCCACTGATCCTCCACTCCACCCAATCCTCCCTCCCTGCCAGGGCATCCCTAAGGCATTCACCCATTTTCTTAAAATCAACCTTCATGAAGTCCAGGACCCTTGTCCTTGTGCAGTTCAATTCTGCAACAGCTCTTATACTGAACCACACTGTATGGTGATCACTGGTCCCCAGGTGGCCTCCCACTGTGATGTCTGCAACACTGCCCCATTAGTTAGTACAATATCCAGTATTGCCCCATCATGAGTGGGCTCCCTTACTAGTTGCCTTAGGAATGCACCCTGCAGGCAGTCCAGGATGTCCCTACTTCTAGCTGAAGCTGCAGCTGTGTGGCTCCAATCTACATCTGGCAGATTGAAGTCCCTCACCAGCAGTACCTCCCCCTTATTTGCCATCCTTTGGATTGCTTCCACCAGAACCTTATCCAACCCCCTTATGCTGGAGGTCTGTAGATCACACCAGTTCAAACAGCAGCTCCATTCTCTGTCTCTAGCATGACCCACAGTACCTCTGCCCCTTCCTGTATTCCCCGTAACTCTGTCACTTTTATGCTTTCCCTCACATAACACACCACTCCTCCTCCTCCTTCCTTTTCCACCCTGTCCTTCCTTAACAGAGTATAGCCTGGTATGGCTATATCCCAATCATGATTCTTAGTGCACCATGACTTGGTAATGGTGACAATATCTAGATCAGCCTCTGCCATAATGGCCTCTAGGTCCAAAATTTTATTTCCCAGACTTCGACTATTTGTACACATGGCCTTTCAGATTTTGCTACTACCCTGCTTGTCAACCCTCCTTTTTCCCTTTGACCCTCTTTTCTTGCTCCATCTGCTCTCATTCCCATCTCCTTTCATTAGTACCATTTCTTTTCTTATTAAAAGGTACCCTTGGGGATTTCTCTCCATTAGGATTCTCCCTACTGACTACTTCAGCCCCTTTGGTGGGGGGACAGTTAACTTTTTGTAGAGAGCTTTAATGAAAATGAAATTAATTTGCAATTTTCGTCCAAGATTGAGAGTGAAAAAAATTATTTTTTGGATCTAACATTGATAGCTTCTATAAATGGCCTAATTGAAACTTCTTGTTTTAGGAAGGCCTCTGCAGGTCATTCTGTTCTGCACACAGGTGGTGCACATCCACCATTTCTTATTAAATCAGTCATCTATGGGCAGTTTTTAAGGCTCAAAAGAAACTGATCAACTGAGCAGACTTTTGAACTTCAAGCAGAACAAATGTTGCAACATTTTTGTGAAAGGGGATATGATACAGGATATTTGCACAGAGCTTTAGAAAGGGCACGATCACAAGACAGGGTCACTCTTTTGAGACCAAAAACCAAGAAAATACAGACAAAATGAATTTTGTATTGGAATACAATTGTATTTCTCCAAAAGTATAAAACATCTTGTTTAAGCATTGATCACTTCTTGAACACTGCAGTGTACATAACCTCTTTGCAGCTAGCCCAAGTGTCACCTTTAGTAAGGCAAAGAATATAGGAGATGTAATTTTGAGTAGCCACTGCATTCCTGATAGACTGGACTCACATACATGGTTACCAGAATGACCAACTGGATGCTTTAAATGCAGTCATTGTACCACTTGTAAACATGTAGTTAAAGAAAAATAATTTCAACATCCGACAAAAGAAATTTCGTTAACAATTTTTGATTTTGTAAAATGTTCCACTAACTACATTGTTTCTATAGCACAGTGTCCTTGTAACTTATTGTACATTGGACATGCAATTAGAAGTGTGAAGGAGAAATTCCTAGAACACATAATGACATAAGAAATATTAGTCTGGAGTCATCTGTAGCTGTGCACCATATGAATTCATGTGATAGTAATCCAAGGTTTCTTAGGTTTACCATACTGGAATATTTAAAGCCTTTACCAAGAAAAGTTGATTGAAGGCAGGTCCTATTGCAAAAAGAGTCCAAATTGATATTTACTTTAGTCACATTATTCCTATAGGGTTTAAATAAGGATTTAGATTTGAGTGTTTATTTGTAAATTCGCTATTTTTGATTTTTGTCCCCTGGTAGGTACTATTGTTCAGATTTAGTAAAAATGTCTGTATTCAATATTTTCATGCATTTTATGATGTTTTCTGCCATGGCTCATATAAAGCAGCAGAGGTTTTAAGAACAGTATGTATTAAATCAATATGGAATGTCACTAATGCTGTTGATTGCCTTTTGGCAGATCACACTGAAAGTTGTGTAATATAAAAATAAGATTGAAACCTTTTCCTCACTGCTGTTTTCACTTACAGTGTAAGATTTAATTATAATGTTTAATGAATTTAGATGTGGATTAGCAAAAAGCAGCTACCCTAATTAAAAAAAAAAGAAAAAAAGAACTTTGAGAAGTTGATGATGACTTTTTTGAATAATTTTAAAAAATATACCTGAAGCTTATTTATGTATAAGTATATGTATTGCACTGTTAGTGTTTTGAGCTGTGACATTTCTTTGGTAATTTTAAAATGTATTTTTCACATGCTGGAGATTATTGTATTGTAATTTGATTTTCATTGGTTGACACATTTATCTTTGAAATATGTCACCTGCACTTTGATTATTTAAGATTGCACTTTCTGGTGTAACTCCACCACCCTATGAAGAAGGCCTTAGCCCTCGAAGTGCAGAGGAACCACTGTATGTTCTAATAAATTTATTTCTTTTGCATTTACTTGTCCAGATTTTTGCTCCTGTATGTATCGCTGCTTTTTCTTTTTTTTTTCTATTATTTATTTATGGTGCTTTTCCCCTGTAT
Organism: Neoceratodus forsteri; assembly: GCA_016271365.2. Classification (NCBI taxonomy): domain Eukaryota; kingdom Metazoa; phylum Chordata; order Ceratodontiformes; family Ceratodontidae; genus Neoceratodus; species Neoceratodus forsteri. Next base: position 1,272,389,702 of record CM057453.1, read on the forward strand.
TTCCTGTCCCCCCACCCTCGTGTCCCAGGTGTGAGCGCATGTGTGTGGAGGCATCCACATGCTGTGCACTGTGGGATGGCTTACCCTACCAGTTGCCTGACACCCACCAGTGCCACCACCGAACCTCCACCTGGTGATGGCAAGACTGCGGGAGAGTGACCCCTCCTAGGAGAGAAAAGCCACTGCTCAATCCTGCTTCCACCCTCCCCCATGCCAGCACCCAATAACCCAAGGTCATTCCCAAACCCATGTCGCCGGCGTGACGTGAGGTGTGGCATCCAGCACCTCAACCCTCAGCACCACCTGGCTAGCTGTATCACTGCTTTTCTGTGTGTTTCTGTGCTTGGTTTGCTTTCAAGAGTGCAGATCCACAGAAGACACTGGTTAGTGCATGAGTTCTGTGTATTTAAATGATTTTGGCTTGGCATCCTACAAACACGGCTACAGTGAACAGTTTCTCACCCTACAGCATTTTACCAATTCCGGACAAATGTTTGCACTTTTAGCACAAATAGTAAGTGCGACTGGTGATAACTTTAAGGTTGCTTATCTCATCTTTGGGGGTTGCCACATGGACATACATTTTGGTTATTTTTCCTGACACTCTGTGGTATACCAGGGTGTTTATTCACTCAGAGAACCTCTATAATTGAAGTTTATCAGTAAAGCAAATAAATTGAGCTGCTCATGTTCCTCACCAAATTTTGCTCACACACATCCTTTTTAAAGGGACATGAAATTCAATGTTTGAAGCTTAAAGCCTGAAGTTTGAAAATTGGCTGCAGCTTGGACTGCAGCCTAGCATTGTCAGCAATAATTAATTGCACTCCTCCAGCTGGGACAAGACGAGCAAGGTGAGAGATCAGGAAGAGCTTACAAGTTCAGAAGAGGAGAATGATGATATCGAGGAATTATCAACAGACAATGAAGTGTCTTGCTTAGAGTCACTGCAAGAAAGAATAAAAAGATGCCAGATATGGAGACAACCTCCCTCTGCAGATGTTACATTAGGTGAACAACAAGACAATATTACTGAATTGAGATCAGTTTTCGCGAAACTTGAAAAACTTTTAAAACCAGAACTATCACTATACTATAGTATTGATAGACTAGAGGAAGAGTATTTAACCAATAAGAGGGTTCCTCGTGGTCTCCGTTTGAACATGAAACCTACCATGGGGATTGAAAATTTTAAGCATAAAGCTGAATGGGAAAATGCATTCAGAGTGTGTTCAGATGAAGTAATTAGAATTCTAATAAAAGTAGACAAAAATAACTATGACAAAATAAAACAACTGATTGAAACCACACACAAGGATTTAGAACAATTTAAAACTTATCCTTTGTTCAAAACTAAAGAAAGAGAGTTGAATAAGAACATAGACTCATATGAGAAAGAAATTATTAAATGAAAACAAACAAAGCATGAAAGAGATTTAAAAGACTACACTTTCGGACAGGTCTTTGTATGTGACAGGCCAACACGCTTCACCAATAGAGGCCATAACTCAAGTCGAAGCCAGTCCAGAAATAGATGAAGCCGGGGATGTAGTGACTCAAGAAATTGGAGACAAAACAAAGGAAAAAATAAAAACAGAAATGCTAATAGAGGGAACACAGATGGACAAGTGGCAGAGACCCCCAGGAAACAAAGTTGTTAATATCACAGGGCACTGAACAACCTGTACTGAGTACATCTGCTAATAAAAAAGTGTTTTTCTTTAGAGAAAAAGACCACAGAACATGCAGAAAGACAAGGAGCAAATGACGCAGAAAAAATACAACAAAAGATAAAACCAAACAAACAACGCGGTCTGCCAATCCGAAGAGCAGGAAAAAGAAATCTTGAACTTTAGTGTGTGTACATTTAATGAAGCTGAACTGAATGTTCTCCAAAAAGGTTTTTCTTTTGTGCCCCCCCCTAAAGTTAATAGATTTATGTTGCAAGTAGAACTGTTCAAAATATATTTGGAAAAAATAAATCTTACTTTCTTTTTTGCAGCAAAAAATATGGGGGTTGGGGCAGTGTTTTTTAACTGATGTAAACCAAGGAAAAAGAAATCTTGAACTTAAGTGTGTATACATTTAATGAAGCTGAACTGAATGTTCGCCAAAAAGGTTTTTCTTTAGTGCCCCCCCAAAGTTAATAGATTTATGTTGTAAGTAGAACTGTTCAAAATATATTTGGAAAAAATAAATCTTACTTTCTTTTTTGCAGCAAAAAATATTGGGGTTGGGGCAGTGTTTTTTAACTGATGTAAACCAAGAATTAAACCATGTGGATCTTGGGGAGTTAATGAATATTATGCACTTTTGTGGTACCACAGGAGATGTGGAATCTAATCTTCTTTGCATCTCCTCAGGGCCTGAACAATTAAATATGCTATAACTTGATGATTTTGACTTCCAGGGTGAATAACATAATTGGAAATGGTACAACTGATTAATTAATTTGCCTTAATAGAGGTTCTGAGTTTAGATCAAAGTCAACCTTTTGTCCAGGGGCTTTTGACCCAGCAGTACAGATGTACCACCATGTTGTAATGAAAGAGATAGATACTCTATTTCAAAAAAAGATGTTATGATACAAGTGCTAACCTTTCAGTGTCTCAAGATGAAGCACTTCAACAGCTGAAAAGTCTTAAACATGTTATATTCAAACAAGCCAAAAGAGGCAATAATGTAGTGCCCTTGATAAGGAAGACAATAAAGCTGAAATAGTCAGACTTCTTTCGGAAACAGGGACCTATATTACTCTAAATGAAGATCCTACACTGTAGTTTCAGAATGAGCTTTTCTACATGAAATATGAGGCTGCTGGAGGGGGTTATAACTGTGAATGAAAGTAGATTTTTGTAGATCGAACATCCAGTGATACCTACCTTCTATTATTTACCAAAAATACATAACAGTTTTGAAAAAAAATGGTGACCCATCGTCTCAGGCATAGGATCATTAACTGAGAATCTTTACCATTTTTGTGATTTTTTTCTGCAACCTTTGATGCTTAAACTGTCATCTTATACTAGGGATTATTTACACATACTAGAAAAACTGGGTGGATTACAATGGCAGAGTGACTTTATCTGGATCACAGTGGAAATAAATTCATTGTATACCTACATTCCTCACCAGTTTGACATGGAGGCTTTAAAATTCTTTCTAGACAACACAATTTACCAGGAACGCCCCCCCCCGACAACATTTTTTGAAGGGGCAGTAGAAGTCATTTTGCACCGTAATAATTTTTTATTTAATGGAAGATACTACTTACAAAATATGGGGACTATAATGGGTGTGACTGTCACTCCCATTTATGCAAACTTATATTTGGGGTGGTGGGAGAGCAGGTACATCTTTAATATGGGTAATCAGGATTCAGAAAAAATCAAATTTAGGAGTCATTACATAGATGGCTTGCTTATTATATGGCAGGTAACAAAAGAGGAAGCACAACTTTTTGTTGAGAGCTTTAATGAAAATGAAATGAATTTGCAATTTTCATCCAAGACTAGAAGCTGAAAAATGTATTTTTTGGATCTAACATTGACAGTTTCTACAAATGGCCTAAATGAAACCTCTTGTTTTAGAAAGGCCACTGCAGGTAATTCTGTTCTGCACGTAGATGGTGCACATCCACTGTCTCTTATTAAGTCAATCCCCTATGGGCAGTTTTTAAGGCTCAAAAGAAACTGTTCAACTGAGCAGACTTTTGAACTTCAAGCAGAACAAATGTTGTAACATTTTTATGAAAGGGGATATGATATAAGAGATTTGCACAGAGTTTTAGAAAGGGCAAGATTACAAGACAGGATCACTCTTTTGAGACCAAAACCCAAGAAAATACAGACAAAATGAATGTTGTATTGGAATACAATTATATTTCTCCAAAAGTAAAAAACATCTTGCATAAGCATTTGTCACTTTTTGAACACTGCTGTGTTCCTAACCTCTTTGCAGCTAGCTTAAGAGTAACCTTTAGTAAGATAATGAATATAGGAGACTTAGTTTTGAGTAGCTACTACATTCCTGATAGACTGCGCTCATGTACATGGTTACTAGAATGACCACTTGGATGGTTTAAATGTGATCAGTGTACCGCTTATAAACACGTGGTTCAAGAAAAATCATTTAAACATCCAACAAAAAAATTTCTGTAATAATTTTTGATTTTGTAAACTTTTCCACTAGCTACATTGTTCATGTAGCACAGTGTCTTTGTAACTTATTGTACGTTGGACATACTATTAGACGTGTGAAGGAGAGATTCCTAAAACACATAAGGGATATAAGAAATAATAATTTGTAGTCATCTGTGGCTGTGCACTATGGACCCTATTCATGAAGGGTGGCCGCTACGTGTGAAACCATTGTAAAAGCAGGAGTGCAGCTGCGAACCTCATACCCAAATCAAAATATGTGGTATGCACAGCACAGCCTGACACCCCCCCAGGAATCCAGTGCAGTGACAGAGGAGGAGCACAGCTACATGCAGGGGTGGGAGGGAGCCAGCACAAGATGTTGAGAATGCCCTTTGACCCCACCATATAAGGAGATGCTGAACCACAACATGCCAGCGATATGCACAGTGTGGAAGAGAGATGTCCATGGAAAACAGCAGTAGCAACCGTGCACCTGAGGAGCGTGTGGGGACAACCACCACGCACTCAACAGGTACCGCCGGTGAACACGGTATGGGTGTGGGTGGCTGTGGGAGGAGGCAGTGTTCCCTGAACCTCATGGGAGCACAGTTGGACATCCTCATTACTGAGATCTGCCAGCACTTTGACGTGCTGTTCAGGTGGAGGTCACTGGGCCCCCCAGCCGAGACCAAGACCCGTATATGTCTGGATCTGCAGGCAGCAATCAATGTGCCAAACTGGAGGCACACACTGGCAGCCATCAAGCACAAGTGGCATGACATCCAGTCCCAGGTAAAGAGACAGCTGAGCAAGGCACGGCAGTCACAGGGCACCACAGGAGGAGGGGAGATGGACAGCCGACCCCCTGACCCACCACTGATGCCCATTAAGCAGCAGGTGGTGGACACAACAAGCGACGTCCTCATGGACGGCAAGTCAGACCGGCTGGATAGCATGCCAGGAAAGTGCTATGAGGGGCGCACAGAGCACAACCACAGTACTGTTGTATGGCAACGGTCACTGACCACCTGTCATGCTCCACTCCACAGTGCAGGATGATGACAATGCAGTAGAGGGACCATCCTGCATGAGAGGAGGAGGAAGAGGGCCACCGAGGGCATGCAGCAAAGGTAGGTAATGTCAGTAACACAGGTCATGTCACTGCCCATGACCAACACACAGGTGCACTAACCAGTGTTCCCCCATCCCACATACAGGGACACAGCAGCATGGAACCAGGGACACACAGGAGGAAGACACCCAGCAGTCTGCCACACCCAAAGACCACCACAGTGGGGACAGGGGATGGACCCCAGAGCGGCAGCCACCGGAGGATGAGAGCAGCCATGGCACATGTCAGCACACACAGGTGACTGATGATGGGGAGACACAAGAGAGCAGTGATGGTGCAGAGCAGCCATTGTCCAGACTGGACCACAGCAGTAAGGGCATCTCCATCCCCCCTTGTGGACAGCTGCACCATGACCGCAGGCACATCAGCACCCTTCTCACCACCTGGCATACAGGACCCAGACACTGGTGCCTCCAAGGGCTCTCCCCCACAAGGCACTACAGACAGGGCACCAGCAGCTCCCTCTTAGCCAGCTATTACCCCAACCTCCGCTGGCTGGAGTGGGATCACCTGCAGAAAATCAGGGAGTGTATGAAAGCTGTGCACCACCTCACTGAGGTCATAGCATGGTCTGTGTGGATGCAGGACTGGCTCACAGAAGGTGTGGCCATGGGCATGAGGGCACAGGAATGGATGGCAGTGGCAGTGGCCACAGGGGTGCATACCCAGGAATGCCTGGTGGATGAGGTGGCCATGGGGGTAGAGGCACAGGAGCAGACTGTGGACTCCCTCCTTGCCATAGCCACCCACTTTACTACTCAACAGGGATGCCCTGCCACACCTGCCATGGCAGCACCCATGACACTGGCCAGTGCAGCTGATCCCATGCCTGTAGAACCACAAGTGAGGCATGACAGTGCCAGACAGTGTCCTCAACCTGCAGCAGGTGACATTGGGCCAGAACCCAGAACTAGGAAAGCAACACATCAAGTGCACCATGTACAGGCATCACAGGGTGCTACACAGCCAGTGGGCGTGGCCCGCCACACGACAGCAGACAGAAGTGTGCATGGCCGTGGTGGGCACCATTTGAGGCCAGAGACACAGTAAGGTGGTGCGGATGGCTCACACATGCACATGACTGCCACAGACACACCACCAACCCCCACCATCGCAGCACACATGCTGGTCAGTTATGACACTCCATGGACCAGCGTCACCTGGGGAGGGCACTGAGTGCTGATGCCACAGGCTTGCACTGTGCAACACCCTGGCACACACCCCCCATGCAGTAAGCACATGGTGAAATGCACTACTCACAGTGATGTGCCCTCATTGTGGCCCATAGCACACAACCCACATGAAGTGCGCATGACAGACTGCATGTGTGGTGTGCATGCTGGTGGCATGTCATATCCGCAGCCACACCATGGCGCACACACCACGCACATACTGGCTCTGTCTTGCACATTCATCATCATCAGCATGAGCTCCACCTTACCTGCTGAATGTGCCATGGGCCATGCGATGGTGCATGGCCCGTGCACCATGCATCCTGCTGCTCTGTTGCCCCTTGGCAGCACCCTGGATCCCTCCCCAGGTGGCGCTGGTCCATGGGGTTGCTGTGGAGGTTCCTCGCCATCCTTCTCTGGGTGTACATCAGGAGGCTCTGGCACCATGTGGCATATGCAGATGTTGTGCAGCATGGCACAGGCGGTGAACACTCTGCATGCTATATCCAATGCAAGCATCATTGTGCAACCTGTGTGGTCCAGGCATCGGAAATGCATCTTCATCAGCCCTATGGTGTATTCCACGATGCCCTATGACTGTTTGTGTGTGCTGCATTGTATGCCTCTTCAGTTGGGTGCCATGGAGCCAGGTACAGTGTCATCTTCAGGGGGTACCCACTGTCACTTGTGGAAGTGGAGTGGAACAGATATGTTAGTGATGCTAGGGCAAATGTGCAGCCAACAAATCCACATGAAGTTATCGGGGATCACTCAACAGCCAGCCATAGCCCTACGGTTACCAGTTCAAATGGTGCCTCAGGAAACTGATCTCATAGATGTATGAGTCATGGCATGACCCCTGGTGCCATGCCAGGACATTGGACAGGATGCCCATGGCATTGCAGATGATCAGACAGTTAATGCAATGGAATCCCTTACGGTTCCTGTAGGCCTCCTCATTGATGGGTTGAGTGAGAATGGGCACATGCATACAGCCGATCGCACCTACTGTGTTTGGCATGCCATACATCTCCAGAAACGCACCCTTGATGGCCCTGAGCCCTGCTTCATCCATGGGGAACGTGATGTGCCTCTCCCGGTGCCTCACCAGGACATCAGTCACCTGGTGCAGCACCTGTGACATGGATGACTGACACCCCTGTCACGTCACCTGTCACCCTCTGGAATGTGCCTGTATACTACTACAGGGTGCACAGCACCTTTGTCTCCACAGACAAGGCCATGAAGTGCTCAGTGGCCTGTTGGATCACATCCTCCACCAGGCCACAGATGTACTGTAGTGTGCCATGGTCGACCTGGTACAGCTGTAGAATGTCAGTGGAGTGGAGTTCAGTGTCTTGGCAATGAGACATGGCCTGAATGCCTGGGGAAGGTGCCTCAGTCTGCCATGAAGCTCAACATTGGCCTCCTCGAGGAGGACCAAATGTAGTAGTGCACCTGGGCACATCACAATGCCAATTCCTGAACCACTCTTAGCATTTGCATTGTGGTGTTGCATGTCCACACATGTGTGCCATACATGCCATGTGGCATGTCTCACATGCCCTCAAGGATTTGGCGTGCACATATGGTGTGCGCGTGCCTGCCACAGCCTGCCATTATAGCTGTGGATACGATGGTGGCAGCACCTCCACCCTTGGTGGCTGGGGAGGTCCGTGGCAGGCTCACCCTGCTATGGTGTCTGTACCAGGTGGCAGAGGCCACATACCAGGATGGGATGCCAGCAGGGGACATATGGTAGGTGACACAGAAGTAGGTAGGCTCTGCAGCTGGTACTCATGGCCATGTTTCATGTGTGTGTTTGTCGGGTTGGTTGGAGCCTGTGCCAGGGGCGTGTCTGCTAATCATGTTCCCTGTGTTTCATTGCAGAGGACCCAGAGTCAGAAAGCAGTGATGGTCCTGGAGCACCGGAAGGTGGGCAGGCCAAGCCCTGCCCATGTGGTGACCCATGGCAGTGGCTGCCGCACGAACTGTTTTGGCGCTTCGAACTGTGGAGCAGCACTGGCAAGTATGTGTATTGGGATGACCAGGGGGACCTGTGGGCCATCCATGCACCTTCAAAGGCAATTTTTTCATTTGGCAGTCCCATTTTTGGTTAAATCGTTTTGTTTTCTTTTGAATTTTTCTTTACAGTATTGTCAGTTCCCATCAAATTGGAAGCTGGCAAGAGTGGTGCCTGTTCCTATAAAAAACAAGCAGCCTCATTGGATGACTTTAGGCCAATTTCAGTCATGAACCCTCTGAGCAAGATGTTGGAGAGAGTTGTGGCAAGTCAGATTAATGACTATCTTGATTTGAGTGGGTTGCTTTCACCTTACCAGCATGGCTTTTGAAAAAATTATGGGACTGGTACTGCCTTGGTCGGGTTCACATACGCCGCCCTGAGGGGCTTTGATAAAGGCCATATGACAGGTGTGGTGTTTGTGGACCTGATCAAGGCTTTTGATTTATTAGAACATGATTTAATTTGACAAAGGTTAGGGATTTTTGGTTTCTCTGGATCTGTAGTGGCTTGGTTAAGAGATTATTTGGCTAATCGTGTTCAATTTGTTAGTGCTGGTTCTCATTCTTCTAAGGTGTCTTTGATTGATTGTGGTGTTCCTCAGGGGTCTATATTGTGCCCCTTTTTGTTTTCCCTGTTTGTAAATGAACTCCCTACTATTAGTTTGAAATGTCAATCTATCCAGTATGCTAATGATTTAATAATTTATTGTCAGGGGAATTCTATTGAAGAAATATCTATGGTTCTAAGTTGTGATTTTGGGAGAGTTTGTTCTTGATTTTTGGAGAATTCATTGGTTTTAAATTCAGTTAAAACAAAATCTATGGTTTTTGGTACCAAGGGTATGTTAAGTTCAAATCCAATGTTAAATTTATTTGATCAAAATGGACAGGTTATTGAACAGGATTTTCTTTTCAAATACCTTGGTGTTTTGTTAGATCCCAGTTTGTCATTTTCTTCCCATATTAGATCACTTACTGTACATGTACAGTAAATCAAAAATTGGGTTTGCTTTATAAATACAAGGATTATTTTTCTTTTGAAGTTATGAAGTCTATAGCAGTTGGTTCTTTGTTACCACTTTATGATTATGTTGCTCATATTTATTTGGGGTTGGGTAGTAGGGAATTGCAACTTTTGAAGGTGTCCTATAATAATATTTGTCATTAATTTTGTTAGAATCCCCTCGTTACATCAATGTTTATTGTATTCCAAATTAGGTTGGTTGTCTCCATTAGCAAGAATAGAATATTTTTTTTGTTGTATGGTTTTTAAAAGTGTGTTCTTAGGGACTAAATTTCCTTTAAATGTTTAATTAATGTTAGAAATGTTCCTTCTAGTCTGCGTTCTTCTGTTGGTACTACATTAGTTATTGAATTGTCTAAATTGAAATCAGTTTCTCGTGCCTTTTCTATTTCTGCCCCCATTTATTGGAATGCCCTCCCCCTGATTATTTGACAGGCCTCATCAATTGTTGGTTTAAAAAAAAAAATGGAATTTCTTTTGGTGAAGTATCAATGTGTCTATAATATTTAATGTATTGTGTTATTATTTTTTGTCTGTATTGTATTGTTTGTATTGCTGCTCCAGGTCAGACCTAAAAAGGGGCCTTTGGTCCAGTGTCATTTACCCGATTAACAAATGAATAAATAAAATAAAAAAAAAATAAAAAGGTAGGTGGCCCTTGGCTGTGTGTGTGTGTGTGTGTGTGTGTGGCATTGCTGTGGCAGGGGCTGTTGAATGTTACTGGGTCACGGATGTCAGTCCCCTATGTTAGCTCTTGTCATTTCAGTGCTACCATGGCCCTATCAGGTGGCTCATCCTTGAGGAGAGAGAGTTCACCAACACCACGACCTCCCAGGAGATGACCTTGTCCACCAGCCTGGAGTTGGCCTCTGAGGAGGACTCTGATTGATGCTTAGGTCCATCTGTGAAGCTGACCCCCACCCTTTGCCCTATTTCTATTCCTGCCCTTTGTTTTCCTTTTTGGGTACCAGTAAAGACTTTTGTATCCAGCTACATCTGTGTGCCTCATTATTTGCCCTGGCATGGTGTGCACGGGTGTGTGTGTGTGTGTGTGTGTGTTTCTGTGTGTTCTACATGCTTCAGTGGCTGGGCTTTGTTGCATGCTTTGTGTGTGTGCCTGCTTGTTCACCACAATATTCTGTGCAGTGTGTCCACTTGTGGTGGCACCTGCTGGGTGGTATATGCACCTTGCTGGGGCAGGCCATATGGCTCTTGTTGTCACACATGCAGTGGTCACATGTGGCAGGTGGCTGGGACATGTGTTGGCGCTGCTGACATGCCTTCCATCATTGCGTGCATGGCTGGCATGTGGTGCCACTGTGGGCATTGCCATTCCCCCTCCAGCTTGCTTTGTTAGACACTCCTGCCATGTGTGTGATATGTAGGCTGTTTATAGCTGCCTCCAGAACATGTATCACAATGCGGGGACATGACGTGCCTTTCTGACGTAACATGCATCATGCATGTGCATTCAGAGTCCCATGCGTACCACGTATGCAGGAACACCCCTCCTCGGCTGCATGTTCATGTGGCAGCTCTGTGCATGGCCCTGCACAGGCACAGGTCATGCATGCTGGCTAGGGGCTGCTTATGTGCGTTCCATGTGTATCAGTCTATGTGCAGGTATTACGCACCATGCATAGGGCTGCATAGCCATTGTGAATAGGGTCCAATATGAATTCACATTATAGCAATCCAATGTCTCTTAGGTTTACTATACTGACTATGTAAAGCCTTTACCAAGAAAAGGTGACTGAAGGCAGGTCCTATTGCAAAACGAATTCAAATGCATATTTATTTTTGACACATGGGGTCTGATTCTCAAAGTGTTACATCTGGCGTAAGGTGTTTGCACCAAAGAAAAATGATACAGGTAGCACCTTGCACCAAAAGTTATGCATGTCGAGATTCTGGTAGCCAGCTTGTGACATATGCAGCCAGATTGAGCCAAACACCAGTTATGCCACCCTTGTGACATGCATCTGTCTGCACCATGTTGCAAAGGGGATATGCGCCATGGTGGGGCTGCCACATCCCCTTTTTCGAGACTCTCGTTGCCTCATCACAGCCATGGGAGTGGGTGCAAATTACTCCTACTATTAGGTGGTGTAACTTGTCTGTGCCATCCCGACTGATGCAAAAAGAGCTGCTGGTGAGAAGGGGGGCCTAGCAGAGATAGGGGTGATGGCTGTGCCACCCGACAGTGGTCCTGGCACCCAGAGAGGTGCATCTACTGTGACATTCAGGGCACTTCTGCACCCATATGCACACACTGTAAGGTAGAGTACAGTACAGTATGTGCATATGGGTGCATATGGCAGTGAGATGGTATATTAGATGCACCCCACTGGGTGCCAGGACCACCATCCGGTGGCACAGCCATCACCCCTGTCTCTGCCATACCACCCCCTTCATGTTTTATCTAGCCTGTCTCATCTGACTCTAAACGCACTATGCCAACCATGTCCTTGAGTCAGCCTGAACTGCCTGTAAATCTAGTCATGTTTCTTGTCTCCTAGTCGTATATGTATGAATTCCGTGCCAACTTTGCCCTAGAGCTAGCCCTGTAACTGCCTGTGTATTTCTTTTACACTCTTCTCTGTTCCCCAACTGCTCAATGTATCCCTACCTTGCTTTAGAACCAGCACTAAATTGCCTGTTATCTTTCTCTGTATTCCTTATGCTCCCCCCTGTTGTTTATGTACGAAGTAATTATTTGTGATGACCTTCCCATGTATTTCTAATGCTTTCTCAATTGTTGCTGTATGAAGTCTGACCTGTAACTCTCCCGGGTCGCACCTGAAAATAGGCACATGGCTGTCTAGTGTGCCCACCAGGTTAACAAAAGCAAATAAATAAATAAATAAATGTTGCTCCCTGCCCTCCTTCTGTGCGTTTCCAGGTGTGCCGCCCCCCCCCGGCCCACATGGTGTTGTGCCAGGTGGGAGGCATCTCCGATCCGACCATCCTATCCACAGGTTGCACCATTTGTTTGATGCAGTGGGGGGAGTTGTGGCAGACCCAACATTTTTGATGCAGGGACCCTGTTTCTTTCAGAATTGGCTGCAGTGTCCCTGGTGCAACTGCTGTCTGGTGTATCTCTCTTTTGTTGCAACTTACGATGTGCGGATATGGGCTTCGAGAGTTGGGCCTATTATTTCCAAAGGGTTTAAATAAGGATTTAGATTTAAGTGTTTACTTGTAAATTTGCTGGTTTTGAATTTTGTCCCCCCAGTAGGTACTATTGTTCAGATTTAGTAAAAATGTCTGTCATCAATATTTTGTTGCAGTTTTTTTTTAACTTTCTATTTTTCTTCCCCTGCTCCCTGTGTGCCCCACCATTGAGAATCACCTATGCCATCTGCTCCCCTCTTCCCTTGCCTGGAGCCCATGGATGATCCCCGATGGAGCCTTGGCTGTTTCCCCCCAAGGCGGGGATGAGGTGGTGCTCATACACCCCAAACCTCTGGTTTCATCAGGACATGCCACGGGGGCAGGAAGGGAGAGTTTGGGAGTCTGTGCCAGGAACTCCATCTCCCTGGCCACTTTTCCAGTGTTCCTGTGGAGGGGCATGATGTGCTCCCAGACGGCAAGGTGCAATCACCGACATCCATCAAGCACCTTCCCCTCTGTATGGCTAGGTGCTTGCTGTGCCTCTGGACTCCAGAAGAGGCCAGTCAAACACCAAGGCTCATCCCCCCTCACTCCCTCCCTCCCCAGAGAAAGTGAGCAGTCCTCGGATACTCAAGCCTCCTCCCCCTGGCCCGGCTTCTGTCTCCCCGAGCACGTTCCCGAACCCTGGACAGCAGCGTCACAAGTGCTAGGGCTACCACTGGGCACCCGGGCTGGGTATTTTCTTGCATTTTATGTTGTTTATTGCCATGGCTCATATAAAGCAGCAAAGGTTTTAAGAAGAGTGTATATTAAATAAATATAGAATGTCACTAATGCTGTTGATCATCTTTTGGCAGACCGTACTGAAAGTTTTGTAATATAAAAATAAGAATGAAACTTTTCCTTGCTGCTGTTTTCACTTCTAGTATAAGATTTAATTAATTATCATGTTTAATGAATTTAGATGTAGCTTAGCAAAAAGTAGCCACCCTAAGTTTTCAAAAAATAAAACATAAAAAAAGAACTTTGAGAAGTTAATGATGGATTTTGAATAATTTTAAAAAATATGGTTGAAGCTTATTTATGTATAAGTACATGTATTCCACTATTAGTGTTTTAAACTGTGACATTTCTTTGGTAATTTTAAATGTATTTTTCACATGCTGGTGATTATTGTATTATAATTTGATTTTCATTGGTTGACACATTTAACTTTGAAATACGTCACCTGCACTTTGATTATTTAAGATTACACTTTCTGGTGTGACTCCACCCCCCTGATGAAGAGGGTCTTAGCCCTCAAAGTGCAGGGGAACCACTGTATGTCCTAATAAATTTATTTCTTTTGTATTTACTTATCCGGATTTTTGCTCCTGTGTGTATCACTGCTTTTTCTGTGTGTCTCTGAGACAGTTAATGCCTCCCTGCTTCCTTCTGCCAACCCCCTCTGATAGTTTAAATGTTCACCAAGGTAACATTTAAACTGTTCACTGAGGACTGTGGTTCCCCTCCTGGATGGATACAAGCCATCTCCTCTGTATATGCCTTATCCCTCCAGGTGGGACCCCAGTTCCAAATGTAGCTGAAACCCTCCTCTCTGCACCACTCCTTCAACGTGAGTTGAAGCTCTTGGTATGGAGTACCCTATCCTCTTCCCTGTCATAGACAGGCAGCACCTCAGAGAAAGCCATTGAACATGCTACATGCCTAAGACCCCTCCACAACTCCCTAAACTCCTGCACTAACCCAGCCTTGTCCCAAACCAGATCATTAGTCCACAGGTGGACAATGACATCCAAATCTCCCTTCCTTCCTGCTGCCCTAGTGATCCTCAGGATCTGCTTTACATTCCTCCAGGCCATTGTGCCAACCTCCCTCTCCTCCTCTCTTCCTGTTTCCAGTTCTATCCCTCTCACAATTGAGTTCCCCACTAGGAGTTGCTTTCTCTTCCTCTGGTGTCCTCTGCCACTCTCTTTGGGTCTCTGCTATTGAGGACCCCCACATCCTCCCTGGTCACTACCACAGGTGCCTCCATGGGACAGTCGCACCCCGCCAAAGCAGAGTAGAAATTGTGTAGTGGAACCAGATGAGGAATGTGGCTCTGACCCACCACTCTCACCCTCCCAGAGCCCCCATAGTCCAGATGCTCCTCCTCCTCCTTGGCATCCTTTGAGGTAATGGTGGCAGATTTGGTGGTCCCTGGGTGAGGGAGGAGGCCCCCTGAATCCTAGCCAACTAGGCCTGGAATCTTGCAACCTCCTTCCTCAGCCCAGAGAGGTGCATGCAGATGGGGCAGCACTGAAGTCTCAGAAGGTCTCCCTGAAAACTGCTGCCCCACAGCAACTGCACTGCACCACTTCTAGCATAATTTCTACTCTGTCTCCTCTGGAAAAACTTTGTCCTTTTCTCCTGCTAGAGTTTACTCTATTACGCTGCTCAGTTAGTAGTACCCTGTAGTATTAGTGTTCCTTCTTTTTCCCCTTCTGCATTACCTACTGAGGCACCAGACATTGTGCTTCCCCAAGCCTTGCTTCTTGATCTGGATGTTTCAAGCTAGTGTCCCCCCTCACCCTCTATTTTAACCCTTTTGTACCCCTACCCTAGATAGGGCATTTCACCTATTCCCAAGATTAGTCTACCCCTGACTTTCTACTGTCGTGCAGTATGTGTGTGTGCTACAATGGGAGTGAATATGAATCTTACCTCTATTGTCTGGCAGACCTCCTGCTTCCCTACTTCCTTCTTCGATGCTTGTTGAAGCCAGACACCTTTATGCCACTCCTACACTGATCTACTCACTCACGGCTGAGGTGCAGAGTGTCCGGCTGCCTCTTTGGGCTGACTCCAGTGGGCAGACTATAACGTCCTCTGCACATTGGTCCTTCATGCGTGGGGGCCCCCACAGTGCAGGGGGCAGCTTTAAGGCTTAGTCCTTAAGAAAGCCCCTGCCCGCTTCCTGGTTTCCAGGCAATGCCCCGGATTCGTTGCCAATCGAGGAAAGCAAGATTGCTCTCTGGCCAAAAGCTAACTACATGGAAGTCTAATTCAGACACCTACTTCACTTCTGTCTAAGCCACACCTCCCATTTTGCATCTCTCTGCCTAACCCAGCTAACTGCAAAGATGATTATCAGTTCCCTTCCCCTAAGTCAGACTAGCACAGTAAGTCTTGCAGTTTTGTTTTTACCCTAATTGATGGTCC
Organism: Neoceratodus forsteri; assembly: GCA_016271365.2. Taxonomy (NCBI): domain Eukaryota; kingdom Metazoa; phylum Chordata; order Ceratodontiformes; family Ceratodontidae; genus Neoceratodus; species Neoceratodus forsteri. The sequence goes on from CM057453.1 coordinate 1,272,405,512, forward strand.
CAATTTATCTTGCAAACCCTATACTTCTAATAAAGAATCTGTCTACTTACCCAAAGTCAGAAATGTCCTAGCAGAAAAGTTCTACAGTAGCTGCCTTAGTCAGCTGACTCCTTGCTCTGATGGCAATATTGCTCTCTGGCCAAAAGCTATTAGGAGGTCTGGTGAGGAGAGTCAGTGTGCTTTTTTCTGTACAGTACTGCTTTGCCCTTATTGTGCTTCAGGGGGAGCAGAGAAAAGCAAACTTTATTTATAGAGCACTTGTTCCTAGGGGATCTAAGTGCTGCACAATACATACACAATAAAACAATACCACAGCATATACATTACAAAACTGGTAAAATCAACCTTTAACACAATCAAACTATTTAAGAAAAGAACTAAAATAACAGAATAAATACAATAAAATAAAAACTGGTGTTATGAACAGAATGGTAGGATAAATTAAAAGCTGGTGTAAAAAGACAGGACTTCAGACCCCTTTTAAAGGATGCCAGTGAGGGGTCCACCATCAGAGATCTGGGAATCGAGTTCCACAGGGTTTGGCCAGCAACATCAAAGGCCCTCTCATATGAAGATTTTAACTGAGCCCTGGGAACCACTAGAAGGCCTGCCTCAGAGGAATGGAGAGGTCAGAAGGTCTGGTGAGGAGACAAAATGTCTTGCAGGTAGGGGCTAGAGGTTAGAATAAATCTTTATTTTGTGCAGTAGTTTAAAAAATAGTGGGGCATATAGGGTCATTCTCTTTGCCTCTGACTTCTAGAACCTGGTGACTTTCATCTACCTTCCTGCAGCTACTGTGTATGGCTGAAAGTTTTTCTCTACAGTTTCTATAAGGCTCTAGTCAGGTTTAACATCAATGTGCTGCTCTGTAGCCCTTCTCAGCATTAGCGCACTGAGCAAAAATCCACTGTGGTCACCACTTTGTTTTAGTGTTCATCCGGCTCCTCCTTCTCCTCGCAGTCTGGCTGGCTAGTGTTTGTCTGGATCACATCAAGAATGTAGATCATATCATCTGTCAGGCCTGGTTTTGCCTCATTGTCCCCTAGGAGGCATAAAGTAGCGAATTCTGTTTCTGACAGACCTTTTGATGGTGGGATCAGATCCTCCACAGGTGCAGGTGCAGGTTGATCTTTGAGATCGGAATTTGCATCAACTGATTGTTTAAATCCTGCTTTGGCAAGGCAGTTGTCCATTGTTGTAGTGCTTACATTTAACCACGCTGCTGTTTTTAAGTAGCCTTACAGTGTTAAGCAGTGTGATGCAACTGACACATTCAACAGCCGTGAAATCTGCTCCACCGTGCATTTCTACCAGAACTCTTGTCCTCATCTCCCTAACATAATGTCTGTTTTAGGAGTAAATTACACCGTGCTGTAGGGGTTGGATAAGTAATGTGATACTGGGCGGGAGAAAGATTAGTCTGATGATCCATAAACTCTGCACATTTGAGTGACCAATAAAATTATCCAAGAGCAGGGCATTTTATCTGGCACTCACAACCAATCATTGAAAATCACTGGTCATCCATGCAATGCAGTTGCTTGTGTATTGCCCTGGCAGGTGAGGAACCGCATGGAAATACAGTACTGAAGCATGGCAGACTTTCCAACAGCAACAATCTCCATTTTTTCACTGTCTGTTTCACTGCCTGTCATGTTACAACAGGCTAACATGGTTATCTGCTCTTTTGCTTTCTTTTGTGAGCAATCAGCTTTGGAAGTGAGAGTACCATATCCCACACAGTGAAAGAACAAGCTGGTTTCTTTGGTATTGAAAGTATTTTCTACCTCATATCCTGCTAAGATATCTGGCAAAACATCCCTAAGCCACTCAAGTTGGCTCACAGCCATCAGTATTTTGTTTTTCCCCATGGACATGGTGGTAACAAATGTTGTTATGTGCTTTCCACCTCTGCAGCTGGCCCTCAGTGGGTTTAAATTCTGCTTTTCCTAGGGCTTCTGAAATCTGCTTTCCTTTTCACAAAAGCAAAGGACCACTCACAGAGCTTCCTGCTCCTGCACACCAATGAACTACACAAAGAGAGTCTCCTCTATCTCCCTATCTTCCTCCTCTTCCTTCCTTTTCCTCTAAGGTTCTGGTTAGAATGCTACTCCAACCAAAGACATTCTTTATTTTAAAGGAGGTTGTGGACTGTGGACTTCGGCAATATGAGGTTAACAGCCATATCTCATACGCTCATCTTGGTATGACAGTCTGTTTGCTTAAGCAATTAATTTTTTTTCAGCAAAGTGGTAAAGCTGATTGTTTTGACATGCTGAGCTAATCTATAGTGAGATGTCAGAAAACAGAAACCAGACAGGACTACTGTAGGTGGGCAAATAAAGGCTACTTAAGTATACTGCATGTTGCATTCAAGAAAAAAAGTTGTATTTTCCATCTGAATGCTGTCAGCCAAAAGCTTTTAATGCCTGTACAATGAAAAAAAGAGATGTTACATTGTTTACAGTTGGGAAACACAAGTACCTCAGTATCTCTCTTCTTTCCTCTCGTGCTTGTGGTTACTTTTCACATTTAGGCATCCATGGCAGCAAAGCCATAAATTGCCCCATATTGTGGCAAGGATCCTTTTTACGTTAGCTTGCGTGCATGCGCAAGGAACGTTTTGGGAGAGTAGCACACTTGGAGGTGTGCCTCTCCCATCCAATGCCTTTCTCCCTTGAGCAGGCGTGTGATCCTACCAATGGGTGCAGGGAGCTCAATGACAGCGGTGTTCCTCTGCTTCAAGAGCATGCCATACTGGCGCCGCCATCATGACCACCCCTGGCGTCACACGCTGCCCCCGCGCTGGGCCCGCCCCACAGCTTTGGTGCCGCAAACTTTGTTTGCCGATGTAGTGCCCAATCCCTATCAGCTCCACGGCCCCCAAACCATCCTGCTGCCACGCTGGGCCCACCCCAGCATGGCAAGCGTTGCCTTTATTTTGCCGACGGGGTGCCCAATCCCCTGTCGGCCCTCGCCCCCCAGTCATCTTGTGCCATGCTGGGAGCTCCACCCCCAGCGTGGGCAAATGGTCCCACGCCATCTTTTTTTTAACACCTGTAAAATAAAACGGGTCCCACGGGCGCCTCCCAGCCCCTCCCACAACCCGCACCTACCCACTGCGCACTGCCTCCCCAGCACCCCCACCCCATACTTACCTCTCTGAACTCTGGCACAACGATCTTCGTGGACCGAGAAACACGTCTGCACTCTTCAAAGCGACCGCGAACTGAGGAAATGCCGGTAAGCTGTATAATGGGCTAGATAGGGAGGTTTCAACTTTATTATTATCTCAGTCATTTTTGATTTTCGAATTTTCAACATGGGGTTTTGGGACCCCTTCTCATGAATGATGTCACTGTCATGGCGTTATTCAGGCCTGCGGGGTGATTTCGCGGGCACTGCGCCGGTCACTGCATGAAATCACCCTTCAGCCTCAAATAACACCATGACGGTGACTATCATTCATAATGAAAACCTCATGTTAATTATTAAACTCAATAAACTGTTCTGGCGTGCGTTGTGCAGTTGCTACGCAGGCTCGTAGTTCGTGAATTTTCAAATATTTGCACTCCAGATTTTCAACATTGCCATTTTACCACACCTCCTCATGAGCAGTACAGCTGTCATTTTTCACATCCTGCCCAAAATGTGTTTCTGCCCATGTAGCACACAATGGCGCAGTCGGTGTGCGAACTCAATGTATGGGACACATTAAGAAAATCACAGTGACACTGATCATGAGCAGAGGTCTTAAAATGGCTGTGCTGAAAATTTGGTGAAAAAATTCAAAAATGACTGTTTTATGAGTCTGCGTTGCGCAGTTCTCAACGCACGCTCATAAGTTTGCGAATTTTCAATATTTTCATTCCAGATTTTCAACATTGCCATTTTAACACACCTCCTTATGGGCACTGCAGCTGTCATTTTTCACATCTTGCCCAAAATGTGTTTCCGCCCATGTAGCGCACAATGGCACAGTCGGTGTGCGAACTCAGTGTATGGGACACATTAAGAAAATCACAGTGTCAGTGTTCATGAGCAGAGATCTTAAAATGGCTATGTTGATAATTTGGCAAAAAAATTCCTGCAAATAACTGTTTTATGAGCGTGTGTTGTGCAGTTCCTACGCATGCTCATAAGTTTGCGAATTTCCAATATTTTCACTCCCGATTTTCAACATTGCCATTTTACCACACTTCCTTATGAGCAGTACAGCTGATTTTTCACATCCTGCCCAAAACGTCTTTCCACCCATGTAGTGCACAATGGCACAGTCGGTGTGCAAAATCAATGTATGGGACACAGTAAGAAAATCACAGTGACACTGTTCATTAGCAGAGGTTTTAAATGGCAATGTTGAAAATTTGGTGAAAAAATTCCTAAAATGACTGTTTTACGAGTCGTGTTGCATAGTTCCCCACGACGTCAGAGGTTTAATTTTCAATATCTCCACTCCAGATTTTCAACATTGCCATTTTACCACACTTCCTTATGAGCAGTATAGTTGTCATTTTTCACATCCTGCCCAAAATGTGTTTCCGCCTATGTAGTGCACAATGGGGGGTAACAAAAAGGTCATGCTGACAATTTATTGTGCAAATACCAGCAATCGCACAGGGCATTAGGGTAAAGCACCATATATGCCAAACACCACTGCAAATACCTGCAAGCGAACGTTCAGCATTGACAAATGCTTGTTTTCCATAGCTGTGCTGTTAAACACTGTGTTGGTATCCTGGGGATACATTCAAACATTGGTTCTGCTGAAAAAGGGGTCCCTAGTATTCTATCATATAACCCTTTTCTTGAAAGATCCTTCACCATATTAGTTAGTATGCCGTTAGTGCTTATTTGTTTTAACATATCCACTATATAAGTTGGGATATGCACAGGTAAACCTAGGAAGTATTTAAGAGCACCACATAGGGGAATTTTTATTGAAGCAAAGATAGTTTACAAATTACCAACAAAAGAACAACATAATCAAGCATGAGAATAAACAGGAATATACATTGCAAAGTACCAAAAAAAGAACAGAAAAAAAACAACAAAATATTGCATTCATGTTTTTTAAACTGAGTAAACTTTATTGGAACAAATTTAATAAAACTAGCAATCCAAACAACAACAGCCACCAGGAACAATATCAAAGTGCACTATTGAAAGACAAGTACACATAAGGTTACCTCTATATATAGGAAAACACCATGAACAGCAAAAAACACTAGAAACTCTAAATAATCAACAATATATACAAGACGTAACTCTAAAAATACAAAATACAAACCAAGCCAGGAAGGCCAAAGTGGTAAAGCAGGGAACAAAGTAATATGATCCCCCAAAAAAGGCAGTCAACAGCCAGCAAGAAGAAAAGAAAGAAAAAAAACACTATTCCACTGGGTATGCCAGGTCTAGACTAAATATCCATGTATCCAAGGAAGGGAAGAGGACCCTCAAGCAGAAACAAAAAGGTTATCATAACTGCAACAATATGTGGATGGTTTGCATGCAAGAGCGATAAGCCTTGTCATTATTCCTAGTACTGGCAAGCATACATTATATATGCAAAGTCTTAAGCATAGCCGTTAACTATTCCTGATAAGAAGGGAGAGAGTCATCTATCTAATGCCTCGCAACAATCTTTTTGGCCACTGCTGTAATCAAAGGCATATGAAAATGCTATTGGTGTACAAGCTGTTCCAGCCTCAAGCCAGTAAGGCATAACACTGGGGTAAAAGCATTATGTGCGCATAAAAGTGAATCTAAACAGTTCTGTTTCTCTTGCCATAAATGCTAGACCTTTTCACAATTCCCAAAAATATGCCTAAGGGTTTCCTGACCCATGTGACATTTCTTACAAAGATCATTACCCAAAAAACGAAACTTGGCCAATTTAGTTGGGATGTAATACATATTGTAGAGAAGCTTATCTTGAGATAGCTTAAGGCCATCAAACTTCAAAAAATGGTGTAAGTTCTTCCACAGAGTAAGCTGGTTAGCCTGGTCCTCCAATTCCACAAAAACAGAAGCCCATTAAGGTAACCAAAGATCTAGCTTGGCAGAGGCATGAGACAGAAACCTCTTATAAAGCAGAGAAATAATATGACTCTGGGAGGAGTCCTGGCATAGCTCTCCCCAAATTTCTGTAGTTTGTTGGGACCAGGGAGGAGGTCCTAACACCTTAAAGATGGCATGGTGCAATTGCATATAAGAAAAGGTGGCAGTATCTGTTACAGTAAACCAATTTTTAAAGGTGTTAAAGGACAAAAAAGTACCATTCTGGACAAGGGAAGCAAGGGTGCCCAAATGCACACCCTGGAAAAAGGCACAATTTGCTTATTACCAATACAAAGGTTTCTATTATACCTAATCAGCTGGGACCAATCCTGAAGGGGATGGGTACCCAAAAAATTATGCAACTAGTGACATACTTTGACTAATGTTCCAATTGGGAAGGTCTTTAAAATTGAGGGGAGCTGGCGAGGGGAACAAGAAGTTAGAGAACGAAGATTAAGATGGTGAGTTTTAGTCAAAGCTAGTTCTATAACCAGATAAGCTGGAAAATTCTCAAACTGAGCATCCGGTGTAGATGCTCATTCGCACCATTAAAAATGAGAGGCATGGCCAGCTATATAATATAAATAAAAATCTGGCAAATTATGTCTGCTCAACTCCTTACTTGGACTTAACTAGGTGTATGACCTCTGGGAGTGTTTCCCTGCCCATACAAATTTTGTGAGTTCAGCGTGTAATGAGAGGAACCATGTTTTTGGTAATAAGACCCCAGTCATAGTGAGAGGATACAGTATTCTCTGTAGAATATTTATATTTTGCGTTCATGTTATTGTTACACCTTGCACGCCAATGTTATGTTGGGGGCAGTGGTGAATGATATAGAAGGATGTCAGGGACTGCAGATTGACCTGACTAAACTGGAGAAGTGGTTGGAAGCTTGGCAGCTGGGGTTCAATGTAAATAAGTGCAAGGTACTGCACTTTGGAGCAAAGAACCCAGGGAGGAGTTATCAGCTGGGTGGAGTACAGCTAGGAACCACAGAGGAGGGAAAGGATCTTGGAGTGGTTGTAACGGGGAAGACAGACAACTCAGAGCAGTGCAGGAAGGTGGCAGCAAAGGCCAACAGGATGCTGAGCTGTATTGCGAGAGGACTCTCCTCCAGGAACAGGGAGGTGATCCTGCCTCTCTACAGGTCACTGGCCAGGCCACACCTGGAGTACTGGGTGTAGTACTGGCACCCATATCTAAAGAAGGATATCAGATTACTGGAAGGGGTACAGCGCAGAGCAACTAAGAAGATCTAGGAGACAGGCCATACGAGGAGAGGCTGAGGAAGTTGAATATGTACTCCCTGGAGGAAAGGAGGGATCGGGGATATGATCGAGACCTTTAAATACTTAAAGGGGATTAACAAGACAGGAACAGAAGGAATATTTAAGTTAATGAGGGGGAGGGTCATGAGAGGTCATGGTCTAAGTTTAGAGGGGGAAGATATAGGAAGGAAATGAGGAGACACTTTTTCATGGAGAGGGTGGTGGCACATTGGAACAGTCTACCAGAGGAGGTGGTATCCTGTAAGACAGTGGGAGGATTTAAAAGGGGAAGGGACAGGGTGAGGAGGGTGTTACTGTGAAGGGGCAGGGGGAGAGGCAGCTGCAAGTTAAGGGTGCTAGCTGCACATTCGAGCAGACTTGATAGACCACGTGGTCTGTTTCTGCTGGCTAATTCATATGTTTGTATGTTACCACCTATGGCAACTAACTTAAAAAAACTGATCTTATCCTTATTAATCTTTCAGATGACAGGTACAATGTTGCCAATAATTATGAAACATGAGGTGATACTACTTTACTTTTTTTCCCCATTTGATATCTGTTTCTAGAAAAAAAAATGAATTTGCTGAATGATGTACAAAATTGAGTATTCGTTTTGTTGCAGAGTAAATGCACATCTGGCTTGCCAAAGGTAATAACTGCAGACTGCAAGTATTAACCATAGTGTACTGGTATTACATTTTTGTAATCTGGTAGGATATATACCCGTAATTAGTATTTCATGTTATTGGAGGTACATGTTTGTCACTCCAAGCTGTTAAAAATAAGGACCAAAATGTTGCACAAAAGGGCAAAAAAGAAAGAAATGTTACTGTGTTTCTAAAAGCTGTCCACAGGAAGGGTGGGGACACATTTGCTCTTCTAGGGCTGTATGTTTAAGGGAAAGACAAACCCCCAGTTTGCCATGACAGGACAGCCAACTGACATCTCACAACTGAGTGAGGATACGTTTGTCTATTTATTGCAAGAACACTGTGTTCACTTGATCTTCTCCTGTAAAAAATATTAATTGTGGGATTGCGTAGAATGTTCCTGGAGAATGTCAGAATAAAACTGCTTCCAAGTTTTGGACATGATATAGATCTGTGTGACTTTCCATTGTCATAATTTTGTAAGCACAGGTTTCATGTAGCTAGGTACATCTTTCTGCCCCGAAATGGCAGATACAGTAAGTATATTTTGGCCACATTTACCTTTTAACATTAAGAATCATTGGGCCATCATAGTATGCCATGAAGTAGTTATGTCTGTGAGCAGTTTGTGAAAATTACAACATATGAACATTCTGTGAAAAAAAGACCACTGGGTTAATCACTCTAATCCCACCATAACTATAATTATGATAAGTATGATTCCACTTTATGGGGTTTAATCTACTGCCCCATAAGCCTTGGAAGAAAATGTTATTGACTTTGACTTCCACACTAAGTGGTAGTGGAAAAATGTGTGTTACATGTAAAAAGAGTAGAAGAATACGTGCTTTTAATAAGTAAACTCATTTTTGTTTAGCGATAACTTTTATTTCCAGTTTTGCACCTGTGCATAGGCTAAAGTGGCTGCAGATTCCCAGTTCAGGGTTGCATCATCCTGGCTTCCAAAAGTTAGGCCTAATACTTTTTATGGGTTTTTATACCCTGGTATACCTTTTAGTTGGGGCTATTTGTATGCCTTGACTGGAATAATTTAGCTTGACTCCAGAAACCTGTTCATAGGAGGATATAACTGAGACTATTTCTGGCCCAGCAGAGTCATCCTGTGTAGAGAGGTAGATGTTGTCTGCATAGGAACATATGTCAGTTGAGTCTCTGAAATTTTTATTCCCAGAATTTGAGGGTTATTTAAGATCTTCGTAATAAAAGAACCTTTCACAAACATGTATAAAAGGGAGCTCAAGGGACAGCCCTGCTGAATACCTTTCTTTCCTTAAAAGGGTGATCCTAGTATACCGTTGATATATGGTAAAATAAAAGTATTACTATAAAGTGCTTTAATCCAGGATATGAATTTTAGTGGGATGACATATTCCTGAAGCATTTGGAACATGTAGATATGACTAACCCAGTCATATGATTTTTCTTAGTCTAGTGAGAGAATAAAGCCACAAGAGGTGTCAGAGCTGTCAAATGTTATTAAATTTCTTATGAATATTAAAATTATGAAAAATAGTCCTTTTTGAAAAAGCACAAATTTGTACTGGAGAAATGATAAATTCTGCAACCTTCAGTAATCTGGTTGCTAAAATACTGGCTATTATTTTGTAGGCTACTTTGAGGAGACTTATTGGTCTCCAGTTTTTTATATTAGACCTATCATCCTTTTAAAATAAGTTAATCATGAGTGCTTGTGAAGTTTCCATTTGTATGGGGTCAGACTGTATACGTTCATTATATAATACTACTAGAACTGGGGACAATTGTGTAGAAAATGCTTTATACAATTTGTCTGACAACCCATCTTGTCCTGGAGAGGGAATTTTAATTCATACAGTATATTGCCTTAGAAACCTCTTCTTCTGTAATATCTGAGACAAGGCTTTTGTTGAATATGTGCAGGAGTCTTAAGGATGATATATCCCATGAAGTAACTGAAGTAGCACGGAACATGTGGAACAAATATCTCTGAGATATATCCAGGATTTTATTTTATCTGGAGTGGTCTGTAATTGGTCAGAGTCTAGGTCTAAAAGATGTTCTATATGAGTACGATGTACTCTGTCAGTCCAGTCATTCAACATATGTAATGTGGGTTTTTTCCTTGTGTTCCAAACTGAGATTCAAGTTTTAATGATTTTATTCTATTATATTGATACATGAACATTTCTTTCTTGATTTGCTTAATATGCTCACTGACACTGTTTTTGTTTCATTGGCTAAGGATATTAAATTACACAACTTTTTTCCGAGTTTTAGGTATTGAAAATAGCTGTCTCTGCTTTTTAACACTGCCTGTCTCATAAAGAAATCTTTGACATTTTTTTGTATCAAGCTACCATTGTCCTACTGAATCATAAACCTCAGTAACAGAGATCCTAGCTTTAAATAAATCTTCTCATTTTTGAATAATGTGAGGATCACACAATAAAGTGTGGTTCAATTTCCAATGGGAATGTGTTTTGTGAGTTACCCGAGTTCCAATGATGCAGTGACAAGAGACAGCCAAATGATCCAATGTTTTAAACAGAATAGTGCATGCTTTTATAATCTTAAGATTATGTGAAAAGAAAAAACAAATAAACAATTCTAGTGGCCAAAACTCCTTGAAAATAAGTTTACCCCCCCCCCCCGAGGATGCACTGTTGAGTGGCCATCTTGCAAGTTGGTTGTTTTTATGAGAGTATTTAAATAATTCATATCATTGTAAACTTTGGAATCATGCCTCTCTTATCTGTTAAAAAAGTTCACTGTTGAAGTCACCATCAAAAATCAGTTTTCCATTTGTATGCAAAAATGGCTGTATAATATGGAATAGCTTCACTCTTAAGACTATTCCTTGTGGAGCATAGATGTTAATTAAATGAAATATATGCAGACCATATGTAAGGTCTAACATGAGAGCTCTCCCGGGACTGTTCTTCACTAATCTTTTAATCCAGAAAGCACATCCTTTTAGTAATATTGCTACCCTGTCACACATCTCCTGCCATTAAGACCAGTAAGAACAGATTTGTGACCATAAATGTTTAGTCTGAGAGATTTCATACATTGTTTTGAGTTTTGTGTCATGTAAAAAAATTGTTATTTGGTAATTCCTGTAAAATGTCTAATGTAGCCAAATGTTTTTTATAGTTTTTAGTACTACTAACATTTACGTCAATGGTGTTATCAGTGGTCCCTTACACATGTTAGAGATAAAAGGAGGGATATCATACCTTTCTTAAAGCAGCTTTCATTCTCCCCTTAGCCTTTTTCACCATGGATACTTCAGGTTGGGAACCAGAAGAGTAATCCATGATGGACAAAGAGATGAAAGACACATCTGAGTCTCCCACATCCTCCCTCCCTTCCTCCCTCCCCCCTCCACCCCTCCCACCCTAAGCCAATTCAACTTTTATAGCCACTGGATTTGACTGACAACAGGAACTTCCTGTTTGGCAGTAGGAAGGGAAGAATCACTGAGACACATTAGTTTCGTCAACTTTGAAGGAATAAAGTAGCTCTTTCTCCCCCCGCCAGCTGCTGGAGGTCTGACTCTGATTAAGGAAGAAGGAGACTACTGAAAAATACAGGAAGTTCCTGTCCCAGAACAGGAAGGGCGAGAGTTGGAAGGGCACATAGGCAGTAGGAAAGTAGGTGGAAAAATAAATAGAGGGAGGAGAAAGTAAGCATACAAAGCAACAGGAGAGGGGATAAAAAATAAGACATGATGGGAGTGGTGCAGTGCAATGGCTGTGGAGTGGCAGCGTTCTAGGAGACATTCTGGAGGATGTGATGCTGCCCTATTTGCAGGCACCTCTCTGGTCTCAGGGAGGAGGTTGCCCATCTCCAGGCTGACCTGGATAGGATACGTGAAGCCTTCTCCTCCACCCAGGGACCACTAGGGCCACCGCCACTACCTCAGAGGTTACCAAGAAAAGGAGTGGTTGGACCAAGGTGGGCTCAAAGAGTGAGAGGATGGTGGAACAGAGGTACATCCCTCCAGCTATACCTCTCCACAATTCATACACTGTTCTGGCAGAGTGTGGTTCCTCTATGGAGGCACCTGAAGTGGAGATCAAGGAGGATGCTGGGAACCTCCACAAAGGAGACCCACAGGAGGGTGGCACAGGACCCCATGGGGGAAGAAAGCAACTCCTGGTGGTGGACTCAATCATAAGGGGGGTAGAAGTGGGGGGAAGCAGGGGAGAGGGAGCTAAGTTGCCTGCCTGGTGCCATGGCTTGGAAGGACAGGAAGCGAATCCTCAGGATCGTGGGAGCAGCTGCATGATGGAGGGAGCTGGTTGTCATTGTCCACCTAGGGACAAATGACCTGGCTAGGAATGGGATCAGAGCAGTGCAAGAGGAGTCTGTAGAGTTGGGGAGTGGAGGCAATGGTAGTAAGGACAGGTATGGGGCTAAAAGGGGCAAGGCATCAAAAAATAAAGGGTGATGAGTACCAATGCCTGTAGTCTGTGTAACAAGCTCCCTGAACTAGTGGCCTTGATGGAAGAGGGATGCCTGGATATTGTGGCAGTCACAAATGGTACACAGAGAACCATGACTGGAATGTCAACATACCAGAATACACACTCTACAGGAGGGACAGGGAGGGTAAAAGAGGAGGAGTAGCTCTCTATGTAAGGGAAGGGATCAAAGCAACAGAACTAAAGAGTAAACAGGGAGTAGATGAGACACTGTGGGTCACCCTGGAGACAGGAAATGGCACCACAATCCGCAGAGGGGTTGTATACAGACACCCATCTCAGGGGGAGGGAACGGACAAGGAAATGATAGAAGGCATCCTTAGAATGGCAGAAAAAGGGGAGATATTGTTGATGGGGGATCTGAATATGCCAGATGTTAACTGGAGCACCTTTACTGCAGGCACATCCAACAGCAGGGTCATTCTTGATGCCCTACAAGGGGCATGCCTCAGGCAGCTAGTATTGGAACCCACTCGGGAGGGAGCAATCTTAGATCTGGTACTGTCAAATGGGGACGGAGAAAGGATCTCAGATTTAGAAGTGGGTAGCCATCTGGGAACAAGCGACCACCAAACAGTGTGGTTCACGATAAACACATCCATAGAGTCAAGCCATACAAAATCATGAGTATTGTACTTTAGGAGGGCTGACTTTGGGAAAATGAGAGAGTGCCTCAGAAAAGCTCTAGCAAATGGGCAAGAAGGAGGGGTGGAGGAACAATGGGGAAAAATCAAAACAGCCATCAGAGAGGCAACAAGACTTTGTGTGAAGCAAATCAACAAAACAAGATAAAGATAGAAACCACTATGGTTCTCAAAAGAGGTGGCAGGGAAGGTTAAGGAGCAAAGGATGGCATTCAGGAAATATAGGGAAACACAGAAGAAGCAGGACAGAGAACTTTATCAGTTAAAGCAGAAGGAGGCAGAGAAGGCAGTTAGAAAAGCAAAGGCCCAAACCGAGGAAAAGATAGCCAACTCTGTTAAGAAGGGGGATAAAACCTTTTATAGGTACATTAGGAAGTGAAGAAAGACCAAGGGAGGGATACTGAGGCTTACTAAAGGGGAGGAAATGTGGGCAGAGGGTGACAGTGAAAAAGCAAGGATACTGAAATAATATTTCTGCTCAGTATTCACAAAGAAAGAGGAGAAGTTGGTACCTAAACCAAACAAGAGAAACACTCTGGATAGGGGGGTCGATACCAGTCCATTCACAGAAGAAAGGGTTCTGAAAGAACTCTTGAAACTGAAGGTGGACAAAGCAATGAAGCCTGATGGGATTCACCCCAGAATTCTAAAAGAACTAAGGGTAGAACTAGTAACACCACCGACTACTCTCTAACAAATCAAGGGAGGATGGGGTGGTACCTGAGCACTGGAGGAGGGCAGATGCGATTCCACTTCACAATAGTGGGAGCAGGGCAGAGGCAGGAAACTACGGATCAGTTAGTTTGACCTCGGTGGTAGGGAAAATGATGTAATCCCTTCTGAAGGAAAGAATTGTTGAGTACCTAGAGGCCAGTGGGGCACAGGACCCAAGGCAGCATGGATTCACAGTGGGAAGGTCGTGTCAGATGAATCTAATAAATTTCTTGACTGGATGACTAAAGTAGTAGACCAGGGAGGGGCTGTGGACATGGCCTACCTAGATTTTAGCAAGGCATTTGACACATTCCCACACAAAAGATTAATATACAAGTTAACCAGCCTTGGAGTGGGTCCCAAGGTGGTAGCCTGGATAAAAAAAATTGGCTGGACAACGGGACACGAAGGGTAATAGTAAATGGAGTCCATAGCGAAGAAAGGGTGGTCACTAGTGGGGTACCATTGGATTCAGTACTGGGACTGGTCCTCTTTAATGTCTTTATAAGTGACATTGCAGAGCACCTGGAAAGAAAGGTATGTCTCTTTGCAGATGATACAAAGATCTGCAACAGGGTTGATACACAAGGTGGGGTGGAAAGGATGAGAAGGGACTTGGCAAGGTTGAAGGAATGGTTAAATTTATGGCAGCTCAGATTTAATGCAAAAAAGTGCAAGGTAATGCACCTGGGAAACAAAAACCCAGGGGAAGAGTACACAATGGGGGGTGAGATACTAACAACAACAAAAATGGAAAGGGACCTTGGGGTAATTATATCAGAGGACCTAAAGGTGGGCAAGCAATATGAGAAGGCAGTAAGGAGGGCTGGGGGATACTGGGGTACATAGGGAGAGGCATCAACAGTAGAAAACAGGAAGTTGTTATCCCTCTGTACAGACAGTTGGTGAGACCCCATCTGGAGTACTGCATGCAGTTCTGGAGACCCCATCTCCACAAAGACATAGACAGAGTAGAGGCTGCCCAGAGGAGGGCAAACAAAATGGTGCAGGGTCTGCACCAGAAGACATATGAAGAGATACTAAAGGAGCTTAATATGTATACCCTTGAGGATGGGGGGACATGATAGAAACTTTCAAGTACCTCAAGGGAATCAGCAAAGTCCAAGAGGGTAGCATCTTTCAGAAAAAGAGATGTGCAAGAACAAGGGGGAACAATTTGAAGATAAAGGGGGGACAGCTCAGAGATAATGTGAGGAAGCATGATTTCATGGAGAGGGTTGTGGATGCATGGAACAGCCTTCCTGAGGAGGTTGTGGAGTCAAGAACAGTGGGGGAATTCAGGAATGCATAGGACAGACATAAGGTAATTCTAGTGGGGGGTAGAAGGAAGTAGGCTGTTGGTTAACTAGGATCTGCAACATATTCATCAGGTAGGGAAATGGGCAGACTAGGTGGGCCAAGTGGTCCTTATCTGTCATCAAATTCTATGTTTCTATGTTTCTCCTCAGTGTCTCCCCATTGCTTGCATTTGGAAAGCGCACTAAATCTATCTTTCTTGAAGAAAGGTTTTGAGGTTGTTATTACCGCCGGTTTTCTTTTACCTCACCCCTTTTTGGGGGGTTTCATCAAAGTTAGAGGAGCCTGGAGGGTGGCATCACATCAGTCTGCCTATTATCCATAATACTGTCAGTGATCTCTCTGTTAGTTTCTGCATAGACTGGAACTGGTTCTGCTATAGCGGTGGACATTGGTTGTTCACTAGCCACTTCAGACTCCTTTTCCATAGAAGGTTGTGGTGGTACCTCATCCTGTTGACTGTGGGAAAAGTGTTGAATGAGAGTATTCCTATCCTGCACTGCTTGATCCTGCACCCCTGGGTTAAACTGAGGAATGGAGTCCCCAGCCAGCTGGGCCTTTGCCTGTGATTCAGTAATTATTTGCTCCTGGTCCTGCATTACTCTAGCAAGCATATTATGAGCCACCCAGGGGCATTGTTTATAGGAATGCCCAACTTCCTCACATAAGTTGCAACAGAATGGTTTCGGGCATCCCAAACTAACATGCCCATATTCTAGGCACAGATTACAGCGGTGTTTATTGCAAACAGAACTAAGATGTGTCCTTGTCCCGCATTTGTGACATGTTTTGGGCTGTCCTGGATAACATCATAACCCCTTATCCATTCTTATGTAAAAACTTCTGGGTAATTGGTATATTCCAGTATTTGTCTGCTTGAGCTGTACCTTCACTTTCCATCCCCGTGTCCAGATTAAATCAACATCTAGAATGGGAGTGGGGTATTCCAAAATATTGCATCTCTGGTGCAACCAGTACTGTATGTCTGCGATGTTGACTGCTTCATTTCTAAAAATTAATGTTACCATCTTTACTGTGGGTTTTGTAAGGGGAAGAGGAAAGAAGGAGTACCACACATGTGTGTCCTTCACCAAAGGATAGTTCTGCCAGAATTTGTTCTATGGACTGCACTTGTTTAAAGCTTATCTCATAAGTGGCTTCACCTTTTACATGAATGAATGCAAATAATTCACTAGCATTTATGCCCTTAGTTGCTTTTAGCATTTTGTATATAACAGTCTCTTTATTAGGGGCATTGTCCATGTTACCATTGTAATTTAGCCTTTGTGCATTTCTTCTCTGAGATGGCTCACCTATCCTACTAAATAAATCTGATAATTTATAAGTCCCTGGTTGAGCTGTTGAATTTCCATCATTCTGGTCTGCAGTATCCTGTTCATTATCCCTCTGCTCTGAAGCATTTGCTGCTGAAGATAGTTCCTGTAAATCGAGCCATCAGACTCCAAGGTTCTTATCTCAGAGTGCAGGCTTTCCCTGTCTTTTGTCAGCAGCAGTATTTTCCTCAACAGGAGTTGTTTGATAACCATCATTTTTATTTCAGCTTGCAACTTCATTAATGAGACTTACTTCTGCAACTGTGTTAGGATTGCTTTTGCCGGAAACCTGTTGTGCCTTGACAATCCATGGTTCCTGAGTCACGGGAAGACTCGCCGATAAGTTGCATTTATCTGCACTTCGTGTATGCCAGTAGAAGACTTGTGGCTAGGGAAATGTTTTTTAAAGGAGTTCTACCAGCAATTCTGAAGCCCCAGCTGATGTACAGGTCAGGGCTCCACTCCTCCAATCCCTTCCTGCATTCATCATAAAATATGCAGCATTGAATTATCTTATTGCTCATAAAAGAATGTTAAGCCCCCTTGAAGCTGGTATATTTGAATATGGCGCTCTGCGCCTGGTCCAATCTCATGCCTATTGACATGAGATGATGATGCACCACTGCCCCTGCCATACTGGTGCCCCTATGTATGGAAGGATCCCAGTGTCTGTATCTCAGATGCCATGTCAATATTTTTACATACTGTGCCTAAATGCCATGTGTATGCAACCTGTACATTGGTCGGGGCTTCAGAATTGCCTGTAGTTCTCCTTTAAATTTTGGTGGGGGGAAAGTAGCTTGGTCAGCATTGCTTTGGAAAGTCTCAGTTTGTGCTTTTTTTGCTTTAGCAATGATGTCTGCAGCAGGAACAGGTCTTGGAAATGTCCAGCCACTGCCATCTTTGGCTAATTGCCAACCTGCTGCTTGCAATGCAGTGCTTGGGTGCCAAACAGATGTGTCAGATTGCTCCACATCTGAACACCCTGTCCGTAGCCTCAGTAACTGTTTTAGGGCAACATCAGTGGTATTTTGGGATGTGCATTTTGAGGGTGCCACAGTATCAGTTTGAAACTCACTGCTGGTAGATGGTATTGCTCACGACAAATCTAATTCAAAACTGTCTGGTTCAGTAGGTAGTTGAAAAGAGGGTGCCATTCCCGTTTGCCTCTGTACAGCTGGTGGAGAGTCTTCAGTAAGCAGCTGGAGCAGAAATGCTTTGTTTCCTCATTACTTGCCACAGTAAAACTCCACTCCAGTAAAACTCCAGTAAAAGTCAACTCCAAGAAGACCCATCACTGATAATCTTTCAGGCGGGGCTACGCAATCACCACCGGAAACTTAGCTCCTGCACCTGTCCAGTAGACTAGCCTAAACACGCTCCCTGTAGCATGTCCAGGGAATGTCTAATCTAACTGGCACCCAATTGCCACTCCAAGCTTGTGTTCCATTTTCTGTTAATAGTCATTCTCGCTTTTGATAACCCATAATTTCCAATGTAACCTGTCTCCTGTCATCCTACACTGAACGGGGCGCAGATACAATAGTTCTGCCTACCCCAGGTCTAACTGCTACAACTGTTGTCATGTCAAAAGTTACCTCTTCTCCAATGATCATTATACATTGTCTAAATATTCTGTATGCATTGTACTGCTATGTATACTTTGATTGTACCTGCACTCTTCTATTGTAACCACTATGTATTCTTGGATTGCACCTGCACCGCTCTATGTAACCACTATGTACACTCGGACTGTACCTGCACTGCTTTTCATATGTAATTACCTCCGGGTCGCCCCTGAAAAAGGGACCTCCGGGGCCCAGCGGGCTTACCCGGTTAACAAAATTTAATGAATAAATAAATAAATAAAACTCCTCCTACTCCACTGCAGCTGAGTCCGATCTGACCTCTTGATGTCTACTTTTCACACCTGGTGGCAGCTGTTTTTTGGTCTCAGTCACTTGTAAAGGAGCAGGTTCAGTGGTTTGAACCTCTGGACTGGCATTCTGTAGAACATTTCCATCCTTCTGCATAATCATAGTTACCATTGCTGCCTCGTCAATTACATTAACAGCATTTGTAGAACTAAGGAAAAGGGGTCCCCCACATGCCTCCTCCATCTCCACCACCTTCGTCAGCTGCGTATGACATCTTGGGATGATGGACAAGGGTTCCCCCTACAGGCAAAATTACAGGAATTGTTTATTAAAACATGAAAGTAAAATATACATAGCAGTGTTGCTTCACACAAATTCAAATAGCAAAAAAAAAAGATAAACATAAATAAGTATTTCAGCATACATTCCATTATAAGCTTCCAGTAGTATAATCCCTAAACAAAGTTATATATGTCGAAAAACAAAGTCCCTCCCCTCCCCAAAAGAGTAGGGAGATTTTCTCACCATAAAGGAAAACCATGGTAAAAAACACAGAAAAACAGTGTATAAATAAATATCTAGAAAACACAAATAAGTATTACATCATACATTAACAATGTGAACATGTGACATGAAAGAAAAATTCTAAAGACACTCATATGACACAAAAACCTAAAAAAGGAAAAAATAGATTACTAATTCTCAAAATGCCAGCACCTATGAAAGCAAGACTAATAAGTAAAAATATTAAGGACCTTTGAAGAATCTTAAACATCCCAATACAAAGCCCAGCACTTTATATTACCTGGGTATTCCTTCGTATGAAACAAATACATTTTAGGCAAATCTGAACACAAATGAAGACCCCTTAATGCTGCTGCTGTCACGCAACTAGTGGAGTTGGCCAGGTTACCTAAAAAACAAATATAGAACAGTATTATTCCAGGAAATATCATTTGGGTAAATACCCATTTGGCTAAAGTAGCCAATATAAAGAGTCCCACCTATTCTGCCATGTTTTCAGGCTGACCTTCCTTTTGTCCACTTGTATAATTCTCAACAAATCATTGTGAATTTAAAAAATAATTCTAATGGTGTCAATTGTTGCTGTTACAACACTAATTTACATCTCATCTGCCATATCCGATGCAAGAAACAGCCCATCAGGATACGTAAAATACCTGGGGGGCTCTGAATAAACAATCTGGGGACATAAGGCTAAATTCTTGAGTCTTGCCATTTTACTGTTAGAATCTGCCAAAAATCTATAATAAAGGGGCATTGGAAATACAAATGGTCATTCATTTCAAGTTGAGTTGAACAGGAAGTTCTCAGCATTTGTGCTCTGAAACCTCTTTATGTTTCTGATTGCTCTTTACATTAATTTTCCTACAGACCCCCAACCATACAATATCCCTAAATTTAGAAGGATGCCATTTATTAAGTGATGTGTCAGAGAGTGCTCTCTGAACTGGTCTACTATATACAGAAAAAGATGCTGCAGAAAAATGGGTAGAGGTGATATAATTATAGAAAGTTCTGTGACCTATGGTTAATGTATGCTGCATCTGAATACCCCATTGCTTAATATAATCTAAACATGATATCCACACTGGGGATAATTTACATTTACGCTTATTTTTATTTTAGAAGCTATTTTCCCACCATTCCAAAATAATGTCTCGTAGTGTAACCATTGACCATGCTTTCCACTGCAAATCTATATCTTTTAGTAGGGTCAATAAATCTGTGTAGAAAAAAATGGACAAAAAAAAACCTGAAGGATTTATCATCCCTGCACCACCCTGTTTATGAGGTAAATAAGTAACTGCCCATTTAAGTGGATTGAGCCTACTACCCCAAAGCCCTTAAAAAAAACAAGAATAGACCATGGTATTCTCTATTTCATGGGATAGGATATATTAAGAACAAATAAACTGGAATCAAAAACATCTTAAGTAGATATACTCATTTATCTTTACTCGTAGACCATTTGTTCCAATTTGATACTAATCTCTGACCTTTTTCAAGTTGGAAATCCCAATCAAATGTTTGCATTTCCAATTTACAAAGAATGCTACCTAAATATAATTTACCGTAGTATTCATATAATGGACACAGTATTAAAAGACGGGTATTATCATGTTCCCAATCCACAATCACATTTCGTGTCTTTTGTCTGGTGTATAGTCCAGTCAATCGCCTTGATCTATATAGTTCAAAATGGAATCTTGTATAACATTTCCTTTTATCTAGATTTTTTATTAATCATAAATATGGTTCCATCCCAAATTTTCTCCTTTTATTTTCCCCCCAGCCATTTACTTGTTATACTATTATTTACTAACTCATTACCTTCTTGTATGTGTACATCTTTTATTCTGTTTTTTATTTCCAACTGTATATGTTCCATCGGTTTCCTTAGACTATCTGCCAGGCAATCTAACAAACCATGCAGTTTAATAGACTTTTCCAGTATATTCATACTTGGGAATATAAAACCTCTACCTCTATATGTAATAGCTTCTTCCATACATATTCTTGGTAATCTTACATCCTCCATTTGGAATGCTTTAAGCCAATAACCTATCGATCTTTTTTCTATATAGCACTTCACTGGCAGTTGCCCTATTTCCATTCTAGTTAATATGGAGGGTGCTCCTTTAGGTAGACCCAGTATTCTTTTATAATGGTTGTTCAGTGGGATTTCTAATTCTTTATTATTTCTAAGCCCCCATATTTGTACACTGTAAATTATTTGACTTTTAATTTTTGCATGAAGTGCTCTAATATTCCCTATAGTGGGATATCCTCCATATTTATACATAAATATTTCTACTGTTGGGGTAAATGCTTTCATTTTTTAATTATGCTCTTTTTATGGTCAATCCATTTTAAATTATAATTGAAGATAACTCCCAAATAACAAAAATTCTGAACTATTTCTAATGTATAATTTCCACATTTCAATACTGTGTCCATTCCTTTCCTTACTAATGTCTTATTGCAAATCATGTACTTAGTTTTTTGAGCTTTATCTCCAACTCAGCTTCTTGGCATTCAATTGTAAAATTCTCCAAACTTCTTTTTATACCAATATAACTTGTGGACATTAAAATAATATCATTGGCATATGCCAAGAATGGTCACAACCTATTACCCACTTTTGGCATATGCTGTCCATCCACATATAAACTTTCCAGTATCCTATTCAAGAAAATATTAAACAGGATTGGGGAGAGGACACAACCCTGTCTCAAGCCCAATGTGGATGCAAACTTCTTAGTTTTGTCCCCTTCTTCATTATATCTTATACATGTATAATTATTGCTATACATCAAGACTATTATCCCTATTATTGCAGGATCAAGGCCATATTCTTCTAATACCATCCATAATTTACATCTTTTAACTCTATCGAAGGCTGCTCAGAGGTCCACAAAAACACAATAAAATGTTTGTTTACATATCTATATCTATATCTATATCTATATCTGTATCTGTATCTATATCTATATCTATATCTATATCTATATCTATATCTATATCTATATCTATATACATAATGTATAAGATGTGTTAATACAAAGCACTGGTCAATCATGGAGTGGCCTGACATAAAGCCTGCCTGTGCCTCATCAATAATTCCTACCCAGTCCATAATTCTCATTTGTAATACCTTTGAACATTTTTTTTTAAGATGTGTCTAATAAACTAATTGGCTGATAATCTTTAGGGTTTGTTTTTTCTCCGTTTTTGAAGATTGGGACTATTCTATTTTCTTTCCATGTTTTAGGCATTTCTCCATATTTTACTATATAATCAAATATTTTTTTCCAAAATGGACCCCATTGATTGATATAATTTAAAATTATACCTATAGAGATACCAAATAGACTCCCATGTCACTCCTAATTTTGTTTGTACCATCACTGTCTCATTCTTTCTTGTTCTTATTTTATCCCACTGGTTTACCATTGGCACGGGGTCATAATGTCACATGGCAGAATGCCATGCGGCACAATCGCGTTGCGTGATTCCTTTTTATTTATTGTTCTGTGTGGGCTCCTCCCCCACACACCCCCGTTAGGGGGGCTGCACCCCCCAGACCCACCCACTAAAGATTCCAACACCAGGGGGAGTCCAACTCAGAGACTGCACAGGCCCGGGTTTTGCCATAATGCCGTATGCTATTAAGCGTACAACATTATGACCTGGTGCATTTACCATCACCAGTAAAGGGCTATGTTCTGTTTCCATTCTTTCTCCTATTCTTAAATCTGCAACCGTTGGTATTAAGTTCCAATTGACCCAACATAAATCTATTACAGAATCCCCCACTTCCTAAATATGTGTAATTTCCTTCTTTATCTCCTTTAGTTTTTCCATTTAATAATATAAAATTCCCATCTTCTAATATTTGACTAATGATCTTTCCCCTTTATGAAGTCTTTTTGTCCCTTGATTTCCTTTTTTTTTGCTAATGTCTCTTATCATATTGCTAGGCCCAATTCTACCTCTTCAGTAGTTAATGCCTTATTGTTTCCTACCATCGAATTTAAATCTCCCATTATCATAATACCACTTTCTGGCTCTTTCTCTCTTCTACCTTCTATAAATTTTTCTAAGGTCTTTATTACCTCATTGTCTTTGTATTGTGAACTAACTGGGGTGTATATATATATATATATATATATATATATATATATATATATATAAATAATTATCAGGGCTTGTCTCTTTCCCTCTATCCTAACTCCTAGTATGTTATTCAAGTCTGTTTGTATTTCTTCCATCTTATGACCTTTCATTATCTTTACCCAGGTTATTAACCCTCCTGATGGTCTATCAAATGTCATATTTTTTATTGCTTTTTTTCTTCAATGCTTTATAGCTATTTAATGCTTTTTCTTGATCTGACCATGTCTCTTGTAAACAAATACAGTCATTCTCCTTTAAATACATTATGAATGTTGGATCCACTAATCTATTTCTAATTCCCACTATGTTCCAAGATATAATTTAATTTTTTATTTTTCGCTTTTCTTCCCTTATTACAGTCCGTTTTCTTTAACAGCTTTATGTTGTTGATGTCAGTCTTCACATTGAGTTTCTAAAACCTGAAATCTATTTGATGTCTGTATCAGGTTAACTCCACTCTTCTGAACCTAAATTAATCTGTGCTGAGGAATGCTGTTTTTCCTCTCCAACCATATTGATCTCAATTTTGTCCAATATCCCAGCCTTTGAGATTATTAACTTATAATCTTCCTTTGTATTTGTAACAATTCAGCAGTTTTCATTTTTAAGTTGTTCTTTGTCTCATTTATGAAGTTATTTTTTCCAAATATGGATATTGATAGATCTTCTGTATTGTTGTTATTTTTTTCTTTTTACTTCAAGGTATTCTGGGAATAATAATTTCACCTTTACAGCACTTTCTATTGCTATCCCTAAATTCTTTAATTTATTTCTCTTTTTTTCTACTGCTTTGAGTACATAATATTGGTCTGACACCAACAGCACTAACTCTTGATCTTTCAGTGGTCTTATAACACTTAAACAATCTAGCATTTGGTTGTAATTTGTATTATTTTGTAGCATTGTAGCTAAAAATGATTTTAAATGTTTATCCAATTTCTTTTCTGTTTCCTCTAGTATTATTACCACTTTATACATTGGTAATACAAAATCAGAATCCAACACACATCGTAACATATTTTCCAATTGTTTCCTCTGTTCCTCATCTACGTTCTGATCTCTAATGTACTGTCTCTTCTCATTCCTTCATTCAACGTCTTGTTGTTTTCCAACTTGGTTCTCATGATTTGTAGTTTTTATGTTTAAGTTATCTCTTGTTTTCCCTTTTTTCTTTTTGTGTTTCTTATTTACTTGAATATTCACTTTTCCCCTTTGGAAGATTCCGTATTCCTTTTTTTCACTTTCAATCTTAATTTTTGTGTCTTTGGATATGACACAATCTTTATTTTTTTTCTTTCCTTTGTTGTTAGTGTTTTTATTGTCTGATGTTCTTTGTATTCCTTTTTTATTACTAACCTTATTCTTAGTTATCTCTCTACTCATATTTTTGTTCCTTCTGTTCTTCCCTTACTCTCTGTGTCTTCTTCTGTTTATGTTTAACTTCTTGTAGTATTCCTTTTTCCCATAATGTTATATTGCCAGCTTTCATTTCCTGTATCACACTTTCCTGTCTCCAGTTATCATCTGGGAGCATTATCAATTCTGATTCTGTTTATTCATCCCATGTCCCTTCAGGATTCAACTTCATTTTTATGCTATCTCCTTTTTCTATCTGACCCTTGGAGGTTCCCCTGTTAACTTTATTATTTCTTCCTCTACATGTTTAGATGTTACATTAAACTCATCTACAGTATCATGTATATTAGATTTTATTTCTCTGTAATTGACTCCTTCTATCAATAGGGAATTTTCCTTATTGATAGTTATCTCTTCTTCATACTTTTTCTGGTTTAACTTCCACCTCCTTTGAGTATCCATAACTTCCTCAATGTAATTCCAGTTCTCCATACACACCACTTTAATAAAAAAGAGAGATCCTTCCTGATTGTCAACAATTGTTCATACGCCATTATATTGGCCATCAGGGGATCTCTTAATGCTACACACATATCTTCAGTTACATTATCAGTGAGCAATGTCTCTGTTTGTATTGAGCTCATGGGACTCATGAACAGTGTTTCCCCTCTAGATGACTATCTTTCTGTGTTCTCATTATTTGTCTCCTTATTGACTACATTTTGTTCATCCCTGTCTGACACCTCTAGTACTGTATTAGTTTCTTGTATACTAAGCTTTTTGAGATCATCTAACTGTTCATCTTGTTTAACGTGTTCTTTATTACAAGAATTAGGTGTTTGTATATTTGATCTAATTGCACTAATTTTCTTCTCTATTCTCTTATTATACTCTATAATCTCCCTAATTTCTTCGATTGTTTTATTTACTTCCTCATTAACTATGCTTACCATGTCTACTTTACATCTTTTTTCTTTCCCTTTATCCTGTGTTTCATCCTCTAATCGACTTTCTAAACTTGTCATATCCTGTCTTACTTTGTTGTCATCTTTATTATTATTCAACCTATTTTTATTTATCTCAAAAATGTGATAAATCATGGGCTGGGTCATCTTGATTTCTCCTCCGTTGGTAATCAAGGTGGAAGTTACATCTTTTCTTTGTTTCTTCCCACCCTTATCTCTCATTTCCTCTTCTTGTGTACTAATACATTTTTTGATGTATTTTGTTTCCTTATCCCTTTCATAGTTACTTTATCGATCTTACCCCTCTTATTCTCCACTTGTTCTTCCCCACTTTTTGTCTTAATTTGCATTATCTCTTAATCACCTCTACTGTTATATGCTCAGTCAAATCTTTATTCAATTAAGTACTATAACCAGATCTATCTCAATCTGGAGAGTGTAGAGATCCAACTAAATCCATGGATACAATGTTCCTTTCTTACAGAGGAAAAGTATTGTAATAATGTAAGATGTAAAGAGTGCTTAGAATAAACAACATAAATATGTTGCTCTAAAGTCTCCTCCCTTAGTGCAATATAACACTTACTTTACTGTTCAATATAGCGATACTTTTTTCAAAGTCCTCATAACACCTTATAGAAACTTAAACAGGTCTTTAGTAGATCTTAATAGGTCTTAAATGTTCTTAAATGGTCTCACTACCTTTTGCCATTTGATCTCCTTTCAGTTTCTTTTTTGAGTCTGCTTAGTCCCCCTGATATTGATCTTTTACTTCTGATAATCTGCTTCCTTTTTTATTATTCAGATGCTTTTCTGTTATCATCACCCTTTCTTTCCTTCTTCTTTTTCATTCTTCTTGCTTTTATAGGCATCATATAGGCAACATAAGACCAAACCCAAATCTTTGGCTCTCCAGGTCTTCAATCCTCTTCTTCTTTCAGTAAGGTGTTTTTCTTTAAAGGTCCACGAATAATAGTAGCAATAATGGTGGCAGTAGTGGAAATAAGGGTATCCTTCTCCCACTTTCTTTTTGTCCTTCCCAAATCTTTCCCTCACTGCAATTAGAAATTAAATCTCCGGCAACAAGATAAATTATCTGGGGGGCTTACTCAATAGTTAAATGACTTTAAAATTGGTTATACCAATTATTAAATGGAAAATATGCAGGTCCTGATACAGATACAGATACAAATGCAGATGCAATATATATCGAGCACTGTTTGCTAAAATATATAGAGAGTATAAAGCATAAAGTAGATACAATAAAGTGTTGGTATATTGGGTTAAACAGTAATCCCTTGATAAGTTTTTTAACTTTTAAACAATTAATCTTTATAGTTCCTCTCTACTTACTTTCCCCCATGTAGAAAGAGGAGCTTCAGTGGAGCACTTTAAAATGTTTAAAGAACACTTGCACTCACACTGAGCTCGCTTCTGAGCAGCAATCTCTGCCTTACACTGGCGGTGACTTCAATGTATAGTCCCAATTCTCCAGCTCTTTAAATATTGTAATTTGGGCAAATCTGCTCTGACCACTCACCATAGCCCATGTGATCAAGTGCTGTCTTAACAGGTTTTTACAAAAAGTGTGATAGAACTCTTTAAGACATTTTAAGACGTCCAGGTTCAAAAGACAGTGCCTCGCAATAAATATTTTCACAACTCTGTATCACAATAAATAAATAAACCAATATAAAATCCTCTACTTAGTGTCTCTCTAGTCTCAGTCATGAGCAGTCTAGTCAGAGAATGCCGCATGTGTCATTAGAATGCCTGCACATGCGCTTTATGCTCCTAGGTCATGTGAGGGGGTGTTCCAATGAAACTCTAACTTCCTGGTTTCTATTTCTTCACTTCTTATACTAAAAATAAAATAAATCTAAAATAAAAATTAAAGGTTTTCCCCAATATGCAATATGATTCAAGTATGTGCCAAATAGATCAAAAAAAATGCTCAAGCCCCTATTATCGGCACACAGCATATGTACCCTGTAAATTGCCTACAGACTCAAGCTCACAGTAAAACCCTGAAATCAAATACAATCTTAAAATGAATCAAAACCAAAAATGCAAAAAACACAGCGAATACAGGTAAGAGAGTACAAATACAGCAATTTCAGCATTTTCAGCATTATCAGCACTCTCAACAGTTCTGCTGCCTTGCAATAATTTTCAGTATTTTCAGCATTTCATCATTTTCAGCATTTTCAGTGTTTTCAATAATTAATGAAAGAAATCAAAACCCTGCTGAGACTCTCTTTATATATTTGTCTATTCTTGTTTGTGTAAGTAGCAGTACTGTATATTAGTTAAGTACAAAGCTAAAGGCAGTCCCTATTCAATCATTCCCTATTCAATAGTTCCTTTTGGCCTGACATTTTTTGGCCATTAAGCCTCCGCAGGCTCCACTGGTCTCTCTAACCACTTGTGGTGGGCTTCTCCACTGCCTGAACTCCTCACCACACAACAGAGGGACCCAGAGGCCATCAATCACCACTCCACAGGGCTGCCAAGAGGTTGTAGGCTCCAAGATAGTCTGGAAAGGTCAGTGAAACATAAAATGATAAATATTTAGGGGCAACGGTGGCATACCTTTTTTTTTTGCAACTCTAGTTCACTCCCATCATGGCCCTGAGGTCCTCTCTCAGGCATCCTATCCTTGTCCTACCCACCTGAGGATCCTGATCTGTGCCTCCTCTTTCCTTTCTCACTGATGCCAGCACTCCCTAGCTAACTCTGTCAGCGGTGGGTTGCCCCTCCTACTTGGGCACTCTTAGAAAGGCAGACTCTGGCATTGGATGAGGAGGGGGAAGAAACTGAAGGCCAGTCGAGGAAACCCGGCATGGGGCATGGGGAGTAGGTGCCATTGCCTGATTCTCGGTGCCATTTTTTTCCTTTGTTCTGGTTTCCCCCTGACATGAGGCATGCAATGCCACCCAGCCTGTGATGTAGGTACCCCCACCCATGTGCAGAGGCAGCTGCTCAATGTCATCCCTCAATGTATGAGCCCAAGTGCATGGCAGTGCCACCTATCTCCACTGGGGGCCACTGCTGCACCAGATTACCCCATGATCCCTTCCCGAGAGAGGAGAGCAGTCCATCAGACACTTGATCCTCTCTCTCCCCTGCTGACCCATGGCAATCCAGGATTATTCCCGAACCGAGGTCGCCGGCGTGTTGTGAGGTGTGGCATCCAGTACCTCAACCCTCAGCACCACCAGGCCGGCTGGTGGCATACCTTTTATAAAACTTTTCAGGCTTTTCACTGACTCCTTCTACTGACACTCTCTCCACAACATCCTAGTGACCAGCTTCCAACCTCTCCCAGAATCTTAGCCAATACAGTCAGTACTAAATCATCTGCATAGGAAATTGAAGTTATAGCAGTAGAACCACTGGAAGTGATCCCAAGTATACCAGGAGACTTACTTAAAAATCCTCACAATTGGGGCAACACAAATAATATAGAGAAGGGGGCTACGTGGACAGCCCTGATGTACCCCTACCATGATCTTCCCCTTCCCACCTAGACATTTATTATCATAGGCATAGGGCAGAATAAAGGCCCCTCCATAACATTGCTGGATCCATTTGATATAAGTAACGGGAAACCCGTAGGAGCATAAACAAAGCCTCGGGTAGTCATGTTGAATTCTGTTGAAAACTTTAGACTGGTCTAGATTAACTAAATAGCCCTCTGTATTAGGAAGAGTCCCCTGATACATAATTTCTTTAAGGAGTATCAATGCATCGGAAATTTTACGACCAGTGATAGAACAATATTGAGAGTCATTTATAATGTCTCCCTGTACTGTAGATAACTGAGACCGCAGGATCTTGGCTAGGATTTTAAAATCAACATTCAAAACAGTGATTTGTTTCCAGTTATTTAGGTCAGTTTTGATATATTTTTTGTATAAGAAGGTCAAAAGATCTTTGGACATTTTGTCTGTCATTTGGAATAACTGTAAAAAACTTTGGTATACCAATAAAAGTTCTTATGGGATTATTTGAAATAGTACCTGGTACAGTTCCACAGGTAACCCATCTGACCCAGGGGCTAGTTTTGTGCATAAGCTGGAAATAACTGCACCAAGTTCCTCTAAAGTCACTGATGCTGTCAATGATGCCTGCTGAAGATGGGGACAACTGTGGTACCTCTGCTGCAGTCAGAAGCTGTTCCAGCTCTGACTTCACCAATTTCAGAGGATTATTTTGTTTAATCAAAAATCTCTCAATTTCTAAAAGAATAGAGTGATTTTCTTGAAGTGCAACTCCTTGCTTATTTAAAAGGGTCACAATCTTACTTTTATGCAGTCTTGACCTACAGTCATCAAGTGATTTGTCTGATATCTCCTCCCCTGAGTACCAAACCGTTGTTCCAACTCTAGCGATTTCCACCTATCATATTGTAATGTTAGCAAATTGTCTTTTAACTCAGATAATGCAGCCAAAAGATCAGCCCCAGAATCTGTCTGTTGAGAAAGTAAATCTTGGAAAACTGCTCTCATTTGGTGATAGGCATAAGCATTCCCAGTACTCTTCCATAAAGAGTGGATTGAAAAAGGGCAGTTACAGCCAATTTGGTATCTGTCCACCATTGTATTGCAGAATCATATAAGAAAAGAATGGATTTTCTGTCTTCCAGACTGTCTTTAAGTCATGGAATACATCTGGTTCCTCCAATAACCCTGAGTTAAGTCGACAAACCCCTCTACTGGTGGTTCGGGGGGGGAGAGGGGGAAATATAAAGGCCAATTAATTCATGATCCAATGATTCTACTGGAATGGTTTCAGTGTGAAGTAGGGGAAGAGACTTGGATGTAAACCAATAATCTAAGCATGTAGACAGGGTACCTTTAAAAAAAGTATGGGCCAGCCATTTACTAAAATGACGCCATCTGGAACTTCGTTCTAAGAAAAAGTGTATCAGCATAAACTTTTGTCCCTTTTGAAGTTTTTTCAAATTTTAATAAACTAATATTAAAATCAGCACCTAACAGTACGTAATGTTTAGTATACAGATACAGCTGTAGTTGTTTTAAGGCACTCACTGTGCCTTAATCTGGGGAGAATAGGCATTAATGAGTCTAGAAGATTGACCCTCAAAACAAATGTCCAGCAGTAACACTCTACCAGGAACAATGTCCACTAATTTATGCACCTTAATAATGGGGGATGTAAAACAAATACCTAGGCCACTACATAGGGTCTCACCAATAGACCAATAAGAATCACCCAGCACACAATCCCTTTATACAACAGAAATGTCCCGAAGGGAGTGTAACCTGCTGTCCTGTAGGAAAAAAACATCATAACTGTATCCATGCAATACAGAGAAGGTGGTTAATCATTTAAAGTCAGATTTTATACTGTTCACATTTAAACTAGCAATCTGAAATGGAACATGAAAGTGAAGAGAGGGGTTGATTGGCATTCTTCTTACTGGATAGAGTAATCTGTTTCAGTTTAGGAGGTTTCTGTTTGCTTGGTGGTGGTGGGGGGCCCAATTGGTTCAAAGACAGACTGGGAAGAGGGATCCGAATCTGCCCCATCCATTTGTTCACCCCAGGTCCATAATGCACTGAATCTATTTGACAATGGCAGGTCCTCATCAATGGTCAAAATATGGGAACCAACAGAACTTTTCTTAGGTATGGTAGAAGGTTCCTGTAAAAGGTTAATATTTTGTGGAACAGGGACAATAGAATCTTTGGGAAGTGGGAGAGGGGGAAGGGGTGGCATTTCAGGTACTAGATCAACTATTGAGTCCTTCAGCGGGGATGTAGACACTGGATCGGTTATGGCCACAAAGGTACTGGTCTCAGAAGGGGAAGCTGGTATCTGAACATCAGGCCAGGTTGGTGGAGTTGGTCTCGCAAATGGGGGTGGGGGGGTTCTTGCAGCTGTAAAAGGTTTCATGGCTTTATGTAAATAAAAGTCCTGCTCAGTGTCCTCCTCAGAATTGTGAGCAGCCCAAGGAGAGGAACCAAAATCATGTTTGTCGTCTCCACAGAGGTTACATACCGGGGGAATGGTGCAAAAATGTGCAATATGGCCCAAACCCCCACACTGGAAGCATTTCATTGTGGTACAGTCAATGTTAAGGTGAGACAAAGAACCACATCTATAACAGCTCTTGGGCTGACCTTGATAGAAAAGTATACCTCTATCCCTTCCAAGAAAAAAACAATTGGGCAAATGATGAATCACAGTTTCAGATTGTTTCAACTTTATGCTGAATGTCCAACCCCATTCCAGAACCTGTTCCCCTGGATGTCACACTGCTTCTCTAGCCAAAAGATAAAATCATTGATGCTAACACCCTCATTCCTGAACAAGATGGCAACTGTCTTGATAGTGGGTTTTGTTATAGGAATCGCAATATAATCTTGTCAAAGTGGAAGCTTCGGCATAAAGCCTCCAAAATTTATCAAGTAATGGTCTAGTACAAAAACTAACATCAAAGTTGTAGTCACCTGGTGTATGAATGAAAGCATAAACCTCTGCAAGGGTAAAATGAAAGGAATCTCTGATTAAGGCCTTCCCCACATAATGCCTGTCTGGCAATGAATCTCTGTCCCCCTTATATCTCAAACAAACCACAAATCTTCTCTTTGCAGCCTCCACTGGTTTTTAAACAAGCTCACATAGCTTGCTTTGGTTAGAGGAGTGGGATAAGGCAGCACTTGTTCAGTATTGCCCGACTCTGTACCTTCTAATAAAATAAGTAATTTTATAAAATGGCCCACCTTCTGATGACAGCTTGAAATTTTCTCCTTCAGAATCGATGTCTTCTGCGGTATTTGGGAGCACTGTGGAAGGAACCTCTATCTCTATCACCTCTTCAGCAGCTGGCAGAGAAGATATGGGCACTCCAGTCACATTGGTGGGTCTATTTAGTGATGCGACAGCTACCGCTGCTACAGGGTGGGAGTCTTGCAATATTTCTTCTTGTACTCCCAAGGAATACTCTGGTGCAGAAGCTTGCTGACCATGAAGAGAGATTTGTAATCCTAAATCAATAGGTGGGTCACAAGATGGAGGTGAACCCAGAAGTGGGATGGCAGGATCAGGAATCCAGCATCTATCAGGAAAAAAGCCAACCAGCTTGTTGCAAGGCAATACCGGGAGCCAACTTGGGCTCTTTTGCAAGATTCTCAGGTAAACTAATCGATAATGGCAATTCACAGTCGTAAATAGGGTCATCCACCATAGTACAATCCATCGGGGAAAAATGAAGCTTCTTTCCCACAATAGGCTGCAGGCTAATCTGCAAGCGTTTGTATTTTTTCTCTGCCTCAAGCTTTGATTTAGATGCTTGAAATTCTAGCTACGCTTCTTGAATCATAAAAAATAGTACTTGCTTCTTCCATAACAACTCCTGCTCCAGGACCTCTTCTTCAGTACCTGCAAGTTCCTCTGGTGTTTCTTGTGTCATATCCAGGTCCCCCATTGACAGTTCATCCTGGGGGGGGGGGGAATCAACCACAGCTATAGCTGATGCTGGAGTTCCAGCTTCCACATGCTCTTGCATCTCCATCAAAGTACATCTGTCCTCCACTCCAGTCTGAATCCGAATGGGCTCCTCCATCACTCGCAGAGAGGCAAGCCCCCTGGTGGAGAGTAGGGGAAGTTTTTATTCAAGACCAAAAACAAACATAATAGACAATCTATTTACGACATTTATTTTAAATGGAACAAGTTTTCTCTTTCACACCTCTTTTTTTTCCTTTTTCCTTTAACATATTTTTTCTCATACTTTTTTCCCCTTACATTCATACCCTCCTTAAATTTCCCTGCCAAGTTCATTTTATAGCTTTCTTTTTCTCATAGTTTTAAATATTTATATCTTACTCCATGAATACTGCATTAATCATTTTAACCTACACATTCAAAATTCCTTCATAACTGTCTCCCTCTATCTTCTCCATATTTACTGCTTTCATCCAGAAATACCATATCTATTTTGCTTTGTATTTTAAATAATAGATCTTCCATTGTCATTTCCTTGTTCTGAATAAACCTTTGACACCTGACTTGCCATATGGACCATTTAATTATGGCAAAAACTACATACACTGTACTCTTTTCAAAAAAAAAATTAATCTGGTAATTGTCCATAGACCAATATTTCATATGTCATACAGTACATTCCACTTGTATGCCATTCGGATGTATGCATTTTTTGGATGTAAGCACAAAATCCTAATTTCCCGATTTTCGGCCTATACTTCCCATTCTGAAATGACCGTTTGTATGCCCACATTTTTTCGAATGTATGCACAATTTGTTTGTCAGGTTGCTGTGTTTTTATGGGGCCAGAGTGATAATTGATGCTAATTAGTCAGACCAAGACTCTAATGTACTGCTTATAGTGCCAATTAAGGGTTACTACAGTAACAAACATCCTTCTCCAGTAGCCATTAACTGCCATTCAGCTAATCTGCTTATTTAGTGTTTTTAATGGGGTGTGTAATTAGCGCTTGAATTCCTTACCTGCTGTGATGGAAAAGACATCACACAAGGTGATTTCACTAGAGCAGAGGATTAAGCTGCTTGAGAAGTCTGAGCTGCCTGGGGTGTCTAGAAAGGAGCTTCCCCAGATGTTCAGCATGGATGTGTCGAGTACGAGCCAAATTTTAAAACAAAAAGAAACTCTACAGGACTACAGGAGTAGAGACTGCAACAAAAAAAGAAACACAAAACGGGAGGGGAAGGATGGCTGTATGTAAGAGGCGCTGTTGCACTGGTTTACCCTGTCCCATGATCGCAGTGTGCCCTTGTGGATCAAGCTGCTATCCTGGCCAACTACAATTAGATAGTGCTGCAGTATTGTTTTTAGAGATTATACAGTGTTGCACTGCTGTTTTTAAAGATTATAAAGATTATTTATGCATTTTCATACTGAGTAAATACTTACATTAAACAGCTGTGTCTGACTCTATTAATTTGATAGCGTTCTGGTTGTATGCACATTCCAGATGCACATTCCGGATATATGCACAAATTTGGTTTGTCCCAAGCATGTGCATACATCTGGAATCCATTGTATTTTTAAATATTTCCATTCCCCACATATTTGCTAACAATTCCCAAAATGGTTTTATAAAAGGACATTCAAACAACATCTGTTCTATCATTTCTTCTTTCTCCGCACATTGCATTTCTGGACAGGTTCTTTCCTTATTCTTTTTATGTTGTAAATTTCCTTTTTCATTTATTTTTCTTTGTCTAAACATCCATTTTACTTCCTTCATTTTATTCTGTATTCTATTTTCTAACATTGCTTCTATCAACACATTTATATTTACCTCTTGTCTTACCTTAAATACTGGCACCTCATAATATTTTCTTTCTATAATTTTACTATATAACACTTTCCTTTTTTTTATCCATATTTCATCCTTAGCTACTTCCATTGAGTCAAATATTTCCTATATTCATTCATATAACACAGTAGCTTCTTTTGCTCCAACACATTTCCCTTTTCCCCCAACTACACATAAAGATTATTTCCAATTTTTCTATGAAGAAACCTCATGGCCAGGATATTCAGACTGCACCAGGCAGAGGTGCAAGCCTGGGCACAGTGCAACTGGGATGCACTGGGGCCAAGGCCGGGTGATATTCAATGGTGATGCACTATGGTGCAGCACCATTGAATATGGCAAGGTCAGCGCACATACTGTGCATGGCGCAGTGGTACTGCACTGGTGCAAGCCACAGATAGGGAGCACGGGAATGTGCCAGCGCAATTGCAGTTGCACTAGGTGCATCACCCATGGTATTCAGCAGGGGGCATGCAAATGAGGCCATAATATATGCAAGGCACAAACGGGGCCATTTGCATGTCATTATGGCTCCATTTGCATGCCCTGCACAAGGCAGCCTGGTGACTTGCACCTGGCACCCTGCACAGCATGACATGTGCAGTGGGGATCCCTGGGCATCTGCCGCCCCAGAGCCACGATCGTGGTATATGTCAAATGGGACAGTCCTTGGTAGTCTAGTGGTCCCCCTTCCTCATGATTTCCCCAAGACTCCAAGAAATGCCCCCCTGGTTGTCTAGTGGTCCCCTCTCCTGAGTTCCTGAGTCCCTGAGAAATGTCAGGTACGACCCTCCCTGGTGGTGCAGTGGAACCCCCCCTACCCATTGCCCCGATCACGGTACAACACCTCAAAATATATGCCTGGTGATCAGTGGTACCCCCCTCCTACCCACACAGACCCCTTGCCCACCCTGCTCCCCGTACATTATGTGGCGGCGCAACCCACCCTCATAGCGCCTGGCCGCCTGCCGAATGACATGTACAGTATGGGCTGTAAGCCCATTGGTCCCCAGTATGGACCAATGGGCTTGCAGGGCATACTGTACTAGACAGTCCCAAATATGTGAATGACTTCATTTTTAATCTCAGCTCTATCTCCTTTTTTAAAAATAAACACCGTAACCCCCTGCTCCATAGATTCCGACAATTCCCCAGAATTTTGGAGTTCATTGTATATTAATGTCAGTATTGAGGCTAATATGTTTTCAAATTTTTTATAAAAAGTGTTCAGGATCCCATCTAACCCAGGGGCCGTATCACTGATTAAGGATTTGATAGCTTTTTTCACCTCGCTTTCTGTAATTAGCTCTTTTAAAATATGTTTCTCATTTTCTTTAATCTTAGGGACACTCAGTCTGTCTAAAATGTTTTCTCCCTCTTTCTCCTTACCCTGAGCCTGAAATTTCTGCCTTAAAATATCCTGCACAATTACCTTTATTTTCCTAATATCTGATGTTTTTTCCCCTTTTCTATCTACTAATTCGTATATGACTCTCTTCTCTACCCTATCATTATTATCATCTAAAAGATTTGTTTGAGCTTTGGTCCCTTGCGTCCCACTCTTTTGCTCCAGTAATATTGATTTAGTTCTGCTGTATTGATACTCCCATATCGATTTTTTTAGATCTTCTATTTTCTCCATATGATTTTTCCCATCTTTGTGTTGTTCTGTTAATTCTTTATATAATTTGGCCATGAATCCTAAGTATGTATGATACCTTGATCTTTCCTTTTTTCAGCATTTTAATCATATCTTTAATATCATATTTATTGTCATCCCACCACTTCATTAACTCTTCATATAACCCCAAGACTGATCCTCTTGCTGCAAACATATCTTTTAAATCATTCTGCACCTCTTCATCTTCCAATAATTCCAGATTCATTTTCCAATAACCTTTCCCACAGACTATAGTTTCTTTGGTATTTATTTTAACACTTACAGCTACATGATAATTTTTTTCCTCTGGTGTTATATATGCTTTTAAAATAACTGTATTTTTGGGTACAAACAAAACGTCTATCCTATATGATAGTTTACCTTTGAAAAAAGTATGCTCCAAATATTTTCCACTAATTTTATACACATCTTCCATCTTTGCCCTATTCAAAACATTTTTTAGAAAAAGGGAGTCACCAAAAACCTATTCTGATTTTCTTCCCCAGTCTTGTTTTGAAATTCCACAGTTAAAATCCCCCCTCCCAAATATGGTCATTCTGGCTGTATGCAAATAAAGCTCTACTAATCCCATAAGTGAAATTCTTTCTCCTTTCGTTTGTGGATTATACATATTTATAATTCTTACTTCTTTCTCTTTTACTACTGCATCTATCATTAAAGCCCTCCCTGGGGCTATATCTATTATTTTTTGAATTTGTACCAAAGACAATACCCAGACCAGAACACTTATCTACCCCTATTCACCATACAGAAAGGCCCCATCTCCAATCTTTCTGGGTTTTAGTCAATTCCTCTAATGTATATAATTGGGTATCTTGTAGTAGCACTACATCCCCTTTCAAACCTCCCAGTATTTCAAAAGTAACTAATCTCCTACTTTTGTTTCTTATACTGTTTATGTTGCACGTAATACAATGCAATTGTGCCATAGGTCAAAAATTCTACTCCTCCTATCCAATTTTATCTTTTTTCCTTTTTTTGATGCTTGGGTGTCAATTGAGTCACATTCTGACATTTCTCCCTCCTCTTTACCCTCTTCCCCCCACTCTGACAATGATTCACTCCACTCATCTTCCTCTCCCAACCCTCCTTCTTTGTTTTGTAATATTTCAAATTTGTTTTTTAGAGACACAAGTTCTTTTTCCTGCACAACTACTTTTGGTTTCGCTGCACCCTTCAATGCTTTATTTCTAGACCTTGTCACCATAGTGAATTCTTCTTGCTTTTTTCCCTTTTCAGGGCTCTCTTCTTCCTTCAGTTCTTTATTTATTTCCACAATAGTCCCACTTTTTTCTGCTTGTATTATTTCTGGATTTGATATAATGGGCTTTGGATCAATTTCTACCTTTTCTACTTCTTTTTCCTCTTCATCTCTTTTCTGGGCTTCTGCCACTAAATTTTTTGCTAGTGTAAGAGATACGTCCTGCTCCCCTTGTTCTGGGCTGTTGTGGGTTGCCCAAGGACAGTTGTTGAAAGAATGCTCAGACTCTTCACATAAACTACATCTCATTTGGTTTTGACATGCTGCTCCAAAGTGGCCTAATTGTCCACATAAGCCACATTTTATCATTTCGCAGGCATTACTTAAGTGCCTTCTGTCCCCATAACGGTAACATGCCCTTGACTGGCCCACGTAGAAGACAATTCCTCTGTCTCTTCCTCAAAAAAAAAGTTTAGGAGGTGTACAAAATCTCCATCTTGTTGTTTCAATACACCTTAAACCTCCATCCTCCAGTACATAAGTTGTTCTCATCTAGTATTGGTTCAGGTGGCCCTTTTAAATCACATTTCTGTTCCAACCAGAAGGAAATATAGGCAACATTCACCCCTTCATTTCTAAATAGCACCGTTACTATTTTAAAGGCAGGTTTAGTCAATGGTATTACTGTAAAATTTTTCCAAGTGACTATTTTTCAGCTGGTAATATAGTTTCCACAACCTTTCAAGGCCCGTAGGGTGCTTAAAACTAACATCGTACATATCCCCTGGTACATGTATGAAAGCATAAATTTCATAATCATAGAATCTCATGCTGTTCTTAATCAACTGCCTTCCTAAAAATAATCTACCTAGGGCATCAGCTGCTAGCCCCTTAAACTTTACATGCACTGCGTTTCTCCTCTTAACAGGCTTGTTTAGTCTATTCATACCATCTGGGAATAGTTTTTCCCTTACATTTTCTCCCCATACATTCTTTTTTCTGGTTTTCTCCTGGTCACTCTGTTCTTTTTCAGCCTGTATGCTTTTTCTTCTACTTCCATAGAAGTTTCAGTATCAGTTTCAACCATGTTTGGGGCCTGCCCTGATGTTCTATCTTCCTCTGCTTTTTTCCCTCCTATGGTTTCATTTTCTGTCTGTTTTATACCCTCTTTCTCTCCTTCTATCTCTTCATCCTTTTTTTCTATGTGTTGCTCATTATTTTTTGATGGTGTTTCTCTGTTCAGATCCCATCTCTTCCCATCTGGGTTCTTTTCCAGCCCACACCTATGAGGGCTTGTGCTATCCATTCTGGTGGAGAATAAGGTAATTTCCCCAGTGTGCTTGCCAAGTTTTCTTCCATTCTTGAAAATACCACCAAAGCTTAAACTGATTCAGTATGTCAGTTTGCATCTGTATCAATCCCCTCCCCCCAACATAAGGCTAAAAATAGGCAGAACCACCTAGCCTTCAGTTCCCAGTCAACAAAAACTAAACAAATATAAAAAATCACCATCCTTTTTTCCATATTTTCCCCTTTATCAATCGCTCCCCCCTTGTGCTTTAATTTATATTATGTCCTAAGAACACAGTCTGCCCCATTATCAAGTTGATAATTTTTAACAGTTTTTCCCTTCCCCCTTCCCCAGTAGTTCATATAATGTGAGATTGCCCTAGTTACTGTATCCCCAGCACTCTTGTTCCCCTTCTGTTCATGTAACACTTAAAGCATCACAGCATGGCAGCGTTAAAAATTTTGACCAATACTTTTTTTTATTCTATTTTAGGTTGCCCCATATCTCCTGACTTATATGCTACCCCTTTTGACCAATTTGAGCCCACTTTACTATTTGTTTTTACAGTTACAATAATAAAAGGAGCATTCCTTTTGTTATGACTCAGACCAGGTTTTTATCAGTTCAGTATTCTTTGTTATTTTTGAACACCCATTACTTAACATAACTTTTCTTGTGACTAACTATCTGCATTTTTTTCTCACTGAGGCAATCAGAGATTTGTTTTTTCATTTTTGGTCCCTTAATACACAAGCCACCAACACACAGAAAAGAAAACAATGTATGCACTAGAGGTATTAATTTAAACTGGGTCGTGATTTTTTTCAAGCTTTATTTGATCCTAATATACTTTATTTTGAGTGACCCGCTCATGACAAATTCTGCAGATGAGACTGTGCAGAGGCACACAAGCAGGTGTCACCATAATCAATGCTTCTCATACAGCTATGCACGACTTCATCATTTTAAGAAGCTTACAAATGAGTGTGTTGAGTGGCCATGTTTTACAGAGGGTTGTTTCCTTGCATGTTGTGCTTTTTGTAAGCCACAGAATACTCTTCCTAGATAAGAGTGGCACTGCCTGTCATTAGAGTAGAAATGTATTACCCTCCTTCAGTCTGCAAAATGTGCCCCCCCCCTTAACATCTTTGGGACTACTGGGAAATTTTACAGTTTACAGTTTTCTGTATCATACAGTCAGATTTGTAGAATATCACCAGTCCTCAGCAGGAGTCCATTTAATAATACTATTCAAGATGTTTTAGCTGCAATGGCATAATGGCATATTGCATAACATGCACTTCCTTTAACAGAGTGTGTGACTGTGGAATTGTTTACTCCTTTATATCTAGCATTAAACATCAGCGTATGAATCAATATTCCTATTTGTGTACTGCTCCTTTGGTGGTGAGTGCCCAGCTTTTTCAGAAGTAATCTTGTGCATATTTTTGCTGTGAGCACCTGGCCCCTAGTCCGCCTTTCTTTGTGTTGTAGACTGATTTCATTAGAGCCAAGCACAGGTTTCTAATTAAAAACCTTTAGGAATACAATCCTATTGTCCAGATCTATTTAGCCTCTTTAGCTGACAAAAGCATGTCATTAGAAGCTAGTATTACTGCAGATCCATTACACAATGTGAATCTATTATTTACAAAAAGTGGAGGCATGAAATCTCTGTTAGCTGAAGAAGCATTTCTACATGACGTTGCAGCTAAAAATCCACTTTACACATTAACTGAGATTTTTAAAGAATTAAAAATAAAATTTCCATTGAACTAAAAAAGCTCCATTGAAACAAAACTGGGTTGGAAGCTTTTCTACAAGTTTTATGGGCATCAAAAGGCATACGAATATTTAAAAACCCAGCATATGGACTAGACAGAGCAAATTTTATGACCAAGTGGTGTGAAATCCTGCATGAGGTGTCACTCAAGCTAACAAGATTAATTATCGATGATGGTAAAAGCATACAGGAAGAACTGCAGAAGGAATTAAAACAAAAGTGAGAGCATTTACTAATCACTCTGACTTTGATTGTTTGAATTAGAAACTAAAGGACACTTTGGCAAAACTAGACATAGATATAAAGGCAGTCAAAGAAAATTTCACAAGGGACAAAAATGACTATGAACTGAATCAGGTGTTTGATTGGAAAAGGCAACCACTGAAGGAGATAGAAGCATAAATCAATCAGCCGAGGGTAATCCTGAAATGACATCCACAGATCTCTTTATCATATAGTACAGAACAAAGTGATACAGAAGATAGTACAGACAAATCTTCTTTTTTAGGAGGACAGACCACAGGAGCAACCCTTACAGCACTCAGAGTGCCAACATTACAGCACCGGGCAATCAGGGCACCAAATGCAGGATGCGTTCCCCCCCTTCCCAAGGTCCACCCACCCCAGAGTAGGAATCTATCAGTAGAGGGGAGTGTGGGGGCACAGCCCCACACAAGAAATGTGATCGGAGACATTGCCGATTGGCACCCTAATTGCCCAGCACCGGATCACAGATGCTTTCCGATGGTGGAGCCCAGGTGCAAATCCTGTACACATTGAGGCAGAGAACAAGGGAGAACTGCTACAGAGGATCAAGAGGCAGCCCAAGAGGAGGACTAGGCAGGTAGTAGATGGAGGTCAGTGCAGCAGAGGATGTCAGTGAGGACAGACATTCAACACCTGAGGGAGAGGGAGGAGAGGAACATGAAGATCATAAACCTCTCTAATAAGGAACTCTCAGCTGCTGCAGGTCTACTCCATAACAAGGGACTGTGTTGCTCTGACTATAGGAATCAATAAATTCTAAACATTCATTGATTTGCAGGTAGCTTGTCATAACATCATCCTAAA
This sequence comes from Neoceratodus forsteri, assembly GCA_016271365.2. Classification (NCBI taxonomy): domain Eukaryota; kingdom Metazoa; phylum Chordata; order Ceratodontiformes; family Ceratodontidae; genus Neoceratodus; species Neoceratodus forsteri. The sequence continues at coordinate 1,272,447,250 of CM057453.1, forward strand.
AGCCATTTTCAATACTAGCAGCACTAACAATGAAAAGTGTATCAGTACTCCAAACTGTAGCACCACTGATTTAACTGAGATATTTATTTATTTATTTTAGTTTGAGATTAATACCTTTGAGTGAAGGACTCGTTTTTGAAGGTTCCACGTCATTATTGAACAGACATTACAAAAATATAAGTTTAACAATAAAGAACATTGAAGCATATACACAGGAATAACAGTAAAAAATTGAAGTTATACACATCTATTTAGTATGTTTTAACACAGGCTTGATTAGAATAAGAGAGAGGTGGGGGTCAGCCAATGGTGGCATCATCAGTGGTAGGAGTTGGGGGGAGGAGAAGTATTCAGCCATGTGAGGCCATTGCTAAACACCAGGGGATAGGGGAAGGGGATTAGGAGGAAAGGTGGTAATAACTGGAAAGATATTGAGGGGGTAGTTACCGGGAAACTGTAGGGCTAAGGTAATATCACATTAGTGCAGGTAGATATGCAACAAGAGTTGTGCAACACCTGAATCATATGTGAGTGGTCTGGGACAGATGTTCAAACACAAATCCACTATAAATCCCCCATTATGTGCAACAATACAACCCTTTAAAAAACTATGTGAGGATGATCTGGAGAGACTATTTAAAAACTTACCGTATCTAAAGCATAATAACCTCACATTTGAGGAGAAACAGGTACTATCAGAACTACAGAAAGACAGATCTGTGGTAATCAACCCGCGGATAGAATAAGTGGATCCTGTGGTTATTATGAATACAGCTGATTATGTAAATTAAGTTCTCAGGCAACTATATAATAGAGATGTTTATCAGAAATTGAACCATGATTCTACCTGGGACATTAAACATGTGATTGATGATTAACATTGCATTTCAGGAGGGAGTGATTGAGACTAATACTAAGAACTTTTTGACTTGTAAAGATCCTGTGAGACCTACTACATATATTCTGCCAATGGTCCATAAATCTTTACTCAGTCTGCTTGGGTGACCAATTGTTAGTGGCATTGGTTCAATTACAAAACCTCTATCCCAATTTGTTGACTTTTACCTGTAACCTTTTGTGTTTGAGCTACACTCATACATAAAGGACACTAATGCTGTATTACAGCTTGTGCAGGATATGAAATTAGAAGCAGACACCTTATTGGTTACACTGCATATTGAATAATTGTACACCAATATCCTCTACGAAGGCACTTCACATGCCCTAGCTCACTATTCAAACTCCAGACCAGAACCAACTGAGCCACCCACTGAGTTCTTGTTAAAATTTTCAGAATTTTTTTTTGAAATTAAATTGTTTCACTTTTCTGTCTGATTTTTTCTTGCAAACCACCATGGTAACCTGTATGTAGGAAGATGAGAGTCTGAATTTGTGCAAAACCCTGACAGAAACCCTTTCTATGATAAAGTGGTAATATAGAGGCATTTTATTGATGACGTGTTAGTCATCTGGAAAGGTAGAAGATTGGAATAAGGTAATTCCATGAAACGGGGGTACCAATGTGCCAAATATGTTGTACATTGATATAAAAAAATAACAACCACTGCAGTTATGATAAGTGAATTCAAAAGGTAGTCACAAGTACAGATACATTTAATAGTTTGAGAAACCCAGGTGTACCCATTTATTTTTATTCAATGTCCAGCTCCAAAATGTGACAAATTTCTCCTAGCAAAATGTAAAATGCAAAACCACAGTACATTCAATTGCTTCTATGCAGATTTTATTTTAGTTGCCCTTCAGTAAAGTTATGTTGAAAACTGCCTTTGGTGTTGTTTTTTGTTAATGAAGACAATTTCATCCTAGTTTTTCAATGCATGTAGCATTTCTGGTTTAATCAACATTTTGTGTGGCATGTGCAACTGTGATATCCAAGCAAATTGTGTTTTTTACATGTTCCCCAAATTTCAGCAAAAGAATCCAGCTTTTTTTGAGTGGGTGATTTTCTTTTGGGATGGTGTCTTAAAAATGCTGCAGGACTTTGGTAAGAGAGGGGTGCAGGCAATGCTTTATTTAACTTAAACGGTTGTGTGGTGGCCACTGTTGCACATGCAACGTTTGGTGTCCACCATTCCATGTGCAACACCGAAGGTGCTTTTTTCTCATGTCTGATATGTAGTTAACCAACAACATAGTCCCTTTTTCACTCTTGCATCATAGTGTCTTGAAATGCTTAGTAAAATGAAGTAAAGAAAATCAGAGTTTTTTCCAAGTTAAACACCTGTTGTGTCCACGGTTACACGTGCAACACTGAAGGTGATTTTTCTCAAATCTCTGCTAGGGAGTTATCTCACAATTGGGTCCCTTTTTCATTTGTGGGTCACATTGCCTTGACAAGCTTACTAAAATTTATCTATTGTGGATTTGAAAAAATTTACCCTCATGTCACACTTTGGTAACCTCTTTTCATGGACTTACCCAATCACAAGAATTTATAGACCAACCTCCACATCAGGTTTTCTGTCACCAGTGAACCAGATGGGGTCACTTTTTTGGATCTAGAACTACAAAGAGGTAACTTTAACACATCCACATGGATATATTATGGAAGCCCATAGATACGAACGGTTTATTATTGGCATATAGTTGCAATCCTAAGCATATGGTCAACAATATTCCTAAGGGCCAATTTTTAAGTTTGAGAAGAAACTGTGATTCAGAAGAAAGCTTTGAGAGAGTAAAAAAGGAACTGATGGAGGGATTCATAGATAGGAGATACAGCATGGATGTTATACAAAATGTTGATGAGTTTGCATCTAACCAGAATATGAGTGAATTGATTAAGGAGAACACCAACAGTAATGAGATGAGGTGCAACTTTGTAACCACATTTTCAGCACACTCAGGGTTAGTGGGTGGCAATATAAAAAAAATTGCCTATATTTACATGTGAGGAAGAACTCAGGGAAATGGCAATGCAACCTCCCAGAATGGCATATAGGAGGGCACCAACCTTGAGGGATAAACTTGTACATAGCAGGCAGATGTAACAACAGTAGTGAGACATGGTTACATGAAACAAGTAAGGGATGTTTTCCCTGCTACAGGTGCAGTTCTTGTAAAGTTATTAAAAAAGGAAAAAAAAAATTAGAACCCCAAAGATGGAAAAACGTATAGGATTAGAGATGTTATTACATGTGACAGTATGGGTATGATTTATTTAGTTATTTGCACCTCTGGGCTTTTTATGTTGGCAAGACAGTAAGACAGTTTAGACAGAGGATGGGAGAACACTGTAGAGCTATTACAAAAGGGGATCTTGAATTTGCTGTTGCAAAACATGTTGATAACCAGGGCACTGATAAAACACACAGTTTCAAGTTTATGAGCACTGAGAGAGTTCTGCCCAACCCCAGAGATGGCAACTTTAATGATTTGGTACTGAAAATAGAGGCCTTCTGGATTTTCACCCTGACAGCAACACAATGTTCAGGATTAAATAAGGAATTCTATACTAATCCATTCTTGAAATATCATGTAATAAATGTATGTTCCAATAAGCTTGTAAGATTAAAATTATTAATTGTAATTTCCTTTATCCTCTTGTAATGCCCCATGAACAGTCACACTCCACTGCTGTAAGAAAAATTATATTTTTTCATTGCAGCATTATGTCCCAAAAATGCCATTGTTGGTGTCTGTTCAGGATATCTAGGCTGCTCCTGAGATATGAGACTTAAGTAACCATTTTAGAATTTGAGCCCACAAGGCCAGATGTTCAAATCTTTGCACCTGGCATAGAAGCCATGGCGGCAGCTGGTTGGTCAGGCTGCAATATTCAAGCCCTAATAGCACCCGCAGTGTGATACCACCAATACTAAAAGTAAATGTATGCAGGGCGGGAATTCAGGACAGTGGCCAGGAATGCCAGCTGCACAGCATATTCAAAGTATAGCACCCGTGCTACAGGCATTGGTAACCTGTGGCGAGGTGCATCTGAGAGAAAAACTGGTGGTAATGGCAGTGCCCCAGCATGATCCCAGACCCACATAGCTGCAGTATTTCACTAGTTTCCCTGGTAGTCTAGTAGTCCCCCACACTCCCAGCACGATCCCGACCCAGTAGCTGCAGTGTAAGTGTCCTAGTAGTCTAGTGGTCCCCCACCCCCAGCATGATTCCTGACTCCTGTAGTGGTGTAAAATAACAATTTCCCTTGTAGTCTAGTGGTTTCCCCACCCCCATAATGATGCCACCCTAAACACAGTCTTCCTGGTGGTCCAGTGGCCCCCCTCCTGGCAGTAATGATGCCCCATCCCACCAAAACATCTTAGAAACTGAGCCGGCAACCAGCTCAGCCCTCCTCTCACCACCATGGCTGGCTGCTGACTGCAGTATATGCCTGAGCACTACTGAAATGGCTCATTCATTTTAGTAGTGCTCAGGCATATACTGCAGTTGGTGGCCGGCTGTGGTGGTGAGAAGAGGGCTAAGCTGGTCACCGGCTCCATTTCTAAGATGTTTTTGGTGGGATGGAGCATCATCACTGCCAGGTGGGGGGGCCACTGGACCACCAGGGAAGACTGTGTTTAGGGGTTGGGAATTGTGATGGGGTGGGGGAACCACTAGACTATGAGGGACATTGTTATTTGTACACTCTGGGGTCAGGAATCGTGCTGTGGGGGTAGGGGAACCACCACTACCAGGAAGAATTATAATAACAATGCCTACCAGAGGTCAGGAATCATGCTGTGGGGGTGGGGGGACAACTAGGGGGTGGAACTGACACAGGTGGGAACAGGGACCATGACGGCTGAGAAGGGCTGCCTGGCCCAGCCTGTCTGCCCAGGTACCTATATATTGGATGACTGTGCTGCAAAGCCCGGTGAACTGACAGCCGACATCCTCCTGCCCCCACCAGGTTTGCCTTATGCCTGCCCCATGCATACTTGTGTCTCCCCACTGTGTTCCATCCACACCTGCTGTGGGCCGCCTCTGTTGTTGTGAGGTGGGGGCATCATCCAGGGCACATGTGGCCACATATTGTGTGTGTGTGTATAGCTACAGTATCTCTCACTCACCCTCTCTCTCTCTCTCATATATATATATATATATACATATATGTGTGTGTGTCTCTGTATCTATCAATCTTTATATATAGATACAGATCTACATATAAATATATATATATATATATATATATATATATATATATATATATAATATATATCATTATGTACTGCTTGCAGTGCTGCATGGGTATGTTGTATGCACTGCTTGTACCTGCCAGTACACAGGTCGTGCTGCTTCCAGCCGGTACTTCCATTCTGACCAACAGGGATGCTGTGGGCATGCCTTGGCCTGCAGCTTCCAGCCTGTACTTCTATTCCAACCAAAAGGTGGAGCTGTGTGCTCCATGCAGTAGCACTGGGCAAACAGCATGGTAATGTATGCTAAGCAGCACATAATGAGATGCAAATGTGCCTGTTTGCCCACGGATTACCTAAGTAGGCTCATTTGAACGGAAGCTTTGAATATAGCTCCCATTTGTACCAGGTTAACCAGTTTGAACCGGGCTAATGTGTTAGCACAGTGCTATTGGGTTAGCCCTGTGCAAACCTCACCTCAGCATAGCACAGTTCTGCAGTGTGTGGCTTACGTTGTAGTTTGCAGTAGATGTGAGACATTTCTGTGCAATCACACACAATATTCTCTACCTGCAACACTGGCTTGCTCCAGGGTCTAATAAGCTGCAGCTGCAGTTACAGTGTGCACTTCCCTGTTGCTATATTCAGTGCTGTCTTATTCCTGGGCTATGTTTGCCCTGCACTCCTGGCCCTGTTTGCTCAGCTTGCTTTGCTTGCTATATTCAGCTGGTTTAGCACCGGGCTATTCCTTTTGAATATAGCTTGCTTTTTGCTCCGGACTAAGTTTGCCTGCTGGGCAGTGCTAATTTAGCGCCAGGGCAAAGTTTTGAATATCTGGCCCCAAGTGTCTATACAGTGTTTTACAGTTTGCACTTATGAAGTTCTTTTTGCATTTTTTATTATTGTACTGTATGTGTTAATATGTATTTATTTTTATTCGTTATCTTTATTGCACTTTAGTCACTGATTGTGGCAGTCAGAAGGTCATGACACATATCATTAGTGCACAGTCACTTTAAGATACTACAATCCCTGAAGTAGTCACTGCGAACCGTCGGTGCAGGACTGGTGCTGTATAGAGGGTGGCCAGCCTTAGGCAAAAGTAAATCCAGAAAATACAGCACTGAAGACAACAGATGCACAAAGTCACAAAGTTCAAATCAAGTGCAAAATGCAATTTACTAAGTGCCTAGCTCGAGCTGCTAGCCCTTGGCCCAGCGCTTCAGCTTCATAGCCTTTGTCAAGCGATGTGGCAGGGAAAGTCATACAAACATTTAAATAGCCCAAAAGACATGGGGCTGGATATTCAAAAGGGTTGTGACATGCGTAATAGGGTTGTGCCCGCGCAAGTCAAAAATTGCACCATTCTGCGATATTCAGCAAGAGGCAGTTGCACCCCCCAAGTCATGCTGAGCAACAGAGCAATGCTAATGAAGGCATGCTCAACCTGAGGGGGAGGAACCATGCATAAACTGCACAGCCCGATATTCAGCCGGGCTGTGCAGAGTTGTGCAGGCGCAACCCTACCTGCACCTGCCAACTTTGAGACAAAAAATAAGGATCAAGTCGAGGCCACCCACAGGTGAGCTGCCACATTGTGGGAGCAATGCAGCAGCTGCCACCTGTGGGTGGCCCTGTTCCTATGCCCCCACAGCCCGATCGTGGGCATAATATTACCCCGTGTCGATCGCGGGCAGAACACACCCCCCACTAGCCGATCGCGGGCATACTGTATCGAGACCCCTCCCGACTGGCCCGATCGCAGGCATACTGTATAAGAACCCCCCGACTGGCCCGATCGTGGGCAGAACAGAGTTCAACCCCATACCAATATCCCAGGTGGTCCAGTGGACCGTGGTAATCGCGGGCATTAGAGTCAAACCCACCCCAAAGTCCAATTTCCCTGGTGGTCAGTGGCCCCACCCACCAACCCACCATGGAACCCCACCACCCGCTCCCCACCGTCAGCTGGTGGGCAGCAACACCACCTGCCTGCCGCCCGTCACCTGCCAGCTGACAGCTCGGTGGGGCTGCACGGCCATTGGTTCAGGCAAGAGCCAATGGGCGTGCAGCCCGCTCCGGCTGAGCAGTCAGATATGAATGAATGAATTCATTCACGCCATCTGAACTGCCTATCGGATACCGCCCATTGGCTCTTGTTCTGAACAATGGATGCAACCGCTGTCGTGGCGAGCGGCGGGTGGCGAGTGAAGTGCAGCCGCTGGCTGGCTGGTGAAGGCGGTAGTGAGCTCATGGAGTGGAGTGAGTGGAGGGCCACTGGACCAAAGTGAACGGGGGTGGTGACTCTGTCTGTGATGAACCTGGCGGTCACTGAACCCTGGCAGTAGTTGAGGGAGTTGAACTCCGTTCTCCGACGGTCAGGCCAGGAAGGTTCTGCATATGCCCGCGATCGGGCCAGTGGAAGGTTCTTATACAATATGCTACGATCAGCTGTCGAGGTTCTTTACAGTAATGCTCACGATCGGCCCAGTGGGGGTTCTTATACAGTATGCCCACTGATCAGGGCCAGTGGGGTTACATCATGCCCTCGATCGGGCTGCGGGGGTTTTATACTGTTATGGCCGCGACCGGGCCAGTCGGGGGGGGGAGATTTACTTCATGCCCACGATCGGGCTGCAGGGAGCGTCGGTCCCTGATGGCTGCTGCCTGGCTGGGAGCCAGATGCAAGTTGTCAGGGATCGGCGCACCTGCATGCTAATGGCATTCAAATGGGGCCATAAGTAGATGCAAATGGCTCCCCCTGCACCTTGCATAACTTATGGTCCCATTTGCATGTCACCTTTTGAATATCGGAACTTTGCGCATGGTGCAATGGAACTTGCGCCACAGCATCTTGAATGCTCCACTCTGACCACTTGCGGTGACGCAAGTTCCACTGCACCATGCACAGTGGCTGTGGCCAGGGGACGATATTCAAAGGAGTTGCTCAATAGCGTAACTCCGTTGAATATCGCCCGGCCACACCCCTGCACAACTTTTTTGAGCAGTGCAAGGGCTTGCGCCACAGAATGGTGCAGTTTGAATATCCAGCCTATGATGTAAAAGACAAAGAACCTCTGTGCATAAACACTGAGGCAAGGGTTACCCCAAAGGGCATTTGGCTGGGAAGCCAAGTTTCAAGAAAATACAAAAATCACACATGCCACCACAATGCAAAGCATCATGGGCTGCATATGCAAATCACCACAGAATGTTATACTGGTCCAACTTTAAGCAGAATTGCATGGTGCCAAAAGGCCTCTCACACAGTTTGCAAAGAGTGCTAACAGAAGACATAGACATGTGTTTCATCCTACCAAGACTCATCAGTATGCCTCATCTGTTTGACACCCCAGTGGAATGGACCAGCTACCCCTAAGCAGTGTGCCTGGGATATATTGTGGTGAACCCATTAAAATAAAAAACTATTTAAAAGACAAAGAACCTCTGTGCATAAACACTGAGGCAAGGGTTACCCCAAAGGGCATTTGGCTGGGAAGCCAAGTTTCAAGAAAATACAAAAATCACACATGCCACCACAATGCAAAGTATCATGGGCTGCATATGCAAATCACCACAGAATGTTATACTGGTCCAACTTTAAGCAGAATTGCATGGTGCCAAAAGGCCTCTCACACAGTTTGCAAAGAGTGCTAACAGAAGACATAGACATGTGTTTCATCCTACCAAGACTCATCAGTATGCCTCGTCTGTTTGACACCCCAGTGGAATGGACCAGCTACCCCTAAGCAGTGTGCCTGGGATATATTGTGGTGAACCCATTAAAATAAAAAACTGTTTAATGATGTAATACACCAGGTGAAAACACTTAAACAATCTTGAAAAAGGTCAACAAACATTTAAGTATATAAATGCACATAATATCACAATCAAAATTTCACATAGTATCAAAATTCACACTTGTAATTAAGCTGCGCATGATCCAAAAATTAATAATATCATTTTCTCATAAAGAAATATTTATGGTTAGGGTCATGCTACAAAAAAAGACTTTGTGGAAAAAAAGGGAAAAAGAGGCAATAGTGCAGCATCATGTGATCACCAATCCAAGTAACAATCCGTGTATTCCATTGTCACTGGGAAACTACATAGCCAGTGATGAAAGGTGAAGAAATGACAGAAAAAACAAAGAATACAGGAAACACATTGTTATATCCAGGGTAAACATATCTCAAACATATTTCCATTTATCTTTTTCAAAGGAATGGTTTTAAATTCCATTGCTTATTCATCCCATCAGGTTTGACACTCTGGAAACTGAAAATCCATTTACTCTGTTTTCTGAGCAGAAGGTTTTCCCTATCACCTCCAAATCTTGGTGCAGGAACCCATTCAATGCCCAAACACTAAGGCCCCCACGATTAGAGGAATGATGTTGTGCAAAGTGTAACCTCACAGGAGTGTCAGGTCTCGTGTTAATATTTCTCACATGCTCCTGTATCCTTGTTTTAAGGGTTCTTGTAGTGCACCCAATATAAAGCAAATTGTAGTGGCACCACAAAATATACACCACAAAAGAGGTGTTGCATGTAATGAATTCCCTAATCTCAAATTTCATTTCTTTATTTCCAGGATGTACAAAATACTTCCCTGTATGGCAATAGCAACAAATGTTGCATTTGTGGCACTTGAATGTGCCCATTGGTTTCTTGGGTAACCAATTTAGGTTATGGCTAGTGGTGCTCTCTGCAGGTAGTCTGCTGTGCACTAGCCAATCCCTGAGGTTAGATGCCCTGCTAAAAGTTACATGAGGTTTAGTGCCCACAACGTCTGCCACCTGCTGGTCCCCCAGTAGTATTGGAAAGTTATAGTACACTATATTTCCAATCTGTCTGAGCCAGTTGTTGAATTCTGTGACAAATGTCACAGCATCCCCTCATTTTCTTTGGTTTTACTGTATCACCAACTGTATTTGTAAGGAGTTCATCCCTAGAGAATGAATACGCTTCTGCTAGTGCTTCTGCTAGTGCTTCATTCTATGCATGGGATAGACATAAAGGAATTATGGAGGTCAGGGGTAAGGGGCAACAGACTTCTAGGAAAACAAAAACTGAACTTACAAGCTCAAATGGGCAGACTGGGTGGGCCATAGGCCCTTATCTGCCGACACTGTCTATGTATCTATGTATCCCTTACCATAACCTCTCCCCTAAAACCTTAGCTGTAGTTCTTTTAGATTAACATCTCTCTCTCAAATGTTAAAGGCATTTCAATAGGCATGCTGCTAAGCTCTGTACTCGGTCTCCTCTGATAGTGATAGTCTATTCATAAACAGCCTCCCAGAGGCCTGTCAGACATGTAAGGTGCTCCTATATGGTGACGATGCTGTTATCTACACCAATAGTGCACAAGAGGTGAAATGATGTACTGACTTCCAAAATTACTTTGAGTCCTTGGAGAAATGGTTTGCGCTAAACAAACTGGTCTTAAACTACAAAAAAACCCAAAAAAACAAGATCATGCTGTTCCCAGGACCAGAAGCGATAAAAAGATCTCTCCCCTAGTTGTCCTGAATGATCAAGGAGATAAATTGGGACAGGTTGAATGTTTCAAATATTTAGGCGTTACCCTGGATGACACTTTATCATTCACTTCACATGTGGATAATATTGTTAGCCAGAAAGTTAGGTGCACTGTTCCCTGAACCTCACCACCGAAGCCAGACATCTGATAGTATCTTGCATGGTCCTATTGAACCTGGACTATGGCTTCCCAGTCTATGCAGCAGCTAGTGACTCCATATTTTACAGAGTTATGGTAGTGATTAATAAGACTTATTACGTTGCACTTTGGGGCTGACATGCTTGTCCATAGCTGCCCCCTTTATCCCCTGACTACCTAGTTCCCCCTCCAGGAAAGACCAAGATAACAGAGCTGTCTGCATGCTAAAAGAACACTACTGGGCCTTACCCTCTTAGCGATTCATAACTTTTTCTGCCCAATTAACAATCAATACACTACCAGGAGTATATCTAGGAATGCCCTAGAAATAGCTTTCTGTAAAACTAGCCTAGGCAAATACTTCTTAGCAGTAAGGGTATCTCAGTGTCTCAACGATTTGCCTGATACCCTTCCAGGTCTCTCTAACATTTTCCAATTCAAAAAAGCACTGAGAACAGAACTCTCTAAATGTTTCAACTGTACACATTACAGCTAATTTGATCCCCTTGGCTCATTTTCTCTCCCTAATTGCTTATGAACTATTTTGTGTTCATACAAGTACCTAAGGCTTCCAATACTTACTGCTGATTATGCTCCCCTGGAGCTGCTGTTTACTAGTTGCTGTATTTGCCCAAATCTTATTCATATGTTCTGCTGACTATGCTCTACATGAGCTGCTAGTTTGTTCTGCTGACTATGCTCCTCCTGAGTTGCTGTTAGTGTATTACTAGCTGTAATGAACTCGAGATTACTGTTTTGTGTATTCTCTTCTTCTCTCAGGCTTGGGACCTTTGCAAATGAGCACTTGTGCTCAGAGGTGTAATCTGAATGAAAAAATAAATAAATAAAATATGTTGTGTGCAGAACCCAAACTAGAGAATTTTGTCTTTGAATTCCCTCATATGGTGTACTGCTATTGTAGAATTATTGCTGATAAGGTAACACATCGTCTCCAACCAATCACCATGTCAGCATCGTGGCTGCCTTCTTTACCAGCAGGGTTGCCATAAATGTCAAAGGTGTAAATATTGTCTGATTATAAAAAGTACAACTACATTTAAGAATCCTTATGGTGGTTAAACCCTTGAGATACAAAGGTTCACTAATTGTGACTCTACATATGTAATCTATTCAGGCACCTGGAGTTGTCTGCCATCAAAGTCTATGTTCCTATGTTTCTATGTTGTGGTACACATTATGTTGGGCACACTTAAAATAAACTAAAAGAGAGAGTGGGAGACGGTCTGCCGGTGCAGCAGTAGTGATACTGCTTGTGATGTTGATGACCTGGGTTCGGGAATGAGCCCGGGAAGTCAGATGGCCAGCTGGGGGGAGGAGGCTCGAGTGTCCTAGGACTGCTCGCCTTCTCAAGGAAGGATGGGTGCTGTGGTCAGTGCTTGACTGACCTCAGGCAGAGGCCTGGGGAACAGCAAAATTCTGACCATATGTAGCAGGAGGGGGGTGTGATGGACATCGGCACGTGCACCTTGATGTCAGGGTGCGCGTCACACCCAAAGAACACCAGAAAATGGCTCCTCACACTCTGGTAGATGGAGCACCAGACACAGATCCCCAGTGCCCCTACCTGTCCCAGGATGGTGTCCAAATGATAAATCCAAAAGTACAGAGTGCTGCCTCCACCTTGTCCCCACCTGGGGGAACAACCAAGGCTCCGTGATGGACTTCCACCGCGGGCTTCAGGTAGGTGAATGGGGACAGATGCCATAGGTGTCTCCTGAAGAGGTGGAATGTGAGAGGCAGGGGAGGAGAATAAAAAGTATGATTTAAAAAAAAAAAAAGAGAGAGTGGGTGACCACATGAGAGCGATTGTTTATTTATTTTTTATTTATGTCTTTGGTAACTGGGTGAGTGAGCTGATCCAAAGAACCAATTTCAGTCATGACCCGGGCATTAAACACCATAAGGGGAGGGGTGGGGGAGTAGAGGAGGGCTGGTAGGGGCAGGGTTTAAGGTGGTGGGAGTAGTAGCAGAAGCACCTGGGTGGGAGGGAAAGGGAGGTGGTGAGAGGAGGGTTGGCTGAGGTTAGGGTTGAGGGGTCAGAGAGGGGTGAGTGGAGGGAGGGGGAGGCAGTTGGAAGAGAGTTTAATGAGGCATTTAAGGGGATGTTAAGGAGGGGAGAGTGATAGGAAGGTGTCATGTAGAAAGAGGAGCAACGTATAGGTGGCAGTCACTAGTAAGCATAGTGAGGGACTCCTGGTGTTTGAAATAGATGATCTACTTCTCAGTCATCAATCTGGACATTTCAATTCCAGCAGCATGGACAGTGCCATGTGATTATGGGTCATTGGCTGGGTTCTCATTTAATATCCAGAAGACCAAGTTCCTGTTACTTAACCTTCAACCTTCCTTGGCTCTGTGACAGCAAATTCCTATGAAATGGATCTCTATGAAATTCAGGTATTTGGAAATCCAAATTCCTCAGAACCTTGGAAATCTGGAGCTTCTCAACTATGAGCCTTTGACACTCACCCTGATGACATATTTATCCTGCTAGAGTCACCTCCCATTATCCTTTTTCTCAGAGACAGACTATCAGGATAAATGTCCTCCGATTGTGAATTGTAACTCTGATTATGTAACAGCAGCACATACACTGAAGTCAGTAAATCCATCTCAGCATGTATTGAGTTTTGTTGGTACCAAGAAGGTTAGAGTTGGTGCTCAAGGCACCTTGCACAAAGAGAATCTTTTTGTGTATTTAAACGTCATGCTACTAGTCCTCCATGACTAAATGATAGAGTGGAACTGTTACCGTTTCTTTGACTCACATCTTTGATTTTAAATTTGCTAATAGGACATATCTGAACATTGTAATGGGGTTGTATATTATGGGTCCAATTTTCAAAAGGTTCAGTTTGACACAAGGTGCCTGCACCCATGCTGTATGATGCAAATGTCACCTTGCATCAGTCTTTGTGGCAATCCCGATTTTTAAACAGAGGCTGCATTGAAACTGGGATGCCTTGTGCCCATGCCATGCTGCACCACCCTTGTGACAGAAGCACCTGTGCACCAGGGTGCAAGGGGGCCTGCACCATGGTGGGCCTATAATATCCTCTTTTTGCTTTTTTAGAAGCCCCACCATGGATGCAGCAAGAGGCTCAACTTAGGCAAGCCAGGAGGTGGTCTTAGGGACTTGTGCCAGTGCCACACATTGTGACATGGGGGGTGGCATCAGAAAGTTGGTGGCTGCAGGCAGAAGGGGCATGGGTGGTATCCTGTTGGGCATCAGTGAAACATCAAACATGACTGAGAAGGATGTGGAACCCAGCGGGGGTGTCATTTGCATAGTCCAACAGCTGATTGGGACCACTTCATGGGGAATTGTCAGGCCACACAGTGACATGTCCCCAGGTAGACACAGCCCTAGCAGTTGCCCCATAGGTGCACACAGCCAGGACCCTGTAGATGGGAGGCAGCCTGTGACATCATGGGAGGGTGGGTACTAGGGGACTGTGGTGGTGTCCGAAGCATGGTCCCCCCCCCACCACTGGCAGCCTTCACCTGCAACTCCAGCTTACCAACTATGGGGCCCTGACTGTGTGCACCTATGGGGCAGTTGTCAGGGCTGTGCCCACCTGAGGCCATGTCACTGTTTGGCCCTGGCAACTCCCCAATAGCTGTCCCAGCTGATCAGCACTAGGGCAATGCAAGCAGCACCCCAGCTGGGTGCCACAGAATTCCCTGTCATGCCCAATTTCTCCCTGATGCCCCCTAGGACACCCTCTTGCCCCTTCTGCCCCAGCCCATTCCTGGTATGCAGATTCCCCCCAACCCTCATGGTCCCTCTATTGTTGCACCAGGCAGGGTGGCTGAATTCCTGCAGCAATTCCTGCTGATGTACCAGATGTTCGGCGCTAGCCTGTGGCTGCAGCAACTCTTGGGTTTTTGGTGCAGGGACACCCCCTTTTATAAAATTGAGCACAGGGTCCCTGACACACATACGGTATAGTTTGCTGCAGCCCTAGTACCATGCAGTTTGTGTCAGTCTAAGACCCCTTTTAAAATCAGGCCCCGGATCTACATATCTTAAGAGAATGAAGTATACTCTGTTGTTCTTGATAGCATCAGCAGTGCTATTTAAGAAATGTTTTTAACTATTTTCATTCTTATTATGGTATTTTCGTTCACCATTTTCAGTTGTAAATATTGAGGACTGTTATATTCATACATGTGGCATACAAAATTGGTAATATCTCTTTAAGGACTGCATGTATAAAAGGGACCATATTTAGTAGCCACAGTAGCCTCTTGAAAAAACACACAAGAGTGAAACATTGAGGTGTTTTTCCTGTGCTTGCCTGTACTTGCTTTTATGCTTTTTACCTTGTGGAATGAAGAACTGGACACAATTTAATGATACTGTGTGTTGTGGCATCCTTGACTTATCACTGAAGTATCTCAGTGTGTGAGTGCACACAGTTTTCCTTTATTTTGTCTAGTTTGTTTTTATGGCTGTGAGCGGAGCCTACAGCCATTTTGTTATCTGTAGCTTGAAAATGGAGCTTCATGGAACACATGTTTTGGACTTTTCAATGTATCCTTCCATGCCAACTGAAATAAAATATTCCCTCTTTCTGTTAAGAATGTTGGAGTCATAACTCCAAGCTGCTTCTCAGATGCCATTAGGAAACTAAAACAGCTTGTTAAATATTTGTTAAATATTGGCTGCCTATGAAACTGGAGATTTGCACATTTAAATACTTAGCATTTAAATAGTTTTTTGATACTAGTTTTACTTAGGAATGTTTTGTCTTTCAAGAAAGATTCATACCTCATAAATGTCACCCTTTCCCCAGCAAATCTATGTTTTACACTGTTTGTTTAACCTCTACAGACACTATCTGATGAGAAGTCTCAGACATATGCCAGGTCTTCAGTAAACTGCTTAGACTAAATATGTAGGAATAAGAAGCCATTTTTTACTATGCTTTCTGGGAAAAAATATATTGAGCTACATCAACACACACATACACACGCACACGCACAAACACACACACACTCACTCTATACACACCATCCTCATGGCCACAGCATTCAAAATAAATATTGCATTCTAATATGTTATAAAAAAAAAAAACTGTTTATGTCAGTGAACACAGTGAAGTTCAGTTTAGAGTGGATTTCCTTTAGATATTTCTTATCCTATTATTTTGTACATACACACACACACTACACACTACACACACACTCTGTACACACACACACACACACACACACAATCACACTACACACCATCCTCATGGCCACAATACTGCAGGGTGGCTTTGGTTCAAGTCCCAGCTAATGCACTTATTCTTTCTCACCTCTGTTTGTATGTGTTCCATAAAATATGCACACCACACTCCTGTGTGATTGTTTCAAATAAATATTTGTGTTGCCATTGGGTTGTGCATTTGAGAAAGAGTAATGTGCTTGGGGATGAACCAGGTTCCAGTAGTCTCAGTGGTGCAGCTGGTTAGCGCAATCAGAATGGTATTCCAGGAAGCCTGGGTTCAAGTCCCAGCTTAGACACTTATTCTTTCTCACCTCTGTTTGTATGTCCCAGCTTAGGCACTTATTCTTTCTCACCTCTGTTTGTATGTGTCCCATAAAATATGCACACCACATTCCTGTGTGAAAGTTACGATAAAGAAACTTGTTTATTTATGTCAGTGACCACAGTGAAGTTCAGTTTAGAGTAGATTTCCTTTAAATATTTCTTATCCTATATTTTGTATCCTGGATAGCGCAGGGGAGAGGCTAAATCTCATTATCATAGGGATCTTCATTTACACATTTCTGCACTGCATTTACTCAAGCTGTCCCATATTAGATGCAATATCTTGTTTTCAGTGGGGTCATGACTTTCCCATTTTGATAATGTATTTCTTCAGGGTGGCCTAGTCCAGGGCCCCCATATTCAAAGGAGATGCACAGCACATCCTGATGGAAATGGGAGATGCACCAAGCAACTCCAACAATGTGCCACAGTGTGATATTCAAATGTGAGGGATACACCTTCTGCAAGGGAATGGGCCAGCATGCACCACACAAATAGTATGCCATGCAAGTTGAGGGTGTGTTCCCATGCAATACTGTATGCTCTGCTGAGGCATATTCAGTGGGAAATTTGCCCCTTGCAGCCCATAGCAGAGCAGCCCACAGCTTGGCCATGAATAGCTGACCTAAGCCGCCCAGTCATCCACAGGCGGGCTGCGGAAGTGCACCCAGGTGCACAGCAGCGTGGCAGCCCTGGTGGACTAAAGGTACCCCCTCCCATCCCTGATCAATCCAACCCCATCCCGAAGAGCTCCATAGTGCAGGGGCCCCTGGACCCAATCAAACCAAAGGAAACCACGGTCCATATCCATAGCATAGAGGACTCCCACCCACTGTCTTGGTACATAGACAACCCCACTCCCCCAATACCTGAGCTGTTGCAGAGACTAGCACTACCCTCAATGCCCTGCCATAGCCAGTCACTGACTGCACTGGACCCGGGCTGGGGACCTTCACTCCAGAGTGACCCAAGTGGCTATACCATATATTGGGGCACTACGCAAGCTGTGGACCCACTAGTGTATGCAGCTGTGTGTATGTCCCTGGCAAACTGTAAGAGGGACTTGACATACCTCCAATGCATGCCTTGTCGATGCTGTATCTTCCTGCTGTCATACACTCTTCCCCATTCCCCCATGTAACTTGCCACCTTCTGGACTGCTGAGGTATCCTGGTTGCCATAGGGGGTGCGGTATCCTGCAATGGCATTTGTAGTGTATTCTCCAGGCTACGGATAGTGCATTTGTGGTTCCCAATTGTACAAACAAATGGGAGGTCAGCTGTAACATGCCTGTTCCAGGACCTGTGTGAGTGAGTACAGCATCAGCTTTCACCCACACTGAGTACTACAATGGCACCAGGATGATGGATCCGCATGCAAGTGCCTGAGGTGTATGGCCACTGGGCGTTATTGCCCACGCACATCTTGTACCTATGTATGACACATTACGGCGTCATACTGCTAGTGCTTCACCACCCGAAAATAAGATGCCATTTATTCTGTGAACTATCCAGGCTAAATATATAGCAATCAGGAGGCCTATTCTAAGAAAATACATTGTAAAAATGTGTAAAAGGAAGATCACCATGAAACTGCCTCTCCAGAGCTGCATTGTGAAAATTCATTAGAAATAATGGGCAAAAGCATCCCAAAAGCTCTCCACAGCCATATTATCTCTGATCAGAGTTTGTTTACTGCTGGCACCACATCCACAGTGACTGGTTCTGTGTGTCTGTTTTCTCAAGTGGTACTTGAGAACGTTTGAGGGAACTGTAAGTTTCTTATTCAGAATAAACATCTATGTAGAATTCAAGGAAGAAAACAACAATTTGTTTACGTGGCTTGGGAGTGCACAAGAAAATAGTATTTTGTTTATGAGCATGCTTGAACAGCTATGCCATAATAACCAGCCATGTATTATGGTGAAAACCAATTATGGCATTTAAAAGTGGCAGCAACCCAGTTAGTAAACACTCTAACCATTAATTATCATGAGATATTGTCATGCCTTGGGTGTGTAGTGAGCACGAGGCAATGCTGAGTGCCTTCAGTCACCAAGAAGTGATGATATCTCATGATATACAGTACCACATCCTGGGGTGTATTACTGCAATTATAAAATGTCCCCAAAGTATTAGGAAATGACTGATCTTGATAATCAGTTTTGAACGTGACGATATAGTGAGATATGATTATCAGTCAAAGACTGCTTCAGCCAATTAGCTTCAGGACTTTGTCCTAGCCATTTTATAATAATAAGTAACAACAGAGCTCAGAAAGTAATCCTGATCACAATATAGGATGCTATGTTGATAAAATTGTTATTTCAGGTTTCATTTTAAAATAACGAGATGCACACCTCCTAGTAATAGCTCACCACTGTTGATCTCTTCAGTGCTTAATGCTATAGCACGGGGCTCCTTGGACTCACAGATTTTGCATTTATAACATGCCTTAATGGAGCTATGTGGTCTGTCTACAGAATATCTTCACCTCAGATGGCAAAGAGATCCTGGTTTTGAAATAGATAGCAGTCAATGTGATAAATATATATCTTACATTCATAAATCTACTTCCTCCTACATCTGAAAGGAATACTCCTGGAAGTGTTTTGCCAGTTATTTTTATACCCCAGTACGACAAGCAAAGTTTGCTTCCTCAATGACACCTTCCTGTTGGAGAAAGTGTGGGGAAACTAGAGCATCCCATGTTCATATATTTCGGTTTTGCCCGAGAGTTCAGACATATTGGGAAGTCGTTCAGTCGAAATTGCAGGAACTTTTTAGTTCCTCTCTTCAAATTACCCCATCATTGATCTTTTTAGATATTCCAGACAGGTATTGCCAATCACAGGCCTGGAAACTGCTGTCTTTTTATATGTTACTTGCTAAAAGGGTTATTACAAAAATGTGGCTGAAGAAGGAATTTCCCTCAGTACAACTTTAGTATCAACTAATGATCTATATGCACAGAATGGAGAAATTTACATCTGGGCTTCGCCATAACAAAGATAAATTTGAATTACTTTGGTGTAAATGGGTTCTATATATATCAGCCATTAGTGTAGATTTGTTTCTTAAATATGTAATGAATTCAATCAAAATCTATCAATCAAAATCTTTATTTATCCAGGCGATCACCATTGAGCAGGGCTCATTTCCAAGATGGACCTGGTAAGGCCGAACAATTACTACAGTTACAGAGGCAGTATTTACAAAACAATATATTTACAGAACTGGCCTGGGAAAGTCATTCCCACTTCATTTACAACATGATAACGAGTATTACACATATATGTACATATATATCACAGAAAGGAATATAGAATTCACTGTATGAAAAACAAAATGGGACAGTGTCACAGTAGGCTACCAGCAGTCATATTAAGACATATCTATAGACACTGACCTCGCAAGCTAACAGGTGATGAGGCAGCAGTGCACGTGTAGCTTATCTGAGGGATAGATGACCAGAACTTGGGGGTAAGTACCAGGCCATTGCCAGGGCAGCAAACATAAATGAGGACAGCAAGGTCAGGGACACCAGTGGTTCAGTGGCATACTAGGAATGATGGTAACAGTTACAGGATTCCCTCACAGTGCATGCATACTGGATCTTGAGGTTCTATGTAATTACAGCACATCAATGTCAGTGAACATCAAAATGGTGAATCAACGATAGCGACGACAAGTACAGAGCATTCATATAACAATGCAGTACAAAACAGCGACAACAGCTCACACTTGCAGCTGGAAATTATACTCAATCATCTATACTCACTCTGATAAATCACAGTACTGACAGTTCACAATCTTCAGACCAGACAAGCTAGCCAACACCAACATTTATACCCTTCCTGCCACCCATTTTGTATAGTATTTAATGTGGGAGACTCAGCCCCCCGCATCCCCTACGGGGGTTGTAACCCCCTTCCCCATCTCTAAGATTCCTACTCCATGCCACTCATTGATAATGGGGGTATCAGCCAACACCAGTCACAAAATAGTGCTGCTGCTCTTACATGTTGTAGCTATAATGTTCAGTTGCTGTTTAATGCTCCTCGCTATTGTTTCAGTCGTTATAATTGTGACGCCCATATTGGCTCGCTATTAAATACTCGCTGTTATTACGTGCTACCAGGTCTTGAAAGTCTCTAAGCTGATAAGGTAACTTAGTTTCAACACTTTTTGCAAATTATTCCATAGAGTAGGCAGCCTAAAGCTAAATGCTGCTCTGCCGAACTGAGTTTTAACCTTAGGTATGTATAATGCAAGAGAGGAGTAGCTTCTCAGCACATAACAACCAGGCACGCATATTGGGAAGCAGTCCGCAACATATTGGGGAAGCTTTTTAGATAAGGCTCTGAGAGTCCAAAGGGCAGCATTTCTGTTAAGCCTGTACTGAAGTGAGGGCCACCCTACAGCAGCATAGAAGGAACAATGATGGGTGGATAATGGGAGCCCCGTGATGAACCTAAGTGCTCTATGGTAAAGCATGTCCAATTTTGCAAGGTACGAGGCAGGGCACTGACTATATAAGAAGCCAGCATAGTCCACCAGGGAGAGGAATGTGGTTTGTGCCAGGTGCATTTTGGCATGTTTAGTGAGAAAGTTATTGATTGTAAAAAACAGGCCCAGCTTCTGTCTTAATCTCTTAGTCAAACCCTCAAGATGCTCAGAGAATGATAGGGTATGATCAAGCCACACACCTAAGTACTTAAATTGAGACACAAATTCCAGCTTTTCACCTATGATTATTGTGATTTGTAGAGGGGATCCAGAGCTGTCCAGGTTCTTTGCTCGACTGCCAGGAGAGAGGAGCATCATTTTTTTTTTTTGGCATATAAGTAGAAGCTTTTTATGTAACAACTGACTCTGCAGCAGGTTAAATTCAACCTGGAGATCAGCACAAGCATCCTCAGGTGTAGGATGACTTACATACAGTACTGTGTCATCTGCAAACAAATGTATTTTGGCTTTGCATATTCTTTCATCAATATTGTTAATATAAATTGTGAATAGTAGAGGCCCAAGGATGGATCCCTGAGGCACACCTCTTTGTAAGGGTTTAAGAAAGGGAAAGCTCACCTTCTGCCTTAATTTGCTGTAGCCAACCTGTGAGGTAATCAGCGAACTATTGCAGAGAAGATGAATCCAGACCTATGCTCCTTAGGGAGGAGAAGAGCAGGCTATGATCGACAGTGTTGAAGGCCTTGCTTAGGTCCAGAAATACAGCACAGACAAAGGTTTTACCATCCAGGTCAGGCAGCCAATCATTGGTTACCTTGGCCAGGGCTGAAATGGTGCTGTGCTTTGCTCTAAATCCAGATTGCATGGGGTTTAATAGGTTTATGGATTCATGATAAGTCCTAAGTTGGTTGCTCACTATCTTGTCCAACATCTTGGACAGAATAGGAAGGAGAGAAATAGGTCTGTAGTTTTTAAGGTCGCAGGGGTCCCTAGATTTAAACAATGGGATGACATGAGGAATTTTCCATAGAGAGGGTAGGATCCCCTGCGACAATGACAGATTGAACAGATGAGTAATTGGTACGGCTAAAACGTAGTACGCAACCCTTAGGAAGCAGAGGTTGAGGTAGTCGGCCCCAACACTTTTCTTGATGTCCAGCTGAAGTAGAAGATCTTCAACCTTTTTCATGGAAACAGGTTGGAATGAGAAGACCAAATTGGGAGGAGGAGAGTCAAGGTTTTGTAGTCCAAGTTGGGAACGTAATGAGTATGCAGGGGAGTTGTCAAAGGCAAGACCTGCAGTGGCAAAGTGATTGTTAAAGGAATCCAAGATCCCCAATCTGTCACAAATAGGGGTGCTTCCTAAGTTAATCTTAGAAGGAAGGGAGTTGCAGGGCATATGCCTTGATAGATCCTTGATGGTTTTCCAAAATTTGGAGGAGCAATTAGCAGCTGAGTCTAGTTCAGCACGATAAAATGCAGCCTTAACTTCTTTGATCATTTTTGTGCATAGATTCAGTGCTTTCGTAAACTGGCACCAATCTGCCTCATTCTTAGTTTTTTGCACTGTCTTCCAGAGCTTATCCCTAGCTATCAAAGAGGCCTTCAGTTCCACTGTAAACCATTGACATGGTTTATTCCTTACTCTGACCTTAACTAAGGGGGTATACTTATTTAGGGCTTCAGACATTATTTCATGAAAGATGTCAAAAGGTGTAGTAACTTTGTTAGCCAAGTAGAATTCCTGCCAGTGTGGGAAATATTTCAGCTCATCAATGTAAGCAAACAGGTCGAATTTACGGCTGGATCTCTTAGTGGAAAACCTTGAAGCAGAAGCTGTCCTATGAGTTGATCTAATGCCAGCAATAACGCAGTGATCGCTGATATCAGGGAAAAAGGTACCAGCATGGGAAAATAAATGCGGTTTAGTTACTAAGAGTACATCTAACAGTGTACTATTGTTAGGGTTTTTTTTGTTCAGGCACGTGGGTTCATCTATCAGTTGCACCAGTCCAAAACAGTCGCAAAGAGTTTTAAGAATTGTGGAGGATTTGGATAGACAGTCGAGATTGATGTCCCCTAAGATAATAGTTTCAAGAGTCCCATCATCCAGTGTGGTGCTAAAATGCTTTAGGAGCTGTAAACCAGTAGATGGGGGTCTGTAGCATCCTATTATATGGAGTGCAAGAGAGGGAGATGATTCAGTTTTTAGGGTCAGACATTCAGATTAGTTTTTGATAGGGGATGAGTTAAGGCAAGATACTGTTTATTTGTCCTTGACGTAGATGGCCACCCCTCCACCTCTAGTATGTCTGTCTGCTCTAAAAAGCAGGTAGTTAGGAATGTTGATGTCCCTATATAGGGTGGATGGTCTTAGCCAGGATTCAGAAATCACCAGAACATCCGGCAGGGTATGAGTGACCCAAGCCTAGATCAAGGTAAACTTTTTTATAAGGCTGCAGGCATTAAAGTGCATGAAACACATACCTTTGAGTCTTACAAGGTCTGATGGAGATAATAGAGCTTCAGGTAGGCCCGGGTTAAGCTCAACATTGCCCGAGCACAGCAGAAGCAAGAGCAAGATCTTACTTAGGGAAGCAAGATTTAGTTTGAGGTTTCTTGACCTCATCCTTCTGCGAGGTTTATCAGCACTGGTAGTCCAGGCAATGTATCTGGGGCTACGAATCCCTAAGGCTAATGAGATTAACACCCTGGCAGCAAAGTACAGGTGAGGATGATTACCATGATCTAAAGGTGGAGTGCCCTGTATGGGTGAATCAGTGCAGGTGCCACCATATGGGATACACAGCGAATACGGTTGTAGTAGGGGAGGCATCAGTGCACATAGATATTTGTTAGCAAAGTTGCAATGCATTTGACATTCTAAGGGCGTGTCATGGTCAACATTCTGGGCTGTGTAGGAAGCCCAGTAAAGAGCACATGGGACTAGGTAGAGAAGGATAAAGTAGGAGAGCTAACAATTACCCCCCATAGTGGATTTCCTAGGTTGGCTTCAATAATTGAGCAAGATGCAGCAAAACCAGGCTTAGGTGATCATAGGAAATACAACACAACACAGGAGAGACAGCATCTCTAGGAGAGAGGCATAGTGGAGGGGCAGAGAAATGCTCGTATTGGATAACCACCATGGACGGGGGGTGAGAAAAGGGGTAGGAAGATAGAGTATTTAATAAGAGGCAGGGGTGGGGATGGGTGGGAGGTGAAAATTATCGGCTTCAGCCATACCTTGCTTGCCTTGGGTCTGGGCTAGTGGAATTGGGTGCCGGCTGGGGAAGCGCCGACCGCCTGGTGGCCGAGTCTCCCTTGGCTTGTGAGCTGGGAGCCCTGGAGAGGGTCGTTCTCGGCTGTGGAAAGAGAGGAGAGGGCAGGTTAAATGCAGGTCTGAGACAAGGGGCTGTCAGAGCCAGCAGGGGTCCAAAATTAGCAGGACAAAAGGACATGTGGACGTGTATTGGATTGGCGCCTAAAGTCTGGGCCAGCAGAGCACTGTCAGAAAGGGGCTGTAAACACTTAAAATCTTCTAGCTTATCACTCTAAAATTCACAGCCATGTGAGTTTAACAATAAATTACAGACTTTTAGAGAAAAAATCAGCACTTTAGCGTAAGGTTTCTGCAGTCGAAAGCTTTAGCAGAGAGTTCAGAGCACGGACCAATTGGAAACCAGCCCAAAAAGGCGGTCGCCTTCAGATTGGTTATCGGCTTCAGCCATACTTTACTTGCCTTGTATCTGGGCTTGTGGAGTCAGACGGCATCTGGGGAAGCGCCGAATTATGCTATTATGTAGCCTTTCATCATAGGAGATTTTTAGCCATTCCTATGTATCCAGTCGAATATTCAGGGGATAGTTTGCCCTGTATCCAGTAGCCCTGCAGCTTGTTTGTTGTCTGTTGTATTTTGTGAAAAAAGCAATAAATATATATTAATATAATTATTATCTCACATCTTTTTATTGTTAATGTGTCTACAACTCTACAAGCTGCTTGTCACAAGCAGGAAAGTCAGTGGGAGTAAACCTGCAGTCCTGCATAAGATACAAGACACCAATACTTCCAAAAATGAAGCCTTATGCGTGAGCACTGAAGCAGTACCCAGAGCTCTGATAATCTAAAATTAAGCTTCCAAAAAGGGATGAGGAGACTTCTGTAACCACAGCTGGTATCATTTTTAGTCAGAATGAAGTGAAAGACTTCTAATAGGATGTGCTTTCTTGAAATTACCTCTGCAGCTACTGAAGGCAAAATGCCTTACTTGGAAATTTCCAGTGCAACTGGAAAAAAAAGATTTAGTTACTAGGCCAGTCTGCAGACACTCCAAGAGGTTCAGTCACATTGAATGGCTCTCTATAGTTTAGCAATGACAAACAAAACATTGTTTTAATTTGGTCTGCTTGTGCTATGCTGATGTCAAGCAATATTGGATCTGTCTCAATAAGCACTGAAACCCATAATGGCTTTTATTTTGTGTGCACACAATAAGTTTCAGCCACCTTCATGTTCCTCTACTGTGTCTATCAGATACTGTTTTAAAGGTGAGGACACAAATAATTCTAGCGAATTGTCATGTACTTTGAATAAAAATGTAATTGTGAGGCTGAGACTTGGTACAAAGGCTTCAAAAAGAGTTTCAACCAAATCATGTTTGCTGTTGTGTTGCATCCCGAGATACAGTCCCCATGCAGGCTGTACTGTATGTTGCACAACAGAGCCAAGATGATTACAACAAAGTGACAGGCATATTTTCCCGTAGTAAAAGTTGAATATGCAACCTCAGAGCTGATTTTCTATAGCAGACAGTTAATGTGCACACTAGGCACTTTCTTAAAGGGACATATTCATGCACCATGGCCATCATACTTTGACAGCCAATGAGAAGCTTTTTCAAAATAGATATTGGCTCATATGTAGCTGGAAGCACTGCAGAGATAGATGACTAAGTATGTTCAATAATAATACTACATTGCAACCATATTTAGAATATTGTGATGTCATTGATGAATAAGCTGTGCTTGACTGAATGTAGCTAGGCACAGCTTGTTTGTCAATGGCATTACAATGTTCTACAGATGGCTGCATCTATACCTCTGGAGCTTTTCCAGTTACAAATGAGCCCTATACCTCATTTGAAAGAGCTTTTTATGGGCTTTTGAACTACAGCAGAGCCAGCCATGATGCAATGCAATAAACTGCAGTAAGTGACATGTCACAGAATACTGCATGACAAAAGAGCTTAATTGTCACTGAATTACACTGCTACCTGCAGTACAGTATACTGCATTTTGTGATATGCTGTGGCATTCCTGCATTTCTTTGTCTCAAAGTCGCAATCTAAGAAAATGACAATTTATGTGTTAACCTCTTCATTCCTCAGCCATGACAATTTCACCATTATAACTAGTGTTTACCACTTGATACATATGTTAATTATTGCCTCTGTACAATCAATGACAAATACCTGCACAGCAAATACAAGCAAGCAAACATTCAGCATAGACAAATGGTTGTTTCTGTTTACTTGGTCAGATGGACTAAAACGAAGCCCTCGTCACCCTGATGTTCTCTTTCTTCTTCAGTGACACACACCCTTAAAAAGAGTCAATTATTTTTTTTCCTGTCAGACATAACCTGTTGGAATACAGTAACTGGACTTTCACCTTCCTTGTTCCCCAGTCATTTTCTTCCACCACTGGGTTTTTCTGAGAGCCCCTAAGTTCTGGACTTCCAAGTACATCAGGCTTTCAGACTAGTCACATTTACTAGGTGTGATTCTCATATGACATGTTTTCAGATCAGAATTGCTGTCCCTTTATGTGTTCTTGCTACAACTGATGGTTTACTATTCTTGTGCTACTCAGGTCAGTTGTCCTTCCCCTGCTTAACCTATGCATCTCACTCCTACCACTGGTGGCTCTGTACACTAACTGTCTTCACAAACATTATATTTTAGTTTAAATTGCTCTGACCACTTTATGCTTTGTCATGAACAGTACCCCTTCTCTCCTAGCATAACTGTAGCCCATCCTGAGCATGCAGCTGTTCTTTGCCCCTGAATGCCCTATAGCTGGCCAGAAAAAGAAGACCCTCCCTCTTTCAATCTTAGCAAAAGTTAGCTTGTCTAATATATTTACTAGAATTCCTTACAGGCCCCAGGACCATGATAATCTTTTTTTTATTCTCTTGTTATACCCCCTTCCTGTCTCTGCTGTGCACACTCCTTCTAGATCCTCATGGTTCTATCCCCAACCAGACCTACATATGTCCAGCTGTCATCTCCTACAGTGGTACAGCTTGTCCTTCAGATGGGAACCCGATGGAGGGGATTTAACCACAAACTGCTTCCTTTAATCAGGAGGCACACTGGCAAGGGAGGTCTACCTCTGGTAGTACACAAGTCCTTAGTCAGCAAGCAGCAAGGTTACTGAATTCAAAAAGTTTTCATGGACTTGGATTAGCTCAAAACCCATCTAAGAGGCTCCTCTTATTGTTCCCAGCTTCCTTTCCCACCACCACCACTACCTGGTCCTCAAGCCCATTTCCATTTCAGACTGGTGACCAGGAAGGAAGTGCTCACATAGTTGAAATGCATAAAAAAGTGATGACTCGCCCGGCTATGATACTTTAGAACCCTAATTTCTAAATATCGCGGCCACCATTATCGCCATTCTCCTTAAGTATGTCATTAACAAATCTCATCTTTGGGTGATGGTTTCTCAGAAATGGAAAGTAGCAATAGTGGTTCCATTCCATAAAGGAGGGCTGAAAGAAGAGACAGTGGACTATGGGCCAATCTCCCTTCTCTGTATC
Organism: Neoceratodus forsteri; assembly: GCA_016271365.2. Taxonomy (NCBI): domain Eukaryota; kingdom Metazoa; phylum Chordata; order Ceratodontiformes; family Ceratodontidae; genus Neoceratodus; species Neoceratodus forsteri. Next base: position 1,272,474,891 of record CM057453.1, read on the forward strand.
CTTGATAAGGTGCAGGAGAGACTGTTATATGACCAAATACAGGCTTATCTGGAGTATAACGACTCCCTCATGAGTGTCCGGCATGGTTTTTCACAAAACTCATGGTACCAACACAGCACTGGTGCATGTGACCTCTGACATACTAAATGCTTTGGAGAAAGGTTTGGTTACAGGTGCAGTCTTTATTGACCTTACCAAAGCATTTGACTTAGTCAATCATGACCTCCTTCTGGATAAACTAAAAAATCTTGGGTTGGATGACCTTTCCTGTTACTTACTGGCTTTGTAGCTATCTGACTAATAGAAACAAAGTGTCAAGTGATAAAGTGGTTTATCACATTTTTGGGTAATAACAGATGGAGTTCTGCAAGGTTCTATCCTGGGACCCCTTATTTTTTCCTTATTTATTAATGGCATGCTCAGTAACTGCAGATGAGCCATGATATAACTTTATGCTAATAATATAATCCTACGTAGGTTCTCTGCTGATATTGAATGGATTAACAGCAACTTAGAGAAGGACGTCCAAAAGCTCGAAATTTGGTTCTTATCAAACAAACTTGTCCTTAATGTAAAAAAGATCAAAGCTATGCTGTTTGGGAATAGGAGGCTTGGCACTGACAGACAACACCTGCCAAGGCTGTCCACTACTGGGGGCACGCACCTTGAAGTGGTGAGGACACTGAAATATCTTGGTGTCTCATTATATCAAGAAATGCCATTTGGCCCCCATGTGGATGCTGTTGTCAGATCACTAAGTCAGAAACTGGGCCCCCTCTACAGGCTTTTCCCCTACCTCTCAAAGGAGGCTTACCTTGCCATTGAAGGCAGCACCTTAATGCTCATACTCTTTTGTGGTGTGCCTGTCCTTCAGACCATGCAGGACTCAGACCTGAGCAGACTCGAAACCTTGTATTACAAAATCTGTCACTCTGCAGCTGGTGCTTTCTCTACTGATCACCACTGTGGAGTGCTCACACCTCTTGGATGGCCCTCATTTGAAAAAGATTGCAACACACTCTGTACTGCCTTACCATAAAAATTGCCAAGCTCTCTACACCCCCTAACCTTGTGGGATACTTAAGTTAAAGCAGCATGTGTAGCCCTTGTGCGCTATTGCTAGCCATTTATTGGAAATCCCTAGAATGCGGCCCAGGTCTGGAAGGTGTTCCTTCTCATTTGTGTCCCCCTCCTCATGGAATTCTCTACCCTGTGAGATTCAGAACTGCCCTACCCTGACACAATTTAAAAAGAGGTTCAAAGTCTACTCACTTGGGTGAACTAATGCAGGCGTAAAGGGTCAGCTGACCTGTCATCTACTTCACTATATAATAGTCAAAGGGCAGACCCTGCTGACATAACCCTCTCCTGTACTACTTGGTTGTGATGTTACCTTACCGAAACTGTACTTTCTGATACTTTGTACTGAATGTTCATAAGATCTGCACTCAAATTTGTGATTAAGTAATGTTTGCAGTATGTAGACTATCTTTTATTTACTTATTTTCTCATGCATATTGTATTATAATCTTGTCTTGCACTACAATGATTGTAAAAGTTTTATAGAAACATGGAAACATAGAAAATAATGGCAGAAAAGACCAAGGTCCATCCAGTCTGACCAAGTTCCCTGTATAGCCCCAGGATCTAATGTTTTATTTATTTAAAATTAGGATTTACACTTTTGAGCCAGGGGGCTCTTTTACAAAGGTTTCAAGTCAGTTTAATATAGGACAATATGTATGGTACAGGCAAATTCACATGGACAACAAGACAGCAATAAACAGAGATCCAGATCATTGTCAGTTACAAAGTGCAAGAGGCAGACAGCAGCACGACAATAGGTGCGGTACAAAGCTTGTTAGGTGCAGTATATAGCTTAATTAAGAACACTTGAAATACGTAAGTGCAAGGTAGATAGCAGCATGATATTGCGGTATAGTGTGTGGTATAATGCTTGTTAGGTACTCATGTGTTAAACAGGTGCTAGTTAAATAAAGCAGCAGCATAATAGTTGATGCTGTGAAACTTATATAGCAGTAGGAGCAGTACATTCCATATAGATGCAGACCAGGTAGTGTACGGTCCATTACTAGGTAGGTTGACTTAGGAGTAGCATAAGGAGAGATTTATCAGGGGCACTGGTGGCTGACTCAGTAATGGAGGTGGTGGCAGCTGGAAATGACTTTGTCAGGAGAAAGGGTAGCTGATGAAACAGCGATGAGCCAGGTGGTAGGTGGGGGAGTTGTGGATCTAGGTGCGAGTTTGGGAGGGGGTCATCTGTGTAGTTGAGCAGGAGCTGACTGTGGCTAGGTGTGGCAATCACAGTTATTTGCTTGAGATAGGAGAATACAGAGCTCTCTTTTAAAGGAACACAGCTTTCTGGTGTTGATGAGGCAGGTAGGGAGGTCATTTAGCTACTGAGGTCCTCAGTAAGATAGGATCTCTGGGTAAAACTGGTGCACTTAAACGGGACTTGGAGTGGACCCTTGGCTGCGCTTCTCATTGTTTTTGAAGATCAGGCACATTGGAATATGTTTGCCGTGGATTCACGGGTGAGTTCTAGGAAGGCATTTTTACTTAGCAGGCAAGCCTGGTATCTAGCCCTAAGATGAAGTGGGAGCCACCCAGTATCACTGTAGAGTCTGCATGTGTGTGTGTCAGGTAGTCTGCCCCACAGAGCAGCCTGAAGGCTTTGTTTAAGAGCACTTTTATTATCTTCGGGGCAGTGTCAGTGCCAGTGCTGTAGATTACCAGCCCATAATCAATAATGGACAGTACTGAGCTGCTAGTTACCAATCACAAGGCCTCGGGAGACATTGCATGTCTGTGTCTGTAAAGGATTCCAAGTTTTATGTTTGCAGTTTTGATGATGTGGTCTATGTATGAAGTGAAGGACAGGGTGTCATTCAGGTGTATTCCTAAGTATTCGAATGAGCTGACTTGTTCCAGTGTTTCCCATTTTTGGTTGAGAATAATCAAGGGGAGGATTTTTTTTCTTGGTCTGAGTCATTATAAACAGCATGTCTTTAGTCTTTTTGTAGTTAAGTAGAAGTCTGTTTTGTAGAAACCACTTTTCATGATTTTGAAAGCTGTCCTGTAGTACTGTGGTTATTTGGGTTAGTTGCCTGCCAGGAACAGAGATCATGGCAACATCTACATATAGCAGCATGCTTGCTGGGCAGGCAGAGGGTTGGAATTTTATAAACAAGCTGAAAAGCAGGGGGCCAAGTATGGACCCTTGGGAGACTCCAAGGGTCACCTCCCTTGGGTCAGATAATGTTCTGTTTATTTTCATACACTGTGTTCTGAGTGAAAGGTAGTTTCCAAACCAAGATACAGTTTCAGGGGACAGGCCAAGGGTCAGTCGGTTAGTGAGCAGGAGCTGATGGTTCACTCTATCAAATGCTCTAGTGAGGTCTTTGAATATGGAGCCCACTGCCATGCCATTGTCCAGTGCATCATACAGGTGGTTAGTGAAGTCTATCAGTGCAGTCATGGTGCTATGTTTTTTCCAAAACCTGTATTGTTGTGCACATAGGAGGTTATACTTATTCAAGGGAGTCTACTCCTAAGCGAGGATAGTGCGGTAACCAGGGGCATAGTTTGAGGCTGCGGGGGGGGGGATGCAGAGGTAGTGTGAGGGGACAGTTTTTCACAGAGAGCATGGTGGAGGCATGGAACAGGCTTCCAGAGGATGTGGTGGGGGCAAGAACAGTGTCGGAGTTCAAGACTGCATGGGACAGACACAAGGGGCTATGTGGGAGTGGGAAGAGGGCCAACGGAAGGGGGTGGAATAAATAAAGGAGGTGCAAGAGGGCAGACTAGATGGATCTGAGAGTCTTTTTCTACCATCAAGATTCTATGAAATAGTCAGTTAATTGGTTGGATACAATCCGCTCAAGAGCTTTTGAGAGAGGAGGTAGTATGGATGTGGGCCTGTAGTTTGCCAGGCTGGTTCTGTCCCTGTTTTTGAATATGGGGTGACAAGCGCTGACTTCCACCAATTTGGGAATTAGGGCTGCAAGTTCGGTTTGCCTCATAAATTGAAACAGTCGAACCCCCCTTGTTCATGCTTGTCTGCTCATTGCGAACATTTTCTTAAAAAACGTGAACTTTGGTTCGCCCCAGTCCACCCCGTTTATTTATTTATTTTTTTTTTCCTACCTCATCACTCTCAAGTCCTTGTGTATGCATCTGTCTCTCCTCTCCCAGTGAATCAGGTGGTGCAGGAATCGGAGAGTCAGGAGACCAGCACCCAGCACATTAATTAGCCAATAAGGGCTGGCATGATTTGATGATTGTGGGATCTCTTTGCCTCTCCATCTCAACCTGGGAGCAACAGCCATGGCCACTGGTAGAGCAGGTTGCAAAACACATGGGTGGGGAAGGGGATGTTAGACTTGCTCCACCACGAGCTGACATTCAGCATGTGAGAGACAAGGTGGTGAGAGCAGCAGACAGTAGAGTGCTTGCTTAATAGTTCAAACTTTGAAATCGAGCTGTTTCTATCAGATCAGCGATGACGTTGTTGTTTTATAGTTTTTTTCAATTCATGTTGTGGCAAAAAAACAGATAAAGGCAGGAAAAAAGTTATAACATTTTCACATTGTAATTTGTAGTTCTAATCTACACACAGTCTATCTCACTGACTGTGTGTGTTGTTCAAAGAGAAAATCAGTCTAATCCATTCTATTTTCCTACGGTCCTACCTATACCTGTTACCTACATATTCACAACATCAGGGCAGAAAAAAAAAACCACAATAGTGACTAGTACACAGAGTACTGAGTCTGACAATTTGTATTGTCTCTTATTTTTTTGTAACTGTTTTGTGGGGTGGATACTTTAGGAGAATAATAATAATTAAATGGTGGATTCTTCTGGTCCTCCTCCTGACTCCTAGACTAGTCCAATAATGTATAAGGCACTGGCAGTGCTAAAAAAAAAATTACAGTTTAAAAATGAAAATACCTTTACCACCAGTGCCACTACTAGGGAAGGAGAACAGAAGGGAGGGGAGGGTCTCAGTGACTCAACTTAGTTTGTTGTGCTGCTCTGAGAGTCTGTGAGATCAGTTCAGTTTATCACTAATCTGGGCTAGTAGAGAGATTTTTTTCCTCCCTGTTACTGGCCCAGCTACTTGACTCAGCGAGCAGTGTTGTGCAGACTTGTTTGGGATAAAGTCTCCCTGTTATTGGCGCAGCTACTGGATGCAGACAGCAGAGCTGTACTGACCTGTTTGGGATAAAGTCTCCCTCTTATTGGTGCAGCCACTTGACACAGCCAGCAGTGCTGTAATGACTTTTGAGTAGTAAATTTCCTTGTTTCTGGCGCAGCTACTGGACACAGCCAGTAGTGCTGTACTGACCTGTTAGGGAGTAAATTTCCCGGTTTTGGGCACAGCTACTGGATACAGTCAGCAGTGCTGTACTGACCTGTCTCCCTGTTATTGGTGCAGCTACTTGACGCAGCCAGCAGTGATGTACTGACCTGTTGGGGAGTAAATTTACCAGTTTTGGGCATAGCTACTTGACACAGCTAACAGTGCTGTACTGACCTGTTTGGGATAAAGTCTCCCTGTTATTCGTGCAGTTACTTGATGCAGCCAGCAGTGCTGTACTGACCTTTTGGGGAGTACATTTCCCAGTTTTGGGCACAGCTACTGGACACAGCCAGCAGTGCTGTACTGACCTGTTTGGGATAAAGTCTCCTTGTTATTGGTGCAGCTATTTGACACAGCAAGTAGTGCTGTACTGACCTGTTGGGGAGTAAATTTCCCAGTGCAACCAGATTTAAAAAGCAAAAGTTGTTAGGAATGATATACAAGTCATATATAATTCCTGACCTATATCATGTGATAAATCTGTTTCAACACTATTTTACAGCATCTACTGGGTATAATCAGATTCCACATTATAACCAAGTTCTACCTGGTTCTACTTGAGTATAACAAAAATCCATATTTTATTTTGCATGTTTGGGAATGTACATGTAGTACTAAGATTCTAAATTTAAGAATGGTAAGTTTTGCAAAGCTTTGGTGCAGTGAGGCAGAATGCTATGTACCAAAGCTTTGCAATACATACAGTACCATTATTAGTACTACATGTACTTTCCAAAAGAACATGCAAAACAGTACTTCTATGGATTTCTTAATTAAGTAGAACAATGTAAAATGTGGTTATATATTGTAGAACCCGGTTATACCAAGTAGAACCTGGTTTAACTGGGTAGAGCCTGGGTTTATGTGGTGGAACTTCATTTTACTTGGTAGAACTTGGTTATAGCTGGTAGAACCCAGTTCTGCCTGGTAGAACCAGATAAAACCTGGTAGAACATTTTTGGGTTCTACTCAGAAAGCTCTTGAGATAGAACTTTTTGAGGTTCATACAGCCCTACTGGGAATAATCTGTTCTTTGGGATAGGTTGAAAATGTTTGTAAGGGGTGACGCTAGTTCATCAAGTGTGAGTGCTACAAACTTCATGTCAAACAGGTCACCTCCGATCCTGGTTTTCCCTAAGACCTGCTTAATATATTTTATAGTATCAGCCTTGGAGATTTACTTGAAATAAAATGTGGGTATATTAGAGTTTGGGGAGGGGGGAAGTCCATGTTGGGGAGTTTCACAGGGGACTGAGTGGATAGGTAGTCAGGGGGTAGTACAATTAAGTCAGTAAAGGTGACATTGAAGGCATCTGCTATTTCTTTTGGTTCTTATAGTGTGCTGGATGCAGTGACAATCAGTTCTTGTTGTGTTTTGGGGTCCCTGCCAGTAAGTGTTTTTATGGGGTTCCAGAAATCTCTTCTGCTACCCCAGCTCCTGTCCAGTAGTTCTTTATAGTATGTGGCTTTGGCCTTCCTTATTAGCTTGGTGCACTTATTTTTGGTCTCCTTATATGCATTGTAGTCAGCTTGCTTTCCAATCGCCCTTGCTTTGATTTGATTTAATGTTCCCCCAGGATCTTAGATCTCCCCCTCCCCCACTCACCCCCATGCTGATGCCTCAAGCAACAACTATACCCTCCATTCTGTCCCAGACATGCTTAAAACCGCTAACAGTTTTCATGCCCACCACCTCAGCTGGCAGCCTGTTATGCTGTGCCACCACCCTTTCTGTAAAAAAGTACGTCCTCACATCATTCCTGAGCCTCCCTCCTGTTAGCTTACACTCACTACCATGTGACTGCAAGCTAGTATTATAGTAAGTAGTTCCCCACAGTTCATCATGTTAATTCCTTTAGGAATTTGAAGGTCTCGATCATATCCCCCCTCTCCCTTCTGGTCTGCAGTAAGTGCATGTTCGGTACCTCCGAGGTGCTTCTCATAGGACCTGTCCTGCTGGCCCTGAATAATTTTTGTTTTCCTGCACTGCACCATCTCCAGCCTATCACTATCCTTCCTGAGGTGAGAACTCCAGAACCGTACCGGGTCAATATGTCACACGCTATTAAGTGTACAACATTAGCATTAATCCAAAATAGCGCTGTAGAGAAAAGCAAATGGTGCAGTACCACGAATGCTGCTGGGCATGGTATTGCACCCTTTCACTGTCCCAGGCAGAGTATAAGACCTCTGCTGGGACAGGGTTCCACTGAGCAGCTGCCGTGGCTCAATGGACTGAGCCATTGCAGCAAGAAACCCAGGTGCTGCGTCTGGGATCAGCCCAGAACATTTTTTTTTTTCGGACTTTGAGCAATTTTGGTGTGAACCCCTCCCCCCCCAGAGTTGAGAGTCATTATTGGGGGGGGGGTTCGGGGGGGACTTATGCCACATGCAAAAATCGTACTGTATTAGCAGTGCAATTTTTGCATGCGGCATAATGTATGGCAACATTATGACCACGTGCCCTCCAGAACTGGGTGCAATACTCCAGGTGAGGTTTCACCAAGGATCTATACATGGGAAGTATTATCTCTCTTTTTCTGCTATGAATACCCTCCCAATACATCCACGCATCCTATTTGCCTTGTTATAAGCTTTGTAACACTGGCTTGATTGCTTTAGGGAGTCGTTGATGAGAACTCCAAAGTCCAATTCTTCGGCCATGGTACTAAGTCTCTCCCCTTCCATCCAGTACTCCATCCTGGGATTCTTGTTCCCTAGATGCATAACCTTGACTGAGTGGCCTGTAATTCCCTGCTTGTTCCTTGTACCCTCCCTTATGGAGCAGAACTATTTCTGCCTCCCTCCAATCTCTTGGAACCTCCCTTGTTCTTAGACAGCTGTTGAATAGTCATAGCAGGGGATCAGCCAATTCTGCTACCAATTCTCTGAGAATCCTTGGGTGCAACCTATCTGGACCAGAGGCCTTATCAATCTTTTCTATGTTTTGGTCTGCCAGTTCTTTCAAGTCCCTTTCTCTAGTAAATGTTGGTTGCCTCAACTCTGGGACCCCTTGGTAGCCTCTTTGATGCCACTGTCTGGCAAGGTTCTACTGCTCTCATTAGTGAAAACTGAGCAACAGCAATTGTTATGGATAGTGGCCTTTTGTTCATCCACCACAAACACCCTATCCCCCTTGGTTAGCCTTACAATTTCACTTCTTTCCTTCCTTTTTTCACTAATATACCTGAAGAACTGTTTCTCTCCACTCTTGACCCCCTCTGCAATATGCAGTTCTGTGTCTGCTTTTGCCTCATTAACTGCCCTCTTTGTCTCCTTATTTTTCAGCAAATATTCTCTCCATTCTTCCTCCCCTGATGTGCTTTAAATTTGTAAAAGACCTTTTTTATTTTTTTGGCCTCACTGCTTCCCTGACCCTTGCTGAGATCCATACCGATCTCTTGAACCTGTTCATTTTGGTTACTGTGTTTATTCACACTTTAGATGCCTTGAGAATGGCCCCCTTTATTGCCCCCATTTCTCTTCCACACTATTTATGCTGTCTGCCTTAACAAACTTATCCCTGACCAGATCCCTTGGCCTATTAAAGTCTGCCCTTCTAAAATCAAGCACTTCAGTTCTTGATTTGCTGTTTACCAGATGTGAGGGTCACTTCAAAGCATGCAGAATTATGGTCACTGCTCCCTAGTGGCTCACCTACTCCCACAGCACCTTACCACCGCTGAATTGGTGAGTACCACATCAAAAATCACTGTCTGCCTTGAGGGATCCTTTGCTAGTTGTACCAGCAGACAACCATGAAACACTTCCAGCAAGGCTTGACTTCTTGTGCTCTTCACCACTGGAACATCCCAATAGATGTCTGGCAGGTTCAGATCTCCCACCACCATTACTTCCCCCTTAGCTACTCCTCTCTCCATTTCTTCCCTGCTCTCTCTGTTCTCTCCTCCTCTTGCCCTGGCAGTCTATAGATCACTCCCAATTCAGTTCTGTATGTCAACTAATGCCAGGTCACCCCAAAAAAGGGACCCATATGTCTTAGTGGGCCTCAGAGTTCATCAGAATTCAAACAAATAAATATATAGTCTCCTGGCTTATAGTCAGAGCCATGAAAAAAAACAAGCAAATGAGAACTGTGCCTTAAGGTACCCAATTTCAGCTTGCAGAGCATTTTTTTTATGTGTCCTTTTTACAGAAAATTAAATAGTTCTCTAATTGTTTAGAAACGTTGCATTTCTTGTATAATTCAAGACAGCGGACTGTGTATTAGAAATTATAGGAAAGTCTGATATCCTTTAATCTTTCACTGGTCTCACTGCTGTAGACTTCCATGTTATTGACTGCACTTTTAGAGAAGGGTGAAAGACTTATTTTCTTAAAGATAAAGCTCTTTCTTGGAACCACATCTACAGTTCAGGTAATTCCATAGCCTCATTCAGGCATCACCTTGGGAGTTTGTCACTGTTTATTGTTTGATTGATGGATTGATTGATTTAAAATGTTTCCCCAGGTAAACATACATATATATATAAAACAATCTTCTTTACAGATGTGAGCTGAAGAAAGGGGAAGGGGAACAGTAGTACAGGCAAATAAAATACATACCTATAATATACAATAAATTGAAGTATATAAGAATATGGCAACAATAGCAGAGAATAAATTAAGATATACAGCATGAATGAGCAGAGATTTACAGAGTGACACACTAATCAGTGATCAGGTACTGTACAGTCACAGTACAACAATATGGAATTTTTAAGTAACTGTACTATCCATTTGCATATTTTTTCCAGATATTAAATGCTCTTATAGTAGTTACAATTTCTAACTGAAAAGTCCAAGTTTCAATATGATCCAACGCCCCAGAAGTATCTCTAGGGAGGCCCAAAATGTATTAGTAGAAATTATTGGGTGTGAGCTAAATTGTGGTGTGGGCTCAGTTACATTAATAACTTTGTAAAATGCTCAAACTTCAGCAGCATAAACTATATGATTATTGACTTTGGCTTCAAATGTTCTTTATTAACGCATGAAAGGAGTTACCAGCAAATTTGTTAGCATAATGAATTACCCCCTTGGAACTTAATGTTGCAATTTTTAAATGCAATCCAAATGGACTTTACAGTTTCATTAAAAGTCTGTTAGAACTCCAAAATACCTGAAGTCATTGACTTCCTCAAATGTTTGGCCCTTGACACACTGAGGTCAGAGGGTTTTACTACCCTCAATACAAAAAAATTATAGATTTTTGGACATTTAATTCTCATCCTGAATTTCAAAAGTGTAACATTACAGTTTCAAATGTCTTTTTAGGCCAAGGAACATTCTGGAAGGTACAGTGTAAAATATAATCATTAGAATACATCAGTAGTTGAACATCCTGTGTTTTATTACTTGAGGAAAAATGCCTACAGTATCCAAAACTTCAACAAGAGTATCTGTCTAAAAATGAAGAGTATAGGTGTTAAAAGGCAGCTTTGTTTGACCCCTTCTGAAAATCTATAGTATTGTTAAGCAAGCCATCTTTACCTACTCTCACCATATGATTTTCTAGTTGAAGGCAGAATGTGTAATATTTTTCACACGTGAGAGTTAGTTCCATAGGAGAGAGTGATTTCCTTCAATATTTCCCTCTTTATGTTGTCAAAAGCAGCCCTGATGTCCAATAAGTGAATATAGATTTTGACCTTTTTGCATAAAACATATTTTTCAATTTCTGTATCTAGTTAAACATTTGTTCACTTCATCCTGCCATTGCCATGGCAACAGCATTGTTTTTGTCTCCAGGCCATAACCAGAGAGGTAAATTATTGCCACAGCCCTCCTGAGGCATACTACTCACCTCCTGAGCCAGGAATTTGTTACACTTAAGGGAAGTGTGAATTTGAAAAATGCTCATGTGAGGGTCTGTCAACATTTCCTGGCTGTCAAGCTTTGAAGACAGAATTTTCTAACATTTACTAACATCAGAGCCCTGATATTTTGCCCACATTCAAATAAACTCTAATGTTCTGCAGATTTTCAGGCAGCAACATTGTGTATTAGAGACATTATGATTTAAATTTAGATTTCTTATAGGTTAGTTTCTGATTATACTCTAAACGGTATAGGTGTCTTGTATAGTATCATTTACTTCTCTTTGGCTACCGCTCTTACTATAATGTTAATATGTGTGTTCTTTTGTATTTCCACAGTTGTCAAGGTGGAGCCAGTTCTTATCAGTGTTTGTGAATGTCCCTGTACCTCTGTTGTTCACCTGTTAGTTCTACTTACCATCTTATCAAAAAGAACCACAGTTCACATAGCTTAAATACCAGATTTCTTGTTGTTGTTCACAGTCTGTCCAAGGATTAAGGGTTGCATTGTTGTTACTGGGTCCCAATGTTCCTTTGGATCATAGTTTGATTCTTCCTAGGACATTGTGTGCTTTTGCCATTTCAGTTTGTTTCAGTGCAGCTATTTTCTGTGGGTTGTTTACTGATGTATAGCATGTTCATGGTATTGATTATTAATTTGAACACACACAATGTATCTTTTTTAGAAAGAAATTATGCTTATTGAGATCAACAATTAGAGATAGATTTTTTTTTGGGGGTGGGGGATAATCATTGACAGGGCATTTTTGGGTCTGGGTTCTAGATTGACTTTGCTTGTTATTAAGCCATCATGTGCCTTCATGTGGTTTCTCCTATAGTGTCTGGTCTGTTTTGTCTCAGCATTTGTAGCAGACTGGTCAATTTTCTTCCTCACTCATTCCATACTGTTCTGACAGGGTCCCTCGGGTAAAGATCCAGAACATCTCCCTTCTTTCAAATAATGTGTTCCAATCACCTCCCTTGATGGGTGCTTCCACTTTCCCAGTACCCCCAACATCTCAAAGATGCTGCTGTGTTGAAGTGTTTTGCAACTGGTGCATTTTCATGTTTGTTTGCATACTGAGTGTTTCTGCTCACTAATTCTTAGTTTTAGTGGTCTGGTGTCTTGCCTTCACAAAATTTAGCACACGGGCATGAAAGAACATATACCACGTAGTTTGTTTCAAAATTCAGGAATGTGTTAGTTTTAAAAATCCTGTTTCCACTGTGGTGTGCTATCACAGGTGTTTTCCTTTACTCAGGGGTCCCAACAGTAATGGGTATCTACTTCTGGGGGTTTATAGTCTGAGTATACCAACTTATCCCTCAAAATGCTAACTTTCTTGGATGCCATAACTGGTCTGTTTGTAAGCAGTTCAGTAAGCTCAAAACCTTCCAATGTTCATTGATATTTTTTCTGACTGAAACTATGAGGTTTGAATATTCTCCAGATAGAACCACTTTGTTCATATTACTGTCTCTGTTTCTTTCTTGTTTCCTAAGCAATGCTTCTTGGCCTACTGCTTGGTTCTTGTAACTGCCCTAGAGATTGCCCCATAGGAGTAACCCCTATCTCAAATCTTCCTGCCATGTTTTCTAGTTCCACCTCTAGTGTTTCTTTCATGCTGCAATTTCTGTGTACCCTCAGCATCTGTGAGTAAGGGATGTTTTGTTCAGTTATGTTGGATGGAAGCTGCCTGCATTTAGGAGACTGTTCCTGTCTGTATCCTTCCATTATAAACACGTGTGTGCAGTTTGCTGTCTTGTTTGTATATTAGAATGTCCAAGAATGGGATTTCTGTCTGACTAATGGTAAGGGTAAATCTTAGGTAGTCAGTTGGGCTGTGTAGGTAGCCAAGAAAATCTTTTACGCTCTCCTCTGAACCATCCCAAATGTTAAGCAGGTAATCTATGTATCTTTTGTATAACCTGAGATGTCTGAAGTATGGATAGGACATGGGATTTGAGATAAATACTGTTACAAATAATTTAATGTGTAAGTTGGCATATGTAGGGACCATGATGCTCTCCATTGTCATGCCTTTCTGTTGTCTGTAAAATGTCCTTTCAAAACAAAAGTACTTTTCATACAGCACTGTTCTGGCTAGATCAAGTAGAACCTACCAGGTCATAATATGGTACGCTTAATAGCATACGACATTAGTGCTAACCCGGAATAGTGCTATACGAGACAGCAAGTGGTACAAAACCACGCATACTGTTGTACACAGTATTGCACCACTGATGCTATTGCAGGCAGAGGATAAGACCTCTGTTGGGATGGGATTTCACTGATCAGCTGCTGTGGCTCAATGGACTGAGCCACTGCAGCAAGGAAGCCAGGCACTGCATCTGGGACCTGGTTTGATTCCTGGTCCCAGAAACTTTTTTTATATTTTTGCACTTTGTGTGATTTAGAGGTGACCCCAGAGTTAAGGATCCTTATTAGGGGTTTGGGGCACAGCCCCCATAATGGGGGTGCTGGCGGATCCCCTCACAAAGAATTATGCCACGTGCAAGAAATCGCGCTGTATTGGCAGCATGATTTTTGCATGCGGCATAATGTCTTGAGACATTAACACCCTGTGCCCAGGTAGAAATTATGTTGGTGGTCATCCTTCTGTGTCTAATCTATCCAATGATATTTAAGGCTAAGACTTCCTCATGTGGTATCAGTCAGTCTGACTTTTGATTTGTCTGAAGCTGAGAACCTTGCTACACTGCAAAGAACAAACTATAACTTCATTTAGGAGCTGGAAACTTGGTAAGGCATAATATTGTAAAACAGGGGAGCTACGCTTTCTACAAAAAGTTTCATTTTTTTTTTTGCTTATTGGCATTAAGTAGAGAATTGCAGGATTCCATTAAAAGTGTAGTAATTTTATAACCAGAGGGAGTGAGATACAACTGAATTTGCTTGATTGTTGGGGTTGAGACCTAGGATTTGGAAGGATATTTTTGCAACATTTTAAAAGTGTCCTGCTGGCTGAGTAGTTAAGTTTTTATCCCTGGTTTCACTGAAAGATTTTGTATATTGGAATCAGACATAGCAGCCTGCCTACATTGAAAGGCCTGCTTACATCACAGGTGTCACTAGTCAATCAGTTGGCTCTGGGTGAGGTTCATCACTGCTGTTTTAGGCATCCTTCACAGTTAGAAGCCAGTCAGTCTGACTTTTGATTTGTCTGAAGCTGAGAACATTGTTACACTGCAAAGAACAAACTATAACTTCATTTAGGAGCTGGAAACTTGGTGAGGCATAATATTGTAAAACATGGGAGCTACGCTTTCTACAAAAAGTTTCATTTTTTTTTCCCTTATTGGCATTAAGTAGAGAATTGCAGGATTCCATTAAAAGTGTAGTAATTTTATAACCAGAGGGAGTGAGATACAACTGAATTTGCTTGATTGTTGGGGTTGAGACCTAGGATTTGGAAGGATATTTTTGCAACATTTTAAAAGTGTCCTGCTGGCTGAGTAGTTACGTTTTTATCCCTGGTTTCAGTGAAAGATTTTGTGTATTGGAATCAGACATAGCAGCCTGCCTACATTGAAAGGCCTGCTTACATCACAGGTGTCACTAGTCAATCAATTGGCTTAATTCTTAAGATTTTCAGTGCAGGAAGAGTGTAAAGCACAGCTGACTTATTTTGGGGCTGACTGCTTTCAGAGCACAAACCACCAGGCTGTTTGGGGCTGGGGAGGTTACCTGTGTCTGACTTGGATGTCTGGATTTTCTCTGTTTGATTAACAGGGTATTTTCTCTGTCAAATTGTTGTGTAGGGCATCTTGCTGACAGGAAGGCACTCATCGCAGCGCTTGGGTCAGAGCTTTTAGCTGATTGTTTTGCGAGGGCACAGTTTAGCCCAACCCTTCCCACCCTCACCCCACCCACCCCTGGAAATAGTTCCTTTATACCTGGGGTTCTGACATCATTTCTCAAGAGTGCAAGGTGCATATCACTGTCATATCCTCTCTAGCACACTGCACTGACAATATAAGCATACACATTGTATAATATATATAGTTCTATATAACAAACCAACACACACACACACACACACACACACAAAGAAAAAGTAGATAAACATGTGGGGAGTAGTACAATGTAATGGCTGTGGGGCAGCAGTCTTCTGGGAGTCTTTCTTGAGGCTGAGATGCTGCCCTATTTGCAGACAACTCTCTGCTCTGAGGGAGGAAGTTGCCCGTCTTCAGGCCATGCTGGACAGTAGTAAGGGAACCTTCCCCCCAGGCCACACTGGACGGTAGGAAGGGAA
This sequence comes from Neoceratodus forsteri, assembly GCA_016271365.2. Classification (NCBI taxonomy): domain Eukaryota; kingdom Metazoa; phylum Chordata; order Ceratodontiformes; family Ceratodontidae; genus Neoceratodus; species Neoceratodus forsteri. Next base: position 1,272,490,373 of record CM057453.1, read on the forward strand.
CCTCCCTGATCCAGGGAGCACCAGAGCCACCACCACTACCTCAGAGGTTGCAAGGAAAACACAGCAGTTGGACCACAGTGGGCTCAGGAAGGGTGAGGATGGTGGAACAGAGGCACACCCAGTCAGTTGTTCCACTCCACAATCCATACACCATTCTGGGGGAGCATAGCTCCCCTATGGATGCACCCGCAGAGGAGACTAAGGAGGCTGAGGACAGCTGTCACAAGGGAGGCCCACAGGAAGGAGACAGAGGACACCACAAGGAAAGGAAGCAGCTCCTGGTGGGGGACTCCATTATTAGGGGGATAGAACTGGGGGGGAGCAGGGAAAACTGAAGTAAGGTGCCTGCCTGGTGCCATGGCTTGGAGGGACAGGAAGTGCATCCTCAGGATCACGGGAACAGCTGCACAGGAGTCTGAGCTGGACATCATTGTCCACCTAGGGACAAATGACTTGGCTCATCATGAGATTAGAGCAGTGCAGAAGGACTTTGTAGAATTGGGGAGGGGCCATGCTGCCTGTCAATGGCATGAGTGAGGCGAGGGTACATTGCACCATGCAGTTTAATGAATGGTTGAAAAAAATGGTGTGGAGCACAGGGGTTTGGCTTCATTGGGGACTGGGGTTCCACCTGGAGGGACACCAGCCTATACTGGCAGGATGGTCTGCATCTGTCCAGGAAGGGAACAAGTCTTTTGAGCAATCGGTTTAAATGCTTCATTGGCAAGCTTTTAAACTAGTCAAGGGGAGGCACTGATAAGCAGCAGGAAAATCCCAGCTCTCCCTACAAACAGGGTACTAAATGAGAAAAGACCAAGGCAGAAAGGTCAGTGGGGATGCTGCAACAGAAGGTAAAGCCATCAAAAAATGGAGGGCAATGAGTACCAATGTCCATAGTCTGAGTAACAAGCTTCCTGAATTAGTGGCCTTGATGGAGGAGGAACATCTGGATATCGTGGCAGTCACAGAAACATGGTACACACAAAACCATGACTGGGATGTAAACATACCAGGATACACTATCTACAGGAGGGACAGGGAGGGTAAAAGAGGAGGAGGAGTAGCTCTTTACATAAGGGAAGGAATCAAAGCAACAGAACAAAAGGGTAAACAGGGAGGAGAAGAAGCACTGTGGGTAAATTTGGAGACAGGCAATGGCACTACAATCTGCACAGGGGTTGTATACAGACCCCTTCTCAAGGGAGGAAATGGACAAGAGAAATGATAGAAAGTATACTTAGAATGGCAGAAAAGGGAGATATTGCTGATGGGTGATCTGAATATGCCAGATGTTAACTGGAGTGCAGTTGCAGCAGCCACTTCTAAGAGTGGGTTATTCTAGATGCCCTACAGGGGGCATGCCTTAGACAACTAGTATTGGAGCCCACTCGAGAGGGAGAAATCTTAGACCTGGTTCTCTCAGATGGAGATGAAGAGAGGATCACAGATGTAGAAGTGGGTAGCCATCGGGGAACTAGCGACCATCGAACAGTATGGTTCACAATAAACACAGCAATAGAGTCAAGCCATACAAAGACAAAGGTACTGGATTTTAGAAGGGCTGACTTTGTCAAAATGGGTGAGTGCCTAAGGAATGCACTAGCAAATGGGCAGGAATGAGGGGTGGAAGAACAATGGGGAATAATAAAAACTGCCATCACAGAGGTAACAAGCCTTTGTGTAAAGCAAATAAAATGAAACAAGGTAAGAAACCACTATGGTTCTCAAAGGAAGTGGCAGTGAAGGTTCAAGAGAAAAAGAAAGCATTCAGGAAATACAAGGAATCACAGAAGGAACAGGACAGAGAACTGTATCAGTTAAAGCAAAAGGAAGCTGGGAAGGCAGTCAGAACAGCAAAGGCCCAAACCGAGGAAAAGATAGCCAACTCAGTTAAGAAGGGGGATAAAACCTTTTATAGGTACATCAGGGAGCGAAGGAAGACCAAGGAGGGGATAGTGAGGAGCTAATAAAGGGAGGGAGGGTGGGCAGAGGATGACTCGAAAAGGCAGAGATACTAAACAAATATTTTGCTCAGTATTTACAAAGGAAGAGGAGGTACCTAAAACAAACAGTAGAAACACTCTGGATACAGAAGTTGATACCAGCTCATTTACAGAAGAAAGGGTTCTGAAAGAACTTTAAAACTGAAGGTGGACAAAGCAATGGGGCCTGATGGGATTCATCCAGAATTCTTAAAGAACTAAGGGTAGAACTAGTGACACCACTGACTACCCTCTTTAACAAATCATGGGAGGATGGGGTGGTACCCGAGGACTGGAGGAGGGCAGATGTGATTCCCCTTCACAAAAGTGGGAGCAAGGCAGAAGCAGGAAACTACAGACCTGTTAGTTTAACCTCAGTGGTAGGGAAAATGATGGAATCACTTCTGAAGGAAAGAATTGTTGAGTATCTAGAGGCCAGAGGGGCACAGGACCCAAGGCAGCATGGATTCACAGCGGAAGGTCATGCCAGACAAATCTGATAGATTTCTTTGACTGGGTGACCAAAGTAGTTGATCAGGGAGGGCTGTGGACATGGCCTACCTAGACTTTAGCAAGGCATTTGACACAGTCCCACACAAAAGATTAATATACAAGTTAGCCAGCCTAGGAGTGGGTCCCAAGATGACAGCCTGGGTAAAGAATTGGCTGGAGAATAGGACACAGAGGTAATAGTAAATGGAGTCCACTCTAAAAAGGGGGTTAGTAGTGGGTACGCAGGAGGTTCAGTATTAGGACCGGTCCTCTTCAATGTCTTTATAAGCGACATTGCAGAGGGACTGGAAGGAAAAGTATGTCTCTTTGCAGATGACACAAAGATCTGCAACAGAGTTGATGCACAAGGTGGAGTGGAAAGGATGAGAAGGGACTTGGCAAGGTTAGAGGAATGGTCAAATGTATGGCAGCTTAGATTCAATACTAAGAAGTGCAAGGTAATGCACCTGGGAAACAAAAACCCAGGGGAAGAGTACACAATGGGGGGTGAGATACTAACAACAACAAAAATGGAAAGGGACCTGGGGGTAGTCATATCAGATGACCTAAAGGTGGGCAAGCAATGTGAGAGGGCAGCAAGGAGGGCTGGGGGGATACTGGGATGCATAGGGAGAGGCATCACCAGTAGAAAACAGGAAGTTATTATCCCTCTGTACAGACAGCTAGTGAGACCCCATCTGGAGTACTGTGTGCAGTTCTGGAGACCCAATCTCCACAAAGACATAGACAGGATGGAAGCTGTCTAGAGGAGGGCAACTAAAATGGTGCAGGGTCTGCACTGGAAGACATATGAAGAGAGACTTAAGGAGCTTAATATGTATAGCCTCGAGGAAAGGAGGGAGAGGGGGGACATGATAGAAACTTTCAAGTACCTCAAGGGAATCAACAAAGTTCAAGAGGTAGCATCTTTCAAAAAAAAGTATTGCAAGAACAAGGGCACAATTTGAAGATAGAAGGCGGCTCAGAGGTAATTTAAGGAAGTATTTTTCACAGAGAGGTCATGGATGTATGGAACGGCCTTCCAGAGGAGGTTGTGGAGTCAAAAACTGGTGGAATTCAAGCATGCATGGGACAGTCATAAGGCAATGCTAGGGGGTGGGGGTAGGAAGAAGTAGGCTACTGGTTAACTAGGATCTGCAGCTTATCCATCAGGTAGGGAAATGGGCAGACTGGGTGGGCCAAGCGGTCCTTATCTGCCGTCAAATTCTATGTTTCTATGGTATGCATGTGTAGGGTCTTTGACATCCATGCTACAAGGAATTATGTTGTCCAGATTGTCAGTATTATTTGGCCTCTGTGAGATTCTTATAACATCTGTGGTATCTTGGATCTAGCTATCCATTTGGTAAGTAAGTGGTTGGGCATAGTAGTTCACTAAACATGATAATAGTTCTAACACTGAGCCTAGTTCAGAAACTATTGTTCTGTCTGGTGGGTTTTGTCCATCCTTATTGATTTTTGGTACTCCATAAAAAACTGGGGTTATTGTGTGCTGTGCTATCAGTAAGTCTTTTGGCCAAGACTGTATCTGTGCCAATTCAAATGGCATTTATGCTCTCTTTAATCCTGTTTAGCATGTCCCCTTCTGATTTTTGATCATTTTCAGGATTATCTAATAGTGTTTTGCACATTTTGGTTAGCTAGTTCAAGTTTATTGTCTGACGTGTTCTATTAGGGTAACCAGTGGAGTCCCACAGGAGTCTATATTGGGACCAGTATTATTCAGGCTCTATATCTCTGATATAAGAAAACACATAACATCCAGATACTGTGTTTCTGTGGATGATACTAAAGTGGGCCAGAAGGTGGATATAATCGAACATTATAAGATTCTGCAAAGGGATTTGGACCCGGTCCACCAGCGCAGTGGTTGGATTTCTGCTTGTGATGCCGATGACCTGGGTTTGGGAATGGACCTGGGGAGTTGGAAGGCCTGCCAGGGAATAAGGATTGAGTGTCCTATGGACTGATCCCCTTCTTCGGGGAGAGGGATGGGTAAGGTGCCTGATGCTTGATGGACCCCTAGCGGAGGCCAGGAGATTCACAAGTAACCAGGCACCAGTATGTTGAGGGGTGGGGTGGATGCTGCACATCATTGCATGTCCCTGCCCCTGGGGCAGCATACACAAAAAAATGCTGTCTGCTGAGGATGAAGCCTCTATAGTTCCCCGCCTCCCTGCTGACCAATTCTGGCCCTGCGGCACCACTGATCCTGAACCCCTCCCGGGAAGCCAGCGAGGCAATGTTGGTGGTCTGCCAACATCTTCTCCCATTGTAGATAGGCCAGTTAAGTGCCATGGCCCCACCCTTGGGGGTAAGCCGGGGGTATCCACAGGGGCATGATGATTAGGGAACAGGGCAGGCAGTTGTGGCTACAGTAGAATGTAGGGAGGATGGCACAAAAAAAAAGATTATAGAAGTAAAAAGGGATTTGGATCATCTAATGATGTGGGCAGAAAGGTGAGGTATGACCTTCAATGCCTCAAACTGTATGATCTTGCGCTTTGGTAGAAATAATCCCAGTTATAAGTACATGTTAGGTATGCATACCTTGGAGAAATCAGTGAGGGAAAAGGACTTGGGGAATAATTATAACAAATGAATTTAAAGCACACGCTCATAGCAATGAGGTGTTTAGGAAAACAAATCATTTAGTAAACATGATAAATAGAAATGTTGTGAGTAATTCCATGGACCTTAGACTACCACTGTACAACATATATATCCGACCTCAAATAGATTTTTGCTGTCAGTTTTTTTTGGGGGGCTTTAAATAAAGGAGATATAAATAAAATAGAAAGGATACAAAGGAGGGCTACAAAATCCATTAAAGGGCCGGAGAACAAGGGGGTATAAAGATCATCTGAAAGCACTGAGACTAAACACTTTACAAAATAGATGAATACGAGGGGATTTACTTATGCTATATAAAATCTATAACAACAAAGAACTAATGGAGGGCCTCAATTTACAGCATAGATCTAAATATAAATATGTCTGGGATAAAGCCCCAGTAAGCCCTCTCTTCCAGCCCATAACCTCACTTCCCTGACCTGACTATGTACACCCATACCATCTCCCTTCTTCTCCTCCTCATTTATCTCCACACTGTCTCCTTCCCTTCCTGCACTCAACCTAGCCCCACTGACTCTACAACTGCCTACCTCATGATACCTTGCGCCTTCCACTCTAGACTTGCTGCCTCCTCCTCCCCCTCTTTGTGTCATATGCCTGCCTGTCCGCCACTCCCCTCTCCCCAAATCCCTCCCAGCATCTTACTACCAGAGATGTTAACTTTTGCTTCCCCAATCAGGGCTGCCAGACCTGCTCCCAACATCAAGTTTTGCACTGTGATACATAGGCTCCCTGCAACCTATTCATTCCTTCTCCTTCCCCTCCTCCTCCTCCTCTCGGGGGACGTCAAACTCCACCCTGGCCCCATAGCCATACCTACTCCTCTCGGCTCACACAAAGGCCTTTCAATCACCCATATCAACATCAGAAGCCTCCTGCCCAAGATCAACCTACTGACTTGCTGGATAGTTGAGCAAGCTCCAGATATACTGTGCCTAACAGAAACCTGGTTCTCTGCCTGTTCTTTTAATCTTGAACCCTCCCAGACCCTATTTAACTCACTTGCCCACCTTCTTCTTTCTCCTTAGTCCCCTGCTGGAGCTGGGCATTCCACCCCTGGAGCTGCTCACCCTGACAGCTCATCTCCACTGCAAGCCTCTAGCTGGAGCTGGGCATTCTGCCCCTGGAGCCACTCACCCTGACAGCTCATCTCTGCTGCAAGCCCCTGGCTGGAGTTGGGCATTCCACCCCTGGAGCTGCTCACCCTGTCAGCTCATCTCTGCTGCAAGCCTCTGGCTGGAGCTGGGCATTCCGCCCCTGGAGCCACTCAACCCGACAGCTCATCTCTGCCGCAAGCCCTTGGCTGGAGCTGGGCATTCCAGCCCTTGAGCCACTCACCCTGACATCTTGTCTCTACCGCAAGCCCCTGGCTGGAGTTGGGCATTCCAGCCCTTGAGCCACTCACCCTGACATCTTATCTCTACCGCAAGCCCCTGGCTGGAGTTGGGCATTCTGGTCCTGGAGCTGCTCACCCTGAGAGCTCATCTCTGCCTCAAGGTACAATTACCAGAGGACACCATTGATACATCACGCCTGTGCCACTATTCATTTTTCAAACTTGGTGCCTTTTCCTCCAAGAGCCCTGAGGGCTCAAGCAACTTACTTTAATAGTCTCTGGCCCCATGGACATTCTAAGGGAGACCTTGAATCTTAGTTAAATGATTTATCTCCCCTTCCTGAACCTAATTTGTACCTAATAAAGTTTCTGCCCTGGATTGCAAAATGGAGACTGTAATTGTAAACTAATTGTCTCTGCTCCACGGACTTTAAAACTGGCACTTTTTTCCTTTTTCTCTTCTGCTCCCTAAGGTCATTTAACTGCTGCATTTAGCTGCTTGCAGAACTGGGAGATTCATTTCTAACTACTGTATTTTGGCTGCTTTCAATTAATTTGAAGTAAAATTAAGCTTTAAGCTTAATTTTGTATCTGACTGCTTTCAATTAATTTTAGGTAAAATTAAGTCTTAGCATTGCAGAAACAGGAGATCTGGTGCTTAAATAAAGTTAAGCTTTAAGCTTGGCTGAAAGTGGAGAACTGCAGCTTATATAAAATTAAGTTTTAAGCTGTGCAGAAGTGGGAGTTCTGGAGCTTAAATTAATCTCTCCAATCTCTCCAGAGCTGCTTCTCACAGCAGTTTTTTGGCCCACCCTCCCACACCTGTCCTGACACTCTTTCAAATAGACTTTCTCCGTAGTCCCCTCCCACTCCGCCCTCTCACTGACTGTCTTAAAAGCACACCCATTGCTCTAAAAGATGCAACACCCCCTCCTCCCTCTTATAGAGTGGTCTTAATATGCAAGCCCCCTCTTATGCCTCTGCTCTCCACTATCAATCCAGGTAACATGAATCTGTTTTTTGTTAAATAACTACTCCTACTTTGTGCCTCCCTGGCTGATCTGCAATCTACCATCTCCACCTTTACCAATAGAGCTGCTTAACCCTACCTGGGAAAGGAAGCTCTACCTGCTGTCTACCCTAACACGGATACACAACGTCACTGTTTTTCCAATAATGGCACCTACTCCTACTCAAGCCTTGCAAAGCCTCATTTGAATCACCATTATTACCACCCCAAGCATTTTTAGTAGGCCCAACAAATCCTACCTGACTACTCAGCAGAAGGTAGTCCTAAGTGTATATGGAACTAGGACCTCAGTGCCAATTGAAGATTCCCCCAACCTCCATCATCTACCATCCAATATGTCATAGAATGAGTACCCAACTTACGATCCAGCCAAGGTGCCACTACCCCGCGGTCTTGTAATCCACATAGAGCACACTAAAGCCAAAGCAACCAGCAAAAGGCAGTGATTCCTCTATAAAAAAATAATTCAGGAACATCTCCTCCATCTACTGATACTACTCCTACTACTGATGTCTGGCAATGCGAATCCTATCCCTGGCCCTACACCCAATGACTGCACTCATCCACGGAAAACCCCTGGACTTTTGCTTGCCTCACTACACATCTGCAGCTTGCTCCCCAAACTGGACTGCCTGAAGGCCTGTGTCAATCAGCATAACCCAGATGTGTTATCTGTCATGGAAACCTGGCTATCCTCGAAGATGCCTGACACGGCCATCTCTCTGCCTGGCTACACCCTATATAGACAGGACCAACAATCAAAAAGAGGTGGAGGCTGTGTCATCTACACCAAAGACCACCTCTAGGGTCATGTAATACCCTCACCATGTAGCAGTGACAACCTACAAGCCCTAGCCATCAAACTGCTACTAGGAGCCCACAACAGAGTGCTCACTCTACTCTCAGTTTATATTCCACCAAAACTATCACTGTCCGGTACCAGCAACCTGCTGAACTACATCAACTCACTGAGCCTAAACACTGAAATAGTACTATTAGGAGACTTTAATATCAATTGACTCTCACCTGTATCTACCGCTATCAAAGATACCATTTCCACGATCCATTTCTCCCAAATGGTGGAGACCCTGACCAGATTCAGCTATAAGACTGGCACCAGCACACAACATGACTGGGTCCTCACAAACCGCCCTGTGCATATTTCTGAACTTACTGATCTGCCTGATGCACTGAGCAACCACTCCCCTGTCAAATGTTTATGGAACAACTACTGTAAGCCAGTACTACGTCAAAACCACACAAACATTTAGTCGAAAACATTTTGTCAAAAACAGCTGAGCGCAATAAACATCATCACAATAAACAATATGCCACATGGAACATTATGTCACAAAATACAATGAAATGACTGGGTGAGGATGGATGAAACAAATGGTTAAATATTACTACCTGCTCCCCAGTAACACTCGTGAGATTGCCACCTATCCTGTCAGCTGTGAACTACTACATGCATCCCTTGAACCCCACCAGAAGCACCAGAGATATCATTGCTGTGGACATTTCTGTGGTAGTCCTGCCATTTCTAAATACCATCTCTAAGTAAACTGTGTGATTGTGGAATAAGAGCAGCCGCTCCATCACTTATCTGCTGAGTGCAATAATGCGGCGGATGTTCTGCTGTATTCCATTACTGACCTCTCTCCCACCAACATGAACACACCTGGGCCATTCCCATGCTGTGATAGAGGGATCTCTTCCAGTGAAGACTGTGGGGGGGGGGCAGGCAACCTCTGGTGTCCTGAATCCTGATCCCCTTTCCTGGTGATGTTCCCAGTGCTGGAAATACATTTAGCCCTAGATAGACAGGTGGCAGAGCTCTAGTGAATTGGGTAGGTGTCTTGAGACAGTGCAGGGTGGAGATGCAACCAAGAACTCACAAGAGATGGGGAGGTCATGATGCAGCGATGGATCATCGCTTCACATCTTGAAGTGGTGAACAACTTTGACTACACAAACCCTGACTACTTTTATGAATAGGTGGTTTCAGCCCCTTAACCACCCCCTTATGTCCACCAGTGCACAGCAACAATATCTGGCTGAACGAGTTCAGACAGCACAGTAGGGGGCTGCACACAGAACAGCTAGTTTATATACACTGAACTGTCATGTGTTGTAGAGTCTCTGCACTAAAATGTCTAGCACTTTAATTACCATGCAGTAATTGACCACAACGAAAAGTTTTGCACGGAAAAGACATGAAACCCTGTAAGCCCCCCCACCAAAATCATAAAAACCAGCTGCTCTTAAAGGGCCACCTGCCAAAACTAAAAACTGACCTCAAACTGCTCGATTGGTCAGAACTCGTAGAATCCAATGGTGTGAACACAGCGCTCAAACTCTTTATTGCAAAATTTAACGCTGTCTGTGACAAACAAGTCCCTGTCAAAACAAGGAAAGCCAAAGGACCTCTTAACCCCTGGATTACACCAAATCTAATAGCACTGCTTAATGCAAGAGATTAATACTGGCTGAAAGCTCAATCATAGGGCTCTGTAACAAATATCTAGTGATATAAAAAAGGCTTGCAATGACTGTACCAAAGCAATCAGACAGGCAGGCAAAGAATAAATTTTAGAAAGAAGCCCTCACCAAATCATGGAACTACAACAAATCATTTTGGGCAAACCTGCAGGATATTAAAGGGAAAGATCCAAAAACATCCCCTGCTGTGCTCACTGTCAAGGGTGTTCTGACCTTAGACCCCCCACTCATTGCCAACTTGCTGAATCAGGCATTTACTGACCTCAGTAGTGTTCTCCCAATGGACTTCTTCAATGCACCTAACCATAGAGACACCACCTCCCCTCCAACTACCTTTCCACTTCAAGATAGTATCAAAGGCAGATGCAAGAAAATATGTAGAGAAGGTCCTAGGAAAGTCAAGGCACAGTAGGGACTCACTGGACCTCAAATTCATTTGCCTGACACTGGACAAATTAATTGGACCACTAACAAAAATAATTAACCTCTCCCTCTGCCACTCTCAATTTCCTCAAAGATGGAAGTCTACCACAGTAACTCCTGTACATAAAAGTGGGGACTGAACTTTACTAAACAATTACAAACCAATCTCCATACTCCTGCCACTCTCCAAGGCACTGGAACGGATTGTGGCTGACCAGGTGGTGGACTATCTTAACCAACACAAGCTCCTCTGCACAGAGCAACATGGGTTCTGGGGTGGCCACAGTACCATCATGGCCCTTCTAGAATTCACTGGGTTCATCAATAACACATTGGACCAAGGCCACCTAGTAGCAGCATCCTTCATTGACCTATCAAAGGCTTTTGATACAGTTCACCATGCCATCCTCCTTGAGCAGCTTTCTGAAATTGGACTTGCAACAGAAATCATGGACTGGTTTAGCAGCTACCTGAGCCTCCACTCCCAACAACTTAGGATTGGGGATGTCCTATCCAACAGCCAACCTGTCAGATCTGGTGTACCACAAGGGTCGATACTGGGACCACTGGTATTCAGTGTCTTCTTAAACAACCTTCTGGCTGCTTCCCAGTGCCGCATGCTGTAATACGCTGATGACACGGTAATCTTTGCCAGCAACCAATGCCCGGAACTCCTCGAAAAACAGATCTCCAAAGTGGCTTTGCATCAGCCAAAAAATGGTTCACAGAACAAAAGCTGATCATGAATTACAAAAAGACCAAAACCATGCTCTATGCAACAGCCCAAAACAATCTAAAAAACTACCCCTTGGCAATATGAAATGACAGTGGCAGCACCCTGGAACTCGTCCCACACTTCAAATACCTGAGGGATACAATTGACTTCTCCTTGTCCTTCACATAGCACATAGACAACACTGCTAAAGCCATCAACACCAGAATTGGCATCCTCTACCAACACAGGCACTGACTCACGCATGAAGCGCTGAATCTGGTAATTAACAGCTCAATTGTATCCCTTATAGATTATGGTCTGGTAACATATGGATCAGCAACTAACACAGTACTCCAACGCATCACTGTTGCCCTAAATAAAGCCTGCCGCTTGCTTACAAATGCACCTAAACTATCCCATACCTGCAAACTCTATACCTGTACTGGCTGGCTCCAACTTAGCGACAGAATAATATATCAAACCTGCCTTCTCGCCAAAAGGGCTATGCTAAACTGGCTTCCTCCCGGAGTTCAGAACCTACTGTCCCTACCACTAAACACCAGACAAACCAGCAGCTCCTCCACACAAACCTTCCATGTGCCCAGATGCCACATAGCCATGGCACAACATGCTTTCTCCAACCGGGCATCACTTGGGACAAACACGCTACCACATGATATCTCTTGTGCTAATACTCTTGGATCCTTCAAACTCAGACTGTGACAACACCTTATTGACAGGAGTTCCTGCAGGTGCCACCGCTAGACACCTCACTCACTGACTGACCTCCACCAGCACTTCCCAGTCCCTATCTCTTGGGTAGGTAAACCCCGGCACTTATGCAGTCCTCCCCAACCTCTTGTACCCTATCCTGTCCAAGTCAAACCCTTGCCTCTTCTCACACTATGGTGCTTACCCTGCCCCTCTTCCCCCTTTCCTTCTTCTACTCCTCCTACTGATGCAGGCATACTTTGTACAATGCCACAGCTTACCTGTTCCTGGATAGATTTTTCGTGCCCGTTATGTTTAATACTCTCATTATCTCTTTGCTGAACTTTCATTGTATTATCTGTAAATTGTCCTTGGTCTTTTTTTTTTACCTTGTTGTTTAATGTATTTGATGTGGAACCTCTCAACGAGCATCTGCTCACGGGTGTATCCAAGACTTCAGTGTCTTCTCTAACACATTAAGCAACCTCTGTATTAATTACTGTATCAGGAAAACACAACTGCCCCAAATCTGCCCCCAAGTACATCAACACTCGCCCTCTAAACAAGTTGAACACTGACACCCCCCTAACCAGTCTATACCAAGCTGACTGGCAACCTGTCTACTCAGTCCCTGATGTTGACATGGCCCTCTCTAGATTCCTACACACCTTTACAAATATCTGGGCTGTCCAGTCCAGGGTCAAGAAGTGGCACCACCCCTGGATCACTGCACCAATCCTTGCCAACTGCAAAGAAAGAGACAAGGTTTGGTCATACTTTAAATACAACCCTAACCCTCAGAGCAGGCAAGCTTTTAACACTCTCTGTAATGCCTACACCAAGACCATAACAAAAGCAAAGGCAGACTACTTTAGGTTGCAACTCTCGCATGTTAAGTCCCCTCAATTCTGGAAAGTTGTACACACACTCCTTGGTCCACCAGCCCTGCCCTGCACCCCTGCCTTCAAACTTCATGGCCAACCAGTCACTGACCTGACCCACCCCTCTGAAATCCTCAACCAGTTTTTCACTTCCTATGCCATACCACATGGCTCCCCCTTCCCCAGTCCCATCACCACCTTCCCTTAGCAATGACTTCAAGTTCACCCCCCTTACTGAATGCAAGGTTCACAAAACTTAACCCTGCAAAGATCAGCCCGGACAGGATTCACCCCAAACTCCTGCAGATCTCAACTCCTGTGATCACCAAGCCCCTTACACATCTCCTTAATCTCTCATTTTCCACAGGAACAGTCCTGCTAGCTTGGAAATTGGCCTGTGTAATTCCTCTTCACAAAGGTGATGACCCCTCCTTGCCGGGAAATTATAGGCCCATCTCGCTCCTCCAAAACTACAAGAATCCTTGGCCCATATTTGACTAGCTGACTATCTTGCAACAAGCAACATCCTCTCACCCCATCAGTCCAGCTTCAGGAAACACTGTTCCACAATTTTCTCCCTCCCTCCTGTGCATCACCAACCATATCCAAACTGCCTCAGACCAAGGTTTCCTTGCAGCAGCAGTATTTGTCAATTTAGCCAAGGCATTTGACTCCGTATCCCACCCTCTTCACCTACAGAAGCTTGAGGCAGCCAGACTTGCCCCCATCACTGTAAGGTGGTTTTAGTCTTATCTATCCACCAGATTTCAATCTGTTAGAATCGCTGATACCACATCCCCCCCTCTTCCTATCCTGGCTGGAGTCCCTCAAGGCTCTGTTCTCAGTCCCATCCTATTCTCCCTCTTCATTAACGACCTTCCCTCCTCCACCAGTTCATCAATACACATGTATGCAGATGACACCATCCTCTTTTCCTCGGGTCCCAACCTGCTTGAAGTCCAAGCTACCCTACAAAGAGACTTCAACAACATTCAGCACTGGTTCAGCCAAAACCAACTGAAACTAAACACCACCAAAACTGTTTCCATGGTTTTTGGCTTTGCCTGCCCAAAAACTTAGCCACAATACCCCACCCCGTCACCTCTCTCATCGGCTCCCCACTTGACCAAGTCACCAGATACAAGTACCAGGGCATTTGGCTGGACAAACATCTGTCTGTTTCAGCTCACATTGAATCTATCACCTCCAAGCTGCACCCCAAACTCGGCATGCCTGTTACCTGCCAGACATGAAATTGTCACTAAAATGATCCTCCTCATACTAGATTATGTGGTTGTGGTTTACAGCTTTGCCCCTGTAACCTTCCTTGCCAGGCTGGATACCCTTCTAAACTCATTTTGCAGCTTCGCTACAAACTCCCCCCTATGCACCCACCACTGCAATCTTTACTCCCTCCTCGGACTAAGCCATTTATATCACAGGCACTATATACACACACCCTCATCTAAGCCCTGGTTTAACTTGCTCCCCTTCTATCTTGAGAACTGTCTATCCTCAGACTCCCTATCCCCTTTTAAACTCAGGCACAGAAATGAAAGATCCTTCACCCTGCCCCGACCCTCTTACATAGCAGGCAAAGCTGCTTTCTCCTACCGGCTTCCCTACTTGTGGAACAAGCTTACCCCTACTGTCAGAAACTCACCCTCTCACCCTAGCTGCAAGCAACGGCTATATCACCTTCAGTTCTATGTGATAATGGTGAGTGCCGAACGGTGACTTGCATTATCACGAAGTCAGGGCGGTGAAAACAATTTTACCACCTGACATCCTCGGCGCACGGAAGAATGGCACCGGGGATTTAAATACTTTGCTTTCTGTGGAGGGGGGAGCTGTGCCCCCTCACACACCCCAAGGTGGGGGGATTTGCCACCCTCACCTCCCTACTTAAAGATCCTCAACTCCAGGGGGATGCATGTTGGGGGAGGTGCTAAAGCAAAAAAATTACAAGTTTTGGGCCAGGCGCAAGAAAAGCACAGTAGCACCCACACCCAGACCTGAACACGGAACCCCAGCTTAGCAAATGTAGGCCAACCCCCGACACTATGGTGCAGCTCGGCAGTCAACTGCAGCACCACCCCCTACATCCCCTCTGCCCCCTCCCAGGCCACGCTCACCATGCTCGCTTCTCTCCCCATGTGTGTACATGTAGTGACATCCTGTTGCTAGGGTCACCCACCTCACCACATCCGGTCGCCCTCCCTGCCCCCTCACCTTTTGGGCTTTCACCCATATTGCGTCGCCATTTCAGACAGTGCCATGATTCAGGTGCCTAGCTCATGTGCTACCATCTCCTTCCTCCACCCTTATGATGCTGCCACAACTGAGCTAAACCCACTACCGCTACTGAGTTTACCTTCCTACAATGCTCCCTAGCACTTAGTAAAGATTCATTATGTAGAGCACTTACTATTGCATTGTTCACCTCTAGATATTCATCACATGTCATGTTTTTTTGCTCTCACTGCTGTATTATAGTGATTGTAATTAGCTGCTATTGTTCTGTTAACTATTTCTCTGCATTTATTGTTTGTATTTTGACTGCTCCTTTCCCCCTCTGGGTCGCACCTGGAATCAAGCCTCAGCTCAGCGTGCCTTTTCCGGTTACCAAATGTTTAAATAAATAAATAAAAATAAATAAATAACGCCAGAGGACATGATAAACAAATTCTGCCGCAAAACTTTAAAATGGAGAAAAGGAAAAAATACTTCACCCAGAGAGTGGTGGGTATATGGAACTGATTGCCAGAGAATGTAATGGGAAATAGTAGTATTAACATCTTTAAGCACAATCTAGACAAATATCTATCAGAAAGGGGATTAGAAGAGTACTACTGTAACTGAAAGGGGCAGCATATATGGGCATATGCCTTCTGCTGTCTTATTGAATCATAAGTCATAAGTCACATTATTTGTTTTGCTCCAGAGTAATTGCCTACAGGCTATCATTTATAAGTGCCATATTTTCTTATTTACTAGAGTTAATGATTATAACATATCTTAGATGTTGTATAATCCATAATAATTCTAAACATGTTACACTGTGAGGTTTATAAAAACTTGACTTCCACCCTTCATCTGGCACATTAAACTCCTTTTAAATAAATACTTAATGTAATCAACTTCTACATGCTTTATGTGGTTACACAATAAAATGGATCAATTTAGATTGTGTCTCCTTACTTAGGACAATTCCCTGTAAAATACAAAACATAAAAATCAAACAACAAAACATAAAATAGAAATAGTAGAGACAGTAGAGACCATCATAGTTTTGTATCTTCTTGCATCACACTCCATAATAAAATGAACATGCGTGCAAGAGATTATCATAAGGGTAATACCTATTGTATATACAACCCCTTCTTGTTTAGACTTGGAAGCTAGCTTAATAATCTGATGAAACAAGAATTAAGCTTTGAATACTGTATAACCCTTAAAGTAGCTGCATAAAAGTATATCTTATTCTGTGCCAAAGCCATATTTCTGAAAGTAGTCTATTAATTGGAGGAATAATTCAAACTTTTTAAAAAATGTGCCCAACAGGAGTTCCACTAGTTCGATGGTAAACAAGTGTAAGTATTTTAAGGATAAAGGCTCCTTGTAGCCTGTCGGGTTAGGATAGAAAAATACTACATAATCTGTTCTGAGGTTTGGATAATTGTGGATAAACCAGTAGTTTACATTACCATGCTTACTTGGTCCTATGGCAACTAGTCGATCAGTATGGTATTCAACTTTGTGCAAATGATTTGTTCTAGGCCATTTTAGGCATTTCAGAGCTTGGCTCCAAAAACAGGAGTACAAGATGCCTCAATGGCCACTTTAATATCAATTTCAGGTTCCACAATGTGCCTCGGTGACCATGCCCATGACGGCTATGCCAGAGCTTTAAGTAGGTAAAGAGGTATAGAGATTAATGGATATGGCAAGAGTTCTAGCTCCGTATGCAAACAGTAAAGCAATGACCAGGCATTTGTTCCTTCTCCTTTAATTCAGTTTCTTGTCTGAATATTTGGTTGCCAGGTAAAAAAAATAAATCGGAATCATACCTCTTAGGGGAAATTACCCCATAGTCAACCAAAGTCGGACTCCATCTGTTGCTAAAACAGCATCTTTATGGGATTATAGAAGGGGAGATCTGCAAACACGAGTGCATAGCAAACTTGGCTCCCCGCTCACACTCTGGGAGTCTCTCCATTAAATTCCGTGACCTCTGCCATTTTCCATAGCTCCTCCGTACTCATTTCTCCAGTTCTTAAAAGGCCACACCATTAGTAGTCATCTGGTGGAAAAGAGAGAAACAACTCTCCACTGACTGCAATAAATTTGGAACAATTAAAATTAAACTAGGACTCCCCAAACCTGGGCAACAACAGCATACCTTCTATAAATAAAAAATGGGCATTTCAGCACATGTAATACACCTGTAGCCATCATCATCCTTATGAAGGGTCTCCTTGTTCCAGGTGTCTGGTGAAAAAAACAAACAAACTGGAAGCTACCATAGTCGATTTCCAATGAAACCTCCAAGCACCAAATCTAGCAAAAAGAACAGGCCACCGGTCTCTGAAAACAAAAGCTGCCCTGCTGTTGAACAACCAGTAGTGAAACCTGCTAATTCAGGGTAGAAGAACTGGCAACATATCTCCTGTGGAAACAACGAATTCTCATCGGCGGACTGCTCAAAAGTTCACTGCTGCAGGTCAAAAGCTAAAATAGCATGAGTTTCATTTAGTACATTTTAAACAGTGAGAAGAACAAGGTTTGACAAAAAGTGTTGGGTGCCCAAAGAAGCATGGTGCAGAGGGGAGCGAAGCAGCACCATGGCCATCTTGTTACTCAGCCCCCTACCTCCTGCCCATCTTGATATTCTTTTCTGTTTCCATTACTACAATGTCCCCACCACTATCCACTAGCCTAACAGTTATTGTTTTGTCACTTTCTAGATTTCTAATTACTGTAGCTTCTCCTTTTGATGCATTATGTTCTTGACCTGTGTTCTTCTGTGTTTTTAAATGTATATCAACGTCTTCTAAAATAAGTGAGACAAAGGCCTCAATATTCTGATTCTGTAGCTTGAAAATGGAGTTTCGTGGAACACATTTTTTGGACTTTTCAATGTATTTCCACATCTACAAATCACTATGACAACTAAAATAAAATCATCCCTTCTTTCTGTTTAGAATGCTGGAGACATAACTCCAAGCTGCTTATCTGATGGCCATTAGGAAACTGAAACAGCCTGTTAAATATTGGTTGCCTGCCTATTAAACTGGAGATGTGTTTACCACCTTTGGAATGCAGCAGCTTGCACATTTAAATGTTTAGCATTTAAACATTTTTTGCTACTAACTTCAGTTGTAGATGAATATCTTTCAAGAAAGATTCATACCTCATAAATGTTACCCTTTCCCAGCAAATTTTGTAAAGATTTATACTGTTTTTAACCTCTCAAGATCTACCTGATAAAATGCCAGGTCTTCAGTGAATTACCCAGACTAAATGCATAAATTTATTTTTGACAGAAAGGACTGCGGCCTGCTTCCCAAACATAACAGATAAGAGCTACTGAGATCTCTTATAGTATGTGTGTGTGTGTGTGTGTGTTTTGGGGGGTGGAGAAACAATTAAACTTCTGGCCAGGGAGATCTCATCTAATGAATTAACTGCTGACAAATCATGAGTGATACAGAAACAAATGATATGATGCTTTTTCTTGGACCAACATAGATGTAACAAAAAATAACTTATACCATTTATAAAATTGTTGATCAAACAACTGCAAACAGAAGACTGTTTTTTGTCATTTTATAATATGATAAACTGAGTGTGTATTCACTGCATTGCTGGATCAGGGCCTTGATAAAATAATAGCATTTATTTAACTCTTTCAAGATTCCATCAGGTGGAAAGAAAAAAGTCTATGAGAATTTGTCTGAAAACTAACAACTAAAAGATGCAAAAATAGCATTTGTGTGTGTGTGTATAGATTATAGGGGTGCGGTTGTGCCCCTATATTTAAGGTTATGAAGGTACTTCTATGTTAAACTTGAAATTTTGCTCACTAATAACTTTGGACCTGTTCAACAGATTTTTATGAAATTTGGTATGCGCTGTGGGGCATGGTAATTCTCTTAATTTGTTTTGGTCAGACTTGTGGTTTTTGCACACCAAAATGCTGAAAAATGCACTTTTCACCAGTTTTGTGGGTAGTTTTTCAGATATTGTCCATGGCACTGTGTGGTCGTTGTGTGGCATGCTGGTCTGTAACTTGGCATGTAGAAAGAGCTTAGGTCAAGGAACATGCCACTTTTTGTTTGGTGAAAAAATGTTAATCCATTCAAAGGTTATTAAACTTTTTAACTCCCATTATAAGTCTATGGAAAAATTTATATGGTTGTTTTGTGAAAGGAGAATGGGAGTTTGGCCATCTGGTCATTCCTCATGATCAAAGAATTTGTAGGCTCGTGATCAAAGAATCTTTGATCGCTAGGAATTTATTGATCGCGATGGCCATCATCTTGTTTTCAGTTTGTGGTCAGAAAAAAACAAATATCTCAGCTCAAGGGTGATTTCTGAAGTAAAACTAAGATGGGTTTTGCTTGGGGGGGTGGGCTTCCCTCTATCAATCCATGTCTGTGGCATCATGTATTTTTGTCAAAAAATAGACTTTTAAACTTTTAAATTCTTTAATCATGGCTCACTAACAATCTTTCATCGTGAGCCTGAAAATTCTTTGATTTCAAGATTCTTTGATAGCGATCTTCATTCGTGAGAGAGGGACAAGCTGACCAGATTCTTCAGTTGGAAAAATGAAATATCTTAGCCCAGGGGTTACTTGTGAAGTCAAACTAGGATGGGTTTTGCTCAGGGGGATTCCCTCTATCAAGCCATGTCTGTGGTTTAATGTTCTTGTGTCAAAAAATGGAGTTTTTGCATTTTTAATTCTTTGATCATGAGCCTGCAAATTCTTTGGTCATGAGCCTGCAAATTCTTTGATCACAAGATTCTTTGATCACGAGCTTCATTCGTGAGGGCGGGACAAGATGGCCAGATTTGGAGGGATCAGATAGCACAATTTTCATTACCAGATGCCCGCTTATGATCAAAGATGATCTTTGATTGTGAATTCACGGTCGTTTCTCATGATCAAAGAATTTTTAAAGGTGCTAAAACTTTAAAATTAAATATCTCGGAAACGGTTTGGTCTTTTAACTTTAAATTTGAAGGGTGTTGAGGGGATGTCCTGTAGATGTGAATTATGTTGCTTAGGTGTCAGAAAATTAATTTGCTGTGGAGATATTGCATGATGCAGTATACATTTTGCTGATAGCATGCTGCATTTTGGTAGTGGCTTGAAATTTATTGGATAGCTAGCCTTACTGCCATGGAGTTTCTTTTCAGCTCCGTTCAGCCGACGAGGGGTTGCTAGAGGTTCCAAGGGTTATATTGAAGTCTTCTGGGGCTAGGGCCTTTGGGTTCGCTGCCCCAACCCTCTGGAACTCTCTGCCTCGCCGGCTTAGAGAATGCACGACCATGGAATCCTTTATGTGGGATTTTAAGACTTTTTTGTGGAGCAAATCTTTTGTGGATTGATGCTGCAGTGAATGCTGATTTTATATGTATATTTTGATTTTATGATTCATCTGTACAGTGCCTTGGTGCTTGAAAGGCGCTAAATAAATAAAGCTTCATTATTATTTATGTCAACAGGTGCAGAATTATGCCACTCTGATGAATGAAAATTTGTTTCATTTCAAGCTGGTGGGAGTGTGGGGCCCAAAGGACCCTGTGCTCCCACCAATATGTGCTCCCACCAATACATATGATATTCAGTCATTGTACTGTTATGTTAAGTAGAAATCTGAAAACTGGTGGGCATGCAGGGCCCAAGGGGCCCAGCGCTCCCACCAACTTGTGTAACATTGTACTTTACTATGCTTTTTCAAAAAGTAAGGAAATTCTTTGCAAAAAACTGTGTTAATACATCATTTAGGGTTAAAGCACAAAACGACAGGAAATGAGACCTTTAGGGTTGCTCCCTACCCTCCTCATGTACCCCCCCATCTTCCCCAGACTGACGGGTGCTGGGGTGTGTCATTGGGTTGTGGACTTATATGTCACCCCATTCTTCTTTACTGTGCCATGTCAACATGACTACACATGGAATGGGGTGACATTTAGGCCTCACAACTAATGACACACCCGCATCCATCAGTCTAGGGAGGATGGGGGTTATATGGAGGGGTTTTGGGGCAACCATAAAGGTCTAATTTCCTGACTTTTGTGCTTTAACCCTAAATGATGCATTGACACAGTTTTTAGCAAGTATATATATATATATATATATATATAGATAGATAGATATAGATATATATATATATATATATATATATATATATATATATATATATATGAAATGTCTCTATTTACAATACATTGCAATAAAAGGTCCATCTTGCAAAAGAGCATTTGCTCAATGATGATCACCTGGATAAATAAATATTTTGTTTGATTGATTATCTGACTTGTGATTACTAAATTTGATTATAGTTCATGAAATAATGAGCTTGATATTTGTTATTTCCTATAATCCCTCATTATGCCTTATGAACAGCATATAAATCCAAATCATTCCAAGGCCATTGTGACATATAATATTAATACTGAGCAGCAAATCAGAGCTCTTTTCCTAATAAAAGGCTGCTGATATAACAAATAAAGAACAAAGTCATAAATAAGGAGCCAGTGGCTTATGGAAAAATCTACAGGGATTTATACAGGGATTTGATTCTGTCTTTATGGGGAAAACACAGGGAAATGAGGGTTTCTTACAGAGTAATGGTTATTTGGATCCGGGATCACTGAATATTTCTTATCCTAAATTTTGTATCCTGGATAGGGCAGGGGAGATGCAACATCTCATTATCACAGGGATGTTCATTTACATATTTTTGCACTATATTTACTCAGGCTATCAATATCTTGTTTTCAGTGGGGTCATGATTTTACCAATTTTATAATGTATTTATTCAGGCTACCTAGTCCAGGGCCTCTGTATTCAAAGGAGATATGCAGTACATTCTGGTGGAAAAGTGAGATGTGCCACACAACTCCAACAATACGCAGTAGTGCAATATTTAAATGCATGGGATGCACTGACCACAAGAGAATGGGCCAGGGCACACACAAATGATATGCCATTCAAGTTGAGGGGGCAATCCCATGCATATGCCATGCTGCAGCATATTCAGTGGGAATGTGCCCTCATAGTCCAGAGCACCACGTCCCACAGTTAGGCCATGAATAGCTGGTCTAACCCAACCAGCACCCACAGGCAGGCTGCAGATGTGCACCCAGCTGCACAGCAGCCTGGCAGCCCTGGTGGACTAGAGGTACCCCCTTTCTATCCCCAGTCTTGACAACTTTTTCCCTGAAGAGCTCCATAGTGTAGTGCCCCCCTGAACCAATTGCACCAGAGGAAACCATGGTCCATATCCACAGTCTAGAGGACTCCCATCTACCACTCCTGTACACAGACAACCTCATTCCCCCCATATCCAACCTGTTGCAAAGACTGGCACTGCCCTCCACACCTTGCCATGGCCAGCCATTGACTGCACTAAACCCGGGCTGGGGATCTGCACTCTGGAATGACCCAACTGGTTGTACTGTGTATTGGGGCACCATGCCAGCTGCAGATCCACCAGTGTATGCAGCCATGTGTCAGTCCCTGGCAAACTAAAGAGGGAATTTACATACCTCCAATGCATGCCTTGCTGATGCTGTATCTTCCTGCTGTCATACACCACTGCAAGTCCACACTGTCCCCTGTTCCCCTGTGCAACATGCCACCCTCCAGATTGCTGAAGTATCCCGGGTGCCATGAGGTGTGGTATCCTGTAATGCAATTTGCAGTGTACGGTTCAGACTATAGATAGTTCATCTGCAGTTTCCAATTGAACAAATGAATGGGAAGTCGGCTGTAACATGCCTGTTTTGGGACCTGTGTGAGTGGGCATAACACTGGACGTCACCCACACTGAGTAGTGCAATGGCACCAGGATGATGGATCTGCATGCACGTACCTGAGGAGTATGGCCTCTGGGTGTTATCACCTACACACAGCTTGTGCCTACGTATAACATTCCAGCATACTATTGCATGTGCTCCACCACCCACTGATAGAGAGGTACAATCCCATTACAGAGCCAGTCGTCGCAATGGGATGGGCTGAGGGGCAGGGAGGGGAGTGTTTGTGCACCGTTGAGGGGGAGTAGGGCCATACTACACTATGGACATGGACTATAGGTGTATTCATCAATATATATATATATATATATATATATATATATATATATATATCAATAAATGTACTTACAGTGGTTTCAATCAACTTTATATGTCACCCTTTGGGGTTTCACTAACTTACTATATAAACTTTTTCCTTGCCATAACTATATATGCCATGTTCCCATTTTAAGTGGATTCCCTGGTACAAACAGTATACCACTATCCCTTTTTATAGAGTCATATTTTTCAAAACATTGGTTATTATTACACTTCCTTTCAGATTATCATATTTGTTTATGTATAGTATGAGATGACAATAGATGCAGAACTATTGCTATCAGTCAGATTTCATTTTTTTGTTCACATTCATAGTTTTTATGTAACAAGGTATTTATTGTTTGGCCAGAAGTAAATTTTGAAATCAGCTTAAGTGCCAGTAAATACATGTGCATGTTTTGTTTCTGCTGTACAAAAAAGTTTTATGTCTTCCATATAATACCTTGTTACATAAAAAAATATGAACAAAAAATGAAATATAGCTAAGAATGACAGTACTAGTTCTGCATGGATTGTCATCTCATACTGTACATGGACAAATATTAACAGACAAAGCATGTTTATTAATTGCCAGACAGTTACTTATACCAACACTAGATTATGGTAACATATTGTTTTTTTTTTTTTTATATTTTTTCTTTATGCCCACCTTGCGTCCGCCTTTCTGCTCCGGTCACGGACCCTGGAGCCCCGACCACTGTACATCGCCGACTCCCTCCTGGTCATCTCTGGCTTACCCCCCAGAGAGCGGGGCCGCGGTACCGACCCCCCTTATCGGCCGCGGAACTGTAATCAAGTTAGGGGAACGGCCCGTGGCCAATCAGGGCAATCCTGGGCGGAGCGTCATTTAGATGCCAGGCAGGGATTTTATCCCCCTATACTTCCCCTTCCTCGAGGAGGCGGGGACGTGCAATGACGCCAGTGTCTGGCCCGCCTACCTCGCCCCTCCCTCATCACAGTCCGGTAGTGTGAGGTCTCCCAGCCTCCGCTAGGAGTCCTCATTGCTCCGGATACTGTTGGGACCCTTCCCCTGGAGAAGGAGAGCTGCCTGCGGGCGCTCGATCCTTCTCCCCAGCTGTCCTCAGGTGACTCGGGTCCGTTCCCGAACCTGGTCACAAGGCCGCAAGTAGAAATTCACCACATGGCTGGCCTATGGTAACATATTGATTGTTTCCACAAAATAGGTTCTTCAAAATAAATATAAAGTTATTTTTAACAATATTTGTCGATTCGCCCTTAAAGCCCCATGATGGACTCATCACTGTATATTGTATCAAAAATTGGAACCAAAGTCATTTTCAGATGCACTTAAGTTTTGGCCAGTGTGTTGGAAAACTAGATATAGTGCAATGTCTTTATTATTTTTTTTTTTTTTATATAATTTAAAATTTTATTAACAGTTTCACAATACAGAAAGGACAGGGTCCGTACATCCATAGAGTAATCTTTAAGACAAAACTGTTTAATTGACCCCGCCCCCTCTCCCAAACACTCCCCCAAAACCACCCCCCTGACACAGCCCCTGAAGTTTAACAGCCCATGACATAAAACAAATTAGAGAAAAAGAAATGTTGAAAAAAAAAAGGAGTTAGATAGTGTACAGTGTATGAAGCGAGGCCCAGATCCGTTCATATCTGAAATTATTATTATTAATACTCGAAATAGTCTTCTCCACTTGGAGATTAAATAATAACTCATTTAGCCATTCAGAATAAGAGATAACATCATAACTCCTCCAATACTTAAGTACTAATTTTTTAACAGACATGGAAATTAAAGCAATATGGAACTTACGCTTATTAACTGAAATCTGCGAGTAATCCCCGAAAATACAGACCTCTGGGATGAACAGGCCTCTCAGCCCAAGGAGTGGGTCAGCCTTAACCCTTATAGCCTCCCAAAAGGGGTAATATCTTAGGACATTCCCAGAAAATGTGAAGCAGAGAGTCCTCTGCCTGAGCACACCTAGTACATAGACTAGAGGAGATTAAACCCCATTTAGCCAGCTTCTGGGGATAGTGGTAGAGATTATGGAGAATACAAAATTGCATCAGTCATAGCCTATCTTGTGTTACAAAATGATGGCAATTATTCCATATAGTTGTCAAATCCTTATCCCAGTTCGGGAAGGAGGCTGACCAGAATTCTGTAGGGCCAAACAGTGTAGGATAACGCCAGCCATACAAAATATTATATCATTTGGAAATACTTAGGGGAGAGTTAACCAAAGGGGCTAATTCTGTAAGGAAGGCAAAATCGTAAAATATAGGGAAGCCCTCCCCAAATTTTTTGGTAAGAAGGTGTCTAAGTTGATGTACCTTGAAATAGTCACTTTCCTCGAGCCTAAATTTCGCCACAATATCCTCAGCTGATAACCAAGTGCCATCCTCCTTAAGAAATTAATGTACCTTCCCTTCACCTAAACTGGGTAACCATCTGGGGGATAACATTCTGTTATCTAGTTTAAAAGCAGGAGAGTTCCAAATCGACTGGTCCACATCCAACCAATTTTTATATTTTAGGAATCTGCACAGCTGTAAATGAATCCTCAGGGAAATTCCTATTGTGGTATCTTTTAGCTCCTTAGGTATCGAGAGCTGTGTTGAGGAAAAATAAGGTGGAGGGAGCAATATTAATCAACCGGATCTTTTCCCTCTCTATTTTAAGCCAGAAAGGCAAATAACCCGAGGAACAGGAGACCGTCCACTTTAAGTATTTGGCCGCACAGCAAGCCCAGAAGTACAACTATATGTATGGGAGACGTAGACCACCCTTGGACTTAGGTGCCACAAGCTTATAAAAAGCTAATCTAGGCTTCTTTTTGGACCAGATAAAATTTTCAATCAAGCTTTGAGCCTTTTTGAACCAGCTGCTTGGCACACAGATGTCAAGCAGCTGGAGAGGGTATAAAAGACGTGGGAGAATATTCATTTTAACCAGAGTGACTCTCCCCCAACAAGAGATAGGTAGAGCCGACCATCTAACCATATCCAGAGCCACCGTGGACAGTATGGCCTCCAAGTTGTATTTAAAGGAACTCTGCATATCCCTAGTTAACACAATACCCAAATAGCACAAGAAGTCTTTGGACCAGGCCAGACCCAGGGAAGTAATATCATTCTTAAAAACTTTGTGATTTAGGGGGAACACAATCAACTTCCCTACATTTAATTTGCAGTTAGATAATTTACTATAATGTTCAATTATATCCAACATGGCAGGAATAGAAGTCTCTGGGTGGGAGAGGTACAAAAGCAGGTCATCCGCATAAGCAGCAACTTTCAGCTCAGTATCGAGAATGGTGATTCCCTGGACCTTCGGACAAGAGATTAATCTATGGATTAAGGGCTCTAAGTAGAGATTGAAAAGCAAGGGAGAAATGGAACATCCCTGCCTAGTTCCAGAATGCAAAATGAAGGTCCTAGAGAACACTCCATTCCCTGATATCTTAGCCGTCGGCTGCTGATATAGGGCCCTTATCCACAATTGAAATTGTTGAGGAAATCCAAAGGAATTTAATGTTTAAATTAACAAACTACAATTTACTCTGTCAAAAGCCTTCTCGGCATCCAAGGAGACCAAAGCCATTGGTAAGGAAGCATCTCTGGACTCTGAGAACACATGTGAAAGAGTGCGGAGGTGGTCTGCGGAGAATCTGCCTTTCATAAATCCTACTTGGTGCTAGCCAATTAAATCGGGAAGAACCAAGCTAAGTCTGTCCACCAAAATCTTTGTTAGAATTTTAATGTCTTGGCTCAACAAAGATATGGGTCTATAACTCTCAACATGTTCTAAATCTTTCCCTGGTTTTGGAAGGAGCACAATGAGGGCTTCAAATAAGGAGGAGTCAGCTTGAACCCCTGATAATATATAATGGAATAGAGACAAAAGATGGGGAGTAATTTGTTCCTTAAAACTCTTATAGAAATTTGCTGAAAAACCATCTAATCCAGGTGATTTATCTGAAGGTAGGCCCTTTATCACCTCCAGTATCTCAGACTCCGTAATAGGGGCTATTAGCCTCCTACCCTGGGATTCTGAGAGATGAGACAAATGGACCTCTGCCAGACAGGAGGAGAGAGTGAAGGCTGAGGGGGGATCAGGCATTTCGCCATATAAATGTTCGTAGTAAGTTACAAACTCCGAAACAATTTCCTGAGGGTTAGATTTGAGAGTTCCATCAGATTTGGAGCGAATCGGAGGGATAAACCGATTGGACTCCAGCTGTTTAATTCTCTGGGCCAGTAGTTTGCCTGCTCTTTCCCCATGTTCTACATAAAAGGCTTTGGTACATAAAATAGCAAACTCTGCTTTCTCATTAAGCATAGCTACATAGGAGTCCCTCAGTTTTGCCAACTCTTGATCCAAATCATCCGATGGAGTTGAATGTAGGCTAATCTCTAATGTTCTTATCCGGGCTAGCACCTCCCTCAGCCTGTCCTTCTGCCTCCTTTTCCTCGTCACAGCCATCCTAATTAGGATGCCTCTGAGATATGCCTTAAAGGCGCACCAGAGCATATCTGGTCTAGTGTCTTGAGTAGCATTCAAATCAAAAAATTGTGTAATATGTTCTTTGATTTGATCGCTACACTTAGAATCCTTAAGCAATTGGGCATTCAATTTCCACCTGGTTTATCGTTTGGGCAGAAAATTGAGGGCCAGCTTACAAAGCACTAATGAGTGATCGGAGGGTGGACCTGACAGGATATTAGAACCTGTGACCCCCGGTAACAAAACCTGAGACACTAGTAAATAATCAATGCAGGAAAAAGACCTGTGAACAGGGGACACAAAAGTGTATTCCCTGCCCGCAGGGTGCAGAACCCTCCAAATATCACACAGGCCCAATTTATCTATTAGTTCCTGCAGTGCACGTTGTGCAGGGGAAGGGGAAGTCATTTAAGAACCAATATGGTCCTTACCTGAATCTACCACTAGGTTCCAATCCCCCCTAGGATAATGGTGGGGGGCAACAGTGGAAAAATATGATTAAGTAATCTCGTAAAAAACGAAGGGTCATATTTGTTAAGGCCGTAAATACTGCCTAACACAAAATCTAAAGAAAACAAAGTGCCCTTAGCCAGAACAAATCTGCCCTGGGGGTCTTTAATTTCCTGAGTGACCTGAAAGGGGATGCCTTTATTAATAAGAATTAGAACCCCACAGCTGTTTGAAGTTCCTTGAGCTGAGAAGACCTGTCCAATCTGCATCCGTCTCATCTGAATGGCTTCCGAATCGAGTAAATGAGATTCCTGGATAAAAGCAACATTAACATCTAAAATATCTAAGTCCTTCAATATCATATATTGCTTAGTTTTTTCAGGGCCCCATTAACATTCCAAGTTGAAAAACAAAGCTCTCTAGTCATTGTACCAGTATAATATGACACTATCGTAAATAATGCCACAGACTCCAATGAGCAGAACCCTCATCCAACTTGTGATGGACTGTGTCCCCAAGCGACACATCACCACCCCTGGACCTCCCCCACCCTAATGACCCCAACCCCCAATCTATCCTGCCATAACACAAACCCCCAATGACATTCCATCGACTCCCCTGCCCACCCATCCCACCCAAATCTCCTCACTGATCGCTAACAGCACTCCTACAAAAACAGCCGCTCCCATCCTCCCACCCACCCCATACAGAAAGTCAGCATAATAACTGAGCCAAACAAGACTGAAAAATAATACCAGCTCACTTCATATATGGAACCCCCAAACACCTAGACTGTATATGAGACCCACTGTGAAAAAACAGAATATTAATATTAACAACACTCGAGAGCCCTATCTAAACTTCAAACTCCATACCAAAATGGGTACCGCCCCTGATACAGGACAGCCCGGAACAGTGTATCTCCCAACCCCTGCCTTGCCTCAGGGCAAGAACACACGAAGGGAGTAAAATCGCCACCTGTAGGCCCAAACAAGGAAAGAGCACCCCCTATAATCAATCTGCACCGCAACTGAAAGTAAGAAACAAGGAAGAGAAGAAATGTCATTTAACAACACAGACCAAAATCCCAGACTCGGGGAGCTCCCCCTGAGATAACAAAAATGAGAAACTCAAAGTGAGTTGAATCCCAGCTCCGTCCCAGAAAAATACTTGTGGCACAGTGCCCAACCTGTATCCTGATTACCACCGCTCCTGCCTTGCCACATCCTCGATATTGTAAGGGATGCACTAAAAGCCAAGGAAATACTCCCCTCTAGTGGTTGCCAAACAAAACTGCATGGAGACCGTCCACCCCATAGACAATCCCTTCGTCCCTTTGCATGACAGAGGTAAGCAGCACAAACCTGAAAGGGCCTCCACCTCGCCGGCCTGCCGCAAAGTTCGACACGCCCTGCAAAGCCAGCCCTCGACCCGCCATAAGAGCTCTCCTCTCGAAGGTCACCAGCCCAACACGAACACTCCTGTACCCCAGACCAAAAAAGAGTGAGAGGAGAGACAGGCCCAGCCCTGCACCGCTCATAAACAGGGTGTAAACACCACCCCAACCCAAACGCTCCTCCCTGGAGCCCAAATCACCACTCTGGGTGGCTCTGCAACAAACTACCCCCTTTACACCCCGAGGATCTTAGCGGTCCCCCCAAAGCGATATTCTATGCATAAGTGGGCATTATCTTCCCTTGAATTTTACCAGGAATAACACCATCATTCGTCTTGTCCTCTGTCCGATAGAACTAAAGTATACCTGCTTAGAAAATGGGCTTTTTATTTCTTGGCATCTGATTGGCTAGTACCCTTGCCAAGGGGGTACATTAACTTTCAATAGATGCCCAGGAAACAAAAAGTACCAATCTACAGTGCCCCTTCACCCAGTAAGTATTGTAGTGCCCACCCTGCTACATAATTGGCTGCAACAACTTATTTAAATTATAAAACACCACCATTTTATTCCCTTGCTTAGCAAGAGAGCCCCCACCACCATCAGTTCTCTCGGTACACTCCTTCCTGACTTAAACAACTGCCTGCTAGCTACATTAATTTTTTAACGTCTGTTTTTCTAAATTAAAAATATGCACCTTGTCCCATGCCCCCTATTCCCCACACAGTTACAACAAAATCTCGGTCACCCGATGACACTCTCACTCCTCCCTCCTCCTGCCGGTTGCAATGTCTGTTCAAAAAAGAAAAGATTTCAAATGTATACTACTGCTCACCTCTAAAACACTGCCACCGCTGATCTTTCCCCACGCTCTGCAATCTCCAATACTGTTACGGTGAATGTTTAGGCACTTACATTCCCACAACTGTCAGCACTTTCGCTCCTCCCTGCTCCAGTCGGTTGGTTGCCCGCTCGTTGACTGTGGCTAAAACAGACGCTCGCCTTCACAGTCCTGGTCTACATGGAAGGCAGCGAGGACCAGGAATGTATGAAAAAAACAAAACACGCAGCGAAGCCCGACAAAGAAAAATATATTAAACAACTGGCTCCCGGCAACACCCACTTACTCTCCCACACCGTGCTTCCGTGTCATGATCGCAACCTCTGACCTACCCCAGTGTGAAAAAACGCAACCTCTGACCTGTGTCAAAAAAAACATCAGTAAGAAAAACAGCCTCTCAACATAAAACAAAGCAAGTGTACAGAGTAAATAAAACAATTGTAATATGTGTTGGGGGGCTGTTCAACTAAAAAAAGAAATGAAAGAATCTGCTGCAGTCTGCCAACTTTTTAACTATTGTCTGCATTTGGACTAAAGACTATCCTTGTAAAGCAGGCGGAGGAACTATTTCATTTCAAAATGTTCTAAAAAGTAATTTTTAATTAATTTGTTTTCTTTCTTTTTTTTTTGTTACAGTGCTCATTTTCTAAGCACAATAATACCCTCCAGGGTGGGTGGTATGGGCAATACCGGACCTTCCAGGGGCTATAAGGCCCTCCGCCTGCGGCATCAGGCCTCATTACGCCCCTGGGTGGTCCGGTATTGCCCAATACCGCCCACCCTCTCGGGTATTATTGCTTGCTTAATCAGAAAGTGTAAAGATGTAGCACATCTTCATTTTTTAAACCCCAAATAGTTAAACAATCGGGAATGAATAACAATAAACCAGAAAAATCAAACACTAGACATTTCCAGAAATTCTGTTACATCTCAGACTGACAAAACAGTCCTCCCTAATAACCCCCTTGCTATTAGGAGTCCTTAAAGAGGTCAGGCATTGCTTTTCTCAATCCATCCACAGCAGAATCAGAGTCCTCATATGAATACAACTGTCCAGATATCTGAACTTGTAATGTTGAGGGATATCGCATTCTAAATTTTAAGCTAGCCGCCAGAAGCTTCTTCACTACTGAGTGGAAAGCAGCTCTTCGTTGCCTCACAGAGAGCGGCAGATCCTGGGTAACTCTAATTCTTGTTCCTTCCCATTGTAACTCTTGTATGGTCTTCAGCTTCAAAAAAAAAATGCTGTTTCTCCAGAAAATTAAGAAAGCGAAAGATTAACGGTCTGGGAGGTGCCCCCATCGGAGGCTTAGAACGTAGAGCTCTATGGGCCCTTTCTATAATGTAATGGGGGCCATAGAGAAAGGGTCCAACAATTCTCTCAATAAACTTCTGCACAAACAGAATCACATCATGCCCTTCTTCCATCTCAGGTAGGCCAATGATGACCGCATTATTCCTATGGCTACGACCCTCGAGGTCTTCAAGCTTTTGTTCCATCTTTGTAATTTTTTGCCGGAGCGTAGCCACCTCAGGACACTGTTTATCCACCTTCTTTTCTAATGAAAAAAGATGAGTCTCAACATCTGAAGTTCTCAACACTATGTCCTCGATAGCCTGACAGAGAGACTTGAATTCCGAAGCCAGGTTTCTTAACTCTTCTTTAAATGGCCTAAATTGGGCCAGAAATCCAGCGAGGGTTAAGGGCTCTTGCCCAGAGCTTGGAGGAGCTGTTGCCTGCACTGATCCTGCCGTCCCAGACTGAGGCTTCTTAGGGGCCTTCTCAAGAGTGACCGGGGGTGTGTGCTTAGGTGGAGGTTTCTTCATTTCAGCTTCCATTCTTTGCTGAACACCTCAGTTTCACTCTTAACGGCTTCCCCCACCAGAATACCACGTAGATCAGGCTCTCAATTTAGTCAAACTCGTTAAAAATGTCTAAAGTTAGCAGTGGTGGGCAGGAGGAAATGGGAAAGCATCTTCTCAGGCCTGCTGCATCACATGATTCTGCAATGTCTTTATTTTTAACCCCCTCATTAAAACAGATACGGATAAACAGGTGTGCTCTTGGTTTGGACCTTCTTTTTAAATGAGTTTGCAGTGTTGGTTACTAAAGCTCACAATGTAACTAATCTGTTAGCTCTGTTAGCAAGTGTGAATGTTTGTGAAATGGAATGCTATATGTTAATTGTTATGTATTGTATCTGTAAAAGTTTTGCACTGCTTTGTGTCAGGCATGGCTGAAAAATGGCTGTGCCCAGACCTCCTCCTGGGAAAAATAAAGAAAAGAAAATGATAATCTTAAAGGAAATGTAATACTAACCGGTGGTTTGAAAAGCATGACTATAAAATGGGATCGTAATCCACATAAAATGGGATTATGGTGTATATTGTTTGGCATTTACTGATGTATATTTTATATTTATTGATCAGAAACCCCTCTTTCCTGAACAAATCTGATGTGGGTGAAATATTGAGATCTCACAGAGGGGTTTCTGGAAGGAATAATACAATAAACGAAGAAAAGCTTTTTGAACTTACCGGTGACATATGGCTGGTTTGTCTGGAGGGACTTAGAACTTGTATTACAAAGCTACTTTTGCTGGCTCCATGGTGCCGGGTGATGGGGGATCACCTGGCATGCTAGCAAACTGGGTTCACACCAGAGTCCTGGATGACAAGAGCGGAGGCTGAAGGGAGGGTTCAGAGCACTATTGGGAGGCTCTTTTTCTTGGGGGGGTGAATCTGAGTCTGCAACATTCTTTGGCAGCTCCAGGTGGCTTGTAGCGGCGGCAGTGCACATTTGCAGTGTGAGTGACCATGAATCACAGGTGCGCTCAGCCAGAATGCAGCAAGCATGTGACTGTACTGGGATGGTGGGGCAGCACAAATTGCAATATATGGCTTACTGTCCAACCAGATGATGGCAGCCAGCCCCTCATGTGCCATGAAGCCCGGAGGTGTCTGAACTGTACCCCCACCATGCCCAGTGAGGATTGGAGTACCCACTGGGCAAGTTTCCTCTCCCATTCATGACCCCAGGAGGGGGTACCCCCCCAAGGAAGGGATACATCAGGTTGACCAGGGCACTGGTAGCAGTGGGGGAGGTGAGACAGTGGTGGGGGGAGTTCGGTGATGGTGTGGCCTTGGCCGCCAGAGGGTGTGGCCAGCCAGAATGGCCAGTGGGATAAAAAGATCAGGCAAAAAAAAAATCAAAGCTACGTTACTCAATTCCGAGTGTCTGAATATGCTGCCTATTCTTAATTTTTCTATATAAGGCACAATCACACACCTATGTTCTGTCGCTTACTCAAGCTACATAATTGCACTACAAACTTTGCTCTATTGTGCCTCTGCCCTATTCATTCAGTCAAGACTACTAGTCCTGTCCTGTTCCCCATCTTGCACTACTGGATAAGAGACAAGGGCATCTCCTAGGTATTTATATTAACTCCCGGAGTCTTTGTGGGTGCCCTTCACCCATATCAAGAATCTCAAATCCCTTGGCCTCCCTTCTGCTAATACTTTTGGGTGGGGACATTGAAAGCAACCCAGGCCTATTTGCCTCCACCTTCCATCACAAGACTAACCATCATGGGATTAAGATAATGCACCTCAGTGTAGCTAGTCTGATGTCCAAGATCTCAGCATAAGAAGTGTGGTTCACACTTTACAACCCAGAAATAATAGGAATAACTGAATCTTGACTAAAGTCTTTCATCCCTGACTCACACTGCCACATTAGGGGTATTCATATGATCAGACAGGACAGACAGGGAAACAAAAGAGAGGTGGAGTGCTTCTTTATTACAGGGAATGCCTTAGTGTCTCCCTCATCTCAAGAAGTTCTATGGATGACTCTGTGAATGTCTCATTACTGAGTTTATCCTAGGTTCCACAGGAAAACTCTATATAGGCTGTGCTTACAAACCCCAAAAGGGTGTCTAAAAGGCCTCATGCAGCAGATTCTAAACATTGGTCACTGTTCCCCCATGAGGGAGCTTACAGCATTAGAGGACTTCAATGTAAACTAGTTGGAAGGATCCCACTCTGAGTGTGCTGAATTGCTGAAGCAGCTTAACCTCACTGAACTCATTTCCGCTCTCACCCACCTCAACCCTAAGTCCCCCAACCATTCCATCCTGGACTGGATAATTACAAACCAAGAGGACAAGATCCTGCAGGCTGGTGTTCTATCAGATTACTTTAGTGATCACTCCCTGACTTTCTGCATTTCATCTCATTAGCAATCCTGCCCCCCCAAAAACAAACTCTCTTTTTCAGAGACTTCTCAAAATATGACTTAGCACAGTTATGTTTGGATGTTAGAGCTGTGGACTGGTCTGTGCTCCACACCCTACCCAATGTGAACTATACACTAGGGTTTCTCATGGCTGTGCTGTCCTCCATCCAGAACAAACACTTCCTGGTCACGACCCGGAGAGTTAGAGGTAGGAACTCAAGGCGGTAACCAAATCTTTTCTTAGTAAAAAGAAGCAGAGGGACACCCTGTGGGAGGCTTACAAATCCTCCACACCCCCTACTGCTTGGAACAGCTAGAGGAGTCTCTACAACCTATGCAAACAAAGTAATAAAATTCCTCAAGGTGGCCTATCTAAAATGTCTCCAGATTAGCAACCTGGGTGATCCAAAAAAGCTTCTGGGCTTTGGTGAATGCCCTAATCAAACCAGTGACAAAACAAAAGTCCAATCAACTTGTGCATATCAGCAGGGACCCTAACTGACCCCCAGCAGGTGGCACAGACCTTAAATGACAAATTCACAAACATGGCTGAGTACCTGGACAAGTTCCCACCTACAAGAACTGCTCAGTCTCAAAACAACCAAAACATGGATGGTCTGAAACACCCTCCATTTCACTACATGGCTACCTCTTCCAAAGATACCGTATCCGTCAGCTCCTCATGGCCTGCCCCAACTACAGTAGTGCTGGTAGTGATGTTCTCTGCCCAAGTGCCTTAAGCTAATGGCAGACATTATTGTCAAACCCCTTGCTACCCTTTTTAATTTGTTGTTGTTCTCTTCAACCATCTCATCACTATGGATACAGGCCAGAGTTATCCCCTTATTTTAACAGGGGACCCTAACTCATTGAACAATTACCATCCATTGTCCATCCTGTCCAGCCTAAGCAAAATATTGGAGAATGCTGTTTTCAGCAAATTTCTGAACATGTGGCTAAGCATAACCTGCTCTCCCCTCACCAGCATAGTTTTAGAATGGGCCATAGTACTACCACTGCCTTGGCCTGTTTCACCAACCATGTCTTTAAGGGCATGGGTGATAGCAAAGTAACAGGTCCATTTTCGTGGACTTATGAAAGCCCTTTGATCTTGTGGACAGTGACATCCTTTATGACAAGCTGCAGTATTATAATTTCTCATCTACAACCACAGTCTGGTTTGGGAACTAGCTCTCGGGGAAATCCTAAGTGGTCTGCACAGCGGGTGTATCTCCAATGTACTGGGGGTCAATAGTGGGGTTCTTCAGCGGTCCATACTTGTACAGTTTTCTTCTCCCTCTTTGTAAAACACCCCCTCTAGAGAAAGCATAGGCTGCCATATACTCATGTATGTGGATGACTTGATTATCTGTCACAGTGCCAGAAGTCCGATTGAGTTATCCACCTCCTTCTCCAGGGAATTTAGTGCCACCCAGAGGTGATTTGCTTCAAACAGACTACCTGTAAATGCCCCCAAAAAGGTGATGTTCTTCAGGTTCAAGCCCAAGCTCACTAACTGGGCAGTAGGCCACAATACCCCATTATCCCTTGAATATTCAAGCAGATGACAGGGCCTCTAGTGAACAGGTTACAGCATTTAAATACTGTGGTGTGACACTGGACCCCTTCCCTAACCTTCATGGATTACATAGGGGTAACAGCGAAACAGATAAATCAAAAACTAGGGGCTAGGTTCAGGTTAAAGAATCTCATGACCACTGATGAATGGATAGCCATAGCTAAGGGCACGCTTCTCCTACCTCCTGGATTATTGCTCACAGAAACATAGAAATTGATGGCAGATAAGGACTGTTAGGCCCACCCAGTCTGCCTGTATTCCTTACCTACATCAGTGATCACTGACCCTACTTGGTCATAAGCTTTAGCCTCTTCTTCCCACCTCTTGGGTTCTCTTATGCCTATCTCATGCATGCTTGAATCCCCCCACTGTGCTAGCTCTCACCACCTCCTGGGGTAGACTATTCCATGCATCCACCAACCTTTCTGGGCCAAAGAACTTCCTCACATTCCCTTTTATCCTTTTCCCTCCAATATCATATCGTGCCCCCTCATCCTTGTACATGTCTTATACAGCAAGATGTCACCCACTTGCACTTTGTTTATGCTTATAAGATATATGAAGGTTTCTATCATATCTCTTTCAGTTTATACATATTGAGGTATTTTAATCTCTCCTCATATGTCTTCTGGTGCAAGCCCTGCATCATCTTAGTTGCCCTTCTCTGAACCATCTTCACCCTGTCTATATCCTTACAAAGATGTGGCCTCCAGAACTTCACACCATACTCCAGATGAGGTCTCACCAGTGTTTTGTACAGTGGCATCACCACCTCCCTCCTTCTGCTAGTGACACCCCTTCCTGTGCACCCCTAACATA
Source organism: Neoceratodus forsteri (assembly GCA_016271365.2). Lineage (NCBI taxonomy): Eukaryota > Metazoa > Chordata > Ceratodontiformes > Ceratodontidae > Neoceratodus > Neoceratodus forsteri. Next base: position 1,272,527,287 of record CM057453.1, read on the forward strand.
CCACTGGCCCTCTCCACAGCCTTTGTACACAGTTTGGCCACCTTTAAGTCATCTGATTTGATTATCCCTAAATCCCTTTCTTCCCTGATGATTGCCAGCAACTCCTTCCCCATCCTGTAACTCTTCGCAGGGTTCCTGCACTTGAGGTGTATGATTTTGCACTTCTTTGCATTAAATTTTAGTTGCCACGCTTTGGACCATTTTTCCAGCTTCCCTAGGTCCCTCCTCATTTTCTCATCCCCATCTGGAGTGCCTACCCTATTGCAGAACTTGGTGTCATCTGCAAATAGGCAAACCTTTCTTTCCAGCCCTTCAGCAATGTCAATTATTAGATATTAAAAAGAACTGACCCCAGGACTGATCCTTGAGGCACGCCACTGGTCACCCCCTTTTCCTCTGACTGGATCCCATTTACCACCACCTTCGGCTTTCTGTCCCTCAACCAGTTTCTGACTCAGTTCCCCACCTTGTGAACCATACCCAGGCCACCCAACTTGTTAACCAGGCTTTTATGGGGAACAGTGTTGAAGACCTTGCAGAAACTGAGGTTGGCGGCATCCACCACTCCCCCCGATCCACCTCCTTCGTCACCCTGTCAAAAAAGTCTGTCAGATTTGTTTGACATGATCTTTCAGCTGTGAATCCATGCTGCCTTGGATCCTGTGCTCCAATGTATTCCAAGTGTTCCACAATCCTTTCCTTAAGTAGCATCTCCATAATCTTGCCCACTACTGAGGTGAGGCTGACCGGCCTATAGCTTCCTGCCTCCTCCCTGCTCCCACTCTTGTGAATAGAGACTACATGTGCCTTTTTCCAGTCCTCTGGAACCACTCCTGTACTGAGTGACTCACTAAACAGGGTTGCCAGCGGTACTGCAAGCACTATCCTTAGTTCCATTAATAACCTAGGGTGTATGCCATCTGGTCCCATTGCTTTGTCCACCCTCAGTTTTGTGAATTCCTCTACGACTCTGTCTTCCATAAATGGACTGATGTTCACCCCTTCCTTTCTGATGCCTAATTGTGGTTCCTGTCCCTTCCCCTCTTCAGTGAATACTGAACAGAAGCATTTATTCAGTATTGTTGCTTTTTCTAGGTCACTCTCCACACATTCCCCATCATCCCCTCTGAGCCTTGCAGTCCCACCCTAGACAGCCTTCTTTCACTAATATACCTATAGAATGCCTTATTTCCCTTCTTTACCATCTGTCCTAATATTTCCTCTGTCTGTGCTTTTGTGCTAACTGCTTTCTCTGCTTCCTTCTGCCTACTTAGGTACACCACCTATCCTCTTCCTTCAGTGTCTTCTTGTATTTTCTGAAACCCCCCTTTTTGGCTCTTACTTTCTCTGCCACCTCCTTTCAGAACCATAGTGGTGTATTTCTTCTCTTGCCCTTGTTTCTCACCCTAATGCACCGATTTGTCACCACCACTATGGCTCCTTTTAGGTGTACCCACTGTTTTTTGACCCCCCCCCCTTGCATCCTTCCTCCCCAGGGCTACTTTGATACATATCCCTATCTTAGCAAAGTCTGCCCTTCGGAAATCCAAGACCCTCATTTTTGTGTGACTCAAATGTGACACTGTACCTATATCAAATCACACTGTGTGGTGGTCGCCGGACCCCATATAAACTTCGATGACTCTGTCTCCATTGGTCAGGAACTGCCTTGCCCCTGGTGGGCTCTAGCACTAACTGCCTAAGGCCTGCCCCCTGCAAGGATTCCATAACGTCTTGGCTCCTGGCTAAGGCAGCCACCAAAAAGGTCTAATCCACGTCTGGCATATTAAAATTGCCCAGTAGCAGTGCCTCCCCTTTCCCTGCCATCCCATGTATTTCTTCCACTAGTGCCCTATCTACCTCCTCCTCCCCCTGTGCTGGAGGCCTGTAGGTCACTCCAATGTGAATTGCTGTACCATTGCCTGACTCAAGGGTGACCCACAATGCCTCTGCCTCCCCTGCCTCCTCTGTACTGCTGTTGATTTAATCCTTTCTCTGATGTCTATTTTCTCTCAGACTTCTAGTGGCAACCTCTCCTAGTTCAATGCTACTTACAACAACATCTGCAGATTTGCCTTGTTGCCCCTTACAACACTCATAATTTCTCCCTCTATCAGGTGCTGGGCTGGCTTTTCCTACAAGCCCACTAGGACTTCCTCTTGGGCTGTTTTGTCAATAAGTCTCTCAAGGAAAGAGAAAACTCACAACTAAATAGGGAAGAATTGCTCATCCCAAAAAAACAAAAGAACCAAAGACCTGAAATCCAGGGCTGTCTTTAGCACTTAATACAATGTCTTAGCCGGACAAGTGGGTATTGTTATCAGAAAAAAATTGGCCTATATTGCTGAGTGATAGGTCTTGGCAGAGTAATTGAAAGAGCCACCACTGATTACTTTCGATAAAAGCAGGAGCATCAGCGACAAGGTTACAAGAAACCATGTTGTGAGACCACCAGAACACCCCCTTCATTGGTTACCACCTCAACCAGTGGGTTGCTACAAATGTGGGAGATGTAATATGTGTAATTTTATAAAACAAGGGAAAAATTTTATACATCCCACAAATGGTTATAAAGGTAGATATCAGGAAATCCAATCAGCGTACCACTTCCTTTGTGGTTTGCATTATGGTATGTCCATGTTCTAAACTATATGTTGGTAGGACAATCGAACCCTTGAAAAACGACTGCAAGAATACTTCTGTGACATCAGAAATAGAAAAAGGGATTCACCACTAGAAGCCCATTATGAACTGGAACATGAGTCTGATCCAAGAGGAACACTGTGCGTGGGAACTGTTCATATTAAGTCCTCACAAAGAGGGTGAGACCACACCCAAAAATTATTGCACCAAGAAACTAGGTGGATCTTTAGTTTGAACTCTCAGAGTCCCAGTGGACATAATGAGGAGATAGATTTCAGACCTTGCTTTTTTTTTATATTATCATTTTATGCTCACTCCCTGCTAGGGTTCGGTGGCAGCGTACCACCTATCTAGTGCTCCTTCTCCCCCGATCGGGAATCACTCTGCATGGCAGTGGGGTGGGATATTAATGGTTGTGGAAAGTAGCTATGTAGTCCCACCCCCACCCTCAAGGATGCTGGTGAACAGGACCAGAGTCCAGGTGATAAGCCGTGGTGAGGCACAGCTTCCGACAATCACCTAACGACACCTTTCCCTCCCAACACGGTCCGCTAGTCGGCATGGTGCCCAACCCACCCCAGGAGTGGAGAGTTGTCAATTGGTGACTCAATCCAGCTCCTCCTTCCCCCCCAGCTGACCCCTGACGTCCCGGGCTCATTCCTGAACCTGGGTCACCAATGTAGCGCAAGGTGTGGTGTCCTCCGCCTCAACCCTCAGTGTCACCGGGCTGACCAATTTCAGGTGTTTCTTGTGCTCTGACAGGGAAAAATAATGGATCATCCTGCGCTGGCAAGTAGCTGACATCTATCTCCAGCTGAACTCCATCCCCCAATTTCTCCCCACCATCCTACTATTGATAGTTTTCAACTGACGGTCAACATGGACAACATCTTTTTGATGTTTAAAAATTTGTGCATACAGACTTGTGGACTTGCGGACTGTGGAGATTTATGTTTGTAAAATTACCTTAACATTTTATAAATATCAGTGCATAGGAAATTACATCTAGAATAATGCATAGGGGTGGGGGAGTACATAACAAGAATTTAATGCACACCTGAGGGGTGGAATGCTGTATAAACCCCGAGGGTGATGCTCAAGGGGTTTATCAAAGCATCCCACCCTGAGGGTGTACGTTAAATTCAAGTTTTGCACTCCCCCCATGTATTGTTTTATATAATTGCTGAGTAGCGAGAAGTCACATGATGCCTTGGAGCTGAGCAGCCACACTGTAGTTACGCTCCCTATCCCCGTGCCTAATCCTTGGTTTTATTTGGAGTTATGCCTGTAATTTTGTGCCAAAATTGACTTCATATTACCTACACAGCAAATCGGACGTTTATTCTTCCTGGGATCTCCGATTGCCTCCTTGGGATGGATGCTGAAATGCGGCAGGCCTTACCAACCCACACACCTCCCACTACACCAAAGAAAGGTAGTAAAAAGGCCAAGCAATGGGCCTCTACAGCCAGATCTTCAGTCGCAGTGTCACAACCTTCTCTGCTTTCCGAGGAGCGGTTCCTGACAGAGATGTAACCCCTGAAGGAGCTCATGCAGTCAATGTTGGCTGAGCTCAGATCCCTATGTGCAGATTTAACCACAGCTAACCAATGGATTGGTGACACTGAGGTCTGAGTTATCTCCCTAGAAGGGTGGAAGGACCAAGAAGAAGCTCAAGTCACTGTGCTAAGACAATGTATCACCAAAATGGAAGGAAAGCTTGAGGACTTAGAGGGTAGAAGTAGGTGTAATAACCAGGTAATCTTCAGGCTTCCTGAGGATACAGAAGCTTCTACCCTTGTTTTGTTCACACAGAAGTTCTTAGAAAAAATAGCAGGCCCTTCCCCAATTATGCCTGCTACATCATCGAGAGAGTACATCACTCCCTGCGTGTCAAACCACCCCAGGGATCTCCTCCTTGGCCTTTGATCGTTAAATTCCTCAACTACTTGGATCTACAGCATGTACTGCAAAAATGCAGAGACTTAAAGGAGATCCTGTGGGAGGGCCACCGTATACGCATCTCTCAAGATCTCCCTGTCTCAGTCCGACAAAAGCGAGCCTCATTTCATCCGGTGGTTGTTAAGCTGTTGGCTGCATTGATAAATTTAAAATGTTGTACCCAGCAAAGCTGCAGGTCTTCTGCAAGGACAGATGGTATGCATTTTATAGTATGGAACATGTGACTCAGGAACTACAGGGTCTGCTTCCCAATCTGTTCAGCCCACCCTGAGGGGTGCAGGTGAGGATTTAGTATTGGTTCCCCAGTACTTTTGGTTTGGAACAGATGTATCACCTTCTGCTAACTTTGGGCAAGACTCTGTTTAGACCCAAGGATATTGGCTAGTTGTAGTATAGTTGTACTGTATGCCCTGGTTGGGTGAAAACACTCGTGCACTGAAGAAAAGTGTTTAAGTTTCTACTTAGGAGCTGAGTTTTGCATTCGACCCTAGATGCTCTAGATATATTTACTTTTTTCTGCTTTTATTTGAGGCTGCTCCTTAGGAGATGTAATTTATGTCTTTTCATTCAGGGATGTAGAGTGTCCTTTGTTAAACTGTTCAATGCCCTGTTAATCATGGCTTATTGTGGCTATTTTGAGTTGGCTTGGTGGGACTAATATCTCTGAAGGGACACTCTATTAATGCTTCTTCCTTGGGACTGTGACAGCATCATGTCCTTTGAAGGAGTCCACTTCCAAGTCCTGAGACACTGTCACAATTTATTGTTACCTAGGACATATGGGTTTATTCTGGGCTGGGAGAGGCAGACTGAAAATGCAATCTGTCTGTTTCGGAGTTGATGCGAGCTGGTAAGTTGTGTAGGGGCTCTCTCCTGTTAGACAGCATTATACTTAGTTCCATTAATGGGATGTCTTGGTTTTGGGAGAGATTTGTGTAGGGGAAGGGGGATCCAGTTCCAGAATTAAGGATTAGTCAAAGCTTTTTTTTATTGTTTTCATTATAGGGGTGCATGGCAAGGGGTGGAGGGAGGAGGGGAGGAGGGATTAATAGTGGAGCTGGAGTTTCAATCTTCGGGACTCATGTGCATGAATTGGTATGGAACTCAAAGGGAAAGTAGCAAAGATGGATAGCTCAATAAGGTGGGCATCATGGAATGTAAAGGGGGCTAGGTCGCCTCTTAAGAGGATGCAGATTCTTAAACATTTGCGCAGTCTCACTGCCAGATCACTTTTTTACAGGAGACAGATTTACTGGCAACTGAGCTGATGTTTCATAGACTGTTCATGGGGCAAGTCTACAGAGTACAGGGCTATACTGCCAGCAGGGAGGTAATTATTTTGCTCTCCCAGGAAATCCACTTTCAGTGCCAGCAACAAATTACAGATCCACAAGGTAGGTTTATTTTTATAAGAGGGGTATTGTACCGCGCTGAACTTATCTTAGGTTCTGTCTATGGTCCCAATCAGGCTGATCCTCCATTTTTCATGGATCTGGTGGACCAGCTTTCGAGATTTTCTCCACTCCCAGTAATTTTAGGGGGAGATTGGAATGTTACAATGTCCCCGGATCTTGATAAGTCTGGATTGGGGTGACATGGGTTAGCTGCTGAGAAGAGGGCAATAAGGGACATGATGGCAATACTTGGGCTCTGTGACCCTTGGAGATTGTTGCATCTGCAAGATAGGTCCTACACCTTTCACTTTCCTGTTCATGGTTCCTTTTCCAGACTGGACTATATATTGATAAGCTCTTCTCCAGGGTTATTCAAGGAGAGATTGGCCTCAAAGTTTTCTCAGATCATTCACTGGTCTGGCTGCCATTGGTCCTCAACTCCAATCTGGAAAAGGACACCATTTGGAAACTTAATAATCAGTTGCTCGTGGATAATGATTGTGTAGATCATATTAAGGATCATATAGCCTTATTTGAACAGCAGAATTTGGACTCAGTGGCACAGGTGGATCTGGAGTGGGCTGCATGCAAATGTTTTATAAGGGGTGAGTTTCTCCGTTATTCGTCTAAACATAAAAAGGCTCATATCTTAAAGGCCGATAAACTCCTCCAGCAGATTAATACCATTGAGAGGGGGTTATCTCCTAAGATGGATGAGACCGCCTGGAGGGAGTTAATATTGCTTGATAGGTATGCTAACTTGATGAAAGACAAAACCGAGTATGCAATCCTAAAGACCAAAGCAAAATATGTAGATCGGGGGAAGGACGGGCCGATTGCTGGCCATCAGGCTGCAAGACATGGAGTCTTCTAGGTTGGTTGCGGCTATTAGGGCTCAGGATGGGACCATGTTATCCCACCCCCATGAAATTGCCCAAGAATTCGCCTCTTATTATGCTGATCTCTATGGTGACAGATCTTCAGGTAAATCTAATTCTGACATCACTTCTTATCTTCTAGGGTGTGATCTCCCGAGTCTGACACAAGAGCATAAGATACTCCTGTCCCAACCTATATCAGAAGCTGAAATACAAACTGCCATTTCCAGTCTAGCAGCAGATGAGTCCCCTGGACCTGATGGGTTTTCCCCTAATTTTTATAAACTGTTTGCAAGTCAATTATCCCCGATTCTCTCTCGCTTTTATACCCACATATACGAATTTGTTTTTTCTGATCTTCGCTTTTTAGAGGCCCTCATAGTGGTCCTCCTGAAGGCAGGTAAATCCCCAGAATCAGTGAATAACTATAGCCATTTTCGCTGATTAACTGCGATATCAAGATCCTTGCAAATGTTTAAGCGGCAAGGATACTCCAGATGTAGTAAACTCTCCTGTCTCTGGAATGTGTTTTATTCATCCCCAACAGTGCATCTCTGGATCATTTCCAGACACTATCGCATATTCTCTCTGTGTCCAGAGAATCAGAAGTTCCCATGGTCTTAGTTTCCCTGGACACGGAGAAAGCTTTTGATAGGGTGGATTGGGGATTCCTGTTTAAAGTCCTAGGGATGTTTGGATTTCCACAAGCTTTAATCAGGTGGATACAGGTTTTATACTCCTCCCCATCTGAAAAAAGTGTATTGTAATGGGGTCTTTTCTAAGTCCATCCCTTTGGGGTCAGGAACTGGGCAGGGTTGCCCTCTCTCCCTCTCCTCTTTTTTAACTTATATCTAGAACCCCTACTCCATAAGGTACATATGTCCATGATGATCATGGGAGTCCCCTTGGGCCCAATGTCATACTTAATGTCTGTGTATGCCGACAACATCCTACTCCATCTCACTAATCCAGAGATCTCCCTCCCAGCTATGTTACAAGTGATCAAGGAGATTGGTACCTATTCACATTACAAACTCAACCTCAACAAGACAGAAGTCTTCCCCATTACGGCTGCAGTTAGTAAACAGTTAGTGACTCCCTTAGGTGTTGTTTGGTCCCCTAGGTTCCTCAAATATCTCAGTCTTCACCTGGCCAAAGACTGCTCTGTGATGTTCAGGCTTAATTTGGAGGTTTTACTCTTGAGAATTAAGCAGGACCTGCATAGGTGGCAGGCACTTGCTCTCTCATGGTGGGGTCGTATCTCTATCATCAAAATAAATGTCCTTCCAAGGCTTTTTTATCCCCTCCATATGTTAAATGTCTGGCTTCCGCTGAGTTGGTTTCGTAAGGTCCACCTGATTATCACAGATTTTATGTGGTTGGGCAAATCTCCTCAGCATGCTTATAGAAAGCTGGCTGCCCCTAAGCTCATGGGGGGCATTAGATTGCCTAGCTTCTTGCTTTACTATTTCTCCAGTCACCTGTGCAAATTGTTTCAATGGCTCCTTCCCTCCTCCCAAGAACCTCCCAATGGCTATGGGCCACCCTGGTTAGAGCTGGAGATGCATTTACTGCGCAACAGTGGGATTGCTGTCTCCTCTCTGCCTTTCCTTGTGTGGGCCAATGTCCCTTCCTAGATCAAAGACTCGGTGATTGGAACTGCTCTGCGGGTATATACACAATTTTGGGCTGTAATCAAGTCTCCTATTACCAGAGATATCTACCAGCCTATAATAGGTAACTTGAATCAAACAAGGATGGACAATTCATTAAGGAAAGCTGGATCCCACAGCTTAAGGGTTTATAGGTTCAGGATATATTGATAGAGGGCACCCTGAAATCTTCTGAGGTATTACTTTGGCAACTGGGACAAGGTAGTAGGGGGATTTTCAAAGTTTTTCAACTTCATCACACATTGTTTAAATGGTTTGGCCAGGTCGGTGGACTACGGATCACTTTGTTTTTTTTTTTACTCTACTATACCTTTGTGCTCCAAGAAACATGATGTGTCTGCAATTTATGGCAAGCTGCATGCATTCCATGCTCCTGAGGTGGATGGATCATCCTCATTCTGGGACCAGGTGTTTTCTATTTCTCTTCAGAAGTGGCAAAACATCTGGACAGCAGTATACCACTACTGTGGCCAGGATAGGTTGCGACTTATACAATTTAATATTCTAGACAACCTATACTACACCCCACAGAAATTGGCTAAAATGGGGTGGTTACAGTCTAATAATTGTATCAGGTGTAATGAGGAGTGTGGCTCCTTATTACATATTTTTTGGTCCTGTCCCAGAATAGCTCCCCTATGGAAGCTGATTGAAGAAAGGGCGGACCCCCTGCTTGGTCTCCAAGGGTTCTTCAGTCTAGAAACATTTATCACTAGAGGATACGTCATGTTAGAATGTAGATACTTTTTGTCTTTAATTTCTCTTTCATTGAAGAAAGTGGTCCTCAGACATTGGCTAGATTAAGAGATAATCTCTTAAAATGAATGGCTACAGGAACTAATGTGCAATCTCCGCATAGAAGACATGATTGCTTATATCAGAGGATGCTTGAGGAGTTATGATAAAAGTGGGGAAAATTACATATATTATATACAGTGGCCCCAAACTGGGCTGATGTTAGGTTTACAAGGCTAACGGGATGCTGGTTTGTGGAATGGTATGTCTTGACTATATCCGAAGTTTGTGAATTGTTGCACATGTTTTGTTGGAATTTCTTTGTTGAGAGTTCCACTGGGGTGGGGGGTGGGATGGGGGCGTTGTTTGTGTTCTAATTCACTTGTAACATTTCCTTTTTCATTTCATGGATTCTATGTTGAAAACTTCAATAAAGTTTATTACATTTCCCAAAAAAAAATTGCTGAGTAGAATTTTCTCACCTTGTAAACACTACACAGCAGTTATATAAAACAGTATGGCCAGTAGATGGTGCTGCAGTTTAGAGCACTACATTGGGAATGGTGCCACAGTTTGAAGCCCTCCAGCCTCATTTTTTTGTGTGCTATTTCTATTTGTTGCACCCCTGTCTCTGTCAGCTCTCTTCTGTTGTTTCGGCTGAGGAAGATTGTTCCTGTGAGGATACATTGTCACAGCAGTTTTTCCATGCTTCCACAACATCTCCCACTGAGACATCCCCGACAGCAACAGCCACAGTGCCGAGTGTCAGCAATGCAGTGTCAGGGATGCCTCTGTTCTTCTATTGGGGGGCTGTGTCCCCTGAACACCCCATGTGGGGGGATCCACCTCCACACACCCCAGTCTCTAGAATTCTAACTCTGAGTCAGAGTTGGACAGGGGGGGTGATACACCCTGTGAGGCTGTCTTTGGGACTTGCAGAGATCATCACAGCAACATGCAGATTTTGCCTAAATCCTGTCGCTGTGATGGTATTCACATTCGGGGAGTCGCTGCAGCATCAGTACACCGGTCACAGCAACTGCCGTTTTCAGGTTAAATTTTTTTTTCCTTTTCTGATGGCCAACAGTGACAACGATATACTATAGCCTGTGGGGTTGTAAAATAAAAAATATTTGAATTTTGAAAGGAGGTATGTTGAAAGAAATTAGCTAAATAGACTCGCCGTATTGTCCATGATGATGATGGATGAGCTGCGGTTCTCAGGTTTACAGTGATTGGAAGATTGTGGGCAGTGGATGCATGGAGCAAGAGAAACCCAGCGCTTGCTTGTCATTATAACCTCCAGGTTATACTGATCAATTATAACCAGGTTTCTTTATGGGAGAAAAAGCTCCCCAGTTATTATAAAACTATTATGCTAATTGTCTTTTTCACTTTTGCAGAGATAAGGGGGAAGGCTCAAACTTATGTTTGTATCATTTTGTTTGTTGGCTCCAACATGGTGAAAGTAAGTACAGCTAGGACTTGCAGATCCTCTAGGTAAAATTTAACAAGTATTGCATCAAAAAGGACTTAGGTGAATGTAGCACCTATTTGATAGAGACAAATCTGCCTCAGTTGTTTGTTTTACTTAAAAGGAAGGAAGGAGCTATAACTAGAGAGCATAGCCTAAGGCTTCAAGAAGGAAGATACAGAGGCAATGTGAGGGGGAAATTCTTCATGGAGAGGGTAGTGGAGGCATGGAACAGGTTTCCAGAGCAGGTGGTGGGGTCTGAAACAGTAGAGAGGTTCAAGAGAGCATGGGACAGTCATATGAGTCTAAATAGCAAGGGGGGGATTCCGAGGGAGGAGAAGAGTGATGGGGGTTAGGGGCAGACTAGATGGGCCAGTGTGTCCTTTTCTGCTGCCACGTTTCTGTGATTCTAAGATCCTTTTTCTCTTTCTCCACCAGACCACTCCCATTATCCAATAGCTAGAATAGTATGATATTAAATTATAAATGCTCTTTTGATATTGTCTGTGATTTTAAATAGTAATTTATTGTCTTTTTTATCACTATGCATGAGGGTGTTTTTGTATGCATTTGCAGAGTAGCTATTTTACACTTATGCAAGGCCACTTTTAAGTACATGATTACATGTTTGTAAAATTGTGCACTGTGCCTTTAATTTGGAATTGCACTTACTCTTGGCAATCCCCAAGTAAGCCCACCCACTGAGGAAGACTCAGGTAGAGTCAAAGCCCTGGGATGTACTGGTGTTAGAAGGCAGCCTGGGCCTTTAATTTGAAATTTACTGTTTAAATCACTGTCTGATCACTGCTTCAAACTGCCTGTTTTGATGTCTAGTGTGTAACTGTGCACCAATAAAGTTGGACACAGAGCTATCTTTCATGTTGTGGCAGTGACAAGTTTCAGCAAGGCACTCTAATTTGTGTGCACAGCAACTGTTGCTTCTTCCATGTACTGTGCTGGGAGTTAGCCCTCCCTGTTGCTACAGTACTAATTACACTTTGTCAAGTGTGGTTCTGGGACTCTGTGTGGGTGTGGTCCCAACTATCGGCATTCATTGATTCCAAAACTGGCACTCATAACCTCAGATCCTCCTTGCACCTTCTCCTCAACCATCCCCATGTTGCCACCTGTATGGGGGAAAGGGCCTTCTCCATAGCTGTCCTCAGGCTTTGGAATCATTTTCCTGCCTTCCTCCACTACCTAGACACAACCTCTCTCTTTAAAGCAGGCTTTCAAAGTCCCTTTCTAGCTACCTCTGCCTGTAAGTGCCCCAGATGAAACTGAGATGTGTTTACTTCTTAGTTTCTGAATCCCACATATCAGGTTCCATGTGAGGATAGCGATGCGGGAATGGTGACCCGAAAAACGGAGAAGGCTGCACGGTGACAGCAAAGATGGCTACTGACAATGCACAGTGACTATCACAATAGCGACTGCAAGGTTTAAAAAAAAATGCAACAATACCACCACCAATGCAGAATGGACACAAACAGGGAGATGGGGACTGGTGCAAAACACGGGAGGGTGCAGAGCCCGTGGTCGGGAGGGAGAGGATGTGTGCGATTGTCAGGGAGGCAAGGACAAACATGCCACTGAGCACCACAGGGAGGCAAGAAGGGGGCACTGCAGTGTTGAAAGATGCAGCTACAAAGGGCCGGGGGGTGCATGGGCACACACTTGGTGGGGCAAGGAGACAAGGCCGACAGTGATGCCACAGCAGTGCAGGCAGTGGGCAGTTCCCTGGAAAGGTGTGTAAGGCACAGGCAGGGCAGAGAGGAGATGTGACAGGAGGTCAGGCAAGTGGCACGATCCCTGGAGATGTGGTGTAGTCCGGCTGCTGGCTGTGACAGAGTGGAAGAGTCGGTACTGCAGGCAGACACGGGCTACAGTAGCAGGTAACATGCAATGGCAGGCAGAATAGTGCGGGGGGGGGAGTGGCAGCTGCCTACATCTCCAGCTGGAAATTGTAGGCCAGACCACGACAGTAGTCTGCACCCCCCATACTCCTCAACGATGTTCTCAATGTGGAGCGTGAGGTCCTTGTACCACCTGCATTTGACCACAGAGGCTGCCCCGGAGATGAGCTGCTCCATGGGCAGCTGACTCATTCACTGCTCCTCCTGGAGGCAGTCCAGGAACCTGCACACATTGGGATGGCAGGTACAGCCGTGCGCTAAATCCCCTGTGCCAGCTCTCCACCGCGTTGTTCATATGTGCGAGGCCAGCAAGTGTGGCCTCATACATGTTCCAGGCCTCAAGCTGGAATATGGGTCACCATCTGCCGGACCGGCCGATGGGCCTGCCAATCCAGGTGTCCTTGACTTAGTCAAGGATGGCTGCAGCATGGTGTCATGGTCCCTGTAGAACACGTTGTCCCTTAACTCCCCAATATGCAGTGACCACATCTGCTACAGGCACCAATGCCAGGGATGGCAGCATCCGCACATGGAGGGTGACCTTCTCCTCTGCGGTATAGTGGGCAAGCAACTCTGGGCACTACTGTACCCTCCACCACACTGCCTGGCAGAAGTAGAAGAAGCAGCCATGGATGACCACCCCAGGGAACACTGTACTAAGTGCCCACCACGCTGCCCTCTTGAAATCCATGAGGATTGTCTTCAGTTGTACATACTCCAACAGCCTATGGACTTCCGTGAATGCTTGCATGTAGGACTGCTCCCTGTGGGTGCACATCAGGATGTACACTGTGGGTGTGACGATGTCTGTGTGGACCCCGTGGATGGTGTACATTTGCCTGAACAGGGGTGGTGTTGTGCGAAATGTTCCATCCAGGAACCAGTCCCTGCTGTCCCCTAGGAATTGCAGGGACTATTGCATGGTGAACACCGGCATCCTGTCAATTGATGGACCACTATCATGCAGGAGGAATGGCTTCCCCTCTCCTGTGGTGGCATACGCCGGTGGTATGGACAGGCCCTCCATGCTTGACGGTGCTGCTGGACATCCCCAGCCACCTGACGGACACGCTAAATGGTGCACTTCAACAGTGGCACAGCCGACAGTCTGCCAGATATTGCATCCGGCACCACTGAGGTGCACTGCACTACCACCTGGGAGGTGGTCTCCATACTGCAGTGGGCATGTTCCCTGATGTTGTTCACCACTGCCCTGACACCAATCTCACCCGCATCAGGCACATGATTGTGGGGGTGCCCATGATGTACTACATGATTTGCCACTGTGTGTATTCTGACAGGACACTGGAATTTATGGTACTGGGTACACCTCCAGTATATCTTACCCTTAACCGCCTTGTCTCTGAAGTATACATACCCAGAGAGGCTTAGCAAGGATTTCCTCTTCCGACTCACAAGAAATGTCAGTGTTTCTGGCTCCATCTGTGTGTCGCCATCTTTGCTGATGGCTGTACTTCCTCATTGTGCTCCTTATATAGTGAGACACAGTGGGATGTGTGCATAGCCACGCCCATGCACAAAGTGCACCGGTAATACAAATGGGCTGTTTAGCACCCACAGCCCCATGTCTGGATGGTTCTGTGGATTTACCATCATTGACATTGGCGAGGTTGTGGGTGAAGTGTGGTACAGCTGTGCACCGAACGTTGACAGACATGGGTGAGTAGGCTGCATGCCATTTCACCATATCTGCCTGCCCCCCCCCACATTGCCTTCCTGTCTAACGTACACTCTCCTATGGAACTGTGCTGCTTGTGTGCTGGGTGTATGTGCCGCACTGGGGATTGAAACCCTGTGCATACCGGACCCAGCACTCCTGTGCTGTATGCACCTTACAACCTGTGCTACAACAGCGAGTTGGGGGGTGGAGGCAGCTTGGCTTCCTGTGTGCTGTTCAGGATTGGCTTCCTGCATTCCCCAATAGGGTGGGGGGTTGTAGTGTGATGCCCCTGTATCCCTGGGACTGCCAGGTGGCCGTACATCACATTGGGGTGTGTTGGGGTCCATCCCTGTACTGTGTGGCTGTGCCCCAATGTGCCTGGGAGGTGGTCAGCTGTGCTGGCTACCCACGGACTGGGCAGTTGTGCTCTGTGGGTTGTAGGATATTGCTGTGTGCACAGTGGTGTGTATGTGCACGCACGTGTGTAGTCGCTATTTCGGTAGTCGCCATTTTGCCCATTCACCGAAATGCACACTCACTATCCTGCCAGTCGCCATTTGATTCTGTTTCTATCATGACGGTGCTGTGTTATGCAGGCTAGCAGTAGTGCAGCATTCAGCCACATGTACGTGTCTGCATGTTTGCAGTTTGCATTTTGCATGGGCTGTGATTTCAGTAGCTGTTAGCAAATAGCTATCATCACTGGCTATCTGCACAGCATTTCTTTCCTTCTCACAGTGCATGATGTGTTATCCTATGTGGATCCTCCTTCTAGTCAGTCTATCTTATATTATTTAATGAGCTGGATTTATACCTGTCTTTACTTCAGTAATTTTATTCATGCTTTGTATCACTGGAACTTGATCCACTCTGTATTTGACATGTTTGATTTTGTATATTTTCTTTCTTGTACTGCAATTTTGGGTGCTCTATATCTGTGTAACCTTACAGCACTCTACATAACTTACCATGACTTTGTATATTTTGCTCCTACTTCTTGTAATGTTGTGTACTGTATCTATGCTAAAATGTGCCATCTTGACAGCTGGGTCATGCCTAAAATTTGTACATGGGATTGTTTACCCACCCAGTCAAAAAAGAAACAATCAAATAAATTAATTAATTAAACTTCATAATTTGTGACTCAAAGATGTTATTTATAACTACAAGTTGTGTTTACCAGGTACTTATTCTAAATTGGAAACCATTGTTAATGAGCATCAGTTCAATGGTCTTTTGATTACTCAGATTAACATTTTGATTTATTTGTAAATAAAATACAGCATTGATTAGCAGCAATTTCTAATCAGTTGATTTACTGCATAATAGCATATACAGTTCTGAGAGATTTGTGGTTGGAAGATACTAGTGACTTTCTGCTGCAGCTGAGAGAGAGAGAGAGAGAGAGAGAGAGAGAGAGAGCAGCCACCAGCTTCATTAAAGCAAGGAGGTGATTTAATATAGTACACAGAATTGAATTATTAATTTGGGGCCTGTGTAAGTAAGTAGGAGTCAGTGTTTTGGTTCTCTGTTTTTGGGGTTGACTTTTCTTAATGTAACTTTTATATTCCAGGGAGGAAATCTAGCTGGGAGAATATTTACAGTCATTTGTGACTAGACGTGTTACTTAAACTCTGTGAAATAGGTGTCTGAAAGGAAGGAAGGCACTTACTGGGGTGGCGGGTCAGAGTTGTAGTTGATTTGTTTTTGGAGGGCACGGGTCTAGTCTCACCCACCCTGCCCCTCACTACACCCTCCCCAAGCGCATCATTTCCTTTATATCAGGGGTTCTGACATCACATCCGCAAAAGTGCAAAGGACATACACCTGTTCATATCCTTAAAGGAACAGCACACTGAATAGGGGGTAAAGACACTCACATGCTTGCACACACTGAAAAAAAAACTTAAACAGGAAGGGAGACATACATGTGGGGAGTGGTGCAATGCACTGACTGTGGAGCAGCAGTCTTCTGGGAGATGTTCTGGAGGCTGTGTTGCTGCCCTATTTCCAGGCACCTCTCTGGTCTGAGGGAGGAGGTTGCTCGTCTCCATTCTGACCTGGCGAGGATTCGGGAAAACCTCCTCCCCCACCCAGAGACCACCCAGGCCACCACCACTGCCTCAGAGGTTGCCAAGAAAGAGGAGTGGATGAACCACAGTGGGCTCAGGGAGGGTGAGGGTGGTGGAACAGAGGCACATCCCTCTAGTTCTGCCTCTCCACAGTTCATTCACCATTCTGGTAGAGCATGGTTCCTCTATGGAAGCACCCACAGTGGAGAATGAGGAGGATACTGGGAACCTTCACAAAGGAGACCCACAGAAGGGAGACAAAGACCCCTCAGGGGAAGGGAAACAACTCCTGGTGGGGGACTCAGTCATTGGGGGTAGAACTGAGGGAGAGAGGGGAGAGGGAAGTAAGGTGCCAGCCTGGTGCTATGGCTTGGAGGGACAGGAAGCAAATCCTCAGGATCATGGGAGCAGTTGCACTGGGGAGGGAGCTGGATGTCATTGTCCACCTAGGGACAAATGACCTGGCTGAGAATGGGATCAGAGCAATGCAGCAGGAGTTTGTGGAGTTGGGTAGGGGCCTTAGACAAGTGGCATACATCATAACTTTCTCAGAAGTGATACCTGTCTATGGCATGAGTGAGGCTAGGTATGCCACACCATGGGATTCAATGACTGGTTAAAAAAATGGTGCGGAGTTCAGGGATTTGGCTTCATTGGTGACTGAGAATCCACCTGGAAGTACACAAGTCTATACTGGCATGATGGTCTGCATTTCTCCAGGAGGGGAACCACAATCCTAGGTGATAGGTTTAAATGCTTCATTGGCAAACATTTAAACTGGCCAAGGGGGGGAGGCACTGAAAGGAAGTAGGTAAATCCCAGTCCCCCCCCAAAAAACAGGGTAGTTAGCAAAGTAGAACAGGGTAGTTAGCAAAGTAGACACAAAGGTAGAGAAGTTGCTAGGAAGCAGGACAGGGCTAAAGGCAAAGGCAGTAAGGACAGGGATGAGCCTTAAAGGGGTAAGGCCATCAACAAATGGAGAGCAATGAGCATCAATGCTGACAGTCTTGGTAACAAGCTTTCTGAACTAGTGGCCTTGATAGTAGAGGGATGCCTGGATATTGTGGCAGTCACATAAACATGGTACACAGAGAACCATGGCTGGGATGTCAACATACCAGGGTATACAATCTACAGGTGGGACAGAGAGGGTAAAAGAGGAGGAGGAGTAGTTCTCTACATAAGGGAAGACATCAAAGCAATAGAACTAAATGGTAAACAGGGAGGGGAGGAGGCACTGTGGGTCACCCTGGAGACAGAAAATAGCACCACAATCCACACAGGGGTTGTTTATAGACCCCCATCTCAGGGAGAGGCAATGGACAAGGAAATGTTAGAAGGAATCCTTTCAATGGCAGAAAAAGGGGAGATATTGTTGATGGGGGACCTGAATATGCCAGATGTTAACCAGAGTACCTTTACTGCAGCCAAATCCAAGAACAGGGTCATTCTCGATGCCCTACAGGAGGCATGCCTCAGACAACTAGTATTAGAACCCATCAGGAGGGAGCAATCCTTGACCTGGTACTCTCAAATGGGGGTGGAGAGAGGATCTCAGATTTAGAAGTGGGTAGCCATCTGGGAACTAGTGACCACCAAACAGTGTGGTTCACAATAATCACAGCTGTAAAGTCAAGCCATAAAAAAGCAAGAGTATAGGACTTTAGGACGGCTGACTTTGGCAAAATGGGAAAGTGCCTCAGAAAAGCACTAGCAAACAGGAATTAAGAAGGGGTGGAGGAACAATTAGGAAAAATCAAAACTGCCATCACAGCGGCAACAAGATTATTATCATTTTTATTATATTATTATTCAGGAAATGTAAGGAAACGTAGAAGGAACAGGACAGAGAACTATATCAGTTGAAGCAGAAGGAGGCAGAGAAGGCAGTCAGAATATCAAAGGCCCAAACTGATGAAAAGATAGCCAACTCTGTTAAGAAGGGGAATAAAACCTTTTATAGGTTCATTAGAGAGTTAAGAAAGACCAAGGAAGGTATACTGAGGCTTGATAAAGGGGAAGGAATGTGGGCAGAAGGTGACAGTGAAAAAGCAGGGATACTGAATGAATACTTCTGCTCAGTATTCACAAAAGAAGGGGAGGGGGAGGTACCTAAATCAAACAAGAGAAACACTCTGGATGGGGAGTTGATACCAGTCCATTCACAGAAGAAAGGGTTCTGAAAGAACTCCTAAAACTGAAAATGGACAAAGAAATGGGGCCTGACGAGATTCACTCCAGAATTCTAAAAGAACTAAGGGTAGATCTAGTGACGCCACTGACTACCCTCTTTAACAAATCATGGGAGAATGGGGTGGTACCTGAGGACTGCAGGAGAACGGATGTGATTCCACTTTACAACAAGCATTTGTCAATGCCAAATGTTGTCACGCTGGCATTGGCATTGGCAGTGGTGGAGCTAGAGATGCATAACAGGAATGGCAGTAAAGTATTGAAGTGAAGCCAACCCCACTCCCACCCTATAGAAAGCGACAGGCATTGGGGTGTGCCTTTGGGTAGTCAGCTATAATGCTCATGCCATTGTACCTCACTCTACCCTGTAGATACTGACAAGTGGCATGGTGTGCTTTGGGGTCTTTGGACATTGTACTTACCCCATTCCATAAGGAAATACACTGATGTGGGTGCAGTATAGGAGCATGGGGTGAAGTTTGTGGCTGAACAGTGCAAGACACACCACGATGCCTGTCAGTGGCTGCAGGGTGGGCGTGGGGGGTGGAATGGTATGAGCATTACATTCAGTGATCCCAAGTCACAGGCCTAATGCCTGTCAGTCCATACTGGGTGCGGTGTTACAGTTGGAAACCCTAACACCGTAGGCGTGTAGTGGTAGTTTCACTCTACATTTTTAACATGGGCTGTTTGTCAGGCCACCTCCTGAAAAGCGGCACAATCACTTTGTTATCTGAAAGGTGGTTTTGCACAGCGGCTGTGGCATTTGGTGATAGAGGGGCCAAAACACAGTTTTGGGCAGGATGTGGAGAATGACAACTGTATTGTTCATGAGGAGGTATAAAAAATGGCAACGTTGAAAATCTGGAGAGGCAATATGAAATATTGTTGAAGCAATGAACATGCATACAAACTGCGCAGCAGACACCTGCAACCCAATTATTTGTGGGAGTTTTTAGTCACATTTTCAACATAGGTATTTTGGGACCTCCCCTCATGAACAGTGGCACTCTGATTTTGTTAATGTGTCCCAAAAAGTGATTTCCCACAGCGAGTATGCCATTGTGCGTCACAGTTGCGGGAACACGTTTTGGGTAGGCTGTGAAAAATGGCAGCTGTACTGTTGATGAGGAGGTGTACACAAATGCCAGTGGTGAAAATCTGGCATGAAAATATTGCAAATGTACAAAGTTACAAGGCTGCATGGAAACTGCGCAATGCACGCTTGCAGCACAGTCATTTTATGGACTTTCAGCACCAAATTTTCAACATAGGCATTTTAGGACCTCTGCTCATGAACAGTGTCATTGTTATTTCCTCAAACTGGGCCAAAAACTGATTTCGTACAGCAACCGTGCAATTCTGCGCTGGACATGTGAAAACACATTTCAGCCAGGATATGTAAAATGACAGCTGTACTGTTCATAAGGAGGTGTGGAAAAATGCCAATGTTGAACATGTGGAGTGAAAATATTACAAATGCACGAAGTCACGAGTGTGCGTGCAAACTGCATTAGGCATTTTGGGACCTCTGCTAATGAACAGTGTCACTCTCATTTTCATAATGTATCTCGAACATGGACTTTCCACAGCGACTCCGCTATTCTGCGCTAGAACTGCGAAAGCACATTTTGGTCAGGATGTAAAAAATTACAGCTGTACTGTTCATAAGGAGGTGCAGAACAATGGCAATGTTGAAAATCTGGAGTGAAAACATTATAAATTTGCAAACTTACGAGCTTGCGTGCAAACTACGCAACGCACACTCATAACACAGTCATGTTATGGAGTATCATCACCAAATTTTCAGCATAGGCATTTGAGAACCTCTGCTCATGAACAGTGCAACTGTCATTTTCATAATTTGTCCCGAACACTGATTTCCCAAACCAACCGTGCTATTCTCTGCCGGAAGTGCGAAAACTCATTTTGGGCAGGATGTAAAAAATGACAGCTGTACTGTTCACAAGAATGTGTAGAAAAATGCCAATGTTGAACATATGGCATGAAAATATTACAAATTGCTAATTGGCAGTGTGCGTAGTAACTTCGCCTATGCGATTAAGTAAAAACAATAATATTTTGATTTTTCCTGAAATTTGCAACATAGGCTTTTGAGAGTCCCCTTATGAACACTGGCACTGTCATTTCATTCCTCACTACCAAAAGGTGATCAGCACAGTGACTGTGATATCACCTTTTGGGACCGAATAACGCCATGACAGTGCAACAATTCATGAGGAGGGGTCCCAAAAAACCCATGTTGAAAATTTGGTGCCAAAATTCCAAAAAATGCATGAGACATGCATCAAAGTTGAAAAAGCCCTATTTATTCCATTATATAGCTTCCGGCATTTCTTCAGTTTGCGGTCGGCTTTGAAGTGTGCAGACGTGTTCCTGGTCCAACGAAGATCATTGCGCCAGACTCCGGAGGTAAGTATGAGGTGAGGGGGGGTGTGGGGAGGCATGGTGCATGGTGGGTGGGTGTGGATGGTGGGTAGGGAGACTACGAGGGACCGTTTTTGTATTACAGGGTAAAATAAAATTACAGGGCAGTTTTTTTTTTCTGCTGGGGATTTGGCATGCTGGGGTGGGCTCCCAGCGTGCCACCTAACTGTTTGGAGGGGTTGCTGCAGCTGACTGGGGATTGGCACCCTCATTAGCACACAACAAAGAAGGTTAATTTATGCAGACAGGATTGGGAGACCCTGTCAGCACCTGAAGGCAGCGGGGACAGCCAAGGGGATTGAGGCACCCCTTGGCATATAACAAATGGAGGAGTGCTTTATGCCAACAGAGAGTGGGCTCCCCCATCGGCACATATGCTGGGGCCACAGTAAGCCAGTAGGGGGATTGTGCACCCCCGAAGTCAGCAGTTGGGCAGCCACCCACCATGTATACAATGTGGCCGAGCATGTCAGGAGGTCCGCTGCATCCGACGAGCTTTGCTCGGATTGCAGCGGACCTTTCCTTAGATGTGCTCACTACATTAGTATGCATGGTGTGGCACCGGCATGCAGGCTGATTGGGGAATGAGAGATGCACCTACTGATGCGTGCCCTGCATTCACCCAACAGTGACCATGCCTCCAAATCTCCACTGCCACAAGATGTTGGCTGCGCAAGCGTGCCAACATAAAAATGGAGGCAGGGCAGAGGCAGGAAACTACAGACCAGTTAATTTGATCTCAGTGGTAGAGAAAATGATGGAATCACTTCTGAAGGAAAGAATTGTTCAGTTCCTAGAGGCCAGCAGGGCACAGGACCCAAGGCAGCATGGATTCACAGTGGGAAGGTCACATCAGATGAATCTAATAGATTTGTTTGGCTGGGTGACCAACGTAGTAGACCAGGGAGGGGCTGTGGACATGACCTACCTAGACTTTAGCAAGGCATTTGACACAGTCCCACATAAAAGATTAATATGCAAGTTAACCAGCCTTGGAGTGAGTCTCAAGGTGGTAGCCTGTGTAAAAAATTGGCAGGACAACAGGACACAGAGGGTAATAGTAAACGGAGTCAACTCTGAAGAAAGGGTGGGTTACTAGCTGGGTACCGCAGGGTTCAGTGTTGGTCTGGTCCTCTTTAATGTCTTTATAAATGACATTGCAGAGGGACTGGAAGGAAAAGTATGTCCCTTTGTAGAAAGACACAAAGATCTGCAACAGGGTTGATACACAATGTGGGGGTGGAAAGGATGAGAAGGGACTTGGTAAAGTTGGAGGAATGGTCAAATGTATGGCAGCTTAGATTCCTTGCAAAGAAGTGCAAAGTAATGCACCTGGGAAACAAAAACCCAGGGGAAGAGTACACAATGGGGGGGCGGTGAGATACTAACAACAACAAAAATGGATAGGGACCTGGGGATAGCTATGTCAGATGACCTAAAGGTGGGTGAGCAATGTGAGAAGGCAGTAAGGAAGACTGGGGGATACTGGGATGCATAGGGAGAGGCATCACCAGTAGACAACAGGAAGTTGTTATCCCTCTGTACAGACAGTTGGTGAGACCCCATCTGGAGTACTGCATGCAGTTCTGGAGACCCCATCTCTGCAAGGACTTAGACAGGATGGAAGCTGTCCAGAGGACAGCAACCAAAATGGTGCAAGGTCTGCACCAGAAGCCATACGAAGAGAGACTAAAGGAGCTTAATATGTATATCCTTGAGGAAAGGAGGGAGGGGGGAACATGATAGAAACTTTCAAATACCTCAAAGGAATCAACAAAGTCCAAGAGGGTAGCATCATTCAGAAAAATAGATGTGCAAGAACAAGGGGGCACAATTTGAAGATAGAGGGTGAATGACTCAGAGGTAATGTGAGGAAGTATTTTTTCATGGAGAGGGTTATGGATGCATGGAATGGCTTTCCTGAGGAGGTTGTGGAGTCAAAAACAGTGGGGAAATTCAAGAATGCATGGGACAGACATAAGGCAATTTTAGTGGGGGGTAGGAGGAGGTAAGCTGTTGGTTAACTAGGATCTACAGCTTATCCATTAGGCAGGGAAATGGGCAGACTAGGTGGGCCAAGTGGTCCTTATCTGCCATCAAATTCTATGTTTCCATGTTTCTATGAAGAACAAACACACCTTTTTCTAGTGTTTTTATGGAGTATGACTGGTCACTCAACATCAAAGACCCCCCATTTCTGTAAATTTCAAGCACTAAAAGTGACAGGTTCAGGATACCAACACAGGCCCCCCCACATGGGGAGCAAACATGTTCAATACCAGCCATCAGGACAGCCTGCCTCTATACAGTTCTTATTATCTTCTGACATTTAGTGCATTTTTTATACCCATCTCACATTCAGTTACTGTTTTTTTCTTCCAGCTCTAGTACATGAATGACTTCAGTGTATACTCTCAAACTATTATGACATTAAGATATAGAGTAGCATAAGCTAACACTACTGCATTTTAAGTAGGAATGCTCTATACACAGCCCTTTCAAAATTACAAGTGTCTACTAGCCATACTCTAGATGCTGCTCCTCTCTACTGCTTCAGTATTTAGTCAGATATAAAGTCCCCAGTAAAAATGATTTCCCAGATCCCTCTATGACCCTAATATTGTTTATTTTTTGGCTTAAATCTAACCTTCCCAGAACTCTAACTTTCTAATTCTTAAATCGCATTAGAAAATATGCTTAATATTTCTTGATCTCTGACTGGCTCAGAGCCATGCCGAGGGTTACATTGAGCACCAAGAGAGACCAGGAAATAATAAGTGCCAACCCAGTGTGCCATAGAAAAAGAGAAATCACTGTCCCCAACTCAAAAATTTGAAAATCTGAATGGGAGTCATTTTATTTTGCTCTCTTAATGAGTGACACCCCCAACTCCTCTCATTAGTAATTGAATGCAGCTTGTTTCCCCCCACTTAAATGACACAGAAAAAATAATGCAGTAAATAGTTTGCACTGTTTAATAAGCACTCTTAGCAAAAACCATAATTGTCTATCGAAATACAAACAATACAGACAGTGCATGGTACAGCTCCATCCTGCCCCTGCTCCACAGTAGCCAGTAAAAATAAATGACTGCCATTACTTAAATTCACTCCCCCACCACCCATGAAGCATTTTGTTGTTCTTTCTCTGCTTTCCAGCAAAGACCCACTTCTCCTCAGTACCCCCAGCCTGCCACTCAGCTCTTTCTTCAGTTGAAAACTTGAACACCGCCATGACCTACAGTTCACACTCACAACACTCTGACTTATGCATCCCCAGTCACAGTCTTATAGACAGCCCCAGTGTTCACCAACCATACATGTAGACCTACTTTACTAAAAGTAAAAAAAAAAATATTCAATAAAAAAGCTACCTTTTAAACACAAAGGATGTGCAACAGGTGCTCTCATGTAGCAGCATCTTCTACTGGCAGCTCTTCCACTGAAGTGATTACTTTGCCAAAAATGACATAGAACAATTTTTTTATGATATTTAAGTTTTTCAGCATTTTATTTTTTTAACATAAACTTTTCTAGTTGTCCATTTTCTAAGCACAATAATACCCAACAGGTAGGATGGGCTATATTGGTTTCCAGGATGAAAGGTGACATGGGTTTGTCTTGGGGAGATCCTTTCAGACCAACCTGAAAAACATTTTTGATTGGGTCACAAGGAATGTGGATAAGGGCCAGTCAGTTAATGTCCTGCATTGGGACTTCAGCAAGGCCTTTGACTCTGCGCCACATGGGAGACTGCTCAGTAAGCTGCAAGACCTGGGAGTTAGGGTGAAGCTAGTGGGGTGGGTCAAGAGCTGGCTTCAAGTAGAGATGTTGTGAAATAAAATGTCACTGGTGAAATTGCCGTGAAATCATCAATTTCATCTCGTAAAGTATTTTGTAAAATTCCGCTGTTCCATGAAATACTTTGTGGGATGCAAACTTGTGAAATTTCACTGCAAAATGCAACATTTTGCCCAAAAATGATGAAATTTCACACTTGCAAAATATTTTGTGTAACAAAATTTTGTAATTTTGCACAACACTAGCTACAAGACAGAAACTAGAGGGTTGTAGTGGGGAAGAACTGTCAAAGCCTAGGCCTGTAACCACTGGGGTCCCACAAGGCTCAGTTCTTGGCCCAATGTTGCTTAATATCTTTATTGGTGAAATAACAAATGGGATCAATGATAAAGTCTGCCTAGTCACAGATGACACTAAGCTCTGTGGGAGAGTGGACACAGAGGACAGGAGACAAGACCTCAGGGAGGACCTGGCTAGGCTCAAAAAGTGGTTCGTCAAGGATTTGGCAGTTGACGTTCAATGCCAGGAAGTGCCATGTCATGCACCTGGTAGTTAAGAACCCAGGGGCCAGTTACTGGTTGGGAGTGGTACAGGTATCCACTTCTGAGGAAGA
This sequence comes from Neoceratodus forsteri, assembly GCA_016271365.2. Classification (NCBI taxonomy): domain Eukaryota; kingdom Metazoa; phylum Chordata; order Ceratodontiformes; family Ceratodontidae; genus Neoceratodus; species Neoceratodus forsteri. The sequence continues at coordinate 1,272,552,769 of CM057453.1, forward strand.
AAAGGACCTAGGGGTAATCATCACAAGGGAACTGAGGCACTCTGTGCATTGTCATAAAGCAGAGGCCAAAGCCAAACAGGATGCTGGGATGTATCACCAGTGGAATCACCTCCAGAAAAGGAGAAGTCATTCTGCCATTGTACAGGTCCTTGGTGAGACTGCATTTAAAGTACTGTGTGCAGTTCTGGAGCCCATATCTGAAAAAGGACATCAAATTACTGAAGGGGGTACAGTGTAGGGAAACTAAGATGATCCAGGGCCTGCGGGACAAATCCTATGAGGAGAGACTGCAGGTGCTCAATCAGTATTCCCTGGAGGACAGAAGAGAGAGAAGGGGGACATGATCAAAACCTTCAAGTATCTTTAAGGTATAAACAAGGTTAGAACAGAAGGCATCTTTTGTCTCAGGGGAAATGGGTCCACTAGGGACACAGTCTAAAATTAGTAGGGGGAAGATTCAAAAGGGAAATGAGAAGGCACTATTTCACAGATAGAGTGTTGTCCAAGTGGAACAAACTGCCAGAGGAGGTGGTATCATTGAAAACAAAGGAAGTTTTAAAAGGGATTAGGACAGAGTGAAAGGGAAAGTCATAACAGATGGTAAGTTGGGTTGGGGGGATGAGAGGGGATAGGGGGATGAAAGGGGGAGGGAGGAAGACTCTATGTGGAAAAGGGAAGGGGGACAGCTCCAGTAAAATAATGTACATTGGGCATAAGAACCCAAGGGCTACATATACATTAATGGGAGAGGACGTTGTGGTAATGGAGCAAGAGAGGGATATGGAGATTATTATTTCGGACAAACTTAAAGTGGCAAACCAGTGCAACAATGTGGTTGGAAAGGCAAGTGGTATGCTGAGACACATAGTGAGGTATATTCCAAGCAGGAGAAAGGAGGTGATAATGACCCATGCAAGTCAATGATCTGTCCCCACTTAGAATTTGGGGTACAGTTCTGGAGACCTCACCAATAGAGGGATATTGATAGGATGGAGAGAGTTCAATGGAGGGAGACCAAAATGGTGCATGGTATGCATCAGAGGACATATGAGGAGAGGCTGGAGGAGTTTAAACTATACCCACTGGAAACCAGGAGAGAGGGGGGGCTATAACTGCAACTTTCAAAAACCTGAGGGAAAATAACAAGGAGAGGGACGGGAGTATATTCAAAATGAAAAACAATCCAAGAACTAGGGGGCACAGCTTGAAACTGGAGGGTGGTCAATTCAGAGGTAATAAGAGAGAACTACTTCACAGAGAGGGTGGTGGGCCCCTGGAATGGGCTACCAGAGAGGGTTTTGGAGGCATCAACAGTGAGAGGATTTAAGAGTGCGTGGGATAACTACATGGGTTTAAACAATAGAGGGAGGGATAGATACCCTAATGGGCAAAAGGGGTTGGGAATCTATGGGGGGTACACATAAGTGATGTATAGGGTGGTAACATCAGGGCTACCTATGGGCAGAGCCACTGAAAAATTACAGAAAAAGTTATCCAAAATAGTGGAGCTTTTTGCAAACATTGTGGAGAAATTGCAGCAGCCCTACTATAGACCCTGGGTGCTTCACAATAAATTTTTTAATGTTTTCTGCAGCATGTATTAGTCAGTATAAACTGTTAAATGAATACACTGCCACTTGAATATGTTTAAAACATAAAGAAAAGTTTATGTTCCTAAAATTAATACTAAACTAATAAGCTATCGTAAGCATTGCCTATCTTCCAAATTTAAAAGCATCTGTCTCATGCAGTGCTAAATAGATTCTATAAAGTGAACCACAGCAAATCAGTATTAAATAAATCCAGAAGAAATAACTTTTTTTGTTTCTGGATGTAGAATAATGAAGCCTGATCAACAGCTGTTTACAGTGCTCTGCCAGCTATTCACCCATGTTGGTAAAGAAAAAATAAGCAGATAGCATGGTGAATACTTGAGTTTTAGTAAAATGTTGTTAAAGTGTTTAATGTTCACAATTTGCACTGTTGGCATTGTACACTATTTTTGAAATCACATATTTAAACATTAAATCTGGGGGTTATTGGGGCTGGCAGTAGAGACTAGAGGTCAGAGTAACATACTGTGAATGAGATAAGGATATCTAGCAGACCTGGGTTTGATTCCCACAACCTCCACTTGCATACTGTGTGACTCTGAACACGTCACCTAACCTCCTCAGTGCTCCTGGGCTGCCTGTGAAAACATGCACTTGTGCCCAGTAGACCTTACTCAGTTACCAAAAAATATTTAAAAAAACAACAAAATATGTTTACTGCATCATACAGTAGTCAGGGTACCCTGTAATTTACCTTTGTTTTACTCTGGCTGCAATAATTTTGTTTAGTAATCATTGTCTCCTAGCAGACGCCTGTAGTCATTAGTAAAATACACTGGTGTGTCCTGAGGATGTCTGAAGAAGTCGGCTACTGACTCCCAGTGTGCCCTTGCAACATCTGGAGAAGTTACTTATATATTTTAATGTATAGTGTAACAGAATATAATATATATCTGACTGCATAGCACTGTTGGAAAGGTAATTTTATGCTGAACAACTTTGTCACTGATATTTTATGTATATCATGCATACTTTAGGAGTTATTTGCATTTGTTTATGGTATGGTGTGTATGGCTCATGTTGCCTGTTTTAGTGAAAAAATATTTTTTTTTGCTGTTTCAACCAGCATAAAAAAAATGACATATTATTATTTGCATACCACCATTGGAAAGGTAATTTTGTGCTGAACAACTTTGCCACTGATAGTTTGTGTTTATCATGTATAATTTAGGAGTTATTCACATTTGTTTATGGTATGGTGTGTATGGCTTATGTTGCCTGTTTTGGCGAAAAAAAAAAAAATTTTTTTGCTGTTTCAACCAGCATAGAAAAAAAAACAAAATTACATATTATTATTTGCATACCACCATTTTAAAGGTAATTTTGTGCTGAATAACTTTGACACTCATACTTTATGTCTAGCACTTACGGTTCTTGAGCTATTAGGATTTGTTTGTGGCATGCTGACTATAGCTTGATTTTGCTTAGAAAGGCCCAGGATTTACTGTTAACAGTATACAGGAGACAAGTGGTGCAACTTCAGAGAGCTCCTGTGGAGGCAATGAGTTAAAGATAAGTGTTCAGATACATTTTATGTGTTTTATAAGCTTATTTTCAGACTTTAGTCAGGTTTGTATGGTAGTTTTTGCATGTGAGCATCTAGGTGGAAGATTGCTAAGAACAAGATCACTGTTAGCAACTAGCTTATTCAAGTTTAAAATCAGTAGCAGGGCCATCCAAAAATTCTCAGCTGTTTGAATCAAAACTAGTCTAAATGAAAGTATGCACACAAGGAAAAACTTGCCCTACCACTTACAAAATGGCTTCATAATTAGCACCCCATTTAAATGAATGGGATAATTTGCACCTTTACTCCCTTCTTTTGTTTCAGTCTCAGTGGCAACAAAAAGTTTTCTGATAGACTGCTTCAACACAAAACATATGCTAAGTGTGTAAGTGTACTTGTGCTTGGCCAGTGGATTTTGAAACCAGACAAGACAAGGATTCAAAACAAAGCTGTGTCACATAAAACCCTTGCCCTATCTTGTACTGCACTGTTTCTGCCAAACCCAAGTATGCATGCAAAATTGCAATATATTTGAGAGTTTTTTATTACAAATGTTAATACTTTTTACACAGTTCAATGTAAAAATGTAAAAATTGCAAGAAACTGTGGAAAACATCAGTTTTTGCAAAGAATGCTGAAAATTGCAGATTCCGCAAAAAAACTGCAGGTGCAATTCTCCATTGGCCCTGCGTATGGGGAAGGAACAAGTGCAGACTAGATGGGCCTATGGGGTCCTTTTCTGCTCACAAACTTCTATGATTCTATGATCTGAGAGCTGCGCACTTGAGCAGACTAGATAGACAGAAATGGCCTGTTTCGGCTGGCACATTCATATGTTCGCATGTGCATATGTAAGTTAAGTGTCCAATAGTACATACAACAATCAGGCACAGTTGCGAAAACTGATATGGAATATGGAGACAGAGCTCTTAGCTTCCTATGTCTGGCTGATTATGTGTGGTTCTATTTGTTCATCAAATGCTTTCTGGGATCAATCACTCAGAATTCAGTAGCTCCTTCTTCTCACAGTAAACCGAGCATGAAGGTAGGAAAGGAAGTATCGTAAACTGCATGAAGAAGAAGTTATATTAGTAGATAAATAGCCTTGCATACTCATTTTGATAAATGTATGTAGATAAACACACTGGTGCATCTAGTGGACAAATACATGCACAATCTGAACAAACAACAAGTGGAGGAAAGCCAGGTAAAGAATGACAGGTACTAGAAGCTTGTGATCCTGTTTCTCGGGGAACTTACGCAATGAAAAGAATGGGAGCCTGGGAGCATTCACAACCAGCTGTTGGAGGGGGGAGGATTATTTTGTTTGATTTTACCATTGCACTGACTTTTCCATACTACCTTCATGCTCTTTTCACACTCAAGTCCACCCCTTTCCAAGTCTTGTTTTATGATGCCTCACTGTCTCCTTCAACTTTACCCTTCCTTGTTATCACTTTGTAGCACACCCACTGCACTGTGGAGCTATAGCACTTCTCCAGTTCTCACATTATGGAAATTATCTGCTTTTCCCCTCAGTTCTCAGCGTCCTTACTTGTTGACCAGGAAAAGAGGGCTTGGAAATACTTCCTGTTCTCCATCTCATTTCAGCGAGAGGGGATATAGATGCAGCTGCAAACTAACTGGTACTGAACCAAGTTAAACTGTTGATGGTTTAGTAAATGGGGTAAATTTAGCCAGTACACTGAGGAAATTCATTCCCCTATTCCTTTTCGGAAGTGCCATGGGATAGTTAATGTCCATGAACAACCACCAAATCAGGCAGATGGGACCAAAGTTTAACATCTCCTCGAAGGACTGTGCCTCCTGCAGCAAAGTGTCCAACAAACGCCATGTTGGGTCATCAATATGGATCCTTTTAATAATGGGGAGAGGAGCTACCAACACCATCTTCTACAGCACCTTTTCACAGGTCTCATAGGTGTTTTCAGAGCCTACGAGACAAACTGTCCATGTTGCTCGCTGTGTTTCATCTAGCCATACCCCTGTATGTTGCTACTAACTAGGTACTTGTCCAGATTTGTTTTAAAAGTGTGCATGTTAGTACTAGCCACCACCTCTAGTGGTAGCCTGATCCAAATCGTCACCACCCTAATGCTGAACCAATATTTCCTCCTTGTTTTGTACCTTTCTCCCGCTAACTGTAATGGGAGCCCTCTAGTTTGATAGTTCTTGTCTCTTAACCTAAGTCCCAGCTTTTCCTATAACCCCACACAAAACTCCAATGTGTACATCCCTAACTCGGTTAGCCTTTCATGATATTCTTTGTATTGTACATCCTTAATCATGCATGTGGCCCTTCTCTGGATTCTCTCCAATGACTTTATTTCCATCCTATAGCCTGGTGACCAGAATTGGGCACAGTATTCCATATGCGGCCTCATAAGAGACCCATACAGTGGTACCAGAACCTCCTTCCTTCTGCTACTGATGTGCCTGTTTATTCAAATGTAGTATATTTTCAGCTGTTTTAACTACCTGACTGCATAGTTGGTTAAACTTAAGGTCATTTGAAACCATTACCCCCAAGTCCTTTTCCTCTTTCACCTCTCTTGGGGTTTGCCCATTAGGCTTATATTCTCCTGCTCTATTTTTGTTCCCAAAGTGCATAAGTGTGCACTTGTCAGTATTGAAGGTCAGTTTAGAATCATGTGCCCTTTGCTGCAGGTTTTTCAGAGCTTCCTGCAATTTGGCTATGTATTGATCGTTGTTAATAATAAAACCTATTCTGGTGTCATCTGCAAACTTGGATTCCCATACCTCCCTTCCACTTGTCATAGAGTGACTATATACATTGAAGAGGCAAAATCCCAACATGGACCCCCGAAGGACCCTGCTTGTCACCTCTGGCCATCCCAAGCTTGAAACCCTGACAGTAATCCTTTGCTTCCTATTTTGTAGCCAGGAATCTATCCAGCGCATTATGTTTCCCTGAATTTTATGGCTAATCAGGGTATCAAACCAGCTCTGCATGTGGCACCTTATCAAAGGCCTTAGAGAAGTCCGGGAAAATCACGTCCACTGAGTCACCCTCATCTAAAGCTTTGCTAACACTTCCATAAAATTCCAGGAGATTTGTCTGACATGAACAGCCGCTTTTAAAGCCATGTTGAGTTTTATCGATATCATCTCCCTATAGCATAAATTCCTCAATGTAATCCTTTATGATTCCTTCCAGTACATTGCCCAGTACCGATGTTAAACTTACAGTTTGGTAATTTCCAATCTCCTGCCTAGAACCCTTTTTAAAAATAGGTACCACATTTGCCACTCTCCATGCATCCACCACCTCCCTATGATCTAGTGATGACTGAAATAACACTGTTAGTGGTTCAGCCAGTAGCTCAACCAATTTGATGAATACTCTTGGATGAATCTCGTCCAGGCTCAAAGACTTGCTCGAATCAAGCTTGAGCAGTCTTTTTTTGACATTCTCAACCTCTAACTTGGGTGTATGTTTGTCAAGATGTGGTTTATTCCCCAGAGGTTTGGTGTTATAGACTGATGAGAAGTAGCTATTACATCTTTCTGCCATCTGGTTGTTATCTTGTACTAGGTGCCCTTCTGGATCCTTAAGTGGATCTATAGTTTGTGTTCCCCTTTTTTATTACTAATGTAACTATAGAATGTTTTGTAGTAGTCTTTAACCATTCCTGCCAGTCTTAACTATCTCTTCCTTTCAGCTTTTATGTTTTTTTGGTGTTATTTAGCATTAATTTGTACTTTTCCCAGTTTTCTTCATGCCCATTTCTTTTTACCTCTGCATAAGCTCTATTTTTGTTTTTAATCATGCTCTTTATCTTGCCCGTCATCCATGCTGGGATCTTCCCTGACCTATTATACTTTTTTGGGGTCAGTATATATTTAGTTATTTATCACATGGTTTATATTACCCTCCAAAGCCACCCATGTGCTTTGCACAGATTTTATCTGAAAGTCAGCCACGCAGTTCCACTGGCTAAAATCATCCCTCAGTTTATTGTAGTCCATGTTATCATATTTCCTAATCATTGTGCTGCCTGACACTCCAGTCTGTGGCCCCGCTATACTACATTCCACCCTGGCATGATCACTAGAGCCTAGTGGGGTGGTGACTCTGCACTGCTGTGTTCTATCACCCATATTACTAAGTTCAAGGTCTAATAGAGTGGCCCCTATAGTTGCTTTTTGCACATATTGTTCTAAACCTGCAATGTTAAATGCATCTATGTATCTTACCTACACACAGGATTTTAGGCTGTTGTTTTCCCAGTCAATGCCAGGTAAGTTAAAATCTTCAAGTAATATGATGTTTTCTTGGTTTATCATAGATTCTATTTGTCTGAATAATGCTGTGTTAGTTATTAGTGAAATTGAGGGTGGCGTATAGATCAACCCAATAGTGATTTTGGTGTTTCCTCCTGCGATTACTTTGATCCATATCTGTTCAATACTTTCTGATGTACTTATTTCTATTTTTTCAGATGTAATATTATCCGCCACATATATAGCAACCCCTCCCCCCTTCTGTTTGGCCTATCTGTGCAATACAGCTGATATTCAGGTATATGCCTTACCCGTGTAGCCCTGTTATCCCACCAGGTTTCAGTTACAGCACAAATCTGTATATGATCTGTGTGCAATGTGTATACCAATTCATCAAATTTATGTACAATGCTCCTAGCATTAAAAGTTAAGCATTTCCAAGTGGAATTTGTTTTGGCTTTGCTGCTGCCCTTGCACTTCTTATTACCTCCCCCAGACCCCCTGTGGTTTAATTTAAATTGGTGTGCAGTGCCTGTTTAAAGCAGCAGTGCAACAAAAATGGGTTAAAATCTGACCCAACCTTTTTTTTCTTCTTAATCAATGCCAGATGTCTTCCAGTTTATTTTGGTGGCAACATTTTCAGTTTTCATTATCATTTAAGAATTTTATGAAAGGTCTAAAATAATTATTTCTCAAGAAAAAAGATGGCTGCCTCATTTTTGCATAGAAATAATATTGAAGACCAGAGGAGGGTAAGAGTCCAGACAAAAGTTCAAATGTACAGTTCACAGCACAGGAAGAATCCAGAAAACCCAAATCAACACTTCTGCCAATATTTTTCATAACTATAGCAGAAAATGAACTTTTTAGAATACATTTTTTCATTGCACTGCTGCTTTAATTTCCTATGCCAAGATTTGAATCTCCTGTTTATTTATATGCAGCCTATCATTTCCATAGGGTCTAGTGTTATTAAAACTCTCCCAGTGGTTGATAAATGTCATCTCCTCCCTGTGACACCACCTTCTCAGCCACCCCTTCAGCTGCCTGATTTCCCTTGTTTTTGCAATACCTTCTCTTGGGACCAGGAGTATTTATGATATAAGGACTTCACAGCCATTTGCCTTGAGTGTATTGTCCACCTCCTCGAAATCTCTTTGGATGCCAATGAGTTTTCTTCTACCCACGTTATTTACTCCCACATGATGTACCGTGGCTGGAGTTTTGCAGTGTTGCATTAAGCCATTGAGTAAATGTTTGACATCACCTATTCCTGCACCTGGTAGTGTGCTGACCATAGTATGATCATTCCTATTTCTACATACTATGCGGCTGACATATCTTAACAGGGGGTTCCCAACTATAAGTACATCCTTGGGTGCTGGCCAGGTTTTAGATGGTAACTTGGTAGAATTTTGTTGTCAGCTGTCTGTGAGATGCTTCCTACCTTGGTGGAGACTGGGGGAATAATTGGCTTTTGAGGGTTGGTGACTGACAATACGGTACTTTCCACCTGCTGCTCATCCTCACTTAATATGCTGAAGCGGTTGTGCATGGCTAGGTTGCTTGCCCCTCCTATGTGCCGCCTCCCTTTGTTTGATCACTTCTGGACCAAGAACCAGTCCTCCATGACATCTGTTTCCTCCCCTGATCCTGATCCCTTAGGTGATTCACTTTTTACCACAGGTGTGCCTCCTGGATCTCCTAAGTCCCCTAGCAGTAGATTGGGGCCTTCATGAGTAATTTCTACAGCTGTGTCAATGAATTCTTCTAATAAGGTGATGTCTTTTTGTATTTGTACCCTCTTTTGGAGTGACTCAATTTCTTTATATAACACTGTAATTAATTTGCATTTGTCACAAATAAACCCATCAAGCAGTTCCCCCGCTATATATATAAAGCAGTCTGCATAAACTTTCATGTGCTCCATATTAAATCCCAATGAAGTTGCACCTGATGTACTGTAGAATGCTTGTTTAAGCTTCAATACCTATTTAGCACTGTTATATCATAAGTCTTGCACAGATGTTTACCTGGAATATGGATCATCTACTATCTGTTGGTGTTGTGCCACAGTACCCCAGCTGTCCTCAGTGGACACAGCTGACACATGCTGACTGTACTTGTCTCTGCACTCGTCTCCATGCATGGAACTGAGCACTTGCCCCACTCGCTTTTGGCACCTCTTTTCAAGGGGCCAAAACCAGAAGCATCTGCCCCCTTAACTTCCGGTTTCATGATCACAATAAAACAGTACAAATGGTTTATTTATACTTATTGAGACACACAAGGTGCCCCTATATCCCCTTGTCACACTGGAACTATTGGCAACCCTATCCATCATCTGTGTGTTCAAGTACGGATTACCTGAGTTCAGTGGACCTCCAGCCCACCTGAATCCCACAATGCTCTGCTATGCAGGAGCCTCTCGGGTGGCTATGCTGGTCACAAACCCCACCAGTTGCCTAGGATACGTCCAGGCAGATGTCTTTTCTCTCTCCAGAGAAATGCTCTGTAATGCATAAAGATAATTAAAAACATCCACAGGAGAGATTTACACAGTGTGCAGCACTCCCCTATGAACAAGCCCCTTCAATATATTTTTGTTCACCGTAAATCTCCCATCCTACTGACCAGACCCGACCCTAGCACTTAGCTTCTGAGATCTGAAAGTTCAGGCTCCAAAGTAGTAAGCCTGCAGACTAAGGCTTCTACACAGGTTCCATGACATCCATATTCTCTCACTTTATAGCACCCCACAAATCATTAGTATCCCCTACCACTAGTAAGGATGGGCATCCCCTATGTCTAGGGGTATAGGGTGGCACCTCTCATGAAAGGAGCAACTGTCTTACATCATAGAGACTAGTTCCTTCACCTTTTACATTGCTACTTCAGGTTGGTGACGATGGGGTTGGGGCAACTTAACCATATACTGGGGCACCTTTAAACATGATACCACAAACAAACTGAATTCCAGATATTGAGCTGGAATCAAGCTGGGCATATTTATTAGGCTGTAAGATGGTACACAGCACTAAGGGCATATCGCGTTCCACTTCAATCTTCATTTCAATTCTCTAATCACAGTTCTCACTGCATTACACTATACCATGCTGTGTTCGCTGGGATCCAGATCTCCACCACCATCTTCCCAGGATCATCTACACTCTTCTAGTTCCCACACACTTGCTGCTATGTTTTCTCCCTTTATCTAAGGGATATTGCTATTATATTTCACTGAATCCATATCGAAGTACATATTAGATTTGTGCATATAGTCCCTAACCTCCAGTTAGGGGTCCCTGGAGCCCTAGCCCTCCCAAGATGATCTGTGCAATGGCACTCTCCTAGACAGGGCAAGCACTTCCCTGAGGGTAAATCTGCACCAGCACATATCTCTCGGTACCCATGTAAGACAACATTAAGTAAAACAAGTCAGACTATGATGATACTGCTGCATCTGATTGATTAGTTGGTCTGGCTGTGCCTGCCCCCCACTGATAGTTATTCTGATAGCCCTAGTGGCCCAAAGAACAGGCTCCCATGCCTGGTCCCATCCCAGAGATTAACCAGCTCCAACTCTTGCCAGGTTCCCTCCTCCTGAGGGCCATTCTTTTGGCTCCTGTGCCAGGAGGATCTACATTACTGTACCTGGAGTTTTCTAATTTACTACAGGCAGCTTTAAGCAAATGTGCCCTTTTTCAAATGGTGCTCTTTTTCAAGCAATTTCATGACAGCAGTGGATCCTGACAGATCTTGGTGACCTCTGTTGAAGGATGGACCTCCAGAACTCCTGGTCGTGCCATGCTGGTCTCGATCTTTTGGGACCTCGAGGAAAACTCCTATTATGCTTCATCTCCCAGTTGTGCCTGCTGGTGTTGCTCTGAAGACCTCATCAGGGGGTCAGCACCACCCAGACCCAGGGACCTGCCATCATCAATGGGCCTGCAGACCCTCTGACACAGTTGCAGCTGGACAGCCAGGGTCCATCTTTCTCCAGATATGGAATTTGATAACTAATTTTTCTTGGGCTTGCCTCCCCATCTTATAGAAAATCGGGAAGTGCAGGACCACACATATTTATGAAAAAGTTTCCCACATCTAGCTGAGCCAGAACACTCTGTACACAAACACCTGTCTCCAAACAATATCCCCTCTAGAAGACAACTCTCAGGGTCACTTTTAACCCTTTGAGAGCCCTCAAGTAACCAGCCTCAAATTGAATGAAACATAGAAACATTTCATCCCATCTTTTTATGGCATGGTCAGCTTGACACAATTTTCTGAGCCTTCCCATAGCTCCATGGCTTGTTGGCAGCCATGGTCCTCACCACCATTTCTCCATGACCTCCACTATTGCCAGTTGTTCCTCAGTTTTCTTCTCATCCAACTGGGGCTCTGATTGGGTCACTGTGGTGCCTTCTGTTGGCATTTGACTAAAGGCCCCTGGTGCAGTAGTACAGTGCTTGGGAGGGGACGTAGATGCTCTCAATGGTAATTGGGTAGGAATGACTGTAGATTCCTCCTCAATTATCTCCTTGATCATCACATCTGCTGGTTCTGGTTCCAATTCTTTTTTGGGTTCTGACTTGACCTCTAGCTCAACAGCCTAGCTGCTGTCCATCTTCTTCTGTGGACCAGGCAGAGGCGATTGGGGACTGACCTCTGGGCAGGCCATAAGGTGGGTACTATGCCAGTGGGGGAGTCCATGCAGTCAGTGGGGGCCTTCAGGCCTGGTGAACTGCTGAACCTGTCTAGACTGGCATGCTGACATACCTCTGACCACAACCCATTCTCATTAGCTGGCTGGCCAGACCCCATGCTGAGTGCAAAATCAACCAGAGAGGAAGACCAGGACCACCTCCAAGATCACACCTGGTTACTGATAGACTGGTCAAGCCTTACCCCCCGCATCCTAGTGGCCACCTCCTAGACCCTGGCTGACTCATCAGAGGCACACCTCTCCAACTATGCTGGCCTTTGGCTCAGATCCATTCTGATTGTCTGTGGGTTGGCTGAGGCCTTGAATACTTCTGGTGGCTGGTCAAGTACTGGCTGGACAGAAGTGGCTGCTATACAGTGGCTGCTTTGTTCAGGGACCCATTGTTCAAGCATTCCTCTGGGGAACAGGGTGCAGTCACTTCTTTTGGTCCCAACATGGCATAGTCATAATACACTACACACTTTTATTGTCCACATTTTACTTGGATGCCCAAAACTGCAGTTCCAGTACCCTATCGATGACACATTTGTTAACAAACCTCATGACCTGTGGTCTTGCTTTCTAGGAACTTTCCAGGGCCTGTGTATGCTGAGGGCTCTCATCTGTTGATGACACAGTCCAGTATCAAGTCATGTACTGGTTTCTTATGTTGGTCCCCACTCCTGTCAGACCTGACTTTTTTTTTCAGTTTGCAAAACATTCAGTTTAAAATAGCTTTACCACATGCACACCAGAAGTTCGCCACAATTACTGAAATTTTACTATTACTATCTTTCCCAATCTGATTGCTGATCTGGATCCTCTTTAGTTGAATTAGATAGTAACTGAGGTGAATTCCCAGTGGGCAGATTCCTGGTAGGAGTCCTCAGTCCTGGTTTCACTTTAAAGGTGGGCAGGCATTGAAGATATTGGTTACCTCGTCTGGAAAACTGTAGTTGGGGTTATGGAGTGATCTGGATGGCCTATGACCCCTAAGGAGCAGGTGCTGCAGCCACAGCCAGTTGCGGATTTCCACTGTTTGCAAGGGTATGTCAGAAGAGTCTGAGGGCATACTATGGTTCGGTGGTCTTTGTTTTGAGCCCAGCCTTTGCTTTGGTTCCAGTGGGCCATCTTCCTAAATCACGGTGTCCCTTTACAAATCTTTGTGCTGCATCTGCTTCATGCAAGCTGCCTCTCACAGACTCAGCCACTGTGCAGGCCCTCATCTAGACTTGCTCCATTGCATAACATAGGGGCTTCCAGGATTCAGGTGCCAGTCACCAATGCTGCCTTAACAGAATAGCAAATGGAGCAATGTCCTGGGGTCCTGAGCTCTGGGAGTCCCTTGTCCTCCCTTAACAAATATTCCTTTTGTATTTTATTTTTTTCGACTGTGCTGGGACCAGCTGACCCCTTGGTTTCATGGCAGGATTGCCCCCCTCCCACACACATGCATGTGCTGCCAATAACTTTTTAAAAAAAGATGTTCTCCTTTTCTTAGCTGATGTCCATGACCGTCCATTGCTAGGAGATGGTGGAAACCCAATTGCGAATGTGTGCAGGCATAGCACAGGCTGCCATGAGGTGAGAGGTCAGGTTGTTCATTTGAAGGGGTCTTGCAGAGTCAAAGCCACACCAGTGGGAAGGGAATTGAATCATCAAGTCAGACTGATTGTCATGGACAGTCACATCACTGGACACTAACTTCTGAGAGAGGAGACCCACTGGAGATGAGTCATTGCCTGCCTGAGACAGTCTCACAATTAAGATCAGCTAGCGAGGCCAACTGTTCTGGTGTCTATGTGAGGTGGTGGGACTAGGGAGAAGTATGTGGAGCAAGCAGCGGCTCAGCTGCAGGCTGAGCTGCAGAGAGACAGACTGGACAGGACTGGAAACTCATGTTGGGGCCTTCAGGCTTGGCAGTGTGTCACTCCTGGCTGCTGGTCATGTGGCAGTGCTGTTGCATAGCAGAGTAGAGCAGTGGGATGGTGAGTCTGACTGGTAGGCATAAATAAATAAATACTGTATTCCTCCCAGTTCATGTATTGATATTATCTGAGCACTTGCACCTAATGAAAAAATATGTGAGTGAGAAAGGTTTACAATTACAACTGTAGAGTCTGTCATGTCACTCATGTGAGGAAAAGCATAAGAGATGTACGTAATGATAATGAATAAGGAGGCTAAACAGACTCCTTTATACCGTAGTAGGATGCCAAGGCAGCTATCAGGGATGCATACCACCAGGATTCAGCTGCAAAACCTACAGCAGATTGGGGGAGTGGGGACTCAGGCTCAGTGTTGTTGGTGGTAGTGTCTGTAATGGGACCAGGAACCATCTTGACTAGAAAGGCAGCTGTAGGATTTGCTAGTACTTGGGAGTCACTCAAAGGCCCACCCCCAACCTACCTGGAGGGGCCTTCAGCTTGAAAATGCCCAGGGACCTTTTCAGTCTTAATCCAGTCCAGCCAATCATATGATGCCATTCTAATTTTTGATTACATGAGCCAGCTACTCCTTTCACAGACAGTCCACATCTAGTCCATAAGCTGTGAAAATAAATGCAGATACATTTCTTCTTACAGGTATCAAAACATCTGGGCCCACATCTCAATAGTTTCTTAATCAATATGCCCCAAATAAATTTTAAACAGTGCAAGAAGTCTCAGGGTACCCGGTGCATGGTGCACCCTAAAACCCCCATCCCCCACATCCCAGAGGAGCGAGTCCCTATATGCAGGGGCCAGGCACTTCCTGTGTCTTAGGGTATATGGTAGCATCTCTACCCAGAAAAGCAACCACCTTACACTACAGACTCCGAATACCTTCACCTTTTTCCTTGCCACCTTGGGTCTGGTGTGATGGGTTAGGGGTACTTCAACCATACACAGGGGCACCATTAAACAGGAGGCCACACACAGAGTTCCAAGCTTGAAAATTGGATCAAACTGGGTGTGTTTATTAAGCTGTAAAGTGGCACACTGCACTAAGGGCATCTCCCTTGCCACTTCAATCTTCTTCATTTCAATTCTCCAGTCATAGTACTCATTACATTACACTATACCATGTTTTGTTCACTGGGATACAAATCTCTACCCCTGCATCTTCCAAGGGCCTATCTACCCTGCTCTAGTTCCCACACAAGTGGAACCAGGATTCCTATCTTGATGTAAGAGCCATGCTATTATATATCATTGGATCTATGTTCAAGTGCATTTCAGATTTACTCATATATACCCTAACCTCCCTGATGGGGTCCATGTAGCCTTGGTGATCCCAAGACCGTTTGCTCAAGGGTCACTCTCCCAGACAGGGCAGATACTTTCCTGAGGAAACATCTCTGTGAGCACTTGTCTCTCTGTGGCCATGATGGAGAATGTTAAGTAAAGCAAGTCAGACTATGACAAGAGTACTAAATTTAATGGATTAGTTGGTCCAGCCTTGCCTACCTCCCTTCAACAGTTACACTGATAGCTGTAGTGATACAAAGAACAGGATCCCATGCCTGGCCACCTTCTGGGGAATTACTGACCCCAACTCTTGCCAGACTGTCTCCTCCTGAAGACCATTCATTCAGCTTCTGTGGCAGGGAGATCTTCGCTACTGTACCCAGGGTTGTCTACTTCTCTACAGAACAGCTTTAACCCAAGGATTACTAACAAATGTGTCCTCTTTCGGACAGTGCTCTCGTTCAAGCAATTTCATGGCAGGAATGGATTCTCATGGATCCTGGTGATCTCCCTTTAGGGGTGGCCCACCACAAGTCCCAGTGGTACCATGCTGGTCTCCATCTTTTTGGACCTTGTTGCTCTCTTCAGGGATGCTCCATTCTCCCATCTGTGACTGCTGGTGTTGCTCCAGAGGCCTCATCAGGAAGCAGTACCAGCAGGACCCAGGGACATTGACACCATCCCTTGGCCCACAGACCCCCTGACTCAGTCCAGCCAGAGACTCTAGAACTAACTGCCTGGGTTTGCCTCCACTGCTTATAGATAATTGGGGAGGGCAGGACCATGCATATTCTTGACAGAGTTCCCTGCTTCTAGCTGAATCAGAGCACTCTGTACACAAATGCCCAGACATCCTGTCTCTAAACAATATTCCCTCAAAAGGACAAGTATCAGGGTCAGGCTTAACCCTTTGATTACCCTCTAATAACCAGCCTCAAACTGAATAAAGAGAGAGGCTAGTTATACTAACAGTTTTAATCCACAGATCTCCTGTATTACAGTGGTTGCAGAGACTGAATGACATTCTAGTTTTTCTGAAAACAAGCCTAGGGGTGTGTGTGTGTGTGTGTGTGTGTGTAAGGTCATGCATAAAGAGATAAAGCTGATGGTAAGGCTAAAACTGAACTTTATGAATTGCAGATGGCATGGGGAGAGGGGTCAGTGTACAGGGCATTTGGATATAGAACCCAGAAATTCCCAGTTTAACAGTTTGTTCTTAAAAGTGGGATCTTTAACTTTCAATAAGCTGTCGAAGGTGGGGCAGATTTAGAAGGATTCATCTAGGAATAAAAGTATGGTGGATGGTCCATGAGCATAATTAGTGGGGGAGGTAGCATAGCTGCTTAGCAAGGAGACAGAGGGGATTTATAGACAAAATTATTTACAGGAGCTTATAATGTAAATTATTTTCAATTTTCAGAGATCATATCTGAATTAATGGGGTGAGTGTTGTACTGATTAAGCAAGATTTCATGCCAGATAAAGCCTCAAAATCATTTTTAATCCATCAGGAATTCAACGGCTTATGGGAGCCTCAGTTGCCCCAGTCCCCCAGTCTATTTGGTTAACATGAAGGACCCTAAAACTCTTACTGCACAGTATAATCTAGGCCTAGAATAAACAACAAAAATTGGAAAGTAAACACTATTTCAAAATACATGGTAATGTGGAAAATATTTTACAGTATTCCATTTTGGCTACCATAAGTCCAGGGTACTCAGGGTCCACTTCTCCTTATGCTGAGGGGGCCAACCTGGGTTTATTTGGTTGCAGGACAACTGGGTGTTCACTAAGGTGATGTGTTGTCTCCAGCTGGGGAATTATATGGGATACCTGTTGGCACTCAGTGATTTGCCCACAGGAAATAATATGGATTCCCCCACGCACACAGTATCCCCACACCATAATGAAAATGACAAAATAGCAACACCAAACATACCAGAAGTACAAAACAATAAATAAATAAGAGCAAGCGCAAGTGGACAATAGGGAAAAATGGGAGCAAATGGAGTAGCAGTCAAATGAATGTACAGTATACTTTTATAACTGTATATGCTCCCTCCAGTGCCCACCCTTGGCACTTCCAGGGTTCACCCACATTGGTGTATGAAGAACCTTCATGCTATCAATGAGGGTGCAGCCAAAAGATCACATGGTAGGTGAGCACCAAGGAACTGGTCACCCACCACCAGACCACACACAGTGTGTGCATGATTTTCTGTGGTGGGCTAAGCTCCCCAACCCTGCACACTCCCTACTGTTTTATAATCACCTCCCCACCCACTGCCCTGTATCAGGGAGGTGGCGACCATAGTGTTGCACACCTCAAACTTTCAATCAATCACATTGTGGGTGCCCTCTTTAGCATGCCCACATTACAGCACCCTAATTATGGTTTCCCATTAATGGTATGCGGACTCCCAGAACCCCAGGATAGTTGCACTCTGCTTTACCCTTGCAAAGGCCTTGATAGATCTTGTGTGCCATTGCAATATGTAGCTAACTGGGCTGGAGCATTGGCTATCAGGACTGGTAGACATACAAAAGGCACAAAACACCAAGGGCTAGAGTGACACCTCTATGTATTGCATCTAGATCTAGGCTTCCTCAAGGTGCGGTGGTAGTTGGCAAGCACAAGTATTTAAATGCACTAAATTAATTGATAGACTGACCACAGTGCAAATTCTCATGAAAAATGTGAAAGCAACAAAATAGTGTAGAGATTTATAGTGCAAACATGTTGTATAATTGAATGGCACAAACCCACTAAAATTAAGACCCTGTTGCACTTAGGAGCAGTAATACCCTGACAAACACAATCTTTATTCCTCATATTGATTCATGAGGACACTACATAATGCAAAAGGGGAGTGCAGAATTTAAATACGTTTGGCACCAAACATGGAGAGAAAGCAGACGTAAACTGATCTGCCAAGTCTGTACTTCTTCAGGTTATTTAATAATTAATGCAGCCCAATATTGGTATTCCCTCCAACTTTCATTTTCTCACAAATAAAACTCATACTAGTGTTTGCAGTTCTTAATGCAATTTGAAGATAAAGGAAATATGTTTAAATATATGAAAATGGTAATTCTAAAGCACTCTGGAATACTTTAAATATATTACTGTGAAAGTCAAATAAGTCATCTAATATTTCTGTAGAGGTTGAGGGACATTCGATTAATGACCCTAAAAAGATTGCTAATGCTTTTAATACACATTTTGCTAACCTTAAAAAATAGAGACTAGTGAATGATGTCCCAAATCCTGACTTGAAAGAAGTCTTTGCTGAGGGGAGGGCCAAATTACAGTATAAAGGAATTACCAAGTTTTATTTTCACATTTTATCACCAACTGAAGTTCAGTCATACATTAATAAGATGGATCCTAAACCAGGAGTCACATGATGCCTTGAAGCTAGAGGCTGCATAAACTCCTTGCTTTCACTTTGCCAGCTCAGTTTCAGGCTCAAACACACTTTTAGGCACAATTTAATTGTTTAAATAAGCTTACCACCTTTCTTCTGCATTCTGGTTGGTGAATTGTGCAGGCAATAGTGAAGTAGGAATCAGGATGGATGCAGAGATCAGGCAGGCCCAGCCAGCCCATACGCCTCCCACCACTCCGGAAAAGAGTGCCAAAAAAGCCAAGGCTCAAGCAACCTCCTCGGGGCATGCTTCTACTCACACAGTGCCACCCCTTAGGAAGAGTGATTTCTTGCAGAGAAGCTACCCCTTAAAGATTTTATGAAAATGGTTTCCGAAGACCTCAAGACGCTGAGGGCAGATTTAAACAGTACAGAGAGGAGGGTGAGGGATGTTGTAGCCAGAATTACCTCGTTGAATGTTTGGAGAGAGAAAACAGATCCTGAATTAGTGCAGCTGAGGCAAAAACTCAGTATAATGAAGAACAAGCTGGAGGATCTCAAGGGAAGAAGCAGGAGAAACAATATTGTTGTTTTTGGATTCCCTGAGGAGTCAGAATCTACAACACCTGTTTTATTTGCTCAGATGATGTTAAAACATATAGTGGGGCCTTCCCCTAATCACACTTACTATATTGTGGAAAGGGCTCACCACTCGCTATGCCCTAAACCTCCACCAGGGGCACCTCCTTGACCATTTATCCTGGAGCTCTTGAATTATCTGGCTAAAAGCATATCTTACAGAAATGCAGGAGTCTGGCAGAGATCTCCTGGGAAGGACAGCATCTCCAAATTTCTCAAGATTTACCCATGGTAACAAGACAGAAAAAAGCTACATCTCACCCTATAATTGTCAAGCTCTTGGTGACTACCATCACATTTAAAATGCTATATCCAGCTAAGCTGCAAGTTTTAAAGCCAGTCCGGTGGCACTGATGGTTGAGTCGCTGGATGCCACACCTTCTGCCACACCGGCGGCCCAGGTTTGGGGTCGGGCTCAGGTTGTCGGGGGTCAGTGGGGTTGGGGACAGATTGAGCGCCCTAGGGCTGCTCTTCTTCCCGGGGGGGGTTCAATCTGCCATAGCTCTGACAACCCCTGGCAGAAGCTGGGGGCACTGCAGAGCTTGGCTGCAACATTGAAGGGGATTGGAGCTTCAGCAGATGTTCTCCTGGTGCATGTGGGAGCACACGCATGCAGGGCTGGACGTCATTGCATGTCCAAGCTCCAGGCGAAAACCAAGAAAAATCCTCCTACCATTGGGTGAGGTGACTGTGAACATCTGCAGATCTGACCATACACCCAATGCTGGCCAAGTCTCCAGTTCTCCCTGGGGACTGAGGCCTCTTTGTGGGGCCAGGGTAGCCCAGACCTCCCTTACCTGATGCAGTAATCAGGGATCAGTTCAGGCAGGGGGTTGGGTCAACGAACCTCAGATGGGATCCTGAGAGATGCCCCGAAGGTAGGGAGTATAAACAGAGTCTAAAAAAATGAAAAAAAGCTGCAAGTTTCATGCAAGAACGCTTAGCATTCATTCGAATCAGTGGAACAAGCCATGGCACAGCTTCAATCTTTGTTACCCCAACTTTTTGCTAAAACCTGAAAGTCTAAGGTTTGGCTGATGGTTTTCAGCTGAGGTCACCTACCTTGGGATCATCTTTGTTCTGACTGATATGTTTTGATATGGAGACCCAATATCATAAGCTTACTCACTGGCATGGCTGTATGGACATTTCTTATGCCCCATAAGCTCTTTGGGGATACTTTTTAAACTTTGCATCCAGTTTACTTTGGCCAGTTCTTGGACCTTGGACTTAAGTGTTCATTGCCATAGGGGAGCAGTTTTGTGGATTCTGATAGAGGTTACTCCCTTCAAACTACTGATAAGGGCTGGACCCTTTTTTTCTAAATCAAGTATATGGGAACATATTAGTGGGATTGGGAGTGTTGCTTATTATGATACCCCACTGTCTACTTCACCCCCTTTTTTCCCACCCACTCTAATAAGGGGTTTATTGTAAAGGGTGGTTGCTGCCTGCTGTGTTAATTGTTAGATTGCACTGTTAATTATGTGTTTGAAAAATGTTTTGCATAGTTTTGTTGGTCAGAGGGCTGAGGATGGGAACGGGGAGGTTTTTTGGGAGCAAGACTGCAGTTGGGGCTGACATGAGCTGAAACACAAGGGTTTTTCCCTCCTAAAGGAATGGTTTATTTTCAATGCAGTTTTCCTGGTTATTTAAAGAGGAGGAGAGAAGGGGAAGGTGGAGAAGTTAAGGGGGTACTAGCTAAGACGGTTTTGGTTCTGTTGGGAAGTCTTGTGGATGGGGTGGGGTGGGGGAGTTGGGATTATTCAGGGTTTTGGGATTGACCTTACTCACTTGTTTGTCTTTTTCAGAACATACCCTTTTTTTCGATTAAAGGACATGGATCTGGTTCTGGCTTTATCAACAAATGAGTAACCCTTTGATGTTTTCTTCCTGGAATGTGAAAGGGGCCAGGGCTTCCACATTTGAAACAAGACTAATGATTGCACATAGTTTTCTGTTCTCCCTCATTGATTATGGTTCTGTTTATATATTCTTTTTCAACTGATAAAATGCTTAGTAAATTAAAAACCACTTATCATAATATTATTCATTTGTAACTGGTTTAGGAAAAAGGATGCATCATTTTCATCTGTATAGGTCCGTGGTTTTTTTTTTTTTCCTTTTTTGATAGATTTAGATTTAGGCTATTAATTTTTTTTTTGCATAAAATTCATTTAGTTTTCTTTCCAGATGTCATTGCTAGTTTATTCCCCAAATTGTGTAATAATATGTCTACTAGATCTCAGCATTTATTGAATACAAAAGAAGGCTCAGCACATGAATTTTCAGTGACAATCTGGTGCAATTTTATTTCATCAGGGTGCCCATGAGAGACCAAACCCTGTACTTCAACCCTCAAGTGGGTCTTCCTTTAGGGCAGATCTATGGAGCTCACAAACATGATAGGTTTTTATATGAATAATTAACTAAAGAAACAGTGCTCCCAGGTGAAAAATATTCAGTGAAGACATTCAATAAATAAAAACAATTGCAAAAAAAGTCAGTAGAAAAACATTTTCAGCTAATGACATGTAATACTGTGTGTTTTATGTTTTAAGTAATCCATTTTGGTATTATTTAAATTTAATCATGTCTAAGTGCATAAGCTCGCTTAAAAAGATTCAATCCAACAGGTACTGGAAAATAGTTTTCCACTTTGTTTTACACTAAACCATCTCAAATAAATATTTATGAATCTGAAATCACAGATGCATTTGAAAAATAACAAAACAAACTGCTAAACTAAAGTCATTCATAGAAGGTCACGCTCTGCTGCAAAAGGTCACCTATTTTATTGAAGTGCATATTGGTTCATTTCCCAGTAATAATATTGCAGCATTTGCTCTCATAAACAATAATTATAAAAACAATAGAAAAAAAGGAAAAGAAAATGCTCAAAGACAAAGGAATAGTCAACATACCAAGAATGGAATTAATGCTAAGGGATCAGAATCTTCTTAGAGGGTGGGAATGGGGGGGGGGTGGAAAGAGGAAATAAATGCTTATTACTGAGAGAATCACAGAACTGAGGACTCAAAGCAAATGCTTAAAGATGTAGAGGAAAGTTATATGAATAAAAGGGGGGGTCAGAACAAAAACAGGAAGCAAGGAACATATTAAACAGAGGGAGAATATGGTGTTGTGGTTAACACTTTCCTTCAACAAAATATCTGCAGCTTAGTGAATCTGCAATTAATTTATTTTCCAGGATACAAAGATTGTATTCTGAGGTGAATAAAATTAAGTATAAAATGCTGGGATGGCCTATTCCATTTCCAATGTAGTAAAGGGCCTGATCTGTGCTCCGTGGGCATGCAAACGTAGCTCTCACATTCCTTTTTCAGATATTGGGGTATAGAACATGCCTAGAAAAAGATAGAAAGAACAAAAACATTAATTTCATACAGTTTTAAATGTAGGTGAAAATTCACAATCATAAATTCAGTATTAGATTCCTTTTACAGATAAGGTGTGAAATCTATTTCTTCATTAAGGCCTAATGAGATTGCAGTATCCAATGTTATGATTCACTTAGTCTCTTTTTGCGACAGTGTGTTAACTCTGTTTCCCCCCTCTTGGATGTCTAGAGACATGTTCAAGAACATTAAATTTGAAACAATCTGGTTTCCCATTGTGACATTCTAAGAAATGAGCACTTTTTAAGTTATAGATGTTGGCATTAATTATGACCCTCACATGTTCTTGTATCCTTTGCTTGGCTGATCTAGTAGTTCTACCTACATAAAACGTAGGGCAATTACACTAACACACACATATATAACAAATGGGATGGTACAGGTAATGAATTGATGGATTTCAAAATGTCTACCTTCCTTGTTAAACACCCTGCCTATGAGGGCAAATTGACAGATGTTACATCTGCCACACTTATGAAAGCCATTTGGTTTATTTTTAAGCCAGTCAGATTTCTCCGGTGGTTCAACTGTCTCCACAAAATGATTATGTGTGAATCTCTCACCTATGTTAGTATCAGTGGCTCAGCAGGTAGCACACTCACCTCTGAGGCCAGGAGATCAGAAGGCTGTGGGTTCTATCCCCATACCAGGTACTTGGGTTAATATCCCAATACTGACACTGCAGTTCAGCAAAGGGGGGTCTGCACTCCTGAGGTGCTGTCTTTCAAATTAGACATTAAACCAAGATCCCATCTGCCTGTTCAGGTGGATGTTGAAGATCCAGCATTTCTTAAAATGAGTAGGGGAATGTTTTGAAAAAGAAAACATATCAGAATTCATACACAGGGGTATAAATCATTACACACCCTTTAAAATCACAAATGTCAATAAGCTAAACAAAATTACAACATCTTTCTACTATACAGAGTTAAATAACAAGAAAATAACAGACAATTTGAAACATTAAATTGTATCAGTCAACATCCAATCACAGTTTTTCCACAGTCTATGAGATGTTGCTGGAGACAATGATTTTTTTTTCAGAAGCATGTATGACTTGTATGTCATTCAAAATCTGAGTCAACACTTGAGTTGCCATATAACTTTTCTGTTGCATAAGAAAAGTGCATCTAGTTTGCCACAAATAATACCTGCTTAGTGCAAATAGCAATCGTAAAGTGCTAGAGTGATATTTTTGAAAATTGAAGGGATAAATTCCATACACCAGAACTTCATACATGATACTTGTAATATGCTTATCTTCCATTTATGAAAAAAGTGTTTCCAGAAAACTTGACTAGAAGGACAGTCAATCAAGAAATGGGACAGAGTTTCCAAGACTTGTATACATGAAGCTCTTGGGCATATTCTTTCATCCATTGATTTGTGTTTTAAAGTATTATCTACACCTTAACAGCCATGGCAAGAAAGCCAGGAAACATCCCAAAAGTATGTAGGCAGCCTGGAATCCATTAATTGTAAAAAAAAAAATATCCCTGAATCTAGCTGCCTACCCTGTGAATCAAAAAAGAGGAATATTTGAAAAAGCAGTACCTAAAATGGTCTGATAAAGTTGTTTACTAGAGACAGATCGTATTCGAGTATATGATATATTCCATTGGTGAAATCTGAGAAAAATCAGAACTAAAAAGGATGGAATCCCAAATTTCCTGAAATTCCTGAGAATCTCAAGATGGACTGTTACCAAACATGCAACAAAGGAGATAGTGAGATATGCAAAACCGAAAACCATATGGGAAAGTTTAGCTGCAACAAGGAGACTATATAATGTATAACGGAAAAGCTAAGGAAGAATACTATTGGATTTAGCATACGGACCCCTCCATGACAATAATCTAAGTATGTAACATTCTGCTTCACTGGATTCAAGTGGCTCCCCCAAAATCCTTGAAAAAAATATTATTTATCCATGCATCCAATGAAAATGGTACAGGAAAAATAGTTGCTGAATGTAAAAACAGAGGAAGAATGCAAGTTTTTAATAAATAAACACTTTTTCTTTTAGCTATTATCCGACCTCTCCAGGAGTTCACTAATGTGCAAGTTCTATCTGCAGTTTTTGTCCTGTTATAAAGGGCATCATCTGAGCTCCCAAAATACAGACCCAAAATTTTAATGGGTACAGTGGCCACTTGAATATTATCAACTGTAGTACTGGGAGCCAGAGAGGAAGCTGGGAGGTGACTAGCATGGCTTTTACCAAAATTCAGTCAAGACCCCAATGCTTGTTCAAATTCCAAAATAACATCCGTCAAATCAGTATCACAAAGTGCTGGAGTGGTGCAAATGCAGATATTGTCCGCATATGCACATACCACCGGTGCAGTTAAGCCTGTGAGAAAAATTACCTTAGGGATAGTCGGGTGTTGTAGCAGTTTCTTAAGGAAAGGGTCAATCTGAAATACATAAAGGATGGGACTTACAGGACATCCTTGTCGAGCACCTTTTCTACCAAGGAAAGGGGTAAACAGGGCACGGTCAGTGTAGGGCTGAATCCATGCAGTATTATAGAGCAGTCTGATTCAGGATACAAATTGTTTTGGTATATGGTAATGTAAAAGGATTTCAAACATGGTGTTGTGATCCACCTAATTGAATGCTTTCTCTTGATCGAGTGAGATCAAAGTGACTAGCATGCTTCCTGAACTGGTTGATATGGGGTCTCTCAGTAAAATTAAATTATGAAAAATAGACCTATGAGGTATTGTACAGGTTTGGATTTCTGTAATCACCTGCTCTGCTATAGAAGTTAACCTTTTTAACAAATTGGAAGTAAAGATTTTATAATCTACATTTAATAAACTGAGAGGTCTCCAATTTCGTATATATGTCTGCTCTCCTTTCTTGAAGAGTGAAATCATAATTGCATTTGAAGAATTCTTTGTAACAGAGTTTGTGTCCAAAATACTGTAGCATTAAAGACTAAAGTCAAAAAAGGGGCAAAAAAATGTATATATGTTTGATATACAGTAACTCTGCAGTGAGTCCATCCCACCCAGGAGATGTACACTTTTTCTGATGTAGAATTGCTTGTCTAGTTTCTTCAACAGAGATAGGGGCAGTAAGTAAATTTAATTGACCTATGGGTACATTTGGGACCTGGATGTCTTCAAGAAAGGTAGAATGTGCTGATGCAAAAGAATGGGAACTAAAAGACCCTTCCAAATATGTTTGAACAATCTGTTTTATGTCTGTTAATGAAGAATGTAGTGACGTGGTACCAGTGTCTTTAAGGGAGTCTATATGTGAGGCCAAAATTGTGTCTGAACAGCTATTAAAGATATCTAAAGAAGGTTTGGTGCCTTGAGTATCATACTAGGCTTCCAGCTTGAGAGAGAGAGAGAGAGAGAGACCAATTATATTAGTACTGTTCCAGCTCAGCTTTTAAAGCCCTAATCTGTAATGAGTAATCTATATTGGATTCATATGCTCTAGAGATAGTGTTTAGTGACTTCTATCTAAGGCCTAGATACCTCAAATATGCATTTAGAGATTTTTATTTAGTCTGTTGGATAAAAAATGTTTTTAAATCAGCCTTTGTGTCTGACTACCATTAAAGGGGAGAAGAATATACATCAAAGCTTGAGAGTCTAGCTCGCAAGAGAGCCAGGCATAAGACAGGCACCCTGGAGTCAGTCAATAACAAATTATTTAACTTCCATCTAGAGCGGGGTTTCAGGGGATAAGACACAGAAGCCAATGAGCATGTGAGGGAGATGGCCAGATGGTCTGAGGTCTCACAAGGAAGCACCTTAGCTTGTTGTGCAGTAATATTCTGAGATAAAAAAATATAATCTATATGGGTAGCATACCTGCCCCATAGTATGTTTTTGCTCCACATTTCTGTACTGCACAATATTCATCTATAAGAGATGCAGCTTTTATAACTGCATTTAAAGTAGCCATGTCCCAAACAACTTCTGTGTTGCTCCTTCCCCATTCAGTCACTGAAAGATCACAGTTAACGCCCCCCCCAAAAGAACACATCTGTTTGTGAACAAAAAACGCTGAAGCTGCTTGAATAAATCTGTCCTAGAAGCAATACTTAGTGGAGCATAAACGTTTACAATACTCAAACTCATTGTTTTGTATTTACAATCCACCAAAAGGGTTCTACCCAGAAAAATGGCTACTAACCTAGACAAGTGAAACTGAAAATTAGAAAATAATATTCCAACCCCATCGCATGTGTCTTCACCATGTAACCAGAATGAAGCTCATTTAGACCAACCAGATTTCACTTGTGAGAGCCCAAACCTAGATTTTAACCTTGTATCCTGTATAAGAAGGACATCATGCTGTTTATCTGCTAAAAACTGCAATGTATACACCTGTTTATGAAAAGATTTATACTGCATACATTCAAAGTAATATAATGAAGGGTGATGGCAGGGAATGACATCATAGCCAGAAAAATAAGAGCTAAATTATCCCACATATTCAAGTGACGGGGGAGACACCCCTGATTTCCTCCTAGATGGAGGAGGATCATATTGAGATCCTGAAGAGTAATCCATTTTTGAAGAAGAGGCGTGGGAAGAGTCTGAGTTTCCATCATCATTGTCCTCAGTGTCTCCCCATTGCCGTCTTTCGGCCAGAGCTTGGTATCTATTCCATGTAGTCACAGGTTTTCTGGGGGAGTGACTACCAGATTTCCTCTTTCTCTTTCCTTGGCAAAAGGGAATGTGGGGACATAATTGAGATCTTTAGTGTTCAGTATTCTGTGAGGTTAGCTTAGGATTTTAAACAACCTGCTGTTCCTCGGGATTCTATGGAGCACAAGGTGGGGGGGGCAGATGGTGAAGTGTTTGTACTTTCTGAGTGGGCAGATATCAAGACAGGCTGAAGGGGACAGGCTTTAGTTGCTGAAGAGGTAGCTTTGCAAAGCCTTCATCTGGTACTCTGTAATACCTGATCCTGAGGGGTTCGATCCAACCTATTATGATCTGCCCAAGGACATTGCTGATACGAGTGACTTGTCTCGACGCAAAGGGTGCATCTCACAGGATTAGGACATCATAAACTAACATGCCCATAAGAAAGACACAGATTGTATCGTGGCTTGTTGCAAGTGTTGCTAAGGTGTGTCCTAGATCCACACTTGTGGAATGTTCGGGGCTACCCAGGGTAAAAATATAACCCACGATCCCTACCAATATAGAAGCTTCCAGGTAGGTGAAAAATACTCCTATCTGAGTGTTTTAATTGGACCTAGACCTTCCACCCTCCTGTCCATACTAAATCATAGAAACATAGAGTTTGACGGTAGATAAGGACTGCTTGGCCCACCTAGTCTGCCCATTTCCCTACCTAATGCATAGGCTGCAGATCCTAGTTAACCAACAGCCTACTTCCTCCTACCACCCACTAGAATTGCCTTATGTCTGTCCCATGCATTCTTGAATTCCCCTACTGGTTTTGAGTCCACTACCTCCTCAGCAAGGCTGTTCCATGTATCCAGAACCCTCTCCATGAAAAAATACTTCCTCATATTACCTTTGAGCCAACCCCCCTCTGTCTTCAAAGTGTGTCCCCTTGTTCTTGCACATCTCTTTTTCTGAAAGATGCTACACTCTTGGACTTTGTTGATTCCCTTGATGTACTTGAACGTTTCTATCATGTTCCCTTCTTCTTCCTCTCCTCAAGTGTATACATATTAAGCTTCTTTAATCTCTCTTCATATGTCTTCTATTGCAGACCCTGCACCATTTTAGTTGCCCCCCTCTGGAAAGTCTCCTTCCTGTCTATGTCCTTGCAGAGATGGGGTCTCCAGAACTGGATGCAGAACTCCAGATGGGGTCTCATCAACTGTCTGTACAGAGGGATAACAACTTCCTGTTTTCTGCTGGTGATGCCTCCTCCTATACATCACAGTATCCCCCCAGCACTCCTTGCTGTCCTCTCACATTGCTTGCCCACCTTTAGGTCATCTGATATGACTACCCCAGGTCCCTTTCCATTTCTGTTGTTGTAAGTATTTCACCCCCATTGTGTACTTTCCCCTGGATTTTTGTTTCCCATGTACATTACTTTTCTCTTCTTTGCATTGAGCCTAAGTTGCCATATATTTGACCATTCCTCCAACCTTGCCAAGCCCGTTTGTATTCTCTCCATCCCACCTTCTGTATCAACCCTGTTGCAGATCTTTGTGTTGTCTGTAAAGAGACATACTTTTCCTTCCAGTTCCTCAGCAATGCCACTTATAAAGACATTAAAGAGGACAGGTCCCAGTACTGAACCATGTGGTACCCCACTACGATGTGCCCAAAATTGGGCAAGGGGCTTCTAGTATGTTGCAGAGCTGTTTTAGCCAATACTGGACATCAGCTATGCTTGCCCCCTCATTCCTAAAAAGTAAAGTAATGATTTTAATAGTAAGTTTAGTGAGGGGATGACCAGAAACAAAGTCCAGAGTGGCGCAGTTTTTACCTGTTCATACTTTATAGAGAACCTTTCTAATGTATAGACATTTTTAAAACTTAAATCATAGAAAAGTTCCCCCTGAATGTGAATAAATGCAAACAATTCAGATGCTTTAATCCCAATTGAATCTTGTAACATATCATGTAACACAGCTCTCCTGTTGACAGCATTAGCAACATCCCCCAAAATCTTAAAATGATCTGCATTCCCGTGCTGAGCAGGTTCCCCTAGATTCAGGAATAAGTCACTTAACTTAAATGTAGAATTAGCAGTTTGTTCCCCTGTAGTAGGCACCCCAAAGGGTTCCAAACTTGCAGAAACTTCTTGCAGTTGACAGGGTTCAGTGGAAGTGAATGGTTGAGAGTTCTCAATGGGGCCCATGCCAGATTCAATATTTTGCACTGCACTTGCCAGCCGGCACTCAGCTGATTCATCTGCTCACAGATTTGTAGGGAGCTTAGTGGGAAGGACTCCAACAGGAGTTTTCTGAGAATGGACAGAAGAAACACCTGCTTTGCTGCTTGATTCCTGTGCTCCCGCAATTATTTATCTCACTGTAACTGCTTGTGGGGAGGTCCAAGGCACTCCCTCAGCCATTCAGTTCCATCCTGCTGCCCTCCGGGAAGATTCCAGTGACCATCCTGTTTCAACCACAGTTCCATCTCAATGAGTTTCCCTGAGGTGTAGAGAAGAAGAAAGATCCACTTGTAGGTCCACAGTATCAAAGATTATGTTTGAGTGTCCTGAATGTTGTAAGCCAGGTAAGGCTGCTGAATCAATACTTGCTCCTGCTGAGAAAGAAAAATCCAAAGCTTGGGACATTGCATCCTCTTGAAAGAGTTGTAGCAAAAATGGTTTGTACAACTATAACACTTGCCATAGTTTACCTTTAGTAGCTGAAGTCAGTTGAGCTATAGTAGGAATGCCTTGCCCCACATTCAATTCAGAGCTCTGCAAAGCAGTGTCTGGAATATTGAGAACTGATGTGATAATTTCCCTCAGCAAATAACAGCTGATTTTATTCAGTAGCAGAATGAGAAGTTTCACCTTTACAACTAGGAAAGTCCATGTCTGTGAACAAAGTTTCTGCACAATCCTCTCCCTCTCCTACTCCTCCGCCTCTGCCTCCTATTCCTCCTCTGGCTCCAAACTGGGCTCCTCCATCCTTGGTCACAGGAAGCAGAGCCCCCTAGTGCAAGAGTAGGGGAAGTTTCCTGGTGCCCTGGCCATATTTCTCCCCATTGACTAAAAATACCACCAACAGCTTAATCTGGTTCAAGGTCATTTGGCATTCATCTGTATCCCCCTTCCCTTGGCTTGTGCGTGAAAATAGGCTAAATTTGTTTAGTGCACATACCCGGTCAACAAAAACTAAATAAATATTCTTGCCCTTAGAAAACATCACTCTTGGTTTATCAGAAATTTCATTTTTCAAAATAGGGTCTGTCAGTAACAATGGTCAATATTTGTGGACCAGATTTCCAACTCTGCCAGCCACAGGATTAAATTCAGTAATACATGTCGCTGTCTTGTTTTGTTCTTTATCACCTGTTGGTTGTTTATCTTTTTTGATCTTGAGCAACTCATTTCTCTTGAGTTTACTCACTTTCTTTATTTTTTGCATTAACTTCATTTAGGTTTCTTTCTGGATGTTATTGCTTGTTTATTCCCAAAATTGTATAGTAATAATACTTCTACTAGGTCTCAGCATAGGTTTTCATTTTGGTTCCCTTCTTTCGTAATTCCATGGCTCAAAACTCCATACAATTTACTGCTGTTAAACTCTAAAATGCTCTACCAACTTCTGTTATTAATTGTTCCAATATGTCTCTGTTTAAGAGCTTACTCAAATTATTTTTAATGCTAACTCTAACTGTAAATGTTTTAATTGATTATATTAATATTGTCAATGTTGAATTGTCTATGTATTTTGTATAATGTTGTGTTTTGTAACTGGATGTCGGTGAAAATGGGCATCTTTTGCTCACTGGCCATCCAATATAAAAAATAAACAAAGATTGCTTCTCCAAAAAGAAACACAATGGATAGTGCAATTTAGGGCAATGGCCCCAAATGGTTAACATGATGATCTAGAACTCAAAGCACATTTGTAATGTACTGGGAAATTAATTGTGCCAAAACTGAACTTCAGTATCAGCTTTAATGTTTGACTTTATTTTTATGCATATATTTATTAATCAATACTTTTTTACAAAAGTTCAGAAAATGTGCTGTGGTTTTACTTTCCCATTTTCATGCCTGAAAATAGGCAAATGCTTGTCTAGTGCACCCAATCTGGTTAATAAAAATGAAATAAGTAAATAAATAAAAATGTGACTGATGTTTTTATAATGTAGAGCTTTGAATTACTGGAAGTGTTTTTGTATAAATGAATGAAATATATGCTTTCCCAGTAAATATGGCATCAGAAACTGTGAACCATGGTATCATTTTTATTTTTGGGGACAGAAAAGTTTGAGGGAATATCAGTAATATGCTATGTTAATTATGTAATAATCTTTAGCAATATAGAGTCAGTAAGTAAAGTTATTGCCTTTGAAGTACTGTACCTGGAGTGCAGTACTGGAGTCCCTGACACAACAGACATTAAACTACTAGGTGCAGTAAAGAAAAGAGCCACGAAAATGTTTCAGGGCCAGCAGGGACACTTGTATAAGTGAAGGTTGGAAAACCTTTATATGTAATCACTTGAGGGTAAAAAGGGAAAGTGGGAACATGATTGAGATCTTTAGTGTCAGCATGGCTCAGATGGTAGCATATCCTCCTCGAGCCAGAAGGTTGTGGGTTCTCATCCCACAACAGAATTGGACTTAAACCATAACCACTGACACCTAAGTGCAGTACTAGGGGGTGCTGTACTGTTAGGGTGTGCTGTCCTTCAGATAAGATGTTAAGCCAAGGTCCCCTCTACCCATCTGTGGTGCTGTCCTGGTGAAAGTAAAAGAACCAAAGTCACTTTTTACAAGAGTAGGGCAATTTTTTTACTAAATTAAATATACATACAAAATCACAAACATACATAGAAAAAACAAATATAAAGAAAAAAACACACCGTATAAATGAGAAAAAATATGCTCCAGGTCAAAGCAAAATAGAGAAGCTATAGAGCAGGGAAATTATTATGACAGATCAGTGACAAAAAGAAAACAAAACAAATCTCAAAAGAACATTACAGTACCACTAAACCAAAAGTAAAGAATCCAAAAACAC
The DNA here is from genome assembly GCA_016271365.2 of Neoceratodus forsteri. Taxonomy (NCBI): domain Eukaryota; kingdom Metazoa; phylum Chordata; order Ceratodontiformes; family Ceratodontidae; genus Neoceratodus; species Neoceratodus forsteri. Next base: position 1,272,585,191 of record CM057453.1, read on the forward strand.
AGAGACTATTATGTCATGATCATATAATACACACTGATGGGAAAGAAAAAGGGAGGCAAATAAAATTGCCAATAACACCTAAAACTTCTACCTCACCTTTCAGGCTTGCTTCTCACATCATCATTTCCATTAAATACAAAATCATAACATTAAAACATTCTGCCTAGGTAGTGTAAAAAATTCCTGGGGCTTGATATTCAGACGTTTGCACGGTCACTAACTGGTATTTGCTGACTCAGACTGGGCTTTGTGCTACAGCCCAATATTCAAAGGCCTGTGTTGCACAAGCAAACAGCGGTAGCACCTGTGTAAACCAAATCGGAGGGGGGGGTGTTCAAATAGTGGGGTAAGGACAAGAATAACAGGCTAAGCCAATATTCTGCAGATTTGCATGGTGCAAGTGGGTTTGTATGGTCCTTCTGCAGCACACAAATACTGCCAAGGAGAACCTTGTCTTAGTCAATGCAACCCTAGTGGCTGCCACAGGTAATGAAACCAACCAGCCAGTCAGCCACAGGGGAAGCATTCTCACTCCTGTGGTCCATTACACCTTCTGATCCCCAGTCCCAACATAAAAAAAAAATTCTTGTATAAGTGTCCCCCCTTCCTCTGAGCCCCAGCCTTCTATTAATAATATACTTCTCTGATGCTAGTGGTCCCCTCTCTTCCTATTCCAACCCCATATTAATAATATATTTCTCTGATGCTAGTGGTCCCCTCCCTCCCTCCCTCAATCCCATTCCCCAAAGAATACATACAATTACAAACTTTAGTTAAGGACAAATGGCTCATCACGGATGAACAAAGTATGGCTGAAGATTTTAATACCTACTTTCTCAGTGTATACAAAAATAAAGAACTTGTATGTCTTGATAACTTAATAAACCAAGAACAGCCCTTGATTTTTACAGAAAAAGATAGTTTGGCAGCTCTAAAAACTATTAAATCTAATTCATCACCTGGACTTGATAATATTCCACCCTTCTCCATCAAGGAACATTCTGAGGAATTAACAGGCTTACTCACCCTCTTATTTAACACATTTATTAAAGATGGTATTGCCATCTCTGATTGGAAGACAGCTGCCATTATACCTATTCATAAAGGTGGCACAAAACAAAATGTAGCTAACTACAGACCCATAAGCCTCACTTCTTGTATTGGTAAATTAATGGAAATACTTTAGCAGCAAAAAATTATTATGCATCTCCAAGACACAGGAATTTTTGACATGACACAGTACGGGTTTACTTAGGGAAGATCTTGTCAAAATAACTTGATCAATTTTTTTGAACCAGCTAGCAAGGCACTGGATAATGTATTACCTGTTGACATTATTTTTCTAGATTATGAAAAAGCATGTCATTCCGTCTCCCACAGAGTCCTGATTGAGAAACTAGTTAAGATCAATCTCCATCCTAATATTATTAAATGGATAGAGTCTTGGCTTAGTGATAGGATGCAGAGTCATTATTAAGGGCCAAATGTCTGACTGGGGCAAGGTTACCAGTAGGGTCCCTCAGGGCTCAGTGCTGGGGCCCATGTTGTTTAATATATTGATCTCTAGCATGCAAACTACTAATGGGGTAAGGATTAACAAATATGAAGATGACAGTAAACTTGGCTGTATTGTGAATTACATATATTCCATTTAATCTTTACAAATTAATTTGGACTGCCTGGCACATTGGGCAATAGACAACAAAATTATTTTTAACACTACTAAATGTAAGGTAATGCACCTAGGTAAAAACAATAGTTTGGCTAACTACACTATACCATTCAATTACAATCAGTTACTTCTGAAAAAGACCTAAGTATCACCATTACTAATAACTTAAAATTTAATACTCATATAAACAAAATGGTTAAAAAGTGTCATGGAATAATTGGATGTATTCTCAAACACGTTAAAAGCTGAGAACCAGAGGTCCTTGTTCCATTATATACCAGCCTGGTAAGATCTAATCTGGAATGCTCCTTTCTACGCACCTACCTCGATAGAAGGAAAAGCCACTGTCTAAAAAGTGCACAGGAGAATCACTAGAAACATCAAAAACCTAAAAAATATTAAATATCAAGAGAGACTAGAATTTCTGGGCCTCTACTCTTTCGAATATAGAGTTCTTTGTGGGGATCTTTGTCTTGTGTTCAGGGCCCTTCAAGATCCTGCTTGCTGGAAACTATCTGCTTTGAGAGGCAAGCTTCCAGTAATAATACAAGGTCACATAAACTAAAACTTAAAGCTAGTCTTAATGAAACAGTTAAAAGAAGTAACTTTATCACTCAGAGGTTACCTAAAATATGAAATTCTCTAACCATGTCTGTGGTAACTAGTGACACTTTGAAACATTTTAAAAGTAGACTTGATCAGTATATGGGCAATAGAAAATTAATTTTCCACCATTAATGGTTAATGGTGGCAAGTTCAATTTGGGTTCATCCCTCGAACTTGTAAAGACCTATGAACCTATGAATTTCCTGATGCTAGTGGTCCCCTCCCTCCCTTTGATCCTAACCTGACATAAAATTCTGTATCCCTGGTGGTAGTTGTTTCCCTCCAATTGACAGCCAAGAAGTAGAAACAACCCCTCCCTGGTATCCAGTATTGCCCCCATGGCACCAGGCACCCACCACTGACCTGATTGGTATTGCAGTGCCACAGGGGCATACAGTCACTAGCATAGCCCTCCTCACACCTCGTTGGCCTGCCACAGTATGTAAAGGCAGGAGCATGCCTTTATTTATAGGACAGGGCGTGTCACCCTGTCCCTGAATAAAAGAGCATGCTCTAACCTCTGTAGCCAACCAGCTAAGGAAGTATCAGGAGGGCTGTGCTGGTCATCATATGCCTCTGTGGCACCGTGATATCAATCTGGTCAGTGGGGGTGTGCCTGGTGTTGTGAGGGGGACACTGGACTCCAGGGTGTGGTTGTTTTTACTTCTGTGCTGGCAATTGCGGGGGGACCACTACCATCAGTGATACTGAATTTTATGTCAGGACTGGGATCAGAGGGAGGGGGACCACTAGCACCAGGAATTTTATTCATTAATATTAGGCAGGGATCAAAGGGAAGGAGGGGGCCACTAGCACCAGGGATTATATAAATATTTGTTACAGGGCTGGGATTAGAGGGAGGGAAGGGAAAACTAGTATCAGGGATTTTATTCATTAAAACAGGGCAGAGATTGGAGGGAGGGAGGGGACCACTAGCACCAAGGAACTGTATTTATTATACCGTGGCTGAGGGTTGGAGAGAGGGAGCAGACCACTAGCACCAGGGATAGCTCAGATATAGTCATGGGAGACCTAAATCTACCAGGAATAGACTGGCAAAATTTTACAGCAAGTACAAAAACTGAACAGAGATTTCTAGAAACTTTTTAACCCTGGGTTTTGATCAGATGGTTATGGTAAAAATTCTTTTGAACAGAGTTTTTGTCCAAAATACTGTAGCATTAAAGACTAAAGTCAAGAAAGGGGCAAAAAATGTATATATGTTTGATATAACTCTGCAGTGAGTCCATACCACCCAGGAGATGAACACTTTTTCTGATGTAGAATTGCTTGTCTAGTTTCTTCAAGAGAGATGGGGCAGTAAGTAAATTTAATTGACCTATAGGAACATTTGGGACCTGGATGTCTTCAAGCAAGGTAGAATGTGCTGATGTGGAAGAAAGGGAACTAAAAAACCCTTCCAAATATGTTTGAACAATCTGTTTTATGTCTGTTAATGAAGAATGTAGTGAATTGGTATCAGTGTCTTTAAGGGAGTCTATATGTGAGGCCAAAATTGTGTCCGAATAGCTATTAAAGATAGCTAAAAAAGGTTTGGTGCCTTGAGTATCATATTGGGCTTCCAGCTTGAGAGAGAGAGAGAGAGAGAGAGAGACCAATTATATTGGTACTGTTCCAGCTCAGCTTTTAAAGCCCTAATCTGTAATGAGTAATCTATATTGGATTCATATGCTCTAGAGATAGTGTTTAGTGATTTCTGTCTAAGGTCTAGATACCTCAAATATGTATTTAGAGATTTATATTTAGTATGTTGGATAAAAAATGTTTTTAAATCAGCCTTTGTGTCTGACTATCATTGAAGGGGAGAAGAATATACATCAAAGCGAGAGAGTCTAGCTCGCAAGAGAGCCAGGCATAAGCCAGACACCCTGGAGTCAGTCAATAACAAATTATTTAACTTCCATCTAGAGCGGGGTTTCAGGGGATAAGACCCAGAAGCCAATGAGCGTGTGAGGGAGATGGCCAGATGGTCTGAGGTCTCACAATGAAGCACCTTGGCTTGTTGTGAAGTAATATTCTGAGATAAAAAATATAATCTATATGGGTAGCATACCTGCCCCATAGTATGTTTTTGCTCCACATTTATGTACTGCACAATATCCATCTAGGGAAAAATATACTGGACATTGTGTTAACTAATATTTAAGAGGTAATCAATAAGATAAAAAATGGAGAATCTCTAGGTACTAGTGACCATTACACAGTCACTTTTACTTTAAATCAATTTCGGACTATTATTAAACAGAATACTTTTTGACTCAATTATAATTGTAGAAATTACCATAAAATAAAAGATGCTTTGGGTGCCTACAACTGGAGCTCGTTATTCTCTGGATTACAGAACAATGAATGCTGGCTGATACTAAAAGGTATAATTTTTGAGTTGGAACAACTATATATCCCTATTAAAAAACACAAAATCATAAGGGAAAAATACCTGTTTGGTTAATACCAACTATATAAACTCAAATAAAAACTAAGGAGAAGGCATATAGGAAATATAAACAAGATCCAAATGTTACAAATAAATTAAATTATAGGGACGAAGTAAAAATCACCAAACATCTCATTAAAAAGGAAAGAAAACAAATAAAATATGTTCTCCACTTCAAAAGGAAATACTAAAGCTTTTTATGCTTATATTAAGAATAACAAAAGCAGTAATTCAGCTATTACTACCATTGTAAATAATGGAAAAGAAATTACCAACAGGTTAGAAATTGGGGATTATTTTAATGAATACTTTGGGTCCATATTTTCCAAAAAATATCCCATGCAAAAGTGAGTATGAAGTAATCACCAATGAGGAAATTAGAAATGCAGTACAATCCTTGAAAGACAACTCAGCACTGTGCCCTGATAATATCAATACATTTTTCATAAAACATACTCTAGAAGAACTTTTGAGTCCATTAAGTATAATATTCAATAAATCTTATAACAACAGTAAGTGACCCAAAGATTGGTAGAATGCAACAGTGATCCCTTTACATAAAAAAGGGAACAAAAATAACACAGCAAATCATCAACCAATAAGTCTCACATCAATAATGTACAAAATCATGGAAAGAATCCTTAAACAAAAATTTGATTATGAAATCAATAGTAAGGGACTGACAGATGAGACCCAACATGGTTTTAGAAGGGGAAGGTCATGCACCACAAATTTGGTGACATTTTACGAATGCATCAGTGACAGCCTAGATAAAAATTGCCCAGTGGATATAATCTATCTTGACTTTAAAAAAGCTTTTGATAAAGTATCTCATAACTTACTAATCAGAAAACTGATCAAGATGGAAATCAATAGCTACACTATTAGGTGGATCGAGAGTTAGTTAAATAACAGGCTGCAAAATGTTAGAATAATGGACACTACCTCTGGTGACATTTCTGTGACCAGTGGTGTTCCACAGGGATCTGTACTGGGCCCTATACTTTTCAATTTATTTATAAGGGACTTACACCTGGGTGTGTATAGTCAGATAAGTAAATTCGCTGAAGATACTAAAATATCATCTGAGGTGGATAGCGATCTGAAAAGTAATAGACTTAAATCAGACCTCCAAATCATTGAGGCATGGGCACAGGATAATTATGTGACCTTTAATATCTATAAGTGCTCAGTGATACACTTAGGGGGAAAAAAACTCTGTTTACAACTTGTGTAATACTAATATTAAAGTAGTGAATGCAGAAAGAGACTTGGGTGTCATTGTAAATGAAAAATTAAACTGGAGTACTCAATGCAATAAAGTCACCCAAGTGGGTAGTCGTATACTATCTGCAATTAAAAAATCATTTATAACACATAACAAGGATTGCATTATAAAACTACATAAGTCTTACATTTTTCCACTAACTGATTATGCTGTCTCCTTCTGGGATTCTTACCTAGAACAGGACAAAAAGATGGCAGAGACTCTACAGAGGAGAGTAACTAAATTAATACCAGAAGCAAGAAGCCTATCCTATCATGAAAGGGTGTCATTTTTAGGACTGTATGATCTACAAAAGAGAAGGGATAGAGGGGATCTTCTATTATTATTTAACATTTTAAATGACAAGGATCTTAAGAACATCTGTAATCTAAAATTTATGAATAAAATGCATGGGTTATGATGTAACAACAGGCAACTTCAAATTCCAAGGGCAATTACAAACAAAAAGAAAATATTATTTCACACTTAGGTCAGCTGAACTATGGAATTCTTTGCCCCAAAGTATAGTGTAGCAGTTAACATGTAAACAATTTAAAAGTGAATTGGACAAATTCTTTCTAGGGAATACTTTGTAGATACCCCCCACAGCTGTAGGGAAAGTGGTCTCGATGGGCCTAGTGCCTTCTTCCACTTTTTCGAACCAAGTAATACCGAGTAATATCATGGAAGGTGGGAGGGGTTGCTGCACTACGTGCCTCTTCTAACCATGCCAATGAGCCCATAATGGGCATGCAAATGGTCCCTTAGCATCCTGCATGCCCAATGGGCTCATTTGCATGGGTATCTTTGAAAACTGTAAATAGCACTCTGGTGCTATCAATTCTCAAGCCCAACTTTGAATGCCATGTTCGGGTGGAGCTATCTGACTTAGCTCTGTGCTGACATGGCTGTGTACTCAGTCAGGTAGTGCCCAACTGAATATAGTGTTCTTGGAACCCTGGGCAATAACAAAGTGCAGCGCAAACATTTGCCCTACACTTTGTGACTATCTGAATATCAGGCCCCTGGTCTCTTATCATGCTTATTTCATTGCCAACCTTCTCACACAAGAACTTTAAGGGCACCTATTTTTGACACATTACATATTGGCAGCCTATCTACTAAATAAACAATTTTATGCAGGCCAATTAAAACAACAGGGTGCTGTTATGCCCCCTAAAATTAAGGTTATCTATCTGCCCAAGAACCAAAGCATCATGAGTCATACTTTTTATGAATTGTTCACCCCCAAAATTATTTAACATGTTCCAACACCTGCTTATATTTATTTATTTGAATTTTGGTAACCCGGTAAGCTCGCTGAGACATTACAGTCCCTTTATCATGGGTAACGTGGAAAGGGAAGAGCATAGACATGACTTGGCAGTAGCAGTGGAAACATTTACAACATTCACTGATTTACAAAAATTCATCGTTTACAGAAGCATTCACAGATTGAACATTTACAGATTACAAAGACAGGCAGTTACAGTGGTTATATTTACATCATTCGCAGATTTACAAAATGTACAATTTACAGATACACTTACACCAAATATTTACATAAAGAGGATGGGTCAAGGAGCCGGGATTCTTATACATATGAGGATCATAGGAGGAACTCTGAGCAGTGCAGAAGAGAAGCTAGCAAAGCAAACAGGACGTTGGGATGAATTATAAGGGGGATCACCTTTAGGAGCAGGGAAGTGATTCTGCCACTGTACAATGGACTGGTTAGACCACACCTTGAGTACTGCGTTCAGTACTGGAGACCACACTTGAAGAGGGACATACACCTCCTGGAGAGGGTACAGTGGAGGGCTAGTAGGATGATCCGAGGACTAGGGGATTTGACATATGAGGACAGACTTGAGGAGCTCAGCCTGTTCTCATTGGAGGAGAGGAGAGATGGGGGGGACATGACTGAGGTCTTCAAGTACCTCAAGGGAATAAATAGGGTAAACACAGAGGGGATATTTAGACTAAAGCAGGTAAGTATCACCAGAGGGTATGGTTTGAAGTTGGAAGGTGGAAGGATGAGGGGGGGGAAGAGGAGGAGGTTTTTCACTAAGAGGGTGGTGGATCCTTGGAACGTGCTGCCTGGTGAGCTGGTTCAGATATCCACGGTGGAGGGCTTCAAGAGAGGGTGGGACAGATACAGAAAGCAGATATATCAGACGATGGTCTGGCCCAGGGGAGTGGGGATGGATGATAGGGGTTTCTAGAACACAAGGGGCTGGAGGGCCTCAGTACCCAACTAGGGATCTGCGGTTCGAGCAGACTCGATAGACCATAAGGCCTAATATACTGGCAAATAGTATGTTAGTAAGTTAGTATGATTAGTGAGTGCTGAAAATTTATGCATAGCATTATGGAAGCCAGACCAAGAGTCAACGGAAATAGGAATAAAAGTGATGAGGCACTTGGATGGTGTAACAGGGGAGGATTGTAACTTAGTGAGAGAGGTGCAGGATAAGATAGAGTGTGGTAGTGAGTTCCAGCTAGACACCACTGAGAAGGCAAATGATCTCTAGGCCACTGCTAACCAAGGTTTGAGCAGTATGAGAAGAGGGAGGGTGGCAGATCTAAGAGTGGTAGCTGGAGCTGAATAAGTTCAGTAAGACAAGGAGGGGTGTAATGGTGGATCAGTTTGTGGACTAGACTCCACGTGGTATACTGGAGTTTGGATTCATACGTTAGCCTGCCCAGGGAGGAGAAGACATCGCAGTGGTGATGCTGGTCATTGACCTTTAAGACAAACCTTCCCACCCTATGATAGGCCTGTTTAAAGTGAGATAGGATGGTTGTGTTGGTTGTAAGTAGTAGTGGGGCGCCATACACAAGGAGAGGCAGGAGGGTGGTGGCCACAATCTTGTGGCATGAAGACAATGTGAGGAAGGCTTGTATGTGGTAGAGCAGACCCAGCTTTTGGTTTAAAGCCTTGGTTAGGAGGGTGACATGAGTGTTCAGGAAAAGTGAGGAATCTAATGTGATGCCCAGATATTTAAAGAATGGGACAGATTCAAGAGCATCACCATTATGGGAGAGTATTGCAGGGAGGGGAGGATGCTTCGAAGAGGAGGGATTGGAAAACACCATGCATTTGTTTTGTTTTTTGGCATTGTGGACTAGTTGGTTATCTAGAAACCAATCCTCGAGAATTTGGAAGTCTGAGGTGAGCATGCTGTTGAATCACCCAACGTCGGATGAAGAACGGTAAACAATGTTGTCATCCATGTAAGGGTGCACAGAGACCCCTCTGCAGTTATTTGTTAATTCATTAATGAATAGGGAAAACAATAATGGGCCCATGATGGACCCCTAAGGGACACCATGGGTTACTGGTATGAGATCCAAGAGAGAACCGAACCAATTGACCACTTGAATGCAGCCAGTAAGGTAACTTTGGAGCCATGTTAAGGCATTAACATCAAGGACAAATGAGTGTACCTGCCATAGAAGGAGACTGTGGTTGACTAAATCGAAAGCCTTCATCAAATCGACAAAGATAGCACCAATGGAAAAACTCTGATCCATAGCGTGGAACACATTGGATGTAACTTTTATAAAGGCACTGCGGATACTGTGTTTTGTTTTGAACCCATGCTGGAACCTTATATATGAATTAATTGCAAAAAAACTTTGTTAATCCATTAGTTAGAGTTGAAGATAAAGCAACAATTGTAGGGAAAAATGACGTTAGGGTTTCCAACCCTAAAACACCTGTCCCAACCCTTACGTGAGTGAGGGGCGGCATCTTCTATGGGGTTGTCAACTGTAACACTCATCACATTGCAGTAACAGAAAAGCTAAGATGTGATGGAGACAGATGTGTATGTTTCATGAGTGCATACAATGGGGTGTGTGTTTGGAGGACTCCACCCCTCATTCACTTCAGGGGTGGGACAGGTGTTTTAGGGTTAGAAATCCTAGTGTCATATTTTCCTACATTTGTCCCCTTATCTTCAACCCTAACTGATGCATTCACATAGTTTTTTGCCATGAATTTCCTTAGTTGATGAGATTTGTTTTTCCAGTGTTTGATTCAGAACATAGGGGTTGCTTTGTTCATCATAATCACAAACATCTTCCCCCTTTTTATCCATCATGATCAAACACCTGCCCTGCCACCTTAACCTCCTATATTATAGACCCTTGGAACACATGAATGGAAGCCAAATTTGTAATATGCTCCATCGAATCTATGAAGATCTAACATACTCTGAATCCATTCTGTAAAGATCAGCGCGGTCTCATCCTCCAATGAATTAATAACCATTTTATTGCAACTAATAAACCTTAAGAAATCAATTCAGACAAATAACCAAATTCCAGATCTGAATATCTGGGTCCGAATAAAGCAATACCAGGGTCGAATGGAAAATCCCAACCAATGAGTTTGCCAAAAAAGATGACTATCTTCCCTCAGAATAATTCAAGATTCTTACAGGAAGCTAACATGTGATCCAATGTCCCTCTCTTATCTCCACATCTTAGGCACAATTCAGGAATGTTACTATCAATTGTATGCAGTCTTACCAGAAATAAATATGCTCTATGGATTATATTTATATATATTTGTTTTAATCTATTATTCTTGGTAGGAGATTGTCTGAGATTAATTAAGAAATCCCATAGTGAATCATAAATGGGATAGGCACTTTCTTTTTCCCATGCCTGTATAAGTTTATCCAAAGATGCAGCTTGCACATTTTCATTAAGAAAACTATACATGTCTCCTATTAGATGCTTCAGGGATTCATGACTTTCAAAGAAAAGCTCTACCATCCCCTTTTTCAAGTGCAGGGTATTCCTATTTTCCCCAAAAATATAGTTCTTAACAACCTGTAAATAAGGAAAATAAGCACTTGGAGTTAGCTCAAATCTCTTTTTTAATTCTTCAAAGGGTGCAACTATGTCATTAATCAAAAAATCATTCAATGTACTGTAGAAATTCCTTTATTTGCTAGCTCCCTTTGAATTAGTCCTCCCCAAAGATGGAGTAAAATGTATATTATTAATAATAGGAGTACAAAATGTCAAAGTTCTGCCCTCCCCCAATAACTTCTTAATGTATGCCAGGCTTGATTTTTTTTTGTAGTTAAATGTTTTATTGTTTCAGCATATAACAGAGACAATGAAAGCAGAAACCAGAGATATACATTGAATACATCAGATGGATTGTACCAGCTTATTAGTGGTAGCCATGTATTACATAGGTCTACTAGTATTGAAGGAATGTACATACGTATGACAAAGTGTTTATAACTAATCTTAGTACAGGCACTTACCTGAGCTGTGATGAGGACTACCAGACCTTAAGGAGGTACCACTGCTGAACAGACAAGGCTTCATAAAATTCGGTAGATGTACCTTCCAATGGCTGATTCAAGGGAGTGCCTGAAGAAATATAAGGAAATGGTACCACAGAGCAACTAAGAGTACATAGTAGTTATAAGTGGAAAAGTATTGATATGTTCTTCATCTCTCAGAATTGGCCTTGTCTATTACTGTGAGGTAAAATAATAATAAAGACCTGACCATATTAAATTTAGCATACGGTACTAAAGGAATAATATAAGCCTATCTCTAATGATGACTAAAGTTAATCTATAAAACTACTAACTATATACAACTATGTCAACCTATATTTAGCACAGAGATTATAAATTGATATCAGAATTACATTTATATGTATATACTAAACTTAAGCTGGAACATTGGCATGGAAAAGATCAGTTAGAAACAAGGGAGAGAGTTCATCCGACTCCTGTTCTTTCAGCCAGATAGGCCATATATCAGGCCCAGCAAAGATGAAAATATGGTAATTGTCCTTTCATCAAAAAGGAGCGCCTATCCATTTCACATACACTTGTAAGCAGAGATAGTATTTCGGTTACATTGGATATAGTGGGGCTTCTACAGTTTTTAAGGAGGAGTCATTTCATTTGCATACTGAGTAACATTAACCATCTAAACTCATGGGAATTGAAGTTGGGAACTTCAGATTTCATGCCTAATAGCATAAGTGGAGCGCTTTGGGGAATATTACAGTGCAGGACATTGTTTGCTGTTTGAAGAGTGGATTTCCAGATTTCTGAAATCAGAGGACATCGCCAAAGTATATGGTAAAGGTCTCCTCCAGTTTGGAAACATCTACATTTGTCATGGGGGAGTAGTTTCAACTTCTAAGCATGGTAGGGGTTCTGTACCATGACTGTAATATTTTATTGTGAATGAGTCTGCTACGGGCATCTGCATAAGCAGTATGGTCTACCTGCCAACATTGTCTCTATTGTTGTTCTGTAATTGATATTTTCAAAACATTTTCCCATTTGGATTTGGAAGAGAGAGAGTGGGGGAGGGCAGGAAGTCTATTAATTGGGCATATAGTTTACAGACCAAACCTTTTTGGAGATTAAAACATGTATATATTGGGGATGTTAGGTCAGTTAAAGGATTGCCTTTTCATAACATTGGCTTTAGAGCATCTTTGAGCTGGAGAAATTTCCAGAAGTCACAGATGGGTAACTGCCATTTGTGCTGCAACTGCCAAAAGTTATCCCCCACTAAAGAGTTTTTCATTAATACATCTTTTAAGAATAGAATGCCTCTGCCATGTCGTTTGATCCAGTTTAAGGGAAGAGCATCTATGGTGATAGTCGGGTTGTTCTGTAGAGGGGTGTGTAAAAGGGGGTGATCAGTAATCTTACATTTTTTGTGAGGTGATCTCCAGTATTTAATTGAAGGGCCAATAGTGGGGTGTGATAGGAAGTCCTTTGGTGACCTAGACCATAACATGGTAGCTGCCATAGGAGAACCACTAAATGTTTGTTCAATCAGTAGCCACTGGGGGGATTCTTTTATAGTTTGAGAACATTAGAAAGCAATTTTATAATGCTCCATCCAGGGGAGACCCCACTCCACTTGTTTCCAGTGGGCTTGAAGAAAGTTCTTTCCAAAACAAGGTTTGTCCTTGCCCCATAGAAAGGAACCAATCATTTTGTCCATTTTAAGAAGCCATGGTTTGGGGAGAAGTAGGGGGGTATGTGATTGTATGTAAAAAAACCTGGGGGCAATAGTCATCTTAAAGGCTGCAATTTTGCCGGCCAATGTGAGATTGAGGCGAGATATTCAGTCTAATTCTATTTTGCTTTTGGATATTGGTGGCCTAGGTTGTTATCCCACCATTTTCCAAGATTGGTTCCTACTTTAATGCCCATATAGGTAATGGAGTGCTAAGACCATTTTAGGCCAAAAGGAGACATGCTATGGGGGAGACAGTTAGAGTTAAATGGGAGAACCTCAGTTTTGACTTAATTAATTTTGAACCTGGAGATATCCAAAAATTGTTTTAACAGGGTAAGGGGGGGGGGATAGATTTTGTAAAATCTCCCATTATCACTAGTAAATCATCTGCATACATTAAGGTTGTGGGTTGAGACTGTCCCGACCCTATGCCTACAATAAGAGGGTGTTGGTGTATTGCTGCATCCATGGATTCTACTGCTAGAAGAAAAAGTAGGGGGGAGAGTGGGCAGCCTTGTCTGGTTCCTCTGTATAGTTGGAATGATTCTGATATTGTAGAATTAATGAGTACCTTAGCCGGGGGGATGTGTATAGGGTTGTGATAGCATTGATAAACCAGGGCCCGAATCCAAAGTAATGAAGTACCTCATACAGATAATCCCATTCGACTGAATCAAAAGCCTTCTCAAAATCAATCACCAAAGTAGCCATGGGTGTGGGCACAGTTTTTGCTAGATGTATGAGACTGAGAAGGGTTTGAAGATGGTCTGTACTGTACCTACCTTTCACAAAACCCACCTGAGAGGGCTGTATGAGGTGCATGAGGATCGTATTTAGCCTGTTAACTAGCACTCTGGCATAAACCTTACTGTCAGCATTGATCAGTGAGATGAGATGGTAGCTAGCCGCCTCTTTGTTTTTTTTTTCTTTTTTGGGGAGGACAGTAATAATGGCTTCCCATAGAGATTGTGGCAGAATGCCTTGGGTCTGTGCTTCTGTAAATACTTGACGTAATAAGGAGGAGATCAGAAGGGTCATTGTCTGAAGGAATCCACTGAAAAGCCATCTCCTCCTGGTGCCTTCCCAGTTTTCAGAGCCATCAGAGCATTAGAGACTTCTTTAGGAGAGAGGGGGGCTTCTAAGATATCTTTCTGGAGAGGGGATAGTTTGGGTAGTCTAAAGGAGTGGAGAAAAGCCTGGGTTTCTGTGGTATCAATCGATCTGGAAGATGTATACAAATGGGACTAGAATAAGGCCTTAATTTCATTCACTTTTTGAGGGTTATTTTGAATAGTTCCAGTATTTGGGTGTTTTAGCCCAGCTATGTATCTGCAGGATTGTTGTTTACATATTTGGTAGGCTAAAACTCTTCCAGTTTTGTCCCCTTCCTCCCAGTATCTGTGTCATATTCGAAGAAGAGCAAGGTCGGCTTTCCTGGTTGTTAATTCGTTAATTTTTGTGCGTAATTGTAAAACTCTTCTGCCACATATGGAGTATGGGGAGGGTTGGGGCAGAGTCTTGAACTCCTGTTCTGCAGCTAGTAGTTCACTTTCTAACCCAGTAAGTTCAGCTTCTCTACAGCGTCTCCTGTGCGTGGCATACCCAATAATGTTTCCACGCATAGTAGCCTTATAGGCCTCCCATGTGTTTGGGGCTGAGGTCTAAGAAATGGGATTTTCTTGGATAAAAAGTTGTGTTTCAGCTTTTGCCCACTCTATGAATTTTGGGTCCTACATAAGAAGAGGGTCTAGTCTCCAAGATGAAGTTCTCGGAGTAGTAGGACACCATTGCAGGATTAGCTAAACAGGAGCATGATCTGATATGATTATGGGGAAAATGTTAACTTCTAAGGTACAGGGTGTAAGGCTTTGGGAATAAGCCAGTAATCCAGTCTACTGAAATAACCATGTACCCCCGAGTGAAAGGTATAGTCATGTAGAGAGGGGTGGACCAGCCTCCAGATATCCACTAACCTGTGTTCAGAGCTAAGATCTTTTGTGACTTGTACACCGTGGGTATGAAATTCTTTTCCCTGGTCACTTCTGTCCAGAGTAGGAACAAAGGTCAAATTAAAATCTCCTCCCACCAGTATTGGCATATCAGGTTTTGACATTGACCCCAGTTTAGCACTGAGGTCCACAAAGAAAGAGGGATTATCCTCATTAGGAGCATATATATTTAGAGCCAAAATTTGGCCATGCGGCATGTCCAGTGTGGCTATCACCCATCTACCCTGTGGATCTGCTTTGCTATGCTGGACTGTCCATGGCAGAGACTTGTGAAAAAGTATGGCTACTCCTCTCTTTTTTGTTGGAGCACTAGCGTGTACTTCCAGCCCTACCCAGTCTTTCACCAAGTATGTGTGATCTTGTTTATTTAACTTGGTTTCTTGGAGGAAGGCAATCTGCGTTTTTAACTTCTTTAAGTGAGTTAGGACTTACTTTCTTTTAGTCAGAGAATTAAGATCCCTGACGTTCCAGGTTATCATAGATGTTTCACCCATAGTCAGGGTTGTATAGGAGTAAGTCAACCAAATTGGTGTGATCAGTAACCCATGGGGGAATTACATTAGGTATAAGGATTAGCACCACGTCCTGCAACTGGCTATTTCATGGGATCAGAGTGGTGTCGGTTGAAGCAATAAAACTGTATATCTGCAAACTTTCGAGTATATCAGTTCGTACTACTACAGTAACTAACATTGACAGCAATAACATAATAAGTATCTGAAGAACTAAACTATATACAGTGAGCACATAACCTTGCACAATAGCTGTGGTGGGACGTTTAAGCTGAGGTTGCATTGACCTAACAGGCCTACCCACCAGGCCAGACGGGGGGGGGTCTGATGAATCATAATCCAGAGTGTCATGGCCGATCCCATAGTGGGAGACATTCCTCCCCAGGGATTGAATATAATGGGTCAGGAATGCCTGTCCGTGACATCAAGTACTAGATAAGTAGCAGAGGTAGGTCTAGACTGAAGTACCAGCTAACATATTAAACCTTATACAGGAGGGGGTAATAGCAAAAGAAAAGGAAGAGGACAGAACCAGGGAGACAGGAATCCCGAAGAGGTTCAGCATGTCCATTTTGGCAAGTTAGCTGTAAGAGTTCAAATTTTATGGGGACAATAACCATTAAAGTATTACTGTACCTGTGCTTCATTGGGGTAAAATTCCTCTGCACGCCCCCCCCCCGGCATGGAAATCAGAAAAATATTAGAGCATTTGCAAATTAAATGTAATGCTAGCTCTTGAAGGATAGGCCCAGAAAATCATGTCCTTTATGGCTGTACACATTAAACTTTAAACTTGTGGTACATAATACAGGAAACATAATGTACAGAGATGCAGACATTTATCTAAGGTGGATCCAATTGCTCTGCAGCCAGGAGCAAAACAGCATCTAACGGCGCTTGTTGTATCCACTCTGTGGCAGTAGTGTCCAGTAGCTTAACTGCCATAGGTAAAGTCTGGTGGTCCACATTAAGGATTGTGTCAGTGGCATGTGTTATATTTTTTCTATAAGTATCAGGTTCGGGCCCCGGAGTGCCATGCATCATCTCTTCTTCCAAATGACTATATCAATCAATAGATTTGGCAGCGTCCACAGCTGTTAATGGAGTAAACTAATTAGGTATACAAAATCAGGAGAGACAGTCTTCTGATACTTCTGGTGTTGCAGATGGTGATTCCCCGGCCCTTTCTTGTGGATGATGCCATTTCTGGTGTCTCCCCGACTGCTGCCGCTTATGCGATCTAGCAGGGAGAGCGGCCTGCGATCCTTGGAATTTAAAGCCAGCTGGTCTAGAATCTGTGACAATAACTGTGTTTTCACTTATTGCAGATTTAATACTGAAATTGGGTGCTGTTACTGCCTGATCTTGTGTTTTTTGTTCTGGACAACTCCGAGGTATGTTGTTGGCTTTTAAATATTGAGTAAGACTTTTCGGTGTGGAAAAGGTCATGCAGGTGCCATTAATCTCAAGTCACATAACTGCAGGGTATTGAAGAGAGAATTTTATGCCTCAAGTATGCATCAATCTTTTTGCCTCAGTATATTTCTTCCTTTTGGCCGCTAATTTGTGGAAGTAGTCCTGAAATATTAGGATTCTATCGCCTCTCCAGGAGAGAGGGTCCAACTCTCGTACTCTCGCAGAAATCCACTCTTTGTCTGCAAAATTCAAAATGCATGCCATAATTGGTCTAGGCCTTTCCCCGGGTTTGGGCATAGGGTTCAGTGTTCTGTGAGCACACTCTATAGTTAACCCGGGTGGGGGAGCCTCCCATTGAAGCAGTTCTGGCAGGATATCATAAAGAAAGTCCAGTGGGTATCCTCGCTCGGCCCCCTCAGGAAAGCCGATGAACCATAGGTTGTTCCTACAGCTGTGGTTCTCCATGTCATCTAGTTTGCTTTGCATGTAATTGATCATTTTACCTTGCTCCCAGATCATGGCGGAAAGCCTATCGATTGCCTCAGCGTTAAGATTTGCTTTTTTTTCTGTAAGAACTATCTTGGCTTCTAGTTGTTGGATGATGCTGGTGGTTTTGTTTGAGGCAAGAGTGACTTCTGCCATTTGTTTAAGTAGGGCTGTAAACATTTCTTTCGTCTGCTGCGTAGACGATCCTGCTGAGCCTCGGGCTGATTGTGTAGTGCCATCTCGGACACTGTACTGCTGAACCAGCTATCTTAAGAATGATTCTGGATATAAAATAATGATCCCTTTAGGTCCTGGTATATAATCCTCAATTACACCAGCACGATGTAATTGGCAGGACTGCACAATTCATAGAAAAGCCCCAAGGATTTAGAGAGGTCCCACTCTAGGCAACCATTGAGATCAGAGCCAAGCCACGCCCCCTTGCCAGGCTTGATTTTTAACCTTAGTTGTATGGAGAACATTTGAATAGTAACCCATACTAAGAACCATACTAAGAAATGAAAGAAGCAAAAGGCAATAAGCCCATGGAGCTTCAAGGCTACATGTAGAATGTTAAGAGCTTTCCTGATCTCATGAAATTATCAAGTCTATTCTTAAAAGTAGTCTTATTACTGCTAATGATAATATCCAAAGGAAGCAGATTCCAGGGTCAGACAACTCTCTGGGAAAAGAAATAAGCCCTTTTCTTAGAGTAGCACCTATTTCTTGTGAGTTGCAGTGGATGTCCTCTATTAGTTACTTGAATTTGCTTAAAATTGAGACCACATTCAGTTAATAGATAAGGGTTATGTACGATGTCCCAGACAAATAGGAGATCACCTGTCAGTCTCCTATTTTTGAGTGTCATTAAATTAAATTTAGTGAGTCTATCCTCATAAGAGATAGTTTTATTGGAAATAATAGATTTGGTCACCCTTCATTGTACCCTTTCAATACCTTTTAAACCTGATTTAATATCACATATATTTACTCCAAGACAGTGAATTAAACCTAGAAATGGAGATCTCTCTGCCTCTATATGGAAGCATGCTGGTAGCACCTGATTTTCATGGAACCAGTTCCCCAGACATTCTAATTGTGCTGCTACATAGTATTAGTCAAAACTGGGCAGAGCCATGGCCCCTTTTTCTTTGGATAACTGTAATTTTTTATAAGCTATTCTTGGAGTCTTCTGTTTCCAGAGGAACTTATTGATAGCCCTGTTCAAAGAAATAAAAAATGATTTGGAAATTATAATTGGTAATGTTTGAAACAAGAAGAGCATCCTTGGTAAAATATTCATCTAAATAACATTAATCTGACCTAATAAGACCAGGGGAAGATTTTGCCATTCGATAAAATCCAGTTCTATTTTTTTAAGGACAGGCAAAAAATTTAAGTTGTGTAATGAATCTCTATCAGGGGAGATAAAACCCACTAGATATTTCACATGGGGCCTAAGAAACTTCTGTAAGGGGTGATCTTGAGGGAAACCATCTTTTTTTATAGTTGTTGTTACCTCTGTTTTAGCCCAGTTGATTTTATACCCCAAGAATTTACAAAAATTTGCAAATATCTGAAGTACTATCTCATAATCCTGCATGGGGTCACTCAAAAAGACCAAAATATCATCAGCATAAAGTGATGTCTTATGCATTTGTCCCCCTATTTTGCTCTCTTTAATCCCAGTATTGTTCCTAATTAGGTTAGCTAATGTCTCCATAAAGAGAGCAAACAGCAGGGGAGACAGAAGACACCCATGCCTAGTCCCTCGTTGAAGAGTAAAGTATGGAGAGGAGATATGATTTATCTTTAATGAGGCCTTAGGTGAAGAATAGATTATTCTTATCCAGCCCAGAAATTTTCTCTTGATGACAAAACCCTCCAACAGAAGAAACAAAAATGACCATGTCACCCTATCAAAAGCTTTTTCGGCATCAAGGAAAATCAGTGCTAATTTTAAATTCAAGGAAGGGTCCATCAAGTTTAATGCTCTCATAACACCATGGTTAAATTTCCTACCCAGTATAAAACCACACTGGTCTGGGTGTATAATGGGTAACATGCCAGCAACCCTGTTAGCTAAAACGTTAGCAAAAAACATTATAGTCATTATTAATAACAATATAGGCCTGTAATAGCCATAGAGATCAAGAAGTTTATATTTTTTCAAGAATAATGTAGAAGTCTCATTACATGAGGATGGAAAATCATCTGGGGACTGAAAATTGTTCAACACCCTGCCCAAAAAATGAATCAGCTCCCCCTTAAATGCTTTGTAGAATTCAACAGTGAACCCGTCCAGTCCCAGTAATTTTATTATTGGGCATGTTTGAAATTACATGATCTATCTCCTCCAGCCTTATTACCACATTAAGGTCAGTCCTATCCGCAAGTGAGATTCTAGGTAAATCAGATTTCTTAATTTAGTTCCAAATCTCAGCAGCAGTTACAGAATCTTCCTCCTGGTATAAAAACTTACACTAATTCATAAATTCAATATTAATCTGATTTGGGTCCTGCACTTTCCCATTATCCATTGTGGTTACACTGTCAATCCTATTTTGACTATCCTGTACTCTCAGTTGGTAGGCTAACAATCTTGAAGGCGAGTCCAAACAAAATATTTAACCCTTGAGTTATACATTTGTTTCTCTGCTTTAATCTGGGGCATCCTTTCTATTTTTTCCCAAAAAAATATCATTCAGATTTTATCTTCCTCACTTCCTGATGCAGCATATTTTTCTTCTAGTGAACTTAGCTCCTGCTTGTGTTGTTCCAGAAATAATCTGTACCTTCTCCTAATGACAGATTCATAAGAAATAATATAACCCCTTAAAGAAGCAGTGCAATATAAAAAAATCTGTGCTTTTTCAACAGTTTGTTCCCTGTGCTCTGCCAAGCATTTCCCTGGTACTCTTTCCCACCGGCTTTGTACTATCACTGAGTAATTTGCTCAGTTTTCCTTTGCTTTTGTTTACATTTCTGCCACCTGGCATGTTGCACTGAAACCCCCCTCTGCTGCCAACTGCACATGTGTATGACTGGCAATACTATTCAGGGACATTGGGACAGTTCAGCACAGTGTCCCACTGCAGTAACCAAAAGCTCAAATTTAGACAGCCGCAATATTTATTGTAGTGCTACACCAAATCAAGCAAATTGTAAATATGCTAAAAAAATAAAGATGGCCAAAAAAAATATTTACAGATATGAAAACTGGAACTATGGCCCCATGCTTACAGCCAAAAAGCAGAATTTTGATAAATCAATTCCTGATTCGGTAATACTGCTGCTTTAAGTAAGCTTTCAGGGACTTCCATATAGTGGACAAAGAGACTTCATCTGGAGAATTGTATTCCAGCTTCAATTTCTTTTTTTAGGAGGCTAATAAACTGAGCATCCTGTATTAATAAGTTGTTAAACTTCCATCTATGGGGGGAGGGGTTCTGACTCTTTGTGAGGTCTATTTCCATATAACAAGAAGCATGGTCCAAAATTAAAATAGAATTATACCTAACAAATTTAATTAGATGTAACAAAGAGATGGAGACCAGAAAAAAAATCAGTTCTTGACAAACAGTTATATACTTCAGAGAAAAAGGAAAATTTCTTTAGATTTAGGTGTAGTGTACAAAAGGGATCCAATAGAGCTAATTCTTGAGCATAATCAGTAATGAGCTCAACCATTTTCAGTTTACGCTCAGGTGCTGAGTGAACTCTGTCCAGAGAGAAAGGAACTACATTAAAATCCCCCCCAATTATAACTGGAGCATCTAATGCGGAGACCTGTAAAAATAGGTTGGTGAAAAATTCTAAGTCCTCATCTTTAGGAACATAAATACTTAAGAAAGAAAATTGTGAATGACCAATAAGGACCCTAGCCTTCACCACCTCCCCTCAGTATTCATTTGAGACTGAAGAATTTTCAGATTTAAATGTTTTTTTAATAAAAATAGCCATGCCCCTTGTGTTCCCTGCAAAAGATGTGGAGACCCTTATTGCCTGTTAAAGACTGGAGAAATAAACCACATCCCTTTTCTTGAAATGGGTTTCCTGAAGAAAAACATAATTGATTTTTTTATTATTTAAATAGTTGGCTATTTGTCTGAGTTTGACATGATTTTTGGCTCCATTCAGGTTCCAGGTCAGTAATCTAAATGATTGTATCATTATTAAAAGATAAAACCAAAGTAAAACTTATTTTCCCATAAATAGGCGGCAGGGCAAATTTGCCAATTAATATTTCAATTCAAATTCCACTGACAGTAACCCCGTCAAGGCACCCCTTTCCCAAAGCTAATTTAGTGTTCATCTCAATGACTAAATATAAAAAGAAAGTGACCCTCTCCCCATAACCCATTGTCTAAAGGCCTTGACTTGAATCCAATTGTTATGCTCTTCTAAACTAAGAAGAGCACCCCCCCCACCATCTAATGTTAAAGACAACATGCCTAAGCTGTGTGAAAAGGTATTAACTACTTGGGCCTACCCCCCTCCTTCATGCTCCTACTAGTACCATGCCATAATATCAGAGCTATTCCTTGGAACTCTGAGTCCGATTAACATTTTATATTTTAATGAGCTAAACCACCCCCCTCCAAAATATATATTATCATAAAGCTTCATACTGACTGCTGTTACCAATATATTAGAGGCTGATGAAGCTGTAAATTCTGAATGCATTTTATTATGCATAAAATCTGTAGCCTCTTGTGGTGTAGAAAAAAAGAAAGCCTTCCCATCCAAAAATATCTGCAACCTTGCAGGATATAAAAGGGCAAATGAGACACCTTGTTTACATAGCTGGTCCCTCACACCATCTAAAGCCTTACGCTTCACCACAATGGGGGGGGGGGTCATAAAAATGAAGTTTCATGCCTTTGTACACAATTCCTTCTTCTCTTCTGGCTTTAGATAGAATATTTTCTCAGTCCTGAAACTTCAGTGATTTTATAAACATAAATCTAGGTTTAAAATCTTCTCTTCTAGGGCCAGAGGCTCTGTGGGTCATATCCAGTTACATTTTTTCCTCTGGGTACTTAAACCCCATTACTGAAATCAGCATCTGCTCACAGTAAATCAATGGGTTCCCCACTTCCACTCCCTCTGGTAGGTTACCGATCTTAATGTTCACACATCTTGATCTGGATTCTAAATCCTCCACTTTATTTTTCAGAAATTCCAACTCTTTATTTACTGCCCCCAAATTTGTGAATATTAGGGATACATGATGGGTGACTGTGTGACATGTGAAATATTAGCATGAGTGCTTAGATTTCCTTTCTATTATGAAAAAAGTATTTAAAAGAAAATCAGTACATTGTGTAACACATCCAAGCAATATATATGTGTGTGTGTGTGACGGGGGGCACTCAGAAGAGAAGTAGCATACAAAATAACTACAGCTATACTGTACTGGCCGAAGTAAGACAAAAAATCCACATCAAGCTCATGTTGGTGGAGGAACTATTTAATATAAAATTCAGCCAAACATAGTACTTTTATGTTATTTTAACCTATTATGTTTTATTTTTACATGCATATGAAAAAGAGAGTCCAATTTTTTTTTTTTGAAATCTGTTTTTGCACCGCCCCGAGGAACTCTCTCGGGCATCCTCCAGCACCCACAGCTCTACCTCCGTGCCTGAGAGGCCTCCAATTCCTGGCACCAGCCTGGCTATCCCCCCCCAGCTCTAAGTCCCCGAGGTAGGGCCGCCCTATTCACCCAGGGTGCTCTATCTTGAATTCAGGCTGGGCTGGGCTCGGCCCAGGAGAGGAGGACAACTGGCGGTGGAGTGTGGCTGACTGGGCGGAGGTGCCATCGCCTATCCCTGAGTCAGGGATTTTTCTGTATATATGTTTCCCGCAGGAGTGCAGCATGCAGTGACAACTGCACAAGGCTGCCTGCCAACGTCTGCCGCACTTCTGCCCCATTGTTCTGGCAGGTAATCCTGCTATACCCCCAATTTCCATCGGGGGTCATGAGGACACCGAGCAGCCCCAGGATTCCTCCCCAGGGAGAGGAGAGCTGTCCTCAGGATCCTCAGTCCTCTCCCTCCCCTGCTGACCCCTGACTCCCTGAGTACATCTCCAAACCTGGGTCACTGGCGTGGCGCGAGGTGTGGTGTCCAGTGCCTCAACCCTCAGTGCCACCGGGCCAGGACAGTCCAATTTTATAAGCACAATACGACACTCTGGGATTTGCATTAGACACTTCTAGTACACAACCTGGGTCTAAAGGCACTTGGCCTGCAGCCTTGCATTTTAATATGCCCCGACCATGCATCAGAAGTGTCTGATGCACTTCCCACATTGTCTTTTTGCTTACTTATGTCATATCCATAATATAAAGCCATGGCTCACTAAGTTAACATACATAGCAGTAAATATCAGAAGCCACTCCCAAACAAGTATTGTTAATTTTAAAGAAACCGAAACGTCTACATTTCAAATTCACAAAACCTTTTTTACACATTCTCAATCATATTTATCCCAAAACATATGTTTGTATAAATGGAATATGAAATAACATGACTTTACTTATCCTCATTCAAGGCCAATGACTTTATGATATCTCACTCATGGCTTCACTGCTCGTGAGATATCTTAATTTATACAACAGGGGTGAAGATATATAGCATGTAGTAATATCAGATAAAATCACCCCCATTGAATAACTTCAGCATGATGGGCTGGATTCATGAAGTGCCCAGAACCTAAGACCCACTCCGCAGCTGCTGTTGCTCACTGTAATCCAGCCACAGCAGTTGCGGAGGGTGTTACGGCTGCTTCCACCAGCTGTAGCACATTCCCGTTGATGCAGCCATCTCCCTGATGACACCACCCACAAGTAGCCGTAGATCGTGGAGCCAGTTGTAATCTGGATCCACCTTTGTGAATACCCGCCACTGCGGGTAACCTGCGGATCCACAAGTCGCAACCCACTTGCGCTGAGGTTTACCCGCAGCTGCGGGAATTTCTCGAGTTTCGTGTATCCTGCCCTATGTATCCAGAGTGTGATACCTAAAATAAACCTGCTTCCAGACACATCAGCACTCAGATTATCTACTCCGGATACATCACCTAACACATTCCCCAAGTCCATCACCAGCATTTTTAATTAATGACAAATACCTGAACAAAACGGCACCCATAAACACACGCAAACCACATCTAAATCAATAATATCAAACCACCACGCTGAATCAATGAATCACATTAACAGACGTCATCAACCAGGAAATAAACTGGCAAACAAATGCTGAAACAACAAATAGGAAGTCAAAATATCTCTGCGAATGGCATTACAGAGCCACAGCAAACCAGACAACTGGAATAACACAAATTACAACACAGAAACATAGCTCCAACAGAATGAGAACAACACAAATAAAAGTAAGACACAAATTAATTTTATTTGCAACATATTGGGGAACCTATTGTATAAATCACAAACATGATGGGCGACTTGTGTGATACATCAAATATTAGCATTTGTGCAGAGTAAGCAGTGATAATATCATTCGTGGCTTCACCACTCATGATACTATTACTGCTTATTCTGCACTCATGCTAATATTTCACGTATTGCACAGTCACCCATCATGTACAGGGACAGTGGTTTACTGCACCCACAGTGATGTGGACGGATTAGCGGAATCCTGATTGGGCAGTGGAAAATAGCGCCAAAAACGGAAACAGCATTTGTTTTCGCTGACTTCGAGAACACAGCACCATAAATTGCAGTGTAGCCTCTTCATTCTTTCTTCTGCTTTTGCTCTCATTGCTGTATCATTCCTGCTGACCCTTTGCTACCTACTGAGACCACCGATAACAATTTTCTTCGAAAAAAATGTAACTTGTACGTGTTTCCTATTTTGTTACATGGACGGGTTCTGTTACTGGTGATTGCCTGGAAACTCCCTCCCTGTGGTCTGATCTACCTTCTGCTCTGCAGCCCAAAATTAACAATGCTATCAGTGTTGTCCTTCGATTCAAGTAATTAAAGTAAAATATTTGTTTTATTTATTTATGTAATTGATGTGCCCTTATGCAGCTATGCTTGGCAGGGGTGAGTGAGTGAGGGAGAAGGAAACCAAGATCAAGTGAGGCATACGGGCAACGTGGTCAAAATGCTGTGTGGAATAACTGTCCCAGCCTCGATCAAAACCGACTCTCCTGACTCACCAACAGTAAGGGATTTTACTGAGCCCTGAATTTGTGCAGTCCCAGACCAAAATACCTACTCTCCCAACTCCAGCTTACAGTGAAAACCAGGACTAAAGTGCTAAATTGCCACAATGTACCCCAATTCCATTGCATCCATTCTATGCATTTTTGTGTTGCTTTTATTTGTCCCTGCAGCAGTCTGTCTGCTTCATTATGACCGCAGCTTTTAGTCCGGGGCAAAACATCTGTACGCGCCAAGTGAATCTGCTTGTCGGCAGTGATGAAAGTGGTTCAAAAGAAGTACAGGAACTATATTCAAGTCCGAAAACTGAGCCTTGCTAGGGGGGCTCGGGGGCATGCCCCCCCGGAAAAATTTTCAAAAAAATGAGTCAATTTGGTGCATTTTAGAGAATTCTGGAGCACAATCTGTTTTGTAAGCTGAAAACTTTCAAGTTATATTTTAGTAATCTGTCTTCCTCAAAAAAAAAGTTGATCGAGGTTAATAACTTAACATATTTATCATGAAATGGGATGTATGTAGTGGGTTTTAAGATTCACATTTTCAGTCTGCAAGATCATATACACTCCTTCCTAGTCCTACCCACCATTTTTGGTACACACACTGGGTATCCTTATATGGCATAAGACTGATGAATACATACAGTTAAGAAATAATAGGGAACCAAAGAGATAGATGTTAACTAAGATATAACTCACAACACACCATCTGTAGACTAGGACTTAATGCATGCACCTGGTGTGTTGTGAGTCACAAGGGACAACAATCCTTCCCAGTATATTTATGCCTGGAGTGACAGTCACATAGCACTTATTAAATGACATTTTCCAGCTGGAAAAATCATACAGAAATGTAAAATTAATCAGAAATATATTTTATTCATTCACAAAAGAAAGAAAGTACCTATACAGACTGCATGGGTTAATTTGATATCGAATCAAAAGAGTCAAACACATATATTTCATACAGTATTATACAATTATAGTGTATTGTAGAATGTTGTTATCGATTGAGTTGTTATGCTGCAGTAGCAATGTCATCACAGCTGTTATGCTGCACTAGCTATATCAGTACTGCAGCATAACAACTTGGAATGCTGCCACATAGTTGCTTTCCTCAATCCAGTTAAGCTGGAAGAAAAAATTATTCACCTTAGTAATGTTGTTTCTTCTAATGGAGTCTTGCTGTATTCTGACATATTGCAGTGATGTCCAACCAGGGCTGTCTGGCCCAATCTGGAGTAATCAGATTATCAGAATCACCTTGTAGGGTTGAGACCTGATTTTGACTAGCACCTTGAACAGGAGAGGAAGGGGAAGTATGCAGAACTTCCCTTCCCAATTAAGAACTAGGATATCCAGGGGACTGAGCCCAACACTGGGGGCCTGCAGCAAAGAAGCAAGTTGGTGATTGTCTGGGGCTGCAAAAGATCCATCTGTGGAGTGCCCATTCAGGGATCCAGGGACCATTCGTGATGGCCCTGAGATATCCTGCTGAGAGGTGTACTGCTGTAAGAGGTGTTCAGGAATAGGCCACAGAGCATAACTTCATTGCCTCTGTGCACAAGGCCATAGACAGAGTGCCCCTGTTTGTTGATATACCACATTGTGGTGGTATTTGTCTGTCCTGATCTGAACTACTTTTTCTGAACAGACTTGGAAAAGCTTGAAGTGCTACAAACACTGCTCTGAGTTATAATAGATTGATGTGAAGCAGAGATTCCTGAGGAGACCACAACCCTTGGGTGGTCAGGTTCCCAAGTGGGCTCCCAGCCCAAGAGGGATGCATCTGTAAGGATTAGAGAATGAGACTGAGTGACAAAAGGAACTCCCTGTGTTAGATTGCCCTGATCCTGCCACCACTGTAACGCCTGGTCAGGGACCTGTTTAGCTAAAGCCATTACAGTGTCCCATCTAGATTTCTGATATCTAGCTGTATAGGCCATATAATTAGCCTGCCTGAATCCCAAGGATGCTGCCATGTACTGTTTCTTTGCCATGGCATCAATCCTGCTGGAGTCCTTATCTGGGTGGTGTGAAGCCAAAGATATTTTTGCCTAATCACAGGCAGCAGCCTGCACTACCCCAACATGGCTGCATTGTTGGGTAAGGAACTCCATATCTGATCCTGAGAGATTTTACGTCTTGTCCATTCTCTTGTCCACAGGAGGTATAGAATTAGGAGTCTTGAAAATTGTTATTGTCTGTTTCCCAAAGGACTTATGAAGGGGAATAGACAGCTTCCTAAACTTTGGGATATCCATATATTAATTTCAACACAGTAATACTGCTCCTCCTGGTCATCCACAGCTTCTTTCATAAGAAGCTGAAGAGTTTCAGCCACTTTTTTGTAGAACATAAAATGGGAAGGGAAGTCAGAAAGCCTAGGAGGAGAAACCCCTGAAGGTCTGTCGGGGGAGATGTCCGGGTCAATAGGCACATCCAGACTTTCGTAATCACCCTCACTATCCTCATACTCTCCTTCCTCCTCCTCCTCCTCCGGTTCACAAAAGTCTTCTAAAGTATAATCTGGAACCGGGGAAACCGACCGAACCGAGCCCCTTCCTGATGGCGCCAGTTTGATCGGAACCGGAGTTAGAGACTGAACAATCCTTATCGCTATGGCTATTTCATCAGCGGTCAGAGAAGGAATTTGTGGATCAGCACCGCTGACTTATCCTTCTTTTTCTTTTAACCTGAACTGCTCGCAGACAGAGTCTCAACCGAGCTCGAGCTTCAGTGTTCCATGCCTGGCATGGAAAGTTAAGTCTTTCATATCCGGGCAGTTCAAAGACTGGACATCACTGCAATATGTCAGAATACAGCAAGACTTCATGTTGTTTTAAGTTGTTTGTTTTTTTCAAACTTGAACTTGCAGAAATATCTGAGGCACACTGTGTCACTTAAAAAAAATGCTAAAATTCTATTTTCTGTTGCCTTCTCCAGCTGGTTTAGTGTTATTTTCTGTGCTGTGGCTTGCCATGCACTATAAAAGACTGTGTATGAGCACTCATACACAAATGAGGAAATTCATGTACCTTGATGTTCTCTTGGTAACAGAGCACCTCTTGTCCTATGCTCGCAAGGTCATCTGTTACCATGGAAACCTCTCCATACAAGATATCATTGTTATGTATGAAAGCTCATACATAATCCTTTATGTTTATGAATATCCTGTATCCTCAGTGGCAAGCACATCATATGACAGTGTGAATTTTCTCCAATAACTCACAGATGAGAAATAGCATTAGAAGCATAAGTAAACACATTTTAAATATTTTTCATGCATGGATACATTGTATAATCACAGTAAGAAAAAACAGGGTATGGGTTATATAGGGGGATTTATTTATCCATTCCTTGTGTGGTTACGTCAGTGCGGTGCCTCATGGCACACGATACATGGCATTGGTAACTCCTGCAATAACCCATACCCTGTTGTGCATGACTGTCTAAATACAAAAAGAGCAGCTCTATGCACAATCAATGTGCTTTTCCTCCTCAGAGTCCTGATTCCAATGGACCTATCATTCTCTGGTCTTGAGGTCATAAGGAATCAGAACCCTTCTGTGACAGCAAACAATGGGTGTGAATAGTTGCCCATCCAGTATTTTCTGTGTATTGCAACGTATACCATCAATAAAAAAATGTCATAAAATCAAGGTTAACCACATACTAAACATTTTTTCTTTTTTTAAGGCAGCTTTGTGCTGCAAACAATGCCATGCTGTCAACCGTTTACAATCCATTAACTGGAAAACATAAGAACTGTTAATAGCTATGATAATGTAATGTGTCCTCTGCATAAAGTTTCCAGTTATTTTTATGTTTATTTTCACTGTACAAACACTGTCAGAATGAGTTGTTTCTGTCATCATAGCATGGCACATTGTATAGTTAACCACCTGCTGCTTTTCTCAAACTTTTTTTTAATTGACAAGTAGAGGTAGCCATTTATAACATTTATAGTATACAGATATAAAGAACTGTTGTGATAATACAAAAAACAAACATTTCTGAAATCATTTTTATTCTTTCTTCTAGGGTGCAGATGAAAATTTCTGACAATATCAACATTAACAGAACTATAGAATGAATTGTGTGAGACCAGCCCTATATTAGGCCATTACAGGAGGCAGTATAGTATAGTATGTTAAGGCTCTGAGTTGAAGATCTGGGAGACCTGTGTTTCAATCTCACAGCCAGCTGTGTGCATACTGTGTTATCCTGTGTTGCTGTGCAAGTCAGTTAAATAAGATTTGGCTTAGTGTACTACTGTTGGTCAAACAATGTTAGTCCCATAGTAATATATATAAATGTTTAGCCTTATTCTATGCTGAACAAGGCTTAACACTGTAATATGTATGGGGAGCCCTTAATATTAACTGGCATCAAGCAGTTTAGAACCTTGTCGTGCCATCACTAGAACATCTCTAGGTTGTTAACCCTTTTGAAGTTTGTGAAATGCAAGGGCAGATTCCTTCCCTGCAGAAAGAAAAGTAGATACAGCTGTCAAGTGAACCTTAACAGTGGTGGGCCTAATGCCTAAGCCATAAAAATGGACAAGATAATCCAGAGTTATAGTCTATAGATAGGTGAGCCGAATGTGGCAGTTAATTTCTCCGATAATACTAAATGCTGAATATGTTCCGCTTGGAATCATAAGTCTTTCTGGTGGAAGGATTCCTACAGACCTTAAAAACATCCAAGACCCCTTGTGAAAGATGCAAGCCTGCATACTTCTACACTTCAAGATCCAGGCCTTTAGCCTGAGAGAACTGAGATCTGGACAATTAATCCTCCTGTAAGAGACGGTTAGGGTGTCGTGCCTCATGGGAAAGCAAAGGGGATTGTGACTGATAGGGACAATAATAGAAGATACAAAGGTTGCCTTGCCCAATCTGGTGCCACCAATATAACTGTACAGGTCTGAGACCTGCTTTTTATCAGTACTCTAAAGAGAAGAGGAAACTGGGTAAGGCATACTGGTACCTGTATGTGCAATCAAACAGTAGAGCATCATGAGGCATAGACACCAGAAGTGGATGTCTGCAGCAGAGCAGGGGGAGGTGATGATTGTCTGAGGCTGAAAGAGATCCATCTCTGGAGTGCCCCACCTCCTGAAAATAATGTGAAGAATCTGGTGGTTCACAGACCACTCATGTGACTCTGAGAGATCCTGTTGTGAAAAGTGCCCATACATTGTCCTTCCCTGGAAGATGTATTGCTATGAAGCTATGAAGGGAGTAAGTCATAGTCCCCATCTTTTCAAAAGAGATTCCATAAACCACCATTGTCACTAGATGACTCATCTTCACATGTTCTCTTCATGCATGAAGTACTGTGGGCTGGTCGCCTTCCATGAAGAAGCCATGACTTAACATATGGTTCTGGATTCCATTGATAAGAGGAGGACCACAAGTGGAAATGAAATGAGATCCAAATGTGACTAACAGACAGGCGATTATGCATAGCAGAAGCAATGATATTCATCGGCTGAAACCTCTCTCGCACTCAGCATTGCTCGTTGAAGTGTGTTAACAGCAAGTTGTAAGGGTTTCAACTTGTCAGGTATGCCACGGCCAGCACACTCCTTATACTCTATGTACCCAAGTACAGTATCCTTTTCTTGAAGAAAGAACCTGTTTGCGAGTTCTTTGATCTCAGACTCTCCATACCTTACATTATCTACAGTTATGTCATCTAGATTGAGTACCGCTAGCTGATTTATGAGATGTTTATATTGGTCTTCCAAAACTGGACCTCCAGCTCTTGTACCGACTGAAG
Organism: Neoceratodus forsteri; assembly: GCA_016271365.2. NCBI lineage: Eukaryota > Metazoa > Chordata > Ceratodontiformes > Ceratodontidae > Neoceratodus > Neoceratodus forsteri. The sequence goes on from CM057453.1 coordinate 1,272,616,620, forward strand.
TGAGCAATCTACTTTCTAGATTATCTACTAGACACTGAATGAACTGTGAATGATTTATCTCTGGTGTTTTTCGCAAAGTGCTGAGTTTAACACCATTAAATTCACCCATTCTACAGCCTTTGCAGCTTTTTCAATAGCCTCACCGGGATACTGTTTATGCTGTTTAATCTTGCAATATATCTGTGCAAGAGATGATTTGACGAGGCAATGTCATTGTTCATTCTTGAAGTAGCTCAGACAAATCTTTCATTTCCTTAAGTGCATCCATCATGATGGCAAGATTCTTCAGAAAAGCAGTGGAAGAAAGAGTTCCAGCTAGACCACTAAATTTTGCCTTTTCCCTGGAAGGACGGTTCTCATCCTGAGCTGCAGTTGTGAAGTGAGCATACAGTGCAGAATAACTGCTCCATACTGCATGCACAGTTCGGAAACTGGATGCCACCCATCTTACATCTAGCACCCTGCCAATTTTTTTTACCTCTCCATGTACAGAGGATGCTGCTTCAGCAAGTTCCCTCTCATTTTTGGGAGACTGACTGTACAGTGCATGCAGTGAATCCATGAAGCAATGAAACTGGTTAATACCTGAACAGGCATGTACAACATCCCCCACAGCAAGCTCCAATCTGTAATTTAGATAGTGCCACACTACAAGGTGTGGGAAATCATCCAGAAGTAAACAAGCAACACCAGACTTGGCACCCATCATGACACTCGCTCCGTCTGAACAGAACCCAATCAAAGATGTCTTTAAAAAAGAGTCTGTGAAGTCATGCTTTTTTAATGTTGCAATGATAATGCCTTTTATAGTCAAAGCATTTGTACTAGGTAGTTCAACCAAATCCAGAAAAATAGTTGCAGGTTGAACAGAATCATTAAGTCCTGCTTTTATGTAGATAATAAGAGTGCATTTATTACTAACTGTTGTAGACTCATCGACAAACACAGAGATCTTTGACTGTTGTAGTATAATCTGGTGTATTCTGTTCGCATTTCCGATGCTATATGGGATATAATATCAACACAGCTCAGACGGCATTGCAAAACCCTCCCATATCAAGACCATTTGTAATCTGAAGATCAATTAGCGAGTGGTCTAAATAAGGCCTTCTGACTTAGCAATGTAATATGCTGTTCTGAATACCCTGTTTGTTGTTTCCATTGCAGATTTATGTTGCTCACCTATAATATTTTGCATTACGTGACAGTTTGCCTGTTGTATAATATTGTTTGCCATTTTATGTGCATGCGAATTCCGGTGTTCCCAAATTTTTTTCCTTAATGAATTCTGTTGCTGTTTAGCATCAGTGCCATTAGGGCCAATACGTACATTTACCCATGCTTTTGACAATGTCATTCCCTGAGATACGTTAGGACCAAGACCACCAACATTCTTACATGTACTACATCCTAAGAAGCCATCTATTACAACAAGCCAATGGTTGCTGTCCTTAAAGTGATCATATTGTTCTTTTGACCAGCACACAGGAATGGAGCTTGTGACGTTACACTGTCCAGTAGTGGTCATGGAGATGTCTGATGTGGTAGCATCAGTCTCATGTGATTCATCACTAATGATTACTCTTGGATTTTCCTGATCTATACTGTCACATTCAACTATAACTTCTTGTTTTTGCTGTTTTTTGAAAATGTGAAATAAAGTTGTTTGCTTCATATTCCAACTGAATGTGTTATTCTTTGCCAGATGTTTCCTGGGGGGAGGGATTGGACAACAGAATAAAGTATGAGCAGGATCACTTCAAGTTAAAGTATCTAAGATAGTATATCTAAGTTACAATCTTTGTCTAGACAGCAAAACTGCACTATCTTGCTTCAAGAGGAAGCTCTTGCAGCTGGTAACAATTTAGGACCGATTCTCAAGCACTATAATCTCGGTCGTTGCTCCTGTATAGAAGGGGATACCCACCAGCAAACTGAGACAACATCAAGCAACCTGGATAGTCACACACTGGAAGGGGGAAGGAGGGCAGCAGTGGCTGCCTTGACCTGTCTAGAGAAGGAGGGATCTATTTTAGTCCTGAGGCTCCCTGGGCTTGAGGGCGGGAGGGTGGTCAGTTTCCCGAGGACGAGGCACGTCCATTGTGGTCAATTTGAAGTCCGCTAAAAATGCAAGAGAGAATTCTGATGCTTTATCGTTTGCGAGCTGAAGGAATGCCAATGTGGCAGGCATTGGTGTGTTGTGTTTGATGAGACAGAAGACATGCTGAATGCCTGTTCTTCTGAAGCCATCTGTCACCCAGAGGAGCACTTGTTAACGTGCTCTGGATGAAGCTGACATAGATGGTGTGAAAATTACAAAGAAAATGGTGGAGAAAGAAGGAGAGCGATCGGTACTGTGAGTGGCAGGGCTAGAAATAATTTTTGAGATGCTTGTCTGAGGGACAGGTGAGGTATAAATTTTGCTTATCCCATGAAAGTTCTACCTGTCCACATTTTTATAAAGTGATTTTTTGAAATATATAACAGAAAACAGTATGTGAAGAGAAAACAATAAGAGCTTTTTGCCCCCAAAACACTAGAACAGAGATGACTGCTACAACAGACTCTTGATTCTGTCTCCTGCCTTAACTGAGCCCCCCAAACAGTCCTGTAGTGTAAGGCCTACTGGAGTAAGGCTTTTACCACCCCCAAAACACTGAAGGGCCTTTGCTGAAGCACACTCCTTAGTCAGTCCCCCTCCACTTGCAGAGTACACACTGTAGCCCTGCCTTTAACTGTGTCTCCCCCCCCCAAATCACCATGAGTCCTGTAAAGGGTTGTTTTGGTTAAGGCAAATTCTGACACCAAAACACTGGTGGGATATTTGTTAAATCAGACTTTATTCAGTCCCCACACACACACACACACACACACACACACACACACACACACACACACACGTCACCCCTAAAGGCAGATATATCTGTCTTGTCGGATTATTTTTTTATTATGAATTATTAATCCTTGCCTGCACACAGTATTAGTATCTACTCTATTCAGTCCTCATTGCTGCCCTCATGAGAGCCGACACGATAGCCTTGGTAGGGCTTTGAAAAATGAATGTACTTACACAGTCTGACAACTCACTCTCCCGCTCCCCGACGTCTTCCCAGAGCGCACACACCACACAAAATAACAAGAACATGTGTGTGTGTGTGTGTGTGTGTGTGTGTGTCTGCTGATGATCGCGCATGTGTGGTGGTTGACACTCTACCGTTACTTGGAGATGGCAGTTCCCAACCGCCACCCTGTCTGGATCATGCAGTCAGGTGATACAGACAGTGAGACTCAGTGACAGCGGTGGGCTGGGCAGGCGGTCGATACGTTGCTTCAGATGTCTCAACGTCCCTGGCCTGACCTCCTCATCATCTCTTTCCTGCCACCACCTTCACGTATTCTACAGGGTCCTAGCGCCAATTATTTCGAGCCCTGGTGAGTGGTAACCGAAGATGAACTAACCCTGACCATGTGGCTGGAAAGAACTGGAGCACATAGGCAACTCCTCACTTAGATTGGGTGACATCAGGGGCGGGGTAGCCAACGATGGCGGGTGGAGGCGGGCAGCGTTGATACTGCTAGAAAAAATAATTGCCAGGAGCAGTCATCACTCAATGTCAGCCCTAATTCTGTTACGTGTTGCAAGAGCTTCAAGTCACATCTGATGATGACTACTATGGAGCTGAATTAATAGAACTGTTGGGTAAGACTATCAAGAATGTGGACAGACCACATACATCAGTCATTTAAGATACCTGAAATTGACACTGACTGTCCCTAATGGTACCGCATAGAAGAAAGGTATGAATAATATGTACACCAGTAGCCTATGCTTTCTATTTAATAGCATTAAACATAAGGCAATCACCTACCAACTGAAAGCAAAATGAAGCCAAGCACACGTCCTCTCCAATTTTGTTACTTCTGTCAGGCAGGCCGACTGTCAAATATACTAGTTAATGGTGGCTGCTGCTTGCAAACTGAACTGCATGCACTTCAGTTATCCAAGAAAGGACAAACATCTGTGGCTGACTAACCTAAATGTAATGAACATGCAAAGCTGTATTACCCAATGTATACAATACCTTCTTAAATACAATGAGATGTAAGCTTAAGAGTTTAATACAGAAGTTCATGATACTGCAGAAAAATATTTCCGATACTGTTTTAGTCCATTTCTGTAGAATAAGTATACATCAAAATGCTCACCATTATCATGAACTATGACCTTAAAACAAAAATTATACCATGGCCATAAGTAAATAGTCCATGAAATCATCAGACTGGCAGTTTACCACTGGTGTCAGTCCATGTAATACAAGCAATATGTACAGCAACTGGCTTACTACCTCCAGGACCCACTTGTCTGAAGTAACAGACATCCAGTCCTGGATGAAGTAAGCCAGCCTGCCCCCCTACAGGAATGGGGGAGTAGACCCGGGTTGACACATCAGGGTGTCTGCTTGGCAAGAGCCTTAGGCTGAGGGGTGGGTTGCTTATCCCCCTTCTGCCTCTCCTTCTGAATACCCCCCTCTGAGAAAAGAGAGAGGAGGCCTGTGCTTGATAGAAAGGCCTATGAAAGACCTGCCTACAGTTTGCTGCCTTGAAGAGTTGTCTGTCTTTCCTTGGCCTGTGCACTCCTGGAGGTGGTCCTATACTCGTCCATCTTTTGCATGTCATTCTCTGTCTGATCCCCAAACAATTACCCATTTTTTTTTTTTATTTTAAACCTATAAGAACCGGTTCCATACACTAAATTCCAAGTAGAAAATCTATGAGCTGCTGACTAGATATATAGTGGTTGAAACAAAGCCATTACAACTTAAGGACTGTTCAGTGCATTATGTGAAAAGGTGTGCTGCAGTCTCTCACACCACATGTCAGCTCCCGATTACCAGGTGTCCACAACACAAAACCATCAATACAATTATTAGTACTGTACCACTCATGCAGATCAATAAGGAATTCAGGTTCCAGGGTCATAAATCATAACCATGAGGTAAACACCTTGAGATGTTATGTCATATTGATGACAACATATTAAGGGTGTAATCTGCTTGACTTAAGTTAATAAAAAGGCTCCCCATACATTATATAGAGAATACTGGATGGGCAAACTACAGTTACATAAGAACTTACTGCAACAGTAGATATTACTTTGAGAGGGCTCTTGCAGTCGGTGATTACATATAGGACTGAAGCCGGACGGTGTCAGGACTCCCCAGAAAAATTTATAGGTAGCAGTCTTTGGTGGGGGACCACCCCCACGTCAGGTGACCGACGTCATCTGATATCAGTACAAAAGGCTGGTCCCCCATGCCAGTCTTCCAGTTCTTTCCCACCAAAGGCCAAAAAGGCAAGACGAGAGAGAAGTAGATATTTCCCTTCCTGGAAAAGGAGTTGAAAAAATTAATGGGGATGGAGGGCGGGAAGGCATTACTGCAACTGCTCTCGAAGATCTACTGTTCGTATATGTTCTACGTAACTGTCCGATCTTATTTCGAGAGGATTCTGGCAGAAGGCTCTGTAGAGAGACCATTCAGAAGCATTTACACTGTGTGAGTCAGAAGGAGTAGGGGACAACATACATGGTGATTAACCACAAAAGAAGGAACAAAAAACGAAGAAAACAACTTCAGTTTGTAAGACCGACAAATGACTGATGAGCCGAGGAATTTAACTGCAAGGCGCTGAGAAAGCAGATGGCAGTAAGGAATTAGAAGGTGGGTGTGGGGGACCACCCCTCAATAGTGATGTCATATGATGTTGGTCACCGTATGTGGGGGCGGATCCCCACCACAGACTGCTAGCTAGAAATTTTTCCGTGGGGTCATGACGCCATCTGGCTTCAGGCCTCTATGTAATCACCTACTGCAAGAGCCCTCTCAAAGTAATATCAACTGTATGCACAACCAGTGTTCAGCCACAGAGGGGTCTATGGGAATCATAACCCTGAGGTGACAGAACACAGTGGTTGTGCATAAAGTTGCTCATCCTTTATTTGTAATAGTGTATAGTAGTAGTATTGTGTGAAATGTACAATATGTAAGATTTTTTTCTCTGTTTCATGATCAAACTGACTTGTGAACTCTCTACATTTTCTACAATACTGTCTTCACAGAATTAAATACAGGAAAGCAACAATGTGCCAGCATTCTATGATTCTGCTGCAGTACTGACATCAACATAATGATGGCAGCAGTACAGCAGAACAAGCATATTGTATTAACTGAATTGTTCCATGCATAACAGCATTCCACCCGATAATATGTAAATTTTAAATTTGTCATGTACTCTTCACCTACATGCTTACTAACCACCCAGTGCCCAAAGTCATTCCTTTGAGGCAAGACAAGGCAAAGCAAAATTTAATTTTCTGGCACCCAATCCCAGAGAGGTAGTGTACAGTTTCACATAAATAAAATTAAAAAGAACAACATACAATAACACTTAATACAATTTCAACAACATCAGTATGGGACACGCTCAACATATACACAGTAACCACCATAAAAGATTTAAGGGTGGTAGCTCACCATCTCGGCATGTCATGTGTTTCCATTTCATGGATGAGATTACAGCATGCACATCTCAAGCTTCGTTCTTGAGGTTCATATGCAGTCATCTCAACCCTTCGATGGAAACACAGCCTTGCTGTGTATGGTTGTCCATACATTATTCTCTCCATATATATATATATATATATATATGTAACGTTTATATATATATATATATATATATTATATATATATATATATATGTGTATGTTGTGTGTGTGTGGAGAGAGAATACTGGCTGGGAAACTATGTAACATCGAAGCTTGTCAGGTCCATTGGAATTAAGATCTTCGAGATAATTGCAAAACACGCTTGTTGGACATTGATTTGCTAGGTTTGTTTTTTTCGTCAGTGTAACAAATGTGAGCCTACATTACATTTTTTCACATTTAAAAGTGACTTTTGTTCCACTGATTCAAACAGTTTGAGATGGTTACACTCAGCTATGCTTCCAGGCATCTTCTAAATGCAGTAGTTAAGCTCGTTTTCCCATCAAGACAAGCACATAAGGCTGATAACTAAGTCTCCATCCATCAAACAATCTGTTAACCCTGCAGAAATAGAAAATATTCAGTTACTACAGCTGAGGAGCTCTAATAAGAGCGATACCAATGTACTCATTGGTCTGTAGTACTGAGATCAATACTGTTTAAGCAACAAGGCATGACCAGGGCTTTAAATAAACAGTCTGTTAATCACCCAATATGGATGTGGATGTTGCTCGAGGCACATCCCATCTGGAGTGACAAACAGACTGTTACTCTAACTCCTGGTATTATTGCCTTATTGCTATTAAAAAATATATCACAAAACAAAGTGTTAAAAGCATACTTTTGAATGTTTTCATCATTTAATTGAAGACCCTCAGTGCCTGCTATCTGACAGCTGTCAACAGTAAACAATGTCTGACATACCTAGACATAATGGATACATTCCAGGATGATTATGAGAACCAGAGAGTCAGAAAACAGTCATGTACCTACCAAGAAAAGGGAAAAGTGAAAATGTGAGCAAACATAATTTCATCAGGAACAAAAACTGTCAAAAGTAGAAGAACATAACGATGAGGAGAACACTAAAAAATGACTCAGCGGACGATAAATGTTTTAAATAACTGGGCACAAAACAGGCAACTAAACATGCCTCTGAGGCCGGGAGATCAGATGGCTGTGGGTTCAGTTCCCACATGTGCCACCTGGGTTAATATCCCAGTACTGACACTGTAGTGCAGCACTATAAATACAAATATATATTTAAAAAATTCAAAAGGTGAGCAGTGTGGCCTCTAGCCAGTAATAATTAACTACTGAGCTGTGCTTTTCTAGCCTGTAATAATAACTACTGAGTTATGTTAGTAAGCTAATTGTACTGCTCTACTTAGCCTGATATTTCAAAATTACTGTATTTCTGTTTTGTGTGTGTGTGTTTCCTCTAGTTTAGCACTGGTTCTTGCAGCTGCTAGCTGTCTGCCCCCTTCCCTGCCATCCGTGGCTGGTGCCTGCCCGTGGCTCTTAGAACCGCCCGATTCCCAGTTAATTCTGTCCTTTGCTTGATCTGCTAATTTTGTTTTACTCCCAGTCCCTCTGATTTCTGTCGGCTTTGTGTTAATCCCCCCTCTGTCCCTTCTTGCAGGCTTCCAGGCTGTCCCTACTCCACAAGCAACACTCACTTCTGAGAGGTCCATTACCACCAACAGTCCCTCTGGTAACAACCCTTAAAACAGCAATAACAGACCATCTCCCCAGGGCAAGGACCATCAAGTGGGGGGCCCGGCAAGAACCCCATTATGCAATGATCCAGCAATGATCAGATCAATCTTGAGATCATTTATCTCAAGCCACAGTGACTGAATAAAAGTCTTAATTAAATCAACCAGAGTGTGTAAACACTTTAGTTTTACAAATCTTGATACAAATAAACAATATCCAATTCAAATACATAGTTTACACATGTATGCTGGGTTGCCCATGTATTCCATCCTCAGGAGTCAGTCTCTCACCCTCTGAGATGGAAAGACACCCATCTGCCTCCAGTGTGGGCAGGGACCTCAAGTTAACCTGGTCTCCCTGCTGATACACCACTGGACTGGCCTATCAGATGTAATTTGATGATTTATAATAAATATTTATATAGACACTGGAGACTCCTCTCAAGTGTCCCTCATTACATGGGATGTCACTTATTTTATCACAGAATTGCCTGTCCCTCATGGAAGAGGTGCTGCACACATAGAGAATGTGCTGTTGGTTAAGGCTTTAAAGCAGAAATTGATAATATTCAAAGATGCTAAATAAAATGAAACTTTGAACAAGTAAAGGCAATGGTTCCACAGTGTTCTGAGTTCAGATAGCTGTTTTTGAGGCGTGTCCCCTACTATGAGAGTCAGTGTCCTCATTTTGAGTGTCTGTGTCCCTCATTTCACTGACTGTTGAGAGGTATGTTGGAGAGTCTACTGCAACTGTTAGAGGACTCTCTTGCACCCTTATTGTGACTGCTCAGTTTGCAGGTCTCTAGTCTCACCCTAAAAATATTACAGGGCTGGCATGTCAGCCCCACAGTAGCACAGCTGCTCATGGTACCACTGTACCAGTAATCCTTGTTCAGGAATAAGCATGGGGCACCTGGAGCTGATGGTGGAAGAAAGATTGAGAGTTGAACGGGACACTTTCCTCCTCTAGGGAGAGAGGGAGATTTGTGGAGTCTGCAGCAACATTTGGTCATGGTGGAGTCAAAGTAACAGAGGTTGGGCGGATGCTGGCTGCACCAAGTCATGAGCAAGCTTTGGGTTGATGCATGCTTTTGATGCCTGGCACATAAGGAACCAAGAGGAAAAACAAAGTGGAAAGGCTCAGTATTGTGTAATATAAAAGTGACTACTCCAACTCTTCTGGCCACAATGCCTCCCATACATTAGAAGAAGTTGAACCAGAAGGTGGGCCAGCTGAACAAGTCCCAGACAGAGCCTCAGAAGCTGCACAGTGGATCATCTGGAGGTACAGCAAGTGTTAGTGTAGGGAAGGATGAGACTGGCAATGGCTGGGCAGTGGGCAGAGGTGGGCCACCCTGGTGAAAGAAGGATAATGTGGGAAAAAACATGCAAGGAGAACCTTACAGCAATAACAGGCTTTCTGATGTTCATATAAATGTACATCCCGATTACTAGTTCTTCTTCTTTCACTGCACGGTCTGCACCTTATATGTGCTGCAGGCTATCAAGAAGTAGTATGATTGTATACGGAGCGTCACAAAGTCTGCTTCAGCTAATCAGCTTCCAGGATTTCTCCTTCCATTTTATAATAGCAGTTTTACCTCTAGTATCTAAAGCTTGCATAACACTGTTATTTATTAAATTATTTAATACTGTGTGCAGTTTTATTAGACTAGATTGTAAGTATGTTATTTTCTGTGCCATTGTTTTATCTTTGTACAAGTCTTGCAGTTTGTATTTAAAATTCCTGTATGATGTTTTTGCAAGATTTTTTGTCTTTTTTTGTGTACAAGTTTTAACCTGATTAGTTAAATGCATTATTTTTTGTCTGGCATCCTGATACAGAGTATGGATATTTGGATAACTGTCTTTAAATTAACAAGCCTTTTCCAAAGCTTTTTGAAGTAAAATAGTAATATTTTGAAATTTTACAGCATGCTGTTGTGCTATCTCTTGTAGCTTTTTTATATTTTAAAGAAGTGGTATACTGTAACTTGGCATATCTGCTGCAGGGCAAAGCTCTTTCTGCTCTCTCTCTCTCTCTCTCTCTCTCCCTCTCTCTCTCTCTTTGGCTTCCATCCTCTCCTCAATTCTCTCATTCTCTCTGAAGTCCCAGAACCATGGAGCACATAAAGAAGCCATACCGCACACTGGACATTAACCCCTCCGAGGTGGCTTTAAGGATGGTAAAACCTGATGGCCATGTACTTCGCAGGATGGTTTTTTGGATGCCACATGCAAACAGCTTTATTTGAGAGCAGGCAGATGCTCCGCTCACCTCTATTGCCTGCCGGCATTTCTCCCTGCTGCTCACCTCATCTCCCCTTGCACATCGCCCAAGGCACCAAAATTCCCAGTTTATAACCCTGAGCACACTGGCTGACCTCTGACCTGCAGAGCTCCCACCAGCACAGCAAAAGCAATTTAACCCTTTAACTGATGGCCCAAACTTAACACTTGTTCCTCAATTTAATATGCATGCCTCACAGCGGGTGTTACATATGAAATTGTATGGAAACCATATGTTTTCATAATGACAAAGTAATCTTCTGACAGTCTGTCATAGGCTTTCTCCAGATCTAAAGACAGCACAAATCCTGATAGATTTCCCTTTCCTTTATGCACAAAAATTACTCTCAGCAATATTACAGGACCTTGAATTATTCTATCAGGCACTGGGCAAGTCTGTGCAGAGTCAGTAACGGTATCTAGAACCATGCCCAGCCTATTACCCAAATCTGCATTCATATTTCGAAATCAACATTTTAAAGATTAATTTGTCTCCACTTTTGCATACCACTTCTTGAATAAAAAAAAAATCTTCACTGCTTCGTTCTCACTGTTTGGGTGGGCTTCTTGCATTAGGCAATTATTATATAAATCAGCCAAGTCTGAACAAATAAGTTGCTATATTGTCTTACACTATTCAACTGTGAGTCAGTCAAGACCTGGAGCTGTCCTGAATATAAACTCCCTGGTTTGGGAGGAAACACAGCTATTGAATAGGAGGTAGTGTAAGAAACCGCCACTTATTATGCAGGTATATAATCTATTTGGTATGTAAACTCATTTAACATACACTTGGTATTTATGCTCAGTGAGTGTCCACCTAGCATTAAACAAATGTACCTTGTGACAGGCACCCTATAAACTGGGGACCTTGGTTGGTAGGTCAACCATCCACTCTATGAACACGGCCTGCAGTTTTGTGAGAGAATTGATGGTTAATGGTAATACTGGGGGGCGAGCTTGACAGCAGACTGGAGCAGATGCTTCCTCCTAGAGTCTGAAGGATTTGAGCCAGTTTAATAAATAAAACTAAATATAAATTTTTTTGGTGCCCTTCATATTCTATACTAGCCTCTACTATGTTAGAAGCAAAGAATGGACAAACAGCAGAATGCCGTTTAAATTAGCACATTCTTTCAAGCAAGATAACTCACCCACAAGGTGGTGGGCCGCAAAAGTCAGACAAGGCCTCGGGCAGTGGTGGTGCTGACTCAGAAGAGGTGTCCCTTAGCACAGTAAACTCCGTGACTAGCCCAATTGGTTAAAACTATAAAGGACATGGATAAAAGCTGGATGTTCTTATTCTTCTGTAAATGCACTGCAGACTCGTGTGGATGAGTTTGAATGGACAGTGCAACGGGTCAAAGGCTTCGCTCAAGTCTATGGTCGCAACAGCTAAATTGGTAAAAGAAAACTCCCTGCTGCACCAATGACTGGAAAACGTGGAGAATTTAGCAAGAGAAAGCAATATTTGAATCATCGGTCTCCAAGATCAGTCTGAGGGAGAGGATACTCTGTCCTTTATTCAAACCATGCTTCCACAGATTCTGACTTAAAAACTAAAAGCAAAGGACAGTCGACAGATTTTGCAGGCGCGGCGGCCGGCACCTTTACAGCCCCGCCCCGAGGATACTCACAATTACAACTGAAACTCCAAGCAGCAGCCAGACTCGGTCTGGACACCCGAACAGTCGAACATTGGAAGCTTAGCTCAGGCTCAGCAGCTGATGATGAAACCGAGTAGCAGTCAAGCACCCGCCGTCCCTATCCTTGCCGACTTGCTTTTAATGCTTGCGGGGTTGCGTGGCACCTTACCAGCGAAACCACGAGTCTGAGTCTCATCTCGGTCTCGACATCGACGACATCTAACGGTTTGTCACATGGCACTAGACAACCGCCTTCTGCGTTTGGCGCTATTGGTCAGAAGTTTCCACCAATCACAGACTCGTTGTGTACACACAAATCTGTGATTGGTGGAATTACCTATTGACAACGTCCCTTGACTCCCTCCAGTTTTTAAACATTAGGAATCGATTCAGGAGTTAGTTACACCGGGTGTGTATGTGAAATAAAATTAAAAAATAAATCATGGTCTGTCCTGGGCTCCTGAGACTCCCGCCGCCGTTAAGTACCGGAATGGCATTCCGGTCACAGAAAAGGTACCGGAACGCTGTTCCTGTGTGTTCCAGCTCACTTTCATCACTGCTTGTCGGAACTGAAAGGTATCCTGTAAATTTAGAATTTTAAATTGTGTGCCCTTAGCTATGCTGAATGATGTGGGGGGGGAATGGGATGGTGGGAATGAGACAAGTCTATGTGGTGTTTGTTTGACCATCGACTGAGCACTGCATACAACCTGGCAGTAAGTGAGGGCATGTGGGCAGCTGTGCCCAACTTGTTTTTACTATATTTGTATTGTGTCTGGGAGTAAATGAGATGGGAACCATTCTGCGGGATATCTGCCCATCGAGCAGCATGTGCTGCATATACAGCCTGGCATTAAGGGTCTAGTATTCTCTTCTCCAGTGTTTGCTTTGCTCGGATAACTTTTGTTTACATTTGTGTTCTCTTGTCTGTGGCCTAGTCCCATCTCACACCATGAGACAAGCAACTTGTTGCTCAGTGTGCCCTCCTGATGAAACATTTCAATAAATAAATAAATCTAGCTCCAGTTCCAAAACTCGTGGGTGGAGGGGCAGGGGCAATACAAAACCAAGATCAGTTTGTTTGCTGTCGAGTGTGTGTTGCTTGGGTAAGTGGGCCAAATGCTTGCTAAGTTATTCTGCCCTCCGATGTTGTGGTTCTCATCAGGGTAGACAAATTTGTGCCCCTCTCTATTCTCCATGTAGGAAATATTAAAGAAAATCTGCATTGAATCTGTACTAAATGTATCTTTTTATTATTATTCTGTGCTGGGGTTGAGTGTGGGCAACAATGACCTGGATAGCATCGGTGGGAACGGGGCCACTGACGTGGATACCATCTGTCAGAATAGGGCATTGAGAGTGGCCACCTGTTGGGGGGGATTCAGAGTGGCTGTTTGGGGAGGGAGCATTGAGAGTGGCTGTGCTAGTGGGCTTGGTGGGGAGAGTGGCTGTGCCCGTGGGGTTGGGTGGAAAGAGTGGTCATGCTGGTCGGTGTGGGAAAAGTGGTCATGCACATCTACTGGGGGGCTAGAGAGGCTGTGCATGTCTGGGGTGGGGAGAGTGGCTTTGTTGGTGGGGTTGGAAGTGTGGCCATGCTGGTCCATTAGGGTGTGGAGAGTGGCCATGCTGGTTGGTGTGGGGAAAGTGGCCATGCACGTCCGGGTTGGGGAGAGTGGCTTTGTTGGTGGGGTTGGAAGAGTGGTCATGCAGGTCCATTAGGGTGGAGAGAGTGGTCATGCTGCTCCATTAGGGTGGGGAGAGTGGCCGTGCCGGTCTGTCAGGGTGAGGAAAGTGGCCGTGCTGGTCTGTCAGGGTGGGGAGAGAGGCTGTGCTGGTCTGTCGGAGTGGGGAAAGTGGCCGTGCTGGTGGGGATGAGTGTGGAGAGTGGCCAGGCTGGTCAGTGTAGAAAAGTGGTCGTGCACGTCCGGGTGGGAGAGTGGCTTTGTTGGTGGGGTTGGAAGAGTGGTTGTGCTGGTCCATTACGGTGGGGAGAGTGGTCGTGCTGCTCCATTAGGGTGGGGAGAGTGACCCTGCTGGTCTGTCAAGGTGAAGAAAGTGGCCGTGCCAGTCTGTCGTGGTGGGGAGAGTGGCCATGCTGGTGGGGATGGGTGTGGAGAGTGGCTGTGCTGGTTGGGGTGGGGAAAGTGGCCGTGCATGTCCGAGGTGGGGAGAGTGGCTGTGCTGGTGGGGTTGGGTGTGGAGAGGTCACCAGCCCTACTCACAGCCTTGTGCTGCTGACCTGCACTTTCTACTGTCTTGTGCTGTACCTGATCTGCCTTGCCATCTGCTGCATCAGGAGTACTGTCTTTCTATGTGCCTGCCATACGTCTGGTAAATTTTTATGTTTCTGATATGACAGTCATGCTGCTGTTATTTGAATGGGAAAGCAAGGAAGGGAAGATGTTGGGCAGGGCGTGGGCATGAGCTGGTATGCTTAATGTTTAAAAAAGCATGTATTTGACATATATGAGTCGACATACGTGCTGGAAAAAAACAGTTCTGGCCTCTGAGGGAGTGACGGGCAGGCAGAGTGGCACTGAACTATTTTTCCCAGCATGTACGCCAGTCTGCTGGGTCTGTGCCACGCTGTGGTGGTTGGTCGTTGATGGTCGGCAGATGGGCAGGCTGGGTGGACTGGTTCACATGCTGGGAAAAATGGTTCTGGCCTCGGAGGGAGAGGCGGACTGGCAGAGCGGCACAGAACCATTTTTCCCAATATGCATGCCAGTCTGCTGAGACTGTGCCATGCTCGATTGGTTTGTTGGTTGATGGTCGGCAGATGGGCAGGCTAGGTGGACTGGTTCACATGCTGGGAAAAATGGTTCTGGCCTCTGAGGAAGGGGTAAATGGGCAGAGTGGCACAGAACCATTTCTCCTGACATGCATGCCCATCTGCTAAGTCCATGCCATGCTCCATTGGTTTGTTGGTTGATGATCAGCAGATGGGCAGGCTGGGTGGCCTGGTTCACATGCTGGGGAAAAATGGTTCTGGCCTCGGAGGGAGGGGCAGACTGGCAGAGTGGCACAGAACCATTCTTCCCGACATGCATGCCACTCTGCCGGTTCCGTGCCCTGCTCCATTGGTTAGTTGGTTGATGGTTGGCAGATGGGCAGGCTGGGTGGGCTGGTTCACATGCTGGGAAAAAATGGTTCTGGCCTCTGAGGAAGGGGTAAATGGGCAGAGTGGCACAGAACCATTTTTCCCAGCATGCATGCCAGTCTGCCGGGTCCATGCCTTGCTCCATTGGTATGTTGGTTGATGGTCGGCAGATGGGCAGGCTGTGTGGATTGGTTCACATGCTAGAAAAAATGGTTGGCCTTGGAGGGAGGGACAAACTGGCAGAGTGGCACAGAACCATTTTTCCTGACATGCATGCCAGTCTGCTGGGTCCATGCCATGCTCCATTGGTTTGTTGGTTGATGGTCAGCAGATGAGTAGGCTGGGTAGACTGGTTCACATGCGGGGGAAAAAATGGTTCTGGCCTCTGAGGAAGGGGTAAATGGGCAGGGTGGCACAGAACCATTTTTCCCAGCATGCGTGCCAGTCTACCAGGTCCGTGCCTTGCTCCATTGGTTTGTTGGTTGATGGTCGGCAGATGGGCAGGCTGGGCGGGCTGGTTCACATGCTGAGGAACAATGGTTCTGGACTTTGAAGAAGGGGTAAATGGGCAGAGTGGCACAGAACCATTTTTCCCAGCATGCGTGCCAGTCTGCTGGGTCCGTGCCACGCTCCATTGGGTTGTTGGTTGATGGTCGGCAGATGGGCAGGCTGGGCGGACTGGTTCACATGCTGGAAAAATGGTTCTGGTCTCGGAGGGAGGGGCAGGCAGAGTGGCACAGAACCATTTTTTCCAGCATGTATGCCAGTTTGCCGAGTCCATGCCATGCTCCAGTGGTTGGTCGTTGTTGGTGTATGCATATATATATGCATATATATATATATATATCTTTTTTAACATTTCTCTGTGGTTCGACAAGATGTTACAACATGATGACCTGTCTTCATTTATCACCCTGGATACCCAAGTGGGGACTGGCTGCGTCACAGGCGTGGGTCCCAGGCTTGTAATGCAGCTGTTCCACCCCCGAGTAGGGGGAAGGTGCGTTGTTTGATTTTGTGGTGATCTTTTGGGTCTGTGTCTTTACTGAGAAATGCATATTTTTCATTTTTCATTTGTCATTTACTGTGTTGTACTGCCCGGGACATGCTGTCTCTATCCTGGCTATCCTGAATTTAAACATGGTGTAAAGTATTGTTGGGTGGTGTGCATGTCTGTGTAGAAGAATACAGACACACCCTCAAAGAAAAATCTTTATTAAACATCAGATTGAATCAACCATGTTTCATCTGAACCCAGAGGGAATCATCTGTGCAGTTGGAAATGTAGATTGTCCTCCTCGGTTCCCTTCATCAATTTTGGAGGACACAAACATTTCATTACCTAGGGGATAAACAGACAAGTTAAACTGTTGAACTGCATGTTAACAATTTTACCACTTCTATTAAATACATTTTCTATGTTGAACCATTTTCTTGAATTTCTAATGGAATATGTTGGAGGCCTGTGTTGATCTGTGCTTTTAAAATTTAAAATTTAAAAGTTCCGAATAAAGAAGTTGTTGATGGGGAGGGGGGGAGCCTTCGTGGCAACCTGGGCTACCACAACCAGGCCCACAACCCACTGTCTCATCACAGGTGTTGCTAATAAAAACACCACCCAAGGATTTGCCTTTCAGGGGGTACTGTGTGCTTGGGTATCTGGAGTGGTCATTCATACAAACTTCTTGTGGTGGCTTTTCTCCTAGGTGGTGTGGTGTGGTGTAACTGCCTTGGCACCAGAGCAGTCCATGTTTGCTTGGATGGGGTTGGGGAACTAGAGATGGTGAGTGCTTAAAGGAGAACTACTGGCTGAGGTGAAGCCCTGACCACTGTACAGATTGGGGCTCGCTTCATTTATCTTGTTCCCCCCCCCCCGCAGGCACTATATTAAATTAATAATCTTTGCATGTAATCACTCAAATTGGTAAATTCTCCGGTGCATCTGGCTCACTAATTCAGGAGCTTGTGAACATCTTGCACTCTCACTCATCACTGATGATGACGCTACCTTGTCCTTCCTTCCTTCCTTCAAGTGCCCTTATGCTTGAATATTGAAGTTTTGTGCCCATTTATTATAAATACCATGGTGTGTCTAGGCCACTATTACACTTCCAATTGAGAAAGGGGCAAGACATTGTCATCAACTTGCAGTTTTAATATAAATAAGAGTGCATCATGTTCAGTAGCTCCATAATTAACATTCCAGGTGCTCCAGAAGATGTACCAATTGGTATTAGTGATCAGGTGCAAAGGTTAATTTACCTATACTAACTGCAGGAGGGATAGGAGAGACAAAGCCCCAGTCTGAACAACTGTCATGGTTTCTCCACTGCCAGCAAAACTCCTTTCTTGAGTTTGAGCTCCGACATGAAAACTAAGTGATTCCATTTTCATGAAGACAGTTAGAAAGTTCCCAATGTACTATTTTTGAGATTCTGGATTGGTTTATTCTTTGGCAGAGATTGTGTTTTGTGTATCTCTCCATTAGCATCCTCAATATTAATCAATCACATTTTTTAAGGTGGATGCACTTTGTTTACAAATAAACCAATTCAGGCATCTATATATTAGATAGGGACTGAACCGAAGGAGTCCACATTGGCGTCTGGTGGTTCGGCTTACTTCACGTCTGAGCTTGGACAGATTTGTACATGGCATTGGGCTGCAGTGCTGCACGTGCTGCCATCACTTGGGATGGGTGGGGGCTGCAGTGCTACATATGCTGCTGTCACACGAGACGGGTGTGGGGCTGCAGTGCTGCACATGCTGCCATAACACTGGATGGGTGGGGGCTGGATGTGCACCCACTGTTGCTGTCACACCAGACAGGTGGGGGCTGCAGTGCTGCACATGCTGCCATCACACGGGGCGGGTGTGGGGGCTGCAGTGCTGCACATGCTGCCATCACACCGGATGGGTGGGGGATGCAGTACTGCACATGCTGCCGTCACATGGGACAGGTGGGGGCTGCAGTGCTGCACATGCTGCCATCACACCAGATGGGTGGGGGCTGCATGTACAGCCACTGTTGCTGTCACACCGGACGGGTGGAGGCTGCAGTGCTGCACATGCTGCCGTCACACTGGATGGGTGGGGGCTGCAGTGCTGCACATGCTGCTGTCACATGGGATGGGTGGGGGCTGCAGTGCTGCACATGCTGCCATTACACCGGATGGGTGGGGGCTGCATGTGCAGCCACTGTTGCTGTCACACCGGAAGGGTGGAGGCTGCAGTGCTGCACATGCTGCCATCACACAGGATGGGTGGGGGCCACAGTGCTGCACATGCTGCCATCACACAAGATGGGTTGGGGCTGCATGTACAGCCACTGTTGCTGTCACACCAGACGGGTGGGGGCTGCAGTTCTGCACATGCCGCTGTCACACGGGTTTGGTGTGGGCTGCAGTGCTGCACATGCTGCCGTCACATGGGATGGGTGGGGGCTGTAGTGCTGCTGTCACATGGGACGGGTGGGGGCTGCAGTGCTGCACATGCCACTGTCACACAGGTTGGGTGTGGGCTGCAGTGCTGCACATGCTGCCGTCACATGGGATGGGTGGTGGATGCAGTGCTGCACATGCTGCCATCGCACGGGATGGGTGTGGGGGCTGCAGTGATGCACATGCTGCCATCACACCAGATGGGTTGGGGCTGCATGTACAGCCACTGTTGCTGTCACACCGGATGGGTGGGGGCTGCAGTGCTGCACATGCTGCCGACACACAAGATGGGTGGGGGCTGCAGTGCTGCACATGCTGCCATTACACCGGCCAGGTGGGAGCTGCATGTGCAGCCACTGTGGCTGTCACACTGGAAGGGTAGAGGCTGCAGTGCTGCACATGCTGCTGTCACACAGGATGGGTGGGGGCTGCATGTGCAGCCACTGTTGCTGTCACACTGGATTGGTGGGGGCTGCAGTGCTGCACATGCTGCTGTCACATGGGACAGGCGGGGGCTGCATGTGGAGCCACTGTTACTGTCACAACAGATGGGTGGGGGCTGAAGTGCTGCACATGCTGCCATCACATGGGATGGGTGTGGGGGCTGCAGTGCTGCACATGCTGCCATCACATGGGACAGGTAGGGGCTGCAGTGCTTCTGTCAAACATTGATTGAGGAAAGCCCATGGTTTCCATTTTGTCTGGAGATGAAAGTTGAAGTGACTTCTCAGTGCTTTCAAGGCTGTGCTCTGCTACAGACTGTACGGCTGTTCAGCTCACACCCAACCCTGGCCTGTTAACTGATGTGGATGCCTGAACTCCAGACTGCTAACAGCAACATGTCCTGTGCTTGTGTCACTGCTGCTCCACTGAAAAAGTTAAGTTTTTTTGGATGTCTCAGTGTTCACTTTTTTGGTCAAGACTATCTGGTTCAGTTTCTTGATTGGTATGGGGGCAACAGTAGCTATTCAAGGTAGTGTTTATTTTCAGGTGGTTAGTGACTGAATGGTTTGGGGTGTTGGTGGCAAGTTGGGCTGCCATGTAACTGCTCCACCATCAACCACAATTAAAATAATTGAAAATTACTTGCAGAGATACTGACACCAACCCTGGCTGGACACTTTTTCAGTGATGGCCCTTGTGGCAGTCACTGAGAGTACCGCGACCCAGTCAGTGACGAGTTACCCATGATGAGTGACCTGAATGAATGCAGGGTGTCTGCATCAACGTCCTCCATGGAAGTGGGTTTTGTTAGTACAACCTGCCATGTTGACCCAGAGCCCTTGTCCCCAAATGCAGACATGTGGGGATCTGCTGCTTTAAGTTTCATACACCCTGGATGGTTTGGCACAAAGGTGTGTTTTCTGTGGGTGGTGGTAACTAAGGACTGGGGAGTGTGGGGGGCAAGCTGGGCCATCACAATAAGAATCTACCTATATGGCCCCTTGCTTATGTACTTGGCTTTCAGGATAGGTGGCTGCAACCATGGGTATTGGTAACACCTTAGTCCTGGTAGCTCACAGCCGAGCTTTCAGATTCTGTCTCCCAGCAGAGGAGGCAGATGGCATGTCTAACTTGGTGTCATTTACTTTTGCATGTGGGGGTGTGTGTGTATGTGTGTGTCTCCTTTATTTAGATAATAATTGTGTTTTTTTTTTTTTCTGATTTTAGGCTTCAACATTACTGCTTGGTGTGAATTTCAGCTGGAAATAATCATCATCTCTAAAACGTATGGTGTAGTCTTTATGTTCATGTGTTTTATCAAGTCTTAGTTTGTTTGAACTCGATAAGCCTGAGCCGGGGAGACTGATAAGGTCTTAGTGCAATACGGGCAGCAAGCCCGGGATCCTGTATGTCATCAGGATTTCTCATCAGCTGTGACCAGGGCTCTACTTTTGCATTATATAGTCAAGCCTGTGACAGCTTCTGAGGACAGCTTGATTTCTGCAGCTGCTCCTCCCGACTGTCATCCATGGATTGAGCGTGGATTAGCAGTGAGATTCTGATTCTGGTATTGTTTTTTGTATGGATTGTGAGCTGCTGAGGTCAGAGTGTTTTCTGTAGCTGTTCCTTCAGACTCTCGTCCATGTGCAGAAATTATCTGTGATATTTCAATCCTTAATGTAGTAGCTCTGAAGCTTGAAGTAGTTCTAAAGCCTGTTTTAATATCTCTCCAACTTGCAAAATGGCAAAACTTTCCAGTGTCACTGCTAAGGACCGTGCATTGCAATTCAAGTTGGAAGGCATGTATGAGGATGGAGGGAAAATGTTTTGTCACTTTTGTGATCACCCCATTGACTATGTGAGGATGGATACAGTGGTGGATCACTGCAAAAGTGAAAACATATGAAGAATGCAAGCCAGAAGAATAGCAACAGACAGGTGATGCTTCACACCAGCTTTACTGCCACAACTTCTGCAGCTGCAGCACGAGAGAATACTGTATTGGGTGTATTGAGGGCTTGGTGTGGTGCAAATATACCCATTGAAAAGTTGGATCAACCGTGTATAAGAGACTGGATGGGGGACAACGTTAAAGGAACTGGTGTGCTCCCAAAGGTATCCACCTTAAGGCAGAACTACTTCCCCAAATTGAGAAAGGAAATGGAGGATGGAATTTCACAGCTTGTGAAAGGGAAGACATTCTCTGTAATGTGTGATGAGATAACAGATGCAGATGCCCGCTGTATACTGAACATAATTTTTGTCATGCAGGGCAGAAAATCTATCACTGCAGATACAACAAAGTTGACAGCAGTGAACCACACCACTGTTGTACAAAGTGTTATAAAGACATTGCAGAAATATGATGTGGAGATGGACCAAGTAGTCGCCTTCATCAGTGACAATGTGCGGTACATGGTGAAGTGCTTCAACAATGTTTTATATGGTCTTATTGGTGCCCATGTGATCCATGTTGGTTGCTGGGCACATCTGTTATCCTTGGTGGGAGACACATGGATTGACCATTTTGAACTGGTCAATAAACTTGTGGCACTTGTGAAATACTCATTCCAGCAGTCGCCCAAATGCAAGAGAGAGTACTTGGCATTCCTGGAGGGGCGAGATGTAGAAAAGAAAATATTGTCTCTTGTTCCTGTCTTAACCCATTGGAACACTTGGTTTGAAACTGTTAAGTACCATTCACTTTACCTTCAGCACTTAAGAGACTTCTTCCAGGAGGAAGCAAGTGATTGCAACTCCATGAATTCTTTGGAGAAAACATTTCCAAGACTCGTTTACAAGGCTGCAGATTCACACAGCCATCATCGCTGAACACTGCAATGATCTCATCAGCGTAATAGAGCTTCTACAAAGGAAAGACAAACCCTTGGCTGCTTCTATATTCGATGCACTTCATGGAACAAAACAGAAGTTTCAGATGGGCATATCAAAAACGGAAGCATTTGGAGAAAGGAAAGATGAATACTTAGCTACTCTTAAGCCACGTGTTAAGCAGGAGCAGATTACAGTTTTCCAAAGGGTATTTGGAGTAGCCCTAAACAAAATGGCAAAACACATGGAAACAAACCCAGCCATAGAGTTCTTGAAAGCCTGCCGTATTTTGAATCCCTACAGCCTTCCTAAATTGAGTAGGGACTTCACACAGTACTCCAGTGACATTGATGTATTTGAACTGCACTACAAAAGGACTGGGAGATGTATGTTGGGCAGGACATAGGAGAGCTTCCGAACATAATGGACTTTAATGTTGGCCAGTACTGGATTTCAGTGCAGCCACAATTACCAGTACTAGCTAAAGCTGCTCTGCAAGCCATTTGGATACCTGTATCAAGTGCCGATGTGGAGAGAGCCTTCTCGGTCTATGGACAGATCCACACAGATCAAAGATGCAACCTGCTAGTAGACAATATGAGATTGCTATCCCAGCTTATGTACAATAAGTCAAAGGATTAGATTGGTGAACGTTTTCCACAGAAGTTTTGCACATTTCATTTAGTTATAGGGTTTGAACATTTTCAATAAGTTTGTTAGCTTGTTTTCCATATTCTTGCTATGTCATTTGTTATATATATATATATATATATATATATATATATATATATAACTTGGTTTTTGTTTTAGTTCATATGTTTTTCACTGTATATATTTTGCCATGATGTATTGCACATTTTGCACATTTTCATTTAGGTTTTGTTTATGCACAGTTTTCCTTCATGTGTTTTTCACTGTATATGTTTTGTCATACTGTATTGCACATTTTGCACATTTTAGTTTAGGTTTTGTTTATGCAGTTTTCCACGTTTCCTGTACCTTTGCACATTTGACACTTCAAGTATTTGTATTTAGGTTTTAGTTCACTTGTGTTTCAATATATATTTACTTTTCTACAGTCTGCATATTTTCAATTAGAGTTTGTTTTTGTTCACATTTTTCAACTGTTGTATATTGTTTTTGATTTGCAATATTTGCACTTTATAAACTACTTTTCTTGAAATGCTGTACTTGCTTTTATTGACTTCATTAACATTTCTTGGGATAAGAACTTACGAGAAAGGTCATGTGGGCGATAACTTAGTCTGCATTGTGTGGTGACTGGTGGCAGTCTCTAATGGCTAGTTCCTTTTAATTTATCCAAGTGTCCTGCAATCTAACGTTCTGTATTGTCACACCTGAGGGATATGGGCTGCAGAGCTTTACCGCCATGTTACTGACAACACACCGGAAGGATGGAGGCCACAGTGCTGCCGCCATTGCACAGGAGGGAGGAGGGCCGCAGTGCTGCTGCTGCCATCACACTGGAGGGATGGGGGATGCAGGGCTGCTGCAGTTATCACACACCAGAGGTATGGGGCATGCAGTGCTGCTGTCAATCACACCAGAAGGAGGGGTCCATAGTACTGCTGTCCCCATTGCATCAGAAGGATAGGGGGCATTAGTGGTCCTGTCATTATACAGAAAGGATAGGGGATGTAGTGCATCTGCTGCCTTCACACACTGTAGCTTCTAAAATAACTTGATAGCTACAAGTGCAGATATGCAACAGCAGATGTAGAAATGTGAAAATGCATGCTAGCAGAGCAAAAAAATGGTTAAATACAGGTTACAAGACCAACACCGGTAAAAACTGATCTTGGACTTGCAGACACTGGTGACAATACCAGTTTTGTCAATCTGCAAAACGGAATTTGCCTTTTCTCAATCATGGTAAACTACTGCCCCTGACATGTACCCCTAATTTATACAATAGGTGTGAAGGTATATAGTATGTAGTAATATCAGATAAAATCAGCCCCATTGAATAACTTCAGTATGATGTATTCTGAGTGTGATATCTAAAATAAACCTGCTTCCAGATATGTCAGCACTCAGAGAATCCACTCCGGATAAGCCACCTAACACACTCCCCAAGTCCATCACCAGCATTTTCAATTAATGACAAACACCTGAGCAAAATAGCACCCATAAACACATGCAAACCACATCTCGACCAATAATATCAAACCACCACACTGAACCAATGAATCACGATAACAGACATCACCAACCAGGAAATAAACAGGCGAACAAATGCTGAAACAACAAATAGGGAGACATAATATATCTCCGCTAATGGCATTACAAAGCCACCGCCAACCAATCAACTGGAATAACACAAATCACAACACGGAAACGTAGCTCCAACAGAACAAGAACAACCCAAATAAAAGTAAGAAACAAATTACTTTTATTTGCAACATTTTGGGGACCCTATTGTATAAGACATTTGATGTAGGACTTGTAGATACGTGAAATATCAGCATGAGAGAGTAGCAGTGATAATATCATGAGTGGCTTCACTACTCATGATATTATCACTGCTTGCTCTGTACTCATGCTAATATTTCACATATCACACAGTCACCCATCATGTATCCCTAATATTTTTAGCCTGTCACGACGGTGAATATATCTTCAGTCAGGCCATGACATATCCCCTATATATTCACATGGCATGTCTGCCAAAATGACTTCTCATATACATATATCTTGAAGAGCACAAACATTTTATGAATGTATAAAATAATATGAATCATAAAATTCTGTGCAATGCTAACTTATGAGTGTATGTACTTGTATGTACTAACAACATATGAACGTACTAACTGGATTGGTCAACTAGGGTCTTCAATTGCTGGTAAATACCAGCAGAATCCATGGGCAAAGTTTCAGCACTCCCAAGTAACTGCTGCCAAAATGTGTAACATCATTACCATACTTATTTTTCCCTTTGTGTATTGTGTATCTTGAATTTTTAACCCTGACTGTCATATGGCTGCATCAGTTCCTATAAGAAATTTATATTCAGAAACAGTTCATAATTACACTCTGAAAATTGGGAAACAGTGTCTATCACTCTGTTTTCATTGTGAGCACTGTAACTAGACACAACTGTATGTAACCTAGGATGGAAGAATGCTACACAGAAACTATAAATTTACTACTTAAGTAATATATCTTTTTGTGTGTTCTTGTATATATATATATATATATATATATATATTGAAATGTGTCAACTAATCGCAGTAATCCACCCAGGAAAATTGCTTATGCTAGGACTTATTCACTATCAGTGTGGTTATTTCACTTGACATGTGGAATCGAGACCAAACATTAGCAGGTGTCAGTAAATCCCAGTATGATCTGCATCCTGTCATGGTGTGTTGCTTACATACTCATTCCAGTCTGCAGTATATGATTTACATCTACTGATATCAAACTTTTCTGTAACCATGCAACAACGGTTTACCATATAATAAATAACTCATTGAAATGAACTACAAACAGTAATGCGACCCATGTGAACAACAGTGGCCAGCTTCACAAAACCTTGGCTGGGCACAAATCCAGTTTGCCTGGGGAAAATTGGGTTTTGCCCAGAGTTGGTATTCACAAAGCCCAGTTTGCCCCTCAAATTAGGTTTGTGCCTGGGCAAAGCTGGGAAGGGGGCAGCAATGCAAATGAAGGGGAGGGGACCTGCATATCCCAGTAGCCCAATTCACAAAGTTTTTGCTCCATGCAAGGGCCATTTGCAAAGGCCCTTGCATAGAGAAATTGCTACCAACAAAAACCTGATGGTAATCCGTGCAACCCTAGTGGTTGGTGGAGGTACTGTTGCCCCAGTCCCCGATTGCCCACCTGACAATAAAAAACAGTTTAAAACAGTGTAGTGGTTCCACCTGCTCCCTGAAGAAATAAAAGTTTCCATAGTATAGTGGTTCCCTCTCCCCTCCCTGATCACTGATCCCAGAAGAAATAACATTTTCCATAGTGCAGTGGTCCCTCCCCCCTCACTGTTCTCTGATCACTGTCCTGTAGAAGGAAAATCTGATCCCTGGTAGTCCAGTCGACCCTCCTTCGGTCAGATCACCCATGCTATATGGATATAGCACTAGAAGAGTCTTACAGTCATTCTCCCCCCCCCCCACATTCCAATCTCATGTAGAGGAAAGCACCCCAGTACCCTGGTAGTATAGTGGACCCCTCACCCTGTGGTTGTTTCCCACCACCCCACTCCCCCCAACATGATCCCCAGTGGGTAGCCAGCACAGCCCTCCTCACACCTCCACAGCTGGCAGCCCACTGAACTGACAATGACAGCATACAGTATACATTACAAGCCCATTGGTTGACAGATTTATTTTTTTTTTTACCTTTTACTATACACTATTTTGATAATATCAATGAGGTACAACAAAGGGATATGTTAATGTACTGGTTAGTCACCCCCACGGGGGCAAGTAGCACGACGCTGTGCCTTGTGCCACAGTACACCCTCATGAGGTGAGTTCCTAGAATATTAACATAATCCTGATCATATATTATGGCTTGATTCTATGCCAGTGTGCATGACTTCACACTGTTTAACACTGATTCGCTTGTGCCAAACAGTGACTGCCGATATGTTTGTGAAGACCCAAATCCACCCTCCATCATAATGATCATTAAATCCACTTGAAGGACCAATATTTACTATACCACTGACCATGGAGGGTACTACATTGAATGGGAGAAAACTGGAAAATCTGCAATACTGGACACATGAGGCAAGTAGCCTTTCCACAGGTGTAACACCTCCCACTGGGCAACCAGCAAATATACTGACTTGGTTGAGAGGAGGAGGATGGGACTATTACATAGACATTGTCACACAGGGGCAAGACACTTGAGGAACAATTTGCAATTCCAAGGTAAAGTACTTCATCAGGATGGTGAGGGATGATGGAAGAGAGCAGGGCCGGAGATGACAACTAAAGAAATGAAAAATAAATCTAGTGGTATTTATCTCAAGGCCAAGGGGGAACTCACACACTTTTTAGTATCCCTGCTCCAGGCCTGGCTAACAATTCCTCATACTATAATGAAACCTGTACAACATAAAAGAGTTTGCGTAAGTCATATGATCACTTTAAATAGATCAAAAAATATATGACACGTCACAGTCTGAAAGTCAATTTTATTAACTGCCTCACAACATCCTCAATCAAGCACAACCACACTTACTCCAGTGTCATGCTTCCAACATCTTTGCAATCCAGAATAGAAATAACCTGCCAGTGTGAAATAAAAATAGATTGGGGAATATGGATACATTTCATGGCATGACATGAGATCCAGAAACTAAATACAATTATGTCATTTACACCAATCCAAAAAAAGCAAAAACAAAACAAGATTTATTATATTTTACAATCCTCCTTACATTTATCTTTCTGAAATCAAACATATGCGCCTATGACAGTCGACAGCCCCTCCCCTAGCCTCACAGACATGAACTGTTATGCTTTTCAACAGAGTAAAATATACAGCAGAACTGGTTGCTCAATTACAATGGAAAATGAGGGGTGTATTAATCTTTCACCCTGACAATGACTAGTCATTGTCACTGGAGCTTGAGCGAGAGGATATTTCAAAAAGTAATGTTTCACTCCATGTAGGTAAATTCTTCAAAAACTTTAAAGAACTCCTCACAGCCTACTGACAGCTTTCAAAGAGTGTGCGGTGCACTCACAAGCAACCTCGGACACTAGCACACTCTAGAGTTAAGGAGCCAAGGACGTGTGCATTGATTGGTTCTGAAAGTGATCCTCAACTGCACGTCTCAGGATCATCTGCTAAAGTTTAGAATTGCAAATGGTGGTCCTGGTGACAGTTTATTCTGACCTCCACAACAAAAATGCTAGCAACTCGAATGTACATGGCTGTAAGGTAAAAAAATTGAAAAAATGACTGTTTGTGATCCTGCCTGACAGCATGGTGCTACCAATACAAAAATAGGGAATGCTACACTTTTGCTTTAAACAAGTCTTGTTACAAAACAGCTTACTGGTCCATGCACCTCTTTCATCCTGAGTCAGGCTGCAGTTACAATCCTCTCTCCATTTGATACCTTTGGTGGTAAACAAATAAGACTATCTCTCTGCACATGTCCACTCTCACTTCTCTAGTTTGTAGCCCGTATGTATTTATTAGTCTGAGGTTAGTTTCATGAAAGCAGACATCTAGCAATAGTACCCCCCGTGGATTAAATCTAACAGTTTTTCCACTTTACAGCTATTAAGAGAAAAATAAGATTCGCACCCTTGAGCATCTGTCCTCTCCAATTAACCAGAATGAGGAACCACAACCCCATGCCTTCTGAGCTATCTCAGTATCTGTCTGTGACCTCAGTCTGATGTCTTGGAGAAACAGATATCATGGCTCAGATCACTCAGGTTGTAATAGTAGCCCTGTGGGTCTGATTCAGAATGTGATTCACATTCAAAGAGGAGACAGAGAAACTGTGACCTGACACACTGCCCATGGTATAAAAAAGAGAATTAATAAAACAGACCTCATTTTCCATACTCATTTCTTTTTGCCCTCCTTACCAGCCCAGGATCTAGTCTTCCTTTTCTTTGTGGATGGATTTTCAGGGAGCACCCTTCTGTTCCTGAAAAGAGCTCAGGTGTGAAGAGAATGCAGAGGATGTGTCTGGATCCTCCCCAGTATCACCCCAGTCTTTAGATTTTGCTAAAGCTTCAAATCTGTTCTCAAGCAAAACCGGCTCCTGTCTTTGAAGCTTGGATTTTGGTTGACCCCTGAGTCTGGTCCTTCAGGTAACCCTCTGCAGGTTTTCAGTAAGTGGGGTTGAGGGTGGGGGCATCTCAGGTTCCTTAGTATGGGAATCTCGGCATAGAGTGAGAGTTGCCACTTTTTTGACCTGTGGGGGGTTGTTGCATGTTCATTACTAGCAGCATCCTCCTGGCTGGCATGGGGACCATCTTCCAGGGGTGAGGTGGATGATGCCTTCCCCATCTCAGCAGGCCTTGTGTCTGTGAACCAGGTTTCTAGAGCTGGGTTTACAAAAGGGGCATGTGGGCCTTGTAACCTGGAGATTCTGGTCTTCACTGTGCAGCAAATCTATACTCAGGTGTTCAGACTCTGGGGCTTTGTCTGGAGGGACTCTCAGGAGTTAATAGGAGTTCTGACTAGGGCCATGGTGCTGTGCCCCATTCACATAAAACTCCTGTTCTTTCTGGTCTAAGGTATCTTACTTATTATGGAAAGCCCATGGGTATCCTCTACTGGAGAGACTCAACTCCTCACACAAATTGCATTTCATGTGTTTAGTGCAATGTGCACACAGGTGACTCAGTTTTGTGCACAGACCACAGCAAACAACAGGCACTGCTTAGATGTGTTCCTCTACAACAGCAATAGCATGTCTTGGGGTGTCCCTGGTAAAATATGACCCCTCTATCACTTTAAAGATAAAAGCAATTCAGGAGATTTTGTAATTCACACTCTGTGTGTCACAGTCAGACTCTCATATGCCAATCTCTGATCCAAATATTTTCTGAGTCTAAAATTGGCTCTGGACTTCCCAGCACCTCACATTTCTGAATCATCTGATAAAGAATATCCACAATGCTCACATCTTCATTTTTAAATAAGACAGTTATGGATCTGAAAGCCAGTTTTGTTAGGGGTGTGGCAGAAAATGGGGTCCAGAGAGGGGCTGGTTTTAATTCATGGTATCTAGTCCAAATGCATTCTAGACTTGACTGTTTTTAAAAATAATATCATACATAGTCTCCCCATAAGAATGAATAAGTGCATAAAGGTCTGTTTCCTGAAAGCTCATGCTTTCCTTAAGTAACTGCCAAGCAATGAAGACTCTGTATGGAATCTCTTCCATCCCCCCCCCCATCCCCCCGAAGACTAATGTTTTTTGGCAAAGGGAAAAACTAGAGGGGACTTCAAGAGAAGAATACAGCTTACTGGCAACAGATGAATTCAGTTCAGCCTCTGCAGACATATTTCATGAATGTTCAGCACCCAAAGGAGTAGGTTCTCTAACTGGTGGATCAGTGGTGCCTTTGGGAGAGTCCACAGAGTATCCAGCATGAATACTGCTTCCTTGCAAGGCATTACCAGTATGTGCTATGCCTATAGTTGCAGATATGGAACCTCCACCTCCAGAAGGTAGGAGCAGTGCTTGCATGCCAAGGGACCTGGAACTGTGTGGGCTGATGATGGCAAACTGTGTTTTTCTCCTGGATTTCAAGTACTCTGGTTGAGTCCCAGCAACTTCCTAGGGGACATGAACTCACCTGAGTCCCAACCCGACCCATCAGTCTTTCTAGTCCAGCTTGCTTTCTGAAGGGCTCATCAACACTGAAAACTTGCTGATGTGCTTTCTGTGGGCTGCCGACATTGATTCTGTGTGCTGGGTATTGGAAATGGGGATCAAAGGGACTGCCGCTGCTCAGCTGTTTCACCTAGCAGCTGTCTCTGTGAATGTCAAGGCTGGGCTGCAAAGGGGTTGTGGTCCTATGCATGGCCAAAGAAGCCACTTTTTCTCTTGCAAAATTGGGCTTGCAAGTCACTATAGAAACTGGCTTATTGTTACCAAGGCTGGAGGACTGCCTAAGCTGTTTCTTCTTTTCTATGCATTTTTCTTCCTTGTCAGCTATTAATTTAAGCAAGGCCACCATTTCTCTTGCAGCTTTTCATCCAGGAGGAGTTCTGCTGAGCTCATACCTTCCACAGGCATACATACCATCTGTCCCTTACTAGAGATCACATCTTGGGATTTGCCATCATTCATCATACTGGCAATACTCCTCACCAACAGGGCCTGAGGGTCCAGGTTCTGTAATCTCAGCTACTATTTCAGAGTCTATCTCCATGTCTACAGTTAGTTTAGGGTTTAGCATGGCTCAGTTGGTAGCATATCCACCTCTGGGTCAAAAGGTTGTGGGTTCTAGTCTCACATCAGGACTGGGCTCATACCTAAAATGCTGGCACCTGAGTGCAGTACTGGGGGGGTACAGTACTATTGGGGTGTGCCATCCTTCGGATGAGAAGTTAAACCAAGGTCCCTTCTACCCATCTCTGGAGCTGTCCAGGTGGAAGTAAAAGAACCCAAGCCACTTTTTGCAAGATTAGGGGACTTTCAATGGCCAACATTCCCCTTTCGCATAAAACTGGTCATGCAATTGTCCAAGGCCGTGTGTGGGTGTGGATGTGCAAAATGGCTACCACTACATGTTCAGTCACTTCACTACCAGGCTAGCATTGATTTTAAAATGCTTTGGGAAACAGTGTGTATGAAATGTGCTGTATAAATGCTGATTCTTCTTCTTCTTCAGCTGACATTGAGAGATATCCATCATCATAGCTGGTAAAACCACTTCACAGGTTGTATGGGAAGCTTCCAAAGTACTCCAGGTGGGGAGGGAAGCAATCTCCTCCACCCGGGATACAACCACACCCTTCTCCTCCTCAGGTTCCTCCATTCTACTGGCAGGAAATCAGTGAGGCCCCCTGCAGGAAGAGAGGAGGATTCCCCTTAGTGTCTTTGCCAATGTTCCCCTTCCCATAAAATTGGTTCATGCAATTATCCATGGCTGTATTTGAATCTTGATGTGTGAAATGACTGCCACTACTCATTTAGTCACTTCACTACCAGTTTCTCACTGCTTGTAAAGCACTTTAGGATACATTATATATGAAACACACTATATACAGTAAATGCTGATTATTATTCTTCTTCTTTAAGTGACTCAAAGGTGTCAACAAGATTGACCCTAGTGAATGTTTTACTCTGGCTGTGCAAATCAAATAGTTTTCTGCACAAATGCCCCCGAATATCCCAGTATTTGGGTTGCTAGGCCAAAACCTGAATACTGGCATATTTTGTTTCAGTATTTGTTTGTTTTACAGGGCTCACAGTAAGCTAATCACTGGTGGCAGTGTGAGCATTTTGGGGTACAAATACCCCCAAGTATGTCGGTATTCGGGTTGCTAAATCAAAACTTCAATACAAATATATTTTGGGCCAGTATTTGCTGTAGAAACAAGATAACAGTAAGCTGATGAAATCATTGGTGTAGTGTGAGTATGCTCCTCCTCCCTAGTTCAAAGAGGTGGTACAGGATTACACAGCACAACAAATGTAAAGAGGTTACGCAGACAAGGAGCACCACCCAATTATGAGTGTCGGCGCCCACAGCAATGGCATACAGAGCTATACTCCTACCATGCTAGTCAGTGGCCAGTACATATTTGGTGCCCTCCCTACAACACTCATGATTGATAGTGCAGTGCTAGGATTATGTGATCAGTGGCAGAGTCACATCAGCAAGTGCAGAGCACATTGCACATTTGGGTGCAGGCAGGCTTAGTGCTCAGAGCTGGTCCTCATCGTCAATTACTGGTGCAGAGGTCAGGGACCTTTCACAAAGAATAAAGACTAGATATTAATAAAACAAAAAAAGGCAGCACTGCAGCAGAACTAAAAAGAAAACTGGACTGAAGAGCATAGGAGAAAAATAGAAAAATGAATGTGCCATAGACCTGTGCTCTGTCAATGGCCTTTCTATTTATACTCATCTTTATTGCTCCCTTATGCCTATTCCATGTCTGTTTGAAGCCCTGCACTGTATTCATATCCACCACTTCCTGAGGTAGGCCGTTCCATGCATCCACCACCCTTTCTGTGAAAAAGAACTTCCTCACATTACCCCTTAATCGGCCTCCCTCTAGTCTCATGTTGTGTCCTCTTGCCTTATTTTTCTTATATTGAAACATGTTATACTCTTTCACCTTATTAATGCCCTTAAGATGTCTGAATGTTTCTATAATATCACCTCTCGCCATCCTTTGCTGTAGGGTATACATATTGAGCTCCGTTAATCTGTCCTCATACGTTTTCTGATGCAGTCCCTGCACCATTTTGATTGCCCATCTCTGGACTGCCTCTATTTTGTTAATGTCCTTGTGCAGGTGTGGCCTCCAGTACTGCACACAGTATTACCTCTCACTTACGACTTGCGATATCCCTATTAATGCACTCCAACATCCCTCTAGCCTTACCTACTGCTTTAGTTGTCTGCTTGGATGATTTCAGGTCATCTGTGATGGTGATGCCCAAGTCTCTTTCTTCCCTTGTGATTGGCAGCCACTCTCCTCCCAACCTATAAGTGGCTTCAGGGTTTCTGTTCCCTATGTGCATGATTTTGCACTTCTTTGTGTTAAACCACATTTGTCAGTCTTCCGACCATTTCGCCAGTTTATCCAGATTCTTCTCATTCTGCCCACCCCATCTGGATCATCTACTCTGTTGCAGGTCTTGGTGTCATCTGCAAACAGACAAACCTTACCCTCCATTCCATCTGCAATGTCACTGATGAAGATATTGAAGAGAACTGGCCCCAGGACTGATCCCTGAGGTACCTCAATTGTGACATGCATCTCTTCTGACTGCATATAATTTACCATCACTATCTGTTTTCTGCCCGTCAACCAGTTTGCCACCCAGTTGACCAACTTCTGACCCAACACAAGCCTACCCAGCTTATTAATCAATCTTCTATGTGGAACAGTATCGAAAGCTTTGCTGAAGTCAAGGTAGACAACATCAACTGCTCTCTCTTGGTCCACCACTCTGGTTACCCAGTCAAAGAAATCTATGAGATTAGTTTGACAGGACCTTCCTGTTGTAAATCCATGCTGTCTTGGATCATGTGCTCCTATGGATTCCAGGTGTTGCACTATCCTTTCCTTAAGGAGTGCCTCCATAATCTTGCCCACTACTGAGGTAAGACTGACTGGTCTGTAGTTCCCTGCCTCCTCCCTGCTACCAGTCTTGTGGAGCGGGATCACATGAGCCTTTCTCCAGTCTTCTGGAACCTCTTCTGTGCTCAGAGACTCAGTAAACAGTTCTGACAGTGGCTCTGCTAGTTCCACCCTTAGATTCTTTAATACCCTGGGATGTATGCCATCAGGTCCACCTTGAGCTTAGTGAGCTCTTGTAGGACCCTTTCTTTTGTGAAGGGACTAGTGCACCCCCGTGTCCATGGTGCTAAGCAGTGGGCCCCGCCCTACCTTCTTGTCAGTAAATGCTGAGGAGAAGTATCTATTTATGGTAGATGTTTTTCCTTGGTCCTCCTCCTCACACTCCCCCATATCCCCTTTGATCTTAGCAATACCCCTTCTGGACTTTCTTCTTTCACTAATGTATCTATAGAAGGTCTTGTCACCTTCTCTTACCATTCATGCTAGTGTTTCCTTGGTTTGTGCCTTTGCCTGCCTTACTGTTTCCCCTGCTTCCCTTAGGGAAGTTTGGTATGCCTCCCTATCTTCGTCCTGCTGCATTCCCTTATATTTCCTGAAAGCCAGCCTTTTGACTCTGACCTTTTCTGCTACTGTTTTTGAGAACCAAAGTGGTTTTGCTCTTGCTTATCTCTCTAACACAATGGGATGTTGCTTCAAGTATTGCATCCTTAATGCTTGCCCGTTTTGCCTGTACCCCCTCACCTGTATTTCTTCTTGCCAGGGCTAGCTTAACTCTGTTAGCCATCTTATCAAAGTCAGCTCCTCTGAAGTTCCATATTTTTGCCTTGGAATGGAATGGGATGATTTAGTTCTAGTGGCCAAATTGAACCATACCATGTGATGGTCACTGGCCCCAGGTGACCTTCTACTTGGAGATCTGTGATCCTTTCCCCATTAGTCAGTACTAGATTTAGGATAGCCTTGTCTCTTGTGGGTTGTTGTACCAGTTGTTTGAGGCCCTCCCCCTTCAGAGAATTGACTATGTGTCTAGTTCTGGCAGATGTTCCTGCTGGTATTGACCAATCTGCATCCGGCATGTTGAAGTCTTCCATTATCAGAACCTCCTATTTAGCTGTCATGTTTTGTATATCTTCTAACAGTAATGTGTCTGTGTCCTCCCCTTGGTCAGGAGGCCTGTAGACAACCCCAGTTTGTATGGCTGTCCCATTTCCTGTTTCCAGGGTGACCCACAGTTCTTCTGGCTCCATATGTGTATTCTGAATTTCTGTAGCTTTCATATTTTCATTGACGAAGGGCCACTCCACCCTCCCCCCTTTTGCACCTCAGTCTCTTCTGAACAGTACATAGCCAGGTACTGAAGTCTCCCCAAGTGTGGCTACTGGTGAACCATGTATTGCTAATTGTTACTATATCCAGTTTAGCCTCTGTCATTGTTGCCCGCAGGTCTGGGATCATGTTTCACAGACTGCGAGCATTGGTGTACATGATTTTCCATTTGTGTACCTGATCTTGCAGTTATAGTCAGACAGTAAGCAAGATGGTAAACAATATATGTTACAGAAAAGAGTGAATGAGAGTAGCAAGCAATAGCCCATCTGAAAAAGATTTTAACCTGTTTTTACAGCAGACAAGAAAATAACGAAGCATTAAGCTAATTAAAGAATGTAACATAGCAAGGGTAAGAACATAACATAAATAACTGAGTAACTTTCTCCCCTATATGTTGATTCCCCTTATCTGAGTGAAAAAGTTTATGCTTATGCTTATTTACAAATATCGGAAAATGTAAATACAGAGTACTATTATGTAGTCCAGAAAATGCATGCAAGAAAGGTCTATGCCAATGAATGTATGCCAGAGCTGTCAGTTGTTGTACAGTAGATTTGGTAAAGGCTATAAATATTAATGTTTCTCTTGCATATGTGGGGGCTAGTGCCTTTTACACACACACACACACACACACACACACACACACACACTGCTTTACTGTCCAGGACATGAAGGCAAAGGAATGCTGCTGTCACAGGCTGGGTTAGGGCCAGGAGTTGTGGTGTTTTTATTTTATAGTACCTTGTACACAGACTGTATGCAGCAGTGTTTTTACTATCCAGGACAGTGAGCGCTGAAAATGTTACTGTCCATAACAGGGAGACACAGCCTGACCCAAATTTATTTTATACTGCCTTATCTACACATGCCAACTGTATACAATAGCATTTTTACTAATCAGTACGGTGATTGCCGAAAATGTTACTGTCCATAGCAGGGAGACACAGCCTGGCCCAAATTCATAATATACTGCTTTATCTACACATACAGGATGTATACAATAGTGCTTTTTTTTTTCAATTTAATACACTTCATTAAATTTTACAAATGCAATAGTGCTTTTACTATCCAGGACAGTGATTGCAGAAAATGTTACTGTCCATAACAGGGAGACACAGCCTGGCCCAAATTTATTTTATACTGCTTTATCTACAGACAGTCTCCAATCCTGTTCCTATCTTGAACAGAGATGGATAAAAATGTGGTTACCAATGTTGCTGCCACTAGCTAGGGGAAAACAATGGCCTGATTTCCTTTTACAGCACATAGAATACAAACTCTTGCTAACCATGATAAAAAGTTAAAATGTGTCTATCACTGGCTAGTGGGTGAAACAAATTTGCTACAGTATTTTTAATCTGGCACTGCTAATTTGGATGTGGTGATGGATAAAGGTGCTATACAGAGACCATGGCTATCCATCCCCAGTGTGGAAATTCATACCCTGAAGGGTTAGACACAAGCACTCATTGTGAGTGTTAACTGGTACTGGCCCACTGTAGCAGCTACCAAAAGGGTAGACATTCAACTTCTCTTTCACCCTGCTATTTCTTCCTGTAGACTGTAGTTGGAACCATTAATAGTTGTTGGCCCTTGCAGACATTTACATGATTGCTGCACTGTAAATTTCAGACTGCAACCTTGTGGTCCCATCCTCCTCACATGATAAGCAAGTTTGTCTGCACAGTCCCTCTCTATGCCTCTGCACACTGTGCATGTAAATGGGGTCATGAGTCTGGGGGTTGGGTGATCCTTTGATGGAGGAAGCAGTGTGTACTGGAGTGAGCAGTGCAGCCTGTCTACATGGCTGTTTATACCACTCACTCTGGAAGATGGATCCAGGTTTGCTGTGGCTCGAGGAGAGGATTGGGGATCGACTTAACAAGATTGGTGAAGTCTTCACACAGCTGCAATTGCACTGCAACATTCTGAGCACTCAGGTTGTTGCAATGCAAATGCAACCATGTAAACTGGCGTTAGAGGACCTGATGATTAGAATGGATTTCTGGCAGTGAAAAGGTCTAGTGCACATCGCCATTGTCCAACAACTTGCCTGTCTCCTTTCAGTGTCTCCATAGACACATTCTCCTCCATCAATGGGAATAAACACAAAAGTGCACTTTGCTTCACAGTCTCTGGCTGAACAGACTTAGTAGACTGAGCACAGAATGCTGGTTCCCAGGCTCTTTTATTGAGTTTATGTCCTGCGCTCTACTTGAGCGAAGTTTTTGGGGAACACCATACCTCTCGAAATCTGAGCCAGGTTTTGCATGCATACTCTGGCAAGCCTGAGCTCAGGATTGTTTGAAGTTTATGTACACTAGCACAGTGTGCCTCTTGCTTGTGAGTTGGATATGCACATAATATTGTGAAACTGAAATTAACTTTGGGACAGGCATTTTTCAGAAACTGAAACAACTTGCTCGCACTAGTATGACACATTAAGCCATTACTGGGTAGAGAGGCTAGTCTGCCACAACCCATACTGAAAGTACAAGCAACCGCCAGGGGGTTACATTACTAATGGCTCAAACTAGAGAGGAGTCACACACATACACATACCTCCGCTGCTATTTCGACTGGCTTTCCCAAGGAAACCCCATCCACCACCCAGCCTCCTGCTGTATCTGGGATTTTTCTTATGAAGTTCTGTTCAACTCACATGACCAGAGGTTGTGAATTACAAAGTCCCTAACTTTACATTAGCAGTTTATCAACTCCTGCCACTAGAGGGCTGCTCAGCCTGCTGCTTCCTTCTGGCACTGTCACTCACTATTTAGCTGCTGTTGCTCCCCAGTCTTTGTCTACCAAGCTAGGTCTCCCTCCCCCCCAAAAAAAAGAAAAATGTCACCCAATCTTTTCCTCCTACCCCACTTCCCATTCTTTCTACTTCTTCCCCTCCTGATCATGATCTCCCCCTCTCCCGTTTTACCGTCTTCCACCTCCATCCTCCCTACTCTCCCTGATAATTTTCTTATCCTTGCAATTACTCCCTCTGCATCATTTGAATTATGGTTGTACTTTCCCTTACTCCATCTTGCCTCTCTCTTTTCTCCCTTCCTAGCTTCTTTGCCTACCTCTGTCTCTCTTTCTCCTTTGCTCCATCACCCTCATCTACCTCATCCCCCTTACTCCAAACTACTACACAAAAGTCCAAAACTACATTACCTCACAATAGTCATCCTCCTGTTCTCTTCAGGTAATATCCACCCAAACCCAGGCCCTCCTTCACTAGCTCCTTTGGCAGTCATGCCAAATACAATAGCTACCTCCTCCCTGGCCCCTTCGGTTTTCCCTAATGGGCTGAAACTTCTCCACTTGAACATCTGCAACCTACTATGCAAAACTGATTTTCATCCAAACTCTTGTAGCATCATACACCCCTCACATTTTAATTATCTCTGAGACCTGGCTCACGAGCAAAATCCCTGAGAGCGCCATCTCTATTCCTGGTTACTCCCTTTCCAGATAGGACTGGGTAGGATGCGGTGGGGGAGTGGCCATGTACGTCCAGTCCCCATTCCAAGCTACAACTATCCTATCATCCTCCTTCCCTGCAAACTATGTGGCACTAGTCACTCAGATTACTTTCCCTTTCACCGTCCCAATTTTAATTGCTGGTGTCTACTGCCACCCTAGCATTCATCCCACAGTTGTGGCTGAACTTATATCCTCCATTTCCACTATCTCTAAATCCGGTAAGCTGTTCCTCTTGGGTGACCTGAACCTAAATTGGTTGTCTCCTAAGATGAATAAGATACAGATTGATATGACTGCCATCAGCCTTACTCAACTTATCCATGAACCTACATGTCCAAACCATAAAACACAAAACAACACCCTGCTCGACTGGGCACTCACCACTCACCCACACCATGTCATCAAGTCAGGCATCCTCCCTGATGCCTTTTGTGACCACAATCCCATCTTCCTGGTCCGTAAGGTAGATCACCCAAAAACCCCACATAAAATCATTCAGCTTCGATACTTTAAATCCCTTGATCATGCCCCCCTCCAGTCTGAACTGGCTTCTACTGACTGGGCCCCTCTGTCTTCTTCCCCTCTG
Source organism: Neoceratodus forsteri (assembly GCA_016271365.2). Lineage (NCBI taxonomy): Eukaryota > Metazoa > Chordata > Ceratodontiformes > Ceratodontidae > Neoceratodus > Neoceratodus forsteri. The sequence goes on from CM057453.1 coordinate 1,272,655,818, forward strand.
TCGACCATGCCCTTGCCTACTTCAAGGACAAATTTTTCTCCACCTGGAACACTCTTGCTCCCTTCAGACTGACCAGAGTCTGTGGGCTTCATCTCCCCTGGATAACCCCTGAATTAATTACCTGCCTAAGAGAATGTGACCAGGCCTGGAAAATACACAAATCATCTAAGCTCCCTAGTGACTATACCATGTGCAAAATGCTCTGTAATTCCTGCACCAAAGCCATCAGATTGGCCAAGGCTGAGTATGCAAAATCCACTGTCCACACAAACATCAATATCCCCTCCAAATTCTGTCTGGTGGCCCATGCTCTCTTTTCCCCTCCTTCACACCCTCCCCCACCCTGTTCTCAAAATCAACTATGCCTTGATATCTGACTCCTTTGTTTGGTGGCAAATGAATGTAATGCCTACTACACATACTGTGCCAAATCTTTTTAAAGTTCACTCCCCCTTCACTTATCGCCTTCCTCATGTCCCCTTCCTGAGTCTGACCCCCCTGTCTTCTTCTCCACCATTTCCCTGAGTGATGCTTTAAATGCCCTTCTCTCCCTTAACCCCACGAAAGGTTCCTCATCGGCAAACCTTGATCCCAAACTTCTCTACCTCTCTACTCCTGCTATTGCCTACCCTATTTCCCTAAGTCTAGATCTCTCCTTTAGGTCCGCTCAGGTACCTTCCCCTTGGAAACACACTGTTGATCTTCCTTTCCCTAAGGGAGGTGACTCCTCTGCACCTGGCAGTTATCGCCCCATCTCTCTCTTTCTTACTCTTGCTAAACTTCAAGAACATCTGGTTCTCTCCCAACTATCACCCTTCCTCTCTGGCCCCTTCTTTTTCACCTTGTTCCAATCTGGTTTTTGGAAGAACCATTCTACCACTACCTCCCTCCTCAGGCTCACCGAGTCTATCCTTACAGGGGTGAATGCTGGCCTGATCACCTCAGCCATCTTTGTCAACCTAGGTAAAGTGTTCAACACTGTTTCTTACACATTGCTCCTTAGTTCCCTCTCTGCAACAGGCCTGGTCTCATCTGCCACTAACTGGTTTAAATCCTACCTCACTGGTAGGACTCAGTTAGTAAGAATCTCTGACTCTGCATCAACTCCTCTCCTCATCAATACTGGTGTCCACCAGGGTTCAGTGTTAGGCCCCCTGCTTTTCTCTGTCTTCATAAATGACCTGCCCACAGCCTGTTCCACCTCCTCTATCCATATGTATGCCAACTACACTGTCTTGTTCTGCTCTGACAATAACCCTGTCACAGTGCAATCCAGTTTACAGCATGACTTCAGTCAGGTTCAGCTCTGGTTTGCCTCACACCAGCTCTCCCTTAACACCAAGAAGACAGTCTCAATGACCTTCGGTACCAGGCAGAGACTCTCTAGGCTTACTTGCCCATCCTCCTTCCACACCCTTGATGAGACAATCCTTGAGGACATTTCCTCATTTCATTATCTTGGGGTTTGGCTGGACTAACACCTCCACTTCTCTCTACACATTGATGCCATCCTGAAGAAGCTGTGCCCAAAGCTTGGTGTCCTGTATAGGAACCATAGTTGCATTCCACTTACTGCAAGGCATGAACTTGTACAGAAGATGATACTCCCCATTTCTGACTACTGTGACGTAGTCTATGGTGCTGCTCCCAAATCTTCCTTAACCAAACTGGATACCGTCTTCAACTCCTTCTGCTGCTGTTCCCTCAACGCCCCCTCTTGTACCCACCACTGTGACCCTTATCACACCTTAGCCTCCCCCCCCCGTCTAACTGTCATCTCAATCACTGTGCTAAGCTCAGCTCCAAGTTCTGGCTCGGCAAACCCCTCCCTTACCTTATAACTACCCTTTCTACCCCTCCCCTACCCTCCAAATCCCTGTATTCCAGTGACACGCGGACTCTATTGGTCCCATGTCGGTCCACCCTCATCAGCCAGTCAGCTTTCTCCCATTGTTTCCCTAAAATCTGGAATGCTCTCCCACCACAAATTCATCACCCTTCTTCCACCTATTCCCTAGGATCTGCACTTCATAATTGCTTCTCTTCCAGCTGCCCCTGCTTTAATCATCCTTAATTTCCTTTTACCACATTCCTGTTCAACTGGCACCCCAATCACCTTGTAGGGATCTGTGCATCCTGAAGGGGTACTAGGTTTATGTTGATTGCTCTCAATCATCCTTCTCAATACACTGCCCTTGTTCTCTAGCTCTTATTCCATTGGGTCCACACTTCATAATTTTCTTCTTTCCAGCTGCACCTGCTTTAATAACCCCTAATTAATTAATTTTTCTAACTAACGTTTTACTTCATTGCTGATACTGCCACCTTGTCCCCCTTGCAGAGTTCTCTGCATCCTGAAGGGATATTAGGTTTTGGCAGTCTGCTGTCAACTTCCTTCCTTCCTTTCTTCCTTCCTTCCTTTGTACATCGCCATCTCCTTGCCCACCACCTTGCAGGGTTCTCCGGATCCTGAAGGGGAGAACTAGGTTTAAGTGGGCTCCTACCCCCTTCCCCTCACCTCCTCCACACCCCCTCACCTCCTATTACTCCTCTTAGCTGCCACCCTCCCTTCCCCACCTTAGGACGATTGCCTACTACCTTACTATCACTAGGTTTGCTGCCCTTGTGACTAGCACTTGTAACAGTGATGCACTTATGTTGTATTGTTTTGCAAGTATTTTGACCTGTTGGTATTGCTGCATCCTGTTCTCTGGCTACCCTTAGATGTATCAGTTGATTATCACATTGTCTGTACTGTTTACCAATTGAATTCTATTTTGAGTATACTGTATGCTCAAAAGAAACTATAACCTTACTTGTACTGTATATTATCTGTATACTTTGCATTTCTCTTATCCTCTTTGTACCCTACCCAGATCACACCAGGAGACAAGCAACTTATTGTTCTGTATGCCTTCCTGGTGAAACATTTCAATAAATAAATAAAATATACATACACACACACACCCACACACACACACAGCATGACTGACTTTGATGGGAAGAAGTCATAAATGACATGTAGGCAATAAGACACAACGGGGTATTAGTAGTACTATGTTTACCACATGCTCAGGGTTGTAGCAAGGCACAAGGCCTAAGCCTAGTATAGCTAACATCCTTGGAGTGTATGTTTGCTTATATAAAATCAGTATTTGCTACCATAAAAAAATTAGAAAAAAGAAAGATTTTGAAATATATAAACAAAATCATTAAAAATCTATAAAAACAGATAAAATAGTTCTTCTACCTTTTGGTACCACCAGCGGTCACTATATTTTCTGTGTGGTGCTCTGTAAATTAATATTAATTTGCTCAGTATACTGGAAGCATACATTTTAAAAGACGTATGTGTTTTGTTTTTTATTGTGTGAAGCTGTTTTGTTTATATATTTATTGTTTTGTGTGATCTTTATTGTAGTTGTGTTTCTAGATTATTGTAGTTTTGATCCATGTGGGACAAAGCAAGCTATGACAAATTCAAGGGAGCAGTATATGAAGCAGCTAATGAGGTGTGGAATTTTTATTTTTAATTAGTGTTGTGTGGAATTTTCACATTTTAATTAGTGCTGTATGGGATTTTCAAATTCTGGCGGAACAAAAGTTCATGGAATTTTTGAAATTCTACTGAAATTATGCTGAATTTCGCCAGAAACAGAATGGTGGAATTCCTCAGCAGCAAATGGTTGTGGAATGATTTTCTGTGGGAAAATGGCTGTTCTGTGGAATATTATTCCACAGTTCTCAATATTTTCCATGGAAATGGTTGCAGAATGATTTTCTGTGGAACAATGCTGTTCCACGGAATATTATTCAGCAGATCAAAGCGGGTGGAATTCCACAGAAGAACCAGCAAAATTCCAGTGGAAATTCTGTCGGCAGAATGGTCATTCCACACTAATTACACCGACAGCATTCTGAATTTTTATTTATTTTCTTTTATTTAGCTTTTGTTAACCGGGTAAGTGCACTAGCCATAAAATGACTATTTTCAGGCACGACCTGGGAGAGTACAGACATGCAGAAACTTAACAGGATAACAATTTATAAGTGCTTTACATACAATGAGTTAAAGAGGATACAACATATCGCAACATACAAGGTAAAGTGCTTTACATACAATGAGTTAAAGTGGATACAATATATCAGAGACATACAGAGTAGACCATTCATAAGTTCATAGGTGCCTACCTATGCAATGAATAGAGAGGACCTTGGACAATAAATTATCAGGTAACATATCATATAAACAGAACAAGGTACACAAAAACAAAAACAGGTAATTCAAAAGGAAGATATAACCATTGAGAGCAGGGGGTGTCATTAAGGAAAAGGTCGGTAAGTGAGGAAAAGGAGAGCAAGCCATGAAATTAGATCATATGAGTTTATGTAAGTGTAAGGGAAATGCCTGCAGTGCAAGATTGTATATGGGCAGGGAAAGAGAGCCGGGACAGGCTAAGACAGTAAGAGGGTTATATAGAGGTGAGGAAATACTGTTGTATGGCAAGAGGCATCAGTCATTAGGTAGGGTGAAAGCAGAGCAGATTTGAGCGCAGTTTTCTCTTAAAGCATGTGTGGGAGCTAGAAAGTCTAATATTGAGGGGAAGGGAATTCCACAGCTATTGAGCCACATGCTCAAATGCAACAGTTCCTTTCCTAGTGTGGCACCTCGGCAAATTCAGAAAGGGTTTATCAGCTGATCATAGACTGTGGAGTGTGTCCTGAGGAATTAGCATAGCTGCAAGACACCTAGGGGTTTGATTTCAAATTATCAAATCAATAAGAGAGCCAAGGTAGTATTTCCTACTAGCTAATGGATAGAGCCAACCAAGATCATTATAAAGTTGACAGTGGTGTTTAAGCCGAGGAGCAGAAGAGGCATAGCGACATATGTTGTTATACTTAATACCCATTTGAGTAGGGTCAGTTTTATGAGCAGCCCCAAATAAGGAAGCCCCATAGGTTAGGGTGGGGAGCAGAATCCCCCTCCCAATGGCCATTTTAGCTGATGGTATGAGCATATAACTAGTCTTATATGCAACACCCAGTTTGGAGTTGACAGCTCTACAAACAGACTGTACATGAAGATTAAGATCAAGAGATTGATCTAGCAGGATGCCCAGGTACTTGAAAGAGGTCACACATTCCAGTAATTGAACTTCTAAGTCCTGCACCATCAGTGCTGTTGTGCAAGCCCAGAGCTTTGGGGCTGATCCAAGCAGCATGGCTTTAGTTTTGCTAGTGTTGACAGCCAGTTTGTGGTCATACAGCCAGTTTTGGATATTGTTAAAGTCAGAGGAAAGGGTTGTATTGATAGTGTCTATATTAGTAGAACTTGTATAGATGACAAGATCATCAGCATATAGAATAGTAGAGCAGAGCAGAGTAGGATTTTAGAGCAGTTCCAATGTTATTTATATAAAGAGAGAATAGGAGAGGCCCTAGGATGGAGTCTTGAGGTACACCAATGTTAATGGTGGTACTGTTCGATAAAGAGGAATTAAATTTCACCACTTGAGTTCTATTTGTCAGGTAGCTTTCATACCAGTCAACAACAGAGGAGGAGAAATGCAGGTGTCAAAGTGAGGAGAGAAGCAAAGTGTGATCAACAAGGTCAAAAGCCTTTGAGAGGTCAATAAAGACAGCCCCAGTCAGAGTGCCAGTATCCATTTTTGAAAGAGTGTCTGTGGTGAATTTAAGGAGTGCTGTCGTTGTGCTATGTCCTTTCCTGAAGCCACGTTGGGTATCCGAGAGCAGACTGTGCTTAAGTAAATAGTCAGTTGTCTGAGTTGTGACAATTTTCTCCAGGATTTTGCTCAGTACCGAGATTATGGCAATTGGTCTGTAGTTCATGACAACCTTAGGATCCCCTTTTTTAAGTACAGATGTGATCTGAGCAGCTTTCCAGAGGTCAGGGACCATTCCACCTGAAAGTGATAACGTATACATTTTGGCCAGCGATAATGCAATGAGGGGAGCTGCAAGTTTCAAGAGGTGGGGTTCCAGGGAGTCTGAGCCAGAGCTGGTATGATCAGAAATGGACCTCAGGAGCTTCAGGACTCCTTTCTAGACACAGCCTTAAAATAGAATGGAGGAGTACAAGGAGGCACAGGGGACAACACTTCCAGCGTATCCAGACAGGTTCCTGATGAGGAGTGGGAGGACACTGCAGTGGGATTGAAGGAAGAGGTATATTGGGAGAGATCAGGGAAATGTAGGTTGAAAGAATTAGCTATGGTTTGTGAGTCATTGCAATGCACATCATTTATCAGCATATCACACAGCACTATTTTTAATTTATTTTTGGTATGACTTTAAGAAAAAAAAACAGATGACTAATGCCGAAGTAGAAACTGCGCATCATGAAGAGAACAGCAGGCCTTATCCTGAGTACCACTACTGCAAATGAACTCCTGTACCACACCAGTCACATTATAGGCTGTGGTCTGTTATAGTGATGTGACGGTATGTTCAGTGGTTGCTGCATACTGAGCAGCTCCCTGATCTATGTTTTTGTTCTGACTAACAATAGAATCATAGCTGCTCAAACTGGGCTGTTCGGAAAACAAATATGCTTGTTGTAGTGAGATATTTTGTTGAGAGTGAGTGGAAAGTAGAGATGCTGTGTGGTGTATCACAGGGGGAATAAACCTGTGTACATAAAGAATAGCAAGTGGTTGGGTTAGTGGCAATCAGTGGGATTTAGCGTGAAATGAAAAGTATGATTCAATCATACTTATGGGTATATAAATAGGGAATGGGAGGATACAAGCAGGCATGTAGCAGTTCGGGTGGGTGAACAAACGTAGAGACAGGAAACAGCCAGGTGAACTGGTGGGCAAGCAGACCACAGTGGAAAGAAATAGCATGTAAAAAAATAAACAGCACAGACTTTATAAAAACAACTTACAAATATAAATCTGCTATAACAGGGCAACATTCACCTACATAACACAGCAGGAATGCTTAATAGCCTTATAATTACTGGTCAGCAATTGTTCTCTATAGGCTAACCCAGTTAATATGTGCTGTACTAAATGACTTGTTATTCTAGCATTCATGCGCCCTGTCACTCAAACTGTGCCACTCCCTCATTGGCTTCTGTTCTGTGTGTGGGCAGGCTGAAGACTTTCAAAAACATGGTTGCTCTTTCTCACTTACCAAGGAGTCGCCACAACTACCTTCAGCTCTCCATATTTTTATTTATTTATTTTAACATTACCTGGTTGATCCTGCCATCTACACTTTAGCAAAGCTCTGTCTGGTTGATCCTGCTCTTTCTGTGCTTCAGGACCATGGCTTCACTCACAGCATCAGCATGATAGAGAGAACTCTCCATGTAAATGTACAGTAAGTAAAAGGAAAAAAAAAAGACTAAAAAAAGGAAAAAAGAAATAAAAAAGAAATGAAGAAATGAGAGCAGGACAGGCAGACAGAGTGTGTGTGTGTGTGTGTGTGTGTGTGTCTGTGCATGTGTGTGTGTGTGTGTGTGTGTGTGTGTGTGTGTGTGTGTGTGTGTGTACATGGTTACACAAGTTGGGCTGCAGAAAAATTGCTGACCAGCAATTATAAAAGATAGGGAAGTGTGCATATGAGAATGTAATGTGCATACTTGGTGTGGGATGCTTTAATAAACCCCTCAGGCTTCGCACTCAGGGTTTATGTAGCATACCACACCTTTATTTTTTGAAAACCTTCCTTATTGGATTGTAACAAGTTGCATACAAACAAACACAAGTCGTAGGCAAGCCCAGGATCCACAACCCAAAACTGGTTGTGTAACCTATGTACAATAACAGCTATTTACATACACAGCCATGGGGATGTCCCCCCAGTACACAAAATCAAATCTAGTCATAACTATATCTTCAAAAGGCATCATCATTAAGAACAAATGCCATTAGTAGGTGACAGATCTGCATTACTAGTCACATCACCCAATATATTATTAACTTCAGGCCGCCTACATTAAACACAGAACATTCTGGAGGTAGTCCCCCACCGTGCCCCTGGAAAGACAGAGAGTCCCCCCCTATACTTAAACCCCAGCAGACCAAGGCCTTTATTCCATTACCAAATCCCGATATGTATTACAGCCAAAAATCGGTCCCTAATATTTACGTCTTTTGACCCTAAAAACAATCCACCAAATACTACATAATTCTGCCCTATCCATATCTAATGCTCATCACAACCTGACAGACAGAGCTGGATTTTGCCATTGCCTATCTGTAATAGATAGATAGCCTCTAGAGTCGACCATCTTTTATTATACAACCCTTTTTTACCCTCCCCACACATGAACCTCTTAATTCTTCCCAAAGCCCATAAGAGGTCTCTCACCCACTGTACATCTCCATATCTCTGTTCATCCTTCCAATGTTTCAAAATAAAGGACTTAACCATTGCAGCCATCAAGGATATGTGATACTTGGGCATGACACCTGTTATATATAACATATCACCTAGTATACAAATATTGGGTACAGCATAGGGTCCATGTGCTGTTTAATTTCCGACCAGAGTGGGCTTATCCTACTACAGTCCCACATAACATGTAGCATGTCAGCCGACTCAGTTCCACATCTGAAACACAGGTCTGTCTGTCTCAGCTGCCTATCACATAGTTTTTTAAGAGTGTAATACATATTTGAGGCAATAAAGAACTGCATAATTCTATATTTGGGTATAGGTACATATTTAATACACTTCCAGATAACCTCCCAAGCAGGCTGTTGGGGGGCCAATATTCTATCCCAACCTAGAACCCTTGTTGGTACGTTCGGACTAAAATATTCTAGTAGCACCTTATAGACCTTTGACAAAGGTTTAGATAGGGGATCTATCATATTCAGATACTCCCAAGTGAAAGCGTTAACTGGAGGATTTCCTAACCCTTTTCTCACCCCCTCCAACACTTTAACAAGCTGTAGTCTTCTAAAGAAGTGGATTGCATCACAACCCACTGGGAGAGTCACTTTATTGTCTTTTATAACATCTCTTACCATCAGTCCCTCCAACTGGTTACCCCAGCGTTTTGTAATGACATGACTCCCAATCAATAAATTAGGGTTACCCAGCACAGGCTGGTCCCAGGTCTTCATGTGTTCCCTTCTCTGAGCAGGAGTAAGATACAGCCACCAGGTCATTACTGTCTTAACAACTGGAATCATAGCTGCTTTTTTGAGGCATCCTCCTAAATTGGAAAAAAGCAATGCCTCTGGAGATAAATTCAGTTCCTTTACTAACTGTCTCTCTATCTGGAGCCATATTGGTATATATAGCTCGCCCTCCTCCCTTCTTCCACAGTGAATCATGAGATTCAGCTGCCCCACCACATAGTATAAATGAAGATCAGGCAGTTTAATCCCACCCATTTTATATGGCAAGCACAGGATACTATGTTTTCTCCTAGGGGGCTTAGAATTCCACAAAAAAGCAGAGAGTAACATTCTAATTTTAATAAACCATACTTCAGGGATTATGTATGGGGCTAAATAAACTGGATATAATATCCTCAGCAGTAGATTCATCTTGATTAGTCCCATTCTTGCTGCAAAATTTAGAGGTAGTTTATTCCATCGAAGTATATCCCCCTTAATGGGTGCCAAAACCTTTTCCATATTCGTTGCTGCCCCATCTTCCAAATGCGCAGTTACCCATGTCCCCAAATATTTAATCTTATCTTCCACCCAACTTATTTGTAATGGTGCAAAATTGCATCTATAAACATGCGGAATCAAAGGAAGAATCTGAGTCTTATTCAGATTTAACTTATAATTCAAAACTCTGGAGAATTGCTCTATAATTCCCACTGATCTTTGAAAACTTTCCGCCGGGTCTTGTAAGTGCAACAATATATCGTCAGCAAAAACAGAGAATTTCAACTCCCTACCCGCAATTGTGATCCCCTTAATATTGGCATCTGTGTTAATGGCAATTAGCAAGGGCTCTAGGTAAATATTAAATAAAATTGGTGAGAGGGGGCATCCCTGTCTAGTCCCATTTTTAAGCTGGATCTCCTGTGAAATGTATCCGTTACACAATACTCTAGCCGTGGGGGCCGCATATAGATTTTTAATACCTCTGAGAAGGCCTTCAGGGAATCCCATCCTTTACATTGTGGCAAAAAGAAATGGCAGCGAGACTCTATCAAAAGCCTTCTCTGCATCAAGAGATATCAAGGCTAGTGAAAGCTGGGAATCCGGAGCATAGCTGAGTATATGGTGAAGTTTTCTGAGCGCATCATGTGCCCCCCTCCCTGGCATAAATCCTACCTGTTCCAGGCTAATTAGATGTGGAGCAACCTTCAATATACCGTTAGCAATAATCCTAGTAAAGATCTTTATGTCCTGATTCGTTAAAGCAATAGGTCTGTAGCTACCTGGAAAATCCTTTGGCTTATCAGGCTTAGGGACCAACGTAATACAAGCTTGATATAATGGAAGGTGGATCACACCTTTTTGCATTATGTTACTAAAAAATTCCTTAAGAATGGGCAATATAGTGCCAAGATGCACGTTATAAAATTTAGCCATGAGGCCATCCAGCCCTGGCGCTTTGCCCATGGGCAGAGCTTGAATCACTTCTACTACCTCACCTTCACTTATTGGGGCAGCCAGTTCTTCAATCTGGTCCAGGTTCAACACCGGTAGTGGGATACTATCTAAAAATGTCCTGATTTCCCTCTCTCCACCCACTTGTCGTAAATGATAGACTTCTTGGTAATAGGAGGCAAATGCGTCTGCCATTTTCTGCGGATCCATAATAACCGTCCCATCATACTTGATGGCAGTGACTGTTCTAGAAGCTTCCCATTCCTTAACCCTAGCTGAAAGTAAATGCTCAGGCACATCCCCTTGTAGCAGATATTTAGCCTGGATCTTCTCTAACCAAAATTCAACTTTACTATATTGAATATCCTCCATTTCCCTTTGTAGACTATGAAGTTCGATGTCTATTTCCTCGGATGTCCCTTCCAGCGGGGTCAGGGACTGTATAGTCCGCTCTAGAAACTCCTCTTTAGCTCGTCTCAGCCTATTTCTCCTCTGTGCATAACCCTGTGCTATACCAGCATACAAGACCTTACAAGTTGGTCAGGCCAGGGATCTATTCTGTAACGTAGGGAGCTGGGTCTGAATTATTTAAAGAAGGGCATCCTCCAGGTTAGTCTTAAGAGAAGCCTCTGTCAATAAGAAGTCACTCAACCTCCACCTAAATGGCCTAGCATGCGCGGTTATTAGCTCCCAAGTCAACTGGATGGGGGCGTGATCCGATAGCATCCTACATTTAGTCATCCCCTCCTTAACCTCCCTCAGTGCCTCCCTATTTACCAAAAAGAAAAATCAATTATTGAATGACTCTTATGGGCTGCTGAATAAAATGTCATATTATCTCCTCCTATGGAGAGAGCCTGGAGGGGTCTACTAAGGCTGTAGCCTCTAGCATCCTAATCATAGCCTCCTGGACCTTAGATACAGGCCCTCTGGATGGCAGCAGTCTATCCTCCCAGTTATTTAGACAAAGGTTCCAATCCCCTGCGAGTATAATGGAATGTGGGGAGAATAAAGCAATATCCATCTCTAATGAAGCAAAAAATTCCAGGTTAGGAGTTGGACCATAAATAGAGGTGACCAACAATTCTGTACCCAGAATATTGCCCAAAAGAAAAGTCCCTCTACAATCTTCCCTTATTGTCACCTGAGCTATTTCATAAGGGCAGTTTTTCCCAATTAGAATTGCAACACCCCCTGATGCCGTTTCCTTACCTACACCAAATACCTGCCCCACCCACATCCTCCTAAGGGAACTCAACTCCTCTGACAACAAGTGAGTCTCTTGTAAAACGGATGTATGGGCCCCCATCTGTTCAATATGCTTCAGAATTACTGTTCTTTTACGTCTGCCTCTAAGACCTTTTACATTCCATGACATAATTTTAACACATGTCGTCTTACTGTTTGTAGAACTGGTACAATCCATCTTTTTTTTAAATCTCGTATGGTCTGCATCATTCTCTCATTCCCTATTGAACTCTCTCTCTTTCCAAATCCCTTTAGCCCACCCAACTCCCCCTTCCCCCGATCCCTAGATCGACCTCCTATATAACAATGATTCATGGACGAGCCATTTCCGTGCACTCCCAAACCCTACAAGCTACTAAGATAGCTAAGTACCCTACCCCTCCCATAAACCTTTAAAGCAGTCCCATCCCCCCAACAGCTCACCCCTAATTTTATAATTCACTGCGAAGCCTTATAGCCCCATCTACCCATATAAATTTGCTGCCAGATAAACACCTTTATTCCTTCATTTACACTGAGTAAAGATAATTTAGACCACCAAGTCGGGACCCCAGCTCCAAAGAGGACAAGCCCCCTACAAGCTAAATAGAGTGTGTGCCATCATCATTAGAATATTGACTTCCACCCTCCTTCCTATTGGCACACTACCAAAGCCTGAAGTCCCACCTTAAGGGACGGCATAGAGACCCCGACTTGCCTGCTAATTAGGGTTAGCCTAACTCTTAAAATAATAAGTCAGTTATCGCGCTTAATCAGGGGAATATAGCAACAATTTAGGGGTTAACCCCTCTAGCCCAGATAAAGATCCATTCAGATTCGAAAGAACAGCAAAAAAAAAAAACAACACTGTTGCAAAAATCTCGCATAAAGCAATTGCATCTCTCTTCATCTCTCAAGTCCCAGTTCAACAAAGCCAAATCAGCTCGCCACTTGTCTGCAAGAAACTCATATTGTCGACTGGAATAATGCAGGAAGTTCACTCTGCAAATCCTCCAGGGCATCTCATGCTGTCAGATATCTTTTCTCCCCAGCTTGCAACCGCAAGACAGAATAGCAGGATATTGCATCCGAAATTTAATTCCAGCTAAATACAGCTTTTTCTTTATCTCAGAGTATTCCTTCTGCTTCTCTCTCATCGATGGCGTCTGGTCTTGGAATAGCCAGATAGACGCCCCATTCCACTGCAAAGCTTTGTTTTTCCTGGTGCAGGCAAGCACATGCAATTTTTCCTTATAATTCTGGAACCTCATAATTATGACTCTGGGCCTCGCTCCCGGGGGGGGGGGCATCTCTCTCAATGCCCTGTGTGCTCTTTCCAGGTTATAGGCTTCCCCAAATGGTGTAGGGCCCAATAACTTAAAGAGGAGATCCTGTAGAAAGGAGACACAGTTTGATCCTTCAGCCCTTTCAGGTAACCCAGCCAGGATAAGGTTGTTCCTCCTACTTCTGGATTCCTGATCCTCCAAATGCTCCTCGAGTTTCTTGATTTGCTTAAGGGCTATCACCACCTCCTGCTCCATAATCGAGACCTTCCTTTCTTGTGAGGAGAACCTAGCTTCCACATCCCCCATCCTTTGGGCCAGTGAGTGCAGCACCGGCTTAACAGTAGCAAAACCAGTCACCAGCCTCTGCAAGAGTTGTTTTATCTCCAGCAGATCGTCGGAGTTCTTACATTCGCCTCCGTTTCCATCCCTGTGCTCCGCTTGCTCATCTGGCACCGGCAAGTGAGGCTTCAGTTGCTTAACTGCTGGTGATCTCGCCGATAGGGGCTCACTGACCTCGGGCTCCATTCTTCAGTGAAAACGCAGCCTGGCATGCCCACAGAAAACACAGTGCTGGGCTAAAGAAATTCGTCTGCAAGTACCGCAACTCATAAATTTTCCAGCGAGGGACGACAAGTGAGCACTTCTCCCAATTAACTGGGTAGGGAAAAACAATATATCACTTCGGGGGTGGTTTAAAATACTATTTTGACTAAGTATGACCTAGGAGCACCACAACCGATGTCCTCGCATGCCGGGCTCATCACATGATCCCCCCTATGTAGCATACCACACTGCATTAAATTCTCATATCGCTCACTTCCCCATTCTTTATTCACTATATATTTTGACTTGCTGAATGAAAAAAATAGCTGCAAGTAAAATAATGAAAATTCCAAGCAGCTGTCACTCTCATATGGAATGCGCTGTACCCCAATTGGACAATCAGGATGCAAGGATGTCCTTACACATTTCATATTTAGAATTCATAAATACATTCAACTACCTACCCGAGTCCCATAACCTTTGTGAACCCTGATTTTGTGTGTGCACATTTCTATACATGTAAAGCAGACTTTGAGTGCAGTTGATCAAGGTGAGAGTGTGACTGAGTGTGTCACAGGTGTGGAGTAAGTTAACATAAGTGAGACTGGATGAGACTGGGATCAGTGTGATTCTACAGTACTGGGATGTTATGAATCTGGTTCCTGGTCTGTTGGTAAGGCAAGTATGATTGATGGCTCCTTGGGGAAGCCCTAAACAGCGTGGTGTTCTTAGTGCCATGTTGCCATCCAATCTGCGGCTCCTGGAGTGCCACACTTTGCTTCTCATTTCTCAAATCGACAGCTCCTGACACCTGTTCCAAAAGATACCTCTCCACCTTTGCCTTCCTGGGACACAGCACATGGCCAAAGGACTGCTTCCTTTATTCAATGGCTTCCAGTCACAAACAATGCTTCTTGACCCCCCACCATGACAACAGTGCAGCTCCTGTTATCTGTGGTTCCAAGCACATCTTGCCCACTCTGCCTACCAGAGCTTGTAGTTCTGGTCAGCACCAGGATGAATAAAGACAAGCACTGGTATCTTTAAGTGCAGTAGTCCTTATTTCTTTTATTGACCACTGCTACTCTGAAGAAAAAGACACTGGGTAGGAGGGAGACAACAAGGCCCAGTAGTCTGTATAGAGAGAAGCCTTCCTGGCCTTGCTATGCACCAGGTATATTCTGTTAACAGTAAGTCACTAGTCAAACAGGCCCCAAATAACCCACTAGAACACCAGGGTCTCCTTCACATATGAACTGATACCACTGTTTGCTGGGGCCTTCTGACAAACTACCCCTCCCCAACACACACACACACACACACACACACACACACACACACACACAGTTAACCTGTACTCTCTTTCTTATTTCTGTCACTGTTGCCCTTTTTCCCTTGTCTTTTGTGGTTTCCTTTTCTATTTTTTTCATAATTTTTATTAAGATTTCCATTCTTGTCAAATACCACTGATTTCTAGTCTTATTCTGTACCCTTCCTACCATTACATTCCACTGGCTCTACTCATTACTAAAATCTTCACCTACACTAATCTATTTTACTTTTATTTTACAGCTCTAACTGGATGCCATCCCCTACCTGTCTCACCAATATCAGATAAGTATCATTTCATTTTGCTCTACCTATCCCCTGTTTACCTACAGTATTCCTCCCTAGGAACTGCAAATCACGTGTGGCCTCTTTTTCCACTAATATTTTTATTTATTTATTTAGTTTTTGTTGACCGGGTAAGTGCACTAGACATATCCTAAATATTTTCAGGCACGACCCGGGGGAGGGGGATACAGATGAATGCCAACTGACCTTGAACCAGATTAAGCTGCTGGTGGTATTTTTTAGTGAATTTATTTATTTAGACTTTGTTAATCAGGTAAGGCACACTAGGTATGACTGTCTGTTTTCAAAAGTGACCCAGGAGCTTTGGCTGATCAAGTGAGTTGCTCAGAGTCACACAGTATGCAAGTGGAGGGTGTGGGAATCAAACTCTTGTTTGCAGGTACCAAGGTCATTCACAGCTCATTACTCTAACCTCTAGGCTATACTGCCAACCAATTTTACAGGTACCCTACCCACATCTTCTGAGATCCCTACCCTAGGCTTGCTAGGACAAGGTAAGTGTGACCTTTACTTTATGTGCTACAGTGCTCCTGCACTGAATCAACAAAAGCAGAGTCACTGAGAGTGTTTGTTACACCAGCCTGTTTGCCACATTGAGGAAAGACATGGAAATGATAAGGAATTCAGAGACTGACACTATTTGTTAAATACTATATAAAATACTTTAACAGTGTATGCCACAGGAAATTATAATAAAATGCTAAATCAGTGCTGTCTGTTTGGATCATGGTTGCAGACACATGGTGGGAGGAGTGCACAACCCAAATTATCAAACTGCGTGCAATGAATTTCAATCAACAGGAGGTGTAAAACAACTGGTGGAGATTTCCAGCAGGAGCCATAACTTGCAGTCACTACAGAGAACAGTTCAGTACAGAGATATTTGCTACAGTGGGTGAGTACTGTACTTACATGAAATGGGCACTGTGTAAATTAAAAACATGCATTTGTCAATGCCAGATGTTCACCGCTGGTATTGCTGTATTACCGGGTCTTACTTCTACACATTTTTATAGCTGTCAGCAGAGCCTACAGCCATCTTGTTTTAGCTAGAAAAATGGGATACTGTGGAACACATTTTTGGAGTTCTCAGTGTATACTTCCACAAATGCAAATCACTACAGCAGTTAAATTAAATACTCCCTTCTTTCTGTTTAGAATGTTGGAGACAGAAGTCCAGGCTGCTTTTCTCTGAAAATCCTAACCTACTGTGCAGAAATCTTTGTGAGTGTATGTGTGTGTGTTATCTATTTTCTCCCCTCCAGGGTCTGGATCTGCCATTCCTTTGGGCACCCAAGGTCCCCTGCACCTCTCCAACTTCCCTGGGTTCCCTTCTGCCTCATATCTGCAGCCTACTTGAGGTAGCTCGGCGTTACCCTTCACCGAGTGGGTCCCTCTCCTCAGAGGGGGAAGGCACCGGTGGGGGTGGCCCAGCACACTATTCTTTCTTTTTGGCCTCAGGCACTGTTGAAACAGGGGCTGAACCTGCAGGAAGTCTTTGGATGTGCCTTGGACTGGGTGCCATCATCTGGCCAATCTGGAACATTTTTCTCATTTTTATGGTTTGTCCCTCCTGTGCCACTACTTGTAGTGCCCTCTGTCTCCACTGGGGCCCACTATGAGTGAGGCTTCCCATCCAGACCACCCCAGGAGAGGAGAGCAGTCATCCAGGTGCTCAATCATCTCTTTCGCCTGCCAGCCCCTGGCGTCCCGAGTCCTTTTCCGAACCTGGATCACTGGCGTGGTTCAAGGTGTGGTGTCCAGTGCCTCAGCCCTCTGTGCCACCGGGCCAGTAGGTGCAGAATTCTTAGCAAATGTGCACACATTCCAAACAAATTTAAATATCTTTAAAACTATTCAAGGTGCACAAAAAAAAACAGTGTGAAAGTTGTTCAGGACAAAAAGACTTTTCACATAAGGGTAGTCACTAATCTGAATTCTTCATATTTTGTAAAATATTGTGTTCCAAACAGCCTCAATTTGTTTCTCTCTGCGTGAACACAGTAGGAGTCATGCCAAACAAATGTAAATATCTTGGAAAGTATACATACAGTTGATTTCTGTTTTATAAATATTATACATCTATGGCTGGCACTATACATCTGATCCAAACCCATAATCATGTTCTTCACTTGAAGTGAAAAAGGGGGAGGGGTGGAGGCCATTATTGACTCCTTGTTTTTGTGATAAAGGGGTCAGTTTTAATACAGCAAAAACAAGGAAATGGGTCATTTCTGAAATCTGCAGACAGGGATGGGGGTCATTGTTTTTCAGAGCATGTCACCACCGGCAGCTACCACGTCAAGACTGCTACTACCCCTGCCTACTACAATCATGGGAAAACCAGAAGTAGTCTACCAGCACTGAGATCAATATGGTTAAGGCACATTTACCAGAAATTACTGTTTAGAAAAGAATGAGAAAGTGACTGTGATGATGAGCAAGTCCTGGACCAGATCTCTAGTTTGTTAATAGACTCCTCCTGAGTCTGATTTTTATGGCTGTGTGGGCCATCTCCACAGATGTTATGCCATCATCAGGTTTGTATAAGTACCCTGTGGGAGGTCGTGACCGGACCACTCTCTGATGTGCTGCCACAGTGCTCCAACATAGTTTCCAGTGATTCTGTTTATGCAGCCCTTCCCTTCTGTGGGCTGCATAAACATGCCCTTTTCCTTTCCGAAACTGCAGAAGTGACAGCTGCTGTGTGCAACATGGTGGCACTGACTTAAACTGTGCATGCATGAGTATCTTGCATACATAGTTATGTTAGCGCCGTCATGTTGCACATGACTGACTCTGAGGCAAACTGTGCATGCGCAAATATCACACATTCACAGTACTGTAATTGCTACAGTATTAGTTATGGCTGACTCCAGTGCAGTGAGAGCACCGCATATTCTTTTCAACACTCTTGCCACTCCTAAAAGTTCTCCTCAGCCATATTGGCTCTGACCAGAATTTGTTACTATATATGTACCCAGCAGATGAGATGCGATAATAAAACTGTCGAACTGCTCAGCATATTTTTAAGTCCCCCCAATGTGGGATTTACCTTTAGTGGGTTGCAGCCTCATTGCCCCACTGCATTGTTTCTGCCTCCAGTCCTCTGAACTACTGAAATGGAAGTGGAGTGCTTTGTCCAGTGGCCATGGTGGGATGTGAGCCTGGCACTGTCCCCGATCTTTGCAGCAGTTACCACTGAATCGTCCTATTACTCTGCCCCATGTAAAGGGGGTTGGGGGTCTGTTGTGCTGTTTGCACCTCAGGGCACTATGAAGATACTTCCCTCATCTGGGAGTAGCCTGGGAATGGACCAGGGATGTAAACTTATATATCCGTACATGTGCAGTTCTGGGGACCGGAGGCAGAAACAATGCAGTGAGGCAAGGATGACACAACCCACTAAAGGTAAGCCCCACATTAGGGGAGGCTTACAAATATATTAAGCAGGAAACTGTCAGGAGAGCCATTTTATAGTCACTGGCCAATCTGTCATTCTAGTTCCTATTTAGTCTTCACACTGTGCTGTGTTCTGATTACATGTGGGTTACTTGAGTTCTATGTTTTCCTGCAATGATTGCATTTATGGTGGCAGCTATAACAGACATTGATAGACAGTTTTCTCTTTTGCAGGGTGTATTTAAAAAAAATGAGAGGGGTGTGGGGTGCTGGGTGCTGAGAGGGAAGGTCGGATGTGGGGGGCAGTTACGGGGGCACCAGTAACAGACACTGATGGATGGTTTTGTTACTGCCGGCATCTGTAACAGTGTGGGGCTCTTCCTGGATGTTTGAAATTCCTCAGCAGGATGATCATGACAGATCAGCTATACTGGCAGTGCAGCTCAAAGGAAAGAGCCGACCCATGATTGGGCCGGCTTTTTCCTTTGAAATACATGAAGTTTCCACCAAAAAAGTCGAAACTGTGTCATGATCAGCTTCGATAATGATTGGTGTGGCCATGATGTGCCCCTTGCAAACTGCTCTGCATTGTACCAACAGTCTAACACCTCTCAAAACCCAACTCTCATAGCAAAATGTTTGCTGCACACACACATGCACAGCAATATATAAAAAGTATTATTTTGATCCCCTTAGGACTGGGAGTCTGTTACATGTTTGCTTCTTTATTTCTTAACACCAGCAATTCACTCAACTTATTCCCAGGATATCTGCCAATTAAGTAAGCAAAAATACCCAACAGAGTGGGCTTTATTGGAAAATACTGGACCACCCAGGGGCATCATGAGGCCCGATGCCACAGGCAGAGGGCCTTATAGCCCCTGGAAAGTCCAGTATTTCCCAATAAAGCCCACCATAGAGGATATTATTGTGCTTAGAAAATGGCCACTGTAAAAAAAGTAGGTTTAATAAAAAAAATTTAGATTGCTTTGTAATTAAATTGTTCCTCCACCTTCATTAGCATTTTATCCTTTTGTCCTACTGCAGACCCCATAGTTAAAAAAACCTGGTTCTACGCAGTTAATGTCTTACAGCAGACTTTTTTCAGGGGGGTTCTGAGACCACTGTCTACCCCTCCCATCAAAATACCAAATCAATAAAAGCAGTCGGGTTAGTGAGGGATACTGTTAAATAACCACACCTGCTGGCTAGCTCTTTAAACTTGAAAAGGAAATGTTTTTTACATTACCGTGTGAGATGTGTGATTAAATGACATGTATCTCACTTCACTATGGATAGTGTGCACTTTGTGTGAAATCCATCGGGAGACATGGTACCTGGCGGGTATTAAGTGTCCATACTGAAGACAAGAGTGGAGTGGGAATTTTATGGAATTAGTCCTGAAGATGGAGTCATTTAGCTGACTAGCAGCAGTAGTGAGAGCAGGCATGGTGGCGGAAGTCGGGAGTGGTGGGGTTCCATCTATTTAAGGTGGAAAAAATGTTAGGTGTTATTGCATTGGGAGAAGTGAAGAGAACCAGTGGCAACAAAAAAAAAAAAGTGCAGGTACAATTTTTATTTTTGCATGTGGCAAGTAGGAAGAGAGACAATGGCCCAGATATTCGAACTGTGCCATTTTGTGGCGCAAGCCCGTGAGCCACTCAAAATAGTTGCACAGGGGTGTGGCCAGGGTGATATTCAATGGAGTTGCACTATGGCACAACTGCTTTGAATATCGCCTCCCAGGCCACCCCCACTGTTCATAGCGCAGTGGAACTGCGCCAGCGCAAGTGGTCAGAGTGAAGCATTGAGATGCGGTGGTGCAAGTTCCATTGTGCCATGTACAGCACCTGCAATTTTCAAAGGGTGACATGCAAATTGAGCAATAATATATGCAAGGTGCTCGGGGGCCATTTGTATCTGACTACGGCCTCATTTGCATGCCATTAGCATGCGGGTGCACCGATCCCCGACGACTTGCGCCTGGCACCCTGCCAGGCAGCAGCCCTCGGGGAATGACACCCCCTGCAGCCCGATCGCGGGACATCCCATAAGGGACAATGAATGTCTCCAATCCCTGGTGGTCCAGTGGACCTCGATTAGCCCGATCGCGGGCATAACTGTATGTCCCCCACAGTAGCCCAATCGCGGGCATAACTGTATGTCTCCCCCCGGGTAGCTCAATCGAGGGCAGACCTTCATCCAACCCCCCCCCAGTAGCCCGATCACGGGCATAACTACATTCAACCCCAGGTAGCCCAATCAGTGGGGCATAACTTAACCCGCCCCATTAGCCCGATCTGGGCATAACTAACCCTCCCCCATTAGCTCAACTAGGCATCAGATTCCCCAAAGCCCAATATATCTGGCGGTCCAGTGGACCGAATGGAGCCTGATCACGGGTGGCATCCTCACCCCCAAGTATAAAATCCCTGGTGATCTAGTGGACCCCCCACCCCACCTGCATGGAGCCCACCACCCGCTCCCCATCAGCCGGCGGGCGGCAGCACCCACCGCCTGCCACCCCACCACCCGCAGACTGATAGCTCCGTGCGGCTGCCGCCCATTGGTTCAGAGCATGAGCCAATGGGCATGCAGCATCATACCAGCTAGTCAGTCCAGATATGAGAATGAAAATTCATTCACATATCTGGACTGACTAGGATGGGTTGCACACCCATTGGCTCATGCTCTGAACCAATGAGTGTGCAGCCATACTGAGCTGTCACCAGTGGGTGGCGGGCGGGGCGGCAGGTGAGGGGTGCTCCACCACTGGCTGACGGGAGGAGCGGGTAGTGGGGCTCCAAGGGTGGGTGGGAGGGTCCACTAGATCACCAGGGATTTCATACTTGGGGTGAGGAATGCCACCTGCGATCAGGCTCCATTCAGTCCACTGGACCACCAGGGATATTGGGCTTTGGGTAGGGGAATCTGATGCCATAATTGGGCTAATGGGAGCAGGTAAGATTATGCCTGCAGTTGGCTACTGGGGAGTTAGATGTAGTTATGCCCACGATCAGGCTACTTGGGGAGGGTTGGATGAAGGGGTGCTCATGATAGGGCTACTCGGAGGGGGCACTGTTATGTCTATGATCGGGATACTCGCAGTCCACTGGACGACCAGGGATATTGGACTTTGGGGGGGAGGTCTGATGCCCGCGATCGGGCTACTTGGGTGGGGTTACTGTTATGCCCATGATCGGGGCATTGGGGGGCACTGCCAGGTGCAGAGGGAACAGCCGATGGCCACCCACAGGTGGCAGCTGCTGTGTTGTGCCCTGCAATGTGGCAGCTCACCTGTGGGTGGCCCTCGACTTGTTCCTTTTTTTTGGCTCAACTTTGTGCAGGCACAGGTAGGGGTTGCTCCCGCATAACTCTGCATGGCCCGGGCTAAATATTGGGCTGTACAGTTTATGCATGGGCACACACCCCCACCACCTGTGCCTGCATACATTACTGATACGCCCCGGTGCATTGGGATTTGTGCAGGCACACTTTTCCCCTTTAAATATCGCACCGGGGTGCATCAGTGGGTTGTGCATGGCACAACACCGTTGCACCATGAGCAACCCTTTTGAATATCTGGGCCAATGTATCTAAAAGTTCAGACTTACAGGGAGACTGCGGACTAAAGGCTGCTGTTCAGTGGAGCTATACCGAATGGTATTGGGGCAAAGAAAAGGACGTTTTTTGTTGTTTGTTTGAAAAAAAAACCTTCAGTTAAAATAGTAGTGGCTTTCAGATAAGCGGGCTACACGGTGTGTGTGGGATGTGACTTGTCTTGGGTGGGGGCCTGCCTCACTCAGTTGTCCGTTAGCAAGACAAAACATGGTGGCTGCTCCCTTTGAAAATTCGGGGTGCCCAATGATACAGTAAGTAATGGGACATCCCAAATTGGTACTTGTTTTTTAGCGGGCTATATTGAAAAATAAATGAATGCTGCGGATGGCTTTCAGACAATCAGTATGCTTTATTTTTCAAGCCCATTTTCTAATACAAAATAATGCATTTTTGTAATATAATATTGAAGAAAGATACCTGTTTTCAGCAATAACCTGTTTCTATCATTACCAGGATGTGATACTGTGCAGTAAATGTTATTTTGGAGTGCCAACTTTGGAGACATGCATGGTCTCCAGTTACTTCCTTGACTGCAGATTACTTCAGGCTCTCTCCAGCTTTCAAAACTGACAGAATTTTAAAGAAAAATGTATGTCACTAAGGAAGACCATTTTGTTTTTATTTGCAGTCAGTGTGTATGTGTGTTTTTCATTTCAACAGATGTCTCTTACGTTTATTGATATCCGACTGATTTCTGTGGTGTAAGCATGCCAACTACAACCCTTCTCGATCCTCAAGCAATGACATACAGTATGTAAGAAACATTTTTTTCTACTTGAAATATGTGCTTTTCTATTAGACAAAATTCCTGTCACTTTTAATTTGAATCATTACTCAATCGCATCACATAATTTCCCACTGTATATATGACAGGATTTACAAAGGATGTTTTTGTTTAGTTTTTATTAGTAGTTTGTGAGAAATGTTCTTTATCTTGGACAGTATTTTCTTCAGTTTGTCAGATGCTCATTTTATCATCTGTGCTGGGATGGGGGTGAAGTCAAAGTACCTCTCATGTGACAAAACAAAAATCGATTAACTTAACAAAAACACACTTTACCATAATTGCTGACTGCATCTCTACCACTGACTGCACAGCCGGTTTCTAACTTCACAGTTAAAAATCACAGGCAGGCTGAGAGAAGTTCCCACTGTGACCTTATGCCCTGCATCATGTGACCACCACTCTGGCACAGCACAATAGAACTGGCTTTTACATCTTGCAAGAGAGACTTCAATCAATCAATCAATCAAACTTTATTTAACCAGGCAATTGCATCATTGAGCAAGCTCATTTTTCAAGATGGTCCTGCAAGACTTTACCAGTCCAGTGTGCATGTCTGCAAGTCATGTGACTGACTGACCAAACAACCAACTGCCACAAGTGAGCAGCTGCACTATTGTATACTGAGCAGAGGAGGAGGAGACCACACCAGCAGCACATCTATGCATACCAGCAGTGGTGTTGGAAGTAGAGAGTGATGAGATAAGCCTGCAGTCCCCGACTCCACACTCCTGATTGCAATGTTTTCTGCTTTGTCTCCCACACTCTGAGAGCTGGACTCTTGGAGCTGAGTCCTTATTTATCCAAGTCTGTCAGTGAGTACTGAATCTGAGGGATGTTCTGATTTCAAACAATGTAGTCTATCCAGCCCTAATCATAATGGCTACCTGGGCATTAGGTGTGTATACTACCCCCTCCTGCAGCTACACTATTACATTTCTTTTCTGCCTCTCTTTACTCTACTTCTGTTTTCTGTATTTTCCTTTCTTTTCCCACCTTTGCACTGACTTTTACATTAAACTGTACCTTTACATCTACAATACCCTTAATTTCTGCTTCCATACTATTCCATTTGTACTATTTTTAAAGCAATGCTGAGAGTCCAAGAAAACACAGGCATACTGCAAGTAATTGACAGTACTATTTCTGTGACCGTCATCATTAAGCCTTGCCTCACCATACCTCACCTTCCCACAGAGAACATTCAGCAGTCAGTGCCACAGTGCAGTGTGTGTGTGTGTGTGTGTGTGTGTGTGTGTGTGTGTGTGTGTGCGCATGCACTCGTACACACACATGTACACATACACACACATTGCATCCTGAGCCCCACCACAAGACTTATTGATTATTAAAACATGCCTGCAGGCGAACCTATGGCCCCATCTCTCAGCTTAGCTAGTCTGACCAACTCTTTTTAATTTCTCTGACTCAGACAGCCACTGGTCATGCTAAGGCTCATCAAATAAAATATTTCATTTTAATTAATACCACACCTCCTTCACCCTCCTTCATACTGTGCTACCACCTGCTTCAGCTTTTAACTTCCAGAAAAATGTAATCAAATCAGATGTAGGTGCTGTAACTTAAAATACTCTACTGCTGAATGTTAGGATTTGCTTTCTGGAATGTATAAACATCAAGAACCAGCTCACATTGTTTGCATGTGTTTTTTCTAGGTTTCTACACATGCACTGCATGTATAGCATACTACTCTAACACAAAATAGATGAGGCTGGGGGAACATCCATTTGATAATACCACTGTTCATCTACTTCACTTTCTCCCACTCTCCCCAGCAGTGCAAAGTGCCCTCCTGACTCTCACATGTGTTACCTAACCTCCCTTTCATTTCAAATCCCACTGTCAACCTGTCAGTCCCTTGAGTTGAGGAATGCTATCCACCTTGTTCTGGCTGTGTTGCTGGCTGCTGCTGCCTTAATCAGTAATAAGGTGGACTGTGTAGACAGGAAAGGGACATGTGGGTTATCTTATCTTATGACTTCAAGATGGCTAGACAGTGCAACAAGGCAGTGGGTAGGGTCAGTGGGATACTGTGGTGCATCGGGAGGGGAATCTCCAGCAGAAAGAGAGAGGTGTTGATGCCACTGTATAGATTGCTGGTGAGACCCTACCTGGAGTACTGTGTCAAGTTCTGGAGAACACATCTCAGGAAGGACATAGACAGGGTGGAGGCTATCCAGAGGAGGGCTCCTAAAATTGTGGAGGGCTGCATCAGAAGTCCGATGAGAAGAGACTGAAGGACCTCATTATATACATGATGGAAGAGAGAAGAGAGGGGGACATGATAGAGAACTATAAACACCTCATTGGGTTAAATAGAATATATGAGAAGAGTATTTTTCAGAGGAAAAGATTCACAAAAACAAGGGGACATGCAATGAAGCTGGAAGGGGGAACATTTAGGAGAGATGTGAAGAAGTACTCTTTCAGTGATTAAGTGGTGAATGCCCAGAACAGTCTTCCAGGAGAACTGGTGGGGGAAAACACAGTGGTGGGCCATAAGCATGCATGAGATAGGCACAAAAGAATCTTACAGGGAAGCACTGGGGAGGGAACCACAGGTCAAGTAGGATCTGTGGTGACTGGATCGGATAGGCATGGAAAATGCGCAGACTGGGTGGGTCAAGAATCCTCATCTGCCATCACATTGTGTTTCTACATTTCTGTGGTTTACAATATACACAATTACAAAAAGTAGTAATATATGACAAAAAGGGGTTGTGTGCCAGATTTCAAGATGGAATACAAAAGTCTGTAAAATGCTATTCTATGATAAGCATCAAAATGTTTCATGAATTATTACCCTGCTACTAATAAACAGACGAACAAGATGATTAAAATATCAACATTACATGATATCAGTGTTTCCTGACAAATATAAAAAAAAAAATCTTAATGCAGTAAGTGTTTCTTATCTACAAATACAGTAGTACACTTCATGTAAACTGGTGCAGGCACACACTAACACTTCCTCCTGATGCTGCAAGTTTCATTTGCAGAGATTTTTGAGAGCGGGTCTAAAGGTCCACATCAGCTTGAAATGTTGTTATTATAGAAACCCTCCCACTCCATGGTGCCCCAACTAATTGCAAAGCACACTTGGGGGTAAGCGTATTTCTTAATTGGTTAAGACAGCTGGCAGCCTCTAACATAAAAAAAAGAAATGCTTTTAAAGTGAGAAAGCTAACCAGAGGAGGTAGGGTTGACTAAGAAAGAAAACTGTTTCTCCCTCTCTTGCTCATACATACCTGAGCAGTAAAAGCTGAAACACGTTTTCTACACCTCCTACTGCCCATCTAGCAAATATGTGATGTTTCATAAGTTCTCCCTGCATGGAACCTACGTTTGGGTTATACTGCCTGATGGGTGCTGGTTTCCTTGGAAATATCCCTACCAGTATGGAAAATCTATTTCCTGATGCTGCAAGAAAAGGAGTTTCTTCACAGTTCTGTCCTTGGCATCTACACATTAGGCTTTGTCTTCTTCCATACAGTGTAGGGTAATCCTGTTCTCAGATGGAAAAAAGAATTAGCAGAGGGGAGGAACAAATTAGTACCATAGTATGCTTTTTCGCCTGATGCTGTGTTTTTAATTCCAGGTTCCTCTAACTGAGCTATGTACAAACATCACAATGGTGCCCACGTTTCTATTCAGTATATACTAGGAAAGGAGCTTCTTTCAGGAATGCTTGTTTCCTACAATTCATATGTCTGATAGCAAGGATATTTGTGGAGTACCGCAGGGTTCAGTACTGGACCCAGTCCTTTTTAATGTCTTTATAAGTGACATTGCAGAGGGACTGGAAGGAAAAGTATGCCTCTTTGTAGATGACACAAAGATCTGCAACAGGGTTGATACACAAGGAGGTGTGGAAAGGATGAGAAGGGACTTCGCAAGGTTGGAGGAATGGTCAAAAGTATGGCAGCTTAGATTCAATGCAAAGAAGTGCAAAATAATGCACCTGGGAAACAAAACCCAAAGAGAAGATTACACAATGCGGGTGTAGGTAGTAACAACAACAAAAATTGAAAGGAACCTGGGGGTAATCATATCAGATGACCTTAAAGTTAGCAAGCAATGTGAGAAGGCAGTAGGGAGGACTGGGGGATACTGGGATGTATAGGGAGAGGCATCACCAGCAGAAAACAAAAAGTTGTTATCCCTCTGTCAAAGTCTATGTTTCTATGTTTGACAGCAGATAAGGACCGCTTGGCCCACCCAGTCTGCCCATTTCCCTACCTATTGGATAAGTTGCAGATTCTAGTTAACCAACAGCCTACTTCCTCCCGTCTGCCACTATAATTGCCTTATGTCCATCCCATGCATGTTTGAATTCCCCCACTGTTTTAGACCCCACAACCTCCCCAGGAAGGTGGTTCCATGCGTCCATCACTCTCTCTGTGAAAAAAAAATGTCCTCACATTGCCCCTGAGCCATCTCCCCTCAATCTTTAAAGTGTGCCCCCTTGTTCTTGCACATCTCTTTTTCTGAAAGATACTACCCTCCTGGACTTTGTTGAGTCCCTTGAGGTACTTGAAAGTTTCTATCATGTCCCCCGTCCTTCCTTTCATCAAGGGTATATATATTAAGCTCTCTCCACTCTCTCCTCATATGGTTTCTGATGTAGACCCTGCACCATTTTAGTTGCCCTCCTCTGGACTGCCTATATCCTGTCTATGTCCTTGCGAAGATGGGGTCTCCAAAACTGCACACAGTACTCCAGATAGGGTCTCACCAACTGTCTGTACAGAGGGGTAACCACTTCCCTTTTTCTACTTTTGATGCCTCTCCCTATGCATCCCAGTATTCCCCCAGCTCTCCTTACTGACTTCTCACATTGCTTGTCCACTGTTAGGTCATCTGATATGACTACCCCAGGTCCCTTTCCATTATTGTTGTTGTTAGTACCTCCCCTGCCATTGTGTACTCTTCTCCTGGGTTTTTGTTTCCCAGGTGCATTACTTTGCACTTCATTGCATTGAATCTAAGTTGCCATGTATCTGACCATTCCTCCAACCTTGCCAAGTCCCTTCTCATCCTTTCCAACCCCGTGTATCAACTCTGTAACAGATCATTGTGTCATCTGCAGGTAGTAAGGTAAGCCCTCTACAATATCACCTATGAAGACGTAAAAGAGGACTGGACCCAGTACTGAACCCTGAGGTACTCCACTAGTAACCTCCCTTTCTTTGAAGTGGGTTCCATTCACTATTACCTCCTGTGTCCTGTTGTGCAGCCAGTTTGTTACCCAGGCTACCACTCTGGGACCCACTCCCAGGCTGGCTAACTTGATTGTTAATCTTTTGTGACTGTGTCAAATTCCTTGCTAAAGTCTAGGTAGGCTATATCCACAGCCCCTCCCTGGTCTATTACTTTGGTCACCCAGTCAAAGAAATTGATTAGATTCAACTGACATGACCTTCCTGCTGTGAATCAATGCTGCCTTGGGTCCTGTGCCCCACTGACCTCTAGGTACTCAACAGTTCTTTCTTTCTTTCAGAAGTGATTCCATAATTTTCCCTACCACTGAGGTCAAACTAACAGGTTTGTAGTTTCCTGCTTCTGCCTTGCTCCCACGTTTGTGAAGGGGAATCACATCTGCCCTCTTCCAGTCCTCAGGTGCCACCCCATCCTCCCATGATCTGTTAAAAAGGGTGGTCAGTGGTGTCACTAGGTCCCCCCTTAGTTATTTTAGGATTCTGGGGTAATTCCAATCAGGCCCCATTGTTTTGTCCACCTTGAGTTTTAGGAGTTCTTTCAGGACTCTTTCTTCTGTAAATGGACTGGTGTCAACCCCCCTACCCAGAGTGCTTCTATTGTTTTGTTTAGGTAACTCCTCTTCTTCTTCTTTTGTGAATACTGATCAAAAGTAGTCATTCAGTATATCTGTCTTTTCACTGTCTCCCTCTGCCCGCCTCCCCTCTCCTTTATTAATCTTCACTATCCCTCTCTTAACCTTTCTATGCTCCCTAATGTACCTACTGTATGAAAGGTTTTATCCCCCTTCTTAACTGAGTTGGCTATCTTTTCCTCAATTAGATTCATCTGACATAACCTTCCTGCTGTGAACCCATGCTGCCTTGGGTCCTGTGCCCCACTGGCCTCTAGGTACTCAACAATTCTTTCCTTCAGAAGTGATTCTATCACTTTCCCTACCACAGAGGTCAAACTGACAGGTCTGTAGTTTCCTGCCTCTGTCTTGGTCCCACTTTTGTGAAGGGGAATCACATCAGCCTTCTTCCAGTCCTCAGGTACCACACCATCCTCCCATGATTTGTTAAAAGGGGTAGTCAGTGGTGTCACTAGTTCTCTGCTTAATTCTTTTAGAATTCTGGGGTAAATTCCATCTTGCCCCATTGCTTTGTCCACCTTCAGTTTTAAGAAATCTTTCAGAACCCTTTCTTCTGTGAAAGGGCTGGGATCAACCCCCCTCTCCTGAGTGCTTCTGTTAACTAGATTAGGCACCTCCCCCCACTTCCTCTTTTGTGAATACTGAACAGAAGTATTCATTCAGTATCCCTGCTTTTTCACTGTTACTCTCTGCCCACCCACCATCCATTCTATTCAGCCTCACTGTCCCTCCCTTTGTCTTTCAATGCTCCCTTATATACCTATAAAAGGTTTTATCCCCCTTCTTAACCAAGTTGGCTATCTTTTCCTCAGTTTGTGTGTTTGCTATTCTGACTACTCTCAACTGCTTCCTTCTGCCTTAACTGGTACTGTTCTCTGTCCTGCTCCTTATGTGTTTCCTTATACTTCCTAAATGCTATCTTTTTCTCCCTAACCTTCACCGCCACCTCTTTTGAGAACCATAGTGGCTTTTTCTTTCATTTTGATTTGTTTATTTGCTTCACACAAAGGCTTGTTGCCTCTGTGATGGCAGTTTTGATATTTCCCCATTGTTGCAACACCCCTCCTTCTAGCCTGTTTGCTATTGCTTTTCTAAGGCAATCTCCCATTTTGCCAAAGTCAGCCCTCCTGAAGTCCAGAACTCTCACTTTTGTATGGCTTGACTCTGTAGCTAAGTTTATCGTGAACCACACTGTTTGGTGGTCACTTGTTCCCAAATGGCTACCCACTTCTAGATCTGAGACCCTCTCACTGTCCCCATTTGAGAGCACGAGGTCTAAGATTGCTCCCTCCGTGAGTAGGTTCCAAAACTAGCTGCCTGAGGCATGCTACCTGAAGGGGATCAAGAATGGCCCTGATTTTGGATGTGGCTGCAGCAAAGGTGCTCCAGTTAACATCTGGCATATTAAAGTCCCCCATCAACAGTATCTCCCCTTTCTCTGCCATCCTAAGTATGCCTTTTATCATATCCTTGTCCATTCCCTCCCCTTGACATGGGGGTCTGTATACAACTCCTGTGTGGATTGTTGTGCCATTTTCAGTCTCTAAGGTGACCCACAGTGCCTCCTCTCCTCCCTGTTTACTCTTTTGTTCAGTTGCTTTTATCCCTTCCCTTACATAGAGAGCTACTCCCCCACTCTTCTGCCCTCCCTGTCTCTCCTGTAGGTTGTGTACCCTGGTATGTTAACATCCCAGTCATGGTTCTCTGTGTACCATGTTTCTGTGACTGCTATGATATCCAGGCATCCCTTTTCCATCAAGGCCACCAGTTCAGGGAGCTTGTTGCCCAGACTACAGGCATTGGTACTCATTACCCTCCATTTCTTGATGGCCTTACCCTGTTTTGCTCCATCCCTGTCCTTACTGCGTTTGTCACTTTCTCCCTATCGACATCTCTATGTTGGTATCTACCTCACTTAGTACCCTGATTTTTTTTGGGAGGGGCTAGGAATTCCCTGTTCCTTTCCAGATGCCTCCCCCCCCCCCGGCTAGTTTAAATGCTTGCCAATTAAGTATTTAAACCTATCACCTAGGATCCTGTTTCCCTTTCTGGAAAGATGCAGACCATCACACCAGTATAGGCCTGCATCCCTCCAGGTGGACTCCCAGTAACCCAGTCTTTCTGCTTTAACTGATATTGTTCCCTGTCATGCTCCTTCTGTGATTCCTTATACTTTTTGAATGCTGCCTTTTTCTCCTTAACCTTTTCTGCCACCTATTTTGAGAACCATAGTGTTTTTTTACTCCACTTTGCTTTCTTTATTTGTTTCAGACAAAGGCTTGTTGCTTCCATGATGGCAGTTTTGATTTTTCTCCATTGTTCTTCCACCCCTCCTTTCTGCCCATTTGCTAGTGCATTCCTTAGGTATGCACCCATTTTGCCAAAGTCAGCCCTTCTGAAGTCCAATATCTTTGTATTTGTATGGCTTGTCTCCATGGTTGTGCTTATTGTGAACCACAGTGTGCAGTGGTCACTTGTTCCCAGATGGCTACTGACTTCTAACTCTGTGATCCTCTCTCCATTTGAGAGTACTAGGTCTAATATTGCTCCCTCCTGAGTGGGTTCCAACACTAGCTGTCTAAGGCATGCCCCCTTTAGGGCACTGAAAATGACTCTGCCCTTGGATATGGCTACAGTATATGTCATCCAGTTAACATATGGCATATTGAGGTCCCCCATCAACAATATCTTCCCTTTTTTAGCCATTTTGAGAATGTCTTCTATCATTTTCTTGTCCATTTCCTCCCCTTGAGATGGGGGTCTGTATATAACCCCTGTGCAGATTGTGATATCACTCCCTGTTTCCAAGGTGACCACCGTGTCACTTGTCCTCCACCTTTACCTTTCAGTTCTGTAGCTTTGATCCCTTCCCTTGTGTAGAGAGCTACTCCGCCTCCTCTTTTACCCTCCCTGTCCCTTCTGTAGATTGTGTACCCTAATATGTTGACATCCCAGTCATGGTTTTCCATGTACCATGTTTCCATGACTGCCACAATATCCAAGTGTTCCTCTTCCATCAGGACTACTAGCTCAGGAAGCTTGTTTCCCAGACTACAGGCATTGGTACTCATTGCACTCCATTTAATGATGGCTTTATCATTTTCCCCCCATCCTTGCCCTTATTGCCTTTGTCTATTTTTCCATTTGTCCCAGTCCTGCTCTCTGTCAAGCTCTGTACCTCGGTGTTTACCTTACTACCTGCCATGTTTTGTAGGGGGAGGCTTGAATTTTCCTGCTTCCTATCAGCACCTCCCCCCTTGACTAGTTTAAAAGCTTGCCAAGGAAGCATTTAAACCTATCACCTAAGAGCTTGGTTCCTTTCTTGGATACATGCAGACCATCATGCCAGTATAGACCCACATCTCTCCAGGTGGACCCCCAGTCCCCAATGAAGCCAAAGCCCTGTGCTCTGCACCAGTTTTTCAACCATTCATTAAACTGCATGGTGTGCAGTATCCTAGACTCACCCATGCCATCGACTGGCAGCACCTCTGAGAAGGTTACCATGCTTGCTACCTGTCTAAGGCCCCTCCCTACCTAGTTAAAGTAGAAGAACTAATAGTTAGTAATAGTGGCAGTAGCATTTGTAGTAGTAACAGCAAAATAGTGGTTAGCAGAAAAAATAAATTAGTAGTAACTGTGATAACAGAAATAGGAGAAGCAGTGGTACAGTAGTAGTTTGTAGTTATAAAAATAGCAGTTACAGTAGTAATTAACAGGAGTAGTAGTTGTCAATAGTTGTGGCACTAATAGTAATATATTATATTTATAATGTGCCCTTCAAAGGCTCACAATGCCTGACATGTAAATGCAAACAGGAGAAGGATATGTATAAACACATAAGACAAAGTAGTAACACATTGTTGTGGCATGATAGCACCACTGTAGGTAAGGTTGCAAAGTAGAGGTGTATGACATTGACACGTCTTGCTTCACAAATTAATTCACATTTGCCAGACTGGTAAATTGGGAAGGGCTGACTGCAAAGTTTTCAGCAGGTGAAGGGGCGCTTTTTCCAGCGAAATCATGCAAATTCACTGGTGAAGTGACAGATTCACCATAACTGCACCTGAAAAAGTGCCACTTCTCCAGCAAAACTCTCATTGCTAAGCAGCAAAGTAGGCAATTTATAAAGGTTTTTCTTTTTTATGTGAAGGCAAACTTCACAACATCTGTGCTCAGATGGCACTTCTGTGTTAAAGCTTGATTTTTGTGTGTTTATACTCTAACTCAACGGTCCTTAGACCGGATGAATAATACATTATCCATGTATATTATCTGGCCCATGATTTCTGAGGCCTTAAAATGTGGTATCATATTACTTGTAATAAAGTTATAGGTTAACAATATGAAAAAATATTCTTTTTGAGACCCTTTTTCCCATCAATAACTGAATAGTGGCTGAGAAGTGACATACTGTATGACACTTTCTGGTTTATTAGATGTATTGACAAGAATGTTAATTTGACATTTATTTTACTACAGAAACATCTACATTTTAAATTAGTGATAAACTAAAAACACATTTTCACTCATGTGCAGTCCCATTTTTCTTAAAGTGTTGTTTGGCAACAGTGGTGTGAGACATTTTCATGAGACAAGACATATCAAGAGAGTACATGTCCCCGGCACATCCTCATCACAGGAATGGACCTGGACATTCTTACAAATAGTACTTAAGGGGGTTCTAATAGACCATCCCGCACCAAAAGCAGAAAACTGGTATAATGACTGGGTAGAGGACAGAATGGGGAGCGGAGGGAGAATGTTATGACAGGTACTGTGCACAAATGCCAGAAGTCTGGGGAACAAACTCTCAGTTACAGGCATGGGGGACCAAAGCAAAGCTGGACATGGTGGCAGTCACAGTCCAGGAGCAGCTTAGTACAAGTGATCATGGGATGGTGTGGATGAAGATCCAGTTAGGAACAACCGGACATGTAGTCAAATAAAGGTATGGGAGTTCAGAAAAGCAGACTTTGGAAGGATGTGGGAATATTAGAGGACAGCATGGGGAAATGGAAGGGATAGAGGGAGATGATAATAAGTGGATTAAGACAAAGGCTGCAGAAACTGTGAGACTCTGCACTAGGGAGATAAGCAAATGTAGCAAGTGAAGAGCCAGTTGTGGTTCATGACTGAGGTAAGAGAGCTGGTGAAGAAGAAAAGAAATGCCTTAAATGGGTTCTGTACAAGGAAAGCCAAAAGAATGAAGACAGGGAAATATATTTAAGGTGCTGCTTGGATACTTTAAAAGTCAAATTGAGCTAGGATAGCCGTATAGTAGGATCATGTGAATCTGATTCTAGCCTCAAATGTCATTGGATGTTGGATTAGAATATCTTTATATCTGACAATCCTAATACCCTAATTGACTACATACTGCACTTAAATTACTTTTAGCCACCCCTGACCCCACCTAAAGCACCAAGTAACCCAAAACCTCCCCGCCAAGCCCACTGATAATTGTAGTTTTTGTTGGCTGCTCATTTAGCAGCTCTTAGAATAAATAAAATATAAGAAACCAAGCAATTACTGGAATTATTGATAACCCCCCAGATCAAGCTGCTTCTTCCATCCCGGCATAAGACATCAGATCCTGCCTCCCCCAGTTCAACAATGAACTCTCCCAACCAACACACCCACTAGCTCCCAACTTCCTTCTTCCCCCAATAGCTCCTAAAGTTTTGCAATATCTAAGTTGGGTGCTTGGATTAATCACTCTCAGGTCCCAAGGTGGGGGTGGCTTGCACTTGTCTTCATGCCAGTATATAAATGAAAATTATGTCCTGCTATATTAGTGACCCCTGATTGGCAGCAAATCAGCCAATCAGAGGCTACTACTATTTTAGGATGCAATTTCATTCATATTTTACTGGTATGAAGATGAGCACAGACTGGTCTGCTGTGGGACCTGACAGTGACTGATCTGAGCACCCAGCTAGGATACTGTACAACTTTGGAAGCTATGGGGTAGGGGGGAAGTGGGGGCTAGTGGGTGTGTTGGTTGGGGGCTTATCTGTTGAACTGGGGAAGATAGGGTCTAATGGCATGTGCCAGGGCTGGGGAAAGCAGACTGATTTGGGCAGTTACCAGTAATTCCTGTAAATTGCTTGGTTTGCTATATTTTATTTATTATTAGTGCTGATGAGTGGCCAGCGACAACTGAAGTTAACAGTTGGCTTTGAGGGGAGGAGGGAGGTTGAGAGTTACCAGGTGTTTTGGGTGGGGATCAGCTGGTGATTTATTTTATTTATTATAAGAGCTGTGGACTGTCAGTAAATGATGATAACTACAACTATCAGTTGGTTTGGGGGTAGGAGGGAAGTTGTCGGTTACAAGGTCGATGGGAGGGGACAACTAATAGTGGGGGTTGAGGTGTACTATTGGGTGGGGGAGTTTCTTTTTAATGTAAAAGTTTAGATTTCAGATTTTTGGCATCTTTACCTGAAAATCTGAAATCCAAACTGTGAGGCTAAGGCAAGAAGAGGGGTGGGAGGAAAGAACTAAGGTATGGTCGATAGCACACAAAACTTACAGTTACCACAATGATGTGTACCCGCTGTCCACTTTGTTTTGGCTTATTCATTTGATGTAAAAAAATACGGGCTGACCTTTCTACTTACAAATGCATGAAGCCTCCATACTACAAAATTAGATGAGCTAGAGATATAACTCCAAAAAAGATAACATTGATATAGCTGCGATCACTGAAACATGGTGGGGAGACAAATTGAGTTAGAATGTAAACATACCTGGTTACAACACTGTACATAAAAATAGATTATCAAAAAAAGGGAGGAAGTATAGCCTTTTTTTTATTAAAAATAACATAGAATATAAATCCATTAATGTAACTGATAGTGAAATAGCTAGTGAAATACTATGGGTTGAAATAATAAGAGAGAAACAAACTAAATTGACAGTTGGACTTTGTTATAGACCACCTAATATTGATCCATCTGAGCATCAGGAAATATTGAATAACCTAGATTCAAAAATGAATCAATCAGATATTACTTACTCTATTAGGAGATTTTAATTACCCAGGAATTGATTAGAAAAATTGCACAGCAAATAACAAAATGGAAAAAAATGTTTTGGATTTATGTGAATCACATGACCTAGTCCAACTTATTCATACCCCTACAAGAAAAAACAATATTCTTGATCTAGTAATAACAGATATACCCCAACAAATCACAAATATCAAAATCCAGGAACCCCTACAAAACAGTGATCATTGTGTAATAACTTTTGGAATAAACACAATATTAGAACGTAACCCTGGTATAACCACCTTTAAAAACTGTGGTAGGGCTAACTTCGACCTTATTAATAAAGAATTAGCAGCATGGAAATGAGACACTAGTATTACATCTCTGAATGAACTTTGGCAGTTATTAACAAATAAAATACTTACTTTAGAACAAAAGTATGTCTCGAACAAAGTAGGTTATAATAACAGGGGTGAACTACCAATATAGGTAACCTCTACTATACTATATTTGATTAAAAAAAAGAAGAGCTTATAGAGCATCAACAAGATGTAACAATGAATATAATAAAAATAAATATAGGGCAATGCTAAACAGATGTAAGTCAGCAATAAAAAATGAAAAGAAAAAATTGGAATTTAGGTTAGCCCACATTAAAGATGGCGGTAAAAGTTTTTATTCATATGTAAACAATAAAAAAACAATTAACCAAAATTATTGGTCCTTTACTCATCAATAACGATACCATTCAGGCCCCTTTAGAAATGGCTCAAGAATTTAATAAATATTTTTGCTCAATTTTTAACCCTATTTCAAATACAAGAATTAACACGGAGTTTATAAAAAGTATATGTGATTATACTATGCCTGAAACAACTAAACAAGAAATAAAAAACAATCTTGATGCAATTAAAACACATAAATCTCCAGGTCCTGATAACCTCCACCCACTTTTGTTGAAAGGTATTGCATCATGGTTGATCGAGCTACTATACAAATTGTTCAACTTGTCCTTAACATCTGGATTAGTACCTTGTGATTGGAAGACTACACTTGTAACACCTGTATATAAAAAGGGAAATAAGAGTGAAATATCAAACTATAGGCCAATTAGCCTGACTAGTATTTTGGGTAAAATATTTGAGGGTATCCTAAAAACTAAATTAGTGGATGACCTAGTTATAAAACATCTTGTAGACCCTGATCAGCATGACTTTAAAAAAAAGAGATCTTGCTTACTAATAATTTAGTTTTCTATGAGAAAGCCAGCAGTCTCCTTCATGATAAACTACTAGTGGATATAGTATAGCTGGACTTATGTAAGGCCTTTGACAAAGTGCCATACCAAACCCCGATTAACAAAATGAAATCCTATGATATACATTCCCTGTTGATAAACTGGGTGAATGAGTGGTTAAGAAACCATACACAAGTAGTACGTATAAGAGGATACACCTCGTCTACTGGTACAGTCACTAGTGGGGGTGCCACAGGGATCTGTCCTGGGTCCCATTTGTTCTAACATATTTGTGTCAGATATGACAGCTAATCTTAAGAACATGGCTATAAAATTTGCAGATGACACAAAAATTGTGACTAAAGTGGGCTCACCAGATGAAATAGTGGATTTTACCAAAGACCTTCAAGAACTTGAATACTGGGCTAAACAAAATTACATGGATTTTAATATTAATAAATGTGTTATTATGCATGTCAGTGACAACAACCCTAGTGTGCAGTTTATGTTGTATGGTTCAGAACTGATATCGGTAAAAGAGGAAAAAAACCTAGGAGTAATTATTAACACAGACCTTACATTTACCCAAATTGCAATTATATTAGGACAAAAGCAAACAGAATAATAGGCTGTATAAAAAGATCTTTTGTCTCTAGAAATAGGGAATGCATTCTCCTACTTTACAGAGCATATGTGCATCCTCACTTAGACTATTGCTCTCCATTATGGAGTCCCTACCTCAGACGTGACATTAGCGCACTGGAGAGGGTGCAGCAAAGGATTACCAAGATGATAGACGGTCTACAGGATAGAAACTGTGGAGAAAGACTGAAGGAACTGGATTTGTACTTACTGGAGATGAGAAGAACTGGGGGGATCTGCTCCTGATGTTTAATTTACTGTAGTTAAAGAAAATGAGCTTATGACACAACTGGGAATGACTTTTAATATGAGAGAATGCAATCCTAGGAGCCATAAATTCCAGTTGACCTTAACATACCCCAAACTAGATATTAGATGCTCTTTTTTCATTCAAAGAATAATATCTATATGGAATGGATTACCTAAACTATTGTTAGACACAGACAATGTGGACACCTTTAAAGTTAATCTTGACAAATTTTTATTAAAAATGGTATAAAGAGATCCAGATTCTGGAGATGCACTTATATGGGTTAAAACCTTCTGTGCATCTATCAGTCTTAGTATGTAGTATGCAACTTAGTATATAAAAAGATTATTGGCCAAATTATCTTTGAGGGTTTTTCCTCTCCTATACACCATATGGAGGGGATTGGCAGTGTAAGTATCCAACTGTTTTTCAGTTTGAAGAATGTGCCAGTTTTTATCAATAATAGCCCTCTCCTTGCCCCTTCTTCCCCGCCTGGTACTCGTTATGCAAACCTCATAATTATTGGGCTTCTACGCAAGAAAATGTATTCCTACTCACCAGATCACTGCAGTTCCTGATCCTCAGTCTGGAATAAGGTACCCAGACCACAGGCCAATTGGAATAATCAAAAGAAACTCCCTCCCAGGTACTCAAGCAAGTACAATATTGAACATATGACTTATAAATCAGCAAAGTATGCTTACACAAATGAGATGTCAGTCAACAACAGAGACAAGCAGAGGGTGTGTGCCAAATTCTCAAGTCTGGGGGTGGGTAACAGAGGATGTCAGCTGGTGAGGGGTGGGCCATTTGAAAACTAGGCAGTGGTCTAATTGCAAAAGAGGGATCTGGTGAGGGAGGGAGGGAGGGAGGGAGTATCAGTGGCACATGGGATCACTTGTTTTCGAAATGCAGTACGAGGATTTGCTAAGGGAGGAGAGAGAGGACCACTGACACTAGGGATTACTTAGGCAATAAGGCATGACCAAGGGTTATGTTAATGGTCTGTTAATCACCTTCTAGGGATGTACTGTGGCATGAGGTGTAGCTGAGTGCCACATGCCCCTAGAGGGTGATTAACTGACCATTAACATAATCCCTGAGAGTGCCTTATTGCTATTATAATGAAAACATTTTTAAACAGTATTAAACCTTGTTCAGCATATGGCTAAGCTCTACATGTATGTTAATAAAAGATTAACATAAGGCTGTTAGAATGTTTGCAGCCAATCAGAAAGCTCCATTTCTCAGACAGTTTTTATAATTTTTTTTACAGCACCATAATGGAATCAGGTAAGGGAGGGAGTAACACTGGCACCAATGAATATTCTTTTCTCTAATACAATTATGACCCCCATAAGGTTACTATAAATTGGACCGGGACCTATCTGAAGACTGAAGCATGCAAACCCTCCTCATGTAGTCATGTTTGTGCTCTACTCTAGTTCTCCAAGGGAATGAAAGGTTTCTGAGAAGTAGAAATGGCATGCTTTCCCAGCAAGAGAGTTACTGGATTCAGCTCTGGTTTCCCACAGGACAAGGGCAGCATCAAATTATAGATTCTTCTCTGGCATGAATCCAGGGATTCAACCAAGAGGCCTCAGGGAGTAAAGAAAAGGCACTAAGCCTGAAAGCCAGGAGATAGGCCCAATCCTGTAGCAGCATCATACAGCATCATCAAGCAATTGGGAAGGCCAGAAACAAACTGAGCAGGCTGTTTTATTAGTTTCTTTCCAGTCATCTTTGGAAGCAGCAATAGCAGAAGGATCATCAGGTCCTGAAGCTACGTATGGTGGCAAGAATGTTTTGTATTTGGGTGTAGCTGCCTGCTACAGGATCCCTTTGGGGTTTGCAGCCTCAGAATCTGTGGGATTTGTAATTTGAAGTGCAAGGTAGGCACCTTTTTGTTCTTAGTTCTGGTGGATCTGGAAACTGCCTGCTAAAGGCCTGCCAGGTCAAGGAAGTGTGCTGTACTGTAGCTACCCTGCAGATACCCCCAGCAACTAGCCAGGGTAACATAGTAACATGTTGGGCCCTTTTCTAGTCCTCAGTTTTGAGCTCAAGATTTTGGTGCAGGTAGCCCCAATGAGAGCCAGACTGTTTAAAAAGGCAGTTGCAAGGCCCAAGAGCTTTGTCCCTGTTTCAGTGGCCCCTGTGGACTGTTAGTAGGCCTTTTTTCGACAAGTGGGAAGTTTCTCTTCAGCCTTGGTCTAGTTGACAGACTTACAAGGCAGCTCAGGAGACAACCCATTTTCGGGAGTGAGCACAGACCACCAGGCATCAGCAGGGGATGAGCAGGATCGAGCATCCGATGGACTGCTCTCCTTCTCTGGGGATGGGGGTTACCAGCTGTCAGCAATTCACTGGCCTCTAGTGGCAGCTGGGGGACAGTGTGCCAATGTTGCAACATGGGAAGGAGATAGGGCAGATGCCTGGAGGAGCACATACAGATGCGTGCATGCTCTCACCATTGGTGTCATTACACACCTCACCTCCCAGGGGAGAAAATCAGAAAAAAGTGCTGGCCACATGACATGGAGCTGTCCCTTACAGGCGCTGCCCCCGAGAATGCACCTTCCTGGCTGGATCTGATTTGGATGGGTCAAGATGCTCACCACCACCCTACCAAGAGGGTTAAGTCATGGGGGCTCAAGGGAGGGGGTTTTATCCTTGGGGGACGGTGCAAGGGGGACAGTGGATAGGGGCAAGGAGTGCCAGCCAGGACCAAGTAAGAAATACCATGTAAAAAAAAAGTGAAAGAACAGTTTGTGTAGCCCACCATTTTAGTTTGTTCTTTTGCTGTGCCCTACTCTGACTTGTAGGGTTTGCAGCTTATTGGTATTGAACTTCACATCCTTTTTGTATTTAACCCTCTGGAACATCATGAGTTCATGAGTCTGCTATAGTGAATGTGGGTGCTGTGTGCAATGTACTGTGCTGGCCTCTTGGTGCTCCTTCAATCACTAGGGTGCAAGAGTTTTTATGAAGCCTGTAATAGAGTACAAGAGTACCATATGCTTTGGTCAGTGTCAGCTCATGTAATGTGCAGTGGCCATTCTGTAAGCAGGCATTGTGTGTGCAAGGAACAGTCTGCCAGCCTTCACTTTCCAGGATTGTCCAACAATCCCTCCCTCCTGAGCCTCCAGCAGAAGTTTCCAGAAGACATCAGCCTCTGCAATCTATTGAATTTTCCCTTTCATTCAAGAGGGATGCGAGTACTTGTCCCAGCCTGTCACCATTGTCTGCCATTACTTATTCTACTTTAAAGTTACTTGGAAATTTGGAGATATCTGTGTTTTATTAAAGTTCACCACCAAAAGACCCCAGGCAGCATAGACCATAGGAATTACAATGTTACAACACTGGGAACACCACTGTATAAGGGGACATACCCTGCTGAATGAATGTTAACTTTTTCTCTATCATAATATGGGGTAGCAGTCCACCCAACAGTACAGACAGACTTAAGGTCTCAGAGTGTCCAGATGGTGAGTTTGCTTCATGATTGCAATACTGTGTGTCTTCGATCTGGTAGCATGTTAAAAGCTGACTCTTAGGGAATAAAGCCCATTGAACTGCATATTCTAGTGTAACATACATTTGCTGTGTAAAATACTGTTTAAAGTAAATTATTGTAAGTGCATGCAAGGGAAGTGGCACAGAGTTATTTGGGGAGGGTATCCTGCTATTCTGGGGAGGTGAGCGGTACTATGTCCCAAAGGGGTAGTATCTCTGTTTGTCACCAGGTGCACTGTCTTTTCTCTGGGTGGAGGCACTGCATTTTTTAATCTTATTCTTTGTATTAGAACCCCATTCTAATATTAGGAGATAGTGACTCTGGCCCCTGAGGCTTGTCCCAGCCAAGTCAGTACAAGGCAAGAGTAGCAACTAAGTTAACAACCCGGTGCCCCGATTGCATCATTCAGCACTTGGATTGGGTGAGGGAGCTGGGTATCACTGACACCAGGATTAAATCCTTTTACTTTATTTGTACTAGGACTAGGATGAGTGGGAGATGGCCCAAGTGCTGTTTGCTTTCAGTTGCACATGTAGCACCACAGATAATTATAGGCTGCACTGTAGAGCCCACAACCTCCTCATGATCCAAGGAGCAAAGAATTGTAATGAAGGCATAATGGGATGCAGATGAGCTCAGTTATGCATTTTATTTGAAGTGCTGGGTAAAATCTCTAGTATTCTTTCAAAATATTACTACTACTCTTTCAAAATTGCATAAATTTGCAGGTTTTGCTTTCATATTATTTCTTGAAAATATGCTGAAATCTGGCAAAAATTTGAATGACTGATTTTGTGAAAATGCACCCTTTTGGTTTGAGATTGCTCTTAATTACACATCTGTAATATTGCAATTTGAAGCAAATGATTCCTGCAACAGACTTCCAGCAAAGGTGGTGGGAGTAAAAACAGTGGTGGAGTTCAAGAATGTATGGGATCATAGTGGAAAGTAAGGAGGAAGGAAGGGGGAAGGAAAAAGAGCTGTAGATTGGGCACAGTCTGTGGTACTAGTGTAGGTAGGGAGAAATGGGCAGACTGGATGGGCCAAGCAGTTCTTATCTGCCATCAAATTCTATGTTTCTATGTGTGCTTTTTTCAGCTTGATAGCTAGATAGATAGCCAACTATCTAGACAGATAGATATTGTTTTAGTGTGTATGTGTGTTTGTATTCATTGCAAAAAAACTCTGTTTAATGCATCATTTAGGATTATTCCACAGTGACAACAGTGAGGAAATGCGGTGTTAGGGTTGAAAACCCCCCTTGCACCTCCACGACTGCCCCCCCAACTGGCATCGGGGTGTGCATTGGGGTCGTCGGCCCTAACTCTCACCCCATCACATGTGTAAACAAGCTGAGGTATAGGAGAATGGGGTGAGAGTTAGGACTGACGACCCCAACCCAAACCCCGATGCCAGTTGGGGGGTGAGCTGGGGAGGTGCAAGGGGGGTTTTCGACCCTAACACCAAATTTTCTCACTTTTGTCACTGTGGAACAACCCTAACTGATGCATTAAACTGAGTTTTTTGCAATGAATTTACCTTCTTTTTGAGAATGAGGACTACAAATAGTGAATAGAATGCAGTGGTAGGAGAGTGGGCTTCAGGTCCCACGCTCCCACCACGTGATGTCTTGTGACATAGTAATGGTAACTGCAATGCAAGTGCAAGTGCTAATGGTTATGCACATGGTGGTGCAAATATGTATGCTAACACAAACGTTAATAGAAACGTAAGCGCAAAGTGACGCCAAAGCGAAACAGTGAAGCAAATGGAGATGCAAGCACATACAGAAACACAACTGATAACATGCGCGGTCATGGTGCCGCTATTGTAAATGCAAATGTTAACTGTTACAGCAACAATAATGCCAAAGGGAGCAGAAATGGAAAAACAAACGCAAGCGCATATGGAAACGCAAAGCGTAATGCGCACGGTCACGGTACCACAATTGCAAATGGCAACAGTAACAGCAAAAATAATGCCAAAGAAAACAGAAACAGAAAAGCAAATGAAGCACATATGGAAATGCAAACCATAACACGCATGGTCATGGTACCGCAATTGGAAACGCAAATGGTAACGGTAACAGCTAAATAACGCCTAAGGAAACAGAAATGGAAATGCAAATGCAAGCACATAAAGAAATGTTAACTGTTACACACATGGTCATGGTACCGCAATTGTAAATGCAAATGGTAACGGTAACAGCAACAATAATGTCAATGGAAACAGAAACAGAAACACAAGTGTGTATGGAAACACAAACCGTAATGCGCACGTTCATGGTACCACAAT
Source organism: Neoceratodus forsteri (assembly GCA_016271365.2). NCBI lineage: Eukaryota > Metazoa > Chordata > Ceratodontiformes > Ceratodontidae > Neoceratodus > Neoceratodus forsteri. The sequence continues at coordinate 1,272,699,683 of CM057453.1, forward strand.
TGTAAATGCTAATGGTAACGGTAACAGCAACAATAACACCAAAGGAAACAGAAATTGAAATGCAAACGCAAGCTCATACAGACACGCAAACCGTAACGTGCATGGTCATGGTACTGCAATTGGAAATGCAAATGGTAATGGTAATGGTAATGGTAATGGTAATGGTAACAGCAACAATAACGCCAAAGGAAACAGAAACACAAACACAAGTACATATGAAAATATACACCGTAACACACATGGGAACCCAATTGGAAATGCAAATGGTAATGGTGACAACAACGATGATGCAAAACAAAACACAAATGCAAACGGAAGGGCCGCCACAAATGCAAATGGTAATGATCATGGTGACGCAAAGTGAAACACAAACATAAACAGTGCTGTAGACACAAATGGTAAGAGTAACACAAACACAAGTGCAAACAGAAACGCAATGGATAATGCACATGGTGGCATAGACGGGAACGCTAATGCAAATGGCTACGCAAACACAAGTGGAAATGCTACATGTAACAGTAACTGGAAAGCAAACCCTGGTTTTCCTAACAGCTGCAGAGAGAAACACAGTGAGTACAAAGAATGTATGCATAATAATGGGGCTCGGAGCAGAAAATGAGGAGTTGGAATGCTAAATTCCTTATATCTCAGGAACCATACGATGTAGAAAAAAATTAAAATTTCATATGAATTATTACTTTCCTGGCTTGTTTTATACTTAGCCCCTGTGTGGGGGGGGGCTAAGTGTTTTTCTGATGAAAAGTCTGTATCTCACACCATTTCCAAGATACGGGCCCCGAAAGGCGCGGCAGATGCCGCAATGTTAGTCTATGGGGAAAAGTGTCAACTTCGGAGAACTGTAACTTTCCATCCGTGCATTATTTTGTCACCAAACCACCAAAAGGCACATCTGTTGGGTGTTGGCTTTCCTCCCCCCAAAAAATTCAGCCCAAAAGACCAAACCATTGTTTTGTAGCAGGGTGGCAAAGAATTCCTGTTATTTTAGGCATACTGTTGCAAAATAGTGTTGCAAATCACAACACTTTCGCAAATGAAATCATGAAAATGTCGTGAGTGCGACACTACTTTGAGACACTATTTTTACCAAAAATTTAAAAAACATATTTCTGGGGTGTTTAACTCCCAAAACAGACATGGCTAGCAGCCTCAGGGTCCGACTAAGTGAACACAAAAAAATTGTGTCCCTAGAGGGTCCCAAATTTAAATGCCAAGCATTTCTGTGACCACCAACTGAAAAAGAAATGGCTGACTCACGACATTATAGGGGTCATTTGAAACATTAAAAACCGCATTTTAAAACACTGTTGAACTTTTTGTTAACTTTTCCCATTGACTATAATGGGAAAATTGTTTTTGGAATAACTTTTGAACCGTTCAATATTTTTTCATGAACTCTTCAAAAGGCACATCGGGGATCCCGGCCACATGTTTCCTGAAGTTTTTGGACCAGTCACACAAACAGCACGACCTGTAGGCGTGAGAAAAGAATGTGCACAAAAACGTAATTACATGCACGGATGTTGCTTAATAACTCCACAGCCATACATCCGACCGACCAGTATGAAAGTTGGCAGATCCCAAGATCTATGGTTATGTCCTGTGCCTGCCAAATTTCAGGCAAATTCTTTGAATGGTGGCAAAGTTATTAAGGTGCCAAGTTTCACCATTTAACCTTAAAAGGGGTACTCAATCCTAACTATGGCAGCACTACCCTGCTACCATAATATATCTATATTTCAATAAAATGTCATTAATGCATCAGTTAGGGTACATATTAAAGTGACAAAAGTATGGAAATGTGGTGTTAGGGTTCCCAACCCATGCCATTGTATAAAACATTGGTAAAGCCTCACCTGGAGTACTGCGTGCAGTTCTGCAGGCCACACCTGTACAAGAACATACACAAGGTGGAGATTATCCAGAGAAGGGTGACAAATGTGGTGCAGAGCTTGCATCACAAGACATATAAGGAGAAACTAAGGGACCTCAAATATGTACTCACTGGAGGAGAAGAGAAAGCGGGTGGACATGATTGAAACTTTCAAGTACCTCAAGGGCATGAACAAGGCACAGGTGGGGAACCTTTTCCAATGTAGAAAAATAACTAGAATAAGTGGGGGCATGATATGAAATTAGGGGGTAGATTAAGAGGTAATGTGAGAAAGTGTTTCTACACAGAAAGAGTAGTTGAAGCTGGCCCAGTGGTGCTGGAGGTTGAGGCACTGGTCACTACACCTTGCACCATGCCAGTGACCCAGGTTCAGGAATGAGCCCAGGGCACCGGGGGGTTGGCAGGGGAAAGGAGGGTTGAGCATCTGGAAGACTGCACATTTCTTTTGGGGACAGGGAGATCTGTCACCCCACTCACTGACTGCCCTGTGGTGATGGCTGGAGGACTGAGGACTGGAAGATGGCAGATGTGATTCCCCTTCACAAAAGTGGGAGCAAGGCAGAAGCACGAAACTACAGACCTGTAAGTTTGACCTCAGTGGTAGGGAAAATGATGGAATCACTTCTGAAAGAAAGAATTGTTGAGTACCTAGAGGCCAGTAGGGCACAGGACCCAAAGCAGCATGGATTTACAGTGGGAAGGTCATGTCAGATGAATCTAATTGAGTTCTTTGACTGGGTGACCAAAGTAATAGACCAAGGAGGGGGCTGTGGATATGGCCTACCTAGACTTTAGCAAGGCATTTGACACAGTCCCTCACAAATGACTAATAATCAAGTTAACCAGCCTGGGAGTGGGTTCCAGGGTGGTAGTCTGGGTAGCAAACTGGCTGCATAATAGGACACAGAAGGTAATAGTGAATGGAACACATTCCGAAGAAAGGGGGGTTACTAGTGAAGTACCTCAGGACTCGGTACTGGGTCCAGACCTCTTTAACATCTTTATAGGTGACATTGCAGAGGGTCTGGAGGGAAAGGTATGCCTCTCTGCAGATGACACAAAGATCTGTAACAGAGTTGATACACAAGGGGGGTAGAAAGGATAAGAAGGGATTTGGCAAGGTTGGAGGAATGGTCAAACATATGGCAATGTAGATTCAATGCAAAGAAGTGCAAAGTAATGTACCTGGGTAACAAAAACCCAGGAGAAGAGTACAAAATAGCAGGGGAGGAACTAGTAACAACAACAATGGAAAGGGACTTGGAGGTAGTCATATCAGATGACCTAAAGGTGGGTAAGCAATGTGAGAAGTCAGTAAGGAGAGCCAGGGGGATACTGGGATGTATAGGACAGGGCATCACAAGTAGAAAAAGGGAAGTGAATATCCCTCTGTACAGACAGTTGGTGAGACCCCATCTGGAATACTATGTGCAGTTTTGGAGACCACATCTACATAAGGACATAGACAGGATGGAAGCAGTCCAGAGGAGGGCAACTAAAATGGTGCAGGGTCTGCATTAGAAACCATATGAAGAGAGACTGAGAGAGCTTAATATGTATACCCTTGATGAAAGGAGGGACAGGGGAGACATGATAAGAACTTTTAAATACGTCAAGGGAATCAACAAAGTCCAGGAGGGTAGCATTTTTCAGAAAAAGAGATGTGTAAGAACAAGGGGGCACAATTTAAAGATAGAGGGGGTACGGTTCAGGGGTAATGTGAGGAAATTTTTTTTCATGGAGAGAGTGGTGGAAGCATGGAACCACCTTCCTGGGGAGGTTGTTGGGTCTAAAACAGTGGGGGAATTCAAACATGCATGGGACAGACATAAGACAATTGTAGTGGGGAGTTGCAGGAAGTAGGCTGTTGGTTAACTAGAATCTGCAACGTATCCAACAGGAAGGGAAATGGACAGACTGGATGGGCCAAGTGGTCTTTATCTGCCGTCAAAGTCTATGTTTCTATGTTGCTATGTAGTATGGGTCAGAAGACATGCTCTGACATGTTTATGCCAGTAGGGAGGTGGGGATGGAAGAAACAAAGAGGAAAACTGAGCCTGGCAGTGCTCAATGATGGTCTGCCACACCCCAAGGGCCGACCCCAGCTTCTGGATTGGGTCTTCGGAGAGGGGGTGTTGGCCACCTCCTTCCTGGCCTCCATTAGGGGGAATTACTGGGGTTGGTGAGTGTGGAGAGCAGTGGGACCGGAAAGAGAGTCCCTCCATCAGAAGGGCCAAAGCCACCTGCTAGGGCTCAAAGGAGGAAAAACTATGAATGGGAAAAAAAGGAAAGGATAGTTGATGCTTGGAATAGTCTGCTACAGGAGGTAGTGGGGGCAAGCACAGTGGAGGGGTTTAAGCATGCCTGGGACAGGTACAAGGGAACCTTGAGAGGGGAGGGGAGGGAGTAATGAAAAGCCATTGATCACATGGGGTCAGTGGCCACATACAATGTATAGGCCCTATGGGCAGACCTGGATGGGCCTGGCAGTCCTTATCTGCCAACAATTTCTATGTTTCTATGTTTCTTACTTTTTGAGATAGTATAATAGTATCCTTATTTTACTGTGGAAGCGCAGGGTCCAACCCTCCATAGATGCACATATGTATATAGGTGTGGAGGGCCCTGCACTTCCATGTGTAGAACAACAGTGACCAAATTGTCAGCATAGCCATCTTATTACCCCACCTCATGTACCCTGGTACAGAGAAATTGTGACATGGAAGGCACAATGTAATTATGCACAACTGCAATGTCATTCTGTGCCACAGGTGCAAAAACATATTGTGGGCAGGATTTGAAAAGTAACAGCTGTGACATACATGAGGTAGGATAATAAGAAGGCTATGTAGAAAGTCTGGGGTAAAAATATTTAAAATTCCTTAGTTACGAGTGTGCATAGTGGAATTGCAGTGAATGGTCATAAATTTGGCACATTTTCACATCGTGACCCCAAATTTTCAACATAGTCTTCTTATAACCCCACCTCTAGTTGTGAACACCGTAAGTGAACATTTTTAAATTGGTGCCGAAATACCATTCTGCACCACAGGTGTGAAAACACATTTTGGGCAGGATGTGAAAAATGGCAGCCGTACTGTTAATGAGGTGGTGTGAAAATGGCTATGTTGAAAATTTGGCGGCAAAATATTAAAAAGTACCAAAGTTATGTGTGTGTATAGGAAAAATTCAATGGATGCACATACCTCAGGCATTTTTAGGAATTTTTTTCACCAAATTTTCAATATGGGCTTTTAGGGACCCCACCTCATGAACATTGGCACTTTTATTTCGTTACTCAGCGCCAAAAGGTGATTTTAAGCAGTATCGACAAAATCACCTTATGGATTTGAGTAGCAAAAGACAGTGACAGTGTTCATGAGGTGGGGTCCCAAAATGCCCATGTTGAAAATTTGGTGCAAAAAAACCTTAAAATGGCCGAGATCTCAACAGAAGTTTAAAATGCCTTTGACAGCCATTATATGGCACTTACCTTGATTCTTTAGCTTGCAGTTCAGCTGTGAAGAGTGCATATGTGTCCCAGTCCACAGAAGATTACAGCCTCTGACCTCCTTTGGTAAGTATTGGGCAAGGGGGGTGTGGGGTGGTGGGTGCTCAGATGGAGGATAAAAATGAGGGAGGTGGTTAGGGGAGACAATAAGGAACTGTTTTCTTTTTTCCTGGATAAGAAAAAAACATTGGGGGACTATTTTCTTTTTTACAGGTTTCAACTGGAAAATCTTTGTGGACACTGGGGGTGGGCTCCCCAGTGTCCCACACTGCTGATGGGGTGGGGGTATAGCAGTTTATATCTGAGGACACTGAGAGTGGGATCCCCAGTGTCCCATACTGGTGGGGAGGCTTACAGTGCCAACAGGAGGATTGAGCATCCCTCATTTGCAAATATTGTTAAAAAAACATATTTTGGGACACTGGGACTGGTGGAGGGGCTTACAGTGCTGACAGGGGGATTGGGCACCTCATTGTCAGCAAATATAGAAAAAAACATGTTTCAGGACACTGGGAGTGGGCTCCCCAGTGTCCCACATTGCTGGGAGGGGGGTGCACATTTCCAACAGGAGGATTGGGTGCTCCACTCTCAACAAATACAGCAAAAACATTTTTCAGGACACTGGGAGTGGGCTCCCCAGTGTCCCACATGTTTACAGTGCCAATCGTGGGATTGGGCACCCCTCTGTTGGCAAAAAATATTTTTGTATTAATTAACATTCCTCTGCCCCCTTTTCTTTAAACTCACCAAAACGAGAGAAAACAAATTTTCATAGGTAAACACCAACAGGTATTGACCTAAACAGGGGCCAAGAAAACTGATTCTGGCCTTATTCTATTTATTTTTTTAAATGGCCAGGAAAGATTTTGATTGTTTAGAGTGGCTGATGATTTGTTTATGCAAGTAGTGCCAAAAAATTGCAGCAGTTTTCACAAACAGTGCCACAAACTGCGGCTGTTTTCCTGCAACAGTGCAGTTATTTACAAGAAAACTGCCACAAATTGCATCAGTTTTGCAAAAATAGTGCAGCAAATTTGCAACACTACCAATGGCTGAGTGAAGAAAACATATTTCCGGCCACTATTTTTAAAAACTAAGGGCAGAATCATGTTCCTCGGGCCCTGATTAAGTAAACACAGCTGTTGGTGTTTACCAACGGGCAGTAGTTTTTGAATTACGCATTTTCCCCTGTCACTAACTGAAAAGATGGCAGCAGCACAGCACTACCTTTTCCATTTGAGGCAGCAAAAAGTGCAGTAAAACCTGCTTTTGCATGGAACATATAATTTTTCCCAAAGCCTATAATGGGAAACTTAAAAGTTTAATAACTTTTGAACAAAGTAATATTTTTTCACCAAACCTTGAAAAGGCACATCTGTGACCCAGACCCATTACATCCTAACAATTTCAGACCAGACCTCAAGCTGTTTCAGAGATGCAACATGGCAAAGGATTTACACCTAAATGGTAATTTTCAAATTTTTTGGCACTATGCATCTGCGTAACTGCACATCCGCCTGGACTGAAATTTGCCACATCAAGAGATCTATGGTACCTGATGGGGCATGAAGATTTTTGTGCACATCAGACATACGGTTGCAAAGCTATTAAAGTGCAAAATTTTGGGTTTAACATAGAACTGACCATTGAACCCTAACTATACTAGCACTACTGTGCCAGTATAATATACAGCATATATATCCATAATGAAGCCCACCAGGATGAAGCACAGTGTCACAGGTTTCCCGCATGACAAAAGGGATTACCTCCCATTGAAACTACATTGTTTGTTGCAGTGACTCTACTGCAGAATTCTGCAAAGTTGGGCTTCATCCTGGTATTTTCTTTCTCTCTATATATATATATATATATATATATATAGAGAGAGAGAGAGAGAGAGATACTGTCTCAAAAAGTAAGGAACTTCTTTGCAAAAAACTTCATTAATGCAATAGTTAGGGTTAGTTACAGTGACAAAAGTAGTGAAATGTGGCATTAGGGTTTCCAGCCCTAATACCCCAACTCCACCCTGCAAGCAGTAACAGAGGTGGGGTGTGAAAGGTCGGCAGATAAAGACTGCCAGACCCATCTAGTCTGCCCATATACCCTACCTCTATTTGTGGCTGCTGACTCTATCTGGTCAATGGCTTTTTAGCCTCTCCTTCCCACTTGTAAGGTTCCCTTATGCTTATCCCATGCATGTTTAAATTCCCCAATGTGCTTGCTCCCACCACCTCCTGGGGTAGGCTATTTCATGCATCCACCACCCTTTCCCAGAAAAAAAACTTTGTAACATTTCCCCTTATTCTGCCCCCTCTAATCGCATATCGTGCCCCCTCAAAATATATGTTACCACTGAGAATCAAACCACTGACCCTTTGCTTGTAAGACCAAACCACATCCACTGCACCACCTGAGTCACTAATCTAAAAAAAGGAGGAAAAATATTGTGGCAGATACTAAACAGATTTGCTAAAAGTGGTACTCCTGGAAGACCAACTGAAACAGATGAGTTTTTACAGCCTTCTTGAAGTGATAAACCGTGTGCCTTGGAGTTCTCAAACCTAAAGCGCATCCCATTCCATGAGTAAATAAGCCAAGATGGATACAGTATATAAGAATGGGGTGAGTGTTAGTGTTGAGAACCCCAAGGCACACCCCACCCCTGTTGGTACCTCCAGGGTGGGCGTAGGTTGTTAGAGTTGGAAACCTTAATGCCACATTTCCCTACTTTTGTCATTGTAACCAGCTCTAACTAGTGCATTAATGAATTTCTTTGTAAAGAATTTCCTTACTTATTGAGATGTAATCATATACTCATTTGGCTGTGGGAGCATAGTGCCTTCCGGCCTTGTGCTACCTACCATTCCACTATAGATGCATACATGTATATTGCTGTGGAAGCACTTCAGCCAAAACAGCAACCAAACTGTCAGCATAGCCTTGTTAATACCCCACCTCATGAACATTGGGCTGAGAATTTTCAAATCCCCACCAAAACGCCACTCCACTCCACTGCAACGTCATTCTTTGCACAGGTGAGAAAACACATGTTGGCCAGTATTTGAAAACTGACAGCCTTCACATTCATGAGGAGATATAAAAAATGGCTATGTTGAAAATGTAGGGTGAAAATACTGAAAATTATGACAGTTACGAATAAGCACAGAGAAACGTCAACAGATGTGCACTACTTTGCCATTTTGACTTATACTGGCCCCAAATTTTCAACATATCCTTGTTATGACCCCGCATCATGAACACATATGGTGAAAATTTTGAAATCTGTCCTGAAAGATGATTTCATCCACCAACCATGAAATCACCTTTTTGGCAGGATTTGTAAAATAACACCAGCATCATTCATGAGGAGGGGTCTCAAAAAGGGTATGTTGAAAAGTTGGTGTCCAAATCTTTAAAAATGACAAAGTTATGCACCAAAGTTAAAAACCCTATTGAAATACATTGAACTGCATTTACCTTAGTTTCTTGTATTTATTTATTTATTTATTTCAGTTCTCGGATTACACCATTTGAGCTCAGAGTTCTTTACATAGGTTCCACGTCGAAAACATTTCAGACAACTGGTATAATAGTATACAAGGGAGTACAAGGAAACATGGTACAACAGGATAAGAAGAAAACATTCCAGTACAATGGGGTTTATACAAAGGATACAAAAATACAGGTACAAACCAGGATAAGGTTACAAACACAGTCTGGTACACACAAGAGACAGACAATTTATTGAGCCCAACAATGAATCTGTTAGTTGTCAGAACAAGAGGGTGTTAGAGTGTTACTAAGTGCTAAGGAAAAGGGGTGGGGGGGTGAGCCCCAAATGCGACATGTAAAAGAGGGAGTAACATAAGTTCAGTACTAGGGAGAAAGGAAGGAGGTGACTTAGTTTAGTGCTATCGATGGCAGACACATTGGGATTCACGTATAATAAGGTTCTTTAGGTTCCTTTTGAAGGAACACAGTGTGGACAGGCAAGCAATGTTCTCCTGTAGAAACTGAACCACAGTGGAACCCAGTAGGCAAAGGACCTTTGTCCTTGAGATGTATGACATTTTGGAGTTAGGAAGGACTGCTCTTCGGAATTTCAGATACCCTGCAGATTTGTGCAGGGAACCAGAAGCTGTTGGACCTCCGGCAGTAGCTGACCAAGGCAGATCTTTTTGGCCAGGAGACAGGATTGATATTTTAGTCTGTCATTGAGCATTGGCCAGTGTACCAGGGCATATAGATTGCAGGTGTGAGTTAGTCGATGCGCATCTAAGGTGAGTCTGCAGGCTTTGTTGAGTGCAGTTTTTATGCATCAGAGGGCTGTTTCTGTGGTGGAGCCATATATCGGCAGACCGTAGTCCACGAAGGAACCCACTGAACTGTGAACAACTATTCTGAGGGCTTCAGGGGTTAGGCTTTGCCTGTGATGATAGAGTACCCCTATGCATTTGTTGATATCTCTAGCTATGTTGTCAATGTGGAGGGCATAGGAGAGCGAGCTGTCAATAGTGATTCTGAGGTATTTGAAGTGTTGAATACATTCAAGGGAGGCACCACCCTTGTCGCAAATTGATAGTGGGTAGTTTCTGTGTTTGTTTTGTGAGTTGGTGAACAGCATTGTTTTTGTTTTCTTTTTGTTCGTTATCAATTTATGATTTTTGAACCATGTCTCTACACACTGTAGTTGCTGCTCCTGGGCAATAGGGTCTGAGCCATTAGAGAAGACAACCTCATCATCAGCATAGAGGAGGATGTAGCCTTGATAGGCTTGGGGGAGGCAGTTTAGAAATAGGCTAAAAAGGAGGGGACCCAGTATTGACCCCTGAGGAACATCTAAGCGAACCAGTTTGGTGTCAGAGAGGACAGCACCTATTCTGAATTGCTGTGATCAGCAGTGCAGGTAACTGCAGAACCATATAACAGCTTCCAGAGCAAGGCCTATGGCAGTGAGTTGGTCCACTAGGAAGGCATGGTTGACCGTATCGAAGGCCTTTGGTAGGCCAGTACTGGTTGGCCCAATAAGCAGGCCAAGATCGAGAGATTTGTGGAGGAAGCCCATGAATTCCAGGAGGGCTGTGGTGGTGCTGTGCCCTGAACTGAAGCTGTGCTGTTCAGGGCATGGTAGCTCATACTTGTTCAGGTATTCGACCAGTTGGTCTGTGCTGATTCATTCTAAGGCCTTTGGGAATGGTGGAAGTATACAGATGGGGCTGTAGTTCAAGGAGAGGGCATGATCCCCACACTTGTACACCCGAGTAACTACTGCAGCTTTCCATTTTGGGGGGAATACTGCAGAATGGAGCAAGAGGTTGAGGATATGGGTGAGGGAGGACAGAATTTCTTTGAGTGTGAGTGAGATTAGTTTCAGCTCGAGATTATCTCCACTGTATCTCCCCTTACCAAGCACTTTACACAGGTATTTTCTGGTTTCCCCTATGATAATGACTTTGAAGCAAAAGGGGGGATGCACTTGGTGTTGAGGGGGTGAAGCAGGGTTTGTGGAGGAGAAGTCATCAGTGAGGATACTCTGGAGGTCAGTGAAGGCATTGTTGAAGGTACTGGCAATAGATTTGGGGTCAAGGATGGGGGAACCATCAACGCTGAGCATGGAGGGGGCTGTTTTGGGCTCTCGACCAGTGACCTCTTTTAGGTTTGCCCAGAATTTTCACCCATTGTTCCAGTTCTTGAATAGGGCCTCTTTATAGTATAAATTTTTTGCTATTCAGATGGTTCTGGTGCAGTTATTCCTTGTCTGCTTGTAATTCAGGATGTCAGGTTGCATACCTGTGGCCCTAGCTATATGCCAGAGGTGGTAACAATTTTTCTTTAATTCAAGGGTGTCTGGTCTCATCCAGGGGTTGAATTAGCCTTTGATCTTATGCTTTTTAAGGGAGTGTGAGTGTCACAGATCATACTGAACAGGATGATGAAATGTTCAAGTGCACCATCAATGTCGGAAGCCTCAAACACTGCAGACCAGTCAGCATTGAGGAGATTGTCTCTAAAGTGGTCAGAGTGACCAGGCTAAAGAACCCTGTTGGTGACTTTTCTGGGAGGGGGGTTGGAGAAATTATTGGCCCAAGTAAACTTAACGGGGGAGTGGTCACTGATGTCGTCTGGGAGGACGGTGGCATTTGAAGTATGCTCAGGTCAGTTTGTGAGCACCTAGTCAAGCAAAGTAATTAGTCCTAGTGGGGGCCTCAATGAGCTGAGTTAAGTGTCTAGCCTGAATTGCATCTTTGAATTGGTTAGCTTCAGGAGCAAGCCAATTAATATTAATATCGCCTAGGAGTATAACCTTGGAGCTTAGGGTTAGGCTACCAAGGCAGTCTATAATGGCATTGAGACCTTGGGCAGAGTTCTTTGGGGAGATGTAAAGAGATAGTATTATAACTGTTTTGTTGTGGGCCCCAAGAAGGATTTTTATGGCCAAGGCCTGGGTGAATGGCCCTAGGCTGGGTAAGTTTATTGTATTGCAGTCACCAGTTCCAGCAGCAAGACATGTCTTTGATCGGAGAGTTAATCTTCACCCTGTGACCTGTTCAGGTGAGTGAGAGTCTGTGGAGTGTACTGGGGGATGTGAAGTGGTGGGTACTGAGTGAGAGTTGGGGTTGGGTTGATCTGATCAGCAAAGGGACATTTTCTTTTTTGTAGGTAAAAAAAAAGATGAGGACTGTTTTCTTTATTTCAAGCTGTGACAGTGTTTGGGGAGTGGGGGTGCCACTAGACACCAGGGATAATACAAAAATAATTGGGCCAATGATCAGAGGGTGGGTGCCACCAGACACCAGGGATAATAAAAAAATAATGGGGATGGCGATCACATGGTGGGGACACCAGGGATAATAAAAAAATAAATGGGAAGGTGATCACAGGGTAGGGGCACCACTGGACACCAGAAATAATGAGAAAAATAACAGAAACAGCAATCACAGGGTGGGGGGGTGCCACTAGAAACCAGGGATAATAAAAACAGTAACAGGAATGCCTATCGGGGGGGTGCCACTAGACACCAGTGAAACTGTGGGAATGGCGATCAAAAGATGGCAGGTGCCACTTGACACCAGGGAAAGGATTTCATATCACAAAAAAAGGATCCTTTTTGTGACTTGTGATATGGAAAAGAATCTTTTTTCATATTACGAGTCACAAAAAAAGATTTATAATCTGAAAAATAAAATCAAGGGCATTTTTTCAACAGATAAGGGCAGAATCCAGCTGAGGGAGTCCCGATAAGCAAGCTACATGTGTTGGTTTCTACTCAACACATAATTGGTTTCAGTTATTTGATATTGTTTCCCTCACTAACTGTAAAACAAAATGGTGGCAACACAAAACAAAATGTCTCATTTGTGACACAGGATGACCTGTTTTCAAAAAAGGATTATCCATTTGTGACAAAGGATCCTTTTTTGAGGCTCACATCTAACTGGTGAGTGAAATTCCCATTAAAAATAATGGGAAACTTTGAAATGTAATAACTTTGGAATGATTAATATTTTTCACAAAACGTTTAAAAGGCAAAACTGTGATCAAAGACCTTTCTGCCCTAAATATTTCAGACCAAACTCCCAAGCCACTTTTGTGCTGCAATTTGACAAAGAAATATAAAAAAACCCTCAGATTTTCACATTTTTCACACTCCATATCTCTGCACCTAAACATCCAACTTGTACAAAACTTGTCACATCAAGAGAAATTTGGTCCCTGATGGTATAACCCCATTTTTATGCAAATTGGTTGAACGGTTGTGAGTTACTAAAGTTCAGAATGTTGAGTTTAACATAGAAGTGATTGTTCAACTCTAACTATAGAGCTGCACCCTATAATTCTGCAAACTGTGTTAATACAACATTTAGGTTTAAGGCTAGCATAAAAAAAAGTAGGACATATGATTTTAGGGGTTCCAACCCTACAACCCACCCATGCCCCTAAAACAAAATCAATCGCGCAGTGTTCCTTGGGGTTGTCAACCCTAAAGCTAACCCATTCTGTACACTCCAGAAATATACACACCTAATAGGGTGAGCTTTAGGGTTGACAACCCCAAGGACCATTGCACCCCTAATTTCTTTTAGTAGTGGGTGTGGGTTTTTAGAGTTGGAAACCCTAAAACCATATTTACCTACTTCTTTTGCATGAGCCTGAACCCTAAATGTTGCATTAATGCAGCTTTTTGCAAAGAATTTCCTTACTTTCTGAGATAGTGGAATCACATATTTATTTTCCTGTCAGAGCAAAGGACCCTCCAGTTCCTGCACTCCCATCCATTCATACTTCTGGAGACAGTGTAATCAAATCCTTATTTCTCTGTGGGACACCCACCCCACCCTGTAAGCATATAATTGCATTCTTGTTACCCCACCTCATGCACATGGAACTAAAAACATTTACATCTCCACCAAAACGTGATTCCATGCAACCACAATGTCATTCCACGCCACAGATGGAAAAGACAGTTTGGGCAGTGTCTAAAAAATGACAGCTGAAACATTTATGAGGTGGTGTAAAAAAAGGCTATTTTGAAAATTTAGGTACAAATATGTAAAAATTACCAAAGTTACATGCAAACATAGCAAAATTGCAACATATGCATATAACTTTCCTATTTTTACATATTTTGACCCCAAATCTTCAACATACCCTTCTTATGACCCCGCCTCATGAACAAGGGTGGTGAAAGTTTTCAAATCCTGCTGGAAAGGTGATTTCACCAAGAGAGTGCGAGACTGCCTTTTGTGTCAAATTTGTGTAATTCAAGAACTATTGTTCATGAGGAGGGATCTCAATAAGGTCATATTAAAAATTTGGTGTAGAAATATACAAAAATGGCAAAGTTATTTATTTATTTAGTTGTTGTTGACCGGGTAAGTGCACTAGACAAATTCTGCCTATTTTCAGGCACGACCCGGCGGGGGGAAGGGGATACAGATGAATGCCAACTGCATTTACGCATCAAAGTTGAAAATCCTTTTGAAATACATAGAACCACACTTACCATAGTTTCTTATATTGCAGTTGGCAGTTCCAGCAGCAACACATGTCTTCCATAGCAGAGTGGATCTTCACCCTAGGACCTGTTTAAGTGAGTGAATGTGTGTGTGGGGGTGCTGAGTTGTGGGTGCTGAATGGGAGGTTGGGGTGGGGGTTGGATTGGTCAGGGACTTATTTTTTTTGGTCAGGGACTGTTTTTTTTTTTCAGGTTAGAAAGAAACATTGGGGGACTGTTTTCTTTATTTCAGTTGGGTATGGTGATCAGAGAGTGGGGAGGGGCCACTAGACACCAAAAAAAAATACCATAATTACAGGGACAGTGATCAGAGGGTGGGGGTACCACTAGACACCAGAGAAATATTTAATACTTATGGGGACAGCAATTGGAGGGTTGAGGGTGCCACTAGACACCAGGAAAATATTTAATAATTACAGGGATGGCAATCGGAGGGTGGAGATGCCACTAGATACCAGGAAAATATTTAATAATTATGGGGACAGTCATTGGAGGGTGGGGAGCACCACTACACACCAGGGAATAATTTAATAATTATGGGGACACTGATTGGAGGGTAGGAGGTGCCAGTTGACACAAGGGAATAAATTAATAATTACTGGGACAACAATCGGAGGGTGGGGGGTACAAGACACCAGGGAAATATTTTTTTTTGATGTATTATTTCTTCTGAGCTCCCAGTTTCTGCCATCAGTTGTTCCCCAGCGTGCCCTCCCCCCAAAGGTTAGACCCCTCCCTTGTGCACCCCATGACTTACCCTTCATGGCAGGGTGGCGGGGAGCAATTTAACCTACCCCAAATGGATCCATGCCAGGGAGGTGCCTTCTCAGAGGTGGCGCACTTCGGGGACCATGTCATCCAGCTGGAGCTTTTTTCCACTTTTCTCCCCTTGTGAGAAGGCAGGGCATGCAATAATGCCTGTGGTGAGAGCACACATGCTACCACACATGATCTCACCAAGCGTCTTCCTGTCTCCTCCCCTTCAGCTGTAGCATTGGCACGCTGTCCCCCAGCAGCCGCTAGGGGCCAGTGGATCGTCAACAGCTAGTATCCCCCCACCCCATAGAAGGAGAGCAGTCCAACGGACGCTCGATCCTTCTCCTCCCCACCAACCCCCAACAACCCGTGCTTGTTCCCGAACATGGGTCACCGGCATGGCTTGAGGTAAGGTGTCCAGCGCCTCAGCCCTCAACACCACCTGGCTGGCCCCAGGGAAATATTTTATTAATTACAGGGATAGCAATTGAACAGTGGGGGATGCCACTATTCACTAGGATAAAATTAAAGAATTAGGGGGACAGTGGTTGGAGGGTGGGGGCATCAATAGACACCAGGGAAAAATTTAAAAATACAGGGATGGCAATCAGAGGGTAGGGGATTTCCACTTGATACCGGGGAAAATTTTTTAAAATTATGAGGACAGTGATCAAATGGTGGGGGTGCCAGTAGACACAAGGTAAAATTCACATCATTATGGGGATAGCTTGCAAAATCCTTTTTTCATTTGCAGGAATCCTTTTCCCTATCAAATGAAAAAAGGAAACCAACAAGCATTTGTCAATGCCGAATGTTGCTAGCTTCTATGTGCTGTTTAGGTATTTGGAAGTCATTGGAGTGCAAATATTGAAAATTTGCGAACTTACGAGCGTGCCTAGGAACTGCGCAACGCACGCTCGTAAAACAGTCATTTTTAGGAATTTTTTCACCAAATTTTCAAAATAGCCATTTTAAGACCTCTGCTCATGAACAGTGTCACTGTGATTTTGTTAATGTGTCCCATACATTGAGTTTGCACACAAACTGCGCCATTGTGTGCTACATGGGCGGAAACACGTTTTGGGCAGGATGTGAAAAATGACAGCTGTACTGCTCATAAGGAGGTGTGGTAAAATGGCAATGTTGAAAATCTGGAGTGAAAATATTGAAAATTTCACTAACTTACGAGCTCGCGTAGGAACCGCGCAACTCACGCCAGAAAATAAACATTAATTTTGTACTCACATTGGGTTTTGGACGCTTCATGAATTTACGTCACTTTCATGCGGTATTCAGGCCTTATGGGTGATTTCGCAGTCACTGCGCAATCACTGCATGAAATCACCCTTCGGGCCTGAATAACACCATGACAGTGACATCATTCATGAAAAGGGGTCCCAAAAACCCCATGTTGAAAATTTGGTGCAAAAATTCCCAAAAATGCCTGAGATATGCAACAAAGTTGAAACCCCCCTGTCTAGGCCATTATACAGCTTACCGGCATTTCCTCAGTTTGCGGTCGGCTTTGAAGAGTGCAGACGTGTTCCCGGTCCAATCAAGATCATCGCGCTGGAGTCCGGAGGTAAGTATGGGGTGAGGGGGCGGGGGAGGCTGGGTGCACAGTGGGTGGGTGCGGTTGTGGGAGGGTCGGAGACGCCCGCTGGATTCCGCTGTCGTTTTCAGGTTACAAATAAAAAGACATCAGGGACTGCTTTTGCCACGCTGGGTGGCCCCAGTGTGCACAAGGATGTTGGGCATTCAGCCACGGGGATTGGGCACCCGTGTCGGCCCATGGACTGATTGCCACGCTGGGGTGGCTCCCAGTGTGGCACCTACAACTGGGGAGAACACAGCTCAGCCGGACGGGGATTGGGCACCTCGTCAGCCACACAGTACGTATGGGGTCGCCGCACGCCTGTGTGTCGGGGAGCCACGCCTTATCTCTGCTCACTGAAGCGTAGCTCCCTCAACTGGGGAGGCCACTGCATTTTGGAGCGTGTCATAGACAGCTCCAAAATGCATTGGCTTACAGGGTCCGCGCCTGCCATCTTACTGACTGAATTGGAGGAGGAGGTGACACACTTCCGAAATCTCCGATGATGGCACTATGTTTCTTGCACATGCGGGCAAGCAACATAAAAATGATCCATTCAAATGAAGAAAGGAAATGAAAAAGGATCCCTTCAAATGAAAAAAGAATTCCAAAAAAAACTAAGTCCAAAATGTGTTTCTGTATGAATGGATCCTTTTTTATTTGAATGAAAAAGGTCATACGTAAAAAGTGGAACAAAAACTAAGTCCAAAATCTTTTTCCATATGAAGGGATCCTTTTTCATTCAAATGAAAAAGAAAAAAAAAACACAAAAAAACCTAAGTCCAAAATCTTTTTCTGTATGACGGGATCCTTTTTCGTTTGAATGAAAAGGTCCATATGGAAAAAGCAGACATGAGTCATGAAAAAATGATTTACAAAGTAAAAGAAAAAACAACACATTTTGGGGTCAGTTAACTGCAGAATCCACCTAATGGATTCCTGATGAGCAAGATGTACATGTTTTGATCTCTCTGTAGGATGTCATTTTTGTGGGGTTTGAATTTTTTTTGAGAGAGAGAAAAACAGAAAACAAGATGGCGGCAAATGAAAAAGGATTTTTCCCTCATGATAAAGGATTGGCCCCAAACAAAGATCCTTTTTCGTACAGACCAAATTCTTTTTTTGTTCCAAACATCTGTCCAAAAGATTGTACCAAGCATGTGCAGAAACCAACATTTTAAAGTTTAATAACTTTGGAACAGATTAATTTGTTTTCACTAAACAAGTGACAGACACATCTGTGGACCAATTCCTTTCTACCCTGAACATTTCAAACCAAAATTCCAAACCATCTGGGTGCAAGGCAATGACAAAAAACCAGCAAAAACAGTGATTTTTGATGTTTTTTCATTATCCACATCTCGGAATCCACATGTACGACCAGAACAAAAATTTCCACATCAAGAGAGCTAGCACATGAGATCGTGCATGCACATGTTTCTGCAAATCTGTTAAACAGTTGTGACTAAATAAAAGTTCAAATTTTGACTTTTAACATAGAAAGCCCTGCTCAACCCTAAGTATAGAGGTACTACCATGCCACTGTAATATGTTTTGAATCTTTGGGATTGATTTTTTATCAGCCCTTAGGCCAGTGCAAGGTTCACTGATCTACAGTTGCAGCAAACTCTGGGTGCATCAAGGACCTTGTACCCTATTGTAGAAAACTGGGTGTCTCTGCACCAAAGTCCCAAGAGTTGCTGCAGCTGCAGGGTTGTGTTAAACTTTTGGTGCACCTGAGGGATTTTATAGAGGGTCCGTAAAGCCCCTCAAGCCCCACACAATCCTAGTGGACCCATGAAACTAGGGGGATATGCCTACAAGGTTGGAGCTGGGGGCAGTGGGACCAGTGGGGATTTCATAGGGGGCAATAAGGGAATAGCGGTAGTGGGAGGAGTCAGAGGTGGCACCCGGCAGAGATGCCATGCCCACAGGGACAGTGCTGATTGACCCAGGTACATGGGGACTGGTAGGAATGCACCCTGTCCCAGACCCTAGGTGGCAACAGGCTTGGCACATGCCCCAGAGGTGCAATAGTGCCATACTTGCAGTGGGTGGCATTGGCTACAGGATGCAGTCAGTGGTCAGAAATGTTTCCCGGGCACAATGGCATTCCCATGGTACACAGTCCACCCAGGGCAGGCTGATGCCCAGCTACACTGTTAGGGATTATGACACCTCTGGGGCAGGTACCAGGGCTGTTGCCAACTGGGAGATCTGGGACAGGGTCCATCCTTGGTGACTCGCATGCACCTAGGCTGTTCGTCTGTCTCTGCAGGCATGGCATCTCCACCAGGTGTCACCTCTGACTCCATCCATTGCTGTCATTCCCCCGTTGCCCCCCTATGGCACCCCCACTGGTTCCACTGCCCTGGCCATGAACTTGTAGCCCCCCCCACTTACCTCCCTCTGAGGCAGTGGAGCAGGGACCTTATACCAGCTAATGGCTGGTGTAAACTCAGTCCCCTCTTGCAACAGTGACACGGCTTCTAAAATTCCAAATAAGGGTGCAGTCATGTGATGTGCCCAGAGTGTCTGGCAGCATTCCTCTCAGCTCAGCAAACTGTGGCTTATTCAAACGTGGTAAAAGCCTGGTAAATTGCTCTCTGGGCATATAACTTCGAAGGTAAAGTGATCTGGAGTGTTTTTTGAAGAACTTGTGCTAATTTTTATCTACAATGGCAAACTCTAAGCAACAGCAGATGGAGATTACTGCTGCTCTGCCTGTACCATGACACTTGCAGCCTGCCAAGCAGCAAAAACAAGACTCACTGACAGATTCCCCAACGGAGACTGGAGCCCGAGAAGATTTGTCTTAAAAAATCAATTTTATTTTCTATGAACTTGCAACAATACAAAATAACTCCACTGGAAATGGCTGGGGATTTCCAAAGTCTTAAACTTGTAGTTGACAACCTGTCAATGCACATGGGGGATGCTGAAAATAGGATAAGCTCACTTGAGGATAAACAGGAGAAAGATGGTACCAAACCACAACTGAAAATAAACTGGCAAAATTAGAAGATCGTGTTGAGGACTAGGAGAGGAGAAATAAACAAAATAAACTGGTTATTGGTGGTATCCCTGATAAGGCAGCAGGGGACAATGTGCTTCTGTTCATTCAAAAGCTACTACAATAAATTGGTGGGCCACTGGAGATGGGAACTGTGTATATCATTGAAAGATCGCACAGATCCCTGAAGCCCCAACCACCCCCGAAGGCAATCCCAGAATGATCATCCTTAAGTGCTTAAATTTTCAAGACAATGGGGCCTATGAAGAAGAAGAAGAAGCATTTATATAGCGCTTTTCATACATCCAAAGTGCTTTACAAGCAATGCTAGACTTGTAGTGAAGTGACTGAATGTGTGGTGGCGGCCATATCGCACATCATCACCCACACACAGCCTGGATGATTGCATGAACCGGTTTATGGGAAGGGGAATGTTGGCTAGGACACCGGGAATGTTCCCTACTCTTTGCAAAGAGTGCCCTGGGTTCTTTTACTTCCACCTGGACACCCACCGGGACAACACCAGGATGGGCAGAAGGGACCTCGGTTTAACATCTCATCCGAAGGACGGCAAACCCCAGCAGTACAGCACCCCCCAATACTGCACTCGGATGCCAGCAATTTTAGGTGCAAGTCCAATCCCAGTGTGGGATGAGAACCCATGACCTTCTGGTCCAGAGGCGGATGAGCTACCAACTGAGCCACGCTGACACCTATGCACAAATGGGTGGAAAGTATGCACCAGAGGCGTGTATCCCACCCATGTAGCTCCGCACCTGTGGACAAGTGCACACCAGCCAGTATGCACTACCAGCTACCACCAGTTCATGGGCATGCCCCTCCCCGGCGTGTAGGTGCATGCAGAGTGACTGAGGGCAGAGTCACGAACCCAGCTAGGCATCCAACTGAATGCCTGGCATGGATCCCAGAGTGGATCATTTGCACAGGAGGCGCGGGTCCAGGTACATGAGTACCAATGCAGGCACCCAGACCTTCATGGCCCACCTCCATTGTCATACCTGCAACCCCCCTACCTCAAACACACCGTTACTCTGGCCCCTGTGCTGATCAAAACCCCAGAAACACACCGGTGACCCAAGCCGGATGCATGCACAGACACCCAGCACCCCCCAAACACAGGGCATTCACATCCCATTGTTCTGTTGTAACACCCCCACAACACACAGCACAGCCCCATCTCTAAAGTGCTGCTGCAACCCCAAAAAATATGCGGCACTGATGGCAATGCCCCCAGTCCCCATACATGCTGGATGGTGCCAGCAGGATGGCCCTCTGCACACCATCACTGCTGATGGCAGTTGAACACATGCTAATCTGCCGAAGGGTCCCAGGCTGTACCACTCAGTAGGGTGCCTACCTGCTGCATGTACAGACATGTACTGTAAATGCTGATATCGAATGGAGACATACAGTGGACTGCACTAGTTGCCGATATGGTCCTGTGGGCAGGGCATAGCACTCAGTGGTATGGTTGGGGATGTGCATGTGTGATAGAAGGCACTGTGTCTGCATGGCTACGGTAGGGTTGATCCAAGGGCCACACAATGGTGGTCTGTTTCCATGCCACATGGAATCAGTGTGCCTTAGGGCATCAGAGAATGTCATAGCACCATTGCATATCAGCGGGGAAGGGGCTACCAACATGACCGGTACAGAAGGCATGACTCCCACAGGAGAAGCTAGGCAGCATCCACTCTCGCTGGCCATGGTAGGCTACTATCAATTGGACAGGCTATCCCCAGAATTCTGGCAGTCACATTCTGGGACACAGGGTGCTGTCTTTCCACCACAGTTCTGGCGTTGCTGCATGTGTGACACTCGGTAAGGGGTACGTAATGTATGTTGAACAACACTGACACACTGGAACACCTGGGTAGCTGGGAGGTCAGACATATTTGTTTATATGCTGGCTACCTCACAATGGGGCACCAGTTGGTGCAGGACTGTTACCATATACTGGGACAGGGCTGTTCTGTGTGCCCTGGGGGGGTTACACTGTCCACCAGTGAGGGGGCCGGGTCACATGGTCGGGGGGAGGTTCTCCTGCTGAGCAGTGCAGGATGAGGGTAACCTGTGCAGTGCTATGGTTGGGGAAGGGAGGCACACTAACCTGCTGACTTGTGCTAGGGATCTGCTGGGGGGACTCTATGATGTGGGAACCGGTAGGGGCTCTATGTGTTGTGTGGTATGCATCGTACCATATGCCGGGACCGGCGAGGGCCTATGTGTGCATGAGTTTGGTGCATATAGTGGTTACAGCAGGGTTCCCCCTGCTGTAACCTGCTTGTCCCTATGCCCCCCTGCAGTCTGCACTATGCACATTTGTGAATGGCACTTAGTGCAAGCACCCCCCACCTGCCCTCGGCATGTTGCTGACTGCGCTGCTGGGGGAATCAGGTGCATATCTTGTTTGTGTCCCATTTGAGAATGCCACATGGGGTCCATGGTAACCTGCTCTGTGGCATTCATGTGTATCAATGCCTACACGCCAGGTTTCCACAGCATGAGGCATCATGCATAGGGCCCAATATTTATATTCAATAGCAACCAAGAAAACAAGATACACTGGAATGGAATGGAATGGGAAACATTTCTTAATCTTCAGTGATGTGACCCCACTAGTGTGAGAGAAGCTGCCTGCCTACAAAGAAATCAAACAGAAGCTACATGATGCTATGATCAGTTTTAGAATGTTATACCTTGCCCAGCTGATTCTCACCTCAGAACAAGGCAAAAATGAATTCCCGAATGCGGCGGTAGCCAGAGGGGAGTTGCCTAAAATCTTGCTGAATGTCTTCAAACTGATCATGAGCCACTGAAAGGGTGTTGTACTACACTTTGAGTTTGCCTGGTAATCTTCTAACAAAAACTCTCCTCCAACTAAGGGTCTGCCCGAAAGCCTTACTGTAAGTGAGTGTATTCTTTATTTTATTATAGGTTATGAGATAGGACTGTGAAGTTACTCACCGCTTGCGGCTTATGCCTTTAGGTTGTGCTTTGGGTCCTGCTCTTGGATACATGATTTTTGAAATATATGACCCCCTAGTGGTATGTTAAAGTTAAGATGGCACCCACACAAAATGACTGGCGGTGATAATTAAATGTCATCTTGGACAGCCGTCTTCCTCCTCTTCTTTCCCACCATGGATGAAATCGGTACAACCACAACTAGATTTCTGACAGTTCCTGTCAAATCTGTCAACTTTAGCAGCTGCTGAGTCACACCCCCTGGAGCTAATCACCTAGGAAACAACTAGTCCAATCAGCGCACAGCTCATATCATCACAGAATTCCTAGCTGCCCATCACGCTCTATCATGCTGGGTGCTCCTTGTGGATCTGAGCCCTCATCATCAGCTCAAAGTTGTACCCCTCAATCTTCAGGGTCAGATTTGCCTTCTTCCATTATGGGTATTTTTTTGTTCTTCTTTGTTTTTCTTCTATGTGACCTGATACTGCTACAGCAATGGTTTGGTGGAACACTAAGACTGCGGACTAATGTGTGTTTCACAGAGGTGCCCCTGCTTCCCTTTTTAAATTTCAATACTATTATGCCAGTGGGTCGCTTGACCACAATGACCTGATATCAAAGTTCTATTCAAGCAGCCTGTATATTTTAGGAGTGCAAACTGTATTTTATTATTCACGGAGCTACACATCCATGGGAGTATACCCTAGAGACACCAGCAATAAATTAAATCAATTTCTGGTCCTATAGCTCAGTGGCTCACAGTCTTCTCGGTTTCTTTAGCTTTCACTTAAGGGACAGGAAGCTTTGATCCCAAGTTTAATAAAAATGTGAAGGATTACACAGTACTGATTTTTGATAAAGGGGGGAGAGACGGGGGTGAAATATGTACAAGCATGGACTTCGCTCCTGCTAAATTTACATTACCATCCCGGCATTCAATTCTATAAACCTTTTAATGGGGGAGTCTAATTCTAAAGTCTTTTTCCTATGTTAAACACTCTTACATGCTTTACAGGTATCTAATACAACCAGATTTTGACAACTCAGTTAATTGCCATGGTTTCTGGGCAGAGGATCTCCTTTGCTCAGGCCCACCTTGGACCAACCAGCTGGGGCAGGGAACACCACTTTAGCTTAAACCTGGGCTGAGGTGGTAGCTGGTGTGATCCCCTGCCATAAATAACTGCCACTGGGTTTGGGTTTACTGGGGTAATGTTGGTTTCTTGTTATTTCATTTTTTTTTTTTATTGTTACTGTTAAGTGGTGTTGATCTATTATCGCAGATACTCTATATAATACTTTGTTTATTTCAAAGCACAGGCAGCTGTTATCAGTGTTACAGTGAGGATCCAGCCATAAGGCGCCCATGTCTTGACAGGTGGTGCTCAATGCAACTATTTATCTTTAGCAAAATGTTTACTGTTAGCTTTTAATCACATTGGCATGCCCTCTTTTATGGCGAGTAACCCTTATAGGTGTGTATCATGGAATGTAAAGTGGGCACAGACTAAAGAGAAAAGATATCAGACTATCAAACATCTAAAATCCTTGGAGAGACAAATTGATTTTTTGCAGGAGACACACACACCCGAACAGCAAGCTACAATCTGGAGAAGGGAGTGGGTTGGTCAGTTGTTTGCTGCAGGGACTAGCAATAACAAAGCTGGAGTTGCCATTTTAATACACAGAAGTATTCCTTTTCAGGTTTTAGAACAGCATGCAGATCAGTTTGGGAGATGTATTATAATTAGAGGATTGCTGGGCAACACCAAAATAATGATGGCATCCATTTATGGCCCACATATAGATGACTCACAGATCTTCATGACTCTCCTAACCAAATCTCTAACTACACCTAAGGGTCCTATATAGAGATGCAGTGAATTTAATTTATGTTGGTAAGTGGCCAATTTCCATCGCATGTCGCGAAATTATCTGCATTAGGTGGAATTTACCTAGGTGAAATTTCACCTAATGCGGGCAAAATGTCACCATGGAAGGCAAAATTTCCCTGTAGAAGGTGGAATTTTGCTGTGAAAGGTGAAATTTCACCAGGGAAGGTGAAACTTCACCATTTTGCCATTCTGCCAGGCAAAATTTCACATTTCGCTCTGCAAAATGGGCTGAATTGTGCAGATTTTTCCATGAAGCGAATTTTGCTCACTTCATCCACCACTAGTCCCATACTACTGGCAGGAGACTGGAACCTGGTTCAGGATAATTTTTTAGATAGGTCCAGGTCCAAACAGATGGGGTTATCGCCCTCCCAAAGGGCATTTAGAGAGCTGCAGGATTCGATGGGCCTATTTCATGTTTGGAGGGTCCTTCACCCTTCTACTAGAGAGTATACATTCTGGTCAGTGGTCCATTACTCATATTTAAGAATTGACTTCTTTCTCATAAACCATGAACTACTTAGTGTCCTCTCTGTCTCTGTGAAATCAAGGTGAAGATCATATCTGATCATGCCCCAGTCATCCTTCTCTTTATATCCACTCAGTAAAGGAACAGGGACAACTTGTGGAGACTTAATAATAATCCTCTTAAAGATCATCAATGTCTAGAGAAAATTCACAATTGTGTCACCCAATTCTTCCAAATCGATTCCCCCACAGCATCAAACCAGGCATGTTTGTGGGGGACATTTAAGTGTACTGTTAGAGGGGAGCTTATTAGGTTAGTGTCCACCCAGAAATGGAAAAGGGAAGAGGAGGGAAACTGTCTGTTACAGACTTTTCAGGAGCTTGAGAAAAAAGTGTTGGGGGGGGGAGTAAATCAGCAGACTTGGTTCTCTGACTTAATAGCACAAGGGTGAAATATAATGAACTGTTGAGAGAGAAGGCAGAATTTGCAGTTTTTAAAGCAAAAACAAAATATGTTAATCAGGGAGAAAAGGCTGGGGATGTTGTTGGATCTCAGACTAAAGCAGCAGGAAGCTATTAGGTGGATTAGGTCCATTAAAGCTCAATCCAGATAGATACTCTCTAATCCCAGAGAAATAACTAATGCATTCTGTAACTTTTTTAAGATCCTTTATGCAAAGGAAAATCCTGTTCTGTCCTCTGAGATTCAGCATTTTCTTAAGCTAGCTGGCCTATCCAAGCTCTCGATGGACAATCTTGAGATGTTAGAAGCTTATATTTCTGTAGCAGAAGTGCACCAGGATATCTCCTCCCTTCCCCTAGACAAAGAACCAGGACCGGATAGCTTCTCCCCAAAGTTTTTAAAATAATGTGTTCTGAACTATCAAACCCACTTGCTGTGCTGTTTAATGAGGCTAAACAGGGTCAGAATCTGGATTCAAATTTGTAAGAAATGTTAATTATGTTTCTGCCCAAACCTGAGAAGGACCCTACCCTATTGGGCAGTTATGGGCCTATATCATTACTACATATAGATATTAAAATATTAACAAAGGTTATGGCCTCAAGAGTTTCTAAAATTTGGCAAATGTTAATTGGCCCACAACAAGTTGGCTTTATGCAAGGTTAGTTGGCCGTGGATCACCTCCATAAACTGGCACACATACTCTCTGCATCCAGGGATTCCCAGAGACCAGTAGTGCTTCTTTCTCTGGATGCAGAGAAAGCCTTTGATAAGGTGTCATGGCCTTTTTTGTTTGAAACATTGGCAGAATTTGAGTTCCGTTCCTCCTTTGTGGATTTGATCAATCTGCTATATTTGTCCCCTGGGCTAAAATATGATGCAATAGCACTCTGCCCTCTCGTGTGGTACTGAAGAAAGACACAGGACAGGGTTGCCCCCATCACCTTATCTAGTCAACCTATACTTGTAACCACTAACCACACATACCCTAGCTGATAAGAATATAAGTGGTGTGACTGTGGGTGACTTATGCTGACGATGTACTGCTAGACCTTTTGGAACCCTCTCAATCAATTCCAGTGGTGTTTAACTTATGACAGGAATTCGGACACCTTTCAGGATATAAATTAAATCTTGCCAAAACAAGCTTATGCCTTTCAACTGTCACACTAGAAAGGAACAGGTCCTCCAATGGGGGTAACTGGTGTTCAAACTCTATCAAATACCTGGGGATCCTTATAACCAAGAGTCTATGCCTCATGCACAGTCATAACTTAGATTCACTCCTGACCAGAATGAAGCAAGACTTGACTCAGTGTCAAGCCCTTCCCCTAACTCTCTGGGCCAGGATTAATATAATTAAAATGAACATCCTCCCTAGATTACTGTACCCTATAAGGATGTTATCTTGTGTCTTGTCAAATGCCTCATTTGTGCAGCTTAAAACTGCTCTCTCCAACTTTCTTTGGTGGGGGGCAAATCCCCAAGTAGGGCTTATCACAAACTTACCCAACTTTTACTTGTATTACTTGGCCATCCATGCAAGTCAGTTCCTCTGGTGGAGGAAACACATAACTCCACAGGGCCTCCCAACATACCTCCCACTGTGGAAGGTCCTGGAGATCAACTTATGTGCAAAAACTGGGATCAGTATGAAAGCTCTACTTAATATTCCCCTTGCCGAGATTCCACTAACACTGAAGCCCACACCAGTTGGGTCCTCAGTGCTGGTAAGTCAACAACTTCATAAATTACTGGGCACTAGGCCCATTGACGATCCAGCACAGGCCCTAACTAGGAATCCAAATTTCTCATTCCAGCAAAAAACAATACAAGTCAATTTTTGGATATGGCACCATTGGGCAACCTCAATAGAAACATAGAAACATAGACTTTGATGGCAGATAAGGACCACTTGGCCCATCTAGTCTGCCCATTTCCCTACCTACAGGATAGGCTGCAGATCCTAGTTAACCAACAGCCTATTTCTTCCTACCCCCCACAAGAATTGCCTTATGTCTGTCCCATGCATTCTTGAATTCTCCCACAGTTTTAGACCCCACAACCTCCTCAGGAAGGCTGTTCCATGCATCCACTACCCTCTCTGTGAAATAATACTTCCTCACATTGCCCCTGAACTGCCTCCCTCTATCTTTAAATTGTGCCCCTTGTTCTTGCACTTCTCTTTTTCTGAAAGATGCTACCCTCTTGGACTTTGTTGATTCCACTGAGGTACTTAAAAGTTTCTATCATGTTACCCCTCTCCCTTCTTTCCTCAAGGGTATACATATTAAGCTCCTTTAGTCTCTCCTCATACGGCTTCTCTTGCAGACCCTGCACCATTTTAGTTGCCCTCCTCTGGACTGCCTCTATCCTTTCTATGTCCTTGCGGAGATGGGGTCTCCAGAACTGGACGCAGTACTCCAGATGGGGTCTCACCAACTGTCTGTACAGAGAGATAACTTCCTGTTTTCTGCTGCTGATGCCTCTCCCTATGCATCCCAGTATTCCCCCAGCCCTCCCTACTGCCTTCTCACATTGCTTACTAACCTTAAGGTCATCTGATATGATTATCCCCAGGTCCCTTTCCTTTTTTGTTGTTGTTACTACCTCCCCCCATTGTGTATTCTTCCCCTGGGTTCTTGTTTCCCAGGTGCATTATTTTGCACTTCTTTGCCTTGAATCCTAGCTGGCATACTTCTGACCATTCCTCCAACCTTGTCAAGTCCCTTCTCATCCTTTCCACGCCTCCTTGTGTATCAACCCTGTTGCAGATCTTTGTGTCATCTACAAAGAGGCAGACTTTTCCTTCCAGTCCCTTTGCAATGTCACTTATGAAGACATTAAAAAGGGTTGGACCCAATACTGAACCCTGCAGTACTCCACTAGTAACCCCTCTTTCTTCAGAGTGGACTCCATTTACAATTACCTTCTGTGTCCTATTGTCCAGCCAATGTTTTACCCAGGCTACCACCCTGGGATCCACTCCCAGGCTGGTTAATTTGACTATTAATCTTTGTGTGGGACTGTGTCAAATGCCTTGCTAAAGTCTAGGTAGGCCAAGTCCACAGCCCTCCCTGGTCTACTACTTTGGTCACCCAGTCAAAGAAATCTATTAGATTTGTCTGACATGACCTTCCCACTGTGAACCCATGTGCCTTGTAAACTGTGCCCCACTGGCCTCTAGGTACCAACTATTTTCTTCAGAAGTGACTCCATCACTTTCCCTACCACAGAGGTCAAACTGACAGGTATGTAGTTTCCTGCCTCTGTCTTGGTCCCATGTTTGTGAATGGGAATCACATCCGCCTTCCTCCGGTCCTCGGGTACCACACCATCCTCCCATGATTTATTAAAAAGAGTAGCCAGTGGTTTCACTAGTTCCCCCCCTTAATTCTTTTAGAATTCTGGGGTGAATTCCATCAGGTCCCATTGCCTTGTCTACCTTCAGTTTTAGGAGTTCTTGCAGGACCCTTTCTTCTGTGAAAGGACTGGGATCGACCCCCCTATCAAGAGTGCTTCTGTTAATTGGATTAGGCACTTTCCCCTCCTCTTTTGTGAATACTGAGCAGAAATATTTGTTCGGTATCCCTGCAATGAGTTTATTGATGAGATCTCACTTGTGTCTTTCAATAAATTCAGACAACTGGTTGGCCCAATCCCTCTACCAGTATTCCTGTTCCTCTAGATTCAACACTATATAGCTTTTATACTGGGCCTCAGACCATGGGGATTTGGAATGCTGACAGATGGAAAGAGTTGGAAACATTAGCATGTCAACAGCATGCTACATCTCTTTTATGTAAGACATTTTTGACATTTACCACCCCTGACGATAACATAACCTGCAAATACTGGCAGTCTGATTTTCCCAAATTGTCAAACCCTGCAACTATAGCTGCATAGGAGAAAAATAATCATAAATACCTTAAATTTGATGGTCATAGATTGATGCAATATAAAATCAGCTATAATCTTTATTACACCCCAGTGAAATTGTATAAAATGGGCAATCTAGCTACTGATATCTGTTCATGATGTAAGTTGCACAAAGTCTCTCTTAAACGCATTTTTGGGGACTGTCCTAAGGCACAGCCACTGTGCAACAAGATACAAGCCAGGCTGGATCCCTCACTAGAACTAGAAAATGCTTTTACCTCACAAACGTGCTTAATTGGGCTCAATCGGGAATCTCTGTTCACACAATGTAAATATCATATTTCCCTCATTGCAGCTATGGTCAAAAAACTTATTATGAAAAAATATTGGTTGGATGAGGAACTACCCTCTTGTAAGGAATGGCATAATATCACCTTAGAAGCCTTAAGAATGGCGAAAACGATTTGCTCCATGAGAAATTCCCAAGCCCTTTATCAAAAACACTGGGGTATGCTAGACGCTTTAGTGTTAAATACATAATGTTGACCTTCATCATATACTGTCCTGGTTTATCTTTGTATCACTCAATCCATGGTTAATACTCTATTTATATAGTTTATAAATTTTTGTATCAGGGATAGTTGCCTCTCTCTTAATGCTGTACCTGCTCCTTGAATGTTGATGGGAGAGGTAGGCTTTCACCACTATTCTGAATGTTGTGATTTCATTTATTGTATTTTGTTATATTTGTTTGTTGAGAAATTCAATAAAGTTTACTATTAAAAAAAAATCCCAAATAAGGGGATGCTGCAGCCCCACCATGGCACAGGCCCCCTTGCGACCTGGTGCACCAGCACATCTGCTGGAAGGGTGGTGCAGAGCGGCACTGGCACAAGGCATCCCAATTTCGAGGCAGCCTGCTTTTGAAAATCGGGAATACAGCAAACTTTGGTGTAAGGTGCCACTTACATCAAATCCTTTTGGCACAGGCACCTGAGATAAAGTTTGGAGATGAAATCAAACCCTTTGTTTTTATTATTTTTTTGGTGGGGATTCTTTAATTTACATTAACGTCAAGTGACAGAAAGAAAAGCTCCAAATTTAGCCACCATGAAATTGTTGTTCTTTTGGACCTTTTGTCAAGGTACCACAAGAAATTATTCAGAATTGGTGCCATTCCCATCCACAAACAGGAGGAGATCTGGGTGAAAATCCAGAAGCACATGGAAAAGACCACAAGGGTTGAGTGCAGCCTCACCCAACGTAAAAAGTGATTCATTGATGTGTGCCTCCAGGACCAAGATAGTTACTGTATGGTAACTGAGGTGCAGTGGAACAGGGCCAAGGCCAGGACTACAGAGATGGGGAAGGTGGAAGAAGCTGCTTCTGCCACTGAAGCAGTTTGTAAGTAGTACATTTTAACATTAATTATTATCTGTCTACAGCACTTTAGTATCAGATTCAACTATAATGTTTGGTAGAATGTGGTTACACCGAGAAATTCATCATTTACCATAGTTGTTACACCATTGAATAGACGTCATGATGTTGTTATACTATCATTCAAATATCACATCAATGGTGCAACAAAAAAGAAATCTCACGAGCTGTCTCTGTCTGCCTACGTGACCGTGCGAATGTTCACAAGTTTTTGAACAGCCTCACTGACTTGCACAGTTACTCCTCGTAGAAGCAGAATTTCTTAGCAGCAGTAAACAAAAGGGTATTTCAGAATGGCAGCGAGTGTATACTTAGAATTGGAGTGTAGCGATCTGCAAACATTCATTGAGATGCAAAAGAACAAATGAACAAAAAGAAAAACAGAATCAGATGTCTGTTTGTTCAGGTCTGACCTGGCCGATGTAGGGGAGGCATGCAGCATTCATGAAATTCTGGTCACCGAGCTGGACAATCATCCTGCCAAATTCACCTTCAAAATGAAATGTAGCGATGACACTGAATTTGAGCCCTCAACACTAAGAGGCATATTAGGGAGCATTGAGAGTTACCTTTTACAAAACAAATATGGGCATTTTATATTCCATGGAAACACAAAGGATTTTTCGGACACTGGCAACATTATCAGCCAAACAAAAGTTTTTGAAGAAAATGGGGAAAGGAAGTAAACCTAACAGGGCAGAAGCCCTTTCACCAGCTGACAGAGACAAGTTCTACACAACTGGGCCCCTCAGCATGCACAGCCCTGTGGCACGGTTGAACATGTTGTTTTTTTAATAATGGTCTCTATTATGCTCTACGTACAGCTGAGCAGTATGCTCTGCAATGGGGTGATCTTTGTCTGTTGAGAGACACAGATGGCAACCAGTATCTTGAATACACAGAAAGGCAGACAAAGACCCGTTCTGGAGAAAACCCCAAAGATAACAGGGCAGTCAAGTCCGGAATGTACTGCAATACTGATTTCCCTGAGCGTGACCCAATAAAGGCATGCACCACATATGCAGATCAACAACCAGCCAGTATGCAGTCAGCCTACTTTCCATTTTACTTGGCAGCCAACCTATTCTTTAAGCCTGGTGTCTCCCTTTGGTACGGAGCAATGCCCCTAGGAGAGAACAACATCAGAATGATGATGCAGGTAATAAAAACGTCAGCTGGACTACCAGTAGAAATCACTCTACAAGAAAAACAGCCATACAGCACCTTGTAGATAGTGCAGTCCGTCCCACAGAGGGCCAGTAGGTATTGGGACACAGGAGTCTATAATATATTAATAATTAGTTTCCTTTCATAGTCAAAGCAATAAAGGCACTCCAAGATGTTTGGATGCCAGTTAGAATCCACAAATAATCGGCCCTCAACCTCATCCTGTGCATCTGCCACTGGGCCACTATCCAAATCACCTCCTACTGACAATTCACAGACACATAAGCAGCGCTTTACACTGTCTGACATGACAAATTTCAAGATTAGTGGTGACAACTGCCTAATCCAGCCAGGCGTCACCTTCAATGTCTACAACTATGTAGCATGACAATTGAAGAAGAGACATGTAGCAGTAATTCGAGACTCATTGGAGTTGGACTCCGATTCAATCAAGGTAAGAACCCCCCCCCAGCCCAACCTGAACCCTGCAAAACAATGCAGCAACTCACCCACTTGTTAGAATTTTTGCTTTGTTAAAAAGGCTGCAAATAATCAGAGCATTAAATGTTTTTGTTGTTCTCCCCTAACTTCTAGCCCCAGTCAGATGTTTCAAGCTCCTACTCATGTGTGACCTGGAACCACAAGGGAAACACTGTCACCCAACCAATGACACTCATTTGAATAGACTTTCTGGCACCCGTGATTGGTTCTGCATTGAGTCCAACATGAATGGCATTTTGTTGTGGTCGTAGCTTCACTATTTATTTAAAACAGAGTTAAAGTTATACTGATTAAATAGAGTTTAAATGTCTTAACATGAATACAATAAAATTTGAGCAGCTTCATTCCACTTGACCTTGACATGACTTTAAATAATGTAAGACAAAGACATAGTGTCATTTCAGGGTTACGTGTATCCGCTTGTTATGCTTTAAACTGTAAATTTCCTGCAATGTTTCACTGACCGTACACTATAAAAGATAATGTATGTCCAACGATAAACAACAATGCTTAAGCTTACAATCTCGTGGATACCATGGCAACTCAGAGAAACCTCTCGAGCTGCGCTCTTGAGGTTTAACTGAGTCTCCATTGTATCCACTCAATGCAAGCATAACGCTGTTGTTCATTGTCTAACATACATTATCCTCTATTTTAGTTTAACAGTCTTGTAAAATTGTCAGATCACTAATAGTAATCTTTATCTACAAGACCCCTTTCCCACCATCACCAAAAGCATGCCCCTATAGGATCATAATTCCAGAGACTGGCACAGCCCTTCTGCTTAGCACTGCGATTCCTCATGTATTTGGATGGTAGTACTGTCCTTGCCTATCCTTTAAAGCTGTGTTATTATTTGTATCTTAAAATTAATTTCATTAGTTTTTTGGTGCAGTGATTACTCATTAGTCAGTAGAAATGCAATCATATCAGTTTAATTCAACTTTGACTCAGTCACCCCTCAGATGGCCACTATCAGAATGAAAGGAGATGTTCACTCGCTTATAGGACAGTCCGAGCTGCATGGTCCAAATGGAAGGAGTGTTCTCTTTAGCACATTGTGGGGTCTGTGATTCTGCAGCATTCAGTGGGTGGGGGTTCACACTATACACCAGTGCACAGTGAAGTTGTTTACATTCCTCTGATCAGGTCTGGTGTACATTAATAAATAAAAAGAAAATATAGAATTCATAACTCTATCCACCCCAAATTAATTTCCAAAATCTTTTTTTTTGTGACTCAAAAACAAAGTAAAACACTGAAAATATGTGATATATTCAGATGTGATTATGAACAATTCTTAAATATACTATACTAGATATATATATATATATATATATATTACACAAAACTCTGCTAATGCATCAGTTAGGGTTCCTATTACAGTGACAAAAGTATGTAAATTCAGCATTAAGGCTCCAACCCCACCACCCCACCCCCACCCTCCACACACACAACAGGCACTGGGTGTGCCTTGGGGTAGATAGCCCTAGCTCTCACCCCATTCCATGTGTAAGGAAGTTGAGATGGTACAGTATAGGAGGATGAGATGAGAGTTAGGTCCTATGACCCCAAGGCACACCCTTGTATTTTATTCATGTGGTTGTCCTTTACTGTTCTGTCCCATTGCCTTACTTTTATGTGGCCTCAGAATGCTTATGTTTTACTTTAAAAATCCTTTTTTGCGACTCGCTTCCATTACTTTTTCGTGATGTGAAAAAGGATTTTGTCGCCTCACAAAAAGGGAAATTCATCTGGCAAAAAGGGATTACTAGCAGGGCTATCTAGTCTGACAGCTCCTATCCCTTTTCTTGAGCTGTCAAAATCCATTTTCGTCAGCTGATTCCTTTTTCACAAGGTGTCAAAATCCTTTTTCGTATCGTGAAAAAGGATTATAACTTCTCAGACCAGATGGCCCTGCATGTAATCCTTTTTCTTCAGATGAATCCCCATTTCGTGAGGTGTCAAAATCCCTTTTCACATCACAAAAGGGGATTATGATAGCTCACAAAAAGGGATGGCAGGCAGGACTATCTGGTCTGAGAACTCCTAATCCTTTTTCGCATGACAAAAAAGGATTTTGACACTTCACAAAAAAGGAATCGGCTGATGAAAAAGGATTAGGACAGCTCACGAAAAGGGAATTTTTTTTGCTTAGGGGCTCTCTCCCCCCTAGGCTGGAGGGTTTGGGACCCTGACCCACTTGCGCCCCCCACTGCACAGACGTATCCCCCTGCACAGGGCCACTGGGTGGGCACCCCCTTCCCAAGGAATACAGTCTCTTGCCCTGGCTTACACACCAGGGTGGGGCCATGGGAGTGAGACCCCCCAGTGGGCATTAGTTGCAGTGGGAGTGGAGGTGGGGGCTGTCATGAATGGAGCCAGAATTTTTTCCGGTATGCTGAGATCCGTGAGGCAGGGATGTGCAATGATGCCAGCATCCGTCCTGCCTCCCTTGCATGAGGTGCTGGCAGCAGTGGTACCCCCAGCCTCTGCCAGAGGTCCACACAGCACCGAGCACTCTTTTCCCTCCCCCCAGTGAAGAAGAGCAGTCCCAGGGATGCTCAATCCTTCTCTTCCTGCTGGCCCTCCAACTCCTGAGTCCGTCACTGAACCAGGATGTCGGTGCTGCAACCGGACGCCTTGCCACTGTGCCAGTGGGCCGGCAACTAAAAGAGATTTTAAAAATGTATCCCCTTTTTTCACCTGTCCAAATCCTTTGTAGTCAGCTAATTCCTTTTTCACAAGGTGTCATAATCCTTTTTCATCATGTGAAAAAGGATTAGGATTTCTGGGACCAGCTGACTCTGCCCTTAATCCTTTTTTGTCAGACAAATTCCTTTTTAGTGAGGTTTCAAAATCCTTTTTCACATCATCAAAAAGGATTTTTATATCTCATGAAAAAGGATATTTAAAGCGTGCTGTTTCTTTGTCACTACACTGCAAAGAAACAGTTAGGACTTTCGGGCTGAAATTTGCAGGGTACAAAGGGCTTGCTCCACAGATGTGACGTTTGCTGGTTTAGTGATAAAATTTACATAGCTTCCATACTTATAATATTCTGAAGTTTAGAAATTTCTCAAAGATTAACATTGTGGTGGGCGCAGTACCTGTCGGTGACTGTAACTTGAAAATGCTGCAAGATATGAATTTTTCACTAAACTCAGCTTAGTACACCTTTAGGTGTACTAAGCAATGATGCAGGTTGCTAGGCCTTGATTATAACTGTGGTGGAATTTTTCCCAATGTCCATATGGTTACTGTGATATTGTGCCATTTGTAGCACAAGGGTTACTTGGAATGCCTGTAGCCCTGTGCTCTGTCTCTACAGTTATGGATAGATGGGATCACAGGGCATCTAGGTGAGTCATATGACCTATAACACCATTCAGTTTGCACAAACTGAATGAGAATTGGCATTAGTTCATAAAACGAATGTACTGCTACGTAGAAATTGGACTTTTAAATATAGTAATTTTGTGAATTAGCCAAAAGGCACAAAAAATGCAAATTTTTGCAAAAAGGGTGTAAAACGGATTTCTGCAGTTTTGTCCACCACTGGTTATTGACGTGGGGGCTTTTGAATAAAGTAGTTTAGTACAAAACACTAACATATTTTTGACACCCTAATTGACGTTGCTCCTTCCCTGAATGTATGTGTTCAATGGCCCCTAATCTCTCTGTGACCACCAGGGGGATCTGGATTTTGTTAAGCATACCTTTTAGTTCCCCAGGTAGGACATGTTTAGGGCATTCACACTTTGCTCCAAACATTCTTCAATATAGGAAATTTGGCACTACTGTAATTTATACTCTGGAGTGGAACTTTGCAAGGAGCAAACTCAGACCTTTGACTAAGGTTCCTGCTACCTTTTACCTATCACTGCTCTTTTTATCTCATCCTCATTTTCCACTCCCTTGAGTCTCATCACCTCTCTCACTGCTCCTCCTTCATCTCAAAAATCTGATACTTTGCCCTTCCTCCTTACATCTTAGAACTGACTCCCCCTGTAGCCCCTCCTCATACTGTCTCTGCTCTTCTCATGCTGATGCCTTTTTCATTCCTTGTTGCAAAATGTCTACTGGTTAATCCACTTTCCCTGTCCAAGTCTATAACCTCTGGAACAGCCCATGCCAAACTTGTATTCAATGAATGTGCTGAAATTCAGCACTTTGATTCAGCCGAGTCAAACCTTTAGGCCACATTCTGATCACTTTAAAAATTTTCAGGTAATTAAAAAAATTACTTTAGCGCTCTACATTTTGCCAGGCCTAGTCTCATAATTACCCTTCACCCATCATGATCATTTCTGACCCTCCTCCTCCTCCTCCTCCTCCCTCCCTCCCTCCCCAGGCATTTTTTCATAATAGCATTTCTGTCTCTAGGTACTGTGTCAGGTATGGAGTTTTTTGTTTTTTTTTGTTTTAATTCTGACTGATGGACAAGGGAAGAGTGGGAGTGCCACTTACCCCTATTTGTAGCCTACTAACTTCCAATGCCAAGGACCCAAAGTGTTTTTGGCTAAAGTGTCAAAGCTGAACCAAAGACAATGGGTCTAAATTGAAGTCAAATCGATCAATTTCCTCATTTAGCTACTATAGCTTTCTCACACTTTTCTCTTAAACCACTCCTTAGGCCCCATTTTGTCATTAAATCTGCCTTTCCCCCTCTTCTTGTCCCCTTTCCTATCTCCCTTCCAACACCTGGAAATATGGGATCTGGGAACTCACTGTAAATGAGAATAAGTTTAATTGTGTTTTCCCATGCTTTGTATAAATGCATTTACTACTACAGTACTACTAGGGCCAGACATTCAGAAATGCGCCAAAGGCCAGCGCAAGTCTGGTGCAGCACAAATCCAATGCACCATGGCACAACAGGAGCCCTATTCAGAGGTTGCGCTGGCTGGACTGTGCCAGCACAACCAGGATGAATGTGACACAGTTACGCCATGGGCAATCGTGGATGTGCCATGGTGCAACCGTGGATGCACCAAGGCACAACCATAGGTGCACCATGGGCAGACACAGAAGCCCCAGGGCAACTATGGGAGCAGAGCAACAGAGCAACAGAGGAGTGGCACGGCACAGAGAGGAGACCCAGGGACAGAGCCAGGGAAGTAGAGTGACAGGCCGCAGGAGGCCACCACCAGCTGGGCACAGCAGGGCACACACAGACATCCAGACCCCCACCCCAGAACACAACAGTGGCACAGACAGTAGGCAACAGGGGGTGCCAATGGGGACAGGAGGACCACCAAGGGGGGATCCCTGCAGGCAGCAGTCCATGCCCCCCCACACATCCAGACCAGGGCAGGCCACACCCAGGACCTTGCAGCCAAGCAGACACACCTGCCACACAACCCTGACAGCCACCCCAAGTACACCGCAAGGCACAGCCATCAAGTGAGGGGAGGGACACCACCACCTTGGGACACACTGCAGCACACAGCAGTGATCCACAGAAGCACAACACTTGCCCCAACACATGCACACCACATGGACAGGCACTGGGCCACTTCAGCATGGCTCCTCACACCACCTTCAAAGTAAACACAGACACAGGCAGGTAAGTCATAAAATATACTTTGTCATGAACTATGTACAATAACCAGGGGCTGGGAAAAGGGTAGGTATAGCGAGGGAAGGGGACAGGGAACAGGGACTTTACAGTGGGATGAGGGACTGGAGGGGGAGGTATGGCTGGGGAAACAGGGGAATGCAAGGCCTGACTAGCGGCGACCATGGTCTGCCACCCCCTGCTGATGTTGCCGCCTCCTGTCCACCAGGAGCAGTCTGCGGACCTGCATCACTGCCTCCATCATAGTAGATGTTATTAGAATCAGCTGCCTCAGGAGCCAGCAGTAGAGGGTCCTCCTACTCTGTCGGTGGACACCTAGGACAAGGGACAGGAGAGGTGATCAGTGCAATGTCCCAAGGAACCAGGCACAACCACGAGCAGGGGAAACACCCCCCCCAGAGGGCCCATACAGGCCACCCACAGGGTCATGGGCCAATGCCTCCCAGCAACGTGGCACACCACATCAGCTCACAGTGGTGGTCAGTGGCAGCCATGCACACACCCACCCCATCAGCAGCTAGCACACATGTCCAGTGGCTGTGCCACAGTGGCAGGCACCATGCACAGTGTGACATAGACAGTTGCAATGGCACATGGAACAGGCGGCCATGCCCATACCCATGCCCCACCAGCCCCCAATGATGGTGCACAGAACAATGTCAGTGCCTACCTGCCCTCTGTGGCCCCACTGGTGTTGGAACAACTCCTCCACCCTGGGCCGCTATGGCCTGGCATCCCACTAGCGCTGCCCGTCTTCTGTCTTCAGGTCCTGGGAATGGAACAGAAACAGGTACACATCAGTAACCAACAGCAGCAGCTGTCCACCACCCCCAACCCTGTGCACAGGATGAGCCCCTGCCTGACACGTCCCATAGAGTGGTGGAGCAACACAAGTGGCAGATGGCAATGCCACCCTACAATGTGCATGATGGTAGTACATCACCCTGCAGGACACGCCAGGCAGCCTAACCAACATCACAGTACAGCACCAGGACACACATGCATGATGGGCCTACTCAAATGGCTGTGGCATAGCCCCATGCCTGACGCACGCCTCCAGCCTCCTGAGGTGCTCTGGGTCTCTCCACACCAGGTCCCCATATCTGTGGTGACACTGCTCACCCATCCTGGCCACCCCTGTGTGCTGGCTCAGTGAGGCAGCAATTGCCTGCCACACAGTCACCCGGGGCTGCTGCAGTGGTGCCTTCCCG
Organism: Neoceratodus forsteri; assembly: GCA_016271365.2. Classification (NCBI taxonomy): domain Eukaryota; kingdom Metazoa; phylum Chordata; order Ceratodontiformes; family Ceratodontidae; genus Neoceratodus; species Neoceratodus forsteri. Next base: position 1,272,739,084 of record CM057453.1, read on the forward strand.
AACAGCTGGGGTGCGTGGGGCTGAACGCAGACCACGAGGTTGGTAAGCTCGACCTGCATCCAGTTTGCCACCCATCCCATTCTCTGCTGCGCCATGTCTCTGGTGTGTGCCATGGAGCAAAATGGTGGCAGCAGGTGCACATGGCCACTGCATGCGCCAGATGCATGGGCAGAGGGGACATGCACTGTGTCCACCCATCATGCAGTCATGGAGATGCACAGCTGGGTGTGGCTAGGTGGGGTCACAGGTGTGGAAGTCACCCAGGGGCAGAGGTCACAGCAGGGGTCAGGGGTCGGCCACCGCACAGTGCGCACATGTGCGATAGCAGGCACGGCACACCGTGCACCATGGTCCCTATTGCGCAGTGGGCACACAGTATGCAATAGGTGACAGCACACCACCTGGAGCATGCACACTGTGGTCCTGCGCACCGTGCATGCATGCGCATTGTGCTGCGAATTGCTCCAAAGCAATCCCACTGCGCACAGAGCAAATACCCGATATTCAGCCTCCACATGCAAATGAGCTCATCAGCCAATTAGCATGTCATTACTGTTGCGCCAAAGCTCATTTGCATGTGTTGCACCATAAAAGCGCCATGAACTAGCACAGGCCATGGACCGGTATTGCAACCATTTAAGGTAAGTTGCGTATGCTGCTGGAGCATGCTGAGCCCAGCCAGCACAGCAGGGGCTACGGAATAGGGTGCTGCTGACACTGACACACTGTGCTGTCCATGTCCACAGGAAGTGACATGTTGAAACGTGAAGAGGGTGAGGAGCGTGGGCTTGCTTGAAAGCGCAGGCCCAACATCACAAAGGCAGAAGCAGGGCCCTGTTTGAGGCCTACCTTGACAGACAGCCACTATTGAGTGGTGCCACTAGCACACCACAGGCCAGGACTGGGGCCACTGGCAGCATGCAAGAACCAGCAGGGCAGCCACCAGTGGTCAGTGCACAGCCACCAGTGGTCAGTGCAGGAGTGCCGCAAGAAGGTGGGCATAGATAAATGGCGCATTAAGGAGAAGGTGGCGGCCATCCTTGAGACCCGGGGGGGGGCCTGCTGATACGCGACAGCTCACAGTGCAGGAGGAGTTGGTGGCAGCCACCATGTGCTGTAGCACTGTGGAGGGTGTACCTGGTGGAGGATTCCAGATGGGTGGCAGCCAGTCACTACATGGTAAGTATGTCAGGCAAGCACAGCATGCAGTGGCTGTGTTTTGGGGGGGCACTCATGGACATTGCATCACCGACACACCTGTATTCTCTTTCAGCACCAGCACACCTGCGTGTGGAGGATGGGACACCAGCAGCAGCCGTGGAGGCAGTACCAGTCCTGGAGGACCAGCCATCCACCTCCACAGGCATCTGGGGGCCTGATAGGCTGCAGCACACCACCACTGACCAGCCAGATGTCCTGGTCATGGGGTCAGACAAGGCCTTGGATGTGTTTCTACAGGATGCCAGTCTCGGCATCCTCTGTGTGGAGACACAAATTGGGGTGGGGTCCAGCACCGATGGCGGTGTTGTGGGGGAGTCACCCATACCAGACAGCAACACAGACAGAGCGTCCAGTGACCTGACAGCAGTGGAACAGCTGCCTGCTGCCACTGTGGGTGCTGCTGTGTGCACTGTTACAGCTTTGCTTTGTGGTGGTGGTGGTGGTGGTGTGGCCGCACAGGTGCTGGGCAGTCTTCAGCGACTAGATGGGCAATGGCACCAGGCTGCAGGAACCACAGAGCAGCCAGATGCAGGGTCCACTGCCAGGGCACCTGCTAGGGACATACCCCATGACGACCCCACTGTGCAGCATCCACCTTAGTGGGGAGCTGTGCAGCATGGTTGGTCACCGCAGGGGGGTCGGCATCCTACCCAGGTACCCCAGGATGCCTACCCATTAGCCGAGCACACCCATTTGCTGTGGGTCTCTGTGGAACAACAGGTGCTGCTTGCTGCTGGGGTGCATGCACTGTGTGCGGAGGTGCACCAGGTGGCCGAGCAGCTCAAGAGGGGCACTGCGCAGCTCCTGGCAATGATACAGCACATGCAGGAGGCCATGACTGCATCCCATGATCACATTGCCAATGCGATCATGGATGGCCTTGCACTGCTGACTGCCACAGGGCATGGCCAGCCACCACGGACCTCACGCAGTGCACTGTCCACCCCATGATCCTGGCATCAGGCGACACCCTCACTGTCAATGCTGGGCTCTGCTGTTGGCATCCCAGGCATGCCTGGGGTGGGACTGTATGGTGCCTACACAACCATGCATGGACCCAGTCATGCTCACAGAGTTCAACCCCTTGGGAGGCTGTTGCACACACCCCCTGTGACCTATGAGCAGTCTGTGGCTGCTGATTGACTCTGGCGCAGCTGCCCCGTGGCTGTAGTGGCCATGGTTCCATGTGGCAGCCCTGATGTGTGTGCTTCCCAGACTGCAGTCTGAAGCCGCTGCCCTATGAATGCATGGGTGGCATGTGTGTGTGTGTGTGTGTGTGTGCATACCACTAGTGTGGCACATGTATGTCATTCCACACACTGCCTGTGTGCATACCTGCCCAGCCACTGGACCATGTGGCATGGGCGTGATGAGGGCATTTCTGCACTGGTTGCACCTGTGCACTGGTTCAATGCATCTGATCCCCGCCACTTGCCAGCACCTGGGTGCATGAGTGCATGGGTGTGTGTGTGTGTGTGTGTTGCTGTGTGATGCTGTGTGCAGTTGTGTGTGGTTGTGTGCCACTGACTCTCCTACCCCTGCACCATGCCTCTGTGTGTGCATGCCCATTGCCATGCATGCCCCTGCCTGTGTGCTGTACCTGTGTGTGTGGCCTTTGCATAGGTTAGGTGCCACCTACCTGTGTGCAACATAGTGCTCCTGTGCGATGGTGTCACGATGCTGCCATGCCATCTGTTGCAGAAGAGGATCCCTCCACCCGGGGGGGAGCTGTCCACCACCCTCCAACCCATTGCCTCCATTGTCCCCACTACTGTCACCCTCATCAGCCTCGACAACTATCCCACGGTCAATGACCATGTTGCGCAGTATGCAGCAGGCCAGGAATAGGCCACAGGCTTTCGAGGGGCTGTACTGTAGGGCACTGCCAGACCTGTCTAGGCAATGGAACTGTGCCTTCAGAATGCTGAATACACACTCAATGATGTTTTGCATGCTAGCATTCCTCTGCTGGGGATGACAGGCACCGACAGGGGTGAGCAGCCAGGGCCTCAGTGGATAGGTGCTGTCTCCTGTGTGGATAATGACATGGTTAGCCCTTTGGTATCCTTTGTTGTGTCCCTTGCCTGCCCCTGGCACCCTTGCCAGCACTCCCACCCTGCCCTCCCCATCCCATGGCCTGCTCTGCCCATCAGCCCTTGGCCATCCCATACTCACCCACTAGGTGGCCCGTGGGGATGTCCCCACACTCAAACCTGTGGCACAGTGCAGAGCTGTGCCAGATGTGTGCATCATGTGCACTCCCAGGGTGTGTGGCACAGACATTGGTGATGCACCCCTTGGCATCATACACCACCTGTCAGTTGACTCTTGAGAACCTCTTCCTATTGATATAGGCCACACCCTCAGGGCCAGGTGGCTTGTGGATGCCCATGTGGGTGCAGTCAATGGCCCCAATCATGCTAAGGCATACATGCTATGCTGTGGAAGTCTTGCATGGTTGCTGTATGCTTCACCTGTGTGCTGGGGAAATGGATGTATTCTGAAGCACAAGGCAGCACAGTGTTGAGGAACTGTGTGAGGAGGCGTGATGTGACTGACTGGGTTATGCCTGAGGTGTCCCCTGTTGGTCTCTGGAAGGTGCCCGTGGTGAGCAGACACATGACAGCTGTCACCTTAGTCTCCACAGACATTGCGTGGTTCTATTTTGCGGGTGCCTGCATCTCCTCACTGCACATCTCACAGAGCTGCCTCAGAATGGCCCTGTTCAGGCAGTATCATTCCATAATCTCCATGTTGGAGTAGTTCTCAAAGGTGGTGTGGGTACGGTATCACCTGTTCTGGGCATACCTCTGATGGGCCCTTCCTCAGCCACATCACTGTTCCTCCTGCCCCCTCACACCCCTCATTATGGCCTCCATCAGGAAGGGCGCACTATCCATGGCCCCTGATATCCTGTCTCCCCTGGGCAGTCAGCTGCTGTGGGCTGTGTGCCACCCTGGTGCACTGCCTGGCACTGTGCCTGCCTGTCCCTCTCACTCTCTCTGCCCCTGACTCTCTCTCCACTGCCACCTGAGTCCCTCTCCCTCTGTGGCTGCCTGTGTCAGTCTCTTTGTATCTCACTCATTCTGTCTCTCTTGATCGGTCTTTCTGTCTGTCCTTCCTTTCTTCTTTCTATGTTTTGCCACTATCTCTCTCTCCCTCTCACCGGGTGCAAGTGCTGCCTGTGTGCTTGCACCCTGTATTTATAGGCTCAAGTCTGCTCAGCGCATCCTGGTTTTGCTCCGCACTTGCACCATGTTTCCACAGTTGAATATTGCACTGCGCCGGATATTCATGGACACGCCCCCTGCTCTTGCACCTGCATTCATTATAGCTGCACATTGGCACAATGGGATTTGCGCTACGCAATGACTCCCACTGAATATCACTCCTTGACGCATGTCCACACTTGCACCAGTGCAACTCAGTTGCACCACATGCAACTGCTTTGATATCCCAGCCCTAGAGTAGAATGCCAGTTATTGAAACCAGCTGGCCAACATCAATTTTGTTCGGATAATCAGAAGTTTGGTTTACTGAGATGGCATATTTTTACATGCCCTGCAGCAGAGTAGTCAGTAGATTTGTGTTGTGATTGCCTTAACAGAGCATCTAGCAGGTATGGTGCTGTATGTATTCACTTATCAGTTAAATACAGTCAGACTTGATTAATCCATAAGCATTTGTGTTAGCCAAATTTTCTACATAATAAAAATCTATGTCTTAACCAGACATTGACCAGATAATGATTTTTTTTAAAGATTTCAGATTTATTACTGTAAAAACATTTACTTTTCTAAGTACAATGCAAAACATATATGTACTGTATATTTGAAAAAAAAGCACCAATATTTTATAGGAGAAATTTAAATCTTATCACTACAGCAGTGTTTATTGGGAGCAGAACGAGGACTCCCAGCTTGACAGCTACTTTGAGGACAATTCCAGTCTGTTTAATTATTTTCAGTAAATAAGGAGAACTGCTGCTTTAAAGACCGGGACCAGGAAAGGCTTGACAGCTAGACGGGTAGCAGAACCATGGGGTAGGGCAGATTTAATAAGAACAATCGGTGCACTGTAACTCTTGTTTTTTATTTTTATTTTCAGTGCTGCTAACTTCGCCATTTTACCCCTTATTCATACAGGACAAGGACAACTTGAAGACAACTCCAGACTGTTTAAAAATGTTCATTACCTTAAGGAGAACTGCTACTTTAAGGGCCAGGAGAAGCTTGACAGCTAGCTGGGGAGCAGAATGTTGGGAGTCAGTTTCAGTCGTCCGGGAACTGAATGACTCTAAACAACAAGCTAAAACTAAATCTTTTTTTTCTTACAGCAGAACCGGGAGCTGGAACAGGAAGAGGAGTCACAGGACAGACTCTGGAAGAACAGCTGGTGGGGATCGTGGCTCAGTAGAATGTGGACATTTAATTTTTTATTTTTTTATGCTGAACGGGGCTCTTAAATGTCTCCAATGGGGAGTAGGATGGTAGCAGGACACAGCAGAACTAAAAGCAGAATAGGGGACAGACTAAAACTAAATCTTTTTTTTTTTCTTACAGCAGAACCAGGATCAGGAATGGGAAAAGGAGTCACTGGACAGACTTGGGGAGAACAGCTAGTGATCGTGGCTCATTAGAATGCGGCCATTTAAATATTTTTTTAAGCAGAATGGGGCTGTTTAAAACTTTAAGGCAAGGAGCATGGCTAAGCAGAATGGATTTACTGTGTGTAACAAGGGACAAAGAAGTGTGTCCCAATATTTCAGGCTAACCTCGTTTTGGTCTAAAACATAATGTGTTTGTGTAACTAATGTTGACCTATATACTTGAATCATATAAAACTTGTGAAGCCACAAGTCAAACTGAGCCACACGTTGCAATATTAAGGTGCCTTTTGATATTTGTATTGACCATGTGAGTAATAGAAAACAGGTGTCTTAAGTGTCTGCAAGGCAGAAATACAGGGATAGAGTTCAAATTATCCTTTGACTATTTTTAGTGTTTGTCATTATGTGGACAGACCAAAATGCTTGTGTGCACATTCTTAAGTCCAAATCTATTTCCTCCTCCTAGACCTTGGTAACTGGTAATGACAACTATTACTAGCCTTATATAGTAATACAATTTACACTATCTATACATTTGTGCTTACCAAGGATTAGCTCATACATATACTAAAAAGAGAATTGCCTTTTAAGTTGATGTTTGTATTTGTTTTGAACCAATCATAGACAACCATAGAAACTGATAATACTGTCTTCCACTATATAAGTAAGCCACCATACACTGTTAGTTTGAAGAATGAAGAATGAAGGATGTACCACTTGTAATCTCTCACTGTGATTATTGTAATAATCATTAAATTCTTCCGCCATCAGCCTCATCTCCGTTCGTCTCCTTTCTAAGTATCTGTAATTGATAATTTACTAACTGTAATTTTTTTCACAACGCTACACTGTGGCTTTGTTTTCTGTTGCATCGCTGAGGTAACACGCTAGAGGGGATTAAGAGTGCTTACGATTAACACCAAGTTGAAAACCTGTTAGCAATTCCACCTGAGCACAATAAAAAAAATGGATTAAGGAGGTCACAGTGAATAGGAATTAATTGGACTAGTTAAAGACAAATGCAAACGGATTTGGATTCTCAGTTTTACGTATTAAAGAGGTAATTAACATGAGATAAAATCCGTTTGCATGGTGTCTCATTCAGAAAGTCAGACATACGGACTAATGAGGCACGGATAAACCAGGTCTGACTGTATATACTTTTTTACCTGTATGTAGCCACACATCTGATCCTGATATACTGATATACTGATATACTGTAATCTAGAGTTACCCATTTTACATCTTTTGTTATGCAAACCAGTCCAGCTCATCCATGTTACTGAGATGTCTTCCCTTCCTCTCTCGTCCTCCACTTAGCCATTTGTTTCATTACCATCATGCAGTCCACTCTGATTATAATGAAACATTGTCCAAACCACCCCTCTGCAAATATCAAAACCACACTGACCCATTCAGGCATTTTTGCCACAAAATACAATCCAGCTTACCTGCTTGAAGAAAGCTCAGCAGTCAGCAGTTAACTTTTATCAATTACGTTAACCATAACTATATCTTATGTCTTTTACATAATCACACACTACCAAAAACTAACATTAACACAGCACATCTTACTCTTTTTGCTGACTGACTCCTCCAATTAAGAAAACTTTCAAACGCCATCTCCACCATCTTAGTGAAAGCAGACATTCTACTGCATTTGCAGATGGAAGATAGGATAGGCAGGAGTGAGGGAAAACTTGAAAGTAGGTTGAAAGTCAAAAACATCTGGGAGCAGTCAAAATGGTGCAGGGGTTGCATGAGAAGCCCTATAAGGAGAGATTGAGTGATCTCAACATGTACACCCTGTAAGAGATGAGAGTGAGAGGGGATATGATAGAGACCTACGAATACCTCTTGGGTGAACTGGGTGCATGAGGAGAGTCTCTTTCAAAAGAGAAAGAGTACCAGGACCACAGGGCATGCAACAAAGCTGGAGAGGTGGGAGAATTTAACAGGAATGTGAGGAAGGACAACTTCACTGAAAGGGTGATAGACACTTGGAACAGACTGCCAGTAGAGTGGAGAAGTCAAAAATAGTGGGGAGCTTCTAGCATGCATAGGATAGACATAAGGGAATTGTAGTAAATAGGCTGGGAGGGTCACTGGAGACCAGTTATGGTCTGCAGAGACAGATTAGGCATGGAATATCCAACCAGACTAGGTGGGTCAAGCAATCCTTTTCTGCTGACAGATTCTATGTTTCTTTTTAAACAGTAGAACTCCAACTAGTGAAACTGGAAAAATCATGGCAAGAAAGGTATTTCCTGTTATTCAGAGTTATGCTGTACTACTACCGGAACCTTTTTTGCTATCTTTTTATGTTTGCTTGCACGCATGTGCAAGAAACATAGTGCCATCATCCAAGTTTTCCAGAGGTGTGTCAGCCTCTTCCAATTCAGTCAGTGTGTTTGCAGGCGCGGTCGCAGTGCGCCAATCACTGCTCCAGCTGTCTATGACAGCTGAAAAAGCAGTGGCATACAGTTGAAAGGGAGAGCTTAACCTGATGAGCAGAGCTCCCCCTCAACACGCGCATATTGCGTGCTATTACGCTCCCCCCAAGCACATACAGTATAGCCGACGGGATGCCCAATGCCTCATCGGGTCCATGCCGCCCCCCCAAAAAAAAAGCTTTCCTGGTGCCACGCTAGGAGCCCACTCCAGCGTGGCACATGTCCGTATGGCTGACAGGGGTGCCCAATCCCCCATCAGCTCCAGACCCCCAAAACAGCATTACAGCTGCCATGCTGGGAGCCCACCCCAGCATGGCACATGTCCGTATGGCCAATTGGGGTGTTCAATCCCCCGTTGGCTCCAGCCCCCCCAAACAGCCTTACAGCTGCCATGCTGGGAGCCCACCCCAGTGTGGCACTAGCCCGTATGGCCGATGGGGGTACCAGATCCCCCGTCGGCTCCAGCCCCCCCAAACATCCTTTCCAGCTGCCATGCTGGGAGCCCACCCCAGCGTAGCAAACGTCCCGCGTCGTCTTAATAATTAAAAAAAAAAATCTGTAAATTAAAAATGGTGCCTCGCAGTCTCCCTGCCCCCACCTGCACCCATCCACCGTGCACCCTGCCTCCCCACACCCCCCCTCACCCCATACTTACCTCAGGAGTCCGGCACGACGATCTTCGGTGGACCGGGAACACGTCTGCACTCTTCAAAGCCGACCGCGAACTGAGGAAATGCCGGTAAGCTGTATAAGTAATAGATAAGGTTTTTTCAACTTTGCTGCATATCTCAGGCAAAAAATGACTGTTTTTACGAGTGTGCATTGCGCAGTTTCTACGCACGCTCGTAAGTTCACGAATTTTCAATATTTTCACTCCAGATTTTCAACATTGCCATTTTACCACACCTCCTTATGAGTAGTATAGCTGTCATTTTTCACATCTGTATAATGCAATAGACAGGGTTTTTTCAACTTTGATGCATATCTCGGGCAAAAAAAATGACTGTTTTACGAGTGTGCATTACGCAGTTCCTATGCACGCTCATAAGTTCACAAATTTTCAATATTTTCACTCCAGATTTTCAACATTGCCATTTTACCACACCTTCTTATGAGTAGTACAGCTGTCATTTTTCACATCTTACCCAAAACGTGTTTCCGCCCATGCAGCGTACAATGGCGCAGTCGGTGTGTGAAATCAATGTATGGGACAAATTAAGAAAATCACAGTGATGCTGTTCATGAGCAGAGGTCTTAAAATGGCTGTGTTGAAAATTTGGTAAAAAAATTCCTAAAAATGACTGTTTTACGAGCATGCGTTGCACAGTTTCTACGCACGCTTGTAAGTTTGCGAATTTTCAAAGTTTTCACTCCAGATTTTCAACATTGCCATTTTATAATACCTCCTTATGAGCAGTACAGCTGTCATTTTTCACATCTCACCCAAAATGTGTTTCGCCCAGGTAGTGCACAATGGCGCATTCAGTGTGCAAAATTAATGTATGGGACACAGTAAGAAAATCACAGTGACACTGTTTATGAGCAGAGGTCTTAAAATGGCTATGTTGAAAATTTGGTGAAAAAATTCCTAAAAATGACTGTTTTACGAGCATGCTTTGCAGAGTTCCTACGCACACTCGTAAGTTCGCAAATTTTCAATATTTTCACTCCAGATTTTCAACATTGCCATTTTACCACACCTCCTTATGAGCAGTATAGCTGTCATTTTTCACATCTCACCCACAACATGTTTCCACCCATGTAGCGCACAATGGTGCAGTCGGTGTGCGAAATCAATGTATGGGACACATTAAGAAAATCACAGTGACACTGGTCATGAGCAGAGGTCTTAAAATGGCTATGTTGAAAATTTGGTGAAAAAATTCCTAAAAATGACTGTTTTAGGAGCGCACGTTGAGCAGTTGCTACGCACGCTGGCAAGTTTGCGAATTTGTAATATTTGTACACCAGATTTTCAACAGTGCCATTTTACTGCACTTCCTTATGAGCAGTACAGCTACCATTTTTCACATCTCGCCCAAAATTTGTTTCCACACATGTAGCACACAATGGTACAGGCGGTGTGTGAAATCAATGTTTGGGACAGATTAAGAAAATCACAGTGACACTGGTCATGAGCAGAGGTCTTAAAATGGCTATGTTGAAAATTTGGTGACAAAACTCCATAAAATGACTGTGTTACGAGTGAGCATTACGCAGTTTCCATGCACCCTCGTAAGTTCATGAATTTGTAATATTTTCAGTCCAGATTTTCACCAGGTGGCATTTTTCCACCTCCTTATGAACAGTACAGCTGGTCATTTTCCACAACATGGCCGAAATATGTTTTCCACACTTTCAGCACAGAAATGCGTGAGTCGCTGTGGGAAATCATTGTTGGGACAGATAAAGAAACTGACACTGTTCATGATCAGAGGTCCCAAAATGCCTGTGTTAACAATCTGCTGTAAAAAAATCCCCAAACTAGTTACATTATGGGTGTGCGTTGCACAGTTTCTATGCACGCTCGTGACTTCACCAGTTTTTTTTTAAGATTTTCACACCAGATTTTCAACATTGCCATTTTTTACAACTCCCCATGAACAGTACTGCTGTCATTTTTCACATCCTGTTCGGAATGTCTTTGCACCTGTGGTGCCAAATGCCATAGTCTCTGTGCAAAAGCAGTTTTTGGCTAACAAACTGATATGCCACTTTTCATGAGGTGGGGGTCACAAAAAAACCATGTTGAAAATTTGGAGTGAAAATACCAACGAATGCCTGAGGCGTTAGAGTTTCCGACCATAACCCCCCACCCTGTAGAGAATGACAGGCATCAGGGATGTGACTTGGGATTCTTGCCTGCAATGCTCATACCATTCCACCCCCACCCACACCCTGCAGCCAGTGAGAGGCATCAAGGTGTGCCTTGGACTCTTTGGGCCTAAACGTTACCCCATTCTCCTTTACCGCACCCATCTCACAGTATTTCCGGATGGAATGGGGTGCGCATTAGAGCCAAAGACCCCAAGGCACACCATGACACTTGTCAGTGTCTGCAGGGTAGGGTGTGGTGAAAGGGCATGGTCGTTATGCCTGATGACCCAAAGGCACACTCCAATGCCTGTCACTCTCTGCAGGGTGGTGGTGGGATTGGCTTCAGTTCAATACTTCGCTGCCATTCCTATTATGCAGCTCTGTAACTTCTACACTACCAATGCCAATGCCAGCAAGCAAACATTCAGCATTGACAAATGCTTGTTATGTCCTTGGTTTTGGTTCCTAACTCCTAATGATTTGTACAGGCTGTTTCTATTTTGTGTCTCTGTAGCACATTAACTTGACTACCATTGCTCTGTTTTTCTTTAATTGCTGCTTTTGAGCCTTATTATTTAAACTATTTATTGCTTTCTATGCTATATATTATTTATTTAGCAGTATTTATTATTGTTATTACATGTTGTATTGTTCTGTATATTGATCTCCTCCAACTATGTATTTTTATTTATTGATTTTTGTTTTAAATGCTGTCCTTCAGGGGGCGTGGCTTGGAGCTCAATAAGTATGGCAGCTTAGATCTGCAGCTCTTCTACTCTAGCACTAATCCGGCTCAAAATACAACTTTACCTGCCTTGCAACTCTTACATCCCATATATACAGAAAGGGCTGGACTCACTGAACCTGGAGAGGTAACTTTCCTTTCTGGGTTCCAAAAATAGCTGGTGCTGCCGGTGTCTCTCCTTTTCATCGCAGACAGGGCCTGGGGGATAGGCTTGAGCCTCGGGATGGCAGTGGTTGCTATCATGAGGGAAGACCCCAACCTGCTGGAAATAGGAAATGCTGGAACTTGCAGCCCAGCGCGATTTCTCTGACACTGTAATGCTGTCTCAGCAAACTAATGTAATGGAGCAGCATCTTGTGCACAGTTAGGACATTATCCACTGCATGGACGCAAAGCTTTGAGATGAGGATAAAGTGCTTCACATGCTGTGGAGCTGCATTGAAGATCTGGAAAACTGCAGCCGATGCAACAACCTCAGTCTGGTCAGTTTTCCAGAGGGATGCGAGGGCCATGACTGCATCGTCTTCCTGCAGAAGGCACTACTAAACATTCTGGGCTGGCAGGACCCCGGTGTGCTTGAAATCAACTGGGCCCACAGATCCTTGGCCCCTAAACCACCACTGGGGAGCAGACCCCATCCAATCCTGGCCCGTTTCTTCAGATTCAGAGACAGAGAGTCAATCATACAGGGGGCCAGGGCCAAAACTACCTTGCATTGGAATGGGAAGCTCATACAGATATTTCCCAACTGCTCCTAGGAATTATCCACCTGCAGGTGTGCCTTCATCTTTAAAAAGGAAGGCCCACACTGCGGCTGGATTAGAGTACTCCCTCCTGTACCGAGTAACACTGAGGGTCCTAGACAATAAGACCCCCAGGCATTTTGATATCTCTATAGCAGTGGAACAGTTCCTGGTGCAGCATGCTACAAAACACAACCGGAGCAGAGAGAATGTTTCCCCTCCTAAGGCCCACTAGCAGGACAAGCCAGGCCGCATGGATTGTACCTCCTGAGAGGCTTACACACAGATACCAGCTCTAGTGCTGCCCAGGCAAAGCAATGCTAAATCCCCAAAGACAGATCCTGGGATGCAAGCCCCAAAAACCCAACTCCAAAACTGGCAAAGAAAACCTCCTGAGGGCACACACCTCAACAAGGCCCCTAGGCTGCGATCTTGTAGCTGCAGCAGCAGCGGCAGCAGATATTGTTAAGAAAAATCCATTAAGGCCTCCAATCACCCTTCTGTTTCCAACCAATTCCTGGCCTTGAGGGACTTGCCGGATGATGGCCCTCCCCTTGGGATACCCCTTGAAATGTCCCTGGAGACCGAAACCAGTGGGGAGGTGAGGGAGAAGACTCCATGTCCAGGGCAGAAGTGTCTGAAGTACAGCTGGAGGCCTGGGGAGGGCACGAGAACCAGAAGGTCAGAGGTGTGCAGCAGGAACATGGTCCAAACACCCAACTAAAAGAAGCCACACCTGAGGAAGCAGTGATTGAACTTTCTTTTGTTAAAATGAAAGTTGACCCCCTCAATAGTACAGGATTTCTGGTGCACTGGGCAGCTTTTACAGGTATAGTGGGTGAGGGGGAGACTAGTTTAATGCTCAAAGCCTGTAGAGCCATCTTCCCCCTCTTCACAGTAGAATGCAGAGTGCCCAGGTTGGGCGTTGCCATCTTGCTGTAAGGCAGCGGTCCAGGCTCTTAAAGCCATAGTACCAGTTAATTAAATGTATATAGTTGGCAGATTTTTCTTTCTCCATCGACTGCATGATCCACAATTTCAGGTTTTTGCCACAGAGTACCACTCTAATGTTTAAGGGGTTGGATAAGAAATGGCCCAGGTCACTCATGGAGGACCAGAAAAGGAAGGGGAGGAAAGAATAGTCTAAGGGGTGTTTCCCACCCGTATGCAAACCATGCAATCTACTGAGGGCTGGCAAACTCCACTGCTGGCATAAGACTCCACCCTAGATAAGCAGCAGGGGTACCATAACAAACAGAGTCCATGAACAGGAAAAACCCATGAGGGCCTTCTCTTGCTATGCAACCCCATGAAAATAGTGTGATGGGGGGAGACAGGGAAAGTACAGATGTAGGGTAGCAGTACAATGAAGCTACCAAGCTGTTAATGCATACATCACCCCAGCAACTGACATCCCCATCTGGGCTAGTCGTAGCCATTGGACAGGATGTCAGCTGGTCTATCAAATGTCACTGGGGGGTTAGACATACCCACTACCCCAATACCAGTCAGTGGGGGGGGGTATCCTACTGGCAGAGGGATCATATAAGTCTTTATAAAGGTGATGGTTATTTTGTAAATGGTATTGGGATGCTCTCACTGGTATGTAGGGGGGCTGACACCAAGGGGAGCAATGTAGAGATATGCCCTACTAGGGTGAAAGAACTGTACACAGGACTCAGATGCATTGGACCATGGGGAGATGTCCCCCTGATATATGTATTTATTTATTTTTGTAAAGATGGAGGTTAGTACGGTATCATGGAATGTGAGAGGGCTCAAATCCCTTATAAAGAGGTAAAAGGTTCTTCTCCATCTTAGAGGAATGGGCCTCCTCATAGCATTCCTACAGAGACCAAGCTTTGACCTGGGGAGGCCCTTAAATTATGTGAAGGGTGGGTGGGGGAGTAGCTGTATGATACTACCCCATCATGCAAACGAGGGGTTTCCATTGTCCTCCATAAAGACTTGGGGTGGAAAATGAGTCACCACAAATCAGATAAAGAAGGGCGCTGGATCATGGCAGAACTCACCACCACCCAGAGGCCCTTAATCCTCCTGAATATATATGCCCCCAACCAAGATGCCCCTGAGTTCTTTCATCAGGTTAATCAGGATCTTACTGTATTTAATGCTCACAAATGCCAGGTGGTGGGGGAGACTTTAATCTCACCCTGGACCATACTATTGATAGAAGCAGGGGTAACGAGGAGCCCCACAGATGGGTGGTTAGGGCCACTAAAAAGTATGTTGGTGAACACTCTCTCCTGGACATCTGGTGGACCGAGCACCCTGGAGCTAGGGACTACACATGTTTCTCGGTAGTGCAAGGCACTGCTAGCTGGCTTGATATAGGGATGTTATCCAGCTCTACATATGGGTTGGTCACCAAGATCCTCTCACACCCAGTGGTGATCTCTGATCATGTGCCACTAGAGTTGAAACTGAACTGGGGTCCTGAAGACACAAACATCTCCTTGGGGAGGTTGGATATCTTCCTGTTGGAGGACATCCAGTTTCGGGAATGGCACTTGACTGAGGTCAAAGAGTATTGGTACTACAATGATAATGGTGAAGTCTCTGACTCTACCCTGTGGGAGACTTTCAAGACCACCATAAGGGGGAGAATCACTGCTTATGCCACAGCCAGAAGGAAAAAGAGAGAAGCTGAACAAGCCAGACTTGATTGCACCTTGGCAGCTCTAGAAACACAATACAAAAATTTTGGGAACAGAGACCCACCCCGAGTCCTTATGGCCCAACTCACTAGCACAAGACTGCAACTAAACCCCCACCTGACCAGGCAGGCTGAATTCCAAATCTGGAACATCAATCACTCTTATTAGGAGGGGGAGGAAACATGCAAGTTACTGGCCTGCTGTCTGAAATGCAGATAGGTGGCTAGAATCATTCTGGCCCTGAATGATGTGGGGGTAAGACAGCTTATTCCTCATCTACCATCAATGCAAACATGGCCAAATACTGTGAGACTCTTTACTCCTCACCCTCCCCACTGGAGAAGGGGAAGATATAACCCTTTCTAGCTAACCTCTCCATACCCCATCTGGGACTCATATTGGCGGTAAAATTGGAAGAACCTCTAACAGAGGAGGAGGCGATCACAACAGCTATAAGGACCATGACTCCAAGGAAATTTCCTGGCAAAGACTGGCACCCAATAGACTTCTACCAGGTTGCAGGAATAGGGCTTTCACCATATCTCCTCAAGGCCTTTACCCACTCCATGGAAGCGCACTGCCTCCCCACAACCCTCAGAGAGGAGGTTATCACAGTCCTACCAAAAAAGGGTAAAGACCCCCCTGGCCACAAGTAGTTACAGACCAATCTCCTTCATTAGTGTGGATGCCAAGGTTTTGGTGAAAGTTCTAGTGTGGTGCCTAGAGAAGTTACTCCCTGAGCTGATACATCCGGCACAAGCAGGCTTCATCAAGGGGAGATTGAGCTTGGACCACCACAGAACCCTGACCACAATTATATGCTCTTCCAAAACATCTCTAGACCCAGCAGTGGCACTGGCGGTTGATTTCAAAAAAGCCTTCAACAGAGTTGAATGGCCCTTTTTAATGTGGGAGCTCAAGGAGATGGGGATAGGGGACATCTTCAGAGCCTGGGTGCAGTTACTGTATACGTCCCCCTGTGGCCTCAGTTCTCATGAACAAGATGGTATCCTCTCCCTTCCTGTTGTTCAGAGGCACCAGGCAGGGCTGCCCTCTGTCACCACTGCTGTTTGTCATGGGGATAGAGCCTCTTGCAATAGCTATCAGAGAAGCCAAAGGGATACCGGGGTTGGGGTGGGCAAAGACACCCATAAATTCTTTCTCTATGCAGATGATCTCTTGATCACCACAACATACACCTCCCTGGTCATTCAAGAAATTCTCCAGCTGCTAGATAGATTCAACTCTGCCTCAGGCCTTAATGTCAGTCAGACAAAGACAGAGGTATTACCCCTGAATGCCACCAGTAGAAATCAGCATTTTACCTCCCAGAGCCTAAAATGGTCTGCAGAGGGTATAAAGTACCTAGTGGTGGTGATTCACCCAAACTTGACCATCACCCATAGGGCCAATTTCGGGGCCCTGCTGTCCACCATCAGAGAGGACATAGACAGATGAAACCTCTGAAGCTATCGTTTGCAGGGAAAATCGATTCCATCAAACTCATGCTAGCAAACAAAATTCTTTACCTCTTGGCCCATATCTCCATGGACATCCCTCAGAAATGGTTTCAGAAGACTGATACCCAGATAGGTGAGTTCCTATAGGAGGGCCACCCTCCACGCTTCAGTCAACAAAAGTTGAGACAGTACTAGAGTGGGGATGGGGACTACCCTGGTTCCAGGGATACCACCTGGCATTTACCACTGCACAAATGGTTAAATAGTTCACATATCAGCAGGAGACCTCCCAGCTATCGGTAGGTCTCGAATCAAAGATCATTGGATCCCCATCTCCAGCAACAGTGCTATATTCAGGGGGATGGGACACACAAAAATGCCCTCCTTTAGTATTGCTGACTATTAAGTCCTGGAGGAAAGTACATAGACCTCTGCAAGCCCTTCCAACCCCATGGATGCACATGCCACTTTGGGCAAATCCGATGGTAACCATAGCCAAGAACCCTGTCAACTGGAGAATATGGGAAGCACAAGGCATTGGCCTGGTCAGTGACCTACCAGTACCTGGTACTCCTGTAGTAGACACCTTTCAGGCCCTGAGGAAGAAATACAACCTACCCTCACATCATTTTTGGGGGTCTCTCCAGATTAGAGATGCAATCAAGAGCAAAGCAATGACAGATTCTTTGCACAACCCCAATAGAATGGTACCCCCACTCACAACTTGGCCGAAACTTCACAAGGGAAGAGCCAGTTGGATATACTGGGCCCTAAAAGATGCCCAATCAGACTCATCCAAACAGGCCAAAACCCGATGGGAGTTGGATCTAGGCCTCCAGATTTCAGACAGGCAGTGTGCCCATTGCTGGTATAGGACCCACCAGGCCTGCAGTGATGGGAGGGCATGCCTGATCATGAACAAGACTATACATAGATGGTACTACACCCCTGTAAAACTTCAAAGGCTGGGATGACTGTCAACTGATACCTGTTGGAGATGAGGGCAAGAGGGGGCACACCTCTACCACATCTTATGGACATGTCCCCATGTCAGAGGATTCTGGGACCAGGTCATTGCTATGTTGCAGGATGTTCTTCCTGATACTAGGATAGACCCTCCTCTGCTCCTGTTGAGATGTGCCCCTGAAGGCACCAATAGGACAGACCCTAGGGCCTTCTGGCTTACCTCATTGGGGGCGGTGGCCAAAAAGCTTCTGCTTATGAGATGGCACACCATAGAAAGCCCTACCCTGGCTGAGCTGTTGCACTCCTTAGCCTAAGTGGCCACCTATGAGAGACTATCCAACTTTGCACAAGACTCCATACCCAAATACAACCAGATTTGGGGTCTATTCATTAGCTCACAATACTGCCATCAGGCCCCTTGATCCCCCAGACCTGTTGGACATCCCCCAATTTTCTCCCATTACAGATATTCCCACTGATTCATACTACAGTCTGAGCTAGGTTTTGCTCTGAATGTCACTGCAAGGTTACCCTGAACCCTTCCATGGTGCCTGAACTGTTATTAACCATGAACAGGTTATTAACAGTGTTATACAATAGTTAGTTTGTTAATTTTATCATCTGTAGTGCTTTATACAGCAATATTGTGTATCTTGGCCCTTTGCACATGGTCCTCTTTTTATGGCATAATTCTTGCTAACTGTTGTTGTATGTTTTGAAATACAATAAAAAAAATGTCCTTTAGGAAATACACACTAAGCCTCAAGCAGTTTGCATAGACCCCCTTGCGTCCACATAGGATGGGTAGGACTGGTACAGACTGGAATGGGTCTAGGCTCTTTTTCTTCCTCCAAAATCTATGTTTTCTATGCTTTAATTTTCAGGTGTGTCCTAGGGGAAGAATAAATTGGAGAGATGCAGTTACTGAAGTACTGCAGATGCAGTAGATAAGAGCACAGTAATGAATATACATATGGGATCTTCTCAAAATTCCACTTTTAATAGAAGGTGCAAGGTAATTGAGCAACATCTTGGTTCAGAGGGGTACTGGAAAAAGGAAACTGAACAACAACTGGACCAAGCAAAACTGATTTCAAGAGAGGATTAGCTCAAACCCAGGAACTAGAACAATTCTAACAGAATACCAGTGGTGGTGACATACCATCCTTGATTATCCCTCTACAGTACATGATTAAGAAACATCACCACCTGCTTCAACAGTACTCACAAACTGGAATGGCTTTCTACTCTCCTCTTTATCTTGCATTCTGTAGATGAAACAATAAAACAATGCACTGCTCCAAGCAATCCTTTCCCGTCTCAACTCCACAGCTTACACTCCATGTTGCTTCAAATGCAAATCTAAGGCTGTGTTTACACTCCACAAGTGGGGTGTAATCAGTGTCACTTTGCTCTGATGACAGTCAGCACCTAGCTGTTTAGAGAGACAATGGTGTACAACACGTTTAAAGAGAAAGAGCAGCCTCCTTCCAGTCTTCCACATCTGTTTCAAACTGGTGTCACTGCATGCAATCTCTTGGGTTTGGTTGTGCACCTCCTCCATTCTGGAACTCATCCTGAGAGGAATCCCCTGGTGCATTCTGTCACTGATTTCCCTTTAGGCTGTGATATGTGATTTGCACAGTTTACATTAAAACTGAAGAGACCCACACTGGTTCAGCTCATCAATCTGGGAGAGGAGCAGAGGAGCCAACTAAATCTGATGCTTTGACAATTCACCGTCACAAATGTGCACCAGTGTTGATCGCCAAACCACTCACACCAGTGTAGTAAGGCTGAGTCTAAATTAGGTTCTTGAGATGCTCCAGTTCTCAGTACCTGAGAGAAAATGAGTTTCCAGAGTCACACTGCAAAAGCTTGCTACAAGATCAGAGAAACAGGGACTGTGCGGAAAAACAAGTGACTCACCTAATCAACTGTAAGGTACAGTATGTAGATTGACGTTGGTCAAAGAACATGTAAGGAAATACTTTAGCCATCACAAATATTCCATCTAAAAAAAGATGGACACAACTATCTGTAAGTATTATAATCCATTAGGCCACTGCCATCTTCACACCTGCCATTCAGAAACTTGGAGATTGGGGGGGGGGGGGCAACATGGTGCTAGTGACATGAGCATGTAAATAAATAAACCTCTCCCTCTGTTCATGCTTCAAATCTGATTTGAGCCTTTTTTATTTATCTTTTAATGTTGCTTAGAAATTTAAGGGATAATAAAATCTCTTTATTGGTGATAATAATCCAGCTCTGATATTGTAAGACATAAACACAAGCAAAAACTATTAGAGAAGAAGTGAAGTCTGATATCCTTACAAAAGCGGCATTCCATTACATCCAAGGCTCAATCAGTGAAGGGGATATGGGCTTTTTTGCCCAAAAGCAGTAAACAGGAATAAAGATGACATGGAATTAGCCAACACTAACTCCAACACTAGAGAAACCCCTTCTACATAGAAAGAAATGTACTGAAAGGAATATTATAACAGTCGTTGGAAAGCCCACGGTTGCAGCTTGAGTTGGCAATGCTAATACAACTTGTAAAGCTTCTGTGTGTTTCATTCAAGCAACAGCAAGCAAAGATATTGATTGCTGGCTGCTAATTCTTCTGGCTCCCCTAACTCATTCAATGAAATGGACACAGCAGCAGCAGAAGTGGCACCCTGCTTGATTTCTGATTTTTCCCAGCTGCATTGTCTCTTCTCCATGGCTAACACTCTGCAGCAATTGCAGCAGGCTGTTTTTAATCCCCACTTACCTGCCACAATAAAGTTGGCATTTTTTTCTGCCATTCCTTCTACACCATGTCAATTTTCCAAATGGCCTCTGAATCAGCGTCCCAGACTCAGCCTAATTCCAAAAAGGCTTCCGGTAGTCACCAGTGATTCTTCCTCCTCTATGGAAACAAGTACATCCTATGATCTTGAGGGAAGCTGTAGTCCATATAAATTACCCACGGGCTATGCCACCCCTTGTATGAGTGACCATGAAATGTGAGTGTCACAAAGCAGGAGTGTGACATCTGACCAAGTGGTATCTGCAAGGCATCAAAGGAGGAGTGTGGTGTCTGACCAAGCAGCTCTGCAGGGCGTTGAAGCAGGAGTGTAGCGACTGACCAAGTGGTGTCTGCAGAACATCCACAGGTGTGACTGCAGACTGCAGGCTATGCTGGTCAAAGCACAGTAGGTGACTGCATAACACGTTAGGTATGTCTAGCTAGTGCAGGGGACTAAGTCTGCCTATCCAACACAGGAGTGCAAGCCAGCAGAAAATAGTGGATTGTGGCACATCCCTATCTAGGGTCAGCCTAATTTAGGAATTAGTAACAGAAAGCAATTCAGTAGGATAGCAAGACAGCTAAAAGCTAACCAGGGAGGATGTGGGATCCTAGGAAATGGCACAGACAACAGAACAATTGGGAAATATGGAAAAGGGGGGGTTGGAATAGATGGGGCATGGGGTGAAGGAAGGGTGTTCAGCAGAAATGGATGTAGGGCCACTATCTTTCTAGGAACAATGTGGAAAGTAGGGGGTTGTCCAGTACTGCTGTCCTCTACTGGGTGGGAGGGGGGTCCCTATCCCACGACATTAATGACACCCTGTGGTGACTGAGTACATTGCAGTCAGGGACCAGCAATCAGGGGGAATGTCAGACGACCACCCTGCAGGCATGCGTGGGTGCAATCACATCGCATGCTGGATGGCATTGCATGTCTCTCATTGGGAGGAACAGAAAATGTGGAAAAGCCCTGGCTCCTAGTAAGCAAAGGAAGGTCCAGTGGCCAGCCCCCATGCCCAATGTCAGGCCTTCCAGCCTGCTCCTGTACTCCCTCCCTGCCCTGGTTGCTCCACTAGATTCTAGATAGAGTGCCAGGTAGGAGTAGGTGGTCCCACCCCGGGGGGCTCAGAGCCAGGGTGTCAGGTGGCCAGGAACAGTGGAGCAGAGGTGGGCCCATACTAGGCAGGTCTGGGGACTTCAGGTGGGTGAGTACAAGGCCGACCCAGTGACCTCTCTGGAGAGAGTCCAGGAGCCAGAGAGAAGGGGCATAAAGAAAGTTGCAAAAAAAAAGAATAAAAGAGGGTGACAGGAGAAAGGAGAGAGGGTTGTTATCCCGGGAGATTCAATACTGAAGGATGTGAGATAGGGAGGTAAGGGAGAAAGAGCTAGATGCAGGTGGGCTGAGTGTATGCCAGGCATGATAGGGGGGAGAGAGGGGCCTTTTGTACATAAATGTGTAGGGCAGAACTGTGAGAAACTTCATGTTACAGTATACCTGGGTAAAAATGACCTTGTAGAGAGTGAGGTATGATGCAGGAGAGGCTTAGGGAGGTAGGGAAAATCTGCAGCGAGGCAGGAAGGTCAGTAGCTTTCTCTGAAGTACTCCCAGTCCCTCGGGCTAGTACTGTATGAAAACAGAAAACTGAGAAAATTAACAGTTGGTTAAGGGGGTGTTGCAAGTCCAATAAGTATGGGCTGGTGGGGGGGGGTAGGACTTGGGATAATAAGGACCTAAATGCACCAGATAGACTGCATTTAAGTAGAGGGCATCAGGGTCTGAAATTATAAACTGGAGGATTATTTGTCAACAAACCTTAGTTTAAACTGAAGAGGGGGTCAATAAGATGTGCTGCAACTGTAGTCACCAGGTGTGGGAGACCAATGTGCCTCTCCCCCGTTGAGTCACCAGATGAAGTAAGGGCGAAGGACAGAGGTGAGGGAGTGGGAATGTAGGAAGGGGAGAGACAAAAAGGGTTGGTCAGTGGTAATGGTGTACAGGGTCAACGTGGAAGGTGGTGTCCTTAAATGCAAGGAGTCTGGCAAACAAGATGGCAGATCTTCCAGTGCTGATGGCTGAGGGAGAGGTGGATGTAGTGGCCATCACAGAGACATGGAACACCCAATACCATGACTGGGACCTCGTGATCCCTGGGTATAGCATTTACCAGAAGGTCAGAGAGAAGGGGAGAGGGGGAGGTGTAGATTTATTCGTGAAGGAAGGGATCATATGCACCAGGGAGGAGGAGGAGGCTGAGAGTAAGACCGAAGCCTTGCTGGTACAGCTTCAAAACACCAAGGAGAGAAAGGCTAACATGGGGGTGGCTTACAGACCACCTTCACAGGACAAGGAGTTGGACAGAAACTGGGGAAGTGGATTAGAACATTATGTAGTAGGGGAAAAGTAGTCATAACGTGATTTCAACCTGCCTGAAGTTGACTGGTGCTCCCCGGCTATCTCCTGCTCCAGAGAACAGTTTCTTGCTGCAGGAAGCCACACAGCCAACCAGAGATAGAGTCATACTGGATCTAGTGCTGTCAGATGGTGAGCTTATCCAAGAAGTAGTAGTTGAGGACCCTCTTACAGGCAGTGACCACCGCACAATGTGGTTCTACCTATATATGGGCAAGGAAACAGCCAGGACTAAGATGAGGGTAGTGGTCTTTAAGAAGGCAGACTTTGCTAAGATGGGTGAAATCCTAGAGGGGTACCTTTCCAAAATCAGTCTGGAGATGGAAGTGAAGCAGAAATGGTCCATTGTTAAGTTGGGTCTGATTGAGGCAACTAGCACGTATACAAAGGCACAGAGCAATAAAGCCAGGATCAGAAAAACAAGCTGGTTTTGCAAAGAGGTGGTAGCAAAAGTGAAGAAAAAGAGAGCAACCTTTTGTAAGTACAAATGCACTCGGAAAAATGAAGACTGGGAGTATTACTTAGCGAAGTCAAGAAAGGCAACCAGAATGGTCAGGGCAGCAAAGGCTACAAGGAAACTAAAGCTAGCACAGGGGATGAGGGAAGGGGAAAAGGACTTTTTTAGGTATGTAAGGAAGAAAAGGAGTAGCAAAGATGGGATTGTCAGATTAAAGGGGGAGATGGGTGGAAAGTAGTGAGGAACAGGTGGAGGCACTGAATGAATACTTCAGATCAGTTTTCACTTGAGAGAAGGATGGACCTAAGCCACAGGGAAGAATAAGGGTTCAGAATTGGAGGGGTGGTGAAACAGATGGAGCTATCCAGGAGGACAAGGTTTTAAAGGGCCTTAGGGCCCTTAGGGTGGACAAAGCTCCTGGACCACATGGCGTATGCCCAAGAGTTCTGAGAGAATTGGCAGAAGTCCTGGCTAGCCTACTGGCAGACCTGTTTAACACCTGGCTAGAGACACGGTGCATGCCTCAAGACTGGAGAATGGCACATGTGGTACCTCTCCACAAGAGTAGACCTATGGAGGAACCACGTAATTACAGACCAGTCAGCCTTATCTCCATTGTAGGCAAATTAATGGAGACCATACTTAAGGAGAGAGTAGCTGACTTCTGGAGGTTAATGGTCTCCAGAATGAAAGGCAACATGGGTTTGTCTTGAAGAGATCCTGCCAGACCAACCTGGCAGACTTTTTTGATTGAGTGACAGGATTAGTGGACAAGGGCCAGGTGGTTGATGTCCTGTATCTGGACTTTAGCAAAGCCTTCTACTCTGTGCCACATCAGAGACTGCTCAGTGAACCAAAGGACATGAGAGTTGGGGAGAAGTTGGCAGGGTGGGTCAGGAGCTGGCTATGAGACAGAAACCAGAAGGTGTTAGTGGGGGGGGGAGCTGTCAAAACCTAGGCCTATGACCAGTGAGATCCCTCAGGGTTCAGTGCTTGCATCAGTATTGTTTAATACCCTTATTAGTGACATAGTAGATGGGTTCAAAAGTAAAATCTGCCTCTTCGCAGATGATGCTAAGCTCTGTGGGAGAGTCGACACATAGGAGAGGAGATAGGAGTTCAGGGAGGACCTGGCTAGGCTACAGAAATGGTCAGGTATCTGGAAGCTTGGGTTCAACCCCAAGAAGTGCATTGTTGTGCATCTGGGAGCTAAGAACCCAGGAGCCAGTTACTGGATGGAAGGGGTAGAGGTATCCAGTTCCAAGGAGGAAAAAGACTTTGGGGTAATCATCACAAGGGATCTGAGGCACACTGGGTATTGCCATTAAGCAGCAGCCAAAGCAAACAGGATGCTGGGATGCATCGCTGAGCAATCACCTACAGGCCCTTGGTGATCCCGGTTCCATGTCATATCAGTGACTGCAGAACAGCGACCTGTGAAGAGGGTGCAAATCCCGCAGTGCGAGAACAGGGAACAAAGTCTTTTTTTGTGGGGGGCTTTGCCATCTGCACCACCCCTTGTGGGGGGCTTTGCCCCCCACACACCCATTTATTTAAGATTCCAACTCTGGGGAGGCATACTTTTGGGATGGGGAGAACCACCGGTCACCCAGAAGTGTTGGCGCTGTTGTTCCATCACCCTCTTCACAGGTCACCATTCCACAGTCGCTGTACTGACAGGCTACCGTGAGCCTGCACTTGGAGTACTCTGTGCAGTTTTGGTGTCCATATCTGAAAAAGGACACAAAACTATTGGAGGGGTACAGTGCAGGGCAACTAAGATGATCCATGACCTGGGGGACAAATCATATGATGAGAGGCTGTGAGAGTTCAATATGTATTCCCTGGAAGACAGAAGAGAGAGAGAGGACAGGATCAAAACCCTCAAGTACCTTAAAGGTATGAACATGGTTAGAATGGAGGGCATTTTCAATCTCAGGGGGAATGGGTCCACTAGGGGACACAGTCTAAAATTAGTAGGGGGACGATTCAAAAGGAAATGAGAAGGCACTTTTTGACAGAAAGAGTGGTGTCCAAGTAGCATGAACTGCCAGAGGAGGTGGTATAATTGAAAACAGTGGACAGCTTTAAGAGGGGGTGGGACAGGGCGAAAGGGAGAGTCATAACAAGTGGGAAGATGAGTAGAGGGGATGAGAGTGGGAGGGATGAAAACTCCATGTGGAAAATGGGGGCTGTTCCAGTAAATCTGAGAGCTCCACATTCGAGCAGACTAGATAGACTGAAATGGATTGTTTCTGCTGATGTTTTTGTATGTTCATATGTTTGTATGTCATGCTGAAAGTACAACATTAATGAGAGAGATAGAGAAAGAGAGAGACTGAAAATGGATTGTGCTGGCAACACAATGGACACTATGCATGAAGGTGTGGAGGGGCTACGCACCGCATTACTTACGTGCATAACCATCAGCACCCAGTGCACCCCTCCCATGCGGGATGCACAAATGGAGGTGTGCAGACCATCCGCACCCGATCCCCCACATCTGCAGACAACACCGTGGGGGGGGGGTATTCCGGGGGCATGCCAATATTATGTGGTATTCATTAAACCACGAAGTGCTGGCTGCATTGGTGTGGATGGTGGTGCAGGGTACATCTGGGTAGACCCTGCCATAACCCTTGGCATGACCCCAAGGACTCCAGATGCCAGGGGACCTGGATAGTGCTCTCCATGCTGCTGATGCTGCCCACTTGGTGGCTGGAGAGGGCAGAGGCAGTGGGACAAGTGAGTGCCCAACACTGCAAAGTAGCCACGGCATCAGGATGTTGCGGGGCAGTCTGTGGGTCTGTGGCACATGCCCATCTATGGGGGATCGGGGGTATGGGGGTACAGCCACATTGTGGGTGGGGCTCATCTGCCATTGCGGACATGTGGGCCAGAGATGGGTCCCAGTGCTGGGGTCCTGCAGTGCGCTGGGAGGGTGCCATTTGCCGTGGCTTGGCCAGTGAATTGACTGGCAGCAGAGGCCATACTGTGTTGGTCTGGGTGCCTGCAGTAGGCATGCACAACCCTGGACCTGATCATCGCATCACGAGGTATCCACTGTTGGACCTGGGGTGGTCATCCCACTGGATGCCTGTCCAGGTCCATGACTCCACCTGTGGCTGCACTGCAGAGTTCTGCACACCAGGGGGGAGCTGTGGACAGGTGGCCGGTGTTCGTGACTACTGGTATGGGCGCACCTGTCCATGGGTGTGAAGTGCCACAGGTGGGGTACACAACTTTTCCATGTACCCCCACCCACTTGGTGCATAGTGCCTATTGAAAGCAGCAGCAACAGCATTAAAAAGAGAAAACAACATAAAGACACCTGGCACAACTTTTACATTATTTACTCATTTGCCTTTAGGAACAACAAACAATCCTAGTAACACTACCTACACAAATGTGAATAATGCCTACCTAACGAAAATATGCTGCCAGTCACTAGTAAGGAAACTAATGTGCCTTCTGTTTCCAGACTTTCCAGATTGTCTATAACACCATTTGGTGCCATAACTCCTGTTTTTTTTTTTTGTTTTTTTTTTATACTTTCTTTTTCTCCCTCCTGGTTTCCTACCCTCTTGGTCCTACTCCTTCGGGCCTCTCAATGCTCTTAGCCATCCCTGGATCTGCTCCTAGAGTGCCTCCTTTCCTTCCCTGCACAGTGGGGTCTTGTCTGGTTTGGCGGTCTGAGCGGGGAGGCCATCATCCAGGACTGCAAGGGTGATTTTTCCCCTTGTCTGTAGGTCCCATCCCCTGGAGACGCCGGCACTTGGGACTACGTCCCGAGAGGTAACGTGCTGACACACGTCTAGCCTCTCATGCGCTGTGCAATGTCCCCCCTCCCCGACCCCTAAGTTGGAGTCGCCCGTCCCTTTCAGGAATTGGTGCTTCCACCAAATCCTTTACGGGAATGACGGACGCTTGCGCGTCCCGGGTATCCCACCCCTGAGGGAAGAGAGCATCTGTAGGAACGCTCGATCCTCCCTCCCCCCCTGCCAGCCCCCGGCTCCCCAGGTCCGTTACCGAACCCGGGTCGCCAGCGTAGCGCGAGGTGTGGCATCCAGTGCCTCAACCCTCAGCGCCACTGGGCTGGCGGCATAACTCCTGTTTAATGCAGAATCAGTTCTAAATTCCTTCATAGTGATTAGCATATACTTCCCATGATTCTTTGCATTATTGGTGTATGTTTGATTTTGTACTTCTCTAAACTTGGCTTTAATGCAAGTGCTGTCCCAGGATAACCTTTCCTCAGTGCTTTTATGTTTACGAAACTAATGCACTACCTTATAAAACATCTCAAACCTTGCTTAACACAACAGTTTAGAGGCAGTTCTGGGTACTATTTTAAATGAATTCTTGCTGTACTTAGAGAGTGAAAAATGTGTAAACTAGCAATTTTTGCACTAACCACTGAGTCACCTAACTGCACTTTCTAATTGTTGTGATGCACACACACTAATACATATACACACACAGGTGTCGGCTGACACAATATGCCCTGATAAGGACATAGACAGAGGTACTGTACCTCTCTGCCAATCAGGATGCAGAAAACTCCCAACCTATTTTATAAAACTTTATAAAATCGGTAAAGAAAATACTGCATCCTGACTGATTATGATCTGTGTTTGAGAGCACAATGCAACAGTTACAAAAGAAAGTGTTGGTTGGCAGTCAGAACAAAGCAAACTAACAATGTCAATGCCTTTTTTTAAATTCCTGATTTCCATTAGAAACAAGGCCCCACCTTTGCTCACTAAACAAACACCATCAAAATAAAAAGGATAATCAGACTGATTAAATGTTCTTTTTCCTTATATTCCCCTCCTTATATACGTACACAAATTAAAATGAAGTACTACTCAGTGGTATTTTTTTGAAGCTTTTTTCTGGCCATGGACCATCCTTACTTGCCTACCAGGGAAATCTTGGCTGCTTGCTCTGACTCAGATACAACCGAATCTGTGGCTTTATTGAGGCCTTTTGTGGTGTCTGTTTGTGTAGACAGAGGTGAACATTCATCCAGGAGAATTCTGCAGAACTCTGAATTCCTGACTTCCAAGATAAACATTCTATCTGTTGAATGTTTGTAGACAGATTCTCGAGAACTGGAGAGGGACTATTTTTTACTAGTTACTTTTAACAGAAGAAAATACCTATTTTTAATTATAAAAAAATTATGTTTTTAAATGTTCTCTGCATCCCCATTTTATAAGCGCTTAAGACACGTCAAGGTGAACGCTGTGCTGGCACAACACACTTCCAGGAGCTGAAGGCACTCTGCCTATGACATCCTGCCTCACTGTGTCTCTAAGCATGCATTATTTCAATACAGTGCACACCGCTCATGTCTTGCTGCTTACATAACAAGTCAGGTGGCCCACAGGGTATAATGCCAGAATTACTAGCTGATGTTTGTGGTGAACTATTTGAGGCTCTTGCTCCTGTGTATTCCAATAATGAACTGAGAGCACTAAAAATTAACTTGCATGAAGACCTCGTCAGTGCCAATAACTGTCCATAGGAAGAGTGAAATGAATGGCAGCTTTGCAATGTTTACTTGCAGGGGAACTCCTGGTGAACCATACTATACAATACCCCTAAACATAAGAGTTACTCCAGGCCATGCCCGCCCCCATCAGGGCATATACTGGAGTCTGCTGACAGGCTGAAGGGAGGGTTGCATTAAAAAATTAAATAATAATAATTTAAATGCTTTTTACACTAATTGAGTAATGCAGAAGCATGGTAAATTTTGTTTCTTATACATTTGTACGTCGAAATATTGATGGTTGTTAAACATGACTTAGTTGTTTATAATCAAATTATATATATGATTATATGTATATCTTGTGTGTATCTTTTTGTTTAAAAATACCCAAGAAATATTTACATTAAAAAAGTTATAGCTGTGATTTCTATCTAAAGAAAAACACACAACATCTGTAATCTCAACATGTAAAGCAGCTTGTTTTAAAATACTGGCTTGCATATAACATCTTTGGCTTCAATGATGCAGATGCAAATGCTCAGCCTGTAACACTTCTCTCACTCGTTTACAAATATGCACAGTCAGTGCAATATACAAACTGCTATGACTCTGAAAAATTAACACCCAGAAGTGTTACTTCCAACACAGTATAGAAACATTGGACTCAATTCTAGAAGGGTTACGCCTGGCGTAACTGCAATTGCACCAAGTAGAATGGTGCACGTAGCAACCTATGCCAGCAGTTGTGACATTCACAATTCTACATAGTGGCCTGCAACATGGCGCAGGCCGCTTGCCTCAAACAGCAGTTACACCACATAAATCCCCTGCGACAAGGCAATAGGGGGTTTATGGCAGCAGTTGCACACCATTCTAGAAGGGTAGCCATAAAGTGCCCACATCGGGATTCTACAAGAACCCCAGGAGGAGATCTGGCAATGTAAATTAAACCAGCATTTAGGAGGTATAATTTACGGATGCCCCCAGGGGTCCTGTAGACCCTTCGGCAGTCCAGCGGACAGTGCATGGTGTTCCTCCCCCACCATGCCCAGCACACCCCAGCGGGGCTCCATAGGACTACCCAGACCCCTAGACCCCTGAAAGACTCATTGGCGGATGCCCCACAGGGCAGCATTGCCATCCCCCCACCCATGCCCCAAACCGCAGGTCACCGGCCGCATATGTGGCATACAGTCTGCCCTGGTGGTCTAGTGGACCCTTGAACTGTGTAAACATAAATAAGAACCCCATATCCCTGGTGGTCTAGTGGCCCCCCAACTGTGTAAAGATAGTTTTGATCCCGTATCCCTGGTAGTCTAGTGTCCCCTGAACTGTATAAAATTAATATTGATCTTGTATCGCTGGTAGTCTAGTGCTCCTACAAACTGTATAGAAATAAATTCGATCCCGCATCCCTGGTAATCTAGCACCCCCCGAACTGTATAAAATGAATTCTGATCCCGTATCCCTGTTAGTCTAGTCTTTACCCAGCCATGCCAGCCCACTTAGTAACCCCCATCCATCCCCAGCCAGCAACTGGCACTGCTCACTCTGCTGTTACTGATACATTATCAGCTGATACTGAAAGACACACCCAGATATTACACATCTGAGCGCTGCCTGTACAGTATGCGCTGATACCGAACTCAGTCGGTGGCTGGCTGTAGTGGTGAGAAGTGGGCTTGCCAGTCAGCCGGCTGGGATGGATGGGGGTGCTGGGTGGCTGGCATGGCTGGTGCAGGGCCACTAGACTACCAGAGATATGGGATTAGAATTTATTTTATACAGTTTGAGGCACTAGACTTTACAAAGGGATACAGTATCGATATTATTTTTATACAGTTCGAGGAAACACTACTACTAGAATGTATGCCTCATATCACGGCTGCTGACTCTGGGTCGGGCACAGGTGGGGGGTTGCCCGCGCTGCTCTGCTGTTGTGACATGCGACATGCTCGTCAGGTATGGCTGCAGTTTGGCATATCTGGCCTCATGTCGTAAATCACAGGACTTAGCTGCGATGACCCTGCCCCTTCTAGAATTGGGCGTAGGGTCAATGTTGCAGTTGTGGGTGACGCAAGTTACGTTCGGTGGCAATTTGCTCCACTTTTCTAGAATTGGGCCCATTTTTTGCTGTATTTACTTAGATGGTTGGAGGGTGGTCCTAATTAATCTTCATAGATGTACTGTACATATGTACACAAAAATGCATAAGAGTCCTGTATATACTGTGAAATATTATCAATGTACATTTGAATGTTGTATGCAAGTACACTGATGGGAGTGAGGGGTGGGGTTGTTTGGGGGGATACGAGGTCAGGCTGTAAATAATATTGTGTCAATATGTGACTGCATTATCTGTGTGATATTTAGAAGTTTAATAAAACATTGTAGATGCAACTAAGCCTCTAGTTGAGGTGCACACATTCCCATTAGCATAGAGCCATACAGAAATTTGTCATAGAGTGCCAATCTTTGTAAATATGTTTTAACTAATGTTGGAAATTCTTGGTCTCCCAGAACTATGCAGCTGTTAAATACTAACTTTTCTGCTGCATTATCCCCCGACCATTAATGTATAAATAAGGCTATCCTTGTCTAGTAGGAATGCATTCACCATGTAAACGATGGGGTATGCAAAGTATAATATTTGAGGGTCAGCATTTTGCTATGCCACTATGGTTATTCTTATCTGACTGTATAGTATGTACAATTGTTCATATTTTACTAATGTAATCATTGTCACACCAGTGAAAATGGGCAATTTATTCTACTAAACATTTAAAATGCATGACATCATTCTTAGCCAATCAGGGCTATTCCCAAATATTCAAAATTATATGGTGAGAAAGAGCAACTGTACCTATTATAAAAGTACAGCTATTGTCTAATTTAATTGCTGAGAAATAACTGAGAACTACCTCTGCACAGCAAACTACAGCCTTAGCTATTGTATTTTGATGCAACCTGGGATTTGCTTTCAATGAAATGGGCAAGTATTCCCAAATTGCAACTCAACAAAGCCCTGTTAACTTGTTTATTAAACTGCTAAAAACCTCTTGTATGCCAACTACACTTGCTCGATGCCAGCAGCATCACAACATTAAGTCATTACCCACCTTTGTTCTTCTCCTAAGTCACCAAATTAAAGTAGTACAACTAAAAGTTCTTCACTTACTGCATTCACCTCTCTGCTACAGCAGACTTTTTTTTAAATTGAATGTTAGTTGCAGTCTACCAATCACTAACAAAGAGTGCGCGGGTTCAGGGGTCCAGATTACAAAAGGATCATTTGTAGTTAGTCTGCATTAAATATCACTCCTCTGCTGAGAGCTCAGTGGCACTGTCATTTCTATTATTGGATGCTGGGATGTGTTGTCCATATAACTAACTCTCTATATAGAACAAGGGATATTGGTGCACTTTTTTACAAAGGTTGAAAACACCAGTAGATAGCCATCAGACTGGGATTTTAAAAGATAGCTAAAAAAAATAAGGGGAACTTTCAACATAAAAAGGAATAGAGCTGTGTGGAGGGCTAAGAGGGTTTGTAGGGCTCTAAGGCAGAGTTTGGCATGCTTTTTAAATCATCCTACAGGTGCCAGCAGATCAGGTTTGTGGTAATAAAACTGGGAGGATTTCAAGTTAAACAGACAATAGGGAGAAAAAGCTGAACCAATAAAACAGACAAAACTGACCTGTTGTAAAATCTTTTCTTGTCCACAGCAGGGCGATCATCTCCAGGCCAGGGATCAAAGCACCAGAAGACAGCCAGGTGATGGGTATGAACTAACAGCAACTCATCATGAAGTGGAGGGGATAACAACTGGCATTTAAAAGACCCATGAGTAAATCTCCTGGGCACATTCCCTCTCTAGCCAGCACCAGTGGTTTACTGGAGGAACAACCATTGGGAGGGGATTTTAAAGTGCTAACTACAAAATGGATGGCTTGGAAGGTTTTTAACCTTTGGAGGAACAAATCCTTGGTGCGCATTTCCACACCAGCAAGTGCCAGCTGTTACAGACAAATCAGCCATTGGGGGGAGGGGGAGGCTTTAACAGATTCCAGATACCTAACTCACTAGAAGGTTTCTTGGAGCACATTTTAAGAAAGGTTGCATGCACCAGCAGACTGCCATTGGGTTGGGACTTAAAAAAATCTGCCATGTCTAAGATGACCAATGGAGTTCGCTGCACATGCATGATGACTTGTGCATGTGTAGTGGGCTCCAGTGGCCATCTTGGAAATGACAGACAGTGCTGTGTTCTACCAACCAGACTTTTAAATAGCATGGTGAATGTGCAGTGATTACCATTCACCTCTACTCTTTAAATGTCCAGTCGGTATCCGATAAGCCTCCTTTTCTCTACTGTGCTCGCAAGATATCTGTAGGACTATACACACTGCTGCTGTAAAAATGTGTGACTTTGAAAACAGGCTGTCTGAAGTGAAGGGTTATTTATCCCAACAAGAAAATAATATTTCAGCAGATTATAAAGAAGTCAAACTACAAAAGGCAAAAGTTGAAGATATTGACTGGAAGGAAGTAGTAAAATACTTTCATTTTAAACAAGATTTAGTTGATAGAATTCTGAAAGCCCTATTTACAAAGTTGTCCTGTATAGAGGTACTGTTACAATAAACATTTAACACACTGTATAACATAAATTGTGCAGATATGAACAGTCAATATCCAAAGAACACAGACACAAACATGACAAAACTGTTCATATAAAATAAATAGATGCACCAGATCAAAATGTGCAATGAACAGTTTCATATCCTGAAAAGTCTTAATAAACTAAGACTTTCAAATACAATCATTGGCAGTCACAGATTTCATATACTGTAATTCATTATTTAGAGCAGATTTAAAGGCTTTTAATTTTGGAATTTTTCTAATCTTGGAGGAGACAGCATTACAAATCTTTGGGATTGCAAGATGCAATAATCTAAAATTTGTTGTATTTTCTGAAGGGGTAGAAAATCAAGATATTATAATATTTAAAAAAAAATAGCTGACCATCACTTTCACAAGTAAATATCCAAAAGAATGAGCAGAGGTAGAAAGAGCACCACTGCCAGAGCGTTATGCCAACACAAGTATCCCAGAGTGGTACACATCAAATTTCTTTGATATCAGTAGTGCTTTGGAAATCCAGAAAAATCAGATTTGTTTTACTAAGACAAACAAATCTTGGCTTTCCTGGACCTATATCTGGACACCTCCTTCCCTGTATATTTTCCCCAGTTCACTATGGATCTTCTATGGGGGCATATAAAATGTTTTCAGCTCTGTACCTGAGGCCCTTGAATTTGTACATAATATTAAAGGATTGAACACCGAAGAACAAATGTTACCAACATGTACTCGAGAGCTTAAATTTCACACTTTACACAAACTGATCAATTGGAAGTGCACAAGAAGGGTATTCCTGCTTTAGAAAAAACATCACATGGAACTTCATTATAACTACTCAAAGTTTCTATCAACCTTAAATGTAAACATCCTAACAAATTTTCCATCCTCCAGAGTAAGGGCACACAACCTTCTCTGAACTTTCAGCAGCCCGAGACCATACCACCATCTAATATTTCAAGGTTCCTGGGAACAGCAAAGCCTAACTAACTTCAAATAACCTAAATAGTACTAAGTAATCCTGGTGTCTGTCTCATACAGGCAAATCATTTTGAGGGCACTAATACTAAGAAAGATGAGTTCCTCTCTTCTTTTTTCTTGACGTACAATATGCTGTCAAAGTGGGTCTTTCTAAATCTTTAGCCTCAGTGCTCTGGTCACATATACAGTACAGTGGTAACACGGTGTTCTTTCTTATTGGATAACCTAGCTAGCAAGTAAAACTTCACTATACATTCAGTATTTCAACTACTCCTATAAGTCAAATGCATAGATAGCCAGCGTGTGAAAGGCAGAGTAATATTAATTCATAGTTGACCCAGATGGCTAATTTGGTGTAAATGTGTTGAATTTGCTTGTCCTATACCATAGCCTTACCCTATATTGGTGACACCTATAAAGTTAACCTGTATTGTGAGTGTGCTTGTTAAGTTTGCTTGTGTTGTACCACAGCCTCATTCTATTTGGGTGACTCCAATTAAGTTAGCCTGTGCTAGCAGTGAGTAGGCAGGATTCTCCAAATGTCCAATGCAGAAAGCCCTGAACATATGGTGCACGGGGCTTGTGGCATTCTGCAGCCAGCAATCAGGATTTTCTATCCCTTGAGACACTCGTCGCACCTTAGACCACATTTTTATGGTCCAACTTGTGCCACTCTGGGGGACCTTTCCAATGGAGCTTGTGCCAGATATTTGGCGCAAGCAGCTATAAAACATTGAAACTGTCACAAATGCGACAGGGATTGGAAAATCGGGCGCAGTTGCAGCAAAGTGGTTTGGCTCACCATGAAATCCTAGGTCTGGTGGCACAGAGATTGATGTAAGCCCTGCACCACTCTTTGAAAATTCAGCCCAGTGTTTCCAGTGTACTGGTAACAATTGCTTCCCTATGTAGGCCAGCTTGGTTCTAGTATAATGGTATTGTAGAGGTAGGAGAAAACTGGTTAGTATCAGAAGTCTAACTGTTATCATAAGGATCAGTAGTAGTAGCAGTCTTTTATTGTTCAACACAAGGTTATTACAATCTCAATATTAAAATCACTACACAATTATTAAAAATGTCTCATTTCGTAACAAGAGAACATTTACAATATCAATTAAAAACAATTCCTTTGTCTCCAACCTTAGAGTTATCCAATGCTCAAAAAATATTGCACATCTCTTCCCCTAGCCTAAAGTGCTGTAGTCCTTAGTAGTTAATAAATATCATCTGTCTACTTTCTTTCTCCTATAAACTCTACTTTTTCACTTTCCCCATACAAATCCATCCAGGGCAAACTTTTTAATTATATCATTCTACACATTTCTGTTTAACTTTAGCAACACTCAGTAGAAAGTTATCCAAGTTTCTGATTGTAAATTCATCCTGAGTATGAAAAATAATTTCTGCCAATATTTTTCTATCCAGTCCTATGTCATCCACTCTAATTTGTTGAATGACAGTTTGTAGTAAATAGATATGTTGCAACTTGTATCTGCTGCAAATCCAAAGGACACATAGGAAATCCTCTTCCTCTCCATATCCACAGCCACAATTTGGTGAAATTTGTCTAGTTTTATTGTACTGTATCTGGCCATAAGTAAATTTCCTTTCTGTATATCAAACTTGTACCTTGTATTAATCTTGGGATCCACCAGTAAATTCAAGTATTTATGGTACCCAAAATTCTGCATATTATTTGCATACCACTTAGAATATCAACTATCTCTAATATTCTGCTCATCTATCCCTTCCCAACAATCT
The DNA here is from genome assembly GCA_016271365.2 of Neoceratodus forsteri. Classification (NCBI taxonomy): domain Eukaryota; kingdom Metazoa; phylum Chordata; order Ceratodontiformes; family Ceratodontidae; genus Neoceratodus; species Neoceratodus forsteri. Next base: position 1,272,775,324 of record CM057453.1, read on the forward strand.
CTTATTTTTTTCTCTACATAGGGGGAATGTTGCTTACTCAAGAAGATTTCTTTTTTTCATGGGACACCAGCAAATATGTTAATTTGTATTTTTCTAAAATAGTTTTCATCCCTTTATACCAAAATGAATCAAAGTATTTTTCTTTATGCCAATATTCTTTTTCTTATAGGCACAAGCATGAAAATCTCTTATGTGCCAGTCTGGTTAACCTTAACCAAACATTTACTGTATCTTTCTTGCATCTGTCAGTAGGTTAACATTATTGAGCCCCAATTCAGCCCTTATATAGGTGGCTGGGAAAGAATGTCCCACTCCTAGTATTCTTCCTAAGACCTTATATATTGGACTAATCAGATGTTGCCTGTTGTTACTTTCCCATATTTCTGACCCGTATGTTAGTTGAGCATGGTATTTCATTTTAATAGCTTCTATCATGGCCTTAATTGTTAGTCCCTGATACGCATAGTTAAATCTGCCAAAGCATTTGCCATCTTTTTTTAATTTAGCCATTATTTTCCCTCTATGTTCTAATAGCCATTTGCTGTGTGCGTTAAACCCAAGTAGGTTTTAATCATTGTTAATTTCACTCCATTATAAGTAAGAAAAAACCTTTTTACTCCCTTTTCCAAATATTGAAATTTGTGTCTTATTTAAGATTATATCAAAATCTAGTGTAGTTGCAACCTTCTGTAATATATTCATTTTTTTCTGTAGACCTGATTTAGTCAGTGCCAACAAAACAATGTCACTGGCAAAGGCCAATATTCCACATTTCTCACTCATTATTTTAGGAGGGTCTGTGTCTGATTGCCCAATTTCTTTTAGTAAATCATTTATGTATAACAAGAAAAGAGTTTGGGCCATTATACACCTCTGCCGGCCGCACGCCTTTGTCAATAGATATTGTTTTTGTCAATTTGCCACTACATCCTAATCATATTTTTGCCCATGTGTCTGTGTATAAGGTCTTAATTATTAATATTAAATCAGGGTTAATTCCTCCTGTTCCCAACATGGTACACAGAGCAGTCCTGCTGACTGTGTCAAATGCTGCTCAAAAGTCAACAAATAGCACATGTAATTTGTTTTTAACACTGTATACTTTTCAATCAAATGACTGAAAACAAAACAATTGTTTAAGGTACTATAGTTTTCCTTAAAACCTGCCTGTGCTTTACTGATGCCACCAGTTTGTTCAATTTCAAAGTTTAGTTTTTATAAAAATATTTTTGAAAACGTCTTTAGACTAACATCTAGTAAACTGATAGATCTGTACGTCTGTGGATCCATAACATGTCCTTTTTTATGTATAGGTACTATAATCACACCTTTCCAAGTTTCAGGGGAAACCAGTTCTCTTATACATTGATTAAATAATACACAAAACACATCATACCACGATGTAGCATTGAACATATATACTTCTTCTATTATTTGATCTGGTCCTGGGGCCTTGTTGCATTTTAACCCTTGTAAGGCTAAATACAATCTACTCTTGTAAGATGCACCTGCCTTTCCATTTCTGAAACAGCTTGATTGCTCCTTGGGGCATTTTCACTGCTAAATAACTTAGAAAAATAATCCACCCAGGAAGATGGCCACCATGCTGGGTGTGCCTGAAGTTTAGTGCAGAGCTAGTTGTTATCTAGTATATTTGTCGTATTCTTAGCATTTATTGTAACTGAAAATTAGTTGTAAAGCACAGTAATAACCAGTTAGGGATTTCAGTAAGATAAGTTAGAACACTTGAGTGTCCTTGGAGTGTTTGCGGTGAGCTCCATATAGCAAATGCAGTACAGTTAAATGAATATACGATTATGAATAATATAACAGCAAAGCAGGAGTGTTGTTTTATCTCATATATCATTGTTTTAGAAGAAATACTGTCCAGTTTCATAGAAGCACAGGTCGATAGGAACTGTATTGAAGGTGGAGGAGTAAGATGGTATCCAGAGGACTGTGTGGAGGCCATAGTGGTGCAGACAGTGCAGGCTCGATTGTTCGGACTATCACGAAGAAGTGATGAATGAAGGAACATAGTGTCTTGTTGCAGTTGCTGCTGGAGTGAGAGCCCAGTCGGATCAAACAAGAGGAGGAGGAACATCGATGCCTTTTTCTGACAGGATCAGCTGGGAAGAAGCTCGTGGAAGGGGTACATGCAGTAAGTTTGTCGGAGGAGCATCCTTGTGATTTCTGAAGAGGGTTAGGTCCTCAGTCCAGACAGAGGATTGATCCCTGTTGCTACCGAAAGGTGGTGGGGTGGATTTGTTTCCCTTGGTGGAACAAGGGGCCCACCAGTGGGTAGGTCATTTTTGGGCCACCGAGGTGCTGGTCTGGGGGAACCTGTCCCATGGAAGAGAGGTTTTGGGAGGCTGCATCAAGGTACCCTTATACAAAGAGTGAAGGGGATTTAATAGCTGGCTGAGTGGAGCCTGGAATCTGCTTTATTTGGACAAAGGTTCTTCTTTTTCGGGCCTCTGCTGAGTCTGGTGATGTACAATTTTTTTCTTCTGTTCCAAATGATGGATGCTATGTACTCTAGTCTGGACATTATATTTTCAGCACTTTCTTCTAATACTGGGAATACTAAAATTGGGCCCTTTGAGACGGGTCGAAGAGGACTGAAAGCCGTTCTTGCAGTGGTGAGAGCACTGTAAGGGGGAACAATTTAAGATTGCAACTGGAGACTGTAAATGCTGAACTTCAAACTTTTAAAACTGTTATTTATTAATTGGGGGTGGTTTATTTGGGGAGAATTGGGGTTTTAATTTATTTTAGTTGTATAATTTGGGGTTGTGTTTTAGTTTTATATTTGTCTTAATTTATTTGGTTTATTAGTTTCATTTTATAATTCATGTTGGTTGTTTTATTTTATAGATTTTTAGTAGATTTTTGTTTTGACTGAGGTATGGATTTTGAGGGGTTTTATTTGGCTGTAAGGAAGATTCTGTTTACTTTTGGGGTTTTGCTGAATATGTTGGATGCCCCCCAGTTGTGCACTACTCACCCTCCGCTCCATGCCCTCCACCATTTTTTCACTCCACTTCTTCAGTTTATAACTTACCAGCACTGTAGAGATCTAGATATTGTATGCAGGAGATCTAAGGGGTTGGGGCAGTGAACAGTGGAGGGTGAATGAGGGGGGGCATCGTATCAGGGCAGTAAGGTCCAGGAGATGCCCTGTGGTGAAATGGAACACAAAATGTGGTCCTCCATGTCTGGTCTCCATACCCAAGGGCACTACTGATTATGGTGGGCAGGTCGTTTGGGCAGCCTGAGAGGTTAGTCCAACTCGGGCGGTGTTATGTAATGCCAGGTCCTTTAAAAACAAGACTGCAATTATTGCAGATCTTGTTGAAATGGTGGACCTGATATGCATCACAGAGACCTGGCAGGATGAGAATTCTGGCCCCATTTGGGAGGCTTTAACTCTAGCCATGTACTCGGTGATACAGTGGCGTGAAAAAGTATTTGCCCCCTTCCTGATTTTCTCTATTATTGCATATTTGTCACACTGGATGTTTTCAGGTCTTTAGACAAAATATAATATTAGATAAAGGGAACCTGAGTGAACAAATAACACTTTTTTTTTTTACTTATTTCATTTATTTAATGAAAAAGTTAACCAACACCAACTGGCACTGTGTGAAAAAGTAATTGCCCCTAGTTAAATCAACCCAATTAAAGGGATAATTAGAGTCAGCTTGATTGAACACAGCCAGGCTTGATTACAGCCAGCCCTGCTCAATATAAACCTCACTTATTTTGGCCCTTACCATCAGAGTCACGCTGTAGCACAAAGATTCAACAAGCACATTATGCCATGATCAAAGGAAGTTCCTGAAAAGATCAGAAAAATGTGTTGCCCTCTATCAGTCTGGAAAGGGTTACAAAGATATTTCTAAGGCTCTGGGACTCCATCGAACCACAGTGAGAGCCATAATCTCCAAATGGAGAACACTTGGAACAGTAGTGAACCTTCCCAGGAGTGGCGCCTGCCAAAATTACTCCAAGGGCACAGTGTAAAATCATCCAAGAAGTCTCAAAGGATCCTAAAACAACATCCAAAGAACTGCAGGCTACTCTTGCCTCAGCTAAGGTCAGTGTTCATGACTCCACAATCAGAAAGAGACTGGGCAAAAATGGGCTTCATGTGAGAGTAGCAAGGCGGAAACCATCACAACTAAGAAGAACATAAATGCTCGTCTCTCATTTGCCAAGAAGCACCTGGATGATCCACAAGCCTTTTGGGAAAATGTTCTATGGACAGATGAGTCCAAAGTGGAACTTTTGGACAACATGGATCCCATAATGTCTCAGAAGCAAACACAGCATTCCACAGTAAGAACACCATACCAACAGTCAAACATGGTGGTGGTAGTGTGATGGTGGGGATGCTTTGCTGCCTAAGGACCTGGATGACTTGCCATAATTAAAGGAACCATGAATTCTGCTCTGTACCAGAAAATTCTTAAGGAGAATGTCCAGTCATCCTCGTCCAGCTGAAGCTGAAGCGCAGTTGGGTCATGCAGCAAGACAATGATCCAAAACACAAAAGCAAGTCCACATCAGAAGGCTAAAAAGAAGTAAAATTAAAGTTTTGGAGTGGTCTAGTCAAAGTCCAGACTGAAACCTAATAGAGATGCTGTGGTAGGACCTGAAACGAGCAGTTCATGCTCAAAACCTACCAAATGTTACTGAATTAAAGCAGTTCTATGAGGAAGAGTGGGTTAAAATTCCTCCACAGCGATGTGAAAGACTGATATTGAATTATAGGAAGTGTTTGTTGCAGTCATTGCAGCTAAATGTGGCATAACCAGTTATTAAGTGTAAGGGGGCAATTACTTTTTCACACAGTGCCAGTTGGTGTTGGTTAACTTTTTTTCATTAAATAAGTGAAATTAAAAAAAAAAACAAGTGTTATTTGTTCACTCAGGTTCCCTTTATCTAATATTACATTTTCTCTAAAGACCTGAAAACATCCAGTGTGACAAATATGCAATAATAGAGAAAATCAGGAAGGGGGCAAATACTTTTTCACGCCACTGTATACCGCCCTAGATTGGACCATGGGGGGGGGTGCGGTCTGTTTCAAGACTGAGCTTAACCTCACAAGTGTACTAGTTGAGGAGACTGAGTCATTTGAGTGTGCTGTAGTAGCAGGTGTAGGTTATCAGATTGCACTCCAGGAAGTAGCTGACTTCGTCGTTGACGTGACATTTGAGTCACCCAGACTGATGATTCTGGGTGACTTCAATGCCTGGGTCGACGATGAACTTTTGCAGTTTGGTCAGTACTTCCTACAGTTGATGACATCTCTGGGCCTTACACAGGTAGTTACCACTGCTACTTATAAACACGGACACTCCCTTGACTTAGTCTTCCTCTTAGGGATCGAGGCCTCTGGCTTGTGGGTGGAACCAGTTGGGTGGTCCGATCGCTACACCATGGGGTTTAGTTTTAGCACCCTTCTTTGTAGGCCTACCCCGTTGAGATAGTTAGGTATCGCCCTTTACAAGATATAAGTTCTCATAGCCTAGTGGCAGTGCTTGACCTATCGTCCCTCTCGGTGGCAAGCAATGACCCAGAGACCCTAGTGAAGGCCTATAATTTGGCTGTCTTGGCAGCTCTGGATTCCATTGCTCCAATCTGGGGTCTTCCTCTCTCCCTTTGTCCTCTATCCCCATGGTTTGATGGGACTTTGAGGGATATGCGGAGACTAGGACGAAGGTTAGAGTGTTGCTGGCGGAAGTCCACACCTGATGCCAACTGTTTTAGACTGATGGACCATTATCAAGTCTATCAATCTGCAATCACCCATAAGAAGGCAGAATTCCTGTCTGGGTAAATTGCGGCAGCACAGAATCGACAAGCTCAGCTTTTCCAAACTGTGGACAGACTGTGCAACACAGCCTGTCTACAAGTCCAGAAAGCCTTTTGGCAAGTAGAGTACGACAAACTTGCTCAATTCTTTGCTATTATGGTGGCTGACATTAGGGTGACATTCCAATCAGCACACTCTATGGGTGCTGTTTTTAGTCAGTATGAGGTCACAGCTCTTAGGCCTTCTTGGAATATCTTTAGCCGACCGGAGTTCATGGATGTCATGCGGATCATCCAAGGTGTGTGCCCTATGTGCTGTATCTTGGACCCTGGACCAACCTCCCTGATTTTGGGTTGTAGTGATGTCATCGATCCGGTCCTAGCATGGATAGTCTGGTGCTCCTTGGAGTCTGGAGAGTTTCCTAGCTCCCTGAAAGAGGCGGTGGTGACACCACTCTTGAAGAAAGCTACTTTGGACCCAGACTGCCATGCAAGCTACAGACCAATCTCTAACCTTCGCTTTTTAGGAAAGGTGATTGAGAAAGTAGTGGCAGCACAACTGGAGGATCATTTGACCATCCATGACATCTGTGAACCTCTCCAGTCTGGTTTTCAAAAGAGACATAGTACCGAGACAGCACTGATTTGGGTGCTCAATGATCTCTAGATGGCTAGAGATAAGAAGAGCCTTTCCATCTTGGTTCTTCTAGACCTCTCATTAGCTTTTTGACACCATGGATCATGGGGTGCTGTTTCGTCACCTGAGGCACATCTGTGGACTGTCGGGAACAGTCCTAAGGTGGTTTACATTGTTCCTCATGGGAAGAACACAGAGAGTGGTGTCTGGGTTTTTTCCTCAGACCCGTTTTCTCTGTCTTGTGGGGTTCTTCAGGGCTCAGTGCTGTCACTCGTGTTGTTTGTGGTGTACATGATACCCAGCTCTACCTTTCTTTTGCACCTGACCATGATAGAGCTCTCTTGGTCTTTAATAACTGTCTAAAAGAAATCCAGAAGTGGATGGATTCCAGCCGGCTGAAGTTGAACTCAGAAAAAAATGAGGTTTTGGTTGTGGACCCAGGCCACCGGACAGGGGGGTTAGGGGTTGGTTCACCCTCTGGGCTTTTTCCTGGGGGATGCATCTCTCCCGACCTCTGAACGGATGCGTAACCTGGGGGTAATTTTTGACGAAGGGCTGACCCTGCATTCACAGGTGTCAGCTGTCATCAAATCTTCCTTTTATCATCTTAGGAATATCGCCAGGATTAAGCACCTTGTTCCATTTGGTGACCTTCCCATGCTGGTCCATGCCTTCGTGTCCTCACGCTTAGATTATCGCAACTCCCTTTACCTAGGGCTTCCTGGGGTGGAAATCCACTGCCTGTAGCTGGTGCAAAATGTGGTGGCCCGGCATTTGACTGGATCTGCTCAGTTCTGTCATATTTTGCTGGTGCTGCATGAACTGCACTGGCTGCCAGTACAGTGGTGGATCCCCTTTAAAGTTGGCTTGCTGACTTTTAAAGCCCTACGTGGACTGGGCCCAGATTACCTGACAGAGCTCCTGGTTCCTTACTGCCCTGAATGATTGCTTCACTCAGCCAATGAGAGGTTGCTCAAGATTCCAAGGGTGTGTTTGAAATCATCAGGGGTGAGAGCATTTATGTACTGTATGCAGCCCCCACCCTTTGAAATTCTCTACCACATCGGTTATGGGAGTGCACAACTGTGGAGGGATTTAAGCAAGCTTTTAAGATTTTTTTGTGGCACCAGGCATTCTGTGATTGACTGACTTGTTGAATGATATGTTGATATTTTATTGTTGTATGTGTATTGATGTTTGCCCTGATTTTATAATTGTTAGGCACCTTGGTTTTGGAACAGCACCATATACATATTATTATTATTATTAAGATTCCTGTATCTAGATATCACTCATATTTTTATAGTTATTGGTGCCCTTTGCTACTAGAGCCCCAAATCCCTTAGAGTCTCATTTTTTTAATTATCCCTAGCATGTTTACCCAGTTACATTTGGTAAATTGTGATTTTTTTAGATGTCAGTAATTTTTTTATGTTTGATCCTGTCATGTCTCAATTGGTCATATTTTTCTCTGTCTCTTTCACATGTCTTATTTTAGCTGCTAGTTTCTGCTTTTGGGTCTTGCATTCTTTATCGAACCATGTGTACTCTCTCTTATCCTTTAACCTATTGTTGGTCTCTTTATACAAGCAACTTTGAATTTCTTCAAAAAGCTCTACCAGATAGTCCATAATTTTCTGCTTAAGACTTACTATAAAGGCCCTTGTAAAACTCCTGTGTTACCTCTGAGTACAATATTTGATATACTTTGTTTTCAACCAAGCCTTCCTATTTGAGTTTTTTGTTGTTCCTAATTTCAATTATATGTTTCTCTGGTACTATTTCTTGATTTACGCCATTTTCTCCAACAGATAACCCTGTTAATATTACTGGTAAATGGTCACTTTCTGACCTAGAAGGTATGTGTAAGGTATTCCAACAAATATGATCCCCATTCCATAGAACTAAATCAGGTAGAGATCTAATAAAGTACCTCTCCCCTGTCGGTCACCTTCTAGCCTGTCATTCAGAGGATACAAATTGGCTATAGACAATAATTGCTGAAGTCGATGGCCAGCCTGGTTACATTTTAGATCTTGTGTACTTCTTATGAAATTCCTTTCCAAATGAAGATGTCCAAATAAGGGATTATCCATCAGACCATCAAAATTTCCAATTCTAGCATTCATGTCACCCACCACCAAAAGATTTATTTTTGGGTGCCCTAGTAGCACTTCAATTATTATTTCTTCAAAATGGTCCCAAACCCTTTTATAACAAAATTTAGAGCCATAAGGTGGTATGTAAGCATTAACTAGCATAAACACCTTTCTTGATTTCTTAATCAAGGAGACTATGAAATTTGATTCCATATATAAGTTTTGTTGTAACTCACAGGTATTTATTTTAATATAAGTTGCTAGACTACCTGAGGGCCTTCCAAATTTACTATCCCAAGTTGCAGGGACATGAGATACCTCATATCCATTCCAATTTATTTGGTCCTCAGTCTAATACCAGGTTTCTTGGTAACATATTATATTTCCCTGATTATAAAATTCTTCATAGTCTTTTTTTTCCTATCTTTTTAACAAACCCTGGCATAGTCCATGATATAATCTTAATTTCATCCTTGGTCTTTTCTACACAAGACATTATAGAAGTCTCTTTCACTATATCCAGGTTATCAAGTCAAGCTTGTAGGCTTTCTGTACTATTTTCAGTCCTTAATTTGTTTTCCACATTCTTACTTAGATTACCATTTTGGATTCTATTTAAATCAAACATGAGCAACCCCAGGGCATACAATGTCTCACTTTTCTTTTGACATTGGTGATCTCTTTCTTTACTTCTAACACAAATATCAATTTGTGATGAATCACTGTTCCTAACTGCAAATTGGATGCCCAGTTTGTCCAATCTTACACCCATATAATTAGCAAACAAGTTACATATATGACTTTTTGCTTATAAGAATTCTTTCCATTGAGTCTTGACATACCAAACAAAGAAAGTACCACTGGAGCTTCAGAGATTTCTGAGTCCCCCTTGATGGTTGTTAAATTATACCCAATTAGGGAAAGTTAGCTTCAACCCCTTGAAATTTAGTAAGTGTTCATTCCTCCAAACGTAATTTGCTATAATTGCAGAAGCAAAGAAAACTTTGATAGTATTAATATGGCCATCCTTGCTTTTTCTCATTTTTAATATGTCACCTTCTAATATTTCAAGTTCAACTGGTACAAAGATTTCTTGTATTACATATTGCTTTAATATTTCACTTGCAAATGCTGGTCATTCCACTTTTGTAGTAAAATGAAGGAATGGTTTACTTATTCCCTGAGTCAATATTTCTATAGATTGCCAGTTATCACTGACCACTCCAGGGTTCACAAAATGGATTTTTATATTGCCCACATCTTTTGTTTGTTCCTCTGTGTGGGTACCAGAAATGTCTCTTCCCTGTGTGTTTTTACTAAACTCATTTACCTCAATCCCTTGTTTACAGCATTGCTCATTGAGGGACTGAACCTCATTTTCAAGGTTTAGAGGTTTTTCCCCCAAATCACTTTTCCTAAAATGTTGTTCCCTTACCCTTTCTTCACTGGCCAAATTATTAATTGTTATTTCTTCTTGCTTCTCAAGATCTTCCAAGGATATTGTTGTTACTTTTTTTATTTGAATTTGTTCATGACCGACTTTTTTTTACTTTGTTTCACATTCTCGATGTCCCCCTTACTTTTGCTATTTTTATTCTTCACTAGACCCCTTTTCTTATTATTCTTCGTATTATTTTTATTCTTATTTCTTTTCTTCCTATTATTCTTTCTTTTTTCTTATTAATATTTTTTATGTTTTCTAGGGATGCTATCACTAGTTCTGAAAAATCTGGCCTTATGTTATTACTTAAATTCTGTGATTCTAATTGAATTACTGAATCTGATTGTTTGGGTGGAGATATTTAATCTAATTTACACATTACAGTAACCAATTTCGCATACACCACAGCAATATCATATCTCACATTTTCCATTTAATTTTTTAAGGCCACTAGTTGCTCCGTAAGGATCAAATTGGCCATATATTGGTGTCCTAGTAATCTGACCAGGTCATCGCTTAGGCAATCAGGTACATACTGAGGCTTTAATTCCTCCACATCCCTGTTCCTTGGTTCTATTTTCTAAGTCATTGTCCTTGTTCCTTTATACTTATGTTGTTTAGTAGTTTCAAGGACTGTTCTAATACCTAGTATAGTTTTCTGTAATTCCGAAGTAACATCTCTTAACTCATCTTCAGGGACCAACAAAAAATCCCTTTGCTCCCTGCCATCGTCCTTTCACATTTTTGTCATATTTATCTCATTGTAACTTGCTACAGATAAATTTAGATTATTAGTAAATTATGTGTTCTCTACATCCTTGCAAAAGGACTCTTCTCCTATAAGAATGCTTACACTGTCTTCCTCATAGAACAGTCTAGGAGATTGTTCTAGACTTTTACTTAATAAATTCTGTTGTGTGTTCTGAGATAGCTGTGTAATATCCTGTATAGAGTCCTCTCCATTCACTAACTGTTTAGGAGTTGAAGTTAATGAGGTTATTTCTAAACCAGATTTTTTTTTCTTTTTAGATATCAAATGGTCTGTAATTGTTGACTGTTTAGGCTTTTTTCATTTCTTCCAACAGTCAAAACATGATTGCCCTAGGAGAGATGAAGTAGCCTCCTGCTTCTGCATTTGAAGCCTAGTGTTAAACATTTTGCTCAATAAAATTTGTCTATACTAGACAATTTAACAGTTTAACAGGTTAATAGTTCCTTCTCATATAGTTAATTGTTCAGTTGCAATGTAATTATGAAGTAATGAAAAAAGCAGTTAGATAGAATTGTTAGTGTAGGTTAAAGACAATTAATAAGATTGTTTAACTAACTCGTATCACATGGGAGGGTTCACCAAGCACAAAAAGCTCTAAAATACAGACTATGTTCTACTGTGTCAAGTAAAATAATCAAGTAGATAAATAGAACAGGCTCACAATGTGCCCCACAATATATAGTGCATTCTAGCAGTCTTTTATCAATTTGCATAGGATTCCACAGGTTTAGTTTGTCTAGAAGTAAAAAATTTGAAAACCTGGTTCACGCAGGTAGACTCAGGTAGACTCGGCAATGATAGTCCCTGAATAGACAGAATCGCCTCTTCTCTTTTGTTACTCGTGGTCACTCTGTTTCTTTTTCTCAAGGCACTCACACAAATTTGGAGGTTAGTCCCAACTTTAATTCAACTTTAATTCAATCCACTCCTTCTCGATCTCTTTAAAGTACAATTAGAGTCTGAATTACTTCAGGTGATTTGGGAGGCTTGGTTGATTTGATAGGTTTAAATACTCTACTGTAGGTAATAAAGTATGTGCTGAAGATAAAATAAATAGGCACTAGAAGAGAAAAAAAGAAATAGACTTGCTCAATCCTATTACATAAGACAAAGATTGTTTTTAGTCTTAAAAATCAGTTTTCAATTTTTTCAGTATACACACAGAACCATTCAAGAGAATGCCCTGTATAATGAAAAAGCTAATATGGACTTGGCTCTAGAAGTTTTAAAACAGTTAATCGACTCTAAGGAATATTCAAATTCCAACACTATGCCTATGGCAATGAGCTACCATGAGTCATTTACTCCCTTGCTCCCCCTTTTTTTTAGTCCCTGGTAAAATAGCTACATGTCAGAGAAGCAGCCGCAAAGTAATAGGGTAACAAGTAACTATTAAAATCAAACTCAGACAATGGGGTCTCTGTTTAGTAGTGCTCCACCTACTTGCCACTGCTTCCCACTGTTCAGGTACAGAAAATAAAAAGCTGACCCACAGCTTCCTCGACAATGCTTAACAGTGCTCCTTTTTCTACTGCTCCATTCAATGATTACTTGTACAAAATGTTGCTTCCCTCACCAGCTCCCTTCCTTGCTAATGATAAATCTTCTCAGCAGGACAAAGAGCAGTGAGTAGTGAGTGGCAGCAAAGACTAGAGAAATACTTACAGCACAGGCAGAGAAGCAGCTCAAAGAATCATAAATGTGATACTCCTTGCTTTGTTTCGAAATTCCAGCTCTATACCTGCGCCTTAAGTACTTCCTTGCCCTCAAAGACATGAGCGTGCTCCCTTACTGGGCAAAATAGATCACCTGACCTCCTTTCCCCCATTAAACTTAAAATCCTAACTTGCACTTTTAAAGTTTTTTGGAAAAGAATGCTAAAAATTACAGAGCTAAAATAACTGTAAGGACATTAGCAACATTAAACAGCATTGAACAACATATGCACTGGTAGTAAAACACTTTCCAACTATACTTAAAACTTATTAAAAACACCACTTACAATGCTACCACATTATAATGCAGTGGGACTCAATTGCAAGCACTTCCCTTCCATTTCACTTGGAATAGTTGAATTATTCACATGGAGGCAAGAACTGCAGATAAGGTTAGGCTTTGGAAACTCTCTTCTTGGGTGTTGGCCTGCTTTCCTCCTTTTCATTACTCCGAACGGCGTTCAGTCCTCAATCTCTTGTTTACAGTGCCATCAGCTTGCCATACAGCCCCTGCAAACAGACACAAACAAGAAGACAGCAGACCACACAAGCTGAGTTCACAGCAAGATGGTCTGGTAAGACTGCAAGCTCATAGCACTGATGGCATACCTTTTAGAAATATAAAACCAGAGTTGCAGGCTTGCTAATGTTGTCTCCTCCGCAGACAGGCAGCACGCATAGCAACCTGCCAGTTCCTGACCCACCTGTGACTGCTGTGCAATTGTTGTGACACCCCCCCACAGATGTAGGCAATTAGAAAGCAGTATCAAAGCTCAATCCCTTCCCTGCCAGTCATGATTTCAGGATCAGTACAGGGGGGAGGTTTAGTGGAGAACAAGCTAGTTGCAAGGACTGTGTGCACTCTTCTCTAGAGTTACACTCTGGAAGAGGGATCACTGCCTCTCTTCAGGAGCTTTGCAGAGCTCCATGCTCAGCTGGTAGCAGTGACGGAAGAGATGTCTCCTGCAGCACTGGCTCAGTTGAGGCCCAGATTCCACACCTCCACTACTCTAGAGGCCTACTGACACAGAAAGTGGAGAGTAGTGGAAAGGGAAAGAAGGAAAGGTTGCAGAAGCAGCCATAAGGAGGTTAACCAATCCTACACTATCCTGACAGTAAATCACTTTGCACCCCGGAGGAGATTAAGGTACCTGACTCCACCGGCGTGGACTCTGGGTCAGCCAGGAGAAATGGGAGTGATGATCTAGTGGCACCCAGAGGTGAGAGTAACAATGAGGCATCGAGGAGATTCTTAGTGGTTGTAGATTCTATGCTCATGGAAGTAGAGAAGGTAGTGGGTGATGTGGAGGAGGGGCATCAGTCATCTGGGACATAAACAGCATAGGGAGGATTGAACGGGGGAGCTGGGGGTACAGGTACACTTTGGTACCAATGGTCTGGCAAACCAGCCTCTGGAGCTAGTGAGGCAGAACTTTCAGAGGCTGGAGGATAAAATACAGGCACATCCTGGCTCTCTGACCTTTTCTGAGGTCTTCCTTGTGGGGCGGGGTAGGGGAAATATAGTAAGAAGGGAAAAAATAGAAGCTCTAAATAGGTGGTTAAAGGGACAGTATCAGGAGAAAGTGTACCACTTTGTGGAGGACTGTAGATACTTCTGGGACAGGAGGCTCTTAAAAGGTGACAGCCTTCACCAGAAGAGAGAGGGGGGACCAGTGCACTGGAGCAGAAGATTGACATCTACATCAGACATTTGAATTGAATGCAGGAGACACTGAGGCTAAAGCAACAACATTAAAGGGAGCGAGGAGGGAACTTAGCTAGTGCCCTCTATTCTGGGGAATGGCAGCAGTAAAGTGGGTAAAAATAAGGTTGGATTTCAAAGAGAAGTACTGGAAGAGTCAAAGGGGGAAGGCTCTCGTAGTCTGCAAGCTATAGGAAAAATAAGGTGAGAACTGGAAGTAATGCAGATATAGGATCACAAAACAGCAAAAGATCCAAGGCTAGTTGGAAGGGGGTCTACCTTAATGCCGGTAGTCTGGGTAATAAAATCAGTGTGCTTGAGGCATTGGTGGCTGATACTGAGGTAGACCTTGCATCCACTGCAGAAAGTTAGGCCACAGAGAATAATGACTGGGACTTGTCAGACCCAGGCTACTCAATGTTTAGACAAGACAAGAGGGAAAGGCAAGGGGGTATAGCTCAAAATGCCAAGGAGGGCATAGAGGCTGTAGAGGATGGACACATCAGAAGAAGCAAATCGGAAACAGAGTCACTGTGGGCTCACCTCACAGCATCCGCAGGCAAGAAAATATGTGTGAAGGTGATCTATAAACCACCAGGACAAGGGGAAAAGAGATAGGGAGCTCAGAGAAGAGCTGGCAAGGAGAATGAAGAAGAGGAAGTGGTGGTAATGATGGGTGATCAGCAGCCAGATGCCTCAATGGTGACCAGCAGCCAGATGCATCAGAAGTCAAGCCTTGTTGGATACATTGCAGGGCTGCCTGCTGGTGCAGATGGTTAAGAAAGCCACCAGACAGGCTGCCATTCTCAATTTGACATTCACCAACTCAGAAACAGTGGGTGAAGTGAGGGTAGGTGAGCCACTTGGGTCCACCAGTCCAACAATGATAACTCCATTTGGTTCAGGCTGGCGCTTGGGACCGGAATGCCCCTAATAAAAACTGAAGTTCTAGATTTCAGAAGAGTAGAGTTCAACCAGATGAGGGAGCTGATCTAAAAGAAGTTTGCCAGGGTGGACAGCCATTCATGAGGTAACAAAGTCATGCACGAGAATTGTTAATAACCAGAACAGGTACAAGAGACCAATATGGCTCTCAGAAAGGGTCAGAGCAGCAGTGAAAACCAAGAAAAAGGCTTTCACCAAAAAAGCAGGGAGAGGAGGAATGGGGAGAGCACTAAAAAACTAGGGAAGCAAAGTGGAAGGTCAGGGAGGCAAAGAGAGACACTGGGGCTGTATATTGTGGGGGCGGTCAAGGGTGGGGATAAACAATTCTTCAGGTATATTAAGGAAAAAAGGAAGCAGGGAGGGGTATAGTTAGGCTACAAGGGCGGCACTAGAGGAAGATGAACAAAAAAAGCCATTCTTAATGATTACTTCTGCTCCATCTTAACAAGGGAAGACAATGGGACCCTGCTTGAAAGTGGCATTAAGGTGACATTACTTAAATAAGACAGTCAGTATTTACCAGAGAATGGGTGCAGTGGGGGCTTGAATCCTAAAGGTAGATAAAGCCCCAGGGCCAGATGGGATTAGAGATGTTGTGAGTTTTTAATCCACCCGCAAAGTTGGTGCAAATCCACAGAAATTCACAATTCATGAATTCTGCAGTGGATGTAGCAACTTCACCAACGGATTTGTTTTTTGTTTAGTATTCTAACAAAACCTCCACTCACACACTGTGCTGTAAAAAACACCCCTCCACTACATCCACAAACAATAAAAACCATGACACAACCCTCCAACCTCCCCTCTGTCACCCCCCGTCCTGGTGAAATGCTGTTTCAGCCAGTTTCACAGACAATTCCTTTAGCACTCTTGGGTGCATCCCATCTACAAGTATGCGAAGTTGCCATAATGTGCTCTGTGAAAAAATCCATGAATTTCAGAAAATTCGCAAGTCAGGACCACATTTTGCATTGGTTTTTCACTAACCATGAACCCCCCCCCCCTGCTGGCACCTTCCTCCATCCCCCCTACACCATGGAGAAATGCTGCTGCATCTACCGAACTGCTGATCTGATTAAAAAGTAATCCTTCCCCACCTCACACACCAAGAACATTCCAGCCATATTTCCCACCCGAGCCCCACTGTCCTTATTAAGGAGCACACCCAGTCCCCATCCCCACTCATCCCCCAGTCCCCACCCCTCAACTCATTAGCACCCATAAAATCAACCTGGAATAAATAAACTGGTCTCCCAGTGCAGAGCATTTGCTCTGTTCAGCGTCCCTCTCATAATGACAAGAATGAATGAGTAGTGACATCTTTGCTGCCTGGAAACCCTGATCGGTTGAATTTTCAGCCAATCAGGTTTTTCTAGAAGCAAAGCTGTCACCATTCATTCATTCTTGGACACCAAACAGTGTAGACACTCTGCAGCTGCAGACTGTTTTAGTTATTCCAGGTTGATCTGTGGGTGCTACTGGAGGGAGGAGGGTGGTTGGGACCAGAGAGAGGTTGGATAGGGGTTGGGGACTGGGTTCACTCCATAATAAAGACAGTGGGACTCAGGTTGTGGGAGGCAGTTAGAGTGTGTTTGGCACATGGGTTGGGGGATGGAATTACTTTCTTGAGCAGATCAGCAATAAGCAATTCAGCAGATGCAGCTGCATTTCACTAGGGCATGGGGTAGGTGGGAGGATGGTGTCAGTGAGGGAGGTGGTATGGGGGTGTTATGGTTTTTAACATTTTGGGGTGCAGTGAGGAGTTGTTTTTTTATCATTTCTGAGTTGGGGAAGGGATTTAACACACAATTCATGTCAGGATTCACCCATGTATTGGATATTTGTCATGCGAATTTGGCAAAATTGCCTTTCGAATAACAACGTGAATTGCAGTTCTCAGCTTGTGAATTTGTCAGATTTCACAGAAATTTTCACAGAGAAAGTTTTGGAAACTCCACAAACCTCTAGATGGGATGCATCTGAAGGTGCTCAAGGAATTGTCTGCGAAACTGGTTGAAGCCCTTGTAATGCTATTCAGTTGCTGAGTTCTGACAGAGGTATTTTTTAAAGACTGGAGGGGAGGGGACGTAGTCCTGCTACACAGGAGAGGGGAAAAGGAACAATCTGAAAATTACAGACCTTTTAGCTTTATCTCTGTAGTGGGTAAAATAATGGAGTCACTGATCAAAGAGGACCTTGTGAACTACCTAGAGAGCAGTAGTCTACAGGATAGTAAACAGTCTGGGTTTGTGACAAGGTGGTCTTGTCAGACAAATGTGATAGTTTTCTTTGACTGGGTAACAAAGGTAGTAGATAAGGGCCATGCTGTGGATTTACTCTACTTCAGTTTCAGCAAAGCTTTCAGCTCAGTGCCACACAGAAGACTGCTGGAGAAGCCAGAGGCCTTTTATGTTCAGTGAGTGGAAACACTTATTCATGATAACACTTTATGATAACAACTTTTTTTTTCCATCGGACAACTAATTCTGTTCTATACTGTATGTAAGACACCACTTCAAAATGGTCACTCAAAAGTTTTTCCACCCAACTTAGCCCTTTATTTAGTCTAGAGGTTTAATGAGATTTAAGCTATTTCATTGTATTCATATAACCATATTATCTATTTATATATGTGTAAAAATATGGCTCCAAAGATATTGTGTATTATGTTTCTGTATTTTATGAAGAAACATTGTTATAATGTGATACTGCACTTTATCCAATAAAAAATGTAGTTGAAAAAAAGGCCTGCGATAAGGCTAACAGGAGGATGGGGTATATCTGAAGGGGTACTGACAACAGGAAAGAAGTACTGCTACCTTTATATAGGTCACTGATAAGGCAGCACCTGGAATACGGTGCTTAGTTCTGGAGTCTTCACCTAAGAAAGGTCAGGGACAGGCTAGGGACAGTCTAAAGCAGGGGGAACAAGATGATTCAGGATCAAATGGGAAGATCTTATGAAGATCATTTCAAGGCACTGAACATGTACTCACTGGAGACTAGACAAGAGAAGGGGTATATTATAGAGACCTTCAAGTTCCTGAAGGGAATGAACAAGGTGAACTGTAGGAAACTGTTGAGCAGGAGTTCAGAGTCAAGAACTCAAAATCATGATTGGAAACCAGTGGAGGGAAGGTGTAAAAGGGATATTAGGAAGTTCCATTTTACAGAAAGGATAGAGGAGCCATGGAATAGTCTTCTAGTGGAGGTAGTGGGCACCAGAACCATAAATGGTTTTAAGTATGGCTCGGACAGAGTGAAGTGTTTGGTGGTTCCTCAGGTTGGTAGCTCTAGGGATGGTAGCAGGGGGATGGGCTATGTGAAGGATAAAACTCCATATGGGTAATAGGTCCTAGGGCAGAAAGGAACCTATGGTCAGACTAGATAGACCTTTGGTCTCTTCTGCTATCATTTTCTATGTTTCTAAAAGAATCTGCAATTTAAGTACTGCAAAGTGTCGATTTCTAATCCATAAAAAAAATTCACTTTCAAAATGCTGGAATTCCACTACGTATGAAATTCCATGGAAATTGGTGAAATTTTCTATAATTCCCTTGAATTCCATTCTTTGTTGCTATCTCTCATTTTAATAAAAAAAAACAAGTAAAACAAAAACAGATCAAAAAGAAATATTTACCAGTGTAAGGCATTTTGGGGTGTCTGCTCAAGACTTCTGAGTCATTTGTTATAAACAAATGGGATTAAAAAAATCGATTTGCTATTGAATACTTATATAATACAAGAAATGTATTTTTTATGGATGTGGGCAGAGCCTACAGTCATTTTGCTTCATGCTCCTGAAAATGGCCGATCGTGGCACGCTTCTGTTGAACTTTTGGAAGTATCCTTCTGAAAGTCCAAAAGAGCTTGGAATATTCCACCATGATCGGTCGCTATGGAGTAACAGTTGCATTATTTTAGCTGTTACTTCTGCATTCTGGGACAAGAATTGAGCATGCACGCCTTGTATGCATGTGCAGTTCCACTGGTGCCACCTTCTTGGGAATGGCAGAATGCCATTTACTGCAACTACACATGCGCAAATACCGTGCATGAGTAGCTGCATTGTTGCCACCATCTTGGAGATGACACTGAGTGGTGCTCACTCTCCAGAGCTCTACAAGCTTGCCACGGCCATATCAGCTCTGGCTATAGCTTGTTTTTAACTAGGAACTTTTGTTCAATCAAAACTTGTAATAGTACTGCTCCGAAGATACTAATTATTACTACCATTGATGTGACGTCAGAGCGCTGGTATTACGACATAGAATCCTGCTGAAGGATGAGGGTGATAAAAATGTTTGCTCACTGTCTCCTGATTACAGTGGCTGAAACATACCATGGATATAGTGCAATGATAAGTATAGGATAATCCCACAAGAAGTCCCAAAAGAGGAGAACACTTGCTGAGTAGAGACCAGGACTAAATTACTTAACAACTTTACTGGGGGGGGGGGTCCAAGGCCTGTCATTGCCTCAAATGGGGGAAGAGCACACCTGCTCCAAGTGATTGGCTGTTGCTGGCCATTGCCCTGATGATCCAGACAGTAACTATACTAAGAGCACAAGATAACATCATGATGAGCCAATGAGAGTGACAGTCAGTGAGTGCTATGATGGTGAGTAAAATACTTAGAACAAAAATCTGTCACAGTATCCCATGTATTACCCCCCTCCAAAAAAATATATGTATATATATAAATAACTCAAAAGCTCAAACTGAGGGGGTATGTTGGTATAGCATATAGGCACTTCTTTAAAAAATGCTTCATTTAGCTCCCATATGCCCACATCAGCTTTTCAAGTTGATTGGAGCATGCCCCTAGCTTCCCCTACCTCACACTTCAATCCCTGTGGGACATTTAAGCAATAATGCACAACAGAGGGTGTGTTGTTGTGAGATTTACACACACCTTGGGTGTGGTGTGGCACGAGGCAGCAGGCGAGTTCTGTAAACCACCCGAGGCATGTGTAAATCTCACAACAACAGACCATTTGGAGGGCAATATTGCTATTATAAAATGGATTAAATAACAAAGTGTTTTTCACTGAGAACAAATCAATATTTTTATTAACTTCAAGAAATACAAGATTTTGTTCATCCATCTACGATAAAATGGTTCCATCAATATGTCATAAGTAGCTAACAAATCAATATATTTTGATGTGGCTTGAGTATGAGAAACTGTCAAAGCAGGAGGTTCTTGCATGCTACTGTCCTGTGTGTGAAATAGCTGAGTAACACAATAAAATGGGGAGGAGTTATGGTCAGTTCAGGAGGGCTATGCACATTTGCTGTGCATGCAGGGTTGGTATTTTGGTGTTTATAGCACTTGGAAAAGTCTGCTGCCTGTCATCTGAATTATGCGGATCCAGAGAGAGTGACAGGGAAAGTTGCTGAGGAGCTGGATTGGTTGTAGGAGGTGCCTGCATATATATTTGAATGGCTGCCCCATTCACAGTATCCTCCATTGAAAGTGAGGCTGAGGGTGGAGTTGGCCTTACCTCAGGCAGAGCCTGCATATAAATCTGAAGCATCACCCTGCTGTCAGCAACTCTGATTGAAGCAGTGCGTGAGGGAGGAGTCAGCCACGTGTCATTGCCAACGGTCCACTGATGTTGCCGGACTCAGCTGGATGAGGAAAGGCTAATTCACCAATCGCTGGGCTGATCAGTTCAAAAGTTCAAGCTGTCGGCATTTCCTTATTTTCAATATGTGGCTGCCGTGCCATGCCATTGGCCAGTGTCCATTCTGGAGGGACATACCATTGCTCATTCGGAGCCGCCGAGGTGACATCGCAATCGAGGTACCCTAAAAAAACTGCTAAGGAAAACCTATGCAGAGCCACTGAAGAAGTAGAAAAAAATTAGTATATTCATTTTAAAATGTGATTGTATGTTATTGTTTTGCTTTATGATTATGTCTGTTTATGCTGAACAAACTGTTATCTTTGAACAGTATTGGGTGATGGCAGTTTTCCTGGTTGTGAACGTTTGGACAGTTAATCTTTCAGTTTAAAAGATGTGATCAGGTAAGCACTAGTCAGCTGGGGCTTTATCCATGTGCTTGTTGTGAGATTTACTCATGGCTAAAGCCCCTGTCTGACCAATCAGCATAGAGCATTTTTCTTGTTCATTTTATAATATCTGTTACTTTGCTGGTAAAACCATCTCAGGGTTACAAGACATTATAAAATGGGTCTAAAACATCAAATACATTTTTTTTGAGTAAAACTAGTCAGGTGAACATGTATTATTACAGCATAATGCACAGTCATCTTGGTTGTGAAGCTGACCGAATTTATTAGTAACCACATTACACAATGAGCAAATCAGTCCCTCTACAACCAGAACTCTTCATCACAAACACAATTGCTACCTTTACTTACTAAAACCTTCAACTAGGCCTTAACAATATAATTACCTTAATGGTGAACAGTCAGCACAAAGGGCCCTACACCCAAGTGTGGGGCAGGTTCTAATGTGCACTTTGTGTGCAAAAAATGTTTTGACTACATGGAGCCCAATTCTAGTACACTTACACCTGGCATAACAGCAGTTGCGCCAAGTAGAATGGTGCATGTAACAACTTACGCCAGCAGTTGTGACATGCACGATTCTACAATGTGGCCTGTGACACGGCAAGAGGCCACTCTATGCCGAACAGCTGTTACTCAGTAGTGGCAGGCCATAAACCCCTGTGACATGGCGCTAGGGGTTTATGGCAGCAGTTGCACCCCATTCCAGAAGGGCAGCATCAAAGTCCCCAAGGTCGGGATTCTACAAGAACCCCCAGAGGAGAACCGGCAACCTAAGTTACACCAGCATTTAGCTGGTATAACTTATGGACGCCCATGGGGGTCCTGTAGACCCACCTGCAGTCCAGTGGGCATACCACAGTTGCCGACCCCCCCATGTCCAGCATACCCCAGTGGGTGGCCCCCGCCCCCAATGTGTCCATTATGTGCCCTGCAGGGCTGCCCACACCATCCGGCCCAATGATGTTACCAAGAGTTCTCAAGAGATCAGACCCCCTGCCCCCGAGTCCCATAACAACCACCCGCAGGGCTGGGTCACTATCCGCTTCTCGAATCCCTTTATTGAACATGTCTCACAGGGTGGCGCCGCCATTCTCTCACTGCGTTTCCGGATTTCGAGTCGCGAGCGACAATGCGTTTTTTTGTGAATGAAGAGCAGTCGAGTTATAGTCAGCAGTATAACAAAGACATTGTCAGGCAGTGAGCATAATAAAACGACAAGCAGCATGATAAGAACATAAGAGACTTCATGCCCTGACCCTGAGTCACAGTCTAGAATGCGAAAGATGCCTGTTTGGTTGCCTAGTAGCCCCCTCAGTTACGCCAGCCCACCCAGCACCCCCCACCCGTCCCAGTTAGCTATCGGCACAGCTCACCAACACAAACAGTCATCGACCGAGTCAATATGAGTGAGTACGCAAGACGCACCCAGAAATTAACCTCTAAGGCACATCTTCACAGTACATGCTCATACTGAACTCAGTCAGTGGCTGGCCACGGTGGTGAGAGGTGAGCTATGCCAGTTACCAGCTAAGGATGGGTAGGATGCTGAGTGGGCTGGCACGACTGGGTGGGGGGCCACTAGGCTACCAGAGCAGGGTATTTTCCATATTTGAAACTGCGACTCGGGGCCAGGGCATGGGGTTTTATGTATTCTTATCATACACCCATATGTCAGTTTTACATTATGCTCACTACTTTACTGTCAGTTCTGTTATTATACTGCTGACTGTAATCCAACTTATGCATTCACACAAAGCCGTATTTGCTGCTGCGACTCGGGGTCGGGGCATGGGTGTGGGGATGACAGCACCATCCTGCAGGGCATGTTCCAATGGGGATCTGGGGGCTGGGGTATGGGAAGCCTGCAGGGCTCTGTTTGAACACTTCAGGGGCTGGGGTGTAAGAATGGGCAGTTAATGTAGGTTTTGGGTGCAGGGGAGTGAGCAGCCCTGTGGGGCTCTACTTGTACACCTGGGGGGGCAGTTGATGTGGGCAGCCCTGTTGGGCACCTATTGTGGCTAGCTGGGCATGGGGGGGCACTTGTGATCTGTGTTGCAGCTTGCAACATGCTCGCCAGGTGTGCCCTCTGTTCAGTGTACCTGGCCGCATGTCGCAGGACTTAGCTGTAGTGACCCCACCCCTTCTAGAGTAGGGTGCAGAGTCAATGTCGCAGTTGCAGGTGGCACAAGTTGCATTTGACGGTGACTTGCACCACCCTTCTAGAACTGGGTCCATAGTGTTTACTGTAGTATGGTGCAGATTATATGAGACTAATTTTGCTTAATTCTAGGCTCACATCTTTTGTTACTGCAAATCCCCAAATCCACTACAGCTGAAATCACAGCAGTAGGTTGAAGTGGGAGATTCAATAGCCTGCAGTGCATGCTATAACTTTTAAAATTTTGGATCAGATGCTTTCTGGATCTGCTTTTCTCCAGGGACTAAGTACAGTCTTCTGTGAGTGGCAGTGATTGGGGCTCATAGTATAGCCTAGAGGTTAGAGTAATGAGCTGAGAATGAGTGTGGTACATTCAGCAGGCTTGGGTTTGATTTCAACAACCTCCACTTGCATACTGCGTGACTCTGTTCAAGTCACTTAACCTCTCCAGTGCTTCCAGGTTGCCCTAAAAACAGGAACTTGTGCCTAGTGGGCGTAACCTGGCTACCAAAGAATAAAATAAAAAAAATAAATAAATAAAAGCACACATATTTGAACTGCAACTGGAAATTGTGCCTAACCTGGTCAGCAAAGAATTACAAAAAAATAATAAATAGGAGCACATACATTTGAATCAAATATTGGTGTTTTCAGGTGAAATCATATCCCCCCCCCCACACACACACACACTTCCCAACAAAAAAGCAACTGGACAGGGTTAAAAGTTTTTAACACATTTCCATTACAATACTGTACCTGTATTGATTTGAAATGCAAATGAAGTGCCAAATGTTTTTTTTTTCCTTATAAAGTGTGTGCCACACATTCCCCCACCTTGCCAGAATTTGGACTATTTTTGTCTTCAGAGTTAAAATGGAAGCACATTCAATGAAATATCCTGTTGTTGATCTTTTTACAAATAATGTGTTCTTATTTTCATTCATTGTTAAGTCAAATATTTAAATGACATTTTATAAGTACAATATAATACTCCTGTGTATGCTTTTATGGTGATATAATCACACTTCTCAGGTGCATTTAATGGCACTCAGCTCTGCCTCATGCCTAACAATATACATGAAGTGTGTGATTACGTCACCTTATAAACTGGCAAGAGAAAATCTGTTAATTTCACTGGCTGATAGATGCCACCTGACCAGGCATTAAATCTCTATAAATGCACAGTCAGGGGCCAAACCTCATTTTCTTCCCCAAAAATGCCTACTTAGAGCCATTTTGTGATCTGGCAGTGTAGCGTAGAGGTTAGAGTAACAAGTTGCGAATGAGCTTGGTGCATTCAGCAGACATGGTTTGATTCCCACAACTTCCATTTGAATATTGTGTGATTCTGAGCAAGTCATTTAACCGCCCCAGTGCTCCTGGGTCCCACCTGAAAATAAGCACTTGTGCCTAGTGAACCTAACCTAGTTAAAAAAGAATAAAAAAAATAGATAGATAGATGTGCAGTAACGTCCCTGTAAGGGTTGAGCAGACACTTTAATGTTAAACCTGAAATTTTGCACTTTAATAACATTGCAACCATTCAACGGATTTGCATAAAATTTTGCATGCGTAGTCTCCTGGAGTAGATCACATGACTTATCAAGTCTTGTGTTGGTTGGCTTGGCATATTTTGAGCTGCATATATTGAACAAAGTGTGAAATGTGCCTTTTTTGCAGTTTATTTGTTGTCTCGCTGTGGCCAAACAGTTTGGAATTGTGGTCTGAAATTTTCATGGCAGAAAGTGCTTGCCCAACAGAGTTTGTCTGCATTAGTTTGGTGAAAAAATATTAAACAGTTCCAAAGTCATTTAATTTTAAAATGTCATGTTCTGAGCATGCTCAGTTCACTCCTTTGGATAGACGAATGGAACAAAAAAGGAGTTTGCTCTGATGAACAATGCTCCTTTTTCTTGAGGGGCCAATCCTTGTTTGCCAGAAAATAAAATCATTT
This sequence comes from Neoceratodus forsteri, assembly GCA_016271365.2. Lineage (NCBI taxonomy): Eukaryota > Metazoa > Chordata > Ceratodontiformes > Ceratodontidae > Neoceratodus > Neoceratodus forsteri. Next base: position 1,272,800,614 of record CM057453.1, read on the forward strand.
TTTGTGAGCTGCCATCTTGCTTTTTTTTTTTTTTCTGGCCAAATGGAAGTCTTATAACTGTGCCCAGGGATGTCTCTTTGAGACATCCAACTATGTATTTTGCTCATGGGATGTCCATGAGCTTTTTGTGTGCTTTCCAACTTTTGTATTGCCTTAGAAATTTTTAACTATTTTAATCCTTTTTCGCCACTTGCTAACTTACTTTTTCACGAGTCCTTATTCATCATGGTGAAAAAGGAAATTGGCTGGTGAAAAAGGATTTCCCCTTTTGACGACCAAAGGGCCATGCCAGTAGTCCTTTTTTACCAGCTGATTTCCTTGTTCACCATGATGAAAAAGGATGGTGAAAAAGGAATTGCTCTGGTGAAAAAGGATTTCCAGCATGGCCATCTGGTCATCAAAAAGGGAAATCTTTTTGCTAGCAGAGTTCCTTTTCATGATGAAAAGGATGGTAGGGGGCCGGCCATGGTATGGTGCTTGGATTTCTGCTTGGCGATGCCAGCGACCCGGGTTCGGGAAACGAGCCCGGAAGCTGGAGGGCCGGCTGGGGAGAGGGCTTGAGCGTCCCAGGGACTGCTTGTCCTCCCGGGGAGGGGAACCAGAGCTCGGTTTTGTCTGACCTCGGTGTAGACCCAAGTGTATAACAAGACCGATGGTTGAACAAGGGTGATGCCAGATCACGGGCGCTTAGCGCCTGACATCAGGGGACACGGCACATCGTGAGAGAACACTGGAAAAACACCTCGCGGCCTCCTGGTAGATGGAGCACCAGGCTCCGACCCTCTATGCCCCTACCTGCCCAGAGACAGCATCCCGACAAAAGATAGACATCTCGGGGTGCATGGGCCCCCACCCTGTACCCTGCCTGGGGGGATAACCAAGGCTCCATGGGGGATGGACTACACTGGCCACCAGGTAGGTGAGCGAGGGCTGAAAAGGCCATAGAGTGTCTCCCAAAGAGAAGGGGGTCGCGAGGAGGAGGGGAGTAAAAAAAAAAAAAAGGATGGTGGAAAAGGAAACAGGATGGCAAAAAGGATTATTGCTACTGTCATCTCATCCTGAAAAATACAGCCATCTGGTTGGCTTCCCTTTGTGAATATGCCTGGTGTCTAGTGGGACCCCCCCCCAATCCCCATATGTGTTTTATATATATAGTTTGTTGTTAATTTTTTATTTATTTATATTTTTATATTTTGTTTAACAATTGTGGCTTTCTGCCACTACAGCTTTTATCCCTGGTGTCTAGTGGTACCCCTCCTCACCCTCCGATTTTGTCCCTGGTTCACTGGTGGTTAGTGGCATCGCCTGCACCCTCCCAGTTTTGCTTTTCACCTGAAAATGAAATAAACATTCCTCAATGTCTTTTTTTTATTTAACCTGTAAAAAACGGTCCATCGCCAATCATTCCCACACCCCCACCCTAGCACCCACTGTGCACCCACCTCCCCACACCCCCGTGACACTGCCACAGACCCTCGCTCACCTGATGAGGTCCCAGGATCCACTCAGCTGATTGAGGATGTGTCTTGCTGCTGGAACCGGTGACTGCAATATGAGAAATGAAGGTAAATACGCTTCAATGTATTTCAATGGGGGTTTCAAGTTTAGTACATAACTCAGCTGTTTTTGGTGATTTCAACCCCAAATTTTTAACATGGCCTTTTGGGGATCCCACCTCATGAACAATATGACTGTCATTAGGCAACTCCGGGCAGAAAGGTGATTTTGCAGTCGGTTGGTGAAATCACCTTTCTGGTGGGATTTGTGTATTGACAGTCATATTGTTCATGAGATGAGGTCAGAAGAAAGGTATGTTGAAAATCTGAGGTCAAAATAATAAACAATTGCAAAGTTATGAACATTTGTTGCAATTTCGATATGCACATTTGTAACTTTGGACATTTACAACATTTTCACCTCAGTTTTTCAACATAGCTATCTTATTACCCCACCTCATGTTTGCCACAGCTGTCATTTTTCAAATCCTGACCAAAATGTGTTTTTGCACCTGTAATGCAGAATGGCGTTGCAGTTGTGCAGAATTATGTTTTGGCAATGATTTTGAAATTTTCTGTACCAGATACATGTGGTGCTGTCATAGGAAGGCTTTGTTAAAATTTTGGGGTCAATGTATTAAAAATGTCACAGATATGGCTATTTGTTGTGATTTCGCTATGCATGCTCATAACTTTGGGAATTTTTAATATTTTGAGCCCACATTTTCAACATAGCCTTCTTATTACACCACCTTATGAATGCCACAGAAGTCATTTTTCAAATCCTGTCCAAAATGTGTTTTTGCGTCTGTGGTGAGGTTTGGCATTGTGCTTGGGCTGAGTTACATTCTCGCGAGGACTGAAACAATTTCTGCACTGGGTACAAGAGGTGGGGTAATAACATAACTATGGTGACAATTTGGTGACTGTTGTCCTAGGACTGGAAGTGTAGGGACCAGAGGGCCAGGTGCTTCCACAGCTAGATACATATACACATCTATGGAGGGATGGGACCCTACGCTACCACAGTAAAATAAGGATACAATTATACTATCTCAAACAGTAAGGAAATAAATTGCAAAAAACTTTGTTAATGCATCAGTTAGGGTTAAAGTGACAAAAGTAGGGTAATGTGATGCTAGGGTTTGCAACCCTAACACCCTATTCACCTCTCTGCACAGACCCACAGGCTGGGGGGAGCTGTCTTTGGGCCATGAACCCTAATGCTCACCCCATTCTCCTATGCTGTGCCCATGTCACCTTATATTTTAATGAAATAGAGTGAGCGTTCTGGGTGATAGCCCCAAGACAGGCCCTCCACCTGTGGGTCTGTGCAGGTGGGGGATGGGGTCTTAGGGTTGGAAACCCTAATGCCACAATTCCCTACTTTTGATGGTGGAACCCTAATTGATGCATTAACAATGTTTTTTTGCAACATATCTTTTTTGCAACACATATATATATATGTGTGTGTGTGTGTGTGTAATAAGTCTCTCCAGGGTGTGCATCATAGGATTTTAATTCACTTCCTAGCGGTTTAAGGACACTTGGCCTTTGGCCTAATGCCTTACTACACCCCTGGAGCATGCATTAAAATCCTATAATGTACTCCCTGTTATGGCTTACCTTGGGTGGGTAGTTTGCTAGAAGGGAGGCAGCAGAAGGTGGTGGTCAGTGGGGTTAAATTTAGAGGAAAGGGAGGTTATGAGCAGGGGTTCCACAGGGATCTGTCCTGGGTCTGGTCCTCTTTGACATATTCATTAGTGACACTGGTGAGGGAATCCAGGGCAGGCTGTGTCTCTTTGCAGATGACACAAAACTACATGGTAGGGTGGATGGTGATGAGGGAATAAGGACTATGCAGAGGGACCTACAAAAACTAGAGTGGTGGTCAAAGGTTAGACAGTTAAACTTCAGTGCCAGAAAGTGCAAAGTAACACCTAAGGAAGAGGAACCCCAAGACGAAGTACTGGATGGGTGGGTTGAGACTTAGCACTACAGAAGAGGAATGGAATCTAGGAATTATCATTGGTACCCCCTTAAACAAATGAACCAGTACAACAAGACCTATAGCAAGGCCAACAAAGAGGTAATACTTCCCCTATACAGATCCCTGGTGAGGCCTCAACTGGAGTATTGCATCCAGTTCTGAATCTCTCACCTCAGAAAGGACAGGGATAGGCTGGAAACAGTGCAGTGCAGATTAACAAAAATGAATAAGGGCAAGCAGGGCAGATCCTATGAGGAGCACCTCAAGGCACTAAATATGTAATCACTGGAAACCAAAAGGAAGAGAGGAGATATGATGGAGACCTTCAAGTTCCTTAAAGAACTTAAGGAAAATTGTGGGGAATTGTTTACCCTGAATACCAACTCGAGGTCACATGGTCATGAGTAGACATTAACAAGAGGAAGGTTCTTGAGGGACATTAGGAAGTACTTCTTTATGGAAAGGGTGCTGGAACCTTGGAAAAGTCTGTCAGAAGAGGTGGTGGGTGAAATCACAGCCAGAGGATTCAAGCAGGCATGGGATAAAATGAAGGGAATAGTGGTCGACCTGGGTGACAAGACCAGAGAGGAGAATGGGGATAGGACAGGGAGGGTTAGTACCCTAGAGGAACAATAGGTTCCAGGGATTTTTCTGCCATCAAGGTCTATGTTTATATGCTTATTACTTACATAAATGCACACTCTGTTACGTCTTAGTGCTTACTTATAAACCTCTTAAGCTTTGCTCTCAAAGTTTATGATGCCATGGAATCCCTGCATGGTATTACAAAAGAAATAACATGTAACAGGGCATGTGGTTACTGTGTAAATACCGCAAGCCTCCCCAGCTCTGTGGGTTGGAAACATGAGATGTTGGCTGAGTGCCTTTCAGCCACAGGGTGAGGGGAGTATGGCAAGCCCTGAAGTGTGTTTTTATGTTTATAAAATGGAAAGAAAATAATTAAAAAAAGACTAACCAAATCTTTAAATTGAGAATAAATAATTTCCGTCATCTGGAAACTGGTTCTCACACCAAACAACTAGGATTGCACCATCAAAGAGGTCAAAATGGCTGGCAGGTACATCTCTCATGTTGTTAGTTGAACCCTTTTTTGTTTTCCCAACTATCACTGACAATGAGAGTTCAACGGCATGTAGTTCTCAGACTTGCAAGGCACTTTCCAGACATGTGCAGTTATTAGTCAATTATACCACGGACATAAAATTTTAACAGAAATCCTTTAGTGTGATTGGCTGGCTGGCACTTTTCTGCCATGGCAAATCCTCTGATATACCCACGGCAAAGGTGCCAGTCACCCAAATCACAAACAAAATCAATCCCTAACCCAAATTTTAAATCGTACAACTGCCATGTTGAATTCCTCACTAAACAGCAGTCTCCCAGCCCTCTCCCAAAGCTCCTGCTACAACCGCCGAACACCTTGAAAAAGGCTGCAGAGAAAAAAACTCAAGTGACAGAAACAAATCCTGTCCAGAAGACTGCATACTTCAGTATCATACTCACAGCCTATTTCCAAGGTCAACTTTCATCTCTCTCTCTCTCTCTTCTCTCTCTCTTCTCTCTCTCTCTCTCTCTCTCTCCCCTCCTCCCTCCACACTGTTCACAGTCTCCATCTCCGGCAACTGACCCTCTGTGCCACCATACCCATTTTCAACAGACGAAACCCCATGATCAAAACAAGAGACACTATGCTGTAAAACTGAAAGCAGTACGGCTAAGTCACTGACTGTCAGTGAATACAAAGCTGACAAACAGAACCGGCAACATGCCTTTTTTTGTTTGTTTTCATCTCTCAGTCTCTAGCTCAAATTCCCAGCCCACTACTCAGTGAGAAAAACCAAAGCGCGCACACTTTGATTTAGAAAAAACACTGCTGTCACGCTTCCTTTCCCTCTCTTGCTCCAGTCTGTATTTAAAAAAAAATCTTTCTCACTCTAGTAACATTCCTCTCAGCATATGTTTGACTTGTAAGAGGGATATCCTCAATATTCTGCCTAGCAAAAAAGAACTATATTTTGTGGTGTAAGAATAAATAAAAAAAAACATTTAAACTGCAAAAAAATGTCTTTTCTCCTACTTTTTTAAACAAAAAAAAACAGGTACATGGTATAATCTCAATAAACCCCTCGAGGGTGTGGGTTAAGGGGGATTTACAATAGCTGGCAAGGATTTGACCACTCAGCCTGCGGCCTCATGGCCAAACCACACCAGCCATGGTAAATCTCCCAATAACGCACACCTTCTCATGGTTTATTGCTTAATAACTGCACAGATCTGGACAGCTATTGACCAATGAGATCACTGGATTATTTTGCCTATTTTACAAAGCAGTGTAACAAGTGTAGTCCCATATGTTATTCTTTTTTTTTTTTTTTGATATTTTCACCCTCTTTCTTTTTCCTCCTGTCTTTCATAAGATGTCAACCCTGGTCATGGTGCCCCAGACACTACCACCACTTTATGAGCCTCTCACTCTCCTCAGTCACTCCTGACTTACCTCCCAGGAGGCGGGGCACGGCACCCGGGGAAGTTCGGTGCCGTGAATTTGTATCTCTTTGGGAGAGCCATCGGCCAAGCGGCTAATTGTAGCCCAGGGACAGGGCATCACAGAGACGTCTGGCAAGGAGGAGTTTTCTTCCCTTTTTTCTGAACTGGGGCAGAGACATGCAATGACCCCTGCATCTGTCCCTCCCCAGTGCCCTTCGACCATGCATCGGTGCTGAGAGCGATCTACCCAGCCTCCACTAGGCATCACACTCACACTGCACGCAGAATCTCACCCCCCGAGAAGGAGAGAGCAGTCCATGGATGCTCAATCCTTCTCCCCTCGGCCGGCCCTACGACGACCCGTGCTTGTTCCCGAACCTGGGTCACCGGCGTAGCAAGCGGAAATTCAACTGCTGTGTTGGCAGGTTGGCCTCCCATATGTTATTCTAACTGTAGCCTTTTTCTTTAATTCAGTGTCGTTTTCTCATTTTATATCTAGGGGTTGTCCTTTTATCTCCTTCCCCTTTTGTTACCCTTGTCTGCCTCCTTGTTGACTACCTTATCTCCTCTGTCTTATTCATATACAACTAAATGTGACTCTGCTATACTTTCTGGGAACCACATTTAAGACTCATCATGTTTTAAACAACTGCTGTTTTTTGCTATTTATTTTCTCTTCTAACGTCTTTAGATCCTCCCTCATTCTTTCAACCCTCTTCTGATGTGTCTGTTCTGCTGCAGATTTTTGTGTCATCCATGAAAAGGCACACCGTCCCATCCAGTCCTTCTGCAATGTCGCTAAAAAAGACATTGAAGAGGACTTGACCTAATACAGACCCCTGCAGCACCCTGTAAGCCACCTTGCCCTCCCCAGAGTGTACCCCATTTACCACCACTCTTTGGCTCCTATTACTAAGCCAACTCTCCACCCATTTTACTGTTTTGGGACCTACTCCTAGGCTACTCAGTTTGTTTACCATCCTTCTATGTGGAAAAGTGTTGAAGGCCTTGCTGAAATCCAGATAGGCCATGTCAATTGCCCCTTCCTGGTTCACTTCCTTTGTTACCCAGTCAAAGAACTGAAGCAGATTTGTCTGGCAGAACCTCCCCCTAGAGAATCCATGTTGTCTCAGATCTTGTATAATTCTGGTAACAAAGTAAACGTACAAGTCCTGAAGTCCTGAAATGGCCATTCTAGGAAGATGTAGTGTAGTGTAGTATAAACAGGAGATGGTTTTATGCAGTGTGTGGTCCATTATAGGTATGGGAACCTACCTCGATTAACCAAAACCCCATTTATCTGAATGTTTTTTATATCCCCATGACATTCAGATAAACGAGGTTTTATTGTAGTTGATGTCTTAAGGATGTTCCCTGGTCCGGTGGTCAGTGCTTCTAGATCTACAGGATCCCCGTATTTTATGGGAATCTGACAAGGATGGGATATGGGAAAGAAATCACTCAGTGGGCAAATCTCAGGGAAAACAACTGTACATTGCAGGAAAACTGATCAGAATGGTCAGTACTGATCTTGGTGGCCATGTGATTCTCAGCAGTCAGTTTCAAAATGGCTGCTGAGAATCTTCTGGTCACCAAGATTAGGACTTGGTCCTTCTGATTGGTTCTGGAAGGTTGTAATGTGGCTGAAGACCAACCCTATTGGTTGGACCCTGAGCCTTTTATTGTTGTTTTTTTTTACCCATGAGTCACCTGCCTTTGAAACGTCACATAGTAAGTCGGCAAACGGAGCTCAGCCCCAGCTTGCACAACCACAGGTCAGGCACTCAGACAACTGAGAATTTAAATTCCTGTAAACCATGGGTGAAGACCACTCAGTGTGCACATCTATAAACCCTGAACTCATCCAGCCTCCAGAACCATGTCAGCCAAAATGACAGTGTCCGTGTAGTGGTCAGGTACCAAAGAGCCATGAGAAGCAGCCATAAGGAGCTGAGGTAAGTCGCATTCCATCACGCTGGAAGCTGTCACCTCAGGAAACCTGCAGGAGACACTGATTCTTTTGGAGCAGTCATGGGCTGAAACTCACAGGCAGGTTTGTTTAAAAAAAATTAGATTAAAGTACAGCCAGGAACATGACAGTGGTGTCAAGTTGCAGGGACGTGGCTGGGGTGAGATGAGAAGGTCACAGTTTTACCTTTTTAAGCATAACTTCTCAACTGTCCCTGACTATAAGACCCTCATCTGTCCCTCATGAAAAAGTTGCTGGCCACACACATTGTGCTGTAAATTCAGGCTTTAAAGCAGAAATGTATTATATTCTAAGATGTTAAATAAAGAAAGAAAACCCTTTGTCCAAGTAAACACAATGGTCTTTTCAGCGGCCTGAGCATCTATCTCCATGTTTGATGAGGATGTGTCCCTCAGGGCCAGTGTCCCTGATTGTCCCTCACTTGAGTGTCCATTTCCCCCATTTCAGTGGCAAAAGGTTGAAAGATATGACTTTATGGGACTGCGAAAAAAGGAAAATGAGTACAGCTGGGCTTCTGGCAATTCAGCAGAGCAGTGTGAGACAAAGCATCCTCCTTGTGTTAGTGCAGTGGTGGGGGGAGAGGGATCATGGGAGAACAAGAAAATCAGATTAAAAGAATGAAATAAGCACACAGAGTTTGGCTTTTAAGGAAGTTCAGCAATGAGCCAAAAGTTCATCCAGGTTCAGGCTCAAAGGTTATTAGCGCAGATTGATCCTGACTTGAGGGAACGAGTTGCTTAAGTAAGAGACTGTATAGGTTGGCCAGTCTCGATGTTAAAAATACTCTTGTATTGACTCAGCTTGGACACCGTGAGGCTGCATTTTATAGCATTAATCTTATATTTTTTTGTTAAAATAGTAACACTTTATTAAAACTTAATAGGAAGTTAGAGCTATTTGCTTTAAAAAGTACAGACATGTTTAATAGAGAAAAAAGTCAGGAAGAAGTATTCAATAACTGTTTGGGAATTCTACAGGGATTTGGTCCTGCATCTACAGGGAAAATACAGAAAATAGGAAGGCATGTTACAGGGGAATGGTTATTTGGGTCTGGGAGCATGGTATACTATTAGGATATTGAAACTCGGAATCCTGACACTCACAGGACCAAGTTCTGTATACTGACACATGCGCGCCTGACAGAAGGACAGGGGTAAGGTAGCAGATGTGATGAATCACGACCCTACCCCTGGCTAGACACCACGACAAAGGAAAAAACTGGGAAGCCAGCCGAGCTGCTTCAGTGGTGTGGAAGGCTAAGCCACCATCAGCTCGACCAGCATGGTGCAGCGGACCCAGGTTCGTTGTTGCAAGGTATTTTTTTTCACCCCCCCCCACAACTTAATGTTTTACTCTGAGGTCCACTCCTCCTTGGAGCTGGTTCTTTAAGTTATGGGAGTGCGGGGGCAGAGCCCTCGTGTGGGTGGTGCAAGGGCAAAGCCCCCCACATTAAATGCAAGTGCCTCTAGGATCCCACAAGTTGGGATCCAGTACCTTGCCAGATACTGAAATTCAGTCTCCTGAACTCGGTCTTGTGGAGTTCGGGATATTGAGTTTCACTATTCCATAATAAAACCGGGAGCACCATATAGAGGGAGGTCAAACTGAGCTAATCATAAAAAAATTACGATTTGCCAAAATTATTATTGAGGAAGCTGCTAAATAACATTTCCTTGGTATATTAATTATTAATCTTGATAACTGGGAGATATGGCGGGAAGGGGCTAATAAAGGCAGGACTTCAAATGTCCAACTCATTCTACCTGATGCAAGGCCTGTTTCTGGAGATATACCAACTTCAAATCATTTTGTGGTATTACGTGAAAATGATGGTTGACTAACACCTTTTCCTGAATGTCCTATGATGGATGATGTGAATAGTGATGATAAAAACCAAATTAATGGTAAGAAAATTGGAATATTATCATTGAATGTGGCTGGGTATCTTAATAAAATGGGTAACCCTGAATACCTGAGTTTTATAAAAAAAAACTTGGATATAATAAGCCTCCAGGAAACAGGGCATCAAGATCAGTTTTAGAAAAACTAAACATAAATAATTTCAAATGTTTTTCATACTTGAGGATTAAAGCTGAACAAGATGGGTCACTGTGGAGGTGGATTAATAATTTAGTTGCTGAATATTTGCAAGTGGTCAAAATTAATAAGGTAACTACGCTTTTTGTCATTATTTCTTTACAAATTGTTAGAACTATACTCATAATAATTAACATATGTATACCACCAAACAACTTGAAATAATATGATAGTTCCATTTGGGAAAAAAAAAAAAGAAATACCTGGTCACAGAAATTAAAGTTGATAACCCTAATGGGGAAATTCTGACCTTAGGTGACACAAATCTGAGAGCTGGTCACAGCGAGTATCGTAATAAGGATTGAGTGGCTAGACTTCAAAGCCTAGCTATTCCAAATAGATGTAATTGTGGCAAAACAAATGTCCTAAGTTTTCCTTACTTAATGACTTATTAGTAGAAGTGGACAGTATAATCTATAATGACAGATCTGAAACTGACCAAGTTGGAAAAATCATCTATCTTAATTAGAGGGGTGCTTCCAGAATAGAATACATAAGAGGATCTCCATATGTTCTCAGGGCCATTGACTCAGGAAAGCCACTGGAGCAATCTTTATAGATTTGATAAAGGCTTCTGATCTATTCAACCATGGCCTTCTTATTGCAAAACTAAGGAAACTAGGACTCAATTTGCTGTGTGCTACCTGGTTGGAAAGTTACCTTAAAGACTGCTCCAAGGCTGTGAGGTGGGGAGACACCATCTCATCCCTAAAACTCTTACATGATCTAGCCCCCAAGGATCCATATTGGGGCCACTCCTTTTCTCCCTTTTTATAAATGATATGCCACTTAACTGCAGCCAGGCCAAAGCCTTGTTATACGCAGATGATGCCGTCCTTTACAAGTCTCATGATAATGCAAAACCGATCAAGAACAGCCTGAATCTAGACTTTGCCATCCTAGAATAATGGCTCGTGGACAGTCTACTAGTCCTAAACACTAGGAAAATGAAAACAATCCTCCTTGGGTCCTGGAGTCTTGGCACTGATAGATCCACTCTACTTCATATTGTCACCACAATGGGAGATCAGCTCAAGGTAGTGAATAACTTTAAATATCACTGTATCCAAATCAACCAGGAACTGACTTTGAGACAGCATTTGGAACACACAACTCAACTGTGATCTGCAAAAATTGGCCTGCTTTATCGGCTTAGATCTTGCCACACAAATGAGGCTCGTCTCTCCATTCCCAATACCCTTCTCCTCCCCTTGCTGTTATATAGAACACCTGTCCTGGTCTCATTAAAGGAAACTGAGCTAAGCAAGGCTAGACAAATGTATCATAAGATAGGCAGATTCTCAGCTGGAGCCGACAGTAGGGAGCATCGATATGCAGTGCTGCTATCCCTGAAGTGGTCCTTACTGGATGATAGGCTAAACAATTCCATCCTTAGCCTTACTTTAAACATCCTTATGAGTTCTTTAACTAACCTTTCTGGCCTAGTGAAGCTAAAAACCCCTGCCAGAACACTCTGCTCCTGAGAGAAGCACCTTTTGGAGCTCTCCCCAAAACTAGATCCCTGTCTGGCCTACAGTTCTTCCCACATAAAGTTTCCCAGCTGTGAAATGGCATCCCTGCAACAGTGCACGTCTACGGGGTCATTTAAGAATCTCTTTAGAACCAGCCTTTCCTTTGTAACACTTTGCACTTGTAATTAATGCGTCACACCTACCCTTTATGACTATCAAACTCCCTATATCTTATACCGTTCAGTCTCATGCTCTAGTCATGTCTACTCAATTTATTGTCATGGCAGTGGCACACTTTCTTTGTAATTAACAACTCAGTATTTGATTTATGTAATTGCTTGTATCTATGTGCCCCATATATTGTATTTTGTAAAGTATTGCATCTTTGTGCCTCTTAGGCTCCTGGGTGCTCCTGATCGGGCTTCCCTGGTGAAGTGTGTAGCTCCCGCACCTCCAGCTATCTCTGCCTGCCCCGAAGCCAGCAAGGCACTTGAGTGCCTCTGATCGGGCTTTCCTGGATCTCCAACTATCTCTGCCGGCTCACTCTAAAGCCATCAAAGTTCCTGGGTCCACTGATCGGGCTTTCTTGCCATAGCATGCAGCTCCAGAACCTCCAGCTATCTCTGCCTACCTGCTCCAAAGCCACTAAACCTCCTAGGTGCCCCTGACCAGGTGTTTCTGCAGCAGCACATGGCTCCCTGACCTCCAGCTCTCTCTGCCCACCTGCCCTGAAACCACTAAGGCTCCTGAGTGCCCTGATCGGGCTTTACTGCCTCAGCGTGCTTCTCTTGGACCGCTAGCTATCTCTGCTCACCTGTCCCAAAGCCAGTAAGGCTCCTGGGTGGCTTCTTATTGGACTTTTCTGCCATAGCATGTGGCTCCTGGAGTTCCAATTATCTCTGCCTGCCTACCCTGAAGCCAGCAAGGCTACTTGGTGCTCCTGATCAGGCTTTCCTGACACAGCATGCAGCTCCCAGACCTTCAGCTATCTCTGGCCACCCACACCGAAGCCAATAAAGGTCCTCAGCACCCCTGATCGGGCTGCCCTGCCATAGTGCGTGACTTCCGGACCTCCAGCTATGTCTGCCCACCCGCCTCAAAGCCAGCAAGGCTCCTGGGTGCTCCTGATTGGGCTTTTCTGCTGCAGCTTCTGGCACCTGGACCTCCAGCTATCTCTGCTTGCCCACCCCAAAGACAGCAAGGCTCCTGGGTGCCTCTGATCAGGCTTTCCTGCTGTAGTACATGGCTCCTGGACCTCTAGCTATCTCTGCTCACCTGTGGCAAAGCCAGCAAGACTCCTGGGTACCCCTGATTGGGCTTTCCTGCCACAGTGCACTTTTCTCGGACCTCTACATATCTCTGCTCACCTGTCCCAAAGCCAGCAAGGCTCCTGGGTCCCCCTAGTTGGTCTTTCCTGCCACAGTGCAAGGCTCCCAGGCCTCCAGCTATCTCTGCCTGCCCTCCCTAAAGCCAGCAATGCTCCTGGGTGCCCTGATCGAGCTTTCCTGCCACAGCTCACAGCTCACAAATGTCCAGCTATCTCTGCCCGCTCCAAAACTAGCAAGGTTCCTGGGCACCCCCTGATCAGGCTTTCCTGCTGCAGCGTGGCTCCCAGGCCTCCAGCTATCTCTGCCTGCCCTTCTCAAAGCCAGCAATGCTCCTGGGTGCCCTGATCAGGCTTTCCTTCCACAGTGCATGGCTCCGGGACCTTCAGCTGTCTCTGCCCACCCCCGTGATGCCAGCAAGGCTCCTGTGTGCCCCTGGTCGGGCTTTCTTGCTGCAGCACGCAGCTCACAGATGTCCAGCTATCTCTGCCCACCCCCAAAGCCAGCCAGGCTCCTGGGTTCCCTTGATCTGGCTTTCGTGCTGCAGCGTGCAGCTCCCAGACCTTCAGTAGTATTTGCCCACCTGCCCTTAAGCCAGCAAGGCTCCAAGGTACCCCTGATCAGACTTTCCTGCAGATGCACACAGTTCCAGGACATTCAGCAATCTCTACCCGCCCTGAAGCAAGCAAGACTCCTGGGTGCCCCTCATTGGACTTTCCTGCAACAGCATGGCTCCCAGACCTCCAGCTATCTCTGCCCACAAATCCCAAAGCCAGTAATTCTCCTGGGTGCCCCTGATCGGGCTTTCCTGCCACAGTGCATAGTTCCCAGATCTCCAGCTATTTATGCCCACTCGCCCCAAAGCAAGCAAGGTTCCTAGGTTTCCCTGATCGGGCTTTCATTCTGCAGTATGAGGCTCCTGGACCTCCAGTTGTCTTTGCCCACCTGCCCTGAAACCAGCAATGCTCCAGAGTACCCCTGATTGGGCTTTTCTGCCACAGCACACAGCTCCCAGATGTCTAGCTATCTCTGCCTGCCCCAAAGCCAGCAAGGTTCCTGAGTGCCCCTGCATGGGCTTTACTGCCGCAGCACACAGCTCCCAAACCTCAAGCTATCTCTACCCACCTGTCTCGAAGCCAGCAAGGCTCCTTGATGTCCCTGATTGGGAATTCCTGCCACAGAGTATAGCTCCCAGATCTCCAGCTATCTCTACCTGCTCACCTCAAAGCAAGCAAGGCTCCTGGGTGCCCCTGATCTGGCTTTCGTTCCGCAGTGTGTGACTCCGGGACCTCCAGTTGTCTTTGATAACCTGCCCCAAAGACAGAAAGGTTCCTTGGTGCCCCAATCATGCTTTCTTGCTGCAGCGCAAAGCTTCTGGACCTCCAGCTATCTCTGCCCACCAGACCCAAAGCCAGCAAGGCTTCTGGGTGCTCATGATTAGGCTTTCATGCTGCTGCTCACAACTCCTGGACCTCCTGCTATCTCTGCCCACATGCCCTTGAAGCCAGCAAGGCTCCTGGGTGCCCTGATTAGGCTTTCTTGCCACAGCACATGGCTCCTGGACCTCTAGCAATCTCTGCCCACCCACCCCAAAGCTAGGGTGGCTCCTGGGTACCCCTGATGGGGCTTTCCTGCCACAGTGGATGGCTCCTGGATCTCCAGCTATCTCTGCCCACCTGCTCCAAAGACAGTAAGGCTCCTGAGTGCCCTGATCAGGCTTTCCTGCCACAGCGTGCAGCTCTCTGACACCCAGCTATCTCTGCTCTCCTTCCCCAAAGCCAGCAAGGCTCCTGGGTGCCCCTGATTGGGCTTTCTTGCTGTGGCACATGGCAGCTATCTATGCTCTCCTGCCTCAAAGCCAGCAAGGCTCCAGGGTGCCCCTGATTGAACTTTCCTGCCACAGCACGTGGCTCCCAGACCTCCAGCTATCTCTATCCACCCGTCCCAAAGCCAGCAAGGCTCCTGGGTGCCCCAATTGGGCTTTCCTGCTACAGCGCACAGCTCCCAGACCTCCAGCTATCTCTGTCCACCCATCTCAAAGCCAGCAAGGCTCCTGTGTGCTCCTGATCAGGCTGTGCTGCCTCAGTACATGGCTTCCAGACCTCCAGCTATCTCTTCCCACCCTTCCCAGAGTTGGCAAGGCTCCTGGGTACCCTAATCAGGTTTTCTGCCACAGCACGTGGCTCCTGGGCCACCAGCTATCTCTGCCCACCCACCCCGAAGCCAACAAGGCTCCCGGGTGCCCATATTGGGCTTTCCTGCTGCAGCGTGCAGCTCCCAGATGTCCAGCTAATTCTGTCCACCCAGAAGCCAGCATGACTCCTGGATGCCCCTGATCATGCTTTTCTGCTGCTCTGCAGCTCCTGGACCACCAGCTATCTCTGCCCACCTGCCCTGAAGTCAGCAGGTCTCCTGGGTGTCCCTGATCAGGCTTTGCTGCCACAGCGCACAGTTCCTAGACCTCCAGCTATCTCTGCCCACCTGCCCTGAAGCCAGCAAGGCTCCTTGGTGCCCCATATTGGACTTTCCTGCAACAGCACTCAGCTCCCAGACCTCCAGCTATCTCTGCCCCACCTCTCCAAAGCCAGCAAGGTACTGAAGGGACCCTGGGCTGCCCAGTTTTGAATTCTGGTGCCCTTTTCCATCAGTGGCTCACTGCAATCTTTCTGCTCTGACTCTGGCATGAATCAATACTAAAGAATCCAGGAGAAGCCTTGTTTCTTAGTGAGCCAGGCTCATGAAATCATGCGCTTTCTGTTTTTTGCTGTTTTCTGCATTTCATTCTATTTAGCTAGCAGGGCTCAAGATATTTTTTACAAACTTTATTTATGTAATCCAGTAATTTGTATAGCAAAAAAAAATGTACTAGTTGGCTTTTATAACTTGTAGATATTTTCTCCCCTGGCTTCTTGTTCTAAAGAGCTCCTGCTGCTCCCGCCCCTTCCCCAGTCTCAATCCCCCTCTGCCAGTTTATTTTTCTGTCTGTCCCTGCCCCTTCTCTTTGTTCCCTTTCTAAAGTTAATTGCTCTGCCTTTGCCTGCTTCCTTCTTTTGTTTCCTGCCAAACTTAAACTTGTATCCTCCTCTCTCTCCGCTTAGGCTACTGGGTGCCCCGATTGGACTTTCTTGCTACAGCACACGGCTGCTGGACCTCCAGCTATCTCTGCCCACCCACCCAGAAGACAGCAAGGTACTGAACAGACCCTTGGATGCCCAGTTTTGAATTCTGGCACCCTTTCCAATCAGCCACTCACTGCAATCATCCCAGGGTACTAAAGGAGCCAAGGGTGGAACTAGCAGAGTCATTATCAGAACTGTTTAGGCAGTCTCTGAGCACAGAAGAGGTCCCAGAAGACTGGAGAAGAGCTCATGTGAATCCGCTCAACTAAAGTGGCAGCAGGGAGGAGACAGAGAACTACAGACCAGTCAGTCTTACCTCAGAAGTGGGCAAGATAATGGAGGCACTCCTTAAGGAAAGGATACTACAACACCTGGAATCCATAGGAGCACAGGATTCAAGACAGCATGGGTTTACAAAAGGAAGGTCCTGTCAAACTAATCTCATAGATTTCTTTGACCGAGTAACCAGAGTGGTGGACCAAGGGGGAGAAGTTGATATCGCCTACCTCGACTTCAGCAAAGCTTTCGATACTGTTCCACATAGAAGATTGATTAATAAGCTGGGTAGACTTGAGGTGGGTCAGACATTGATCAACTGGGTGGAAAACTGGTTGATGAGCTGAAAACAGAGAGTGGTGGTAAACGCTATACAGCCAGAAGAGATGCAAGTCACGAGTGGGGTACCTCAGGGATCAGTCCTGGGGCCAGTCCTCTTCAGTAACTTCATCAGTGACATTGCAGATGTACTGGAGGGTAAAGTTTGTCTGTTTGCAGATTACACCATGATCTGCAACAGAGTAGATGATCCAGATGGGGTGGGCAGAATGAGAAGAGATCTGGATAAACTAGCACAATGATCGGAAGAGTGGCAACTTGGGTTTAACGCAAAGAAGTGCAAGATCATGCACACAGGGAAGAGAAACCACGAAGCCACCTATAGGCTGGGAAGGGAGTTGCTGGCAGTCACAAGGGAAGAAAGAGACTTGGGCATCATCATCACCGATGACCTGAAATCATCCAAGCGGATCACTAAAGCAGTTGATAAGGCTACAGGGATGTTGGGCTGTATTAGTAGGAGTATCACAAGTTGGAAGAGGGAGGTAATAATCCCTCTGTACAAGACACTGGTTAGGCCCCATCTGGAGTACTACATGCAGTACTGGAGGCCACATCTTCACAAGGACATTGACCAAACTGAGGTAGTACAGAGAAGGGCAACCAAAATGGTACAGGGACTGCATCAGAAAACATATGAGGACAGATTAAGGGAGCTCAATATGTATGCCCTAGAGCAAAGGAGGGAGAGAGGTGATATGATTGAAACATTCAAACACCTTAAGAGGAATAAACAAGGTGAAAGAGTCTAACATTTTTCAGTGTAAGAAAAATAGCAGGACAAGAAGACACAGCATGAGGTTAGAGGGAGGCTGGTTAAGGGGTAATATGAGGAAGTTCTTTTTCACAGAAAGGGTGGTGGATGCATGGATGGTCTACCTCAGGAGGTGGTGGATATGAATACAGTGCAGGGCTTCAAACAGACATGGGATAGGCATAAGGGAGCAATACAGATGAGTATGAATAGATAGACCATTGACAGAGCTGTGGCTGATGGTACATTCATTAGGTAGAAAAATAAATCGGCAGATTGGATGGGCCTTGGGGTCCTTATCTGCCATCAACTTATATGTTTCTATGTTTCTATCTTTCCACTCTGACTCCAACTTGAATCTGTATTACAGAAGCCAGGAGAAGCCTTTTTAGTTAGTGAACCAGGCTCAAGAAATCTTGTGTTTGCTGTTTTTTGCTGTTTTTCTGCTTTACATTCTGTTTAGCTAGCCGGGCTCAAGATATTTTACACAAACTGTATTTTTGTAATCCACTACTTTGTATAGCAAAAAAAAATGTACTAGTTGGCTTTTATAGCTTGTAGATATTTTCCCCCTTGGTTTCTTGTTCTAAAGAGCTCCTGCTGCTCCCACCCCTTCCCCGAGTCTCAATCCCCCACTGCCAGTTTTATTTCTCTGTCTGTCCCTGCCCCCTCTCTGTTTCCTGCCTAAAGTTAATTGCTCTGCCTCTGCCTGCCTCTTTCTTTTGTTCCCTGTCTAACTTAAACTTGAATCCTCTCCTCTCCCCTTAGTGCCCTGATCAGGCTTTCTTGCCACAGTGCATGGCTGGCTCCCTGACCTCCAGCTATCTCTGCCCACCCACTCTGAAGCCAGCAAGGTACTGAATGGACCCCAGGCTGCTCCATTTTGAATTCTGGCACCCTTTTCAATAAGTCAATCACCACAGTCTTTCCACTCTGCTTGAGTCTATATTGCAGAAGCCAGGAGGAGACATTTTAGTTAGTGAGCCAAGCTCAAGAAATCTTGTGTTTGCTGTTTTTTCTCCTGCCCAACCAGCCCTGCCCCTGACACTCCTTAAATGGTCTTTTTTACCTATAGGTTCCACCTCTTCTGATTCACACATCCACTGGTGGAATAGCAGACAGCCTTCCCTTCTTAAAGGGCCTGATGCTTATAATCATTTATTAAGGTTAAATTCTATTTCATTGCTCCATTTTCCATACCCTCACTTATACCTTATTTTTTCTTCCTTTCCTTCACCCTTGGCTCTCACTCTTTGTTTTCTCCTCTCTCTCTCTCTCTCTTGGCCTGGCCCAACTCCCCCACACACTAATACATATAAAGCAACAGGACTCCTGCCTTTAATGCACACCTCTGGTATCTCTCACCTTTCATTCCAATGAAGCCCTATTGGGTGTGAGATGAGTCTCTTTGTGGATGATTCCAAACTGGGTGAAGTGGTGGAGGAGGAGGAGGGGAGGTTGGAACTGCAAAGGGACCTGGAGACCCTGGATAGGTGGACCCACACCTGGAAATTAAAATTTAACTCCTCTAAGTGCAAGGTGCTACATCTAGGGTGGGGGAACCCCAAACATAAGTACACCCTGGGAGGGGATGAGTTGAAGGCCACGGCAGGGGAAAAAGACTGAAGGTCCTGGCAGATGTCAATATGAACAACTCTGAGCAGTGCAGGGGAGTGGCAGTAAAGGTAAACAGGATGTTGGACTGCATCGCATGGGGAATTACCTCGAGGAGCAGTGACTTGATTCTGCTGCTGTACAATGGCCTGGTCAGACCACATCTTGAGTACTGTGTGCAATACTGGAGGCCGCACTTGAGGAGGGACATCAAGCTCCTGGAAAGGGTCTAGAGGAGAGTAACCAAAATGATTCAGGATCCAGGGGAGATGACATATCAGTAGAGACTAGAGGAGCTAGGCCTGTTCTCATTGGAGGAGAGAAGGGATCAGGGGACATGACTGAGGTCTTCAAGTACCTTAAGGGAATAAATAGGGTAAATTAGAAAGGGATCTTTAGTCTGAATGAGGGTGGAATCACCAGAGGACATAGTTGGAAGCTTGAAGGAGGAAGGATGAGGGGAGGAAGGAGGAGGAGATATTTTGATGAGAGAGTGGTGGAACCGTGGAATGTACTGCCTGGAGAGCTGGTTCAGGCTTCTGCAGTGGAGGGGTTCAAGAAAGGGTGGGACAGGTACAGAAAAGGGATGAAGCAGAGGTTGGCTTGCCCTGGGGGGGCTGAGATGGAGGACAGGGGACACAGAGGTACAACAAGGGGGGAATGGCTTCGGTACCCACCCTGGGGTCTGAGCCTCGAGCAGACTCGATAGACCATAAGGCTTAATCTTCTGGTGACTAGTATGTTAGTATGTCACTCCTGACAGCAGCAATACTGACTGTTTTTATTCTGCCTGGCTTCATAAGGAATAACTGCATAGATTCCTCACTACCCCCATGCCCAAGCATTTTCTTCACATCCCCTCCAGCCCGCCTATCTTTCCCCCTACACTATTTCTCCCCACCTTTGCTCTCCTTACCCACCCATTGCACTCTTCCTCTGCACCGTCTCACTTAATTTTCTTCTCCCCCTCCACTGCACAATTTACACCACCCAAACCACCACCACCCCTATCCAGGGATACTTCCTAAACAAACTTTGCCTCCTTCATGAATTATCCCCCTCCTATCACAATATGCCAGTTATTAAACAACTCTGTACAAGGTTCAGATCCTCTAAGCTATCTATCTTTGCTTATAACAGACACAGGAGGCTTCGCCTTCTCCTTCTACTCATCTTCGGGTCCAACTACCCTTACCCCAAACCACCTCATGCAGCTGAGAAAAGTAACCTACTACCCCTATGCATTCCAGGCAGCTAGAAATTATGCACCTTAGCATCCAAAGTCTGTTAGCAAAAAAAACACTGCTTGAGTCCTGGATATCTGCCAGTTCCTTCAACATTATTGCCTTAACTGAAACGTGGCTCTCCAATAAGATCCCTTCCAATGAAATAAACCTAGATGGGTACTCTCTCTTCAGGAAGGAAAGACTTGGTAAAAGGGGGTGGTTGCCTCCTTTGAATAGCAAAGCACCTCTCAGCCACTGTACAGGACACACCTCTAGCTACCTCTAACCTCGAATCCTTATCAATTAATCTCGTCCTTGGCAACAACAAGATAATTACCATCAGCATTACTTATTTCCCCGAGCACCCCCAAAGAACTGGATGTTTTCTTAACCTCAAGGACTCCCTTCCACATGGAAGAGAATGGATAATCCTGGGCAATTTTAATTTTAATTGGCAGTCTTCGCAGTCCGACGCAGTCATGGAGTCCACCATCAGCCTAGGCCTATACCAGCTCATCTCCTCCCCCACTCGGACTAACTATAGGACTGGTTATGAACCCTATGTGATTAGATTGTATTTTCAAACCCCTCACACATCCCCTCCTCAGGGGTTCTCCTTTTTTGTTTTACCAGGTGAGACACACTAAGCTGAAAGCTTGTTTACAGGTGCAACCTGGGAGCACAAGGGAAGTTAAGTGACTTGCTCAGGGTCGCACAGTATGCAAGAGGGGGCTGTGAAATTCAAACCCAGGTCTCCAGGTTTGCAGCTCAGAGCCTTAAGCCACTGCACTATACTTCTCCCTGATTCTATTAGTGACCATTGTGCAGTCTACTGCTGCTGGTCAGCTAAAGCCCCTCACCATGAACAAAAATACATCCATACCAGACAACTAAAAAACTCAATCCAATAAGGTTTTCAAACACTGCCCTAGTCACAGAATCCATTAAGGACATTGAATCTGCCCTCAAAATGTTCAGCAACAAATATCTTGCCTTGTGTGACTCCCTCATCCCCCTGAAAAAAATTAGGGTTAAAGGCAACAGTCACCATTGGATCACCTCGGATCTCCTTAAACTCATGAGAGAAAGAGACCAGGAGTTGTCTAAATACAGAAGACAAAAACTCCCTCACCTTCTTCAATGGTACAAAACTCTTCAAAACAGATGTAAATCAGTTGTCCGGTCTGCTAAAATCTCCTTCCTGACTGAGAAACAGCAAAGCTCCAGGGGCAACCCAAAGCACAACTAGAACATCCTTAATGACTTTATTGGTAGAGCACAAAATAATAAGTAAATCAGCCTCACCTCTGGTGAGCTAGCTTGCACTGATCCCCTGGAAGTATCCTCAGTCTTTAACCACTACTTTGGTGACTTAGACAAATACAAGCCCAACCATCCTCCTGTCCCCAGACCTCCCTCACCCCCCTTCCCAACCTAAATTCCAGTTTCTATTTTCAGTACCGCTCCTCCACCGAAGTGGTTAAACTCATTAAAACTACTGATCCCGGTCCTTACATCAGACTTGACAACACTGACTACAGGGTCCTCAAATTGATATTCAGATCCTTAGCCATTCCTTTTACCAGCATTTTCAACCACTCCCTCTGCACCGGATCTTTTCTGCTAAAATGGAAATGTGCTATTATCAAACCCCTCCATAAATCCAGACCAAAGGATGAAGTTACCAACAACAGATCCATCTCCTTCCTGGTTCCCCTATCCAATATAATTGAAAAAATTGTCCATAGGCAAACCATGGATTTTCACAAGAAACATAACCTGCAGATGAAGGCACAACATGGTTTTAGGGCCAACCATAACACTGAGACTGCCTTTATAAAATTCACCAATTACATAGATAAAGCTAATGACAAAGGCCTTTACACTGTTTCGGTTTTTATGGACCTCATAAAAGCGTTCAACCATGTTGACCACAATATCCTACTCTCCACCCTTTCTGGTCTTCATTTCTCATCTGATGTCTTAAACTGGTTTTGTAACTACCATAACCTCAGGTCACACCAGACTGTTGTCAAAGGCATCCTTTCCAACTCCTGCCCCATAAAATATGGAGTACTCCAAGGGTCCATCCTGGGTCCCCTTCTTTTCTCCCTTGTGGTAAACTCCCTTCCTGAAATCTGTTCGAACATTGAGCTAATTCTGTACGCCAATGATACTACTCTCTTTTGCAAGGACAAAAACCCCTCTTCCCTACTATACAAGCTACAGCTTGACTTCCATAGACTCCACTCCTGGTTCTCATCAAAAGGACTTGTACTTAATGCGAAAAAAACAAAAGCCTTGGTCTTCTGCAGTTCCAGAAACTACTAGCCTTTTTTTTTTAAATCTTTATTTTTACATTTTTTTTCCTTTACTTTAAAAAAAAAAGGGTTAACATACATACTTTTAAGACACAATATCATTTAGTTAATAGATGTTTACAGATGTTGTCCAATATATATGTTAGTATATTTCTTACAGATCTGTGGATTTATACATAAGGCTGTTTTATTCCATTTCTTCTATTTGTTATTAATATTGAGTATATTTCATCTCCATCACCCCCCCCCCCCCCAGGGCAGAAATTTGGGTCAGCCCCGATCATATAAATGGCCCATCTCCGCCATTGTGTTCTAACCATCTGTTCTCGATCCTTCATTTTAGCTGATAAAATTTCCCTTTGGAAACCGCTAGCCTTTGACTTCTAGACAATAACGGCAACCCAACTGAGAGAGTCAGAGAATTCAAATATCTAGGCCTGCTCCTTGACTGCCACCTAAACATTGAATCACACATTAATACGACAATTAAAAAAGCCCACCAAAGGCTTAAAAAGCTTTACAGGGTGAAACCTTTCCTAAATAAGGAATCCAAGACCTTCCTAGCCTGCAATTTCCTGCTTCCCTTTATTTGACTATGGAGCCTAGTCTACTTCCCACCCCTATCCTACAAAAATGTTTACAGGCTCCGGAGCACCTACCACAACATTATCCATTTTTTCTCTGGCCTCCCTAGACTTAGCCACCACTGCAACCTTTACAGACTCACTGACTGGTGCCCCCTTGTGGACAGACTCAATAGCAAAATTGTCACCTTTTTTCACAAACTTTCCTTGGGACTCCTTCCTGACTGCATCGGATCCCTCTTCCCTAAGTCAGCCCTTTCCAGAACCACTAGATCGTCCTCCAGCCTCTCCATCTCCACCCCTTTCTGCCGCACCATCCAAGGCCAAAACACTCTCTCCTACAAGGGCACCAAGATCTTCAACAATATCCCCCATGCTCTCATCCAGTGTCCAGCTATCTTCTCATTTAAGCACAAAGGAAGCACCTGTCCCAGGCCTCCAAATGCAGTTGTCCTCAGTCCTGATTGTCCCACCTTGGGTACTTCTGCTTCTCACCTACTAATATAACATGATAACGCCCTGTTCTCCAGTAGCAGGTCTACCTGGTCTATGAATATTTGCAAACTTCATCTGAGTATAGCACTGTTTCTAACCTAGGCAATTGTCTCTGATCGATTAATCAGTTATTAATCTTTTATTGATCTGTATTTACAGTTGTTCTTGTAACCAATTGTTATCCTGTGACTGTCCTTCTGTATCATAGTTCTCTTGTGCTGTAATTCTTATGCCTTGTTTGTCCAAAACTGGATGCTTGTGAAAATGGGCAATTTTTGCTCACATGTCATTCCAGTATAATCAATAAACTGAAACTGAAACTGATTTCAATGTTGACTCCTGTATAATTAACCCTGGGTCACCCCTGAAAATAGACGTTGTCTCACTGCACCTACATGGTAAACAAAATCCAATGAATAAATAAATTAATTAATAAATAAATCATTATAAGAAGTATTGTGGTAAACAGCCAGGCAGAGCACCTGGTTCTAATGAGCATCAGGTAATGGGAGACTGGAATGTAACTGTAACAAGCCACTGATCAGTTGTCAAGTCCGTGATAAGCTAGTGGCTGAACACTTGCAAACATAGCAATTGTTTTTTTCTGCCTTGCCTGTGTACCCGCAGAGTAAATATTTCCAAGAATAAAGAAAAGATGATAAAAGAACAGCATGCATCTATGGCCATACGTCTTCTGTTTAATTGACTAGAAGTAAATCTGCACAGGGCTATAAAGTGAAGGAGAGGAAAAACAGCAGGACAACAGTCTGCACACTGCTGCAAATGAGGCACACCATTCTCAGTAATTTCTTTCAGTAACATATTTAGTTATACGTGGTTGTTAGCATGCAATTACTTGCTAGAAACCATATTAAGGTAAAGTGGGGAATGCCAGACAGATCTTATAAAGGAGTCTGGCATTAGGCTTAAACTTCTTATTTAATGAAACAATGATGATCATTGAAATATAGAAACCAAAAAAACATAAATAATGGCAGAAAAGACCATTGAGCCATTTATTGTACCCAAAAGACTCCATCCTCGTATCATCATAGAAAAAACAAAGCACTAACTCAAGTAATGATATAGATGTTACCCGAGTTTTCTATTTCCTTACTATGTAGGATATGTGTATCATCTTAATGCCACCATAATGTGACTGTTTAACTTTTAGCAATTTATCTTCATACTTGCTACTAGCAGTTAGTCTGTATACTTTGTAAATCAGTACTATCTTTTCAGCTCTCTTGAACAACAAAACTGCTCACTAGAGTGATGAAGGCAGCAGGGCTGCTGTCTGAAGCAAAATGTTTTTGTATCAGGATTGGACAAGGTAACAGAGTACTGTATACCAAATCATCATACAGTGTTTCCACACTTCTGTATCCCACATTTACACAGTCATCCTTTTATCAGTTCTAATCATCCAGGAGATTTTTAATCTGCCTTGCACTGATTTCTAATAATACAGTACATATAAGTTGTTCTAATGTATAGATAATATACTGTCGCAGAAAGTGCAGGTTATTTTGGCTTTCATGAAAAAAGCTATTGTTTAGACAGATCACAAGGAATCTGACCATCCTACACCGTCTAAAACAGCATTCTGTTCTGCAGTTTGACATTTTAGAAATTCATCCACATTCTAACAGAATTTTCCACAGCATCTACAGACGTGGTGATCACACAGGTGGAGGAGGACTTCAAAAACTGGGGAGTCAAAACAAAGGTTGTCATAGTGTGACAGTTTCCCAGTATCAGAAGTCTCAGTATCAGTATCAGTGCTGTGGGCAGTTTCTGATACCATCAGTGGGCTCATGGTATACCACTGTTTTCAGGTCTTATAATTAATTCTTAGCTTTTTTCCCCCATCTGTGCCAAATCTTCCTGACAGAACAGCTTAAGTAAACTTTGTATAAAAATAGCTATTGCTGTATTACTGGAGTATGATAACCATGGAACTGCATGGACTGCCACCTTACTGTCATAATCATTCCCCAACAATCCTTATTCAGTTATCAAATGTGCATCTCATTTGTGACCTTGTAACACAACTGCAGTACTATTCTGTTACATACATTGCTGTAGACTGCATGACTTCATAAAAAATAAATAAATAAAAATCAGATGTATTGCCAGCAATCCTTGCCTTTATTTTGACAAATAACCAAGTCAAACAAAATGCTGCCATTAAATTATACTTTTCAATTGTTACATTTGTATGTAGAGATTTCAACAAATATATGTAATGTGTATGTTATTAAGCCACCAGAATGACTGTGTGCACAATGTTCAGACTTAAGTGACTGACGGTGAAATATTCAGAGCTGGCTGGATGCACGACATAAAGGGATGCACTGCATAAAAAAATGGTCCGTCCAGCTCTGACAGGCTATTCAAACAGAATGTGTGATCAGAACAGATAGCACATTCTGTTTGAATATTGGATCCTGAATATGTGGCACAAAGCAGGTGGCCACCATGTTCTGCATAGCACATCCAGGGTTCAGAGCTGAAGACTGTCAATTGGAAATGCATGGCACATACCTGGATGTGCCGTTTCCCCCATGGGTGATATTTAGCCAAAATATGCTAATCAGCTAATTGGGCATGCATGGCACAAAGAGGCCTCATGCATACCCATTATGGGTTTATTAGCATGGCTGCATCTGGCGGAATGCATCATACTGGCCCCCTCCCTGCCCCAATCTCAGTGAAAAAAAAGATATGTAGCATACTTCCTGCTGTCTGCAGTGTAGTGGCCTCCCTCATCCCAGCCCTGATCTCCAATGTAATAAAAGAAAACAGGTCCTCCATATTTTTCATAATGTAGTGGACCCCCCCTCTCCAGCACCGATCCCCGAGTGATGTTACAACCATAATTTCTCCATTTCCATAGTGCAGTTCACCCCCACACCAATCACAGTGGAATGGAAAAATAAAGACTTGTTTCCTGTTTCCATAGCATAGTGTTCCCTCACCCCATCCCCGATTCTTGATCATAATAAAATACCTGTAAATCCCTGTTTCCATAGAATAGTGTACCCCCATCCCATCGCCAAGGCACAGTCATAATAAAATACCTGTAAATCCCTGTTTTCATGGCATAGTTGACCCCCCACCCCATCCCTGAACCATGATCATAATAAAATAACTGTACATCCCTGTTTCCATAGTGTAGTGGTCCCCCACCCCGGTAGGCAGCAACCCCTCCCTGCACCCCCATCCTGACCTGTGCCAGTGACTGGCACAGCTCTTCCTCCTTACCTCGTTAGCCACTGACTGATCAGTACTAAGCTATCAGTATATAGTACATGCTCATTGGTTGTCGACAACTAATGAGCATGTACTATTTACTGTATGGGTTCAGGAGCTGATCAGTCAGTGGCTGGCCATGGCAGGATGTGGAGGTCTGTTCTAGTCTCCAGCACAGGTTGGGCTGGGGGAATGCGGCAAGGAAGGTTACTGCCTACCAGCGTGGGGAGTGGGGGACCACTACACTATGGAAATAGGGATTTACAGTTATTTTATTATGATTGGGGATGGGGTGGGGGGATCCACTATGCTATGAAATGGAGATTTATAGGTATTTTATTATGAACAGGGATTGGGTGGGGAGTCCACTACACTGTGGAAACAGGTAAGTATATTTATGTTTATGGTACACTGTGATCAGGGCTGAGGAGGGGGGACATTACACTATGAAACAGAGGGGACGGGTCTGCCTTTCCTTTTACAGTGAGGAACAGGGCTGGGGGGGGCATGTGACTGGCCATGGCCATTGTGTGGGGCACCACCCTGCCCAGCACACAGTTATGCCAGGATTTTGGTGGCGTAACTTTGTGCCAGAGCATCCAGTCGTGTCTTCACCAGGGGAGGGTTGAATATTGCAATGCGGGGAATATGCATGAGGGACCCCTCATTTGCATGCCCACACCACAATATTCTATGCCTCAGTGCAGTTTTGTTTGCGTGTCACATTGGGGCCTTCTAAATATTGCCACCCCCCCCCCATGACCATCGCAAGGCTAGAGATGCACAGGCCCATCTAGGGATATGCTACACATCTCCTTTGAATATCTGTGACTATATGTATAACTAAACTTATTGAGGTGACTGTGTGTGCAATGCGCAAAGTAAAGAGATTATGTGTGCAATGTGCAAACTAAAGGGACTGTGTGTGTAATGTGCAAATTAAAATGACTGTGTGTGATTATGCAAACTGAAAGTGACTGTGTGTGCATTTTTCATTTCAAAATAAAGTGGCAATGAATTATAAAACTGTGACTTCAGTAAACATTTTGCACTAGTACCTCCCCTGTTCTCAGCACTCAACTAATACATATGTGCAGTTTACAACTTTGCAAAAGTATCTAGCCTAGAGTTGACATGTATCTCAAATTCCCTGGCAATGTCGGTCAAATCCAAATTCACAGTCCTTGTCCTATGGATGTGAAAGATAGCCATACTATTTAGTCTGCTTGCAGTCATGGTGGATCTCAAATATGTTTTCTGTCACCGAAGAGCTGAAAAGGATCTTTCTGCTGTTGTTGTTGAGGATGAAATTGTTCTCTGAATTTGAATAAGCTTTAGGACCTCAGAGTACAGATATTTGGCATCACCGAGCTCTAGCACACAGTACTTTGAGAAAGTTCTTCAACTGTGGAAAGTTTTTCTTTTCCCCGGTTTATTTCTGCCAGCATTGGTAGCTACACTCTACATCTCTGTTTGTCAATGTACAGCAAATGATGCTGGACTATTTGTTCAACAGTATCCAGCTCTACTCGTTCAACATTTGTCTGTTTCAGGAGGAGGTCTTCAGTTTTCATGAACATTTCAAAACAACACTGCTCAAATCTGGATTTGACAGATGTTGTTAAGGTATCCAGAAACTCCATGTTAATTGGATAAAAATAGCCACATAAGTCTTTAAAAGGAACAGGAGTTGATCCATTGTCTAAGTGTCTAGGTAGCCTTTTGGAATGCGGGACTATTGGATCAGAAATCTCCAATTTCCTTGCTTTTTCTGTGCTTCGTTGCCACAAGTCAGCAAAGCTTTCCTCAGTTTGTAGTCCTTGCAGGCATGAAGTCAAATGTCATGATCTTTTCATTGCAAAACTTTGCTGGTCCCTTCACATGGTGCAAACACCAGTGCAGCCATCTTGAAACCAAAAACTGCTGGGAACTGCTGAAGAGGACAAGCTATTCCATTTGCTTTACTTCCAGCTTCACTGCTATCTTCTACAGCAATTTCTTCTAGTGCCTCGAAGATAAAATTGTAATTGACAAAAACCATTTCAAACGCAGATGTTCTGACTGTCCATCTGGTTGGACATAGTAGACACAAACCTTTATTGCATCCGCTGAAGTTATCTTTAATTTTCTCAAAGATGCCAAGTCTTTTTGCAGAACCTTTTATAATAATGCTGATCTCTCTAACACACTCAAAAGAATCCCTCATCAATGGCGCACAATGTTAGGAGTCTTGTAAGGCCAGATTTAAACCATGGACATATAATGCATTAGGGCACAGCTGACAAATCTTTGCTTGCATACCATTAATTTTCCAAGCCATATTACTTGCCCCATTATAGCACTGACCCCTACAGTTTTGATGTCAATATCCAGTCTTACCAAAACATCAAGAATTATGTTTTTAAGTGTTTCAGCATCTGTTAATGATGTATTGTAGAACCCAATGAACTCCTCATGTATTACAAAGGCTTCCTTATTGCAGTACCGCAAACATACATATACCTGCTCTTTAGTAGAGGAGACTGTGGTTTCATCCACCATAATGGCAAACCATGTTGCTTGTTTTATTTCTCCCACAATGCCTTTTACAATTCTATGAGCCATTAGTTGCAGCATGTCATTTTGTATATCATGAGAAAGTCAGATCTGCTTTCTTTTGATCCATCTTTCCAGCAGAGTCACATCCAAACTTCTGAGAACAAGTAGTGTCACAAAGTTTCCTGAATCCTCTTACTGACCCCTAATATCTAGTCCTTGCTGACCCAAATACTGTAGCGTTGTGAGGATTTCCATCAGAGTCTTTTGGGATTCTGCTTGTTCTTTTAATAAGTCCCTGTGAATGTCAGCTTTTATGTTGGTCCCCCATACATAATTGTTCCACTTTTTGACTGCCTCAGGGTGAGCACTGGAGCCTTCATGCTTTTTAAATTTTGTAGATGCTGTTTACCAGTTGGAAAACCCTGTTGCTATGAATGCAGGATCACAGTTTTTTTTTTGAAAAGACATCAGCTTTAGCTTATTTGACATTGAAGAAGTATGACACAGCACACTACTGTTGTTATCTTTGTTACAGTGCAACCACTGCCATTTGTCAAGCCAAATGGCCTTGAAGCTTCAATCAGTTTTTATGTTTGCTTGCACGCATGTGCAAGAAACATAGTGCCATCATCCGAGTTTTTGGAGGTGTGGCAGCCCTCTTCCAATTCAGTCAGTGTGTTTGCAGGCGTGGCCACAGTTCTCCAATGCCTGCTGGAGCTGTCTATGACAGCAGTCCAAAATGCAGTGGCGTACAGTTGAAAGGGGAAGCTACGCTTCAGTGAGCAGTGATAAGATATCACCAGCTCGTGCATGCTCCCCCTACACACACACACACACACACACACATACACATACATATGCATACTGCGTGCTCTCCCCCGCACTGTATAGCCGATGGGGGTGCCCAATCCCCCATTGGCTGTACTGTGCCCCCAAACAGAGTTGTACATGCCATGCTGGGTGCCCACCCCAGCGTGGCTACACGCAGAGTAGCTAACGGGTGGCTAATCCCCGTTGGCTCCACCTCTGTCCCCCGAGGGGCACAGGGTGCCACGTAGGAGCCCACCTCATGCGTGGCAACAGATGTGCTGTCACCGACGGAGGTGCCCAATCCCCGCCAGTTCCACCCCCATGAGCCGCCCTTGTGCCATGCTGGGAGCCCACCCAGCTTGGCAACGCTCCGTGTCATCTCCTCCTTTGTTAAAAAAAACCTGAAACGAAAAACGGTCCTCGCTGTCTCTGCCCCACTCCAAGACACCCACTGGCGCACCCTGCCTCCCCCACTCCCCACACCATACTTACCTCCAGACTCTGGCACGATGATCTTCGTGGACCGAACTGCACTTCAAAGCCGACCGCTAACTGAGGAAATGCCGTAAGCTATATGATGTAATGAATAGGGTTTTTTCAACTTTGCTGCATATCTCAGGCATTTTTTGGAATTTTGGCACCAAATTTTCAACATGGGGTTTTTGGGACCCCTCCTCATGAATTCTGTCACTGTCATGGCGTTAATCGGGCTCGAAGGGTGATTTCGCAGTCACTGCACGAAATCACCTTTCAGGACTGATTAATGAAATGCCAGTGCCAGTGTTCATAAGATGGGCTTTCAAAAAACCTATGTTGAAAATTTGGTGAAAAAATTCCTAAAAATGACTGTTTTACGAGCGTGCGTTGCGCTGTTCCTACGCACGCTCGTAGGTTCACGAATTTTCAATATTTTCACTCTGGATTTTCAACATTGCCATTTGACTACACTTCCTTATGAGTAGTACAGCTGTTATTTTTCACATCTCACCCAAAATGTGTTTCCGTGCATGTAGCGCACAATGGCACCATCGGTGTGCGAAATCAATGTTTGGGACACATTAAGAAAATCACAGTGACACTGTTCATGAGCAGAGGTGTTAAAATGGCTATTTTAAAAATTTGGTGAAAAAATTCCCAAAAATGACTATTTTACGTGCATGCGTTGCACTGCTCCTACGCACGCTTGTAAGTTTGCGAATTGTCAATATTTTCACTCCAGATTTTCAACATTGCCATTTTGCACACCATCTTATGAGCAGTATAGCTGTCATTTCTCACTTCTCACACAAAATGTGTTTCTGCGCATGTAGCGCACAATGGCGCAGTCGGTGTGTGAACTCAATGTATGGGACACATTAAGAAAATCACAGTCATACTGTTCATGAGCAGAAGTGTTAAAATGGCTATGTTAAAATTTGGTGAAAAAATTCCAAAAAATGACTGTTTTATGAGCGTTTGTTGCGCTGATCCTACGCACGCTCATAAGTTTGCAAATTTTCAATATTTTCACTCCAGACTTTCAACATTGCCATTTTACCACACCTCCTTATGAGCAGTACAGCTGTCATTTTTCACATCTTGCCCAAAACATGTTTCCACCCATGGAGTGCACAATGGCGCAGTCGGTGTGCGAAATCAATGTATGGGACACATTAAGAAAATCACAGTGACACTGTTCATGAGCAGAGGTCTTAAAATGGCTATTCTGAAAATTTGGTGAAAAAATTCCTAAAAATGACTGTGTTACGAATGAGCATTGCGCAGCTTCCACGCACCCTCGTAAGTTCATGAATTTGTAATCTTTCCAGTCTGCATTTTCACCAGTGGCATTTTTCCACACTTCCTTATGAACAGTACAGCTGTCATTTTTCACAACATGGCTGAAATGTGTTTTCACACTTTCAGCACAGAAATGCGTGGTCTCTGTGGGAAATCATTGTTCGGGACAGATACAGAAAATCACAGTGACACTGTTCATGACCGGAAGTCCCAAAATGCCTGTGTTGACAATCTGCTGTAAACAATTCCCAAACTAATTACATTACGGGTGCACGTTGCACAGTTTCTACACACGCTCGTAACTTCACCAGTTTTTTTAATATTTTCACTGCAGATTTTCAACATTGCCATTTTTTACACCTCCCCATGAATAGTACAGCTGTCATTTTTCACATCCTGTTCAGAATGTGTTTTTGCACCTGTGGTGACAAATGCCATAGTCACTGTGCAAAAGCAGCTTTCGGCTAACAAACTGATATTGCCACTGTTCATGAGGTGGGGGACACAAAAAACCCATGTTGAAAATTTGGAGTGAAAATACCAACGAATGCATGAGGCGTTAGGGTTTCCGACCATAACACCCCACCCTGTAGAGAATGACAGGCATCAGGGCTGTGACTTGGGATTGTCAACTGCAATGCTCATACCATTCCACCCCCACCCCACACCCTGAAGCCAGTGAGAGGCATCAAGGTGTGCCTTGGCCTCTTTGGCCCCAAAGTTCACCCCATTCTCCTATACCACACCCATCTCACAATATTTTCTAATGGAATGGGGTGCGCATAAGGGCCAAAGACCCCAAGGAACACCGTGACACTTGTCAGTGTCTGCAGGGTGGGGTGTGGTGAAATGGCGTGGCTGTTATGCCTGATGACCCAAAGGCACACCCCAATGCCTGCCACTATCTGCAGGGTTGTGATGGGGTTGGCTTCAGTTCAATACTTCACTGCCATTCCTATTATGCAGCTCTGTAACTCCTACACTACCAATGCCAATGCCAGCAAGCAAACATTCGGCATTGGCAAATGCTTGTTGAAATTGTTATTGTTGGAAACTCCATATCTTGAGGCAGGTAAGGTATAAGCATAACAGCTGAATGTTGAAGGCCAGGAGTATTACATGAAATCTCTGTAGTCATCAGTGCAACTGGGATTGCTGTGGGTTTTGCCACCTCAAACACCCTATCCACCTCAGATGCCACAGCTGTTTCAGACATCCTGGCTATATCAGACACCCTGGCCATCTCAGATGGCCCAGCAGCCTCAGATGCCCTAGCTGCCTCAGACGTCCTAGTCACCTGCGATACCCTTGCTGCCTCTGATGCCTTTGCCACCTCTGATGTTTTTGCCACCTCCGATGTTATTGCTGCCTCCGATGCCTTTGCCACCTCCAATGCCTTTAGCTGCCTTTCGTTGAAAGTAAGCATAAAGGTCTCCTGCTTTTCTTTTGTTCACTATGATATTTCTATTTTCAAAATTGGCTTTCAGTTACTTTAAAAAGGGACACACTACTTAGTTACTCCAAAGGCCAAACCATATTTGTTTCAGTAAAATAAATCACCATTGCTCAAAACAACCAAGTTCATGACATTGATCCAGAAATACTCCATTAACCAAAAAATAACACAACCACAACAAATTACCAGGCAGTGATCTGCAATTACTTAAGAAAAAAAAAGACAACTTGAATCAGACAATATGGGTTCACAGTTACATTTAAGAAATATACCGGCACTGCAAGTAAGTTTTCAGAGACAGAGAAACAAAGATTCCTTTTGGAGGAAAAAACAATAGGTAGACTGCATAACTTTTATTTATTTATTTTTTTTAATTTTAGTCTTTGGTAACTGGGTAAAGCCCAATAGGCACAAGTGCCTTATTTCAGGGGTGACCTGAGAGCACTGGGCAGTTAAGTGACTTGCTCAGAGTCACACAGTATGCAAGTGGAGGTTGTGACAATCAAACTCAGGTCTGGTCTGCTGGATGTACCAAGCTCATTCACACCTCATTCCTCTAACATCTAGGCCATGGTGCCAGCCAACTGCTGTATTAAGATTATTAATTCACAAACACTGCTTTTTAGAACAACATACTGTACACAATTCCCACCACATTACCAGACAAAAACAGAAACAACAAACAAGCAGGAACAGAACGGCTGTGAATATTAATTCACAATTACTCCTTGTCATAGTAATAGCTACCACCCTTGAGTTTCAAGAAAATGCTGCACCTAATTATTCCCTCCAGGCATCAGGGAAAGTAGCAGAGAAGAAGAAGAGGTTGAGGAGGTGGGTAATGGGGAGGGAAATGACAGGTGCAGGAGTTTGGAGTCAAGACAGTCAGGGCTTTCACATTTGTGGGGATTAAGAGCAAGAAGGCCTTTGAGGGAGGCAGCTGGAGTGGTGGGTGAGAAAGAGAACATGTGCATGTGTACAGGTTTGAAAGTCACATCTGCACTGTCACCTTGTAATCTTCCCCTCAGCAAGTTTTGTAAAGCAGCATGTCATGAAACTGACTGAGGTGAAAATTGTGATCCTGTACCTTCATTGGCTTTACACTGCCCTTTTCCTCTTGTGATTCGTGTCTTTACCCCACCTTTAAAATGTGCTTTAGCATTTTGTTTAGGTTTCAGAATTAAAAGGTGGTCTCAGCAGCATTTAAACACACAAAGTCCCGAGAAATGAGGGAGCAGTGTACCACATACAGGGTATAATCTGGAAATCTAAAAGATGTAGTTTTTTGGCAAATAACTACTGACATTTTGTAGTATAATTCCCAAGTCTGTGGACAAATCCAAGCATTCAATTTAGTTCAACATACACGCAGTTGCAAAGCCCAGAAAACAGAGCAAAATCCAGAAATAAATAGTAAAATGTGATTTGGTAAGTGACAGCTTAAAGTGGAACTCTCAGCAATCTTTAGGTAGAAACATGGGACCTATAGGTCCTGATTAGCAAAACACACCAGCAGTACATTTTTTAAGTACTTTGCACTGTTCAAATCATGAACTTATGTGGTTGATCCTGTGATCTTCCGCCCACCATTACTGTCCTAAAGTCCCCAAACAAATGCCCAAAACAGGTAATTACATTTTCAATTACAGGAGTGCATTGTGCATATTTATGGAATGCATGCAAACAGAAGAGAGAAAGAAGTAAGTGCCTCAGCTGGGACTTAAACTCAGGCTTCCTGGAGTACTGTTCTGGTTGCGCTACAAGCTGTGCCACCAAGGCAACTGGAACTTGGCCTGTCTCTGAGCACATTACTCTTTCTCTAATGCACAACCTGGTGCTGCACAGATGATTACATTTTCAATCACAGGAGAACAGTGTGCATATTTATGGAACACATACAAACAGAAGAGAGAGAGAAGCTAAGTGCCTCAGCTGGGACTTGAACCCAGGCCGCCTGGAGTACTGTTCTGGTTGCACTACCAGATACACTACCAAGGCAACTGGAATCTGGCCTGTCCCCCAGCACATTACTCTTTCTCTAATGCACAAACTGGTGCTGCACAGATAATTACATTTTTAATCACTGCAGTGTGGTGTGCATATTTATGGAACACATACAAACAGAAAAGAAAAATAAGTAAGTGCCTTAGCTGGGATTTGAACCCAGGCCACCCGGAATATCATTCTGGTTGTGCTACCAAAGCAACTGGAACCTGGCTTGTCCCAGGGCTCATTACTCTTTCTCTAATGCACAACCTGGTGCTGCATATATAAGTGCATTTTCAATCACTGGAGTGTGGTGTGCATATTTATGGCACACATGCAAACAAAAGACAAGTCCCAGCTGAAGCACTTACTTCTTTTTCTCTTCTTTTGTATGTGTTCCATAAATATGCACATCACACTCCTGTGATTGAAAATTCATTCAATACCATACATAGAAATGTAGAATTTGACAGCAGATTAAGGGCCACTTGGCCCACCCAGTCTACACTTTAGGCTTATTATCTATTTTCTTCCTTGCTGCATGCCCAGCTCAGTTTAACAACCCTCCTCCCATATTTTCAATGCACCTTTAATATAGTGTGAACTTCTTTTTTTAGTCCCAGCTTGGTAATTCCTCAACCCCAACCCACAATATTTTAAAATATACTTCATATTTTTCTCCTGATCCCAGATAGCTTCATTTTCCTAACACCTAACCCCCTCCCCCTTCCCCTCCAGGCAGACAGACTTTCACTGTGCTAATTCCATGCCCTTCCCGGATCCCACATACAGAGGTTCAGGCTTTAGTGATTTAGCCCTTTCACAAACAAGAAACTATACTACTAATTGTGCTCATTACTTCACCTACACAGTCACTCATGTAATCAGTATCATGTTGAATACAAGAATGGATAGCAGCTGTAACTCGTGGACAGATGCAAGCTTACTTAAGTGAAGTTTATATTTGAATATACTGTATATATTTCAGTTCAGTGTATATTTGCAGCACATTCCCTGTGTGGTCACCCCCCACCCGACACAATCCACAAAACATAGCTTAAAACATACTGTCCAAACTGACTGTAGTGGCTAGTGCCTGCTGTTACCTGTCTGTTCAGAGAAGAAAATCAGAAGGAAGCATACCTCTCAACCTCTTGCCTCCTGAATCAGGGACAAGGCTTAAAAAATCATGGACAAAGACCCAAAATCAGGGACACATCTTAAAAATAGGTACTATTCACTCAGAATGCTAATAGAATAAGGGGATTTGTGTTAAGATGCATTTTCTGAAGAAGAACAAGTCTGTAACTTTAATGTTTGACACTATATTGTGATTTTAATCCCCACTGTTCTGTCACAAAAACACAAATTTTTAGGAGGTACAGAGGACAATTTTGAGGCAAAATCAGGGACATCCCTGAAAATCAGGGACAGTTGTAAGGTATGGAAGGAAGTCAACTCTGCAATAAGCAGTAGCCCAGTTGGGTGGATGGTAGTCCTCTAGTCAGGTCTGGTCTAATAGGAAAACTGTAGTAGATTAGTCACAGACAGTGTCACCCAGTGGTGCTCACTGCTGGTATGAAGGAGGAAGGGTAATATAAAAGTAAGAGGCTAGAAGCTGCTGAACAAGAATGGCGAAATTCCAGCAGCACATCACCAAAAATGAGTGACAGGACAGATAATTACTTAGGGCAAGCTAGGTTTCAAAGCTGCAGTATTTTATGTGTGTGGGGTGACAGGGCAGCAGAAATGAAAAGCACTACAAGGCATTTCAGGGAGGGCAGGGTAAGAAAACTAGGTTCTTGGTCCTTGAAGTTAAGTGAGTGAGGTGAAAGGCCAGATGGAAGGGAGGTGAGATAAAAAGCAAAGGTATTTGGAAAAAAAAATGTTGTGCCAGTGGGGGAAGGGTATGTAGCAATAAGTCAGTACAATTCTGTGAGCTCATCTGACCTTAGTTCTCCCTGACTTCCAGTGAATGTGTTGTGTGCTGTCTGCAGTAGGTTTAAGACAACATGCAGACTTAAGATAACAGGCTAGTAAATCCTGTATCAGGAGTAGGGGGTCAAAGTGTACATTCTGACCCTTACTTTTGAAAGTGAGGGGTTAGCTGACCACTCTGATCCCCCAGCTCTGCCGCTTATGGGTGGTCGTGCTGCCGATACAGCATGGTCGTAAACTGCACTGTCACCTAAGCGCACAGAGAAATGGCAAAAGTTCATTTACTTCTGTATGGTTTTACTGTGCTTGTTTGGACTGTACAGACAGCACGCTTTTTGCCTGTGTGGAGTTTGTAATCGCTATCTTCACATGGAACCTGCTTTGTACTACCTGGCCGCTGTGGCAGACCATGGCACTGAGTGGCATGGTGCAATTATAAGAACAAAAGGACCATTGTTTTCCTTTTATTCTTTTAATTGCTTGCCACATTGCCTGTTACATTATCCCACAATTAGTCATGTGGTAGAAAGCAACATGCCACTGGCCACAACTGTACTTCAACGTGATGGAAATATACAAGATCTAAATCTTGTACCAATTAATTGTTACTGGTATAGGTACTTAAGAGAAGAGTTCCTTGGGTGAAGAACTGTTAATATCTGTAAAACAACAAATGAAATGATCCATCACATGTTCAGTTTATTAGATTTACTTATTTAGTTAGTTTTTGTTGACTGGGAAAGGAGGTCTTCATAAGTATGCCTATTTTCAGCCTTGTCCTGTGGGTGGGTGGGGGATACAGATGTAAACTATCACATTGAATCAGGTTAAGCTTTTGGCATTTTTGGTGAATGGCGAAAATGTGACCAGGACATCGGGGAAATTACTCTACTGTTTTCAATGAGTTATATGGGATCTTAAGCAGCCACCTGAGCAGCCACCAGAACAGGCAGACGGGACCTTTATTTAATGTCTCATCTGACAGAGGAACTTCAGCTGCTTGTACTCTGCCTTGTAAAGATAATTAAGAAAAGGAAACAAATGATAGCTATTCTTAACACGAAACAAAAATAACTGGTACTGTAGGATTCAAATTTCCACCCACATGTACTTGATTTTGTAATTAATGTACATATTTATGGTTTTATTTAGTCTTTTATTTAAAATTGTTTGTAAACATTGTAAAGAGCAAATGGGCAGCAATAAAGTTTGAACTAACTCAGCACATGTTAAGGTACTTGGGTACAGTATGTTTTTTTCTAATTAAATATATTTTATTAAGTTTCCGTGCTTAACATATAGGCATACCAAGCAGACCAGGCGTACATTGCCAAGTGTATACATATAAAACACATGTACTAACATCATAACAGTACAGTAGTTGTCAACCAGAAAATTATATTTCGATACCTGTATTCCTCCTCCCTCTCTCTCCCAATCCTCCCCAACCCCACCCTTCCAACACCCACTTCCCTCCTGCCCCACTGCCACGGTAGGGAGTTTTTAGGTAGAATTGTTTTATTTGGGTATAATTTAAGTACACTCGTAATGAAAGGAAAAATTAAATGAAATTACTGTAAATTGTATTAAATTAGATTAAGTTAAATTGAGAGGGGGCACATGTACTAGTAGATACTGTAATAGACTGAATTAACAACAAATTGAAGAGAAGATCCCAAACTTGCTTATATCTTTCCATTCAATGGGTAATCCCAGCAATAACATGTTCTGCTTGAATGGCAAACATGATTCCCTTATACCATTCAGCATGAGTAGGTGTAAGTGAGTCTACCCAGTGTCTGAGTAGTACTTTTTTGGCGCATGCAGAGATTAATGCCATATAAGCTCTTTGAGTATGGCCTTGAAGGATCGTATAATAATCTCCTAAAATGCAAACTTCTGGGGTGAATTTGTCAGAAAGGGATAATAACGGGTCCAGGTGGAATTTAATACAGTTTCAGAATGGGGATACTTTAACACAGGACCATAACATATGCAGCAGATCCCCTGGGGACTGCAAACATTTGACACAGAGATCAGATGACACAGAACCCATCCGATATAACTTAGTAGGGGTGTAATACAAATTGTGGATAATCTGGAACTGCATATATGTATACCTATCCCATTTGATGTATCTATATAGATGTTTCCAGATTCTTGACCAACATTTAGGGGATGTAGAGGTTGATAGAGAATGGTCCCAGCAGTAAAATCTTTGTCCTTCTAACCCTGCAATTGTAGTTTGCAAAAACTTGTAAGCATATGAAATTAAGTGAGCAGATGGAAGGAAGTTAAGGTATGGGGTCAAGGTAGCTGATAAGGTCTTAGTCCATAACCCAGCTCTAAAATTCTGCAGCAACATATGGGAAATCTGCAGGTACTTAAATATATGGGTAGAGGACCAATGAAAAAGAGAACAGGCCTTCTGAAATCACATTAATTTATTGTCAATAACGAGCTCATCTACTCTCACAACTCCCATACTGGGCCTGAAAAAGTTAGGCTTAAGTGGTTTACCCAAAATCAGCAAATTGGGATTATTAAAGAGGGGTTGTGATATGTCTTTATACCCTATAGTCTTAAGAAGGGTATTAAATTGGTGTTGCATGAACAGAATGGAGCCTAGCGGGGAATCCTTTAACTTATTTGGGAGACGCTTTCTATTTAGAAAGGGGAGGGCTCTCTCGGGTACAGTATGTTGAGTTGTGAGGCACAAGGTAAATGTGATTGCCTTTAATCACCCAGGAAGTGCAGTTATTACAGCATCACAATTTGTCAATGTAAGGTTTATAATTAAAGAGAGTCACACAATCTGAATTCCATGGGTTCAATTTTCAAAGTCTTGAGAATCGCTGCAAGTCCCTGGTGCACTGATCATTTGATGCACCGGGCTTGTGGCATTCTCCTGGCAGGTGATTGGGATTTACAATCCCGAGTGCCAAATGCTGCGAGATAGACCACCTTTTCCCTGGTCTAGCTTGCACCACTTGACCTCATTTGGGGGATCCTTTTTATGAGGATTGCACCAAATCTTTGGCAGAAGCTGCCATAAAATGAGAAAACTATCACAACTGAGCCTGATGTACTAAAATCGGGTACAGCTGCATCAAAGGAGTTTGGCACAGTTGTACCATAAAATGGGTGTGATGCAGGGCTTGACAAAAACCCTGCATCATCATTTAAAAATCAAGCCCCATGTTGTTAATTGTACTGTTTTTTAATGTTAATAAATGCAAGAAGAAGCTGCGATTGTAATTTACTGTTTTATTTAAGGTCTGTGCTTTAAAAGCTTTAAAATATTTTGAAAGTTACCTTTCAGTAATGTGTATTTATTAATACAATATTTTAAAACAGGCCAGCCCCCTCCCCCCCAAAAAAAGATGCTGAATGACATATGCAAGCAATAAATGTAACACATTTGTTACAGATTAATTCATTATTAAACATTTTTTTAAACCTGGATTTTCATGTTACTCATTTTAAAAGCACCAAGGCACTATACTTAACTTTTTTAAACTGTTACTGTTGAAATACATGAACTGCTTAATAAGCATACATACTACTGTAACATTTACAACAGCTAGAACAGTAAACAATGTCAGTTTTGAAATACGAAACTGTTAACACTCATATAATAACTTGTGGTAACATGTTTAATTATGGTTAGTTTCTGAATTACTTCATTAACTTGCCATGAAGTTAAAATAAAGTTGTTGCTATGCAGATTTATGGTTTTCTTTGGTTGTACTTCTTACATACCGAGTACATCACAAAACTTTTCAGTCAATTAGTGGCTTTCAAAGTATGTGACCAATGCCTCACAAGCAGCATTTGCCTGTTGGCCAAGTTCAGCAACTGTAATTTCCTCATAGTTCAGCTAACCTGCTTCTGGTTGCAGAAATATGTTTGTGTCTTGCAGTCATTCAGCCAAAAATTGCTCAGATTTTGACTCACAGATATTGTGCAAGACACAGCTGGCAGTGATGACTATAGGAACATTTTCAACTGCGAATTCACAACTTCTTAGGAGACGTCTCCATCTCCCTTTCTGCCTCCTGAAGGCACACTCCACTACCATTATGGCCTTGCTTAATCTGTTGTTAAAATTCTTCTTTCTAGAGTCCATGTGATCAGGAAAAGGCTTCACAAGTATGACGATTGGTACACTTGTGTCACATATTTGTTGCTCAGACACAGGAAATAATGTACCACTTTGCCATTTCTTGTACACTGTACTGTTTTTGAAGTCTCTGGAATCATGGACCTTAATGGGCCATCCAATATTCAAGTCCTGAAAACAATAACAGTTTTCTGCCAAAGCCTGCATGAGAACAGAATATTAGCACATTCTGTTATAATACTTTGTGGCATTATGTGGTGTGGGAAATGACAGGAAACTGCTTGCCATCTATGGCCCCACCACAGTTAGGAAACCCCCAGTTCATCTGAATCTCAGATTAATTTGTCACTTCATTTCTGTTCTGGAACTTTACGACACAAGGGGCCCCATCATAGTTCAGAAACCCCCAGTCCTTCTCAAATCAATTTGTCACTTCATCAGTATTCTGGAACCTTATGACATAAGGCATGAACAATGGCATTATACACGCTCTAGTTACTGTCTCCCCCACTATATAATGCCTGATGCCAAATACGTGTCCCAGTGTTCGACACTGTACACTGGTGGCTAATCATCACAGTGTAATAGCCACCCCTTTATCCACAGGAATCACCAGCCATAAATGTGTTCCTTGCATTACAATTACAGTGTAGAGTTCCCACACAGCACTTTAAATGCCCCTTTGGTCATCTGGAAATTATTCAGCTTCTCAGCACCTTGCCAGGTACCCAGCACTATCTCATGCCATCACATAGAGCTTTTCTTATGGCACCATACACCTCTATTTATGCACAGCATATGATGTTTTGGATATAGCATAGACATTTTAACATCTAAAGCCTCAAATGTTGCATATACCACATCCTGCAATACATCAGAATCAGCCTTCTTGCCAGGGTACATCTGTGCCTGTAACATTTCATAAATCTAGATACTACCAGTGAAAAGAAAATGTTGTTAGTGGGGCTTGCCATTGTTAACATGCATAACAACAGTGCTATGCATGTGGAGATACCTGGTGAGCACCCACTGCATTCTGGGATGCAACATGATGCTGGAGTATGGAACTGATTTAGCAGTTACCTCAGTCAGCAGGCAATAGTGCAGATGCTGCAAACCATTTTTAAAAATGGTTTAGAACATGCTCCAGGTAGTGTGGACACTACAACATGGTAAGTCCTAATCCTTTTTTCAACAGTTTCAAAAACATTTTTGCTTACCATGCTGTAGTGTGTATATGGCCTAAGAGAAGGCAGTTGGCCACAGTACAGTATGTCAAATGACATCTTCAGCACCAATTTGTAGTGTTTTTGATTGCAAGAAAACAAACACAAACAGCAGTGTTGTAAATCAGACCACGATTTATTTCTCAGTCAAATTAACCTAGTAACATAGCATGTAAAAGTTGGAAAGACTATAGGTCCACAATTTCCACTAAAAACTGGAAGAACAGCTGCCTATAGGCATGCTGGTGCAACGTAAAACCAGAGCATCCAAACAGAAATAAAAACTCTACACTTGGCAGTACAAGTCACAAAAATGCAAAACGCTCACACAGTTTAAATTGCCATATTCATTTAGGTACCATTGTCAAAAAGTGACAAAGTGTTTAAGTCTGCTACAGGCCTACTTCTAGCAAGCAGAAAAAGCCCCCAAGGCATTGTGCACACTACATACTTGTGCTTTTTAATGGGATGGGCCTAATTAAACTCGTAAGACCTATATACTAAGCCTTTAAAGGAGCAACATCTTTAAAGGGCAAACAGCACTAAAAGCACCCATAAGAAAT
Source organism: Neoceratodus forsteri (assembly GCA_016271365.2). Classification (NCBI taxonomy): domain Eukaryota; kingdom Metazoa; phylum Chordata; order Ceratodontiformes; family Ceratodontidae; genus Neoceratodus; species Neoceratodus forsteri. The sequence continues at coordinate 1,272,843,894 of CM057453.1, forward strand.
TATTTCAGATCTCTATTAAAAAGCTTGTGTACTGCTTGGAATCAACAGTGACTTTCAGAAGTAGTCAGCTATCACTTCTTATATCTTAATTTTTATTTTATTTTTTAATTTTTGCTAATCAGAAGATTTTGTACTTGACAACACTAGGTTGGATGTGTGGAACAGCCCTCTGCCTGGAGGCTGACACAGTTAGCTCTATTCCTCCCTATACATCATCAGTAGGGCCAGTGTTTCCTGGATATGGAATTATCCTAATTCTGGTGGTTACAGATTGCCAATTTTGGACAATTCTGGACACCATTCAGAATATTCTGCAGAACTGTATATTTTTATTGTAAAGATATTTTAGTTTTACAGTGAAAATTTTTAGTAATTTTATTCATTTCATTTCCTGCCTTCACATATCCAAAATGGCATCTCTACTTGCTGAAATTCTGTGACCTGCTATTTGTGGTCTGAATTACATGTCCTACTTGCTGCCCCCCATGGTTATCTCTGAAAAGAAAACCTGACTGGACTGGCTGACTTTTTCAACCTGCCAATTTTCTAATCCTAGTTCCAGGACTTGGTGAGTTAGCACTAACAGCACTGTTTTAGTAATGCCCCGTAGTGTATAAGTGTATACCCTCACATCACCTGCTGGCTACTACTGCACTGAACTGAAGTCAGTCAACTCCCCCACCGTCACTACCACACACAAAAACGAAACCCTGACTGGATTGGTTTATTTTTTTAGGACACCAGTCCACCATGTGGTCACTAACTGTTGAATGGTGTGCTGCTGATTTACAGATCTCAGCATCCCTGACTGTTACACTCACACTAACCTTTACCCACCCTCACCAGCACAAATGAACCACAAGCTACAGCCCAACCATCACGAATACATAAATGTGCCCCTCTACATTTTTTGATTAATATTTCTTTATTTCTGTTTTATCACACTCTGTGGAATCTGGGGGGGGAGATCTGCTTTCATATACGAGGTGCTTGTGAACTCCAACAATCTTGGATGTGAGCTGCAGCTTTTAAACCTGTCTGGTTCGGTGCATGACACTCTTTGAACACAGAACACAACAAAATGAAGATTCCCTATTTTCTACAGCCCCAGCTTATGTGAAATAAATATTTATGCTTTCCTAATGACCACTATGTGGAATTTTCTCCATGGCAACTCTGCAGTGAAGCATAATGCTGCATTTTCAGAAGACAGGTGATTACAAACAGCAGTTTTGGATTCATACTGTAATCTCAGCAAAAACTGCAGCAGTTTCAGTATATGCAAGAATTCATTGCCCCAATCATCAGCATTGTGACCTCACTGACTGTGACATCACTAGAAACCAATGAGAACCAATCTTCTGCTGTTTGACTGGTAACCTGTGACACATGGTTCTAATCAGACAGCTGGGTTTGTGATATAACAATGAATGGGGTCACATGCTGATGATGCAGTGGGAGAAATAAGACTAGATATGTTTGTTCCCAGGTAAAGCACAGCTTTGCACATTAAATCCATTACTATTAGGTAGAAACCCATCTAATGAGCACACAGAAATTGAAAAACACTTAAAGGGACTCTGTCTGCCACTGAATGACATTTTTAATGCCATTGCAATGTAAGTGCCTGCACTCCCTGTAGCCTTTTTAATGATCCTGTAATGTGTCTACCTGCACAGGATGTCTAAAAGGCTCATATCTGTATCTGATTTTAACTGTATAAGGTAATACTGGTGACCCACTTTTATTCATGGATGCCGAACATTTATGTATGCTCACTTATGGAAATGGTGCCAAACCGCTGGCAGGCTCCTTCAGGGACAAGTTTTCAAAATTTCAAGCCGTCTGTGATAGACACGGAAACATGAAGTATAATACACACTGAACATACTAGTTTACTTTTTTTCCAAAAAGGAGGGGTGTATCACAGGTAAATCAACATTTGAAAGTCAAGCCGTGAAAGCAAGGTAGGCCCTTGAAAGTTGATGGTGGCCTTAAATTACTGATTCGGTATGCTGCAGCTCTTTCTGTATGTTCAGGTTAAAAAAAAAAAAGAAGCTTCTGGTTTGATTGGTTTGAGGAAAGCAGCTGTGAGTTGGCATTCTAAGTTATTGTACTGCAGTAGTGACATCAGTAAGGAGGCACAACAACATAATGATGTCAGTACTGCAGCACAACAAGCACATCCCAGGCATGGGATTTCATGCATACCAAGGTTCCACCATACATAATAAGTTTGCTTTGTGCATGTGTGCAAGCAAAAATAACAATTTAATTTATAGAACTGTTCATAGTGTTTACTTGTTTTTTTAACATAAAAATCTTTATTGAAGTTTTATACAACTTACTGAGCAATAAAGAACAGTGGATCTTTATAACATAAAACATTACCACTACAACAACCAATATAAAGTGCAACACTATATATCCATATAGCATACATGACAAGATATGTCATAAAAGAGGCAAAGTACACAGTACCTCCATATTGGAGTATATATACATGCACATTTTGCAATATGGTAACAGTCAAAGAGGATTGTCTAATACTGGGAAGGCTAAACAGGAACCTAAGATATCTTTATAAATATCCAGTTTGTCCAGCACTTGATACAACAGACATTCCAATGATGCAAACTGTCCCACTGCCTGAAGCCACTAGAAAAAGTAGTCTGTCTTTGAATCTCCATCTCCTTAGAAGGACGTGTTTGGCAAGGACAGTGACCACTATTAGCCAGCATGTAGAGAGGTCTGATTTGGGCACACTATGGGATGGCAAACCAAGCAGCACTAAGGGGGTATCCAAAGCAAGAATCTGAGGAACAATGTTTTGCCAGTATTTCAATACCTCATCCCAGAAAGCCTTTATCAGAGGGTATGGCCAGAGAATGTGGGATAGTGTGCCTTCCTGAGATTTACAGTGCCAGCACATATCCTGGGAGCATAAACCCATGGTTTTAAGCACTTGAAATGTCCTATACCAATGGTGTAAACTTTTTATGGAATCAGTTGGGCTATGGTAACCCTTCAGGATGCATTTTTCCAATCTTTGGTTATTTTAATGTGCAACTCTGTTTCCCATTTGCATCAGAAGGATAACATATAGTGTCTGAGGCAATGTCTCTGAGGTATATATAGATGCATATGTATATATATATATATATATATATATGTGAAGAGGTTTATACAACCTTCACTTGGGACCCTCTCTTCTCTAAAATACTGTGGCATTTCGGTGTTGGTCTGCCAAGAGACCCTTATCTTCCTTGTATTCTGCCTGGCCCATCTAGTTCTGCTGCAATAGTCACCTTGATGGTACCTAACTGAGTCAGATGCATAAAATAATAAACAGAATTAGTTTATTCAGAGACATAGGCAGGATCAACTGTTCAGCAGGAGGTACAGACTCAGACTCTGCAACAACAGGAAATAGGGGGTTCCAAGCCCCTTCAGGAAAATAATTAGCATAACTCATTACCATAGACTCAAATTGCAACACTACTGTTCTGGTTAAAGGGGCAGCAGCTATCCTTAAGCCCCATGCTTAACTGTACTCTCCATCACCCCGGGGACTGAAAATGTGAGTACCACTCGAACAAAAGCAAAGAGCATGGCAATGAAATTTAAATAACAGTCAGAAATAGAGAAAACTTTTAACCATGAAATTAAAAGTTGATGAAACCTTTGAGCAGTTTTAAGAAAACATTGTTGTTTGTTCCCAAAACACAATACTCCACTGCAGGGGGAATGGAAGGAAAGAATCTTGACTACACTGGTGATCAGTCAGTGTAGTGCCAGGGAAGTGGGAGCACCAGAGCATCTTGAAGCTTGGTCAGGCAACAAGAGCTAAAGTGCAGGGAGAGGGAGAAGGGAAGAGAGGGAAGGGGAGCAGCAGGAGGTACCCAATGCAATTGAAATATAGGTTAATATTGCAAACCACAAATATTTGTAAGACCTTGTGGAGAAGAATGGTATTGCATAACAGTAAATCTTTAGAATATTGGATGCAGCAGGTAAATGAATTATAATGAATGCAAGAGACCATGCAGTTGCATAAAGAAAACAAGAATTAACCACACTGAGTCCAGTTATTAAAGTTCATACTTTTCTGCAGCGTTTACGGTCAGTGGGAATAGACTTGTGTGTGGATTGTACCAGTTCCTGACAGGATGGGGTCAGGTCATGAAAAAGGATCCAAGAGTTCTGCATACTGTCATACCCACCCCACTTTACTTGCTATGTCCAGGATCTGTTTACGTACTTTTTGCATAATATCTTCTTGAGCTGGTGTGTGTATGAGAGAGTCCTGAGAAGAAGAAGAAGAAGCAAGCAAAGACTGAAAAGTGCTAGGAAATCCATCTGGATGAGCAGGCAAAACAGGATCTGGCTGAAGGGCATCAAAACCATGGAGTTGTGGAGAAACTGATTTTAAACTGTGTAAAGGGATTTCAGCTTCAGAAAGTATAGCAGGTTCAAGTGCAGCTCCATTGTTAGGGGGACTGGGATCATCTGGGAGGGTATCATTCAGGTATCCATGTTTCAGCTGGTTGATGTGTATTTTGTTGTGTACCAGCTTTCCATCGGACATGTGGTGCAAGTGAACTTGAACAGGGGGAAGCTTTTCCACAATGTAGAAGGGACCAGTCCAAGGGTGAAGCAGTTTTTTGGTGGTGCCTGGAACTAGGATAGGTCAGTAGAAGTATACAATGTGTCCCCAACAGAAAATGAAGGTTCATGCGACTTGGCTGCTGACATTTTCTGCATTGCAGATTTTCTCTGGCCCAATGTGTCAATTGCAACAAGTCTGGCAAGTTCAAGCTGTTCCAACATTGGAATGATGAAGGATGAAGCTGACTTTGGAACCTTTAGCAGTGAGAGATCCCTGTCCAGTGGAGTTCTTGGGTGACGTCTGTCACAAACCCAATCAGCAGGTCAGTCCTCTACTCCCAAAGTAACAACCTCCGAGCACAGTCTTGTGAACAGTTTAACAGAACAAGGTAACCCTCTTGTCTGTTTTGTGAGTTCAGATCAACCTTTGGTCTCAAGTCTTGGAGGGATTCAAACTGTGAACCTCTTGTTAGCGTATCCAATGTACAGGCTCAGATAATTCTGTCTTTGGGGAGCCAGATATATTTGCTTATGGGCACCTAACCAGGTGTACAGAAATGAACCCATAAAAACTTTAATAAAAACTGCAGATTTAAAATGCTTCTCTTTCCAGTTTGGTATCACCATTCAAGCTTATGCCTAGTATCTACTATAACCATATATACTTTTCTTGCAAATGAAAGAAAATCAAAGACAGACCAAGTAAGCTCTAAAAAGAGTTTTACTAAAATAGATAAAAATATGTAAAACACAAAATACAGAACTATTATATCACAAGACATACAAATCTTATAAAAGAACAAGGTTTTAAACAATGCAATTCCTACTACAGTAATTAGATTTGTCTCTCTCTCTCTAAATACCTGCTTAAAGTGCTCACAGATGTTTCTTTGTCAGTGTCTAGATAAAAGTGTTCTCTGAAGGAAGACAGAATAATCTTTAAAAAGCTGGTTTTCCCCACCTATTTTGCATGAGGTCACCTAGCTCCTCCCTGTGAAAATATATAAACAAACTATATCTATATAAAAACAGGATGTCTTTTCCAAGATTAAATTCTGCAATCTCCGCATGACTCATGTTCTTCAAATGACATTTCTTTGATCTATTGATCAGTTTCCCATCTCACACAGACATCAGCATTTATGATTTTGCACCAGTTTACTAAACCTGGTTTCCTCCTCTTGAAACATCATAAAAGGGATGCTGATTTCCCTTTTAGCAGCTAAAGCTATAATTAACTTAAAAAAGTCTGTAATTAGCTTCTGGCCTGCCATGTAACTCCTTGTTTCTAAAGCCTGCGTGTGTGTGTGTGTGATCTCACATGCTGTTTCAGTATTTTCTCATGGCTTTCATCTTTCAGCTGAAACCTGGGGGGAGGTGAGCGAGGTCACTCCAAGAGCACCAGATTTCTCAGCATCTCTAATGACAGACAGTCCATAGCCCATTTTTATTTTACAAAAAAATGATACAGTGATTAGAACCAGCTGTCCAAGCATCACTTTCCTCCCCACCTAGACTGAATTTTGGGGCTCTATCCCCTGCATGGGATGAGCTTCCCAAATCAGTTCACTCCTAATAGACCCTAGACATACCATCTGAGTTCTGATTTTGTTTTCCAGCCCTGTGTACGATTGTCAGATCATACCCTTGCAAAGCAAGACTCCATCTTAGCAATCTACCATTGTTTTTCCCCATCTGCGTCAGCCAAACCAGGGGGTTGTGGTCAGTCTGCACCACAAAATGCTGCCCATACAAGTATGACTCCAGCTTCTTTAGGGCCCACACTATGGAAAGACATTCTTTTTCCACCGTGGAGTATGTCTGCTCCCTGGGAAGTAACTATTTACTCAGGTAGGCTATTGGGTGATCCCTTCCTTGGCTGGATGTCTGACTCAGTACTGCCCCAATACCCACATCTTAGGTGTCAGTCTGAATTATAAAGGTTTTGCTATAGTCAGGACTTGTCAAAACAGGAGCACTGCACAGTGCCTCCTTTAGTCTGGTAAAGGCTTTCTCACAGGCTGGGCCCCAGGTAATTTTCTTTGGGATCCTTTTCTTTGTCAGGTCAGATAAGGGAGCAGCCAGGGCACTGTAATTGGGTACACATTTTCTGTAGTACCCTGCTGTCCCTAGAAAACTCCTGACCTGCTTCTGTGTTTCTGGTCTGAGTCATGCCTGGATCACCGCTATCTTTATTTGGTTAGGACAGAGCTGTCCCCAGCCTACCACATGCCCAAGGTATGCCATTTCTCCCATGGCCACCTGGCACTTCTTGGTTTGACAGTGAACCCAGCCCTCTGTATCCTGCCCAGCACTTCCCTAAGGTGGGATAGGTGTTCCTCTCAGCTGGTACTAAAGATGGCAATGTCATCCAGGTATGCCATGGCATACTCCTCAGCACCATTTAACACCTGGTTCATCAACCTTTGGAAAGTGGGTGGGGCATTCTTCATTCCGAAAGGCATTACTTTAAACTCAAATAAGCCTATCAGAGTAATGAAGGCTGACCTCTCCCTTGCACTGCCTGTCAACTCTACCTGCCAATACCCCTTGGTCAGGTCAAAGGTCATAAGGTAGGTCACCCCCCCAACTTGTCCAGGAGTTCATCTGTCTGGGGCATTGGGTGGGTATCTGACTTCGTGACTGTATTCAGTCCATGATAGTCCACACAGAAATGAGTAGAGCCATCTGGCTTAGGCACAAGGACTACGGGTGAGGCCCAGGGACTGTGGAATCTCTGGATTACCCCTAAATCCAGCATCTCCTCCACTTTCCTCCTAATGTCCTTTTGGACAGCCTCTGACACCCGATATGCTGTCTGCCGCATGGGCGTCTGTGTCCCTGTCTCCACATCGTGAGTCACTAAGGAGATTAGTCCAGGCTTGGTGCTAAACAACAGGGCAAAGTCTACTAAAACCTCCCTTACTTTCTGGATCTGGTCCGGGCCCAGCTGGGGAGACAATTTTACTGCCTCCACAGAGGACTCCCATTTACTCTCTTCCAGCAAATCCAGAAGGGGGTCTCCTTCATCTGTCTCCTCCCCATGACTACACACTGCGAACACCATGTCAGCCCTATTTGCATATGGCTTCATCATGTTGACATGGTACATCCTTTCTGTCTGTCTTCTGTCAGGTAACTCCACAATGTAGTTCACGTCATTTGCCTTCCTAACCACTTTGTACTGTCCTGCCCACTCAGCTTGCAGCTTGTCTTTCTGGACCGGAATAAGGACCATGACTTCATGACCCACCATGTATGAGTGAGCTATGGCTCTGCGGTCATACCACACTTTTTGTTTCTGTTGGACAGCTGCTAGGTTGCTCTGGGCTGTCTCCATAAGCTCCTTTAGCCTTTCCCTAAACCTAAGGACTTAATCGACAATGGGAGTTCCCTGTGAGGCGTGCTTGCCTTCCCAGTCCTCCTGGATCAAGTCTAGGGGCCCACGTACCCGAAGTCCATATAAGAGTTTGAAGGGGGAAAATCCTGTCGACTCTTGGGGCACCTCCCTGTATGCAAACAATAGGTGGGGAAGGTATTTCTCCCAGTCCCTCCCATGCTGTTCAGCAAACGCCCAGATCATTGACTTTAGGGTACCATTGAATCTTTCCACAAGTCCATTGGCTTGTGGGTGATATGGTGTTTTGCATCTCTGCACTACCCCACACTTCTCCCATAAACATTTCATCAGGTCCGACATGAAGGAACCCCCTCGATCAGTGATAACCTCTTGCAGAAACACAAAATGGAAGAAAATACCAAGTTAGGCATCTGCCACTTTGTCTGTCCTCAGTGAGAATAGGGCGACTGCCTCTGGGTACCAGGTGGCATAATCCACCACAGTCAGGATGAATTTCTTCCCTGAGGAGCTGGAGGTATTCAAAGGCCCCTCAATATCCATTCCCTCCCTCTGGAATGTCTCCTCCACTATGGGCAATGGAATCAGGGCGGCTTGGGTTTTCTTGCCCACCTTCTCTTTTTCTTGGCACCGGTGACAAGACCTGCAATACTCCTTCACCTGCTGAGTGAAGTTATGCCAGTAGAAATTCTGGGCTAACCGCTGCATAGTGTGCACAATTCCCAGGTGACCAGACAAGGGAATAGCATGTGCAATTTTGAGCAACTGCTCACGATACCCCTGGGGAATGACAAGCTGCCTGCCTACCATCCCTCCCTCCCTCTGTCTGTACTGCCTGAGTATACATAAGTCCATTTTCCCAACAAACCTTATGTCTTCCATCACCTCCCTGTGTGCCATCTCAGTCTGCACAAGCCCTCAGCTTCTCTACACTAGGGTCACTTCCCTGAGCAGCCGCAAACCCCTCACACATTCCCACGGCATGGGACAGGTCTCCTTCAGTCGCTAAACTAGGGTGCCTAGCACTAGCTTCAGGACACTCAGGATCACTGTCAATCCCAACCCTCTGACAACTAGTCACCCCTCCCTCTTCAGAGTAACCCTCTGTAGCTGTGTGGTTACTTGCTACTGGGGAAATTTGTACCCCCTCTTCATTAATATCCACATCAGGAGACACAGTTTGGGTAACTAGCCTCTCAGTGGTTTTCACAATGGCTTCGGTGGGGTTCAGGGAACTGAAATTTTCCCTTGCTGCTTGGCTACAGGTAACTGCACATACCACCCCCTGTTTGAGATTGTTGCCCAAGATCACATTCACTGCTAAGGTTTATGGTACAGCTACTTGTTGCACAGTTCCCCCTGTTTCACCCCAATCTAAGAGAACAGTAGCGAGGGGCAATGTTTTCACCTCACCAGTGAAGTCCTGTACAATGATGTATTTATTGGGTATAAGCTGACCAGGATCTACCAGACCCCCCTTTACCAAGGTCAGGGATGCCCCTGTGTCCCTTAACCCTTGCGTCTGAACACCATTCACCATGACTGGGTGCATGTGTTCCCTCATGTTCACTGGCATGCTTCCAGGGACACACAAACAACCCACTTCTTTTCTAGCACCCTGTTGTGTATTATTGCTCAGCTTTTTGGGACACTGTCTGGCAATATGCCCAGTTTCTTTACACAGCCAACATTCATTTCTTCTCTCAGAGAAATCTTTTCTCTGAAACCTGGGGCTAACTGATTTTGGTGGAGGCAGTGAGGGTTTTAGCTGCCCTGAAGGCATACTTTTCCCTTTCTGTGCTGCCATGCCCACTTCATTTGCTCTCAGAGCAGGTCTGCTCTCGGCATAGCAGTCCAAGAGTTCAGCAGCCTCTTGCACTGTTTTGGGATCTTGGTCCTCTAGCCAGGTTTTTAGCTCTGCTGGGCATGCCCAATAAAACTGTTCTAATAAAATCACATTTTCAATTTTATCAACAGAGTTTGCCTCAGTTCCTTCCCACCAACATTTTAAAAACTGACGTTGTTTCGTGGCTAGCTCCTCATAGCTCATGTCAGGGCTTCTCCTGAGCTTGCAGAATTTAGCTCTGTATGATTCAGCAGTTAATTCAAACTTTTCTAACAGTGCAGCTTTTGTTTGCTGTAATCATTACTGTCCTCATTGTCCATTTGACCCAATGCATCCGAGCTTTCCCAGTAAGTAGCGGGGATAGCTGGAAGCTCCGGGACTCTCTAGGAATTTTAGCCTGAATACAAACTTTTTCAAAAGAATTTAAAAAGGCGTCCATATCCTCCCTCTTTAAATCTGGCTATTAATTTGGAATTCAATTGGTAACCCAGTCCTGCAGTCCCAGTTAAATCCAAGCCACTTACCTGCTCTGGTGCTGCTGGTCAGAGTCAAAGCTTCTCCAGTTCATGTTGCCTCTGGTGTGCCTCTCTCTTCTCCTCTGCAGCTCACTGCCGCTCATGCTTCTCATGGCCTGTGTCTCATTTCTCTCATTCTCTCTTCTCCTGGAACTCCAGCTCCATCCTGCGCAACTCAATTTGCAGCCTTAAGTATCTCTGGATTCAGGATACTGGTGACCTTCCCCTGCTACTGTGACCCTTCACTGACAGTGGCCCTGTTGCCCTCCTCATCAGATCTGGACACTGGACTGGCAGCTAAATCTGCCACACTCGAGGTTTGGTCCTCTCCAGTCATGGTCCGTGACTCACTGCTCAAAGTATCTGCTATCATCAGGGCATCTATGAGGTTCTGTTTTTTGGCTGTCACCTCAAATTGGACTCCTCTGTCCCTGCACAACTGTTTTAAGGAGTCTACCGTATGCCTGCTATAGTTGGAAGCCATCTTCTTCTTCCCTCACTACTGCTACTCTGACTTGTACTTTAGGAAAAAAAATTAAATGGGTAGGAACCTAACTGTCTTCCAAGTGGTATAGTTTGGTTTCCTTTTTAAAATAAAACTCTGCCTTTTTCTTTCTTTGCAAGTGAGCTAACGGTCTCAAGCTGACATGCTGAAGAATAAAAGCTTGTGATACCAAGATTATGCCACCGCCACCAACCAATCTGTCACAAACCCACTCAGCAGGTCAGCCCTGTACTCCCAAAGTACCAACCTCCAAGCGCAGTCTTTTGAACAGTTTAACAGAACAAGGTAACCCTCTTGTCTGTTTTTGTGGGTTCGAATCAAGCTTTGGTCTCAAATTGTGGAGGGATTCGAACTGGGAACCTCTGTTAGAGTACCCAATGTATAGGTTCAGATAATTCTGTCTTCGGGGGGACAGATATCTTTGCCTACTGGCACCTAACCAGGTGTACAGAAATGGATCCTTCAAAACTTTAATAAAGACCTCAGATTTAAAATGTTTCTCTTTCCAGTTTGGTATCACCATTCAAGCTTATGCCTAGTGTCTGCTATAACCATATATACTTTTCTTGCAAATGAAAGAAAATCAAAGACAGACCAAGTAAGCTCTAAAAAGAGTTTTGCTAAAATAGATAAAAATATGTAAAACACAAAATACAGAACTATTATATCATAAGACATACAAGTCTTATAAAAGAACAAGGTTTTAAACAGTGTAATTCCTACTACAGTAATTAGATGTGTCTCTCTCTAAATACCTGCTTAAAGTGCTCACAGATGTTTCTTTGTCAGAGTCTGCATAAGAGTGTTCTCTGAAGGAAAACAGAATAATCTTTAAAAAGCTGGTTTTCCCCACCTATTTTTGCATGAGGTCACCTAGCTCCTCCCTGTCAGCATATATAAAAAAAAATATCTATATAAAAACAGGATGTCTTTTCCAAGTATTAAATTCTGCAACCTCTGCATGACTCATGTTCTTCAAATGACATTTATTTGATCTATTGATCAGTTTCCCCTCTCACACAGACATCAGCATTTAAGATTTCCCACCAGTTTACTAAACCTGGTTTCCTCCTCTTGAAACATAAAAAAAGGGATTCTGATTTCCCTTTTAGCAGCTAAAGCTATAATTGACTTAGAAAAGTCTGTAATTAGCTTCTGGCCTGCCATGTAACACCTTGTTTCTAAAACCTGTGTGTGTGATCTCACATGCTGTTTCAGTATTTTCTCATGGCTTTCATCTTTCAGCTGAAACCTGGGGGTGAGCGAGGTCACTCCAAGAACACCAGGTTTCTCAGCATCTAAAAAAATCTGGCAAGTTCAAGCTGTTCCAACATTGGAATGCTGAAGGATGAAGCTGACTTTGGAACCTCTAACAGTGACAGATCCCTGTCCAGTGGAGTTCTTGGGTGATGTTCATAGACTAGAAAGAACTATATGTACTCTGTACTGTTGATACAAGGGCTTGTGTTGTAAGTAAATTGCACAAATGGAACAAAACAATCCCAAGTGTAATGAGTCTCATCCAGGTACTTGGAGAGTGTATTAAGAATGGTAGACATCGTTCTCTTACTTTGTTCATTGCATTGTGGATGATAACTGATTGTGTGAGTCTTTTTGATGTTGAGAAGTTTGCGTGTTTTTCAGACAATGGTTGAAAGGTAGTTAGTGCCTCTGTCTGAATGCAGGTATGCTTGGGTACCGTGATGACAAATGATTGTGTTGAGGAAGGCACTCGCCACTGTGGCTACAGGCATTGGAATGGGGTGTGCCTTTGTCGGTTTGGCAGGAGGCTTTCTTTGTGAGCAGGGCTGGCAGTATTTAACAAACTGGACAATATCCTTGTTCATGTGAGGCCAGAAGAAGTGAAGACTGGTCTTTTCAGGAGTTCTGTGGATTCCTATATGATCTCCAGAAAATGGAGAGGCATGAGTGGGTTGAAGAACCTGATTGACTAGATAGGCTGGCACAACTAGCTGTACATGAGCTCTACCCATGCATTGGCCCTTGCCTTCCTTGGTCCAAATGTGAAAAAGCACACCGTCGTTGAGGAAGTATTGCGAAGCAAAGAAAAATGCATCCTAGTGATGTTGCTTTTGTTGTGGTAGTGGTCCAGTCACTAAGTATGTGATTATGGCTGTGAATTGAGGATCAGTTCTTTGTTGCATTTTGATTGTCCCTATGGAGATATCAGTAGTAGAGGAGGTAAGAAGCTCTTCACCTGCTTGCAGTAAGTGAGGATTGGTGCATTTCTCAGTAGAAACAGTTGGTAGCAGCAAAGCAACTAGAGGTGCTGCAGGAGTGTCCACAGGGAGCACATTTGTGGAGTGGAAAGGAGAGCTTGTAGTCAGACTTCTTCATCTGCTGAGGATGATGAGGAGGGATACCATCTCCAGCTTACAGCATCAGCATTAGAATTAACTCGACCTTGTCTGTATTGAATTTCAGAGTTGCAGCATTGCAATATGGCAATCCATTGAGCGAACTTGCCTACTGGCTCCTTCATTTCAAACAACAATCTCAGGGCAGAGTGATCAGCAATAGCTGTGAAGGAGGACAATGAAGGTAACAGTCAAATTTCTTTACAGCAAATACCATGGCTAGACATTCTTTTTCTGTGATGCCATAGTTTTGTTTAGCTGTGGAAAGAGAGTGTCCGGCATAGGAAACAACGTTTTCTGTTCCATCTTGGATTTTTTTTTTATTTAGTTGTTTAACCAGGTATAGCACACTAAGCTGAAAGCTTTTTTACAGGAGCGACCTGAGAGCACAAGGAGGTTAAGTGACTTGCTCAGAGTCACACAGTATGCAAGTGGAAGCTGTGGGATTCAAACCCAGGTCTTGTCTGCTGGATGTCACCAGATTTGCAGCTCAGAGCCTTAGACCACTGCGCTATACTGCCTCTGTTTGACACAGCACAGCACCCACTGCAAAGGAACTAGTGTCTGAGTAGAGTTTGAAGGGCTGGTCGAACCTTGGCTAGGCCAATACTGGAGAAGATATTAGGATTGCTTTCAAGGTTTCAAAGGCCTCTTTACATTCGGAAGTCCAAGTATAGTCACATCCCTTTTTGATGAGGGCGTACAGTGGAGCTGCAATCTTGGCATAGTTGCAAATGAATTTTCTGTAGTATCCAGACAAGCCCGGGAAAGCTGTAAGATCTTTGAGGTTGTTAGGTTCTGGATAGTCTTTTACTACTGAGAGCTTATCTGGGTCTGGAGAGATGCCTTGAGAACTAACCACATGTCCCAGGAAATGAATTTGACACTGTGCTAAACAACACTTCTCTGAGCGAAGCTTGAGGTTGGCTTGTCTGAGACGTTTGAACACCTTTTTGAGATGTTGGAGGTGCTCTGGGAAAGTTCTACTGAAGACAACAACATTGTCCAGGTAGACTAGGCAATATTTCCAAGACAATCCACATAATACGGCTTTCATGACACATTCAAAATATGGCTGGACTGTTCCGAAATCCCAGAGACAAATGTTTGTATTGGAAAAGTCCCAAGTGGCAGCACCAGGCTGTGTATGGGCAAGAAGCTGGATCAATAGTAACTTGGGAGAATCCACTCTGAAGGTCTAGAGTGGTGAAGCAAGCTGGGCTGGAAGCACCAAGGCTCTCTAAGGCATCTTCAGTTGTAGGTAAGGGAAGAGCATCCTGCACCATGTAGGCATTGAGCTTTCTGTAATCCACCATGAAATGATACCCTTTGTCTTTCTTTACCACCAGCAAGCAAGGTGAATCCCAAGGACATGTAGACTCTTCGATAATGCCCTGGTCTAGCATGTCCTTCATTATGTCCTCCAGGGCTTGTTTCTGTTTGTGTCACACTTTGTAGGCTTGCTAATGGATTGGCTGCTGGCTGGGCTGCACCTCAATGGTGTGTTGCAGGATATCACAGCATCCAAGTTTGTTATCTGGACCAACAAAGACATCCGGGTAGTTCTCCAGGAATTCCTAAAGTTGCTGTTTCTCTGTTGGACAGGTCTGAAGTTTTGAGGAAGACAGTCACTGACTGAGGGGTAGCTCTGCGGAGGCTGGAGTGGTCGTGATGGTACTGAGTTGGTGAAGCCAGGTTGAGGCTCTTGCAGGAGGTGGAGCTGGTCCCTTGAATACAAGCAAACAAACTTTCTCATGTTGGCATCCTTTGAAATGACCACTGGCTCATCTGTGAATCTGCAGCATTTTTGGAAGACTGCGCTGCTATGAGCTGCTGATAAAGTGTTTCCTGGAATTAGTCCTGATAAATGCAGCATGGGGGATCCCATGATGATGCCAACAACACCTTGTGGAAGTGGTTCACCTTGAATCTTGGCAGTCAAAACCACCTCTAACTTAGGAGACGCAGTGACTGAGTCTATAGCTGCAAGTTGCCTCTGAGGATCTAGTGACAGTTTGTTTGAGGCAAAGTCTTGGATGGCTTTGTGAGCTTTGAGGAAGTCCAGGCCAAGCATCACTGCTGGTTGTAAATCAGGCACTAGATAGAACTTGAAAATAGCTTGCTGTGAGCCAGAATGTAGTTTGAGATGGACCACTCCTGTGATAGGTACTGGAGCAGTACTTGCTATGATAGTGACCTTTAGGTCAGCTGGGGAGACATTAGGTACATGACATATAGCTGGGTTGTCTAGAAGGGTCTAGTATGATTGCCCATCACTCCTTTTCCCGACTCTGTTTTTCCCGCGATCTATTTCCCGTAATTGAGTTTGCCGACGTGATGCTTGCCTGAACATTGTTTGATCAAAATTGTAATGTATGTAGTGCTGCAGTTTTGTATTATAAAAGTCTACAGAGGAAGGAAAGCCCAGGGAATCATATAGAGGTAAGCCTTGTTAATAGAAAACCATGGTGAGGAAAACAGATAGAATCCCAAGAACTGTGTGATCTGTAGTCAGGCAGACAGTTGTCTGTGGAAACTGTTAAGACTCATTGGCTAATCTGACAATACTTACATGGCAAGCAACAAACAGCATTACTATTAAAAAGAAAGTACAGCAAGATTGTGTTTCATTATGTTTGCTTGCACACATGTGCAAGAAACATAGTGCCATCATCCGAGTTTTTGGAGGTGTGTCACCCCCTCTTCCAATTCAGTCAATGTGTTGGCAGACGCGGCCCCAGTCCTCCAATGCATGTTGGAGCTGTCTATGACAGCTCCAAAATGCAGTGGCATACAGTTAAAAGGGGGAGCTACACTTCAGTGAGCAGTGATCACATATCGTCTGCTCATGCGCAGCTCCCCCTACACACACACACACACACACACACACACGCATACCGCGTGCTGCCCCACGCACACTGTATAGCCGGGCAGTGCCCAATCCCCGCCGGGCTGTGCTGCGCCCCCAAAGCTTTCTTCCACATGCCACGCCTGGGTGCCCACCCCAGTGTGACGACTCATGGTATAGCTGATGGGGGTGCCCAATCCCCTATCGGCTCCACTGTCCTCACCCCCCCAGAGTACAGGCCCAAGGGTGCCACACTAGGAGCCCACCCCAGCGTGGCAATAGATACTGGCCGACAGGGTACCCAATCCTGTCGGCTCCTGCCTGGCCATCCTTGTGCCACGCTGGGAGCCCACCCAGGCGTGGCAAATGTCCTATGTCGCCGTAGAATAAAAAACAACCTGTAAAGAAAAATGGTCCCACGCAGTCTCCCTGCCCCCCACAACCTGCACCCACCCACTGCGCACCCTGCTTCCCCACACCCTCCCTCACCCCATACTTACCTCCGGAGCTCGGCGCGATGATCATCGGTGGACTGGGAACACGTCCGCACTCTTCAAAGCCGACCGCGAACTGAGGAAATGCTGGTAAGCTGTATAATGTAATGAATAGGGTTTTTTCAACTTTGCTGCATATCTCAGCCATTTTTTGGAATTTTTGCACCAAATTTTCAACATGGGGTTTTTGGGACCCGTTCTCATGAATGATGTTACTGTCATGGCATTCATCGGGCCCGAAGGGTGATTTCGCAGTCACTCAGTGAAATCACCTTTTGGGACTGAGTAATGGAATGACACTGCCACTGTTCATTAGATGGGCTCTCAAAAAGCCTATTTTGAAAATTTGGTGGAAAAATTCAAAAAAATGACTGTTTTACAAGTGTGCGTTGCGCAGTTCCTACACACGCTCGTAAGTTCACGAATTTTCAATATTTTCACTCAGATTTTCAACATTACCATTTTACCACACCTTCTTATGAGCAGTACAGCTGTCATTTTCACATCTCACCCAAAACATGTTTCCATCCATGAAGCGCATGGCGCAGTCGCGTACAAATCAATGTATGGACGATTAAGAAAATCACAGTGACACTGTTCATGAGCAGAGGTCTTAAAATGGCTATGTTGAAAATTTGGTGAAAAAATTCCTAAAAATGACTGTTTTACGAGCGTGCGTTGCGCAGTTCCTATGCATGCTTGTAAGTTTACGAATTTAATATTTTCACTACAGATTTTCAACATTGCCATTTTATTACACTTCCTTCTGAACAGTACAGCTGCCATTTTTCATATGTCACCCAAAATATGTTTTCGCACATGTAGCGCACAATGGTGCTGTTGGTGTGCGAAAGCAATGTTTGGAACAGATTACGAAAATCACAGTTACACTGTTCATGAGCAGAGGTCTTAAAATGGCTATGTTGAAAATTTGGTGACAAAAGTCCATAAAATGACTGTGTTACGAGTGAGCATTGCGCAGTTTCCACGCACCCTCGTAAGTTAATGACTTTGCAATATTTTCAGTCCAGATTTTCACAAGTGGCATTTTTCCACACTTCCTTATGAACAGTACAGCTGTCATTTTTCACAACATGGCTGAAGTGTGTTTTCACACTTTCAGTGCAGAGATGCATGGTCTCTGTGGGAAATCATTGTTCAGGACAGATAAAGAAAATCACAGTGACACTGTTCATGATCGGAGGCACCAAAATGCCTGAGTTGACAATCTGCTGTAAAAAATCCCCAAACTAATTATATTGAGGGTGTGCGTTGCACAGTTTCTATGTACTCTCGTGACTTCACCAGTTTTTTTTAATATTTTTACTGCAGATTTGCAACATTGCCATTTTTTACACCTCCCCATGAACAGTA
Source organism: Neoceratodus forsteri (assembly GCA_016271365.2). Taxonomy (NCBI): domain Eukaryota; kingdom Metazoa; phylum Chordata; order Ceratodontiformes; family Ceratodontidae; genus Neoceratodus; species Neoceratodus forsteri. The sequence continues at coordinate 1,272,861,820 of CM057453.1, forward strand.
CAGCTGTCATTTTTACATCCTGTTCGGAATGTTTTTGCACCTGTGGTGCTAAATGCCGTAGTCACTGTGCATAAGCAGCTTTTGGCTAACAAACTGATATTGCCACTGTTCATGAGGTGGGGTCACAAAAAAATCATGTTGAAAATTTGGAGTGAAAATGCCAACGAATGCCTTAGGTATTAGGGTTTCCAACCATAACGCCCAACCCTGTAGAGAATGACAGGCATCAGGGGTGACTTGGGATTCTTGCCTGTAATGCTCATACCATTCCACACCCTGAAGCCAGTGAGAGGCATCGAGGTATGCCTTGGACTCTTCAGCCCCAAAGTTCACCCCACTCTCCTATATTGCACCCATCTAACCGTATTTCTAATGGAATGAAGCGATAAGGGCCAAAGACCCCTAAGGAACACCGTGACACTTGTCAGTGTCTGCAGGGTGGGGTGTGTTGAAATGGCGTGGCCGTTATGCCTGATGACCCAAAGGCACACCCCAATGCCTGTCACTCTCTGCAGAGTGGTGGTGGGGTTGGCTTCAGTTCAATACTTCACGGCCATTCCTATTATGCAGCTCTGTAACTTCTACACTACCACTGCCAATGCCAGCAAGCAAACATTCGGCATTGACAAATGCTTGTTTTATTTTGCCGCATTAAAAACGCATCCAAAAGAAGAATGAGATTGCATGGGTATTCATGCAGACTCCATGAGCCAAGCTAGGAAAAAACTGAATGGAGTTTCAGTGCAGCCAGACTCTAGAAGATATGCACATCTGCATTTATTATATAAAACATGTTTTTAAAAATTAGTAAATATTAGTTTCACTGCTGAGAATGTCTGATACTGCTAGGGATCCCTGCCATCAGCTGTCAGCTGTGTGCCTCACAGTTTGTAATACAAAGTTTGTAATCACCCATTTTGTTATATGAAGCTGTTTGTCAGTGTTGTAGTCCCTATATAGTACTGCAAGTCGGAAAACTGTCGACGGTAAATAATTTTGTCGGGAAACAGTAATGACGGGAAAGTCGTGTCAGGAAACCACATGTCGGGAAACCTCATGCCGGGCAATTGTACAGATCCCATCTAGAATACTGCTGTAGATAACTGAGATTTCTGCTCCAGAGCTGACCAAGACATGTGTGGACCAATCTCCAATGATTACATGGACATAGTTCGGTAGGAGGGGTGACCTGATGAGAGGAACCTTTGCCCCTGGAGGTGGGGGTGTGCATGAGTTAGCAGCCAAATGGTGCATACTGTTTGCATTGCAAGAGTCAGAGGGGCAGTAAGTTGCTGTGTTCCTCTGCCCAACAAAAGCCCCAAGTCTTTTCGGCAGTGCTCCTTTCCCTGAGCCTGTGAGTAGTTGCAATCATCATGTTGATTGTGTTGCGATAGACACCTTTGGTTGTCTTGATTTCTGTGAGTTTTTTAGCTTGTGACAGACAGCAGCCATGTGTCCCCTGAATCCACACCACTGGCAGGTCACCAGTTCTCACGAAGGCGGAGGTGGTTCAAGTTGCTATTGAGGTGGCTGAAGAGCATTGACAGAAGTTGCAGGGGATGCAGTAGCACTGAGGTGTAAGCTGTTGACAGTAGTGATAAGCTTGTCATTCATTGCTTGTTGCTGTTGGACAAAGGTTGCAAGTGCAGCCAATTATGCGGACTGTGGTGCCTGTGCACTGGCAGACTAGAACATTGAGATGGACTGTTGTGCAAGTCATGCAGCTTGGATGGTGTCCATCCAGGTGGTTGTGTTTTGCTGTGTGACATAAGTACGGAATTGATGAGGCAGTCCCTGGACAAAGGCTGTGATCTGATCTTTTTCTGATTTTTGCAGACAATTACAGTGTGATTCAATGTCCACTATGAATGTTTCTAATGACTCGGAGGGTTGCATGGTACGTTCCCACAGTTGCTGTTCCATTAACCAGGGCAGATGTGCTTAGAGAAAATTATCCTTGAAGGTGGTCTACAGAGTGGCAGTATCCCATTTTACTTGGTCTGAAAGTATGCTGAACCACGAGATAGCAGTCCCTCTCAGAAGTAAGTGCATGGCATTAGAAAAACGCAGGGGATCAGTCCAACCATTGAAGGAGATCCAGGACTGGAACTGCTAAAGCCAGTTGACAGCATCTTCATGAGGCAGTGCTTAGAAGAGTACTGGCTGTAAACTGGTATGGATCATGGACTGTGGTGATATAGCCTTAATATAGGCAAGACCATCCTGGATAGCTTACATAGCTGGTGCTCCTGCAACTGAGATGGAAGACTGGATGTCATGCAGGATGGTTTCTATTTTGAGGCCCCACATCCTTGAGGTGTGTGAAGATGGAGCCCTGGACCTTCCAGTGCTCAAAGTGACATCTTCCTTGGACCTCATGGTCAGAGATGAGCTGTGTGTCACTGAGAGAAGGTTGTAGGAATGAGAAGTTGATGTCATGTAAGAGATGAGAGGTTGTGGAATAGAAGAAGTGCAGAGAAGAAAATATTTTTGTAGATAAAAGTACAATTATTTGTAAGCAATTTCCATCACATGACAATTCTCATACAATTATGTGTTCTCGGTTATCTAAATAAAGTTTTTGTTGCAAAAATCAGAATTTGTTGTAGTGTCCCTTTAATTCAATAGATTTGCCATTAACTCCTATGGAGGGAGGTAATTTGGTGCCCTTCACAAGATGGCTGCTGAACTTTGACCTGCAGTAACAGGAGTACTTGATTGTAGTAAGATGGCTACCACCAGGGTAGTTAAAGGCCATTGGGATTGCTATTGTAGCACACAAGATGGAGGATGCTTGCCACGAAGTTGCAGGGTAAGGACAACATGATGACAGGCCTTCTTCCCCATTGAAAATGGGGGGCTTTACCTTGTGAGTGGTAGTGCTCCCAGATTGCTTTGCCATTTTCCATGTAACTTCAGGGCAATTTCCCTGTGCTTTTCTGTAGATTACATTGTTTCCTATGGAAGCCTAATTGCTGTATTTTCCCATATAACCATGCAAGTCTATGGGAAGAATTTCCCTGTAGGTGGACCCAAATCCCTGTAAAATGCTTGCACTTATCTGCTGCATTTTGTTTTTTTTGTTTATTGTGCTTTCCTTAATTTTTATTTTGTTTTGGTCCCCTAGGCTGTTCTTCGTCTATTTTCTGTTCTGCTCCTGTGTTATTTGTATGGCCCCTTTAATTGCTGTGCTTCCACTTTGACGTTTAGTGCTCTGGTTACTGATTTGCTCCATTCTGCAGTCCAGATGTATGTGTATTTTACTGTAGTCTGTTTGTTGAGTGTGGCCAAGTGGAAGCTTTCTGTGCAGCACAACGTATTGGGGAGAGATGATCACACCGTGTGGCTAGTGGAAAGTTCTTTTATTTTTTTATTGCTGTGTGTCCCCTCTTGGAGCATGGCCAAGTCTGGAGAGGTTGCAGTTTGCAACTCCATCGAGTGGAGGCTTTTGAAAAAGTTAACTTTTGTACTGCAGCTGATAAAAGACTGGAGCAGCAATGTCCCACATTTATTGAGATATAGTCCTGAAGCACAGTTGCAGGAGGGTTATATAGAGCAGGATACAGTTCAGTATTTCCTTTCCTCTCTGCTGCCAGGGCTGTATGTTACTCAGTATGTAAACAGTTCAGGCACATTGGGGTGATGACTCTGGGGTACCCAATGACACAGACAAGTGAGATAAGGGTCTGGGCAGAAGAAGTGCCGCACTCTCCACCATATGAGACATTTTGGTGTTGGTCTGCCACGGGACCATCACCTTCCTTGTATTCTGCCTGGGCCATCTGGTTCTGCTGGAATAGGCACAGGTGGGGGGGTGTGCCTATGCATAACCTGCACAGCCCGATATTCAGCCCGGGATCTGCAGAGTCATGCATGCACAACCCCTACCTGTGCCTGCACAAAGTTACGCCACAAAAAAAGGAACAAGTGATGGCCACCCACAGGTGAGCTGCCGCATTACAGGGTGCAACACAGCAGCTTCCACCTGTGGATGGCCACCCGGGTTCCTGCCGCACCTGGCGGTGCCCCCCATGTCCCACGGTGGGCATCTGTAGGCGAACCCCCCCCGCCAAGTCCAATATCCCTGGTGGTCCAGTGGACTGATCTCTGCCCGATCGTGGGCATCAGTACCTCATCAAAGACCCCACTACCTGGTGGTCTAGTGTACCACCACCCACCCACCCACTGAGCCCACACGCCTGCCCCGTCAGCGGCGGGTGGCAGCACCACCCGCCTGCCGCCCACACCGCCGACCGACAGCTTGGGGGCTGCATGCCCATTGAGTCGGAGCATGAGCCAATGGGCGTAGCCCATATCAGATTACTCAGTCCAGATATGTGAATGAATTCATTCACATAGCTGGACTGGAGAATAGGTGATGGACTGCACACCCATTGGCTCATGCTGTGAACCAATGGGTGTGCAGCCCTACTGAGCTGTCAGCTGGCGGGTGGCGGGACAGCAGGAGGGTGGGTGCTGCCACCCGCCGGCTGACGGGGAAGCGGAGCTGTGGGCCAGTGGGTGGGTGGGTGGGGTGCACCAGACCACCAGGGTAGTGGGGTCTTTGATGAGGTACTGATGCCCGCAATCGGCGCCAGTGTGGTCCACTAGACCACCAGGGATATTGGACTTGGGAGGGACTGTACTGATGCCCGCGATCAGGCACATAGGGGTCCACTGGACCACCAGAGATATTGGATGTTTTTTCGTTTATATTACAGGAATGCCTGCGATCGGGCTGCAGGGGGCGTCGGTCCCCGACAGCTGCTGCCTGGCAGGGTGCCAGGTGCAAGTCATCGTGGATCGGCGCACCTGCATGCTAATGGCATACAAATGGGGCCGTAATGAGATGCAAATGGCCCCCTGTGCGCCTTGCATAAATTATGGCTCTATTTGCATGTCTCCATTTGAATATCGCAGGTGCTGTGCATGGCACAATGGCACTTGTGCCAGCGCATCTCCATGCTCCACTCTGGCCACTTGCGCTGGCGCTGTGCCACTGCACCATGCACAGTGGGGGTGGCCAGGGTGCAATATTCAAACATTTCACTTCTTGCTTTTCTATCCTCTAATTTAACAATCTTAGGGAATATAGGCTACTTTCATAGTCCAAATTACTTACATCTTGGAACCTTTTTAGTGCCACTGTGTTGTACTTGTTCCAGTAATTTAATTTTACCTTTTGTTAAGAATTCTATAAAGTAGATACATATTCCAAGATGGGTCTTATGTATGACCTGTATATAGGAATTATACACTCTTCATATTTTGATATAAACTTTCTTTTAATATACACAAGTCCATTTTCAGTAAAAGTGAAATTTTACTGCAATAATTACTAAAAGTTAGATTCTTACTTATTAAAACTCCAAGATCTTTATCAGTGTCAGCTTTCTTTAGTAAAGTCCTGTTTAGTACATAAAGTATTCATGACTGGTATTGTTTTTCACCATGTACATCACCATGCACTTCTTCGTATTAAACTGCATCTTATTTTCCTTCACCCAGATTTCAATCTTTTTAAGTCATTTGTTAAGTCAGTTCCAGTTATGGTTTCAGTTTGCTTGTTAGGTTTGCCAGTAAATACTGAAGCAAAATAATCATTAAATATGTTTTCAGTATCTTTTTGATCAGTTATATCATTATTTATTATTGGACTGTTTGTATGAGTTTTTACTGCTGTTTACATAAACAAAGAAGATTTTAGCATTGTCTTTTGTAGGTGCCAATTTAAATTCTATCTTCGATTTTTCTTTCTTAGATTTTTGTTTTCTTTTGTTCTTTCTTGTATTTGCTAATATTAATTTCAGATTGATTCAATTTCATTTTCCTAGACATCCTTTTTTTCTTCTTCTTGTATTTTTTTCAAGTTTTGCAGTTTACCACTGCAGGATCTTCCCTTTTTATGTTGTCTTGCGCATGCACAAGCAACATCTTGTGGTAGTAGGAGAAATGCAGAGGTGTGTCAGTGTTGGCAAATGCAGGGCACACTTTAGTAGGTGAGTGCCTCATTCCCCAATTAGCCAGCATGCTAGCACTGTCACAAGAATTATGTAAAGTGCCACCAACTTGAAAGAAATGTGCTGCTTCAATCGGAGACAAGCTCGTTATGCAGCGGCATAGATGACACACCTCCCATACGTGCCTTTTCTGATTAAACATTTCAATAAACATGACAGCGGAAGGGGCTGCCACCACACAATCCCCAAAGAAAGCCAACATCTGGGGTGCAATCCCTGTGTCAGCATGTCCCCCACCTCCACATTGTGCAGCACACTGGGAGTCCACCCGAGTGTGCCACCACTCACACAAAGCAGACCGTGTAGGCATTGTCCTCCCTCCATGCCCATTGTGTGACACACTGGGAGCTCATCCCAGTGTAGCCAACATCCCTCCCAGAAGACATGGAGCACACTGGGAGCCCACACCAGTATGCCCAACATCTGTTGTATTTCACCTGTAAAGAAAGAAAGAAAACGGTGCTGCAATTTTTTTTTTTTCTGTACCCGAAAAAAAGAAAACAGTCCCACGACTTGTCTGTGGCTCCCCTCTTTCCCCAATCCACACCCACCCCTCTCCCCACACACCCCTCACCCCATATTTACCTCTGGAGGTCCGGCGCTGCTATTTTCAGTCAAGTGGGAACACATCTAGACTCTTCAAAGCTGAACTGTAAAATGAAGAAATGCCGGTAAGCTGTATAATGGCATCAGTGGGGGGGGTTCAACTTAGTGGGATATCTCAGCCATTTATTTGAATTTTGGCTCCAATTTTTTAACATGGGGTTCTTGGGGCCCCACCACATAAACACATGCACTGTTATCTCATTATTTGGTCCTGAAAGGTCATTTCATGGTCATTGCACAGAATCACCTTTCAGGACTGAGTAACGAAACAACAGTGCCACAGTTCATGAGGCGGGGTTGCAGAAAGCCTATCTTGCCAATTTGGTGAGAAAATTCTAAAAAATGACCATGTTACGAGCATGCATTGCAGAGTTTCCACGCACACTCACAATGTTGACAGTTTTTAATATTTTCACTCCAGATTTTCAACATTGCCATTTTGCCACACCTCCTTATGAACAATGCAGCTGTCATTTTTCACATCCTGCCTGAAATATGTTTTCACACATCGGGTGCACAATGGTCCGCTAGCTGTGGAAAATCAACATTTGGGACACATTCACAAAATCACAGTGCCACTGTTCATGAGCAGAGGTCCCAAAATGCCTATGTTGAAAATATTGTTAGCAAAATCCCCAAAATAATTGCATTACAGTTGTGCATTGTGCAGTTTCTACACACACTCGTGACTTCACCAGTTTTTAATATTTTCACTCCAGATTTTCAGCATTGCCATTTCTTTACACCTCCTCATGAACAGTACAGCTGTCATTTTTCACATCCTGCCCAAAATGTGTTTTCGCACCTGTGGTGCCAAATGGCACAGTCGCTGAGCAAAATCACCTTTTGGCTAACAAACTGATAGTGCCACTGTTCATGAGATGGGGTCACAAAAAGCCCATGTTGAAAATCTGGAGTGATAATACCAACAAATGCCCAGGGCATTAGGGTTTCCAACCATAACGCCCCACCATGTAGAGATTGACAGGCGTCAGGGGTGTGACTTGGGATTGTCATCTGTAATGCTCATGCCATTCCACCCCCAACCCCACTCTGCTGCCAGTGACAGTTGTCGAGGTGTGCCTTGGACTCTTTGGTCCCAAAGTTCACTCCATTCTCCTATACTGCACCCATCTCAGCATATTTCCTTATGTAATGGGGTGAGCAGAAGGCCTAAAGACCCCAAGGCACACCGCAACACTTGTTGGTGTCTGCAGGGTAGGGTGAGATAAAATGGTGTGAATGTTATGGCTGAGATCCCAAAGGCACACCCCAGTGCCTGTCAGTCTCTGCAGGGTGGGGATGGGGTTGGCATCAGTTCAATACTTCACTGCCATTACTATTATGCATCTTTCTAACTCCTACACTACCAATGCCAATGCCAGCAAGACAACATTCATCAATGGCAAATGCTTGTTTATTGTAGAGTTTTGATGTTTGTTTTTTTAACTGTAATGTTTTTTCTTTTTTTCTAGATCTAGAAGTTTATGTTTCAAAACTTTCCATCATTCTTCTTCATTTAAGGTTTTCATTTCTTTCTTCCATTCCCAGTTTTTTTTAGTTAATGGATAATTTCATTATGTCTGGCTTGTTTTACAGTTTTGCCTTTTTTGAATTTAATATTAATCATAATATCAAATTCAATCATATTATGGTCACTTTGACCCAGGGGTTCTAGTATCCTAACAGTTATAATCTTTTCAGGTATGCTACCTAAAACTAAACCTAAAATGTTGTTTTCCCATTTGAGGTTCTCAATCGATTTTGTTAAACCTATGTTAGTGAAAGTATCTACAAATAATTTTTTATATGGTATGTTTGTGCTCATAGAATTGCAGCTTTTGTTTGGTAGATTTAAGTCTTCCATTGTGATTACATGCCAGAATTTTGAATTATTTTCAGTTTCTTTAACCAATAGTTGATTGTAAATATTATCGGTATTAAGTGCCTTGTAGACTGGTCCCAGAGTTACCTTTCTTCCCAGAGGTCTGAGTTTATGTGAACCAATATTGCTTCAGTTTCTTCTTCCATCTCAGGTTGACTAAGTTCATTGCTGTCAAGATTTTCTTTAACGTAAACTGTTACTCTACCACCTCTTTTTCCAATACAATCCCAATGATAATGTTTGAAACCTTTTATTTCTTTATTCTAGATTACCGTCTCACCCCACTAGGTTTCAAACACAGCCACTAAGGTTCGTCAATGTTTTTTTTCTGCATTATTATCTCTAGTTTGTTTTTAATCTTTATACTTCTAGCATTAATAATTTCTTTTAGTTTGTCTTTTTCTATAATTTTTTATTGCCTTTCTTTAGATATAAGACAGCAACTCCATGATTTAGTTTATCTACATTTTCCAGAGAGTTTAAAATCTTACCAGTTTCTGTTTTCATTTTGTTTACCAGAATTTTGGTTTCTTGACTACTAATAATGTAGTGCATCTGAACTAAACAGGTCCATATTTCCCTCAAAAAATCTCCTACAGTGGTATGCATTTTAATTGATTTCCATTGGCCACTGATGTAGCCAGTTATTTATAACTTTTTTTTTCCTACCTGCTCTGAGGATTAGTAGTATTTCTGAGAAAATGTATGACAGTTTTTTTTCTTTCAGTACCATGCTTAGACTTTTGTATTCCTCTATCACGTAATGTGTTTTCTGTCTCCCAAGTTATTTGTTCAGACATGTACAACTATGAGTGATCTGTCTTCTTTGATTATGTTGGGTATCGTATTCTCAATCGCTTTTAATTTTGCCTCTGGAAAGCAACTAGTGGTGATATTGTATATATTTCCTCTGGTTGTGTATCTATCTGTACATTTTAAGATAGCATCCTTATGTTTTATAAACTCAATGTAATTATTGCTTGTTCTTCTTGTCCTGTATGCCAAACGTGATGGAAGTTGGCATCAGTTCAATACTTCACTGCCAGGAACTGTTAGGATACTAGAACCCCTGGGTCAAAGCTGCCATAATATGATTGAATTTGATATTATGATTAATACTAAAATCAAAAAAGGCAAAACTGTAGTATTCAATTATTAAAACAAGCCAGACATAATGACATTATCCATTAATGTAACTAAAAAAAAACTGGCAATGAAAGAAAGAAATGAATTGAAGTGGAACCTTTGTAAATGAGCTTCCAGTGAAAAGGTTGTAATCCAAGACCTAAAATATATAAATAAATAAAGAATCCCCCAGTACACAGATTTATTGGGTGGTGGAGTATATTGTGTTTGGGCTTCTAATTCAGGTGAATAATTTCTGATGACTTTAGTTTCATCCTTGATTTTATTTTCATCCTCATCTAGGTTTATCAGAAGTGTAAAGCTATTTGTGGTTTGAATCAAAATTCACAGCCCTGTGCCCTATTTTTCAATGAACTAGAGAGCTGAATAAAGTTAAAAGTTTTTTTTGTTCTATATTTGCTCTGCCAGTGTAAGCTGCTTGAATCCTTATTTGATGTTGAAGTAAAGCAGCTTTTTGTTTATTTGAACTTTGCCTAGAGTGTTTTTTCTGAGGGTTCTCCCCAAAAGTCTTGGCTTGTCCCAACACTGCTACAACCTCTACCTTTCCATCATATAGCTAGATCTGTTTTTGGACAGTGTGGCTACAGAACCCAGTACCCAGAGCATATTGGACCTTGAGGAGGAGGTTAACATAGGATCTGATCTGCAAGTACCTCCAGAAGTCCTGTTTGTGTAAACCATTGTGATCTGAAAGATTCAAAAAGGAATACAGATATGGTTTGCCCAGAGGACATATATCTTGGACATAGTAAATACCACTCTCTTCACAGGATTTCTAGCCATTGGGGAAATAGTCTATATAGAGATGACTATTCCTCCACAGGGGGCATAACCAATGGGACTGAGCCTAAATCCCAGGTAGGTTCCACCATTTGCCAATACATAATAGATATCCTAATAGTATGGTGGGTTTCCCGGGAAAGGGACATTTCAGAATATAGTACCCTAAGTGGCAATGAGTGCCAAGGGTCACCTCTTCAATAGACACTCCTTGAGGAGTTGCCATTTAGTCCTGGGGAACCACTTTGTCACCTGGGCAGATATGAAGGTCATATGACAATGCAAAAAGCCGGAGAGGCCACAGCCCCCCATTGGTCAGTGCTTGCAAAGTTTGGACCTGCCATATCTGAGGAGTTTGCCTTCCAACAGGAAGCTGTTCACCAGTTTGTCAACTTTAGTAAACCAAACCACATGAATTTGGATAGGAAGATGACCTAACAGATGTAGAATTTAGGGATCAGAAATCATTTAATAGCAGAGATCTTACCCATAAGAGAAAGGTTAATGGACTTCCATCTATTCATCTCAAGCTATGGTGTTTCAATAAGGGAGAGAAACTGGCTTTGCAAATGTCCTGAAGAGCTTGGGTTATCCTCACTCTGAGATAAGTAAGGCCTTTATCTGCCCACTGCCATTGGGTCCCAGTAAAGTATTTCTGCTTGCAAATGAAGTTGAGTGGAAGCACCTCAGATTTACTGTGATTAATTCTGAGTCCAGAAGCTCTGGAAAATGCATTGAGTAAACCCTAAAGGGGAGGCAAGAACTCATGGAGCATTTGCCAGTAAAGTAAGGATATCATCAGTATAGAGGAGCAACTGCTGCTCTGAGGTTCCAGCCAGGAGTTCCTAGATGCTGAGTGGGACCTAATAGCCATTACTAAGTTATCAATGTCTAATAAAAAGAGTATGGAAGAGAGAGGGGATATCCCAGGTCCCTCTGCATAAATTGAATTGATGAGACAACTTACTGTTGGCAAGGACCTTGGCAAGTGATTTGTGGTAAAGGGTTTGAACTCCTGCCAGGAAATCTGGACCCAGCCCCATTTTAGCCATTACATAAAACAGGTACTCCCACTGTACTGAATCTGAAGTCAATTGTAATGGCCTCTGAGGAGTTAGTGAAGATATTGAGATATGCTGAAAATTAATCAGAGTGAAAATGTGGTCTTCCTGCCATAACACCAACCTAAGGGGTGAATCAGAATAGTAAGAACAGTTTCAAATCTGTGGGCAATGATACAAGCCAATATTTTGGCATCTACATTAATAAAGGATATAGGGTAGCAGCTGGCAGGGGAGGTAGTATGTTTCCTCTTCTTGGGAAGGACTGTTATGACAGCCTCACAGAGGGTGGGTAGGTGGAGAGTATTTAGTGGTAGATTGAGTCCTGGAACATATGCAGATTGAGAGGCATTATCTCTTCCACCAGTAATTGGTAGAAAGCAGCAGGAAAGTCACCCCTCTCCTCCAGGATTTATTTTTATTCTTGGAGAAAATTGCCAATCTAATTTCAGAGTGAGTTATGGGGGCTTCCAATTAAGTCATTTGAGGAGTATTAAAGTGGGGACAGTTGGGAGAGTCTAGAAAGGAAAGAATGATATCCTTGGAAGAAGGGTTAGTGGTGGCATAAAGAGTGGCATAGAAGTTTTTCATAACCTTACTAAGATCTGTGAACTTGGTCTGTGGTCTACTTTGTGGGTCCTTGAATCTTGACATGTGCCTCTCAGTCTGCATCTTCCAGAGGCAATATGGTATTATTTTACAGGAACGTTTATCACTTTTCCAAAATTTATAGGAACATTCACCGCTTTTCCAAAATGTTTGCTGGGTTCTGGCCAAAGTCCGTTCATTCTTCCAAGTATAATGATTATTGGCTTATGCTCAGATGTTAATAATTTCTGTGGGGTCAGTGTGTGGGGTATATTTGAGAGTCTCCTAGCTCATCCAGGAAGTGCTTGCAGAGCTAGTAGTCTTCAGCAGTGAACAGGGAGAACTACAATTTAGCTGTTGTGAAGCAGTTTTTACTGCTACTTTTCTGGGGGATATACTGTATGTTTTAGATGCTCTAAAGCACTACAGAACACCTTTATCCTGTGGGAGTTGTATTTTAAAGTGTGAAAGGATCGTGACCCAGTATTGTACTTCTGGGTCACGTGGGATATATATCTTGCCCCTCTGCGAGCTGGGTGAGCACAAGCGGGGCGATGGCACTGCTCCACATATGGAGATGCGTGCTTAAACACGCACATCTGTGCATGTCTAAAGTGTCCAGAGGGTGACGAGGGTTACAGGGCAGCACTCTGTGTCCATTAGACTATGGACCATTCCTGTAAGTAGACATCTTGGTAGAATATAATTTCATATGCTGGTTATGTCAGCAGTAGTCTCACTTGGCTACACTAGAACAAAGTCAATCTGAAATGTTTAAATGATTTAATGCTTCTAATTCTGTTTTGCCAGTGGATTCAAATTACTTTCAGGCTGTAAATAATGTTTCAACAAATTCTTGCAATAACGTAGATGTTAACTTGATTGGGAGTAATATTATATCACAACAGATTGGTCCCCCTACACTGGAAGATAAACCCAGAAAGAGAGCCAGGGAGGAAGAAGGTAACTCTGAGGATGATCTTAAGGGTGATGATAGCTGGTATAGAGTGCATGGTAAAAGAGCCAGTAAAAAAAGATAGAGATGCCCAACAGTTTAGTACTGAGATTTATAATAGATTTGGCCCTCTTGTTACACTTTCCACAGATTGTGCAGATATTAACACAGATGAAGCTAATATGGTTAGGGAATCTTGTGCCCTACTTCTGCAATACTCAGCCCTATTGATTCTGTATCAAAAGAAATACCCTTTTTGATTTTCAAATGGATGAATCAAATCAAGCTCCATCTAGTAGTCTCAGTCCATTGGATACATGTACATGACAGATTTATGTACTGGGTGATTCAATTACTAAACATTTAGATTGGGTAGTATGTAATGCTGATAAGGGTAATAGGACTTGTTCAAGTTTCAGTGTTGCAAAAATATCAGATCTTACTAGAATGATGAATAATATTATGAAAGATTGTGGCACTAATCCCATTGTTGTGATGCATGTCGGAGCAAATAACATTCTTCATGATCCAATTCAAGAAATTAAAAGGGATTTTATTGCTTTAACTAATAAATGGATTGATCTTGGTTGTGATGTTTGTTTGTCTGAAATTTTACCCATCCCTTGATTTGCACCATCCCTTAATAGGAAAATAAAAGTCATAAAAGAGTGGCTTCGAAAATGGTGTTTTCACCAAGACTTAACCTGTATCACACATTGGGAAGAGTTTGACAGTCATGATGAGTTATATTGTCCTGATTGTTTGCACCTGAGCAGGCATGGTAATGCCATTCTGGGGAAACAGTTGTTATCTGTTATCAATAGTCATTTAAAGTAATTAGCGGGGATGATGGGTTCATCTCCTCAAAAACCAGCCTCTAAATGTATTATTAAATACCATCAGTTATGTTGTTTAAGCTTTAATGCCAGATGTTTGAATTATAAATTGGATGAATTAAAGATGCAGAATTCAGCAACAAAAAACTGATGTTATCTCAATATGTGAAACCTGGGGTGATGATAGATCATCTTGGGACACAAACATACCTGGTTTTACTTTACATAAACTCAATAGACAGAATAGGAAAGGTGGCAGTGTTGCCCTGTATATCAACAGTAGTTTAAATTCTATTGACATTTCCAATAATATAGAAGGTCACAATACTTAAACTGAAGCCATTTGGGTAAAGGTGATCCTTTCTACATCTGACTTTCTTATTATTGGCTCTTGTTATCATCCACCAAATTCATCAGTGGGCAATTTAGAAGCTATTTTGTATGAAATAGGACTGGCAAAAACTTTGGGAAATACTATTATTACTGGGGATTTTAATTTGGGTGACATAGATTGGTCGAATTGTACAGCAAACAGTAGCCTGGGTAAGAAATTATTGAACTCATGTTCCCAATTAGGACTTAAGCAGAGCGTATTGGTTCCAACAAGAGGTGACAATGTATTGGACCTTGTTTTACCGGATGACCTAATAACTGACAACATTAAAATTAGTGACCCCATTGGGAACAGCGATCATAATACTATTACATTTAGTATCATAAAAGATCATGTATATAACCCCAATACAACAATCATATATTTATATGATAAAGCAATCTTAATTAGTATAAGGCAAGCTGTTAAAGAACTAAATTGGGAGGCAGTACTGTTACATTCCTCACCTCAACACTGTTGGGAGACACTTAAGAATATTATTTATCATTTAAGAGATTCATACATTCCATCTAAGCAAAAAAACCCAAACCAAACATGCATTTGTCAATGCCGAATGATGTCTCCCTGGCATTGGCATTGGTAGTGCAAGAGTTACAGATGCATAGTAGGAATGGCAGTGAAGTACTGAACTAATGCCAACCCCACCCCCACCCTGCAGAGATTGACAGGTGTTTGGGTGTTCCTTTGAGGTGTCAGCTATAAGGCCCATGCCATTTTACCTCACCATACCCTGTAGACACTGACAAGTGCTGTGGTGTGCTTTGGGGTCTTTGGGCCTTATACGTACCCCATTGCATAAGGAAATATGCTGAGATGGGTGCAGTATAGGAGAATGGGGTGAACTTTAGGGCCAAAAACCCCAAGGCACACCTCGATGCCTGTCACTGGCTACAGGGTAAGGGGTGGAATGGCATGAGCATTACAGCCAATGACACCTGTCAGTCTCTACAGGGAGTAGTGTTACAGTTGGAAACCCTAACACTGTAGGCGTTTGTTGGTATTTTCACTCCAGATTTTCAACATGCGCTTTTTGTGACCCCCACCTCATGAAGAGCAGCACTATCAGTTTGTTAGCCGAAAGGTGGTTTTGCACAGCGACTATGTCATTTGGCGACACAGGCACAAAAACACATTTTGGGCAGGATATGAAAAATGATGACTACATTGTTCATGAGGAAGTGTAAAAAATGGCAATGTTGAAAATCTGGAGTGAAAATATAAAAAATTGGTGAAGTCATGAACATGCATAGAAACTGTGCAACACACATCCATAACCCAATTATTTTGGGGATTTTTTAATCACATTTTCAGCATAGTCATTTTGGGACCTCCCCTCATGAACAATGGCACTGTGGTTTTGTTAATCTGTCCCAAAAGTTAATTTTCCATAGTGACCATGCCATTGTGCGTAACAGGTGTGAAAACACATTTTATGCAGGATGTGAAAAATGACAGCTGTACTGTCTATAAGGAGGTGTGGAAAAATGCCAGTGTTGAAAATCTAGCATGAAAATATTGCAAATTTGCAAAGTTACAAGGGTGCGTGGAAACTGCACAATGCATGCTTGTAACACAGTCGTTTTATAGACTTTCATCACCAAATATTCAACATAGGCATTTTAGGACCTCTGCTCATGAACAGTGTCACTGTCATTTTCTTAATCTGTCCCTACAACTGATCTATCACAGTGACCGACCTATTCTGTGCCAGAACTGCGAAAACACATTTTGGTCAGGATATGTAAAATGACAGCTGTACTGTTCATAAGGAGGTGTGTTAGAATGGTAATGTTGAAAATCTAGAGTGAAAATATCACAAATTCATGAAGCTATGAGCGTGCGTGGAAACTGCACAGCACACGCTCATAAAACAGTCATTTTTGGGATTTTTTCACCAAATTTGCAACATAGGCTTTTTGAGAACCCACCTGATGAACAGTGGTACTGTCGTTTCAAAATCGGTCGAAAAAGGTGATTCCGCGCAGTGACCGCAAAATCACCTTTTGGGACTGAATAATGCCATGACAGTGACTGAATTCATGAGGAGCAGTCCCAATAACCCCATGTTGAAAATTTGGTGCTACAATTTCCCAAAATGACCGAGATATGTACCAAAGTTGAAAAAACCTTATTTATGCCATTATACAACTTACCGGCATTTCTTCAGTTTGTGGTCGGCTTTGAAGAGCACAGATGTGTTCCTGGTCCACTGAAGATCACTGCACCAGGTTCCAAAGGTAAGTGTGGGGTGAGGGGTGTGTGGGGAGGCAGGGTACACAGAGGGTGGGCACAGGTTGCGAAGGGGGCAGGAGAGAGCGCAAGAGACCGTTTTCTTTTACAGGGCAGAAAAGAAAAAGACAATGAGGGACAGTTTTCCTTTTTTGCAGGTGTTTGTCTGATACACTGGGGTGTGCTCCCAGTGTACCATCTGCATTACGGGAAGGGGGACAGCAGCCGATGGGGATTGGTGCCCCCCGTCAGCACAGAAATGGGTTGGGGGCCTGCATGATGTCGAGGGGGATTGAGCACCCCCTCAACACACAGCACAAATCGGGGGTTGGGGACATTATGCTGATGGGAAGTGGGCTTCCCCATCGGCAAATTGAACTGGGCAGGGGGGACTGAAGCCAACAGGGATTGGGCCCCCTGTCGGCAAAGAAAGACTGTTTGGGGGGCATTATGCTGACAAGGAGTGGGTCCCCCATCAGTAAATGAAGTAGGTCAGGGCATGCCAACAGGGTGATTGGGAACCCCTGAAGTCAACACTCTGCATTGTTTATTGAACTGCTTCACCAGGAAAGGCACATCGGGAGGCATGTTATTGTGCCACTGCATGACGAGCATGGCTATCATTGCAGTGGCACTCTTCTCAGATCTGGTGGCCACTTTATGTATTGCTGGTGTCAGCACCTGCATGCTGGTTTATTTGGGAATGAGGGATGCACCTACAGATGTGTGCCCTGCATTCGCCCACAGTGACCGCACCTCCAAATTGGCTACTACTGTAATATGTTGGCTAGTGCGCAAGTGCAAGCCAACATAGAAAGGGCACCAAAATGGATGAATCATACCATAAAAAGATTAATTAAAAAAAATATATATATATATATATATATAATGCCTTGCAAAAAAATAAATCCCCATTGCATTGGGATTCATATAAATCTATTAAAAAAAATGCAAAAGTATGATTAGAAAAGCAAAATCTAGGTGGGAATACAATTTAGCATGTAATGCTAAAAAACTAACAGCAAAGAATTTTCTTTATACATTAATTCCTTAAAAAAAAACAAAATGTCAAGTAGGGCCTCTACTACACAAAAGCACTCTTATTTATAATTCTAAAACAATGGCTGATTTGTTTAATACAGAATTTTGCAAAATTTTCACTAAAAGTTCTGATGACAACCTCACTTCAAATCCACTTATTTCTTTCAGTGATACACCTATTAGTCTGTCTAAGGTTGTAATTTATAAAAAAATTATCGACTCAAAAAGGCAAATATAGTCCTGATCCAAATAATATACCAGGCCATTTACTATTTCTATTGACAGACATTCTAGCAGAACCTTTAAAAATAATGTTTGATTATTTTCTTGCCGTACGTTATGTCCCACAAGATTGGAAAGAAGCCAATGTCATTGCTATTTGCAAAACAGGGACAAAGAACATGTGGGAAAACTATCAGCCCATAAGTTTGACATCTTCAGTTTGCAAGATTGTTGAGAGTCTTATAAAAGACATGATTATACCAGTTCTTAATAAATGCGATTCTGAGCAACACGGTTTCAGAAGCGATCGAAGTTGTATTACTAACTTCATGTATTTCTATGAAAATATCAGTTTCTTTTTAGATAAGAGAATACCTTGTGATGTATTTATTGACTTCAGTAAGGCCTTTGATGTTATGCCACACTGGGCCTTAACTCAAAAACTTTGCAAACTGAATATTAATTATTTTCTTGTTAATTGGATATCCAACTGGACATGCAATAGGACTCAGCAAGTTATCATTAATGGCTGCAAATCAGAAAATTGTTCAGAATCAAGTGGTGTACCATGAGGATCAATTTTGTGGCCTTGCCTCTTTCAATTATTTATTGCTGATTTAACTAAGGAATGTTTATTTACTACAAATAAGGATGCAGATGACATTAAAATTGGGGGCTCTTGTGTGTCAGCTTCTGACGCACTAACCATTCAGAAAGACTTAGATTATGTTACAGAATGGGTAAATAAATGAGGCATGAAATTGAATATTTCTAAGTGTAGAGTTATGCACCTGGGTCCTACTAATATACGCCACCAATATTTATTGGCTGGTGCTATGCTGGTTCAAACTTCAGATGAAAAGGAGCTGGGTATCACAATTTCTGATGATTTATTGCATAATAGACATGTGCATGACATCATTAATAAATCAAACAAGGTAATTTGGTCTATTCTTTGCAACATTAGCTCTAGAAATCAAGACGTACTGCTACCTCTGTTTAGAGCATATGTCAGGCCTCACCTGTAGTATGCGTCTCTGCTTTGGAACCCTATAAAAAATCAGAATGTCACCTGTTAGAAGGTGTTCAAAGGAAATTTACAAAAAAAAATATCTGGGTTTGAAAAGGTGTCATACTGTGAAAGCCTAGACTCCCTAAAACTCATGCCCCTTTCCACCGGTCGTCTTAGAGGTGATTTTATGTTTCTATATGATATTGTTCAAGATCCATATCTTATGTGTGAAATGGGTTTGGAATTTAAAAACCATCCTCGTGAGATTGGGGTCACCCTCTACAATTGATAAGCAAGCCATTTAGTCATACCGATAGGAAATACTTTTATACTAGTAGAATGATTGGTCCTTGGAACAAACTGCCACTTCATGTGGTCATTAGTGAGACCAAAACTACATTTAAGTATCGACTAGAAGCATTAATGAATGCTGGTTATAAGCTGACCTACTTTTCCTTGGTTTAGTATGGCAGCATTATGGGTCTTGACCTTCTCGCTCCTTAACCAACCTTAGTATGAACCTTTGTATGAACTGCAGATCGGCATCCAACGTACACAAACTAGACATCCTCTACCACTGGGCCATCTGCTTCATTACTTCAGCACCATACAGAACCCACCATTGTGCCCTGTATGCAGCTGTGGGATGGTCATCTCTCACCACAAGGAAACTACTACACACTGGCAGCTGGACACTTAAAGACCTGCTCAATAAACTCCCACCCTACATTACATCTCTCTTTCGCCAATTGTGCAGTCACTACTCCCTTAGGAAGAGCACATACATCCTTCTTGACATTCCCAGATTCAGCACTCTCTTTAGCAAATCTGCAATCAGTCATGTTATCCCAACAACCTGGAATAAAATCCAGGCCTCACTCAAACTATGGGACCTAGTCTCCCCTAATCACTTCAGATCCTTGTTCAAGAAGGTATTTTTAGATACATGCCAGTGCCAACCGACCTAATGAAACCAGCCCTATCTTTCCATTACCATGTCTACCATTATCTTTTCCATTTCCCTTCCCTACCTCCAGATCCTTGATCCTTCCCTTGTCTCTGTACATTGGAATCCTGTTATATAAATTCCTCTATCGCTCTGCATCATATGTCACACCACCTGCCTCCTTCCTTGAATTACCAGTATATTCAGCCAAACACAGCACTTATCCTTTTCTACTCTATCACCTTTTCTTCCTGAATTATTATTGGAAGCTTTTCCCTTCTACTCTACCCTGCACTTCAATACCTGTTGTCCCCTCAGCAATATATGATACCCCGTTTGACTTTTTTTCGAATCATTGAAGACTACTAAATGTTAATACTGAATGATATTGTACCAACTACCATTTTTTTGTCTACTGTATTGCAACTTTGTCTGTATAATTCACAGTTATATTGTATACCAGGACCTCCTTGTAAATGAGCTTGATCAATAGTGTTTCTGTCAATAAGCTTGAACTTGAACTTGAACATTACAATGTAAAACAGAGTACTTCAAATATCTAGCTCAGTGTCACCAGCTACAGAAATTACCTTCCCTGACAGCTGAGACTGGCAATGATCTAACCAGCAAATTAAAAAAATATAAAGAAGATGTTCTCGTATCATTTTCAAAGAGCACAAAGTTTACAAAAGAAACAGCAATTTGGAACTCAGGTGAAGTCAGTACAGGTATGCCCTTATGAGAGCCGCCAGCCTAGGGTAAACAAGGAAAAAATGTTTGGAATTTGTGGTGCATTTGGCACCCTTCACACTGATAATCCCCAGATTTTAAATGTTGTTTTTTGTCCTTCTTTTACCATTATATATGGTAGAAAGAAATTGTTTTCACAGTTCCAAATCCCTCCTCTTCCTGCTTTGGCTCAGCCATTTCTTCCCTGGGCAATGATACCACTCTAGGAAGCGTTAAGAAGGCTTAGAAGTGAATTATAAAAATTAATAGGTTCTTCTTTGTTAGAAGAATTTGCATCTTTTTTTTAATTTCTTTCTTGCTTTGTTACACCGAATACCTAGCATGAGAGAAGACATCTTAATATACCTGTATAAGACTGGGGAAAAAGGAAACCTCTTGAACTGGAGGTCAATTTGCTATTAAATACAGACCTAAAGATTTTAGAAAAAATATTAAAACAGCAGATTGCTTCTGGTGGCTAGGTATCTGATAAAGCCAGAACTGGCTTATTCTGTAGCTAATAGGCAGATTGCAGACCTTCTCATTTTATTGACAGTGGTGGTAGAGCAAGGTAATACTGCTAGTGTGAATGTGTATATTTTGTTGCTGGAGCAATGTAAGGCTTTTGACTTTATGACTCATGCTTATTTGTGGTATGTATTATGTGTTTATGAGATTCTGGATCCTTTTGTTTCTTGGCTACAATGTTTACAGTATATCATTCAGTATATGTTATACCAGTGGTTAATGGGTGGTGTAGCAAAGCTAGTAGGATACATGAAGGAGTCAAACAGGGCTGTCCTTTAAGTCCTGTCCTTTATGCCTTCTGTCTAGACCCTTATTGTGAGTTCTTAATCAAGACCCTTTAGTCCTCCCTTAAGAAATGAGGAAGGGACCATGCCATATTCAGCCATTTCTTATGCAGACATGTGACTCCTTGTTTAGGATGAATCTTCAGCCCAGCAAACCCTGAAAAGTTGCAGACAATTTGGGTTACTTTCTGGAGCATCTTTACATTTAGACAAATATGTGGGCAGACAAATTAGGCAGGATTTACCAGGTCCCACTAAAGTAGAAGGTATTGGGTTACAAGGGGAATCTATTCCCATTTTAGTGATAAAAGTTGGTGATGGATATTTGGCTTTTTTAAACTGAGAAACTAAAACTGAATTAGGTAAAGAAAAGGAGGCCTCATGGAATAGGCTGCAGATGGGGAAGAAAAAAAGAATTTCTATGATTAAAACTGTTTTAATCCCATTGTTCCTTTATATTAACCACAACCCCTCCCCCAAAAGCCTTGAAGACGTCTTTGTTAAGAGTTTTTTTTTTCAGGCCTTATGGGGCAGTAGACTGAATTCTCTGAAAAGAACTGTCACCATATGATACATCCAATAGTATTTTTACAGGATCTTTTCTTTTATCCTAATCTTAAACCCTTATTGACTGTTTCTGGAAAAATTTTGGGCACCAAGGCTAACACAAAACTGTAAAGCTTGGTTACTACTTTGGAAAGAGTCCCTTAAGGTAGTTAAAGATTCTGTTCTGGTTCCCTGTTGTTTAAAAGAAGCTTTCTGTAAACTGAGAATATGGAAAATTTCCACTACTGAAATGGTAGAGTTTTCTAGGAAAAACGTATTTGTGAGTTCTGGAGACTCAGTTTAAAGTAAAGTGTTTGACAGGTGCCTTCCACAGTTTACTTTGCCTATTTTGAATCAAATAAGTAACATAGAAACATACTGTATAGGTGCAAATATTTACTGTCTTTTTGTTTTCACTATATTCGCTGGTTTCATATTAGCATGGAAATAAAAAGATTGTGAATATTAGGTGGAGCACTATACGAAAGCAGCACTAGTGTTCCACCAGTGAAAATAAGATGGAGTGAATATGCTAGGTGTGGCTGCAGTGCTAAATATAAGGAGCATGAATATAAGGTGTTATACAGTAGAAACATATGAGCTGTCAGCAGAAAAGGACTTCCTAGCTCACCTAGTCTGCCCTAAAGTCACTACCTACTGTTCTACCATAGACCCTAACTGATCTCTGGCCTTACCCCCTCCCACCCTGTTACTAAGGTCCCTCTGTGTCTATTCCATGCATGTTTCAAATCTTTTATCATTTCAGTAATCACCACCTCTGCTAGGAAGCTGTTCCAGACACCCACCACCCTTTCCGTGAAAAAATATTTTCTCACAATACCTCTAAGTCTCCCCCCTTTCAGCTTCATTTCATGCCACCTTGTCTTTGGGCATCTCTTTCTGTGCAATGTGCACCTTCTTATACATTGTCTATATACTTGAGGTATTTGAATGTCTCTATCATGCCCCCCCTTTCTCTCCTTTCCCCCAGTGAGTACATATGTAACTCCCTGAATCTTTCCTCATAGGGGTTCAGATGCATGCTATTCACCACTTTGGTTGCTGTTCTCTGTACCACCTCCACCCGATCTATGTCCTTTCTGAGATGGGGCCTCCAGAACTGGATACAGTACTCTGGGTGTGGCCTCACCATTGAGCTATACAGAGGTAACCCTGTCTCCCTTATTCTGCTGGTGATACCCCTTCCTATGCACCCCAGCATCCTACTAGCCTTTCCCACTGCCTCATCACACTGCTTTGCTACCTTCAGGTAATCAGATATGATGACTCCCAAATCCCTTTCCTGTTGTGTGGTTGATACCCCCCCCAACTAATACATTGCCCTTGGATTTCTGTGTCCTATATGCATAATTTTATATTTTTTGGCATTGAAGCCCAGTTGCCAGACCCTTGATCAGTCTTCATTTTTTAAACACCCCGGTGTACCCACTCTGTTGCAGACTTTTGTGTCATCTGTGAAAAGGCACCCCTTTCCTTCCAGCCCCTCTGCAATGTAGCTAATAAAGACATTGAAGATCCCACCTAAAATGTGGGCTATACAATGGCTTAGATGTCATGAAAGCTCAAATATTAAAGTAAATCAAAAGCACGTGCAGCTTGAGGAAAGGGTTTGTTCGAGAGAAGGGTGTCATAATCAGCTTGAAACCATGGAACACTTGTTTTTATATGCTCTTATTTTAAGGTTTTGGAAACTGATGGCTCAAGTATGGACAGAACCCCCATTCCATACCATAGCTTATGATGTTCTTGTGTATGGGCATTACACGGGTCTCTGGAAAAAAAATGGAACAGGAGTATTCTGATGGTTATATGAACATACATATGAACATATGAAGAAGACAGCAGAAGAAGGCCATTTGGTTTATCAAGTCTGTTCATTAAGCAGGGTCCACAGTTTGAGCTAATGTCCCTGCCCTCACTCCCCACTCCTCTCATCCTCCCTACCAATGATCCTTACTTTCCCCCATGCCTGTCCCAGCCTCTCTTAAAGTTGCCCACTGCCTTCAACAAGATGACTTTTTCTGGCAGTGCATTCCAAGTGTCCACCACCCTCTCTGTGAAGAAGTGCTTCCTGACCTCCCTCCTAAACCTCCCACCCTCCACCTTAAGACTGTGCCCCCTAGTGTTATGGTTGCCACTCAGCTTAAAGAGACTCTCCTTATCAACCTTATTTATCCCTTTCAAGTACTTGAAAATCCAAATCATGTTCCCTGTCTATGCTGTCTTCCAGGGAGTACATGTTCAGTGCCCTCAACCTCTCCTCTTGTGCCTTACCCTGCTGACCCACAATCATCTTTGTAGCCTCCTCTAGACCTTCTCCAGCAGGTTAATGTCCTTTTTGAGGTGCGGGCACCAGTACTGAACTCCATATTCTAGATGCAGCCTTACCAGTGACCTGTAAAAGGGCAGTATAACCTCCTCTCTCCTACTACTGATCCCCTTAGATATGCATGCCAGCATCTTGTTTGCCTTTTCTGCTGCTTTCTTGCACTGTGTGGAGTGATTCAGGTCACTAGTGATCATCACTCCCAGGTCCTTCTTCTCCTCTGATGCAGATACTTGGACTCCACCCAGGTAGTACTCTGTCCTGGGATTCTTGGCTCCAATATGCATAACTTTGCATTTCTTGGCATTGAAACCAAGCTGCCAGAACTTGGACACCTCCCCAGCTTTTCCAGATCTTCCTGTAGGTCCTGTATCCCTTCAGTTGTGTCCACTCTCCCGCAGAGCTTGGTGTCATCCTTAAATAGGCACATTTTGCCCATAATGCCATCCCCAATGTCATTGATGAAGACATTGAACAACACTGGCCCCAGCACAGAGCTCTGTGGGACCCCACTGGTTACCTCTCTGGTACCAGACAACTCTCTCCCCACAACCACCCTCTGGGTTCTGTCCTCAGCCAGTTTTCCACCCATCTGGCCACCTTTTCCCCAACCCCAAGATCCACCAACTTCCTAATCAACCTTTTGAGCCTTTTGTGGGGTACAGAGTAAAAGGCCTTGCTGAAATCAAAATAGAGGATGTCTACCACTTGGCCCCTATCTACTGTCTTAGTGACACAGTCAACGAAGTCAATCAGATTTGTTTGACATGATCTCCCTCCCATGAACCCATGCTGATTCACATCCTGGAGACCATGCTCCTCTAGATATTTCACTAACCTTTCCTTTAGGATGGTCTCCATGACTTTGGCCACAATGGAGGTCAGACTGACTGGTCTGTAATTCCCTTGGTCATCCTTAAGACCGCTTTTGTGGAGGGGCACTACATGTGCTGTTCTCTAATTCTGCGGTACCACACCTGACTCTAGTGAACTATTAAATAGGTCTGACAGTGGCCCTGCCAGCTCCTCAGCCAGTTCCTTTAGTACCCTTGTGTGTACTCTGTCTGGACCTGGTGATTTGTCCATCTTCAATGCCAGCAGTCCCTCCCTTACTCAATCCATTTTTATCACTACATCTGTGTTCCCCTCCCTCCCTGCTCCTCTTTTCCCTCCTGATGGCACTGGTCCATCCTTCTCCTGGTGAAGATGGAACAGAAGTATTAATTTAATATCTCTACTTTTCCCCCATTATCCTCCACCCACTACACCCCTTTCTTAAGCCTAACAATCCATTCCTTCTTGCCCCTTTTCTCACTTATATAGCAAAAGAAAGCCTACTCCCCGTTCTTAATTCCTTCAGCTATATGCAGTTCCTTCTGTGCCTTTGCTTACTGGACTTCCTTACTTGCCTCACTAGCCAACCTTAGCTAACTTTTCCTATCCACCTCTCTTTTGGTCTTCCTAAATTTTCTATAGGCCAACCTCTTTTCCCTTACTGCCTGGGCAACCCAGAACTGAACCAGCTGAGTGCTTTGGCCCTTGTGTTCTTACCCCTGAGCCTAATGCACTCATCTGTGGCAACCAGTATTCCTTCCTTAATGATGGACCACCTTTGGTCCACCCCCATATCTGCTTTGATGCCCGCCAGATGGCTCCTTAGCACTTCACTCATTTTCCTGAAGTTCACCCTCCTGAAATCCAAGGTTTTAGTCTTAGTCAGGATGCTTTCCCTGCCCATATCCAACCGGATCCACACTGTGCAATGGTCACTTCCACCCAGTGGTTTCCTGACCATTATTTCCTGTACATGCTCCCCATTTGTGAACACGAGATCAAGAATTGCATCAGCTCTTGTTGGTTCAATGATGCCCTGAGTCAGGAAACCACTCTGCAATCCTTTCGGGATCACCTGACTCCTAGTACATGTTGTGGAGGGTATGCTCCAGTCCACCTTGGGTAGGTTGAACATAGAAACATAGACTTTGACAGCAGATAAGGACCACTTGGCTCACTCAGTCTGCCCATTTCCCTACCTACATGGTAAGCCACAAATCCTAGTTGACCAACAGCCTATTTCTTCCTACCCCCAACAAGAATTGACTTATGTCTGTCCCATGCATTCTTGAATTCTCCCACAATTTTAGACCTCACAACCTCCTCAGGAAGGCTGTTCCATGCGTCCACCACCCTCTCTGTGAAAAATACTTCCTCACATTTCCCCTGAGCCATCCCCCCCTCTATCTTCAAATTGTGTCCCCTTGTTCTTGCACATCTCTTTTTCTGAAAGATGCTACCCTCTTGGACTTTGTTGATTCCACTGAGGTGCTTAAAAGTTTCTATCATGTCCCCCTCCTCCTTTCCTCAAGGGTATACATGTTAAGCTCCTTTAGTCTCCCCGTATGGCTTCTCTTGCAGACTCTGCACCATTTTAGTTGCCCTCCTCTGGACTGCCTCCATCCTGTCTATGTCCTTGCGGAGATGGGGTCTCCAGAACTGGATGCAGTACTCCAGATGGGGTCTCACCAACTGTCTGTACAGAGGGTTAGCAACTTACTGTTTTCTGCTGGTGATGCGTCTCCTTATACATCCCAGTATCCCCCCACCCTTCCCTACTGCCTTCTCACATTACTTACTAACCTTAAGGTCATCTGATATGATTACCCCTAGATCCTTTTCCATTTTTGTTGTTGTTACTTACCACCCCCCACACATTGTGTAATCTTCCCCTTGGTTGTTGTTTCCAAGGTGCATAATTTTGCACTTTTTTGCATTGAATCCAGGCTGCCATACTTCTGACCATTCCTCCAACCTTGCCAAGTCCCTTCTCATCCTTTCCACGCCTCATTGTGTATCAACAGTGCTGCAGATCTTTGTATCATCTGCAAAGAGGCATACTTTTCCTTCCAGTTCCTCTGCAATGTCACTTATAAAGACCTTAAAAAGGACTGAACCCAGTACTGAACCCTGCGGAACCCCACTAGAACCCCTCTTTCTTCAGAGTAGACTCCATTTACAATAAACTTCTGTGTCCTGTTGTCCAGCCAATATTTTACCCAGGCTACCACCCTTGGGACCCACTCCCAGGCTGGTTGATTTGATTATTAATCTTTTGTGTGGGACTGTGTCAAATGCCTTGCTAAAGTCTAGCTAGGCCATGTCCACAGCCCCTCCCTGGTCTACTACTTTGGTCACCCAGTCAAAGAAATCAATTAGATTTGTCTGACATGACCTTCCCGCTGTGAACCCATGCTGCCTTGGGTCCTGTGCCTCACTGGCCTTTAGGTACTCAACAATTCTTTCCTTCAGAAGTGATTCCATCACTTTCCCTACCACAGAGGTCAAATGGACAGGTCTGTAGTTTCCTGCCTCTGTCTTGCTCCCACTTTTGTGAAGGGAAATCACATCCACCCTCCTCCAGTCCTCAGGTTCCACACCATCCTCCCATGATTTATTAAAAAGGATAGTCAGTGGTGTCACTAGTTCTCCCCTTAATTCTTTTAGAAATCTGGGGTGAATTCCATCAGTCCCCATTGCTTTGTCCATCTTCAGTTTTAGGAGTTCTTTCAGAACCCTTTCTTCTGTGAAAGGACTGGGATTGACCCCAATATCCAGAGTGCTTCTGTTAATTGGATTGGGCACCTCCCCTTCCTCCTCTTTTGTGAATACTGAGCAGAAGTATTCATTCAGTATCCCTGCTTTTTCACTCTCCCTCTCTGCCCACCCACCGTCCTTTCTATTCATCCTCACTATCCCTCCTTTTGTCTTTCTACACTCCCTGATGTACCTATAAAAGGTTTTATCCCCCTTCTTAACCAAGTTGGTTATCTTTTCCTCAGTTTGTTCCTTTGCTATTCTGACTTCCCTTCCTGCTTCCTTCTGCCTTAACTGGTACAGTTCTCTGTCCTACTCCTTCTGTGTTTCCTTATACTTCCTGAATGCTATTTTTTTCTCCCTAACCTTCTCCGCCACCTCTTTTGAGAACCATAGTGGCTTTTTCTTTCATTTTGATTTGTTTTTTTTTGCTTCACACAAAGGCTTGTTGCCTCTGTGATGGCAGTTTTGATGTTTCCCCATTGTTGATTCACCCTCCTTCTACCCTGTTTGCTAGTGCTTTTCTAAGGCACTCTCCCATCTTGCCAAAGTCAGCCCTCCTGAACTCCAGTACACTCACTTTTGTATGGCTTGACTCTGTTGCTGAGTTTATCATGAACTACACTGTTTGGTGGTCACTTGTTCCCAGATATGCTACCCCACAATTACTACCTCTCCTTTCCCTGCAGCTTCCGATATTTGTGAGCTCAGTTCCCTGTCCCGCTCCTCATCTTGATTGGGTGGTCTGTAAACCACCCCAAACCTCACCTTTCTCCCTCTATTGGACCTTAACTGAACCCATAATGCCTCTACCTCACCTTCCTCTGACTTCTCCCTCATGCAAGTTATTCTCTCCCTGATATAAAGTGCCACCCCTCCCCCTTTTCCCAACTACCCCGTCCTACCTGTATAGTTTATATCCAGGGATCGCAAGGTCCCAGCCATGGTGTGATGTTGCCCAAGTCTCGGTTACTGCAGCTATGTCCACCCTCCTCTCTGCTAATAGTGCCTGCAGGTTATCCATCTTGTTTCTAAGTCTCCATGCATTCAGAGACACCACCCTCCACCTAGAATCTGACTTTGCTTCTCTTCCCTCTATTCTTCTATTTACATTTATTCCCGCTGTGTGCACCCCTCCACGTACCCTTGTTATGTGTTCCTCTCTCCCTCCTTTATTATATACTCCTAAATTAATTAGAGTGCACATGTGGTCTTCCTGTCATAATACCAACCTGAGAGGGGTGAATTGGAATAGTAAGAACAGTTTTAAATCCGTAGGCAATGATACAGGCTAATACTAACTGTGTTCTCATCCCTTCTACCTTCTCCCGCAAGACGTCTTCCATCACTGTGGGGAGAGAGCTTCACTGACCTCCTCCTCCTCCTCTAAGAGTCTGAGGGCCTGCATGCCTGCTGCCCCCACTAGTAGTTTAAATTAAGTGTAGTGGTTATGTAGTCTGCCAGTTTGTCCCTGAGTACCCTCAAACCCTCCCTACTGTGGTGTAGCCTGTCTGGTGAAAAGAGTGCTTTGTTTGATCAGGTCTCCTCCCAGTTTCCAATACAGATAAACATCTCCTCCCTGCACCATTTCCTCAGCCAGTCATTAAAATCCTCTATTCTTCTTTTCGTGGCTGTGCTGGCCATTGGTGCTGGTATCACCTCTGAGAAGGCCAGCGAACTTCCTTCCTCCCTGCAGATCTTTCCTAACTACCTGAACCTACTTTGCACTACCTCAACCTCCTTGCCAGCTAGGTCATTGGTTCCCAAACGTATAACTAAATTAGGTTTTCCTCCAACCTCCCTTTCTATTTCCCTTATTCTTGGGCCCGCCTTCCCTGCTGTCATCACCAGCATGCAAACCACCCTCCTGCTTGCATATGGGTCCCCTTTCCTTCCCCAGTGAATACCCCTAATTATGGAGTCTCCTGTGATTGCTACCCTTCCATCCCCTGCACCCACGCTCTCCATCCTTCCTTTCTTACTTTCGGTACTAGCTGCTTCCCCACATAACTGCACCCTCAGCACCCTGGTGAACTTATCTCCACATCCACAATATATCTCCATTTCCCACTCTACCCCTCCCCTTCTCACTATCTGTATCTGCTTTCAGTTTTCCCTCCCCACTTCCTTTCCTTTTCTCTCCCTTCCCCAACTCTGTTTTGCCTGCCTCCACCTCCCTGCCCACCATGATTAGTTCACTCTCCCTTCCCCTGTACTCCTACTCTCAGCCCTGGCTCAACCTGACCTACTACCTCACCTCCTGCTGCCCCCTCCTTCCTTCCAGACAGTGGTGAAAATATATTCAATAAAGGCACCCCTTTGGAATTTCCCACCCCTGATGCTACTCTCACATTCCCACCCCTTCCCCTTACCACTTGCCGTTCCTCCACCCTGTGCTCCCTAGTCCTCTAAGGAAGAGATAATCCTGTATACTGGGTGATCCTCCCCACTCCCATCCCCTGCCAGATGCCCTCACTTCCCTGGGCATCACCCCTGTGCCTTTCCCTCCACTGCTCTGCTCCTCTGACTTCCCACACCATCCTCCCCAGCTCCCATCTGAGCAGCCTTATTTCAGCCCTTAGCTGCTCCAGGCTCTTACACACAGGACATCATCCTTTACTCCACAACACCCCCAGAAAGACTGCTGCCCCACAGCTATTGCAGTTTACCACTCTCCTACTTCCCATATATGTAATAGTAAATGAAAGGGGGGTTACTAGTGGGGTGCCGCAGGGTTCAGTAATGGGGCCAGTCCTTTTTAATGTCTTTATAAGTGACATTGCAGAGGGACTGGAAGGAAAAGAATGTCTCTTTGCAGATGACATAAAGAGCTGTAACAGGGTCGATACACAAGGTGGGGTGGAAAGGATGAAAAGGGACTTGGTAAGGTTGGAGGAATGGTCAAATGTATGGCAGCTTAGATTCTACACAAAGAAGTACAAAGTAATGCACCTGGGAAAGAAAAACTCAGGGGAAGAGTACACAATGGGGGTGAGATACTGATAACAACAAAAATGGAAAAGGACCCGGGGTAGTCATAGCAGATGACCTAAAGGTGGGCCAGCAATGTGAGAAGGCAGTAAGGAGGGCTGGGGGGATACTGGGATGTGTAGGAAGAGGCATCACCAGTAGAAAACAGGAGGCTGTTAGCCCTCTGTACAGACAGTTGGTAAGACCACATCTGGAGTACTGAATACAGTTCTGGAGACCCCATCTCCGCAAAGACATAGCCAGGGTGGAGGCTGTCCAGAGGAGGGCAACCAAAATGATGCAGGGTCTGCACCAGAAGACATATGAAGAAAGCCTAAAGGAGCTTAACATGTATAGCCTCAAGGAAAGGAGGGAGAGGGGGCTATGATAGAAACTTTCTAATACCTCAAGTGAATCAACAAAGTCCAAGAGGGTAGCATCTTTTAGAAAAAGAGATGTGCAAGAACAAGGGAGCACAATTTGAAGATGGGGGGCTGCTCAGAGGTAATGTGAGGAAGTATTTCTTCACAGATAGTTTTATTGATGCATGGAACAGCCTTTCTGAGGAGGTTGTAGAGCCAAAAACAGTGGAGGAATTCAAGAATGCATGGGACAGACATAAGGCAATTCTAGTGGGGGGTAGGAGGAAGTAGGCTGTTGGTTAACTAGGATCTGTAGCTTATCCATTAGGTAGGGAAATGAGCAGACTAGGTGGGCCAAGCGATCCTTATCTGCCATCAGATTCTATGTTTCAATGTTTCTATGTACCTATTCTCCCATATTCTCAAAGCCCAGGTTCTCCTATCCTCCAGTTATACGTACGCATGTTTTGAATGATATCTCTGGAAAAACAGGTGTCATTTTTCTCTGCAGCAAAATGGCTTTCCTTATATTAACTTCTGGCAAATGTAACTTTTGACCTGCATGAATTGTATAAATTGCAATACAAATGTGTTCCTAAAACAGTTTTGTGTGATCTGTGGTGCCACATATTACGGATCACCAATTCAGACAAGCCTGTGATGTAAGCCAGAGATTTGAAAGTAATTCTTGTTTGTTTGTTGTAATTTTACTGTCAGCATTTTTACCATCTGTATGGTGGAGCTGACTTCCCTCCCCAATCTGAATCACCAGCAGATTTTATCAGTGAACACTGAACAAACTGCAGAGAGTAATGAATAAACTATGGATGTCCAGGTGCCTGAACAAAATACTGCAGTGGGTACTGAAGACATTGATCTGAGCATTGATTGAAAGAAAAGAAAAAGTTCTTACTGGAATTTCTAGAAGTGGATGCCAGGTTAAGTGAGTTAACAAAAATGGAGCAGACATCAGAAATCTGGTTCTAGAGACACTGACTGGAACAGCCCTATTGATGTCATAGATTATGGAAGACACAGAGATGGAAATCATGTCTGCAGTCACGAGCAATCTTGCAGAAGTAAGTACAACATTTTGACTCCCAGTAATGGTGAGAGGGTCTGGAGATGTGCTGGGCCTATGGGAAGGCCAAAGAGAGGATGACTCAGGGACTCCAGAAGCTGTCTTTACAGGATGGTCCCCACAGAAGACACTGTCAGAAGCCAGTTGGAGAAAATTGAAAGATGGGAGAAAATAGTCAGCAAATCTCACTGAAGCAGAAATGACAGCTTGGCTGAGCCCTGTCAAGTAACCTAGCATCACAACAGCTGATGGTTGGATCTTAAAGCCAGCTGTCAGCAAACAGGGAGCAGTCATCTTAAGCACACCAGCTGTGGGTTACTTGCAAAGTGCTAATATTCTGAGTACAACCCCACAAAGTAACTCTGCTTCCTCAAATACTGAAGGATTGACTGGCCCGGCGGCACTGAGGGTTGAGGAGCTGGATGCCACACCTTGCACCACACTGGCAACCCGGGTTCTGGAGAAGACTCGGGCACCATGGGTTGGCAGGGGAGGGAGAGGATTGAGCATCTGTAGGACTGCTCTCCTCACCTCAGGGAGAGCTCTGGGCTGTCTGGTGTTCTGGCAGCCTCTGATGATCAGAGGCATTACAGGATGCAGACCAAGCACACAAAGGTCGAACATGGCTGACACCGGCAGGGTTGCCATGAGCCATGGCGTCAAAGCACATCACACTCAGGGGGAGGGCATAGGGGAACTCAAGGGACTAAACATGGAAAAAACCCTCCTGCCAGGTAGGCAATGGCCCTCACAGTGCCAACCGCCACATGCCCAACACTGGATCCCTGCCTCTGCCCTTTGGTCACCCCAGGCTCTACCCTCCTCCAAGCTTGGGGTGAAAGTAATGTCCTTGAAGAAGGAGGGGGGTCACAGTGGATGGTAGAGCGACTCTGGTGAGTTGAGTGGCCCAAGAGAGTTCAGGTTGGGAGGAAATAAAGAGAATTATTAAAAAAAAAAATACTGAAGGATTACAGGCTGCGAACTTTACAAAAAATGTTCATTTAGACTCAGTTCCTTTGTCCAACCTGTCTGCGGTATGTCATGAAGATACCGACATCTATTTAATCTCTGCACAAAAAACTAAATACACATAGCCAGGTACCAGTTTTTCATTTAGTAACTCCAAATCTTTTATATTTTCACTGGGTCCTGGATCTCTTGCTCCCCAATAGCAATGAAGAACTAGTAAAAAAATGCCCAGTGCTCATGCAATTGTTTCACCTGATATGGTACAAGATCAAGTTTCTGTTTCCATAAATACTGCCCAGGCCATGCAAACTTTGAATATTCTAACAGGAAAACAAGCTTCTTCTGAAACATCTGCCGATTTACAGACAATTACCAAATTATCTGTGAGACTGTAAGAGTCTAACACTGGAGGGAGTGGGAGCCAAGCTCCTCAGGAGAAACAAGAGACAATAGATGATGTGGTTCGGGCCCCAGTAGGCCCTCAAAAATATGTTTTGTCAAAAGAATATTGAACCCGCCAAAAGGAAAAATGCAGAGTGTCTCCATTACAAAGGGGGCTTGGACTTTCTACCTGATCACATATACATGGGAAGGAAGTCATTAAAGGACTCTATGAAATTCTTTTGGCTCAGAAATATGTGCCATTGTCCATGGGTCAGGGGACAGTATTTTTGGCATTAGTTTTAAAACTTCAGCTACCCTGGATATGTTCTGGAGTCTGTACAGTTTTTTTAAAAAATAATGGAGCTGTGGTATCCCTTTCAAGCTACTCCTTTAACTAAACCAGCTATGAACATTGTAACTAAATTGCTGAAAAACACAGGGGTTAATGTTGCTGATGTCAGACACTGGTTAGCTCAAAAATGTGTGTTCATAGGCCACATGGAGCCTATTATGGATAAAGAGTACAGTACTGTATATCTGAACTGGAGGATGGTGGTTCAGAGTCCAGCTAAAACACACAAGAACAGACCTAAGCCATCTTCCAAACTGCTTCTATCTGGGGAAGAACAAAGCACTTTGTTTCTATCTGGGTCAAAATAAGGCCTCCTTTAGATGTGGCTCTCAAGTTCATCTAAGAGGTGGGTGTGGCTTAATAAGATGTAGACTCTGTTTATACTATGGTCACATCAGCAACATGTATCCTAATGATCTCCAATATAATTTTTTGGATGAATCTGGGCACACTTACAGAATGTGTCCATGGGCTTTGCACAACAGATCAGACTGCCCAAATCAGGATGATCTCCTGCAATGTGCTCAAAAAGAAACAGTAATTAAAACTAGAGCAGAGAATCACAAAAATCAGGAGGGGACAACCCCCTATATTCTCACCCCAGATACTACTACCCCAGAAAACAACTCTGGTGAATATTGCAGTCGCTGTCATTGAACTTGTCACAGTTTTAGTTTCTGTGAATGAAACTGAAGACCCTGTCCTGCCATACAAGGCTCAAACTACTACTGATGTTCCTCCAGAGACGGTTCCTGTGTCTTCTGAGGTTATAATACAAAGTTCTGATTCTGCACAGAACCAGGTGGCACTGGAGTCTCCTAAAGTATCAGAAACTGTAGAAGATTTAATGGCCCCACAAGTGCCTATGACAGTAGTCAGTAGCAGAAGATCTTTAAGACCTGGTCCTCCAAAGTCTAAAATGGGCAGGAGTGGTTCCTCCTCTTCAGATATAGCACTATCAAATATGTTTGAAGTTCTGTCTACAGTCAAATCCTTGGGCGGGCACTCAGAGAATGAGACAGGCTCAGAGTCTTCATCTACCATTTTGTCCCAGAAAGGCAAATCCTTTGAAGCTGAAGAAGACCCCTCATGGATCACCAGAACCAGGAAGCAAAAAATGAAGTCTTGGATGAAAATAAAAACATCTGAAAAATAATTAAATATGATATTAGTTTTTGCCCTTCTCACAAGCTGGCTTTTCGTGACCTCACTGGGGATAACTACTTTAAATATAAACAGTATTGAAAATCCTAAAAGAAAGTTATTAACAGTCTTTATTCCTAAAGACCTCCCCTATGATATTTTTATGCTGCAGGATACTCAGTTTAAGACCTTATCAGAAATTGGCTAAGCAAAAAAAATCCTGGGTGTGGGTGCCCATTTTCTGGTATTTTGGAGAAGACCTTTGTGATGGAATAATCCTTTTGTTTAAAGGTTATATTTATTGTCTTTTTCATGGGCAGGCCTTAATTCTAATTTAATTGTTGCCTTTCTTATAAATTTAATTAGCTTGATTTCTTCATTTTTATACGTAATTTATAACCAGTAGTGGAATTTTTTTTAAACCGTTTAAAGGCCTTATGTTTTATTCTTATCTGTTTTTTGATGGCTTTATTATACCACAGTGGACTAACACCTTTCTTGTTATATTTACTATTCATAGGTACATGTTGTTCTAATGCTTTAAAAAGAGTATCGGTGAACATAGTCCACATTTCCTCCACATCATGCCCAATAAGTAAATTATCCCATTGTAGTTTTTCCAATACATTTGATAGCTTGGTCCAATCAGTGTTTTTATAGTTATACTTAGATTCAATGCTAAGAAGTGCAAGGTAATGCACCTGGGAAACAAAAACCCAGGGGAAGAGTACACAATGGGGGGTGAGATACTAACAACAACAAAAATGGAAAGGGACCTGGGGGTAGTCATATCAGATGACCTAAAGGTGGGCAAGCAATGTGAGAGGGCAGCAAGGAGGGTTGGGGGATACTGGGATGCATAGGGAGAGGCATCACCAGTATAAAACAGGAAGTTATTATCCCTCTGTACAGACAGTTGGTGAGACCCATCTGGAGTACTCATGCAGTTCTGGAGACCCAATCTCCACAAGGACATAGACAGGATGGAGGCTGTCCAGAGGGGCACTAAATGGTGCAGGGTCTGCACTGGAAGACATATGAAGAGAGACTTAAGGAGCTGAATATGTATAGCCTCGAGGAAAGGAGGGAGAGGGGGACATGATAGAAACTTTCAAGTATCTCAAGGAATCAACAAAGTCCAAGAGGGTAGCATCTTTCAAAAAAAAGGTGTGCAAGAACAAGGGGGCACAATTTGAAGATAGAAGGGGCAGCTCAGAGGTAATTTAAGGAAGTATTTTTTCACAGAGAGGGTTGTGGATGCATGGAATGGCCTTCCGGAGGAGGTTGTGGAGTCAAAAACAGTGGTGGAATTCAAGCATGCATGGGACAGTCATAAGGCAATTCTAGAGGGTGGGGGTAGGAAGAAGTAGGCTGCTGGTTAACTAGGATCTGCAGCTTATCCATTAGGCAGGGAAATCGGCAGACTGGGTCGGCCAAGCAGTCCTTATCTGCCGTCAAAATCTATGTTTCTGTTTCTGTGTTTCTATTGAGGGTTTTAGTAGTATCAATATTTTTGTTCTGTAGGCTATTATGGTATATTGGGTCATGTTGTGATCACTAGTGCCTACTGGGGCAATAACTAAAGGATTCATAATACAGGCATTATAATTGGTTATTATTAGATCTAGAACATTTGCTTCTCTAGTTGGCTCTAGAATTAGTTGTTCACATCCACATGTTTTAATAGTATCAAGTAGATCTTTTTCAAACTCTGTTTGACCAGTCATTCTATTCCAGTTGATACCTAGGGCAGTAATGTCCCCAACCACTACTACATCACCTAACTCAGATGCCAGCTCGATTTCATTTAATAATCCATTGTTATAGCTGTTATCATTGTTTGGAGGCCTGTAGCAGATACCTAGAGCAAGTTTTGGTGAATCAATAGGTTTCAGGGTAATCATAAAGTTTCAGTAATGATACTGTGTTTTACATTCAGTTGTAATTCTGAGCACTGTAGGTCTGTTGTTACATAACAACAGACACCTCCACCCCGTCTGTTATTCCTATTGTTATAAAATAGCTGATATCCAGATATATTATTACACCAAGTCATGGAATCATCACACCATGTTTCTGTAACACATACAATGTCCACTTTATTTTCCTTCAGGATTATCCCTAATTCAGCTAATTTTGTTTGATTCAAGTTTCTTGCATTTAAGTTTAAGATTGTGAAGTTTTTGGATGTTTTATTATTATTGGTAATTTTAATGTTGCCCCTGCCCCCCTTATTCTTCAGTTTAAAGTGCGAACAATAATATCCTCAAAAGTCTTTCCTAACTTGAATGCACCTCTTTTACTCAGATGCAATCCATCCCAGCAAAAGGAGTTATTCTTATTAAAAATTTCCCAGTGCGTGACTGTAGAAAAACCCCTCTGAAGAGTCCACTTTCAAAGCCATTCATTAAAAGTTTTTATATGTTTCTCTTTTAGATAATTTGCTCTTGGGACAGGTAAGAGCTTGGAAAAATAGACTTCACAGTCTAAACTCTCAAGTGCATTGGCCAGAAGGATGAACTCTTCCTTCATTTTATCAAATGTCATTTTATGTATGTCATTAGTGTCGAAGTGGACTATGACCAGTGGGTTGGGACCAGTGTTTCTTATTATTTTTCTAGTTTCATTATGTATGTCCTTAACCCCAGCACCCCTGAATGATGAACAGGTAATATTTTGTTTGTCTGATCTGCAAACAATTTTCTCAGTATATTTAATGATTGAAGTCCCCTAGGATGAAATACTGTCTAGATTGTGTAGAGCTTCACTGGTGTCCATTTCAACAAGATTTACCTCGGAAATATCATTATGTTGTCCTATATACACTGCTCAAAAAGTCATTTTGGGAGGAGACTTCAACTGTGTTCTCTCCGCTGTAGACAGAGGAACTGGAACTAATCAATTGTGTTGTGATTCTAACTATCTACATAAAATGTGTACTGATGTGGGGTTGTTGGATGTGTAAACATTCCTCTGGTGGTTTTACTTACCACCAAAGTTCATTGGCTACATGAATTGATTTTATTTTTCCACAAAATAAGTTCAATTAATAAAGTTGATCTAGTGCCTATAGAAACTCATATCACACCTTAGGTTGCCATTTAGGCTCACCATGAGATATTATATTCAAGAAAAATATGGCGACTTTATAATAATCAACTTTAAGATATTAAGATGCGATCTGCCTTAAAAGGACTTTTTACTGCCAGGGAGTCAGTAATATGTCTTTATGAGACTCTGGGAGATTGGTGAGACGATACCAAACAAATAAGTAAAAAGTCTAATTGAAAATATGGCTAAAAAGAAAAAAAATCTGATTACTATATTTAAAATATCTAGATCTTAGAAAACATTTGCAGTGGCTGATTTCTCAAACTTAATCATCACAGAATTTCTGTTCTGACCAAATTAGTAAGGTCAAAGCTTAAATGAAAAGTGTACAATATGAGAGAGCTTCCTCCCTCCTTTTTGAACAAAGATTCAGTATCCGAGGGGTATTATTAAACACAGGTAATATGTTTGATGGCTGTAATAATAGAACTAATAGCAGAGTCCATACAACTCTTAAAATACAGAGGGTGTTTCTGTTTCCAGAAATACTACTATTTTAAATGTACTAACAAATCATTTATACTTCATATCCTCTGAGCATAATGACATGTCAGAAGCAGATATATTTAAGTATTTACAAGATACGATATTGATCACCCACCTTTGTGGAGAAGTTTAAAAAAGCATTTGTCAAGTGCCACAGGTGCAAAAACATATTTTGGACAGGATGTGAAAAATTACAGCTGTACTGTTCATGAGGAGGTGTGAAGAAATGGTAATGTTGAAAATCTGGGGTGAAATTTTAAAAAAGTGTTGAAGTTATAAGTGTGCGTAGAAACTGTGCAATGCACGTGTGTAATGCAGTCATTTTTTGGAATGTTTTCACCAAATTTTCAACATGGCCTTTTTGGGACCTCCCCTCATGAACAGTGGCACTGGAATTTGCTAGTTGATTTCACACAATGACCATGCCACAGGTGCAAAAACACATTTTGGGAAGGATGTAAAAAATGACAACTGTACTGTTCATAAGAGGGTGTGAAAAAATGGCAATGTTTGAAATTTGGAGGAAAAATCTTAACAATTGATGACTTTACGAGCGTGCATAGAAACTGCACAATGGACACTCACAATGCAGTCATTTGGGTTTTTTTTTTTACCCAATTTGCAACAAGGGCTTTTTGGGGTCCCACCTCATCAACAGTGGCACTGTCGTTTCATTTATTGGTCCTGAAAGGTGATTCCACACAGCGACTGTAAAATCACATTTCAGGACTGAGAAACAAAATGACAGTGACTTTGTTCATGAGCTGGGGCCCAAGAACCTCATGTTGAAAATTTGGGACCAAAATTCCAAAAAGTGGCTAAGATATCGACCTAAGTTGAAATCCCCCCATTGATTGCCATTATAGGGCTTACCATGATTTTCTTCAGTTTGTGGTTGGTTTTTGAAGAGTGCAGATGTGTTCCCGGTCCACAGAAGATTGCTGCTCCTGACCTCCAGAGGTAAAGATGGGTGAGGGGGGTGTGGGAAGGTGGGGCACCCAGAGGGATGGTGCAGGTTGAGGGAGGGGGGCCGGTGAGAACGACGAGGGACCATTTTCTTTTTTTTTTCTGGTTTAAAAAAAAAAAGAAGTTGGGATCTATTTTTTTTAAGGGTTAACTATTTATGGATTTCAGCAGACTGGGGTGGGCTCCCAGTGTGCCAGAGTACTTGGGGGGATTAATGCTGACCCAGGATTTGGCACCCCAAGTTCAGAGAATATAGGGGTGTGGAAGGAGCATCTGACACCAGGATTGGGCATCCTGGTGTCGGACACACCACAGTTAGTTTTTTGCACAATGGGATGGGCTCCCAGTGTGCCACACTAAAGGAGGAGGGGGTTGACATGGAGATTGAACACCCCAATGTCAGCAGGCAGGGGGATCTGCTAGCACAATCAATCACAATTACAGTAAAAGTACCTTTGGGCATTGACTACTCCTGGCCCATATGGTGCTTAGGCTGTGGCCTACTCCACACTGGTGAGAGAAAATGAGGAAATGGAAACAGCGGGATGTGGAGGAGGCAGGCATGGAAAGTGCCTCCTCTCTCCTTTCAGGAATGGACTGGTGGGGTGGCGAGAGGGGGGGCAGAGACATCACTGTGCAAACAGCTGTTTGCTCTGTGGTGACCTGCAGATGAAAGGAAAAATCCAGCCACATGATTGGTGCAGTTTTTTCTTTTCAAGTGCAGACTACTTCAGGCGAAACAACGTCAGGACCAGCCTGGCTGATGATTGCTGTGATACTGTCGAGCCCCATGCAGAGCACTCTGTATTGGACAGACAGTGTCACACCCCTCAAAAGTCACTATTCCAAGGAGTTCGCAGCGCACGTGCAAACTCAGATAAAGAATTGACTCAGTCGGTCACAATTTCAGAAGTTCAACAAGCAATCTCCTCCTTTTCATGCAACTTCTAAATTTGATAAAACTTTTACTGAGGATATAGCTCTGGCACTAGTTAATGCTTTTGATTTTTGGTTGCAACAGACAAACTTTAACTCTGACTTTGGCACAAAGGGGATGCTAATTGGAGACCAATATGTCTTCCAAATTAAGACTAAATCTTAGATCTTGACTAAAATATTATGTAACAGGCTGGTTAAGGCTGCAATACATCTTAAAACCCAATATCAGACCTGCAATATTCCAGCAAGATATACCGGAATGTGTGATACTGTCTTACCAGCCAGATAAATTGTAGAAAAGGCAAATGCAAATAGACTGCAAGTTTCCTTTTTATTCAGCATTGATCAAACTAAATAAAGCATTTGGTAAAGTGTTGCATATATTCCTTTTTTGGAATTACAGTATTATGGACAGGGCCCCATATTTACCGTGATTCCATGACCATGGCAATGTCCACAGAAACCATGGCTGACCATGAAAAT
Organism: Neoceratodus forsteri; assembly: GCA_016271365.2. Lineage (NCBI taxonomy): Eukaryota > Metazoa > Chordata > Ceratodontiformes > Ceratodontidae > Neoceratodus > Neoceratodus forsteri. Next base: position 1,272,902,812 of record CM057453.1, read on the forward strand.
TGGTGCCTGCCACAGAAAGCCACAGAAATTCTGAAAATCAGCCACAGAATTTGTATGTTATCCACAGTATATAAATAAGTTACAATATGGCTTGCAATCACCTCCATTTATGAACCCCCACACTATTAGTCAGTATCTTTGCTCAGTATATTTGTGTCCTCCGGATCACAGAAAACCAGAACTGGGCTAAATAAATTCTTTATTCTCTATCTTTGTGTCCCCCTCCTGATCTGATGCACCACAGCTGAAAGTATTGCAAGTCTGGGAGTCAGCTTCAGCATGTGGGCATACACTATAGGGAGAACTCCAAAAGTCACACTACAGATATTAATGAATAACTGGTGGTCTGCCTTTCATTAATGTGTTTTTGTAGGCTAACTTTGTGACTGACGGTCTAACACAGTAACCCAGAAATGTAGTGCTCATGCAGCAGATGTTTTGCAAGGCTCACATAATTAAGGGCACACTAGAAATACATTACAGTTCCTATTCCTTCCCTTCGATTTTGCATGCTAATTTTGTGACTGACATACACTGCACACAGAAACACAGCACACACAAAAGCGACTGTTCAGGCAGAAATATTTACAGGGCTACTATACAAATTCATTAATTTAAATTGCCATAAGAAATATATGCGCATTATGGGCAGAGGGAGAGTAACTGGAGATTAAGGGCTGTACAGTACAAGTCCTTAAGACTTTTGGTGTGTGTGCATTAGTTTTGAACATTGCAAGAATGTGAAAGCTAATTATGGGCAGAGGGAGAGCAACTGGGGGATTGTTGCATAGATTTTATACTGTATACTTCTGCATGGATAAACACAGAGGCCCAGATATTCAAAGAGGTTGCACCATAGCAACCCCGCATTGAGCCCCGGTGGGATATTGAAAAGGCTGCCCAGTGCAGCACAACTCTAGATGATTCATTCACATATTTGGGACTGTCTAGTATAGTATGCCCTGCAAGCCCATTGGTCTGGCCAGGTAATCAATGGCCACGCCCATACCGGTACCTGTCATTTGGTGGGCAGCTTACAGTATGCAGAGGATGCTGCCACCCGCCAATGACAGAGTGGGGAGCAGGTGGGCAAGAGGTCCTGTGTGGGTGGGAGGGTGGGGTGCCACTGAATCACCAAGAACATAGGTGTGGGCTATTTACCATGATCAGGGACTCGGCGGGGGTCCACTAGACTACCAGGGAATGTAGTAATGTACATTTACTGCTATTGCAGCAATGGGTGGGGGGGTTCCACTAGACCACCAGGGATGGTCATCATAACATGTATCAGGGAATCGGGTGGGAGGGGGGACCACTAGACAACCAGGGATGGTCATGTATAATATATGTCAGGGACTGGAGGGCCACTAGACTACCAGGGTTTTCCTTTCATTCATATACCATGTGATCACAGCTATGAGGTGGGGGATGCCCAGGGATTCCCACAGCACATGTCATGCTGTGCGGGGCACCAGCCACAAGTCACTGGGCTGCCCTGCGCAAGGCATGCAAATGGGGCCATAATGACATGCAAATGGCTCCATTTGTGTCTTGCATATATTATGGCCTCATTTGCATGCCCCCTGCTGAATATCATGGATGATGCACCTAGCACAACTGCACTTGTGTTGGTGCATCCCCGTGCTCGCTAGCCATGGTTTCACTGGCACAGTGCCACTTTGCCATGTGCAGCATGTGCAGTGGCCCTGCCATATTTAATGGTGCTGCGGCAGGGCGCATCCCCATTGAATATCACCTGGACCTGGCCCCAGTGCATCATAGTTGTGCTGCACCCAGGCTTGTGCCACTGCCTGGCGCAATCTGAATATCCAGCCCGGAATGTGAATGGTTGTGCGCAAAGTGCATTGTGGGCAGAGGGAAAATAACGGCTGGTTTTCCTGGCAGACACAAGAAGCTGCAACATTGCAAGAATGTGAACAAAAGTACAAAAACATACTTTTACATAGTACCCCTGTATCCTTTTGCAGAGCGTGTGTTGCAGTAGTAGTAAACATAGAGTGGTTTAGGTGTTTAGAAGGTTTGCTTCATGAGTGCAGTTTTACTTGTGTTCATATTACTTTGCTGTTATTCTTACATTGATGTTTTTTGTGGTTTTGACATGACACCCCACTCCCCACTGGATCTGTGCATTAGTTGAGTGCCCTATTTCCTTGCTATGCAATACCGTCTGTGCACTTTCTCATTTAGGCATAAGTCACTTGTACGATCTGTTAGATTCTACCATTCTAGGAATGTAGGACTCACAGGTAATCCAGTTGTTCTAAATAAACACCAAATGTTTTTCTGTATTTTTTATTGCTCATATTTGGTAGCAAAACCAGAGTTCATTGAATCCAATGTTTTCTTATTTGTGCTTTATTAATATGTGAGATTTATTTTTTTCTAAATATTTGTTTTTGAATGTATAAAACCTTATAGAGAGAACTTTTGTATGTAGTACTGTACAGACTGTTGTCCTGTTTGTTATCCTCTAATACTCTCTTAATAAATCAAGTATAAAAAGAGAACGACAAAAAACTTTGGGGGTGAGGATCTGGCTCTGAGGACAACTACTGCAGGAATACTGCCAAACAAAACAAGCATTTGTCAATACCAAATGTTTGCTTGCTTGATTTGCAGTGCAGTTGTTTGGTATAATATGTATTGGAACAGTTTTTTTTTCTTTTACAGTCCGGTTTGCACATCTAGAGGTCTTGTAAGGCAGCACATTGAGTGTCAAATGAACAAAGAAACCGCACAACACAAAGGTATCAGATGCTGTTTTTATACAACTAGAATATAAAAACAAACAGAGAGACACACAAGTTTTTTGTACTTAACCCTGAAAAGACACCACACTTATAACTTTGGTCACTTTTTAACATTTTTAACCCAAATCTTCAGCCCGGTCATTTTTCCCATATCCTGGCCAAAACAGCGATTTTGCACTTGTGACACAAAATTACATTTAATCCAATACTTTATAAATGACTCCTGCCATGCTCAGAAGGAGGGGTCATAAAAATAATTTTTTTAAATTATGAGGTTAGTTTTTATAAAAAAAATGCATTATTTATAAAAATTTGTGGGTCTATTTTGTGAAAAAGTTGTTTTGTGTGTTCTCCCATCCTATTTGCCATATCCATTGCCATGGACACGGTGTCCAGATGCTGCAACATGGCAGTACATTGCTGCCGCAGAATTGCCACAGAAATTACAAAACATTGACACTGAAGTTCTGCAGCAAATGGTAACACTGCTGCAGAAGTTGGTCCCAAAGTGCCGCAGAAAAATCAGGGCATTGTTTATAGAATTTCTCCAGCTGTTATTGAGTGGCTTAAAGTTTTATATTTTTCCATAGCTGTTCTTCCAGATGTTAATGATCAGTTGGGTAACACAGTTATTTTGACTTGTGGGGTTCAACAAGACAATCATCTTAGCCCTCTGATCCATGTTTTTAGCCTAGATCAGGTTCTGCAACAAATTTTGTGGAATCTATTAGTTAAGTGTCTAGTGCCATATCCGGTGGGACAATAGTATCTGTCTTTGCAAATGATGTCTGCATTTATCTTTCAATGATCTTCTTTGAATAAAAAAAAAATTCACTACTCTTTTAGAGAAGTCCCATGTGATCTTTAATGTCCACCTGAGCAATCATCAGAACAGGCAAATGGGACCTCAATTTAACATTTCATCTGAAGGATTGAACATTCTGACAGTGCAGCATCCTCTTAGTATTGAACTTGAGTGTCAGCATTTCTGGTATGATCCCAATCCTGGTTTGGACAAGAACCCATGACTTTCTGGCCCAAAGGTGGCTGTGCTATTAACTGAGTCACGCTAGCACCTTATATTTTTGTATGCCTCTTTTTGGAAACTTATATGTTATTACATCTGCTTTTGCTTAAGGTTAGAAAAAAATCTCAGGAATTGATAAGAAATGCTGAATCATTAACAGCAGCATGGAATTGAGAAAAATCATTTATTTAAACCCTCAAACAGATTTCAAAAGCATTGCCCTCACTGGGTAAACGAAAGTATCCAGTAAAATAGACAACTGAAGAATCATAATAGTAACATATGTATTGTAATATATGGGTGGTTATTTTTTTCCATAGATGTTAGTGACATCAGAAACTTGTAATACCATTGCTCTGACATCAGGTCAATGACATTATGAGATATAATATTCAAAGAGTTCCATTTATAATACAAAATAAAAGGCACAGTAAGAAACCATCAGTAACCAGTTTATAATTCCCTCTTAGGATTCCAGTGACATCCTAAACCACTCAAGCATTGCTCTCATAGCTTATGTTGTCACCTGCAGTCCTGCATCCCTTGATAGAATTACAGTCTTGTCACTGATGATTTCCTGTCTATTATTCTATTTAACATATTCATTAGTACTCAGCCTGACACACTGAAGAGAATGCCATTGTACAAGTTAAACAGCCCTCTTATTGTAACATGTCCTCTTGGTAAAGGAGATATGAAATAAAGCCACATCAAATGCTCTGCTGTGCCTACTTCCACCAAGTAAGAAGACTAATTAGCCCATCTTATTTCTGGCAAATGAGTGTACTGTGAATCCTTTCACCCGAGCTGGCCCTTTCAGCAGCAACAAACAAGAAGGTGGAATGCAAAAATGATAAGTCAGACATTCCTGGAAGTTTGTATTTGCAGTTCAATGAAAGGTATGCAGTGAGCAATCAGTAGTAACGTTCAAAGGGATGGTGCCTATACATAACATGTTGATAAATGTTAGCTTGGAGAGAATTAGCAATCACTATGTGGTGTGTGTGTGTGTGTGTGTGTGTGTGTGTAAAACAAAGAGATGGGGAGGCATAGAGTAAATCAGAGTTTACATGACTAAAATACTGAAAGTGAATGTGTGGTTCTGTGAGTTAGAATGATTGTGTTGCATTTGTTGGAGGCTAATCTAGTGTACATGTGCTTGTTTAGAACAAAGAGAGAGCGAGAGATAGAGAATATTATACTTTTACACACACACACACAACACATATGGCTGACATAGATCTTTTGTATTGAATGTATTTTGCCCCTTTATGGTATCAGTCTCACGTTCCTTTTACCATAGTCAGAAATAACTTTAGTTGTCTAGTTTGAGTTACCATAGTTTTGGATGTGCCATTAGCTACTGCAGTTGAGAAGAGGGGAGAAGCTCAGGAGAGGATTGCTTGGCACAGGAGATAGTTCATCAACATAAAAATGGTTTGCCTGTGCAGATGTCCCTTAGACAAGAGCTCAGACCTTGACTTGTGTAATCTACTGAAAAGCTCAACTGAACAAGATCATGCCCTCAAAGCTATGGTGGAGGAGTCCCATAAATTATATAAGTTATATTTTTCCTCGACATGCAAAAGCTTAAGGCCAGAAGCCCGAGGCTAAAAATCCAAACAGTGGGGTATAGATTTTTTTTTTTATGTTTTCAGGGGCTTCACCCCCTGCACCCCTAATGCAGGGGGCTTTGCCCCCCCCCAACAACCCCTTATTTAATATACAAACTCCGCCATGGGTAAATACCGAGTGTTGGGATTTCGAGTTTCCGGATATCAGTCTCGGAATCCTGACACTCAGTATTGTGGGTTTCGGTTCTTCGTAATACTCCCGTTCCTAAAAACATGCAGAGCTGCTGGAGACATGAATTACTTTATTCAGTTTTTATACATATTCGTACTGCATCTTGGAGTGAAGACAGAACTGAATGAATTGGTCAGTTCTTTTAACATGCTTGATGTCTTGGAGTGCATCCCTGTGGCTGTGTGCCTTCCTCTGAAAATGTTGTGAAATAAGAAGAGATACTATAGTTATAAATGGTCAGGTGAAGTATTGTATCCAACTGTCATCAAAATGACTGACCCATATTCCAGGTTTCACATAAGATTCCTGCATCCTCCACAGGATTCAGCTCTGTCAACTGATGATGTACACTTCCGTTTTCAGTAGCTGGGAGCAGGTTGATAATATTTGCAACTTTTCCGAGTTGACTTTTCCTTTGTACAATCCATACAGATTTGTAACTAAATAATGAACATTTTCATGACATAGAAAGTGTAGGTTTGATGTGAATTTTAAACATGGCAAATGTTTATATAACCTACATTTTATACCAACACTTGTGATATCATCAATATGTTATGTCCGATCTTTAAAAATAAATGAGCATGAATTTCAAAGGAGGTTCCTGTGCACTCTGTCACACATGAATCTGGGCACTCAAAAATGCTTAGTAACCAGACAAAAAGTAATACTCAAAGAACTACTGTAACTCACTGAAGGGACCACATGACAATTTCTGACACTGTTAATATTTTAACCCTTGCATGGTCGCGGACTGATATGCCAGTCCAAAATTCCTATACGTTCTAATTCTGTCTGCAACCTAAGGGTTAACATACCAAATCAATAGAATTTCAGCTTATGATGGTTCTTCAGTGGCTGAAAAAGCTTCACTCCTGCCATCTGATTTTAATCTACCCACTACACTTGATTCTGGAAGGATTATACTTGAGCTAAAACTTGCTGCTCTGCTCTGGTGGGGTACAATAAAAGTAATGGCCACTGGAAAGTGATATCTTCTCCTTGTTCAGCTCAAGCAGAGTTCCATGTAATGGCCACTGAAGAATGGCATCTACTCTGTGTAAAACCAAAATCCTCTAAAGAGTGACACCTCCATCCTGCCCTACCCTGCTGTGGTGAGGCTTCAAATTCACTCAACTTGATTCTGTATCCTATCTCATGTAGAGTGGCTACTATGTCTCCAAGGCTGTCGCTCCACTGGAAAACAGAAAAATTAAAAAATCTCAGGCAAGAGATATGAATCAAAATGTAAATATAGAAGATGAAGAGGTCTTCTGCCCCCTTAAGGGACAAAAAAATATTGTAGCTGCATTAGACCCAGCAGCATGTTAGTACACATAGGAAAATCTACAGCTCCAGCAGGGGTCCCAATGGACATGTATAGTCCGGTGATCTGTCTAGGGCACACTGACAAATGACAGTATATCAAAATTTAATATGCATTCTAGTGCTATATATATTACAATACAATGACCTCTCTTGCAAGGCAAGATTGTATTTTATGAATTGTTTTCTATATTCCTACCTTTTGCTTTTTAATTACCAATAGACATTTGCCCCAAAACAGAGCTTGAACCTTGACTTTCATTAGCATCTGTTGTTTGTCTGCATGTGAACTCATAACCATCTTCTACTGTACTTGTGGCATTTATATCCTTTCTACAGACACAGATTAAGAAACAGATTATGATGTTATCGACAGAGGAACAGAGGTGTAGAATGCCAAGCAGCAGGAGCTCAACAAAGTGAAATGCAAACAATGTGTAGTGCTAAAGCACAGACTCAGGAACCAGAACAAGCAAAGTACAAAAAGTAGCAAACTCAGGAAAAATAATGCAGCAAATTTATTAGAAAATAGCAGCAAGAGAATACACATACAGGCAACCCAGGCAGTGTGTGTACCTAATGCTTCATCAGGGGATGTGGTTTGCTGCAGAAAACCCACTATAAATAAATAAGTTATAAAAGTTCATAACCTAATACTGTAACTAAGTTCTATTATAAGAAAACACCTGACTGAGATTACCAATTTATTTCTAAAGTCCCAAAACAAAAATATATGGTTAATGTGGCAAGCTTAAAGAAGACAGAAGCCACACGCAGTAAACTATGACATTCCCAAAACCTGTGTAATGAGGAAACAAAAATGATAAAGCACCTCTGGTGAACAAATAATGAAAATAATGAAAGAAGGGAGGTGTTAAGGAAGAAGGCAAGAAATTAAAACAGCAGTATTTGTTAGTCAGCAAAAAATTTCATCACATAGTTTTTTAGCAAAATATATTTCTGATAGATTTAGAGTTATCCTCAGTGTGTTTGTAATTTTCTTAGGTATTTTTAAAACAGATTTTATAGCTATTTTTTTTATTACTAACTTCCATTATTAAAGATAGCTGCCACTAACAATTTTTGAAAATACAGTTTTGTTGAGGTTACCTGTTGAATGGATATACAAGGCACAGGTTCCATGTCATAATGGTGATCACCAAATAGCAATCACCATTAGGGCACGTGTACATTGCCAAAAAAACAAAATGGCAATATATACTCCCAATGAGGCAACACTGGTGAAAAAACACATTTTATATGTTATTTATGCTGGGGCTTTGCCCTCCCCCCCCCCACACATCCCTTAAAAATGATTCCCAACTCCAGGGGGGTGCATGTCAGGGAGGGGGAATCCTTTTAAAAAAAAATTAACTCCTGCCCACAAACAAAAAAATATCGTGCTCCTCCCCGGCCCGAACCCTGCACCCTCCACACTGTAGCCAGCCAACCTCACTACCACACCACATAGCCAGCTCGGCAGCCTCTTACCACACTACCTCCCACATACCTTCCCTTTCCTTCCATTTCCCATCCTGTTCTTCCGGTCGCCTTATTCTTCGCCCGTCACGATCCTTTCAGGGTCACTCTCATAATGAGTGCTGAACTTGAGTCGCTCATATGCAAGTCGCTTCAAGTTCAGTTGCTGTTTTGATGGCTTACTTTAGGCACTTATTGTATTAGGATAGTGTTACCACATGTTTCTGATGGTAAACAGCACAGCACTGTAACAACATATTACATTTTTTCATGGTGGGCATGTCACAGGATTAGGAACTTTTAAAAACATCAAAATCCCATATCTGAGTTATGGAGTGAAAGAAAACAAAAAGAAAAACAGGTATGCTGATATTTTTGCCAGGAACTGCCAAACAATTGTTGCGAAAAACTACATGGAGACTATCAAATACTGCTACTTTAAAAGTGTAACTATCATAAAACTACTTATTTTCCTGTTTGTTTCAAGCTTGGATGCTACTGGATGTGCTAGCAAAAATTAATTGTTGCATGTTACAGCTTGTAGTATGGTATAGCGAATGATGGAGAAAGGAAAGCATGCTGCACAGTTTTATCATTGTAGGAGACAGGGGCCTGAATTTTCAAACAGCGGAGTACCACACAACTGCAGTTTGCATCAATATTGTGATGTAAATAGCTGCTGCATCTGTATCAGGATGTAATGCAACTATCAAAGAATGGTTGCATCACTATCTGCTGCATATGTGTTTGCATCACTGTTGTGCAACATTTACATCAGAAAAATGACTTACACCACTCTTCAAAACTTCCATCAACTATCTGCATCACAATTATGATGCAACCGCTAGACCACTAAAAAGTGGTCTAATTCATATGGCTGGTGTACATGCATTAAAGCTGACCCCACCCCCACCCACCTCAATGGGATTACAGTGATAGGAGACATGAGAAAGAGAGAGAGAGAGAGAGAGAGAGAGAGAGAAAGAGAGACACAGAGCAGGAAATAGTTGCATCACAAGTTAATATAGATAGAGCACACATACACACGAAGAACACCACACAAAAACCAACTGAACACACACACACACACACAAACACACTGGCTGTACAATGTGCTGGTGTGCATGTGCATGGACCAGTGCTAGCCACGCCTGAGTTACAGAATGTCACATTGTGTTCTATTGCTCCATCTCCCTAGTGTTTGCTTCCAGCAGTGCAGTGCATCAAGTTCAAGTGTGGTGTTCATGAGCTCAGCATTCCTACTGGTATATAATAATAATAATACTAATAATAATATTTATTTATACTGCACCTTTCCAATACCAAGGCACTTTAACACACAATTTCAAATAAAAACAATATATTAAAACAATAATGACAGGTAAAATATTCACAAAGTGCAAATTCGCAGAATTTGTAAGGTTTTGACCTGTGACGCTACCATTTTTCAACAAATTGACAAGAATTCACAGGCAAAGTTGACACTTTTCTGAAAAAATGGCCACTTTGGAGTAAAAACTTTGTAGTTTCAGTGAAGCTGAAGTTCCTAGGGTTTGCAGAAACTTTATGAAGCCTTCATAAAGGTGAATTTTAGCCATTTTGCAGCCATTTCTAAGGCAACATTTATATTTACAACATCTCTACTTGTGTAGTTCCACCCTCAGCCTGGAAATCTCATGTACAACTGCCTCATTTGGAACATCCACTGAAGTTGAACAGGTGGTGGACTGCACTACCTCCACTGTGTCCTGCATTGTTCTTCACCTACATGACATGTGGGATGACAGTGCACATGTGGCATGGGTGTCTGCTGGGGGGGGGGGGGGGTGGATATCACCATGTAGTGCTGGCTGGCAAGTCTTACAAAAATGTGGCCTAACCATTAGTGTTCTCAGTCTGAAACTGTATATTTCTGTGGTTGTGATGGTCATGTGGCACACTCCAGCACACCAGCAACACCATCCACTGGCTCCCTCAACATTACTAGATCAGTACATTGTCCATGACAGTAACTAACAAACCAATGATGCCCAAGACACAGCTTTATTCATTCAGTCATTATAGCCTATCTCCAGAGCAGTGTGCACATGCACCAACATGGCCATCTCCTGTGTTTTAAACATGCCCCATCACATCCTTTAGAAGTAATGAACTGCCAACATGAGATGGCATGAGTGGTCTCCCATCGGCATGTCTTCTTGAGCTCCCCTCTCTGTCACTCTCACTCACTGTCACTTGTTCTACTCTCTGACATCCCAGTGCCCTTTTCACAATATATGCCTGCATTACAAATTTGCATTATGTCATTCATGATGCAAGTATGAAAATATGACACAGATATTTTGCCTCATCATCGAGATGCAATTTTACACATATTCATGTAGCTGCATCATTTTTGGGCACCTTTCAAAAATCCCACCGAGTGCTTCAGTTGATGTCTGAGAGACAGTGCCTTTGGTAACAGTATTTTGCTGCTTTTTGTGCTTTTAAGGGCTTTTGGTACCCCCCCATTGCCAAAACCAGTAGTAGAGGAAAGCAGGCATCTGCATTGTTGGAGCACCACATTGGTGAGGTCAGGAGAGCAGAAGGAAATCTACTGAATACCACACTTAAACGTATTATGAATACAAAAATGTACCAGTCCAGTCTGTAAGCACTGAAGGGAGGGAAGGAAGGGGGCAAGGAGTCAATGCACCAGTGGTATTTGCAATTGGGTAGCAATCAAGGACTATATGAAGGAGCACCATACGGCTTGGCCTCTGGTGAAGTACAGTACAGTTTTTAACTTAGAACTTCTAAAAACAGCTTAAATACTACTGGAGACTCTGTGAGTGAATCACTGGGAGTGACTATGAATGAATCTATTACAGTAGAAGCCACTTTAATGGGATGGCTGGTGGAAAGCGGATCATCATGTTTAAGCAGGCGTCTTTGCAAAATGAAGTTGCCTTTTTTTTTGTTTGTTTTTTTTTTTTTTTGCTTTGAAGGTGGCTGAATGAGGTTGTACTGTATTGACTGCCTATTATGACTAACAGAGAGTTTTGGCAAATGCAGGTCATGAAAAATCTGCTCAAGTGCTTAGTGTTTGTTGTATTTTTTTTAATGCTTGTGTTTTTAAATCTTGTGTTTGTGCTTTGTGCTTACTTTCTTTAACTGTTAATTACAGTACAGTATTTAATTGATTCAATGCACAGAATAGACTTTTATTTCACCTTTCATCAAGATAGATGCACTCTTGGTGAGGCACGAGAAGGATGACTGGGCTTCAGCAATTAAGTCTTCTGGCATTACCAATGATGTAGAAGTCACCGTTGTTACTGGCTAGAAAAAGTCAATGATTGTTCTTTGCCATCTTTCCTTAACAGCATGAGTCTGCATGGTGAGTCAGAATTAAAAAAGCAGTTGCCAGGTAGATGTCTGCCCATGTTGCTTACAGCATTGTATAGTGGACTGCAGACCTATTAGAGCCTCCAAGGTTGACACAGATTGTGCTTCTTAAAGACTGTCACCATCTGAGGTGTCATCATTATCTGTGTCTGACCCTTGTGATCCCTTGACCACAGAATTCACCAGTTCCTCATCTGTCACTGTCTTTACTCACCCTCTTTCTCTTTCGGATGGGGTTGGAGTTAGCATACTACTCAGCAAGGATTGCTTCACTGTTTTTGCTGATTCTACCAGCCTGACTTTTGGAAATTTTAAACTCTGCTGCCACAGATGATAGTGAGGCAATTGGATTGTTCCACACATCAATCACCTGAACACGATTAGCCAAAGTGAGCTTGTCTCTTGGAAGAGACATACCAAAGCACTATCAGCCCCGTCAACAAGCTCAGCAGGCAACAGCTACAGATACACTGTTCAGGTGATTTTAAATGATCTGCAGCCGATTGAAGATGCTGGCAAAGGTCACAGGAATTGTCTGAATCAACTGCAAATCTGCCATCAGATGTCCCAATAAAGCAAAATTCTACTGTAGAGGTGTGCTGACTAAACATAATGAGAAGCAGGAGTCATCACTGGGGAAAATCAGTTCCAGCACAGATGTCCCATTTAAGCAGTCATCCCACTTAAGTGCATCCCACTTAGATGGCTTGTACTGTATCCTCTATTAATACTGTGCATCTTTACAATGAAGTGTGGTTCTACAGGGTAAAAATATGTTGTTGAGCAATACAGTATTGTATTACAATTTTTATTGAAAATGTATTTTTGTGGGGAGACAGAGATCCACTGCTCCCAGTTTCATAAGGTCAGCAAGTTGCTAACAAAGAAGAAGAAGAAGAGGAAGAAGAGAAAGAGTTAGCATTTATATAGCATGTTTCATACACAGTGTTATTTATTTATTTGAAAATTGGTAACCAGGAGTGACACACTGTGCCAAAGCTCATCTCCAGGTGCAACAAGCAGAGGAGCAGAGGAAGAACAGCAGCACAATACATAAAAGTAAAACATTAGAACAACAATTTGTAAAAAAATCGATACATAAATAGAATAAATACAAAACAATTGCATGTACAGAGAATAAAGTGTGATACAGCACAATGTTAATGCCTAGCAAGAGCATATTCAGAAGTGGCAGAAATACTTGGTGAACAAGAGCAATTCTGACAACAGGCAGTAGACCTGAGGAGTGAGTTAATTGCCCAGCCTCATAATGGATGGGGAAAACTGTAGTGGTGTGGAAGTGAAACCAAGGCAGGAGCAGGGACCCAGCCAGCTGCTGACCAGGATGGGTAGGGCTTCACCATGGTGGTATCATGAGGAAGGGTAACAGGAACAGGTGGTGAGTGGTTGATTTTCAACTGGTACCTGAGGGAGCCAGGGGATGCAGAGAGATGGAGGGAGGAGGGGTGTTGTCCCAGAGTGAGGGAAGTCGATAGGAGAAGGCAAGTTGTCCAACAAAGGAGCAGGGCTGAGGAGTGGCAAAAGTGCAATGGTCTCTAGAAGGAGGGAATAAGAAGTAGGTCATAGTTGGGAGAGGAGAGAGTAGAGGTAAGAGGTAACGGAATAAACCAGTACTTGGATATTTATTTATTTATTTGAAAAGTTTCACCAGGAAAGGCATACTGAGCTACAATAGCTTGTTTCCAGATGCATTCTGGGGGAGAGGGGAAAGGGGATACATTTGAATGAGAGATCAAAGCAAAATATATGTAGGTTTAAGCCAGTACATAGAAACTAATACATTTAAACTATGGCAAACATTTCTGAGGTAAAGGTAGGCAGCATATTGCATCAAGGAACAGATTATGTACATACATGCATTATACATATTATAAACAAACATACCTACATATATATATATATATGTAAAATGGGTTTGAAAAAAGAAGCTAATCAGTTGGTGAAAGACCGTCAGGTGACCATGCGTACATCAGAGCGTGACTGCACACCTGCACTCCCCCCCCCAAAACAATTTTGACATTTTATAAGATAGATAAACCACTCTGAGGTGTGCAGTTGTGCTCTGATATATGCACTCTTTGGGTGGTTGACGCACACCAAGGCATGCATATATCAGAGCATGACCGCACTCCTCAGAGTGGTTCATCATAAAAATTAATATCTCAGCCAGGTCATGGAGATAGCAATGATATCTTCACATGTGAAGATATCACTGATATCTTCATGTTCCTGTACATCATCCAAATGAAACTGAAACAGTTTGCCAATCCCTTCATCTGACCACTCGTAAACACTTTTTTCTTTTCATGCCATCCCTCCACGGTGCTCAGTACTATTTCCCACAAATAAAAAGAACATCCCATAAACTTCTACAGGTCACAAAACTTCCCCATTTCCTTCTGCTTCATCCTGCTAATATTTTTAAAGAAATACAAAAAAAAATCTTATGTTGTTCATCCTACCATCCCCCCCCTCCCATGAGTTCCTGGACCAGCTACACTTTCGCTTTCTGCTGTTAATCTGTAGCATGATCGAGCACTTTTAGCATAGTGAACTAAGCAGCTGCTGCAAATTTAAAATAAAAACTGTCCCAGGGGATGTTAGATTTATTTATTTATTTATTTATTTAAGTGTTTAACCAGGAAAGCATACTGAGCAGGGGTTGCTCGATTCCAGATGCATCCTGGGGGATAAGTCCTGACAATTGCATTCAGTACAGTACATATGGAGGCAAACCTGGGCCATTAAACAGAAGTGCAAAAGTGATACACATACATGGTTGAGGCAGGTGACAACAAGACAGCCTGAAGAGAATAACAAACTGGTTTACCAACACGGTGACTAAGTGTGCGAAACTCCCAAAAACCAGCATTAGTAGGTACAAGTGAAAGCTAGCTAAAGCAGGTGCAGTTGGTAGAGAAGTGATCGCTGAGGAGGAGGTTAAGGTGATGGGAGTTTGTGGAGTGTCTAATGTCGGCAGGCAAGGCATTCCAGAGCTTGGGTATGCGGTACTTGAAAGCAGCTTGACCTTTGGTTGTGCTCATGAAAGGGATGTGGAGGAGCCTGGAGTCCATGCTTCTGAGGGAGTAGGCAGGTGGAGGTTGTGTTGAGAGGGCAGATTTGAGGTAAGGGGGAAGGGACTGGGACCAGAATTTGGCTGCGGTCCTAGCGCAGTGGATCTGTCTACAGGACTCGAGGGATGGAAGGGCTAGGGTGCTGTATAAGATGCAGTGGTGAGTCATTTGTGGGCAGTCAAGAATAAGGCA
This sequence comes from Neoceratodus forsteri, assembly GCA_016271365.2. Lineage (NCBI taxonomy): Eukaryota > Metazoa > Chordata > Ceratodontiformes > Ceratodontidae > Neoceratodus > Neoceratodus forsteri. The sequence continues at coordinate 1,272,917,895 of CM057453.1, forward strand.
ACAGAAGGAATGGAAGAGAGTATCCAGGCTGGCTAAGGAGGTGGCGGGAGCAGAGCCACAGACTACGTCTCTAAAGTCGAGTAGTGGGAGAATCATCTTTTGGACAATTTCCCTCCAGGCTGGTGTTGAGATACTACCCTTGTTGCAGAATAGGGCACCTAGTTTAGGGAGCAGTTTCTTGTGGATGGAATCTATATGGGTGGAGAAATCTAGGTGCTGATCAAGCCAAACACCTAGGTATCTGAAGGAGGTGCACACTTCCAGGGGTGTACCGTCCAAAGTTTGGAAAAAGGGGCAAGTGGCTTGGCGGGAGAGCCTTGCCTGTGAGCCGAAGGTAAGCAAAATGGTTTTCTTGGGGTTTAGGAACAGCTGGTTGGAGGAGAACCAGGGCTGGATAGTGTTGAAATCCTGTTGGAGTACGTTAGCCACTTCCCCAGCGGAGGGGCCGGGGGCATACAGTACTGTGTCGTCTGCATACATGTAGATGGTTGAGTCTAGGCAGGCTGATGGTAGGTCATTTAAGAATATGAAGAAGAGTAGCGGACCCAGGATGGAGCCTTGGGGGACATCAGCAGTTACTGGTAAGAGACTAGAGATGTGGGTGCCGATTCTTACAGATTGGTACCTACCTACCAGGTAGGCATGAAACCAGCTGTAGGCAGTGCTGGAGAGGCCAGCAGCCTTTAGTTTAGATAGTAGAAGAGAGTGTCCATGCAGGTGTGTATGGCATCAGTGAGCTTTAGTAGGGAGGTAATAGTTGAGTGTAATTTGTGAAAGCCTGATTGGTAGGGGGTGAAGAAGGAGGAGGAGTCTAAATAGGAGGGGAGTTGTGTAAGAATAAGACGTTCATGCAGTTTAGCCAGGATCTGATCCCTTTTGTAAAAATGAAACTGTGCTTCAGTTAAAAAATACTGCTGGCAATGGGAAGAGAGAAGTGAAAGTGAGTCTCAGCTTCACTGAACACATCACGAGTCCAAGCGACTGTTGCTATAGCAACACTCGCTCGGGCTCCCAATGTCTTCAATGAAGCTGTGAGTCGCTTACACTTCTCTTCCTGCTCTCGGCAACACTTCTTTAACCAAACCAGACATACTGTATATTTCAACAAAAGGCAACATAGCTAACTTCCACCGCAACAGTTCTTATTTTAAATATGCAGCAGCGCCTTACTTTATTTTGTTAAAACTGCTCGGTCATGCCACAGATTAACATCAGCTTGCTCATTCTACACCAACCATCAATACTGCAGCTGCTCATCGAACAGAAGTGAAAAGCAACACGATCAGCCAGATAAGATTTTTTTTTAATAAATATTTTTATAAACCACATATTTCTTAAGCATATACACAAACCATGCCTCCTATAAACCTGTTGGGGATTGTATTAAGTGGCACATATGGCAGCTTGTACTGCAGGACAAAAAAAACATGGGGAGAGGGGCTGTGTTAGGGGGCCCAAAACATACATTATATAAACAGAACATGACATGGCCAGAGTGAAGATATCATATTTATCTTCACTTGAGGCCAATGACATCATGATATCTCACTAGTGGCTTCACCACTCGAGAGACATCATGATATCATTGGTTTCTCGTGAAGATAAATATGATATCTTCACTCAGGACATGTCATATCCTATTATCCTATATATATATATATATATATATATATATATATATATATATATATATATATATATATATATATATATATATATATATATATACACATATATACCTACATATGCACACTCTTATACTTACATACTCATAGACATAAATCATATACATACACACAAAACATATTAACACAGATAAAATTCCAGGGTTAGCTCTTGAGTAGTAAGTGAGAGTATTGCCAGCATGTGGAGATGGTGGGAGTAATGCAAACCTTAAACCCTTCACCCCTCCAAGATGCACAGGGGATCTGACAAGGAACAGGTGAGGAATGTTAGCGGGTAGTTGGGGAAAAGAATAACTTGCACTGGCACATAAGAGGGGTGAAATTAAAGGGAGGTTGAACATAGCACACCGGCAGAACCTCACGATGGTAACAACTGCATGATGCAGCTGGAGTAGGAAGCTGGAAGAGGAGAAGGTGGGGTGGGGTGGGGTGCGAAGCAAGTCATAACCCTCAGGAACAGAACCCAAGAGTAAGAACTCTGCTTGATACAAACCCAGCCAATGCTATATGCTTTCGGCGTGCCAAGGAAGGGGCAGAAGGGAGTGAAGTTGGTAAGATAGGACAGTAGTGGAGGAAAAGAAAGATAGTGAAGGAGAAGTGGGTTAGAAGCAGTTGCCAGGTGGAAAAATGTATGTGGGTCAGAAGCAGTTGCAGGACAGATAAATGTAATGTCAAAGAAGATAGGACAATGAGTAAGTAGACATTTAACAAAGCAAGATGATCTCAATATTTCACCACTATTGGAAAATGTCCTAGAAGAACTAAAACAATGGAAACTACTTCCCATTATGCTAATAGGTAGATCCAATGTGGTGAAAATGAATCTACTTCTGAGATTTCTATTTTTGTTCCAGACAGTCCTGACTGTGATACCCAAATCCATCTTTAAAAAATTTGACACAAGTTTGAAAAAAATTTTGTGGAAAGGGAAACACCCTCATTTGAAAATTGAGAATCTATTTTTGCCTAAAGAAGAAGGGTACCTGGCATTACCTCATTTAAAATTGTATTATTATGCTGCTAATTTGTCGTTTCTATATAATATTAATCAGAATGACAAAACAGACACAGTAACTGATTTTGAAACAATGGGCACCCCATATACCAGTTTAGCTCATTGACTGTTAAGTGGTCCAAATAAACCCCAATTCATGACCACCACCTTGCCCACTAAAACTTTGTGCAAAATCTGGGATTCAGTCACAAAAATGTTGCATATAAATAAGGTCTGCTCTAGACAGTCTCCCATCTATCTTAATGAATTCTTTATCAGAGGAAATGGTAAGAGCACCCACAAAAATCAGAGCACACAGGACTTTGATGAAAAAATGAGGTCCTTTTATTTAAATACAGAACTGCATGTTACATGTGCACCAAGTCCCAAAAATAAACGGTGAAAGCTGTACCAACACTAACGTTTCCCCTGACCACTGTCAGGCATCATCAGAGTGAATCTAAAACATCACAGCAGTGCCTCCATACAAATAGCGATTAAGTTACATGTTACTAATCAATTCTAACCAATCAAACTAAAAACAATTTAGTTTTATTATTAAAAACAGTTTTCAATAAACAACTTTAGTAACCATTAATTTAGACTTGAAATAGCAGCAAGGTTTGTGTGGAACTTTAAACTGCACATTTAAATCACACTATTGTCCTTTACATGGGTTACCACACTCATATATTGCTAGTTGCAGCACCTAATTTTATTTCATATTTCTACCTCATATTTCATTTAAATATTTCTGGCCTACGATCCATATAAAGAATCAAATAAAACTGTGAATAGAGGAAAAAGAGGGTGAAACTACAGCAAATGTTTTTTGCTGACTATTTATTGTGAGGTTTGAATAAAAAACTATGTTGGGCTCCAACCCATCTGTTTAAATCGTACTATTGCCATTTAAATCTAAACCAATTACCGCGCTCATGCATTGATAGTTGCAACACCTCATTATATATTTTTTTTTTGTGGTTAATAAGTTTTATTGATTTGACTTATTAAAACGATACAAACATTAAAACAATCAGATACATTGCAAAGATCTTACAGACTGTTACATATGTCTGCAGAAGCAGAGAACTGAACATGCTGGCCAAATAGTAAAGAATTGAATATAATAGCCAGGTAAGCAGTAGGATAATACTCTGTGCCTGGTTATACAACACCTATCCAGCTGGAGATTAACTTTGAAAGTATTAGTAGTTGGTGCATTGCATTATGGCTAACTCATACAAACATATCTTACCTGGCCCCATCCTGCTAGTTTCTGCAGTATTTGACAAAGCATCAGATATTATGAGAGGTCCAGGGCCACTGTCCTCTACTTTATGCCTACAAAACACAAGAGATCACACACACAAAGCAAACAGGTCTTCACTGTCAGAGAAGATACTATCCTTTACTGATATTATACCATGTCATCCATAAAGCAGGGTCCCATATAACTCAATAATAATATCTACAGCACTTGCCCCTAAATGCACCATGAGAGGAGACCATTATAGTAGCATGGTTGTGCCTATTCAGCCAATTCCCTCCCTAGGTTTCAAAAACAGAAGGAAGGGAGTCCAGAGGGCAGTATATTTAAAGAGGGTATTGGTCACAGTATGTGATATTCTGGCCCAGCTGGCAACTTAAGCCATGGAGGTAAGTACCTCCCCCAGGGAGGGGATTATCTGGGACCACCATTTACACAGTAGGAGTCTTTTAACCTGCATACTGAGTGTCAGAAGTAGTTTCAACTCGGAGAGGAAGGTGAGGGTCAGGGGCCGAGTCCTAATAACAGCAACACAGGGGACTGAGGCACAGGCTTCCTAAGTATTTTGGACCCCATCTCACAGGTAGCCTGCCATAGGGACTGGATCAGCCTGCAGGACCAAAGTATATGGAACAGGTCACCTGGGAGTTCCTGACACCTCCAACACAGGTCAGACTGAGCCAGCTTTGCCTTGACGAGGACTACATGAGTCCTATACCAGGAGTGAATTATCTTGTTCTGTGTTAATTGACTACTGGTGTCAGAATATGCCCCATGAGCTAGTTTTAGACAAGACTTCCACTCCAGGTTAGTAATTGAGGCATACCGTGCTTTCTCCCATTTATGCTTGGATTCCTCTGCTTGGGACAGGATGGTGCTCTGAATGGCCGCATATACCCGGCATAACTGTCCTCTTTCTAGGGCCAGCCATGACTCTACCTGGGAGATTTGTTGCTCTTGGTGCTGCTTATGCCTGTACATAAGGATGGCGCTTCTTATTTTAAGGAATTGCCAGAGGTCTTTGGAAGAGATCCCATAAGAGCTCCGCAGGCCCTCAAAGGAATTAAGGGTATCTGTACCAGGAATGAGCATATCTCGAAGCAATGAGATACCACCACGTTCCCATGAGGGCCATGCAATTGGTTGTTTATTGATGGTAATCTCATTATTGCCCCATAATGGGGTAAGTCTTAGGGGAGATGGGGAGGCGCCCAACTTCTTATGCACCTTGGCCCAATGTTCCAGAGAGGGACCTATAGTAGGATGAGAGCGAGTGCCCTTAGGGGGATGATTAAATAACAATAGTACCAAGTGAGTACACTGACATACCTCTCTCTCCATATCCAGCCACTGGGGAGCATTGTGTTCAGGGAAAAGGAACCATTTTAACGTCTGAGCCAGCTGAAATGCCCATTTATACCCCTCTAACCACAGAAGACCCCAGCCCCATTCCGACCAATGAGCTCTGAGCTTATTTCTACTGTACCTAGGTTCTTATCCTCCCACAAAAAGGATCCCAGCAGGGAGTCTAACTTAGTAAACCAATAATGAGGTATTTTCAAAGGAATGTGGGAGAGAAGATACATAATTTTTGGTGCTGTGACCATTTTAATTGTGGATATTTTACCTACAAGTGACAGTCGAAGAGATTTACATCTGTCAAGTTCTGTACGAATGTACGCAAAAAGTGGTTTCATATTCAGGTCCCAGATTTTATGCAGATTAGGAGAGATAGTAATGCCCTAGTAGGTAATCCCCTCTGGGGCCCATCAGAGCCCATGCTGAGTAACCATTTGAGAGGTACACTTAGAGTTTAAAGGCAGGACCTCCATCTTGGCCTGGTTAATCTTGAGCCCTGAAAATGTAGAGAAATCTGACAAGGTGGACAGTAGGGGAGGGAGGGAGGTGACGATATTGGCTATAGGGAGCAACAGGTCATCCGTATACATAAGAGTAGGGTATGTCCTTGTTCCCACCTGAACCCCGGAAATTAGAGGATTTTGCCTAATAGCAGCCGCCAGGGGTTCTACTGCCAATACAAAAAGTAATGGGGAACGTGGGCAGCCCTGAAGGGTACTCCTATCCAGTATGAATGGGGGAGACAGCATCGTATTGGTAAGTATCCGTGCAGCTGGGGATGAATATATTGCCCCAATCCAGGCCCGAAACCCCACCCGCAAGCCTATAGTGCAAAGTACTTGCTGGACATAGTCCCACTCCAGGGAATCAAAGGCCTTTTCAAAATCTATTGTAATGGCAGCAGCGGGGGAAGATAATGTTTGGGCCTTATGGATTAAATTTATCAACGATCTAATATGGTCCGCGCTAAAGCGGCCCTTAACAAAGCCTACTTGGGATTGGTGGATCAAACTGGGAAGGAGATGATTAAGTCTATTAGCTAGTATTTTAGCTAGCACCTTGCTATCAGCATTCAATAATGAAACAGAGCGGTAGCTGGACACTTTAAGAGGGTCTTTACCTTTTTTTGGTAGGATAGTAATAGTCGCCTCCCTAAGGGATGAAGGGAGAGACCCTGTTTGCAATGACTCAGTAAATACTTGTTGCAATACCGGAGAGATTATGGGATGCAACAGCTGCCACACTTCAATAGGGAAACCGTCCCCTCCTGGGGCCTTTCCCCTTGGTGGACGCTGCCCTCCACTATCTGTAGCTCCATTCTGCGGCTGGTGAGGAGTTGCTGATGGGGACAGATAGCTGGGCTGCAACATAGGAGTAGGCCTGCCTTCCACAGTCGAATCCACAATGTCTGGGTGATAATCCAGAGAGCTGGGGCGTAAAGCTTCATATCAATTAGTGGTGTGGTAGGCCTGTAATGGATCTGGAGCAACAGTGTCCATGCTTGTGGACTGCTCTATGTCGTCTTGCCCTCTCTCCGAAGGATGCTCCCGGCAGGCGTGTTTCTTTGAGGATTGCCTTTTTTGGTGTGCTTTTGGGGGGAGTTCCCAGTGTTGCTCCCTGAGGTCTTGCCAAACTGCAGGCCTACTCACTGACGGAGAGGAGAGGCAATCCAACCTGTCAGTAGCAGTTTTTGCCGAAGGGGCTCCCGGGGGTAGTGGTGGTGAATTCTTGTGGCCAGTTGCACCGTAAAAAATCCATGATTGCATTAGGAGATTCAAAACTGTTCGGGACCCCATTATGCATAACCCGTATCATGGCTGGGTAACGCAAGGAAAAGGACAGTCCAATACTGTGCATTTTATGCCTTGCCTCAGAGTATGCTCGGCATCTGTCCTTCTTTTTGTCCCTAAAATCAATAAATCAGGCTATGATAGGTCGTGGTCTGTCCTGGGCCTGAGACATGGGGGCTAACATACGGTGTGTGCGTGTTCCACCTGGAGCGGTATCAGTGGGTCCAACTGCAGCATTTCAGTGATGGTTAACTGTAGAAATGCCTCGGTATCTTTGCCTTCTACATGCTCAGGGAAGCCCAGGAAGCGAAGATTATTACAGTGACCTCGATTCTCGAGGTCATCCATCTTACTGCGCAGCATCTGTATGGTCCGTTGTTGATCTCTTAATTCTGCCCTTAAGTCCTGAACATGTCCCTCCATCGCCGAGCCCACTGTTCGGTATGCAGCATCCTGGCTTCTAAATTTTTACCCACTTGGGTGTTTCAATTAGTTTTCACAATGACTTGTGCCATCTGGGCCATAAGTTGGCCGAACATCCCTCAACTGACGGTTGCTCCCAGGTTTGTGGCAAGCGGCCTTCAGCCATATTTTCAGGCCTAGCTTGTCCAGGAGGCTGTTCAGTAAAATAGCAATTTCCACACAGCAAATGAAGGCTTTTTGTGTCAATGAAGCTAAATTAGTGTAGCTTGAGTATTACCCCACAAGTTACAGTAGAGTGAGGATATAATACCAGCTGGTAGAAAAGGGATTTTAAAGCATATTTCCCTCTGGGTTGTGGAGCTGATCTTTAAGCTGCCATCCTATTTAGTGCCCCTGAACACCTCATTATATTGTGTTTTGCTACCTCATATTTTATTTAAATATTTCTGACCTATGATCCATATACAGAATCAAATAAATCCATAACTGGAGGAACAAAGAGGGTGCAACAACAGCAAATGTCTTGAGCTACCTATTTGTTATGAGGGTTAAATAGAAAACTATCGTAGGCTCCAACCCATCTGTATAATATGTAATGAATTCTTTATCCCATCATTAAAAGATAGAGGGCCAGGTATTCAAAGCTTTGCACTGGGGGCAAAGCTGTTGCGCTAGACTAGCGCCGCGATCTCACCCGACTGCAACATTCAAAGGGACAGTTAGCACCGGCGCTAGGTGTTAGTGCCGATGCTAACTTATAATGTATGCAGGGGAGAGACTGAGGAGAGGTGACATGAATGCCAGCACACTGACATATTCAAAGGCATAGCATCATGCTACAGGTGTTAGTGCGATCTGTAGCACAGCGCACATTACCACCTGCAAAAAGCAGGTGGTACTACAGGGCAAGCAGTGGGAGGAGGATCTCCTGGCCTCTGCCGCATGCACACAGCACACTGTACACCCCCCTCCCCATCCACACCACCCATTCCCAGTAACACAGTACCAGCCCTGGTAGTCTAGTGTCTCCCCCCCGACCGTAGTATACACGTCATCACCCGATGCATCCTGGTAGCCTAGTGTCACCCCCAGCCCCGATAGTACATGGCAAATCTATCCCCAACACATCCCTGGTAGTCCAGTGGTATCCTCCTTCCTTCCCTTCCCTTCCTTCCTTCCCTTCCTTCCTTCCCTTCCCCAAACCCTGTCCGATTAATGAGACATCACCAAAATTCCCTGATAGTCCAGTGGTACACCCCTCCCTTCCCTGAACCCCGTTCGAATAATTATTCTACACAGAACTTCCCTAGTAGTCCAGTGGCCCCTCACCCCCCGTGATGGCCCCTGTGCCCCCCGCCATCCCAGATCTGAGCTGGCAACTGGCTCAACCCTCCTCTCACCTCCATGGCCAGCTGCTGACTGAGTTCTTACTGACTGCGTACTGTAAAGAATGATCGCTCATTCATTACAGTATGCGATCAGTCAGAACTCAGTTGGTGGCTGGCCGTGGAGGTGAGAGGAGGGTTGAGCCAGTCGCTTGCTCAGTTCCAGGATGGCAGGGGGAGCAGGGGCCATCATGGAGGGTGGGGGTCACTGGACTACCAGGGAATTTTGGTGATGTGTCATTAATCAGATGGGGTTTGGGGAAGGGAGGGGGGTATCACTGGACTACAAAGGATGTGTTGTGGATAGATTTGCCATGTACTATCAGGGTTGGGGGGCACAAGGCTAACAGGATGTGTCAGGTGATGACATGTATACTATGGATGGAGCGGGGGGGTGAGGGACCACTAGACTACCAGGGAATGACATGCCATGGGCTCGAGGCTCATGCTGAGGGGTGGGGGACAACATGACCTAACAGCTGTGTGGCACTGAACAGGAGTCGGGTAACATGCTGGGGGGGACACTAGACTACCAAGGAGTGCAACAGACACACATGGGAACAGGAACCATGACAGCTGAGAAAGGCTGCCTGGCCCAGCCAGTCTGCCCAGGTGCCTATATATTGGTCCCTGTTTTGTGGCACCTGTACTTCTGCAGCCAGAGATTGGTGTGTATGTCTTGGCAAGGCAAGGGCAAGGCAATTTTAGTTATTTTATTTATATGGCACCCAATCCCTGAGGCTATGGAAGCCTCACAATAAGTACAGATAGATAAAATGCATAATAAAACAATAAAATACAAATTAAGTTACAAATCCAGGCCCAAAACATAAATTAAATAGGTGAGTTTTTAAGGACTTTTTTAAAGCTAGTCAGTGAAAGAGTCTCTTTCTCCCAAGGAAGGGCATTTCATAAAATCAGAGCAACAACCATGAACACCCTGTTAACAGAGGACTTCAGGTGAGATGTCGGTACCGACAAGAGGCCTGCCTCTGCTGACTGGGGGGGATGACCAGGATCATAAGGCACCAGGAAGTCTCTCAGGTAACCTGGACCCAGTCTTTGCAGGGCCTTGTATGTAAGGAAGCACACCTTGAAGCTGATGCTCCACCACACCGGCAGCCAATGCAGAGTGTGAACAACAGGAGTGATATGCTCAGACTGAGAGTTTCCCACAACCAGCCAGACGTCCTCATTCTGGTCTAGCTGCAAATGGAGCAGCAGCCTCATGGATAACCCAAGGTAAAGAGCACTGCAGTAATCCAATCGTGACGTGACCAAGGCGTACAACAGTGTTACCAGGTCAGCTGGCTCAAGATAGGACTTGATCCATGTTATGTTTCACAGGTGACAAAAGCCACTGCAGACAACAGCCGCCACATAGTATTCATACACCTGTGGCTGAAGAAGTGCAGACCACACACACAGGCCTCTATTTCTGCAGACAGAACTGTGTGTATGCCTTACAGTGTGACTCAGCACCTGTGGCAACAGAAGCACAGCCTCATAGGGCCTGCATTTCTGCAGACAAAAGAACTCCTGTAATTTGGATATTGTGAATTTGTATCTGGGGCTGCAGGGCCTCCTCTTATACAAAAGAAGCAGTGTTTTGACTTTTGTACTGTGGATTTTTAGCTGCAGCCAGAAATGACTGTGTTTGCCTTGTAGTGTGCATACCACAGATACACATCCACAAAGGTAGCACATCAGTTCTACTGCATTTGTGTCATCTGGAAACAGTTGTATGTTGTCTGTCTTATCTGATGAATGCTGTCTGTGGTTGCTTGTGTTGTCTTCTCCTTTTGCTTCTCGGGGGAGGGTTAGGGTCGTAAACCCTAACACCACATTTCCCTACATTTGTTGCTTTGTGTCGAACCCTGACTGGCACATTAACACAGTTGTGTGCAATGAATCTCCTTTCTTTTTGAGATAGTGCAACCATATCCTCATTCATGCAGGTCCCTTCAGGCCCTGTGCAGCTATGATGCAGATGTGCAGGGCCCTCTGGGCCCTATGCGAAGTGAGGAGTCTGTCTGGCTGTGGAGGCAGAGGGCCCTCTGGACCCTGCACTTCCTTGCCACAATAGATGCAGATGCACAAGGCCTCTTGGAACCTCATAAAGAAAGGAGTCCATCAGGCTGATGAAGCACAGGGCCCATGCAGCTTCAGATACAGATGTACAAAGTCCTTCCTTCATATCTTTGCTGTTTTTTTTTTTTTTAGTATTTTAACCCCATGTTTTCAACATAGACTTTTATGACCCCACCTCATGAAGCAGCCAGGTGAAATGTTTCTAATCTAGTCTGAAAGGTGATTGCACAGAATGATCACAAAATCACCTTCCAGGCCAGACCTGAAAAATTTCAACTTTGTGGTTCATGAGGCATAGTCAAAACCAGGCAATGTTGAAAATTTGGGGTAAAAATCTTTAAAATGGAAATGTTATCAACAGAAGTTGTTTTTTCTATACAAAATCAAAGATCTTTTGTGAGCAGAATTTCTTCTTTCATATGATCTCAAAACTGGCAAAAAAATGCATTAATGCATCAGTTAATGTTTTTCAATCATCATGCTAGGGATCTTTTGAACTCTAACTCCCTACTCACCCCATGTTCCATCCCTGTGAGCTCCACCAAAGTGAATGCCAAAACACAATCCAGATCCCAATCCCAAAAGACACTGGAAAACCAAGTTTATAACTTTTGTTTTAGAAAAAGTAGAGTCGTAACTTGCTTAATGTAGGGCCCTTTTGACCCTATGCGAATCATGCTGACTTGTAACTTACTTAACACAGGTCCCTTTGGGCCCTGCTTGAAACAGAACCTGACTCCTAACTTGCTTCTTGTAGGGCCTAAAGCAGGGGCTGCATCCTAACTTGCTTCACACAGTGCCCTTTGGTCCCTGTTCAAAGCAGGAAATGCACAGGCCTCTTTGAGAAACAGAACCTAACTGCTAGCTTGCTTTGTACTGGATCCTTCAGACCCTCTGCAAAACAGGAGCTGTTTCATAAGTTGCTTCATGCAGAGTCCTTTGGGCCACGTGCAAAACAGGACCAGAGTACTAACTTGTTTCATGAACTGTCAGTAAGCAAGATACACAAAGGTCTTCAGGCCCTGTGCAGAACAGGACCTGACTTTCAATCTGCTTTACACAGGGCTTTAAGGACCTGCATGAAACAGGACCAAAGTCATAACTTGCATTGTTCATGGCCCTTTAGGATTCAGATCTGGATTGAATTTTGGTATTCAATTCAGTAAAGATCCTGAGGACAGTATATGGGAGTTGGAAGATTTAGGGTTCACAAAATCCCTTACATTGGATTTCCCTACTTTTAATGTTTCAAAAATCAGATGCATTAACTTATTTTTTGCCATGAGTAGCCTATCTTTTTCAGTAACCATAGTACCCAGGTGGAAGCATCTTGCAGCACAAGGCAATTTGGCACATACTCACTATAGAATATGATGTCTGAAATTTCTTCATGCAAAGCTCTTTGGAGAGGTGACACACAGGGACCTGTACACAACAGGACCTGTGGAGCCCTTTGGGCCATGTGCAAATCAGGAGGTAAGTATTAATTTACTTCACATATGGCCTGTACATTCCAACTTGTTTTGTGCAGGGTCTTAAGGAGCTATGCCCTAACTCTGTGTGCCCTAACATCATGTTTTGTTGAGAGTTTGACCCCAAATGTACATTATCTTTTTTTAACCCTACCTCATGAACATGACAGCTGTCATTCTTCAAATCATGCCCAAAACATTATTTTTTGGTCATTCTGTGAAACAATGATTCAGGCCAGATTAAAAAAAAAATACAGTTGTCATTTTCAGGAGGTGGGGTGAAAAGAAGATTATATTACAAATAAGGAGTCAAAATCTAAAAATAAAAAACAAGTTATGAGTAAAAGTTGAAATGACATCAAAAAAACGCAGAAAAAACAAAAGGTGGCTACTGCCAACAGTGATTTTTTTAAAATCTTTGATTCATAAGTTCATTGTTTTTTGAGAATTTGACCCAACATTTTCAGCATGGTCTTTTTTCAGCCCACCTCATGAACAAGAAAGCTGTCATTTATTAGATTCTGCCTGAAACATCATTTTTCCAGCTGGTCCATCGGCACAGCAATAGCACTACTGCTCACAATGCTGGTGATCTGGGTTCAGCAATAGCGCTACTGCTCACAATGCTGGTGATCTGGGTTCAGCAATAGCACTACTGCTCACAATGCTGGGGATCTGGGTTCAGCAGTAACACTACTGCTTACAATGCTGGGGATCGGGGTTCAGGAACAAGCCTGGGTCATGGGGGGGCTGGCCGGGGGGGGTGAGTGTCCCAAGGAAGCTCTCTTTCTCTGAGGGCAGGACAGCTGTCATACTGACCTGTTACTGCTCCCTGTGAATGCATGGGTGGTGGCATGGGACTCACAGTGTGGGGAAGGGAGGATGCCACTAGGCACTTGGTTGAGATGTGCTTCAGCATGTCTACAACCTGGACCTTTGTCCTTCATGCTGATGTCCTTAGAGGGTGGGGTTTTGGGGACTCAAAAGCAACAGGAGAAAAAAAATACAAAAAACACAGGCCCCCGCAGCCACACAGCATGATCCAAGACAACAAGTTGAAGAAGGGATGGAGCACAGATGGTCGGTACTACCACTACTCACTAGCAGTGGCAGATAAAAAAACTCTGCTATTAAAAAACAGAAACATCATTTTGCCAAACAACTGTGGAACAACATTTTGGCCATGATTTAACAGATTACACTTGTCATGCTCACAAGAGGGGGTGAAATAAAACATGTTATGAATCTCCGGTCAAAATCTCACAAAAATATAAAGTTAAGGAACAAAAAGTTACTGTACAACCCCTGTTTCAAGCAGAGCCCTGTGTGAAGCAAGTTAGGACTTACATTCTGATTTGCATAGGACCCGAATGGCCCTATGTGTCTTGCTTAATGCAGATTCCAAAGGAAAGCAAGTCAGGACTTATTTATTTTATTTATTCATTTAGAATTTTTGGTAGCTGGGAAAGGCACACTGAGCCAAGGCTCATTTCCAGGTGTGACTTGGTGGTAGGGGGGAGACAAATACAAGAAATGTACAATGCTCATAAGTTATAGACATTGGGCCTATGCTCCACCGAGCAGGATCTACATGTACAAGGCACACATCCTGCCCGAGAAGCTCTGCACCTGCAGAGAGGTGCATGCCACTGGTATTTCCCAATGGCCACGACCTGTCCACGGGCACCCCCTGGTACACAGCATTCCACAAGATGGCCGGGGCAGAGTCGTAGACATGGGCGGCATCCAATCGAATGCCCCTCTCGGGTCCAACAGTGGATCCCTTGCGCAGTGGGGGGCACAGTTACAGGGATCTCCCACAGATATCCGCACGGCTGGTGGCTATGGAGGTGAGAGGTGGGTCGTGCCGCTGGCCATGCCTTGCCCCCAACCAGATGGAGTAGAACTGGGGTTGAGGGCAATGTTGCAAGGGTGTGTGTGTGTTGGGGGGGGCAGGGATCACACTGCCCACTACACAAGCAGGGTGAGGGGACATGAAGTGGGCAGGCAGTGTGTCGTGGAGGAGTCTGCAGTCCAGGGACCAGTGCCCCCATGTGTGTGTGTGGGGGAGCATGCACGGGGAGGTGTGGGGCATGGCTGGATGCAGGGGTTGGTGGCCCTGTGTTGTCAATCACATCTCTTATGTAGTGTCCCCTTATTGTGGGATGGGGGCACGGGGCAAGTAGTGAGCTTATGGCAGGGTTTCCCTGGCATACCAGCTGCTCCCCACATGCTCCAGTGTGCAGCTCTACATGGCTATGTGCATGCTGTCTAGTGCTGGCATGTCCCACACCTGTCCCCTGCACATTGTGATCCATGCGGGTGGGGGATCATGTGCCCCATTTAGTGAATGGTGCATGTGCGGCACAATGGGTGTGGAGTGTATCCATGGCTCACATATGTGGCGCAGAGGCACTCCACTCCATTGAGAATAGGCACCATTCTGAGTTTAATGTGTAAACAAATACATAGATTAAGCAGACACAGCAGCTAATGCTCGTAGGGTTACAAACATTGTGAGCATAATGTGTAAACAAATACATAGATTCAGCAAAGACAACAGCTTGCAATCCAACGAATTACAGTAATAGTGCCCAGTGGAACATGTGAGGCAAGGAATGAGCAGAGGGGAGTGGCAGAGGGCCAGATGTGAAGAGGAAGAAGAAGAGAGGCTTAGAGGCAAAAGGAGAAACCAGGGAGAAGGAGATGGAGGGAGAGGAAGGGGCACATTGGGACTATCGGGGGGAGATGAGGCAGGCCTGCAAAAGCAAGAGGGCTGAGTAGAACGTTTGAGTTGGCATTTAAGGGAGGAGAAGGGGGGAAGGAAACCAGAGGGAGGAGCTGGTTCCAGCGAAAGGGGAGGTGATAAGAAAAAGCAGCTTGACCAGCACATGAGTGTACTTGATAGAGGGAGAAGGTGTGAGAGTCCCTGGAGCGAAGCGAGTAGTCGGATGTATTGACAGGGACAGGAGGGAGGATAGATAAGTTGGGAGTAGGTTGAACCAGTATGCAAGCAATAATACCCGACAGGGTGGGCGGTATTGGGCTATATCGGACCGCCCAGGGGCGTAATGAGGCCCGACGCCGCAGGCGGAGGGCCTTATAGCTCCTGGAAGGTCCGGTATAGCCCATACAGCCCACCCTGAAGGGTATTATTGCGCTTAGAAAATGGGCCACTGTATTATGTACAGTATGTTTGAAAAAATAATTAGGTTTGCATGTAAAAACTCTTATTTTGTAATAAAATAGTTCCTCCGTCTGTACTGTCTGCACCCCCTCCCCCACTGAGATGTCTTTATTAATGATTGAGAGGGAAGGGCAAACTTGGCAAACTAAGAATTTTTTACCACCCCCAGTCCCCAACCCTACCCCACAGTAGCTGTCCATTGTTTTTTTTTTTTTTTTTTTTTTGAGAGAGAAAGAGAGAGCGATGGCAGAGAGCTGCATCAGCGCTGAAGGAGAGCGCTAATGAATTTAGTGGGACAGCTGGGATGCACAAGGAGAGACAGAGTAGTAGACTCTAGTATTTCTTTTTTAACTTAAATAATGAGCATGATCGCGATTGTTAAACACACTCGTGCTCTCTGTCTGTCTCTCACTGTGATAGAAACGGAACATTCAGCAGCATGGCTGAGATGAGAGGAATCGGAGTGGTAGCAGTTTCAGGTTAAAGTACTGTGAATGTTTTTTTTTTACACTATTGCTGATGTATTTATCTACGCAGCAGTGTCCGTGGATAGTGAAAACAGAGACTGGGCAAGGGTATTCTCTAGTGACAGACACTGTAATGATCAATAACAGCAGTTTCCTATTAATGACAGAGGAGTTCAAGTTTATCTGACTTGCCAACAGCCCGGCACATCGGCTTATCTGCCAGTCTCGCTCTCTCACTCCGTGTCTTGCCGCGTGCATACGCATATGTTTAAACTACTGTTCGGTCCTCGGAAATCATAATTGTAACAGAATAAAAAACAACATAGTAGATGTGTTGACTGGACTGCCGAGTGCTAGAGGTTAAAAGCAGCTTCATTATCAGGCGTGACCAGGGCTGACTAGAGGAGGGAGAAGTGAGAGCTTGCGGTCTGCTCTCGCAGAGTCGGGTTATCACGGTAGGCAGCAGCACCAACTACCAACTATGTGCATTAGAGTACAGTAAATAAAATTAAGAAAAATATGAAAGTGTGGTGAGGAATTAGACCACCGGAGGGCAATGAGTATTTCGTTGTTATCTGGCACTAAACTACTGACTGCTCTTAGGGTACCAGAATCTCGCCAAGCGATGGAATAAAAATGGCGGTAATTTCAAATTCCCTGAGGTGCTTTGGGCCGGTGAGGCATCAGGGTTAGCACAAGGATAATTGAATGGGTCAAGTGGCACTTTTGGCTGGCACTTTTTATTTACCGGGCATCTATTGCCTGATAGACGCCCACCTTGCCAGGGCTATCAGCCAATCAGAGCCCTGGGATTTTTTTCACCATTTTCTAATTGACAATAAAGGATGTACAATGCAGCTGATGGTGCAGGGGGAAAAGAGCACAGAGAGTGAAGAGTACAGACAGCAGGGGTGGGTTAGGGGGAGGTAGATTTGAGACAAACCAGCAGAAGACTTTGCACAGGGTGTCCAGTTTGGCAAGAGAGGTGGAGGGGGCATAATTTTAGACCATGGCCCAGATATTCAAATTGCGCCCAAACAGTGCACAATAGCAGGAGCAAGTGCAAGTCTATTGCACCCATGTGCAAGAGACGTGATATTCAAAAATGGAGCAGGCCAAATTGCGCCTACAGCCAACGACTGAATATCGCACCACCTGCGCCATAATGCAACTAGGGAGGGGAAGCTGAGCAGATCTGATGTGCCATAGCACAACAAGGGATGTTCAGCTGAGCAGTCCAGAGGTGCCATAGCACAACCAGGGAGCCCCCCAGCTGCAGAGCAGTGTAACTGCACAACCAGGGAGGGAGGGAGGTAGGGGCCCACCACCCATGCCACAGATGGGCACAGGAACACACAGCAGAACAGACATCGTCCCCCCACACCCCAAGCACAGCACAACTGGGGGAAGGCTGGAATAACCACTGGCCCATGGAGACAAGCAAACAACCCACAGTGGGGCCATGGTGCCCCATCACACCTACCGGCAAGCTGTGACTGGCACACAAAGAGAGCAGACCACCCTGTGCCACACCATCCCCCCAGTGCAAAGCACACCCTGTACCATGACCCCCAGACACCCCCCCATGAGCAGTGACCACCACTGCAGGAAACCCCATGCATGCCACCACCCCCACTGTGACAATGCAACCCTGTGCACCACAGAACCATGCAAGGCAGCCCCACCACGAGCAGCCATCAGTGGGTGGCAACACACGGCAATGCAACAACAGCAGACATGTTGCCACCATGCACAGTCCCCCCGAAGTACTGCTGAGAGACTGACCATGCATCAGCACAAGAGGTACCCCACACGGGACAGGGCATGCCCTTGACATCACCACCAGTGGTACAGCACCCTGCACAGTATTCCAGTGACACACCCCGACCCACCACTGGCCACAACAGCCAGCACAGACACCCACTGTGGTGTGTGGAAGCATGCACCACACCGGATGCCACACAGTGTATGGACAGACACCCACCCATAACCAAGGGCACAACAACACAGGGACGCAGTGGTGGGGCAACCAAGCCTCCATTGTGGGCCCATGTAAGCTGTGTACACACAACCTGCAGTCCTCCATGGCACTGGAGTGCCAGCCACCCTGTGCAGGCACTGTGGACCCGTACACCACCAGCAGTCACCCGGAGCACAAGTCACAGACAGTGGGGCACATCCCCTGCAACACACACAAGGCACAGCATGGAGGTGGGACAACGACTGTGGTGCCCACAGTGCCACCCGAGCCAGGCATGCACCACACCAGTGACAGGGGCAGCCCAGCAAAGTAGCCGGGTACAGTGGCGCCCTGCAGGGACTGCCACCACTGACAAGCCAGCCGGACCGTGCAGGTCACAGACATGCATGTGTGTCAGCTGCACAGGCCATGGACGGGCCGATGGGTGTGCCATGGACACAGAGCATGCACCATGGACCACTGCACACAGTCATCCAGTGCACAGGGCACAGCACACACACCACAGACACTGACTGATAGCTACCCCCACACCATAGTCACCTCCACACGGACACACACACATACCCATGACTGCACCACCCCTGACGCCATGCACACCTCTGCAGCTGGGCACCTATAGCCTGCTGCAAATCAGAGACCACCACAGTATTCATATCAAAATCAGATGTATTGAAAAAATATAATAGTCAACTATTTACAAGAATACAAAAACTATATACAAGGTTGGGGGCCACAAACAAGGTGGGGGTAGGTAGGGGCAGGGGTGGACAAATGGGATGGGATAGGAGGGTGTGAGGGTGGGTCCAGGGGGGTAGGGGAATTCAGGGACCTAGGGATCCCTAGTGGGAGCGCCGTTCTGTGCTTTGGGACCTCCGGCCTCTGTGCCTCCTCAGTACCCCGGTCGTATCCAATCCCTGGAGGATTTCCAGGGATTCCCAGGCCAGCTGTAGAATCTCCCGCACAGCATCTCTTATGTCCCTTACATGGCGGGTACCTAGGACAAGGGAGCACAGTCAATAGGTGTGAATGCACAACCCCATACAGCCCTCCCACTGTGCATGGCATACGGCCATGGGACATACCACTGTGATGGTGTGTGACCACCCACAGTGATCACGTCCACAGGACCTGCCCACCCAGGCACATACAGCCATGTGGAACACTGCACACACCCACCGGCCAAGTCACGCACAGCACCACCATGGCCGTTTAGTGACATGGCTATGTGGTGCAAAGGCAGTGGCACAGACATGCACCTGGTGCACGCATAGACCACCACTGATGCACTCCCAGACATGCATTACCACTGGACAGTGTTGACTGTAACAAGTTGCGTGCATGGCAGTGGTGTCGATGAATGGTGGCCATGCCCCGCTGCCCACCCTGTCACACAGCATACAATAGTAATCATGGATGTATGGCACTCACCCTCATCGGGCCGGTCAAGTGGGTGGTGGTGATGGCCCTCGTCCCACCTGGCTGCACTGTCCTCCTCCCTCCACCGCTCTTTCCGCAACCTGCGGCATTCATCCAGGCCTGTGGGGAAAACAAGGAGAGAAGAACATCAGTACAATCCCGAAGCAAAGTCCCCCTGCCCCATGGTGTGTGCCCTCCCACCCAGCCAGACTCACCCACCCCACACCCTGTGAACACTGCCACAGCCAACCCCAGACGGTCCCTCCCCTATGTGCTGGACACATACAACACTGTGACCCATATGGACGATGAAAGTGTGTTGACGGAACCCCTACCTGGATGTGGCACCGTGCCCCTCCTGGCACGTGACCGCAGTCATGCCAGTAGCTCCGGCTCCCTCCTCCACAGGTCCCCATAGTGGTGCCTGCACTGCTCTGTGCTCCTCCCCCATCCGCTGGCTTCCTCCAGGGCAGTGGCCACCTCCTGCCACACCTGAATCCTGGCCCTGTCCAGGGGAGCCTCCCCGAAGAGAGGCCCATGGTGTGGCTCAACAATTGCCACCAGATTGGCTAGCTCAATGGCTGTCCACTGTGCTGCCCGTCTGCATGCCATCCTTGCAGCTATAGTAGGCAATATGGCACTCTGCAGCGTGGCTCCCCACATGCAGATGCTGCGCGGTACAGCGCTCCCATTCCCTATCGCGCTGTTACCAAACAGCACGATAGAGGTGCACCCATGCCAGACGCATGGTGCCTAGGGGACAAAGGTCGGGCACAGGGTCAAGGGTCTCTGGTGCATGGCCACGCACAGCGCCATTGGAAGACAATGCGTGTAGCGCGATTGGCTGACTGTGTGCCAGCACCATAGCGGACTACCGAGCAGTTGGGCCATTGCGCCTATGATGGCCCAGTGCCACAGCGCCATGTAGTGACCATCGCTATAGCGCCACTGGCACAATGGTGGCCATGCCCTGCATTGCCTACCACGCACAGCACGTCATCAGCATGGCAGACACCTGCATCAGCAACCCGGGCATGCGCAGTGAGGAGTACTATGCATGTCACAGAACTGCGCCATTGGCTCAGCACGTTCAACACAATTGCACAAAACGCAACAGCATGATATTCAGCCATCATATGCAAATCATCTAATCAGCCATTCAATGGTGCAGCACTGCAATTTGCATCTACTTAAAGTTGCTCCTCACCTCATTTGCATGGATTGCACTATAAAAGTGCAACAATGTGCAGCAGTGGCCATAGTCGGTTACTGCAGTTTATTGGTGAGTTGCATGCTGTTTGGAAGTGTGGACTGTGGATTCAGGGACACGCATAGGATTGCACAGTCACAGGTAATAACTGCCATTCTTACAGGCTACATAATGACTGAGCAGGTTGCTGGAGAGGAGGAAAATAGTGGTGGGAGGAGGAGGAGGCCAAACTTTACAAATGCTGAAACCGAGGCCCTGTTAGAGGCCTACCTGGATCAGGAGCCACCTCTCAGTGGACGGTGGGGAACACCTCAAGCCCATGCTGCTGCATGGGAGGAGGTGGCACGTGCTGTGAACCTGCATGGCAGCCACCAGCGCTCCATGCAGGAGTGTAAGAAAAAGATGGGCATGGACAGGAGGAGGGTAAAGGAGAAGGTGGCTGCCATCAGGGCAGCACATGCTGCAACAGGTGGGGGACAGCCGGAGGTGGTACAGCTGACCCCACAGGAGGAGAGGCTTGCTGGAAGCATGCAGCGCAGTGCCATTGAGGGTGTTCCGGGTGGTGGCTTCCAGAAGGGTGGTGGCCCATCACTGCACGGTAAGTCATGGTCTGTCTATGGGGGGGCAGGGTAGGTCACACGCACTAATGCGACTTTGTTTTCCCTTACAGATCCTGAGAGTTTGCATGGGTCAGTGGTGGTGGGCCTGTCCACTGCGGACAGTCGGATGGAGTTGGAGGAGGGACCATCCACCTCCACAGGTATATGTGGATCATTGCAACAGTGGGGCTGCCTGGCTGTCCACACTGATGTTGTTGTAACAGGTGTGGAGGAAGCCCTGCCTGTGTCCCAGCATGCTGGCGTCCACGGATGCCAGCATGCTGTGGCTGTGGCCGGTGCAGAGTCCGTCACCAGTGATGATGACACGACCGTCATGGGAAGTGACACATGTGTGCCACGGGATGGCCACACAGCAGGACAATTCACACCCATGGCTGTGGGTGGTGCTGCCGTGGAGGCCTGCATGTCAGCACAGTCCCAGGCTGTGCCTGTCAGCACCAGTGGGGCAGCACTGGTGTCTATTCAGGACAGTGGGACTGCTGCGGCCACTGCGGTGGCACCACTGAGCCCTGGGGAGTGGCAGCCGGAAGGGCAGCATCAGCAGTCACCCAATGGGCTTGGGGGTACAGGGTTCAGCGGCGGCATCTGTGCACCGCCTGTGGACATGCCCAGACCTGGTCCTGGTGTGCAGCACCCACCCTCAAGGGGTGCTGAACATCGGGGCCTTGCACATCCTGAGGGACAGGATGCCGAGGAGGCTGATGAATTCTTGGACGAGCACACCCACCTACTGCAAGCATCGGTCCAGCAGCAGATACGGCTTGCGACGTCCATGGATGCACTGTGTGTGGCTCTGGAGCAGGCAGAGGAGCATCGCAGCAGGGACAACGCACTGATTCTGGCAGGGATGGACCGTTTGAGGGAGGATGTGACCATTGTCATTGACAGGCATGCACAGGCATTCATTGCTGTCATGGCCACAATGGGCACACAGTCAGGTGCCCATGCATTGCGGATACCACGCAGTGCACTATCCACCCCCCATTCCCAGCATCGTGTGACTCCCACCCTGTCAACGCCAGGTTCAGCTGTGGGCATCCCGAGCACTCCTGGTGCAGGCATGTTCGGTGTGCTGCAGACCCCTTTGCAAGCACGGTCGCGTTCATGCAGTGGAACCCCTTGGGGACCATCGGTGCCACCCCATGAGGCCAGTGGTCAGCCTGCCAGTGCTGGTGGGTCTCGACGGGGCCGCCCATGCATCCGTGGCAGCCGTGTCACTGTGTCATGTGACTGACCTGTCTCCCAGCGTGGCTACTGTCTGGTGCTGCCCTGTGTGCAGTGTGTGTTTCAGTGGGCAGTGCATGGGTGGGTACCCGGCCCTGCACGCGACACACAGTCCACCTGCACACCCTCCCTTCTGCTGTTCGCAGTTGCGTGTGCATGATGATTCCTGCATTGCGCTGTACACCAATGTGCAATGGTGCTCAGCATCTGACACACACACATGGACAGACAGTGGGCGTGGTGGCCTGTGGACATGTGTGTTGCTAGGGTGTGTGTTCTGGGTCGGTGTGCCTCCTGCCCTCTGTGCACATTTGTTGCGTTGTGTGTGAGCATGTGTTTGTGTCCTTCGGCGTGGCATGTTAATCCTCACCCATCCCTGGTTGTGTGTGTGCTTCTGTGCCCTGCCACTTCCCTTGACGGCATGCACCCCTGGTGTGTGTCCATGCGTGTTTGTGGGTTGTGCCTTAGCCACTGGTGGTTGCGCATGGCCTCATGACTTACCTGGGTTGGCTGAAGTGCTCCTCCATGATGGTGTCCCGGTGCAGCTGTGCCAGCCGGAGCAGTCGGGGGTCCCGTCCGCCAACGGGGGGCTTCCCATCACCATCGTCACCGGCGTCCCCATCGTCCCCATTGCTGTCCCCATCTTCGACCTGTACAGCTATCCCACAGTCGTTGGCCATGTTGTGCAGGATGCAACAGGCCAGGAATAGCCCGCAGGCCTTTGAGGGGCTGTACTGTAGGGCACCGCCAGAGGTGTCCAGGCAACAGAAACGTGCCTTCATCATCCCAAACACCCACTCGATGACATTATGAGTGGTGGCGTGTGCCTCATGTAGCATTGCTGCAATGGGGTAGCAGGCCGCCGGTAGGGTGTGAGCAGCCAGGGATGGAGTGGGTATCCACTGTCACCTGTGTGTAGAGGGTGGAGGTTAGTTTTGTGATCAGCATCGCCCTGCCCCAGGCCATGTAGCCCACTACCCATGCCACCTCTGGCCATGACCCCCCAGGCCCTATGATTGTCCATGTGGTTTGCATACTCACCCAGTAGGTGTCCAGTGGGGATGTCCCCACTCTCAAATCTGTGGCACAGTGCCGACTGGTGCCAGATGAAAGAATCATGTGCTCCCCCAGGGTGCGTGGCACAGACATTGATGATGCGCCCCCTGGCATCGCACACCACCTGGCAGTTGATGCTGGCATAGCCTTGCTGATTTATGTATGTGGACCCCAGTGCCAGGTGGTGTGCGATGGCCACATGGGTGCAGTCTATTGCCCTAGCATGCCAGGCATATGTGCTACCCTGTGGAACTCCTGTATGTTTGCTGTGCGCTCGCCGCTGTGCTGGGGAAATGGATGTACTCTGCAGCATGTGGCAGCAGTGCGCTTTGAGGAATTGGGTGAGATGGCAAGGACATGGCCAACTGGGTTATGCCTGTGGTGTCCCCAGTTGGTCTCTGGAAGGTACCCGTGGTGAGCAAGCACATGCAGGCTGTTACCTTAGTCTCCACTGACAGGGCATGGCTCCGTCGTGTGGGTGCCTGCATCACATCACTGCACAGCTCACAGAGCCACCTCAGAATTGCCCTATTCAGGCGGTACCGGCCCACAATCTCAGTATCAGTGTACAGCTCAAAGCTGGTGCGGGCTCGGTACTACCTGTTGGGGGCATACCGCCGACGGGCCCTTCCACGGCCATGCCCCCCTGCCACCTGCCTTCTCACCCCCCTCATTACGGCCTCCATGTGGAAGGTGGCACTGGCCATGTCTCTAGCTTGTGTTCACCCCCCCGGCAGCTGTTGCTGTATTTCCCCCGCTGTCCTGGCTGCTACCTCCCCTGCACCGGGTACACCTGTCTGTGCTGGCCTCTGTGCTGTGTGGCTCCCCACACCTTCCCTATGCCCGGCTGTTCAGACTGCTCTTTCCCTGGCCTGCCCTGTTTGTGCCTCCTGCCCTGTCTGTCTGCCTATGCTTCTGACACATATGGCTTCCCTGTAGCATTCTTGCACCTCTCCCTTGCTCCTTTTTATTTTGGCTCATTTCCGCTATGGCGCAGCTTCCGCTTGTTCTTGGCCGCGCATGGCGCAAGTCGTTGAATATCGCACTGCGCCATTTATGATTGGTTCCTCCCCCTTCAGTTGCGCATGCCTTCATTATCATTGCGCTGTTGATCAGCATGATTTCGGGGGCGCAACTGCCTCCTGCTGAATATCGTAGAATGGCGCAATCTCGGACTTGCGCAGGCGCAACCCTATTACGCATGGCTCAACTCTTTTGAATATCTGGGCCCATGTCTGCATAGTCAAAAACTGAAAGTATCAATCTGGTAACTGGCTCATGGTGTATTGGGAGAATAAGGCAGTCCTTGTGATAGTAAAGGCCCCTATCTGGGGACGAAGCTTTATGCCTTATCACCTCTGCCATCTAACAAAGAAATGAAATTCATGTCAAAAACTGCATTTACAGTATGTATTAGTTAGATTTTTTACAAAGCTTATCGTCTCTGCCGTCTAACAAAGACAGGAAATTCATGTCAAAAACAGCATTTATGTATTAGTTAGGCTTTTTGAAACATCAAAAATAAGAAAATCCAATGTTATGGACTTTTTGAACCCTAACTCCCCCTGCCCCCTTGCATCACCCCTGTGAATCACACTGAACTTACTGCCAAAGCACAAGCCAGATCCCAGTCCTCGGATGCATTGGTAGGGGTATTACCAGTAGAAAGTGTGATGTAATCCTCCCGCTGTACAGGTCCCTGGTGAGACCTCACTTGGAGTACTGTGTGCAGTTCTGGAGACCTCACCTAAAAAAGGACATAGACCATCTGGAAACCATACAGAGATGTGCCACCAAAATGGTGCAGGGTCTGCATCACAAAACGTATGAAGCTAGGTTCAGCCAGCTAAATTTATTCTCTCTTGAGTAGAGGAGGAACAGAGGAGCCATGATTGAGACATTTAAATTTGTTAAAGGGATCAACACAGTACAAACCAGGAACCTCTTCTGGGAAAACAGGGCTGCACATACTAGAGGATACAACATGAGCCTGGTGGGAGGTAAATTCAAAACAAATGTTAGGAAGTACTTTTTCACGGAAAGGGTGGTGGACCCTTGGAACAGCCTGCCACCAGAGGTAGGGGCAGCCAAGACGGTCAGTGAATTCAAACAGGCATGGGATAGACAGTATAGTCACCTTAGCAACATCATTCTTGATGCCCTACAGGGGGCATGCCTCAGACATCTAGTGTTGGAACCCACTCGGGAGGGAGCAATCTTAGACCTGGTACTCTCAAATGCAGATAGAGAGAGGATCTCAGATTTAGAAGTGGGTAGCCATCTGGGAAAAAGTGGCCACCAAACAGTGTGGTTCTCGATAGACACAGCTGTAGAGTCAAGCCGTACAAATGTGAGAGTACTGGACTTTAGTAGGGGTGACTTTAGCAAAATGGAAGCGTGCCTCAGAAAAGTACTAGCAAATGGTCAAGAAGGAGGGGTTGAGGAACAATAGGTAAACATCAAAACTGCCATCACAGAGGCAAAAAGCCTTTGTGTGAAGCAAATAAAATCAAAAAGAAGGAAAAAAACACTAAGATTCTCAAAAGAGGTGGTAGGGAAGGTTAGTGAGGAAAAGATAGCATTCAGGGGCCTGGATATTCAGACTGCACCACAAAGTAGTGCAACAGCTGGAGCAGGTGCAAGTGCAGTGCGCCCCTGTGCAACACGCACAATATTCAAACACAGAGCAGGCCAAGGTGCTCTTGCGCAACACATCTGAACATCGCACCAACTGCACCATGGCACAACCAGGGATGTGCAGTGGAGCAGGGCAGTAGCACAGTAGCACAACCAGGGATGCACAGGGACAGGGACAGGATGTAGGGGTGCACCACCCATGGAAGCCATGAGTGGAGGAGCATGCAGCAGGCCAGACAGCACCCCCCCGCAACCCATGAACTGCACAACCAGTGGTGAGCTGGATGGACTACCAGCCCATGAACACCAGCACTGAATCCACAGCCGGGGCACGGTGCCCCAGCACAACCCCCTGGCAAGCAGTGACCACAACACAAGGAGGGCCAGCCACCCAGTGCCACCCCATCCTACCAATGCAGAGCATACCCTGTACAGCAATCCCCAGATACCCAGCCCAGCAGCAGCGCCCAATAGTGCATGGCACCGAATGCATGCCACCGCCCCCACCATGACAATGCAACCTTGTGAACCATGGAGCCATGCATGGTAGCCCCACTATGAGCACCCCACAGTGGGTGGCACCAGCCATTGATGCAACAACTGCAGACACAGTGCCACCATCCCTGTGGCACAGCAGAGAGGTCGACCCTGTGTTGGTACCTGAGGGACCCTGCATGCGACAAGACCTG
This sequence comes from Neoceratodus forsteri, assembly GCA_016271365.2. Taxonomy (NCBI): domain Eukaryota; kingdom Metazoa; phylum Chordata; order Ceratodontiformes; family Ceratodontidae; genus Neoceratodus; species Neoceratodus forsteri. Next base: position 1,272,944,851 of record CM057453.1, read on the forward strand.
CCCTGGACCCCACCACGAGCAAGACAGCAGCCCGCACACCCACCCAAGCACACACCCTGTCCCAGCACTGGCCCCAACAGCCAGCACAGCTGCCCACAGTGGTGCACGGAGGCATGCGCCACACAGGATGTGACACAGGGCATGGACAAACACCCACCCTGACCCAAGGGCACCCCGACACAGGGCCACAATAGCAGGGCAACAAATGCCGCTGGCATGCGACCACTGATGCTGTGTACCCACGGCCTGCACCCCATCATGGCACAGGTGTACCAGCCATCTTGCGCATGCACCATGAAGCTGTCTGCTACCAGCATGCGGCTGGAGCACAAGTGACAGACATCTGAACAAAGACCATGCAACAGACACCAGTGACAGCATGGAGGGGGAACAACAACAGCATAGGCCACAGTGCCACCCGAGGCAGACGTGCACCATACCAGTGACAGGAGGCAAGCCACCATTGCGCCATGGCCAGAGGGTGGCTGGCATGGACAGCCACCAGTGACATGCCAGCAGACTGTGCATACCACATACATGCAAGGGGCCAGCTGCATGGGCCATGGACATACTGACAGGGGTGCCAGGGACACAGCGCATGCACCAGGAACCACTGCACACAGGCATCCAGTTCACAGGGAACAACACACATACCACAGACAGGGACCGAGTCCCCCACCCACACCATTGGCGGGTCCCTGCCGGGCACACACACACACCCAGGCCTGCACCACCCCCAACACCATGCACACCACTGCAGCCAAGCACCATATGCCCACTGCAAATCAGACCACTACAGTTGTCATAACAAATATGTCTGTAATCAAGTAGTGAACTGTATAAAAAACAGCAGAACAAACTATTTACAATGTGGGGGGGAAGGGCCACATACCGGGTGAGGGTGGGCAAGGAGCAAGGGTGCACAACAAGGAGTGGGATGAAGGTGTGTGAGGGAAAGTCCAAGGGGAAATGGTGATCAGGTCTGTAGTGGGCCTATTGGCGACTCCGATCCCCACTTCTGTCTCGATAGCACCTCCTGTGCCTCCTTCTGTCGCCCCTGTCCATACGCTGAAGCAGCTCTAGGGTGGCCCTCAACAGCTGCAGCAGCTCCCGCATGGTACGTTCTGGTGCAATCCAGCATTGTCTACCTAGGAAAAGGGAGCAGAGTCATTACGTGTGACTGGCCAGACCCCTGAAGCTCACCCAATGTGCACGGCATACAGTCGTGGGCCATGCCCCTGTGATGGCATGTGACTACCCACAGTGTCTGCGCCCACATGACCCACCTACCCAGGCACCCATAGCCATGCGGAATGCTGCACACACCCACCGCCCATGTCCTGCACGGCACCACCGTGGCCGTACACTGACATGGCTATGCGGTGTTACGGCACTGGCACAGCCATGGACCCTACCTGCGACACCCACCCACACATGCAGTGCCACAGGACAGTGCAGAGTGCACCATGTGGCATGCACGGCAGTGGGGCCAAGTACGGGTGGCCACGCCCCACCACCACCCCTGCAACCCAGCATGCACAGAAGTAAGGGGAAACACGGCACTCACCTGCATCCTGGCCAGCAGGGCACTGCTGGCCTATGGCCCCTCCAACATGGCCCAGCTGCACCTGGACTGCACCCGCTCTGTCCTGCTCCCCCTGTTCATGGGCCAGTTGTGCCCTACAGCGCTCCTCCGGGCCTAGGTTCAAACATGGAGAGGGAAACATCAGTACAGGTCAGTAACAGAGCCCCCCCCGGGGTGTGTGTGTGCCTGCTCAGCCCAGCCATGACGCACCTCCACCACCACCCCCACTAGATGGCACCCACCCCCCTGTGGCATGGCCTTATGCACACTGCGATACCTGGACAGATGGACACTACCAGTTTCTGGATGGAGCACCTACCTGGCCATGGCACAGCGCCTCACCTGGTGCATGCCTGCAGATGCCTCAGTCAGTCAGGGTCCTGCTGCTGTAGGTCGCCATACCGGTGGCGACACTTCTCCGCTGATCTGCTGATCCCAGTCACCTTCTCCAGGCCATCAGACACCTCCTGCCACACAGCAGTCCATGGCCTGTTGAGGGGATCCTGCCCAAATAGGGCAACAGCATGTGGCTCCACTAGGACCACCAGGTTGGCCAGTTCAATTGTGCTCTAGACTTGTGCTCTCCTATGAGGCATCCTGCTGTTGGTACTGCAATCAAAATGGTAGTCTGTAGCACATGTGTCCCACGTGCGAAGGCAACGCGGTACTGTGCTGCCAGTATCTATCACGCTGTCACCGAACTGTACGATAGGCATGCACCCATGTGGATGCTTGGTGCCTAGGGAGCAAAGGTCGACCGCAGGGTCAAGGGTCTGTCCATGCACGGAGCGCCATAGTGCTATTGGGATGCCCTGCATGTCGCGCGGTAGGGTGCTTGTGTGTGACACCCTGCAGTGGCTTACCACGCTGTGGCTCCATGGCACCTACGGTGCACCATGGCATGAGTGCCACTGGGCGAACAGTGCACTAGCGCCACAGGCACAGTGGTGGCCATGCCCTGCTCTGCCTCCCATGCACAGCACATCAGCAGCACCGCACGCGTCTGCATCAGCACACCGGGCATGCACCGTGCGGTGCCGATTGCGCACGTCACAGTGCTGCACCATAGCCTAAGCATGCTCACCAACATTGTGCAAGGCTCAACAGCGCGATATTCAGCCAGCATATGCAAATCAGCTCATTAGCCATTCTGCTGTGCAACCACTGCATTAGCATCCACTTACAGTTGCACCTCGCCTCATTTGCATGCTTTGTGCTATATAAATGCGACATGGGGCTGCAGAGGACATGGTTAGGTATTGCAGTCCATTGTGGTGGGTTGCATGCTGTTGGGATATGGGGACTGTGGTTTGTGAGGGCTGAATGGGACTGCACAGTCCAAGGTAACACCTGTCATTCCCACAGGATCGAGCAAGACTGAACATGAGGAAGAGGAAGAACAGGGACAGGGGAGAAGGAGGAGGCCCAACTTCACCAGGGCTGAATAAGATGCCCTGTTTGAGGCATATCTTGACAGGGAACCGCTGCTCAGCAGACAGCAGGGAGTGCCACAGGCCCATGCCGTGGCGTGGGGCAAGGTGGCACATGCCGTGAACCAGCATAGCAGCCACCAGCGGTCCGTGCAGGAGTGCAAGAAGAAGGTCGGCATGGACAGGAAGGAGGTGGATCAAAGACAAGGTGGCTGCCATCAGGGCTGCACGTGCTGACACCGGTGGGGGCCAGCCAGATGTACCATGCCTGACACCACAGGAGGAGCGGGTGGCCAGCAGTATGCGGCATTGTGCCATTGAGGCCGTTCCTGGTGGTGGCTTTCAGATGGGTGGCATCCCATCACTGCATGGTAGGTCCTGTGCTGTCAGTGTGTGGGTGGTGGAGGGAATGCCACAGGGCAGGGCAGAGCCACTAACGCTAATGTGTTCCTTTACAGCTCCTGACCATCTACATGGGTCAGCGGTGGTGGGTGTGTCCACCAAGGGGGATGGTCTGGACATGGGGGAACACCCATCCACCTCCACAGGTGTCTAAGGGACCGGACAAGTGCATACCTGCACGTCTGTCTGGACTGATGAGGGTGGTGCGGGTGCGGACGAGGCCCTGCCTGTGTCCCAGCATGACAGCGCCCACAGTCTCCAGCATGCTGGCACACAGATTGGTGCCGTATCCAGCACAGATGATGATGGACCACGTGTCCTGGACAGTGATACATGTGGTATACAGGATGGTCCCACAGCAGGCAACCACACAGGCGTTACCATGGGTGGTGCCACCATGGCAGCCTTCATAACAACCCAGTCCCAGCCTGTGCCTGTATGCCCAAGTGAGGCAGCACTGGTGTGTGTCCAGGGCAGTGGGGCTGTTGTGGCCGCTGCAGCAGCGCCAGTGAGCCCTGACGATCGGCAGCCGGAGGGGCAGCACCAGCAGGCAGCCAATGGCGATGGGGGGACAGTGTCAGGGGCGGTGGCAGTGCACCGCATGTGGACGTGCCCCGACATGGCTCTGGTGTGCAGCACCCATCATCAAGGGGTGCTGGCCAGCACGGCCAGGAACACCACGAGAGACAGCATGCCGGACTGGCGGATGACCTCTTTGACGAGCACAGCTGTCTACTCCAGGCTTCAGTAGATCAACAGATGCGGCTCGTGATGGTGGTGGATGAACTCAGTGCGGTTCTGGCGCCAGGCAGAAGAGCGGTGCAGCAGGACCACGGTCTGCTCCTGGCAGAGATGGCCCAGCAGTGGGCAGATGTGACTGCTGTCATTGACAGGCAGACCAATGTATTGACAACTGTCATGGCCACATTGGGCACCCAGTTTGGTGCCCAGCCACCTCAGACACCACGCAGTGATCATGTCCACCCCCCATTACCGGCACAGTGCGACACCTGCTTTGTCAACACTGGGTTCAGCTGTGGGCATACCAAGCATGCCTGGTGTTGGCATGTTTGGTGGGCTGCAGACCCTGTGTGAACACGGTCGTGTTCATGCAGCATCACCCCTGGGGGTCCATCAGTGCCACCCCATGAAGCCAATGGTCAGCCTGGCATGGCTGGCAGGTCTTGGCGGGGCCACCCACGCATCCATGGCTGCCGTGGTTCTGTGCCGTGTGACTGACCTGTCTCCTACTGTGGCCACTGTCTGCCGCTGCCCTATATGCAGTGTGGTATGCATTATGTGATGCACGGGTGGGGTACCCAGCCCTGCACACACACACGGTCCCTGTACACACCCTCCCGGCTTCTGGCCACTGTGGCGTGTGCATGATGATGCCTGCGCTGCGCTGTCCACCAGTGTGCATTGGTACCCAGCATCTGAGGCACGCACAGTGATGGCCACTGGGTATGGTCGTGTGTGGACCTGTGTGGGGGTGAGGGTGGCTGTTGGGGTTGGCATGCCATTTACCCCTTTTGCATGCCTTGTGGTGTGTGTGCGTGTGTGTACATGTCATGTTTGGCCCTGCCCATGCCTGACGCCATGTGCGGTGCCACACTCAGACCCATTCCCTTACCACCGTCCACCCCTGGTGTCCTGCCCTGCCTGTCTGTGGGCTGTGCCCTTACCCTTGATGGTTGTGCATGGCCCCGTGACCTACCTGTGTTGTCCAAAGTGCTCTTCTGTAATGGTATCCTGGTGCAGCTGTGACATCCGGGTCAGGTGGGGGTCTCTTCACCCAGGGGGTGGCTGCCCATCACCAGCTGGACCAGCGTCCTCATCGTCCCCACCACTGTCCCCCACTTCGACCACTATAGCTATCCCACAGTCGGTGGCCATGTTGTGCAGGATTCGGCAGGCCAGGAATAGCCCGCAGACCTTTGAGAGGCTGTACTGTAGGGCACCGCCTGATGTGTCCAGGCACCAGAACCATGCCTTCAGCATCCCAAACACCCGCTCAATGACATTCCATGTTCTGGCGTGTGCCTTATTGTACCATAGCTGCGATGGGGTCGTGGGGCATCAATACAGTGTGAACAGCCAGGGGCGTAGCAGGTAACCACTGTCACCTGTGTGTAGAGGGTGGACATTAGAATGGTGGTCTGCATTGCTATGCCATGGGCCAACATGGCCGGTACCCATGGCACCTCTGACTATGCATCCCCCCCACATCTGCTCATGTCGTCCTGTGTGACATGCATACTCACCTACTAGATGGCCAGTGGGGATGTCCCCACTCTCAAACCTGTGGCTCAGTGCAGACTGGTGCCAGAAGAAGGCATTGTGTGCTCCCCCAAGGTGCGTGGCACAGACATTGGTAATGTGCCCCCTAGCATTGCACACCACCTGGCAGTTTATGCTTGCGTAACCCTTGCGGTTGATGTATGCCACACCCTCCGGGCCAGGTGGCATGCGGATGGCCACATGGGTGCAGGCAATGGCCCTGAGCACACCAGGCAATCATGTTACCCTGTGAAACTCCTGTATGTGTGCTGTGCTCTCCACCTGTGTGCTGGGGAAATGGATGTACTCCGCAGCACGTGGCAGCAGTGCACTGAGGAATTGTGTGAGTAGGTGTGACGGGGCTAACTAGGTTATGCCTGTCATGTCCTCTGTTGGTCTCTGGAAGGTGCCCGTGGCGAGCAGGCACATGACAGCTGTCACCTTCGTCTCCACTGACAGAGCATGGCTCTGTCGTGTGGGTGCCTGCATCTCATCACTGCACAGCTCACAGAGCTGCCTCAGGATCACCCGGTTCAGGTGGTACTGGCCCACAATCTCTGTGTCAGAGTACTGTTCAAAGCTGGTGCAGGCTCGGTACTGCCTGTTCTGGGCGTACCACCGACGGGCCCTTCCACGGCCACGCCTCCCTGCTGCCTGCCTTCTCACACCCCTCATTACCGCCTCCATCTGGAAGGTGGTGCTGGCCATGGCCCTGGCTGGTGTTCTCCCCCCAGCTGGCTGTTGTCCTGTTCCCCCTGCTGTCCATTCCTGATGCTCCCCCTGCAGCGGGTACACCTTTGACTGTGGCTGTCCTGCCTCCTGCTACTACCCTCAGTCCACTGTAGCACTCCATACCCTTTGCTGCACAGTGGGACAGGCACACCCACTCCTACCCTGTCTATGGCTCAGTTCTGGTGGGCCCTGTCCTGCTCCTGCCCAGTCCTGTGCACTGCTTCCTTCTATTCCACCCTGGCTCTCTGTCACCACGCTCCCACCTGTGGCTTCCCTTTTGCGTTCTTGCGCCCCTCTCTTGCTCCCTTTTATTTTGGATCATTTCCGCTGTTGCACAACTTCCGCTTGCTCCGCTAGTGCACACGGCACATGCTGTTGAATATCGCACTGCGCATGTTACTCATGGTTCCGCCCGCATTCATTACTGTTGCACTCTGGTGCATTGCTTAGTGCACTGTGCAGCCGCCTCCCACTGAATATCACATAATGGCGCATTTCCATACTTGCGCTGGTGCATCCTTGTTGCGCATGGTGCATCCACTCTGAATATCTGGGCCAGGAGTATAAGGAACATAGAAGGAGCAGGACAGAGAACTGTACCAGTTAAAGCACAAGGAAGTGGGGAAGGCAGTCAGAATAGTGAAGGCCCAAACCAAGGAAAAGATAACCAGTTCGGTTAAGAAGGGGGAAAACCTTTTAAAGAGACATTAGGGAGCAAAGAAAGACCAAGGGATGGAGGGATAGTGAGGCTTAATAAAGGGGAGGGCGGTGGACAGAGGGTGACAGTGAAAAAGCAGGGATACTGAACAAATATTTCTACTCAGTATTCACAAAAGAAGAGGAGGAGAAGGTACCTCATCCAATCAGAAGAAGCACTCTCGATAGGGGGGTCAATACCAGTCCAGTCACAGAAGAAAGGGTTCTGAAAGAACTGCGGAAACTGAAGGTGGACAAAGCAATGGGACCTGATGGAATTCACCCCAGAATTCTAAAAGAACTAAGGGGAGAACTAGTGACACCACTGACTACCCTTTTTAACGAATCATGGGAGGATGGTGTGGTACCCAAGGACTGGAGGGGGAAGGATGTAATTCCCCTTCACAAAAGTGGGAGCAAAGCAGAGGCAGGAAACTACAGACCTGTTAGTTTGAACTCAGTGGTAGGGAAAATGATGGAATCACTTCTGAAAGAAAGAATTGTTGAGTACCTAGACGCCAACGGGGTGCAGGACCCAAGGCAGCATGGATTAGCAGAGGGATGGTCATGTCAGCCGACTCTAATAGATTTCTTAGACTGAGTCACCAAAGTAGTAGACCAGGGAGGGGCTGTGGACATGACCTACCTAGACTTCAGCAAGGCATTTGACACAGTCCCACACAAACGATTAATAAACAAGTTAGCCAGCCTGGGAGTGGGTCCCAGGGTGGTATACTGGCTAAAAAATTGTCTGGACAACAGGACGCAGAGGGTAATAGTAAATGGAGTCCACTCCAAAGAAAGGGGGATTACTAGCAGGGTAATGCAGGGTTCAGTACTGGGACTGGCCCTTTTTTATGTCTTTATAAGTGACATTGCAGAGGGACTAGAAGGAAAAGTATGCCTCTTTGCAGATGACACACAGATCTGCAACAGGGATGCTACACAAGGGGGGATGGAAAGGATGAGAAGGGACTTGGCAAGGTTGGAGGAAAGGTCAAAAGTATGGCAACTTAAATTCAATGCAAAGAAGTGCAAAGTAATGCACCTGGGAAACAAAAACCCAGGGGAAGAGGAGTCAATGAGGGCAGGAGTACTAACAACAACAAAAATGGAAAGGGACCTGGGGGTAGTAATATCAGATTACCTAACGGTAAGCAAGCTATGTGAGAAGGAAGGAAGTGTGGAGAGCTGGGGGGGGGGATACTGGGATGTATAGGGAGAAGCATTACCAGTAGAAAATAAGAAGTTGTTATCCCTCTGTACAGACAGTTGGTGAGACCCCATCTGGAGTACTACGTGCAGATCTGGAGACCCCATCTCCACGATGACATAGACAGGATGGAGGCAATCCAGAGGAGGGCAACTAAAATGGTGCAGGGTCTGCACCAGAAGCCACATGAAGAGAAACTAAAGGAGCTTAATATGTATACCCTTGAGGAAAGGAGGGGGGGGGGCATGATAGAAACTTTCAACTATCTCAAGGGAATCAACAAAGTCCAAGAGGGAAGCATCTTTCAGAAAAAGAGATGTGCAAGAACAAGGAGGCACAATTTGAAGGTAGAGGGAGGACGGCTCAGGGGCAACATGAGGAAGTATTTTTTTCTTGGAAAGAGTGGTGGACACATGGAATGGCCTTCCTGAGGAGGTTGTGGGGTCAAAAACAGTGGGAAAATTCAAGAATGCATGGGACAGACATAAGGCAATTCTGGTGGGGGTTAGGAAGAAGTAGGCTGTTGGTTAACTAGAATCTGCAGCTTATCCAATAGATAGGGAAATGGGCAGAATAGGTGGGCCAAGTGGTCCTTATCTTCCGTCAAAGTCTATGTTTCTATGTTTCTATGTAAACTGATAGTGGGGGGTATAAAACCCAGGCAGATTAGATGAATCACACTGTCTTCTTCTGCTGGTAAATTTTTGTGTTCTTTTGTTGAATCCCAAAGGGCCCTGTGAAATGCAAGTTAACACTTGGAACCTGCATGAAGCAAGTTAGAAGTCAGGTCTTGATTCACACTGGGCTCAAAGAGCCCCTTGCATTCTGCTTTCCAGGTCCTGCACAAAGCAAATTAGGACTCAGGTCTTATTTAGGACACATTCTGTTTTGTGCAATGCCCAAAGAAACCTACATGAAGCAGCTTAAGATTCTGCTCCTGTTTTGCATAGGGTCCGAAGTCCATGTACAGTACTCTTTTTGCTCAAGGAACCCCTCTATAGTTTGTTACCTGGATGTACACTAAGGATCCCTGCACCATGTCTGCAAGTTAATTCCTGTTATATCTACCAATTAGAGCTGTATACTTCCCCATTCAAGCTGTGAACCTCCTACTGTATCTACAGCTTTATGCCTCCGCAATGAAAGCAGTATACTGAGGAGAAAATATACACATGCAAAACTAGAAAACAAAGACAAATAACAAATCACCCACTAAGCAATTGCCAACCAATTAAACACTAATTAACAAATACAATCACTAGTTACCATTTCAATTGATAAACCTAGCAAACCATCCCCAAAATTCTTACACCAAACATACTCACCATAAGATGTAGTACCTAAAATATATTACAGCAGCCACACAAACAAGGACTCCCCCACCATGTATCTCACAAAACAGCCATGTTTTCAATGATCCAACTCTCTTCTCAGTTGTCAAGCCCTGCATGCTCCTCCTGATGTGTTTGATGTTCCAGCTTTCTGCTCAGATGCCATACCCTCCACAATGCCCCCACCATGTCAATCAATGTCAAGCTGCTGCAGACTACAGGATCCACTATTTCAGATAAAAGACAATACTCCCAATTGCAAAATCTATAACACACCATGCCACATGCTGCACTCAACCACAGAATGTGCTGCTAACTGAACAATCTGCACAAAACTTTAAAGAATTAAGGGGAGAACTAGTGACACCACTGACTACCCTTTTTAACGAATCATGGGAGAATGGTGTGGTACCTGAGGACTGGAGGAAGGCGGATGTGATTCTCCTTCACAAAAGAGGGAGAAAGACAGAGGCAGGAAACTACAGACCTGTCAGTTTGACCTCAGTGATTGGGAAAGTGATGGAATACTTCTGAAGGAAAGAATTGTTGAGTACCTAGAGGCCAGTGGGGCACAGGACCCAAGGCAGCATGGGTTCACAGCGGGAAGGTCATGTCAAATAAATCTAATTGATTTCTTTGACAGGATGACCCAAAGTAGTAGACCAGGGAGGGGCTGTGGACATGGTCTAGCTAGACTTTAGCAAGGGATTTGACACAGTCCCACACAAAAAGATTAATAGTCAAATTAACCAGCCTGGGAGTGGGTCCCAAGGGTGGTAGCCTGGGTAAAACATTGGCTGGACAACAGGACACAGAAGGTAATTGTAAATGGAGTCCACTCTGAAGAAAGAGGGGTTACTAGTGGGTTACTGCAGGGTTCAGTACTTGGTCCAGTCCTTTTTAATGTCTTTATAAGTGACATTGCAGAGGGACTGGAAGGAAAAGTATGCCTCTTTGCAGATGACACAAAGATCTGACACAGGGTTGATACACAAGGAGGTATGGAAAGGATGAGAAGGGACTTGGCAAAGTTGGAGAAAGGGTCAGAAATATGGCAACTTAAATTCAGTGCAAATAAGTGCAATATAATGCACCTGGGAAACAAAAACCCAAGGGAAGATTACACAATGGGGGGGGGAGTAGTAACAACAACAAAAATGGAAAGGGGACTGGGGGTAATCATATCAGATGACCTTAAGGTTAGCAAGCAATGTGAGAAGGCAGTAGGAAGGGCTGGGGGGTACTGGGATGTATAGGGAGAGGCATCACCAGTAGAAAACAGGAAGTTGTTATCCCTCTGTACAGACAGTTGGTGAGACCCCATCTGGAGTACTGCATCCAGTTCTGGAGACCCCATCTCTGCAAGGACACAGACAGTATGGAGGCAGTCCGGAGGAGGGCAGTTAAAATGGTGCAGGGTCTGCAAGAGAAACCATATGAGGAGAGACTGAAGCAGCTTAATATGTATACCCTTGAGGAAAGGAGGGAGAGGGGGGACATGATAGAAACTTTTAAGTACCTCAGTGGAATCAACAAAGTCCAAGAGGGTAGTATCCTTCAGAAAAAGAGATGTGCAAGAACAAGGGGACACAATTTGAAGATAGAAAGGGGACGGCTCAGGGGCAATGTGAGGAAGTATTTTTTCACAGAGAGGGTGACGGACACATGGAACAGACTTCCTGAGGAGGTTGTGGGGTCTAAAACTGTGGGAGAATTCAAGAATGCATGGGACAGACATAAGGCAATTCTTGTGGGGGATAGGAAGAAACAGGCTGTTGGTTACTAGGATCTGCAGCTTATCCTATAGGTAGGGAAATGGGCAGACTAGGTGAGCCAAGCGGTCCTTATCTGCCATCAAAGTCTATGTTTCTATGTTTCTAAAACCAGTGACTACAGCCACAGACCATAATACCACAAATGAAATGAGAGATGAACAGCAATAGACATGCCCCTCATATGGTGTGTCAGCATGGTTTATTTGGTAGCACATTGGCCTCTGAACCAGAAGGTTGTGGGTTCAAGATTCAAACTGTCATTAAGCTGATACCATAATCACTGGCACCAGACTGCAATACTAAAGAGATGCTATACTGTAAGCGTCACGGTATGCCATGCTTTGGAGCAGATGTAAAACTGAGGTCCTGTCTGCCTTTTCTGTTGGCTGTTAACTTGGATGTTAAAGTGGCATTCCTTGAAAAGAGTAGGAGACTTCTTTATTGAAGTAAAATACATGGGCAGTGTAGCATAGAGGTTAGAGTAATGAGTTGTGAATGAGCTTGATACATCCAGCAGACCTGGACTTGATTCCCACAACCTCCACGTACATATTACGTGACTCTGAGCAAGTCACTGAAAAGAAAACTACATGCAAAAGTTATAAAAACACATGCATTGAGTTTTTGTTTATTTGTCCCTAGTGTTCTGTTACTTGTGTCTGTAGCAAGGTTGTTTTTTTTTTTTTTACTTTTCTCCTCAACTTTTATGGCCCAGTGGGGTAGTCATTCAGGCTTCCTTTAATGCCTTTTATTGCATTTTATTTGTTGGAATTTTCCCAGAATATCTCTGGTGATGATATGAACTAGATCTTGTACTAGAACTAAGAGCCGAGGATCCTACTTATAATCTAGTCACACCATCTAACTGCAACTCCTTGTCAAAGTTAACTCCTTTGAAAAAGTGTTTGCCCGGGGAGTCACGAGATGTCTCTTGGCTAGTGGCTGCACATTCGTAGCGCTCCCGCTTATTAGCGGTAGTTTCCCAGGTAATATTCCCCACTTTCATGCTATTGTCATCAGGCACTAACCTTAAGGAGCCATCGGTTGTTCATTCAACCCGAAGCATGTCCTGGTCTTTTTGGGATGGATGCCGACATGAAGCAGGCCTTTCCGACACACACGCCACCTGCAACTCCGAAGAAGAGTGGTAAATGGGCCAAATCATAGGGGGCCTCCTCCTCTCATGCCTCGCCATCTCTACCACTCTCAGAGGAGCATTTTCTGGTGGAGATGCAACCACTAAGGGAATTCATGCAAACAGTCACCGAAGAGCTGAAAACACTGAGGGTGGACTTAAACTCTGCATACAAAAGGATCGGGGACACTGAAGTTTGTGTTACTTCTCTGGATTGGTGGAAAGATTGAGAAGAGCTTCAGATGGTAAAGTTAAGACAAAAGTTGGCTAAAGTGGAAGAGAAACTGGTGGACTTGGAGGGTAGAAGCAGGCGTAGTAACCTGCTTTTTTTTTGGCTTGACAGAAGATGCTGAAGCTTCTACCCTGGTTCTGTTTACGCAAAAGTTTTTAGAAAAAATAGCGGGGCCCTCTCCAAATTACTCCTGCTACATTGTGGAGAAGGCACACTGCTCCCTATGAACTAAACCACCACAGGGGGCTCCTCCTCACCCTTTGATAAATAAACTGTTGAATTTTCTCGATAAGCAGCATATATTGCAAAAATGCAGAAATGTGAAAGAAATCCTGTGAGGACAGTGTCTCTGAATCTCTCAAGATCTGCCAGGCACTGTAAGGCAGCAAAGGGGCTCCTTTCACTCAGTAGTGGTTAAATTGCTGACAGCCTCCATAAAATTTAGGATGCTTTACCCCACCAAACTACAGGTCTACTGTAAAGATAGCTGGCACTCCTTTGAAAATGTGGAAAAGGCTACTAGTGAACTGCGGTGACTGCTTCCTAACCTATTTAACCCTCCATGAGATGTTACTGTTTGGGTCTGTTCATATAGTCTGTGTCTAGATGGGAGTGCTTTTACATTTTTTCCCAGTTAAGAAGGAACTCAGTACAGCCTATGTGTTCGAAGAGACTTTATGTTTTGTTGTTTCCCTGCCTCGCATCCATCTCACCATGTGGTTTCGTGCCATATTTTGTTGACCTGATGGGAACTTATTTGTGTTCGACCCATTTCACCCTCAGAGGTGGCTGAGTTCAGTGATGGATGAACGTACTGAGGATATGGGGCCTAGCCAGGCCATTTGAACTGGGCCTTTTCCTGGGACGTTATTCCTTACGTGCAAGACATAGTTGACGCAATAGTGTTTATATGTAGTTGTATATCTTTACATTTCACAGGGGTTAATCTAGACAGAACCCCACAAGTTTCTAGTGTTGATTTTGAGTTCTATTAAAATTTCATTATACAGAACTGTCGGGAGCGGGAGGGATTAGTGTGTGTGTAGTGCGACTACGCATTTGGGACTGATACGTGCTAGTATGTGGAGGGGGATTTCTTTCCTACATGTTTGGTGGGTTTTAGAGGATTCTATATTATATACTTCAGAGGAGAGATTTGTATTGGAGGGGGTAACAGTTTGGTGGGACTTGAGGGATTCTGTGTTTTTTTGAGGGGGTTGGGGTTATGGGGGGAAGGCGGAGGGGGGATGGTGGAGCTGTTGGGGTACAGTTGGGTGAGGCATCCTATGTGTCTTGGCACTGGTTCCTTTTTATTTGAAGAAGGGCCATGGCTAATCTACTGAAGGTTGCCTCCTGGAATGTTAAAGAGGCCAGATCCCCTCTCAAGAGGCATCAAATTCTCAAACATCTGCAGCAGTCTTATTGTCAGATCACTTTTTTGCAGGAGACCCATCTTCTGTCAGCGAAGGTGCTATTACTCCATCGGCAATTTGTGGGTCATTTTTTTGGGTCTGGGGATGCCACAGCCAGTCGAGGCATCGCTATTCTTATCTCACGGCAAGTCCCCTTTCAAGTCCAGCAGACAATTGCCGATGTTAATGGTAGATATCTTTTGGTACAAGGGGTCCTCGATCACTCTGAAATTATCTTAGGCTGTGTGTATGGTCCTAACCAGGTGGTTAATCAAATCTCGAAATTTCCTCCGGCCCCCATAATTATTGATGGTGATTGGAATATCACTCCATCACCTGACCTGGACAGGTCGGGAATGCGACATCATGGTTTATCTCCTGAGCAACGGGCATTGCAGGACATGATCCTGACTATGGGGTTATGTGATCCATGGTGGCTCTTGCATCCACAAGATCAGGTATATTCCTTTTACTCGGCTGCACATGGCTCCTACTCCATGTTGGACTATGTACTCATTAGCTCTTCCCTCTTCCCTGGTATATTGGCAGCCAAGATTGGTCCTAGGGTCCTTTCTGACCATTCAATAGTTTGGCTTTCAATGATTCTCTCCCCTAATCAGGTAAAGGATATGATTTGGAAATTTAATAACTAATTGTTAACCGATAAGTTTTTGGTTGATCAGATTAAGGACCAAATCACTTTATTCGATCAACTAAATTCTGGTTCAATAGGTAGGGCTGATCTGGAATGGGCTGCTTGCAAATGTTTCATCTGGGGAGAACTTATTCAAATAGCAGCTAAGTGGAAAAAAAAAAAACAGATCTGTGCTGCAAATGAACTTTTACAGCAGATTACTACCATTGAGAATAATTTGTCTCCCCATTCGTGAGCAGAGGTTTTACAAAATCTGATGATTCTGCAGAGTAAATATTACAAACTGGTGAAAGAAAAAACTGAATATGCCCTACTGAAGACTAAGGTGAATATTGACCAGGAAGACAAGGCTGGATGACTATTGGCTATCAGATTGCAACTGGTGGAGTCTTCTAGACTAATAACAAGCCTTAAGATCAAGGTTGGTGAGGTGTTATCTCGGCCCAGATATATTACCCAGGAATTTGCCTCTTTTTATACAGATCTTTATGGCTCTAAACCCTCCCCTTATTCCTGTACTGATCTTATCTCCTATCTCCAGAAATGCGCTCCACCGGGTTTATCCCAGGTCCAGCAGGATTTGCTTGGTCAACCTATATCCACCCTAGAGATAAGACAGGCCGTGGCCAGTTTGACGCCAGATAAGTCCCCTGGTCCGGATGGGTTTACTTCTAATTTTTATAAAATGTTTCTGGACCAGTTGTTGCCCCTTCTTTCCTGGTTTTTTGCCTATATTCATGAGCATGGAATATCTGACCCTTCACTTCTGGAAGCTCTCATTGTAGTGTTACTGAAAGCTGGGAAATCTCCTGAAGTGGTGGGCAATTACAGACCCACTTCCTTGATAAATTGTGATATGAAAATTTTGGCTAAAATCCTCACCAGTAGAGTGCTCCAGGTATGGGAAGGGCTCCTTGCTCATGAGCAGGTTGGTTTTGTTCCCAATAGATCCTCCCTGGACCATTTTCGAGAGCTAGCATATATCTTCTCCGCATCTAGGGGTTCCGATATTCCTATAGGGTTGGTTTCCCTGGATGCAGAGAAGGCTTTTGACAGAGTCAACTGGACATTCCTGTTCATGACACTAGAGGTGTTTGGCTTCCCTCAGTGCTTCATACAGTGGGTGAGGATATTGTATTCTTCCCCATTGGTGAGGATTTACTGTAATGGGGTGTTTTCTACCTCCATTCCCTTTGGTTCAGGAATGACACAAGGATGTCCCCGTTCACCTCTTCTTTTTAATTTGTACTTAGAACCCCTACTTTGTAGATTGTCCATGTCCCCAGCAATTACTGGCATACCGGTTGGCCAGAGTGTTTTCCTAATGTCAGTTTATGCGGATGATATTTTGCTTCATCTTATTCACTTAGATACCTCCCTTCTGGCTGTGCTGCAGATTATTGAGGAATATGGCTCATTATCTAACTATAAACTTAATCTTAATAAAACTGAAGTTTTGGCCCTTACCACTATGGTTAATAAGCAAAAGGTGATGTCTCTGGATTTGTCCTGATCCCCCCATTCTCTTACACGTCTGGGGTTGGTTTTGTCCAAGGACCCTCTCTTATGCATAAACTTAAATTGGAGGATTTGGTGCAATACAGTCAACAGGATTTGCACTGGTGGCAAGCTCTTCCCTTGTCTTTATGAGGACATATCTCAATCATAAAGATGAAGTGCTCCCAGGTTTTTTTTTTATCCCTGCCATATGCTTAATGTTTGGCTACCCCTGAAATGGTTTAGGATGGTGCATCAGATTATTACAGGATTCATTTGCCAAGATAAAGCTCCTCGACGAGTGTATTAAAAGCTAGCTGCCCCAAAATATGTAGGCGGTATTAAACTCCCTCACTTCCTGTTTTATTATTTCTCTAACCACATCAGTAAATTGCTCCAGTGGTTTCTTCCCTCTTCTCTGGAGCCGCTGGTAGGCTACAGGCCTCCCTGGTTGGATTTAGAGCTCCACCTCCTCCAACAAAATGTCCTTGCTCTATCCTCCTTACCCTACCTTCCCTGGGCTACTCTCCCAACTAAGGTTAAGGATTGTGTTATGGGAGTATACATGAGAGTGTATTCACAGTTCTGGGCCTTGTTAAAATTTCAATCTCTAAAGACATTTCCCAACCCATTCTCCATAACTTAAACTTTAGGATTGGGGGACAGGTAAGTCAGGAGGAATGGCTACCTCAACTGAGGTCCCTTGTGGTCTGAGATCTGTTGGAGGCAGGAGTGTTAAAGTCATCCTCTGCATTATTGAGGCAGTTTGTCCTGGGGAACAAGTTCATCTTTAAAGTGTTTCAACTAAGACATGTATTGTTGCAATGGTTTGGTCAGAGCTTATGGGCCACGGATTCTTCTAGATTTCTCTCATCCCTCCTCCCTCTAGTTTCCAAGAAACACACAGTATCTTCTCTGTATGGAGCATTATTTGCTCAATATGCCCCAGAAATCACCAGATTCTCACCCTATTGGGATTGAGAAATTCCCATCTCTCCCCAGCAATGGCTCGGTATCTGGAAGCGTACCTACCATTATATTAAACAAGATAGACTGTGACTTATGCAGTTCAGTATATTGAACAACATGTATTACACTCCTTAGAAGTTAGCATGGATGGGGAGACTGCCAACATCAAGTTGCACCAGATGTGGATGTGATGAGGGTTCTCTTTTGCATATTTTTTGGTCCTGCCCTAAGGTTGCTCGCTCTGGAAACTAATTGAAGACAGAGCTGACGCCTGTTAGGCTTGCAAGGGCTATTTCAACCAGAGATTTATATCCTGGGTGACATGCCCTCCATTCCAGTTTTAGAGCGGAGATATTGTATGTCCTTAATCTCCCCATCCTTGAAAAAAGTGGTCCTCAAGCACTGACTTGATCAAACTATGAGCTCTTATCATGTGTTGCTGCAAGAACTGTTGTCTAATTTGCAAATAGAGTGTATGGTAGCCCGACTATGTCATAACTCTCTTAGTTTTGACAGAAAATGGGGGAAGTAGTTTTGACAGAAAATGGGGGATGTTAGATGCAGTGTACGCGGTGGTCAGTCCCTAAGCACAACTCTGCATTGCAGATGAAGTGGCCCATACAGTGACTTGTCATTTGTGCCTAGTTCCCCTTTTTCCTTGAAGATGCATGCCAGCCCTTTTTTTAGTTTTTATATATATATACATACAGTATATATATATACTGTGTATATATATATATATATATATATATATATATATTCTTATTAGGTTGCTCCACGGGGCGGGAGGCCCGTTTACCTCGGGGGATGTCTTGACACTTGGTTATGTGTGTGTTTTATACTCAATAAAGTATATTAAATTAAAAAAAAAAAGTGTTTGCCTTCCCTCCCCAGATGAAGTCAAATTTTTCTAAGCCCCAACTGTTGTTATTCTGGATGTGTGGCAATTTCTTTGTAAATTGCTGCTGCTGGGTGATAACAAAGTCAATCCACATTTGAAGGACTTAGGTCTAATTCACATCATTTCCATGGGCACTTTAAAGGCAATACAAGAACCCTGTATGGCTACCCCCAAGGGTCATAAAACTGGCAGGGAAGCAAAAAAAAAAACCTTTTAACAGACACATTGCAAAGAATACCAAGACCCATCAAGAAAAACAAAAACACAATGCACAACATGTGTTTTTACAATGTTTGCATATAGTTTTCCTTTAACTTCCTCAGTGCTCCCAGGACACCACTGAAAATTGGCAATTGTGCCTAGTGTGCCTTACCTAGTTACCGAATAATAAAGATATATGCTGTATATAACAATACTACTTATAGCAAAAATTAATACACACTTCAAGAAAAATCCCACCACCAGATGAAAACTTTTCACTCATATAAACTGCAGATTTAAGATGGAATACAGTATTTACAATATCTGTAATGTTCATGTTAAATTCAATGAACTGCTTTCCATAGTGACAGATTTCAGGGCTGGTTTCTACATGCAAAAATGTACACTGAATGTAATCAGTGATGGCATAAATCAGATCATCCTCTGCTACTACAAACAATGGCACCTGTTTTACCAAATATGATGTTTTAGAAGTTCAGATTAGACATTAAACTGTGGTCCTGTCTGCCAGTCCTGGTGGTTGTTCAGGTGCACATTAAAGATCCCATCTTAGAAAGGGAAGGAGAAATTTCCAAGTGTCCTGACCAAAATTCCCCTTCACTAAAATGCCACCAACAGCTCAGTCTGGTTCAATTCCAGTTGGTTTGCACAATTATCCCTCATGAGGTGAGGCTGAAAATAAGCAGTATTGTCTAGCCCTCCTTGACTGATCAACAAAAAATGAAATAAATAAAAATAAATTCTGGGGAACCCTACACAATATAACATACAAGGGTCAAAGGAGTGCCCAGAACAAGAACACCACAACACATGGTAAACACAGGGGATCAAAATACATAGAAAAGCAAATACAGCAACTATCTCAACCGTGAGAAACAGCGTTGAATATACTTATTAGGTAAATCACAGTCTTCCTAATGTATTATATGAAACAAATGGAGGATAAGTCCTGCATACTTGGAATATGTTAGAACAGGGGTCTGTAAGGTTTCTGAGCATTGAGCTGCATAGGTGCTATTACTCCCTCATGCTGGTCTGCGCAAGCCCTCCAACCTTCCTTCCCTCTTTGTCTCAGCTCTGAGTTTCCCACTTCATAGTATAGCCTTTTGTTCAGCTCTGTCTCTCCCCTTTATGGTAACTGAGTGTTCCCTTTATCCACAGGATTCCTACAGAAAGTGCTTCCAAATGGAGCCAAGATTTCAAGCCAGGAGCCTGCCTGCTGCAGCAAGGTACGTGCAGCCCCCAATTTATAGGTTACCTGTATCACATGACCTGATCAGCCACAATCAGATGCAGCTTATCATCTGTGACTACTAGGTGTCGCTGCAGAGCCCCTAGAGCTCCCCTACTTGCATAGCTAGGCTTTCCTTAGCATACTGACCTAACCTTTATTCCTGCCCAACTCCTCCCATACTTCGACTATTTTCCAGGGAATTTATGTAGCACCTTCCCTGAATTTCAAACCCCTGAGCCTCTACTCCTGAGGCAGCAACACTAACCACTTCACCACTGTAGCAGCTACAATTCACTGTAGATTTGTGTAACCCATAACTTGTCATACAAAGCCCCCCAACTCTTATCCATCCTCATCCCCCCCCAAGATCACCACATCCTGCCTGCTAACCTACCTCCAACATCCTACCACTTTAATTTCCTTTACCTCTTCTGTTTCAGTCAACCAGTGTGTAAACATGTGGCCTCAGGATATGATGTGCCCACTCTCACTTCTTCTCTTCTTCTCACTGCCGGCTTATAATAAGTACTCTCCCACAACAGTGTACTATACTTACTTACATCACAAAACTGCACCACAGGGCACAGAGCCCTTCAACTCCCTCCACACTCACATTCAACACCAGACCTTTCTTACTTATAAGCTTCCTTTCCCGCAACCCATATCTATTTGCATATCCTTTCCTTTGACTTCTGTCAACCCCCATTGTTATGTCATTCCCAAAAAAAACATGTGCCAACAACCTCATACCACACTCAGATCTATCAAACAATACCTATTTAGGATTGCTCTACTCCTAATGCTATCTGGTAATATTCACCCCAACCCAGGTCCCCCATACCTACAGCAATGTAGCAATAGCAATAATGGATTCCTAAAGCTTGCCACGATCAACATACATAGCCTGCTGCCCAAACCTAATGTTTGCAAGTCTGGGTCACACAGCACAAACCAGATGTGCTTGCCCTTAATGAAACCTTGCTGTCCTCCAAAATCCCAGATAATGCCATCCCCTTAAAAGGTTATAAACTATTTAGGCAAGATTGGCTAGGGAAAGGTGGGGGGCAGCACTATATATTTAAAGGACACCCTGAATGGCCAAATCTTACCAGCAGTGGCTCCAGTAAGTAACTCTCAGGTCCTTGCAGTTAAAATAACCCTCAGCAATCAGGGCAAAGCACTCCCAATACTGTCTGTTTATATCCCTCCTTGTGACCAGGCTGCAGACTTCAAACAGGTCCTCAACTATCTGAGTGATCTCTTCGTCAGTCTGAGATTGTAGCTTTGTATGACTTTAACACTAACTGGCTTGCTGCAGATGCAGACCCCTACAAAGATGCCATCTCTGCCATTGCTTTAACTCAGATGGTAACCACCCCATGAGAATTAATCACTTGTCAGACAACAGCTCCCTCTTAGACCTAATCCTTACCACCCACCAAAACAGAATCACTAGCACCACAGTTCTCCCTGACTCGATGAATGATCATGCCCCAGTAACCAGCCTGTGGTCTAATAAGGTCCCAAAACCCACAGCTAGAATCACTTACCAGCATGTCCTTAAAAAAGGGCATCTCAATAACTTTCTAGCCAATCTTACACAATATGATTGGTCCCCATAGACACATCTGGTAGTATTGACCAAGCTCTACACTATTTCATCTCACAGTTTAATAAAGCCTGTGACCTGTTCGTCCCACTCCAGAAAAGTAAAACAAAGGGCTTGACAAACCCTTGTATCACCCCCACCTTACTAAATGTGATGAAAGAAAGGGATAATCTCTGACATCATGCTCTTTCCACCAATAAAAAGGACGACATGCAACACTATAGAACAGCCAGGAACTCCTGAACCTGGGAGATATGCCGAGCCAAAGCAGAGCACCTCAAGTGTGAACTTGCTAACTCCTGAGGTAACAGACAGAATTTTGGGACAAGATTAAAGCTCTCATGAGTAAGTCCAAAAGAACATGTCCCGCCATGATTGAGGTTAATGGAACCACTGAACAGGATGCAAGACAAATTGCACACAACTTCAATGAAGCCTTCACCGATCTTAGTGTCGCTCTTCCCCCTGACTTTTTTGATGAGCCAGACAAAAAGGATGTCACTGAATCAGCTGCCCTCCCTCCAAATAACCCCCATTCTACTTTAGAAAAGTCTCACTATCTAAAGCCAAAAACTACCTGTAAAATGTCCTTAGGAATTCCAGGTTTAGCAATGACTCCCTAGATCTCAAACTATTAAATCTTTCACTTGATGTAGTCCTGATACCCCTCTCCAAATGTCTAAACCTGTCACTCTCTCTAAAACAATTCCCCCAACAATGGAAAGTAGCAATCGTCACACCTGTTCACAAAAGCAGAGACAGGACACAGCGCTCTCACTCCCACCCCATAGCCATCCTCCCTCCCCTTTCTAAACCCCTTGAATGTGTAGTTGCAGACCAGCTTACTGAATATCTAACCAAGTGCAACATTCAATGTCCACAGCAACACGGTTTAAGAAAAGCGTACAGCACCACCACTGCCCTTCTTGAATATACTGATTCCATAGACAACGCCCTTGATTGTGGCCATATAGTAAGGTCAATTTATATTCATCTTACTAAGACATTCGACACCATGAATCAGTCCCTTCTGGTTCAAATACTCCCTTCACTCGGCCTCTCTAAAGATGTCACATGCTGGTTCCAAAGCTACCTTGTAGGTAGAACAAAACAAGTTAAAATTGAAACCTCCCACACCCTTTTTAACAAAGCCCCCACAGGGCCGCTGCCCACATCCCAGATCCCCCACCCCCAACTCTCTACATAAATTCCACTACGTAAATGGATCTAGCTCCCTGGCTACTGAAGATTATACCTTTGTGCCCAGCCTTTCACTGTTGTAAATTATACTTGTGTACCTGACAATGTTTGGCCTTGTCATGTTTCTTGCACTTACCAGATAGCTTACAGTATGTCTCTGTTAGTAATTTTTCACCCTAGGAATTTGCTGACACTGGGGCTCCACCCTCCTTTGTTTTCTTGTTCTCAATTGTTCAGACTTTGTTGTACCTGACATGGAACCTTTGTAAAAGAGCTTTTGCACAAAGGTAATGTCCAAATCTTGAAACAAATAAATAAATACATAAATAAAATTAGTGACACCCTCTTCTGCAGCCTGTCAGGATGATCAGGGTACCACAAGGATTGATCCTTGGACCATTATTATTCAGTTTATTTCTCAATAACCTTCCTAAAGCCTGTGGCAGCAATATGGACCTCTATGCAGATGACGCTGTCCCTTTCACAAGCAGCACTGACCCACTCCCACTCCCTAGTGAACTATAATCTAACTTTGCATTGATTTAAACCTGGTTTGCTCAGCACTAATTACTGATTAATTAATATAAAAACAAAGATTATGCTCTTTTCTAACCCCCACAACAAACATAAATCTGCCACATTGACTATCCACAATAATCAAAATCTCTTTCTCGAACAAGTCCTGGAATTCAAATACTTTGGGGTCACACTTGACTGCCCCCTATCTTACGCCCTTCATGTTAACCAGATCTCCAGGGTAGCAAATTCTAGGATCTGTATCCTCTATCGTCACTGGTACTGCCTGACCCCTGAGGCTCTGCGTTTAGATGTAACCAGCTATATTTTATCCATAATAGACTATGGATTAGTCATCTATGAGGCTGCTACAGACACTGCCCTAAAAAGAATCTCAACTGCACTGAATAAGACTTGTAGGCTTGTGTCAGGTGCAGACAAATGTACCCATACATGTGAGCTCTATAATAAATCAAATGGCTCCACCTTAAAGGGCGGGTCACCTACCAGACCTGTCTACTTACCAAGAAAATTACCCTTCACCTTATGCCCCCCCCCCACCTTTCTACACTTGCTAACACCAACACAAAACCCCCAGTGCATGCATAGTGCTTCCAAAAAGACATACCTCATCCCGTTCTGTCAGACCTCTCAGGCACAGCGAACATTCAGCTCTTGGGCTCCTGCTTGTCTTAATGGCCTCACATCTGACATCATCACTAAGACAAATGTAGGCCCCTTTGAACATAAGCTTCACCAACACCTCACTGCCCTCAGTAGCTGTGACTGTGCTCCCTAGCATGCTAGTCGCTCTTCTTTTCCTTTACAACTTTTTTCTCCCCCTCTAACTGTTTCTGCTGTCTAACCACTTCCTTATTTTCCCTTTCTCCCCTTCTCCCACCTCCCTTGTCATTCCCTCTCATTTATCTCCCCCATCTGTTTATCTCCCTAGCCTTTCGTTGCTCAGCTTTCCTTTTCTCCCATCCCCTATCTTTAGTAGTCCCCCTTCCCTGCCAGACTTTGTCTGACCAAAATTATTTCATCCTATAGCACTTATCTGACAAAGTCACATCTATGACTGCAATTGTTTTTTGTCTGGTTCATTATTCCAAATGTGATTTAGTACATTGTAACTGTTGCACTGTATTGTACTTCTTTCTCTGTACATGTAACCACCTGCTATGTTTTATTATGTCTTTACTTCTGTTGACGCAGAACCTTTGTAAAAGAACTTCTGGTTCAAAGGTGATTATAATCCTAGCTATCAATAAATAAACAAGTAAAGTAAGGATAAAATTACTCACCCTCAGGATTGTGACCTTATTGCCTGATTAGTCCACAACAGTAGGTATATGTCCATGTATGCAGCACTTCCCCATCATTTACTGTTTCTCTCTCTGTATATGTCATACAGGTGTGGTAGTGCGGAGTTAGTCTTTGTGTGAAAAATGGGAGGGTTTGACAGCTTTCTTAGCCCCTAAGATTGTAAATGTTGGTGTGCACAGTATATATCCTCGGTTCTAGTGTTGTTGCATGTTTGGGAAAAAGTGGTTTAGTGGTTCAAAAGTTATCAGTTAGTGAATCCGCATAAAAAACTCTTGATTTTTTTTTGTCACTTTTCATGCTCATGGCTAGAGAAACAAGCATTTGTCAATGCCGATGGTTGATTGCGTTGGTCTGTTGAGCTCACTCAGTGGCCCTCTGTCACTGGCTCAGTCTGTTTGTCCCAGTGCTGCAGGCTGCTCTTTTGTACTGGGCTGCTGCCTGCGTTGGCACCTTGTTCTGCCCAGGAAGAAATCCGCAGCTGTCCAGACAGAGCTCAATTGAGATAGCTCCTCCCCTCTCTCACTCGCTCATTCTGTTCTCCTGAAGCTGCAGGCTGCCCTTTTGTACTGGGCTCCTGCCTGTGTTGGTGGCTTTTCTGCCCACAAAGAAATCCACAGCTGTCCTGACAGAGCTCCATTGAGGTCGCTCACTCCCCCTGTCTCATTCACTCCTTCTGGTTCTCCCGGCGCTGCAGGCTGCCCTTTTGTACTGGGCTCCTGCCTCTGTTGGCACCTTTTTCTGCCCACAAAGAAATCTGCAGCAGTCCTGACAAAGCTCTGTTGAGCTCGCTCACTCCCCTTCTCTCACTCACTCATTCTATTCTGCCTGTGCTGCAGGCTGCCCTTTTCTACTGGGCTCCTGCCTGCATTGCTGCCTTCTTATGCCCACAAAGAAATTTGCAGCAGTTACAATACAGCTCTGTTGAGCTCGCTCACTTGCTCATTCTGGTTTTCCTGCCACTGCAGGCTGCCCTTTTGTACTGGGCTCCTGTATGCATTGCTGGCTTTTTCTGCCCACAAACAAATCTGCAGCAGTCCCAACAGAGCCCTGTTGAGCTCACTGACTCCCCATCCCTCACTCACTCATTTTGTGTCTCCTGGCACTGCAGACTGCCCTTTTGTACTGGGCTCCTGCCTGCATAGGCGGCTTTTTCTGGCCAGAAAGAAATCTGAAGCAGTCCTGGCACAGCTCCTTTGAGCTGGCTCACTCCCCCTCTGTCACGCTCGCATTCCATTTCTGCCTGCGCTGCAAGCTGACCTTTTGTACTGGGCTCCTGCCTGCGTTGCCGGATTTTCTGCCCACAAAGAAATCCACAGCAGTCACAATAGAGCTCTGTTGAGCTCGCTCCCTACCGCTCTGTCACTCGCTCGTTCTGTTTCTCTTGGCGCCGCAGACTGCGCTTTTGTATGGGGCTCCTGGCTGCATTGACACCTTTGTCCACAAAGAAATCCGCAGCTGTCCTGACAAAGCTCCATTGATGTCACTCAGTCTCCCTCTCTCATCGCTCATTCTGTTTGTCCTGGCGCTGCAAGCTGCCCTTTTGTACGGGGCTCCTGCCTGCATTGATGCCTTTTTCTGCCCACAAAGAAATCTGCAGCAGTCCTGATAGAGCTCCGTTGAGCTCACTAAGTCCCCCTGTCTCACTCGCTCATACTGTTTCTCCCACTGCTGCAGGTTGGCCTTTTGTACTGGGCCCCTGCCTGTGTTGATGCCTTTTTCTGCCCACAAAGAAATCTGCAGCAGTCCTGACAGCGCTTCGGTGAGTTCGCTCTCTCCCCCTCCCTCACTCTCTCTCTCGTTCTGTTTCTCCCAGTGCTGCAGGTTACCCTTTTGTACTGGGCTCTTGTGTTGGGGCCTTTGTCTGTCCACAAATAAATCCACAGCAGTCCCAACAGAGCTCAGTTGAGCTCAGCTACTCCCCCCCTCTCACTCGGTCGATCTTAATCTGTCCCAAACACTGATTTCCCAGAGTGACCGTGCTATTGTCCGGCAGGAGTGCAAAAATATATTTTAGCCAGGATGTGAAAAATGGCAGCTGTAGTGTTCATAAGGAGTTGTGAAAAAATGCCACCGTTGAAAATGTGGTGTGACAGTATTACAAATTTGTAAAGTTACAAGGGTGTGTTGAAACAGTTCAATGCACGCTTGTAACACAGTCATGTTATGGAGTTTCATCACCAAATTTTCAACATAGGGATTTTAGGACCTCTGCTCATGAACAGTGCCACTGTCATTTTCTTAATCTGTCCCGAACAATGATTTCCCACAGTGACCACGTTATTCTGCACTGGAACTGTGAAAACACATTTTGAGCAGTATGTGAAAAATGACAGCTGTACTGTTTATAAGAAAGTGTGAAAAAATGGCACTGTTGAAAATCTGGTGTGACAATATTACAAATCTGCGAAATTACAAGGGTGCGTGGAAAGTGTGCAACGCACACTTGTAACACAGTCAATTGATGGGCTATCATCACCAAATTTTCAATGTAGGCATTTTAGGACCTGTGCTCATGAACAGCATCATTGTCATTTTCTTAATCTGTCCCAAACAGTGATTTCCCACAGTGACCGCTCTATTCTGTGCCGGAAGTGCGAAAACACATTTCAGCCAGGATGGGAAAAATGACAGCTGTACCGTAGGTCTGGGAAAATGGCAATGCTGAAAATCTGGAGTAAAAATATTATAAATTCACGAAGTTACGAGTGTGCGTGCCAACTGCGCAATGCACACTCGTAACACAGTCATTTTATGGAGTATCATTACGAAATTTTCAACATAGGCATTTTAGGACCTCTGCTCATGAACAGTATCACTGTAATTTTCTTAATCTATCCTGAACACTGATTTACAGCAACCACGCAATTCTACGCCGGAAGTGCAAAAACACATTTTGGCCAGGATGTGAACAATGACAGCTATACTGCTCACAAGGAGGTATGACAAAATGCCAATGTTGAAAATCTGGCCTGAAAATATTGTAAATTTGCGAAGTTATGAGCATACGTAGTAACTGCGCAATGCACGCTCGTAAAGCAGTCATTTTTTGGATTTTTCCACCAAATTTGCAACATAGGCTTTTTGAGAGCCCACCTCATGAACACTGGCACTGTCATTTCATTAATCAGCCTTGAAGGGTGATTCCACACAGTGACCGTGAAACCACCTTTTGGGGCTGAGTAACGCTATAACAGTTCAAGAATTCATGAGGAGGGGTCCCAAAAGACCCATGTTGAAAATTTCGTGAAAAAATTCCCAAGAATGCCTGAGATATGCACTAAAGTTGAAAAAACCCTATTTATTACATTATACAGTTTACTGGCATTTCCTCAGTTCGTGGTTGACTTTGAAGAGTACAGACGTGTTCCCGTTCCACCGAAGATCGTCGCGCCGAGCTCCATAGGTAAGTATGAGGTGAGGGGGATGTGGGGAGGCAGGGTGCACAGTGGGTGTTTGCGGGTTGTGGGAGGGGGGCAGGGAGACTACGAGGGACCGTTTCCTTTCTTTCAGGTAAAAAAAACCAAAAAAGTCACGGGACCATTTTTAACTTTACAGGGGCATGTGGCACGCTGGGGTGGGCTCCCAGCATGCTACTGGAGTCTTGGTTTGGGGGGGCAGCTGTAGCCAATGGGGGATTGGGCAGCCCCATCAGCAAACAACAAAAGGGGCATGTGGCATGCTGGAGTGGGCTCCAAGCGTGCCACTGGAATCTTGCTTTTGGGGGGGGGCAGCTGTAGCCGACAGGGATTGGCCCTCCCCATTGAAAAACAAAAAAAGAGCAGGGAATTCCTTTCTGCTGATGGGGATTGGGCACCCCCGTCAGCAAACAACAAAATTGGGGGATTCCTTTCTGCTGATGGGGATTGGGCTCCCCCGTCGGCAAATAAACATGGGGAGAGTAAATATTGTTTCTGAATACGGTGACAAGCCACCGCCATGTTCATAAACAATATCAGGGATCCTACATCCCGCCCTGCAATGATGGGTCACTCCCTCATTGCAGCGGATAACTTCAACGCTGCAATGATGATGCAGCCCCTTGATTTTGCAGCGGCTCATTTTAGAAAGGTTGTGTGCGCTGGCTGAACTAGTGACAACAACAGCATGCCACAGCATTGGGGGACGGGGGACAAGCCTTTGCAGGCTGTGGGGGCATTGGGCACAACAGTGCCACGCCTCCACAATCTGCTTGTGGAGAAAGCTGACGCGACATGTTTCTTGCGCATGCGCGCAATCAACATAAAAACTAAGGAGGCAGTATAGTGCAGTGGTTTAGGGCAATGAGCTGCAAACCTGAAGACCTGGGTTTAAATCCCACAGCCCCCAATTGCATACTATGTGAACCTGAGCAACTCACTTAACTTCCTTGTGCTCCCAGGTCCCACCTGGAAACAAGGCTTGGCTTAGTGTGCCTTTCCTTGTGAAACAACGTCCCCTTATCCCCTTTAACTAGAGTTAAATGGTATAACATACTGGTTCATTAAAGTTAAATCAAAGTTTATGGTTAAGCCTACCTCCTCCAAATAAGAAGACTAGTTAGCCTGGCGTCTTTCTGGCAGATGAGTGTACTGTGGATTCTCTCACCTAAATTGACCCTTTCCAGCAGCAACAGACAAGAAGGTGGAATGCAAAAAATGATTAGTCAGACATTCCTGGGAGTGTGTATTTGCAGTTAAATGAAAGGTATGCAGTTGGCAGTCAGTGGTAAGGTACAAAGGGATGGTGCCTAGACATAACATGTTGATAAATGTTAGCTTGGAGAGAATTAGCAATTACTGTATGTAGTGTGTGTGTGTGTGTGTGTGTGTGAAACAGAGAGTAATCAGAGTTTGCATGACCAAAATACTGAAAGTAAATGTGTGGATCTATGCATAAGAATGATAATACTGCATTTGTCAGAGGCTAATCCAATATATATGTACTCATTTGGAACAAAGGGAGAGAGAATATTGCACTATTACACACACCCCCAACACACACAGCTGACAAAGAACTTTTATATTGAATGTATTTCTATTTTTGTCCCTTTGTGGTGTCAATCCCCCTTTCCTTGTGCCTTAGTCAGAACTCTTAGTTGTCTAATTTGAGTAACGGTAATATAGAATGTGCTATTAGCTACTGCAGTTTATTTGATGGAGAGATTGGAGAAGCTCAAGAGAGGAATGTTTGGGCACAGGAGTTAGTTCCTCAATATAAAAGTGGTTTGCCTGTGCTGATGACCCTAGGATAAGAGCTCAGACCTTGACTTGTGTAATCCACTGAAGAGCTCAGCTGAACAAGATTTACTCAGGATTCCTTGTTGCTCTATGTAAAACATTAATAATTCCCTTGGATGACATCATTCTGGGGGTGTGGTCGCACACAGAGAACTGGAGGGCGGGCAGAAACAAAAACATACAAAAAAAATAACTGAGATTTTTTTTTTTTTTTACAAAACAAATTGCAGCTTCAGCATCTGAAGCATGGGTGGCAATGGCATACTATGTGAAACAGGCATTTGGAGTACTGCGTGCAATCCTGGGAGGCTGCAGCTGCACAAGGACATTAACAAAATTGAGGCAATTCAGAGAAGGGCAAGCAAAATGGAGCAGGGACTGCATCAGAAAACATATGAGGACAGATTAATGGAGCTCAATATGTATACCCTAGAGCAAAGGAGGGAGAGAGGTGATATGATTAAAACATTCAAAGATCTTAAGGGCATCAACAAGGTGAAAGAGTCTAACATGTTTCAATATAAGAAAAATATCAGTACAAGAGGACACAGCATGAGATTAGAGGGGGGCTGATTAAGGGGTAATGTGAGGAAGGTATTTTTCAGAGAAAGGGTAGTGGATTCATGGAACGGCCTACCTCAGGAAGTGGTGGATACAAATACAGTGCAGGGCTTCAAACAGGCATGGGATAGGCAATACAGATGAGTATGAATAGATAGGCCATTGACAGAGTAAATGCCTATGGCACATTTATAAGGTAGAAAAAATGGGCAGACTGGAAGGGCCTTGTGGTCCGTATCTGCCGTCAACTTCTATGTTTCTATGTAACAAGATAGTGCCCTCCCAGCCATGGCAGAGGTGTCCCATAAATTACATAAGTTAAATTTTCTACCTACTGGCTCTTATATGGAAGTATGAAAAAGAGGGAGAGAGAGAAGGAAATGTTACTGGCGTCAGTTACATTGCTTTTTGCAGGATCTCCATCTTGTACTAGTTCCTAAACAGCATACAGAGCTGCTGGAGACATGAACGATTTATTCAGTATTTATTTGTATCCATACTGCACCTCAGAGTGAAGACAGAATTTAATGAGTTGGTCAGTTTTTCTAACATGCTTGACATCTTAGATTGCATCCATATGACTAAGTGACTTCCTCTGAAAATGTGAAAACTGCATTGTAGTTACATGTTTGTTGCATGCAACTTCATTGCAGTTACTATGCAGTTACAGTGTAGTTACACTCTAACTACAGTGTAGTTAAGTGACACTTAAAACCAAATGTTTAGAAATAAGAAGAGATACTATAGTTATGAAGGGGCAGGTGAAGTATGTTGTCCAACAGTCATCAAAATGACTGACCATATTCCAGGTTTCACATGAGATTCCTGAATCCTCCACAGGATTCAACTCAGCCAACTGATGACGCAAATTCCTCTTTTTGGAAGCAGGAAGCTGGTGGGGAACAGTATTTGTAACTATACTGAATTGATTTGGCATTTGTACAACTAATAAATATTTGCAAATAAATATGGAACATTTTTATGACATAGAAAGTGTAGGTTTGATGTGAACTTTAAGCATGACAAATGTTTATATAACATGTATTTTATACCAACACTTGTGATATCATCAATATGTTATGTCAGCACTTCAAAAAAAAAAAGCATTTCAGTAGCGGTTCCTGTGCACGTAGTCACACCTGAATCTGGGAACTCAGAAATGCTTAGTAACCAGAAAAATAGAATTATTCAAAGAACAGACATGCGGAAGGAACCAACATTATAACTTTTGACTTTCTCAAAATTTTAACATACCAGATCTATAGAATTTCAGCTTGTGATGGCTCTTAAGTAGCTAAAAAGTTTCCATTCCTGCCAACTGAATTTAATCTATTCACCACACTCTATTCTGGAAACATTGTCCCCAGAACCCAGCCCATAGCCCCCTGTGGGGGGAAATACTACAAGTCTCAATGGCTGAGAGGGACCTGGGGGTGGTGGTGGATGTCAAGATGAACAACTCTGAGACTTGTAGGAGGGCAGCAGCCAAGGCCAACAGGATGCTGGGATGCATCGCTAGGGGGATCACCTCCAGAAGGAGGGAAGTGATACTGTCTCTGTATAACTGCTTGGTGAGGCCACACCTGGAGTACTGTGTGCAGTTTTGGAGGCCACACTTAAAGAGGGACATTAACCTCCTGGAGAGGGTCCAGAGGAGGGCAACCAAAATGATTTGGGCCTTGGGGGTCAGGACCTATGAGGAGAGGCTCGAAGAGCTAAATATGTACACATTGGAAGAGAGAAGGGACCGGGGGGACATGATAGAGGTCTTCAGGTACATGAAGAGGGTAAATAGGGGAGGAACAGTCAGGGTGCTTGAAGGAAGGAGGAAGGGGCCACTAGAGGGCATGGGTGGAAGCTGGAGGGGAAGATTCAGGGAGAAAGGAGGAGGTGCTACTTCACTGAAAGGGTGGTGGAGCCATGGAATGCACTACCTAGGGGCTGGTGGAGGCAGAGACAGTGGAGGGGTTCAAGAGGGGTGGGACAGGTACAGGGAAGGGTTCAGGAAGCAAAATCCAATGCAGCAAGAATATCCAGAACTGGGAAGGGAGAAGCCAGAGAAGGCGAGGGGACAGCAGGTCAGCACCCAGGGTGGGGGCTGACCAAACGAGCAGACATGAAAGACCGTTAGGCCTATTCTGCTGCCATTTTAGTATGTTAGTATAAATAAAGACACGGACTAGTAATGTGAGGTTGCTCAGTCTTGGCAATAATTTTACTGATTTGATATGATTTGATAATTCACCAATTCATTTTACATTTTCTTGACATTCCCAATAAATCATCTGTCCATAACTTACATCTCCACTTAGGTGCATACATTACATCATTTCTTATTGTTCTCTTCAATTTAATAGCCAGCCCTCTCACTTTTTTCCTCCCCGACGTACATCATGGGGGGTATCCTGGCCTCTTATTCTTATGTCCTGCACCGGGGGCACGGGCGTACACACCGTGCCCTTGCTTTTCCTTTCCTTTCTTTTCTCTTGCTGTCCACCTTTGGCAATCTCCGTCTTCCTTACTGAGATTCCTTTCCCAGTGTCACACTGTGCTCCACCTTCCACAGTGCTCTACTTCCTTGCCTTTCGATGGGTGGGTGGGTGGGAAATTCCCTGAACAGAATTGTGACCTCTCTTGGCATAGCAGCCCTTTTATTGTTCACACCCCCTTTCCTTTTGTCCAATCATTCTTCTTCCTCCCCTTTTCCCCCTTTGTTCTCATGCCCCTTCCTCTTTGTGATGCCTTGGCACTGCCCCATTTCCTCCTTAGCCCCTTCCCTCCTTTTGCTGAGCCTCACCTTATTGCCTGGGTCATGGGACAATGGGTCCTGCCCATTTAAAGTGGGCAAGCCTCTTTGTGCCCCAGAACCCAACCCATAAATAAAGACACAAACTAGTAATGTGAGGTTGCTCAGTCTTGGCAATAATTTTACTGATTTGATATGATTTGATAATTCACCAATTCATTTTACATTTTCTTGACATTCCCAATCATCTGTCCATAACTTACATCTCCACTTAGGTGCATACATTACATCATTTCTTATTGTTCTCTTTAATTTAATAGCCAGCTCTCTCACTCTTCCCCCCCCGACGTACATCATGGGGGGTATCCTAACCTCTTATTCTTATGTCCTGCACGAGGGCAGGCGTACACACCTGTGCCCTTGCTTTTCCTTTCCTTTCTTTTCTCTTGCTGTCCACCTTGGCAATCTCCGTCTTCCTTACTGAGATTCCTTTCCCAGTGTCACACTGTGCTCCACCTTCCACAGTGCTCACTTCCTTGCCTTTCGATGGGTGGGTGGGTGGGAAATTCTCACGGAGCAAATTGTGACCTCTCTCTGGCATGCAGCCCCTTTTTATTGTTCACACCCCCTTTCCTTTTGTCCAATCATTCTTCTTCCTCCCCTTTTCCCCCTTTGTTCTCATGCCCCTTCCTCTTTGTGATGCCTTGGCACTGCCCCATTTCCTCCTTAGCCCCTTCCCTCCTTTTGCTGAGCCTCACCTTATTGCCTGGGTCATGGGACAATGGGTCCTGCCCATTTAAAGTGGGCAAGCCTCTTTGCCCCAGAACCCAACCCATAAATAAAGACATGAACTAGTAATGTGAGGTTGCTCAGTCTTGGCAATAATTTTACTGATTTGATATGATTTGATAATTCACCAATTCATTTTACATTTTCTTGACATTCCCAATCATCTGTCCATAACTTACATCTCCACTTAGGTGCATACATTACATCATTTCTTATTGTTCTCTTTAATTTAATAGCCAGCTCTCTCCTCTTCCCCAGCGTACATCATGGGGGGTATCCTAACCTCTTATTCTTATGTCCTGCACGAGCACGGGCGTACACACCGTGCCCTTGCTTTTCCTTTCCTTTCTTTTCTCTTGCTGTCCACCTTTGGCAATCTCCAGTCTTCCTTACTGAGATTCCTTTCCCAGTGTCACACTGTGCTCCACCTTCCACAGTGCTCTACTTCCTTGCCTTTCGATGGGTGGGTGGGTGGGAAATTCCTTACGGAGCAAATTGTGACCTCTCTCTGGCATGCAGCCCCTTTTTATTGTTCACACCCCCTTTCCTTTTGTCCAATCATTCTTCTTCCTCCCCTTTTCCCCCTTTGTTCTCATGCCCCTTCCTCTTTGTGATGCCTTGGCACTGCCCCATTTCCTCCTTAGCCCCTCCCTCCTTTTGCTGAGCCTCACCTTATTGCCTGGGTCATGGGACAATGGGTCCTGCCCATTTAAAGTGGGCAAGCCTCTTTGTGCCCCAGAACCCAACCCATAAATAAAGACACAAACTAGTAATGTGAGGTTGCTCAGTCTTGGCAATAATTTTACTGATTTGATATGATTTGATAATTCACCAATTCATTTTACATTTTCTTGACATTCCCAATAAATCATCTGTCCATAACTTACATCTCCACTTAGGTGCATACATTACATCATTTCTCATTGTTCTCTTTAATTTAATAGCCAGCTCTCTCACTCTCCCCCGACGTACATCATGGGGGTATCCTGACCTCTTATTCTTATGTTCCTGCACGGGGCACGGCGTACACATGCCTTGCTTCTCTTTCCATTAGTCCACATCCCACTTATGATGGACGGTGGGCTTCCCCTAAGAAACAAATCTTGTTTGTTTCTCCTTTTTTTTTATCACCGTGCCATCCATGTCTTCAAATGCACTTGACATCTTGGCGTTTAACATGGCTAGGTCAAGCCCCGACAAATGGACTCCGTCCCTCTGTGATATTCATCCACCTCTTCTGTGAATCCATGCTTTATTACCATTCCCCAATATTCTGGAACAATCTCCCTACCCTGCAATTCACACATTTTCTAGCCCTGTCTATGCCCTTGTGGTTCTCTACCTGTCTCCACACCTCCAGGGTGATTTCTGACCATGCTAATTCAACCTCCGGCCACCATGTTTTGATTACTTTAACATCGTGCTCTATCTGATAAAAGTTGTCCAACCAGGGCCTTGTTCCCAAGTCGTTGCCCCCAAGGTGTATCACAATCAGGTCCAGTTGCTTATGGTCCTTCCTGATTTCCCTCAGTTCTGGTAGCAGCAGTGCCCATCTCATGCCCCATAGGCCTTTCCACACCAGCCTTATCGTGTCAATGTCCAGGTAAAGTTGTTTCCCCCCATGCCTCCAGGCTGCCCATCTTTCCGCCCAGTGCACAAATGAGTGCCTGCAAATCCATGCCTCGAGCTTCTTGGATGTACCTGGTTGATCAAAGCATAAGCATGAGTCTTTTTCCAATGTCCCTCCCCTTCTCTCCCCCCTCCCCCCTCTTCTTTCTTTTAGTACCTGCTTGTGGGAAGAAAAGAAACATTTTAGTATTGTACTTCTCTTATGTATTTTTTATAGCATCCTGATGACCATCTTCCCTCTCTTTAATCTCTTCGGCCCCCCTGACCTGTGTAGACATCACAGAGGCTGCTCTGATCCTAAATGAATGAGAAGAATAGACCCCTGTTGGCTTCCCAATAAACTGAAGCACCTTGCCCAGTACTGCTGTCACCTGGTACCCAGATACAGGCCTGCCATCATCATGTAAAAATATTCTTCCATTACCTTGATTTTTCTGGTCTGCCACATATGCTTGCAGGGCCGTTACTGGACAAATGGCTTTATTTTTGTGTGTCCGTAAGCACACCTTCCTCCCCTGCTTCATCTGGTCCATCTTGGACTCCCGCAGTTTAACTGTTATAACCTCCTCTTGCCACTCCATGTCTTCCCACAGTAAGCCCCGTCCTTCCGTCTTCTTGCTGTGCCCCACTATTTCACTCAACCTGAAGGCCCCACTGTACATGGTGGCGTATAATGCCTGGAATACTGTTGTCTCCCTAGCAGACCTGCAGATTTTCTGTAAGGCCCCTACTAGGCGCACCAGCAAACCTTCTGTTATCGACTTCCTGCTGTCCTGCCTCCTTCCTGTTTCCCTCATCCAACCCTGCATCATTCTTCTAATGAGGTTAGTCTTTGTGGGGTCCTCCCACCCTCTTAATGTGCAGATTTGCCCTATGGCTGCTAAATGCATTCCCATGGCTGAGTGTGCTATTCTCTGGTTCCAACCCTTAACTATGAATTGCACCACTTGCTCCCCTGTTACCGGACCACTTATCTACCAGTAATACTTATCTCGGAATGTTTGAAAGTGTCTCTTTCGCGAGGTTTCATATGCTCTCAGGGTCCGAGGGGCCCAGGAGTTGTGGAACAATGCCTCAGCTCCCTCAATCCAATCTCCCATATGTGATCCGGAATAGCAGTCTGCTTTGTCTCTGCTCCAGGTGCAAAGGCCCTGAACTTGTCCATCTGCAATCGGGAGAGGCAATCAGCTATCACGTTGTCCACTCCATTGACGTGTTTTGCCCTGAAAGACATATTCAGGGACAAAACTTCCCACACCATTCTGCTCAAGACCCTCATGACCCTGTCAGACTTTGTCCTCTTTTTGTTCAATACTTCCACGACTGCTTTGTTATCACTCCAAAATGTGACTTGCCTATTCGAGAGTCCTCCCCCATACCACCATCGCCGCCCATATCGGAAATGTTTCCAAAAAGGTGATGTCTTTTGTCACCCCCTTGTTTCCATCCCCGTGGCCATGGTTCGGAGAACCATTTCCCTTGGAGGTAGCCTCCCATCCCTATACCCTCTGCAGCATCTGTATATAGCTGCAAATCTGTGTTATATACCCAGTCCTCCTGCCAGAATGTGCACCCATTATATTCTTGTAGAAATTGCTCCCATGCTGTCATGTCCCTCCTAGTCATCCTGTTAATGTCCACCCAGTGGTGCAGTCTTGTGGCCCCCCTCGTAGCCCATGCCAGACGCCGTGTAAACGTGTGTCCTGGCGTGATAGCTCTACATGCAAAGTGTAAATGGCCCAGCACTTGCTGGGTCTGATGCAGTCTCACCCTCCTGCACTTTCTTACTGCCTTCAGTAACTCTTTCAGCTTCCTAAACTTTTGTTCGGGCAGTCGAAAAAATTCTTTTGTTGCATCTAATTCTAGACCCAAGAACTCAATAATGCAACTTGGCCTTTCCGTCTTGTCTTTGGCTAGGGCACTCCTAATTCCTGGCACAATCTCTGGAATTTACTGAGTATGTCTTGAGTCTCTCAATCTACTCCTCCCAATGAAAAGGAAACAGGTAGTGCACTACGTCTTGCACCCGAATCTGCTCTGAAAAACCCACTATAGCCAGGTGCTAAACATCTCAAATGTTGCACAGGCTATTGAACACCCCATCGGCATGGCCTTATCGAAGTAATACTTTCCTTCCACCCTGAAACCCAATAAGTCCTAGTCCTCTGGTCTAACTGGTAACAGGCGAAAAGCTGACTCTATGTCTGTTTTCGCCATCCATGCTTCCTGCTTCATTCTAATCAGTCTTACTGCATCCTCCAATGTGGCGTAGATGACTCCGCTGTCTTCTTTCCCTATGGCATCATTAACCGAGTCCCCCTCAGGGTAAGACAGGTGGTGTATTACCCTATATTCCACCTTCTGCTTTTTCGGGACTAGCCCCAATGGAGAGACCCTCAATCTGGCCCAGTGGCAGTGCTTGAAGGGCCTTCACGACCCTCCCAGCCCTTATTTCCTCCCCAACTTTCTTAGTCAACACCTCGTCCCTTTCCTCTTACTGATTTTGAGTTATTTGCCTCCATCTGTTTCTTCTGGCCTTTGAACCGTGAAACTAAAACCCTTTTTAAAACCCTCTCTTAATGTTTCTGCCGCACCCTTATCCGGGTATGCCCCCAACCATTTTTCCATCCTTCC
The DNA here is from genome assembly GCA_016271365.2 of Neoceratodus forsteri. NCBI lineage: Eukaryota > Metazoa > Chordata > Ceratodontiformes > Ceratodontidae > Neoceratodus > Neoceratodus forsteri. Next base: position 1,272,982,778 of record CM057453.1, read on the forward strand.
TATGTTTATGGGAGTCCATGCCAGCTGTACGCCACTCCCCCTTGTCTCCTTATGTGTCCTGATGTCGTGATTGATAGCCTTGCCATTTTCCTCCTGTTCCCCCACCCCTGCTCCCCCTCCCCCACTGTTGCCCATGAAATGGACTCTGTCCATTCTGAAAGGCTGTCTGAGGGACGCTGTCCTGATTGCCTGTCCCCTTTTCCCAATTGTATCTACACCGGGCCACTGGGTGGTGACCCCCACACTAGGAACATACTTGCCGGAAACGGCAATTTGGCCACGAGCAAGCTGCTCTATTGTATCCCCAGCATGCCTTTGTTGCTGCTGCCGCTCTTTTGTCCCCTTCTGTGTCTTTGTCTGTTGAGCCTGTGTAAATTTCTAACCACAGAGCTATGTGCCTGGCATCCCATTACACATCCTCGAAATTCGTCATTTTCTTCCTAAATTTTTCATCATGTAACCAACTATACCCCTTTTTGTATACATTTTTTATGATGAGAGAATAGGTTAGGAGGTATAGCTAAATCAAGCCCTTTTCAATTACATAGCTGTGAAATACGTAAAGCCCATGAACCAATTGTCCACGTTTTCCCTTTCCAAATTTTGTCCTCATCTTCCTTTTTTAGCAGCACTACTGCCGCTGCCATGTCTTTTTTCTCAAAGCTATCTTTTTCTTCATATTTTTCCATGCTATCCACATTTGCTAAAACAAAAACATCTACATATTCCCCTTTCCATATCTTCTCTTTTACCGCTGTAGGCAAGTGGTTGGCTAGCCGCACCCCCGGAGCTCCTACCTCCTTTTGTACTCCCTGATTATCCCCCGTTGCCCCCCTCCCTTCGTCCCACCTCCCTTTTAGTTCCCTCAGTGTCTTTTCAAACTGACTAATGCCATTTTCTCCCATGTTTTTTAACATCTGTGCAATATATTCCTTTATACTGCTCTCCATTGACACCCATTGATTACCTGTTACGATCATCTGTGAGGGGCCTGGCCCCTCCTTCTGTATTCCCGGTCCTTGCGGACAGCTCATCTGTGGCAGTGCTGGCGCTACCACTGGTATTGGTGGAAAGGTTTGGCAAATCGGTACCGTTGGCTCTGTTGCTGTCCCTGGCCCGGGGGCACTGTCCGGACTCGGCTCCGGTCTCAGGATCTCCGGGGAAGGTGCCTGTGGCTCCACCAATTGTATCACCATACTGTGCTCCTTAGTGGTGACCCGTGATGGCACCCTTTTGTTGGTCTCCTTTCCCTTCCCCGTCTTCCTCTTCCTTTTTGTACCCTTCTCTACCGCCTCCGGCTCTGCCACCTCCAGTAAACGATTTGCCTTCTCCACCAAATCCATCACCACCTTGAAACACTCCTCCTTGTTGGGCTTTGTTTTTCTTGGCGCCATTCTCTTCCATATCTAAAATGACAACACAACTATTAACACAATAATCCATATCTTTTCATTTATCCCCTTCTGCTGTGTTGCCGTAACTGTCCCCCATCTCCCATTTTTTTTGTCCTATCCCAGCCCTTCGCTGGCCTTCCTCTACTGTGCCCTGCTGTTGTCCCCATCATGGACCCTTGTTCCATAGCCCTGGTAGGGATGGCTCATCTCCACGGCCTCCTGTCACCCTGGCCTTCCATTACCTTCCTTCAGTGTGCTCCCTCTTTTTTTTTTTTTAAAACCCCTCTTACCCCCTGCGACTGCATCGCCAGCCCTGGTGGCCCTGCTAGCCCTTTAAACTTTGTCTCAATGCTCTGCCCACTTCCTTTCCTGCCACTGGCTCTTTAGAAAGAGAAACCGGCAACTTCCGAAACACAGAGGCTATAAGGATTAAACCCAGGTCTGCTGCATGTAACAAGCCGATTCACAGCTTGTGACTTTATTAAACCCAGGTCTGCTGTCCCCTTGAGCCACGGTAGCCGCTCGTTTTTGTACCCCCCCCTTCGTGTAGCGTCTTCCCAGGCTAAGCACCAGGACCAGGCCCTGAATTTCATTGTTGCATGGCTGAGAGTATGACTGTTGTATCACTGCCTCATGCCCTGCCTAACCACAGGGCCCTCGTGCTCCCTTCCCACGCTGCTGATGCCCCCTCACATGGCGATGACGTCATACACCATCCCATGCAGTCAGGCCCCATGGCGCTATCTCCTCCTCCCTTTTCTTGCTTTCCCAGCCACACTTTTCCTTTGTAACATGCCTTTCTGGCATCCTTGCCTTGCTCTGTTCTTCTGTTCCATGTCCTCCTTCCAGTGTCATCCCGGTAATCCCCTTCTCCGCCTGTTGGGCACGCTCAGTGCCTCTGTTCCTGCGCTGCCTTCCTGTCCCCATTTCTCTATTTTCAGGCCTTGAGCCCTTGTCTCATCCGCTTTCTTTGTGCCTCTCAGTTCAATCCTCCTCCTTCCCCCCCCCACGTGGTGATGACGTCACACGCCATCGTCATGCGGTCAGGTGCCATTTTGTTTTCTGCTCCTTCTCTCCTCGCCCTCCAGCGTCATTTGAACCCCTTAGCCTGCCCCTAAGGGCTCCCTTGTTTCTCATTCCCTGCCTTCCCAGTCATGCCTGAGTCCCTCCAAGCCCACACCAGCTTCTCCTGTCGTGGTATTCCAAGCCCTCCTTTCACCTGTCGAGCCTTCTTTTTTCCGCCCCCCAAAGCTCATTTCTTTCTGTTTGTTTATGCTCCCCCCCACTTCGTGCTTTCTTTCAGCCCCTTTTTGTGTCACACACTCCCCTGCTCCGCACCGGTGGACACCACCTTGAGGCTGCTAGCACCTCGCTTCATCATCCAAGCCTCCTGGTGCTTCTCCATCTCAGCTGCACACCCGCAGCCCCTACCCACACATCTCTTTCTTTCTGCCTCGCATAGCCACCATGCCTTTTCTTCTTGCTTTCCCCCAGCTCTGACTATACTTCCTTCCTTTCTCACCACGGCCATAGTGCCGCGCCCTCATGCTGCATCATGACCCAACTGTCTGTGGCCTCGTTGCCCTGTTATCCACAGCCCATATCACCACACTTCGACACAGCCTTTTACAACATGCCTCAGATACCTACTAGTAGCATTACATTTCGTATGTTATGGCTCTCGCTCTCTTTCTTTCTTTCTTACCTCCATTATTCCTGTTGTCCTCCTGTTGATGTTCCTCCAATTCAACCAAAAAACTCCTTTCCACCTTATTCCTTTACTTACTCTCTTACTTAAAACTCCGTCCTTTAACTTTCAAATACAATCCAAATGCCCAATGGCATTACCATAGACTGAACGTGCTTCCACAAGTGAAATTCCTTATGGAGCAAATTGTGACCTCTCTCTGGCATGCAGCCCCTTTTTATTGCTCCTTTCCACACCCCCTTTCCTTTTGTCCAATCATTCTTCTTCTTCCCCTTTTCCTCTTTGTTCTCATGCCCCTCCCTCTTTGTGATGCCTTGGCACCACCCCTTTTCCTCCTTAGCCCCTGCCCTCCCCTCTCGCCCCTCCCCTCCTTTTGCTGAGCCTCACCTTATTGCCTGGGTCGTGGGACAATGGGTTCCGCCCATTTAAAGTGGGCAAGCCTCTTTATACTTGAGCTATAACTTAGTGCTCTACTCCACTGCGTTACAGTAAACATAATGGCCACCAGACAGTGACACCATTCTCTTTGATCATCTGACGCAGCAGTTCATGTAATGGCCACTGAAGACTGGTATGTAACGTACTCTGTGTAAAACCAACATACTCTGAAGAGGAAAAGGAAAAGGCAGCTCAGAGAACTCAGTGCGTCATTTTACTATACAACTAAATCAGTCGGGTGGATCAACTGAATATAATTGGCTTTACTACAACATTAAAGCTTTTGTGTCTCACTTAGTTTTGGTGTTGAGTGCAATTTTTTTTGTTGTTTGCTTGCTTACTTTCTGCTTTTGACCTCTGAAGACTGGCACCTCCAACCTGCCCTGCTGTGGTGAGACTTCAAGCTCACTCAACTTGATTCTGGATCCCACTGTATGTGGCATGGCTACAGCATATACAGGCATAACCCTCCACCAAAAAGATATAGAAAAATAAATAAAAATTCCCAAAACAAAAAATATGTACCAAAATGTAAATATAGAAGCTGAAGAGGTCTTCAGACCCCTTGAGGGACAAAATATTGTAGCTACATTAGACCCAGTAGCATGTTGGTATACATCTGGAAACCTACAGCTCCAGAAGGGGTCCCAATAGACATGTATAGCCCTGCAATCTGTCTAGGGCACACTAACAAATGACAGTAAGTCGATACTTAATATGCATTCTAGTGCTGCATATACCACAATGCAATGATCTCTCTTGCAATGCAAGATTGTATTTATTTGTTTTTTCTGTTTTTCTGCATTTTACTTTTCAATTGTCCTTAGACATTTGCCTGAAAATAGGGGTTTTGACCTTGGATTTCATTACCTCCTGCTGCTTGTCTACATGTGAAATCACTTTCACTTACTTCTGTACTTGTGGCATTTATATCCCTTATACAGCAACAGATTGTGATGTTATCAACAGAGGAACAGAGGTTTACAATGTCAAGCAGCAACAGCACAATTAAACGAAATGCAAACAAGGTGCAGTGACTACAGCACAGACCCAGGGATCAGAACTAAGAAAAGGACAAACAGTGGCACTCTCAGGGAAAATAATGCAGCATATTTAATTTATTAGAAAATAGCAGAAAGAGGGTATGCATTGAGGCAACCCAGGCGCTTTGTGTAACACATCATTGGGTGTGTGGTTTGCTGCACAAGGCCCACTATAAATAAGCTATAAAAGTACATAACCTAATATAACTACAAGTTCTATTACAAGAAAAAAAGTCTGAAATTTTCAAATGAACGATTAAGTCCCGAAACAAAACAATATGATTAATGTGGCAAAATTAAAGTAGATAGAAGCCACATGCAGTAAACAAAAACATTCCCAAAACCTGTTTAATGGGAAAACAAAAATGATAATGCACCTCAGGTGGAAAAATAATGAAGATAATGAAAGGACGGAGGAGCTAAGGATGAAAGCTAGGACTTCTAGAAGGGGAGAACTACTGCAAAACTATTGATTTTCCTCTTTATTTCGACCTTGGATGAAAATGGATGTGTTATCAAAAAATAATTGTTACTTGTTATAGCTTGCAGTATGGTATAGCGATTGATGGAGAAAGGAAGTAGAGATGCAGCAAAATTAAATTTCGCCAGAGAAATGACGTGGAAATCACAAATTTCGACACAAAAACATTTCATGAAATTCACGGATTTCACTAACAAATTTCACAGATGCAAAATGCAAAATTCCAGTGGCAAAATCATGAATTATGCCCACGAAATGCAGAATTTTGCCCGCGAGTGGCAAAATGTCGCCATTCTAAGGTGAAATTCCACCACCTGCAACTGAAATTCTGTATTTCGTGGGTGAAATTCACCATTTCACCAGCAAAATTTGCCATTTTCTGATGGAATTTCACATTTCCCACACTCGAAGTATTTCATGAATTTCACAAAATATTTCACGTGATGAAATTCACAGATTTTGCACAACTCTAAAAGGAAGGCATACTTCACAGTTTTATCATTGTAGGAGACAGTGGCCTGAATATTCAAATAGTGGAGTATGACACAATTGCAGTTTGCATCAATACTATGATGCAAATAACAACTGCAGCTGCAGCTGCATCAGGATATAGTGCAACCATCAAAAGATGGTCACATCATGATCTGCTGCATCTGTGTTTCCATCACTGTTGTGCAACATTTACATCAGAAAAATGACTTACCCCACTCTTCAATACTGCCATCAACTATCTGCAGCACAATTATGATGCAAATGGTAGACCACTAATAAATAGTCTAACTGGGACTTCCGGTTCCACCACAGACCTGTGTGCAGAGTAAACGCGGTGTGCCCAACCTCTCTCAACTTAAAAGCTTAGTTTTCTCCTATTACATACCATCAGAGGCAATACTAATGTCAGGTGGTGGCTCCAGGAGTAACTGAGCTCCAAAATCCTCTAAGAAAACCACTGCTGGAGGTTCAGATGGCAGTAAATTGGAGTGAGGCCTGCAGCACCGGTAAAGAAGCATATCCCTGGCAAGCACTAGAGACTCCAATATGGACACAGATGGGAAGCTGAAGCAGCTTCCTAGAAGTCGTTTTGAAAGTTTACTCAAAGAGATCAAGGGCTCCAGAAATGAAAATTGGAGAGAGTTTAAAAACCTCTCCAATAAACTCAACAGCTTGGAGAAGTGTACAAAGCGGGCCGAGGAGTATATTGGGGCCAACGAGGATCAGGCCCATTAACTTGGTGGTGCACTTGAGGTGGCTTTCCAGCAGACTGCCATATTATATGTCAAGACTCTGGACCTCGAGAGCTGTTCATGAAGGGATAACCTCAGGATATATGGCATGGTGGAAGGGGCAGAGACCTATCCCATGGCAGATTTTATGGAAAACCTGTTCCGAGATATATTGGACCTCCCGGCAGGCTATATTCTTTCTATTGAGTAGGTGCACTGCTCCTTAACTAAGAAGCCCACAGATCCAGCTGCGCACCTGCATTCCATTATCATTAAGTGTGCCAGCTACAAGGTTAAGGAGGACCTTCTTCACAGATCATGGTCTAAAAAGAACCTGCAATACCTCGACTCTAAAATCACCATTGACCATGATTACCCACCTGGGTTACAGGCGGCCAGGTAACAGCACACCCTCTTGTCCCATATCCTCAAGGAACAAAACACCAAATTTCAAACCCCGTTTCCTGCTCGCTTGTGGGTTTTCTGGATGGAGGGACCAGCTGTTTATGATTCTGCTGTGGAGGCCAAGCAAGCTTTCTCCCATAGGGGCTTCCAGGTCTCAGGACTGCCGGCGGAATGTTCTTCTAGCAAACAACTGTTTCATCCAGACTGGCAATTAGTCCTGAGTCGGAAGTGCACCAGACCACACAGGCTGTCAGCACAGGAAGCATCTAGAAGGGTGGCGGCTATCCTGGCTCTGACCAACAAAGTGCCAGCTACCACACAATGCATGCCAGAAACCTGACTGCAGAGAGAGGTGAGCCTGTTATGGATTATAATGATTATCTCCCATAAGTGGTTAGGGCCCTTATAATTGAGACTGCAATGGATCATTGCCTTACCACATTTATGACTGATGGTAATTTGCTGTCCTGGGGACTTCTTTAAACGGAATGTTTATGGGTTTCCGACCTTGGGAGTTATTTGCTGTTGTTTGTTACTTAGCTGACTTGTTATATGTTTTGTAATTTGGGTCTCCCTATATTTTCTTTTTTTTTTATTTCCACGCAGACATCAGGTGCCAAGGGTAACAACTTACTGGTATATAGAGATTTATTTTTATTAATACAGAACTACAGCTTCCAATATTCCCAACATGGATAGCGAAAACACAATAGTCTGTTCACATAATGTGCATGGGGCTCACTAGTCCCATTAAAAGAAGTAAGTTTTTTTTTATATCAAAGTTTATTGAATTTTTTTAAGAATAATGAGAACAGATCCAGAAGAACAGAATAATGAGAGAAGTAAGATTTTGAGTTGCCTGAGAAAGTCAAAAGCTTACTTCTGTCTTCTACAGGAAATGCACCTTTCTCGTAAAGAGCACAAGAAACTCAGTAAGATGGGATTTAGTTGTACGGTCACCTCCTCATATAAAAAAGGCAAATGAAGAGGAATAGTGGTTTTGGTGCCTAATGGGGTAAACTGAATTGCTCTTGTATTTAGGGATACTGCATAATGAAACAGATTAGATGGTGTAGTGATACCCTGGCATTTGGGTTTAGGATACTGCTACTACAGTTGCATTTTGAGTGCTTTATTTACCAGTCTAGCGTGGATTGTTTTTATTTTATTTTATTTTTTTATTTATTTAATGAGGAATCAGTTTTACAACCTTTGAGTCAGCGACTCGTTTACAAAGATTGCTTTATTTTGAAATAGTTTTTTGTATGTCAACAAATTTTCTTTTCCTTTTTTGGATACCCCATGTTTGTTACGGATTGGAATCTTAGATTCTATGATGTTAATGTACTGAAAGTTGAATATGTGTTTCTTTTGTTGTTTATACACTTCTGTGAAACCAAAATACTGTGACACAAGGATATTCTAATAAAAGAAGTATAAAAGAAAGGTAGTCTAACTTACATGGCTTGTATAAAAGCAGTAAAGTAGACCCCCCACGTCAAAGTGATTACAGTGATAGGAGACATGAGAGAGACACAGAGCAAGAAATACAGCAGTTGCATCAGGAGTTAATAGAGACAGAGTACACACACAGGAAGAATATCACCCAAAAACCCAACTACATACACACACACACACACACACACACACACACACACACACACACACACACATGAATGTTGTTGCCGTAATGCACTTCTTCCTAAATCTCTCTTCCCTTCTGCATGTGTGCACATCCCACTCCTGCTCATGCCAAACCTTCTGACCCCTCTCCCAAGTCTAATTACACCTAAAGCCTTTGCCCTATTCATGGATCCCCCTTGCCTTGTCGCAGTTATTCTGCCCAACACAGCACTTGTGGTTATCCCAGAATGGCTCACTATGCCTACCCCCAGTACTCGCCTGTATACATTGGGATACATGGGATTCAGGTTGTACTCTGTTATTGTAATCATTGATCACTTCCTTGATTGTAGTTGCTTAAGTATCTACTGCTCATTTGTATTTCTAACTTTGTACTTTAACTTGTTGTACTACACTTACGGTATCCTTGTATATCTTGTGTCTTGCCCCTTGTCTGCCACTATACCTAAACAAAATTGTGCCTTGCACTGCAGTATTTGTACCTCCACTTCCCCTTTCCCCCAAGACCCATCTGGAAATGAGCAATTCTGCTCAGCATGCCTTCCTGGTGAAAAACTTGAATAAATAAATAAACATGCTGGTGTGCATGTGTATGGACCAGTGCTAGCCATGCCTGAGTTACAGAGTGTCAAATGGTGTTGTTTTGCTCCATCTCCCTAGTGTTTGCTTCCAGAAGTGCAGCATATCAAGTTTGAGTTTTCCTATTCATGTAGCTCTACCCTCACCTCGCAAATCTCACATACAACTGCCTCATTGAAAGCTCCTTTCCAGTTCTACAGGTGGGGGACTGTGGTGCCTCCAGTGTGTCTTACGTTGTTCTTCACCTACATGATGTGTGGGATGAGTGTGTATGCGTGGCATAACTATCTGCTGGGGGTGTGGCATGAGGGGCCACATGTGCCCATATGTGCCTGTTCCTCAGGACGATGGACACTGCATGTTGGGGGATATCATGACCTGTCTGATGACTCACCTGTCTTGAGCATGATTTGTGTTCCATCTGACTCCACTGTGCCTTCAACCAGTTCTTCCGCCTCTCCCATCATCTCCTCCTAATCATGCTGCAGTGTGCATACCTCTGTATGTGTGTGTGCTATTCTAGAATTCTCCTTATCAACCACATGTTTGCAATACATGTGTGTCACCCTCATCTTTCACATCATCATGCAGCTGCTGGTGCTGTATATCTGAATCACCAGTATGTGCCATGCATAAATATACACGGGAGGCTCACGTCAATTCCACCAGTTGTTATTCTCAAAGTTATCACAGCTGGTTTTTCTCACTCCTATATCTATGGTGTAGCCTGCATGCCTGACAACTCCAGGATCATATCCGTGATACTTGAATCAGACATTGGTGCTGTATCTTGCATGGTAATGCCTGTAAATGCTGGTTGGTGGTAGATTCACCCCACCTAAGTGTACAGTATGATCTAAACTGAGATGATATTAAGATTCTGTCTTGCCAATACAGTTCCTTGTATGATGTGGTTCTGGACTGAGACAGTCAGTTGTGGTGGCTGTGGGGCACTCTTCTCCAGGGAAGTGCTCTGGGGGGGGGCACTGCCCCTTCTGTGTGACCATAGCACAGCTCCTTGTTCAGCTGGTAGCAGCAAGGATAGAGATAGCTCAGCTGTGCACTCAGCTCAGCAGATGCGCACCCCCTAAACCCCCACTCCCCCAGAGATGCACTGGTCCAGGGGGAGGAGGGTGGTAGGGCTTGGGGGAAGTGGCAGCCATAAGGAGGTTGTCCAGCCAATTACCATCCAAAAGGCGAATCGCTTCGCACCCCCGGAGGAGTTTCATGCTCCTGAATCTGCCAGAGGGACTCACTCCAGGTCAATCGAAGGAAAAGGGCAGGACAACACCTTGGCATCCAAGGGGAGCAAGGCTAGCAGAAAGGTCCTAGTGGTCAGGGAGTCAATGATCAGGGGGATAGAGAGGGTGATAGGGAAAGTATCAGATGGGAGGGGGTTGGTCTGATGCCTATCTGGCCCGTCAGCCAACTGGGATTTAGACAGAATAAGGAGGATGGTGTAGGGGGAGCTGGGGGTGCTGGTACACCTGGGTACCAATGATCTGGCTAATCAGTTGGTAGAGAAAAAGAAGCAGAACTTCCAGAGACTGGGGCATAGATTGGCAATGCAGTCTGCCTCCCTGGTCTTTTCTGAAGTCCTCCCTGTGTGGGGCAGGGACGGGAGGCAGGACAGGATTAGGAATGCTGAAACAGAGGAGTTTAATTGTTGACTTAAGGGGTGGTGTCATGATGTGGGGAACCACTTTGTAGGAGATTGGGGGGATTTATGTAACAGGAGAGTCTTAAAGGGTGATGGACATTGCCAGACAAGAGAGGGGGCCAGCACTCTAAGGCAGAAGTTTGATGTCTATATCAGATGTTTAAACTGACTCTGTGGGAGTCCAGGTCTAGGGGATCCATGGTGGATGATGAGCAGAAGGTGATCCTAGACAGTACTCCCCCACATCCAGGGGACAGTAGCAGCAAAAAGTGCACAGGGAACCAGTAAGGTTTACAGGACCAAGGAGAGGGGCAGCAGTGAGGAGGAAAACAAAAGGCAAAACACAAACATGGGGGGGGGGTGAAACCTTAAAAAGCAGAAGGCCAGTAGCAAAGTTAGAGCAGGGGTCAAATGGATGTGGGTATGCCTTAATGCCAGGAGCCTAGGTAACAAACTCAGTGAGCTCCAGGCACTGATGGCAGGCACTCAGGTGGCTTGTGGCCATCATGGAAATGTGGGCCAAAGATAATAATGACTGGGAGATGATGGTCCCTGAGTATTCACTGTTCAGGAGGTATAGAAGAAATGCTAAAGGGGGAGGAGCTGCCCTATTAGTCAAGGAGGGCATAGAAGTGGCAGGGAATGGAAGCAGGAGGGGTAGCAATGGGGAGGCTAAGTCAGTATGGGTGCCACTCACGGCAGCCTTAAGCAGGAAAGTGTGCTTAGGGGTGATAACAGGTCTCCAGGGCAAAGTGAGGAAAGGGACAGAGAACTCAGGAAGGAACTTAAAAGAGGGGTAGCAAAGGGGGAAGTAGTGGTGGTGGGTGACCTGAACCTGCCTGACATTGATTGGGAGGTCCCAGTGGCCAAGAGTGCCAGGAGTCAGACATTGCTGGGCATCTTCCAAGACTGTCTACTGGTACAGCTAGTTAAGGAACCCACCAGGCAGGCCGCAATCCTTGATGTGGTGCTCACCAACTGGGATAGTGGGTACTGTGGGAGTAGGAGAGCTGCTAGGAAACAGTGACCATAACCCCGTATGGTTTGAATTGGCCCTTGGGGGTGGCAAGCCACAGTCGAGAACTGAAGTCCTTAACTGTAGAAGGGCAGACTTCAATAGGTTGAGGGAACTAGTCAGGAATAAGTTAGTAAGGGTGGAGGACATAGGTGGGGTGGGAGAAGTGATGGGGGCAATTAAGGAAGCCATCCTTAAACATAGAAACATAGAAGGTAACAGCAGATAAGGACCATGTGGTCCACCTAGTCTGCCCCTTTTCCCTACCTAATGCAATACAGCAGAACTTAGTTGATTTGTGGCTTACTCTCTCTTCACCATTTCAAAAGTACTCATATGTCTATTCCATGCATTTTTGAATTTCCATACAATTTTTGTCCCCACCATCTCCACAGGGAGGCTGTTCGAAGCATCCACTACTCTTTCTGTAAAAAAGTACTTCCTCACTTTGCCTCTGAGCCTACCCTACTCTAGCCTCATATCATGCCCCATTGTTCTTTGTACACCTTCTTTTCTGAAAGATGCTACCCTCCGGTACCTTGTTTATACCCCTGAGGTACTTGAATGTTTCAATCATATCCCCGGCTCTCTCCTCTCCTCTAGGAAATACATATCGAGGTCCTCTAGTCTTTCCTCATATGACTTTTGGTGCAGTCCTTGCACCATTTTTGTTGCCTTTCTCTGGACTGCCTCTATTTTGTCTATGTACTTCCAGAGATGCAGTCTCCAGAACTGGACACAGTACTCCAGATGAGGTCTCACTACTGATCTGTACAGTGGCACAACCGAGCCTTTTTTTCTGATAGTGATACATTTTCCTATGCACCCTAGCATCCCACTAGCTCTCCCCACAGCCTTCTCACATTGTTTGGTTACCTTTATGTCGTCAGATATGGTTACACCCAGGTCCCTTTCTTGATTGGTGGCCATCAGTACCTCTCCCCCCATCATCTACTCCTCCCTTCGATTTCTATGCCCCAAATGCATGATTTTGCACTTCTTTGCATTGACTCTTAGCTGCCACACTCCCGACCACTCCTCAAGCATGTTTAGGTTCTTTCTCATTTTTCCCACATACCCTTGGAGTGTCAACCCTGTTGCAGATATTAATGTCATCTGCAAAGAGGCATACCTTCCCCTCCAGCCCCCCTGCAATGCCACTTATGAAGACATTAAAGCGGACTGGCCCCAGCAGAGATATCTGTGGCAACCCGCTGGTCACCGCCCCCCTTCTCGGATTGAACACCATTTACCACCACTCTCTGTGTCTTGTCACTCATCCAGTTTCTGACCCAGTTTATCACCTTGAGATCCACTCCCAGGTTCCCCAACTTATTAACCAACTTACTATGTGGGACAGTGTCAAAGGCCTTGCTCAAGGCATTAAAGGCAAGCATAAGAACAGTAACTAAGAAAAAACAAGTTTAAGAGATCACTATTATTCTCAGCTAGGGTCAAGGAAGCAGTTAGGGCCAAAAGGAAGGCCATCCATAAATACAAGGAAAAGCAGGGGGAGGCAAAGTGGGAGGATTATCTACAGAAAAAGAGGCAGGCAAGGAGGGCCATCAGGGAGGCGAAAGCAGACACGGAGCTGCGTATCATGTAGGGAGTCAAGAACAGAGAGAAACAGTTTTTCAGATATATTACTGAAAAAAAGGAAAAAGGGGGAATCATGTGGCTAGTTGAGGGAGGTAGGGCAATAGAGGAGGAGCAGGAGGATGGGCAAAAGACCACCATCCTGAATGACTACTTTTGCTCAGTATTCACCAATGAGGACTGCTGGTCCATGCTGGAGAGCAGCATCAATGCAGCCACTAAGGGAGTCCCAGAAATGAGACATTCATTGCTTACTCGAGAAAGGGTCCTGACAGGACTGGCAGCCCATAAGGCTAATAAGGCCCCAGGATGAGATGGGTTGCATCCAAGGATACTTAGAGAATAAACAGCAGAACTGGCTGGTCCTCTGGCTGGGCTGTTCAACTGCTCACTTAGGTCTGGGGAAGATCAAAGGGATTGGAAGATGGTAGATATTGTACCACTTCATGGGGGATAGTGAGCAACCAGGGAACTACAGGCCTATCAGTCTGACCGCCATCATGAGGAAGCTGATGGCATCACTAATCAAAGAGGACCTCCTAGACTACTTGGAGAGCAACAGACTCCAGCACAGTAAACAGCACGATTTAGTGGCAGGAAGGTCTTATCAGAATATCATGATAGTTTTCTTTGACTAGGTAACAAGGAAGTAGACAAGGGCCATGCTGTAGATCTGCTTTACTTTGACTTCAGAAAGACTTTTGATTTGGTACCGCACAAAAGGTTTCTCAAAAAGATGGAAGACCTGGGTGTAGCTAAAACCATAGTGAACTGGGTGGGTAGTTGGCTAGAAGGGAGGCAACAGAGGGCTGTGGTCAATGGGATTAAATCAGAGGAGAGGGAGGTTATGAGCATAGTTCCACAGGGATCTGTCCTGGATTCGGTCAGCTTCAACATGTTCAATAGTGAAATTGGTTAAAGAATCTGGGGCAGGTTGATTCTCTTCGCAGATGACACAAAACTATGTGGGGGGGTGGATAGCGATGAGGGAATAAGGGATATGCAGCGGGACCTACAAAAACTACAGTGGTGGTCAGAGGTCTGACAGTTAAAATTTGGTGCTAAAAAGTGCAAGGTAATGCACCTAGAGAAACAGAATCCTAAGAAGGAGTACTGGATGGGTGGCTGAGACTTAGCACTACTGAAAAGGAATGGGATCTAGGAGTTATCAGAGTTATCATCAGTAACTTCCTTAAACAAACAAGCCATTGCAACAAGGCCTATAGCAAAGCTAACAGGATGCTGAGATGTATCGGAAGGGGTATTGACAGCAGAAGAAAAGAGGTAATACTTTCCCTGTATAGATCCCTGAGGAGGCCTCACCTGGAATGCTGCGTCCAGTTCTGGAGTCCTGTCCTCAGAAAGAACAAGGATAGGTTCAAAACAGTGTAGTGCACAGTTACAAAAATGATTTGGGGCCAGCAGAGCGGATCATATTAGGAGCACTTCAAGGCATTAAACATGTATTCACTGGAAACCAGAAGGGAAAGAGGAGATATGATAGAGACCATCAAGTTCCTTAAAATAATTAACAAGGTAAACTGTGGGGAATTATTCAGCCTGAAAGCCAACTCGAGGTCACGTGGTCACGAATGGAAATTAACAGGAGGGAGATTCAGGAGGAATGTGAGGAAGTACTTCTTTACATAAAGGGTGGTGGAACCTTGGAAAAGTGTTGGATGAAGTGGTGGGTGCGAATACAGTCAGGGTATTCAAGCAGGCCTGGGGAAGAATTAAGAGAATAGTAGTTGCCTGGGGTGACAGGACCAGGGAAGAGAATGGGGACAGTATGAGGAGAGTTAGTACCCTGGAAGAACAATAGGTTCCAGAAAAGGTTCTAGGGATTATAGGGAGAATGAACAGACTAGATGGACCTCTGGTTTTTTCTGCCATCATTATCTATGTTTGTATGTTTCTAACACAGGTTGTGCATATGTGGGACAGTACCAACACAGGATCACACAGAACAACACACATATGACATATGCAGTATGTACACATGCACCATGTGTGCTATAATCTACATCTTGATAATGTACATGGTGAAGGACCATCACCATTTTGATGCTAAAAACACAAATGCTGCTGATATAGAGACAGTCGGGTGGTCCCTCAATGCAAAACTATCATTTCAAAAGCACAAGATGCAAAGGCACTCACATTCTTGCTGCTGACAGTCTATGATATCCTTGTTTCCATACCACAAACAGCCAAGCTTTGTTGTTGCAAAGAAAAATTATTTTATTAAATGCTGTTAAAAGATGAACAGTGGCGCAGTATAAAGGAATGAGCAGCAGCTTAGTGTTTCTTGCCTGCACATGGCACTTTATCAAGGGATACCTCCTGCACTTCAAGAGTTGCTTGTGTACCCTAATCTGATTGGTATGTAATTTCTATTTGTCTACACATGTGATTCTAAGGAGGAGGTAATAGGTGCTAACAATGTGACAAATGCATAAAGTGACATGTGCGTGGACCAATAGAAACTGCACTTGTGAAACGTTGGTCTGTTGCGCATTCTTGTTTCCTATGCATTTTAATCCCCTGTGTTTTTAAGTGTGGTGGTATTTTTATAGGATATACAATGGCCAGACTCAGAATATGCCATTTATCATCATGAGGGAGGGGGCAGCACCATAATTCACAAACGCCAGAGCCACGAGTGAGTTATGAAAGTCCTGCCTCCTCACAACTGATGATAAATGTCAGATTCTGAGTGAGACCATTGTGTGTCCAATTTATATAATGTATTTTAAATTGTCAAGCTTTCAGATTAGTTTATTTTTTAATAAAGAATAAACTGTTTCTGTTTGATTTCACTGCTCTGTTTTGAGTGCAGCAGAGGTCATTGTGATGTCATCAGACATTGTTCAAGTTACTCTCCCATTGGTTAAGAGCTCCTTTGTGACCAACCTCAAGGGATAATACATGATGATGACCCACCTCTATGGGTCCTACTGCCATGTAAATATTTGCTTTATCTGTATATTTTTGTCTTACCCCCATTGTAGAAATATAAATATATTCATTTATGGCAAAAAAAACATTAATATTTATTAGGGTTGCTACTGCACAAAATGCAAACTGCACTAAGATGGAAATAAACTGTTAGGGTTGTAGGCACAATGCCCACAAAGGTTGGAAATATGCTGCAGTATTACGTTTTTTATGTCTTAACTCCCACCTAGCCTACTACATCCCCTACCCTTATAGTTAAGGGTACCTACAAGTTTATTTCCAACATTTGTAGTTTGTGTTTTGTGCAGTAGCAACCCTAATGCTCATTAACATAGCTTTTTGCCATACTTTTCCTTACTTTTTATGAGAGGAGAGGAGAGACAGGGGTGACATGATTGAAACCTTTAAATACATGAAAGGAATAAACAAGACAGGTACAGAGGGGCTGTTCAAAGTAAAGAAGGGGAGGGACACCAGGGGCCATGATATGAGACTGGAGCGAGGAAGGTTCAGGAGGGAGATGAGGAGACACTTTTTTACAGAGAGGGTGGTGGCTGGGTGGAATGCGTTACCTGCTGAATTGGTATGCAGTAGAACAGTGGACTGCTTCAAACGAGGATGGGACAGGACAAGGGGGAGGGTTAATAAAGGGGAAGGGTGGAAGGGAGGGGCAGCTGCAGAATAAGGGGTGCTAGCTGCACATTCGAGCAGACTTGATAGACCTCTAGGCCTTTATCTGCTGGCAAATTTCGTATGTTCGTATGTTCGTATGACATTTGTGTAGTCACTGCATTTACTCATGGCCTTTGAAACCCCATGCAAAGCAGGAGGTGACTCCTGACGTACTTTTCAGAGGACAATTTTTAGCCTGTGATTAGGTCAGGAAGGCTGCACATCTGATAGTCTGGCTGCCAGTGTGCAGCAGCTGTATGACTGTGTTTGTCATGGTGAGTGAAAGCAGGCTATGCTGGGAGGGGGAGGGTATTGTTATTACTGTAATGAACAGTGACTGGGCATGATGAGGTAGGGCAGGCTAAGATGATGTGGAAGGGTATTCTTATTACTCTCATATATGGTGATCAAGCATTATGAGGGAAGGCAGACTGAGTTGGGAGGGGAAGGTATTCTTATTACTGTGATGAATGGCGAGAGAAGCGTGAGATAATTTAAAACTATAACACTGTAATTATATTCACTTTCCTCACTACATAGTCACTCAGTCACCTGACAGCTCCTTATGATACAGGACCTAATGATTCCACCAACACACACATAAATACAGCAAGTGTGTATCTTATTTAAATATCTTTTTTCTATCTTCTTAACTGCATTACACAAAGGACACTTAACTCTTATGCTGTCCAGTTTCAACCCCACCCCCACTGATTCTGATGGCAGACAATGTGAGCTGATCACTGGCGTCAATATAAGTAGATGGCTTTGACCATGAGGAAGGGTAACAAAACAAGAAAAACTCATGCAGTAAATCAGTGAGGTTGGTAAAGTGACAGAATACTCAGTGTTCAACTCATACAGGCAACTGACATGACATGTCAGTCTACTTGCAACTGTTCTAGTCGACCAGCAGAATTAACTGGTCTGTTTAAATTTATCTGCCTATATTCAGCATAAGAGCTGTACTCACAGAACATTGCTTGCACATTGGCCACTTTTGGAGGCAGCCGTCCCCCCCAGGTACCCTATAGTGCACTGCCCTAGCATGGAATGCAGGGGCAGGGGAATAGCCCACTGCTTTAGATTCAAGCTGGGCTTCACTGTGCACCCAGAGGGAACTACCAGGGCATTTGAATGTGTGGCAATATGTGGGGGTCTGGGTGCAGGCTGAAGGATCCTCCTGGTCTCTCGCCTTCCTGGGGCTGGAGGGGAGTTCATGCAGGAGGTGGCAGATCTCGTCATCAGGGAGGTGTTGGAGTCCCCCAGATGTTCGGTTCTGGGGGACTTCAATGCCTGGGCTAATGAACAGTCCTCCAGGCTTGGTTCCAACCTCCTCCAGACAATATCATCCCTGGGCCTGATACAAGAGGTTACTTCCATGACCCACCATGGTGGCCACAAGCAAGGCCTGGTGTTCTCACTGGGGCTAGAAGTTTGCACCCTCAAGACTGATCAGGTTGTTTGGTCTGATCACTGCATGGTGAGGTTCTCGTTCAGGCCCTGGTCAGCTACTGCCCTTTGAGAGGATTGTCCCCTGAGGTATTTCTGGTGGTGGCTGATTTATCTAGTGTAGAAGCCGCATGTGCGAGTGGCATGAGTATGGCGGTTGCCACCTATATTAAGGTGATGCCCATGGCACTTGATGCACTCGCACCGGTCCATGTACGCCCCAAATCTTCTCACTTTATATCTCCTTGGTTTGATGGGGAGCTCAAGGTGATGAAGACTAGGGGTCGGAGGTTAGAGCATTGCTGGCAGAGGACCGGGCTGGAGAAGGACAAGCTGACCCTGTGCACCCACTATGGTAAGTACCAGGGGGAAATCAACCACAAGAAGGCAGAGTTCCTGTCCAGGGAGATTGCTGTAGCTAGGAATCAACCAGCAGTACTTTTTTGGACTGTGGACAGGCTATTACATCCTGTCTGCAGCCGAAAAAGGTTTTTCTGCCACTTTGTGTGACAAGTTTGCTCAGTTCTTCTCAGACAGAGTGTCCTCAATCCAGCAGGAAATCCCACCAGTGAGTCATTTTATGATTTGCAGTGATCACCGTGAGGGTAGCAAAGGCACTCCACCTGTCTGGAAGGAGTTTAAACTGGTGGAGGAGGCTGAGGTCATTGAGTTTGCTTCGAAACTGGAGCACACATATCGTGAACTGGACCATGTTTCTTAATGGGATGCGTTGATTCCATTGGACCGGTGTTCACCTTGATTGCCAGTGTTCATTGTCAGAGGGGATCTTCCTGGATTCCTTGAAAGAGGCTCTGGTGAGGCCCCTCCTGAAGAAACCATCTCATGACCCGGATGTCTTGGCAACTATCGACCTATCTCCAGCCTTCCATTTTTGGGTACGGTTGTTGAGAAATTTGTAGCACTTCAGCTTGAGGAGCACCTTTTGACCTTTGACATCTACTATGAGTCATTCCAGTTGGGTTTCAGAGCTAGACACAGCATGGAAAGAGCACTAGTTCAGGTGCATAATGATCTCCTTAGGGATAGGGATAGAGGAAACAGGTCAGTTCTCATTCTCCTCAATCTCTTTCTTCAGCATTTGACAATGTTGATCACTTTGTGCTACTTGAACATCTCAGAGATTACTGTGGACTTGCTGGCACTGTCATCTGCTGGCTTGAGTCCTAACTGACTGACAGGAAGCAATGGATGGTGATGGGGAATTTCTCCTCCTCCTCCCTGAAGCTTCTGTCATGCAGGGTACCTCAGGGATTGATCTTGTTGCAGATGTTGTTCACAGTGTACATGCTGCCCCTAGATGAGCTCATTAGGAAGTACAATGTGGGTTTTCACTGCTTTGCAGATGATACCCAATTGTATCTATCCTTTGCCCCTGGAACATCTGGTGCTGTGAATGTGCTTATCTCCTGCCTTGCTGAGATCAACGATTGGATGTCCTCCAGTTGGTTGCAACTGAACACAGACAACACAGTGGTTGTGGTAGTGGGAGTGGGCTGAAGGCGTGACAGGAGTGCCTCCAGTGTGGCAACTGGACTTTTCCTGGGGCCAACACCATTGATGGCTTCCTCTATGGTGCACGACCTTGGTGTGTTCCTGGATGATGATTTGACTTTTGAATCTTAGGTGTCATCCATTGTCCAAAGTGTTTTTTACCACTTGAGGAACATTGCCATGATCAAGCCCTTAGTTCTGCCAGATGACCTGCCCACTCTAGTTCACACCTTTGTAACTTCCCAGCTTGATTTCTGTAACGCCCTGTACTTTGGGGTCTCAGGAGGTACCCTCTGCAGGCTACAGCTGGTGCAGAACACAACTCCCAGGTTGCAGACTTGCCTTTCAAGGTTTTGTCATGTAACTTCGGTGCTACATGAACTGCACTGGCTGCCAGTCAGGTGAAGGGTTATGTTCAAGGTGGGTCTACTCACCTTCAAGGCCCTACATGGACTAGGCCCTGGCTGTCTGTCAGATCTCCTAACATATGCTGCCCCAGTCTACTATCCTCTGATCCTCCTCTAGGGGCCTCCTAGAGATTCCCAGGATGAAGCTTAAAACCACTGGTGACAGGTCTTTTAGCATCACTGGCCCAATCCTGTGAAATTCGCTCCCTTTAGCCATCAGGGAGACCCTTCAGTACGTAGTGTTCAAAAGACATATGAGCCACCTTTTTGCTTTGGCGTACCCAGACGTAGCCCTTTAAAATAAAATAAAAAGTGTAAAAACACTAGATTTACACCAGTTAAGTTTTAACTTTATTATTTTCTAGTTATTTGTTATTTTTTTACTTTCCCCTGCTCTTGGTCTACTAAGCATTGTAGATAATGCAGCAATTATTTCACTGAGTTTTTCCAAATGTTATCTGACTCTCCCCTGCTCACCGCACAGTTGCTGTTTGTGACATCACAATGTGCTGTCATGGAGAGCACTATGATGTCACAAAACCAAGGAACTGTGAGGTTAACAGGGGAGACACACATGTTTTCTATACAGGCTTTTTAGCTGTACTACAAAGATGTGCTGTAAATCAAGAAAAGGAACACTGAAAATGAAAAAATGTATTCTGTAGTAAATTGTAACAGCTGAAACATCTTAGTTATGAAAGTACATGTTGAAGTACATAGGGGCTCTTTTAATATATAGGAAAGACAACTAACCTGTTTCCAACTATTATTTCTGCAGCTGCATTAATGTATTTTGTGTTTTTATGTATAATTTGTTGGCTGGTTCTTTTATGATTTTATGTGATGCGCCCAGAGCCTCTGGGAATGGGCACCTAAGAAATAAAATGTGCCTTGCCTTCTGTAAAATGGAAATACTGGTTAGGACACACAATCAGTGTATTTCAGTCAGTAATACAATTTGTATTAGACATATTCATATTGGTATGAATAGGAATCCATTAACATATGTGTATCTGTATTGAGTATGTGTACTCAGAGTAATTAGGGACAGAGTTAAATTACAAAGTTCATTCTTGTGTCTGAGAGTATATAGAGGTTTCATATGGGGGTAGGGTTAGAGGTCATGGGTAGATTTTCAATAGCGTTGGCAGAGACAGAGAGAAAGAGAGTGAGAGAGAGAGATAGAGAGAGAGAGAGAGAGAGAGAGAGAGGGAGATTGTGAATCTCTTCAAACTTAACAAAGCATTGAGAGTATTCACCTCCTATGGGACATTCTATTTGTATGTGTTACACTGAACCAAGATTTTGATGTCATATACAATAATGAAAACTTCTCTACATTTTCATCAGTGAGATGCTATTGGTCATTATAGTGCCATCTACAACAAAGTAAATGTCTGCATCATAAAGTACCATTCACCTCCCCATATCTGTAGGGAAAATTGACTGTAGCACAACATGTGATCAGATAACAGATCTCTAACCCTCTGCATTGTTCATTTCTCTTTCATGGCACCTATTCAATATGTCCAATTCCAATTTTGCCTTTAGGAAATCCTTCCCACATTCCAGAACCACCCACCAGACTCATTAATGAACATGGAACTCATCCCATAAATAGCTGATTATGCCAGATACCTCTCACACAGGATACTGGAATGAGGAAGGCAGGCATATATTTTTGCTTTAGAAGTCAAAGTCCCAGCACGAGAGAGGGACAGTGTCAGTGATTATTTCTGACTTATAGACTGACTGAATACATTGCAGAGCTGTCAGATGGTGGGTACAGGCAGCTTATCATAGAAGCAAAACACAAATTTAAATTTAACCAACAAAGAAAAAAAGGAAACTGTAAACGAACAGTGCTTCACATTTGAAGTAGACTAACAATACACAAGAAGTGACATCTGAGATCAGCTGTTCAGATATTTTTTCAGAGTCTTGTTTCAGCTGATCATGCCAGAAGTACTTGATCTTTTTTATGGTCATTACATTGCTGCAGTACTGTTGGTTAAGGGCACATATTATAGCATCATCAGTTAATTACAAGTTAATATCTTAGTCAGAAATGGTGATCAATCCTAGGTTTCTTTCAAAAAGGAGCACAATTTCTGATTTTATTTGTAGAGACTGGACAATTACTGTATTGATTTTCTGGTAGACACATGTAGTTTAAATCTGAAACAAAGTACATTTCAAGTAAATGAAAAGAAAAAAGGGACCTACACATTAACAGTGCTTCATATTTTACAGAAGCCACTCAAGATAGTCAAGATATAGTCAGTGAGTTTTGATCAGCTGTTAGGATGTCTGTTTAGATTGCGGTCACAGATGATCAAATAAATAATATCCTTTCAAAGTTTTTTTTTTTTTACCATAGCATTTTTTTGTGTGATTTCTATACTAAAGGTGCATGTTAAAGTTTCAAGTTATCACTGTGTCATAAACAGTAATTGAACCTGTGTAGAAGAACCTTTTGGGGCTTGCACTTCTGTGTTGCTACAGATGCAGCTGTGTAGGTGTCCACCTGGGTACAGAAGGAGCCCAGTGGTTGTATGCAGCTGCACCTTTTTGATCATGTCTCAAGTATGTTTCTACAATGGTTCATGAAGCAGGATCATAAAAAGCACATGTTAAAAATGTGGATCTGAAATCTTCAAAAATGGCACAATTATGAGGAAAACTATTCATTCTTTCAATATAAAGCATTTCTTCTTTCATGAGCCCATATTTATGTTTCATGAGCCAGCAGTCTTGTTTCATGCAGGTCATGAAAGAAGAATGTTGGCTCACAAAACAACATGTACTTTTTTTTCATTCTTGTTTCATGAGTCAATTCCTTGTTTTGTGAGGCTCACAAAAGAAGACTACAACCTCATGAAAAAAGAATGTGTACTTAGTTTTTTTTTCAATCTTGTTTCATTAGCATACCTGTTGTTTTGTGAGTCATGAAACAACTCTCGAAATAAGACAGCCATCTTACAAACAAGATTTGGAACTTAGTTGTTTTTTCAATATTGTTTCATGAGCCTGATTACTTCTTTCATGACTGACAAAACAACTCATGAAACAAGAAGGTCTGCTCATGAAAGAAGACTGAAAAAAAAGTCCCAAATCTAGTTTAGTGAGCTGGCTTGTTTTGTGAGTTGCTTCATGAGTCATGAAACAAGAGGCCTGCTGATGAAACAAGACTGAAAAAGAAAATGAAGTCCACATTTTTTCACGAGCATAGGATCTTGTTTCATGAAGCTGTATTCTTTTTTTCATGAGCTCATGAAACAAGAAAATCAGCTCATGAAATAAGCCTTGCAAAGAATTTTTGGGATGTTCCAAAAAATATTTTGAGGTCCTTTTTCAAAAAAACTAAATGCAGCATTGAGCTAAAATGTCATTGGTTAGCTAGATTTATGTTTGCATTCTTTCCAGGGCATCAATTTTATGGGTTTTCAAAAAACATTTAAAAAAATGGAAACAAAAGAATAATTTGTGTTCATGAAAGGAGAACTTTGGCTCATGAAAAAAGAATCTTGTTTCATGAGCAGAAATTCTTCATTTGTATCAAATATCTGAAAGACCCTAGTGAACAGACTCAGAAACAAAATTTCAAATACTTATAACTTGGAAACTGATTAATATTTTTCACCAACCAATGAAAGGCACCCTTCTAGGGTAAGTACTTTCTACCCTGAGCATTTCAGAATAAAATTTCAAACAATCAGGGCAGCAGGTGAAAGCATGCACATGCAGCATTTCATATGATTATGTTGTACAGGGGCAAATCTATTAAGGTGCAAAGTTAGGGGTTACATTTAAATACCCTACTCAATTCTAACTATAGGGGCAGTACTATGTACCTATAATATACACACACACATGCATGCACGCATGCACACACACACACGCGCACACACACACACACACACACACACACACACACACACACACTGGACATTTTCCCCATATAATCTGTTATCACTTATTTTCTGTATATCTGTGAGAAAAAGTACTAACTAAAAGTATAGTATCTGTCTACACTAATCAAACAATTAAAAGTAAATACCTACACTGCTCAAACAATTAAGATTATAACACAGGTAAAAAAACAACAATATGATTGATTTACATACAGTCTAAGCCCCTACTGTACATTAACTGCTGCAAGATTTGAGGTTAGACCTTCATTAGAAGATGGTAATTAGATCCATACTGTAACATGGGAAATAAAGATTTATCTAAAATCCTGAGTATTCAAAAAAAATGTAATGCAGCTATTTAAATTTGACAGCAATTATCTGTGGTAGTAGGTGTCATACCTTTTCTTCATACATCCAAGTTTTTTTTTTAATTTTAATTTTAAAGAATGACTTCAAATACTGTAATTTTGTATTTATACTCAGGACTGCCAGATACTGTAAGTGTGACATAGACAGACAGCTCTGAGTGCTGTATTATTTTTTCTATTTCTTAAAAATAACAGAAACATGGTATTGAATGTGTCTGTGGGAAATGCCAGTTTACTTGGAGTGACCTCCTTCACTCACACACACATCCCTCCCCAGATCTCAGTATGTGAGATGACCACACACAAAGGAACTTAGATAAAAAAAAATCTAACACCTGTAAGGCCAAGATAATTGCAGGGCTAAAAGGTACCTAAGATCAGGGACATCCTGTTTAGCTAGTTCTTTTATCAGTAGCCGAGTTGGCAGGAAAGAACATATCCATTTTACAATGTTTACAGGAAAGAAAAGCAGGGTCTGACACTTCTCTGTGAAATCAAAAAGGCTTTGATATCTGTGAAGATCAGGAAGACCTTTTTTCATCAAAGAGGTGTCATTTGAGAATTGATGTTATGCTGAGAAAAACCGGATCTTACTGCCTTATATGGATCCTGTTTCCTGTAGAGACATATTTTTTGTAATAATATCCTGATGGGGGGAAGTACAGTGACCTCATCCAGGGGGCAGGAGAAAGCAGCTTTTAAAACTATGATTCTGGTTTCATAGAATGACTTCTTTACTTGACTTTAAAACAGCAACATCAAGCCTTTAGAAGATAAGTATTTTGCGTGGATTAGAAATATAGTTGCACTTTTACAACTTTTTGTTTAATGACTTGTATGTTTTTGTGATAAGAGTTCTGCATATTATTGTTTACTATTTTACCTTTCGTTTAGTAAAGATATATTTTAAAAACAGAAACTGCCTGGTGTACCTGCAAACATTTCTTTGGTTTTAAGTGAAGTTAGATGGTTTTAAAGCTGACACGGTGCATGAGTTTATGGGTGCACCAAACTGGGAAACAGTTTAAGAGATTCTCTGGGTCTTGCATAGAATTCA
Source organism: Neoceratodus forsteri (assembly GCA_016271365.2). Taxonomy (NCBI): domain Eukaryota; kingdom Metazoa; phylum Chordata; order Ceratodontiformes; family Ceratodontidae; genus Neoceratodus; species Neoceratodus forsteri. The sequence continues at coordinate 1,273,008,304 of CM057453.1, forward strand.
AGAAGGGTTCATTTTGTAATACCTGGTTAGGTGCCCGTAGGCAAAGATAGCTGGCCCCCTGAAGACAGAATTATCTGAGCCTGACAATTGGGTATGCTAACAAGAGGTTAACAAGCTTGAATCCCTCCAGAACTTGGGACTAAGGTGACTCGAATCTGCAAAACAGACAAGAGGGCTACCTTGTTCTGTTCACTGTTCACAAGACTACACCTAGAGGTTGGCACTTTGGGAGTAGAGGGCTGACATACTGAGTGAATCTGTGACAGTAACCACAGCAGTAAAAGTGCTAAGTTATTTAGGTAATTTACTGATCTGCAGATCAATCAATGCAAGGAGTCTGGTGAAAAAGTTTGAAGAACTAGAATACATATTGAATACTGAATCCATCCAAATATGTGCAGTTACTGAGACCTGGTGGGATATAAGTAATGACTGGGATAGGCACATTCAAGGTTATATACTGTATAGTAAAGAAAGGAAAAATAAAAAGGGTGGAGGAGTAGCTGTATATGTAACAGATACTTTCAGTTCTGAACTGGTAGAAATGGGCACTCATAATTTGGAACAGATAAGGATTAAACTAACTCCCCCAAAAGTGCTAAGACAATTGGAAGTATAACAAAATGCATTGCATCCTGGTTGATTTATAAGAGACAGAAAGTGAGCTTACAGGGTATCCACTCATGCTGGGTAAGTATGAATAGTGGAGTCCCCTAGGGATCTGTCCTGGGACCATGCTTGTTCAACCTATACATAGCTTCAGTGGGTTGTGAGGATGGTATATGGGTGACTAGATTTGCAGATGACACGAGGATAGGTATAGCAGTGGAAAATGTGGAAGATTCTGTTAAGTTACAGAGAGCCTTAACTGAGTTGGAGAATTGGGCTCTTAGACATAAGTTGCAGTTTAATACTGATAAATGCTCAGTCATGCATCTGGGCAAGAGGAATGTAAAGGCAAGCTACTTGTTAAGGGATCAAACTTTAAGGGTCGTAATAGAGAAGAGAGACCTAGGAATAACAGTTTCTATGGACTTGACCTTTAGAAGTCACTGCCACTCAATCACCAAAGAAGCTAATGGAATATTAAATAGTATCATCAGGCACATATAAAGCAGGGAAAGTGAGGTCAGTGTTCACCAATAAGTCTAGCTGGTTAGGCCATACCTGGAATACTGTACCCATTTTTGGGCACCTAGTACAAAAACAGAGAGAAGATCACAAGAGAAAGTACAGTGGAGAGCCACTAGATTGATTGGGGATCTCAGGGGCTTTGATTACGAGAAGAGATTGGAAAAATTAGGGATGTTTTCACTTGAATACTGGAGACTGAGGGGGGGAATAGAAATAATAGACTTTGACAACAGATAAGGATCGCTTGGCCCACCTAGTCTGCCCATTTCCCTGCCTATTGGATAAGCTGCAGATCCTAGTTAACCAACAGCCTACTTCTTCCTACCCCCACCAGAATTGCCTTATGTCTGTCCCATGCACTCTTGAATTTCCCTATTGTATGAGGCTCTAACGAATCACAACTTGTGGGACTGTTTAGTCTTGGACCTGAAACATCAAACATACAGTACTAGATTGCACACCTTACAACTAAGAGAGGAGTTATGCCTCTCAAATAAAAGATCTTATTGGTATAACCAGAGAGTGGTGGCACTCTGGCACTCACTCCCTCAGGAACAGGTAGGCAGTAAGAACATGACAGAATTTAAGAGAAGACGACAATTATTGTGTTTTTAATAACATCAAGGGGTATGGACACCGATTACTGGTGGGCTAAACAGACATTAGTCTACTATGCACTGTACTCACTTACGTAGCCTATGTATCACAACTAAACTGTCAGGTTACTCCTCCTTCCCTAAACTGTCCAAGTCTCTTCTGTGATAATAAATTGACCCCATCATCGCCTCCATCTTAACACTGCAAATGAAAAGATTATGTATACCTATGTAAGGACCCTAGGCATTCCCCTGTGTCTGTATTTGGTGGTATTGTCAGCCAGGGAGCACTCTTCCTTACATCATAGAACCTGTACCTGCAGCAAACACTCCACAGGCCAGGAATGCTGGTATAGGGCACCATAACTAAACACTGGGGCACAAATAAATATGAGACCTCACAGAAACTGAAATCACACATGGAGCTGGGATCAAGCTGGGTGCACTTACTTAGTTATTAGATGGCACACTGCAAAAGGGCATACCCTTGTAGTTACTGTTCAGTTTCTGACATCCTTTGATACAGTACTAGCTGCATCACACTATACTCTACATCTTCATATGGGGCTCTGATTTCCCTCCCCACCATTCTAGGGTCTATCTCCCATGAATTATACTGTCATGATTGTCTTTTGTCAGGTATACCCCTGACCAAAGGGGCATAAATATTTACAGGTGTTATAGATCTACAGTAGTCTGATTACATTCACATTGACATTTCTACAATAATCCCTAACCTCCCCATGTGGATCCTGGAGTACTGGCACTCCCATGATCATTTGTGCATGGCATGCTTCCAGGTAAGGTGAGCTCTATCCCTGGGGCAATTCCATGCCTGTACCCATATCCTTTTGCTCACATACAGTACTAGCCAGAAACACGGTCAGTTATTTCCAGATATTTCACAAAATTTCTAAAGAGTTTCTCTCTGCTTCCCCTACTGTGGAACTGCAGAAAGCAGGAGATTTCTCTAGAAATATCACAGAAATGTCAGGACATATCTGACCATGTCTTTGGCTGTCACTGCAGGACAATATTAAGTTAAATCATGCCAGCAATTATGACAGTACCACTAAAAGTTGATAGTTCCTCAGGCCATACATGCCTCCCTCTGACAGTGTACTGATAGAACTAATGCCCCAAAGATGCAGTCTCCTGTGTCTGGCCCCTCACGCAGGGACTTACAGACCCCAACCCTTGTCAGGCCCCCTTCTCATGACACCCATTTTTTTGACTACCTGCCAGGTGAAACATACAGCTGTACCTAAGTTTTTTACTGTTTCTCTGAGCATTTCTACTGCAAGGCTTACTTACAACTGTGCACATCATGAATTGTTGCTCCATCCTTAGATTGCTTTGGATGGGAGTGGATCCGCAAGGGTCCCCAGTGACCACCATTGAGGGGTGGCCCTCCACTGCCCCCTGTTGAGTCATTCTTGTGTTTGTTCTTTTTGTTTGTTCTGGAGTCCTCAAGGCCGTCATAGAAGACTCATCCTCCAGGTATCTTTTGATGGAACTCTGGAGACCTCAACAGAGGGATCAATGCCACCCAGACACAGGTCCCTACCACCATCTCTGGGCTCACAGGCCCCCTGCCCCAGTTGCAGTCACAGGCTGGACTCCCTTCTCTTCCCTCAGGATGCCAATCTCATGCTTCAATCCTGGGGTCTGAATCTCTACAGCCTATTTCCCTGGGCTTGCCTCCCTTTCTTAATGAGTTTCAGAGGAGGGCAGGACCATGAATATGAATAACAGTTTCTTGCTTCTAGCTGAGTCAGAGCACTCTGTACCACAAACATCCAGACATCCTAGCTCCAGGAACTATCCCTCCACCATGAGGACAACTTTCAGGGTCAAGCTTAACCGTTTGAAAGTCTTTTAATAACCAGCCTCAAGTTGAGTGAAGAGAGAGGCTGGTAACACCTGCAAACATTATTAGTGTAAACAATAATTTTATTTAAAAAAATGTTTATGGCACATTATCTACCAACCAGAAAACTCATTCTAGCCTTTCCCATAACTGTGAAAGTTTGTCCTATAATGTGGTACCAAAATATTTACTCATTTCTACCCTCCCATGCACACACAGACTTTATTTCAATGAACTAATGTTGAAAATGGCTGCTTTATGCGAGTAATATGAAGAGAATTGCAAATTCTATTTTTTGTTCTAAAATATAAGCCATCAATCAGCTGGCAACAGATCGCTGTCTTTCATTTTAGCACAGACAAAAATATTTGTGGTTTTCTTCATTTCACTTTTAGCAACATCAGGGTGTATGTGTGTTGCAGGTAATATGGCAGCTGGAAGGGTAGGGGTGGGTGAATTATTTGGGAACCAATTTATATGACAAATTTATGTTATATTTACAGTAACTGCATCGGCGGTGGGTGCTTTCCACCCCAGTACATACTCCTCCACCACTCAGATATAATAGATATGTGATATATGTGTGTGTGTATATATATATACACACACACATATATCATATATACTGTATATCTTGTGGTGGAGGGGGAGGCGGTACTGGGGGTGGTGCTGGACATATATATATATACACACACACATTATTATCCACATTCAAGCAACCACACCACCTTCCTCATCAATGTTGCCCAAAGTCATGTCCCCTATTGTGAATCCCCAAATGTCATACATTGTGATTCCTCAATATCCCCCAACATACTTCTCTATCTGCAGGGAACTGGGGAAGAAAAACAGAACAAAAACTACTTCCAGAAAGGTGTGCATGTGTGGATTTTGTTTCTATTTCAGTTTTTCCTTTTTCTTAAAACTTGACCATTTTGGGTCTAGATTTTCAGGATGACCAAGTCACCCCTCCATCTGATGACCACATAAATGATATCTTGTAAATCTAACTGGAAATGTGTTTTGGTGGATTTATTCACTGCCACTTTCTCAAATGAGGCAACTTTTTACAAATAACATGCTGTATTTGTATAGTCTTGTCAATGTTATTATTAGAAAAATTATCCATCAATTACCTAATTGTGTTTGAGTAAATAAGTCATGTAATTTTGATACCCAATCTTAATAAATCAAATCAGATTATAGTCATATCAATTAAAAAAAGCAAACACTACTTGATTTGCTATTTATTTATTTCATTAGGGAAACATATTTGTGCAACAGATACTCTTTTTTTAAGGTGACCTAGTCATACAAAAACACAATACAAAACAATACAACACAACACAACACAACAAAACACAATGCAATACAATACAATACAACATAGTACAATACAGTATAGTACAATACAATACAGTGCAGTACAATACAATACAACACAACATAGAGACAGCAGGTAGAACACATTACTAATACACATCATTCATCATACAATATAGTATTATTTTAAAAAGTTGCGTACTTTCAATTTTTCTAGGTGACTTGTCAACCCCGTACTAAACCTGTTTGTTTTATTGATTTAAACTGGTTAGACCATGGGCCAAAGACTCATTTTCAAAGGGCGATCAGTATATAATAAAAATATATAAACAGGTAAAAAACATCAAAATACAAAGTACACTCAAATGCCACAAACATTCTATAAACTATTGTACAAAACATTTACATTCACTCTGAACTAGTAAAAACTCTTTCACCTTCAATCAAAAAGTCAAGAACAAACTTCTAAACCATTAAATATTGACTGTAAGGAGTTAAGAAATGATAGAACAGTGTAAGGCAAGGCCCTCTGACCTACTGATGTTTTCATTCTAGGTATGGCAAAAAAAGTCAAATAGACTGTCAAGTGGAAACAACAGTAGAATGTTTATTAAAAACAGAGCTTACCATGATAGGTACCTGATTAAGTGTTATTTTTTAGACAGAAGTCCGAGTTGGAATTTATATCGATACTCTAGTGGAAGCCGACCAGCCTGCCTGAGCAAAGTACAGTGATGGGTTCTGAGGATCATCTGAGTGGGAAACCTGGCTATTTGATTTACTAGAACTCTTACCTTAGATAACAGCTCCTCCCCTGAGGAAAAATAAAATAACAAGCCATAGCCAATAGCAGGTAACAAAAACTTTGTGCCAATAACTTCCTGGTGGATGGGATTAAGAGTGGATTCAATCTGTACAGTGCGCCCAGTCTTTGATGGACCACTTTGATCATATTACTGATCTGTGGCTCATAAGTCATGCCCTCATAAATAATGAGGCCTATTGTTTAATATTCCAAAAAATCATGAGGAAGCAAATCACAATTTTTTGTTGCCCTATAATTAAAAGATCTTTGTCCTTAAGAGGTTTTGTAATGGGGTAATGTTTCAGCTAAATATATGGTCAGATATTTCCAGAAATTTCTGTGATATCTCTAGAGAAATTTCTTGCCTGCTTGCAGCACCTCTGTAGCGTAACCAGACAGACTCTCTTAGGAAATATCATGAAATATTGTGAAATATCTGACTATGTCAACTGCTGCAACTGTATCTTAAGATTTACAGTTGATCTAACATTAAACCATTCAATTGTTCTAATCCTAGCCTGTTTAACAATTCTATTTTGCATATTGCTTTTTTCCCTCTGGGGAAGGTGGGAGGTTCTCAGCTCTCTCCCCATCCCACTCCTGTGACCAATGTCTGCTTCCCTGGATCACATCAATGGCCAAGTCCCTCAAGGATTCCACCCCCCCCGGGTGAGGTAGGGAGCGGGAGAGTCATCCTCCCCAAAGTTAACTATTCAGATCTGCCCCTGGTGATCAAGCAGGGGCTGGAGCCACAAAGGAGTGGACAGGGCTTCAGGAAGCCCCCTTCCCACTTTTTCTGGTTTTCTCCCTGACTGACCCCTACCACAGTGACACATCCTACAGAACTGGGGCCTTGTCTTTCTAGCCATCCGCCAACCTACATTACCTTCAGGCCTCCACCGGGCAGCAGTCAGAGGCCAAGATGGCTGTCCACACCTCACCAAGAGATGAGAGAAGTTCCTGGGATGCCCAATCCTCCCCCACCCCACTAACCCCTGTACCACGTGCTGATTCCTGAACACAGGTCACCAGCATGGCAGGAGGCAAGCCAATCAATCTCTTAGCCCTCCACACCGCTGGGCTGGCCTGCCCATTAAACAATTCTTAACACCATATTTCATCAAAGTACTTTTTCCTAAGCTCTAGACAGAGGAAGTGAACCAACTTGCTCTTACAATTTACAGTAATGTATATCCTACCTGATAGCCAACAAAAAATGACACACTTTGTTCATTATGGTACTAAACCTTGATAATACACTGTCCTTTTCTACTGCAAGTATTCGTATTCTATAATCAATTACTGATAAAATCAAACTTTGAGCAATCATTTTATATGTTTCTTTTATATGGCTGATTTTTTTTCCTATTAAGTAAACCCAATCAAATATTGTGTTTTAAATAAATATCTATGCAATATGTTTAATATAGCATAGAGTGCTAGTAAAATAAAGGCCAAGGTATTTTAAATAGTCAGTCTCCTCTATCAGATCTCCATTCACCATAGATATATTTAATTGAAAATCATACCCCAACTATATTAAATTCCCAAAAATCATTTCTTTATTTCTTTTTTACATTCAAAACAAGCTTACTGTTTTTAAATTAATTTTGATTCCTGACAAAATTTTCTTGAAGAATGTTTAATGGAGCTGGTGAAGACTTTCTCTAACTACTGCTATAGTACAGCTTCATCTGCATATTAAATTATTTTGTTGTTTTGACAAACAGATGGAGGATTGTTCAAAAATATACTGAATAACAGGGATCCTAAAATGGACCCCTTTTGGACCCCATATTAATTGACATTACAGAGGACATAATTCCATTATTTTTAACACTCTGTATCCTCTCAAGTAAGTACTTTTGGAACCAATTACTGTATATGTTATTGATGACAAACCCATCTTACTCAATTTATCAATCAACAATGTATGACTCACCAAGTCAAAAGCCTTAGTTAGATCAATATAGAAGGCCCTGCCATGTCCCGACTGACCATGGCATCATGCAGAAGTTCCACAAATTACAATAGAGCAGTTGTACTACATTTTTTCTAAAGCCATGTTGCACATATGACTGAATTTCAGTCTTCTTTTAAATACAGTCTACCAATTCATCATATACAACATGCTCTAATGTCTTGGACAGTGAGGACAGGACAGAGACTGGTGGGTAATTATTCACCAATGCAGTACCAGTTCCTGTGTAAACCGGAACAAAAATTACCTGTTTCCATGTCATTAGATCTTCATGTGTGATTAATGAAAGATTCATGATCTTCATGATTGGTACTGCTAATTCATGAAGTGCCACTTTTAGTAATTTAATATCAGTACCATCACTACTCATCCATGTCTTAAGATGCATTTTATTTATTTACTTACTACTTCCTGTTTTGCCATTGCCTTAAAATAAAATTGACTACCAATTTGGGCACTTCGAAAACTAGTATTTATCCTTCCTTCATTTAGTACTTGGTAAAGAAACTTTGGAGGGTTCATATCACTAAAAATATTAAATTAATTAGCCAAATGGTTTGTTATGAACTTATCAATTTTTTGTAGCAATTGTGTCATAGTCTTAGTATTCCTACTCAGCATTTGATTTATGCTATCTCAGAATTTATCAGGATTCAGAGACTTTTCTCTGTTCTTCACAAAAAGATTGCACTTCATCTTTCCTTACAAGCAACTTACATTTATTTCTTATGTGGCGATAACATACCAAATCAATATCTAAGCCATTTACTCTATATTTATTCTACATTTTATCCCTCTTTTTCATACTATTTAACAAGTCTGATGTCATGTCAACCAATTTTGCATACGCCCTTTCCTACACACTTTCTCCACAGGGTCAAAACAGTCACATATCCTGTAATGCTCCCCTACAAAATAATCAAGTGCCAAATCCACTGTAGGGATACAGTTCAAGTAAGTCCAGCCTGTGGTTGCTTTCTACCATTTCCTTAAATGCAACAACCTTAGAAAGGGGAAATATCCTAGTAGTAACCATAGTGTTGCAAGTGTATGTCTTCCCACTTTTGCTGACCAAGTACGTAAAATAGGCAAGTTGCTCAGTACATCAGGGAGTATTTTACCTGTCTTAATGTGCTCACTCATGAACCTTAATATCCAGTCCTAGATTGTACCAATTTTCCTTTTATTAAGTAGTTCATTCATGTTATATCCTCAACTACTTGCACCATATTTAGTATTGCTATTTTATCCCAGGTACAATTGTTTGCTTTACTGAGTCAATCTATATTGTCATCACCTAAAACATTTTTTTTCATGATTGATATTCAGCCGTTTAAAGCATCAGTTTAAAATATATTAAACCATGGGCTGCATTGCCTGAGGGAATATATGTTGCACCCTCTACTAAATTCCTAACTCCACTTAGTGGAGTTGAAATAATAGACATGGTCAGATATTTCCAGATATTTTGCTACAGTATCTTTCTATAGAGATTCTCTCTGGTGGTTTACAGTGGTACTGCAAGTAGGCATGGAATTTCTCCAGAAATATCACATCACGTACAGGAAATATCTGACCATGTCAATTGTTGCAACCGTACTAGGTCAAGTGCCAAAAATTCATAATCAAGATGACAGTCCACTACATTAATCCTGTTTCCCATTATGTGGTACCTAATATGCATTGTACATCCTCACCCCTTTTGTCCACCATATGTTTTCTAACAGAAGAATAGTCATCAAGTGCCACAGTTGGATCTTCTACTTTTAATGCAAACCAAGTTTCAGAACTAATAATTACTTCATGGTTCAGCTGACTTTCCAATTTGCAAAATTAATCAAATGTTAGCAGCACACTCCCAATATTTAAATGCACAATATTCAAATTTCTCATTCAAATGTTTGGTGTTTCCATCATTCAATGGTTCAAGATTAACATTTAGATTTTCTGAGAGTAGTAACAACAAATATATTATAATGTGAGCTCTATATCTGTTTACCAGTCTCAGATATCTTTGGTTCCTTTTAACAACTTAATATTTTAATTCAGTTTTCCCAAGTATCTGTCTCAAAACTTCCCCATTATTACAATTACTAACATCAAACACTAAAGAATGAAAAAAGACAAATCATATTTAAAACTATCATATCCATGAACCCCTATGTCAGCCATAGTATTAGAAGATAACATGCATACTACTGGTTACAAATGGCATGCCATGCATGTTCCATGCACTCTGCATGCAGACATACTGCTTTAAGTCCCCATCCACATTTACAAATGAAATGCAAGTTAAAACTACACTGACGACAAACTCCCTGTTACCCATCTCTCCTGTCTCATTAAATTAGCTGTACTTTTCACAGTATCTTATTTATCATATAGGTCTCACAACTTTTGGGCATTTTTTTGTGCCCCTCACCCCTGTCACTTCTGGTGAGACTCCTACTCACTTTTCTGCTGCACTTCTCTGTTGCTTTCTCTGCTGCTGTTCCTCAGAACCCCTTTAGATTTTTAGCAGGGGTGACTCACCCTCTGGTTACACTGCCACAGCTCCTGATTGGTGGAGCTGTGTCCTTGAAGGCTGGGTGTAACTGCAAAGGCAATGTGGCAGCATATTGCAAGATGGCACACAGATGATTTAAACACTTTTAGTATAGGTGATAACATAAAGTCACCTTTATTTAGCACAGGCAACAGTCTAAACTGGGTAAACAGTCACTGAAAAAATATTTTGCTAAAATGAGTACCAGTCCCTGATGGGGCTAATACAATGTACATAAGAAGCACAGCATTCATTTTACTTGCACAAATGCTGCTGTCTGGACAAAAGGCTTGCACTGATGTGATGCTAATAATTAGATTGCACTGAAACCTTACAGTTAAATCCATGTGCTGGACTAGTACAGATCATGTGCAGACTTATTAACTAAAATAATGTGTAAATAAAATAACAAACAGGGTGAATGTGAAAAAATGTAAACTGAAAGGAGCAATCTCGAGTCAATTGTATCCTTCTTTTCTTTAAGGCTGCTATGTAAACAATCACTGATTTGTCTGTGGAGCAATAATGGAATAATACCTGACAGGGTGGGTGTTATGCTGGGATAACATCCTATCTCAGCTGGTTGGGCCCGAGGCTGCAAGTTGAGGGTATCCAACACCCAGTATATACTGTGTTTGACATATGCCTGTATTTTTGCCTGATTCCTAAATGTACTCCGATTTTTTGTCTGCCCTGATGTTTGTTGCTTGCACTGTTTTGTCCTCTCTGTGACGAGGTACCTTTGTAAATGAGCCTCTGGCTCAAAGGTTGTTAAACTGAAGTTCTAATAAATAAATAAATAAGAAGGGATGTTATCCCAGCATAACACCCACCCTGGAGGGCATTATTCCTATTATAATTACTGGGCACAATTTTTTTCAATACAAAAAGTGACTTATAATTTGCCGTTATAACCACCTCAGCCAGTTATAATGGCAAACACGCTCCACTGTTCTCTAGAGCAGCGCGAGATGCAAAAAGCCGCACAGAGAAGGAAACAACTGAGTCACTTATGCTGTCGCAGCTCCACGTGTCCTGTCAAATCCAACGTTCTGAACGCTTTCCTCTTCTCTTCTCAGGCAAAGCGACACGCAGATCTACACATCAGCACATGAAAATCAGCGCCAACACATCTTCGAGCCAGACCACATCAACAGTTAACAGTTTGAACCACTCGTTTAAAAGTTTGAAGCATTTTTATATCGCTAACACTTTTCAATGTTCCATTTAAAACAAATGTAATTGCAGTATCTCACTCTAAGTTAAAAATTTAAAGATATTAACAAATGTTATAATGCAACTGTTCAAGTTTCTTTTCAAAACATAAAAAAGATGTGTTAATAAATTGTTCTTTATAGCAGAACTGCCTTACTCATTTCTTTGCAAACTGAATAGGTACTGATGAAAAAATTGTGCCCAGTAATTATAAAAAATAAAGTAATAGACAGGTGGTTATTCATGAGAATTTTACACACAACCTCAGTGTGGGATGCCTAAATAAACCCCTCGGGCTTCGCCCTCGGGGTTTATGGGCCATCCCACACCTCAGGTGTGTGTAAAATTCTCTTAATAACCACCTCCCCATACATTATTCTCTATATAATTAATGGGTTGCATTTTTTCCTATTGAAAAAGATGTGTATTAAATGCCATAATACATGTATGTGTATTATGGCATTTTTTTAATACACGGCTGTTTGTGCCAGACTGTCGGCGGTACCTGAGAAGAGTGAGTGGTCTGAATCCCTGCTGTGCACTAAGATTCCTCATTTTTTTTTTAAATAGCTTTGGCCCCTCATTGGTGGCACCCACAAGGGAAGCCACATGCTCAAGGCTGGACAAGACAGGAGCATCGAGAGCAGCAAGGCCTCCAAGTTGTACCTCCTACTGCCTGTCTCCAGTGCCCCTCGCTAACCAGCATCTCTTGCCTCCTCCTCCTCTAACTTCACCCGAAGCTGGGGAAGAGAGTAGGTGGTAGCACCACTGGCCAGATGCTGACCACCTAGATCAAACCAACTAAATAAATAAAAACCTTTTATATTCATACTGCAGAGCGTATGCAGGGGGCAGACGGGATTCAGCAAAAAAATGAAACCCTTAAATTATATAAAACAAAATATAGGGTACAGTGTATAATTTGATTTAATACACACCCTCGTTGTTGGATGGCTACCATAAACCCCTCTGGCTTCGCCCTCTGGGTTTATGTGCCATCCAACAACTCAGGCGTGTATTACATTCTCATAACACACTGCACTCCATACTTTATCCTATATATACAATGGCTACTGTGCAAACAAATAAAGTAAAAAGATGAAAAAGTTAATTTAGATGTCTTTTTTTTTTAAATGTGTAAGTATACCTTTTAAAAAAATCATCCTGATGGACTATTGAGGGCAATGGGTGTAGGTGGGTGCTGCAGCGTTACCATGGCTGCTCCCTGCCCTCCCTCCACACTCCTCTATCAGGTACTGTCATGCAGTTTCTTTTCCTGTGATGTTAGCACTGGAATACTTTTTTTTTAAATTGGGAGAAGACATCCTCCCTTCCCCCTTCCTCCAACAGCCAGCATCGCAAGGTTTCATTTGTTGATATTTGGGTTACAGTTGGATTTCTTGTGCAGAATGTAGAAGAAGAGAAACAACTGTAAGTACAGTAGCTGAAGCACCGTGTGCTTTTTAATATACTTGCTCACTGAGGACGGAGTGTGTTTGGGGTAGGCAGGGGAATGGAAGTGCTATGTCTCCTGCTGACTGTCAGCAGCCTGGAGACAAGCAGGACAGTGGTGAAGGCAATCCTGAAAGAGGGACGTTGTTTGTTTAGCACTGTACAAAACAGTAGTTTATTGCTGAACATGTGTGGGGGATTTAGATATAAAAACTGAGTTGTGGTGATTTCCCCTAATGTGAAGCCAGTGATAGAAACATAGAAACATAGAAACATAGAAGTTGACGGCAGATAAGGACCGCAAGGCCCATCCAGTCTGCCCATTTCTTTTTCTACCTTATAAATGTGCCATCGGCCTTTGCTCTGTCAGTGACCTATCTATTCATAGTCATTTGTATTGCTCCCTTATGCCTATCCCATGCCTGTTTGAAGCCCTGCACTGTATTCATAGCCACCACTTCTTGTGGTAAGCTATTCCATGCATCTACCACCTTTCTGTGAAAAAGAATTTCTCACATTCCCCTTAATCGGCCTCCTCTAATCTCATGCTGTGTCCTCTTGTCCTGTTATTTTCTTATATTTAAACATGTTAGACTCTTTCACCTTGTTTATGCCCCATAGGTGTTTTAACGTCTCGATCATATCACCTCTCTCCCCCTCCTTTGCTCAAGGGTATACATATTGAGCTCCGTTAATCTGCCCTCATATGTCTTCTGATGCAGTCCCTGCACCATTTTGGTTGCCCTTCTCTGGACTGCCTCAATTTGGTTAATGTCCTTGTGAAGGTGTGGCCTCCAATACTGCACACAGTACTCCAGATGGGGCATAACCAATGTCTTGTACAGAGGGATTATTACCTCCCTCTTATGACTTGTGATACCCCCTACTAATACATTCTAACACCCCCATAGCCTTACCACTGCTTTAGAGGTCTGCTTGGTGATTTTAGGTCATCAGTGATGATGATGCCCAAGTCTCTTTCTTCCTTTGTGACTGCTGCAACTCCTCCCAGCCTATAAGTGGCTTCAGGGTTTCTCTTCCCTATGTGCATGATTTTGCACTTCTTTGCATTAAATCCCAGTTGCCACTCTTCTGACCATTTTGCCAGTTTATCCAGATCTCTTCTCATTCTGCCCACCCCATCTGGATCATCTACTCTGTTGCAGATCTTGGTGTCATCTGCAAACAGACAAGCCACCTCTAGTCCATCTGCGAGGTCACTAATGAAGATGTTGAATAGGACTGGCCCCAGGACTGATCCTGAGGTACCCACTTGTGACTTGCTCTCTTCTGACTCTATACCATTTACCACCACTCTCTGTTTTCTGCCAGTCAACCAGTTTGCCACCCAGTTGACCAACTTCTGACCCATCCCGAGCCTATCTAGCTTATTTATCAATCTTCTATGTGGAACAGTGTCAAAAGCTTTGCTGAAGTCAAGGTAGGCTACATCAACTGCTCCCCCTTGGTCCACCACTCTGGTTACCCAGTCAAAGAAATCTATGAGATTAGTTTGACAGGACCTTCCTTTTGTAAACCCATGCTGTCTTGGATCCTGTGCCCCTATGGATTCCAGGTGTTGCACTATCCTTTCCTTAAGAAGTGCCTCCATAATCTTACCCACTACTGAGGTAAGACTGACTGGATCTGTAGTTCCCGCTCCTCCCTGCTACCACTCTTGTGGGGCGGGATCACATGAGCCCTTCTCCAGTCTTCTGGGACCTCTCCTGTGCTCAGAGACTCACTAAACAATTCTGCTAATGGCTCTACTAGTTCCTCCTTTAGCTCCTTAAGTACCCTGGGATGTATGCCATCAGGTCCCATTGCCTTATCCACCTGAGCTTAGCAAGCTCTTGTAGGACCCTTTCTTTTGTGAAGGAGTAGTGCTCACCTCCCTCCCCCTGTGTCCATGATGCTGAGCTGTGGGCCCTGTCCTACCTTCTCTTCAGTAAATACTGAGCAAAAGTATCTATTTAGGATAGATGCCTTTACAGGGTCCTCCTCCTCACATGCTCCCTTTTTCTCCATTAAGCTTAGCAATACCCCTCTGGACTTTCTCCTTTCACTAATGTATCTATAGAAAGTCTTGTCACCTTCTTTACTGTTCGTGCTAGTGTTTCCTCAGTTTGGGACTTTGCCTGCCTTACTGCCTTACCTGCTTCCCTTGGGCAGTTTGGTTGCCTCCCTATCTTCATCCGCTGTGTTCCTTATATTTCCTGAAGGCCAGCCTTTTGGCTCTGACCTTTTCTGCTACTGTATTTGAGAACCAAAGTGGTTTCCTTCTTCTTTTGCACTTCCTTTTCTGTCTAACACAATGGGATGTTGCTTCAAGTATTGTATCCTTAATGCTTGCCCACTTTGCCTGTACCTCCTCACCTGTGTTTCTTTTTGCCAGGGCTAGCTTAACTCTGTTGGCCATCTTATCAAAGTCAGCTCATCTGAAGTCCCATATTTTTGCCTTGGAATGGTATGATTTAGATGTAGTAGCCAAATTGAACCATACCATGTGGTGGTCACTGGCCCCCAGGTGACCTTCTACCTGGAGATCTGTGATTCCTTCTTTGTTAGTCAGTACTAGATCTAGGATAGCCCTGTCTCTTGTGGGTTGCTGTACCAGTTGTTTGAGGCCCTCCCTGCAGGGAATCCACTATGAGTCCTAGTTCTGGCAGATGTTCCTGCTGGTATTGACCAATCTGTATCTGGCATGTTGAAGTCTCCATTATCAGAACCTCCCTTTAGCTGTCATGTTTGTATATCTTCAACAGTAATGTGTCTATGTCCTCCCTCTGGTCTGGGGCCTGTAGACAACCCCAGTTCTTATGGCTGTCCCATTCCTGTTTCGGGTGACCCACAGTTCTTCTGGCTCCTTATGTGTATTCTGAATTTCTGTAGCTTTGATATTTTCATTAACATACAGGCCATCCTCCCCCCTTTGCACCTCGGTCTCTTCTGAACAATACATAGCCAGGTACTGAAGTCTCCCAAGAGTGGTTACTGGTAAACCACGTCTCACTAATTGCTACTATGTCCAGTTTAGCCTCTGACATTGTGCCTGCAGGTCTGGGATCTTATTTCCCAGGCTGTGAGCATTGTGTACATGATTTTCCATTGGCCAGATTTTTGGTGTGTTAGTTGTTGGGTGAAGTTTGGCATTACCCTGTGCATCGTATGGGAGACAAACCTTTTTCTTACCTGGTGATGCAAATGAGCGGCAAACACGCTGAATTCCTGTTTGACCACTAGCTGAGGGGAGGGAGTGTTCTTCCCATTCGACGTATTGGGTGCTGCACCTCTCCCCATTGCTAGTTTAAATATTATTCTGCAAAACGTCAAACTTCTGCCCCAATGCACTGACTCCTCTTTAGTCAGATGCAGTCCATCAAATTTAAAGAACTTTCGCTCCCAGAACTGTTGCAGTTCCTCAAATCTGTGTCCTTTTTCCTGGCACCCAGTCCTTGAGCCACGTGTTTAGCTCCCTATCTCCCCTTCTCGACCTTCCGTCCATCTGCTCCCTTCTCCCAGACTGGCAGGATCTCAGAGAAGGAGATGCCGGATGAAATAGATGATAGTTTGTCACCCAGCTTAGTCAGGTGTTCCTTGGTCTCCACAACTGACCGGCTGGTGAGATCATTAGTCCCTATGTGTACTAGGACATCAATGTTTTCTCCTGTTTTGTGAACAATTTTAGCAATGCAGTCAGTGTCTCTCCATGCTGATGTACCTGGGAGACATCTGACCATCACCCCTGGCTGGAGATGGGTATCAACTCCGAATCATGGAGTCTCCTATGATCAGAGTTTTTGGATTTCCTTTGTGCTTGTTTAGTTTTGGTTCCTGATTTGGGTGAGTATTGTTGTGCTAGCTCCTGTGCCGCAGTGTCCTGCTCTGCAGTGTCTTCTGCCTCTTTATTTGATTTCAGAGATAGAGGCAGATACCTGTTTTAGTGTTTATATGGTTTTGGAGGTAATGTGTTGGAGAGCAGAGAGTGATGGGGCACCTGATTTACTCCTCTAACCACCTGCCAACCTCCTGGACCAACTACCCTCTGCAGTCGAGGTTTTCTGTTGGATGCTGGGGAAATGGTGGTGGTTCTTATAATGTATTTCCTCTTCAATATGAAATTTGGGCGTGCAATCTCTGCCCATGCTGCCCGGAGCTGAGACCTAAGATCTCCAAGGCCCAGCATGTGGACAGTGTCCTAAATCCTGTAAGACTGTCCTTCTGAAAATTGTTCCACAGTACCTGCAGTTAATGAAATCCATTCCAAATAAGTTGCTGGGTTTGTAACCTAGTCAGAGTAATTAGAAGGAAAAAAAGAAAAAATGCAAGTAATGGTTTAATTGTGCTTTGTTTAACTTGTTATAACAAGTTAAATTACTAGTGCCCCTGTAAATGAGATCACCTTGTGGAGGCCCCACTGATCCGCCTTCCTGCTCTGCCACAGGAAATGTCACAACTGTGGTACCCTATAAAAGGAGGTAGCGTGGGGTGGTTGGGGATGGGGTAGTCTGGGGCCCTTCCCTGCCTAAAAAGAAGAACTAATGGACTAAAGAACAAGGAGGTAAGAGCAGAAACAATCAGTCAACAACAAATGCAGTAACCCTGAAAGCTTATCCTAATGTTAGATAAAACTGTAAAACCTGTAAAGCACCACCTGTAATAATTTCAGAGAACCCTGTAAGAAACACTTTGCTCCAGAGAAAATAAAGCAGTAACAGAAGATATACCTTGCAAAAGACAATTTGAATCAGAAGATTACAGCAGTAATCTGTTAGCACACACCTGTAGGCACACCTTGTAATAATGCAGAAGAAGGTATACCAGCAACAACAATTTGAATCAGAGAAAAAAATAAAGCAATGAAATGTTAGCAACAAACAGTAGCAATCCCTGTGAGTAAAAAATAAAAACACCACCACACAGTAAATCTGCTTAGCCAAACTAAGTCTTAATCCTTCTCACTTGCTCTGGTAAGTTTCTCTACTCTGCCTTTCAAGCAGTCTTAGAAGGAAAGAGCTCAGGTGAAGCTAGGTGCCTTGGCCAGCAAACCAAGTCTTCTCAGTGGGTACCGTGGCTTTGACTTTGGCTGGAAGTGAGAAGCAGTGAAGCCACTGTCAGGGATGGCTACACATTAATTTATTTTTTTTTCAGATTTTATGCGGTCATGACTGTGCTGGGACTAGAGCCAGGATGTTATGCTGGAATAACAACCTGGGTCTAGTCCCAGTCTGACCAATCAAGAACCAACATTCTTTCTTGCCATTATATAATATAAGACAATACACTATGTTACCCTTACTGCAATAATATCTAATACTTGCAGAGGTAAACACTGTAAGTAAAACAATTAATTTTAATCTTAAAATGCAATGGAAACATTGAAGTTTTACTCCATTATGTAAGGCAGGAAATGATGTTCCTCTCCTGTCAGTTAGCCCTTTTGAACTGCAGAATGCAATGTGGAAGCTAATCAAGCCGATTTAGGAATAGAGAATACTTCCTAAAGCACTAGAGGATTGTTTGAACTAGCAGAGGTTTACTGTATATCTGTTACTTTATTTGATGCCAGATTTGCAGATTCGCAATGAACAGAGATGCTCTCCTCCCATACCCATCTCACCCCCTCCTTTCTACCACTAAACGCCTTTTTAGGCCCCCCCTTTTAATATCCTGTGACTGCTTCCTGCTCGAATTCTTCCTTTTTTTTCTCTTTCACATCTCTGATCTCTTCCTCACTCTTTTTCTACCCCTGCATAGTTTCATGCCCTCATTTTCATCCTTTGCTGTCCCTCTCAACTGAAAACTTCTACCTGAGCACCTTGTTATATTTATACTACAGTTATACTTAAATTATTTCCTATTGTTGTTACCTATTTCAAATGTATATATTTACTTGCATTGTACATTGCCTTATTTTGTATTCTGTATGCACCATCCCTTTGTTGTATTTGTACCCACTGTCCCTTGGTCGCACCTGGAAACGAGTTCTGCTCAGTGTGCCTTTCCTGGTTACCAAAATTTAAAATAAAATAAATAAATAAATGTTGTCTTGTTTTTATGGGTTTTGGGTTTTTGATTTTATGGGAAGTTCAGAAAGATCTGCTGTGCTATTTGCTGCTCAAGGACTGAAAGTGATGCATAGGGAGGAAGCCGCCACAGTGTCTCTGTGAGAACTGTTTTTTTTTTTTCCCATGTAGAGTTGCAGTTTCTCACATCTCAAATGTTTATAAATAAAATAGCAAACATCTGGAAATTCATTTCATGTCCATGTTATCACCACTGCAACATGTAAGTTACTGCTCAGTAATAAAGAATGGATTTGAAATCAAATTTTCATTTGTTCTGTGTTGTCTTGATAATGTGTATCCCCAAGATTGTTATGATGCTTCAGGGTTTGGCACAAAGTGAAAGACGTGGATCTATGTAATACTGCAGGCTATAAGGGCTTCTGTAGTTTTGCATAGCATCAGCCCCACATATAACCTGGACTCATGTTTAGTTAGATTTACTAGTCACACTATGAATAAGTAGCTATTTAGCATAGTTGTTAGGGAAAATTATGATAGCATATCTAAAGCCTTTGCCATAATGCTTACTGCTGTTTCTCAGTGAATGACTGTACACTCCAATTGTAGTGTGTCATTATAGTAACCTCCCAACCCCCGTAAAACAGCAGAAAAGTATTAGTTTTATAGGATTTTGGACAAAAATAATATAGCTTTTGGGTTTTAATGGAAGATTTCTTTCTGGGAGCATTCAGTGTTACTGCTGTTATGATCACTGTGATATTCAAATGCAGCTTGACAAAATCTCCAAGTTCTACAGCATGAAGTTAGCAGTTGGAAAAAAAAAGTTAGAGCTGAAATGATGGTCAGCCCTAATATATTCTTCCCCTTCCAGCATTGAGGGATTTGCAAGATCAGACACTTGAGAAAGATGAGCCAGTGCTATCTTAGAAAGACATGACAGTGCTGTTGTAAGACACACTGGGCAGGATTTTAGAAACTCCTAGATTGTCGAAAGCCTCAGTGCACCAATGATACGGCGCATGGGGCTTGCAGCAATCTAAAGGGATTTTCTATCCCATGGGGCAATTGCCTCAAGATAGATCAACTTTCTCTGGTCTACATTGCGGCAATCCTGGGGGCCATTGTTACAGAGCTTGAGCCAGATATTTGGCGCAAGCTGCCATACCTTGTAGAAACTGCCGCAACTCCGCCCAAGATTGGAAACTCAGGGGCAGTTGCTGTGAAGGGTTCGGCACATGACCAGAACCTAAGTGTGGTGATGCAGGGAAGGATGCAAGCCCTGCACCCAGCTTTGGAAATCCTGCCCACTATCTCTAATGAAGCATCATTTATAAGTCTGTAAAAACTATGAGTGTGAACTTAAAATAGCAGTTAGATTTAATTTACTTGCATCAAAACCTAACCAAATCTATGGTGAAATAAATGGGTCCCTGTAATTCAGATTTTTTTTATTCCCCGGTTTGGTGGTGTTGCTGGGGGTCACCAGCACTTCATCGCATTGTTTGCAATAAAACCTGTTGTGTAATTGTATGGAACAGGCTTGTAATATAGCATTGTTCATTCAGTTTTGCTGCTGGTTTGTGTCCTCCCTTGGGGTGAAACTACTCACTGTCAGATGCAGCATGCATCTACTCTTCTGCCATCAATGTCTGCATCTAAATATATATAAAATCTGGAGACTAGCACATTCAGTGGACATACAGTAGAGGCAATGAGAACAGAACAGCTGGTATACTGTAGTACAGTAAGGATTTCTTATGTTATGCTTTGCTTGTGGATATACCATGAAAAAAATAAATGCATAGAGTTTAATATATGATGCTATATGAGGGCAGCAGAGTGTATTGCAGTTGCACATACACTATTTGTCCAGATTATGAATCCCTCTCTCAAGCATTAGAATTCTGATGCCCCTTTTGTACATAAATGAGCAAGCTTGCAAAGGTAATTCAAAGAAGAAAAAAGCAATGTAATATCAGAGATGATAGTATAGCTTGATTTTAATTTCCATTATGGGGCACCGGGCTTTAAAAAATATGCCGAGTAAAAACAAAATGCCTAGCTAAATGCATATCTTCAGATGCTACATGACTTCCCACACATGTGTGATCTTCAAATTGGTGATTGCAGAAGTGTATGGTATACTTGATTATCTGGTTATTACCAGTATGATTTTGGATTAAAGGATAATACTAGGGGGATTTATTGAAAAGGTTATTTTTCCAGCACTTGGAATCTTTGCTCTAGTACAAAGGCCAACTGCACTTGGAGAATCTGAAACTTTACAAATGCCATGCATTCCAGCTGTAAGTCCCAACACCCCCCCCCACCCCAACCAGCATGATCTGTCATGTAAGTCATGAAAAAAGTGAAAATTGCAGCACTGAGAGTATGTGGAAAGGAGCTGTAATGGTGAATGGAACCCCAAATTCCTGCCAATGAAATATAATTGTACAGGTACCGAGTCAATATAGTGGTTCAAAAATCATGCTGCACTAACCATGTTGTGTGGTGCACTACAGGGTTTAGAGTGACAGGGGTTTAATAGCAGTAGGGAATTACCGCTACCCCTGTCGCTCTGCACTTACACTGGGAAGGGCTGAAGTTGCCATGTGTGTGGTGCCTGGTTGAGCTGCTCACACGGTGGAGTGGTTAAGGCACTGGCACATGGCAAGTTGGAGACCTGGGATCATGGTTTGGTTCCCCTCAGGTCTCCTGGTATAGCAGCTTTTTTATGTTAAAAAATAGATTTTTCCCCAATCCCAAGTTTCTCCCTATCCCTGAAGTCCACATCTCCTCAGAGTTGATTATTTTAAGTCAGAGGGTGCATGGGGTAGAAAACAGAAAATGTCCCATTATTTTCTATGGTGTTCCACTGTTTTTGTATGGTTGGTATTATACTCAACCTTATTTTGGACAACACTGTTTTGCTTGCGGCATTTATTGCCACTTTGTTATCATGAATGACATTATGACCTTGTGCCGATTGTACATATGAAGCAATCAGCAGTATTTCATTATGTGGAGCAGCAGCATCAAACTCAGAGGTCTGATAGTTGTGTATAGCTGTACTGTCCACAGAAGCAATAGTTTATGCCCACCTTCCCCTTTTCATGGCTCAGTGCATCAAGCATCTGCATTACTTTGCAATTAGTGTGGTGAGTCCTATGCTCATTCAGGAGATGGACTGCATGAGGGATACAGTATTTAAACTGTGCTACTCTAGAAAGGTGCAAATATAGGGAAAGGATTAGCAGTGTCTGTCACAGTGCAGCTCAAGCCTATATTTTTAACTTTCTTTTTAGGAAAGGGGGAGAGGCAGACAGTGCTTGATGAAGCTGCATTGTCAAATGAAACAATAAATTATGCCGTTCCTCCCTTTTCACAGCTCTGGGTGTAAAGCCTCTGTAATACTTATCCACTTATGTGATGAGTTCCTTGCTCATTCATGAGTCTCTCAGATGGTTCTGGTGTTAGCGATGGCTTCCATGTGTATATTTAAAACAGCTGCACAAGACAGGTGTGGAGAAATGTATAGGATTAGAACTGCATATCGGGTTTTAGCTAATTTTTTTTCTATTTTGGGTGAGTAGGTAATACAGAAGCAGGCAGTGTTCAATGCAGGTGACACAAGTTTGACATTATACATATATATCTTTGACAATTGATTGGACTGCATTATATCAGTGATTCTGACATATAACCTAGTTAGAAGTTGCCCAGAATCCTAGAAAATAAAACATTTATTTCCCTTTTAGGTTCAGGTGTGATAGTAGCACTGCAATACAACTGAGACACACTGCTATTCCATGAGAAACATCCGAAAGCATTATGGCATCATACTACGATATGCTGTCATGAATTTGCCCAACAGATATGTTTACTAGATTTTTCTTGTTAGTGTGAATAAACCAATTCAAAAATTATGACACTCGACCGGTAGAATTATTTAAATGTGATGCAGAAAAAGTAATGATAAAAGATATTATAATAGTTCTTAATAGTAGTTTTTATCTGTCCTCTTACTGCCTCTCTTGCCCCCCTACCCATTACAACTAGTTTCTTAGTAAAATTCAGAATCTGACTCTAATGACAGATCTGTTATGTCCAAGGGTCCAATTTTTTTTCATACATAATTTATTCACAATGGCATACTTCGATTAGATAATGTAACCTGTTAGTTGGTGGAGATCAACATTCAAGGATATGACATTGTGCAGCACTATGCTATCAGAGATTTACCGTGCAAACTTTGTGCTTTCTGAATTTTTGCTGAATTTGCCTTCTATCTTTGAAATAATGGCATAAAAATATGAGTTTGTCAAGTGGTAGCATATTACTACTGTTAGAAAGAGACTCAATAAAAAGTATGAAATAAAAGTACTGTTTCAGTTGAATTCCTGTCCAGGCAGTGCAGTTTTAGTACTGCACGGCTTTCCACCACAGCGCCATTGAATGCCCACAAGTGCACAGGCTGCCCATTTGACAACAGTGTTGGTGAGTGGACTATGGCAAGTAAGGATCCCAATCCTGAACTGGCAAGAAACATCCCTGTTTATTTAGAAAAAGTATTCCACGTCCAAAAAGACAAAAATAAACACACAATCCTCTAGCTCTTTAATTCACTGCAAAATGCAATTATTATCAAACACTGACTTAATCTGTCATGTTTATCATTCTCCACTAAAGACTTAACTTCCAAGTTCTAACATTTAGGAGATCACCGGTGTCAGAATGATATGGTTGGAAGTACATATTAAAGTTACAATTGCATTGAAGCAGACTAGCCATTCAAAGAATAGGACTGTAAATACAGAAAGAGAAACACAATGCAATTAATCATTCTGTCAAAATAAATTCCACCATTCCAGAATGAAGCGAACATGTGGTGAACTGGTCCATTGTCTATTAATCAAGATTTTTTTCAAGACAATAAGATTGTTACAGTGCGGAATTAAAGAGCACAGGGAAAATCATTCAATGGAAAGCCATAGATAATTTCCAAAATGGATATCCTAATGCCATGAATAAAACACCAAGCACCAATCTCTTGGTACAAAATGCAGCAGCTTTACTTAAACTTCATAATGACAATATTGCAGCCAAGTCATCATTATGAATATATACATAGATGGTAAAATTAAACAAGGACCTTTGAGGCAGCAAATTCATGTATTTACCTTGGCCTGTTGCTTAGCCTTCGATGCCATGCATACAGGGGTAACTCTGGCCCATAGGTTGGACAAACCCAGCCAGGGCCATGTTTCTCCACTGGACAGTTCCCCCTCCCACTGTATTTTGAAAACATCCAGAACCTTTGCTGAGATCATGCCCACTCAGGGCAGTACTCCCGACTACTGGTCCTGGTTGACCTGTGTTCAGTTGCATGCCCTAACAATGTGACTGCCCCTTTGCTAAAATGCATACCTACCCAGGGTCATGTCTCTGGCCTGGCTGTCACCCAAACCTGGCCAATCCAATTTGTCATCTGAAAGGCCTCATTTAGGTGGATCTTACATGAATTTACTGCCACTTACACATGTCCTTTATGCATGTCCCCCCCAATGCCACAGGGGTCCTTCCATATACTTGAAAATGAGGCTGCAAACATCCTGCAGCTCTGAATTAAAAATATAATTTCCAATCCCTAATAGGTGCATGCCATCTTTGCTATGCAGTGCCTCACATGTCCTCATAATGTGGTAATCTCTGAGGACTTCCATACCAGATGAGGGAGAAAACTGGAACACCTGCCTATTTACTTCCCTGTGTGTCATTTCAATAGCTAGTATACTGCAAGCTCCACACCAGCACAATCATGGTATGATGCATGACCACACCAGGAGTGTATATGACAATAGTTGTCTTAGATGGGCTAGGCACTTCTTGATTTCTAAACCTGCAGGGAGTTACTTTGGGAAGCCCAATTGATATAAAATTCCTTCTAGCTGGTACCACCACATTTCCCCTTTCCCAACTATTTTGACACTGCCTTCTGCTTTGGCAAGCCCAGCTGTATGCCATACAGTCAGACCTTTGACCTTCTGGGAGCCTCCTGAGAGTGTGAATGGCCAATAATCTGTTTGGACCCAGCATAAGCATGCCTGATAATAGAAAACAGATGTGAGTGCTCTGTGACAGTATGCTATGTCCACTGTTGACACTTTCATTGCCCAGGGCCTTCATACCCACTACCTGCATGTTGCCATATAACCTGACTGTAGTCTGCACATCTGCCAACCCCTTTTATATGGTCTGCTAGTGTCCTGACCCTGGCTGGTTCAGTAGCCTCACTTATTCTAAATGAATGAGTGTTAGATTCCTTCAGTTCCCTACTTGCCAGCCATAGACCCTTTCTGAGGACAGCTGAGAACTGCAGTCCAGGAACTGGCTTACCATCCCCATGTACAAAAAGGTGACCTTCATGCTTTGGCCATGCTGCCAAGTAGTCGGTAAGCTGTAACCAAGTGCAGATATCCCCAACTTCAGCTCTGTGCAAAGTTATGTGTCGTGGTGGGCCACATTGATTTGTTTTGGACTTGCACAGGTAGATGTACAGCAAGAGGGAGTTACCGCCAAGCAGGAAGTTGTTGCTCCCACCACCTACTACTGAATTAGGCACAAGTCCCAAACCTCAGAAGGCCCCCAAAAATAGAAAGGAATAGAGAGCTCTGAACAACAATGTTGCATATGAGGAAATACAAGCCAGACCCAATGCCCTCTACAGGTCAGACAAGTTCTGGAGGCTGTCAGCTTCCTACTGTCCCCTGTCCTGCACTGTGATCTAGCCCACACTCTCAACATCTTTGTTGGTTGTATAAGTGCTAGTAGAATTAGGGTGGCTGTGTGACTTATGCAAGAAGGCAATACCTGCCAAGGGCATCTGGATTACTGAAGGGGACTTTCCCTTTTGTTTCAATTAGTGTAGAAACATAGAAACATAGAATTTGATGGCAGATAAGGACCGCTTGGCCCACCCAGTCTGCCCATTTCCCTACCTACTGGATAAGCTGCAGATCCTAGTTAACCAGCAGCCTACTTCTTCCTACCCCCACCCCCTAGAATTGCCTTATGACTGTCCCATGCATGCTTGAATTCCACCACTGTTTTTGACTCCACAACCTCCTTCCTTAAATTACCTCTGAGCCGCCTCCCCTCTATCTTCAAATTGTGCCCTCTTGTTCTTGCACACCTCTTTTTTTGAAAGATGCTACCCTTGAGGTACTTGAACGTTTCTATCATGTCCCCCCTCTCCCTCCTTTCCTCGAGGCTATACATATTAAGCTCCTTAAGTCTCTCTTCATATGTCTTCCGGTGCAGACCCTGCACCATTTTAGTTGCCCTCCTCTGGACAGCTTCCATCCTGTCTATGTCTTTGCAGAGATTGGGTCTCCAGAACTGCACACAGTACTCCAGATGGGGTCTCACCAGCTGTCTGTACAGAGGGATAATAACTTCCTGTTTTCTACTGGTGATGCCTCTCCCTATGCATCCCAGTATCCCCCCAGCTCTCCTTGCTGCCCTCTCACATTGCTTGCCCACCTCTAGGTCATCTGATATGACTACTCCCAGGTCCTTTCCATTTTGTTGTTGTTAGTATCTCACCCCCATTGTGTACTCTTCCCCTGGGTTTTTGTTTCCCAGGTGCATTACCTTGCACTTCTTAGCATTGAATCTAAGCTGCCATACATTTGACCATTCCTCTAACCTTGCCAAGTCCCTTCTCATCCTTTCCACCCCACCCTGTGCATCAGCTCTGTTGCAGATCTTTGTGTCATCTGCAAAGAGACATACTTTTCCTTCCAGTCCTTCTGCAATGTCGCTTATAAAGACATTGAAGAGGACTAGTCCTAATACTGAACCCTGCGGTACCCCACTAGTAACCCTCCTTTCTTCTGAGTGGACTCCATTTACTATTACTCTCTGTGTCCTATTCTCCAGCCAATTCTTTACCCAGGCTGTCATCTTGGGACCCACTCCCAGGCTGGCTAACTTGTATATTAATCTTTTGTGTGGGACTGTGTCAAATGCCTTGCTAAAGTCTAGGTAGACCACGTCCACAGCCCCATCCTGATCTACTACTTTGGTCACCCAGTCAAAGAAATCTATCAGATTTGTCTGGCATGACCTTCCCGCTGTGAATCCATGCTGCCTAGGGTCCAGTGCCCCTCTGGCCTCTAGATACTTGACAATTCTTTCCTTCAGAAGTGATTCCATCATTTCCCTATCACTGAGGTTAAACTAACAGGTCTGTAGTTTCCTGCTTCTGCCTTGCTCCCACTTTTGTGAAGGGGGATCACATCTGCCCTCCTCCAGCCCTGGGTACCACCCCATCCTCCCATGATTTGTTAAAAGGGTAGTCAGTGGTGTCACTAGTTCTACCCTTAGCTCTTTTAAATTCTGGGATGAATCCCATCAGGCCCCATTGCTTTGTCCACCTTCAGTTTTAAGAGTTCTTTCAGAACCCTTTCTTCTGTAAATGGGCTGGTATCAACTTCTGTATCAGAATGTTTCTACTGTTTGTTTTAGGTACCTCCCTCTTCATTTGTAAATACTGAGCAAAATATTTGTTTAGTATCTCTGCCTTTCACAGTCTCCCTCTGCCCACCCTCCCTCCCTTTTTTAAGCCTCACTATCCCTCCCTTGGTCTTCCTTCGCTCCCTGATGTACCTATAAAAGGTTTTATCCCCCTTCTTAACTGAGTTGGCTATCTTTTCCTCGGTTTGGGCCTTTGCTGTTCTGACTGCCTTCCCAGACTCCTTTTGCTTTAACTGATACAGTTCTCTGTCCTGCTCCTTCTGCGATTCCTTGTACTTCCTGAATGCTTTCTTTTTCTCTTGAACCTTCACTGCCACTTCCTTTGAGAACCATAGTGGTTTCTTACATCATTTTGTTTTGTTTATTTGCTTCACACAAAGGCTTGTTACCTCTGTGATGGCTGTTTTATTATTCCCATTGTTCTTCCACCCCTCCTTCCTGCCCATTTGCTAGTGCATTCCTTAGGCACTCACACATTTGTAAAATCAGCCCTCCTAAAGTCCAGTACTTTTGTCTTTGTATGGCTTGACTCTATTGCTGTGTTTATTGTGAACCATACTGTTCGATGGTCGCTAGTTCCCAGATGGCTACCCACTTCTACATCTGTGATCCTCTCTCCATCTCCATTTGAGAGAATCAAGTTTAATATTGCTCCCTCTCGAGTGGGCTCCAGTACTAGTTGTCTAAGGCATGCCCCCCTGTAGGGCATCTAGAATAACTGCACTCTTCGAAGTGGCAGCTGCAACTGCACTCCAGTTAACATCTGGCATATTCAGATCACCCATCAGCAATATCTCCCCTTTTTCTGCCATTCTAAGTATACTTTCTATCATTTCCTTGTCCATTTCCTCCCCCTGAGAAGGGGGGTCTGTATACAATCCCTGTGCGGATTGTGGTGTCATTACCTGTCTCCAAATTTACCCACAGTGCTTCTTCTCCTCCCTGTTTACCCTTTTGTTCTGTTGCTTTGATTCCTTCCCTTATGTAAAGAACTACTCCTCCTCCTCTTTTACCCTCCCTGTCCCTCCTGTAGATAGTGTATCCTGGTATGTTTATGTCCCAGTCATGGTTTTGTGTTTACCATGTTTCTGTGACTGCCACGATATCCAGTTGTTCCTCCTCCATCAAGGCCACTAATTCAGGAAGCTTGTTACCCAGACTACGGGCATTGGTACTCATTGCTCTCCATTTTTTGATGGCTTTACCTTCTGTTGCAGCATCCCCACTGACCGTTCTACCTCAGTCTTTTCTCATTTAGTACCCTGTTTTGTGGGGAGGCTGAATTTTCCTGCTGCTTGTCAGTGCCTCCCCTTTGACTAGTTTAAAGCTTGCAAATGAAGCATTTAAACTGATTGCTCGAAAGACTTGTTCCTTCCTGGACAGATGCAGACCATCCTGCCAGTATAGGCTGGTGTCCCTCAGGTGGAACCCCAGTCTCCAATGAAAGCCAAACCCTGTGCTCCGCACCATTTTTCAACCATTCATTAAACTGCATGGTGCTAATTACCCTCACCTCCCCATGCCTTTGACAGGCAGCACCTCTGAGAAGGATACTGTGTGTGCTACTTGTCTTGGCCCCTCCCCAACTCTGCAATGTCCTCCTGCACTGCTCTAATCTCATGATGAGCCAAGTCATTTGTCCCTAGGTGGACAATTACATCCAGCTCAGACTCCCTTGCAGCTGTTCTCGTGATCCTAAGGATGCGCTTCTTGTCCCTCCAAGCCATGGCACCAGGCAGGCACCTTACTTCAGTTTTCCCAGCTCCCCCAAGTTCTATACCCCTAATAATTGAGTCCCCCACCAGGAGCTGCTTCCTTTCCCTGTGGTGTCCTCTGCCTCCTTCCTGTGGGCCTCCCTTGTGACAGTTGTCATCAGTCTTCTCTGCGGGTGCATCCATAGGGGAACTATGCTCCCCCAGAATGGTGTATGGATTGTGGCGTGGAACAATTGACTGGGTGTGCCTCTTTTCCACCATCCTCACCCTCTCTGAGCCCACTGTGGTCCAACTGCTGTGCTTTCTTCGCAACCAGATAATCCGCAACCAGATAATCCTGGACCTGCTTTTGTGCTTAGTGTGGATCCCCACTTACCTCATGTCTGTGGAAATCAAGAAGAGCTGTGAAACTACTGAAATATTTCCCTCCATCTTGAGGGGTAACAGAGAGCTGTGCCAGTTGATATGTTCTTGTTTCCCAACTGCCATACTGACTCATGAATCAGTGTGGAACAAGGGTCCACATCTGGTGCCAGCTGCCAGACTCACTCAAACTGAAATGAGATACGGCATCAGCAATCACTTTCTCCCTTCCTGGAAGGTGGCATGCCCTAAAAGTGATGTTTTGTTGGAGACAGCACAAGACAAAAACATGAAGAACATGCATGACATCCTCAGACTTGGATGTCGGGGAATTGATAATGTCCACGACTGCCTAGTTGTCTGGGTTAAATAAGACAAACTGCTTTGCCTGCCTGTCCCCACATACTTGCACAGCCACCATGATGGGGAAAAATTCCAGGAGGGTATTATTTTTTGTGCGGCCTCTTTCCATCCATTATGGGATTCATTGCCCATGCAAATCAAGATCTTGTAAAAAGCTCTGAAATCGTTTGACTCCAGAAGCATCTGTGACCAGTTCTAGTTCCTTGTGTTTCCCTTTATTATGCTGCCATACTTCTACCCCATTGAACTCCCATGGAAACAACTACAATACTTTTAAGTCTGCTCTCATCCCATGAGAAACCTTGATGTGATGGTAGGATTGAGCAGGGCCAGATGATGCTGCTGCTGACCTCCTAAAGAATGGTCTACCTGGGTTAATTGCCCGGCATGCAAAGTTCAAGTGACCCCCTAAAGACTGTAGCTGTACTAGTATAAACCTCTCTGCCACAACCATTTTGCCCATTAACTGTCATTGTACTGTAATTTTGTTCATTGGCAGGCAGGACACCATTTGTGCAAATTCTAGTTTGATTCCAAGGCAAGATAGCCTCATAGTGGTGCCCTCCATCTTTTCTGAGCATGGGGTACACCAAAATGCTTCATTAGCATATGGAAACTCTGCAGTGCAGCAATACACCTATCAGATTGGGCAGGTCATCTGGGTAATGTGTAATGTGCACATTCCTGTGTACAACTTCATGGACCACACCAGTAAAGTTGTGAAGAGCACAAAAGCAGCACAGCTGATAGAGCAGCCCATTGGCAATTGCCTTGCCAAAGTACCATTGTCTTTGAACCATGAAGCCTAAGAGGTCTAAATATCTTGCCCTCACAGACTGAAGATGGATGTTGGACTTGATATTGTTGTTCTTCATCAGTGTTCCATGGCCTAAACTGCACACCAATTCCACCACAGTGTTGAAGGACACATACCTGCCTGTGCTATCCTCCAGAGTAATGAAATCATTGGCTGAACAAGATAAGTGATGTACTAGATGCAACTCCCCAAGTTCTTTTTAGGGACTATTCCCAGTGGAGATACTTTAAGACATTCCATTGGTAGGTGTCCAAAAGGATCAACCACTCTGTTGGCCTCCACACCTTTTGATATTTTTGCAGCAAGTATCTCCAGGAGAGCCTCAGCTGATATAAGATTCTGAGCCCTGGTGGTCACCCTGGCCCCATGTATGGAATCTCAAAGCCCTTGCTAAAACCATCTAACAAAAACTGTGCTGCATAACCGTCTGGGTATGAGAAAAGACAGACTTAGGTTCATTAGTTATACTGCCATGTTAGCCAGACTTACTGGCTCCTTGTTTATTTTTGTCCATACTGCTGGAATCTGAACATTACTGCTCTGAGCCTTAGCCCTTGTAGCCGATGACATTGTGGTCTCCCCCCACAGTTCTTTAAGACATGGCTGTATTTACAGCAGGCATCAAAGCACTGGCTCTTGTAAAAATCATAAAATGCCCCTTTGTGGCTTCTCTTTGTTACTTCCTAACATCACCATACCCAGTCTAGCTATCACATGCCCACTCTCGATGTATGTGACCACTTTCGGCCTCCTCTGAGTCATGTTTCAAGCTCACAGATCACTATGCATGTTTTCCCATTTTAAGTGAGTCTGATACACCATCTCAAGGCACAATTGTTCATCATATTTTAGCCATGCATAGCATTGAAGGACGAGTGGGCAAATTTAATAGTGTTTGTGTGTTTAAGGAGAGGCACCAATTTTTTGGAGTATTTCATGCCATGAACCAACACACACACACACACACACACACACACACACGCACATGCATGCACGTATGTATGCACACAAACACACACACACACACACATATATAGATATAAATACAGATATATAAATGTACAGTATATATATATATATATATATATATATATATATATATATATATATACACACACACATATCTTGCAGAAAACTGCGTTAATGCATCATTAGGGTTGCAACATCAAAAGTAGGGAAATTCGACCTTAGGATTCCCAAGTGTAAGACTGCACCCCCACTGTGCATGCAGGGACTGGCATGACAGATGTGTTTTGGCATTTGGAACCCCAGTGTTCACCTCATTGTCCTATATTATACCAATCTTACCTTAATTTTTTGGAGTATTTCATGCCATGAACCAACACACACACACACACACACACACACACACACGCATGCATGCACGCATGTATGCACACAAACACACACACACAAACACACACACACACACACACAATATATATAGATATAAATACAGATATATAAATGTACAGTATATATATATATATATATATATATATATATATATATATACACACACACACATATATTGCAGAAAACTGCGTTAATGCATCATTAGGGTTGCAACATCAAAAGTAGGGAAATTCGACCTTAGGATTCCCAAGTGTAAGACTGCACCCCCACTGTGCATGCAGGGACTGGCATGACAGATGTGTTTTGGCATTTGGAACCCCAGTGTTCACCTCATTGTCCTATATTATACCAATCTTACCTTACTCATGGAATGGGGTGAGCAGTGCCCTTACCAAGGACCAACAAGTGTTGAAAATAAGTAAAAAAAGAATGTAATATAAAAAAAACATCAGAACTTAGCTAAAGGGGACCAATTTAGTTACATTCTAATGTTTTTGTTTTTTTTTGTGGCCCAATACAAATTTATTGAGCTCCCGAAATCTCGGGTGCCAGCTTAGCGAGAGAACCGCTTGTCTCCCATTCTCTGTATGAGAACAGCTGTATTTTCATGACTTCTGCAGCCGCAGCTGGAACTTGTGCTGCTGGCTGCAGAGTCAAGTTTGAGCTGATCCTTTTCCCTGGTGTTTAGTGGCACCCCCCTGTTTTTGTTGCCCTGGTGTCTAGTGGCACCCCCTTACCCTCTGATTCCTGTTCTTTTATGTAGCCCCTGCAACAGTGTGGGACACTGGGAAGCCCATTCCCAGTGTCCCCAGATATATATTGGCACTCCCCTTACAATGTGGGACACTGGGGAGCCCAATCTCAGTGTCCCCATAAACCTGTTGGGAAAGAAAACAGTCCCCTGAAGTGTTTTTAAATTCTAAACCTGAAAAACAAATGGTCCCTCATTGTCTCTGTCATGTCCCTCCCCTTCTCCCCCTTACCATATACTTACCTCCACAGGTCATACTCTGTCATCTTCTGTGCATTGGGACTAGATCACTCTTCTGACTGAACTGGTTATGTGACTTTCCTAACTGTAGCATGTGCAACAAAAGCTATACCTTTTTTTCACACGTGCTATATTTTGGAAAGTGACAGATCCATATTCAGATAGTGTGTTAAGTAAAGAAAAAGCACTGCAATAGCAGTGCTTCTTGGATGGTGTAGAGGGTAAGGCACAGAGCTGTGGATCTGGGGGTCCTGGATTTGAGACTAGTGTCTCCATATTTTTTTCTACACCTACAATGAAGAAGAAAAAATTAAAGACAGTAGTTTTGAACCCAGGATCCTCAGGTCCACAGTCATGTGCCCATTCCTCTACACTAATGAAAAAACACAATTTGAAGTGTACTTCTTCTCCACAATGGTGTGAATGTTTGCCCGCAAGTTGATGATAAATGCTTGAGAATATGGTATGTGCAAAAAATAGGCATACAATATTTTTTGCACATACTACTCTTTCAAATACTTACCATCCACTTGTGGTCAAGCATTGGCATCACTGACAACCCCAGGGCCACAAGTGGATGCTACTCTTCTCCACCCCAGAGTGTGTGACACTGGGGAGCCCACTCCCAGTGTCCCAAAACACGTGTCATTCTCCCCCCCCCCATGGTGTGGGACACTGGGGAGCCCACTCCCAATGTCCTGAAACATATACAGTATATGCCATTTATACCAGACACATTTGGCTGATAGTATTTTGTCCTGTATAAGAGGCGACCAACGTATCAACATAAGCAAAAATACTAACTCGTATTCTCTGATAGCTTCTGTTAAAGGTAGAATGGGTGATGCAGGTAAAGACAAAGATGGAAACAGTAACATACAGCATTAAATTAACTGATTACAGCTCTTTTATGAACATGTGCTGCTATAGATCCATGGAACAAAAATAGACTGATCTCAGAGTGGCAGCAGGAGTGGAGCACAATCATTCAGCATTCATTGTGGGGGGACACACATTTTTTTTCTCTCATTGCTGCACATGATTTCTCTTTTTCTCCCTGCCAAGATCTATTCAGAAGAACTGTAACAACTGTAGTAAGCAGATCAAGTTGTCATGCCAATGTACAGCACAATAATTCAGTGATTAGCTGGTGCTCCAGTAATTAACAGGCCCTTATCACAGCTATCATCATTACTGAACTGCTGGGTGCTGGGAGCTCTGGTGTCCATTATAAATGGCAGGCCAGGTTCAATATAACAGCCATAATTAACATAAGCTGCAATAGCAAATGGCTTTTGGTTTTGTAGTTCTGTCCATAGTAAGTGGCTGTCCACAGTAAGCAAGGATGCTATAAGTGGCGCATACTGTATCATTCTCTTCATCTCCCCCATAGTGTGGGACACTGGGGAGCCCACTCCCAGTGCCCTGAAACATACATTTTTCCCCACCCCATAGAGTGGGACACTGGGTAACCCACTCCCAGTGTCCAAAAAATATGTCTCCCCCTCCAGTGGTGTGCAACATTGAGGAGCCCACTCCCAGTGTCCCGAACATGTGTCTCCCCCTACAGCATTGTGAGATACTGGGGAGCCCATTCACAGTGTCCCCATTTATTTCCCCTTCCCCCTTATGGGACACTGAGGAGCCCACTCCCAGTGTCCCGAGATTTTTATTTTCTGTAAAGAAGAAAAATGTCCCCCAAGGTTTTTTTACCTGGAAATAATGAAACGATCCCTCATCATCCCTTGCTTTCTCCCCCCCAAACCTGACCCTCCCACAGAGGACCCACCACCCCACACACCCTCTTACCCTATACTTACCTCCGGGAGTTGTCCGATGTCATCTTCTGTGGACAGGGACAGGTCTGCACTCTTCAAAGCCGAACCGCAAACTGAGGAATCAAGGCAAGTGTCGTATAATGTATTTCAATGGCATTTTCAACTTATGTTGATAGCTTTTGGCCTTTTAAGGTATTTTTTATCACAAAAGTTTGAACATGGACTTTTTGTGACCCCATCTCGTGAACACTGCCATTGTAGTTTCCTTTTCTTGGACCCGTAAGGTGATTTCATAGTCTTTACACAAAATCACCTTTTGGGACCAGTTAACAAAATGTCAGTGCCAGTGTTCATGAGGTGTGATCCTGAAAAGCCCATGTTCAAAATCTGGTGCAAAAATACCACAAAACGCCTGAGTTACTCGCAGTCATTGAAATTTTCCTACGCGCGTGTAACTTTGACAATTTTTAATATTTTCACTCCAGTATTTTAACATAGACATTTTTTCACACTGCCTCATGAACAGTACAGCTGTCATTTCTCACATCCTGCCCAAAATGTGATTTCACACCTGTGGTGTGGAATGGTGCAGCCATTGTGCAAAATCAGCTTTCAGGATCAATTAATGAAATGACAGTGCCAGTGTTCATGAGATGGGGTCCCAAAAAGCCCATGTTGAAAACTTGGTGAAAAAATTATTAAAAATGGCTGACTTACGTGTGTTCATTGCAATTTTTCTACATATGTGTGTGTAACTTTGGTAATTTTTTTTATATATATTTTCTCTTTATGCCCCCTTCTCACCGCAGCACTCCCATTCTTCAGGAGGCATCTATGGCCTTGTACATCCCCACTCTTCTAGCTGGCCACCAGTGCAGTCCATCCCCCCATGGAGCCTTGGGTATACTCCCAGGTGGGTATGAGGGGGGGCCCTCTACACCCCAACATGTCTATGTTTCATTGGGGATGCTGTCATCATCACCAGTATGGACATTGAAGATCGGGGCCTGGTGCCCCATCTACTAGGAGCACTGCAGAGTGTTTCCTGGTTTTCTGGTCCACCCTTCAGGATGTTGGCTCGCTGTGAGAGCCTAGGGGTGGAGCACATCAGGACATGTATACGCTCCGGCTCCCGGCTGATGTCCTCCCTCCCTTCCTCCAATTGTCCCGCTGCACCTCCACCCGTGGTCACCCAGGTGGCAGTATAGCAGCAGGACAAGTGGCCCACCCACCCTGGAGAAGAAGAGAAGCCTCTGGGTGCTCTATCCTCCTCCTCTCCCCTGGCTGACCCTCCAGCTGCCTGAGTCCATTCCTGAACCTGGGTTGCTGGCACCACGAGTGGTAACCCTAGCATTGTGCCTGCAGGCCAGCCCAACTTTGGAAATTTTTAATAATTTGACTCCAAATTTTCAACATACCCATTTTGTCACACTACCTCATGAATAGTACAACTGTGATTTTCCAAATCCTGTCCAAAATGTGTTTTTACTCCTCTGGCATGGAATAGCATTGCAGTTGCACATAATTATGTTTTGGCAGTGATTTAAAATGTTCTCTATCAGGTACATGTGCTGGGGTAATAAGATGGCTTTGCTGATAATTTCATCATGCATCTACAAAGGGATGTGTGCCTTGAGGTCATCAGCCCTAAAGCTCACCCCATTCCACTCACAACCCTGTACACACTGACAGGTGTCGGGGTGTGCCTAGGGGTCATTGGCCCTAATTCTCACCCCCTTCTCCTATACTGTATCCATCTCAGGTTATTTAATTATGGAATGGGGTGAGCATTAGGGCTGACAACCCCAAGGAACACTCCCAATGCCTGTCAGTGTCTGCAGGGTGGGGGTGGGGTGTTAGGGTTGGAAACCCTAACACACCATTTCCCTGCTTTTGTCACTTCAATAACAACCCTAACTGATGCAGCAATGACGTTTTTTGCAATGAATATATGTATACATATATTCAGTTTCTTGCCTCTCCCCCTCTTTTCTCCACCAACCCCTCTGGGTCACCCGTGTGCACAACCTGCTCTGCCCTTTTTACTCCAACAACACTTGCATACTACCTCGAGCCTACTCCTGGTACACTCATGCACTATAATGGTTCTGTTGCATTATTACTGTTTGGTACATTTATATGTTCTTTTGTATGATTTTGGACACGTATTGTAATTTACCCAATGTTCCACTACTGTTTATTGTACAATACCTTGTGTTCCAACTGTTACATAATCTTACAATGTTGTATTGTTTGTACTACCCATATACTATAATAGCTGATCATCCTTCACAACCCTATGTAACCCCTTCCCCCCAGGTCACACCATGAGATGAGCAACTTGTTGTTCAGTGTGCCCTCCAGGTGAAATATTTCAATAAATAAATAAAATATATATTGACCCAGATTTCAAAGGTATACAGGACTTTTGACCTCCGTGGCCTGTCCTTCTCATTTTTTGTTCTCATCCTCCTCTTCTGGTAGCTCACGTTGTAGGAGGGAAAACATGTTTATAAATTCTCATCTCTATGCTTTTTCCCTCATAACATATGACAAGTGATCCCCCAGTGGGTTATCAACTCCAGTGTATGACCATTTTTTATTAACTTTTCCTCATTGCCGGCTGCTGCCGTCTGAGCCCCACTGGAACTACCTTTCAATGAGTTTGACTACACCACTACCATCGTAGGCATGGCATTCAGGCTGTGTGTGCTGGTGTTTCAGTTGACCATACTATGTTCTGGTTTGGTGACAGCATTGACTGCCCAGCCATCATCTCCATAGCCTCACCCACCTTGGTGCCTTGCACCACTGCATTCTGTGGATTTTCTGCAGGCCCTGCACCTGTCCATACCTGTAACACAACCCAGTGGATGATCTGCGTGCTCTGCTATGATGGCTCTCCTATTGTGGCTGATTGTGAGGTGCTGGGTTCTTGTAGCACCATTCTGTTGGTTAGCAAGGGTGCCTTAGAGGGGCATGCACCATGAGCCCAGGGGATTTGCCATTGCTCCTAAACCATGCTGTGGATTACCCACACCACTCAATGTGCTGGCCACATACAGTATGTGTCCATGTGTTCCACGTATGTCCCCCAAGGGAAACCTGGCCACTATAGGGTTTAAGTTTTCTCTGTTACCGTGTGATAAGGTTTTGTTTGGCCCAAGGGACCCCTGTTACTGCTAACCCTCTGTCGGAAACTGTCATACTATACTGACTTCATCTCTGCTACAAGGACAAGCCATACCATGTACCCTGTGGGGACCACTGTATGTTGTAGCTGCACCCCTGTCTTTTCCTTTGAGGAAGCACTGCCCCCCATCTGGGTTGTCCCTTGTGAAGGGAAACCTGTGGCTGTCATTACCTTGGCAGTGGCTGGACTATGGATGTCCTGCTCCAACATAGAAAGGGCTTGTTTTAGGCCATGAAGGCCACCACATCATTTTCATATTAAAGCCCTCCCTCATCATCCTCACCCTTCTACTCACTAACTGTTGCCTGTTCCATCCAGCTCAATAAAGGAGTGATCATCTTGATACATGCCACTGGTTTCATTTTTTTTTGTAGCACTGTTCGCTACCCCACTTCCACCCTCTTTGGGGTTGACCTTTACATCCCACTGTCTCCTATCCACTGGTGTGCTTGTTTTTCACTTTCTGGACTCTTGGATGTTGCCTCTGCTAGTAAGAAAAGCCTCCTTGTTCTGAACCAGGACTGACAACCAGCTCAGCAGTCCCTGCAGCATCACTGATAATGTCCTCATTGCCAACCTCAGAGATGACCTGTAAGCCATGTTCCAGGTCCAACATTCCATCCAGTTTTGACCCCCAGGCTCTTTCAGGCATAGCAATGCATCTAGAAAAGGGACAATGATGGGAGTGGTGCTGTGCAGTGGATGCAGAGCAGCAGTGTTCAGGAGGACCTCTGGATGTTGTGGTACTGCCCCATGTGCAGGCACCTCTTTGGGTTGAGAGTGGAGATTAACAGTCTCCGGGCCAAGCTGGCTAGGATGCAGGAGGCCTACACCCACAACTTGTGGCCACCTAGTCAGATTTCACTTTCTCAATGGTTACCTCGCAGTGAGAATGGATGGACTATGGTGGGCTTAGGAGGGATGAGGGAGGGGGTCACGGGAACATCCTCCAACTGGTGAAACTGTGAAACTCATACGCTATCCTGGCAGAGCGGGAAGGTCCCACAGAGCCTCCCAACTTAGTCACCAGGAAGGATGAGTGGGCCCTCCATGATGGAGCCCCAAGGGTGAGTAGCAGGACACCCAGAGAGGAGAAAGCAAATCCTATTTGGGGACTCCATTGTGAGAGGAACAGAGTTGGGGACAGGAAGTAGGGCAGAAACAGAGGCAATGTGCCTACATGGAGGCCCAGTTTGGTGGGAGGGGGTGCAGATCCTAAGGATCACCAGGGCAGAAACAGGGAGGGAGGAGCTGGATGTCATTGTCCACTTGGACACAAATGACCCAGTAGGGAATGTGGTGGACATAAGGGCAGTGAAGGAGGACTTTAGGGACTTGGGAAGGGGCCTTAAGCAAGTAGCACACTTCGAAGCATTCTCAGAGGTACTGCCTGTCTATGGCAAGGGGGATGGTAGGGCTAGTTACAGCAGGGAATTCAATGAATGGTTGAAGGACTGGTATGGACAGGAGGGTTTTGGATTCACTGGGGACAGGGGCCCCACCTGGGGGGATGAAGGACTGTACAAGCCAGGCAACCTGCATCCGTCCAGAGAGGGCACCAAGATCCTTGGTGAAAAGTTTAAATGTTTCCTCTGCAACCATTTAAACTAGCCAAGGGGGGAGGCAAAAGCAAGCAGGGAATATCATACTGCCCCCACCCCCCACAGGAAGAGACAGGCATGAAAGAGAATGCAAAGGTCAAGGGATCACCAATAAAACAGAAATCCTACGTAGGTGACATGGAGGAGAAAACACAAAAACCAGACAAAATGCAAAACGGGGACAGAAGGGAGACAGGGGTGTAAGGGGGGAGGTGACCAAATATGAAGAACAGTATGCACAAATGTCCACAGCCTGGGAAACAAAATCCCAGACCTGGTGGCATTGATGGTGGAAGCTGACCTAGACATAGAGGCTGTTACAGAAACTTGGTATATAGAAAACCATGAATGGAATATAGCCATACCAGAATACGCACTTTACAGGAAAGACAGGGATGGAAGAAAGGGAGGGGGGTGGTGGCAATGTACATGAGGGAGAAAATCAAAGCAACTGAGGTTCAGGAGTTGCAGGAGGGAGGTGAGGCACTGTGGGTCACCCTAGAGACAGGAAATGGTACCAGCATTAGAACAGGAGTGATCTACAGACCTCCGGTGCAGGGCGAAGAGACAGACAAAACACTAGTGGAAGCCATCCACAAAATGGCAACCAAAGGTGAACTAGTACTACTACTAGGGGACTTCAGTCTGCCAGATGTAGACTGGGGTACCCAGACTGTGAGTACAGCCAAAAGCACAGACATGCTGGCCACACTGCAGGGGGCATGCCTGAGACAGCTAGTGGCTGAACGACCCATGAGGGGGCTATACTAGAGCTGGTGCTCACCAATGAGGACAAGGTAAAGGATGTTAAGGTAGGTGGCCACATAGGAACCAGTGACCAAAGGATGGTATGGTTCAATGTAACCATAGTAGAAGAGACTAACCACACAAAGTAAAGTCTATGGTAAAAATATGTGGACAAACTAAACAAAGGAGCCTCTCTCTGCAAAAAAAAAAAAAAACTTTTCCTGCAAATTAATTGTTTCACCCACCCCCTGCTGCAATCCGCCTGCCTCCTGCATGTTTAACCATTCATGACACCTTTGTCAGAAAACCCACTCATTGCTGGAGATCTGCCCACTTCCCAAGAGTTCCAGATCATGAGCAGTGCTGTAAAAACCCACACCACCTTTTATCAGAAAACCAACCCACTGATGAAAAATCCTCCCTCCTCCCAAAAGGTCCGTCTGATGGAAATAAAAGGCCCAAATCATACAAACCACCCGCTGCTGGAAATTTGCCCACCTCCTGACAGTTCCCAACCGTGAGCCGTACTGTAAAAACCCACTCTGCCTTTTATCAGAAAACACACCTGCTGCAAATCCCACCCCTGAATGGTCCATCCAATGGAAAGAAAAAACAAACAAACCACCTGCTGCTGGAAACTCATCCACCTCCCAATAGTTCCCAACTATGACTGGCAGTGGAGAGAATAAAAGTGAGAGGATGAGGAGGCGGGGGGCACATGTGAGTGGAAGGTCAAATCTTGAAAGATGGGAGAGCCACAGGATTGGGTGGGAGGTGTTGGAGGT
Organism: Neoceratodus forsteri; assembly: GCA_016271365.2. Taxonomy (NCBI): domain Eukaryota; kingdom Metazoa; phylum Chordata; order Ceratodontiformes; family Ceratodontidae; genus Neoceratodus; species Neoceratodus forsteri. The sequence continues at coordinate 1,273,049,501 of CM057453.1, forward strand.
CAAGGGTGGTGCAAGTCAGGTGAAGACCAAAAACTGCAGTTAAAACGTTTAGCAGCTTTAAACCTGGGTTGGGGAAGAGAGGTGGGAAGAAAGGATGCAAAACAGCACAATTGCGAAGGGGGACAGCAAACAAAACAGGAAGCAGAAATTTATTTTTCAAAGTTAAAGAAGGCCTAGAAAGAGTGGGCCGATGAAGGAATGCCAAAAATACAAGGTGTCAAAGCCAGCATGACAGGAAAGGTGCCGCTGAAAACAAAGGCTTAAAACAATACAGCTGAAAAGAAAAGCACTGAAATGGAAGTGAAATACTAAAGCAGAGTGGAAAGGATAGTGGGATGCTAGGTGCAAAACTAGAAAGGCAGAGGGAGAAGGCAGAAAGCAGGAAAGACCTGCCAGCACCAAGGCTGAGAGACCTCCAGAAATGAGGCATATGTGGGTAAGGGCTATACAGAAACAGAGGGTGGTGGCAAACAGAAGAAAAAAGTGGGGGCCAGGGAAGACAAAAAGACACAGCTGAACCCAGAGGAACAGCCATTGTCCAGCAGTAGAACCACTTCAGACCTACAAGCAGTAGGACCACGTGGATGAAGTCCAAGAGGAAGAAAAGTGAACAAGCACATAAATGGAAAAAAAAGGGGCAAAGTGGGGGAGTGGTGGATCCTTTTTAGGACAGGGGAACAAAGAATGCTGAGACTGTGAGGTGGCAGGGGGGAGCCAGCAAGAGCTGGAGGATCAGTAAAAGAAAAAATGGAAACATTTTGAAAGAGGAGAATAAAAAGGAGGATTCAGGAGGGGAAGGTAGACAGAAGTAGAAGCAAATACAAGAGGAGCAAACCACAAGGTAAAGGACCCCACAGGACCACAAGTAGATGGCCAGAGCCAGCAATGAAGAACAAAAACATGGACAAAAGGTAAGAAAAATGAAGGTGGAAACAGAAGGTGAGAGCCTGAAGAGATGAGGAGATAACGGAAAGGAAGGGGGGGCAGGAGACCTACAACAGGGCAGGGAAACTTACATGGTCTAACATGAAAATGCTCAATAAGGAAAATCCTGATAAAACTCTCTGTGCAATACTGGTCCAAAGAGGGTAAAGACCTCTCTGGACAGAAGCTTTTGGGCTAGGTCCCTCCCTGGAATAACTATGCCAGCCACTCCAGGTACTTCCATACCTGATTTGGCCAGCCTTGGGCTGCCTTCTAGCCTAAAGACAGTCAGTTCCAATAACAAAGGGACCATGTGCTCAGTGACTGTGTGAGACCAACAAGAAGGCGGCAGGTGAGAGCTGCATAAAACACCAGTATAATATCCAGTTGGGACATTCTTTGGGAGAACTGCTTTGCTTGAACTAAATGCCTGTTACAAGCTGTACTTTTTACTACTGCTGCTAATTGAGTGCCTGCTTTTACTTTGGGTTTGAATGAACTGCACCTGAAACTCTCATTCTGCATGAGGGGGTCAGTGACTGAATGAACTAGGGGCTCCAGCACTATAAAACCTTGCACCGATCACTGGCGCGAGCGCGAGCACCACTCGATAGAGAAATTGTTTTAACTTGTTTGGCAGTAAGAAGCTTAATTATGGGGTCTGTTTTGTATATATGTTTGGGTTGGTTTGTATGGGGATTAATAATCATGAGTACCTTTGAAGATAAGGAAGTTAGAGGTGATATGATGAAGTTATCAGGTATGTATTTTATGGAAATGTTTGATTCAATTGTGAAGATGGATTTGCTCGGAGAAGGAATCACTTTACAAATGAATCCTATATTATCAAAAGAGTTCTTGTGTTAAGCATGGTATTTGTGGGTTAAAAGTAACAGGAAGTACAAATATATTATGTTTAATGCTGTTAATTCAAAGTGGGGATATTGAGTTAAACCGGCCCTAATTGTAAAAAAATTAAGCAGCTTTCCATGGTTCATGAGAACGTTAGAAGCATAGTCCATAAAATGGATGAGTATAGGGTATGGGCAACTAAAACTGAGTACAATTTATTAGCAGTATCAGAAACATGGTTACATACAGGTATAATGCAGGAAGAAATTCAACTTTCAGGATTTTCTATAGAACGTGCAGATAGAGGTAAAAGGGAGGGGGTGATGTTGTTTATTAAGAATACTCTTGGCCCCTATAAAGTACTGTTAAGTATGAACAAGGAAGGAATTGACTGTCTTATTATTGAATTAATTGCGATAAAATTAGTGGTAGGAGTGTTTTATGCACCCCCTAAAACAAAAAGTAAAACATTTGATGTACTAGCAGAGTTAATTTTAGAAAAAATAAAGGACAAACAAGTAGTTTTAACAGGGGACTTTAATGCAGATTGGTTTCAGACTAGAGGGAGAAAATTGGAGAGTAGTTTTTCAATTCTGGGTTTGCACCAAATAATACAAAAATCTACAAGAAATACAAAAAATGGAACTTACGGTTCTCTTTTAGATTTATTTTTTGCATCCCAGGACATAGTAAAAACCTAGGAAGTATTACCTTTAAATTTGGGGGACCATAATCCTATTACTTGTACTATTGAGTTACAACAGTGCATTACTCAACAATCGACTATTTATTGGAGCAGAGATTTTAAAGGGTTTAATGAGCAATCCTTTGTAAATCATCTAGGGAAATCCATTGGGACAGAATTTATTTGATACCAGACATAGAACTGGCTATTCAAGAGTTTAATGACATGTTTTTGAATGTAATACAGTACCATGCCCCATTAATAAGAAAAATTAAAAGGAATAAAGAAGCCCCATGGATCACCAATAAGATTAAAAATATTTAAGGATTGAGAAAGGATATGGAAAAAGGCGAGAAAACAAAGAAAGAAGCAGATTGGAATACCTTCAGGTTTTGAGGAATAAGTGTAAAAATATAATTAAAAACATAGAGAATAAATATTATCAGAATAAAATAAATAATTCCTCTGACTCCAAGCAGTTTTGGAAGCTTATAACAGAGCTGAAATCCCAAATAAAGACTCCATAAGTCCTACTTTGGTACAAGATGGAAACTAGTTACTGATACAAAGGTTATAGCTAATATTTTTAATACGTATTTTGGAATTACTGGATTTAAAGTTGCCAGATTTGAATGTGAATGGAATGGATTTTCTACTTTATCAGACACGCTGGTAGCCCATACAGGAATATTTAAGTTTGAAATTTTAAAAGAGAGGGATATACTGAAAGAGCTAAAAAATTTAAATAAAAGTAAATCAGGAGGTATTGATGGGATTGAGGCCCAATATTTAAAATTGGGAGCACATGTAATAGCCCCTATTGTGACCTATTTGTTCAATTGAGTTTGAGTACTTCTACTGTTCCTGAAATTTGGAAGATGGGGAAAATTATTCCCATTTATAAGTCTGGGGATCGAACTATTCCTTCAAATTATAGGCCAATAGCCCTTTTGCCAATTTTATCTAAAATCTTGGAACGAAAGTCTATGAACTGGTAAATAATTATTTAGATACAAATACTGTAATAGTAGATGAACAACATGGTTTTATAAAGGGGAGATCCACAAACACTGCCCTGTTGGAATTTAATGACCTGGTTGCTACATCTATGAACCAAGGAAAGTACACAGGGGCGGTGTTTGTGGATCTCAGTAAGTCTTTTGATTTAGTTCAATATGATTTGCTTTTGACTAGGTTAAGGGCCATAGGGATTAAGGGCCAAATATTAAAATGGCTTGAGTCATATTTGACAAATAGATATCAATGTGTTCAATGTGGTACAATGATGTCGGCCACTGGGAAACTAGAGAGAGGTGTTCCCCAAGGCTCTATTTTGGGCCCATTATTATTTAATATTTATGTTAATAATTTGGTTCATGAAATTAAACATAGGAGGTGAGACTGCATGCGACGACACTGTTTTAGTGGCGTCTGCTGACAGTCTCACAGGTATGATGGATTTGCTTCAAAGTGATTTGTTACAAATGCAAAATGGTTCAGTAAATCTGGTCTTCTTTGAATGCTAAAAACACAAACTATGTTGTTTTCGATTGGTTCATATAGAGGAAAAGAGCCCAAACCACAATTACATTTACAAGATGGTACAAAGATTGAAAATGTATTAACGCATAGATACTTAGGGTTTCAAGTAGATGCTAGAATGACATATGTAAATCACATATCAGTTCAGGTAAAGAAAGTGAATAAAGATTAGGGGCCCTTAGAAGAGTTGAGGGAGCTTTACCTTTGGTGGCAAAGGAGCGATTAGCAAACAGATGCTGTTACCCATATTGAGTATGGTTCTATAATTTACATGAATTCACTAAAACTGCTTTAAATTTGGTTAATCAAATATATTATAGGATAGGTAAATTTGCTTCCGAAGTATTAAAATGAGCATCATTGTACAATTTATAATAAGTTAAATTGGCTTCAACCTAAAGAAAAAGAAACTATCTCTGGCTTACTATATGCTATAAGATAATTCATAAAAAAGTATAACCATCCTTTGTATAAGCAATTAAAAAGAAAGATAATAAATGAATCGTATATAAAGACTAGGAATCCATTAAGCAATATCCCAATGTATAGAAGCTTTAATAGACTAGGGGATGGTATGCTCCAGAATAGAGTAGCATTAAGTTGGAATGGTTTGACTGAATCACAGAAAACAAATTTAGATTTTTTTAAATTTAAAAATGAATTGTTTAATAGTTTGTATTTTTTATGTGTGTGTTTTAAATAATGTATGTATGTAGAGTGCAATTACATTTGTTTGTATTAGTTGTGTTTGTATTACTTATGTTAAATGTCAATTGTTAATTGGTAATTGTATTAGAATTTACATGCAGGACTTTGTTGTAAACGGGACTTTGTCCTAACAAATGAATTTCCTGTGAAAAAATAAACTTTTAATCAATCAATCAATCAATGTGCAAAGCTACCCCTCCCCCCAGTGAGAGGCTGAGGGGCCATTATCTTAATTATAAACTGTGCAGCTTGTTTTGAATATGCTTAAAATCCCTAGTAAAGGAGGTGAGATTCCCTGATAGCATCTTGAAGGAAGAGTTCACAAAGTCAGACTACTATCATTTTCTGTCCTGGATCTCAGCCCCGAAACTATTGATCTCCTACATGGTTTGATGAGGTTCTTGTGGACTTTAGGCAAATATTAGAACATTTGAATGGCTGGATTGCCTTTTAAAATAAACCATGCCTCATTTTCCATAATACATCCATCTATAAAATCCATATCAACTATACTACACAATTCTGCCTCAAAGGCATTTTTCCGGTCTTTTGGCAATTTAACATTCCTGTGTGTGGTGGTATTACTTTAATATTATCAATGCCTCTCTCCATCCTTCTTATAAACAGGATACACTTAAAAACAAATTGGACATTTTTATGGATAGTAACGTTAAAAATGAGTACTATTATTAACCAAGGGACAGTTTCATATGGACGTTATCATTGCAAACAAGCATTTGTCAATGCCAAATGTTGATTGCGTTGGTCCGTTGAGCTCGCTCACTGGCCCTCTGCCACTCGCTCGTTCTGTTTCTCCCGGTGCTGCAGGCTGCTCTTTTGTACTGGGCTCCTGCCTGCAGTGGCATGTTTTTCTGCCCACAAAGAAATCTGCAACTGTCCTGACAGAGCTCCATTGAAGTGGCTCACTCCCCCCCTCTCTCACTCGCTCATTCTGTTTCTCGTGGCGCTGCAGGCTGCCCTTTTGTACTGGGCTCCTGCCTCTGTTGGCGGCTTTTTTTGCCCACAAAGAAATCTGCAGCAGTCCTGACACAGGTCCGTTGAGCTTGCTCACTGCCACTCTCTCGCTCGCTCATTCCATTTCTGCTGGCACTGCAGGCTGGCCTTTTGTACTGGGCTCCTGCCTGTGTTGCTGCCTTTTTGTGCTCACAAAGAAATCTGCAGCAGTCATGATAGAGCTCTGTTGAGCTCATTTACTCCCCCTCTCTCACTCGCTCGTTCTGTTTCTCCTGGTGCTGCAAGCTGCCCTTTTGTACTGGGCTTCTGCCTGCATTGGCACCTTTTTCTGGCCACAAAAAAATTTGCAGCTGTCCTGACAGAGCTCCACTGAGGTCGTTCACTCCCCCTGTCTCGCTCGCTGATTCTATTTCTCCTCGTGCTGCAGGCTGCCATTTTGTAGTGGGCTCCTGCCTCTGTTGGTGCCTTTTTCTGCCCACAAAGAAATCTGCATCAGTCCTGACAGAGCTCCGTTGAGCTCGCTCACTCCCCCTCTCTCACTCACTCATTCCATTTCTGCTGGCGCTGCAGGCTGCCCTTTTGTATTTAGCTCCTGCTTGTGTTGCCACCTTCTTCTCCCCACAAAGAAATCTGTAGCAGTCATGATAGAGCTCCATTGAGCTCGTTCACTCACTTCCCTCTCTCACTCATTCGTTCTGTTTCTCCCGCCGCTGCAGGCTGTCCTTTTATACTGAGCCCCTGTGTGCATTGCTGCTTTTTTCTGCCCACAAAGAAATCTGCAGCAGTCCCAACAGAGCTCCATTGAGCTCACTCACTCCCCTCCTTCACTTGCTCATTTTGTGTCTCCCACTGCTGCAGGCTGGCCTTTTGTAGTGGGCTTCTGCCTGCATTACAGCCTTTTGTGCCCACAAAGAAATACGGAGCAGTCACACTAGAGCTCCGTTGAGCTCGCTTACTCCTCCTCTCTCACTCATTCATTGTGTTTCTCCTGGTGCTGCAAGCTGCCCTTTTGTACTGGGCTCCTGCCTCTGTTGGTGCCTTTTTCAGCCCACAAAGAAATCTGCAGCAGTCCCGACAAAGCTCCATTGAGCTCGCTCACTCTCCCTCTCTCGCTCACTTTTTCTATTTCTGCTGGTGCTGCAGGCTGCCCTTTTGTACTGGGCACCTGCCTGCATTGTTGCCTTCTTCTGCCCATGAAGAAATCTGCAGCAGTCATGATAGAGCTCCGTTAACCTTGCTCACTCACTCCCCCACTCTCATTCGTTCGTTCAGTTTCTCCCGCCACAGCAGGCTGCCCTTTTGTACTGGGCCTCTTCATGCATTGCTGCCTTTTTCTGCCCACAAAGAAATCCACAGCAGTCCCAACAGAGTTCCACTGAGCTCACTCACTCACTCCCCCTCCCTCACTCACTAGTTCTGTGTCTCCCGCTGCTGCAGGCTGCCCTTTAGTACTGGGCTACTGCCTGTGTTGGCAGCTTCTTCTGCCCACAAAGAAATCCACAGCAGTCCCAACAGAGTTCCACTGAGCTCACTCACTCACTCCCCCTCCCTCACTCACTAGTTCTGTGTCTCCCGCTGCTGCAGGCTGCCCTTTAGTACTGGGCTACTGCCTGTGTTGGCAGCTTCTTCTGCCCACAAAGAAATCTGCAGCAGTCCTGACACAGATCCGTTGAAGTTGCTCACTCCCCCTCTCGCACTCGCTCTTTCGGTTTCTGTTGGCGCTGCAGGCTGACCTTTTGTACTGGGCTCCTGCCTGCATTGCCACCTTTCCCTGCCCACAAACAAATCTGCAGCAGTCACGGTAGACCTCCATTGAGCTTACTCACTCCCCCTCTCTCACTCACTCATTCTGTTTCTCCCGGCACTGCAGGCTGCCCTTTTGTACTGGGCTCCTGCCTCCCTTAGCACCCTTTTCTGACCACAAAGTAATCTGCAGCAGTCCCGACAGAGCTCCGTTGACCTCAATCACTCCCCCTCTCTCACTTGCTCATTCCATTTCTGCCGGTGCTGCAGGCTACCCTTTTGTAGTGGGCTCCTGTCTGCATTGCCACCCTTTTCTGCCCACAAAGAAATCTGCAGCAGTCATGATAGAGCTCCGTTGAGCTTACTTGCTCCCACTCTCTCAGTCGCTCATTCTGTTTGTCCCACCGCTGCATACTGCCTTTTTGTACTGGGCCCCTGTGTGCATTGCTGCATTTTCTGCTCACAAGGAAATCCGCAGCAGTCCCAACAGAGCTCCTTTAAGCTCACTCACTCCACCTCCCTCAATCACTCGTTCTATGTCTCCCACCCTTTTGTACTGGGGTCCTGCCTGCATTGGCACGTTTTCCTGCCCACAATGAAATCCGCAGCAGTCACGACAGAGCTCAGTTGAGCTCGGTCACTCCTCTCCTCTCCTCTCTCACTCACTGGATCCTAATCTGTCCCAAACACTGATTTCCGATAGTGACTGTGGTTTTCTGTGCCAGAAGCGAGAAAACACATTTCAACCAGGATGTGAAAAATGACAGCTGTACTGTTCATAAGGAGGTGTGAAAAAATGCCAGTGTTGAAAATCTGACGTGAAAATATTACTAATTTGCAAACTTACAAGGGTGCATGGAAACTGCACAATGCACGCTCATAACACAGTCATTTTATGGAGTTTCATCACACAATTTTCAACATAGTCATTTTAGGACCTCTGCTCGTGAACAGTGTCAGTGTGATTTTCTTAATGTGTCCTGAACACTGATTTCCCACAGTGACTGCACTATTGTGCGCCGGAAGAGTGAAAACACATTTCAGCCAGGATGTGAAAAATGACAGCTGCACTGCTCATAAGGAGGTGTGGGAAAATGGCAATGTTGAAAATCTGGAATGAAAATATTGCAAAGTTGCGAAGGTACGAGCATGCATGGAAACTGCGAAATGCACGTTCATAACAAACTCATTTTATAGACTTTCATCACCAGATTTTCAACATAGGCATTTTAGGACCTCTGTTAATGAACAGCGTCACTGTCATTTCCATAATGTGTCCCAAACATGGATTTCCCACAGCAACCACGCTATTCTGTGCCGGAACTGCGAAAACACATTTCAGCCAGGATGTGAAAAATGACAGCTGTACTGTTCATAAAGTGGTGCAGAAGAATGGCAATGTTGAAAATCTGGCGTGAAAATATTAATTGCCGGGTTGGTTACTGATAAGCGGCAAACTGTGCAACGCACGCCCATAACACAGTCATTTTATGGAGTAATCGTCACCAAATTTTCAACATAGGCAGTTTAGACCTTCTGCTCATGAACAGTGTCACTGTCATTTTCTTAATCTGTCCAGAACACTGATTTCCCACAGCGACTGCGCTATTCTGTGCCGGAAGTGGAAAACACATTTTGCCAGGATGTGAAAAATGACAGCTGTACTGTTCACAAGGAGGTGTGAAAAAATGCCAATGTTGAAAATCTGGCATGAAAATATTGCAAATTCACGAAGTTACGAGCGTGAGTAGCAACTGCACAACGCTCGCTCGTAAAGTAATTTTTTTTTATTTTTTCCACCAAATTTGCAACATAGGCTTCTTGAGAGCCCACCTCATGAACACTGGCACTGTTCTTTCATTAATCAGTCCTGAAAGGGGATTCCGTGCAGTGACCACAGAATCACCTTTTGGGGACGAATAACGCCATGACAGTGGCAGAATTCATGAGAAGGGGTCCCAAAAACCCCATGTTGAAAATTTGTGTCACAATTCCAAAAAATGCCTGAGATATGCAACAAAGTTGAAAAAGCCCTATTCATTCCATTATACAGCTTACCAGCATTTCCTCAGTTCGTGGTCAGATTTGAAGAGTACAGATGTGTTCCCGGTCCACCGAAGGTCATCGCGCCGGACTCCGCAGGTAAATATGGGGTGAGCATGGTGTGGGAGGCATGGTGTGCAGTGGGTGGATGTGGGTTGTGGAGGTGGGCAGGGAGACCATGAGGGACGTTTTTTTTACAGGTTTACAAAAATGTAAAAATTGGGACGGTTTTTTCTTTACAAGGGCATTGGGCACACTGGGGTGAGCTCCCAGCTTGCCACCTGAATGTTTTGGGGGGCTGTGCAGCCAATAGGGGATTGGGCACCCCCATCAGCACAACTCTCCCGCTACTCTTTCAGGGGGACCTGATGCTGACGGGGAGTGGGCTCCCCCATCGGCACATCAAACAGGGAGTGGGGACACAATGCCGATGGGGAGTGGGCTCCACCATCGGCAAGTTAACTAGCACCGGAGATGGAAGCCGAAGGGGATTGGGGCCCCTGTTGGCAAAAACACGCTGCTGTGGGGAGGGGCACATGCTGCCGAGGGGAATTGGGCACCTCCTCGGCACTGGGGCCAGATTAATATTGTTTGTGAACACGGCGGCAAGCCACTGCCATGTTCACAGACAATATTACAGTAACAATGTTCTGCCCAGCAATGACGGGTCACTCCCTCATTGCAGCGAATCGCTGATGCTGCAATGACAAGGCGGCCCCTGATTGTTGTGGCGAAAACGTTACAAGTTGGTGGCACGCTGGCTGAACTAGTGTCAGCAGCAGCCTGCCACGGCATTGGGGAAAGTGGGCCAAGCCTTTACAGGCTGTGGGGGCATTGTCCACAACAGTGCCGCGCCTCCACAACCTGCTTCTGGAAAGCTGCCGCAATATGTTTCTTGCGCATGCGCACAATCAACATAAAAATGACCACACGTGGGCTTGGGGTGCTTTGATAATTATACCAATCCACAAAGAAAAAAGCAAGCCTTCACCACTCCTGAGATGAGCTGTCACTTGCCATGCTACTTTCTGTCTAAGCAGGTCTCTCTTCATTCTTCAATATTAGGCGCACAGACCAATTCATGTAGAAACTCAACTTTATTCAGACAAAAACAGTACAAGTTGTGAAGCAACAGTATTAAACCATTGGACCCCACATTAGACATCATCTAATGCTTTGTGGTATAGGCTCTGTGCTTTCTCACTTTTGAGAAAGCACTGGATCTACAGAGTGAAGTGTCAAGTGATGTCCAACATGGCGTCCTCCAGTGTAATATTGTCTTGCTTTGCAACTTGCACTATTTTTTGTCCAAAGAAAGCTGCATTTCTGTATGAACTGATCTCTGCATCTGATATGGAAGAAATGAGAGGAATCTACCTGGATGGAACGTGGCATGGCTAATGACAGCGCATCTCAGGAGTGTTCAGTGCTGGATCTTTTCTTTGTGCATACTGACATTATCATCTCTTGCTGTCTCAATTATCCAAGTATGAATCCAAGTAAATTACCACTTTTATTTGCCTCATTGACCTTGGTGTTGTCCATGTTCTTTAATTCTTCTAGGGCCTGTATTTTGCTTTCAGAGAGGTTTCTTCAGCCCAGATTCCACAGTCCTGATAACAAACCACTTCTGTTATGTCTATATTTAAGAGTGGGGACCACACTGTCACCAATAACTACCGGACCATCTCTATCCTCCCCACCATCTAAAGCACTCAAACACATTATCTGTGATCAATTCACCGCCCACCTTAACAAAGTATGACTCCCAAATTGCCTTCTGCATTTGGAGAAAATTTAGAAGGTGGATAAAAAAAGATTTCCAAGTTTGATCTATGTTTTCCAGTCACTGTCTCTGCAACTAAGGGTGGAATTGTTTGACATAGTAGACAAAGCAGACTGATGTTAACAGATTTCAGCAACACCATTCATCAGTAGATCTTCTCAATTCAAACCCTCATCATCTAATACTCTTAAAAATATTAAGTAGGCCGGCCCGGTGGCGCTGAGAGCTGAGGCGCTGGTCGCCACACCTCGCGCTGCACTGGCGACCCAGGTTCAGGAACGGACTCGGGTGGCTGGGGGTCGGCAGGGGGGAGGGAGGATCGAGCATCCCAACGGATGATCTCCTCCCTCAGGGGTGGGAACCAAGAACGCTTTCGCATTCTACATCACCCTCGTAGCCGGTGGAAGCACCGACAATAGAGGGGATGGAGGAGGCTCCGTTCAATGGAGTCAGGGAGGGGGGACGTTGCCAATGCATGAGTGCTCTGGCGTGCATCAGTACGCCATCACTCAGGACGTATGTCCTAGCGTTCGGCGTCCCAGAGGGTAGGGGAAACCAGGAGAGAAAAGGGAAAACACCTCTCGGTAAGCCCTAGATGATAGCCTCTCAGTACCATCCAGGACCACCAGGAGAGGGACAGACCCCACTGTGCAGGGGGAGAAGGAGGCACTCTAGGGGCAGATCCCCCCGAAGTGGAATCGGAGATTGAGAGGAAGGAAGGAGAGGGCTCCGAGAGCAGGAAGGAGAATAAAAGAAATAAGTAAAAAAAAAAAAAAAAAAAAAATATTAAATAACTCTAAAGCATTCTGAGGGAGTCAAAGGGGAAAGATTTTTTTCATTATTTTGTTAATGCTGACTTCCCTAATTTGGGCTTTCATATTCTGGTTGTTAGACTTGTGTAATTATGAAACACCTCTTTAAATGGAATTTCCTAAATCACTTAAAGCAGCAGTGCAATGAAAAAAGTTATTCCAAAAATCTAATTTTCTGCCATGGTTATGAAAAACATTGGCAGAACTGTTGATCTGGGTATTCTGGATGCTTTCTATGCTATGTACTATACATTTCCATTTTTGTCTATTCTTACTCTCCTTGGGTCCTCTGTATTATTCCATTTAAAGAGACATTTCATAAGTACACAAGTCCAACAACCAGAAGGTCAGCAGAGTTTCAGACCGTTGAGTTTGCTCCTGTGGAATCCGAGCTTTAGCCCTGTTGATGCATTGCATCAGCTCCCCACCTCCCCCACCACCACCCTTGCTCAACTTGTGAATATATAGGTGAGGGCTTGCTGATTTTGCCCAATCAGCCCACTTCTCCAACTGCAGCCTATACCCTGTCACCACTAGAGGCAGCCCGATTGGTTTTGCTTTTCCTGGCTATTCCTCACTCTACCACCTCCCTCCTCCACACAATGCTTCTTCTTGTGCCACTATCTTTTCTGCACTGTTCCCTGTGCTCTCTTACCCCCCTTAATTCCCACTAAGAATCATGCTTTGAGAACCTCTGACCACCATAGGGTTGATCGACAGCCACCTCCCTACATGCACACCACCTGGTATCCAGAGACCTCAATGAAATTCAATTGGGAAGACTCCATCTATCCTGCCGCTCCCCCCCCAATCTCTGGGACCTTCCTCCTGCCCTCCCCTACTACCTGCCACTATGTCCACCACCTGAGAAGGACCATCCACAGTATGTGTCTCCTCCACCGGGTGCGGTACCTCATGAAATGCTTGCATCAGCCACACCCCCTTGCTTCACACCTTCTCATCCAGTCTGCCCCCTGCACTCTAGCGCTCCCTATTCCCTCCCTTTCCTAGACACCTGGGACCTCAGTTCACATAGCTCACTGTCGCAATAAATTGGCCTGGAACTCTGTACTCAGGTCACTCCTCCTTCCTGCTCCTCCTTATATCAGGTAATATCCACCCTTACCCTGGCCCACACATAACCTCCATGCCAATCCACACCCCCAGCAGTGGACTTCACATTGCCAATCTCAATGTCTGTAGCCTACTAAAAAAGTGGGATTCATATCAGAGGTGAGTACTCCATCATCAACCTGATATCATTGCCTTGAATGAAACCTGGCTCTCCCCCAGACTCCTGACTCGATGGTAGCCCTGCCAGGGTACAACCTCTTCTGAGCAGATTGACAGGGAAAACTTGGAGGAGGGTGCGCAATCTACGTTAAGGACAAAGTGCACTGTCAGCTGCCCCCCCCCACTGGTTCCTGGTCCACAGGCCCCCACCCTCAAACTCACCCTAGGTCATTCTCCACTCCCCCTTCTTATCACATCAGTTTACATTCCCCCCAGAGACCAGAAAGTAGCATTCCACTCGGTCCTGTCCTATTTCACCACACTCCTGCAACATATCGAAAAGATTATTCTTGGAGACTTCAACATTAACTAGCTGGCCAAGTCCACCACCCCACTCATAGATGCAGCTACAACCCAAGACCTTGTGCAAGTAGTCCCCTCTCCCACTCAACTGGATCCTAGCACCGGATCTTTCTCCCTGTTGGACCTGGTCTTCACCAACCATCCCCATAAAAATCAATAGCACCAATGTGTCACCAAATACACTTAGTGGCCACTTCCCAGTTCTCTGCACCTGGTCCTGCAAAATACCTAAAACCCGTCCCAAGATAATCTTCCAGCGCAAACTTGGCCCTGGTAAATTTATTCTCCTAAAAACACAACTCAAATCGCTGGACTGGTCCCCCATGACTAATACCCTCGACCCTGCTCTAGCCCTCAGCCTGTTCATCCGCACCTTAATTACCATCTGCGACAAGTTTGCCTCCCTTACCAAAAGGATGGTCAAAGGAAACCCTGTCTCCTGGATCACTGACCACCTCCTGACCCAGATGCGTACTTGCGACTCACTTTGGCACCTCTCCAATGAGACTGGCCATCCCGCTGACAGGCAGAGATACAGAGAAGCCCAGAACAAATGTACATGGGCACTGTGCAAAGCCAAGGCTGAGCACTTTAAAGCCACTCTTACCACTACCTAGGGTTCCGGGCGCAAATTATGCAATAATATCAAGGAAATCGGCGGAAAAGACACTAACCCCCCTCCCAACCAGATAGTTGTGGATGGGCAATTGACCTCTGACCCCTCTCGTATAGCCTCAGCTTTCACTAACCTCAGCCATGTTCTCCCACCTACCTTCTTTGACCCACCCCCTGCCCGGTCCCCCCTCCCAACTCCCCCCCTTCACCTACGATGCATCACCCTCAAGACCGCTGAGCATTACACTAAAAATGCTCTAAGCAACTCCAACTACAGTAGTGACTCCTTGGACCTGAGGCTTCTCTAGCTCACCCTCCTTGATGTACTTTACCCCCTCACCCATATTCTCAACCACTCTCTCTGCCAAGGTAAATTCCCCTCCATCTGGAAATCTGCCTCCATTACCCCTATATTTAAGAGTGGGGACCACACTGTCAACAGTAATTACTGGCCCATCTCTATCCTCCCCACCAACTAAAGCACTCATACACATTATCTATGATCAATTCACCGACCACCTTAACAAACACAACCTTCTCTGTAAACAGCAACATGGCTTCCGGAAAGGGCATAGTACCACTACAGCTCTCCTGGAATTAACTGCACACATCCACTCCACATTAGACAAAGGCCACACCACTGGTGCTGTATTTATTGACTTTACTAAGGCATTTGACACCGTCAATCACTCCCTTCTACTAGTCACACTCTCAAACATTGACTTCTCCCAGGATCCCTTGAGCTGGTTCACCGACTACTTGTTGAATCGGTTCCAACAGGTCAAAATTGGTACTACCCTACCCGATAAGCTCCCAGTCATCTCATGGGTCCCTCAGGGGTTCACCCTTGGTCCCCTCCTCTTCAGCCTTTACCTTAACTCCTTCCCCATCTCCTGTCCTGGCAGTCTTCTACTATATGTGGATGATGCGGTACTGTACGTATCCAGCCATGACCCTTTTCATCTACACCAAACCTTCCAGTCCTCCTTCAGTAAAGCAGAACTGTGGTTTTCTGATCAACACCTTATAATAAACTACAAGAAGACCAAGTTCATGATCTTCTCCCACCCTCAGAGCTCTAAGAAGGAACTTTGCCCCCAGATCCTAGCAGTGGACCAAACCCCTCTTGAGCAAGTGGACTCCTTTAAATACCTGGGCATCACCCTTGACCTGGCACTCAACTTCCACCTGCACATACATCACCTGTCCACTGCCATTAATGTCCGCCTCAGCCTGCTCTATCAGATTAAGCACTTTCTTACTCTAGGTGTCCTCCAAATTGCCATCTCGTCCTCTATCCTCTCCCTACTCGACTATGGCATTCTCATCTATAATGCTGCCACCAGCTCGACTGTTAGTAGGCTCCACCTCTCCCTCAACAAAACCTGTCACTTTGTACTGAACCGTGACCGCCTCTCTCATACCTGCTCACTATATAATTCCACAAACTGGCTTAACTTAGACAACAAGATCAAATTCCACACTTGCCTAATGGCCAAAAAAAATCACCCTTGGTCTCCAGTCTTACCTCCCTAATCTATCCATCTACAACCCAAAAAGTAATCTGCAGCTCTAGCAAGAAACTTCTCACAGTTCTCCACTGTCAAACCTCCCAGTTTCAAAGATCCTTCAGCTACAAGGCCCCCTCATGGCTGAATGGCCTACCTAGCTCCATCACAAATGAAAACGCTATCGGCCTCTTCAAATCCCATTTTAAGGGGCTTCTCTAGTCCCTAAACAGCAGTGACTGCCATTGATACTGCTGTCACTCGCTCCTCCCCCTGCCACGACAATGGCCTCTGGCTGGCGTTCTCTACCCTCCTCCTCCTCCCCCCACCCCCACCCTTTTGTCCTCCCCACCACCAATTTTGAGCATCCCAGATTACATGCCTACATGCTCATCTGATCTAAGATTGTCTGACACTGATTCTGATTGTGAGTTTTTATCTGTATTTAATGGTATTATTACCGTGTAACAAGCTTGTCCCGTTTACTACATTGTATTTACCTTATTGCTGTTTGTACCTTTAATGTGACATGGAACCTTTGTAAATGAGTCTCTGACTCACAGTTTTTTTCCGAATACTGAATAAATTATTTATATGCAAAAATGAAACAGCCATCATTGTTCTTGAGAAATAATATCCTTAAAAAGTTCATAAAATTCTTAAATGATAATGGAAACTGAAACTGTTACCACCAAAATAAACTGGAAGACATCTGGCATCCATTAAGAAGAAAAAAAAGTTGTGGTCAAATTTTAACCCATTTTCAATGCACTGCTGCTTTAAGTCAGTTTCAATATCAAATCTATTAAAGGGACACTGTCAACCTTTTTTTTGCATCACCTTTTCAGTTAAAAACTCACATTATACAATGGGATCCGATAATTATTTAATCTGATTGACTGACTGGCACCTTTTGCCTGTGGTAAATCCTGGCAAAACCCACAGGAAAAGGTGTCAGTCAGCTGCAAGTCTAAAATCCATCCAACACCTGAAGTCGACAGTGAAAAACCGCCATGTTGAATTCCCATTAAACTGTCGTCTTCCACAACTGACAGGCACAACACACACAATTCTACATTTAACATGGCGGTTTTAAAGAGTGGACCCCATTATATAATTATAGTATGACACTTTCCTCGATGTCCCAGCTGTAACTGTTCCCTGCTCACCTCTGAAATACATTATCTGGATAACAGCTTGGCTGCCACCAGCAAACAGGTTTCATCACTGACGCTCCCCGTCACCTCCATGAAAAACAGCAGTTGCCAGCATTGTTTAAAACTGTATTTTACAAAAATATCATTCATAGCCACTTACATGTGCTCACCTGTCAAAGTTTTTTTCCCAGTTGTCTTAGACTCCATTCCCATCCTGGATTGCCATGCTCCCAAACCACCAGTTCCCCACTAAAGCCAACCAACAGAAAGTAGAGTGCATCAGTCACATGCTCATCTGTCGATTGTCCCACTGCTCCCTTGCAACTAGGAGGAACCTGGGGGAAAAAACAAACATTAAAATCCATTTCTGTGGCACAATACCTGGTGTTCACCAGCACAGTCTCCCAGCTCTCTCCCAAACCTTAATCACACTCACTGGGTAAAAAGATGCTAGCTGCGAAAACCCCCCAGCTGCAGTTCAGTTCAACTATCAAACTGTGGGATCCACATAAGGAACACCCAGATGCAGTTCAGTAGAGCTCCCATGCTACCTAACTGTAATCCCCCCGAGTTACAAAATAAAATACCTCCCAAACACAAACAGCAGCTGAACTGTGGGAGCCTCTTACACTATGAACTCTTACTAACTTAATGCCAACAGCCGCTTGCGCCACTCTCTCTGACTCTCTCTCTCTCTCTCTCAGAAGAAACTCTCACAGGTCCCACTGTACTGTTAAAAAAAATTAACAAAAAAAACACAAAAATTACAGCAAGTGTGTGTGTGTGTGTGTGTGTGTGTGTGTTTGGGGTTGGGATGCGTGTCTGCTGTATGTGTGGGATGGAACAGAGTTTGGGGGACAACTTTGACCTGCAGGTCCAGAGAACTTGAGAACTATTTTTTCTGATGGAGCAATAAAATCAATAAAAATAATTTAAAAACAACAAAAAAGTATTTTTATTTATTTTTCTTGCTCACCAAAAAAAAGGGAACATTGTATAATTACAATAAACCACTCCAGGGTGTGGGTTGCATTGGGATTTACCCACACCTGGTGTGATTTATTCATTCGCCCTGCGGCCTCATGACCAAACCACACCAGGCATGGGTAAATCCCAGCATAACCCACACCCTGTTGTGGTTTATTACTTAATTTTACGATCTCTTACCTTCTCTAAAATTCATTGTTGTTGCTGTTTTTTTATATATCTGCCTCCTTGCATACAGTAGAAGAACTGAAATGCATGCTACTGTATAGTTTATATCCACCCTTGTTTTGTTTCAAATCCTGGATGGATTCTTATTGCATTCTTCCTGGACAGTAAAGACACCCCCAAACAGTGCAACCACTCATGATACAATAGTCTCCTTTACTCCCACCGCATAATGAGTTGTTAGACTGTGCTTGAGGTGTTTCTAAGTTTAGGAAAGATGCAATGGGAGCTGATCAAGGAATGTTAACAGACATGTTTTTGTAAGGTAACACCAGTATGGTGGGCAATCTGTTTTTCACTTTTTAAGAGACGAAAACAATCAGAATCACACAACCAGCCACAGTAGCAGTCTCTACAGAATGTGAACAATCATAAAAAATGTTTTTTTGAACTAGGGTCACATTGAGGCCTAAGTGTCCCTTTAACAGTCAAAGATGAAACAAGTGATTACCCACATCATAACAATTCCTCCTGTCCATTTGTTAGTGGAGTAGAAGACTTATTATTATTTTAACTTGTTGATCCTTCTGTCATAAAATTCTTCTCTCTGTCTCAGTTTTGTTGGCATCTTCACCCTCTACTCCCTTGTCGAGATCTTTTTATTTTTCCTTTCTGTTATCCAGCTTGTTGTATATGTTCTTGGATTCATCTAAAAAAATGAAATAGTCATTGTGGTATTGTATTATCAGATTCCAGTGAGTCCCCATCATTAGCTGCAGTGATTCTATTCACTGGCTGTGATTTGATTCTGTTATTTCTGGAGTGAGAACATCTAGGTCAGATGCCTCTACTCCTCAGATCTTGATGGATGCTCCCCTCTAAGAATAGAACCCTTTGATAGTCTAACTCATCCCTTTCAAATTCATAATGTTTATACATGCAATTGCAATCTCATAATTTAAAACCTTGAACATCAGTTCTCCATGTAGTTTTTCAAAATTTACATGATTTTTAAAATCCTTGAATTCAGCCTGAACTTTTCTTAGCTCTTGTTGAGTTTTCTCATATGCATGTTTTTCCTCTTTAATTAAAATTATGAGCAATTTTGGAAAGCTTTCATTAAGAGACTTTTCTAATTATTCCTTATATTAAGATTCTTTATGCCATCAGTTTATTATTTATCTGGAGTCCTCTAGGAGTGCTTCCTTGTTCTAAATATCAAAACAAAAAATCCGTCTCCCAAAACCCGCAACACTGCAAAGTACAAGGTAATATTGCAAAAGGCAGAACACTTTAATTGTTTCAGAAAAAAAAGTTACTACATGTCCAGCACTACTCCAGCAGCAACAAAGTGTTTCAAATGCTCAAAAGTGCTTTGTCAAGAGTGAACATTGCCCCCAGTGCATCCACTTACATACTGAATAGATATAAATGAGCAAGAAAATTCTATTGTGTAATTAACCCTTAAAAAGACTCACTATGTACAGCATATTTAACAATAATACAACATGTACAAAAGCCATAAAGCTAAATCACCAAACTGTGCAAAAAGGCAGTAGTAAGGCTCAAATTCACTATATAATTTGTCCCTATTCATAAACATTCTGCAATAAATGTCCTTAATGAATCTGAGGCAAAGTTTCCACAGAAAGTGATATGATGCGCTGTACCATGCACCAGTTCTCTGAAGTGGGCAATTCAGAAGTGTGCCTGAAAGAAGGCTGAAAAATACATATATACAAAAGACGGCTCATTAAATACACTTTTTTTTGAATATGTGCACATTATCTCATACGAAATATTGCAAGAGTACAGATACAATTACTATGAAATCCAGCATATGGACAAAAGTTATTATAATGTCTCAGAGTAGCAATAGTGCAATGCCTAACTTTATATTAAACAACAAGGAGGCAAGAATAGTTCTTAATACTGTAATGCAAGAAAAACAGAGAATGTATGGGGAGGACATTCATTTTAAAAATGGTACCAACCAAAATTTCTCCTTCTGTTCTCTGCTTTTCATTGTTCCCTGTTTATATTGCCACATACTTTCTTGTTGCAATATCTTAGTGTCCATCTCCCCACTTCTAGGTCCAAATTACATTTTTTCAGTACCCATCAATATATAATCATGGCCCAAACCTTTTCCCATCACATGACTAGGTAAGGCATTTGTATCTTTCTTATTCCAACATGGCCCCAGTGAGAAGAGGATTTCAGCAAGGGTCAATTTTAGGCACTTTGCTGTTCCTTATCTATCTAAATGAACTCCCAAACCATATACTGCATAAGACTATATGCAGATGACACTGTACTGGTAGCAGAGGGGAATGATATTCAAGAAGCTGAACACAGATTACAAACTGACTATAACATCCTACAAAAGTGGTTTATATCCTCCATACTGACTTTAAATGTTAAAAAAAAAATCAGTGTTTTTCCTCTCACCCCAAAATAACAAATCTGGAAAAACAAGCAAGTTAGAAATAAAAACATTGAATGGTCTGGTTCTCACACAGGTTTCTGCCTACAAATACTTAAGAATTCAAACTGACCAATGCCTCTCTTTTGAACAACACATTGATCAATTAACTAGGAAAATAAATATAAGGATAGGTGCCCTAAGATGTGTGTCCAATTGCTTGACACTCACTTAATAGTGGCAAACCAACTAATAATTCCAACTTTTGATTACGGGAGTCCTGTTTTTAGCCATGCTAACAAAAAAAGCACTACAAAAACTAGATACCACTTACCACACACTTGCCAGTTTTATATTAATATGTGAATATAATACTCATCACTGTCAGTTATGTCTAATACTAGACTGGAATCCACTGGAAACAAAAAGGAAAAGTACATGGACAACCCTATTGTTTCAAATTCTCAAAAATGGTAAACCCTTGGGACTTATTGACAAACTCTATTGGCCAAATCAAATAATTTTCATTTGAGAAATAATACTAGGGAATAAGTGGAGACAAAGATAAAAACTAATTATGAGAAAATGACATTCAAATACAATGCAGCAATACCTGGAACACTCTACCATTTCATATGCATATGTTAGACAAGTCAGTGACCGCATTTAAGTCTGCATTAACTATGTAATTTTAAACTTTGCATCTATCAAAAATATGTCTAGATTAGTTTGCACTCCTAAATCTTATATCAGCTGTTGTATGATGTAAATGTTTAATATGAAACACGTAAAAAAAGTTTTCTTTCTGAAACATCTACAGGAATGCCTTGTAAACAGAGTATTTATCACGCTAATGATGCAATTTGTATGCTCAAATTAAGCCTGTATCAATAAAAATATTTTACTACTGCTACTTATTGACAATGGCAAAAAGATATTCTTCTATGCAGATTTTTAGTTTCCTCCAAGTTTTTCCCACATAGAAACTACCACAGGAACAAGTTGCTAAATACAGTATATCACATTATCTGTATTACATGTGATAAAGTCATGAATCCAGTACACCTTATAAGTTTCAGTACTTGAGAAAGTGCCACTTTTAACCATCACTCTGCCAAACTTTCAGTGGCCACATGAATGATTGCCTTTTGGGCACTGCTTGACCAGATCTGGGCATGCATTAACTTTCTAGTCTGAACTGATTATCGCATACTGCCTTTTGCACTATTACTGTACTTTGTACTCTGCAGTGTTGTGGGTTGTGGGAGCTGGATTTTTTGTTCTGAGTTCAGATATTTCTTGTTCTAAATATGACTCTTGTGTAGTCAGATTACACCGTTGTTAACTACATTGCAATGAATTTATTGTAGTCTAATACATTTCTGTTGCATAGTATATGTTAGGTCACACTGCATTCCTCATATTTGTAACAGTCTGTCTTTGTGAGTTAAGCAGCACTGTGCTATCTGCTTTGTATTTTCTAAAGGTCATCAACCTAGAGTTGAATTGATAAATTGATAATTCCTATACAAGTTCACTCTATAGAGCCAGTGTGCAGCTACATGTCAACATACTTCACAAAGCACATTAGTAAGCCACACAGATGTGAAAGGTGGGTTATATGTGTGTACAGTATGTAGTGACGGGTCATTTTAGTCAACTGGAGTATAGATCTACCTATTCTGTTGAATGTAGTGTTGCATTTACAAAGCATAGTTTCTGGGGTATTTTGAAATAGGGCATTCCCATACTCAAAGGCAGAGAGGAGGGCATGTGTGGCTAAGGCCAAAAGATCAAAAAGTTGTGGGTTCTAGCCCCACACTGGAAACTTGGATTAAATCCTCATACTGACACTGTAGTGAAGTATGGTGGGGGGACTACACTCCTGAGGTGCTGTATCTCAGATGAGACCTTAAACTGAGGTCCCTTCTGCCTGACCTGGCGGTTGTTCAGTTGGATGTTAAAGATCCTCTGACACTTCTTGAAAAGACTGGGGGAATTTTCTTGGTGTTCTGGCTAGATTCTCTCATTTACTAAAATAGCACATACAGCTAACCCTGATTTAATATGTCAGTTTGCATCTTTATCCATGCCCACCCCCACAGCCAAGGCTCAAAATAAGCAAAACTGCCTAGGCCTCCTTTCCTGGCCTACAAAAACTAGAAATGTATTTTCCTCAACAGCTAGGTAGTTCCTTAAGTGCTTAGTGGGTGTGCAGTTTTGGAGGCATCTTTTTCCATGATATGTAATATATGGTTATCATGGGATATGTGGTAGTCAAGCATAACCGCCAGGTGCAAGTAGTTCTGCAAACTCTTTATTGTAGTGCCATTTAGGCCTTGGGATTGCTCAAATTGCTAAAGTGGAGGGAAACATACTTCCTGCAGGTACCAAAATAAAAAAATCTCAATCAGTCTCTCTCACTTACTTTCTTTCTCTCTGCTGTGGAGCTGTACTTGAGCTAGCCCCCCAAAAAAAAAAAGAACGACAAAACCCTAATTGGTTCATTGGCCTGTCTCTGTGCTGTTTGTTGCCACTTTGAATGTAGTGCCACTGTGCTGCAGGTATGTCAGTTCCCAGACATGTATATCATGGCCATCCCCCTACTTCATCATACTATAGTTTCCCACTCAGCAACCAGTTATTCTCCTGCTTTCCAGGTAAATATCCAGTTTAATTCTGAATGATAGTCTTGTTTTAGCCTTTACTATTTCCCCAGGTAGGTCATGCTATAATCCCAATTAGTAGAGTACCATTTTGCTGTATCTCCCTTGCCTGGTGTTCTTGTGCCTTAGTGATCAAATGCAGAATTCTAGATGACAATGAAAGCAGCAGGTGTGAACTCAAACAACCCACTGGGGCTTCCTTTCCCAGTTCTAGTACTGGGCTTCATGCAGCTGCTAATACAGTTGCTGCAGCTGTGCATTGTGCCACCACTGCTCTCCCTCCCCCAGTGACTTATCAGAAAGCACCAGCTGCTAGTCAGAA
This sequence comes from Neoceratodus forsteri, assembly GCA_016271365.2. Lineage (NCBI taxonomy): Eukaryota > Metazoa > Chordata > Ceratodontiformes > Ceratodontidae > Neoceratodus > Neoceratodus forsteri. Next base: position 1,273,073,012 of record CM057453.1, read on the forward strand.
TTAATCACCCTGGAAAAGTACTTCTACTGTAGTAAACTCACTTCTGCCTGAATCATGGGTCAGGCACTGAACTGCAAATTTCTGTATGTGTAGGAGGGGGGATGACAAAGGCTGCTGTATGCTGGTTCAGACATTGTTGCTAGTTGTACAGAAATACACAAGAGACACTCGCTGATGATGCACACTTTGGTATATTGAATAAAGATGGACATGTATGCCACATTATTCTTAAAGAAAACCTATAAGCCCCTCCTACCAATTTTCAGTCAGCCACAATAGCAAATCTGAATTTTCAGAGAAAAACACCTACAGCAGAGTTGACCAAATACCCTTCTATAGATTGAAGTTTAATGTTATGTTGTTGTAAGTCTTGCCACTATTTTGATTCTACACTAAAAATTGTCAGGAAAGTGCTTCAACAGATACCTTATGTTACAGATAATACATTTTGTTATGAGATACCCTTTGAGAGTTATTTCCCAGAGGCAAGTATTTTTAGTATACAAGAACAATCTATAACAGCAGATGACATTTTACTTGTATATACAGTACCTCTAGTTAGAAGATAGAGAAGTTTTGATTTCATACTAGCATGGAACAGAAAGTGCAGTTTCATCCAGAAAGCTGTCTTATGGTTTACTATCCTCATTATGCAATCAGATCATTTTAGAAACAGTAAAGTAATGACAAGTAATTCTAATGAATCATCTTCAGAAACAGCCACTATTATGCAATTGTGGTTGATAGAAAAGATGAATCTTGCTGCACATCTCTTTCCCACCTCCCTTTTCTGAGTTTTTCATAGATTTTTGTGCTCCCCTAGTGAATTATCAAGATTAGCATTTGTTCATGCACTGAAATACCCCATTCTGTTACCTTTGATCACATGACTGAAATGGTAAAAATAAAATAGATAACATAAGTGAAAAATTCAGTATGAGAGAGTATGTTAAAGAAGTGCAAAGCAGTTATGGAAATCACAGCTGCTGTATTATGCCAGTAACATAACCTCAGCAGCACTTTTTTGTTTTACTATGAGTGCTTTTTAGCTGAATCTCTTTTTCATTTTTTTTTCTGTGTTACTAATAATCCTACTACTACCATACTGATGCCGTGATAAGGGTACTGTTTGATTTGTATACCTTATTTCTTTTGTTTTCTTGTTTGCACGGGTTACAAGTGGCACGTTCAATCTCTTCTACACAATCAATAGTTAAAGCAACCTGAAGTAGTTTTACATGCTAAGGTCAGTTATGGAAGGGAATCACTTTTTTGGAAATGGATTTATCTTTTATGTTTAACATTTTTAGAAATTCCAGGCATTCTCTGAGTTCACTACCATTGCCACAAGAACAGGATCGACAATGTTACTAAGAACAAACATTTGTCAATGCCGAATGTTGTCTCGCTGGCATTGGCAATGGTAGTGCCGGAGTTAGAGATGCATAATAGGAATGGCAGTGAAGTATTGAAGTGACACCAACCCCAACCCCACCCTGTAGAGACTGACATGCATTGGGGTGTGCCTTTGGGTCGTCAGCTATAACGCTCATGCCATTGTACCTCACCCTACCCTGTAGACACTGACAAGTGTTGTGGTGTGCTTTGGGGTCTTTGGGCATTATACTTACCCCATTCCATAAGGAAATACACTGAGGCGGGTGCAGTATAGTAGAATGGGGTGAACTTTGTGGCTGAACAGTGCAAGGCACACCACGATGCATGTCACTGGCTGCAGGGTGGGAGTGGGGGTGGAATGGCATGAGCATTACAGCTGATGATCACAAGTCACACCCCTGACGCCTGTCAGTCTCTACAGGGTGGGGTGCTACAGTTGGAAACCCTAACACCATAGGCGTGTGTTGGTATTTTCACTCCAGATTTTCAACATGGTCTTTTTGTGAGCCCACCCCATGAAAAGCGGCACAATCAGTTTGTTAGCTGAAAGGTGGTTTTGCACAGCGGCTATGCCATTTGGCGACACAGGGATGAAAACACATTTTGGGCAGGATGTGGAAAATGACAACTTTATTGTTCATGAAGAGGCATAACAAAATGGCAACATTGAAAACCTGGAGTGAAAATATGAAAAATTGGTGAAGTCATGAGCATGCATAGAAACTGCGCAACACACACCCATAACCCAATTATTTTTGGAAGTTTTTTAGCCACATTTTTAACATAGGCATTTTGGGACTCCCCTCATGAACAGTGGCTCTGTGATTTTGTTAATCTGTCCCAAAAGTCGATTTCCCACAGCGACCACGCCATTGTGCACCACAGGTGCGGAAACACATTTTGGGCATGATGTGAAAAATGACAGCAGTACTGTTCATAAGGAGGTGTGAAAAAATGGCAGTGTTGAAAATCTGTCATGGAAATATTGCAGACTTGCGAAGTTACAAGGGTGCGTGGAAACTGCACAATGCATGCTTGTAACACAGTCATTTTATGGACTTTCAGCACCAAATTTTCAACATAGACATTTTAGGACCTCTGCTCATGAACAGTGTCACCGTCATTTCCTCAAACTGTCCCAAAAACTGATTTCGCACAGCAACTGAGCTATTCTGCGCCGGACGCGTAAAAACACATTTTGGCCAGGATATGTAAAATGACAGCTGCACTGTTCATCGGCAGGTGTGGAAAAATGGCAATTTTGAAAATCTGGAGTGAAAATATTACAAATTCACGAAGTTATGAGCATGCGTAGAAACAGCACAATGCACGAGTGTAAAACAGCCAATTTGGGGATTTTTTCACCAAATTTGCAACATAGGCTTTTTGAGAGCCCCCCTCATGAAGAGTGGCACTGTCATTTCATTACTCAGTCCCGAAAGGTGATTCCGTGCAGTGACTGCAAAATCACCTTTTGGGACCGAATAACGCCATGACAGTGACTGAATTAATGAGGAGGGGTCCTAATAACCCCATGTTGAAACTTTGGTAAAAAAATCCCCCAAAAATTCCAGAGATATGCATCAAGGTTGAAAAAACCCTATTTATGCCATTATACAGCTTACCGGCATTTCTTCAGTTTGCGGTCGGCTTTGAAGAGTGCAGACGTGTTCCCGGTCCACCGAAGATCATCGCACTGGACTCTGGAGGTAAGTATGGGGTGAGGGTGTGTGGGGATGCAGAGTGCGCAGTGGGTGGGCACGGGTTGTGGGAGGGGGCAGGGAGACCGCGAGAGACCATTTTCTTTTTTTACAGGTTACAAAAAAAAAAAAATCGCAGGATGGTTTTTATTTTTCAGGGGATTTGGCAAGCTAATGTGGGATCCCAGCATGCCACCTAGGTGTGTTGAGGGGATGCTGTAGCCGATGGGAGATTGGGCATCCCCGTTGGCACACAACTAAAGCGGGGGGCAAGAGCAGGGGTTGGGCACCCCCTTGGCACATAACAAATGGGGGGGTGCATTATGCTGGCAGGGAGTGGGCTCCCCCATCGGCACATACATTGGAGCAGGGCATGCCGACAGGGGGAATGGGCACCCCCGAAGTCAGCATTATGGCAGGCAGTGTGCCGCCATGTTAAATTTGTTTTCTCACCAGGGAAAGCACGTCCGGACGTCCACTGCGTATGATGAGCTTTGCTTGCATTGCAGCAGACCTTTCCTTAGATATGCTCACCACAATATGTATACATGGTGTGGCGCCAGCATGCAGACTTATTGGGGAATGAGAGACGCACCTACTGATGTGTGCCCTGCATTCGCCCAACAGTGACCGCACCTCCAAATCTGCACTACCGCAAGATGTTGGGTGCGCAAGCGTGCTAACATAAAAATGACAATAAATGTTACTTCTTTTAACTCAGATTTTTGATCTACATGTTTCCATTTTTCTGTTTGATATTTCTGAGAGGGAAACATGAAAGTAAAATATGACTCACTCCAGGATGGGCCTGATCATAGTTAATTTAAAAATTACTGGAGGGTGATATCAACTTAAAACCAGTTGCTGTCATACTCCATAATACACTACCTGTTTGTGACATCGCAAATAAATTATGGAAGTTAGCAATGCAAGCCACTCCTCCATTCTTACCAGAACATCTCTTTTAATCATTAGTCATGAAAATAAATTAGTGGTGTCACAGACTAGGTCATTCCAAGAACTCAGGCTGTGATGGTTGTTACCAGTTTTACAACCCCTCAGATGCCTGAAAGGGTTACCTTGCAGTGCTGCCACCACTCACTGTAACCTCACTTGTGGTATCTCTAGGTCTGAATCCCACCATAACTACTGTTCACACACAGTGCCATGATCCTTATCAAAAGGCAAATGACCCACCCTTCTGTTACAGCTGAAAAGACTTTTGCTTTAGATATGGTAACTGTAGCCTGCCTCTTGAAGACAGATTACAGCCTTATCAATTGACCCTGTTTATCTATACCTGAAATGATTCAGTCACAGAAAGCATGAACTACGTAAGAATAATATTTATTACTCCCCATTATTTAACTGTGTTACAGGATAATACACACTAAAGACTATGGAGAATACAGAATTTTCACATAAATAAAAATATACATTTGAAAAGATAGAAGGCACACAGAAGAATCTAATTCACAGCTATCTAAATTCTAAGATGAGCAGAAGAATAACCTTAACTAGTGATTTATGGCAGACTCGAATCCTTAATGTTGCTTGTTCAGAATCCTGAATTACAACTGACTTCTAAGGTCCAAACTCACACAGCTACCTCTGGCTAGCTGGCCCAGCTCATTGCATCATTGTACATGTCTCTCTGACATTACAGGTTCAATTATTTCTTTGTTTCCTGTGGACCATCCTTCTTGAAAACTAGTCCAAACTGTATTTGTTATTTCTAGCTTGGTTATGCAGATTCTAGACTCAGTCCTTTTGTTCTCCAGTCTGGCTCAGTCCATGGGGGTTCCATCTCCTGTGTCTGGGCCTTGTTTATACTCAAAACATAGCCTTTGATAATAGAAACAATTCAGCCCTTTGAAGTTTAAGTAGAACAAAGAAACTGTTTCTAGACCAGAAACTGTAGCTGTCCCCATCTAGCCGGTATGAGAATCCAGGAGTGTAATATCAAAGTCACACCTCTCCCTCCTCAGCTGAAATACCTACAGAGGTCAAGATGATAATCAAACAAAAAATTAAACAAAAACCACAACACGCACATCAAAAATATATTGCAAATTATTACATCTCCATCCCATGGAAAAATGACAACATATTCTTTAGCAGCCCTTAATGCTTGTTTTTCATGGTATCAGGTTTGCTGTGCCTGCTGTGCTCTCAGTTTTCTCTAACAAGTCCCTAATTCATTGAAGCACCTCCCTTTCTTTATTGGGCCCACTAATTATTGTCTAGTCAAACCATCAGCATTGCCATGATGTAATCCACTGTGGTTCCTGATGTCCGTATTATAGGACTGCAGCACCCAGCTCTATCATAATAATTTGGAATTTTGCCCACTGATCATATGGAGCTATGTGAGCTGGTTGTGGTCAATGACCAGTGTGAACTTCCTCTCATACAAATGTGGATGCAGCATGTGCAGAGCCCAGACTTTACCCAGACACTCTTTCTTGATTGTAGCATAGGCATCCTCTCTGGGCATCAGCTTCCTGCTCAGGGACATGACCAGATGTTTCTCCCCTGTGCCCATGATCTAACTCAGAACTTCACTGAGCCCACAGTCAGATGCATCCATGCATACAATAAACCTAAGATAATAGTCAGGGCTTATGACCACAGGTGGCTGACACAGTACATCCTTCAATTGGTGGAAAACTGTTTCCTAGTGCTCTGACCACTGAACTTTTTCCTGTTTTTCTTCCTTGAGAAATCAGACAGGGGTTTGGCCATGCTTTTGAAATTTAGGACAAACATTCAATAGTACTCTGCCATCCCTAGAAAGGCCCAACCTTTTCTTTTGGTTGTGGACATGACCCATCCATTTATGGCCTCAATTATTACTGGATCAGGCCAGATGTACCCAGTCCCCACCCTGTGCTCATGGTGTGACACCGCTGACATTCCTATTTGGTACTTATCCACCTTGACTGTCAGCCCTGTAGCCTTCAATTGGCAGAACACCTCAATCACATGCCTGACATGATCATCCCATGCCTGACTGCATATGGCAATGTCATCCATGTATGCCAGAGTAAAGTTTCCTGCCCCAGACAGAATGCAATTCCCAAGCTGTTGAAAGGTCACTGGCACATTCTTCATCCTGATTGGCATTACTTAAAAGTTAAATAGATCAGATGGAGTGATGAAGGCTGACCCTTCTCTGGCTTCAATCAATCAATCAATCAAAATGTTTATTTATCCAGGTGAACATCGTTGAGCAAGCTCATTTACAAGATGAACCTGGTTAGCTCTGGGTCAAACGGTACAATGCATACAGAGATATTTTCAATACAGCCAAATAACACAAGTAAAAAAACAATTAATGCAAGTAAGTACTCAAAGTTACATCAGTCTTATCAGTTCAGAATGCTTCTGTAGTATTTAAGGAGGACATAAGATGAGGCTTAGTAGGAACTTCAGTAGGGAGAAGTGATCGGCTGCTCATGTAGGGAGCTGACGCAAGCACAGAATTTTAAAAGTAAAGTAATCACACGGTATCCCTAGATGTAACACTCTAAACAGAAGGATAAGGGTCTTAACAGTCAAGGAGAAAAGTAATTGCAGCTCTTTTTTGGCAAACTTCAGCATTGAAATCAGATTTATGCTTGGTTTAGAACGGACACAGAAGCAGACTGCAGGAACCAGTAGGAAGCCAACACCAAAGAGCACTCACATTCCAAATGAATGGCTGCTAATGCCTTGCTTTGCTAATGGAGAGTCCAAGCTTAGGTTCTCACGTGGCAGTAGAGGCAATGCCGACCACCCAGTGCTTGGGTTTCCCCCGCGTATGGGCAGGGAGCCCGTGGAGAGCATATCCTTCGCAGGGGATGGAAGAAGGCATCGGTATTAAGTACTGGGCCATGGACAATGGAACATCTGAACCAGAGGGAGGACCAAAACAGCAGGACAACAGAGCTGAGTATTCCTTGATGCCTAAAGACTGGCCCAACCACAGAAATTCAGAAAGGAGTGTAATTAAACAGACTCCCAACTCTTGACACTCTAAACAGGAAAAAATAGAGGTCATAACTGTTAGACAATAAGTAAGTGCAGCTCTTTTTTGTGAAAGTTTTAGACAGAAGATCAGACTTTAGCTTAGTATTGTGGGAGACACAGGAGCAGACTGCAGGAGCCAGTCAGATGCCAGAGCAGAAAAGCAGTCACATTTAGATTGGGTATCAGCAATGATACACCTCACTAGTAAGGAGTCTGGTCTGGGTGTCTCAGGTGGCAGCTGTGGAAGTGACAACCACCCTGTATCCGCATTTCTCCCACCTGAGGGGCAGGGAGCCCCTGAAGGGCTAGTCTATGGCAGGGAAGAGAGTTAGGGGACAAAGGAAGGAGATAGTAAGAGTGGAATGCAGTGAAAAAGGAATACGAAGAGGAAATAGGGCAGTTAAATGGTACAGGGTAGGGGAATAAGAGCCACAGATTAAGCAATATCTAAAAGACAGCAGGGTGAGTAAGGCGTAGCAGCCACAAAAGCCATGACGAGGTAATAACCCTACAGGGATTTCTAGAGGGGAAAAACATTTAAGGCATAAGATGCTTACAGAGTTAAGGTCTCCAAAGGTTACAAGTGATCATAAATTCAACTACTCACAAAGGGCAGCATCCTGATGCTTCGGACTAAAATTAGGGGCTGGGGTAGCAATTGCATGACTCACACACATGACAAACATATAGAAATTTAAGGCATAGGACGCTCACAGAGTTAAGGTCACTAAAGGTTACAAGCAATCATAAATTCAACTACGCACAGAGGGCAGCAGCCTGATGCTTCAGACTAAAATTAGGGGTTGGGGTAGCAATTGCATGGCTCACACACATATCGAATATATAGAGATTTAAAGGCATTCATACTGCAGAGGCAGCTTAATTTTAATAATTTTTGTACTTTGTTCCACAATGTTGGCAACAGGAAACTAATGGCCAGTCTGCCATAGTGAGAGGAAGCCTTGGGGATACATAATGTGATGTAGGATGCGCTTCTTAGGGCATACGTCCCTGACTCACTTAGTGGGAGACAGTCTATTATTTAGTGTGGAAGCCACTTCAAGAAGGCTCTATAAGTCCAAAGGACTACATTTCTATTATGCCTAAACATAAGAGAGGACCACCCTATGGCTTTGTACAAGGAACAATGATGGGTAGAGATGGGGAGACCAGTAATAAACCGGATGGCCTTGTGGTAAAGTGTATCCAACGTTGCAAGCGAGGCTTTGGGACATTGACTATAAAGGAAATCTTCATAATCGATCAGCAAAAGAAAAGTAGTTTGGACAAGGCATGCTTTTGTATCTCTAGTAAGAAACTGATTAATTCTAAAGAATAGCCCCAGCCTCTGCCTTAACTTCTTTACAAGGTCCTCGACATGCTCAGTGAATGATAGATTATGGTCTAACCACACACCTAGGTATTTAACTTTGAGACAAACTCCAGTTTCTCTCCAAGAATTGTGGTAATCTGAGGTAGTGCTCCAGAGCTGGCAAGATTCATCACACTGCTATAGGGCAAGAACAGCATTGCTTTTGTTTTTTTAGCATTTAGAAGAAGTTTTTTTTATGGAGGAGCAGGTCCTGGAACTGGTTAAATTCCTCCTGGAGGTCAGCACAAATGGCTTCAGGTGTCGGACGACTTATGTAGACAACAATGTCATCAACAAACAGGTGTATGTTGGCCTTGTTAATACTCTCATCAATGTTATTATCATAGATAGTTAATAGTAAGGGACCAAGTATGGATCCTTGAGGTACTTCCCTCAGTAGAGGTTTGAGTGGGGATAGCTCGTCCTCAGCCTCAATTTGTTGACACCGTCCTACAAGGTACTCAGTAAACCAATGCAAAGAAACTGAGTCCAGGCCTATACTCTTCAGAGAAGAGAGAAACAGGCTATGATCCACTGTATCAAGAGCCTTACTAAGGTCTAGAAATACAGCACAGACAAAGTTTCTGCTGTCTGGGTCTCGGTACCAATCATTTGTTACTTTGCCAAGGGCCGAAATAGTGCTGTGTTTAGTTCTAAAGCCAGATTGCATAGGGTTTAGTAGGTTATTGGATTCGAGGTAGTCTCTTAGTTGGTTGCTGACAATCTTTTTCAGAAGTTTCGACAAAGTTGGGAGGAGGTAAATTGGTCTATAATTGTTAAGGTCACAGAGATCCCCTGATTTAAACAAGGGGATGACATGAGCAATTTTCCAGATCTGGGGAATACGCCCTTGAGACAATGATAAGTTAAATAAGTGGGTGATAGGAACAGCTAGGACATGATAGGTGATTTTAAGGAAATAAGGATCCAAACAATCAACACCAGCAGTTTTCTTAATATCCAATTGGAGCATGAGGTCTTCAACCTCTTTCAGAGAGATCGGGTGGAACGAGAAGCCAGGTACCGGGACAGAAGAGTCTGAGCATGGGACACTTAATTGGGAGCGGACCGAGCATGCAGGGGAATTGTTGAAAGCAAGACCAGCTGTGGCAAAATGATTGTTAAATGCATCTAGGTTTCCCGGTTTATCATTGATAGTAGTACTCCCAGTTGTAATCTTAGGTGGCAAGGAATTACCAGGCATATATCCGGACATGTCCTTGATTGTCCTGCAGAATTTGGTGGAGTACTTTGCTGCACAATCCAATTCGGTAAGATAAAATGCTGCCTTAGCATCCCGACCATTTTCTTACAAGCATTGCATGCCCTTCTGAATTGACACCAGTCTGAGTCAAGCTTAGTCCAGCGAGCTTTTTTCCATAACTTATCCTTACCAAGCAATGCAGCTTTCAGCTTGTCAGAGAACCCACGACATGTTTTGTTTTTTACCAAAAGTTTTACCATAGGGGCATACATATTTAGGGCCCCAACAAGTATATCATGGAAAATATCATATGCTGAGTTAACCGTGTTAACAGTTACAGTCACAGTTAGAAGCTAGTCAGTCTGACTTTGATTTGCCTGTTTGAAGCTGAGAACCTTGCTACACTGCAAAGAACAAACTATAACTCCATTTAGGACCTGGAAATCTGGTAAGGCATAATACTTGTTAAGAAGGGGAGCTACGCTTTCTACAAAAAGTTTCATTTTTTTTTCCTTATTGGCATTAAGCAGACAATAGCAGGATTCCATTAAAAATGTAGTAATTTTACAACCAGAGGGAGTGAGATACAACTGAATTTGCTTGATTGTTGGGGTTGAGACCTAGGATTTGGAAGGATATTTTTGCAACATTTTAAGTGTCCTGCTGGCTGAGGAGTGAGTTAATTTGTATCCCTGGACTCAGTAGAGTGGTTTGTGCAGGAGCCGTGGTCTAGTAAATTGTGGTGTTAGTTGAGTTACTATAAAGGGCAATACTCACCAGGGTGGTGGAGCAGTTGTGTATTTGATTGTTTCTAACAGTCACCAGTGGCTGTGGACTACCCACCACCTACCCCACACCCTGCCCCCCAGGCGTGGCATTTCTTATAGCCACAGTTCTGACATCACTTCCTCAACAGGTCTTGGGGCAGAACTGTCATATCCTAATAACCAGCACAGTGCAAAAGGGTGGTACACACCACAAATAATAAAAAAAATTATATATTGTATATTATAAGGGAGAGGGACATGTGGGGAGTGGTGCAATGCACTGGCTGTGGGGCAGCAGTTTTCTGGGAGACATTCTGGAAACTGCATTGCTGTCCTATTTGCAGGCAACTGTCAGCTCTGAGGGAGGAGGTTGCCCACCTCCATGCTGAACTAGCAAGAACTAAGGAGGCCTCCCCCTTCCAAAGAGCACCACTGCCACAACCACTGCCTCAGAGGTTGCCAAGTATGAAGAGCAGTTGGACCACAGTGGGTTCTGGGAGGGTGCAGGTGGTGGACCAGAGGTGAAGCCCCCTAGTTGTACCTCTACACAAATCATATGCCATTCTGGCAGAACAAGGTTTCTCTATGATGGCACCCTCAGTGGACACCCAGAAGAATGCTGAGGACATCCATAAGGGAGACCCACAAAAGGGTGGCAAGGGACACCACAGGGGAAGGAAACAGCTTCTGATAGGTGACTCTATTGTTGGGGGGTAAACCTGGGAAAGGGAGAGGAGAAGGAAGTAAGGTGCCTGCCTGCCTGGTGCCATGGCTTGGAGGGACAGGAAGTGAATCCTCAGGATTGCAGAAGCAGCATCACAGGAGAGGGAACTAGATATCATAGTCCACCTTGGGACAAATGACCTAGCTAGACATGGGATCAGTGCAGTGCAGAATGAATTTGTGGAGTTGGGGAGGGGCCTCAGATGGGTAGCAAGCATGGTAACCTTCTCAGAGGTGCTACCAGTCCATGGCAGGAGTGAGGCTAGGGTACTGCACACCATGCAGTTTAATGAATGGTTGGAAAACTGGTGCAGAGCACATGGCTTTGGCTACATTGGGGACTGGGGGGCCACCTGGAGAGATAAAGGTCTATACTGCATGATGGTCTGCATCTGTCCATGAAGGGAACCAAGCTCCTAGGTGATAGGTTTAAATGCTTCCTTGGCAAGCTTTTAAACTAGCCAAGGGGGGAGGCACTGATAAAAGGCAGGAAATTTCAAGCCTCCCCCCACAAAACATGGCAGGTAGTAAGGTAAACACTGAGGTACAGAGCTCAACACAGGGCAGGACAGGGGTAAATGGAAAAATAGACAAGGACGATAAGAGCAGGGATGGGGAAAAATGGATAAAGCCAACATTAAATGGAGGGCAATGAGTACCAATGCCCATAGTCTGGGAAACAAGCTTCCTGAGCTAGTAGCCCTGATGGAAAATGAACAATTGGATATTGTGGCAGTCACGGAAACATGGTACACCAAGAACCATGACTGGGATGTCAACATACCAGGGTACACAATCTACAGAAGGGACAGGGAAGGTAAAAGAGGAGGTGGAGTAGCTCTATACATAAGAGAAGGGATCAAAGCTACAGAACTAAAAAGTAAAGGGGGAGGACAAGAGGCTCTGGGTCACCTTGGAGACAGGGAATGGAATCACAATCCACACAGGGGTTGTATACAGACCCTCATCTCAAGAGGAGGAAATGGACAACAAAATGATAGAGGACATTCTCAAAATGGCTGAAAAAGAAGAGATAATGTTGATGGGGGACCTGAATATGCCAGATGTTAACTGGATAACATGTACTGCAGCCACATCCAAGAGCAGGGTCATTCTCAATGCCCTGCAGGAGGCAAGCCTTAGACAGCTAGTGTGGGAACCCACTCGGAAGGAAGCAATACTAGACCTGGTACTCTCAAATGGAGAAAGGATCACAAATATAGAAGTCAGTAGGCATCTGGGAACAAGCGACCACTGCACAGTGTGCTTCACAATGAGCACAACCATGGAGATAAGCCAAACAAAAACAAGGATACTGGACTTTAGAAGGGCTGACTTTGGCAAAATGGGTGAATACCTGAAAAATGCACTAGCAAATGACCAAAAAGGAGGGGTGGAAGAACAATGGAGAAAAATCAAAACTGCCATCATAGAGGCAACAAGCCTTTGTGTGAAACAAATAAAGAAAACAAAGCAGAGTAAAAAAAACACTATGGTTCTCAAAAGAGGTGGCAGGGAAGGTTAAGGAAAAAAGGCTGCATTCAAAAAGTATAAGGAATTACAGAAGAAGCATGACAGGGAACTGTATTAATTAAAGCAGAAAGAAGTGGGGAAGGCAGTCAGACTAGCAAAGGCCCAAACCGAGGAAAAATAGCCAACTCAGTTAAGAAGGGGGATAAAACCTTTTATAGGTACATTAGGGAGCATATAAAGGTTAAGGGAGGGATAGTGAAGATTAATAAAGGAGAGGGGAGGTGGGCAGAGGGAGACAGTGAAAAGGCAGAGATACTGAATGAGTACTTTGCTCAGTATTCACAAAGAAGATGAGGAGGAGTTACCTAAACTAGACAATAGAAGCACTCTGGATAGGGGGTTGATACCAGTCCATTCACAGAAGAAAGAGTCCTGAAAGAACTCCTAAAACTCAAGGTGGACAAAGCAATGGGGCCTGACGGGATTCACCCCAGAATCCTAAAAGAACTAAGAGAGGACCTAGTGACACCACTGACCACACTTTTTAACAGATCATGGCAGGATGGGGCGGTACCTGAGGACTTGAGGAGGGCAGATATGATTCCCCTTCACAAAAGTGGGAGCAAAGCAGAAACAGGAAACTACAGACCTGTAAGTTTGACCTCAGTGGTAGGGAAAATGATGGAATCACTTCTGAAAGAAAGAATTGTTGAGTTCCTAGAGGCCCAGTGGGGCACAGGACCCAAAGCAGCATGGATTTACAGCAGGAAGGTCATGTCAGATGAATCTAATTGATTTCTTTGACTGGGTGACCAAAGTAATAGACCAGGGAGGGGCTGTGGATATGGCCTACCTAGACTTTAACAAGGCATTTGACACTGTCCCGCACAAAAGATTAATAATCAAGCTAGTCAGCCTTGGAGTGGGTCCCAGGGTGGTAGCCTGGGTAGCAAACTGGCTGCACAACAGGACACAGAAGGTAATAGTGAATGGAACACATTCCAAAGAAAGGGGGGTTACTAGTGGAGTACCTCAGGGCTCAGTACTGGGTCCAGTCCTCTTTAACATCTTTATAGGTGACATTGCAGAGGGTCTGGAAGGAAAGGTATTCTCTTTGCAGATGACACAAAGATCTGTAACAGAGCTGATACACAAGGGGGTAGAAAAGATGAGAAGGGACTTGGCAAGGTTGGAGGAATGGTCAGACATATGTCAACTTAGATTCAATGCAAAGAAGTGCAAATTAATGCACCTGGGAAACAAAAACCCAGGAGAAGAGTACACAATAGCAGGGGAGGTACTAACAACAACAAAAATGGAAAGGGAGCTGGGGGTAGTCATATCAGATGACCTAAAGGTGGGCAAGCAATGTGAAATGTCAGTAAGGAGAGCCAGGGTGATACTGGGATGCATAGGAAGGGGCATCACAAGTAGAAAAAGGGAAGTGGTTATCCCTCTGTACAGACAGTTGGTGAGACCCCATCTGGAGTACTGTGTGCAGTTTTGGAGACCTCATCTACGCAAGGACATAGACAGGATGGAAGCAGTCCAGAGGAGGGTAACTAAAATGGTGCAGGGTCTGCAGCAGAAACCATAAGAGAAGACTGAGAGAGCTTAATATGTATACTCTTGATGAAAAGGAGGGACAGGGACATGATAGAATGTTCAAGTACCTCAAGGGAATCAACAAAGTCCAGGAGGTAGCATCTTTCAGAAAAGAGATGTGTAAGAACAAGGGGCACAATTTAAAGATAGAGGGGGGATGGCTCAGGGGTAATGGGAGGAAATTTTTCACGGAGTGAGTGGTGGATACATGGAACAGCCTTCCTGAGGAGGTCATGGAGTCAAGTACAGTGGGGAAATTCAAGAATGCATGGGACAGACATAAGGCAGTCCTAGTGGGGGGTAGGAGAAAGTAAGCTGTTGGTTAACTAGGATCTGCAGCTTATCTGTTAGGTAGAAAAATGGGAAGACTAGGTGGGCCAAGCAGTCCTTATCTGCCGTCAAATTCTATGTTTGTATGTTTCTATAATAAGTGGGGTCTTTATTAATATGAGGTATAACACAAATGTGTATACCTTTCTAGTATCCATCACATTAAAGGAGAAAAAAATATATACAGTATTTAAAATGATGCAATTGGCCTAAGCCTGAGAACAGGAGTTGGGCACACAAAACAGTAGACCCCTGATACAAATAGCAAACAACATCACAGCAAAGCAGTGGCAGATCTTGATGTATATAGCCACATCTTGTTGCCTTTGTTGACCTGGCTTGCATCACCAAGACCTGGCTTGATGAGAACACGGGCCCTATTTTGGCTTCCGTGGTTCTGGCCGGGTTCTCGGTGATTCACCACCCGAGAGTGGACTGTAGGGGCAGGGGGTTTGCAATCTATTTTAGACAGGAACTGGATCTCAGGGAGGTGCCAGCTGGATGTACCAACTCCTTTGAGTGTATGGTGGGTGCAGGTGCAGGCTGCAGGATCCTTCTCATCTACTGTCCACCAGGGGATGGGAGGGAGTTCCTGAGAGAGGTTGCGGACTTCATCACTGAGATGGTATTGGAGTCCCCCAGATGGTTAATTCTGGGGGACTTCAATGGCTGGGTCGATGATGAACTGTCACTGTTTGGACAAAACCTCCTCCAATTGATGGATTCATTGGGCCTGATATGGGTTATTACCTCTGCAACTCACAAGGGAGGGCACTCATTGGACTTGATATTCCATCTGGGGATGGAGGTCTCTGATGTGGAGGTGGAGCCAATTGGTTGGTCCAACCATCACGCCCTGAGATTCAGTTTCGCAGTCCCCCGACAAAGACCTGCCACTAAGGAATTAGTACAATTCCATCCTTTGAGAGGAGTTACCTCAGAAGGCCTGAAGATGGAACTGGATAACTTGAGATTGCCAATGGATAGCACTGACCCAGGGCCCCTAGTGTTGGCTGGAGCCCTGGAGGTCATTGCTCCAACTCAAGTTCACCCCCTTATTCTTCACCCGGGGCCCCCTGGTTCACTGGCGAGATCCACGAGCTGAAGGGAGAGGGTAGAAGATTGGAAAGACGCTGGTGGACCACTCGCCTGGAGGTGGATAGGCTTAGATTGTTGGATCATTATAAGATCTACCAATCAGCAATTTCCCATATGAAGGCAGAATTCCTGTCCAGGGAAATTGCTACAGCGAGGAATAGGCTGGCCCAGCTCTTCCGGACTGTGGACAGACTGTGCAATCCAGCCTGTCTTCATGCTGGTTGAGTCTTGTCACAAATACAATGTAAGGAGTTTGCACAATTCTTCGCTGATAAGGTGTCTACCATCAGGGATGAGATCAACCAGCGTCTTCCCATTGGGCCTTGCATGGATCAACCAGGTGATACTGATACCCAGTTGACCTGGTTCACCTTTAGCCAACCAGCAGTCATGGATATAGTGAGGATTATCCAGACTTTGAGACCTACCTACTGTAGTTTGGATCCAGGCCCTACTCGCCTCCTAGTGGTGTGTGTAGAGGTTATCGGCCCAATCCTTACTGGGATAGTGGCAGTTTCATTGTAGAGAGAAATTTTTCCAGATCCCTTAAAGGAGGCAGTAGTTCACCCCCTTTTGAAAAAGCCCTCCCTTGGTCCCAACTGCCCAGCTAACTACATGCTGGTCTTGAACTTGCCCTTTGTAGGGAAAGTTATCGAGAAGGTGGTCGCTCTACAGCTGGAGGATCATTTGACCAGCCACAATATCTATGACGCTCTCCAGTCTGGCTTCAGAAAACAGCATAGTACTGAGACAGCCCTGGTGCAGGTACTAAATAATCTCTTGATGGTGAGAGATCGGAGGGCCTGGTCCATCTTGGTTCTCCTTGATCTTTCAGCAGCATTTGACACCGTGGATCATGGGATGATGCTCGAATGCCTGTGGTTTTTCTGTGGATTGAGGGGAGCAGTCCACAGCTGGTTTCGGTCTTTCCTGGAGGGCAGGTCTCAGAGAGTGGTGTCGGGGATTTATTCCTTGACTCCTCACTGCCTGCCCTGTGGGGTTACACAGGGCTCAGTGTTGTCCCCCACATTATTCGCGGTGTACATGCTTCCATTAGGGGACAATATAAGATGGTATGGTCTGAGTTTTCATTGCTATGCCAATGATTCTCAGCTGTACATGACTTTTGTGCCTGAACAGGAGTCTGACTCAGTTACGAGGTTTAATAACTGCCTACTGGAGATACAGAACTGGATGAGTACCAGTTGGCTTCGGTTGAATTCAGATGTAACAGAGGTACTGGTGGTGGATCCTGGGGTTAGGATGTCAGGGACATGGACGGGGAAGCCCTCAGGCTTATTTCTAGGAGGGTCCCGCTTATGACTTCTGACCAGGTGTGTAACCTAGGTGTTATTTTTGATGAGGCCCTGACCCTGAGGGTGCTGATGTTGGCAATAGTCAAATCTTCCTTCTTTCATCTAAGGAATATAGCCCGGGTGAAACATCTGGTTCTACCCGAAGACCTCCCTACCTTGGTCCACGCCTTAGTTACCAGTCATTTTGATTACTGCAATGCCTTCTATCTAGGGCTACTGGGAGTAGATATCCTCCACTTGCAGCTAGTACAGAACACACTAGCCAGGTTGTTGACTGGAGTCCTGAGGTCCAGTCATATAACACCTGCACTGCGTAAACTGCACTGGCTGCCTATACAGTGGCGGATCACTTTCAAGGTCACCTTGCTGACCTACAAAGCCCTACATGAGTTAGGACTTCACTATCTAAAAGAACTCCTGTCTTCTTACTGTCCTTCCCGCTCACTCCGATCCTCTGATGAGGGATTGCTAGAGATTTCCAGGGTAACTCTTAAGACATCTGGAGGGAGATCTTTTGCTTTTGTGGCACCTACCCTGTGGAATTCCCTACCTTGCCAGATAGGAGTTAGCCTGACTGTAGAAGGTTTTAAAAAATCCCTAAAAACCTTTTTGTTTCACCAAGCATTTTCAAATACTTAATGTATGTTTTTTCTGTAATGATATGTGTTTTAATGATACAGTTTGTTTGTTTGTTTGTTTATTCAAGGTAAAATCCAATTGAGTAGAAACTCATTCGCAATGGTAACCTGTACAAAAGTACAAAATACAGGTTAACACTCAACATGATAACTGCAATCAAACAACAAACATCAATACAAAAACATAAAAGAAAAGAGAATATCAATGACAATTACAAGGTTCCTGTATAGATATCAGGTGTCTTCTTTGATGGAATGTTGATAAGGGCTTACCAATCTTTTGCTTATATTCATGAGGAAGGCTATTCCAACATATCGAAATATAATTGCTAAATAAATATTGGGAACATTTTGATTTTACAAGGGGGACAACCATATCCGTAACAGATTGATTTCTCAATGTCAATTCAACACTTCTAAAGGAAAATCTATTCTTTAGATATAGTATATAGGGACGGAACCCAGACCACATTTATAAGCAAACAGCTGTTATTGGATCATTCTTCTCCTACTTAATGATAACCACCCATACAATTTGCAATGATGAGTAAGTTTTGGACACCTGAGAATCAGTCTGGCAAGACAATTAACTAGAACATCTAACTTTGTTATTCAATCCCTAGTGGCTCCATCATATAAAACGTCCCCATGATCGATTAAAGGGAAAATCTGCATCTTAGCTATCAGGTCCAATGTCATAGAATCTAAGCAATTTTTGTTCCGAAGCAGGAAACCCACCCACTTATTAACCTGGGAGATCAAATTATCCACATGCAAATTTCTGACCCATAATTATCTATCCAAAATCCCAAACATTTATATTGATTAACTAACTCTGACCCCTCCCCTGTAGTTATCCACAATTTCCAAAGTCAAGTCATCTTTCCATTTCATAGAAGACCCAAACAACATACATTTAGTTTTTGAAGAATTAAGTTTTAACTTCTAGTTGAGAAAGTACTTTTCCATATTGTTAAAACTTTCCTGCAGTGTATGTTGTATTACTGAAACTAATTCATCCGAACAGTATAAAATGGTGTCATCGGCATACAGGCGGTAACGAGAGGCCCCCACATAATGCCCAAGATCTTTCAGATATACTAAAAATGATAAAGGGCCCATAACTGATCCTTGGGGCACTCCTCTCTGTACCACCTGCATAGCTGACACAGTTCCATTTACAGCTGTTACCTGCCATCTGTCAGAAAGATAGGCGATAAACCAATCCAAAACTGAACGGCTCATCCCTACCTCGGACAGTCTCATAAGCAAATTCTGATGATCAACTGTGTTGACAGCCCTGGAGAGATCAACAAGAATTGCATCAGTATACCACTGGGCATCAATTGCCTTGCCAATCTCATCCAGGACCTCCGACACGGCCATCACAGTGCCATGAGACCTCCAAAAACCTGACTCATATGGATCCATTAGTTTTTCTCTTTCCAAGTACTCCATCAACTGTCTTGCCAACAGTTTCTCCAACACCTTACTAATCAGAGGTAATATAGATATAGGCCTATAGTTGGACAGTCGACCAGGATCACCCCCCTTAAAAATGAGGACAATTCTGGCTGACTTCCAACCTTCTGGGATACATTCCTCCTCTATCAAACGATTGAACAGGTAGGTTAATGGATCCAAAATGTGGTTTGCTGCATAGTTCAGCATCCTTGGAGACAAACCATCAGGGCCACTACCCCCAGAGACATTTAATTTCAACAAAATTTCTAACACCTCACCACTCCATACGGCATCAAAAACAAATTTAGAGTCCCCTTCCATACAACTTACAGGGTTAAAAAGAGGTTCACTAGGGCTATCAAAGAAATTGCCCGACTCTATAAAATAATCATTAAACCTATCAGCAAGTGGCAACTCTCTCCCAAAGGATTCCTCCCCAGATAAATTAACAGGTGTCTTCCCCTTTCTCTGTCCCTTTAATTCCCCTATAAGTCCCCAAAATTTCCCAGGTTTCCCTATTGATTCTTTGGTTTTGGCCTTGTAGTACTTATTTTTAGTCTCTCTTAGTGTGGCCACATACAGGTTTCTTGATTTCCTGTATTTTTGCCGATCACAAGTCTTTCCCGAAGCTCATGCCTGGGCCCAAGCTTTACTTTTAGCAAGCCTCAACTCAAAAAGTTTAGTGGCATACCATGGGGCAGAATTACCTTTTATTATGATACTATGTATTTTAAATTTATTGTTATGATTATTGTAAGGGTGCCCTAAGCTCAGGAAGGTGCCTTATATAAATAAATTTTACATTACATTTTACATTACATTACATTACTTAAACCAGAACAAACCTATTTGTGTAGATGGACTGAAAGATTTATGCCATCATTTAGGCCAGGGGATCTTAAGGCACTGAGTACATATATCTAAAAGGATTCTTTTTCAGCCAATATGGTGCCAACATTACCACCCCTTGGTCCCACAAAGGCATGTTCAATCCCACAAAAAAACAATCTGTGGTTTTGTCCATCACTCTGTTGTGAACGGTATGTACTTAAAGCACTCTTACCGTTCTCCAGACTGACAGAGCTCAAGTGTTCACATATCATTCTTTTGAATGGGTGGCTAGTCTTCGCATCCAACATGACTTGAATCTCTGTCTGCTGGTGGATGTAATCTCGAATCAAACAGTGGGCAAACAGCACAGATGCAGCTTGCATTTCTGCTTTCTGGTGTGTTCTGTGGTGGGTTTGTGCTGGAATTTTGTGCCTTGGTGTATGTGTTTTCCTATAGTACACCCAGCTGGAGGGTAGCTTCACATGAGTTGTGTGTCCACCATGTAATTAACATCATTCACCCTCCAGTTCATCAAGTAAGGACCCTCCCAAACCACCTGTAATTTATTCTGTCAGATGTCAGATGGGGATGAGTACCATCACTCATTACCTGAATTCAGAATCCAAGACTCTGGCCTCACAGTTGTACCACATCTTCTGTCTCTGTTGTGCAGTGGCTAGCTGTTCATGGGCAAACCCCAGGATCTCTTCAAGACATGACCTGAAATTCAGGATGTACTCCACAACAGATTCCCCTTGGAGAGCAAGCTCACCCTCCCATTCATCCCTTACCAGATCAAAGAGACTCCTTACACTATGGCCAAACAGGGGTTTGAAGGGTGAAAATCTTTGTAGAAACCTGAGGGACTTCCCATATGCAGATAAGAAATAGAGTGGGTACTTGTTCCACTCTCCCACATGCTGGCCAGGGAATGCCCATAACATAGTCTTAACAGGCACATTAAATTGTTTGAACAACTCATTAGTCTGTGGTTGGTATGGGGAGGCCCTGAGCTGCCTCAGCCCACACTTCTGGCAAAGACTAGCTATTACAGCAGACATGAAATTTGTGCTCTGGTCCAACAGAATCTCCTGTGGTAAACTCACCAGGCTAAATATCCCCAGCAGTTTGTCAGCCACTTTTTCTGCCTTGGTGGAATACAAGGGTACTGCCTCTAGGTACCTTGTGGCTGATTCCATGACTGCTAAAATGTATCTATTGCCTGTGTGACTTGGGGAGCTGAGTGGCTCCATGATGTCTACAGCAACTCAGTGAAATATATCTTCATATATAAGCAGGGGAATCAATACTGCCTTAGCCTTGTCCCCAACCTTTCCCATTCTCTGGCAGTGTGGACAAGTCAGACAGTTGTCTGCCACATCTTCAAAGGTACTGGGCCAGTAAAAATGGTTAGTTAGCTGCCTTTTTATGCTGCTGACTCCTAAATGTCCAGAAAAGGATATGTCATTGACTAAGGCCAGAAGCTGCTTCCTGTATTCCCTAGAAACTACTATAGGTTCATAGGTGTAAATACAGGTCAAATGGCTACTAGCACCATAGTCAGTGGCTCAGTAGGTAGCACACTCACCTCTAAGGCCGGAAGATCAGAGGCCTGTGGGTTCAGTTCCCACATCTGGCACTTGGGTTAATATCCCAGTACTGACACTGTAGTGCAGCATAAGAGGAGTGCTGCACTTTTGAGGTGCCGTCTTTCGGGTGAGACGTTAAACCGAGGTCCCATCTGCCTGGATTGGTGGTAGTTCAGGTGGATGTTAAAGATCCCATGGCACTTATCGAAAAGAGTAGGGGAATTTTCCAGGTGTCCTGGCCAAATTTCCCTCATTCACTAAAAAAAAATACCACCAACAGCTTAATCTGGTTCAAGGTCAGTTGGCATATCATCTGTATCCCCCTCCCCAGGTCGTGCGTGAAAATAGGCAGGATTTGTCTAGTGCACTTACCCGGTCGACAAAAAAACTAAATAAAAATAATAGACCTGCCACCACATTAGTACTGTCTGCCAGAGTACCCCTTCCTCCAGCCCTCCCTTTGGAACACACTCACAATATAGGTCCCCATTCTCTCAGCATACCTCTTTTTTTCCAAACCCTGAGAGTCACCTTCCACATTGGTGGCTAACTCCCCTAATTTCTGTAGGGATGGGCTAACTTGCTGAGCTGTCTCCAGCTCCACATGCCTGACCTTCCCTAAAACGCACACTTCTGTGGGTGAGCCACCCATTGCTGGGCTCTCCTCATTATGTAGTTATGACTCAGAACTGTTGCCCCTAGCTCATTCTACAGCTATAATGTCCCCTGCTGCTGAACGAGTGGTTGCATCCAGATGCACTGCCTCCTCTGTGTCCTCAAGAACCAGTTTCTTAGCCTTACTATGGGTAGTGACACACACAATGTTGACCCAACTATCAAAGTCATTACCAATAATTACATCAATGGGCAGGTTTGGTACAACACCCACCTTCAGTATGCCCTGGCCACCTTTCCAGCTTAGAAAGAACTGGGCCATTGGCATGGAGACCACAAGATGCATCACATCTCGACTTCTGGAAAACTGACTTGGCAGGATCTGTTCCAAGTGAATAAAATCCTGTTTTACAATTGAAATGGATGCTCTAGTATCACTTAATTCCTGGGATCTAATCACATTTACTAAGACATGGTGTATGTGTGTAGTGTAGTTGGTGGGAACTGCACTCTGGGTACAGGCCACTAGCTGCTGGGAGTTTCCAGATCTACCCCCTCCAGCTGCACTCACACATTTTGCCATATGTTTTTAGGACAATCATACAACAGGTGTCCCAGTTTTTGGCAGATATAGCACCAGTGTTCCCCTGATGCCTTAATTGTGAAACCATCTGGCTTCTTTCTTTGCTCAGGCACAGGCTGGCATCCCTTAGATTGCCTCCCTGGTGTTCCCTTAAAACCACCTGATGTACCTCCCACATTGTTTTTGCACTTAGTGCATGACTGGCTGGCTACAAACTGATCAGCCCTCTTTGTTGCCTCTTTAGTAAAGCTTGGAGTCCTATCCAGCAACTACATTCTCATTGCCTTTGGTACAGTCTCTTAGAACTGTTCCATGAAGAACAGATCCTTTATCAGTTCCACAGAGTTGCCTTAGCACCCTCTAACCATCACTCCAACAGACTGCCTAGTTGGATACCACGTTTCAGAATCACTATTACCTATTGCCTTTCTTAAACCTCTACATTTGTGTCTATAGACCTCGGGAGTCAATTCAAAACATTTTAACAAGGCATTTTTCATTTTGTTATGTTCCATACAGTCCTTATTGTCCATCTTGGTGAAGGCTTCCAATACCCTGCCATAAGGAGTGGCAAAAGGTAAGTTGCCAAGAAGCCCTGTCCAATTCAAATTATCCACAAAGTCTCTAAAGATTTTAAATACAAATTAAGGTCATCCCCCTCATGATACTTGGGAAACATTTTGGAATTGATTTTGGTTTCTTGGGCTCTCTGTCTCTCATGCCTTAGTAGCTGAGTTTCATGCTGGTGTTGCCTTTTTCACTCTCGTTGTTCCTTCTCTCACACCTCTCTCTTTTTGTCTTGTTCCACAGCTTCCAGTTTTTTTCCCTATGCAGCTCTGCGTCTACTTTTTGTTCTCAGCCTCTGATTTTTGCTGCTCAGTGTTTGCCTTTGCCGTAATCAGAGTGAGCTCAAGCTGCATAATTTCAATCTGTGCAGGTGCTCCGTTCTAGGCTCTGGTTCACTTGCACACTCCTTAGCCTCCATATCACAACTTTATCTAAGAGTGATCACTTTTGCACTGCTTTCCTGGTTACTTTTCTCAAGGATATTAACCAATGGCTGCTCATAGACAAGCCCTCTTCTTTTGCAGAGCTCCTCAAGGTCTGCCACTGTGCATCTCCCATATGGTCCAGACATAGTGTCTTCTAGCTATCTACTCTTGCTTATAACAAAATAAAACTGGTAGAATATACAGTATCCCCTTTTGTATATCCTGTTCTGTGACTGGACAGATAACCGTTTTATTGACAATCTGTTTCAGAGCCCAGCTGCTGCCTCCAGTTTGTTATAGACTAGATCCCTCACAGACCTCAGCTTGTGATAATTGTTGTCAGTTTTACTACCCCTCAGATGCCTTAAAGGGTTACCTTGGTATGCTGCCACCACTCACTGTAGTCTCACTCACGGTATCTCTAGGTTGAATCCAACCACAGTCACTACTAACACACAGTACAGTGATCCTTACCAAATGGCAAAAGACCCACTTCTTCAATTACATGTGAGAATACTTTTGCTTTAGATGTAGTAACTGTAGCCTGCCTTTTCAAAGATGGAAAATAACCTTATCAATTTACCTGGTTATCTACATCTTAAATGATTCAGTCACAGAACACATGAAGTATATCAAGATAATATTTAAAGGGGACAGGAACTAATTACTTATGTGCAGCTGCTTGTAATGGCTCTAGTTTCATAAACTATATTCATACCTCTAAAGGATCCCTATTTAATTGTGCCTGAATAAAAGCTGAAGCTGTCAGTTGTGTTTTGTATTGTTTTCTTTGTATGGACAACATGCTGTTCAGTTCTTTTCATGGAACCAAGAATTTGGAATTTTGACTGTCTCAAGTCATGGTTTCAGAACTGTGGGCACTGTACTGATAAGTTCAAGCTCACACTTCTGAAACCATGAAGTGACATAGTGAAAACTCCAAATTCTTGGTTCCATAAAAGGAACTGCACAGAATGTTGTCCATGCAAAGAAAAACAATACAAAACACAACTGATAGCTTCAGCTTTTATTCAGGCACAGTTAATTAGGGATCCTTTAGAGGTAAGAATATAATTTATGAAAGTAGACATTTCAAACAGCTGCGCATAAGTAATCAATTCCTGTCCCCTTTAAGTTTCCACTATATTTACATATGTTACACTAAAGACCATGGGCAATACAGTATTCTACAGAGATAAAAATAAACATTTGAAAAGATAGAGAACACACAGAAGAATCTAACTCACAGCTGTCTAAATCTTAAGAAGAGTTTACCCCAACTAATGAGTTATGGCAGACTTGAGCCCTTGATGTTGCTCATTCCCAGTCCTGAACTATAACTGACTTCTAATGCCCAAACACACCCAGAACTACATCTGATTGGTCACCCCACCATATTGCATCATCATATATGTCTCTGTGACATCACGGATCCTACTATTTCTTTGTTTTTTCTGGACCATTTTTCTTGAGATCTGTTCCAAAATGGATTTGTTATTTCTAGCTCAATTATGTGATTTCCGGCCTCATTTCTTTTGTTCTCCTGTCGCTCAGTCCATGGGGTTTCCGTGTCCTCTGTCCGGGTGTTGTTTACACTCAAAACATATCTCCTGATTATGGAAGAAGTTCAGCCCTTTGATGTTTATTTAGAACAAAATAAATGTTCCCAGGCCAGAAAAAAGTAGCTGCACACACCCAACTCCTCTGTGAATCAAGGAGTAACATTTCAAAGTCACACCTCTCACCCCTCAGCTGAAATGCAGTACCTACAGAGGCCTAGCTAATAGTCAAATAACACAATAAAACAAAAACCACAACACACACAGTCAAAATACATTGCAAATTGTTATAAGTAGATATCAGTGTTGTTCTTGATATTTCTACAACCCCCTCAGTGTCCAGTATTTTTACAAAATACTCAAGCTTCACTCTCATAGTTTATGGGGTATCACACACCTTGGAGGTGTAAACAAATCATATAACACACTGACATCTATACATTATTCTACATTTATTCCATAACATGAATTTTCAAGCATTAAAGAAAGGGAGAAAGAAAGGACAATTACAGTTTGCACCATTCACTGCAGATCCACATCAGCTGAAAGCCTGCATTTTATAGAGCTAGCGCCCCTTTTTAAATGGTTTATGTTAATTTGTGCAGATTATTCAGTGTCAGACACTGAGCCAAGACTACATAACATTGCCAGTCTTTCTCTTCCCAGTTTAATCAATTAAAAGGAAACATCAATTTTATGGGCTCTAGAAAAATAAAAAAAGCTTCTCTTTGTGGAATCAGCTGTCCGGAATGGCAAGGTAGCTCACAGAGCTGACACGGTTGACTCCTGGAGAGACCGAGAGGGTACAAGTGGCTCAGTGTTCATAACTGAGCTACTCATTGTCTCTCATTCTTCAAATTCCTGAGTATAATTTTCCATTTTAAATTATCTTTTAAACCCTAAATTGCTTAAGTTAATAAAACATTTGGAATTTTGTCTGAAAGTATGTAATTCTATTTCACTCTTCTTTCAAGCTAATTTGATATCTAGTGTACTATAACTATCTTTAGATTATGTGGACATCTGTCCTACAGCTATGTAATCATACTGGCATCAGCTGAGAAGGCTGCCACTAAAACCCAACTCTGGGCTGTTGATCTAGGTACAGTCTTGGTATCATCAAGGTTTGTGGTGTTGGGGACACGGTATGGAGGAAAGAATGTTTGATCCCCTGAAAATATTGAACTAACCTACCACCTCAGTACCACAAGAGTACAGGTGGATAAACATCTGAATTACAAAATATACTGAATCAGCTGACATATCTGGCTCTTCTTAGGTAAGGTGGGTCGATACGTTAATGTTTTCATCTGCATTCTCTGTGGCACAAAAAATTCTAAGTTGAGCCAAAAGATCTAATGGGAGTCAAACCAAAGAACATAACACAATGCAATGTAATATATTTCTACACAGCATCTGACATATAGTGCATATTGCAAAATGCTTCACAGGGAAAACAAAATCAGAAAAGCACAAGCAACAGAGCTAGAATAATAATTAGGAATCCTTAACATGGAAAAAACAGGAATATTTCAAAACAAACACACAAAGTAATACACTGAGGGTGATAAACTGAAATAATGATAATAACAGTAGCCCAAGCTGTCCAGATCTCCTGGAGGGAATGAACTGCACAGCCTACCTGGGAGGCATGGATTTCTGAAAAATCAGAAGATTTGGATACATTTGTTTTCAAATGGTCTAAGCAAAAGGATGGCTTCCTTCATGAGCAATTAGCAAAACTGGAACACAATGACAATTCCCATGATTTCTTAATGGGAAGGCATCACTCCTTGCAACCCGTCTGATTCATCATAAAATATGTGTCTTATTGTTTTGCATATGTTGAGGTATTTAAGTGATTTTGTTTCTGTGGTTTGTACGAACTTCAACAGTTTGGGTCCCGGACAGTTGCAATAACCTTTTGTAAAATCAAGGAATATGTATGGTATAGTATGAGCTCTGGAACCAAGAGATCAAAGCTTCAAATGCCACTATAGTCAAATACTAACTGTATGACCTTGAGCAAGTCAGTTAACCTCTCAGTGCTTCAGTTAATCTAGTTTCAGAAATGGGTAGAAGCAGGGTCCCACTGAACACAAGATGTTGCATCTCAGCTGGGCTATCCTGTGTAGATATGGCACATTGTAGAATATAATTACCAGGCACCACTGTCTCATTTATAGCACTAGCAGGATCTATTTCATTACTTCATCAACATTTCCCATAAGATGTTGTTGCCATTCCATTGGGTGTCATGCTTCCATGTACAAAGAAATTATTTGACAGTATATAAAAGAAATTATACATATCTACACAGGATAGCCCACTTCCCTTTCTGCTCTAGTTGTCCCCCCCCCCACTGGATTCTACCCTCACATCTTGGTATACCCAATGCTGCACTTTTCACCCTCTTGCCACCCTTCCTACATTCCTTCTCCCCCCACCCTCTTCCCTCCCTATGACTCTGACACTTCTTATCTGTTGTCTGTTTTCTCCGACAAATGCCTCTGGCTGCCTTGTTACAATGCTACCCTTGAACTGTATTAATCTGTACTCTGTTTGCAATGTCCACATTGTTGTAATGCCTGTCTTGATGTTCCCCATAATTTGTATTTCTCTGACGTGGAACCTTTGTAAAACAGCCATGGCTCAAAGGTATTTGTAATCCTAGACTTGATAAATACATTTTTCACTGGAATAACAACAGAATACAAAGAGATGACTTTCGATTAGCATAATAACTTGTTGAGATAAACTCTAAATTATAATGTGGCAGTGTAGGGTGTGCAGCATGGCAGACAGACAACCAAATAAATAACCTTGAATGAAAACAAGGTTGAGGAAGCTGAGGAGAGGGTTGAACATGTAAGTCTTTTAAGAAGAAAGACTCATGAGCAGCAGCAGGAGATTACTTGTTAGATTCTCAGTTACATAGGAAGAAAGTTGAAAATTACAAAAACAGTGGACACAAACTAGTTATATACTTGATCAGATGCAGTTACAAAACCATTTAGAACATGTTATAGAAAATAACTAATCCCTAAGGGGCATAGACAGTAAGTCACCGAAGTAGGATAAGCACAATGGTTGGGAAGTGACAAAGGAAACTCCAGACCATAGGGTATACCATATGGTTAAGTGCATCAGCAGGTTAGGTTGGCCTTCAAAAAGTCCCCAGAGGAGTATTTTAAAAAGTGAGTGGGAGACAGCCCCACAAGCAGGAGACAGGAAGGAGTTCCACAGTCTTGGTGTCCAAGCTGCAAAGTCTTGGTCACCTGAGGCAGTGTGGGTCTTAGAAACCACCAGCACAGACTGGTCAATAGACCTAAGTTGATAGTTCTGGATAGGAGCTTTTAGCTGGCTTGCCAGGATCAGTGGGATAGCAGTTCTACAAGTCTTGTCTACAAAAAAAACCCAGGGGAAAAAGAGCAACTGTTTGTGAGGGATAACCTGCCAAATTTACTACAGAGTTCACAGTGATGTGTGAGATGGGAAGCTGAAAGAGCAAGCCTACAAACATTGTTATAAGCTACATCCAGTTTAGTGAGTGAGGCTGTAGCCACAAATGTATAGGTGATGAGTCCATAAGTAAGGCTATGGAGGAGAACACCCTGGCAAGGACAAAATGAGCCTGAGGAGTAAGGATGTTTTTGGCCCTATAAGCCAGACCTAATTTGCAGTTAACTGCTCTACATACATTTGAAATATGCAGGAAACGGAGTAGTTGAGGGTCCAGGGTCACACCAAGGTACTTGAAAGAGAGCACAGTAGAAACGGAGGACCCTTCAGAACTGGTGACTACCAAGGATTCAAGGCAGGACTTGACCTTATCAGGCAAGATGAAAAGTGTAGACTGCATCTTCATGGGAGGGCTGAAGCCGGAGGTTCAATGTGGGGGAATAGCTCCTCCCACTCTCAGCATAAAAACAGCCTACTCTATACAGTCTGTGCTTTGCTTGTTTCATCACACTGCATGCGCATTTTGCTCTGAGCTCCTGCGTGATCTGTTCGGCTGTGTCTCCTTGCTTTTCCTGCTGCATGCTTTGCTTTTGTTTCCATGTCCTCCTTTTCCCATCTGTGCCCCATTTTTTGCTCCCTGTTCTCATCTCCCCCTGTTCTGTCTTTCATTGGAGCTTCATTCATGCTCTGTTTGTCCCTGCCTTTGTGTTCCCTGTGTTTTCTTCATGCTCTCTGTAGATACCCCCTTCCCATTCGCACTTGTCTGCTGCTTGTGTCTTGTCTCTCTCTGCCCCTTCCCTCTCATTCCCCTTCATGGCTCCTGCCTTTTTGGCAGTTTCCCCCTTCCCATCCCCTTTGATCTCCATGCTGTCTGCCTTGGCTTCCCCTGTTTTATTCCATGTCTTACCTCTTGTTTGCTGTGGCTCAGTTGCTCTCCTTGTGCTCCATCCATTTGTCTCATTTGCCTCTGTCTTTTTGGTCTTTCGCCTCTTGGAGCCGCACTCTGTTCTAGTGCTATGATTTTGGATTGTGACCTCATTGTCCAGCTCATCTTAAAACCACACTCCTGTATTTTCTGTGCATACCTACTCCTCCAATTGCTGTTACTGTTTCTTGCCTAAACTATATTGAATGTGCCCCCTTTACTGTGCTGCATCTATTCCTTCCTCTCTCCTGTCATCCTCCTGCCTGCTACTTCAGTTTTTCTCTGTTTCTCTCCTTCTTCTTCAGCAGTAGCCAGCTGTTCTTTCTTTGCCAGCCCTCAGCAGCAGTTTCACTAGTAGTGTTTCCAGTCTCTATCTCTAGCTCATACCTGCTGAGGTATTCAAATGCAAGTAGGCTTGCCCCACCTACCAGAGATAGGAGTTCTGTTGCTATCCATCTACAACCTCTGCATCTACTGCAATGCACAGCCATATATTGGCATTTAGGCATCTGTGCCTACCTAAACTCTGCATCCACTGCAATATACTCCCGTGTATTGGCAATTAGGCATTTGCGTCTACCGATACTCTGCATCTACCACAATATGCAATGTGATTTGGCATTTAGGCATCGGTGCCCACTGACTCTCTGCATCTACCACAATATGTTTTGTCATTTTTTGCATCTTCTGCACCTAACAGCACTTTGCATCTATCACAGTACACAGCCCCATACTGGTGTTTGGCACCTTCTGTGCCTTCCGATGCTCTGCCTACATAGCCAAAGAAGGTCCAGCAAGGTTTCCTCAGATGTCTTCCCACTCTCAGTGCAATACACAGCATATTGGCATTATGGTATCTTCTCCGCCTACCAACACTCTACCTTCAAACCCAGAAGACAGTCCTGCAAGGGCTTCCAGAATTTCTTTCCAAGTTTCTCTGGCTCTTCAATGGGCGTCCACTTCTAACTCATCCATTAAAGACTGGACCACTCCCCACCTCTTAGCCAAACTGCAAAAACTTGTTATTCAACACTCAGTAACTTCCCACAAACAGGAATTGTTTAAGTTACACCTCACTTCCCAGTCTCAGCTTGTTTGAGGTCTCAGTCAATTCATTTCTCAACTGGAACCAGCTTCTTTGTCAGAAATCTGAGACTTCATTGCTCAGTTCACCTCTTCAGTTTCTGATCTGCAGTCCTGCATGATGACTATCAGAGCTCACTTCCAGGCCCAGCCTACTCCAGCCTCTGATTCATTAGCTCCCACTTCACTTCCATCCACCAGTCATTCTCTTAACATCCCAGCTCCTCCAAGTACCTTTCGAACAGTCAGTCCTCTGTCCATCATTGAGCTTCCTCAGCCTCCAAACTCAGGCACTATGTCCCCCTCATCTCCTCCTCCTTCTCCTCCTATATCTCTTGTTCACCTTATTTTGGGTCACCTCTGCAGGGATATCATTGCTGGGAAGGATGTTAACTTGATTTCCCTGCTCATATCTTGTCACGAGTCTATCAAAAACAGGATAGTTTCTTGCAGCAATGTTTCAATGATATTAAATGCTACAGATCCCAGACTCCTGAAGAAATTGACTATGCCTGAATTTGTCCTAGCTTTCAGCATCTATTGCGATGAGCTCTGTTCTGCTTTCCCCTTGAGAGATAAGGAATTGGACTCCTACTGATATCTTGTTGTTGACTTAGGCATTTGTTTTGGTGGATCCCATTTCTATGATTACCATTGAGCTTTCTCTTCCAAAGCCACAGCAGCATTGGCTCATTACAATATAAGAGTGAACTGGGCACTTCTCGACAGTGAGCTCTTTTGTCATTACTGCACTGGGCAGATCACCTCCTCCTGCTCCATGTGTGGCTCCTTTTCCCATTTTGCCCCTTGTGTTCTCTGTCAATATCTGACCTCTTTATACATCAATCCAGCAAGGCTTGATCATCCATCATGCTCCACTTTTGCTACTCCATCAAGGTTAACTTGGACTGTCTCCAGTCCTCCATCTTCTCATGCCTGACTGGACATTCTAGGCTGACTTATTAAATTTATGGGAGGCAAGCCCATTAGCAACAACATTAACTATTCAAGCTGCTCTGGATCTTGCTGCATCTAACTTCATATCTGCAGCTTCTGTGGTGATGCTCACGCTCACTATACTTGCCTAAAAGCTCCTCGATCTCCTCAATGACATGCATTTTCCCATCTACTCCTATCCACTTGCAAGCTTTATCCAGGATCCTACCAGTCCTGGATCATTACTCCATGGCCTCTAATCTTCGCATCACTCCAAGAGTGCCAACATCATCTTCTCTCTATGGGATTACTGATTAGTAGATACTACCCTTGTATGAGGTCATCACTGGCCCCTCCAGTCAGTCTACAATTTTTGATGATCCACTGTAGTGATATCATCAGTGAGGGCTATTAAATCAAAACAGCTGTTTCATTTCACTTCCAATTTGGACCCTTTCTTTGCCTCCATCCTTCAGCAAACTCCATCAGAAATGCACCTCTTGCATTCAGTGACATCATAATTTAGTCTATTATCTTCTGCAAACAAACACCATCATGAAGGTCATTCTAACTCAAGCCACCCAAGCAACTGATGCTATAGCACAAAAAGTATCTTTGCTCTGTCTCCTTAAATTTTCCCATAGTACTTCTGCTAATGTTGAACAAATTCTCGCATACCTAACTCTTCCACCAAGCCTTACAGCTAGCAACAGAAACACTTCTGCATTGACTTGGTTCAATCCTTATCCATGACATTCTTTTCAAATTGGAGCAGCTTCCTCAGCATCAAACAATAAAACTCCTGCACACATCATCAAGAGACTTGGAAGATGGACTTCATCAATTAATCCAGTAGCAGAAGCAGACACAGTATTCAGGATCATCTCCTCTTAGCTTGCCCAGAGGATGAGCCAGTCAGTAGTCATGGGTCCTCAAAGGTTTTCTCCACTGGGGGGTCTTCTTCTGCATACTATTAGTCGCACTCTCCATGATTTGGAGAAGGCAGTCTTTTTGGTCCTTCTGTTCCCTACATGCTGCCTGGCTTTCCCACCAAGGGTGGGAATAGGGAAAGGCCAAAAGCTTAATTAGTGTACACAAGTGCAATGCTATTCACAAAACATTGAAATGGGAAGGCTAAAGCCTGGCGTTCAATGTAGGGGAATAGCTCCTCCCACTTTCAGCATAAAAACAGGTTGCTCCTTATAGTCCATTCATAGTGTATTTTGTCACAACAACCATCCTGCCCAACTTCTTCCTCCTCCTCTGGCACTCTACTCACCCTTGGTGCTGGACCTTCTATTTCTTACATGTTGCCCAGCTTCCCTACCAAGGGTGGAAACAGAGAAAGGCCAAAAGCTTAATCAGTGTACACAAGCACAATGCTATTCACAAAAACATTGAAACATTAAGTATCAACCTGCTTGCTATGATCCAGGATTGGAGATGACAAAAGTCATCATTTGGCTGAGTGTTAGCAATTCTAGTATTATTTGAACTGGTAAGCAACACAAGGTCTTCCACATATAAAGTGGTGCTACAGACAGCAGGCACCCCAAGGAGTTCATGTTATTTATGTATGTATGTATGTATTTGAAAATTGGTAGCCAGAAAAGGCATACTAAGCCAAGGCTTGTTTCTAGATGTGACCCGGGAAAGTAGGGAAGAGGAGTACAGAAAGAATGTAAATTATAAAAACATCAACTAGCAGTTACATAAACATCTTTACAGGTGCATTTGAACAGGCAGATAAACAACAACAATATTCATTAGCAGGTGAAATGTAGACAGCATGTATCTAATTTAATTAATTAAATTAAAGTGCTCAGTGCCTGCTGGAGAAGGTGACAGTGCTTAAGGGGTATAGACACGTACCACAAGTTAAGCCACATTTAGCTTGGC
This sequence comes from Neoceratodus forsteri, assembly GCA_016271365.2. Lineage (NCBI taxonomy): Eukaryota > Metazoa > Chordata > Ceratodontiformes > Ceratodontidae > Neoceratodus > Neoceratodus forsteri. The sequence continues at coordinate 1,273,106,585 of CM057453.1, forward strand.
AAGAAAAGTGGGCGGGTATTCCTAGATGAAAGGACAGGAGGCAGAGGAAGGAGAGCCATGAGTGGGTTTGACAGGAATGGGAGAAGCAGAAAGGTGCCTTAACTGCTGTCTAAGGGAAAGGAGAGTGTGTGTGTGTGTGTGGAGACAGAGAGAGAGAGAGAGAGAGAGATAGAGAGAGAGAGAGAGAGAGAGAGAGAGACAGGTGGAAGGGGAAAGCAGATTCTGAAAGGAGGAAAGAGGGTAAGAGAAAGAAGACTGCCTGGCAGGGGAGTGGGGGAGGGGAATGAAGTAGGTGTGAGAATCCCTGGAGCAGAGAGAGTAGTATGAAGGGAGAGAGGAGTGAGGAGAGGTAGGAGGAAAGGGACCCAAACCAGTACTTAGGAATCAAGGAGGCACAGTGGGACTGGCGACATGAGAAGAGCGGGAGGAAAGAAAGGAAGTAGTAGATGGACCAGTGGTGAGTATGAGGGGGTAGAGTTGGTAGCAAATCAGGAGAAAGCTTTGTTGAGAGTATCCAGTCTGGCAAGGGAAGAGGAGGGGGCAGTACAATAAACTACATCCACATGGTCAAAGATCTACAGAATCATTTTGATGACCAGCTCCAGGCGGGCCTGGGGTGAAAGGCAGTCTTTATTATGATACACAGCACTGATTTTGGGACAGAGCTTTGCATGGGTGGCATCAATGTGTGCAGAAAAGTCCAGTTTACTATCAAGCCACACGCAAATGTACTTGAAGGCATTGACTACCTCCAGAGGGGTGTCATCCAGCATAGAAAAGACTGATGAGGGTGACAGCCTTGCCAGTTTCTGGCTGGTGCAGAAGGTCATGGACACTGTTTTCTTGGTGTCGACCCTGAATTGGTTGGCATGGAACCAGTGCAGTACATTGCGGAAGTCCTGTTTGGGCAGACCTTCTACAGCTGTGGTTGAGGAGGCAAAGGTATATATGACTGTGTTGTCTGCATACGTGTGGATAGGCATGGCAACACAGGCAGAGGACAGGTCATTGAGGAAAATTAAGAGCAGTATAGGACCTAGGATGGAGCCCTGTGGAACCCAGCTAGGATGGGGAGGTGAGGGGACAGGAGTGCCTCCCACCTGTATGGACTGTTGACAACCCATGAGGTATCAGTGGAACCAGTAAACAGGAAGCCAGCAGAGCTCAAATTGTCCAAGAGGAGTGCGTAGGACACTGAGTCAAAGACTTTTGCCAGATTGATGAATATGGCAGTGGTGATATCCCCCGATCCATCCCAGTGTGGATAAAGTCACATACATGCAGTAAGGAGGAGATGGTGAAGTGGTGCTTCCTAAAACCAGACTGGTAGGGGGAAGATGAAGTTTGAGGAGAGAAGTAAATCAGAAAGCCTAGAGCAGACGATACTCTCTTGAAGCTAAGCAAGAGAGGGGAGGAGGGAGATCACTGGTAATTGCCAGGGGAGGATGGGTCACCCCCTTTGTGCAGAGGCAGTATCAGCACAATTTTCCAGGCCTGGGGGATAGCACTGAGGGAGAAGGAGAGGTTAAGCAGGTGAGAGAGTGGGGAGGCAATTGCCGGAGATGTGATGCAGAGAAGTTTGATGTCCAGGCTGTCAGGGCTTGACTTGGAAGGGTTTAGTGAAGAATGAGTGATGAATACTTCCTGAGGGGAAACAGCTGAAAACTGGAAGCCCTCAGGTGAGTGAAACAGGGGAGAACCAGAGGACAGAAGGGCAGGGGGACCAGGAGATGGAGGAGAGGGGAGTGGGCATTTAGTAAGGAATTTATTAAAATGAGCAGCAATGGATGGAGGGTCAGAGACTGGTGAGCTGTCAGCCAGGAGGATAGGGGGAGCAGACTGGGCCAGGGAGTTAAAGACAGAGTGGATAACCATCCAGAATGTAGCTGAGGAACTAAGGTTATACTGGAGGTTTGTTTTTAAGTAGAGGGCCATAGCAGTTTGGACAGCCTTAGTGCAGGAGTTTCAGAGTGATCTGCAGAATGAGAGGTCAGGCAGGGATTGGGAACACTACAAATGTGCCCATGTTTGACCCAGGGACTTGCACAAACTGAAGAGGTCAAGTGTAGTCCAATGGTGGTGGGAAGACTTCAACCTAGATTTCCCAATGGGGGCATGCTTGACCCAGGTGTGACAGAGATTGGCGTGAAAGAGGGAGAGAGCTGAGTCGATATCAGGGGCAGAATAGATGGGAGACCAGTCAGAGGCAGCAAGGTCATTTAGGAGGACACTGATGTCAAACAACTTGAGGGACATGGACCAAATATATTTAGGGGTGGATGGAGAGGGCCTTACTTTCCTAATACTGTAGGTCATTTGGTTGTCACTGGAGGCATCCATCAGAGTGCCTGTTGCAATGACATGGTGGGGGTGGGAGGAGAGCACCCAGTCCAGAAGAGAGTGGTTAGGGGAGTGTGGATTGAGCAGGGTGGGATCAGAGATTAGTTGAATAAGGTTTAGGGACTGAATCCTGTGAGAAGTAGGCCTGAATGCGGGGGAGAGCCAACTGATGCTAAAGTCCCCAAGGAGGATGAACTCACCAGAGGCATCACAGGAAATGAGAGAAGAAAGAGAGCCAACCAAGGAGGAGGGGGAGATTGATGAGAGGCACACAGAACCCCAACAAAAATGGGAATGGTGGAAGAGAGGGATAGTTTAGCTAGAAGAAGCTTGTGAGAGAAAGGGACACACTCTCTGAAAGTGATGGAGCAGGAAAGGTTCTGGCAAACATATAGGGCATCTCCACCACCATGCTTGCCATTGTCCTGCTGGAAGATGTGGTACTCGGGAAGAGTCAAGCAGAAGTCAGGTATTTTGAGAAGAGTCAAGATTCAGAGATACACAAGAAGCCAGGAGAGTGCAGAGAGATCCAGACTTTAAGGGGGTCAAGTTTAGGAAGCAGACTCTTAGCATTTAGGTGGAAAATGCTGAGGCCTTTAGGAAATGCAGTTGGAGAGGAGGGAAAGAGAGGTTCAGGGTTTGGTTCAACATTGCCAGCAAGGAGAAGAAGGAAGAGTAGGAGAAGGGAGTGGGATTTTTTCCCCTTAGAATGAGGGAAAGGAAGGGTGAAAGGGGAAGGGAGGATAAAGCACAGTGGAGAAATTCAAGGCTGAGGAAGGGGAGGACAGGAGCCCAGGGTAGATGATGGGGTAGTGTAGAGGAAAGCAAAGAGGGGAACGAATTGAGACAGGCAAGTAAGATGGAGATCAAGGAGGGGAAGGAGACATTAGGGAGAAAAGGCACGGGACGAGAGGGGAAGGTAGGGGGAGGATGGAGAGGGAAGAGCAGAGGTGGAACGGGGATATGGGTAGGAGAGAGAGAAGATAGGGAACATAGTTACAGTAGATATTGACAGAAACAGGTGACTGTTAACAAGAGAAGCACACTAAGTTACAGTGGCAGTGAGACATGTACAGCAACTAACTAGATTATGTCGAATCACACAGAACTACAAAAAATATGTGTACGTTGCAGTTGGGTAAGCTACAGGGCAATAAGGACTGGCTAGGTGAATGCAGCAGCACAGTTGTGACTAAAGCAATGCAAATTTACAGTAAAATACAGTAACAGATTCAAAAAGTTAGCTGGTGACCAGTGGAAGAACCCAGGCAGAAATTAGGTAAGTTGCAGGGCTCCAAAAACAGCCTAAGTTAATGCAGTAGCATAACTTGGGCTAAACAATGCAAGTTTATAGTGCAAAAGGACAAAGATAACTAGTTAAGCAGCAATGAATATGACTAGATCAGGCTAGGTGTAGCTTAACTGGGAAGGGCAACAAGTAGTGAACAGTATAGCTAATAAGTTGGAAAGTCTGCAACAAACAATGTAACTTGGAGTACAGAAGCTATCATAATAATAAGCTGCTATGTATCCTAGCAAAAGCAGGACAACATATGCTGAGTAAAGTGAGCAGCGGTAAAAATAGATAATTCACATAGTCCAGTAACAATGCAAGGCACAATGTAACCCAACTGAGTACAAGCAGTATTTGGTGCTGCAGCCTGAAATCCAAACAGTCACCAAGTCCTAACTGAATTCGAGGAACAAAGATAGCCTGATAGGGTATATGATCAATTAATGATTTGGTATAAGGGTGAGCAAGTTACCTTGTTGACTCTGAGGTGGACTTAACGAGATCTGGACAGTATGTTTGGTCGACAGCAAACAGGCTGCCTCTGGTCAGATTCCTTACATTGTCCTTTGCGCTCAGTCCTTCATAGGGAAGATCACTTGGGGGGGGGGCTGCTGAAGAGTAAGAAGCTGCTCCCTGAATGGTTGGACCAGAATTCCAAAGGCTGGCTCTTGTTCTGACCAAAATCCAACAAGCTGTTGTGGTGGTAGAATGCTTGCAGGGATTCCTGGTGCTGATTCCAAGAAAGAGGGTGTCCTAAACAAAGGACCAAGCCCCTCAGGGCATTCTCTTCAGGTAGGCAGACAGCCAAGTGGATAAGCATCAAATCCACTTATAGTGCAAATAAAAGGTCCAAGATTCGAAATTGGTGCTGAAGTCTGAGAGCTCTGATTGGCCCAATTCCAGCTGAACCGTTCCATGATTGACAGGATCAGAGTTCTAGGGGCTGGTGCTTGTCCTGGACCAAATCCAACAAACTGTGGTGGTGGTAGAATGCTGGAAGGGATTCCCAGTGCTAATTCCAGGGGAGAGGGTATCCTAAACAAAAGATCAAGCCCCTCAGGATGTTCTCTGAAGGCTGGCAGACAGCCAAGTATTTATGTATAGGGAGAAAAGAAGAGGCCCTAGGATGGAGCCCTGTGGGACACCAGTTTTATGGGTGTAAGCTCAGACAATGCCCTATTAAATTTAACAAACTGTTGCCTAACATGAAGGTAATGGGAGAACCAAGCAACAGGATGGGTGAACAAATCAGTGGAGTGAAGCTTGAGGCAAAGGGAGATATGGTCCACCATATCAAAAGCTTTCACAAGGTACACAAAAATTGCCCCCATAATATCACTATAATCCATAGTAGCCCTGATTGCAGTGGTAACAGCACTAAGAGCAGTGGAAGTACTATGCCCCTTGTGGAAGCCATGCTGCTCCGGGGCCAATACGTTATGTGAGTGAAGGTATTCAGTGATCTGAGAGACAACAATCTTCTTAAGGCCCTTGCTGCCCATCGATAGCATTGCAACAGGATGATAACTGTCCATAACTTTAGGGTCTCCTTGTTTGAAAACAGGGACTACCTAGACACCATCCACACATCTGGGACTAAGCCAGTGAGTAGGGAGATACTGAAAATATGGACAATGTAGGGAGCAAGGAGAGGAGCACCTTGGTATATAAGCTTGAACTAAAAGTTGTAACAGCACTGGTAAATGGGAAGATTCCACCTAGGTGCCTGACCATTTCCATGACTGAGACTATTTGCAAATTGAAGGGTGGTTTGTATGGGGGGAGGATGAGATGGAGAGAGAGGAATACACTGCAGAGTGCCACTAGCAAATGGAGAGGTTAGGGAGGCAAATAAGAGAATTGCCTATTAAATGCTTTGGCAATTGTAAAAGAGTTATCACAGTTTATCTCATCCAGGAGGATGTCATTTGTGCCTTTTGAGGCAGTGGCACCAATCACATTTTTGATGTTTCACCAGGACCTGCAGGGATGCCTAGCAGATGACAGGAGGGTGGACCTGCAGAACTCATTTTTACCCTGACATACTGTATTCCTTCCTTGTAGACATTCCCATGTTACCAATATTCAAGAAAGTCAGCTATAGCAAGAGTGGGCTTAAATTTAGCCCAGCATTTATGCTTGGATTTCATAAGTGTTAACAGATCGATATGCAGCCACTTTGTGACAGCACCCCATACTTTCCTTTTAATGAACGGGACATGTTTGTCTTGCATGGCAGAGAAGATGGAGAGGAATTTTAAGAGAGTAACTTGACATTTCAGATTCCAGCAATACAGGGGACCCATCAGTGTGGGGCAAGGTCTCTGAGGAAGGAACAGTCATGCAATTTGGATGGGTCACGGAGGAAGACGACATTAGGAGGAACTTTAGATAAACTCACTTTCCATGCACAGTAGGTGGGAGAATGGCCAGAGATAGCCTCCGGGAAGGTCCCAGACAGTGAGCTCCTCTTCTCTTTATTTGACAGGAGAGTGATGACCTCCATTAGTGTAAAGTCTGGTAGGAGAGGAGATTAGTTGATTCAGACTAAACTCCCCTAGGAGAGGCTCATAACATTTATCATTACTCACCAGCCAGTTTTGGTTCAGGTCCCCCATAATTAGCATAACATTTTGAACCAACCATGTCACCAATAGCCTCCAGAAGATAGGTTAACCCTTGTAGGCCCCCTAAGGGAGGGTTATGAGTAGAGATCAGGTGTAGTTTCATAGTGCCACCCAGCAGCAGTAACACATGTAGAAACTCACATATTGAAGATGATGTTGGAGCCTGCTGAATCTGGAGACATTCAGGTGACTTCTGTAATGTTTATTTATTTATTTAGTTTTTGTTGATCGGGTGGGTGCACTAGACAAAAGCATTGCCTATTTTCAGACATGACCCAGGAGTGTTACAGACAAAATGAAAAGCAAATTACAAAGATACAATAAAACATCAATATGGTCTGTCAAAATACAGGAGTCACGTAATAACGAGTAGCACAGGAGATTTAAGAAAGCAATTAAATTAGTGCAAAATTCATATCAGAAGACCCCTCCACGTTAGATCCAGGACGGTCAGACCTGATAAGATTAAAGCCAGGCAAAATGCAGGCAGCATCTGGCACTTTAGGCTTGAGCCATGTCTCAGTTATGCCCAGTATAGCAGGACTGTAGTTTCCAACCAAAGCAGTGAGTTCTGTCAAGTTAGGCATAGAGGTAGGCGAAGTGGCCGAAATTCACTCCGCAGAGCGATTCATGGAGTAACGTGGAATCCATGAAGCGCTCCGCAGTATGAAGCGGAGTACTTTGCGTCATAATGGGGAAGGCAAAGTCCATTGAAAGCAAAGAATTTGCATTATTCCGCCTTCTCCAAACCACTTCTCCACCAATTTTAAGGCGAAGTACATTGAAATCAATGTACTTTGCATCACTTCGCCTTGTTATTGAGCTCAAGGCGTATTTGCAGTGCTTCATGAGATTGCAGGTCTCATGGGCTCTAGATTGTTCTGCACAGCCTCAGTTCTGTGTAGTGTGTATGTAGTGCAAGATGGAGACAGTTTCCTCTCAGAACTCTGTGATTCAAATCCTCTAAAAGCTATTAAAAAAGCCTTTTTGAGCCATTTTTTTGCTCACAATTTAGTGCATCGATTGTAGGAAACCCTTCTGTGCTCATATCATCGAGTCTTTATTGTTTGTGTGTGGATTTTGAATGTTAATTTAGAACAGTCACTCTGTGTACTGTGAAGTGTGCTTTGGGGGAGGGGCGTATCTGTGGTGTAGGTAGATTAACTGGGAGAAAAAGGCAGTCTTTCTGTTTTGGTTATACTTTTCTTGTATGACTGTGCTAATGTACATACAGTAATATTTTCAGTAATTCTTGACATTTTTTCGCTGATTGTAGTGGTGCAGCATCGTATAATTTCAGTTTGTTTAAAAGATTTGGTTATATTGCTAAAGGTTTTCAATTTGCTACGCAATACTTGTAGTGTGTGTGTGATGCGTACCATTACATCAGACAACTTTTATTATGCCAGAATAATTGCAGCAGTGTAAATCTGCTAGGCACCACACCTGCATGAATTTTTTATACTGCTTTGTGGTATCTTTACTGGTAGTGGACTGTTACTGCCATGCACTAACCCCCCAAACCGGCAAAAGGTATTCTTTTCCAGATTTGGATTTGTGACTTATGAGCACTGGTTAAGTGTTGTGCCTTTGCGGCTGACTGCATCTCTTGAGTGTGCAGCATAATCTTAATCTGTCTGTGCATTTGCAGTATACCATTAATTCTGGGAGACTTTGCATGTCTTGTTACTCTCTCATTTCACTTCGTCAGCACTGTGGCATTTTCTGGACACAAGAAAGTAGCATTTTGGGGATGCACTTTAATTCTGGTGACTGTGTGTGGCCACTGCTCGCATGGCAGTGTGCACCATTAATTCTGGGAGACTTTGTATTTCTTGTTATGCTCTCATTTCACTTCATCAGCACTGAGGAATTTTCTGGACACAAGACAGTAGCATTTTGGGGATGCAAATTAATTCTGGTGACTATGTGTGACCACTGTGCGCATGACTGAGTGCGCCATTAATTCTGAGAGACTTCGCATTTCTTGTTACACTCTCATTTCACTTCGTCAGCACTGGGGAATTTTCTGGACATAAGACAGCAGCATTTTGGCATGCACATTAATTCTGATGTCTGTGTGTGATGTGACCAAGTCCACTGTGTGCATGACTGAGTGTACCATTAATTCTGGGATACTTTGTATTTCTTGTTGTGCTTTCATTTCACTTCGTTAGTACTGGGGAGTTTTCCAGACACAAGACAGTAGCATTTTGGGGATGCACATTAATTCTGGTGTCTGTGTGTGATGTGACCATGTCCACTGTGTGCATGACTGAGTGTACCATTAATTCTGGGATACTTTGTATTTCTTGTTGTGCTTTCATTTCACTTCGTCAGTACTGGGGAGTTTTCTGGACACAAGACAGTAGCATTTTGGGGATGTACATTAATTCTGGTGACTGTGTGGGGGGGCACTGGGGGGCTGCCAATATCGTTGCCACTCCATCTTACTTCGCATTAAGGCTGAATGACAATGCAAAGTAATAATCACACAGGCTAGTGAGCCTTTCCTATTGGTCACCCACCTAGCGGACTGATATTAACGTTAGCGCCGTGACTACTTCCGCCAGCAGAATTGAATTTCACTGCATCTCTAGTTAGGCATGACGCTGTGAACATTCAGGTGAGCTATTTTTAAGCCTTTGGCATTATGCCTGACAGGAGGAACTGCATAAAAGGTGGCCTAGTATTAGGTTCCACGTCACCAGCAGTCACAGTCAGCAAAGCTGGGAGCCAAGAGGGATATGATAGTGAAGGCCAGTTAAAGGGTATTAATAGTCAATGCAGTCTGCATTTAACAAAGTGGATCAAGAGTGCCACAGTTTTTTTCATGAGAAGATAGGTAAGGTTTAGGAACCACACTCTTGAGGCTATCAGATTTGAGAAACAAAATTATCTGGGACATCACACTACCTAAGGGAGCTGCAAGGCCCAGGCCAGCAAGGTAGAATGTAGTAAAATACAGGGCCAGCAGAACCACTCCTAGGCCAACAAAATGATACATTTTGAGCAAGACCAGATGGGTTGCATCCAAGGATATTTAGGGACTTGTCAGCAGAACTGAATGATCCCCTGGTAGGTCTATTCAACAGCTATCTAAGGACAGGAGTGGTTCCAAAGGATTACAGGGTGGCAGACATAGTTCCAGTCCTTAAAGGGGTGGACAAGGAACAGTAAGTAGCACGGATTTGTGGCAGGAAGGTTTTGTCAGACTATCCTAATAGTTTTCTTTGACTTGGGGACAAGGGAACTGGATACAGGCCACACTGTGGATTTGTTCTACTTCGACTTCAGCAAGGCTTTTGACTCAGTACTCCGCAGACACTTGCTGAAAAAGATACAGGATCTTCAGCAAGGCATTTGACTCTGTTCCTCATGAGGGCCTGTTGGATAAGCTAGGAGAAATGGGGGTGGGGAACCAGATGATCAGATGGATAGACAGTTGGCTCCAGGACCAGACCCAGAGGGTCGTAGTTGGCGGGATAATCTCATCCCCAAGGAGGGTCATTAGTGGGGTCCCACAGGGATCAGTCCTTGGGTCCCTCCTATTCAATGCCTACGTCTCTGACATAAGAACAGGTATCAGGAGTGAGAAGAGTCTCTTTGCGGATGACTCAAAACTGGGGGTGGTGGTGGATGGGGAGGAGGGGAGGGTGGCCCTACAGGGGGACCTGGAGGCTCTGGAAAGATGGTCTAGAAAGTGGAAGCTGAGGTTCAATGCAGGGAAATGCAAGGTACTGCACCTGGGGGCCAGAAACCCAGGCCAAGTGTACACCCTGGGGGGTAAATGCTACAAGTCTCAATGGCTGAGAGGGACCTGGGGGTGGTGGTGGATGACAAGATGAACAACTCATAAACTTGTAGGAGGGCAACAGCCAAAGCCAACGGGATGCTGGGATGCATCGCTAGGGGTATCACCTCCAGAAGGAGGGAAGTGCTACTCCCTCTGTATAACTGCTTGGTGAGGCCACACCTCGAGTACTGTGTGAAGTTTTGGAGGCCACACTTAAAGAGGGACATTAAACTCCTGGAAAGGGTCTAGAGGAGGGCAACCAAAATTATTTGGGGCTTGGGGGACAGGACCTATGGGGAGAGGCTCGAAGAGCTAAATATGTACACATTGGAAGAGAGAAGGGACCGGGGGGACATGATAGAGGTCTTCAGGTACATGAAGGGGTAAATAGGTGAGGAGCAGTCAGGGTGCTTCAAAGGAAGGAGGAGGGGGCAACTAGAGGGCATGGGTGGAAGCTGGAGGGGGAGATTCAGAGGAGAAAGGGGAGGTGCTACTTCACTGAGAGGGTGGTGGAGCCATGGAATGCACTGCCCAGGGGGCTGTTGGAGGCAGAGATGGTGGAGGGGTTCAAGAGGGGGTGGGACAGGTACAGGTGAAGGGTTCTGGAAGCAAAATCCAGTGCAGCGAGAATATCCAGAACTGGGAAGGGAGAAGCCAGAGAAGGCGAGGGGGGCAGCAAGGTCAGCTCCCAGGGTGGGGGCTGACCAAATGAGCAGACACAAAAGACTGTTAGGCCTATTCTGCTGGCATTTTAGTATGTTAGTATCTGTGTGTGGCTAAGGTTATAGTAAACTGGGTAAATAACTTGCTAAAGGGGGGCAGCAGAATGTAGTGGTCAATGTGGTTAAATCAGAAGAGATGGTAGTCACGAGCTGTGTTCCAGCTAGCGTTTGAGAATGACCAGGAATACATAATTAAGCAAGCAAGAACAGAAGGGGCATTAAACTTTCTAGATTCCAAAGTTTATGTTTACTTAGATGTCAGTCCAACACACAGGCACTTAAATGTTGTTTTCTTCAGTGTGTAGTTGATGTGCTGGAGGTTGGAGGTGAAATTTTCACTGCTATATCCGTGCAAGGCCAGAATAATTTTTAATGACACCCAGTACATCTTTTTTCACCCAGACCAGCTGGCAGAATTCATCAAAAAGTGATTGACTAAACCCTCTTCCCGAGAACTCTCAATATCAGAAGAAGAATCTGTGGATTCTGAAAATGATACTCTTCTTATCATTGCCGGCCAAAGCAGCTTGCTGTGTGAGACCACAGATGAACAATAAATAGTGTTTGTTATATTTGGACAACTCCATACCATGAATAGACTGGCTGAATGATTGTAAACTTTTTGCTGTGTTCTATTCTGCTTTTCTTTTGCTTTGATGGACATTACAAACACTCTAGTTAGGATGGTTTACCTTACTTTTTCTTTCCATCAGTAGCTTTCGCTTTCCTGATTAATTACACAACATGAAATGCATAATCCTTAGAATGTATGTCTTACAGAACTCCTTCATGATTTACAGTAAATTGGCTTTCACAGTTATGGGAAGAAAATGATGGCTTTTTTCCAGACTAACAGCATCAAGAATTTAAGATGATCTAAATTGTAATCTGTACAGATATTTCTTCCAAACAAGAGATCAAGTTTCTTGTGTAGGGGTCAATCTTTCTTTTTTTTCCCTGTTAAAATTGAATTTGCACAGCTTATTAGTTTCAAGGTGTACTGAAAGGGGAGCTATATAGAGAGAATAATGCTCAAGCATCTGTGTTTTATGAGTTTTTTTTATGCACCCAAGGTTTAGGAGGTCATCACACACCAAGGGTGTCTTATAAAAAAAACTCATAATCACACAGACTTGTGTTATTTTTTGTAATGACTGGTGCAAGAAATATTTTTAAAAAACTGTCAAAGCTGTACGTACATAAATAACATACCAAGTCATGTCCTCACTTGCAAAACCTCATGAGGGCAAAACTGTGCAGCGGTCCTCAGTTGTCTCCACGGAGAGGTTATCTTTAAAAAGGGTGATTTGGCAGCACATACCCCCCCCCCATAATGGGGGATGAGGGGGACACTTTTTCCCAGTGCTTTCATTCCTCGGTCCCTGTTTTAACAGTTCGGTATAGTGCCGTGCTATTTTAGCATGCAATGACATTACTCCGTGCCCATAGATAATGTCTTTGTTGAATAATTACACTACAATCCTTAAAACTGACTTAAATGAAACATTTCATTTAAAGCTGATTTTCTTAAATTTTTAAACCCAACCTTTCTAATAAAAGGGCTGTGTGAAACAAAATAAGTTTTCTGTCTTACTTTAAGATGTTGTGATTCAGAGTGAGACAGCATGGTCGATTGTGCTGTGCAGGAGCACTGAGAACTCATTCATGCCCAGTGACAAATTGAACTAAATGGCTAACATTTCCTTTTAAATGGACATAGTTAAATTTAAAAAAAAAATGTTACAACAGTTAATTTTTTCACTTTTCTCCTTCCTCTGCTATACTTTTACTCATGGTCTTGCTGTGTGGTTACCACAGAAACATCACAAGAGACCAGCTGGCACTGTCAGTGTACAGTATCTGTTTAAAGCCTGAGTAAAGGCCTGCCCACCAACACAGTGATAGCACTAACGCTTGTGATGCCGATGACCTGGGTTCACAAGCCAGCCTGATGAGTCAGAGGGACGGCCAGAGGGAGGAGGATCAAGCATCTGCTGGACAGCTCTCCTCGTACTTTGGGGGAGGAGGTGGGGAAGACCCCAGTGCTCAACTGTCTCCTAGCAGAAGCCAAGGGAGAGGCAGTCTGAGCTGGCAAGATTGGGTAGACATGGCAGATGTCGGCACGTGTGCCATGACATCAGACATGGCATATGTTGGTGCATGTGCCATGGCATCAGACATGGCAGATGTTAGCACATGCACCATGACACCAGACATGGCAGATGTCAGCACATGCACCATGACATCAGACATGGCAGATGTCGGCACATGCACCATGACATCAGACATGGCAGATGTCAGCACGTGCACCATGACACCAGACATGGCAGATGTCGGCACATGCGCCATGACATCAGACATGGCAGATGTCAGCACATGCACCATGACATCAGACATGGCAGATGTCTGAACGTGCACCATGACATCACTGCATATCACATCTCCCGCAGGGGACAAACACCCCAGTCACAGAAGATGACCATCGGTCTCTGCAGGCCCTGCACCTCGTGACTCAGGATCTGCCAGAAATCTGGATCTGGTCCTGGTGGGTTGAGGGACTCCCTGCCAGTCTGTCATGGTAGGCAAGCCATGGGGGACTATTGGAGAGACAAGCCCTGAGGGAAGCCAGGGTGATGGGGCTGGGAAAGCCAGCAGGAAAGAAGGCCAACCAGGATGGGGGAGGGGGGAAAAGTCTGAGTAAATATGTCTCGGCAAATGCCATAATAACTGGGTGTGACGTCACCATCAGCCGAGGCTGGGTTGATAAAGGGGGTCACCAGTTATGCTGGGATGCGTAGGCAGGGATATCACCAGCAGGAAAAGGGAAGCCATAATTCCACTATACAGGATATTAGTGAAGTCACACCTCGAATACAGTGTCCAGTTCTTGAGGCCTTACCTATGTAAGGACATAGACAGAGTGGAGGCAATTCAGAGGAGGGCAACCAAGATGGTGCAAGGATTGCATCACAGACTCTATGAAGATAGGTTGAAGGACTTAAATATGTACTCCCTGGAGGAGAGGAGAGAGAGTGGGGATATGATTGAGACATTTAAGGACCTCACAGGGAAGAACAAGGTGCAGGACGATGCTCCAGGACAAGGAGGCATAGCATGAAACTGGAGAGAGGAAGGTTCAGAGGAAATGTGAGGAAGTAATTCTTCACAGAGAAGGTAGTAGACAAATGGAACAGCCTGCCAGAGAAGGTGGTGGGGGCAAAAACAATTACAGGATTTAAGAATGCTTGTGATAGGCATATGGGGATCCCTGCAGTCGGGGGAAGGAGACAACCTAGTTCCAGAGAAGCTTGAAGAAACACAGTTACTATCTTTCATGAGCAGGCTAGGTATGCTGAATGCTCTTATCTGCTGACAACATCTATGTATATTAATTATACAATGGGTCTTGAAAATTCTCATTCCTGATTGGCTGGCTGGCATGATTTACAACATGTAAATCATGCCATCACCCATCAGGAACAAGAGTCAGTCACCCAATACCCCTCCACCCCACCCAGCACCATGCGCATATCATTGCAACCTCCGAAACAAAAGCAAACCACTGCTATTTTTTTCTCTCACTAAGGCTAGAGCCACAAAATTCAAATACCAAAAAAATGGATACTTCTTTTGAGCTCATAGACCAAAATGGGATTGAAGAGATTTTCTCACCTAGAAACTATCCTGATAGTGCCAAAAATGGCATAAATATTGAAAATAATGTACCTCTCAGTGTAGAACCTGAAACAGTGCCGACTCCAATGCTGCCGGAACCTGACTCCATTGCTCATGCTTACCGGCATACAGATGTCTCAGATCCACTCACAACTTGCTCTACACCTGCTGCTGCAACCATAGGGCCTCAGTTCAAAGACAAAAAAAACAGCAAAGGAGCTGCTATTGTAAGTAAAGCCACTCTGCAGCAATGAAAAACCTTTTCTGGCAGGCGGGGAAATAGCAGCAGCAAAGCTGGGATGTTCCACACGTCAGAAGCCGCACCAAGCCTTACTCTAATGCCCATAGCCAAGCTTTCTGTCTCCCTCAATCAGACCTCGTTCTTATTGGAACTATTTTTTATAGTGGAGTAATAAAATCCCAATAAAAATAATGTAAAATAAAAATAAAATAAAAATGTATTTTTTCTCTCACCAAAAAAAGAGACATTATATAATAACAGTATGCCACTCGTGGTTGTGGGTGATGGCAGGATTTTACCCATGCTTGGTGCTTTTTTTGATCAATTGGTCTGCGGCCTTGTGACCAAACAACACACCAGGCATGGGTAAATCCTGCCATTACCCACACCCACTCATGGTATATAGCTTAATGATCTAATAGCTATCTGAAGTACTCTGATTTAACCCCATGTTATATTAATATATTTACAGCTATCTATATATTTTTATTGTTATACTTTGATGTTTGCTGTCCTGTGATGCTTCCTTAAGGACTTTTGCTGGGTGAAAAATTAAGTTTAATATCATATAAATGTGATGACTATGCATCTCTTCATACGAGCTATGCAGACAGTATGCAAGTTTAACTGTCAATATATATTATACTGGAAATTATATATATATATAGAGTTAAAAAAAAGGAGGAAATCTTCTACTTAAAACATTCAAGTAACAGTTTATGAAAGAAAAAAGAGATTCTTTTGTGCCATATGTTATGTTGAAACACCCACCTGAAAGGCACTTTCATTTTTTTAAACTCTAGTCTACTCTCTGTACAGTTTGCTAGTCCGCAGTGCACTGTGCATTCAGACTCTTCCCCCAGATTGTCATCTTTCATTCTCAAAAAATCTAGGAGTTACCTTGCCTGGAGCTGCTGCTAGGTCAGGGTTAGCCTAGGAGTGAAAGTACAATCTGATCTCCCCTGAGAGACTTTGTGCTTCTTTACAGAGATTGAGGGAGTGTCCAAAGGTCAGCTTAAAAGAGCTAATGGTGCTAAAAATAGCAGACAGAAAGTGTGATTAACTTGTAAACTGTCAGTTGTAACTTTTTTGTTTCTGAATTATTCTTTAGTTATTTTGCTCATTAGAATGTTTTCTGACTGTGTTAGCAATACTGTGGAGAGCTGGACTCTTCCTGGTGACTGACATACCTACTACAGTTATATAGTGTATGGTAGAACATTGTTCTAGGTAGAAATCGATACCTAGAACAGCACTGTTGTGCTGCAGTAGCTATGTCATTATCGTTGTTGTGCTGCACTAGACGCGTAGCTACTGCAGCGCAACAACCTGGAACATCTTCACGTATGTGCATTATGCAAACCTCTGCTCTTTTTTAAATAGCCATGGTGGTGAGAGCTGACCCTGGAAGAGAATGGTGCTGACAAAGGTGAGTGGGATTTTAAATCACACACTCATTTCTCTTGTGTATAGTGGACCATACACTATAAAAGACAATGTATGGTCCATTATCCACAACAAGCATTAATAGCCATCTCAAAGTTGCCTTGCAACCAAAACCTCTTGAGCTTCGCTCTCGAGGTTTAAACAGTTACCATAGCAATCTCTTGATGGCTACAGTTGCTTGTTGTGGATAGGGGACCATACACTATCCTCTATATTTCTCTTCATAACTCATCAGCATTGTGACCTCATTCACTGTGACATCATACGTGACTTGATGTGCCAGCAGGTGACTGGTGGTTCTAGGTGAGGTATGATGTCATAGTCAGTGAGCTAGCAATGCAGATGTGGCATGAAAGAGACTAGAACTAGATATATAATGTATGGTAGAATGCTGTTACCTGGCAAAATCTATCTTTTACCAGGCTTGTTGTAGCATTGATGTGACGTCACTTTGTTGTTAACCCATTGATGGTATGTCACATTGATGGAATAACAACATGGATCAGGATCTCGCATGCGCATTACGTGATCCTCCAGTCTTCCTGAACTGGCCATGGTGGCGAGTGCTGAACCAGGTAGGGACTCTAACGGCGCTGATGAAAAAAAAAAGCTTAGTAAGGATCCAAACGTTATTCCCCTGTTTATGTGGCCCATACACTATAAAATACAATGTATGGGTCCACTTTTATTAACAAAGCATGTGTACGTGTCTTGAGGTCATCACGACAACCAAAACCTCTCGAGCGTCACTCTCGAGGTTTAAAAGGTCACCATGGCAACCTCTCGATGGGTACACATGCTTGTTAGTGATAACGACACATACATTATCCTCTATGTTAGGCTCCAGGTACTGTAGAGTACTGTTCCACAAATCACACCTAGTAACGTCAGGTAGAAAATCCTGTAATAAGCAAAAGGAACAGATATACCAAGTAACATCTGGCTACTTTTAACACTATAATTAATTTCTGGCAGTGTACTTAAGCAATAAGGCACAGAAGGGTATGTGATGTTGTGTAGAGATGTCACACCTTGAGTGGGTTAAAGCATGAGAACGCAGGCCAAGAACAATTAACAACTGAGAACTGATGTTATTACATAAAACCCAAATTCCTGGCGTTCCTTATTGCTATTTTACAGTGGCTCGATTGTTAAAAAAAAAAAAGAAAATATACATTTGTATACATTTTGTGTGTGTGTGTGTGTGTGTGTGTGTGTATATATGTGTGTGTGGCCACCAAGTTACTTAGTAAGAGTACAGGTACAGCATGTTGCTGAAGTAGACATGTGCTGACATGATCTCAGTGTCGAGTTTTATTTTTACTTATACTGCTTTTTTTATTATCGTGAATCACACTGGGGGTCTGCAGTAGTGTTACTGTGGCTCTCTGTAAGGAAAGGAAAATGAAGCCGATGATCGGTAAGTGGAGCACAGTGCTTTAAAATGCTGGTGTTCATGGCTTCACATTTTTCTGGTCAGGGTGAAGAGTGAGGGGACAGAAGCAGTGGCGGAGCTAGAGGGGGGGCTGGGGGGGTGGTCGCCCCTCTTGGCTGCCCCAGTGTGAGTAGTGGTGCCCCACCACCATCTTTATTCAATGTTTAGTGCCCGTTGTGGAGCCCATGATTGACTGACTGGCCCCTCCGGCTCCTAGATGCTCCCAAACCTGGCTCTGCCACTGGATCTCAGTGGTTTTATGACCCTTGGCTTTTTTACCTGTGGATCCACATAAAATGTGTCAGTTTTCACGTCTGGCAGATTGCTGTTGTTTTTTTTCGTATGGTACAGTACTTGGTACTGCCTCTCAAATAACACCAGTATTCAGTTGTCATTCAAATTAGCATGCATATAAGGGAGTGTGCTCATTTCAAAGCTATTGCTCCCATACAGATATTTATGCTCTGTCCATGCTAACTAATAAATATACGTGCTGAAAGCATTGAAGAACTATTATACAATGGCATGAATAATTCTAGTATACTGATCGGTCAGGCTGCCCTAGAGATAGTGATGCTGACAGTAACATCACTATATCTAGGGCAGGCAGGAAAATGATCTTATTACATGGCAGCGTGAAACAGGAATTAATGCCCACTGCCTACTAGTCTCTGCAAGCTGCATTCATTATTTAAACACTGGCATGGCTTCACAGCCCCTTGCTGTGTCCCTCACTCCTACACCCATCACAACAGTGTTTAAATACTGAAGCCCTCATGGCTTCACACATTCCTTCTGTCCCCTCACTCTTCACCCTGACCAGAAAAAAGTGAAGCCATGAACACCAGCATTTTAAAGCACTGTGCTCCACTTACCAATCATTGGCTTCATTTTCCTTTCCTTACGGAGAGCCACAGTAACACTACTGTAGGCCCCCAGTGTGATTCACGATAATAAAAAAAGCAGTATAAGTTAAAAATAAAACTCGACACTGAGATCATGTCAGCACATGTCTACTTCTGCAACATGTTGTACCTTTACCCTCACTAAGTAACTTGGTGGCCACAGAAAGAAAAAGGCATAATTTAAACCAAAAAAAGAATGAAATGTGAAGTACAGCACACTTCAACCACCATGCAGTAGTACAGGAAGGTAAATGGCTTTTGGGGGGGGGGATTGAAATGAAAGATCACAACACACAGCACGGAAGGAAGGAAAAAGCTTGGGGGACTAGACAGACAGGATCATTCAGGTAGCAGCTTCACCTAATGGTGGAAAAACTAATTCTGGGCTTTTTCTTTAAAACATACACACACACATATTCACACACACATATTCACACACACACACACTAACAAAATGTATACAAATCAATAAATCAAAGTAACAGCAGCATTCCTAACTGGGGCAGAAATACAAAAAATGCTAGGAAAAAACTTTGTTGTGCGAGTAACATGAACATCTGCTTTAAAACTCAAGTAAGAAAATAACTAATTTGCCTGTTTAATAGGACTTGATAACTGAGCTTTAAAATGAAGTTAATTTTCATGGTTTAGCTTTTTGTTTCTCTAAATAAATTTTTTTCATGATTTTTTGTAGGTTTTTCTCCCTTTCCTAGCCCAAGGCCTCGGCACATGGCCGTGTATGCATATGGAGGCACGCACATACACCGTGGTGCCAGCTCAGCCTCTTCCGCCCACCCATAACAATGCTGCCCCCTCCTGCCTATTCTACCCACCTGTCCTCTACCCAGTGGCAACGGAACTACAGGGGGACAACGACCCACCCCCACCACCCCCAGTAGAGGAGAGCTGCCTACCGGCTTGCTCAATCTTTCTCCTCCCTCCTTCCCATGTGTTGGCAACCCGACGATCCAAGGTCATTCCCGAGCCCAAGTCTCCAGCATAGCACGAGGTAAGGCATCCAGTGCCTCAACCCTAAGCGCCACCAGGCCAACTGGTTTAGTGTGTTTTTGAATTTTAGAACTACAGTTATATCCCATTTTGCTGATAGGTTTTCACTGTGCTTCGGGAGTGGCCATTCTTAGTTTGCCACAATGTACACAATTCGAGTAAATTATTACGTTTGTAAGTATTGGCCTGAATGGTGCTGCTAGATGATTTTGCAAACTTTAGTGTGGCAGCAGGTACATGCTTTCCCTGTGGTGCTTCAGTGGCTACATGACACTGAGGAGTCCCACAAAGGATAAAATCCTTGTCTGTATTTTGCTGATTTCAACTTTTGTAGTTTCTTTGTGAGGACTTGTGGCACCTTAGGTCGTGCTTAAAGAGATTGGTTCACAGCAAGAAATTCACAGCTGGCATCAGCAGAACTTAAACAAAAAATTCATTCCAATTTGATTCCAGAAACCTCCATTTTTTATTACCAATGATATTTCAATTAAAAACCAATTGTTTCCATTCATACTTCAAGTTGTTTATTCCTGCAGTAAAATCCTAATCCTCTATTTATGCATCACAACCTGTAGCCACAGAAATTATTCTGTTATCGCAAGAAGAGGAGTATGTGAGTTTGGGGCAGGAAAAGCTGCAGGACCAGATGACGTCTAAGGGCAAAGAGTGTTGTTTTCATGGTGTAGTAATAAAGACTGAAATGGCCTGAAATTCCCACTTTTGAGGGAGGGGCACATGCTATGAGATTTAAATCCTGCTAATGCCAGATGCCTTTTTTGGCAGGAAATGGAAAAATAAAATTAAAACATAGCCAGTCTGAGCTCCTTCATGGTAATTTGACTGGATTACCCGTGATGCACTACACCAGGGAGTATGTTACATGCTGTGTTGCTTTAAAAGTTGATTTTACTGCCAATGTGTCACTTTTTCCATGACCCTCTTCAGTGCTTTATTAATGAGGTTCTTGACTTTCAGTTGCCTGGTGGCCTTACAGTACGGTCCTGCCTCTCACCCTTTAATCTTCCAAAGGTCAGACATTGACCCTCAAAATGGTGGTAAAAGAAGAGCAAACTGTAAGGCACCTCATCAGATCTTGAAGTAGCAGTATTTGTTAGTCGGCAAAAAAAAATGTCATATTGTTTTATGTAGCACAGATGTATTCTGACACCCTTATGTTCATTTTCATTGTATTTTTAATTTTCTCAGATATTTCTACATCAGCCTTGACAGCTAATGTTGAAAGCAATGTCTCAAGCCATTAAAGATGGCCACCACTTACACTTTTTAAAAGTCTCTTCCACCGAAGGGTAACCTTTTGAATGTACATATTAGATTTATACTGCGGACTGCCGGCCTCTCGGTGCAACGGTAGCAGTACTGCTCATGATGCCAGCGAACCTGGTTTGGAAGTTAACTTAGGTCACTGAGGGCCAGCAGAAGGAGGAGGACTGAGCATCCCAGAGGATGCTTGCATGCCATAGGCGTGGGTATTCTTAAAAGCTTCAAAATCCCATATCTTAATTCAATAATGAAAGGCAACGAAAAAGAAAAATGGGTATAATTATGTTTTTGCCAGAAAAACATTGCAACACTACAGTACATGATGACTATTACATACTGCTGCTTTAAGGACAGACATTGAGAGCATTGTAGAACTATGTTTTCATGTCTTAAAAGTTTGGCAAAAATATTAATACATCTACTTTTCTTTTTGGTTTATTTAATTCCTGAGCTGAGATATGGAGTTGCTTGCCATGCCCTCCATGAACAAGTTAAACATCGTGATGTGATGCTTTGCAGTTTACCATCGGAAACATGTGCTAGCACCCTAAATTCACAATATAAACCTGGTTTGTGCAGTCAGAAGGGGAAATTGTTTAACCAGGAAAGGCACTCTAAGCCAAAGCTTGTTTCCAGGTGTGACCTGGGAACACAAGGAAGTTAAGTGACTTACTCAGGGTCACATAGTATGCAGGTGAGAGCTGTGGGATTCAAACCTAGTTCTCCAGGTTTGCAGCTCAGAGCCCTAAACCACAGCACTATAATGCCTCCTCAGGCAGAAAGAAACCTCAGCAGAATATATTTATAAAAGCTGACACTGGTGGTGCTCTTTACTGACTTGAGTCATTAATTACAAAATTAGTAATAAAATCTGGTTCAAACACATCTGAAGAAATACAAAAATACACTGATTATAAAACTAAGAATGTCAGGAATATATTTTTGTTAAAATAAACCTATATGGTGAAATGTTTTGCTAACTAACACATACTGTAGATTTAAACTCATACTGCAGAATTCAGAGCAGCATGCGCTTGATGTGAAACAGACGGCTTCTTTTGTTGTATTCTAGTCACACTCCTTGGAGAAGGCTAGGGGATATACCCCACATCTGTATGCTAGGTCCCCGAGGGATCCTGGATTCATGCTACTTTTCCCCATGAGGAGTTTTTCTCCTTTTTTTTTTGTGTTGTTTCCCTATTGCAGCCTCCACGTGTGGAGAGAAAAGGTTGTACAATGACCTCAGTGCATGGTCAAGTGTTTTCTTGCCCTGACATGCAGACAACTGCCATCTCCTCTGCTAGGCTGTTCATGCAGGTTCCGGATCTGCCTACCTCCTAGACAGCACCAGGGGTCAGAAGATGCCAGACACCAGGTTCACTCCCTCCCTGGAGAAGTCGAGTAGTCCTCTGGATGCTCAGCCTTCTCTTCCACCAGCCAACCCCCCAATGACCTGAGGTCCACCTTTGACATGTGATCATCGGAACCGCAAGCGGTAGCTCCACCGCTACATGAATGGCAAAATGATGGGCTAACCATCATAATATCAAATAGTTTAGAGTTATGTGTGCACCTTAAAATGCTGCCTGTGAGGAATCCCCCATCCTGGGTAAAGATTTTGCTTATTATTCATGTGTATTCAGTATTTGGCCTCTTACATTAAAGACTGTCAACAGTGAGACGTCATAATAAATTATGGGTAGTGGTTCTGTGAGGGGACTTGGAGCCCTATATTCAAAGCTGAGCCTCTGGGCAAAATTAGTACTGCCTGGTGTGCTAAAATAGCTTGGACCAAATAGCCCCCTATATTCAAAAGGAATAGCCCCTGTGCTAAACCTGCTGAATATAACATGCTAATGAAGCTGGTAAAACAGAGCTGGAGGGGCAATGCAAAATAGCCCAGGAAGCAAGACAGCACTGAATATAGCAAATAAGACAGCTCTGAAAATAGGAAGTTGTCAGGTAGTCCAAACACCCACAGAAACAGTGCAGAGTGTAACAAAATGGCTACAGGGGGCACAAGCTAAGCTATTGAGCCCAAAACCTGAACAAAACATCGGAAAGCAGGGGAAAATGCTGACAATGGCAATGTAACACCCAAAGTCACTGCCATGTAACCACACATGCAGCAGCAGCAACAGGAACCCAAAGACCCAAACAACCAGCACTATGTTAAAACACCCAGACAAGAAACACATAGGACACAGGAAGTCAAAAAAGCAAACCATATAATATAGGAAGAGCAAACAATGAAGACAAATGAACAAGAACAGGTGAATAAAGACCCAAACAAGAAACAATGTTAAAGCTAACAAAAGGGGTTGGGGTGTGACGTGGACAGCCAGTTCTGAGTGCTGTAGTATCACTGTATTGTAATATCAAAATGGGTTATGGACAGTCTGTCATGAGAGATGCTGAAAATCTGTCGCTCACCCCACCCCAGGTTTCAGCTGAAAAGATGAAAGCCATGAGAAAATGCTGAAACAGCATGTGAGATCACACTCACACAGGTTTTAGATACCAGGTGTTACATGGCAGGCCTGAAGCTAATGACAGAGTAGAACAGACCTTGATTAAGGATATCCTGGTTTATCTAAAGTTAATTACAGGCTGGAAGAGGCCTGAGTTCAGCATATCCATTTCATGACATTAGGAGAGGAAACCAGGTTTAGTAAATTGGTACGAAATCATAAAGATGCTTTCATGTCCTGAAAGGGGGAAGCTTATCATGAGATCAAAGAAATGTCATCTGGAGGACATGAGGCATGCTGAGGTTGCAGAATTTAATACTTGGAAAAGACATCCTGTTTTTTATATAAATTTTTTTTATATATTCTGACAGGAAGGAGCTAGGTGACCTCATGCAAGTAGGTGGGAAAACAAGATTTTAAACATTATTCTGTTTAACTTCACAGACACACTTTTATCTAGACTCTGACAAGGAAACATCTGTGAGCACTTTAAGCAGGTATTTAGAGACTAAGTACTGTAGTAGGAATTGCACTGTTAAAACCTGTTTTGTTTAAGAAATTTGTATGTCTTGTGATATAATAGTTCTGTATTGCATGTTTTACATATTATTATCTATTGTAGTAAAAACTCTTTTTAGAGCTTACTTGGTCTGTCTTTGATTTTCTTTTGTTTGTAAGAAAAGTATATATGGTTATAGCAGACACTAGGCATAAGCTCGAATGGTGATATCAAACTGGAAAGAGAAGCATTTTAAATCTGAGGTCTTTATTAAAGTTTTTAAGGGTTCATCTCTGTATACCTGGTTAGGTGCCCGTAGGCAATGGTATCTGGCCCCCAAAGACAGAATTATCTGAGCCTGTGCATTGGGTATGCTAGCAAGAGGTTTACAGTTTGAATCCCTCCAAAACTGGAGACCAAAGGTTGATCCAAACTCACAAAACAGGCAAGAGGGTTTCCTTGTTCTGTTAAACTGTTCACAAGATTGCGCTCGGCGGTTGGCATTTTGGGAGTAGAGGACCTGACCTGCTGAGTGGGTTTGTGACAGATTGGTTGGCAGTGGTGGCATAATTTTGGTATCACTAGCTTTTATTGTCCTGTGTCAGCTTGAGACCGTAAGCTGTCTTGCAAAGAAAGAAAAAGTCAGAGTTTTATTTAAAAAAAGAAACAGAACTATATCACTTGGTGTACAGTCCAGCTCCTACCCGTTTTACTTTTTTTTCCTAAAGTGCAAGTCAGAGTAGCATAGTCAGGGAAGAAGAAGATGGCTTCTGACTACAGTAGGCACACTGTAGATTACTTGAAACAGTTGTGCAGGGGCAGAGGAGTCCCGTTCGAGGTGATAGCCAAAAAGCAGAACCTCATAGATGCCCTGATGGTAGCGGATACCCAGAGGAGTGAGTCATGGACCGTGACTGGAAAGGACCAAACCTTGAGTGTGGCAGGGTTAGCGGCCAGTGCAGTATCCAGATTCAATGAGGAGGACAACAGGGCCACTGTCAGTGAAGGGCAACAGCAGCAGAGGAAGGTCACCAGTATCCTGAATCCAGAAGTACTCGGACTGCAAATTGAGTTGCGCAGGCTGGAGCTGGAATACCAGAGGGAGAGGGAGCGAGAGAAGAGAGAAGAGAGAGGTGGACTGTGAACAATGAGAAGCAGACCGTGAGGCAGAGCAAGAAGGGAGACACACCGACTGTGCAGAGCAGGAGCACCAGAGGCAACACGAACTGGAGAAGATACGACTCTGACCAGTGGCACCAGAGCAGGTAAGTGGCTTGGGTCTAACTGGGACTGCAGGACTGGGTTACAAATTGAATTCCAAATTAATAGCCAAATTTAAGGAAGAGGAGGATATGAATGCCTCTTTAAATTCTTTTGAAAAAGTATGTATTCAGGCTAAAATTCCTAGAGAGTCCTGGAGCTTCCAGCTATCCCTGCTACTTACCGGGAAAGCTCAGGATGCATTGGGTCAAATGGACAATGAGGACAGCAATGATTACAGCAAGCAAAAAGCTGCACTGTTAAAAAAGTTTGAATTAACTGCTGAATCATACAGAGCTAAATTCTGTAAGCTCAGAAGAAGCCCTGATATGAGCTATGAGGATCTAGCCATGAAACGTCAGTTTTTAAAACGTTAGTGGGAAGGGACTGAGGCAAACTCTGTTGATAAAATTGAAAATATGATTTTATTAGAACAATTTTATTGGGCATGCCCAGCAGAGCTAAAAACCTGGCTAGAGGACTGAGATCCCAAAACAGTGCAAGAGGCTGCTGAACTCTTGGACCGCTATTCCAAGAGCAGACCTGATCTGAGAGCGAATGGGGTGGGTGTGGCAGCGCAGAAAGGGAAAAGCGCACCTTCAGGGCAGCTAAAACCCTCACTGCCTCCACCAAAACCAGTTAGCCCAAGGTTTCAGAGAAGAGATTTCTCTGAGAGAAGAAATGAATGTTGGTTGTGTAAGGAAACTGGGCATATTGCCAGACAGTGTCCCATAAAGATGAGCCATACTACACAACCGGGTGCTAGAAAAGAAGTGGGTTGTTTGTGTGACCCTGGAAGCATGCCAGTGAACATGAGGGAACATATGCACCCAGTAATGGTGAATGATGTACAGACACAGGGGTTAAAGGACACATGGGCATTCCTGACATTGATGATGAAAGGGAATCTGGTACAGACTGGTCAGCTTATACCCAATAAATATGTCACTGTACAGGACTTTGCGGATGGAGAGAAAACATTGCCCCTCGCTAGTGTTCTCCTAGACTGGGGTGAAACAGGGGGAACTGTGCAACAGGTGGCTGTAGCCAAAACATTAGCAGTGGATGTGATCCTGGGTAAGAATCTCCAGCAGGGGATGGTATGTGCAGTTACCCGTAGCCAAGCAGCAAGAGAAAATTGTGGTTCCCTGAACCCCACAGAAATCATTGTGGAAACCACTGAGAGGCTGGTTCCCAGCCTGTGTCTCCTGATATGGAGATTAATGAAGAGAGGGTAGAAATTTCTTCAGTAGCGAGTAGCCGCACAGCTGCAGAGGGTTACTCCAAAGAGGGAGGGGTGACCCCTTGTCAGATGGTCGGGACTGACAGTGATCCTGAGGGCCCTGATGCTAGTGCTAGGGACCCTAGTTTAGCGACTGAAGGAGACCTGTCCCATGCCTTGGGACTGTGTGAGGGGTTTGCAGCTGCTCAGAGGAGTGACCCTAGTTTAGAGAAGTTGAGGGCTTGGGCAGACATGGATGGCACACAGGGAGATGATGGCAGACATAAGGTTTATTGGGAAAATGGACTTGTGTATACCCAGGCAGTACAGACAGAGGGAGGGATGCTAGGCAGGCAGCTTGTCATTCCCCAGGGGTATCATGAGCAGTTGCTCAACATTGCACATGATATTCCCTTGTCTGGTCATCTGGGTATCACGTGCACAATGCAGCGGTTAGCCCAGAATTTCTATTGGCCTAACTTCACCCAGCAGGTGAAGGAGTATTGCTGGTCTTTTCACCGGTGCCAAGAAATAGGAAAGGCGGGCAAGAAAACCCAAGCCACCCTGATTCCATTGCCAATAGTGGAGGAGCCATTCCAGAGGGTGGAAATGGATATTGTGGGGCCTTTAAATACCCCCAGTTCCTCAGGAAAGAGATTCATCCTGACTGTGGTGGATTATACCACCCGGTACCCAGAGGCAGTTGCCCTATCCTCACTGAGGACAGACAAAATGGCAGATGCCTTACTTGGGATTTTCTCCCATGTTGGGTTTTCTGTAGGAGGTAATCACTGATCAAGGGGGTTCCTTCTTGTTGGACCTGATGAAATGTTTATGGGAGAAGTGTGGGGTGGTGCAGAGATGCACGACACTGTATCACCCACAAGCCAATTGACTTGTGGAATGATTCAATGGTACCCTTAAGTCAATTCTCTGGGTGTTTGCTGAACAGTATGGGAGGGACAGGGAGAAATACCTTCCCCACCTGTTGTTTGCATACAGGGAGGTGCCCCAAGAGTCAACAGTATTTCCCCCCTTCGAACTCTTATATGGACACCGGGTACATGGGCCCCTAGACTTGATCCGGAAGGACTGGGAAGACAAGCACACCACCCAGGGAACTCCCATTGTGGATTATGTCCTAAGGTTTAGGGAAAGGCTGAAGGAGCTTATGGGGATGGCCCAGAGCAACCTGGCAGTTGCCCAACAGAAATAAAAAGTGTGGTACAACCGCAGAGCCAGAGCTCACTCATACATGGTGGGTCAGGAAGTCACGGTCCTTATTCCGGTGGAGGAGATGCTGGATTTAGGGCTAATCTAGAGATCCCACAGGCCCTGGGCCTCACCCGTAGTCCTTGTGCCCAAGCCAGATGGCTCAACTCATTTCTGTATGGACTATCATGGACTGAATGCAGTCACAAAGTTAGACATCCACCCGATGCCCTGGACGGATGAACTCCTGGACAAGTTGGGAGGGGTGACCTACCTTACGACCATTGACCTGACGAAGGGGTATTGGCAGGTACAGTTGACAGACAGAGTTAGGAAGAGGTTAGCCTTCTTCACTCCGATGGGCTTATTTGAGTTTAAAGTAATGCTTTTCGGAATGAAGAACGCCCCGGCCACTTTCCAAAGGTTGGTGAACCAGGTGTTAAATGGTGCTGAGGAGTATGCCGTGGTGTACCTGGATGACATTGCCATCTTTAGTACCAGCTGGGAGGAACACCTGTCCCACCTTAGGGAAGTGCTGGGCAGGATACAGAGGGCCAGACTCACTGTCAAAGCTGAGAAGTGCCAGATGGCCATGGGAGAAGTGGCATACCTCGGGCATGTGGTCAGCCGGGGACAGCTCTGTCCTAACCAAATAAAGATAGAGATGATCCAGGTGTGGCCCAGACCAGAAACCCAGAAGCAGGTCAGGAGTTTCCTAGGGACAGCAGGGTACTATAGGAAATTTGTACCCAATTACAGTGCCCTAGCTGCTCCCCTAACTGACCTGACAAAGAAAAGGATGCCAAAGAAAATGACCTGGGGCCCAGCCCGTGAGGAAGCCTTTTCCAAACTAAAAGAGGCACTGTGCAGTGCTCCTGTTTTGATAAGTCCTGACTATAGCAAGACCTTAATAGTTCAGACTGATGCCTCAGACATGGGTATTGGGGCAGTACTGAGTCAGACATCCAGCCAAGGGACAGATCACCCAGTAGTGTACCTGAGTAGGAAGTTACTTCCCAGGGAGCAAAGTGTACACCACGGTGGAAAAAAAATGTCTTGCCATAGTGTGGGCCCTAAAGAAATTGGAGCCATACTTGTATGGGCAGCAATTTTTTGTGCACGCTGACCACAACCCCCTGGTTTGGCTGACGCAGATGGGGAAAAACAATGGCAGATTGCTAAGATGGAGTCTTGCTTTGCAAGGGTATGATATAAAAATCGTACATAGGGCTGGAGCGAAAAAAACAGAACTCAGATGGGCTGTCTAGGGTATATGAGGAGTGAACTGATTTGGGAAGCTCATCCCATGCAGGGGATAGACCACCCAAATTCTGTCTAGGTGGGGAGGATTGTGACATGGACAGTCAGTTCTGAGTGCTGTAGTATCATTTTTTGTAATATCAAAATGGGTTACGGACTGTCTGTCATGAGAGATGCTGAAAATCTGTCACTCACCCCCACCCCAGGTTTCAGCTAAAAAGATGAAAGCCATGAGAAAATGCTGAAACAGCATGTGACATCACACTCACACAGGTTTTAGAAACAAGGTGTTACATGGCAGACCTGAAGCTAATGACAGAGTAGAACAGAACTTGATCAAGGATATCCTGTTTTATCTAAAGTTAATTACAGGCTGGAAGAGGCCTGAGTTGAGCATATCCATTTTATGATGTTAGGAGAGGAAACCAGGTTAAGTAAACTGGTGCGAAATCATAAAGATGCTTTCATGTCCTGGAAGGGGGAAGCTTATCATTAGATCAAAGAAATGTCATTTGAAGGACATGAGTCATGCTGAGGTTGCAGAATTCAGTACTTGGAAAAGACATCCTGTTTTTTATATAAATATTTTTTTATATATTCTGACAGGGCGGAGCTAGGTGACCTCATGCAAGTAGGTGGGGAAAATCGGATTTCAAACATTATTTTGTTTGACTTCACAGACACACTTTTATCTAGACTCTGACAAGGAAACATCTGTGAGCACTTTAAGCAGGTATTTAGAGACTAAGTACTGTAGTAGGAATTGTACTGTTAAAACCTGTTTTATTTAAGAGATTTGTATGTCTTGTGATATAATAGTTCTGTATTGTATGTTTTATATATTATTATCTATTGTAGTAAAAACTCTTTTTAGAGCTTACTTGGTCTGTTTTTGATTTCTTTCATTTGTAAGAAAAGTATATATAATTATAGCAGACACTAAGCACAAGCTGGAATGGTGATACCAAACTGGAAAGAGAAGCATTTTAAATCTGAGGTCTTTATTAAAATTTTTAAGGGCTCATCTCTGTATACCTGGTTAGGTGCCTGTAGGCAAAGGTATCTGGCCCCCCTAAGACAGAATTATCTGATCCTGTGCATTGGGTACACTAGCAAGAGGTTCACAGTTTGAATCCCTCCATGACTGGAGACCAAAGGTTGATCCAAACTCACAAAACAGACAAGAGGGTTACCTTGTTCTGTTAAACTGTTCACAAGACTGCACTCAGAGGTTGGCACTTTGGGAGTAGAGGGCCTGACCTACTGAGTGGCTTTGTGATAGGGGGGAAGAGGGACTACAATGGTGGAATAAAACTATGTACAATGGTGGGTGGAGGCACAGGGAATCCAAAAACCACAAACACACTATTTACAATGGAGGGGTGGGGGAACAGGGAGAACAGTAGCAAAGATAGAAACTGTGTACAAGGGAGCAGGGATCAGGGAACACACAAGCGAATATGTAAGCTATACATAAGGGGGGTGGGTGGAAATGGAAGTCCCCGAGGTGGTGGATGCAGTCAGGTGTCTGATGGCTCAGGATCAGCAGGCAGGTCATATGGTCGGGCAGGCAGCCACTCATCCATTATCCTGGCCACATGCCTTGTCTCAGATATCAGGAACGCCAGCTGCTCAATGATCGTTCGCTACTGCCTTACCTGGCAGATCAGCAGTTCGTTCTGGCCCTCTCCCTCCTCAGGCCTGGTGGCCCCCAGTGACCTCCTCCATGGGCTTATAGGTGGCTATACAAGCACATAAGGATGCTGGATGATCATGTTAAGCAGTGAAACCCCTAGGATGAGTGCCCGCGGGGGAGGACAGCATGCCCCAACCACCAACGCCCTTCGAATAGCCATGCAAACAGCATGCATGGCAGCAAGCCCAGCCTGTGAGCAGCAGCACAGAACACAACATGAAACAGTCCAATATAAGGCAAACAGAACACCCATTGGCTACGAAAAAGCAGCACCAAGAATGTGACAGCGGTAAAACCATTGCCAATGGACAGCCT
Source organism: Neoceratodus forsteri (assembly GCA_016271365.2). Classification (NCBI taxonomy): domain Eukaryota; kingdom Metazoa; phylum Chordata; order Ceratodontiformes; family Ceratodontidae; genus Neoceratodus; species Neoceratodus forsteri. Next base: position 1,273,137,290 of record CM057453.1, read on the forward strand.
GCCACAGCAAAGCAACACAGTCCCCCCCCAGGCGAACAACAAACCCAACATGAGACCCAGCCAAACACCGTGGCACAGGTATTGTTGAGACATGCTGCCCAATGTAACAGTGGGCATGGCCAATGGCCAGGCAAAATCCCTGTAGATCTCACAAAATCAAAGCACAGACCAACAGACCAGTGCCCCAATGGACCACCATGTGCCATGCAGCACAAAACAGTGCCACCCAACCATGACAGGGGTGCACCTTAATCTGATGCAGTCATGCAGTAGGCCATGCAACAGCAGCATAGAACCACAGTAGACCCTCCCCCCATGGTGTTATCCCGGCCACACACACACCACACAGCACAGGAACAACACTGCACAACTTTATAAATAAAACTGATGATGATGATGCACCACAACAGGGCTGCATGCTGACCTGGGGATGGTGTGCATGTGCAATGCAGGTGTTGCATTGAAGGAATCCCCCCTCATGTGAAACCAATGTCCAAACTGACTGTGTCCAGGGCATGTGCAGAGCATACACTCTCTGCAAGCTGTGAAGAGCCATGTATGCCCATGTGCCCGCTGTCAGCCATGCACCAAACACAGTGCAGACATGCCCACACCACAGGGATGCCACACGGACAAGCCGTGCAATGGCAGATAGGAATCCCAGTACAGGCATCATGCACATCAGCCAACACAATGGTAATAGTATGCACTGAGCCCAAAGTGCCAAGGCATGTGCCAGAAAAGGGAGCCATTCATAGACTGCCAAGCTGCAAGACAAATGGTGGACTGCTGCAACAAGCTGCACAGGTGGCCACCAGTGCCACATGGGGCCTCTAAACAGCACAGGACCACACATCCGCCCCAAGGAGGTACCGCACACACATGGCCAGGACAGTCTTATGAAACACACAACCCCTATAGCAATAGAGCATGAGGCAGGCAGGTGGGATCATCCTGGACAACCATACAGTCACTGACACATGCACAGTGCACTGGCCCACCAATGCATGGGTTGGCCAACAGGGTATGGGCACAACATACACCACACAGCACAGTGTAGAAGGCCAACACCAGTACCATGTGGGCTGTACAGCATGCGCATGCTGCACTGTCGTGCGCTTGCTGGTGTTCAGCAACATGACACACCATCACAGGGCCTTGGCTGCACATGTGCAGCAACATGAGTGGACTGCCACCAGTGTTGGGAGCATAGCCATCAAACACCCAAGGCACACTTGTGGGTCCAGACAGGTACAGGTGGCAGATGACAACATCATCCGAACACACTATTACACTGCAAGGGGCATATGCAGGTACAACACCTGACAGTGTACAGCCTGTCCACCCCCACCAACAATGGCAAGACACCTACGACCCTCCTGAATCATGTACATCACAACAATGACACAACTGCATACTCTTGTGCAATGCCCTGGTGTCTGTCACTGCCGACACCCTCTCACTCGCCCCTGCTGTGGCTCTTGCCTTCATTGGCATGGCTCCTCCTGCCACTGCTGTGCCTGTCCCTGCTGTGCTGTGGGTTGTCTGTGGGGATAATGTGGAACAACACTGTCAGCCACATCATGAACGGCAGCATGTACACACCCCACCCATGCCAAGAATGACCAGTAAAGAGAAATGTGATGCAAAGACAATCCCCACTGCCCAGTGCACCACACACAACAATACAGGTAATTATTATAACAGCATGCAACATTAACCAATGCAGTGTAACTAAACAAGCCAGAATACGGAAGCTACACAGATCAAACAATGAATGGGATGGCTTCCTGGTAGAGGAGCACGCCCGGAATCAGCCATCACCTGGGGATATGTACAGTAAATATGCCAGCAATGCCAACTACCAAAGTCTTCCCCCCCAAGGATGACAGTCACATGGGACAAGCCCTGCCTGTTGACCCAGTGTATGTGTATGACACACATGCCAATGCTACATGCAGCACAGTCCCATCTGAGGACAGCACAGTGCACATCATGCATGTGCCCAGGCAGGGGTACAGTGCAGCAATGCACACACACCAGGGCTGCCCCACACCCACCACATGTGCATGTGTGGCCTAGACAGCATCACACACAGCCGTCAGTTGTGCATGGCTGTGCACCCACACAGTGCACTGTGACAGTATGAGACTGATCCCTGGTAGCCACTCACGTGATGCAGGCACCATGCCAAGCCTTACCATCCTTTGACGTCAGCAGGCGTGCCCCCTCCCTCCACTATAGGTCCACATACCTGTGCCTGCACTGTTCTCCAGAACATGTACTTCTAGTCAGTCTGGTCAGGTGGTGACCGATGGAGGCCCACACCTCCCTTCTAGGCCTTTCCCTGCCCAGGCATCCCCAAAGAGTTGGCGTTTCCTCTCCACTACCAACCACACCATGTTGGCCAACTCTGTCTCAGTCCACCTGCGGTCCCTGTGTGCCATAGCCCTGACCCATCTTCCCGAAGGCATTTTGTAATAGTATTCCCTCCACAAGCTACACCCACATACTCTGTATAGTGGCACACAGCTAGGCCCTTTAGATAACACAGGTGTAGTTAGCATTGCTCAGGCAGTCTCCATGGTTGGTCAATAACAGTGCCACGCTATCAAAGGTCATGTCGTTGTGCATGCTCAACCTCAGCATGACCCTGCCATGACCCCGTTGCATCATAGCACCACGCTGCTCTCTGTGCTAAACCCCCTTGCACCGCGCTACACCATGTGTCGTACACGAACATGCACAAGCTCACCGTGACCACCTGTACCTTGACTGTGATGCGCATGCCCACTGGGTGTTGCACAAAACCTTACATGTGCAGCGCTAGACATACATAGCGCTGCACTAGGTGTTTGCCCAGAATTCACTGGTTTGCCCAGCTCAAAATCCTGCAATATTCAATGTATCTGTGCTAATCAGCCTGATTACACATGCAAGGGGCTAACGTACTCATTTACATCTCATTACAGATTGCCCTACATACATTAATCTGTCGATTGCCCATCCGGGCTATTTCATGGCTGATAGTGCTCCACCTCTGCAGCAAAACGGTACTGCAGGGACATGTGTAGGCTGTCACAGGTGCTGCAGGATGAGTCAAGAGGGTGAAATTGCAGATGTAGGTGAGTAACAACCACACAGCTTTTAACAGCAATTCTTAGCCACAAACTGTATGATGCACCCAGAGTCCCCAGTGAGATTGTTCCTTGTGCATGTTGCCCTTGTGTACACACTGCAATAGAGGCCCACAGGCCAAAGGCCTGTGGTATGGCCAACACTGACACAGTATAGACATGTACACAGGCTGGGACCTATGTATGTGTCCCTGATGTACAGCAGTGTGCATCTCACAGGGGCTTGTAAACAACAGTATCTGGCAATGCAATGCTACAGCAACTCATGTGCACTGCACACACATCTACAGTACCAGCACAGGGCCATGACACAGGTTCCTGGGGGGGGGGGGGGAATACAGCACATGGCATACAGAGTCTGTACACCTACAATGTGTCTGGTGGGCCAGGTGTGTGGTGACATTGAGGGTACATGGCTGTACACCACATGCAGTGCCACCCCTACTGGGATCTCCAAACATGGTCTGTGATGAAGCTATGGTGCTCATGCTACATTGTATGATGTTTGTCAGGGAGTTACTATGGTGGTCTTGTGCTCCTACATCCAATATGTGTTACCTGCTCATGTCCACAATGTCTGGCCACTGAACCCTATGTCGAGGTAAGCCATTGCAGAATGAGGCTGTGGGTGGTAGCTGCGTGTAATCACAGCAGGGACCTGAGCCATACACACAGTGACACTCACACCTTCTGCAATACACACGTTGTGGTGACAATATGGGTTGGAACACACTGTACATTGTGACATGCACACCCGGGGGGGGGACCTGGTTCATGACATAGTGATATGGCCATGCACACATACATGGGGTCCTTCTGGACAGTCTTCATCATAGGCCTTGGCTGTGCAGTATGTGGGACATCTTTGTTCAGGGCAGGCATGCAGGCCATGGATGGACTGGTGCAGCACACACCCCTGCAATGGCGCATAACAACATGTGGATGTCAACGTTACCAGTCACTATAATGTTGCCCTGATGGCCACCACAATGTCGCACGGCAAGCACAGTGTGCACATGAATAGTGATGGTGGGGGGGGGAAATGAAGGGATGTCCAATGGCACCACCTGCACAGCACACACAGCATGCGAGGCCTGGCTGTGGAGAGTAGTGTACTACTGAACCCATCCCCATGTCCCCAGTGCTGTGCATGTCAGCAATGCACAATGCACATGACACGCAAGGGTGCACTGATAACTGTTCATGCACTGTGGCACTGTGATCCACTGCATGGACATAATGCTGTATTTGCACAGGGGATACATGAATGTAAATGCACACACAGTTATACCATTCATGTGTTCCAGCACTGCACACAGTCGCAGCCATGGTTGGTATGGAAACAGTGGTTGTGGCCATGCAGAGAGCACATGTACCATTGTGTGTCACTATAGCCACTTGACACAGATTCACAGCCACTGAATTAGCATGTCCCGACAGCAGAGTACAGTTGTACATGAGTGCACATACACACCGAGACACGCATGTACACAGGCACATTGTTGCTGACAGTACCTCACAACAATCTCACCTTCTGTCCCATACAGGTGAAGCAGATGCACAGGCACATCTACATGCCCATAAGTTCTCAGCAGATGAAAAGAGGGCCCTTGTGGAAGGTGTCAAGAAGTGGGAACGACACATGAGGTGCTACCATAACACAGATGCCACGGTGCGCCAGATGAGGCAGGACATCACGGCAGAGGTGAATGCTGTGGGTGGCCGTGGCCGGTTGGTGGTGTCTGTAAGGAAGTGTTGGCATGACATGCAGTGCTGTGCCAAGCAGGATGAGGTGCAGAGGCTTCTGGAGCTCAATAGGATGGATGGAGGGGCCATAACAGCCAACCTGCGGGTGACCAACCCACTCATGGAATTTGTTGCATCAACCCTAAGGCCTGTGTCCATGGTGGGGGTTGAGGGCAGTGGTTGTGAGACTCCACTCGATCTCCACGGAGCATATGGGTCCCTTTCAGAGCTACCTCATATATGCATGACACACACAGGTGCTTGTGGGCACTCTTCCACTGTGTTGGTTTCCGTTTGGCCTGTCAGCTACACAGCTGGGGGCATGTGGTGTAACTCCATGTTGTATGGGTGTGAGTACAGCTGTACTGGGCAGACCTGCATATGCCATGTGTGCCTGCTGTGCTGTGGCACTGGGTCACATATGGACATCCACCATATGCATTTGCATGCACCACATAGAAAGCCACTGTGTTTGGCCATCTGCATAGGCATAAATTGTGAGGCAGTCCACATTGGTCTTATTCTTGGCTGTGCATTGCCAACACGGGTCTGATTGCATGTGCCACATGGGGGGGGCACAGGGTTTATTGGTGTACACCTACACTGTGTGCTGCATGGCCTGGCTGTGGGTGTGACTCCACACTGTCCATGGTGTGTTGTGTGGATCTGGCACAGGGTTATTGCATACGGTATTGCATGATCCACACGGTTGGTGTTTGCATGTTTGGGCCTTGGCTTGTGTGTCTTTCATACAGTGTAGGTCACTCATACATCTTCTGTCTCCCCCACAGCTCAAGGTGAGAGTCGCATGGCACTGGCACCAGAGGACCAGCCAAAGAGGAAGTAGCAGGTCCATCCTCCACAAGGTTGCAGTATGGGAGGGCAGAGCCAGCAACCAACCACATGACCATGGCCATCTGACACCCTGCAGTCCTTGCAGTCAGGGATGATGACGCTGATAACGATGATGATGATGACAATGACATCACCTTTGTTCCCTCCCTGGAATATCTAGTGGAGCTTGACATGAGGCCATTGTCACTGGTCCTCCATTTCGACACACCTCTGCCACTTGCTGCTGCCCCCATCTATGCTGGATCTCCTGCAGATCCTTCAGCACACAGTCCTGTGCCAGTGCCATGCACTGCTACCACACAGGTCATGGGTCCAGTGTCCACCACAGTTGGCCCAGTCATGTGTGGAATGGGTGGCGCTTTGCAGCAACCTGTCCCAGCATGCCCAAGCCATGTGGCACCACTGATATTGCAGGCCTATCTTGATGGACAGGTTGTACCCCTAGATATGCACCAGAGGCATTTAGGGCCATGCCACAGTGTGCAGTGGCCCAGTGTGCAGGCCGTGCACCCGCCGCAGGCCGTACGCATCCACCACCACCACCACCGCAGGCTGCTTCCCAGGACAGGATGCTGCCGCAGGAACAGAGGGAACAGGGGACCCGTCCCATCCTCTGTGCAGCCCTTGAATCCCAGACAGCTGCCCAACAGGATCTCCACACCTTCAGGCATGAGGTTAGGCAGGAGCTGTCCCTCTTCAAGGAGGCAGTCAGTGCTGGGTTATTGTGAACTGAGCAGTGTGCCGAGGAACGCCACACACATGCCTTCAATACGGTACATGACTGCTTCAGCAAACTCACTGCAACTGTTAGGGAGCAGACAGCTGCCATGAGGGCCACATCCCAGTCCAGATAGGGGTGCACCTGTTTGGCATGGTGCCAGCATGGCACCAGTGTGCCACAGCAAGGCTCTAGCACTCACCCTGGCAGGTCCAGTTTGTCTTCCCTGGGGCATCCTGCTCTTTGGCTGGATCGTCACAGCGCAGGTGTGGGCAATTGATTGTGTCATCTGTCAGGCTGCACTGTGGCCACATGCTTGCCATGGCTGTCAGTATGCCATAGTCTTCCTCAGTGGGCTCTCCACTACAGGATATGTCACCATCACATGAACACCATCTGGGGTCCAGTAGACCCCATGGTGGGAGGCGTTGGTAACACCTGCTGACATGCTCACATACATGTATGCACACACACACACACACACACACACACACACACACACAGACATTTGTCACACACATGTACAGCCTGCAGTCACATACCGCTCACAGCCACACACTGCCTTCTGTGCACTGTCCACTCACACACCCCTTACATCCACACAGTACACTATGCTCACATTTCCACAGCACAACATTTGTTCCTGTGCACCTTGGTGCTCCTCTGTGTGTAGCACTATGTTTCTGTTGTATTAAATACACATTTGCTCAGAAATATATTGTCAGTGTTGTTTTCTCTCACCTGCCCATACGCACTGGTGTGGCAATGATGTTGTTATGATGTTCGTGGGACCTCAGGGCCATTTGAGGGTCTCTCCTCTCAAGTTGCTCTACTAGCCCCTGGACTGCTGGCTCTGGCTTACTGTCAGAATGTTCCCCTCCTTCAGGTGCAATTATACCAAGGTTTAATGCCATGCTGTGTAACATGCAACATGTGAGGAATATATGGCATACCTTGTAAGGGGTATATTGTAGGGCACCACTAGAATGGTCCAGGCAGTGGAAATGCATCTAGAGCATGCCAAAGACCCTCTCTATGACATTTCTGGTGGTAGCATGTGCCTCATTGTACATCTCCTCCAGCATTGTTGCTGGCCAGAGGAGTGGTGTTAGTAGCTAGGGTCTCAGGTATAGGCACTGTCCCCTGTGGACACATGTACAGCTGTTAGTTGCTGTTTACTGTCTCACTCACACTGCCTGTGTTCCTCACTCCAATTACTATCCCCCTGCCTCCCTATCCACCCCTCACCAGCCCTGTCTGCTGTTACAGGTCACTGTCCACCATTGTTGTGGGTTGGGGTGAGCCTGCTGAGCATACTCACCGACTAGTTGCCCACTGGGTATCCTGCCTTCTTTGAATGCCTGACACATCCTGGACTGGTGCCAGATGAAGGCATTGTGGGCAGTGCCGGGATAGTGTACGAGGACATTGGTGATGTACCCCACTACATAGTACACCACCTGGCAGTTTATGGAATGGTATCCCTTCCTGTTGATATACACATCCCCTCCTTCACCAGGTGGTGCATGGATGGCGATGTGGGTGCAGTCAGTTGCACTGAGTATAGCTGGTAGGTGCGCAACCCAATAGAATTGCTGCATTGTCTCTCTGTGCTCTCGTGCCGTGCTGGGGAAGATTATGAACTTGCCAGAATGTGGCAGGAAAGCATCAAGGAACTGAGTCAGAAGGTGTGAGGTAGCTGACTGTAACACTCCAATGATATCTCCTCTCGGTCTCTGGAACATAACAGTGACAGAAAAACACATCGCAGCCATCATCTTTTCCTCAACTGACAAGGCATGGCTGCATCTGGTGTTTGGCTGCAGCTGCTCATGCAGGAGTTCACACAACTGCCTCAACATAACCCTGTTTATCTTGTAGCGGCAGACAAGGTATACATCTGTAAGGGTCTCAAAAGAGAGCCTTTGCCAGTACATCCTGCATGCAGAGTATCTCCTTCTTGGCCTGCAATGTGGGCCACAGTGGGCTTGGTCCCTGTCCTCCACATCCAGAACTGCCTCCATCAGGTATAGCATCACTGTGTTTTTGCAAAACTGCCATCTTGTCTCCTGCAGTGTCCACACCCCTCTCTCAGTGCTTTGCCCTGGATTGAGACATGCTTTTTATAGACGGTAACATGCGTCACTCTATGGGAGGGAGCCTTGCGTGGTGCAAATGTTTTAAATATCACATTGCGCCAGTATGCATGTCCCTGCCTCTCAGTTTGCCCCTTGCATACAATTATGTTTTGTGCTAATGCTTTGCGCTGGCACTATTTCACCCTTTAAATATGGAGGTCTGGCGCTATTCCGGTGCAATACCTGTGCAAACGGATTGTGCACTGCACAAACTTTTTAATATAGGGCCCCTGTTCTCTAATGGATGAAATCTGCCGTCATTGAAGCCCAAGTTTCTTGCACTTGCCTAAGGTTAGCACGTTAAAAGTACAAAACCATCAGCCCCACAAAGAATATATTTGCATTGATGTTTGACTTTTTCAGTGAGCCTGCTTTTAATAAACAGAATATCACATGGCTGCTAAGTAATACAATATGGGGAGCAGTAGTCAAGAATAGGGAGAAGATTACCCTGAACAATGGCTAGTCTGGCTTCAGGGGTAAGGTATTGACTTAATCTATAGGTGGCACCTAACTTTTGATGGAACCTTCTGACAAGGGAGTTTTCATGCTCAGTGAAGGTGAGGGAGGGGTCGAGCAGTACTCCTAAGTATTTGTAGGTGTTGACATCCTCCAGGGCTGGACCGTCTGGGGTGAGAATGCATAAGAGGACATGGTTTTTAGTTTTGGCCAGAAAGGGCTTAGATCCAAACAGCATGGATTTAGTTTATTTGGCATTTACTAAGAGGAGTTTTTTTGAGAACCAGCTGTGGGCCACAACATAGTTGTGTGTGGGAACTGAGGAGATTGCGGCCGTGGATTTGTCACTGTGGAAGAGGACAAGGTCATCGGCATACAGGAGAGAGTGACAGTTGAGGCAGTTGAAGGGAAGCACATTAAGGAATAAGGAGAAAAGGAGGGGACCCAGGATTGAGCCTTGAGGGACACCCACAGAGACAGGCAGGGTGGGGGAGCAGGTTTGACCAATACACGTGAATTGTGAGCAATCGGTAAGGTAGTTAGTGAACCAGCTTGTGACTTTCTGAGAACAACCAAGGAGGCTAAGCTTGGAGGTAAGAAGAGCATGGTTAACCATGTCAAAAGGCTTTGAGAGGTCGACGAAGACAGCCCCGGTGGCTTTACCATTATCCATGTTAGAGAGGATGTGGTCAGTCAGAAGGGCGAGGGCAGTGGCAATGGAATGATTCTTGCAAAAACCATGCTGTTGGTTGCATAGGAGGGTGTATTTGCCTTTATACTCAGTGAGCTGATTGTGGACTGCTCTCTTGAGTAGTTTACTGAGATGAGGAAGGATGGATATCGGACAGTAATTGTCAGAGGATTTGGGGTCACCAGATTTAAGAATGGGGATAACCTTAGCTATCTTCCATGGGTCAGGCATGGAGGAGGTGGAAAGAGCAAGGTTAAAGACGAAGGTGAGTGGCCTGGCAATAGCTGGAGAGATCAGCTTAAGGAAGACTGGAGATAGCCCATCAGATCCGGAGGAGCCGTGGTTAGGTAGACTTTTGAGTAGCTTCACTGTGTCATGTATGGAGAGGGCTTTAAAATAGAATGGGGGTATTTGCGGGTGAGTGGCAGAGCTGGAGGAGGATGGCAGTGTATCAGGTATTAGGGCTGAGCTTTGAGGTTGGGCAGTGGGCAGCTTATTTAGGTACATGGATAAGTTGGTGAACTTACAGTTGAAGACACTGCCCACATCGTGAGGGTCAGTCAGCAGCCCATCCTGGGAGTTGAGATGTGGTGCATCGTAGCTGGGGAGGTGGTTTAGGAGGGAGCTGATTGAGTCCCAGAACTTTCTAGGGTCTCCAAAGTTGGCCTTTTGCAGATTGCAGAAGTGGGTCTGTTTCAAAAATTTGGCCTGTTGTTTACATTTATTCCTCATGCGCCTGTAAGCATCCCAGAGGGCAGGAGAAGGGGTTGCTTTGAAAGTGGACCAGGCATGGTCTTTGGCCTTTATAAGGGTTAGGAGATCTTTAGAGACCCAGCGTGAGCACCCATCTCTGACCCCCCTGGTGGTGACAGGGAAAAAGCGGTCCTGGAGTGTTAGTAGAGTCTGGGTAAATGTGGAAACTGCCATGGCTACATTGGAAAGGGAAAAATGCATGGACCAGTCCAAGGACTGGGCCTCCTCGAGGAGATTTGTGGAGACTGGGCAGCTGAAATTTCTGAGAGATAGGTATTTGGGTGGGGGGGCACTTTAGTTTGGAAGACCAGAGGAAATAGGTCGGTGAGTGATCACTTATAGAGTCAGCCATGGTGCCAGCGTGTAATGCTCGGTCCTCCCTGTTTATGAGGATCCAGTCTAGTAGAGTCTGGGTGGCCAAGCGTGGATTAAGTCTGGTGGGGAGAATAATCGCCTGCACCAGGTTGTGCTGCTTTAACAGGGATACATAGTCAGGCTGGTGGCAGCTCAGCCAGTTTAGATTAAAGTCACCAAGAAGGATAGATTCTCTATGGGGAGTTAGAGAGCTCAGGCCTTGGAGGAGGCTGGTGAGTCCAATGGTTCCGGTGGCAGGGGAGTTTTTGCAGCAGCCAATTTAGAATTTCTTGCTAGATCCCAGGGCCAATTCAGAGAGTAGCCATTCACTAATTGAGGAAGGGTCAGAGTGTAGGACAATGCTAGCTGAGAGGGGTTCCCTTAGGAGCAGGGCCACACCGCCACCTTTTTTCCTGCCTGACCTGTCAAGGCATAGGTAGGAGTAGCCAGGTATTTTGAAGGTGTTTTCGGTGTGGTGTGACTTTAGCCATGTTTCAGTGAGTCCCAAAATATGGGGCTTGTATAGCTCAATCCAAGCCTCAAGGTCAGTGAATTTAGATGGAAGGCTGCAGACATTGATATGTGCGATTTTAAGACCAGGGGCATTTGTCCAGATGCAGGAGGAGGGGGTCATATGGGAGTTTGTTGGGCCAGTGTTGCACTCAGTGTCCCCAGCAAGGGAGAGTAGTGATAGTGGGAGAATGTATGGGCAGGAGGGAATAGTAGGAGACCAGGAGAGGTTAGCCAGGTAGTGGCCAAGGAGGCGGCGTTCTCCTTTAGTGAGTAAGATGAGAGAAATGTACCCCAGGGTGGACTTATCCTTAGTAGAGACTGAAGACAGGGAGAGGGGGGAAATGAGAGGAAGGAGAGGCGCTGTTGATCACAGGCCAGCTCCGTAGTGCAGAAGTCAGTCAATACCAGTACAGTAGTTAGGGAGATGGCCCATAATATAGACAGTGCCAGCTTCATCTTTCCGAGGGAGAGTGAGGGACAAGGGGAAGTAGTAGGAAAGAGATGTGTAAATCACACATACACACACTTATCTTTAACAAGAAACAAATAACATTTTTTTAAAAATATTTATTTGTAAAATAAAAAAAAAAATTGAAAGCATGCCCGCAGAGAAAAATCAGCACTAACTGCCAGTTCTGCCCTGCCAGTTCTACCTAACAAAATGCTGGTACCTACGTTTACAGTTTTGCAAATACTTGAGAGCTGAGTGGGGTTTTCTGTAAGAAAACAGCTAGAGTTTTTACTAATTATAGCACTAATGATCTGGAGTGATTTCTTTGCTTTCTATGGTTGTGTGCAGTTTGATGAAATTAAGTTTTAAAATCAAAACACTTGCTCCTGCTAGCTAGACCTGACACACATAGAAACAAAACTACTGAGTTAGAGCTATTTAGTAGCTTTTTCTTGCAGAAAACCTATTCAAGTAGCTCTCAAGTATCTGCTAAACTGTACATGTAGCCATTTGTGCACACTGGATAAGAAACGTTACACAGCTCTGCTGTTGTGAACTAATTCTAAAGCAGTGCTTGCAGCTGAATCTTTGGTCAACAAGAAAAGTAATAAATCTGGATCAGATTGAGATCCCCAGGAGTCATAAAACTACTATAAAGCTAGCAGGCTCATTTAGAAAAAACTAATAGTAGACAGAGGGAAGGACACACTAGGACTTCACACACAAATCAAAAAATTCTGCACAACTTATGTTTTTTGCAAATTCTGGGTGTACTACTCCTTTAAGTCACTTGGTATAAAGCCACATGTCTTACATTTGGTTAGTAATCTTTGTTTGTGCTGTGCATCTCTAAAATACTTACAACATGGCACTGTTTTTTTACCACTGACTTTCCTGAAGATGGAGATGTGTAAATGTCTAGTAAATGTTGTCTCCCACCCCACCCATCTAAATGAAAATGGCATGCTTTTATACAAGCATGAATCACTGCGTTTAAAGACCATTATGGCTGGAAAGATAATAAAAATGTCAAAGGAATTATGTTCTTTGCTTTGCTGGGAATTCAAGCTCCTGAACTAAATGTATTCTGGGGGGTATATGTGTGAGGGAAGACTGCTGATTGTGTCCCTTAAATCTTCTGACTCACACCCCACCCAGTCATATGAATTGTGTCATTAAAATGCAAATCCAGATGAAATAAAAGCTTTAGAAGAAAATCCCACATACGGAATGAATTAGTTTATTGCACTCAAGTTGCAATCTATTTGGAGACCGAAACAGATTGAAGTTCATTACAATTCACAAGTTGCCCACACAGACAGGAGGCCTTAACATCATATAAAAAAATGCAAACACTAATCTAATACAGTATGTCAAATGACCTGTCCTACCACTGTCTCATCGAAGACATAATGGTAATGAAAAAGTGCAAACAATGAATTATACAGTGGATGCTATATTAACAAGCATTTGTCAATGCTGAATGTTTGCCATTTGCACTGGTGTCATGGGGGGGGTGTGGTGCTGATAACAGTGAAACTGACATTGCCAATTGTTTCAGTGAAAGAATCATTTTATTAACATTTAAGAGTACAAAGTAGATGTGGTGATGTTGGGCAGTTTAACTTTCTTGTTTGTTAATATTAGTGGCCCAAATTTTCAACATACTCTTCTTATGATCCCACCTCATGAACAAGAGTGGAGAAAATGTTCAACTCCTGGCCGAAAAGTGATTTCGTGCAGCGATTGCAAAATCACCTTTCAGGATGCAAAAACACATTTTGGCCAGCATCTGAAAAATGACACTTGTCACATTCATGAGGTGCTGTGAAGAAATGGCTATGCTGAAATTTTGGGGTCAAAATATCGAAAATTATCTCTCTCTGCGTTCAGGAATTTTAATGTAGGCTCATGACTTTGTTGATTTTTAATATTTTTGCCCCCAATTTTCAACATAGCCTTCTTATGACCCAACCTCACAAACAAGTGCAGAGAAAATGTTCAACTCCTGGCCAAAAGGTGATTTTGCACAGCAACTGCAAAATCATGTTTTGGGATGCAATAAAAAAAAAAAAACATTTTGGCTAGGATCTGAAAAATTACAGCTGTCCCATTCATAAGGTGCTGTGAAGAAATGTCTATGTTGAAAATTTGGGGTCAGAATATTGAAAATATTGAAAATTACCAAAGTTAGGAGCCTGCATTTGCAAATTTTAACGCAGGCTCATAACTTTATTGTTTTTTAATATTTTTACACCAAATGTTCAGCATAGCCTTCTTATGATCCCACCGCATGACTAAAGGTGGAAAGAATTTTCAACTCCTGCCCATGATATCTCTCACTCTTTCTATAGTGTCTCTTCAGAGCACCAGGCAGTGCTGGTTTGTGGAGGTCCCACATGGGATATCAAAGGCAACTTGGCTGGCAAGCAACATAATTTAATACAATTTAGGTTCCTGTTCTGTACTCTGTACTGTGAAAAATCTTGTTTTCTCAAGCTTGTAATAAATTCTACAGTTTAACTTGGGCTACAACTTTGCAAGCTGCCTTGATATATTTGCTTCACAGACTGCTCAGGTCACGTGGGGCTTGAGTGGGATGATTACTCTTATTCATTGTGCACCAGAATCTTGTATTTTGTTAGTCCAAGATCCCTGATGTTCCTCACATGGACTGCTTTACATTATAGTTTCAGCTGTGAACAGCAGCTTCTACTAATGCAGTAAAAATAGTAAAATTAGTGATGATTAAGAACATGTAGTAAAGAGTCCAAGAAGAGAATTGAGACTGGCAAATTATTAAGTGTTTACCGTGTCTGAGCATGAGCAGAACTAAGCAGGCAGCAAGCCAAACATTCCACGCATTCCAGGCTGACTTTGACAGAGCAGCTTGGCTTGATGAGCAGCACAGATCAAAGGGAATAGCTGATTATTGATTGGATAGGCTATTCCTTTTGAAGTCTGTGCCATCTCCACCCACCAAGCTAAAACTCTGTCATAGTAAGCCTGGCTGATGATTGGAGTGTCACTGAATTGGCCCTAAAAAACTGCTCTGCATTGGATGAACGGTGTCACACCCATCAAAAAGCAATATTACCGCAATATGTTCACTTTATGCTTGTGCGCATGGCTAACATAAAAGTGAATATACTACCCATTCAGCCATTTCACATTCATTACATTTTCTGCATTGAGCACACACAAAAATATGCTTCATTTTAATAGTTGATGATTGCCAGGAATCTAAATGTATTTTCCATAAATATTCCTAAACACAAGTCACTACATCACCTGGATCTTAGGCATCAGCAGGTGTCAGCAGGATGAAGCTGGGAAGAGGGGGACTCTGCTGGTCGACTGAGGTAAGGTAAATGTTCTCTCCTGTTGTTGCATTCACTGCCAGGATGGGTGGAAGGTAAAGGGTCAGTCAAAACAGGGAATAGGAGCAACACCCTATCAAGGGTAGGTCTACAAAAGGAATAAACAAACAATAAAAGAGGTAAAACTAGAAATTCCTAATTGGGGGTTAAGTGTACATAAGGGACTGGTGAAAGGAAAATGGTAGGCCAAAACTGGTAACAGGAGAAACAACCTATCTAGGGTAGGTGAACAACTGGGTATAACAAACATCATAAGTGGAAGAACTAGAAGCACCCTATAAAGGGTAAGGCTATATAAGTATTTCTAAGTAACACACACATGGACAGTAGGAACTGGGAATGCTGGGAGTGGTGCAGTGCAGTGGCTGTGGGGTGGCAGTTTTCAGAGAGACCTTCTGGAGACTGCAGTTCTATCTCATCTGCATGCACCTGGGTAGTAGCAAAAGAAGACAAGACATTTTTATGTATATAAGCAAAAAGAGGAAGACCGGGGATGGATTGTAAGGTTAAAAAGGGAGGGGGAGACTGTGCAGATAGGGACCAGGAAAATGCAGACATCCTGAACAAAATACTTCCGATCAGTGTTCACAGAGGAAGGGGAGTGGCCACAAAAAAGGAACAGGAGTTTTGGAGTGGTGAGAAGAACATTAGTTCATTTTCAGGGTAGAAAGTCCTGAAGGAACTTGCTAATCTGAAAGTGGACAAAGCAATGTGGCCAGGCAGGGTGATTCTAAGGATATTGAGGGAGTTCAGAGTGGTATTGGCTGCACCACTGACATTCCTATTGAACAGCTCACTGGAAACGGGAGTGGTTCCAGATGACTGGAGGAGGGTAGATGTAGTCACACTTCACAAAAGTGGTAGCAGAGAGGAGGCTGGCAATTATAGGCCTGACATCAGTGGTGGGAAAGTTAATGGACATTTGTGGAAAGAAAGTTCAGGTTGCCCCCTCCTCTATATTGAGGTATCAAGATTATAGATGCCTGGGTCATCCAGAAAAGACCAGTCCAAACTTCTGAAGGTAAAATTACTGGATGAACTCCATTCAGATCAGAAAATAGATCAATTAATCTTCGTTATTCTCAAAAATACACTGGATGGGCTACGTTTCATGATATTACCACTTCATCAGGCCCTCGTGCGTTTCCTGATAAAAATAACATTTTTATGATTAATTATCAATTATCCTGTATATTTTTAAACCAAATCCTCTATTAGGTCATGCACTCTTACCTCTTATACCTGCACTTCTATTATTATCCACAAAACACAAGGGATTATTGTTTTATCATGTAAGATTTTATTATTTTCATAAAAGATAACATATGTTCTATCAGAAATCGGATAGACCTTTTGGAGTCATACTAATACCAAATGCTCCTAGTATTCAGCAGCTGCATTTAACCATCATATTAACGTCAAAATTTTAACCTTGAAAAACATTATTGTCTCCTCACAATAGGTGTGTATTCCTGCTAAGTATAGCTATAAAACAACAGTCTAGGAGAAAGCCTGTCCATGTTAGTCTTGACCTTCCTGCTAGTGGAAAGTGGGTATGGCGTTTTCATGAAGGAGGGTTGCCAGGTGACGGTAGGGGCACCGAACATAGGTGCAAGTTTAAGTAGAGGTCCCATTGTCTATAGTATTCTTGGATCTGATTTTTGTTGGCAAATGACGGCCTTTCAAAGGTTGCTGGTCTGGCCACAGCTGTGTGCCAGACCAGGAGCAAGGGAGCCTTGGCTTGCCACCATTTCATCAAGACTACTCTTTTGGCTTCGAGAAGCACTGCTGTGACCCAGCATTTTGTCTGTTTCGAGTTGGTGCCAAGTTGAGAGGTATCCCCCAGAATGTTGAGTGCTGGGGAGTCTGGAACAACCACGCCTGCCACTCTAGTGCAGTCCTCCATTCCCCTTTCCAAAATGTGGCCAGGATAGGGCATTGCCAAATGACATGCAGTAAATCTGCCTCAGGTTCCTGGCACCTCCAACACTGGGAGTGTGGCAGGAGTCTCCTTTGTTGGAGTACCTTTGGCGTGTGGTACCCTGTAGAGTACTTGTCATGGACTCACACTCTTTTCCTCCTGCAGGGTGTTCCTCTGCATAAGAACAAAAAACCAAACAAAAAGAGCAAGGCAGGCACAAACTGTTTGAGTACTAACTGTTCTAGGATCTTGCCCTGCCTATGACTCCTTTCTTCTGATTGTTGGAAATCTAAGTAGCCTCTGTATCTACTTTATGCAATATACACACCTATTTCTAAAGCCGAGCTTTGGTTGTCTGCGTGCTAACACTAAGGTGCCCGTGGTGTCTGTGAAAAGGAAGATAATGTATCTAACCCCTGCTTTGCCACCTAGGTACCAAGTGGGAGATTAGGTTGGTCGAAAGCTTTTTAGTCCCTCCTACCCGATCTGATCTGTGTATTCTAATGATAGGTCAACCCTCACATAGTGTATCACCTCACTGAGCTACTTACTTTGTAGACTTTAACATTTTACTTATAGATTGCACATTTTCCAGCATTTATTTTGTTTACCGTCCAGTGCTTCCTGACTTGGGGGGTGGGGCTTTAAATTCATTTTGACTGTGTTGGCTGACTTTGGGGGGGGGGTTAGCATAATATGCTTCTCTATAATGCCACATGGGCTGTGTGTCTTCCATCCCTGAGTGTCTATCCAACCTTAACTTGCCCTGTCCTACTGCCATCCATGTGCTGCTTCACTTCTCGCTTATCTGTCTCAACCTCCTGGCCCTATGCCCTCTGATCCTGCTGGTGCCCTACTGGATCCTTGCTGCCCTTACCCTTCCCAGCCCCATCACCTCTCCCTTTCTAATATGGCCTTCGTTACTTCTTTCTTGTGTCATAAGTCACGGGGGGGGCAGGGACTTGCTTCCTAGCTCCCCTGCTGGGCCTTTGGCTCTCCCATGTAGCTGGGGGGGGTCAAGATCCTGACATTCTTACCAGTTACGGTTGTTCACATCCATTTGGTAGACTTTTCTTGTCTGCCCTACCATTCTTTCTGCTTACCCCTTCCCGTGTCCTTACATTCTGTTGGCCCATTATTTTCCCTTCAATTCCCCTTTATCCTGATTTGCTGCCTTACTTAATTTCCCCCTTATTACTGCTACCTCATGCTTCCCTGCCTCGTTATGCCCTATCAGAGTCATGTTCTTGCTGGTGCCTGCCCTCTCAGGCATCCAGCATGTCTCCAGTGAGTCCCCCTATCTTTTTCTCCCCTTTTCATCTTGTTGTCCTAAGCCCTCCCCTCCTTCCCTCTGTCGTTTGTTGGCAGCTTGCATTAACATCCTGAGGCTTTACTGGTTACAAACAAACTTTTTGCATAACGCTGCAGAACTTTCATAAATCACACTGCAAACTTTGAACTATTAATAAACACACTTAAAATGCATACTGCATAAGGAAACTCCTTGTGTGACAGCTTGCCGGCACTTCTAGGCATCCGCGTTGGCTAGTAACTTTCAGCATATAGTCTTTTTTCTTTCTCATCTTTTGCCAGTAGAAGCTACTTCAGCATATAGCTGGTCACTTGGCCTGGTCATCTTGCGAATCTGCCAAGAGCTGTCCATCTTTTCGGCCTCAAAGCCTTCCGCTGGATCTGCCCACTCAGTAGTTGGTTTCTGGACCCATCTGTCTTCCAGATCTTCCTCACGACCTTTGGCTGAGTGCTCTCTGCTGGGAGAGTCATCCCTTAGGTTTTTTGCTGGTGGTGACTCTTCCCTATCCGATGATTTTCCTCTTCTACCCATTTTGCTCCTGGAGCATTGTCTGTACCTTTGTGGTTGCGGGTATTTGGTGACCTCCAATCCTCCTCCTCCTTTGGCTTTACTTCCATTGGACTTAGAGGGATTTGGTGAGTTCCCCAGAGGCAACAGATTTATGTCCACCATTTTAGGATTCGTGCTGGGCATCACCATCTTACATTCATTGTTGCTCCTTTGTTTTTGCTCCTCCAGCTTCTGCTTGCCAAGTTCTTGGTTCCTCCTCAGGGGTTGTTTGTTGAGTGGGGACCAGAGTGTTCTGGAAGTTGTAGTTCCCCATCTTATCTGTGGACAATGTCTCTGTAATCAGTTTATAATCTCTTGGGGGCTGTTTGCCACTATTTCTTTACCATCTTTTCAAAATTAAGACTTGCCAGCCCCCAAAATCTATATTGGACATTTAGGTCCCTTAGTTCTTTCTTTATAGGCCCAAAAGCTTTGTGCTGCATGGCCACTGCATGTGAGAAATCCCTGTACAATGAGATTCTGGCCCCCCTGTACTCCAATTTCCCCAAGTCCCTTGCCACCACCAAAAGCCTTTCTTTAGTGGAGTACCTGAGGATGTACACTATTATGGGCCTCAGATCTGCACCTTGTGATGATGGTTGCCTCCGTGTGTGGTGCGGTCTTTCCACTTTGATGGCCCCCCTCCAGCTGCCACCTATTAGGTGAGGTAAGTAATAATTTAGAAAGTTTTCCATGTTGGGGCCTTCCAGCCCTTTGGGGATGCCTAGAATTCTAATGTTATTTCAGCATCCCCTGTTTTCTTGGTCCTCCTCTCTCTTCCAGAGTTTATTTAGCCTGCCTTCATGTGCCTCCAGCCATTTGAGTATCTTGTGTTGGTGCACCTCCAGAACATCAGTCCATTGTTCAGAGACATTCATGTGGTCCTGGATGTGCCCAACATTCTCTGTTGTGCCAGGCAAAGCAGTTTTGATGCCTGCCATATCAGTTATGAGCTCCTCTAGCATGTGGGTTATATGTCCTAGGGAGTCCTCCACCCTGTCGTTTACTCACTCTGCAGCCTGCGGTTCCTTTGTGGCCATGGCCGTCCCTGTGATACAGCTTTTTATGATCTGTGAACGAGATGTTATAATCCCCTAGTCTTTTGTTTGTACAATATTTCTTTAATGTTGGCTGTGTTGTGGTGTCAGGGACTTCTCTCATAGTGGCACTGTGCATTTGGCCCGTCCCTTCTCCTCGATGGTGAGGCTCCAGCCCACTTCTCAGTTCACAGTCCTGCTAAGCAAGAGTGGGGTCCTGCTCCTATCCAACTCATGACAGGGCCTCTAATTCCTGTGTGTGCTGCAACACTCCAAGCCAGGTAAAGCTTATTTTTGTGGTTGGAAAAGTGCACTGCTATGCAGTGCAGTCCAAAAGTATCCGGTAGCTCTGGTTTCTATTTTTGGAGTCCTTCTCTATTTTTGCTACTTTAGATCAGTGTAGGAGAAGACTAATGGTTTTAAGCAGCCATCTTTATTGCAGCCAAACCACGCCCCTGCCACCAAAAAATCACAAGATTTTTTATCTCTTATTCTCACATATTAGATCAAGTGCTTAATAAATATTACTGTTATTCAATCATCTTTCGAAACAGCCCCAAACCCCATGTAGTAAGAGCCTCCATTATGCAATACCATTGTTATTTAAATATTTAGACAGTTCTTAAGTTTCCAAATTCAATTGCAAAGTTGATTTGCCATAGTATCTAATTACCCAAATTAATACTTCTTTACATCTTCCTCATCCTATATAACATTGTTCTTTTTAAATGAAATATATGTATACATTTTACCATATACTGTACACCAGTGTTTCTTGAACATTCCTCTCTTGTTTTTCTATATAGTAAACAAGTCCTCACCGTCTATGTGGTTAGAAAGGATTTTCCTCCTGTTTTCCCTTTATTTCTGTATTTTTTATTCTGTGTTGCCACTATTAACTCAGTTACTTAAACATACTTTTCTTAACCTCCATTTTAAATATAAATATCTGCTTATCTTGTATGTAAATTAAAAAGAAAACATTATTTGTTTGCTTGTCTTGTCACTATTAACTCATGGTTATTTGTACAATACTGTTCTTAACCTCCATTTTAAATCTAGACATCCTTGCCTTTAAATGACACTCGCGCGCTCATTCATTAATACATTTAAGTTTATCTAAAAAACGTATATAAACATTTCCAGTATATCTTTAAAATGTTTCTGCTCCACATGTATACAGTGAAAACTGTTATTTTTATGTTGATTGCATGCATACACAAGAAACATATTGCAGCAGCTTTCTCCACAAGCAGGTTGTGGAGGCATGGCACTGTTGTGGCCAAAGCCCCCACAGCCTTTAAAGGCTTGTCCAGCATCCCCCAATGCCGTGGCATGCTGCTGCTGACACTAGTTCAGCCAGCGTGCCACCAACTTGTAAAAATTTAGCCACTGCAATCAGGGGCTGCCTCGTCATTGCAGCGTAAGCCATTCGCTGCAATGAGGGAGTCGCATCATTGCAGGGCGGTATCTTGACACACTGATATTGTTTGTGAACATGGCAGCAGTTTGTCGCTGTGTTCACAAACAATATTAAGCTCCCCACCATGTTTATTTGCTGACAGAGACCCCAATTCCTGTTGGCTTCAGTGCCCCAATGTTTATGTTGCCAACAGGGGAGCCCACTCCCCTTTGGCATTATGTAACCCCCCACTTATATTGTCTGTCGACGGGTGCCCCATCCCCATCGGCATAATGTCACCCCCTTTTGTTGTGGTGCCAATGGGGTGCCCAATCCCCA
Organism: Neoceratodus forsteri; assembly: GCA_016271365.2. NCBI lineage: Eukaryota > Metazoa > Chordata > Ceratodontiformes > Ceratodontidae > Neoceratodus > Neoceratodus forsteri. Next base: position 1,273,159,045 of record CM057453.1, read on the forward strand.
TCGGCCACAGCTTGCCCCAAAGAAAGATTATGGTGGCATGCTGGGATCCCACCCCAGCATGCCACATGCCTAAAATAAAAAATGGTCCTGGATGTCTTTTTTTTTAACCTGTGAAAAGGAAACTGTCCTCGACAGCCTCCTGCCCCCCGCAAACCGCATTCCACCCACTGCGCACCCTGCCTCCCCACACCCCTCACCCCATACTTACCTCTGGAGCCCGGGCGCGACGATCTTCGGTGGACCGGGAACACATCTGCACACTTCAAAGCTGACCCCGAACTGAGGAAATGCCGGTAAACTGTATAATGGAATAAATGGTTTTTTTCCAACATTAATGCATATCTCAGTCATTTTTTTGGAATTTTGACAGCTAATTTTCAACATGGGGTTTTCAGCACCCCTTCTCATGAATTCTGGAACTGTCACGGTGTTAATCAGCCCTGAAAGGTGATTTTGTGATCACGGCATGGAATCACCTTTTGGGGCTGATTAATGAAACAACAGTGCCAGTGTTCATGAGGTGGGCTCTCAAAAAGCCTATGTTGCAAATTTGGTGGAAAAAATCAAAAAAATGACTGTTTTATGAGCGTGCATTGCTCAGTTGCTACGCACGTTCATAACTTCGCGAATTTGCAATATTTTCACACCAGATTTTCAACATTGCCATTTTTTGATACCTCCTTCTGAACAGTATAGCTGTCATTGTTCACATCTTGGCCAAAATGTGTTTTCGCACTTCCGGTGCAGAATAACACAGTCACTGTGCGAAATTAGTGTTTGGGACAGATTAAGAAAATGACAGTGTCACTGTTCATAAGTAGAGGTCCTAAAATGCCTATATTGAAAATTTGGTGATGATACTCCATAAAATGACTGTGTTATGAGCATGCATTGCGCAGTTTGCACGCACGCTAGTAACTTCGTGAATTTGTAATATTTTCACTCCAGAAAACATTGCCATTTTCCCACACCTACTAATGAACAGTACAGCTGTCATTTTTCCCATCCTGGCCGAAATGTGTTTTTATACTTCCGGCGCAGAATAGAGCGGTTGGTGTGGGAAATCACTGTTCGGGACAGATTAAGAAAATGACAGTGACATTGTTCATGAGCAGAGGTCCTAATTGCCTATGTTGAAAATTTGGTGATGATAGCCCATCAAATGACTTTGTTAGAAGTGTGCACTTTCCACACACCCTTGTAACTTCGCAGATTTGTAATATTGTCACACCAGATTTTCAACACTGGCATTTTTTCACACCTCCTTATGAGCAGTACAGCTGTCATTTTTCACATCCTGACCAAAATGTGTTTTCACAGTTCCGGCGCAGAATAAAGTGGTAGCTGTGGGAAATCAGTGTTTGGGACAGATTAAGAAAATGACAGTGGCACTGTTCATGAGCAGAGGTCCTAAAATCCCTATGTTGAAAATTAGGTGACGAAACTCCATAACATGATTGTGTTACAAGCGTGCATAGAACTGTTTCCACGCACCCTTGTAACTTCCCAAATTTGTAATATTTTCATGCCACATTTTCAACAGTGGCATTTTTTCACACCTCCTTATGAACAGTACAGCTGTCACTTTTCACATCCTGGCTAAAATATATTTTTGCACTCCTGCCGGAGAATAGCACGGTCGCTGTGGGAAATCAGTGTTTGGGACAGATTAAGATCGAGTGAGTGGTAGGGGAGAGTGACCGAGCTCAACTGAGCTCTGTCGGGACTGCTGTGGATTTGTTTGTGGGCAGAAAAAGGCCCCAATGCAAGAGCCCAGTACAAAAGGGTAGCCTGCAGCACTGGGAGAAACAGAATGAGAGAGCGAGTGAGGGAGGGGGAGTGAGTAAACTCACCAGAGTGCTGTCAGGACTGCTGCAGATTTCTTTGTGGGCAGAAAAAGGAATCAATGCAGGCAGAGACCCAGTACAAAAGGCCAGCCTGCAGCGGTGGGAAAAACAGTATGAGCGAGTGAGATGGGGGACTAAGTGAGCTCACCGGAGCTCTATCAGGACTGCTGCAGATTTCTTTGTGGGCAGAAAAACGAGCCAATGCAGGCAGGAGCCCCATAAAAAAGGGCAGCTTGCAGTGCCAGGACAAACAGAATGAGCAAGTGAGAGAGCAAGACTGAGTGACCTCAATGGAGCCCTGTCAGGACAGCTGCAGATTTTTTTGAGGACAGACAAAGAAGCCAATGCAGCCAGGAGCCCCATACAAAAGCACAGCCTGCAGCGCCAAGAGAAACAGAATGAGCGAGTGACAGAGCAGTAGTGAGCGAGCTCAACAGAGCTCTATTGTGACTGCTGCGGATTTCCTTGTGGGCAGAAAAAGGCGGCAACACAGGCAGGAGCCCAGTACAAAAGGCCAGCTTGCAGCGCCGGCAGAAACGGAATGAGTGAGTGAGAGAGGGGGGGTGAGCAAGCTCAATGGAGCTGTGTCGGGACTGCTTCAGATTTCTTTGTGGCCAGAAAAAGCCACTATCGCAGGCAGGAGTCCAGTACAAAAGGACAGCCTGCAGCGGCGGGAGACACAGAACGAATGAGTGAGGGAAGGGGAGTGAGTGAGCTCAACGGAGCTCTGTTGGGACTGCTGCAGATTTGTTTGTGGGCAGAAAAGGGCAGCAATGCACACAGGGGCCCAGTACAAAAGGGCAGCCTGCAGTGGCAGGAATTACCAGAATGAGTGAGTAAGAGGGGGGAGGGAGTGAGTGAGCTCAACGGAGCTGTATTGTAACTGCTGCAAGTTTCTTCATGGGAAGAAGAAGGTGGCAATGCAGGCAGGAGCCCAGTAGAAAGGGGCAGCCTGCAGCGCCGGCAGAAACGGAATGAGTGAGTGAGAGAAGGGGAGTGAGCGAGCTCAATGGAACTTTGTCAGGACTGCTGCAGATTTCTTTGTGGGTAGAAAAAGGCACCAACAGAGGCAGGAGCCCAGTACAAAAGGGCAGCCTGCAGTGCCAGGATAAACAGAATAAGTGAGTGAGACAGAGGGGGTGAGCGACCTCAATGGAGCTTTGTCGGGATAGCTGAGGATTTTTTTGTGGGCAGAAAAAGGTGCCAACGCAGGCAGGAGCCCAGTACAAAAGGGCACCCTGCAGTGCCGGGAGAAATACAATAAGCAAGTGAGACAGGGGAAGTGAGCAAGCTCAACAGAGCTCTATCATGACTGCTGCGGATTTCTTTGTCGGCAGAAAAAGGCGGCAAGGCAGGCAGGAGCCCAGTACAAAAGGACAGCCTGCAGCGCCGACAGAAACAAAATGAGTGACTGAAAGAGGGGGAGTGAGCAGGCTCAACAGACCTGTGTCAGGACTGCTGCAGATTTCTTTGTGGGCAGATAAAGCCACCAGCAGAGGCAGGAGCCCAGTACAAAAGGGCAGCCTGCAGCGCTAGGAGAAACAGAATGAGCGAGTGAGAGAGGGGGAGTGAGCCATCTCAACGGAGCTCTGTCGGGACAGCTGCAGATTTCTTAGAGGGCAGAAAAAGCTGCCAACGCAGGCAGGAGCCCAGTACAAAAGAGTAGCCTGCAGCACCGGGAGAAACAGACTGAGCGAGTGACAGGAGCAGTGAGTGAGCTCAACAGACCAACGCAATCAACATTCAGCATTGACAAATGCTTGTTTCTACTTTTCCTTCTGCTTAAACTTTTACTCATCTCTCTCAGTGTTAACACTATGCCCTTTCTAGGAATTATTAAGCCTTACCATTTTGAATATTTTAAAGTTCTTGCCCTTTTATAAGTATTTCCTTCTTTATAGCGCTTGTTCCAGCTTCGGTCTAGACAAATAATATAAGAAAAAATTGACCCACTATAATACAATATGACAAAGCATAAGATCTCAATGTTTTCTGCTAAAGGAGTCACTAGCTTGGGGAAGTTCGGCAGGCGTGGCTGTTGACTGACTCCTCCGTGTATGGAACCACTATGGCTGATACCTACACTGTTTTTATACCGCTCAGTCGTGGGGGAAGGAAACAAACATCATTAATGAAGCTGCAACTCTGTCTCCATATGCAGGGGTGGCCATCATAGCAGCCAGGCTGTAATAAGTAGGTTCTACTATGGCACTGTTGCTAATCTCAAAGTGGACAAAGCAGTGGGACCAGATGGGGTGATTCCAAAGATATTGAGGGAGCTCAGAGAGGTACTGGCTGCACTGCTGACAGTCCTATTGAACAGGTCACTTGAAATAAGAGTGGTTCCAGAGGACTGGAGGAGAGTAGATATAGTCCCACTTCACAAAAGTGGTAGCAGAGAGGAGGCTGGCAATTATAGGCCTGTCAGCCTGACATCAGTGGTGGAAATGTTAATGGAAACACTGCTGAAGGAAAAGATTGTGGAATACCATGAATCCAGTGGGTTACAAGACCCTAGACAGCATGGATTTATGGGCAGGGGGTCATGTCAAATGAATTTGATAGGAGAAGCTTGATAGGGAATTAGTGGGACAAATCAGAAAGGTATGTAGAAAAGGGAAGGTGGTCATTGTGGGGGATTTCAACTTGCCGGGGGTTGACTGGAGCATTCCGGTCACCTCCAGTGCTAGGGAGCAAGTGCTCCTGGATGCGATCCAGGACTGTCTCCTGATGCAGTTGGTAAGTGTACCTACTAGGCTAAAGAACACTTTAGATCTGGTATTGTCGAATGGGGAGGCAGTAAGGGAAATAAGGGTGGAGGACCCACTAGCTGACAGAGATCACCAAACGGTGTGGTTTAATATCATGATGTGCGGTGAGCCAGAAAGATTAGTAACCTAGGTGGTAAACATCACAGGGGTGGACCTTGGGAGGATGTGGGAAGTACAGAAAGGGAAACTGGATGGCATAAAGCAGGAGATAGATGTGGAGCTGAAATGGGATATTATTAAACGGAGGATTACAGAGTCAATGGAAGCCTGCACTGAGACACAGAGTAAGAGGAGCAGAGCAATGAAACCATGCTGGTTGAACAGCGAGGTAGTGGAGGTGGTGAGGGCAAAACGAGAGGCACACCAGAGGTATAGGAGGACAGGGAAGGAAGGGGACAGGGAGGAGTATGCAAGATAGTCCAGGGAGGTGACCAGAAAAGTGAGAGAAGCCAAGGCAAAGAGGGAGCTGAGATTAGTGCTGAGAATTTATGGAAGGGGGGGAAAAAGACTTTTTCAGATACATCAGGGAGAAAAGGAAGTGCAAGAAGACAATAGTGAGGTACAAAAATGGTGGGGAATGGACAGAAAAGGGAGAGGAACAGGCGGAAGCACTGACTGAATACTTTTGCTCAGTGTTCACGGAAGAAATGGGGGTACTGCTACCACCATGGGCTGGGAGGGTGGGGATGGGGAGAGGAGGCGACAGATGGAAGAATTGAGGAGGTAGAGTCTTAGAGTGACTGAGGGCACTGAGGGAAGATGAGGCACAAGGGCTGAATGGTATCCACCCCAGGGTGCTGAGAGAGATGACGGAGGTGTTGGTGGAGCCCCTGGCAGATCTGTGCAGCACTTCACTGGAGTCAGGATGTGTGTCACTGGACTGGAGGATGGCACATATAGTGCCATTACACAAGAGCAGACCAAGGAATGAACTGAGGAATTATCATCCTGTAAGTCTCACCTCCATAGTGTGCAAACTCATGGAAACAATACTAAAGAAAGACTGGTGTCGTACCTGGAGGCCAACAACCTCCAGGATGTGAGGCAGCATGGGTTCATTTCGGGGAAGTCTTGTCAAACCAACCTAAACAGTATTATGACTGGGTCACAGGTGAGCTGGATAAGGGTCATGCAGTGGATGTTCTTTACTTGGACTTCAGCAAGGCCTTCAATTTGGTGCCTCATGGGCAGCTTGGGGGGAAGCTAACTGGTGTAGGGGTAGGGGCAAATATGACAAACTGGATTACAAGCTGGCTGAGTGGAAGGCTGCAACAGGTGTTGGTGGGAGGGGAGCTCTCAAATCCGAAGCCGGTGATGAGTGGGGTGCCACAGGGCTCTGTGCTGGGACCAGTATTATTTGGGCTTTTCATATCAGACATTGCACACGGGGTGGTGAGCAAGGTAAGTCTGTTCACAGATGACACCAAAATGAGAGCAGTGGTGGATGGAGGGGAGGGATGGAAGCAGCTTCAGGGGGACCTAAGCAAGCTAGAGAAATAGTCAGAGAGGTGGCAGCTGCGGTTCAATGCAAAGAAGTGTAAGGTTATGCACTTTGGGGTGAAGAACCCAAGGAGAGAATACTGGCTGGGGGGGGGGTTAAGCTGGGGATCACTGAGGAGGAGAAGGACATAGGGGTAATGGTAACAGGGACCATGAACAACACTGCCCAGTGCAGGAGAGCAGCTGCAAAAGTGAACAAAATGCTGGGGTGCATAGTGAGGGTGTTTTCAACCAGGCGAAGAGAGGTGATCTTGCCCCTCTACAGGTTGCTACTAAGGCCACACTTGGAGTATTGTGTGCAGTTTTGGAGGCCATACCTGAAGCATGATATCAAGCTACTGGAGGGGGGTGCAGAGGAGGGCAATGAAGATGATATGTGGAATGGAGGGGAATGACTATGAGAGCAGGCTGGGAGACCTGAATATGCACACCCTGGAGGATTGAAGGGACGGAGGGACATGATAGAGACATTCAAGTATCTGAGAGGAATCAATAAAGATGGGGCAGATGGGTTCTTTAAGCAAAGGGAGGGAGGGACACCAGGGGATATGGGCTAAGAATAGAGTGGGAGAGACTTAGGAGGGAAATGAGGAGACACTATTTCATGGAGAGTGTAGCAGCAAAATGGAACGCACCACCAGAATGGGTGATATCATGTAAATCTGTGAACAGCTTTAAAAGGGCATGGGACAGGGAACAGGGGAGAGTGAGGGTGGGGGAGGTGGGGCAGTAGTAGGATGGCAAAGGGGAGGGAGATGTGGCAGCTGCAAACTAGGGGTGCTAGCTGCACACTCAAGCAGACTTAGAAAGAATGGGTGGTCTGTTTCTGCTGGCACATTCATATGTTCGTATGTTCTTTCGGTGACCAAGAAATTAGATCAGGGTATAGCAGTGGACATGGTCTACCTAAATTTCAATAAGACTTTCAACACTGTTCCACGTAGGAGAAACAGTAGTACTGGGGAATGGCACCTGCTGAAAAGTATAAGTCAAAAACAACTTACATAACTCCAAAGAAAGCGGAACAGAGAACTTCAGTATTTTCTTCAGTGAAAAATCAGTTTTATTTCCATAATAGTAGACCAGTCAAAATGTTATTTTAGACTTGTTTCATTTAGTTTATTGATTTGTTAGAGCACTCTATCTCATTGTGACTCTAAGCATTTTACAGATAATATAAATAGAAATAAAATAGAATAAAAAGATATAAGTAAAGCACAATAAATTAAAAGGAGGGAAAAGCTTTACTTGTGATGGCATTGTTTGTTAAAAGCAGGTATCCATGCTAGATTCATTACACATAGGATGAAGAAAAAGATGTGGGTGGATGCCATTCTCAATTTTGACCCTGAATGTCATTTTCAAGGTCACAAAGGTCAAGTGGGGTCAAAATGGGTATTTTCTGAATTTCACATAGATTGATATCTGCTTCACTATATCTTCCTGAAAAACTAACTTTATTATCACTTATATGTATATACTACATGCAATCAATAGTTAAATTTTGAATTTACACAAGAATGCATAGCAAAATTGAACACAAAAGTGTGTTTTTCTCAAAATGTAGTTGTACATTTTGTAATGTTCCAAATTTTTCTGTGTGCCTTTGTTCATCACCCTGCAATTGCAATATGTTTGAATTTTATCTTTTTGTCCACATATGGAGGTCTATTAGCCAGCTGGGTTACAGTATGGAGGTCTATTGACCATTGTAGGAATTAGTAGCATCACAGCCACAGACAGTGGTGCACTTCAAGCCATTCCTGAAACAGGTGCATCTACAGTAACTGTGCTGCACTTTGATTTGAACCCACAGGTCAATATTTCTAGACAGGCATCTGGAACGAGGGTCAATCTTGTCCAGACAACTTGTAGGAAAGCTGACTCTTTCTTCCAGGCAGAGGTGTCGACAGGAGACGTGGCCTCTATTAGCTATTGGTCAGCCGGTAGCCATATCTTTGCCTGGTAGTTGGCATGTGCAATGTGAAGTTCCAGGGCATCTCTTGTTGGGGGTAATACCTCCAGACCCTTTTTAGCCTTGGCAAAGATCTGTAGACTAGCATGATCTATGGCTGGCACCTCAGGAGTGCCATACAGGTGACACACAAACTTCTCAGCTTTGGCGAGAGCTCCATCACAGCTAATTCTGCTGACAAGGAGGGGTTATTTCTGGAAAATTTTCCACATGACTTCTTCCCATGACCACTGAAGGATGAAGTTGTGTCACAGTCTGTTAGTGCATGGAAGCTGAGCAGGTTGTCCTATACAGGCTGTGCAAGCCTCTAAGATATGGCATGTAATGGGTACCATCCTCGTTTCTTGGCTATTCCAGAGATCATCCATTTTGGCTGCTTTTGTGGACAGAAAGTGAACCAGCAGAAGCATGATATCTGTATCTCTAGAGATGACCAGCACTCATTCATAGCCTCTGTTGACTGTCTCACATGCATGCATTATCAGCCTGGTGTCATCCTCTTCATGGTTTCTACCAAGGCTGATATTGTCTCTCCTGGTTGATCTTGCATCCGTAGGATCAGTGAACCCACCTCCAGTTACCAACTCATACCGCTGATGTAGCTCCTTACTCCTGTTCATGAGGACTTCAGATAGGAACTTGGCAAGATCATTCTTGTTCTCTTCCAGTGCAGTGAACTGGCTCCAAATCTGTGGAAGTAGGATATGGGTTCCATCAATGAGCTTTCGTATGGGCGTCTTCATGCCCACTCACTTGGATCTTGTAACTGCTATTACGAGTCCACTCCAATGCAGTGACCAAACACATCAGCTCTTGTTGTGTGTTCTCCAAAGTGTCATGTCACAGATGGCATGAATATATCAGCATAATCACCAAACATCTTGCAACCATTAGGCTTTCCAAGGGAATGAATGAATGCGTGACCATTAATAAAGACACATGCCTTCAGATCAGTATATGGAACTTCTGAGGGTGTTTTGAGTCCAGTTGTCAGGATGTTGAGCAGCTCTGCCTTTGATGTGGAGTTCATCACACCTCCAGCCTTTACCAGGGAGAATGGGACTGGAGAGAGCTCAATTTTTAGGACATTGAGCATTTATATCTTTCAGTCAGCATTCACAGCAATAAGCAGTCACTGCAGTAGCTTTCTGTCAGCTTTGATGGTTTTCTGCACATTCTGTTTTGAGGAAACTGTTGTTTTATATACATAAGCAAAGGTTTTTGAGTTGTGCTTCTTTAGTGCATCATGACACTGGATAGTTCCCTTGATCAGTCTCTGTTTGATGTTAGCAATTACATTATGCTTCCCTCGGTCTTCAGCTGTCTGCAGGTCACTGACCACTTCACTTGGGGCACTGTCCTTTGTTGCCAAGGAGACTAGAGGTATGCTGCTGCTCTCTGGTTATTCATCTACTTCTTCAGTTTTAAAAGGAATCAATGCTGTGGGCACTCTGAACACATCAAATCTAGTAAGCTGTGTAGTGAGCTTCTTCACATCATCAATATCACGATTCATCCTGGAGGGAAGACTATCAGAGCGTGTGAATGCGATCTCCTCCTCGTCATCTTCCAGGTCAAAGAGACACCTTGTCTCCTGTGAGAGGCGTGATTGTTCTGACCATGTTATGAACTTGTCCCTGGCTTGGTCATTTTTTTTGATGCTGATGATTCCATTCTGCATCTTGCATGTTCTGTTCATCCATTCTGTTGCCTGATCAGTGGAAACTTGGTTGAAGTGTCTTCTGCTTCTCTTCACAACAAAATTCCCAGCAGTGAACTCGGCATAGCATTCTGGTGCTATCCTCTCAAGCCCTTTCATATCAACTAGATAGATGGGGCCCCATGTGGCATTGTTTGTATGTTCATAGATGACGAGGGCTCCATGTCATAATAGTGACTGTGGAATGGTGAACCATCACAACAGCACCAAACCCACAGCGCAAACACTTTTGTAAATGTCTTTTCTTGCAGGGGGCTTCACACCCCACACTCCCACTTGTGGGAGGTTTTTCCCTCCACCCCAACCCTTAATATAGATTCCAGCTCCGGGGGGGTGGGGAACTGGGGGATGGGGGGAGCTGTCAATCGCATTAAAAGTGTTGGAGCTGTACTTCCATTACCATTGTGACAGTTCACCATTTCAAAGTTGCTGTCATCACGGGCTACCAATGGTGAGTCATGGCAGCACTGCAGAAAATGCTTCTGGGTGCAGATTCCAGTTGCCATCCCTCACAGGCCTGATGAAGTCCAGCAGGATCTCCTCCATACTCAAGTACGTCGTCCACAGCATGAAGTTTGGATTCTTGCTGTTTTGTTCACCAAAGTCCTCCACGAGATCTTGGACTTTCTCATCACCCATAATGTGCTAGCTTGTCCATTGCCCTCCACAATTCCACTCAACTGACTTCACCTCTCTGCTGAAAAAGCTCAGCCACACTTTGTACAAGTTCTTTGACTTCCACATTATGTGTGTGACCTTTTGCAGCCAGCCATGATTCAAACAAAAAAAGATCACATTCTCAAACTCGGGATTAGACCATACAAGCTTCTTGCCCTTGATGTACAATGGCTGGTCAGCTGTGATGATGGTATGCTTCTGGCCTATGTGATTTGAAATACTCACACAGCGATTGATCACAGTGTTGAGTGTATCATATTCATCTGTTGGTGCCTGAAGAATGGGCAACATGCCTGTTGTTGTCACTGGCAGATCATTGACACTGGCAGCTTCATCGAATGCTCCCCAGGCAGGAACTAACAGATGTTCTTCATCATATATTCGTGACACAACCCAAGCCAATTCTTTTGACATTGCCTTTTGCCTTTCTTCATTGTTGCTAGACCACTCATCCACATCTATCTTGTTGTCAGCATTAAAGGAAGGTGATAACCTTTGACCATATGGTAGGCTAGCATGATCAATAATTTGAAATGTTTGCAGAGCATCAGGCTTTATAACTCATAGTTGGCCTTTGGTCCAACCAAGTGTTGAACTTTTTCATAGAATGTTGCTTTCCATGACTGATATCTCTGAGGCCAATGAGCACCCATGTCTTTGCACATACCCTCATATCTGTCCCATACTTCACCAATGTCATACACATGGCCACGAGACAATCCTGTGATTAAGTTTACATCTGCATATCCATACACACATCACTTGCACCTCCCTCTAGTGCTGATATTGATTTCTTTTGCTTGCATTGTCTCTCAAATGTCACCCAGCATGGGAGGTGATAACACGCTTCAGCTGCTATAAGGTCACTGACCCCAGCTGGTCTCGTACTCATTATTGGGTTGGTTTTGGCATGATCAGTCACTTCTGATGACTTCTTCAGTGTTGTCACTTTGTAAACCTTTCTCTTGTTCTGTGTTTGGCAAAACATGCAGAGTGTCCAGCTGGTTTCTGGCAAGCAACCATATCATGTAGGTGGAGGAGGATTGCTTTTTATTTATTTAGCTTTTGTTTACTGGGTAAGCACACTAGACAGAAAATGTTTATTTTCAGGCATTACCCAAAGGACAAAGACTGAGAACCACTCACACTATCAGCACTGGCAGAAGCCTGACATTGCTTCCTTAATCTGGATAGTTTGCTCTATGCACTAAATGTACTATAGCATGCCTTGTGCCACTTCACCTCTAATGCATCAAACTCTGGCTCTGATAGCATTTCAAGTCTTTATAGAACATCTGCCCCTATAGTTAGGGTTGAGTTGGCAGTTCAATGTTAAACTGAAAATGTTGCACTTTAATAACTTTGCAGCTGTTGAATGGATTTGCAAGAAATTTGGTATGCACCTTCCTGTGGGGTAGATCTCTTGATGTGGCAAGTTACGTTCTGGTCAGATGTGCGGTTTCTGAGGTACAATTACATGTTTTCGCTCATTGACTTTGTTGGGATTTATCTTTGAACTTGCCTACAGCCCAGATGTCTTTTTTTTTTTTGGTCTCAAATTTTCAGGGCAGAAAGGGACTACCTCACAGATGTGCTTTTTGCAAGTCTGGTGAAAAAATAATAAGCTGTTTTTAAGTTACTGCAATTTAAAAATTTGAAAAAATAGTTTCTGAGCATGCTCAGTAAGCACTAAAATATAGCTGTATGAAACAAAAGAGGAATCCTGCTTCATATGAGAAAAGTCCTCTTTCATATGGCCGCCATCTTGTTTTCAGTTTTGCCTGAAATATTCAAATTTGGAAACCCCCCAAAATGATGACCTGAGGAGGAACTAACACATGTAGCTTGCTTTTTGGGATCCCTTAGGTGCATTCTGCACCTTACTGCTTGAAAATGCCCTTAAAATGTGCTTTTATTAAGTATTGAATTTGTTCTTTCATATCGGCATAATTCGAAGTAGGATCTTACTTTGTATGATGTGATACAAAGTAAGATCCTACTTTGTGAGCTGAAAATAGGAATATTTATTTAAAAATATATTTTTCTGCTGACATTGGGGTGCCCAATTCCCAAGTCAGCACAAGACACCCCCGCAGTGTGGGACACTGGGAGCTCACTCCCAGTGTCCCCAAAGAAACAAACTGTCCAGTACATTTCCAACAATGGGTGCCCAACACCTATGTCAGCAGTAGCTCCCTCAAGGTGGGAGATCAGGAGCCCACCCCAGTGTCCCCAATTATATCATACCCACCACCACAGTACTGTGGGACACTGGGGAGCCGACCCCCAGTGTCCCATAATGTTTATTTATATAAAGTATACCTGAAAAAAAGAAAACAGTCCCCCAGTGTATTTTTAGTCTTTCAAATACTGTAAAAAAGAAAATGGTCCCTTGTCATTCTCTCCATCCCCATCCCCCTTCCCCATCCTGAGCCTCCCACTGAGCAACCCACCACCCCACACCACCCCTTGCCCTATATTTATCATTGAAGGTCAGCGGCTGTCATCTTCTGTGGACTGGGACACATCTGCACTCTTCAAAGCCAAACCATGAATTGAAGAATCAAGGTAAGTGCCATATACTGTAATGGCTGTCAATGTCACTTTGAATTTATGTTGCTATCTTGGTCATTTCTAGGTATATTTGCACCAAATTTTCAACATGGGCTTTTTGGTACTCCACCTTGTGAACACTGGCACTGTTATTTTCATTACTTGGTCCCGAAAGGTGATTTTGCGGTCACTGCACAGAATCACCTTTGGAGACCAATTAATGAAACAACAGTGCCAGTGTTCATGAGACAGGGTCCCAAAACACCCATGTTGAAAATTTGGTGCAAAATACCAAAAAATGCCTGAGTTACATATGGTCATTGAAATTCTTCTATGCACGTTTGTAACTTCAGCAATTTTTTAATATTTTCACTCTAAATTTTCAACTTTGCCTTTTTTTTACACCACTTCATGAACAGTATAGCTGTCATTTTTTGTATCCTGCCTGAAACATATTTTCACTCCTGTGGTGCAGAATGGTGTGTATGCTGCACAAACAGGGGTGTAGCCAGGGATTTCAGATCTGCACACCAAGTGGTCTCACTGCTACCCCCCCGTTAGGGTGAGCTCTCCCCACTCCTCGGGGTGTAGCCAGACAATATACAAATGTACCCCAGGACCGTGTTTGTTGCCTCATTTGGCACATTAAATACAACTTTTGTATCTCATGACAATGGTTGTTGCCACGCATGCATTGTTCCCTAAGACACCCACATACCAGCCCAGAGCCTGTAAAGTTGTATTGTCCTTGGGATGCAAAGAGAAATATTATTGATCAGTCCTTCTAGTTTCAACTCCTATAAATAAAATTACAGAAAGGTTCAGTATTTTCTTTATTAGTTTTCATGGAAAAAGGAAGCAGTTCAAAGCCTATTTGCTACGCCCTTAAATAAAATTGCACACCATGGAGTGCTTGACGTATGCCTGCCTACACCCATGTGCACAAATCACCTTTTGGGACTAATAAATGAAATGACAGTGTCAGTGTTCATGAGATGGGGTCCCAAAAGGCCATGCTGAAAATTTGGTGAAGTAATTCCTAAAAATTCCCAAGTTATGTCCATCCATTGAATTTATTCAATGCATGCACACAACTTTGGTACTTTTCAATAATTTTATGCCAAATTTTCAACATAGCCATTTTTCCACACCACCTCATGAACAGTATAGCTGTCATTTTTCATATCCTACCTGAAATGTGTTTTCATGCCTGTGGCGCAGAATGGTCTGTACACTGTGCAAAATCACCTTTTGGGACTGATTAACTAAATGTCAGTGCCAGTGTGCATGAAGTTGGGTCCCCAAAAGGCCATGTTAAAAATTTGGTGAACAAATTCCCCAAAATGCCTTAGTTACGTGATCCATTGTATTTATTCAGTGCACACGCATAAGTTTGGTACTTTTCAATATTTTAATGCCAAATGTTCAACATAGCCATTTTTTCACACAAGCTCATGAATAGTACAGCTGTCATTTTTCACATCCTGCTCAAAATTTGTTTTCACACCTGTGGCGCTGAATGGTGTTGCAGTTGCGCATTATTAAGTTTTGCATTGCATTTCACGATTTCTCTGTACCAGGGTACATTAGGTCGGGTAATAAGATGGCTATGCTGACAATTAGATCTCTGTTGTTTGACACATGGAAGCGCAGGGCACCACCTATATACATATGCGCATTCATAGAGGGGATAAACTAGGTCCAGCACCCCATGCTCCCACAGTAATTCTATTACAGCAAAGGTATGGAAATTCAGTGTTAGGGTTCCTACTCTTACCACCCCCTGTCCCCCCACCCTCCACACACCAACAGGTGTCAGGGTGTGCCTTGGGGTCATCGGGCCTAACTCTCTCCCCATTCTCCTGTACTATACCATCTCAGCTTCCTTACATAAACACTGCAATTCATAAAATACTGCCCCTTGGTAAACACCAACAGCTGTGTTTACCTAATTGGGGGCAGAGGAACACGATTCTACCATTACTTTTTTAAAATACTGGCCAGAAATATGGTTTCTTACATCAGCCATTGGTAGTGTCACAAATTTTCTGCACTACTTTTGCAAAACTACCACAAATTGTGGCAGTTTTCTCAACTAATAGCACTGGTGCACAAAAACTGTCACAAATTGTGGCGCCGTGGGGGGCGAAGAGCCCTAAACCAAGATGGCAGCATAGTTGTACAGTTCTGCACAGCCTGTGACATATACCAGCAAAATCTTTCTTTTGGGTGCTACACCCAGCTTAACAATCAGTACTGATGGACTCAGAGAACCATTCTGCACATTTTGATCTGAAAATTATCCAGTTGGACCCTACCTGCACTTAATTGTTAGGACGTACAGATGACAGCTACAGGCCCTGCATCATGGCCTCCCCTGCCTCCACAGTCTGTGATCCAGCCTGAATTGAACATATGTTTGCACAACTGATGGGACAGATGGCTCAGCTAATAGTTGCCACAAACCACAACATGCAAGCCGTTCAATCAATCAAGACGAGACTATTCCAGTCTGAGTGCAGAATTAGCTCATATGAGGTAGTACTAGAACAACCAACAACCACTATGCGGGAGCAAACCAGAGCCCTGCATGAAATGCAAGAAAAGGATGATGACTTGGAAAATCACAGTGATCGCAACAACTTGCGTTTTTGGGCTTCTCAGAGGGGGCCGAACAGTGAGATGCAGTGCAGTTTCTGCAGCAATCCCTTCTTCAGTTGCTGAACTTGCCACAAGATACCTCGTTACAAATTGAATGGATGCACCATTCTCTTGCACCCCCTTCAAGGCCCAGAGAGAGGCTGTAACCTCTGCTTGCCTGCTTTTTGAATTTAGACAAAAAGAACTTATTATCGCCGCAGCCCAAAACAAAGGCCAACTTCAATGGCAAAGGCAACGCACACAAATATATCAAGATTATTCCAGGGATTTATCTGAAAGATGGAAGGCCTACAAAGAATGCCGCAGACACCTGCACAGACTGAACTTGTCCTTTTCACTAAGATACCCAGCTACCATGCAGGTTATCTATAATGTCGCCCCGTTGTTGATCGCCCACCTGGATAACTTGATGAATTTTCTTCAAAGCTCTTTCCAATTGGAATTCCGGGGTCAATGGAGCCCTTCTGAAGCCCGAAGCAGCTCTCCTAAACAACATATGGAGGTCGCTTGACTGGTATGTACTATATACCAGCCATCGCTACCAAATTGCCCGGTATTTGTGGGCTCTTTGCCTCTTTGCACTCATAAGAGACAAACCTTCACTAAACATGGCAGACAAGAGCACTCCTCTGATAAAATGAGGCCTGGAAGCCCTGGCAGTGGCAATAATAATGCTACGGAGAACACAAGCAGTCTTCAGGCCTTCCATTCCTCGAAGAGGTATGCAGCACTGCAACAGCTTTCTCCCGATCCCTGAAACACAGAACAACATCACTTGGCAGTAGTTGAACCTAGTCAGGATGTTGCAATGCCAGAGAAGGGGAAATCATGGGTGGTGGTTGCAGGGATAGGCCTCACCTCCTCTCCAGATGTCAGTGTTGAACAGGCCATGACCCAACAACGAAAGATGGCCCCCGTTGGTGAAGTGTAGCAGCCAGACCCTCCTGCATCTTCTGCTTCCAGCCAAGGCTGAACTCAGATAATCGCCCAATATTGTGATGTTTTAATGAGGGTTGGTTGATTGTGGGGGGGGGGGGATTGATATGCTTTATGTGTACCGTGATGCTGTGTTTCGGTATTGCCAGAGCTGTTCCATCCACTCTGTCTGCCTCCACCCTCATGCCTCCTATATGGCTGAACTATGCCAGCCTGGACCTCTCTGATTTCTTGGGCTTGCAGGCACCCTTTCCATCCTTGGGGGCTGCTCTTACCAGATGTTCCTGAGGTGATCCCTACTATCAAGAGGTATGTTTAATATTTTACAGGACTGATTGCTTGAGCATGGTGAGACTTGCTTATTGTGGGGAGGGGGGCTCACACTGATGGCCTGGTAGCTTTTCCAGGCATATGTGACATATCAGCACTAAATGGGGAGGGGGGGGTTATGCATCTAGTACATGATTATGTGGGATATTTTGAGGGATATTACTGCTGGTCAGAAAATTTAAACTGGTTTCCATGATGTATAGGGGGCATCACCCTGTGGTAGTTCCCCCAACTTATTAATTTTCTTTGACAACCCCTGGATATGGCGGCCCTAAGCATCACTAGTTATGTAGCATTATTGTTCTTGGCTCATAGCTCATGTGTTACAGTTTATCCAAGTTTGAACTGGGCAACTACGAAGTCTGTTGATTTATGTATTAGTAACGGTGTTAAATTATACTGGACTTGGTGGTACTGTTTTGCTGAATGTTGTGAGATGTCAGATTGGGCCCCTGTGGAGACCCCATATATACCGCATCCTCCGAGCTTAATACTTAACTTTAAACCCAATTATGGGAGATCTACACTGACACCTGGAATGTTCTGGGCTTAATACCTGGGTAAATTGGAAACAGGTGAGCTCCCACTTGAAGAAGCTGAGGTCCAGTCTGGCATTCCTACAGGAAACAAAACTAAATAAGTCAGGTTACTCCAAGTTAGCCAAGGACTGACTGGGTCAGGTCTTTTCCTCCTCTGCTCCTACCAAGAAATGAGGAATTGTGATCCTCATCCATAAACAACCAAAATGAACCCATGTGCAAACCAAGCACAATGCCCAAGGGAGATGAGTTTTCATCTATATGGACACTCCAGATGGCCTCCTCCTGTTGGGGAATGTTTATGGCCCCAATGAAGATGCTCCAGCCTATTTTTCATGAGGTATCTCAAGCCCTGGATTCCATGTCCACCGATTCCATACCTACTATAATTGGGGGAGATTTTAATTTGCCCCTGGTGCCTCTCTCAGATCGCAGCTCTAACTGCCCAGAGCACCACCCTAAAGCTTATCTCTCACTGCAGCAGTGTAGGATGCTTTGTTAACTGATATCTGGTGCATACTACATCCCAGGGACAGGGATTATGCATTTCACTCCTCTGTGCATGGCACATTTAGTTGAATTGACTACTGGCTGGTCTCTACTAACACTGCATAGAAGGCTATAGACTCAATGACACTCCCCACAATTATTTTGGACCACTCTTCTGTCCATTTTCATTTGTTATGGGACCTCCCACCCTATCTCCCTCTACATTGAGGCTGGACCCCATGTTGCTTAAGAATCTGGACTTTAAGCCATGGCTTAGGGTGGAGGTTTCTCAGTTCCTTGCAGAAAATCCAATCCTGGACACTAGCCTAGGAAACACATGAGAGGCTCTTAAAGCATCCGTCCAGGGGGGATTATGGGCTATGCTTCCAAACAGAGTAGAAAGTGTGAACACCTTCTGGCCTCATTGGAGTCTCAGCTGCAAAAAGCTGAACAAGAAGCTAAAACCTCACCTACCCACTGCATACACTCCCCTCTGAGTCATAATATCATTAAGCTTAGGATGGATATCAATGACCTCCTGTCCAGGAGAGCAGAGGTGTCCATCTTTTGTCTAAAGCATAACTTTTGGTAGGGGAGGGAAAATGGAGGAAACTGTTAGCCTATAGGCTGAAGAAGCAACAGGAGGAATGTCACATAGCTGGGCTAAGGGACTCCCAGGGGAAGTCACAAACAAATTCAGTGGACATTAATAACATAATGAAACACTATTATGCTGAGCTTTATGCTTCTTCTAGGCTCCTGAACACTAGCAGAACACAGGACTTACTGTCTTCCCTGAATCTTCCATGGCTTGAGAAGCACCAACTGGAATGTCTGGAAGCCTGTATCACTGCTTCGTAGGTGGAGTCGGCTTTTAAATCCATGAATAAAGGGAAAGCCCCTGGGGAGGTGGGTATCCCATGGAGCTCTGGCAAACCATATCTACCATAATATCCCCCTGCTAAGCTCCCTGTACAATGATGCCCTGACACAAGGCTCCTTCCATTCAGTTCTCTGGGAAGCTGTAATGACAGTTTTCCCTAAGAAAGGGAAGGACCCCACTTTGCCCTCCTGTTACCTCCCTGTATTCCTGATAAATGCTGTTAGCAAGCTATTTGATTAAATTCTGTCAGGTTGAGCCCGCTTCTCTCCTGCCTTATACATCCCTCTCAGGTGGGTTTTGTCCCTGGCAGATATAGCAGAGACCATATCTGCTCGCTGATTAACTTGTTATATATAGCCAAATCTCTACTCACTCCAGCGGCAGTGGTGGCCATAGACTTTGAGAAGGCCTTCGACTCCCTGGAGTGGGATAACTTGTTGCAGGTTCTGCTTCACTTGGGGATTGGGGATCATTTTATTGGTTGGATTAAAGCACTGTATCACCACCCAGTGGCAAAACTCTTAACTAATGCTGACCTTTCTGATACCTTCCCTTTAGGTAAAGGAACATGCCAGGGCTGTTCCTTCTTCCCCTTCTGTTTGTTATTGCTGTAGAGCCCTTGGCCACTGCTATACAGCAACGTATGGCTATTCAGGGTATTCCAGTAGATAACCAGAGGTTTGTTACCCTTATGTATGCAGATGATTTTCTGGTTCCACTAGACAACCTGGGGTCCTTGCCCTTTCATCCTACTTTCTGAATTCACAACAATATCATGGTTGAAGGTGACTCAATCCAAAACTGAAGTGTTTCCTCTCAATGTATCCTGTACCCCGACCCTGGTTTCTCCCTATGGCTTGCACTGGTCCCCCTCAGAAATTAAATACCTAAGGATCCATATCAATCAATCAGCATCTTTATTTAACCAGGTGAACATATAGCCCTGGATCTAACAAAAATGTGGGATCTCAACCTGAGACCCCTGATTACAGAGCTTAGGATACAGCTGGAAATGTGGCGTGCCCTGCATCCTACCCTGGCAAGGAAAATCTCTGCAATTAAAATGATTTCGGCAACAAAACTGCTATACTCTATCTCCCACATAGCTCTGGAACTTCCTCCTAAATGGTACAAGCTGATAGATGCCATAATTGCCAAGTTCCTATGGGACCAGAAGCAGCCCAGATATAGCAGAAACAAGCTGCATTCATATTGGAAGTTGGGTGGGTAGTCCATCCCATGGCTGGAGGGGTACAAATGGGCCTACTCCATTACATAGACATTGCAGTGGTTCCACATCCCAACACAGGACTCCTCACAGTGGCTGGTTATTGAAAGGTTAGTCTCCAAGGTCCCCCACAGTCTCCCCCGGGAATGAAGGTTTCATCCTACTATTGCTCCTTCAGTTAAATATTGGCTCAAGTCCCACAGGAAACTACATAAGCTCCACTACCCACTAGTGTGACCTCTCTTTGGGATAATGCTGACATTCAGATAGACCACAAATCCATCTCCTGGCCCCATTGGGCAAAAGAGAGTGTTAACACTGTGGGTGATCTACTGGTTGCAAATGGCAGTTGCTTAAAAAATTTCCATGACATGACCCAAGGAACTAGGATTGCCAGATGAAGTTTTTGGCAGTACCTACAACTGTGGAGCTCAGTCCAGGCTTACCTGAGAAAAGGCCCCTCAATAAATCTTTCTGAGTCTCTTTCATACTGGTTGACTGTCTCTCTAGAGGGCAGGCAAGCAAGATCTATGCGGCATTGCAGGCCACTCTTCCTTCGCAATCTGCAGATTCTAAGGCAAAGTGGGAGACAGCCTTGCAAATCTCTGTCCCAGACCAACTATGGGTGCATTGCTGGAGACAAGCACATTTGGCATAACCTGATACCAAAAGCAAACTTATTCAAAATAAGATCCTCCATTATTGGTACAGGACCCCGGCTTTTCCATACAGGAACAAACTTGTGGATAATAACCTGTGCTGGAGGTGTCTGGCCCAAGAAGGGGACCTGAAGCACATACTCTGGGACTGCCTTCTTATAACCCCCTTCTGGACCTCTGCCTGTAATTTTGCTTCACACGTCCTGGTATCAGGATTCCATTGGACCCCAAACTCTGGATTTTAGGCATCCCCATTCTGTATCCCTAGCTTAAGCCCAGTCAAAGCAGATGGCTCTCCCTTCTTAGTATTCAAATAAAGAAGCTCATTGTGCAGGTGGCGAACCACTGATATTCCATCAACAACAGAACTTCTGAATACCCTCTCTACAATGGCCTCATTAGATCATCTGTCTCACATCATTGCAAATAACCTCCTGAGGTACAATCTTTGCTGGAGCCCTTTCCTTGACTGTTATAAACTTAGAACAGGTATTAGGTGATGAAACTCATTTCTGACTTATGGTATACTGCTAGTTCCTTATTAGTGACCCTGGTCTGGGATTCATACATCCTGTGTCAGCCGTTAAACTGTTCAGTTACTTTTTGCTTAAAGGTGTATGATATTTGAGGATAGTTGCCTGGTTCTTTGCATGATGTTTTGTGTTTGTGTGCAGGATAAGGGAGTTCACTATTGCAAGACAGTGAAGCCAGGCTCCACACATTGCTCCTCTTACATGTGGCATAATACTTCCTGGTAGGTTCTTTCAATTATATATCTTTTTCTGTTACTGGACTGTATGCAATGTTTTCCTTTACCAGATTGCCTGTAAGCATTGTTTGTACTTTATCATGCACCTGTAATACGCACTTGCCTTTGTATGTTTACATTTGTGCTCTGAAAATTAATAAAACTATTAACTAAAAAAACAAATTGTGGCATTGTTTCGCAGAAACTGCTGCAATTTGCGGCACTACTTTAAGAAAAAAAAGCATCAGCCACCTTTTCTGACCATTTTTTTGTCAAAATAATGGAAGAATCAGTTTCCTTGGCTCCCATTTAGGTAAACACCTATTGGTGTTTACCTAATAAAATGAAATTTTCCTCTATCGGCATTTAGACCCCCAGTAGTGTGGGATACTAGGTAGTCCACTCCCAGTGTCCCCAGTTATGTCCTACCCCATTCTCTGTGTTGAGGAAGGTGTTGGTTGGGGTGGTAGGGTTGGTTGGGGGATTGGAATGAAGTGTTAGTGTTGGGAACTCTAACACTACATTTCCATATTTTTGTTACTGTAATATCAACCCTAACTGATCAGATTGGCAGACTTTGCACTGCGCATAGTGATAAACTCTTAAATTCGCCTTGGCTGGCTGTTTTATCCTCATTGCACTGTAGCCAAACTGTTTAGAATTTTGGTCTGGAATTTCCAGGGTAAAAATAGCTTGCCCAAAAGAACAAGCCATCACTGGTTTGGTGAAAGAAATATTAATCTGTTCCAAAGTTATTAAACTTTGAGATTTTGAGTTCTGAGCATGCGCAGTTCAGTCTTTTGGATAGCTGCATGGAACGAAAAAGGATTTTGATCTGATGAAAAAGGATTTTGACACCTCATGAAAAAGGATCCTTAGAGTCCTTTTTTGTGAGAAAAAAATTTCATTTTTCGTCAGCCGCCATCTTGTTGTTTTTTTTTTTTGTTGCCCAAACAGTCAGAACTCTGCCCAGGGTTGCCTTTTTCAGACATCCAAGTTTGTATCTTGTTCATCAGGATGTCCTTTATTGCTGCATACCTTTACTTTAATTCTAGGTGGGCTCAGAATGCATATTTTTGATTTTAAAAATCCTTGTTCGTGACTGGCTTCCTTTCCTTTTTCATAAGATGTCATAATCCTTTCTCGCATCATGAAACAGGATTATGACAGCTCACAAAAAAGGATTACTGGCAGGGCTATCTGGTCAGAGAAGTCCTAATCCTTTTTTCGTATGATGGAAAAGGATTATGACACCTCACGAAAAAGGAATCAGCTGGTGAAAAAGGATTATGACATCTCATGAAAAAGGATAAAAAAAGTTATCCTTTTTCAAGAGATGTCATAATCCCTTTTCATCAACCAATTCCTTTTTCGTGAGGTGTCATAATCCTTTTTTGTCATGTGAAAAAGGATTAGGACTTGTCCAACTAGATGGCCCTGCTAGTAATCCTTTTATGTCAGATGAATTCCTTTTTTGTGAGATGCCATAATCCTTTTTCACATCATGAAAAAGAATTATGCCAACTCACGAAAAAGGATGGCTGGCAGAGCCATCTGGTCAGGCAAGTTTTAATCCTATTTCACATGATGAAAAAGGATCCTGCCACCTCACGGCAAAGGAATCAGGTGATGAAAAAGGATTAGGACAAGCCAGCATGTTGCCATTTATCCCTGGTGTCTATTGGCACCCCCCCCATCCTCAATCTCCATATATATTTTATATAAAATTAGTTTTTTTCTTTTCTTTTTATTTATTAATTTAATTTATTTTTTTAATTATTCCCCTGGTCCTTCTATATTGTGGCTTCTGACACTTTGCCCATTATCACTGGTGTATAGTGGTACCCCCACCACCACCACTACCAGCATCTTCCATTTTTTCCTGCAGGTTTCATTGGTGGTTAGTGGCATTCCCCACCCCCACCCTTCTGTGTCAACTTGGAAAGTAGAAAATGGTCCCTTATTGCCTTTTTTTTTAAGCCTGTAAAAAGAAACGGTCCATCGCCAATCAAGCCCGTACCCCTACCCGACCTCCAACTGCGGACCCTCCCCCAGCCCCTTATGTCCCAACTGACCCTCACTTACCTCAGGAGGTCCTAGGTTCAAGACCTGCTCCACCGATCGAAGACACGTCTTGCTGCTGGAACTGGCGACTGCAATGTGAAGTAAGGTAAATGCGCTTCATTGTATTTCAAGGGGGGTTCAATTCTTGACCATAACTTGACCACTTTTTGATATTTTGGCCACACATTTTTAATATGGGCTCTTGGGGACTCCACCTCATGACCAATATGACTGTCATTAGGCAACTCCTACCGGAAAGGTAATTTCACAGTCCTTTACTGAAATTACCTTTCTGGTGGGGTTTACATAATGACAGCCATATTGTTCATTAGGTGGGGTCATAAGAAGGCTATATTGAAAATTTGGGGTCAACATTTAAAAAAATGGCTGTTTTATGAGCATTCATTGCTATCTCGCTACGTACGCTCATAACTCTGGAAATTTTCTATATTTTCACCCCATATTTTCAGCATAGCCTTGCTATTACCCCACCTCATGTATGTGAAAGAGCCATAGCATGTCAACTGCCATGGTTGAACTCACTGATTATGTGCAAAAGGCCCTGGATGGAGGCATGCTTGTGGGATCAATATTTAATGATCTCATCAAAGCATTTGACACTGTCAACCACTCTGTTCTTACACAGCAGCTGCAGTATCTAGGCCTGTCAACTACCTTGATTAGGTGGTTCTGTAACTACCGCTCCTGCAGATCACAGATTGTTAAGATAGGGGCTGCCATCTCCACCACTAGAGAGGTCTCCTTAGGAGTCCCCCAAGGGTCCATACTTGGCCCGCTGCTTTTTAGCTTATTTCTAAACTCACTCCCTGATGCTTGTACTAGCAAAATCATTCTATATGCTGATAATGCAGTCATCGTGGATTGCCACTCCCAGCTAACTCAACTCCATCAAAGCCTACAGGCTACCTTTCACAAACATGAAGATTGGTTTCATTAGCAAAAGCTGCTACTCAACTATAAAAAAACGAAAACCATGCTCATATCAAGCCATCAACACAAGTCAAGAAACCCACTGCTCATCATTGCCAACAACCAGGCACTTCCACTGGATCAAGTTGACTGCTTTAAATACCAAGGGGTCATAATAGATGACACCCTGTCCTTCTCAAGGCACACAAATCAAGTAGTAAAAGTGGTCAACATCAGACTTGGGGTTCTATATAGGAACCGTCAATACTTTATGCCCACAGTCCTTTTGCCTCTGTATCTCTAGTTCCGTCCTATCAATAATCGACTATGGCCTGGTTGTGTACAGTGCTGCATCAGTCACTGCCCTAAAGTGGGTGGCTACGGCACTCAATAAAGCATGCAGGCTAGTCCTTGGGGAAGATAAACTTACCCACACGTGTGTCCTGTACGAACAAGCTAATTGGGTCACACTCAAAGACAGGGTCAAACTACAAACCTGTCTTCTAGGGGAAAAAAAGCCCAACTTGGTCTTGCACCACCCTACATCCAACAAATTATCATATCAGCACTCCCATAGCACAACACAAGGAGCATGGCTAGAGGCACACTTACTGTCCCATTCATAAGGACTTTCTCGGCCAGCACTTGTTCACCTATAGGGCTCACCTCTGGCTAAATGAGTTCCCAGATGAAGTACACAATGCTAAGAACTTCCCTAACATTAAGCAAGAGCTTAATCTATCCCTTATCAACCCTAGATTTTATGAGTGCTGACATGCATTAAGTACTTATTCCCCACAGTATGGCAATTGCTGTCCTCAAAAGCTCACCACTGTGGAAAATCAGACTCCTAAACTCCACCTCTTAGGGTATTAATACACCACAGTCTAGCACTTACTCCTGCCCTGTTCCCCCCTGCCCCTATCCCTACTTGCTCTAGCTCTGTGGCTCCTAGCCTGCTCTCTTCATCTCACGTCCACTTCCCCCTCCTCACTGCCCTGCCACCCTATCCTGCCCTCACCTCCTACCCACCCCCATGTTACTTCACCTACCACCTGTTGCTCTCCTATCCCATACTTGCCCAGCACCGCTCTGTGAATGAGCCTGCTGATCTCCTGCTCCTGCACCCCTCTCCCTCCTCCCTTCACCTGAAACTGTTTGAAGGATTTGAACCTGTAACTTGTGACAATACCTGTTCCCAAAGCAGCTGGTTCTTTACTCTCAAACTTGTAGTGTGTCTGCTTGTAATTAACAACTTAGGTAATTGTTTTGTCCAGCTAGTATTCCTTGTTAGATACATGTAGTTCTCCATACACGTATTGTGCCATTGTAACTGTTGAACTTTCACTTGATGTGGAACCTTTGTAAAAGAGCTCTTAGCTCAAAGGTGTTTTCTGAACTGTTAAATAAATACAAAAATAAATACATAAAAACAGCTGTCACTTTTCGAATCCTGGCCAAAAATGTGTTTTCGCAATTGTGGCGCAGAAAGACGTTGCAGTTCAGCAGCATTATGTTTTGACAGGGATTTGAAAATGTTCTGTACTGAGTACATGCAGTGAGGTCATAAGATGGCTATGTTGAATGTGGGGTAAAATGAGTAAAAATGGCACAGTTATGACTACGGGCCAATGGAGGGATGGGAGCACAGGGTCTGGAGGACCCTAAACTCTCACTGTGACATAAGCATACTGTTATACTATCTTGATGGAGGGATGGGAGCACAGTGTCCAAAGGACCCTGTACTCCCACCATAATGTAAGGATATTGTTATACTATCTCGATGGAGGATTAGGAGCATGGGGTCCGAAGGACCCTGCGTTCCCACCGTAACATAAGGATACTCTTATACTAGCTCAGAAAGTAAGGAAATAAGTTGCAAAAAACTGAGTTAATGCACCAATTTGTGTTAAAGCAACAAAAGTAGGGAAATGTAGAGTTAGGGTTTCCAACCCTATTGCCTCCCCCCCCAACCTGCACAGATGAAAGAGGCATCAGGGGGCAGCATTGGGGTTGTCAGCCCTAATGCTCACCCCATTCTGTTATGCTGCACCCACCCAGCTTATTTTCTAATGGAATGGGGTGAGCGTTAGGGCAGACGACTCAATGCCACCCCCAATGCTTCTTTGTCTGTGCAGGGTGGCGGTGGTGTTAGGGTAGGAAACCCTAATGCTACTTTCCTACTTCTGTTGCTTTAACCCTAGCTGATGCATTAATGAAGTTTTTTCCAATTTTATATATATATATAACAGTGTGTGTACATATATATATATATATATATATATATATATATATATATATATATATATATATATGATGGTGATGGGGCTATTGAGACAATCCTGACTGTAGTAATCATCATAAAAGGTACAGTCCCTGTATATTCCAGTTACAGGAAGTTGAACAAAGGCTGATAGAAAGATACAGAGGTACCTAGGAAAGATTTGGTGCAATAACAATGTTAATAAACACATTTTGAGAAAAACAGACTTTGTGTTCAATTTTGCTATACATTCCCATGTAAATTCAAAATGTAGCTGTTGATAGCATGTAGTATATACATCTAAGTGATAATAAAGTTTAGTTTTCAAAAAGATATAATGAAGCTGATGTCAATCTATATGAAATTCAGAAAATACTAATTTTGACCCCGCTTGACCTTTGTGACCTGAAAATGACATTCAAGGTCAAACACGAGGATGGCATCCACCCAAATCTTTTTCTGCATCCCATGTGTAACTGATCTAGCATGGATACCTGCTTTTAAGAAACAATGCTGTCAAATTTTTTTTAAGACTTTTTCATGCATGGCTGGTCTACTATGAAGTGTTAACACAGTACTGAGCCAATTCATTTCACTCACAAGCAGGACAGTGAATCAAATAAAAAATCCATGGGAGTCCATACAGTTCCACATGAACGCCGGCTGGCATTCAGACACTAAGGTTGAAACCCCACCCTCAAACTGATGTCACCTGACATGTTTTGCCCAATGAGCACTTTTTCAAAGGCTAATGTGATAGGGTCCATCTCCCCCTTTTATACAAAAATTCTTAAAGTGACAGTACACACATATGCACTGAGTTCAGTTCTCAGCTAATGTTAAGATAGATGTAAAAAAGGTTAAAATATACAAAAGTTGACAAAAATCACAATCCAGCTCATTTACAACCCATGCCGCCAATAATTTCTTGTGGCATCGGGCAAATATATAATATACTGCACCCAGTTGAAACAGAGTCAGCTTAAATAAACTATTCTCATTGTAGAAACTGCAGTTGACTCACAGTTAAGTGTGGCAGTCAAAAGTGTAAATCTGCAAGACAATGACACGCAAAGTTAATAAAAATGACAAGTAAAATAGCTTAATCAAGACATGCAAACACTGAACCCCCCCATTCCCACCAAACACCACCAGATCATTAGAATCTAAAAAAAACATGTTTTATATCTCGTAAATACATTGTATTTCTTCAGAAAGGGGCTGATTTATTCTCCATAGCCCTGAGGGGAAAAAATCCAATATGTGTTCTCTCCTGAGGAGTGTATTATCATAATTAGGCGCCCCCCCCCCCCACTTTCTGGACATGACAGGTTTCTCGTTACCAGTAAAGGTGAATTCATGTTCAACTTTATTTCTTGATTTCCAGACATGTACTGCCAAGGAACTGGTAGAGTTACCTTTTTCTATGGTATGAACATATTCTCAAATGCCTTCTTTGTTTTACCCACATAAAAAACATCCACGCTTACATTGGGCCAAATATACAATACTACAGGTATTACAGGTTATAAAACCTCTCACTATTGCTTCCCTTCCAGTCACAGGATTTTTAAAGGACTTAGTGGTTTTGACCTTTGGGCAGTATTTACAGTTACTACATTTATTACATCCATTACTTCTTTCAGGGAGCCATGTGCTTGGTTTGTCCTCTAGGGGCTGTACCGAATGTGTAGTAATGCCCTTGATATTTTTCTCCCTATGGTACACCACTCTACGACCACTCATATCCACATCCCATAACCCCTGGTCCATTTTTATTAAGTGCCAGTGTTTTCTAACAATTGACACAATATTTTGAGACTGGAGATTATAAGTGGTGACAAGGGCTAATTGTGGATCACAGTCATTATTTCTCACTCTCTCTTGCAATAAATATTGCCTTGATATCTTATCCACCTCCACTTTTGCTGTGTAAATCACCTCATCATTATAGCCCCTATCCTGTAATCTTTTGATCAAAACTCATCTGCTCTAATCTGGTACTTTCTTTCATCACCACAATTTCTCTTTATCCTGATAAACGTCCTCCCTTGAAAACTACCACCCAATTTCAATTCTCTCAGCCCTAGCCAAACTAAAAGAGAAAATTGTCTACCACCAGCACACCAGATACCTGCAGCTACATTTATTCACTTGCCCGGAACAGCATGGCTTCTGAAAAGGTCACAGTTCAGACACTGCCCTTATTACTTTCACTGATGCCTTTTACCAGGCTATGGATACAGGTAATTTCACAGGTGCTCTGTTCATTGACCTGACAAAAATCTTCAACCTTATTGACCATAATCTACTCATCTCAAAACTCCAGGCACTCTGCTTCGGGACCCCAGCCATAGCATGGCTTAAAGATTATCTCCACCACTTTCAGCAAGCTGTCAAAACAGGAAACAGTATTTCTGGCATGAATCTAATTTCCAACCGAGGCCCCCAAGGCTCCATTCTAGGGCCCCTCTTGTTCTCAATTTTCATTAATGGTCTCCCTACCATCTGTGGACCAGTACAAACACTTTTTTATGCCAATGGTGCAGTCCTCTATACTCACAACGATAACATTATCTCCATCAACAAGTCTGTGAGCAATTCATTCACCAGGCTGCAAACCTGGCTCTCCCAAGAAAAAATGGTACTAAATCTAGTTAAAACACCGTCCCTGCTGTTTGGATCCAAGCAGAAACTTTCCAAATGAACCTCTCTGTTTAGTGTCAACACTGGAAATGGCACCCCCTTGAAAGACCCTCTCCTTTAAGTATCTTGGAGTTCACCTCCACCCCTCCCTCTCTTTTGAAACACATCTCCAGTATACTATTTCCTCAGTCCACAAAAAGCTGGGATCTCTCTACAAAGTCTGCCACTTCTTGACATTTGACACCAAGGTTAAAATTGCACAGGCTAATCTTCTTCCCATGCTCGAATATGGTTTGGCAGTTATTAACACTGCTTGTAAATCTGCTCTACAAAAAAAGCATACTCTCTATTATAGCCCCTGTCCTGTAATCTTTTGATCAAAACTCATCTGCTCTAATCTGGTACTCTAAGTTTAATCTAAGTTTGCCTCTGGTTGCAGCCGCAGTGCCTACCATTGCATAGTGTTCAACAACCTTAATTAGCTACCTCCGGAATCCAGAGCAAACCTTGCTTTTGCCTCCCTTATTAACAAGATGTTGCACACTGGTAACCCACCTTATCTAACTAGGCAGATCCCGCTAGCTAATCTTCCTACCTCCAGGTCTTCCTCCCACAACAATATTGTTGTCCTGCTGTTTCGTACCAGCATGCACCAGCAGACGTTTTCCTACAGTGCTGCCTCCATATGGAACAAAATGCCTCTTTCCATAAGAAAAACTGCCTTCACAAATCTTCTGCAATCCCATTATTCTTTCTCTGTCGCACGTCAATGTTTCCATTAACCCTCACCCCCATTTTCCACCCCACTCCACCCTTATCACCTAGTACCACCTGCTCCCCTTCTTTAATTCCCTCCTAATTAAGTTACTGTTTTCAAACTTATTGTCCCACTGTTTTGCACTTTCTGCAATCAAATTCACGTGAATATTGCCCTGTATATTTTGTTACCTCTTCTCCTGTTGTACACAATGACTTGTAAGCATGTAAATAGTTTTCTGTATATATTGTTCTGCACATATTGTTTTCACCTGCTGCTTATGTAAAATGATGTCTGTACATTTGTATCTGTGCTACAGGAATGAGTGTGCACTGGGACGCAGTGCACTAGAACCAACCAGATAAATGACCAGAAAAGGTTCAGACACACGCTAACTCCTCAGAGGGACGCATTAAAAATTCAGGTACCACACAAGTATAATTACCACATTTCCATTTTAATTTCACCAAGACATGTTGTCCAGCCTGACATGTTTCAAGCTGACATCAATCCTGTGTGCCTGAACCTTTCTTGGTAATACATTTTTATCTGTGCATTTGCACCCGGGTCATGCCTGAAAACAGCTTCTACTGCCAGTATACTTACCTGGTCAACAAAGCTAAATAAAATAAAAATATAATAAATTAACTGTCCCTTTGGGATATTCATAATCACATGTCTGGGGTGATTACCTCTGGACAGAAGAAGTGTGTTTCAGTCTGTGAGTTTCCTGAACAAATCACTGGCTACCCCCTCTCCCCACCATCTTTTATTATTGTTAGGTCTAGGAAATTGATCTGGGCAACCGCATAATTGAAACTTACACTGAATCTAAGGTTCAGATTGCTGTTTTCAAGGTATTTGACAAAATCAAATAATGTTTCCTCTTTTCCCTTCCACACTAACAGTACATCACCTATAAAGCATCCCCATAAGTATATCTTATGAATAAAATGATTTTTTTTCCTCATTATGTATTGTCCCCAGTTTCTGCTTACCCACATACAGGTTTACAAAGTTAGGTGCAACACTTGCACCCGTAGCTGTTCCTTTCTTTTGCAAAAAGAATTCCCCTTATAAAAAATATATTGAATTATAGGACAAACTTTGATAGCTGTGCCAAAACTTCAGTGATAGTGTTGCGTACTGGACCAGTGTCAGGGTAACTGCTCATTGCTTCCAATCCATCCTGATGTGGAATGTCGGAATATAGGGATGCCATATCTAATGTGACAAACAAACTGTCCTGTTCAATTGACAAATCCTCCAATATCCAACGAATGTCTCCCATGTCCTTGATATAGGATGGTAATTTTTTGGCCAATTAGAGATGTAGTAGTCCACATACTTAGCCAGGGATTCAGTTAGGGAGTCATTTCCTGAGACTATAAGTCTATTGGGGGGGGGTTAATCAGATGTTATCCTCCCACATCAGGAGGGATTGGAAGCAATGAGCTATTATCTTGACACACGTTCACTAAACAATCCTCCCACTGAAGTGTTGGTACAGCTATCGAAGTTTGTCCTAGAATTCAATGCCTTTTTTATAAGGGGAAATTCTTTTTACAAAAGAAAGGAACAGCTATGGGTGCAAGTTTTCCACCTAACTTTGCAAACCTGTATGTGAGTAAGTGGGAACTGGAGACAATATGCAATGAGGAAAAATAAGCTTCTCCATAAGATAGACTTATGGAGATGCTTTATGGATGATGTACTGTTAGTGTGGATGGGAACAGAGGAAGAATTATTTGATTTTGTAACATACCTTGAAAATAGGAATCCAAACCTTAGATTCAGTGTGAGTTTTAGTTATACTCAGATCACTTTTCTAGATCTAATAATAAAAAAAGATAGCAGATAAAGGGGAGATATTGCTGATGGGTGATCTGAATATGCCAGATGTTAACTGGAGTACAGTTGCAGCAGACACTTCTAGGAGTGGGGTTATTCTAGATGCCCTACAGGGGGCATGCCTTAGACAACTATAATTGGAACCCACTCGAGAGGGAGCAATCTTAGACCTGATCCTCTCAAATGGAGATGGAGAGAGGATCACAGATGTAGAAGTGGGTAGCCACCTGGGAACTAACGACCATCGAACAGTATGGTTCACAATAAATACAGCAATAGAGTCAAGCCATACAAAGGCAAAAGTATTGGACTTCAGGAGGGCTGACTTTTCCAAAATGGGTGAGTGTCTAAGGAAAGCACTAGCAAATGGGCAGGAAGGAGGGGTGGAAGAATAATGGAGAATAATACAAACTGCCATCACAGAGGTAACAAGCCTTTGTGTGAAGCAAATAAACAAAACAAAATGATGTAAGAAACCACTATGGTTCTCAAAGGAGGTGGCAGTGAAGGTTCAAGAGAAAAAGAAAGCATTCAGAAAGTACAAGGAATCACAGAAGGAGCAGGACAGAGAATTGTATCAGTTAAAGCAAAAGGAAGCTGGGAAGGCAGTCAGAACAGCAAAGGTCCGAACTGAGGAAAAGATAGCCAACTCAGTTAAGAAGGGGATAAAACCTTTTTAGGCACATCAGGAGTGAAGGAAGACTAAGGAGGGATAGTGAGCATTAATAAAGGGAGGAGGGGGATGGGTAGAGGGGACTGTGAAAAGGCAGAGATACTAAACAAATATTTTGCTCAGTATTTACAAACGAAGTGGGGGAGGTACCTAAAAAAAACAATAGAAACACTCTGGATACAGAAGTTGATACCAGCTCATTTACAGAAGAAAGGGTTCTGAAAGAAGTCTTAAAACTGAAGGTGAACAAAGCAATGGGGCCTGATGGGATTCATCCCAGAATTCTAAAAGAACTAACGGTAGAACTAGTGACACCACTGACTACCCTCTTTAGCAAATCATGGGAGGATGAGGTGGTACCTGTGGACCGGAGGAGGGCAGATGTGATTCCCCTTCACAAAAGTGGGAGGAGGGCAGATGCAGGAAACTACAGACCTGTTAGTTTAACCTCAGTGATAGGGAAAATGATGGAATCACTTCTGAAGGAAAGAATTGTCAACTACCAAGAGGCCAGAGGGGCCCAGGACCCAAGGCAGCATGGATTCACAGCGGGAAGGTCATGCCAGACGAATCTAATAGATTTTTTTGACTGGGTGACCAAAGTAGTAGATCAGGGAGGGGCTGTGGACATGGCCTTCCTAGATTTTAGCAAGGCATTTGACTCAGTCCCACACAAAAGATTAATATACAAGTTAGCCAGCCTGGGAGTGGGTCCCAAGCTGATAGCCTGGGTAAAGAAGTGGCTGGAGAATAGGACACAGAGGGTAATAGTAAATGGAGTCCACTCTGAAGAAAGGGGGATTATTATTGGGGTGCCACAGGGTTCAGTATTAAGACGGTCCTCTTCAATGTCTTTGTAAGCAACATTGCAGAGGGACTGGAAGGAAAAGTATGTCTCTTTGCAGATGACACAACGATCTGCAACAGAGTTGATGCACAAGGTGGGGTGGAAAGGATGAGAAGGGACTTGGCAAGGTTAGAGGAATGGTCAAATGTATGGCAGCTTAGATTTAATGCTAAGAAGTGCAAGATAATGCACCTGGGAAACAAAAACCCAGGGGAAGAGTACACAATGGGGGTGAGATACTAACAACAACAAAAATGGAAAGGGACCTGGGGGTAGTCATATCAGATGACTAAAGGTGGGCAAGCAATGTGAGAGGGCAGTAAGGAGGGATGGGGGATACTGGGATGCATAGGGAGAGGCATCACCAGTAGAAAACAGGAAGTTATTATCCCTCTGTACAGACAGCTGGTGAGACCCCATCTGGAGTACTGTGTGCAATTCTGGAGACCCAGTCTCCACAAGGACATAGACAAGATGGAAGCTGTCCAGAGGAGGGCAACTAAAATGGTGCAGGGTCTGCACCAGAAGACATATGAAGAGAGACTAAAGGAGCTTAATATGTATAGCCTCGAGGAAAGGAAGGAGAGGGGGGACATGATAGAAACTTTCAAGTACCTCAAGGGAATCAACAAAGCCCAAGAGGGTAGCATCTTTCAAAAGAGTGTGCAAGAACAAGGGGGCATAATTTGAAGGTGGGGGAGGTGGCTCAGAGTTAATGTAAGGAAGTATTTTTTCACAGAGAGAGTTGTGGATGCATGGATTGGCCTTCCGGAGGAGGTTGTGGAGTCAAAAACAGTGGTTGAATTCAAGCATGCATGGGACAGCCATAAGGCAATTCTAGGGGGTTGGGGTAGAAAGAAGTAGGCTGCTGGTTAACTAGGATCTGCAGCTTATCCATTAGGTAGCGAAATGGGCAGACTGGGTGGGCCAAGTGGTCCTTATCTGCCGTCAAATTCTATGTTTCTATGATTTGTTCAGGAAACCAACAGACCGAAACACACTTCTTCTGGCCAGTGGTAATCACCCCAGACATGTGATTATGGCTATCCCAAAGGGACAGTTTATCAGGATAAACAGAAATTGTGGTGATGAAGGGATGTACCAGATTAGAGCAGATAAGCTGAACAAAAGATTACAGGACAGGGGCTATAATGATGAGGGGATTCATACAGCAAAAGAGGAAGTGGATAAAATATCAAGGCACAATTTATTGCAAGAGAGGGTGAGAAATAGTGAGTGTGATCCACAATTAGCCCTTGTGACCACTTATAGTCCCAGTCTAAAACGACTGTGTCAATTGTTAGAAAGCAGTGCCACCTAATAAAAATGAAAGGGGTTATGGGATGCGGATACGAGTGGCCGTAGAGTGTGTACCATAGGGAGAAAAATATCAAGGACATTACTACACATTCAGTACAGCCCCTACCAGACAAACCAAGCACATGGCTACCTGAAAGAAATAATGGATGTAATAAATGTAGTAAGTGTAAATACTGCCCAAAGGTCAAAACCACTAAGTCCTTTAAAAATCCTGTGACTGGAAGGAAGCAATAGTGAGAGGTTTTATAACCTGTAATACATGTGGTATTGTATATTTGGCCCAATGTAAGTGTGCATGTTTTTATGTGGGTAAAATGAAAAAGGATTTAAAACCAGAATTGGGGAACATGTTCATGCCACAGCAAAAGTTGACTCTACCAGTTCCTTGGCAGTGCATGTCTGGAAATCAAGAAATAAAGCAGAACATGAATTCATCTTTACTGGTAACAAGAAACCTGTCATGTCCAGAAAAAGGGGGGGTGATTATGATAATATACACCTCAGGAGAGAATAATATTGGATTTTTTCCATCAGGGCTATGGATGACAGGATTGATAGCCCCTTTCTGAACAAATAAAATGTGTTCAAGAGATATAAAACATGGCCTAGATATTCAAAGAGGTTGCATCTGGTGCAACTGAGCTGCTCCAAAGCAACCCCAGAAATGCACCCCAGGACAATATTCAAAAGAGGGAATTGTGCAGCACAATTCCTGAAGTGAAAGGGTGCAAAGATAATGTATACAGCACATCTCCAGGAGGCATGCCCATGCATATGCGGCACATCCCGATATTCAGTCCAGGATGTGCGGCACATATGCCTGCATAACCCTGCGATGCATGGCATACCGATGCACCAAGATGAGCCTGAAAAATAAGGCTCAAATAGTGGCCACCCACAGGTGAGCTGCTGTAATTTAAGGCACAACACAGCAGCCACTGGCCGTGGGTGGCAACGCCCCCAGTACATTGTGTACAAACACCCAAAACAGCCCTGGTAGTCTAGTGGTACCCCCTCCCCCCCTGTAGCCCAATCACCGAGAAATACATGTATAAGAATACCCTGGTGGTCTAGTGGCACCCCACCCTCCCATACCACTGAAAGCTGAAAAGAAATGTTTAATAAGTCCCTGGTGGTCTAGTGGACCCCCACCTCCTGTGGCTGTGATTACCATAAAGCCATCAGCAATACATCCTGGTGGTCCAGTGGCACCCCCACCACACGGACCCCTTACCACTCAGCTTTCCCACCCCATCATCAGCAGGCAGCAGCAACCCCACCCGCATACCTCCATAGCTGGACACTGAATGACAGCCTGCAGTGCATCACTGTAATACTCATTCACAATATGTGAACAAAGTCATTCTATTCATATATTTGTGAATGATTATTATAGTAGATTGTAAGCCCATGGTCCAATGTGGACCAATGGGCTTGCAGCTGTTACTGTAAGCTGTCATTCAGTGGGCTGCCACGGAGGTATGTGGGTGGGTTTGTTGCTGCCCGCTGATGACGGGGGGGAGCTGGGTGGGCAGGGGGTTCTGTGTGTGTGTGGGGGCACTGGACCACCAGGAATATATTGCCAATGGTTTTACGGGTGATCACAGCTATGGGAGGGGTGGAGGTCCACTAGACTACCAGGGACTTATTAAACATTTCACTTTTGGCATTCAGAGCTACAGGAGGGTGGGGGTGCCATTAGAGCACCTGGGTATTCTTATACATGTATTTCTCAGCAATGGGGCTATGGGGGGGGGTTACCACTAGACTATCAGAGATTTATAATACATATATTTTTTGGTGATCGGGCTATGGAGATGGAGGGAGGGAGGGGGGTACCACTAGATTGCCAGAGAATTATAATACATTTCTTTTTCACCACTCGGAGCAACTGGAGGGGTGGGGGTGCCACTAGACCCTCCTCTGGCAGCACCACATGCTGTGCAGGGTGCCATGCACATTTCACTGGCCAGTCCTGCACAACTAATGCAAATGGGGCCTTAATGACATGTAAGTGGCCCCATTTGTGCCTTGCATACATTATGGCCCCATTTGCATACTGCCAGCTGAATATCAGGAATTTACACACAGCGTAACTCTGTTGCACTGGCGCAGTTCCCATTCCTGGTATTCAGCCCTGTCTGGGGGTGATGCACCAGCGCATCATATTTGCGCAGTGTGTATTACCAGATATATTCAGGGGAGATGTGCCATTGCTCATCTCTTTTGACTATATCCCTGAGTTGCAACAGTGAAACTCAGTTGCACTGCACCACCACATGCACCATTGCCAAGTGCTGTTCTGAATATTGGGGCCCCTGTGTTTTTTTAGATTCTATTGATCTGATGCTGTTTGTTGGGAAGGGGGTACACTGTTTGCA
Source organism: Neoceratodus forsteri (assembly GCA_016271365.2). Taxonomy (NCBI): domain Eukaryota; kingdom Metazoa; phylum Chordata; order Ceratodontiformes; family Ceratodontidae; genus Neoceratodus; species Neoceratodus forsteri. The sequence goes on from CM057453.1 coordinate 1,273,196,294, forward strand.
TGTCTTGATTAAGATATTTCACTATGTCAATTTTATTAACTTTGTGTGTCATTGTCTTGCAGATTTGCACTTTTGACTGGCAAACTTAATTGTGAGTCAGCCGCAGTTTATACAATGAGAACAGTTTATTTAAGCTGACGTTGTTTTAACTAGGTGCAGTCTATTATGTATTTGGCATGGGTTGTAAAAGAGTTGGACTGTGATTTGTGTCAACTTTTGTATATTTTTAACCTTTTTATGTTGACTCGTGCATGCACAGTCAACATATTGCGGTAGTAGCAGATTTGGAGGCGCGGTCACTGTTGGGCAAATGCAGGGCATGCATCAGTAGGTGCAACCCTCATTTCTCAATCAGGCAGCATGCAGGTGCCACTTCAGCAATGTGGAATGTGGCCACCAGATCTAATGAAAGGTCTCCTGCAATGAGAGCAGAGCTCTCATGCAGCGTGACCACAACACACCTCCCGACATGCACGCAACACTGCCGCCGCCTCCTGTCAGAATGCCGACTGGGGAGCCCACTCCCCATCAGCATAATAACCCCCTCTCATTTACAATGTATGCTGAGAGTGCCCAATCCCCACTTGGCATCATGCGTGTCTCCTAAGGTTTTCTTTGCCTCACGGGGCCCCAATCCCCGTCAACTAGTCTTGATGATGTTACCTACCATCAGCATAATGTCACCCCCCTTTGTTGTGTGCCAACTGGGGTGCCCAATTTCCCATTGACTACAGCTTCCCCCCAAAAACAAGAGTCTGTTGGCACTCTGGGTGCCCACCCCAGCGTGCCACATGCCCTGTTAAAAAAAAATGGTCCCGCGATGTTTTTTTTTCTTTTACCCTGTCAAAAAATAAAACAGTCCCTTGCAGTCTCCCTGCCCCCCCACAACTCACGCCCACCTACTGCGCACCCTGCCTCCCCACACCCCCCTCACCCCATACTTACCTCCGGAGTCTGGCGCAATGATCTTTGGTGGACCGGAGGCGTCTGCACTCTTCAAAGCTGACCGCAAATGGAAATGCGGTAAGCAGTATAATGGAATAAATAGGTTTTTCAACTTTGATGTGTATCTCAGGCATTTTTTGGAATTTTGGCACCAAATTTTTAACATGGGTTTTGGGACCCCTCCTCATGAATTCTGGCACTGTCATGGCATTAATCGGCCCAAAAGGAATTTTATGGTCACTGCGGAATCACCTTTCAGGACCAATTAATGAAACGACAGTGCCAGTGTTCATGATTGAGGCTCTCAAAAAGCCTATGTTGCAAATTTGGTGGAAAAAAATCCCCAAAATGACTGTTTTACGAGCGTGCATTGCGCAGCTTCCAAGCATGCTCGTAACTTCATGAATTTGTAATATTTTCACTCCAGATTTTCAAAATTGTCATTTTTCCACACCTCCTTATGAACAGTACAGCTGTCATTTTACATATCCTGGCTGAAATGTGTTTTCGCACTTCCAGCGCAGAATCGCATGGTTGCTGCGCGAAGTCAGTTTTCAGGACAGTTTCAGGAAATGACAGTGACACTGTTCATGAGCAGAAATCCTAAAATGCCTATATTGAAAATTTGGTGACAAAATTCCATAAAGTGACTGTGTTACAAGCGTGCATTGCGCAGTTTCCACGCACCCTTGCAACTTTGCAAATTTGCACTATTTTCATGCCAGATTTTCAACACTGGCATTTTTTTACACCTCCTTATGAACAGTATAGCTGTCATTTTTCACATCCTGCCCTAAATGTGTTTTTGCACCTGTGGCGCACAATGGCGTGGTCACTGTGCGAAATCAACGTTTTGGACACATTAACAGAATCACACTGCCACTGTGCATGAGGGGAGGTCCCAAAATGCCTATGTTAAAAATGTAGCTAACAAACTCTCAAAAATAATTGGGTTATGGATGTGTGTTGCACAGTTTCTATGCATGCTCATGACTTCACCAATTTTTCATATTTTCACTCCAGATTTTCAACGTTGCCATTTTTTTACGCCTCTTCATGAACAATACAGTTGTCATTTTCCACATCCTGCCCAAAATGTGTTTTCATCCCTGTGTTGCCAAATGGCATAGCCATTGTGCAAAACCACTTTTCTGCTAACAAACTGATTGTGCTGCTTTTCATGATGTTGGCTCAGAAAAAACCCATGTTGAAATTTGGAGTGAAAATGCCAACACACGCCTATGGTGTTAGGGTTTCCAACTGTAGCACCCCACCCTGTAGAGACTGACAGGTGTCAGGGGTGTGACTTGGGATCATTGACTGTAATGCTCATGCCATTTCACCCCCACTCCCACTCCCACCCCCACCCTGCAGCCAGAGACAGGCATCATGGTGTGCCTTGCACTGTTCAGCCACAAATTTCACCTCATTCTTCTATACTGCACTCACCTCTGCATATTTCCTTATGGAATGGGGTAAGTATAATGCCCAAAGACCCCAAAGCACACCACGACACTTATCAGTGTCTACAGGGTAGGGTGAGGTGAAATGGCATGAGCTTTATAGCTGACGAGCCAAAGGCACACCCCAATGCCTGTCAGTCTCTACAGGGTGGGGGTGGGGTTGGCATCATTTTAATACTTCACTGCCATTCCTATTATGCATCTCTAACTCAAACACTGCCCATGCCAATGCCAGCGAGACAACATTTGGCATTGACAAATGCTTGTTTATATGTATGTTAGCATTAGCTGAAAACTGAACTCAATGCATATGGGTGTACTGTCACTTTAAGAATTTTTGTATAAAAGGGGTACATGAATCCTATGATGTTAGCCTTTGAAAAAGCACCCATTGCATGAAATGTGTCAGGTGACATCAGTTTGAGGGTGGGGTTTCAGCCTAAGTGTCTGAATGCAAGTCAGCGTTCATGGAGAACTGTATGGACTTCAATGGATTTTTTTACTTGATTCACTGTCATGTTTGTGAGTGAAATAAATTTAATTAGCACTGTGTAAGCACTGTATGCAAATAAAATTGATTTTTCACTGAAGAAAATACTGAAGTTCTCCATTCCCCCCTTTCTCTGGAGCTACGCAAGTTGTTTTTGACTGATACCTTTCAGCAGGTGCCGATCCCCAGTACTACTGCTTATTGATTTCTTGACTTTGGTACTGCTATCCAAGGGCTGCAATTCTAACCTTCCAACTGATTTTCACATAGGTGACTAGAACGTAAGCTGGGTAGCTTTGGAATGGGTCCAAAAGTGGTAAACTGGGTAAGAAACTGGTTGGGTGAATAGGTGACAGAGGGTGGTGGTAAACGGAGTTCACTCCGGGGAAGGGAGGGTGACCAGAAGTGTGTCTCAGGGATCCATGCTGGAACCCATCCTTTTTTAATGTCTTTATAAGTGACATTGCAGAGAAACTGGAAGGGAAGGTGTGCCTCTTTGCAGATGACACCAAAATCTACAACAGGGTGGACGCTCCCGGGTGGTGGGTAGAAGGGATGAGCAGAGACCTGAGAAAACGCGAGGCATGGTCAAGGGTATGGAAGCTGGGTTTCAGTGCAAAAAAGTGCAAAATATTGCATTTAGGGACAGAAATGCAGGGGGGAGTCCAAAATAGGTGAGATGCTACTGGTGACCACCAAACAGGAAAGAGACCTGGGGATAATAGGGATGCAAAGCAGTTGAGGAAAGCAAAAACTACAAATGCTAGCAAAACGTTGTAGTATGCTAATAGCATGCTGCTTGCTGCAGCCTTGAAAACACAGCTGATTTTTATACAAATTAATGCAACAGAAACTGTATTTGATTTTTACACTTCACATGTACATTTCACATATACACTTACAATATGCTACACTATTTGATGTGAATGAATATTATAGCACATGTAAATAGAGTACCTGGTTCACCCTATTACTCATTAACTTTCCGTTGTTGTGAAACCCCATTACCAACTTCAGTGACATTACTGCATAGGTAAGAGATGACGTAATACACTTTTATTTGCTGAACTGATGTCATGACAGTGTATAATGGTATGCTAAAGGGCATAGCAATTATCTGTGATCCTCTGTTGTGATGTTGCACATACTGCTCCCTGCCTCTCTCCAACTCTTCCAAAGCAAACTAACCAACTTAGCCCCCACCCCACTCTAATGTCCCGCAGACTTTTACTGACTGCAAAATTATAGAAACAGGAACCTACCTACAACACAGTTTTACACTGTCCCAATATAAAATTCACATGAAACTGCAGCAAAACTCCTACAGCAAGAGCCACTGCAATGATGTCAGACATGCAGCACTGTTACCATTCTGCAAAGAAACTAAGAAAACTACAGAAACCAAAATATCTTTACCCCTCTCCCTCCACTGATGTCATACACTGCCTGTAAAACCAAATTAACAGAAACCTGCCGAAAACACAAACATCATTGTCCCCAAAACAAAATTCACATGAACCTACAGAAAAAGTCCTCCACTCCTCCACTCCTTCTGTCATTTCACTCTTGACTGTCACCCTCACACACACACACACACACACTCACCACTACAACCTCTACCAATCTCTTTCCCTCCCCTTCCCTCCTTAGAGGAAAGATGACGTATCCACTGTGACAGTTTCGTGGCTAAGTTCTGGTCCCAGTCTCTGCCCTCCTACCTTTCCTCCTCCCTCTCTACCCTTCCTGCTACCTGTTACTCACTCAGGAACTCTGACCCTCTCATCTTATTCGTCCTTGCCGGATCTCATCAACAGGTTAAGCTGTCTTTTCCGTTAGGGGTCCCAAAGCTCTGGAACTCCCTCCCTCCCTCATTCCATTCATTTTGCCTCCTCCCCCCATATCTGTAATTCTCTTCTTAAAAACCTTTTCCGCTCCCCCTGCACTTGCTTCTAACCCCCCTGCCCTTTTTCCCCCTTACTGCTCCCTGGCACTACTTTTTCCTGCTCACCCCTCCCAAATTTGGTTATCGCAATGCACCTCCCTGCAGTAGCCCTGTATTTAATTAGCTAAACTTCAATTCAATTAGTTCAGTATTCTAATGTTTAATTCACAAGTATATTATTTAATTCAGGTTTATGTGTAACTTATGCTCGGCATTGTTTTATGTTATTGTCCCTCAATACTGACTCAAACTTTTTCATATTGTATCCATTTATTATTTATTAATGCTGTAGCTAAGTGTTTTTGCCTGTTGCTATCCCGTCTATTCCCCTCCTCCCCCCAGGACGCATCTGGAAATGAGCACTTGCTGCTCAATTTTTTCTTCCTAAGAAAGAAAGAAAGAAATCCCAATATTCATGAATCCTAGAAGCATTTTCACAAAAAAAATGCCTTTCAACTCAAACATTAACCCTGTGATTGAAACATACCTAATCTTAGCATACATCTTAGGCAATTATTGTAAGTATATGTACACTGGCAGACTTCAAAAACTGCCATATTTACTAGGAAAAAAGCTTAACTTGTTTCAAAGCAAAGTAGGAATGCTTCAGACACAGTTCACAGTAGCAGACAGTGCTCCAATAGCTGAACCTGTGAATAAATGCATCAATTCATAAAGTTTAGCAAAATACAGAGAAATCCTGGACCAGAGCTACTATCAAAACAACAGGATAACCTAAATCAGAACTACTTTCAATTGGGAGAATGTGAACTCCTTGGAGTACTCGTGGAGTACAGAAGGTTACCGGGGGGGGGGGGAGAGGAGAATATGTACTTATTATACAGGGCCCTAATAGACAGTGAGTTATGGGAAAAGCTGGGTCTAGAATTAAAAGACCAATTATATAATACACAAGTACACGCTCTACAATTAAAAGGTGAAAATGCAGCTTGTTAAGAAGACAAAAAAAGGTATAGCCAAAGAGTAGTGCCAGTTTGGAATGCTCTACTTTTAGAGGTGGTGCAAAGCTCAACAATGAAAGAATGCAAGCAGAAGTTAGATAATCATTATTATAAAAAGGGTCTGAGAAATGGATCTTTCTGATTGGCTGCTAACATTCCAACAACCTTATGTTAATCTTTTATTAACATACATGTAGAGCTTAACCATATGCTGAACAAGGTTTAACACTGTTTTAAAACATTTTTTATTATGCTAGCAATAAGGCACTCCCAAGGATTATGTTACCCTCTAGGGGCATGTGGCACTCAGCTACACCTCTTGCCACAGTACATTCCTAGAAGGTGATTAACAGATCATTAACATAACCCTTGGTCATGCCTTATTGCTTAATAAGCAGAAAGGGTACAGTTTTAACAAACACAAAGAGAGCACTATCGATGAAAGTCTTTAAGCTCTGACAGGACATAAGTTACCTGTTATGTAGGACAGAATTATCTAACTGAAATGCCATCTATAAAACTTGTACTGGATTCTGCTAACAAAATAAAAAAGGTTTCCCTCTTGCATTCAGTATTATTAACACATTTCCTCCTTACTGTGTAATGTAAGTCATTAGGCGTAGGGGTATGTGAAGCATGTGATAACGTCATCTCTTGAAGTTGGGGCAGGGTATTGCCTTGGTCTTTGGCCTTGTAGTCTACTCTTCCCCAGTTTCACTCAAAATAATTACTACATTGTCCTTCACACACATGTGCATAATCTTCTATATAATAGATTAGTTGTGAAAACATTGCTATCAAATGTTGAAAACCTGTCACCTGTGGTTACATGCAATAGATAAGTTGTGAAAATATTGCTATCAAATGCTGAAAACCTGTCACCTGTGGTTAGATGTAATCATTAGTTAATATAACAAATATTTACTTCAGTTTGCTGTCACCTTACCAAACAAATTCAGTAAATGGTTCTTATCTCTAGGTTCATACTTAGACACAAATATACAACAACCCAATGCCAGATAGGAGACTCACGAAGACTGTACTGGTATGTGGATTCATTTTTCCTAAGGTATCAAAATCCTGGGATCATAATCCTAACCTAGGCTCATGTATGCATGAAAAAAAAACTATGCCAATTAGAAGATTCACAAAACACCCAAGAGGGTAAGGGAGTAAGAAAAAGGTGTTCAGTGTGCCCATGAGAGCAGGACAGACAGCTTTCCCATAGGGAATATTAGCAGGTGGGGAAATGTCCCAATGAGAGCAGGGTAGGCTATGCTCCCAAGGAGAATAATAAATAAAAAAGGTTGTCTATGTCACCTTGGAAGCAGAGCAGGCAGTGCTCCCAAGGGAAAAAAATAATAAAAATTAAAGGTTTTCCATGGCTCCTTGGGAGCAGAGCAGGCAGTGCTCCCGAGGTGAAAATGTAATAAAGAAAATTATTTCTGTGTCTCCTCAGGACTGGCAGCACTCCTGTTGGGAAAATTAAAAAAAATGAGGGTGGGGCAGTGGGTGCTACTGGAACAGATACCATCTAGGGTTAGATGAGGGAGGAGGTAATACTGAATGCCAGGGACTTTCTTTGGGGCAGGTTGAGAAAGGGGTACCACTGGATGCCAGGGACTATCTCTGGGGCGAGAGACAAAGAGAGACAGAGAGAGAAGGTACCACTGGATGCCATAGATTTTCTTTGGGGCACAGTGAGGGATGTTTACACCACTAGATGCTAGGAATTCCCTTAGGGTAGGGAGAGGTAGGAGGTATTACTGGAAATATGGGATTTTCTTTGCAGCAGGTTGAGGTAAGTGGTACCAGTGTATGGCCAGGATTTTTTTTAAGGCAGGATGAGCAGGGGAGGCACCACTTGACACCAGGGGCCAGATATTCAAAAGTTAGCACTGGTGCTAAGAGGTGCTTGCCTGCGCTAACCAGGTTTTGTGTCTGATTCATGGGTGGACCTATATTTTCAGAGATCCACAAAGCACAGGCAAAACCCATTAGCACCCGAGCACTAACAAATTGCTGTGCCCATGCAAATAAGTGGGTCCCCTCTGCATATGTGCACAGCTGCATATACAATGGTTTGTGCCAGTGGTTAATACCACCTAAATAGAAACATGGAAACAGAAAAATGATGACAGAAGGAGACCAAGGGTCCATCATGTCTGCCGATGAGTTTCTGAGACCTTCTACAGGTCCCAGGACCTAGCCCCCTTCTTTTCTTTTTTTTATACTTTATATTTATTTGATTTTACTGCATAACAAGAATACAGTACATTGTCATATAGGCAGGCAAACAGACAAAATATAAGCACTTCTTAAATGCCTTACAACAGTTTTACAGTACTTTTTTTTATACATGCCCCTATTTCTGGTTACAGTACAAGGGGTTAGCTATTATATATCTATTTTTAATATTTTCCAACACTGACTGATCGCTGCCAAGAGCAGGGAGTATCCAAGATTGTTTGCAAGTATTAAATATAAGTCCCTATCATCAAGATAGATACCACTCCCTATCTATATCTGTGATCACAACATTAGAATTACAGCTTCATTACTTAGTATGTTTACTATTATTTTAACTTTCAACTAAGCAATATATCAAAATGTTAAACCATATGTCTGCAACCATCTAAGGCTAATTAGAACTACAGTGGTCTAATTTCACTGCCCCCATTTTAATAGGACGATAAATCTTGGCTCTTTTTTTTTCCCCCTTAAAAAGGACAAAACTCAAATAAAGAAAGAGATATTTCTCAAGCCATGAGACAAAGCTGTCTAATGAAAGTTTTTTGCCAAGGTATAGTGTGATTCTTTTCTTGGAACTAGGCAGTTTTTACCACACCTAAGTATGGTTTAATTTTGGGGAGAAGAAATTAAAAAAAAAACAAGTCAGTACTTAGCACTAGTCACTGTCCCCATTCTCACTGCCCGATTCTAATCCCTTAGATTGGAATTCCTTCTCGATCCGATCAATGTACTTTCCAGCTTCTCCAGGGTCTGCAAATTGGTAGCTCTTCCCACCATAAAACAGTCGAAGACTTGCTGGCATAATCAGAACATGCTGAACCCTTAGCTGTCGCAGGCGGGAACGGGCTCCGACAAAGGCCTTCTTTTCCTGCCATGTTGCATAGCTTAAGTCCGGAAAAATATGCACTGTGTTCTCCTTCCATTCCATTGTGCCCAATTTCTTGGCTTGGGAGATAACAAAGTCCCTTTCCACCACCGATCCTACCGTCACTAGGAGCTTCCGAGGAGGTAATCATCCTGTAGCCATCCTTTGCCTTGCACCACGTGGAGTAATCCTGTAAGCTCGCAGCACCGAGAGACCATCTGAGTTTGGCAGTAGGTCCCGGAGAAGGGATTTAACAAATTTGAGTATGTCTTCTCCTTCTGCTTGTTCTGGAATACCTAGGATATGAATATTGCTGCCCGAGACAAGTTTTCAAGGTTTTCTAAGCGCCTACGTAATGCTCCATTCTCTTTTATGAGGTCTGAGGATGTCGTCATTGCTACTGAAGTGGATTTTACCGCTGCCTGGGTATCCCCTTCAAGTTTTAGAATTTTGGTGTCTAGTATTTTAAATTGGCTCGCGAAGTCCTCCATTTTGCCGTCTAATTTCTGGATGGCTTTCAGTAACTCAGCGTTAGTTGGCTGAGCTGGCTCATCAGGCCCCACGCCACCATCTTTGCTGGTCCCAGGTCTAGTGTCTCTCAAACGGGCTGCTTCTCCTCCAGCTGCTGCCTTATTATTTCGCCCCATAGCTCCAGAACTATTCACAGTAGGTCCAATTGAAAGCAGTCGGGATGATCAGAATCGAAATCCCTATCGATCTAGGATATTAGTTTTTGCTTCAAAGATGTTTTTAGCATAAAATGCTTGTTGTAAGTTTAGCAGTCACGGAGCTTGTACTAGAAGCTGTTGCTTGCTCGGCTGCTGGCCACGCCCCCCCCAGCCCCCTTCTGACTCTGTCCCACTCCAGCTTGAATGCTGTCATATTCCTTGCTTTCACCACCTCGGTAGGCAGCCTATTCCAAGGATCCACCCTCTCTGTAAAGTAATACTACCTTTGATCCTTCTTGAAGCAGCCCCCCCCCCCGCAGTTTCAATCGTGACCTCTCATGGTTGTGTTGTGGACACTATTGTGGAGTTCTGAGTATGGTACTGTATTTATGCCTGTCCAGAAACTTGGAGGTCTCGATCAGACGACCCCCCCGTCTTCCTAGTCTCTGGCAAGTACATATCTAGTTCTTTCAGGTGCTTCTCATACGGGAGGCCCTGGAGGCCCTGTATCATCTTGGTCACCCTTTTTTACAAAACTTTGGACCTATCCCTGTCCTTCCTAAGGTGTGTACCAACACTGAACCCAGTACTGTAAGTGGGGTCTAAGGATCACTAACCTGTCCCTGCTGTCAAAACCTCTCCCTATGCATCCCAGCATTATGCTGGCCTTGCTGTAAGCTCTGTTGCATTGGCTGGATTGCTTTAGGGTGTTGTATGTGATGACCCATAGGTCTCTTTTTTCTTATGAGGTATCGATTTTGACCCCATTGAGCTAGTCCTATGTTCTTGGTTCCTCTTGCCTAGATGCATCACCTTTCGCTTTTTCACATTCAACCTCAGCTGCCAGATATTAGACCATCTTTTCAGCCTTTGCAGGTCTTTTTTAGGTCCTCAACCACCTTCTTGCTATCAACCCTGCCACCTAGCTTAGTATCACCCGTGAAGAGGGCAAGCTTGCCCTGGATGTCTATGCCAATGTTGTTAATGAACATATTGAACAGGACCGGTCCAAGATTGACCCTTGGAGCACTCCACAGGTGACCTCCCCCTCGCCTGACTTTGTCCCACTTACTACCACACTCTGCCTTCTGTCCCATAGCTAATTTCCTACCCATCTGGCTATGCTCTTGGCTGTGCCTAGGTCCTCCAACTTCTTCAGCAGTCGGTGGTGTGGCACTGAGTCAAAAGCTTTGCTAAAATCAAAGTAAAGGAGATCCACTGGGTGGCCTCTATTCAATCGCACAGTCAAAAACATAATCAGATCAAAAGTAAATCAGACCCATTACTGGGTCTAGAGGATCTGTTCACTCCGGAAGTTTGTCTACTGGGAGATATGTCCAGTTGCAGGGTCAAACAGAGGAAATTCCATATATCTATGGTTGCTAGTGCAGTTAAAAAGTTAGTATTGAGATATTGGAAGAATCCTCGCCCTATTTCATATTCTGAATGGTTGACTGAGCTCCTTTCCTTTCTTAGAACTGAGAGGATGATTGCTATACTGCATAATGTGCTGCCCGCTTTGAAAAAATCTGGTCTCCTCTGGAAACAGCTTACAAATAGAAAATCTTGTCCAGAAAAGCCCTTTCTTTCCTCGTTTGCCTTTGATTTAACTGTTATTTGCAGTGCCTTTTTTGGGGGGGTGAGGGTCGGGGTTGGGGGGATGGGTGGGATTGCGGGAATCATGTGTTTTCCCTTTCACTATAAGTAATTTTGAATGTTGGTTACATGTATTTAATCGTATGTTACTGACTGTTTTGATATTGTTCCCGCAATTGTATGTTTAAAATGTTCAATAAAATATTAATTGCAAAAAAAACAAAAAACATAATCAGGTCCATCTGGCATGACCTGCTCGCTACAAACCCATGCTGTGATATCCTGAAGACCGTTATCTTCCAGGTACTATACTAGGTTTTGTGTAGAAACTGGCTAAAAAATCTCTGGGTTCTGACTGGTGATAGCCCTGGCAAGGTGGGCATCTATCAGACAACAGAGCCCAGGTAAAAAAGTGCCAGTCCCAACTGACCTGACTACCAATATCTGGGTACCAGTGGAATTTTGAATTTAAAATGCCCATTTTTTTTTGTCTTGCTTAGCGAAAGTTGAGACCTAACCACAGTCCTCCTGCTGTTTTCCTGATCTCTCTTTTAACAAACTAATAATAATATGGCAGTATCCATGTTTTGGTTACATGTCAAATTAATACCATGGGCCCTATGCATGATGCCAACACACTGCATATACCGGGTGCATTGGCATCACTACATCTAAATGCCATGGAGCAGGGTCTCGCAGACCCTACATGGCATTTACAATCTGGGCACAAGTCTGCTATGTGTCTGATCCCCCGGCTGTGTGGACAGCAACATGCCGAGGCAGGCAGGGAGCGTGCCAGCACTATGCACCATGCACCAAGGTGTGTAGTGCACTCTGCAGGGGTGGGCGCAGAGCGAAGCAAGTTATGGCTACCAAGATCCTCCCATAACCCACTACGAGCCCCCTTGGACATGTCCCACTGGTCACGGCAGAAGAAGGAAACTGAGCCACGTGATGCCCCAGACCACTAGGCTGCTGGTGGATGCCGGGGCAGATGATGGGCCACCCAACCGGACAAGAAATAGCCAGGTCAGTACTGACAGTACCACCCCACAATCCCCCCTTATGGTTCAGCCCCAATACTGTAATGCCATGCACCTCTCTCCCCACACATGCCCATCCCATCCCCGTGCTGCACATTTCCCCATGTATGCCCATCCCGGTGTGGTACACAGGCCAACCCCAGTGGTGCCCAAACTAGCCACAGATGCTTATCCTCAACCGGTAACCCAGCACCCACATCGTGGGCAACAGCCAGTGCCCTCATGGTACGACACTCCCACCCTTCCTCTGTCTGGCACCTCCATCAGTGCGCGGCTCCTGACAGCTGGCAGTACAGACCACACACCTCCTCAACTGCTGGCTGTCTGAGTGACTCTGGAAACACATTCCTATTAATAGGGGTTCTGTTCCTAGCATCACTCAGACTGCTGGCAGCTGAGGAGGTGTGCAGACAGCTGTGCCGCCGGTCATTTGGGAGCCACCGCACCGATGGTAGGGTATATGGACAGAGGGAGAGGTGGGGGTGTCGGTGCCGAGGGAGCATTGGCAATTGGCTACCGATGTAGGTGCTGGGCTACTGGGCTGGGGGTTAAGCATGTGTGGCCAGTCTGGGTACCAGGGGGCTGACACTGATGGGGTAGGGGATCCCTTTGGTGGGGGAGGCTGCACTTGCCATCCTGCAGGGAGGGCCACCATGGATTAGGGGACGTCTGCTCTGCACTACTGGCTGGGGGCACAGTTGCATGTGGGAGGGCATGTCTGCCAGTGTCAGTACTGGGCCAGATGGGCTGGAGAGATTCCAATGTCTGTGCATGGGAGCATAGCTGCACTGGTCCAGGTGCCTGCAGATGCTATTCATGCACCCGGACCCATGCTGTAGCGTGGAAGGGATCCACCATGGGACCCATGCTGGACATCCAGTTGAATGCCCGACTGGGTCCACGACTCTGCCTCCTGATGCCCTGCGCAGACCTGCGCGCTCGGGGGACTTGCCCATGGACAGATGGCAGCCATTGGTGAATCCCAGCTGCTGCACACCTGTCCATGGGTGTGGAGCTGCACATGTGGGTGCTATGCACTTTTTGTGCATGACATACATCCATCCATTAGTGCATAGGGGCCAGTGTTTGCATTGTATAGTAAAACTGCTAGCATGTAGCATACATACCACTAGAGGAACACTAATGGAGACAGATTCCTGGCTCATTCATGCTCCACTCCCCATCCCATTTGCTGCCCATTGCTAAAACACAGTTTCTTCAAACACTTATTTAGAAAAAATCAGTACTCTGATACCGCTTCACTTGTATGCTCCCAATCTCTCACTGACACATACAACGCTGGTGTAATGATGCGAGTCCTGTGGTTGATCCCAGTCCAGACACCGTAAATGTGCATGTCCCTCCATTGACAGCAGTGAAGCTGACACATCCGAGATGAACAGTCTGCCATCCCTCTCTCAACCATGTTTTAATGGCACTTCCAGTTTAAACACACACACACACACACACACACACACACACACACACACACACACAAAAACTGCCACTGTCTGCTGAGTAACCTCCCCCTTCACCCCAGCTTGCAGTGAATCTAGTGCTGTGTGCGTGGTGAATCCTCTCACCTCAGCCACTTAAAAAATCCCAACTGACTGTGTTGTCTCTGCCATTCCTCCCCTCACCGCACTGAAGAGGGTGCATCCTACATAATGATCTACCATTCTTCTGTCTATGCTGTAAGTAATCATTCAGATTAAAACAAAAAAAAACAGAAAGCTGGAAAATGTTCTCTGCCACACCAGACATGTGTTTTTGAATGTCAAAGGTAGCTCTGTAACCACGCTGTAACTAGCACTTCAGCTTACAACAAAGAAACATAGAAAGTTGGAAAATGCTCTCTGCTACAACAGACGTTTTCCTTTTTTAATGTGAATGGTAGCTCTGTAACCATGACAACCAGGTCCAAAGGCACAATTACAGAGGTGAAAGTAGCACAAAAATCGCTACATAAAAAAAAACACATTCTAATGCAGGCGGAGGAACTACTTTATTACAAAACTTATTTTAAACTAATTTGTTATTTACATTTTTTTTAATTAAACATATTTTCTTTTACAGTTGTCATTTTCTAAGTGCAATAATACCATCCAGGGTGGGTTGTATTGTGCTATGCCAGACCTTCCAAGGGCTATAAGACCCTCCGCCTCTGTCGTTGGGCATCATTACGCCCCAGGTGGTCCAGTATGGCACAATACTGCCCACCCTGTTGGGTATTATTGCTTGCTTACCTAATATCTTCATTAATTTCCCAACCACTGATGCGAGGCTAACCGGTCTATAGTTGTTAGTTTCCTCTCTGCTCCCTCCTTTGTGTAGAGGTACCACATCTGCTCTTCTCCAGTCCCTCGGCATGACTCTCTGGTAAACAAGTATGCCAAGGAGCCCACCAGTTCCTCTGCAAGCTCCTTCAGTACCCTTGGATGCAGCCCATCTGGCCCAGGTGCTTTGTCTGCACTTAGTTTCCTGAGAACTTTGCTGACCCTGCTGGTGGTGATTAGTTGCATTTCCATTAGTAGTACCCCCTTGTCAACTGCCTTAATGTCACTGTTCGACATCGGTCCACTGTGCTCCTTCGTGAACACTGAACAGAAGAAGTCGTTCAGAGCAGTGGCCTTCTGTCCATCATCCTCAATGATCCTGTCCTCATCTCTAAGGCTAATAATTCTTCCTTTCTTTCTCTTTTCTTGAATATAATGAAAAAATTGTTTGTTCCCAGTTTTGATTCCTGCCGCTATCCTAGTTTCAGCTGCCATCTTAGCTAGTCTCACTGCCTTCTTGGCTTCCTTACTTTTCTGAGCAAACTCATCTCTTGTCTCCCTTGTTTCTTTTGTGCTTGCAGAAAGCTTCTCTTTTGTCCCTTGTTGCTTTTTTGACTTGGTCAGTGAACCATATGGGCCTTTTATGCTTATTCTTTTTTGACACTGTCCTGATGCATAGTTTGGTAGCCTCTAGAATGGTCTGTTTGACTACTCCCCAAATGTCTTCTGCCTCCAACCTCTTCTGGATTCTCACTAGGTTGTCTTTGACTATTTTCCTCATTTCTTCAAAGTTAGATGCCCTAAAATTTAAGACCTCAACCAAGAATTCAGATTTTACATTCCTCTGGAATAACTCAAACCAGACAGAATGGTTGCTGTTGGCCAATGGTTTCCCCCACCCTAACTGCACTAACCATTTCTGAGTTTGTCTGGACCACTTCCAGGATGGTATCCATCCTAGTTGGGGTGCTAACCATTTCATTGAGTAGGCAGTCTTGTAAGGCCTCTACCACATTTTGATTTCTTGAGGATCTAGCCATAATTTTGCTCCAGTCAACATCAGCCATGTTCAGATCCCCCACCACCACTGAATCATCCTTTTGTGTTACCCCTCTGATTTCCTCCAAAAGTTCATTGTCCTTGTCTTCTGCTTGATTAGATGGTCTGTATACCACTCTGATGTAGTGTTTGCTACCCTATGCTAAGCTGAGCTGCACTCAAAAGAACTCTACAGCTTCTTTTTTGTTTATTTCAAGTGTAGTGGCTTTTATTCCAATGCGAACATATAGTGCTACCCCCCCTTCCCTGGCACCTTTCCTATCCTGTCTAAAGAGTGTGTAGCCCGGGAGCCCAGTCATTGTTCTCTATTGCCCATGTTTCTGTGATGGCCACTAGGTCCACCTTTGAGTCTGCCATCATTGCTTGTAGGTCGCTCATTTTGTTTCCCAGGCTCCTTGCACTTGAAGCAAACCCCCTTCCATGAGCTGACATAGTACTTACCCTCCCCATTTTTGCCCTCACCTCTTGGTTTATGATTTTATGGCTCCCTTTATGATCTCTTTGAGCCCTCATTTGTTCACCATGATTGCTCTCAGAGTTTGGGAGAGAGTTCCTGGCTGGAGGGGGAGTGCTGGCTAAATTCCTATCATTTTTGCTATAACTGATAGGTTCCTTAGTGACAAACTCCCCCTCACCTAGGTGGTACTGATTGCCTTTGCAAACCTTGACTTAACGGGATGTAAGGCCCCGGTTGCAGGAGGTGGTACTGCAGCCACCCGCCCCCACATCCCCCGAATACCGGCCTAGTGAAACAAGGGATGCTCTGGTATCCAGTGGCACCCCCTCCAATCACCCGTCCTGTATAGCTCTTGTGTTGCCTGGTGGCTAGTGGCACCTCACACCCTCTGATCCCCATTTCTGTATAGGTCTTATGTTTTCTGGTGGCTGGTGGCCTGTCCTATCACCCATCCCTCAATAGCTTTTGTGTTCCTGGTAGCTAGTGGCATCCCCCCACTCCCCTATCACTCACCCCAGTAGTTCACATGTACTCCCTTGTGTTTAGTAGTACCTCCTACCCTCCAATCACCTGCCCCAGTAGTACAAACATTCCCCCTGGTATCTAGTGATATCCCACACCCTCTGATCACCCATGCCAGTCCAGTGTCAAGGTGTCCTGGTGCCTATGGGCCCTCTTCACCCTCCAATCCACTGGTCCCGTAATGCATACTTAGTCCCAGGTGGCTTGTGGTACTCCCACTGTCAAACTCCCATTGTCATAAGGCTTCAGTGGTCCCTGGCATACAGTATACTGTACACATGCTACCTGTCATCCCATACAGCAGCAGGATGAGGAGGTGAGAGGAGGGCTGTGCCAGCTGTCATCATGGACTCTCCATATGGCACTGCCTGCATAGGTACAGGGGGTGGCTGGGTGGTGTGCTGAGTGTCAGTGGTGCAGGGAGGGTGCTGAACCACCATTGTTCACCAGTCCAGTTGGCAACCAGCAGTTGGGGCAATGACTGGATGCCAGGGACTACTGAAGCCTTATGGGGACGAGCATTCGGAGGTTGGGGGGTTCCAATTAGCCATCAGGCACTACATCTGCAGTATGGGACCAGTGACTTGGAGGGCGGAGAGGGCCCCTAGACACCAGGGTGCCATGACACCAGACAGGGATGGGTGATAGGAGGGTAGGGGATGCTGCTAGACACCAGAAAAAATTTTGTATTACTGTGGCAGGTGATCAGAAGGTGAGGGTTGCCACTAGACACCAGGGAGAATGTTTGTATTACTGGCAGGTGATAGGAGGGTGGTGAGTGCTACTAGATACTAGGGAAAGTGTTTGAACTACCATGGAGGGTGATCATAGGGTGGGGGTACCACTAGATAATAGAAGGTACATTTACATTGAAGGGATGGGTGTTCGAGGTGTGGGGAGCACCACCATCCCTGACATGGCAGGCAATCATGGGACAGGTTCAAACCTGCCACCACTTCCCATGAGAATGAGCCCATTATGGGCATTCATATGGCCCCTTAGTGCCTTGTATGCCAAATGGACTCATTTGCATTCTGTGACTGAATATTGCACCTTGGCTCCCCGCGCTATCCAGTTGGGGGGGGGTGCAAAACCCTGTGGGATGCATATGACCCAGGTTCATGTTGGGACAGCGCAGCCTGCCTTAGTGCTGCACCAGCATGGCCCTATATTCAGCCGGATAGCACTAGTGCACTACCCGACTTAATATATCACTCTTCAGGTCTGACTCAAGCACAAACACAGCCCAGACCTTTGCACTCAACTTTTCCATGTATTTGAGTATCTAACCCCGGAGGTTTTATTTTGGATAGGCTGAGATAGACGGATGCCACTGGATCCAGAGACTTTCTTTGAGGCAGGGTGTAGGGGGTACTACAAAAACCACAAAACTGACTGCTCATACTCAAATTGCATGCGATGCTGCTGCTAAAATGGCAGAAACTATGAGAAGCATAAAACAGAGCTGCACACACAAATTGGTCCAATGAGACAGCAACTGCATTTACTATAGGGGAACAGTCAGCACTGAGAACCCCATATCCGAGGGCGGGGCAACTCACAATTTGCACTTTGTGTGCAAAATAATTTTTTTCCCACTTACTGTTTACTGTTGTATAGTAGATTATATCAAACTAATTTTGCTTACTTCCAGGCTGACATTTTCTGTAACTACAATTCACAGAATCCCCTGCAGAATCCCCTGCGGCTGATGGCAGACCAGGGCTACAGCAGCGGGAGATTCAATAGCCTGCAGTGCATGCTGAAGTTCATATAAATTGTGATATTTTGTTGGCTGGTCTGTAACTGTCCTTCTGAGGCTAAGTACAGTCACAGAAGTCTGTGTCTGTCAGACCATTTACTTTGCTACAGTAAACAGTAAGCAACAAAAAATGTTTTTGCACATAACGTGCAAATTGGGGCCAGCCCCACACTTGGATGTGGAGTGCTTAATGCTGACTGTTCCCTTTTAAATCATCAAACAGAAACACTACCCAGTGCATTGAGGCACACTGCTTCATCATGGGAGGGTGGTACCACTGGATCCCAGGAATTTTTCATTTGGAACTAGGTGAGGGAGGGTGTATCAGTGAATGCCTATGCCTGATGCTTTTAGGCAGGGCCTGGGATTAGGAATGACTGGGTGAAGAGATTGCTTGCATTCAAGGCCAGAACTGTCAATTCAAAGTACTGCATTTTCGTTAGTAAATTTTCTTTTGAACACATGATGCACATTATTGCCAAAAACGTCCTTAATGCACCAGTTAGGGTCAAAATACAATGCCTAAAAACTTAGGGAAATTTGAAGTTAGGGTAAAAAATAAAGTCCCTGACCCTTGGTGAATCTGTGGCATGCTTTTTCTTGGAGTTTGGACAGATGCACTACACAGTGTTGGTATTACCCTAACTTTGATAATCTCTTTTAAAACATTGGTGTGGAAGTATTTTTCTGTGAGGGGAAAGACAGTTTCAAAATTAGAGTAACATCAACACTATGCCATGGGTCTGTTCAAACCCCAAGAAAAAGCATGCCTCAGATTCATCATTTTTTACCCTAACTTTGAATGTTCCCATGTTTTAACAATTGTGTTTTGAACGTAAGTGGTGCATTAATGTAGTTTTTTTTTACAATAAATATAGAGGATAAAGTATGGGTAGCCATACACAACAAGCCTGTGTTGGTGTGACATCAGTGCAATGTTTTGTTTTTTTTTTCCTCTGGTTTATTTATTTAAAATCTGGTTACTGCATTAGCAAAATGCCAATTTTCATGGGTGACCAGATACATACAATACAGCATAAGATAAACAATACAAGATCATTAATAACAAAATACACAAATTGACAAATTTGCACATACACATATCTCAAGTACAGTAACGTCTGTCATTATCATCAAATAATTTCTACATACAATCTTGAAATTGGAAATGCTAACCATGTCCTTAAATATCAAACATGGTAAGGAGTTATAAAAATGCAGCAGTTGATGAAGGAAAGATCTTAGACTAGAGCTGTGTGGAATGAGAAAATTCAGAATTGTCAGAATTCTGATGGAATTCCATGAAATTCTGTGAAATTCCATGGAATTTTGTCAAAATTATGTGAACTTTTTAACATTTATTAATATGGTCATAACTCAGCTGTCTATTGAGCTAGAGATCTGAAAGTTTGCTATATTAAATATTGATAGGTGCACCAACAGTGTGCAAACATTATGACATTACGATGTAGTGTCTCAAAATAATAGGTGCTCAAAGTCTGCAGTTTTCTTTTTTGTGGGAAATTTCATGAACATGTGTTATCTGTATATATCTCAGGCACATTTGGAGCTAGACATGTGACACTGGGTACTTATATGAATGTAGTAATAACACATGCACCTGCAAAATGGTATAATATTTTGGTAAATGCTTTCAAAATTATACTAAAATAACTAAAATCTAAATTCTGCTATAATGTTTGGTGACCTAGAGCACAGCCCCCTTTAAAGCTTGACATTTAACACTTGGTTCACATAACCATGTTGCACATTTCTTTAAACCCTGACACTGTGGAGAAATATGGTTAAGAAATTTTAAAATTAGATGGAAATAACGGGAAAATTACATTCTGATTAAATATTTGGCCACCTACAACTCATTCCCTTTCAATCTAGGACTCTGAAATTTTGTGCACTTATGAATGCTGTTAGTACCTTTATAGCTAACAAATGTGATATCATTTGGATATGTACTTTGAAAACTAGACCAAAATAACTGAAATTTAAAATTTGGCAAAATTATGTGGGATTTTTTAAATTTATTTATTTGGTCATACCTCAGCCTTTGATTACACTAGAGATCTGAACTTTGGCATGACTGCTTATTGGTTGAAGTTCCAATGGTGTGCCAAATATCATGACAGAAGAATCCATTGTCTCAAAATGATAGGTATTCAAAATCTGTACCTTTTTTATTTTTTTGTGAGAATTTTCGTATAACTCACCTTTGGAGTTAGAAATCTGAAACTAGGTACATATATAGATGTAGTAATGAACCATATACATGCACAATACTATAACATGTTGATGAATGCTTTCAAAATTATACTAAAATAGCTAAAATCTAAATTTTAGTAAAAGGTTGGCTACCGGTAGCACAACCCCCTTTAAAGCTACAGATCTACAACTCGGGGTGCATAACCAAGTCACTAGTTTCTCTAAATCCTGAAACTGTGGAGAAATTTGCATAAGGAACATTGAAATTAGAAGGAAATAACTGAAAATCAAATTTTTCATGTGCCTCCCCTCCTCCTGACCAGCCACTACTTTGGGCTGCCTAGGACTCCCTGGCTACCACCCCTTGGCCATGATCCACTGCCCCATTATTGCCAGTTGCCTGGGTAACCCAACATATCCCTTCATTGGGTGTATCTCTCCACAGGAGAGAAGTGCCCTTAGGCACAACTCTAGTATTCTGGGGCTGGTGGGGTTCAGCTCAGGGCTATCCAGGCTACCATGGTGCCAGGGGACCAGTGGGTATCATCCAGCCAGTCAGGAGACATTTTCAATTTTCCTGACTATGCCCACCCACTGTAGGTATGCCACAGCGCGCATCCTGAGTGGGCATATCCAGCAGTGTATGGTCACCCACCCTGCCTAGGATTCCACCCCGGAGCCACCAGGAGCTGCTTATCAAGCGGCAACCACCTTAGTCCCAGGGAGGAAAGCATGCAGGCTGCTCCTGACATCCAGGGTTCAGGGCATGAACCCAGGTCACCAGTGTGCCAAGCAATCATCCATCGCTTGGCGCCATAGTGCCAGCTGGAAAATCAAATTTTAAATAAATATTTGGCAACCCATAACTTAGCTTAATGTCAATCTAGGACTCTGATGTAAACCATCAGTACCTGTGTACCTGCCAAGTTTGGTATCATTCAGACGTGAACTTGGAAAACTAGATCAAAATAACTGAAGTTTAAACTTTGGCAAAATTCTACCGAATTTTTGCACACATTCTGTATAATTTTGTAGAATCAGAATTGTAATTCTGTGAGCATTTCACTTGTGGAATATTGAATTTCACACAGTTCTATCTCTGACCTAGACTTGTTTGTTAATTGTAGGAATATAGAAAGTAATTCTGGTGCTTTTCCCAATGCAATGTTTCTAGCTAGAGTCCCAATTTGCACCTTATATCTCATAACCAAGGAAGGTCAGTGAAGAGTACTGTACAGTGTGCAATGATAAGCATGAATTAGTAGTTGAGTAGCAAACCCTTGATTTTAAAGCATCCTGACCCTGGACAGCAGACCCTCCCCAGATGAATGATAAAACAGAAGACTGTAATCAATGATTGGTAGCAAAAAGCTTTGTGAAAGAAGCAGTCTAGTCAATGGTAACAAAAAACACTCAATCTGTAGAAGGCACCCAGCCTTTGATGCACTGTTTTACTATGCTGAAATTGTGTAATTCACAGGAGAGTGTGCTGTCCAAGGTGAGGTCTTAATACCTGAAATTTTTGACTTGTTCAATAATAATACCCTGAAGAGTTTTTAACACTAGATTGTTAGATGGCAGCATCCTCCTTCTGGGATTGTAAAAAAAACATAGAATTGCTCTTGGAGTCATTCAACACCAGTTAATTAAGTAAAAAACAATTTTGAGAATGGTCAAAATCAGTCGACTGTATCCATTATATCAGAGAAATTGGGCTCGCTTGTGAAGCTCATTGCATCATCTGCATATAAAAGACAACTAGTATTTCTATAGACTTTAGGGAGGGAATTCAAAAATAAACTAAACATAAGGGTCCCTAAACTTGATCCCTGCAGGACCCCCATTGTAACAGTAGCAGGAGAAGACAAAGAATTTGAGATTTTGATTATTTGAGAACAACCCTGTAGATAGTTCTGACACCAGCCCACAACATCGGCAGAAAAACCCAGACCTCCCAAAACCAGAGAAAGAGCTGATGGTAACCAGGTCGAAGGCCTTGTTGAGGTTCATGAAGACAGCCATAGAAAATACACCTTTATCAAGTGCCTCATGGACCATCTGCATGAATCTCATCAAAGCCGTCACTGTACTATGTCCAGGGAATAATCCATGTTGGGCTGGTGTTAGAGCATCATACTTTGCAAGTAATTTCATTATGACAAATCTGAACAAAGTTGATAAGAAGGATAAATAACGAAAACCAAACGTTCCTGAGCATCCATCTGAAAATAATGTAGTCAATCAATTTCAGAATTTACTATAAGAATTACAGCAAAATGATTTGATATTAGAAGCATGAAAATAATTGAAAAACCTGATGGAAGTGAACCAGTCTGTACATCATTTTTGTCTGGATAGGTCCCTTACCACCTTTACTTGAAGAGAAAAGACATACACAGTGCTTTGGATAAAATGGCCACTGTTATGTGTGTAAAACACCAAACAACAAGTAGTAAATGGCTTGGTAGTGTCAACAAACATTTTTTAAGATGGTCTGAATCAACAACCGGTCCATCCCCTACCCCATTTTTAAAGGGGGCACAGCCTCCACAGGGACTACAGCCTCCAAGGCATAAGGGGTGGTCCCTGAGCTGTGTGACCTGCACCCAGTCAAAGGGCACTACACACGCTGGTCAAAACCCAAGGGTGCTATCCCCTGACTGGCCCATAGGGCCCCCCATTTTCAGGGCCTAGCCTCCAGCCAGCCTTAAGAGGAACCCATCTGTGTCAGTAGCAGGTTCCCCCTATTAACCCCTTTGTACTCTACTTTGCGACTACTGTCCTTCCACAGAATAACTACTGTCCATTCCCCAATGAAAGTTATGCTAATGGTTCTTCAGTGTACCCTGAATGTCTACAAAAAAAACTATCATGTCCTAAGTTAGACAGATGCACCCAGACTCTGGCATTCAGCTGTGGCAACTTGGTCATGATTCCACTGTGCAGCAGCACCATGCTACCTACTGAGACCATAAAGCTGCACATGGACATGTTAATCACCCTGTGAACCTTCTCCATGGCTGCAGGATTCCTTGAATGTTGCTATTTTTGCCTTTGTACAATGTGCCGCCATATCAGTACTATCCCTGGTTATGAGTTTCATAAGAAACAGAGATCATCTTTCACCCGGCAAAGCAGACCCAGCAACTTCACCAGCCCCAAGTCATCACTCCCCAAAATGAACAAGCAGCAGTCCTGGAGGGCCATGTGGATGGGCTTCTGCCATGACCTACAGAAGTAAGTCTTTTCACCTGCTTCCCTGGTGCATCCAATGCACCTGTTGCTGCTGTTCATCCAAAAGAGGTTGTTGCCTTCTGGCATCTGCCTGGCCCTTCTGGTTTTCCAATGAGTTAAGGAGTGTCTAAAAATACATACCTGCTTTGTCTGGGGTCTGCCACATGTCAGTAAACAAATACCATATAACAGTGTCCCTGCTGTTAGTCTATAATTCTCACAGGTCATGCCTGAAAATAGGCATATGTATCCCTACTGTATCTCTGCCATGGATGTATCAAAACTGAAATACTGTCAGTTGGGTTACGTTTTCCTATCAAATTAACAGACCCCCTCCCAGGTGTCTGAGCTATGTACTTTTGCAGTTCCAACTTGATTCACATGGTGTCCACAAGAGTGCCCTCAAATTGCCCCTGCAACCAAATGCCACTTGATCCATTTTGCTCTTCCATATCTGCAGGTACACTCCCTCAGTTGTCAATGCCACCTCTGCATAGACTACCTCTGCCCTAGCCACCTTGTATGGCTGCACCAATTTTGACACTTGAAATACCCCACAAAGGCCAACAAAAAGGCCATTCTAAACAATACTACTTCTGACACTTATGAACACACCCATGCCAATTCTCCCTAAACCTGTTCCAACAGACCAGGGATAAACAGACATCTGCTGTCAGCCATCCTTAGTGTTCCTTGCATCCATCATTCTAACAACTTGGGAAGCTGACAAGACTGCATATTGTTATCAAACCTGATGACCGTTATAAACCAGGCTATCCCCATCAGATGTTGCCCCACCACTCCTGGTGTGAGGCCATCATGCTCGTTCTGAAGTACATGCTGGCATAGCAGGGCTACTGGTATTAGCCACACGCATTCCACCCCTGGGCCTGCCAAACACTCAACAAACACTAAACCCCCCTCCTGTATGTTGCCTGCATGCCTGGAGCCAACAAATTCCTTGAACAACTCCTAGGCTTCTGGCTCACCAGTTTTTACAGGAAAGCTGGGACTTCCCTGGGCTGCTCCTCCACTTCGTGCAACAGTTCCCAGAACCCCTGCCACTGTTAACAAGAAAGAGCATCAGGCATATCATTATTCACACCAGGTAAATGCAACACCTTAAACTGAATATTTAACATCAAGCACGTCAGCACAAATATGCTCATGAGATCTTCATTTGGCCTTTTTGCCCCTAGTCCTCCCATTAATGGTGTGCACTACTCCTATGTTGTCCATCTGGAAAAAGATATTACTATCCAGGAACTAGTTGTCCCACACCCTTGAGGGACACTACTACTGAGAAAAATTCTAATAGCATGATATTTTTTGTCAGTCCTGTTTCCTTCTAGCTGGGTTGCCACTGTTTCCAGCACCAAGCTCCTTGGAATACTGCCCCGAAGGTGAAGCTCCCAGGCTCATCAGTGTAAAGATATATTTCTTTGCTGGTAGTGACTGTCAGTCAGAGTGACACCCCATTATAACAATTCCAAAAGTCCATCCATGCCACCAAATCCACATTCATGCTCTCTTTCACCTGCTGTCTGTCTACGGTTTGTGGTATCAGGCCTCTGCCTTTGCCATTCTGTACAAAAATGTCCTCCCTATAGAGCTAATCTTACATCCAACATTTGTTGCAGCTCTTGGAAGTTGATTTTGTGGGCCCCTGCCACTCTGACCAATAATCCCTACAAGACTTGTACCTTGTCCATTGACAATCAGAAAACTATGGCCCGTGCATCAGTCACAATACCCAAAAAAGACAGCATGGTGCAGGACACCTCCATCTTGCCCTTGCCAAAGGTACTCCAAAGTCTGTAAACATCTCCTGAAACACCTTCAGGATGTGTTCAAATTCTCCCCTGTCGGCCTTCCCTACAAACAAGAAGTCATTTAAATAATGGACTACCTCTGTCCGGTCTGCTTTGCTCATTACCACCCAATGCAAAAAGGTGCCAAAATGCTCAAACGCCACACATGCCTCTGTGCACACCATGGGCATGCATCTGCTCACGTAAGACCATTCTTCAAATCTCATTCCCAGCAAATTGCTGTCCCCTTCATGCACAGGCAGTAGTTGATATGCAGACTCTATGTCTGCCTTCAACACTAAGGTCCCCTTTTCTGCAACCCTCACGACTTTTGTAGCTCTGTCAAATAGTGCAAAGGACACTGCCATAAAACACAGGTCAATGTAATGATTGACAGTAATTCCCCCTCTGGGTATGGTAGGTGGTTTATCATCCTAAGCTCACCTGGTGCCTTCTTGGAGACCAGTCCAGTTAGGGATAATTGTAACCATGGTGACAGCTGGGCCAAAAATCAGCTGCTGATATGCCCTGCTCCTACTTTCTTGGCTGTTTTTTCCCTGACCAGGTCTAGTTACTTACTGGTGGACTTTAAAGAAAAACTACATTCAAGAATTATAAAAACACATGCTATGCATTGGGTTTTTGTTTCACTGATTGTTTCTGCCATTCTGTGACCTGTGTCTGTGGCAAGTCTTTTTTTTTGTTACTTTTCCCTGCCAGTTTTATGGCCTCTGGGGGTATTCATGCAGGCTTCTGCTATTGCTTTTTATCTGTTGGAACTGTCCCAGAATGCCTCTGGGAATTATATCAATTATACCTACTAAGAATCCAGGATCCTAGTTATAAACTAGTTACAGTGTCCACAGCACTCATCCAGTGTCACTGGGCCGATAAACTACATCCTTATCTCTGAGTTCTAAACATTGAAGAATTGCTATTTCTATCCTATGAAATTGTGTGTGTGTTCTCCTTTCTTAGCAGTTTTTGGTGGATTGTTGCCCTCCCTCCTAGAAAAAGTCTATGCCGTTCTAGCTTGCCTGTGTTGCTGAGGTGCAGGTCGAGTAGCATAGGAAACACAGGAGCAGTTATAAAATTTGCATAGCATTTAATTATCACCAATAACAATAAAATAATAAATAAATAAAATTGTGCGGGATAGCTCTTATACAGGCAGTTTAAACAAAACAAAGTCCTTCATCTGAGGGTATCACTAATTCTAAATTTCAGTCTCTCTCTCTCTCTCTCTCTCTCTTCTCTCTCCCTCCCCAAACAAAAGATTGTTCACTTTATATATAAGGGCCGGGATATTCAGAAATGTGCCAGAGGGAGGCGCAAGAGATGCGCAGCACAAATACAGTGCGCCATGGCGCAACAGGTGCAAAATTCAAAGGCTGCACATGTCTCGATGCACCTGCGCAACGCAGCTGAAAATCACACAGATGTGCCAAAGTGCACCCAGAAAAGTGCCAGGGAGCAAGTCAAGATGTGCCATAGCACACCCAAGGATGCGTAGGGGAGCAAGCCAAGGAGCAACACACACACATGCATCCAGCTCACAAGGCAATCACCACAGGGCCTGAAGAGACAGGCCACAGCCACCCCACCACACACAACTCCTGGTATAACACCACCAGGTACAAACCCCCATCCACCCCAGACGGACCACACAGCAGCCACGCACACCACTGCAGCATGGCTCCTCACACCAGCTACAAAGCAGACACGGACACAGATGGGTAACCAAAATGAATGTAATGTAACAGTCATATAAA
Source organism: Neoceratodus forsteri (assembly GCA_016271365.2). Taxonomy (NCBI): domain Eukaryota; kingdom Metazoa; phylum Chordata; order Ceratodontiformes; family Ceratodontidae; genus Neoceratodus; species Neoceratodus forsteri. The sequence goes on from CM057453.1 coordinate 1,273,223,631, forward strand.
ACATATTTACAAATATAACATCAGCCAGGGAAAGGAGGGACCACCCACAGACCGGGAGGTCAGGGATGGGAGGCAGGGAATGGGTGCAAAGGCAGTGGAAGGGGTTAAGGGAAGGCAAGGGAGGATGCACAGGGTAGGGGAAACTGTCCGGCACATGGGTCCTAAGGCCGACCACGGCCCACCGCTGGGCGATGCTGGTGCCTCCATCTGCGCTGGCCCTGCACCAGCTGCTGATCCATCTAGAGTGTGGCAGTGGTGACACGCAGTATCTGTCTCAGGAGCCATGCATGCACATCCCTGGTCCCGACACCTAGGACAAATGAGGGAACATGGTATGAGTGGATATCCAGAAGGCTGCAGCCCACCCACTGTACACAGCAAGCATCAGTGACATGCACCTCTGGGCTGGCATTCCGCCACCCACAGTGAGTGCACCCACATGAGCTGCCCACCCAGGGACCCAAAGCCATGCTGAAAACTGCACGACAGCACTGCCCATGTGCGGCACACCACCGCCATGGCAGACAGGTGACATGACCATGCATGTGGCCAGCAGTGACACAGCCAGGACCTGGCTACACCCACAGCCCACCTGCAGTGGCCACCCACATGTGCGATAGCCACAGAACAGTGCAATGGGCACCACAAGCAATGCACAGCTGGAGGGTGCCATGCATACAGGGAGCCAGGTTCCACCCCCACCCACGCTGACCACCCTGCACAATTAGGAAACAAGAACAAGTGCCTACGTGCACACAGAGGAGCACCCAGTGCCTGTCCGTTCACCATGCCCGTGCCTCCCGCTGATGGTGCACCACCCCTTGTGGTGACCCATCCTGGCCCAGCCACAGCACCAGTGAGGCCACCTGCCTCCGATCCTCAGGGCCTGGAAGAAAGTAATGGAGAAGGACACATCAGAACCATGTAACAACACAGTCGTGTCTGTGGCACGGTGGCACAAGGCAGGCATGGTGTACCATCCCCCCAACAGGGCATGCAGCCCCAGCTACCCACCAGCAGGGCCTGCCACTTCCACCACACCAAGGCCTCCCAGATGTGAATGGGCACATGTGCCGTGCACTTACCTGGCCATGGCACAGCACCCCTCCGGACGTGTGCCTGCAGAGCCCGTAGCCGATCCTGGTCCCTCCACAGCAGGTCCACGTAGTGGAGCCTGCACTGCTCACCAGTGCTCTGTGCACCTGTGGTTTCCTCCAGTGCATCTGATACCTCCTGCCACACCTCAGACCGAGGCCTGTTGAGTGGCACCTGACCAAACAGGGTGCCAGCATGTGGCTCCACAAGGGCCACCAGGTTGACCAACTCAATCTGGGACCATATCTGTGCCCTGAGTGTTGTCCTGCATGCCGTGCTTCCAGCGCTCCAGTGTAGACAAAATGGCACTCAGCAGCACACATGCAACACGTGCTGGAACCGCGCGCCTAGCAGTGCGATGCACTGCCACCGGCCATTGCGCAGGCACGTGAGTGCGCAACTCGGTGCTGCGACACCACCACATGTCACACAGTGGACCATGCGCCACAGCGCCATTGGGCACTGCAGGCATGCTGCACGGTAGGGCCATGTGTGAGCCATCATACATGGCCCCATCGCGCATGGGGCGCCATCGATGACATGGTGCCACAGCACCATCGGCTGTGTCGTGCCCTGGCACCTTAGGCCAAACAGCGCACGAGCACCACCAGTGCAATAGTGGACGGGCACTGTACTGCCTATCATGCAAGTAGTGAATGGCGCACCACTGGTGTACAAGATGGACCCACGCGCATGCATGCAGCATGGTGTGTTGCGCACGTCACAATGCTGAGCCCTGAGTTGTGCATGCGCAATCTCATTGTGCAATGTGCAATCATGCGATATTCAGTCGCATTATGCAAATAAGCGGAATATCCTATCCACGGTGCTGCAGCCACATTTGCATGTCATTATAGTTGTGCAAGCCCTCATTAGCATGCAATGCGCTATTAAGGCGCCAGGGGAATGTACAGGGTAGGACCGGTATTACATCCCTAACAGGTGAGACACACACTGCGGGATGGCCAGGCAGTGGCATGGGAGGGTAGGTGCAGCATAACCAGCCCATACTAACACGTATCTGTCCACACAGGAAGAAGCATGTCAGAACTTGAGGAGAGTGAGGAGCGTGGACCTGCTTGGAAGCGCAGGATCAACTTCACCAGGGTGGAGTCGGACACCCTATTCCAGGCATACCTGAACCAGGAGCCACTCCTGAGTGGCTCTACAGGCACCCCACAGGTCCGGGCAACAGCATGGAAGGGTGTGGCCCATGCTGTGAACCAGCAAGGCAGCCACCAATGGTCTGTGCAGGAGGGCAAGAAGAAGGTGGGCATAGACTGGTGGTGCATCAAGGAGAAGGTGGCTGCCATCTGTGCAGGGCGAGCAGCCACAGGCGGGGGTCAGCCCTCCCTGCCCACCCTTACGCTGCAGGAGGAGATGGTGGCAGCCACCATGTGGTACAGCGTGGTCCAGGGCATGCCTGGCGGAGGATTCCAGATGGGTGGTAGCCCATCACTGCATGGTAGGCTTGTTTGCGTTGGGGACACAGGGGCATGGGGGCCGGGGGCAGGTGTGGGTGGCAAAACTAATGCAACTGTGTTCCCTTTCAGCTCCTGAGAGCCTTCAGCCAGCAGCAGTGGTGGTGGTGTCTGCTGTAGGGGCTGCCCTGGACCTGGAGGACCATCCATCCACCTTCCCCGGATACCATGGCCCAGATCATACTCGTCCTAGCACCACTGTCCGTCCTGATGCCAGTGGTGCGGTTCTGGATGAGGCCCTTGCTGCATTTCAGCATGGCACCAGGCATGGTGTCTGGTGTGCAGAGACGCAGATCAGGGTGGGGTCTGGTTCTGACGATGACATGACCCACAACCCGGACAGCGATATCAGTGACACTGGGGAGACATCCATACCACTGACCCACCCCACTGGCGCGGACGGTGGGCCAGAGGTGGCTGCCTGCACACTGGCCATCACTGCTGCTGTAGCAGCTATGGCTGGCAGCGGTGGTGTTGGTGCTTGTGGCAGTGCAGCCACGCTGGTGTTACCCTGCACACAGTGGCCACCAGACAGCATTGAGGGGGGGCCCAAGACATTGCCCGCCACCCGGGGCACTGCATGGTATCCAGCCCCAGGAGGGACCCGCTGTGCAGTGCCCACTGTTGTGGGGTGCTGGGCTGCAGGGTCGGGATACAGCTGTGGGTCGGCAGGGTGCCCATGCCACCCAGGGCACCGACCCCTTTGGACGAGCACACCTGTCTGCTCCAGGCCTCTGTTGAGCAGCAGCTGCAGCTTGTGGCAGGGGTGTGTGCACTCCATGCAGAGCTGTGCCAGGCAGATGAGCAGGGGAACAGGGACAGTGCCCTGCTGCTGGTGGAGACCATGCAACTGCGGGAGGACACGGCCGCAGCTATGGATCAGCTGACAGCTGTGGTCACGGCCGGAATGACACCACTGGCCACACTGCTGTGTGGCCTTCCGCCGCTCACCCCATGGAGTGCATACTCCACCCCTCAGGCCCAGGGTTGGACAACCCCTTCTGAGTCAATGCCAGGTTCTGCTGTGAGCATTCCAAGCAGGTCTGGTGTGGGCATATTTGTGGGCTTGCAGACACCTGCGCAGACCCGGTTGCGGTCCCACAGTGTCACCCCTGGGGGACTGTCTGCGACACCCCCTGCGGCAGACAGTCAGCCAGTACTGGCTGAGCATTCTCGGTGGGGCCATCCACGTGTCCTCAGTGGCCACGCTACTGTGCGGCGGTCCTGAACCGCCCCCACTGCATCCACCATCCTCTGCTGCCCTGTGTGCATGTGCGTCCCATGTCCGTGACTTGTGTGGCGACCCCGCACATGGCCCATGTGCCCACCCACCCAGCTGCTGGCCACTATGGCATGTGCATGATGATGCCAGCACTGTGCTGCCGGCCACTGTGTAGCACCCCTCCACATCTGACACACGCCCACTGCTCGGTGTGGGGTTGGGCATCATGGGTCCTCTGTGCACGTATGTGTGTGTGTGTGTGTGTCTCTGTGTGCACGTGTGTGTGTGTGCAGTGTGCATGCCCATGATGCATGCTGCATGGGTGTCTGTTCCCCATGCCTGCCCAGGCCCCCCCATCCACCAACCCTGGCATGGGGTCTGCCCATGCCTGCCTGCCCACTGTGCCCTGGGACCTGGCCCTTGCCTGTGGCCAAGTATACCCACCTGTGCACTTCATAGTGCTCCTCAGTGATTGTGTCTCTGTGTTGCTGGGCCATCCTCATCAACCAGGGATCCCTTCGCCCACCATCAGGCCCGGCGGCCTCGTCGTCCCTACTGCTGTTCCCCTCCTCGACCTCGACAGCTATCCCACTGTTGGTGGCCATGTTGTGTAGTACACAGCAGGCCAGGAATAGGCCTCAGGCCTTCGAGGGGCTGTACTGTAGGGCACCGCCGGACCTGTCCAGTCAATGGAACCGAGCCTTCAGCAGCCCAAATACCCACTCGATTACATTCTGTGTGCTGGCGTGTGCCTCATTGTAGTGCTCCTGTTCTGGGGTCAACGGGCGCCGGTATGGGGTGAGCAGCCATGGCTGGAGTGGGTAGTCACTGTCACCTGTGTGGAGAGATGTCAGGTTAGCATGGTGGTCTGTGTTCCTGCCCCCCCACTATCCCAGCCACACCCTGTGGCACCCATGGCCTGACATCCATCATACCCTGCCCTGCTGTACCCAGCATATCGCATCCACAGCATACTCACCGACTAGGTGGCCAGTGGGGATGTCCCCACTCTCAAACCTCTGGCAGAGTGCCGACTGGTGCCAAATGAAGGCATCGTGTGCTCCCCCAAGGTGTGTGGCACAGACATTGATTATGCGCCCCCTGACATCGCACACCACCTGGCAGTTGACACTAGGGTAGCCCTTCCTGTTGATGTAGACTGCCCCCTCAGGGTCAGGCGGTGTGTGGATGCCAACATGGGTGCAGTCGATGGCCCCTAGAATGCCAGGCAACCGTGCCACCCTGTGGAACCCCTGCATGTTTGCTGTACGCTCTGCCTGTGTGCTGGGGAACTGGATGTACTCCGCAGCATGTGGCAGCAGTACGCTGAGGAATTGTGTGAGGAGCCAAGACACGACCAACTGGGTTATGCCTGTGGTGTCCCCTGTTGGTCTCTGGAAGGTACCCGTGGCGAGCAGGCATATGACGGCCATGACCTTGGTCTCCAAGGACAGGGCGTGGCTCCGTCTTGTGGGTGCCTGCATCTCCTCACTGCACAGCTCACAGAGCCACCTCAGAATGGCCCTGTTCAGGTGGGACCAGCCCACGATCTCTGTATCACTGTACTGTTCAAAGCTGATGTGGGCATGGTACCACCTGTTCCAGGCATACCGCTCATGGGCCCTTCCACTGCCACTCTTGTCTGCAGCCTGCCTCCTCACACCCCTCATTACTGCCTCCATCTGGAATGTGCCACTGGCCATGACCTGCTCTGTGCATCCACCCCCCGGGCGGGTCTCCCCCTGGCACCCCCGGCAGTTGGCTGCTGTCTGTGACCCTGCACTGGGCAGACCCCTGTGTGGGGATGCCTGGCCTGCAGCCTGTGGCCTACACCTCCCACCTCACAGTGCCCTTGTGTTGCCCCTACTGTGCTGGGTGTCACTCCCACTCACTGTGGGTTGCCTTGCTCCCGTTCCACGCCCACTCAGGCAGGCACGCACACACACACATTTTCACTCACACACATGCTCACTTAGCCAGTGTTTGGCCCTGCCAGGCTCCCTGGGCCCCACTGTGTAACTCTGTGTGCCTGCCTCACACTCTGTGGCTCCCCTATGGCTGTGTGGCTTGCCCCCTCACACTCCCTCAGTCTGGCTGCCCTGTGGCACAAGCCTCCTTCCCTCCCTTGCTCCCTCTTTTTATGTGCTCAAGTCTGCTCTGTGCATTTCCCATTTGCTCCATGCTTGCGCCATTTGCCTGCAGTTGAATATTGCAGTGCTCCACTTATTCATGGCTACGCCCCCCTGCACTTGCGCAAGCATTCATTACCATTGTGCAGTGATGCACTGGGAACTGCACTGTGCAATTCCTGCCGCTGAATATCGCTCTCCTGTGCATTGCCATACTTGCACCGGTGCATCCCTGCTGCGCATAGCGCAACTGCTCTGACTATCCTGGCCAATGTCTTTTCCTGGCAGTTAACTTCTGCATCCTGAGCTCATTAAGATGCATGTCCTGTTTTCACACAATGTCCCAAAACTGTGTCAGTGGCTTTCTTTTCAGTAGAAACAAAATAGAACATTGTCCCAGAACTGATTTCCTACTGACAACTTTGCAAATGAGCTTGTGAAGATCAAACTGTATCTCAGCTTTAACCCCCTGAGTTCCAAATAGCTTTCTGCAATCATTCCAACAGTATAACTATACACATTTTCAAACCAGAGAACCCAGTTTCACATAAAGATCCACATATATGTTTATAGCCACAGATAAGCAAGGGGAAAGAAAAGATAGAAACAACAATAAACAACAATTGAAGACAGGGAGATAGCAGGAGGGGGAGAATCGTGAGACTATCAGAGTGATCAGTTCCTAGATCTCACAAGAAAATTTGATTGCACAATCAGACAAAAAAGACAGAAAATGAAAGAACAGATCCGTGCGTTTAATGGTTTCTGCATAACAATGGCACAGGGTCTTATTCAACCTTGTCACAGCTTGGGTCTGCATTTTGGCTACTACAGATTTATTTTAATGATTGCATTCAGTTATTTTCATAACCTGACCCATTTAAAGTAGAACACCACCCAAATCACAAGTTAAATGCCCTCTCAATATCTCATAATTACCTATTTTATCATAGGTTTGCCTGTGTGGACTACCCTTTGCAAATCAGACTTTTACCTTGTACTGATGTCTGCCTGTCTGATTCCTTGGAAGAGAGCATATCAATTTGCCAAAAGCAAGCTAGTAACTAAGAGAGGAGAACACACACATGTTTATAGGATAAAAAGAGAATTTATTTAATGTTTGGGACTTGTACTTGGAGATAAGATAGCACTTAATAGCACAGTGACACTGGATGAGTACTGTGGATGCTGTGACTAGATTATAACTAGGATCCTGTGCTCTTAGTTTAAGTCCTAGTTTCAAACTTTTACCAGAGGCATTCTGGGAAAATTCCAACAGATCAAAGGCAGTAAAAGAAGCCTAAATGGCTACCCCAAGGGCCATAAAACTGGCAGGAAAAAAAAAAAAACTTGCACAAACATAGGGAACAGAATACCTAGAACAATCAGAGAAACAAAAACCCAATGCATAAATGTTTTTGTTTTCTTTTATGGGTCTGTTTACTCTCCTTGGCTTCAGCTAAGGGATATACCCCACATTGGTTGGCTCAGTCCATGCAAGGATCCCGGACTTCATGTTGCTTATCATCAAGAGGTTTTTCTGCTGTATGTGGCTCCTCCCTGGCACCATCTTGATGGATGCGGGCATGCAATGGCCTCAATGGAATGGCCAGGAGCAGTCACACCCCTGACATGCAGATGTCCACTACCTCTGCCAATCCAGTCGCAGTACTGGTTCCAGGCTCACCTAATCCTAGACATTGCTAGGGGTCAGTATGTTGCTGGGTGCCAGATCCTCTTCCTACCAGAAAAGGTGAGCAGTCCATCGGACACCCAGCATTTTCTCCCCCCTAGCCGGCCCTCTGATAGCTCTAGATTCACTCTCAAACCAGGCTCATCAGCGTTGTAAGCAGTAGCACTACTGCTGCACTGGCCATCCCGCTATAACACATGTTTTTATCATTTTTGCATGTAGTTTTCCCTTTACATTCTCAGCCTCATAACACCCTCAATGATTCTTGTATGGAATCCCAAATCCTACTGTGAACCCCTCCACCAGAGAATGAGCAGCTGCCTGGTCTGTGTACTGAATCAGCCATGGCCTAATTTGGTCCACTCATATTGGCGTTAGGAGGTCTGTTGTATCACTTCCAAAATAATTGGGGGGTCAGCATCACCTGGTTTGCACTGAATGACAGGATGGAGCTTGCCGCAAGTTCATACATTCATGTTTGAACCTGTATCGGTCCACCATGCACACCCCTTGGTTGTAAGTATAATAACACCCAGTCTTGGCCCTTCCCCATGCGTTAACTATCTCTTAGTGTATGAGGCCCTCCTGACTGAAAAAGCACTGTCTGTGTGTTGTACCTTCCAGGCTTAATGGCCTGTGTCATGTCCAGCACCTTCCAGTGCCTAGTCAGATCTGCTTGCGTCTGCTGGTGAAACTTTTCACCCTAGTTTAGACAGCCATATCCAGGTTTACTGGCATGCATGGCCATGACCCTGCTGCAGTAATTTCAAAGACAATGTGCCTTCTCTGGAGCAGCCTGTTGGATCATCCTTGTAAATATGACAAATGCCTTCAACCAGTTCTCCCACGTGTGGTGGATCCACACCTTTCTTCTTATTTCTACCCCATTATCCTTTTCCTTTTTATCTTTCTCCTCTTTTAGCTTCCTGGTCTGATTCAGGAGTGTGACTATGTGAGTACTAAGCCACAACATGTGTGTATTAAAGAATTTTAATGCATGCCCCAGGGGCATAATAAGGCATGAGGCCACAGGCTTAGTGTCCTTACGTCCCTGGGAAGTGAATTAAAATCATTTAATGCATACCCTGGAGTGACTTATCCTACTTATAAAATGTCTCACTGATAAATTGAGTATTTAAAAAAGCAGTGTTAGGCTGGCCCACCAGCACAGAGGAAGTTCTTCTGTCTGCGGCGCCGTTGACCGGGGTTCAGAAGCGTACCTTGGATGTCGTAGGGATGGCTGGGTGTGGAGGAGGCTGACCAACCCAGGGACTGATTGCCTTCTCCAGAGAGAGCGGGTTCTTGGTACTCGGCAACTATTAACTCCTAACATTGGCATGGAGGCACAGCAGTCTGAGACCATAAAGGAAATCCGGAAGGATGGGGACCGGCTGACCTCTGCATGTCGGGGGTGGAAGCACACCTGATCATGCACCGAGGTCATTACATGTCTGTACCCGCTTCAGCCCATTCTAGATGGGGAGTTGTATAAGGGGCAAAACCCCTCGGTACAAGCTCCATGATAGCTGATCCTGGTGAGTATCTGGACCTATTCGATACTTAGAGTGGATGATTCCATGGCAGTGACCGCAGGGCTAAAAATAGCATTCATGATAAAATGTTTTTTTTTAAAACAATGTTAGATAAATTAAAAAATAAATAAAATTGTTTAAAAATATAAAATGGAAAATTTCACATTTTTTAATTTAAAAAAAGTCCCTGTTTTGTACTATGCTTTTGAAGTGGGTATGGTAGCTAGCCAATACTTAAGCCAGCAGGAGGCACTGTGACTGTGTCCTTTTTGCTCCTTTGCTCTGTCTGTCCTCTTGAACGTTGTTTGAACCATGAACCATTGTGCAGCATAGTCCCCTCCTTAGAGTGACAAGAGAGAACTGTCTTTAATGATTTCTGTCTCACAGCCCCCTTCCCCACTGTCAGAGATGCCGCTGGAAGAAGCTCTGTGAAAGTGTACCCCTCGCTCCCACACTATAGAGAGGTGGTGCTAAGTTGAATGCTCCCCCACTGTATAGTGAAAAGGTGGCAGTCTGGGATTTATTATGGTGCAAGAGATCGGGTGGTAGTACAATGACTGCTGGAGAGGAGCACTGCACTGAAAGGATTCAGGGATGGGGTACTGTATTTCTGTAGTGTGGGATGAGGTGAGAGAAAGTGGTGCAGTGTGAGCGTGATGCTTGGCTAACTGTTGGTTGCCATTACACAGAATTTTAAAAATGTTAGCAGGAGGGGCAGATTGCATTTACTGTGGCCTGGATATTTAGACTGCACCATGCTGTGGCGCAAGCCTGGGCGCAGCACAACTGGGCCGCGCAGGGGCATTGACAGGTTGATATTCAACAGAGCTGCACCATGGCACAGCATTGTTGAATATTGCACCCTGGAACCCTCAGTGCACATGGCGCAGTGGCACTGTGCCAGCGCAAGTGGCCAGAGTGGAGCAGGGGGATGCGCTAGCGCAAGTTCTGTTGCGTTTTGAGCAACAACCGCGATATTCAAAAGTGCAAATGCAAATGAGGCCATAATGTATGCAAGGCACAAATGGGTCCATTTGCATGTCATTATGGCCCCATTTGCATGTAGGTGCACCGATACCCGGCGACTTGCACCTGGCGCCCTGCCAGGCAGCAGCCATCATGGGCCGACGCCCCCTGCACAGTGTGGCAATGTGCCCCCTGCCGTCAGCGGGCATATGTAGATTTAACTAGTCATACAATATCAATTGTGGTCAGTGGACGGCTAGCACCCTAATCGCGGTCTTCAGTAGGAAAGAAATTGTCCAGTATCCTGGTGGTCCAGCGTACCCCCTCCCGCCTGCCCACTGAGCCCCACCCCCAGTCAGCAGCAGGCAGCAGCAGTCCACCACCTGCCGCCCCGCCACCCGCCTACTGACACTGTACAGTAGGGCTGTCCCATGTGGTCCACAGCATGAGCCAACAGGCGGCAGCCCGTGGATACACTGTCCAGATATGTGAATGGATCCATTCACATATCTGATCAGGCACGGCACGGCTGTACACCCATTGGCTCATGCTGTGGACCAATGGCATACAGCCCTACCGCACAGTGTCAGTCGGCGGGTGGAGGGGGCAGGTGGGCGGGTGCTGCCACCCGCCACTGACCGGGGAGGGCTGGGCCCAGTGGGCGGTGGGAGGGGGTGCCACTGGACCACCCAGGGATATTGGATGATTTATTTTTATACTGAAGCCTGCAATCGGGCTGCAAGCGTCCACTGACCACCAGGGATATTGGACATGTATTTCATTTCTACAGATACCCGCGATCGGTCATTGGGGGCGCCATCAATGGCTGGGTGCAGCTGATTGGTGGCTAATTATTATGGTGGCAGCTGCCATGTTGCGCCTTGCAATATGGCAGCTCACCTGTGTGTAGCCAGCTGTTGTTCCTTTTTTTTTTTGCTCACCTGTGCAGCGCAAGTAGGGGCTGCGATGTAGCGACCCAGCACATCTCGGCTGAATATCGGGATGTATTGGCATGGCTGGGCACGCCCACCCGCGCCTACATACATTACTGATGTGCTCCAGTTCATCGGGATTTGTGCCAGACTCAATCCCCGCTTTGAATATCACAAGGCTTAAGCGATTAGAAGGCGACGGCGCAATACCGTTGCGCCATGGGCAAACCTTCTGAATAGCCGGGCCTGTGTTTCTGTATCAAAACAGTCCTAATAGTGATGCTGTGAAACAGTTTAGTGTGGGGCTCTGTAGGTTGTTGGCTTCAATGCCAGTGTTTGAATGGTTCTATGTGATAATGGCGACTGCCGAATGGCAAGCCACATTATCGCGATGTCAGGGCGGCAAAAACATTTTTGCCGCCCTGACATCCTCAGCGCATGGAGGAATGGTGCTGGGAACTTCATTTTTTTGCTTTCTGTGGGGGGTTGGCCCTCCACCCTCCATGCAGGGGTCTTTGCCGCCCGCACCCCCCTACTAAAGGATTCTCAACTCCAGAGGGGTGCATGTCAGGGAGGGCAAAAACCAAAAAATACAAGTTTCGGTCTGGGTGCAACAAAAATACAGTAGCACCCAGACCCGAACCCGGTACCCCATGCACGGCAAGCGGAGACCAACCCCCGACACCACGGCGCAGCTCGGCAGCTGACTGCAGCGCCACCTCCTACATCCCCTCCACCCCCTCCCAGGCCACGCTCATCATGCTCGCTCCCCCCCATGTGCGTGTATATATAGCAACATCCTGTCGCTACAGTCGCCCACCCCACCACATCCGGTCGCCCTACTCCCCTCATCGCCATTTGGACTTTCGCCCACAATGCATCACCATTTCAGACGGCACTTTATTTCAGGTGCCGATGTCACAGGCTACCTTTGAAATTAACTGATTTATGCTGCAGTAGTAATGGTATGGGTATCTAAACATGGAGCTGTTTTCTGAACAGGCCTTGGAATGTAGTTGGTCAGTGTAAAGTTCTGATGATTAATACAGCTTTCTGGAAATGTTGTGCTGAGTGTTGGGAGTGTAAGCATGCAGAATAAAGTATAGGAATTTCAACTTGGTGGCTTTTGAATTTTTTTTTTTACATTCACTTTAGGGGTGTAGTGATATGTGTAGGTGGGCAGGCTTTTTGGGGAGGAAAATGAGATTCAGCATTGACCAAGCATTTAAAGAAATTTAATGTATGGTCAGGTGACATGGTGGATATTGCAGCTGTCACAGAATCGTGGGCAACTGAGCACCAGGATTGGGATCTGGCAATCCCAGGATACAAATTATACAGGAAGGACAGTAAGGAGGGAGGGAGGGTGGGTGGCAGTCTATGTGAGGGATGGGATCAAATGCACAAAGGATGAAGGAGAAGAAAGGAGAACAGAGGCAATCTGGCTTCGGTTCCTAGACTCAAGGGGTAGGGAACTGAGGTTTGAGATGGTATGCAGGCTACTTTCCCAGTCTGAGGAGACTGACAGGGAGCTAGCGGGACAAATCAAAAAGGTATGTGGGAAAGGGAAGGTGGTCATCGTGGGGGATTTCAACTTGCCGGGGGTTAACTGGAGCATTCCAGTCACCTCCAGTGCTAGGGAGTAAGTACTCCTGGATGTGATCCAGGAGTGGTCTCCTGACACAGTTGGTTACTGTACCTACTAGGCTAAAGAATACTTTAGATCTGGTAGTGTTGAATGGAGAGACAGTGAGGGAAGTAAAGGTAGAGGACCCACTATCCAACAGCAATCACCAAACGATGTGGTTTAATATCATGATGTGTGAGGAGCCAGAGCTACTTGCGTGGTACACTTCGGGGGGGTGGACTTTGGGAGGATGCAGGAAGTACTGAAGGGGAAACTGAAGGGCATAAGGCGTGAGATGGATGTGGAGCTGAAATGGGATATTATTAAATGCGGGGTTACAGAGGCAACAGAAGCCTGCACCAAGGCACGGAGTAAGAGAAGCAGAGCAAGAAAACCATGCTGGTTCAACAGCGAGGTTGTGGAGGTGGTGAGGGCAAAACGAGTGGCTCACCAGAGGTTTAGGAGGACAGGGAAGGAAGTGGACAGGGAGGAATATGCAAGATGGTCCAGGGAGGTGACCAGAAAAGTGAGAAAAGCCAAAGTCCAGAGGGAGCTGAGATTAGCACAGGGAATTAATCAGTGGGGAGACTTCTTCAGATACATCAGGGAGAAAAGAAAGTGCAAGGAGACAATAGTTAGGATAAAAAGGGGTGGGGAGTGGATGGAAAAGGGGGAGGAACAGGCAGAAGCACTGAATGAATACTTTTGTTCCATGTTCACAGAAGAAAAGGGTACCACTACCAGCATGGGCTGGGAGGGCCGGGACAAGAGGAGAGGAGGTGAGAGATGAAAGAATTGAGGCAAGTAGAGTTCTAGAGGGACTGAGGACACTGAAGGTAGACAAGGCACCAGGGCCGGATGGCATCCACCCCAGGGTGCAGAGGGAGATGGCGGAGGTGTTGGCGGTGCCACTGGTGGATCTGTACAGCACCTCACTGGAGTCAGGATGTGTGTCACTGGACTGGAGGATGGCACATGTAGTGCCATTACACAAGAGTGGGCCAAGGGATGAACCAGGTAATTATCGTCCAGTAAGTCTCACCTCCATAGTGTGCAAACTCATGGAACCAATACTAAAGGAAAGACTGGTGTCGTACCTGGAGGACAATGGCCTCCAGGATGTGAGGCAGCATGGGTTTGTTTCAGGGAAGTCTTGTCAAACCAACCTGATACAATATTATGACTGGGTGACAGGTGAACTGGATAAGGGTCATGCGGTGGATGTTCTTTACTTGGACTTCAGCAAGGTCTTCGATTCGGTGCCTCATGGGCGGCTTGGGGAGAAGCTAACTGGTGTAGGAGTAGGGGCAAAAATGATGAACTGGATTACAAGCTGGCTGAGTGGGAGGATGCAATGGGTGGTGATGAGGGGGAGTCCAAGGCCAGTGACGAGTGGGGTGCCACAGGGCTCTGTGTAGGGGCCAGTATTGTTTGGGCTCTTCATATCAGACATTGGACATGGGGTGGTGAGCAAGGTAAGTCTGTTTGCTGACGACACCAAAATTGGAGCAGTGGTGGATGGAGAAGAGGGGTGGAAGCAGCTGCAGGGGGACCTACGCAAGCTAGAGAAGTGGTCAGAGAGGTGGCAGCTGGGGTTCAATGCAAAGAAGTTTAAGGTTATGCACTTTGGGGTGAAGAACCCAATGAGAGAATACTGGCTGGGGGGGTTAAGCTGGGGATCACTGTGGAGGAGAAGGACCTTGGGGTAATGATAACAGGGACCATGAACAACACTACCCAGTGCAGGAGAGCAGCTTCAAAAATGGACAAAATGCTGGGGTGCATAGTGAGGGGGGTTTCATCCAGGTGAAGTGAGGTGATCTTGCCCCTCTACAGGTCGCTGGTAAGGCCACACTTAGAGTATTGTGTACAGTTTTGGAGGCCATACCTGAAGCATGATATCAGGCTGCTGGAGGGGGTGCAGAGGAGGGCAACAAAGATGATATGTGGAATGGAGGGGAGAGGCTATGACAGCAGGCTGGGAGACCTAAATATGTACACCCTGGAGGACAGAAGGGACAGGAGGGACATGATAGAGACATTCAAGTATCTGAGCAGAATGAATAAAGATGGGGCAGATGGGGTCTTTAAATTAAGGAGTGGGAGGGTCACTAGGAGGCACGGGCTAAGAATGGAGGGGGGAAGATTTAGGAAGGAAATGAGGAGACACTATTTTACAGAGAGGGTGGTAGCAAAATGGAACAGCCTACCAGAATGGGTGATATTATGTAAATCTGTGAACAGCTTTGAAAGGGCATGGGACAGGGAACAGGGGAGGGTGAGGGTAGAGGGTGGCAGTGGGATGACAAAAGAGAGGGGGTTTGGAGCAGCTGCTGACTAGGGGTATTGGCTGCACACTTGAGCAGACTTAGATAGACCTGGTGGTCTGTTTCTGCTGGCACATTCGTATGTTCGTATGTTCTTATCCCTTGGCCAATGAAATATCTAGATTGTTTCTTGCCATTTTATAAATCTATATACTGTACTCTCCACTCAGGATCTGTACCACACATTGTTGATGAGGTGTGACTCTAATGGCTCTCACAGAATTTCAAAGCCCATTGTTTGGGGAGAAACTATGATCTGTAATGCGGCCAAAGTTATCAGCACTCCTCCCCCTTCCTCTTGGGGGGGTGGTCACAGATGCTTGTGACAATGGACCTCCCCCACCCCATGCCTGCCTTTTTAAGTATGCCAGGAGCCAGTTGAGCTATTGCTCTAGTAGCAATGGCTGCTGGCACCCCCGCATCTCCAGTCTGAGAGATGGGTAACTGTGCCACAACCCCACCAACAACACAGGACGACTAATCTGGGGCAGGGCTTCCACTGCTGGTGCCTCACCTGTTCCTCCATGTCCCCGCCAGGACCTGTTCATTAGGCAACCCCACCAACTGATTTTGGGCTAGCACTCAGACCACAGCAGGCTCCCTTGCCACAAGCAGCAATGTTTGGACCACCCTGGAAGGCAACGCCATCTCTATGCCCCTTCATGATCCATTGAGCTGGACAGAGGGGTGCTTTCTCTCCACTCCTGGACCTCTACAGCACCATTCCCCTCTAGGATTGCTACTTTCAAAGGTGTAAACCAATAATGCTCTCATCTGATCAGGGCTCAAATATTTAAAATTAGGCCTACCTTCCTTGTTCCACGTTGACTGGTGCTGGTGTTGTCTGCTGCTGCCTCTTACTCTGTCTGGCCACTTGAACACTGCCTTCTTGTCTGCCAGCTTCTTACCCACCAGCTGTTGTGATGTTGGTGCTTTCTTCTTGCTCTGTGCTGTGGATGCCTACTGCTGGGGCACAATCATAATGGTGCATTCTTCTTGCTTTGTGCTTTGGTCTTCTGTTGCTGGGGTGCTGTCTCCTGTCCTGTAAGGTCTGCTGGTTGGGTTGGCTCTGCAAGCGGGGTAGGCTGAGCTGGAAGCTCCAAAGGCCCTCTCTTTCCTGGTTTGTGAACTCCCCCCTTGAGTTCACAAAACAGGCCTCCCACTAAGCCTTCCCTATTGCTAGAATTAGGGGGCTCGATTTTCAAAGCCCTGAGAATGCCGCAAGGCCACTGGTGCACTGATTGTTTAGCACATGTGGCTTCCAACATTCTCCCAGCAGTGATCAGGATTTTCAATCTCGAGGACCAAATGCCACAAGTTAGACCAGCTTTTCCTTGGTCTAAGTTATGGCATTTGGGGGATCCTTTTTATGGAGCTTGTGCCAAACATTTGGCGCAACCTGCCGTAAAGTGTGGAAACTGACGCAACTGCACCCGATGTACTAAAATCAGGTGCAGTTCCATCATGATAAACCCCCTATGATGACAAGCTATATTAATCAGGATGGGAGTTGATGATACTACCCCTAAATGTCAGATCTTCCTAGAGTGGGCAATACAGCTGAGGTCTCTCACTGCTGCCTGACTCCCTGTGCTTATTAACCCATACAGGGCTCTCACATATTCCTGTCCATGCTCGGCCACAGCCATAACCACACTCTCAGTCACTCTGTGTGCATGCCCCTGCTGGCAGCTCCCTAGTAACAGTCATGCCCTATATGGTACCTGCCACTGGACATGCATGGTTCCCTCTTCCCGGTGACCAAAACGGTGCCCCCTGCTGTGCACATGCATGGCCCATACCATAACTGGAACTGACCTACTGCCACCCATCATCTTTCTGGGTAATTGTCCAACCTTAAAGGAACCACCCACCAACTTGGCTGAAACAAGCCCTTTTTTAAATGCCAAACTCAACTGCCAGGCCTGCAGCACTGCGAGGTCCCAATCCCTCATTGCCCCGGTGACCTCCACCACTGCCTGGAACAATCATGTGGTTTCCATTTTTCTAATACTATTCTCAGGCCCCTGCTAACATCCATTGGCTCTATAGTGCATGCACCAGCTGCCACATGGCACCCATTGTGACCAAAATAGTGGGCATTGCTTTGTCATGCGCAGCACCCACTTTCCTATTGTTACAGTCCCCTATAAGTGTGCCCACACTGTCCTCTTAACCTTCCTCACTTCTCATAAAATCTGCTTTAATTAGCAGCTGTTTCAACAGGCATTCACCAGCCACTTGCCCCAGACACAGCATGACAGCCGCCATGCCTATGATAGCAACTTATCTGCCACTCCTGCACGGCCCCATCACCTGACAACACTCTAGCGCTGCAGTTTCCTGAAGTTGGCCCACCACAGAGGCCACAACACTACCACCAAATCTCACCATGCATCCCAACTTAACTAATCCTCTTATTTATTTATTTTTTGACACTGCTCACTTGCTACCCAGAGCTTCACCCTCATCTCCCTCCAATATTGCTACCCACATTCCCCGCTCTGTCTCTGCTCTCAAAACACTGCAGCTGAACAGCATGAGCCATGAGTCATTGGCTTGATAGGGTCCAAACCTAAAAGGTCCTGCAACATGAGTGGTGGGAGGCAAACACCACTACCAAACAACACGAGCCATGAGCCACTGGCCTGGCAGGTTCCAAACCCATGAGGTCCTGCAATGCCAACCCCCTACTCCTGCCTCCAATTCCCAACTGTATGGCATGGGGGCTCCAACATCCAACCACATACATGAGGGCATAAGCACTTCAAGTTGCCCTGTGATTTCAAAGAAAATGAATGCTTGTTCATCAGTCAGAACAAAAAAGGAAAGTACCCTTGTGAAACAACCAGGTTGGGTCAATGTAATACAAGTCTCCCTTCTGTCTTGGCTTGACTTCCCAATCCAAAGACTTTCAGCAGTCCCTACCCTCCTCTGATCAAGCTACAGAGCAATACCATGTGGCACCACATGACTCGCAGGGCAAAGCACCATCATTAAAACAAACTCCAACACCGTTCCCAACAATCCAATACTCATTCAGTGATGACCTCAAGTCCCACAAGAATGCCCCTCACTGTCTGACATGAGTACGAACCAAGCTGTGAATGAAATGCTGTATTATAGGAGCACACCCAACTCCCCTACTGTTGCATCACCACATTTTATATACTTCTCCAGCTGCACTTGGCCCCCACTCATTCTGCCCCTTCTAAGAAATCACTTGACTGGACAGGCTTGCTATGAGAATGCTGCTACCTCCAACAAGCTCAGCAGACTGCAGCAAGATCCCTATTAAATGCTGGCATTGCCTTGTCTTAATGATGTCAGAGGCCAACCGAGTCAGTAACCTGATGCTTTTTTTTTCCAAACCATTACCCATGACTTTGGGTGTTCCACAAGGATCTGTCCTTGGACCCCTGCTTTTTAGTCTTTTTTTGAATAATTTACCCAGCATTATAAAACAATCAAAGATTCTATTGTGCACGGATGACACAGTAATCTTTTTCCGAAACAGAGACTTAAATAACTTGACTACCATACTACAATCTGATTTTTGTGCTGTGCATGATTGGTTCATTAATAATAAGCTACGCTTGAATTCAAAACAGATAAAAGTTATGTTATTCCATTCTAGGCAACATACTGATTCCCTACAGTCTCTTTCTATAAACATATCTAATGCTATTATTTTGGATCAAGTCACAATACAAATATTTAGGTCTGACTCTAGATAGCTGTCTTAGTTATCATCAGCACATGGACAATGCTGTGAAGTCGGTATACCAATGATTTGGCATGCTGTACAGGAATAGATTTAACTTTACCCAGGAAACAAAAACTTATTGTTCAAACTCATATTGTATCCATTATTGACTATGGTCTAGTCATTTACTCATCCGCCTGTAAATTTTTGTTGAAGAGAATAGCATTGTTACTCAATAAAGCTTGTAGGTTTGCATTTGATTTACCTTTAGAATGCCATGTTTGCTGTTTATACAACATATCATTGTGGTGTACATTGCAACGAAGAATAAATCAACAACTGGGATGTTGGCCCTGGAAGGTGGTAAATGAACATGTACAAGCTAAATTAAGATTACTGGTAGAAAGACCAGCATCGTCAAATGTTAAAACCTGATCTATGCCTTCCTTGTATTTAAAATTACCCAATTATTCAAAGAAGGCTGGGCAAACAGCTTTCTATTATAGAGCTGGCACTTTTTGGAATTCCATACTTTTATCCATAAAAACATTAGCTTATTACAAATCTTTTATTACAGATTTAAGAAATGTTATTGTTGTTACGGACATTTGTAACAGGCAGTAATGGTGCTCTACTTTATGTATGAAAATGTGATTTTTGTACTATGTATTTTATTGTCTGTATATGCATGCTTGTATTTTATACTCTCTGTTATTTGCACCATGACTATGGTTGACTATGAAAATGGGCACTTATTTTCCATTGGCTCTCGATTTAAATTTATTTATTTAGTTTTTGTTGACCGGGTAAGTGCACTAGACAAATCCTGCCTATTTTCAGGCATGACCCGGCAGAGGGGGAAACAGATGAATCCCAACTGACCTTGAACCAGATTAAGCTGTTGGTGGTATTTTTAGTGAATGAGGGAAATTTGGCCAGGACATCGGGGAAATTCCTCTACTCTTTTCGAAAAGTGCCATGGGATCTTTAACATCCACCTGAACTACCACCAATCCAGGCAGATGGGACCTCGGTTTAACGTCTCATCCGAAAGACAGCCCTCAGAAGTGCAGCACCCCTCTCATGCTGCACTACAGTGTCAGTACTAGGATATTAACGCAAGTGCCAGATGTGGGAATTGAACCCACGACCCTCTGATCTCCCAGCCTCAGAGGCGAGTGTGCTACCTACTGAGCCACTGACACTACAGATAGCAATGAAAAAAAGAATGAAAGTTTAAACTAAGGCTTCATTTTTTATTACTTAGCGGTCTGAAGGCTTTCTCTTTCATAGAAGCCCTATCATACAATGCTTTTTTCAGCAGAACATCCCCCTGTGCAAAATCTCCTTACCACGTATGCAGAAACTAGTATTTTTGCTGCTTTAATTTGCTCTGCTGCTGGGATGAAGAATTTGGCCCAGAAATGAATAAAGAGGCTGGACTTCAGTGTCTTAGCAGTTATAAAGCCTCTTTGCTTGTCCCGTCTAGCCCAACCATCCCTCACCCAGGGAAGCCCTATGCTCTTGACCAAAATACTCCCCATTTCCCATTCCCCTGCTAACACCTTCTTAACCACTTTCCACCAGGCATTGAGAAAACGGGCCACAGACAAATCCTTGCTAGTTTCAAGGTTACCCTTCACAGGCAAACATCTGTGCACTTGATAAATAAGATTAAAAAAAGAGTTTATAAATTAGGGAAGTTAGGTTTGTGTATTCATACACTTTTTCCACCCAAGGTTGCCATAGAAAAATAATCCAGAAAAACGACAATCCTTCTATCAGGAAAAGACTGAAAGAGCGGGATAGAAATCAACTTTATTAGACTGAAATAAAGCAATATTGGAGGATGTTATCAATTTTTGGTTTCAGAAGGGCAAGTAGAGAAACAAATTTTTCACTCCAAAAATCAGCAGTGGGATTTTAAAAGAATTTTTTGCACCTCTTACTAGGCAAGAAAGGAATTTAAAAGACCACAAGGAAAAAAGGATTAGGTAGTTCTGGAAGGCAGGTAGACCTAATGATAGCAGATATAATCCTTCAAAAATTATCAAAACCAGATCAGTTAGGTCCTCTAGTAGTAGATTTAGAATAAAAATAACTTAATGGAGGAGTTCATTACTATATAAGAAACAACTTCAACAAATGTGCGGGGAAAAAAATTCCAACCGTTAAACATTTTATTAAGAAAAAAAAAACATTTATTCAACTTGAAAGCCACTTTGCTCCTCTGGAAAATATTTCAAATAGTTGACTAAGCCCCTTTTAGGGCCTTATCCACAGGAAAGCATGAAACCTATAGACCCTATGTGTATTGCAGGTGTGAGGCTATGAAGTACGCACTGGCCACACATAAGGAGTGCTCCACAGAGGCTGGAGGCATGGCCAGCAGGTGTGGATGGCACTGTGGAGGGTATTGGAGAGGTCAGGTTAGGCATCAGCATGGTGCTGTATACATCCATGGAATGTCCATTGACCCCACCATATAAGGTGATACCCAGCCCCCATGGACCGCTATGTGGAAATTTTGGTTGAGGATAGAAGAAAAGCAGTGCAACCTCACACAAAAAACAACAGGAATGCTGCCACCACAGAACAGTCGGCTATGGAAAGGGGACTGGGGAAGATTGTGGCTGGCCATGGGAAGGGGTTCAGGCAGCCATGGAGTCTGTGACTGCCTTAGTAGGCTACAGACACCCAACTTTATTGCCAAGGAAACTGCTATACTGGTGGCAGAGATATGTGCAAATTTTGTCACCCTGTACAGCTCCAGGATACTAACGAGGATGCTTGCCCACAAACAGCTGATATGAATGGGCATACAAGATACAGTCAATTTGTCAGGGAGCACACCACAGACAATCATTGCCTTCAAGCACAAATGGCATGACCAGCAAGGGGTGATGAAGTGAAAGCTGGCACAGTGCAAATGGGCACAGCTAGCAATGGGTGTAGGCAGTCAAGTGGGGGATACTGAGTTGTCTGAGGTAAAGAGCAATGTAGCTGACAACATCAGCCAATAGGCAGTTGGTGGGGAGGACAAGGGGCTTGACACACTGGAGGGTGACTACAGGTATGGGCTCCCTCAAGGGCTAGGTGAGACATAGTCATGGACTACAGCTAACCAGATGTATGTCCCCAACAGGTGACAGTCCAGCATCCTCTACAACACATGTGGTTGAGAACATGCATAACAAGGAGACACAGGGTACAGGTATGAGTGCAGGGTGTTGCACAGCCAGCCACATGTGGTGGGGGCCTGGAGTACACATGGTGACCCCCCCCCCAAGATCTGTATCTTAGCTCAGCAGCATTGAGAGAGCTCTCAGAAACACAATAATTCTTTGGTCTTTTGGCTTCAGCTTCTTAGAAAGATAAGCCCTTATTTTATGTTGTTTTATATGTTACCAATTTGCATTTTTATATTTTTGTCATGCGGATATTAGGGGGTTTGAATATTGAAGAACTGATCATCTATTTGCAGCCAGCTAGGAGTGCAGATATGCTATCACATCCTTCTGAAGAGGACAGCTTTGGCACCAGGAGCACCGGGAACAAACAGCACCCCCCCACACACACACACACACACACAGCACAACACCAGCAGCAGCAGCATGCAGTGGCACTACTATCGAGCCTGCTTCTCTACCTCTTGTACCTGAAACACCTACTCTTGTGCCTCCCTCTGCAGTTGTGCCACCTGAGCCGTGTGAGGAAGTGGAGACCTGCCTGAGACTATCTGTCCCCCCCCAACACCAGGATAAGTCATCACTTTGGGACTTCCTTGAGATTGACCCTGCCATCAATAGTGTGGTGACACGCACCTTGTGACACATCATTGTTCAGTGCAGGAAATGGGGAAGTCATTTGGGCATCGGTGGGCAGCACACCCACTTTAAGTTAAGGCACCACCAGGAGTGGAAGGAGGATGTGAGGAGTCAGACTGAGACAGCTGAGAGGGGTGGAAGCCGTGGCACCATTAGTCGTCTTTCCATGCGACAGGGTAGACAGCACAGGAAGCAGAGTCATGGGTCATCATGAGGTGTGCAGGTCCCAGAGGCAGAGACAAAGGGGATTAGGAGTGGGACCTGCAGTGGGACATGGATGCTACAGGGGTTACCTGATAGATCAACCTCATATCCTCCTTCCACATCCACCTGTGCTGAAGGGATGCAGGTCAGTGGGGAGATGCGGAGCTGTTCCACCAAGTTGTAGCCATGAAGGAAACATTGTAGGTGTTGCTCCAAAACCAGTGCAGTACCCTTGAGTGGCTGGTGCAACTCTGTGGTTTTGGTGTACCCTCTGTCCACAGGCCACAGCCCTATCTTCTCTCTACTTCTCTCATAATCTACTGTTATATCTATCTTACCATTTCTTCTAGTTCTCACCTATTCTAAAAAAAATTTAGGAAGTTACAAAAATTAAATGACTCCATGTAATAACGGTGATCTAATTTTGGGAAATGTCAAAATGGCGAAACCAGAAAGGCGAATGCAAAAATGGTGCTCCCAAATTACAGTGACCATCAAAATAAGTGAATTTTGGCTGCAATAACACAGCAGAAACCATCTTCAATCTGGCAAACTATACCTGTAAATGGAAATTACATTCACCTATCTCACACCTGCGTACAACATTGCCTCCTTTATTTACATGGGTGGCTATGCCCCTCACGGCACCCCAAATCCCCCCCATTTCTATTCATACAACTCTGAGGCACTCCGTGACAGTGATAATCAATATACCTATGGAGTCACCATTAATGCATGGTTGCTCTAATGTGTCTGTTGCCATTAATGTGATCGCCATTGTTGAATCGCCCTTCTGACTTCACCCTATTGACTTAGCCATATTGATGTGCTACCAAATTAAATAGAACAAAATAGTTCTGCACATCTTAATTCTTCTCTCTTCTGATTTCTGTTGCTATTTAAATTCTGCTTTCATCTATCCTTCTCCAGTTTAATGAAAGAAAAAAATTCTGATTTTCTCTCTATTGTTCTCTTTCTTGTGCAACTGTGCAGTCCTTGGAGTATCACTGCCATCTTGTCTCACTACTGTTTTTGTTGTAAAGCATTGTGGTAAAGCACAATATATCTAAATTCTGTACTCCCAGAATTTTTCTCAACTACCAGAATAGATATGTCATGCTGCTACATGGAGCAGCTCTGTATGTTAGTCCCCACATTCCTTGTAACATACTTGAATAATTTTGCTGCATATATACAAATTTGTTTTGTTTACAACACATGATGTGGAACCTTTGCAAATGAGCACATAGCTCCAAGGTACTTTGATGCTTAATTAAATAAATAAATAAATAAATAAATGAGTGTGAAAAGCACAATATACAGAGATTCTGTACGCCTGGAATATTTCTCCACTGCCAGAATAAATACGTCAAGCTGCTACATGCTGTCACATGATGCTGAACTGTGTTTGAGTCCCCCCACTCCCCTGCCAGTACCTCCACAATCCTTGTAATGCATTTTAATGAAAAATGTGTGTTAAAAGAACAATGTACAGAAATTCTGTACTCCAGATTTTTTCTCAGCTACAAGAATAAATACATAAAGCTGCAACATGCTGCCACATGGTTCTGTACTGTGTGTCAGACCCCCCCTACTCCCCTGTCACAGTCATTCATGTAACGCACTTTAGTTAAAACTATGCAAAAAGCATAATATACAGTCATTCTGCACTCCCAGAATTTTTCTCAACTATCAGAAAAATATGTCATGCTGCTTTATTATGCTACGTGGTGGTCTGTGTGTCAGTCTCCCCACTCCACAACCAGTGCCACCACAGTCCTAGTAACACGCTTTAATGAAAATTGTGTGTGAAAACAATAAAATACAGCAATTCTGTTTTCCCAGTTTTTTCTTAACTGCCAAAATAAATACGTCATGCTGCTAATGCTGCTACATTGTTCTGCACAGTGTGCAAGTCCCCCCATTCCCCTGCCATAGCCATTCTTGAAATGCACTTCAGTGAAAATTATGTGAAAAGCAGAATATATTGTGTGAAAAGCAGAAAATACAGAAACAGAATGTTTCTCAACTAGCAGATTAAATATGTCAAGCTGCTAGATGCTGCTACATGATACTGCACTGTGTGTCACTATCCACACTCCCCCACCAATACCACCACAGCCAGTCTTATAATGCACTTTAGTGAAAACTGTACAAAAGGCACAATGTACAGAAATTCTGTAATACCAGATTTTTTAACTTCCAGAATAAATATGTTATGGTGCTAGTTGCTGCTTCATGGTGCCGCAGTGTGTGTCAATCTCCTCACTCCCCCGCCACTGCTGCTGTAGCCATTTCTATAATGCACTTTAGTAAAAATTATGAAGAAAGCACAACATACAGAAATACTGTGCACCTGGAATTTTTCTCAGTTACCAGAATTAATGTCAAGCTGCTGCATAATGTTACATTGTGCTGCGCTATGTGTCAGTCCCGTACTCACCAATCATAGCATTCTTGTAATGCACTTTAGTGAAACTTGTGCAAAAAGTACAATATGCAGAAATTCTGAACTCCCATAATTTTTCTTAACTACCAGAATAAATATATCATGCTGCTACATGCTACTGCATAGTGCCGTGCTGTGCGTCAGTCCTCCCACTCCCCCACTGGGGTAGACCCAGTGATTCATGTAACATACTTTAGTTAAATTGTGCAAAAAGCACAATATACACAAATTCTGTACTCCTGGAATGTTTCCCAACTACCAGAATAAATATATCAGGCTGCTACATGGTACTTCACTGTGCTTCAGTCCCCCCACTCCCTCGCCACTGCTACCACAATCATTTTTATGATACACTTTAGTGAAAATTGTGCAAAAACTACAATATACAGAAATTCTGTACTCCCAGAATTTTTCTCAACTATCAGAAAAATATGTCATGCTGCTTTATTATGCTATGTGGTGGTCTGTGTGTCAGTCTCCCCACTCCACAACCAGTGCCAACACAGTCCTAGTAACACGCTTTAATGAAAATTGTGTGTGAAAACAATAAAATACAGCAATTCTGTTTTCCCAGTTTTTTCTTAACTGCCAAAATAAATACATCATACTGCTAATGCTGCTACATTGTTCTGCACGGTGTGCAAGTCCCCCCATTCCCCTGCCATAGCCATTCTTGAAATGCACTTCAGTGAAAATTGTGTGAAAAGCAAAATATACAGAAATTCAGTACTCACAGAATGTTTCTCAACTACCAGATTAAATATGTCATGCTGCTACATGATACTGCACTGTGTGTCAATATCCATACTCCCCCATCAATGCCACCACAGCCAGTCTTGTAATGCACGTTAGTGAAAATTGTGCAACAAGCACAATATACAGAAATTCTGTAATACCAGATTTTTTTAACATCCAGAATAAACATGTTATGGTGCTAGTTGCTGCTACATGGTGCAGCACTGTGTATCAGTCCCCTCACTCCCCCGCCACTGCTGCTGCAGCCATTCCTATAATGCACTTTAGTAAAAATTGTGAAAAAAGCACAATATATAGAAACACTGTGCACCTGGAATTTTTCTCAATTACCAGAATAAATGTCAAGCTGCTGCATAATGCTACATTGTGCTGCACTGTGTGTCAATCCTCCACTCACCCATCACAACATTTTTGTAATGTACAACTAGAAAAACTTGAGCACTCACCACAACCTCAAAATATACGAGGGCACAGGTCTATTTCACATGACGCGTTTCAGTTGGCTCACCACCCTTCTGGTGAGCCATCTGAAAAGTGTTAAGCATATTTTTATACAATAAAATGTTCTACTTTTTGAAATAGACCTGTGCCCTTGTATATTTTGAGGTTATGGTGAGTGCTCAAGTTTTTCTAGTTGTTTATTTTCATTTACTTTGGAGCACCCACGTTCCGTGTGCAGCCCCGAGTCTGTTTGAAATTCTTGTAATGCACATTAGTGAAACTTGTGCAGAAAGTACAATACACAGAAATTCTGTACTCCCATAATTTTACTCAGCTACCAGAATAAATATGTCAAGCAGCTACATGCTGCTGCATAGTGCTGTGCTACGTGTCAGTCCTCCCACTCCCCCACTGGTGCAGACCCAGTAATTCATGTAACACACTTTAGTTAAAATTGTACAAAAAGCACAATATACACAAATTCTGTACTCCTGGAATGTTTCTCAACTTCCAGAATAAATATGACGGGCTGCTACATGATACTGCACTGTGCATCAGTCCCCCCACTCCCTCACCGCTGCCACCACAGTCATTTCTATAATGCACTTTAGTGAAAATTGTTTGAAAAGCAGAATATACAGAAATTCTGTACTCCCAGAATTTTTCTCAACTACCAAAATAAATATGACAGGCTGCTACATGCTGAGTCTCCCACCACAGCACCTGTCATTATCCACTTTACTGCCCCCCCCCAAAAAAAATCTCAGTTTAATAAATTCTCTTGTCTGTAAATTTTTGCACAAAATAATAAGGCTGGTTCGGGGCCTGGATCTAGATAATGTTCTTCAAGTATCACTGTGTGTCCTACCAACAAAGGTGGGTATTTTTATTTTTTTATTTTTCCTTTTTTGGATTTGGATGTGTGATTGAAACAGTGTCTTTCTAATAATCCTGTCATTCCTGCTTCTCCCTTTTTTGGTATTTATCACTAGAACAATGAAATCCTGTTGCTGCACTGGTTCAGCCTGGGTCTGGTTAATGAATTGATATGACTAGATAATAGAAGAACAGTTACATGGCAAACAAATACTGGATGATGACCATAAGCACTGTGTCCTACCATGGAAGGTATGTGATTGTTTTTGATTCTTGAATGTTATTTGTACATCAGTAACTGTTTTCTGCTCATGTTTCTCTTGTTTCAGGCATTTTTCAGCTGAGTGACAATGGAGAATCAGACAGCAGCATCAGGTTGATTGCTGGTATTTGTGCTGGACACAGAGGACAGGTTTAATCTAATAAGATCACATACAGTGGTGGAGAAGCTAGAGGAGGAAGAAGAGAAAGAGGAGGAGGAGGTCTAAGCATGAGGCATGAGGCTGCAGCATTGACCATATCCACAATCTGGGAAAGAAGATGATGATGGCTTGCTTGCTGGAGGAGGCATTCATGACAGAATGGAAAGACACCTGAGAATACAAGAGAGAAATGCATTCCCTGTCATGTTGCACCTGCGAAAAGAAACAAAAAGTAAAAAGTAAAAAATAACTTTTGGAACGGATACATACCGTCATGTTGGTGTCCCTGAAAGAAGAGGTGGAGGAGGTTTTGTCTTGCTTGCTTGCTAGAGGAGGAGGCAAAAGAACAGGAGACCTGTGAAGACAAGAAAAAATGATATAGGCTGTACTAAAGTAGCCACTGTGGTGACTGCACTCCCAGCCTTTTTATACCTGTCACCTGTGAAGAAAAAGGAGAAATTATTTTGTCTCTGTTGGCCACTATGTTGGCTGCATGGTTTATCTCTTGACCACTCCCAGTCTTACTACACCAGTCACCTATGAACACAAAAGAGAATTTTTTTTGCCTCACTTGGACACGGGTGGCTGCATGATATACCCATTGTCCACTCCCAGCTTTACTGTACCTGCCACCTGTGAAGAAAAAAACATTATTTTGTCTCAATCATTCACTGTGGTGACCACATGGTATATCCATTGTCAACTGCCAGCCCTTACTGTACTTGTCACCTATGAAGAAAAAAGAAAAAATTATTTGCCTCACTTGGCCACTGTGTATCTGTGAAGGTAAAACTTAAAAAATAAAAAAAATAAAAAAATGATGTAATGATATTTATCATCTTATTAGTAAGGGCCATGCCACGTACTGCCCTGATGGTGTCACAAAGAGTGGTGATGGAGGAAGAGACATTTGAAGTCTGTGCCTTGATGGCTGCCCGGCTGTGCAACTGACTGCTGATGGGTGCACCAAAATAGGGAGGCTACCCCTCATGAATACACAACTGCTGAAATGTAGTGCACTGTTGTGGGAAACCAAGACATACCTTTTGACTACTCGAAGTTGCCAGGTGGCTACGTGGATTACAAATGTCCAAAATGCTTTTGGTGACTGAAAGAAGCATTCACAAGCAACATTGTAGTATAAAACATTGCATCTTTATTACAAAAGTTCACCAAAGTAGATGCAAAAGAGAGACAGCCAATTCACTGGCTACACTTGCCTTGGCACTTTGGGTTCAAACAATCCTTCCTCAGGGGGCATTGCACCAGGGCATCTACTTTGGTGAACCTTTGTAAAAGATGCATGATTTATACAGCAGTATTGCTTGTGAATGCCTCTTTCAGCCACAAAAAGGATTTTGGACTTTTAACATCCAGGTAGCCACCTGGCAACTTTGAGTAGTTGAAAGATATGTTTGTTTTCTCACAGGAGTGCACTAAATTTCAGCAGTTGTGTATTTGTAAGGGGTAGCCTCCCTATTTTGGTGCACCCCGACTTTTTGTGTGTTCGCAGTTATCCCTGTAGGACTAGGTCATTCTGTGGGAAAAGCATAAAAATCTGTAGCCTTGAAATCTTGACATGCAAACATTTATTAAACAGAATGTGGGGCACATTTCACACAACACAATCATGTCAGCCTTCCTACCACATGACAGTGACAGTGGTGGTAAAGATGAACCTGAAGAGCATGAGGCTGTTGACAGTGGCAAACTGCCTTCTACTGAGGTAGATAAAGCACGGCTGGAGAAAGAATTCACATGTGTCCCCACTCACTGCCTGTGCTGCATGCTTGAATGGCCTTAGAATCATGATCAGGCCAACCATTAGTCACCACTGGTCTGTTTTCAGAAACTTGGATACTCTGGCACTGTTACAGTAGTAGACATTCGGAGATGTCTTTATACTGCTCGTAGAAGCACTCGATAGTGTACAGTGATGAGTTTCTTCTGGTAAAAACTTCTAGCTTCATATGGTGTTGAGGCAGTTTGTTCTGTATCTGCAGGTGCTTGAAATAGTCAGGGGTCTTTCTGGAATGGACCAGGAGGGCACAAATGTGACAGGCCACTGACAATAAGGACTTGATATCGGGATATGCTAAAAACTCCAACACAGTGAGATTAAGATAGTGTACCAGGCACACTACCTTCAAGCCATTATTACTCACAGTGAAACCTGGTTTCGGTGAATAAGAGTGCAGTCACTCATCAGTCTTGGTCAGGAGCAATTCTAGCACTTTCTAACCCATGTGTGTTTCTGTTACACTCTTCTTTGCCAGTGTTGCATGCTGGCAAATACCTGGAGTGATGCTAACAGTACAATTGGGCTTAGTAAAATTTTTCCCCAGCCAGAGTCAAATACTTCCCCAGGTACCTAAGCCCAGTGTGCTGTAATGCACAGATAAAAACTATCAGCTGTTTCACCAATGCTCCACATATACTTAATGAGATGTATGTATGGTGATGCTGAAAGCAGTAAGGCATGGATTACCATGTGTGACACTGTCCCATACAGTTCAGTAATGGCACATGTTGAGAAATATGTTCTTGAAGGAATCTGTCATTTGTGGTTGGCACAGGCCATCAATCTTCTAAATCCCATGTTGTCCAGAAAAGAGCATGGCAATAGATTAATTGCCAGTATTTCAGCTGTAGCTGCATTCAGTCACATGCAATATCATGACTGGGTGGGTATTTGGATTGACACTCAAACATGCTATCAAGAGTAGGCTGTACCTTTCTGGGTGTTGGGATAACAAACACCTGTACTCATCATGGTGGCATGGTTGGTGGGATAGTATTTGACTGCTAGGAATTCACAGGTGCTGCCTACTGAATGAAAACAGTGATTTGGAGTGTTTTCTGCAATGGCTTTACTGTGGTTCCTTGCCTCTGGGTGGTACTAGTCAACTCACCATTGCTGCTATGATCACTACTAAGCAGTCCCACAGACTCCTCCTTAAATCTGTAGTAGTCTTCCTTACTCACTCCTCCCTCCACCTGGTCAATTTCCCTGCCACTTTTGGATGCCTTGGCAAATGATGATAAGGGAGAGGGACCCCCTGTACTGGCTTCCTTCTGGTGTTAGAAGACAGAATGCATGTGTGTGTGTGTGTGTGTGTGTGTGTGTTGCTCACGAGTCTAGGTGACTGCCTTTCACCCTACTAAACTGCACTTCACATAGCTGACAGACAGCAACTGTTTCATCAAATAGGTCCAGTATTTAAAAGTTCCAAACTAAAGATTCTACATGGTGGCAGGAGTGGGTCAGGGGATGGTAAGGGGTGGAAATGGGTGTTTTGGGGATGCTTCATGAGCTTCAACACTGGATGACTGATATGTAATGGACTCATTAGTAAAAGGAACCAATGGAATAGTATTGGCTGGAGAACATTTAGTAGTTGTATGAGATAGTGGGGGGCAACCCCCACATTTTCAGCAGCACCAGTCTTCCTCTTTTTCTTTTCTGACTCCCATAGGAGATGCACATCATTCTCCCCATAGTCATAATATCCTCCTCCTCCTCCTCCTGAGCTCTGTCTTCCCCATCATCACTTTCTCCAGGCTCTCTCTCCCACTCATCATCCAGAGTCTGACACGCAGTCAGATCTCCCTCCTCAGGCTCTGACTCAGGCTCAGGCTCCACACTCTCATTTGGTAAAGGGAAACTATCATTAAGATTAAGCTCAACACCACCACCACCACCAGTAGTAGTCATGGGGATAACAATAACCTCCTCCTCAGTCATTGTGCTGAAGTCAGAGATTTGGCTGCCTCTCGTGGTACTGTTCCTCAAATCACTGCCTCTCTCAGCTCCCACCAGCATGAGTGCTACAGATATCACAAAGAAAAATCTGGCCACACTAATGCCGCTGCCTCCCACTTGTCCTTCAGTACTACTACTATTACTGGTCCTGAAGTCCATTGAAGATGGAGCTGCAGATATAGCTTTTAATTAGCTGTAACACTTTTTGCCCCACAGAAAGTCTGCACTTCTTTGACATCTCCCTTTAGTAGATCATATCTTCCCAGTCATTTTTTATATTTAAATTATATTTAAATTTTTAATATTGCGCTGAATATTTTTTTTTTAATTTGAAGTACAACTTGTCACAAACCCACTCAGCAGGTCAGCCCTCTACTCCCAAAGTGCCAACCTCCAAGCACAGTCTTGTGAACAGTTAACAGAAACATGGTAACCCTCCTGTCTGTTTTTGTGGGTTCAAATCAACCTTTGGTCTCAAGTCTTGGAGGGATTCAAACTGTGAACCTCTTGCTAGCATACCCAATGCACAGGCGCAGATAATTCTGTCTTCCGGAGGTCAGATATCTTTGCCTATGGGCACCTAACCAGGTGTATAGAAATGAACCCTTAAAAACTTTAATAAAAGACCTCAGATTAAAAACGCTTACCTTTTTCCAGTTTGGTATCACCATTCAAGATTATGTACAGTGTCTGCTTTAACCATATATACTCTACTTGTTAAAGAAAAGAAATTCAAAGACAGACCAAGTAGGCTCTAAAAATGGAGTTTTACTAAAATAGATAAAAATACGTAATACATAAAATGCAGAACCAATATCACAAGAACATAAAAATCTTTTAAAAGAACAAGGTTTTAACAGTGCAATTCCTACTACAGTACTTAGATTTGTCTCTCTTTCTCTCTAAATACCTGCTTAAAGTGCTCAAAGATGTTTCTTTGTCAGAGTGTAGATTAAAGTGTGTCCTCTGAAGGAAAACAGAATATTGTTTAAAAGCTGGCTTTGCCCACCTCTTTGTATGAGGTCATCTAGCTCCTCCCTGTCAGAATATATATAAAAAATTCTATACAAAAGCAGGATGTCTTTTTCCCAGAAGGTAAATTAATATTCTGTGATCTCAGCACAACACAATCTTTGTTTCAAATGACATTTCTTTGATCTTTTGATCCGCTTCCCCTTCCCAGGACATCAAAGCATCTTTTATGACTTCGCACTAAAACATCATAACCTGCTCTTCTTCCTCTAAGCATTATAAAAGTTTATGATCTATCTTGGCAGTTAGGTATTTTCTAGCCTGTAATTAGCTTCTGACCTTCCAGGTAACACCTAGTATCTAAAACCCATGTGTGTGTGTGTGTGTGTGTGTGTGTGTGTGTGTGTGTGATCTCACATGCTGTTTCAGCATCTTTCATGACACATTTTTATATTACAAAAAATGATACAGTGATCAGAACCAGCTGTCCAATTGTCACACAACTAAGTATCAGCAACAGACAGCACCACCCCTGAGGGATTCACAATGAAATCTGAAAAATAAGAGATAAAGAAACAGTTCACTGAGCTATAGAACTCAGTAAAACAATCAAATAATTGTTTTCTTATTTTTTTTTTACACAATGGGGATTAACACAACACAGAAAACATTTTTGATTCACCCATACTGTGAATTGGTACTTTGCAAGATGTAGTAACTTCTTGAATTGAGGAGAATTCATGAAGCAAATGTTTACAACTTTCTGCACCACTAAGCACACACCACAGTAGGTAGTTCTCATGTTTGTAAGCACATCACTTCATTGGAGTCCATCACACCCTCACCACATACACCCCTGCCAACAGCAACACCCCCATCAGTGCATGAAGTAGTTTGGCATGATCCACACCCTGTATGCATGCATTACCCTGTACTCCAGGGCATGACAGTGGCATGGCTGCCACCATCAGCCATGTTGTCCTCTCCATCACCAGCCTGATCACTGGGAGGGGGGTTCAACATCCTGAGGTGCAGGTAGGTGCTTCTAAACAGCTAAGTTATGTAGCATGCAGTGGATGCCCCAAACCCCTTGGGGGGTGCAAGCTGCAGTGCCCTTCCTGTTCTGTCCAGGCACCAGAAACACATCTTCAGCAGGCTGAACACCTCTTGATGAAGCCCCTTATCTGTTCAGCGATGTGCCTCATTGTACCTTTGCTTCACCAAGGTCTGTGGCTATGGGAATGGTGTCATCAGGAACATGCATAATGGATATCTGCTGTCACCCATGGAGGGGAGGGCAGTTACTGCATGCCTATGTGAATCCCGCTGTTGCCTGCCTACCCTGCATGTCCACTTACCAATGAGCCACCCCTGGTCAGCTGGCATGGTGCACAGCAGCGCCCACAGTCTTGAGTTCTCCAGTATGTAGGAGTTATATTTTGAACCTGGATACCTAGCACAGACGTGCATAATTGCACTCACAGCACTGTACATGGCTTGTATGTTAATTCTGTGGTAAACCTTATGGTTCTTGTATGCCTCCTCCACCTGTGATGGGCAACGAATGGCACATGTGTACAGTCAATGGCAATGATGGTATTGGGTATGCTGGCCACCTCATAGGATGCTACCTTTGTCCCCCTCATGTCCTGTCTGATGCATAGGAACTCTTATGTAGTCACCGTAGTGTTTCAGTAGTCATTTGTCACCTGCCAGAGGCACATGCCAATGGAAGACTTGTTTGTACCAGCCATGGCCCCTGTCATGTGTTGCAAGGTGCCTGTCCTGTAATATGCCATGGCTGCTAACATGCATTTCCTGACCTCATGTGCATGGCTGTGGTGTGTTCTCATCTGCAGCTGGGGCCCCAGTAGTTGGCAGAGCTCCACTATGGCTCCTGTATCGAAGCAGTACCTGCTGAAGCATTGCAACTCTATTAGAGTATCTTTGTCAGTACTTGACTGGTATATCTGTTGGTGGTGTGCATGGCATTTGCAGCACTCTGCCACCTCACAATGCATCTGTAGGAGTACCATGTGCATCAGCATGCCAGTACACATTGCTGCACCATTTCCTCACCTGTGGACCTGGTCTGCACCATGCCACCCCAGCACGTGGCCAGCCACCTGAGGGTCTTTTAAATGCTGTCTGTACACCATCATGGCCACTTACTGTCAGTCAGGTGTGGGTGGGGCCTATGGACTGGGGTATTACAACACCACAGGAGGCACCTGAATGTACAGGATGGCATTTGGTGTATTGCAGAGCTAACAGCTGGATGTCATCCACCAAGTCTGCAATGCTGAGACCTGTATCATTGCCACTGCTATGTGCCACAGACCCTGGCACTTAAGAGTAACAAGTGCCATGACCAGGAGGGGCAGTACTGGTGATGGGTGGAGATGGTTCAGGTAAGTGTTGCACTGTGTGTACAGTGATGTTTCTCTGTCTTATTTGTTTGCATGTCCTTTATGTACACTGATTGCTGTTCCACATATTGTTTTAGGGGTCGACAGAGCTGAATCAGTACACAGATGCAGCAATGGGGGCAGCCAAGGAGACCAAGGGATGCACCATCCACCTATGACCCCAACCTGGACCAGTATGCAGAAAACTGGCCACCAATGGATTGCAGTGATGGGGATGGGGATGGTGCAGCCAGTACTGAACCAGTGGAACAGGGAGGTAGACAGGCTGACATGGGGATGGAGTTCCTCAAGTGGGTCGTATGGCCACAGACACAGCACTGAGCTGACTGAGATGTGTGGCAGATGGACCGGTGCACCAGTGAACAAGAGGGAGAGTGCTAGGGTGTGATGTGCCACTGAGTGTGGTGAGCATGACCATGCCGAGGTGAGGCAGAACACCCCAGCTTGCAGGACTAAAGGACTGTTGTTACTGCCACCTGTTGCCCTGAAGTATACATGTATGTTATTTGTATACTGCACTATTGTTTGTTTGTACAATACATGCCTGTGTGGCAACCAGACTCACCTCATTGTTTCCAGGGGCAGAGATGGGGGGGCTTGGTACTGCACACAAGGCAGCTACATGGCTGTTGGGTGGGGTGTGGGTGTGGCCCCGGTGCATTCTGTGGTGGCCTGACACAGTGCCTGCCATGTGTACATCCCTGCACATCTTCTGATGCACAACTGCCTCCCTTATACCAGCTCCCTGCCTGCAATGCTGACAGCCCCTCCATGCCTGTGTGACCATCCTTACGAGGCTGTGGATGGGCATACCCACCTGGGGCCAGTACATATCACAGGCCATACTCCTCAGTCTGTGCTCCACAGCTTCACCATATAGATGCCTCTGCAGCAGGGCTGCACACCCTGTGTAGGGCACACTGTTGATTGGCATGGTGGGTACATATGCACCTTTTGTATGTATCTCCCTGCACACCTCCACAGTGAAGCCATAGGGCAACTATACCTTTTGTGGCACAGGATCATATACTTTTGAATCAGAGATAAAAAATTATAACTCCCATGAAGGAGAGTATAGTTCTATAAACCTACACAATATTAAGCTGGAACATGGCAGGACTATCAAATAAAATCATCAATAAAGTCTGTCAATTTTATATCCGACCATGATCTGAAATGATTTCAGGAAACATGGTTGATGGACAGCTCTCCCTATACAGTTAGTTTCAGCCGTGAATAATTCTAGTAAAGCAAGACCTTTTGGAGGTCTCTTACTGAGCTGTAGGATGCAAAAGGACATTACATTAAGGAATTAAATAAATCTGAAAGCATTTTGATTAGTCAGGTTTCATATGCACCAGAAGATCTGATATTAATTAACATTTATAGTCCCATATTTTGAAAAATACCATAACTCAAATGTCTGGAAACATTTGCATACAAATTTACCAGAACTATTAGGCTTTCAAAAGGATATGCCTTCTTTATTAAGGGGATATTAATTACTGTATTGATCAGTATAATAAAGTAATAATTGATAATCTAATAGTTTCACTAAAAATGTGATGGTGCAGTCTCTAGAGGTGTCAGAATGCTGTTGTACCACAGAAGGGTAAAATCACATTCCATGACTTTTGAACTGTGGTAACATAGAAACATAGAAACATAGAAGTTGACAGCAGATAAGGACCGCAAGGCCCATCCAGTCTGCCCATTTCTTTTTCTATCTTATAAATGTGCCATCAACCTTTGCTCTGTCAGTGGCCTATCTATTCATAGTCATTTGTGTTGCTCCCTTATGCCTATCCCATGCCTGTTTGAAGCCCTGCACTGTATTCATAGCCACAACTTCTTGTGGTAAGCCATTCCATGCATCCACCACCCTTTCTGTGAAAATAATTTCCTCACATTCCCCCTTAATCGGCCCCCCTCTAATCTCATGCTGTGTCCTCTTGTCCTGCTATTTTTCTTATATTTAAACATGTTAGACTCTTTTATCTTGTTAATGCCCTTAAGGTGTTTGAATGCCTCGATCATATCACCTCTATCCCTCCTTTGCTCAAGGGTATACATACTGAGCTCTGTTAATCTGTCTTCATATGTCTTCTAATGCAGTCCCTGCACCATTTTGGTTGCCCTTCTCTGGACTGCCTCAATTTGGTTAATATGCTTGTGAAGGTGTGGCCTCCAATACTGCACACAGTACTCCAGATGGGGCCTAACCAGTGTCTTGTAAAGAGGATTATTACCTCCCTCTTCACAACCTTCAACACCCTACTAATACACCTACCACTCCCCCCAGCCTTACCTACTGCTTTAGAGGTCTGCTTGAATGATTTCAGGTCATCAGTGATGATGATGCCCAAGTCTCTTTCTTCCTTTGTGACTGCTAGCAACTCCCCTCCCAGCTTATAGGTGGCTTCAGGGTTTCTTTTCCCTATGTGCATGATTTTGCACTTCTTTGCATTAAATCCCAGTTGCCACTCTTCTGACCATTTTGCTAGTTTATCCAGATCTCTTCTCATTCTGCCCACCCCATCTGGATCATCTACTCTGTTGCAGATCTTGGTATAATCTGCAAACAGACAAGCCTTGCCCTCTAGTCCATCTGCAAGGTCACTAATGAAGATGTTGAAGAGGACTGGCCCCAGGACTGATCCCTGAGGTACCCCACTTGTGACTTGCATCTCTTCTGATTGTATACCATTTACCACCACTCTCTGTTTTCTGCCCGTCAACCAGTTTACCACCCAGTTGACCAACTTCTGACCCACCCTGAGCCTACCCAGCTTATTTATCAATCTTCTATGTGGAACAGTGTCAAAAGCTTTGCTGAAGTCAAGGTAGGCAACATCAACTGCTCCCCTGGTCCACCACTCTGGTTACCCAGTCAAAGAAATCTATGAGATTAGTTTGACAGGACCTTCCTTTTGTAAACCCATGCTGTCTTGGATCCTGTGCCCCTATGGATTCCAGGTGTTGCACTATTCTTTCCTTAAGGAATGCCTCCATAATCTTGCCCACTGCTGAGGTAAGACTGACTGGTCTGTAGTTCCCTGCCTCCTCCCTGCTACCAGTCTTGTGGACCGGGATCACATGAGCCCTTCTCCAGTCTTCTGGGACCTCTCCTGTGCTCAGAGACTCACTAAACAGTTCTGCTAATGGCTTTGCTAGTTCCACCATTAGCTCCTTAAGTACCCTGGGATGTATGCCATCAGGTCCCATTGCCTTATCCACCCTGAGCTTAGCAAGCTCTTGTAGGACCCTTTCTTTTGTGAAGGGAGTAGTGTTCACCTTCCTCCTCCCTTTGTCCATGATGCTGAGCTGTGGGCCCTGCCTTACCTTCTCTTCAGTAAACACTGAGCAAAAGTATCTATTTAGGATAGATGCCTTTACAGAGTCCTGCTCCTCACATGCTCCCTTTTCTCCATTAAGCTTAGCAATACCCCCTCTGGACTTTTTCCTTTCACTAATGTATCTATAGAAAGTCTTGTCACTTTCTTTTACTGTTTGTGCTAGTGTTTCCTCAGTTTGGGACTTTGCCTGCCTTACTGCCTTCCCTCCTTCCCTTAGGGCAGTTTGGTATGCCTCCCTATCTTCATCCCGTTGTGTTCCCTTATATTTCCTGAAGGCCAGCCTTTTGGCTCTGACCTTTTCTGCTACTGTATTTGAGAACCAAAGTGGTTTCTTTCTTCTTTTGCACTTCCTTTTCTGTCTAACACAATGGGATGTTGCTTCAAGTATTGCATCCTTAATGCTTGCCCACTTTGCCTGTAGCCCCTCACCTGTGTTTCTTTTTGCCATGGCTAGCTTAACTCTGTTGGCCATCTTATCAAAGTCAGCTCCTCTGAAGTCCCATATTTTTGCCTTGGAATGGGATGATTTAGATGTAGTAGCCAAATTGAAGAATACCATGTGATGGTCAGTGGCCCCCAGGTGACCTTCAACCTGGAGATCTGTGATCCCTTCCCCATTAGTCAGTACTAGATCTAAGATAGCCCTGTCTCTTGTGGGCTGCTGTACCAGTTGTTAGAGGCCCTCCCCCTGCAGGGAATCCACTATGTGTCTAGTTCTGGCAGATGTTCCTGCTGGTATTGACCAATCTGTATCCGGCATGTTGAAGTCTCCCATTATCAGAACCTCCCCTTTAGCTGTCATGTTTTGTATATCTTCTAACAGTAATGTGTCTCTGTCCTCCCCCTGGTCTGGGGGCCTGTAGGCAACCCCAGTTCTTATGGCTGTCCCATTTCCTGTTTGCAGGATGACCCACAGTTTTCTGGCTCCTTATGTGTATTCTGAATTTCTGTAGCTTTGATATTTTCATTGACATACAGGGCCACTCCTCCTCCCCTTTTTGCACCTTGGTCTCTTCTGAACAATACATAGCCAGGTACTGAAGTCTCCCAAGTGTGGTTACTGGTACACCACGTCTCACTAACTGCTACTATGTCTAGTTTAGCCTCTGACATTATTGCCTGCAGGTCTGGGATCATATTTCCCAGGCTGTGAGCATTTGTGTACATGATTTTCTATTGGCCAGATTTTGGTATGTTAGTTGTTGGGTGAGGTTTGGCATTATCCCTGTGCATCGTATGGGGAGACAAACCTTTTTTCTTACTTGGTGATGCAAATGAACTGCAAACATGCTGAATCCCTGTTTGACCACTAGCTGAGGGGGGAGGGGTGTTCTTCCCATTCGACGTATGGGGTACAGCAGCATTTTGATATGGTTCACATTCTATACAGAACAATTCTATACTATAACCAATATAGAGAACAGAGGTTGAGCAACTTTATGCATAACCAGTGTTTTCTGCCACAGAGGGATTCTGATTCCCTCTGACCTCGAGGGCAGAAAAGGAGGGGGTATGCACCAAAACTCCTATTAACATTAATGAGTGTGAAAAGTGCAGTGCATTATTGTCACATTTATATAATATGACCTTACACAAAAAAAATCACTTTAAAAGACAGGCCTTACACATGTGCATTTGTGCAATGTCTATTTGGCCCCATGATTATTTAATTAGGCACAGTGGAGGGATTCAAACCAGTTTCTATGCAAAGTGGGAACACTTAACATTCATGCCAAAAAGAATTTATATTGTTTATGTATTTTACTGGTGATCCCCAAACACACAGAGCTACATGCATTTTGAATATTTTATAGGACCTAAATATGTATGTATGTATGTATTTATTTAAAAGTTGGTAATTGGGAACGGAACACACTGAGCTAAGGCTCATTTTCAGGTGAGATCGAGGAAAAGGGAAATAAGCAGGCATAACTTGCATAGCAAAACATGGTTACAAATTACATATCAAAACTATGGATATAGGCATAAAAAATACAACGGTAGCAGCAAATGGAGTGGAAACATAAAATAGCAGCGTAAATACAGCAATGATATGGTGGCGAGACAAGTGAAGCAAAGTGCACAGTGCATGTTGGGGTAGGGACTATGTTAAAGAGACTCAAACAAAGGGGGGGCTGACAGGAGATGGTCAAGGAAGAGGATATATGATTAGGAAGGGGATTTACAGGAACAGGGGGTGCAAGGAGTTGTCTTAGTTGATATCTAAAGGCAGAGAGTGAGGGGGAGAGGCGGGGGCGGGGACAGCAGATTCCAGAGGGAGGGAGGTGGTAGGGGAAAGCAGCTTGGCCAGCAGATGAGTGAGGGTGGGGAATGGAAAAGGTATGGGAATACCAAGAGTGGAGGTAGTAGGAAGAGAAGAGAACAGAGGGAGGGAGCAGCTAAATAAAGGTTGGAAAAATGCACAGATTGGTAAGCAATATATAAGACATTAATGTATACAGCAATTTACTTACAAACTACCTTTCTCGAAAATACAGCATATAAAACCATCTCAGCCAGAGACCTACCCTGGTACTCTGGTACTCTTACTTTTCAATCACTACTGTTATTTTTACTGCACTGTTGTTTAGAGTTAACAGTTTGAAGTCTATACCAGAATTCAGACTGATTGGATAGAGACTTTGAATTCTGTAGATCCATTCTGTCTCACATTGCAATAGGATCTTTAATCTATCCCTTCATCTTGGTGGTTGTAGCACATGGTCATTTTCTCTACATTTAAAAGAGGAGGTGGTGCAGTTGTGGAAGTCCCTGAAGTGGTCCCTCAGTGCACTTTCTCTGTTTCCCTTTATAATAGCACATATGTGCTACTGTACCCTCCCTTTAAGAGGATGTATGATACGTCACACACAGACCTTTCCACAACCGCACCACCCCACATTATTTTATTTATTTATTATTTATTTGAAAACTGGAAACCAGGAGTGATACACTGAGCCAAGTCTCATTTCCAGGTGCAGCCCAGGGGAGGGAGAGAGTGGAAGAACAGCAGCACGATACTTAATAGCAAAACAGCCAAACAACATTTGGTAAAAAGTTTCTCCAGAGAATAAAATGCGGTATAGCTTAATAAGAACACCTAACAAGTGTATATTCAGAAGTGGCAGCAATACACGGTGAACAAAAATAATGTTGGCAACAGGCGACTGACCAGTAGGGCAAGTTACTGCCTGGCCTCATAATGGAAGGAGAAAATCGCAGTGTTGTGGATGTGAAATCAAGGCAGGAGAGGAGACTCAGCAGGCTTCTTACCAGGATGGTTAAGGCTCAGCTGGGGAGCTGTCAGGAGGAAGGGTAACAGGAACAGGTGGGGAGGGGTTGGAGTTTCAACTGTTGCCTGAGGGAATCAGGGGACAGAGAGAGAGGTGGAGGGGAGCTGGTTCCAGAATGAGAGACATTGCTAGGAGAAACCAGATTGCCCAGCAGAGGAGCAGGGGTGAGCAGTAAAAGTGTGATGGTCCCTGCAATGGAGAGAGCAGGAAGCAGGGGGGAGTTGGGAGAGGAGACAGGAGAGGTAAGAGGAACCAAACCAGTATTTGGACATGAAGGAGGTACAGTGAACATGGTGACATGAGGGCAGATGAAGGTCAGAAAGGGATGAATACAGTGAACAATAGTGGGTATGAGGGGAGGATTTTGTAGCGATGCAGCAGAAGGCATTGCAGAGGGTGTCCTGTCTGGTGAGGAAGTGGAAGTCATCATAGACCACATCAGTGTACTCGCAAACAGGGAGCACCATTTTGGTAATAAGCTTCCTGCAGACATGTGAAGTTAAGCAGTCTTTGTTGTGGTACATGGCACTGAACTTGGGATGGAGTTCTGCATGGACATGGAATTTTGCATAAGCAACATAAGGTGTTTTGCAGTTTACATATTCATATAGATCATGTGTTTTTCCAATGAAATGATTTTTGAAGGTTTTCCCTCAGATGCACATTTGCAAACATTGCAAGAATAACATGCAAAAAAGCCTTGTTTTCAATTTGATCTTGGAATAGCATTGTCCACATAGTGACTATTTACTAGGTGGTCTGACAGATTCACACTGCTCCTAAAAGTCACTCTTGGCACTTCATCAAGAATCAGTTCCAAATCTCTGTCCTTAATTAAAATTTGCCATCTAGTCTTAATGATATTCTTAATGGCATATGAGTTCCTATGAATGTCAGTCACAAAGGAAATTTTTGCTGGATCACAGTTTTGATCTCAACCATTTTGGCACTAGCAAGATTTCCCTCTACATTGTCAGCTTTTTTGTGCGCCTTATGGAGTACCCTAGCTGAGTAACACCTTTCCAGAAATCTGGACGACAGTCAGCATCCCTGCTTCCTTGTCATAATTCACTATCAGAACAATTTCTCCTTATTCTAAGGAACTGGCTATATGGGATTTTGTCCACCTAAGGCCTGGGTGTGCATTTTCTGCCCTCAAAAGACTGTTGCCACTACGGGGCTTCTGTATAATTCACATTTTTCTTTATTGTTATTCCTTATAATGAACCTGATGTCCAAGAACTCAATTCTTTTGGAGTCTGTATGGCAGGTAGAGGATATTCAGATTATTTGTATTAAGCTACTGTATGAATTCATCAATAGTTTTGGTACCCCCCACCCCAGACACATATGATATCATCATCAGTACAATGATACCATTGAACAATGTGTCTGAGGTGGGGGTTTGAGTCAGTGGCTTTAAACTTTATTTTCCCACCATACAAGAAGGATATTTACAGATGATGGAGATAGTGCAGCCCCACTGCAGTGCCTCTGGTTTGCAAATATACCTTGGCATCACACAGGAAACAGTTCTGCCATAGCACAAATGTGGGCAAATCCAAAATTAGTCTCTGAGGGACGTTTTGCAAATCAACATCAGAAAGAAGCCAATAAATCTTTCACTGCTCGCACCCCGTGTTCATGGTATATAAAGGTATATAATGAACAGGTGGGGACTGTTAACTAGCAAAACTGATCCTGCCATGCAAGTTCCTCTAGCTTTCCAACCACATCCATGCTGTCTCTAATAAAGCTTGGAACCTTAGGAACAATTTACTTAAAATAGTGGTCCACAGTCCAGCCTGGTGGCGCAGAGGGCTGAGATGCTGGACATTTCACCTCATGGCATGCTGGTGACCCGGGTTCGGGAGCGAGCCTGGGTCATTGATCAGCACGCAGGCGGAGCTGGATGGAGCAGCCGCAAGGCAGCTCTCCTCCAGGGAGGTGGGTGGCATCCCTTGCTCACAGCTACCCCCTGGTGGAGGCCAAGGCTGCACATGCAAGGGTGCCGGAGATAGGCCAATGGGGTGGGCGGAGGAGAGGACCATTACCGGGGCTGTAAGGTGCATGCATGCCTCCACACGCATGTGTACTTCTCCTGGGGTCCTTGGGTAAAAAATGGGGAAAAAACTGGAAAAACACCAGCGGCAGGATGGCGACCGACTCTCTGCAGGCACCGCCCCTGGACCGGGCATAAGGTAAGCCCTGGTAATTCCAGGGGACGAAGCTGGGGGAGTCGGTCAGATGGGGACCGTATGGGGAAAGGAGAAATATAGATGAGATGAAAAAAAAATTAGCGGTCCATAAATCTGGAAGGAGCCTTCCTAAGTGACCAAATGCCAGACACATTTGGCCACCCAGGAGGGTCCCTCTTAGTCTTGTGAACCTTTGGAAGTGTGTGCAGGGTAGGGCTAATTATATGGGCTGTTTTTAGGAAAGAACAATCATCCTCAGAAATGCATCCACTGTCAAGAGCTTTATATATGTTTGTCCAATTGATTTCTGTAGGCAATTGTTGAGTTAAATGTAAGTGATCTGTAGCAATTGGTATCATTTAGACGTCTTTTTATTTCAGCCATGTATTTCTTTGTATCTTGGCCAGCAATCATACCACCCGTAT
Source organism: Neoceratodus forsteri (assembly GCA_016271365.2). Taxonomy (NCBI): domain Eukaryota; kingdom Metazoa; phylum Chordata; order Ceratodontiformes; family Ceratodontidae; genus Neoceratodus; species Neoceratodus forsteri. The sequence continues at coordinate 1,273,267,752 of CM057453.1, forward strand.
CTGCATTTTTATGGTGATGTCTTTAAATTTTTTATATTAATTTAATGCCTGTTTTTCTAATGCAGATAAGTTCTGGTATGATTGCTGTTGATTTTCCCCAATAATTCAGTAACATCCTGCTGCACAGTCTTTTCAAATCCCTGACACTCTGTTGCCATGGGTAATTGCAACAAAGGGTACTTCTTTCCTTCAGGTCACTACCCCCTGATTGTGGAGTTCTCACAATCATACACAATATCCATTGAAACATCCATAATAGATAATAACTCTGTATCATTTGTAATATCAGGTAATGCATTACGTGAGCAATAATACCCTCCAGGGTGGGTGGTATTGGTCTATATGGACTACCCAAGGGTGTAATGTGGCCTGACGCCACAGGCGGAGGGCCTTATAGCTCCTGGAAGGTCTGTATGGACCAATACCGTCCACCCTGGAGGGTATTATTGCGCTTAGAAAATGGAAAAAAACTCTCAGACACATTTTTTAAAGTTTTTAATATTTAAATAATTTATTTAACTTTTTATTACATATTCTGTCAGCTTTGACGTAAAGTAGTCCCTTTTTTAACTAAAAAACACTAAAGTCAGCACTCATTTGCACTGTGACCACTACTTACTGTCTCTCCAGGTGGCATGTTGAATATGCTTCTGAGGACATCTGACATTTTTTTATGCCTTTTGTGTGGTCTCTGTCTGCTTTTTTGGTACTATGGATGTTTGAATATTTTTTTTAAATACGTATGTGAGCATCTGCATGACGTGCCTGCTCGTGCTGTGCTCAGGGCTGCCTTACTTTACTTCAGGTCAGAAATGGACGCTTCAGCTTCCTTTCTCGTTTTTTTTGCCTTATTTGCACAGCTGGAGGGGCTAATTATTAGATGCGCTGGAGAAAAATGCTTTCTTTTTATATTACTGACTTGATTGCCATCTAAGGGGAGGATTCTGTACTACTTGGGAAATCACTGGTATGTTCTACTTCTTCCACGCTGCATATGAGCTTCCATCTGTGGTAGGAAGATGTAAGAAAATACTGGTGCCCTCATGCTCAGTTTGAGGTTGACAAGCTGCTTGCAGGGAGATGTCATACGGTGGCTGTTTCGTTGACCGGAAAGTGTGTATGTATTTTGTATGCTGTTACACTTATTTATTTGGACTATGCATTCTTGTTATTTTTGCTGTGAGAGACAATGGCCTGAATGCTGAATACTGTTATGCTTTGCTGAGCAAAGCAAGATGGTGGCTGCATTTCATTAACATTCAAGGTGCACACTGATTGTTTTGGTTATGGGGCACCCCGAATAGGCTCTCTTTTTTGTGCGTGCTGTATCAGAAAATAAATGAATCTCTACTGCCATGCTTTCACCAATGAGATTCAATTATTTTCCGATGCCATTTTCTAACATTAGTCATGTGTTCTTATACTGCTTTATTTTATTCTTCATTCAAGATGTCTACTGACAGGTCTGAATTTGTTTCAGCAATGAAAGCTAACAGACTCTCATTAGTTCATTATATTCTGAGTCAAGGAGCTGTAATTCACCACATTCCATTTTTTGTCCTGATATATTCAATTCAATATCCTACCCCAAGTTTGAATCAGTATTTTGGTCACTACCACCAATATAATTTATAATGTTGGTGGTGGAACTGGTGTTATTCCAAAGTTGTACTTTAAATCTAACTTTAAATCTTGACCAGGCCATGGACCCCTCAATTTCTGGAACCTAAACAGTTTTTCAGAAATCCACTGTACTGCAAGGGATCCAGCGTGCCTTGACCAGGCCATGGACCCCTCAATTTCTGGAACCTAAACAGTTTTTCAGAAATCCTCAGTACTGCAAGGGATCCAGCGTGCCTTGACCAGGCCACGGACCCCTCAATTTCTGGAACCTAAACAGTTTTTCAGAAATCCTCTGTACTGCAAGGGATCCAGCATGCCTTGACCAGGCCACGGACCCCTCAATTTCTGGAACCTAAACAGTTTTTCAGAAATCCACTGTACTGCAAGGGATCCAGCGTGCCTTGACCAGGCCACGGACCCCTCAATTTCTGGAACCTAAACAGTTTTTCAGAAATCCTCTGTACTGCAAGGGATCCAGCGTGCCTTGACCAGGCCACGGACCCCTCAATTTCTGGAACCTAAACAGTTTTTCAAATCCTCTGTACTGCAAGAGATCCAGCGTGCCTTGACCAGGCCATACGGACCTCTCAATTTCTGGAACCTAAACAGTTTTTCAGAAATCCTCTGTACTACAGGTGCTAGCCCTGACTTTTAGTTTGGTACTAGTGGGAGGCGATTTCCAAGTGGCCCATACTATCTCCTGCTGAACACACCTCTAACTACTGTATCTCCCTCTGTGTCTCCAGTTGAATTTATGTGCTAGGGTTTAATGATTTGTTTAATCCTTACAGTCATTTTAAGTTCTGAGTTGATATTAGAAGTGAATTTAGAGCTTTTTTTTTTACTTTTCCATTAGCAGATTATATCCTCTCACCCCTAGAGGGCTATATCTCTATCTCTTTATCTAGTATGTAAGCCATGTGGGCTCTCTCTGTCTTTCTCTTGCCTCTCCTCCTCCTCCTCCTTGCCCTGGCCCCCCCTTCTCTCTCCCTGGTCCTAGCCACCCCCACCCCACCCACCCCGCCACCCCTACTCTGGTTTCCACTGCAACTCCAAGGAACTCTCCACTTCCACTCAAGACTTGTGCTTGGTGCACCGCTTGGATATTCCTGGTTACTTAACATGACCACTACTCTCAACAAGTGTGGCCACCTCCTCCGCTCAGCCCACCTTGCAGTCCATATGGGACAACACCGCTGGAACCTTGCAACTTCTACTCCAGGAAACAACAATCAAAACTATCTCTCAAAGAGCTGAGACTCTGCTCCTTAAAACTCCTGCTCCTCCTCCTTCTCATCTCAGGCAGCGTCCATCCCAATCCTGGCCATAGAAGCTCAGGCCACACACAAACTCCAGGTGCTCTTATCCTTGCAACCATTAATATCTGCAGCCTACTACCAAAGCTGGATGCACTTCAAGCATTCATATGCCAACACAACCCTGACATCCTTGCAGTGGTGGAAACTTGGCTGACACCTAAAGTTCCTGACTCAGCAGTAACAATACAGGGCTACAATGTTCACAGGCTGGACCGGATATCCAATAAAGGTGGTGGTTGCGCAATCTATATCAAAGACTCCCTGTCTTGGCACCCTGTAGCAACTCCATCACTTTCTGCCTCAGCCCAGATTCTGCCAATAAAAATCATCCTAGGTCCCAACCATAAAGCTCTGACTATTGTCTCCATATATATATCCCACCCAGGGACCCTAAACATGGATTCAACGACGTCCTAAACTTTATCAACTCACATCCTCCCGAAACTGAACTTATTCTACTAGGGGATTTCAACATAAACTGGTTAGCATCGAATGCCAGTGCCTATAAAGACTCCATCTCAGCTGCTAACCTCACGCAAATGGTAAACTCCCCTACTAGGATTAACTACAAGACTGGCACCAGTACCCTCTTGGATTGGGTCCTCACCACTCACGCCACAAGGATTTCTCGTTCGACCATTCTCCCAGACTCATTCAGTGACCACTCCCCAGTCATGTGTGCATGGTCTAACAAATTCCTTAAGCCCCCTCCCAAAATTATCACTAGCAGAGTCCTTCCTCATGGAAAAATTCCACATCTCAAACAACACCTGCTTCTACAAGACTGGATACCCATCTATGAAGCAACAGATGTTAACTTGGCTCTTGATCACTTCATCTCAATTTTCAACAAAGCCTGCGACCTCTTTGCCCCTGCTAAAAGGCACAAAACAAAATCTCTCTCTAACCCATGGGTCACCGCTGCTCTTCTCTCACAGCTGAAACTAAGGGATCACCTCTGGGCAGTTGCCAGGGCCACTGGCAAACAATTGGACATCCAAAATTACAAACAAGCATGAAATGCTTTTCACAGCTCCTCTGACTAATGAAATCCACCTATTACAAAGATGCTCTCACCAATACATGGGAAATGGTCGTGCTTTCTCGGACAATATCAAGGATGTTACAGGAAGCAGCCAAAAACCTCTCCGACCATGTTAATGGTTGATGGATCCTCAACCCTTGACCCCAAGGTGATCGTAAACATCTTTAACATGGCTTTTTCAGACCTTAGTGTTGTTCTACCCCATGACTTTTTCGAAAACAGGGCCTACTCCCCAAATACCTCAGCCCCTCAGTCTAACCATCCCCTCTTCTACTTCAGGAAGGTAAGGCTGAATGAAGCTCACCGCTATATTACTGCAGCTATCTCTAAATCTAGATCTAGTAGCGACACCCTGGACCTTAAGCTTCTTTTGCTCACCCTCAATGAGGTAATTCATCCATTAACAAAAATCCTAAACCTCTCTCTGCTGTGGAAAATTCCCAGACCTATGGAAAACAGCCACCGTGACACCCATCCATAAAAGTGGGGACAAGACGATTCACTCAAATTATCTCCCTATCTCCATACTGCCCCCACTCTCTAAGGCACTCGAGCGCATCGCGGCTGATCAACTTACCGACCACTTGGATAAATACAATATACCTTGTCCACAACAACATGGCTTCCAGAAAGGTCACAGCACCACCACAGCCCTTCTTGAGTTCACTGGAGCTTTGCACAAATCCCTTGACAAGGCCTTCTCACAGGGGCCATTTTCGTCGACCTCTCCAAGGCCTTCGATACAGTACACCATGGATTATTAATACACCAACTACTGAATGCCGGGCTATCACCTGACTCTTCTCTCTGGTTTAAAAGCTACTTAGAAAACTGGTCACAGAGAGTAAAAATTGAGGACGCTCTTTCTAACACCCTGCCTGTTTGCTCAGGTGTCCCACAGGGATCCATACTGGGACCCTTCCTTTTTAGCCTTTTCTTAAACTCCCTCCCTTACCACTGCTCTGAGCAGATCATACTATATGCCGATGATGCTGCTGTATTCTCCACTCACAAAGATCCCAACTTTTCAACACAACCTTCAACTTGGTTTCAGTTCTGTAGAGACATGGTTTCTTAATCATAAACTGGTCCTCAATGACAAGAAACAAATCTATGCTCTTCTGCAGCTCTCATAACCCACACAAGCTACACCACTGCTATCTCCACCACCCAGGGAACACTCTAGATCAGGTGGGGTCCTTCAAATACTTAGGGATACAGCTTGACCCTAATCTCTCCTTTGGACTTCATGTAGATAATGTAGCTAGAGCTGCTAATACACAGCTTGGTCTCCTCTACAAACACAGACCACACCTCACGCCAGAAGCTTTGAAGGTTGCAGTCCTGAGCTCTGTGATCTCTGTAATAGACTATGGTCTCATCATTTATGGCTCAGCCACAACCAAAACCCATAGATGCCTCTCAACTACCTTAAATAAAGCATGTCGGCTCATCACTGGTGCTCACCGTCTCACCCACACATGTGACCTGTACACTCAGACCGGCTGGCTCCAACTATCAAACTGCATGAAGTTTCTCACCTGCTCCATGGTGAAAAAAATCTACCTTGGCCTTGCACCTTCTGGGGTCTTAACTCTGTTACAACACCGAATTAACAAATGGAGCCTTAGGAGATCCACGCTACAGCTACTGAAAGTTCCCCACTGTCACACTTCAAAGGGACAATGCTCTTTTGCTTATTGAGTGCCACTCTGGTTCAATGGCCTCAGCCCAACCATCTCCTCTGCCCCAGCTATTGGTATGTTTAAAACTAGGCTCCAGGACTATCTCACTACCAACAGCTCCTGTGACTGCCCAACTTAACCTTGTTTCTCCACTTCCCTTTCTGCTGTAGTTGCCCCCCCCCCCACTGGATTCTACCCTCACATCTTGGTATACCCAATGCTGCACTTTTCACCCTCTTGCCACCCTTCCTACATTCCTTCTCCCCCCACCCTCTTCCCTCTCCCTATGACTCTGGCACTTCTTATCTGTTGTCTATTTTCTCTGACAAATGCCGCTGGCTGCCTTATTACAATGCTACCCTTGAACTGTATTAATCTGTACTCTGTTTGCAATGTCCACATTGTTGTAATGCCTGTCTTGATGTTCCCCATAATTTGTATTTCTCTGACGTGGAACCTTTGTAAAAGAGCCATGGCTCAAAGGCATTTGTAATCCTAGACTTGATAAATAAAAAATAAAATAAATAATTTTCTACTGAATTGATTAATGTCTGCTTGATGTTGGAATGGCTCTAAATTGCAGGTTGGCGCAAATGACAGTCCCTTAGATACTGCAATACTGATAGCTGTTATTGTGTACATTCTACAGAAGAATTATTGATTACCAGGGTACTTGCTGTTAATTCCTGGCTGTTTTCCTGTTCAATACTCTGTAGTTGCCAACATTTCTGCCTCCCCCTGCATGGTTTTCTTTTACATTTCCCATTGTTGTTTTTGGCCATGCAATAATTTATCCCTGTTCTTCCCCACTCTCCTCCTTTTCTAAAAAAAATACACCTGTCATTGATTGGCTGCATTACTGTTATTAAGCCTTGCGTTGCCTGCATTGTTCACCCATTTTTATGTTGGCGCACATGCACAGCCAACATCTTGCAGCAGTGGGGATTTGGGGTGCGGTCACTATTGGGCAAATGCAGGGCACGCACCAGTAGATGCATCCCTCATTCCCCAATCAGCCTGCATGTCGACGCCACACCATGCATACTAAGCTGGTGAGCACATCTAAGGAAAGGACTGCTGCCATCCGAGCAAAGATCATCATACGTAGCAGACCCTTCCTACGTGCTCGCCAGCTAGTAGCATGGTGGCACAGTGGCTGCTACACTGCCGACATCACCAACTTTGGGATGCCTAATCCCCCAGTCGGCTTGCCCTGCCCCGAGAAGTATGTGCCAATGGGGAAGCCCACTTCCCATTGGCAGAATGTGCCCCCCACCTTGTTGTTTGCCGACAGGGGTGCCCAATCCCCGTCGGCATCTGCCCCCCTACGGATATTAGATCTGAGATACGTCAAACAACAATACACATTCTTCTGCACATTAAATTAGTTAATTTCTGGATAAAACTAACAAATCTAAAGAAAGTTTGCATTATTTATGTCTTTGTATCTCTCTGTTCAATGCTACTTTCAGATCTAAGAAGATGTTAAAGAATTTGGATTAAGAAGACAGAAATAATTTGGGAAACACAGAATGTAAAACGTATATCATTATAGCCAATATAGAGAATAATGTATGGGCAACCATAATACAGCAAGGCTGTGTTTCCATTGAGGGGTTGAGATGACAGCATATGAACCTTGAGAGCAAAGCTCGAGAGGTCCATGCTGTCATCTCAACCCTGAGATGGAAACACATGCTGAGTTGTGTGTGGTTGACCATATTTAATTTTTTATAGTATATGTTTTTTTACACTAGAGTGACAGACCCCCACTGAATTGAAAACAAAAAATCTTGCCATTTATTTGTTCTACTCACATAACAAAATCAAATTTTCAGACTTTTGAAAAGTAAAAGATATGACTTTGGGCACTGGGTGGTTAGTAAGTAGCTAGGTGTAGAACAAGCATTTGTCAATACAGAATGTTGTCTCGCTGGCATTGGCATTGGTAGTGCAGGAGTTAGAGATGCATAATAGGAATGGCAGTGAACTACTGAACTGACGCCAACCTCACCCCCACCCTGCAGAGACTGAAAGGCATTGGGGTGTGCCTTTGGGTCGTCAGCTATAACGCTCATGCCATTTCACCTCACCCTACCCTGTAGACACTGACAAGTGTAGTGGTGTGCTTCGGGGTCTTTGGGCTGTATACTTACCCCATTCCATAAGGAAATACTCTGAGATGGGTGCAGTATAGGAGAATGGGGTGAACTTTGGGCTCAGCACTTCAAGGCACACCTCAATGCCTGAGACTGGCTGCAGGATGGGGGGTGAGGGGGTGGAATGGCATGAGCATTACAACTGATGATCCCAAGTCACACCCCTGGCACCTGTCAGTCTCTACAGGGTGGGGTGTTACAGTTGGAAACCCTAATGCCATAGGCATTTGTTGGTATTTTCACTCTAAATTTTCAACATGGGCTTTTTGTGATCCCATCTCATGAAGAGTGGCACTATCAGTTTGTTAGCCAAAAGGTGATTTTGCACAGCCATTGCGCCATTTGGCATCACAGGTAAGAAAAAGCATTATGGGCAGGATGTGAAAAATGACAACTGTATTGTTCATGAGGAGGTGAAAAAAATGGCAACATTGTAAATCTGGAGTGAAAATATGAAAAATTGAAGTCATGAGCATGCATAGAAATTGCGCAATGCACGTCTGTAACCCAATTCTTTTTTTTAACCACATTTTCAACATAGGCATTTTAGGACCTCCCCTCATGAACAGTGGCACTGTGATTTTGTTAATCTGTCCCAAAAGTTGATTTCCCACAGCGACCATGTCATTGTGTGCCACAGGTATGAAAACACATTTTGGGCAGGATGTGAAAAATGACAGTTGTACTGTTTATAAGGAGGTGTGGAAAAATTCCAGTGTTGAAAATCTGGCATGAAAATATTGCAAATTTGTGACGTTACAAGGGTACGTGGAAACTGCACAATGCATGCTTGTAACACAGTCATTTTATGGACTTTCACCAAATTTTCAACATAGACATTTTAGGACTTCTGCTTATGAACAGTGTCACTGTAATTTTCTCAAACTGTCCCAAAAACTGATTTCACACATTGACCGCGCTATTCAGTGCTGGAGGTGCAAAAACACATTTCGGCCAGGATATGTAAAATGACAGCTGTACTGTTCATAAGGAGGTGTGGTAAAATGGCAATTTTTAAAATCTGGAGTGAAAATGTTACAATTCACGAAGTTACAAACATGCATGGAAACTGTGCAATGCTTGCTCGTAAAATAGCGATTTTTTGGAATGTTTAACCAAATTTGCAACATAGGCTTTTTGAGAGCCCCCCTCATGAACTATGGCTCTATCGTTTCATTAATCGGTCTCAAAAGGTGATTCCACACAGTGACCACAAAATCACCTTTCAGGACTGAATAATGCCATGACAGTGACTGAATTCATGAGGAGGTGTCCCAATAACCCCCATGTTGAAAATTTGGTGCCAAAATTCACGAAAATGGGTGCGATATGCGGCAAAGTTGAAAAAAAGCTGTTTATGCCATTATACAGATTAATGGCATTTCTTTAGTTCGTGGTCAGCTTTGAAGAGTGCAGACGTGTTCCCGGTCCACCGAAGATCATCGCACTGGACTCCGGAGGTAAGTATGGGGTGAGTGGGGGTGTGGGGAGGTAGGGTTCATAGATGGTGGGCGCGGGTTTGGGGGTGGCGGCAGGAGAGACCTCGAGGGACCATTTTCTTTTTTTACAGGTTAAAAAAAAAAGGACAACGAGGGTAGCTTTTCTTTTTTTGCAGTTGTTTTTTTGGTACACTGTGGTGGGCTCACTGAGGTGGGCTCCCCAGTGTACCACCTGCATAAAGGGGAGGGACACCACAGCTGATGGGGATTGGGCCCCCTGTCAGCACAGAAATGGGTGGGGGGTGCACATGATGCCGAGGGGGATTGTTGCACCCCTTCGGCACACAGCACACATCTGGGACTGGGGACATTATGCAATGGGGAGTGGGGTCCCCCATTGGCAAACTAAACTAGGCAGGGTGGACTGAAGCTGATGGGGATTGGCCCCCCATCAGCAAGGAAAGACTGTTGGGGGGAAGCATGATGCCGAGGGTGAATGAGCACCCCCTCAGCACACACGTAGAATGGGAGGGGGGCATCATGCTGATGGGGAATGGACTCTCCCATCGGCAAATGAAGTGGCTGGGGCAGCCAGTACCTTCATGTTTAGGTTAGGGAATTGCTTCACTAGCAAGGGCATGTTGGGAGGCATGTTCTGGTGCCGCTGCATGATGAGCTTGGCTGTCATTGCAGTAGACCTTTTCTCAGATGTGCTCACCTCATTAAATATTTCTGGTGTAGCGCCTGCTTGCTAGCTTATTGGGGAATGAGGGACGTATCTACTGATGTGTGCCTTGCATTCACCCACACTGACCGCACCTCCAAATCTGCTACTAATGCAATATGTTGGCTGGCGTGCATGCACAAGCCAACATAATAAATGAGAAATATAAAATTGTATGACCTTTTTAACTGTGCATAACAACTGTTGGAATGCACATAACAACACTTTAGAATGCACATATTGGGTTAGAATGTGCTTAACAAGGATTTTGAGCAGCTGATTTTTATACATAACAACATATACTTGTTGTTTTACATTTCAAAAGTCTTGACTGAACATGTTATAACCATCCCTTGGTATTCTCACTGACCTTAATTTAAGATTTAGTACAAGGAATTTAGACCTTTAAAACATGGATATGCAGAAAAAAACGATAAAAGAGTTCTCAGATCACTGTTTGCATGGTTTGGGGGAATTGAACATACACATCATAAGATACAGTATTCTCAGATGCAAATGTTAAGGTAAATTAGGAGATGAATGACTCGATTCTTTTTAAAAAACTACTCAATTGTAAGGTGAAGATCTGTTTATCTCTTTTACTTGGTTTTTGTGTTTCTCTTCAAGCCATACACATGCTGTACTCTTACGCCTCATTCTCTCATTCATGAAAGCAGAACTGCCAAAGCTTCACCAGATAGACAATGTCTTTTAAACAGACGTCTTCATCGGCTCTAGCATAGACTGAAAATGTCGAAGTACAGACATGTGTTTCTTCCTCTTTGGGGCTCCTTAGTCTACTGCAATCATAATCTCAGCCAGGTACCTTCTCAGACTGCTAGGAAATGTCACTTTAGAAAATGGGTTTGGAATTTCCCAGTCTCTGACTGACCGTGACACTTCACTAGCCATACATTTATGTAGCAACACAGACTGGGAAATAATGAGTCCCTGTGCCAGACAGCCCAATTACAACAAGTATTAATGTACAAACTTAGAATTTTCAAATCTTAAATAGCTGATATTTTTTTAAACTTTGCTTTTATTAACTTTTGTATCCATCAGCTATACCATGCATAATCTGGAAGAAAATACAGACATCCCGAAACAACTTAGTTTGATGAGTTAACCCAGGTCATGAACAGTTCTTGTATATTAAATATTGTATATTAAACAATCTTGGGGTTGAAGAAGAGGCCTGAACTTAATCGACAGCTTGCGGGGAGGGGGGTTGTTCCACTCCGAGTCTTCAACCACCTGCCTAGCATCATGGTAATTCCCATGTCTTTTTACTCACTTAATGAGATTTCATAACAGTACCGCACTCTTCTCTCAGCATTGAAAACAAAAAAATAAAAATATTTTACTTATTTTGACAGGTTTACAATGCTTTCATATTCTTCCTTTTTATTTTTATTTTGTATAGAACTGATTTTTCTCTACCAGTGCTTGCTCTTCATTTTTCGACTAAGGTTACTCGGCTGTTCCTGACTGCATATGGCCTTACCTCACTGGCTCACACTCTGGCAGCAATAAAGCAGATTTTTTTTTTTAAGTCAACTTAATGCTAGCGCCATCAAAACACTATCACTCTGTCACTCTCTCACCTTAGCTACTGAGCACTTGTGTTATATTGCATGCAGCTATTCTTTCCCAGATGCCAAACTACCAATACATCTCAAATTGTAGACACAATTATACTACTTTTATACTCCTGATTGGTGGTTTTCTGTAAACAGTGACCAGGCATGCAGCCAGGCAGGAAGGGGCAGTGAATACACTGCTTGGGTGGAGGGGGGGTGAGAGTGAAAACACTACAAAACAAATCTCTCTCAGACACAGCAGTGCCCTCTACTGGTAAGTATACCAGTAGAGGGACTAATTTACAAAAAAATTAATTTTAACAAATGTTTAAGTTTTTAAAAACATTTTATTAAAAATGTCACCTGGACCCCATTTTCTAAGTGCAATAATACCCTCCAGGGTGGGCACTATGGGCTCTAAGTTCATCTGCCTACAGCATTGGACCTCATTACACCCCCCCCGGGTGGGGGTGTAGCCCAATACTGACCACCCTGTTGAGTCTTATTGCTGGCATTTAAAGCACTCAGAGTATGCATACTAGAAAGGCAGTTTGTAGGGGAAGCAGTGTATGGAATCTGTAAAAGGATAGTAATGGAGAAAAAATATCCAGATAGTTTGTTTTCTGTGCGTCCCTCCAAACCATACACATGCTCTAAGACTCATTGCCAGAGCAAGGCATGTTGGGTACATAAATCATTGTGCGAGTCAGGTTGACAAAGCCTCATTAAAGTAGACGTTGCCTTTTAAAAAGGCTTCTATATCCTATCCAGCTTAAAGCTGCTCTCCTTGTTAGCTTCACAATATTTGATTGTACTCCAAAGACTCATTTCTTGCTTGCTGTCACTAAGAGTTAATATATTCCTCTAATTCAAGTTCTTCTTAACCACATTAGTGAATTCTGTGACTAGACATTATTATCCTTGATATTTACAATCAATAAAAAGGATGCTACAGCTTTGCATATAAAGTGTTTATACTGTATAAATCTCTGTTAATCTGCACGTTGAATCTTTTTCAGTTCTGTTTTTCTATAACTTTAGTAAATAATTCCAATGAACTCAAAATAGTTGGTCAATAAAGATATTACTGAAGAATACTTCAGCCCAGTCTAATAATGATTGCACCACTCCAATTTGTCTTGTGGCTCTCTGTTATGTAGAAACAAATCTATCCATCCTATAAGAGCAGGATGAATATTCAACAAAGCCATTTTCTGTACCAATAAGGAAAAGTCAATCATATGAAAGGCTTTGCTGTAGTCAATTAAAGCCACATGGGTTGACTTTCCAGCTTCAAATGTCGTTTGGAACTCATACATAAGTTTTACCAGATGTGTGTACATAGTAGAACTACCTCTGCAACAGCCAAATTTGTTGGGATGTATTTTGGCCATTAACACTGGGAATAAATGTAATTATACATAAAACCCTCAATTGCCTTGCTAAAAATAGATGAAAGGGAGACAGAGACTGGTCATCAGTTTTCAGCAAAATCATTCACTTGTTTTTCTTGGGTGTCTGTATCACCTTGAACTAATGTCATCCAATTAGCAATTTATGTTCCGACATGGCTGAGTTTGCCCTTAAAGAGCTAGTGGATTGGATTAACTGATTTCCATTGTTATTTATTTCTTAGTACATATTCTAGGTTGTTAGATTTATATGCGGGTGTGAGGTAGAGTGTTGATATTTTGTTTCTTTATTTTTGCAGATGTCCTGTGGATAACCTATTATCAGGACACACAGTGCCATTCTTTGAAATGCAGACCATCCTAGGGGGACTGTTGCAGCTCTGGTTATGTGGAGCAGTTCATCAGTGTAACACTGCCTTGTTGCTGTGAGCTTGTTTACTAGCTGGAATTTAACTATATTAAGCTGACAAACATCTGGTGCCTTTCATAGCTTGTAAGCATGTGCCAAATTAGTGTATTAAAGGCTGACTCTGTATTTTAAACTGTAACCATGTTTGTCTTTTTTTCTTCCAGATGGTCTGGGTGTTTTTTTTTTGATTTTTCTGTGTGCCACTCCAATCCAGAGCAAGGACAATGTTTACAGTACATGCTCATAGTCACTAGCCTCATGTTATGCTGTTTTGAAGAATAATTATAAAATTCACAATGTGGTCTTAAAAGCACATAATCTTATCTACATAACTGGTAAAATAAGTGCATTGTCTTGTGCTGGAGTGCTATTCGGAGACATTGACAAGTATGACTCCTCTCTTGTTTGGAATATAAATGAACCTCGGTCACAACACTCATCATTCCCAGGTGTACATTAATAATTTTGGAAACTGGATGAGTGACTTGGCATTAACATGTGAAATAGATATTATTTTTTTTTGGGGTGGGGTTTATGTTGAGCACAGCACATTAGTTTTATATCCTTCTTAAACACTGAATTGTTGGAACAGTTACAGACTGGTCTATAACTCAAGCTGTGTCTCTGTTCCCTTTTCCTTCCACTTGTAATAGAGTGGATCCAGTCTTTGAAAAAGTACCCCCCCAACATGGTTATATAGTAATCCTTACCTCTCCATCCCCATCACACCAGCTAGCTGCCTCTGATAATGTCAGCTATGATCTTGTCTGGCATCCATTCATAGCTGAGATCAGCAGTAATGAACTGCAACAAGCCGCCCAGCAAAAAATAGAAACAAATAGTTTTTAATTTATTTATGTGTATGTCTGGTTAAAAAAATACAGGTTCACACAACAGTGCAAGAGAAGGGACATGCAAGACTGTTAGACATTACAATTTTGTGATGTGACACTCAATGGGTCAAGGCATGGTTGGCAAGAGTGAAAGTGTTCCAAATCACATGTACTCAACTGTCGGTTACCCCTCCAAAAGCGACATTTTGCCAGCAAGGTCTCCCACAGTGACTACAGTGCCTAGCCATGGTGGGACACCCGCTAGAACTGGGCACTGTCTGTCGGGGGTCCTGCACCCCCTATCAGCTCTGACTGGAGTTGAAAATCCTTAAGTGGGGTGGTGTGGGGGGCACAGTCCCCCATGTGGGGGATTCGGGGGCAAAGCCCCCCCCCAAGAAAACAAAGATCCAAATAGTGAACTGGCAGCTGACTGCAGAATACGATTGACCTGCCGATGTCGCTGATGGGGCGTTCGTATCTCTTCTTGCCTTACAGGAAGCATATAAGTGTGTGTGCATGTGTGTATGTTCTATACATATGTTCTTCTTTGGCTTTCTTCCCTAAGATACCTTTGGTCTATAGGGACCTTCCCCCAAGGCCCCCTATAAATGGAACTCCTCAAGAGGGTTCCTGTGTGTTCACAGCAATTCAAAAGAGTGGTAGTCCTTATAGCAGGGACAGAGTGCATATATCAAATATGTGCTGCACAAGATTCAAATATCCTACGTTTCAGCAGCTGTACTGATCTCGTTAACTACTTCAGTATAAACATACTCAGCTCCTGCCATCTATGTTTTAGTTTCTATCATTCTATTATCAATTGTTCTAGTTTCAGTCATTCCAATCTTATCAGTTGCCTAAGAATTCCCACATTAAAAGCTCAAGGTTCTATTGAATCTAATTTGTTTTGTTTACCCCTATTATTGGTCTACTAAATACTTCAGATAATATAGCACTTATTTCAGAGCCTTTCAAAATGTATCCATTCAACCTCAGTTGACCTCATAGTTGTTTTTATGACAGGTACAAGAGACCAGTATGGTTCTTGAAAAGAATTAGAGAAGCAATGCGAGCCAAGAAAAAGGCTTTCATCAGATACAAAGAAAAGTGGAGGGGGGGAGGAGGAGGAATGAGGAGAGTACCAAATAAAAACTAGGACAGCAAAGAGGGCAGTCAGGGAGGCAAAGGCAGGAATGAAGCTGCATATTACAATAGGGCTCAAGGGTGGGGGAAAGAAATTCTTCAGCTATATTAAGGAAAAAAGAAAGCAGGGAGGGGGAATTTTTTGCTTACAAGAAGCAAGAGAGTACTAGAGGAAGATGAACAAAAATCAGCCATCTTTAAATAGCCAGTATTTACCAGAAAAAAGATCCATAAGGGGATTGAAGCCTTAAAGGTAGATAAAGTCCCAGAGTCGGGTGGGCTATATCCAAGGGTGCTCATGGAATTGGCTATGGAACTGGTTGAAGTCCTAGTGGGCTATTCAATAACTCAGTTCAGACATGGGTACTTCCAAAAGACTGGAGGATAGTGGGCATAGTCCCACTACACAAGTGGGGATGGAGCAAGGAGCAACCCAGGAATTATAGACCTGTCGGTCTTACCTCTGTAGTGAGTAAAGTGATGGAGTCATTGATCAAAGAGGGTCTTATTGACTACAAAGAAAGCAACAGTCTAGGACAGTAGGCAGTATGATTTTTAGGAAGGCAGCTCTTGTAAAACCAACCTCATAGCTTTCTTTGAGTGGATAACAAAAGTAGTAGATAAGGGCCATGCTGTAGATTTACTCTACTTCAAGTTTAGCAAGGTTTTCAACTCAGTGCCACAGAGAAGATTGCTGAAAAAGCTGGAGGACCTGCACACAACTAGGGGCATAGTTAGATGGGTAAGAAACTGGTTGAAGGAGAGACAGACAAGGGTGATGGTAAATGAGATCAAGTCAGAAGAGAGGGGTGAAATCACAGGACAGAGTACAGGATGCAAGGGGTTAAACCGAGCACTACGGCAGAAGAACAGAACCTGGGAGTCATCATTAGTGACTCCCTTAAACAAACAATCCTGTGTTACATGGCTTGTAGTAAGTCAAATAAGATGCTGCGGTGTATCAGAAGTGGTACTGACAGCAGGAAAAAGGAGGTACTACTATCTCTATGTAGGTCAGTGGTGAGGCTGTACTTGGAATACTGTGCTCAATTCTAGTGTTCTTACCTAAAGAAGGACAGGGACAGGCCAGAGACAGTGCAACACAGAGTGACCAAGATGGTTCAGCACCAACAGGGCAGATCTCAAGAAGATTGTCTCATGGCAGTGAACATTTACTCACTGGAAACCAGGCAAGAGAAAGGGGACATGTTAGAAACCTTCAAGTTCCTAAAGGGAATAAAGAAGGTGAACTGCCATGAACCATTTAGCAGGAGTACAGAGTCAGGAACCCAAGTTCACAAGTGGAAATTGATTGGGGAAGAATGTAAGGAAGTTCTATTTTACAGAAATGGAGATGAAACCATGGAACATTCTGCCAATGGAGGTGGTGGGTGCCAAAACCATAAATGGTTTCAGGCATGGCTAGGAAATATTGAAGTGTTGGGGGATCACGCTGGTTGGTAGCAGTATGGAGGAGAACAGGTGGTGGAACAGAAGGATAAAATCCAGTATGGACTATAGGTCTGATAGAGAGGGAACTATGGGCAGACTAGATGGATCTTCAGTCTTTTTTCTGCCATTATTGTCTATGTTTCTACATTAACATCTCCTGTCATGATAAGCACTATGTTGTCATAAACAACAGCACTCCGAAGTCAGTTGATGATGATAAATGCGTTTTATGTAGATTTCCTGGATAGCCTACAAAGATTTGTTTTAAATTGTTGCTACTTAAAAGCATTATGTAAACAATTTTGCCAAATTGTAATGTTACATTAACAGTTTGACATTTTTACAGATGCAGCAGGCAGAGCCCTGCAGGAATTTTACTAATACAGTAGAGAGAGGGAACTCTCAAGATTTCTAACAGACTTCATACAATTGCAGTTTTTTTAGAATTATTACGCTAGAGCAGTTTGGCTTTGGTGTCTCCCTGCCCTGCACTATTTTGGTTGCATTGACTCCTGTCCCATTACATGTGGGATAGTCCCATTTGTTGCACTCCCATCCCATCACCCATATCAAGTATCAGTGGGACATCATATGTCCCACTTTTGCAGAGGCAGATAAACAGGTTTGGAGCTGCACTACTTAACTTTTTTCAGCTCGGGCTGTCAGCTCACACAGTCACACAGCTCAGCCTGATAAACTAGCAGCATTCCCTGTAACTGATACCAGATCCATTACCCCCCACACACATTGTGGCCTTCCCCTGACTGGAGAGTTTATTGCCTGTTTTATTACCCAAAGGTATTTTAATTATCTAAAGTAGTGACATCACCCTGCCCCATGAATGATGATCTGTACATACACATAGAGACAGCAGCAGTGGAATTGAATAGGTCAGATGATAGTGGAGCTTCTAGTAGGTAGCAAGAATCTTTATTTTTATACAGGAATATTGTTGGTACATAGTCACACCATTAGGACTGTGGTCCTATTTTCAAGGTGGTTCTGTTTTAAAGATCAATTTCAAAATACATTTGCACAATTTTAAGACAATACAACAAATATCAATATTAAAAAAAATTGAATTATAAAAATATGGAACATAAAAGCACAAGACAGACACTGAAAATTTCTCGACATATACAATCTAAGGATACATGTACATATGAAGTCCAACATTATTGGACAATTTAACTATATTGTAACTGTTTTGGCTACATTTGTGGTTTCAGAAATTGTAGTCCTTTATCCATTACACATGCTTCTACATGATCATTCCTTTTTCAGTAGTGTAACAAATCCTTTTGAAGATTTAGCTATTGTTTTAACTTGTTCACTGATCTTTGTCCATATATTTAATGCCCATAAGAAATGTACATCTCACCAAACTTATTTTTAGTTCTGGGTATTCTTAGATCCCTAGTACTTTTATTTCTTAAGCTATGCCTTTGTTCAACATTCTCTAACTTCTCCAGCAAGTATAGAGGTTTAGATTCATTTATAACCTTGTACAATTGATTTGCCCATATTATCCTCCTTTTTTTGTTCAAGTGGTGGCCAATTTAATGCTTCATAAAGTTTAAAGTGGTGCATTTTATAATTGCTACGAAGGACAAAGCAGGCCATTTGATTGTACAGAAGGTCAACTTTTTTAAGATGAATTTTACTAATGAGATTGTGGACATGACTTCCGTAGTCCAAAACTGGTACTAGTAATTGATTTACAATATTCTTCTGCATGTGTTCATTTGTACAAAAACTAGAATGTCTGAAAGCACCCAAAAGTTTTCAGTCATTTTAGTACTGTAATATGGTATTCAAAATTTAGGTTTGGATTTACCCAAACTCCAAGATATTTATATTCTGTTACCTGTTCAAGAGTTTCACCATTAGTTGTTTTAATCTCAATTTTGAGATGTTTTGACTCGTTTTTAGAAAAATTTTCATTAAACAGCATGGTCTTGGATTGTTTACTATTTAAGACTAACCTGGAATCCCCAAACCAGGTATAGCATATTTTCAGTCTGTTTGCAATTTTTGCATCATTTGGTCTTTAGTTGAATCTATGGCCACCATTATAGTATGATCTGCATATAATCGTGCTTTAGTATTATGAATGACATCCATGACTTACAAACATACGAACATATGAAATTGGCAGCATAAACAGGCTTCATGGTCTATTGAGTCTGCTCAAGTGTGCAGCTAGTCCCTCTTCATGCAGCTTCCCCTCCAGCCCCCTTCCCATATCCCTTCCCTGTCCCCTGTCCCAATCCCTTTTGAAACTGCCCCCATCTTACAGGACACTATCTCATCTGGTAAGGTATTCCATTTGTCCAACACTCTTTCTGTGAAAAAATGTCTCCTCATCTCCCTCCTGAATCCCCCCCTCCAGTCTCAGTCCATGCCTCTCAGGTCCCTTCCCTTCTTATCTGAAAAATCCCTTTTGTGTTGGTCTTGTTTATCCTTGTTGGTTGGTCTGATCACCACTCCATAAGGTTCAATTTCTTTGCTCCCCCTTATAGACCTATCCCTGTGGAGATGGCCCAATACTGCCCTTTGTGGGGTGTGACCCCAGATGGTCTTCTGGCAGAATTGGATCTGTCAGGTTACCAGGTACATGCAAGGATCCTGCAAACCTTCTACAAGCCTATAATCGGGTTGTGATGGGGCTCTGGATGCCTTGGCTCATGTCTGCATTTGCCATCTCACCCTCACCCTTGGTCACAGTGTTTGTTTTTTTCTGGTTTTTTTTGGTTGTTTAACCAGGAGTAGCACACTAAGCTGAAAGCTTTTTTACAGGTGCAACCTGGAAGCACAGGGAAGTTAAGTGACTTGCTCAGGGTCACACAGTATGCAAGTGGAAGCTGTGGGATTCAAACCCAGGTCTGGTCTGCTGGATGTCACCAGATTTGCAGCTCAGATCCTTAAACCACTGCACTATACTGATGGGGCCTTGAGGGAGTTGAGGTGAATTGGACGAATGTTAGAACGTAGCTGGCAGAAAACCGGCCTGGATGCCTACAAACTTAGACTGATGGGACATTTTAGGGAATATCACTTGGCAATCACCCATAAGAAGGCAGAATTCCTGTCCAGGGAGATTGCTGCAGCTCATAATCGACCAGCTCTGCTTTTCTGAACTGTGGACAGACTGTGCAATCCAGCCTGTCTACAAGTTCAGAGAGCATTTTCTTATGGAAAGTGTGAGGGGTTTGCTCAATTCTTTGCTGATAAGGTTGCTGGCATCAGGTCAGAGATCCGTTCAGATCGCTCTTTGGAGGGGGATGGTGGTTGACTGAATGTTGCGACACCTCGGCTTTGCTGGATGAAGTTCGATCAGCTAGGGATCAATGATGTCATGTGGATTCTCAAGGGTATGCACCCAACCAGTTGTAGTTTGGATATGAGCCCTACTCGCTTTTTATTAGGCTGTACTGATGGCATCAACCTGGTCCTTTCGAAGATAGTCTGGTGTTCACTTGAGATGGGTGAATTTTCCTGCTCCCTAAAGGAAACAGTGGTGACTCCCCTTCTCAAGAAATCTTCACTTGACCCAAACTGCCCCACCAACTACCATCCAATCTCTAATCTTCCCTTTGTGAGGAAGGTTATTGAGAAGGTTGTGGTGCTACAGTTAGACAGCCATTTTACCATTCATGACATCTATGACTCTTTCCAGTCCAGTTTTCATAAAAGGCATAGTACTGAGTCTGCTCTGGTTGGGCGCTCAATGATCTCCTGATTGAGAGAGACCAGAGATCCTGCACCATCTTGGTATTTTTTTGATCTCTCTTCAGTCTTTGACACCACAGACCACGGGGTGCTGCTGGATCGCCTGCATGCTATCTGTGACCTGTCTGGCACAATCCTTAGGTGGTTCCATTCATTTCTCACTTGTGGATCACAGAGGGAGATCTCGGGAGTTTATTCCTCTGAGGTATTCCATTTGTCTTGTGGGGTGCTGCATGGGTTTGTGCTGTCCCCCATGTTGCTCACGGTGTATATCCTCCCATTAGGAGACATTGTGATACGGTATGGGCTAAGATTTCACTGTTATGCAGATGATACGCAGCTCTACCTGTCCTTTGCATCCAACCAGGACAGTGTGCTTTCAGTCTTTAATAACTGCCTAGCAGAAATACAGGACTGGATGAATATCAGCTGGTTGAAACTTAATTCTGACATGTCTGAAGTGCTGGTGGTGGATCCTGGTTGCCAGATGGAGGGGCTAGGGACTGGGTGTCCCTCAGGCCTTTGGCTCGGAGGGTCCCAGTTACCAACCTCTGAATGGGTGTGAAAACTGGGGGTATTTCTTGATGACAGTTTGACTGCCGCAGTTAAGTCCTCTTTTTTCCATCTGCGGAATATCACCCAGATTAAGCACCTAGTTCTGTCCAGTGACTTGCCAACTCTGATTCACATCTTTGTGACTTCATGCCTTGACTATTGTAACTCTCTTTACCTAGGGCTTCTGGGGGTTGATATCCACCACCAGCAGCTGGTGCAGAATGCTGCAGCAAGGTTGCTACCTGGATCATCTCGATCCAGTCATATTACACCTGTGCTGCTAGAATTGCACTGGCTGCCAGTTCAGTGGTGGATCACCTTCAAGGTCAGTTTGCTGACCTATAAAGCCCTACACAGACTGGGACTGAGTTACTTGCAAGATCTCCTGCATCCTTACTGTCCCTTCCAGCTGCTCCGCTTGACCGGTGAGGGATTTTCTGGAGATTCCCAGGGTACGACTAAAAACATCTGGAGCTACGGCATTTTCATTTGTGGCCCCCATCCTGTGGAATCCTCTGCCTTGTCGGGTACGGGAGTGCCTAACAATGGAAAGTTTTAAGTCTGCCCTTAAGACCAATTTATTTCAGCTGGCATTTGGCTCTGTTTTCTAATTAACTGTTTTATATGATTATTATGATTCATTGAATTACTGAACAATATTTTTAATGTGGTTTTAATTGTTTTATTGTGAAGCGCTCTGATACACTGTGAAGAGCGCTGTATAAATAAAGTTTATCACTATTATTAATATCCCCTTCAGATACTTAAAGGTCTCAATCACATCCCCCATCCTTCCTCTCCTCCAGTGAGTACATATTCATCGATCCCAGCCTGTCCTCCCTGGATCATCTTTGTGGCTCTTCAATGCACCCCCTCCAACAATCTGATGTCCTTCTTCAGGAATGGGCACCAGTACTGCATGCAGTACTCCAGGTGGGGGCTGACCAATGGCCTATACAGGGGCAGGATAACCTCACTTCTTCTGGAGGAGATCCCTCTTGCAATACTCCCCAGCATTATGTTGGCTTTTGCTGCCACCTTCCTGCACTGAGCAGAGTTGTTCATGCTCCCTGAAATTATCACTCCTAGGTCCTTTTCCTCTGTGACGCTCCCAAACTGTGCCCCATTTAAATGATAATCTCTCCCCTGGTTCCTGGCTCTGAAGTGCAGAACCTTGCACTTCTTGGCACTGAACCCCAACTGTCAAGTTTCCACCCACTCCTCCAGCTTAGTCAGGTCCCCCTGCAACCCCTTCTACCCATCAGCGTCATCAGCCACAGCTCCCATCCTGGTATCATCTGTGAGCAGGCTGATCTTGCTCTGGATCCTGTATGAGATATCTGCAATAAAAATCCCAAACAGCACCGTTCCCAGTCCCGATCCCGATGATGAGAGGTCTCCCTGCACCACTACCCTTTGCTACCTTCCCTTTAGCCAATTTGTGATTGATTTCACCATTTTTGGTCCCACCCCACATATTCCAGTATCCCCCTCAAAACCTCCCATGCAGCACTGAATCAAAGAGCTTGCTGAAGTCCAAATACAGTACATCCACTGCATGGCCCTTGCCCAGTTCTTCCATCAACCAGTCATAGTACTCTACAAGGTGTGTCAGACAGGATCTGCCCACTATAAATCCATGCTGTTGACCATCCTGGAGACCGTTTTGCTCTAAGAAGCTCACTGGCCTCTCTCTTAGTATGGTCTTCATGAGCTTTCCCATGATCCATGTGAGGCTCAGTGGCCTATAGTTTTATGGTTTATCCTTTGGGCCACTTCTGTGGATGGGCACCATAAGGCCATTCTCCAGTCCTGCGGTACACATCCCGTGTCCAGGGAGGTATTGAATAGGTTGGCCAGTGTACCCGCCAGGACCTCTGCCAACTCCCTTAGTACACTAGGGTCAACGCCATCAGGTTCAGGTGCTTTATCCACCCTTAATGCCCTCAACCCATCTAGTACCCTGCTCTCTGTAATCCCTACATATGTTATCCCCTCCCCCCACCTACCCCCACCTGGGATATCATCCCTCTTCTCTTTCGTGAATACAGAGCAGAAGTATTCATTCAGTGCCTCTGCCTGCTCTGCTCCTTTCTCCACCCACCCCCATTCTTCTTAATCCTCACCAGCTGATCCTTGCTCTTTCTTCTCTCTCTTTCTCTCTCTGATGTAGCAGAAGAAGTCTTTTTCTCCACTTTTGATTCCCTGCATCAGTCACAGCTTGCTGGATGCCTTGGCCACCCTGATCAGTCTGGTAACCTCCCTGGATGTCTCCATGTATGTATCCTTATCTTCACCCCTTCCCTGTTTCCTGCACTTTTGAGATACTGCCTTCTTGGCCTTCACACCTTCCATAACCTCCTGTGTCAGCCAACTGGGTTTCTTTTCCCTTCCCTTCTTGCTTTTCTTCCTAGTGTAAGACTCCATTTCCTCCGTCAGCCCTTCCTTTATGATGTCCCATTTCTGGTCTGCATCCATGACTTGATTTATATAGATTAAAAATAATGTAGATCCCAATATCGATCCTTGTGGGGCACCTCTTACAACTGTCATTGTATCTGAATATTCATTTCCTACTGTGACTGCTTTCTGTCAGTCAAATAAGACCCAAACCAGTCAGTGACTTCTTCAGAAACACCGATTTCCAATAACTGGTCTCTCAAAAAACAATGATCTACCGTATCAAATGCCTTTGATAAATCCACAACCACTGTACCCACTGCCCAATTGTCCTCCAATGATGAGGCAATAATATTGATCAGTTCAGTGAGCATGGTGTCCATGGAAAACCCCTTTCTGAAGCCCAACTGATATTTGGTTTTTGTACTAATCTTTTAAATATTTTTGAGACTACCAATAATAATGCCATTGGACAATAGTTACATGACTCAGTGGTCGGCCCCCTTTATATATAGGAATAATTTTTGCTATTTTCCACATTGATGGGTGTTTACCCTCCCTTAGACTCCAATTAAACAGTTTGGTTAAAGTTGGAACAATATAATCCACTGCATCTTTTAAAAATCTTGCCTCAATTGAGTTCATAGGATTTCTTAATCTTTAGTTTTTTTTTATTTCAGTTTTTACTTCCTTAAATGAAATCTTTTTAAACCTAAACCTAGGAATTTTGCCTTGCCATGTTCCCTTATTTCTACTCTAGTTTAGTTGTTCCATCTGCTTTAGTCTAGGAGTATCAATATCAGGGAGATTTACAAAATAGTGGTTTAGGATATTTACTAAGACCCTACTATCCTGCAAGACTCCATTCCTTTTGATTTGTAGTGGGGGGGAGGTTATGTTTACCAATGATTCAAGCGATTTTATTAATGACTAATGCTAAGATGTGTCTGACGTTTCTGCAATTTTTTACTATAATAATCTCTTTTTGCTATTTTAATCTTGAAGTTATTTCTCGCTCTTTTATATGCACTCCAATCTGCTGAGTTTAGTGTTTTGTTGGCAAGCTTCCATAGTCTATAATTAATTTTTATTTCCTTCTTTAGCTTCACTGTAATCCAGAGGAGGTGATTTTTTCTTTTGGGTTACAATAATAAATGGAGCAGATTCAATGCAAATGTCCAAGAACCGAACTATTCAGTTGCTAGATCCAGACTAGGAATAAGAATTAATCTATCCCATTTTTCTTCTGATACTTTTTTTCAAAGGTGTCCCTATTGTACTTTTTATATGTCTTTCGCTTTTTACTAATTTCCCTTGACCTTATTTTGTTTTTATCTTGTGGACCCCAACTGTAGACCACAAAGTAAAGAACTGTGACCCCTCAACATAGGTCTGTTAACAAATACATTTGAGACTACAATTTCTGGGGGAAAAAAATCAAGCCCAAGATATTTCCAGAACTTTCTGACAAAGTTTTTCTACTTATTTTGGAGACTACCTGGGTTACGTTTAACTATAAAACTCTGTTCAAGGCTCTTGCCTCTCTGGTGACCATATGAAGCATTAAAGTCTCCTATTACAAGCAATTATTTTCCTTATTCAGAGTTTATTTAAAATCTGAGCAAGTCCATCAAGAACTGTAACTTTAGTTTTTGGTGGCGCATAAACAACCTCCACTGTTAAGGACAGGCTTTGAAAAGTAATAATTTGGCATTCAATTAATTTGATATGTCCTTCATACATAATTTTTTCAGCTCCCATGTACCATTTAGAATATAATAGTACTCCACCCCGTCTGCCTTCCCTATCCAGACGGAAGGTAAAGTAGCCATGCAGATCGATTTTCTTAGTATTCTTTTATTTAACCATGTTGCCGTGAGTGCAATTAAATTGCGATCTTCTTATACAACCCATACTTTTAAATTGTCTATTTTATGCTTTATGCTTCCACCATTGTTGTATAAAATTTTTAATTTTACATATTCAGTAGAGCCTTTATTTAATTCCACATCTCCACTTAAAACCAATGTTAAAAGAAGGAGGAGATCAGCACCTCCAGCTGCTTTGTGTCTCACCAAGATAATCTTTGAACAACTGTATATTTGTTTTCGTATTAAGGAAAAATAATTTCTCCTTTTTGTGATATTGTATAAATTAAACCCCATATTTTTAGGTTCCAAATCATTTAGTACTGCACTGGTCCAAATTGGCACATTTTTGTTTTCTTGGTAGAGACAACCTACAGCAGGCTGGTGCTAATCACAGCCACAGTGATTAATAAGGAAAATAGAAACAGTGATTTCATGATTTCACAGAGCAATATAAAACAGTTAAAGATATATACCTTTGGAGACTAAAACTACAGTATATGTTGAGACAATAACAAGACTATATAATGCCAAGTATAATCCCTCTAATAAATTATTTTCCTGTCTATTATAGATAAAAATTGTTACAATAGCATTAAATACAATACAAATATGTGTACACAAGCATTTGAGACTTGCTGAACACCTACAGTCTGTACTTCATAAAGCTGTGTTTTTCTACTGAGTGGCACTCACGCCACTCATGCTGACACCTAACTCATGCTAGTGCGTGGCGCTGGCTTTTGAAATGAACCAGTCTGCCCCCTGGTGATGTCAGCTCAGCTGCTGGCTCCCCCAAGCCCCCTCACACCAATCTTTCACAGTCCTGGCAGCAAAAAGCTGCTAAAGATGAAAATGCAGGCAGGTTCTGGTTTCCTGGATAAGTGCTGGAGTCCAGGAGTGCAGACAGCAGTGTAGATGGCAGCTGAAGATGAAAAGCAGATCTGGCTCTCAGTAGGCAGTGCAGGCTTTTGAAATCAACCAGCCCACTCCTCCTGGTGATGTCAGCTCAGCTGCTGGCTCCCCTGACCCCCTCATACAGAGCTTCCACAGTCCTGGCAGCAAAAAGATGAAAATGCAGGCAGGTTCTGGTTTCCTGGACAGGTGCTGGAATCCAGGAGTGCAGGCAGTAGTGTAGATGGCAGCTGAAGATGAAAAGCAGATCTGGCTCTCAACGGGTAGCACAGGCTTTTGAAGTCGACCAGCCCACCCCCCTGGTGATGTCAACTCAGCTGTCTGCTCCCTCAAGCCCTCTCACACCAAGCTTTCACAGTCCTGGCAGCAAAAAAGTGCTCTCTCAGTATTTAATAACTGTCTAGTCAAAATCCAAGACTGGATGAATTCGAGCTGGTTGAAACTGAACACAGGAAATACTGAGGCTATGGTGATGGACGCAGGTCACAAGATAGAGAGGTTGAAGATGGATCGGCCCTCTGGGATATATATGGAGGGTAAGCAGCTCCTTACCTCTGAATGGGTGCTGACCTTGGAGTCATGCTTGATGATGGGCTAACCCTCCTTCATCAGGTGTCAGCAGTCATCAAATCAGCCTTCTACCATCTGCAAAATATTGCCAGGGTCAAGCACCTTGTTCCATCCGGTGACCTGCCGGTATTGGTCCATGTCTTTGTGACCTCTCGGCTTGACTACTGCAAGTCCCTTTATCTAGGGGCTTCCTGGGGTTGATATCCACTGCTTGCAGCTAGTGCAGAATGTTGATGCTCATCTATTGACAGGGGTACCTAGGAGTTTGCATATTACCCCTGTGCTGTGAGATCTGCACTGGCTGCCAATTCAGTGGTGGATCACTTTTAAGGTAGGCTTGTTGACCTGCAAAGTCCTGCACAGTCTTGGTCCTGACTATTTGAAAGATCTCCTGATTCCTTACAGCCCTGTACAACAGCTCCACTCAGCTGACGAGGGGTTGCTGGAGATTCTGAGGGTTATTCTGAAGTCCTCTGGGGCCCGTGCTTTTGTTTTTGTGGCCCCTACCCTCTGGAATTCTCTGCCCCATCAGCTCTGGGAGTGTACAACTGTTGGGGGCTTTAAGCAGGCACTGAAAACTTTTTTGTGGACACTGGCATTCCCAGAAATATAATGGATTTTACTGTTTTTTATTTATTGTAATATTTGATGATCATGCTTCTTAATGTAAGGTGCCTTGATACTTGAAAGGTGCCTTATAAATAAAGATGATTATTATTATTATTATTATTATTATAAAAAGCTGCTAAAGATGACAATGCAGGCAAGTTCTGGTTTCCTGGACAGGTGCTGGAGTCCAGGAGTGCAGACAATGGTGTAGATGGCAGCTGAAGATAAAAAGTGGATCGGTGTATGGCAGGGAATGGGGGTGTACATAAAAAGGGAGACCTCCCTACACAGTTTGGAATGCCCAAGAACTACGGTATGCTGCAATCTATTGTACTTTTAAGACAATCTGGATGTATCTTTAAAAATATATTTATTCAAAGCATCAAAGCATTTCAATGGGGAAAACAACTAGTGAGCTGACTACCAGATCATTGTAATGGGGTCCAAGCAATAGGGTAGTGGACTACACAAGGTTACCCAAAAATGATACAAATGCCTCCTGAATTTTATGAGCATGCTATCAAAATTGCTGAATGGGACTTTCTTTTTGACTATATGTATAGCAGTCAAGTGAAATGCTTAGATTGTTCATGGTGAAGGAGACGGTCTTTCCTTCAAATGGCAAACAGAACTTTTAGTGCATACAGAAGCTGCATTAAATTCCTGATTTGAAATCCTGTTTGTGATTACAGTTAGTCATTACACTTGAGGAACTATTAAACAAACCTCATAAGTAGCAAAATATTGTTAGAATGTGTGTAGCAGTAGTGGTCTTTGATAAACTGCTGTATATATACCGTGTTCGAGAAGTGTGACACAGTTTATTGGACCAACGTAATAGAGACCGTACATAGCATTCTAGCTTTCAGGACAATAATCCCAGGCACCTGATGCAAGCATCTTTGTGGTCTCAAATCTTGTGCACTGTAGCATGCCTGTGGTGTAGTGGTTAGAGCACTGACTTGGGGGTCATGGACCGGGAAATTGCAGGTTCAAACCCTACTAGAGCAAAACATTCACTCTGTGACCTTGGGCAAATCTCTCAACCTCTTTGTGCTCCAGTCCACACAGTACATGGGTAGCAGCAAGACCCTATTGGATAAATAAATCATAAACAAACACCCCCCTCTATACAGTACAATTTGTTATAGCCATATTGGGAGGCATCCAATGGTGCATGACAGAATGACACTGGACACTGTAGACAGAAGCCGAATATAGTCATTTGAAAGGTATGAAATCTGAGAATTTGAATTATCATTGGTTATAAAAAGAGGTAGAGCTAGGGGAGGGGTTTGGGGTGTGGTTTATTGTCATGTTTTCACCTCATCCAAAGGTGGAAACCCTATATTTTGACAGAAATTGTTTGATTGATTCATAAATCTCTTCTACATGGAGCATACTCATGCCAGCTTAAATTACAATCAGTGGGTGCACTCAGTGTATTAACAGCTGTGATTTGTTATCAGTTCAGGAGACAGATCTGCAAGAGTTAATGAGAGTGTGTGTGTGTGTGTGTGTGTGTGTGTGTGTGTGTGTGTGTGTGCCTGTGCCACTCTGTTGACCCTTTTCTGGTACATTAACCTTTTCTTAGTCAGTTTGCAAGTGGCTGTAATGCTATATGTTAGCAGTGCACAGTTCAAAACATGAAGCAGTGCATGTGTGTTACCACGTATGTATGACACTTTGTTCAAGTTGCCTCCAGGATACCCTTGTGTCTATTCCACTCCTTCTTAAGTTCTGTGACTGTTTTAGCTCCAGCCACCCCCTCTGGTAGGCTATTCCAGGCATCCACCCTCTCCATGAAAAAATATTTCTCACATTTCCCCTGAGCCTCCCCCCAACTTCATTGTGTGCCCCCTTGACATGAAGCATTTCTTATTTTGAAGGATGCCTCCTTCCTGTACTCTGTTTATACCGGTGATGTATTTGTATGTCTCGATCATGCCTCCTTACCTCTAGGGAATACATATTTAACTCTGTTTGTCTTTTCTCATTGGTCTTATCCTGCAGGCCCTGCTCCATTTTAGTTACTCTCCACTGCACCACCTCTACCCTGTCTATATTCTTTCTCAGTTGGGGCTTCCAGAACTGGACACGGTATTCCAGGTGCGGTCCCATGAGTGTTATACACAGGGGCAAGATGACCTCCCTCTTTCTACTTGTGATACCCTTCCCTGTGCATCCAAGCATCTGGCTAGCCTTTCCAGCCACCTTATTGCACTGCCTAGTTTCCTTAGATCCTCCAAGATGATAACTCCCAGGTCCCTTTCCTACTTCATGACTTTCGGTAGCTCCCCACCTAGTTCTTACTTTGTCCCTGGGTTCTTGTGCCCTATGTGCATGATCCTGCGCTTTGCACTGAATACCAGCTGCCATTCTTCTGCTCATTTTTCCCAGTTTGTTAAGGTCTTCCCTCATTCTTTCAGCATCCACTGGCATGTCCACCCTATTGAATACCTTTGTATCATCTGTGAAGTGGCTTACCTTTCCCTCCAGTCCCTCTGCAATGTCTCCAATAATGACATTGAAGAGGACCTGCCACAACACTGATCCCTGCAGCACCCTGCTCATCACCTCTACCTCACCAGAGTGCTCCCTGTTTACCACAACCCTCTGACTCCGGCCATTCAGCCAGTTCTCCACCCACAGAACTATTTTAGGATCCACCCCTAGGCTGTGCAGTTTATTAATCAGCCTTCTATGGGGGACAATGTTGAAGGCCTTTCTGAAGTCCAGATAGGCCACATCAAACACACCTCCCTGGTCTATTACCAGTCATGCCATAGATTAGTACAATGAGTTATTGCGAAACACAGTGCTTATCCAAAATGCAGTAAAAGTTAGGGTTTGATGTATACAGCAAGTAAATAAATGACATACAAGGCAGTGTATGTGTGTTAGTGTATGTGGCAATGCTCTGTGTGTGTAGACAGTGCACTGCTATGTTATACTGGAATATATATGCATATATGTGTATATGTATTAGTCAGTGAGTCCGTATCACAACAACTAGAAAGTACAGTTAGATGGCTCAGTGGTTAGTGCAAAAAATGCTAGTCTATATTCCCCCACTATCTAGATCAGTTTCAGTCTCATGCATATCATTGCTGATTTAAATGAGATGTCTAGTGACAACTTTACCCACCCTCTGATGTCCCACGGAGCCTGCTAATATGAAAACAGTCCCTTGATGTATTTTTTTTATCAGTAAAAATGTGTGTAGACAGTGCATTGCTGTGTTATACTGGAATATATATGAATATATGTGCATAGGTATTAGTCAGTGTGTGTGTATCACAACAATTATAAAGTGCAGTTAGGTGGCTCAGTGGTTAGTGCAACAATTGCTAGTCTACATTACCTCACTATCTAGATCAGTTTCAGCCTTATGCATGTCATTGCTGATTTAAATGAGGTGTCTAGTGGCAACCCACCCACCCACTGATGTCCCTCAGAACCTGAAGAGAAGAACATGTTCCCTCAATGTCTTTTTCTAATCTGTAAAAAAAGGTCCATCACTGATGCGACCCCACACCCCCAGTCTGACCTCCTGCTGAGCACCCGAAATCCCACATCCTCAGATTCCCCCACACACCCTCAATCACCTGAACAGATCCCGGTGTGAATATTCACTATCCCATGGAAGACACATCTTGCTGCTGGAACCAGCGACTGTTGTATGAGAAATAAGGTATGTGCAGCTGAAAATCCATTGGAATACATTAAACTGCACTTACCTTATTACTCATGTAGCAGTCACCCATTCCAGCAGCAAGATTTGTCTTCGATGGGAGAGTGGCTCTTCACACTGGAACCTGTTCGGTAAGTTAGGGTGTGTGGGACGATCTGGGACTGTGGGGTGGGGGGTGCTCAGTGGGAGGTAGAGCTGGGGGTGAGAGTCATAGAGTTCTATAAGTATTGGAGAAAGACTAGTGCATTTTGACTGACGCTAGCCCCAGTGAAGCTGCATGTCCACCATATTACTGGAGGATTGAAGTGCCGGCAGATAGCACTACCCTTCCTGAAACTTTGGTAGCAGCACAAGCACACTGGTCTTACAGCAATCCAATAACACACTGCTGATATGTTTCAGTAAGAAGCACCATTGAAAGCACAAAAATGATGAAGCAGCCGCACATTGCAGTGACAAAAACAGGTATCCTATGATAAGGGCATTCGCTATTGAGCACTTACAAAAATGGTGACTCGATAGCGGTGCCTGTTCACAGGGCTACTGGATGGGGGAACGAATATGGATATAGCGACATCCTGTCACTATATGTATACACGTGTATGGGGGAACGAGCATACCGTGTGATGGGCAGAAGGGGAGGGTGGGTTTGTGAGGTATAGTGCTGCGGTGGGTTACTGAGCTGGCCCTGTGGCATGGTGGGTGGGTGGATGGCAGGCTAGGGTTGCAAGGGTGCTGTGTTTGGTTCTGAGCATGCATTCATTTTGCTGCGCGCCCGGCTTAAAAGTTTTCCCCCTGGTTTTGCACCCACCCAACATGCACCCCCCTGGGATTGAGAATCCTTTAGTGGGGGGGGTTACAGGGGCACAACCCCCCACATAAACAAAAATAACAAGTCCCTGGTGCCCTTTTGCCATGCACCAGGAGTGTACATCGGCGAAATGGATTTTTGCCGATGTACATTCGCCCTAACGGCGATCGCCTTTCTGTGATTTCCATTATCACATAGAACCATAAAAAACAAGGTATACTAATTTTTCCTTTGCTTGTATAAGCAGTTGCTTACTTTGATTGCTGAGAGAACAGTGTGCTGGTGCCGCTACCTAAGTTTCAGGAAGGGTTCCTGCTATCTGCCGGCACCTCAATCCTCCGGTAATATGGCAAACACACAGCTTCACTGGGGCCAGCGTCTGTCCACACTTTAGCCTCTCTCCATTACCTATAGAACTCTATGATGGGAGTAGCATTGCCACCCAATCTGCCCTATTAAACCCTGTCTAGTGTGAGGCTCCATGTCCAAACTGAACTCTGGAGCCCCCCCTTGCCTCCAGGATACCCTTGTGTCTGTCCCACTCCTTCTTAAATTCTGTGACTGTTTTAGCCCCTACTGCCCCCTCTGGTAGTCTATTCCAGGTGTTCACCATCCTCTCCATGCAAAAATATTTTATCATGTTTCCTCTGAGCCTTCCCCCCCGACTTCATTTTGTGCCCCCTTGACTTGCAGCACCTCTTAATTTGGAAAATGCTTCCTTCCTGTACTCTGTTTACATCGGTGTTGCATTTGCATGTCTCAATCATGTCCCCCCCCTTACCTCCGGGGAATACATATTTAACTACTTTAGTCTTTCTTCATAGGTCTTATCCTGCAGGACCTGCACCATTTCAGTAGCCCTCTACTGCACCGCCTCCTGTCTGTGTATGTTCTGTCTCACATGGGGCCTCCAGAACTGAACGCAGTATTCCAGGTTCTGTCTCATGAGCATCTTACAAAGGAGCAAGATAACCTCCCTCTTTCTACTTGTGACACCCCTCTCTATGCATCCAAGCATCTGGCTAACCATTCCAGCCATCTTATCGCACTGCCTAGTTTCTCTTATGTCCTCTGAAATCATAACTCCCAGGTCCCTTTCCTGTTTTGTGGCTGTTAATACTTCCCCACCTAGTTCTTACCTTGTCCATGGGTTCTTGTGCCCTATGTGCATGATCATTTACTTCTTTGCCTTGAATCCCAGCTGTCACACTTTATACCATTTCTCCAGGTTTTTTTTCATCATGTTTATCTCTCCTGTTTGCTCCTGGTGGCCCCCATCTAACCAACCCCCGAGCCCCATCACCAGGTTCTCTGGGACTTACCTTCACCTTTCATCCTCTGCCACAGGACCTGCAGTTGTGCCCAACCACCGGTGTGGAGCCTGCTGGGGAGTCAGTCATCATCCTGCCACTTCAGGGATTTTTTCCTCTGGTTTTTCACCTCAGGCCCACAGGACGTACAATGGACACACTGTCCAAGCTCCACCTCTGCAGAGATGGCCCCAGCATCCTGAACATGAGATCCCTTCCCTTTCTGCGTGGTGGCACACATATGCTGACACCCAGCCACCACTGGGTGTCAGGCAAGCAGCGCGACTTACCAACCCCCCCGAGAAAGGAGAGCTGTCTGCGAATGCTCATCCTTACCCACCTTGCCGAGCCCCGAGTTATCTGAGTCCATTCCCAACCCTGGGTCACTGGTGTGGCAGGAGGTGAGGCATTTGATGCCTCAGCCCTCCACATCACTGGGCCGGCCCTTTCTCCAGTTTTTTAAGGTCTTCCCTCATTCTTTCAACACCCCCTGGAGTGTCCACCTTATTGCATACCTTTGTGTTATCTAAAAAGAGGCATACCTTCCCCTCCAGTCCCTCTGCAATGTCCCCAAAAGAGACATTGAAGAGAACCGGCCCCAACACTGACCCCTGCAGCACCCTACTCATCACCTCTACCTCTCCGGAGTGCTCCCTGTTAACCACAACCCTCTGACTCCTTCCATTCAGCCAGTTCTCAACCCTCAGAACTATTTTAGGATCCACCCCATGGCTGCTCAGTTTGTTAATTAGCCTCTATGGGGGATGGTGTTGAAGGCCATTCTGAAATCCAGGTAGGCCACATCCACTGCACCTCGCTGATCCACTGCCTTAGTTACCCAGTCATGCTGTAGAGCAGTACAATGAGTTAGTGCAAACACAGTGCTTATCCTAAATACAGTAAAAGTTAGGGTTAGATGTACAAAGTAAATAAATGCCATATAAGGCAGTATATGTGTGGCAATGCTGTGTGTGTCTGGACACTGCTATGTTATACTGGAATATATAGTCACACCACTATATTTAGGGATCAGATGTCACTTCTATGTTAAAGTCAACATTTTGTGCATTAATAACTTTGGACCCATTCAACGGATTTGCCTGAAATTTGGTATGTGTGGTGGGGCATGGTTGGTCTCTTGATCTGACAAATTTTGTTTTGGTCAGACTTACGGTCTTTGCACACGAAAACGCTGAAAAATGCAAAATTATCCAGTTTTGCAGGCAGTTTTTAAGATATTGTCCATGGCACTGTGTGACTGTTGTGTGGTGTGCCACTCTGTGACATGGCTTGTTTGAAAGAGTTTCACTGGCTGAACATGCCGTTTTTCATTTGGTGAAAAAATATTGAGGCGCTCAAAAGTTATAGCACTTTTAAGTTCCCATTATAAGTCAATGGGAAAGTTTATATGGTTATTTTGTGAACAAAGAATGGGGTTTTGGCCATCTGGTCCTTCCTCACGAGCAAAAAATTTGCAGACTCACAATCAAAGATTCTTTGATCCCGAGGAGGGACTAGATGGCCAGATTTGGATGGACCAGATAGCCCAATTTTTTTTTTCAATTCAAACTTTATTCACCACATTTTCCACAATACAGGAGGCAGTAATACAAGTTTGAATAGCAAGTTTGTAGTACAATCCAGCACTGCCCCCAACCCCCCCCACCTCCCCCAGCACAGCAGTTCCTTTATATATTATAGTAACAAGCTATCCATATAAACTGAAGATAAGTTAGGGTAACAGATAATCGACTGCATGTTTTACCCTAGAAGAGGTCATTGAAGTGTGAAGGGGATCCCAAATGTGCTTACACCTGTGTAACCTAGTATGAAGGCTTGCAATAGCTTTCTCTGTGCGAAGATTTGCTAGGATCTCATGGATCCACTTCTGGTATGTTGGACAAGTCCTTTCTTTCCAATGCCTAAGAATAATTTTTTAACCGATAGTGCGATCATAGATATATGAAATCTCAGGATTTTGACCTTAATGGAAGACAAGTCTCCCAGGAGACAGATGTCAGGTGTGAAACAGTCCTGTAATCCCAATAAAGGGTCCAGGTTAACTTTAATTAGATCCCATAATGAAGCTATCCTGGGACACGACCAGAATATGTGAAAGAGCGACCCTGCTTCCTGGGAACACCTAGTGCACCTATCTGTATCGAGGAGGCCTCATTTCACCAGTTCGACTGGGGTATAATACAAACTGTGCAAAATGTGAAATTTCATAAGTAGTAATCTATCTTGGGACATGAATTTATGACAGTACATCCAGAGAGCCGACCAGTTAAAGGTGTATTGGGGAAAAAATGGGTTCCAAAAACTGGTAGGGCCATTACCATTCCCAAACCGCCATTGGTACAGTACTTTATATATCTTGGAGAAAACACCTGAGGATTCGAGAAGAGAGGAAAGTTCAGATACCAATGCAAAAGCCGCTGGGTGGGGAGGGACGGAACCAAAAACAGTAATTAACAAATGCTTCAGTTGAATAACCCTGAATACCTGAGAAACCGGAATATTAAACTTATTGATAATCTCAGTAAATGGGAGCCAAGCCCCAGTCTCATCCAGGAATGAGGAAACTATCCCCTCTCCTAACTGAGGCAGCCATGTACGGGAAATGTTTTGCTTACTTATGGTAAAGGCCTGAGAATTCCAGATAGATTGAGAAAGGTCTTTGCTCGAATTGTATCTCAGGAAGGAGCACAGTTACGAATGAACTTTTACTGAAGTCATGATAGTAGGACATTATTAGCATTCTGCAAATGAGAGACTTTAACAAAGAGCATGGTCGAGGGGTCCATATTCATAGCCTGGATAAAGTCTAATTCAATGTTAAGCAAAACCAGTCTCAAGTTTTCCGGACCCAGCCGTATCCATTTCAGGTACTTAGCAAGGTGACTAGGCCAGTAATAAATTGCCAAATGAGGAAGCCGCAGCCCAGCTTCATTTTTAGGGGTGGCTAACTTATGGTACACCAACCTGGAGTGCCTATTAGACCAAATGAACTTGGTAAAGAGTTTATGCATTTTCTGAAACCAGGATAGAGGGACAAATGAGTTAAGATGTTACAGGGGGTAAAATAAATGGGGGAATACATTCATCTTAATTATATTAATACGGCCCCATAATGAGATCGGAAGCTTGTCCCATCTCTCTCTAGATCCTGTGTAATCGCCTGAGAAAGAGGCTCTAAATTTTCTTTAAACCATAGGGAAGTGTTACACATTAACTTTATGCCTAGATGTTTAATAACCCAGGGTGACCAGCACAGTCCCAGAGGGACAATGTCTGTCTTGAAAACCTTATAGTTAAGAGGAAAAAAAGATGTTTTATTGGGGTTTAGCTTATAATTCGGAAAACGACTAAATTTGGTGATCTCCTTTAACATGTTCGGAATAGATGTTACCGGGTTGGCCAAATGTAGGAGGAGATCATCAGCATATGCTGTTATTTTCACTACTTTGTTCCTGATGGGAATACCTTGTATTCCCATATTATTAAGAATGTTTTGAATAAGGAGCTCCAAATAAAGATTAAAAAGTAAGGGAGAAAGGGGGCATCCCTGTCTTGTACCTGACTGCAACATGAAGGATGTAGAAAAGGCCCCATTACCTGAAATCCTCACAGAGGGAGACCGATATAACGCCCTGATCCAGTCTATGAACATGGAGGGGAATCCAAATGCCTTAGAGCTTGAAATAAAAGGTTCCAATTTAACCGGTCGAATGCCTTCTCAGCATCCAGGGAGACCAGTCCCACGGGAAAGGTAGCATCCCTGGACTCCGAGAAGATGTGTGAGAGGGTGCGCAAGTGATCTGAGGACGAGCATTCCCTCATAAACCCAACCTGAGACATACCAATCAGGTCCAGGAGGACCAGGGTTAGTCTATTCACCAATATCTTTGAAAGAATTTTGATGTCCTGATTCAACAGGGATTTTGGCCTATAGCTCTGAACCGATTATGGGTCCTTATCCGGTTTGGATAATAGGACTATCAGGGCTTCAAACAGATGAGTATCTACTACCACCCCGGAAAGAATGTGGAGGTAAAGACGATGCAACACTGGCAATAATTGTTCTCTGAAAACTTTATAAAATAAAGCAGAAAACCCATCCAGTCCCAGAACTTTATCCGAGGGCAGGGCCATTATAACAGCCAAAATTTCCACCTGCGATAAAGGGGAGGATATGAAAGTTTTTTGGAAGTTAGACAAGGAAAGAAGGAAGGTAAGCATCCCTGAGGTACTCCTCTAAGGTAAGCATCCCTGAGGTACTCCTCTAACTCTTCTATAGGAGGATGACTATCGATATCCCTATATAATTGCTCATAAAATATAGCAAATGACTGCACTATCTCTGAGGGGGATACCCTCAGGGTCCCATCAGCCTGTGTCCTAATTGGAGGTATAAATCTTGCCGACTCTTGCTGCTTTAGGTGTAAAGCCAGTAAGCGCCCCGCTTTTTCTCCCTGATCCGTGAAACTGGCTTTAGTACAGATGATAGCCAGCTCTGCTTTCTCCCTTAACAATCCCAAATATCTATCCTTAATTACTAATAATTTCTGTCTCTCCTCCTGAGAAATTTTGTTTGGCTGTTTAGCTTATAATTCCCGTATTTGAGACAGTAATGACAATAACTCTGCTTCCTGTGCCCTCTTTCTCTTTGTAGCTAAGCTAATGAGAATGCCCCTTATATAGGCCTTAAAGGCACCCCATAAAATGTCTGGCTTTTTACTTTCTTTTGGATTAGTAGAAAAAAAGAAGTCAATCTTGTCCTTCACCAATCCACGATACTTCTCATCTTTTAATAACTGTTCATTTAATTTCCGTCTGGTCTATTTCTTGGGAATATTAAGAAAAGCCAGGTTACACAACACCAGAGAGCGATCTGATATGGGACCTGGTTGGATCGAGGCGGACAACACACCCAGCAAGAGCTTGTGAGAGACTAATAGATAGTCAATGCGAGACAGCGTTCTGTGTACTGGTGAACTAAAAGTATATTCCCTGGAGTTGGGATGCAAGACTCACCAGACGTCACACAGACCACATTTCTTAAAGGCCCTTTGCCGAGGGGACAGTCCCTTCGACCCATTGCCTGACCTGTCAATGTTAGGGTCTGAAACTAAGTTAAAGTCCCCCCAAAGATAATG
Organism: Neoceratodus forsteri; assembly: GCA_016271365.2. Classification (NCBI taxonomy): domain Eukaryota; kingdom Metazoa; phylum Chordata; order Ceratodontiformes; family Ceratodontidae; genus Neoceratodus; species Neoceratodus forsteri. The sequence continues at coordinate 1,273,306,201 of CM057453.1, forward strand.
GGAATAGGGAGTGTAACAACCAGGGGGCGCTATCCTTAGGGTTACTACCCCTGCCTGCCTCGTCTGAGACAGGGTAAGGGGCCCAGATCCATTGATGGGTGCCTCCACCCAGAGGTCAGGGTTAGTACTGTTGAGATTGCCTCGGTCACAGCCCTCTGGGTCACTGCAACCCCCCCTTTTGTCCTGCTAGTGGCTCACTCGGGGTATCCACAATGCTTTTCCCCAGTTCACTTACCCCCCCAGCTAGTATCGCTCAACTCACTCCGGGGGCCCCCTGTAAAGTAAGATACAGTTTTATCACAGTCACTATACAGCAGTTCACCAGCAATGCACACAGTAGCCAGGGTGTAGTTGCAGAACAAACAATCTGATTTATTCAAGGGGGAGTAACCGGGACAGGGGGGAAATCAAGTTAATTGGCTTATCACTATACCTATCTACCTAGGGCTCTGTGCACAGGCCTGAACCTAATATTTACTGTCCTTGGGTACCCAAGCCCTAATGGCTAGTCCACCGTGGCAGCTGGTTGGGACCCCGACACAGATAGCCTTTACAATACTGAGAAGGTCAGAATGGAAAGAAGATTCAGTTAGGCAGCCAGCAGTATAATAAAACAACTTGAGACCACTATTGCAACTTAGCAGGGAGCTACCCTGGTTCAGTACTCACGACTCCAGCAAGCAATGGTTTCTGCACCACTGGCAGGGCTGAGCCTGAGTTTCACCAGCCTCCTCACACATTTATATGGCAACTCCAGAGGGGTACCACACCAGGCCGCAGCTTCCAAGGCTCACACAAACTCTCAGCCGGCTAAGGTGCTGCAACGGCAGTTTCAACTTTCCCGAGGACCGAGCGTGATTCAGCAGATTCTCCAATCCTCCAACAGGTCGAGCCTTGTGGGTAGCTGGGCTGGCACCAGCCTCCTCCGACCGCCTGCAGTGGATTTAGTCCGACTCACTCAACGGCAACAACGACCGCCTCAGGCCTTCACGCGCTTCCCGTGCGAAAACTCCACCAGTGCAGAAGCCCACAGCTCCTTCCTTCTCCTCAGCCACTACGCATCTGCCCCCAAACAGCAAGGGGCTGTCCCTTCAGTTCAGGTGCTACCCACTTCCATTGGCTAGCGGCACCTGCCAATCAACTGCTCCTGCTCTCAGTGGTGTGAAAAAGCGCCATAGCCCATAATACCTTTCCCAAAATACAAGCAGTTCCTCTATTGGTCAGCTGACTCTGAAGGGTCCCGAGGTACTGATTGGTCCAATTCAGCAGTCCTGGACCAAAATGAAGAGGAGAATCAGAACAGTCTTTGCTGCAAAGGAAAAACAGGTTAGAAAAATTACATTTTCATTTATCACCCTAAGTTATTCCCAGCAAGCAGTTACATCTCTCGGGGAAGCTCCCTCTGCACAATTTAACGATGGCAGAAAAGGAGCAATTATCCAGCAGCCTGGGTGGGACTCGAGCAAGGTAACACTCAAACCCCTTCCCATATTAATCATGACTGCGATTTAGGCAGCCCTTAAAAAGACAGGCACAGAAGCCTTGATAGCGCTCCTGGCGATCACACTTAAACTGCTAGAATGCAGATCACCGCCTGGCAGGGAGCATTTAAACGAGCTCCCAGGAAGCTTTTAGGAACCCCCATTTGCAAGGGGGTTACACCCTTCCTGGTCTGGAGAAACTTGGTGTCCACGCCAAGTAATTGCCCTTAATTTATTTGAAGGCAGACAGCCTAATTGACACTACATCACACTTTGCATTACATACATGAATATTCACAGTGTACTATGGGTTATACAATGGTGTACACACATAACCCTTTGTTAACCCTTTGTTTCTCTTTTTCCCAATCAGGTCAATATTTCCTGCTCATGGCCCTGGGACTGGGGGAACCCTTGCATTTCAGTTACTGGCAGGTCACCTAAAGTAGGGGCACCATACCCGAAGGGCAATATTAACAGACTAGAGTCATCCCCCAGAGCTAACTTAGGCAAAAAGCTCGGGGACACATGCACCCCTTTATGGACCACATTTAAGGGCAGGTCCACAGGCTGGCCCAGAGACTCGTAGCTCAACTTTACTACAGGCTGTACTTCTCAGCTGGAATGTCTAGGGGTTTTGGAAAATCCAGAGACAGACCCTAATTCCAATCCAGCCTCACTGACGCTAGTAGCAGGAAGCTCCATGGGGAAAAGGACCCAGGGCTCATAGCACTATTGGGGCCTGACCCTCTACCCCAGGACCCACCCCACTGGGCTCAGTTGAGGACTGTGTAGATGCTAGGGAGGAACCATCAGGGCATTCAAAATATTCTTCCGGTTCTGGCATATCACTGTCTGGTTCCCACACATCACTCTCTTCTTCTGAAAAGTCAGATAATTCAGCCAGGCCAGACAATTCAGCCAGGCTCAAGGACCCCACCCCTTGAGCTTTACTGCTACCCAGCTCATCCTCTGGAAGCATTGGTCTCTGAGACAAGGTAGGGGGCTCGAACAGTCCAGAAGGCCCAACCTCATTTCCGGAGTTAACAAGGCGATTGCCCAGAAACAACTGGCTCAGTTCATAAGAGGGATAGTATTCAACATCATCTTCATCTTCTTCCGACACCGATTGTTGATTATCTCCTTCTGCAGGGTTTGAACAGGGCTCTCTTGGTTGTCTTGCTGAAGAATCCATGAGTTGGGTTCTCTTTTTAGCAGCAGATCTAGTTATAGGCCAGGAGGGGGCAGCAATTGAAGGTTCGGCTTCAATCAGGATTTGTCCGATTGCTAGCAGATGATTTCGGTGAATGGTTTTCATGTCTTTGGAATTGTCTTCTGGTCGCACTTTATATACAGGCAAATCAGCCAATCGCCCCACAACAATGTGAGGGAGGTGATGCCATCGGTCAGCAATCTTATGTTTTCCATGCAGTCCCAGATTTCGTAACAACACCCTATCCCCTTCTCTTAGCTCCAATGTCTTCACTTTCTTGTCATACCTCCCCTTATTGGCCAGGTTTCTTTTAGCAGCCATGGTCTGGGCCAACTGATAAGCATGGGTTAACTGGGCCTTCAGCTTCTGTACGAATTGTAGATGATTTTCTGCTTGCACCCCATCAGGGGAAACTCCAAAGCACACATCCACAGGCAATCTAGCCTCTCTCCCAAACATCAGTCTGTACGGGGAAAATCCCGTGGCATCAATCTTGGTGCAATTATAAGCATGAACCAGGGTACTAATCTGCTGGCTCCATCTCAGTTTGTCTTTGGGTTGCAATGTGCCCAACATGTCAAGCAATGTGCCGTTAAACCTTTCAGGCTGGGGATCTCCCTGAGGATGGTAAGGGGTAGTTCTTGGCTTTCGCACCCCACACAAAGACAGCATCTCTTTAATCAAGCGGCTCTCGAAGTCCCTTCCCTGGTCGGAATGGATCCACTGGGGGTCCCCATAATGGAAAAAAAAGTTTTCAACAAGTATCTTAGCCACTGTGGTTGCTTTTTGATCCTTAGTAGGGAACGCCTGTGCGTACCGAGTGAAATGATCGGTAACCACCAATATATTACTGATATTTTTCAGATCGGGTTCCAGACTCAAGAAATCAATGCAGACTAGTTCCATAGGTGCGCTAGTAGTAATGTTGACCATGGGAGCAGCTCTCTGGGGCAAGGCTTTCCTTTGCAAACACCGACTACAGGTCTTGACATACCGTTCTACATCTGCACTCATCTTTGGCCAGTAAAACCGGGCTCGTACCAAATCGAGGGTTCGGTCAATGCCAAGATGCTCCATCTGATTATGCAAAGACCTTAAAACCAGTTCCTTTAATTCTGAAGGAAGCACCAGCTGTTGTTTGACGATCTGGTCCTCTTTATGTACAGTCTGTCAGTATAGTAGTTGGTTAATCAGCCTTAATTTGGGCCCTTCTTTGTATAACAAGGTGGCTCTCAAGTCGGTGGAGCGCAATTTGGACACATCTCGCCCGGCCTGCAAGGCTTCCACCACCAGTTTTATCAGAGAATCTCGGGATTGAACCTGCTGAAGACTAATTTTGTCAAACTGGGGCAGTGAACTAGTGTCCAGTGCAGAAAAGTGACAGTAGGCAGCAGGTATACAGCTCTCAGATGGCCCCAAGCAATCCACCATACAGTTCACAGCATCCGGGGACACCTGTTCTTCCTTGTCAAACTTCTGGCCAAGGGCTCTTATGTCAGGCTCAGACAACCTGATCCAATCAGTTTGGGGCATAGGCCTCTGAGAGAGGGCATCCGCATCTATATGGTTTAAACCGGCCCTGTATTCAACAGCATAGTCATAGGTGGCCAAGGCAGAGAGTCACCTGTGGCCAGTGGCATCCAACTTGGCTGAGGTTTGTACATAGGTCAGAGGATTGTTATCAGTCTTCACTAATATCTTGGCACCGTACAAATAGTCATGGAACTGATCAACAATGGCCCACTTCAGAGCCAGGGAACTCTAGCTTATGCACGGGATAGTTTTTTTTCTGATGGAGCCAGACTTCTGCTGGCAAAAGCTACAGGTCTCAGGCCATTTGAGTGCTCCTGATATAACACAGCCCCCAATCCTTGAAGACTAGCATCGGTATGGAGAACGTAGGGCTTGGCTGGGTCAGTATAGGCCAACACGGGGGCATGGGTGAGTTGATATATGATGTCATAGAAAGCGTCCTCACACTCAACAGCCACCGATCCCCAAACAGTTCATTCAGCTGGAAATACCTCTTCTTGGTCTCGGATCGCACAACTTTATTATACTTTTGTGTGTAGGAGGGTACCCCTGAATGAGATTGAGGAGGGGATGAATCACTCGAGAATAGTCCTTGACAAATCGCCTATAATATCTGCAAAACCCCAGAAACCATTGCAACTCTTTCAAGTTCCTGGGTTGGGGCCAAGTAGTCAACACCTCCACTTTGCTAGGGTCAGTCTCTATGCCCTCAGTAGACACTATGTAGCCCACATATTTTACGGAAGTCTGGAAGAATTGACACTTATCTATAGACAGCTTGAGGCCGAACTCCTCCAGCCAATCCAAGACCTTAAATAGTTGCTGCTTGTGTTCTTCCAATGAGCATCCAAACACTATGACATCATCTAAATAGACCAGACACTTGAGCAAATTCATATCCCCCACGGCTCTCTCCATCAGGCGCTGAAAGGTGGCTGGGGCACCTGAAATCCCGTGAGGCGTCTGAATGAACTCATAGAAACCTAGGGGGCAAATGAATGCAGTCTTCTCTCGGTCCCCTGGGGCCATCGGGATCTGGTAGTACTCACTGCGAAAATCCAACACAGAAAACCACTTGCTGCCATTTAAACAGTCCAAGGCATCCTGTATTCATGGCATGGTGTACTGGTCGGGGATGGTCCGCTGATTCGAAGTGCGATAGTCTACACACATCTGAACCATCCCATTCTTCTTCCTTACCACCACAATGAGAAACGCCGGGAGCTGGACTCTTGTATCACACTAGCAGCCAACATCTCTTGCAGATGCCGCCGTACATCATCGATGTCAGCCGGGGCCATGCACCGGGATCTCTCTCGGAAAGGCCTTTCATCATGCAGCCGAATTTGATGCTCAGCCCCTTGCACACATCCCACATCCCACATCCCATTCTTTTAGGGAGAATACCTGGTCCCTTTGGGCAAGCCTCTCACTAATCCTCTTTTTCCATTCAGCTGGCAACGGAGAGTCACCGAAATCAAACAAATCAGGAGTAACTCGATCGTCTGCCTTGGGACCCTTGCTACTTGGCAGTACTGTGGTATCCACACAATGGACACTTGCCAGGGTGCACCCTCTTCTTATTCGAATCTCTTTGTCAGACACATTATGCACTTGAACCATTACTCTCTTGACATAAGCATGAGTTCTAGCTGGCAAGATACTGGGATTTATCAACAGTCCCTCAGGCAATCTTCCCTCCCCAGGTGCATCCAACATCAACAACTTATTCTTGACATCCATCCTTAATCGTACTTCTCCATGCAAGACACACTGGGCATTTGGGGCGAGTATCATTGGAGCTGGATCCTTTTTCCACACCATCCCCACTGGGCCCTCAGGTTCCTCCTGACCAACCTTCCTCTGGGTGGCAGCTGCTTTTTGGAGCACAGCAGGTATTTTTAGAGCTCACCCAGTTTTGAATGCTTGTTTTTCTGAGCACAACTGGGCCAATCATCCAAACATATGAGCATGTGTGCCAATCAACAAAGGCACCCCATCATACAGTCCAGTGGGTGGGCAAACTAAAACTAAAGTTTCCACCTGCTCATCCATTCCAGCCACAGATGTCGAGAATGATAACCAAACTCGGATATACCCCAAATACGGATATGCCTTGTCGCTCAACCCCCACACATGTAGACCATTCAAGGGTTGCAGGGCACCTCAGGTAAATGTGCCTGATACCAGTCCTGAAACATGATGGTTACCTGAGAGCCACTGTCTAATACAGCCCAAGTGGAATCCCATTTACTCACGCTGGGTCTCCATTGAAGGCCCGACCACATCAGACCAGTCGGGGCCACAGCATTGAGAGTCGACTGAGCCTGGGCCCGAGTCACAAAACTTTTCCTCGGGGGTCCAGACTGGGTCCGGCGATGCCAAGTGATCAGTCTACTGTTAACTTTCCTTAAGTTCTCCAACCTCTGACACTCAGGTTGAAAATGCCCATCTTCTCCGCAATGGTAACAGAACTTGGGGTCCCGGAGATCACTGTTTGGCGGTGGGCCCCGTATTTGTGGGGGGCCCTGAGAGGGGTGAGAGGGCTCCCTTGGGCCAGGGGTCTGGTTTCAGTTTATCTCAGGGGCCTCAGACCTAACAAGGTACATAGCAGATTGCTTTAAGTCCCTCACCAGTTCCCATAAATTCCTGACCTCGGCCCTCAACTCACTCTCTACATGGGGGTCAGAGGAGACAACTCGCATTCCCACAGCACCAGGAAAATCTGGGGATCCCTCAGACCCTCTGGACAGGCTGACCTCCTCGGGGGTGCTAGGCTCAGGGGTCCCACTAGGGTTTACCGCCCCCACACATGGCTCCCACCTTTCTTCATCAGTCTCAACCTCTCTAATTTCCCTCATTAATTGACAATATTCAGGTGGGGTGGCCCGACGATCATGTAACTTAAGTTTCAACAGTATTATACTAGAGAATCTGGCAGATTTTAAAACATGTTCTAACCTGACCTGATTCAGGGCTGTGGCAGAGATTCCCCCCTTTCTATAGGCCTTCTGCAAGGCCCGCTCCACCCTAGTGATGAAGGTGGACAGTTTATCATTCCTCCACTGCTTAGCAGACCTGAATTTCCATAATAAGTCTTCACCAGTCTCTGTACTCCCAAAAACCCCTTCTAAAGCAGAGAGATACTCTGCAGCAGTGGCTTACGGACTGGTGGCCCAGAAAAACCTAATGGCTTCTAAAGTGGCACCCTGCAAGCTCTCCATCAGCCTCTTCCTTTTCTCCCCCTCTGAGCATTGCCATTCCTGGACTAAGGGGGTGGCATAGTCCATCCAAGCCTCCAGGTCATCCTCCTCTGGAGGCACTGGCACCGTTCCAGAAAAAAGTTTTAACTTATGGTAAGAATCGAGCTGTATAGGTGGGACCACTAGGGGCAGTGAAGCCAAAACAGAACTCTTGGGGGGACAGAGGGAGGTGCCTGGGGAGCCCTGAGGGGTAGCATCACTAGGCAAATCCATTGCTTGCAGTTCCTGGATAGTTCTCCCCTCCACAGCCAGCAATTTAAGCAGTTTGTCTTTAAAACTATTCATTTGGGGGGACCCCCCAGAGGTGATTGACCCACTTTGAATATGAATTAGCCTCCATCCCTGTGAGGCACCCTCCAGGTAAATCACAGGAGGTACCTTCTCGGGCTCGATGGCCACACTGCACAGGAGCAGCACCTGCAGCGTCTGGTCGAGCAGGTCAGCCATACGCCCTTTTACCTCCACCTTGCCTAAACATGTTACTCGCTCTGCTGCGAAAATGATGTCAGCAGTTGGGGTTCCCAAAGGCACATCTAACAGTAACACAATTTTCTGGGAGTCCAGCTCTTTGGCTTCACCCCACCCCATCAGTCTGTGTACCATTGTCTTAATAGGTCCCAACTTAATTTTTCCCAACAATTCCCCTTCCACTTTTTCCATTTCTTATGTACTTCCCCACTTGACCACTAGGGGATGCTGATCCCAGTGGTGCCTCCAATTTGTAACCCCCAGGGGGTGCTATCCTTAGGGTTACTACCCCTGCCTGCCTCCTCTGAGACAGGGTAAGGGGCCCAGATCCATTGACGGGTGCCTCCACTCAGAGGTTAGGGTTAGTACTGTCGAGATTGCCTCGGTCACAGCCCTCTGGGTCACTGCAACCCCCCTTTCATCCCGCTAGTGGCTCACTCGGGGTATCCACAATGCTTTTCCCCAGTTCACTTGCCCCCCTAGCTAGTATCGCTCAACTCACTCCGGGGCCCCCTGTAAAGTAAGATACAGTTTTTTCACAGTCACTATACAGCAGTTCACCAGCAATGCACACAGTAGCCAGGGTGTAGTTGCAGAACAAACAATCTGATTTATTCAAGGGGGAGTAACCGGGACAGGGGGGAAATCAAGTTAATTGGCTTATCACTATACCTATCTACCTAGGGCTATGTGCACAGGCCTGAACCTAATATTTACTGTCCCTGGGTACCCAAGCCCTAATGGCTAGTCCACCGTGGCAGCTGGTTGGGGCCCTGACACAGATAGCCTTTACAATACTGAGAAGGTCAGAATGGAAAGAAGATTCAGCTAGGCAGCCAGCAGTATAATAAAACCACTGTTGCAACTTAGCAGGGAGCTACCCTGGTTCAGTACTCATGACTCCAGCAAGCAACGGTTTCTGCACCACTGGCAGGGCTGAGCCTGAGTTTCACCAGCCTCCTCACACATTTATATGGCAACTCCACAGGGGTACCACACCAGGCCACAGCTTCCAAGGCTCACACAAACTCTCAGCTGGCTAAGGTGCTGCAATGGCAGTTTCAATTTTCTCGAGGACTGAGCACGATTCAGCAGATTCTCCAATCCTCCAACAGGCCTAGCCTTGTGGGTAGCTGGGCTGGCACCAGCCTCCTCTGACTGCCTGCAGCGGATTTAGTCCGACCCACTCAATGACAACAACAGCCGCCTCAAGCCTTCACGCGCTTCCCATGTGAACACTCCACCAGCGCAGAAGCCCACAGCTCCTTCCTTCTCCTCAGTCACTATGCATCTGCCCCCAAACAGCAAGGGGCTGTCCCTTCAGTTCGGGCACTACCCGCTTCCATTGGCTAGCGGCACCTGCCAATCAACTGCTCCTTCTCTCAGTGGTGCGAAAAAGCACCATAGCCCATAATACCTTTCCCAAAATACAAGCAGTTCCTCTATTGGTCAGCTGACTTTGTAGGGTCCCGAGGTACTGATTGGTCCAATTCAGCAGTCCTGGACCAAAATGAAGGGGAGAATCAGAACAGTCTTTGTTGCAAAGGAAAAACAGGTTAGAACAACTACATTTTAATTTATCACCCTAAGTTATTCCCAGCAAGCAGTTACATCTCTCGGGGAAGCTCCCTCTGCACAATTTAACAATGGCAGAAACAGAGCAATTATCCGGCAGCCCGGGCGGGACTCGAGCAGGGTAACAATCAAACCCTTTCCCATATTAATCATGACTGCAAGTTAGGCAGCCCTTAAAAAGACAGGCACGGAAGCCTTGATAGCGCTCCTGGCGATCACACTTAAACTGCTAGAATGCAGGACACCGCCTGGCAGGGAACATTTAAATGAGCTCCCGGGAAGCTTTAAGGAACCCCCATTTGCAAGGGGGTTACAGGAGTATAGGAAGAATTTGGTTAATCAGCTTCATAAAAAAAGTGGGATCATCCACATTTGGCTCATACGTGCTGCCAAGCAATAACGGAATGGCCCAAAGAGTACCCTGAACTAAGACGTACCTGCCCTCAGAATCCTTGAAAACCTGGGAGGGAATAAATGGGACATCTCTATTAACCAGCATCATAGCCCCACAACTGTTAGTAGCCCCTGAGGCATTGAAAACCTGTCCCACCTGTTGTCTCCTGAGTTGTAGTGCCTCAGTATCTAGCAAGTGAGATTCTTGTAAAAACGTTATCTGGGCACGCAGCAAGCTCAGGTGTTTAAGTACCTGATATTGCTTGGATTTTTTTCTAATCCCCTTCACATTCCACGTAGCAAGATTAATGTTGTTAGCCATCTATATTGACAAATGAAAATCCAGAGAAAACATATGGCAATTACAACGACTGTAGTCCAGATACCCCTGTGCCTCTGAAACTGATGTGCCGTTCTCCCACCCCAAACCCTCCCATCTCTATCCAAACTTCCCCCCTTCCCCCAAGTTACACCCAAACAAGACATAACATTAACAGACCCAGAAAGTTGCTTTTAAACCCACCCTTCCTATTCCCCCACTGTCGCTAACGACGTTCAGCAACTTACCATTTGCTTGCCCCCCCAGCCTCCCAACCATCCACCCCTAAACCCAAGTAAGGTTTGTATAAGCCCCCTATATAATAACAAAAGGGTGATGAGTAACCTGTATTGCAATAACGGTCCGTAACATCGCCAGCTGATCCACCCCAAAAAACCAGTGGGAGTGACACTATGTTAGGAAGGCATAAGCACTGAAAAGATCTGGAGTTTCCTAACTCTCACGCCTTGCCTATTGAAGGGGACTCCACTTGGAGGGTGATCATGAGGCCAGGCCAAAACGATGTGTCCGATCTGCCATGCGGCCTGTGCCCACAACAGGACTCACTTGCCCCAAGGAAACAGGACACTCCACTCCCACTCTAATTGTAAAGCCCTTGCGCCAGAAAACCCCCCTATCCCAGATCATTAAAACCGCTAGCTCCTGTTACAGAAAACTCAAACTCCCTCTAGTGAAACCGGTGCACAAGTGCACGCCAATGCGTTGAGATAGGAGGACATCAACGCACCTTCTTAATGTCCCCCCAACTTGTAGGTGTTAATACCCTGCGAGGTATAACCTTAGGCCTTTACCGAGCCTTCCCCGTCGAATACCTGGGGTGGTACTAGCTAGGACTGTTGCTGGAATTACTCTCCTCAAAACCAGAGACCAAAAAATTAAAAGGCTTATTTAAATGAAGCAACAGTCCCAGACAAAACAAACATAAGCATCCATTCACAGTCTGATTAACACTAAAATAGTGGAGTCTCTTCAGCCCTCTAATCGGGCTTAGATAGGAGTCCAACATTCATTTAGCTATGCTCATCTCCAGAGATTCCTTCAAGTGACAGCCAACACATTTCAGACCAGAGCTCTTCCTTTCAGGTATTCCAAAGGCCTCTCATGTATCCCTAAAAAGATCATGCAGGGACATCTTTAAGCCAGCAATCACCACCTCAGGATCCTCATAAGTGGACCAAGAACCAGCCACCTGTACCTGTAGCCTGGCTGGGTACCCCATGCGAAATTTAAGACCAGCAGCAATAATCTTGGAAACTACTGGGTGAAATGCAGAGCATTTCAGATGGACCGAGCCCAGTAAATCTTGCGCTATCCTGAGCTTGACTTGCTGCCATCAGACTTCCTGGAATTTTTTGACTTTATACAAGAAGCGTTGCCGCTCCAAAAAATGTAAGAATCTGCATATTATAGGACATGGTGTTGCTCCAGGAGGGGGCTTTGACCTAAGAGATCTTTGGGCTCTCTCGATTATGTACTTAGCCCCAAATGGAGAGGGGCCAGTGATCTTCTCCACCAACTTCTGGACAAATGCAATAGCATTTTGGCCCTCTTTTCCTTCTGGTAGCCCAAGGATCACCACATTATTTCTCCGGCTACGACCTTCAAGGTCTTCAAGTTTAGCTTCAAACCATGCCAGTTTCTGGTGCATAGCTGCCATCCCAGGATCGAACCTTTCAACTTGTTTCTCCAGAGAGGAGATCCTGGCCTTGTTATCTGCAGTAGAGACCGTAACCTCTTCCAACTTTCTCGTAAGCGATTTAATCTCTGATGCCATTTCTTTAACCTCTTCCTGAAATGGCTTAAACTCTTCTAGGAATCTGCATAATGTGAGATGGTTCCTGGTCCGTGCCCTGGCTCATAACCTCTGCTTTCTCAGCTCCACTCGAGGCCCGTGATTTCTTTGGGGCCTTCTCCGGGGTAACTGGTGGGGTGTGTTTTTGTGGCGCCTTCTTCATATACACCTCCATTCTTACTCAAAATCGCCCAGCAAAAGCACCAAGTAATAGGGAAGCAGTATAACTTGAAATTGTAGGGTTTAAGGCAAAATAAAATAAACACACTAAAAACTGCTTTTAAGGAGACGAGAGGCTGGAGCTATACGGAGGAGCATCTATCCAGTAGCTTGCATCATGTGGTCCCCCCAGATAGCCCAATTTTAACAACTTTTAAAATTAAATAGCTCAGAAATGGTCTGGAGTACTGCGTCCAGTTCTGGAGACCCCATCTCTGCAAGGACATAGACAGGATGGAGGCAGTTCAGAGGAGGGCAACTAAAATGGTGCAGGGTCTTCACCAGAAGACATATGAAGGAAGACTAAAGGAGCTTAATATGTATACCCTTGAGGAAAGGAGGGAGGGGGGGACATGATAGAAACATTTAAGTACCTCAGTGGAACCAACAAAGTCCAAGAGTGCAGCATCTTTCAGAAAAAGAGATGTGCAAGAACAAGGGGACACAATTTGAAGATAGAGGGGGAACGGCTCAGGGGCTATGTGAGGAAGTATTTTTTCACAGAGAGGGTAGTGGATGCATGGAACAGCCTTCCTGAGGAGGTTGTGGGATCTAAAACTGTGGGAGAATTCAAGAATGCATGGGGCAGACATAAAGCAATTTTTGTGGGGGGTAGGAAGAAATAGGCTGTTGATTAAATACGATCTGCAGCTTATCCTCTAGGTAGGGAAATGGGCAGACTAGGTGGGCCAAGCGGTCCTTATCTGCCGTCAAAGTCTATGTTTCTATGTTTCTATGTCTCTTAACTTTTATTTGGAGGGTGTTGACAGGATGTCCTGCAGATGTGAATTATGGTGCTTAGGTGTCAGAAAATACTTTTGTTGTGGAGATATGGCGTGGCACAGTTTACTTTTTGCGGACAGCGTTTTGCATTGTGGTAGTGGCTTGAAATTTATAGGGTAGCTAGCCTTACTGCCATGGACATACTTTTCAGTCATTAGGTGTGTAAAATGTAAACAGGTGTGGAATTCTGCCACTCTGACCAATGAAAATCTCAAACTTTAAAATGTTATATCTCGGACACATTTTGGTCTTTTAAATTGAAATTTGCAAGGTGTTGAGGGGATATCATGTACATGTAAATTATATTATTTAGGTGCTGGAAAATTAGGTTGCTGCAGAGATATTGCATGATGGACTTTACATTCTGCGTATAGCATTTTTCATTGTGGTAGACACTTTTAATGTTAAACCTCATATTTTGCACATTAATAACTTTGCAACCATTCAACAGATTTGCACAAAATTTGGAATGCACAGTCTGGTGGTAGATATCTTGATTTACTACATTTCGTTCCAGTCGGACATACGGTTTTTGCTCAGAGAAGTGCCAAAAAATGCACTTTTTGCCACTTTTCGCATTCTTTGTCTGTGGTGCTGTGTGAACACTGTGTGGGCTATTGGTCCAAAACTTGGGACATCGAAAGAGCTTAGGCCAAGTAATATGCCACTTTTTGTTTGGTGGAAAAATATGAATCTGTTCAAAAGTTATTACAATTTTAAATTCCCATTATATCCAATGGAAACATGTATATGTATTTTTGGAATGTTAATGAGAAAGACCAGATGGGCCAAATTGAAATGACCATATCTCAATAACAGTTTGGTCTTTTTACTTAAAATTTGCAGGGCGTTAAAGGGATGTCATAGTGATGTGAACTATGCTGTTCAGGTGTTGGGGAAACAATTTGTTGCAGAGATATTCAATGACATTATTTACATTTTTCCCAAAGGATTACATTGCAGTCTGTGTCATGACTTTCGGCGCCGTTATCTCAGAAACAAAGCGAGATACAGACTTTTCGCTACAGGTGGCTTTGATCACCTTTAGGTAATCTAGTCACTGTAAAAAGATTTGACATTGTAGAGCAAACCTGCAGTGGAATTTTGTTTGTACGTTGCACGGTTCATGAGATATTGTGAAAGTACTGTCACAAGGGTTGAAAGAGTGCCTGTCCAGTGCTTTTTGGTGCCCATAGCTTGGAAACGCTGTGAGATATGGGTACAGTCTTTCATTGTTGCATGAAGTACTTACTGTCACAATTACAATGGTGCTGGAATGTTTTTTCTAGCTCTTACAGTTCCCAAGATATATGCAAATTACTGTTACAAGGGGTTAGTGCCCTATAGTGCTGCTGCATGGCTCTGTAGCTTTGCATAAGTGGGGAGTGTGGGCACAGATGCATATTGTTATGCAAAAATTGACAACTTGGTGGGAGCTGGGCTCCACACTCCCACCAATATGTGTTTTTTACTACCTATATTAAATGTTTTCAAAAAGTAAGGAAATTCTATGCAAAAAACTGTGTTAAAGCTTCATTTAGGGTTAAAGCAAAAAAAGTCAGGAAATGAGACATTAGGGTTGAACCCCTAACCCCCCTCACACACACCACCCCAGTCCTCCACAGTCTGACAGATGCTTGGTGTGCCATTGGAGTCATGAGGCCTAAATTTCCCCCATTCTTCTTTACTGTAGCATGTCAGCATGCTCGGTCATGGAATATATTATACTACCATGCCCCTATATTTATAGTTATGAAGCCTTTTCTATGTTAAACTCAAAATTTTGCTTGTTAATAACTTTGAACCCTTTCAAAGGATTTGCATGAAATTTGCTATGCATGGTGGGGCTTGGTAGATCTCTTGATCTGCCAAATTTCATTTCTGTTTGACTTACAGTTTTTGCACACCAAAATGCTGAAAATGCACTTTTCGCCAGTTATGTGGGCAGCTTTTTTAATTTTGTCCGTGGTGCTGCAAGGCCGTCATGTGGTGTGCAGCACTGCAACTTTGCTCAGCTGAAAGAGCTTGGGTCAAGGAACATGCCACTTTTCATTTGGTGAAAAAATATATATTTTCTTTCTTTCTTTCTTTATCCCCCCAAGGACCACTGATCTGCCTTTACCCTCACGTCCCAGCCTCGCCCCCAGGTCTGTCCGGCCACCATCCCCTTGGACTACCCTCCGATGACCTCATTAGGCCCCACGGTTACCCCCATGGCTTGCCCCCCACGGCAGGGTGGTGGGGAGCACTCCCTCTGGAGCTCAACCCACCCACTCAGGATCCAGTACTACCGCGCACCCAGGTGCCGGGAGAGTCTGCTGCGGAGACGGCCATCATGCCGCCACAACCAGTGCCCTACTTTTTCCACTTTTTCCTTCCCCCTAAGTCGGCTGGCGTGCAATGACGCCAATGGCCATGAACATGCGTGCATCCGCCCACGTTCTGGCCAGGCATCAGCCCCCGACTCCTGTACTTGTGCTCCCGGCAGCAGTAGTACCTCTGGTCTCCACCGGGGGTTCCCCTACATCTGGATGCCCCTGGATCCCCCCTCAGGGAAAGGAGAGCTGCCGAATAGGCGCTCGATCCTATTCCCTCCCTGCCGACCCCCAGCACCCGGGCTCATTCCCGAACCTGGGTCGCTGGCATGACGTGAGGTGTGGCATCCAGCGCCTCAACCCTCAGTGCCACCAGGCCGGCATTTAGTGAACAAATATTAATGCATTCAAAAGTTATTAAAGTTTTAATTTCCCATTATAAGTCAATGAGGAAATTTATATGGTTATTTTGTGAAAGAAGAGTGGGGTTTTGGCCATCTAGTCCCACCTCACCATCAAAGAATTTGCAGGCTCATGATCAAAGAATCTTAGATCATGAGGATTTTTTTGATCACGACTGCTGCCATCTTGTTTTTAGTTTGTGGTCGGAAAAATTCAAATATCTCTGCCCAGGGAGGACTTCTGAGGTGAAACTATGGTGGGTTTTGCTCAGGGGTCTTGCCTCTATTGAGCCATGCCTGTAGTTTCTTTCAAAATGGTAAAAAAAAGGAATTTTTAACTTTTTAATTCTTTGATCGTGGCTCATTAACGACCTTTAATCGTGAGCCTGCAAATTCTTTGATCACGAGATTCTTTGATCACGATCTTTGATCACAAGGGCATCACTAGATGGCCACTTGAAAAAAATAAATTTTTCAGGTCAGGGGTGGCTTATTCAGCCAAATTTTTTATTATTTGTTCATGGCCTGCAAATTCTTTGATTGCAAGCCTGCAAAATCTTTGATACTGAGATTCTTTGACCGAGATCTTTGATTGTGATTGTGACGAGATGGGCACTTGAAAAAATCTGTTTTCTCAGATCAGGGTTGGCTTATTAAGCCAAATGAGGATGGGTTTTGCTCAGGGGACTTCGTTCTATGAGGTATGCTGTGGTTTCATGCATTTCTGCCTAAGAATTGACTTTTAACATTTTTTATTATTTGATCACGATCCTGCAAATTCTTTGATCTCGAGATTCTTTGACTACAATCTTTGATCACGAGGGTGCAACTAGATGGTCACATTAAAAATTACATTTTCTCAGCTCAGGGGTCACTTCTAAAGGAAAACTAGGGTGAAATATGCTCAGGGGCCTTTTTTCTGTCGCGTTATGACTGTGGTTTCATGTATTTTTCTCTAAAAATTGTTTTACCATTTTTTATTCTTTAATCGTAAGCCTGCAAATTCTTTGATCATGAGATTCTTTGATCGTGATCTTTGATCAAAAGGGAGGGACTAGATGGCCAGATTGGGAGGCACCAGATAGCACAATTTTAAAAAAATTTCAAATTAAGTATCTCAGAAACGGTTTGGTCTTTTTAACTTGAAATTTGGAGGGTGTTGATGGCATGTCCTGTAGATGTGAACTATAGTACTTAGGTGTCAGACAATACATTTTTTGTGGAAATATTGCATAAGGCAGTTTACGTTTTATGGACAGCGTTTTCCATTGTGGTAGTGGCTTTAAATTACTAGGGTAGCTAGCCTTACAGCCATAGATGTACTTTTCAGTCGTTAGGTGTGTAAAATTTTAATAGGTATAGAATTCTGTCAGTGTGATGAATGAAAACCTGAAACTTTCACATTTTATATCTCGGAAACAGTTTGGTCTTTTACATTGAAATTTGGAACGTGTTGAGGGGAAGTGCTGTCCATGTGAATTATGATGTTTAGGTGTTGGAAAATTAATTTGCTGCACCCATATTGCGTGACACACTTTATGTTTTGCATATGATGTTTTGCATTGTGGTACTGGCTTCACATTTATCGGGTGCCTAGCGCTACTGCCACGGAGGTAATTTGTAGTGGTTAGGTGTCTGACATGTAAACAGGTGTTGAATTATAGAAACATAGAAACATAGAATTTGACGGCAGATAAGGACCGCTTGGCCCACCCAGCCTGCCCATTTTCCTACCTAATGGATAAGGTGCAGATCCTAGTTAACCAGCAGCCTACTTCTTTCTGCCCCCACCCCCTAGAATTGCCTTATGACTGTCCCATGCATGCTTGAATTCCACCACTGTTTTTGACTCCACAACCTTCTCTGGAAGGCTGTTCCATGCATCCACAACTCTCTGTGAAAAATACTTCCTAAATTACCTCTGAGCCGACCCCTCTATCTTCAAATTGTGCCCCTTGTTCTTGCACACCTCTTGTTTTGAAAGATGTTACCCTCTTGGACTTTGTTGATTCCCTTGAGGTACTTGAAAGTTTCTATCATGCCCCCCCTCTCCCTCCTTACCTTGAGGCTATACATATTAAGCTCCTTAAGTCTCTCTTCATATGTCTTCCGGTGCAGACCCTGCACCATTTTAGTTGCCCTCCTCTGGACAGCTTCCATCCTGTCTATGTCTTTGCAGAGATTGGGTCTCCAGAACTGCATGCAATACTCCAGATGGGGTCTCACCAACTGTCTGTACAGAGGGATAATAACTTCTTGTTTTCTACTGGTGATGCCTCCCCTATGCATCCCAGTATCCCCCAGCCTCCTTGCTGCCCTCTCACATTGCTTGCCCACCTTTAGGTCATCTGATATGACTACCCCAGGTCCCTTTCCATTTTGTTGTTGTTAGTATCTCACCCCCCATTGTGTACTCTTTCCCTGGGTTTTTGTTTCCCAGGTGTATTACCTTGCACTTCTTAGCATTGAATCTAACCTGCCATACATTTGACCATTCCTCTAACCTTGCCATGTCCCTTCTCATCCTTTCCACCCCACCTTGTGCATCAACTCTCTTGCAGATCTTTGTGTCATCTGCAAAAAGACATACTTTTCCTTCCAGTCCCTCTACAATATCGCTTGTAAAGACATTGAAGAGGACTAGTCCTAATACTGAACCTTGCAGTACCCCACTAGTAAACCCCCTTTCTTCAGAGTGGACTCCATTTACTATTACTCTCTGTGTCCTATTCTCCAGCCAATTCTTTATCCAGGCTGTCATCTTAGGACCCACTCCCAGGCTGGCTAACTTGTATATTAATCTTTTGTGTGGGACTGTGTCAAATGCCTTGCTAAAGTCTAGGTAGGCCATGTCCACAGCTCCTCCCTAATCTACTACTTTGGTCACCCAGTCAAAGAAATCTATCAGATTCGTCTGGCATGACCTTCCCTTTGTGAATCCATGCTGCCTTGGGTCCTGTGCCCCTCTGGCCTCTAGATAATCGACAATTTTTTCCTTCAGAAGTGATTCCATCATTTTCCCTACCACTGAGGTTAAACTAACAGGTCTGTAGTTTCCTGCTTCTGCCTTGCTTCCACTTTTGTGAAGGGGAATCACATCTGCCCTCCTCCAGTCCTCAGGTACCACCCCATCCTCCCATGATTTGTTAAAGAGGGTAGTCAGTGGTGTCACTAGTTCTACCTTAGTTCTTTAGAATTCTGGATGAATCCCATCAGGCCCCATTACTTTGTCCACCTTCAGTTTTAAGAGTTCTTTCAGAACCCTTTTTCTGTAAATGGGCTGGTATCAACTTCTGTATTCAGAGTGTTTCTACTGTTTGTTTTAGGTACTCCCCTCTTCCTTTGTAAATACTGAGCAAAATATTTGTTTAGTATCTCTGCCTTTTCACAGTCACCCTCTGCCCACCCTCCCTCCTCTTTATTAAGCCTCACTATCCCTCCCTTGGTCTTCCTTTGCTCCCTGATGTACCTATAAAAGGTTTTATCCCCCTTCTTAACCGAGTTGGCATCTTTTCCTCAGTTTGGGCCTTTGCTGTTCTGACTGCCTTCCCAGCTTCCTTTTGCTTTAACTGACACAGTTCTCTGTACTGCTCCTTCTGTGATTCCTTGTACTTCCTGAATGCTTTCTTTTTCTCTTGAACCTTCACTGCCACTTCCTTTGAGAACCATAGTGGTTTCTTACATCGTTTCATTTTGTTTATTTGCTTCACACAAAGGCTTGTTACTTCTGTGATGGCAGTTTTTATTATTCCCCATTGTTCTTCCACTCCTCCTTCCTGCTCATTTGCTAGTGCATTCCTTAGGCACTTACCCATTTTGGCAAAGTCAGCCCTCCTAAAGTCCAGTACTTTTGCCTTTGTATGACTTGACTCTATTGCTGTGTTTATTGCGAACCATACTGTTCGATGGTTTCTAGTTCCCAGATGGCTACCCACTTCTACATCTGTGATCCTCTCTTCATTTCCATTTGAGAGAACCAGGTCTAAGATTGCTCCCTCTTGAATGGGCTCCAATACTAGTTGTCTAAGGCATGCCCCCTGTAGGGCATCTAGAATAACCCCACTCTTCGGAGTGGCTGCTGCAGCTGCACTCCAGTTAACATCTGGCATATTCGGATCACCCATAAGCAATATCTCCCCTTTTTCTGCCATTCTAAGTATACTTTCTATCATTTCCTTGTCCATTTCCTCCCCCTGAGAAGGGGGTCTGTATACAACCCCTGTGCGGATTGTGGTTCCATTGCCGGTCTCCAAATTTACCCACAGTGCTTCTTCTCCTCCCTGTTTTCCCTTTTGTTCTGTTACTTTGATTCCTTCCCTTATGTAAAGAGTTACTCCTCCTCCTCTTTTACCCTTCCTGTCCCTCCTGTAGATAGTGTATCCTGGTATGTTTACGTCCCAGTCATGGTTTTGTGTGTACCTTGTTTCTGTGACTGCCATGATATCCAGATGTTCCTCCTCCATCAAGGCCACTAATTCAGGAAGTTTGTTACTCAGACTACGGGCATTGGTACTCATTGCTCTCCATTTTTTGATGGCTTTACCTTCTGTTGCAGCATCCCCCACTGACCTTTCTACTTCTGTCTTGTTCTCATTTAGTACCCTGTTTTGTAGGGAGAGGCTGGGATTTTCCTGCTGCTTATCAGCACCTCCCCCCTTTACTAGTTTAAAAGCTTGCCAATGAAGCATTTAAACCTATTGCTCAAAAGACTTGTTCCCTTCCTGGACAGATGCAGGTCATCCTGCCAGTATAGGCTGGTGTCCCTCCAGGTGGAACCCCAGTCCCCAATGAAGCCAAACCCCTGTTCTCCACACCATTTTTTCAACCATTCATTAAACTGCCACTCTGATGACTGACACTTTGCTTTCTTTCAAGGTGGTGGGCCCCACACTCCCAACAATATGCACTGCCAGTAATACATATGATATTCAGTACCTGAACTCTTATCTTAGGCAGGAATTTGCAAGTTGTTGGGAACACGGGTCCCAAAGGGCTGTGCTCCCACTAACTTGTGCAACTTTCTACTTTTCTATTCTTTCTCTAAAAGTAATTAAATGCTATGCAAAAAACATCATTAATGCATCATTTAGGGTTAAAACACAAAAACTCATGAAATGAGACCTTTAGGGTTGCCCCACCCCCCCTCGTGGATTTGCCCATCATCCCAAGATTGACAGCTGACGGAGTGTGTTATTGGGGTTGTGAGGCCTAAATGTCACCCCATTCTTCTTTACAGTGGCTTGTGAATATGATTACAGATGGAATGGGGTAACATCTAGGCCTCACAACCCCAATGACACACCCCATCAGCTATCAATCTTGGGATGATGGTCGGGTCAATGGGGGGGTGGGGCAACCCTAAAGGTCTCATTTCCTGATGTTTTGTGTTTTAACCCTAAATGATGCATTAACAAAGTTTTTTGCATACACACATATATATATATATATATACATACATACTGTATATGTGTATATGTATTAGACAGTGTGTGTATCACAACAATGCAGTTAGGTGGCTCAGTGGTTAGTGCAAAAATTGCTAGCCTACATTCTTCCTCTAGCCAGATCAGATTCAGTCTTATGCATGTCATTGTTAATTTATGAGGTGTCTAGTGGCAACTCCCCACCCCCTGATGTCCCTCAGAGGCTGAAAAAAAGAAAACAGACTTCTTGCTGTGGGCAGAGTTAGCAGTGGAATTTCAAAGATGTGATGAGGTTCTGGAGAGCTTATTTATCTTTTTTGTCATAAGTTTTTGTAAGTTTTGCTGTTGTGTTTTAAATTTGGCCTAACTCCTAAAATCGTTCTGTGACTAGAGGGACATAAATCCTTAAATCTTTCTGTGATGGCTGGCGACTATTCTTGTGGGGGAGGGTTCTTTGGCCAGTAACACAGCCAGCCAATCAAGGTTGTTTGCATTTCAGTTAATCTCTGTTTAAATCCTCACTGAGGGATTTTAAATCTTCTTGCTGTGGGCAGAATCAACAGTGGAATTTTGAAGATGTGGTGAGGTTCTGGAGAACTTACTTATCTTTTTTGTCATAAGTTTTTGTAAGTTTTGCTATTGTGTTTTACATTTGGCTTAACTCCTTAAAATCTTTCTGGGAACCCCACCCTCACCCCTTGTATTAGCCTTTCTTAAACATTGAAGAGCCACTGGGGGTTGGATTTAAAGGCTGGGAGGGAGGAGTTTAGGGAGTTGCAAACTTCCCCTATGAGCTAACTCTTAAGGCTAATAGTCAGGTGGAGAAAAGTTCAGCCACTCAAGCGCTGCAAGTTTAAAAGTCTGCGTGCTGTATGGAGGGATAGTCTAGGTATAGGTACTGATAGCTCAAGAAACTGTAGAGCCACTGAGTTAGTAATTTGGCCTAGAAAAGACTGCTGTGATGATGGGGAAGGGACTTCATATCACTAGAGCAGGTATCTTTAGGCAGGTAGTTGGGTGCACAGGGTGTGCTTCAGCCATGATTCTGGACTGGGCTTGGAAGTTTGAGGGATGCCCAGTGTGCTACCAGCTGGCACAGCTTAAGGAGGAGGTAGGGGGGATCTGAAGGCAGCTGGAGGTGCTGGGGGGGAGGATTGGAGAGGTAGGAGGCAAGCGATCACCCACATGGAAGTACTAGGTGCTGGGGCCTCCCAAGCTGGGGGAGGAGTGAAGAGAGGTGCTCACACTAGGGGAGAGAGGAAGGAATGAGGTACACAGGGGGCTCTAGGAGACCCTGGCAGGTGGGTCCCAAAAGGTGGAAATTTCCACAGCAGTAGGCAAGAGACTAGGAGTGTCTAAAGGAAACCAAGAGGGGGCGGTAGGGATGGGGGCACTGGGGGATGGGCTAAGGCTCACAAATTATTTAACCCTCTACACCCATTGGTAGAAGAGGGGAGTGTGGGGGAGGAGGATGATGATGATGATATTGATGATGCCGGTGAAGCTAGGGCAGGGATGGCTAGAAAGGGTGAAGGGGCAAGAGGCAAGGGAGCAATAGAGGGTGACCCTGACAGGAGGAGGGGGAGAGGGGTGGGGGAGAAGGAAAAAGGAGGCTCAGGGGAACAAGGAGGAGGCTGATGGTATGGAACAGGGGAGCAAGACAGGCAGGAAGGTGCAGGACGTAAATGGGATAATAGTGAGCAGAAAGTCAAGTAGGCAAACAGATAGGATGGATGGTATAGTAAGGAGTGGGGAAAGAGAAACGGAGAAAGATAGTCATGTGGGGGGTATAAAGAAGGCCAGGACATGGGTAGAGGAGGTGACCAGGGAAAACAGTGAAGGGGCTACCTTTGACACTCAGATTGTGGGAGGTGTGAGGAGATGGTTGAGGGGAGAACCTGGATGAAGGGATGAGGAGGGGCATGGAATGAGGGGGAACCCAAGGGGTGAAAAGGGAGGCAAGGGGGAGGTTACAGTACTGCTTCTGGGGGACTCCATGATCAGAGGCATACAGTGGGAGGGGCAGGGGGAGGATAAAACTTGTCTGATCAGAACCAAATGCCACCCAGGCCTGATGGTACACAAGGCCAAGGATGAGTTGCATTCAGTGGCAAGAGAATGCGGGGGGACCCCAGACATTCTAGTGCACTTGGGAACAAACGACATAAATGGTAATAGTGAACTAGTAATTCAGGCAAGGTTCCGGGAGTTGGCCGGGGTATGCCTTTCTGTAGGCTGTAAGATCTCCTTTTTAGAAATCCTGCCAGTGCTAAGGGCTAGTGGGGAAAAACAAGAAGAAGATTAGGGAGATAAATCAGTGGTTTAGGGAGTGGTGTGGGTAATTGGGGTATGGCCTGGTGGGGGACTAGGGGGAGATCTGGGAGGATAAGGGGCTGTACGATAGGGACAGGCTACACCATAATTTGGAGGGGAAGGAAATCCTTAAGCTCAAACTAGCTGGGTTCATCAGCAAAAGGTGGGATTTAAACTTGTGAAGGGGGAGGGATCAAAAAAGGGGCAGTGCCTGCAGGTATGATAAATGAGGGACATGGTCTCCACTCCTCTAGGGGGCTAGGAAGATATGTAAATGGGTCACCAGGTAGGGTGCAGGAGCTGAGAAATGGGAGCTCAAGGGGAGAAAGGACAGGTGGGAAAAGGGGTGGAGAGTGGTCCTGATAAATGCCAGGAGCTCAGGGAATAAAATGACTGAGCTCCAGGCAATGCTAGTTGAGGGGGAGGTAGATGTGGCAGCAGTCACTGAGACCTGGGCCACTCAAGGGCATGAGTGGGACCTAAATCTGGAGGGCTATACTATATTCAAAAAAGATAGGGGGAGGGAAGAGGGGTGGTGTAGCACTGTTAGTCAGAAATGGCATGGGTATTGGAGGGGTACAGGAGGCAGAGGGGAATTTGGAGGCTATTTGTGTCAGTTTGCTGATGCAGGGGGGTAAGAGAGTAAAGGTCGGAGTGGTATACAGACCACGAGCACTGGTGGAGGTTCTGGAAGAAAGTTTGGTGGCAAATCTCAAAGCACACTGTGGATTGGGAAAGGGATGGGTAGTGGTAATGGGGGACCTCAACATGCTAGGAACAGACTGGGGGACTATGAAGTCACCAGTGGACAGAGAGCAGAGGCTGCTGGATGTCTTCCAGAAGGCATTTCTGACACAACAGGTGGGTAAACCAACTAGAGAGGCCTGGACACTGGATGTGGTCCTGGTGGACAGTGATCAGATTAGGGGCCTGGAGGTGAGGGAACCATTGGTGGGGAATGATCACACCACAGTCTGGTTCTTCCTGGATTTGGGGGGGAGGAAAGCTGAACAAGGATGGCAGTAACTGACTTTAGGGGTGCAGACTTCAGGGAGATGGGAAGGATCCTTAAAGATCATCTAGACAGGATAAGGCTGGATATGGATGCTGACATTAGGAGGTGATTACAGTAGGTTACCAGATCCTGCGCAATGGAAAGGCGTAAGTTTGGTAAGGACAGAAAACCCTGCTGATGGACCTGGGAGGTACAGGAGGTGGTGAGGGAAAAGAAGGCGGCCTATAGGCACTTCAAGTGCTCCAGGAGTGAAAGGGATCAGGAGGAATATAAGCTGACAACCAAGAGAGTCATCAGGGTGGTGAGAGAAGCTAAGGCAAAAAAGGAGCAGTCCCTGGCCAGTGGGATCTGGAAGAGGAACAAGGTAGGAAAGTAAGGGAGCAGATCAGCAAGATAAGGATAGGGGATGGTTGGGCACAGGAGGCGGGGGAACAGGCAGAAGTCCTAAATGAGTACTTTGCCTCAATTGTTACCAGGGGGGATGAAGGGGCTATGTCTTGCGAGGGGAGCGGGGGCAAACTGGAGGAAGGGGTGGAACCAGTAGAGACAAGGGACCCTGATGGACTGGGGAAAGGGAGTGGCCACCACAGACAGGTGGGAGGCAGCAGTGCAGGGTGAATAGGGGGAGGACGTGGAGGCTGAAATCCTACTAGAGAGAGTAAAGGAAGCCCTCAGGTCCCTTTGGATGGAGAAAGCACCTGGGCCAAATGAGATACATCCCAGGGTGCTGATGGATGTCCTGGCAGTCCCTCTTGCAGAGCTTTTCAACATCTCTCTGAGGATTGGGTGGGTGCCTCAAGACTGGAGGGTGGCCCATGTCATGCCGATCCACAAAGGGGGATCAAGAGAGGAGGCGGCAAATTACAGACTCATTAGCTTGCCATCGGTGGTCGGCAAGGTGATGGAGGGTATTGTCAAGGAAAGGCTAGGGGGGTTACTGGAGCAAACTGGGTACTTGGACGATAGGCAGCATGGCTTTGTCATGGGAAGATCATGCCAGACAAACCTGGTTGATTTCTATGACTGGGTAACTAGGGCCCTGGACTAGGGTAGGCCAGTGGATGTCCTCTTTCTGTACTTTAGCAAGGTGTTTGATTCAGTACACCACAGTGGCCTGCTGGCTAAGCTGAAGGAAATGGGGGTAGGGAGACAGTTGTTAAGATGGATAGGAAATTGACTCTCTGAGCATACGCAGAAAGTGGTGGTTGGAGGGTTAGCCTCCTCACCATGGTAGGTTACTAATGGGATTCCCCAGGGGCCAGTGATGTGGCCATTCCTGTTCAATGCCTATGTCTCAGTCATCACGAAGGGGATCAGGAGTGAAATGGGTCTCTTTGCAGATGACTCAAAGCTGGGTGCAGTGGTGGATGAGGAGGAGGGAGGCCTTGCAGGAGGACCTGGAAGCTCTGGAAAAGTGGTCGGGAAAATGAAAACTAAAATTCAATGTGGGGAAGTGCAAGGTTCTGCACCTGGGGGTCAGAAATGTAGGCCAGGGGTATACTCTGGGAGGAGACATGATTCAAGTCACAGAGGGTGAGAGGAACCTGGGGTAGTGGTAGATGTCAAAATGAACAACTCAAAGACCTGTAGGAGGGCAGCAGCAAGGGCAAATAGGATGCAGGGATACATTGCCAGGGGAATTACCTCCAGAAAGGAGGGAGTGATCCTTCCACTGTACAACTGCTTGGTTAGGCCATACCTCGAGTATTGTGTGCAGTTTTGGAGACCACATTTAAAGAGGGACATTACACTCCCAGAGAGGGTCCCAAGGAGGACAACCAAAGTGATCTGGGGCCTGGGGGAGACAACCTATGAGGAGAGGCTCAAGGAGCTTGACATGTATACTCTGGAGGAGAGGAGGGACAGGGGGACATGCTAGATGCCTTTAAGTACATCAAAGAGATCAGTAAGGGAGGCCCAGTCATGATGCTCCAAAGGAAGGAGGGTGGGAAAATGAGAGGTCACTAGTGTAAGCTGGAAGGGGCAGGCTCAGAGGGTACAGGAGTGTATGTTATTTCACTGAAAGGGTGGAGGAGCCCTGGAATGCACTGCCCAGGGAGCTGGTAGAGGTGGAGACTGTGGACGGGTTTAAGAGGGGATGGGACAGGTAAATCTGACCAGGCCCAATACAGGTGAAACATCTGGGACTGGGGACAGTATGACCCAAGGTGAGAGGGGACACCAAAATCGTCCCTCAGTGCGGGTGATGAAAATCGAGCAGACTCGAGACTGTTAGGCCTATTCTGCTGGCATTTTAGTATGTTAGTATGTTAATGTCTTTCTTTTTAAACTGTAAAAATATGTGTAGACAGAACAGTGCTATGTTACACTGGAATAGATATGCATATATGTGTATATGTATTAGTGTGTGTGTATCACAACAATTAGAAAGTGCAGTTAGGTGGCTCAGTGATTAGTGCAAACATTCCTAGTTTACACATTTCTCACTGCCCACAATATAATTGTTTTGCAGCTGAATTGACTCTTGCTGGAGTTTGCTAATATTGGTACTATAAGTATTTTTACATAAACTACTGCAGTAGTCATTCCATAACTGTCAATAGCTGTGGTTTGTGACATTATGGTCATATGTTCTTGTGAAATGACCACTATTGTACAGTATATCAGGGACACTGGACACACTAGAAGTACTTGGGACTCTGGATCCATGCCTCTTGTTTTCCAGTTTCTGATCATCTGTATTTTAATAATGGACTTATTTTAGTACACCCCACATACAAGGATATCTTGATTGTGGGCACAGGTATTGAGTCATGGATTATGTTTTCTGTAAAAAAAGCTGAATAGAGGCCACCCATTGACCCAGAAGAAGCACTTCCATGTGAGTGAGCTGGGTTTGGGAGAAGATCTGGGGCCAGGCAGTCAGGCTGAGAGCAGAACTGCTGCTCAGCAGGTTGTCCGAGGGCAGGGGAAATGGTGCCATATGAGGCATCCTCACAGCAACTACTTCAGGTGGACCAGGGAGTTTGCTCACTTGCAGGGGGGTAGGAGAATGCTGCTGCCTAATGCATCTAGTGGCTCTATACAGTATCAGGGAGGTGGGCAGGGCTAAGAAATAAATGAGGGAAAACAGAGAAATCCTGTCTGACTATGGATGTGATTGGTACTCATGAGCACTATAGCTATGGATCCCCTGGCCCACCAAATTTGTACTTCTGGTTGGGGGAGAGTACAGGGCTCCTCCATCTGATCACATCACGAGGGAGTAAAATATGGACAAATGTAATAGGCTGGTAGCTGACGAGGCTGGGAAGGTTGCTAGCTCAGATGGTAGGCCAAGACAGGGGTGGTAAAAAGAGAGGGGACCTTAGGTCATGAGGCTAAGGGCTGGGGAAAGATGCTGAGGAACACCACATAACTGATTTGTCAACACCCACATGGCTTCTGACCTTAATTTTATAAATGTCTTACTTTGCCTGCTTTGTATGTTTGCAACCCTAATACAGGCAATAAATGCAGGTTACTCCAGTTCATATTCACGCTATGGCAGTTCCCCTGGAACAGATTAATTCATCAGATGTCTTCAATCTAAGCTTCTCCCACCACCCAGGTGGTGTATCCTTCAGATCTGCCCCATGATATCAAATATTTGTACTCTGGAAGCCTGGATCCATGTGTCACCTGCCAGGGGAGGCTGGCTAGGTTGTGTGGATGTGAACTGTTTATCACTTCTAGAACTACAGTTACAGGTAAGCAACCTAAATTTCTAAGGGCATGGATACAGTTCACTATCCACACTATGGTAGACTCCTGGCAGTTCTCTGGGGGGGGGGAGGTGCAGACCCTATTTGACAAACCGAGACTGGAGAACCAAGGCCTCAAAAGCAGCATCCCAATGAGACATAACGTTGATGTTGTAATGGGAGATGAAGGTGTGTGCTTTCCTCCAGGTAGCAGCCGTACACATCTCTTGTATGGGAATGTCCCTGGAGGCAACCACTGAGGCAACAATATGTCTAATGGAATGAGCCCTAAGCCCTGGGAGGCTCCCTACCAGCCACTCTATAGTTTAGGTTGATGCAGGATGTAATCAATCTGCCAGCCATCCACTTTGCTGAGGTCTGACAGGCGTGGCTTCAGTGTATGCTACAAACAATTTGTGAGCCTCACCCTGAACTACAGCAATGTGTTCCTTATAATAAGTGAGTGCCTACCTCAGGTCCAAAGTATGAAGCGTGAGCTCGGCCTCCGAAGAAGGTTTGTTAAAGTAGACCAGAAGGTTATCACCTGGTTAATGTGAAACTGTGGTACTACCTTCAGGTGGAGGTGAAGGACAATCTTGTGGATAATGAGATTCTACCAATAGTGTAAAGAGCTCACTAATCCATCTGACTAATGTGATAGCCACAAAGAAGGTCATCTTCCACAACAGGTGTGACATTTCTCACCCTTGCATAAGCTTAAATGGTTTACCCATGGGCCATAAGCACAGCCAGCACCAGCAGTAGTTTCCAAGGTGATGGAGGCTCAAGCACCATAAGGGAAAAGTGGTCAAGACCTTTAGAAAAAATACCCAACCACCTTCTCTTGAGCCACTGGCAGCTTACCAGCCTGCACCCGGTAAACAGGGGTGGCTGCCAGGTGCACTTTATGGGTCATCGCTCACAGGTCTGACTGAGAGAGGGACCACCGGTACTCTAAGATCCTCAACACATGGCACACAAGGGGATCAAGCTCCTTGCCCTGGGACCAGATAGAGAACCTCTTCCACTTACATGCATAGCATTTGCAAGTCAACTCCTTTTGGGAGGCCTCCGTAAAGTGGAGCACATCTTCTGAGACCAAAGCCTGGAACTCAAGCCACTCAGGAACCAAATTGAGAGGTGCAGGGATTGAAAGACCAGGTGCAGGACCTTCCCTGTTGTCTGGTCAGCAGATCCAGATGAATAGGCAGCTGCCAGGGAGGCCTGCTGCTGAGGTTGAGGAGATCCAGGAAACAGAACTGTTGGGGTCAGTCTGGAGCTATCAGGATTATTCCCCCTTGTCCTTCCCAGCTCTGACCACCACCGCCTTGTGAATCAAGGGGAAAAGAGGGAAAGGCATACATGAGATCTGAGGTCCAGTGCCTCATGAAGGCATCCCCTACAGTGTCCTTGATTGTAGGGATTGGGCACAAAACAGCCCTAGCTTTCTGTTCTCCCAGGAGGTGAACATGTCCACTGGAGGGGTGTCCCACAGGGAGAACAGGGAGGATACCACTTCCTGATGCAGGGATCACTCATGAGACATCTCTCCCACTTGGCTGACAGAATTTGCCAGCTCACTGTGAACTCCTACAACATGAATCACCAGGAGATCTGCACCATGGCTGCACATGAGTATCCTGGAGTGGAGGGCCTCCCGACACAAGGGAAGTGAATGAATTGTGCCCTATCTGTTCAGGTAAAATATGGTTGTGGTATTGTCTGTCTGGGCTTCCATGACCTGATCCCTGATCAAAGGAGTTAATTCCATCAGAGACAGCCACACTATAAGGAGCTGCAGAAGACTGATGTGGTGAAGGGATTAGCAGGGTGACCAGATTCCATGGGCTCTGTGGTCTTGCAGGTGTGCACCCCACCCCACCAGAGACAAGTCAGTCATGAGCAGGATGGTTGATTCTAGATAGACAAATGAGAGTCCTTCCTCCAGATGTTGAGGTACTAGCCACCAGTGGATGTCATCCCACATACGCTGAATCACAAGGACCAGCCAGCTAGTCCAGATGACCTAGGTGCTGAGAACACTGGCAGCCCAGCTCTCACTACATGTGACATATCTGACCATAGTATCCAACACACCATGGTGGTGGTGGATACCATGTACCCCAGCATCCTCTGGAAATCCTGGGCACAGTGCAAGGCCCCAACCTGAAATGATCAGGCAATGAATGTAAGTTCCTGAGCTCAGTCCACAGGAAGATGGGCCTTGGCCTGCAGGGAGATGGGCTCTGGCCTGCAGGAAGTCTAGTTCTACTTGATCACCTGCGAGGAGATCAGTTCAGACTTGTCTCAGTTGACCAACAGGTCCAAGTCTCTGCAGGTCTGTAGAGCCAGATCTCTGGACTATTCTGTAGCCTCCTTTAATGGCCCAGCAATCTTCCAATCATTCATGCAGGGATACATTCTTGCACCACAGAAAGGCTGCCACCACTGCCATACGCTTGGTAAATACCCCAGGCACAGATGAGATTCCAAAAGGCATGATCCGAAACTGATAGAAAACCTCCTCTGCATGAAACCATAGGAACAACCAGTGGGACAGATGGACTGGGATGTGGAAGAATGTCTCCTGAAGGTTCAGGGAGCAGAACCACATGCCCTGCTCCAGAGGTGGTATAATGTGATCCAGAGTGATGATCTGGGACTTGCACTTCTGCATGAATGGATTCAGGTCATGTAGAACCAGTATGCTTGAGAGCCCCCCTCCATTTCAGGACCAGGAAGTACCTGGACATGTACCACTGAAGTGCCATGAGATGTGGGACATGGACTATACCTCTGTTCACAAGGAGCTGAGCAGTGTCCACCCTGAGGGTGGACAGCATGTTCTTTGGCACTGTGGACTCCCAAATAGCATGGAGTCTGTAAGGGGGAGAGCCTCAAAGTTTAGTGGCTACTATCTGCCTACCACTTCTAGTACACACTTGTACATAGTAATGACAGACTAACGTGGCAAAAAGTGGCAGAGGGACACCCTACTTGTAGCTGGATCAGGAACTAGACAGGTGAGAGGATGAAACCCCCCACCCATCACTAGACATTATTGGAGGGGGCACTGGCCACTGGGGCCAGAGGGGCACCACTTCTTCTACCCCCACCTCTTTTTGACCCCTGGCCACCAAACTTAGGCTTTGGGTGCCAGACTTAGTACTGCCCCGCTGAGGCTTCTGAGGCTGAAAGAATCCATACTGAAAGGTCTTCTTCTTAGGCTTCTGGGCCTTAGTATCCTTCTAGGATGATGCCAAAGAATCTAGAGTGGCAACGGACTTCTTGATCCTAGTAAGATGTCCCTCCATACCTGGAATGAGACATTGACCAATTTGTGCTGGGTATTTGCTGTAAAGGAGGAAACCCTCAAACAGGCCCCATGACTCATTGCAACGGCTGATGCTATGGCATTGTGACAAGAGTTGCCCATGTCCAAAGCTGTCTTGAGCTGGTGTTTAGCCAGAACTTGACCCTGGTCTCTGACCAACTTCACCTCAAGCTACCCATCAGTGGGAAGGTGAGGGAGGACATCCTCTAGTACTTTCAACAGAGAGTGACCAAAGCTGGCCATCATGACAGGGTAGTTCACCTGGTGTAGATCTAGAGAAGAGATGGCGTAAACCTTTTTTGCCAGACAGTCAAGCTTCTTAGCCTATGACCAGTGTTTCAGCAGAAGGGTGGTCTGAGAAACCTGAAATGGACCCTGTAGAGACTATATACTTGCAAACCATATGGGTGGAAGGAGCTGGTCAAGATGCTGGACACTGTCAGTGTTCCAGAGGTGGTCTCAAGATTGCTCAGCCATGTGAAAGCAACCCCTAGGGATTTGTCCCTGTCCAGGATTTCAGTGAAGAGTTATTTAGCCCTCTTCTGCACTAGCTCCAAGGGCACACTTATGGACTCTGATATGAGGCAGTGTTAAGTCCCAAATGATGGGGGGCATGGCTTAGCCTTCAACCAAGATGGCAGCATAATTTCCTAGCTCACTGTATGTGAGCATGTATCCTGTGACATCCTGCATCTAGGGGCTTTCTTCAATATCTGGAGGCACAAGAACCAGAAGAGGGACTTACCGGGCATACTGAGCAGTCCTTATTTTCTTTTCATTGGGCATGTACAACATCTCCAGGAGCTCTTCCTTTCCACCACGGCCTACAGCATGGCGTCTTCCTCTCCAGCCACAGCCAAACCAAATGAAACAAATGTTTGCTCAGTTGCTGGAACAAATGACCCAAATGACATTTGCTTTAAATACCAACACTCAAACTCTGCAGACCATTGAGACGCAGATGTTCCATACGGAGAGACTTCTTAAGGCCCAAGATGCTGCCCTGCAAGAGCTTACAGCCACAACTTGGGAACAAGGCCGACTTATACATCTCCTACAGGACAATGTGGATGACTTAGAAAACCGTAGCTACCTCAACAATTTGCGATTCATCAACTTCCCCAAAGGGGCTGAGCAGCAGAACCTGATTCACTTTCTGCAGGACACACTGCCTCACATTCTTGGCCTACATCCCGTGACTGTCCTGCATATTGAGCGGGCCCACCATTCTCTTGCCCCACTGCCTAAACCAGGAGAACGCACACATCCTATTTTAGCCCGCTTCCTGGACTTCTGACAAAAGGAGATAATTACCGCTGCAACCAGGGACAAAGGCTCCATCACCTGGAACGGCAACACCATCCGCATCTTCCAGGACTACTCTCAGGAGCTAACCGAGCAACGCAAAGAATACACGGATTGCTGCAGGATCCTCCATGCTCACCACATCTCCTTCTCCCTCCAGTACCCTGCTACAATGAGGCTCATAATTAATGGGATTCCTACTTTCTTTTCCACTCCTGATAGCCTCATGGACTATCTCCACAAAGAGTTCCCAAAGGATTTCAGGAACCCCAAGCTCTTTAATGCACCTTGCGGTTCTCCTGCCTCCCCTGGTCGCATGGAGGAGTCGTCCAGATCCCTCTCAGGGTCTCCCTGGCCTACAGCCCACCGTTTTGAGGCTTCCCTTCCTCCATGGAGCAGAAAGTGCCATACTCCACAGAGGCATGAGAGAAGGCAGCACCCAAACGTCAGACAAATGGAGGTGATGGTCCCAGAGGACAAGGATGGAGAACGGTGCCAACACTACTCCCCTAACAAATTTGCCCATCTGCTTTCCCTCCCTGATGACACTCCGCAAGAGGATGATCTCTCAGTGCCTTGCTCCTCTTCTACTGAGCCAAAATCCTGGACCGCTGTCATAGCAGCAGACACACTGCAGCCCCTTCTGGAGAAAAAGCCTCTGGCTCCTGCGAGCTCTTCCCAGCAACAGCCGCAGATCCCTGAGGCACCAAGCCGTTCGCC
Organism: Neoceratodus forsteri; assembly: GCA_016271365.2. Taxonomy (NCBI): domain Eukaryota; kingdom Metazoa; phylum Chordata; order Ceratodontiformes; family Ceratodontidae; genus Neoceratodus; species Neoceratodus forsteri. Next base: position 1,273,339,791 of record CM057453.1, read on the forward strand.
TTCAGTGTTAGTGGCAGAATCTCCACCCTGACTGCACAACTAAGTACTCTGAGCTAACTCTCTTTATTTTTATCTCGTATCCCAATTTATAGTTGTGGATAGGTTCTCGCCCGTTTGCTTGTGTAACCCCCCTGTTACCCAGGGTTACTAGAATCCCAGTAAGACCTAGTGGTAGGCAGATATGGCAGCTTGTGAAACTCCAGTTAAATGGATTTCACACTGTCTCACTCTGTTCTCAGTCTCAGCTGAGACTGAGGAATGATATCATTTTAGAACTGTCACAGCTGCATAAGCCACACTGGAATGTTGCAGTTGGAGGTTAGAGTTGAACGTTGGGGAATTTGAAGCCTGTCTGTGTGCAGTCTGAGTGAGAGACTGTAGTGCAGTAGAGTGCGTGCAGGCTCTCAGAGCTTTAAGCTCTGTTTCAGAGCTACTTTTGTTAAGGTGTGTGTTTCCACCTGAAGAGGAACACAGGAACTGGTAATTGAAGTGGTGGAGACCACTCTCAATGGTTCAGAGCCCCATCCCTGAGGGGATGGGGGAAGGTGTCTGCCTGTTTTCCAGGAGCAACCCCCCTGGGTCTGGCTAAGGGAAAGAAGCTGCCTGCCTGAGTAGTGCTGAGACACCAGAAGCTCTGAGAGGAAGATTCCTTGAGGAGGAAATGCCTGTGGGGCACCTGCAACCAAAGGGTGAGTTCGCTCTTAAAAAGGGCCAAGTGTTTTCACCTGAACAGAAGGAAACTAAAGGGACTGTTACTGTGGGTCAGGAAAAGACAGCCAAGTACAGTAGGAAGATGTGGGGATTGGACTGCTTAACTTAGTGGAGGGTCTAGAGTAATGGACAATTCCACTTATAAGTATGTTCAAGTCCAGCACAAATGGAAAGAAAGAATGTGGGGATTGGACTGCTTAACCTGTGGGGGGTCTAGAGTAATGGACAATGCCACTTAATTTAAGTATGCTCAAGTCCAGCGTAAATGGGAAGCAAGACAAGTAGACTGAATATGAAATACATTTAGCAAGAATCTACACAGTAAAGTGTTAAAGGATGAGGTGTTTGCAGTCAAGAGAAATGGCCGGAAATTATGGTGGGGGTGAGAGGTGGGAGACCCCTCATCAGTAGTAACCAAATTCACCTCTACGGATTTCTCTGAGACACCTGTTGCTTTCTCTCAGGTACTTGGCCAGTGCCTAAGGAAAGTACCCAGATATGGGATTAAAGAGGAAGATTCCCTGATGGAGCCTAGCTGCTCTTAGGTGGTTTAGGGAGCCACCAGAAAATGTTTCCATGAAGTATGGAAGGTGTCCAAGTGGCTGGCAAGGAAGCCGAGCCAGGGAAAACCCAGAGCAGTGTACAAGTTTGGGCTGTGTAACCCAAAGCAGCGTACAAGTCCAGGCTGTGTGCCCAATGTGTATTAGAGCCTGAGGGCTAAAGTGATGAAGATGTGTTCTGGTCTCCTTTAATCTGCATTACCAGGAGTGTAGCCCCGAGGGGGTCCATCTATGCTTTGTTAATTCTGTTTGGAAGTGAATAGAAGCCAAACTTTAGAATCTCACTTCTGATATTAGACATTACAGTTATTGCTTCCTGTGTTCGGAATTACTTGGGTGCCCCTGTGCAGAGTAGCCAAACCTAGCCTTTGTGCCGAGTGACCTATTCCTCCCCGAACCCAGCCCACCTGGTAGAGCTGTCAGATACAAATGGCATACTGGACTGGGGTTACACTTGGTTATCTCCCCTGGTCAGCTCCTGACTGCGAGCTTAGGCCAGGATTGACTCCCAGGGCCGACTAGCTTCAACCTGGGACTCGTCCTTAGATGCCCTTCGTGCTGGTTCTGATGGCCTAACTACATTAGGCTGTGGTCAATATGGACTAAGAGGACTAGACCCAATTCAATCTACTGATCACATCTCTTTAAGTAGTAATGTGCTGTGAATAGGCCCATAGGGGTTCTTTGTATATTTTGTGCCTTTTTTTGTTTCTCTTTGTGCACTTGAACTATGCCTATGCTAATCAATCGTTGGGGCCGTGGATACAATCTGACAACCCCCATATCTAGCCTCCGGTGATATTTATCACTACCCGTATCCCCCCCCCCGCTAAAGGTTGACTGTTTGTACCTTACCCCTCTGCCTTCCCCTACTCTTAATTGCCCCCCACAGCCCTCTGGACAGGGGCATACCTGGGCAGATATGACTTGCTGAACTAGGGGTCACAGTTATACCTGCCACTGCTGGGAGGTCTCCTTTCACTGCTCAGGTGTGATAACAGAACCACGAACCCCTACATGGCGGCCCTGGGCAGATTACCCCTCCATAGCAATTCTATTATGGGATACAGGTCCTGTCCCCTTCATTTGCCACATGCTTCTTCCTTTTTCTATGCCCACATGGGGAAGGAGCTATGCTGCTGCTCAATGAGCACCCAAAGATGAGCTTTTTGAAGCACTCTACTTCTTCTCTCTTTACTCCCACTCCATGAGAGGGTGATAGATGGCCTTGGCAGCTAGTCTGTTGGTCTAACTGTCGCCCTCTGGCTACTGAGGTCATTTTGTATGTTCTGGTTCTTGTACATAATTGGTTGTTCATACGGGTTGTTTGCCCATCTGCTTGGTTTGTATACTGTAATGACTGGGTCTCTATTAATTACATTTCTGCTCTGAGCACTGCATGGCTTGGTTACACTGAGTGGTTAGGTTTCACTGGAAGCCTCCTGAGGAAAAGGCCAGATGCACCCTCAGCCTTTATATTCTACTTAACCACAATGGTATCATGTATTCATCTCGATATCTGGGATTATGACTAACCTTCATGCATACACCTGGAACGTGCAGGGCCTGAACACGCCGATAAAATGTAAACAGGTGTTATCTAATTTAAAACAGCTGAGGGCCACACTGGCCTTTCTACAGGAAACTGAACTTATGAATCTGGATCATACCTTGCTGGCTAGAGACTGGGTAGGGCAGGTACTCTCCGTGTCTTCCACCTCCAAAAAGAGAGGGTGGCTATCCTTCTCCATAAATCACTTGCTTGGCCCCCTACTTGGTTCCAAACTGATCCCCAAGGCAGGTGGGTACTAGCATTATTGGGCACCCCTGAAGGCCCCTTAGTTCTCAGTTGCATATATGCCCCGAATGAAAATAATCCCTCCTTTTTTCACTCCCTAGCACAGGAACTTTGTTCCCTGTCTCTAAACCCCTTACCCACTATTCTAGGAGGGGATTTAAATCTTATCTTGGTGCCTCAATTAGACCGCAGTGCTCCCACACCTGCATAACACCTAAGGACCCACCTAGCCTTATAACAATTGATCGCAGAAGCTGGCCTAACAGATATTTGGAGAACTTTTCACCGAAGGGCGAGAGACTACTCCTTCACATCAGCAGTGCACAGGTCCTACAGTCAGCTAGATTTCTGGCTGGTGTCAGTGGATAATTGCCATAATGCAGTTGACTCTAGGATCCTATCCAAGGTCATATCGCACCATGCCCCTGTGCACCTACACATTCTCTGGGGCTCTCTCCCGGCTAAGTCCACCACCTGGAAACTTGACCCCCTTCTTCTTAAGGACCCCCACTTTGTAACCTGGGTAACTTCAGAGATGGCCTCATTCTTAGCAGACAATCCCCCCAGGATACATCCCCTGGCGTCCAATGGGAGGCCTTCAAAGCCACCCTACGCAGTGCTATTATTGGGTTTGCATCTAAGTGCCGGATGAAGCTGGAGCATCTTCTAACTTCCCTGGAGTCACAATTAGAAATTTTAGAAGCTCAGGCTAAACAGACGTCGTGCTTAGACCCAGACTCTTCACTATACAGGGACAGGCTCTCAAATCATATCGAGATCAATGATCTGTTGACCCGCAAGGCAGAAGTGGCGATTCTAAGACTGCACCATCACTATTGGGAAGGGGGGAAAAAGCTGGCAAACTTCTGGCCTACCGACTGCGTAAACAACAGGCTGAAAGCCGCATTCCTGGTTTAAAGGATCAGACCAGTACAGTCTGTACAGACCCCAAGACCATAAATGCCCTTATGAAGCAATTTTATTCAGAACTTTATGCCTCTACTAAAACCCACACAAATGGAAAGGTGGAGTCCTTTTTTGCCTCTCTTCAACTTCCCGTCCTTCAAGTCATCTCAAGCTGTGCAGCTGGACTTGCCTATTACACCTGACGAGGTCGCAGTGGCTATTATGACCCTCAACTCTGGTAAGAACCCCGGACGGGATGGTTTTCCGGTTGAAATGTGGCAGCTCCTTGCACCCCAATTTGCCCCCCTCCTCTCTCAGGTGAATAATGATGCTCTGCATGAAGGCATTTTTCCTCCCACTCTTTGAGAAGCAATCATTACCGTGTTCCCGAAAAAGGACAAAGACCCCATGCTCCCCTCCAGCTATTGTCCAATTTCATTAATCAATACAGATAGCAAAATTTTTGCCAAGATCTTGGCCACCAGGCTTAGCCCTTTCCTTTCCTCCCTTATACACCCCTCACAGGTTGGTTTTGTGCTGGGGTTCCTTAGCTGGGACCACATCAGATCACTGTTTAATATCATCTACCATGCCAAGACTCTTTCCACCCCTGTGGCAGCCATAGCTGTTAACTTCGAAAAGACTTTTGACTCCCTTGAATGGGATTTCCTACAGAGGGTGCTACACAGATTTGGCTTTGGCCCCTCCTTTACGCAATGGGTAATGGCATTGAATCAGCAACCCATGGCTAGAATTCGGACCAATACAGTGATCTCCAGTCCTTTCCAGCTTGGCAGAGGCACCCACCAAGGCTGCCCCCTCTCTTCTCTTCTGTTTATTTTGGTGGTTGAGCCATTGGCAGCTGCTATGCGGCAGCACCCTGGCATCCATGGCATTTCCATTGGGACACATGCATATAGCACGCTTATGTATGCAGATGATCTCCTGGTCCCTGTGGAAGATGCATCCGTGGCTCTCCCAGTACTCCTTTCCCTTTTAACAGACTTTGTAAGGATTTATGGCCTCCAGATGAAAAAATCCAAAACCAAATTGCTGCCTCTCAACTCCACTTGCACTCAGAACAAGGTTTCCTCCCTGGGGCTTAATTGGGCCTACAACTCCTTAGTTTATCTTGGCATTAATTTCTCCCCGGACTTATCTAGAATCTGTGATCTCAATCTCAGCTCATTAGTTACCGACCTCAAAACAGAACTTGATAGATGGAGTTTGCTTCACCTTACCCTAGCTAGGAAAATAGCAGCTCTCAAAATGATTTCAGCCCCTAAACTTCTTTATCCTTGCTCACATATTCCCCTGGCCCCCCCCAGTAAAATGGCTCCGTACCATAGATAAGGTTGTGGGCAATTTCCTGTGGGACAATAAGAAACCCCAGTATGGCAGGGGTAAACTATGCTCCCACTGGAAGGATGGCAACTGGGGTCTTCCATGGTTCGAGGCATACACATGGGCTTATTCTCTTGCGCAGTCTCTAAAATGGTTCATTGCCCTTACTCCAGAGTCTCCACAATGGCTACACATGGAAAAGGCCATAGCTCAGGTATATAGTCTCCCCCTTCTATTATACAACCCTTTACCCAAGTTTCTACACACCCATCCTATCATTGTACATGCAATTCAGATTTGGAATAACATACATAACAGGATTCAGGTTAACCCCACCCTGCTTCTCTATACCCCTATCTTTCACAACAAGTATATATTGGTGGGCAACAAGCCCATCCACTGGCTGCATTGGGAACACGCTGGTATCACAGTTCTAGCAGATGTCTTAGATGAGACTGGCCTAAGGATGGAACCCTTCTAGCAGGCGGTCACCCAACTCGCCATGGACATCCTAGGCCTGGAGCTCCAACTAGATCCCCTCATGTGGATCCTAGGCCTACCCCCCCCCAGAACTCACCTTAAGTTCCCCCAACTCCGATGGCTGGCCTTGCTAGGCATATCAGCTAAGCATCTCATACTTTGCCTGTGGGGGTCTACTGAAATCCCAACTATTCTAGAACTTCATCATGCTCTTACGTTGTTGGCCTCACTCGACAGCCTATTCCATATTGTAGTCAATAAGCCAGTGACATACATTGCTTGCTGGGCCCCTTTTTTGGCTTACCTGAAACCTAGGACTGGAATAGGGTGAGTTTTCACCTGTGCCCTATTTGTTGATCTTCCTCTCATGAAACTCCCAGCATGAATGACTCCTATTCTTTGCTTGGTCTAGCCAGTCATGCAATGTGCGCTAACTTACATACCTTGTTCAGCTTTAGTCTTTATATGGTTGTATTAAACAGATACCTGGTCTTTTTCTCTCTTTTGTTTGATCTTTGCATCACCACAGAGCAGACAGTTGAGGGATCCCTTCCCTCTGTTCTTTCTAGGGCCTGTTTTGTGATGTACTTTGTGCTAAATTGCACGCTGCAAGATTATGGACATACTGCTGTAAGATCCTTCTCTGTTATTATTGTATAGCCTTTCTATATGTCTTATGATGTATGTTTGTATATTGGAAAATAAATAAAACTACTGTATTAACTGAAAAATAAGTCCCAAATGAGACCAGCTTGTGGTCAGTGGACACATCTTCAACTGAGCCCCCATGAAAAGTGTGGATATTCAATGAGACCATGGATGACCCCTGTTGCCTAAACACTCTTAGTGTGTAGGGCAAATAATAATAATACTAATAATAAAGATTCTTATGTCTTTGGAGTCTACCAAGAAACATTCATAAACAAGCAAGAGTACTAATAAATGTTTATTATACTACTTACACCAAGCATGTGACAAAGAAAATCACAAGGGAGATGGGTTTCTCACCACCCTCCTGAAGAATGTACATAATCTCCAGAATTGTAGGATCTCGTGTTCTCCAAGATCTCATTCTTTCTGTCCTAAGATCTCATTCTCTCACTCCGTGGAAATAGGTTATACAACCTTATATACTACAGATAGCATAGCAACAGAGATTACATCATAGTTATGGATATGAGAAACATTTTGTATTGGATAATGGCTTAGGAGACAGAATTACTAATGAGTATCATATGTGACAAATAATATGCTTCGGTTAGCATTATAGATTGGACTAAAGAAATGCTGACTGGGCTCTATTACACATGGCATATCTGCCTAAGTGTAAAACACACAATACATATAATTATATGAGAATATAAGTATACAATAATCACGGATGATCCCTCAGAGCCATCTTATCAGTGATTAGCTAGATTATATATGGAATATATGTAAAAGACATACATAATGCATTATAGTGAGGTATAATAGTCATGCATGATCTACTCCTATGAAAGGATGCATACATTGGCATATATTAGCAGCAAAGCACATTCCTGGCACTCATGCTTATAAGATGGGTGCCTAAAATCTACATGTTAGTACAAAATAGCAGTAGCACAGTATAATAGACCAGGAATACAGTGTGAGGTGTATGTGTGGTGTATGTGGGATGGTAGGGGGCATAACCCAGGCACAACAGTCCCCTCTTTGTTGCCCTAATTGCAAAAGTGGCAACACAACAAAAAGATGACAGTTAGGCACCATTTGTCTACAGACCCAAGGCACAAGCCTGAAAGAGGAATTTTAACTGGTCACAGTAGTGTTTCAGGATTTTTCTTAAACAACAAAATGTAATTATAAGGGAAAATGTTAGTAAACCTTGTATTACTATAAACATTTGGAATAAAACTTCACAATGGGGTTTTCCAATATCAAAACAAATCAGTATATACTGATGCTATATGTATCAGGTGTATATCTATCCCAATTGGGAAGAAATTGAAGAGACAAACTTAAGTTGCCTGTATGGATATTAAAAATGAGTAAACATCGAGATAGAGCAATAAGATAGTTAGGACTAGACTTAATGATATCTGGTTCCAGGATGGCAATAGGTGTGGTTACAGTAAAACCTATTATCTGTTTAGGGAGTAAAAACAGAAGTTAGAAAAGTTCACTTTGCATAACTTTTAGTCCATATCAGAAGAATGATTAGAATGTACCACCTTGAAGGATGGCGTTGTTCAGTTGATAAGTTGAACAGGACACAAAATGTGAATGTCAACAAGACATAAACTGTGAACAGTTCCAGGGATAAATCCAGGATTTCTTCACGTGTCAGATGAAGATTCATAGTTCAGAGTCAATGCATTTAGAGTTTCCAAAGGTAGTTCAAATGTTCAGGAGGCTGCAGTATTTTCATAGGTCTCGGCAGGGGGTGCATTAGATTGCACATTGAGTTTTACAATGGAATAGCAGCAGTGTTCAGTTGAAGACGATCACACGGCTGCACAAAGTGTAAAAGTTTATGACAGTACTCAGTTTGTATGAGTGCCAGCCAGGCTTGGAAAACAAACAGTGAAGAAAATGGATTTCTTGATCATAGATCAAATGAAGAAGAGTCTTCTTGCTGAAGTCAGGGAATTGTCCCCACCCCAGTCTTGCTTCATAGTATGCATAACAATGAGCTTGATTGTAGAATCTTAATTGGCTGGACTGAATACAGTTTATTTGAAAGTTCACAAGTGGAAGCCTAATTTCAGTTATTAGGACAGTATTCACAAGTTGGTAAGACAAGTTGGAAGGTGTCACATCTGCATAAAAGGTGGTGATCTTTTCAGGTATGACATTCAATATTCAAGACCTCATGGTAAACAAAGAAGGTAATTTCATCCTTTTCCTGATAAAAGTTCCCATCAAGATGACCAATAGAATGGACAGTTGCCAGACGATCAGAGATGAATGTTGCCAGATGAAAATGTGGCAATGACACTGTGAGAGTCACACACATGGCTTCCTGAATTGTGCAGGAAGAAGTTTCAAAACATGTAGCAATACTGGCATGTGTGGTGACATATCCAAGGTTCCTTGCCATTGACAAGGGAATAGTGCTAGATTCAAATAAACATTTGTTAACACATGCAATAGAAGTGCAAAATATGGCAATACCACTGACCCATACGTCTGTCATGTATGAGATCAAGGATATGTCCTAATTCCAGACCCCGGAAGAGATAACCAAAGGGTTATAAGAACATAATAGCTGTAGGTAGTGCAAAGTACTTCCCTAGCTATGTGATGCTCATCTGCTTCCTTAATGTAAGCAGAAATTAATTAATTAATATTAACATTTATCAGGTCAAACCTCTTCACAATATCCTTAATATTGTAACTGTAAGTTGGTTTAAATGAGCAAGATCATGTATACCATGCAATGGAGGGGTATGATATTATATTTCATACTATCATGAAGCTTTAACATATGTGCTTGAATAATGGCTATATCAGCCTTATTTCAAATAGATATGTCAGAGCCAAATAGGCCTGAGTCTAAACCTGTTTTTTTTAAATAAAAAAAATAAAACAAAAAGGCCTAATGCATTTAAGTAAGTTTACAGTTATAAGATCTACCACTTGCGGTTAGGATGTGAAGATTCTGTGTGTGTGTGTGTGTGTGCGTGTGTGTGTGTGTGTTTATGAGTCCCTGTATAAGGGTCATTAAAGAGTACCTGGTATGCCACCAGGGTATCCAATCACATCATTATTAAAAGAAAAAATATATGTGGGAAATGTTTGCTATGAAACATATAACAAATCATTCCAAGTTTAAAGGGTAAGATTTAAAATCACTGAGTTGTGCATTAACTGCACATTATTAACTAAGGGGGGTACCTAGTTGGGAAGTGGCTATTAGACCACTGGGTGGGCCAGGGTTCTATTTGGGACACTCAGTATTAGGTGTCACAAATTATGGGGCATCCCAGTGAACCACCCAGGTGTCCTCAGACAGGTTTTTTCCACTGACAGCTGGCCTGGCAAACCAGCAGAAGTGCATGAGTCCTATTTTAGGCCTCCCACAAAATGACACAGTGTTTGCAGCTCCACCATCAGGGTGGAGAAGCAGATATAGAGGTGGATGCAAGTTGAAAAAATGTCCAGAGGACTGAGCCCTACCTCACCTCATGATGGTTCACTGCTGCCAAGGGACATCCTCATAGCACTACTACATGTTATGGCTGTGTCTGTCATTGCTCAAGGATGAGGAGGTCGATGTGTATCGATGGTGGTGCCTTTTGATCGAGCAAGATCAAGAGCGTGAGTGGCATCTCAGTCTTGATATGGACCATTGACCTATGGGCTGACATTGAGGAGAACCCTCCAGAGGGTCATGGTAGACTAGTACCAAGTGACATACAAGAGCATTGGCTTCACAGGCATGATCATTGGCTGGGGCTGGTCCCAGAGTGACCCTGTCCGGGACACAAACTGATCCACATCCTTCTGACTGAGAACTAAGAGCAGTGATGTCTGGGAGACTGACTCTTCATTGAGCTCCTCTGACAGCTGGTTGACAGGCTTGAGAAAGATGAAGACCAGATGAAGACCACCTGCTTGACTGGTGTCAAGGTTAACAAGCCTGACAGGGATACCAAGGAGCTCTTGGTCAGTCCCTTGACAGAAGAAAGCTCAACCGCAGTTGAGTGCTCAACCAACATTGAGTAGTTGGGAGAGTCGAGGGAATGGGAGTCTCTCACAGTCCCATGACCTGTGCTGGCAGAGCTTATGCTTTTTGCAAACCTTTTTTTTTTAATTATCCAATCTGTATTCAATTTTGCAATGACAGCAAGGCAAATATAACCACAACAACAAACAGAGTATAAAAAAAATAACAAATCATATAGAAAGAAAAACCTAAAACACGCTTACTAATCTCCCCACCCCTGAAGGCCAAGTAGGTAAAAAGGAAATAAAAGCAGATAAAACTTCCATTATGAGGGTGAAATGGCACAAATGTGAATTAAACTGTACTGAGTTGCCAGCTATGAACCTCTAAACTGCCAAGATGTATGATCTTCTATAATAATACAACATTTGCCAAGTAAAATAATTATCGGTAAAAAAAACCTAAGAGATAAAAATCGATGTACAAAAGCTCATAGTAACCAGTAAATAATACAAAGAAAAAGGCTTGTAAATGGAGCATTATATACGAGCAAGGCTAAAAAAATTTAAATGTGTATGTTAGAATACATATAAAGGACTCATTCACAGGTTTACCCCAGAAGCAAGCTATACAATTTACCCAAACAATTGTAAAAGCTAGGATGATTGTTATTAACACCTGCAATCAATTTAGCAATTTGTAGATTATGTAGAATATTTGAAGACCACTCTTTAAAAGTAAGGCTGTCCCTATCAAGCCAGTGTTTCAAAATCAGTTGTTTGGTAGATATTGAAATAAAATCAAACATAGCTTTCTCAGGTCTTTTTTTTTTCCAATTGTTTAACCAGGTGAGACACACTAAACTGCAAGCTTCTTTACAGGTGCAACCTGGGAGCACAGGGAAGTTAAGTGACTTGCTCAGGGTCACGAAGTATGCAAGTGGGGGCTGTGGGATTCAAACCCAGGTCTCCAGATTTTCAGCTCAGAGCCTTAAACCATTGTGCTATACTGCCTCATAACTCATCATAAATTCCAAGAATACAACCTTCAATATGAAATGTGTAAACCCCCACCCCTTCATTTTGCAATGACAGGCGGTATGCTGTTTGGATCTAACAGCAATAACAGGTGGGCTGGGTTCGGAGAGGAATAGGTCACTCGGCACAAGGGCTAGGTTTGGCTACTCTGCACAGGGGCACCCAAGTAACTCCGAACACAGGAAGCAATAACGGTAATGTCTAATACCAGAAATGGGATTCTAAAATGTGGCTTTTATTCACATCCAAACAGAATAAACAAAGCATAGATGGACCCCCACAGGGCTACACTCCTGGTAATGCAGATTAAAAGAATTAAGAACACTTCTTCTACACTTTAGCCTTCAGGCTCTGAACCCACTGGGCACACAGCCTGGACTTGTACGCTGCTTTGGGTACACAGTCCGAACTTGTACACTGTTCTGGGTTTTCCCTGGCTCGGCTGCCTTGCTGGCCACTCAGACACCTTCCATATGTCATGGAAACATTTACTGGTGGCTCCCTAAACCACCTAAGAGCACCGCAGTGCTATCAGGGAATTTCCCTTTTAATCCCATGTCTGGGTATTTTCCTCAGGCACTGGCCAAGTACCTGAGAGAAAGTAAATGTGCCACAGATCAAATCCGTAGAAGTGAATTTGGTTACTACTGATGGGGGGTCTCCCACCTCTCAATCCCACAATTCATACCCGGCCACTTCTCTGGACAGTAAACACCTCATACTGTAAAGCTTGGCAATGTAGATTATAGCTAAATGTATGTCACATCTCCTGTACTTGTCTTGCTTTCCCTTTGTGCTGGACTTGAACATACTTTTAATTGGCACAGCCCATTGCTCTAGGCCCCTCACTGATTAAGCAGTCCAAATCCCACATTACAACTGTACTTGGCTGTCTTTTTCCTGACCCCACAATAACTGTCCCTTTAGTTTCCTTCTGTTAAGGTTGAAACACACATGGCCCTCTTTCAGGCTGAACTCACCCTTTGGTTGCAGGTGCCCCACAGCTGATTTCTCCACAGGAATTTCTCTCAAGAGCTTCTGGTGCCGCAGCCTGACTTGAAATAGGCAGCTTCTTCCCTTAGCCGAACCAGGAGGGTTGCCCCTGGAGAACAGGCAAACTTTACCCCCCATCCCCTCAGGGATGGGGCACTTGGACCAGTAACAGCGATCTCCACCACTTCAACAACCAGTTTCTGTGTTCCTCTTACAGTGGAAACACACACCTTCTTAACAGTACCTCTAAAACAGAGCTTAAAGCTCTGAGAGCCTGCACACAGACAGCTGTACTACTGTCTCTCACAAAGACTGCACACAGACTGAATTCAAAATCCCCATCGTTCTATGCTAACCTCCAACTGCAACATTCCAGTGTGGCTTATGCAGCTGCGAAAGTTCTATGGTGATGTCATCCCTCAGTCTCAGCTGAGACTGAGAACAGAGTGAGACAGTGTGAAATCCATTTAACTGGAGTTTCACAAGCTGCCTTCCCTTCCTACCACTAGGTCTTACTGGGATTCTAGTAACCCTGGGTAGCAGGGGGTTACACTCACCCTGGGCCAGGAAAATGACTGTCCGCAGTCATTATTTGCCAGCTTAGGCCATCTCAACCTATGTGCTACCTGAAGAGGGGTGATCAGGCCCCCCGCCATGTGCTAGCACAGGCAGGCAACACTAAGTGCCTAGAGGCCTTTGGCTGACATATCAGCCTCTATTCTACCCTAACTATGGGTGCCTAGTGGATCTGGTAGAACTGTCCAAAGCATAGCCCTAATAGATCAGCACTGCAACCCCTACTGCAGATCAGGGCCACAGCCTGCCTATCCTCTAGCCTTCTAGGAAAACCTGTCTGCCTTAACTCAAATCCCAAAACAAAGCAAACAGGGACCTCCCGACCTTGGACACCATGCAACCACACACCAGGAGCTAATACCATGCCATTACATTACTCCCTAGCTCCCCCATAACCATACCTGTGGAAGAAAAAGGTTACACACATTAACAACAACAACAGTACTTTAAATACTACACACTAAAGTACTAGTGAGGAACTCGGATAAGTCCCTCCTCCTCCTCCTCTTCTTGTCTTCTCTTCCATCTTCTTCATGTAACCCCCAGGTGACACTATCCCAAGGGCTACTACCCCTGCCTGCGTAACTGCTAACAGGTTAAGGGGCCTAGATCCAATGGTGGGTGCCTCCATCCAGAGGTCGGAGTTAAGACAGTCTGGTATGACTTGGTCACAGCCTTCTGGATCACTGCAACCCTCCTTTCTTCCCACTAGTGGCCCACACAATATATCAGAAGAACCTTCACAGTATACACTTACCCCCAGGACTGGTTCAATCAACTTGACTCTGGGGACCCCCTGTAAAACAAGATGATACAATGCAAAAGCCACAATACAATACTGATTCTAGAACTCTGAGCTGAGTGGCTGTGTTTGAGAAAGAGCTCCCAAAGCTAAGTGCTTTTGATATAATTTTCAGTTTAAAATTGTTTTGTTTTAGTAAATTTAGGTGATTGTGAAAGACAACCCTGTAGGCTCCAGGAAGATATAAAATTTGTGCGGTAGATATTCGTTGAAGTCAGAAGATCAACACATTTATTTAGTGTGATCTTTCTACTCTGATGTGGTTAATTTTAATACTATTTTAATACTATAGTTTAAACCCTTTCTGAATGTGCCTTTGGTGGTGTCTGATATTGAGAACCTAAGCGCCATTTGTGGTATCCTGTCTGTTTTGGTAGGTACTTTATTTTCTCTGTTAAACAACTGAGTATATCTATTGCCTAATAATTTATAGTACATTGTATCGTTTTGTTCAGTCTCTAATTTTCTCTTCTTTCTCCAATGTTTTAGAACTGTTTAGTTATTGTGGCAGAGGTGTGGTACTGTGTTCTTTCTTGTAGTTCAAGGTGCTTTTGGAACTGCTAATTTCTATTGGTTTAAACAATTACATTTTTCTTTCTATTTTTAAAAAAGCTACATCAACTTGGTATGTTGTCACCTGTTTGTTGTTGCTAGAGCAGATGTTTTGCACTGTGCTCTGATTCTGTGATCGAATCTGTATTAGTAGAAGGTAGATTATTGTGATTGTAGTTACCTTTTGATTGTAAGGATAAAGAGCTTAGATAGAAGTGTATGTATTTTCAAATATTATAGGGGAACAGTGGCAGGATTTTTAGGACAGTAAATTGATAAAAAGGGAACTAGGAGAGCTTCAGTAGCAGACAAGTAGTGGAATTGCAGTATAATGTGGGGAGTGGTGCAATGCAGTGGCTGTGGGGCAGCCATATTCAGGCAGACCTTCTGGACACTGAGGTGCTGCCCTATCTGCATGCATCTATCTGGACTGTGGGATGAGGTAGCCAGACTCAGAGCGAAGTAAACTGGATCAGGAGTACCATCACCCCTATCCAGGGACCACCCAGTTCAATGCAACTGCCTCAAAGGATGCCGAGAACGAGGGCACTTGGATGACAGTGGCTCAGGGAGGGTTAGAGCAGTCAGGCAGAGGCAAATCCCAGATCCTATTCCACTCAAGAACTCATATGCCACACTGGCAAATGAGGACAACCAAATACAGGTACCCAGAGAAGTGGAAGGAAAGGATGTGGAGGTTAGCCAAGGAGGTGACCTCAGCGTGGAAAGCAGTGGACCCCAGAGGAGGAGGAAGTGAATCCTGGTGGGGGACTCCATCATAAGAGGGATCCAGCTAGGAACACAGGAGGGGGAGGACAGGGAGGTGAGGTGCCTACCAGGTGCCACGGCATGGAGGGATGGAAGGAAGATCCTGGGGATCACTGGGAAGGCAAGACGGGAGGGTGAGCTGGATGTCATTATCCACCTAGGTACCAATGACCTGGCAAATGGGGGCCAAAGGAAGTTCAGGAAGAGTTTAGGAAACTGGGAGGGGTCTCAGGCAAGTAGCTACTTCTGTCACTTTCTCAGAAGTACTACCTGTGAGAGGCAAGGGAGAGCATAGGAATGCATGCACCAGGAACTTTAACTCATGGTTGAAGAACTGGTGCTGTGAGGAAGGGTTTGGATTCATTGGTGACTGGGGACCCACCTGGAGGGATGGAGGTTTGTTCAAGCCTGACGGCCTGCATCCATCCTGGAGGGGAATCCAAGCACTCAATGATAAGTTTAAATGCCACATTGACAAGCATTTAAACTAGCAAACGGGGTGGCAGGCCAGCAAGGAGGGTACCTACTTGCTCACCCCCCACAGCTAGCAGTAGAACCAGTGAACCAGAGGAGGCTATCTCTGCAAAGCAGTGTGCAAAAGATGGAGATTAGTGCCCAAGAGGTGGATAAGCAGAAAAGGCAAAATTCAGCAGGCGGGCAGACAGCAAGGAGAACCAGGATAAATGACAACCAAGGAAAGGGCTGGAGTAGAACAGTGAGACAGTCTAGGGAGGTCAAATCATGGAAAGCCATGTGTGCAAATGCCAGGAGCCTTAGCAACAAGATGGAAGATCTGGAGGCTGTCATGGTGCAGTCAGACCTGGACATTGTGGCCTTCACTGAAACCTGGTGTAATGATAACCATGACTGGGAGATTACCATACCTGGCAACAACATATTCAGAAGAGACAGAGCAGGCAGGAAAGGAGGAGGAGTAGCACTCTATGTGAAAAATGACATAAGGGCCACAGAGATCCAGGAGGAACAAAATGGGGGAGAGATACTGTGGGTTAAGCTGGAAAGGAAAATGGGACAGCCATCCACACAGGTGTGGTCTATAGACCACCAGCCCAGGAGGAAGAAACAGATGAGAGTTGATGCTAGCCATCCAAAGGATGGCAGACAAGGGTGAGGTAGTACTGGTTGGAGACTTCAATATTCCAGATGTGGACTGGAGCATCCCAGCAGCAGCATCAACTAGAGCAGATTTATCCTGGACTCCTTCAGTGTGCCTTCCTCAAGCAACTGGTCATGGAACCAACTCGGCAGAAAGCAATACTGGACCTTGTG
This sequence comes from Neoceratodus forsteri, assembly GCA_016271365.2. Taxonomy (NCBI): domain Eukaryota; kingdom Metazoa; phylum Chordata; order Ceratodontiformes; family Ceratodontidae; genus Neoceratodus; species Neoceratodus forsteri. The sequence continues at coordinate 1,273,356,259 of CM057453.1, forward strand.
CTCACAAACAGGGACAGGTGTGATGGGGGTAACAGTGGGGAGCACCTGGGAAACAGTGACCACCAATCATTGTGGTTTGAAATCACAGAAAGAGCAGAACCAAACCACACAAAAACACGATCCTGGATTTTAGGGGCACACTTTGGGAAAATGGGGAGATACTTGAAAAGAGGCATTAAGGGAATGGGACAGGAATCAGGGTTGAAGAACAGTGGGCAGTATTTAAAATGGGATTACAAGAACAACAGAATTATGCATTAAGCAGGTTAGCAAGAGGAAAAGGAAGAGGAGACCATTATGGTTTTCAAAGAGGTAGCAAAGAAAGTGAAAGCCAAAAAGATTGCATTTAGGCAATACAAAAAGACACAGGCAGAAGGGGATAGGGAGAAGTACCAGGAGAAGCAAAGAGAGGCAGGGAGGTCAGAAAGGGAAGCCAAAGCTCAGACAGAAGAACACATTGCAAAATCAGTGGGTAGAGGGGACAAAACCTTTTACAGGTACATAAGTGAAAAAAGAAAGACAAAGGGAGGGATAGTGAGACTGAAGGGGGAAGATGGGGCCAGTGGAGGATGACAACAGTAAAGCTGACATACTGAACAGGTATTTCTGCTCAGTCTTTACTGAGGAAGAGGAGGTAATGGGTCTGAAGGAGTACAAGGGTGAGAATGGTGCAGAAATGGACACAAGTCCCTTTACACGAGAAAGGGTCCTGAAGGAACTGGAAGTAATAAGAGCTGATAAAGCAATGGGGCCAGATGGGGTGCACCCAGGATCCTTAAAGAACTAAGAGGTGGTGGCTGAACCTCTGGCTATCCTGTTTAGCCGATCACTGGAAACAGGGGAGGTACCCAAAGACTGGAGGACAGCAGATGTAGTCCCCTTATACAAAAGTGGGAACAAAGAGGAAGCAGGGAACTACAGACCAGTTAGCCTCACCTCGGTAGTGGGGAAGATCATGGAAGCACTACTGAAGGAGAGATTGGTGGAACATCTGGTTGTCAATGGACTACAGGATCCAAGGCAGCATGGTTTCACCAGGAGGAGGTCATGTCAGACCAACCTCATTGAATTTTTTGACTGGGTGACTAGGGAGGTGGATCAGGGGAGGGCAGTGGACATGGCATATCTGGATTTCAGCAAGGCCTTTGACACTGTGCCACATAGAAGACTATTACACAAACTGGGAATATGGGTGTGGGCAGGACAGTAGTGTGGTGGGTAGGTAACTGGCTGGGTGGCAGGACACAGAGGGTGGTGGTAAATGGCTGTCACTCCACAGAGGGAAGAGTGACCAGTGGGGTACCACAGGGATCAGTGCTGGGACCGGTCCATTCAACATCTTCATCAGTGACATTGCGCAGGACCTAGAAGGCAGAATTTCACTGTTCGCTGATGACACAAAGCTCTGTAACAGAGTAGACACACCAGAGGGTGTAGACAGAATAAGAAGCGACCTGCAGAAACTTGAAGAATGGTCAGCAGTTTGGCAGTTGAAATTCAATGCAAAGAAGTGCAAGATAATGCATATGGGGCACAAAAACCCTGGCACAATATATCAGTTGGGGGGTGAGGATATAGCATGCACCAAGCAGGAAAGGGATCTTGAGTTATCATCTCTGATGACCTCAAGGTAGGGAAACAGTGTGACAAGGAGCAGGTAAAGCAAATAGGATGCTGGGATGTATAGGCAGGGGCATTACTAGTAGGAAAAGGAGGTCATAATTCCGCTATACAAGACACTAGTGAGGCCCACCTGGAGTACAGTGTACTTCTGGAGACCATACCTACATAAGGACATAGACAGGGTAGAGAAGGTTCTGAGGAGGGCAACAAAGATGGTGCATGAATTGCATCACAAGTCCTATGAAGACAGGTTAAAGGAACTGAACATGTACTCCTGGAGGAGGAGGAGAAAGGGATATGATAGAGACACACAAGTATCTTACAGGGAGGAACAGGGTGCAGGAAAACACTATTTTTAGCGGAAAAGATGTTCCAGGACTAGAGGGCATGAGGTGAAGTTGGAGGAGGACGATTCAGAGGAAACATGAGAAGAATTTCTTCTACAGAACTGGTGGTGGACAAGTGGAACACCCTGCCAGAGAAGTGGTGGGGCTGAAACAATCACGGGATTTAAGAATGCATGGGATAGACATAAAGGAATTCTGGAGGTCAGGGGTAGGGTGCAACAGACTTCTAGGAAAACAAACTGAACTTACAAGCTCAAATGGGCAGACTGGGTGGGCCATAGACCCTTATCTGCCGACACTGTCTATGTAGCTATGTAACACTTTAACATAAATGAATACTTCAGACAGTGTAACTTTGCTGAAACAAACAGATCTGATTTATTTAGGGGAATGTAACAAGGACAGGGGAAAATCAGGTTAACTAGTTTGGACACCTTAATAATCACAGTACTGTGTGCATGTTCAGAGTCCTAAATTGTCACTTTCCCTTGGTATCCAGGATAGGGGGTGGCTAGCCAAGATCGGTTCAGCTGGATGGGGCCCTGTGATGGAAAAACACTTGCACAATACCCAATTGTAATCCGGAGACAGATGGCTCAGTTCATGAAGAAATGAAACAGTAACAAATAGATGACACACTTGCAATTTGATAAACAGATGGCAGGGAGCTACCCTGCTTTGTACTCACAGACTCAATGCTGGGAACTGGATGGAAAGCAGATTTTCCTGGAATGCCAGGAGGAGCAGAACATGTGGAAAAGGTCCTTGTGACTGGACCCCACTGCAGTTTAGAGCAAATAAGTAGTCTGGATTAAGCTGGGTTTACTTCCAGCTTCATGCACTCAATTCACTGTACAAGGGATTTGAAACACGATTCCCCACAAGCACTACACACATTTACATGTAAAAGGAAAGTACCATACCAGGCAGGCTGCTTCTCTATCCCGATCGCAATTGCTGCATAATACCCGGGAGAACACACAGCAGATTCAGTTCCTGACAGACCGAGCGCGATTCAGCAATTTCGCCAGTCTTCTACAGGGTGAGCCTGGTTCTACTCTTCAGATCTCCTTGATTCTTCTCACAGGTTGGATTCAGTTCGAACGAGCGTTTGCACAAGCTGCAGACCAAAACTTAGGGCCTTGCACATGTTTCCCGCACTAAAACTACACACCGAAGAAGCACACAGCTCCTTGTCTCTTCACTGTCAAAACTCATCTCATCTTTCCAGTAGACAGAGCCTGGCATTTCCTTTGAGTTCTGCCCAGTTCAGTTGGCTGGTTTGGCTGTCACTCACAATTAGACTCCCCCTGTTGGTGCAAAAAGGCGCTGAAGTCCAAACTACAATTCCAACAGGCATTGGCCATACAGTACATAGGTGGCTGGCTCCACAATGAGAGTCCAAGTTCTGATTTGCCAGCAGCAGACTCCATTTCAAAGGTTGCCCCACACCGATTGGTCCAGTTCAGCAGTTCAACCAGAATGGAGAGCTTGAAAACACAGTTCTGACTGCAAAGAAAAGCAGGTTAGACAAACTGTATTTTCGTTATTACTCTAAATGATTTCTGCAAACAGTTACATCTTTGAAAAGTGCTCACCTGCCCACTTAGTGACGGCAGAAACAGAGCAATTCTACAGCAGTCAGAGTGGGACTCAAGCAGAGAAACACAGTCCTATAGAAACTAATTATGTCTGCAAAAGATAGCTCTTAAAGAGACAGTACCAGAGGCTCTAAAAGCACTCACAGATAAATGGCTTGCGCCTAAACACTATTCAGGCTTGGAGCATTCAAGCAAGCTCCTGAAGACTTTTGGGAACCCCCATTTGCAGGATCGTTACACCTTCCCTGCCTGGGAAAGCTTGGCTCCTGCGCCAAACAAATACTATAAGTTTCAATACAATCATATACATTTTCATCAGTATCACATTATGCTCATACATGTAATCATCAGTCAATATATCACTTTACAAGAAACACATTTCTGAAACTTTGCAGTACATCACTCTTTACACAGTATTACACACACATTGTAACATAACTCAGGTTATTACCTCATGTACATGAAACCTGAAGAGAGGGGGACCCTTCCCTATCAGCTATCTTGAGGCTGGATAGGGCAGGGGCACCATACCTAGAGGGCAACACAAGTAACTTGGAGTTAGCACTGATGTTCAGTTTGAGCAATGAGCTCGGGGACACATACACTCTTTTATGGACAACATTGAGAGTCAAGTCCACAGGACTCCCAGGGGAATCATAACTGAGGTGCACCACAGGCTTTACAGCTCGACCAGTCTTTCTAGGGGGAACTGTTATAGTCTCTGCACTCTGAGCCTCATTTTCAGCATTGTCCTCACTTGTCAGGGGAGTCTCCATTGGGATAGAGAGGCTAGAACTTGGGGCACTTTCAGCTCCAGGAGTTACAATCTCCGAGTCCACAACACTTGGCTCACATGGAGAGCTTTCTAACACTGACACTGAATTATCAGGGCACTCAACACACTCTTCTTGTTCTGGTATATCACCCGTTTGTCCCAGTCCATCATTTTCCTCCTCTGAAAGCTCAAACAGTTCAACCATGCACAATGATTCCATATCATCTGACTTAATGCTTTGCACTTCACTTTCTGGGAGCATTGGCTCCAGGGACAAAACTGGGGGCTTAGACAGTCCAGAAGGCCCAGCTTCATCTCCAGGCTTGACTACGGGATTGCCCCTTAAACAACTGGACTCAGTCTCGTAAGGGTAGTATTCTAAACCACACTCACTTTCCTCTGACATGGACTGACAGTCATGTTCAACCGAGACTGGTGGAGGGGGACACTTTAACTCAGCTTTCCAGGTGCAGACTTTCTTGATTTTTTTCTTAGCAGCAGCTCAGTCACTAGTCCAGAGGGGGCATTTTCTGGGGCTCAGACTCAATCAAGATTTGTCCAATGGGCAGTAAATGATTTCTATGCATTGTTTTAACATCTTTTGAATTATTCTCAGGCCTTACTTTGTACACAGGCAGATCATCTAGTTTGCCTACTACAATGAGGAGGTGGTGCCATCTGTCAGCAATCTTATGTTTGCCATGCAGTCCCAGATTTCTTAGCAATACCTGATCTCCCTCCTGGAGTTTCTGTGCTTTCACCTTTTTATCATACCTTTCTTTGTTGGGCAGACTTCTTTTGGCAGCCATGGTTTCAGCCAGTTGGGTACACATGATTTAGCTGGGCCTTTAACTTTTGCACATACTGTAAATAGTTGTCAGCTTGAACCCCACCAGGAAAGACCCCCAAAACACACATCTACCGGCAGTCGAACTTCCCTTCGAAACATCAGGCGGTAGGGGGAGAACCCAGTGGCATCACTTTTGGTGCAGTTGTAGGCATGTACCAGGATACTAATTTATTGGCTCTATCTAGACTTGTCCTTTGGGTGGAGGGTGCCTAGCATATCTAGCAAGGTGCGGTTGAAATGTTCAGGCTATGGGTCCCCCTGGGGGTGGTAAGGGGTGGTTCTGGACTTTCGCACTCCCCACAGAGAAAGCATCTCTTTGATCAGCCGACTCTCAAAGTCTCTCCCTTGATCAGAATGGATTCTTTGTGGAGCCCCATAGTGAACAAAAATGTTTTCTACAAGTACTTTTGCCACAGTGGATGCCTTCTGGTCCTTGGTGGGGAAAACTTGGGCATATCTTGTAAAATGGTCAGTGACCATCAGCACATTACTAATATTTCTTTGATCTGACTTCAAACTCAGAAAATCAATATAGACCAGCTCAATGGGTGCACTGGTGGTGATGTTAACAAGGGGGGCAGCCCTCTGGGGCAAAGCTTTCCTCTGTAAGCACGACTATAAGTTCGAATGTGTTTCCCAAATCAGTCCCCATCTTAGCTAATAGAATCTGGACCTTCACCAAGTCAAGTGTTCTGTCTATACCAAGGTGCCCTATGTGATTGTGTAAGGACCTCAGTACTGAGTCTCGAAGGCAGTGGGCAGCACTAGCTGTTGTTTGTCTACTTGTCCCCTCTGTCTACTGTTTCTCTGTATAACAGTCTATTGATCAGTTTCAACTTAGGACCTTCTTTGTATAACAAGACAGTTCTCAAATCAGTGGACCGTAATTTGACACATCTTTCCCTGCATATAGGGCTTCTAAAGCTGATTTGATCATGGGATCTCTGGATTGAGCCCGACGAATACCGTCATTGTCCAGCTGAGTAGTGCACCAATGTCTATTGCAGAAAAGTGGCACAAGCAGCAGGTATGCAATTCCTAGAGGGTTCCAAACAATCCACCATACAGTCCACTGAGTCTGTGGGACATTTGTTCCTCCCTGTCAAACTTCTGGCAGAGTGCTTGAATATCAGGTTCTGACAGTCTGACCCAGTCATTCTGGGGAAAAGGCCTCCGGGAGGGAGCATCAGCATCTATATGATTCAGGCCTGCTCTGTATTCAACTGCATAGTTGTAGGTAGATAAGGCAGAAAGCCACCTATGGCCAGTGGCATCCAACTTAACTGAAGTCTGCACATAGGTCAAAGGATTATTGTCAGTTTTCACTAGTATCTTAGCCTCATATAAGTACTCATGGAATTGATCAACAATAGCCCACTTCAAAGCCAGGAACTCCAACTTGTGTACAGGACAGTTCTTTTGAAGGGGGTCAGGCTTCTACTGAGTAAAAGGCCACTTGGTCTCAGGCCATTCTCATGCTCCTGATACAACACAGCCCCCAACCCTTGCAAGCTAGCATCGGTGTGCAGGACATAGGGTTTTGTTGGATCGGCATAGGCCAACACTGGAGCGTGAGTAAGTTGATGTATGATCTCACGAAAAGCAGTCTCACAATCAGGAGTCCAGCGGGCCCCAAATACTTCACTTGGATGAAAATACACTCTTTCAGTCTCAAGGGACGCTGACTTTTTGTATTTTTTGTGGGTTGGGGATACCCTTGAGTAAGGTTAAGTAAAGGGCAGATCACTCTTGAATAGTCCTTGATGAAATGTTGATAATAACCACAGAATCCCAGCAATCTTTGCAGTTCTTGTAGATATTTGGGCTGTGGCCAGGTGGTCAAAACCTCAACTTTACTTGGCTGGTCTCTTATTCCCTCGGTGGATACTATGTGTCCCAGATACTTTACTGATGTTTGAAAGAATTGACATATCAATGGACTGTTTAAGGCCAAAGTCTTCCAGTCAGTCCAATACCTTGAATAATCTGCTCTCATATTCCTCCAGTGAACTGCCAAACACAATAACATCATCTAGGTATACCAGGCACTCTAGTAAGTTTATGTCCCCCACTGCATGCTCCATCTATCGTTGAAAAGTGGCTGGGGTGCCTGAAATCCCTTGAGGCATCCTCATGAATTCATAGAAGCCAAGCGGACAGATAAAGGCTGTCTTCTAACGGTCCTCTGGGGCCATCGGGATCTGGTAGTACCCACTGCAAAGATCCAGCACAGAGAACCACTTGCTACCATTCAGGCAGTCAAAGCATGCTGGATGCGGGCATTGTATATCGATCAGGGATAGTCCAACGTTCCAAAGCGATAATCCACACATTCTTACTGTCCCATTCTTTTTTCTCACTACTAATGATATGGGGAAGCATAGGGCTTCTGGATTCTTGTATTACACTAGCAGCAAGCATCTCTTGCAGATGCCATCTCACATCATCTATGTCAGCAAGGGCCAGGCGTCGAGACCTCTCACAAAATGGCCTTTCATCCGCAGCCGGATGTGGTGCTCAGCACCTGCAGACATCCTACATCCCATTCTTTGTAAAAACACCTGGTCTCTCTGGGCAAGCTTCTCACTGATTCTCACTTTCCATTCAGCTGGCAATGAGGAGTCACCGAAATCAAACAAGTCAGGCGTTACTCTGCCACTCTTCCTCGAACTCTTGCTACTGGGTAGCACTGCAGTATCCGCACAATGTACATTAGCCAGGGTGCAACCTCTGTTTACTCAAATCTTTCTATCCGACACATTATGAACTTGAACCATTACCCTTCTAGCATAAGCATGGGCTCTGGCAGGCAAAATACTTGGTTTGACCAGCAGTCCTTCCCGCAATTTCCATACGCCTGGTGCATCCAACATGAGGATTTTATTCTTGACATCCTTTCTGATACGGACTTCTGTAGGGCACACTGCGCATTGGGCGCTTAGGAGTAGAGACTCAGGATCCTTTTTCCAGACAACTCCAACCGTTCCTCTGGTTCCACTCTTGTCAGCATCTCTCCGTGCCTCATAGGCCTTCTTGATCAAGGCCGAATTCTTAAAGCTCTACTAGTCCTTGACCCTGTTTCATAACACAACTGTGCCAGCCAGCCCAAACATATGTGCATTAGTCCCAATTAGTAAAGGAACCCCACCATACAGTCCAGTAGGGGACCCACTAAGGCCAGGGTCTCTTGCTCTGCCACGCCAGTCACAGAGGTGGAGAAAAGACAGCCAAATTGGATATACCCGTAGTAGGGGGTAGGCCTTCTCACTTAACCCCATACATGCAGTCCTTCTTAATGGTTGTAAGGGTACATCTGACAAATGCTTCTGATACCAATCCTGGATTATAATTGTCACTTGGGAGCCACTGTCTAATACAGCTCTTGTAGACACTCCATCTACCTTTACAGTGGTCTTCATGGAGGGACCCACTATTCTGGACCAGTCTGGAGAGGCGGTAGCGATGGGCTGGGAAAATGACCTTGCCACAAAGGGACATGAGTTAACATTTTTGGGACCTTCACTGTGGTCATTTCGTGCACCTCTTAACCACTGTTTTGTGTTCCAAAGCTCTCCTTATAGCCAGCTCACCACTCTCTCTAAGTCTTTCTGAGACCGGCATTCCCTCTTCATGTGCCCATCCTTCCCAAAATTATGGCAAAATATGTCTGCTGAAGTTTGGGGTGACCAAGGCGTCACTGTGGGGGCTGAGGCATTGGTACTATTGATAGGAAACCTTGGTGCCACCTCAGCCAGCAGTGGGTTGGACATTTGGAGACATCTCTTCAGTTCCCTCACTTCCATAGTCAATGCATCAAGTTTTGAACTGTTATCAACATGAGGTACCGGGGTGGGCACCCCACCCCATAGCAGAAAGCAGTCAGGTAAGTGTCAGTGCTCGTGCTCAGAGGGAGCGGCCTTCATGATGAGACTGTCAGTTACTTACCTAATCTCCCTCAGCAACTCCCTCCCAGTGCGGAGTATTTACAGCCATCCCCTGCTTGGCAGGCACCTTAATCCTTGACTTTCATCATGGATTCGGTGATCCTGGCCATCAGCAGCTGACCCCACCCTTGGAGCAGAGGTTGTAGCAGCTACAACTACGTGGGGCTCTGAGAAATCCTCCTCCTCCTCAACTTCCTGGATTTCTTTCATCAAATCACAATGATCCAGTGGATTACCTCTCCTGTCTTGAAGCCTCAACTGAAGAAGCTGCAATTTTGAGTGCTTTGCAAGTTGCAATATGTGCCCCAACCTCACACGATTTAAGTCATTGGAGGCCACCCCGCCTTTCCGGTAGACCCTCTGTAGTGCTCCTTCCAGACAAGTAACATATGCAGATAAACTTTCCCCTGGTCATTGTTTTGTACCTTGGAACTTCCACATCAAGCTCTCCCTTGACTCAATACTCCCAAAATTGCATTCAAGTGCAGTTAGGTACTTTTGGGCAGATGCCTCAGGGTTTGTGAACCTCAAAGACTTAATGGCTTCCAGAGTGGGACCTATCAAGCTCTCTAGGATTCTTTTCCATTTCTCAACCTCTGCACACTGCCACTCAGATACCAAAGGGGCAACACAGTCTATCCAGGTATCCCAATCATCCTCCCCTTGTGGGGTGGGGAGGGTGCCAGAGAAAATTCTCAACCTGCGGTAAGAGTTGTGACTATTGGCAGGTACAGACATGGGGGTTTGCACTGGCACAGAAGGAGGGGTAATAACGGGTGCTGGAGGGGAAGAGAGTGTTGGTGGAGGAACATTCTCAGGTGGCAATAATAGTTTCTTTTAATCCTCCACAGTTTTCCCTTCCAACAAAAATTTAGCAAATTTCTCCTCAAAAGTTTCATGATAATGGGGAGGCCATTCTCCCTGGGTCAGTCTTACTGTCCCTGGTTATCACTCCAGACAGTGAGGGTTTCCTGGGGTAACAGTCTGTGGCACTTTAGAACTGTCTGCAGAGGTCCTTATACTCTATTAGGGCCATGAAAGTTTGGGCAAGCAGATCAGCCTGTCGCCCTTCTACCACAGGGTCTCGTAAACATTCTGACCTTGGCAAGTACTCCTCTACAGTGTCCATAGTGGTACCCAGCGGATATCCAGGATAAGTAGTAGCTGCTTGGGGCGAGATCTTCCTCCCCAGTACACCACTTCACCAACTGGTGTACAGCCACTTCGTTGGGGTACCCATTTGTTTTTAACAGTAATTCAAAAATGTGGCCACTAGAGGATGGTAATCCCAGAAGTGAGCCTCAAGATGTAACCCCCAGGTGGCGCTTATCCCAAGGCTACTACCCCTGCCTGCATAACTGCTAACAGGTTAAGGCCTAGGTCAATGAGTGGTGCTCAAACCAGAGGTCGGAGTTAAGACAGTTCAGGTATGACTTGGTCACAGCCCGCTGGGTCACTGCAACCCCCCTTTCTTCCCACTAGTGGCCCACACAATATATCAGAAGTACCTTTACAGTATACACTAACCCCCAGGACTGGTTCGATCAGCTTGACTCTGGGGACCCCCTGTAAAACAAGATGATACAATGCAAAAGCCACAAAACAACACTTTAACATAAATGAATACCTCAGACAGTGTAACTTTGCTGAAACAAGCAGATCTGATTTATTTACAGGAAAATAACAAGGACAGGGGAAAATCAGGTTAATTAGTTTAGACCCCCTTAATAATCACAGTACTGTGCGCATGTTCAGAGTCCCAAATTGTCACTTTCACTGGGTACCCAGGATGGGGAGTGGCTAGCCAGGATCGGTGCAGCTGGATGGGATCCTGTGATGGAAAAACACTTGCACAACACCCAATTGTAATCCGGAGACGGATGGCTCAGTTCAGGAAGAAATGAAACAGCAACAAATAGATGACATACTTGCAATTTGGATAAATAGATGGCAGGGAGCTACCCTGCTTTGTACCACAGACTCAATGCTGGGAACTGGATGGAAAGCAGATTTTCCTGATTGCCAGGAGGAGCAGAACATGTGGAAAAGGTCCTGTGACTGGACCCCACTGCAGCTTAGAGCAAATAGATGTAGTCTGGATTAAGCTGAGGTTTACTTCAGTCATGCACTCAATTCACTGTACAGGGATTTGAAACACAATTCCCCACAAGCACTACACACATCTATATGTAAAGGAAAGTACTATACCAGGCAGGCTATTTTCTACCCCAATCCCAATTACTGCACAATACCGGAGAACACACAAAGCAGATTCAGTTCTGACAGACCGGCGCGATTCAGCAATTCCTCAAGGTCTTTCATAGGGTGAGCTTGGTTTCACTCTTCAGATCTCCTGATCTTCCTCACAGGTCGGATTCAGTCTGAACGTGGTGTTTGCACAAGCCGGTGACCGAAACTTAGGGCCTCATACACGTTTCCCTCAGACAAAACTACACACCAAAGAAGCTACACACCTCGTCTCTTCACTGCCAAAACTCATCTCATCTTTCCAGTAACAGAGCCTGGCATTTCCTTTGAGTTTCACCCAGTTCAGTTGGCTGGTTTGGCTGTCACCTGATCAGACCCCTGTTGGTGCAAAAGGCGCTGAAGTCCAAACTACAATTCCCAGGGCATTGATCATACAGTACATAGGGCGGCTGGCTCCACATTGAAGAGTCCAAGTTCTGATTTGCCAGCAGGCTCCATTTCAAGGTCCCCCACACTGATTGGTCCAGTTCAGCAGTTCAACCAGAATGGAGGGCTGAGGCAAACACAGTTCCGACTGCAAAGAAAAGCGGTTAGACAACTGTATTTTCGTTATTATCTAAATGATTTTGGCAAACAGTTACATCTTGAAAGTGCCTCACTCTGCCCACTTAGTAATGCAGAAATGGAGCGATGGCAGCAGCTCGAGTGGGACTCAAGCAGGAAACACACAGTCCCCCATAGAAACTAATTATGTCTGCAAAAAGGCAGCTCTTAAAGAACAGTACCAGAGGATCTAAAAGCACTCACAGATAAACGGCTTAAACGCCAAACACCATTCAGGCTTGAGCATTCAAGCAAGTTCCCTGAAGACTTTGGGAATCCCTATCGGTAAAGGCAATCAGGAAACACCTGCAAGAAAAAAGAGACAACACACATACCCTAATCTGCATACACAATCAATCTAACCCCTACCATCAAAACACTGGAGAATCCCAAAAGATTTTTTTTTAGAAAAGTAGAAAAACAGTATAAACATTAGAAAACAGTCAGAAAACAATGACATTATTTAATAATACACATATTTGGGGGATGGAGGCCCTAAAAGTCCCATCTAGTGATCACAGTGCCCAAAGGCTAGTCCATTAAAGAGTCTCTCCTGGTCGGAGCCTGGTGAGCTACAGTTCTAGCAGGCCAAACCCAAAAGGGAGAGCCTTTGAGGACAGTTCAAACATCTGAGTCTGCTAGTGTAGGTGTGTACTGCAAATGTCATAAGAATAGGAAAAGTTTGGACTTACCAGTCCCTTGTAGAATGAACAAAACACCCCACTCTGGTCCTCAGTCAAGACTCTTCCTGGCAGCATTCTTCCGATACAGCTGGAGGACATCTTCGGGAATGACAGGAAGGCACATCTGGAAACTGTTGGGCTGATGTCATCTCTGGAGATGGAACCTGGAACAGGAACAAAAGGAAACAGTTGGTCTGACATCATCCGATTACTAGGTGATGAATCAGGATACAGCTGCCATATCCTCTCTGGATCTGAAGTAATCGATGGGCCAGTCAATGGATTCTGGAAAGTCAGTACACTGCAGAACTGATTAATGTGGGGCACCTGAGTCCTGGACGTCCATACTAGCAGAACAACAAAGGCACTGCAATGGCTGGAGTGGCAGCATTGCCTACAACTGCTCTGCTTTCCATTTGGTAAGCATGGAACACATTTGCAGGGAGGTCTTTGCATTGTACACAGCCAACGGTCAGGAGCTTGAATTATTACACTACTGGTGCACATAATTCTCACTGTGAAAGGTTTCACGCCCTTCCATCCACTATTAAACAGTGTCCATAAACAGTGTCCTGCCTCTTTCCACTGGCTGCATTTTTCATGAAACATTCTGCTCCAGAAACATTGTTTGCACCAGGATGCACACATTTCATTGCTTTGGCCCAAATCCAGGATTTCCTGCTGTTCTCAATCTCCTCCCAGACTCCTCCGAGGAAAGGCAGGAAAGGACATCCCATAGATTTCATTCACCTTCCTATGAACCAGCCTCTCCTCCTTTACTAGCTTTGGTCAACCTGAGACCTCTGGCCTGGCTTGGGGTGGCCAGTCCTGGTTCTGCCAGCTACGCATTCTCAAAGAGACAAAAATGATCCCGACTTCTTGCATAGCCAGGGGTGGAATCACCACTCTTCCATGCATTCTCTGAAGCAAGAGCTTGAGGCTGTGTACCAGTTCCTTTTCACAAGGCCACATAGGTTCCCCCTCTTCTTATTCCTCACTAGAAACAGCGCTCAGGAGGAGCAGTCATCCTCACTCCTGAGACTATCCACTCTTTGCTGAGGCGGCCGGTCAAATCTCCATTCAAAGGCCTCCCCATCTCATCTCTCCTATGAGACTTGGACTAGACCCCTCTCCAAGGGTCTACTGATGCTCTGCCTGAATTGTCTCTCTGCAATCCAGAATCTGAAACCTCAGCAAATTGTTCTGTCTGTAAATCTGCACCCTCTAGCTTTGTGCCACACTTCACGAGGGGCCTCCTCCAACAGGCTCAGACTGCTGCGCTACCAACTGCAGATTCTTGAACTTTTGTCATGTAGAATAGCGAATCTTGGCAATGTAGATTATAGCTAAATGTATGTCACATCTCCTGTACTTGTCTTGCTTTCCCTTTGTGCTGGACTTGAACATACTTTTAATTGGCACAGCCCATTGCTCTAGGCCCCTCACTGATTAAGCAGTCCAAATCCCACATTACAACTGTACTTGGCTGTCTTTTTCCTGACCCCACAGTAACTGTCCCTTTAGTTTCCTTCTGTTAAGGTGAAACACACATGGCCCTCTTTCAGAGCGAACTCACCCTTTGGTTGCAGGTGCCCCACAGCTGATTTCTCCACAGGAATTTCTCTCTCAGAGCTTCTGGTGCCGCAGCACAACTTGAAATAGGCAGCTTCTTCCCTTAGCCGGAACCAGGAGGGTTGCCCCTGGAGAACAGGCAAACTTTACCCCCCATCCCCTCAGGGATGGGGCACTTGGACCAGTAACAGCGATCTCCACCACTTCAACAACCAGTTTCTGTGTTCCTCTTACAGTGGAAACACACACCTTCTTAACAGTACCTCTAAACAGAGCTTAAAGCTCTGAGAGCCTGCACACAGACAGCTGTACTACTGTCTCTCACAAAGACTGCACACAGACTGAATTCAAAATCCCCATCGTTCTATGCTAACCTCCAACTGCAACATTCCAGTGTGGCTTATGCAGCTGCGAAAGTTCTATGGTGATGTCATCCCTCAGTCTCAGCTGAGACTGAGAACAGAGTGAGACAGTGTGAAATCCATTTAACTGGAGTTTCACAAGCTGCCTTCCCTGCCTACCACTAGGTCTTACTGGGATTCTAGTAACCCTGGGTAACGAGGGGGTTACACTCACCCTGGGCCAGGAAAATGACTGTCCGCAGTCATTATTTACCCGGCTTAGGCCATCTCAACCTATGTGCTACCTGAAGAGGGGGATGATCAGGCCCCCCCCCGCCATGTGCTAGCACAGGCAGGCAACACTAAGTGCCTAGAGGCCTTTGGCTGACATATCAGCCTCTATTCTACCCGCTAACTATGGGTGCCTAGTGGATCTGGTAGAACTGTCCAAAGCATAGCCCTAATAGATCAGCACTGCAACCCCTACTGCAGATCAGGGCCACAGCCTGCCTATCCCCCCTAGCCTTCTAGGAAAAACCTGTCTGCCCTTAACTCAAATCCCAAAACAAAGCAAACAGGGGACCTCCCCGACCTTGGACACCATGCAACCACACACCAGGAGCTAATACCATGCCATTACATTACTCCCTAGCTCCCCCATAACCATACCTGTGGAAGAAAAAGGTTACACACATTAACAACAACAACAGTACTTTAAATACTACACACTAAAGTACTAGTGAGGAACTCGGATAAGTCCCTCCTCCTCCTCCTCTTCTTGTCTTCTCTTCCATCTTCTTCATGTAACCCCCAGGTGTACTATCCAAGGCTACTACCCTGCCTGCGTAACTGCTAACAGGTTAAGGGCCTAGATCCAATGGTGGGTGCCTCCATCCAGAGGTCGGAGTTAAGACAGTCTGGTATGACTTGGTCACAGCCTTCTGGATCACTGCAACCCTCCTTTCTTCCCACTAGTGGCCCACACAATATATCAGAAGAACCTTCACAGTATACACTTACCCCCAGGACTGGTTCAATCAACTTGACTCTGGGACCCCTGTAAAACAAGATGATACAATGCAAAAGCCACAATACAATACTGATTCTAGAACTCTGAGCTGAGTGGCTGTGTTTGAGAAGAGCTCCCAAAGCTAAGTGCTTTTTGATATAATTTTCAGTTTAAAAATTGTTTTGTTTTATGTAAATTTAGGTGATTGTGAAAGACAACCCTGTAGGCTCCAGGAAGATATAAAATTTGTGCGGTAGATATTCGTTGGAAGTCAGAAGGATCAACACATTTATTTAGTGTGATCTTTCTACTCTGATGTGGTTAATTTTAATACTATTTTAATACTATAGTTTAAACCCTTTCTGAATGTGCCTTTGGTGGTGTCTGATATTGAGAACCTAAGCGTCATTTGTGGGTATCCTGTCTGTTTTGGTAGGTACTTTATTTTCTCTGTTAAACAACTGAGTATATCTATTGCCTAATAATTTATAGTACATTGTATCGTTTTGTTCAGTCTCTAATTTTTCTCTTCTTTCTCCAATGTTTTAGAACTGTTTAGTTATTGTGGCAGAGGTGTGGTACTGTGTTCTTTCTTGTAGTTCAAGGTGCTTTTGGAACTGCTAATTTCTATTGGTTTAAACAATTACATTTTTCTTTTCTATTTTAAAAAAAAAGCTACATCAACTTGGTATGTTGTCACCTGTTTGTTGTTGCTAAGTAGCAGATGTTTTTGCACTGTGCTCTGATTCTGTGATCGAATCTGTATTAGTAGAAGGTAGATTATTGTGATTGTAGTTACCTTTTGATTGTAAGGATAAAGAGCTTAGATAGAAGTGTATGTATTTTCAAATATTATAGGGGAACAGTGGCAGGATTTTTAGGACAGTAAATTGATAAAAAGGGAACTAGGAGAGCTTCAGTAGCAGACAAGTAGTGGAATTGCAGTATAATGTGGGAGTGGTGCAATGCAGTGGCTGTGGGGCAGCCATATTCAGGCAGACCTTCTGGACACTGAGGTGCTGCCCTATCTGCATGCATCTATCTGGACTGTGGGATGAGGTAGCCAGACTCAGAGCGGAAGTAAACTGGATCAGGAGTACCATCACCCCTATCCAGGGACCACCCAGTTCAATGCAACTGCCTCAAAGGATGCCGAGAACGAGGGGCACTTGGATGACAGTGGGCTCAGGGAGGGTTAGAGCAGTCAGGCAGAGGCAAATCCCAGATCCTATTCCACTCAAGAACTCATATGCCACACTGGCAAATGAGGACAACCAAATACAGGTACCCAGAGAAGTGGAAGGAAAGGATGTGGAGGTTAGCCAAGGAGGTGACCTCAGCGTGGAAAGCAGTGGACCCCAGAGGAGGAGGAAGTGAATCCTGGTGGGGGACTCCATCATAAGAGGGATCCAGCTAGGAACACAGGAGGGGGAGGACAGGGAGGTGAGGTGCCTACCAGGTGCCACGGCATGGAGGGATGGAAGGAAGATCCTGGGGATCACTGGGAAGGCAAGACGGGAGGGTGAGCTGGATGTCATTATCCACCTAGGTACTAATGACCTGGCAAATGGGGGCCAAAGGAAGTTCAGGAAGAGTTTAGGAAACTGGGGGGGTCTCAGGCAAGTAGCTACTTCTGTCACTTTTCAGAAGTACTACCTGTGAGAGGCAAGGGAGAGCATAGGAATGCATGCACCAGGAACTTTAACTCATGGTTGAAGAACTGGTGCTGTGAGGAAGGGTTTGGATTCATTGGTGACTGGGGACCCACCTGGAGGGATGGAGGTTTGTTCAAGCCTGACGGCCTGCATCCATCCTGGAGGGGAATCCAAGCACTCAATGATAAGTTTAAATGCCACATTGACAAGCATTTAAACTAGCAAACGGGGGTGGCAGGCCAGCAAGGAGGGTACCTACTTGCTCACCCCCACAGCTAGCAGTAGAACCAGTGAACCAGAGGAGTGGCTATCTCTGCAAAGCAGTGTGCAAAAGATGGAGATTAGTGCCCAAGAGGTGGATAAGCAGAAAAGGGGCAAAATTCAGCAGACGGGCAGACAGCAAGGAGAACCAGGGATAAATGACAACCAAGGAAAGGGCTGGAGTAGAACAGTGAGACAGTCTAGGGAGGTCAAATCATGGAAAGCCATGTGTGCAAATGCCAGGAGCCTTAGCAACAAGATGGAAGATCTGGAGGCTGTCATGGTGCAGTCAGACCTGGACATTGTGGCCTTCACTGAAACCTGGTGTAATGATAACCATGACTGGGAGATTACCATACCTGGCAACAACATATTCAGAAGAGACAGAGCAGGCAGGAAAGGAGGAGGAGTAGCACTCTATGTGAAAAATGACATAAGGGCCACAGAGATCCAGGAGGAACAAAATGGGGGAGAGATACTGTGGGTTAAGCTGGAAAGGAAAATGGGGACAGCCATCCACACAGGTGTGGTCTATAGACCACCAGCCCAGGAGGAAGAAACAGATAGGAGTTGATGCTAGCCATCCAAAGGATGGCAGACAAGGGTGAGGTAGTACTGGTTGGAGACTTCAATATTCCAGATGTGGACTGGAGCATCCCAGCAGCAGCATCAACTAGGAGCAGATTTATCCTGGACTCCCTTCAGTGTGCCTTCCTCAAGCAACTGGTCATGGAACCAACTCGGCAGAAAGCAATACTGGACCTTGTGCTCACAAACAGGGACAGTGTGATGGGGGTAACAGTGGGGGAGCACCTGGGAAACAGTGACCACCAATCATTGTGGTTTGAAATCACAGAAAGAGCAGAACCAAACCACACAAAAACACGATCCTGGATTTTAGGGGCACACTTTGGGAAAATGGGGAGATACTTGAAAAGAGGCATTAAGGGAATGGGACAGGAATCAGGGTTGAAGAACAGTGGGCAGTATTTAAAATGGGGATTACAAGAACAACAGAATTATGCATTAAGCAGGTTAGCAAGAGGAAAAGGAAGAGGAGACCATTATGGTTTCCAAAGAGGTAGCAAAGAAAGTGAAAGCCAAAAGATTGCATCTAGGCAATACAAAAAGACACAGGCAGAAGGGGATAGGGAGAAGTACCAGGAGAAGCAAAGAGAGGCAGGGAGGTCAGAAAGGGAAGCCAAAGCTCAGACAGAAGAACACATTGCAAAATCAGTGGGTAGAGGGGACAAAACCTTTTACTGGTACATAAGTGAAAAAAGAAAGACAAAGGGAGGGATAGTGAGACTGAAGGGGGAAGATGGGGGCAGGGAGGATGACAACAGTAAAGCTGACATACTGAACAGGTATTTCTGCTCAGTCTTTACTGAGGAAGAGGAGGTAATGGGTCTGAAGGGAGTACAAGGGTGAGAATGGTGCAGAAATGGACACAAGTCCCTTTACACAGAAAGGGTCCTGAAGGAACTGGAAGTAATAAGAGCTGATAAAGCAATGGGGCCAGATGGGGTGCACCCAGGATCCTTAAAGAACTAAGAGAGTGGTGGCTGAACCTCTGGCTATCCTGTTTAGCCGATCACTGGAAACAGGGAGGTACCCAAAGACTGGAGGACAGCAGATGTAGTCCCTTATACAAAAGTGGGAACAAAGAGGAAGCAGGGAACTACAGACCAGTTAGCCTCCACCTCGGTAGTGGGGAAGATCATGGAAGCACTACTGAAGGAGAGATTGGTGGAACATCTGGTTGTCAATGGACTACAGGATCCAAGGCAGCATGGTTTCACCAGGAGGAGGTCATGTCAGACCAACCTCATTGAATTTTTTGACTGGGTGACTAGGGAGGTGGATCAGGGGAGGGCAGTGGACATGGCATATCTGGATTTCAGCAAGGCCTTTGACACTGTGCCACATAGAAGACTATTACACAAACTGGGGAATATGGGTGTGGGAAGGACAGTAGTGTGGTGGGTAGGTAACTGGCTGGGTGGCAGGACACAGAGGGTGGTGGTAAATGGCTGTCACTCCACAGAGGAAGAGTGACCAGTGGGGTACCACAGGGATCAGTGCTGGGACCGGTCTATTCAACATCTTCATCAGTGACATTGCGCAGGACCTAGAAGGCAGAATTTCACTGTTCGCTGATGACACAAAGCTCTGTAACAGAGTAGACACCAGAGGGTGTAGACAGAATAAGAAGCGACCTGCAGAAACTTGAAGAATGGTCAGCAGTTTGGCAGTTGAAATTCAATGCAAAGAAGTGCAAGATAATGCATATGGGGCACAAAAACCTGGCACAATATATCAGTTGGGGGTGAGGATATAGCATGCACCAAGCAGGAAAGGGATCTTGAGTTATCATCTCTCGATGACCTCAAGGTAGGGAAACAGTGTGACAAGGAGCAGGTAAAGCAAATAGGATGCTGGGATGTATAGGCAGGGGCATTACTAGCAGGAAAAGGAGGTCATAATTCCGCTATACAAGACACTAGTGAGGCCCCACCTGGAGTACAGTGTACAGTTCTGGAGACCATACCTACATAAGGACATAGACAGGGTAGAGAAGGTTCTGAGGAGGGCAACAAAGATGGTGCATGAATTGCATCACAAGTCCTATGAAGACAGGTTAAAGGAACTGAACATGTACTCCTGGAGAGAGGAGGAGAAGGGGATATGATAGAGACACACAAGTATCTTACAGGGAGGAACAGGGTGCAGGAAAACACTATTTTAAGCGAAAAAGATGTTCCAGGACTAGAGGGCATGAGGTGAAGTTGGAGGAGGACGATTCAGAGGAAACATGAGAAAGAATTTCTTCAGAACTGGTGGTGGACAAGTGGAACACCCTGCCAGAGGAAGTGGTGGGGGCTGAAACAATCACGGGATTTAAGAATGCATGGGATAGACATAAAGGAATTCTGGAGGTCAGGGGTAAGGTGCAACAGACTTCTAGGAAAACAAACTGAACTTACAAGCTCAAATGGGCAGACTGGGTGGGCCATAGACCCTTATCTGCCGACACTGTCTATGTAGCTATGTAACACTTTAACATAAATGAATACTTCAGACAGTGTAACTTTGCTGAAACAAACAGATCTGATTTATTTAGGGGAATGTAACAAGGACAGGGGAAAATCAGGTTAACTAGTTTGGACACCTTAATAATCACAGTACTGTGTGCATGTTCAGAGTCCTAAATTGTCACTTTCCCTGGGTATCCAGGATAGGGGGTGGATAGCCAAGATCGGTTCAGCTGGATGGGGCCCTGTGATGGAAAAACACTTGCACAATACCCAATTGTAATCCGGAGACAGATGGCTCAGTTCATGAAGAAATGAAACAGTAACAAATAGATGACACACTTGCAATTTGATAAACAGATGGCAGGGAGCTACCCTGCTTTGTACTCACAGACTCAATGCTGGGAACTGGATGGAAAGCAGATTTTCCTGGAATGCCAGGAGGAGCAGAACATGTGGAAAAGGTCCTTGTGACTGGACCCCACTGCAGTTTAGAGCAAATAGAAGTAGTCTGGATTAAGCTGGGGTTTACTTCCAGCTTCATGCACTCAATTCACTGTACAAGGGATTTGAAACACGATTCCCCACAAGCACTACACACATTTACATGTAAAGGAAAGTACCATACCAGGCAGGCTGTTTCTATCCCGATCGCACTGCTGCATAATACCCGGGAGAACACACAGCAGATTCAGTTCCTGACAGACCGAGGCGATTCAGCAATTTCGGCCAGTCTTCTACAGGTGAGCCTGGTTCTACTCTTCAGATCTCCTGATTCTTCTCACAGGTTGGATTCAGTTCGAACGTAGCTGCTTGCACAAGCTGCAGACCAAAACTTAGGGCCTTGCACATGTTTCCCCTGACTAAACTACACAATCAAGAAGCACACAGCTCCTTGTCTCTTCACTGCCAAAACTCATCTCATCTTTCCAGTAGACAGAGCCTGGCATTTCCTTTGAGTTCTGCCCAGTTCAGTTGGCTGGTTTGGCTGTCACTCACAATTAGACTCCCCCTGTTGGTGCAAAAAGGCGCTGAAGTCCAAACTACAATTCCAACAGGCATTGGCCATACAGTACATAGGTGGCTGGCTCCACAATGAGAGTCCAAGTTCTGATTTGCCAGCAGCAGACTCCATTTCAAAGGTTGCCCCACACTGATTGGTCCAGTTCAGCAGTTCAACCAGAATGGAGAGCTAGGCAAACACAGTTCTGACTGCAAAGAAAAGCAGGTTAGACAAACTGTTTTTGCGTTATTAGCTCTAAATGATTTCTGGCAAACAGTTACATCTTTGAAAAGTGCTCACCTGCCCACTTAGTGACGGCAGAAACAGAGCAATTCTGTAGCAGTCAGAGTGGGACTCAAGCAGAGAAACACAGTCCCCATAGAAACTAATTATGTCTGCAAAAGATAGCTCTTAAAGAGACAGTACCAGAGGCTCTAAAAGCACTCACAGATAAATGGCTTGAAACGCCAAACACTATTCAGGCTTGGAGCATTCAACAAGCTCCTGAAGACTTTTGGGAACCCCCATTTGCAGGATCGTTACACCCTTCCTGCCTGGGAAAGCTTGGCTCCGCGCAACAACACCTATAAGTTTCAATACAATCATATACATTTTCATCAGTATCACATTATGCTCATACATGTAATCATCAGTCAATATATCACTTTACAAGAAACACATTTCTGAAACTTTGCAGTACATCACTCTTTACACAGTATTACACACACATTGTAACATAACTCAGGTTATTACCTCATGTACATGAAACCTGAAGAGAGGGGGACCCTTCCCTATCAGCTATCTTGAGGCTGGATAGGGCAGGGCACCATACCTGGGAGGGCAACACAAGTAACTTGATTAGCACTGATGTTCAGTTTGAGCAATGAGCTCGGACACATACACTCTTTTATGGACAACATTGAGAGTCAAGTCCACAGGACTCCCAGGGAATCATAACTGAGGTGCACCACAGGCTTTACAGCTCGACCAGTCTTTCTAGGGGAACTGTTATAGTCTCTGCACTCTGAGCCTCATTTTCAGCATTGTCCCTCACTTGTCAGGGAGTCTCCATTGGGATAGAGAGGCTAGAACTTGGGCACTTTCAGCTCCAGGGATACAATCTCCGAGTCCACAACACTTGGCTCACATGGAGAGCTCTACACGACACTGAATTATCAGGGCACTCAACACACTCTTCTTGTTCTGGTATATCACCCGTTTGTCCCAGTCCATCATTTTCCTCCTCTGAAAGCTCAAACAGTTCAACCATGCACAATGATTCCATATCATCTGACTTAATGCTTTGCACTTCACTTTCTGGGAGCATTGGCTCCAGGGACAAAACTGGGGGCTTAGACAGTCCAGAAGGCCCAGCTTCATCTCCAGGCTTGACTACGGGATTGCCCCTAAACAACTGACTCAGTTCGTAAGAAGGGTAGCATTCAAAACCACACTCACTTTCCTCTGACATGGACTGACAGTCATGTTCAACCGAGACTGGTGGAGGGGGACACTTTAACTCAGCTTCTGTAGGTGCAGACTTTCTTGATTTTTTCTTAGCAGCAGCTCTAGTCACTAGTCCAGAGGGGGCATTTTCTGGGGGCTCAGACTCAATCAAGATTTGTCCAATGGGCAGTAAATGATTTCTATGCATTGTTTTAACATCTTTGAATTATTCTCAGGCCTTACTTTGTACACAGGCAGATCATCTAGTTTGCCACTACAATGTGAGGGAGGTGGTGCCATCTGTCAGCAATCTTATGTTTGCCATGCAGTCCCAGATTTCTTAGCAATACCTGATCTCCCTCCTGGAGTTTCTGTGCTTTCACCTTTTATCATACCTTTCTTTGTTGGGCAGACTTCTTTTGGCAGCCATGGTTTCAGCCAGTTGGGTACACATGATTTAGCTGGGCCTTTAACTTTGCACATACTGTAAATAGTTGTCTGCTTGAACCCCACCAGAAAGACCCCAAAACACACATCTACCGCAGTCGAACTTCCCTTCGAAACATCAGGCGTGTAGGGGAGAACCAGTGGCATCACTTTTGGTGCAGTTGTAGGCATGTACCAGGATACTAATTTATTGGCTCTATCTAGACTTGTCCTTTGGGTGGAGGTGCCTAGCATATCTAGCAAGGGGGTTGAAATGTTCAGGCTATGGTTCCCCTAGGGGTGGTAAGGGTGGTTCTGGACTTCGACTCCCCACAGAGAAAGCATCTCTTTGATCAACCGACTCTCAAAGTCTCCTCCTTGATCAGAATGGATTCTTTGTGGAGCCCCATAGTGAACAAAATGTTTCTCATAAGTACTTTTGCCACAGTGGATGCCTTCTGGTCCTTGGTGGGAAAACTTGGGCATATCTTGTAAAATGGTCAGTGACCATCAGCACATTACTAATATTTCTTTGATCTGACTTCAAACTCAGAAAATCAATATAGACCAGCTCAATGGGTGCACTGGTGGTGATGTTAACAAGGGGGGCAGCCCTCTGGGGCAAAGCTTTCCTCTGTAAGCAGCGACTACAAGTTCGAATGTGTTTCTCCACATCAGTCCCCATCTTAGGCCAATAGAATCTGGACCTCACCAAGTCAAGTGTTCTGTCTATACCAAGGTGCCCCATGTGATTGTGTAAGGACCTCAGTACTGAGTCTCGAAAGGCAGTGGGCAGCACTAGCTATTGTTTGTCTACTTGTCCCCCTCTGTCTACTGTTTCTCTGTATAACAGTCTATTGATCAGTTTCAACTTAGGACCTTCTTTGTATAACAAGACAGTTCTCAAATCAGTGGACCGTAATTTGGACACATCTTTCCCTGCATATAGGGCTTCTAAAGCTGATTTGATCATGGGATCTCTGGATTGAGCCCGCCGAATACTGTCATTGTCCAGCTGAGGCAGTGCACCAATGTCTATTGCAGAAAAGTGGCAATAAGCAGCAGGTATGCAATTCCCAGAGGGTTCCAAACAATCCACCATACAGTCCACTGCGTCCGTGGACATTTGTTCCTCCCTGTCAAACTTCTGGCAGAGTGCTTGAATATCAGGTTCTGACAGTCTGACCCAGTCATTCTGGGGAAAAGGCCTCCGGGAGGGAGCATCAGCATCTATATGATTCAGGCCTGCTCTGTATTCAACTGCATAGTTGTAGGTAGATAAGGCAGAAAGCCACCTATGGCCAGTGGCATCCAACTTAACTGAAGTCTGCACATAGGTCAAAGGATTATTGTCAGTTTTCACTAGTATCTTAGCCTCATATAAGTACTCATGGAATTGATCAACAATAGCCCACTTCAAAGCTAGAAACTCCAACTTGTGTACAGGACAGTTCTTTTTGGAAGGGGTCAGGCTTCTGCTGGCAAAGGCCACTGGTCTCAGGCCATTCTCATGCTCCTGATACAACACAGCCCCCAACCCTTGCAAGCTAGCATCGGTGTGCAGGACATAGGGTTTTGTTGGATCGGCATAGGCCAACACTGGAGCGTGAGTAAGTTGATGTATGATCTCACGAAAAGCAGTCTCACAATCAGGAGTCCAGCGGGCCCCAAATACTTCACTTGGATGAAAATACACTCTTTCAGTCTCAAGGGACGCTGACTTTTTGTATTTTTTGTGGGTTGGGGGATACCCTTGAGTAAGGTTAAGTAAAGGGCAGATCACTCTTGAATAGTCCTTGATGAAATGTTGATAATAACCACAGAATCCCAGCAATCTTTGCAGTTCTTGTAGATATTTGGGCTGTGGCCAGGTGGTCAAAGCCTCAACTTTACTTGGGTTGGTCTCTATTCCCTCGGTGGATACTATGTGTCCCGTATACTTTACTGATGTTTGAAAGAATTGACACTTATCAATGGACTGTTTAAGGCCAAAGTCTTCCAGTCAGTCCAATACCTTGAATAATCTGCTCTCATATTCCTCCAGTGAACTGCCAAACACAATAACATCATCTAGGTATACCAGGCACTCTAGTAAGTTTATGTCCCCCACTGCATGCTCCATCTATCGTTGAAAAGTGGCTGGGGTGCCTGAAATCCCTTGAGGCATCCTCATGAATTCATAGAAGCCGGACAGATAAAGGCTGTCTTCTTAACGTCCTCTGGGGCCATCGGGATCTGGTAGTACCCACTGCAAAGATCAGCACAGAGAACCACTTGCTACCATTCAGGCAGTCCAAAGCATGCTGGATGCGGGGCATTGTATACTGATCAGGGATAGTCCACCGGTTCAAGGAGCGATAATCCACACACATTCTTACTGTCCCATTCTTTTTTCTCACTACCACGATGGGGGAAGCATAGGGGCTTCTGGATTCTTGTATTACACTAGCAGCAAGCATCTCTTGCAGATGCCATCTCACATCATCTATGTCAGCAAGGGCCAGGCGTCGAGACCTCTCACAAAATGGCCTTTCATCGTGCAGCCGGATGTGGTGCTCAGCACCTTGCAGACATCCTACATCCCATTCTTTTAAAGAAAACACCTGGTCTCTCTGGGCAAGCTTCTCACTGATTCTCACTTTCCATTCAGCTGGCAATGGGGAGTCACCGAAATCAAACAAGTCAGGCGTTACTCTGCCACTCTTCCCCGAACTCTTGCTACTGGGTAGCACTGCAGTATCCGCACAATGTACATTAGCCAGGGTGCAACCTCTGTTTACTCAAATCTTTCTATCCGACACATTATGAACTTGAACCATTACCCTTCTAGCATAAGCATGGGCTCTGGCAGGCAAAATACTTGGTTTGACCAGCAGTCCTTCCGGCAATTTCCCATCGCCTGGTGCATCCAACATGAGGATTTTATTCTTGACATCCTTTCTGATACGGACTTCCCCCTGTAGGGTACACTGGGCATTGGGCGCTAGGAGCAGAGACTCAGGATCCTTTTTCCAGACAACTCCAACCGGTTCCTCTGGTTCCACTTTGTCAGCATCTCTCCGTGCCTCATAGGCCTTCTTGATCAAGGCAGAATTCTTAAAGCTCTACTAGTCCTTGACCCTGTTTTCATAACACAACTGTGCCAGCCATCCCAACATATGTGCATTAGTCCCAATTAGTAAAGGAACCCCATCATACAGTCCAGTAGGGGGACCCACTAAGGCCAGGGTCTCTACTTGCTCTGCCACTCCAGTCACAGAGGTGGGGAAAGACAGCCAAATTCGGATATACCCGTAGTAGGGGTAGGCCTTCTCACTTAACCCCCATACATGCAGTCCTTCTAATGGTTGTAAGGGTACATCTGACAAATGCTTCTGATACCAATCCTGGATTATAATTGTCACTTGGGAGCCACTGTCTAATACAGCTCTTGTAGACACTCCATTCACCTTTACAGTGGTCTTCATGGAGGGACCCACTATTCTGGACCAGTCTGGAGAGGCGGTAGCGATGGGCTGGGAAAATGACCTTGCCACAAAGGGACATGAGTTAACATTTTTGGGACCTTCACTGTGGTCATTTCGTGCACCTCTTAACCACTGTTTTGTGTTCCAAAGCTCTCCTTATAGCCAGCTCACCACTCTCTCTAAGTCTTTCTGAGACCGGCATTCCCTCTTCATGTGCCCATCCTTCCCAAAATTATGGCAAAATATGTCTGCTGAAGTTTGGGGTGACCAAGGCGTCACTGTGGGGGCTGCGGCATTGGTACTATTGATAGGAAACCTTGGTGCCACCTCAGCCAGCAGTGGGTTGGACATTTGGAGACATTTCTTCAGTTCCCTCACTTCCATAGTCAATGCATCAAGTTTTGAACTGTTATCAACATGAGGTACCGGGGTGGGCACCCCCACCCCCATAGCAGAAGCAGTCAGGTAAGTGTCAGTGCTCGTGCTCGAAGGAGCGGCCTTCATGATGAGACTGTCAGTTACTTACCTAATCTCCCTCAGCAACTCCTCCCAGTGCGGAGTATTTACAGCCATCCCCGTTTGGCAGGCACTTAATCCTTGACTTTCATCATGGATTCTCGGTGATCCCTGGCCATCAGCAGCTGACCCCACCCTTGGAGCAGAGGTTGTAGCAGCTACAACTACGTGGGGCTCTGAGAAATCCTCCTCCTCCTCAACTTCCTGGATTTCTTTCATCAAATCACAATGATCCAGTGGATTACCTCTCCTGTCTTGAAGCCTCAACTGAAGAAGCTGCAATTTTGAGTGCTTTGCAAGTTGCAATATGTATGCTAACCTCACTCGATTTAAGTCATTGGAGGCCACCCGCCTTCTCCGTAGACCCTCTAGTGCTCCTTCCAGACAAGTAACATATGCAGATAAACTTTCCCCTGGTCATTGTTTTGTACCTTGGAACTTCCACATCAAGCTCTCCCTTGACTCAATACTCCCAAAATTGCATTCAAGTGCAGTTAGGTACTTTTGGGCAGATGCCTCAGGGTTTGTGAACCTCAAAGACTTAATGGCTTCCAGAGTGGGACCTATCAAGCTCTCTAGGATTCTTTTCCATTTCTCAACCTCTGCACACTGCCACTCAGATACCAAAGGGGCAACACAGTCTATCCAGGTATCCCAATCATCCTCCCCTTGTGGGGTGGGGAGGGTGCCAGAGAAAATTCTCAACCTGCGGTAAGAGTTGTGACTATTGGCAGGTACAGACATGGGGGTTTGCACTGGCACAGAAGGAGGGGTAATAACGGGTGCTGGAGGGGAAGAGGGTGTTGGTGGAGGAACATTCTCAGGTGGCAATAATAGTTTCTTTTAATCCTCCACAGTTTTCCCTTCCCCCAACAAAAATTTAGCAAATTTCTCCTCAAAAGTTTCAGATAATGGGGGAGGCTCATTCTCCCTGGGGTCTTTACTGTCCCTGGTTATCACTCTCCAGACAGTGAGGGTTTCCCCTGGGGTAACAGTCTGTGGCACTTTAGAACTGTCTACAGGGTCCTTATACTCTATTAGGGCCATGAAGTTTGGGCAAGCAGATCAGCCTGGCCCCTCTACCACAGGGTCTCGTAAACATTCGGGCCTTGCAAGTACTCCTTCTACAGTGTCCATAGTGGTACCTGTGCTGGATATCCAGGATAAGTATAGCGTGCTTGGGGTCGATCTCCTCCCAGTACACCACTTCACCAACTGGTGTACAGCCACTTCTGTTGGGGTACCCATTTGTTTTTTAACAGTAATTCGAAAATGTGGCCACTAGAGGATGGTAATCCCAGAAGTGAGCCTCCAAGATGTAACCCCCAGGTGGCGCTATCCCAAGGGCTACTACCCCTGCCTGCATAACTGCTAACAGGTTAAGGGGCCTAGGTCCAATGGCGGGTGCCTCCAACCAGAGGTCGGAGTTAAGACAGTCTGGTATGACTTGGTCACAGCCCGCTGGGTCACTGCAACCCCCCTTTCTTCCCACTAGTGGCCCACACAATATATCAGAAGTACCTTTACAGTATACACTAACCCCCAGGACTGGTTCGATCAGCTTGACTCTGGGGACCCCCTGTAAAACAAGATGATACAATGCAAAAGCCACAAAACAACACTTTAACATAAATGAATACCTCAGACAGTGTAACTTTGCTGAAACAAGCAGATCTGATTTATTTACAGGAAAATAACAAGGACAGGGGAAAATCAGGTTAATTAGTTTAGACCCCCTTAATAATCACAGTACTGTGCGCATGTTCAGAGTCCCAAATTGTCACTTTCACTGGGTACCCAGGATGGGGAGTGGCTAGCCAGGATCGGTGCAGCTGGATGGGATCCTGTGATGGAAAAACACTTGCACAACACCCAATTGTAATCCGGAGACGGATGGCTCAGTTCGTGAAGAAATGAAACAGCAACAAATAGATGACATACTTGCAATTTGATAAATAGATGGCAGGGAGCTACCCTGCTTTGTACTCACAGACTCAATGCTGGGAACTGGATGGAAAGCAGATTTTCCTGGATTGCCAGGAGGAGCAGAACATGTGGAAAAGGTCCTTGTGACTGGACCCCACTGCAGTTTAGAGCAAATAGATGTAGTCTGGATTAAGCTGAGGTTTACTTCCAGCTTCATGCACTCAATTCACTGTACAGGGGATTTGAAACACAATTCCCCACAAGCACTACACACATCTATATGTAAAAGGAAAGTACTATACCAGGCAGGCTGCTTCTCTACCCCAATCCCAATTACTGCACAATACCCGGGAGAACACACAGCAGATTCAGTTCCTGACAGACCGAGCGCGATTCAGCAATTTCGCCAGTCTTCTACAGGGTGAGCCTGGTTTCTACTCTTCAGATCTCCTTGATTCTCCTCACAGGTCGGATTCAGTCTGAACGGGTGTTTGCACAAGCTGCAGACCGAAACTTAGGGCCTTACACACGTTTCCCGCACTAAAACTACACACCAAAGAAGCACACAGCTCCTTGTCTCTTCACTGCCAAAACTCATCTCATCTTTCCAGTAGACAGAGCCTGGCATTTCCTTTGAGTTTCACCCAGTTCAGTTGGCTGGTTTGGCTGTCACTCACAATCAGACTCCCCTGTTGGTGCAAAAAGGCGCTGAAGTCCAAACTACAATTCCCAGAGGCATTGGTCATACAGTACATAGGCGGCTGGCTCCACATTGAGAGTCCAAGTTCTGATTTGCCAGCAGCAGGCTCCATTTCAAAGGTCCCCCCACACTGATTGGTCCAGTTCAGCAGTTCAACCAGAATGGAGGGCTAGGCAAACACAGTTCTGACTGCAAAGAAAAGCGGGTTAGACAAACTGTATTTTCGTTATTACTCTAAATGATTTCTGGCAAACAGTTACATCTTTGAAAAGTGCTCACTCTGCCCACTTAGTAATGGCAGAAATGGAGCGATTTGGCAGCAGCTCGAGTGGGACTCAAGCAGGGAAACACACAGTCCCCCCATAGAAACTAATTATGTCTGCAAAAAGGCAGCTCTTAAAGAGACAGTACCAGAGGATCTAAAAGCACTCACAGATAAACGGCTTAAACGCCAAACACCATTCAGGCTTGGAGCATTCAAGCAAGCTCCTGGAAGACTTTTTGGGAATCCCCATTTGCAGGGGGGTTACAATCAGGAACACCTGCAAGAAAAAGAAAGACAACACACACACTTCTAATCTGCATACACAATCAATCTAAACCCCTACCATCAAAACACTGGAGAATCCCAAAAAGATTTTTTTTTTTTAGAAAAGTAGAAAAACAGTATAAACATTAGAAAACAGTAGAAAACAATGACATTATTTACAATACACATATTTGGGGGATGGAGTGCCCTAAAAGTCCCATCTAGTGATCACAGTGCCCAAAGGCTAGTCCATTAAAGAGTCTCTCCTGGGTCGGAGCCTGGTGAAGCACAGTTCTAGCAGGCCAAAGTCCCAAAGGGGAGAGCCTTTGAGGACAGTTCAAACATCTGGAGTCTGCTAGTGTAGGGTGTGTACTGCAATGTCATAAGAATAGAAAAGTTTGGACTTACCAGTCCCTTGTAGAATGAACAAAACACCGACCTGGTCCTCAGCCGAAGACTCTTCCTGGCAGCATTCTTCCGATACAGCTGGGAGGACATCTTCCGGGAATGACAGGAAGGCACATCTGGAAACTGCTGGGCTGATGTCATCTCTGGAGATGGAACCTTGGAACAGGAACAAAAGGAAAACAGCTGGTCTGACATCATCCGATTACCAGGTGATGAATCAGGATACAGCTGGGCTGGTATCCTCTCTGGATCTGAAGTAATCTGATGGGCCAGTCAATGGATTCTGGAAAGTCAGTACACTGTAGAACTGATTAATGTGGGGCACCTGAGTCCTGGACGTCCATACTAGCGGAACAACAAAGGCACTGCAATGGCTGGAGTGGCAGCATTGGCTACCACTGCTCTGCTTTCCATTTGGTAGGCATGGGCACATTTGCAGGGAGGTCTTTGCATTGTGGCCAATAGCACAACGGGTCAGGAGCTTGAATTATTACCCCGTCTGGGTGCACATAATTCTCACTGTGAAAGGTTTCACGTCCCTCTCCATCCACTATTCGAACAGTGTCCATAAACAGTGTCCTGCCTCTTTTCCACTGGCTGCATTTTTCATGAAACATTCTGCTCCTGACATGCTTGTTTGCACCAGGATGCACACATTTCATTGCTTTGGCCCAAATCCAGGATTTCCTGCTGTTCTCAATCTCCTCCCAGACTCTCCGAGGAAAGGTAGGAAAGGACATCCCATAGATTTCATTCACCTTCCTACGAACCAGTCTCTCCTCTTTACTAGCTTTGGTCAACCTGAGACCTCTGGCCTGGCTTGGGGGTGGCCAGTCCTGGTTCTGCCAGCTACGCATTCTCAAAGAGACAAAAAATGATCCCCGACTTCTTCTTGCATAGCCAGGGTAGTGGAATCACCACTCTCTTCCATGCATTCCTCTGAAGCAAGAGCTTGAGGCTGTGTACCAGTTCCTTTTTCACAAGGCCACATAGGTTCCCCCTCTTCTTATTCCTCACTAAGAATCTGTGCTCAGGAGTGAGCAGTCATCCTCACTCCTGAGACTATCCACTCTTTGCTGGGCGCGGAGGTCGAAATCTCCCATTCAAAGGCCTCCCTCATCTCATCTTCTCCTATGAGACTTGGACTAGACTCCCCTCTCCAAGGGTCTACTGATGCTCTGCCTGAATTGTCTCTCTGCAATCCAGAATCTGAAACCTCAGCACATTGTTCTGTCTGTAAATCTGCACCCTCTAGCTTTGTGCCACACTCCCCCGAGGGGCCTCCTCCAACAGGCTCTGCCTGGTGCTGTGCTGCCAACTGCAGATTCTTGAACTTTTGTCCATGTAGAATGGCGAATCTTGGTGCTTTAAACAAGCCGTATTTCTCTAAGCACCCCGAACAGTGAGGTACCATGAAGACGTCCCTTCCAGCATTTAAGCATATTAAGCACACTTGCACTGGGTATCCAGGAATCGCCACATTAGGAGGCAGTTGCCCTCCATAGCAACAACTCTCAAGGTGCCTTAACTTGTTTACTTCTGCTGCTACCACAGCCCAGGCATGATCCGGGTAGCGTGCTGGTCCCGAGGCCATGACTGCAGAGAAAAACAAACGCTCATTGTTATTGAAATTCCCACATCACTGAACACTTTATTTCACTTTCAAAATGGCTCCTCTGCTGCTGTATTTATATTACTACCCCACCCTGTAATGGCGGCGGCAGTACTCCTGTGCATCAACATTCTGAAATTGGGTCAAGCCACTGCGCATCCGATTTACACACTCTACTAATAACTTTACTCAAAACTGCACAAACTTGCACTGTTCTTTTTCCTAGCACATTTATATGATTTACCATGGACTTTTCACTTGCTGAAAACATTGCTCTAGCTCACAGTCCCTTAAAGCTTCAGTATTTCAAGCACAGGCTTGCCTGTAACTCTTGCTGCATAACTTGATACAACTCACAGTCTCTCTCATGGCTTTGAAACTTTACTCTGACGCTGAACCCATAACTATGATCATAGTCAAGGGATTAACAGGCTTGCTTTTGCTGGTAAAAACTTAACACAGTCTTTCTTTGCAAAACAACCACACTGCTGCACACGGATTTAGCTGGCTTTTGGCAAAAATCACTGGTTTGAGCAATTATTTCTTTTGGTACTCACTGTTATCAGTAGCTGTTTGCTGCAATGGAAAACGGCCTGCAGCCAGTCTTGGAGGCCTCTGGACAGAAGCGGGTTGGCAGTCCTGCCGATCGTCCCTCTGAACACCACACTCTCAGTCCAGTCTATCGAGAAGCGGGTTGAGCCTGAATTTAGACAGAAAAGTCAGTTTTTTAAACTTTTACAGTGCTTTCAGTCACCGCAATGCTCCTCTGGTAAGCCAGTACACGCACGCCACTCACACTCCCTCTCGAATGCTGGGCAGTCGCTGTAGAGCTGGCTTGGGGGTGGGACTGATTGCAGTCTCACCAATCACACGGTGCCATGCAAATGAGCCTCTTTTCCGCACGGCAATCGTCGAACAGGCAAATTTAAACTGCAAAATCACTTTTTTTTTTTCTAACTGACTGCACGGCCGGAGCCCATTACAACCATTTGTCATGGCCATTAACACAGCAAGTCTCTCAGTTCACTAGAAAGCATTTCCAATGTCCAGGGCACAATTTTCCTTTTGCTACCCCTAGTCTTCCACACTTTTCTTTGTCACAACAATTTTTAAAAGCTGGCAAAACGCTGTAATTTTTGATGCAGGACAAGGGCATACTCTCTCAGGCTTTACTGCTCCTTGGTAAACAGTTGGCATTTAACAGCAGCACATGGACAACAGCACACAGCGACACATTAGTTAACCTTGCTTCAGCTTTTTGGGATACCCACTGCCAGATAATCAAAACACTAACCCTTTGCCTGAGCACCTTTCCTCCCTAAATTTCAATTCCAAAGCAGTGCCTTCATTTTGTAAACCCCCAACCCTTCATTTTTCAATGACAGACAGTATGCTGTTTGGCTCTGACAGCAATACCAGGTGGGCTGGATTCAGGGAGGAATAGGTCACTTGGCACAAGGGCTAGGTTTGACTACTCTGTACAGGGGCACCCAAGTAACTCCAAACACAGGAAACAATAACGGTAATGTCCAATGCCAGAAATGGGATTCTAAAGTGTGGCTTTTATTCACATCCAAACAGAATAAACAAAGCATAGATTGACCCCCACGGGGCTACACTCCTGGTAATGCAGATTAAAAGAATCAAGAACACTTCTTCTACACTTTAGCCCTCAGGCTCTGAACCCACCGGGCATACAGCCCGGACTTGTAAGCTGCTTTGAGTACACAGCCTGAACTTGTACACTGTTCTGGGTTTTCCCTGGTTCAGCTCCATTGCCGGCCACTTGGACACCTTCCATATGTCATGGAAACATTTACTGGTGGCTCCCTAAACCACCTAAGAGCACCGCAGCTCTATCAGGGAATTTTCCTTTTAATCCCATGTCTGGGTACTTTCCTCAGGCACTGGCCAAGTACCTGAGAGAAAGTAAAGGTGCCACAGAGCAAATCCGTAGAAGTGAATTTGGTTACTACTGATGGGGGGTCTCCCATCTCTCGCTTCCACAATTCATACCCGACCATTTCTCTGGACAGTAAACACCTCATACTGTAAAGCTTGGCAATGTAGATTATGGCTAAATGTATGTCACATCTCCTGTACTTGTCTTGCTTTCCCTTTGTGCTGGACTTGAACATTCTTTTAATTGGTATAGCCCATTGCTCTAGACCCCTCACTGATTAAGCAGTCCAATCCCCACATTACAACTGTACTTGGCTGTCTTTTTCCTGACCCCACAGTAACAGTCCCTTTAGTTTCCTTCTGTTAAGGTGAAACACACATGGCCCTCTTTCAGAGCGAACTCACCCTTTGGTTGCAGGTGCCCCACAGGCGATTCCTCCACAGGAATTTCTCTCTCAGAGCTTCTGGTGCCGCAGCACAACTTGAAATAGGCAGCTTCTTCCCTTAGCCGGAACCAGGAGGGTTGCCCCTGGAGAACAGGCAAACCTTTCCCCCCCAATCCCCTCAGGGATGGGGCACTTGGACCAGTAGCAGCGGTCTCCACCACTTCAACAACCAGTTTCTGTGCTCTTCTTATGGTGGAAACACACACCTTCTTAACAGTACCCCTGAAACAGAGCTTAAAGCTCTGACAGCCTGCACACAGACAGCTGTACTACTGTTTCTCACCAAGACTGCACACAGACAGAATTCAAAATCCCCAACGTTCTATGCTAACCTCCAACTGCAACATTCCAGTGTGGCTTATGCAGCTGCGAAAGTTCTATGGTGATGTCATCCCTTAGTCTCAGCTGAGACCGAGAACAGAGTGAGACAGTGTGAAATCCATTTAACTGGAGTTTCACAAGCTGTCTTCCCTGCCTACCACTAGGTCTTACTGGGATTCTAGTAACCCCAGGTAACAGGGGGGTTACAAATGCATCTGTGCAAATTAAGTTTATTAAATACTCTACTTTTTATATCATTCCACAAGGAATGAGCCAAAGAACAATCCCATAACATGTGACTCAGAGTTCCACTAGCCAAGTTATAATGAGAGCATTTGTCTGAAGCTACTAATTCACTTCTATGTAATTTGAGAGGAGTCATATATGCATTATGCAATATTTTAAATTGCATAAGTCTCAAATTATCCAAAGGAATATATTTATATAGGTTATTCCAAATAAGTGACCATTGTAGACTGTTGTCATTCAATTTTCGTACCCAATATGAAGGTTAAATTGGTTTGTCCAATAATTTGGACGAAAGCAAAATTTTGTATATATTGGCAATGGGATGTAAATTGTTTCCAGCTCTTGTGAGCTTGTATAAGATCTCCTGGTGATTATTAGTCCAAGGAAAGAGTCTAAAAAAAATGATATAAGGACAGTTTTCAGTGAAAAATGTTAAAGTATGTTTTTTTTTACTAATATTGAATTTCTTCAAGATTTTACTGAAGGATAAGAGAAAGCTATCCTTTAATAAGGAGGCCACAGTTAAAGTTTTAGCTGCCAGGAACCAGGAACTTGTTAATACTTTTCTGTTAAGTTTACAATTATAGTTATTAATAACAGGCTGGTTAATATTCTTGAAGAACTGCAGGTTTAAGAATTTATCCATTTGGTTACGTACTTTGGAGGAGATACTTATGACTATGTTTTTAAATAACTTTGGTAAATTAGCAGTTTTCATGAATAACACGGCCTCAGGAAATATTTTGACTTTCTTATTGAGGGAAAGCTTGATATTGAGCCAAATGGGATAGTAACTATGCAAATTAAAAACAGAGGAAAGCCATTTAACATATTTATTAATATGTGAAGCCAAGTACTAAAGAGAGAAATTAAGTAGTTTAATACCATCTTGAGATTTGGGTAATATTAGTTCATTAAAGGCAATTCTGGCAGTTTTTTTTCCCCCATAAAAACTCATTTATAGTGCTTAGTAAGGATAGAACCCATCTTATCAATAGGAATAAATTAAGCATATTTAAAGGATAGAAAATCTTTCAAAAATATTAATTTTTATAATGCTTATCCTTCTCAAAAAAAAAAGAAAAAGGAAGACATTTCCATCTATTAATATCTTGTTTTATTCTATTAACTAAATTATTGAAATTTAGATTTATAAATTGAGAGTATTCCTGAGTGAGATAAATCCTTAGATATTTTATGTGATTCAGCATCCAAAGTAATCCTTTATTTGCATTATATTCTTTGAGAAAACCACCATTTAAGGCCATCACCAATGTTTTATCCTTGTTTAACCTGTAGTTAGATAGCTTGCTGAACTCCTGAATTGTTTTCAGAATAGCCAATATTGAGTCTTTTCGATTCAAAACATGTAAAAGTATGTTATCCATGTATGCTGAAAGGTTTTAGGCAAAGGTGACCAAACTGGATACCTTGGCTATGTGGATTAGTGATTAGAAAATATAAAAGAGGTTCTAAATAGAAGTTAAATAAAAGGTAGGTGATCGTGGGCAACCTTGCCGTGTGCCACCAAAGAACTGAAAGAATTATGAAAATAAACCATTACTAAAAATTCTTGCTGTGGGCTAGGATTATAGAATTTTAAACCAGTCAATAAATAAAGTAGGAAAACCAAATTTCAGCAGAGTTGCCAGGAGAAATTCCATGTTGACTCTGTCAAAAGCTTTCTCTGCATCCAGGGACACCAGAACCACAAGGGATCCAGAGTCCCTGGAGGCAGAGAAAACATAAGATAACTTCTGATAGGATCAGAGACTTATGTGGAGGGCATAAAACCAACTTGTTCTATACATATAAAGGGGTTCCGTATGTTTTTGATTCCGTGGTCCAAAATGGATGTCAACATTTTTATATCATAATTTATAAGCGAGATGGGATGATAATTACCAACCCTGTCTTTGGGTTTCTCAGGTTTGGGTAATACAATTATAGGGGATTCTAATAGAATACAATCATTCAGCCCATGTTTTAGAATATATGAATAGAAGTCCCGTAAGATAGGTGTTAGCAAATCCTTAAAGGTTTTATAAAAATCTGCCATAAATCCATCAGGACCAGGTGATTTGTCAGGTTTTAAATTATTTATTACTTTAATTATCTCTTGACCACTTAGTAAGATTGGGCTTAGTAAGATTCTGTGCCTGTTGAGAATCTATTTGTGAACAAATGAAATTATTTAATTAATTATTAATCGTGCTTTGAGAAGGAGGGTTTGAAATGGGTTCATAAAGATGTTTATAAAAGTTTTCAAATTTTAACAGAATCTGTCTAGGATCAGTCTTGATAGAACCATCCTCCTCTGAAATGATAGAGACCATATTTTTGGAAATATCAAGCTGTTTAAGCTTTTTACCTAAACGTTTACTAAGCTTCTCCCCTAAATCTCTATATTTTCCTTTCATTCTCATGATTAAGTATTCTTTTCTTTTGTTATAGATTCATATTGGTCTCTACACTTCTTCAATTCTTGTATGATCTGTTCTGAGGGAGAATGGTGGCTTGAGTCTAAGTTTTGGATTTTAATAAGAAACTGTTCTAATTTATCTTGATTCTGTTTTTTCCTTTTCAAAGATAGTGTAATGAATTTTCCACTAATAAAGCATTTACAAGCTGATCAAGTTATATCAAACTTATCCATAGATTTCAAATTATCTTGTATGAAGTTATTAATTAGCTGTTTAATATGATTAATGATAAATTCATCCTTAAGAAGCTGATTCTTTTGTTTGGTGTGGTCAGAGACAATATTGTGTTTAATCCATATCAGAGAATGGTCAGATATAATTCTGGCCATTATCTGAGCATAATTAATATCTGGTAAGGGCATTTTACTGATCAAAAAATAATCAATTCTCGAGAAAGAACTATGAACCAGTGAAAATAAGCATTTGTCAATGCCAAATGTTTTATTGCTTGCATTGGCATTGCTAGTGCAGGAGTTAAAGAGATACATAATAGGAATGGCAGTACTGAACTAACGCCAACCCCTAACCCACAGTGCAGAGACTGAAAGGCATTGGGGGTATGCCTTTGTGTCATCAGCCATAACACTTATGCCATTAAACCTCACCCCACCCTGCAGACACTGACAGGTGTCACGGTGTGCTTTGGGGTCCTCATGCACTGGTGTGGGACACCCACTAGTACTGCACTAATGAGTCACCATTAAATATGAGCTCAGGTACTGGATTGGAACACCCCCCTAGAACTGCACCATATTGTCACTAATGAAAATGAGTCCTGATCCTGAAGTGGGACACCCCCCCTAATATTGAATAATAGTGTCACCATTGAATTTGAGCTCAGGTACTGAAGTGGGACACCCCACTCCCCCAGTACTGCACTAAAGTTTCACCACTGAATATGAGTCCAGATCCTGAAGTGGGACACCCTCTAGTACTGCACTAGAGTGTCACCATTGAATATGAGCCCAGGTGCTGAAGTGGGACACTCCCTAGTACTGCACTACAGTGTCACTATTGAATCTGTGCTCAGATTTAGAAGTGGGACACCCCCTTTTACTGCACTACGGTGTCAACATTGAATTTTAGTCCAGATCCTGAAGTGGGACACTCCCTTGTACTGCACTACAGTGTCACCATTGAATAAGAGCTTAGGTACTGGTGTGGGGCTTCCTCTTGTACTGCACTAAAGTGTCACCATTAAATATGAGCTCAGATACTCATGTGACACATCCCATAGTACTGCACTACAGTGTCACCATTGAATAGAAGCTCAGGTACTGGTATGGGACACCCCTAGTACTCCACCACAGTGTCACCATTAAATATGAGTCCTGGTCCTGGTCCTGAAGTGGTACACCCCCTAGTACTGAATAACAGTGTCCCCACTGAACATGAGCCCAGGTACTGAAGTGGGACACCCCTTAATACTGCACTACAGTGACACCATTGAATATGAGCCCAGGTCCTGAGTGGGGCACCCCTAGAACTGAATAACAGTGCCATCACTGAATATGAGCCCAAATCTTGAAGTGGGACACCCCCTTGTACTGAACTGCAGTGTCACCACTGAATATGAGCAAAGGTACTGATGCAGAACAACCCCCAATACTGCACGACAGTGTTAACATTAAATATCAGCCCAGGTCCTGAGGTGGAACACCCCCTAATACTGAATAACAGTGTCACCACTGAATATCAGCCCAGGTACTGATGCGGAACACCCCCTAGTACCGCATTACAGTGCCATCATTGAGTATGAGCCCAGGTACTGAAGTGGGACACCCCCTAGTACTGCACTACAGTGTCACCATTGAAAGTGAGCCCATATTCTGAAGTGGGACACCCCCTTGCACTGCACTACAGTGTCAACACTAAATATGAGTTCAGATCCTGAAGTGGAACACCCCATTGTACTGCACTACAATGTCACCATTAAATACGAGCTCAGGTATTGGAATGGGACACCCCCTAGTACTGCACTACAGTGTCACCATTGAATAGGAGTCCTGGTCCTAAAGTGGGACACCCCCCCAGTACTGAATAATAGTGTCACCACTGAATATGAGCCCAGGTACCAAAGTGGAACACCCTGTAGTACTGCACTACAGTGTCACCATTGAATATGAGCCCAGGTTCTGATGTGGAATATGATGTGGATGTCTGTGAACTGCTGCGGTTTGTGAACTGTACTGCATTTTTAGTACTGTGTTTTTAGTTTAGTATTGCAGTCACTGCAGTCACTGTTGTTTTATTTGATTTATTTTATGATTTAACTGTTGTTTTTCAGTAATTTTTTCAAATTTTGCTTAAGTCTGAATGCCTTAAGTTCGGTTGCGTATTTTGTTTGACCGACGGTCCCCAGAAATTATAGCATCTCACTATTGTTGTTGGAGTTTTTGCTGTTGGATATTTTTAAACGCTTAACTGCGATAAGGCTTTGCTGTAATTCTGAGTAACTGAAAACAGAATGGTTATCCTAGTGGCACTGAATGGACTATCGATCGTCTGGAAAGGATTATTGTTTGTTGATTGCTGGAGTCTGGTGATCTGACTTCAGTTGGATTGTCGAAGAACAACATGGGCTGAGAGAGAAGCGGTTATACTGCTGGAAGCCTATTCAAGTTTGCTGAGAGGGATTTCCTGCTATTTTTGGTGACTGGTTAGCCAGACCGGCTTGTCCTGAAGTGGGTTTTTGGTCTGGGAGGCTCCTCTGTGGGAGCTGGGGGTGTTGACTGGAGGGTGGGCATCTGCCTAGTTTCCTGGAACTACCGTGTGCTGCCTGTCTTAGGTCAGGCAGCTCCAGTGGTTCAGGTGGAGGTGTCTCCTTTTGACTATTCGTCTGCCTCAGGGTAGGTTGGGGTTGACAGAAAGACCGTGGTTTTGCTCCCTCGGGATTGATCCTGACCTGTTATGAAGATAGCAGTATGTGAATTGCGGCAAGCCTTTTCCATTTTTTCTTTTATATTCCTGACCATCTTGCAACTCGGACTGGGTAGTGAAAGTACCCTGGATTTCTTAACCTCCATTATTGGATTATAGTTGAGGAAAGCATTTATGATTGGGCCCATGACTTTGGAGTGTGAGAGGCTCTAAGGCCAAAACAAATATTTTTTTGAACTAAAGAATTGAATCAAATGAGAGTTGATTCTGTTTTCATTTAAGACCTACAAAAGGAAGAGACACTGGGGACTGGTTTTTTGGACTTTTGAAACTTTGATTCTATTACTATTTGTTAGATGATTTTGTTTTAAGTTTTTTAGTTTAGATTGTTAATTTTAAATTGTTAGTTATTATTGAATTAGTTTTATTGTTTTTTGGGGTTATTTTGGGCTGGATGTTAATTTCTTTTTCTTTTTGTATATAATATTGTTTTGTTCTGACTCCTTCCTTTGTGAGAGAGAGTGAAGGAGTGATTTATTTGATATTTATAGGTTTATTTTTGTTTATTTTATGTTCTTTTTTTTTCTTTTTGTAGTATTAAAATGTGTTGGGGAGGCTTAACAATGGTTGGACATTATTCCCCCACCAGACTCAGGGAATTATGTCCCTTTGAATGCCCTCCATTGCCATCTGACATCTATTTTAGGAGTCATAAGTTGGGCATTCTTAGAAAAAATAGGCGAAGATGGAGAGCTGGGCCTGTTGGGGGATTGGAAAGGGGTGGGCGGATTGGGGTTTTGGGGTCCAGGAGATGCCCTGGGGTGAAATGGGGTCAGGATAGGGGTTACCCCTGTCTTGTTCCCATACCCAAGGGTTCTGATGTTGATGGACAGGTGCCGAGGTCTTCCTCGACAACTCATCCTGCCTTGGCGGTGTTGTGCAATGCCAGATCTATAAAAAACAAGACAGCTATTATAGCTGATCTTGTTGGGTCATCTGATCTGGCTTGCATCACTGAGACCTGGCTGGACAAAAATCCAGGCCCTATACTGGCCTCGGCAGTTCCAACCGGGTTCTCGGTGATATACCGTCCAAGGTTGGATCGTAGGGGCGGGGGTGTGGCCTTTATGTTTAAATCTGAGCTGGGTCTTGTGGATGTGCCATTAGGAATTACCAGATCCTTTGAATATATCCTGGGAGAGGGTGTAGGTTGTGGGATTCTCCTCAGTTACCTTCCACCAGGTGACGTTGGTGAGTTCTTGCAGGAGATAGCAGACTTCATCGTCGACTTAGTTTTGAGATTCCCCAGACTGATTGTTCTGGGTGACTTCAATGCTTGGGTTGACGATGAACTCTCGCATTTTGGTCAAAATCTCCTCCAGCTAATGGTAATGCTGGGCCTAACACAGGTGGTTACCTCCTCGACCCATGTAGGGGGTCATTCATTAGATCTGATATTTCTTTTGGGTATGGAGATCACTGATTTGGGGCTGGAACCAGTTCGTTGGTCTGACCATCACACCATAAGGTTCAGTTTCAGGGCCTCCCAATTAGGTCTGCCCCTATGGAGATGGTTTGGTACCGCCTTTAAGGTGTTAACCCCAGTGACCTAATGGCGCGTACTGGATCTATCGGGTTGTCGGGTGACGTGCATGAGTCCAGATGTACCGCATGCTTCATAATAAGGCTGTGGGAGATGCTCTGGACAAAATTGCTCCTGTTCGTGTTCGGCCTCTCACCCTCTGTCCAAGGAGCCTCTGGTTTGATGGCTCCTTGAGGGAGTTGAGGCAAGTTGGCTGAAGGCTGGAGAGAGTTTGGCAGAAGTCCAGAAATGATGCTGACAGGCTTAGGTTGATGGCACATTGTGATTACTATCAATCAGAAATCACCCGTAAGAAGGCAGAATTCCTGTCCAGGGAGATTTCTGCCACACAGAACCGACCGGCTCAGCTTTTTCAGACTGTGGACAGACTGTGCAATCCAGTCTGTCTCCAGCCTAGAGAAGCTTTTTCTCAGCTAAGATGCGAGGAGTTCGCTCGGTTCTTTGCAGATAAGGTTGCCAACATCAGATCTGGTATCAGTCAAACCTCCCCTTTGGGGGACTGCAGTGATTGGCGGGAAGTGGCATGTGCTCAGTCTGTCTGGTCAGACTTTTGCCGACTGGAGGTCAGTGATATTGGAAAGATCATCCAGACATTGCGTCCAACTAGTTGTAGTTTGGATCCGGGCCCTACATCCCTTTTAGTAGGATGTGTAGAAGCTATCTGCCCAATCCTTGCTGACATTGTCTGGAAGTCCTTGGAGAGGGGGGTCTTTCCTGACACCTTCAAGGAGGTGGTCGTTCGACCACTCCTTAAAAAATCCTCCTTGGATCCAGACTGTCTAGCTAACCACCGGCCTACCTCTAACCTGCCATTTGTTGGTAAGTTATTGAAAAGGCAGTTGAGCTGCAACTGGATGATCATCTTATGACTCATAATGTCTATGATACTCTCCAGTCTGGTTTTAGGAAGAAGCATAGTACGGAGACTGCCCTTGTCCAGGTATTGAGTGATCTCCTAATGGCTAGGGATTGAAAGGCATGTGCCATTCTGGTCCTTCTCGATCTCTCTGCTGCATTTGACACTGTAGACCATGGTGTGCTATTGGACCGCCTGCGGGTTTATTGTGGGCTGTCTGGTACAGTCCTCAAGTGGTTTCATTCTTACCTCACAGGCAGATCTCAGAGGGTGGCCACTGGAATATATTCCTCTGGCGCTCACTTCCTGCCTTGTGGGGTACCGCAGGGTTCCATTTTGGCTTCCATGTTGTTTGCAGTGTATATGCTACCATTGGGAGAAATCATTAGGCGATACAATCTGGGTTTTCACTGCTATGCAGATGATACCCAGTTGTATCTGTCCTTTCTTCCCGGCCAGGGTGATGCACTCTCCGTGCTAAACAACTGCCTTGCTGAAATCAGACTTTGGATAAGTTACAGCTGGCTAAGACTGAATCCGGATAAGACTGAGGTACTGGTAGTGGACCCAGGTTGCCTGGGGGCGGGTTTGGGAGTTGGGCAACCCTCAGGTTTGTTACTTGGTGGTATGCCGCTCCCTACCTCCGATCAGGTGCAAAATCTGGGCGTTATTTTTGATGAGGGGCTGACCTTAAAATCTCAGGTATCAGCTGTCGTCAAAACCTCTTTTTTCCATCTGAGGAATATCGCCGGTGAAACACCTGGTTCCGCCATACAATCTTCCAACACTGGTCCATGCCTTTGTCACCACCCATCTTGACTACTGCAATTCCCTTTACCTAGGGCTACCGGGGGTTGATATCCGCTGCCTGCAGCTAGTGCAGAATGCGGCGGCTAGGCTGTTGACTGGGACATCTAGGACCAGTCATATTACACCCGTGCTTCGTGAACTGCACTGGCTGCCTGTTAGGTGGTGGATCACCTTTAAGGTTGGTTTACTAACCTTTAAAGCCCTACATGACCAGGGACCCGGCTACCTGAAAGATCTCCTGATTCCCTACTGCCCCTCCACCTCTCCGCTCCACCAATGAGGGATTGCTAGAGATTCCCAGGGTCTGATTGAAAACATCAGGATCACGTGCTTTTGCTTTTTCAGCACCAACCCTGTGGAATTCTCTACCTCGTTGGTTGAGAGAATGCCCAACTGTCGATAGTTTTAAAGTTGGTTTAAAAACATATTTATTTAATTTAGCTTTTATTTAAATATAATTGTTGAACCATAATGCTGTTTTAACCTATTTATGTTCATGTTTTATGTGCAACACCTTGATTCTGAAAGGCGCTATATAAATAAACTGATTTGATTTGATTTGGAACATCCCCTAGTACTGCACTGCAGTGTCACCACTGAATATGAGCAAGGTACTGATGTGGGACACCCCCTAGTACTGCACTACAGTGTCACCATTGAATATGAGCCAAGGTCCTGAAGTGGGACAGCTCCTAGTACTGAATAACAGTGTCACCATTGAATATGAGCTCAGGTACTGATGTGGGACACCACCTAGTACTGCACTACAGTGTCACCATTGAATATGAGCCCAGGTCCTGAAGTGGGACAGCCGCTAGTACTGAATAACAGTGTCACCATTGAATATGATCTCAGGTACTGATGTGGGACACCACCTAGTACTGCACTACAGT
Organism: Neoceratodus forsteri; assembly: GCA_016271365.2. Classification (NCBI taxonomy): domain Eukaryota; kingdom Metazoa; phylum Chordata; order Ceratodontiformes; family Ceratodontidae; genus Neoceratodus; species Neoceratodus forsteri. The sequence goes on from CM057453.1 coordinate 1,273,401,242, forward strand.
GTCACCATTGAATATGAGCCCAGGTCCTGAAGTGGGGCAACCACTAGTACTGCACTGCAGTGCCACCACTGAATGTGAGTCCAGATCCTGAAGTAGGACACACCCTAGAACTCAATAACAGTGTCACCATTGAACATGAGCCCAGGTCTTGAAGTGGGATGCCCCCTAGTATTGCACTGCTGTGTCACCACTGAATACAAGCCCAGTTACTGAAGTGGGACACCCCCTAGTACTGAATAACAGTGTCACCACTGAATATGAGCCCAGGTCATGAAGTGGGGCAACCACTAGTACTGCACTGCAGTGCCACCACTGAATGTGAGTCCAGATCCTGAAGTAGGACACACCCTAGAACTCAATAACAGTGTCACCATTGAACATGAGCCCAGGTCTTGAAGTGGGATGCCCCCTAGTATTGCACTGCTGTGTCACCACTGAATACAAGCCCAGTTACTGAAGTGGGACACCCCCTAGTACTGAATAACAGTGTCACCACTGAATATGAGCCCAGGTATTGAAGTGGGACACCCCCTAGTACTGCACTACAGAGTCACCATTGAAAGTGAGCCCACATTCTGAAGTGGGACACCCCCTTGTACTGCACTACAGTGTCACCACTGAATATGAGTTCAGATCCTGAAGTGGAACAGTCCGTTGTACTGCACTACAATGTCACCATTAAATATGAGCTCAGGTGCTGGAATGGGACACCCTCTAGTACTGCACCGCAGTGTCACCAATGAATAGGAGTCCTGGTCATAAAGTGGGAAACCTCTTACTACTGAATAATAGTGTCACCACTGAATATGAGCCAGGTACTGAAGTGGGACACCTCGTAGTACTGCACTACAGTGCTGCCATTGAATATGATCCCAGGTCCTGATGTGGGACACCCCCTAGTACTGCACTGCTGTGTCACCACAAAATATGAGCCCAGGTACTGAAGTGGGACACCCCCTACTACTGCACTACAGTGTCACCACTGAATGTGAGTCCAGATCCTGAAGTGGGACACTCCCTATTACTGAATAACAGTGTCATCATTGAATACGAGCCCAAATCTTGAAGTGGGACACCCCCTTGTACTGCACTGCAGTGTCACCACTGAATATGAGCTCAGGTACTGATGTGGGACACCCCGTAGTGCTGCACTACAGTGTCACCATTGAATATGAGCCAAGGTCCTGAAGTGGGACACCCCCAATACTGCATTGCAGTGTCACCACTGAATGTGAGTCCAGATCCTGAAGTGGAACACCCCGTTGTACTGAACTACAATGTCACCATTAAACATGAGCTCAGGTCCTGATGTGGCACTCCCCTAGTACTGCACTGCAGTGTCACCACTGAATATGAGCCCAGGTACTGAAGTGGAACACCCCCTGCTACTGCACTACAGTTCACCACTGAATGTGAGTCCAGATCCTGAAGTGGGACTCCCCCTATTACTGAATAACAGTGTCATCATTGAATATGAGCCCAGATCTTGAAGTGGGACACCCCCTTGTGCTGCACCGCAGTGTCACCACTGAATATGAGCCCAGGTACTGATGTGGGACACCCTGTAGTACTGCACTACAGTGTCACCATTGAATATGAGCCACGGTCCTGAAGTGGAATGCCCCCTAGTACTGCACTGCTGTGTCACCACTGAATATGAGCCCAGATACTGAATTGGGACACCCCCTTGTACTGCACTGCAGTGTCACCACTGAATGTGAGGTCAGATCCTGAAGTAGAACACCCCCTAGAATTGAATAACAGTGCCAGCATAGAAAATGAGCCGAGGTCCTGAAGTGGAATGCCCCCTAGTACTGCACTGCAGTGTCACCACTGAATACAAGCCCAGGTACTGAAGTGGGACACCCCCTTGTACTGCAATACATTTGTCACCATTAAACATGAGCTCAGGTCCTGATGTGGGACTCCCCTAGTACTGCACTGCAGTGTCAACACTGAATATGAGCCCAGGTACTGAAGTGGGACACCCCCTGCTACTGCACTACAGTTCACCACTGAATGTGAGTCCAGATCCTGAAGTGGGACTCCCCCTATTACTGAATAACAGTGTCATCATTGAATACGAGCCCAGATCTTGAAGTGGGACACCCCCTTGTGCTGCACAGCAGTGTCACCACTGAATATGAGCCCAGGTACTGATGTGGGACATCCTGTAGTACTGCACTTTAGTGTCACCATTGAAAATGAGCCACGGTCCTGAAGTGGAATGCCCCCTAGTACTGCACTGCAGTGTCACCACTGAATATGAGCCCAGATACTGAAGTGGGACACCCCCTTGTACTACACTGCAGTGTCACCACTGAATGTGAGGTCAGATCCTGAAGTAGAACACACCCTAGAACTGAATAACAGTGCCAGCATAGAAAATGAGCCCAGGTCCTGAAGTGGAATGCCCCCTAGTACTGCACTGCAGTGTCACCACTGAATACAAGCCCAGGTGCTGATGTGGGACACCCCTTAGTATTGCACTACAGTGTCACCATTGAATATGAGCCCGGGCCCTGAAGTGGGACTCTCCCTAATACTGAATAACAGTTTTTTTTTAGTTGTTTAACCAGGAGTAGTACACTAAGCTGAAAGCTTTTTTACAGTGTCACCACTGAATATTTATTTATTTATTTGACATGAGCTCAGTAACTGATGTGGGACACCCCCAGTACTGCACTGCAGTGTCACCACTGAATATGAGCCCAGGTCCTGAAGTGGTACACCCCCTAGTACTGCACCACAGTGTCACCTTGATTATGAGCTCAGGTACTGGTATGGGACACCACTTAATACTACAGCACAGTGTCACCACTGAATATGAGTCCAGATCCTAAAGTGGGACACACCCTAGTACTGCACTGCAAGGTCACCTCTGAATATGAGTAATGGTCCTGAGGTGGGATACCCCCTAGTACTTCACTACAGTTTCATCATTTAATACGAGCCCAGACACTGAAGTGGGACACCCCCTAGTACTGCACTACAGTGTCACCATTGAATATGAGCCCAGGCACTGAAGTGGGACACCTCCTAGTGCGGCACTACAGTGTCACCATTGAATGTGAGCCCAGTTCCTGAAGTGGGACACCCCCTTGCACTGCACTTCTGTGTCACCGCTGAATATGAGTCCAGATCCTGAAGTGGGATACCCCCTAATACTGAATAACAGCATCACCATAAAAATATGAGCTCAGCTACTGATGTGGAACACCCCCTCATACTGCAGTACAGTGCCACCATTGAATATGAGCCCAGGTCCTAAGTGGGACACCCCCCAGTACACTACAGTGTCAATAATGAATGTGAGCCCAGATCCTGAAGTGGGACACCCCCTTGTACTGCACTACAGTGTCACCACTGAATATGACTCCAGATCCTGAAGTGGGATACCCACTTGTACTGCACTACAGTGTCATTATTGAATATAAGCTCAGGTACTGGTGTGGGACAACCCCTAGTACTGCACTACAGTGTCACCATTGAATATAAGCTTAGGTACTGGTATGGGACCCCCACCCAATTACTGCACCACAGTGTCACCATCAAATATGAGTCCTGGTCCTGAAGTGACACCCCCCCAGTACTGAATAACAGTGTCACCACTGAATATGAACCCAGGTACTGAAGTGGGCCCCCCAGTACTGCACTACAGTGTTACCACTGAACATGAGTCCAGATCCTGAAGTGGATACTCCCTGGTACTGAATAGCAGTGTCACTTTTGAATATGAGCCCAGGGTGCTGAAGTGAGACACCCCCTAGTACTTCACTACAGTGTCACCACTGCATATGAGCCCAGGCCCTGAAATGGGACCCCCCCAGTACTGTGTCAGAAGGTCTAAACCTCACTCTCAGGTTCTTGGTAACATTGGGAATGCAAGAAATCACAAACATGTTGCATAAGAGTAATAAACTTGTTTATTACTACCAAAAGGATAAATCACAGTTGCCCTAAGCAGTTCTTACCAATATGAACCAGGAGCCAATGCTAAGCATTCCCTATACCTTGAGGTTTCTCCGTGTCTCTTGGGGTCTCCGAGGTATGATTCAGTGTCTCACATTATATACCTATGATAATTACTATGGTTACTGTAAGACAGAAACATTTCTAGTTACAGAGATGAGCCCTATTGGCTAAATTAGAGGTGGCTCCACAGTCCAAGATAACATTATACAATTTTGCAGTAGTCATCAGTTTGTGTAGCAAAAGAGTACAGTGTACAGAGTCTCACACAAATTAGTGTAGTAGTACAAATCACCAAAAGGTGGCAATGCCGACTTACATATCAAAATCATTCCAAGGACATATATGTCCTAACATCTTATAAGTAAGAAATACACAGAAAATACATAGATAATATATGTATTAGAAAGCAATGTGTATTACAATAATATGCGTACATATCCTGACATTTACTCTTGTATGGTAGATGCCCATAGCCCTATATGTTAGTATAACATATGCTAAGCACTAACTGTCTACAGTGTACCTCTGGGGGTACCAATAAAGGTGCAGGGACCTCGTGTAACAACTGCATTACACTGTCACTATTGAATGTGAGCCCAGATCCTGAAGTGGGACACCCCCTTGTACTGCACTACAGCATCACCATTGAATATGAGCTCAGGTTCTGGTGTGGAACACCCCCTTGTACTGCACTACAGTGTCACCATTGAATATGAGCTCAGGTAATGGTGTGAGACATCCCATAGTACTGCACTACAGTGTCACCATTGAATATGAGCTCTGGTACTGGTATGGGACACCTGTAGTACTGCACTTCAGTGCCACCATTGAATATAAGCTCAGGTACGGGTTTTTGACACCCCCTAGGGACATCCCCTAGTACTGCACCGCAGTGTCACCATTGAATATGAGACTAGGTACAGAAGTGGTCACCCCCAGTACTGCAGCACAGTGTCACCACTGAAAAACAGTGTCACCATTGAATATGAGCCCAGGTGCTGAAGTGAGACACCCCCCAGTACTGCAGTACAGTGTCGCCATCCTTCAGGATCAACTCTTTTGGTTCCATTTTCCAATACACCATAGTGTTCAGAAACTACCTTCATGGGACTGTATCTGGTTTTTGCCACATTGGCAAAATCTTCTAAACCACTGTAAGCAGTTTGATATATTAAGTCATCCAGCCTCAACTCAGTACTGATATTTTTAGACATGTCATGTAAGGTAAGAAACCCTTAGCTGTCTGTGGATCAAAAACTTTGTTTGCAACCAAAGTTCATTACAGGACACAAACAGCCTTTGGTGCATGTGGACCCCTAGATGAGTAAGACCCATTAGGATTTGAAACCACAAATTAAAGCAGGCTATCTGTCTGTTCGGATCCCTTTACAGCTGTGTGTTCCCACAGAGAAAGAAGAGGGAAAAAAATACATTCCACGGAGATTGAATATCTGTGAAGAGATTTTGTCTGCTTGTGGGACACACAACAGACTGAAAAGTTAAACAGAAGACACTCTCAGCTGCTTGTTACTAAGGATTTTTTGCCCAGTGTTTAATTTAGAGAGGAAATTAAAATGTGGCTTTGGCAAACACCCAGACTCTATTTGAGGTTGACATATTATGTTGCCTAAACACTCTAAGTGTGTGGGGTTAATAATAATAATACTAATAATACAGATTCTTATGTCTTTGGAGTCTGCTAAGAAACATTCGTAAACAAGTAAGAGTACTAATAAATGTTTATTATATTAATTACACCAAGCATGTGACAAAGAAAATCACAAGGGAGATGGGTTTCCTCACCACTCTCCTGAAGAATGTACATAATCTCCAGAATTGTAGGATCTCAGGTTCTCCAAGATCTCGTTCTCTCTCTCTCTCCATGGAAATAGGTTACACAACCTTAAATACTACAGATAACAGCATAGCAACAGAGATTGCATCATAGTTAAAGATATGAGAAACATTATGTATTGGATAATGACTTAGGAGACAGAATTACTAATGAGTATCATATGAGACAAATAATATGCTTAGGTTAGCATTATAGTTTGGACAAAAGAAATGTTGACTGGGCTCTATTACACATGGCATAGCTGCATGAGTGTAAAACACACACTACATATAATTATATGAGAATATAAGGATACAATAATCACTGATGATCCGTCAGAGTTATCTTATCAGTGATTAGGTAGATTACATATGGAATATATGTAAAAGACAAACATAACACATTATAGTGAGGTATAATAATCATGCATGATCTAATCCTATGAAAGGATGTAAACATTGGCATATATTAGCAGCAAAGCACATTCCTGGCACTCATGCTTATATGATGGGTGCCTAAAATCTACATGTTAGTGCAAAATAGCAGTATCATAGTATAATAGACCAGGATTACAGTGTGAGGTATATGTGAGGTGCATGTTGGATGGTAGGGGGCATAACCCAGGCTCAACACCCCCTCAGAGTAAATGGAGGACTCCTCCAAAAAAAATTGCACTCAACTTTTTGCTGCAGTAAACCACCCAGGTGTCCTCAGACAGGGTGATTTCCACTGACAGCTGGACTGGCTAACCAGCAGCAGCACAGGAGTCCTATTTTAGGCCTCCCATCCAAGGATATAGTGTTTCAGCTCCACCATCAGGGTGGAGAAGCAGATACTGAGGTGGATGCAAGCTGACAAAATGTCCAGAGGACTGAGACCTACCCCACCTCATGATGGTTCACTGCTGCTAGAGGCATCCTCATAACACTGCTACATGTTATGGCAGTGCCTGTCATTGCTCAAGGATGAGGAGGTCACTGTGTATCGATGGTGGTGCCTTCTGATCGAGCAAGATCAAGAGTGTGAGTGGCATCTCAATCTTGATATGGACCATTGACCCATGGGCTGACATTGAGGAGAGCCCTCCAGAGGGTCATGGCAGACCAGTGCCAAGTGACATTCAAGAGCATTGGCTTCACAGGCATGACCACTGGCTGGGGCTGGTCCCAGAGTGACCCTGTCTGGGACATAAACTGATTCACATCCTTCTGACTGAAGACTGAGAGCACTGATGTCTGGGAGATTGACTCCTTATTGAGTTCCTCTGACAGCTGGTTGACAGGCTTGAGAAAGATGAAGACCAGATGAAGACCACCTGCTCGACTGGTGTCAAGGTCAACAAGCCCGACAGTGGTACCAAGGAGCTCTTCGTCAGTCCCTTGACAGAAGGCAGCTCAACCACAGTCGAGTGCTCAACCAACATTGAGCAGTTGGGGGAGTTGAGGGAATGGGAGGTCTGTGATCTCTCACAGTCCCACAGCCTGTGCTGCCAGTGCTTATGCTTTTTGCAAACCTTTTTTTTAATTATCCAATCTTTATTCAGTTTTGCAATGAGAACAAGGCAAATATAACCACAACAACAAACGTAGCAGAAAAAAATAACAAATCATATAGAAAAAACAAACAAGCCTAAAAAACTCTTACTAATCTCCCCACCCCTGAAGGCCAAGTAGGTAAAAAGGAAATAAAAGCAGATACAACTTCCATTATGAGGGTGAAATGGCACAAATGTGAATAACTTGTACTGAGTTGCCTGCTATGAACCCCTAAACTGCCAAGTTTATGACCTTCCATAATAATACAACATTTGCTAAGTAAAATAATTATCAGTAAAAGAACCTAAGAGATAAAAATTGATTACAAAAGCACATAGTAAGCAGTAAATAATACAAAGAAAAAGGCATGTAAATGGAGAAATATATATGAGCAAGGCTAAAAAAGAATGTAACTGTGTATGTTAGAATACATATAAAGGACTTGTTCACAGGTTTATTCCAGAAGCAAGCTATAAAGTTTACCCAAACAGTTGTTAAAGCTAGGATGATTGTTATTAATACCTGCAATCAATTTAGCAATTTGTAGATTATGTAGAATATTTGAAGACTACTCTTTAAAAGTATGACTGTCCCTACCAAGCCAGTATTTCAAAATCAGTTGTTTGGTGGATATTGAAATAAAAGCCAACATAGGTTTCTCGGGTCTATTAGTTAAGTCATCATAAATTTCAAAAATACAGCCTTCAATATGAAATGCATCTGTGCAAATTAAGTTTATCTAATACTCTACTTTTTATATTATTCCACAAGGAATGAGCGAAAGAAAAATCCCATAACATGTGGCTCAGAGTTCCACTAGCCAAGTTATAATGAAAGCTTTTGTCTGAAGCTACTAATTCACTTTGATGTAATTTGAGAGGAGTCATACAAGCATTGTGCGATATTTTAAATTGCATAAGTCTCAAATTATCCAAAGGAATATATTTATATAGGTTATTCCAAATAAGTGACCATTGTAGACTGTTGTTATCCAATTTCCGTACCCAATATGAAGGTTGAATTGGTTAGTCCAATATTTTGGACAAGAACAATTTTATATAAATTGGCAATGGGATGTAAATTGTTTCCAGCTCTTGTGAGCTTGCATAAGATCTGGTGATTATTAGTTCAAGGAAAGGGTATGAAAAAATGATATAAGGACAGTTTTCTTATTTTTTTTTAAACTTTCTTTATTTTAAAAGTTTTTTTTTTTCTCGTGGGGACAGTCACACATACACATCAACCATGTTGCATTCAAGAACCATGTATATATCTTAAATCATATAAGTAGGCAAGTACAATCAGGACATTAAGCATATAGGATTCACATTTTCCCATTTTTCCATGAGAGATCAGGAACAGCTCATATGGCCCTAGTTTCATTGGGAGCCCATCCACATGCCCTTTTCCATTGGACTTGAGCCTGTCTCCCTTCACTTATCTCAACTTTCATTACTAATTCTATCCCCTCTCCATTAATTCCATTATATGAAGAGTTTAACGATTCTATATGACCATGGAGTTTATTATGGTCCACCCCAGCCCCACTCATAATTAATCCCTGGCGGAGCCCCAGCAGGCCCAAGGTCTCATCGCCCCCCAAGTTAGGAGAATTCTCTCAGGTTATATCTTTTAGTTTGTTTTTATTAATTTCAGCCTTTAGGCAACATTTAAGGAATGAAATCTGAAGATTCATTCGACATATAGATTACCCATCTCCTCAAGATTAATTCAAATTTACTATAATTCCTATTAAGTGTTGCTGTCATGGCTTCCATCCTGTAAATAGAAATCATGATTTTCTGCCACCCCTGCAAGGTGACTTCTTTTTGCGATAGCCAATTCTTTGTTGTCACTTTTTGTGCAGCTAGGTAGGCTATTTTTAAAAATCTACTAGTATTGGAGTCTCTATGCCTTTTAGGATATTCCATAAAAAGATACAGAATTGGAGTTATTTGTAAGTCAGAACCCACAAAGGTCTGTAGGGTCCACTGCAGCCCCACCAGAAAGTATTGCAATTTTGGGCATCCCCAAAAGATGTGACCCATCATTGCCGGGGAACATCCACATTTCCTCCAGCAAACTGAAACCCCCTCCCCTTGGTATTTCCCTTGTACTGCAGGCATCTTAAAGAATCTAGTAAACATCTTCCATGCAAATTCTTTCCAGCTTATGGCAGACATTCCCCACTGTATTCTCTGTGTCACCCAGGACCATTGCTCATCTTGTATCTGAAGCCCCAAATCTTCTTCCCAAGATTTCTTAATAGATTGAGTGGAATCCCCCCTCCATTTAAGCAAAGCATTATATAAAACTGAAATTATATGTTTTTTAGGTGGGTCCCCTTCTATTGCCTTTTTTAAAATTTCTGCTATCTGGGGAGGAGGTTTTCTCCTGTGTAAAATCTGTGTTTGAAGTGATCTGATATGAGCCCTAATCTGAAAGTAACAGAATCTATCCTGCCATGGACTCTTGTGTCTCATAACTAACATTTGAAAATCTAGGATCTCTCCTCCTTCTAGAAAATGCCATATTAAGTATAACTTATTCTCCTCCCATTTTTTATATCCCCTATCCCATCTGACAGGAACAAAAGGATGTCAGATATGGTATTGACCACAGTAAGTACGTATCTCCACTCCTTGGCCCTCTTGTCTGACACCACCTTATGCCAAGTGCACAAGGTGGTCTCTGTATATGGGTTATTTCTCCCCTTTAAGTATCTGTTCCCTTCTTGTGAGAGTAAAACTTTCTTTATATTCATTAGGCCCCCTTCATAGAGTTCAGCTGATTTCCACCTGGCTATATATGAGGGATCCATCCAATATATGGCTGTTCTTATTTGAGCTGCTTGATGATATATTTTCAAGCTAGGTAAAGATAAACCCCCCCTCCCTCCTCGGGATCTGAAGGGCAGAGAAACATACTCTCGGCCTCCCCCGGCCCCACAGGAAACGGGAGACCCCTCTGTGTAGTGCCATGAAATATGAATCTGAGACAAGCAGTGGCAGAGTCTGGCTCAGGTATAATATCTTAGGGAGTAGCACCATCTTAATTGCCTCTACTCTTTGTACCAGAGATATAGGGATCGGGGACCATCTCTCCAATTCCTTTCTGAGTTTATCTAAGATCGGGGTAAAGTTAAGTGTGAATAGCTGGTCCGCATCAAAGCTCAGGTAGACCCCTAGATACTTCACACATGTAAGATCCCATTTAAAGGGAAATGACTTAACTATCCTAACTGAGGGCATATATTGGTTTTTTAACACCTCAGTTTTATTAGTGTTTATTTTGTAACCTGCCAGATCTCCAAACTCTGTTAGGCAGCACCACAAAGGTTCTATGGATTGTTCTGGATCTGAGAGGTATATAAGTAGGTCGTCTGCGTACAAGGCTAATTTATGTGTTTCTTCTCCTATCTCCCATCCCCTCACCAACCCCTCCTGCCAAACCGAATCCTCTGAGCTAAGGGTTCCAAATACAGGGCAAAAAAGAGGGGGAATAGGGGACAACCCTGCCTGGTGCCTCTGTGTAGGGATATCGGAGCCGATACCTGGCCATTAACTTTTATATAGGCCCTGGGATTTGTATAAATGTTGTTTATCGCTTAAATGAAGGTACCTGAAAAGCCGAATCTGCCCAAGGTCATCTCCAGAAACTTCCACGCTACCCGGTCGAAGGCCTTCTCCATGTCCAGGCTCATCAATAAAAAAGGGAACCGCGACTGGGCAGTGTGGTGTAATATCTGCAAGGATCTTTTAATATTATCCTGTGTCTTCCTCCCCCTAATGAAACCCGTTTGATCCATTGCAATTATCTTAGGCAAGACATTTTTCAGTCTTCTTGCCAAAATGGCCGCATATATTTTATAATCAATGCTAAGAACTGATATAGGGTGAAATGATTTACATTGTGTGATGTCTTTGTCTGGTTTTGGAATACTGGAGATGACTGCAAAACTCCAACTGTCCGGGAGAGTCTCCCCTTCCTGCATTGCCCTGCATGTCTCCAGTAACTGGTGACTGAGTTCCTTCTTAACTTAAAAAATTCTGGGGTATACCCATCCGGTCCCGGGGAATTTTTTGTTTTAAGCTTTTTAATTGCAGCCTCTGCCTCTAACCTTGTGATGGGTTTCCCCAACGAATCTCTAGTTTCCGATGATAGTCTCGGCAACTTAAGCCCCTCCAGATATTTTTGAATCTGTGGTTCACTTGGGATTTTTTCTGGAGTGTATAATGTCTGATAAAAGGCTTTAAAGCAGGACAAAATATCTTCCAGTGTTCTTGCCATCCTCCCTGTTATATGGTTTCTAATCTGGGTAATGGTGTTTTGTGAGACTTGTTGTCTCAATCTATGGGCCAGCAGCCTGGTGGCCCTTGGGCCTGTCTCACAGTATCTTTGACACATTCTTTGCAGAGCCTGTTCTGTTTTAATATCAATTATTTTTTGTATTTTTTGTCTGATTTCTTCTATGTCCGAGGAGACTGAGTCATCTCTGGTTGCATGTCGCTTTTGCAAGTCTGATAATTGGTTTTGGAGATTTTCCAATTGTTGACTGTGTTGCCTTTTAAAGTTTGCAGCATATTTTATACAGTCTCTTCTAAAGACTGTTTTTATTGTGTCCCAGAGTATACCCTGGGCTATATCTGGAGTTTTGTTTTCCTGTATTATCTGTTTCAGACGAGCTTTTGCCATATCTGTAAACTCCTTCACATTCAACAGATAACTGTTAAAACTCCAAAGGGTATGCCCCCTTCCAGCACTCCATTCCATCTCCATCAAAAGGATGGAATGGTCAGATAGTATGGATGGGATATGACAGCACTCTGTCACCAAGTTTTGATTTTCCCCTGTTATCAACATGTAATCTATTCTCGCATAAGACCTATGTGGGTAGGAGTAGTGTGTGTACTCTCTTTTCCCCGAGTTTTCATATCACCCGGCATCCAACCAAAAGGCGGTTTTCAGATATTCTCTGATCATTTTACTTGTTGGGTTTTGTCTGAAAATCGAGGATTTAGATGTGTCCATCTGGTCCCAGATTTGGTTGAGGTCTCCCCCTGTTATTAGCCTCCCTCTCTGCAATTCCACTATTTTTTGTAAACGTGACCTAGCAACCTCCTTCGATGATCCAGGTGGTAGGTATATCGAGGCCAAAGTAATAGGGGATCCCTCCAGGTACCCGGAAAGGACCACCAGGCGGCCCTCCAGATCTGAATATGATGAAATTGTTTGGAGTTGGATGCCCCGGGACACAAGAACCGCTACCCCCTCCTCTTTTTTTGCCTATAAGAGGCTGATACCACTTGACCAAATCCCAGTCTCTGTAGCTTTTGGTGTTCCTCCCTGTTCAAATGAGTTTCTTGTAGAAATACAAAAGTAAGTTTTTGCCTCTTAATTTCTGTTAGGACCATAATGTTAACAGATTAACTAATCCTGTTAAAAGGTATCTGGGGCCTTCCCCTGCTACAGACTAGAGTTCAGCATCCAGTCTGCTGCACAGGGCAAGAAAATGAAACAGACTTCGGTCTAGCATGGTCACTTTCAGTCTCAGGTACTCCCGTCCCTCTCCTCTGCCCTCTCCTCATCGTTTCTTACATGTGTAAATTTATGCAGCATCTTTTTAATATCCTGCATGGTATTCGAAGCCAGGAACTCTCCTGCTTTCTTACTGTTCCTGCTCGTTGAAGTCAGCCTCCACTGTGTCCGGATGTTTGATGACTTCTCCCTTGGTCTCAGTGTAGGTAGGATGTCATGCCCCTTGTTCTGCATTGCATGTAGAGCCTCCTCGTATGACTGATAGAGCTCTGTACCTGACTCCCAAAATACTCAGAGGCGAGATGGATACGGGGTCTGAAATCGGACTCCCATCACTCTTAACTTACGTAGTGTAGGAGCGTAGGCCACCCTCTGCTGCTGTATGCTGGGCGGGTAGTCTTGATCAAAAATAATCTGGCTCCATTGTATTCCACTGTTCTTGCCTCCATGCCATTTTAGAATTTGCTCTTATCCCTGAAGCTCGAAAACTTTGCCACAATAGATCTAGGCCTTGCACTGGCAGAGGTGGGTTTGGGTACTAGGGCCCGGTGTGCCCTTTCGATCTTAAACTTAAAGGCCTGTGGTAAATCCAGTACATTTCTCAACAGGTCCCCCAGAAAGTCACACATATCTCCTGTCTCAGTTGTTTCTGGTAAGCCATAGATTCTTAAATTTTCCCTCTGGGATCTGGCTTCCAAGTCCAAACACTTTGCATTTAAGGATTCTTGCTGTTGGGCAATTAATTCGACTGTCTGGGAAAGGTGTATTAGATCATCTTCCGCTGTTGAAATTCTCCCCTCTGCCATTGAAATTCGGTTCTCCAGTTTAGTAATATCACGGTGAAGTTGTTCAAATCCTCTTTTTGTATCTGCTCTGGATTGCTTTATTTCTGCCAGTATTGTTTCAAATCTTGTTCTAGATAGTGTTTCTAGTTCTGATTCTGTGTCCGCTCCCACCATGTTGGCAGGGGAGTCTCTCCCTTTGATCGTTGTATCGATTGAGTTCACCTTGCGCAATTCCGAGTCGGCATTTATTTTTTTTGCTCAGGATCTCTTCTCTGGTTTGCCTCCACTATGTGATTTTTTCATTTCTTCCAGTAAGTATGTTTTACAAACTTGTGTGGAGTTTATTTTAACCGAGAGGTAAGGGAGCTTCTAAATTACGAGGCCATCGCTCTGGTGACATCTCCGGAAGTCATATGGACAGTTTTCAGCGTAAAACGTTGAAGTATAACTTTTTTACTAATATTGAATTTCTGCAAGATTTTACTGGAGGGTAAGAGAAAGCCATCCTTTAATAAGGAGGCCACAGTTAAAGTTTGAGCTGCCAGGAGCTTGTTAATACTTTTCTGTTAAGTTTTAAATTATAGTTATTAATAAGAGGCTGGTTAATATTACTGAAGAACTGTAGGTTTAAGAATTTACCCATTTGGTTATGTACTTTGGAGGAGATACTTATGACTGTGTTTTTAAATAACTTTGGCAAATTAGCAGTTTCATGAATAACATGGCCTCAGGAGATATTTTGACTTTCTTAAGGAGGGAAAGCTTGATAACAAGCTAAATGGGATAGTAACTATGCAAATTAAAATCAGAAGAAAGCCATCTAACATATTTATTAATATGTGAAGCCAAGTACTAAAGAAAGAAATTAAGCAGTTTAATACCACCTCGAGATTTGGGTAATATTAGTTTATTAAAGGCAATTCTGGCAGTTCTTTCCCCCCATAAAAACTCATTAATAGTGCTTTGTAAGGATATAAACCATCTTATTGATACGAATAAATTAAGCATATTTAAAGGATAGAAAATTTTCCAAAATATTAATTTTTATAATGCTTACCCTTCTCAAAAAAAGAAGGAAGACGTTTCCAACTATTAATATCTTATTTTATTCTATTAATTAAATTATTGAAATTTAGATTTATAAATTGAGAGTATTCCTGGAGGAGATAAATCCTTATATATTTTATGTGATTCGGCATCCAAAGTAATCCTATATTTGTAATATATTCTTTGAGAAACCACCATTTAAGGTAATCACCAATGTTTTATCCTTGTTTAACCTGTAGTTAGATAGCTTGCTAAACTCCTGAATTGTTTCCAGAATAGTCAATATTGAGTCTTTTGGATTCAAAACATGTAAAAAGTATGTCATCAGTGTATGCTGAAAGCTTTTAGGCAAAGGTGACCAAACTGGGTACCTTGGCTATGTGGATTAGTGATTAGAAAGTATAAAAGAGGTTTTAAATAGAAGTTAAATAAAAGGTAGGTGATCATGGGCAACCTTGCCGTGT
Source organism: Neoceratodus forsteri (assembly GCA_016271365.2). Classification (NCBI taxonomy): domain Eukaryota; kingdom Metazoa; phylum Chordata; order Ceratodontiformes; family Ceratodontidae; genus Neoceratodus; species Neoceratodus forsteri. Next base: position 1,273,416,420 of record CM057453.1, read on the forward strand.
GCCACCAAAGAACTGAAAGAATTATGAAAATAAACCATTACTAAAAATTCTTGCTCTGGGCTGGGAGTATAGAATTTTCAGCCAGTCAATAAATAAAGTAGGAAAACCAAATTTCAGCAGAGTTGCCAGGAGAAATTCCATGTTGACTCTATCAAAAGCTTTCTCTGCATCCAGGGACACCAGAGCCACAGGGGATCCAAAGTCCCTGGAGGCAGAGAAAACATAAGATAACTTCTAATATGATCAGAGACTTGTGTGGAGGGCATAAAACCAACTTGTTCTATACATATAAAGGGGTTCCATATGTTTTTGATTCTGCGGTCCAAAATGGATGTCAACATTTTTATATCATGATTTATAAGTGAGATGGGATAATAACTACCAACCTTGTCTTTGGGTTTCTCAGGTTTGGGTAATACAATTATAGGGGATTCTAATAGAATACAATCATTCAGCCCATATTTTAGTATATACGAATAGAAGTCCTGCAAGATAGGTGTTAGCAAATCCTTAAAGGTTTTATAAAAATCTGCCATAAATCCATCAGGACCAGATGATTTGTCAGGTTTTAAATTATCTATTATTTTAATTATCTCTTGACCACTAATGGGCTTAGTAAGATTCTGTGCCTGTTGAGAATCTATTCGTGAACAAATGAAATTATTTTAGTAATTATTAATCATGCTTTGAGAAGGAGGGATTAAAATGGGTTCATAACAATGTTTATAAAAGTTTTCAAATTTTAACCTAATGTGTCTAGGATCAGTCTTGACAGAACCATCCTCTTCTGAAATGATAGAGACCATATTTTTGGAAATATCAAGCTGATTAAACTTTTTAGCTAAAAGTTTACTAAGCTTCTCTTCTAAATCTATATATTTTCCTTTCGTTCTCATGATTAAGTACAGTATTCCATCTTTTCTCTTGTTATAGATTCATATTGGTCTCTACACTTCTTCAATTCATGTATGATCTGTTCTGAGGGAGAAATGGTGGCTTGAGTCTCTAAGTTTTGGATTTTAATAAGCAACTGTTCTAATTAATCTTGATTCTGTGTTTTCCTTTTCGAAGATAGTCTAATGAATTCTCCACTAATAAAGCATTTACGAGCTGATCAAATTATATAAAACTTATCCGTAGATTTCAAATTATCTTCCATGAAGTTATTAATTAGCTGTTTAATATGATTAATGATAAATTCATCCTTAAGAAGCTGATGCTTTTGTTTGGTGTGGTCAGAGACAATATTGTGTTTAATCCATAGCAGAGAATGGTCAGATATAATTCTGGCCATTATCTGAGCATCATTAATATCTGGTAAGAGCATTTTACTGATTAAAAAATAATCAATTCTCAAGAATGAACTATGAACCAGTGAAAACAAGCATTTGTCAATACTGAATGTTTGATTGCTGGCAATGGCATTGCTAGTGCAGGAGTTAGAGAGATGCATAATAGGAATGGCAGTATTGAACTAACACCAACCCCCAACCCACCACGCAGAGACTGAATGGCATTGGGAGTGTGCCTTTGGGTTGCTGGCCATAACGCTTATGCCATTCCACCTCATCCCACCCTGCAGACACCAACAGGTGCTGCAGTGTGCTTTGGGGTCCTCGCACACTGGTGTGGGACACCCCCTAGTACTGCACTACAGTATCACCACTGAATATGACCTCAGGTACTGGATTGGGACACTGCCTACTATTGCATTGCAGTGTCACCATTGAATATGAGTCCTGGTCTTGAAGTGGGACACCCCCCTAATATTAAATAACAGTGTCACCATTGAATTTGAGCCCAGGTACTGAAGTGGGACACCCCGCTCCCCCAGTACTGCACTACAGTGTCACCACCGAATATAAGTCCAGATCGTGAAGTGGGACACCCCCTAGTACTGAATAACAGTGTCAACATTGAATATGAGCCCAGGTGCTGAAGTGGGACACCCTCTAGTACTTCACTACAGTGTCACCATTGAATATGAGCTCAGGCCCTGTATGGAACACCCCTTAGTACTGCACTACAGTGTCACCACTGAATATGGCTCCAGATCCTGAAGTGGAACACCCCGTTGTACTGCACTACAGTGTCATCATTGAATTTGAGTCCAGATCTTGAAATAGGACACCCTTTGTACTGCACTACAGTGTCACCAATGAATATGAGCTCAGGTAATGGTGTGGGACACCCCCTAGTACTGCACTACAGTGTCACTATTGAAGGTGAGCCCAGATTCTGAAGTGGGACACCCCCAGTACTGAATAACAGTGTCAAAATTGAATATGAGCTCAGGCCCTGAAGTGGGAAAATCCTAGTACTGCACCTACAGTGTCACCATTGAATATGAGCCCAGGCACTGAAGTGGAACATCCCCTAGTACTGCACTACAGCGTCACTATTGAAAGTGAGCCCAGATTCTGAAGTGGGACACCCCCTTGTACTGCACTACAGTGTCACCACTGAATACAGTATGGCTCCAGATCCTGAAGTGGAACACCCCGTTGTACTGCACTACAGTGTCAACATTGAATTTGAGTCCAGATCCTGAAATAGGACACCCCCTTGTACTGCACTACAGTGTCACTATTGAATATGAGCTCAGGTACTGGTGTGGGACACCCCCTTGTACTGCACTACAGTGTCACCATTGAATAGGAGCTCAGGTACTGGTGTGGGACACCCCCTTGTACTGCACTACAGTATCACCATTGAATATGAGCTCAGGTACTGGTGTGGGACACCCCCTAGTACTGCATTACAGTGTCACCATTGAATATGAGCTCAGGTACTGGAGTGGGACACCCCCTAGTACTGCATTACAGTGTCACCATTGAATATAAGCTCAGGTACTGGTATGGAACACCCCAAGTACTCCACCATAGTGTCACCATTAAATACAAGTTCTGGTCCTGAAGTGAGAGACCCCCTAGTACTGAATAACAGTACTACACTACAGTGTCACCATTAAATAGGAGCACAGGTCCTGAAGTGGGACACCCCCTAGTACTGAAGAAAAGTGTCACCACTGAATATCAGCCAAGGTACTGAAGTGGGACACCCCCTAGTACTGCACTACAGTGTCACCATTGAATTTGAGCCCACATCTTGAAGCGGGACACCCACTTGTACTGCATTACAGTATTACCACTGAATATGAGTCCAGATCCTGAAGTGGAACACCCCGTTGTTCTGCACTACAGTGTCACCATTAAATACAAGCTCAGGTACTGGTGTGGGACACCACCTAGTATTGCACTGCAGTGTCACCATTGAATATAAGCTCAGGTACTGGAATGGACACCCCCTAGTACTGCACCGCAGTGTCACCATTGAATAGGAGTCCAATTATTGAAGTAGAACACCCCACTAGTACTGAATAATAGTGTCACCACTGAATATGAGCCACGGTACTGAAGTGGGACACCCCGTAGTACTGCACTACAGTGTCACCATTGAATATGACCCCAGGTCCTGATGTGGGATACCGCTTAGTACTGCACTGCAGTGTCACCACAAAATATGAGCCCAAGTACTGAAGTGGGACACCCCCTGTACTGAATAACAGTGTCATCATTAAGTACGAGCCCAGGTCTTGAAGTGGAACACCCCCTTGTGCTGCACTGCAGTGTCACCACTGAATATGAGCCCAGGTCCTGAAGTGAGACACCCCCTAGTACTGCACCACAGTGTCACCATTGAATATGAGCCCAGGTCCTGATGCAGGACACCCCCTAGTACTGCACCACAGTGTCACCATTGAATATGAGCCCAGGTCCTGAAGTGAGACACCCCCTAGTACTGCACTGCAGTGTTACCACTGAATATGAGTCCAGATCCTGAAGTAGGACACCCCCTAGCACTGCACTACAGTGTCACTACTGAATATGAGCCCAGATCTTGAAGTTGGACATCCACTTGTACTGCTGTCACCACTGAATGTGAGCCCAGATCCTGAAGTGGGACACTCCTTTGTACTGCACTACAGTGTCACCACTGAATCCGAGTCCTATTCCTGAAGTGGGACACCCCCCCTAGTACTGAATAATAGTGTCACCACTGAATATGAGCTCAGGTACTGAAGTGGAACACCCCGCAGTACTGCACTACAGTGTCACTACTGAATATGAGCCCAGGTTCTGATCTGGGACACCCCCTAGTACTGCACTGCAGTGTCACCACAGAATATGAGCCCAGGTACTGAAGTGGGACACTCCCTACTACTGCACTACAGTGTCATCACTGAATGTGAACCAGATCCTGAAGTGGAACACCCCCTAGTATTGAATAACAGTGTCATCATTCAATACAAGCCCAGATCTTGAAGTGGAACACCCCCTGGTATTGCACTGCAGTGTCACCACTGAATATGAGCCCAGGTACTGATGTGGGACACCTTGTAGTACTGCACTACAGGATCACCACTGAATATGAGCCATGGTCCTGATGTGGGACAGCTCCTAATACTGAATAACAGTGTCACCATTGAATATGAGCTCAGGTACTGATGCGGGACACCCCCTAGTACTGCACTGCAGTGTCACCACTGAATGTGAGTCCAGATTCTGAAGTGGGACACCCCCTAGAACTGAATAACACTGTCACCATTGAATATGAGCCCAGGTCCTGAAGTGGGACACCCCCTAGTACTGCACTGTAGTGTCACCACTGAATATGAGCACAGGTACTGAAGTGGGACACCCCCTTGTACTGTACTACAGTGTCACCACTGAATATGAGCCCAGATCTTGAAGTGGGACACCCCCTTGTCCTGCACTACAGTGTCACCACTGAATTTGATTCCAGATCCTGAAGTGGGATACCCGCTTGTACTGCACTGCAGTGTCACCAATGAATATGAGCTCAGGTACTGGTGTGGGACATCCTCTAGTAATGTTCTACAGTGTAACCACTGAATATAAGCTCAGGTACTGGTATGGGACACCCCCAATTACTGCACCACAGTGTCACCACTGAATATGAGTTCAGGTCCTGAAGTAAGACAGTCCCCTAGCACTGAATAACAGTGTCACCATTGAACATGAGCCCAGGTACTGAAGTGGGCCCCCCAGTACTGAACTACAGTGTCACCACTGAATATGAGTCCAGATCCTGAAGTCGGACACCCCCTAGTACTGAATAACAGTGTCACCATTGAATATGAGCCCGGGTGCTGAAGTGGGACTCCCCCCAGTACTACATTACAGGTCATCATTTAAATGAGCCCAGGTACTGAAGTGGGACACCCTCTAGTACTACAGAAGAGTGTCACCATTGAATATGAGCCCAGGTACTGAAGTGGGATACCCTCTAGTACTACAGTAGAGTGTTACCATTGAATATGAGCCCAGGTACTGAAGTGGGACACCCCTTTCCCCCAGTACTGCACTACAGTGTCACCACTGAATATGAGTCCAGATCCTGAAGTGGGACACCCTCTAGTACTGAATAGCAGCATCACCACTGAATATGAGCTGAGGTGCTGAAGTGGGACACCCCCAGTACTGCACTACAGTGTCACCACTGAATATTTATGTATTTATTTAAGAGTTTTACCAGAAAGGCATGCTGAGTGTCGTCCACTTGATTCCTGATGCGTCCTGGGGAAGTGGAAGCAGGAGAATATACAATACAATAGACAGCAGGAATACAGTACAGTAAAACAAATACACAAGGCAGCTACAGTGCATTAGGCTACAGAGCCGCTCCCAAAATGGTTACAAAGTAGATGGTAGATCGGAGTAAAAGTAGGAGAGTTAGCACTACAACTGATTAATCAAGACTAAGAGCCTGGCATACTTATTAAATACCTATTTGAGGTGCTGACTGGAGGCTCCAAGCCAACAGGAGGATGGGCACGGCCAGATGGGAACAAGCTAGGTGCATGAGCAGGTGGGGGAGAAATGCGCCTTCAGAAAATGGTTTAGATGCTGAGTACTGACTACGTGCCGAATTTCAGCCAGCAGGAAGTTCCACAGTTTGGGCATCCGGAAGCTGAATGCAGCTTGACCTATTGATGTGGTCATGTGTGGAACATGAAGGAGCCTGGAGTCTGTGTTCCTGAGTGCGTAGGCAGAGCAGGGCTGGACAGAGAAGGCAGACTCAAGGTATGAGGGAAGGGACTGTGCCCAGAATTTAGCTGTAACCCTGACTCAGTGGACCTGTCTCCAGTTCTGTAGTGACGACAGGTCAAGTGACTTGTACAGGATGCAGTGGTGTTTCGTGGGTGGGCAGTCAAGGGCAAAATGGCAGAATGAATGGAAGAGGGTGTCTAGTCTCGTTAAGATTGACAGATATTTATGCACAAGGTGGGGTGGAAAGGATGAGAAGGGACTTAGCAAGGTTAGAGGAATGGTCGAATGTATGGCAGCTTAGATTCAATGCTAAGAAGTGCAAGGTAATGCACCTAGGAAACAAAAACCCAGGGGAAGAGTACACAATGGGGGGGTGAGATACTAACAACAACAAAAATGGAAAGGGACCTGGGGGGTAGTCATATCAGATGACCTAAAGGTGGGCAAGCAATGTGAGAGGGCAGCAAGAAGGGCTGGGGGCATACTGGGATGCATAGAGAGGCATCACCAGTAGAAAACAGGAAGTTATTATCCCTCTGTACAGACAGCTGGTGAGACCCCATCTGGAGTACTGCATGCAGTTCTGGAGACCCAATCTCCACAAAGACATAGACAGGATGGAAGCTGTCCAGAGGAGGGAATCTATGGTGCAGGGTCTGCACCGAAGACATGTGAAGAGAGACATAAGGAGCTTAATATGTATAGGCTTGAGGAAAGGAGAGAGGGGACATGATAGAAACTTCGAGTACCTCAAGGAATCAACAAAGTCCAAGAGAGTAGCATCTTTCAAAAAGAGGTGTGCAAGAACAAGGGGCACAATTTGAAGATGGGGTGGGGCGGCTCAGAGGTAATTAAGAAAGTATTTTTCACAGAGATGGTTGTGGATGGAAGCGGCCTTCCAGAGGGAGGTTGTGGAGTCAAAAACAGTGGTGGAATTCAAGCATGCATGGGACAGTCATAAGGCAATTCTAGGGGGTTGGGGTAGGAAGAAGTAGTCTGCTGGTTAACTAGGATCTGCAGCTTATCCATTAGGTAGGGAAATGAGCAGACTGGGTGGGCCAAGCGGTCCTTATCTGACGTCAAATTCTATGTTTCTATGTTAGGGGCCACGCTGTAGACTACGTCCCCATAGTCAATAATTGGAAGGATCATTTTCTGTATTTTTTTATTTATTTAGTTTTTGTTGACTGGGTAAGTGCACTAGACAAATCCTGCCTATTTTCAGGCACAACCCAGGGGAAGGGGATATAGATGAATGCCAGCTGACTTTGAACCACATTAGGCTGTTGGTGGTATTTTTTTAGTGAATGAGGGAAATTTGGCCAGGACACCGGGGAAATTCCCCTACTGTGCTGCTGTCCGAGTGGCCAGAGGGGGAGTACGGGCATTGCGATGTGGTGACTGAGTGAATCATGGCTCAGTTGCTGCAGGACGAGGTGGCGAGAGCGCTGGTGAGCGTGGAGCAGACTGACCACGACGGTAGCGGTCTTATGGCAGCATCATGTATACCTTTTATTGAGCAGGAGTCGTTGTTTGCAGAGAGAGCAAAAGAGGCAGAGGTAATTCGTAAGGAGAGGGGTTCCTTTAAGGCAGCTCTTGCGGAGGACCCCATTCAGACGGAGTAGCTAAAAGACGATGCGGTTCCTTTAAAACCGGCAGGAGAAGCCGGCAATGCGGAAGTAATGGCGGCCGAGGCACTAGACCCATTTCCAACGCTAGCAGTCCTAACCAAAAGGATTCTGGAGTCGAAACAGAAGAAAGTGGATCCGGAGGTCAGGAGACAGAGAAATGTACCTGAGGAGGAAATTTTTCGACTTGCAGATACAGAGGGACAGGATGCAGGAGCGAGAGGTAATGGCCGGTCTTCTACAACCTCACATCCTGTAAGTAAACAGAATAAGCTGCATAACTTTCCAACCATCCCTATATCTAAAGACTCAGGCTTTGTGTTTTACCCAAAGGGATGGCTGACTCTAAAGGTTTACCTGTTATTTTTCAAGCAAAACATGGGCAGCAGGAGGGAGTGACTGAATTTAACTTTCCCAATGACAGTAAAGCCTTTAAGGATTTTCCAAAACGGGATGTGGGAGTTGAACAACAAGGTGTATCTGAAAGTATGGTGGCAGCGGGGGAACATGATAGCTCCTGGACTCCATAAGCTGCTTTATCAGCTGCAGGCTGGCAGCAGAAAGAACAAGGAGTGTGAACACCTGATTCTTCATGGGAGGATGTTTGGGGTTTAAAGTCTGCCTTGCCTGAATGGAAACCAGGGATGGGGAGGGGGGACAGTCTTCCTGCCTCTGATAGTACTGTTGTTCAAGAAAGTCACAAGAAGGAACAGTTTTCTGTGGTAGGGAAGAAGACCAATTCTGTGACTGCAGTTAAGGATAGGAGGGTTAGTGTAACTAAAATTGAGCAGACAGAAGTTAGTGGAGTGCAGCCAGTAAAACCCCTTTTATCAAGTTTATTTTCTCAGAGTAAGAGGGAGGCAGCACCAAGGAGGAATGCGGTAAAGATTCGTTATAAAGGGGGTTTAAAGGAAAAGCCAAACAGATATTACAGTATGTTGGTAGAATGCTAATTAAGGACTCTTTGAAGTTTTCCCCCAGGGATGTATTTGCGTTTATCAATATTTCAGGTGAGGACAATTATGATATTAGCTTTCGTTCACCTGCTTTACTTGATCTTTTCTGGGAAAGGTACAATCAAGTAAAGTTTTCCCCTTTATGGACACCTTTTTTTGTTATTCCTCTGTCCAAACCGTTGATAAAGTTTGTGACGGTGATGTTCAGGAATGAGGGGGTACAGGTAGAAGACATTAAATGTTGGCTATCACAAAAGTGTGAAGTCTTAAGTGAACCAGATCCCATCTTAGACTCTGAATTATTTTGGACAGGAGGGTGGAAGTTTAAGGTGAAATTAAAACAAACAATGACAGGGTGGAACATATTCCTAATTCATTTATGTTAGGAAGAGATAGAGGGTCTGTTTTACAGTGGGCAGCCCAGGGCCTGCTATAAATGTGGATCCAAATGCATTTATCGAATGTTTGTGACCAACCTAAATGTGATAATTGTGAGAGAAGTGGGTCATATCACATTATTTTGTTCAAACGCTTTGAAATGTGACTTATGTGACGAAATAAATCATGCTTTTAAAGATTGTCCTAGGCCCAGAATAAGCAAAGTTGTGGAGTTTCGGACCTCCTGATACAACAAGCTCAAAATGCAGGGGTGTTTCAGCATGAGGTGTCCATGGGGGTTAAAGAGGTAATAGTTCCTCCGAGCATGGTTAAACAGACAGAAGCAGTGAAGGTAGCTGAAAAAGTGGTTCAGCAGCAGGACGCTGGAGAAGGGGTACTAAACCTTCTTCAGCCGGTTTGTTATTCTGATGCTCTGGAAGGGAAACGTGTGATTGGTGTGGGTGAACCTCAACTGCCAGTAGCACCGCCATCCTTAAGGAGGTCTAGTAGGTCTGCTAAAATTCTAGTGCCTGTAGAATTGGAAAGTATTGAGTCCAAAAACCCGTTTGCGGAATTATCTTGGGGAGATTCGGAGATGGATATGGGGGATACTGATTCCCAAATTTCAGTTCAAGAGGGAGGGGGAGTAAAGAAGGACGATTACAAAGGAAAGAAAAAGAAGATGAGGAAGAAATGAGAATAGTTTAGTCTGTTATTTCCTCTTGGTGAACTAGGCAGATGGATATCACATGGGCTTCCTTCAATACCCATAGTCTGTTAAAAACCCTGAAAAGGCGTGCAGTATTTCAAGTAATAGCAGATTTGCATATATCCATTAGTTTTTTGCAGGAGACGTGGATGTTTGCTAGTAATCAAGCTAGTGCTTTTACTCAGGATTGGCCATGGGGACCCTCATTTTGGTCTTTTGGTGAGGACAGACGGATGGGATAGGAATTCTTTTAATTCCTTTAACTTTAAGTTACATAAGTTGATAGAGGTCTGTCCTGGGAGGGTTTTGGTTATAGAAGGGTGTTGGTTTGAACAAAGGATTAGATTAATAAATATTTATGGACCACAATCTAAAGCTGGGAGGGTTGCGTGTTTTTCGGATATACGACCCTTTTTAATAACTACTATTCCAGTTTTTTGGGGGGGAGACTTTAATTGTAATATAATAGGTCATAGAGGTAAGGATAGGTTGGAGCAAGGGAAGAAGAAGATCTATTGTGATTCGGTTTGTCTTAATAATATTGTGAAAACAGCAGATCTGGTGAGTTGTATAGATAGTAAGGATGGTGGTTTGTTAGGTACCTTTTTTACAAAAGGGAAAAGTTTTATGATTGATTATTTGTTCATATCTAAAAGGATCTCATTTCATAGTCCACAGATTGTTCCTATGGAATTCTCAGACCATGCTCTGATACTTATCAAGGTGGGGGCACAGCAAACGTTTTTTAGTCATAAAACTGTGTGGAAATTGAATACTTCTATCCTTCATGAGACGGTAGTTTCTAATTCCATTCGCTGTATTCTGGATGCCAGGTTGTCAGTGGCCTTTTTATACCAAGATCTTGGAGTTTGGTGGCAGGAAACAAAATACGATTGCATTTGGTGGTTTAAAAAATATGGGGTTGGGAAGATGAAACAAGATTTTTTTGAATATCTTAAACTCAGACAACAGCTCCAATATATATTGTCATGTGCTAATTCTTCTAGAGGTAATTTTTCAGAGCAGATTGCTGAAATTAAAGGTCTCATGAAGAAGAGACAGTATGATAGAGCAAAATCACTTCAAGCATTAATACAGAATCATTTAAAAAAATCTGTTTTTGGAGATCCTTTTGAGCTCTGGAAATCACTTAAGGAGAAAGAGAAATTAGAATTTTTATACCAAGGAGATACTAAGGTTTTCTCTATTACAGCATTAGGGGAAATTATTCAAGAGCACTTTAGGGATCTGGAACCAAAGGTTGCTCCATCGTCACTTCAGATTAGCCAGTTTTTAGGTCCTAAATTAAAGGAAAGTAGGATAATGAAGGCCTGAAGAATTAGATGGCCTTTTCAAAATTGAAATTTTGGAAGTCATTAAATCATTAAAACAGAATGTATCCCCAGGTATAGATGGGCTATCAAATGGTTTTTATAAAGCCTTTTCATCCGAATTAGTGGAATGTCTTTGTTTAGTGTTTAATTTTTCTCTCAAAAGGGTGGTGTTAAATTCTTTTTACAGAAGGCGTCAGACATATATCTTTAAATCTGGAGATAGAGGTAATTTTAGAAACTGGAGGCTGTTAACACTGTTGAATTCTGATTACAAAATCTTGACTACTTTAATTAATAATAGACTTAAAAGGGTTGTGGAGGGGTTGTTTCTTCCTATCCAACACAGTGGTATTCCAAATAGAAGAATTCATTCAATATTATGTTTAATTAGAGACATAATTGAGCAAGTCAGGAAGGAGGGTCAGTCAGGGGTAATTGTATCTGTGGATCTTGAGAAAGCATTTGATAGGGTAGATCATGATTTTTTATTTGCATCCCTAGATTGGTTTGGTATTCCTCAGTCTATCATACAGCTCGTAAAGGGGTTATATACTAATGTGAAAGTATATCCAGTTTTGAAAGGTACTTTGGGAGAAGGTTTTATTATAGAATGTGGAGTGCAGCAGGGGTGCCCATTAAGCCCGCTCTTGTATAACTTCTCTTTAGAACCTTTAATAAGGGCAGTCTGTGTTCCACCCTTGTGGTCGGGAATAAAGGTTCCAGGGGCTTCGAACCCCTGTCTTATACAATCATTTGCTGACGATATTTGTCTATTTCTCTAACCATATGGATTTTCTGGTTTTATACAGTATTTCAGGCCTATGCAGGTGTAGCTAATGCTAAATTGAATACACATAAATCTAAAGGGTTGTTGTTGGGTACCTGGCAAAGAGAATTGTTTTTATTCAAATCAGTTGAATTTTCACTAAAACCCTTGAAAATTTTAGGAGTAGAGTTTGCAAATCAGAATAGTCCATTGGAGGTTTGGTCAGGTGTTTTGGACTCTGTTTTACAGGAAGTAATGCTTTGGAAAAGGTTTAAGTTTTCTAAAATAAAAAGGATTCAGATAATTAAGCAATTTATTTTACCTAGACTGCAGTATATAGCGGTTATTTTTCCTTTGCTGGTGCAGCTAGAAACAAAATTATATAGCATCTGTTTCCAGATGTTATGGGGAAGCAGATTGAATCCAGTAAAAAGGGAATGTACATATCTTGACAGAAGACAAGGTGGGTTGGGGATGGTGGACCCGGTGGTATTTTGTTTCTCCCTTTTCTTTTCTTTTTCTTTAAAAAAAAGTTTGGGGGTTCTACAGAGTTTGACAGTTTAGTCTTTCAGAATCTGTTGGAAACATATCTGAGTATGTGGAACCTCTGGCTCCTACCTGGTCTACTGATTTAGGGCCCCAGGGTATTTTAAGCCAGCGCCCAGAAATTATTTAAATGGAAAATCTCAAAAGACATGATTTTAAGATGTACAACAAAAGGTTTGTATAAAGAAATCATGGTTCAATTTTTTCATATAGAACCAAACTTTAAAATTGTTCAGGTTATAATAAAAGTAATGTGTTGGAGCAGCTAAATAATAATAGACTTCCTCCTTATATGTGGGAAAATTTATGGCTAATTATGTATGGGAAACTAAATATAAGGGGTACTGCCAAACATAAAGCTGTTGAAGAAAGAAGTTGTCCTTACCCAGAATGTGTTAATCAAGAAGAGACGATGGAGCATTTTTTTTTGCATTGTTCTTTTCTCACTAAATTATGGGTTTTTTTAGCTCAGATTTGGGATCTCCCTTGGTTAGCACACATGGATTACGATCTCCTGGTTATTGGGAATTTTCCACAGTTTTTGAGTGGTTTTGAGAAAAATACGTTAAGGGTCTTTTTTGGCCTGTCTGAGGTTTTGCTTATGGCAAACTAGAGTTCAATGGGTACTATACCAGAAGCGGCCATCATTGGAGGGTTTTAAAATTTATGTAACCAATGTTTTGAATAAAACTTATATGGAATAATGTCAAATTTATAGTTTGGGTAAAGTTAAATTTTGGTGGAGGGGATTTCTTCATTTCATTAAACATAAGTAAAAACAATATCAAGGGGGAAAAAATTACTAAGGGTTATGCATAGAACTGTTTAGAGATTGCTTTAGTTAATTGTGAAGATTTGGAATATGCGAATTTAAGTTTGTTTTAGTTTTTATTTTAGTTTATGTACAGAAATACGAAAGTTTATTGGTTTGCTGTTCTTTGTTCTTGTGGTTGATTTCTATGTGAATATTTTAATAAAGTTACCCCTACTCTTTTCAATAAGTGCCATGGGATCTTTAACATCCACCTGAACTACCACCAATCCAGGCAGATGGGACCTCGGTTTAACATCTCATCCGAAAGACGGCACCTCAGGAGTGCAGCACCCCTTTAATGCTGCACTACAGTGTCAGCACTGGGATATTAACCCAAGTGCCAGATGTGGGAACTGAATCCACAGCTCTCTGATCTCCCAGCCTCAGAGGTGAGTGTGCTACCTACTGAGCCACTGACATTCCTTTGCAGGCGAGCAAAGGTAGACAGGCCTTGTTTCGGTAGACAGCACCCAGTTTGGGAAGAAGCTTTTTGTGCAGTGAGTTGGTATGGATGGAAAAGTCGAGGTGCTGGTCAAGCCATACCCCGAGGTATTTTAAGGAGGTGCAATCCTCAAAGGGGTCCTGTCAATGGTGTGGAAAGTGGGAGTTGAGGAGAGACGGGAGAGCTGTTGTCGAGTCCCGAAGGTTAGTGAGACAGTTTTCTTTGGATTAAGAGATAGCTGGTTTGAGCAAAACCAAAGCTGAACAGCACTGAAGTCCTCCTGGAGTCTAATGGCTGCAGCAGAGGTGGAGGGACCTGATGCAAACATTACAGTGTCATCAGCATACATGTGGATGAATGTGTTTGTGCAAGCAGAGGGCAGGTCATTTAGAAAAATGGAAAACAGTAATTAGCAAACGACCGAGCCCTGTGGGACCCCGGAGGTGACAGGGAGAGGGAGAGATGTGTAGGAGCCTATTTTTACCACTTGTGACCTGCCTGCCATATAGGATTGGAACCAGCTGGTGGCTGCTCCTGAAAGACCAGTGCGGGAGAGTTTGGACAGCAAAAGGGCATGGGAGATGGTATCAAAGGCTTTGGCAAGGTCGATAAAAATGACTGAGGTGGTGTGTCCATATTCCATTCCAGTGAGGATGGCATCTGTGAGCCTTAGGAGTGAGGTAATGGTGGAGTATAACTTCCTAAATCCAGCCTGGTATGGTATAAAGAAAGAGGAGGAGTCAAGAAAGGGGGCAAGTTGGGAGAGAACGAGGCACTCCTGTAGTTTAGCTAGGATGGGGAGGAGAGATATGGGGCGGTAGTTACCCGGCAAAGAGGGATCACTGCCTTTGGAGAGGGGGATGATGGTGGCATGCTTCCAGTCAGATGGGATTTCAACAAGCGAGAAGGAGAGATTGAAGAGAGCAGCCAGTGGGGAGGAGATGGCAGGGGCAGATAGTTGGAGCATTTTGGAGTCCAGCCCTGAGGGGCATTTGCCTTTGGAAGGGTTGAGAGCTTCCAGAGCCTTGAGCACTTTGAACAGAGTAACCAGGTGAAAAGTGAAGCTGGAGGCCAGGGAGGTGGGTGAACAGGAAGGTAGTTGGCTTGAGGGGTGTGGAGGGAGGGAGGGAGGAGGATAAGAGAGTATGCAAAGCTGGAGAAAATTTATTGAAAACTGAGGTCACTGCACCTGGGTCCATGATGATGGAGCCTTCTACATTTAGTGCAGGGTAGGGGCTGGTTGAGGGGAGAGTGAGTTTATTGTTTTCCAGAATTTTGCTGTGTGGTTTAAGTTAGTGTTGAAAGAGGCTTTGAAATAGTTGGCTTTCGCCTGCTGTAGGAGCGAAGTGCAGGAGTTACGGAGTGACTGGTAAAGTTGGAGAGCCGCCATGGTGCCAGTAGACTTGTATGTTTTCCTGGCCTGATCCCTGGCATGAAGATGGTTTATGATATTTGCTGTGACCCAGGGTAGGTGGGCACCCCTTACTCTTGTCCTTCTGAGTGGGGCATAGTAGTCCCAGATGGCTAGAAATCTGGCCTTGAACAGCTCTAGGGCAGTGTCGATGTTGGGTGCATGCGGGATGCAGGACCAATCAACGTGTGATAGGTCATTTAAGAGTGACCCAAGGTCAAGTGATTTGAAAGATCTGGTGAGCAGTGTACAAGGGGGTGGTGCTTTGGGCCAGAATATTTTCCTTACCATATAGATCATATGATGGTCGCTTAAAGAGTCGGGAAGGAGACCGGCTTCAAGTATTCAATGGGGGTGGGAGGTAAGGGCCCAATCTAAAAGGGGGTGGTTCAGGGATTTATGATTTAAGTGTGTAGGTACAGATATTTGTTGTGCCATGCTTAGAGCATTTACCTGGCTACGTAGCTTAGAGTTTGTAGAGGACAGCCAGTTAAAATTGAAATCCCCAAGTATGTGTAGCTCACCCCCTGATGCGAGTGATTTTAGGGTGCCCAGGTGGTCCAGTATGGCAGGCATAGGGGTGTCTGGGGTGCAGTATGAGCCCACTATATATACTGGAATTGTGTGCGGTAGTGAGATTTTGATTACCAGGGAGTCTATGGATGGCGTAGGTAGGAGGAGCTGGATAGGGGTGAACTGGTGGTGAGAGATGTACATGGCAATGCCTCTCCCTCTTTTTTTACCCTGATGGTCATGCTGAATGATGGCATAGCCCAGGATAGCAATTTCTTTGTCCAGGTTGTAGGGCTTAAGCTTAAGAATGGGTTGTGGGGCTTAAGAATATGAGCCCAGGTCCTGAAGTGGGACCCCCCCTAGTACTGCACTACAGTGTCACCATTGAATATGAGCCCAGGTACTGAAGTGGGACACCCCCCTAGTACTACACTACAGTGTCACCATTGAATGTGAGCCTAGATCCTGAAGTGGGACACCCTGTTGTACTGCACTACAGTGTCACTACTGAATATGAGCTCAGATACTGATGTGGGACACCCCCTAGTACTGCACTACAGTGTTACCATTTAATATAAGCTCAGATACTGGTATGAGACACCCCCTAGTACTGCATCGCAGTGTCACCATTGAATACGAGTCCTGGTCCTGAAGTGGGACACCCCCAGTACTGAATAATAGTGTCACCATTGAATATGAGTCAAGGTACTAAAGTGCCCCCCCCAGTACTGCACTAGAGTTTCACCACTGAATATGAGTCCAGATCCTAAAATGGGACACCCCCAGTACTGCAGTACAGTGTCACCATTGAATATGAGCCCAGGTACTGAAGTGGGACACCCCCTAGTAATGCACTGCAGTGTCACCATTGAATATTAGTGCAGATCCTGAAGTGGGACACCCCCATAGTACTGCGCTGCAGTGCCAGCGTTGGTATGAACCAATGTCCTGTTGTAATACTAATACTATACTGCAGTGTCAACACTGAGTATAAGCACATGTTCCTAGTCTTGAACACACCCTAGTACTGAACTGCAGTGTTGGCACTGGGTATAAACCCATGTCAAGGACTGTGACGCACCAAGTACTGCACTGTTGTGTCAGCACTGGCTACAAACCCAAATCTTGGTCTGGGACAGCCTCTAGTACTGCACTCAAATATCAGCATTGGCTATGGACATGTGTTGTGGTTTTGGACACCCTCTAAAACTGCACTGTAGTGTAAGCATTAGGTATGAACCCAAATTGTTGTCTGAGGCACCACCTAGAACTGCACTGTACTGTCAGCGATGTTTATGAACCCAACCCAAGTACCCAGTGTTGGGCATCCCTAGAACTGAACAAAAGTCTCAGCATTAGGTATGAGCCCAAGTCTCGGTCTGGGACTCCCCCAGTACTAAACTGTAGTGTCAGCATTAGGTATGGGCATAATTCCCCTGTGTGGGACATCCCTAAATGCAACAATTCAGTTTCAGGGATGGTTATCTGCCCAAGTACCCAGAGTGGGACTCAAACCCATGACTTTCTGGTCAAGTGGAGAGAGTATTACCACAGAGTCAGACTGATTCTAAATTACTCCCCTTGCAGCTGGCTTCCTTTTATGCATAGCTTGCTACTTTGAACCTGTCTGTGTTTCAGTGAATCATGTTTTGTTCATATTCCCCAGCACCCAGCTGAAAGTCAGCCAAAGAGTAAATTAAACTTGTACTCGTCTTTTTTTTTTTTACACACTTTTCCTACTTAAAGGTCAGATCTGTTCAGAGATCTTTTCAATACACTGTACTCCTCATCCCCACACCCCACATACCCAAATAATTACAAACCACAGCATTTCTGGATTTCTGTGCATTGGCTGTGGGAGCCTGCTTTGGCTGTTTCTGCTACTGATGACTTTACCGCACTGAATACCTGTTACAAGACCCCTCACACATCCCACACAAAGGTCAAGCAACAAATGGTCTCATGATCAGGATGCATTGAAATAAAATATAACAAAAATACGAAAAAGTCACGAAGTTACGAGTGAGCTTAGAAAATGTGCAACACGCCCGTAACATAGGTTATTTTTGAATTTTTAACCACATTTTCAACATAGGCATTTTAGGACCTCTGCTCATGATCATGTCATTGTGATTTTCTTAATCTGTCACAAACACTGATTTCCCACAGCGACTGTGCTATTCTGCGCCAGATGTGCAAAAACACATTTTGGTCAGGATGTGAAAAATGAGATCTGTACTGTTCATGAGGAGGTGTGGAAAAATGGCAATGTTGAAAATCTGAAATGAAAATATGAAAAATTCAAGAAGTTGCAAGTGTGCATAGAAAATGCCCAATGCACGCCTGTAACGTGGTCATTTTTTGGAATTTGTTCAACAAATTTTCAACATAGGCATTTTAGGACTTCATGACCAGTGTCACTGTGACTTTTGTAATCTGTCCCAAACACTGATGTCCCACAGTGACCGCGCCGGACATGCGAAAATACATTTCGGCCAGGATGTGAAAATGACAGCTGTACTGTTCCTAAGCAGGTGTGAAAAAAATGCCAATGCTGAAAATCTGGAGTGAAAATATTACAGATTTGTGAAGTTACAAGTGTGTGTGGAAACTGCACAATGCACTCTCATAACACAGTAATTTTTTTGGAATTTTTTCACCAAATTTGCAACATTGGCTCTTTAAGAGCCCACCTCATGAACAGTGACACTGTCATTTAGTTAATCGGCCCCGAAAGGTGATTTCATGCAGTGACCATGAAATCCCCTTTCAGGACTGAATAATGCCATGACAGAGACAGAATTCATAAGGAGGGGTCCCAAGAACCCCATGTTAAAAATTTGGTGCCAAAAGTCGAAAAAATGGCCGAGATATCCACATAAGTTGAAAAAAACTCATATATGCCATTATACAGTTTACCAGCACTTCTTCAGTTCGTGGTCGGCTTTGAAGAGTGCAGATGTGTTCCCGGTCCACTGAAGATCATCAAGCCAGGCTCCAGAGGTATGTATGGGGTGAGGGGGGTGTGGGGAGGTGGGGTATGCAGAGGGTGGGCACGGGAGGGGGCAAGAGACTCAACAAGGGACAGCTTTCTTTTGTTACAGGTTTATTTGTGGGTTTTTTGGGGGTTTTTTTTAAAGACACCATGGGACTTTTGGCATGCTGGGGTGGGCTTTCAGCATGCCACACCACCTGGAAGTTTGCCAATGGGGATTGGGCAACCCCATCGGCCATACAGAGTGCTTGTGGGGGGAGTGCATCAGCCGAGGGAGATTGGGCACCCCCTCGGCACACAACATATGGGAAGGGGTGCATCCTGCCAACGGGGATTGGGCTACCCTGTCAGCATATGAACTAGACAGAGGGCATGCCAACAGGGGGATTGGGAACCCCTGTCATCTTCACCAGGGGCTGTGAGAGGTGCCGGCTGTCAGTCAGCTTCATGGGGACTGTGAGATGCCAATGGAGAAGCCACCGCCATGGTTCTTTGAAACGGGACACCAGACAGTGCAGCTGTAATTGGCTGCTGCAGTCAGGAACTGCCCCACAAATACAGCTGATCATGAAAGGGTGCTCCTTGATTGCAGCGGTCAAAATTTCTTTGTGCATAGTGGCATGCTCATTAACTGTCGCTACTAGAAGCAAGGTGTTTCCTGTGCACACGCATGCAAGCAAACACAAAAATGAGTATTTTCCTGAGGTTAGGTTAAGTGTTCTCCAAGGATCTACCAACTCATAAAGTTCCAGGAATTCTGCCAAGGCTCTAAATTCAGCATCCCTTCTTACCCCTGAGTGGCTAGATTTATCCAGGAAAATTTCAGTCTCCACCCAATATTATTTTATGAGATGAAAATGGTGCCAACACAATAAATATTAAAAAGGCTGCAAAGTCAGTATTTGGCCCATAGATAGAGCCCAAAAGTATTTTCATATTTTGTATAGTACCTGCTGCTAAAATGTATCCCCCCCTGGATCAGCTATTACTTGGTCCTATATGAAATTTAATTTTTTTATTACTCAAGATAGCCACATCCTTTTTAGAGGTAGAGTTGCCAGGCAGACATATCATATGGTAGTCACACTTTCTTAGATTAATTTCAGTGGAAAGAAGGTGAAGGGTTAGTAGTTATCGTCCCATCTTACTTATAAATTATGATATAAGAATGTTGTTATACATTTTGGACCACAGAATCAAAAACAAATGGAAACCCTTTATCTGTATAGAACAAGTTGATTTTATGCCCTCCACACAAGTCTGATCATATCAGGAAATTATCTTATATTTTCTCTGCCTCCCTGAAGAAAAGGAATATTACATCCTAAAGAAGATGCATGTCTTAGGATTTGCAGCCTTCATACTTTAGAACAAGCCCATTTTATATTCCTTGAAGTGTATTTAACAATACTATTCTTTGTATACAATTATAATCAATAAAGTGGATCACATTTCACCCTGAAAATTAAGTAGATCCACAAAAACCATACAGGAAAGGAATATAACAAGACTGGTCTTTATAATTCCCAGAAGTATTGCATTTACCCAAACCCCTAGATTGTACTTAACTATTCCCTTAAGCCTCATAATACAATATTTTACAAAAATTAATTAACAAAAAGAACAACCAACTATTATGCAATGAACACCCAAACATATCTCACCCTGATCCTAAAGACTGACCTCCTGCATATAATCAGATAACAATGAAGCACCCCCAAAATCAGTTCCCAGAGCTCTGAACCTTGCCTCATGTACTAATAAGAAATTTAAAGATTAACTTAATATGACCTTAGGCTTGCTTTGAAAAAGGTTCCTATGTGTTGCTAATAAAACTTTTCTAAACTGGTCAGAGAGGCATAGGTAGTCAGGCACATATAAATCAGTAAATAACCTCCAACATACAAATCAAAGTGAAAACCTGACAGTGTATTTATAACAAGAAATCAGCTTGCTGCCCACGTGGGTGGGATTTCAAAAAGATCAAATTATAGGAAATTGCAAATTCGGGAACTCTTGGTCCAAATATTAAAACAAAAAGCCACGCCTAATAAACAAACTTAAATTAAAAGTGTATGAACAGATAAAATTAAATGTAAGCAGTTGTTACATACTTACATAGTAGTTGTTGGCAGACAAGGACTGCCAGGTCCATCCAGTCTGCCCTGGTTTAGCTTTAAGAAAAGTCTTGCTGCCTTCTGTCAGATCCTGCCAGACCTGTTTTCATTCTTCCCTTCTGTCCTAGTCTCACTAGTACCATGTCTATCCCATGGATGCTTAAATGCCCTCACAGTTTTTGCCTCCGCCACTTCCTCTGGTACCTTGTTCCAGGATTTAGCTGCCCTTTCCGTGAAGAAGTACTTCATCACATTGCCTCTGAGTCTCCCCCCTTCTAGCCACATATTGTGACCCCCTAGTCCTAGTGCTCATTGTTTTCTGCAGATAGCTGGTCTCCCTTACCTTACTTATTCCTCTTGCATACTAGAATATTTCTATCATGTCCCCCGTGTCCCTTCTTACCTCCAGTGAGTACATATTTAATTCCCTGAGCCTTTCCTCATAATTTTTATGATGCATGCCCTGTACCATTTTGGTAGCTCTTCTCTGCACTGCCTCCACCTGGTTGATATCTTTTCTGAGATGGTGCCTTCAGAACTAGACACAGTACTCGGGATGTGGCCTCACAAGTAACCTATATAGGGGCAAAATTACTTTCCTCTTTCTACTTGTTATTCCTCTCCCAATGCATCCCAACATTCTGCTTGCCTTAGTTACTGCTTTACCGTACTGACTAGACACCTTAATGTCCTCTGTTATGATGATTCCTAGGTCCTTTCCTGGTTAGTTGTTGCCATTTCTTCCTCTCCTATTTGGTACGTTGCCCATGGGTTCTTGTGTCTCATGTGTATAATCTTACATTTTTTAGCATTAAACCCCAGCTGCCATACCTTTGACCATTCCTACAGTTTGTTTTAAGTCTCTTCTCATCCTATACACTCCCTCTTGTGTGTCCACCCTGTTGCAGATCTCTGTGTCATCTGTAAACAGGCATACTTTCCCCTTCCAGTCTGTCTGAACTGTCTCCACTGAATACATTGAATAGTAATGGCCCCAGGACTGACCCCTGGGGTACCTCACTTGCCACCTCACTCTCTTCTGATCTCTCCTCATTCACTACTACCCTCTGGCTCTTGTTGCTTAGCCAGTTGTGCACCCAAATGACCACCTTTGCACCCACCCCTAGACTGTTCAACTTGTTGACTAATCTCCTGTGTGGGACCATATCAAAGGCCTTCCTGAAATCCAAGTAGGCCACATCCACTGCTCCCCTCTGGTCCAAGATTCTCATCACCCAGTTGAAAAACTCGATTAGGTTAGTTTGGCATGATCTACCCGCTGTGAACCCATGCTGTCTTGGATCCTGCAATTTGTTACTGGTCAGGTACTCCACCATTCTTTCCTCTATTAATGTCTCCATTACCTTTCCCAACACTGACATCAGGCTTACTGGGCTATAGTTCCCTGCCTCCTCCCTGCTCCCACTCTTGTGCATTAGCACCACATCTGCCCTTCTCCAATCTCCTGGTACTATGCCTGTATCCAAGAACAGAGTGAACAGGGCTGCCAGGGGTGCAGCCAGTTCTTTCCTCAGCTATTTTAGTATCCTTGGGTGTACCCCGTCAGGTCCCATAGCCTTGTCTACTCTTAATTTCTCCAGTTCCTTAAGTACCCTGTCCTCTGTAAAGGATCTCGTGTTCACCCACACACACACACCATTCATTACTTTCTCCTTTATCTGTGGACCATTTCCCTTCCCTTCCTTTGAGAATACTGAGCAGAAATACTTGTTCAATATATCTGCCTTCTTCTGGTCCTCCTCCACATTCACCCCCGAGTCTCACTATTCCTGCATTATTTTTGCTTCTTTCACTGATGTGTCTGTAAAATGTTTTTCCCTCTTCCTCACTGACTTTGCTATGTGATCTTCTGTGAGATCCTTTGCTTCCCTGATCCCTTTTGCTGTGTCTTTTCTTTTACTCCTATACATCTTTCTATCCTGTCCCCCCATGTTGTTTTGTACTGCTTAAAGGCTATTCTTTTTGCCCTGACCACCTCTGCTACTTTTTGTGAGAATCAAAATGGTCTTCTCCTCTTATTCTTTGATACCTGTCTAATGCATAGACCTGCAGCTTCTTCTAATGCAGGCTTCATTTTCTTCCACCTTTCCTCTACCCCTTACCTTTCTGTATCACTGCCAGAGCGCTGCTAACTCTCTTCCCATTTTCCTAAAGTCCACACTCCTGAAGTCTAGGACCTTTGTTTTGGTGTGGAATGCTTGTTGCCCAATACTTAATTCAAAGTGTATTGTTTTGTGATCACTCTCCCTAAGGGGGTCCCCCACTTTGACTGTGGTCACTCTGTCTCTGTTTGACAGTACCAGGTCCAGTGTGGCCCCTTCCCATGTAGGTTCAACTATGAGCTGTCTCAGCAATGCCCCCTGCAGCTCCTACGTGACGTCCCTAATCCTATTAGATGATGCCACTGGAATGCTCCAGTCCACACCAGGCATGTTGTCTAGCAGCATATATAACAAATGTGATAACAAGCTCTCCCTGACTTCGGTTTAACAATAACAAATCAGCTGTTGTTTCTTAATCAAATCAGAATCAAGCCAAATGTAAACCCCATAGTATTACACTGGGTTTCAAATGATAGCGATTACGATAAAAAAAACAGGTCAGCTTGGACCCCACTGAGGAAGTCTGTGAACTATGTATGATTTAAGTAGCAAAATCTGTGGAGTTAGAGAAATTACTACCTTTGTATTCGTTCGGCTCATATAGAAAATGAAACTCTAGATAATACGAGTCAAGGAGACATTATATGTATATGTATATGTATATGTATATGTATATGTATATGTATATGTATATGTATATGTATAGTTCCTAAACTTGAAAAAGAGCCCAGAGAAAACAAAAGGTAAAATAATTGAGATGGGTTAACAAAGTAAGGTAGTACGTAAAAAGGGTTAGCCAAGCTAAAACAGCTGATATCCTTGCCTCACATGTTGTAGCCTAAGTTGAAAAACTACATACATTACTTAGATGCCAGAAAAGAGATTGAGGAGTCAAAGTATAATCTAAAATGTACAAGTGGACATATCAGAGACAGACAGTTTTCCACAGTATGCCTCAGAAGAAGGAAAAAAAAAAGAAATTGTATCACAGCTAAAGAGTTTAAAATGGAAGTATACCTCATCTCTATTATTATAAACAAAAGCGCTACCACATAAATAGTTAAAAGCCAGGCTTCCTGTAGCACCAACTCTGAAAAGGAAACCGGTAGTTACTAATTCAAAGCAGAATTAACTGACTGCTTGGACACGTACTGTATATGAGTTATAATAACACAAAGATCAGTAAACAGAGAGATTTCTCACATTCTGTTCTACAGAATCAAATTGCCCCCGTTTAAACAAGTTTGGAAAAATGTCCATGAGTTGTTTCCTGGCTTGATCTGGTGATTCAAAGGAGTAGTACTTATTCTCGTTTGTTACCTTTAACTTTGCCGGGTACTGCATTTTAAATTTAATTCCAGTGACGATGAGTTTGGCCACCAATGGTGAAAATTCCCTTCTTCTGGTTCTAATGGCATGGGGTAGATCTTGAGTAAACCAAATTTTCTTACTGTCCCAGCATAAATTAGATACAGATCTGACTTTGTTCAGAACATGTTGTCAGTCCAAATAATTCAGAAATTTTATGATGAATGGTCTGGGTGATTCACCTGGTTTAGGTAGAGGTCTCAAAGCTCAGTGTGCACATTCAACAATGTATACTTGGCCATTAGAAGATGGGCTGGTGAAAGTTTTGCATAGCACTGGGGTTGTCTATAGGCTTCCAGACCAGAGGGAGGACATAAACACATTACTGTTAGAAGATATACAAAACATGACAGCTAAAGGGGAGGTTCTGATAATGGGAGACTTCAACATGCCCGATACATATTGGTCGATACCAGCAGGAACATCTGCTGGAACTAAACACACAGTGGATTACCTGCAGGGGGGGGCCTCAAACAACTGGTACAACAACCCACAAGAGACAGGGCTATTCTAGATCTAGTACTGACTAACAGGGAAAGGATCACAGATCTCCAGGTAGGAGGTCACCTGGGGGCCAGTGACCATCACATGGTATGGTTCAGTGTAGCCACTAGAACTTAATCATCCCATTCCAAGGCAAAAATATGGGACTTCAGAGGAGCTGACTTTGATAAGATAGCCAACAGAGTTAAGCTAGCCCTGGCAAAAAGATATACAGGTGAGAGGGTACAGGCAAAGTGGGCAAGCATGAAGGATGCAATACTTGAAGCAATATCCCATTGTGTTAGAGAGAAAAGGAAGTGCAAAAGGAGAAGGAAACCACTTTGGTTCACAAAAACAGTAGCAGAAAAGGTCAGAGCCAAAAGGGCTGGCCTTCAGGAAATATAAGGGAATGCAGAGGGATGAAGATAGGGAGGCATACCAAACTTCCCTAAGGGAACCAGGAAGGCAGTAAGGCAGGCAATGGTCCAAACTGAGGAAACACTAGCAGGAACAGTGAAAGAAGGTGACAAGACTATCTATAGAAACATTAGTGAAAGGAGAAAGTCCAGAGGGGGTGTTGCTAAGATCAAAGAGGATAAGGGGGCGTGTGAGGAGCAGGACCATGTAAAAGCATCTATCCTAAATAGATACTTCTGCTCAGTATTTACTGAAGAGAAGGTAGGGCAGGGCCCACAGCTCAGCACCATGGACATGGGGGGAGGGAGGTGTACACTAGTCCCATCACAAAAGAAAGGGTCCAACAAGAGCTCGACAAACTCAGGGGGGACAAGGCAATGGGACCTGATGGCATACATCTCAGAGTACAAAAGGAGCTAAGGGTGGAACTAGCAGAGCCATTATCAGAACTATTTAGTGAGTCTCTGAGCACAGGAGAGGTCCCAGAAGACTGGAGGAGGGCTCATGTGATCCCATTCCACAAGAGTGGTAGAAGGGAGGAGGCAGGGAACTACAGACCAGTCAGACTTATCTCAGTAATGGACAAGATTATGGAGGCACTCCTCAAGGAAAGGATAGTGTAACACCTGGAATCAATAGAAGCACAGGATCCAAGACAGCATGGGTTTACAACAGGAAGGTCCTGTCAAACTAATCTCATAGATTTCTTTGACTGGGTAACCAGAGTGGTGGACCAAGGGGGAGCAGCTGATGTCACCTACTTTGACTTCAGCAAAGCTTTCGATACTGTTCCACATAGAAAATTGATTAATAAGCTGGGTAGGCTCGAGGTGGGTCAGAACTTGGTCAACTGGGTGGCAAACTGGTTGACAGGCAGAAAACAGAGAGTGGTGGTAATTGGTGTACAGTCAGAAGAGATGCAAGTCACAAGTGGAGTACTTCAGGGATCAGTCCCGGGGCCAGTCCTCTTCATTATCTTCATCAGTGACATTGCAGATGAACTGGAGGGAAAGGTCTGTGGAAGGGTCTGTCTGTTTGCAGATTATACCAAAATCTGCAACAGAGTAGATGATCCAGATGGGGTGGGCAGAACGAGAAAAGATCTGGATAAACTGGCAAAATGTTCAGAAGAGTGGCAGCTAGGGTTTAACACAAAGAAGTGCATGATCATGCACATAGGGAAAAGAAACCTTGAAGCCACCTATAGGCTGGGAGGGGAGTTGCTGGCAGTCACAAGGGAAGAAAGAGACTTGGGTATCATCAACACAGATGACCTGAAATCATCCAAGGAGACCACTAAAGCAGTAGGTAAGGCTAGGGGGATGTTGGGGAGTATTAGTAAGGGTATTACAAGTTGTAAGTGGGAGGTAATAATCCCTCTTTACAAGACACTGGTTAGGCCCCATCTGGAGTACTGTGTGCAGTACTGGAGGCCACAGCTTCACAAGGACATTATCCCAATTGAGGCAGTCCAGAGAAGGGCAACCAAAATGGTGCAGGGACTGCATCAGAAAAAATATGAGGACAGATTAACGGAGCTCAATATGTATACCCTAGAGCAAAGGAGGGAGAGAGGTGATATGATCGAAACATTCAAACACCTTAAGGGCATTAACAAGGTGAAAGAGTCTAATATGTTTCAATATAAGAAAAATAGCAGACAAGAGGATGCACCATGAGATTAGAGGGAGTCCGATTAATGGGGTAATGTGAGGAAGTTCTTTTTCACAGATAGGGTGGTGGATGCATGGAACGGCCTACCTCAGGACGTGGTGGATATGAATACAGTGCAGGGCTTCAAACAGGCATGGGATAGGCATAAGGGAGCAATATAGATGGGTATGAATAGATAGACCATTGACAGAGCAAAGGCTGATGGCACATTCATAAGGCAGGAAAAGAAATGGGCAGACTGGATGGGCCTTGCCGTCCTTATCTGCTGTCAACTTCTATGTTTCTATGTGACGTGGATTAGGTTCAAACCCTAAGAAAATTCAGGCAGACCAAACACCATCAGATTATTCATCTGCTTCTTTCTTCTAGATCTTCTAATTTAAGTTCAAGTTTGGCCATGTTCTGCCTAACGGCTGGGAGTTCTGGATCTAATCTATGTCTCCAGTCCAATACCGAGGAAATCCTCACTTATGTGTCTCCAATTCTTCTGAATAATTCTTCAGACATTTTCCTAATTGCTTTTGTACCTGCTAGAAGTGAAAGAATAGCTTCTTTAAACAGTCTGAGTTGCTGTAAAAATCTTTCCTCAGTCAAAGAGGTATTTGATGAATTAAATTAGTGGGCCCTTATTTTGGCTGGGCCTGCTTTGCTCTTTTCAAGCATCCAGCTCTATTGGGCATTGGTGGCGGTGCATGTTTCCTTGGAGGATTTCTCATTTCAGCGACCCATTTTCTGCACAAATTCTGGTATCCCGAATCAATAGGAGATAAAGGTATCAGGTTAAATCGTTACTTTCTTGAAAAATAGTTCATCTTTATTAATTATTGTTTGAAAATAGGATCAAAAGAACAGAGCTCTGTGGAGATGCAGCTACTGTACCTCGATTGAGTCATCACGTGATCTCCCTGCTTTTTGTAAGCCCGACAAAGGTCACAACCATGCACATGGTGCTGTGCTCCCAGACACTAAAGGTAGGACATGTGGGAGTCAGCATTCAACATTTTTTGTTGACACTGTATGCAGAACTCGAAGCCGTGTGGTTGCTTCCTCTTTTCCATTGTTGAGTTTGAAGTTGTCAAAGGCAGAGCCAGAATGAGCGGAAGAAGTATCATAATCGAAATGAAGGTTTTTCACTAACAGCACTAAGCTCTAGAAGAAATCCTCAAACACTGCAGAGCTGCAAAGGAGAAACCTGTACATTTCAGTAGAAAGAAAGATGTGACATCATGGGACAGGGCCACCAGACATACCACCAGAATGGTAAAAGAAGCTTAGCCTAAAGATGTTCAATGAATGAACTTGTTCCACAGTTCCAGTGGAACTGCCACAGTGTGGTTGGTGAACTATCTTTTTTTTTACAATTATATATAAATGTGTACTTGCTTCCTATACTCTTTCAGGAAATGTGTCTCTGAGCTCCTCACAGGCAAACAGCTAGTTTTTTGGGGGTAAAGGGAGTATACAGCTTATTCTGTTCATCATCACCTCACATTTATTTTAATTTAAGTACAATCTACAACAAAGGATTCCTAGAGCCAGATATTCAAAGCTCAGCACCGGGCGCAAAGCCGTTGTGCTGGACTAGCACTGACTTTGCACCCGACTGCAATATTGAAAAGTACAGTTAGCGCCAGCACTAGGTGTTAGCACTGACACTAACCATAATACATGCAGGGGAGGGACAGAGGGGAGGGGGCTCTGAATGCCGGCACACCGGCATATTCAAAAGCATAGCGCCGCACTACAGGCATTAGCGCGACCAGTAGCGCGGCGCTAGTTACCACCGGGAAAAAGCTGCTTTTAATGCAGCCCTAATAGTGGCAGTGCCCCAAACCCCCATCACGTAACCCGACCCCCGTGTCCAGTAACAGCACACCTAATTCCTGGTGTACTAGGGGTTCCCCCCACCCCCCAGCACAATCCCCGACCCTTGTTCTAATTAAATTACACAATGTTTCCCTGGTAGTCCAGTGGTCCCCCCACCTCCCAGAACAAATCCTGACCCCTGTTCAAGTTAAATAAAACAACTGTTACCTGGAAGTCTAGTGGTCCCTCCACCCCCACGCATGTATCCCGACCCCTGGTGCACATATTAAAATTAAATCTTCCCATGTAGTCTAGTGGTCCCCCCATGCACGTATCCCGATCCCTGGTGCACATATTAAACTTACATCTTCCCTGGTAGTCTAGTGGTCCCTCTACGCAACAGTGACAACCTGCTCCTCCCGATAATGTCCGAGAACAGAGCCGGTGACTGGCTCAGCTCCTCACCACCACAGCCAGCCGCCTACTGAGATAGGAAAGAGCGCCTTCCTACCTCAGTCGACGGCCGGCCGTGGTGGTGAGAGGAGTGCTGAGCCGGTCACGGACTCTGTTCTTGAACATTATTGGGAGGAGCTGTTGTCACTGCCGGTAAATGGAAGACTGCCAGGGAAGATGTAAGTTTAAATGTGCACTGGGGTTGGGATACGGCGTGGGGGGTGGGGACCACCAGACTACCAAGGAAGATTTAATTTAATATGTGCACTGGGGGTCAGGATACGTGCATGGGGGTGGGGGGACCACTAGACTACCAGGTAACAGTTGTTTTATTTAATTTGAACAGGGGTTGGGATTTGTCCTTGGGGTGGGGGGACCACTGGACTACCAGGGGAAATGGGTGTGTAACAGGCACACACATGCATGTGTGTGTTGTATGCACCCATACCTCTCAACTGTCACTGATTGTCAGGGACGTCCCCGATATTGCCTCCATATTGTCCTTTGTCCTTCATATAAGTTGTGGTTTTGTGACAGAACAGTGGGGAATAATCTCACACAATAGCGTCACACATTAACGCTACAGACTTGTTCGTCTTTTGAGTATGCATCTTATCACAATTCCCCTTATTCTCTCAGCACTCTGAGTGAATAGTACCACCTTTCACGATGTGTCCCTGTTTTGGGTCTTTGTCCCTGATGCCTTGTCCCTGATTCAGGAGGCAAGGGGTTGAGAGGTATGTATGAACTGACTGTGCATGCCAGCACACAGTTCCTGCTGCTTTTAGCCTGTGCTTCCATTCCGACCAACAGGGGATGCTGTGGGCATGCCTTGGCCTGCAGCATCCAGCCTGTACTGACATTCCGACCGAAAGGGGGAGCTGTGTGCACAATGCAGTAGCACTGGGCAAACTGCATGGTAATGTATGCTAAGCAGCATATAATGAGATGCAAATGTGCCTGTTTGCCCACGGATTAGCTAAGTAGGCTCATTTGCATGGGAGCTTTGAATATAGCTCCCGTTTGCCCCGGGCTAACCAGTTTCCACCAGGCTAATGTGTTAGCACTATGCAATCAGGTTAGCCCCGGGCAAACCTCACTTCAGCATAGCACAGTTCTGCAGTGTGTGGCTTACATTGTTGTTTGCAGTAGATCTCTGTGCAATCACACAGGCCCCATCCACTACAATGCTTCGCCCAGTAACCGGATGCAATCACGTTATGGCGATGGGCGATGTAGTGCCGACACCTCGGCGGTGTCTTCATGGGACCGCACCGCCGTCCACACATCGGGATCCAGGCGACCGTTACAGCGGCACCTGATCCCACAATGCAGCTCGCGCTATGCTTTGTGCCTGCAGGGGACCATTACCGGCAGTCCACACTACCGCTGGTAACGGTCCCAGGGCGGGACTGGTTCCATAACCGTTGTGGAAATCACCTCATAGGTGGTTTCCACAACAGTTACGAAATACCTCCTGTAACATTACCAGTGCAATGCACGCCATATTACCACTGCGGGTTTACACCCCGTAACATTACAGAAGGGTTTTCGGGCTGCAGTGTGGACAGGGCCACAATGTTCTCCACCTGCAACACTGGCTTGCTACAGTTGCAGTGTGCACGTCCCTGTTGCTATATTCAGTACCATCTTCTTCCCAGGCAATTTTTGCCCTGCACTCCTGGCCCTGTTTGCCCAGCTTCCTTTGCTTGCTATATTCAGCTGATTTTGCACCACGCTATTCCTTTTGAATATAGCTTGCTTTTTGCTCTGGGCTAAGCTTGCTCACTGAGCAGTGCTAATTTATCCCCGGGGCAAAGTTCTGAATATCTGGCTGCATGGCTCAAAACATGCACAAGCTTTATGTTTTGCCTTAAAGGTCCATTTTAGCCCTTTCTTGCTGCAGGGAACAGGAACAGCCCCCCCTCCCCCCACATCAACAATAGCTTTATGCGGTATTTGCCTTAAACAGGTGAAATTAGAGATGCCAAAAATGCTAGACATGTCATATGTAAGAGTTTGGCATTTTCTTATGTATATTTTGCTTTTCTGATGTGTCTCCCAAACAGCTGCAAATGTGGATTCTGCCCCATTTCAAACCCAAAAATAAAAATATTCAGGCCCACTGCATCTGGAGGGGGGTTTTTATTTTTTTTAATACCACAAGCTTCTCTTATTTTATACAGTAAATGTCATACTGCCTGGGGCATACTAACATTTTTATGAGCAGCAAGCAAGTGAACCCAGTACAATTCCACAGCACTCAGAGCTTGTCCAGCTCAATATTTCACTGTACAGAAAACCTCAGAGTCAGCTGTACAAACACCAAACCACACAGTGCAACAGTATAGCATGGATGTGCATCACTCATTCTCAGGTGGTGATGATTATAGAAGTAACATGACAGAGTAACAGTAAGTTACAGTCAACAGGGACTTTACATCCATCAAGTCTACCCCCTACACTTTATAAGCAGGAACCAACAAGTAAGCTGTGTAAACGTCATCATTTATAGGGATTCCCACTTACCCATGAATGAATTTTAGAGAAGATAAGCAATAATAAAATGTGGGGTTTCGTATAGCAATAATGGTTCAATAAAGGATTGACTGTGTCCTTTTAACTGAATTTATTGCAGAACATTTAAAAATTGCTCTAAGTTTATGTGTTAGGTTCAGGGTAACTGCAGGAAAAATGTTTAAACTTTGCTAGACACAAACACAGAAACATGGAATCTGACAGAAAGAGGAGACTGAGGGTCCAGCAATTCTACTCATTCTATACTATTTTACGCCACAGACCTACTGTGTTTGTGAATTGTCTCTCTGTTCACTCACCCATCAATCCCATGCTGACCCCTCTAGGAACTATGAGTCTCCTTGCCCTGTCCTAGCTGTGTTTAAATCCATTTAGGATAGTCTCCCCCACCATTTCCAATGGCAAGTTCAACAGTTTCACCACTCTTTCTGTGAAGAAAAGCTTCCTTACGTTGCTCCTGAACTTGCCCACCACCAACCTTTAATTTTATCCCTGGAGACTGTGTCCCTATTCCTCAGACACAGGTCTTGCTATTCACTCTGTTTATACCCCTCAGAATCTAATATATTTCTATCATGCACACCCCCCCAACCCCATGCCTGGCCTCTAGTGAGTACATACTTAAGGCCACAAGCTGTTCCTCATACTATCTGCTGTGCTGGCCCTGGATCACTTTGACAACCTTACTTGGCAACTCCAGTCTGTCCTTTCTCAGGTGTGACTTCCAAAACTAAGTACACTACTCCAGATTAAGACCTCACCAGGGAGGGATCTGTATTTGATGGAGCAGTATCTCCTTGCTTCTCTACTACCAAAACCCTGCCCTATAACCCTACCATCTTTAAGGCCTTGCTACACACTTTGTTACAGTGCCTCATTTGCTTGAGGGAGTCATTACTTATGACACCAGTATGCATCTCCTCTTTTGAAGTGGCCAGCCTAACCTTTCTCATCCATTTTTTCTGTGCTTGGATTTGGTCTCTCTAAGTGCATTGCCTTACACTGCTTGGCACAGAATCTCAACTGTCTAATCTTTGAACATCTCTCCAGTTTTTCTACATATAAACATAGAATCTGTAGACAGAAA
Organism: Neoceratodus forsteri; assembly: GCA_016271365.2. Taxonomy (NCBI): domain Eukaryota; kingdom Metazoa; phylum Chordata; order Ceratodontiformes; family Ceratodontidae; genus Neoceratodus; species Neoceratodus forsteri. The sequence continues at coordinate 1,273,449,052 of CM057453.1, forward strand.
AGGACCACTTAACCAACCTAGTCTGCTCAGATGGTCCTTGCCTAGCCTGTCTCCACAGACCCGAACTGGTCTTTGGTAACCCTTCCTCCTCCTTGCCTATTTACTAATATTCCCCTATGTCTGTCCTATGCAAGCTTGAAGCCCCCTACTGTTTTTGCCTCCACTTCTTCTGCTGACAATCTGTTCCAGGTATCCACCATTCAATCAGTAAAGTGGTACTTCCTCACATCCCTCTTAGAATCCCCCCCCAGCTTCATCATATGCCCTTTGGTCCTGGTGCCTTCTCACATTTGAAAGAGACTCCACTCCTGCACTCAGTTCACCCCGATTAAGTACTTTTGGTCTCTATCATGTCCCCACTTGCTGTCCTCTCTTCCATAGTGTACATGTTGGCAACCATTGGTCTTTCTTTGTAGAGCTTTTGATGCAACCCCTGCACCATTTTAGTTGCCTTTGTCAAGACCACCTACTCCCTGTCTATGTCCCTTCTGAGATGCGGCCTCCAGAACTGGACACAATACTTCAAGTGGGGTCTCACAAGTGAGTGACACCATGGCACACTACTTCCCTCCTCCAGCTGCAGATAATCTTCCTATTCATTCCAGCATTCCTCTGGTCCTACCCACTGTTTTGTCACTTTAACATCATCAGATATGATAACCCCAAGGGTTCCTGCTTAGTGACTCTCAGTAACCCCAGCACCAGCATGTTATACTCAAATCTTCAAATCCAGCCCCACTACCACTGATGTGGTCACCAGACTACAGCATGACTTCAACAATGTTCAGCTCTGGTTCTGCTCAAATCAACTTTCACTCAGTGCCAAGAAAACAATCTCCATGACCTTCGGCGCTAGGCAGAGACTCTCGTGGCTCCCCACTACCCCCAAATTCCATACACTGGACGGGACTTCCCTGCAGGATTGTGACTCCTTTAGATACCTCTGGGTCTGCCTTGACCAGCACCTCGACTTTTCTGTACACATCGATGCCATCCACAAAAAGCTCAGCTCTAAGTTGGGGGTTCTCTACAGAAATCTTGGCTGCATCCCACTGCAGGCACACTGTGTCATGGTACAGAAAATGATCCTACTTGTTTTTGACTACAGGGACGTAGTCTACAGTGCTGCACCCAAGTCCTCCCTAGCCAGAGTGGACTCACCCTTCCACTCCTTCTGTCATTTCACCCTGGACAGCCCACCCTCAATCCATCATTGTACCCTCTACCAGATGCTGGGCTTCACCTCCCTCCACGACCATAGGCAGTCACACTGCACTCGGATCACAACCAGGTTCTGGACTCAGTCCCTGCCCACTTACCTCACTTCCTTACTATCAACCCCTGACCCTTCAGTTTATGCACTAAGAAAAAATGACACCAGAATCCTATCTGTGCCACACATGTCCACCACCGCAGGGCAGGCAGCCTTCAAATATCACATGCCTAAACTATGGAATTCCATCCCCATGGGCATTCGGCATGCCTCCCCCAATCAACACCTAAACTCACTACTCAAAGCTCACTTCTTCTCCACCTGCACATACGACTAATTATATGGCCCACTCTGAGGCCAGCCCCTCCAATCTGTTGAAATAAGCACAGGCAAGCAGCCTATGGTGTATAGGGTTCCTTAGCTTAATATCTACAACTACCCTGCTCTAACCTCCAACTGCTGCATGTATTATTATTAATTTTACACTGCACTTCTATATTTTGTATTGTATGTATTATTGTTTGCCTTATGTATCCATTTACTGTATTCTGGACCTGTTACTCAATGTTGTACTTGTACTTACCCTACCCACAGGATGCATCTGGAATCGAGCAGTGTTTCTGCTCAGTATACCTTCCTGGTAAAACTCTTAAATAAATAAATAAATCCTGGGTTCCTATGCCCTAGGTGCATGATGTTGCACTTTTTGGCATTGAACCCCAACTGCCATGCTCTTGGCCACTCCTTGAGTTTCCCAAGGTCTCTACACATTGTCTCCACCCACTCCTGAGTGTCCACCCTGTTACAGATTTTGGTGTCATCTGCAAAAAGACATACATTCCCTTCCAGTTCTTCTGCAATGTCACTTATGAAGACATTGAAGAGGACTGGTCCCAGTTTTGAGCCCTGTGGCACCCCACTGGTCACTCTCTTCATTTGATTGAGTGCTGTTAACCACCACCTTCTGTCATCTATCCATTAACAAGTTCCTTATTCAGTTCATCAGTTTGGATCCCACCCCTATGCTGCTGAACTTCATTATCAGTGTCCTGTGCTGCACAGTGTCGAAGGCCTTGCTAGTGTCCAAATAGGCCACGTCCACCACCCTCCCCAAAGTATTTCCCTGGTCACCCTACTGAAGAAATAATAAGATTTGTCTGTCATGATCTCCCACCGGTGAATCCATGCTACCTTTGGTCTTGTAGCTAACTGGATCCAAGATACTCTACAACCTTTCCCTTAACAGGTTTTCCATTAATTTCCCCACCACTGATATGAGACTGACTGGCCTATAGTTGCTTTCCTCCTCCCTGCTACTTCTCTTATGGATCCCTATGCACATTGGGATGCAAAATATACATGCTACATATTAACAGTGTGTTGGTAGCTCTAAGTGCAAAAATCCATGCATCGGGGGCCCTGCAGACCCCATTAGCATGCACAAAAGGAGTGCACACCTCTTCTGCACCAGATCCACCAGGCGTTCATGCTGCTATACACAAGGCTGGTCCAGTGGAGTGGCCAGGAGGTGTGCCCACACTCCACTACATTCACTAAGGTATGGAGTACTAAGCTGGGTGGGTGCAGGCTACATGGGCAGGGACCCTTCCCACTACAAAAAGCACCTGTTGGCCATATGGGACTGAAACCTCTCTTTGTCATACTGCCCTGGTTCCTCTAGTCTGGCAGAGAGGACTGGGGGCCACCACTGGGGCAATTGCCCTTTTTACAACATTTCCTGGATCATGCAGTGTCCTTCATCCTCTGCTTGGTGTGGAGCAGGGGACCCACTTTCAAACCAGGACAAGCATCCAACTGGATGCCCACCTATGTTCACTGATCTGACCCCTGTGCACCAACACCCTGTGTTGGCCTGCAATAGTGAATGCTGTGCCCTGCATGCTTGTCCACAGGTGTGGATATGCAAGGGCCAGCTACTTGCCTATCGTGCATACCAAGCCTGCACTGGTGCATAGGCAACAAGGAGAGAAACCTTGTCTGCTCTCCTCCAGTCCTCCATAACCACACCTGTTTCCAGTGATCTGTTGAATAACACCATCAGTGGGGCACCTGGCATTTCCCTGAGCACCTTTAGTACCTTTAGGTGTATCCCATCTGCTCTATATGTTTGTACACTTTCAGAGCTGCAAGTCCCTTTGGACATCTTTCTTCTGAAACTGGACATGTGTCCACCTCCCTCTAGGTTCATCTGAAGCTTCTGCATTCCTTTCATCATGAGCTACCTCTGCAGCTGAACTTTGTGTCATCAGCAATGAGAGACAACTTGCCCCAGATACTTCCACCTATGTTGCTGAAAAACATATTGAATAGGATAGGTCCCAGGACTGATCCCTCCAGCACCCTGATCATTACCTCTCTGTCCTCGAACTTGGTCTCATTTACTACTACCCTTTGCTGCCTCCCCCAAGCCAATTTCCTACCCACTTGACTAAACCTTGCTCCACCCCCAAGTCCTCCAACTTTTTCAGCAGCCTCCTGTGATGTGTTGAATTGAAGGCCTTGCTAATGTTAAAGTAGAGCAAACCACTACCTGTCCTCTGTCTACCACCTTAGTGACCCAGATGATAAATAGTAGCAGGTTGATGTGGCATGACCACCCGGACACAAATCCAGAGAGTCAAAGGAGTAGTGCTGGTGAGTGCAAGCGTAAACTGGGCTGGTGTGTTTAAAGACCCTGCCAGCTCAAAACAATTAAACCATGCCAAATGCATTAAACATACTCTTAAAGGTAGGAGGTGTAGCAATCAAATATTTGAAAACAAGACCAGTGACGCTCACAGTTGAAGCATTTAAAAATATTTCAATCTTATTAAATACTGAAACAAATATATTACAGATACAGTTTTGCACACATTAGCATCACATAATTATCAGACAGAGAAATTTATCTATTGCACATAATGAAGGACTACGTCCTAAGAAACTTAACTATGCTAAAACAAATATGCTGACCATGGTTTAACAGTGGATACAGGCTCTGTGTTGCATGGCATGCATTTGTTAAAAAGGACTTTGTCCGCAGTCAACTATGCTGACATTTAGAGCACTACATACCAACAACCATCAGGTTAAAGGCAGAAATCAAACTGTAGTCAAAGCTTAAGTTACAAGGGCCCTAGTACTCCTAATCAAGTACTCATTACCAAGAGTAATGTCCTGGAGAGGCTATGAAAGGTGACTTGTAGCACAGGTAACAGGGCGCTAAGAGATACAGTGGTTGATTAGTGTAATATCTGTCCAGTGGGAGTGGTGATACAAAAGTTATGCAAACAGCCAGAATGGGTCAGTGACTGCAACAACTATTAAATAAATAAAAGAACTGTAAATACCCTCCCAAATTACCTCCAAATGTGACTGCTGAAGAATATCTGCCTCTTTTAGAGTGCGTGTAATATGTTTGGCATACCTGACACAAATTCAGGCTGCTTATGGCCCTGCAGTTTGTCCTCTAAATAGGCCATCAAGCTTGCTTTGACTATGGACCCCATTAGCTGACCTACAATGGAGGTAAGATTGAAAGGCCTGTAGTTGCCCAGATCCTCCCTGTCCCCCACCTTGTGAAGTGATTCTATGTAGGCAGACCTCCAACACACTACCACCATTCCTGCGTGTCCCATCATTAAGTAGTCGGGTTATGGGTAATGCCATTTCTGAGGCCTGTTCCCAAAGTATCCATGAGTTCAGGCTGCTTGGGATGGTGCCTTATCTACCCTGTGAGCTTCCAGTCTCTTCCACACACAGTCTACCGTTATCTCTACCCCACCCATTTCCTGAAATCCCCATGAAGTGCTTTGATACCGGTAGGGATCCATTGTCTTCTACCATAAATACCAAGCAGACATAATTGTTCAGTACATTTACCTTGTGCTCATTGTCCTCAGTACTCTCTCCCCTCTGTCAGCCTGACTGTCTCCCTCCTGTTTTAATTTTTCCCCAGATGTATCTAAAATATTTTTCTTTACCTTTTACACCCTCTGTCTTCCACAGCTGTGTCTTGCTTTGCCATCTTAACTGCCACCCTTGCTTTTTTGTGTCTAGTCTAATATTGCTGCTATTTTTCATCTCCCTTGTTCCTCCTGTACTTAGTAAAGGCCTTCTTTTTGACCTCACAGCCTCCAACTAACCCTTGTGAAAACTAGATCATCTTTTTGTGCTTATTTGTTTTTGCGACCTTCCTTAGACAAGATTCGATCGCCTCCAGAAGTGCCTCCTTAATCCTACCCCACTCTTCTTCTACCCCCCTCAACCTGGTCTACTTTGGCAGTATCTCTCTCTCTCTCACCACTTCCTGCATCTGGCTGAAATCTGTTAAGTTCAGGTCCAGAACCAGGGTTTTTGAGGGGGGAACCATTGTTCCCCACTGCCAGTTTAAGCCACACAGTGTTGTGGCCACTGTACCCCAAATGTTTCCTGACTGCCACCCACCATCTCAGAACTGGTAAGTACCAAGTCAAGTATGCCATCCTGCCTTGTGGCACCCCTGACCAGCTGCACCAGTAAGCAATCCTGCAATGTATTTAGCGGTCTCTGACTACAACTACACCTTGCCATAGGAATGTCCCAGTTAGTATCTGACAGGTTGAGGTCCCTCATTAACTTAGATCTTCTGTTGTTGCTCCCCACCAGATTTCCTCCCCAACTCTCTGTCTCTTTCTTCTTTCTTCTCCAGTGGCCTGTAGACCACCCCTAACCTAAACCTCTTTCCAACAGCTGACATCAGATGCACCCAGATAAATTCCACACACCCCTTCTTTGTGATGGTCTCATCTTAAGTTGCATTGATTGTTTCCCTAACATATTTCATGCTGAGTCGGTGGGGGATAGGGGGTTTGTTATTTTTGCAGGGCTAGGGATAGGAGGGCTACTGACAATGCTGAGAGTGTGGGCCAGGGAGGGGATTATTATATATCATGGTAAATTTAATGCAACATTCAGTGCTTCAATGTTGCGCTGCACTACATGTAGTGAAGTGTCAATTTCACCAGGTGAAGACTACAGGTAGTGCTACTGCATCCACAAAGTGCCTCTTCATGTAGCACTTCACCTGCTGAAGACTCCATTAAGTGACACTTCACTTGTAAAATCTGGCCACCCTGAAAAAATAATGTGCTCTCCCACCACCCACTCTAGCACCCAAAAATCCATCCACTGCCACAACCGAGGTAGTGAAAGAAGACATTGTTTGGATCACCACTCTCCCCTACCTGCCAATGATAATGATGAGTTTATTGGGATGGGTGCCAGACAGGGGTGGAGTGTGGTGGGTGCTGAGTGGGTGGGAAGGTTGTCGAGAGGGGAGGAGGGTTACTGAGAATGCTGAGTTGGTGGGAAAAGGAGAGGGTCATTATATAACGTGTAAAAACTTACTCTTACTATTGGGCAGGGGAGGAGGGAGAAGGAAGGGTGAATGGGTACTGAGTGGGCGCTTGGAAGGGGGTACTATAGTACTATTTCTTGGTCACCTGTCAGGTCTGTCTGAATGGGGGGGTTGGATTCTAAAGAGGGGGAGGGGGAAGGAACATTTATTTTAAATTTTTAAACATTTCTTGTACTTCACCCAGCAAATTGCTGATAAAGTGCCAGCTTTACATTGTGTATGTGTAGTGCGAAATTTAGCACTTCACCAACAACTCACCATGGAAGCATAACTTCATAACAATCCTAGTTCAAGGTGACACTTATAGTATAAGCCCCCTATCTGTTAAACAATAACTAAGTACAGAATGTGCCAGCTAACAATGGAGATAGCATTTTAATTAAAAAATGGTTCATATACAAGATGACATTAAGCTGCAGAGCAACACGTGGTGCTATTTTAAGCTTTTCTGTTGTTTGACTGAGCCAAGACATGGAATTTAAAATATTTATACAATTTTAGTAAATTTATAGCCAAGGTAATCACAAGGCACCTATTTTGTATTTATTTGACAATGGCAACATTACATACATTGTGAAATACACTATCAGAACTTGATTAAAGAATAACTAAACAATGCAGTATACAAGTCTTTGCTCTGCTTCATTTCACTCTGTGATATTCATACTCACCATTGTAATACTATCTGTATAGTACACCAGCCAGACATGGTTGTCTCAGTGCAACAGATGGTTGCTCCTAGGGATGTTCTGTTCATGGTATCTGACATTCAGTTTTGTTTCAGTATTAGGCTTTGGATGCCCAATATCTACTGAATATCTTTTTGAGTGTGTTTCAGTCAGATATTTAAGCATTGTACAAAAAAATGTAATGTACAACACTCAGGTACATAGGCATAAATATATACTGTAGATACATAGACACTGACAGCAGAAAAGTCCCTGTAGTTCATCTGGACTGCCCACCCTATCATGTTACTCTCTGCTGGCCTAGTGGCAATCCTGCCCTTTAATTACTGCCTTACCTCTTCAAACTTAACCATTGTGCCTGTCCCATTCCTGCTTGACATTGCTTGCTGATATGGCCATTGCCATTTCTACCATCAGATTGTTCCACTTGCCCACCGCTCTTTCCTTAAAAAAGTATTTGCAGACATCTTGTATCCCCCTGATAGTTTTCAGTGAGTTCCTGCTGGTGCCTGGATTTGAGCTCAATGAGAAGAGTTCTTTGGCATCCACCATTTATCCTGTGTAGGTACGTGTATATTTCTGTCATGTCACTCCTGTCCCTTCTCTTCTTGTTTGTACCTATTCATGTCCTACCACTTCTTCTCATAAGACTTGCCCGATAGCCCCTTGATCATCTACGTTGCCCTGTGCTGTACTATCTCCACTTTGTCATAGTCCTTACTCAGGTGTGAACTCCACTAGCTTGCACAGTACTCAAGATGTGGTGTCAGCAATGACCTGTACAGTGGGAGTATCACCTCCCAACTTCTGCTGCTTATCCCCTCCTTATACATCCCAACTTTCCAGTCCTCATCCAGTATATTAAAGTCCTCACTATTATTACATCCCCTAGAACGGCAGCCTTCTACATTGTCTCTACTAGTTCTTTATCCACCCGTCTTAGACTGGTGGTCTGTACACTGCAACAATCCTTATTTGCCTCCCATTCCCTGAAGTAGCGAGTACCCACAAAGTTTTTAGATTTTTTGTATGATGCAGGCTATTTTCGTTTCTTCCTTTATGCACAGTGCTACTCCCCCTTCCCTGTCTTTTGTTCTGTCCTTTCTAAACAGCAGTTGTCCTGGTGTGGTCATGTCCTTTTTGTGGTCCTAGGTTGCCAGCAACTCGGTGACAGCCACTTGGTCATGGTTCCTTCAGTGAGCAATGCCTCTAGTTCTGGCATTTTGCTGCCAAGAATCCTTGAGTTGGTGCACATCGTTGTCCAACAATTGGCCCCCACCCTTTTCCCTTCATCCTGTGCATGGGTTCCCCTGTTTCATTGGTTGGTTGGGGGATGCCAGCAAGATCCTCCTGGTTTGTGACATTAGTTGTGCACCTTGCCACACTGATCCTCCCCCATCTAGTTTAAACTAGCTATGCATAAGGTTCATACACACAAAGCTGAGGTAAGGGCTATAAGGCAAAGTCTATTAGTGGTCCATTAATAGTACTTTAGACAACCACCATTCACAATGTAAAGGTCAGGTTTATTGAACTTTATTTTTCCTGATTACAGTGTTGGTTGGGAGAGCATTCCAGTTCATTAACAACTCTCCAGGTAAATAAAAATGTTCTCTTTAAGCTGTTAAGTCCTTTGCCTGTGATTTGCAGTGGGTGGTTTATTGTATTAGTTTGGATTTGTTTAAAGTCAAAATTTATTTCACAGCAAAGCTATGGGATGATGATTACAGTATGTCATACATTGAAACATAGAAACAAAGACTTTGACAGCAGATAAGGACCGCTTGGCCCACCCAGTCTGTTAAATTCCCTACCTATTGGATAAGCTGCAGATCCTAGAGTTGTTTTATGTCTGTCCCATGCATTCTTGAATTGCCCCACTGTTTCTGACCCCACAACCTCCTCAGGAAGGCTGTTCCATGCATCCACCACCCTCTCCATGAAAAAATACTTCCTCACATTGCCCTTGAGCCATCCCCCCTCTATCTTCAAATTGTGACCCCTTGTTCTTGCACATCTCTTTTTCTGAAAGATGTTACCCTCCTGGACTTTGTTGATTCCCTTGAGGTACTTGAAAGTTTTTATCATGTCCCCCCTCTCCTTCCTTTCCTCAAGGGTATGCATATTAAGCTTCTTTAGTCTCTCTTCATATGGCTTCTGGTGCAGACCCTGCACCATTTTAGTTGCCCTCCTCTGGACTGCCTCCATCCTCTCTATATCCTTTCAGAGATGGGGTCTCCAGAACTGCACGCAGTACTCCAGATGGGGTCTCACCAACTGTCTGTACAGAGGGATAACAACTTCCTGTTTTCTACTGGTAATGCCTCTTCCTATACATCCCAGCACCCCCAGCCCTCCTTACTGCCTTCTCACACTGCTTGCCTACCTTAAGGTCATCTGCTATGACTACTCCCAGGTCCCATTCCATTTTTGTTGTTGTTATTACCTCCCCCCCACTGTGTACTGTTCTCCTGGGTTTTTGTCTCCTAGGTGCATTACTTTGCACTTCTTTCCATTGAATCTAAGCTGCCATTCTTTTGACCATACAGTTGTAAAAGGTCACCCCTTAAATGCTTTATTCCCAAATGCATAAGTGCAGGTTTTTGACAATCTAGTTTGCTAGGCATCATTTCTGAGATTTGATATTGATTTTGTGACTTTTCTTTGTACTTTTTCCAACTGATTAATGTCACGTTTCTTGTGCAAACACCATAACTGGATAGCACAGTCACATGTGGGTGGACATATGCCCTATACAATGGAAGCTGGATGCTTTTATCTCTTGACTGTATGTTCTCTGTATGGCCCAAAGTACCTTGTCAGCTTTAGAAATTGCTTCATTGTACTGATACATGATTTCCAAATCCTGTGTGGTTGTTATCACTAAACCTTTTTAATGTGATGCTGTAGTCAGTATGGTAATACATGGCATGCATGATTGCATGACATTATGCTGTTTTAAATAGGTTACATAGGTTAATAAGGAACATAGAAGACCATAGTCTACATAGCTCACCACGTATGACCTAGATATATCCCTAAATTTTGTTAGCTATCAAGTACTTGTCCAATTTGTTTTTAAACTCGTCCATACTATTGCTGGCTGCCACTTCCACAGGCAAGCCATTCCAGACAGACACTACCCTTAGGTTTAACCAATGTTTCCTCTTTTTAGACAGGTATCTTTCCCCAGCTAGTTGTAAGGGGTAGGCTGTAGTATGATATTTCTGCTTCCTAATTTCGAGACCTAACTTCTCCCATAACCCCTCATCTGATACTGCCTTAAAAACCATGCACATGTCACCCCTTATTCTGCTATATTCCAGGGTGAACATCCCCAACTCAAATAGCCTTTCCTCATAATCTTTATTTTTAACCTCAGTAATCATGTGAGTGGCTCTTCTGTGTACTTTCTCAAGTAATCTTATTTTGGTTTTATACCCTGGTGACCAAAAACTGAGCGCAATACTCCATATGTGGTCTCATAAGTGACCTGTACAGAGGAACTAGTACCTCTCTCTTCCTGCTCCTAATATGCCTGTTGATGCAGTTTAATATGCCACTAGCTGTCTTAACTACTTGGCTACAGTGTTGTTTAAAGCATAGGTCATTTGAGATCTTAATGCCAATGTCCCTTTCTTCTGAGACTTCAGTGCATTACTCTGGATTTGTCAAGTTTGAAGGTCATTTCCCATTCTGCCGTCCATGATGATATGCAGTCACGGTCTTTTTGAATGTTATGTTGTTGTTCCAGTGTGCCTACTGGCCCTCCCAGTTTGGTGTCTTCCACATATTTAACTGCCCAGTTTGTCAGATTTACAGTAAGATCTGACACAAATATATGAAATATTATAGTGTCCAGTACTGAGCCCCGTGTTGCACTCCACCATTCCCACTGCCATGGGATGAATAATACCCATTAATTACAACTCTGGGTGATGTATTATCCAGACATTTAGCAACCCACTGTTTTCTTTGCTTGGTTTATACCTATAGTTTCCAGTTTGCACATGATTGCACAGTAAGGCACCAGTCAAAGACCTTACTTAGGTCCAAATAAACTATGTCACATGGTGTTTTAGTGTCCAAGATTGTGTTTAATTTCTCATAAAAACACAGTAAATTGGTGGTACATTGCCTACCCTTAACAAAACCATGTTGATCATGTTCCAAATTTAGGATATAAGCTGTGATTTTGTCCCTGATAGTGTCATCCTAGATTTTTTCTATGATGTATGTAAGGCGGACTGACCTAAAATTACTTGGTTATAATTTATTAATTTATTCACTTTTTCAAATATTGGGACCACATCTGCCCTGTACCAGTCCTCTGAAATTGAACTTGTATTTAATGAGTTTGCAAAGATCAACTTAAGTGGCATTATTATTTAGTTACTAGAAATTATAGAACATGACCTGAAATGTCCAGTCCTGATGAAGAGATTACTCTTCAAAGTTACTCATTTTTTTCTCTTATTTTTTCTGTTGTTATTTGAATTTTTTCTTTTGAGATGGTGGTTCAAGGCCATAGCTCTAATTTTTCTGAGTGAAAACTGAACAAAAGCACAAACTGAAAATGTTGACCATCTCCAGCGGATCATTTACATTCCTGTTTTCATGTAGAATAAGCCCAGTCATGCTTTTTATATTTGTAACAAATTATTGTAACTGTAAACATGTTTATAGTCATTTTGTGAATGATCTTTGCCAAATTATGCTCCATATTTAATTTTGCTGTTTTTATTGCTGTTTTACAATTTTATGACTCTGTTCATAATGTTCCCAAGATGCAACATCTTTTTTTTTAAATGTGTTTTGTGCAGTTTATTTTTTCTTGCTGATTTGTTTTTTCATGTGTTTTGTCAGCTATTTTTGGTTTTAATCCTCTGTTGCCATATTTTTTATGTTCGGTATATGTTTCTGGCAGCTATGCTATTCTTCAGGTTAAGGCACATTTAATTTGCTGTTTTGTTTTGAAATAATTTTCTCCAGTCTATCTTCTCAAAATCTTGTTTAAGAGCAGTCTCATTGGCCTTACCGAACAAGTAAATTTCAGTGACTCCATTACTTACATAGTGATATATTGTTATGTCAAATATGACCAAATTATAAACATAGAAACATAGAAATTTGACAGTGGAAAAAGACCCCATGGTCCATTCAGTCTGCCCGATTCCAGCCTCCCCAGGAAGAACTCTGCCTCCATTTTCTGTCTGTCCCCTGTTGTTTAGGCCCATGTATGTATCCCATGATTTTTAAAAGTTGTCCACTGTGTCAACCCCCACCACTCATTCCGGCAGTCTGTTCCATGATCCCACCACCCTCTCAGTAAAGAATTTCCCCCTGATGTCACCTTTAACTCTGCCACCCTCAAGTTTTAACACATGCCCCCTAGCGGATTTGTTCTCACTCAAAATGAAGGTATTTTCAACCCTCACTCTATTTATGCCTTTCAAGTACTTGAATGTTTACACATGTCCCCCCCCCTCTTTCCTCTCCTCCAGTGTGTACAGGCCCATCTCACCCGTCTCTCCTCATATGTCTTTTCCTGCAGCCTTGCTCACCATTCTGATAGCCCTTCCCTGGATCCTCTCCAGCCTGTCCTTATCCCCTTTTAAGTATGGCCTCTAGAATTGTACCCCATACTCCAGGTGCCATCTGACTATGGTCTTGTATAGTGGCATCATCACCTCCCTTCTCCTGTTTGTAAAGCCCCTCTCTATGCATGCCAACATTCTGAGTGCCTTCCCTGCTGCCTTGTCACACTGACTCCAAACTTTCAGGCTGTCCAAAATAATGATCCCCAGGTCCCTTTCCTGTTCTGTTGTCTCCAGTTCTTGCCCACCCCCCAGACAGTACTTTGCCATCAGGTTTCTATGCCCTATATGCATAATTATGCATTTCTTTGCATTAAATTGTAGGTGTGGCTGCCATCTTTCTGACCACTCCTCCAGGACTGCCAGATCCTCTCTCATACTCTCCACACCCCCATCATATTCACCCTGTTACATACTTTCATGTCATCTGCAAACAGACTCACCTTCCCTTGCAGACCATCCGTAATATCCCTAATGTAAATGTTGAAGAGTATGGGTCCCAGCACTGACCCCTGGGGAACTCCACTCATCACCCTTTCCTCCTTTAAGTACACCCCATTTTATTTATTTATTTATTGAAAGTTCAAGTTCAAGTTTATTGCAGGAAAGACTTTGCTGAGCAAGCTCATTCACAAGGAGGTCCTGAGGCACATACACATATAGTTCACAATTACATAGACAGGAGATATAAAATGTAGAACAACAAAGAAAAAAAATATATAATACAAGAGGTATACACAATAGAAGTCCTTATGCTATATATGCAGTACATTCCAGCTTTAACCTTGCCCTAAATTATGCAACACATTTCAGCTTAATAAGTAGAGGGCCAGTTGGTACCTAGGAAGTTGACTTGGCTTTGGGGGCCTAGTAGCACCTACATATGTCTTTTAATTTAGAGATAGCTAGTGTTTTGTAGGAGTTAATTGATACGATGCTGGTTAGCTTCAGCATGGCTTGTAGTTGGTTCCAAATGTTTGTGAGGGCGTATGAGACAGCTGTTTGACCAGCTGTGGTATTTGTCCTGGGAACATCTAGTAGGATAAGGTTGGATTTCCTTAGGGAGTAGGCACTATGCGAGATGTGTATAAGAGGCGTTAAATAGACAGGCAGTTTGTGGAGTAGTAATTTGAGGGTCCAAATGCCAGCATGCAGGAGGCGTCTGGTGGCAAGAGAGGTCCACCCAACTGCTGCATAAAGATCACAGTGGTGGGTCCTGTATGCAGAGTTAGTAATGAAGTGAACAGCACGGTGATAGAGTATATCCAGTTTAGATAGGCTCAAGGTTGGAGAGGAGATAAAGATAATGTCTCCGTAGTCAAGCAAGGGAAGGAATGTTGCTTGGACAAGTCTTTTGTGGGTCGCGAGAGAAAAGAAGGTCCTATTTCTAAAGAAGAAACCCAAGCGTGCTTTAAGCCTCTTTGATAGATCCTCGATGTGGTCGTTGAAGGAAAGCTTATTGTCTATCCACATACCTAGATATTTAAATTTAGGTACGACTTCCAAGAGTTCACATAGGGAGGTAACTATGAAGTTTTTAGGTGGGGTAGGTAGGGCACTAGACAAGACAAGTCTCGAGAAAATCATTGTCTTGTTTTTTTTGGCATTTAAGAGAAGCTTGGCATTGATAAAGTTGCTTTCTAACTGGATAAAGTCAGCTTGGAGTGCTTCCCTGACTTCAGTTAAGGACAAGCCTGATGCATACAAAACCGTATTGTCCGCAAAGAAATGTATGCTAGAGTTCTTTATGTGGGAGTCAAGGTTGTTGATGTACAGGGAAAAAAGGATTGGCCCTAGGATGGAGCCTTGAGGGACTCCTCTGGCAATTGGAAGGGGGCAGATAGTAGTCCATCAGCTTTGACTTTTCTATCCTTCCTGTGAGATAACTGTTAAACCACTGTAAGGTAAGTGGAGTGGCACCTCTGTAGGCAAGACAGGTGATTAGGAGGTGATGGTCTACAGTTTCGAAGGCCTTACTGAGGTCTAGAAAGACTGCACCAGTAACCTTCTTGGTGTCCATAGCATGGATCCAGTCATTAGAGACTTTAGCCAAGGCTGAGATGGTACTGTGCTTCAACCTGAAGCCAGATTGGGCCGGGTTTAGGAGTGAGTGTGCTGAGGTGATTTTTTAGTTGGTTGTATATAAGTTTTTCCAGCACTTTGGAGAGAATGGGCAAGATAGAGATAGGACGATAGTTGTTTAAGTCACAAGGATCTCCTGATTTGAAGAGAGGAAGAATATGGGCAGATTTCCAGCAGGATGGAACAGTGACTGTGGTAATAGAGAGGTTGAAGATGTGAAGGATGGGAGCTGTGAGCTGGGCATAGCCTAACCACAAGAAAAATGATTCAAGGCCATCGTCCCCTGCACTTTTCTTGGTGTCAAGGCTAAGAATTATGTCTACAACTTCTTTTTAGCTAAACAGGCACAACTGGAAGGGATGAGGTGGAGTAGCATGTGTAGTATCTGGGCTAGTGTTGCTATTCACTTGGCTAGCATATGGGGAGGAGTCGAATACCAACCCGGCAGTGGCAAAGTGAAGGTTAAGTTCTTCAAGTATTCTCAGTTTATTTTCAACCATCCCGTCCTTGGCCAGAATCTTGGTGGAAAGGGAGGAAGCAGCAGGATGGCCTTCAATGGATCTCAGTGTCTTCCAGATTTTTGGGGAGTTCCCTTTGGCCTGCTCCAGAGTGGAGATGTAGAAGTTTGCTTTAGTAGCATGTACACTTTTAACACAGGCATTTCTGGCAGTTCTAAATGCCTGCCAGTCTGCTGGGTCCTTTGTGTGCATGACCCTAGCCCATAGCTTGTCTCTATTGGTAAGTGCAGATTTGAGCTCTTGGGTGAACCACGGATGCGAGATTTTCCACACACTCATTTTAATAAGAGGAGCATGCTTGTTAATTAGGGTGGTGAGGTTGTCATTTAGGACAGAGATGGCAGCATCAGCAGATTTGGCAAGATATAGGTTTTGCCACCTGATTGTAGCTAGATCGGTTAGGAAGTTTACTGAGTTGAATTTACGGAATGAGCGTTTGATTCTGAATTTAGGGTGCTGCTGGGTTTTAGATTGGAATCTTGTACATACAACGATACTGTGGTCGCTCATGTCATTATGGAAAACTGCAGAATGTGAGATTTTAAGGGGAGGCAAAGTTAAGATGACATCTAAGAGTGAGCTGTTGGCAGAGTTAGAAGCATTGATTCTTGTGGGTTCAGTTACTATCTGTGTAAGACCCAGCTCGTCACAGATGGCTTTTAGGGAGTGGGATTTAGCAGTGAGCCAATCCATATTGAAGTTCCCTAAGATTATTGTTTCGTGTTAGCAGCCAAAGTTATGGATTTCAACACGCTAAGTATTTTCAAAAGCTTGACGGGGTCTATAGCCACCAATGATTGTGATGCACTCTGAGGATGGAAGGTGAAGTTTAAGCAAGACAATCTCGTATTCCTTGGGCTTAGTTTTACAGGAAATGCTGCTAACATCAAATTTTGATTTGGCGTATACAACATACGAAATGTTTCACCAGGAATGCACACTGAGCAACAAGTGACTTGTCTGCTGGTGTGACCTGGGGGGGAGGGGTACAACTGGAATGAGACATTAAACATTCAAATTACAATATCAACATTAACATACAGTTGTAAGGCAAGTGTTACAAACAGTATTACAAGTGTTGAGCATAACATGTAGAAAGAGTGAACAAAAATAAAGTGCCAGGTTAATAAGTAAACAAGTGCTTACATGAAAGGAAAGGGGGAAAGGGGACGGAGGGGTGAGGTGGGGAGGGGAAGTTATCAGACCCTGGAGACAACTTCATAGATACATACATAGATACATAGACAGTGTCGGCAGATAAGGGCCTATGGCCCACCTAGTCTGCCCATTTGAGCTTGCAAGTTCAGTTTGTTTTCCTAGAAGTCTATTTCCCTTACCCCTGACCTCTAGAATTCCTTTTGTCTATCCCATGCATTCTTAAATCCTTGATTGTTTCAGCCCCACCACTTCCTCTGGCAGGGTGTTCCACTTGTCCACCACCCGTTCTGTGAAGAAATTCTTTCTCATGTTTCCTCTGAATCGTCCTCCCTCCAACTTCATCCCATGCCCTCTAGTCCTGAAACATCTTTTTCGCTTAAAAATAGTGTTTTCCTGCACCCTGTTACTCTCTGTAAGATACTTGTATGTCTCTATCATATCCCCTCTCTCCCTCCTCTCCTCCAGGGAGTACATGGTCACTTCCTTCAACCTGTCTTCATAGGACTTGTGATGCAACCCATGCACCATCTTTGTTGCCCTCCTCTGAACCTTCTCTACCCTGTCTATGTCCTTACGTAGGTATGGTCTCCAGAACTGTACACTGTACTCCAGGTGGGGCCTCACTAGTGTCTTGTATAGCAGAATTATGACCTCCCTTTTCCTGCTGGTGATGCCCCTGCCTATACATCCCAGCATCCTATTTGCTTTACCTGATGCCTTGTCACACTGTTTCTACCTTGAGGTCATCAGAGATGACAACCCCAAGATCCCTTTCCTGCTTGGTGCATGCTATATCCTCACCCCTCAACTGATATATTGTGCCAGGGTTTTGTGCCCCATATGCATTATCTTGCACTTCTTTGCATTGAATTTCAACTGCCAAACCCTTGACCATTCTTCAAGTTTCTGCAGGTCCCTTCTCATTCTGTCTACACCCTCTGGTGTGTCTACTCTGTTACAGAGCTTTGTGTCATCAGCGAACAGTGAAATTCTGCCTTCTATATCCTGTGCAATGTCACTGATGAAGATGTTGAATAGGACCGGTCCCAGCACTGATCCCTGTGGTACCCCACTGGTCACTCTTCCCTCTGTGGAGTGACAGACATTTACCACCACCCTCTGTGTCCTGCCACCCAGCCAGTTACCTACCCACTACACTACTGTCCTGCCCACACCCATATTCCCCAGTTTGTGTAATAGTCTTCTATGTGGCACAGTGTCAAAGGCCTTGCTGAAGTCCAGATAGGCCATGTCCACTGCCCTCCCCTGATCCACCTCCCTAGTCACCCAGTCAAAAAATTCAATGAGATTGGTCTGACATGACTCCCCTGGTGAAACCATGCTGCCTTGGGTCCTGTAGTCCATTGACAACCAGATGTTCCACCAATCTCTCCATCAGTAGTGCTTCCATGATCTTCCCCACTACCAAGGTGAGGCTGACTGGTCTGTAGTTCCCTGCTTCCTCTTTGTTCCACTTTTGTATAAGGGACTACATCTGCTGTCCTCCAGTCTTTGGGTACCTCCTGTTTCCAGTGATTGGCTGAACAGGATAGCCAGAGGTTCAGCCACCACTCTCTTAGTTCTTTAAGGACCCTGGTGCACCCATCTGGCCCCATTGCTTTATCAGCTCTATTACTTCCAGTTCCTTCAGGACCTTTCTCGTGTAAAGGGACTTGTGTCCATTTCTGCACCATTCTCACCCTTGTACTCCCTTCAGACCCATTACCCCTCTTCCTTAGTAAAGACTGAGCAGAAATACCTGTTCAATATATCAGCTTTACTGTTGTCATCCTCCATGCTGCTCCCATCCTCCCTTCAGTCTCACTATCCTCCTTTGTCCTTCTTTTTCACTTATGTACCTGTAAAAGGTTTTGTCCCCTTTAACCACTGATTTTGCAATGTGTTCTTCTGTCTGAGCTTTGGCTTCCCTTACTGACTTCCCTGCCTCCCTTTGTTTCTCCTGGTACTTCTCCCTATCCCTTCCGCCTGTGTCTTTTTGTATTGCCTGAATGCAATCTTTTGGCTTTCACTTTCTTTGCTACCTCTTTGGAAAACCATAATGGTCTCCTCTTTCTTTTCCTCTTGCTAACCTGCTTAATGCATAATTCTGTTGTTCTTATAATCCCCATTTTAATACTGCCCACTGTTCCTCAATCCCTGATTCCTGTCCCATTCCCTAATGCCTCTTTCAAGCATCTCCCATTTTCCCAAAGTCTGCCCCCAAATCCAGGATACGTGTTTTGTGTGGTTTGGTTCTGCTCTTCTGTGATTTCAAACCACAATGACTGGTGGTCACTGTTACCCAGGTGCTCCCCACTGTTACCCCCATCACACTGTCCCTGTTTGTGAGCACAAGGTCCAGTATTGCCTTCTGCCGAGTTGGTTCCATGACCAGTTGCTTGAGGAAGGCACCCTGAAGGAGTCCAGGATAAATCTGCTCCTAGTTGATGCTGCTGCTGAGATGCTCCAGTCCACGTCTGGTATATTGAAGTCTCCAACCAGTACTACCTCACTCCTTGTCTGCCATCCTTTGGATGGCTAGCATCAACTCCTATCTGTTTCTTCCTCCTGGGCTGGTGGTCTATAGACCACACCTGTGCGGATGGCTGGCCCCATTTTCCTTTCCAGCTTAACCCACAGTATTCTCCCCATTTTGTTCCTCCTGATCGTGTGGCCCTTATGTCATTTTTCACATACAGTGCCACTCCTCCTCCCTTCCTACCTGCTCTGTCTCTTCTGAATATGTTGTAGCCAGGTATGGCCATCTCCCAGTCATGGTTATCATTACACCAGGTTTCAGTGATGGCCACAATGTCCAGGTCTGATTGTACCATGACAGCCTCCAGATCTTCCATCTTGTTGCTAAGGCTCCTGGCATTTGCACACATGGCTTTCCATGATTTGACCTCCATAGACTGCTTCACTGTTCTACTCCAGCCCCTTCCTTGGTTGTCATTTATCCCTGGTTCTCCTTGCTGTCTGCCCTTCTGCTGAATTTTGCCCCTTTTCTGCTTATCCACCTTTTGGACACTAATCTCCAACTTTTGCACACTGCTTTGCAGAGATAGCCACTCCTCTGGTTCACTGGTTCCATTACTAGCTGTGGGGGGTGAGCAAGTAGGTACCATCCTTGCTGGCCTGCCACCCCCCTTTGCTAGTTTAAATGCTTGTCAATGTAGCATTTAAACTTATCATTGAGTGCTTGGATTCCCCTCCAGGATGGATGCAGGCCATCAGGCTTGAACAAACCTCCATCCCTTCAGGATGTGAAGAACCCTGCAAGAGGACTGGGGGGACCAGAGAGAAGGGGGTAATGCAGTGTCACAGAGAGACCCCTAGAAGATGGTGGGGGAAGGGAGTAGATGAGAGATACAAGCCCTTACCACAACCCTCTGCATCCTTCCCTCTAACCTATGCTCAACCCAATTTGTGAACTTGATCCCCACTCCCAAACTACCTACTTTGCCTACTAGTCTTCTGTGGGGATGGTGCCAGAGGCCTTCCTGAAGTCCAAGTAAGCCACGTCCACCACCCCTCCCTGGTCCCATATCTCCGTAACCCTGTCAAACAATTCAATCAGGTTGGTCTGGCAGGACCTACCAACTGTGAATCCATGCTAGTAGCCTTCCAGAAGGCTCTCTGCCGCCAGATATTTAATTAGCCTTTCCTTTATAAAGGTCTCCATTAGATTACCCACCATGGAGGTAATGCTAACTAAGCAGTAGTTTCCCAGTTCCTCCCTTCCTCCCCCTTATGCAATGGCACCACCTCAGCCCTTTTCCAATTCCCAGGAACCCTTCCCTTGTCCAGTGACAGACTAAACAGCCTTGTGAGCAGTGCCGCCAACTCCTGCTTCTTCTCCTTGAGCACTCTTGGGTGAATCCTGTCAGGGCCCATCACCTTATCCTACCACAGTTTTCCCAGTTCTTCCAATATCCTATCCTTCATGAATGGACTCAAGTCCACTTCCCTGCCCTCCCTTCCTCTGACTTCCAACTCCAGCTCTATCCCCTCCTCCACTGTGAAGACTGATGTGAAGTAATCCTTCAGAACATTAGCCTTTTCCATGACCCCATCTTCCATTACCCCCTTCCCCTTTGAGCCTAATAATCCCCATCTTCCTCTTCCTTCTGTCACTCACATATCTAAAAAACTTCTTATCCCCCTTTCACCTCCCTTGTTGTATTCACCTCCATATTCACCTTCTTCCTGCTGATTATTTTCCCTGTTTCCCTCAGTTTTGCCTTATATACCTCCCTGCCTGTCTCTTACTGAGAGGCTTTATATGCCTTGAATGCCCTCCTTTTCTTCCTAACTGCTACCCCCACTTCCTTTATGAACCAAAGTGGTTTTCTCCCCTTCTTATTTTTGCTCACTATCCTAACGCATAGTTCTGTCGCCTTTAATATTCCTCCCTTGATTCCCCCCACAGCTCCTCCACATCCTCCATATTCTCCTTCCCTTCTAGTTCCTTCCTCACAATTTCTATCATCCTCCTAAAATCTGTATTCCTAAAGTCTAGCATCTTAGTGGAGGAAGTGCTCTTGACTGTCCCTTTCAGAATTTTAAAGCTCACTGTCCTGTGGTCACTGTCCCCAAAATTTTCCCCACTCTCCACCCCCTCGACCCCTTCCCCATTTGTCATTACCAGATCTGCTATGTTCTTCCCTCTAGTAGGTTCTGTGACCAGCTGGTGCATGAACAAATCCTGCATAGCTACCAGCAGCTCTCTACTCCTTCTTGTGGATGCTGCCAGAATTTCTCAATTCACATGTGGTAGATTCAGATAGCCCAACACCACTATTTCCCCTTTCCTGGCCATCTCCTGTATTTTGCTAACAAACTCTCTATCCACTTCCTCTCCTTGATTTGCTGGTCTGTAGACCACCCCTACCCTCACTGCCTCACCTCTGTTCTGCTTAAAGTGACCCATAGTGTCTCCACTGGTCCATCCCTTCCCCCACTTGCCATTGCTCAAATCCCCTCCTGTACATACAAGGCAACCCCCCTCCACTTCTTCCTGTCTAGTCCCTCCTGTAGAACCCATACCCTGGTATTTCCACCTCCCAGCTGTGGTAGTCAGAGCATCAGGTCTCCGTGACTGCAATTATGTCCAGGTCATCTGCCGTTACCGCTACCTGCAAGTCCAACATTTTATTACCAAGAATCCTGGCATTTATTAGCAACCCTTTCCACCAGCACTGCCTTCCACCATTTATCTCCCCAATCAGCATCTTCCAACCATAGTTGTGGGGGAGTATGAGTTACATAGAAACATAGAAGTTGATGGCAGATAAGGACCGCAAGACCCATTCAGTCTGCCCATTTCTTTTTCTACCTTATGAATGTTCCATAGACCTTTGCTCTGTCAATGGCCTATCTATTCATACTCATCTGTATTGCTCCCTTATGCCTATCCCATGCCTGTTTGAAGCCCTGCACTGTATTCATATCCACCACTTCCTGAGGTAGGCTGTTCCATGCATGCACCACCCTTTCTGTGAAAAAGAACTTCCTCACATTACCCCTTAATCAGTCTCCCTCTAACCTCATGCTGTGTCCTCTTGTCCTGCTATTTTTCTTATATTGAAACATGTTAAGACTCTTTCACCTTGTTAATGCCCTTAAGATGTTTGAATGTTTCAATTATATCACTGCTCTCCCTCCTTTGCTCTAGGGTGTATATATTGAGCTACATTAACCTGTCCTCATATGTTTTCTGATGCAGTCATTGCACCATTTTGGTTGCCTTCTCTGAACTGCCTCAATCTGGTTAATGTCCTTGTGAAGGTGTGGCCTCCAGTACTGCATGCAGTACTCCAGATGGGGGCTAACCAGTGTCTTGTAAAGAGGGATTATTACCTCCCTCTTCTGACTTGTGATACCCCTACTAATACACCCAACATCCCTCTAGCCTTATCTACTGCTTTAGAGGTCTGCTCGGATGATTTCAGGTCATTGGCGATGATGTGACGCTCAAGTCTCTTTCTTCCCTTGTGATTGCCAGCAGCTCCCCTCCCAGCCTATAGGTGACTTCAGGGTTTCTCTTCCCTATGTGTATGATCTTGCAGTTTTGCAGAGTTAGGTAAGTCCCACTAGACATTTTCCCTGGACAACCCCTAGCTGTGCAATCCCCCTTCCCTAATTTAAATCTCTCCCCAACATTTTATCTATGTATCCCTGGAGTTTCCCCTTCAACAGTTTAGCCCCCTTGTCATTGATATGTAGTCCACCCCTTGCATACAGAAGCTTGTCTACTAACGTGTCCACCCACTGACCCACGCATTCATAGCCCTCTACACCACAGCCTCAGCCAGTGGTTAAAGTCCATAATTCTCAATTGGCTAGCCACACTGGCACAGTGAACTGGCAGGATTTTGGAAAAAGCTATTGACCTCACTATCCCTTTATATCCTCCTGATAGCTCCATGAATCTCTTCTACACCACCTCCACCTTCTTCCCAGCTATGTCATTTATTCCCAGGTGTATGACCAGGTGAGTTTCTCCTCTGACCAGTCTAATGCACTCCCTAATTTTTGGTAGCACCCTGCTCACCTCCATTCCTGGCTCACAGAAAAATGATCTCCTTTTAAAAGCCACTCCCTTCCTTAACCAGCAGATCCATTTAATAATAGAGTCCCCATACACTCTCACTGATTTTTCCTGCCTTAACCCTAAGGGTGCCTATGTATCCCTTACCTTTCTTCTCCTGGTACTACATATGTCCCCCCAGTCACCCTCTTTCTCCACTCCTGCACCCCCTAACCCTCCATTCCCCTGCCTTCCCTGAAGGTTCCCTATCCCACCCCCTTGCCTACTCCCATCATCCTCTTTGCCATTACCAGCATCCCTTCTTCCCTGTATCCCATCATCTACGCAGTTGCCTGCGCTCTGACTCCCTTCCTGTAGGCCACCTTCTGCTTCTTTCCATCCCTATTTCTGCCCCCTTCCTTAACACCTTGTCCCTCCAAAGTGTTACTCATTTCCTTCAGTGAGCCACCCCTGCTGCTCATATCTTGTAACCCCATTGTGAGATCCACCTTTACCTCTGGTTTGTTACTCATTTCCTTCAGTGTGCCCCCCTTGCTGCTCTTATCTCGTATCCCCTTTGTGAGATTCTCATTTACCTCTGGCTTTATCTGTTTTTCATGGCCCAGCTCCCTATTACCCTTAACTTCCCTCCCTGCTACCTCCTCCTGTTCCTCCATCTCCTAAAGGGACAATATCTGTTTGAGCCTATTGTGTATCTATGCTCATAGACGTTGCTCATACATGCCCATATTGCCCGGAAACCTGCCCTGGCACCTTCCCTCCAGGTCCCCAGTGTGTCTTGCTTGCTCCACCTATCCTCTCTTATGTCCTGTCTCCTGCCCTCCACCCATTTATCCCTCTATGTTTCACCATTCCCTTTCTGCCCATGAC
The DNA here is from genome assembly GCA_016271365.2 of Neoceratodus forsteri. Taxonomy (NCBI): domain Eukaryota; kingdom Metazoa; phylum Chordata; order Ceratodontiformes; family Ceratodontidae; genus Neoceratodus; species Neoceratodus forsteri. The sequence continues at coordinate 1,273,473,130 of CM057453.1, forward strand.
ATTTCCTGCTTCAGACTTAATAGTTCAGCCTCCGTCCTCCTTAGTCTTTCACAAATTGGGCACTCCACTCCCCCAGCCTCCACGGAGTGCTCATGAATATGACTGCTCCACAGTTGTTATTCCCCACAATCCTCCCACCACTGTGTCCCATACCTCTCTCAGTCCACCTGTCCTCTCTCCCCTTTTGCTGTCCCTCCCCTGGCATGCCTTTCTACCCTGCTCCCTCCACCAACCCCCGCCATCCCCCCTCCTGATCCATGCACTCCCCTCACCCTTGTGCCCTTCTTTCTACATGCTCCCAAGTTTACTAATGACCTCAGAAAAGCTGTATCCAAACTCTTCACCCTCGGTGATCAGAACAAGCTGTATCCAAATCCTTCACCCTCAGTGATTAACTTCTAAAAACCTCAGAAACACGCAGTATCCCCCCTCTTTCACCCCTGTAATCTGCTATGCATCAGATAAGGGCATCAGAGTCCTCGAATGGACAGATGCAAACCCTCTTAATATCTATCAATCAAACTTTGTACCACCTTCAAAATGTGTGCAACTTTTAAGATGACTATTAGTTAATATCTATAAATCAATAATTTGCTAAATATTACACATTATCTCCCAAAACCTTCAAAATTTGTACAACCTTTAAGATGACTAGTTAGTTAATACCTATAAATCAATTTGCTAGATATTCCACATTAATTGTCCCCCCAAACAGTCCAAGTTCAAGATTTCCACCTTGATCAGTCCCACAAAAATAGTCCAGTTTGAGAATTGTTTACAGATTATGACAACTGCTTTCTGTCATAAGCCTTTCACAGTTTTTTATTCCTCCAAATCAGCTTCCTGTCCTGTAGCTGCGACCAGCCATTTTCTGTAAAAGTTCTTTTTTTTTCCTCCAGAGGGCAGCACCTTCCAGCTCCCTTTGAGCTTTACTCTGCCCCCCGTCCCCAGAAAGCTTTTCCTTCCCTGAGTATTTAACAGAGTTCGGGCCAGGGTGAGCGAGTGGATGAAAAACGTTCTGTTGCTGCTACCCTTGTGAGCTCCTCCTGCTGCTGCTGCCCTTTGCTGCTGCCGTCTGAAGTGGCTCCTGCCGCTGGTCCCCCCCACCCATCTTCAGCTGATGAGCTCTCTTGCATTGCAGGCAATGGTAGCTCCTTTTAAAGCAGGTGCCCTGCTTTCCAATTGCCTCCTCCAGGAGCCCTGACATCCCCTCTGCTGATTGGCTCCACCGGGAGTCCGAGTATAGTGGCAAGTTCAGTCTTTTGAGTGGCTCCTGCCACTGGCCCCTCTCTGCCACTGACTGCATCAAACCTTCTGCTGCTGCTGCTGCCCTTGCAAGCTCCTGCCACTGCTGCCCTTCTCTGCTGCTGGTCCCCCCCTTCTGCGACTTGTGATCGCTATTTGCTAGGGGCACTCTTTCTCTGCAGTTTTTTATGTCAATGTTATTGGAAGCAAGTACTACATCTAAGATTTTGTCCTCCCTTGTAGAATCAGTGACACATTGTTCTAAATGGAGTTGGGCTACTGCATTGATGACACAAGTTCCAGTTGTAGTAGTTGTTTCTGTACTACTGTATGCCAATTTATGTCCCTCAGTTACAGGTCCCCCTGAAGGACTAGAACACGTAATTTGCAAGTTGACTCGATTTCATTTATTATTGCCATAGTGTTTTCTAGGATTGTGTCAGGCAGTCTGTAGCAAACTTCCAGAATGACCAACATACCTTCTATTGTGTTTATTTTGACCCAAATTGTCTGTGTAGATGGGTCAGGCTTTTTAAATTTGTCAGAATTCAGATGTTTGCAATCCATCTCTAATGTATATAGTCACCCCCTCCACCTTTCCTATATTCTCTATCTCTATTTTAGAGTGAATATCCCTTTATTTTTTCCCAGAATGTTCTGTTCACTCCACCAGGTCTCAATAATTGCTAGTACTACATAGTTTTTCTGGGTAATCATTGCTAATCCGTACAAGTGAATAATCCAGAAAATTGATGTCCAGATAATTGATGTTTGACTGTATCAGTTTGTTCATTTTATTTTGTAGGCTCTGGCATTAATCACTATTATACACTCAAGTTATTTTTAAAATAAGGGAACACTTTGATTGATTGCTATTTGGTTTTCTTCTGTCTTGCTTTGCTACCCCCTCCCCCCCCATAAAGCTAGTTGAAAGAAAAACATTTTAGGTTGTCACTTCATTGATCCCTACTATCCTAGCCCCCAGCTTATTCAGGTGTAATCCATCTTTTGGGCATAGATTTATATTGCTATTAAATTGTGCCCAGTGATCTATATACCTGATGTTCTCTTTTTGTCACCAGTTAGCCAGCCTAACACTAATACAGGCAATTGTTAAGATTGTTTTTCCTTGTTGGCCTTCGAAATTGGTAGAATGCCTGAGAATGCTACATGGGAGCCTTCAGATTTTACTTTTTTAGCTAGGTTTAAAAGCTTAGGACATGTGTTGTGCTCATCTTTATCACAGCATCACCCTGCCCTCTTCACTTTGATACACTCCATGCAATTTGAACAGCATTCATTCCCTCCAGTTCAGCCCCAAATCCCCAAGAAAATAAAATTCCTCCACCCTGCACCATCCCTACAGCCATGTATTGAATTGGAACACATGAACTGCTACCTCTCATTCAGGCATGGTTTTTGTTGTACTTTGGAGAAGGTTACCCCCGTCTTTACTTCCATACCTTCCTCAGAGCATGAAAGTCTGAATTTACCTGTTCCATGTTCCTTCTGTTCTGATCATTCATGTCCATGTGTACAATTAGATCCAGCCTCTCTCCCCCTCCAATGAGTTCCACCATCCTAACAATAATTCTGTCTGCTACCTCCCCAGAGAAGCAGCAGAACTCCTCTTTACCATGATGTGTGATCCCCAATTCTCTCTAAGTGCCCCTGACAATTGAATCCACCACTACACAAACCTTTCTCTTGCCCACTTTGGGGCCCAGCACATCCCTATGGCATGATCTCTGGCAATGCCTGCCTGATAGGCCTGCTGGAGCCTTCTTCCCTCATGAGGGTAGATTAGGCTACCTCCTGTTGAAATAGGGTAAACCTGTACTTACATTCCCTGGCCGGCCCAGTGGCACTGAGGGTTGAGGTGCTGGACACCACACCTTGCTCCACATCAGCAACCCAAATTTGAATACGGGCTTGGGGCACTGGGAGTCAGCCAGGGGGGAGGGTGAGGAGCTAAATGAGCTGCTGGCTGGCAGCTCTCATCCTTGGGAGGGATCTGAGGGGCTCCTTGGGGTTTGGCTGCCTCCTGGTGGAGGCAGGGTGGCAGTATCACGTTTGAGGAGCCCTGGCACTAGGCCAGGGGAGGGCAGACAAGACTGTGGACCAGAGCTGTGGTGCACATGCACATTTCCACATGCATGTGCTACCACTTCTGGGGCCTCAGAATAACAGGGCACAAGCAGAAAACACCCTGGAGGATACGGGGAGGCGACGGAGGCTCCAGGAGCCAAAGCCCATATTCCAAGGCTGAACCATCATTCCACCAGGCATTCCTAAACCCTTTGTCCTGACCCAGGACTGACCCTCGAATTTCAGAAAGGCCACCAAGTAGGTGAGGCGGGCCCTCCCCGGGGGGGTGATCCGGGGGGCTGGAAAGTTCCTTGTGTTCAGGGAGAGGGTGCTCGGTAACTGTGCTCCCCAGAGGAAGGTGGTTTCAAGCCAGGAGTAGGGGCCACGATTGAGTGGGCACTCCTGAGAGATGCCACGATCCCCCAGTAAATAAACAGAATCTATTAAAAAAAAAAAAGAACACCATTCTCAAGAATGTTGGAAAATATTCCCACCCATTCCCACCGGCAGTAAGTGCTGAAAGTGCCTAATAGCCCAATTTCCCCTCTGCTCCCTCATTCCATAAAAATACAACATATACAGTGTTTCCTGCCAGGATGAAACATTCTTATTGTAGTTTCTGTCACTGCTATCATGCAGGATACTGCAGTACCACAATGTAATCCAGTGGTGATTACTCCACTTTGTCTTGCAGGAACATTTGTCATTTTTATCATACAGTGCCTCAGCCTGGTATGTGGCATTGGAGCACCCCCAAGGTCCTAACCCATCTGACACCATGCTTTTAATATGAGATCCCTACCACAACCAAACCCCATATCTTACCCTTTATCTTCTTTCTTCCATCCCTTCCAGCTTCTGATCAGTAATACATGGGAAGGGGGGAATGTGATACTGGCTGGTGATTACTGTATCTGGAGTGACTAGTAATGAAATCTAATCTAACTAAATGGTCCAATCCCCCAAATGCTTGACACTCCAGTTTCACTGAGGATTAACATCTGCTCTATCTTAGCATCTGGAGTCCTGAATTAGCAATGGGTGTGCTGCGGGGAGATGTGGGTGGGGAGACAGTGGAAGCTGTGCTGTCAGTAAATGTTGTGACACTGTTTACACATTCCCAGTCATTAACATCAATACACAAATCAATGTGCTATCAGTGACTAAAAATGACTAGAATGTGTCACAATGCTTTATTAGCAGTGCGGACTCACTCTTCCTCCAGCCCACCTCAGTAAGGACCCATACACTTCATCATCAATGGAACCAGAACAACAAGCATCTGGGGGATCAGACCACTGAGCCTGGATTACATTACCAGTCACCAGCCAGAGTGGCATCCCTCCCTCTCCACTTCAAACTAAGGATTCAGGGCTGACAGTGGGGCTGAATAAAAGACTAAGGGCAAGGTGTAAGGCTTGGTGGGAAAGCTTTCCAATATTAACAAAAATTGACCAGTGCCAGTCATGTTAGTTCGCTTGTATTTGCTGTGTAGATTTTGGGCCTAGCTAGCGTGGAAGTTAAATGTAACAAAAACAGTTTTAACAGGGAAATTGCAATGATTGGGAAATGAAGAGGCTTACACATAATGTTGTTGTTATCTTAGACTGTGAACCCGAATTTTCAAGATAGTATTTTTATTACTGCAGCATATAAACATGACAGGTGTCATTTATCAAATCCTGTTGGAAACATGATTTTGGGAAACAACTGTAAAAACGAGTTTCAGATGAAGATGTGAACAATTACACCTGCCATGTTCATAAGGTGGGGTAAAAAAAGGATTGATGTATGTTGGAAATGTGGGTTCAAAATATAAACAAAAAAAATGCAACATTATGAGTTAGCATTGAAACATTTCAATGTTTCTTCATAACTCTGTATTTTTTTTTATTTTGTCCCCAAATTTTCACAACAGTGTTTTCTTACCCAACTTTATCGTCAGGCCAGTTGTAATTTTTTAAATCCTGTCCAAAAGGGATCTCATGGAGTTACTGCAAAAACATATTTTGGGCTGGAAATTACATCTGTCTTGCTTGCAAGGTAGGGTAAAAAAAAAGTTGACTAATCGGGGGCCAAAATGTTGCAAAATGATGACATTATGAGCAAAAGTTCAAAATGTATTAAAAAGTCGTTAATTGGACTTAGCTTGTTTTCAGTCAGTTCCTGGTTGGGCATGATAGCAGATGCATTGCTGGTTGTTGCTGTGAAGATTACCTTGTTGGACCTTAATCATGTAAGTGAAAGAAGAGGGGTATGTAGCATGGTGAGTGCTGAGTGGAGAGTTAGGGGAACTAAAAGACGTTATCCAACTGTTAACCCACTTACATTTGTTTGGCTTATGCCATATTAAGTCTCAGGTGGGGGCTGTTCTTGGCACAATGCAATATCCACAAATGCAACATTAACAGCCACACCAAACAATCAGGTTTAGGTATTCCCAGTTCTATGTCATAAGAGCAAAACCATTATGGCACCGACAACAAAGAGCGAGTACAAATCGCCACACAGCAAAACGATGCTCAGCACTATGGCATCCCTCGCACACAGCTACCACCCTACCATTTACTGGAATTTACATTCTGAATCTACTTTTTATGTGGGGAGCTATGACCCCCATATCCCCCTTGTGGGGGGCTTTGCCCCCCCAAACTTATGAGTCTCAACTCCTGGGGGGCAAGACACTGGGGAGAGGGAAAAACTTGGTGGGGAGGCTACATTGGGAAACAGAAGTTGGAAGGGGTACAACATTGAGGGGAGCCTACAGGTAGGGGATCAAAGTCAGGAGGGCAGAGAAATGGGAGCTCAAAATTCCAATAAAAAAAACCAAAACAAACAGAACTATAACATAAAAAACAAAAAATAGTATCCCCAACATTAGTCTCAAACTCGGATTGCCCACATTAAGGTCGGGGACTGTATTCTGCACACCACATGGCCAGCTCAAAACTGACCCCACCAACAAAACCCCATATACCCTTCACAATACAAATGGACAGACCCACAACTTTAGCACCCACATTACAATCTGCTATTAATAGCACATTGCTCATTCCTACTTCGCTGTTTTAACATTGCTCATATTATCTTGCTCAAATACAGTTGCTATACTTACGGGCTACTGGTACATTATTTCCATAATCTTCTTTGATTAAGTAGCCAAGTCCACCATAAACGAGCCCACATTTCTTCCAAATAGCTTCATGGGGAGAGGGTGGCTTCACACGCCAAATTGGGACACTGGGTAGGTGAGTGAAGTTTATTCTCCCTCACACCCTCAGGATATACTGTGCTTTTCCAAAACTTTTCTAAGTTGATGTTCTCTGCAGCAGAAGCTGCTTGCTTCCATGCTCGCTACTTGGCATTCTATGGTGCTAGAGAAGATTATTGAAATACCTAAACCTGACTGTTTGGAGTCGCTGTTAATTTTGAGTTTGTAAATATTGGGCTAGAAGACATACCTGACAGTTTTCTTTTTCAGGGGTAAAAAAAGGTGAAATGATGAGTGACAGTTTTCTTTATCCCAGGGAGCCAACACTGGGGATTGGGCACCCCAGTGTCAGTGTGTGTGTTTGGCAGCACTGAGGTTTTGGCAACTCAGTGCCAGGTGGAGGGGAAGAAGAGTGTTGTTTGACAGCACCAAGGGTTGGGCATCCTGCTGTAGGACCATGAGGGGTGTTGTGTGGCAAATTCAGGAACTGAGCACCCCAGTAGAGAGGAGGGGCAGAGCAAAACCAGGAAATGCCAATGAATGGCTTCATGGGGCAGCTATGAGGCACAGAAAGCTCAACAAAGGTTCACAGTAGAAACCTTCAAGGTAGAACACATTGGCATATCTGCTTTCACTTTGCACTTTCCAGCTCTATGATTAGCTAAGTAGATCAAAGTGACCAAGGAGAGTAGTCAGAGAGTAGGTAGTGTTAGGGAGGAGATTGCTAAGCCTAAGCCTGTTATTAGTGGTAAGGAACAAACCCCCAAAAGCCCTATTGTACAGTGATAGCAATACTGTATGTTTGCTTGACCTCTGATATCTAAATGACTATGAAAAAAGGCACATGAATTGACCTCAGAATTTTATGCCTTGTAAGTCCTGTGCACATCTTGCAATTTGCAGTGGTGATGGGTTTGACTGATGGGTGCACAAAGGGGTGCAGAGAAGGGCATAGTGTGTAGAGACCAGATTCACAAAGTGAAGGATGCTCCCACAGAATACCTCTTGGCTCCAACATATAAGGAGGTGTTCTACCTTTTATGGAACAATGCAGATTATGTCAATCGGGGATAGCTGTGCAGCTACATCACAAGCAGAGGGTGTTGAATTTCCTACTAATGGTTAGCTGGCTCAAATGCCACTACCATCTCCCATCTCGCAACAGGAAGGGCAGGGGGAAGCAATCAGACATGGTTGTCAGGCTTGACAAAGTCCCCACTCATCTAAGTTCAGCACAGAACAAATGCATATCATTAATATGTGGGTAACAATTCAATTACCTGACACTGTTTTGTAACAGTGCTTTGAGGGGACACTGGCGCAAGAGCAGGTGGTGTGGTAGATGATAAAGACTGCTGCCAATGCAGCCAGTAACACCACCATACTATCTAGGGCATTAATCATAACTGCCATGACGTCTGTGCATAATACAAAAGAAGCTGTCCATCCATCACCAGGCCCAACTGGGCACCAATGGAATAGGAGATGAGGACATCCCTGACCTGACTCCAGTGAGGAACATATAGCAGGCACATTCAGCCTGCAGTCCATCTAGGAGGATAATTATGGAAGTGTCATTATAGATAGCAAGCAACACAATATATGTCCATATGCTGTATAATATGTGAACAACTGGTCTTCAAACTCCAGGAATCCTTAACTTACGCTTAACAACTACATCATTTCCCTGGAATGGGCCGTCACATAGCTTTTAGAATTTTATGCTAATTATGGAACATAATAAATGCAAACTCTACTGTGTGGTCATGCTTACCCCTGCACTCTGATGTCAGATTTATTTCTCCACCTGAAGAAAGCAGTCACCACGAAGTCTTCTCTTCAACTTCTGACCAGTTTACAGTTTATTATTTTAAGTTTTTTTTTTCTCCCATTGTTTGTTTTTGCATGACCCTGTCCCAGCCATTCGCATGTGTGTGGAGGCACGCACATGCCACGGTACCAGGATGCATTCTCACAGCTTGCCGCCCACTCACCTGCAATGCCCACAGACCTCCATCCTAGGACAGAGGAACTATGGCAGGTGACAGGGTCATCCCTGGGAGAGGAAAGCTGCCTTTCAGCTGCTCAATCCTGCCCCCCCCCCCACTGGATCTCTGATGGCCCGGGCTCGTTCTCAAACATGGGTCACCGACATGATGCGAGGTAAGGCATCCAGCACCTCAGCACCAATGGGTCAGCCTATTATTTGAAGTTTTATAATGTCTTACTGTGTTCAGTTAAATTATTGATAATTCTGCATTCGTTAGGGTAGCTTTTGTGTATTTTACTGATATTTGTAACTTTTCTCCAGTTCCTCATTGGTTCCCAGGAAGCAGAAAAGGTCATTTTTCAGCATGGTTCCCACTCTTAGGGAATAAATTTAATTTTCTATTTTCAACATTTTTAATACTCTAAATTAAACTGCTTTGTGGTTTCTTTCTGTATCATTCTTGGTTCCTCATTTTCTGGGAACCAAGTCAATATTGGGCCTATCTAACATAATTTAGGTAAATTTCACTTGTGGTTTGTATTTTAATGGAACGAAATGGCATGCCTGATATTTTAAACTCTTTTTAAGTTGCATGGAGTGTTTCACAGTTTAAAACTTTTTTCTTTGGGAACCACTAATGTCTCCCCCAGTCATCAATGTTTGGCATGACTGACAGACCCAAAAAGAAGACTGACTTACAGGCTTCAAAATCTGTAAAGTTTGTTTTCAACTCCTAGATTAGGCTGATTGCCACAAGTTGTGTTTAAGGTGCCTAGGCTCAGATCACGATTTTATCAGTTGTGAACTCTATATTAAATTTTACCCTAAAATAAAAAAAAAAGGGCTAAAAAATTAGAAGACTATGGCTCCTCAGTCTGCCTCCACCTCACCTAAAGGCTCAGATGAGGGTCAAGCCCCTCTAAGTAAGCAGCAGTCCCTGTCAAAGGGGCAGAAATGAAAGATAAGACTGCAATAGATGTATAAGAAATTAGGGTGTCTGAAAAGGGGAACCCTGACTCCAGCAAAAATAAGGAGCTTTAGAGCAGATACAAGATAGAGATAGAGAGCCTGCAAAGAAAATACAAAAAGAAAAACATGTCGCCGTCCCTCCTCCTGAGGAATGAAAAGGAAGAGAAGGAGCCACCAGTAGACACAAATAAAATGCCCTCAGTAGTGAACAATAGTAAGGCATGACAATTACTCCAGGCATTCCAGACTATGGGGAATTTCATAAAAATGCCTGTTCCCTTCCCCAAGTTTCTGTTCCATTCCCCATGCCTGTGGAGGAGTTTGAAATGTACTATGAGAAGGAGGAGGAGGAAGGAGAACCCATAGAACTGGATGGTTCTCCAGAACAAGAATTTGGCTCTCCTCCTAGACACTCGGATGACTATACCTCTCAATACACGTTTCTGAGGCGCATGGCAAACATCCTCAACATCACTTCACTGGAAACTGAGAAAGATAAGGATGAGGCAGAATTTATAGATATGATGGGCTTACTTCCCACAGAGGTAGTTGCTGCCCAGCCATAAATCCCTTAAGAAAGTCACCTGTAAAATCATGTCAGCACCCACCTCAGCTGCTGGCATAGATAAGAAAATTGAGAAAAAGTATCAGCGGGATAATCAGGGAGCTGAATACCTGTATTCTCACCGTGATCATGAAGACATGGTCCAAACTGCCACCTGTGATATGACCAAAGTGCCCCTTTCCTCCCAACCTCCTGAGAAAAATTCCAGGAAACTGGATAGCATGAGCAAAAATGTTTATACTTCAGCTTCTCTGTTCCTAAGGCAGGCAGCCTACTTGGCCTACATACCACAATACCAGAAAGCTCTTTGTTATGCTATACTGGCACGGAGTGAGAGGGCCACTGGAGACTTGCCACGGGATATGGCTGACACAGCAAAAGCAGCCACAGATGCCACAGAGTACCAGTTCCATGTGGTAGTGGACACCAATGACACTGGATCCAGGGTCATGGCCCATGCAGTGTTCCTAAGATGTTTTGCCTAGCTTAGAACTGCATATCTATCCTAGGACACCCAAACAAAGGCAGTGGGTTTCCCCTATGAGAAAAATTCACTGTTTGGTGACAAGACAGAAGCTTACACGAAGAAGGTGGAAGAATACAAATTTGGCTACAGAAGCAACACTGAGAAGGAAAAGGCCTCCACTTTCTACAGGCCTCATGGAAGGGGAAGGATGCTTATATCACCTTCAACTATCCTCCACAGAGGGGTTACTTTAGAGGTAGGGGCAGAAGGGGTACAAGGCATGCAGCTGCACAAGCAGCCCACAAAGCTTAAGCTAAACAAAACCTCTGATGAGTCTCTACAGGTCTCCCATCCACTGCCAGTGAGAGGAAGGCTGACTCACTGTTTTCAGGAATGGACAAAAATAACCACATACAAGTGGATCCTGGAAATAGTGAGTCAAGGTTTGTCCCTGTAGTTCAGAAAATTCCTAACACTGTGGAACCACAAGATATTCCATTCTCACTCCACAACAGAAAGAATCCTGTTGAAAATGGAGGTGAAAAAATTGCTGCAGGCAAATACACTGGAAAAAATACCTCCATCACAGTGGAGAAAGGGACTTACTCAAGGTACTTCTTGACCACAAGAAAAATGAGGAGTGGCAACCGATTTTTCAACTGAGATATTGAACAAACACTTGAACAAAAGAAAAATCCAAGATGGTAGCACTGGGCTCGGTAATCCCATCTCTGCAAGAAGGAGACTGGCTGGGTTCACAGGATCTGAAAAATGTATACTTCCACATATCAGTCAGGCCCAGCCATAGCAGCTACCTTAGATTCAGGATAGGCAATTGCCACTACTAATTCACAGCCCTTCCCTTTAGCCAATCTTCAGCACCAAGAGTGTTCACAAAGTACCTCGAAGTAGTGGTAGTTCATTTGAGGAGGTAAAGGGTGGTGGTTTTTCTCTATCTGAACGATTGGCTAATCTCAGAATAAACTTCCCATTTTACAGGTGCAGAGCTGGATTACCTGCAAGGGAAGGCATTCCTTCCTCAAGCAAAGGTAGCAAATCTGATTGCAACCACAAAATCCTTCAAGGCAGGTCAGCCCAGACTGCAAGGGATTTTCTGCACTTACTGAAACACATGGCATGATCTGCTGCTGTGGTACCAGGTCCCAGGTTCCAAATGAGAGCTGTCCAATATCACCTAGGGAGCCATTGGTGTCAGAGGTGGGATCCCCTGTCCAAATTAATGCCTGTCACAAACCCTTTCCTATGGGCACTGGAATGGTGGAAGGAAAATGCAACCTCAGAGAGGGCATTCCCTTCCTTCACCAATCACCTACAGCAATACTGCCTCCTTCCTAGGTTGGGGTGCCTACCTAGAGGATCTCACTGTACAGTAGGTGTTATTTGGAGTACACAGGAGACTCAGGAGCACATAAATCTCATGAAGTTCATGGCAGTGTATCTGGAAACGTAGGTCTTTTCCTCCCAGATCAGAAGTCAGTCTGTCCAGGTCAGAACAGAAAACACCACGACATTGTTTTACATAAACAAGCAGGGAGGAAAAGGATCTTCAAAGATGTGCACAGAATCAATGAAGATCTGAAACTTGACATATTCCCTGGAGGGTCAGCTTTCAGCAGTAAGCCTACCAGGGAAGGACAACGTGCTGGCAGATTCCCACAGCAGAATCAGCCTGGGAAATCATGAGTGGACCCTGAACCAGCAGGTGCTAGAGACAGTGTTCAGAAGATGGGAAACACCAGAAATAGACATGTTTGCATCCAAGGGGAGCAACCAGCTCCCACTGTATTTTTGGGGGGACACCCATTTGTGGGTACAGTCCCAGAGGATGCTGTAGTCCTCAACTGGTCAGGGAAGTTTCTCTATGCCTTCCCACCTTTCCCACTTTTGCTGAAAGTACTGCTCAGACTGAGAAGGAAGTCATAAATGATTCTTACAGCTCCAGACTGGGCCAGGCTTATCTGGTACTCTCAGCTTCTGTCCCACTCCAACAGGCATCCTATCAACCTGCCACTGAGATACAATCTGCTGACTTTGTCTCACAGCAGGATAACATTCCTGGATTTGAGAACTCTACATCTGAGAGCACGTTCTTGAAGAGCTTGAGTTCAATGGACTAAATCTCTCTGAGAAGGATATGGAAGTGCTTAAGGTTTCCAGAAAACCAGCAACTAGGAAAACTTATTCCTCAAAGTGGAAAGATTTTTCTTTTGGTGTTCTTCTAGGCAGCTCAACCCATTGCAAGCCAGTCTGGATGTAATCCTGGATTACCTACTCCATCTCCAATCCCTGGGCCTCAGGCCTTCAACCCTGAAGGTTAATTTGGCAGGAGTGTCAGACTATGCTTCAGCTTGCAAGGACAGGACAGTGGCCTCATAACCCATTTTCAAAAGGTTCTTTAAAGGTCTTAATCACCTGTACCCTCCAGTAAGGGATCCTCTCCCTCCATGGGACCTGAATCTCTGCATTGCCCAGCTCATGGAGGCTCCTTTTGAGCCTATATCAACTGTTGCTTTGAAATATGTCACCTAGAAAGCAGTTTTCCTCTTGGTGGCAGTGACATCTGCCAAAAGAGTGAGTGAGCTCCAACTTTTATTTATTCATTTATTTGTTTGTTTGTTTTCAGATTACAATACCAACTACATCATATTTCACACGGACAAGGTAGTCCTTTGAACAAACAGAAAATTCCTCCCCAAAGTGGTGTCTAAATTCCTTTTGAATCAGTCAGTTACACTACCAGTACTCTTTACAACAAAATCCCACTCAGGACAGCAAAAGCTCCACAGTCTGGATGTTAATAGAACTCAGAGCAATTACATGGACCACACAAAGGATGCAAGGTCCACTAACACTCAATTATTTGTCACCTGCTATGAAGTAGGGAAGAGGAAACCAGTGTCCAAGGGAACCATTTCTTCCTGCATACAGTTCTGTTATGGCAAAGCTGGCAAGCTGCCACCTGAAGGTATTAGGGCTCATTCCAAAAAGGGCACCTCTGCCTCAGTGGCAGCAGCAAGGGGTATTCCTCTACAGGAAATTTGAAAAGCAGCTACCTGGAAAACAGTACGCAGTTTTACAAAGCACTATTATCTAGACATATAGTTCAGGAGAGATGCCAGTTTTGGCCTTGCAGTCTTGCAGAATCTTTTCCCTAAATAGATTCTGTGCCCAACCTCCAAAGGTACTGCTATGGAGTCTTCAATTGTTACCATAAGTGAAGAAGTCCTGGAGTTTGAAGAAAAAATTACTCACTGTAGTAATGTTGTTTCTTCCAAAGGAATCCCTCAATATACTTAACAATCCCTAAATCGCTACCTCCCCTTCCAGAACCTGGTAAAAGGTTCACACAAGAATCAGTTATTTCTGATTGTTTGAGCATTACTTGTTACAGTGCCTTTACAACTGATACTCAGTGATCTCGGCTATTGTTTCTCATAACATTTAAAATTGTCTGCCATGTAGACACTATCTTACAAGCTTTTTGGAATATACTTTGATATTTCTGGTAGCCATTTAGCCAGTTTTAGTGGTCACTACTCACCCAAGCTTTAGAAATAAATCCAACATTAGAGTGCAGTGGTGGTGGCCAGCCCAGGGGCAGGGCGCCGACCTGCGACGCCGGTGATCCAGGCTTGGGAACAGGCCTGGGATGTCAGAGTGCTGGCCAGGTGGAGAAGGATCAATTATCCGAGGACTGCTGTCCTTCTCCAGGGGAGAGGGTAGGGAGCATGTTGGCACTATAGGGACACCTAGCAGAGGCTGGGTGTACAGCTTACACCGACACCAACAAGTTCAGAGGGCAAGGCAGACACTGGTCATCACTGCACATCCTCACCCTCACAAAAAATCAGGGGAGAAAATTGCCACCTACCTGCCTTGATGATGCTCACCCCCTCAGCTGCAATCAGCTCCCAGGCCAAACTCCCAGACCTATACCATCAATTGTGGCACCTTAATAGAGGTCAGGTGCTGCAACCCCAACCTGGGGGGCAAGCCAGTGGGTATCGGGGAGTCACGGCTAACGTGGGAGTGGCAGCTGAAAGGGGTCCGTGACCGAGCTGAGGTAACAAGGGTAGGTGGCACCAAAAATTGTAAATCAAAAAAAAAAAGAGTGCAGCGGTGAGTGTGACCACACAGCAGAGTTTGAATTTCATTCTAAGTTCCATAATTAGCTTAAAATTCTAAAACCTCTGGGGGGACCAATTCCAGGGAAATGATGCAGTAGTCAAGCATGGTGAAAGATCCGTTTGGAAGAAACAACATTACTACAGTCAGTAATTATTTTCTTCCTGACCTCCCTCCACAGATGTACTACAAAATTCACTGTATAGGATGAGAACAGGAATGACATCTGGAATGATTCATCCATGGATACAGAGCAAGGACCTAGCTGTGCCCTGACAGGCCAAACAGTGAGTGTTCATGTGTATGTGGGATATATAGGTTCTACAGTGATACATTTAGACTAATATTATGCATTCTACACATTGCAGGACCACTGACACAGAGCCCTGTGAAGCTGCCACAGTAAGGTGGGGGACCAGAACCCAGCAAGACACTAGCCAACACCAGAGTCAGGGCAATGGTGGCAAGCATTGTTAAGCTGAGTCAGGAGGGTGTGGGCAGCACACTGACATCTGTAACCAACACCTGCACACTGGACAACCTACACCTCAACAGCCATGCCACCAAGTACACCTGGAAACACCAGCCTGCTGGTATACCCCTCCAACATACCACAGGACACATTACAGGACACACCAGGAACCTCATGCACACATATGGACAGCAGAGATCTCCTGGAGGGGTGTGCCTGTACCAAGTGGACATAAGGTGAAGCCTGCATTCCATCTACTCTGAGGTGTCGCAGTTAGAATGGAAGAGTCTAAATAACACAAGTGTGGCCAAACTATGTTGCTCCAAATAGGTGGCCAGGTTGGTGCCATTCATACAGATATGGCAAATGTGTACACACAGTTGGGTGATATCCACACCAAGTTACATGCTATGCATCTACAAGTAAGTGCCATCAGACATGTAGTGGAAGTGGGCTTAAACATCCTGTCTGTTGTGCTTCATCATAGATTAGCAGCTCTCACACAGGTTATTATGGAAGCCGTGGTTCCCACCTGGGTCCTTCAGGGATATGAGACTCATTGACCACTGGCCAGAAGGGGCATTGGCAACTCCTGCCCAGCACCAAACTCTGCCACCAATGTTTTGCTTTTCTCATTGACCACTGGGCCTGCAGTATACAAATTGGCAATGATGATCCAAATCAGTTTTAGGCATGAGTGAGATGAAGTCACCTGAGGGTACCCCGGACAGTGACATTACCAGACTCTCTGGCAAGCAGAGGGCAAAACCACTAGGTGAGACCAGCACAGTGCCTGTCTCCATAACTACCTCCCATGGAGTGGGCACTATTCTTGTTGGATATCCAATCCCCACACTCAAAATCACACACTCCTTTGTGCACCACCACATCCTATGCCATTGCACTGCACATTGCACAATACATCTGTTATATTCTGATATTTTTTTTATTTAGATACACCACAGTGCACTGCATCACATTATACCCCCCCTGGCCCCAGTAGATGAAGCAGTTGTCAGCAGCTCTGGCTTGGCATGCCTACCCTGCCCAGTAGACAGGCACATGAAGCTGGTCCTTCCAAAGTACACAGGCACTGCTGGATATTGGTGGAGCATGTCACCAGCAGGAGCATTGATGTCTTTAGGCACAGTTGCAGCAAATGGCATTGTCAAATATTTCCTAATCTTTCTAGTGAAATTCCCTGCCTGCCTGTTGTACCACAATAAGGCCACCAGCAAGAATAGCTTCAGTAATCTTGCAGGGTATCTGGAAATATTTGACCATGTCAATTGCTGCGACTGCAGTGGCATCCTTTTATGTTTCAAGTTGTGCAACATGCTGCACAAGACAAAGACAATGCAGGCCTTTCCAGAGACCAGCAGGCACTGACGGTTCCAGGAATTAAGGATGGCTAGGGCAAAGACAGGGTACAGACGTCTTGTGTCTAGGGATGATGGGGAATATAAATAAAGATTATGGTGCCAGCTATGTTTCACTGCTGAGGCACAGCAGATTTTTATTGGGGCATGGACCCTCTTTGGCCTTGTACTGGAGCTGCTCATGCTAGCAGAAATTTACCACCAGTCTTCTCCAAACACCTGAAGCACATTTTCAGCCTACCAAACATGTATTCATTGATAACCTGGTCAGTCTCTGAATATCATGTACCATTACTGTGTTATTCAGTGGCAGCAAATATGGTGTCAGAAGGTATGTCTACAGTGGATATCCACTACCACCTGCGAGAGATGAGATATAGGTATGTTGGTAAAGGGCCATTTGATGTACACGGGTACAGGATCCTGCACTGTATGTGTTACATGTGTACTTACCAATCAACTATCCCTTTTCCTAGGTCAGTCCTGCCTCTTAGGATCACAGATAAACTATGACTATCAATAAATAAATCATAGTTATACAAAGCCAGTGACTATGGTTATTCATAGTTCGTCTTTTATTTTAACCAATGGTAAATGGCTCAGAGACAGACCATGGAGGACCATGGTCAATATAATTTAAGAACTGTTCAGGTTGATAATGATCACCTATGGTTATCCATGGTTGTTAATTTCAGACATTTCCTGCAGTGTAAACACATTTTTACATCACTCAGGTAATTTATTATTTTCCAAGAACCTTAATATTCTTTAATGAATGTGTATTATCCACATTTCCCTTACAATAGCTTTCATTTGTGTTTACCCATTACTGCTGTTGTTCCTCTTTCTAATTGAGTTTCTACTCATCTGTAGGTGATACAAAGGCCTCATTGCTATTTATGCCACTCTAAAAGAAAACTCTTTTAAAATGTGATGAGTTCTCATATTAATTGTTTTTATGCTCAGGCAATAAAACTACCTTATGTAAACATTTTATTTTTCTTAAACTGAAAAAAAAAGTTATTATTGTGATTTTTACATTGGTTTAGCGTGACAAAGACTGTATTCTGATACACAAATAATTTAGCAAATTTTATTGCAAACCCATGCTCTTATGACCATGGACAATTCATTGTCAAACACAGATGAACTATGAGTCACCAAGGTTTTATTTATTTATTTATTTTTTAATTTTAGATTTTGTTTACCGGGTAAGTGCACTAGCCAGTAGATGACTATTTTCAGGCATGACCCGGGAGAGTACAAGACAATACATACAGAGTGTGTTTACAGGGAAAAAATTACATTTGACAATACAGCTTGGAAGGCAATAAATAATAGACAGTAAAGCAGAGTGCTTGGCATGAAGCATAAGTAGCTAAATTAGCTATGTGGGCATGGATAACAGTAAATCAGCATTGGTCAGCACAGTATGCAACAATAGGAGTAAGAGTATAACAGTCAGCAGTGTAACTACAAATTCAGGTGCAGGTTATAACATGAGGGAGTACGGTACTACAGGTAGACATAAAATACAACATGCAGGAGAGAAACAGGCATCTAAGCAAGTAAGCGGGTTTAGGAAGATGAGAGAGAAAGGGGAGAGGAGAGAGGGATGTGATGTATGGGGTTGGGGGTTTCAATCTAGCAGGAGATTTTGGATTGTCCAGTGGAGATAGGCATGGGGCAGGGTTCATTGGCAGGGTCAGGTAGGGTCGAAACAGGTACACCGTTCAGCAGTAGCTAGGTAGCGTCGTAGCCCACTTTTAAAGTGATAGTGGGATGTAGATTGCCTTAGAACAGTGGCAGCATATTCCACATATGAGGGGCAGCATGACCATGATATATCCAGAACATTCAGAAAACATATTGGAAAAAGCCATAATTCAGATAGTACATGCCTGAAGAAATTCTATGGGAACTTTGAACAAAAACTGTAGCAAACTGGAAATCAACTGATTAATTAACATGGTCTATTGATAAACTATAGTTTCTAGGAATGCAGCAACAACTTTTCTGTATTTTTATATTCTGAGAAATTGTTTTTTGCTTTAAAAAAAGATACGCTAAGCAGTTGTCATTTATAGCTAGAACAAGAGATGGTTACAGAAATTCAGAGGATCGTGAACAGAACCCTGAGTCAGAATGAAATTACAGCTGGATAGTGGGAACTAAGGATGTAGTCATAGGATAAGCTAGGTCTTTATCCATGACTATGCTAACTTTGGTATATTGACAAGGAGGAGTATTAGCTACAGCTGCAGGTATCAGAGTCAAGGAGAAGGTTCATGATACCAGCTTTGAATTGTCCAAGACTAGGGGCCAGGGAGATGGAGGGTGGTAGGTCGTTGAGCCAGAGGGGAGCACGATAACGGAAAGACCTTTGCCCTAGAGAGGTCCTGCAATGGGGAACTAGGAGGGAGGTAGTAGTACAGCGCCTAGTGGCCCTGCAACAGGGTTGATACACAAGGAGGCATGGAAAGGATGAGAAGGGACTTGGCAAGGTTGGAGGAATGGTCAGAAGTATGGCAGCTTGGATTCAATGCAAAGAAGTGCAAAGTAATGCACCTGGGAAACAAAAACCCAGGGGAAGATTACACAATGGGGGGGAGGTAGTAGTAACAACAACAAAAATGGAAAGAGACCTAGGGATAATCATATCAGATGACCTTAAGGTTGGCAAGCAATGCAAGAAGGGGTGGGGAGGGCTGGGGGCATACTGGGATGTATAGGGAGAGGTATCACCAGCAGAAAACAGGAAGTTGTTATCCCCCTTTACAGACAGTTGGTGAGACCCCATCTGGAGTACTGCATCCAGTTCTGGAGACCCCATCTCCGTAAGGACATAGACAGGATGGAGGCAGTTCAGAGGAGGGCAACTAAAATGGTGCAGGGTCTGCAAGAGAAGCCATACGAGAAGAGACTAAAGGAGCTTAATATGTATACCCTTGAGGAAAGGAGGAGTGGGGACATGATAGAAACGTTTAAGTACCTCAGTGGAATCAACAAAGTCCAAGAGGGTAGCATCTTTCAGAAAAAAAGATGTGCAAGAACAAGGGGACACAATTTGAAGATAGAGGGGAGGCGGCTCAGGGGCAATGTGAGGATGTATTTTTTCACAGAGAGGGTGGTGGACGCATGGAACAGCCTTCCTGAGGAGGTTGTGAGGTCTAAAACTGTGGGAGAATTCAAGAATGTATGGGACAGACATAAGGCAATTTTTGTGGGGGATAGGAAGAAATAGGCTGTTGGTTAAATAGGATCTGCAGCTTATCCTCTAGGTAGGGACATGGGCAGACTAGGTGGGCCAAGCGGTCCTTATCTGCCGTCAAAGTCTATGTTTCTATGTTTCTATGATTCAGTTTCAGAATCAAACTGATCATGGAAAGGTTTTAGATCAGGAGTTCTCACACTTTGTCATAGTGAGCCCCCCCTCCCAAGCCCTGGAAAAGTTCTTGAGCCTCCCCCAATATAGAAATAATTTTGGGCCTCCCCATAGTTAGAACAACTATCATACTTTGCACATTCAGGAAGAATACAATGAAGTGTATGTGAGTAGTTGAGTGTATTCTCATTTTATTGACGCTATTATTCTCCTTCTGTATAACCCCCCCTCTCCAGGTCAGCCTACTCACTCCACACTTCTGAGTTTTGGCCCTATTTACCCCTCGCTGCAATACCTCCATGAGTCAGACTGTTTTCTTTGTCAGTTTTACCCTGCCCTTAAACACCTTCCCGGGGACCATTTTGCTCCCTCCTGGTCTTGCTCCTAGTATCTCTCTGCTTAGTCTTTGTATTTGTGCTTTTCTGCAGCCAGTATAATGGGTCAATTGTTATGTTGTTCCTATTCATTTGTATTATTTTGCATTTTGTTTTGCACAGTTTCCAAGAATTGTATTTCCTCCATTCAGCTTTCCCCCATGTCATACCAGGAAACAAGTGTTTGTTGAGTGTGTTTTTCTGGTAACCATTTTGTACATAAATTCGCATGCCATTATTTGCTTTCAGTTTGCTGCATCCTTTCACACAAAGCATTCAAAACTTGACATTTAAATACAGTACATTTTAAGGCTTGCTTGAGCCTCCCCTTGAACAGGCTGGGACCTCCCCAAGGAGGCTGGCCTCACCATTTGAGACACCCTGATTTAGATGGATTCAAATTAGCTGGATTAAGAGGTGACTTTAACTAGAAAGGAGACTAATTAGAAATCAAATCAATAGAATTGTATCTTTCAATCTAATAGTCATGCTTGAGGTCAATATCTCAAACACTGATGAAAATTATGTAGATCCTTGCAAGAGGCTTAAGTGGAACCATCTGAAAATAAGGCTAAGCTGACATTCAGGAATATTTTACACAGTTTACTATAGAATCTATACCATAAGTAGCTTAAATGGTGACACTACTAATATAATGAAAATAATGTTTATATTTTACCAGGGGCACCATCCATGATATAACCTTAAACAAGACAAGAAGAGAATAAATGTAATTACTGCCATTAATCATAAAAGAAACTTTGAAAATCTTTATTAAGCATGAGTGCTAAAGCAACTTTTTTTTGGTAATATATTTTTATTGAGGAAAAGATAAAACCTAAACAATAACAATTGCAATGCCAGCAACTTACAGAGGTAGATAAAGCATAGATACAGTATATGCACTCTGGTTCTGTTACAGTCTGGTAATTATGGTGATATTTTACAGATGCAATTTTTGTACCCTAGGTAGATAACCATCCTTACAATTAATTTACAGTTCAAGGTTTGGAATAGAATCATAATTGAAATGAATATAGACGTAGACACTTTAATCTGCTTGCACCTTCATGCTGATCTTCAAAAACCACATATGGCTTTACTAGGGAAAAAACGCCAGACTATATGGGCAGCTCTAACTTATGCCAAATAGAATCGAATTTCAGACCATTACCCATTGTTAGTAGGCGGGGACAGGGAGATCCAACACTGTGCCAGGGTCTTCTAGGCATTTACAAGAGCTAGAGAC
The DNA here is from genome assembly GCA_016271365.2 of Neoceratodus forsteri. Lineage (NCBI taxonomy): Eukaryota > Metazoa > Chordata > Ceratodontiformes > Ceratodontidae > Neoceratodus > Neoceratodus forsteri. Next base: position 1,273,494,669 of record CM057453.1, read on the forward strand.
CACAAGCTCAAATCTTGTTTGAGTGCCCCCCAGGCTGGGTCTGCTCCCAATAGGAATTCTAAGGAGGACCTAGGTGGTGTGGCCCCCAGTACTCCTGAAATTATTCTGTGCATTTCATGCCAGAAACTTAGTAATTTGGGGCACATGAGTGTCATGTGTAAAGCGGTCCCCTCTTCTGCACTACATTTGGGGCACTGCTTTGGTTTGTCAGGGTTAAGATTATGCATTTGAGCTGGGGATATATATGAAAAATTAAACAGAGTCTGCCTCAGTCTATTGTTTCTGGAGCATTTATTTAGGTGCTCCAAGGCATTTGACCATATTTTGGGGGTAAATTCAATGCCCAGATCTTGTTCCTACACTCTCTGTATGTTATGGGAGGGGTCCCTGGTTCCTTTCTGTAGTATCTTATAATATACTGACAAAGGATTGGACATAGGTTGTGGTTTAAAAAGTTCTCCTTCAAATGGGTCTCCCTGGGTACCAAACACCGGAGAGGTAGACAGAGTGTACCGCTTGTGTTTAACCTGCAGATAGATAACAAATTCATCTGGGAGAGTGACCATTGTTTTTGAAGCCCACTAAATGAAAGGAGACTTCCTCTCTCAATTGAGTGTTGTACTTCAATCCCTTTTTATACCAGTGCAGGATGCCCCTATGTAGACATACAGTATACCCAGGAGTGGATTTTAGTGTGGGCCAGATGGAGGCATACTGGGACACCCCCACTGGTATATCTACAACTGTGTGAACCACTTTCCATACTTTCAGAAGAGTTTTGGTGAACGGGTTTGTGCTAGGATTGACCTTTGTTGAGCTCAATGAAGAGGAGAGGAGATCTTTTCTCAGATCTACTCCTGCCTGTTCTCCCTCTATTTCTAACCAGAGGGAGTATTCTGAGGCTGGACCCAAGGGGAGAAACACCAACTGAGACACATATGAATAGGCCTTAAAGTTAGGTGACCCTGCTTCATCCTGTTTAGTAAACTGTGTAGAATAGTTCTATGAATCTGTGTATTTTTCCTTTTCCCACAGATATTTATGTACTATACTGTCTAGCTGCCTAAAGAATTTATCAGAAATGTGTACCATTAGAGTTTGAAATAGGTACAAACACAGCAGGATAATTTTCATTTTTAGTGCTGCCAATCTCCTCAGAAGAATCGGACAAATCCATCTACCTGTCACACTCTTATGAACATACAAACATACAAAACTGCAGGCAGAAAAAGGCCATTTGGTCTATCGAGTCTGCTCAATTTTGTAGCTAGCACCCCTACTCTTCAGCTGCTCCCCCACACTACCCCCTCCATGACCCTCCCTTTTGCCCTATCCCAGCCCCTCTTGAAGCATCCCATTGTTTTATAGGCCACCACCTCTGCCAGTAGTGCGTTCCACTCTGCTACCATCTTTTCTGTAAAGAAATGCCTCCTCATTTCCCTCCTAAACCTTCCACCCTCCAATCTCACGTCATGACCCCGAGTGTCTCTCCCCACCCTCCCCTTGGGAGAGTTTAGTGAGAAGGGGGGCCATAGTTCATGGAAACCAATTGTGAGTATCTGGAAGAGATATAAACCCCTAAGTATTTCATGTGTACTTCTTTTGCTCCCAGGGAGTTGTGGCTCAGCTGGTATTTATTTTGTTCCCCTAGTGGCAAAATCTTGCTCCTGGACCAATATATTTTGTGACCCAAGATGGAAGCATATTCATTCAGTATACTTTGAACATGTGGGATATCCATTTCTGGACCATTTAGGTACTGCAGCAAATCATCTGCAAATAGAGCAACTTTATGCTCCCCTTTATGATCAAACCCCTCCAGTTCTGGATGATTACGCATGGTTGCTGCCAAAGGTTCAAGTGCCATGAAATATAGTAGAGGGGACAGGGTACACCCTTGTCTCATCCTGCGTGGTAAATAAAAACCATGAGGATAGTGAGCTGTCCACCAAGATTTGCGACGTGGGATTAGAGTGCAATGTTTTGATCAAGTCTACCATATGCGGACCAACTCCAAATGCCTGCAGGGCTGCAAATATATATTCCCACTCCACATGGTTGAAGGCCTTTTCTGCATCTGGTGCAAGGACCGCTACTCCATGATTTTTCTTGGGTTTTGCCCAATAGAGTATAATATTGAGTTTTCCTGATGTAGTGTTTCCCCTGCCTTCCTTGAACAAATCCGCACTGATCTTCATGTATTATAAGGGGCAGAAGGGGTTCCAATCTTGCTGCTACTATTCTGGCCAAGATTTTGTAATCTGATATAAGCAAAGACATTTGGTGATATGAGGAGCAGAGGGTCAGGTCCTTACCTGGTTTATGGAGTACAGTTATGACCGCCGATCGCATGGAGGGGGGAAGCCGGCCCTGTGTTTTAATCTCCCCATAGACATCATATAGCAGTTCTATGAGCAGTTCCTGAAATGTTTTGAAGAAATCAATGGGAAGGCCATCAGGGACAGGGGCCTTACCACTCCTCACCCCTCATTATCGCCATTTGTTCCAAGGATTTATCCAGATTCTCAGAAGCTCTGTTCCTCATGGAGGAGATTTTTGGCTTTTAGTAAGAGGAGTTGTATTTGGTCTGGGGAAGGTGCCCCCTCTGAAGAGTACAAATCTTTATAAATTGCTGTGAAAGCTTGCCCTTATATGTTATAACAATTTTGAGGCCTTTTGAACATGCCACACAGGCAGTGAGTGGTGAGTCTGCCTCCATCAGCCAATCAATTCCACTGCTGCGGGTGTTGAAGCAGACATTGCTGAATTTACAGCATAGCCTTGATGGTTCCGGAGACTGTGGTAGCAGTGTGTTGCCAAAACACATGCTGACACTATTCGACCGTAAGCGGCACATCTTGAGCATTCAGCAAAGTGACAACTTCGCAAAAGCAACAATGCTGGACCCATGATACAAACGTGGAATTGTGTCACTACTGGTGGGAAGGCCTGAACAGGTTAAAAATGTCAGTGGGCAACTGGTGCGCTTGGTTCATGGGACACAGAGGTTATGTGCCAAGGTCAGCAAATCTCAGCGGCATAACCAGGCTGAAGGTCAGTTTGGAGTAGTACCAAGCACATCATGTAAGGTGGCTGCAGTTCCAGTTGGTCTGTCATCAAAACTGGTTGCCATTAACCCACTTTGGGGTGCTCTGTGCCAAGTTGGGATTTGTGACATCAATGAATCCGGAGAACAGGATGATGAGTCAACTACCGGACTTCGTGCAGCACAGCAAATGGTTGACTCATATTTGGCTGAAAACAGGCATCTGTCAGTAATTGACAATCCTCTTTTATACTGAAGTGGAAAGGTCAGTGAATGGCCAAAGCTGACCTCAGTGGCACTGAAATACCTGACCTTCACACCCTCCAGTGTAAGTGTCGAGAAGGTATTCAGTTCTGTGGGGGCTATAGTTTGGGACCGTCATACAAATCTCTCTCCTTCAAATGTCAGCTTGCTGACATTCATAAAAATGAATCAGGGGCACATACCAGCTTGAACTGCAACCTCTGTATTTGTATCCCATCATGGTCGTGGTGATGTGGGAGAAGCAGACCATCCTAGTGGCAGCATGAAACAGCCTACCATTGAGGTAGATGATGAAATCATGGAGAAAGAATTCCCTAGTAGAAACAGTTCATACATTGATGACTGCAAGGGTAGTTCCTGTATGATGATGATGAGAAGGTTGATGTTGGTGGGTTTTAAGTTAAGTGGTTGAAAGGCTGTCACATTTTTTCAATGGTACATGTTTTGTTTTTCATAACGTAAAATCAGTGTCCCTCTCTGAATGAGTCTCATTCCATAATTTCATACTGGCAATTTTGCACAAATTCACAATCTGTCTAATTCACCTTCCCCACCTTGGTATTTCTGATTAGACTTAACAGAATGTTTGCTGCTGTCATTAGCAAACACAATCAGCCTCTTAAACACAACTGTCCATTTGTAGTACTAGGTGTTAGCCGCTTAAAACCTGCTGATTCAAGATATCTGCCTCCTGACTGAGAGTGAAATACATAACACAGTACACACCATATCCAGCCACCCACCCGTGTGTGTCTGACAATAAGAGGGAATGCGTTGCAGTTGTTCCCATGACCACCACCATCAGTAAACTGCTGTCAGCCAAAGCCACCAGACAGTGAGAGGGAAAGTCATCATGTGCCCATGACCAACACCAGTAAACCGCAGTCAGCCAAATACACCAGTTACTATCTCATTCAGAGGGAATGTGATTGTTTTCCTTCTGTGCCCTGCCCATGCCATGGCAGATGGAGGCCGCATCCAGCAGCCACAGCTGCAAAGCTTCTTACTATCAATACTTTACAGCGAGTATGTGTACTAATTTGTCATACTATGGAACTTCCTTGAGCTGTGTTATGCTTCCTGTTGCATTTCTGAGATGCGATTGAGGAAGACATATGGTCAACTTATTTTCTTTTTTTATAGGTTAACAGTTTCAAGCACCTTGCTGGACTGGAGGACTCAGAACTGTAGTACTGAAGTACTGTCTACAATCACTTATAGAATATCCATTTCCAGTAAGTATATCAATGTTATTTCATCAGTTCTTTTCTGCAGTTCATTTTTCAAGACAGTGTAAATCATATAAAGTAGGTCAAGTATGTCACATAATATATTTTTCATGCACATCAGGCACTGTATTGCTGCAGCAGGCCATGGCAGTGTTGAACAAAGTTTTATCCAGGTCATGACAAGCCATCTTTTAAAATGTAACTTAAGTTAAGACATTGGGACAGTGTATGGGTTACTCGTACTAAATTTGTGATTGTGATTTGGTCTTGGTGTGGCTTACTGAGAGTTTGCTATCTGTTATGCTGGATATGTAACAGACAGTAACAGCCACACTTTGAACAGAATGTGTTACTGCAATCAAGTACTAATAATTTCTTGTTCATCTGTTTTTGCAGGAAACATTTTGGTCCTGTGTGCTGCCATCAGTGCTTTCTCCAAATAAGTTCAACATCACACTCAAGCCGTAACAACTGGTATGAATCCTGACCATCAGGACTGTACTGGAGGATGCACAGAAAACCTGTGAAGAATTCACAAAAAAGAAACCATTGAAGAAACTTGCTTCCAAATGATAACACCCCACCCCAAAAAAAAATACTTACCTTCACTGGCTTGACAGTATTCCAACACAAAAATTCCTCAACAAGGTAAAAAATGCACACCCCAAGTTTGACTATATGACCTGTGATACAAAAAAAGCAATGATGTATGTATATGTGTGTGTGTATGTATATATATATATATATATATATATATATATATATATATACATTCTATACAAAAACTGTGTTAATGCATCATTTAGGGTTAAACCATGAAAGTCAGGACTTGAAAAATCTTTAGGTTGCCACTCACCCCGGACCCATCTATCATCCCAAGATTTACAGATGACAGGGTGTGTCATTGGGGTTGTGAGGCCTAAATGTCACCCCGTTCTGTGTGTAATGATATTGACAAGGGACAGCGAAAAAGAATGGGGTGATATTTAGGCCTCACAACCCCAATAACACACCCCGTCATCCGTCTATTTTGGGATGATTGGTGGGTCCGGGGGGTGAGGGGCAACCCTAAAGATTTTTCATTTCCTGGCTTTTTGTGGTTTAACCCCAAATGATGCATTAGTACAGTTTTTTGCATAGAATTTCATTACTTTCTGAGAAAGAATAGAAAACTAAGAACATGAGAAAGTTGGTGGGAACACGGGCCCTTTGGGCATTGTGCTCCCACCAACTTCAAAACGTGTCTCTACCATCAACACCCTCCCAATTTCAATGTAAAAGTACAAACCATGCCCGAAATATAATATGTTAAAGTTTGAGATTTTCATTCATTGGAGTTGCAGAATTCTGCACCTGTTGACATTTTACAGACACAACAACTGAAAAGTACATCCATGACACTAAGGCTAGTTATCCTATCAATTTCAAGGCACCACCACAATGCAAAATACTGTCCACAAAATGTAAATTGCATCATGCAATATCTCCGAAAAAAATATTTTTTCTGACACGTAAACACCATAATTCACATGTACAGGACATGCCGTCAACACCCTGCAAATTTCAAGTAAAAAGACCAAACCATTTCCAAGATATTTAAACTTACAGACTGTGAAAAATTGGCCTATCTATTCCATTATAAAATCTGGCCATCTTATCCCTCCCTCGTGATCAAAGATGGCGATCAAAGAATCTCGTGATCAAAGAATTTGCAGGCTCACAATCAAAGAATAAAAAATTGTGAAACTCGACTTTTAGGCAGAATTACTTGAAACCACCACAATGCCTCTAAAGAACGAAGCCCCCTGAGTAAAACCCACCTGCATTTGTGGTCCTAGGCCATCCCTGGGCTGAGAAAGTTGAATTTTTCAAAGGGCCAACTCGTCCCTTACTCGCGTTACAAAGTCGTGATCAAAGAATCTTGTGATCAAAGAATTTGCAGGCTCATGATCAAAGAATTTGCAGGCTCATGATCAAAGAATAAAAAATTGTGAAACTCAACTTATAGGCAGAATTACATGAAACCACTGCCATGCCTCGATAGAACAAAGCCCCCCTGAGCAAATCCCACCTTCATTTGTGTTCCTAGGCCACCCGTGAACTGAAAAGATTGTATTTTTACCTCGCGATGCAAGATCGCAATCAAAGAATTAGCAGGCTCACAATCAAAGATCGTTAGAGGGTCACAATCATAGAATTTAAAACATTATAACTCTATTTTTTGACCATTTTAGGTGAAACCAAAGGCATGGGTCAATAGAGTGAACCCCCCTGAGTAAAACCCATGCAGGTTTTACTTCAGGAATGACCCCTGAGCCGAGATATTTGATTTTTTCTGACGGAATGTAAAACACAAGATGGCGGACCTCACGATCAAATCATTCTAGGGGACAAAGATTCTTTGATGGCGAGGCTACAAATTCTTTGATTGCCAGGTGAGATGAGATGTCCCAAACCCCATTCTTTGTTCGCAAAAACAACCATATCAATTTTCCCATTGACTTATAATGGGAGCTTAAAAGTGTCTTAACTTTTGAATGCTTTAATATTTTTTCAACAAACAAAAAGCAGCATGTTCGGCCACCAAAGCTCTTTCAGACAAGCCATCTCACAGACTGGCACACCACACAATGGCCACACAGGGCCAAGGGCAAAATCCCAAAAACTGCCTCCAAAACTAGTGAAAGGTGCATTTTTCAGTGTTTTGGTGCGCAAAGACCATCAGTCCAACCGAAAACAAAATTTGGCAGATCAAGAGATCTACCATGCCCCACTATGCATGTCAAATTTCAGGCAAATCCATTTAATGGGTCCAAAGTTATTAACGTGCAAAATGTCAAGTTTAACATACAGTAGAAGTGCCTTCATAACCCTAAATATAGTGGCGTGACAGTGCCACTATAATATACTATATATATATATATATATATATATATATATATATATATATATGTATGCATGTGGATATAAACATTTAAGGTCTGGTTCTGTGGAAAACCCTGATGGTGCCAGGTACATTAACATGCCAAGGGTAGTACGAGTGTACACGCAGAGGGCATCCTTCCTGTTTGGGTCAGTGCAGCAGACTTTGAGCAACCAACAGCATCATCATATCATCATGGTTAACTCAATGGTCAGGTCATCCTTCTGTCACATCATTTGGCAAGACACTGTGCATCAGCCCAGTCAGGTCAAGAAGCATTACATGAAATTCCAACAGTAGCAGCAGATGACATAGTGCGGCATGAATTAATGGAGATTTTTCATTCCATTTTATGTTCTCATTTCTATTCATCTGGAGACATGATTGTTAGGGACATTAGAAGACAGCAACATTTTGGGGGTGCACAATTATGTGGGACTAGGTGCACTGCACCCATGACTGAGTGCGGCATGAATTAATGGAGACTTTTCATTCCATTTTATGCTCTCATTTCTATTCATCTGGAGTCTGGAATTTGTGGAACATTAGACAGCATCCCAAGATTTGTGCAAACACTGGTCAAAAACATTTTACAGAAAATAAGCTAAAAAAGTGGTGGCCTTCCCTTCCTTCTTATATTCTGACTTAGTAATCTCGGTTTCCAAAAATAAATTCTTTTAGTGGTCTCAGTAATGTTTTATTTCTGTCTTGCTGTGTGCATGTGTGGAAAAACAGGAGTGAACAGTGTAATAATCTCCTAAACAACATGTGTGCAGTGCACTGTCAGGTGCACACTGCCCAGCCTCCTGAAAACATATATGATAACTGACTTGTTCTACTGTTGATGGTATAAAGAATAAAGAATATATAACATATATTTTATTTGTACCATCATCAACAGTGGACCATCTCATATAATATGTTTTCAGAGGGCTCAATGGGCAGTGTGTACCTGACAGTGCACACATGCTGTTTGGCAGATTATTGCACTGCTCACTCCTGCTTTTCAACAAACAAACCACCACAACAGAAATGGTAAACAGACATTATTAAGTAGGAATATAACAGGTCCAGAAGCACATTGCACTAACACTGGGGCCGGGTGCTGGTGGAGAGCAGCTAGCTACAAAAGTGCAAGACAAAACCAGAAAGTCAGCACTCCAGATGAATAAATGCCAAGAAAAAATTTCCACTGCTCGTGTGAATTTATTGATGGCAAAACAAGCCACACACAAATGACCCCAGTGCATCAGTGGTTAGGCCTTCATTGGGGGGGCACCTAATGAAGGCCTAACTGCCAAAAAGCAAGGGTCATTTGTGTGTCTTTGTTTTGCCATCAATCATATTGTACTAGCAGTGAACATTTTTGTTGCCATTTATTTGTCTGAGTGTTGGTTTTTCTGGTTTTGTCTTTACTTTGTAGCTAGTTGTTTCCACCAGTACTAGTCTCAGTAGTTACAAGAGCTGCAAGCTTCTCTGACTCCAAAGAGAGTCTCATTTACCAATGTCTGTTTGCCAAGAAATATTTTAGATGCCCTCAGTAATGTTTCATTCATGTTGTGGTTTATTTGTTGAAACGCAGGAGTGAGCAGTGAAATAATCTGCTAAACAGCATGTGTGCACTGTCAGGTTGCCACTGCCCACTGAGCGCCATGAAAACATATTATATGAGTTGGCCCACTGTTGATGATGGTACAAATAAAATATATGTTATATATTCTTTATTCTTTATACCATCAAAAGTGGAACAAGTCAGGCTATCAATATATGGTTTCATGGGGCTGGGCAGTGTGCACCTGATAGTGCAGTGCACACATGTTGTTTAGCAGATTATTGCACTGCTCACTCCTCCTTTTCAACAGACAAACCACCCCAACAAAAAGGAAACATTACTGAGCCACAAAAAATAGGTAAACAGACATTATTAAGTAGGAATATAACAAGGCTGCCAGAAGCACGCTGCACTAACACTGTGGATGGGTGCTGGTACAGAGCAGCTAGCTCCAAAAGTGCAAGACAAAACCAGAAAGACAGCACTCTAGATGAATACATGCCAAGAAAAAATGTTCACTGCTAGTGAAAATTTACTGATGGCAAAACAAGCCACACATGTGTCGGTCCAGTGGCGGTGAGGGTTGAGGCACTGGACACCACACCTCACACCATGCCAGTGACCCAGGTTCAGAAATGAGCCCAGGCCATCAGGATCAGCAGGGGAGGGAGAGAACTGAGCATCCGGAGGACAGCTCTCCTCCCCCAGGAGGGAGGGAGGGCCCTGCTTGGTGCTTGACTGGCCTCTGGTAGAAGTCGGAGGCATGGCAAGTGTAGAGCTCACTTCTAGGGGATGGGGAGTGCTGACATCAGCAGTGACACCATGACATCTGGGTACATGCCACTCCCCCAAAAGAAAAAGGGAAAATGGTCTCCAGGCTCCGGGAAGACAGCGCACCGGAGCAGACACCTAATTTCTCGGACCTGTCTGGCCATCCGGTTCCTGATGAAGCCAGAATTGTTCAGGGTGTAGGAGCCCCACCTCATTCCCACATGGCGGGAAGAACTGCAGCTCCATGGGGTGAACCGGAGGACTCAGGTAAGGTGGCAGAAGTGAGGGCTCCCGACGGTGCGGAGCCTAGAGAGATGGGGGTGGATAAGAAGAGATTTCAAAAGAAAAGTCAAGACATAAATGCCCTCATGTTCGGCGGTTAGGCCTTTATTAGGGGACCCACTAATGAAGGCCTAACGACTGAAGCACAAAGGTCATTTGTGCCTTGCTTTGTCATAAATACATTTGCACTAGCAGTGGCCTTTTTTTTCTGGCATTTATTCATCTGGAGTGCTGGCTTTCTGGTTTTGAGTAGGAATATAATGAGGGCAAGGACATCACTTTTGTGCTTTATTTTATTCCAGCTGTTTTGGGGCATAGTTCTTACCATTTTGGGGAGGAAAACAAGGTTATGAGAAAGAAAGATGGAACACACACTTAACAGTATTATACACATAATGGTGCACAATGGGGCGGGGGACTAACAACAACAAAAATGGATAGTGTCCTGTGTCAGATCAGATGACCTAATGGTATGCAAGAAATGCCAGAAAGAAGTAAGGAGGGCTGGGGGACAAGGTATACTGGGATGCACTGGGAGCCATCACATTAAAATGAAGTCAAAAAATGGCTGTACAAAGGAGGGGAACTAAAACATTGAAGGGTATGCACCAGAATGAAGCCAGACAAAGAGACACTAAAGGACATTACATATAAACACAAGGAAGGGGGGGCATGATAGAAACTATCAGGTACCGAAAGGGAATGAACAATAGGGTAGCCTCATCCATAAAAGGAGATGTGCATGAAGAAGGGACCAAAACTTGAAGGGGGGGGGACAGATCAGGGGCAACATTGGGAACTATTTTTTCGCACAGAGGGTGGTGAGTGCAAGGACAAACTAAACTAATAATCAATGTTGTGATGGGACAGTAGCAGCTGAAGCATCCCCATAATCTTTAGTTGGTGCCCCTCAATTCACTCCAACTGCTGCTCAACGTTGTCCAGCCAGTAGTTAGCAGCCTCCAACTCACTCCACAGCAGGCCCAAATTGGCCTGTGTGGCAGGCAGTTGGAAAGGGTTGCCACTATGCCCTGGAAGTGCTGCAGGTTGTGGTGGTGGAGCAGCCGGTTCATCTATGGCCCTCCCCCGCTTCACATCACCTCGTGCAGGTGGACGCCATGCTGCCCCCATTCCCCAGCAGGTGCATTACTGCCCTGTTCTGCAACCTTGGCTTCCCAATCCACACAGTGATGATTGTACAGGTGGGTGCACTGACCCCCTGTGCCAAGGTGACTTCCTTTGGGGCCATGGCGCACCTTCACACCACACAAATTACATTTTTTTTTTTAGAATTCAAACTTTATTAGTACATTTTCCACAATAAAAGGCAGTTAAAATGAAAATGAGATGTAAATACAGCCACTTATAAAGACATGCCTGCCTAACCCTCCCGTCCATCCCCTTACAGCAGTAACAAATCCATGTATCCCCTAAATACTAAGCTCATTACCTGAGAACCAGCGGGGCATTTTAGACTGTGACATTCCCCCTGGACTAGGGGGGAACCTGGTGGCTCACCCAAGGAAACCCATTTGGAAGGGGATGGAACCACACATCATTAGGGCCGGCATCTTTGGGAGGGTGGTGGGGTGCACAGGGTGTGGAGCAGCCATGATACTGGACTGGGCTTGGAAGTTCGGTGGTTGCCCAGTGTGCTACCAGCTGGCACAGCTTAGGGAGGAGGTTGCGGGGATTAGGAGAAAGCTGGGGAAAGAGGGGTGGTATGGTTGGGGAAGGGGGCTGGGAATCTCCCACGGGGTTGCACCAAGCACTGGGGGTGGGGGCATAGGGAAAGGAGTGCAGGAGAATACTCAGGGGTCACATAGGGACCCTGGCAGAGTAGGTCCAAAAGGACACTACCAAGGAAGCAGGCAGGTAACTGGGGACCCTCACAAAGGAGGGACGGAGGGACAACATTCTCAGGAAAGTAGGCAGATGGCCAGGGCTGGACAGAAGGAAGCAAGACGGGGAGGTGGATCAGACCTTACACTTAATAACCGCTTCAATTCTCTTCTGCTCGAGGATGAGGGGGGTGATGTAGCCATGACAGGGGTGGTTAGAGACGGAAAGGGAGTGGGGGGCAGGAGGCAGGGGCCAGATAGCAGGAAGAACAGGGGGGGACCTGGAATGCAGGAAAATGGGGGGAGCAGTGAATCAGAGCAGGAGGGGCAGGGGGAAGAGGGAGGAAAGCGCAAGGAGAAGGACCAGTTGGGAGGAAAGATAAAGGAGAAGGACCAGAAGTACAAGGAGGATTCAGTAAAGGGAGCTGAGGGTTTAGGCCAGGGGAGCACGACGAGCAAGGAGGAACTAAATGGAGACAGGAAGGAAGGGAGGATGAGCCAGGCTAGTTTAGCAGATGGGGGAGAAGGACCAGTTGCGAGCAGTGAGGGGGGAATTAGCAAGGTATAGAAGGATACTCAGGAGGAGGAGAGGCATAGGATTGGAGGGGATGGGGTGGCCATGGTAAATAAGGAGGGGGTGGCATGTGGCACCCAGATAGGGGGAGGAAGAAGGAGCCGGCTGGGTGGAGGGGCCAGTAGAAAGGATGAGGGACATGGAAGGGGGGGAAATGGAGGAAAAGGAGCGGTCAGAGTGCTCCTGTTGGGGGATTCTATGATGAGGGGTATCAAATGGGATAGGGAGGGAGAAGCCTGGCCAGTTAGAACAAGATGCTTCCCTGGACTAACGGTGCACAGGGCTAAGCACGAGGTATATCAGCTGGCAAAGGATTGTGGGGTTCCCAGACATACTTGGTCCACCTGGGTACAAATGACATTGAGGGAAATAGCGAGCTAGAGATACAGGCAAGATTTAGGAGTCTCACAGGTCTGTCATGACATAGGGATGCACAGTTTCCTCTCAGAAATCCTGCCAGTGCCAAGGGCTAGTGGGGAACACAAAAGGAAGATTAGGAGATAAACCAGTGGCTCAGGGAGTGGTGTGAGGCCAGAGGGTATGGGTTGATGGGGGATTAGGAGACCTGGGAGGATAAGGAGCTGTATACAGCGATAGACTCCATCTCAATTTGGAGGAGGGAACCTAGTTGAAAATAGAGGGGTTCATTGGTGAAAAGTGGGGTTTAAACTTGTGAAGGGGGGCGGATGGGAAAAAGGCTGTCAAGGGGTGCCGATAAGGAGGGACTCTGTCTCCACCCCCTGGGGACCAGGAGGATTTCAGAAAAGGCCCGACTGGCAAAGTGCAGACCAGGGAAACAGAATCCCATGGGAACATGAGCAGGGAAATGGAACTATAGGGAAAGGGTGAAAGGTAGTCCTGTAAATGCCAGGAGCTTGGGCACAAATGCCTGAGCTCCATGCGATGCTAACTGAGGAGCAGTGAATGTGGCAGCGGTCACTGAGACTTGGCCACTGCAGGACATGACTGGGACCTGAACCTGGAGGGTTACACTATGTTCAGGAAGGACAGGGGGGAGGGAAGGGGAGGAGGGGTAGCAATGATAGTCAAAAACTGCATTGGCATAGGGGGAGTAGAGGAGGCAGAGGGAACCGTGGAGGCGATTTGGGTCACCTTGATAACAAGGGGGGGGCAAGAGAGTAAAAATAGGAGTGGTGTATAGACCCCCTGCCCTGGCGGAGGAGCTGGAGGACAGTCTGGTGGCAGATGTTGGGAGACACTGCAGACTGGGCAGAGGAACGGTGGTGGTGTTGGGGGACTTAAACATGCCAGGAACAGACTGGGAGACTATGACATCCTCTGTGACCAGGGAACAGAGGTTGATGGATGTCTTTCAAGACGCATTCCTAACTCAGCAGGTGAGGGAACCGACCAGGGAGGCGCAGGTACTGGATGTGGTCCTGGCAGACAGTGACCAGATTGGGGGCCTGGAGGTAAGGGACCCATTGGCGGGGAGTGACCATGCCACGATCTGGTTCTGCCTGGACCTAGGAAGGGTAGAAGGCTGCACAAAGATGGAAGTAAATCGACTTCAGGGGGGCTACGGATTTAAGGAAATGGGAAGGATCCTTGGCGAGCATTTGGATGGATTGGGTCAGACATGGACGCCTGAGAGCAGGTGGAAATCATCAGAGAGGGGTGCAGGATGCTACCAGCACCTGTGCAAAGAAAAGATGAAAATGCAGTGAGCCCAAAACCCTGCTGGTGGATCAGGGAGGTCCAGGAGGTGGTGCAGGGAAAGAAGGCAGCCTATAAGCAATTCAAGTGCTCAAGGAGTGAGGGATGGGGAGTATGAGCTGATGGCTGAAGGGCCACTAGGGTGGTGAGGGCGGCCTAAGGCAAGAAAGGAGCAGAACCTGGCCAGGGAAATTAGGAGAGGGAACAAGGGGTTCTTTAGATACATTGGGGAAAAACGAAGGGTGAAGGGGCAGATTAGCAGGATTAAATCAGGAGAGATGGGCACAAGACCCGGGGGAGCAGGCTGAGGTACTAAATGAGTACTTCACCTCAGTTTTCACCAAGGAAAATGGGGGTGCTGCATCATACATGGGAGGAGACAGAGATACTGAGGAGGGGGGGGACCCTTACCGATCGGCGAGGTCTGGGGAGAGGGGGAGGCATCACTGGCAGGTGGGGAGGGCTACAGGGAGTAGAGGTACCGGAAGTGGAAATCTACAGCAGAGAGAGTGAGGGAGCCCTCAGCCCCCTTAAGATGGGAGAAAGCACCGGGCCGGATAAATTACATCCCAGAGTGCTGAAGGAACTTGTGGATGTCCTGGCGAAACCCCTGGATGAACTTTTCACCATCTCTCTGAGGACATGGTGGGGTGCCCCAAGACTGGAAGGTGGCGCATATAGTGTCTATCCACAAGGGGGGATCAAGGGAGGTGGCAGGGAACTACAGGCCTGTCAGCCTGACATCGGTGGTGGGCAAGGTGATGGAGGCATTGTCAAGGGAGAGGCTAGGGGGGGACCTGGATAAGTCAGGGTGCCTGGACGATAGACAGCATGGATTCATCCCAGGGAAATCATGTCAGACAAACCTGGTGGAGTTATATGACTGGATGACTAGTGCCTTGGACCTGGGTAGATCAGTGGACGTCCTCTTTCTAGACTTCAGCAAGGCATTTGACTCTGTTCCTCATGTGGGCCTGTTGGATAAGCTGGAAGAAATTGGGGTGGGGAACCAGATGATCAGATGGATAGGCAATTGGCTCCAGGACCGGACCCAGAGGGTCGTAGTTGGCAGGATAGTCTCATCCCCAAGGAGGGTCATTAGTGGGGTCCCAGAGGGATCAGTCCTTGGGCCCCTTCTGTTCAACGCCTATGTCTCTGACATAAGGACAGGAATCAGGAGTGAGATGAGTCTCTTTGCGGATGACTCGAAACTGGGGGTGGTGGTGGATGGGGAGGAGGGAGGGTGGCCCTACAGGGGACCTGGAGGCTCTGGAAAGATGGTCTAGAAAGTAGAAGCTGAGGTTCAATGCAGGGAAATGCAAGGTACTCCACCTGGGGGCCAGAAACCCAGGCCAAGTGTACACCCTGGGGGGGGGAATGCTACAAGTCTTGATGGCTGAGAGGGACCTGGGGGTGGTGGTGGATGTCAAGATGAACAACTCTGAGACTTGTAGGAGGGCAGCAGCCAAGGACAGCAGGATGCTGGGATGCATCGCTAGGGGGATCATCTCCAGAAGGAGGGAAGTGATACTCCCTCTGTATAACTGCTTGGTGAGGCCGCACCTTGAGTACTGCATGCAGTTTTGGAGGCCACACTTAAAGAGGGACATTAACCTCCTGGAGAGGGTCCAGAGGAGGGCAACCAAAATGATTTGGGGTTTGTGGGACAGGACCTATGAGGAGAGGCTCGAAGAGCTAAATATGTACACATTGGAAGAGAGAAGGGACCGGGGAGACATGATAGAGGTCTTCAGGTACATGAAGAGGGTAACTAGGGGAGGAACAGTCAGGGTGCTTCGAAGGAAGGAGGAGGGGGCCACTAGAGGGCATGGGTGGAAGCTGGAGGGGGGAAGATTCAGGGGAGAAAGGAGGAGGTGCTACTTCACTGAGAGGGTGGTGGAGCCATGGAATGCACTGCCTAGGGGGCTGGTGGAGGCAGAGACAGTGGAGGGGTTCAAGAGGGAGTGGGACAGGTACAGGGGAAGGGTTCTGGAAGCAAAATCCAATGCAGCAAGAATATCCGGAACTGGGAAGGGAGAAGCCAGAGAAGGCGAGGGGGACAGCAAGGTCAGCACCCACGGTGGGGGCTGACCAAACGAGCAGACACGAAAGACTCTTAGGCCTATTCTGCTGGCATTTTAGTATGTTAGTATGTTAGTATGATTAAGACCGAGCCCCTAAAATTAGAGAGTGAAGGGGATCCCATATTTTGGTATATGCTGCCAATCTATTGTGAAGACTGGCAATCGCTTTTTCTGTACATAGATTGGCAAGAATTTTGTTCACCCATTCTTGAAAGGATGGGGTGGACTTGTCTTTCTAGTGACATAAAATAAGCTTCTTGACAGATAAGGCAATCACAGAAATACGAAACCTTCTTACTTTAACTCTAATAGAAGACAGGTCCCCTAAAAGGCAAATAACAGGAGTAAAATACTCCTGAAGGCCCAGTAAAGGATCCAGGGAAGTCTTGATTGAATCCCATAAAAGGGAAATTTTGGGACAGGACCAGAACATGTGAAGAAGTGTTCCTTCTTCCCGTGAACACTTAGTACATATATTGGAGTTCAAGAGACCCCATTTCTTTAATTTTACCGGGGTGCAATACATGTTATGTAATATATGATATTGCAGGAGACGCAACCTGTCTTGAGAAACATATTTATGACAGGATCTCCATAGGGATTGCCAATCTAGATGATACTGAGGAAGGATAGAGTTCCAGAATCTCGTGGGTCCAAAAGATTCCCCATATCTTTTATAGAACAAGACCTGATATAATTTAGATACGACACCTGAAGATCCAAGAAGTGAAGAAACCTCAGGTATCAGGGCTGTGACAGTCTGGGATGGGGGGTACTGCCAAAAACTATTGTAAGTAAGTGCCTTAACTGTACAACTTTGAAGTGAGAGGGAGCCAGAATAAGAAATTTCCTTATAATATCTCCTATTGACAACCATTGCCCCCTTCATCCACAAAAGAGAGCACTTTCCCATCCCCCAATTGGGACAACCATTTAAGGGGAATCTGCTTCTTGTTAATGGTGAAAGATGGGGAATTCCGGATAGATTGGGCCAAAACCAACTGAGAGGTATAGTGCAAAAATGAGCATAATTGTGCATATACCTTTAATGAGGTAACTACTATAAGGCATTCCTCAGCCATACGCACCTGGGAGTTTTTAAGATAGAATAAGGTTAAAGGGTCCAGATTCTTAGACCTAATTACATCCAATTCAATCCTAAGCCAAGCCGGCTGTTCTTTTTCCAGGCCGGGAGATACTCATCTCAAACATTTTGCTAAATGGCTGGCCCAATAATATATAGCCAGATGGGGAATCTGCAAACCCCCCACAAGTTTTGGAGCTGCCAATTTATAATAGGCCAATCGAGGTTACTTATCGGCCCAAATAAATCTAGTAAATATGCCATGTAACTTTTTAAACCAGAGTAGAGGGATAAAAGTATTGAGAAGAGATAAAGGGTGAAAAATTCTAAGGAATATATTCATCTTAATTATGTTGATCCGGCCCCATAGTGAAATGGGAAGTTTGGACCACCTATCAAGGTTGTGAATTAGAAGCTGTGAGAGAGATTCGAGATTTTCCTTAAACCATGACAAATTACATTTTACTACACTACTGACCCCAGGCCATGTAGTAAAGAACTCCCACACTTATGAGATGCGGGGAGGACGAGGCACAGGCAGGGAGGGGCCCAGGTATTGTTGGAGCCAGGGGCTGCTGCTGCAGAATTGGGGCCAGGGTTGCAGAAACCTGCTGCGACTGCTGTGGCTTCTCCTCCCTGACTTCCTTCTTCTGCTGAGCCACTGGCACAAGGGCCATAGCAGGTGTTGGCACTGGGGGGGGCACTGGTAGGTGCCACAGGAGGTGGTGCTTCCATGGCACCAAGTCCACTGTCTCTTACTTTGGGGGGGGGGAGACACTCAAGATGGTGTTCTGGTCCAAACGCAGTCTGCTACCACGGGTGCATACACCAACTCAATCTCCTCCGCTACGTCTCCGAAAACCATCTAGTCTCTCTCCCCCTTCATTCTGGTCTCTCTCTCTCTCTCTCTCTTGCTCTCTGTCACACACACACACACAAAAACAATTAACAAATACTAAACTGAAATACTGCCCAGACAGAAATCCAGACAACAAATAGGCAAAAATAATCAGCGAATTAGCAAAAAAATTTAAAGGTTTATGGTAGTGTTATACTACTTCATACAGATTTTCCTTTCTGACTCTAAGCAGCACAACCTCTTTCTCCTACTACAAGGTGAACGTGAAATTCTCTTTTAAGCATGACTCACTTCCTGCCTGCCTGCCTGAAGCATGTGACCTACACTGTGCAAGCCATGTGATGCGTGTGGGCTGCCTATGAATTCTCACTCTGCCTTAAAGCAATGTAAGGTGGACTGAGCAACATGGAGCCATAATTACAACGCAAAATGGGGAAATAATGGTTTTAAATGGTCACTTTGTGTTGGAGGATGGTAACGCGAAGTGGGCTACTTCACGTCCACTTCGCAGGAGGAATTTAACTTCACTGCATCTCCCGTGCTAACTCCTATACAAACTAAGTGAGAAAAAAAAAATATATATATATAACATATACATTATGGTACAAGATAGAAAAGGAGAAAAAATATATATACAGCATATTTACATTACTGCAACATGACCACAGTGAGGTGTGCAAATAAATATACATACAGAATGGATCAATCAGACTCTCGGGTTTTACATTAGAAGGCAAACCAACACTTGAGCATGCTAAAAAGCAATGGATCATGAAAGGTACACGGTTGTTAACATAAGTAAGCACAGGTAGTAAGCAATTGCAGAGAACAGTCTTAATTAAAGCAGAATTAAATAGTCGTTTTACACTATTTGCCTATAATTTAGTTTTTTGCCCATGCAGACCTATTTAAGAGAGCACCCACCATCTTGTTCGGTTGGCCATGCCCCCGAGTGAGCTATCTTAATCTAAAAAACATGTTTAAATCATAGACATTCATGACTAATACCTGAAATAGTTTAAAATGTTATTTTATCAGAACCACTTTTTTTCATTTATCACATTGAAAATGGATTTAGTTCTCCAAATTAGCCTCCCTTAACTGTTTTTCCCAGGCATTTGTGCATGTTCATTCCCAATGAAAAATCTTGTCCATGAATCATGGACAAATCATGGATGGAGTTAACATGGACAAAGATCAAGGACAGAGCAGGGATGATCATGGATATCCATAAACAACTTTGTCCATGAAACATGGACAACTAGTGAGTAGGGTTGTCCCCAACTGCAGCTATAACCTTGAATGATCTAGTGTATAGGCACCATGCACGGACCTGGGGAACTTAGCAAACACCTGGATAATGCATCCTGTAGTGTCACGCACCACCAGCATTTTAATGCTATGGAAAGCCTTCCTATTGCAGTGTATATATTCTCCTGCTCTGATGGTGTGATGTTGTCCAAATGGCTACAGACTGTGGTACCTACTGTTATACAACAGGCATCTCAGCAACAACAAAGAACCTGTATTTGAGATCCTCAGTTTGTCCTCAGTATTTAGGAAGTTCCTCTAGTCCTACAGTACATGTGTGCTAGTAGTACATATATGACTTGTCACAGGCATCTAGAGGTAGATGACTGGCTCAACCTAGTAACAGCTCCTGTGATGATCCTGTGCCATAATATGCCAGGGCTGTAAGCACCTTGGTACATGCATTTAAGCCATGGCATGGCACAGTCAAATCTGAATTGGTTTATGCTGTTCCCCACTGTATCCATTCCAAACACAATCATGGGATGCACCACAGCACTCCCAGAGCCAAAAGCAAGGGCTGTGCGAGTCGACAAATTTGGCATGACGGGCCAATTTCGAGCTGGAATGTGTTGAACCCCTCCTGGGTGAATACTGTATCATAATCCAACAATTCTGCATGTTTTGCAGGGCAGGCAAAGGTGTGAGGTAACCCAGAGGCTGGTATAAACATCTATCCCCCCCCCCTTCCATTATTAGTGCTTTGTGACATGTCAGAGTGTGCATAGAGAACAATATCCATATAGACTGTATATACAGTATACATCTATAGTTATCTTATTTATTGTTAATGTATATAGTTCAAAAGTTTTACCACGAAAGACATACTGAGCTGATAACAGCTCATTTCCAGATGTGTCCTGCGGGAAGGGGAGGAACTTAATAATACAAAGGTGAAAGAATAAAAGGCACATTAACAGATAAGCATTGACAATAGTTAAATGGCAATCCAGTTACCTGGTTAGCATCATCAATTTACTTGCTCAGTTAGCAATGGACATTTCTTAATGTTTCCCTTCCTGCCTTGTACAATTTATGTGGACTGGATCCAAGGAACTTATAGCAAGATATTGTCTGTGAAGAGATGGTCCCATAGAAACACAGAATTTCTCAGCAGAAAAGGACCACTGGCAAACCCAGTCTGCCCAAGTGCTCCCTGCCTATTCTACATCCGCAGATCTTATGTGGTCTTCAGTGACCCTCCTCTCCCTGCTTCTATTTTGATATACTCCTATGTTTATCCCATGCATGCTTGAAGCCCCACACCATTCTAGTATCCACCACTTCTGCTGGCAGTCTGTTTCAGGCATCTACCACCCTTTCAGCGAATAAATATTTCCTTAATCTCTCCTAATGCCCCTCCCCAGCTTCATTGCATGCCCCCTGATCCTGGTGCTGATCTTCATTTGAAAGAAGCTCCCCCAACACCCTGTTCACTGCTGTGAGATACTTGTAGGTCTTGATCTTGCCAACTCTCACTCTCCTCTCTTCCAGAGTGTACATGTTAAGATCCCTCAGTCTCTTCTGACAGGGTTTCCCTTGCAAGGGTTAATGCTACTTAAAACTATATCAAAAATGGCAAATTTCTTGCACAGGCAGCAAATTTTGCCATTTTGCAGGAGAAATTTCATGCTCTGTGGGCAAAATTTTGCTTTTCACACCTGCAAAATATTTCACAAAATTCGCAAATTCTGCAAAATATTTCATGTGGCAAAATGTGTTAATTTGGCCCAACACAACACTATTCTACACTTAGCACTGGGGTTGTTATGCCCTAGGGGTATGATTTTGAACTTTTTGGCATTGAACTCCAACTGCCATATCTTTGACTCCTCCTCAAGTTTCCATAGACCGCTATGCATTTTCCCAACCTCCTTTTGAGTATTTACACTATTGCAGATGCTGCTGTCATTTGCAAAAAGGCATACATTCCCCTCCAGTTCTTCTGTAATGTCCCTTATGAAAATACTGAAAAGGATTGGTTCCAGTACCAAACCCTGTGGTACACCATTGGTCACTCTTCAATCCTTAGAGTGAGTGCCATTAACATCCACCTACTGTCTCCAATAAGTTAACCATTTCTAATCCAGTTTACCAGTATGGATCCTACACATAAGCAGGTCAGCTTCCTGTATGGTACAGTGTCAAAGGCCTAGTCAAAGTCCAGATAGGCAATGCCCACTGCCCTCCCTTGATCTATTTCTCTGGTCATCCAGTCAAAGAAATCTATCATTTTAGTTTTGCATGACCTTCCCCCATGAATCCATGCTGCCCGTGGTCCTGCAATCCATTGGGTTCTAGATGTTCAATCAGTCTTCCTTTCAGTAGGGTTTCTGTTAATTTCCCCAGCCATGAAGTTGGACTGACTATGACTGCTTACCTCCTCCCTGGTGCAGTTCTTATGTAGAGGGACCACACTAGCTCTTCTCCAGTCCTCTTGAACCACACCTGTTTCCAGTGAGCCATTGAACAAGGTTATCAGCTGGGCAGCCAGCACCTCCCTGAGATCTACCGTGGGGTGTATCCCATCTGATCCCATAACCTTATCCACCTTCAGGTTTGTGAGTCATTTCAGGACACCTTCCTCTGAAATGAACTTGTGTCCAACTCCCCCTCCCCCCTCTTCTTGCTTCGCTCTGGTGCTCCAACCCCTCCTCCCTCTACTGTGAAGACTGCACTGAAGTAGCTATTTAAGATGTCTGCTTTTCCTTGGTCCTCTTCTTCACAGTCTCCTCCTTCTGCCTTTCTAGTCCTCACTTACATATCAAAACAAGGTGTATCCCCTTTAGCCACCCTTCTAGCAATCCTTTCTTCTGTCTGCACCTTTTGCTACTCCAATCTCCATACCTGCTTCCTTCTGCCATGCTTGGTACACCTCCCAATCCTCCTCCCTCTACTTTTCTTTGTATCTCTTGAATGCCACCCTTTTTTGTTTCACCAATTCTTTACAGAACCATAACGGTTTCCTGTTTCTTCTGCTTTTCCTTACCTCTTTCACGTAGAGGCTTGTTGCCCCAATTATACCCTCCCATATTCTCCCCCACTTTGCCTCTACTCCTCCTTGGCAAACCCTCCCCCCAAGGCAGTTTCTGAGGCAGTCTTCTATTTCTTTAAAATCCACCCTCCTGAAGCCCACACCCTTGTCCACCTGTGACTCACCTCTGCTCCTTTGTTTAGTTCAACCACACTGTACAGTGATCACTGGTATGTCCTTGTGATGTCTGCAGTTCTGTCAAATAAAATGTATTTGCAACACTGCACAGTTGGAGAGCACTATGGAGGAGCCCTTTCAGCACTCAGCTTTAATGACTATATGCTGTTTGGATTATGATACACCTCTTCATTGAATAGCCTTTTATGTAGTATTTTAATTTTTCTGAACTTTTAAAAAACTATTGCACTTGGAGGTTCTTATATTTGTATTGTACCTAGATATAACCTGGAGTCAGGAGAGAAGGAAAGTGGGCAGTGGAAACTTACAGTAAGGAGCCTAATGAACCCTTAAAAAGCCTTGTGAAGGAGCATGATTACACTCTAAAAAAATGGAGTGTTATTTTTTTTTTACACTGTAAATGTGTAAATCACTGTGTATCACAGTGTGTGCAACAGTAACTCACAATTGTGTCATATTTATGAAAACCGTGATTTATACAATTACAGTGTAAAAACAAGCATTTGTCAATGCCGAATGTTGTCTCGCTGGCATTGGCATTCATAGAGCAGGAGTTAGAGATGCATAATAGGAATGGCAGTGGAGTATGGAACTGACACCAACCCCCCCCAACCTGCAGAGACTGACAGGCGCTGGGGTGTACCTTTGGGTTGTCAGCTATAATGCTCATGCCATTTTACCTCACCCTACCCTGTAGACACTGACAAGTGTTGTGGTGTGCTCTGAGGTCCTTGGGCCTTATACTTACCCCATTCCATGAGGAAATACACTGAGGCGGGTGCAGTATAAGAGAATGGGCCTCACCCTACCCTGTTTACAGTGACAAGTGTCATGGTGTGCTTTGGGGTCTTTGGGCCTTATACTCACCCCATTCCATAAAGAAATATGCTGAGATGGGTGCAGTATAGGAGAATGGGGTGAACTTTAGGGCTGAACAGTCCAAGGCACACCTCAATGCCTGTCACTGGCTGCAGGGTGGGGGTGGGGGTGGAATGGCATGAGCATTACAGCCAATGATCCCAAGTCACACACCAAGTCACACCCCTGACGCCTGGCAGACTGTACAGGGTGGGGTGTTACAGTTGGAAACCCTAACGTTGCAGGAGTTTGTTGGTATTTTCACTCCAAATTTTCAACATAGGCTTTTTGTGACCCCCACCTCATGAAGAATGGCATAATCAGTATGTTGGCTGAAAGATGGTTTTGCACAGTAGCTATGCCATTTGGTGACACAGGGATGAAAACACATTTTGGGCAGGATGTGGAAAATGACAACTGTATTGTTCATGAGGAGGCGTAAAAAAACGACAATGTTGAAAATCTGGAGTGAAAATATGAAAAAGTGGTGTAGTCATGACCATGCATAGAAACTGCACAACACACATCCATAACCCAATTATTTTTGGGATTTTTTAGCCACATTTTCAACATAGGCATTTTGGGACCTCCCCTCATGAACAGTGTTGCTGTGATTTTGTTAATCTGTCCCAAAAGTTGATTTCCCACAGCGACCACGCCATTGTGTGCCACAGGTGTGGAAACACATTTTGGGCAGGCTGTGAAAAATGACAGCTGTACTCTTCATAAGGAGGTGTGAAAAAATGCCAGTGTTGAAAATCTGGCATGAAAATATTGCAAATTTGCGAAGTTACAAGGGTGCATGGAAACTGTGCAACACACACTTGTGACACAGTAATTTTATGGACTTTCATCACCAAATATTCAACATAGGCATATTAGAACCTCTGCTCATGAACAATGCCACCGTCATTTTCTCAAACTGTGCTGAAAACTGATTTTGCACAGCGACCGTGCTATTCTTTGCCGGACATGTGAAAACACATTTCGGCCAGGATATGTAAAATGACAGCTATACTGTTCATAAGGAAGTGTGGAAAAATGCCAATTTAAAAAATCTGGAGTGAAAATATTACAAATTCACGAAGTTATGAGCATGTGTGGAAACAGCGCAACACATGCTCATAAAACAGCCATTTTTGGGATTCTTTTCACCAAATTTGCAACACAGGCTTTTTGAGAGCCCCCCTCTTGAACAGTGGCACTGTCATTTTGTTACTCAGTCCCAAAAGGTGATTCCATGCAGTGACCACAAAATCATCTTTCGGAACAGAATAACACCATGACAGTGATTGAATTCATGAGGAGGGGCCCCAGTAACCCCATATTGAAAATTTGGTGCAAAAATTCCAAAAAATGCCCGAGATATGCACCAAAGTTGAAAAAACTATTTATGCCATTATACAGCTTACCAACATTTATTCAGTTCGTGGTCAGCTTTGAAGAGAGCAGACGTGTTCCCGGTCCACCGAAGATTGTCACGCTGGACTCCGGAGGTAAGTATGGGGTGGGAGGTGTGGTGAGGCAGGGTGCTCACAGGGTGGGTGCAGGGAGCTGGACAGACCACGAGGGACCATTTTCTTCTTTTACAGGTTAAAAAAAAACATTGCAGGACTTTTTTTTTTTTTTTACCGGGGGCATTTGGTAGTCTGGGAT
Source organism: Neoceratodus forsteri (assembly GCA_016271365.2). Lineage (NCBI taxonomy): Eukaryota > Metazoa > Chordata > Ceratodontiformes > Ceratodontidae > Neoceratodus > Neoceratodus forsteri. Next base: position 1,273,519,852 of record CM057453.1, read on the forward strand.
GGGCTCCCAGCATGCCACCTGAGTGTTTGGGGGGGGCTAGCTGATGGAGGATTGGGCACCCCTGTCAGCACATACTGAAGGGGGGGCAAGAGCTGAGGGGGATTAGGCACACCCTCAGCACATAAAAAATGGGGGAGTGCATTATGCCGACAGGGGAGTGGGTCAGGGCATGCCAACTGGGGGATTGGCATTGTGACAGGCAGTGTGCCGCCATGTTTAGGATAATGTTTCACCAGGGAAGGTACATCGGGAGGTGTCACTGCATATGACGAGCTTTGCTCTCATTGCAGCAGACCTTTCCTTAGATGTGCTCACAAATTATGTATTCCTGGTATGGCACCTGCATGCTGGTTTATTGGAGAATGAGGGACGCACCTACTGATGCATGCCCTACATTCGCCTAACAGTGACCGCGCCTCCAAATCTGCTACTAACGCAATATGTTGCCTGGTGCGCAAGTGAGAGCCAACATAATGACACTTCATAAGTATTATTTTTTACACTGTCCATGTATAAATCACTGTTTAACACAGTGTGTGTAATATATTAACTCACAAATGTGTCATATTTATGAAAACAGTGATTTACACACTTACAGTAGAAAAATAACACTTCATTTTGTTGATTAACTGTACCCAGAAATGGTATAGTGCTGTATTACAGTAATTAAAATGTTTTTGCAAGCAGAATTGAGATTTTTCTTTTATTTTACAGTTTTAACAATTTTTCTATACATGTTAAAATATATACTTTTTTAGAGTTGAGCCAGTGTAAGTTCCTTCATGTCAATTTGCATATACTTCCCATGATGCTTTGCTTAAGTGGGTGTGTGCAATTGTGTTTTTCTTTCAAATTTGGCTAAATGGCCAATACCCCTCTAGGGTAATCTTTGTCCCAGGGAATTTGCTCTGCGGTTCTTATCTTTTGTAGTTATTCTCTTCTCCACTATGGGCTCCCCATAACATTAAAAAGTAAGACCCTCAAAGGGGTAGCTAGTTCCCAAGCACATAGTCATGATGCAAATACAGCATATTGGGGAGCTCTAATAAGGACAGAAAAACAGCAAGCAGCAAAGTTGTTCTGGATAAAAAGAATCTTACAATGAGGATAGTCACTAAGCTGAACTCCTTACAGTTTTTAAAATATTTGCCATCCGAACTGGGAAATATGTTTAAAAAACATGGACATTTGGCTAATTAGATGGCTCATGGCTATATTCTAAAACTATACAGAGTTCAGCTTAGAGACTACCTTCATTGTAAAGATCTTCTTGTCCTGAAAAACTTTGCAGCTGGTCATTTTTGTGTAGCTTGTAAAGTTTAAGAAGTTTAGGTTTGTTTGGCACGTATGCAGATGCACTTGCTAACAGTAGACGCTTTTTTTTCTCTCTGAATGAACACTCTAGTAGACATGCCAAACCAATGTAAATATATTGAAAACCATACAAGTGTTACATACACAACCAGTGTCACAATGGTTCACACGTAAAAGACCTTTACAATCAGGTTAGTCACCATGCTGAACACTGTATAGTTTTTAAAATATAGCCATCTCTACTGTTGTGAACTAATTGTAAAGCAGTGCTTGCTGTTGAATCTATGGTCCCTGCTACATCACTGTTACATGAGACAGGATGCATTGTAGGAACAAGGAAAGCAATAAACGTAGCTGAAATGGAGATCTCCAGGGGTCGTAAAACTGCCATAAAGCTAGCAGGCTAATTTAGGAAAACCTTCTAATAGCAGACAGAGGGAAGGACGCACTAGAACTTCGCACACAAATCAAAACACTCTGCACAACATATGTTTTTACAAATTCTGGGTGTACTACTCCTTTAATACATTTCAAATTTCAACACACTTATGTGTTGAAATAACACATTCAATATGGACATTTGAACACATAAATGTGTTAAAAATTCAACATACCAATGTTAGAAAAACCTACACGTGTGTATTGAACAATTTACACACCGATGTATTAAATTTATTTAACACACTACATGTGTTAAACTTAACACTCACTGGCCCCTATGCACTAATGAGTGGAGTGACTACAAGCTGCATATCTTGAATGTGTAGCCACCCTACACCCATTACGCCCCAGCACAGGATGCACCAATGGGGGCATGCAGCACCTACAAACCTGATCCCCTGGCTGTGTGAAGAGCAATGCGCCAGGGTGGGCTGGCACTACATGCCATGCACTAAGGTGCATAGTGCTGGCTGCGAAGGTGCAGAGGAGGACACAGGGTATGACAGGGAGAACCCTGCCATAAGCCCCCTAAACCCCCCATGTATACTACTGTGTACCACCCAGACAGGGCGGTTAGCCTACACTGCCAATGGGACCACTGCTGCTGGACCTCCCCATGGCTGCCAAGCACCACCCAGTACACTTCGGTGTGTGGCATCTGCCTGGTGCCTGCCCCATACTCACATGGGCACTGGCCCATGGCTGCTGCCCTCCTGAATGGCACCGCCGGTCAACACCTGCTCCAGGCCACCCAGGCATGATGTAGGGTACAGTGCCCCCCGCACTGCCAACAGGCTCCCCACCCTGTCTCTGCAACCTGCTCCAGGGCAGCATCATGGGAAGGCTGGTGGCACTGCCCTCCTCTCACCACCACAGCTGCTGGCCTTCCATGGGGTGCACTGCCGATGCGTACCCTGCCACAGAGGTGGTCCACTCTGTGACCTAGTCTAGGCATCTGAATGGATGCCCAGCCAGGTCCACATCCCCACCCCGGCCACCCTGCAGAGTTCTGCGCACTGGGGGGCCACAGACAGGTGGTGGTCGGTTGTGAATACCAGCCAGTGCACACCTGTCCGTGGGTGCACAGCTTTGCAGGCAGGGTATGCACTGATTCTGCATACCTCTGTCCCAATAGTGCACAGGGGCCAGTGTGTTTTCCCTAACCGCACTAACTGCTGTGTTAAAAATTAAGTAATTTGTAGTCAAATTTAACACTTCCTTTCTAAGAGTGAAGATATCATTGCTGAGACCAGGAGAAAGTCTTGGAGTTGGAGAGATGAAAGGATGACTAAGATGTATAAAAGAAGGCGGTGGAAGCCATGGAAGCTGTGGAAGCAGAGAAACTTAAGAGCAGTGGAACATGGAAGCTGTGGAAACTGTGAAGGCTGAGGAATTTAAGAGTAGTGGAACATGGAAACTGTGGAAGCTGAGGAATTTAAGAGTAGTGGAACATAGAAGCTGTGGAAGCTGAGGAATTTAAGAGTAGTGGAACATGGAAACTGTGGAAGCTGAGGAATTTAAGAGTAGTGGAATGCAGAAGCTGTGGAAGCTGAGGCATTTAAGAGTAGTGGAACATGGAAACTGTGGAAGCTGAGGAATTTAAGAGTAGTGGAACATGGAAGCTGTGGAAGCTGAGGAATTTAAGAGTAGTGGAACATGGAAGCTGTGGAAGCTAAGGAACTTAAGAGTAGTGAAGGACAGCAATGAGTAAGACCTGAAGATAGCCCAGAGAGAGAGTGAGAGTGAGAGAAGTAGAGAAGTACAGGAACATGTAAGAGAGACACACGTATATTTTCAGTGCTGAGACACAGAGTTTAAGCGTGTATCTGTCTAGAGCTGATACGATTGGATACAATCAGACACAATTTGGTCCACAAAAAGTAAAGTGACTGGGGACTGTTGTTAATGTGGTGTTAGGGCAGAGTCTTTGTGAGACATAAAAGATGAAAAATTGGGGACTAAGTGCCAGACGTCCTTAGTGAAGTGAAAATTGATTAGTGAACAGTGATTTATATTCTCTGATTTCCTTTTAATGGTAGTGTCTACCTGAAAACTGTGAGTTTATTCCTGAATAGACACAGTTTAAAGGGACATTTCAGCCTTTTGGTCTGCTGAAAAATTATTAGGACTTCATTGAGACTGTTATGGCATTTACTTGTTTAATTTTTTTTTTTTGCAATTTATCAAACTTTATTGAAGTTTCAGAGAAACAACATCCAAATTGAACACCATTAACAGAACAAAAACAAACACCCCCAAGCAAACTAACATCCCCCTGCCTCCCCACCAAATACCCCTCCACCCTCCCCATCCCTCTGGAGCACACCACCAAACACATAACACTCCCAGGAGGAAGAGAGGAAACACATGTGAAAAATACCATTTAGGTATCTGGATAAGAATTTTTGAAAAGAAATCAAATAGGGGAAGCAGCATGTTAAGGCATCTGTATTGGCGCCGAGATGGCCAACAGTGCATACAACGGGTTCCAACAGGATTGAAAACTAAGCTGTCAACCATCCTGATGAGCAATCTACTTCTTCATCTTGAGCGTCATCAGGATTTCCTGGTGCCACTCCTGGTAAGTCAGGATAACACGATCCAACCAGTGTCGGCAGATGATTAACTTTGCCATTATAGAAATCAGGGCCATGTGGACCAGGAGCGGTCCAAACATTTCCACAGGGTAAAAAAAAAAAAAAGAGTCCAGTCCCAACAGGAGGTCAAGGGACTGGCATATAGCAGACCAAAAGGGGGTAACCTTCAGGCAGTCCCAGAGAATATGTTTCAGATGACCATCTGCTACACCACAATGGGAGCAGATGGGGATGCAGGTTTACCCATCTGATGGAGCCTGTCGGTCGTGAAATAGAGGTTATGTACAATTCTAAATTGGAGCAAGTGAAAATGGTCCCACTTGACAAATCTATACAGATGTTTCCAAATACCCTGCCAGACTTAGGCCATTGCCTGAAGATGTAAGGCATGCAGTAGTAACAGACTCCCTCCAAGCTGGCCAGATCCTACGATTGAAAAAACTGATAGAGATCGGACACGGCATGGGGTTGGGCTGCTAGGGAGACAAGTATGGGTAAAGTCTCCAATGACAGGAAGAGCCAGAGTGGAGGGCCCAAGAAGGAAATCAATGCACCCCTAAGCTGCAGACATTTGAACGGATGAAACACTGGGATAGCAAACCTGTTCTGGATTACTGGAAGGGGAGGAAAGGCACCATCATCAGTGACAGACAAGAGCATAGCCATCCGAAGATGGGGGAAAAAAGGAAGGAGGGATTGGACGATGTGCTATCTGTATATTGGGGTTTCCTTAAAGGGGCCCCACTCCCAGCCCATATATGCACAGAGCTGTTGGAGGGCTCGAAGGGACCACCACAGGGGCATACCCCAGAGCTTCTGGGGCGACTGTGAAGGCTTGAGATACAGCAGACTATGAAGCTGGAGGTCCACTTGGTTACATAACCACTGTTCTAGCACCAGCCAGTAGGACTGATAGTCCAGAGCATCAGGAACTGAAGGGGGAGTCCCATAGAAAGACCTTACAACAAAGCACAGTAATATAAGAAAAAATTAGGGAGGTGGAGACCGACCCTCTCCCTAGGTAGGGTAAGCTTGAAGCAAGCCCTGTGTGGTGTCCCTTGTTTTCAGAGGAAAGCCAAGATGGACGAACAGAGTTTGGCAAACCAGGCCTTGGACTGGTAAAGACCTAGAATTCCCAGGGTGTATAAAATATGGAGTAAAACATTCACTTTAACCACATTCACCCTACCCCAAAGAGATAGGTGAAGGTGCATCCATCTCTGAAGATTTCCAGAAATCTCTTTTATTAAGGGGACTAAGTTCTCTCTCTCCAATGCTGTCAGGTTCCAAGTAACCCTGACACCCAGATATGTCAGTGAGACTCCAAGAGAAGACCCAGATCCAAGATCTGGTGGTGGGAAACATGAACATTAAGTGGGAGGACTTTGGTCTTTTCTAGATTGAGTATATAACCCACCACTTCCAAAAATCTGTGAATCTTTGCAAGAGCCACAGGGATGGAGGACTGAGGGTTAAGGAGATGTAGCAACAAATGATCAGCGTAAGCTGAGAACTTGCAACTGATCCCACCCACCTAAATTCCCTCCACCATGGGATTGTTCTGAAGATTATACAAGGGGGTTCTAGGTACAGATTGAATAAGAAGGAAGAAAGGGGGTACCCCTGCCAAGTGCTGTGATGTAAGATAAAGGGGGCCGATAAAATACCATTACAGTGAATCTGCGCTATAGGGTTTGAATACAGGGCACGCACCCAGGTATAAAATCCATCAGGGAAGCCAAACTTTCATAGAGTGGCAAAAAGAAAAGGCCATGAAACCCTGTCAAAAGCCTTTTCTGTGTCGAGTGAGACCAAAGCTGCAGGGACCTTGCCCTTGCCAGACGCAGAAATTAAGTACCATATCTTATGGAGTTGATCTGAAGAGGATAGGCCCACTATGAAGCTGACTTGCGAATTTTTTATCATAACTTTTGGAATTTTGCACCACTTGAGTGTCAGTTGACCCCATGATTTATATTTTAGAACTGGCTGTGGGTGCTGAACATAGTATCTGATACAGTCACAAGTTGTCTCAGAGGGTCTCGGCTGCAGTGAGGTAAAGCTGTTGCATGGTTTAGAGCACAGTTAGTAGTCCTGGAGCCCAATATTCAAATGTTTGCTTGAACGCTGACTGGTGTTTGCTCGTGTAATCTGGGTTTTACTCTGCTGCCAAATATTCAAAAGAGTCAGACATGCCGGCAAACAGAGTTAGCACTCACGCAAACCAAAATGTGTGGGGGTATGCAAATGGAGGGGTAGGGACAGGAATATTGGTGTAAGCCAACATTCAGCAGATTTCTGCCGCAGCAAAGAGTTTAGCTTGATCCTTTTTGCACTGCACCAAAATCTCCTCTTACTCCACTCAATCCTAGTGGTGGCCAGAGGTAATGCAGGCAACTAGCCACTTGGCCGCTGGGGGAGCACACCCACCCCTGTGGTCCATGGCACACCACCCCACCCTCCCGATCACTAGCTCTTAGTTAAAAAAAAAAAACCCTGTTGCTAGTGGTACCCCCCCCTCCCTTTCATTGCCAACCCCTAGTTCAAATAAACCCTCCCTGGTGCTAGTAGTCCCCCCTCCCTCCAATCACCAGTCCGTATTGAAAAATAAACTTTCCCTGATGGTAGAGGTCCCCCTCTCTGATTGCCAGCCCATTATGAAAAAGAAAATCTCCCAGGTGCTAGTGGTCCCCCCTCCCTCTGATTGCCAGCCCATAGTTAAAATAACCCTCCCTGGTGCTAGTGGCCCTCCCAATCACCAGCCCATAGTTAAAAATAACCCTACCTGATGCTTGTGGTCCCCCTCCTTCCCTCCCATCGCAAGACCATAATTAAAAATAACCCTCCCTGGTGCTAGTGATGTCCCCCCCCGGCACCAATCCATGGTACTGGTGGTCACAATCCTGTAAACCCTGGCATTTAGCAGCCCCCCTACCATGGCACTGAACACCCATCCCCCAGTCACCTTTCCAGTACCCTTTGTGCCACAGGTGTACATATGGTGACTGGCACTGCCCTCCTCACACCTCGCTGGCCAGCCGCCGCATGTCCAGGTAGGAGGTGGCCCCCTTGAGAGTGACACCATAGAAGCACAGAAACATAGAAGTTGACGGTAGATAAGGACCGCAAGGCACATCCAGTCTGCCCATTTATTTTCTACCTTATGAATGTGCCATAGGCCTTTACTCTGTCAATGGCCTATCTATTCATGCTTATCTGTATTGCTCCCTTATGCCTATCCCATGCCTGTTTGAAGTCCTGCACTGTATTAATGTCCCCCATTTCCTGAGGTAGGCCATTCCATGCATCCACCACCCTTTCTGTGAAAAAGAACTTCCTCACAGTACCCTTTAATCATCCTCCCTCTAATCTCATGCTGTGTCTTCTTGTCCTGCTATTTTTCTTATATTGAAACATGTTAGACTCTTTCACCTTGTTAATGCCCTTAAGGTTTTGAATGTTTCGATCTTATCACCTCTCTCCCTCCTTTGCTCTAGGGTATATAAATTGAGCTCTGTTAACCTGTCCTCATATGTTTTCTGATGCAGTCCCTGCACATTTTGGTTGCCCTTCTCTGGACTGCCTCCATTATGTTAATGGCTTTGTAAAGGTGTGGCCTCCAGTACTGCATGCAGTACTCCATATGGGGCCTAATCAGTGTCTTGTAAATAGGGATTATTACCTCCCGCTTATGATTTGTGATACCCTTACTAATATACCCCAACATCTCCCTAGCCTTACCTACTACTTTAGTGGTCTGCTTGGATAATTTCAGGTCATCTGTGATGATGATGCCCAAGTCTCTTTCTTCCCTTGTAATTGCCAGCAACTTCTCTCCCAACCTATAGGTGGCTTCAGGGGTTTTCTTCCCTATGTGCATGATTTTGCACTTCTTTGCATTAAACCCCAGTTGTCACTCTCCTGACCATTTTGCCAGTTTATCCACATCTCTTCTCATTCTGCCCACCCCATCTGGATCTTCTACTCTGTTGCAGATCTTGGTGTCATCTGCAAACAGACAAACCTCACCCTCTAGTCCATCTGCAACATCACTGATAAAGATATTGAAGAGGACTGGCCCCAGGACTTATCCCTGAGGTACCCCACTTGTGACTTGCATCTCATCTGGCTGTATACCATTTACCACCACTGTCTGTTTTCTACCCATCAACCAGTTTGCCACCTAGTTGACCAACTTCTGACCCACCCCAAGCCTACCCAGCTTATTAATCAATCTTCTATGTGGAACAGTATCGAAAGCTTTGCTGAAATCAAGGTAGGCGACATCAACTGCTCCCCCTTGGTCCACCACTCTGGTTACCCAGTCAAAGAAATCTATGAGATTAGTTTGACAGGGCCTTCCTGTTGTAAACCCATGCTGTCTTGGATCCTGTGCTCCTATTGATTCCAGGTGTTGCACTATCCGTTCCTTAAGGAGTGCCTCCATAATCTTGCACCACTACTAAGGTAAGACTGACTGGTCTGTAGTTCCCTGCCTCCTCCCTGCTACCACTCTTGTGGAGTGGGATCACATGAGCCCTTCTCCAGTTATCTGGGACCCCTCCTGTGCACAGAGTCTCACTGAACAGTTCTGATACTGGCTCTGCTAGTTCCACTCTTAGCTCCTTTAGTACCCTGGGATGTATGTCGTTCGGTCCCATTGTCTTGTCCACCCTGAGCTTACGAACATACAAACATACAAAGAAGTCAGCAGAAGAAAGCCATTTGTTCTGTCTAGTCTGCTCATATTGCCAGGTCCACAGCTTGAGCTACTGACTCTGTCCCACTTTCCACTCCTCCCATCCTTTCCATTCTCACCACCCATGACCCTTACCTTCCCCCGTTGTCTATCCCAACCTCTATTGAAGCTGCCCACCATCTTCAATGAGACCACCTCTTCAGGCATTGCATGCCAACTGGCCACCACCCTCTCCATGAAGAAGTGCTTCCTGATCTCCCTTCACCCCGCTCCCCCAAGTTTAAGACTGTGTGCCCTCAAGGTATTGTTGCCACTTAGCTTAAAGAGACCCTCCTTTTTCACCCTCTTTATCTCTTTCAAGGTACTTCAAGGTCTCAATCATGTCCTCCCTCTCCCCCTGTTTTCCAAGGAGTACATGTTCAGTGCCCTCTACCTCTCCTCATATGCCTTAACCTGCTGACCTGCAGTCATTTCTGCAACCCTTCTCTGGTCCATTTCCAGCAGTCTAATGTCCTTTTTGAGATGTGGGCACCAGTACTGAACTTCATACTCCAGATGTGGACTTACCAGTGACCTATACAATGGCAGTATGACCTCCTTTCTCCTACTGCTGATACCCCTAGCTATGCATGACAGCATGTTGTTTTCCCTTACCGCTGCCTTCTTGCACTGTATGGAGTGTTTCACGTCATTAGTGATCACTCCCAGGTCCTTCTCCTCCTCTGTTGAAGATACCCATACCCCTACCAGGTGGTACTCCATGCTGGGATTCTTGGCTCCCATGTGCGTAACTTCGCACTTCTTGGCATTGAAGTCAAGCTGCCAGATCCATGACCACCACTCAAGCTTTTACACATCATACCGTAGGTCCTGTATTCCTTCTTCTGAGTACACCCTCTCACAGAGCTTGGCATATTCTGTGAATAGGAACATTATGTCCTTAATGTCATCCCCAATGTCACTGATGAAGACATTGAACGATATCGGTCCTAACACTGAGCCCTGTGGAACCCCACTGGTGACTTCTCTGTTGCTAGATAACTCTCCCCCCACTACCACCCACTGGATTCTGACCCTCAGCCAGTTTTCCACCTATCTGGTCATCTTCTCACCAACCCTGAGATCCACCAACTTCCTGATTAACCTCTTGTGGGGTATAGAGTCAAAGGTGTTGCTGAAATCCAGATAGAGGGTGTCTACCACTTGGCCCCTGTCTACTATCTTAATGACAAAGGGAAAGAAGTTGATCAGATTTGTTTGACACAATCTCCCTCCATAAACCCATGCTGCCTCATATACTGGAAACCATATTCCTCTAGATATACTACCAACCTTTCCTTAAGCATGGTCTCCATGAGCTTGCACATAATTGAGGTCAAACTGAGTGGTCCGTAATTCCTTGGGTCATCCCTGAGGCCGCTTTTGTGGAGGGGCACCACATGTGCCATTCTCCAGTCCTCCAGTACCATGCTTGACTCCATTGAGCTATTGAGCAGGCCCACCAGTAGCACTGCAAGCTCTTCTGCCAGTTTCCTCAGTGCCCTTGGGTCTATGCCATTCAGGCCTGGTGATTTATCAAACTTCACTGCTAGCAGTCCCTCCCTCACTCTATCCTCTTCTATCACTACATCCGTGCTCCCATCCCCCTGCTCCTCTTCTCTCTGGTGAAGATGGAACAGAAGTATTCATTCAGTACGTCTGCTTTCCCCCATTCTCCTCCACCTACTTCTCCCCTTTCTTAAGTCTAATAATACCACCCTTCCTGTCCCTTTTCTTGCTTATATAGCAAAAAAAGGCCTTCTCCCTCTTCTTAATTCCCTCAGCTATCTATAGTTCCTTCTGTGCCTTAGCCCACCTGACTTCTTTTACTTGCCACACTAGCCAACCTTAAGTAATTCTCCCTATCCACCTTACACTTGGTCCTCCTGAATTTCCTATAGGCTAACCTCTTTTCTCTTACAGCCTGGTCAACCCCTAAACTGAACCAGCTGGGTGCTTTCACCCTTGAGTTCTTCACCCTGAGTCTAATGCACTCCTCTGTGGCAAGCAGCATTCCCTCCTTGATGACGGACTACCTTTGATCCGACCCATATCCACTTGTAAGTTTGCCAGATGACTGTTTAGCAGCTCTCCCATCTTTGTAAAGTCCACCTTTCTAAGATTCAGGATTTTGTTCTTAGTCAGGATGCTTTCTCTGCCCATATCCTACTGGAACCACATTGTGTGAGGATTACTTCCAGCCAGAGGCTCCCTGACCTTTATTTTTTGTACATGCTCCCATTCATGAGCAGTAGATCATGGACTGCCTCCTCTCTGGTTGGTCCTATAACCTCCTGAGTCAGGAACTCCCTTTGTGACACTTCCATGATCACCTGACCCTGGCACATGTTGTGAATGGTACACTCCAGTCTGCCTTGGGCAGGTTGAAGTCCCCCACTACTAGCACTTCTCTTCTCCCTGCAGCTTCCAATATTCATGAGCTCAGTTTCTTGTCCCTCTCCTTATCCTAGTTAGGTGGTCTGTAAACCACCCCAACCTCATCTTTCTCTCTGTATTAGACTGTCACTGAACCCATAAAGCCTCCATCTTCCTCCCCTCTGACTCCTCCCTCTTGCAGGTTATACCCTCCCTGATATAGACTGTTACCCCCTTTCTTGCTGTCACATCCCTCCTGTATAGTATATAAGTCAGGACTGAGAGGTCTCAGTCATGGTGTGGCCCAAGTCTCTAATACTGCAGCTATGTCCAACCTCCCTTCTGCTAATAATGCTTGCAGGTCATCCATCTTGTTTCCAAGACTCTGTATATTCAGAGACACCAACTTTCACCTAGAGTCAGACCCTCCTTCCCTCTCTTCCTTTTATCATATTTCTCCCCTCTTGTGTACACCCCCTCACCTCCCCCTGCTAACTGTTTCTCCCTCCCCCATCACCTCCATTCTCCTGATCGCTCCCCACCAGTATGGGGGGTAGGTGTTTTGACCTCCTCCTGGGGTCTTTGGGTCTGCAGACCCACCAGCCCCCCCCCACTTAGTAGTTTAAATTAAGTGAAGTAGTTATGTACCTCCCAAGTTTGTCCCTGAGCACCCTCAAACACTCTACTGAGGTGAATCCTGTCCTGTGAAAAGAGTGCTTTGTTTGTCCAGGTCTCCCCCCAGTCCCCAACACAGATAAACCCATCCTCCCTGCACCACTTCCTTTGTCATTCCAATTTGTGATCGAATGATAATTTAAATGAAGTAAGTAGTGTTTTTAAGAAAAATAGCGAATGCACAGTTTTAAAACTGAATTATTTAATCTTCTTAAGTGTGCTCTTTATTGGTAACCTGATTTGATTTAGATAATCACTTCAGTAGTCTCTCTTTTTCATATTATAGGAACTACAGGTTTTTTTCTGTATTGGAAGGAATAATTGATACCCAGATCTCCAACTTTAGGGAACAGCAGAACCTTGAAAAAACAACTTGACTATTTCTCTACACTCCCTTGTGCTGATTTGAAAATTGACTTTGCCCTGTGCTTGCTCTTATAAGGAAAGGATCAACTAATGAGCATTTAGCACTGCCTCGATAAAGGGATTTTGGTGCCCATTACTGCTATTTCTTTAAGAGATTTAAGAGACTTTGTATCGTGATTGTTTTTACTTTGCAACAAAATGGTGATAACACATAGAATTTCAAAATCTGTACACTCAGAGGTGCACATGGAAGATGATGCTATAGAATCTGGGGACAGTTTGAATGAGTTTTCTAATAATGAAGTAATACTTAAAAAGCAGAGAAAGTGAAGGGCGGGGAATGTTACAGACATGAAGCAATCAAAAATTACTGATGGCTTCATTAATATAAGAAAGGTAATAAAAAACTGTGATTGATGATTTTTTTTACAATAGAGCAATGATGTTTAGTGGAGGGAGAGAGAGTACATGGAAGCAGGTGCACTATGCAGAAAACTATGCAGTGGTTAAACAACAGAGGTTGGTGCACTCACATTCACACAAGTAGCTGAGTCCAAATCTGTGTTCACGTCAGTTCAAACAGTTTTTTTTTCACCATTCCATATGCAAGGTTCAGACAAAATGCAGCAGTGCTTCAGCATGTCATCAAAGCACAGGTCAGGAAGCATTGGAAAAGACAAGAGCAGTTGTAAAATTCGCAACAAGAGTTTTATTATGAATAACAATAACATAAAAAAAAATTGTTCAGTATAACTATTTACAAAGGCAGAATAAACAGAAAACATCCATCTGAGTTTCCCTTCCATCTCTGTACGTGTCTTGCAAGCAATTGCACCTTTGTTTTTATAAGTCCTTGCAACCTCCCTTCTTAACAAGTATCCTGTTTTTTTTTCTAAAATGTTCTTGTAAATATCAGGCATGTGCAGCTAGAACACAGTGTCCCAGAACTGAGGCCCCTTTTCCACAACTTCTGCAAAAGGCCTAAAAATTACATTTCCAGTTAACTTTGTGTCCCGATAGCTTTTTGTAATCATCTCAAACTATAATTATATACATTTCAACAGTAACACTATATAATTTCTAAACAAAGAGATCCAAATATCAGTTACATTTCTACCTAATGATTTGCTTATATTTTTATACCAGCAGATATGCAAGGGAGGAAAAGAGAGAAACAGCAAGGGAAGGTTAAGAGACTGCGAGAGGCAAAGAACTGTAAGACTGTTGGGATGATCAAATCCTATGTCTTATGGAAAAATGTGGTTGCACAACCAGATAGACAAGAGAGAGGAAAGGAAAGAACAGAACAGATCCCTGCATTCAAACTCTCCATGACAACTGGGACAGGGTCCTATTCTACCCTGTCATGCACACACCCCTCCTTAAGAGGGAACAAGTTTTATCAAATAGGTTTCCAAAATGTTCTATTAATTCTCAAACATTAGTTTCTAACTTCCAGTAATTAAGCACATGTGCAGTATCCTTTTTTTCTATAATAGTACAACAAACAGTAAATTTTAAACTCATACATTTGTTTCTCAGCCTTCAGAACCCTCAATTCCTAATCCATATCTTGACAGAAAATCAGCATTGCTATTCTCTGTACCAGATTTGTGTATCACATTGAATTTAAATGGCTGTAGTGCCAGGTACCACCTTGTGATTCTGGAATTTTTATCTTTTGTTTTGTTAAAGGGAAACATTGGAAAAGGCACAGCTTAACCAAGACACTACACAAATTCCTGATTAGTGCTTTCAAACAGTAGCATTTTTTTTAAATTCCTCTAATTACTTTTATTATAATTTTAATGGTGGCTTTCAACTTTCACTTTCTATTGCTGGGAACCACCATTTCAAGAGCAGCAGAGAGCTTCCTGAGCTTGCACTATGCAGATATGTCCTGCCAACCAATAGCAAAGGTCAAACAGACATATTAGCATACAGTGAGCTCAGGAAGCTCACTGCTGCTCATGAAATGGCTGCTGCCAGCAATAAAAAGTGGAAGTTGTTGGTAGCTGTTCTAAATAACTAAATGAATTTGTTACTGTCTGAAAGCACCAATTGAAAGTTTCTGTAGGACCCGAGGAAAGCTGTGTCTTTTCCATTGTTTACCTTTGATTGAACAGAGAGGATTGTGATCTATTGTAAGTACAAAGTCAGTTCCTAACAAATAACACTTAAAGGACTCCATGGCCCACTTTGTTGCTAAACATTCCTTTTCAATGGCAGAGTACCTTTTCTCTCTGTCATGCAACTTTCTACTTATGTACAGAAGAGGATGTTCCTTCCCATCTATATTTTGACCAGGACTGCTCCTAGTCCTATCACTGATGCATCTGTTTGTAACAAAAATGGTTTCTCAGAATCTGGTCTTCTTAAAACAGGGGCTAAACATAATGCAGCCTTAATGGCTTGAAAAGCTTCATCACACTCTGGGGTTCATCTCACATTATTTGGGTATCGTTTTTTTCTTGAGTTCAGTGATGGGAGTAGCTAACTCAGCAAAGCTGGGAAAAAATCTCAGATAATAACCAGCCAGTCCTAAAATTGACCTAACATGCTTCTTTGTTTTAGGGACAGGGATGTTAGCTACAGCTTCTATTTTAGAAAAGTCTGGCTTAACTTTTCCATTTCCCAACACATAGCCTAAATATTTCATTTCCTGCATGTCCAATGCACATTTGGTATGATTAATAGTCAGACCTGCATTTTTGATAGCTTGGACAACTGCTCATAGGTGTTCCAGGTGGCATTTCCAGTCTAGACTGTACATCATGACATCGTCCAGGTACACAGCACAATAACCAGTGTTAGGTGATAAAATTACATCGATGTACCGCTGGAATGTAGCTGGCACACCATGTAAACCAAATGGCATGGTGGTGAACTGATAGAATCCAACAGGAGTGGCAAATGCAGTTTTGTCTCTGGATTCTTTAGCTAAAGGGATTTGTCAGTAACCCTTGTTGAGATCAAGGGTACTGATATAATTTGTACTCCACAGTCTGTCCAGCAAATCATCTATTCTGGGCATAGGATAACTGCCAACTTCTGACACTTGATTAAGTTTCCTAAAATCAAGCCAGATTTTAACACCCTCTTCTTTTTTATTTACAGTTACCATTGGACTTTGCTAAGCACTGCTTGACTCCTCTATGATACCCAATTCTTTCATTTTTTTTATTTCCTTAACCACGTCAGCTCTTAACCACTCTGATAACCTGTATGTCTTTTGTCTAATGGGGTGAGTATTCCCTGGCACTATTACGTGCTCAACCCCTTTTGCTCAACTTGGTACTGTGGTAAAATGTTAAATGTCTTTAGCACATTATGAATTTCCACAGTTTGTTCTGAGGTTAAGGAAATATTCACCTTTACAGCAGCAGCAGCAGTTACAGTTAGCTCCAGTCTATCATAAGTTACATCAATATTTTCTTTATCAGTTTCTGTCAAAACTAGCAAAGCAGCTTTTTGGCATTTTTTCAACCCATTTCTTGAGGAGGTTAGCATGGTACATCTTAGTAGGATTTTTCCTGTCAGAGGTCTCAGTCTCGTAGTTAATGGTTACAGTATGTCTAAGCACTTTATAAGGCCCTTGCCACTTCATTAACAGTTTAATTTTCTGTTGTGGGTAACAGCAGCAAAACCTTTTCACCTGGCTCAAAAACGTTTTCTTTTACCCCATGGTCATAATAGACCTTCTGCTGGTTTGGGGCCTCTTCCTGATTGCTATGGGCAATTTCAACATATTTTGCCAGCTTATTTCTTATGGCACACATATAAGATGTTATAGATTGTTTCTGTGGGATTATCTTCCCACTTTTCTTTTATCACAACCAGTGGCCCTCTTGGCTGCCTACCATACAGTATTTTAAATGGTGAAAACCCTGTTGATGCCTATGGCACTTCTCTGTAAGTAATAAGTAGGTAAGGCAAGTATTGGTCCCAATCTTTCCCTTCCCCTTTTACAAACCTTTTTAACATGTGTTTTAGGGTTTATTTAAAATGCTCAACAAGGCCATCTGTCTGAGGGTAATTGGGGGGAGGTTCTTATGGCAGTGATACCTAATAGTCTGTACAGCTCCTTAAGTAATGCAGCACCAAAATTACTGCCCTGATCAGTAATAATTTCTTTAGGTACGCCCACTTTACTGAGAATTTTTGCAAGCTCTACTGCCACTTTTGAAGCTGTGACAGTATGCATTGGAACTGCTTCTGGGTATCAAGTAGCATAGTCGCATACTACCAGGATAAATCTATTTCCCATTTTAAAAGGCACATATATCAAGGGGTTGGGGCACCAGGGGCACCTTGTCTTCTCTAGTGACTGGGGCTACTTTCTGACACTCAGCACAGGAATTAAAATAGGTACCAACATCTTCATGAATTCCAGGCCAGTAAAATCTATACAGCAATCTGGCAAGGGTGCAATCCCTCCCTCAGTGACCAGCCATAGGACTATCATGTGCTATCTGTAACAACTATGTTCTATATTTCTGTGGTATAACCAGTTGTTCTGTCTGTTCCTGTGTCTGAGGTTTAACCCAAACTCTGTACAGTAACCCATTACATTTTTAAAACATTGGTTCACCCTGTTTTGGTTTCACCCCAAGCTGCTTAAAATAACCCTGTGAGAAACATTGTTAGCTTGTTCTGAAAGAAAATCACAATCTGTGATCAGTTTAGTTTCAGCATTTTCATATGTTAACCCCTTATGTCCATCAGTCATTTGTTGCCACAGTTTCTTCAAGCATCGTCTTTCTTTCCTGGATTTTTAGATCTTGGAGCTGTGCTCAGCCATGTCCAAATCAAAATTGGTGAAAGGAAAAGAGTCCTCACCATCTGAAATGTTCTTTGCCTGAGCTCTTGCCACCACAGCTGCTGAAACATCAGGATTTACTCCCTCTTTGATTAACTCAGTAAATCCTGGAAAGTTATTTCCATTAATCACAGGTACAGGTTGCTTAGGTACTACCCCCACTGTCATTTAGTGTGACACACCCTTAATGGTCAGAGTCACTTGGGTGGTGGGATAGTATCGATTGTCCCCATGGATGCAGATGACACCAGTACCTGGTCCTTTTGAACATTGTTTTCCCAACACTTTAATATGCACTAAGGTCTGTCTGCTTCCCAAATGTATAAGCCCCTTCACAGTCTTATCTCCCACCTTCACATCTGTTAAGTACTTGCCTCAATTTGCCAAGGACAAATCTGCTCCAGTGTCACTCTTCTTATGGCAGTTTCTTGCAATATGACCTGGCTTATTACAGTTATAGCAAATAACATCTTTCGGCACAGATTTGTTACCTCCCACCTGAGTTCTTATCAGACTTGGTGTTTAAATGAGAAAAAGAGTGTCCTAATGGTGCTTGACTGTTACCTCACTGCTGTGGCATCTGTCTGGCCATTTGGTAGTCCTTGGCTAAAGAAACAACCTTTTCCCCACTTTCTGGTCAGTGTTCCTTTACCCAAAGCTGCACATCTGTAGGCAGGATGTTGATGAATTGCTCCATTGAAAATGTGTCGATGATCTGTATGACTGTTTTGCTCTCTAGTTGGAACCATTTTATCAGGAGTTCTCTGAGTCAGGTAAAGGCTTCTCGAAGATTGTCAACTGAGTTGTACTTTGGAGATTCAGATCTCTGCCTGTAGATCTCTCCTGAGATGTCATATCTTTTCAGGATTTCACTTTTCACCAGGTCATAGTTTTGTGACTGTGCAGTGTCTATATTGCTGTAGGCAATTTGGGCTTTCCCTGTCAGGTAGGGTACCAGTCTAATTGTCCATTGCTGCTTTGGTCATTGGCAGGCTGTGGCAACTATTTCAAAAGCTGTCAGGTATGTCTCGATACCATCTGAGGGGCACAAATTTGTAAGTTTAATGCCTTTTAAGTTGCTTGTGTTTTGTTGCTCGTCTGGATCTGTGCCAGATACCCTGCCTTTGATAGCGTTCAAGGCTTCCAGTCATCACTGCTCTTGTCACTGCATCTCTTCTCTCATCTGCTGCTTCTCTTCTCTCCTACGTTTCTCCATCTCTTTTTGTTGTATAGCCCACCATTTGGAAAAGTCCATCAGGCTTTCAGGTTCTGTCACTGCCTGTTCTTTTTCCATAACTTGTTCTGGCTATACAATCTCAGCTTGGACTTCTGTCTGCTAGTTTGGCTGCCATTCTCCTGGTAACCACATCTGGACTAGCTGCTGCAGAATCCATACCTTTCTCTATGCTTCCCTGGTACTAGGTCCAGTACCCAAGCACAAAACTCCTGGTTTAGAGTATGCATGGCATAAATCCCACTTCTGTCACCATCTGTCATTGAGGCACAGATCAGGAAGCATAGGAAAAAATAGGAGCAGTTGTAAAATTTGCAACAAAACTTTTATTATGAATAACAAAATAAAAAAGTAAAATTGTTCAGTATAACTATTTACAAAGGCAGAATAAACAGAGAAGATCCATCTTAGTTTTCCTTCAGTCTGTGTTTGTGCTTTGCAAGCAATTGCAGCTTTGTTTTTATAAGTCCTTGCAACCCCCACTTCTTAACAAGCATCCTGTTTTTTCTAAAATATTCTTGTAAATATCAGGCATGTGCAGCAAGAACACAATGTCTCAGAACTGAGGCCCCTTTTCCACAGCTTCTGCAAAAGGCTTAAAAATTGCATTTCAGGTTTACCCCTTGAGTTCCCAATAGTTTTTTGCAATCATCTCAAACTGTAATTATATACATTACAACAGTGACACTATATAATTTCTAAGCAAAGGGATCCCAATATCAGTTACATTTCCACATAATGATTTGCATAGATTTTTATACCAGCAGATATGCAAGGGAAGAAGAAAAAACAGAAACAGCAAGGGAAGGTTGAGAGACTGTGAGAAGCAAAGAATTGCAAGGCTGTCGGGGTGATCAAATCCTAGGTCTCATGGGAAAATTTGGTTGCATAACCAGACAGACAAGAGAGAGGACAGGAAAGAACAGAACTGATCTCTGCATTCAGACTCTCCATAACAACTCTGACAGGGTCCTGTTCTACCCTGTCACACAGCACTGCTGCTGAGAGGAGCTTAGATTTCACCCTGCCTTCAGGCTTCATCAGAGCTGAAGTGCAAGTGCTACAGGTGTGCTTTTATCCAAATATCTAAGTGAATCAATCGGTGAAAACACCCAAAACATGTTTTAAGGTGCTACATTCCTGCTATTTTGGAGGCATACAAAGTATCAATGTAATTCTTAAGTACATATAGAAATGAAAAGAAAAAAGTTTAGATCAATACATTTTTGTAACAACTTAGGTCCAAATAAACAACATTCAATTGATTCCATTCATTCTTTCTGAATGTATGTTCATTAGTATCTTTGTTCAATTCCCCTCAGAACCACTTAAATAGTGGCTAGAAGTATAAAACTTCATTCCGCTATCCTTACGCAGAAATCCATCTTCTGGGTCCCACCTGCAAATAAGCAAATAGATTGACATCTATAAATGATATATCGATGATATCTTTATGGTCTAAAAGGACACAGAATATGAACTCAAACACTGTTTTATGTCTCGAAGACAGCAACAGCAATCTGCATTTCAAAGCCACTGTAAGATCAGAAACAATTAATTTTCTATATCTGACTATCAGAAAAGAGCTTGATGGTACATTATCTACTGATCTGTACACTAAACCAACAGACAAAAGCAGTTTACTTCATGCCACCAGCTGCCACCTATCCCACATAATTCATAGCCTTCCCAGGGGTCAGTACACAAGACTATGGAGGAATTGTTCTTATTTGGAAAGCTTTGAAAAATGGGCACAGGAACTTACCAACAAACTCATAGCTAGGGAATATGGAGAGACTGTATTAGAAAAGGCAGTTCAGGACATCAAGGAAAAACCTAGGGAATCATTTTTCTTCCCTAAAAAAGGGGGAAAACAGTTAATGCCATGACCTTAGTGACCTCCTATGGAGGATATACTAGGAAACAGTGGACATAGTAAAAACTTACCTAGCAGTAGCAGTACTCAGAAATGTGCCTGAACTGAAAATAATGCTGGAACACCCTTTTAGAGTTGCTTATAGAAGGGGAAGAAATTTCAAGGATAAGCTTGTGCATAGCTAGTAACCTGACCCCAAGATTCATATATGCTACAAAAATGGGGCTCCAAGCCTTGTGGTTTCTGTAATACCTACGGCCATATGGAACAGAAGGAATTCTTTATTAACCCTAGTAATGGTAAAACTGAGACCATTAAAGGCAAAGTAGTCTGTAATACTGAAGCGGTTGTTTGTTTATTGCAATGTTCCCATGGCAGCTTTTGTGCTGGGAGGATCAAGCACAAACTGAGATCTCCTGTATATGAACACATGCAAGCAATAAATAATGTGAATCTCAGCTATGCTATGGCCAACCATGTATATAAGAACCCAAGAATCAGACACAAAGCCACTGTTCTAGGAATTGAAGAGATCAGTAAAGACATTAAAAGGGGAGACTTTGAAAATGCACTTAATTGCTCTGAACAGGAATGGATCTTCAAATTACAAGCCTTCAAATTTCCAGGGCTTAATGATAATTTTGAATTGACATCTTTTCTGAAGAAGAAAAATAGAGACCCCCAAAAAAAAAGTTGGGGCCATAATTCCTCTTATAATAAATACATGCAAGACATGCTAAAAGAGTACCTTTTCTGTTTTGAACTATCTTGCCATGTTTGCTCATTTGCAGTTGGGACCCAGAAGATAGATTTCTGCATAAGGATAGAGGAATGAAGTTTTATACTTCTAGCCACTATTTAAGTGGCCAATGAAGGGAACTGAACAAAGATACTAATGAACATACATTCAGAAAGAATGAAATGAATCAACTGAATTTTGTTTATTTGGACCTAGGAGGTAACAAAAATGTATTGATCTAAACTTTTTTTCTTTTGATTTCTATGTGTAATTAAGCATCATATTGACTTTTTGTATGCCTCCAAGATAGCAGGAATGTAACACTTTAAAACATGTTTTTGGTGTTTTCACTGATTGATTCACTGATTGATCCACTTAAATGTTTGTATAAAAGCACACCTGTAGCACTTGCAATTTAGCTCTGATGAAGCGTGAAGACAGGGTGAAACGTAAGCTCATCTCAGCTACTGCATTTTGTCTGAACCTTGCAACTGGAATGGTGAACAAAACTGTTTGAACTGAAGTGAACACAGTTTTGGACTCAGCTACTTGTGTAAATGTGAATGCACCAGCCTCTGTTGTTTAGCCAACACAATAGAGCAGTTAAATGGAACCCTGGTTTCAAAGACCCAATTTTGAAACCCCTTTCCCCTGCAAAGGATGGGATGACAATTGATGAAGTGACATCTCTAATCCAACTATGAACTTCACTTACTAAATTCTTGAATCTTGATGTGGATGATTTAAGGGGATGGCCAGGTGCCGTACCTCTTTTGCAGGAAGACAACTGGCTAAAAAAGCAAATAAAAAGGCTATTCAATTAGCTAGTAGAATACAATTAAGTAAACTGCTGTAATAATGTAGCTAAAACATAATATGCCACTTCCAATAACAAAGAAGAGCACAATTTAATATATAACCTTGATATGTATGTTCCAAATTCATGTTTGTGCTTAGCAATATTTTGCTTTTTATCTATGTTTTAGATTCATTCTTAGGTTTAATTAATTGCAGTCTAGTAGCTTATTGACTTTGTGCTACTTGTAGTAATATATAAGACATGTAATCTACCCTCTCTGATTTTTGAAAATAGAAAACAAATGTCCATAATCATTTGTTACTATTCTTGACACTGTGCCCCTTAATTAGGGAAGAATGGTGGTGAGAGTGCATTTGCTTTGCCCAGTGTGCCCTCCATTAGCGTTACTGAAGACAGCAAGTGAAAGTGAAAGGGAGCAGTGTCCGTTTCACTTAGAGTCGCATTCCTCCTCACTAAACTTCCAGCAGATCCTTTCTCAGACATGGCATGCATCACTGTTTTGACTCCATGCCTAAAACATTAGTTAGAATAGAGATTTTCTCTAGGTGACACATACATGTATCTACAGTATATTTTGTGTGCTGTCCAACCCCACTCATCACAAGAAAGCCAGCATTCCCTCAAAACAAAGTAGAAAAACAAAGTAACACAGACTTTAATGGCAGATAAGAACTGTTTGTCCCACCTAGTCTGCCCATAGCTGCATCTGAGCTCACAGTTGTTTGCCAGGCTGTTTCTGCCACAGAGGAGAGCGATTGAAAGTGAAATGGAGTAGTCTTAATTCTTAAAAATTACAGTTGTGCTCCTCAGACATTTGTGGGATCTAAAAAAAAAATGAAAGAAAGAAATCTCTAGACTGGGATAGCCAAATAAAGGTTCAGTGCAATCAAAGGGAATTTGTGAGATTTGTATAGTGAATAGTGGAGATTTTTAATGTTTGATACCACACACTGCTGAGGTGTGCGAGTGTAGTTGTTAAGAATTAAGGCTACTCCATTTCAGTTTCACTCGCTCTCCTCGGTAGCGGAAATGGTCTGGCAAACAGCTGCGCATAATTCTTTTTTGTCTAACAAACTACTATTGAATTTAAAAACAAATAAAAAAAATCTGTTTCCCCTGCCAATATGTCTTCTTTTCATGATTTTGTAATTTTTACAAGCTGTCCAATCAGTAGGTAAAAACTGCCAAAACGCAGTTCACTGTTCAGTCTAAACAGGAATGCAATGTATAACCAGCAAAGTCCTAAATGAGGATCAGTCGGATTTTAATGTCTGATATATCTTACTAATCACAGGCTACCAGCAAATGTATTATAACAGGAGCAGTCAGCCTTAATGTTTGATACAGTATATCCTAGAAACACTTTTTGTGGGAGTGTGATGTGGAAAGAGTAACCCAATAATCTGACAACCCCTACATTACTATAAATCCAACTGTAATGTTTTTTTTTTCATTCCTTTTGGGGAGGCAGGGGATGCATGGAAGTTGGACAGAAAGAGGTTACCTAATTTGGGTCATATGCATTGACTGCAGATTCATTTGACTAAAGAGAGGATGGGAGGGGGTGGGGAAGGGGGCTTGTATCGAATACAATTCCATAACCCATTCACAGGATTTCTGCACCTTGAGCATCTACAGAGGGAGTGTCCCTCAGCGAGTGTGACGCAATTACAGACTCTAATGAAACAATCACTGAGGTGACAGTTGATAAACATGCTACCACTGTTTTTTTTTTTCTCTTTGTTCTTTTTAACCTCCCACAGGAGGCACAGTGTTACGCATTTCCAACTCACTAGTCTATGAAACCAAGTCAAGTGGGAGAAGGGTTGGGGGATGAGCTAACTAATCCTTTTGCACCTATTATTCTGACCTTAATGGCAGTAAACATATATGAGAGTGAATAATCAGTCACCATGACAACAGTCAGTTGGGGGAGGAGCTGATTTGTGATTGTGAACAGACCTTGCATTCAAGTGCCTGAAGATGAATGAGTCAGACTTTGTGTTTGCTTATCCCGTACATGAGACTTGCTTTTGCATCTGACTGTTAAGGACCCTCCCTTTTCATCCAGTTAACTTGAACCATATGTATTTTGTTAAAAGCATATCGGTTGCAAAGTCAGGCAAAAATATATTGAGGTTTTAATTCTACCTAGTCTCTTCCATTGTATCCAAGTATACATTTTAACAACTATTTCCAGAATATAGTTCAGTATGCAAACTGAGTCTTCTAAGAAAAGAAAAGTATTTAGCATTGCCTTAAATGACAACATAGTGTACAAACTTTGGAACAAGCATTTTTTGATATGTACAGTACAAGTAATGTTTATGTGGGAATAAATTACTGAGCATCTTTGAGCTGTATATTTCTATGGTGGGATGTTATTTTGTAGTGATAACAGCTGTTACTATAACCCCTACACATAGCAGAAATACAGAGCAATAGCGTTGTGACAAAAAGCAGTTGTACAACAGGTGACCCAAGCCCTTTCAGTGCCTTGGTCACTTGTGACTGCACTCCGTTAGCTTAATAACACATTTTCAGCACCTGCCAATAGGCTTTCTGTGCGTTTCTTGTTTATTTATCCATTTATCTTTTATCCTTTAGCAATGACATCCTACGGGGTCCGACAGTATGTCTCCACCTGCAAAACACAGACACAAAAAATACAGTCAGAGGGACATATACTTTTAAAAGTTACTCTGTTTCCATTTTAATCTACACACTATATATCCCTTATTAAATATCTTAAATAATTTCTTGAATAAGACAATTTAAAGTACCCCCCACACACACACTTCTAAGCTGTTATCATAATTCATTCCCTAGTCGAAATAAAAAAGGGTCACACAGTTATACTATGTAGGTCTGAGTGCATCCATTCACTTTCTACATGCAGTAAGGGAATCCTGCCTCTTTTACAACAATTATGTGCATTCCAATTAAAAAAATGGTATTGGCATATTTATTTAATAAAGCAGATGGAGTGAACACATAGCTGAGCCAACCACTAACTGATTTTGGTGTATTTTTTTCTGAATTTAATGTCCCTAAGCTAATGTCCAGTGAACCACTTTTATACAACGTTTTGAAGGAAACATTGAACAAATGCCGATCTCTAGCTCAGAATGGCCATGTCAGCAACACTTTGGAAACACATTATTTCTTAAAGGAGATTTTGCTGAACATACAGTAATTTAAATTCAAGGAATTTTTTGCTGCAACCTGATGGATATCTTGCACAGCTCTCCTGGCTAGAAATTGAAATCAGTCAATACTCAGAACTAAGCATAATTCTACAGCCATGGAGGTGCAGAGCAGAGGTTGGGGATGGGTGATGGCAGAGGGAGTGAGTGAGAGGGAGAAAAAGCAGTGATTGCTGCAAAAAAAGAAATGGTTATAACATATTGTACATGAAATGGAGGGACAGAGCAGAGTAAGGGAGCAGGCAGAACATAGCAAAGATAAGGAGCTGGAAGGAGAAAAAAGCAGGGAATTTTGAACAAAAATACTATCATTACTATTTAGACAGGAAGGAATAGATGAGAGGGAGGGAGCATGATGGAGAGAAAAAAGAGGTGTATTCTCACAAAAGAAAAAAATGGGCATAACTCTACAGCAACAGAGTGGCATGGAAGAGGGAGGGAGTGTGCATACTACTGTACATACTATCCAAAAGTGTACCCGGTCTATATTTATATGGGGAAATAAGCAAACTGTGGGTCTACTGTTGCATCCAATAGCATTTTTCTACATTCTGAGTGTGCTTCCACATGGGCCTCTGGTGGTGCTTTACAATCAAAGGGTCAAGGGTCTGATTCCAGATGAGAATACCTACATTATTTGGAAAGGCAATGTGGTCTAGGAGTTAGAACACAGCCGGGGTTATACCTCTCAGTCTTCTGTCCCCCAGTTGTGAAACATTGCCTCTCAAAATGTGAAACAAATAGGCAACATGTGGGGCACTTAATCGCATCTTTAACTAATAAGACCATAGCACTGTTAAAATGTGTGCCTTTGTGTTCCCAAAGTTTGTTGCTAATTAAATATGTTCTTCACATAATTTTGTATGGATTTTAGCTTTGAAATCTTCTCTCTAAATGTTTATTTATTTATTTATTTATTTAAATCTAGGATTAGATAATACCTTTGAGCACAGTGTAGCTCATTTACAAAGGTTCCATGTCAATAATGGGGGGGGGGGGAGGTTACAAAACAGACAAAGTATAAAGCACAATATCATGTACAGATAATATCAAATACAGAGAACAGCAGTAACAGCGCAATACATAGTAAACATAGGTGATTGCAATTCGATACATAGTTGGCATTCTAGGACACCATAGGCGAAACATGGGTGGTTGATCCAATTTGGAAATAGTAAGGGAAGGAAGAGTTAGGAGAGGAAGAGTAGCAGCAGGACAGAGAACAAGAGGAGGAAGATGCAGCTGGGCGGCATTATCAAGCATATTGAGTGAGGCAGGAAGGGATAGATGGGTGGGGCTGGGGCAGGCACAAGAGGAGAGGGTGACAGGAGGAGGGGATGGTGAGGTTTGGGAGGGAGGGAGGGAAGATGGGAGGAGGGAGAAAGAAAGGTGTGGGAAAGAGTTCATCAGGGGTCACAGTGGGTGAGTTAGTGGGACAGAGTAAGAGGGTCTGGATGTGAAAAGTAGGGGGAGAGGGTGGGAGAGGTGATTGAGCAGGGGAGGAAGGATGCAGCCAGGGACCTGGTCGAGGAGGCTGGGAAATGTGGGACAATTCATGTCAAAGTGGAACAGAGGGATTTTCTAAAGTAAAATGAGGAACTGTTTCTCGTAATGTGGGACAGTTGAGAGGTACTGTAAGTTAAGCACTACAAGATCCCAGTTTCAAATCCTGTTGCCCCCTGTGATCTTGAAGAAGCAGGACCCCATTGGGATAATAAATTGTATCTCATCTGGACCATGTGGGGTAAAACATTTTTTTTGGACAATTAGTCAAAAACTCTTTTCCAGGTTGGACTGGGAACAGGGGAACAATAAACATAGAAACATAGAAGATGATAGCAGATAATCAGCAATGAAGAGTACTGTAGCTCAGTTTCCCACTGTTGACTTACAAAATAAATTCTAGTACATAAATAGCAGTAATCTAAGCAGGCAGATGTTCAGAAATAAAAGGACATAACACACATACAGTGATTGAGCCGCGATTATGTCACAAGGGCATTACGCACTGTGCTTCACAAGCCTGACAACTGGAAGTGATGAGGATATTCAAGAAATGAAGAAAACTGGCACATAACAATGAAATAAACATTTTTATTAATTGCAATGCCAACAGCATAAAAAAATCATCTTATTAAGTAGTCAGCATAACAGGAATAACTGAAATAAAGCTATTTGCCCATGCTCTTTAATGGCAGACAGAGCACTGCCCAAATGGGCAATGATGCGCCTGTGGGAGCCAGGGAGCCTTTAATCCTGAATTTATTCATTTTCTTTATCAAGTCGATCTGACTGTATGTTGTGATAAATTTGTATGACATTTTTTATAGCCGGCCTCTTCTGTATCCACCTTTTTTAAACTGTTATTCTCCCCCTTCTTTAGTTTTATTGTTTGGCTGTACATAACAATGGTCAGTTTGCAAATATACTGTATACTGTAAATGTTTTTTACCACTGGTCTTGATCTGGTTACCTCTGAGAGTTCCTCATTTGTTCACATCAGTTTAGTTATTGCACAGATGATGTGGAATGAGTTTGTGATAATTTGGATTCTGCCACAATAAAATAAAACATACTGTGGTGAGTCACAGCTGAATAAGTTTCTCTTTTACATGAGGGGAAAAATACATAAATAAATAAATAGATAAATTATTTAAAAATAAAATAATGAGATCTAGGGACAAACGATTGCTCAGTCTATGATTATACATATCAGTATGAATGAGAGTTTGGTGACATGCAGCAACCTATTTAATATTTTGCAGAAGGACAGTAATGATACAAAACAGTGCTTTAGTAATTTCAGTTCATTTGAAACCAGTTTAGCTTTGCATGCTACAAGCTGTTCAGTTTTAAGAATGTAAACAGATCAGACCTAGCACAAGTTATTACTTTTGTTCTGGAAGCTATCAAAACATAAGAAAGAGCCAGTGCACACATGAGTAAACTTGTGGGCATGAAAATATTACCAAGCAAATTAACATACTGTACATGTATCTGTTGTAAAAAAAATTTAGCAGGGGGGGCAGTGTTTGAAGAAAATGTTATTAAAATGATGCATGTCTCTCATAAAAGCATTGTTTTCCCACTGAGGTACCTACGTATTGTATGGTCACTTTAGTCATCCCTCGTCAAAGTATGTAAGGTTCATTGATGCTAACAACCAGCTGTGCAACACACAGTGACCACTCTCCAAATAAATCTTATTTGCTAATTTCTGACATTTATACTCAAGATTAACAGCAAAAAAAAAAAAAACTATTTACAGTAAATAAGCTATTCAGCAACTTTTTTTTTTCAGTGGAGTCAGGTGTATGCCTTTTACAGGGCTATTCAGACCTGAGTCACTAAGGGCTAGCTTGGGATTTCATCCAGTAACTGGATCTGGGGGGGATTCAAACTCAACTTTCAAGCATATTTAAGTGCACAGTAGCTACAATATAGTGACACCAATCTCGAATAGAAAAAATAAAAATAAATAAAGTTTAGGCAAGCAAGAAATGAAGGCAGGGCATGAGATATAGATCATTATACTGTAGGTCCACAAAACATAAGACTGGGTGATTATTAATAAAAAGAAAAAAGATCAGCCATGCATACAACAGACTGTGGGGAGGTATAGTACTTGCATGACACTAGCACTCAATGACAGTGAGAAAAGCTATCTCAGGAGAATGCTTGGAGAGAAAAAAATGGCACATTAAAATGTTTATTCTGTTATGTCAGTTAGGTGCTTAGGACTCATTTCACCAAATGCAAATGGTTTTAGATACAAGCACATTAAATTTGATTGTGTCATTTGAACATTGCTGTACATCCTGGCACTTTTAAAGTGGGCTACATCATTTAATTCTTTGTGGGTTACGGGAGAAACTTTGTTTTATTTGATCAGGTTTTTAATTAAGTCAGATTTCATCCATTTCTTGAACTTGCATCAAATCCAACTAGCAACAAATACATAAAGGAAAACAATATGATTGCAGTAGTCAAATTTTAATCAGTTTATGGCAGCTGAAAGTGAAATTGTGTGTTATTTTTGTTTTAATGAAATAGCGGTGACATCGGGGGATAGTGAAAGTGAAATAAAAAAAGGAACAATTAAGAAATGCCACCTGCTGGTGCACCTGTACAAAAAGTACAGAAAAAAAACTCTGCCACTTCAGGGGTCTGGATGAGTAGCTGTCACCACCTGCTGGATTAAAGATGAATTACACTATGAAGCTACTATATGGCATGGCAGAATTACAGTACCGTGCTGCACCTAGAGGTATACTAAGTAGTACAGCGCGCACTGGTCAGCATACCCAGCGGCACAGTACCACACCAGTTGGTACACTGCAGTACTGAATAACTTATCTGTAGCAGCCACTGTAGTTTATAGACTTTTGTTTTCTTTCTTATTAATTTCTTTATTTCAATTTTCTTAAATTAATACAGAAGGTGAATGCTATATGCTTTCAAGAAACTTGAGCACTCATACTGGATAGCTCACTCATAAGAGGTTATTTATTACATCAGATATCTGCAAAAAGAGAACAAAATAAAGGGAGACTGATTGGTGGTTTAACTACATTGATTACAACTGATAAATCTATCGAAATATGGAAAACTAGAAAGGTGAACTTAAATATCTTGTATTTTAAACTTCAAGTTGAACAGTCTACTTTTGCTGGGGTAAATGCATATATTCCTTGAGTACGTTATTAATATTACACCTTAGAATTATGTCTGACCTATTCAATTTGTTGGAGAAAATTTGTGTTCATTTGGATATTGAACTACATTTATGTGGTGATTCTAATGACAAATTTGAATGCATAATTCCTTAGCAGAAGCTGAACACTTTGTATCTGATCTTGAAATGAATGATATGAAAGGAAATCAAAAGATGTAGTTTGCTATGCACAGGGAGTAATACCTACAGATCAAATTAAGAAATATAACCTTAAAGTAATCAATGGTAGAGTTTCCTCAGATGGGGAGGGTAGTTTTACATTTTTGAACATAACTGTGCAACAGTGATTGATTATTGGATAACTACAATTTCAGGCTTGTCCACAGCTAAAGATATGGTGTTCCTGTCTCAGTCTGAAAGTGATTGCTTTCTTGTCTCAGTTCATATAATTGGACCAATAAACAATTATGCTTTAGTCCAAGACATTAATCTTGCCAGTAGGTGTGCCATAATTAATAAATGGTTGTCCTGGAATAATAGCACAGAACAGAAAATCTATGAAATAATATGCCTGTTTGAGGAACGGGACCCAGTATCTAAATTTATCAATTTGATAGATGCTGAATCAAGCCTTCTCAGTTACACTCTGCTATTTATATGGAACATAGGGAAGTAAAACCGGAGACATGGTTTAATATAAATTGTTGAAGAGAAAAGACAGCACTAAATAAAATAATAAGAGAATGCAAAAGAAAATGATAGTGCAGGTAATATTAATACTTCACAGAAAAAAAAGCTAACAGACAAATACAACAAGGAGAAGGTACAAAAAAATATTAATTGAACATGAGTCAGTTCACCAGAAGGATAACTAGAATAAAATGCTTAGAGCAATTACAGATAATTCTTCTTTGTTTTAGAAATAAGTAGCGAAAGGTACAAATACTTATACCAGGGACTTGGACATGTATAGAACACCTGATACCTGTTGTATTTGCTATAAAGTCTTGTTCCTGGATATTAATCATCTTGGTTCATTTTATGATATTAGTTCAGTGGAACTGAATTCCCTTATAGATGTTACTGAGATGGAAGTTATTACGGTTATAGATAATTTTAAAAATGAAAATACCCCCGGGCCAAGTAAACTACTGGCAGAAGTTTTAAAAACTAGAAAAGGTTGGTGGGCAAAACTATTGGTGAATATGTTTAACACCTGCATACGGCAATGCAAAATATCAACTTCATGGAGTGGCAATGTAACTGTCCCAGTAAATATAGAGGGAAATAGAAATAATCCCACTTCTTATCATCCTATAAGTTTGTTTGATGTTATGGCAAATATTTTTTTTATAAAATCATCATTAAAAGGCTCAAACTAGGCATAGAACAAAAGAGAGGTCTGTCACATTTACAGGCAGGTTTTAGAATTAGATACTGTACTCTAGACCATTGTTATGTTCATAGGTTCATTGGTGTGTACAAGTCTGAAGCCAACAGGCCATAATGACTCATCTCATCAATCACAACAGGTGAATTTATTATTCTCCATATGTTTATCTAGTGTGGCCTTGAATGTATCTAAGTTCCCACATAGTACAACCTCCCTAGGTAATCTATTCCAAACATTAATCACACTTTGGCTTAACCAGTTTGATCTATTATTAGTCCTGTAATTTTCACCTTTGAGTTAGAGTGAATGAAATCTACCTTCTATGTTTGTAACTGTTTTTGAGAGTCGTATACATTCCCAGAGGTCCCTGTTAAAAAATGCTCTTTATATTAGGCACAGGTCCCCTCTTAATCTCCTTTATAAAATGGGTATAGAAAATTCCATAATCTGATTGACTGAAAGAACATTTGAGCCATGTTCTTATCAGCCCATATATATGCCAACCGGCACTTTTCTTCCTTGGATGACCTCACAACAGTAAAATATCATTAAGCTATCAGAGTGTTAAAGTGATTTCACAGGCAAGCAGCGTGTGCCACCTTTGTCCTGCTGTAGCTCCTCAGCCAGCATCACAGGGAACTGGTAGAGCAGTGATACAGTCAAATCAAACTACACAACACTTCCATCATTTTGCCAGCTGAAGCAAGTAAAAACACCAGAAGCTGTATACTGTTTTCAATTCTTGTTGTTTTACTCATAGACCATTTTCCACGTAAGTCTACCTCTTCTTCTGTTCACTTTTATATTTCTGGACTCTCATCTCTTCCCCATCCCCCTTCATGACCACTGCAAGAATCCCTATAAAACTGCACGGCACTGTCAAATGTCAAGGAGTTTGCTGTTCTGTACCCTGACCATCCATTTCAGTTTGAAAACCGCAAATCAGGACATGCCTATGTACGGCTGCTGTCAAGGGACACGATTGCTCCTAGTGAAGCCCGCCATGCTTCCAACTGCAAACTACTGCTTCACCTCACCATACCACGATCCTGTGACCTAAGCTCCAATAAAATAAATAAATGAAACCTGCTCCCTTGCCAGTCAGCTGAAAAACACCAACCTCTATTCAAAAAAGGTAACTGCTTTGCTGCTACATAAACCGCGGCTCTATAGAATGTGAACATGCAGTGTGGGGGGGGTAAACAACTTCAGTTCTCATGGTGCTGTATGTGGGAGAAATGGGGGCAAAGAGACAGTCAACACTTACACTAGCACCTTCACTGCAGCTTAAGGATGGGGGGATGAGACACAGATAACACTGACCTCTACTGACTGACCAACATCATTAAAAACCATACCATACTGAGGGACTACTTTTTTATTTTTTGTATTAAATAAAAACATTCCAATAATCTTTTAACACTTTTTATTTTAGTTTTTTATTTAAATTTATTTACAAGAGGACCCATTTTATAAGCTCAATAACACACTCCAAGGTGTGGGTCATCACTTGATAAGAGCATGCCCAGGTGCATAATGCACTCAATGCAAGCACCTCATGCCTTAGTACACCCCTGGGCATGCTCTTATCAGGCAATAACTCACACCTCATTGTGTGTTACTGCTTGCATACTGTAGGGAGTAAAGGTTTAATTCCCTTAATCTGTCACCATGTTCCAAATCCTTAGTTTGTTTTATTCTTTCTGTTGCATTTCCTTGAGTTCTTTCTAATATTTTGATATTCCTCTTTTGTACTGGTGCCCAAAACTGCACACAATACTCAAGGTACGGCCTCACCAATGATGTATACAGGGGCAATATCACCTGCCTGTCTTGACTTTTAATATTTCTCAAAGTGCATCCTAATGTTTTATTAGCCACACTTGCTAAAAGAGTTGAACCCAGGACCAATCCCTGAGGTACGTTGCTGGTGATTTTGCACCAAGAGGAAAAGTGATCTGTAACACTTACCCTTTGCCTCCTATCCTCTAGCCAAGAAGATATCCATTTTATTAGATGGGAATTTAACCTGATATTCCTGTAACCTCAGTATCAGTGGACTATGGGGCAAGGTGTCAAATGCCTTTGAAAAATCCATGCAAAATATATCTACCAGTAGTTCTGCATTAACTGGGTTGAAGAAATGTAGTAGGTTGGTTAAGCATGACCTTCCCTCTTTAAAGTCATGTTGATTAATATCTTATTTTCCTATTTTCTTTAGATGATCATTTATTGCTTCTTTCACTACACCCTCCAACATTTTACTAACAACTGAGGTAATACTGATGGGTCTATAGTTTTTACATTCACTCCAGGTACGTTTTTCATGAATTGGTGTCACATTTGCCTGTTTCCATTCACTTAGTACATTCCCCCTTTTTAAAGATGGATTAAATATTGATGTCAGCGGTCCAGTTATTTGGTCCACAATTTCTCAGGGTGAAAACCATCCAGTTCTGGTAATTTATTTGGGTTTAGATCGAGTATTATAGTTTTAATCTGTTTTTTTTTGGTAACTGATAGTATCTCTTCTGTATTATTTATGCATATCTCTTGGTTTTGTAATTTTGGTTGGTAGATACTTGTAAAATATTTGTTTAGCTCAGAGGCTATTTCCTTGCTTTTGGTAATGACTGTGTCTTGTGTAACAATTGGTCCAACATCTGTTTTGCCTTGTTTAGTGTTATTTATGTAGTTATAAAAATATTTTTTTATTGTTCTTTGTGTCTGATGTAAGTTTATATTCATACTCCCTTTTTGCCTTTTTTATTATGTTTTTGCATGGTTTGCTTAAGTTGCTATACTTCCTTGAATTGGTGTTTGAGGGATGTGTTTTAAGCTTTTTCCATGCTTTATTTTTTTTTTTATTTTTTTTTTATATATTATTGGTAAACCAGATAGGTATCCTACCTTTTTTGTTGTACTTTGTTTTCTCTGGGATAAATGTCTCAGTACAATATGTAATTTTAAGAGCCAACAAATTCCATTGTTTTTTGGCATTTTGATTTTCAAACTCTTCTTTCCAGTTCCATTTGTTGAGGTAGCATTTTATTTTATTATAAACTGCCCTGGTATAGCATTTCATTTTTGTTACACCTTTTATTGGTTTACAGTTAGTTTTGACTTTGAATTCTACCATGTTGTGGTTGCTTTGTCCTTGTGAGTCCCTTGTTTTACATTTCAGACTGCTTTCTCATTTGTTTGTAAATATTAAGTCAAGAATGTAGTTGCCTCTTGTGTGGTCTATCACAATTTGATACATATTGTTTAATGTGAGAAACTGTAAAAGTTTGTTTCCATTTGTAGTTTTGGCTGTACCATGCTGCCAATCAGTATCTGAAAGGTTAAAGTCACCTATAATTAAGGTGTCCACCCCGGGTTAGTTTCCTCCAGATTAATATACAAGTTAGCCAGCCTGGGAGTGGGTCCCAAGGTGGTATCCTGGGTTAAAAATTGGCTGGACAACAGGATACAGAGGGTAATAGTAAATTGAGTTTGCTCTGAAGAAAGGGGGGTTACTAGTGGGATACCACAGGGTTCAGCATTGGGACTGGTCCTCTTTAATGTCTTTATAAGTGACATTGCAGTGGGACTGGAAGGAAAAGTATGTCTCTTTGCAGATGACAAAAAGATCTGCAACAGGGTTGATACAGAAGGTGGGGTGAAGAGGATGCAAAGGGACTTGGCAAGGTTGGAGGAATGGTCAAATATATGGCAGCTTAGATTTAATGCAAAGAAGTGCAAGGTAGTGCACCTAGGAAACAAAAATCCAGGGGAAGAGTGCACAATGGGGAGTGAGATAATAACAACTGCAGAAATGGAAAGGGACCTGGTGGTAGTCATATCAGATGACCTTAAGGTGGGCAAGCAATGTGAGAAGACAGTAAGGAGAGCTGGTGGGATACTGGGATGCATAGTAAGAGGTATCACCATAGAAAACACAAAGTTGCTATCCCTTTGTACAGACAGTTGGTGATACCCCATCTGGAGTTCTGAGTCCAGTTCTGGAGACCCCATCTCCGCAAGGACATAAACAGGATGGAGGCTGTCCAGAGGAGGGCAACTAAAATGGTGCAGAGTCTGCACCAGAAGACATATGAAGAGAGATTAAAGAAGCTTAATATGTATACACTCAAGGAGAGGAGAGATGGGGGGCATGATAGAAACTTTCAGGTACCTCAATGGAATCAACAGAGTCCAAGAGGGTGGCATCTTTCAGAAAAAGAGATGTGCAAGAACAAGGGGGCACAATTTGAAGATAGAGGGGAGATGGCTCAAAGGTAATGTGAGGAAGTATGTTTTCATGGAGAGGGTTGTGGATACATGGAACAGCCTTTCTGAGAAAGTAGTGGACTCAAAAACAGTGGAGGAATTCAAGAATGCATGGGACAGACTTAAGGCAATTCTAGTGAGGGGGTAGGAGGAAGTAGAATGTTGGTTAACTAGGATCTGCAGCGTATGCATTAGGTAGGGAAATGAGCAGACTAGGTGGGCCATGCGGTCCTTATCTGCCATCAAATTCTTTGTTTCTATGTTTCTATGTTATTAAAAAACTGATCATTTGCATCCTTTGATAGGTTCAGAGCTTTGTAGGCTATGCATAGTAATATTTTCTTGTCATTTGTTGGCAGAATATTAACCCAAACTTGTTCTATTTGATTGGTCATAGATGTATCGCAATTTATTTCCCAGGACTTGATTGAGTTTTTCACAAATAGTGCTACCCCTCACCCTCATTTTAAACATCTATTTTTATAGTACACCTTATAACCAGGAATATCTTTACCCCAAGTGTCTTCCTTCCAGCAAGTTTCTGTAATGGCACACATATGCAATTCTTCGGACCTTAATATATGTTCCAGTTTGTCCTTTTTGTCAGTTAAGCTCCTTGCATTTATCAGAATTACTTTAAGACTTTTAGACTTAGTATTTGTCCCTCCCCTTTTTCTATTCAGTTTAAATAAGTGTTGTTTTGTTTATCGTTGGATGTATCATCTCTAAGCAATCCAACTGACATACTTTCCCTGCTTTATTTAGATGGTAGCCATCTCGTGTATACAGGTGTACTTTTCCACTAAACGTGTCCCATGTGTTCAAGTATGTTAATTCCAGCTGATTACATTGGTACAAAAGCTTTGAATTGATCCTCTGAATAGTTTGATTTTCTTTTCTGTATGGCATGTTACGTGGGGGAGTATACCTGAAATGATGGCAGTTGTTCCAGCATTTTTTATCTATTTTCCAAGTTCCATTAGATCACAGACAATATCTTTTCATGCCCTTTTCCAGTATCATTAGTACCTACAGTATGTGTACAGCAATTCTGGAGCATTATTTTTTATGAAAGTTTGTCTATGCACCATTTGGCATCCTTAGTTCTGCCTCCTAGTAGGCAGTTTGTCTCCCTGTTTAGTTTATCCTGATGGCATATAATAGAGTCGCATCCTCTTATAATTGAGTCACCTAACACTAGTATTGTATTAGAATTATGATTCAGGGGCTCTACTACATCCATGTCCTCACAAGGGTCCTGTACAATTACTTGTGGTTGGTCCTGTTCTTGTAAATCAGTTAATATGTGGAATCTGTCTGTGAGGTCAATGTAACAAAGTCCCATGGTTTTTCATCATTTTCATGTTTTGTCATTACTTATAGTGGCCCAATCCCCATTCCCCAAGTCCTCTGAATCATTTTCTTGGTCAGCTGCCTCAGTCCCTTCTGTGTCTATTTTGTGTTTGTCCAACTTCTTTGTATTTGGCATATCTTTTATTTGTAAGAGCGATTTCAGTGAGGTTATTTCGGATTTAAGTTGATCAATCTCTTTACGTTTAGAACAAATGAAATCCCTGGCCAACAGTTCTACCTCCTCTGATGCATACATGCAACAGGATTTATGTTTTGTGGCCGAATCAGTATCACATAAGATATCTAGAAGCTGCTCATTAGGTTCATTCATTTTAACAGTTTAGGGTTTGGGGGCCTGTATAGTGCACCAGAAGCTCTAAGTAACACAGATAATGGATAATAACTTCAAAACTGTTGTTACTTTTCAGTGTGATGTGGCCCACCTGCCCTCCTGCCCCACCGGACACACCTGACACACGTAAAGACATGTGTCTCAGTGTGCATCTCTGTGTGCAATGATGAGCGCCCCACTCAAGCTCACACTGTCACTGAGGGGAGAGTTTGTATCCCATTATGTGACCCAGAAGTCCTCCTGGGGTCACAGATCTCCCAAAACTGCGAATTAGCCTTTTTTGATAAAAGAAATGCTGTCATCCCCCCTTCTTGGAGTCAACAACAGGTTTAGTGGACTTTATTGCCCTAAAATCTTTAAAAAAATTACCACTGCTGTAGGCTTGTAGTTTGTGGGGGCTCACCCACTACTAGCTTCTGTCCCTTCCTGTCTCATTATTCGTGACTGATTGCAGGAGAACCCACATGCAGCACAAATGAAATCGGTACAAAAACACAAAATGGTACATATATTAAATGCTGATTACTTGTCCTATGGCTAATCTGCCATCTCACAGTCAGCAATTCTGTCTGAATCTAAGCTCCGCTCGTGGAGGGGTGAGTTTATATCTAGTTATGTGACTCAAAAGACCTCCCAGAGTCATGGATCTCTCAAAACTGTGAACTAGTTGTTTTTAATGAAAGAAATGCTATCAGCCCCCCTTCTTGGAGTCAACAAATGATTTAGTAGGCTTTAATGCCCTAAAATATTTAAAAATCACAGCTGCTCTAGACGTGTAGTTTTGTATGCTAATTCCTTGTCCTACGGATAATCTGCCATCTTTTAGTAAGGAATTCTGTCTGAATCTAAGCTCCGCTCTCTGAGGGGTGAGTTTATATCCTGTTATGTGATCCAAAAGTCCTCCTGGGGTCACAGATCTCCCAAAACTGCATATTAACTGTTTTTGATGAAAGAAGTGCTGTCAACCCCAATTCCTGGAGTCAAGAACAGGTTTAGTAGGCTTTAGTACCCTAAAGTCTTTAACAATTACCACTGTTCTAGACTTGTAGTTCATGGGAACTCATGAACTAGAAGAAGGAACTAGAAGGGGAAAGGATCAAATCTGTTCCAGTACTGTAGCTTCTTCTTGTTGGTTTTACATTGTTTCTTGTGGATTTTACTTGGTAGAAGAATATTTATTTTCTTTCTTACTACTTCTAAGGGACTAGCAGGGTAATGTTTTGGGACTGTTGGAATTTTGAAACCTGTTTTGGTGGCTATAAGTGGGCTCGTTTGTTTGGTGTTGCACTGTGTAGCAGGCTGCATTGTGGAGGCCTATTTCTTCTGATTTAAAACCTATTCGGTTTGATGTAATTGGGGCTGTTTCTTTGGATTGGAGACCTATATCTTCTAATTTCAAGCCTATTTTGTTGTGTTGTTGGTGACGCTGTTTGAATTGGAGACCTGTTTCTTTTGGTAGAAAACCTATTTTGGAGGCTTTGAGTAGAATTGTGATTCATTTTTGCTGGCTTCACTAGCTGCAAAAGTTAGTGCATAGTGGGGGAAGGGTGCTAATGGTCTGGCCAGGTCTTACTCAGCTATCTGGAGGTGGAGCTGAATCAGGTTTGTGGTGTCAGTTGCTTTGGCTTCTCAGAAGGAACTAGAAGGGGAAAGGATCAGATCTGTTCCAGTACAGTAGCTTCTTCTTGTTGTTTTACATTGTTTCTTGTGGATTTTACCTGGTAGAAGGTTATTTATTTTCTTTCTTACTACTTCTAAGGGGCTAGCAGGGTATTGTTTTGGGGCTGTTGGAATTTTGAAACCTGTTTTGGTGCCTATAAGTGGGCTCATTTGTTTGATGTTTCACTGTGTAGCAGGATGCATTGTGGAGGCCTATTTCTTCTGATTTAAAACCTATTTGGTTTGATGTAATTGGGGCTGTTTCTTTGATTGGAGACCTATATCTTCTAATTTCAAGCCTATTTTGATGTGTAGTTGGTGAAGCTGTTTGAATTGGAGACCAGTTTCTTTTGGTAGCAAACCTATTTTGGGGGCTTTGAGTAGAATTGTGACTCATTGTTGCTGGCTTCACTAGCTGCAAAGGTTAATGCATAGTGGGGGAAGGATTCTAATGGTCTGACCAGGGGCGTCAGCTACCTGATTGCTTCTGGAAGACTTGGGCTGGTCCCACCCCCAAACCCTCGCCTCACCTGCCCCTGGTCTGTGATTTCTTTATACAAGGGGTTATGATATCACTTCCTCAAATGGGCAAAGGATATGCACCTGTCATAGCAGAAGCAGACATCCAGGAAAGGAACAGCAGTGAGTGAAGAGGTGACTGCTATCTCAGTGGAAGGGGAATAACTGCAAATCAAAGAGCTTTCATTGTTACTTCTTTGCATTTCTATTGCATTGTGGAAAGGAGGAGTAGGAGTTTGAAGAAGGTTGTGCAATAGCTACTTAAAGTCTCTTTTTGGGTGTGGATAGGAAGGGTAGGAAAGCAGTTGTTCAATCTATCTAAACGTGAGCGACAAAGGGAGTA
The DNA here is from genome assembly GCA_016271365.2 of Neoceratodus forsteri. Taxonomy (NCBI): domain Eukaryota; kingdom Metazoa; phylum Chordata; order Ceratodontiformes; family Ceratodontidae; genus Neoceratodus; species Neoceratodus forsteri. The sequence continues at coordinate 1,273,559,619 of CM057453.1, forward strand.
AGGGAAATTAAGAAAATAATGTTTTGCACAGATAGAGGGGGAGAGAGCAGACTTGGGAGAGTGTTTGGTATTCTTCATCTGGAAGGGTGCAGGGTCGCTGGTGGGCAACAACAGCAATGGGTAGGGTGGTAGGCTGCAACAACTGTGGTGCACCAATCTTTCTAAAAACTTCCTGGAGTGTGGGGGGATGTTTAGTGTGCAACCACATAGAGAAACTTAGAAAGGAGCTTGAGGATCTGCAGGAGGAAGTAAGACAGGCAAGGCAGACTGGGGGTGGGTTTAGCCCAATACTGGAGGGATGAAGGAGGGGAGATGATGGAGGGTGATTTGAGCCAACAGTGGTGAGGAGAGAGTGTCAGAAGAAGGAAAGCAGAGACAAAGGGACCCAGGCCAGGAAGAACGATTGCCGGGGAAACCAGGTCAGGAGACAAAAGACAAATGGAAGGAGGAGATAGGGACTTGTGAGGGGAGGTGAAGTAGTGGCAAAAGTCATGGAGTGGAAAGGAGAGAACAGGTTACTATGAAGAGAGAGGGAGCAGGCATTTGTGAAGGGTCTTCAGAAAATAGTTTTGTACTACTAGAGAGGAAGAAGGTGGAGGAGGGAAATAATGAAATTAGAGGAGTATTTGATAAATGTCTGGACCAAACTAGAGTGGGGGGAAGTTCTGCTGGGAGAATTGCAATAGAGGCAAAAGGGGGAAATAATGTGCAGGAGGAAGAAGAGGAGTCAGAAATGAGAGAGGGAGAGGGAGATGAATGGAAGCAAGCAGAGAATAAGAGGGTTGGAATCTTAGTGCTGGGGGACTCAATATTAAGAGGAGTCAGGTGGGGTAGCAAGGGGGAGAGGCATAGTCACATTTGGGTGGAGGCCATGCCAGGAATGACAGCGGAAAGGGTGGGACAATCATTTCTGAAACATCCTAGAAGGGGTAGGGACAAGCCTCATTTAATTATACATCTTGGGATGAACAACTTGGCTGACAAGACAGTAGATATAGTCCAGTGGAGGTTTGAGGAACTAGGACAATTATGTGAGGGGGCAGGAAGATCAGTAAGTTTTTCAGAGATACTTCCAGTACCCTAGGCAAGCACAACAAGAAAGCTGAGAATAGAGGAATTTAATGGATGGCTAAGAACCTGGTGTTGTGCTAAAGGTTATGGGCTGTTTGGGGGGTGGGGAGGGACCTGGGAGGACAGTAGTCTCTATGCTAAGGACAGACTACACTTGAGTGGGGAAGGAAAGAAAGTGTTGAAACAGAGGATGGAGGAGTACATAGAAGAAGTTGGGAATTTAAACTAGGAGTGGGGGGTGGCAATTGGGCAAGAGACATGCAGAAATCACAGGCTGGGAAACCATATGAACTTACCCCCCCATAACAGTGACAAAGAACACATGGCAAGTACTACTGGTGATGCTAGTAAAGGAGGGCAGGATGGGGGGTAGGGTGGAAGGTGGTTACCCTGAATGCTAGGAGCCTTGGGAGGAAAACTGCAGAGTTACAGGTGCTCATGGCAAAGGGAGAGGTGGACATTGCAGCCATCACAGAAACATGGGCCACCCAATACAATGACTGGGACCTGTCTGTACCAGGGTACAGGTTATTTCGTAGGGACAGGGTGATTGGGAAAGGAGGGGGTGTGGCACTATATGTGAAGGAAGGACTGAAGTGTGTAAGGGAGGAAGGGAGGAGGGTAGTACAGAGTCACTTTGGATGCAAATCCAGGATTCCAAGAATAGGATTCTCAGAATGGGAGTGGTGTACAGGCCGCAATCTCAGACGGAGGAGTTAGACAGGAAACTAGCAGGACAGAACAGGAGGACCTGCAGGAAGGGTAGTGTGGTAATTGTGGGGGACTTCAACATGCCAGGAGTGGACTGGAGTACCCCAACAACCAGGAACAGAAGGGAGCAGGTACTGCTGGATGCCTTGCAGGACAGATTCCTGCTGCAAATGGTCAGTGAACCAACTAGGTTAGGCAATACCCTTGCCCTTGTGCTGGCAAATGGGGACTTTGTGAGAGAACTTACAGTGGAGGAACCGCTGTAAGGGAGTGACCACCACTCAGTATGGCTCACATTGAATATGGGCAAGGAAGGAGTGGAATCTGGCACAAGAGTGCTGGACTTCAGGAGGGCTGACTTTGGGAGGATGGGGGAAGTGGTAAAAGGGTACCTGGCTGGAATTCAATCTAGTATGGACACTAACCAGAGGTGGGAGCTCATAAAGCTGGGGATAGTGGAGGCAACCAAAACCTGCTGCAAGGCCCAGAGCAAGAAGGCTAGGGCTAGGAAACCGAGCTGGTTGAGCAAGGAGGTCATGTAAAAGGTAAGGAGCTGCCTTTAGGAGGTACAAGAAAACAGGGAGGGGGAGGACAGGGAGGAGTACTTGACAGAATCGAAGGAGGTGACAAGGGCAGTAAGGGGATCCAAGGCATCTATGTAACTCAGGCTGGCACAAGGCATTAAGAAGGGAGAGAAGGACTTCTTTAGGTACATCAGGGAGAAAAGGAGCTGTAAGGACCACATAGTAAGGATTAGGAAGGAGGGGGGTTGGGTGGAAGCAGGGTGCGATAAGGCAGAAGCACTAAATGATTACTTCTGCTCAGTATTTACTAAGGAGAAGAGGGATGTGACACCCAAGGGGGGAGGAATGGCAGAAACGGGGGGAGGTGGTGACAGATGGGGAAATCATGGAGGGCAGAGTTAGGAAGGGTTTGAAGGCACTGAGGGTGGACAAGGCGCCAGGCCCAGATGACATCCACTCCAGGGTACTGAAGGAGCTGGCAGAGCTCCTTGCAGGACCTTTGGCAGACCTATTTAATGCCTCACTACATTTGGGGTGTGTACCTCAGGACTGGAGGATGGCTCATGTGGTGCCCTTCCACAAGAGTGGCCCCAAGGATGAACCAGGAAACTACAGACCAGTGAGCCTCACATCCATCGTGGGTAAGCTAATGGAGACTATCCTGAAGGAGAGGCTGGTGGCCCTCCTAGAGGCCAAAAGACTACAGGACAGCTTACAGCATGGCTTAATATGTGGCAGATCCTGCCAAACCAACCTGGTGGAGTTCTATGACTGTGTAACTAGGCAACTGGACAGAAGCCATGCAGTGGATGTCCTGTATCTGGACTTCAGTAAGGCATTTGACTCGGTGCCGCATGGAAGGCTGGGAAGTAAGTTAGAAGGCACAGGGGTGGGTGCAGAGCTGGTGAGATGGGTAGGGAGCTGGTTTCAGGGAAGGCAACAGAGGGTGGTGGTGGGTGGGGAGCTCTTATACCCAAGGGTAGTGATGGGCAGTGTTCCACAGGGCTTGGTGTTGGGACCAGTATTGTTTGGGATATTCATTGCAGGCATGTCATTGGACATCAAGAGCAAGGTCAGTCTGTTTGCTGGTGACACCAAGGTAGGAGCAGTGGTGGATGACCTATGGAGATGGCAGGAGTTGCAGGATGATGTGGCAAAGCTTGATACCTGGTCAGACACCTGGCAACTGGGGTTTAATACCAAAAAGTGCAAAGTGCTGCATTTTGGGATGAAGAACCCAAGGAGGAGTTACCAGTTGGGGGGAGTGCAGCTAGCCCAGACAGAGGAGGAGAAGGATCTGGGGGTGCTCATTCCAGGGTAAACGAACAACTTGGCACAATGTAGGAAGGCAGCTACAAAGGCCAACAAAATGCTGGGTTGTGTTGCAAGGGGTATATCCTCGAGGAGGTAGGAGGTGATTCTGCCACTGTATAGGTCATTAGTTAGACCGCACCTGGAGTACTGCATGCAGTACTGATGCCCATATCTAAAGAGGGACATTAAGTTACTGGAGGAGGTGTAGCGCAGGGTGACAAAGATGATCAAGGAGCTGGGGGCTTATCATACAAGAGGAGGCAGAGGGAGTTGAACAAGTACTCGCTGGAGGACAGGAGGGACAGGGAGGACATGATTGAAACCTTTAAGTACATGAAAGGAATAAACAAGACAAGTACAGAGGGGCTGTTCAAAGTAAGGGAAGGGAGGGACACCAGGGGCCATGATATGAGACTGGAGGGAGGAAGGTTCAGGAGAGAGAGGAGGAGACACTTTTTTACAGAGAAGGCGGTGGCTGGGTGGAATGCATTACCTACAGAAGTGGTATCCAGTAGAACAGAGGACCGCTTCCAAAGGGGATGGGACAGGACAAGGGGGAGGGTCAATGAAGGGGAAGGGTGGAAGGGAAGGGCAGCTGCAGAATAAGGGGTGCTAGCTGCACTTTCGAGCAGACTTGATAAACCTCTAGGCCTTTATCTGCTGGAAAATTTTGTATGAACGTATATTCGTATGGTGGCTCACCCATGAACTATTAGTTTCCACCCTTTCCTGTCTCCTGATTCCTGACTGATTGCAGGAGAACTCAAATGCTGCAGAAATAAAATCAGTACAAAAACACAAAATGGTATATATATTAGATGCTGATTCCTTGTCCAGTGGCTTATCCGTTGTCTCACAGTCAGCAATTCTGTCCGAATCTGAAACTTGAATCTTGCATATATATATTTACATACAAAATCAAAATGTTTTTGCCAATTTTATGGACCTATTCTCAGCTTTTGACTTTCTAGCATGTGATATTTTGTGAGAAAGAATTGAACTACTGGAGTTAGATAAGGGATAGATAGAAATTATAATGTTATTACATTCATATACTTGGACACAAATAAGGTTAGCACATGACGGGATGCTTACCACACTATTTTATAAAATAAGGGGATCAAGCAGGGGCATATACTTGACCCTCTGCTATTTAATATTTATGTAGATGGTATTTTAAAAATGTTAGTGAATAAATGCACTGACACACCTACAATGGGAAAAATTAAGAGCCCCACTAAGGCATATGATGATGACATTGGGTTGTTGTCTCTTACCAGAAAAGGGGTTGCGATCTCTTATCAACTTATTTTAGAATTTCTGTGACATATCACATTTAAAGATTAACTTAGAGAAAACAAAAATAGTTCAACTTGGTTTAAAAAAGAGATAACTGTTTTTCATTGGAAATTATATGTTAAAAATACTGAAAAAGGTTTCATGTTATATCTATCTTGGACTTCCATTTACATAAAACTTTAAAAGTGTTGAACACTTCCTGGATGTTCCCAAAAATCTTGAAAAATGTTGTTAGGTCCTTCTAGATTTAGCAAGCATTATGGTGGCAATATAATTAATGCTTCTATTTATGCTGCTAATGCTAAACTACTATCCAAAATATTGTATGGAGAAGAGATTCAGGGACTGGAAAATTTGGAACTCTTTAACAAATGTTTTGGGGAGGCTTTTAGGTCTTCCAAGAGGTATTCCTTTAGCAGGGTTAGGGTAGAGTTAGGGCAGCCCTCTGTTGAAATTCAGGCTAGAACAAGAAACATTATCTACTGGCTTAAGCTCCAAAGGTTAGAAGAGTATAGGCTTCCAAAATTAACATATAAGGAAATGCTGAGTTATGAAAAATAGGGTGCTGAATGTTGTCTGGTTGACAGAATTATTGCTTATCCTTAATGAAGTGAACATGGCCAATCTTTTCGCAGAGAGTAAGAAAGGGTTAATGATTAATTGAGCTTATAGAAAAATCATATTTAGAGAATTAGAAAATACCTGGCAGGCCAAAGACCTTGCAAGGGTAAAATAATTCAAATTTGGTCCACTTTTATCCCAATGGAAACAAACCCATAATTTAGAACCTTATCTAATAAATATTGTTGACCCCATATTCAGAACACACATAATGAAATTTCAGTTTAAAAAATATGATTCAACTCTTCTAAAAGCAGGATATTTAGGAAACTCTCAAAACTACGAGACCACACTTTGTAACCGTAGGCTTCTAGCTCCTGAAGATATACTCCACAGAGTTCTGTTTTGTCCCAGATATTACAAAACAAGGAAAAAGTGAATGGCTTACTACCTTTCAGCCTCCCTAAATACCCCTCAGAAAAAAATGTATGAGATGTTCAATGGTACAGACATGGATCTTGAGCATAAATGTGCATACTTTTTGAGAGCACTGTGTATATCAAGAAAACACTACGGTAAATTATATTTACCTATGTATGTATTTATCACGTGTTTTTGTATTGTGTATATGTAAATGATTTTCCTTTGTATGTTTGATATGATATTTAGATTATTTGTGAAATGGTTTTGTAAGCTGATCAATGAAATGTTACCTACCTACTTTGTACAATTTGTATAGATTGTACTCTGAAAATATACACTGTAAATACTTTTTTCAACATTTTGGGTAAAATTGTAATTTCTGGTTTTAAACAGTCAATCAATAAATGTTTTTTCTTGCTAATGCAATACACCACATCAAATGAAGCAAGGTACAAGATATTTCAGATGTGCAAAGCAATAATCAGTGCATTGTAAAACAGCACAACAAGGGGCTTAAGATGAAAAAACTACACTAGGAGATGTACAGTAAATCAACCCCAATGGGGTGTATCTGTGATGGGGGGACTTGGAGCATAACAGGGCTGGGGCAATAAGTGGAGGGGGTTAGGGCAGCTTCTAAGGTGTGGAGTCTGGGATAGTTGCAGGAAGAAGTTATAAAGACACAAAGAAGAGATTTAAAGGAGACAGGAGAAGAGGCCGAGCAGATGGACAATGGAAGAGAGGACTAGAGTAGGGAAATAGTGTGTGAAGACAGCTTGGCCAGCAGTAGATTTCCTGGAGGAGGGGATAGAATGGGAAACAGTGCTACAGAGTGGGTAGGAGACAAGGCGGAGAGGACAGGAGGGATGGGGGGGGCCAAATCAAAATTTGGATATGAAGGAGGCATAGTGGGCAAGGCACCTGGCATCAAGGGAGGTGAGGGAGAGGTAGGCATAAAGAGAGCAGTAATGGGTATGCAGTCCAAAGCAAAATGGCAGAAAGAGTCAAAGAGGGGGTCCTGTCTAGCAAGGATATATCTGGGAGTTAACCTGTGCACTATTTCACCATAGTTGAAAATAGCAAGGATCATCTTCAGTGCAATCTCATGGTGGGTATTAAACAGGATGATTTCTTTGTTCCTGTAGTGTTCAGTACATGTGAGGTGGAGCATATGGTGAAGACCATATATTTGTGCTTAGAAATCAAGATGGTGGTTCAGTCGGACCCCAAAGTACTTCAAGGAGGAGACAACAATCACAGCACCATTGAAGGCATGGAATGATGGCAGGGAGGTGGAGCCTGGTAAGCCTCTGTTGGAAGTCAGAGGTTATGACCAGCTTCATGGCATTACGGGACAGTTGGATTGACTGGAACTAGTGCTAAATATTGCTACAGTTCAGTTGCAGTTGTCCAATAAGGTTAAAAGCAAAGCATGCAAAGGCAAAGAGCACTGTAAAATCTACCTATATGTGAATGGACACAGAGGAGCATGCAGTAGAAAAGTCATTTAAGAATATGGAAAAGAGAATGATGCCAAGGACAGACCCCTGTGGGATGCCTGAGCAAATGGGTAGAGGAGGTATAGGGTACTTCTGATACAGACAGTTTGAGTCCTACCCTCAAGATACTGTAGGAGTTAAACACATTGACTGAGGGGGCAGAGAGGCCCACCACCATAAGCTTGTCCACAAGGAGGGTGACAGTGTCAAAGACTTTGGTTATGTTGACAAAGATGGCACAAGAGATCTGACCATGGTCCATTCCTGAAAGGATGGAGCCACTGAGCCAGAGGATGGAAGTGGATGTGGACTCTGAGCAGTATTTCCTGCAGCCAAACTGGAAAGGAATGAAGAAGGAGGGGGACTCAAAGAACAAAGAAAGCTGTGAGAAAACATTGTGTTGCTGTAATTTAGCCAGAGTAGGAAGGAGAGAGATAGCTTGATGGTTGCCAGGAGAGGAGGGGCGCCTCCATCCATCCATCCATCCATCCATCCATCCATCCATCCATCCATCTATCCATCTATCCATCCATCTATCCATCTATCCATCTATCTATCTATCCATCTATCTATCTATCATGTCTGTGCATTTATTGGTGTGTGTGCAGTGCCCAACTATGGCATACAGTGTGTATCAGTCAGCATGGTTTAATACATTAGACTGCACCAATTCAAGCTGATGCACATGTGTGTTGCTTGGGACAGGGATGTTGATTGTATACAGTGTACATGTACCAAGCTGTATCTGCTACACACATTTACAATAAAGTGTACCACCACAACTGCTGCCCCTCTGGTGGAGTTGCTTCAGGCCTGTGATTTGCATGTGCGGGCACTTCATTCATACTCCAGATCCACGTCTATTCACATGAACCATGCATATGTCTGGTAGTGCCCAGGTGCAGAGGTACAGCACTACACACTAAAAACGTGTCCATACTCACTTTCTCACAAAGCGTAGTGTGTGCCATGAATAGCTGTCCATGTAACGTCTGTGGCTATGGTGTGGAAGTGCCTTTACATGTCTCCTATATTGCTACATAAGCCACAGAGAGACTTTGTAGACTGGGTCCTAGCTTTTTGTTACACTTCAAACATATCTTTTCTCTGTGATTTTATCCTATAAATGTACTCTTTATAATGTATACATACCACAGCAGCACTAGACCCCTCCTCCGAAATGATCCTGTAAATGAGATGTTGTTATGGTCTTTTCCTGCACATTTTCAGATATAATTAACAGACATTTACTCATGCTGGCAGAGCATGTTACACGTTGATGTGGGCCACCCCGGATTACGCCATGCTCCCATCCCACCTCCTGGTCCTGTGGAGCCTTGGAAGTGCTGTAGTGGAGGTGCTTTCAAGCTCCAGAAGAGGGATGCAGCATCATCACTACAACAGCACTTCCAGTGGAGATTAGGGTGTCACTGGAGATTGTGGGTGAACGCACAACTTCCTGCCTCATTCCCAAGCCAGCATGATGAGGATGTCTGGTAGCAAATCATGGTAGGTAGAGGGCATGCACCTAAAGGGAAAGAAAAACATGTCACAAGGGTTCTACAGATCATGTCATGGCATGCTACTGCAGCAGCCCCAGGAATGTCATTGGCCTCTCTCAATATCAGACACAAACCTGTGAAAGCCCGGGGCTGGACTCCATCAACCACCCCTGGGGTCTGCGAGAGAGACCTGTCTTTGGAGCATGATCAGTTTGGCAGTGCTGTGTTATAGATGGATTATGGTCATCCACTGAGCCAGTCAGACAGCAGTGCCAACAACAGGAAGAGGCTGAAGGTGAGCAAGCTAGCAGTGGGGGCAGAAAAAAATCAAGTTAAAATATAAATATTTTTTCACTAATGTGAGACAATACATAAAGTCAAAAGGCATCTCTGTACCAGACATTACCATATGAGGACAATCTGTCAACCAAATCTACCAAATGGAAAAAATAACCCACTAATTGAATAACTTAATTGAGCTGGGCTCATCCCAGTGGAATGGATGGCTGATGTACTCCATGAGTAATAACCCCACATTTTTCCCTTTACCCCATATTTCATGGGGACCAAACCCCTAACACAATCCTGAGAATATAAACCACTACAGTTGAAGTGAAACTCTACCTGAAGACAGAAGGACTTGTAGTGAAGCTCTGTGAGGCACTTAGGCACCTCTCCCTCCCCCAACACACACAGACCCCCTCCTTGCCAGTGGTTTCATTAAGGGAACTGAATATACATAAAGGGCAGGGACTACCTGTCAGGGATTTTCTTTCTTCCACCTGGAACATCCTTCTTGCTACAGAGTGGGGTACCACATTACAGATATAGGGCCTGATTCTCAAAGTCCTGAGAGTGGCGTGAGATACCTTCACCAAACATAAATGGACCAAGTGGCACCTTGCATCAGATGTTACCCCCAGAGCTATTCTTAAAAGCAGCCTGAGTCAACCACAGGCTGCCTGCCCCAAACAGGGCTAGTGCCACCCGTGTGCCCACAAATGGGCTGTGACATTACACAAGTGGCATGTGGCAGACGCAAGCTGCTACAGCCCCCAATTGGGATTCTCATAACTCTCCCAGCGGGAGAATTTCTAGGTACCCTTAGACGAGCCAGGGCTGGTCTAGGGGTACTTAGAAATTTCTCCCCTGGGAGAACTGACCTAAGTGTGGCATTGTGACAATGCCCTGGTGCCCTAGTGGTCCCTCCCCAATGTCCCCATAATAGTGACATATGCCAACCCCTGTACCTGGTGATCTAGTGGTCCCTCATCCCACCTGCATAGGCCCAATTTGAAATGAATTATCCTGGTGGACTAGCAGTTCCTCCCCCCACCTGCATATGCCCATTTGTAAATCATTTATCCTGGTGGTATAGCATCCCCCCCACCCTAGCAAAATGTGCCCACCACCTTACACACCCCAAACCTGTACCCTGAGCGGGGACTGGCACAACCCTCCTCTCCCCACCTTGGCCAGCCCCAACCGAAATGTCACTGAGCACGTAAAACATTACAGTAGGTGCTCACTTAGCATCTACTGTAATGTATTATGCTCTCAGTGACAGCTCAGTCAGAGCCAGCCGAGGTGGTGTGAGGAGGGTTGTGCTGGTCCGAGCTCAGGGTACAAGTAGAGGTGTGTGAAGTGGTGGGCACTTATTGCCAGAGTGGGGGAGCAGGACACCAGATCACCAGGATAAATGGAATACTACTGGGCATGTCAGGGCAGGAGGAGAAACCGCTAGACCACCAGGATGACAACAAGTATTAAACTGGATATATGGGGGAAGAAAAGCAACCAAGGGCACCACTGGACTGGCGCACAGCCACATTATGGCTTGCATCAAGCCCTCCTGCTGTGCCATGTGGTTGGTGCCCGTTCTGGCTTGCCGCAAGCACAGGGACTTACCACTGGGACCGTGCCTGTTAGAGAATCAGGCACATGGTCCCTGGCAGACCGGGATTCAGCACAAGCTGCTGTTTGCCGCATCTTGCACCAGTCCAAGCCCACTTTGAGAATCGGGCCTATAGAGTTCAAAGGTGAAGTCAGCTCTAATTGTACCGAACAAAACTGGATACAGTACGTATAACAGAAATGCCTTCATTGTACTACTCCTGTAATCTAAAGGCTATGTTTAAAATCAGTAAACATTATACTTACAAAAAAAAGGTATTTCTGTAAGTTTCCCAAGAGAGTGACTAATTCTCATATCATACTGGCTGCCTTATGAGATCACATTGTTGTGACATTGTCAGCTGGGAGTATCTTGTGAAACCTGGCTTAGAATGCTTGCTCCATAATGGAGCTGAAGCAAGTTGATCTTGTAACTGTTGAAGTCATGCACTGTCATTATAAGATTCATTTTTAGAAGGTGTGATGAACTCTTGCAGGGGTGAGGACATGTGTGTTATCAGCACTCCTGTACCACTACATTATAATACCCATAACTCATGAGTGGCGACATCACTAGGGTGCTGTGAAAGTCCTCATTAGTGGGGGAAAAGTATCATCCAACTTCAATCTATTACATATACTGTATCATTTGTACCATACCTTAAAAGTAAAACTTTGAAATCAGCTCTGTAGACTTACTTTTTCTGTTTGGAACCAAACTGTGACTTTTGAAAGTAGCACTGTAGCCCTTGATTTTTGGTGCTCTCCATATAAAAATTCATAGGAATGTTTGTAATGATTGTATGCTGTTTTTATTGTTTGCAGTGACTGCCTGTTGATTAATAAATGTGAAACTTGAAAAAATGTGCTACGGTAGCACTGTGATCTCATCATGTATTGTGCACTATGCTCTTGCATAGCTAAACATATGCAGTTTAATGACATTCTTACATACTGTGGCACCCACTTGCTCATCACAATGCAATGCTGCCGAACCCTGTTCATTTGGTAGAATTTATTTCCAATAGATAGATAAATAGATAGATGGATGGATGGATGGATGGATGGATGGATGGATGAATGGACGGGCAGGTGGGTGGACAGACAGACAGACAGAGAGATAGATAGATAGATAGATAGATAGATAGATAGATAGATAGATAGACAGACAGACAGACACAAACAGTTAGATAGACAGACAGACAGACAGATGAATACTGTAGACAGACGAACAGACTGACAGCCAGATGAATACTGTAGATAAACAGGTAGGTAGATACTGTAGACAAGTAGAGACAGACAGCAAGACAGATTGACAGACATACAGAATGTCACTTGTAATATCACTTTGTGTACTTATAGTATGTGCCTATTCAAGTATGAATACATAGGTAGCCCATCAGTGCAGTGGTAGGGCGATCTCTTTTACTGCCTGCACCCCAGCTTGGGGAATGAGCTTGAGACACTGGAGGCCAGAGAGGGGGAAGGGAGGCAAGGATGAACTTTTCAGTGGACACTCTCAACCTCTGCAAAGGAAAAGTTGCACTCTTTGCTACCACACCACCACCTAGGTGACCACAGGTGGTGCAAATAGAAGGCAGTGAGGAAGGGAGAGAGCACAACATGGCTCCAGTGCATGGTCACACACATATCTGTGCATATGCACCTAGGAGCTCTAGCCAGCAGTGACACCGGGAAATATCACAAACGGAAAAAATGCCTAGGAGAATAGCACCAGCACTCTTGAGTCTCACCACTCCCAGCTGCCCACAGGCAACTGACCACCAGTCTCTATACCTGACAGGTGTTATGGTGACTGAGCTGCCTGTTCCCTGATGGGAGACCACCACACAGAAAAATGCCCCAGCAGACCCCATAGGACCAAGTAAGTAGTAGAGATGGGATGTGCATGGAACTTGGAGGTTACCTTGCAAAGAAACGGTAGCATGCGCAACTAAGGCAGAAAGTCTGCATTAGAACAAGCATTTGTCAATGCCAAACATTCGCTTTCAGGTATTTGCAGTGGTTTTTGGCAGTTATGCAGCCCCCCCCTTAGTTGTATCCATGTCTCTTCAGCACCCATGTCCCAACAGGGTACCTCTCTGCAACTCCTCTTGCACCTTATTTAAATTTCAGCCTCATACTTCTTACCTTTCTGTCTTCGAAATATGGGATACTGATGATTAGAATGGGGGACAATGTGAGACACGTCATCAAACAGTGAGGTACAACCTGAGAACACTGGGGAAACACATGCCTTTATTAGTGCAAAGTTCAATTGTCATTGATAGGAAATGATTGTCTGCTGAAAATAATTGTTAAGTTATAAATAAACAGTGGCATTTGTGTGTGTTTTTTTTGTATGTTTTAATGTTTAGAGTACACATTTATTTTTATGCTCATTATGTTAACCACCATCGGCTTGCCCCTGTGTGTTTTTGTATCAGGGGTCCATGCATGGCAAGTTTTGAAATGTCCACATCACAGACTCCTAATACAGCTGTCAGTTACTTGCAGCATCCATTTCAACTGTACTCGTCAATGCCCCAGGAGTTTGCTGGTATTTGCACTACAAATTTTCAACATGGCCTTTTTGTGACCCCCACCTCATAAAAGCAGTTGGGAGCTCTGCTCATGAACAGTGGCACTGTGATTTTGTTAATCTGTCTTGAACGTTGACCTCCTATAGTGACCGTGCCATTCTGTGTCTCATGTGTGAAAACACAGTTCAGGCAGGATGTGAAAAATGACAGCTGTACCATTCATAGACAGGTGTGAAGAGACGGCAATGTTGAAAATCTGGAGTGAAAATATTACAAAATTCTCGAACTTACGAGACTTCGTGGAAACTGCGTAATGCATGCTCATAACACAGTCATTTCATGGACTTCTTTCCCCAGATATTCAACATAGGCATTTTGTGACCTCTGCTCATGAACACTGTCACTGTGATTTTCTTAATCTGTCCTGAACATTGATTTCCCACAGCGACCGTGCCATTGTGTGCCAGACGTGTGAAAACACATTTTGGGCAGTATGTGAAAAATGACAGCTGTACTGTTCATAAGGAGATGTGGAGAAATGGCAATGTTGAAAATCTGGAATGAAAATATTACAAATTCTTGAAGTTACAAGTGTGTGTGGAAATTGTGCAAAGCACGCTTGTAACATAATCATTTTGTGGACTTTTGTCACCAAATTTTCAATATAGGCATTTTGGGACCTCCACTCATACAGTGTCACTGTGATTTTCATAATCTGTCCCAAACATTGATTTCCCACAGCGACTGTCCATTGTGTGCCAGATGTGCGAAAACACATTTCGGCCAGGATGTAAAAAAAATGACAGCTGTACTGTTCATATGGAGGTGTGAAAAAATGCCAATGTTGAAAATCTGGAGTGAAAATATTACAAATTCTCGAAGTTACGAGTGTGCATGGAAACTGCGCAACGCACGCTCATAACACAATGATTTTTTGGAATTTTTTTCACCACATTTGCAATATCGGCTTTTTGGGAGCCCACCTCATGAACAGTGACACTGTCATTTCATTACTCAGTCCCAAAAGGTGACTCCACACAGTGACTGCAAAATCACCTTTCGGGATTGAATAACCACATGACAATGATTAAATTCAAGAAGTGGAGTCTCAAGAACCCCATGTTGAAAATCTGGTGCCCAAATTCACAAAAATGGCTGAGATATCCACCTAAGTTGAAAAAAACCCATTTATGCAGCTTACCGGCATTTCTTCAGTTTGCAGTCGACTTCGAAGAGTGCAGACGTGTTCCCGCTCCACTGAAGATCGTCACACTGGGCTCCAGAGGTAAGTATGGGGTGAGGGGTGTGTGGTGAGGTGTGGTGTGCAGAGGGTGGGTGCAGGCTGGGGGATGGGGCACCTGACACAATGAGGGATGGTTTTCTGTTTTCACAGGGAGCAAAAAAGTAGACATCGGGACTTTTTTTCTTATATAGGGACAACTGGCACGCTGGAGTGGGCTCCCAGAATGCCACCTGGGTGTTTTTTTGGGGGGGCCTGGAGCAGACAGGGATTGGGCACCCCATCGACACATGCAATGAATTTGAAGGGGCACGCATGAGCTGAGGGGGATTGGGCACCCCCCTTGGCACACAATGAATGGGTTGTTCGTTGGAGGGCTGGAACTGATGGGGATTGGGCACCCCATTGGCACATACAATGTGTTTGGGGGTGCATGAGCTGAGGGGGATTGAGCACCCAGTCAGCACATACAATGTGTGTTGAGGGGGGCAATAATGAGGGAGCGGGGAGGACAGCAGCAGAGGGAGGAAGCGGGAGGGATTTCATTAGCAGCCGGAGGGAAAAGGGTGATGTCAATTTGCTAAATACACACACGTTAGCACCACTGATGGCATTGGTGCTTTTCTTGCAACTGAAGACCACTGTAGCCAAACTGCTGTCAAAGACAGCTCATGCTTCCATTGGTGCGGTACGGTCATGCCCGCTACACTGAGCACTGCATTGCACAGGAGGGTCACACACCTCCAAAAAGTCATACTGTCCCAAAATATTCCTTGCGCATGCAAGCAAGCGAACACAAAAAGTATGAATATGTGATAATTTTCCTTCGTGGTGATTTGCATATGCTACCTATAGTGCTTTGCATTAGGGGTGTGAGTGGTTTTGTTCTTATACTTATGGTGCTTTTCTAGTCAGCTCAAGTAAAAGACTAATTGTATTGCTTGCGGCTATTACTGTACTTAGTCTGTTGGAAACTAGAAGCCATTTTTCATCTTCACTACAGCCACCCACACAAATACACCACTGCAATATTTATTGAGCAAGTAAGGTTGATACTTTGGAGAAAACTTAAAAAACAACATAACATTTAAAATAGTAGTGCATGATAGTGGGGAAAATTTTGACCTATGCTTTTTTATTTTATATTTGCTCCTATCTCCAGACTTGTATGATTCCCTTCTTTCCCACTTTTGAGTCTGCTTTAATACTTTGTTCCAAATTAGAAATAATACAAGGAACACTCCTTTTAATACTGTATGGCTTGGACCAGGTTTTCATTAGTATTCTCAAGTGTTTTTGTATACCCATTGTCCCATAAGGTCAAGGAGCTCTGCCTGCTGCATGCTAGTTCACGTTATTCAGAACAGAAGAGATGCTAACCAACGAGTGTTCAGAAACATCAGAGAATAATGATGAAAACTTGACTGAGCCATATTAAAAGGAGTGCTCCTTTTATTATTTCAGATGTGAAAAAAGTGCTAAATCAGATCCAAAAGGAGAAAAGAAGGCTATCATTTAAGTCAGGAGATAAGGGGCAATATAAAATAAAATAAAAAGTACAGGTCAAATGTTTCACTGCTATCATGTACTGTTGCTTTAAGCACAGTCCATTGCCTATTTTATATATAGTCTGATTTTTCTTCCCTTTCTTCATGCTGTTACTTGTTTTATTTGCATGGCCACAGGATCCTTGCTCTAGAGTCCCTTTGAATCTGCTGCTGAATTCTTTGCTAATGTCAAAATATTCTGTTTATGACATTACAAATACAAGGTATCACAAGCAAAGGATCATAACTTCAGTAATGGAGTAGATCAACCTGAGGGAAAAGTGTCCAGTATCCATGTAAATAAATCCAGAAATCAGATATAAAAGTAGCAGAAATACAGAAAATCACTAAACTATACTTTGATTTTTTTTCTAATTATTATGTTTTTCAAAGTGTTACCAAAAGTGACAAACTTACTCTAAATATAGTTTACTGAAGCTCTAAAACCAGACATTTTTAAATAGCTATGTATGATGTAAACTCTTTGCTATTGTACTTTTTAAGCTTAGCTGTCTCTAATGCCATGTCCTACTATTTATATGGAATGTGGGGGGGCTCTGTGTAATGATGTAATTTTGCATACCCAAGGTTAGTGATGACCACACAAACCACAGGTTTCTTTGAGTCATACATTGCTATGCTGATATAAGCATCCTGAAGTCTAGTCAGCCAGTGCTCTCTCCCCACAACAGGCAGCCACAACACATCACAATCGAGTGATGGACCCTGTAGTGGAGTTTCCAGTAGGGTTTTGTGTCAGCATGGTAGGAAAAAAAGATATCAATTGCCACCTAAGTGACATCTGGTAGTTTGTGTCCCATTTCCCTACTCCCATTTCTTGAGGGCTGCTATGCAGCTCCATACATTTGACACAGTTGGGGGTCGTATCTCTGCCTTCACAGTGACATCGATGTGCCTACTGCAAATCATCAGCTGGTAGGTCATGCATCCTGTGTGAACACGGCAGCCAACAACACTACACAACATAAACATGGGGTCTTCCAGCTGGCAACAAAGTATAATGGTGCCATACTTACAGTACTTTACAGGCTTACATTCTGTGTACTAGCATATATTGAGTAACAGTATGCCTGTCTCAACACAAGGGAATTCTGGGTGAAAGGAAAGACGTACTCATATCTGTAACATACTTAGTCATGTCTGCCTATGAAGCTGAGGGCAGATGGAGCTAGATCCCTTTCAACCTCAGATTATGATGTTAGTGTGTTATCTGCACTGGGCAACTGAGTGAGGTCTGATTTACAAGACTGTTGTTTATGTTTGTGTTTTCTTACAGTCAAAGACACAGCAAACTGACATTGAAGAGGTTGTCAAACATACTACAAGCACTTGCTTTCCTCTTAGAGTACCCTTGAACAGAGTAAATTCTTTCTAAAGCTTGGCTTGTTATGTTTAATAGTTACTTGTAGATTATGGATGGCACTGACTTCTCCAACCCCAGGAAGGGCCCCTAGTAATTCCCTGCTAGGGGATATAAGGGCTGACATTGTGCTATATGAAACATACAGAAAGAGCATACTCACTGTGCAGTGCAGCAGTGATGCTGCTGAATCCACTCACAATTGATAACCACACACACAGCACTCACAAAAAAACTCAAGATGGCATTTGAAATAGATTACTTCCGGTGCAGCGCTCCACGAATATGGACATGTGAAGAAGAAGCTCCCCTCCGCATGCTTCTAAAATATCTTGCAATCAACGCATTGTATTCAAAATAAAAGTTTAAAATAGCAGGCAAGATATGGTTTATAATAAATCCAAGGGAGGAACCAACAAATTTTCTGTATTGGAGTACGAGGGACTTAATTGTAATTTGGAAGCTACAGATTCGGAGACCGCGGTGCTCTCACAACCCACCAGATGCCAGACTGTGTCAAAATGCAAAAAATCAGCTGGTAAAAAATAATTAAAAATGATGGATGCAAAACTAGACAGAATACTTACAGAACTGCAAGATATCAAAGCAGAAGTTCACAGTTTTAAGGAATCGCAGCAGGCCTTACAAAGTGACCTAACGGCTCTGGAAACTAGGGTAGATATGGTAGAGACATCTTCGGCTGAACAGACCACACAGCTTCAGCAAATCCAAAAAACTCTGGGAGATGTAATCCATGTGTGTAGAATGACAATAGATCACCAGGAGGACACCAAAAATAGGCAGAGAAGACAGAATATCAGAATTTACGGTATTCTGGAGAATAGTGAGGGCTCCAATATAATTGATTTTATTAAAACAACACTGCAGACTTCCCTATTCCTGGGACTAGATTTCCAGCTTGAAATAGAACGCACTCACAGGACTCTTGGGCCTAAGCCTACTAACCCCAAAACTAGGCCCAGGTTGATAACTGTGTGATTCCTACGTTACTCCACTAAAGATCTTATTTTGAGGAAAGCATGGTTGCAGGGCAAATTTTTCTATGGATCTACCAGAATACTCCTTGATAATGATTATGCCCCTGCGACCATGCAGAAAAGAAGAGAATATATCCTACTGTTTCAAATCCTACGTCAGCAACAATTGAAGTTCCAGACCCCTTATCCAGCAAGGTTGGTCGTGCAGTACCCGACCGGGCAGAAGAACTATGATTCTGCATTAGAAGCCATGGAGAATTTGAAGAGGAGGGGGATCTCTGTTCCCTCTTGGGTTCCCTTACCTCAAAGACAGACTGTGCCATGGATGGAGAGCTGCCCCATATCACAGGACTTCAGGGCTCAGCAGTCCACTATAACGGCTCTGCAGAAAATGCTGACCACCTTTGCTCCAGCAGGATCTTGATCCATCTACTTGGCCTATTAAGGCCCACCATGAGTAACTCAGATTCCACTGAGCATCTATTGTTTTGTTTTTGATGCCTGGGAGGGGGTTTGGAGGTGGGTGACTGGGAACTCATTGATTCCATCCTGGTGCGCCCTGACCATTCCTGTCCTGCTCTGGGTGGGTGTTGCTGGATGAGGGGGAGGCTCCAGCCTGCTCCCTTCATTTGCTGCTCCCGGTTCCTGACTTTCCTCACCACTATGTGATAAGTGTGGAACTGATACCTAGAACATGCCTTTGGCCCTCTATTGGACCAGTCTTGCCCTGGCGGAGATCACATATTTGGCACTGGATATGCAGTGATAAAATCTACTAAATAGGATGCAGCTGCAAGGATTGCAGGGGGAGGATGTCCAATGCTGATAAAACTAAATAGCAAGGGGGCCGGATGGGCCTCATCATTTGGGGCCTGTTGCACGAGCCCCCTTCAGACTTCTGACTCCTGCTAAATAGGGACATAAAGTAGGGACTTGGTTGGGCTCTCTCCCTGAAGATCATAATGCTTGCTTCAGACGGGCCTGGGGGGAGCAGTTCGCTCTATATCTGGGTGGGCTCTGGGAGGCTACTACTTGGCCCTCCTAAATAGAGGTTTTCATGCAATGGCACCAGAGGCAGTCTCTGTGGGGAAAGGGACTGTTCAGAGGGCACAAAACAAAGATCTGGAAGAAGCTAAGCCATGCTTGCCAGAACAGAATGGAGGTGGGGGCGGACTGAGGGGATGGGTGGATAAGGGTGACCACCTTTGTGCCGAGCACCTACCTGGGGGCTGATGGGGGGGCTGGGGGGTCAGGGACTGGAGCAGTGGGGGACTGGGGACCTGCTCTGGGCTGTCTCGGTCTGGGGATGAGAAACCGGACGTGAACATTGAACTGTGATGGGAGGGAAGGCCGTTCTTCATTTCTTCTCCAAAAGTTTTAAGACTGGGCACAGATATTGAAAGGGATGGAGGGCTCCTATTCTTTAGAGATAAGTAACAGTGAATGAAAACCGGAGTGGCCATCAGAACTCACCTTAATTAAATGATGAAACTGAACAATACCCTCGGCGATTAAAAGACATTTAAAGGGTTGAAGAGTCACAGTAATGCATAGGTTTTTTTCAATCTGCATTCATGATTCAGAAGATGGAGAAAGACAGCAGCCTGCCTCAAAGACACTCTACTTAAGGTATCCAGACTTCTTACAATATTTAGTATACCATTATTAAAAGTAGTTCCTCAAGAAAGTCATGAAAAGAAACAGGTGGTAGGGGGAAGGAGCTCTAAGAATACAGTGGAAGTTAAACACCTTTACTCC
This sequence comes from Neoceratodus forsteri, assembly GCA_016271365.2. Taxonomy (NCBI): domain Eukaryota; kingdom Metazoa; phylum Chordata; order Ceratodontiformes; family Ceratodontidae; genus Neoceratodus; species Neoceratodus forsteri. The sequence goes on from CM057453.1 coordinate 1,273,579,883, forward strand.
CTACCCCCAGTGTTCTTGTATCTTATTTTCCTTGCTTTATTTTCATTCAGACCTCATATTTCCTTACCCATTTTGGGGGTTTTACCCCAAGGAAACTCTCCCAGTGAGAAGAGGTTCCCTACAGGGCAACACTTGGAAATTCACCTGCAGGCAGTTGGTATACCCGACCGCCTCTTGGAAGTCCTAAAGTGTATAATAGTTGACCTATGGTAGGGGTTGGAAGGTTACTCACCTTCACTAAGGGTCCCCAGCCTCCGGCCTAGTTGGCCCTGTTGGCCACAGAGGCTGCAAGTGAAGCAGAAGTTTCAGTTTTTATGTTATAAGGAGAATACCATTTATTTACCATTGAAGACAGTGCTTTGCTTTATACAGCATGTACACATTAGGGGAGGGTTAAAACAGAGGTTATAAAGGTGGTTTCCCAAAATGTCAATGGCCTAAATAGCCCAGTGAAAAAAAATATCCAGATTTAAAAAAATACCATCCACAGCACATTTTGCTCCAAGAGACCCACATGACAGCTATGGAACACCAGAAATTAATTACATTTGGAATGTTTCAGGTGATTGCTATTGCATCTAGGATGGGCAGGAGGAGATGAGTGGCAATACTGGTCCCCAAATATTCTGCATTCAATGTGGTTGACATATTTCAGGATAGGGAGGGTTGCCTGGCAATGGCTAAGGGAACATGATATGGTCAGCAATATACTGCGGCCAATATATATATAACCTACCAGGAGCAGATGCTTCAACTCATCAGATTAAATTAAACAACATCCTTGCATTTCAACAGGGAGTTCTCATATTGGGAGGGGACCTAAATTTACTAATGTATTCTGGGAAAGACAATTCAAATCCATGCCCCACTAAAGTAACAGCAGGGCAAAGACATGGCAGGAGATTACTGAAGAACTTAGGGCTTTTAGATGTTTGGAGACATTTATACCCCACGAACAGGGAATACACGTTTTATTCTGGGGTCCATAATTCTTATTCCTGCCTGAATTATTTCTTTATATCTGGAGAACATGTAGACCTGGTACATAATATGTCTATGTATCCCACTTTATTGTCCGATCATGCCCCAATCCTGATAGAATTGTGCACCACAGAGAGGCAGGCTATCAGGCAATAGCAAATGAATACCTTACTGAGAGTTCCCCAACTACTAAAATTTCTTAAGAAAAGGATTCCACAAATCATTCAGGAGAATACTTTACCAGAGATATCAAAGGACATACTTTGGGACACAGTGAAGGTACTGCTAAAGGGAGAACTAATTGGCTATGCTTCAAATAAAAAAGCAACAAGCCAAATTATAGAAAGAACTGGAGGATAAACTAGAATTTTTACAGATGGCCCATATGCAGGGAGATAAATCACTTCTGCCCCAGATAAATCAAGTAAAAGAGAAAATACAGACCAGCCTTACTCTACAAAACAGAACAAGCTGTTATGTATTTAAAGCAGAGATATTACGAGGGGGCCTCTAAAGCATCTAAAATATTAGCTTATAGATTACGACAACAAAACAGATCCATGGTCATGAAACTCAAACACCCTAACACTCATGTTATGTTGAATGAAACAGTAGAGGTATTGATGGGATTTAACGACTGTTATGCCCAATTATATACCCAACACTTAGAACCAGAGGTTGGTAGCTACCAAGCATTTTTTCAAAAGATTAAATTACCACATCTTATTGACAACTAAAAAGAAATGCTTACAGGCCCAATTTCTAAGGCAGAAGTTATCATGAGTATCAAAAAACTCTAAGCTAGGGAAAAGCCCAGGTCCAGATGGATTCACAGCTGAATTTTATAAGACCTTCAAGAAAGAATTGCTCCCCCTACTGGGAGACCTGTTACGGGGTATTACTAAGGCTGTTATTTCACCTCCACCTAGCAGGAAATATGACAATATTTTGGCAATACTTAAACCTGATACAGACCCCTCCCAGTATAAATCGTATAGACCAGTATCGGTTCTAAATCACGACTATAAATTTTATGCTTCTATATTATCTAAGAGACTTGAAAGAATACTCCCAAATCTCATTCACAAAGATCAAACGGGACTTATAATTAACAGAAATACCTCAGATAATGTGAAGCGTACCCTATATGTACTAGAAAGAATTGAACAGTCCCACACGCCTGTGCTACTGTTAAGTATGAATGCCCAAAACACATTTGATCAAGCTTCTGGAGAAATTTGATTTCCCCGAAAAATGCCAACAAAAAATCAGCATGCTCTACACCTCTCCCCAAGCTATGGTGAAAGTGAATGGCACATTCTCAGACCATTTTCTTCTGACACGGGGTATGAGACTGATGCCCTCTCTCCCCATTGCTATTTGCATTGTACACAGAACCATTGGCACAGATAAAAAGAGAACAATCACAAATTAGCAGAATTAAGTATCAGGGGGTGGAGCACAAAGTAGCTTTCTATGAAGATGGTTTACTAATTTATATGACAAACCCAGAAATTTCTCTCCCAGCATTGTTTGCAGTATTGAAGGAGGTTGAAGACTTAGCAGGCTATAAACTCAACGCTACCAAAACAGAGGTGCTCTGCTTTGGATATGAACCGAGCTCAGCCACTCAGACTACCACCTAGGAATTATAATACCTGTGGATTTAAAAAACCTATATAGCCTGAATTATGACCCACTGGTGGAAATGATTAAGGAAGACCTGAGGAGGTGGCATCATTTGCCATTATCATTGATACAAAGAATAGATTCTATTCAAATGAATCTCTTACCGAGATTCTTATTTCTATTTAATAATATTCTGGTCTCCCCCCATAAAGCGGAGTTTTGAAAAAGGGATAAATTAATATCAAGATTTATTTTTTGGGGGGAGGCCATGTAAGGCCTACACACTGCTGCAGCTCCCTAAGGAAAGTGAGGGGCCTTGCTTTACCAAACCTAGAGAGACACACTGTCAGGCAGCCCAGATATCCCATATACTACATTGGCTAGGTGAACAGTCAGACCAGCATTGGAAGGCCCTGGAACTTAGATAGGACTATAATCAAATATATGCTTCTCTATTTAGAAACCTGGCCTCCAGACTGGAAAACATGGGGGACATTTCTTCCACATACACCAAATCTGTGGTTAAGACTTGGAGAACCTTACTGGGTACCCCGAGGTAAAATTAACAGCTAGATACCTGGAACTGTTGGCCGGGGGACCCGAACTTTGTTCTGGCTTGGATGGGTTGCACATTTAGATTCTAGCAAAAAAGAAGTTTAAAGCATAATTAACAATACTATGAAAATGGTGTTTTTCAATCCTTTCAGATGCTGAAACAAACATATCAATTAAGACAGCAAGACCACTATAGATATTTACAAGTCAGACATTACTTTGAGCAACGTTTTGGATTACAGTGGTCTCAGACAGAGGACCATTCATTAGTTCAATTAATTATTACAACATTAGAGAAACAAATGCCAGCACCCTCTATTTCCCTGGTTTATAAATCCATCCGGGCTGGCTCAGAGCCAACTATTAAAAGAATCCAGGTGGTCTGGGGTACAAATTTGACTTTGGAGATAACAAACACAGACTGGGAGGCAATCTGGGGGATGCAACATCAGGTGACAGCTTCTTACATCTGGAAAGAGTTTGGGTGGAAGTGTGTAGTCCATTTCTTTATAACCCCACAGATTACAAGGAAGTATGACCTAATGCATGGTTCAAAATACTGGAGGGACTGTGGTTACACTAAGGGGACCCTGCCCAGTGATACGATTTTTTTGGTAAGATATAGAGAGGGCTGCATTGGAGCTCTTTTTGGAGCTGGGAGATTTGGCCCCCCAGATAGCACTTCTACACTATTTCCCTACCCAAATCAAAAATGCGCATACCAAACAAATGTTGACCATTATGATGCTAACAGCCAAGAAGGAAATAACTCAAAAATGGTTACAGAAAGAGCCCCTGATGCAAACAGAATGGGAAGATGTTGTATATACAAATGTACATATTAGAGAAACTGACTGCAGGACTTAATCTAAGGATACTTAGATGCAGGGAATTCTGGAAGAAATGGATAATGTGGATTATGGAACCTAGATTAGATGTTGTACAATAAAATATAATTAGAAACTACTCTGTATTGACACTGGTAGAAGAAAGGGGGAATTCCACCCTGATGTTTTTAAAGTGTACCCTACAGAATATTGAATGTTTAATGTCCTGTACAAATGTCACTGTCTATAACTCTTAAAGGAAGAGTAACTAAAAGTATATTGCTCCTGAAACACCTTTTAATAACAAGCAGTTGTCAATGCCGAATGTTTGCTTGCTGGTATTAGCATTAGAAATGCAGGAGTTAGACAGATGCAGAATAGGAATGGTAGTGAAGTAGTGAACTTGACATGAACCACACCTCCATGCTGTAGAGACGGACAGGATGTGGGGTAAGTTTTTGGGTCATCACCCATGACGGTCAAGACATGTCACCTCACCCTATTCTGCAGACGGTGAGATGGTTTGACCTGTGCCTTAGGGTGTTTGGCTTTACAGTCAGCCCATTCCAAAAGGACATACATTGAAATGGGTGCAGGATAGGAGAAGGGTGTGAAGTCTTGGGATGAAGAGTCCAAGGTACACCTCGATGCCTGTCAGTGGCAGGGGGGTGGGGGTGGGATGGCATGAGCAGTACAGCTGGCAATCCGAAGGCACACCCCAATGCCTGTCTGTCTGTACAGGGTAGGACGTTATGGTTAGAAACCCTAATGCCTCGGGCGTTTGTTGATATTCACAGTACAAATTTTGAACATGGCCTTTTTGTGAGCCCACCTCATAAAAGCATTTGGGACCTCTTCTCATGAACAGTGGCAGCGTGATTTTGTCAATGTGTCCCGAAAAGTGACTTCCAACAGTGACAGTGCCATTCTGCACCACATATACGAAAACACAGATCAGGCAGGATGTGAAGGATGACAGCTGTACCATCCATAGGGAGGTATGAAGAGATGGCAATGTTGAAAATGTGTAGTGGGAATATTAACAATGATTGCAGTTCCAAGCATACATGGAAACCACGCAACGCATGAGCATAACACAGTCATTTTATGGAATTTCATCACCAGATTTTCACCATAGGCATTTAACGACCTGTGCTCATGAACAGCGTCACTGTGATTTTGTTATTTTTGTTACTGTGTCCTGAACACTGATGTCCCACAGCAACCATGGTAGTCTACGCCAGAACTGCAAAAACACATTTCGACCAAGATGTGAAAATGACAGCTGTACTGTTCATAAGGAGGTGTGGAAAAATGGCAATGTTGAAAATCTGGAGTGAAAATATTACAAATGTGCAAAGTTATAAGCGTGCATGGAAACTGTGCAATGCATGCTCGTAACACAGTCACTTTATGGACTTTCATCACCACATTTTCAACATAGGCATTTTAGGACCTCTGCTAATGAACAGTGTCACTGTGATTTTTGTAATGTGTCTCAAACAGTGATTTCCCACAGCGACTGCGCTATTGTGTGCCGGAAGTGTGAAAACACATTTTGGCCATGATGTGCAAAATGACAACTGCACTGTTCATAAGGAGGTGTGGAAAAATGGCAATGTTGAAAATATGGCGTGAAAATATTGCAAATGTGCGAAGTTACGAGCATGCGTGGAAACTGTAATGCACGCTCATAACACAGTCATTTTATGGACTTTTGTCACCAAATTTTCAACATACCCATTTTAGGACCTCTGCTAATGAACAGTGTCAGTGTGATTTTCCTAATGTGTCCCGAACATGGATATCCCACAACGGCCACGCTAGTCTGCGCCGCAAGTGCAAAAACACATTTGGGCTGGGATGTGAAAAATGACAGCTGTACTGCTCATAAGGAGGTACAGACAAATGGCAGTGTTGACAATCTGGAGTGAAAATATTGCAAATGTGCAAAGCTACAAGCGTGCGTAGAAACTGCACAACGCACGCTCGTAGCACTGTCATTTTATGGACTTTTCTCACCAAACTTTCAACATAGACATTTTAGGACCTCTGCTAATGAACAGTGTCACTGTGATTTTCGTAATGTGTCCCAAACATTGATTTTGCACACCTACTGCGCCATTGTGCGCTACACGTGCAGAAACACACTGTGGGCAAGATGTGAGAAATTAAAGCTGTACTGCTCATAAGGAGGTAAAATGGCATTGTTGAAAATCTGGAGTGCAAATATTAAAAATTTGCACACTTACAAGCATGCGTAGGACCTGCGCAACGCACGCTCGTAAAATGGTAATTTTTAGGAATGTTTTCACCAAATTTTCAACATAGCCATTTTAAGACCTCTGCTCATGAACAGTGTCACTGTGATTTTCTTAATCAGTCTCAAACATTGATTTTGAACACTGACTGCGCCATTATGCGCTACATGCGCGGAAACACATTTTGGGCGAGATGTGAAAAATGACAACTGTACTGCTCATAAGGAAGTGTGGTAAAATGGCAATGTTGAAAATCTGGAGTGCGAATGTTACAAATTTGCACACTTATGAGCATGCGTAGGAACTGCGCAATGCACGCTCGTAAAACAGTCATTTTTAGGAATTTTTTCACCAAATTTTCAACATAACCATTTTAAGACCTTTGCTCATGAACAGTATCAATGTGATTTTCTTAATCTGTCCCAAACATTGATTTTGCACACCGACTGCGCCATTGTCCGCTACATGCGCAGAAACACATTTTGGGTGAGATGTGAAAAATGACAGCTGCACTGCTCATAAGTAGGTGTGATAAACTGGCAATGTTGAAAATCTGGAGTGCAAATGTTACAAATTTGTGAACTTACGAGCATGCGTAGGAACTGCACAATGCACGCTCTTAAAACAGTTATTTCTAGAAATTGTTTCACCAAATTTGCAACATAGGCTTTTTGAGAGCCCACCTCATGAACACTGGCACTGTCATTTTGTTAATCAGTCCCAAAAGGTGATTTTGCGCAGTCTCTGCAAAATCACCCTTCGGGCCCGAGTAACGTCATGACAGTGACATAATTCATGAGGAGGGGTCCCCAAAACCCCATGCTGAAATTTTGGTGCCAAAATTCAAAAAAGTGCCTGAGATATGCAGCAAAGTTGAAAAAACCCTATCTATCCCATTATACAGCTTACCGGCATTTCCTCAGTTTGAGGTTGGCTCTGAAGAGTGCAGACGTGTTCCCGGTCCACTGAAGATCATTGCGCCAGACTCAGAGGTAAGTATGGGGTAAGGGGGGGAGGCAGGGTGCAGGGTGGGCCAGGTTGGCGTGGAGGGGGTCTGGGAGGTCATGCGAACCGTCTTTTCTCCACAGGGAAAAAAAGACAATGCGGGATGGTTTTCTATTTCACAGGGGCATTTGGCATGCTGGGGTGGGCTCCCAGCATGCCAGTGGACTGTTTTTTTGGGAGGGGGACCTGTAGCTGGTGGGGGATTGGGCACCCCCATTGGCACACAAGAAAAGGGGGGCCATCATGCCGATGGGGATAGGGCACCCCCATTGACACAACAAGAACTGGGGGGGAAATCATGCCAATGGGGATTGGGCACCCCGGTCGGCACACAAAAAAATGGGGATGGGGGTTGGGTTACATCATGCCGATGGGGAGTGGGCTCCCCCGTCGGCAGACACACAACAGTGGTGGACATTAGCACACTGAAGCCGGCAGGGACTGGGGCCCCCATCGGCAAACAAAGACCGTCTGGGGGGCACTTGCTGCCGAGGGGATTGGGCACCGGCATGGAAATAATATTGTTTGTGAACGTATGCAAGCCACCCGCCATGTTCACAAACAATATTACGCTAGTTAACGTTCCACCCTGCAATTACGGGTCGCTCCCTCATTGCAGCACAGTGACTGATGCTGCAATGACGAAATGGCCACTGATTGCTGCGGCGAAAATGTTACAACTTGGTGCACTTTTGGAGATCAGTGTCATCACCACACTGTGCCTCCATTGGTCCACCATTGCCAAGCCCTCTAATGCAGTGCCTCCCTTGGCTGTAACACTGCTGCGCCTCCACAACCCGCTTCTCTCCTAAGCTGACACATCATGTTTCTTGCGTGTGCGCCCAAGCAAACATAAAAAGTAAATAAAAAAAGATGGCATTTGAAATAAATGTTATTCACCCTGAGGCAGTGAAACAGTGGCAGTGGTTAACAAAATCATGTCGACTCTGTGCGTGATGCCTTTATAAGTGCCTCGAGCTTCACTCTCAGGGTCTATGAAGCATCATGCGCCTTGGGTGTTTTTAAAAAACCATTACACACCCCTACATAATGTACATTATTCTTGGTATAAAACTCTTTCTACTTCTACAACTCTTGTACTGTCTGCACACTGAAATCAGTGGTTATCTACCTTCACTTTTCAAACTGTAAGTAAAAAGAATTTAATAGTATGATGGTTTTAATATGTCTGAAATCTCAACTGCTGAGAAACCTGAAGTATTTAAATGAGAAAATGTGCATTCATTTCTAACTCTTTCAAAGGAAAAAGGCACTTCTATTGTCTTATTCTCAAGTAAAATCTGTTTAGAGGAAAATATCACCTGCTATATGAAAATAAATGCTCACATATCATCAACAATCACATATAGAGAATAATGGATGGGGAAGGGATTGATATGAGAATTTAATGCACACCCGAGTTGTGGGATGCTACATAAACCCCAAGGACGAAGCCTGAGGAGTTTATCAAAGCATCCCACAATGAGGGTGTGCATTAAATTCTCATATGAAACACCCTCCTCATCTTTTATTTTTTATAATAACAGACCAGCAATTTTTCTCCAGCAGTTTGTGAGACTGTTTGGCCCCGCCCACATACAGAATGTTGGCCAATGAGACAGCAGCATAGTTTGACTGACATGGCTAATGAATGTCATAACAACCAGCTGGTTGTTATGGAAAATATCAACCTGGTCAGTACACTGAGAGAAGCTGCTCACCAGTTATTATATTTCTATTACATCTATAATATTTAGTAAACTGGGAGCTGCAAGACAGTTTGATACCTTTTATTTGACTAACATATGTCTTGTACAAAGATAGTACAGTCCACAAGCTTTTAGGGCAACACAGGTCCCTTTATCAAGTGTAAGGGACCTGTGGGGCCCCAAATGTTTGTGTGCTGTAACATCTTTGTAAAAGACTTATGTTAGTTCAATAAAGAGTACTTTTAGTTCAATAAAGGGTGCTTAACTATCCAGTGACTCCAGTTTTCCAAGGACTTACATGGCCACAAATGTTCTGTCCTACAAAACGGAAGATTTCAGCACAAAAAAAGATTTATTTACCTGTATAAAGTCAAAAATCTGCACAGAAATTTAGACATAGAAACATAGTAAATGACAGCAGAAAAAGTCCAATGGTCCATCTAGCCTACCTGTAGTTCCTTATCTAACTCTGGGAGCTATTGTCTATACAGGGTGCTAGCCCTTCCACCCCACCCTCTGTCATGAGTAACCACTTAACCTCTCACTCTCTCTGTCCCAACCATGCTTAAAACCATTTATGGTCTTGGTGCCTACCACAGATTTGCAGTTTCCCTCAGAAATACCCTGCCTGCCTTGCCAGTAAGGATTTGTGTGACATCAATATACCATGTGTTTGTATTTGTACTGATGTTAGTGTATTTTATAGCCACGAGTGTTCATTTCTAGACAGTTATTCTTGTATTACAGTAAAACATATAGCTTGAAGTACAGATTGGCATGTCAGTTTCCTTGCAGTAGTTTTTGTGGGAAATGCCTATCACTTTAATAGCTGTGATGGTACCCAAAGACGCGGAGGGCTGAGGTGCTGCAAAGCGCCTTACCTCTTGCCACACCAGTGACCTGAGTTTGGGAATGAACTCAGGCCATCAGGGGTCAGCTGGGGAGGGAGAGGATTGAGCATCCAATGGACTGCTTTTCTCTCCCGAGGAGGGTGGCTTGTCATCCTGGCCTCGGTTGCCACCCGGTGAAGTCCAGGGGGTAGACCAGGTTAGGCAGACACAGTATGGGAGGACACAGTGGGGGTATGTAGGACAAGAGTGCACATCCACGCGCAAGTCCTATTTTTTTTTTTACAGGACAGTAGGGACAGAAAAATGAAAAATGGACATCAGGGCTTCATAAAACCTGGCCAGCCATCTCTGCAACCGTGCCACCACTCGGTCAGTGACCTGGTCCGCCTTGAACATGATATACTGGGGGGAGGGGAGGATGGTCTTCCCTCATAATTCCTGCCACAAGAGGGTAACTCATGGGGAGACTTCCAACCAGGCTCTTACCAGGAGACATGGACAGCCAGCCTGGGAAACTCGGGATTGGGCTAAAGCAGCAGCCTCCCAGGCATAGGAGGATAAAAACTTAGATAAAAAAAAGAAATAGCTGTGATGGTAGATGTGTGTCATTGACTGATGGTGTATAATGTTAGGTTTGATCTTTTATTTATTTTTTTAACATATTTATACAGGATAGCCCAGCTGAGATTTAACACCAAGGTATCAGCTTGGCTCAGTTGGACACACATCTGTCTTTGGGCAAGTAGATCATGGATTCCAGTTCTGCATTGGGGCTGGTCTCTCATATGATAAATGCTAGCACCTGAGTGCAGTACTGGGGGTTGATGTACTGTACTCTGAGGGTGTGCTGTCATTCAGTTAGGACATTAATCTGAGGTCCCTTCTGCCTTTTCTGATGGTTGTTCAGGTGGATGCTAAAGATAGAATGACACATCTAGAAAACATTGGAGGAATTTCCCCAGTGTCTTGGCTGAATTTTCCCCATTCATAAATGAACTGCCAACAGCTTAATTTGGTTCAGTTTCAGTTGGTCTGCAACTGTACCCCCCCTCCCCCCGATCAGACTGAAACCAGCTACTAATGTCTAGCACTCCTTTCCCTGTCAACAAAAACAAAATAAATAACATAAATCTTATTTTAGTGGGGTTTGCTTCTATCCAATTGTATAGCAGTGAGGACTGAGGTGCAGTCACTCAGTGCCATGGCAAGATCCGAACCTTTGATCTACTGCTCACAGCTCAGTTCTCTAACCACTAGACTGCATGGCCTATCTAGTGCACAGCACACATTTACTGCCACTTTATTATAAAGTTAAACAGCCCGACACTATGAGGAAAACTTTGAAAAATGTAAAATTTAGAATCAATTCCATTTAAATTTCATAAATTCACTGTAATTTTTTTTCTCTTTTCTTTTATTACTGAAGGCAATTCCATAAAAATATGATTAATGTACCTTCTACATGGAAACACAGAAACATAGATGACGATGGCAGAAACTGATTAACAATCCATCCAGTCTGTCCATATTACCTTACCATACCCCAGGACTTATTGTCTCTGTGGGTCTTTGCTTATAGTATTCCCCGGCCTCTTGTTCCCTGTATTTCCACCTTCCCTCATCCCACAGAGTGGCTACTATATCCTTGAGTCTGTTGCAACTATGTATGAAGCCATATATGGTTTTGGCAGTGTGAAGAGGTCGGTCTACACAACCTTCACCCAGGATGCCCTGTCCACTAAGACACTAGCAGGAGAACAGGGTGAACTGAAACCCTGCCCTGATGATTTCTGTCCTGGCCCTTTAAAGGCCATGTACATTGGCTGTATGTAGGCTTGGAATTCCCTGCGGAGGAAGGGCACAGATGAGCCTCACCTAGAATGCATAAAAAGGAAACCAGACAGAGCAACAGAGAGGATTTGAATCTTGACTGAGAAACAGAGAGAGCAGGGCTGCTGTGAACTGGAGAGCTGAATCAAGCTAAAAAGTATTTTCTTTTGTATTTGCTCTGCCAATGTAAGCTGTTTTAAAGTCCTGTTTGTGTAAACACCCTCCGGGAGCTTACTAGTTAAAAGCTGTGTAGCTACTGTAGGCAGAGAGATAGAGATGATGCTGGTAGGTCTGGGATGCTGGACCTGCTTGCTGCTGGTAGGGGGGCCTCATCCCTAGGGGATATAAAAGGAAGGGTTTTGGTGCCATTGGGTAGGAGAGAGACCAAGGAGGGGAACAAAAGAGAGAAGTCAGGGGGTGTGGCCCACAAGTTCAGCCAGAGGGCTGCAGTGGGGCCAGGATGGGCCGCTTGCCACCCCAGCCCTCTTCCCTCAAAGACCGGCATGTGAAAATGTGGCAGTCTGGGTGGTAAGTATAAGGGGGTGCAGTGGAGCAGCAAGCCTGGGTCCTGTTGGTGTAATTGGGAGCAGGAGCTTCATGAGGAGCAGAAGTACTGGAGGACTGCCATGTGATCTCTGGCACCATTGGTAGGGTAAGCACCGATAGGGGCCCTGTTTTCCTAGAAATCTTGCCCGTGGGTGAGTGCACCCTGAGAGCCAGTGTGTGTTTCTGTGGTTGGGCCTGCTCTGGCAGATGGGGCCTGGGGCGCGGTCCAGAAGTAGCAGCCTGGACTGTTGAGGGTATAGTGGTATCAGCTCTACCCATTTTCCCCAGCCAGTGGCCACGACAGTGTGTGTGAGCTCTCAGGTATGTAGCTTTCAGAAGCAGAAAAGGATCCATGTGGGGAGTGGTTGGTTGTGACCCGGGTGGGGTGGCAGGCCGTCCGAGTGCTCCGTGTGGCACAGCAAGCAGTTTCCCTGGGTGAAGGCAGTCCAGAAATTGGAATCGCTGCATAAGCGGATAGTGCCTTGGGTCTCTATAGATCCAGGAATATGCAAAATTCCTTGGGGAGACCAGCCAAGTGTGTGGCATCAGCGATTGGGTATCCGGAAGATTTTTGGTGGGTCATTTTCATGCTAAAAACACCACCATTGAGGATGTGTGAGACCCCCTCAATAAGAAAATTGCTCACTGTTTTAAAATCAGCTCTCTGCATTTTAAGGTAACCTCTGGTGTAGCAAGTTAAAGAAAGGCAAAGTAAGAAATGGGGTTGGGACAGTAGAAACACCTCGTGCTGTCACAATTGCTACCTCAGTTTAAGTTTTGCTGAGACTCAGAGAAGGGAAAAGTAAGGAAGTGCCTGGGTGAAGACAGAATAAAGTGAAGGGATTTGAAATGAGAGCGCTGCTGAGTTTGAAATGCTCCTAAGTGAGGCCTGTTTCAGTCCATGTCAAATGTTGCTTTCAGGAATGTAGCCTTTTTGGCTCCAGGGAATGTCTGCACACTGTAAATCAATCTGTTGAGAAAGAGATTGCTGCAGGACAAATGTCAGGTTTCAGCCTGTGAATAGCATCGCCGTAGTTGTTACCCCCACGCTCCATGGAGTGGTCTATCAAGTTTCTTGTTTTTATTAAATCAGTTTTGCACTTTTGATTCAGGAGTGGACATTGAATTTAATTGATTTAAACTGTGCTTATTGCCTGCCACTTAACGTTGCCCCCAGCAGTTAGCCCACCGAATCAACGAATTGTGCATGCTCCTCATTCTGCGAAGCCATCTCGCAACATCAGAAGAACCAGGTAATGAGCATTTTCTATTTTCCTTGGACTGTGTTTTCATGGTTCTACAGTGCCCCCCTCCCACCACGTTACCATCTGAATACCCCTAGACACCAAGAGTGGGTGGCGTACATTTGGTACTGAAATAAAGCAACTTTTTATTTTATTGAACTTTGCCTGGAGTTTAGTTTTTTTCCTGAAGGTTCCCCCAAAGGTCTTGGCTCACTACAGTACTGTTAAATGTGGATGGTTTAAGCAGTGGGATTGAACTTCCCTTTGTCTAAAGAGGAGTAAGATGGACTTGGACAAAGTACTGAAATGGGTAGCAGAACAGCAAGCATAGCAGGCACAGATGCAAAGGTACTGAATGGCTCAGCAAGCGCAACAGCAGACTCAGACAGAACAACAGCTGGTGAAGAGAGACCAACATCTGGCACAACTACAGACTCAGAGAGACCAACAACTAGCCCAACAGGTTCAGATGCAAAGGGACTGGATGACCAAGCAAGTGATAAGTGCAGGTGCAGAGAGACCAGTCGCAGGTGCAACAGCCAACACAGAGTCCAGCAGCAAGTGCAACAGCAGGCACAAAGAGACCAGCAACAGCAGGAACTTATGAAACAGGTGCTGCGAGCACAGACAGAAACAGAGCCACACCTCTAGATCAGAGGGAATCCAGTCGCTGTAGGACCTCACCCCATGCAAAGAAAAAGGGGTCCTGAAGATTACCCTGAAGCCTACCTCATGAATATTGAGGGAGTTCCCAGTAACAATGCCTTGCCACAAGAATGCTGGGGCACTTGCATTGTACCATAGCTGAATGGAGATGGACAAGCTACTTATCAGAGCCTAGATGATGCACCTGCCAGAGACTATGAGAGGAGTGGGATAACTGAAGAGAGCTATCGATGGGATTTCACACAATTTGTTTTAAAGCTGGAACCCGACCTAGAATGGCAGCTCAAATATTGAAAAAGTTGGACACCCAATGGTTAAAACCAGAAGTACACTCTAAGGAAGACATTTTGGATTTAACTGTGTTGAAGCAGTACCTGAACATTTTGCCAAATTGAGTACATGACTGGTGAGTTGTACTACCTGCGAGAGGCAAGGGAGAGCATAGGGGTGCATGCACCAGGAACTTTAACTCATGGTTGAAGAACTGGTGCTGTGAGGAAGGGTTTGGATTCATTGGTGACTGGGGACCCACCTGGAGGGATGGAGGTTTGTTCAAGCCTGACGGCTTGCATCCATCCTGGAGGGGAATCCAAGCACTCAATGATAAGTTTAAATGCCACATTGACAAGCATTTAAACTAGCAAAGGGGGATGGCAGGCCAGCAAGGAGGGTACCTTCTTGCTTACTCCCCACAGCTAGCAGTGGAACCAGTGAACCAGAGGAGTGGCTATCTCTACAAAGCAGTGTGCAAAAGATGGAGATTAGCGCCCAAGAGGTGGATAGGCAGAAAAGGGACAACATTCAGCAGAAGGGCAGACAGCAAGGAGAACCAGGGATAAAGGACAACCAAGGAAGGGGCTGGAGTAGAACAGCGAAACAGTTTAGGGAGGTCAAATCATGGAAAGCCATGTGTGCAAATGCCAGGAACCTTAGGAACAAGATGGAAGATCTGAAGGATGTCATAGTGCAGTCACAGACCTGGACATTGTGGCCATCACTGAAACCTGGTGTAATGATAACCACGACTAGGAGATGGCCATACCTGGCTACAACATATTCAGAAGAGACAGGGAAGGCAGGAAGGGAGGAGGAATGGCACTGTATGTGAAAAATGACATAAGGGCCTCAGGGATCCAGGAGGAGTAAAATAAGGGAGACATACTGTGGGTTAAGCTGGAAAGGAAAATGGGGCCAGCCATCCGCACAGGTGTGGTCTATAGACCACCAGCCCAGGAGGAAGAAACAGATAGGGAGCTGATGCTAGCCATCCAAATGATGGCAGACAAGGGTGAGGTAGTACTGATTGGAGACTTCAATATTCCAGACGTGGAATGGAGCATCCCAGCAGCAGCATCAACTAGGAGCAGATTTATCCTGGACTCCCTTTAGGTGCCTTCCTCAAGCAACTGCTCATGGAACCAACTGGCAGAAGGCAATACTGGACCTTGTGCTCACAAACAGGGACAGTGTGGATGGGGTAACAGTGGGAGCACCTGGGGAACAGTGACCACCAGTCATTGTGGTTTGAAATCACAGAAAGAGCAGAACCAAACCACACAAAAACACATATCCTGGATTTTAGGGGGGCAGACTTTGGGAAAATGGGAAGATACTTGAAAGAGGCATTAGGGGAATGGAGCAGGAATCAGGGGTTGAGGAACAGTGGGCAGTATTTCAAATGGGATTACAAGAGCAACAGAATTATGCATTAAACAGGTTAGAAAAAGGAAAAGGAAGAGGAGACCATTATGGTTTTCCAAAGAGGTAGCAAAGAATGTGAAAGCCAAAAAGATTGCATTCAGGCAATACAAAAGACACAGGCAGAAGGGGATAGGGAGAAGTACCAGGAGAAGCAAAGGAGGCAGGGAGGTCAGCAAGGGAAGCCAAAGCCTGACAGAAGAACACATTGCAAAATCAGTGGGTAGAGGGACAAAACCTTTACAGGTACATAAGTGAAAAAGAAAGACAAATGGAGGGATAGTGAGACTGAAGGGGAGGATGAGGGCCGTATGGAGGATGACAACAGTAAAGCTGATATATTGAACAGATATTTCTGCTCAGTCTTTACTGAGGAAGAGGAGGGTAATGGGTCTGAAGGGAGTACAAGGGGTGAGAATGGTGCAGAAATGGACACAAGTCCCTTTACATGAGAAAGGGTCCTGAAGGAACTGGAAGTAATAAGAGTTGATAAAGCAATGGGGCCAGATGGGATGCACCCCAGGGTCCTTAAAGAACTCAGAGAGGTGGTGGCTGAACCTCTGGCTATCCTGTTTAGCCAATCACTGGAAACAGGGGAGGTACCCAAAGACTGGAGGATAGCACATGTAGTCCCCTTATACAAAAGTTGGAACAAAGAGGAAGCGGGGAACTACAGACCAGTCCGCCTCACCTCGGTAGTGGGGAAGATCATGGAAGCACTACTGAAGGAGAGATTGGTGGAACATCTGGTTGTCAATGGACTACAGGACCCAAGGCAGCATGGTTTCACCAGGGGGAGGTCATGTCAGACCAACCTCATTGAATTTTTTGACTGAGTGACTAGGGAGGTGGATCAGGGAGGGTAGTGGACATGGCCTATCTGGACTTCAGCAAGGCCTTTGACACTGTGCCACATTGAAGACTATTACACAAACTGGGGAATATGGGTGTGGGCAGGACAGTAGTGTGGTGGGTAGGTAACTGGCTGGGCGGCAAAACATAGACGGTGGTGGTAAATGGCTGTCACTCCACAGAGGGAAGAGTGACCAGTGGGGTACCACAGGGATCAGTGCTGGACCGTCCTATTCAACATCTTCATCAGTGACATTACGAGGACCTAGAAGGCAGAATTTCACTGTTCACTGATGACACAAAGCTCTGTAACAGAGTAGACACACCAGAGGGTGTAGACAGAATGAGAAGGACCTGCAGAAACTTGAAGAATAGTCAGGATTTGCAGTTGAAATTCAATGCAAAGAAGTGCAAGATAATGCATATGGGCACAAAAACCCTGGCACAATATATCAGTTGGGGTGAGGATATAGCATGCACCAAGCAGAAAAGGGATCTTGGGGTTATCATCTCTGATGACCTCAAGGTAGGGAAACAGTGTTACAAGGCAGCAGGTAAAGCAAATAGGATACTGGGATACATAGGCAGGGGCATCACCAGCAGGAAAAGGGAGGTCATAATTCCACTATACAAGACACTAGTGAGGCCCCACCTGGAGTACAGCGTACAGTTCTGGAGACCTTACCTACGTAAGGACATAGACAAGGTAGAGAAGGTTCAGAGGAGGGCAACAAAGATGGTACATGGATTGCATCACAAGTCCTATGAGGACAGGTTGAAGGAACTGAACATGTGCTCCCTGGAGGAGAGGAGGGAGAGAGGGGATATGATAAAGACATGCAAGTGTCTTACAGGGAGGAACAGGGTGCAGGAATACACTATTTTTAAGCAAAAAAGATGTTCCAGGACTAGAGGGCATGGGATGAAGTTGGAGGGAGGACGATTCAGAGGAAACATGAGGAAGAATTTCTTCACAGAACGGGTGGTGGACAAGTGGAACACCCTGCCAGAGGAAGTGGTGGGGGCTGAAACAATCACGGGATTTAAGAATGCATGGGATAGACATAAAGGAATTCTGGAGGTCAGGGGTAAGGGGCAACAGACTTCTAGGAAAACATAAACTGAACTTACAAGCTCAAATGGGCAGACTGGGTCGGCCATAGGCCCTTATCTGCCGACACGGTCTATGTATCTATGAGCACATCACCCTGGCTGCTGCCCTCAAGATCACACAGCATTATTTGAAAGCGGGGAGACCATAATCCACTAAGAAGAATGGAACCCATGACAAACATTTGGAGGTGATCTGAGGAGTAGATCCCCATAGAATAGGGTAAAAAGGACAATGGGAGGATGGGAATAAGTGTACTGGTATGGGTAAGTGGTCAAGTGGTAAAGTGGGATATATCTTTACGTTTTGTGACAGTATGACTGACTTTGTGGAATGTGTAGCTATGGACCACAACAATGGACCCCATTCCAACCAGTCATATAAGGTTCTGGTGCAAGTGGAGGACAGAACAGTTATGGCACTGGTAGATTTGGGTTGTGAGCAGACACTAGTTAGAAATCTGTGGTAGGTTCCAGTTTAAGTCACTGGGAACAACCCATAAAAATTGCATGGGTGCATAGGAATAGTCACACATATCCCATGGTCCCAGTGTGGTTAAAAGTGCGCAACTGGGTAAGAATAATAAAGGTGGACATTTCAAAACCCCAAACTTGATCAGTAGTCCTGGGCTAAGATTGCTCACAGGAGGAGTAAAACTTGGGGGGATTAGAACAAATATGTCCCTTCACTGATGCCGAACAATTTGACTAAGAACAGAAGCCTAAGAAGTCCTTGGGAAAGAAACAAAAGGACTGAAACAAGGGAACCTCCTTTGTCAAGGCTGTAGTGGCTGGGAACTACAAGACCTGGGTTCAAGGAAGGTCAGATATGACTCCGATGAGAAACTGGCATCCACATCAACAATAGGCCACAAGACACAGTGGGGTAAGGCAAGACATGTTTCAAAATCTGTTTAATATACTTTCTGAACAAAGATGAGGTTTTCAAAATGCTTATCAGAACCTGGCTGTGGTAAATGGCAATGTGGTTGATGAACAAAAAGTGCAAATATGTCCAAAGTTTGAACTGAAAAATGACATTTTGTACAAGGTAGAACAGGTGAAAAAAACAGGAACTGTACAGTATTAGCTTTTGGTTCCTCAGATCACTTGGACCAAGAGAAAACCAAGAATCATATACTTACCCATTTTTTTCTGGCCAGATATATGGAAGGAAGTGGCAGATATTTGTGCTTCCTGTCCATAGTGTCAGTTAGTTGCCCCCTAAAGTATAAAGCAAGCCCCATTGATCCCTATACCAATAACAGATATTTCATTTGAAAGAATTGGGGATAACATGGTGGGATCCCTGGTACAAAGTTCAGCAACGTATCAGTATATTATGATGACGATGATGGATTACATCACCCAATACCACGAGGCTATGCCCGTGCACTCCACTACAGCCTGGTCAGTAGACAATGAATTACTAGAAGTATTTTCTCAAGTTGGAGTGCCAAAGGAGATCTTAACCGATCAGAGCGCCAACTTTATGTCAAAACTTATGAGGGAGATGTTTGTGTTTTACTGAAGGTTAAATCCATCTGAACATCAGTGTAACACCCTCAGACTGACAGCTTAGACAGCTTAGTCACAAATCCTTAAAGGGGGGAGGGGGGTTGTTTAACCAGGAAAGGCACACTAAGCCAGAGCTTGTTTCCAGGTGTGACCTGGGAGCACAAGGAAGTTAAGTGACTTGCTCGGTCACACAGTATATAAGTGGGGGCTGATGGGATTCAAACCCAGGTCTTCAGGTTTGCAGCTTAGTGCCTTAACCACCACACTATACTGCCTCCTTAAAGGGTATGCTGTCTAAATTTGTTTCAGCTGAGGCAAAAAAAAACTAGGATGAACTGTTACCATATTTAATGTTTGCAGTTCAGGAGGTGCGACAATCATCCCCAGGTTTCTGGCCCTTTGAACCGTTGTACGAGCAGCAGCTTCAAGGGATGCTGGATCAAGTAAAATAGGTATGGGAAGAACAGGCTTATAGTTCCCCTAATGTGCTTCAATGTGTATTGCAAATGAGAGAAAGATTGGACATGACTGGGAGACTGGCCAGAGAAAATTTATTAAAAGCACAGCAACCCTAGGCAGGACAATATTACCAAAGGGCCAGGCTACAGGAGTTCAGTCCTGGCGACAGAGTACTTCTTCTGCTTCCCAACTCTGAAAGGAAACTCCTCGCTAAATGGTAAGAACTGTATGAGGTACTGAAAAAAGTATAGCCAGTTGATTTTAAGTATTACAAACCAACCCAAAAAGGAATGCTGAAATCCTGAAAAGACAGGAAGGTTTTGCTAGTTGACGCAGAGGAACCTACAGGGACCCCTTGTCAGGTGACAGATGAGGACATTGAAGATGGAATCCTTGACTCAGGCTCTAAAATTTTAAAAGACTCAAGACCCAGGCTGGTCCAGTGGCGTAGAGGGCTGAGGCGCTTGACGCCTTACCTCTCACCACGCCGGCGACCTGTGTTCGGGAGCTAGCACAGGATGCTGGGGATCAGCCAGGGAGGGGGGGCTGAGTAAAGATCGAGCTGTCGCTGGCAGCTCTCCTCTCCTGAATTGGACAGGCTGGTTCTCCCAGCCTTTGACTGCCACCATGTGGAGGCATGATGGTGGTGCAGGCAGGGCATGGAGCCAGGCACTAGGCCAGAGGTGGACGAAGCGGAGGTGGTGTTGGCCAAGGCGTGTGTGAGTGCCTCCATGTGTATTCTGACCTTGTCCGTGGAACAGAGAAAAAACATGGAAAATCAGGGGCCATGGCTGGATGAAGTCCCCCGCAATGGCTCCGGTGGTTCTGCAGGGGTAGAGGAGAAGGTGCCCCAAATGACCGCGGAGACCAGTGACAGATGGCTGACACAAGCCATCAGCCCACCAGGAGGATAAATACGATATGAAAAAAAAAATGACTCAAGAAAGACCCATCCCATTGGATAAATGGCTCAACCTGACCCAGAAAAAACAAAGCCCAGCAACTGGTAGGAAATGTTGGGGATGTATTCTCCCCAAAACCAGGATAAACTCATGTGATCAAGCACCCCACTGACACAGATCCAGGTGTCCAGATCTGCCAACAACTATATAAGCTTCTGGAAAAAGTCCAAGAGAGTACAGGAAGAGATTCACTCTATGTTGGAACTGGAAGTCACTGAGGAATCTCAGAGTTACAGAAGTAGCCCTATTGTACTAGTGGTCTGCACAGCTTTGAATCAACCTCTGGAAAGTCAGTGCATCCTGCAAGTTTGACACATATCATATGACTAGGGTGAATGAACTTCTGGACCAAGCACATTAGTACCCTAGACCTGACCAAGGGGTATTGGAAAATCCCACTAACTTCTGAACCGTGTAAGAAAATGTCCTGTCACCCCATTTAGTCTGTACCAGTCTACCATGCTCACCTTTGGGTTGCATGGTGTCAGCCACATTTCAGAGAATGATGGATTGCATCCTTTGTCCCTATGGGATATATGCAGCGGTGTACCAGGACGACGTTGTCATATTCAGCTCTGATTGGGACATTCACCTGTGGGATGTGTCTCCAGTGTTCAGGGAGGCAGGTCTCATGGCCAGTGCCATGAAATCTACCCTAGGGTGACAGGAAGTTAAATATCTGGGATACATGGTTGGGTATGGCAATGTGTGACCATTTGTTGATAAGGTAAAAGCCCTTGTTGACTGCCCTGTACTGACTAACAAAAAGCAATTTACGTACTTTCTTGGCTTAGAGGGGTATTATTTCTGGTTCATTCTGGAGTTTTCAGTACTTGCTGCCCCACTGACTGACCTGACTAAAAGGGCTGGCCCAAATAAGATTCAGTGGTCCTCAAACCATCAGAAGGCCTTCCAAACTTTCAAAAGTGTGTTCTGTAATGGACCTGTCATACCAAGTCCTGATTTATACCATCCATTCATTTTGTAGACAGACATCTCAGAATTAGGTTTGTGGGCTGTCTTGCCACAAGAATGTGACATTGTATTCACCCCATCCTCTATTTGTCCAGAAAATAGTTTTCCAGGGAGCAATGTTATGCCAGACTAGGGAAAGAGTGTCTAGCAGTGAAGTGGGTAGTAGTAGCCCATAGTTACTATTTGTTATAAAGATGCTTCACCTTGGTCACTGACCATGCACCTCTCAAATGGTTGCATGTCGCGCAGGATACTAATTCCTGAGTAACCCAGTGGTACCTTCTCTGCAGCTGTTTTCATTCAAGGTGCACCACAGGGTGAATCTGCTGCATAATAATGCTGACTTTTTTTCCCAGGAGGACA
This sequence comes from Neoceratodus forsteri, assembly GCA_016271365.2. NCBI lineage: Eukaryota > Metazoa > Chordata > Ceratodontiformes > Ceratodontidae > Neoceratodus > Neoceratodus forsteri. Next base: position 1,273,601,924 of record CM057453.1, read on the forward strand.
GTTCATTGGTAGCTAGTGTAAAGTTAGCCATGGGCACAACTGTGGGGGGTGTAAAGGGGTCTATACAACCCTCATCCAGGACCCCCTCTCCACTAAGATACTAGCAGGATAATAAGGTGAATTGAAATCCAGCCCTGTAGATTTCTAGCCTGGACCTTTAAAGGCTATCTACATTGGCTGTATGTATTGTCTGATGAACTAAAGGTAACCAAACACCGTGAGAATGCTATGGGAGAGGCAGTGGGATGCTAGGGTGCATAGGGAGAGATATCACCAGCAGGAAAAAGGAGGTGGTTATGCCACTGTACAGATCACTAGTGAGACATCATCTGGAGTACTGTGCCCAGAGGCTGCATCTCCAGAAGGACATAGACAAAACAGAGGCAGTCCAGAGAAGGACAACAAAAATGGTGCAATGACTGCACCAAAAGTCATATGAGGAAAGACTAGAGGACTTCAATATGTATTCTTTGGAGGAGAGGAGAGAGAGGGGGGATATGATTTTAGTACACCAGGGGTTTAGACAAGGTACAGGAGGGTAGCATCTTTTTTAGTAAAGAAGGCGTACAAGAACAAGAGGATGTGATATGAAGCTAGACGGGGGTAGGCTCAGGAGAAATGTAAGGAAGTACTTTTTCACAGAAAGAGTAGTAGATGCTTGGAACATCCTCCCTGCAGAGGTGTTGGAGGCAAGAACAGTAGGGGAATTCAAGAATGCATGGGATAGACATATAAGTACTCTAGCAATAGGGAAGAAAGAGTAAGCCACAGATCTGCTAGGGTCTCTGTTAATGCATTAGGTAGGGAAAAGGGGCAGACTAGGTGGCCCACATGGCCGTTTTCTGCCATCACCTTCTCTGTATCTGTGTAGCTATGTATCTGTACAGTCCTGTAATTCCCATGGAGGAAGGGCAGCACAAATGAACCTCACCTAGGATGCATATAAAGGAAACCAGACAGATCAAGAGAGAGGATTTGGGGGCTTGACAGAGAGAAAGAGCAGGGTTACTGTGAACTGGAGAGCTGAATCAAGATAAAGAATATTTTGTTTTGTATTTCCTCTGCCTGAGTAAGCGGCTTGGAACCCGTGTTCACTGCTGAAGTAAAACAACATTTTGTTTCATTGAACTTTGATTGGATTTTTTTTCTGGGGCGTGGGTCTCCAAAAGTCTTGGCTCGCTAAAACTCTGTTACTGGTAACCACCACCTTGCTGGCAGACCATTCCGTGGCTCAAGCACTTTTTCTGTAGAATAATACTTCCTCACATCCTTTTAAAACCTTTCACCCCTTAAACTCTACCTGTGACTAGCATGTTCTAGCTTCTCTGTTCCTGGTGAGGAGTCCCTCACAGTCCACCTTGTTAATTCCTTGTAGGAACTTGAAGGTCTCTAGCATTTCCCCCCACTGTCTTCTGGTTTCGAATGAATACATGTTCGGCACCTTTAGTCAATCCTCATAGGATCTGCCCTCCTGACCCTGAATAATCCTAGTCACCCTGGGCTGTACCCCTCTAGTCAGTCTCTGTCCTTTTTCAGGTAGTCACTCCAAAACCGGGAACAGTACCCCAGACGTGGCCTCACCAGTGACCAATGCACTGGTAACAGTACCTCCTGTTTTCTACTGTCAAACTCTCCTGTGCACCTTGGCATCATGTTAGCCTTGCTGAAGGCCTTGTTCATTGGACTGGTTTGTATAAGGGAGTCACTAATAATGACTCCTAGGTCACTTTCCTCTGATGTTTTGTCCAGCTTGACCCTTCCCCCATCCAATACCCTGTTCTGGGGGTTTTGTTCCCCAAGTGCATAACTTTGCACTTGTTGGCATTAAATTTCAGCGGCCAGACTTTGGGCCAATCTCAAACCTTTGCAAGTCTCACTCTCTCTCTGCAACTATTTTGTCCCCTCCACATTGTCAACCTACCACAGAGTTTACTGTTGTCCACAAATAGATACAACCTGGCCTGGATTCCTTCTCCCATGTCACTAATGAACTTATTAAGGATGGCTTAGCCTAGAACAAATCCCTGTGGAACCGCACTAGTAACCTCTCTTTCCTCTGATCTATTGCATTCACCACAGCTATCTGCTGCCTGCCCTCCAGCCAACTCCCTACCCACCTTACTATTTCCTCAGCTGTTCCTAGATCCCCAGTCTTCTTCTGCAGCCTTTGATGTGGCACAGAGTTGAATACCTTGCTGAAATCAAAGTAGAGTACATCTACTGCATGCCCATTAACTACCTTGGTTACTCACTCAAAGAATACTATCATGTTGATCTGACAATACTTCCCTACAACAAATCCATGCCGCTTTACATAGAATTTGACGGCAGATAAGGACCGCTTGGCCCACCCGGTCTGCCCATTTCCCTACCTGATGGATAAGTTGTAGATCCTAGTTAACCAGCAGCCTACTTCTTCCTACCCCCCAACCCCTAGAATTGCCTTATGACTGTACCATGCATGCTTGAATTCCACCACTGTTTTTGACTCCACAACCTCCTCTGGAAGGCTGCTCCATACATCCACAACCCTCTGTGAAAAAGTACTCTTTAAATTACCTCTGAGCTGGCCCCTTCTATCTTCAGATTGTGCCCCTTGTTCTTGCACACCTCTTTTTGAAAGATGCTACCCTCTGGACTTTGTTGATTCCCTTGAGGTACTTGAAAGTTTCTATCATGTCCCCTCCCTCCTTTCCTCGAGGCTATACATATTAAGCTCCTTAAGTCTCTTCATATGTCTTCTGGTGCAGACCCTGCACCATTTTAGTTGCCCTCCTCTGGACAGCTTCCATCCTGTCTATGTCTTTATGGAGATTGGGTCTCCAGAACTGCACGAGTACTCCAGATGTGGTCTCACCAGCTGTCTGTACAGAGGGATAATAACTTCTTGTTTTCTACTGGTGATGCCTCTCCCTATGCATCCCAGTATTCCCCCAGCCCTCCTTGCAGCCCTCTCACATTGCTTACCCACCTTTAGGTCATCTGATATGACTACCCCCAGGTCCCTTTTTGTTGTTGTTAGTATCTCACCCCCCTTTATTTATTTATTTTTTGTTGACCGGGTACGTGCGCTAGACAAATCCTGCCTATTTTCAGGCACAACCCGGGGAGAGGGGGGTACAAATTAATGCCAGCTGATCTTGAACCAGATTAAGCTGTAGGTGATATTTTTAGTGAATGAGGGAAATTTGGCCAGGACATCGGGCAAATTCTCTTACTCTTTTCGATAAGTGCCATGGGATCTTTAACATCCACCTGAACTACCACCAATCCAGGCAGATGGGACCTCGGTTTAATGTCTCATCCGAAAGACGGCACCTCAGAAGTGCAGCACCCCTCTCATGCTACACTACAGTGTCAGTACTGGGATATTAACCCAAGTGCCAGATGTGGGAACTGAACCCACAGCCCTCTGATCTCCCGGCCTCAGAGGTGAGTGTGCTACCTACTGAGCCACTGACTGACTATCCTGAAGCCCATTTTTCTCCAGGTATTCCACTAGTTCCCCCTAGACTAGTGTTTCCATCAGTTTCCTTGAAATGGAGGTTAGACTGACAGGTCTGTAGCTGCCCAGATGCTCTTTGTCCCCTCCCTTGTGCAGCAGAACCACGTCTGCCATCCTCCAGTCCCTGGAAATCACTCCTTTCTGTATAGAGCTAATGAATAGTCCCACTAGGGGTTTGGCTAACACCAAAGTTAGTTCCCTTAGTACCTTGAGATGCATTCCATCCAGCCCCAAGGCCTTGTTTACCATCAGGGATGCTAGCCCTTTTTTAACTCTTTTGCCAGCAAATACCTGCAATTTTGTTTTCTGGACACCTCTAACAACTGCTTGTATGCCTTTCTCCAGCAAGGGCCGACTGTCCTCCCTAGTGAATACTGAACAGAAGTAGTCTGTTCTGGCTGCTTGTCAGCACCTGACACCACAATCATCTCCAAGGCATTGGACTGTGATGTCATAAACATAATGTTAATGTCAGGGGTGGACAAGCAGTCAGAGCAAATAGTGTAGAGATCAGATCATGGATCATGAAAATGCCCTTAGTGAAAAAGAAATTAAGGTGATCATTACAGGAAAAATATGAAATGCAAGCTGAATTGTTTCTAAATATTACATTTTTAAAGAGGAGTTACAACAGTGTAAGGAGCTCTTGAAATGTTATTAACCTACCTGGCACAGTTCTGACTAGTAGGTTAGCAGGTTGCACCAAGGTATCTCCCACTGTGGCTTTTAAACCCAGTCAAGACTTAATACTGGGCCATAGGTGTTACCTTTATATTGATGAGACTCAGGGGCATGTATGATTTTTCATTGTTTTATTAAGTTGTAATAATAAGAGCTGCTGTGCTTTATTCCAGTAATAAAAGGTTTAGGGCAAAAACAAAAAGCTCAAATGTGCAGAATTCTGTATATGCAAATTATTTGGAATGGGATTGCTTAGATTTGCTTATAAAATATTTACAATTTTTTTTTTTTTATTTTGGCCCTTTGCCTGCCAAAAACTTTCCCAACATTCTTCATGCAGCTGCAGGTCCTTTGCAGCATTTGAATATTTACACATTGCAAACAAATGTACTCATCATTTATAGACTTGTATGGTGACAACCTTGCTACTTGTTTGCAAATTCTTTCAAATGTTTATAACATCCACTCCAAAACCTGAGTACTTATCTGGGATCTAGAAGTAGACTTACAGTAAAAATATTAAAATTTGGCAAACATATTTTGTGTGGAGATACAGAATTCATTTAGAAATATAGTTTTGCAAAGTAAGCATTCTGAACAGTCCTCTGTATTATTCAAATCTGAAATACTTACAAAATTACTTCTTAAATATGCAGAATAAAGAATGGTTTTAAGGCCAGGCGCACCTCTACCACTTAACCTAGCAAATTATGTATTGAAGTTCAGATTGTCAGAGCTGAGCAAATCCATAAATTTACACCAATTAACAATGCTTTATTAAACTGATTCATATATTGCTACTCCTGTTCACAGTAGTGGAGATGATACTACAATGATTTATACTAAGTTGGACTTTTACAAAGAAACAGTGGCATTTATAGTATTTTAAACTGTTACAGTCACTACAAAATGTAAAATGAGTGGTTATTAGTACTACCAACAGATATTTATTAATACAGATTAACATACCAAATAGGGTGAGAGGTATTAACAGTCACAAAGCAGGAAAGGGACCTGGGACAGATCATTTTGGATGGCCTGAAAGTAGTAAAATAGTGTGGCAAGACAGTGGGGAATGCAGGCGGGATGCTGGGATGCATAGGTAGGGGAATCACCAGCAGAAAGAGGGAGGTAATAATAATACTCCTGTATAGATCATTGGTGAGACCACACCTCAAGTACTGTGTACAGTACTGGAGGCCCCATCTCCGCAAGGACATAGATAGGGTGGAGGCAGTACAAAGGAGGGCAACAAAAATGGTGCATGGGCTGCATCAAAAATCCTACAGGGAAAAGCTAAAGGACTTAAACATGTACTCCCTGGAGGAAAGGAGAGAAAGGGGAGATATGATAGAAGCATTCAAATACCTCACAGGTATAAACAAGGTACAAGAAGGAAATGTATTTCATAGAAAAAGATGCTCGAGGACAAGGGGTCATGCTATGAAGATAGAAGGTGGGAGACTCGGAGGTAATGGGAGAAAGTACTTCTTCAGGGGGTAAGTGATGGATGCATGGAATAGCCTCCCAGTACAGGTGGTGGGGTCTAAAATGGTTGCAGGATTCAAGAATGCATGGGATAGGCACAGAGGGATATTAGAAGTAAGGGGGGGCCAGGGACTGAGTAGGATGACCAGTGTCAATATAGGTAGGGAAAATATGAGCAGACTAGGAGGGCCAAGAGGTCATTTAAGCAATAAGGCGTGACAGGGTGTGGGTTATTGGTGGATTTACCCAAGCCTTGTGTGGTGTGTCACGAGGCGCAGTCGAGTGACTTAGCCACACAAGAAGTGGGTAAATTCACCAATAACCCATACCCTGGAGTGCCTTATTGTGATTATACAATGGACCCATGTGTAAAATACATTTCAAATGTGTTTAAGTATGTTTTTTATGAATGCCATTTCTCAGCCATGGGTTATTGCAGGATATACCACGGTCATGTGATGTGTTCTGACCAATGAGGTCACAGGGTTTTCATACCCCATTGTATAATATCTGCCAACAGTTTCTATGTTTCTGTGTTTCAGATTTTTCACACGTTAGATGTACCATCACATGATTTTATTTTTAACAGAAGACTGATTTAGGGGTGAGAGAAGTTGGCCATTGGCACGTCATTCCTTACCGGAAGATCGCAGAGAGTTGTGTCGGGGAATTTTTCCTCTGACCCAATTTCTTTGTTGTGTGGAGTGCCCCAGGGATCCGTGATGTCACCCATGTTGTTTGCAGTGTATATGCTGCCCCTCGGAGGTATCATTAGACGATATGGGCTGAGGTTTCACTGCTATGCTGATGATACCCAGCTCTATCTGTCTTTTGCACCCGACCAGGCTGGAGCTCTCTCGGTGTTTAACAACTGTCTGGGGGAGATCCAAGACTGGATGGATTCTAGTTGGCTAAAGTTGAACTCGGAGAAAACAGAGGTGCTGGTAGTAGACCCAGGAGGTCGGATGGCGAGGCCGGGTATTGGTGCACCATCCGGAATTGTTCTTGGTGGAGTATCTCTGCCGTCCTCAGAACGGGTGCATAGCCTTGGGTTTATGCTTGATGACAGGCTGACTCTTAAAGCTCAGGTGTCAGCCGTTGTCAAGATTTCCTTTTATCATCTTAGGAATATTGCCAGGGTTAGGCACCTTGTTCCGTCCGACTCCCTGCCTACTCTGGTTCACGCTTTTGTATCCTCACGCTTGGACTATTGCAACACCCTGTACTTTGGGCTTTCTGGGGTTGAAATCCGTCGCCTACAGCTGGTGCAGAACGCTGCAGCCCGGGTATTGACTGGGACAAGTAGGTCGTGCTCATATCACTCCCATGGCGCCGAACTGCACTGGCTTCCTGTGCAGTGGCAGATCACCTTAAAGTCATTTTACTGACTTTTTAAAGCCCTTCACGACCAGGGTCCATCCTATCTGAAAGACCTCCTGGTTCCTTACTGCCCTGACCGATTACTCCTGCTGGCCGACATGGGGTTGTTAGAGATCCCAAGAGTGAGTTTAAAATCTCCGCAGCAGAGCTGCAGCATGCTGCACCCACTCTTGAACTCTACCATGTCGGTTACAGCAGTGCACCTCTGTGGAGCTTTTTAAGAGAGATCTGAAAACTTATCTGTGGAATATGGCTTTTTTAGATAATTAAGTTATTTATTAATGTTTGGATTTTATTATAAATATTCTATTTTGTTGGTATGTTGATTTTTATGTACATGTTCTGTTTTTATGTTGTGTTTTGAACTGTTTTTAAAATTGTTCAGCACCTTGATATATTGAAAGGTGCTATACAAATAAAATTATTATTATTATTATTGGTAAATTTGGTTTGCTTTTGATTTGAGGCCCACAGATTTGGTATGGCTTTGAGAATTTAGTCGGACCACTTTAGGTCCCAGTGCAGAAACTACCATACTTTAAAGTGGACTATAAATTGGGGTCAATAAAAGCCTTGAGGTCAGGGTTAAATATTTATTACTTAGCTTACTTGTGGCAGGTGGTGTTGACATGCCAATGCTGGGGATTTCTATGCTTATGATGATGATGTGATGGAGTCTTTAACTGAGATATAGTAATGAATATTCATTGCTGACTTTAAAGATTAAGCCCCTCCTCCTCATAGTTTCTGCTTTACCTGCATGCCAATTACTGTATTATCCTGGGCCCCATAGATTTCCATATAGCTGTATATAATAAAATCCACCTCTCCCGGGGGCAGATGCTCAGACAGAAATCAAGACGGCCACTCAGACGTTAAGCTCTGCAGGTGGGTTTCTCTTGCCCATCAAAACTCACTAAAAAAAGGGCACATTTAGGTTACTACATAGATACATAGACAGTGTTGGCAGATAAGGGCCTATGGCTCACCCAGTCTGCCCATTTGAGCTTGTAAGTTCAGTTTATGTTTTCCTAGAAGTCTGCTGCCCCTTACCCCTGACCTCCAGAATTCCTTTATGTCTATCCCATGCATTCTTAAATCCTGTGATTGTTTCAGCCCCCACCACTTCCTCTGGCAGGGTGTTCCACTTGTCCACCACCCGTTCTGTGAAGAAATTCTTCCTCACGTTTCCTCTGAATCGTCCTCCCTCCAGCTTCATCCCATGCCCTCTAGTCCAGGAACATGTTTTTCGCTTAAAAATAGTGTATTCATGCACCCTGTTCCTCCATGTAAGATACTTGTATGTCTCTATCATATTCCCTCTCTCCCTCCTGTCCTCCAGGGAGTACATGCTCAGTTCCTTCAACCTGTCCTCCTAGGACTTGTGACGCAATCCATGCACCATCTTTGTTGCCCTCCTCTGAACCTTCTCTACCCTGTCTATGTCCTTACGTAGGTAAGGTCTCCAGAACTGTACACTGTACTCCAGGTGGGGCCTCACTAGTGTCATGTATAGTGGAATTATGACCTCCCTTTTCCTGCTGGTGATGCCCTTGCCTATGCATCCCAGCATCCTATTTGCTTTACCTGCTGTCATGTCACACTGTTTCCCAACCTTGAGGTCATCAGAGATGATAACCCCAAGATCCCTTTCTAGTTTGGTGCATGCTATATCCTCATCCCCCAACTGATATATTGTGCCAGGGTTTTTGTGCCCCATATGCATTATCTTGCACTTCTTTGTATTGAATTTCAACTGCCAAACCCCTGACCATTCTTCAAGTTTCTGCAGGTCACTTCTCATTCTGTCTACACCCTCTGGTGTGTCTACTCTGTTACAGAGCTTTGTGTCATCAGCAAACAGTGAAATTCTGCCTTCTAGGTCCTGCGCATTGTCACTGATGAAGATGTTGAATAGGACCGGTCCCAGCACTGATCCCTGTGGTACCCCACTGGTCACTCTTCCCTCTGTGGAGTGACAGACATTTACCACTGCCCTCTGTGTCCTGCTGCCCAGCCAGTTACCTACCCACCACACTACTGTCCTGCCTACGCCCATATTCCCCAGTTTGTGTAATAGTCTTCTATGTGGCACAGTGTCAAAGGCCTTGCTGAAGTCCAGATAGGCCATGTCCACTGCCCTCCCCTGATCTACCTCCCTAGTCACCCAGTCAAAAAATTCAACGAGGTTGATCTGACATGAACTCCCCCTGGTGAAACCATGCTGCCTTGGGTCCTGTAGTCCACTGACAACCAGATGTTCCACCAATCTCTCCTTCAGTAGTGCTTCCATGATCTTTCCCACTACCGAGGTGAGGCTGACTGGTCTGTAGTTCCCCGCTTCCTCTTTGTTCCTACTTTTGTATAAGGGGACTACATCTGCTATCCTCTAGTCTTTGGGTACCTCCCCTGTGTCCAGTGATCAGCTAAACAGGATAGCCAGAGGTTCAACCACCACCTCTCTTAGTTCTTTAAGGACCCTGGGGTGCACCCCATCTGGCCCCATTGCTTTATCAACTCTTATTACTTCTAGTTCCTTCAGGACCCTTTCTCATGTAAAGGGACTTGTGTCCATTTCTGCACCATTCTCACCCCTTGTACTCCCTTCAGACCCATTACCCTCCTCTTCCTCAGTAAAGACTGAGCAGATACCTGTTCAATATGTCAGCTTTACTGTTGTCATCCTCCATGCGGCCCCCATCCTCCCCCTTCAGTCTCACTATCCCTCCCTTTGTCTTTCTTTTTTCACTTATGTACCTGTAAAAGGTTTTGTCCCCTCTACCCACTGATTTTGCAATGTGTTCTTCTGTCTGAGCTTTGGCTTCCCTTACTGACACCTCTGCCTCCTTGCTTCTCCTGGTACTTCTCCCTATCCCTTCTGCCTGTGTCTTTTGTATTGCCTGAATGCAATCTTTTCGCTTTCACTTTCTTTGCTACCTCTTTGGAAAACCATAATGGTCTCCTCTTCTTTCCTCTTGCTAACCTGCTTAATGCATAATTCTGTTGCTCTTGTAATCCCCATTTTAAATACTGCCCACTGTTCCTCAACCCCTGATTCCTGCCTCATTCTTTAATGCCTCTTTAAGTATCTCCCATTTTCCCAAAGTCTGCCCCCTAAAATCCAGGATATGTGTTTTGTGTGTGGTTTGGTTCTGCTCTTTCTGTGATTTCAAACCACAATGACTGGTGGTCACTGTTCCCCAGGTGCTTCCCCACTGTTACCCCCATCACACTGTCCCTGTTTGTGAGCACAAGGTCCAGTATTGTCTTCTGTCGAGTTGGTTCCATGACCAGTTGCTTGAGTAAGGCACCCTGAAGGGAGTTCAGGATAAATCTGCTCCTAGTTGATGCTGCTGCTGGGATGCTCCAGTCCACGTCTGGAATATTGAAGTCTCCAACCAGTACTACCTCACCCTTGTCTGCCATCCTTTGGATGGCTAGCATCAGATCCCTATCTGTTTCTTCCTCCTGGGCTGGTGGTCTATAGACCACACCTGTGTGGATGGCTGGCCCCATTTTCCTTTCCAGCTTAACCCACAGTATCTCTCCCCCATTTTGTTCCTCCTGGATCTCTGTGGCCCTTATGTCATTTTTCACATACAGTGCCACTCCTCCTCCCTTCCTGCCTGCCCTGTCTCTTCTAAATATGTTGTAGCCAGGTATGGCCATCTCCCAGTCATGGTTATCATTACGTCAGGTTTCAGTGATGGCCACAATGTCCAGGTCTAACTGCACCATAACAGCCTCCAGGTCTTCCATCTTGTTGCTAAGGTTCCTGGCATTTGCACACATGGCTTTCCATGATTTGACCTCCCTAGACTGTTTCACTGTTCTACTCCAGCCCCTTCTTTTGTTGTCCTTTATCCCTGGTTCTCCTTGCTGTCTGCCCTTCTGTTGAATTTTGCTCCTTTTCTGCCTATCCACCTCTTGGGTGCTCTTCTCCATCTTTTGCACACTGCTTTGTAGAGATAGCCACTCCTCTGGTTCACTGGTTCCACTGCTAGCTGTGGGGGGTGAGCAAGTAGGTACCCTCCTTGCTGGCCTGCCACCCCCCTTTGCAAGTTTAAATGCTTGTCAATGTAGCATTTAAACTTATCATTGAGTCTTTGGATTCCCCTCCAGGATGGATGCAGGCCATCAGGCTTGAACAAACCTCCACCCCTCCAGGTGGGTCCCCAGTCACCAATGAATCCAAACCCTTCCTCACAGCACCAGTTCTTCAACCATGAGTTAAAGTTCTTGATGCATGCACCCCTATGCTCTCCCTTGCCTCTCGCAGGTAGTACCTCTGAGAAAGTGACAGAAGTAGCTACTTGCTTGAGACCCCTTCCCAATTTCCTAAACTCTTCCTGAACTTCCTTTGGCTCCCCATTTGCCAGGTCATTAGTACCTAGGTGGATAATGACATCCAGCTCACCCTCCTGTCTTGCCTTCCCAGTGATCCCCAGGATCTTCCTTCCATCCCTCCATGCCGTGGCACCTGGTAGGCACCTCACCTCCCTGTCCTCACCCTCCTGTGTTCCTAGCTGGATCCCTCTTATGATGGAGTCCCCCACCAGGATTCACTTCCTCCTCCTCTGGGATCCACGGTTTTCCCTGCTGAGGTCACCTCCTTGGATAACCTCCACATCCTTTCCTTCCACTTCTCTGGGTACCTCTATTTAGTTGTCCCCATTTGCCAGTGTGACATATGAGTTCTTGAGTGGAATAGGATCTGGGATGTGCCTCTGCCTGACCCGCTCTAACCCTCCCTGAGCCCACTGTCATCCAAGTGCTCCTCATTCTCGGCATCCTTTGAGGCAGTTGCATTGACTGGGTGGTCTCTGGATAGGGTGATGGTACTCCTGTCCCAGTTTACTTCCGCTCTGAGTCTGGCTACCACATCCCACAGTCCAGAGAGATGCATGCAGATAGGGCAGCACCTCAGTGTCCAGAAGGTCTGCCTGAATATGGCTGCCCCACAGCCACTGCATTGCACCACTCCCCACATTATACTGCAATTATACTGCTATTCAGCTACTTGTCTGCTACTGAAGCTCTCCTAGTTCCTTTTTATTAATTTACTGTCCTAAAAGTCCTGCCACTGATCCTCAGATACTTTTCTTTTTAAAAAAAGAAAATAAACCAAGAAATAAATAAATGAATCAAAACACTTGTCATGCTGAGGGTGGGCTTCATCACCCTTATGCCTTTCCTACTCCACACCCCTTACTATACCCTGTGTTTAGCTCCTGTCAATCAGATTTAACAGGGCATATAATTAAGAGTTGGGGGAAGAGGAGGGAGTGGGGGCAAAAATTTGCAGCAATGAAGGACAGCAAAGAAATACACCACCACTACGTTTTAAATTTTCAGCAGCCCAAAAACAATTCTAAGTAAAGACAACAAAGAAAGTACAGTGTCACTAAAAGCCCACAATCTAAGTTTAAAAGAAAAATAGCAATTACCAGTTACTGTAAAGCACTGAATTGAATATGTTTCCTTCCCCTTCTGGATCTGAAGTCTGACTGGGTACCTCAGGGAGTACAGGATATTCAGAGTGACTAACTCTTTCTTTAGCCTCAGCTCAGTGAATAAAGTGAGTCACCTGCTTTCCATTGGTGCCATCCTCTCCCAGTTCCACTTAATAATTTTGAAGTTTATCGTTGAGTAACCTGAGCCGTCTGACTGCATAGGAAACAACAGCAGGGAATGGCAGCCATGACTAAAACAAAAGCCCACACCGACAGAAACAGCAAGGTTGAGATCAAGTCCATGCTCCAAACATTAATCCAGGACATTCCACATATTAGAAAGGGTGTGACTGAGCTTACAGGATGGATGCCCTTGAACTCTGAGTTGCTGACAATGAACTCAGCGCCAATAGAATGGAAAGGAAAACCTCAATCCAAGAGGACCTGGCTGGAGTAAATTTCTAGAACATCAAGTGCAGTACCTCTGGGAAAAAAAGCTGACAACCTCAAGAACCAAGTTCATCCTAGTTACATTCGTAACATGGAGATGTCCAGGGATACAAGGGATGGGAATACGTGTCTGTTCCTTCAATCAGTACTGCCTAAATTGTTGGATTTCTATTGGGACTCACCCTTAGAGATAGAGCAAGCCCTCAGATCACATGGGACCCTGGTCTGGCGCCCCCCCCCCCCAAATCTTGCCATACCTGCTCAGGTTCTCAGTGAAAGAACACATTTTAATATTGGTCAGGCAAAGAGGTTCACTCAGCTGGATTGGACATAACATTCATATATTACAGGACATTTCAAAAGACCAGGTAGACAGATGGAAATCCTATGGCCCCCTAAAGAAAGAGCTAGTCACTCTGAATATCCTGTACTCCCTGAGGTACCCAGTCAGACTTCAGATCCAGAAAAATGGCAAGTGGCATTCTTTCAATACCCCACAGGAGGCTACTGTTTTTGTTAAACAGCTCACTGGGGGTTCATGCAGGAGAGCGGGAACCATCAAACCACAGAGGGAGAGGCTACCAAAATGGGACATACCTAAAGACAGGACAGACCAGTGCTCTGCACATTCTGGTGCACAGAATGATCAGACCCCGAAAGACGGTTGGCAAGTAGTGAAACTGAAGAGACACAGAGTTCATGATCAGGACTAGACCCCCATGAGTGAAGCTATTTTATCTTTATGCAGATATAGGAGTAGGAGCTCAAGACGAGCTGTCCAGCAAAGTCCCAAGGGAACTGTCAACTGAGACAGAAGACCAGGAACCACTGAGAGCTCAGGGCTACAAGAACAACACTGAGATGGAAGAGGCCTTTGCTACCACCCCCCGAAGAGGACATCTTTCTTAGGCCTAGCTGGGCCACCATAGCAGAAGCAGCATCAGAGTTGAAAGTCTCGAGATCAATGGAGATATTTCCCCCACCGAAAGAGTTTAATTATCAGATTAACTGAACTTATGCAGACTTATTTTCACTAATTGCTTGGTTACCTCCCTCTTTCCTATTACCCCACACCAATGTATTTTCTACCCCTCCCTGCAGTTCCACATTGAGAGAAAGTAACTGTTCTTCTTTTCTTTGTTTAATCCTTCATTCAGGCTTTGGGGGTTGCCAAAAGTTAGTAGGTAGATCTGTGGAGAAATCTGCTGTAGACAGGAGGGGATGCTTTTCATTCACAGTAATAACAGTCATACAGCAAAGCTCTTGGGGGAAGAGGATATGTGCTCATTAGGGGGTGAAGTTCTGGGGATAGCAGCACCAGCATTGTCAGTTTATTGCACATTTATGAGGGAGACAGGTCTCTTTAGAACCACCCTACCGAACATGTGATGGCTGCAGCTGCCATGTAGGATTCAAGAGTGCAGTGGATGATACAGTGGGCTCATCCTCCTAATCATTACTGTATACGGGAATGTGATATGTATAGGAGGTCCTATCAAAGGGCTGTGTGCTGTGGGGGTCATGGGGAATTAAAGGAAGATTTTTGAAATGGGGGTCAGACAATTTTGATATGTTATAGGCTACACCAGCATGCAACCCTCTCAACAGGCTTCTCCTGCACTTGTTCTGTTGCCCCCCAAAAGCATTTTTTTTTAGATGATGATGAGTAGGGGGTTGACAGTCGGTATTGCTGTTCATCTAGTTGGTGTGAATTGTTTTCATGTCTCAGGCATTGGGACTGTCTCTTGATCCTACATAAACAAGGCAAGGATACTCTTAAATCATCCCAGGAGCTACATGATCAGTACCTGTTATCGTTGATCTGGGGAAACTGTATGGGTGTGCATCATTACAGCTAACTGACCCATGATAATATCAAGCGTGGTGGTGAAGATTGCGCTCCAGGGGGTAAAGGGCTGGGGGGGGGAGACAGACCTGTTGACACTCTTGTTTACACAGTGATTGCACCAGAGATAATACAGGAGAAGTTGCGGAGATGGCCCATCACTCTAGAGTACCCAAGACCTCTGCCTAACAGATGCTTACTTATACACACTATAGGTTGGCAGCATCACAACCACATCCAACTCATGGGAGTCTCTGGGAGCAGGGTAGGCCTAGGGTTCAAGCAGTGCAATAATAGAACCTTTGAGAAGTGGAGGTTATTGAGTCCTTGAACATGATGTTGGAGCAAGGTAAAAGGGCAGGCATAAAAGGTGATGGCACTGAATATTCCTGGGTGTGGCCCTACTTAGGACTCTCTGTGGAAAGGGTGTGTTGGGTGATCCCACTTTCTCACTTCTATCAAACACTGGTACCACTCCTGCCTGCAATACCCCTCCTTAAATGCACGGATACAGATGACAGAGAAACTATGGTCACAGTCGGTATGTATGGGGGATCCAGTAGCCAGAATATGGGGTTCCAGCCACTGGGAGGGGAGGATTCTTCAAGGGGACCATGGGTAAATAAGGTTGATGGGGGCATAGGATAACTGATGAGATATTTCCACTGTGTGGGGGACTAGGTCTCACAACTACTGAACATGGATGCTCAGGGAACAACTTCGAGTAAAGCTGTGGGCTGAAGAGCAACCCACAGCAATAGTGGGAAGAGAGCGGATAGGTAGATAATGGAGTGGATGGATGGTCCACCAGATGGGAAAAGAGTAGGTGTCCATGGGACCCCTTCAGTGTTTTTATCTCCTCAGTTGACCATTTGGGTGAGTAAAGTATGGTATACCTCACATGGTTTATTTGGGTATCGCTGTTAACAAATTATGTCTGCAACTATAGCTGTGGCATATGGTCAAATGATTGCAAGGTTTTGGAGAAACTAAACATGTTGGTGATGTGCAGACTAATTTTCAATCTTCCTGTCTACAGATCACTTCCTCCCTATCTCTGCACTCTCTGTACTTCCTGTCATCCCTGCAACCTTTCATCTTTTTCATGTCTGGGGTGCCTGATGTTGAACTCTGGAGGACTCATATCCATGGGCAAGATAAGATATTATCGTTCCTTCACAGTGCATGTGTTCACCTTGCTCTACAGAGGGAATGTTAAGATCAAGCAAATATTGTAGAATGTACAGGGGGTCAATTACCCAATAAAAAGGAAAGGATTATGAATACCCTCAAAGGTTTAAAATGTGATGTAACTCTCCTACAGGTGGCACACCTGTTAAAATTGGAAGCTTCAAAACTACAGCGGGAAAGGGTGGGAACTGAGATCTCTAGCTGTTTCTCCTCCAAACAATGGGAAATATCAGAGTTAATCAAAAGAAGCTGCCCTTTCCAAATAAAAAGCACCACAATAGATACAGAGGACAGATGGGTGATAGTGAAAGGGAGGGTACAGTCAAGGGAAATTGTGCCAGCTGACATATATGCCCCAAATCAGGATGAGGCAAAGTTTATGAACTCCATACCCCAAAATCTGCTGGATATGGGTAAGCCTCACAGAATCACTATAGTGTGGGGAGATCTTAAACTTGACTAAGGACCCTGTTCTGGACAGATAACCATGGGATGTAGAGGAACCATCTCATAAAAAGGCCAGATACACCCTGATGCAAATGTGTGCAGACCTACCACATGAGGCTGAAAGTGAGGTAATCCAGATTAAATAAAAGTTAAATGCCATCCTACACCAGAATACTGAGAGAGCCCTCTTCTTCACCCAACAGAAGTGCTGGGAAAGAGGTGAGAAAGCCTCCAAACTACTTGTATACAGGCTCAAGCAAAGGAGTAGTGAAGCTTATATCTCGCATTCAGATGACAGATGGGGGCTAACTACTGACCCTGTAGAAATCAACGCTGCCTTCAGGAAATTCTACTCTTGACTTACAGTATACAAATCTCTGGCTCCTCCCCCAAATCAAACAAATCAGTGCTTCTTGGAGAAGCTGGACCTATGGTGCATACCAGAGGACATGCCTGGCTCTTTGGGCTCCCCCTTCTCTGAGGCAGACATGTAGGGGTCAGTCTTGCCACTGGCAAAGGGGAAGGCCCCAGGCCCAGATGTCCTACATGCAGATTTCTACAGCACTAGCCCCTCACATGTTACAGATGCATTCTGAATCAATAAATGAGGGAAAATTCCCATCCTGACAGAATGAGGCAACCATTATGGTCCTCCTGAAGCCTAGGTAGGACACATCCCTGTTCTCCAATTTTAGACCAATTTTCATCTTAAATGTACTGTAGATGTGAATATCTTGGCAAACATGTTGGCAATCAGACTGGAGAAAGTCCTCCCATTCAACATCCATTCTTCGAAAACAGGCTTCACGAAAGGCTGCCAAGGAAAGGACAACATGAAAATGCTGGCAAATCTTCTTTGTGTGGCACAGGAGAGAAAGGTTCCCTCGATTTTGATCTCCATAGATGTGGAGAAGGCATTTCACTCAGTAGACTAGGAATACCGCTTCAACATTATGAAGGCATTTGGAGTGGGCCCTATATTTATGGATGGATCAGAATGATATGTGCTGTTCCAGTGGCGTAAGTGCTCACAAATGGAACTTTCTCAACCAATTTTCTACTCCACTGAAGCACAAGACAGAGATGCCTGCTTTCCCCATTGCTTTTTGTCATGGTAATCAAGCCACCGGCAATGGCGATAACATTGTGTCAAGGGGGTGAAAGATCTGAGGGCTGGTGAGATGGAGTGTAAAGCCTTGCTTTACACTGATGACCTGTTCCTTACCCAAGAACTTTTTAAGTGCAGTGAAGGGGATCTTTGAAAGTGTTAGTCCCATAACGGGGCTCAAAGTTAACTAGCTAAAACTGAGCTTCTGTGGATTGCTGCCTACGCTCAACAAACAGTAAGAACAGAAGGGTAAGTATTGAAGTTGACCCCACAGGGCCTCAGATATTTCATATGTTCATCAAGCTACAGTACGCAGACAGCATAGAAGCCAACTTGCAACCACTGTTGCAGTCATTTGCCAATGATATGTACAGATGGCAAAAACTTAATTTGTCAATCCTGGGTAAAATTGCTAACATAAAAATGATGGCCCAACCAAGGATAAATTATTTCACAATCAATCAACCCTTCTCAATCCATTTGAAATAGTGACATAGCAAGGAATGCATGATCTCCACCTTCCTGTGGAAGCAGCAGAAACTAAGGTTTGGGAGGAAATTGCTCAGAGGCCCTTTCTGTAATGGAGAATGGAATGTGCCATGGGCATATCACACAGCCAACAGAATTAAATGCATACTTCAATGGCTAGGGAGACAAATGAAGCTGGACCATGGTGGTTGCTAACTGAACGCACAATGGTAGGTACAATGGTAGTACCTTATGGCCAGTAATGTCAAAAAAGGAGGTAGCTACCCTCCTCACATTCCAGTTCACAAGGATGGCCTTTCAACCCTTGCAGAGGTTATCAGGGTGGAATTCCCCCCCCACACTAGGGATGCAGGAAGAGCTATGGTATAATCTCAAATTCAAACTCAGAGACTCTCCCTTGCAATGGAGTGGGTGGAGAAGTAGATGCATCTCCATGTTGAAACATTTACTACTACTTACAACTAAAATCCGAAACTCCTTTGCACAACTGCAGAAATAGTTTAGCCTCCCTCACTCAGACCATTGGAGATACTTTCAAATCAGATATGCAGCCCAAGGCCAACTAAGTAGGGGATATAAGTATCAGTCATCAGAAATGGACCAAATGATAGCCATGTAGTACAACAGAAGGATTATAAAAGGAAGTCTTGTGTATAGACACCTACAGCAAACTCAGCTGCCCAACTGGGAGCCACATAAACATAAATGGGAGACTGACCTGCAAGTGACTATCCCACAGTCCACCTGGCACTGCTCCTGGGGATAAGCACACCAAGGATATTTAGATTCTAGATACCAGCTTATCCAGAAGAAAATTCTGTGGCATTGGCATCATACCCCAAATGAGCTTGTCTCAGTGGAGGTAAAAATTAAAAATGAGTGTTGGAGATGTCATCAGAGCCCAGGAACCATCAGGTACATTCTCTGGGACTATCCAGGTCTACAAGACTACTAGAAATTGGTTAACCCTCAGGTGGAATCAAAAGTCAAAGTCCCCATGCTAGACAATCCTTGTTATGGGTTACTGGGGACTTGTACACGTTACAAGGGACTCTATTCAAATTCAGATCACTGATGCATACAATGTCTTTAGAAGCAAAAACACAGATGTCAATAAGATGGTGGAATGTCGATTCCCCACAGGGAAAGAATGGAAGTAGGGGTAACCAGAAGTATATCCTACCTTAGAGTTCATTATGGGGCCAGGGGCAAAACTGGGAGTTTTAACTCTACCTGGAGATCATGGCTATAGGACTTAGGCACAGAAGTTTACCCAACGGGAGTAGTGTGAGAGAAGAAAGTACTGGACACCTGGAAAAACAACCTGGGTAGGGTCAGCCAAACAAAGGTCAGGGGCCTAGGAAAGGGGGGAGGTTCCCATGCAGAACTGTTGCATAGTTCACTCTGCTTTCAACATCTATCTATACAGTGCTACTGTCTCTTTGAAGGTATCACCAATGACCAAACTGGAATTGCATCAGTCTTATACTGAAAGAATAGAAGCCTTGTAGCAAATGTATTTGAGAGAGTTGTAGCTATAGAATTTGTTAATCTATCATACAATGTCAACCTTCCGCAAGAGGATGGTTATATATCATATTAGCTGAATCTTCCATATTATCATTATCCAGCTAGAACCAATTACTGCAGCATGTTAGTCAGTTTAAACTTGTGTGTAGTCATACATTTCAGTGTAGTTTTAAATGTATTAGCTATAATATTGTTAGATTACATGCTGTATTTTGAAGATAGGTTTCAAACAGCCAGGAGGATATTCTATTTTGTTCTGAGATATAGAAATGTACGAATGGATTTTCACCTCATCCAAAAGCTGTGCAAGTGTGGGGAAAAACTGCTGCAAGTGGGGCTCCACTTGCAGAGCTGCAGTTTGCTCCATACATGCCATATTTTCAAAGCAGGAGCCAGTCTATGCTATAGGGAGCCCCTATAGTTAGGGTTGTGTTGGATGTTCAGTGTTAAACCCCTGGTTTTGCACCTCAATAGCTTTGGCAGTGTTTGACACAATTAGCTGGAATTTTGCAGGTGTTGTGTACCAGGCAAGATTTCAATGTATGGAAAGTTTGGAGATGGCATGTTGTGCAGTTTCTGAGATCTGTGCATGTCATTTTCCTGTACACATTTAATTTTTTTTCTATACTTAACATGGGATTTGGACTTGCTCTTATGTACAGTCTACATGGAATGGATTTTTTTCCCCAAAGCTTTCAGGATAGAAGCATGCTGTGCCAAGGTAGTGCCTTTGAATGGTTTTGTGAAAAAATATTAAATGGTTCAAGAGTTATAAGGATATACAGTTTTTTTTCTGTTCTGAGCAAGTCCTGAGCATGCTCACTATGGTTTTTGGGATAATGTTCTGATATAACACTACCCTGCCCTCCCGTACAGTTGCAGTGGTATGCCTCATGTGCTGCTGATGAATGTGAGCTGGTGTTTCATGCATCCAAATGCATAGTGTGAGGTGTACGGGGCCTGTCGCTGACATGTATGGGTATGTTGTACAGGGGTCAGGAGGACTGAAGGATATGGACACTGCATGGGCAACGTACACCGACAACAGTGGGATGCATTATTCCTGCAGTAACTGGGCCATGGCATACCTGTGTGGTGCCACACCTGTTCACACTGATACAACGAGTCCCTGTCCATCCACCACATGCACATGTGGCAGCTGGTGCACAGTACTGGCATACAATGTAGGGTATATGGTACAGTGCAATGTGTTCCACTGCATGTTGTTGCTCACATCTTTCTTGTCCTCTTCTACAGACCTCAGCAGACAGCAGGGCTGCAGGGCCAGGACAGTGCCCAGGGACAGCAGGGGTGCAGACAGGTCTGATCCAAGGACTCACCAGGATGTGATGGGGCCCAGCACAGTTGCTCTCCAGACAGGCATCCAAGTAAGTACCCTGCATTGTGTGTTTTGTGCTCAGGGCTGCATGTCTATACTATGCTAACTACTTCTGCTGTTGGAGACAGATGTCCATGTGTGACCCTCTATGCTCCACACATGTCTATGGGGGCATCAGTTACGCAGTTGTGGTTGGGGAAGCTTGCCCTGCACTGGGTGCATTGCACCACTGCTGACACTGTGTTGTGTCCTGGTCTGTGTGGTCTACTGTTGTGCACTTACTTGCAGCAGGCAGGTTGCTCTGTGTGTGTATACTGTGCCACAGCATGCCTTTCACCATGCAGTAGTGTGTCTCCTGTGTCACCAACCCAGTGCACCAGGGAGATTGTGGTAATGCTCACAGACCTAGTTGTTATGCCTGTCATTGTTGGTCGGGCGTGTTGTGCCACATGCCCAGGACTATGTATGCGTATATGCCATCTGAGGTAGGCATGGGCCAATGTACTCACAGTACACTACTGTGTCATGCCGTGTACATCATACAGTGCCCATAGTAGTCTGCCAGCAGTGGTTCCATCTCCAGTGCCATCTGCACTGGATGTCACGCCATGACAGATCAACAGAGCTGGACATAAGTGCAATGGGGTCAGCAGCTGGTTGGGCATTCATGGCCCAACCAGCTGCTGATTGTTCTTTACCATATGTGACCAACGTTGTGATGCATGGTCGGTTGTGTTTGGCCAACATAGTGATGATTGGTGTATGATTCTTCCACTGTACATAGGCTAGGCCAAGCATACATTTGGACCCAACTGTGTGTTTGCAGGGTCCAGTGTCCTGCATTGGCTCTGTACAGGTGGGCATACTGTACCTAGTGTGTGTGGCCAGCAGTTGATGGGTGAGGGGTCCTCCAGGTGGCTGTTCATACCACATCAGTATACCCTTGAGCAAAGGAGGGAGAGAGACTATATGATCGAAACATTCAAACACCTTAAGGACATTAACAAGGTGAAAGAGTCTAACATGTTTAAATATAAAAAAAATAGCAGGACAAGAGGACACAGCATGAGATTAGAGGGAGACCGATTAAGGGGGAATGTGAGGAAATTCTTTTTCATAGAAAGAGTGGTGGATGCATGGAATGGCCTACTTCAGGAAGTGGTGGCTATGAATACAGTGCAGGGCTTCAAACAGGCATGGGATAGGAATAAGCGAGCAATACAGATGAGTATGAATAGATAGGCCACTGACAGAGCAAAGGCCGATGGCACATTTATAAGGTAGAAAAAGAAATGGGCAGACTGGATGGGCCTTGCGGTCCTTATCTGCCATCAACCTCTATGTTTCACCACTGTTTTTTGCTAAAGCAGTGCAGTGGGCAGTGCACATACCTACGTACAATGCCACTGCACACGTGTGTTAATCCTTGCTGCACACAGTGCTGCATGGCAGTCCCATCCATCTACAGCTATGTTGTCTGAGCAAAGTTTGTGCCTGGACCTGCCCCAGCAGCCACCAAGGATGGCTTATGGATATCTGTTGGCACTCACACCTCTGATGGCCTGTGTGCTGGATGGCATGTCTGCAGAACATTGGATGTACGTGTGTGGCTGCAAGCCACATGGCCCATCACACTTCCTATCAGTCTCTGGCTTGTCAGTGTGGTACCTGTGCCATATTCTCGCATCTTGAATGGCTGCTATTGTCGCGTGTCCCCTGCATGTCTCCGTCATGTTCCATAGCAGCATGGCATACTCATTTTGAGCGCAGTCCTTTACGTTTGGGTTAACCATACTTTCCCTGGTAGCCACGCACGTACCATTGCAGATGTTTGACTCCCTCCACCCATGTGTGGCATGGTGTCCTCTGTGTCTGCTGGTTGCACCTCTGTTATGCACATTGTGCCACATTATGTCCCTCACCTTGTATGCACAGCTGGCTGAATTTAGTGTATTCTCTTTCCACAGGTGCCCAGAGAGATGCAGGATCACAAAGGGGTCAGAGGATGCTTCCCTAAATGAATTCCGGGATGACCTCCTACGATGGCAGGTCTGCCTGCTCTGGATGCTAGTACGCTATCTCTGGGAATACACACATACTGTCGAAAGCCACTACCACAGCCTGCAGTCCCTTGATGGGCATAAGATATTGCTAGTGCCTGGTGTCCCGGGCTGTTCCCTTATTCTTTGTCTATCCCCCATGTGCAGATGTGCAATTCCCTTGTTCATTGTTTCTCACCACCCTCCCTCCTTGCTGTTGTTCTCGTTTTAGTATTGTTTGTATTGTTCTTTGTGTTGCATCATTTTGTATGGCCTGTTGCCAGCTGTTTCCAATATCATTTATTTTTGATACCTACAGTATGCTGCTGTGTCGTGTGTCTTTCATTGGTGCCTGTCTCACATACATTGCTGCCACCTGTGCTCAGTGCTATTTTCAGAGCTGCACAACTGCATTGGGCTGCACCAGTTGGCCTTCTATTCATAGGATATAGCACCAGCCCAATGCCATTGAATATATCACAGTAGGGGACCAGTGCAACTGCTAGCACAGGCATAGTGCAATTACAGTGCTAACGTGCTTTTCTGAATATCAGGCCCGCTGTATAGTATGAGTGGACCAAGCAGTCTTTTTATGAAAACAAATTTTCTGTTTCTGTGTTTCTATAGGACTAACATAATAAAATCTTTTGATGTCAGACTCATGATTAAATGTCTCTAGTTCATAGTCAAACACCACTGTTTTCTGCTGACATCATGGAGTTGAGATTAGAAGCCGGAGTGTTGTGGACTAAGCACCACTGCTTCAGCAAAATAGAGTAAAGGTTCACTTTTTACCATGCCAGGGAGTGCAAGTAAACACATGTACCTGTGAAAGATTTGCGTTATTCTAATTTGATATTTTTATATTGTTTCACAAATGTTTTCCTTGCTAGAATAATTACACTAGTCCCTGTCAAACCTGCCTCTGTCAAGCCTGATAAATGTCCACCAGTGAGCTAAATGATTATGACAAGAACTTGTTTCAACCTGGCAATGAAGGCAGGAAGCTTGCTGTACAGTGAGAATATTTTGAATGGAACACTTAGACAGTACCATGACATGGACTGACAACTGTTGATCAGTACGGACTGAAAAAGTGAATTCTTAGTTTCTCCATATATTAAGATACAGCTAACGTAGGCTACAGTAGGAGCTGATAGGGGCTTTTAATCTACGTGTAACAATTCTGAGGTACAATAACATAATATCCTCAGAAATCAGAATTATAGTAAGCTGCTGGAAAGCAATCCTCTCCAGAAGCCCAAAGGGTGTTGTCCGCATTGAACTGGCTACATGGAAAGTTCCAAAACTTGTGCAAGAACTGGCAAGACTTCATGCTGCTAAATTAGACAGGCACCAACCTCTTCTTCATGCCAAAAAACATAATGTTCCTGCCTAAAGAAAATTCTGTCCTACCATCAAAGATAAGTTTATATCAGCTGGAGAGCAAAAACATGCAGAACTTGGCAAGGCATGTTTACCTTGTTAAAGTCTACAGTTGACTTTCAAACCAAGTGATTACCCATCCATGTAACCACAGATGCCCATGTCAAATGACGACAATACCATTACTGATTCCATTTCATAATCTTTAGCTCTGTAAGAAAACGGCTATTAACAACGTACAGGGGGTTCAAGCACACTGTTTCAGCATCTCTGAGTTTTTTTTTTCTGTAGTTACATTTCCTTAGTTACCATGCTTATTTGAATTTTCATATTTGTTACACATCATATACACCTTTACCTGAGTTTTAAAGGTATCGGTAACCTTTTCCCCCCCACAGAACTGAGACAGTGGCAGTATGAATGGCACTATGTTGAAAATTAGTGATATCCATCACTTTCCCTGAACAAGCAGCTGTTTTCAAGAGTGCTTAAAGATGAGAATGCATTTTCATGTTGTCTTGCACGCGCAGAGCAGACAACATATTGGGGTAGCTTGAAATGGAAGAGCAGGTTTTGGAGGCTCGGTCTTGTTTTGGCAAGTGGCACCACTGATTTTTAGGGCTGGGCTCCATGATATGAATTAGATTGCATGCTGTCTATGAACGTACAGTAGTTGCAAAACGTGCCACCAACTTGAAACATTTTAGCCACTGCAATGAGGGAGTGACCCCTCATTGCAGGGTGTGCCTTGCCTGGTATAACATTTCAATAAACATGATGGGTGGCAGCTTGCTGCACACCGCCCGCAGTCCCTAGGAAGCAGGCGTGGGGGGATGTCCAATCCCTCTGATGGCATATGTGACCCCTTCACTGATGTAGTCTGCCAAGGGGGTGCACAATCCCCCTCGGCATCATGCCTCTGAACACAGATATGCTTGCCAACGAGGTTGCCCAATCCCCCTGTCAGCATGTTAACCCCCCTTCCCATTTTCCTGCTGCTGTCCCACCCCGATTGTGTGCCACACTGGGCGCTCACTCCAGTGTGGCCAATATGCCCCACCAAAGAAATGTGCCACACTGGAAGCGCACCCCAGTGTGGCCAAACCTGCCAAAAAAGAAAACGGTCAGTGGTGAATTTTTTCATTTTTATTACCTGAAACAAAAGGAAACAGTCCCTCACTGTCCTGTCCCCTCACCCAGCCCACAGCTACCCTCTGTGCACCCTACCTCCTCACACCCCCCTCACCCCATATTTACCTCCAGAGCCTGATGTGATGATCTTTGGTGGACTGGGAACATGTCTGCACTCTTTAAAGCCAACCATGAACCGAAGAAATGCTGGTAAGCTATATAATGGCATAAATGTTTTTTTTTTTTCAAGTTTGGTGCATATCTTGGGCGTTTTTGTGAATTTTGGCACCAAATTTTCAACAAGGGGTTCTTGGGACCCGAACTTGTGAATTCAGTCACTATCATCTCACTATTTGGTCATGAAAGTTAATTTTGTGGTCACTGCATGGAATCAACTTTTGGGACTGATTAACAAAATGACAGTGTGACTGTTCATGAGGTGTGTTCCCAAAAAGCCTATGTTGCAAATTTGGTGAACAAATTCGAACTAGAAGGGGAAAGGATCAGATCTGTTCCAGTACAGTAGCTTCTTCTTCTTGTTTTTACATTGTTTCTTGTGGATTTTACTTGGCAGAAGGTTATTTATTTTCTTTCTTTCTACTTCTAAGGGGCTAGCAGGGTATTGTTTTGGGGCTGTTGGAATTTTGAAACCAGTTTTGGTGGCTATAAGTGGGCTCATTTGTTTGATGTTTCACTGTGTAGCAGGTTGCATTGTGGAGGCCTATTTCTTCTGATTTAAAACCTATTTAGTGTGATTTAATTGGAGCTGTTTCTTTGAATTAGTGACCTATACCGTCTAATTTCAAGCCTAGTTTGAAGTGTTGTTGGTGAAGCTGTTTGAATTGGAGACCTGTTTCTTTTGGTAGCGAACCTATTTTGGGGGCTCTGAGTAGAACTGTGATTCATTTTTGCTGGCTTCACTAGCTGCAAAGTTTTAGTGCAGAGTGAGGGAAGGGTGCTAATGGTCTGACCAGGGGCCTCAGCTACCTGATTGTTTCTGGAAGACTTGCTGGTCCCCCCAATTGTTTCTGGAAGACTTAGGCTGGTCCCACCACTGCAAACCCCTTATCCCACCCACCCCTGGTCCGTGATTTCCTTTATACCGAGGGTTCTGACATCACTTCCTCAAACAGGCAAAGGATATGCAACAGTCATAGCAGAAGCAGACATCCAGGAAAAGAACAGCAGCAAGTGAAGAAGTGACTGCTATCTCAGTGGAAGGGAAGTAACTGCAAATCTAGGAGCTTTCATTGTTACTTCTTTCCATTGCTATTGCATTGTGGAAAGGAGGAGTAGGAGTTTGAAGAAGGTTGTGCAATAGCTACTTAAAGTCTCTTTTTGGATGTGGATAGGAATATAAAATGCAGTTGCTCAGTATATCTAAACATGTACAACAAAGGAGGTAAGGGAAATAAAGAAAAGAATGTTTTGCACTGATAGAGGGGGGAGAGGGGAGACTTGGGGGAGTGTTTGGCATCCTGCATCTGGAAGGGTGGGGGGTTGTTGGTGGGCAATGACAGCAATGGGTAGGTGGTGGGTTGAAACAATCATGTGCACCAATCTTTCTAAAAATTGCCTGGAGTGCGGGGGGATGTTTAGTGTGCAACCACATAGAGAAACTTAGAAAGGAGATCGAGGGTCTGCAGGAGGAACTAAGACAGGCAAGGCAGACTGGGGGTGGGTTTAGCCCAATACTGGAGGGAGGTAGGAAGGAGGGGAGATGAGAGAGAGCAATTTGAGCCAACACGGGTGAGGAGAGGGTCAGAAGAAGGGAAGCAGAGACAAAGGGGTCCAGGCCAGGAAGAACGATTGCCAGGGAAACCAGGTCAGAGGAGACAAAAGACAAATGGAAGGAGGAGATATGGACTTGTGAGGGGAGGCGAAGAAGTGGCAAAAGTCATGGAGTGGAAAGGAGAGAACAGATTACTGTGAAGAGAGAGGGAGCGGGCCTTTGTGAAGGGTCTTCAGAAAATAGTTTTGCACTGCTAGAGGGAAAGAAGGAGAAGGAGAAGGAGGGAAATGATGAAATTAGAGGAGTAATTGATAAATGCCTGGACCAAACCAGAGCGGGGGGAAGTTCTGCTGGGAGAATAGCAACAGGGGCAAAAGGGGGAAATAATGTGCAGGAGGAAGAAGAGGAGCCAGAAATGAGAGAGGGAGATGAATGGAAGCAAGCAGGGAGTAAAGGGTGGAATCTTAGTGCTGGGGACTCAATACTAAGAGGAGTCAGGTGGGTAACATAGAAACATAGACTTTGATGGCAGATAAGGACCACTTGGCCCACCTAGTCTGCCCATTTCCCTACCTAGAGGATAAGCTGCAGATCCTATTTAACCAACAGCCTATTTCTTCTTAACCCCCACAAGGTAGCAAGGGGGAGAGGCATAGTTGCATTTGGGTGGAGGCCATGCCAGGAATGACAGTGGAAAGGGAGGGACAATCTGTTCTGAAATATGCTAGAAGTGGTAGGAACAAGCCCCATTTAATTATACATCTTGGGATGAATGACCTGACTGACAAGACAGTAGATATAGTCCAGAGGAGGTTTGAGGAACTAGTACAATTATGTAAGGGGTCAGGAAGATCAGTAACTTTTTCAGAGATACTTCCAGTGCCCAAGGCAAGCACAACAAGAAAGTTGAGAATAGAGGAATTTAACGGATGGCTAAGAACTTGGTGTAGTGCTAAAGGGTATGGGCTGAGTGAGGAGGGAAAGAAAGTGTTGAAACAGAAGATGGAGGAGTACATAGAAGAAGTTGGGAATTTAAACTAGAAGCAGGGGGTGGCAATTGGGCAGGAGACATGCAGAGACCACAGGTTGGGAAACCATATTAGCTTAACCCCCATAACAGTGACAAAGGACAAATGGCAAATACTATTGGTGATGCTAGTAAAGGAGGGCAGGATGGGAGGGTGGGAAAGGGTGGAAGGTGGTTACCCTTAATGCTAGGAGCCTTGGGAGGAAAACTGCAGAGTTACAGGTGCTCATGGCAGAGGGAGAGATGGACATTGCAGCCATCACAGAAACATGGGCCACCCAATACAATGACTGGGACCTGTCTGTACCAGGGTACAGGTTATTTCATAGGGACAGGGTGATTGGGAAAGGAGAGGGTGTGGCACTATATGTGAAGGAAGGACTGAAGTGTGTAAGGGAGGAAGGGGAGGAGGGTAGTACTGAGTCACTGGATGTAAATCCAGGATTCCAAGAATAGGATTCTCAGAATGGGAGAGGTGTACAGGCCGCCATCTCAGATGGAGGAGTTAGACAGGGAACTAGCGGGATGGATCAGGAGGACCTGCGAGAAAGGTAGTGTGGTGATTGTGGGGGACTTCAACATGCCAGGAGTGGACTGGAGTACCCCAACAACCAGGAACAGAAGGGAGCAGGTGCTGCTGGATGCCTTCCAGGACAGCTTCCTGCTGCAAATGGTCAGTGAACCAACCAGGTTAGGGAATACCCTTGACCTTGTGCTGGCAAATGGGGACTTTGTGAGAGAACTTACAGTGTAGGAACCGCTGTCAGGGAGTGACCACCACTCAGTATGGATCACATTGGATATGGGCAAGAAAGGAGTGGAATCTGGCACAAGAGTGTTAGAATTCAGGCGGGCCAACTTTGGGAGGATGGGGGAAGTGGTAAAAGGCTACCTGGCCAGAATTCAATCTAGTATGGACACTAACCAGAGGTGGGAGCTCATAAAGCTGGGGATAGTGGAGGCAACCAAAACCAGCTGCAAGGCCCAGATCAAGAAGGCTAGGGCTAAGAAACCGAGCTGATTGAGCAAGGAGGTCATGTAAAAGGTAAGGAGGAAAAGAGCTTCCTTTAGGAGGTACAAGAAAACAGGGAGGGGGGAGGACAGAGAGGAGTACTTGACAGAATCGAAGGAGGTGACAAGGGCAGCAAGCGGAGCCAAGGCATCTACGGAACTCAGGCTGGCACAAAGTATTAAGAAGGGGGAAAATGACGTCTTTAGGTACATCAGGGAGAAAAGGAGCTGTAAGGACAACATAGTAAGGATTAGGAAGGAGGGGGTCGGGTGCAAGCAGGGTGCGAAAAGGTAGAAGCACTAAATGATTATTTCTGCTCGGTATTTACTAAGGAGAAGAGGGATGTGACACCCAAGGGGGGAGGAATAGCAAAAACAGGGGGGAGGGAGTGACAGATGGGGAAATCATGGAGGGCAGAGTTCGGGAGGGTTTGAAGGCACTGAGGGTGGACAAGGAGCCAGGCCCAGATGGCATCCACCCCAGGGTACTGAAGGAGCTGGCAGAGGTCCTTGCAGGACCTTTGGTAGACCTATTTAATGCCTCACTACATTTGAGGTGTGTACCTGAGGACTGGAGGATGGCTCATATGGTGCCCCTCCACAAGAGTGGCCCCAAGGATGAACCGGCAAACTATAGACCAGTGAGCCTCACATCCGTCGTGTGTAAGCTGATGGAGACTATCCTGAAGGAGAGGCTGGTGGCCCTCCTAGTAGCCAAAGGACTACAAGACAGAAGACAGCATGGCTTCATATGTGGCAGATCCTGCCAAACCAACCTGGTGGAGTTCTATGACTGGGTAACTAGGCAACTGGACAGGGGCCATGCAGTGGATATCCTGAGTCTGGACTTCAGTAAGGTATTCAACTTGGTGCCACATGGAAGGCTGTGAAGTAAGTTAGTAGGCACAGGGGCAGGTGCAAAGCTGGTTATATGGGTAGGGAACTGGCTTCAGGGAAGGCAACAGAGGGTGGTGTTGGGTGGGGAGCTCTCACACCCAAGGGTAGTGACGTGTGGTGTTCCACCGGGCTCGGTGCTGGGACCAGTGTTGTTTGGGATATTCATTGCAGACATAGCATTGGACATTAAGAGCAAGATCAGTCTGTTTGCTGATGATACCAAGGTAGGAGCGGTGGTGGATGACCAAGGGGGATGGCAGGGGTTGCAGGATGATCTGGCAAAAACTTGAAACCTGATCAGACACCTGGCAACTGGGGTTTAATGCCAATAAGTGCAAGGTGCTATATTTTGGGATGAAGAACCCAAGGAGGAGTTACCAGTTGGGGGGAGTGCGGCAAGCCCAGACAGAGGAGGAGAAGGATCTGGGGGTCCTCATTACAGGGTCAATGAACAACTCAGCACAATATAGGAAGGCAGCTGCAAAGGCCAAAAAAATGCTGGGATTTATCATATGAGAGGAGGCTGAGGGAGTTGAACATGTACTCGCTGGAGGAGAGGAGAGGAGGGACAGGGGGGGGACATGACTGAAACCTTTAAGTACATGAAAGGAATAAACAAGACAGGTACAGATGGGCTGTTCAAAGTAAGGGAGGGGAGGGACACTAGGGGCCATGATATGAGACTGGAGGGAGGAAGGTTCAGGAGAGAGATGAGGAGACAGTCTTTTACAGAGAAGGTGGTGGCTGGGTGGAATGCGTTACCTGCAGAAGTGGTATCCAGTAGAACAGTGGACTGTTTCAAAGGGGATGGGACAGGACAAGGGGGAGGGTCAATGAAGGGGAAGGGTGGAAGGGGGGAGCAGCTGAAGAATAACAGGTGTTAACTGCACATTTGAGCAGACTTGATAGAGCTCTAGGCCTTTATCTTCTGGCAAATTTCATATGTTCGTAAATTACCGTGTTATGAGCATGCAGTGTGCAGTTTCCATGCACGCTTGTAACTTCGAGAATTTTAAATATTTTTACTCCAGATTTTCAACATTGCCATTTTTTCACACCTCCTTATGAACAGTACAGCTGTCATTTTCTACATCCTGCTCAAAATGTGTTTTCACACATCTGGCGCACAGTGGTGCTGTCGCTGTAGGAAAACCATTTTTGGGACATAGTAAGACAATCACTGTGACATTGTTCATGAGCAGAGGTCCCAAAATGCCTATGTTGAAAATTTGGTGAAAAAATTCCACAAAATTACCATGTTACAAGCATGCATTGCGCCGTTTCCACACATGCTTGTAACTTCGAGAATATTTAATAATTTTACTCCAGATTTTCAACACTGCCATTTTTCCACACCTCCTTATGAACAGTACAGCTGCCATTTTCCACATCCTGCCCAAAATGTGTTTTAGCACACCCGGTGACAGTGAAGCAGTCGCTGTAGGAAAATAATGTTCCACACAGAGTAAGAAAATCACAGTAACACTGTTTATAAGCAGAGGTCCCAAAATGCCTGTGTTAAACAGTTGGTGGAAAAATTCTACAAAATTACTATGTTACAAGTATGTGTTGTGCAGTGACCACGTACGGTAGTAAGTTAGAGAATTTTTAATATTTTTACTCCAGATATTCAACATTGCCATTTTTCACAACCTACCTGAAATGTGGTTTCGCACATGTGGCGCTCAATGGCGTAGTCGCTGTGGAAAATCAACAGTTGGGGCAGATTAAGAAAATCATACTGCCACTGTTCATGAACAGAGATCCCCAAATGCCTTTGTTAAAAATTTGGTGAAAGAATTCCTAAAAAAGACTGTTATGAGCATGTGTTACACAGTTTTCATGCACGCTCGTAACTTCGAGAATTTGTAATATTTTCACTCCAGATTTTCAGCATTGCCATCTGTTCACAGTTCCTTATGAATGGTGCAGCTGACATTTTTATGTGGTGCAGAATGGCACAATCACTGTGGGAAATTAATGTTCAGGACACATTAACAAAATCACAGTAACACTGTTCATGAACAGAGGACCCACATGCTTTCATGAGGTGGGGTCACAAAAAGGCCATGTTGAAAATCTGGAGTGCAAATACCAATAAACACCAAGGGCGTAAGGATTTCTACAGACTAACAGGTATCAGGGTGTGCCTTTGGACCGTCAGCTGTAATGCTCATGCCATTGCACCCCCACCCCCACCCCGCAGCCACTGACAGCCATGCTGGTGTGCCTTGGACTCTTCGGCCCCAAAGTTTACCCCATTCTCCTATGCTGCACCCATCTCAGCATACTTCCTTATGAAATGGGGTGAGTGTAAGGCCCAATGACCCCAAGGCACAATGTGACACTTGTCAGAGTCTGCAGGGTAGGGTTAGGTGAAACGGCATGAGCGTTATGGCCAATGACCCAAAGACACACCCCAATGCCTGTCACTCTCTGCAGGGTGGGGTGGGGTTGACGTTGGTTCTATACTTCACTGCCATTCCTATTATGCATCTCTTTCACGCCTGCACTACCAATGCCAATGCCAGCAAGACAACATTCGGCATTGACAAATGCTTGTTCTATCTCTTAATGCTTGGTTAGACAATTTATGTTGCTTCCGGGTAGAGTTTAATGGACAAACCTGAGCCTAAATACTTTGACACTCCTGTTTTTGCCATCCCTGATTTGTGGTATAACTTGCTTTTATTCATTTGACATCCAGTTGCGTGATATGTGTATATTCAGAAAACGGTATAAATCACATATATATAAAAAATAAAGTTTGAGCTTGACTTCATAATTTTTTTCATCACACGTGCATCTTTATAATGTGTGAAAAAAATACTTCTTTTTCTTCTAGTCTGTTGATTTTTGGCTATGATAAAGGGAATTATAGAATTTTGCTCAATATCGAGCACTGTAGTTTTACATCGGAGATCCTGGAAG
This sequence comes from Neoceratodus forsteri, assembly GCA_016271365.2. Lineage (NCBI taxonomy): Eukaryota > Metazoa > Chordata > Ceratodontiformes > Ceratodontidae > Neoceratodus > Neoceratodus forsteri. Next base: position 1,273,634,985 of record CM057453.1, read on the forward strand.
CCCAGTTCCCCTACTACATTGTCTCAGGAAGTATGCATTCCAAAATAACTGTGTACTGGCATCAATTCAGACATATTACAAACATTTTTCAAAAACAGAGTATGATTGCTGCTCAGCTCTAGTTGCTGTGAGACTCCATGCGACAGCCTATAATCCAAGTTCCAGGACTGAAGATTCTTAGGTTCTTGCAGCTCCCACTATGCACATTTTGTTTTATGAAAACTGACAGTGTTTCACAATTTTGTGGCCAGCATCAAAAATCCATGAATGAGTAAATTTACATTCTCCGTGGGTTTGAATGTTTCAGATGTTTCAACAGTGGCATCTTTATTTTAAAGTATCCTAGCTTTCACTAAACAATCAATTTTATAGTATAGGAGTTACACAATGTGGGCTTAAGAGTTCATTTCCAAGCTTTTTATTTAATTTTTTCCTCAGATATTAGGTACCAGAACTGTGCTCTGTGCTCAAGATGACGTTTGACCAATGATCTGAACAGGGGTATTATGATGTCTCAGTCTGCGTAAAACGTTTCTCTTGATGCTTACCATGATTGTATTTGCATTGCTAGTTGCTTCCCCACACTGTTGTCACCTCCATTTATAGTTGTCATTGTTAATTATCCCCAGGTCCTGTTCTAGCTCAGATTCAGTCATCTCTGTGTTGTTCAGGTAGTACTTTGTTTTCATAGTTTTCTGACCTAGATGCATCACTTTACATTGTTCAATGTTAAATGTCATCTTCAATTTTTTCTGCCCATTTTCTGAGCAGATTCAGGTCCCTCTGCATTTCATTAACTTCTTCCTACAGTGTAGCTACTGCTCCAGTTTTCAGAAAACTTAGCAAACCAACTGTCATTGCTCACCTGTGGATCACTTATCAACATATTAAGAGAATGTTGACCTCAGCACAGAACTTTTCAGAACTCCGCTGGCCATTTTGTACATGGAGGTAGATTTGCATTTGTTATAATTCTTGTACACCATGCTTTTTTGGGTTTGGTTTTTATTTAAACAAGTACAGCAAAAATATTGGAAAAATTATATTGTGCTTAATATAGTAACATAGTATTGTGATGACAGAAGAGATAGGATTATGTTGTGCTGCAATAGCCCTGCACCATGAACAGCACAGTGACAGGAGCACTGAGATATTCGAACCACGTGCCAGGCACAGTGCCAGTGTTAACATGGCTGAATATCATGCCATAGCACAGGCCATGGGCACAGTGCTGATAGTACTCAATCAAGCACAGCCCTGGGCTACTAGTGCAGAGCTAATAGTACTCAATATAGTAGAGCGCTGCTGTGCTAATAGTGCGGAATATAACACAGCACAATATGCAACACAATGCATGGTCAGCACCCCTCCCCAAGTGCACAGCCCACCAAAGAGATGCAGACCCCACGCCAGCAAGGGTACAACATGGTTTTAATCAACATGCAACACACAAATATCAAAAACAAGAACCAAAAATGAGGGTAGAAACACCAACAAAAAGTAAAAGTCTATTCCAAACCAAAAGTCTAAGTGGCCAACTTAGGGCTGCAGTTGTGCAGTCTATGACCAGAACAATCCAATCTGGCAACACCGAGTGTTCATCCACCTCCACTTCCATTTCATGGAGCCTGCCATGAGGCACCCACTGCAGGATAATCTGTCTTCATAACAGGTCATCCCAACTCTCAGAATGCAGGATGTCCATCACCCACGCAGCACTCCCGAAGACACCTATGGAAAGAAAGAACACACAGAATCAGTTGGGCACACAGTACATGGGACAACTGACCCTTGGCATGTGTGACACAGCAGTACAGTAAGTCCAGACAAGGAATGCCATGCCAGACACAGGTGAACAGATACAAGCCACTGTGAGGGTTGTATGCATGGAGCATTCTAGGAATGGCTGTGTCTACCTGTACAATTGCAAAGGACAGAGGGACATGGGTGCAGCAGCAAGGCCTGACACAGGTAGGTGCCAAACATGCAAGGGGCCAAGGCAGCTGCCATACAGTGCCCACCAGCCAATGTATACCACCAGTAGGGAAATGCACATGCAGAAGAAAACCAAAAGGTCGCACTCCAGGAGTTACATTAGTCAATGACAGCAAAGTAACAAAACTAGTAAAGAGAACAAAAATGGCAATTTATTGGTGAGCAAAACAAAAAGATGCTGAAAAACAGCTCCATGCAGCACATGCAACAGTAATCACCCATGTCTACAACAGCCATCCACACCATGGCATACATGGGGTATGCAGGCTGTGACCCACGTGGACCACTGATGGGGTGGTCACTCAGCTATGCAGTACACAGCCAGACTGCAAATACAGAATGGCTCACACTGCTGTGCATGTGCCGGACTGCACAGCATGGCAGCACAGCGGTGTTTGAGACAGCCCCCAAACAGCAGCAGGACAGATACAGCAGGGCACACCTGCCTAGCCCAGCCACATGCAGCATGCACCTGGGCACCTGCAGCACTCCAGAAAGGCAAACCTGGCACAGTAGATGACACGTGGACTGCACACTCCATAGCATGGCCATGCCCCATGGTATGATACACCCACTGCAGAATGGTTGTGTAGCCAAGACAGTACACTGCAGATGTCAGAGTCCACGGTGGCAACATTGCAGAAACCCCATCTGTAGATATGTCCTACACAGTACCTGTACACAGGAATGTACACCGGACATAACATGGATGCCCCCCAATGGTATGCACCTAACAGCATGTGGCAGTCCAGTGGAGCACAAAAACCAGATTGTTGCAGCAATGAGAGTGGACAGTAGGTATACCCATTAGCACTGTGCATTACCCAAATATGCAACACACACCAATGAATGTGCACATCACCTTATAATAGGAGTATGTGACCCTGCACCCATGTTGCATACTGCAAGATAGGCAGGGGTCAAATTGGGCAGGAGCCCACAGGAACTCAGTTTGGCCATCTCTGAAAGCACTGTATGACAGTGCCACCACCCCAGTCATCTGTCCCCATGGACTACAATAGAAGAGTTCTACCACCTAGGAATGGCAGGTCCACCACCCAGAGATAAAGACATAACAATACCCTCACCTAAACAGTTCCAGTGTAACCACTGAAGATACATACAGTATCTGGAGCCAGAGGAATGGTTAGACTCTCTCTCCCCCTGCTAGTGCTAGAAGCAGTCCTGGCCAGATCCCCCTTCTCTTTGCAGCAGGCCTGCCATGCCTGACAGGTGCCTGGGACCTGGTAGCTGTGGAGGGAAGAAACCAGGCAACAGACAGCATGCCATTGTAAAGTCTGCAGCAGACATGCCACATCAAGAGCATAGGCCCAAGGGGTTACACTGGTCAGGCACCCACAGAACAGAGTTCCACCAGCCCACACATATGTGCATAAAAGTCCCACAACCCCTTGCGATAGTTTAAGATTATCTCTCTGTTAGAAATAAGGATATGGCATTTTTCTTTGTACCCCTACAGTCTACTGCAGTAGCATTTCTTAAACTTTTCTGTATGACTAAACTTTCATTTTTCTACTACTAGGGGTAGGCCACCCATAATAGTACCTCTCCTCCCTTAGCTATTCCCTCTTTGTATTCCTTTTCCTCCCCTGCCATATGTCCTTAAGGAGAACAAATATTAGAACAGCAGACTGACAAAGAATAATGACTAAATAATAATTAGCAGAAATAATCTACACAGAGTTGGTTGTGTCCCTGTTTATTATGTTATGCTCCATTAAAGAAAGTAATATAATGCTTAGTCAGAGAAAGGATGATGTCTTTGTGAGCACCGTTGTGTTTTATAATATGTAAAATGTGCCCCAATGCACGTTTGCGCTAAGGAAAATGTCCTGGAGTGAAAACGAGTGTCCCCTTTGAAAAGCTGCACTCCATTTCAAGAAATGTTTAGCAGGCAATTGTTTTTATCTCCTTTTCAGTCTGCAAGGGTAGCATTAAGGGAGCACTGTAGCCTTGCTTCCTAGCAGCAGTGTAGGAGATAGAACGACTGGTTGCAGCCATCAGGTGTGTTGAATACAGACGTGGGATTTGTCTTTTTTAAAGCAGTTTGTATATAAACACCCTAAAGAAGGCATAACTAATATGCAGAAACTAAATATAGGAGTGTTTCCTTTAGTACTCTATGCAGAGAGTGTTCTTACCCGAGTTAAGACTTCTTGGAAAAAAAATGTACTTCTAGGAGCCAGCAGCCCCATGATGAGGCTGTTACCTCTCCTCGCCTTGCCCCCTTCTACCTGCCTACCCCCTTGCCCCTCTCCCTTTCCTCCCGGCATTTCCTGACTTTATCCCTCCTCCTTCCCTTTAGAGCTCTTACCCTCACCTCTACCCTCCGACAATGGCCTTCCTGCCTGCATACCCCCTTCCCTCTCACCTGCAGTGCTTATTTCTAAGATTGCTCTTGGCTGGTATGTCATGCTACCTAACATTTAACACATTTTGAATTACTGGAATTTCCTAAGCCTCAGTCTCTTACTTCTTTTTATTGTGTAACTATGTATTATTATGTTGACCTTTGTATGTATGTATACCCCCCATTCCTTTGACGTGTAACCTTTGTAAATGACCTGTTCCTGCTCAAAGGTATTTGTAATCCTAGATTTCGATAAAATAAAATAAAAAAAATATATAAGTAACTCCCCAGCTGTCACTCAGCTGAAAAGGGGCAGAGTTTTCTTGTTTACAAGTAATTAACAAATCTTTCTCAACAGCTTCAGTGACAGAGTGTTAAGGAGTTATTTCATTCTGCCATTATGATTGTATGTTTTCCCTCTGTATATACAGTCAGTCTGATCCTCATATGTTTGTACTAGCCAGAATATTTCCCTGTATTAGAAAAGGGGCAGATCAGCTGACACTAGTGTCATAGGAGGACTGCACTATAAAAGCTGCCACTGAGCTAGGGTTAGTTAGATCATCCTGAGAGGCTGGTCTGAGAGCACAGAAGTTGGTAGAAAATTGTACTGGTTAAAGGATTCTACACTGTGGCGAGGAGAGCTCATTTATTTCAGTACTAGGACCAGTCCTCTTTAATGTCTTTATAAGTGACATTGTGGAGGGACTGGAAAGAAAAGTATGCCTCTTTGCAGACGACACAAAGATCTGCAACAGAATTGATACACAAGGTGGGGTGGAAAGGATGAGAAGGGACTTGGCAAGGTTGGAGGAATGGTCAAATGTATGGCAGCTTAGATTCAATGCTAAGAAATGCAAAGTAATGCACCTGGGAAACAAAAACCCAGGGGAAGAGTACACAATGGTGGTTGAGATACTAACAACAAAAATGGAAAGGGACCTGGGGATAGTCATATCAGATGACCTAAAGGTGGGCAAGCAATGTGAGAGGGCAGTAAGGAGGGCTGGGGGGATACTGGGATGCATAGGGAGAGGCATCACCAGTAGAAAACAGGAAGTTGTTATCCCTCTGTACAGACAGCTGGTGAGACCCCATCTGGAGTACTGCTTGCAGTTCTGGAGACCCAATCTCCACAAAGACAGACAAGATGGAGGCAGTCCAGAGGAGGGCAACTAAAATGGTGCAGGGTCTGCACCAGAAGACATATGAAGAGAGAGACTTAAGGAGCTTAATATGTATAGTCTCGAGGAAGGGGGGACATGACAGAAACGCTCAAGTACCTCAAGGAATCAACAAAGTCCAAGAGGGTAGCATCTTTCAGAAAAAAAGAGGTGTGCAAGAACAAGGGGGTACAATTTGAAGATAGAGGGGGGACGGCTCAGAGGTAATGTGAGGAAGTATTTTTTCACGGACGGGGTTGTGGATGCCTGGAACAGCCTTCCTGAGGAGGTTGTGGAATCAAAAACAGTGGTGGAATTCAAGAATGCATGGGACAGTCATAAGGCAATTCTAGGGGGTTGGGGTAGGAAGAAGTAGGCTGCTGGTTAACTAGGATCTCCAGCTTATCCTTCAGGTAGGGAAATGGGCAGACTGGGTGGGCCAAGAGGTCCTTATCTGCTGTCAAATTCTATGTTTCTATGTTCTGTGTTATTGTTTTCATTTGTTTATAGTCTGAAGTTTAAGACAGTATTACTTTATTTTTGATTTGTGTTTATTTTTGTATAGCATGATTTGCTATATATTATTTTTACTAAAATAAACATCACACAGAATTTGTGTGTTGAACAAATCTCTGAGTACCGTGTATGCTTTCATTACCCTACCGCACCCCTGTCACCCACCAGCAGTGCCCACTATAGGGGAAGTCCCACCATCAAGACAGGGGAAGTCCACCACCTAGAAGTCCAGATATGAGGGTTTCAACACATAAATACCTCCAATGAAACCACTGGCAGGGACAAGCAGCCATGTACCATGGCTGAGGTAACTGGGAGTCAGGCGAAGGTTTAGCCCTTGTACATGGGTACAGTGCAGCAAACACCAGGACCCTGCTCACCCACTCCCACATGCAGCATACTGCCATGATTACCAGGTGTATGGTGCGTGACCATATGAACTGGGAGGAATATATATGACCCATGCCTGCTGCCCGGCCCCAACTCATGGTACCATGCTTACACCAGACTACACAGACATGGGCCGCTGCAGTGCTGCCACAAACACACACATGTATGGTGCCATTCCTGCCCCACATGGTGTGCAGCAGTGTACATGGTCCACACACAAGGGCTGATAAGTCCTGCATGCCCACATACAGTCTAACAGTCTACCCTGGTAATGTGCTGTGACCAGGCAACATGGATGAACTGGGATATAGGGGACCCACCTGGAAAGTGAACACAGGGGCCCACCCAAACAATCCTCAGGGGAGGGCCAAGGGTGACACACTCATATCAATATGCAACTAAAAAGTGATATACTAGCTCTGTATTTGCATGCTACAATTACTTGCAGTGCCCCAACTACCCTATTTTATTAAACCCGGATGGTAACTGCAACAATTGCTAGAGTTTAAAAAAATGGCCAGGTACCCAACAGAGGGGGGCCCACCTGGACATTTCCAGTTATGCAAGTAGACCAGCCTGACTCTGCCAGGCTTCATATCAGCAGGATCATACCATGCCCTGTGAGGGGGCTAGCAGTGGTCAGCAGTGTATACAGCTACACAGCCAAGGTGAGCAGGGGGTGACCATGCAGGGTCCCACAAGGAGTCTGTACTGCCGTGCCATGTGGACAGTATGACAGCAGCACCACCCTTGCAATATGCACCATTGTCTGTGACACTCAGGGCACATAGATATGGCAATGACTCCACCCAGACATTTGAGCCATAAGTGCCCCCACCTACACAGTGTAACCATATTCACCACAGGTGGGTGATACAGGCACAGAGTGCTCATGCACCACACCCACGCCCAGTGGGGTGTCACACACCCTGAGAGGGTACAGCGCACACCACTGTATACAGACCACACAGTAGCTACAGTATGTGCAAATGCCAACCCTTGGACAACAGAAGGGGAGCACCATGGGGTGCTATTGGGACTGACAGAAACAGGTTCTGAAGTGTCCACTTCAGATAAATGGACTGTTATATGGACTAGTAACACTGTACCTGCCACTATATTTACCACCTCTCCAATGTACTGTCCTGTACTGGTGTTGTGTACAGTAGGGCCCTCTGACTGACACGGCTCTAACTTGTGAGGGCTTATGCAACACTATAGGTGGAACAGGACAACCATGTGAAAAGGGTGTTCAACCCTGAAATGTATATGCTCTGTAAAAAAACAGATCTATACTATTACTTACTACTGTTACTACTATAGATGTACTGATCTGTTTGTGGCACACTGCCACTGTCCGCTATCTCCTGCAGCTGCTGAGGCACCATGGCTCCCATTGGCACAGATTATATCTGTGCTGGCCCTGCTCCCCTGCCCTCTCAATCCCTTCAGTATGCGTCTTCACAGCTGCTGATCCGCAGACTCCCAGACCTCACAGCAAGGCCTTGCTGACCCCTCTTCTGCTTCACCTAGAAGCTGGTCCTCCCTTGCCATAATCAGTTCTGCAAGAATGGACAGTTCATGGGGAGCAAATAGGTGTCCCTCTAGCGGACCCTCCTCACACCCCTATGCCTGTCTGCCATGCTCAGTACACATGCACACACACTTTTTTTCACTATTTTTATAAAATAAATAAAGTATGCTAGCTGCATGGGAGGGAGGCATTTTAGTAGGTGGGTTACCAGGGTGGGAGAATGGCTTTATTTGTAATGGATAACTTCAACGGGGGCATGCATTTTTCAACTGCAAAAGGTGTTAATCGGATCTGTGTGGTGGGAGGGGGCAAAGTCAAACATCCTGAGGGGCATGGAAGGATTCCGTTTTCGTGGTGAAGTCTTTAAGTATGTAGTTTGGGGTAAATGTGCGGCTGTAAAAAATAATATACAATCATGTGGTGCCCTTGACAGATGAGGTTACAGGATTTTACGTCCCATTTTGTGAGCAGGAATAAAACACAAGTGTATTCATTGCACCACATATAACTTCTAGTAGATATAAACTGGGAACAGTTTAATACACATGCTCAGGTTTTATTACAGTATATTACTAGATAAATAACTGCCCATCAATTTTTTCTTAAGAAAATGTCAATTGTTATTTGCTGTAATAATCAGCCAATTATTACAGCATTCACATGTTTACTGAACAGCAGATGCGGTCTCGAGACACTATTGAGTGCTGCGTACAGTAACACAGCAGTTTCTCAGAGGAAAAAACCATCAGTCACAGCACACTAGTCTTACTCAGTAATGCAGCAAACTAAAAAACAGCAAGCATTTGTCAATGCTGAATGCTTCCTTGCCTGTTGCTGTACTGGGTCTTGCTTACACACATTTTTACTCTATATTTACCCAAGTTAGACCAGATGAGATCCAATATGTCATTTGCAATGGGGTCCTTATTTTACACATTTTTATAGTGCATTTACCCAGGATAGTAGAGGCGAGATGCAATATCTTCTTTTTATCGTGGTCCTGCTTTTATAATCTATTTTTCCAGGACAGATTTTCTTGGGTGCAACATTTTCTTTTCAGTGGGGTCTGCTGTAGAATCCTGTTTTTACACAGTTTTGCAATATATTTACTCAGATAACCCAGCTGATATGTAAGCTCTCATTTTCAATGAGATCCTGCTGTGACATATTTGGTATTGCATTTACTCAGGATAACGCTGGTCAGATGCTTTCTTTTTTCAGTGGGATTCTGCTGTTCCCAGTTTTAATACTGTATTTACCCAGGACAGCACAGCCAAGATGCAATATCTTGTTTTCAGTGGTGTCCTGTTTTTATCTGTTTTTATAATGTATTTACCCAGGACAGCATATCTAAAAGGCAAGTTATATTTTCAGTGGGGTCCAGCTTTTACAGTATAGTCTGTCCAAGGTAGAGCAACCTACATCACAGTTTAGTGGGGGATCTGCTGTACTGGGGTCCTGCTTTTATACATTTTTACTATATATTTACCTCAGGATAGATCAGATGAGATGCAATCCCTCATTTTCAGTGGTATCCTGATTTTAAACATTTTTACTATATATTTACTCAGGATAGAGCAGATGAGATGCAATATCTCATTTTCAGTGGTGTTCTGCTTTTATACATTTTTAGATGGTATTTACCCAGGATAGGCCAGCTGAGAGGCAATATCTAACTTTCAGTGGATTCCCACATTTTCACCCCAGATTTCCAGCATAGTCTTTTTATGACCTGATGTTTTGCTCAAGACAGGTGGACTTTTTAAAATTCTATCCAAAAGGTGGCTTCACAGAGCAACTGCAAAATCACTTTTTGGGCTGCATTTGAAAATTTCATATACCTTGTTCATGAGATGGAGTCCCAAAAAGGCCATGTTAAAAATTTTGCAGATAAATATTAACAAGCATTTGTCAATGCCAAATGTTGTCTCACTGGCATTAGCACTGGTAGTGCAGGAGTTAGAGACACATAATAGGAATGGCAGTGAAGTATTGAACTGAGGCCAACCCCACCACCACCCTGCAGAGAGTGACAGGCATTGGGGTGTGCCTTTGGGTCATCAGCTATAACGCTCATGCCATTTTACTTCACCCTACCCTGTAGACACTGACAAGTGTCGTGGTGTGCTTTGGTGCCTTTGGGCCTTATACTTATCCCGTTCTATAAGGAAATATGCTGAGGTGGGTGCAGTATAGGAGAATGGGGTGAACTTTGGGGCTGAACACTCCAAGGCACACCTCGATGCCTGTCACTGACTGCAGGATGAGGGTGGGGGTGGAATGGCGGGAGCATTACAGCTGATGATCCCACCAAGTCAAACCCCTGACGCCTGTCAGTCTCTACAGGGTGTGGTGTTACAGTTTGAAACCCTAATGCCATAGGCATGTGTTGGTATTTTCACTCCAAATTATCAACATGGGCTTTTTGTGACCTCACTTCATGAAGAGCGGCACCTGAGTTTGTTAGCTGAAAGGTGATTTTGCACAGCGACTGCGCCATTTGGCGCCACAGGTACAGAAACACATTTTGGGCAGGATGTGAAAAATGACAACTGTATTGTTCATAAGGAGGTGTAAAAAAATGGCAACTTTGAAAATCTGGAGTGAAAATATGAAAAATTGGTGAAGTCATGAGCATGCATAGAGATTGCGCAATGCTCGTCCATAACCCAATTATTTTGGGGATTTTGTTAACTACATTTTTTAGCATAGGCATTTTGGGACCTCCCCTCATGAACAGTGGCACTGTGATTTTGTTAAGCTGTCCCAAAAGTTGATTTCCCACAGCGAGCACGCCATTGTACGCCACAGGTGTAAAAACATATTTTGCGCAGGATGTGAAAAATGACAGCTGTACTGTTCATTAGGAGGTGTGAAAAAATGTCAGTGTTGAAAATGTGGCATGAAAATATTGCAAATTTGCAAAGTTACAAGGATGCGTGGAAGTGCAAGGAAATTGCACAACACATGCTTGTAACACAGTCATTTTATGGACATTCGTCACCAAATTTTCAACATAGGCTTTTTAGGACCTCTGCTCATGAACAGTGTCACTGTCATTTTGCTAATCTGTCCCTAAAATGGATTTCCCACAGCGACCGTGCTATTCTGCGCCAGAAGTGTGAAAACACATTTTGGGCAGGATATGTAAAATGACAGCTATACTGTTCATAAGGAGGTGTGGGAAAATGCCAATGTTGAAAATCTGGAATGAAAATATTACAAATTCACGAGGTTACGAGCGTGTGTGGAAACTGTGTAACGCACGCTCGTAAAACAGCCATTTTTGGAATTTTTTCACTAAATTTGCAATATAGGCTTTTTGAGAGCCCTCATGTACAGTGGCACTGTTTCATAATCGTCCCGAAGGTGATTCCACAGAGTGACCACAAAATCACCTTTGGGACTGAATAACACCATGACAGTGACTGAATTCATAAGGAGGGGTCCCAATAACCCCATGTTGAAAATTTGGTGCCAAAATTCCCTAAAATGGCAGAGATATGCACCAAAGTTGAAAAAAAACTATTTATGCCATTATACAGCTTACCGTCATTTCTTCAGTTCTCAGTCGGATTTAAAGAGCGCAGACGTGTTCCCGGCCCACCGAAGATCATCGCACCATGCTCCGGAGGTAGGTATGGGGTGAAGGGGAGTGTGGGGAAGGGGGGATACACTCAGGGTGGGTGCTGGTTGGGGAGGGAGCAGGACAGACCGCAAGGGACCATTTCTTTTTACAGGTTTAAAAAAAAATAAAAATTGCAGGATTTTTTTCTTTTTACTGAGCATTGCTTTTTCGTGGGCTCTGACATGCCACCTGAGTGTTTCGGGGTGCTGTAGCTGATGGGGGACTGGGCACCTCCGTCGGCACATACTGAAGGGGGGAAGAACCGAGGGGGATTGGGCACCCTTCTCGGCACACAACAAATGGGGGGATATTATGCTGATGGGGAGTGGGCTCCTCTGTCAGCAAATTAAACTGGGAAGGTGGGACTGAAGCTGATGGGGATTGGGCCCCCTGTGGGCAAAGAAAGACTGTTAGGAAGGTGCATGATGCCGAGGGGGATTGGGCACCCCCTCAGAACACACTTGAAGTGGGAAGGGGGGCATTATGCCAACGGGGAGTGGGCTCACCTGTTGGCAAATGAAGTGCATCGGGGCAAGCTGACAGGGGGACTGGGCACCCCCGGAGTCGGCACTCTGTGTGGCGGCAGTCAGTGCCGCCATATTTATCCAACTACTTCACCAGAAAAGGCACGTTGAGAGGCATGTTATTGTGCCGCTGCTTGATGAGCTTGGCTATCATTGCACTGGCACTTTTCTTAGATCTGATGGCCACTTTACGTACTGCTGGTGTCAGCGCCTGCATGCTGGCTTATTGGTGAATGAGGGATGCACCTACTGATACTTGCCCTGCATTTGCCCAAAGTGACCACAACTCCAAATCTGCTACTACTGCAATATGTTGGATGGCGCACAAGTGCAAGCCAACATATAAATGAACAAGTTATGCATAAATGTTTAAATGCATTGAAATACACTGACCACAAAATATTGATTTCCTCAGTTCCCAGTCTGGCACTGAGGAGTGAAGTTGTGTCTCGGGTCCACAGAGGAGTATGGCATTGGACTCCCTGAAGGTAAGGTGTGTGTGTGTGGGAGGGTGCTGAGTAGGGGGGACAGGTTAGGCAAGGGTAACAGTGGCAGGGGAGAGTGGCGGCAACAAACATCGATGAGCTATTTTCTTTTACATGGTGTAGGAAAAAATAAAAAAGACTATGAGGGACAGTTTTGTTTATATCAGGTACTGACACTGGGGATTGGGCACCCCAGTGTCGGTTTAATGTTTACTGGGCATGGGAAGTGATGGAGAGGTGGGACAGATACTTGGCAGATGATGGGACCTGTTTAAAAGGGGCATGGGGAACAGGAAGCAACAAGGAAGTGGGAGGGATACTTGGTAGAGTGTGGAATGACTGACACCCCAGTATCCCAAACCAGTCACTGTTTGTGTGGGGGGAAAGAGGGGAATGTTTTTGTTTACCAGTTTGATTTCCTAATGGGTGAACGAGCAGCTGAGCTGACTTGGGGGGGGGAGAAGCTGTGTATATCATTTTCTTACTTGTTTTCCATCTGGGTGACCAATTGAACTGACTTGTGGAGGGGTGGTTGTGAGGTTACTTCATTTACTTCATGGGCACTCACCAAGAACTGCTACTTGTAGGAAGAACTGCCAGCACCGGGGAAGGGGAGTGCCACCCTGCTGTCACAAGTTCCCTGGGTCTATGTGGGGGAAGGGGAAGAGACAGTGGCTTGCCACAACCACCAGCAGCCTGATGACAACAGTATGTCAGGATGCCGCTCAGCTGCTTGCTGGGCAGGTTGGTGCAGATGACAGCATCGAGGCACTCTCCCACAGGAGTGCTTCTCTAATGTCAAACAAGAATTCCCCCCCCTCCCCCCTGCAAGCACTGAGCAGTGTCATGATCAGCTTAGCTGATCCTTGAGCGGCCACTGCCAAGCTCACTGCAAATTGAGCTGCATTGGACCTGACAGCGTGATTCTTTGTGGCAAACCTACAGTATAAAGGACCTCACTTGTGAAAAGCATAGCATTCTGATTCTATGGTGTTTTTCTGTGACTTAAAATTGGCTCCTTCAATAAAAAATGACAGCACATTTCAGTTTAGGTGTTTTGCCTCAGCATCATCCGTTCACCCAACAGCAAGAAAAATTGAATACAATACAAAAAACTGTGTGTGACCTCAAACTACGGTATAAGCAGCCCATAAGAGTCTAAACTCAAGCAGTTAGTTGTAACATCTTTATATGTATATATACTAAAACACTCAAAGGTTCATATACAAAGTTTTTAGTGGGTGAAGACACACATATACATAACATAAATTTTCTTCTTTATTGATGTGGCAGTTCTGGACAAAAACTAAAAAACTAATGAGAATATTCTCAGTACAGCTAGTTCCATTTGTTTCAGAAAGCACTAACACGTGTTACAGAGATAACACACTGTTAAATTAATAGGGTGAGTGCTCTTTTTCTTTTAAAATGAATAGTTCTTTATTAGTTCATCTCCTTTGTGTATGTTATTAAAATTACAAGCCCTCGTTTCATGAGGTCTCAGTTAGTATGAATATAGAGGATAATGAAGGGGTCCCGATTGGTAACCTACTTGTTAACTGTTGAGAGGTTGCCATGGCAATTGTGTAAACTTCGAGAGCGAAGCTCGAGAGGTTTATGTCACCATGGAAACCTCGAGACCGTTAACAAGTTGGTCACCAATCGGGACCCCATACTTTATATTTTATAGCGTATGGCTGCCATAAAGAATGAAGAAAAGAAGCCGGTACCTTAACTGAATTTATGCCACCGCAGGTCAAGTTCTCACCACCACGGCCATTTAGGGGAGCCACTCACTTCCTCTACCAAGCATGCACAGATCGATCTTGGTTGTTATACCAGCAATGTGACGTACCTTTGATGGGTTAACATCAAAGTGACGTCACACCGATGGCATGACAACCATGGGAAAAGATAGATTTTGGTAGATAACAATGTTCTACCATACATTATATATATTATGCAGATATATTGATAAAACATTTCTTCTAACTACAGAGCAGTCTAGTTAACTGTTTTAAAGCCCAAATATATGTTATTTTCACCTAAGATTTTCCTGCCTCCCTTATCAACAGACATTACAGCTTTAGCAGGTAACAATCTAGAACTATAGATTCCTTCAAGTATCTGGGCATGTGGCTGGATAGCAAGTTTTCCTTCTCTACGCATATTGACAGTCTCTATGAAAAGTTGCACCAGAGACTCAGGTTCTATTTTATTACTGGAACAAATTCTGTTTCAGTCCTCTGACTAGAAAAAGGCTTATTCATGTGACTTTCCTTCCCTACCAGATTATGGTGATATCATATACAGGAGTGCCTCAGTTTCTCATCTATCTAAACTAGATGTGCTATAGCGTAGAGCACTCTGAGGTGTCTCTGGCCTGTATGCCAGAACACTTCACTGCGACCTCAACACAGTAGTGGGTTGAACCTTTACTTATGATTAGAAGGCTAATACACTTACATATATGGTCCCGCAAAGCAATGTGGAACTTGTTGCCATCTTATTTATCAAATCTCCTTCAGAAATCTATAGGATTGTATGTATAAGCCAAAAAAATCATAACATCAAGCTGCTTGATGTCCCAAGACAGCATTCAAAATTTGGTAAAATGGCCTTTAGCTAGGCTGCCTCTACTTTTTGGAATGCCTTGCAAGATTTGTTCAAAATGAGTTTGCTTACTAGCACCACTTATTTCAAGGTCAATGCCATTAAATGTAAATTATATATTACTGTATGCGCCATACTGTACTTGTTAGTAGATCCCTTTATATATCATCTCTGTGGTAAGTCCTACAGTATATATTACTACTCCTGATATTCTTATCTTTGTACTAGATTATATCTATTTGCTAGTGTTTAAAAATTTTCTTAATTTTCTGTATTATGTGAATTTGCACCATTACCCATTGTATGCTATCTGTCCTACCCAGGACCTCCTTGTAAATGAGCACTGCTCATTGGAGCTTTTTCCTGATAAAATAAATAAATACAAATGTAATACAGAAGATTTACAAACAATATACAGGCACATATAAGTTAAGTACAGTAATCATACAAATACATTCACATTAACTGATTATAACAGTTACAAGAGCTGCACAATATACTTTACTATTGACAACTGCATTCTTGAATAATGAAATTGGGAATAATGTTTTTAGTTTTAAAGTCTTCTATAAATCATTCCAAGACTAGGTGGTATAATGTCTGATAGCTAAAATTCCAGATTTTTCACTCCATTTTCAAGGTATAAAAGTAATGTACAAGCACAGCTAAGACTATAGTGAGAATTTTAGAGCCATGAAAAATGAATTTGCTCACATAAAGGGACATTAAAACCTATAGTTTTGTAAATCAGTATACTGTATACTAATGAAAGGAGTGTTAGAGAAAGAGAGGGGGAGAGGTCTCAGGGTCTTAGAAGGGAGTTATATTCAGCAAGATGTTATCCAAAACAAAGAGATTTGGCATAAGGTACATGACTGGAAGAAGTCTTGCTACATTCATGCATAAGGTGAGTCTGGGTAAATACCCTAAATGCATAAGCAGCCTTTTTATTCTTTCAAAGAAGATTAGAGCTATCCATGCAATGGAATCTCAATGTCTCTCATACAGTATGTTGTTCCTTTTAGGATCACCCATCAGGGTCAGCGTTTTGTCATATAATGCAATCAAACCGTATGACAACCTTCCATCAACCATTACTCAGCACAA
The DNA here is from genome assembly GCA_016271365.2 of Neoceratodus forsteri. NCBI lineage: Eukaryota > Metazoa > Chordata > Ceratodontiformes > Ceratodontidae > Neoceratodus > Neoceratodus forsteri. Next base: position 1,273,651,311 of record CM057453.1, read on the forward strand.
CACTTTTTCTGCTTTTAGACATCTCAGTGCTTGGTATAGCTCGACGACTCCATGCCATTATAATGAGCAATCATGACATGTGCCATATGTATATTGTTTTAATTTCTTATTGCTTTTACTGTCAATGTAACATTTGTTAAATGTTTAACTTACTGTGGTCGCTTGAGAAAATGGGCATTATTTTGATTACTGTTCCTATCAGTATAATCAATAAAGAAACAAGCAAGTCTAAGCCAGTGAGCACCATCACTAGTCATTTACAAATTTAATTTAACCTTACAAATACAAGATTGATGAAAAAAATAAAAATGTGAATGAGTGTGAAATTCTTCCATATGTTCCACAGAGTCAGAGAGTAGCCCCTAGCTTTTATAGCCTTGCTGTAGTTCACTAGAAGAAACAAAATGTGAAAGGCATGAGACAAGGACATAAATTACATAAGAGAAAGGCTGAAGCAACATGTTATTTCCCCACAGTAGTGCTATTCTTCAACATCAGGCTCGTCATCACTAATGTCTTAGTAGTGTTTTGGAAGTGCCCCTGAGTATCCAGTAAATGAATTGTAGTTCAGTTTATTTAAAAGATAGAATGTCAACATTTTCTGGGAGCAGTTTTCACTTCCTATGACTAGCAGTATAGCCAGCTGTCTTAAATATTTTTTCTGAATCGACTCTCTTTGCTGGGCAACTGAAAGAGATACTTTTTGCAACACTGGTCAGACTCTGCCCTTTTCATATCAATATTGAAATGGGTCATCTCTAAGTTTGCTAGGGCAGAGAAGGGAGGAGAGGGCCAGTGGGGGATAGGAGGGGGGTTATAAAACTTAAACATATTTGGGGGTGGGAGAGCTGGCAATGCATAGTGGGTGGAAGGAGGTATTTGATTACAGTTTTAGTTTTTTTTTTTTTTAAATAAAACAAAATTTATGTGGTGAAGTTGGTGTGCCCACCAAGAAATTTGTGAAAATTCACAAATTGTGAATTTCCTGACTTTGCATCAACTTTGTCGGTGAATGAAAACTTTGCTGCATCTCTGCTTAACTGCTATGAGCTATCCCCTCCCCTCAAAAATGATTTACACATGATGCAAACCTGTACTAGAAGTATCTCTGATTCCTGCTTGCTGGGGGAAGTGGCAATTGACACTGCAGACAGGGGCTATTCAACAACCAAGAGTTACCCCCTCCCCTGAAAAGTGCTTCTCACATGCTTCAGACCTGCACAGGGTATGGTTATGCACTTTATTTCCTATTGGACTACAAAAGAAAATATCTGCTTTTCCTTACTGCTTGCATGAGAAATGTCTAACGACACTGCAGACAGCAGCTATTCAACTGCCAAGGGCTGCCCCTTCCCAACAAAAAAGCTTTACAATTTATGCAAGCCTGTACCGGGTCTGATTGTGTACTTTATTTTTTACAGACTACAAAAGAAAAATATTCCTTGATTCCTGCCTGTGTGAGAAATGACTACTGACACTGCAGACAAGGGCTACGCAACTGCCATTGACTTCCCCCCTCCCCCGAAAAGGCTTGACATGTAAAACAAATCTGTACTGGCTCTGGTTGCGCACTTTATTTTTCAATTGGGACTACAAAAGAAAAACATTCAATTTCCTTCCTACTTTTATGGGAAATAGCTAGTAGAGACACTCCAGACAGAAGCTATGCAAGTCAAGTGCCAAGAGCTGCCCCTTTCTGCCAAAAGGCTTCACACACCCCTCCTGATCCCTAATCTTCCTCTACACACACACGCATACACACAGTCTCTTTGTGTCTTTCTGCATTTTAAAACTTTTTTCTTCTTCTTTCTTTTTCTGTTATCTTTATTTTATTTTTCTTGCTGCAAGATTTTCTTGTTTTAAAAAAATAATGTTCTTTTCCTTTTTCTGATTTTTAAGTTCACCGTTCATGCACATGCAGTGAACTTCTTGTGGTAGAGTGACTTTTGAGGGGTGTGACACTGTCTGTCCCATGCAGAGTGATCTGCAAGTGGCTCGACAGTATCACACCAATCATCAGCCAGGCTGATCATAACACTGTTTTGCCTGAAATTATGTCTACTTGAAAAGAAAAAGTCACACCAACCATACTGTGGCTTTTTCCTTTCATGTGCAGAACACTGCACAGCAAACAGCTGTTCGCTGTCCTGAATCTGATTAGCTTGGCTGACGTCACTGCTACTGCCAGGGTTACTTCCCGCATCCTATGGCTGTTCTGCTCCTCCTTGTCCTGCAGCCCCCAGAATAGTTGCAAAAGTATAGGTGTTGTCACTCTTGATAGCATAAGATTGCTGCACAGTTGCTAGCCTTGCATGTAGAGCAGAAAGCAGCTAACTAAAAAAGCTACATTTTCTTATTAATTTAAAACTTATATCTCAGCAGGAGTCAGTGTCTGTTGAGATTAAGTAGACAGATACTTTATTAGAAGTAGGAGTCTTATTTAGGGTTAAAAAAAGAAAGAAAAGAAAGAAAGTCAGTGTGCGTTCTGTGCTGGGAAGGGTATTGTATCAGCTGACTTTGCTAAACCAGTAGGAGGAAAGAGAGCTTAATTGGGGGTGTGGCTTAGACACTATAAAAGCAGGTGACTCAAATTACAACTTCCTGTTGCTAGTCATGCTTGTAGAGCAGAACGCAGCTAACTAAAAGAAGCTACATTTTCTTCTTAATTTAAAACTTGTATCTCAGCAGGAGTCAGTGTCTGTTGAGATTAAGTAGACAGATACTTTATTAGAAGTAGAAGGGGTCTTATTTAGGGTTAAAAAGAAAGAAAAGAAAGAAAGTCAGTGTGTGTTCTGTGCTGGGAAGGGTATTGTATCAGCTGACTTTGCTAAACCAGTAGGAGGAAAGAGAGCTTAATTGGGGGTGTGGCTTAGATACCATAAAAGCAGGTGACTCAAATTACAACTTCCGTTGCTAGCCTTTTTTCTTACTAATTGCCCTCCATCCCACCCTAAGCTAGTTCTACTTTTATAGCCACTGGATCTGACTGTCAACAGGAACTTCCTGTTTGGCAGTAGGAAGGGAAGGGAAGGATCATTGAGAAACTTTGGTTTTGTCAACCCTGAAGGAAAAAAGTAGCTCACTCTCCCCCCTTAGCTGCTGGTGGTCTGACATTGAGCAAGGAAGAAGGAGGCTACCAAAGAAGATGGGAAGTTGCTGTCCCAGAACAGGAAGGGTGAGAGTTATAAGGAAAGGAGAGAGTAAGCATACAGAGAAACAGGAGAGGGGACACAAAATAAGACATGATAGGAGTGGTGCAGTGCAATGGCTATGGGGCGGCAGTGTTCTGGGAGACATTCTGGAGGCTGCGATGCTGCCCTATTTGCAGGCATCTCTCTGGTCTGAGAGAGGAGGTTGCCCGTCTCCAGGCTGACCTGGCTAGGATTCGAGAAACCTCCTCCCCCACCCAGGGACCACCAGGGCCAATGCCACTACCTCAGAGGTTGCCAAGAAAGAGGAGAGGCTGAACCAGTGTGGGCTCAGGGAGGGAGAGGGTGGTGGAACAGAGTTGCATCCCTCCAGCTGTACCTCTCCACAATTCATTCGCTCTTCTGGTGGATAGTGGTTCCTCTGTGGAGGCACCTGTAGTGGAGACCAAGGAGGATGCTGAGAACCTTCACAAAGAAGACCCACAGGAGGGTGGCATGGGACCCCACAGGGGAAGGAAACAACTCCTGGTGGGGGACTCAATCATTAGGGTGGAGGAAGGGGAGAGGGAGGTAAGGTGCCTTCCTGGCACCACGGCTCAGAGGGACAGGAAGCAAATCCTCAGGATCGTGGGAGGAGGTGCACGAGGGAGGGAGCTGGATGTCATTGTCCACCTAGGGTCAAATGACCTGGCTAGGAATGGGATCAGAGCAGTGCAAGAGGAGTTTGTAGAGTTGGCAAGGGGCCTCAGACAAGTAGCGCATACGGTAACCTTCTCGGAGGTGCTGCCTGTCTATGGCAAGGGAGATGCTAGGGCACTTCTCACCAGGGAATTCAATGAGTGGTTGAAAAACTGGTGTGGCACTCAGGGTTTTGGCTTCATTGGGGACTGGGCAGCCACCTGGAGGGAAGCAGACCTATACTGGTGCAATGGTCTGCATCTGTCCAGAAGGAGAACCAGGATCCTAGGTGAGAGGTTTAAATGCTTCATTGGCAAGCATTTAAACTAGCCAAGGGGGGAGGCGCTGAAAAGGAGCAGGGAAATCCCAGCCTCCCCCCCAAAACATGGTAATTTGTGATGTAAACAAAAAGGTAGCGGTTATTAGGGAGCAGGACAGAGGTAAATGTAAAAAAAGGCAAAGGCAGTAAGGACAGGAATGGGGATAAAAGGGGTAAGGCTATCAAAAAGTGGAGGGTGATGAGTACCAATGCCCGTAGTCTGTGTAACAAGCTCCCTGAACTAGTGGCCTCTGATGGAAGAGGGTTGCCTGGATATTGTGGAGTCACAGAAACATGGTACACAGAGAACCATGACTGAGATTTCAACATACCAGGATACACAATCTAGGAGGGACAGGGAGGGTAAAAGAGGAGGAGGAGTAGCTCTATGTAAAGGAAGGGATCAAAGCAACAGAACTAAAGAGTAAACAGGAAGCAGATGAGGCACTTGGGACACCCTGAGACAGGAAATGGCACCACAATCCGCATGGGGTTGTATACAGACCGCCATCTCAGGGGAGGGAATGGACAATGAAATGATAGAAGGCTTTCCTAGAATGGCAGAAAAGGGAGATATTGTTGATGGGGACCTGAATATGCCAGATGTTAACTGGAGCACCTTTGCTGCAGGCACATCCAAGAGCAGGGTCATTCTTGATGCCCTACAGGAGGCATGCCTCAGACAGCTAGTATTGGAACCCACTTGGGAGGGAGCAATCTTAGACCTGGTACTCTCAAATGGGGATGGAGAAAGAATCTCAGATTTAGAGGTGGGTAGCCATCTGGGAACAAGTGACCACAAAACAGTGTGGCTCACGATTAACACAGCCATACAAAAGCAAGAGTATTGGACTTTAGGAGGGCTGACTTTGGGAAAATGAGAGAGTGCCTTAGAAAAGCACTAGCAAACAGGCAAGAAGGAGGGGTGGAGGAACAATGGGGAGTAATTAAAACAGCCATCACAGAGGCAACAAGCCTTTGTGTAAAGCAAATCAATAAAACACAACGAAGGAAAAAACTGCTGTGGTTCTCAAAAGAGGTGGCAGGGAACGCTAAGGAGAAAAGGATAGCATTCAGGAAATAAGGAAACACAGAAGGAGCAGGACAGAGAACTTTATCAGTAAAAGCAGAAAGAGGATGGGAAGGCAGTCAGAATAGCAAAGGCCCAAACTGAGGAAAGGACAGCCAGTTCTGTTAAGAAGGGGGATAAGACCTTTTATAGGTACATTAGTGAGTGAAGAAAGACCAAAGGAGGGATACTGAGGCTTAATAAAGAGGAGGGAATGTGGGTAGAGGGGGACAGTGAAAAAGCAGGGATACTGAATGAATATTTCTGCTTAGTATTCACAAAGGAAGATGAGGGGAGGTACCTAAACCAAACAAGTGAAACACTCTGAAGATGGGGGTCGATACCAGTCCATTTACAGAAGAAAGGGTTTTGAAAGAACTAATAAAATTGAAGGTGGACAAAGCAATGGGGCCTGATGGGATTCACCCAAGAATTCTAAAAGAACTAAGGGTAGAACTAGTGACACCGCTGACAACTCTCTTTAACAAATCATGGGAGGATGGGTTGGTACCTAAGGACTGGAGGAGGGCAAATGTAATTCCTCTTCACAAAAGTGGGAGCAGGACAGAGGCAGGAAACTACAGACCAGTTAGTTTGACCTCAGTGGTAGGGAAAATGATGGAATCACTTCTGAAGGAAAGAACTGTTGAGCACCTAGAGGCCTGTAGGGCGCAGGACCCAAGGCAGCATGGATTCACGATGGGACGGTCATGTCAGATGAATTTAATAGATTTCTTTGACTGGGTGACCAAAGTAGTAGACCAGGGAGGGGCTGTGGACATGGCCTACCTAGATTTTAGCAAGGCATTTGATACAGTCCCACATAAAAGATTAATACACAAGTTAGCCAGCCTTGAGTGGGCCCCAAGGGGTAGCCTGGATAAAAATTGGCTAGACAACAGGACGCAAAGTGTAGTAGTAAATGGAGTGCACAGTGAAGAAAGGAGGGTTATTAGTGGGTACCGAGGGTTCAGTACTGGGACTGGTCCTTTTAATGTCTTTATAAGTGACATTGCAGAGGAACTGGAAGGAAAAGTATGTCTCTTTGCAGATGACACAAGATCTGCAACAGGGTTGATACACAAGATGTAGTGGAAAGGATGAGAAGGGACTTGGCAAGGTTGGAGGAATGGTCAAATGTATGGCAGCTCAGATTCAATGCAAAGAAGTGCAAGGTAATGCACCTGGGAAACAAAACCCAGGGGAAGAGTACACAATGGGGGGTGAGATACTGACAACAGTAAAAATGGAAAGGGACCTGGGGGTAATTATATCAGATGACCTAAAGGTGGGCAAGCAATGTGAGAAGGCAGTAAGGAAGGCTGGGGGATACTGGGATGCATAGGAAGAGGCATCAATAGTAGAAAACAGGAAGTTGTTATCCCTCTGTACAGACAGTTGGTGAGACCCCATCTGGAGTACTGTGTGCAGTTCTGGAGACCCCATCTCTGCAAAGACATAGACAGAGTGGAGGCTGTCCAGAAGAGGGCAACCAAAATGATGCAGGGTCTGCACCAGAAGACATACGAAGAAAGACTAAAGGAGCTTAATATGTATACCCTTGAGGAAAGAAGGGAGAGAGGGGACATGATAGAAACTTTCAAGAACCTCAAGGGAATCAACAAAGTCCAAGAGGGCAGCATCTTTCAGAAAAAGAGATGTGCAAGAACAAGGGGGCACAATTTGAAGATAGAGGTGGAACGGCTCAGAGGTAATGGGAGGAAGTATTTTTTCACAGAGAGGGTTGTGGATACATGGAACAGCCTCCCTGAGGAGGTCATGGAGTCAAGAACAGTGGGGGAATTCAAGAATGCATGGGACAGACAGAAGGCAGTCCTAGTGGGGGGTCAGAGGAAGTAAGCTGTTTGTTAACTAGGATCTGCAGCTTATCTGTGAGGTAGGAACATGGGCAGACTTGGTGGGCCAAGCGGTCCTTATCTGCCGTCAAATTCTGTTTCTAGTTGCCCACCTAGCCACTCACTGAGCACTGTCACTGAGTCCTGGGAGCATGTCTGCTGGGAGGGAGAGACAGAGGTAAACATTAGCAAGCAGAGTGAGACAGAGAGAGAGAGTAACAGCAACCCCGACATATACAGCAGCATTTGTTTACTTTTCTGCTGTATTGTCTCTCTCTTTCTTGACATCATGGATGGATGCTACCATCCCCCACTGTAACACAGAGGGAAGAGTACAAATCTGGGAGAGACACAGTAACAGTGCTGGGAAGCACCCCCCCATAACAGACCTGAAGATTCCCAGTCTCCATTATGCAGTCACCACCCGCGACAGATACACCTTCTCCACCACCGATGGTATGCACTATTGCTCTGAAAGGGTGTGCCTGCAGAGTTGCCTGTCCTCTGATTAGTGTCCTTCCCCAGCCAACTTATGGGTGCCCAATCCCCATGTTGGCATTCACACAGTCCCCTCAACCAGTGTGGGACACTGGGGAGCCCTCTCCCAGTGTCCCCAGTTGTCATGCCCCCAGTAATGTGGGACACTGGGGAGTCCACTCCCAGTGTCCCCAAACAATGTACAAATAGTTGCCGACAGCAGGGTGCCCAATCCTCATGTTGGCAGTAGCCCCCTCCCTCCGACCAGTGTAGGACACTGGGGAGTCCACTCCCAGTGTCCCCAGTTGTCAACCCCCCCACTACTGTGGGACACTGGGGAGCCCACCACCAGTGTTCCCAAACATTTCCTTACATTGTTCCTGGAGAAAAGAAAACCATCCCCTGATGTGTTATTTTTTTCCTATAAAAAAAAGAGGACAATCCCTCATCGTCTCAGCCATCCCAACCCTCCCACTGAGCACCTCATGACCCCACACCCCCTTATCCTATACTTACCACCAGAGATCAAGCGCTGTCATCTTCTCTGGACTGGGACACGTCTGCATTCTTCAAAGTCAAATCCTCAAACTGAAGAATCAAGGTAAGTGCTGTATAATGGCAGTCAATGGAGTTTTGAACTTGTGTTGATATCTCAGCCATTTTTGGGGTATTTTTGTTCCAAATTTTCAAAATGGGCTTTTTGGGAACCCTCCTCATGAACACTGATACTGTCATTTTGTTAGTCCCGAAAGGTGATTTTGCAGTCGCTGCATGGAATCACCTTTCAGGACCCAGTAACAAAATAACAGTGCCACTGTTCATGAGGTGGTGTCCCAAAAAGCCCACGTTGAAAATTTGGTGCAAAAATATGAAAAAACACCCGAGTTACGCACGCTCGTTGACATTTTCCTATGCACATGTAACTTTGCCAATTTTTAATATTTTCACTCTAGATTTTAAACATACACATTTTTTCATACCACCTCATGAACAGTATAGCTGTCATTTCTTATATCCTGCTCAAAATGTGTTTTTACACCTGTGGTGGAGAATGGCGCTGTCATTGTGCAAAATTTCCTTTTGGGACCAAGTAAGGAAACAACAGTACCAGTATTCATGAGGTGGGGTTCCAAAAAGCCCATGTTGAGAATTTAGTCTCAAAATTTAAAAACATGGCTGTGTTATGGGCATTTGTTGCAATCTCACAACGCGCGCTCGTAATGTTGGAAAATTTCTATATTTTCACCCTATATTTTCAACATAGTCTTCTTTCAATCACACATCATGCATGCCACAGCTGATATTTTAACATTTTTTCAAATCCTGGCCAAAATGTGGTTTCACACCTGTAGGATACAATGGCATTGTGCTTGCACATAATTATGTTTTTGTGGGGATTAGAAATTTTCTATACTGGGTACATGTGATGAGGTTATAAGAAGATTATGTAGAACATTTGGGGTAAAAAGTGTTTACGATGACACAGTTATGACTATTTGTTGCAATTTCACTATGCCTGCTTGTAACTTTATGCGAGGAAGCGCAGGTCCAGAGGCTACAGCTACATACATATGCGCATCTGTGGAGGGATGAAAGCGCAAAACATAAGGAAATAAACTGTAAAAAACTTTGTTAATGCATCAATTATGGTTGAAGTGACAAAACTAGGGACATGTATCATTAGAGTTACCAACCATAACACCCCAACCCCACCCTGTACGACAAAAAGGGATCAGGGGTGGCATTAGCATCTTCAGCCCTAATGCTCACCTCATTCTCCCATGCTGTGCCTGCCCAGCTTATTTTCTGATTGAATGTGGTAAGCGTTAGGGCTGAAGATGTCAATGCCACCCCGATCCCTTTTCGTCTGTGCATGGTGGAGGTGGGGTGTTAGGGTTGGTAACGCTAATGTCTTAAGAGGGAGTGGGACAGAGTAAGGGAAAAGGTCACAACTGTATGGGATGGGGGGGCAACAACAGGGTATGGGGAGGGCAGCAACACAGTGTAAAGCTGATTGCTGCACACATGAGCAGACTCGATATACCCTAGGGACTATATCTGCTGGCAATTTTTATATGTTCATATGTTTGTGGTTAAGAGGGAATGTGAGGAAGTTTTTGTTCACAGAGAGGGTGGTGGATGCATGGAATGGTCTGCCACAAGAGGTGGTGGGAGCAAGCACTGTGGTTGGATTTAAACATGCATGGGACAAGCGTATAGGGGAACTATTGAGGTAAAGCAGAGGGAGGGACAGAAGCCATAATGAAGTACAGGCCTTATAGGCAGACTGGATGGACTTAGCCTTCCTTATCTGTTGACAATTTCTATGTTTCTATGTTTTGCTAGGCACACTCATGACTGGAGAGAGCCACAGGATGGGGGGAGGGGGTTGCTGACAGTCACCAAGGAAGAAAGGGACCTGGGGGTTATTGTTTCAGATGACCTGAAAATGTCAAAGCAGAGTACAATGGCAGCAGGGAAGGCCAGTGGCATAATATGGTGCATAGCCAGGGATATCACCATCAGAACACAGGAGGTAGTGATGCTGTTATATAAAACCCTGGTTAGGCCTCACAAGGAGTACTGTGTACAGTTGTGGAGGCCGCACCTTTGAAAGGACATTAACAGGCTGGAGGCAGTCCAGAGAAGGCCGACTAAGATAGTAGAGGGCTTGTACCATAAAACCTATGAGGAGAGATTAAGGGACCTCAATATGTACTCGCTGGAGGAGAGGTCAGAGAGAGGGGACATGATAGAAACATTCAAGTACATCAAGGGCATAAACAAGGTGCAGGGGGGAGACTTCTTGAAGTACGGGAGGAGTACAAGAAAGATGAGGCATGACATGACATTGGAAGGTGGTAAGTTAAGAGGGAATGTGAGGAAGTTTTTCTTCGTAGAGAGCATGCTGGATGCATGGAATGGTCTGCCACGGAAGGTGGTGGGAGCGAGCACTGTGGTTGGATTTAAACATTCATGGGACAGGCATAGGGGAACTATAGAGGTAAAGCAGGGGGAAGGACAGAAGCCATTATCAAGTATGGGGCTTATGGACATGCTGGATGGGCCTAGCAGTCCTTATCTGCTAACAATTTCTATGTTTCACTATGCATGCTCGTGACTGGAGAGAGCTACAGGATGTTAAGGGGGAGGGGGTTGCTGACAGTCACTAAGGAAGAAAGGGACCTGGAGGTTATTATTTCAGATGACCTAAAAATGTCAAAGCAGAGTACAAGGGCGGCAGGGAAGGCCAGTGGCATGCTGGGGTGCATAGGCAGGAAGGAGTATCACCAGCACAAGACAGCAGGTAGTGATGCCACGACATAAAACAGTGGTCAGGCCTCACATGGAGTACTGTGTGCAGTTATGCATGGGACAAGCATAGGCGAACCATAGAGGTATAGCTGTGGGTGGGTCAGAAGCCGTAATCAAGTACAGGCCTTATGGGCAGACTGGATGGGCTTAGCGGTCCTTATCTGCAGACAATTTCTATGTGTCGCTATCCATGCTTGTAACTGGAGAGAGCTACAGGATGGGGAGGGGGGACAGCTACATGATAGGGGAGGGGGTTGCTGACAGTCACCAAGGAAGAAAGGGACCTTGAGGCTATTATTTCAAATGACCCAAAAATGTCAAAGCAGAGTACAAGGGCAGCAGGGAAGGTCAGTGGCATGCTGGGGTACATAGGCAGGAGTATCACCATCACAAGACAGCAGGTAGTGATGCCGTGATATAAAACCATGGTCAGGCCTCACATGAAGTACTGTGTGAAGTTATGCATAGGACAAGCATAAGGGCACCATAGAGGTAAAGCAGAGGGAGGATCAGAAGTCGTAATTAACTATGGGCCTTATGGGTAGACTGGATGGGCCTAGCAGTCCTTAACTGCCAACAATTTTTATGTTTCTTTTTTGTTACGCACACTCATGACTAGAGAGAGCTACAGGAAGAAAGGGGCCTGAGGGATATTATTTCAGATGACCCAAAAATGTCAAAGCTGAGTACATGGGCAACAGGGAAGGCCAGTGGCATGCTAGAGTACATAGGCAAGGGTATCGCCAGTGGAAGACAGGAGGTTGTGATGCTGTTATATAAAACCTTGATCAGGCCTCACATGGAGTACTAAGTGCGGTTCTGGAGGTTGCATCTTCAGAAGAACATTAACAGGCTGCGGGCAGTCCAGAGAAAGTTGACTAAGATGGTGCAGGGCTTGCACCACAAAACTTAGAAGGAGAGATTAAGGGACCTCAATACGTACTTGCTGGAGGACAGGAGGGAGAGAGGGCATAATAGAAACATTCAAGTACTTCAAGGGCATAAACAAGGTGCAGGGACAGACATCTTCCAGTACAGGAAGAGTACAAGAACGAGGGGGCATAACATGAAATTGGAAGGTGGCAGGTTAAGAGGGAATGTCAGAAAGGTTTCCTTCACAGAGAGGATGGTGGTTGCATGGAATGGTCTGCCACAAGAGGTGCTGGGAGAAAGCACTGTGGTTGGATTGAAACATGCATGGAACAGACATAGGGGAACCATAGAGGCAAAGCAGCGGGGGGGTCAGAAGCCATAACCAAGTACAGTGCTTAAGGGCAGACTGGATGGGCCTTGTGGCTCTTATCAGCCAACAATTCTATGTTTCTATGTTTCACAATAAAACTGGCATACTATTATACTGTCTGAAAAAGTAAGGAAATTCTTGCATAAAACGTCGTTAATGCATCAGTTAAGAGCTGTTACTAATGCAACAAAAGTTGGGAAATGTGGCATTAGGGTTTCCACCCCACCCCCAACCTGCAGACACTGATGGGTGTCAGGGGTCTGCCTTGGGGTCATCAGCCCTAATGCTCACCCACCTCCACCCCCATCATGCAGACACTGACAGGTGTCAGGGTCTCCCTTGGGGTCATCGGCCCTAACCCTCACCCCATTCCATAACTAAGTACCCTGTGATGGGCACAGAAGCACAGCTTGATGCAATGCTGCAGGAGAGGAGGAGAGAGTACAGAGGAGGATCTCTATTCTGCTGCCGTGCCACTTGCCCTGTGTGTGTCTCTCACGGTGTGTGTCTGGGTGTGTCAAAGCAGTACTACATGGCCACTGGACATGCACTGTTTGTCTTCAGCAAGGTCTGTGTGGCAGTTGTAGCCACCATGCAAATCTTGGTAAGTTTGGGGCTTTGTTGAGAGCACCACTGTTTTCCCGCACAGTTCAGCAAGGGAATGATTGGCTACATAGCACAGTGTGCTGTGAGCCACAGTGTTAACTGCACAGTTCAGTGTGGCAGCATTATAGTCCTGCACAGCTCCTGGTGTGGCACTTGTGGCTGTCACAAATGCACTCTAAAGGTCAAGCCCTCTGCTCCCACAGTGCCAACCTCAGAGCGCAATAGTGTGAGCAGGTAACAGACAGGGTAACCCTCCTGTCTGCTTTGGGTCTGAATCACCTGTAATCTCAAGTTCTGGGGGGATTCAAACTGTGAACCTTATGCTAGCATACCCAATTACAGGCTCAGATATATACACTCTTCGGGACTGCAGTACAATCTTTCTCTAGGGGCACCAAGCCAGGTTTCCAAAATGAACCCTTAAAACTCTATAAGAGACCTTAGGTATATTCTTACCTTTTCCAAGCTCAGTAACACCATCAAGCATTTTTAAACCATTGTCAGACTTAAAAATACAGGCACTCCACATGCAAAAAGAAAACTGGGAAGACACAGGCAGTACCATAAAGAAAATGTGATTTACTAGAAATTGTAAAATAAGTACAATAAAAATACAGAACAGATAGCATGAGCTCACAGTCACAGAAGAAAATGGGAAAGTTACAGAACAAAACTCCTACCACAGTACTCTTAGATCTTTTCTATCTATTGTATTACCTTTGTAAGAGCATTGTAAGTTAGTCGTTTCTGTTTTCAGAGCCCAAGATGATATCACACATTTCAGATACACTGATACATTTTCAACTCTTACCTCCACACCCACTTGGTAAGTCACCTAGCTCCTCCTTTTAGAATTAATTCTTCCAAACATAATTTACTACTAGGAGGTCTTTTAAGATTAATGATAACATCATTGGAAAAAAAAAAAAATTCCTAAATATGGCATCCTTTAATTAAACATTTTCTTTGATCTTAACAATCAGTATAAGTCAATTAAATGGTCTTTCTGGTTTGTTTTACAATATCCTGTAGTTTTCAGCCACTGACATCTTGTAGCCACAGGCCAAATTCCTCACACACTGAAATGTCTTACACAGACCATGTATTTATAATACCAATATCATACAATAATCATAAACAAGGGGCAGAGCATCCACAGTGGCCACCGTCATTGTTAAGCCACAGCAGTCTGTTAGTGTACACTGCCATAATCCCTCAGTGTGATAAGCACATTGGATCAGCAGATCAGCAACACAGGGCACAGTAAGCAAGCGGGGAGCAGGAGAAAGAGAGGGTGAGACAGAGCGACAGAGACAGTAAACAAGATGGCACTGATAGCATGTGTGTAACTGTATTATGCACAACAAATGTCAGAAATCATGCCAGCACTGTATTTCTGACATTTGTTTGTGCATGAAACCACTGAGAAATGCATTATTACTTGGGGACTATTTTTCTGTGAGGCAGAATACAGTCCCTTTTTTGTTGTCTAAACAGCAAATAAAACACTTTTGGATATCTGTTTATTGTTTAAACATAACCCATGTTATAAGTGCATTAACACACTCCAGGGTGTGCTGATAATGTGGATTAAGGCACACCCCAGAGGCTGTGAGGGCACTCGGGCTGAGCTCTCATGCCTCACAATGCCCCCGAGGTGTGTATTAATCCACATTATCAGCACAACCTGACATGTGTTAATGCTTACTTACCTTAGTCTTACATTTTTTACCAGCTGTGTAACTGACAGAGAATTCCTTCAGAAGACATCATGCAAGGCCAGGGTGACAGTGAGAGCTACCTGTCCTCTCGGGGGTACCGCATTAGCGAGTTCAAGAACAGCAAAGATAAGGGCTTCGACATGTAAATGTAGTGTCAGGAGCTGGTAAAAAATGTAAGGATAAGGTAATAATAATAATTTGAATGCTATGACAGTGGTTTAGCTTCTATTCTGAATCTCTGCTTGCTGCTCTTTCTCGCACAGCTCAGCCTCCCGGGTCAGCTCCCTTAGGTCCTTAGAATGCTGATAGTAACTGACATGAGCCCACCTTTCACACAGAAAATCACAGGAACATCACACCAGTGCAGAACTCGTGTTGGTAGGCTGTTTTTTCTCCCACACAGAATAAGAATCAAATGGATTCTGCCAACAGACCGATCAGCCAGTGAGCACTAAAGCTATTTTTACACTAAGCCCCTTATTCTACCTGCTTCCTCGACTTGTCCTACCCCACCCAGTAAAATACCAATACCAATGGTGAACTTTGGCATTGACAAATGCTTGCTGTTTGTAGTTATGCTGTGCTGTTGTTCACTGTCAGATTATACTTTGCACTTATATGCACACTGAATGCACAACCTCTGCCTTGTAGTCTAAGCAGTCAGCCCCTTTGACCTACACTTAGTCTCTCTCTCTTGCTTCCCCCCACCAGTCTTCTGGTACTTTCTAGTTCATACAGGTTCATTCTGAGGTTTGTATGGAACTGGAAGGCAATGCCCATAGATGCTCCAATGGGTTTAATGGAAATAATTTAAAGCTACTCCAGATAATATGTATTTGTCCAATTTATATTTGAATTCCCTTTTATTCCTACACAGTATTATATCTTCAGGTAAGGAGTTCCATGGATTTACAGTCCTTGATGTATAGAAGTATTTTCTTTGATTATATCTAAATGTATCTCTTCTTATTTGTGACGGGTGGCCTCGTAATAAGTTTGATATCCTGTTTAAATGAAATACTCAGATCACATAGTAGAACGGGATCCTGCATCCCTGTGTTCTTTTATTGTTTTTTTCCTCCTGAAGTACCTTCTTTCTTGTTTTAGTTCAGTGCAGAATCTGCAGAGTGAGTAGTCCAGACCCCCCCAACACACACACACACGCACTTACAGTCCCTTTCTTTTCTGTTTTTTTCTTTATTCTTCTTGATTTCATTTTTAATTTGCTCTTTACTTTTTCCTTAATCTTTTTCTCTTCTGTTGCAAAGCTCTTTTTATTTTTGCAGCATGTGCTGTCTTGGGCACCCCACCATACACAGTCTGTCTCTTTTCTGTGTTTTTCTCTCTATTCCTCTTTATTTTACTCTTAATTTGTTCACTTCTTTCTTTTTTTCTCTCTACTGTTCTGATGCTCTTTAAATTATTGCAGACTGCAGAGTAAGCTGTCTAGGCACCTGCCCCCCCCCCCAAACACACACACACACACACACGAGTCTCCTCTCAAAAGTATTTTGTATTTTGTTTTCTTTCTTTGTTTTTCTCATTCTTTTCTCCTCCTGTCTGGTCTGTCCCCAACTTCCTCACTCCTTTTATTTCTCCCTTGTTTGACCTGCTGACTGCAGAGCTGAAACAAACCGAGTGCCAACTGAGGATGCAGGCTAGTCCAGCTTTATTGGAGGACAGCCAGGAAACGGTGTACTACTTCTTGCTTTAGCTCAAGGCAGCAGGAACCACAGCAGCATCATATAAACCATGTAACAGTGGGACTGGGACTGCAGGCTTTTATACCATTGACGTACACAGAACAGTCCATTAGGGCAGCAGGGAGGGAAAGAAGAAGGAGAAGAAAACAAAAAGTGGGAGCCTAGCACAGTAAAGGGATAAAAGAGTGCAGGTGAGGGTCACTGGTGGTAGTGAGCATAGTAATACAGACAGAAAACATGCAAGAGTTGGTGCAGTGTAGTGGGTGTGGGGCCGTAATGTTCAGGAGAACATTCTGGATTATGCGGTGCTGCCCCATCTGCAGACACCTCTCTGGGTTGAGGGAGGAGGTCTCCTGTCTCCGAGCCAAGTTGGCCAGGATGCAGCGGACCTTCATCCCCACCCAGAGGCCACCATATCCACAACCTGAACCTGAAAGGATGCCCAGGAGGAGGAGTGGTTGGACCACAGTGGGCTCAGGGAGCATGAGGGAGGGGGGTCTGAAGCACATCTCCCAACCGGTTTAGCTAAGTAACTCCTACACTGCCTTAGAGGAGTGGGAAAGTCCCACAAAGGCACCCACAGCTGAGACCAAGGAGGATGAGCAGGTCCTCCATGATGGAGCCCCAGGGAAGGGGGGGTAGAAGATTCCAGAGGAAGAGAAAGCTACTCCTAGCAAAGGCCCAAACAGAGGAAAAGATAGCCAACTCGGTTAAGAAGGGGAAGAAAATCTTTTATAGCTACATTAGGGAGTGAAGAAAGACAAAGGAAGGGATACTGAGGCTAAATAAAGAGGAGGGAGGATGAGTGGGCAGAGAGGGACTGTGAATAAATACTTCTGCTTAGTAGTCACAAAAGAAGAGAATGGGGAGGTACCTAATCCAGTCAATAGAAGCACTCTGGATTGGGGGGGGGGTCGATATTAGTCCTTTCACAGAAGAAAGGGTTCTGAATGAATTCCTAAAACTGAAGGTGGAAAAAGCAATGGGGCCTGATGGGATTCACCCCAGAGTTCTAAAAGTACCAAGTGGAGAACTAGTAACACCACTGACTACCTTGTTTAACAAATCATGGGAGGATGGTGTGGTACCAGAGGACTGGAGGAGGGCAGATGTGATTCCCCTTCACAAAAGTGGGAGCAAGACAGAGGCAGAAAACTACAGACCTCTCAGTTTGACCTCTGTGGTAGGTAAAGTGATGGAATTACTTCTGAAGGAAAGCATTGTTGAGTACCTACAGGCCAATGGGGCACAGGACCCAAGGCAGCATGGATTCAGAGCGGGAAAGTCATGTCAGACACATTTAAAGTGATTTACCAACTTCCCCCAATGTCATGTTTGCAGATCACCTTCCCTTCACTGAGTGATGCAAACCTCAGCTGCCCTGAAGTTAAGTATTAAATATATTCAGATGCTTAGTTTTTTAACATTTTTGTGCCACAGTTGTCTCTGCATGTTTTTTTCTTTGTTTGAAGTTTGCACATGAGCAGTGCATTCACATGCATGAGTGACATTAGCACAGGGAAGGTGTTCCCACTACACCTTTCTCACTGCTCGTTCATTCATCTTTCCTGGACCCAGCCTCAGTGAGTGCAGACCCAAAATTGAACTGGCAAAAATTGCAGCACTGATGACTGATACGGTTTGTTATATTGGCAGCTGTTATACTTGCTTTTGGGATTGCAGAAGTGGTGATTTCTCCTGATTTTCAATTTTACTCATCTGACTAAGCTCTGTGTCCTAGGTCCATCGGTTCTAGGAACATCACAATCTACATTGCTTGAGTACAGTGTTACAGTTTTAATAAGTGCTGCAAGTACATAATTATAACAGGAATGTATAAAAAAATGTTTTTTTAACTGAGTGGCGCTGTAATCTGTAGCATATTGGGACACAAAAGGATGACTTTTGAACTGGACAGATCTATAAACTGAAGTAAGCTTTTCAGTATTGGGACATAAAGATCTGTATTAAATGGATGACTTTTTCAACAGTTCAGAATTGTAATGTGCAGTAAGAGTATAAGCACTGAGCTGCACAGTCCAATCCCAGGAGAACAGTGCAATAAACTGTATTTTGGCACGTGCTGCTTCCAGTGTGATTGCTTCAGCAAACTGCCTTTGCTATTGCATTTCTGATTGTCACCATCACTATAGACAGTTTATATTTTTTCCTGTGCTCCTGTGTTTTCTTGAGCTTATTTGGTGTTCTCATGCAAGCACCATAACACTGATCACCAAAATATGCTTAGATGTGCATGAATAAAGGGACATGGTGCACTGAATTGTTTCTCCAGCTTGCCAGCTTCTCGCTAAGTTTATAAATGAATGCAATAAAATCAGTTATATACTATACATAGTTATACTGTACATAGTTTACAGTGTATCTCAAAATGAAACAGTTTTTTAACAGTTTAACACACAGTCTTTATTTATAATTAGGATTATAGCATCATTGTATGTGCTCCAGAGCATCAGCAAAAGAAGAGACTGCAGTTGCCATCCTCTCCCGACACTGTGGTACCAATGTACGGCTTCTATGGTGTTATATTGCAAAGTGTGCTAGTCAGTTCGGCATACTTAGGGAATAATGTCTGGACCAAAATATGGGCTACACAGCAATGAATGCAGGGAATTTACAAAATGCACCATGACATTGGTAAGGCATGGGAGACAGTATGTGCAGCATCTGTTGTGCTTTGCTGTTAAGCGCTTCGCATGTGCATCAGAGATAGAGCTGTAATGGAAAAATGGGAAAATACAAACAGCTTGACACAGACCGAAGTGGTAATGAAGTATGGTGACATAAGTGAGGAAGGGTGGCTCAAATGCAGTCTAACACTTGAGTGCCTACCGCAAGGATATGTCCCTTTTTGTAGTGGACCAATAAAATGGTACTTAGGCTATCTAAACATAAATGCGGTCTCTTTCTCCATGAGAAGGGTATTGGCAGTGTCATTTTTAACCTGGGGGGTTGGGGAAGATCACCGACTGTACTGTGTATTTTTTGCTCAATTCATAATGCACTTGGAGGCACACATGTAGCGGCAATAAGCCAATGCCAGGATGGTATTACAGATGCTTATGCAGACACTAATGACAGCTACAGTCTGTATAGTTCCTGAGTGCTTAGAGGTAACACAAAGTTGGCGCAATAATTTGTAGTTTTAAAGTTATAGCATGCCATAAACTGGGGAACCAGTGACTTCAACACGTTACTCAATCACTAATACCTCTAAAGGGGAAAGTACAAGCAGGCCCCCCAACCCCAAACACACACATACACAGAGAAGAAAGCTATAGCGTAGACCAGTTGGCACTAGGGCAAAGACAGACCCAAACAGAATAAATAATTTACAGATAATAAAAGTTCTATGCTGCAGCATTTTCTAAGTGTATGTGTGCAGTTGGGGTTTGAGTGGTTGGGGTACAAGGTGTCTGTTGCAATTTCCACCCTGTGCTCCATCAGCGTGAGTGACTGATAAATCAATTGGCGGGAGGTCACTACTAACTAGTACCAGGTGAGGAATTTGGACAAATTGTGAGCCATTTATCCTGCTCAAGCTATGCCACCAGATCGAGCCGTGCTCTCAGTGCCAAGCTGGAGTGGCCAACAACTCGTTAGCATAGGGAAAGCAATCCCCCTCTCCAAAAAAAAGAAATATAAAAACCCAGGGTACTATCACTAGCACTAGCATTTGTGTGGGCACATCGATGCTGGGAGTAACAGAACACGCATCATACCTCAATTTTGCACAGTAAAATGACAGCAATGACAGGAACCAAACCATAGCACTAAGTAGCAAAATATAATATTAACAGTCCGTGTTGCTAAGTCTGCTCTCACTGCTGTACTGGAATGGATTGGGACTACTGCTGTGACTGCCTGAGCTACTGCCTACATCATTCTTGCTGCTGTTATAGGGTCATCCCTATGGGGATCTACTATGCAGCGGCTGTCAAATTGTGGCACTATGTCAGTGTCCGAAAGATCACTGTTAGTGCAGGACGACATAATGCTTTCATCATTGGACCCTGAAAATGAACTGTTTGACATTGCTATTGTCATGCTGCATGCTGCAACCAAGAGCTCTGTTATCAAGACAGAATTGCTGTGACCAAGAACTAATTTTAATTGCAGAGCACAGATCTCCCTGTGGTGACATTGCAAAGGTAATGAGTGTCAAGGTCACCAAATACAGGCTCCAATACACAAAATGACACTTCCTGGTTTGTGAGGGTGAAAACCTGATTTAATTTGCTAAAATAGGCTATGCATCTATCAAACTACATTGCGAATCAGTTCTATATGCAGTCACCTTGCAGTATATGCGTTCATATATCAAAACTTGGTAAATCGCTTTAATCGATTTCTTTGACTGGGTGACAAAAGTAGTAGACCAGGGAGGGGCTCTGGACATGGCCTACCTAGACTTTAGCAAGGCATTTGACACAGTCCCACACAAAAGATTAATAAACAAATTATCCAGCCTGGGAATGGGTCTCAGGGTGGTAGCCTGGGTAAAACATTGGCTGGACAACAGGATGTAGAGAGTAATAGTAAACAGAGTCCACAGTGAAGAAAGGGGGTTAATAGTGGGGTACTGCAGGGTTTAATACTGGGTCCGGTCCTTCTTAATGTCTTTATAGGTGACATTGCAGAGGGACTGGAAGGAAAAGTATGTCTCTTTGTAGATGGCACAAAGATGTGCAACAGGGTTGATAAGCAAGGTGGGGTGGAAAGGATGAGAAGGGACTTGGCAAGGTTGGAGGAATGGTCAAATGTATGGCAACTTAGATTCAATGCATAGAAGTGCAAACTAATGCACCTGGGAAACAAAAACCCAGGGGAAGAGTACACAATGGGGAGTGAGATACTGACAACAACAACAATGGAAAGGGGACCTGGGGGTAGTTATATCAGATGACCTAATGGTGGGCAAGCAATGTGAGAAGGCAGTACGGAGGGCTGGGGGAATACTGGGATGCATAGGGAGAGGCATTACCAGTAGAAAACAGGAAGTTGTTATTCCTCTGTACAGACAATTGGTGAGACACCATCTGGAGTACTACATGCAGTTCTGGAGACCCAATGTCTGCAAATACATATACAGAGTGGAGGCTGTCCAGAGGAGGGCAACCGAAATGGTGCAGGGTCTGCATGAGAAGACATACAAAGAGAGACTACAGGAGCTTAATACGTATGACCTTGAGGAAAGGCGGGACGGGGGAACATGATAGAAACTTTCAAGCACCTCAAGGGAAATCAACAAAGTCCAAGAGTGTAGCGTCTTTCAGAAAAAGAGATGTGCAAGAACAAGTGGGCACAATTTGAAGACAGAGGGCGGATGGCTCAGAGGTAATGTGAGGAAGTATTTTTTCATGGAGAGGGTTGCGGATTAATGGAACAGCCTTCCTGAGGAGGTTGTGGAGTCAAAAACAGTGGGGGAATTCAAGAATGCATGGGACAGACATAAGGCAATTCTAGTGGGGGGGTAGGAGGAAGTAGGCTGTTGGTTAATTAGGATTGAGCTAAGCGGTCATTATCTGCCATCAGATTCTATGTTTCCATGTTCTGGTTGGGGACTCAGTTGTCCAGGGAGTGGAGTTAGGAGCACTTAGCGGGAGGGGAGGGAGAGATCAAGTGCCTTCCAGGAAGTACTGCATGGAGAGATGGGAAGCGGATCCATAGCACCGCAAGGGCGATAGTAAGGAGGGAGGAACTGGATGTCATTGTCCACCTGGGGAAAAATGACCTGGCAGTGGACAAGGTGGCAATAGCTAGAATTCAGAAGGATTTCAGAAAGTTGGGGGGCAGCCTAAAGCAGATAGCACACTCTGTCTTCTTCTCAGAGGTACTACCTGTCCATGGCATGGGGGAGGCTGGGTCTCTCCACATCCAGAAATTCAACTCATGGTTGAAGGAATGGTGTGGAAAGGAGGGTTTTGGCTTCCTGGGAGACTGATGTCCCACTTGGAAGGATGCAAACCTGTATAAGGAGGAAGACCTACATCCATCCGGGAAGGTGACCTTAGTCCTAAGTGAGAAGTTTGAACGCTTCTGCAGCAAGCATTTAAACTGGCCGGGGGGGGGGCGCAGAGAGCCAGGATGGTCAGGAGGCTTTGCATCCCCCACACCCCACACCCACAAGCACAAACTCTGCAAGAGTACCCAAGGAGTAGATAGGCAGACAGTGGGCAGAATTCAACATAAGGACAGAAGACAGGGAGGGCCGGGGAAAAGGAACACCCAAGATGGGGGAGGTTTATGGCAACAAAGCAAGGGAGGGAGGGAAGTCACATCCTAGAAAGCCATGTGTGCTAATGCCCAGAGCCACAGTAAAAAGATGGTGGACCTTGAGGCAGCCATGGTACAGTCAGACCTGGGCATTGTGGCCATCATGGAGATCTGGTGTAATGATAACCACGACTGGGAGATGGCCATACCAGGTTACAGTTTATTCAGGAGGGACAAGGCAGGCAGGTAGAGGGGAGGACTGGTGCTTTATGTGGAAGAGAACATAAAGGCCAAAGAGATTTAAGGGGAACAAGAAAGGGGAGAGAAACTGTGAGTTACACTTGAAAGAAGAACAGGGTCAGACATCCACACAGGGGTAATTTACAGACCACTATCCCAGGGGGAGAAGATGGATAGGGACATGATGCTGGCTAGTCAAAGGATGCTGCACAATGGGGAGGTAGTGCTGGTTGGCAACTTCAATATTCCAGACATTGACAGGAGCCTCCCAGCAGCAGCATCAACCAAGTGCAGGTTTATCCTGGACTCTCTGCAGGGAGCCTTCCTTAACCAACTGGTCATAGAACGCACACAGCAGACAGCAATACCAGACCTGGTGCTCATAAACAGGGACAGTGTGACAGGGATCACAGTAGGGGAGCACCTGGGGAACAGTGGCTACCGGTCAGTGTGTTTTGACATAAATGAAGGAGCAGAACCCAGCCACACAAAAACACAAATCTTTGACTTTAGGACGGCTGATTTTGGAAAAATGGGGATATGCTTGGAAGAGGCACTAGCAGGAAAAGGGTGGAAAGTAGGGGTGGAGGAACAGTGGGCAGTATTCAAAGAGATAACAAAGGCAACACAATTATGTGTAAAGCAGGTTAGCAAGGGGAAAAGGAAGAGGAGACCATTATGGTATTGCAGGGAGGTAGCGGAGAAAGTGAAAGCCAAAAAAATCACATTCATACAGTATAAAAAGACACAGGCAGTAGGGGGCAGGGACAGGTACCATGAGAAACAAAGGTTAGGCAGGGAGGGCAATAACGGAAGCCAAAGCACAAACAGAGGAACACAGCAAAATCTGTGGTTAGAGGGGGAAAAAAGCTTTTACAGGTATGTCAGTGAAAACAGGAAGGTAATGGGAGGGATAGTGAGGCTGAAAGGAGAGGATGGGAGCAGAGTGGAGGATGACAACAGCAAAGCAGACATACTGAACAGATACTTCTGCTCAGTCTTTACAGATGAGGGGGCAGGTAATGGGCCTGAAGGGAGTAGAAAGGGTAGACAGGGCACAGAAATGGATACAAGTCCATTTCCACGGGAGAGGGTCCTAAAGAAACTGGAAGGAATAAGAGTCGATAAAGCTATGGGGCCAGATGGGATACACCCCAGGGTGCTGAGGGAGCTAAAGGAGGTGGTGGCTGAACCAGAGGAGTAATTTTGGTGCCAAGGTTGGCGGGGGGACAACCTCACTCTCAACCAGCTTCGGATAATGGGTACTGTGGTACATACCAAATTGTAAACGTTATATGGAAAAATACTTCATTTCTATAATGACTCTCTCCCTTGTACCATGCCACCTACCTGCAGAGTAAGGTTTTGATTTTTTTTTTTTTAAGTTTGACTGTGGTATTGATAATATAAAGGAAAACACTGGAGTTGCATTCTAGGCTAACCATATACCCCCCCAACAAGCCAGAGCCAGCAGTCCCCTACCACTACCAAAGAAGGCATTAGTCAGGCTCAGGTGGCACACAGGAGAGACGCCAGACAGCAAACAGCAAAGTTCAGCATTTAAAATCAGACAGTGACTGTAGACACTAGCAGTACAGTACAATACAGTAGACAGGACTGACACAGTAGTCAGCACAGCAGACCGACTACGAAAAACATGAAGAGAATTTCTAGCCAAAAAGGCATATGGTATTGGTCTCCATACCCCAACACCTAATGCCAGTGCGAACTAATTGGTGCCAAAAGAAAACATTTTTACTCACTCTTTGAAGTAAATGAAGGGATCATAGCTGGCTCTGTAGTAACTGCCAGCTGATCCCTTCCGGCTGCTTAGTATGGCCGCCCTGACCCTGCACTCAGTGTTTTTGTGATGTGTGAGCAGCAGGAAGAGCACGGGGGCAAGCGCTCTACTAATGGGGTCTATATTAGAAGATCAGTGCCTTTCATTGCCCTCTCAGACTGCTTCATTCTTCATATAACTGTTTTTAAAAGACACCCCATACACTTGTATAGGGCTGTGGGAGGTGCTGCCATACTAGGAATCTGGACGAGATTGACTGGCAGTGACTATGGAACCAGCTAACATCCCATGTATTTGAAAGAATGAGTAAACAATGTTTATTTGGCACAGATTGGCTCACGCTGGCATAAGGTATTGGGCTATGATACCGTACGCCCCCAAAAAATTAATTTAAACAGAAATATTCTGAACTACTAAATCAAGACTAAACTTTGTACAAGTAAACAATATGGTTTTCACAGTGTTCTGAGCTTGTATCTTCATGTTTGAAGATGTGTCCCTCATTCTGAAAGTCTGTGTCCCTCATTGTCCCTCTTTTCTACTGTCATAAAATGTCCATGTCCCTCATTTCAGTGGCAAAAGGTTGAGAGGTATGCCTGCTAGCTGGAAGCTTAGCCCTGACCCCCCCCCCCCCACTGCAGCATCACCAGCATTTGAAGACAGGTCGTCATCAGCCTCCTGCCTCCAGTCCCATCCCAGTTCCCCATCATAATAACTCAGCCAGCCCTGACCCCCCCCCACTGCAGCAGCACCGCAGTTGCACACAGGCCGTCATCAGCCTTCTGCATCCCAGTCCCATCCCAGTTCCCCAAAATCATTCGTAAAGAAAAACTCAACCATCCCCCCCCACTGCACTGCAGCGCCACCAGCAGCAGTTAGACCACAGTCTTGTACATACTCCCCAGCAGCCCAGTCGCAGACAGACCGTCATCAGTCCTCCTGACCACCCCATCAGTCATAAATAATAACAACCACCCCACCCCTCACCTACTGCACTGCAGCAGAACCACACCAGCAGTCAGATAGACCAGTGAGTCATCAGACCTCCATCATCAGACCGCCTGCCTTCCAGTTCACACCCAGTCCCCCACACCCCCCATTAAAAATCATAAGTTAGTCAACCACCCCCATCCACTGCACCACAACACCATTAGCAATCACATCAGTGACATGGTATCACAGACCAGTCAGCCCCCAGCTACCTCCCTCAGTCTCAGTCACAGACTAAGTCCCCTGGCTCCCAGTTTAACTTGCAGCAGCAGATGTATGTGGGGAGGAGTAGTATACACTTACCTGCTTCTTCTGAGATGCAGCAATGCCAGTAACCAGCAGCTTCTCCATGTTCACTCAGGCTCTCTGTTCCTCTCAACTAGTCTGTCTGTGATGCACTGAAGAAGTTAGCTTGGACTGCTTTTACGACTTTTACAGCCCTCACCCGTGACCCAAAAGCCGACAGTCACTCAAGTCTGACTGAACCCCCTTAAAATTATTACTGCCTAGGAGTTACACACTAACACGCTGACCCGTGAGAGGCCTGTACCGTCGGTACCTAACTGACTCTGTTTTCTCCTCCATTCTATCCGATCACACTTGTTAGTTCTCCTGTGGAGGCAGTTGGACCGGTTAATAACAGGGCCAGAAGCAGCCAGGCAAATGAAGCACTGCACCACTAGCCAAGTTACTCGGAACTCCTCCACAGATTGAAAGGCAGCAAGGAGTGTGTGGCGCTCGCTCTTCTCATCGACGATGACACTAGCTCTCCTCACACTAGCGCACGCACACCATAGCAGTCAGTCTCCCACCCGCTCCTCATTGGACCTCGCAATTGGTTAAGCAAGCAGGCTGCTTACTTCTGCGCTGGCGCAAGATGCAGCTCGAGAGCTGAAAATACTTTTTTTTCAAGTTCTGTATGAAAGTGACTCCCTGCTGCCAGCGAAATTGTTAAGTTGCTCCTGTCCTCTCTGGCTGTCCTTGTTGTTCTGCCCGCTTGCCAAATTCAGCTGAGGTGGCCGCTCCAGCAGCAGTTACATGAAGAGTTTCTGCATACTGGCTACCAGGGCTGATTTGTTTGATTATTTAATTAAATAAAATATTGGGGGGGACAAATGAGGCAATTGTGAAAGTTGGGAGGGACTTGTGACCCCCCGTCTCCCCCTATAATTACGCCCCTGGGCTGAACCTCTGGCAACCCTGCTTAGCCAGTCACTGGAAATAGGAGAGGTACACAATGACTGGAGGACAGATGATGTAGTCCCCCTTTACAAAAGTGGGAACAGAGAGGAGGTGGGAAACTACAGATCAGTCAGCCTGACCTCAGAAGTGGATAAGATCATAGAAACACTACTGAAGGAAAGAATAGTGGTACACCTGGTTGCCAATGCTCTACAGGACCCAAGGCAACATGGTTTTACTGGGGGGAGGTAGTGCCAGACTAACCTCATTGAATTCTTCAACTGGGTGACAAGGGGGGTGGATGGGTGGGGTGCAGTGGACATGGCCTACCTGGACTTTAGCAAGGCCTTTGACATTCTGCCGCATAGAAGGCTGTCAAACAAGCCTGTCAACATGGGAGTGTGTAGGACAGTGGTGCGGTGGGTGGGGAACTGGCTGGATAGCAGGACGCAGAGGGTGGTGTTAAATGGCTGTCACTTCGCAGAGGGAAAGGTGACCAGTGGGGTTCCACAGGGATCTGTGCTGGGACCAGTCCTATTCAGTATCTTTATCAGTGACACTACAAAGGACCTAGAAGGGAAAATTTGCTTGTTCGCTGATGATACAAAGCTCTGCAACAGGGTGGACACACTGCAGGGTATGGATATAATGAGGAGAGATCTGCAGAAGCTTGAGGACTGGTCAAGGGAGTGGCAGTTGAGATTCAAAACAAAGAAATGCCAAATAATGCACATGGGGCACAAAAACCCAGGAGTAGCACATCAGCTGGGGGTGGATATAGTATGCTCCAAGCAGGAAAAGGACCCATCGGTTATTGTACAATGGCAAGAAAGAATTCTGGCTTCTGATTTGTCAGTTGGCTGTCACAGCAGGGATGTTATCCTGGCATAACATCCTTGCTGATTGTTTCTTGGATTTGGATGGTGTGGATGATTACGACCATTAGCTCCTTCTCTTAAGAAACAAAAATATTTTTTTTTTTTTTTACACACTAACAAAAACATTCTTTAAAATTATTTTTTTTAATTATAAAACAACAAGCCATTGTATAATAGGAATAATTCCCTCCAGGGTGTGTGACCCGAGGTGGGATGTTATCCCAGTATAACACCCACCCTGTCAGACATTATTCCTTTATCATCTCTGATGACCTCAAGGTAGGGAGTCAGTACAACAAGGTGGTGGGAAAAGCAAACAAGATGCTGGGATGCATAGGCAAGAAAAAAGTGAGGTCATAATTCCACTATACAAGACATTAGTGAGGCCACACCTCGAGTACAGTGTCCAGTGCTGGAGACCTTACCTTTGTAGGGACATAGGGTGGAGGCAGTTCAGAGGTGGACAACCAAGATGGTGCAAGGATTGCATCACAAAACCTATGAGGACAGGTTGAAAGACTTAAATATTTACTCCCTGGAAGGGGGGGGGGATATGACTGAGGCATATAAATACCTCACAGGGAAGAACAAGGTGCAGAAAAAACACAATTTTACACAGAAAAAGATTCTCCAGGACTAGGGGACATGGGATGAAACTGGAGGGAGGGAGGCTCAGGGGGAAGTTGAGGAAGTACTTCTTCACGGAAAGGGTGGTAGACAAATGTAACGCCCTGCCGGAAGAAGCAATGGAGACAGAAATACAGGATTTAAGAATGCATGGGATATTCATCAGGGTATACTGGTAGTCGGGGGAAGGGGACAACCTAGTCCTGGTGAAACTTAAAGCAGCACAGTTACGTGCGCAAATGGGCAGACTAGGTGGGCCATAGGCCCTTATCTGCCATCAACATCTATGTATCTATGTAACACTGTACACTAGAGCTCCATATGCCTCGGCTGGCTGAGCTGGAATGGTGCAAAAGTTGGAACAGTGAAAAAATGTATACTTTGGTTTGTGCATGTGAAACCTGGAGTATCTATGCCATGTGCACTCCCCTCTGGTACCCTTTGACCACTCCACAACCTCCAGAGCCTGTCACATGTCCAGCCTCCAGGCTGAGAGGTAGGGAGAGGTGAAACAAAAAAAACCAAAAACTGAGATACAAGCTGGCAAAGTTCAGTTTAGATATCCTGAAAACTGAGCCACATGCTTTCCGAGTGGATTGGTTTTGTATATATAGGTTCTGAACAACCCCATATTATGTTAGTAATTAAGTTACCATTTTTATACATACAGTGAAGCCAATCGGGATGCAACACAGGGTCTCAGGTTACTGTATGACAAAAGGGATTAACTGCCATTGAGACTGCCTTGTTTCCTACAGTAACTCTGCTGCAGTATGTGCAGTATTGTATGTTACATCCTAGCAGACTCCACAATATAAAAGAAAAAAAGACAAAATTACAGCAGCCTCGCTTCAGCCTCCCACCTCTGAATCCTGCCGGTGACTCATACAAACATACAGTGAAGCTGGCAGTATAAGCCATTGGGTCTATCTAGTCTGCTCATAGTTCAGGGTCCTCAGCAAAAGCTACTGCCCTGCCCCCTTCCCGATCTGCCATTCCCTCTGTCTGTTCCTCCCTTGACCCTTCTTTTACCCTTAATTCTATCCCAGCCTTTCTTGAAGCTGCCCACCATCTTCAATAAAACCACCTCTTCTGGAAGCACTTTCCAACCTACCACCATTCTCTCCATGAAGAAGTGCCTCCTAGACTCTCTCCTAATCCCCCCCCCCAGCTTGAGATGTGTCTCCTTGTGTTTCAGTTCCAACTAAGCTTGAAGAGATCCTCCTTATCCACTCTATTTATTCCATTTGAATACTTGAAGATCTGTCATATCTCCTCTCCTCTCCTCTCCTCTCCTCCAGGGAGTACATGTTCAGGGCTGCAAACCTCTCCTTGTACATCCTACCCTGTTGACTCATCATTATTGTTGCCCTTCTTTGGACTGTCTCCAGCAGGTTAATGTCATTTTTAAGGTGCGGGCACCAGTGCTGTACACTGTACTCGAGATGTAGCATCACTAATGACTTGTACAAGGGCATTATTACCTCCTACCCCATGCTGCTGATCGCTCCAGCAATGCAGCCCAACATTTTATTTGCCTTTGCTGCTGTTTTTCTACATCGGGTGGAGTGTTTCAGGTCACTAGTGATCATCATCACCAGGTTCTTTTCCTCCTCTGATGCAGACAATCAGACCTCTCCCAGGTTGTACTCTGTCTTTGGGTTCTTGGCTCCAATGTGCAGAGCTTTTCATTTCTTTGCATTGAAGTCAAGCTGCCAAATCCTGGACCACCTCTCTTATTTTTTTCAGATCCTCCTTTAGGTTTTGTATCACTTCTGCTGTGTTCACCCTCCCACGAAGCTTGGTGTCATCCATGAATAGGCAAATTTTGCCCTTATTGCCATTCTCCAATATCACTGATAAAGACATTAAACAGCACTGGTCTGAGCGCTGAGCCCTGTGGGACCCCACTGGTGACCTCCATGGTGCTAGATAGCTTACCCTCCACCACCACACTCTGGGTCCTACCCCTCAGCTAGTTTTCCACCAATCTGGTCAACTTGTCCCCTACCCCAAGATCTGTCAACTTTCTGATCAACCTCTTGTGGGGTACAGAGTCAAAGGCCTTGTTAAAGTCCAGGTAAAGGATGTCCACCGCTTGGCCCCTGTCCACTGTTTTAGTGACCCAGTCGAAGAAGTCAATCAAATTTGTTTGGCATGGCCTCCCTTCCATAATCCCATGTTGCCTTTCATCCTGGAGACTGTGTTCATCCAGATACTCTGCTAACCTTTCCTTAAGTATGGTCTCCATGAGCTTGTACATGACTGAGGTCAATCTGAAAGGTCTGTAATTCCCTGGGTCATCCTTGTGACCACTGTTATGGAGGGGCACTACAACTGCCATTCTCAAGTCCTGCAGTAGCACACCCAATTCCAGTGAGCTATTGAACAGGACAGCCAAGGGATCTGTAAGCTCCTCTGTCAGTTTCCTTAGCACCCTTGGGTGTATATCACCTGGGCATGGTGATTTATGTACCCTCAATTCTAGCAGCCCTGTCCTCACCCTATCCACCACTATCAAAACATTTGTGCCCACTGCCCTCTTTCTCCTATCCTCCCTGCTATTGGCACCAGTATGTCTATCTCCATGGTGAAGACAGAACAGAAGTACTCATTTAGTACCTCTGTTTTACCCCATTCTTCTCCACCCACCTGTTCCCCTTTCCTAAGCCTAACAATCCTATTTTTCTTGTCCCCTTTCTCACTAATATAGCAAACAAAACAGACTTTTCCTCCTTCTTAATTCCCTAGCTAACTGTAGTTCCTTCTGAGCTTTAGCCCACCAGACTACCTTACCTGCTACTTTAGCCATCTTCAGATAATCCTCCTTGTCTTGCTCCTTCTAGGTTCTCCTGAATTTCTTGTAGGCTGACCTCTTATCCCTTGTTGCCTGGGCAACCTGAGTACTAAAGCAGCTGGGTGCTTTCGCCATCAAGTTCTTCCCTTTAAGACTAACACACTCCCCTGTAGCAGGTAGTATTCCCTCCTTGATGACTGACCACCTTTGATCCTCCCCCATATCCATTTAAACCTAGCTAGACGACTCCTTAGCAGCTCGTCCCTCTTTTGAAGTCTGCCTTTCTAAAATCTAGGATTTTAATCTTAGACTCCCACTAGTCCAGTGGAGCAGTTGCATGAAGTGCCACTCACGCAGCTCTGCTGTTTTCTACTGCAGCCAATTGGATCCCAGGTGGACACAGACCCCCTCAGATAGTCAGAGGAAACAAAAGTCCAAGACTGCAGGAAGGGAGAGGGATGGAAAAAGCACTTCTAAGTTCAAAGGGCTGCTGCTTCTGCTGACACTGCATTTGCAACTTCACTTTTGTCTTAGTTCCACCCCCAATCATACCACCATTCCAATCATCATTCTGTTCCCAGTTGTGCCACTGCTAACTGAACCCCAGGAGGACAGAGACACACTTGGGAGTCCAGTGGAGCAAAATCCCAATGCTGCAGGCTGGGAGAGAAGTGAAAAAGTAGTCCTGTGTTTGGAAAGTTACTACCACTTTTTTTATATGATACTGCAATGTTACATAGCCAACGTTTCATAGAGGATGTATCCTGCCTTTGACTTGTCCACTTGAGTTAAGCACTGTTCCTTTGTTTTGCACAATACGTATATGCAAATGCTCATAAGAATTTTGCCATAGGTTCAAACAAGAGCAAAGGCGAGACACTAATGTTGCAGTATTAACCTGAAAACACATTTGAAACTAGTATTAACTTGAAAATACATTTGAAACTATGATGTAGAATTCTAGAGAATCCTGTTGGCATGAAATCCCTTTTTAAACGTGGTTTGAGTTGCTATCTCATTATTTTATTATGTGAACTTTTGCCATGTAGTTTTCCCCATAACATATTTTAAATGGCACAATTTGGAGATAAAACATTGAAGAGTGTACATAATACAGCATTTCTGAAAGTCAGATAAGATCACTAGTACAGGTAATAAATTACCCATGCCTGCCCTGAGGTTATGTAAGCAAGCTATTATGAAATGCTAGGAATAAAAGAGTTAAATTTGTCTTACTTAATGATCCATTAAACAAGCAGGGCCTTGTCCTCCTCTTCCCCACCCTTCATTGGCTTCTTGTCAATCATCTCCCAAAGTGCTTTGCAAATAAATATTTGTTCTGTGGTCTCAGACACTACCTCATTCCAGTTTATCCAAGCTCTTAATTCAGTACTTTGAATATTGTGCTTCACCTCATCAACGCTTCCAGCTGCTGATGGAAATTAACTTCAGCCAAGCGTTGACCGAACCGTATTTTTTTTTTCTTTGTAATTTGTTTCTGGGGGACAGCAGCAGGCAGCTGCAGCATCAATGTTTTTATTACTTTTCTGTAGGTTGCTGCAACAGTCACTATTGTTTATTATAACTCAAGCGCTACACCCTAAATCATTGCCAGACAGAAAATTCACATAATACACAATCCAGTGACAAACAACCTAGCATTGCCTTTCGCATATGCAGAAATGGAATGTGATTCTCCCTGGTTTTCCCACCTGAAAACAAATTGTAGCAAAACAACTACATATTCTCGGTTTTAATCTGACGGAGGAAATCAGACATTAGCTGGTTCAAACAGCTGAATATTACTTGCATGTTCTGAAAATTCTGAAAAAAAAGTCAATCAAAATACCAATGGTATTAAAGGTGTCAAAGAAGGCAAAGTATGAAATAATTATGTGGCCAGAGAGAATGCTGACAGGCTTCCCCTGGCAATAAAAAGGGAAGTGGCTTGGGGGCTGGGGACTGAGACACTGGGCCCAATTCTCAAAGCCATTAGACTGATGCAAGGTGCCTGCATGAAACATAAATGTTGCAAGTGGCACCTTGAATCAAAAAATGTGCCTCGAGCTATTATCAAAAGCAGCCTGTGTCAAATGCAGGCTGCATGCGCCAAAGGGGGCTTGTGCCATCCTTGTACCACAAAATGGGCTGTGGTATGACACTAGGGGGCTTGCAGCAGATGCAGGCTGCCATATCCCCCCAGTATTCTCAAAACCCTCCCAGAGGGCAATGGTCTAAGTACCATTAGTCCAGCCAAGGGCTGGCCTAACGGTACTTAGAAATCCTCTGGGTGGATGCATCAATGTGCTGCCCCCCCCCCAAGCCCTGATCTCCCATTATGATATTTAGCAGTATTTAATATGTATTATCCCTGGTAGTCTAGCAGCCCCCCCAAGCCCCAATCTCCCGTTACGATATTCAGTAATATTTAATGTGTATTATCCCTGGTAAAGCCCTGAACAGCCACGGACTGAGTTATCTGCAGGATCTTCTTTGCCCCTATCATCCACTCTGATCTCTCCACTCCTCCAATGAGGGATTGCTGGAGGTTCCCGGGGTTCGGCTTAAGACCTCTGGTGCTTATTCTTTTGCCTTTGTGGAAATCTCTACCTCATCATATCAGAGAGTGCCAGACTGCCGAGAGTTTTAAATCTGCCCTAAAAGCTCATCTCTTTAGTCAAGCTTTTCCAGATTCTGATTAGCATGGATAGTATTAACTATTTTGATTATTTATTTAGTGCTGTTACCTAATTTTATGTATTCTTTTTTTATCTTATTGTATAAGCGCTTTGCTCTAATTGGAATTGCGCTTTTTAGAAATAAATAGTGATCGATTGGTAGTCTAGCCCCCCTCAGCCCCGCTGTACCATTATGATATTCAGTAATATTTAATATGTATTATCCTGGTAATTTAGTGGTTTTCAAGCCCCAACTCTCTTGTTATGATATTTAGTAATATTAATAATGTATTATATGCCCTGGTGGTTCATCGGAGCTCTAGTTTCGATCTGTTATCAATAGATATACTAGTATTTGTGGTTCAGTGACTTTCATTTTAGTGTGCTTGACTACCACTACTTCATTCCTAACTCAATTGAGTTAGCGACCGCACAGCTCACTGCTCATCACTCAGCCAGCCACTGCCTAAGCTCTGAATGAGCGCCAGATTAGAAGTTAGTCACCGAGCGCATACTATATACAGCATGCACTCATTCAGAGCTTAGTTGGTGGCTGGCCGTTGGTGAGTGATGGACTGTGCCAGTCGCTGGCTTAGTTATGAGTTTGGGGGGAGTGGGGTAGTAGGGCACTGCGGGGTGGGAGGGTCCACTAGACCACCAGGAATTTTGATATATCTTTTAATGGCAGATCGGGGCTGGGGTAGTCTGCTAGATCACCAGGGCATATAACTATTATATTATTAAATATCATAATGGGAGATTGGGGCTTGGGGGGGCTGCTAGGATACCAGGAATAATAAATATTAAATATTACTGAATATCATAATGGGAGATCAGGGGTTGGGGGTGGTGCTATACTACCAGGGACAATATGTATTAAATTATTCTAAATATCATAATGGGAGATTGGGGCTTGGGGGCTGCTAGACTACCAGGGGTAACAGATTAAAACATTACAGAGGACTGGGACTTGGGGGGGTGGTCTGCTAGACGACCAGAGAATGCTACGGGACATTGCCACATGGATGCTCACAGCCTGTGGCAACCTGTCCAGGTGCACAATCTGTTTGGTGCACCTCAGTGGTTGCCGCAAGCTGTGAGACTTTGCCATCAGTACCCTACCCAATTGAGAATCAGGTGCAGAGTACCTTACTCACCGGCTATCAGCGCAAGCCTCCTTTGGGGTGGCTTGCGCCAACTTTTGAGAATTGAGCCCACTTTATCTATCAGAACTCAGGGTGTAACAAGAATAAGGGAGCACACAACAAGGTCTTAGTTATTACCAACATTTGTGAGGGGACAAAGGCACACAGTGGGATTGATTTTCCCAC
This sequence comes from Neoceratodus forsteri, assembly GCA_016271365.2. NCBI lineage: Eukaryota > Metazoa > Chordata > Ceratodontiformes > Ceratodontidae > Neoceratodus > Neoceratodus forsteri. Next base: position 1,273,686,205 of record CM057453.1, read on the forward strand.
ACTGCACACCGAGGGTCAACCATAGACCTCTAGATTCCCCGTATAAAATGTGTTATTGATGTAATATGTATACCCTCAAGAAAAGGAGGGAGAGGGGGGCATGATAGAAACTTTCAAGTATCGTAAGGGAATTAAAGTACAAGAGGGTAGTATCTTTCAGAAGAAGAGATGTACAAGAACAAGGGGGCACAATTTGAAGATAATGGGGGGACGGCTCAGAGGTAATGTAAGGAAGTATTTTTGCACAGAGAGGGTTGTGGATGCATGGAATGGCCTTCCTGAGGAGGTCATGGAGTCAGAAGCAGTGGGGGAATTCAAGAATGCATGGGACAGACATAAGGCAATTCTGGTGGGGGGGTAGGAAGAAGTAGGCTGCTGGTTAACTAGCATCTGCAGCTTATCCATTAGGTAGGGAAATGGGCAGACTAGGTGGGCCAAGCGGTCCTTATCTGCCATCAAATTCTATGTTTCTATGTCCTAACCCCACTCTGTATACTACACTTTCAATACTTATTAAACCAGTGGGTAGCTGTACCAGTTAAATTTGTTTTCTAGCATCACTACTCACTCTCTGCTGATGCTGCTGGAGAATCTTCATGGATGCTCTTTCATTCATAACTCTAAAATAGTCAGTGACCACCTAAACAACTGTCATGTTTACATGGAGGTCATCTGCAGTCCAGGACACAGGCAACAGGAGCTATGACACCTGCTTTTTGTTTCATTGCATCAAGTCAGGGCAAGTTCTAGAGCCCCCCCTCAGTATCACTCAGTGACTCAAACAGTGCTGGAGCCAGCCAGGGAATGCTGGGTTTCCATCACTGCTCCTGCGTGGGACACTAGGAGAGGCCCACCACACTGGCCGATTCCAAGTTCCATTCTCATTTGTGCTGGACCCCAGAAAGGGACTGCTGTGCAAGCAGTTGCTGGGTTTTCTGCTCCAGCTTCTGCTGGACAAAATAGGAGGCCCACCATGCCAGAAAATGTTTTTTCTGTTCCTGCTTGACACAAGGAGAGGCCCAATGTGTTGGCGAGAGCTGGGTTTTTCATTTCTGCTTGTGCAGAGCATCAGAAGAGGACTGCTGTGCTGATAGATGCTAGATTTTCTATTCTTATTTCTCCAGGCCACTAGGAAAGGCCCTTTTCAGGGACTGCTAGGAGATCCATGGGGTGTGTTATTTTAACCTATTTTCAGTTGGGAGATTCAAGGCTCACAGGGCTGATTTTCTTTCATAATTTCTTGCACTATTTACACAACAAAACTGCTTCTGGGCCTCACTGCCATGGGAGTCTTATACTGCATGACCATAAGCCAGGAACAGCAGCAGATTTACGCACTAGCGCACGTGCGCGCCACCCCCTTTAATAAGCTGAGCACTCACCACCCCTGTGATTAGCCACAAACTGTTACTTTAAAACTGAAGCAGCTGGCATGTGTCTTCTAATCTTCCCCCATGCAATTCAAAGACAAGCAAGAGACACTTACGCTGGGGAAGACACATACCATCTCTGCATGTTGTAAAACAGTAGGGGTACTAGCAGGGGTCGGCACCAATGACATAGGTCTCAGCTCAAGCTGACTGCACAAAATTTACAAACCGGATGATAGATGGATTGGTCCAGCACTCCACTCATGTGTGTTTCACATGCACACAGTGTGGACACTGGAGGCTGTATCAATCCTGATCTATTCTGCCCTGAGGAATGTTTTCTTTTGTAACTCCTGCCAGAATGCTAGCAATCCTGAGGTGTGTATAACATTGCCTCAGGCACTGCTTGGCCCATACTGCTGCCTTGCTAGCTTGCTTAAGTTTATCCCCCCAGTTCCACTCCATCTAAAATAGTGCCACCGGCCCATTTCCCTAACTGCCTTTGCCTGCTGCTGTTTTCCATTTGCACAGTGTCGTATTGCAAGAGATCATCACCAGAGTGCTGGTACAAGTACAGGTACATTTAGACAATTATTTCAACCTGCTGCTATGTGCTTTAGAAGTTCAGTCTGCTGAGCATGCCTGTGTTATGTCCAGTCTCTCATTTATTTCCTTATTCTTTTCCTCTAACTTGCTTTATGCACATTCAGTTACAGCTCCCAAACCTTGTTTGCCAAAGACGAAGCACCATAACCATCCAGCACAAAACCAAAGGTCTGCCACTTGCTCACTGCTGTTCTATTCCTGCTTCCCACTCTGTTCCTGCCTACATACCCTGGTATATGGCTGGTGTCTGCTTTTGTAATGTACACATAATTGATGTGTTCACCCACGTATTGTATATATGCATTTTTTTTTTTTTTTTAACTTCCTTCATGGTTCATTGCGATCTCACACTATACATGCTACTGGCATGTCTGCAGTTGTTTCCAAAAGTGTTTTCACTTTTTTATTAATCTCTGGTTCTTAGGTGTAGGAAGGCACTACAATATAGTTTCAATAAAACCATTACAGTTATTTATATGGTTCATTTCTTAGTGATCCAAAGGAGAAGAAAATGTTCCACATTTACTACTGTGCAGGGCTCTTGATATCACTTTCTTTTACACTTTGCCTATTCATAGGATATTGTGTTTTTCTATTTTTACTGATTGTTTTAAATGTTTTCATAGCATTGGTGGGAGGTGTATAATTAAGTTTGGTCAGTAATTTAGGTTGTTATGTAAGTATGTAGGGCATCTTAGACTTGTTTCTCCAATTTTCTGCTTTCTTTATTTACCAGGTCTTATGTTGATACTGTAGTCCATAGTTTAAAATGTTTATTGAGTTTTGAGTCTGTGACTTTTCTGTTGAGTCCTGCCATGTGATCTTCTAGTCTGGCATTTAATTCTTTTTCATTTCTCCAATATACTGTACTGTGTGTATCATCACAATTATGACAGGAAACAGGGTAGGGCAGGCACTTTTGCCCACATGCTGTCTTTGGAGTCATGTATGTTATTCTGGAAACCACACTTGAAGAAGGATAGTCATAGGGCAGAAGCAGTGCAGTGGAAGGTAACCAGAATGATCCAGAACCAGTCCAGCAGGTTAAGACTAAAGTGGAGAGATTACTGAATCCCAACATATACAGTACATGCCGGAGGCAAGAAGAGAGGTGGGCATGGCAGGGCTGTACAAATACCTCTACAGCACTAACAGAGCAGAGAGTGGAGAGTTGTTTACTTTGGGTGGGAACATCAGCACAAGTGAGAACTAAATGAAACTGGTGTGTGTGTGTGTGTCGGGGAGGGGGAAGATTGGAGAATCATAAGTCAGTAAGATAGCCTTTGTCTGTGTCTCCTTGTCTTGGCAACCTACCAGTCCATGAGGATACATTTATTCTAGTCACATCTTCATTGGTGGTAGTGCATTGCAGGAAAGTAGGAATCAATTTTACTGCATGTTTAACTTTATTTTATATGCTAATACAGTGCATCATTTGTATTAGAATGGTGCAGAATGGGCTGTGGTTGAGAGGTATGTCTTTATTAAGAAATATTTTGCCTTGTATTTGGAATAGGCTGTGGTTTGATAAAGCATCTTTCACACACAGTATCTTGACTCAAAGTGCTTTACTTACCTTAGCTGAGAGTAGTGCAAACACAGGAGCATCTATCACACAATATTAATGCAAAGATAGCTTCAAACTGTAGTTAATTGAAGCCCTATCTGGCTTCCAAATATAAGGCAAGATGTTTAATAAGAAAGGTATGCCTCTCAGCCCCCTGCCTCATAAATCAGGGACAAAGGACTAAATCAGATGCAAATCTTAGACATTGGTAATATCCACTCAGGAAAGTGGTGGAGTAAGGAAGGGGCTTAGCGTACAAAGCATTTTCTTGAAAGAAGCAGTGGGAGAACAGCTGACAACTTGGCAGAGCTCTGTCAGTACCTGGAGAAGTACAAGAGTACATGCACCTCAGTCACCCTTCACTCACCGACTTCCCCCAGGAATATTACACATACACTGAGAGCTGCACTCAGTAAGTGCCCTTCTTACAGCCCTGATGAGGCTACAGTACTGACTATTGGGCTGGTTACTGTATTACTTACAGTCAAGGGGTATTGCTGGGAGATGCTGGGTTTCTAACCATTATCAGCCCAAGACTGCAGTAACCCAGTGGGCACAGGAGAGAATAATATCTTTTCTGTACAATTCTGCCCTCATTCTAAAATATACCCCTTTTGCAATTATTTTCTTTTTTCTCCCTTATTTTTATTATAGTGCTTATTGAATTCCTTAGTTTGCTTCCCCCTCCAGTTATTGCTGCAAGGCAATCAGGGTGTGTTTGGGACTTTGAGTATGTTTTTAGCATTATAGCCTCGGGGGAGTACAGTGGGCATGAAACCTATTTTTTTACCTGTGACAATGAGATATGTCAATAGGCAAGTCTTCTCTGCTGTATAACTTCTCTGTGACATGATCACACACAAAAAACTGGACTTGGACAGTTTGGGGCTGGTCTACAAGAGGAAGTGTCTCATGTGTAGGTTTCACTGTGAGATGAACCACTAACTATGATGTGATGCGTCAGAGAACTAAGAGTAAGAATAACCTGTGATGAGCTGTGATTAGAAAGTGCTTTTCAATTGAAATTCAGATACCTGTACATTCTGTCTGCATGTGCAAAATGAATGTTTTAAACATGAGGCTCAGTCCCCTCACATGTACAGACCTTAAAATATACATGCTACGGCCTGTGATAGCAGTTGCTTTTTAAGTTTTCAGGACAGCCCAAAACAACTTGAATTGTGGGTCATTTTCTACTGACAAGATGGATTTTCTTTTCTTTTTTAACATCAAATAAACTTTATTAAAATTTTGAGAACCAACTATACAAAATAAAATGCAAAACACAACGGTGCCAAAATAAACCAGAAAAAAGAAAAAAAAAATTCCCCAAAACAATACCCCCATAGACCCTACCCACTCTGAGCATCGGAGCAAAATACTGCTAGAAAATAAAAGAGAGGCAATGAGGGAGTAAAATCCCATAAAACCATAACAATATGGAACAATAATACAATAAGAGGGCAGCTACTGTACGTGAAGTAATAGATTCCACAATAAAAGTAGAATACACAAAAAATAATGAGGGGGTAGGCTTGGACTCTTGCACTTAACAACAGAAGGGTTTATAAAGGATCTCAAATCTGATGACAAGAGGACAAATGATCAGCCATGCTGGCTATCATTTTTACACCTGCAGTGGGCGGAGACCTGCAGACATTTTGCATCAGAAAAGGACCTATGTAATGTTTTCCGACTGCACAACATGATGAAGTGTTAAAATAGTTTCTTCCATGGAGAGCCCAAATACTATGCTGGCTGTAGTTGAAGAGCCCTATTTTTCTTGCCACTTGATGTCTTGAGAGGTCCCCTCCCCTGGAGAGTATGTTTAACCCGTCCCAGCTCTGCCCCACATGGAGTTTACTGCAGTTGTAAACACAAAATCTCCCACTGTGCACTGTACACCCCAACCCCCACCGGTCCCAATTTATGTGCCTGACTGGAGCAGACTGAGCTGCAGAGATCTCCTTTAGTTTATACTGTAAGCTTTCTCTTCAGTTTCATCCCCCATATTTTTATGTCTGCAGGGGCGGAGCCTGCAGATATTTTGCTTAAGAAAAGCACTCACCAGATGCGGAACTGAGTGAACAACAGCAATAAAGCTGAGGTGTGATACCTCCACCAGTTGAAGCCCTCCACCATATCCCCACTGCATACATCTTCTCCACCACACCACTGCACTATTTTGGGGATGGGGTTGAGGGTGGACTCCCAATTTTTTTTGCCTGCCCATACCAAACCTCCCTGAGCTCAAGAGAGGCCTGTGGAAATGAGCTTGGGCTCATCGTGCAGTTCTCCGTCAAAAATTCTAAAAATAATCATGCCAAATGGAGGAAGAACTGTGATCACCTTTAACACTGTAACGCTGCAGTGGCAGACAGGACGTCGGGCTCATCTCATCGACTGTATCCAGTCTCAAGCGCTGACATCTATTTCAGTTCAATAGCTGGACTGGTTACCTGCTGTGCAAACCGGGCTTGTCCAGCTAGGACTTTCACAATGGTGCTGGCTCATTTCCACAACCCCCGTGCGAAGTAATGCTCCCCTTTAGCCTCATCAGCCACAGTTTAACGTGACTACATGGACTGCACCTTCGAGCCAGGGGTGAGGAGGAATGGAAAAAGTGTTGAAATCAGTTACCATGTCCCTTATTTAAGTTTCAAATGGCAACAAGCACAGAATTATTAATACTGTTTCAGTGCATTTCAGTCTCCGCTACCTCAAGGAAATTTTTTTCCAGTCATCACTTTTTTTTGTTTTAATCCTGCCCAACTCAAGTACTATAAAGCACAAGACAAATTACTATTTAAAATGTTTCACCTAAAGGTGAAAAGGGTGCTGCCTGCTCTGGTTCCTATTTGTCAGCCACCGACTAGTGGGACATAGTGTTAATATATACCCAGCTATACACAATAAATCACAAAGAAAGGCTCAATAGCTCACAGTTTACTTTTTCTCTTAAACCATTTACTCTACTGCTACTGGTAAGACCCTATCTGTAATTTACAACCGTGATAAGAGGCCCTATATGACCCCAGCTCAAACACTGCCCAATGACCATTAATCCCAGTATCTCTCCAGTAACTGGGCGCCACAGCTGGGAGAAGCAAAACAGCACCATGTTATTATAAAAGAAGAATTAAGGTCTGTAAGTTAAGTCCATTAAAGAAGACTTAAACTGCAGCAGTTCTACAATTAGTGAGTCTGCATGGGAGCCAGATATGATGTCAAGAGTGTCCTGCTGTCAGTAGTGCAATTCGATAGTACTGACTGTTTCCATATGCTGTACATGCAGCATGACAAGAGAGCACAGTGTTTTGCATGAACTTCCACTCATCCAGTCTGTTATAAACTGCATACACCATGCTTTCACGTAAAAGTAATTATTTACAACATAATAAAAATATGTACAGAACAATAAAATAATGGAAAGACTATAGTGGCAATCTACAGACTGCACAGTGGGACTGAAACACTTTTGGAAGTTCGTGACTCGCTCCACCACAATTACAGGACAACATACCATACCTCAGTAGTGCATTCCCAAAGTAGGCTGCAGAATTTGGTAAATGCACATATTTAGAAGGATACTATATATAGAATGATGACATGATACAGTTGTGTGTACATGTGGGGAGAAGGGGTCTGAGAGCCTCAAAATAATAGCTGTTGCAACCAGCTGCGGATTGACTTCTATTCTCTCCCACATTGTAGAAGAGATATTCTTTACCTGACCTGGCTTCTATACTACCATACACTGCTGTACTCACATTGGGTACCAACTGCCTCTTTCTCATGGGTTTGCTCTTTCAATTAAAGCTATCTGTATGCTTACTATCACCCTTCACCCTGCTGTTTGGCCTTGGAGAAGAGTTCAAGAAACTGACCATGCCTCAGGGGCAAAATTCAGCCATTCCAACTACTTCTTAGTGCTATAAAAAAGATGATCCTGCTGCTACTCATCTGTGCAGGTAACATTGAATTAAACCCCAGGGCCCCCCTCTCCATTCCTGCCCCAGCTGACCTACCTTTACTAAAAGGGTTATCATTTGTGCATTTGAATGCCTGCAGTCTTCTGAAAAATCTTGATGCTATTAAAACTTGGACCCTCCACTGCTCTCTTGATGTTCTTGTAACCTCCAGATCTTGGCTAAGACCAACCACCCTGGACTATGAGGTTAACATTCCTTTGTACAACTTGTTTCATACCGATAGGAAATCCGGGGGAGGGGGAGTAGCCATCTATGTTCGGGACAACATTACAGCAACTATGGTGGACACGACTACAGTCTCTGAGGAGTTTGAGTGCCTCAAGCTAAGAATTCAACCAGCCAAATCAACCTCTATCTGCATTAGTGGGTGCTATAGGCCCCCTCAGCTGGCCTTTCTCTGCTCAAACACCTAAGTGACATACTAGCTACCACCTCATCAGAAGTATCCATAATTGGTGACCTCAACCTTGATTGGCTTTCTCCAGTCTCCTTACCAATGAAAGATGTGATGCCCATGGACTTACCCAGATCATTAATGAAGCTTCCCACCCAAACACCAAAAACCCAGAGCGTAGCTCCCTTCCTTGACCTAATCCTTGTAAGCAAGCCTCACTTCTTCTCCCACTCAGGTATATTCTTTAACAACATCAGCTACCACTGTGCCATTGCATTCATAAGGTCGGAGTAACTCCAAACCTCCTCTTCCTCTAAATACATCCATAAGAGATGTAAATAGAACTTCAGCCCAGATGCTTTTCTCTGTGCCCTCCAGTATGCTAACTGGCAGAAATTTTACCTCGCATCTTCTGTGGAAGAGGCACATGAGGGGCCTCTGGTGTCTTGGCAGATTCTGTAAGCAACCACGTGGCCACCTTTTGTGTCCTAAATTTTCGCTGTCATAAACCCCCTCCTTCTGTGTTTCAGACTAGATCATTTAAAAGGATAGATTATTCCCTGTTATATTCTTCTTTGAGGTCAATTGATTGGTCATTTCTTGAATGTATTCCAGATGTGGACACGGCACTAGATTTTTTTTGCAGCCAACTTCTTCCCATTCAGGAATCCCTTTTCCCTTCGCAAACCATTTGGTGTAGAGGTTCTCCTACTGGATGGTTTGGTCCCAGCGTTAAGAAATTAATTAAGGAGTGGGATAGTGCTTGGACTAAATTTAAATTATCTCCCAGTAGAGTTTCAATGGATCTCTACCGTGGACTTTGGAATTTAGTCTCTCAAACTGTTAGAAATGCTAAACAAGCTTATTCCAGGGATCGCTTTGAAGATAGCTGGGCAGATCCAAAGAAGTTTTGGAATAATGTAAATTCTTTACTTTCTCCTCAATCAAAATCTGACATCCAGAAATTAAATGTTGACAACAAAGAAATTGGTGACTTGTCCGAAATTGTTGAATTCTAAATTTTCAGATCTTTCTAAGTTTAGATCTTTTTTTCCTCAGGCTGGTAATACTAAATCCTTTTCCTTTGTTCCTTTGGTAGATGGACCCAGGTTTGTGTTTAAAGAAGTAACATCAAATTAAGTTTTTCATCTTCTGCAATCTCTCCCAAATAAAGGGACTAACTGTGGGGAAGGGTTGGATGCCCACTTCTTAAAATTGGCTATCCCCTTTATTACAGATCCCCTTTGTTATATTTTTAATATGTCATTGGCTACAGGTGTTTTTCCCCTGTCCTGGAAGAAAGCTAAGGTGGTTCCAGCTCCCAAAAAGAGCTGTGCTACTTCCATGGATGATTATAGGCCAATATCAATACTGAATCCCCTTAGCAAACTACTTGAGCGTTTAGTGGCTAAGCAAATTGATGCCTATTTGTTTGCCTATGATTTGTTTTCAAGGCAACAACATGGATTCCGTAAGCACTTGGTAGGGGCACGGCCTTGGTTGGGTTCACGAACACCATCCTACATGGGTTTGAGAAGGATTTGATGACCGTTGGAAGTGTTCGTAGACCTAACCAAGGCTTTTGATTTGATCGATCACAGTTTGGCTTGCACAAAATTGAAAGATCTGGGGTTTTCTGATGTCGCTGTTTCTTGGTTCTATGATTATCTGAGTAACAGGTGTCAATTTGTTCAAGTAGGTTCTGTGGTTTCTGATGTCTTGCCAATTAGTTGTGGTGTGCCTCAGGGGTCCATTTTGGGACCCCTGTTATTTTCTATTTTTATTAATCAGCTTCCTGGAGTTTGTAAGTTTAGTGAATCAGTGCTTTATGCAGATGATCTTGTAATTTGTGCTCAGTCAGATTCTGTGTCTGAATTTTCTTGTTCCCTAGAAAAGGATTTTGGTGCTGTCTGTTCTTGGCTTACTTTAAATGCTATGGTTTTGAACTCAGCTAAAACAAAAGTTATGTTATTTGGCATGCAATTTATGTTGGTGGACACCCCAGAACCAAGGAGATCTGATTTTCGGGGTGGTCTGCTTGAACAAGTGTCTCAATTTAAGTATTTGGGCACACTATTGGATCCCAGTTTGACCTTTTCACTTCAGATTCAGCCAATGGTTAAGAAAGTAAATAAAAGAATAGGGGTGTTATATAAAGTCAAGTCATTCGTCTCACAAGCAACTAGATTAGCAATTGCTATTGGTTCTCTTCTTCCATATTTTGATTACAGTTCTTGTTTATATCATAACATAGGTACAAAAGAAATGCGGGCACTAACTGTGGCCTATAATAATATTTGTACATTTGTTTTAGGAGCCCCCAATATGAAACATCGGTGTAATCTTTATTCATGGTTGGGGTGGTTTTCCGCTAGTTGCAGAATAGAATATTTTGATGGCTGTCTGATGTATAAATGTTTTTACTTTGGCTCCCTTTTTTTCTCTTTCTGATCTTGTTGTAATGAGAGAATTGCTTCCCAGCCTGAGGTCGGCTGATGGACCCCTATATTTTGTCCCCAGGTCTCGGCTTAGATTAAGCACTAGAGCTTTTTCAATAGCAGCACCCTTGTATTGGAATTCACTCCCACTTGATGTTAGGATTGCTCCCTCTGTTTTAACTTTTAAACAATGGTTAAAAATTATTTATTACATAAATCTGTCTGTAACTGCAATTTGTAATTTGTATTTTTTGGTTTTATATTGCTGCTGATTGTATTTGTGTATTTTTGTATTTTTTTTTATCTGGGTCGGGCCTGAAAAGGGACCTTTGGTCCAGTGCCTTTACCTAGTTACCAAAGAATAAATGAAAATTAAAAATTAAAAAAATGTAATACTCACTGGAACCCAAGATCTCCATGCTCCAGTTACCAAAAGCAGAACCAAAAAAAAAATCCTGTCCCTGGTTCACGGATAACCTAAAGACTGCCTTATGGCATAGGGATGCTCTTTGGAAAAGAGCCAGGAAGTCTGAATTGGCCACAGACTGGTCTGCTTTCTGAACCACAAGAAATTTCTGCATGAAAACTATCGGAGCTGCGAAGTCTAGTTATTTCTGTTATGAGCTTAATGTATCCACTAACTCTGCTACTAAGTTTTGAAAAACTTTAAGGGAGGTAGAAGGCCATAACAGCACTGGCACGCTTCCCCACAAAATTTTGACTGGTGGTACCCACACTGCAGATAAAAATGAGATCCTTGACCTCCTTAACAATCACTTTGCCACAGCGGGGATGGCTTTTGATACCTCCCCAGCAAATGCCATCAGGGCGCAGTTCCTTAGTCAGTCATCTGATTGCCATGATCCAGAATCTATTGACCCGTACCACTCTTTCTCCTTCTGTCCAGTCACTGACAAGCAGGTTGAGGATCTCCTTCTTCAACTTGATACTAGGAAAAGTGTGGGCATGGATATGACTGAGCCTTTCTTCCTAAAGTTGGCCTACTATATTTTGGCTCCTTCTATTACCCACCTTTTCAATTTGTATCTCAATCAGGGCTCCCTCCCCAAGGTCTGGATGATGGCCCATGTCATCTCTCTATTCAAAATCAGGGGATCCCTGCAACCTAAATAATTACTGCCCAATCTTCTTGCTCCCTGCCTTGTCAAAACTATTGGAGGAGGTAGTAAATGAACAGCTCAGATCTCATCTGGAATGTTTTGATCTACTAAACCTGATCTTGCAAATGTTGTCATTTGCACTGCATATCAATGTAGCTGCCATGTATACCCAGATTTTTTTGTTGCTTGCTGTGTTGCATTCTGTATTTATACTGTACATATCATTGAATATAATGTAGCCAATTTTCTGTAGTTATTTTTGGAAATGCCTGTACTTTGAATTTGTATGCATTCCTCCCATCCCCTACGCCCCCAGGACGCATCTGGAATCAAGCGGTAGTCTGTTCAGCATGCCTTCCTGGTAAAACTTTTAAATAAATAAATAAATTCAATCCAGTTTCCAACCCATGCATAGTACCTCCACTGCCCTTGCTAAGGTTATAAATGACTAGCAGTCTGCACTTGGTAACAAACAATACATATGCGCCTTGTTTCTGGACCTTAGCAAGGCTTTCAACACAGTGGACCATGATTTATTCCTGGTGATCCTGAAGAAAGTTGGGGTGGAAAACCTGGCCCTAAGTTGGTTTGCAAACTATCTTGTGGACAGAGAGCAGTAGGTCAAGGCTGAAGGAGACCTATTGCCAAAACAAATACTCCTTAGAGGTGTCCCCAAGGATCCATACTTGGTCCACTTCTCTTTGCCATTTATATTAGTCAAATTGACACTGGCCTAAAGTCATCTAGTATCCAACTCTTTGCTGATGATACAGTTCTATACATTGACAGATCAACTCGAGATCAAGCCATTTTGGGCCTTCAGAATGATTTTGACATCCTCCAAAAAAATCTACTCAACTTGAAACTCCTGCTCAATGCCAAAAAAACTAAGGCCGTGATTTTCTCTCCACTGACCCATCATCTCAAAAAAAAAATCCAGATAAGGTTCCTCACATAAGCACCCTTTTGGGAGAAGCCCTGGAGTTCCTGGAAAAATTCAAATACCTGGGGGTCTGGATTGACTAAAAATTGTCCTTCACTGATCACATTGATGAACTCACTAAGAAACTGCATCAAAGGCTCAGTATTTTCTTCAGGATCAAGCACTCACTAACACAGGAGGCTAGAAAACTCCTAGTCCAAGCTACCTTCTTGCCTCTTCTAGACTATGCGGACTTCCTAAATGACCATAGTGCTAGTACAGCTCTGTCCAAGCTTGATACCCTATACCACAGAGCCCTTAGGTTAATTTTGGATGCTCCTTATGACACGCACCACTGCATCCTCTATTCTTCCGTAGGCTGGACCTCCCTTAACTTCAGAAAACAAAAGAATGCTATTCTATGGACATACAAGGCAATCACTCATAAATTACCTCAGTACCTCACAAGCTGTCTAACTCCTTGCATCCCTATTGCCTATTCTCTCAGAAGTCTTACCATCTTATCTCTGTCTATCCCTAAAGTTAAAACGTGCTTTGGTAGACCCTCAATAAACTTCACTCTTCCTATGCTCTGGAATAAGATCCAGAAAACCTTAAGGCTTGCTACCCCGGTCACGTTCTCCCTCTTCAAATCCTTGTTCCTGAGGACCTTCTCCAAGGTCTGTCATTGTTTCAAGTCAAGGTCTGAACATCACAATTTGTTACTGCTTTACAATTTGGACTTAAACCTCAACCATTGCCTGAGGCATCATTTGAGTCCTCCCTTCTCTCATTGTCCAAATCAAGGTCCCAACATCTAGATCTATCCTTGCTTCAAATATTGAACTTAAACCCCAACCATTGCTTGTGGCATCTGTCGTGTTCTCCCTTCGAACAGTCCTTCCTCCCTAGGCCAACCATCTCCTATCTTGACTGACCTTCCCTCCCCACTCCCTATACCCCTCCCCTTCCCACCCCACTTGCCAGGCCATGCCTACAGTACTTGTCAAAGGACTCTTACATCTCAATCTTCTTCGCACTTTGACACCAGAGGAACTGCCACTCCTGCTCACTATGACTCCCTCAAATGATGTTTACTGTATAAACTTTAGCTCATTACCTTACATCCATATATCTGTATCCATGCAATTGTATTTAAATGGCACTACTTTCTGTTGAACCTATTGCTATGTTCTGGTGCAAGTATCTTGTAACATGCAATGGTTATATGTTATTACATTGTTATTATTACTATGTACATTCACTCAACCTGTGATGTCTCAACCCTGTTGGCAATTGTTTTGCCCCAGGTCCATCTTGTAAATGAGCTTGTCTCAATGATGTTATGCCTGGCAAAATAAAGATTTTGATTGATTGATTGATATGCAAGCTAAACTCAACCACCAATTACTGGGGCAGGGGTGACCAACAGAGTTGGACTGGCCCATCTGGATACCTGGAAATTTCCAGGTGCCCCATCTGTTGGATACCTGGATACCATCTAAATTCGGAGAATCATTGCATTTTTCATCTAGCTTCTGATTAAACTGGTTATTTGGGGTACTGTAAGTAAATATAAGGTCCAAACATAAAGCTAGTAGATCAGATGTACATGGAATACTGATATGAGTGTGTCACCCTGTGCCCTCCTCTACTGATTTTCCAGGTGGGCCTGACCGAAGATAAACATCAGACAGCTGCGATCATGCCCTACTCTGGAGCACTACTGTAATAACTCAGCTTAGCTCTGAACAGAACATCTGAGCCTGGGGTGGGGGTGGGGGGGGATGGGGTGGCTGAAGGCAACATCGGAGGGCTGCCATCATGCAGTACTGTAATATTTCTTTTTAAAAGTTTACTTTGTTAATTAAAATGAAAAACTAATTGCAGCGAACAATGGGTTTGAAACAAAAGTTTATCACCAAATGATAGTCAGGTACAGTATAATAGTGTAACCTTCAAAACAAAAAGGCAACCCAGAAGGAATATTACTGCATCTGTATTATGGATTACTGAATGAAAAAAGAAAATAGTAATAAGCAAAACATCTCACTATTAGCAGATGATACATTTTTATGTCCCATTAATTGCTGAAAATAAAATATTTGTTTTGAATAATATGCTGTTTGCATAGCACCAGGAGTCCAAGATCTCTAATGCTATGTACTGCATATGGGAAAACTGGGGAGAGGTACGGGACTGAGATAGCCTGCTGTTTTGCAACTACTAACACCAAGAATCCATAAATCTGGAGTTAGGAGGGGGTCCAATTACATCATCGCAATGCAAGAGCATGTTGTTGGCACTTACCAGTCTCTGTTATGCACGCTCTGCTAAAGCTAAATCAGATCAAAGTATGTGCACAATCCACTTTTCCAGGTTCAGAGTTCCTTTTTGTTAATTTTGTTTAAAGTTTTTTAAGCTCCCCCATACACCTAAATCATTTTTAAATCAAACGTAACTGACAAAAGTTAAAAAGTAGACAGATTTATTAAAACAAAGTTTGCATTGTTTTATGTAATTTGGTATAATCTGATGTAGAGGCAATAGCTAGGCTGGGGGCCAGGGCGGCGCATGCACAGCTCTCTTAGTATTTTGAGAAGGTTTGGTTATCAAATTAAAAAATAGGTTTTATTGAAGTCTACGAGCCGCAGCACTACCAACAGAATGCCAAACGGTTTCAAGCTCCACTCTTGCTCTTCATAACGGGCCTTGATGAAGAGCATGAGTGGACTCGAAAGCCTCTGGCGTTCTGCTGGTACAGTACTGCAGCGTGTAGTATTAAATAAAATGTATTTATTTTGAATCAGATGGGCAAGTGTTTTTTTTTTTTTTAGATCACTGAAGTGTGCCTTAGCACCAACTCTGATATAGGTCTGGAGTGTGGCTTTGTTTCTAGTAGTCGCCTTCATTTTGGCTATTATTAATTGAAAGATGTCAATGGCGGGTCAAAATAGTGGGTCTCTGAAATGCAAGTTGCCTATAAAATATCACATGGCAGGGTAATGAAAAAATGAAGTGGATGGTGTAAGGTGAAAAAAGAAGACAATGGGACCCCCTCTCCCCTTCCTGTCTTACTGTAGTCTTGCATTTTTGAGATGCATTATTCAGTTTCCTTATAACAGGGCACTTGTTGGATTGATGTTTTAGGCTGTGAGTTTGCACATAAAATATAAACTACCAAAATTAAAAACATTACAAATGTCTGCTGCAGCCCTGTGTAAGGTAGAGAGCCTGAGTTGGAAACTTTAGTTTAAAAAAAGAAATGGATGTTTTGTTAAGAAAAATAAAGCTGCAAGGACTTACTGATAATTGTATCTGGGGAGGGGAGGGGGGGTTGCAGCTCTATGCTTTCTGCAAATCTGGTGTTTATAAAAATATACTCTCTAATTCAATTTTTCTCCCTTTTTCCATGTATTAGTTAAAATATTATTCCTGCTGTTTTAACCACAGGTTTAAATTTACCCAGATTGCACTGGTTAAAATTATTTATATATTTTTTTCCATCCTCAATCACTTCCAAATTCAGTTTATCCCAGCTATATCTATTTTTTAAATAGAGGATAATGCCTGATGTACAGGTGATGACCATGCTGTAATCACTTCGAGTGGTTGCTAGGGCATCAGTAAACCTCGAGAGTGTAGCTAGAGAGGTTTACCATTGCCCTAGCAACCATGAGAGATGATTACACCATGGTCATCACCTGTACATCAGGCATTGTCATTTATAGTGTATGGGACTCGACATAAGAAGTTACACCCCCCCCCAAACACAGGTAACAGCCTTACCTTATTAATGAATCTGCACTACAGCCACATAATTGTGTAGGAAAACTATTTATTAGGATACACGGACTGAACGACAGCGGGCTGAAATAGTACCAGAATTAAAATCTCTATCAGACATAGTGATTGCTAGATTCAGTAACAGTAAACTGAGACAACTGGAATGTTATTTGAATACTGTACTGAGACTAACAATCACATTCTGGGTGTGTAGAATTAAGCAATAAGCCACAAGGGGGTGAGGGTTATTAAAGCATTATACCCACTCCGTGGAGGGGTATATTGCGATTATACAAAGGCCCTGTTTGTTTCTGTACAAAAAAAAATATTTACAATGCCCGTTAGTTTTTTAAAGTTGCTGCTCGTTTGTTTTTTTACTGCGGATGCACTGGTTGGATTTTTTTGTGAGTTCTGCGCATGTGCCGGAAGATCGCTGATTGCCACCGCTACCCTTACGATTTTTTTTTCAGCTTATTTGCTGTCGAGAGCATTAACTGGATTTTCTTTTCTTTTTTTCTTTCCGGTGTGTCGCTTTTCTGGAATGGTGCAGCACTTTTTGTGAAGTTCTGAGGGTAGTGGCGGAGTATGGGATGTTGGGTTAATGACTAGGTAATCTTGCCATACATCCATGTGCTTGGCAGTGGTGTGTTTGCGAGGAATGGAGGGATTTGCCAGGGAGTTCTTGATGCGGCTGAGTGGTGGCTGGCACCTTTTCCAGTGGGTACTCTGGAGGGTTTACAACCAACCAATCAATCAATATCTTTATTTATCCAGGTGGGCACCATTGAGCAAGCTCATTTTCAAGGTGGACCTGCGGTCCTACAGTAATAATACAGAAAGACAAGTTACAAAAGTACAAACAGTAAAAATAGCTGCTATTATAGTAAAAATGCACATTTACAGGTAATATACATTGAATATAGAACTACAAGGAGTCATGGATAATGAACTTGTGCTGGATCCAAGCCCAAAAACTGTGCATTTTGTAGTGGGAAATGTTAGGGAGAGGGTAGGCATACCATATAAAAGATATCAAGTGCATAATGTAGGGAGAGGTGGGGAATAGGGGTGCAAGCGAAGAGGACCCAATTGTTAGACCAGAGTGAGGGATTGGGAGGGCAGAGGACCGTACGAAAGGTGACAAAGCAATTTTTGCCCCAAAACACGGCAACATATGGAGGAGAAAAGCTGCCATTGTACTAAGTGCAAGAGGTGGAATATAGTAGCAGGGGCATAACAGCCAAGTCCTGGAGGTTGGGGCAGGGGGAGGTGTTGGATGGACGAGAGACCGAATATTTTGGGGGGCGAAAGACGATAATTATCTCCAAGTGTGGTAGCATGTGCTAGAATCAGGCTGCAGCTGTTCAGAGCATCAAAGAATAAGATATGGGAGTTCAGCAATAAATCCTGTGGATCTGTTGGTGGATATGCTAGAGGTAGAGGCACACATTTCAGCTGGGGGGGCCACCATTTGCGGGCCGCCGTTTGAGAGAGGGAATTTACTTAGCGTCTAGTAAAGCAGTTGCAAATTTCCATAATGCCATCATGGTAAAGTCTTTTGAACAAAAGGGTACTTACTGGGGTATTCAGCTTAAGTATTTTTGGGGTTTTATTCCATATTGATGGGAGTGAGAATCCAAGGGCGGCTCTCCTGACTCATGTGAGTGCCCTGGGTATATTTAGCAGGAGTTGTGAGCAGCTTCTAAGGGAATAATTCCTGGGCACAATCGGAGACAGAAAGTCGACGATGTATTGAGGATTTGCCACTGAGGCTCTAAGTGTCCAGAGCACTGCATTAAAGTTGCGCCTATAGTGAAGTGAGGTCCAGCCCGTGGCAGCATATAGTGCGCAATGATGGGTAGAGAAGGGGAGGTCATTGCTGAAGCCTATAGCTCTGTGGTAGAGCGTATTCAATTTTCCAAGATAGGAAGCCGCACAGCTACTGTATATGAAGTCTGCATAGTCAATTAAGGACAGGAACGTGGGTTGGACTAGTTGTATCTTTGCGTCTGCTGTAAGAAGTCTTTTTATCCTGTAAAAAAGGCCAAGTCTTTGCCTTAAGTTTTTCAGCAAGTCTTCCAGGTGGTCAGTGAAGGAGAGTTTATAGTCAATCCAGACCTCAAGATATCTGAATTTCGGAACGTACTGTAAGCACTCTTCCAGCATCGTGGTTATTGGGGGGAAGGAGTCAGTAGTGCTTGTGTAGTTTGTGGGGGAAAATAACATGGCTTTAGTTTTCTTAGTGTTTAATAGCAGTTTTTTATTGATTAGTTGGAGTTTCAGGAGGTTGAACTCTTTTTGTAGGTCAGTACAAGCTTCTTTTGGTGTGGGATGACTCAGGTACAGCACTGTGTCATCCACGAATAAATGAATACCTGCATCCTTGATTCCCTCATCAATGTTGTTGATATACACTGCAAAGAGGAGGGGACCTAATATGGATCCCTGAGGGACACCTCTTTGTAAGAGTTTTAGGGCAGATAGTTCGCCATCCGCTTTCACCTGCTGGTATCTGTCTGTCAGATATTCAGAGAACCAGTTTAGAGAAGTAGCATCCAGTCCTAGTGTTTTTAGCGAGTCAAGGAGCAGGTCATGGTCGACTGTGTCGAATGCTTTGCTGAGGTCAAGAAACACAGCACATACTGACTTTTTATGCTCCAACTCCAGTTGCCAGTCATTGGTTACTTTAGCTAATGCCGAGACTGTACTGTGGTTGGCTCTGAATCTGGATTGAAGGGGGTTTAGTAATTTTTCTCTGTCGATGAAGGATCTTAGTTGGCTATTTACTATTTTTTCCAGTAGCTACGAGAGTGTGGGTAGGAGATAAATTGGCCTATAGTTACTAAGGTCGCAAGGGTCTCCAGATTTAAATAGCGGGATAACGTGTGCGATCTTCCATATTTGAGGGAGGGTACCTTGTGTTAGGGACAGGTTGAATAAATGAGTACTAGGCACTGCTAATAGGTGGCATGCTATCTTTAGGAAGTATGGTTCAAGTGCATGTGCGCCTGCACTTTTCTTAGTATCCAGGTGGAGAATCAAGTCTTCCACTTCCTTGAGGGAAACCAATGAGAATGAGAAATGTTGACTAAAGGAGCCAACATTTGGTGGGGTCATGCCAAGTTGGGTGCGCAGGCTACATGCAGGTGAGTTATCGAAGGTTAAGCCTGCTGTGGCGAAGTGCCTGTTGAATGCCTGCAGTATCTCTTTTTTGTCATTGATTACTGTATTGTCATAGGTAATTTTTGTAGGGAGCATATTTTGTGACGTGGCTCCCGCTAGTTCTTTGATTGTGGCCCAGAATTTGGAGGGACAATTGGCTGCAGTATCTAGTTATTACAATGCTGAAAATGTGCCAACCAGCCAATCAAAATGCAGGATTCTGTTGGTTTATTTGTGCCCGTTGTATAATAGGGGATTTACCATGGCTGGAGTGGTTTGCGCCGAGTGGGTAAATCCTCACCAGCTGTGGTAAATCTCCTGATAACCCACATCCTCAGAGTGACTTATTGCGATTATACCAAGGTTCATTTTTTTTACTATAATAAAATACAAATATTTAAGAGGTTGCTTTGTTTTTCGTAAACCCACTGTTTTTTGCTCCATTTTGTAAACCCACTGCTATGACATAGATGAAATAGGTTTATAAGGTTCTGACATCACAACAGTTTGATTACAAGGTTGTAATCTGCTTGATTTCACTGGGTAATAAGGGCTCCCCACACATTATAACATTGTAATAACTGGGGAACATTTTTTCTCATAGGAGAAGCGGGTTATAATTCGCTGTTATAACCCGCAGGTTATAACGGCGAACACGTGTTCACGTCTCCTCATACCCACTTGAGCTCACACACTGACTGCTAGGCTCTTACACTTTTAAACAGGCTGCCAAAATGCCACCATTGCAAACACATCTAGAAATAAAAGCCACAAAAAAAAGTCTCTAACCTTTCGGACCAGAATGAGAAAATGTTAAACTTTTTTGACCATCTCAGACCCAGCTTCTCCTAAGCTCCAGTAGAACTCAATCATTCACCCTACTGTAGTCTCCTTCACTTCCCAGCATTTCCTGGACTCGGACCACAGAAACCATTCAGCCCAAAAAAGAAAAAAAAAATGCTCTCAAATCTGTTTGCTATACATTTTTTTTCCCCAAGTTCGATTCCTAGTTGTCAAGGCGATATGCAAATGAGCATCAGAGTTAGGGGAACTTGGCACCTCATTTGCATATCGCTGTGACAACTGCTATGAGGTAAAAATACTTGCCAACGAAGTTTTAAAACTGTTTTTCACAACACTTTAACCCCCACACACACACACACAACAACAAGTATTTTCTATTGTTCTGTACACTATTTTAGTACAAAAAAAAAGCAGACACAAAATTTTCACAAAAAAAACATTTATTTTACTAAATTTGGTGGGAGAAAAAATGTCCCCCAGCAATTACATAAAACAACACATGGAGGGAGTGCATAACTCGAATTTAATGCACACCCTCGGTGTGAGATGCTAAACCCCTCGGGCTTCGGGTGTGCATTAAATTCTCGTTATGCACCCCACCCCCAAGTATTATTGTATATAATATGAGTCTTTACAATCTCTAGTATTGTGCACGTCCAGCCCCATTTTACTTTATTTTATAGCAGCAGGAGACTGAATCCTCCCATAGGAAAACATCGTCACATGAGTAAACCAGAATATTATAAAACATTGCTCTAAGGGAGGTCCTGCTTTTCTGAACAATGTTGAGGAATACTTCTTAAGTATACAGTAGTAACTTTGTGAAAGTAGAAGAGGTAAATTTGATATAATGTGCATTTGGATCCAGCAAAAGTTGAGCAGGTGGACTTTTTTTTTCTTCAACTGTGCCCAGTTCAAACAACATGCTGAAAATACTTTTGAAGCAAGAGCTTCAGCTCCATCGGGCACAAACCTCTAAACATTTCAAACTCCAGAGGATGTCTCCATTGTAAGCTCATCTGCTGATTTGGAATCTGCAGCTGCCTCTCCATCCCAGAACGGGGATGAAGCCACAAATACACAGCCAAAATCTGCTGCAGAAGGTATTCTTCTTTTGGGACTGCCCGGTTCTTACATTTAATCCTTAAATTTGGCAGATTCTGTCCCTTCTGTTAATTGCCAAGAATAATTCAAGCTGCAGTATGAAAAGAATATAAAAAGGGTGAAAAAGTGGGAGCCCAATTGAAACAGACAACAGCTGTGCTATAACAAATACCTTATTCACACGCATTTGATAAGGTGAAGCTGCTGGCTGTTTTGATATTACTGTCTCTCTCACACCCCGTTTTGTGCACTCTGCCCAATTTATCAGTGAGAAGTCAAGTGTACCAACCACTGTAGCATGACTCTGCTCTGTCGAGGGGGAAAGGAATCCAAGATCCACAACTCAGCCAGGGACAGGACAGAAATGCAAGAAAAAAGAAGAAATTACCGCACATGCGATGTATGTCTGTATGTGGAGGCCAAATCTCACAGGAATCTGATGCTAAAAGTTAACTTGTTCCCCTTCCGAGCCCCCGCCCCGCCCCCATCCCTGTTTATTCTGTTAGCATCAATCACATTAAAGTGCACTCCATCAAGGAGCCAAGTAAACCATCCTGAAAGGGTTAAACAACCTACAGGATCTCTCCATCTGTTCAGGGCAACCCCATCACCTGCCAATGGAGACCCAAGCAGAGATACTCCCTACTATTACCTGTTCACAGCAGCAGCACAATCCTTCACATATGACTTGCGCATGGGATGCAAAGGGCTGGATTCAAGTTTCTCACTGAAGAGTCATTTTATAAACAGACAACACCTGTATTACTCTGTTTGCTGTGAGAGTCCAATAGGGAGTTATACGGCCTCAGGTGTCAGTGGGTTGCACCTCACATCTCGGTCTGAAAGGTAGTGGGTCCTAATCCCTTGCCAGGAACGTGAGCTAATACCCAATACAGGCACTGCAGTGCAGTGCAACAAGTTGTACCGCACTGTTCAGGTGCCATCCTATGGAAGAGATAATAAACTGAGGTCCATTCTGCCCATCTTTGGTGGCCGTTAATGTGGATGTTAAAGATCTGATGTTACTTATGTAAGAGAAATGAATTTTCCCTGGTGTTCTGGCCAATATTCCTCTTAACAAAAAATGTCTGTACCCCCCAACACACACTTGCACCTGTAAATGAGCTGTCACACCTCAATGAACCTTTCATAGTACAAAATTACAAATCATAAATTACAAAGAAAACTAACTTAAAAAATGAAAGACTCGAGTTTGGTTAGCAATACCTTTCCCCATGTTTGTTCTTCACTTTGTGCAAATTACTCTTCTCACACCTCTCAACTCTCCCTGATTTTCAGGCTGTACCTGATTTGGCAGCAAATATTGCCCTGGTCCCGCCAGTGTTTGCCATTTAAGAGTTAGGGACAAGAATCACAATGCCAGATATATCTTTCACAAGCTAGTTTTCCAACAGAAATCTATATTTACACTAAAGCCAATATTGTAACAGCATTTGTCTGCTGCTATTTGCAAGATGTGTCCTTAATATTTGTGTCATTTGTCCCTCATCTTCAAGGCAAGAGGCCGACAGGTATGGTTTCCCCATTTTACATGTTGGCATATCTACCCCCAGCTCAGGTTACTTAAAGAAACTATTATATGCCTGTTAATAATTAGGTTCCTAGTGTAAAAAACACATCCAGCGGTCTATCACAGGATGGGGTGAATAGCCTGACCCTGTTTAACTGCATGAAATAGCGACCTGGGAGCTGTTACCACTAAATGTTGGGGCTGGTAGCCATATAGCAGGCCACTAAACTTGAGGAGGAGTTTTATGATTCTTGAAATATGTCTGCAACCCCCTCGTGCTGTGCCCTGGAATTACTGCTCGCACAGACTGTCCAAAGCAGTCAAAAAGAAAAGGACAAATGTCCTCGTTCTCCCACATATATTAATATTACTGAAGACAACTCTGGATCTAGGCATCTAGCAATGTAGTGAAGTAGTGTCCATTATTAAGTTACAGTAGGCCAGCATGCAATTGCTGTTTAACTCTAATTTGGGTTACAAAATGGAACCTTTTGCATTTTTAGGACTCCAACCCCTCATGAAAAACTACTGCCACGTCACAGAAATCCCAGCTCTACCCCTGATAAAAAAAGTATTAATGTGTGTGCACTATGCAGTTTTATCACGCATCTAGCAGTCGGCTGACCAAGTCAGCAGCTGTAAAGGTCCCAGGGCTGTCCAACTTCAAATAGGCATCACTTGGTTTCATTCAGCCTGCAAAGGATAATGCAGCTGGAATATGGTAATGGAAAAAAAAAATCTACCGCTGGTAAACGATTTAACAGAATTTATTCGAAATTCCATCATATCTGCTATGCTAAGTAAAGCAAAAGAGCTGTGTGCACTGTCAGTATAATAGTTATATGGTTAGTTCTGTCCAGCCAAGGAGCAAGAGGCAGTCATTGAAGTCCTACAGCAGGAGTCAGGCATTGTTTCCTCTGCTTTGTCACTCGGCCCTTAATGACAAGAGTGGCACTAGTGACACAATGTGTAATAGAGGCTAGTGTTCTTAGCCCCCGAGTTGCCACCTCACTTCAGCTTTAATCAGGCAGCCACACATGTCTGGCAGGGCTGCTTTAATTGAACCCTGGCAATCAAAGGGAATGGAGCCGGACCCTCCCCCAAACATGCCCCCCCCCACCTCCAATCAAACCAACATGTGGGAAGCAAAGAGAAACCTCCAGTCATCCGCAGAAAAACTATTCAACATGAGAAGAGGAAAGGGATGCAGTGAGAGACACAGCCCTGAAGCAACAAGAACCAATGCATTCCATCAGACTGGAAAACCACAAATGTACCCCCATCACATCCAGCAGAGTTCTTAGATTAAATCAAATAAATAAAAGGCATTGCAACTCCTGTCATTACCTGAGCAAAGGCATCCTATCCCAAGCAGAATGTAAAAACAAGTAAACTCCGCTGTCATTGTACTGAAGAGACCCTGCTCAAGGTATAAGGCATGCCATGACAAACTGCCAGCCCCAACACTCTATCATCGGTGATGCATGGGTAAGGTTTGTTTAATAAGAGTAAAGGGGAATGTGTGTATGTTTGGTAATATAAAAAAGTGCTGCTTTCCTCACAATATTTTTTTTCTGAATACTGAAAATTAAACACACACACACACACACACACACACACACACTTGCCTTTATGTTATGGATCTTTTCAGACAGGGATTACAATTAATTTATGACAGCTGGAGACAGCGAGTGGACATCAAACAGAATGATGTGGCTGATTAACAGCTAATATTAAATAATTTGGTTATTTTCTTAGGAAGCTGTAATAACCAACCACTAGGCTTTAAAAAAATCCCTTAAACTATTGGGAATGGTTGGGGGAAGGGACATAATTATACATGATAATACAATCTATATTTCACATTTAATCATGAACATTGACATGTAAACAGTGGCACTGTCTATTAAGCTGAGACTTATTTTTTCTTATAAAATAGTTTGGGATCAAATAAGCAATCTGATTGGTCAAAACTGGTCATACGACTGTGTATAGTTCCAATTATACTTTTCTATCTTTTTTTTTTTTACTTTTGAAACCATTTTATTAATAAAATGACACACTCAGGGGCCTGTGGTACTGTCAAATTATTGCATTTCCCAAGTAGTTAAAGGCACTTGGATACACCTCATGCCTCTCAACCAAGAGTGTGTGTTAATTTTGCATTACATCACACCCTGTCATTTGTTGTTGTTTACAGAAACAATGTAATTGTTTCAGGCTTCACGCAAACATCTGACATCATAATCCCAGTCTTGTGACAATTATTTTCACAGTAACAAACAGTCTTGTCATAAGCAGAAGATTGTGATGTCACATCACAATCAGCATGAGCAAATGAGGTTTTGTATCTGCCCACCCATAGCCCTGAGTAGCTTTCTTCCTTCTTCAGTTGGCATCAGCAGGCAATGAAGAAAACTACAATTAGCAGTGGTCAAACTCCCAGCCAGCAGCAGCATGTCGAAGAAGAAAAAAGACAGGAAGGGGAAGAAAGGGAAAGGTAACAAGGACCAGAACAAGAAGAAGCCGGATGGAGATAACCCCGAGGCAGGAGGTGCCAAACAGCAGCCAGGTAAGCAGCTCATACATATATAACTTATGGCAGAAAATGCAGAGCAAGTAGAACAGTACTTAGCCCTCTCGAAAGCGGCATTAACCCTATTCCCAAAGTTTTTTTGACCTCGGGGGACAGGGGGTTGTATCCCGGTCCGTCAGGCTCAGGTTAGGAAGGGTGTCTCATGGACAGTAGAACTGAGAGAAGGGCATGTGGCTGTGCTCATTTACAGGAAGGACTGAGTGTCACAGAGGGGGACGTAGGGGTAGGTGAAGGACCGTCCCCCCCCCGCGTGCACAGCGCCAGGAGTGCTGTGGATGGAACCATGTATAGAAAGTTGAATTGAATGAAGTGACAACACTGGAATTCGCTGGTCTGGGAGTTTTTATAGTTTGGGTGTTGGAGAAATAGTTGGGAAACAGTCATGGCCCGACTCTAGTGGTTGGACTCTTGATCCTGGGCTCCTCCACAGCTGTGCAGGGAATGCCACTCTGTGCAGCTGGGGAATAGGTGGAGCAAGGAGCAGGGCCAGGAGGAAACTCCTAGAAACTCTGATTGACAGGAGCAGGCCCGCTGTGGCAGAATGTGCCTTTCGGAAAGGTGACGGTAAGTTGGCTCATTCAGTATCAACGTGAGCCATTCTGTAGGTGTTTGAGGCACTTTCCAAGGAATTCTGCATGTTACTCTGGTATTGGTTCTTTCCGGTTCTGCGCCATGTCCATCCATCAGGTCTCTTACCTGGTGCCAAGGCTATGTGAGCTCCTTATGCCGTGCAGTCGGCACTAGCTAACTAATTGTTTAGACACATTGGGCTCTCCCACTAGGTCATTTTACTGTTGCTCTTCTGCCCTCTACTGGCAGAGATGGGCTCATGCAGCGAGCCAGAGTGCTAGTCAGCCGTAAGTAGGCCACCACCTCTGAGTATACCTGATACGCTTGTGTGATCCAAATGTCGGACAGGACTCTAAAAATGTATATGAAAATAAAGAGACCCATTGCAGAATTTTTAACAGTAGTAGACAACCTTTTTTTACCTTTAGGTGACCTCTTGTTTCCTATAGTCTATCTTATACTATGATATATTTTGCCATTTTATGGGTAAATTAATAATCTAATGTTTTTCTGGCATTGTAAACACATTGACCGCTCCCTCCTCAGCAGCTACTGCACCTTTTTATACATCTTTCATAATCGTGCACATTAGTAGGTTATACTATTGGGGAGAGGGTATACTTCTACATGAATTTCAATACTGTGGCTGGAAATGGCACATTCTGATTTGCTGACAGCATTTTAAAAGCATAATTTCAATGGTTGGAACCCTCATACAGCATAAAATAAGTAGAGTTATTTTTCCTTAGAGGTTTTCCCACTCTGGACATGCACAACAACACTCGGGCTGTTTATTTGTTGATTATTTAATATTTGGGATAGGCAGACTAAGCCAAGGTTCATTTCCAGATGAGGCTCCAGGGAGGTAGACAAGAGGGAGTGAAGTATGAAATAGCTAAAATAATATATGGGGGTGGTGTATAATGGGATTATTTTTACACAGCTGAACTGTGTAAAGGCACCTAAACCATAAGAGTGAAGCTTGAGTGGTTTAATCAGGCATCACACACAAACCTAGAGTGTGTAACAAAACAAAACAAAACAATCAAGAAAATCAAGTTAAAAACTGAATCATCCATTTTTAGAAATCCACCCCTACCCCTTGGTTCTCTTTTTCATGTTTTTAAACTTATTTGGTTGAGGAAAGTGCAGAAAAAAAAGCTGTGTTAGAGGAGTGAGCCATTAAAATTAATGAGCCCATTGGGAATGGGTAAACATATCTCTGTTTATTACTGGCTTCATATGCTCATTCCACAATCAAGGACCCACTAGGAGATCCTGAATAACTGTTCTTGCCTGCTGGTTGGGGAAGCTAATGTGGCCCCATCCCCCAGTAGCACGAGTTTCGTGATGCTACCTGGCTCTATAGTGGAGAGGCATGCTGACATCAGATATGTTTGGCATGGTTAGCATGATAGCATTCTTCTCTTCGGTGATACCAGGAGAATGAATGAGAATCAAGACTGAATCACTCTGCCTTGTGAATGAACTGGTGTGGTAAAATGAGGTACTTTGTTGTGCCGAGCTTTCTCTAGGGAATCATGAAGAAATGACGGTTTTAACTTTTCAGAGGAGACTATTTTACTCAATCTTAAACCAATAAGGATTTTAATTGGGGTTGCACGCTCGGTCACAAATGAAGAAAAAAGTGTGTTGGTAGCAGTAGCAATCCACTCAAGGTGTGGAATGGTAATCCCACCACTTGCATGCCTTTGTATAATGTGTTGGACATTTCCTGCTTTCTGACTGCCTAATAAAAGTTCTGAGACACACATGCACAAGTTGAAACATGCTCAGAGAATGGGATTTGAAATCTGGACCAATTAGATACCGAATTCATGACCCACTTTATTCAGCCTTGATTGCCATGCTAAAGAAGCTGCCACCTTATTCACTGAAAACCATAAAATTAAGAGACTAGAATGGAAGTCTGCCCACCATGTACACACACATCTGTGGCTTATGTCATCTATGAATACACGGTTCCAGGCTGTGTGTGAGTCAGTGGAAGCAGAAATATGTCTGCCTGGGTATTTACAGGTCCATCATACGTGCATACCATCCAACTGAAGTAGTAGGAGGCTTCCATTGTTCCCTCTATTAATTATATACTAAAAACATTCAACAAGGCACTGAAAAGTCTCCCTTACACTAAAAATCAACAAAAAAATGCACACTCTTTTCTCTCATTATCCCCACCTTACAAACACAAAAACAAAATTATGCATATCAAATTGCTGAAAACTACTTAGAGAAAGGCCTACAGTGCAACACCTACAGGAAGAGCTGCTCAGTAACCTTCACATGTAGTCTCTTGATGATGGGGAGGGGAGGCTGATGGACAACTTCCAGTACCTTAAAGGTATGCCACTGTGATCACTGAGTCATGCTTTGGCTGTTGTAGGAATAAGCACACTAGAGGCGTGGCCTATGGCTGGCTTGGGGGAAGGGTCATGTCGTACATGAGAGGGAAAGGTATTCAGTTTTTATGGAGCTGCCCAAGTCAAACAAACTGACAAAGGAGAAGGTGTCCTTGAACATGTTTTGTTGATTAAAGAGACAATGGTACACTGAGATGTGGAAAGTTGCAGACTGCAGCGGTACTGGGGGTGGAGGGAGTAGGACAGTGGCCTCACAAGGAAAATGGGGAGGGTGGAAATCTCAATGTGTAGTTATCCCTCGCAAATTGTTGGTCAAATGCTATGTTTGTAATCATTTCATTTCATCCATGGCACACTTCTATAAAAAATATTGTTTCACTTCAGACACAGACGTACACATATGTATATGGACAGCCTTGCTTTATGTAAAGTACCTGTGCAGACATGCTGCGCTGCTAGCAGCACAGTACCATGTGCATTCTGCTTGTGGCAACAGGTTCATGAAGCACATACAATTTATACTTCACCTAAAAAGGTACAGCAGATTACCAAAGTAGGTACTACTATTGAATGCTGTGTATACATTGCAAGGTGACATAAATTACAAAACATTGCACTTAACATGAGAGAATAATCACAAGAACTGCTAATTTTCTGGATTTTTTGGGTCCCACAACAATCAAAAGGGCAATCCAAGCCTCACACTACATTTATTTATTGTCAGGTCAAATCCAGCAGAAGTTTTGGCTCTGGCCAGATCTTGTTTCTGCCTGCAATGCAAACAAAATTCTTTGTACCATTCAGCATAAGTCAGTCAGTATAATCTGATCTACCCAATGCCTCAAAATAACTTTTTTAGCACAGCCAGAAATTAATACTATGTGATATCTCTGCACACCTATTAAAGTGTCCTCATACACCCCAAGTAAACAAATATCAGGAGAAAAAGTGTGGTCTAAGCCCAAAAGTGGATCTAATTTTGACCGAATTGCATTCCAAAAAGCCACAGCTGTAATATGCAAAAATGAACCAGAAGCAGCCTGGCCCCAAGTACATGAGTCAGAGGGCACTTGACCCATTTTATACAATTTAACAGAGGTATAATACATATTGTGTAATAGTTTAAATTGCATATAATGATACCGATCAAACTTAATATATTTGAACAAATCCCCTCCAAATATGAAGCCAGTTGTAAGAACCTGCAGGTGGCAGGAGTGTACAATCCCAATAATAGGAAGCAAACACAACTGCAGAGGGAAGTAAAGTATTAAACTGAGAATAAAGAGAAGAAACAGCATGTGGCAAAGAGGCCCAAGGAGCTAAAGTGAGAAGTTTCTGACCATGAACATTAACCCAGGGGCCAGTGCCAAAATGCTGAAGAAACAAATGAGAGAGCTGCTGATGTCTAAAGCAGTGCTTATTGGGAGCCCCACAACATTGTTGAAATTCCTTAAAAGTGCAAAAAGAAACATCATGTACTGTATAAGCTGATCTACCAAATTAAAACCAGGGTAGGGCCAAAAACAACAAAGAAATCAGTTGCCCATTCAGTTTAAAATTAGGATTACCAATAATCGGCTGAGAAACATCTCTAACATTATCCAGCTGGAGTAAAGTACCTAGTTGCCAGTGAACTCTCACCAACCTTTCAATCAGGGTATCCTGAAGAGAACGCGGAAAAGTAGAGGTCGAGGTATGCAGTGGGGTGGTAGGAGATACTTTCTACCGTTGTCACAAAAAGGACTCGATGTCCAGCCATTGGGGAATATAACAACCAGGGGTATCATTCAAGAGGTCCCGAAACCACTGAAAATATTTAGCACTACGAGTAGCATAATAGTATAAATAAAAATTTGGGAGACAGAGTCCACCCTTTGTTCTGAGGAACTATAAGTTTGAAAAACGCTGCTGAGCTGCCTTTCCATGCCAAATAAAGTGAGAAGCAAAATGATGCAAACCAGTGAACCATTTTTGAGGAAGATACTGAATTAACATAGTTAAAGGATACAGAATCTGGGGCAAGAGATTCATCTTAACCACACTAACTCTACCCCAATGAGAAAGGGGAAGATGGGCATAACAGGCCAAATTCTGTTTAAGCTTATCCAGCATCGAATCTAAGTTATATCATTGCATCTGGTGCACAGAAGTACTAAGAAAAAAACCCAGATACTTAAGTTTATCTGGCACCTAGACTAAACCAAATTCAGCGAGGTCAGTCCTATTCATTAAAGCATTCAAGGGCATAATTCTAGTTTTAGCAAGATTTAGCTTATAACTAGAAATGGCACCAAAATCCCTAATGAGGTCAAACACTGCAGATAAAGAAGTTCTAGGGGATGACAGATGCAACAAAACATTGTCTGCATAAACAGACAGTTTATGTTGCTGAGGCCCAACAGAAACACCCTGAATCTCCTTTGAACCTTTAATCTGGGGTATTAATGGATCCAAAAAGAAATTAAACAAAAGAGGAGAGAGGGGGCATCCTTGCCTTGTCCCCTGACACAGGGCAAACAATACAGAATGGATGCCATTGCTAACAATCCTAGCTGAAGGATTACTATAAAGAACCCAGATCCACTCAATAAACTCATCTGGTATATAAAATTCACCTAACATAAAAAATAAATAATCCCATGACACCCGGTCAAAAGCCTTCCCCAAGTCCAGAGAGACCAAAACCACCAGTTCACGTCTCTCTTTGGATACAGAGAAGATATAGCCCAACTTCCTAATGTGATCTGAAGAAAGACAACCAGAAATGAAGTCCACATGCTCCCTACTAATTAGAACATGCCATACTTTTTTGAGGTGAGCAGCCAAAACCTTGGAAAGGATCTTATAATCAAAATTAGTCAATGAAATGGGTCTATAGCTAGAAACATTAGTAGGGTCCTTCCCCAGCTTTGGCAATTCCAGAATAAGAGCTTCAGTGAGTGAAAGATCTGAGGTACCATTAGAATAAAGATAACTGTAAAAGTCTAAAAGAACAGGTGCTAAAAAATCCTTGAATTTCTTATAAAAATCCAGGGTATAACCATCAGGTCCAGGAGCCATGTTCGGGGGAAGAAAATCGATGGCATCAAGAACCTCCTGCGTGGTAAGAGGGTACTTCAAGAATAAATGCTGAACCTCATCCAACTGTGGGAGCTCCAGATCCTGAAAGAAGTTATTAAAAAGTCAAGAATCCCAACTTGTTTGCTCAGGGGAGTACAATTGTTTTTAATAAACCTGAAACTGGTCCACAATATCCCAAGAGTGGGTAACTATCTGGCCTTGATCTGTAACAATAGATGGAATAATCCTATCTAAAGCCTGTTGACACAGTCACAAGGCCAAAAGATTACTCGCACTTTCCCCTTGGTCAAAATATTTAGCCTTAGTTTTCTGAATAGCAAACTCATTATACTCCCACAGAAGCTTTTCATATTTAGCACGCAAAGCAGACAACTCAAGCAAAACGCACTCTGGAGAAGAGGAAAGGTCATGCTCCAGCTCCCAATTCTGATGAAAAAGATCAACTGCCCTCTTCTTAAGTTTTTTTACTTTGAGGCCAAGTGAATAAGTTCCCCCCACAACACACATTTCAGATCCCCTCCCCATAAGAGGTCACATTTTGGCATAGTGGGTGAGCTGAGATCCAAAAATAAAGTAATAAACTCAGTAATCCACTCCTTAAATTCAGGAGATTTTAACAGCTGGTTATTAAAACTCATCCTTTATCCACAGAAAAAGAGGGGGTGAAACCAAGCTAGAGTACTACTGGATGAAGGTCCTGTACCACCTTAGCTGCATGTTCACAACCATGAATTCCAGGAAGATGCTCAGCCCAATAAAAAAAAAATCAGTTTATGAAAAGGTATTGTGGGGAAGCGAAGGAACTGTATATTCCAGCACACCCGGATTTAACACTCAATAAGGGTCCACCAAAACCATCGAGTCCATCAGATCTCACAATGCCTGTGGAGACGGGGACAACCCCTTTTGCCTAGTACCAGATCTGTACGCCTCATGCAATATACAATATTCCAATCACCAACCAATAAGACAGGAGTGTGGTCCAAGCCCTGACTCAGGTTTTTAATTATTACCTATTGTAGTCAGACTCGTGGTAACTTGTCAAGACTTGCTGCACACACATTATGGCTCCATGCTGATGTTTAGTAGCTCAGTTAGCTGACTTCACAGATTTTCTTCTGCTAGTGGGTTTCAAAGCAATTGCCTTGAATTTAGTTTAGAACTGACTGCAATAGAGCAGTTAAAATGCAACTTCTAATAGCTGAGGACCGGTAGACCTTAGATGTCAACAAACCATTTTATTTTGCCTGGTTTAGTTTTGTTTGGATAATCAAGGTAGGGTCACAGGAATACATGGACTTCAATAGAAGCATATAAATAACGTGCAAACTAGGATCATTAACATAATTCTGATAGCACAACATAAAGCTGAAGTTAAATACAAACAGATTTTGATACTGCAGGATCAGATTATTTGTCCATAGGTGTGGAGTCACACCACAGGGTGAGACCACATACATAATGGACATCCAAAAAGGACCTAATTGTTGTGTTGGGGCAGAGCTGTGCCAACAACATTAAGGGCCCTCCTACAAAATATTTTTGGGGCCCTACCTCCCCACCAATAAGCATAAAACAATTAGCAAAAGTTCTTTTGTATCAGTCCTATGCCCAACAACTGCATAGCTAATGCAATCAAGCAAACATTCAGCATTGACAAATGCCTGTTTTATTGTTAGTACTGGGTATTAGCCCAAGTTGATGGGGTGGTTTTATTGTCAGTATTGGGTATTAGCCCAAGTTCATTGTGTGGTACTAGAACCCATAACCTTCAGTTCACTGGGTCAGTAGATGTGGCAAGCACCAAAATCTTTGGGCTAACTGTACCACAATTACTTTATTTTTAAAGTCTGTAAAAAATAATTTCTGTAATTTTTTGTGGCACTGGGAGTGTTCACCCCAGTGCCGCCTCTTGTTGGGAGGTTAGTTGGCACCAGGGGTGGGCATCCAAGTGTCAGAATGTAAGGGGGCATTGAAAGCCGAGTTACGGTGGAAGGGGGACACAGGCAGTTGGATTGAGTGCCCTGGAAAAAATATCTCACCCCATGGATCAAATCCAGGCCCCCTATCCACTACTGCTTGGTAGCCTGTAGCTCTACTGCTGTACTAAGATTCCTTGACAGGAGATGCATGCTGTGGAAAAGCACACTCAACAGTGGGTGCAGCCCCCCACCACACGCACATACATACCTGTGTAGATTTTAGTAATAAATTGTCTATCAATTTGAAATAAAAGTTTCTTAACTTGTATTGAAACCTCAGTCTTACAGCTGGAATTTTTCAAGTTATCAGCAATACAGAACTTCAGACCTTGCTGAAACTGTATCACTAACATCAGCAATGACATATAAAAATTTCTTGCATACTACATAAATTGTAATGAAAAAGAATAAAGTGTTCTGTAATGGGGATCGAACCCAGGTCCCCTACCCACTATTGCTTGGTAGCTTGTAACTCTACTGCTGTACTAAGGTTCCTTGACAGAGATGCATGCTTTGGCAAAGGGCATCCAGCAATGAGTGTAGACCCCCATACACAACTACAGTGGATTTTAGTAATGAACAGCTTGTCAATTTGAGGCAATGTTTCCCAGTTTGCATTCAAACCTCAAAACCTCAGGTAGAATTTTTCAAGTTACAGCAATATAGAACTCCAAACCTTACTGAAACGCTGTCACTGATATCAGTTGTGAAATCTAACAATTTCTCTCATACTACATAAATTATAGTGCTAGAGAACAAAAGGTTCAGCAATGGGGATTGAAACCAGGCCCCCTATCTAATGTACTACTGTTTGGTAGTCTGTAATTCTAATGCCGTACTAATGTTCCTTAACAGGAGATGCATGCTGTAGTAAAGGACATCCAGCAGTGAGTGCAGACCCCCCCCCAACCCTTACACAGCTCTAGCAGATTTTTATAATAATCAGTCTGTCAGTTGGAAGTAATGTTTCCCAGGTTGCACTCAGATCTCAGAGTCTAAGCTGGAACATTTCAAGTTATCAGACATATAGAACATCAAGCCTTGCCGAAACCCAATCCCTAACATCAGTAATGACTTCTAACAATATGTCTCATACTATATAAATTGTGGTGACAAAAGAAATAATGTTCCACAGGGAGAATCGAATCCAGGCCCCCTACCCACCACTATTTGGCAGCCTGAAGCTCTACCTCTATACCAAAGGTTCCTTGACAGAGGATGCATGCTGCAGCACAGTACATCCAGCAGTGAGTGTAGCCAACCCCCCACACACACACACATCTGCAGTGGATTTTTATAATGAACAATCTGTCAATTTGAAGTAAGGTTTCCCAAGTTGCATTCAAACCTTAAAGTCTCCACTGGAACGTTTCATGTTATCAGCACTAGAGAATTTCAAACCTTGCTAAAATTCTATCACTAACATCACCAATGACATCCAGCAATTTCTCTCATACTATGCTACATAAATTGTAGAGAGGAAAAACTGTTACACACCGAGGCCTCCATTAACTACTGCTTGGTAGCTTGTAGCTCTGCCACTGTACTAGGGTTCCTTAACAAGAGATGCATGCTGTGGCAAAGGACATCCAGCTATGAATGCAGACCCCCCACCTACGAAGCTGCAGTGGATTTTGGTAATGAACAGTCTGTCAGTTTAATGTTTCCCAAGCTGCATTAAAACCTGAATGTCTCAGCTGGAACATTTTAAGTTATCAGCAATATAAAATTTCAAACCTTGCACTAACATCAGCAATGACATCTAACAATTTCTCTCATATTATGTACATTGCAGTGAAAAGGGAAACAATGTCCCCTACTAAAGATCAAATCCAGAGTGGTGTAGGTATGAAAAAACCCTATGGCAAGACCTAAAAGCCCTTTTATTGACATCATCAGTGACATCATGCAGTTGAATCACTCATACTGAAGGTACCTATGAACTTAACTTAATGCAGAAAAGAGTATGAATGGCAAAAAAAGGTACTTATAGCTACACTGTTGGCACTTAAAAAAAGAGTAGGAAGAGAATAAATAATAAGGCAGTGTCAGTGGCTCAGTAGGTAGCACACTCGCCTCTGAAGCCGGGAGATCAGAGGCTGTGGGTTCAGTTCCCACATCTGGCACTTGGGTTAATATCCCAGTACTGACACTGTAGTGCTGCACCTCTGAGGTGCCGTCTTTCAGATGAGATGTTAAATAGAGGTCCCATCTGCCTGGATTGGTGGATGTTAAAGATCCCATGGCACTTATCGAAAAAGAGTAGGGGCATTTCCCTGGTGTCCTGACCAATTTCCCTCATTCACTAAAAATACCACCAACAGCTTAATCTGGTTCAAGATCAGTTGGCATTCATCTGTATCCCCCTTCCCTGGGTCATGCCTGCAAATAGGCAGGATTTGTCTAGTGCACTTACCCGATCAACTAAATAAAGCTGCATTTTTGTTAACAACTGTGATATAGTACTGGACAAAACTCACATTCATTTTTACTTTATTTCATTGCAACCATAGGCAAAACCTACCAGCTGATGTTGATATTATACATATACATAGGCATAAAAAATGCAACATTAAAAACATCTGAAACACAGCACCAGAGTATAAATGAAATACAGGATTGGTCGTAATTGCTGTGCATAAAACTAGGATAGAGAGCAATATTTACAATTAACTCTGAAATGGTTAAATACTGTAGATTGGCAGTCTCAGTAATCACACAGATACTTCATTGAGAGTTTAAGATCTTAAAAGGGGAACCATCAGTAACATACAGTATTTCTCCTGTATGGGAAGTCACAGAATTAACCCTTTATTTTTATGTTGAGGATAATTTATTCTACTAGTAGTGCAAGCATATAGGGGGAGCACATTGCCTCCCAGGACAGTCCAAGGTGCCAACCAACACTCCTGAAGTATCTCTACTAACTTTGTGTTCTCAGTCTGATTAGAGTTTGTGGTGCTCAAGACACCCATGACTTTAAAGGGTAACAGTCAGCACAAAAAGTCCCACACCCAGGTGCAGAGCTGGTCCCAATGTGCACTTTGTATGCAGAAACATTTTTTGTGCCTACTGTTTACAGTAGTAGATTGTAGCAGGCTAATTCTGCCTGGCTGAAGCTAACATTTGCAGGAATCAGGAATCCCAAAATCCCCTGCAGCTGACATCAGATCACGGCTCCAGCAGTGGGAGATTCAATAGCCTCCAGTGTATGTTGGAGCTTTAATAAGCTTCAGTAAGTTGTCTGCTGGTCCCACTGTTCTCTTGAGTCTGAGTACAGTCCTATTTGACTGTATTTTGACCACAGAGGACAGCAGGACCAGCAAACAAAAGATCAGGGGCCAGATTCACAAAACTTTGCCCAGGCAAAAACTCAGTTTGCCTGGGGCAAACTGCGTTTTGCCGAGTTGGTATTCACAAAGTCCGGTTTGCCACTTCAACTTGGGTTTGCGCCCGGGCGAAGTTGTGAGGGGGGCCACAATGCAAATGATGGGGAAGGGACTTGCATATTCCTGCAATCTAATTCACAAAGATTTTGCTCCACGCAAGGGCCTTTTGTGAAGACCCTTGTGTGGAGAAATTACTGCCGACAAAAACCTGGTGGTAATCCATGCAACCCTAGTGGTTTCAGAGGTACTGGCCCCCCCCACCCCATCCTCTTTCTGTGATCACCGACCCAATATGTGGAAATAATGTTTTCAATAGTGTAGTTGTCCCTTTCCCCTCACCAGTCCCCGATTGCTCAACTGATATGTAGAAATATTTATTTGCCATAGTGTAGTGGTCCCTCCCCCCTTCCTGGTCCCCGATCGATCACCCGAGTCCCCAATCACTCACCCAATATGTAGAAATATTTACTTTCCATGGTGTAGTGATCCAACCCCAATCACTGATCCTGTAATAATAAACCATTTTCCATAGTGTAGTGGTCCCTCCCCTCCCTGGTCCCCGATCAACCACCCGAGTCCCCAATCACTCACCCAATATGTAGAAATATTTACTTTCCATGGTGTAGTGATCCAACCCCGATCACTGATCCTGTAATAATAAACCATTTTCCATAATGTAGTGGTCCCTCTCCCCTCCCTGGTCCCCGATCACTGTCCCGTTCATTGAAAAATCATCCCTGGTAGTCTAGTGGTGCCCTCCTCCCTCACCAACCTCTGATCACCGTCCCCTAGTAGAAAATTATATCTGGTAGTCTAGTGGTCCCTCTCCATCCCTGAACCGCATCTCGTGACATACTGAAATCCATAACCCTGGTGGTCTACTGAACCCCCCACCTATCAGGCAGTGTCACCGCACCCCACTTCCCCCATCCAGTCCCCAGCCAGTGATCAGCACAGCCCTTCTCTTACTGCCATGGTTGGCTGTTGACTGAGCTCTCAGTGAGCGTGTACTATATACAGCATACAGTGTGTGCTTATTGAGAGCTCAGTCAGTGGCCAGCCGTGATGGTGAGAGGAGGGCTGTGCTGGTCTCAACTGAGGATCAGTTGGGGGGGTGGGGTGGTGAACACTGTCTAATGGGATGGGGGGTCCACCAGACGCCAGGGTTACAGATTTCCATATGTCACTGGACACAGTTTGAGGATGGGGAGGGACCACTAGACTACCAGGGATTATAGTCTTCTACTAGAGGATGGCGATCAGAGGTCAGAGAGGGGGGAGGGCACCACTAGACTACTAGGGATTATAGTTTTATATTAGGAGACAGTGTTCGGTAGTTGGGAGGGGGAGGGCACCACTAAATTACCAGGGATTATAGTTTTCTACTAGGGGATGGTGATCAGAGATCAGGGAAGGGTAGAGCGCCACTAGACTACCAGGAATGATTTTTCAATGAACAGGACGGTGATCGGGGAAGGACCATTACACTATGGAAAATGGTTTATTATTATGAGATTGGGGATCAGGGAAGGGACCACTACATTCTGGAAAATGGTTTGTTATTATGGGATTGGTTAGGAGGAGGGACCACTACACTATGGAAAACAGTTTATTATTATGGGATCAGTGACTGGGGGGGGGAGGGACCACTACACTATGGAAAATAAATATTTCTACATATCAGGTGGCGATCGGGGACCTGGGAGGGGAGGCACCACTAGACTGCCAGGAATATTTTAACTGAATGGGAAGGCAATTGGGAGAGGGAGAGGAAGGAACCACTAGACTGCCAGTGATAATATTCTTGTATTATGGGACAGCCATAGGCGCTGGGGGGGGGGTGCTGGCAACTATGGACTGGGGCTAGGGGGTCATACTAAGTCCCCGCAGTCTATTCAAATAGGCCCATAATGGGTATGCAAATGGACGCCTAGCATTTTGCATGCCTAATAGAAACATAGACTTTAAGGTGAAATAAGGACTGTTTGGCCCACCTAGTCTGCCCATTTCCCTACCTACAGGATAAGCTGCAGATCCTAGTTAACCAACAGCCTATTTCTTCCTACCCCCCCACAAGAATTGCCTTTTGTCTGTCCCATGAATTCTTGAATTCCCCCTCTGTTTTAGACCCCACAACCTCCTCAGGAAGGCTGTTCCATGCGTCCACTAGGGAGTGAAAAAAATACTTCCTCACATTGCCTCTGAGCCGTCCCCCCCATCTTCAAATTGTGTCCCCTTGTTCTTGCACATCTCTTTTTCTGAAAAATGCTACCCTCTTGGACTTTGTTGATTCCACTGAAGTACTTAAATGTTTCTATCATGTCTCCCCTCTCTCTCCTTTCCTCAAGGGTATACATATTAAGCTCCTTTAGTCTCTCCTCATATGGCTTCTCTTGCAGACCATGCACCATTTTAGTTGCCCTCCTCTGGACTGCCTCCATCCTGTCTATGTCCTTGCGGAGATGGGGTCTCCAGACGAGGTCTCTTCAACTGTCTGTACAGAGGGATAACAATTTCCTGTTTTCTGCTGGTGATGCCTCTCCCTATACATCTCAGTATCCCACCAGCCATCCCTACTGCCTTCTCACATTGCTAGCTAACCTTAAGGTTATCTGATATGATTACCCCCAGGTCCCTTTTTGTTGTTGTTACTACCTCCCCCCCAAAATTCTCCTCCACAGGGATTCAAACCCACAACCCTTATTTGAAAAGACAGGCACCTAACCCACTGAGCCACAAACACTGGGCTCATTTGCATGGCTAGCTTTGTGAATTGTAATATAGCGCAGCAGTGCTATCCAGTACAGTGAGTTATTCCTGGCTCCAGGACAGGGCAGTGCTACAGGGGTTAGTGCTGGCTCATTCTGGCCACTATTCACAGTCGGATAGGGCGGTGTGCTATCTGACTGTGAATAGCAGATTTTGCACCATGCACAATTGCAAGGCTCAGTGCAAACCTTTGTGCTGCACTTTGTGCTTTTTTTGTGAATTCTGCCCCAGAGTTCATAAAGATTCTAACAAGCACAGCAGGTTATTGACTCTCCCACTGCTGTAGCCCTGCTCTGGTGCCAGCTGTAGGGAATTCTGGCATAACAGGTTACAGCAAATGTCAGCTTGGAACTTGGCAGAATTAGCCTGATAGAAGTAAACAGCAAGTAAAAACAAAATATTTTTGCACACAAAGTGAGAACTGTGATGCAGCCTCACACCTGGGCAAGGGACTCTGTGCCGACTGTTCTTTAAAGTCTTGGGTGTCTTGAGCACCACAAACTCTACTCAGACTGAGGACACAAAATTAGTAGCGATACCTCAGGAGTGTTGGTTGGCACCTTGGACTGTTCTGGCATACAGTGTGTTGCCCCCATTTACTTGCACTGCTGGTAGAATAAGTAATCTTCAACATAAAAATAAAGGATTAATTCTGTGACTTCTAATACAGTAGACATACAGTACCATATCTGATGGTTCCCCTTTCAAGATCTTGAAATCTCAGTGAAGTATGTGCGTGGGGCTTTTAGTGATGACTGTTCTCCTTTAAGGTCCTCTACCAAAATATGCTACTCACAAACCATGCTGTAAGCAGTAAACACTTGCGAACAACAACTGTGCACTGTGGTTGTCAATAATAGTACTTGGACTGTCATGCAGGGGATCTAGGTTTGTGCTGCAAGCTGAGCCACTGGCTCTGGAGACACTCTGTAAAGGTAATGCACCTGAACTTTGGTGGATGGGAGCGAAGATGCTTCCTGCAGAAGTGCCTTCCACAGCAGATGGGCATATGGCATTTGTGGTAGGGGTGAACACACACGCTGCCAGTCAGGCCCTGCCTAGAGAAGTAGTACAGGAGGGCTTGACTAATGGAGGGAAGCTTGGTGGGATTTTTGAGGGAGAGCAAGGTGAGAGGAGGCTGAGCCAGCACTTTCAATGACAAATCAGACACCTCTGTTGGTAGAGGAACTGGGGATATCAGAGGTACAGTAGGATAGAGAGGGCTATCGAGTGTCCAGACTACCAAATAGGCATTGGATGGCCTGAAGGAGTGGTTTACTAGGGACTCCACAGTGATCAAAAAAGAAGATTGATTAGCAGGGTCTAACTTCGTACAGCTTTAGCTATACCATCAGAAAAAGGGAGGAGAAAATGTGATTTTTTATGAATTGGTGACTGGTAGAACTACACTGAGCCATGGCTAATTTCCAGGTGTGATCAGTGGTAAAGTTGTACATGGGAGACAATTCTGGTAGGTGCTGGGCAAGAGTGATCCTTCAGCAAAGCATGCAAAAATAAAACCTGTCAGAAAGCTGACTGGAATAGGGCTGGTTACTGGTTCAGACCAATCAGTTTGTGGTGAGGTTGAGACAAGCGGATTGAATCAGGTTTTACAGGAAAACCCTGAACATGGTTTGGCCCAAGAGATACAGTACAACCCACGTTGTGTGTCAGTCTGTACTTGTGGAATATCTGTCACCGAACTAAAGTCTATGTCACTTTAATCCCCCTGACCCTGGACTCCTAATATGACTGCCATGACAGAAGCAATGCTGCTGGGAGAGTAAGTATGCAGCAGGACAAGTATCTCTGTGTGTGACAGAGTGTCTGGCTGGGTGTCATGCATCAGATGTAGATTTTGGCAGACTGAGATAGAGACGTTAAGAGGGAACTGAGAGGCAGCAAAATTCAACCAAAAAGGAAACAGAAACAGTAAAAGCCTCTTTTTTTATTATTTAAGTGAGCAAAAAGTGACTGATATAGTGTAGTGTAGTGGGTTTTTTTTAATTTTATTTATTGTATATTCGGAAACACTTTTAAGCGGAGCTCATTTACAAAGGTTCCACATCACATTTATAGAGCTACAAGTAGTATTAGGACAAAACACACAGTGCAGTACTGCTGTGTGCTTGCCTGTCAGACTACTTGTAAACAGTCTGACTTCAGTTGTGACTGTACAAGTGGTGGTGGCACTGGTGAATGGAGCTACATGCAGCTGTGATTTTTATGCAGACCATATAAAAACTTAGAAGGCACTCCAAATGACAACACGAATAACTAGAGGAACTGGATTTTGGCAGCACTCGTTTAGGAGTATGACTGGAAAGCTGTGGTGCCAGAGGAATGCAAAGTAACCAATGCAGTCCCCATCTTCAGAAAGGGGCTAAGGTCAGAGCCAGTGTGATAGGGTCAGTAACCCTATCCCAGTTAAAAAACTGTAGTGATGGTTAAAGCAGCTCAGCTTCAACAAAGTTTACCCCATGATGTCAAATTAGGGATATGCAAGGCATGAAGTAGTCCCTGGAAATAAAATAAAGTTATAGTTTCCTTATCTTTCCTCTATTGTAAGTCTGTTGTACTTCATATTTTGTTGTTCATCTCTGAGCCTTGCTAGCTGGACACTACCAGGGTAGTCTTCTATGTAGTTTGTGTTCTGTAATTCCCCACCCCCACCCCCCAAGAATGTGGCATGCTGGTCTACAGAGATTACCATAAGAAACATTGCATAAGGGCTGTGCTTTTAAACAAGTGTAAAAGAAACTGCCCAAGGGGTTATACCTGCCAACTAACAAATGAATAAAGCTCTCCCTGCTGTAGAAACTCTTGAGTGTGAGCATGGCAGTTTGGCTATTTAATGGGAGGATGCCCCAGTACAAGTACAAGTACAACAAAGTGTTGAGCAGTTGTAAATCCAGGCAAATATACCTGTGCTAAATAGTTCGATGTTTGCAGGTTGCTGCTACTTTTGGAAACAGTTGAGGCTATCTTCCTGTGAAACAAAACATGATAAAAGGAAGTATTTGATAGCTTTAGAAAAGCAGATTTGTAAAAATTGTATAAACTATAAAAGTACATATAGGATAAGTTTCAATAGGTTGAGTTCATCTCTAGAAGAATCTATGCTTTTTAAAGGGAGTTTGTACCTGGAAGCTGGGAGTTCAGAAGCTCCGGAGTCTGTGTTCCTGCTGCTACATCAGCAGCTGCAGCCATTTTAGAAAGGTGTTCCCTTAGGGAAGTGCTGGCCGTTAATTGCATAGGGAAGGCTTGGATCTTGTCCTGCCAGGAAGTGACTAGTTTAGAGGGATGAACTTGCCGAAAAGGATATTTGTTTGTATTTTCTTGTTTTTATGCTTTTTGTAAGGGATTTAGCATTGTGTAACAATTGCCCCTATGTATGTATCCTGTATATTTCCTTGAAAATAATGCAGTTGTGTGAATTATAAATTTAGTATTCCTCTAATTGTTTAATAGAACATGATTGACAAATCATGTGATGCCTGAGCAGTATATAAGAGCTGCTCAGGTAACCTACAGTTAGTTTTACTTTGGGCAGAGGAGCAGAGAGGAACCTCAGTGAGAAGCAGTGTGGAGACAGAGAAGCAGCCAAAAGTGAGAGAGACATGCCAGTGTTGAATTATTGAGATCCTGGTTACCCAAAGGTGAAGGTGAGGCAAGCTTAAGGTGGAGCTCAGGTTGAAAGTCCTGTAAAGCCTGAAAGCAAGGAGGAATCACTGTGGCCTGGGATTGGCCCTGGACCTCTGAAGGTCAGGTTTGGGCTACCTGGATGCTAGAAGCTGCTCACTTGGAATTTACCAAAGGGAGAGGACTCAGACTGGTGAGAAGCTGCAGAGGCCTGAGTGGGCAGATACTCGGACTGCAGAGGAACTTGCAGAAACCCAAGGGGTATTGGCAGGGTAACCATACCATGTGATGGGTTCAGTCCCTGGTCTCTAGAGGGCATTGTAAGGTCCAACTGCAGTGTTATAGTGAGAGGTCTCCTAGCTAACCTCCCAGCTCATACTCTTTATTGTTTTACTTATAGTAACCCGACAAAAGCTTGCATCTGAAAATACCACTTGTACAAAACTGGCAATAAAACAGCACCTCAGGGTGTTTTGCACAATATTTTATGATTTTTGCTGTCTTCCATAACTGAACCCGACGACAGCCAGGTAACTACAGGCCGGTCAGCCTGACATCAGTGATGGACATTATCCTGGATGCTATTATCAAGGACAGAACAACAGGACACTAGATTGATGCCAAGGTTCTTGCCCCCTCTCAGCATGGCCTTATGAGTGTCTGATTGCACCAGACCAACCTAATCACGTTCTTTGAGGGCTTGATTAGGGGTGCACAGGTAAAGGGTCATGAACATAGTCTACTAGGATTTCAGCAGGACCTTTGATACCGTGGCACAAGACAAACATCCGAGCAAAGTAAACCTATGCTGTATACTAAAGGCCTACAGTGGTGCTCAGTGATAGTTATGGCATGTAAGTCAGTACAATGGTTAATTCTAGTAACTTAATATCTATTTAACACAGTGATTCCTAATGTTATGACTAGCTACTACTAAGATCATCATGATAGTATTATCAGGATATCTAAAATTATACTGGAAGTCCTAGGAGCCGGGTTAGTAAAATTTTTGGTGGGGCTCAGGGGTCAAGGCCCTGGCCCAGGGGTCAGAGGTCAACCAACTAGGGTTTAGGAGTCAGGGTTCAAAGCCCCGCCCCATTGGCTAGAGGTCAGAGGTCAACCCACCATCACCGGGGTTTATGGGAGCAGAGCACCCTATGTCATAACACGAGGGTCTGGGGGTTAAGCCCCTGGCCTCAAGTATGGGAAAGGAATTGAAGCAGTATTTAAAAGGCTTGTTTTTAAACTTTAACAGGAAGACTTTTGTAACCCCTAGGTGGCACTATCCCAAGGGCTACTACTCCTGCTTGTTTGACTACGGGCAGATTGAGGGGCCTAGGTCCTTTGACGGGTGCCTCCACCCAGAGGTCAGGGTTTGTAGTGGTTAGACTAGCTTGGTCACAGCCCTCTGGGACACTGATATCCCCTTTTATTCCCTCTAGTGGCTCACACAATACACCGGAGTTACAGCCCCAATACCCCACGTATACACACTGTTCACTCATCTAGATACCACTTACCCTCGAGACTGATTCTGCAGCACATCTCTGAGGACCCCCTGCAAAACAAAAGGTTAAACAACATACACAGCAAAACACAATACTGTTTCCATAAGTCCCAACACCACAGACAGTATATAGTATAACAACAACAAATCTGATTTATTTAGGGACAGTAACATGGGAGGGGGAAATCAGGTTAATTGGTGGCATTAAATCACAGTACTGTGCACACATACAGGGGCTGAAAAGTC
Organism: Neoceratodus forsteri; assembly: GCA_016271365.2. Lineage (NCBI taxonomy): Eukaryota > Metazoa > Chordata > Ceratodontiformes > Ceratodontidae > Neoceratodus > Neoceratodus forsteri. The sequence continues at coordinate 1,273,731,168 of CM057453.1, forward strand.
ACACTCTGGGTTCCCAGGTTGGGGGGGGGCTATCCAGGTCCATTGCCCGGGTTTGGCCGGCAGGTGCAGATGGATAGGGCCCTGTAGAGAAAATATATGCACAACACCCAATTGTAACCTGGAGCCGAATGGCTCAGTCCATGAAGCAGTGAAACAACAAGAATTAGATGACACACTTGTGATTGAAAACAGGCTGCAGGGGAATACCCTGACTTGTACTCACAATATCCAAGCTGAAAACTGGATGGTGGATGTTCTTCTGGATTGCCAGAACAACAAGGCATGGAGACAAAGTCCTTGTGACTGGACCCCACTGCAGTTGATAGCAAACGGACTTAGTCCGAGACAAGCTGGGGTTTTCTTCCAGCTTCAACACACAGCACTGGGGATTGGAAATATCGATTTCCCCACAAGCACTATGCACATTCATATATACAGTGAAAGGAAAGTACTATACCAGGCAGACTGCTCCTTGATCCCGATTGCAATTACTGCAAAATACCCGGGAGCACACACAGCAGCTTCAGTTCCTGACAGACTGAGCGCGATTCAGCAATTTCTCCAGTCTTCTACAGGGTGAACCTGGTTTCTACACTTCTAGTGCTTCTTTCTCCTCACAACTCGGATTCAGTCCAAACTGGCACTCACAAAGGCTGCAGACCGAAACTCTGGGCCTCACACGCTTCCTGCACGAAACTATACACCACAGAAGCACAGAGCTCCTTCTCTCTTCACAGTCACAACTGATCTAATCTTTCCAGTCACAGAGTAGGGCATTTCCTTTAGCTCCACACCATTCTGTTAGCTGGTTTGGCTGTCACTCACAATAAGACTCCCTCTGTTGGTGGAAAAAGGCACCAAGGTTAAAACTAAATTTCCCAGACTCGCTGCCCATACAATCCCCTTGTGGCTGGCTCAAAATTAAGAGTTCAAGTTCCAATTCATCCACAGGCTCCATTTTAGGGTCTCCCTATCATCCTAATTGGTCCAAGTCGGCTATTCAGGGCCAAAATGAAAGAGTTACACTGAAACAGTTCGTGCTGAAATGAAGACAGGTTAGACAAACTACATTTTCTCAGTCACTCTAAATGATTTCTGGCAAACAGTTCTATCTTTCAACAAGGCTCCCTCTGCACATGTAGCAATGGCAGAAACAGAGCGAATTGACAGCAGCCCGGGCAGGATTCGAACATTAAATACACAGTCCCCCCATACAAACTAATTAAGTCTGCAAGCAGACAGCTCTTAAAGAGACAGTACGTGGAGGCTCACATAGCACTCACTTGGAACCACATTTAAACAGCTCAGACGCTGAACACCGCCCAGACTTGGTGCATTCAGGCAAGCTCCTGGAAGACTTTTGGGAACCCCCATTTGCAGGGGGGTTACACTTTTTTTGGGGGTGGAGGCATTTTGGGGGTTGATTTCCCAAAGAAACTTGATATTTGGTTCGAAGCTGTGTGTGAATGTCAATAAATATTGTAATTACCATGTCATGTCTTTTACTGTGTTGTGGTCTTCTTTCTTCCTTAAGGGACAGGGATCAGAGGAACATGTTCCTCTCTATAAGGAGTTGGGAAGGGTTCAGAGGGAGGAGTCAGTGGACGCATCACTATACACACCAGCAACACATTCACTACTATATGGGAATAGGCTTGGAGGGGAAGGCATCAATTGTAATAATAATAATAATAAAATTTATTTAGTTAAGCGCCTTTCAAATTTTCAAGGCGCTGTACATAAAAACATGAGAACACCAGCATAATCAATACATACAGTAAAACAACACAGCAAATATTACAGGTTAAAATGACCAATTACAACATAACAGGAAATGCCTTCTCCCATAAAAAGGACTTTAAGGCCTTATTAAAACTTTCCACTGTCGTACTCTCTCAGGAGTTGTACACCAGGAAAGGAGTACTGTGTGATGTGCGTGTGGGGGGGCCCCCACCTGTCAGGCACACTCTCTCCACCAAGTGTTACAACGGCAAAATGAAGCATGCATTATAACCAGCATCAGAAGCCTGATGTGACATCATCATCCTAATACATCCACAGTATGAATGTACTGTAGCATGTACATTTTACAGGTAACCTCAGTGACCAGAAAGCTTTAATAATTGTGTGTGGTCAGTGGGGCTATCTTTAATGACATAAAAAGGTCTGAGAAAACCAGAAATATACTATGCATGATCATCGATACCATGTCAGAAATATGTCATGATTTCTTTGCCAGTGCACACATACTGCCACAGTGAGTAAGAGTACTGGTAAGGTAACAGGACATTGTTCCAAAATACACCATACTTTTCCTGAACAAACCACACATCCTGTATTTCACAACAATTACATTAAATGCATTTCAGTTTACAACTTGTAAATAAATGTAGGTAGGTTATATAAATATGGTACAAGCTCAGCTGCTTGCCTTTGAAGGAACATACATTAACATTAGCCATGCAGTCACAAACAAGTTAGAAGACTATAAACCTGGAGACACACACACAGTATGCAACTGAGAGAATAAGTAGGGATGTCAACATATTCAGCAAAAGTTTACAGATTTAAAACAAATCTAGTTAGCAAACACGACATTACCCAGTGACCTCCCCAACCCCTGAATCCTAACAGCTCAAGTAGACTTCTCCAAAAAAAATAAACCATTACTGCCCATGCCCTCACAGACGCTTATGGTGATGGTCATCCTAAATCTTCACCAGCTGGCCTGGCAGCATACCAGGCCCTGCTGCATGGTGCAGTCTCATGTTGGTGTGCGTTAACTTGGCACACTACTCTTGGCATGCTTCACAAGCAAACAGTGGCATTGTCAAACACAAACATGAGAGGGCATGGCACTGCAACCACCAAGTTGCCTAGCTACAGCGGCAGAGTTTACCAGGGGACTGAGACCGTCAGTAAGTACAGGCACTTTACTTACAAACAAGTGTTTTCATATGAAAACACTAAATCAGGTAGTCAGGTTTCGGGAAGTGGTGACTGGGGAACATCACTTATTCCATTAACATCGCTCCTTCCCCAGTCCCCACTCAGCCACCAGCCAGCACAACCACCCATGCCCGGAGCCCCCAAGAGTCTGGACTGGCACTACATGTCTGTGCAGATCACATCAACGATGTGCCACTGGGGAGGTAGTCTCTCACCCTGGGACCTCCCCTCTTGATTTTCCAGAACTCCAGGGTAGGTACATGGGACCATGGACCAGACTGTCAACTTTCCAGTCCCTGACCACCACCTCAGTGCAACCCAGGAGGCTAGTGCTTATCACTACAGGGGATAAATACAGATGAGCACCCTAGAACTCAGTTCTGACTTCCATCATCACACCTCTTGACTTACACATTTTGTGACACAGTTGACATTTAAAGGAGAACTGTGCTTAAGTCTTTTTTTCTCCAATAGAAGCTGTATTTTGTGTACTGGATAAAATTATGTTATTATTCCATCTTTGCATGCCATTCAATAACCGCAGTGGGTGTTTCTGCTTTACATGGTGTTAAGTGCCTCTGCCATTTTAGAACTGTATGATGTAGCTGATGTTCCTCTCAGCCACCGAGTTTGTTCTATAAAACATGAAAGCATCATGCCAAGAATAGAAGAGTAGAACAGGGACAGAAAGTACATTATACAATTCAAAAATGGTTCTTAACAGCAACATGTAAATCATAAACACCCCAAAGGATAACTAAGAAGCCTGGATAGCTGAAGCAATGACAGAATTTGAAGAAATATTTGAAAAGAGCCTCTAGGAAAAATGATTAACATGTTCAGTGCTGCAGCGCAGTTATCCTTCACAGGAAGGCAGCACTCAAGCAGCAAGACTGAATGGATGTGCACCAAAGTTTCCATCATCCAACCCCCATGTTGAACCATCCAGCAGCAAATGCCATGGGAGGGTAATGTAAAACACAACCCTCCCTCAAGAAAAATAGCCACATCTGCTGTTGCCACCATGACATCGACTGGTACAATAATACAGCATAGAGCAAGTGTTGTTCAGTACACACACACCACACATGCACAACCAGGATGAGAGAGAAGGCGATCACCACCCAGGCTTTCTCTTCCTATGCCCCCATATCAATCATCATGAAAATCCCAATTAAGAGCTGTTAAAGCATATGCATGTGTGACAACAAGAAGGCAAGCTAGAAATGTAATGCTACCCTGTAATTACACAACCAGCTGTGATATACTGTGTATTCCTCAGGATCATGAAAAACTGTGTGGCCCAGAAAAGTGTCCTGACCCGGCCCCCTAACTTACACAGTGGCATTACACCAGACATGCTCCCACAATAACACAACATACAAGGCCTGTTGAAACAGCTACATAGCAAATAAAGGTAACACTGCAGGTCAGAGATGTGCCCCATTTGGCTACAAGGGCCACAATTGTTGATTCACTTCTATTTCCTCCCCATTAGGTTCTGCTCCACACCACACCCCCAGACATCAAAACAGACAAAAGTTCAATTGCTTTGCTTTGGCTGGAGCTGGAGACTGGGCACTCCATTACCAGTGAACAAAGTCTGAAACAGAGCAGGAAACACCAGGTTGTGTTATGTGTAGGCTAGTGGGAGGCAGTAGACCTGAGAAGACCCAACCCCCCCCTTAAACACACACACACACACACACACACACACACACACACACACACACACACACACACACACTCTGACACACTCCTGGTCCCCCACATCAAGTCACATACACATAATTTCTGAGCACAGTGTACCCCCTTCCTGGCTACCCTATGTGTTTAGCAGCAGTCAGGAGAGAGTGTGGCATAAATGGAGTAAGTACTGCATTTCACTGCATGCCCATATACACCATTATCACCAGGTAGGTAGGTTACAGACAGAGAGTCGGAGAGTCTCACTATGTGCCCATGGCCATGTCCAAAGACAGCATAAAGTACTGCATCTCTGCAGGAGAGATACTTTATATATACTTTTTTACACATGCCCATGGGCACATAGAAGACCAGGGGTCAAAATTAAGTTTTGCAGCTACTAGCCAACAGGGATAGTGACTAAAAACACACCAGCCCAACAGACACATTTCCAGAGGCACAGTTGTGTCCTAGCAACCCAAGAGCCATTATATACAATAAATCAGCTTTTCAGTAGCCACAGGCCACATAACAGTGAAGTAGTAAGAACCCTAAAAATAACTCGGCTGGCTGGCAGCTGTTGCTTCTTCAAGCTTCACTGTGCAGTTCAATGAGAAATGCGGCTCCCTATTTTTTGTTCTACTTTCTCATTATGTTATAATGCTCATACTCTCCACCTGACCTTTTTTATCCCTTTCAGGTGACATTTTTGGTAAAACGTTTGTCAACATTGAGCAACAGAGATTTCAAAAGGGGGAGGAGGGTGGAGCTACCTGGGAGAAGATGGAGTGATGATGAGGTGGGATCACAAACCCCACCTCATCACCACGCCATCTTTTCCCGACTCCCAAGTATCTTAACCTCCCCCCGAGCCCCTTCAAAATCTCTGATCAACATTGATAAACATTTTACAAAACAAATGTAACATTGTACAGTTTTCAGCCCAACACAAATATCACTGAACTGGGGTTTATTTCTTCTGACTAGCATGTGTCTCACAGGGAGCAAGTCTGAAAAGTTGAATTATAGCTTTAAGTGGATTCCCAAAATTTTGGTCACAATCTGAAACATGAGAAAGACTTGATTTCGATTTATGATGGGCAAAAATCTCTGAATCCCAATTCACAAACTGGGTATTCATTTGTCCGGGGATACATATTTCAAATCTAACACATAAGCCCACAACCTTTAGTTAGAATTTAACATTTTGTTTTATGCCCCACAAGGCTGACAGCTGGAAAAAATATTCTTCATTCCTTATTGCCAATAAGCATTTTTTCTTTTCCCCGTGGTATTTTCAAGAAGTGATACATAATACATTCAATTACGGTACTAGCAAGAATTTGTTAGCTGACTATGAGGTCAGACAGACAGATGCAAAACAAGGATCTGATTAGGGCTATGATTGCACTGCAAGAAAGGTAAAGGACGCTCATATTTCCGACACTAAGTACTAGTAGTACATGACTCTGCTCTTGTATTTCCAGGAGGAGGAGGAAAGAAACGTGTCCCAGCTGTGTTGCTGCTTATCCCCGACAGGGCATTTAGGACGGGAACTGAGACCTATCCTACTGACTAGCACTGCTAACCTGCTTGCTGAGAGCTCAGTAAGACAGCAAGTAAGTTAGCAAGCTAGCCAGTAGGCTAGGTCTCGGTTCCTGTCCTGAAATGTCCCATGCACCTCCCATCATGCATCAAACACTGCAGAGCTGCCAGAGACAGAGTTCACCCCCATGCCCATAAGATTAGTTGCACACTGCTGCAGAGACAGACCAGTATCCCACCCATCCCCACAGGCCACCACAGACACCTTATTATTCCCCGTTTTGCTTACTGCAGTGTTTACCCCAAGACTGTGCCTTTAGGATGGGAACCGAGACCTAGCCTACTGGCTAGCTTGCTAACCGACTTCCTGAAGGCATCAGCAAGACAGCAAGCATGTTAGCAAATCAACCAGTAGGCTAGCTCTTGGTTCCAGTCCTGAAGCTTCCCAGGGCCCAGCCAAGCTATCCCCCCCCCACCACCAATGCATCAGACACTGCAGAGCTGCCAGAAACAGAGTTTACCCTCATGCCCATAAGATTAGTCACACACTGCTGCAGAGACAGACCAGCATCCCACCCACCCCACAAGCCACCACAGACACCTTATTATTACCCGTTTTGCTTATTGCAGTGCTTACCACCCATGACTTTGGCCTTTAGGACAGGAACCGAGACCTAGCCTACTGGCTAGCTTGCTAATTGAAGGCTTCAGCAAGACAGAAAGCAAGTTAGCAAGCTAGCCCATAGGCTAGCTGTCTGTTCCAGTCCTGAAGCTTCCCAGGGCCCAGCCAGGCTACCCTCCACCCCACGCATTAGACACTGCAGAGTTGCCAGAGTCAGAGCCAGAGACACAGTTTACCCACCCCAAGGCCCCATGAGAGAGCAGATAGTACCACTAGTCACAGACTGTTGGCTGCTGCACAGACCACCTCTTTTCCCCAGTCACCTACTGGACTCAGCAGCCAACCCTCCCATCCCCACCACACCTTACCTGGTTTGCTGTGCAGTCTGGACCTTAAGGGAGTGGAGGAGGGGAATGTTACCACCCGATGCTGCCTGCTGCTGCTGGTGGCCTGGCTGGCTAATGCTCCTGTCTGACTCCGGCTACTTCCTCTGATGTGCTGCTGTGCTCACTTGCTGGCCTGCTGCCTGGGCTTTGCTGGCTGGCTGTTGCTTTTGCTGGCTGCTCTCTGTTGCCCTGTGCGCAGCTGCTGCACCTGCCGCCCAGATGAAGGACCCCACCCGGTGACCCAGTCATCCTCTCTCATTTGCTGCTGCTGGTCTGGTTGTCCGCTGCCCACTGATGTACTGCGTCTAATTCCCCACCTGGCTCCCTCTCTGTACCACATTGAGTCAAGTCGACTCAACTCCCTCTTACTCTACATTGAGGTGACTCCTCCTCAGACCTCACTGACACTGGCTGAGCCTACTGGTGTCCCCCACAGTCACTCCTGGCTGACTCTCACTGCACACACCGGTCTTGTATGGCAGACTCACTGGCTCCACCTGAGCTGGCTGAAGGTGTGCAGTGCCTGGGCCTACTGCCTGCTTCCTTCTGCATTCCTTGTTCTTCCCTCTGCCTCAGCTTGGCTGGCTGGCTCCTCTCTCCTGGCCCTGGATGGTCAGACCATGACAACCACCTCCCTCTGGCTCTTCTTCTTCTCTCGACTCAGCCGTGCACCCTACTCTCCCTGCTGTTGCTGCACGAATCCGTCGCTGACTTGCTCGCCTCGATGCCTGAACGAGTATCACATCCAAAAGAATAAGCCCTCCCCCTGGCCAATCACAGTGCAGCAACATGAAAAATGCCGCTGAACCTCCAGTGATTTTCCGGGGTGGGGGAGGTTACAAATCAAGATGCAAATGCGCTAATTTTAAATATGTACAGCTTGCCCAATGAGGATGGAACCCAGAGAAACAAAACAAAAATGCTTTGACACCGCTGGCCCAATTTTTCTAGTCAAGTTCAAAATGGGGGGGAGGGGGGAATGATATGCAGTGGCACGCTGTCATAGTCACCAGTGGGAAACCATGGGGGGAAAAAGAAAAAAGTGTATTTGCACAAAAATATCGCTGGTGCTTAGCCCAGGTTACAAAATACTGCTGGGGCCCATGCATCAGGGGCCCATACAACCCGGCACCTATGCTGGAAGTTGTCTCTGAGCACCACTGTTTACTCGGTGGATTGCTAATTGGCTTGGTGACAGAAAGCAGAGGGTGGTGGTTGAGGCAATCTCCTTCAAGTAGAGGAGTACTAAGAAGTGTCCCTCAGAGTTTGGTTTGAGGGCCCCTGCTTTTCAATACCTTCATTAGTGATCTGGAAGCTAGGGTCTACAATGGGCTGCTTAGGATTGTGATATGACCCTAAGCTGGCTATGGTGGTGGACTCCCTAGATGATGGGGACAAACTTCAGAAGGGCCTGGTTAAGCTTAGCAGTTGGTCAGACTCTTGAAGCCTCAGACTCAGTGTCACCAAATGTCAGGTGCTGCACTTGAGGAAGAAAAACAGAGGTAGATGTATGCACTGTGTGGGGCTCTTCTTGCTGCAGTCAAGGGAAATGATGCCTGGGGGTCATAATTATACATAATAGTACATAATAATACGCAAATAACACTTTCCTGCGCAACAATTTTTCTGTTCAGTTTTGCTAGCAAATTTGTATTATTACACACCAATGTGGAATGCGTCCTTTTTTATGTTTGCTTGCACGCATGCGTAAGAAACATTATGTGACAGCTTAGGAGAGAAGCGGGCTGTGGAGGCGCAGCACTGTTACAACCAAGGGAGGCACTGCATTTGGGGGCTTGGCAGTGGGGACCAATGGAGCACAGTGTGCAAATGACACTGGTCTCCAAGGAGGTGCACAAGTACAAAGCGTTTTACGCCCGTAGCAATTGGGGGCCGCCTGCGTATTGCAGCATCAGTCATTCTGCTGCAATGAGGAAGTGACCCGTCATTGCAGGGCGGAATGTTAGCTAGCCTAATACTGTTTGTGAACGTGGCAGGCGGCTTGCTGCCACGTTCACAAACAGTATTATGCAGCCCCTGTGCCGAAGGGTGCCCAAGCCCCCTTGGCAGCATGTGCCCCCCCAAACAGTCTTTGTTTGCCGACGGGGGCCCCAATCCCCACCGACTTCAGTCCATCCAAATTTTTGGATGTGCCGACAGGGGGGAGCCCACTCCCTGTCAACATAATGTCCCCCAGCCACAATTAATATGCTGACGGGGGAGCCCACTCTCCGTCGGCATAACTTCCCCCCCACACACAAAACCTATGTTTGCGCCAAGAGGGTGCCCAATCCCCCTCAGCTATTGCACCCCCTATATGCTGATGGGGGTGCCCAATCCCCCATTTGCTACAGTCGCCTCCCAACAAAACACTAGACTGGCATGTTGGGAGCCCACCCCAGTGTGCCAAATGTCCAGTTAAATGTTAAATGTCCCTGTAAAACAAAAAACCGCCCTGCAATTTTTTTTTTTATCCTGTAAAGAAGGAAATGGTCCCTCAGTGGTCTCCCCCCCCCACAACCCCACCCACCACTGTGCACCTGCCTCCCCACACCCCTCACCCCATACTTACCTCCAGGTCTGGCACAATGATCTTCGGTGGACTGGGAACAATTCTGCACTCTTCAAAGCCGACCGCGAACTGAGGAAATGCTGGTAAGCTGTATAATGGAATAAATAGGGTTTTTTCAACTTTGATGCATATCTCAGGCATTTTTTGGAATTGCGGAATCACCTTTTGGGACCAATTAATGAAATGACAGTGCCAGTGTTCATGAGGTGGGCTTTCAAAAAGTTTATGTTGCAAATTTGGTGGGAAAAATCCAAAAAATGACTGTTTTACCAGTGTACGTTGTGCAGTTGCTACACACGCTTGTAACTTCATGAATTTGCAATATCTTCACTCCAGATTTTCAACATTGGTATTTTTATGCATCTTCTTATTAACAGTGCAGCTCTCATTTTTCACATCCCGGACGAAATGTGTTTTTGCACTTCCGGCGCAGAACAGCACGCTCACTGTGGGAAATCCATGTTTGGGACACATTAGGAAAATCACACTGATGCTGTTCATTAGCAGAGGTCCTAAAATGCCTATGTTGAAAATTTGGTGACAAAAGTCCATAAAATTAATGCGTTATGAGCGTGCGTTGTGCAATTTCCACGCACACTCGTTACTTTGCACATTTGCAATATTTTCACTCCATATTTTCAACATTGTCATTTTTCCCCACCTCCTTATGAACAGTTTAGCTGTCATTTTTCACATCCTGGCCGAAATGTGTTTTCGCACTTCCGGCACAGAATACCGTGGTTGCTGTGGGAAATCAGTGCTCGGGACACATTAAGAAAATCACAGTGACACTGTTCATGAGTACAGGTCGTAAAATGCCTATGTTGAATATCTGGTGACAAAACTCCATAAAGTGACTGTGTTACGTGCATGCGTAACGCAGTTTCCACATATGCTCAGAAGTACGAGCATTTTTAATATTCCCACTACAGATTTTCAACATTGCCATCTCTTCATACCTCTCTATGGATGGTAATCCTGTCATTCTTCATATCCTGCCCAATCTGTGTTTTTGTACATGTGGTGCAGAATGGCACTGTTGCTGTTGGAAGTCAGTTTTCAGGACACGTTGACAAAATCACACTGCCGCTCTTCATGAGAAGAGGTCCTAAATGCTTTCCTGAGGTGGGGTCAAAAAAAGGCCATGTAGAAAATTTGTACTGTAAATACCAACAAACACCTGAGGCATTAGGGCTTCTAACCATAACGTCCTACCTTGTACAGACAGGCAGGCATCAGGGTGTGCCTTTGGATTGCCAACTGTACTGCTCATGCCATCCCACCCTCACCCCCCAGCCACTGACAGGCATCGAGGTGTACCTTGGACTCTTCAGCCCAAGACTTCACCCCACTCTCCCTATGCTGCACCCATTTCACCATATATCCTTGTGGAATGGGGTGACTGTAAAGCCAAACACCCTAAGGCACACCTCAACACGTATTGATGTCTGCAGAATAGGGTGAGGTGACATGGCTTGACCATCATGGGTGACGACCCAAAAACTTACCCCAAATCCTGTCCATCTCTACAGGATGGAGGTGGGGTTCATGTGAAGTTCAATACTTTCACTGCCATTCCTATTCTGCATCTAACTCTTGCATATCCAATGCTAATACCAGCAAGCAAACATTCGGCATTGACAAATGCTTGTTTTATTATCTGGTCAATTTACTTGCATCTGTAAAAGTGGTAAGGTTGAATCTAGTTCAAAGCAATGGGAAATGAAGATCTGCCTTTGCCCGGCACTGCTCTTTGCACGAGATATTGAGAAAAACCCTTGACCTTCACCAGGAAACCTAGTAACTCAATCATACATAAGTACTGAGTCTAATAGCCTAAAAGTTGCTAATTTTAAAAATTGGAGTCTGGCAACTGATCTAGCTGAACTAAAAAGTATGGCTAGCCAGTGTTCATTACGCATTACAGTTTTTAGCAACAAATGGCATAAAGCTGAAAACTGAAGAACAAAGGAATATTCTTGGCTATAAGCTCTTTAGGTTTGATAGGGAAGGGAAAAGTGGGGGTGGCACCGACATCTATGTAAAAGAACATTTGGAAAGCTATATTCATTGATTCCTGTGCCTTAAACAATCAGCCATATTACTTAAATATCAGACTACATCTCAGTGACCTCACGAGCAAACATGTATACAACAGATATAAAATTAAACTGTGCAAGATTCACCTGCCATCTTGGCACCCAATGTGCAAGATAAAATGTTATCTTCCAAGTTGGGTATGTCACAATCACTATCAGGGTTGGGTCCATCACAGTGAGCTCTGAACTCGGCAGAAAGCAGCTTTTACAATGCTGATGCCATCACAATAGCCCTACTCTGTACTAAAGGCAGCATACCAGTTAAAGAAAAACTGTTACATTTTCACACAAACAGAAGATTTAAAAGTTATGACTAGGTAATTGATGTATAAACTGAATATGTAATAAGCTGACTCAAAATAGATAGTTTATCATGACTTATTAAGGGGCAAGACCTTTAACACTCTTGTGGACTCCACCACTCATGAGTCATGGCCCTACTCCCTCACAGTGCAAGATAAATTGCATATTTTGAATCGGGCCCTTGTATATCCTTTATTTACTTTTCCTGTCTCTGTAATCCACCCAGAAAATCCTCACGTGAGCTTCAAATACTGAATGAAGAGATGAGTGAAAAGTATAATTTGGTACAGAGCATACTGTATACTAGCAGGAGACTTACTTGGAGTGGTACCGTACAAAAATAAAATAAAAATTACAAAGACGTTATCAAAATATAATTTTCACCATGTAATCGCTTCCCTAACATGATACAATTATAAAAAGATACCCACTCCACATCAGACTGGACACTGACCAACAAACTGGAAAACCTGTTAGCTGCTAGGGTCATGCAAGACAGGGTATCTAATCATAGTTCTGTGTATTTTCTAAGGAAGGGTATGGTAATTAAGGACTCCTTCCCAGTTAATAACAGGTAGAGATTTTAAACAACAAGACAAAGTGTTCCTAGTTGAGTTTGAGCATATATCACAAGTTTGTTTATTTATTTATTTTATTTATTTATTGGAACATCAGTTTAACAACCTTTGAGCCAGAGGCTCATTTACAAAGGTACCTGTCACAGTGAGGACAAAACAGTGCAGGAAAACAAACAACCAAGCAGACAAAACATCTGAGAACAATTAGGAAGCAGCCAGAAAATGCAGGCATTTGTCAAACACAGTATACAAACAGGCTTACTTGTGCACTTTACAGAGTAGACAATATACAGTAGTTACATGGAGATTGATTCAGTGGGCAGAATAAAGATAAGGCTGGGTGGAAGACATCAGAAGAGGAGTGTGGGGAAGGTAGTAGCAAGTAAAGGTACAGCTGGACAGAAGGTCAGAGAGCGGCTCAGTGAGCCTTGTCTGGGAGGATAGGAGTAGGCTTAGAGGCAGGTACAGCTGCGTGTTGAGAGCAGGTAATTTCTAAGACTAGTTTTGAAGTACAATAACGAGGCGACATCAGTGACTCCGGCAGGGAGGGCGTTATACCAACATGGGGCTCTGTAGGGGTAAGCCCTTTGACCTTGCGAGGTTCTCGCCCTTGGTATAACCAGTGCAGTTTTGCGGGATATGCGGGTATGCACTGTAGGGTTAGCACGGTGGATAGTGGTTGACAGACCAGGTGGGGATAGCCCAAGGAGAGATTTTTTTGTTAGGAGGCAGGTTTGGTATTTGAAGCGCTCATCTAGGTTGAGTAGGTTAGCCATGGTGTAAAGATGGCAAGTGTGGGTTAGACTAGGAGCCCAGTTGTGAGCCTGCAGGCCTTGTTTAGGTGAGGCGGATCTTGTTCAGGGCAGTCTGGTCTGCTGCACCATACACAGGTGAGGCCATAGTCTACCAGAGATAGAACAGAGGATGTGACTGCAAGTCGGAGGGCATCCGTGGGAGGCAGTTTTTGTGACGATAGAGGATACCCAGCCGAGTGTTAGAGGCTGAGGCAAGGGCAGAGATGTGGGCATGAAAAGAGAGGGCAGGGTCAAAGGTTATACCTAGGTATTTATAAGAGTGAACTAGCTCAATAGAGAGTTTAGAGGTGGAGTGAACTGCGAGAGGATAGTTACTGGATTTATTTTGGGGGTGGGCAAAGAGCATGGTTTGGTTTCTTTAGATTAATTACGAGCCTGTGCTCAGTAAACCAGGCTTCTGCGTCATTGTAGGATTCCTGCAGAAGATCCTGAAGTGAGATGGGATTATGGTCGGAGGCAAAGAGTACAGCATCATCTGCGTAAAGAAGGATTTTTCAAGTACATACACTGGGCAGGAGTTGAGAAAAAGGAAAAGAGCAAGGACCCAAGAATAGAGCCCTGAGGGGACTCCGGAGCAGATAGGGCAGGTGCTGGTAAGTTTCCGTTGATTTTCCACACATTGTGGCTGAATTCGACAAGTAGCTGGAGCACCAGGAAACAGGCCCAGTGTCAAAGCCTAAGGGACTAAGGGTAGCTAGCAGGAGGGCTGGAGACAGTATCAAAGACTTTGATAAGTCAATGAACACTGCACCTGCTAGGAGCCAGAGTCCAGTGAGGTGTGAAGAAAGTTAGAGAACTCCAGGAGGGCAGTATTGGTGCTGTGGCCTGCTCTGGAAACCATGTTGTTCTGGGCAGAGGATGCTATATTTATTGAGGTATTCAGAGATTTGGGTGGCACAATTTTCTAAGGCCTTAGAGAGAGGAGAGAGGATTGAGATAGGTCGATAATTGCTAGGAGGGTCCTATCACCACCCTTGTGTATTGGAGTGACAGTAGCTATCTTGCAGGCAGAGAATTGCCCTAGGCAGAGGGATTTGTTAAAGAGGCTGGTGATTGGTGAGAGAACCAGATCCAGAACTTAACGGAGAAGACTGGGATCAAGGGAGTCATTGCCAATTGTGTTACTCTTTAAGGCTTTGAGTAAGTAAGGTCTGACTTCCTGGGCAGTGACTCGGCGCAAGTAGAACAAGGGATGTGGGAGAATAGGGACAGACCTAGAGGGAGGGGGAGCGAAGAAATTATCAGGGAGCACCGGGCTAAGGTCTGTGAAAGAATTGTTGAGGTGGTTGGCAATAAGGACAGGGTCTGAGGAGACCGAACCATTAATGTTGATAAGCGAAGGTGGGGGGGAATGCGTGCCACCATTCAGCTGCTTAATGTTGTCCCAGAAAGTCCTAGCATTCCCCCATGAGGAAGTGAGGGAGGCTTGATAGTGCTCAGCCTTCGCTTTGCGAGTGGCCCATGTACATTTGTTCCGGGCAGCAGCATAAGCCAGCCTGTAAGCTGGCGGCCCGTTTCCGTGGCAATATGCCATAGATTGTCCCTGTGCTTAAGAAGTTGGCGCAGGGTGGGGGTAATCCATGGGGCATGCTTTACTTTGGACCGGCATGCAGTAGTGGGTGCAAAAATGTCGCAAGCAGAGTTGAAGGTGTGAGTAAAGAAGGTAAGGGCCGTGTCAATATCCGGGGTGTTTAGTATAGGGGACCAGTCTATGAGGGCTAGGAGTTGCTTAAGGCCTTTCAGCCCACCAGGTCTAAGACGTCGCCGAAGGGTAGTTTGTGCTGTGGGTTTGGGCAGGGAGGTTGACCAATAGAAGAGAATGGGGGAGTGGTCGCTAAGGCAGTCCGGGAGGATTTGGATATTGCGGATGCGGTTAGGGCGGTTTGTGAGGACCACATCCAGGAGTGTGCTGGAGTCCATTCTAGGATTCACTCTAGTGGGTTGGGAGACTAGTTGGGTTAGGTCGATGGCTGTAAAGGCATCACGGGAGGAAGTGGATGAAGGGCTAAGCCAATTGATGTTCAAGTCCCCCACAAGGATTTGGTCGGAGGAGTGGGGTAAGGAGGTAAGATAATCGATTAGTGGGCCTAGTGCTTGTGCTTGATTCTTTGGAGGTATGTACGCTGTAGTCAGGTAGATGGGACCCCTAGAGGGATCAGGAGATAATTTTAGGGTTAGGGCCTGAGCCCTGAAGTCAAGGACCGGGCTGGGAGGCTAGTCCAACGAGAGGGTCTTTGACATAAATGGCACAGCCCCACCGCACCAACACGGTCCTCCCGATAGAGGGAGTAGCCGGGAGTGAGACCAGGGAGTCAGGGGTAGAGTCTGAGAGCCAAGTTTCAACTATTGAGATAACGTCAGGTTTATGAACTGCAACCAGCAACTGAGAGAGTCGAATTTTTAAGGAGGCTACATATGTTCATGGAAGCAACAAGAAGCCGGTGGATTCCTTTGAGGAGCCTTTGCAAGCTGGACCGGGATTGGGATGTATGTTACCAGTCAGGAGCAGAAGGAGGAGCTGCTCTGGACAGAGGGTGTAGAAGGAGAGTTTTCACGGGAGCGATAGGAAGAGAAGGGGGTATCGTAGCACAGGGGTGGGTAGGGCAGCACAGGCTGAGAAGGCTTGAGTGATAAGATGACTGAGGGAGCGAAGGGGAGGAAGGTAGTGTCTAGATGGGGGTGGGGTGGAGAGGAGCATATGGGGTGAGTAAAGGAGGAGGAGGGAAGAGCAGTGGCATGGAGGAGGGAGGGCAGGAGGGTAGGTAGGAGCAGTAGAGTAGTGAGGCTGAGGGTTAACAGGGACATTAGGGTTAGCGGAAGGCAAAAGGAGGAGGAGGAGAGAGAGGCAAGTAGGCAGGAGGTGTGCATGCATGATTGGTAAGGCTGAGAGAGCTGAAGTGAAGAGAGATGGAGGAACTTGGATGATAGAGGGGAAGATGGTGGTGAAAGGTCTACCCCTATGTGTAGTTGCCACCTTGGTACAGTGGCAGAGCCCCGTGCACAAGGCACCAGGTTCAAGGCTTACCCAGGGTGATAGAAAAGGACCCAAGACAGTAGCTGCAGCAGCAGGGAGCAAGGCTCAAAGTGTGCAGTAACACTCATAGAATGTTTTTGCAGACTATGAGGGTTAGAGTGTTTAAGAGTCTTAGAACCTATCACAAACAATAGACTGATGTGATGGTTGCGTGGTGGGGATGCTGACTGAGACAGTGAAAATGCAGGGTTCAATGCCTGCAGTAGCAGCAAGAAAGAAGTGGTAAAATATTTTGGCAGACGGGGGGTAAGAGACTATGAAAGTCTTAGAAAGTAAAAATGTGATAGTAAGATACAATGGTTAAGAAGTAGAGCCACTGACTCTAATAGCAAGGGTACAGGGTTTGAGAACAGCTTTGGGACAGAGGACAGAAATTTTGTTTCTAAGAAAGAAGGAAGGGTTAAGAGCTTGAAAGTAGAGGAAGATGTTGGCTTGGTGGTTAGGCTGCAGACTTTGGTGTAAAGGGTATAAGGTTTGAGACTTGCAGGGGGCCTAGTGATGGGCTGATGGGAAAGAAGATAGCAGAATGGATTAGGAGGGAACTTGCAGAGACCTCTAGTGGACAGGGATTGCAATAGTTGTTAGGAAGGAGTAGGGAGTGGATGGCAGTGCTAGAGTAGAAAGTGCAGCAACTCCTAGTGGTTGGGGTGTATAAGCTGCAAATGGGAAAGTGGACACTTCAGTAAAAAGAAGGGTAGGTCACGTGACCTGCCAGCAGCAATAAATGAAGCGCTGCCCCTGGGTGTGAAGTGCTACACAACAGGCAGGCTGTAGTGCAGGAGGCTTTACCTCTTAAAGGCTCTGGCAATCCCCGAGTTCAGGCTCCGCTGCTGGGCAGAGTTGTGAAGGGAGAGGGGTGCTTCAGGGCCTCTTAAAGGTTTGGTTGAATATGTGTTATTTATCCTGCTTTAATGCAAATTTCCTGGCCATACTGTATATGGAAAACATACCTCATCAGTATTAGACTATAAAGACCTCTCATCTTCCTTTGTTTATCAATGATCTCAGAAAAAACAACATGGCTAGAGAAACAGCATGGAACTCTTATGTTAGAAACAAAAATATTTGGAATCTGCAAACTCACAAGGTGCTGAGAAACGGCTGTAAAAACATTTAAGCTGGCTGTTAGATTTCTGTAAATTCGAACAATTTGCTAGTGTAAAAAAGTCCTTACTGTTTTTGCTGTTCATTTAAAGATTTTTCAAATCCAAGCAATTGGCTAGTCTAAAAAATTCCTTCTCTTTTTGTTATTCATTTAAAGATTCACAGAAGCCAATTCATGATCTCAGATCACCACAGTAGTTGATAAGGAAGATACACTATTCTCTGAAGATGACATAGCTTATTATTACATTAGGGCCATATACAATATGTTAAGTCAACAGCAGTGGGCCTTCTGGGGTAGCTATCTCCATGAGGAGCTATCTGCATTCTTTATTTTTACTGATTTATTTGAAACTTGGTGACCATACAAGGCACACTGTGCTGAGGCTCATTTCCAGGTGTGACCCAGGGGAAGGTAACAGGGGATGCACAATAAAAAGCAGACACAAATTGCAGTTACAATGAAGTGCAATCAGAGGACACGCTAAATATGGGAATCAGTGTAAAATAAGGAAACGAGACAGGAGCAACACACTGGGTACTTCAGTCACACTTACACCACAGTATGATGCAATTGCAAGAGGAAGAGTCAGAGAGAGAAAACAGGAGTTGGGAGGGAGTTTCAGCTGATATATGAAGGAACCAGGGGAGGCAGTGAAAGGGAAGGAATAGAGAAGTTCGTTCCATGAGTGATGGGAGAAGCTAAGAAAGGGCTGATTGCCCAGCAGAGGAACGGGCATGAGGAACTGCAATGGTGCAAGGGCCCTGAAGCGGATGGAACAAGAGGCAGAGTAGATGAAGGAGAGGAGTGATACGAGGTAGGAGGGAAGGAACCCAAACCAGTATTTGGATATGAATGAGGCACAGTGGATCTCACAACGTGAAGGCAGAGGGAGAATGGATAAGAAGGAGTAAAGTGAGCAATGAGTACAAAAGGGGGAGTAGATGGCAAAGCAGCAGAAGGAGTTGCAAAGGGTATCCAGTCTGGCTGGGGAAGGTGCCATAGACCACATCTGTGTAGTCAATGACCAGGAGCACCATTTTGGTGACAAGTTCATGCTGGACCTACAGAAACAGGCAATCTTTACTGTGGTACAAGGCACGTAGTTTAGGGCGGAGCTTAGCATGGATGGGGTCAATGTGGGCAGAGAAGTCAAGCTTGCTGTCTAGACACACACTGAGGTACTTGAAGGATTGAACCACTTCAAGAAGGTTGCATTCTAAGGTAGAAAAGATAGGCAGGGATGGGATTCTGGTCAACTTCTGGCTGGTGCCAAAGGATGCTTTTTTTTTTTTTTGTCTGTTGACCTAGACACTGTCTTTGTCCTTCTGAGTACATATGACTGTCCACCTCAGTGTTTTTTGTAATAGAATTGACATCCCTCATTTCATAACTGATGCTGTACTATGTTCGTCTGCCCCCAGTCATTCTCATTTGAGTCTGGTGGCTTCTAGCCCTGATAGCAATGACTCCTGGAGGAAGACAATCTGTGCGCGTAACCACTTCAAGTATGCTAAAACCTTTTTCCTCTAAATAGGGGAGTTCAGCCCCCTAACAAGTATTGTAATTACACCTTGTAAGTTTTGGGAGCTGGGGGACCATAAGGCCGCTATCTATAAATTGAGCTCACCTTCCCATTATGAGTCCATGCCAGTGATGTGTGAGCTACCGGAGCACACTTCAGAGCCGGGGGGCTGATCTCTGGCAAACCCTCCTGTAATTACAACACTGCCCCTAACATTCCAGCTTACTGCCCTAATCTCCACCATAATTGGCCAGTGAGTATAAATAGCTTTCAATAAGCATTTAACAAATAGGCCCAACTGGGGCAACACCCCCTTTGCCATCCCTTCTCCCTGATATCCCATCCCTATGCCTCTTTTCCTTCATTGGCATATTTCTAGTGAGCTGTGAGCTACAACCCCCCACCCCCCACAGTTCTGTGCCCATTTCTCGGTCTGTCTCCTATAAAACTCAATCTCCAGTCCTCCAAGTCCACCCTGAACCAACATCAGGAGAAATGAGCTTTGGGTCTGGCTCCTTCACCCCGTATCCTTCCTAATAACACATCTGCCCTGGTTGAACTGGAATTTAGCTCCCATTTTGGCATCATATGTATGTATTCCACCTTTCTTCCATAACTGATGATGAGTGAAGTGTACACCTGAAAGGGAGGGTCCATACCTAGCACAAGTTACTGTGTTGACTTTCACCTCAAACCAGAAACTGTAAAGTGGTGGTTACCTGGGTCTGGAGTCCTCCCCCTTAGAAAACATAGTAGTGCACTTTGCCCAGTTGTTAGGTTTGGATGATGGGCAAGACCATTTCTACATAGGTAGATATGTAGCCTCTCTATTACTAGTAGTACAGCCTCCATCCCTACCTCCAGCTGTGGGGGAGTCCCAGCCATTTAGGACATCCATGTCTGATCTGTGGAAGTGGAGGTATTGGTGAGCCTAAGCCCTGCCAATGGCAATGCCTGGAGGAACTACAGAGAAGGTATAAAGCCATTAAATCATTTTGGGCCTTCAGATTCATAGGAGGTATCCCATACTATAATGGAAAGGAGACCTAGTTGCTGTCTAACTCTGGGTTTAGTGGTTCAACCTGCAGACTAAGGCAAGAAGTAGCACTTACCCATATAGTTTTGTGGATTCATCACATGCCTCCCCTAGCCATGCTGGCCCAGGCCTCATTTAAACAATATAGATTGGCCTTGCAAGTGACTTACAAAGCTGTCATAGCGATGTGTGGGCAATTCCACTACTGGAGACATTGCTATTTAGCTATGATGCCCCATTCACTGCCAAGTCATTCCACTGCCACTAGTATCATAGTGTGCCTTTATACATCACCCTGAAAAACCTTCCCTTCACAAAAACCTTGTGAAAATCCTTAGCTATGCATTTCAGGAGACTCGTTGTGGCCCACAGTCCTAAAACAAAAATTTAAAAAAGCAATACCTAATCAGCAAAGCTAAACATGCTGACAAGTAGAAATGAATAATATCCCTTAAAATGGGGAAGCAATCTTTCATGGTCCTTCAGTAACTGGAAGACCCATATCCCTTTATGAGGGTCAGACACTTAATTGAGTACGGTCCCGCCACTTGCAGATCAAGCAGTGAGTGAGCTCCCACAACAAAGTCACAACTTGGCACTATAAATACCAGTCCATATCACTCACTGTTCATCCATTAGTGGCAGTAACAGGGGCAGGAGGTTGGGCAGCAATCTAAGGCAGTGAGATGGTGCAGTGTCTGGTATCCTCCAAGCTCCAAGGGCTGCTAAGTGGGAGTATGGTCAAGGTAGCTGCATTGGCCCATGATTTGAGCCTGATCATCATGGTAGCCTCAAGCTGGACTTCAACTGCTAATCCTTTTTTCGGACTCAATGAAGCAACCATATGAAGTGGAGTAAATCTATTGTCCCTGTAATTCACCGGCTGGTCATCCAATGATGCAGCAGATCCATGATTGCAACTATAGTTCCTGCTGTGAGATTTTACCTCAGATGGGTGCTCTACACAACTGCCTTTGCCTGATTTCTGTAACTGTTTTGTTCTGAAATGTTGTTTAGGGGGAAGCAGTCAAGGATCATCCTCTAGAGGCAGCATAGATAGTGGTGGACAATGAATGCCCGGGACATGCTTGTCTTTGCAGTGAATGAGCTGGAGTAGTATCCATGGGCAATGTTTTGGGTGTCCCCTCACCACATCCTGATATCAGTGGTAATTTCACCAGTCTGTCTGAGGCCAATGTTTGAAAATAAATGCTTCTGCTGCTTCAGGCATTTCTTAAGAGTGTAGCACTCTGTTTTTAATGATCCAAGGGGTAGAAGGATATCTCAAGCTGTATGGGACCTCGTAGTCGATCAGGGACTTTTGTGCTGCTGTGAAGGACTTGCTGCATTCAGAAAATAATGATAAGCCAGGAAAGATTCTGATGGTTGAGGGATCTTTTCCCTCTGGCCCAACTAATTATATCTTGGGGCTAAAGGTAATGATGGATGCCATGTTGGGTGGTTCCTCTGCTGAGCTTCAACTTAGCTCAGCTAAAAACATTTTGTTGTTAGGTTAAGCAGAGCTAATCCTGCTCTAGACAAAGCATTGAGTGTAAGTTTTAGTTAATAGCTTCGATTTTAGCTTAGTTACGGTTTGAAATTATAAGGGAGGCAGTTTTTAGTTAGGCTTTATTGTTTTCTTTAGCCCGGGACTCAGTGACTCAGTGTCTGGCAAGATGGCTGCAATGCTGTTCCGCTTCTCGCTGCTCCATGTTTGCCAGGGCATCTGGTAACGTTCGCTGCTAAACCTCCTTTATTTTTTTCACTGTTTTAAATTGGCTAAATGAAACTGCTGTTATAGCAGTATTTGACTCACAGCATCCAACTTTTCCAGCAATTTGCTAACAAGAAGGCATTGTTTGCTCAGGAGTCACACCTTCGGTTGTTATGTGGGACAGCTGCCCTCCCACCCGTACCCAGGACAATTCCTGAAAGTACAAGAGGAAACCAGGGCCAGACTGAATTGTGCTGAAGGGCTGAAGGGCTCTTTTTTTTTATCCTATTAAAGAATTTCCAGTACAAATCATGAAGTTAGCAACTTTTTCAACAGCAACCAATTATCCCTTGTTACTAATTGAGAACCAGAGACCTCCCGTAAGGACGACGAAGTTTACAGGTGCATCACAAGTGCTGTAATGCCTGATTTATATTTAAAAAAAGCTATGCTGCCACTGCCTAGGGCTGGGGAGTTTGGGTAACACACCAGATGTATCAAATGTACTGCGCTCAGAAGATCATTTGTCTTCTTTCTTTCACAGATGACTACTAATGGCACATTTCTTTTAGCTGAAGAAATGATCCTGAACATGGAACACTAGAGACTGCTCAGGAGGTTGCTAAACCTGAGAAGCACTGCTAAAGGCAGCTTTCAGAATCATATGAGGGGCTGAAAATGCTGGTGTTAAAGAACAGTGGTGGATGCCCAGCCTAACACTACAGTGAATTTATGGTGCAAAGTTTGGTTATTATAGTGTATAGTGGAACGTCGTTGTTCACTGAAATCTAGCACTCTCAAAATGTTGTTCTGCTGCACTAGTGACGTCTGTAGTGCAGTAGAACCAAAAAGTGACATCAGCAGGACAGCAGAACGACTTTTCGTTCTGCTGCAGTGCAGACGTCACACATGGTGTCCTCGAGCAGCAATCTGACAGTTAGTCTTATTTTAAAAAGAACGATGTATTTTGTTTTTTTTGAGACAACGACGTTCCACTATACACTATACAGAACAGTGCCTGCTTACCATTTAATGGCAGGGCTGTTCTTTCACCTCGTTGCTGCGCTCTCGAGGTAATCTGTCATCATAGTACCAACTTGGTGACAGAATAGCTCTGTTGTTAATTGGTACTCATGCACTATCCTATATATTATTGCTGCCTCAGCTTTCTCATAGTTTAATATGGCCAAAGTTATGGTGACCAGAGGACATTACAAGATATTGCTTTATTTACTTATACTGTTGTGTGTCATAAAAGTTGTTCCATACGAAGCCATTGGAACTCACTCGGTACTTAAATAAGCCAGTATGGGCCAGCGTTTATACTATAATCTGCAAACTAATGCTGTTCAAAACTAGGGCGGCATAATATGGGCTAAATACCCTCAAGTATTTTTTCCTATGATTAATAATAAAAAACCCGAACTCGGAATGAACTGTTATGAGTCTTTCAAAAAAAAATTCAAGGTGATTAGATCTGTAGGTTTGGTTTATGCTGTTTCCATTTGCTCTTGAAAAATTGCTGACTCTAGTCTGTGATTAAAAATGAGGCACGCCTTTCAGCAGTTGCGCTGCAACACAGCCGCTATTTGTTTTGACTATTTGCTTCAGTCTTCTGGCTTCACATTGTGACTGTGATTCTGAGAAAGAAGTGAGATACAATAACAGTTTTTACTGAGTACGGACTCCTAAAAATATGAAATACTGTTACACAATTTGAAGGACTCCCCAGTTTAAATTGAGCCTTTTAACTCCTGCTTGGCCACTATTATTTTTATATCTTTATGTTTTGAAATGTTTTATTAAATCTTTTACATGTATCTATATTAATTTTAAGCCCCAGGCGGCCATTTTGAATAAAGTTAAGCATAGAACATTTCGACTCACATGTGAGTTCTGGGGCTGAGTGAGGGTGAGCCTAATAGCCCTTGTGGAAAAGTGTAGAAATGTGAAATAATTACTACCTGTTAATGCGTTTTGGGACATATGTAAATTAAGAGTGCCCAGAGTTTTTTTTTTTTTTTAAACCCAAGCAGAGATGGTTCAAGAACAAACAGTTTAAATCACAACTAATTATTATCATTCTGCTAAATGATTTGGCCAACTGGAATGAACTTATTTGAATTTAACCAGGACCACCAAGGGGCATGTGCATTACTGTTAAGATGTGATGTGATGTGGGGGCGTGGCCAAGCCGAATTCCAGGATGGCAGCTTGAACCTGGAGCTCTGTGCCTAATCCATCTATAATTGTATCCATGTGGCTCCCTGGAGCACTCTCTGGTCCAAAAACATAGAGTGAATAGCTGAATAGTGATATGCCTGTGAAAATGTCAAAAAAACAGGGCCATCTGAATTTTAAAAGCAACAGTAGCATTGGGAAGATGTCTGCAGCAGAGGCCTTTCCTCCCCGACCTAGTACTGCGGTGGCCTCTGAATCACAGAGTCATCTACCTAACCCAGATAACTATCTGGTGAGTCCTCAGTTTTTAGCACTGGAAAAACTTTCACTGAACTGAAATACGACCTTACCTGTAAAATGAATGCGGGATTTGAAAATGTCACAGCTCAGCTTGCTCATTTACAAACAATGGTTAATTCCCTGGGAGAGACCATGGAGCAGCATGCAACAAGGCTTACGGAGGTAGAGGAATGGCTCAGTACACAAGAGGACTTGAATAACAAGATGCAGCCAAGCTACAAAATGCCCTGGCAGAAATCGAAAAACTGCGTGCAATCCTTGATGAACATGAGAACCAGGAGCACCGTACAAATATATGGGTAGTAGGCCTTTTTCCAGACCTGGCTGCGGGATCATCTGCAATTACCACCTGACTGTTCCCTAGAAATTCAGCGAGCGCACAGAATGTCTGGACGCTGACCAACCCTGAATGAGAGACCCCAGCATGTGATCGTTAAATTCCTAAGATACCAAGACCACTTGGCAGTGCTGGAGGCCACCAGGAAAGTGGCTCCTCTTTGGGCTGCATCCCAAATAGTTAGTATTTTCCAGGATTACTCAAGGGCCCTACAGATTGAGAGGCAAGCCTTTACACCAGTGTGAAAGAAGCTCCACAAACTGAACTAGCCATTCGTGCTGGTTTACCAGCACGACTTATCATCAAATGGCAATGGATGAATCAAAAAGCCTTTACCAGTCCAGATACGGCTCTCAAGTACATTGAGCAAGTCCAGCCCAATGGCACTGAGGGTTGAGGCGCTGAACACCACACCTCGCACCACGCCGGCGACCTGGGTTCTGGAGTGAGCTGGGGCTGCCGGGGGTCAGCTGAGGAGGGTTAACGATGAGTACCCTTATGATGCTCTCCTCCCTGGGTAGAAGGGGAGGGATGTCTCAGCATGCTGGTGTCCCCTGGTGGAGGCCGAGGGCACTTCAGCAAGCCAGACATGCACATAGACTAGCATGGTCGACACTGGCAGGGTTGCCGTGTGCCAGGGCGTTGACTTGCACCATGCAGGGAGGGAGAAGGTAGCACATAGAACAAGGGAAAACAACGGTGCCATGGAGAGGCAACAGCACCTGTCCCCCATGCCCCATGCCGGGCCAGCCCTGACTGACCTTCCAGGTCCTCTACTGGGGCACCCTACACTGTGGCCAAAGTCTGACTAGTGAGCGCACCCAAGAGGAGAGGGCGACCCACCCCAGGCAGGTTAAACTGGGGGTGCTGGCTGGAGGGAGGGGGGGAGAGGAGGTACAGATCAGGGAGGCTTCAGGCTGGACAGGACAAGGATCAGATGCCCAAGAGAAGCTCCATGGAGCTGTGACCGGGGGGGGGGAGTACATTGAGCAAGAGATTCAAAAGCAAGCAGACCCTTCAAGATGAACGCCGTTGCCATGCTTGCTATTTGGTAGGTACTGCTTTGAGTTGTTATGAGGAAGCTCGCGGCTCTGAAGTCGCTGTGGTGCTGTTTTGAGGGGGGAGAGTCCTAGGGCTGGGCTCGGTCTGCAACTCAGATGAGGCCTATTGGGGCTGGACTGAGCACTTCTCCCTTTCGCACCCTCTGGCCTACATGTGGGAACTGCTTTAAGAATTATTTCAGCTGTTTCTGGCATCAAGTTATACTGGAAAAATGTATCCTTTCTATAATGTTTGCATGTTCGTTTTGCAACAGACTTTCATATCTGTGTTGGAACTTTGCTGTTCTGGCCTGTTTTTTATGAGGCAGCTGGACTTGAAACACTATCACAAATTAATGTTCCCTGTTGGTGTGAAGATGTTTTTACCTCTTGCTGTCTCCAAGTTTTTTACATGCCATGTTTCGGTAGTCACAATTTATGCCCAGTCAAGTTGTATCACTGCACCGGTTTGGGTGTGAGGCTCCGGGTGGGGTGGGGGTGAGATTATGAATCCTGCAAAGGGGGGGGAGCAAATCATATGGGTAAAAGAGCAAGTTTTCACATGACTCTTCCTGATGACTTCTCCTTGGTGGCACTAGTAGGTCGGCTGAGCACTAACATGTCAAAACTGTTCTTAGCATATCAGGGACAGATCTCCTGCTTATAGGGGGCTCCAGACAGGGGGCACCCTGGGTGGAGACTGTCTCATGAGTGCCTACTTCTTACTATGCTGGGTAAATATGGTTGAAAATTGTGTAAAGGGGTGCTTAACCCCGGACAGGAAATCTGTCCTAATGATATAAGATGGATGGGCCAGGTGGCAACTCCATGAAAGTAAAGGGGGTATTTTTACTCACTGTTTTGAGATTTAAGAGTAAGGGGGGGTCATGGGAACAGGTGCTGGTTGCATCTGGTAATTACAGTTGAGGGGTTGCTTTCTTTTGTGTGCCAGTTGCACCTGTTATGATATTTGGGGGGGTAACTGAATGAGGGGTGGCGGGGAATTGTATGGGAGCAATGGGGAGATGTTATAAATGTCTTGGGAGATATTTCCTAGGGGAAAAATGAGGGGAGAGGTTTGGACTTGATGGTTGTTACAGAAAAACAAAAAAACGAAGATCAGCGAAGAATGGAAAAAGGTCAAATGTGAAGATCCTTAATTGGGTACAAGGAACATACTGCAAATGTAAAGACCAGCAGTTGAAATGAGGAAAGTGAGATTGTTAACATAGAATGTAAATGGTCTAAAAACAGTGGCTAAATGGAAAAATGTTTGGTCCTATATTAGGAAAGCCAAAGCAGACGTGGTCCTGTTGCAAGAGCTTCATATGACTCTGGAGGAGGTGACCAGGCTCAGCTCCTCATGGGGGGGGGGCACACTTATTGCTTCACCCTTTACCTCTAAAGCTAGGGGAACCTGTGTTTGGTTCAGACTGGGAGTTAGGGTACAAGTACACTCCTCACAAATAGATGGGTAAGGGAGGTTTGCAGAGTTCCAGGCCACGGTGGAGGAGAGGAGGGTGATGGTGTCCCTGTATGGTCCCCCATACGACTGCCCTGAATTTTGTGACCACCTAGCCCTTACTCTCTCCTCACTTCCAGGTAGGCTGATTATCAGTGGGAACTTTAACCCTTAGGCTGCTGGAAGATTTAGAACGCATAGGTTTTTAGGACAAGATATCTTGTCGGCGGCAGCCTAAGGTTAATACTTACTGGGACCCCCTTGTGGATCATTCTAATCCACAATTCTGGTGGCCCCCCCAAGAGTGTGGCTGCTCTCAGGAGTTTGACCAGGGAGAGAGCCTTACAAGAAATCTGGCAATTTAAAAATCCCAGGGGAGTGGAGTTTTCTTTCTTTTCTCACTCTCATAGGGTCTATACCTGCCTCGACTACTTCCTGGTATCCTCTGAATTTATTGATCACACAAGTGATGTGCACTATTGTCCTGTATTGATTTCCGATCATGCTTCCTTGCATTTGGAGCTGGAGGAGGGGGAGGGGAACTAAGGCACACGGCAGTGGAGACTGGACGTAACCTTGCTAAAAGATCTACATTATATTGATCATATAACACAGAAACTTAGCATATTCTTCCAGGTGAACAGGATAGAGGACACATCAGCTAAAACCACCTGGGAGGCGCTAAAAGCATATATAAGAGGGGACTCTATCTCATTTGCAGCTTATAAAAGGAAAACAGAGGGTGTTGAGGAGAAGGAATTAGAATTTTAAAACTAGAAAGGGTGAACATGGGTCAGCTGTCGGCCGAGGACACTGCATTGCTAAACCAGCTACAGTAAAGGGGAAACATAGCCAATTAAGCTCCAACTGTATAGAGAGAGATATAATATTATCTAAAGCAGGGCAATACTTTGAGGGGGACAAGTCAGGGAGGTGGCTGGCATGGCTAGTAAAGAAGCAATCAGCTGAGAGATCCATTCCGTCCATACAGAACGATAGGGGTGAGTGCACTACCAATAAACAAGAGATAAACTCTATTTTCAAAGACTTCTATAAAGATTTATATATGTCACAAACCCCTCAAGATGGTAATCCGCAGCTCTTTTTGGAGGGTGTTCCCCTTCCCACCTCAGGTGTATTGGACAATGAATGCCTGGGCCAGCAGCTTACTTCTCAGGAGATCAAGGAGGCGATCTGGGCCTCCAAGTCTGGAAAGGCACCCGGTCCTGATGGTCTCCCCTTGGAGTTCTATAAGAAGTTCTGGGGAGAGCTAGAACCGTTGATGGCTAGTATGATGATGGAGGTGTTGTGGGGGAGCTCGCTGACAGACTCACAGCAGATGGCCATCATTATGGTTCTCCCAAAGCCTGGTAAGGATCCTAGGAGATGTGGTTCTTATCATCCCATTTCGCTCCTTAATGCAGATTATAAGATAATAGCAAAAGTTTTAGCTCGGAGGCTGGAGAAGATCCTACCGAGTGTTATCCAACCCGACTAGGGAAGTTTTACCCAGGGTAGACAGGCCAGACACAATCTGCGTCGAGTTGTAAATATTATACTACATGGTTCCAAAAGGGGAGAAGGCCACAGGGGACTACTGGCCCTTAATGCAGAAAAGGCCTTCGACCACGTCAAGTGGCCTTTTATGTTTGCAGTCCTCAAAAAATTTGGCCTGCATCCAACCTTTTGTCAATGGGTGTCATGCCTCTACAAATCCCCCCAGGCAAGCATTTTGACAAACAATTCTCTCTGCCCCCTTTCACCTACCAGGGGTTCTCATCAGGGGTGCCCCCTATCTCCATTGATCTATGTCCTTACATTGGAGGTTTTGGCCTCGGCTATCAGGAACCATCCAGAGATTAGAGGCTTTAAGATTAGGGGAACAGAATATGTGATCTCGCTTTTCACAGATGATGATCTTTTGTTTTTGGCAGATCCGCAGATGGATCTGCTAGCCCTGACAACACTTTCTAGCCAGTACGGCCCATTATCTGGACACAAAATCAACTGGGAGAAAAGCGAGTGGCACCCTTTGGGAGACATTTCTCAGTCAATACAAATTACAGGTGCCAATATTGGCCCCTCGGGAGTTATTAAATATCTGGGGGTGTTACTTCCCTGGAAGTTGGCGAACTTGGGGGACATTAGTTATACACCACTGGCCCAGAAAATTAAGGAGCAGTGAGGAGGTGGAGAACTCTCCCTCTAACACTCCTAGGGTCAATTTGGTCAAAATGTAGGTCCTGCCACTATGCCTGCATTTATTTCAGGCACTGCCTGTGTTGGTCCCTTCTATCCACATGAAGTTCTTGGAGGGCTCACACCCTCCTTTGGGCCAACCGTAGACCTAGAATTAAAAAAGACATCTGTGGCAGCCTGTCTCAAGGGGAGGGGACTGGCCCTTCCTAACCTGAAGCTCTATGCTATGGCAGTGCAGTTGTCCCATGCAATTGATATATTAGAAGAGGGGAAGGGGAAACAAGCATTGGTGACACTGGAGTCAGGGTCTCGGAGATGCTCCATTCTCAGCCAATATCTTCTTCCACTGAGATCCAGAGTGGGAGTAAGGGCCCTGACAAATCCTTTCACTAAAACTACAGTCGAGGTGTGACAGTGTGTTCTGCAGATCCTGGGGTGCCCAAGGGGCCTGTCTCCTGAGGGAACTCTTCTACATAGTTAATGGGATGAAGATTTGCCCCCCCCCCCAGTGAGAAGAGGTTTAACGGCCTGGGAGGGGAAGGGTATTTATCTCATCAAACACCTTTATTCAGAGAGGTCCCTTCGTGCCTTTTCAGAACTCGTACATGACTATGGGATCAGCCCATCACACTATTTTATTTACATGCAAGTCAAATCCAAGGTATGCCAATACTTGGAGGTGGGGAGAGAGGGATGGGGCTTCCCTGTCCGGATCCCCCAGGAGGAGGTTCTGTACCGCTGTAAATTCTATAGTCAGAGTAAACCTATGAAACCTTTATATAACCTACTGCTGGGAGCTCAACCGGATATATTGCAGAAACTGAAGAGTAAATGGTTGGATGACCTACAGGGGATGACCTTACCAGTGGGAACTGTTTCCTGGTACTGAAAAAGGGTTTGTCTTGCTCAGTAAATAATAGGCTCAGTGCCATACAGTATAACATCACCCACAGAGCATACTTCACACCTGCACTTGCACACAGGATAAATACACAGGTATCCGACAAGTGTCCAAAGTGCTCCTCCCAGGTTGGTACTTTCTTTCATATGGTGTGGGCATGCCCAAAGATCACTGCCTGTTGGAATGAACTAAACAACCTACTCAATATGGTATTAAATTGTTCCATCCCTTTGGACCCAGTGGATGTTCTGCTGGGTGTTTATAGAGGGGGAAAGGCCCCTCTAGGGCTGCACACCCCTTGAGAAGGTTGGCCCTGGTGGTGGGTAAGCAGGTCCTGGCCTGGAACTGGATGGCACAGTCTCCCCCAACAGTAGCTCAATGGGTAAAAATGTTGTTAAATAACATGAAGCTCGAGCATACTCAATACAAGGCTTCTGTCTGTCTTCCTAAATATGACTAGATATGGAGCCCACTTGAGAAGGCTCTTGGTGAACATTGGTTTCTGGCCTTCTAGTAGATACACTGGGGTTCTCCCTCCCTACAAGATACTTTAACAGGGGCACCAAAAGTGCAGGGAAACTTTGACCTCTATGGGATTTCCAATTACAGTTTAACTGTGTTGGAATCAAAGTATGCCACGCTCTGAGGGGTCTGTTAATATGTATATATACGATCACCCATGAGGTGGTGAAACCCTGTATACAAACGTGCATCGAACTGTGTTTCTGTTTGTGTAATAAACTCCTTGTACCTTGTGCTTGTAATTGTAATTGTAACTTGTGTCTGCAATTGCAAATGTAGGTATCTGACAGCCTTTCCATCTGCTGACTCTTCTATAAATAAGGTTTAAAAAAAAAGAATGTGATGTTCAGATGGTCTTTACAGATGTGGTAAGAATCTATAGTAAAAGAAGTAATTCTCTCAATTAGCCATTAAAATATAGATTACTCAATGTTATTATTTAATATATGGTGGTATAATGGAGAAAGAGCCTGGTGTGGGGGGGGACTTGGTTAGCTGATGGTCTTTACTATGTTTTGCTGACCTGGTAAATGTCTAAATGTCAGACTGTGTGTCTAGAAACCCCAAAACAGGGCATCAATAGGAAGGAATGGAGGCAAAGTTCTTAAAGTTAAAAGAGCAAAGCAGGGGCTTTGTTAGGGGTGGGCTCCGGGGCTAGAGCCCTGAACATTTTGTCTGGAGCCCCAAACATTTACTGTGCTGTGGTGATTTATTTATTTATTTATTTTTTGCAGCTGGACCTTTAAATTTTTCTCCATGAGGATTTCAGCCCACTGTGGCGGTATGGCGCTGCTATAGCTACTCAAGCAGGAGCCGAGATTTGGAGCCCCTGGTGGGTGCGGATTCTGCACCATACAGAGTAGTGCTTGGACACCTGAGGGTCTAGGCCCAGTGTTATTTTTCTGGCCATTAAGCAGGTCTGGTATTTGATACGACTTGACAATTGGAGACATCCAATTTGGACATATAGATCGCAGGTGTGGGTGAGGCAGTGGGATCCAGTGACCAGCCTGCAGGCTTTGTTTAAGGTCAAGGATACGTATCTAAGGATGGTGGCAGAGGCCGAGCCGTAGATGATCAGGCCACAGTCGATTAGTGAGACCACCAAGCTCTGTACTGCGATCCTTAAGGCATCTGCTGTAAGGCATTGCCTGCGTCTGTAAAGAAGGCCAATCCGTGTATTTGCAGCTTTTGAGACATTGTCTATGTGAGTGGCATTTGATAGGTTACTGTCAATGGTGACTCCAAGGTATTTGAATGATTGAACCTGTTCGAGCACAGCACCAAGGCAATTAGTGATTAGGAGGGGTTGAGACCAGTGTTTGTTGTGAGAGCTGCAGAAAAGCATAGATTTGTTTTTTTTATAGTTGAGGACTAATTTATGCTTGCTAAACCAGCTTTCAATTGCAGAGAAACCAAGCTGAAGATTGTTTTGAAGGAGGAGGAAGTCCTTGTGGGTGGTGTAAATGACGGCATCGTCTGCATAGAGGAGGATTTGTTGAGGAGAAGATTGTGGGAGTCTATTCAGGAAGAGGCTGAAAAGGAGTGGTCCAAGAATGGAACCTTGGGGAACTCCTGAACAAACGGGTCTTTCAATGGAGAGGACATCAGTAATCTTCAAATGTTGGGAGCAGTTTTCCAGGTAGCTCTTGAACCAAGAAGTGGATTCGTGGGAGAGTCCAGCGATTTGCAACTGTGTGATTAATAGGCAATGGTGGACGGTGTCAAATGCCTTGAAGAGGTCTATGAAGATTGTTATCCAGAAAGTTGATGATAGCACCGGTGAATTCGAGGAGGGCAGATATAGTGCTGTGTCCTTTTCCGAATCCGTGTTGTTGGGTGCACAAGATTTTGTATTTGTCCAGGTATTCCGAGAGCTGGTCAGCTACAATATGTTTGAGGGCCTTAAAGAGAGGGGATAGTATGAATATAGGCTGATAGTTCATATGTAGAGCCCTGTCTCCACTCTTGTGGACCGGTGTAATAGTGGTGGATTTCCTTCAGTTGGGAAACTGACCAAGGGAGAGGGAAAGGTTAAAGATCATAGTTAGAGGTGATAGGACCTCATCGAGAGTAAGGGACAGCAGTTTAAGGTCAAGTGAATCCCCACTTGTCCTGGATATGGCAATTGCCTTTCTGATATAACTGTGGACTTCCACCATCCTGGCTGCTTTAAAGTAGAACGGGAGGTGGTTAGCAGGATGGGGGGTGGTGGTGGAGAATGATGGAGGAGTATCATCATTGAAGAAGTCCAGTGGGAGAACACTACTGAGGTCTGAGAATGTGGTACTGAATGTATTAGCAATAGAGGTTGGGTTGAGAGTTATGACCCCATCAACATCCAACATGGTAGGAGAGGTTTGAGATGACTTTCCTGTAACTTCTTTGAGATTGCTCCAGAAGGATTTCTCCTTACCCCGGGTGTTAGTGAGTGCTTTGTTGTAATATATACTTTTCATCTTGTGGATGGATTTTGTACGTTCGTTATGAGCTCGTTTGTAGTTGAGTATGTTGGCTTGGTTACCTGTAGTCCGAGCCCGAACTCAGAGATGGTCCCGAGCTTTTTTGTGAGCTAGGAGTTCCGAGGAGAGCCATGGGTTACAGAGGCCTTTTATTTTGCACTTTTTGATGGGGGCATGGGAGTCACAGGCAGCACTTAAGGAGCTGAGTACAAGGACGAGTTGACATCAGTTGCACAGCAGAGAGAAGACCAGTCATGCTGTCTGAGTCGAGATTTAAGGTGCTTTAGCTGACACTGGGGAAGGACTCTGCTGCTGATTAATTTTTTGGGGGGCATGCTGAATTTATTCGACCATTCACAGATAACTGGGGAATGGTCACTTAGCGAGTCTGGAAGGACAGACACATTAGAGATATGGGATCGGTGGATGGCCAGGATCCAGTCTAGAAGGGTACTTGAGCTTGTAGTTGTGCCTGGTAGAGGAGTCGACCAACTGAGCAAGATTGGTTGCTGCAATGGCATCCTTGAGACCTCCTATATCTGGTGCCAGCCAACTGAGGTTGAAATCACCCATTAGTATAGACTCAGAGCCAGGAGGTAATGAACAGATGAGGTTCAAGACCGAGTTGATGCCTTTAAGTTGCTTGTTTGGCAGTATGTATAGAGCAGCAACAGTCAGAGTTTTATTGTGGGTCCCAAGCAGGATTCTGATGGGAAGAATCTGTGAGGATGTATCCGAGATAGGGGTACATATAAGATGGCCAAGGAGAGACTATTTAAGTTATACAGCACAGCCACGCCCTCTTTTAGAGCTCCTATCAAGTCTGAGCACATTGTAGCCAGGCAGTGTAATTGCCATATCAGGGATTTTGGGTGAAAGCCAGGTTTCAACAACTGT
The DNA here is from genome assembly GCA_016271365.2 of Neoceratodus forsteri. Classification (NCBI taxonomy): domain Eukaryota; kingdom Metazoa; phylum Chordata; order Ceratodontiformes; family Ceratodontidae; genus Neoceratodus; species Neoceratodus forsteri. Next base: position 1,273,765,438 of record CM057453.1, read on the forward strand.
AATAATATTGGGGTTGTGTTGGTTAGAGAATATTTGCAAGGCGTTGAGTTTAGGTAGGAGGTTGCAGATGTTGAGAGTTGCGAGGGTGAGCATCCCAGAGTCACTCAGTTTGTAGTCTGAGCGAGTGGTTATAGGGCCAAGGTTGGGGTGAATATTCCCAGATAGCAGCAGCAGAAGGAGCAGGAGCTTCAGAGTGCATCAGTGCAGTTGTTTGAGGGTGGATTTGTTCACCCGTTTCATGCAGGAGCGAGGGCAGAGAGGATGCCTATGGTCCCAGAGAGAGGTCAATTGTGCCAGTAGTGTGAGTAGGAACAATCAGACATATGGCACCCTGCCATTGTTCCAGTAATGCTGCCAGCCATTTGTGGTTACAGTTGAAAATGGGGAGACCAGTCCTGAGGGACAGGTGCCCTTATTTAGGAAGATGTGGTCAATTTGGTAGTTTAAAGGGTGAGCAGGGAAAGAGGTGCCAGGCAAATAGAAGAGGGGAAAAAGAGAGAAAGATAAACATACGGTGAGGTAGGAGGTACCAAGCCATAATGCACAGAAGAGATGGATGGGATATCCTAGGAGGACAAGGGAGGGAGAAATTTGACAGTGCTGGCAGGCTAAGAGAAGGGGGAGAAGGGTGGAAGGGAGGAGGAGAGGGAAACGTGCTCGCGATAAGCTAGGAGGGCGAGTGGTAATGAAAAGAGAGTGGGGGTAGGGAAAGGGGAGGGAGGATGGGCAGCAGAAAAGGAGGTCCAAAGGTTGGTAGGTCCAATAAGGAACAGGCAGGGCAGTACTCATGAGTGAGTTGGGTGGCGCTACAGCCTATTTAATCAAGGAGGAAGGAGGGGGAAGAGGGGGTGGGTGCAAATTTTCATCAAAAGCCGTACAATGTTATAAGTGCAAAAGCCCAGAAAAGCAATTTAGAGTACAGAGTTTGCAAGGCCAATCAGATGCTGAGCGGAAAGCAGGAGACCGATCCGCGATGACTTGCAGCAGGTGGCAGCCAATAGGAGCCACTCAATGCTTCCCAGTGCAGGCAGAAGGGCTTATTCAGATGAGGATGACTCCAGGCGGCGAGCTGAGGTTGATCAGGCTGCTTACTGTTGTAGCAGTGGCCGCTCGAGTGGTAGCTTGATCAGTGGCTGCTGAAATCTAAGGGAGGGAATCAGAGAGAATTAATAAGGGGGTGCTTTGCACTAAGGAGTGCAAGAACAAAAGGGTGACGTAGAATCGACTGCCATCCCTGCCCCACAACACCCAGCTTGAAGCGCCGGGGCTTTGCTCCGCCAGCGGGCGGTCGGCGGAAACTAGCCGACCCAGGGAACCACGAGGCCAGGAGGGACAGCCAGGAAACTCTCAGGAAAGCCACAGCCAATCGGTAAGCGAGCCGCTCCTCTAGGCACAGCAGCCGATTGGCTCTCCTGCCCCATTGACTTATACTGACTGAGCCTGCATTACCGAAATCTGTCTGGGACTTGGGAATTTCTTCCTTGTATTCTTGCAAAAGTCTCCCAAAATTAGCTGTCTTCTTATTGCTGCAACTGTAAAGGGAATCTGTTGATTTGTTGTATTTTTTGCTGTAATTCCAAATCCTTGGTGGGCCAGACGCTGAGGCGCCACTTTTCCTTCCTTAAATTGTGTAAAATACCTAAAAGTGCTGTTTTCTGCTAAGGTAATTGCGAGGGGAAACTGTTGATTTACTGTTTTTGCTGTGATTACAAATCCTTTTTGCATTTGTAAGGTGGGCCAGACACTGAGGCGCCACAGCCCCCCCCACAGCCTTTTGTTGTGCAGATTTAGACACTGTGACGAGTAGGAACACTTGTTCTACCTCTATTTAATTTAGTTCACCTTCCTGTCTCTCTCCAGACTGCCATCCTGCCCCACAACACCCAACCTGGCCTTGGGGCTTACGGCCATGTGGTGATCGGCGGGAAACTAGCCGACCCTGGGAACCCACGAGGCGGGAGGGACAGCCAGGAAACTCTCAGGAAAGCCGCAAATTTTTTGCCCACCCACCCCTTCCCCTCTTTGTGTGTTACTTTTATAGGCATCTTCCCCGAAATCTCTTCCCGCCCTCAGCATTACCCTAAACCAATAAACTGTTCCACAGCTTGTGATCCAACTAATCAGCAACTTCGCTACTCTCGGTAGCCAACTAACAATATCTCTCTCACAATGGGGAGTTTACTTCTGATACTTCTTTCACTGTCAGCCATGGGGTTCCCCAAAGAAGATGTCCCTATCACACAAACTATGGTGATCCATCGCCCATCTCTCTGTCTCATCCCCATTGTTTGGCTCAAACCCTCACATATGCCCTACCATTGCTGCATCGATTACAGTGGGGTGACCCCCAAAAAGAGACGCAAACCACCATATATGTATTTCAATCAAGGCTCCACTACTGGATATACAGATTCCCCCTACGCCTGACCGCCAAACTGCTACTTGGTGTCTCGACACATGGGGCACCCCAAAAGAGTGGCAACAAAATAAGAGAAGGAGGACCAAAGACAGCCCCCTCTCCCTATCTCTGGCAGCCCTCATGAAACTCCTGCTCTTTCTATTGCTCTGTGTTGGTAACGTGGAAATCAACCCAGGACCCCCTGAATGTATTACCTCTCCAGCAGACCTATCCTCAATTAAAGGCCTCAGTTTTTTGCATATTAATGTATGCAGTCTGTTGAAAAAACTTACACTGATACAAGCCTGGGTTGCCCATACCTTGCCAGACTTTCTCGTGGCATCTGAGACATGGCTCAAACCCACCACAGCAGACAGGGATGTTAACCTACCCAACTATCAGTTATTCAGAGCGGATCGCCAAACAAGGGGCGGTGGAGTAGCTATAGATGCAAAATCCGGTATACCTATATCCTGTATTGCTGCAACCTCTATGCCCAAGGAATTTGAATGCCTATCCCTAAAAGTGTCTCTCCCCAATACAGCAGCTTTTCAGCTAGTTGGATGCTACAGACCCCCCTCTGCTGACCTCAAGCTCTTATCCCACCTGGGGAATCTGCTCAAGCCCAGTACTGAAGAAGTCATTATTCTAGGTGACCTGAATTTCAACTGGCTTACCCAGGCAGCTGCACCTCTGGTATCATTATGTGATACACATGGGTTCACACAACTAATTAATGAACCAACAAGAATTAATGCAAGGAATAGTAATAACAGCACACTGCTTGATATCATGCTAGTGAATAAACCCCATCTATTCACACATGCTGGAGTGCTTTTCAGAGATATAAGTGATCACTGCCCCATTGCAGAGGTAAGATCTTCCAGCAAAACAACAACCCCTGCAAAATTCCTCATGAGGAGATCCAAGAAAAACATCAATATTGAAGGATATTTGCATGATCTAGCTCACTCTCCAAGCTGGCAAGAGTTTTATCTTGCTCATTCTGTGGAAAAAGCACAGCAGGTACTAAATAGCATTATAATAAGTGCCCTTAACATCCATGCCCCAATCTCTAGAATCTGAATAAAAAACAAATCCTGTCGTTGGTTTTTAGCTGACCTCAAAGCTGCACTGCTGGAGAGAGACAAACTCTGGAAAATGGCAAGAAAAAACCAAGAATGCAAATGACTGGATGATCTTTAGGAAAGCCAGGAATAGATGCACCAAGAAAGTTAGGGATGCAAAGGCTGCCTTTTACTTGGCTGAGCTCGACTCCTCCTATCATAATCCTGCTAGGTTTTGGGGTACCATCAAGGGTATGGTTGGGCAGGATTCTAGCACCTCCCTACCAACTCAATTACACCACAGTAATGGCCCTATCTCTGGCAAAATAGAAATTCTGGACGCCTTCAATAACCACTTCACAACGGCTGGCCTTGCCTTTGACACCTCTCCAGCTAACCTGCTGCGTGAACAATTAAGCTCCCAGTACACTGGTGCTCAGAGAGCTGACTCTTCCTTCAGCTTCAAATCTGTACTGTTGAAGCAAGTAGAGGACCTACTATGGCAGCTGGATATCAAAAAAAGCGCAGGGGCAGACTCTCTGGACCCCTACTTTCTAAAGATTGCATCCCATGTACTTGCAGTCCCCCTAACACATCTCTTTAACCTATCTCTAAACTCTGGTTCTATTCCCACACTGTGGAAGACAGCCCAAGTGGTTCCCCTTCTAAAATCAGGGGACCCTATGGACCTTAATAATTACAGGCCCATTTCCATTCTACCAGTGCTATCCAAGATGCTGGAGAAATTAGTGAGTACCCAGTTAAGGGAATATCTTGACAATGCTAACCTCCTAAATCCAGCTCAATCTGGATTCAGGGCCAAGCATAGCACTATCACTGCACTAGCCAAGGTCACAAATGACTGGCAAACCGAATTAGATAAAAAGAATGTCTGTGCAGTATTTCTTGACCTGAGCAAAGCATTTGACACTGCGGACCACGAGCTTCTACTATCATCCTTGCACTCCATTGGCCTAGATCCACCCTCCCTTAAGTGGTTCAGGTGTTATCTTACCGGTAGGTCACAGCAGGTAAAAGCTGAAGGTGACCTATCCCCATTAAAACCACTGCTAAGAGGAGTCCCCCAAGGTCCTATCCTGGGTCCTATCCTTTTTGCCATCTATATAAATAATACTGATTCAACCTTCACCAAATCCTCTGTACACCTCTTTGCTGATGACACTGTTTTGTATGTCAGCAACCCTTCTTCTGCAGCTGCCCGTGAAATCCTACAAACAGAATTCTCCTTGTTACAATATCAGCTACTTGAGAAAAAGCTTCTGTTAAATGCAAAGAAAACTAAAGCAATGATGTTCACAAATCAAAGCTCCACCAGCACCTCCTCTTCAATCATTCTCCCCCAGCTATGCACTATACTTGGAGAAAATCTGGAGTATGTAGAAAAATTCAAATACCTAGGTGTGTGGATTGACAGCAGACTCGACTTCACTCATCATTTAGAAGAACTGCTAAAAAAGCTTTGCCAAAGGCTTGGCCTTTTCTATAGATTAAAACCCTTCCTAAACAGAGATTCAAAGATGAGGTTAGTCCAGGCCATTTTTCTCTCAGTTGTTGACTATGCAGACTTCCTTTATAGTCACTGCCCCATCTCCTACCTACACAAGTTGGATACCTTATACCATAGAGCAATAAGAGTCATAACAGATCTGCCATCTAATACCCATCATTGCTCTCTTTATGCTGCAGTTGGATGGGTTTCCCTACACCTCAGAAGGAACAGAAATGCAGCTCTATGGACTTACAGAGCGTTATCAAAAAAACTTCCAAACTATATTCTGGACTGCTTCACCCAGACCATTCCTAGCTCCTATGCCCTAAGAAGCAACAACATCATCCTGTTCAAATTGCCCAAATTCAACACCCGGCTAGGGAGGGCAGCAATCAACTATTCTCTAGCTATAGCGTGGAACACCCTACAAAAATCCCTAAAACTGTCCAATATTATACCAATTGCATCCTTTAAACAGCGTTGTACAGTTTTCTTCACAGAGAAATGCAGTTGCTACCGCTAGAGCTAGCTTTGTCATCACATATCCCTCCCAAATATTCACCATATATGGCATAATCTTTGTTCTTCAGTTCTCCCTCCCAGGCAGACACCCCATCTTATGGCACCCAGTAATACCTTCCACCATCCTATTATTACATTATGCTGTGTGTTTGCCATGGCCCCTCCACTGGGATATGTATACACTGTATATACTGTAAATATTAGCTTAACTTTCCTATAACCCATTTTATCATGTGAATTTTGTTGTACATCACTGTGTTTATAAATGTTTTTTTTCCCCCTGTATGTATAACTGTTTATATAAGTGTATTGATGTATCTGTTGTGTATCAACTGTTGAACCTTGACCTTATCAGGTCCATCTTGTAAATGAGCCTTGCCCAATGATGCTCGCCTGAATAAATAAAGATTTGATTGATTGATTTGATTGATTGATTGATTGAACACAGAGAGGGGACGTGGGAAACAGACAGAGAGCAGGGAGATTAAGGAAGTGCAAAGAGCAGGTGGGGGGGGCACCAGACAGAACCCAGACAGAGAGGCGAGGAATGTCACCAAGAGAGGACAAAGGAGCACGTTTAAACAGAGGAAAAACAAAAGATAAAATGCAGAGGGGGGGTGGGAGAAGGTGAGCGTGAATGATTGGAAAAATAGAAATCAAAGTTAATCCACCTAACAACAGTAAATATGAAAATTAAAGGCAGCACTTGTGTTATTGAAGTCTGAGACTGATTGTACAGTAGGTTTTGTGCTTGTGTATGGCTTTGGGTCGCATTGCCATAAAGAAAGTGAGTCTGTCTGGGTTCACTCTGTGTGTCTGTGTGGGCTGGGCCATGTGAGGTCTCTTAGAGACAGAGTGGACTCTTGTGCTGTGTGCCCATCCATCACCCTACCCCAAACCATTTAGTTCTATGCATCCAGAGTTGCCCCTCCCTCACCCTACCCCAAACCATTTCATTCCTGGCAGCCAGGGGTGCCCCTCACTCATCCTGCCTCAAACCATTTAGTTCCTGGCATCCAGGGGTGCCCCTCCCTCACCCTACCCTGAACCATTTAGTTCTGTGTATCTGGGGTGCCCCCTCCCTCACTCTGCCCAGCCATTTAGTTCCTGGTATCCAGGGGTGTCTGTCCCTCACCCTGCTCCAAACCATTTGGTTCCTAGCATCCAGGGGTGCCCCTCCTTCACCCTGCCCAAAACCATTTAATTTCTGGCATCCAGGGGTTCCCCTCCCTCACCCTGCTCAAAACTATTTAGTTCCTGGCATCCAGGTGTGCCCCCTTCCTCACCCTGCCCCAAACCATTTAGTTTCTGGCATCCAGGGATGCCCTTCCTCACCCTGCCCCCAGCCATTTAGTTCCTTGCATCCAAGGGTGCCCCCTCCTTCACTCTGTCTAAAACCGTTTAGTTCTTGGTATCCAGTGGTGTCCCTCCCTCCCCCTTCCCCAAACCTTTTAGTTTCTGGCAACCGGGGTGCCCCTCCCTCGCCCTGCCCCCAAACCAGTTAGCTCCACCCAGGGATGCCCCCTCCCTCACTCTGCACAAAACCATTAAGTTCTTGATGTACAGGTTTGCCCCTCAAGTGAGATGCTATTAATGTTTTGATACTCCTTCCAGTTGTACATTTCTAAATTTGCTGTAGTTCTTATTCTCGTGCTCCTGCTGAGTTGAGGGGCACATGTTATATTTTCTACTTTTGTAGCTTTATTAATTTATTTGGAAGCAGTGCCCATAGCACTAGTACTGAAGGAGGCACTATAATGCAGTGGTTTAAGTCTGAGCTGCAAACCTGGAGAGTTACCATCTGATGGATGCTTTTTTTGTCTCAAATGATATGCTGACACTTTAGAACCGTGAGTACCTCCTTCATAATAATTCTTCTGATGGTATTGCAGAGCCATTTCAGTTTTTAAATCCAAGATATCTTGAATCATTGTCTGACCTGTTGAAGCTGAGTGAGGGCAGATCAACCCACCCCCTGCATGTGAGATTGCTGAAGAGACTGTAATTTGCCCTGCTGGACCTACATTTGCCCTTCTTTCTGTTCTTTTTAGCCTAGAAGCATATGCAATAAAGTCCCCTCTAAGAACAAGTTTCAGTGTGTCCCAGAGGATAGATGATTGTATTCTCACATACCATTTTCTACCAGTATCCGTTTGATTCTGTCCTGTATAAATTCCTTAAAGATCAAGTACTTGCTAAGGTTGTATAGCTTAAGGAATGAAGGTTTGGGGCCTTTAGATGCCTCTGCAGTCAGTCAGTTTGCTTTTATTTGTTTCTTTACTTACTTTTTCATCATTTTATTTGTATTTTGCCAACTGCTAGTGAAAAAAGAATCCAATGAAATCCTTGTATCATGGTACCAGAAACTCTATACTAACAAGGCTGCCAGTGTATTTCGATGGGAAATTGCAAATCTGTGTTTAGATTTTTATGGTGAATTAACACTTCCTGACACCAAAATATTATATATTTAATAGAAATATGTGATTTTTGATAATACAGTACAACCTCGATTATCCGAACTCACTGGGGGCTATTAGATTAGTTTGGATAATTAAGGGGTTGTAAAATTGAGGGTCCCTCTCACCATGTTCCTATTACTTTGGGGGACATAGTATAAGTTCAGATAACCCAGAGATGTGGATAATGGTGGGGGGTCGGATAATCGAGGTTATACTGTATGTGATCTTGTTATAATTTAGCAGGTGGCATTTTCTTCATAACCAGTTTCTACTTGGAAAGAAGAAAATAAAAGCTAATTATTGTTTTTAAAAATGTAAAACCATACAGACAGAGCACAATACTACAAACATATAAAAGGTAAATAAATAAGTGAATAAGTGTCAATTTCTTTTGAAAAAGAAAAACTATATTTAGTTTCTCATTGAAATACATTTGACTCTTAAGTAGCTGTCAGTTTTTGACATCACAATTTAAGGAGATAGTTTTTTAAGTTTAAGTTATAGCTTTAGACCCTGATTATTGCTGCCAAAGCCTATTGCTACTTCAGGTGCTAGGTGCATACACTAGCTTATACTGAATATAAGATTAAAATAACTCAGTATAATTAAGCTGCACATAAACCGACTACTACAAGTTAAAATAGTCACGATGGCAGAAAAAATAGAAACCACAGATGGGAGAGTTGGGGTTAAATGCAATACCTGCAGTATGTATGCCATTACACTAGATTATTCTCCTGATAATCTGTTTAGATGTCAGAAATGTACTGACAATATAGACATGGCTTACTTGATCAGTCTGTTTAGCAAAAGGATTACAGAATTGGAACAGAGCCAACAGGATATGGCTAACAGACTCCATGAGAGACTGCAAGCTGGTGTAACAGAAACTCCCACAGAAAACTGTGGAAGAATTCAAGAATGCATGGGACAGACATAAGGTCATTTTTGTTGGGGGTAGGAAGAAGTAGGCTGTTGGTTAAATAGGATCTGCAGCTTATACTCTAGGCAGGGAAATGGGCAGACTAGGTGGGCCAAGCGGTCCTTATCTGCCGTCAAAGTCTATGTTTCTATGTTTCTAAAGTAATAAAAGTACCCCATGTTCACAGAGTCTTGTTTTAAATAAAGATTCACCATCACTTCATTGTAATATAATAAAAGCAACCCAGGAACAAACCTGTCCACTGCAAAATCCTCCCAACAAAAAATGAAACAGAGAGGATGAATTACCCAAAGAATCTGAGGAAATGTGATATCAGATACAAAGTTCTAAAGTTCCAAAAAAAAGGGTAGGAAAGCAAATCAGTTCACAATATCTGTATGTAACTGTTTTGACTCACTGGTTCAAGAGACAGACCATAATAAATGTAAGAATAAGAGCTCTAATGATCAATCAGCTATGTTAGGTACTGAAATAAATAACGTGAGTCAAAACAATTTAGATTAATGTCTCTGCACACAGTACTCCACAAGAATATCTGGTAATGTTAGAACCAGCACCTAATCAAACTATACATACGGTTACAGTCATGGTGCAGAACTCAACAAATGGTCAGACAAACTTAGAAAGCAATACGGAGACTGAAGAAATATCAAACAGTAAAAAACAGATCTATGTTTTGGGGAAATTCTATTGTAAAGGGATTAGATAAGACAATTTGAGACCAGGACATGGAAAACCAGACTATGTCATGCTTTAGAGGTGCAAGAATATCTGACAGTACTTAAAAACACAGACAATAAATCATTTGTTATTATATATGCTGGTGTCAACACTGTACTGCACCAGCATGAACAACAAATTAAACAGGAATTTGTTGATCTGAACTAGGATGTGAGTTTGCCTTTTCGGAGATATTACCAACTCCAAAGGGTACTCACCAGCAGGCAAGCAAAATTAAACATATTAATAACTGGATGAGACAATGGTGTATGAGGCAAGAGATTGGTTGTGTCACTCACTGGGAGGAATTTGCAATTAATAAGCATCTCTTCAGTTGGGATGGACTTCATTTAAGCAAACAAGAAAGTATACTTTTAGGACAACATTTAAACTCCTATATTGACAAACATTTAAATTAGGGCAGAGGGGGGAGGGATGTGTAATAATGCATCACAATCTAACTGTATATTCACAAACACAAAAGCATGATATTTCAGTTAAAAATAATAATGAAAAAAGAAACATGAACCAAGAAAGAGAATATGCCCTGTTAAGGAAAGACCAGCCATAAAGCACAAAAATCTGAATAACTCTAACAATGTTATTATTGGTAAATGTAAGTCTAACAAATAAAATGGAAGAGTTAAAATATACACTTGCATCAAAGAATATTGATATATGTGGGGGTCACTGAGACATGGTTCTCAGATAACAACTGGTGTACAGATATATCAGGATATACAAAGTTATCCAAAAATAGGAAAGACAAAAAAAGGTGGAGGCATTGCACTATACATAATAGAAAAGTATAAATGTTATCAGATATGTCAACAGGAAACTAACACTGACATTTTATGGAATAAAATACACGTTGTTAATACAATAATTACAGTAGGTCTAGGATATCGCTCACCAAACTTAGCAATAGAAGAAAACAGACTCTTCATAGATGAAATAGAAAACATGGAGGTGACAGAAGACTATATCCTAATGGGTGATTTCAATTTAACAAATATAAATTGATCTACTCTATGGGTTATGGGTCAGGTGGAGAAAATATTTCTGGAAGTTACTCTCCAACATAATTTGCAACAACTTGTGACAGAACCAACCAGAAATAATAATACACTTGACCTTATACTAACTAACATCAAGAATGTAGTTTCATAACCATTAATATTACCACCACTTGGAGACAATGACTATAATATGGTCCAGTTTAATTTAAAAAGATTTGCTAACAACAACAGAGGAATTACAAAAATAAGGGACTATCATAAGGCAGACTACTCAAGTATAAAAAATGATCTGGCTACATGGAACTGGAGGGATGAACTCAAAAACCTCGAACTCGAACAAATATGGGAAAAAATAAAAAATAAAACTGAACATTGCATAATAAAATGGGTCCTAGAACATGTCAAATACAATAATAACAAGCAAAGAATCACATTGTGGTGGAATAACGAAATAAAATGAAATATTAACAAAAACATAGATCCTACTGTAAATATAGTAACCACCAAACCGCAACATACTGGAATAGATTTAAATTGTTGGCAAATAAAACAAAAAACATATATGCTCTTCTAAACTGAAACTAGAATTACAATTAGCAGAGAACTCCGAAGACAATAAAAAGGGGTTCTACAATTATGTAGGATCATTAACAGGTAACAAAAATGGTGTAGGGCCCTTGAAAACAGATAACTGATGAATTAGAGATGGCCAAATAACTAAATTCTTATTTCATGAATGTGTTTAAACCTAAGGAGAATATTGATATAAATGGGTTAACAAATAGTTATACAGTAACCCTGTTTACTGAACAAAATATTGCAGCAGCAATCAGTCAAATCAAAGCAAGTTCGTCACCAGGAACTGATGGGATTATGCCGAAATTTTTAAAAGAACTAACTAAAGAAATAACTGGACCATTGACTGCTCTGTTTAATACATCCCTGAATGAAAGAAAAACATTAAAACATGGAGGATAGCTGATATCACACCAATACACAAAGGAGGTAATAAACAACTGATGAGCAATTACAAGCCTATCAGCCTGACATCAATAATTTGCAAGTTAATGGAAAGGCTTTTACAACATAAGATAATCGATCACATTAATAAAAAAGATTATATAGCTATATCTCAGCATGGTTTCACTCCTGGTAGGTCCTGTCTGACTAATCTTATCAACTTTTTCTAGCCAGCTAGCGAAGCATTAGAAAGTGAAATGCCTGTAGATATTATTTTAGATTATGCTAAGGCATTCAATACTGTGTCTCACAAAGTTCTAATTGATCAACTAACTAAAATAAAATTGCACCCACATATTATAAAATGGACAGCTTCATGGCTACAAGATAGACAGCAGAGGGTAGTCATATGAGGATTTGAGTCTGAGTAGGGAGGAGTTACCAGTAGAGTCCCTCAAGGCTCTGTGCTGGGACCACTATTGTTTAATATACTTGTTTCCAGTACGCAGCTAACTAAAAGCGTCTGGATTAATAAGTATGCAGATGATTGTAAAATTGGGTACATAGTGAATGATGCACAATCAGTAGCTAACTTACAAGCAAACCTAGATAAACTATGTAATTGGACAGTGGATAACAAAATGACATTCAGCGAGTCTAAGTGTAAAGTAATGCACATGGGAAGAATAAAATTAGGGCAAGTTACATAATAAATAACATACAACTAGAGGTAACATCTGAGGAAAAAGGTCTTGTTATAATCTCAGATGATTTAAAATTTGACATGCATAAGAAAAAGACTGTAAACAAATGCTATGCAATCGTAGGCTGTATTCATAAGCACATCAAAAGTAGGAAGCCTGAGGTCACCCTCCCTCTCTCCACTCAAGCCTTGTGCGATCCCACTTACAATATTGTGCCCCATTTTGTGCTCCCAGCTCTATTGGCGGTAAATCTATGGTAGAAAAAGTACAGCGTAAAGTCACAAAGAGAATTAAAAATATGACTAATAAAAACTATGAAGACAGGCTTAAAACACTATGATTATTCTCCATGGAATACAGATCCATAAGAGGAGATTTAATTTATATTTTCAAGGCCTTTCAAAAAGATTCAATGCTAGACACAATTTGTCCAGAAAAACAATTAACAAATAATATCACAAGGTCACATAACTTCAAACTAAAAAGATCAGTATGTAAAACTAAAAGGCGACATAATTTTTCTACACAGAGAGTTCATTCACTTTGGAATTCCTTACCACACAATATTCTATTGAGTCATAATGTGGAACAGTTTAAAAGAAAACTAGATCATTACAAAGGTGAAAAAAATATTCTTTCCACCATTAGAGAAAATGGCGGCTAGTTCTTCATGGGCTTCAGCCTTCAGAACTTGTACTCAACTATGAAACTATGAAACAATACCAGAATTCTACTGAATTCTTTTTTACTAGCAGTGTGAAAAGCAAAGATGAAAATTCATTTGTTTCATTGCACTAACAAATATTTTATTATAAAAGTAGAAAGTAATTACAAACATATCAAAATATAATAAATAAAATCATCAGTTTTCTATTTATGGTAGCCCGTCACTACTGCGACTGCCAGACGTCGACCCATGATAACCACGAGGGAATCACGGCACCGACACCTTTGCATGACTGACAGTTCCCCCCATCTTCAAGTGGTGCCTCCCCCAGAGTTGGAATCTAAAAGAAGGGGTGTGTGGGGGGCAAAGCCACTCACAAGGGGGTGGTACAAGGGGCAAAGCCCCCTGCCAAAAAAAAGCAATTTCACCAAATGGTTGCATTGCTGGTTCGGTGCCCTTGTCATGACTTGGCATTCTGCAGTCATGTTTTTGACATGCAACCTTATTTATTAGAAGTAAACACCTGCTCTTTAAAATCTGGAATGTTTAACAGTAAAATATTGATCATTTCCAGAGAGTAGCACCTGCAGTGGTGCCCAAGCCTAGTTCCACACTCGTCGGGGCATGATTTGAAACTAAAACAGGGTCTATGCACTGCTGTGCACCAAGCAGAGGAGTTCTGCTGATACTAAAATATGACTGATTCTGGTGTAACTCCCATGTGGGGCCAAATAACACATATGTAATTGGTCCCTCTGATGCTGGTGTCACCAAATATCTGTCCAGGCCATTTGTCCAAAAAAGGATCTACTTTGTTTTTGTAATGGGGTATTTCTAAGGGGGTTGGGATTTGTTGTGTACTGAGAGGCGAGGACAAAATTAAATCTCCTCTCAGTAGATCTGATTTCTTTTAAAGTGCTGGAGTTTGCTCATCTAATTTTTTGGAGATCATTAGGTGTTCCTTTAAGGCGGTGATGTTTCCATCCATCCTGAGATGGGCGGTAGTGAAATGTTTGGACCCTGACATTCTCTCAAACTGCAGGACCATCTAGAACATTCCTTTCTGAGCAAGTTGATCCAGAAGGTGGTGGTGGTGGTGCAGTTGGAATGACACCTTAAGAAATGTGACATCTATGATCCTTTCCAGTCCAGTTTCTGTCCTCACCATAGTATGGAGACAGCTTTAGTCACGTACAACATGATCTCCTTCTAGCGAGGGATATCAGATTTCATTCCATCCATGTGCTGCTTGACCATTCTTTAGCCTTTGACTTGGTAGATCATGGGGTGCTATTGGCTTGTCTGAGGCACTGTGTAGGACTTGCAAGGGCAGTGTTATGGAGGTTTCTTACTTGTTCAACAGGGTGCAGTTGGTGACATCTCGAGCAGTGCTATACTCTTCTCTGGTGTGTGTCAGGGGTTGATTTCAGCTTCCATCTTGTTCACCGTGTACATTTTGCCATTGGGGAGATCATCAGATGTATGGCTTGGGTTTTCGTTGCTGCTATGCCAGTGATACCCAGTTGAATGTGTCTTGTATCCCTGATGATAGACCGATTGTTTTGGAATTAAGTGAGTGGTTTATGGAAATTCAGGAATGGATGGCAGCCAGCTGGCTTGGATTACACCCACTAAAAATGGAGGTGCCACTGGTGGAGCCAGGTCAGTTTGGCTCTGCAGCTATGAGTAGTAGTGCCATCTTACCTTCCTTGGATGGCATGACATTCAGAGCTGCAGACAGAGTGAGGAATCTGAGGGTCATTGTGGACCCCAAGCTGACATTAGAATATCAGGTATCTGCTGCGACTTTTACCATCTTTGAAACACCTCCGAGATCAAGCCCTTTCTCGAGCCAACGGACCTAGCAACATTGGTGCACACCTTAGTCAGGTCAAGATTTGATTCCTGTAACACTCCATACCTTGGGTTATCCATAAAGTTGCTGCATCACGTGCAGTTAGTCTGCAAAATATGTTGCACTTCAACATAACTATTTATGGCTGTGGTTAATGACTCTGAAGCAATGCAGAAATAATAACATTACTTCTTCAGCCAGTTCTCTTGACTTCTTCCTCTCCATCCCTGCAACTAACATAAAATGTAAACATATAAACACTGTCATTTTTGTTTTAGTCTCCCCCCGAGAAAAAAACATAATGATTATGAAATGATGGAATAGTTTGATAGCTTAATATGTGGTGAAGTTTTGTACATACCTTATGTTTTTGAAAAAGTTGACAATGAGATGTTCTCTGTTTACTTTATAGTGTGTTGTGGTCTATGGTTTATGGTTCATCAGTACTGCAAAAGCCTGAAGTAACAGTGCCACTGGCATCAGAACATGAAGACACTAGAAGAATGTATTCATCAGTTAATATAGATTGAATTTAAATAAGAAACTGATGGTGTAGATATATAATTTATATTGCAAATACAACAGTGATATGTTAGCACTTTTATAAGTATTATATAAAAATTACAAAATGCTGAGACTACAAAGCTGAAAATTTTTTTTAAAGAAATAATGTATATGCTGTATGATTTATTTGATGTTATCTAAATGCACGTGCACTTTTGCGAAACTTAGCTTAATTGTTGGCACTATGAATTTATGTGTTTTCTTTCTTATGGGTATACATCTCTGAGGAAGCTCCGCCCAGTCAGGATGAAATGTACATTTTTTTTCACAAGTTCTCCTGGCGTAACTGCTGCTGCTGTTTGGACTGCCTTATCTCCTGTCTTAGCGTACCTTCTATCAGCTTTTTATTAATATTTATATGTGTTTGTATGCCAAGATGAGTGGAAAATAAAATATGTAAGTAATTCATTTTTTGACTCTTTTTATGCTGATATTTAATGTAGAAACAAAAAGTACCAGTGGAATTTTTCAGTGGGTGGGTGCATCGATTTTTGCTTGCTCCCCAGTAGTCCAGAATGCAGCAGCCCAGCTAGTTGCTGGGACCTCTAGGTTTGAGCATATTGTGCCAGTTCTCTGTGCTCTACACTTTTTGCCAGTGCAGTGGCACATCAACTTCAAGGTGTGCTTGTTAACCTACAAGGCCCTGTATGGTCTAGGTCTGGGCTATCTAAAACAGACCTCTTGACACTATAGGCTTCTGGCTTCCCCCTCCAGTCAGCAGTGGCAGACCTGTCTGTACCAAGATCTCATTTAAAGTCCTTGGGAGACAGATCATTCGGAGTGGGTGCCACAACTCTTTAAAATGCCCTCCCCCAGAGGTGAGGGGGTGCCTTCACAGCTCATTTTCTTTTTCTCCCCACAATGTATTTATACTCCCCTAGCCGAGGCAGGCTAGGGCTCACTTCTGCCCTGTCACACTGGCCCCCACCATCCAGCACCATCCCCAAGCTTAACAGGGTGGCTGAAACACCCACGGACCCCCCACCCACCATGGTGGGGTCAGGAGAGGAAAGACCCTCCTCCACCCCCCCCCAGTGAAGCCAGCAGGTCCCTCTGGTGGTGAGGTGAGTCAGAGCAGTGTGCAGTGCATCATAGACACCTGCATCACTGCTTTTTCACCACTTTCATCCACCCTGTTGCTAGATCACACACATCAGTTTGCACATGTGGAGGCACATGTACTATGCAGGGTCCCGCAACACCACCCACTGTTGCCGCTTGCAAACCCACATTGCCACCAGGCCTCCACCTGGTGACAGTCATTTGATGGAGGTGGCAAGCCTTCCCCCGGGAGAGGAGAGTAGTGTACTGGACACTTTATTCTTTCCTCCGTGGTTTGCCCCAGCAATCCAAGATTGCTCCCGATCTCGAGTCACGGCCGTGGTAAGCAGTAGCACTACCATCACACCACTGAGCCATTCACTGGCCATGTTTAAATCACGTTTGAAAACTCACTTGTTTACACTGAGTTTGGGCCTGGTGCTGCTATGTAAATTTTCTCCTGCTGTTTTCATTCTCTGCTATTTATAGTGACTAGGGACTACTGTACCACTGGTACACAAGTTGTACCCACCCTCCAGTCCCCTCATACCTTACATCCCTCTTCAGGCTGTCCCTAATCCCCATTCTATGAGATCGACCAAAGCAGCAAAGTAGGTAATATCCAAATTTCTCCAAAACTTCATAAGCAGTGCTTTTTGTCAGGCTTGACAGAATGAAACAGCCTACCATGCCTCCATTTGACAAACTCCAAACCTTCCCACTTTCCAAAGGTTACTGTATGCATATCTCAAGGATCCATATAGGTGTTCTACCACCTGAACCCCCACCTTCTTTTGCACCCTGCCAGTAGTTGTCAATTTGTACGGAATACATTTCTTCCCATCAACTATCATGGTGCTGGTGTGTACAGTATAATGCCATGACCCTCAGTGCCACTGGCTATTCCCTTATGTATGAGTAACAGTTCTGCATTGTTATGGACTGTCTTGTACTTTGCAGCTAACTTGATAGTGCATGTTTTCACAACTAGTGCTTGTGTATCCTCTTGTACTGCACTATAACTAAAGTCCTTTTGTGCCCTATTGCACCAATGAGACCCCCACAAAAGCAAGATATTGTATTTCATTGAACTGTCCCACCTTTGATCTGATGAATGCTTCAAATACTAATGCTGTTATCAGTTGGAATACTAATGTGAATTCTAATGCTGGTACTATTATTAATGTTAATATTAATATACATATTGATACTAATACACATATCAATACTAATATGAATGTTAATACTAATACAAATATTAATACTAACATGGGAAGCAGTATAGCACAGCGGTTTAAGACTCTGAGCTGCAAATCTGGTGATATCTAGCAGATCAAACCTGGGGTTGAATCCCACAGCTTCCACTTCCATACTGTGTGACCCTGAGCAAGTCACTTAACTTCCCAGTGCTCCCAGGTCACTCCTGTAAAAGAGCTTTCAGCTTAGTGTGCTACTCCTGGTTAAACAACTAAATAAAAAATATTTTTTTTTAATATTAACACACATATTGATACCCATACACATATTAATACTAATATGAATGTTAATATTAATACACATATTGATGCCAATACACATGTTAATACTAATATGTAACTACAAGGCAGGTTCTCACACCCTGCTTGACTGGATCCTGACTAACCGTCCTGAACATATTTCCCATGTGGATGTGCTCCCTTACACCATAAGTGACCACTCCCCCATTACATTTGTGTGGTCCAACAAGTTCTGTAAGCACCCCCAAACTTATAAATGCAAGGATATTAAAGCGGGTCTCCTTGAATCATTCAGATCTCATCTCTGAAACTTGGACTGGTCCCCACTAGACACTATCACCGATATTAACACAGTGCTGGAACTCCTCATCTCACAATTCACTGCAGCCTGCGATACCTTTGCACCTGTCAGGAAGATGAAGGTAAGAGGGAAACCAAACCCATGGATAATACTCGAACTTATATCTCAGGTGAAACTGAGGGACCTCCTCTGGCACTGTGCAAGAGCTTCATCCAGGCAAGTGGACATCCAAAAGTATAAAGCTGCCAGAAACAAATGTACGAGTGCTATTCGAACCTGTAAAAGTAACTACTTCAGGAAAACACTCACTAACTCCTGGGGAGATGGGAAAAAGTTTTGGTGTAACCTTAAAGATCTTACAGGAAAAGATCCCAAGGTACCGCCCACAATGCTTAACATCAATGGAGCCCCAGTTCTTGATCTTGAGGTAATTGCCAATACTTTCAATGATACTTTCTCGGATC
The DNA here is from genome assembly GCA_016271365.2 of Neoceratodus forsteri. Taxonomy (NCBI): domain Eukaryota; kingdom Metazoa; phylum Chordata; order Ceratodontiformes; family Ceratodontidae; genus Neoceratodus; species Neoceratodus forsteri. The sequence goes on from CM057453.1 coordinate 1,273,784,131, forward strand.
TGGGTAGTGTACTGCCACCTGATTTCTTTGACACACCAAATACTAGAACTCACCCTCCTGACACCTCCATTGACAGCAGCACACCACAGTTCCCTTTCAAAGAGACTCCAATTCACCTGGCAAGAACGTACATTCGCAAGACCATCCACAAACCATGTACCAGCAGTGACTCTCTTGGTCTCAAACTAATCTCACTCATCCTGGAAGAAATCCTTTTGCCTATCACAAGGATCTTTAACCTCTCACTTAGATCAGCACAGTTTCCATCTCGTTGGAAACAAGCACTTGTCACACCCGTGCATAAGAGTGGTGACAGGGCGCTTCACACCAACTATAGGCCCATTTCCAGTCTCCCTCCACTTTCCAAAGCACTTGAACGCATAGTCTCAGACCAGCTAGTTGAATATCTGGAGAAATATGAAATCCAATGCCTCCAACAGCATGGATTAAGAAAAGGGCACAGTACCACCACTGCCCTTTTGGAGTTTACGGGTTTCATCCACAATGCACTTGATCGGGGAAACTGTGCCGGTGCGGTGTTCATTGACCTAACAAAGGCTTTCGACACTGTCAGCCACCTACTTCTTCTCAAACAACTTTCCTCCATTGGTCTCTCTAATGAAGTGCTGCAATGGTTCGAGAGTTATCCTGTGGGCCAATTCCAACAAGTCAGGATTGCCAATACTACCTCGAATCAGAAGCCAGTCCTCTCAGGCATCCCCCAGGGTTCCATCCTGGGGCCGCTATTGTTTAGTCTTTTCATCAATAATCTCCCTAGTGCCTGTCACCAGAGAATGTTACTATATGCAGACGATGCTGTCATCTTTACCAGCCACCAGGACCCGAACCTCATTGAACATCATCTGCAGCTTGATTTTGTGAGGGTAGAAGAATGGTTCAGTGCCCACAAATTGATCCTGAACCTCAGCAAAACCAAGGTTATGCTTTTCAGCAGTGTGCATAACAAACATAAAGCCCATTCCCTCAACATCCAGAATGGCACTGGCACCCAGCTCGAGCAGGTCAAGCATTTCAAATACCTTGGGATCACATTGGATAACTTCCTCTTCTATACACAACACACCGAGAATGTGGCCAAGGCTGTAAACATTCAAATTGGAATGCTACATAGGCACAAGCGTTGTATGACTTCAGATGCTCTGCGTCTGGCAATCCACAATTCAGTCACCTCCATCGTTGACTATGGTCTAGCCATCTATGGCTCTGCCTCACCTACTGCTCTTTGAAGGGTAACAGTAGCACTAAACAAAGCCTGTAGACTACTAATTGGAGCTGCCCACCTTACTCATGCCTGGATGGCTCCCACTCCTTTGTAGGATCCAGTATCAGACCTGCCTGCTAACAAAAAAGGTACACCTAGGCCTCATGCCACCAGGTGTCGAAAAGCTCCTAAGCACGCACTGTATCACTCAGCATACCTGAAACGCCAGCAATCAAACCTACCAAGTTCCCAGATGTCGGACCTCTATGGAACAGAGATCGTTTGCCTACAGGGCTCTGCACTGTTACAATGCTCTCAGCTGGGATATCCTGACTGCTCCCAAAATTGACCCCTTCAAACGGCTGCTCCGGGCACACCTCACCTCTTCTAGTAGCTGCAACTGCTTCACCTAGTGCTCCTACCGCCCCAAGCACTTCGGGCTTTCCTGCTCCTCTCCAATAAATCTCTGCTACCTAGTACACCTCTTTGTCTCCCCTCCTCCCCCCGCTGCTACCCCCACCTCATCCCCTCCAACACCAGCACTTTTTGCTCCTCTGTCCCTACCCCTACCCAACTAGCACTACCCAACCATGCACTTCTCACTCCCTCCTCCCACCTTGACAATGGCCTCCAGCCTGCCCACTCCCCTGGGACTACCCGCCTCACTGTTCCTCCCCAAATCTCCTTCACATTTAGCCTACCTATGCACTGCTCGGTTCTTAGTCTGAGCCACTCTCTCCATGTCTGCTCACTGGTCTTTGCTCTACTCCTACCCAACGTGTGTAGTCTCGAATTTTGAATAATGATTTGCAAACCTGCATTCGCTGTACGATCTGTGCTACCTCTGTATGATTTTTGTAATGATGTTCACCCTGTTTGTCTACCCACACTATGACATGAAGCCTTTGTAAATGAGCAGTTCCTGCTCAAAGGTATTAATCCTAGAGGTAATAAAATAAAATAAATAAAAATACTAATACACATATTGATACTAATACACAGATTAATACTAATATGATGGTTAATACTAACATTAAAGCAGCAGTATTTGTTAGCAAAAAATTTCATCACACAGGTTTTTAGTAAAAATGTATTTCTGATATCATTGGATTCATTCTCAGTGTATTTTTAGTTTTTGAGGATATTTTTAAAATAGCGTTCACAGCTAATTTTATCATTTATAACTCATGATATTAAATATGACTAGTAGACACAATTTATTTATTTATTGTATTTTGTTGACCCGGTATGCACACTGGCCATAGAAGTCCCTTTTTCAAGGGCGACTGGGGGGGGATACAGATGGTAACCAACTGAAATTGAACCAGATTAAGTTGTTGGTGGTATTTTTAGTGAATGGGGAAAATTTGGCCAGGACACCGGGGAAATTCCCCTACTCACTAGTAGGGGAACCTATGTCCAAGATGGCGGCCACAAATGTGTTTGCTGTGGAGGAGGCTATGGAGGTGGGGGACTTGGTCTCGGCTCCCACCTTGTTCCTGTCTGAGACCGCTGATGTTTCTGAAAATATTGCTGAGACTCAAACAGAGTTTGTTGATTTAGCTCTGCAGCAGCAGGGGGCTGTGATTGAACCCTTGGAGTTTACACATGAGGAGGCTTCTGAGATGTTTAAGAATGCCTCCAGTGCTGAGGAGGATTCTCCTTCTTCTGCCTGTGACCTGGATACTCCCAAAGTAAAAGACCTACAAGAATGTTTGGCTGTGGAGGAGCGCAGATTTGCAGTTGCAAAAATGAAACTGCAGTGAGAACTTCGGGAGTTGCGTGCTGGTAGTCCTGCCATTGCTGTCTAAGCGGCGGTTTGTGTTCAGTGTTTGGATGTGGAGAAGGTCTTGTCTAGTGAAGAGGCTCACTGTCAGGAGCAGACTGGAATTACAATGTTTGCTCCTCTGCCGAACACTGTGAGTACACCTCTGAATATCACGGACACTGTACCTTCTCTGTTGCCGAATCCCTCAGATATTATTTACTTTCCCAGATTACCTGACTGGACTGTAGAAACTGCTTTGAAGGGGGCGGGTTGGGTGCAGGAGCCGACTGCTGGGCAGTGGATTTCTGGCCCTTCTCCGATTAGGTCTCCTTGTCCTGAGGATTTCCCGGAGCTGCAGCACACTGCTGGCAGAGCTACGATTGCTACTGACCCCTTGTTGTTACCGAAGGAACTTGCCTTAACCCAGAACCCGGTTCTTAGGCTTCCGATGTCCCCTTTACCTAAGGCCTCTACTTCTGCTCAGTTACCTTAATCTACGGACTTGGGACCACAGTTACAACACCCAAACAGGGATGACCAGAACCGTACCTTTTCTTCTTTATTTAAGTTTCCTGTTTTGGCTGCTAAAAGGCATAATCCTATCCATTTGTCCTATGTGGGCAGCCTACCTGAACTCCCTGATCGTGTCTATGTGGCATGTCAGCTTTTGAAAAATTCTTTAAAGTTTTTTTCCCATGAAATTTATGCACTGATTCACATTTCAGGTGAATCTACATTTAATGTTAGTTTTCAGACATCTCGTGGTTTGGAACGTTTCTGGACTAAATATCAAGCTTTGAAAAACTCTGCTTTATGGACCCCATTCATGGCTATCCCCTTGACTAAACCTGCTTATAAGACTATCACTATTCTCTTTTGGAATTAAGTTGTTGACATGTCAGATGTACTATACTGGCTAAAGCAACGTTGCATGGTCTTGGGTCAGCCTGATGCTATTCTAGACACTGAGAACATTTGGATTGGGGGTGGAAGGTCAAAGTTTTGTTGAACACTACTGAGTCTGGTACTGTGCACCTGCCTAATTCTTTTTTTATAGGTCGTGATAGGGGGGTCATTTTTTATCCTGGACAACCAAAGGCGTGTTATAGGTGTGGGGATCCCTCCCATCTAAGCAGTGTGTGTGATAAAATCAAATGTAACATCTGTGGGGAACTTGGTCATGTTGTGGCTCAATGTTTAAATGAATGTAAGTGTAATCTTTGTGAAGAGGTAGGGCACACTTGCCAAAACTGTCAATGGGCAGCCCACAACCAAGAATATCACGAGGCAGGACTGGATCAGCATTTCATTATTACCCAGGCGCAGAAGGCCAAACTGCGCACCAGACCGGAGGCTGTACCGCCTAAAGTTCTTCAGTCGGAGCCTGTGGTGCCTGTCAGTGTTGAGATGGATGGTACTAGGCCTCCTGTGGTTCCTCCTATGGTGGTTCCTCTTGAACAGGCTCAGCCTCTCCCTGAGTCTGACAATTTGTCCATTTTGGTTCCAGATGCTTCTCAGGCTACCAGAACTATGCCGCCTCCGAGGGGGCCTGCCTACACTACCTGTAGGTGGTTGACCAGAAGTCATCCTCAGGCAATGTCTCCCCTCTCTAAGGCCTTGAGATCCTCTCCCTTACCGGTGTCTAACCAGTATGAGCTTTTGCAGGAGATCTCTGATGACGTTGAGGGGGAGTCTGACTCTTCTTCCATTGCTTCGTCACACCCTGATGGTACCACTGATTCTGAATTACTGTACAGATAGGTACGGGTTTGTCTCAGAAGCAAAAGGCCAGGGTGAATCTAAAAAGGAAAAAGGTATAAGGGAAGAAAAAATCTTGAGTGTGTTATTTCTGATTTATTACTTTCTCTGATGAATCATTTTGTGTGTCACACTATTAATGTGAATAGTGTTAAACGCATGTCTAAGAGACAACTGTTTTTTTCCTTTTTGCGTTTATTACCTGTGGGAATTTCTCTATTGCAGGACACTAGGTTTCACACGACCCATGACATACATCAAGCACAAAAAGACTGGTTGCTGGACCCATCTTTTTGGTCTATAGGCCAGGACATGTGCTCAGGCTTGGGTATTTTGATAAATGTACCTGGGTTTTGTTTGTTTAAACTACATGATATATCTTCCGGCAGAGCGCTTGCTTTGGATTTTGTAATTGGGCCCTTTTCTTATAGGGTCATTAATCTATATGCCCCCCAGACCAAGACTTCCCAAATAGAATTGTTTACCTTAGTTCATCCTTATTTTACATACTTCCCTTCAAATAATTTTTTCTGGGGATTTTAATTGTGGTTTAAGCCTTCATGACAAGAGTGCTTTTACTACAACATGGAAATTATTTTGTGATTCCCATGAATTGGTAAAGTTGGTTAGAACTGCTTGCCTTTGTGATGCATATTTGACCTTCACCAAGCAGCATACTCAAACATTTCAAAAGGGAAGATTGGCAACTCGGACTGATTTTTTTTTTTTATCTGAGACCCTTCCTATTTTTTCTGCCACTGTGCAATCTGTGGCATTCTCGGATTACAAATTACTTTCTGTTGGAGTGGGGTTGGATGTGCCTTTACAGAAAGGTCCTGGGATTTGGAAGTTTAATACTTCCCTGTTGCAAAATTCTGAGTTTTTGCAGTCCTTGTTATATTTTTTACAGGCCCATAAATTGTTTTTTATATGTTATGAGTACCCTATTCAATGGTGGGCAGATACAAAACAGCGTTTGGTGAATTTTTTTAAACTTTGTAGTCGTAAGAAAAGCAATCAGGACTATCTTCATTATCTACAGCAGAGGGTGCATTTGCAGTCCCTGATGATGATTGCCTATACAATGGGGCAAGACCTTTCCCAACAATTGCGCCTTGTTCAGGCTAACATGTTGAGCTATCAGTCTAGGCAGTCTTGTCAATTATACCACCAGCACAAATCTGGTGTACAGGGTAAGCAGTTTGTGACTTGTCCATTTGAGAATAATTCTCTTATGATAGCTCAGAAATCTATGTCTTGTCTCACTGATACTGGGGGTTGCCTGCATGATAAGCAGTCTGATATTTGCCGGCTTGTGACGGAACATACATTCGCCCCTTTTTTCTCCCCTCCCTGAACTGATGGTGATCCTGTGACCCTCTTTTCTGGACTGGATATTCTGGTCCCTTCACAGGCCTGTCTGGATCAGGCATGTACCCTTATCACTGAACAGGAGCTCACCTTAGCTATTGGTTCCCTGAAAGTAAATAAGACTCTGGGTCCTGATGGTCTTCCAAATGCTTGTTATAAGATTCTGAGGGAACACCTGGTGCCTGAACTTATGTCTGTTTTTAATTCCCTTTTGTCCACAGGCATGATTCCTTTGGATTTTACTAAAGGCTCCCTAATATATGTGTATGAAAAGAAGGCTGATGCTTGTTTACTTAAAAATTGGCGTCCTTTGTGTATGTTAAATACAGACTTTAAATTGCTGATGAAAATCCTGACTAAAAGATTGATGTTGATTGCTGAGGTGGTGATACATCCAGCGCAATCATGTCCAGTTCCTAATAGATGGATATCTGATCATTTGATTCTGCTTAGGGAATTGTTTTCTCATGGTCATGCTAATGTTGTTTCAGGTTATGTTGTTTCAGTGGATCATACAGCAGCTTTTGATTCGGTTAGGCACGATTTCCTGTGGGAGGCTCTTTGTTCTTTGCATGTGCCCTTGGGCATGATACAGTGGATTTGTGCATTATATAGGACAGCTACTGTGGTCCCAATAGTGAATGGTTGGGTGGGCCCCATGATTCCGAGAGGAGAGTCCATCAAGGCTGTCCTCTGAGCCCACTTCTATAAGTTTTTTTTCTTGACGTCTTATCGGGACGTTTGAATTCTCACTCTCAGATTAGAACTATTGCCAGTCCAACTCATGTAGCACAATACAAGGCAATTGCATATGCGGATGACATGTGCTTTTCGGTGGCTGATGAGGGTTCAGTTATCCTCTCCCTTGCTATGTGTGCTGACTTTGGGAAATTTCCAGGCGCAGTTTTAAATTTTGACAAAAGTATGGGTGTGCGTTTAGGTTGTCCTCAGCTTTCATTAGGATCCAATGGCCCTTTGACTTTGATTATGGGTCCGATTAAACTTTTGGGTATCTTATTTGGAGTCCCTGATTCTGATTTTTTGAACTGGGAGGCTAAATTGGTACATGGCAATACTAAAGTGGCACATTGGAATAGGGGGCAAGTAGGGAAAAAGAAACGTGTCTTTTTGATTAAAACATATTTAATTCCTACCTTTCTGTATTTAAGTTACGTCTTCCCCATTCCAAAAAACTTGGAAACCTGTGTTTTTAGTCTGTTTTTTCAGACATTTTTGGGGACACTTTGAATCTTATTTTTGTTGTTATCAAGTGGAATATTTGGATGACACATTGTTTACTTTGCAGCAATGGACCTGTACTTTTCTTGAACTAGAATGTAAAATAGTAGCAGATTTATGGAAGATTTATGATTTGGAATGTGCTTCCTTTCACAGGGATAAGATACTGGAACTTTGGATAGCTCTCCCTTGGATCACAGACTCTGATGCTGCTATCACGTGAATTCCAAGCGACTTTCTTTTCATATTTTCCTTTTTTTCTAATTGTTTTGATGTAAATGTTTTTGATGTGCTCTGTTCAGTTTATTCTTTTATTGCTTTCCAGTGCATGGTTTTATTATTTGTTTTCTGTTGTACGATTTTGTGTTTCAATAAAACTTTCCCCTACTCTTTTCGATAAGTGCCATTGGACCTTTAACATCCACCTGAACTACCACCAGTCCAGGCAGATGGGACCTTGGTTTAATGTCTCATCTGAAAGATGGCACCTCAAAAGTGCAGTACCCCCCTCATGCTGCACTGCAATATCAGTATTGGGATATTAACCCAAGTGCCAGATGTGGGAACTAAACCCACAGCCCTCTGATCTCCTGGCCTCAAAGGCAAGTGTGCTACCTACTGAGCCACTGACACTTTTGTTAAATATTTCCTCCCTTCCCTCCCTTGATGCCAGGAACTTCACTCTCTGTGCTTTCTTCATATCCAAATTTTGTCTTCGCTCCCTCCCTACCTCCTTCTATACCTTTCCTCTCTCTCCTCCCCCCCTCCACACTCTTTACTCCTACCCACTCTGTAACACTGTTTCCCGTTCCCTTTCCCTTCCTGCCAGGAAATCTGCAGCTAGCCAAGCTGCCTCCTCACAAAATTTTCCTAAGCTTTGGTCCTCACATCCCCTGTCCATCTGCTCTGACTCTTCCCCCTTCTCCCTTAAGTGTCTTCTCCATGACTGAAAAACTCCTTCTGCAACTGTTCCTGACCCTCCCAGACATTAGCGACCACTCTTCTCCCCCCACCCCATGGCTCACTCAGTCCCTGTTGTGCTCTGGGAGTCCCCAACCCCCACACACACTGCTTTGTCCTGGTTGGGTTGGTTACTGCTCCTGTTCATGTGCAGTTTTATCTACAGTACCTTAGGTGCCTTATTGTACTGTATCGCAAGCATCGATTATTAGTTTGCACATCTGTGATATACTGGAATTTTGCACCTTATTTTGTTTGTGCAATGTTACTTGGCACAGTATATTTTTTTCCATATACATTTAATTGCCTTGTCTCCACTAGCCTCCCACTTCTGTCCGGTCCCCCCAGTCCTGTCACCCAGCTTCTCCAGGACTTACCTTTCCTCCAGTCTCCTCTGCTTACAAGACTGAGGCAAGTTCCCGGTTGCCAGTGCGGGACCTGTGAGGGATTGGATGTCATTCTGTGGCCAGAGATGTTTTCCACCTATTTTCATCCTGGATTCGCGTATGTACAAAGAGTGCAACATGCAAGTTCTGCCTCTGCTGAGATGTTCCAGCATCCTGTGCATGGTCCTTCCCTCTATTTTGCATGCTTAGACTGATCTTCCCCCCACACACCTCTAGGTGGGGGACGAGCAGCATGTCACACTCACCCCTCCCTGAGGGAGCAGTCCTAGGGACTGTGGGAGGATAATGGGTTTGCAAAAGGGAAACAGATGTCAGCTGTCAGGCTTAACACACCACCAGCATGGTTTTAAAGGACAATGTCAACTTTTCTTGGAAAGGCAAGTCTTTGAGACCACTTTACAGGTATTTCATGCAGTTCTTTGCAAAAACAGATCCAGTTAACCAAGCTAACAAGGTAAATCAGCAGTAGACGCTGTTTCTGGCACTATCAACTGGATCTCAGCCTGAAACCTATTTCTCTTAGAGTTTCAGACTCCTCCATAGCAGTGATGTCTTTACCCAGACCAAAGACAGACTGACTAGCTTCAATTCCGAAGGGCTTACATACCCCCTCCCCTCTGCATCACATGATCTACATAACTTCCAGCACACAAGTATAAAATGATTCACTATATGGTTGTCTGGCTTCTAAGAAGAAGGTCTCCCTTTAAGGTAAGGTTTCTACTTATTTCATACAAAAATAATGAACACTCAGGGCAGGATATTAAATCACACAAAAGGCATTTAAACATATAAATTTAACACACATTACAACAACCATTTCCTCTGCATCACCTGGTACGCACTTGTGCTTAAACTGTGACTTTAAAAGTTTACATTTTTATTTACATTTAGCTTGGCCTACAGCCTTTTACACCATCTGGAAGCCTTAAGTTCCATCTGGAGGAGACACCTCAGATTTGGACAAGCCACACCAGGTCTTCCTAAGGTTAGATAATCCTTGTACACTGGTTCCTTTTCAACCTTGGGGCTCAGCCTTCTCTGCTGGCCTGAGGAAACAACATATTTTTGAATTCTACACATTTCTTGGGCTCAGTCTGCAGTGCTGTCCCAGGAAGTATGGAGCACGTGGCTCCATGTTTCACTCTATCCCTGCTGGCTGCAGCGCTGTCCCGGGAAGCGTGGAGCACGTGCCGGTTCTACACCCTTTCCCCGCTGGCTGCAGCGCTGTCCTGGGAAGCGTGGAGCACGTGGCTCCATGTTTCACTCTATCCCTGCTGGCTGCAGCACTGTCCGGGAAGCGTGGAGCACGTGGCTCCATTTTCTCTCTATCCCTGCTGGCTGCAGCGCTGTCCGGGAAGTGTGGAGCACGTGGCTCCATGTTTCACTCTATCCCTGCTGGCTGCAGCGCTGTCCTGGGAAGCGTGGAGCATGTGGCTCCATGTTTCACTCTATCCCTGCTGGCTGCAGCGCTGTCCCGGGAAGCGTGGAGCACGTGGCTCCATGTTTCACTCGATCCCTGCTGGCTGCAGTGCTTTGCAGTTGGGGGGACAGAAATCTGTATTTTATTAAATAAGCTTCTTTGATTTAAAAGCTAAATATGTTTTTAATACTGCTCCTTTTTGAAGTGAAGGCTGGCTTTTTGTTTCATGGCTCAGCATGTCCAAGACTTATGCATAACCGGCTGTCTGCCAGCTAGGAGTGCTGGGCCCCTTGCATGCTTTCTCTCCTGTCCACCTACACTCAGCTGTTGGGGAGAAAATATATAAATATGTTGAAAATGCTTCTAAGTTTAGAGCTTCTGAGCTGCCTTAGCAAGCCACTATTTAAACAGCAAGCTCTGAGGAGCTGAACTGTCTCTCTGGTATCCCATCTGTTAAAACAAAAAAGGCTAGCAGGGATAGAAACATTAAGAAAGCAACCCTTTTTTTCTGTGACACCATTTTAAGATGTCGTCTCCCAGCAGGTATACCTTTTATTTACATATGATCTCAAAGTTGGGAGGTCACTACGCATTACAGTTCTCCTACAAGACCCACTTTCCTGGGGTCCGAGGGCTTGGACCTAATGCTGTCTTGTGTGGGGAAAGAAGAAGCAATAGAAAAGTGAAACAGAAGAAGAAATCACCGCTGAATGGCCAACCCAGAATGGAACCAAGGGAAAGAGAAGAAGCAGACAAAAGGTAGAATGAAGGTAAGTATATGTTTATCTGTCTATCTATCTATCTATCTATCTATCTATCTATCTATCTATCTATCTATCTATCTATCTGTCTGTCTGTCTATCCATCCATTTATTATTTATTGGACATCCACATTCCACCCTGACTAAGCTTGCTGGTATGCACATCCAGCATTCTGAAGGCAGAACAGGAGGGTGCATTTATTATGAGTTAAATTTGGTGGGCTCCTGACTGGGGGATAAAGGATATTACAAAGGTAAAATGCTGTATGTTAGCATGGGATAATGTCCAGGTAGGTGGCGTCACTATCTGCACATCCCTACAGGCTCAAACCTGGTCCTTTCCTCTGATAGGTGACCTACAATCCTGTCGCAGGGATGCTCAATCCTCCCTCCCTGGCCAGCACCCGAGTGACCCGCAGCCATTCCCAAACCCAGGTCACTGGTGTGGCTGAAGGTAAGGAGCTAATGCCTCAGCTCTAGACACCACTTGGCTGGCTAGCACAGTACGTTGTTAATGCACAATCTGTTATACACTATTTCTTTTGCATCTTATTGTATTGTCCACATCCTCCCCCCACCCCCCCAGACACATCTGGAAATGAGCTATTACCAGCTCAATAAGTCTCTCCTGGTAAAACTTTCTAAATAAGTAATAAATAAATATATAACTAAATAAATAAAATGATAAATAATGTTTCATCCTGGGACTCAGAGAGAAACAGAATTACCTCAACAACCCTTGTTTTAAAATATATTTTAAAATATGTTTTGTAGTGAATCAAGAGAAAAGAGGAAGTTGCAGCTCACTGCAACTATTTTTGTACGTGCATGCATGCTTGCGTGTATGTGTGCAACTACCCCTTTACTGACAGTTCCTTATAGTAACTTCATGTCTCAAGTATTTCCTTACCTGTTAAGTGCAGTTCCTTCAAGTTGCCTGAACAAAACGTCAGTAACAAAAAAGCATAATCGTTAACAAATTGTACATCATTTTTTATTCAAAAAGAGCCATGCTGCAAGATGTTTGCATCTGTTTGTGTGCCTACTGCAAGTCCTGCACTTATACATTTCTGGGCTCTAATGCGTAAAGTGTGCAGTGAATTTATTCTGAGTATAAATGTAGAAACCATCTACTACCACGGGGAGCATCAGGCAGCAGCCCTTCTTACACCTGAAAGCAGCTACTCATATATTTTTATTCTGTCCTACATATAGCTTCTGTTCCCCTCTGTAATAGCGGTCCTTCTTCCACTCAGACTCTGCTGCTGTGAGGGTACTTTTGTAAGGCTGAAATCACTAAACGTGCACTCCTCTTTAATAAAGTTGCCTCCTATATTCAACACTATTCTCAGTTTCCACCAAGGCTCCCTGATCTTATGGGGCACTGCAGGCATCAGTCTCAGAAAAGAAAAGGTCTAAAATGGTAATACTGAATGAAGAGAACATGACATGTGACATCATACTGTATAAATGGAACTGCAAATATCTTTAAGCTGTGGGGACCCACACTTGGGGGTTAAGTTGGAGTATATTATGAAGTCAATGACTTTTTTAACATGGATTTCTTTTTGTTTACCAAACCATAGCCCCAAATGTTTTCCCAGTCAGGGCTGGGACCTTCAGGGACTGGACCATAAATATACTGCCTGGCCAGGAATCTGCTCAGTGTAAGGGTTCCTTCTTAACCACAGCTAGTCACAGATCGAGTACTCCCCTTCCTCAAGGATACATACAGTGACTGCCTATCTCCCCCTCTAAGTCCTCTGCCTTTATTGGGGCAAGCTTTGCAGTATTTAATCATCATTTGAGGTTTACTCCCACTCCCAGACCGAAATGTATCTGGTTCAGCTTTCACTTTCTGACTCTGGAACAATGAGGCAATCTTCTCATTGCCAGGGGCTGGACCTAGGAGTCAGAATAGCCCTATAAGGCATAATGAAGACAGACAATTCATCTTCTCACCTGTGTGTATTATCCCACCACTCCCAGCAAGCAGATTTTCCTGAGAACATTGTGACACCCCCGTGCTGCTCTGTGTGGCTATGGAAGACCCCTGTCTCATGAGCTGGTGCTCTTGGATTGCCAGGTAACAAACAAGGAGCAGTACAGAGCACCCACACCCCAGACGTTAACAGTGTTTCTAGGACAGGGCTTTCAGCTGTGCTGGCCTGCAGCAACTACCCAAATGTGGCATTTAAACCAGCGTCACCAGCATGTCAATTGCCTCCCCTGCACCATGGGACTGACCTTAACACTGAAGTTCAAGAACTTGGCTCCATAGCAAACGTTTAAGTCTTATTGTGCAAAGCAAGATGGAGTGGGGGAGATGATATCTCTATGTGCATGTGGCTGTTTTTTTAAAACCCTTTGCCCTGGGCTGGCAAGGTAATCCAGCAGCACCACTACTGCTTGCAGTGCTGGTAACCCAGGTTCTGGAATGAGCCCATATCCCACATGGCAGGTGGAGGGGGATCATAGCATCCCACCAGATGCTCTCCTCCTCAGGGCGGGTGGCCAACCATCTCTCACCACCACAGCACCTCTTGGTGGAACTAGGGAGGCAAAGGCATGCAGAACAGCAGCTCAGGGCAGGGAGACATACAACTCATAGCTATTAGCATGCCAGCTGCATGCCCACAATTTATTTGATTGATTGATTCATTCATTGAAACTGTAATTTTTGATCAGGAAAGGCACACTAAGCTGTGACAGTTTGTTTCCAGGTATGTCCGGGGGGGGGGGGGGAGAGAGTTACACAGACCAGTTTCTATTGATGGGGGAATGTTTGGCTATGACATCAGGGAAATTCCTCTACTCCTCTATCCTCCAACCCAGCCAGTGTTCAAGAGGACAGAGCAACTGTACAAACTTTAGAGATACTTGCTGAAAATATTGCAACAGAGATCCTGATGGAGACTGAGAAATGTGAAGGGGATTTTTCCAGTCTGAAAAAAAGATATTGGAGATGCAAAAGCTCAACTTGAATGGGAAATATCAGAGCAACGGCAACTGCTACTGCATTTACTAGCAGAGGATGAAGAAAGGTACAATGAACAGAAAACAGCTTTATGGAAGAATATGTCATTCACCCACAGTGAAGACTGTCAAAAGCTGGGAATGACAGAACCAGAGGAGAGCCCTTTGGGCAAAAATAGCACTCATACACAAAGAAAAGAGACAGCTGTATTGTCAGAATCTCACAGTCAGCTGGAGGAGGAACATCAAAGGCCACAATCATCAGCTGCACACAGAATGAAAGTTGAAATTGGTGTGACAGGAAACCAGGAGTTGGCAGAAAAATGGTCAGCTGAGAAAGTTCTGAAAGATGCAGGTTGGGTGAAAGATTTGGCAGGGAAATGGGTTCTGGACCCTGCATGGGACATTGCATCACATTCCCAACTGGAGTTAGCCCCTGCCAAATCAGAACTGCAACCAACGTTTAAGTCAGACGGGGCAAAATTGAATCAGGTCAAGGCAACACAAGATCAGGTAAAACCTTCATATTCCTTACATAAACCTGTGAAAATAGAAAATGTAACTGAGACTTGCCAGTGAAAAAGTGATCCGGGGTACTGAGCAGGGCCTGGGGAAAATGGGAGTAGTTGGAGCACAGACGCTGTTTGGCATTGCTAAGGAGCTACAGCTGGGATTGGATCCTGTAACACAAACACAGGTAAGAGAAAACCAGAACCAAGGGGAAGAAGATGAAACACTGAGCAACAAAAAATGTATCACAAAACTACACAAATCCAACACAGGACTTACAAAAGCAAAACACTGGAGCAAGTGTGGAAACTCGAGAAAAATTACTGCAATCACCAGAATTGCTCAGAAGCACAAAACAGTTGGAATATATGAAGGACTTGAGCAGAGTCTCAGATGCACTAGTGAATTATTCAGGTTGCCCTCGGACTTATCTAAGTATCTAACTTGTGTATAGGTTTGGGTCATCCACTAGCACCAGAATACCATAAAAAACAATGATTAGGATGAACGCCACTGAAAAAATAGTCTTTACAGTCTTCTTTTAATTTTTCACCACACACCTTGTGATTGGGCAACAGTTTCGTGGCTCTGCCACTTTATCAAGCCTACTGTGTTGCTATTATAAAGAAATAAAAAATATGAAAGCATTCCAGAACTATAAAACATTTTACACATCTCTCAATTGGTGCACTTGATGTAATCCATTACATTAGACACTCTTTACTTCTAGATTTCTGTTTCTTTAAAATTATTACATTCCTTCAATGTCACTCATTTTATATATATATATATATTTATACAATGGGGGGTGAGGGATAAATGAGTGCGATAAACCATGTTATTTCCACCACAGTGAGGATAAATGCTGATGATGTCAGTGGAGTGAAAATAAATGCTGTTTATTACACCCCCGAAACCCACGTTAAAGCCATGCAAAGCCACGCAAAGCCGTGCAAATTATACCTTTTGCAAAGAGGCCCCCATTGTATAAATCGAATACATGATGTATCCCCTATATATTCTTTCATTAATTCATATATTCTAACCTTGAGAGCAATGTAACCTCCATTCTATAACTATGCTCATTTACACTTTGTTTTGTATAGCAATTATGAAATTATACATTTTAATTCCTCACCCATAAATTCTCTACAATCAGGTCCTGACTCTTCTTCTTAAACACTTCAATTACATTGTTTTATTCTTCTATTACATATAAAGAAAAAAGTTTTCACAAGTTTATAAAAATCACAAAATACATATTAAACGTTTCCATTTTCTTATGATAATGGGATATAGTGTAGCTCATCCCAAAACTTTCTTTTCTATATTTGAATTTGTTTTTGATCTTTCTGGTACATTTCCAGGAGATAATCCATAAATAAAGCAATTGAAACATTTTGTTTAAATTTACAAACCTCATGTTAGGTACTGCTGCTCTATTAGTTTTACAATGCTTACTTGTAGCTGAACACTGCATCTCTTGGGATCTCCGAGCCTCTCTGTGAACAATTTCACTCGCTGGTGTTACATACTCTATAAAAGATTATACTGCACCACTTGTAATGGAGTTCTTTGATAGGTTTTAAAAATCTTTAGCTTAGATGCCAACTTTCCCCCAAATAAGTAGAAAACTTACCTTTTCAAAAAAACACCACAGTTCAGCCATCTCCTGACTTCCTGGGAGAGGACCGTTCGTGTGTTCTCATGGTTTAAATCCCGCAGAAGATGAGGGCAGCTACCATGACGTCAAAAGTGATGTTTTGCCTTTCCTCCAACCACAAGAACAGCCTGGTATTCAAGATGACTGCATTAAAGGAAAGGTCCCTGTGGTGCAGTGGGGAGAAACACAAGAATTAGAGCCTGTCCTGCTCGGGCACTTCACAACCAGGGGTTCGCCCCCCACCTCTGGGATAAAATCCCACATATTTTATTTGGATTTTTTGTTTTATATTTCATATTCTAATTCAATTGACCAAGTTTGGTATGTTTTACACAATATAAAATATTTCTCTATTCATTAGTGTCTTATGAGGGAAGGTTCACTCATGCAGCATGAAACAGGGTTTCGGGGGGGGGATTTATCAACCATATTATTTAACAATCAAATGTATATAAATGATTTTTTATGCATCTTCTGCATAATTCTTTCTTCACTACCTATCATGTGAAACATCTTAACTTATAGAATGTCCAAATATACAAAAATATTTTACTGATGCCATGTTGTGTCAAACGAATCACTTAATATTTTCTGTTTAAGTAGTCCATAGCATTCTTTTTCAGAAATACAATTCCCACTTGCAGTCTTCATTAAGACCTATGAGTGGATTCGTATAGTTCAAGGTGAGATCCAGAAACAAATGATTTGATACCTTTTATTTTATTTTATTTATAATTCAAGGTGTAAATTCAATAGACTTCTCTTTTTCTCAGAGCTGTGTCCCAGTATGCCTCGCCATGGAAATGTACCAGAGAGATCAAAAACAACTTCAAATATAGAAAAGAAAGTTTTTGGGTAAGCTACACTATATCCCATTATCATAAGAAAACAAAAATGTTTAATATGTATTTTGTGATTTTCATAAACTTATGAAAACTTTTTTCTTTATATGTAATAGAAGAATAAAACAAAGTGGTAATTGAAGAAGTGTTTAACATACTAACATACTAATTGCCAGCAGATTAGGCCTTATGGTCTATTGAGTCTGCTCAAACCTCAGATCCCTTTTTGGGAACCGGGGCCCTTCCCCCTCTTGTGTTCCAGGAACCCCTATCATCCATGCCCACCCCTCTGGGCCAGGCCTTCATCTGA
Organism: Neoceratodus forsteri; assembly: GCA_016271365.2. Taxonomy (NCBI): domain Eukaryota; kingdom Metazoa; phylum Chordata; order Ceratodontiformes; family Ceratodontidae; genus Neoceratodus; species Neoceratodus forsteri. Next base: position 1,273,801,341 of record CM057453.1, read on the forward strand.
TACATCCCCTTTCTGCATCTGTCCCACCATCTTTTGAAGCCCTCCACCATGGAAATCTGGACCAGCTCACCAGGCAGCGCGTTCCATGGATCCACCACCCTCTCAGTGAAAAACCTTCTCCTCTTTTCCCCCCTCATCCTTTCACCTTCCAACTTCAAACCATGCCCTCTGGTGATACCTCCCTCCTTTAGCCTAAAGATCCCCTCTGTGTTTACCCTATTTAATATGTGAAGACCTCAATTATGTCCCCCCTCTCTCCTCTCCTCTCCTCCAATAAAAACAGGCCGAGCTCCTCAAGTCTGTCCTCATACGTCAAATCCTCCAGTCCTCATATCATCTTGGTAGCCCTCCTCTGTACCCTCTCCAGGAGCTATATGTCTCTTTTCAAGTGTGGTCTCCAGTACTGTATGCAGTACTCAAGGTGTGGTCTAACCAGTCCATTGTACAGCGGCAGAATCACTTCCTTGCTCCTAGAGGTGATCCCTCTTGCGATGCATCCCAACATCCTGTTTGCTTTGCTAGCTGCACTCCTGTACTGCTTAGAGTTATTTATACATGCTTCCACCATGACCCCTAGGTCTTTTTCCCCTGTTGAGGCCTCCAGCACCTCACCTCCCAAGGTGTACCTGTGTTTAGGGTTCCCCTTCCCAAGATGTAACACCTTGCACTTGGTGGTATTGAAATTTAATTTCCAGGTGTGAGACCACCTTTCCAGGGTGTCCAGGTCCACTTGCAGGGCCAACCTCCCCTCTTCCCCCTCAACTACTGCTCCCATCTTGGGGTCATCAGCTAAGAGACTCATTTCACACCCTTTACCCACCCTTATGTCACATATGTTTGTATTAAGCAAGATTGGACCCAGGACTGGGCCCTGCAGTACCCCAATACTGACCCCCCTATGGTTCGAGAGTTCCCCACCAACCACTACACTCTGTGTGCATCCAGCTAGTCAGTTTCCTATCCATCATACCATCAATGGGCCCACACCCAGCCCCATCAGTTTCTCCACCAGACCATTGTGGGGGACCGAGTCAAACACCTTGCTGAAGTCTAAGAATAGTGCATCCACTGGCTTTCCCCTGTCCAGTTCCGATGTTACCCATTCGTAGAACTTCACAAGGTTGGTTTGTCACAGTCTACCTGGCACAAACCCATGTTGCCAACTATCCAGACATCCAGCCTCCTCCAAGAACACCCCCAATCATTCCATCAGTATACTCTCCATTAATTTTGCCACCACCGATGTCAAACTGATGGGCCTATAGTTACCAGGTACCTCCCTCGACGCCCCCCCATGGATTGGCACCACATGTGCCTCTCTCCAATCCCTAGGTACCTTCCCTGTCTCAAGCGACCTGTTGAAGAGCTCCACCAGGGGTGCGGCCAGTACGTCTGCCAATTCCCATAGTACTCTCGGATGAATGCCATCCAGTCCAGGAGATATACCTTTCTTTAGGGCCTTAAGGGCTTGCCACACCTGTTCGGTGGAGATAGCATCGTCTGTCCCCCCACCTTACTGGCCTTTTTATCCTTATCCTGATGTGGCATCCCTTGGGTAACTCTCCCTCCCTTATGCTCCATTTCTGTTGCTCCACCAATCCCACACACTACCGCTTCTATCCCCATTGTGCCTTGCTTCATAATATCCCATCCCCTCCCTAGTGAACACAGAGGTGAAGTACTCATTTAATACCTCTGCCTGGTTCCTTGCCTCTTCCACCCACCCACCTTCTGATCTCAATCTGCTGAGCTGGCCCTTAGTTTTTTTCTGCTCCCCAATGTACCAGAATAACCCCATTTCCCCTCCCCATATCCCCTGTGCCAGCTGTTGCTCTTTACTGGCCTTTACCCCCTCCCCGCACCATCTGGGTGACTTTTCTAGATGCAAGACGGTGCGTTTCCATTTCCCTATCCTCTCATTGTTTTGTATATTTTGTAGGCAACCTGGACTGCACTGGACCACCAGCACGGTTTATGTGACCTTGCTCCCTTATGCTTCACCTTAGCGCAGGTCCTGACTGCCTCATGGAGTCCCCCGTTTTGTGATCTCCCATCTCTTTTCCACATCTGTCATTGAAGTAATTCCCTTCAAGTGATCCTTGAGAATATTTCCCATGCCCTTAAAGTCTGCCCCCCTGAAGTCCGTGGCCAGTGTCCTAGATCTCTCCCACCCCCCACCCACATGCTTATTTGAAACCAGACAGTATCGTGGTCATTCCCAGTCAGGGGATCCTCTACAACCAGGTCCCTTACCAGATCCCCATCCTCCAGAATCACATCCAGGATATGCCCCTCCCTCATGGGCTCCATCATGTGCTGTGTTAAGAACACATCCTGGAAGCCGTCCAGCAGACTCTGCTCCTTGGCCACCTTAGAGGATATTTTATTTATTTATTTAAAATTTTGATGACCGGGTAGGTCCACTGAGACCATTATGGTCCCTTTTTCAGGGGCGACCCGGGCTTAATTACAGGTTACAGGAGAAATAAACAATAGGAACAACTCAATGGAAATTGAGTAATACAGACTTTAAAGGCAGAACATTTTGTACTATTCACAGGCAGGTTAGGTACATATGAAGGTTAACATGATGAGTAAAACAGTTTCACAAGAATGACAGTTACATAATGTTCATTTAAATGGGACAGTTTCACAGAAATTACAGTTACAAGTGCCTCATCAGGTGGTAACGGTCCTGGAATGGGAGTAAAGGCATGCCAGGCGGCTGTCAGTAGCTACAGAGGTAGTCCACTGTAGTGTACTGATCCTCAGTGGTGGCATGCACAGAGGCTTACCACCAGCAGGTAGGTCTTGAGGTCTTTTTTAAAACCCCCAAGGGAGCTGCAGTCTTGGAGATTACTAGGAAGGCCATTCCAGAGGGACGGAATGCATGTCACGAAAGACCGAAGACCTTGACATGTTCGGACTCTAGGGACGTGGATGAGTTGCCGATTAGAGGACCTCAAGGTTCTTCCAGGATGTTTAAGCGATAAGGTGCAACTCAAACTGGGGGTATTAGTTTGTAGAAGCTTGAAGGCCAGACATAGGGAAGGGTACATTAACCTGCGCTCAAGGGAAGGCCAATTTAGTGAGTGCAATACTTTACAGTGGTGTTCTAGGGGCGGATCACCCAGGGCAAAGCGCCAGACTCTATGATACAATATTTTCAGTTTTTGCATCTCCATGTTTCGTAGTGAGTGTAGCACTGGGGCCTCATAGAACAGGGTGGGCAGGAGCATGCCGGTGGCTACCCTTAACTTAGATGTCTGAGTGAGAAAAGGGCTCAAACAGTACAGAAGACCAAGCTTCTGGTTCAGCATCTTGGTTAGTTGATCAACATGAACCTTGAAGGAACAGTCTTGATCAATATACACTCCCAGGTATTAACACAATCCACAACCTCTATAGGAGAACCACTGGACAGGCAGAGGGACAGTAAGCGTGATCTAACAGGGCCTAGCCTTTTGGGTCCAAATAGGATAGCTTTGTTTTTTTTCACATTGAGGACTAGCCGATTAGTCAGGAACCAGCTTTCCAATATGGAGAGGTCCTGTTTCAGAAGTTGATTTAGCTGTGCTGCATCTGGAGCAGTTCTGTACAACACGGCATCATCTGCATTAAGGGTCACCTTGGCACTTCCACAGTGCTTAGGCAAGTTATTGACGAATAGGGAGAATAGGAGGGGCCCCAATATTGAACCTTGGCGGACCCCTTCAGAGATGGAGCACTTGTCTGACTTCGCCCCCAGCCATCTGACTATTTGAGATCTACCATGTAGGTAGTCTATGAACCACTGTACTGAGTGGTTGTCCAACCCAAAGGATCTGAGCTGCGAGATGAGCAGTTGATGGTCCACCAGATCAAAGGCCTTGGTAAGGTCTATAAAGATTGCACCAGTTAGCTGGCCAGTATCTTGGGCTGTGAGTATGTCGGACATAAGGCTAACCAAGGCAGTCTCTGTGCCATGTAGTTTTCTAAATCTGTGTTGTTGGGGAGTAAGGAGATTATGTTGTTCAGCATATTCCTGGACTTGTCGGTACACAATTCTCTCTAGCATTTTGCTTAGTGTACAGAGTATGGAAATCAGTCTGTAATTCTTGACCAGCTCACTTGTCCCCCCTTTGGGGATGGGGGTAACCTGGGCAGTTTTCCAGGCTGTGGGAACTTTACCTTCCATCAGCGACCTGTTGAATAACCATGTGATTGGTGTGACAATTTCTTGGGCTGCTAATCTGAGTAACCTGGGTTCTAGTTTGTCGCACCCTGCAGAACCAGTGACCTTGATATCCTGATCAGCTTTAGGACCTCAGTTCTAGACACCAATTTAAGGTGGAAGTTAGGTGATGAGGGAGGATCCTCTGTGTCAAGGGATGTCTGGTTAGAGCTGCAGGGGTGAACCTTATACTTGTCAAGATCAGTGAGGAATACATTAAAGGCATTAGCAGCATCTTGTGGGTTTGCGTGGCATACACCACCCACAACAATGTCACAGACATTTTGTGTGTATTGTCCCTTCAGGAGCATGTTAATTTGAGACCAGAATTTTCTGGGGTCAGAGAGATTTTTAGTTTGCAGGTTTTTGAGGTATTGCCGCTTGGCCTGTTTTAAGTTTCTTTTGCAATTGTTCCTGAGCATTCGGTACAGGACCCAATCATTGGCCAGTTTAGTGGATTTGTACCTAGCCCAGGCCCTGTCTCTTTCCCTCATTAGCTGTTTTAGATCATGCGTCAGCCACCTAGACTGTTGTCCTTTGACCCTCATTTGCTTAAGGGGGGGACGTGCTTAATGGCAGCAGAAAGGAAATTCTTGGTGAAAAGGTCCAGGGCTATGTCTATACTGGGGGCGAGTTTTATCTGAGCCCAATCCACTGCCGATAAGGTACCTCAGAAGGAGTCAGCATCAAATTTAGAGTAGTCATGTGCCAGAAAGGTTCGGGGGGGTTGGGTTGGATAATCGTTTTCCAGATACCAAAGATAGGGGCATGGTCACTTAAGGAGTCAGCAAAGGTGCCAGCCAGCTTGAATCTATTGGGGTGGGACACCAGGATCCAATCCAGAGTGGTGTGGTTACCAGATTTCAAATTCAGTCTGGTAGGTTCCTGGATAAGCTGGGTCAGGTTGGCCTCTAGCAGATTATACTTAATGTCACTTTTAGTCGAGGGGCCCCAGTGGAGGTTAAAGTCACCCAGGATTATTTTTTCCCAGGAAGGCAGGTCAGGGATAAGTTTGGTAAGGGCCTTCAGTGCTTCCACTGCAGTCTTGGGAGGGTTGTATACACAACCTATCAGTAGGAGCTTAGTGCCTCCCAACAGGAGTTTAACAAATAGGGTTTTGTAACCCACGTCAGCCATGGCTGGGATTGCTACTATAGAAACTGTTAATGATGCCTTAACGTATATGATGACCCCTCCTCCCTTCTTTCCGATTCTATCCTGTTGAAAAGCTTTAAATCCAGGGATCTCAATCTCGTGCACTAAGATGCTAGGTTTAAGCCTTGTTTCAGAGATGGCTAATACCTCAGGGGAGTGCTGATCAACCCAGGCCTCAAGTTCTTGTAGTTTAGGTCTGAGACTATTTACATTGATATGAACGAGTTTCAGTCATTTTGTATTGGTCCAGCTGGGCAAGGAGGGAGTTACATTTGGGATATTGGTGCAGGGAGGACCTGGGTTAGTTTCAATGTCCTCTGCTAGCAGGAGCTTTAAGAGGACATACACCTTCCGGAATGATGGGAGTGGGAGATGAAAAAACAGGCATTTGTGTAGTCTCAGGTATATAGTGCAGACATAGCAATTTCCACCTTTCCTGAGACCATTTAAAGTAAGTAGGCTGGGGTAGGGTCTAGTTGGGGGTAAACAGATGGATTGTGGGCTAGTGTGAGATCAGGTGGCCATTTATATTCCACCTTAGAGTTCATCATCAATTGGTCTGTACATAATGTAGACAGGATGTAGCCACTCCCCAGAAACAAGCCCAGAAACATTTTCAGTTAAGTGCAGCAATTTATGACATCAGAGTGCTCACCAAGGCAACAGTCTGTGAGGTCACAGATAGCTATTGTGTGATTAGCAGAGCAGTAAAAAAACACTTCACAATTGCTCCATGTTAGAAGGGTGGTGCCAAATCAGAAGGAAAGTGGAAAAGGAGGGTGTAGTGGGAGGTAAACACCACTAGATGGAGTTGGTAGAGTATAGTACTAAGTGGGGGACTCAACTGTCAGCTGTATTTTTTTTTTTGTGTAGCAGCCACTAGAGGCCGGAGCAGATAACCTGCAGGTGGAAAAGTTGCTTGATAGGCTAAATTCAGTCAGGTGTCTGTAGCTATAAATAGCAGCGTCCACCAAGGGTGGTGTAGGGTGCAGTGGGGCAGCCGATGCAAAGCATCGGCGGGGTCAGCAGTCGACCTGTCTGCACTGCACGTAGCTTGGGATCCTTTACCTTGCGTTTCAAAGTTCGCGCCTTCAGGCTGTGGGGGAGGGCTGCTCGGTCACCCGCCCTCGCAACCCTGGGGGATCTCGGACAGTCTGTTGCACCCGGTTGCAGTCTGTTGGGAGACAGTAGAAGGAGAACTTAAGTACAGGTAAGGAAAATAGGAGGAGCTCAGGAACAAAGGGAGTTGCGGTCGTGATTGCCGATTGAGGATAGCGGAGAGCTGAGCTGCAGATTACAATATGCCCTGCTGTTCATGAGCATATGCTACTGCCAATCTAACAGCTTAGTCTGGCTACTGGTATTTTTTTCTGACAAAGTGCATGCACGGCAGAGAAGGCAGGGTTTCAGGCATAATTAACAATTTCTCTGCTGATGTCAGTTTCAGTCAGTTTCACGACTGCTGGAGGTTTGTAGCGAGCGGCGCTTCAGCTGAGAATAGTCAGGAGAAATAGAAGCAGCCCATGTTTCAGATTTAAGTGTAAAGGCAGCACTTAGGAACAACTATTATGTACAGCTGGGGCAGGTAAAAAAATTAAAGTGCAGTAAACCTTAACAAACCATCTATGTACCAACAATTAAGGTGCTCAGCCAGGATATGCATTTAGCCAGTGCTAAAAGAAGAAAATTTAGGTAACAAAAACAGTCAGCAATCATACGGCGACTGAAAATGAGTAGAGCCTTTCTTTCAAAATGGCGTCGAAGTCAGCAGTCGGCCTACCCTGCACATGTAGCTTGGGATCCCTTTACCTTGCATTTCAAAGTTTGCCTTCAGGCTGTGGGGAGGGCTGCTCGGTCTCCCGCCCTCGCGACCCTGGGGGCTCTTGGACGGTCGGTTGCACTGGTTGCAATCTGTAAAGGTCCCCCATCAACACCACTCCCTCCCTTTTAAGTCCACACTGGGCAATAATGTTGTCCAGCAAACCATCCTCCAGAACATCACCCATCCTGGGGGCCTATATACTACAACCCAGCTTGACCTTACCTCCTGCTGGGGTTCGTAAGGTAACCCATAAGGCCTCCACATTTCCCACTGCCTCTTCTACCCTAGCAATTTCTATGCCATCTCTCATGAACATAGCCACTCCACCCCCTCTGCCCTCATATCTATCCTTCCTAAGCATAGTATACCGCCTCACATTTAGGTCCCAAACATGATTTTTGTTGGCCCACATTTCCATGACCACCACCACATCCACCCCCCCAGACAGCATGGCCTGGAACTCTGGCAACTTGTTTCCCAAGCTCCTGGCGTTTTTAACACCACCCCCATCCCTTATCCCTGATCCCCTTTATCAAACCCCACCTGGGTTCCTTATGTGTCTATCCTCCCACTGCTCCTCCTGAAACCTCCTCCCCCAGTCTGTTCCCCCTCCCTTAGGTTTGAAGGCTACTCCCCTCATCTAGAGGAGAGGGCTTCAGACCAGCCCCTCCCTTATCCCTCCCCCTCACAAGTTTAAACCCCACCTTTCTTGAATGTAGTCTACCACCCACTGTTTGAGGACTTTCTTCCCTAACAGACTAAGATGAAGCCTGTCCTTGGCATACAGTCCCTTATCTTCCCTAACACCCGGACCCGATTTCTTCACCCCACTTCTTGAGCCAGTCATTAACCTCTGTGATCTTCATTTTGTTCTCCACTGAGGCCCTTGGTACCAGCAATATTTCTGAAAAGGAAATGTTGCATCCATTATCCCGACAGACTCTGGCAAGTTCTCGGAACCTTGCTTAGATTTCCAAAATTCTATTTCCCTTGTATCGTTAGTCCCCAAATGCACCAGGAAATCCGTTTTGCCTCCACAATCCCTAACCAGTTAGTACACCATGAACTTTGCTCTATGCACTGTCAGCCCAGAGATACTCACTACCTTCACCTGTCTATGGCATCCCCCCGTCCCTCCCAATGGATACCCCTAATCATCGAGTCTCCCAATAACAGAACCTTAACACTGCCATCATCCTTATGGTTACCTCCACTATGCTCTCTCAACCCCCCCTTTATCCGTGACCTCTATTCCATGGGAGTCTTCTTGCCTTATTAAGAGAGACCCCCTTGTCACCCTCCCCTTTCTGCCTTCCTTATTATTTTACCCACCTAACTCAGACCCTCCTGAATGGGTGTCCCCTTTAACCATCTCTTATCCGAGCCATTTATCCTGGCCCTGATCATTTCCCCTTCCCCCACACCATCATCCTCATTGCCTGTAATAGCACGCCTACCTGCAGATGCCCTTTTACCAAGGGCCCCATCCTTAGTATGGACCCCCCTCCTGAAGGGGGTCCCTCCCCCACCTCCTTGTCTTCCAGTTTCTCTCCAGTCATGCTCTCCTTCCTCATATCTGCAATATGTTGCATCTCCCCTATCTGCTTAACATTTAAGTTTCCTCTTCTCCCTCGGGGCTATTTCTGTCCTTTCCATTGCCAACCTGTGATGCCCTATGGGTATCCGATTTCCTCCCCCCCGGCTTCTGTATCAGTTTCCTCATTACCACCAACCCCTTCCTCCCCCTCTAGGTTGCTTAGTACCTCAAATTTATTGTAACACTCTATGCCAGCCTCCATCAAATGACCTGAGTTCCCACCCCAACTGCCCCTCTAAGCTGCCTCTCTCTCTCTCCCCTCTTGCCCTGTCCTCATTTGGAGCTCCCTTCCCACTGTCTGCTCATCAAGGCTTCCCCACAACAGCCCCTCCTGACTCTTCCCCTCTACTCTCTTTATATTCGGAACATTTACCCCATAGGTTTTCCCCTTAGCATCAACATCCCTATCTAAGGGTCCTCTATCCCTAATATCCCCCCTCCTGCTTGCTGCAACGTGACCTTCTCTAATTGCTGAGCGTTTCCCCAGCCTCCTCTCCACCCCGCCCGTCTGCCACCCATACCTACACCCCTTATCCTTGGTCACACACCCCAACTCCCCCAGCTTACTCCTTAACCAATATACTTCACTCCTGATTCGAGATAGCTGCCTGCAGAGTGGGCAGCCTCCCTCTCTCCATGCCCAATTGAGAATTATTGCCACCCTACAGCCTGTGCAGCCTACAACCCTTCCGAAGATGCCTGCCATGGTGGAAAGAGGCCACCCTGTTTGTTCCTCTCTATTCATAATGGGCACGTTCCCCTTTTCCCAATCACTTCCCCCTGGAATACTAACCCTCCCTCCCCTCCAAGTGGCCATACTGGGATGTACTAGATCAGTCATATTCACTTCTAACAAACAGCCCTGCTCTAAATAGACACTTAAACTCTAGCTGATGATACAGGATAAACAGGCTCTAAATGGACACTTAAACTCTAACTGAAGATACAGAATAAACAGTGCTAACTTTGAAGTAGCTAACAGCTCAGCCAGATTTCATTAATTTATCATACCATGTGCTCATTAACCACTCTTCACCTTTAAAACCCTACTATGTGATATATCTCCAATAGGACACACACCCTCAGGCCATTTAATAGAGGTTGGAGCCGGGGTGGACGGGTGGGACAAATAATCCCCCTACAGTTCAGTCTCAAGTTTGACACAGCTGGGCCTACCCTTATATGCCCAGCCACAACAAAGAGAATTTTGAATTTTGCTCCTGGCCTCTGTGATACGCCCCCTGGTGCTGACGTGCCTGCTCCTCGTGGAAGCCGAATGCGACTGCGAGATCCAAGTCCCTTCTCCTCCACTAATGCGGACTCCCAACCTGGCCCCACTGTTCCAACTGCAGGGCTGGTTCTCGCACCGCTGAATGCAGATGAAATTTGCTGCTTTTTCCAGCTCTGCTCCCTTTGCGACTGCTGGCCAAGTTTGCTAACTGTCGTCCCCTAGTTCAGTCTCAAGTCCTACTGCTGGGCCTGCCTTATGTATCCAGCCAACAAATAGAAATTTTTATTTCGTGCCTGGCCTCTGTGATAGGCCCCCTGCCGCTGACACTCCTGCTCCTCATGGTCACCGAATGCGACCGCAAGATCCAAGTCCCTTCTCCCCCACTGATGTGGACTCCCAACCTGGCCCCACTGCTCCAATTGCAGGGCCGGTTCTCATGCCCCAAATGCGGCCAAAAGTTGCTGCTTTTCCACTCCGCTTCCCTTTGTAACCGTCGACGCAGTACCTAGCTTCAATAATCCCCCTACAGTTCAGTCTCAAGTCTGACATGGCTGGGTCTGCCCTTATATGCCCAGCCGCAACAAAGAGAAATTTGAATTTCACATCTGGCCTCTGTGATAGGCCCCCCCCCTGGTACTGACACTCCTGCTTCTCATGGTCGCCGAATGCAACCGTGAGATCCAAGTCCCTTCTCCCCCTCCGATGCAGACGAGTCAGGACCTGATTGCAGAGAATTTATGGATGAGGAATTAAAACATATAATTTCATAATTGCTATAGAAAGCAAAGTGTAACTGAGCATTACAGTTATAACATGGAGGTTACATTGGTGAATTAATGAAAGAATATGTATATAAATAATGAGTGACATTGAGGAAATGTAATAATTTTAAAGAAACAGTAATCTAGAAGTAAAGAGTGTCTAATGTAACGGATTACATCACGTGCACCAATTGAGAGATGTGTAAAATGTTTTATAGTTCTGGAATGCTTGCATATATTTTGTTTCTTTATAATAGCAACACAGTGGGCTTGATAAAGTGGCGGAGCCCCAAAACTGTTGCCCAATCACAAGATGTGTGGTGAAAAATTAAAAGAAGAACGTAAAGACTATTTTTTCAGTGGAGTTCACCCTACTCATTATTTTTACAGGGTCTCAGATGCCCCAACAAGTTCTAGAAACATAGAAACAGAATTTGATGGCAGATTAGGACCACTTGGCCCACCTAGTCTGCCCATTTCTCTACCTACATAAGTTCCAGGTCCTAAATTATCTGCAGCTTACTTACTTTTTCCTATCACTATGGTTGTCTTCTGTCTACCCCATGCATTCTTGAATTCCCCTATTGTTTTAGACTCAATGACCTCCACAGGGAGGTTGTTCCATGCATCCACCACCCTTTCTGTGAAAAATACTTTTTCATGTTACCCCTGAATCTCCCCCCTCTATCCTCATATTGTGACCCCTTCTTCTTGCACATCTCTTTTTCTGAAAGGTACTGTCCTCCTGAATCCTGTTTATCCCTTTGAGGTACTTGAATATCTCTATCATATCTCCCCTCTCTCTCCTTTCCCCTAGAGTATACATATTGAGGTCTTTCAGTTTTTCCTCATATGTTTAAGGGTGCATTCCTTTCACCATTTTTGTAGCCCTTCTCTAGACCATTTCCATTCTGTTTATGTCCTTCTGGAGATGTGTTCTCCAGAACTGAACACAGTATTCCAGATGTGGCCTTAATAATTGTCTGTGCAATGGCAACACCACCTCCTGTTTTCTATTGGAGATGCCTTTCCCTATGCACCCCAGCATCCCTCCAGTCCTCCCCACCACCTTCTCACATTGCTTGGCTACTTTCAGGTCATTTGTTATAATTACCCCCAGGCCCCTTTCCATTTTTGTTGCTTTCCTCTCCATGATTCCTGTGTCCCAAGTGCATAACTTTGCACTTCTTTGTATTGAATTTAAGCTGCCACTTTCTTGACCATTCTTTCAACTTGCCTATGTGTCTCCTCATCCCCCCCCCCCCGAAGCGTCCACTCTATTGCAGATCTTGGTGTTGTCTGCAAAGGGGATTACTTTCCCTTCCAGCCCCCAACCTGCAATGTCGCCAGTAAAGACATTGAAGAGGACCAGCCCCAGTACTGAGCCCTGCAGCACACCGCTGGTTATTCTTCTGTCACGGGACTGAACTCAGTTTACAACCACCCTCTGTGTCCTATTGCTCAGCCAATTTCTGACTCAGTTCACCACCCTGGGACCCACTCCCAGACTGCCCAACTTGTTTACTACCTTTCTATGTGAGACAGGGTCAAACGCTTTACCTAAAATCTAGCTGGCCATGTCCACAGCGCCCCCCCCCCGATCTACCACCCTGGTCACCCAATTAAAGAAATCCATCAGATTAGTTTGACAAGATCTACCTGTTGTGAATCCATGTTGTCTCTGGTCTTGTGCCTTGCTGGCCTCAAGTTATGCTACAATCTTTATTTTTAGCATAGATTCCATTATTTTCCACACCACTGATGTCAAACTGACTGGCCTATAGTTCCCAGCATCCACCTTACTCCCATTTTTGTGTAGTTGAACCACATTTGCCCACCTCCGGTCCTTTGGTACCACACCGTCCTCCAGTGATTTGTTGACTAGGACTGTCAATGGTGCCCCCAGTACCTCTCTCAGTTCTTTCAGTATTCTGGGATGTATCCCATCTGGACCCATTGCCTTGTCCACTTTTGGTTTTGTTTTGAGAGTTCTTTTAGGACACCCTCCTCTGTGAATGGACTGGTGTCCACCTCTCCTCCCTGTGTGTTTCTACCATCTAATTTTAGTCCCTCCCCTTCCCCTTCTTTTGTAAATGCTGAGCAGAAGTATTCGTTCAGAAATTCTGCTTTTTCTAGGTACCGCTACACACACACACACACACACACACACACACACACACACACACTTATTTAGCCTTACAATCCCCACATTGGTCTTTTTTCTTTCCCTAATATACCTGAAGAAGGTTTGTCTCCTTATTTTACTAATTGAGCTATTCTTTCTTCAGTTTTCACCTTTGTGTTCCTGTTTCCTCACCTCCTTCTGTTTTGCCTGATACAGTTCCCTGTCTCCCTCCTTCTGTGTTTCTTTGTACTTTCTGAGTGCCAATTTCTTTTCCATAACCTTCCCTGCTACTACGTTAGAACATCTTAGTGTTTTTTTCCTTCTTTTTGCTTTGTTGACTTGCTTTACACAGAGGCTTGTTGCCTCTGCTATGGCTCCTTTAAGTGCCTCCCATTGTTCCTCTACCACACCCCCCCTCCACCTTTGCCAGAATTTTCTTGAGGTGTCCCCATTTTGCAAAGTCAGCCCTTTTGAAATCCAGGACCTTAACTTTAGTGTGGCTTTACTGTACAGATGTCTTCACCTTAAACGATACTGTATGGTGACCGCTGGTCCCTAGATGGCTGCCCACTAACAGATCTGTTATTCTGTTCCCATTGGTGAGTACCAGATCTAATATTGTCCCCTCCTGTGTGGGCTCCTCCACTAGCTGTCTGAGGCATGCCCCCTGCAGGGCATCCAAGATGTCTCTGTTCCTCGTAGTGGCTGCTGCATAGGTGTTCCAGTTTACATCCGGCAACTTTAGGTCCCCCACCAGCAACACTTCCCCTTTCTCTGCCATTTTGTGGATGGTATCCACTAATACTCTGTCTAGTTCCTCTGCCTGTGCTGGAGGTCTGTAGACAACTCCAGTGCAGATGGTGGTGCCATGAGCTGTCTCTAAGGTGACCCATAATGCCTCTTCCCTTTCTTGTCTTCCTCCTAACTCTGTTGCAGGCCATCCCTCCGTACAAGCCCGTATCCCTCCAGGTGGTTCACCAGTCCCTAACGAAGCCAAATCCCTCAGCTCTGCACCAGCTCTTCAGCCATTCATTGAATCCCTTGGTGCAGATTACCCTGGACTCTCCCATGCCGTAGACAGGTAGCACTTCCGAGAAAGTTACCAAGCATAATACCTGTCTAAGACTCCTCCCTAACTCCATAAACTCCCTCTGCACTCCCCTTCCCTCTTCCCCAGCCAGGTAATCTGTCCCCAGGGAGACAATGACATCTCGCTCAGCCTCCCATCCTGTAGCCCTAGTGATTCTAATAAAAATAACATAGAGATGCAATACTTTACAAAGGCTGAAACAATGGGCTGTCACTTGGACACAAATAACCCCCAAACAAGGGACAAGGTTTTCTTATCTGTTTCATCAAACTGAGCCAGTACCACAAAGAAATGCAGTTAGACCTATATACAAGGGGGGGAGGAGCACCAAGGCCTGACAGAATATTTGAGGGGCTAACACTACTAAAAAAGTCAATGAGATTTATGGCCTCAGAAATCTACATTCTGGTCCATATTTCTGGAGAGGACAATTTTGATATAAGCTTTCGGACTCCTCCAAGCCTGGAAATGTTCTGGGCTAAATATAATTAAGTAAAGTTGTCTCCTGTGTGGACTCCATTTGTTGCCATCCCCTTCACAAAATCCATGATAAAAAATATAACAGTAATGTTCAGGAATGAGGGATTCATGCAGGAGATATTGTGCTAGGCACTAAAGAATTGGGAGCGATGTAGTAATAGCATCCTGCTATGTAGCTCACACGGCCCCAGACAGATGCAGGGTGTGCGGTATGCATTACTGCAGAGACCTGTGGGGCACCTGTCAATGGCCCTGCCCCCACCAGTGTGCAGGACCATGCAAGGTGACCGGTGGCAGCGTAGCGGACCCAGGTGGGCATCCAATGGGATGGCCATCCTGGGTCCCATAATAGATCCCTCATACTACAAGGCACAGGTCCAGGTGTGTGAATGCCTACTGCAGGCATCTGGATCCACGCGGCATAGCTCCATCATCCAGTGTTCCACCTGGCTCAGCCCTTGGTACAAAGCACTCTCCTGGCCCACAGAAGGATCCCCAGCAGTAGGACCCAGCCCCCCATCCCGCAGTCTGTCCCCTGCCACACATCTGTGCCCCAACCTCAAAGTGGTCATACCCCTGAGACTCCCATGCCCCATCCCTGATGGAGTACCCCCCCACAGGAGTCCCATCATGAATGCCTAGCCAGGTATATAACATACAGAACATCCCCCTGACCCCCAATCCCGGCATCCCCGCGCCCCCATTGGTGGTCAGTGTCTCCCCCCCGGCACCGACAACACCACCCCCCTTCCCCCGTACCTGTCAGTTAGTGCTGGGCACTGGATGGCCAGTAGCACATCCTTCCTCACACCTCTTCAGCTGCCAGCTGTCCAAGTGATGCTGGGAGCATGCTGCCTATGTAAGGGCACACTCCCAGGATCCTTGGATAGCCAGCAGCTGAGGAGGTGTGAGGAAGGCTTGCCACTGGCTATCCAAGCCGTGACACTGATGAGCAGGTACGGGAGAAAATGTTGTCAGCCGTCAGAGGATCAGGGCACTGAAAGCCACTGAGTGGGACACAGTGTGGCGACCCGGCGGTGTTAGGCTTGCAAACATATTTGACTAGAACCTAACCATGTGGGACTGGCTGGGGCATGCCAGGCTACCATGGACTGGGTGGGGGTGGGGGGCCATTGCCCACCAATGGTGTTGCCAGGGTACCGAGGCCAGGGTCTGGGCTGTGGGGTCAGGCACCACTGTGTGTGCATGTGGGGGGGTGACATGCACAGCCTACCTGTGACCAGGCCCACAAGTTTGTGGTGGGGTGGGGCTATCTTCTGAACTGGGGACCTGGCCCACAAGTGTGTGGTGGGGGAGGCTGTCTTCTGAACTGGGGATGGGCAAGCATATGTGTTTGTGGTTTGTTGTCCCTACTACATGTGGACTGGGCACATGTGTTAGGGGGGACTGCTTTCACACAACTGGGGTGGGAACACCAAGTGTGGGGAAGGGGGGTCCATCGATGCAGGGGTTTCGGGGCTGCCGTGTGTTTGGGGGCAGGGGGGGAAGTGTGGCCCATTCAGGGACTGGGTGGATGGCTGACCATCTGTGGTGTGGAGCTGCACCACAGGGCACTGCTGCCATACTGTATGGGCACTCACCTGTTCGGCCGTCCCAGCCTTGCCCCATCTGCCTAGTGGGCTTGGGTGGCACAGGGGGTCATATCCCTGTTCCACTTCACCCAGCGGGTCATGTCCATGGGGGCATGCAGGGGGTTACAACAGGGTCCTGGCTGCTGTAACCTGCTCTAACATCCACCCCCCTGCAGAAAGCACTATGGTAGTGAATGGTCCACAGTGCCGGCACACCCCCGCCCACTTCCAGAACATTGTTGTCCATGTGGCCAGGAATTGGGTGTGTAAATGACTTGTGTCCAGTTTGTGAATGCTGCACGGGGTTCACGTTCTGTGGTATTCACACGTATCGATGCCAATGCGCTCGGTTTCTGTGGCACATTGGCGTCATGCACACGGCCAATTGTGCATTGTCTCCAGCAAAAACGTGAGGTTTTGAGCTCCCTTGAAGCAATTTTGGATGCTGAATTTGTATGGACAGGAGATTGGTGATTTTGGTAAAACTAAGACAGCATGAAGAAGGAATACTCCACCTCCCCTACAACTTCTTTGTAGGCTGGGATCAAGTGGTATGTTTTTATGCTGGCCAGCCCAAAACATGCTATAAGTGCAGTGCCAGAGCCCACTTATCTAATATCTGTGACAAACCTCATTGTGGAATCTATAGTGAATCTAGACATATAGGCCTTCAATGTGCCAATCACACTAGATGCAACCTTTGTGATCAGCATGGCCACATTTTTCAGAACTGTCCAAGGGCTTCCCATAATAAAAGAATGTGAAGTAAACCCAGATGATTTGATTAAGACAGCACAGCAGAAACACACAGATACAGGCTTGCTCAAGGATGACACTCCAACTAATAGAGGCAATACTCAGATGCAAGCTACCCCACAGACACAAGATTCAGCAGAAAGACAACAAACCCAAACAAAGCCAACCCCACAATCTGTGGGGAGAGACCCAGAAGATGGTACAATAGAGGGCAGACAAGATATGCAAATAGATCCTCTACTTTGTCCAGTGCAGTATGAGCCACAGTCGGAGAAGGAGGGGGAAGAATCCTTAAGCATGCCAGCCCCACAAGGCTGGGTGGTGCCTGTGATACAAAGGCATACAGTAGTACCAGGCAACCAAAACCAAGCAGGAGATAAATGAAACTGAACCTGAGAACCAGTTTGAAGCATTGGTTACTTCCAATTGGGGAGAATCAGACATGGGAGACCTGGACTCCGATGCATCTTTTTCTACCTCAGGAAATTTGGGGCCAGAAGAAAAATTTTCAAACATAAATTTCTACACTGTCCACCAACCTACTGAAATAAGCAGATGAACACCAGTTTCAGGTGTGTTTGTAAAGCAGTATTTTGTTATATAAAAGCCCAAAAAGTCAATGAACTCACCACACCTCTCAACGAGGACACTGGCAGAAGCCATATGCAGAAAACCTCCTACAGGTTTTGCCCTAAGACATCATCGGGTATAGGCTCATTATCAGAACCATTATCCAGATATGTCGATAAACATATTAACCACATAGTACCAACACTTAGATCATTTATTGAAGATACCACGCACATATTGGGCATCCTGGGGTATCTACACTAGATATCCAATCACTTTATACAAACATATCCTATGATGGAGGTCTTGAGGCACTGTTATTCTGGATGGAGACAAATGCAGAATATTCTGCATCCTTTACTGAGTTTCTGTGTACACTATCTAGATTTGTATTAACTATGAATACTTTTGTTTTTCAGGGACAGAGCTTCTGCAGGTCAAGGGTATGGTGATGGGGGCTAATTTTGCCCCCATGTATGTCAATTTGTACCTTGGCCTGTGGGAGCTGCTGCCATCTACAACCAGGAAACAAACCTCTTCTATGAGAAAATAAACCTGTGGAAGCATTTAATTGATGATGTGATGATGGTGTGGTGGGGGCAGTGCAGCAGAACTATTGGCATTTGTTGATTATTTAGAAACATCAAATCTTAACTTAAAATTTACAGTACACTATAGTGAGCAGGTGCAGTTTCTGGATTTGGACATATTTTGCATGCCAGATGGGACAACAGAAACTGATTTGTACAGAAAAAGCACCAATCGCAATCGTTTTTTGTTAACAACCAGCTGCCATCAATGCCACACCATCAGCCACATCCCAAAATCACAATTTATGCATATAAAAAGAAATTGTATGCAACCACATGTCTAGGTAAAAAGAAATGATGAACTTAGGGAACACTTTATGCAAAGGGGATACAGCCAGGCACTGACTGGACAAGCACAGGAGGCTATGGATAAAATAGACAGGTCAAGTTTGTCAAGCTACAGAACAAACAAAAAAAGAAACACAGAAGAGGTTATGTTTATTACACAGTATTCTGTGTAAAGGAAATAGTTAGGGAGTGCCATAATAAGTGCTGGCATATTCTTGAGACAGAACCAGCACAAATGGAAACCGCAAGATTATCTCCCAGGATCACATATAGACGAGGGCCTAATTTAAAGGACCTACTAGTGCATAGCTTTCTGCCTTAGAAAAGCCACATGTGTTTTTTTGGCTACAAACACAACCACAAGATTGCTATGCCTGTGGTAGGTGTGTATATTGTCAACATATTAACAAATCCAAGGGTTTTAGTACAGTAAACAATAACAAAGAATTCCAGATCAAACAATTCATCAGTTGTAGCACCCAAGAAGTGATATATTTGGCAACGTGTTGTTGTAAAGCCTTTTATGTAGGAAAAACAAACAAGACATCTCTTTAAAAATAGGGTTGGAGAACATTTGTGTTCAGTTTGAGGGATGGAAGGATACATATAATGCACTACCTCAGCATAGTCAGACACGTGCAAACAGGCGTAGTCATAGATTCATGTTCCAAGGAAAAGGAAAAGTAACTCTTGGGCCCAGAGGAGGGGATCAGGATTTCTAATTGTGTAAAAAGGAGGCATTTGGGATTTACATGTTGGGGCCTTAAACAAAATTGGTCTTAATGATGGAATAGACTTATCTCTGTTTCTTAGGAAAACATAAAGAGATATATTAACTGAATGGAATGAGAATAAACAATATTTTAGGTTTAATTTCAAATAGGTTTTCTTAGTTGGCCGCCCCCCCGACTCCTTCCCAACCACCAGTGAAGTGGGACTCTTAACATATCACCATTGTTGGATTTGTATACCTGCCTTTGAGTATTTTTGTATAAATAAGAAGTTTAAAGCTAGCCAAATGAACCCTGGACACTGGTCATCTGTTTTAAATGATACTGTAGATACTAAGTGAACCATGAATAGATATATTATCAACTTCTGTACTAAACATGTATATACAATTAGATTTTTACATTTAAAACATTTATAAATAGTACTGAAAGTATGTAAATATATATCTAGTGTTTTTAAATAGTAGTATAGAGGAGGCAGTATAGCGCAGTGGTTTAAGGCTCTGACCTACAAACATGGAGACCTGGGTTTGAATCCCACAACCCCCACTTGTATACTGTGTGGCCCTGAATAAGTCACTTAACTTCCTTGTGCTCCTTGGCAGCACCTGCAAACAAATTTTCAGCTTAGTGTGTCTCTCCTGGTAAAAAAAAAAAAAGTATACACACATATAGTATCATAGTTTGACGGCTGCAAAGATGCATTTATTTAAATCTAAATCTAGGAAAATATAATGTTAGATTAAATACCTTAACACATGTATAGGTATTAAGTGCTAAGTGCATTTATAAAATTATACAGGTGTTCTTGAAGTAATCAGGTTTTTTAATGTATATGTAACCCCCTTGTTCCCAGGGGTTACTAGAATCCCATTAGAATCAGTGGCAGGCAGGGACAGGCAGCTAGTAAAATGCCAGTTAAATGGATTTCACAGAGTCACACTCTGTTTTTCAGTTTCAGATGAGCTGGAGTGATGATGTCACTTTGGAACTGTCACAGCAGCAGCATAAGTCACATTGGAAGCTGGTTGCAGGGAGTTAGCTTTAGAATGTTGAGTCAGTGTGAGTCAGTCTGCAGTTGGAGTCAGCGGAGGAGGTTGCAGAGAGTGCAGTCCATCTCTTTAGTTCTGTCAGAGAGCTACCGGTAGTGTTTTTGTTTCTCACCCTGGTGTGAGCCTGTACAGCCTAGTGGTGAAGTGGTGGAAACCAAGCCAAGTGGTTTTCACAGTGCCCCATCCCAGGAGGGATGGGGTGGATTCCAGCATTCAGGGGCAATCCCCTGGTCCAGTTCTGGACTGTGTTGGAGCTGCCTGAGATTCAACTGCTCAGTGAGTACCTGTGACTTTTGTTTAGAAAAGCCCTGAGGCACCTGCATTCCTTGTGGTGCATTTTCTCTGACAAAGGGATCCTGTCACCTAGACTGTTTTCTGTTTAAAAGTGTCTGCTAAAGTTGGGGTCTAGTAAAGAGACATTGCCAATTACAAAACTTTTAACTTTCTGACACCTCAGAGGTGTGTAATGTAGTATGTTAAATGTGAAAGACATTTCAAGATAGCATCTACAAGTTTTCGGTGAGGGTGTTATTATCCAGATGAATGGGCCAGTAAAAATTTGGAAGCAAAAGGTGAGAGACCCCCCCCCCAATCTGGAGTGACCATGTTTACCTCTCCGGGTTCAGTTTGGGCACCTGTGTTTTCTCTCAGTGCATTTGGCCAGTGCCTGAAGAAAATAGTTTACTCAGACATGGGTTGGATTCTGTGTGAGCCTGTATGTGCTCTTTGGAGGTCGAGGGTGCCACCATTATTTCCTCATGAAATATGCGAAAGTGTCCTAGTACTGGCCGTGTGTGCCTAGTCAAGAGGAAGTGTAATTCAGAACCAGAGTGCTCGCTGTTCAAGTCAGAACCTGAGGTTTGCTGTGTGTGTGTTCTCTGTACCTCAGTAATCTGCATTACCAGTGGGAGTAGCCCTGTGGGGGTCCATCTTCACTTTGTGATTATTCTCTGTGTATGTGACTAAAAGCCACACTCTAGAATCCCAGCCTGGTTTGGACAGTATTGTTATTGCTTCCACTGTGTCTGGATTTACTTGGGTGTCCCTGACCGAAGTACAAACCTAGCATAACTGTGAGCAAATGTTTTCTCCCAGGGACCCAGGTTGATGGTCATGGTAAATGGTCCCATCGGGTGTGTGCCAGGTAGCTGCCTCACTTGGTTGACCTGTCTGTGCATGGCAGGCTCAGAAGGAGGATGTATTAGTAATCTGAACTGTAGTGACAACCCCCATCCCTCTCTTTGGCACCAGGTGGTGAGAGGAGCAGCCCTGCTAGTTAAACAGGGTGGCCGGTGGGGGTTACAAACACAATCACTTTGGGTCACTATTGGATAGAACTAGAGAAGGTGTTATAAAGGTTTTTAATGAATTGGGATTTAAGGTGATAAAAATAAGGTGTTTCCCTTTAAGGGACACATATAAATGGGTGCAAAGACTTACCTGAGGCACTCCCTGATGATGACTTAGGGCAAAACCGGTAGGAGGTTTTGTGCATAAAGCATCTGCCAGCATCCTCATTGAGACGTGTGGTGAGTTCACTGATTTTGGGGGGTTTTATATAATAAAATATCACTCTACAAACACACCTGAAGCTGGTGCTAGTCTGCTTAGTTTAGTAGGTTGGGGGACAGTATGGAGCTTTATGTTTGAATGATTTCAGTGGTTTTCCAGCACATCCAGGCTGGTGGGGCAGCTTTTCTGTTTGCTTGACCAGAAGAAAAACAGCCTGAAGAAAACAAGATTGAAGGTAAGAAAAAAAAAAGAAATGAGAACAGTGGGAATATTTTCTAAATCAGTCTTATGGCAAAATTTTCTTTAGCCTCTTTAAACATTTGCAGTTTGAGGGGTGCTAAAAAAAAGGCAAACAGTATTCACACTGTTCCATGATCTTGCTATTGATATAATTTTTGTGCAGGAAATGTGGATGCATTCACTATATCTCTAGCCAAAAGAGAATGGGTGTGGGGCCCATCTTACTGGTCCTTTAGCTTAAATAAGACAGATGGAATAGGGAATTTTTTTCAGAGATCAAGGGTTCCATATTCAAAAATTGTTAGACCTCATCCCTGGGAGGGTATTAGTATTAGATGGAATATGGCAAAATAAACCATGCAGATTTATGAACATATATGCACCCCAAGTAAAGGCAGATAGAGTTAAGATCTTTGATGAAATCCAGCTGTTTTTAGCAGCAGCAAGAAAAGTACAGTTATGTAAGAACTTACCATAACAGTAGATCTTAGAGAGAGGCTCTTGCAGTAGGTATTTACATATAGGACTGACCCGGCAAGCGTCAGGACCCCACTGAAAAATTTCTAGTTAGCAGTGTCTGGCAGGAGACTGCCCCCACGTCAGGTGCCCGACGTCATGCGTTGTCAGTATAAAGAGGCGGTTCCCCACACCTGCCTTCCAGTTCTTTCCTGCCAAGAGCCAAAAGAGGCACGATGAGAGAGAAGTGGATGTTTCCCTTCCTGGAAAAGGAGCTAAAAATGCTAAGGGGGATGGAGGGTGGGAAGGTAATACTTATTGCAAGAGCCTCACTCGAAGATCTACTGTTATGGTAGGTTCTTACATAACTGTACTATCTTAGTTCAAGAGGGCTCTTGCAGTAGGTATTTACATATAGGACTAAATCCCAAGCAGTCTGGAACAAGGAAAAGCACTCAGAAGGAGGAAAACAATCCATAGAATGGAACCCCTGGCTGAACAGGTCTTATGAAAGAAGACCTTGAAGCACAGCCAACCCGAAGCCTGCTCTACGGTAAGAGGCAATATCCAAACTGTAGTGTTTCGAAAAGGTATGGACAGAGGTCCAAGTTACGGCTGCGCAGATGTCTGCCACTGACACATTCTTGAAACAAGCCACAGAAGCAGCTACTCCTCTGATGGAGTGGCTTCTGACTTGACCCGGCAGGGTCTTGTTGTACTTGCGTAGCAGAAAGTGATACAATGAACCAACCATTTAGATAGGCATTGCTTGGAAACAGCATTGCCCTCTCTTTTATGAGCAAAAGAGACAAAATGCTGATCAGATTTCCTGAGATCCTTAGCCCTAGTGGTGTAGTATCTCAGTATTCTATGAATATCCAAAGTATGCAAGAAGTACTCCCCTTGACTGGAGTGTTGAGTAAATAAAGCAGGTAGCTCAATGGATTGATTCAGCATAGATTCCGCCACCACCTTAGGGAGAAACTTAGGGTTGGTGCGCAGAGCCACATGTTCCTTGTGAAAAATCAAATACAGGATTTGGCGCATCAAGGCCTGAAGCTCAGAAATTCATCGAGCTGAGGTAATGGCCACTAGGAAGAGAGTCTTCCAAGAGAGAAACTTTAAGTCTGCTGAGACTGCCGGTTTAAAGGGGGCAGAGTAAGCTTCTCGAGAACAAAATTCAAGTCCCAAGGAGGAGGAGCAGGAATTCTGATGGGGGGGTCTGAAATGGAGAACCCCTCTGAGGAATGTCTTGGAGACTTCCAACTGAGTGAAAGTCCTGTCTCCAAAGGGGACATGGTAGGCTGAAATCGCTGCCATGAGGACCTTTAAAGAGGGATGGCTGAGACCCAGATTGAAGAGATGGCACATGTAGTCCAGGACTCTGTCAACTGGGCAAGAGAAAGGTTTGAAGTCCTTTGACATGGCCCAAATAGAGAATCATTTCCACTTCATGGCATATGTGGACCTGGTGGAAGGCTTTCTGGCCTCCACCAAAATATCTGCTATGAGCAGAGAAACCCCAAAACAGGCTTTAGTTATGTCTGCAGGAGCCATGCATGCAAATGAAGGGATCTGAGACCTGGATGAACAAGGGTCCCCCGATCCTGGGTCAACAAGTGTTGCGACAGAGGAAGAGGAAGCAGAGGTTCCTCTGAAAATTGTTGCAGAAGAGAGAACCAAACTTGCCTGGGCCAGAATGAAGCAATGAGGATCATTCATGCTCCTTCTGTTCTGAGCTTGTGTAAAACCCTCAGAATTAAGGAAATTGGAGGGAAGGCATAGACAAATCCATCCCTCCAATCGAGAGACAGAGCGTCCCGCCAGAAAATGTCTCACCCTGGAACGTGCGAGCAGAAGGTGGGAAGTTTTGCATTTTGAGGAGATGTGAACAGGTCTACCTGAGGGGTTCCCCAAAGCAGGAAGATGTCCTCTACTACCTCTTGATCCGGTTCCCATTCATGGGCTCTGGCTGAGGACTGACTGAGATGGTCTGCCAGTGTGTTTTCTACTCCCGGAACGTGAACAGCCATCAGGTGAAGGTTGTGCTTGGTAGCTCAGCTCCATATTCTCATTGCTTCCCTGCGCAGAGGGTAGGAACGTGTTCCTCCCTGTTTGTTGATGTACCAGACCACACACATGTTGCCTGTGTGTATGGTTAGATGACCGGGAAGAATGGAGGAGTGCAGGGCCTGGAGGGCATACAGGACTGCTCTGAGTTAGACCACATTTATATGCAGATTTTGCTCGAGCCTGGACCAGCTGCCCTGAGTCTTGTGATACCTGAGGTGGGCTCCCCAGCCCTCTCCTGAGGCATCTGTTGTCAATGTCTGGTGGGGGGGTTTGATATTGAAGTGAACTCCCCGGCAAAGGTTCTCTGGTACCATCCACCATTGCAAGTCCCTGATCATGGGATCGGAAACTAGAACCTCCTGGTCTAGGTTGTCCAGTGTTTGGTCCCATTGAGACCGAAGCATCCATTGAGAAAGCCTCATATGGAGCCGAGTGCATAGGACTGTTGGAATAGCAGCCATCATTAGCCCAAGGAGGTGAAGGACTGACCTGGCTCCAACCCTTCTGCAACTGGACAGAAGATGTGCCTGAGTCTGAAGGGTGTCCACCCTATCCGGAGGCAAAAAGGCCAGATGGGACTTTGCCTGGTTGATGGTGATACCCAGGCTGGTGAAAACCTGCAGGGTGAGGGAAAGGGAATGTAGAAGTTCTTCCCTAGATGGGGCCGCCAGGAGCCAGTCATCCAGGTAAGGGAATACCTGCACTCCCTGGGTACGCAGGTGGGCTGCTACCACAGACAGGCATTTGGTAAACACTCAGGGAGCCGAGAAAAGACCAAATGGGAGGGCCTTGAATTGGTAGTGGACCCTCTGAAAACAAAAACAAAGGAATCTGCGGTGGAAAGGGCATATGGGGATGCGCAGGTAAGCATCCTGCATATTCAAAGCGCACAGCCACAGTCCCTGCTGAGGAAGAGGCAGGAGGCCCTGTAGGAAGAGCATTCTGAAGCATTTGTACTCCACGAACATGTTCAAGGAACTGAGGTCTAAAATAGGCCTCACATCTCCCATTTTCTTTGAAACTAGAAAGAAATGGGAATAGTAACATGTCCCCCAAAGGTGGTTGGGAACTGGTTCTATCGCCGTCTTCGAGAAAAGGGAGGTGATTTCTTCTAGGACCAGAGGAAGATGTTCCGGGGAGTAAGATGACTGGAGGGGTGATCTTCGGGGTGATTTCTGAAGAAACTTTATTGAGTGTCCTGCTGCAATCAGCTGGAGCACCCAAGCCTCCGATGTTATCCTCTCCCAACCCGGTAGATGGAAGGAGAACCTCCCTCCTACTGGTTCCTCTGGTGAGTCCAGAGGCCATGGGAGAGGCGAGGAGTCAGGAGGTCTGGGGCAGCACAGCGGGCGAGGCTCCTGCGGCTTTTTTGGGAAGGGGAGTCTTGGTTGCTGGAGGGGCCCGACGCTTGTTGGCTCGCTTGCCCTGTGCATTGTGAGTGACACGGAGCATGTGCTGACTGGCCAAATGAGCGGAATGGACAAGATCTGACACTTCCTGTTTTGTCTGAGACTCAGGAAGGGAGTCCAACTTAGATTCCACCTGACACAGGATGGTCTTCTGGTAGTCCCCCCTATGAGCTACATAATTCAGGGCCCTAATACTCAGGGTAAAAGATGCATAGACCATCTTCCCATATTGGTCCAGAACCGAGACTCCTTGTCAGGCAGAGACGAGCTGAGATGTTTGAGGTTAGCGGAGCGGCCATGAGCAGCGCTAATCATGACCGAGTCTGCTTTGGGGTGTATATTCAAAGAATCTACTCCCTCAGGAGCCTGGTATAGCCAATCTGCCTTCCTCGGAAGTGGGGGCTAATGCGGATGGTTGTTTCCAAATAGTGGAAACAAGATCTGCGTGAGGCTCTATCCAGGGTGGAATCAATGTTGGCACGGTCTCAGGCAGATCCAAGTGGGCAGTGAGCTTTTCATGCTGTGGATCTGGCTCCAGAGATTGCCATTGATGAACTTCCTGGATCTTTCTCAGTAACTCCAGAAAAGAAAGATCCTCTGGAGGAGACTTCAGAGGAGTCCTTGACCTGGTTCGTTCTGGAGTACGGGGCTTGTCATCCAGGTTGCAGCATCCCCCTGAGTCCGAGTCAGACATCTCTGATGTAGAAGAGGAAGACTCTTACTGATGCGGGGGAGGAACGGTCCCTTTGGGAAGCCCTCTGGGAAGCATGTCATCCCCAGGCCTGGCACCGGAGGGTTCACCTCTGGTGTCGAGTAAGGGGGATGGAGTCTCCCTTCTCCAGTGAAGGGGATCCTGTGCAGGGTCCGGCCCTGGTAGATGACTCTCTACCTCCCTGGTGAGCTGAGCCTCGGACTCATCCCACCAGGCAGCCTGAGTCTACTTCAAGTCCACCGGTGGCTGGGGTGCGGGCGGCGGAGGAGGAGGAGGAGGGGGATATGGATACTGGGGATATCCATATAATGAGTATCCATAACTCAACGGTGGGAAACCCGACATCGGGTACTGAGGTGCCGGGTACTGCGGCATCGAATAGAGTGGCATCAGGTACTGTGGCTTTGGATACTGTGGTGCCAGGTAAGGCGGCACCGAATTTAGTGGTGTCGGATACCCAGGTGCCAGGGGCTCTGATGGAGCAGAGAGACCTGGAAAAGGCCCAGCAGGCAGGCCAGGTTAAGGTGGCCCCATGGGTGTCGGGCCCAGCCTGGGAGCACCATCCAGAAGGAGGATGTAGGCTGGCATCGGGGCAAGCCGGCATCTGAAGGTCTGGCATCAGGGTGTCCAGCCCATTAGAAAGGGGCCTTGATGACAGCATATCCAGGTCCTCAATGACAACTGGGGTGGGAGGGAGGGTTGGAATCCGGGTTCAACTGAAGAGACGCAGGAACCTCAATTGGAAATTCCTAGCATTGCGGGGAGCCTGGGGCGTCGGACTGGTCAAAGGGGTCAGACGCAGGCTACTTGGCTGGGTGGTCATCAGAGGAGCCAGCATCTGACTTATCAGATCCCTTGCTTAAAAAAGGCTGCGCTGGAGAAGAGGCATTGTTGGGTAAATGAACGACTGTTCACCCCCCGGCCAAAGGAGCAAGCATCTTACCAATGTTGTCCAGGCAGACATCAGTGGCACCAGCATCCGACTTAGCAGACCCGCTCAACCTTGAAGGATGCATGGTCACAGCCTTCCTGGGAATGGAGGCTTCCTTTACCCCTGAGGTACCCGAAGGGCCCGAGAGTGAGCCCGACAGGAGGGGCGACACCTTCTTGGACACCGCCAAGATGGTCATCGAGGAGCAGTCCCCCAGAGGAGACATTACCTTTAGAACCGCGACTGAGTTGAGTCCCGGTCCTGGTGCTTCTTCTTCCTCTTTTTGTGGCCTTCGGGGGAAGTGGAAGTCTGCCTCAACTTTTTCAGCTCCTTCTCCATGGATGCCATCTTTTTCTTCAAAATATGGGCCTCCAGGGACTGCTGCCTCTGTTTTCGGGTAGCTGAATTAAATTTCTGACAGTCTGGCACTTCTCCACAGGATGATCCAGGCCTAGGTAGAAGATGCACAGGGAGTGGCCGTCCTTATGCGGCAGTTGGAAACCGCATGACTCGTACTTATTTTTATGCTATTCAGAAGGCTTTGGAGATGACATACACGATGTAATAATAGAGAAAATATCGAAAAAATCAGTCAAAGTTCAAAAACTGAACCGATGAAAGACTGATGAGCGATAAACTCTACCGCGAGGACTTACACAAGTTGGCGGGAAAGAACTGGAAGGCGGGCGTGGAGGACTGCCCCTTTATACTGATGTCGGTCACCTGACGTGGGAGCGGTCCCCCGCCAGAAACTGCAAGCTAGAAATTTTTCCATGGGGTCCAGACGCCTGCTGGGTCAGTATTATATGTAAATACCTACTGCAAGTGCCCTGTCAAAATAAGATTGCATTTTTAGGCGGAGATTTTAACTGCTCTCTAGACATTGATCTTAGACATGCCAATGGTAAAGAGGTATACTGTGATTCCATAGCCCTAAAACAAATGTGTAGAGACAGCAGAATTACTGAATGTCGCTGATAGTATAAAGACAGGAACCAAACATATGTATGTTAGGGGCACACTGACAACTAGAACAGATTACATTTCTATTTCAAACAGAATCAAGGTCAAAAAAACAGAATTAGTCCTGGTTGAATTCTTTGATCATCTAATGTTAAAACATTGATAAATGCAGACACAGGTCAACAAATGACCAAGATAAGGTGGAATTGAACACTGCACTCCTTCCTGACCCCAAGGTAATATCTGACATTAAAACTCTATTGACAGCTAAAACCTCAGTACTGGAATTGTATGAGGGTGTGAGCCAGTGATAGGAGGACACTAAGCAAGATATTAAAGATTGGCTACAACAGTTTGGGAAAACTAAGCTAGGGAGAAATGTTTTTAATTCCTAAAGTTAAGAACCCAGTTGCAAAAACTGATAACTCATACTTCACTTACAGGGGTAGAGCTTACAGACCAAATAGCACTCATAAAAAAGATATGAAAAATTATCAGTACAATAGATTACTTTCTCTATAAGCAGAACTAACTTACGGGACACAGAAAACTCCTTACGCTGACCCATGCGAGGCTTATAAGGAACATAAAAACACATCTAGTTTTTCTTTGTTTTTTTTTTGTTATACTTTTTTTCCCTAAGGTCCCAGCTGGCTCTTGTTCTTTTCTTCTGCCCCCCCAGCACCATCCTCCAAGGATCAAAAACCCCTCCCTTATGCGCTCATGACTTACCCTTTGTGGCAGGGTGGTGGGGAGCGACTCAAACCACCAGGAAAGGATTCAGCCAGGGAGGTGTCATCATGGGGGTGGTGCCTGTGGGAGACGGTATTCATGCTGCATGACCAGTACCTGTTTTTCAGCTTTTCTTGCAGAGGTGAGCATGAAATGCCAACAGTGGCATACTGCGCATGCATCCACATGCTGCACATTGGTCAGCTGCTCCTCTTCTGCCCCCCCCCAACGTATGGGACTCAGTATGCCAGCACCCAGCCTCCACTAGGTGTCAGACAAGTACCAGTCCATGTTCCCCACCCTTCCCGGGAGAGGAGAACTGTCTCCTGGATGCTTGATCCTCTCCCTCCCCAGCCGACACCCGGCGACCCACTTACACCATAAACACGGGTCGCCGGCGTGGCAGGAGGTAAGGCATGATGCCTCAGCCCTCTATGCCACTGGACCAGCTAATTTTTCAAATTTATTAAAGAATAATGGTATTTAGTTACAGATACAGCATGTATTACATCAAAAGTAGAGGAATATTTGACAAAATATAACAGGAGCACTCAAATAGAACAGGAAGATATTAATAGCTATTTAGATGGTATAGATGTAGGAAATACAGAAGAGCAGACATGCTCCGATTTAACCAGTCCAATAACAGTTACTGAAATACTAGGGGTGATAAAAACATTAAAATTAGGGACTTTCCCGGCAAGAGATGGGTGCCCCAAAGAATTTTACAAGACGTTCAGACAAGAACTTGTCATCCTGGTCAACAAACCCCACCTTTACTCTCATTCTGGCATTTTCTTCAATGACATCAGCAACCACTGCATCATTGCCTGTGTTCGGACCACCCCAAGCTTGTTTCCTCCTCTAGCTATGCTTTTAAGTGATCGAAATGGAATTTTGACCCTAATGCCTTCCTCTTTGACTTACAACACGCCAACTGGCAGGACTTCTATCTGACCCCCTCAGTAACTGAAGCATACAAAGTCTTTCATAACATCCTCAATTCCATCAATAAACATGTGCCTCTATACAAAATTTGCACCACCAAGAAAACTTGCCACTGGTTTACTGCCAGAATGAAAGCAGAGCTGCTCCATAGGGACTCACTCTGGAAGAGGGCTAGGAAATTTAAGCAGCCTGTTGATTGGGCAGCCTTCAGAGCTGCTAG
This sequence comes from Neoceratodus forsteri, assembly GCA_016271365.2. Lineage (NCBI taxonomy): Eukaryota > Metazoa > Chordata > Ceratodontiformes > Ceratodontidae > Neoceratodus > Neoceratodus forsteri. The sequence goes on from CM057453.1 coordinate 1,273,831,590, forward strand.
AAACTGGGGTACCAGTCTGATATGGGAGGCAAAATCTACCTACTTCCGCTCTGAGCTTGATTCATCAGTAAATAACCCATCAAGCTTCTGGAAAACATTAAAGGGAGTCCAGGGCCATAATTCTGATAGTCTTTTCCCAGCTAAAATTTCGGTCAGCTTGTCTGATACCACTGCTAAGCAAGAAATCCTCGAGCTCTTCAACAATCATTTCTCCACTGCAGGTCTAGCCTTTGATTCCTCCCCAGCCAACACCTTCCTTGCTAACATATGTAACTCTAACACCACTTCACTGGCCTCTGACGCATCCTCACAAGGCAAAACTTTCTCATTCGTACCTGTCACAGTGAAGGAAGTCGAAGACCTTCTGCTCCAGTTGGACAGCAGGAAGAGTGCCAGTGCAGACCTGGTTGAGCCATATTTTCTTGGGCTAGGCTACTATGTCCTGGCACCCCCATTAACCCATCTCTTTAAACTGTCCCTTGCTCAGATGATGCTCTCCACCGTATGGAAAAACACCCATGTTATACCACTTCTTAAATCAGGTAGCACTAGCAACCTAAATAATTACCGCCCTATCTCCTTACTCTCCATTCTATCTAAGCTCCTGGAAAAGGTGGTCAACTCCCAGCTAAGACAGTATATTGAAGTCGTCAACCTACTGAATCCAGCCCAATCTAGCTTTAGGCCTCACCACAGCACCATCACAGCACTTGCTAAGGTCACAAACGACTGGCTGAATGCTCTGGGTGCCAGAAACTTTGTTTGTGCCTTGTTCCTTGACCTTAGCAAGGCTTTTAATACGGTGGACTACACCCTGCTTCTGGCTGCCCTAAGGAATATTGGCATTAATAATCCATCTATTGATTGGTTTGCTAACTATCTCTCTGACCATCACCAGCAGGTCAAAGCAGGAGGCGCTCTCTCCCCATTTAAATTGCTCACAAGAGGAGTACCCCAAGGGTCCATTCTTGGTCCCTCTTGTTTGTCATCTATGTAAATGACCTTAATGCTGGTGTTAGTGCAGCAAGTATCCACTTATTTACTGATAACACTGTGCTGTATGTAGCTAGACCGTCCTTGGAACAAGCCTGTAGTGGCTGTCAATCAGAGTTCAATCACTTACAGGTAAATCTCCTTCACTCTAAGCTCCTGTTAAATGCCAAGAAAACAAAGGCCTTGATTTTTTATCCCTCTGCAAACTGCCTCAAACTTTGCCCATTGGTAAATGCACCTAAACTTCATACCTTGCTTGGTGAGCCTCTGACTATGTTGAGACCATTAAATACCTGGGAGTGTGGATTGACTTTAATCTCTTATTCAAATTCCGTATTGAAGAAATCTCCAAGAAACTCAAAGCAGAGCGTAGGGATCTTCTATAGAATCAGGCACTTAATAACACCAGAAGGGGAAAAAAAGGCTGGTGCTAACGATGTTTCTGCCCATCCTCGACTATGCAGATCTTCTGTATGGGCACTGCTCATCCACGGCACTCTTCAAACTAGACATCCTGTACCATCTGGTGATTAGGTTTGTAACCAGTGACCCCTATTCTACACACCACTGTTACCTTTATAAGAGTGTGAGACGGTGCTCACTTAACTTCAGGAGGCACTTGAATGCTGTGCTCTGGACATATAGGGCCATCTCTAATAAGCTACCGGACTACATCATGGACTGTTTACCTATCTGTTACCCAGGTGCCTATTTGCTAATAAGCCTCTCCAGCATCTCTCTTTTCATTTCTAAAGTCAGGGTGCTTTTCAGCAGTGAGGCAATAAGTCATGCCCTCCCTGTACTCTGGGACAATGCACAAAAAACACTACAGATGTTTCCCTGGTACAGCTGTCCTCCTTCAAAAAGCTGCTCCTGCAGTCCCTTTCAGGAGTCCTGTAATTGTCCTTAATCACACTGTTCTACTTTCAAGCTAGCTTACTGTCCTCCTGTCCAGTGTTCCCTCCTCCTCCTTGATTTACAACTATTCCCACCTCTCCCCCCTCTCCTGTTGGCTATTTCCATATTACCAAATATTTCTCACACTCACGTCTTGCTCCCACACCCTGTTGGACTTAAATGGCACATACCACGCATGTGCCTTTGTTTTAGTTTTTGTTTGAGAACATGTTGTATAGCTGCCAACCTCAGCTGACTGTATACCTCCTATGAACTGAAATTGCATATAGCTGTATCCCTTCCTGTCTCCCAATGCATTTAAATCTGAACTACTTACTCTTTATTTTATGAATTTTGTCTTAACCTAAGTGCATTTTACCTGCTTATGCATACTTCATTGACTGATGTGTGCTTATTGCTGATGCATAACTACCCCAGGTCCATCTTGCAAATGAGTTCCACTCAGTGGTGTTCCGTCTGGTTAAATAAAGATGTTTGATTGATTGATTGATTTAACTTGAAGAGAATTTAACAAAAGTAATTAAAGATTACCTGCCCCCAAAAAAGATCCCAGACACTTTTACTAAAGGACTGATCATTTTCCTATTCAAAGCAGGAAATAAGAACTTAATAAAAAATTGTAGACCTATTTAACTTTTGAAAGCAGACTTTAAAATCTGAACTTTAATATTACAAAAAAGATTAAGATGTAGCTCAAGACTTAATTCACCCAGTCCAGACATACTCGCTCCAGACAGAAAGATACAACACAATCTTTTATCATTCGAGAGGTTATTGAAGTATGTAAGAAGGAGAGATTACCTAGGTATTTAATTTACTTAGATCAGTGCAAGATCTTAGATAAAGTTAATCATAATTTCCTGTTCCAAGTTTTATGGAAGTATGGGATCCCCTAACATTTATAGCCTGGATCCAAATGCTATTTAAAAGTGCAGAGATAATACCATTAATAGCACATAATGAAAGTAAAAGTAAGTACTCTGGACAGGAGTGAGACAAGGGTGCCCATTGAGCCCTTTATTATTAATTTTTCATTAGAAAATGGGCAAAGAAAATGATCTCCTCTGATTGGCCGAGATACTTATTTAAGTGGGCATCTATCAGACAATAGATGCCCACCAAATAAAAAGCCCCAGACCAACCTTCCTAATAGCCAGCAAAGTATCCTTGTGCCCAGCACCCTGCTTCCTCATTGGCTGAAGTGCTGGGCACACAGTAGAATGTTAATTTTAAAATGCCCGCCATTTTGTTGTCTCCCTTACCAACAGCCGAGACCGGCTTAGCCCCTTGCTATCGAAAAGCGATATGTACTCATACTGCTGCTTTTCCTGTCACCGCCAGCCCCCTTCAGCACACAACAAACTGCAGGCAGTTCGGCTAAGGCCCTCGACCACCGACTCTGCCAACCCTGCCGCACCGTCTGGCTCCTTGCAGCGCAGCTCACTGGCGCTTCCCAATCCTGCCATCCCAACCTGCAGCCAGACCACTCTCTCTCTCTCTCTCTCTCTTTCTCTCTCACCTGAATTCATTGCAGCTCCTCTCTCATAGCGACACAGACAGGCTCCCCGGCTCCATCGCACTGCCTCTACCCCATGCGCGGAACGCGCAGACTCACCCGCCCATCGCAATGGTTGTGTGATGTCACCCTAGCAGCCACCCCCAACAATATCTTACTTTAGAAAATGGTCAAGGCGCACTTCTGTCAGACCTATGTAGTGGTACTGGATATTTCTTTCACATAAAAACACTAACTCATGTTGCTCGCAAAAGTGGGGGGGACAGTAACCATGACAACTAGGACCCACCGCTACAGGGGCTCTAGAAGGACAAAACTCCCTAGATAAAACACACACACACACACACACAGGCGGAGGAACTATTTTATTTCAAAACTGATTTTAAATTGATTTTGTATTAACATTTTATTATTAAACTTATTTTGTTTTACAGTGCCCATTTCTAAAGCGCAATTAATACCCTCCAGGGTGGGCGGTATTGTGCTATACCGGACCTTCCAGGTGCTATAAGGCCCTCTTTCTGTGGCGTCAGGCCTCATTACGTCCCAGGGTGGTCCGGTATAGCACAATACCACCCACCCTGTCGGGTATTATTGCTTACATAGACCCTTTCATCTGGAAAGTGACTTCTGACAATAGCACAGAATGCATTGTAAGTACACAGTGGGGTAACGCAGCTAAAATTATAGCTTATGCTGATGATTTATGCTGTTTCCTTAAAACTGGAGCAAATGCTAAAAGGGCGCTGGAAGTGATGGAAGAGTTTGTTAAGGTGGCAGGGACCCAGCTGAATAGAGAAACGAGCAAAGGCATTTACCATGGTACAGATGTAATTTCACCATCAGAAGTGGCTGGAATAGCAATCAGTACAGAATCTATTAAGGTTTTAGGGATAACGTTTGGAAACAGAGACATGGCCCAATTAAATTAGGAAGATTCTTTAAAAACTTGTGAACAGTAGGTAGCAAAATGGAAAGGCTGGAAATTAAACAAAAAAGAGCATTAATTATAAAACAGTTTCTATTACCTTGTCTACTCTACATAAGTGATGTTTCCCCTCTGTCCCTAAATTTGGAAACAATGGTTTTTAGTGCATTTTTTCGGATGCTTTGGGGAAGCAGGTTGAACCCCACTGAGGGACATTTCACTTATCTTCCAGTAACAAAAGAACGGTTAATTGGGTAAATCCAAGTATCTTTTTCATACTCTGTTCTGGTCGGGCACATTAAAAATTGCCTTGCAAACTACACCTACACTCCCACAAAAATTGATTCAAAACAGCCTGAAGGTATTTTTTAGCAAAATTGGAAACTCAGCCAGTAAGATTCTCAAGCCAACTGCAACTACCCACTTATATGAAATCTACCATTCAAAAAAATATATAAACAGAAGGTACAGAAAGATCAAATAATATAATACTCATGGAAAAAAATTGTATGATTGGGTGCTTCAGACAATGGGGCCCACAGACCAGATTTAAAAAAAAAACTGTAGGCCAGAAAAAAGGGGCTTGGTATTAAAAGAGTACCTAAGAAGATGTGGGACATTTTATGGTTCTACTCCTATGGGAAACTGAATGAAAGAGGAAATAACAAACATAAAGTGACAGAGGAACGATCATGCCCTTATCTAGAGTGTAACATACAAACAGAAACAACGGAATATTTTTTTACTGGAGTGTCAGTTTATTGTGCAGCTATGGAAATTTTTAGCTCAATGGTGGAATCTTCCTTGGATGGAAAGACCAACCTATGAGAATATAGCTTTAGGTGGCTTTCCACATGCATTCATGAAGTATAACAAAAGTACATTAACTGTGTTTTTTACCTGTCTAAAGTATTACTTGTTGCAGGTGAGACGCCGGTTAGTACAACAGCAACAAAGAATGCCGTACATACAGTAGCTATTGATGAATTCTGTGAAGCATCCTTTGGAGAAATATATGAGAAAGATCAAATCTACTGTTATGTTACGGTGGAAGAGATTTAGTTTTTTTTTAAAATTAAATGGCTTTTCAAATATAAGAACAACTTCATGGGTTAAATGCAGTGGAGGGAATAACAGATAGATAACACAGTCAGATTGTTAATACAGAAGAGGTCGCTGTAAGGAAGGCAGATTTTGATATTTGTTTTTACTTTTGTTTTCTTTTATTATGAACATTCTGTAATTGTATTTGGTGATGATTGATGGTGGTTGTACTTATAGTTTTAGTTCAATAAAACTCCCCTACTCTTTAATGGGAGGCACTGTCTGCTTCCTGTTTGGAGGGGAACAGAGTCAGAGGAGGAAAGAGTGTTGGATGCCTGAGTGGTGCTGCCTGTCTCCCCCTCCACTCAGAACTGTGAGAAGACTATTCTTGGCCCACTGATTTTTGGCTCTACCTCATCTTCCACACAGCAGCCTGCAGTGTCAATTATGTTAACATCCTGGAGAAAACTGCAATGTCTGCTGCATTGGATGAAGCTGCTCGTTTGGAAGCAGAGTTTATGGCAAAGAAACAATCTGTGTTGAAGTTTCTGGCAAGAGAAGAATGGCATTTAGCCCAAAGGAAGGTGTCTTTGAAGGTTGCACTTGTGAGTACTGAAGTTTACAGCCACCCACTCCCTGCACTGTTGCATCTGCCAGTTTCAATTTGTAGATGTCTGGTGCTGATAATTGCACTCGGCTAACTGCTGCAGCAACGTGACTTGTTAGGCAAAAGTATGTAAAGTGCTGTTTTTTTCTGGGACTTTACATTCTGTGCCACACTGTTAACATAGTCCAGGACTGGTGCATACCCTTATGACTCTGTCTGGACACTTATCCCTGTGTGTGCCTGTGGTTAATTCCTCAGGCAACGACTTAAAGACTCTATGGTGACCTGTGGAGGATCCACGCTTGCCCAACTTGGTCAACAAGGATTTGGAAGCAGCAGGCTGGAACAGAACTGAGGATGGGACTGGTTGAGGCCCAAACTACTCAGTGGGTTCCCTACCTGCAGGTCAGTGAAACCTGTCTAATTCTAAAGACTCCTGTGATGAGCCCCTCTTAAACAGTTCTGCTCTCAATGACTCATTTTTTCACTCAGTTTGGGCTGTGGAAGGGGACACAGTACGTTCCATCAAGTTTTCAATGTCCTTCGCTCTCCCTGTTATTGGCGGATCACAATCTTTTTCCCCCGTTGTGCACAGTATTGTCCACTCGAATGCTGGAGCAGACACCACACTACCCAAACCTCAGCCAAGGGCATCTACTTCTTTGTCACCTGGTTTAGTGAATGCACATCAAACAACACTGCACTCTTCCCCAGACATAGAAACATAGAAAGTGACAGCAGAATGGGATTGCAGGGTCCATCTAGTCTGCTCAAGAACCTACCTGGTGCTATTCCCTTCCCTCCTTTGCCTTTCCATATGCTGTCTTTATGTCTAGCCCATGCATTCTTGAACTCATTTGCCATTTTGGCCCCCACTACCTCTTTGGGTAGGCTATTCCATGAGTCCACCACCCTCTCTGTAAAGAAGAACTTCCTTGTATTACTCCTGAACCTCTCTCCCTTCAGCCTCATGTCATGTCCTCCCGTTATCCTGCTCTCTTTCAATTGGAAAAGCTCTTGAACATTAACCTTATTATTACCCCTCATATATTTAAAAGTCACAATCATGTTGCTCCTCTCCCTCCTCTGTTCTAAGAAGTACATGTTGAGCTCCCTCAGCCTGTCCTGGTATGCCATATGTTACAGTCCCTGAATCATTTTCATGGTCCTCCTTTGCACCTTCTCAATTCTGTTTGTCCCTTTTGAGGTGTGGTCTCCAATATTGTATACAGTACTCCAAGTGGGGGTGCACCAGCACCCTGTAAAGTGATAACACCACCTCCCTCCTGTGACTCATGATTCCCCTTCTGATGTTGTCCAGCATGCCACTTGCCTTTAGTGCTTCTTTTTCACACTGTTTATCCACTTTCAAGTGTTCTGATATAATGACCCCTAGGTCCGTCTCCTGGCTGGTGGAGGCTAGCTTCTCTTCTCCCAGGTAGTAATCCTCTTTGGGATTGTTAATGCCAAAGTGTATGACTTTGCACTTTTTGGCATTGAATTTCAGCTGCCATGTTTCCGGCCACTCCTCCATTTTTTTCAAGTCTGAAGTCATACTCCTCACACCCTCAGGGGAGTTCACTCTGTTGTAAATCTTGGTGTCATCAGCAAATAGACACACTTTACCTTCTAGCCCATTTGCAATATTTGCAATGTTTGCTATGAACAAATTGAAGAGTAGGGGACCTGGTACCAAACTCTGTGGTACCCCGCTGGTCACCTCCATCTCAGCTGAAAATGCCTCATTTACCTAACCCCCCTGTGTTCTTCCTGTCAGCCAGCTACTCACTCACTCAACCTCCTCCCTGCCCACCCCCATGTGGTCCATCTTCCTTACCAGCCTTCTGAGTAGAACAGAGTGGAAGGCTTTGCTAAAGTCCAGATAGATGACTTCTACTGCCACTCCATGATCTACTATCCTTGTAACACAGTCAAAGAAGTTGACCAGGTTAGTTTGGCAAGACCTACCTGCCATGAACCCATGCTGTTTTGGGTCTTGCTGCCCACTGGATTCCAGATATATTATGATTCTCTGAGTAGTGTCTCCATCAACTTCCCTACTACTGACGTGAAGATTACTGGACCGTAATTGCCAGCCTCCTCCCTGCTCCCTGCTTTGTGAAGTTGGATCACTGTTGCCATTTTCCAGTCCTCCAGTACAGTCCCACTCTCTAGTGATTTGGTGAATAGTTCTGTTAGGGGTGCTGCTAGTACACTCCCCAGCTCCCTAAGAACTGTAGAGTGAATCCCATCTGATCCCATGGCCTAGTCCACCTTTAGTTTATTTAAAGCTTCCAAGACTTGAGCCTCTGTAAAGGGGCTTGTGTCAACCCCCGGTTCCTGGGTGCTGCTGCTGCTATGCAGGCTTGGCCCATTCCCTGCATTCTCTTTGGTGAACACAGAGCAGAAGTACTGACTTTTGCTTTCTTGCAATCTTTTTCTACCAGTTTTCCTCCAGTATCTGATAGTTTAACTACCCCCCCCCCCTTGGTTTTCTCTTTTCCATATATGTACCAAACAAGGCTTTATCTCCCTCCCTGTGCAAGCCTCAGTTCAGTCAGGGCTTCAGCCTTCCTTACTGCCTTCCCAGCACTATGCTATCTTATAGGTTTCTTTATCCTCATCTTTCACTGACACCCTAAACTTTGTGTATGCCTTCTTTTTCTCACTTACTATTGCAGCCACCTCCTTTGAAGAACCAGAGGGGTTTCCTTCTCTTATTTGCCTTGCTCACCCTTCTGACACATGGTTCAGTTACCTCTCTGATAGTTCCTTTGAGATACTCCCACATTTTGTCTACTCCTTTCTCTTCCCTGTATCTAAGACTCTCTGCCAGGCTATCTCTCATTTTCTGAAAGTCTGCTTTTCTGCAATCTAAAACCCTGATCTTGGAATGACTAATGTCTTCACTAATGTTTACTTTAAATCCCACTATGCGGTGGTCACTATTTCCTAAGTGGAACCCCACCTCTACCTCCTTTACCCTGTCGCTGTTAGTTAAAACCAAGTCCAGGACACCTTCACCACTAATAGGAGTTTCCACAAGCTGCTTCAACCCTGCACCCTGCAGGGCCATTACAAAGTTCCTTCCTCTTGATGAAGATGCTGTACAAGATTTCCAGTTAATATCAGGTAAGTTAAAATCCGCTATTATTATTGTCTCACCTTTGTCTGTCATTTTGTGGAATGTCTCCATCATTCCCTTGTCCCCAATATCCCCTTGCGACGGGCCACTAGATGACTCCTATCCTAACTGTTGCCCCTGATCCTGTCTCAGCTGTTACCTATAGTGCTTCTGACTCATTTACGATCCCCTGAATCTCTGTGACTTGATTTCCTCCCAGACATATAATGCTACTCCACCCCCTTTCCTACCCTTCCTGTCTCTTCTGTACAGGTGGTAACCCAGGCTAGCCATGTCCCAACCATGGTTCTTTGTGAACCAGGATTCTGTCATGGCCACTAAGTCGAGTTTTCCTTCTGCCATTATGGCCATGGGGTTAGGGATTTTGTTCACCAGGCTTCTGGTGTTTATTGCCATTGCTCTCCATTTTCTACCCCCAACTTTTAGCACAGGTCGGTTTCCTTTTGTTTTGCCATGCCTCTTCAGTACTCTTAATGGATCTCCTTTGACCTGCACCTGTGGTTTCAGATGAAAGATTTATGGGGCTTTTTCCATCTGCACATGTGGTTTTGGACAAAAAGTTTTGTTGGAAAGGTTTTCACCCCTCTTTTGTACCCCTACTGGAACTTCTTGGATCTGTACCTATGGTTTCAGCTGAAAAATTTTGTTGAAGAGTTTTGCCGCAGATATTGACAAGAGAGTTTTCCCTAATTTGTGTGGTATTATTGTGCTTTGGAGTAGTTACCCCATCATTTGCTGCTGTCAGGGGGGTAATGACCTTCTTATCCTTTGCCTTGGTAAATGTCATCACCACCTCCCCAGCCTTCAGTTCAAATGGACCGCATACATATCAGATTTTGACCAAACACCCTCACCCCTTCCTTTGTCAGGTGGAGGCCATCATACCGAAAGAAGCCCCTCTCCCAGAAGGACTGCCAGTTGCCGATGAAATGGTAGCTATTTTCCTGGCACCATTCCCTCAGCCATAAGTTAAACTCATGTATATCATCTTCTGGGACCCTCTTGATGCTTCAACCCCACCCCAGACTGGAAGCACCTCTGAGAATGCCAGTGTGGATGAAAGAGAGGATATTCTGTTAGCAAGTTATACAATGTGTTCCTTTGTCTCTGCAACTGATTGACTGGACAAATCATTTGTCCCTAGGTGAACAACTACATGTTTTGTTCCATCCTCCCTTCGCACAATCTACGTATGCGTTTTGTGTCCCTTTTTTGTAGATGTGCCTGGAAGACACTTGCCAATGACCCCGGTACCGCCATTTGAATTTATGTGGGATTCCACTCTGCAGATCATGGAATCTCCCACTACGATAAGTTTCCTTTTGTCCCTGTTGCCATTGTTTTCTTTATCCTTTTCAATCATGCTTGGCTCTGTGAGCTGTTCCCTAGAACCACCGTAATGCCCAGTGACTGGTTCAGTTACCAGTGGTGCGTATCTGTTATTTATAAGAACGTTGTTTTCAGATGTTCATGATTTAGTTCTTGCCACATAGCCTCACCTCCCCCTCCTTACCACCTGCCAGCCCTCTGGGTCCGGATGCTGCATAGGACCAGTGCTGACATTTGTGTGCCGCTGAGTCGGAGGTGAGATGAGCAGGTGCCTGTAGCTTTGCAATTCAAACTGAAGCTTATCTATTGTGGCCCATGCTTCCGTCAGCTGGGCCCTAAGGTTGGCTATAGCCCAGCAAGCCGGACATTGACCAAGGCCACGGAAGAGCACCCTGCCAAATAGGGCCCCACATTGTCCACAAGTGACACTTTCTGTTGCTAATAGAATATTTAGATTGGAAAGGTTGGTGCGGATCTACTTAGGTGACTTGTAGAGAGTAAAAAGAATATTTATTCTCCTGTCATGGTTTTAGAGCAGCTGTTTTAAGGAAAACATGGAAGCAAAGGTTAGATCAGGTTGAACAAAACAAAGATTTTTTTTTAGCCTTAATTATGTGGAGACTCCCAGCTGAGCAATGTGCAGATGAAAGTCAGTGAAGAGAAAAGAAGATACATTTTTTTTCTGAGATATGCAGTAAGTCCCACCCTTTCTTTACTTCCGCAGGAAGGATATGAGGGGGGTCAGGTGCTATATTAGAGAATCAGCACAGGGTGGGTGGGTACTTCCCCTGCAGAAAATCAGTAGAGCTACCTGTAGACAAAATCAATCTTTGGCAGTGGCTCCAACAAACACCACCAACCACAGCACCCTCGGACGAAAGTAAAGGGAACCTGATGCCATTACACTCTTAATCCCCTGGAACAGTTGTGGAAAAAAAGCCGCTCCTCAATGTGAGAAAGAGACTTCAAAACCTGTAAGCACAAAACAAAATAGTAACAAAACAGTAACTCTGCTTAGCCTAAAACATTAGTTCTCACACTTTGTGATAGTGAGCCTCCCCCAAGCCATGGAACAGATTTCGAGCCTCCCTCAAATTTGGAAAAAGTTTTGGGCCTCCCTTAGAAATAATTTATTATACTTTTGCACAGTTCACCAGGAATCAAGCGAGACTAATAATGTTGACAGAGTATATTCTCTTTTTATTTGACTTATTGTTCTCCACCCAAACCCCAGGTTATCCTTGTCACTCCACTATTCTGACTCTTGGACCCTTATTATGCTAATTCCTCTCTATCTGGAACAACTAACCTAGCCACATCATCTCTTCCCCCCTTACCCTGTTAAGCAACTTCTTGTACCCTTACCGAGGTCACACCTGAAACATGCATTGTCTCAGAGTGCCTTTTCCAGACACCAATTTACATATAAAATAAATACCTACTGTAGAAACAAGCCTCGACTCAGTGTGCATTTCCCAGTCACTAATTTGCATATAAACACCTACTGTAGAAACATGCCTTGACTCAGTGTGCCTTCTTAGTCACCAATGTACATGTAAATCATGCCTACAGTATAAACAAGCTTTGGCTCTGGGCCTTTCCTGGTCACCAGTCTATGCATATGTAAAGAAATTCACCTGCCATTATCCATATTTAATTTGATTGTTCCCTTCACACAACACATTCAAAACTTAAAATTTAAGTACTGTATGTTCCCAGACTTCACTGGGTCTCCCCTGGAACAGTATGGGGCCTCCCTTGGGAGGCTGGCCTCACCATTTGAGAACCGCTGGCCTAAAGAGAGATCAAACTGTAAAACCTGTAAGCACAAAACAGTAACAAAACCTGTAAATACAAAACAAAGTAGTAACAAGACAGTAACTCTGCTCAGCCAAAAGAAACCTTAATTTTTCTCCTTGCTCTGTCCTTTCACGCAAACCTAGAAGAAAAATGCTCAGGTAAAGCCAGGTGCTTTTTGTCAGCAAACCTGAGTCTTAGACATGGTTCTAACTTCAGATTCTGTGGCTGCCTAGCCCCTACCTACACCACCTAGCACTGAGAGTGCTGTAGTCATGAAGGATGGCTCCAATTTGGACCAGGGATGCATTCCTCCTCAGCTTAACTCCAGTGCTGCAGCTAAAGGGGGGTGTATGGTGCAACAAACCTGGCCCTGACTCGTTTTCTGATTTTTTCAGACAAGCTCTGCAACCAGCCAAACACCACAATACAGTGCAGTTAAAATATCAAGGTGGCCAGACAACTGCTTAAGGACAGTATGCAGTTTTACGCCTATGAACTTTACGCCCTTATCCATTTGCCAGGGGGTGGTGTTGCAGAGTTTTTGATGTTAGTTTTAAACACCCTACTGGGTTGGACCATTTCTGGAAAAAATACAAAGACCTTCAAGATATGCCTCTATGGGCTCCTTTTGTTGCAATCCCCCTGACTAAGTCTTGTTTTCGAAAAATTACAGTTCCTTTTAAGAATGAGGGTGTCAATGTGGCAGACATCATTTACTGGCTTAAGCTATGATGCATGGTGATTGGGCATCCTGATCCCATCTTAGACATTGAGCATACATGGACTAGAGGGTTGAACTTTAAAGTTTTTTTAAAACTAAGCATGGATGAAATTTCCTACCTCCCAAACAGTTCTTTTTTGGGGGGGAGGGGGGAATGAGAATGATCTTTTATGCAGGCCAGCCCAAGAATGGTTATCACTGTGGTGAAGCCACTCATCTCAGTAATGTTTGCGACTCTCTAAAGTGTGGTTTATGTGATGAACTGGGCCACTCTAGCTTCCAGTGCTGAAATAAAACTAAATGCAACCTGTGTGAAAATGCTGACCACACATCAAAATTGCCCCTGGACTTCACATAATAGCCCTGACCCGATGGAACAGGTCATTCATGACCATTATGTCTTTTTAGTTAAAAAAGCCAGATTTCTTAAGAACAAAGACTAGCTTCTGATTCTGGTATTGCTGCTACCCGATCAGAACCTCCCGCGTCTGTGGAGGTCACTACAACTGACCCTGAGCAATGTGAGCGGCAGGATCTCCCTGACAAGATCACACCTTTGCAGACTGCTCTGGTCATAGAGATGGCACCTCCCAATGACCAGGTACAACCCTCTCCCACTGATGGCCTATCTCCACAGCTCCTGGAACAGGTGCCTCGGAGGTATTTGTATGGCATGATGCTCCAGTGAATGTTCAAGTGCCAGCCAAGTCCACCCAGGGGTGGCAGGATCGGATGCCCCCTCCCCTGCCTCCAGTCCCAGACACTTTTCATGTTGTCTCTAGATCTAAAAGAACTGGGGGACACTAAGTCCCACTCTCTCAAGGCAGATAATTTAGTTTTCCCCTGGATAACCACTTTCAGGCTCTTCAAACAAAGGTGAAGGGGCCGATGCTGCAGAGGAATCTGATGCCTCTTCTCTTGTTTCCTCCCAACCTGACCCTTTCTCTGAAACAGAATGCTCAAAACCAGATCCTCCTAACACTAGAAAGAGGAAGACGAAGGGTACTCTGGGCAGTTCTGAAAAGAAATTGTGATGTATTCTGAGTTCTCACCTTTTTCTTGAACAATGCTGGATACTATTTCTTTTGGCACATACAAATATGAGTAGTATACGGTCTACAAAAAATGTCTAAAATCCTTTTCTATTTTGCAATCTTTAAACTGCTCTGTATATTTTTCGCAGGCTGTAAGGTTATATATTTTCTGGGAAATAAATACTGTCAAAAAGGAATGGAGACAGGGACCATCTTTTTGGTCGACTGGGGAGGAGACCTGTTCAGGGGTAGCGATATTGTTTTCTGCTAACCTGGTTAAGGTTACTAGGCTTATTGATTTAGTTCAAGGGAATGTTTTAATTTTAGATGTCATCCTCTGTGGGAGAGCTTTCTGGTTTATTAATGTGTATACCCCGCAAAGTAAATCTGGCAGGATTGATATTTAAACAATAAACCACGACAGGGTGTGGGTTATGTTGGGATTTACCCACTGCTGGCATGGTCAAACCAGGTCAGCCCTGGGTAAATCCCAGTATAACCCACACCCTGGAGTGGTTTATTATGATTATTCAATGTCCTCCTAAATGTTTTGTAAGAAAAAATAAAGAAATAAAGTAGCTTTGGCATTTTTTTATGATTTTTATTGAATTTATTCTTATGCCAGGAAAAATAGTCCATTTCTCATACTGTCAGCTTTTCCTCTTTTCATATACAGTACACCCCCCCGCCACCACTCCCAACAGTAACAAAAATGATTACATTCATAGGTTTATGGTCCTCAACAAATTAAAATAGAAGCTGCCATTTAGTTTTCCTCTCTTCAGCCTACTGTACCTAAACAGTAGGTCTCCTTCAACTCATGCTCATCTGCTTTCTTTTCAAAAGCTTACCCTATTAATCGTCGGCTTCAGTTGCTGACTTTGGAATTTGTGACTGGAAAAAAAAATTATTAAATAAAATACTTTCCGCATTACTTTCAGTGTCAGTTAGGGTTGGGAGAATATGGGGCTAATAGTTTAAAGTGGTGACTACTTCCTGTATTGGGCAGGGGAGGATTGGCTTGCTACTGAAGCTTACAGGGAATAGTGTGACAATCTGGGGAATATCACAACAAAACTGACCGGACAGTGAAAAATAGGTGAGAGGTGAGCTGTGAGTAAGTGGTGAAGCGGAGATCCCATGTTGCGGGGAGTACCAGCTGACCCAGAGACTTTTCACTTTTTTTTATTTGTGTGTTTTGTTTTTAATATATTTAAACTGATGGGACAAACAGAGAACAGGAATGCACCTGAGAGACTCTGAGGAAGGAGAGGGGAGAAAGCGGGAGTGGAGAGGAACCAAAATCTCAGGTGGGTACAATCTGGGAGTGCAATACAGTACCGAATCAGTTCCTGAGAGAGAAAAAAAAAAGTTTTTTTGTTAGAGGTGGGAGAGAGAGGGTTAGACTGGGAAAAGGACTGGTGCGGAGAGCAAGCAAGAGGGGTTGCAATCTGGGAGCACTTTAGTGGTGATGTAAGATGACAGCATTTTTGTTTCTAGGGCTTGGATTGATTTGGGGACAGATTCGACTGACTGACGCTTTTACCCATTGGTATATCACAGGATTTACCACAGGTAAAAGGTGCCAGTTAGCCAATCAGATTCAAGAATTCTCGGCCCCCATTGTATAATTTTAAACTTATTCAGCCATTTTTATATACATCAAAGAGATTCTGCTTTGGTGGGGATTTCAATTGTGAGCTTTCCGCAGAAGATTGGGTTAGGAAAATAGACAATATTTGATAACTACTAAGCAAACCTGTTCCATTCCTGGCCGTACAACACAATGGAATTAATTGTATATCAAAGATGTTATTGAAAGGGGGGGGTCTCTGAATTCAGATAGTATTGCCCTGGCATTGGATCAGGACACAGCTTTTGATTCTGTCAGACATGCTTATCTGTGAGAAATGCTTAAGGCATATTGAACCTTTTCTTAATATGATTCAGTTGCTATACCAGAATGCTGAGATAATTCCTTTAGTTAATGGGTGGAGAGGGGCCCCCTGTGTATTAAAAAAGGGTGTCCGCCAGGATTGCCCATTGAGCCCTTTATTATACATTTTTAGTTTGGATCCTGTTCTTTGATTGGAAGCTGCAACAGACATTACCCCTATGACAGCAGGTCACACTAGTATTAAGGCATTGACTCGTGCCTCACAATGCAACCCAGGTGTGCATTAAATGCCTTTATAAAATGGGCTTTTAAAATACAGAAATCTGATTGGATAATAGCCCTCCAGAGCCGTGTCCTTATCAGCATGTATCATGCACAACCGGCACTAATCTTCTCCCTGCAGCCCCTTAACAGCAGCGTATCACTGACCTCTGGCCACTACAAACAAAAAAATGTACTAGAGTAAAGCTTCCTACTATTTTTTCTACAGGCTGCCCTCCCTCCCACTGCCGCCACCCTACCGACAGCAGAACCAGTAATGCTCCATCTATGACTTCACAGTGAAAATGCTACAATTCAAGAGTCACAGAAAACTAAAACTGCAGTCCATTTTTCCATTTGTTTTGGATTCGCCTCAATGACACGTGACCGCTGAAACAGGAAGCAGCCATGCAGACGACTTATAGTTCATGCTTCCCGTTTCATTCCCCCATGCCTTGCAGTCTTGCCTCCTAAAAAAGAAATCAGTGCTTAAAGTAAAGAAATGTGGCCTGCACTTTACTGCACAAATGTTAAAGCGATCTCCATTTTCCACATTCAAATGCCTGTCTACTGCGGTCACATACGCACTCACTCGATGATAATGAACCGACGCTGAAGCCAGACTTGGACTAGGAAGACAAACATAAAAGAAAAAAAAATTGGACCTGAACTCACACAAAAACATCAAATTCTACCCAAAGTCAGAAACACTCACTACGACACTCGCTAATCCAGCTGAACTCACACAAAAACATGAAATTCTACCCGAAGTCAGAAACACTCGCTACGACACTCACTAATCCAGCTGTAACTCTAACTAAATGGCCACTCACTGTCACTCACTACTCCCACAGACAAAAAAAAAACAATAAAATAAAAACGTTACATGTTTTGGCTGTTTTTCTATTTCCAATCTCAAAAATAAAAAGGAAACCTTCTCATGCCAATAAACACAGCTTTTAATACTGGGACTATGGGACTATTTTTTCAATATTTAACCACCGAAGTCCATTTTATATTTCTAACTTTTCATTCTTTTTCTTTTTTAAATACTTTGGCAGCCCATTTTATAAGCACAATAAACACTCCGAGGTGTGGGTTATCTCCTGATAAGAACAGCCCAGGTGCATAAGGCACCTGGTGCATCTATCAGGAGCCTAACCCACCTCATCGTGTATTACAAGCGATAAACCCATACCTGTTGTGGGTTATGCTTATATAGTTCCTATTTTTTGTACATTGCCTACCTTTTTCTGATACCACTTCAGCTGCAGTCTAGACTTTTTGACCTCTTTTCTTTTTTTTTATTAGTATGGGATAGTCATTTGAATCTGGGAAAATATTGCCGCACCTACCGACCGGTTAGCGAGGGTGCCCTGGGAATAGTAATCCCAGTGGTCTTTTTCTTTGTCTTTTCCTTACTACGAATATAACTCCCATTCTTGTTAGGGCACTTTTTCCTTGGGTCCCTTGGTTCAGAAACAGGTGCACACTCTTCATTCAGCAGTGGACTCAGGGAATGATAACATTTTCTCAGGTTTCACCTCCCCCCCCCCACCTCCAAGTTTCTAAAAAGCTGCTTCTGTAGAAGATGGCAGTGGAAGCTCTCTCTGTTGCAGATTCAGTCTATAAATAGAAAACAACTTTATGCTTTGATTCTTCTGATTATTTTTTTGAGGTTCCTGTGTTTCCGGGTAGTGCTCGAGTTTCTCAGGATTGTATTTTGAAAGTCACTGCTGATAGACGTATCCCAGAGAAAATGAATGATGTTCAGTTGTATGGCTTTGTAGTCATGAAAGACTCAATGTCAGGAGTAACCAGAAGCATAAAGCTCTGACTGAGAGGGTTTACTTGCAACTCTCTTTTGTTATGGAACAAAACTCCATGCAACACTGTGTTTTCTTTTTTTTACTGTTCCTATGTAAAGAATTTCTGGTCCCTGCTTGCCCACATGTGGGATGAACCCTCTTTTTCTTCTCTCCATTAGGATACTTTGATTTTAGGGCAACTAGACAACACATGGAAGAAATGGCATAGTAGTACTCTGTACAGAATATTCTTTTTTGCCTGTATAAAATAAGCCATATGGCAAGTTCATTGTAAATGGTCACTTCAGCAGCTGACAACTCCCATCCCAGACCTGATTTATAAAGTTCAATATGGAGATCAATAATGCCCAGATAGAACCATCCCAATCCCTCCAAAAAACATGTGACCACATCCTGTGTTTTTTTGCAGAAAAGGCTGAAAGTTATTTCGACATGACTGTGAAACACACAAAAATATATCATAACAATTTAATACAGAGTAAAACATATCACACAAATATCACATACAAACATGGTCAATAGAATATTCCTGTTGGGTAGCAGACACATTTGGCTATGAATCCAACTATCTCTGAATCACAAGCCAGCCCTAAGCCAAAGGAATCCCAGCATAGCCCCACTGACCGGTCAGCTCCTATGACAAGGAGCTGGCAATGGACCAGGAACCAGCTAGGCCACCACTAAGCAGTTATACCCTCACGGGCTTCAACTGCCTGACCATTGCCCCGCATGGACCCAGACTCTGTCCAATACTGTGCCACTTCTACCTTCTTCAGTATGCCCTCACGGCCACCATTTACTTGACCATGCAGTGTTATATAGCCCCATAATGCTGAATCATCTCACCAGCCCCATACAAACTTTGCATTCCTGCCATCCATAGACATCTGGTAGCCAACCCTATTCTGGGAGGAGGGAGGAGGTCTTGCTGATCTCTTGTGGTCTGGTCAGAAAGAGGAAGATCCTCTACTGACCAGCCCCTTAAGTAGCCTGGCCTTTGCCCCCCTACTCCAGGCTACTCCTAGCCCACATCAGCTCTTGGCAAAGGCTATTGGCCACTACCTCCCTGGTCACTTGACCTGTGAAGGCACTGACCAAGGATTGGTTCCTTGGTCACTGGGCAATTGATCTCCCAGGAATTCTGGGAGGAACCATGCCCAGATAGAACCATCCCAATCCCTCCAGAAAACACGCGTGACCACATCTTGTTTTTTTGGCAGAAAAGGCCGAACTTTACTTTGGCATGATTGTCAAACACACAATACATCATAACAATTTAATACAGAGTAAAACATATCACACAAATATCACATCAAAACATAGTCAATAGAGTATTCCCCTGGGGCAGCAAATGCATTCAGCTATGAATCCAACTATCTCTGAATCATAAGCCATCCCTAGCCCAAAGAAATCCCAGCAGAGCCCCCACCGGGATGGCCAGCTCCTATGACAAGGAGGCTTGATGAACCAGGAATCTGCTAGGCCACTGCCGAGCAGTTATACCCTCACCGGGCCTCAATTGCCCTACCATTGCCCCCTGCAGTCCCAGGCTCCGTCCAATACTGTGCCACTTATACCTTCTTGAGTGTGCCCTCACTGGACCACCCCTTTACTTGACCATACAGTGTTATATAAGCCCCATAATGCTGAATTGTCTGCCACTAGATCTGTAAATTCATTTATGAATCTCCCAAAACAATGCCCCAGGAGAATACCTATAACCATGCCTCCAACTCTTTTTGTAAACTGAAGTTAAACATTGCCTGCCCTATCTCTGACAGTTGCACCCTGTCAGAATAAAAAACCAAAAGACACTCCAGAAAAATATCCTGATGACTTATGACCTGGATCCCCCGAGGAAGGCAGAAACAGGACACCTCCCAGTTCACCTCCCTGTGAACCTTCCACAGTGATCTGGCCACCCCTCCTTTTCTCCACTTCCTTCTCGGCATGATCTTAGACCAGGCCAACTTGGTGTCCGGCATATGTCAGCTGATCCAGCTGAGATCCACCATCATAGCCAGCATTATATCTATAGAAGACAAACACCCCAAATTGTTACTCCCCAAATGAATTATCAGCCCTTGTGGGGCAAGCTGACTAAGTCCAAATTCCTCAGGGTCGGTATCAAATCCACCCACTTCATCCCACCAGTTCCACACCACTGTACTCTTGCTTTTTCCATTGGAATGCCCAGCGGGTCTCCTTAACCCTGACAAGCCACCCAGTCACATGCTCTCATAACAAAGGAATGGCCAATCACATAAAAGGTTTTGATTGCGGGATGTGCACCTGTAAGATAAACTACAACATCATTAATTGACATCCCCCGAAGTGCCTCGACCTCCACTTTTCCCTGCTTCGGTGGTCCTCATATATCTTTGGTAGGCCTTAGAATGCCATCTACCAATAGCCTGAATCTCCCCTTCCTGGCAACCGAGCCTTGCTTCTTCGGTGGCTGCCCAGTCCTGAATGAATGTGTGTTAATATACCTAGGATCTCTGCCCACTACACTAATCCCCTTTTGCAGGACCACAGCAAACCGGTACCTTGTAACTGGCTTCCCATTAGCGTATGTAAAAAATGTTCCTTGTCTTAGTGTTCTCTTCTCTGTGTACCTCCTGATAAGGGTCCAGGGACATATTCCCTGCCCCTGAGCCCAACGGAACTTGATTACTTTGGGTGGACCTAACTGCCATCTTGGACTGGTGCAGCATCAGCTCCAGTGACTCCCCATTTAACATGACATCCCCCCACTGTATGTTGTGTCCCGCTGGCATTGAGGAGTTCTCTACAAATTCTGACACCCTGGATGCTCCAAAAAAGGCACAAGCAAACAGACCCTAAACAAACCTGCCTCATTGTCAGACGTGCATCTATCATCTTCCATATAAGAAAGGAACCCATTACATCCTGTAGCCCATGCATCTTTGCCATAAAAGCAATGCCAGACATGTGACTGCGTATCTATGCCGGGGCCTTGCCCTGTCCAGTCATGTAGTGCACAAATTGCTGAACCAGATGTGGCTGTTGCAGCAACTCGTGGTTCTGGCTGTTGTCTCCACAGAAATCTCAAAATGAGTTCACATGTGCCCTATACTTACACCATGTCCCTGGGGCCAGAGCATGGTGTACCAGTTCAGCTGTTCTCAAATCACAGCTTGCCCTAGGAATGCTGGTACTTGACTTGGCTGTTCCTTGGCTGCTGGTGCCATCTGCCGGAAGCACTCAAACTGCAATCGAGACAGGGCATCCATAACTTTTAAAGACTGAGGGACATGCACCACCTTGAATGTAACACTGAGCTGCAAGCATCTAAGCACAAAACCCCCTCAACAACCTCATCAGTTCCTTTGAATTAGATGACTGTGTGTTCATAATGTCCACCACCCTCATATTGTCTGACTGACTGAGGACCCTCCTGTTTGTGAGCCGATCCCCCCACACAAAGGTCGCTGCCCGAATGGTGAAAAATTACAACAAGGTCACATTTTTTGTGAGTCCCGCTTTTTTCCAGCTATTACCCCAAGGGCCTGTGAACCAGGAACCCTGGAAGTAAGCTCCCAAACCAATGACCCCTGCTGTGTCTGTAACCATTGGCAATCCTGGCTAAAAACCATGCCGGATTGCCATACGGATACTCCATTGAAATACTGGAGGAAAGGAAGCTGTCCCACACTGCCAAATCGACCTTCATAGAAACATTGAAACATAGACTTTGATGGCAGATAAGGACCACTTGGCCCAGCCAGTCTGCCCATTTCCCTTCCTACTGGATAAGCTGCAGATTCTAGTTAACCAACAGCCTACTTCCTGCAACCCCCCACTACAATTGCCTTATGTCTGTCCCATGCATGTTTGAATTCCCCCACTGTTTTAGACCCAACAACCTCCCCAGGAAGGTGGTTCCATGCATCCACCACTCTCTCCATGAAAACAAATTTCCTCACATTACCCTGGGCAGTCCCTGTTTATTTTAAATTGTCCCCCTCTATTTTTAAATTGTGCCCCTTGTTCTTACACATCTCTTTTCTGAAAGATGCTACCCTCCTGGACTTTGTTGATTTCCTTGAGGTACTTAAAAGTTTCTACCATGTCCCCCCTGTCCCTTCTTTCATCAAGGGTATACATATTAAGCTCTCTCAGTCTCTCTTCATATGGTTTCTGATGCAGACCCTGCACCATTTTAGTTGCCCTCCTCTGGACTGGTTCCATCCTGTCTATGTCCTTGTGTAGATGGGGTCTCCAAAACTGCACACAGTATTCCAGATGGGGTCTCACAAACTGTCTGTACAGAGGGATAACCACTTCCCTTTTTCTACTCATGATGCCCCTTCCTATGCATCCCAGTATCCCCCTGGCTCTCCTTACTGACTTCTCACATTGCTTACCAACCTTTAGGTCATCTGTTATGACTACCCCCAAGTCCCTTTCCATTTTTGTTGTTGTTAGTACCTCCCCTGCTAGTGTGTACTCTTCTCCTGGGTTTTTGTTTCCCAGGTGCACTACTTTGCATTTCTTTGCGTGGAACCTAAGTTGCCATATGTCTGACCATTCCTCCAACCTTGTCAAGTCCCTTCTCATCCTTTCTACCCCCCCTTTTGTATCAACTCTGTTACAGATCTTTGTGTAATCTGCAAAGAGGCATACCTTTCCCTCCAGACCCTCTGCAATGTCACCTATAAAGATGTTAAAGAGGACTGGACCCAGTACTGAGCCTTGTGGTACTCCACTAGTAACCCCCCTTTCTTCGGAATGTGTTCCATTCACTATTACCTTCTGTGTCCTGTTGTGCAGCCAGTTTGCTACCCAGGCTACCACCCTGAAACCCACTCCCAGACTGGCTAACTTGATTGTTAGTCTTTTGTGCGGGACTGTGTCAAATGCCTTGCTAAAGTCTAGGTAGGCCATATCCATAGCCCCTCCCTGGTCTATTACTTTGGTCACCCAGTCAAAGAAATCAATTAGATTCGTCTGACATGACCTTCCTGCTGTAAATCCATGCTGCTTTGGGTCCTGTGCCCCGCTGGCCTCTAGGTATTCAACAATTCTTTCTTAGAAGTGATTTCATCATTTTCCCTACCACTGAGGTCAAACTTACAAGTCTGTAGTTTCCTGCTTCTGCCTTGCTCCCACTTTTGTGAAGAGGAATCACATCTGCTCTCCTCCAGTCCTCAGGTACCACCCCATCCTCCCATGATTTGTTAAAAAGTGTGGTCAGTGGTGTCACTAGGTCCTCCCTTAGTTCTTTTAAGATTCTGGGGTGAATCCCATCAGGCCCCATTGCTTTGTCCACCTTGAGTTTTAGGAGTTCTTTCAGGACTCTTTCTTCTGTAAATGGATTGGTGTTAACCCCCTACCCAGAGTGCTTCTATTGTCTGGTTTAGGTAACTCCTCCTCATCTTCTTTTGTGAATACTGAGCAAAAGTATTCATTCAGTATCTCTGCCTTTTCATTGTCTCCCTCTGCCCACCTCCCCTCTCCTTTCTTAATCTTCACTATTCCTCCCTTAACCTTTCTATGTTCCGTAATATACCTATAAAAGGTTTTATCGCCTTTCTTAACCGAGTTGGCTATTTTTTCCTCGGTTTGGGCCTTTGCTATTCTGACTGCCTTCCCCACTTCTTTCTGCTTTAATTGATACAGTTCCCTGTTGTGCTCCTTCTATGATTCCTTATACTTTTTGAATGCAGCCTTTTTCTCCTTAACCTTCCCTGCCACCTCTTTTGAGAACCATAGTGGTTTTTACTCTGCTTTGTTTTCTTTATTTGTTTCACACAAAGGCTTGTTGCATCTATGATAGCAGTTTTGATTTTTCTCCATTGTTCTTCCACCCCTCCTTTTTGGCCATTTGCTAGTGCATTCCTCAGGTATTCACCCATTTTGCCAAAGTCAGCCCCTCTAATTTTCAGTATCTTTGTTTTTCTATGGCTTGTCGCCATGGTTGTGCTTATTGTGAAGCACACTGTGCAGTGGTCACTTGTTCCCAGATGTCTACTGACTTCCAAATTTGTGATCCTCTCTCCATTTGAGAGTACCAGGCCTAGTATTGATCCCTCCTGAGTGGGTTCCAACACTAGCTGTCTAAGGTCTGCCCCCTGCAGGGCATCGAGAATGACCCTGCTCTTGGATGTGGCTGCAGTACATGTCATCCAGTTAGCATCTGGCATGTTCAGGTCCCCCATCAACAGTATCTCCCCTTTTTCAGCCATTTTGAGAATGTCCTCTATAATTTTCTTGTCTGTTTCCTCCCCTTGAGACGGGGGTCTATATATAACCCCTGTGCGGATTGTGATGCCATTCCTTGTCTCCAAGGTGACCCAGAGTGCCTCTTGGCCTCCCCCTTTACTTTTTAGTTCTGTAGCTTTGATCCCTTCCCTTATGTATAGAGCTACTCCACCTCCTCTTTTACCCTCCCTGTCCCTTCTGTAGACTGTGTATCCCGGTATGTTGACATCCCAGTCATGGTTCTCCGTGTACCATGTTTCCGTGACTGCCACAACATCCAATTTTTCATCTTCCATCAGGGCTACTAGCTCAGGAAGCTTGTTTCCCAGACTACGGGCATTGGTACTCATTGCCCTCCATTTAATGCTGGCTTTATCCTTTTTTCCCCCATTCCTGCTCTTATTGTCCTTGTCTATTTTTCCATTTACCCCTGTCCTGCCCTCTGTTGAGCTCTGTACCTCAGTGTTTACCTTACTACCTGCCATGTTTTGTGGGGGGAGGCTTGAAATTTCCTGCCTCTTATCAGCACCTCCCCCTTGGCTAGTTTAAAAGCTTGCCAAGGAAGCATTCAAACCTGTCACTTAGGAGCTTGGGTCCCTTCGTGGACAGATGCAGACCATCATGCCAGTATTGACCTTCATCTCTCCAGATGTACCCCCAGTCCCCAATGAAGCCAAAGCCCTGTTCTCTGCACCAGTTTTACAACCATTCATTAAACTGCATATTGTGCAGTTCCCTAGCCTCACCCCTGCCATGGACTGGCAGCACCTCTGAGAAGGTAACCGTGCTTGCTACCTGTCTGAGGCCCCTCCCCAACTCCACAAATTCATCCGGCACAGCCCTGATTCCATGCCTAGCTAGGTCATTTGTCCCAAGGTGGACAATGATATCTAGTTCCCTTTCCTGTGATGCTGCTTCTGCAATCATGAGGATTTGCTTCTTGTCCCTCCAAGCCATGGCACCAGGCAGGCAATTTACTTCCCTCTCCTATCCCTTCCCCAGTTCTACCCCCCTAACAATTGAGTCCACTATCAGAAGCTGTTTCTATCCCCTATGGTATCTCTTGCCACCCTTTTGTGGGTCTCCCTTGTGGATGTCCTCAGCATTCTTCTTGGTCTCCACTAAGGGTGCCATCATAGAGGAACCTTGCTCTGCCAGACTGGCATATGATTTGTGTAGAGGTACAACTAGGGGGCTTCACCTCTGTTCCACCACCCGCACCCTCCCAGAACCCACTGTGGTCCAACTGCTCTTCATACTTGGCAACCTCTGAGGCAGTGGTTGTGGCAGTGGTGCTCTTTGGGTTGGGGAAGCCTCCTTAGTCCTTGCCAGTTCAGCCTGGAGGTGGGCAATCTCCTCCCTCAGATCTGACAGTTGCCTGCAAATAGGACAGCAACGCAGTTTCCAGAATGTCTCCCAGAAAACTGCTGCCTCACAGCCAGTGCATTTCACCACTCCCCACATGTCCCTCTCCCTTATAATATACAATATGTAATATATATAATTTTTTTTTTTTTTGGTGGTGTGTACTTACCCTTTATGCACTGTGATGGGTTATTAAGAATATGACAGTTCTGCCCCAAGACCTGTTAAGGAAGTGATATCAGAACTTTGGCTATAAAGGAAATGCCATGCCCAGGGGTTGGGGGTGGGGAAGGGGGTGGGTAGTCCACAACCACAGGTGACTGTTAGAAACAATCAAATACACCATTGCTCCACCACCCTGGTGAGTACTGCCCTTTATAGTAATTCAGCTAACCTCCAGTTACTTATTTAAAAATAGTTTAACTATCACAAAATCCTACGTACCAGTAAATTATTTAAAAATAGTTTATGTCCCAAAATCCTAGTAGTCAATCCAGCTACCCCAAGGGACAACCAAAATGCAGTATTCAAACCCTTGTGAAGTTACTTCCAAGATAAGCAGAGTTTTTCAACTCCTCAGCCACCTGTAAATTATTTAAAAATAGTTTAACTGTCAGAAAATCCTAGTAGACAATCTAGCTACCTCCAAGGGTCTACTCAAATGCAGCATTTAAATCCTTCTGAAGTTACTCACAAGATAAACAGAGTTTGCAAGCCCCTTCTTGGTTAAACATTAAATAAATATGTAAATAAAAAGCAATTACCAAGGGTAGTTAGTTTCACCTCCCACAGAATTGAGCAAAAGTGCACGTTGTTGCAATTATCAAGTGCAATATAGAATTTCCCACACAGCTCACAGCTGAATAAAGTAGTGGTGTCCTTCCAGGTCAAGAAGATGTGCTTTGTCTGTGGTTACCCTAATGTGATGATGGGGTTGCAGGGAACACCTCATTGCCGATGCCAGCCATTTCAAGAATGGCCTGCCAGGTGACACTGCCTTACAAGTAAAATTCAAATGTCCAGCCAACGACTGCAGGGTCTTCAAAGTAAATTTTTAGTGGCCCTGACCTCAGCCACCAACAGCGCCAATCACTCCACTGTGTGAGCTGGCAGCTGAGACACCATGTCTATAGCATCCAGCTCTATTCTGAGGTATGTCAACCTATTTACCAACCACTCAGTTTTTTCATGTGCCATAGGCACTCCGAACCAGTCCATCAAGTGTGCGAACGAAGTGAGTACCTTTTTGCTTTCAGTCATGTCGGTGGCCCCAGTGAACAGGAAATCATCCAAATAATGTGTTATCCTGCAGATGTCACTATATTGTATGGTGGCCCATTCCAAGAAATGGCTGAAAGCCTCAAAGGCTGCACATGAGATGGAGCAACACATGGGCATGAACATGTCATAGCATAATTTGCCATCAAAGAAAAAACCCAGCAGGTCAAAATCCTGCTGGTTGACTGGCAACAGGTGAAAAGCAGACTTTATATTACTTTTCGCCAGCTGAGCACCCTTGCCTGCTTTGTGAATGAGCTTGACCGCTGTATCAAAAGATGCATAGCATACTGCACTGTCTTCCGAGCTAATGAAACCATTCATTGATGCCCCTTTGGGGTAAGACATGTGATGAATCAACCTGAACTCCCCTGGTGCCTTTTTGGGTACCACCACTAAAGGCAATATCCATAAAGGGCTCAGCGGCAGATCCTCAATGGGTCCTGCCACCCTCCCAGCATACACCTCTCTGTGTATCTTCTCTGCCACCATGTGCCACAGTGTGTTCTCCAGTTTTAAGTTGTGTGCTGTGGTGGAGACGTGTGGGCCAGGACAGGGAATGCAAAACCCATTAGACAAGCCCTCCAATATGTAGCGTGCATCTTTTCTGCAAAGGTAGCGGTCAAGCCAGACAGAATTGTGATCAGTTTGTATTGGGGACCTCGCCAGGCTTTTTGGCATGCTTTCCCCCTTGCTTGTTGTCAGCCTGTTGTCCCTCACGTTTCCGAGGACCCCCTCCTCCTTGGCAGGTGCTGGCCTTGTGCTTATCACCACAACTGCTGCACTCATGTGGGAACTTGCAGTATTCCTGAAAACACTTCCCTGTGTTATACTGCCTGCAAGTGCCCACCCCCTTTTGCCCTGATCAGGAAGTCCTATTAACCATGTGCCTACTAGCAGTGAAGGCTACATTTGCTGGTTTTGCCTGGGTCATGTGCCTCCACCACAGATCATGACAGATTTTGTCCCAACGCATCTCCAGGGATCTGGTGAGATGCATCTGGAAGAGTTTGTCATACCGCATCCAAGTGTTCTCGTATGCCAGGTGTGCTGCCTTCATATTATTCCTATACTTCAGCAATTGCCCTATTTTCTGAGGGAACTTCCCATAATATATGGAAATAAAGATATTGAATGCTGATGCCCAGTTCACGAATGTGTGTGGCACCTTGGACCTATGCAGCTTTTCTTGCTTCAGTTTATCTTTGTCTACCGCATCAGGTAGCTCTTGATGTAGCAGCTTGAACAGTTCTATGTATTCCCCCTTCCAAATTTTGTCTCTGACCACAGCTGTTAAATAGGTATCCATGGGGTCATCCACTCCTACATAAGCCTAGTGGTCTTTCTGGGTTGTCAAAGGGGGCACAGTAGGAGTCGCTGGCTCCTGTGCTATTGCCTGAACTGCTGAGGGACCCATTGGCTGATGCTGCACAGTGCCATTCGCTGTTGACACTGTCCTCCCTTGATTCAGTCCCCAAACCTGCCTCTCTGCTTGGTCCACTTGCAGTTGTGGGGGGACACTGCCCTGCTGGGCACTGATGTTGTTCCCTTCCGAGGGTGCCGGAAGTGGTTCTGTGGCAATTAGCGTCCCTTTCTGCTGCAGCCCACATTCCCCTCCTGACCCTTGGACTACTACCCACGCTGTTGGTGGGAAAGACCCTTGCGACACAGCAATGTTGTTCCCCACATTACCACCCCCAAAAAACTTTTGACCTCCACATGGAGCCCATGGCTATAGCTGGAAACCTGAGGGTGCTGACAAGCCTCCACCCTGCCAGTTCCCGGCGCCGACTGACATGCCCCTGAGGTATCGGAGCCAGGCATGCAGGGGGGGATCCATGGGATAGGCATTGGTCACCAGCCATGCTGGACGCCAACCGTAGGTTCTTGGACTGTGGCCATGATGCCCTGCGCGTGGCGCCCCCGCCACAACATTAGTGCACATTGGCTTTCCCTTGTCTGTGCCACAAACTCTAATAAGAGCCTTGGGATATAGATGCCGTCCCACCCCTGCAGGCCCTACCCCCCAGGGCCTACTTCCTTTTTGTATTAGGGGGCCAACTAATTTTCTAGCTATCCCTGACTGATGTTCCAATAGTGGAGCATTGGCTAAGACAGGCCCTTCTTCCAACTCACCCTCCGTCCTCGTAGGTGGCCTCGCTACACTGGGTCCTTCCATCGGGCCATCCTCTTCTTCCTGGACACTGTCTCACTGCTCAATGATCACCCTGTCTTCTTCCACTGCTGCCGTCTCCATTGGTACTTCTGGTTGCCTCCTTGACACTGCCTTCCGCTGTCCCATTCTAGCCACTATGACCTCCATCATCTTCATGGAAGACCTCCTTATTCTCTGGGGAGCTCTTGCAGCAGTGGAACCCCCCCCCCACTGAGTCCCCAGTGCTGCCTGCATTGCAACCTGATGCCAGTTGGGGCCTCTTAGCTCAATAAGTCACTGGAGGGTCTTCTTAATTCCTACAAGGGTGGGTCATTCGACCCTACAGTAGGTTTATGGAAGCCTGTGTCTCTCTGTGCCCCTGCTCTGCTGGCTTTCCCCTGATGTTCATGCTGCTACACCTGCTGCAATTCAGAAACTTATTGACAGCATGTGGAAAAAGCAGAAAACTTCCACATTATTGTTGGTGAAAAAAAGGGGAAGCTGGGGGGGGTGGGGGGGCCCTCATGTAGCGAGCTGCCAGTGCTTCTCAATGATGGGTTGTGTTGCCAAATCCCCCATGGACATTCCCTGATGCAAACCCCCACCAGTATCACCATGTAGACTATTCAGTAATCAAGGAACAACTTTTCTTTTTTTTGGGGGGGGGAGAGAGTGCCTCAAACACCATCCCCTGGCAAGCTGTACCCAGTACCACCCTGCAGGTCTTTTTTTTGCCTATGCCTGTTATCCCCTTTTTCTTCTTTTTTGGGGGGGGACCTCCCCCACCCTATTCCTCTGGTCTGTTCTGGTGTCACTGAGCCCCATCACCTGGCTAATTCTCCCCAAGGCCCCTCCACCCCAGTTGCCCCTTTTCGCATTGTGCATCTCTGCTTTATTATTATTATATTTTTTTTGTGCAGAGTGCATTACAAGCAGCCATTACCTTTGCCTGTTGACCTCCCCAATATGGCCGCCAGCCCTGCCCCTTCGTCCGGTACCATCCGTGCATACGCAGAGGTGCGCCACTCAGACCTGCGCTCTCGCTCCTTCTCATGAGAAGGAAATATAGGACTTGGTCACCCGGTACATTCAAATGGCACTGATCAGCTTGTGGAAATTCCACCCATCTCCACGGGTAGGCCCAGAACCCCCCAACCAACCGTCTGCTCCCCAAAGGCATGCAGCAGAGGCTCAGAAGGGGGTTAGTCTGGTACACGGACTGGAACACGATCCTCTCACCAGCAGACTCAGGGCATTTGGTGCCCACCACTTCCATGGACAAACCAACCTTACTGGGACAGGGACTGAAGGTAAACGCACCCCACTTAATTATTTAAAAGTGTTCATCTGGACCTTTTTTTTTTTTTACTAACTTGGGGACGGCACCAGCAATGATGGGGGTGTGTGGGGGTCTGGTGCCTGTGCGGGACAGCCACACAACCAGGGAGTGGCAGTCCCTTCTTGCAGTGGCCTGGCAATCCACACTGCTGTGGCCCCCAAGCCACTGCAATGTGCCCTGATTACAACCCTGCCAGACTCCAGTGGCAGCCCACTGTGACAGCCAGCCTAAATGCCCTGGGTGTAGTCCGCCACTGGATCGACTGTCTCACTGCCACCATGATTACATCTGGAGCGGCTGCAATCACCCACTTTTGTTAGCGAATGGATCGCTCACCACTTACAAATGTAGATCCTCCCTCTGCCCTCCCACTGCAGTTACCCCCACGGCCCACCCCAGGCCTCCCTACTGCAACCGTCCTCCAGGGAGAAGCAAAAACTTCTTTCTCCAGGTTTTTATTTTTTTTTATTTTTGCTGTAGCTGTCTGATGGGTGCTGAGCCAGCCCATCCAGAAACTTGGGGGTTTCTTCCCTCAACAATGAACATTCATATACCCCCTTCCCCACCCCCGGGCGTAGCTGTCCAGCAGGAAAAAAAAACCCTGAGGCCTACCCGAAGGGGTCCTGTCCCGGAGGGGTCCTGTCCCAGAGGGGTCCTGTCCCGGAGGGGTCCTGTCCCGGAGGGGTCCTGTCCCAAAGGGGTCCTGTCCCGAAGGGGTCCTGTCCCGGAGGGTCTTGCTGATCCTCTTGTGATCTGGTCAGAAAAAGGAAGATCCTCTACTGACCAGCCCCTTAGTAGCCTGGTCTTTGCCCCTCCCTGCTCCAGGCTACTCCTAGTCCACATCAACTCAGGACAAAGGTCATTGGTCATTACCTTCCTGCTGTGAAGGTACTGACCAGGGATTGGTTCCCTAGTCACTGGGCAATTGACCTCCCAGAAATTCCGGGAGGAACCATGTATACCACTGGGAATTTTCTTATTTGGATAGATCTCAGTTTCAATCTTTTTGGAACAATTTCTGTTTGGTAAGTTAAAGGTCTGTGGCCCCGGTTTTTGTTTTTTCACATTGAATACTGCTGCTGTACTTGTTTATGTATGTATATGATTTTTTCCCTTTGATTCTTTTGTATCTGTTTTTTAGTTTATTTGTTGTTTTTGGTTTTGTCAATAAAAAGTTCCCCTACTCTTGCTAGTAGGGGGAACGCTTGTCTGTCAGGTTGTGGAATGTGCACCAAGATGGTGTACATGGAGGATGAAGAAGGTGGAGGTGGGTGTGCTGTAGACCTCTCTTTGGTAAACTCCTTTCACAAACTGTTCCTTTTATAGTACACCATGATGGAAACAGACAAACTGATAATGTGGCTGCTACTGCTATGTCTGCCCCAGTGCTTACATCACAGAAAAAAAATGTTGTGAGCTGTACGACTGACCTGGCTGAAAATCAGCCCCTTGCCTCTGGTAATGACGAAATAATGCAAATGGATACTGTTCTTCTAGTGATACACTGGCTAGCATGAAACAAGCAGATATTGAACTGGAGAGAGGGATATCTGCAAGAAAATGACCTGTTCCTATTGTTTGCTGAAGAAGATGAGATAATAGCAAGAAGAACTCCCTGAGAAGAGACCAACAGCTGTCAGACAACTGTCTGATAACGCCGACCTGTTGTCAGATCCAGGCCTGACAGCTCTGGACACACCATTGGCTAAGCTGGCCTGGAAGTGCATCATGAGTTTGGGAAGATGCTGGGGATGTGGAGTGCGAGACCAGCCTTCATGCAGGACCTTGATGTGAACTGATCAGCTGATAGCGCTCTCTGTGTTGCAAGGTGGGAGAAATCCCCTAACGGCAAGCCCTGGCTTGCGGAAAGGTTCTGACAGCAATGGAGACTAGACAGGCAGCAATATCTTGTACTAACTTTTCCTTGATGGATGGGCTCTCAGACCACTCTCAGAAAATGGGAACAATGGTGGCTGAACTGACATCAACCAAAGAAACAGAAACTAGCGAAAGGTGTGATACTACAAAACTGTTAACACATATTGACTGATATGTTTAGAAAGACTGGTGAGCGAGGAGATTGGGGGGGGTTGCAAACTGTCTTGCAGCATGGTTCTGTTGCAGGGCACTGTCCAACACTAATGTTAGCATGGAAAGTGATGGGAGTGTGGGCAGTCATACTGGGAGGGAGCCTCTGGTTCTACCAGTACTGTGCTGAATGATGCTGTTCCCTTACACATTGATACTGAATCTCCTTAAACATGTGTTACAAAGCCTGTGCCATGTAATTATGGTGGTTAATGATGATACTGTACATAACTCAGTAAACGGGAGACAGGCTGTATCAGACCCAAGGAATTCCCAGGTACCACAGACCTTCTCTAATTCATCAGAACAGCTACCTGATAGGGAACCCGAAAAAGCTGGTCCAAAGGTGACTATCCTGTTACCACCACCACTCCCCCACCTGGAGAGAGAGAGGCCCTCCACATCTGGTGCCCTGGAGGGGAAGCCCTCAGACTCAGACTCCGTTCCAAGCTCAGCAGGGCCCAGTATGCCTGGGTCCTCGCAGAGCGCAGGTCCCGAAGCCTCAGCATGAAGGACTTCTGCAAATTCTGATGGTCGCAGACCAAATACTGGTAAAACCAGGACAGCATGGAAGGGCCACTCAGAACAACCAGATAGGGGTGATAGGCCAGGTCACTTGCACCTTGCTACTATTTCCACCATCCCTTTCCCTTCCTCTCCCATCCTTCTTATAGTCCACTTTCTCATATAGCATCAGTTTTTTTCTTTTTCCGGTCCTGTTTTGGTCAACATTTTAAACACTGCACTCCTCCCTCCTTTTCTCCAGCTCACATTTCTTGTCACTTTTCCCCTAGCATTTTCATTTCACCTCAGCTCATGCCAATATGGTCATACTATTTGAACTTTGACCTGTATACCTTTCAGCCACCTTGTTTATTAGGACTGTAAATCTATTTCCAGATAGTGTCATTTGTATTGTTATGTATTAAGAGATAACAGACTATGGTTTCTTTCTCTCCCAGTATTGGTCATACTCTAATAATGTGTGTAGAAATGGCCACTGTCTCCTTGCTTATAACCTGGTTATTTAGCCTGTACAGTATGAGTATTGAAGTAAGGCTGTACTGACTTAAATGCTTTATGCATTCTATTTCCAAGATGCTGTACCTTGTATGTGACTATTCACCTGAATTGGCCCATCTCCATGTTTGAGATACATTTTTATTAGCTTGGGTTGAAACTTACTACCCATTTTTGGTCCTTCATTAAATTATATTTTTCTAGTAATCTGTGTTAGATAAGAATACAATGGGATTTTCCAAGCGCTCGCACTACCACAGAAATGTCGGCAATGTTTACTCAGACACTATGAGGAGCAGCATCTAACCACAAAATAATTATGCTGATTGATTTTTTTAAAAGGAAAATTGTGTTTCTCCTGTGTATTGGCCTTGAACTCTAATCACTTTTTTTAGGTTAGCAGCATTCCTGCCCTTACAGTCATCTTTAATTGACCAGTGCTACTATTTGGGTTTTGAGTGTGTGACAGACATGCGATCAGAGTGATCTATTAATTTATTTTTTGTTAAACTCTTTTGTAAATATAGTCATGCTTGTGTTGTAAGTTGTGCTATTTGCAAAAATGGGCACAATACATGGCTTCCAATGTCATGTGTCCAAGCAGGCCTCATGGGAACTATTTAGCCAACTCAGCTGCAGAAAATTGTTCTTGTGGAATTCTGTGGCTACAGATCCTGTAAGGCAGATGGGAGAGTGCCATTTTGAATGCCTCGGTCAGCCTAGAAAGGCAGAGGCATGCAGTTGCACACCTTCGACATCCTGAAAAACAAAATCATAAAATTGGACTGAGAATTTCTGAATGTGTTTAGAAACCAGTTGGCTTGGAGGATGTTATCACTTCATACACTCACTCATTTGGGGAGGGGGGCAGTGGTAAACTGCCACTCACAGGAACGAAACCACCTCCCACAGCCAAAAAGAATAAATCAGCTAGCTGAGGGTCAGCTGGCTCTCTTGGACCCAATAACATCTGAAACCCCGGAGCTCTGCAGCTAGAGATCTGCTGAGAAATACAGCTTAGGGAATTGTGTTACTTCAGATAGTAGCAGGCAAAATAAATAGGTTATAGAGTGGGAATACAGTAGCTCAGATTCTTCTACCTGTAACTTTCTGGTTTAACTTCATTTATTTTTATTTCTAGTAAACTGTAATCCTTTTGTCTGACTGAACTTAATCCTGTTGTAAATACTTATAGTCCTCTAGTAAAAACTATTTTTGATAGAACAAGTGACTGCCTGTTTGTTAAGGTAATTTGGTTATTTCTGCTGGACTCTGTTTGCAGTCCCTCTCTGAAGAGGCACTCTACCCACAGTTATTGTGTTGACCTTCCTGACCTTGTGCAAAGGCAGAGATAAGAAACAGGTTTCCTGGTTCCTGTTGGTGAAAAAACCTGGTGGTGGCAGTGAACTTGAAGTCCCTAGTGAGGGGATTTTCATCACAGGGTGTAGCACATTTTATGGCTCTCTGGTGATCCTCATTCTCCTATTTTGTTTAGTACAATTGGCCGTATATGGCATTTCAATCAATTATTTAATAATCTGAACTTTCAGATCATATTAAAGTTCTTGGCAGCTACTAGTTGCTCACTTGATTTTCCCAATGCCAGGCCACATGGAGGCATTTGATTTTAAATACAGTACATTCTATTAATTATTATAAAAAAAGGGTCTGAGAAATGGAACTTTCTGACTGGCTGCAAACATTCTAACAGCCTTATGTTAATCTTTTATTAACATACATGTAGAGCTTAACCATATGCTGAACAAGGTTTAACACTGTTTAAAAACATGTTTTATAATAGCAATAAGGCACTCCCAGGGATTATGTTAATGGTCAGTTAATCACCCTCTAGGGGCATGTGGCACTCGGCTACACCTTGTGCCATAGTACATCCCTAGCAGGTGATTAACAGACCATTAACATAACCCTTGGTCATGCCTTATTGCTTAACTAGCCATTATTGCTGATGGTTTACATGTTAGTCACTATTCTATATTGTCAACATTTTATCACATTAACCCCCCCCCGAGGAAGAAGTTTATACCTTGAAGCGCAGGGGCTCATTAGTTGGTGGTCGAGCTACAGTACTTTATTTATTTTATAATAACTGTGGAGAGTTTTCTCCCATAGGGAAACCTGGTTATGATTCACCCATTATAACTCACGGGTTTTAATGGTGAACATGCACTGGGTTTCCCTTGGACCGCACATGTGCCTGTAGCCCCTCTTTCTTTACTCTGTGCTATTCCCATGGCCATTCCTTATTGCTGCAGACTTCACCACCCCTCACAATCAGTGGTAAGTTACTTTTTTTTTTTAAAGGTATCCTTCTCCGCTGACATTTAAACCTTAAAATAGAAAAAAAGGAAAAAAGAAGAAAGTGAAAGGGAAACAATTTTCTGCCTATTGCTTCAAACTGCAGACTGCACTAAAATCTGACCACAGTCCACAGCTCTCTTTTTTTATTTTATATATTATTTTATATAATTGCTGTGGTGAAAAAACACTCCCCAGCAATTATATAAAATAAAAGAGGGTGTGTGTAAAAGTTTTGTTATAACCCCCTTCCCAGCCATTACTCTATATGTATTATGCATAATGCACTTTGATTGTTATCAATAAATTATTTCCAGTTCAGCAGGAGTGTTCGTCTTGTGTGCTTTCCATGACAGGCCATTTAGAATGGCTGACCTGTTTTAATCCTCAGGACAGCCAATGCAGAGGCACAATGCAGTTTGCCTAAGGTATATGAAAGGTTCTGAGGAACCTCCTGATAGATATATATATTGCATGAACTCTACTTAAAAACTCTGAGTTGTACTTCAGAGCCATATTTGTGGTGAACAGGTGCACATCAGTTTTAAAACAGTTGACTCCCTATCTTGTTTCTGGGATAAATATAACAAACTAAAGGCTATAGCTTTGTGGGCCCCATTTTCAGCCATTCCCCTTACAAAATGCACAGTAAAGACTACTTCAGTATTATTTCAGAATTAATATATTGGCATCACAGATACTAAATACTGGTTACAGCAGAAATGTGACATTTTGGACAGGCATCCTCCCATTTTCACTTCACAGAAAGAGTGGTGGACGCTTGGAACAGCCTGCTCCAAGAGGTTGTGGGGGTCATCACTGTGGGGGGATTCCAGAATGCATGGGATAGACACAAGGGAACCCTGACTACAAAGGGCAACTAGAGTGTCAAAATAGGTCTAAAACAAATGGGCAGACTAGATGGACCTAGCAGTCTCCTTCTGCCATCAACTTCTATGTTTCTATGTTTCTAGATTCTGAACTAATTTAGATGGGTGGATGGAAATTCAGAGTGAAAGTACGCAATACCAATGCTGGCATAAGTCATCTGCTCAGTAATTTGCATTTAGGGAAAGACCATGGTCTTTGTTTCTATCCTAAGCAACCAAAACCCAACCATAAATGCATGAAAAATCTCACCTCGGTGCTGTATGTGAAAACCACAGTGTAATTAATTTGTTCTTTGAATATGGTCATAGGAGCCCAGAATGCCATACAAACATACAAAATAGCTAGCAGTAAGGCTCACAGGTCTATCAAGTCTGCCCAAGTGTGCAGCTCTCAGTTTAATACCACTGCAGCTGCCCCCCCACCTAATCCCCTCTCTCCATCCCTTCTCCCAGTCCTACCCCCTGTTATGTTCTTGTCTGTACGTACCCTGCCCTGACCCAATTCCATCCCCACTTAAAGCTATTCACTGTCCTCAGTTTGATTAACTCCTCTGGCAGTGTGTTCCATCCCACCACCACTCTCTCTGTGAAGTAGTGCCTCCTCATCTCACTCCTGAATATCCCCTCTTCCAACTTCAAACTGTGCCCCCTAGTCATACTTCCCCCATTTAAGTGGAACAATCCTCCTGCTCTGACTTTGTTTATGCCTTTCAGGTATGTAAAGGTCTCTGTCATGTCCC
Organism: Neoceratodus forsteri; assembly: GCA_016271365.2. Taxonomy (NCBI): domain Eukaryota; kingdom Metazoa; phylum Chordata; order Ceratodontiformes; family Ceratodontidae; genus Neoceratodus; species Neoceratodus forsteri. The sequence continues at coordinate 1,273,869,031 of CM057453.1, forward strand.
TCCTTTCCTGTCTCTCCTTCAGTGAGTACATGTTGAAGTCCCTCAATCTTTCCTCATAAGGCATCTCCCATAGCCCCATGATGATTTTTGTCACCCTATGCTGCACCCTTCTAGCAGTCGCACATCCTTCTTGAGTTAAGGGTACCAGTACTTCACACAGTACTCCAAGTGTAGCCTCACCAGTGATCTATACAAGGGCAGGATGACCTCCTCTTTTTTGGAGATGATCCCCCTGACAATGCACCCCAGCATCTGATTTGCCCTTGCTGCCACCCTCCTACACTGTGCTGATACCTTCATGTGCCCTGTGACTAGTACCCCTAGGTCCCTCTCCTCCTTTGAAGTGGTTACCTGCACTCCCCCCAGCCAGTAGCTGTTCCTGGGATTTCTGACTCCAAGATACATGACCTTGCACTTCTTAGCATTAAACCCCAACTGCCAATCCTCTGACCAGTGTACAAGCTTAGCTAGATCCTCCCTGAGTGCCTGCCTCCCTTTCTCACTGTCCACTTTTGCACAAATCTTTGTGTCATCAGCAAACAGGCTGATCTTACTCTTGACCCTCTCGGCAAAGTCTCCAGTGAAGACATTAAACAAAACAGGGCCCAGCACTGAACCCTGAGGTACCCCCACTAGTCATTGGCCTTTGCTTGGATGTCTCCCCCCTTACAACTACCCTCTGTTGTCTGCCCTTAAGCCAGCTCTCAACCCACCCCACCAGTTTCTCCCCTGCTCCCAGGTCCCTCAGCTTTCTCAGTAACGTCCCATGCGGCAATGAGTCGAAAGCTTGTGGAAGTTGAGATACAGGATATCGACAGCATGGCCTTCGTCAACTGCCTTAGTGACCCAGTCAAAGAAATTAATTAGGTTAGTCTGGCAAGATCTTCCCAAGACAAATCCATGCTGTCTCTCGTCCAGTAGTCCATTACTATCGAGAAAGATTACCAAGGCATTTGATCTTATAGAGCATGATTTGGCATGCTCTAAATTGAGAGCAATTGGTTTATTAGATGTTATTGTTGCATGAGTTGGGGATTATCTTTCGAATCATTCACAGTTTGTTAATATTGGTACAGTTCAGTCACATTTTTTGTTAATTCATTGTGGGGTTCCTCAGGGGGTCTATTTTGGGCTCCCTGCTGTTTTCGTTATTTGCAAGTCAGTTGCCACAGTTATGAAAACTGTTACTCCATTCTTTATGCTGATGATTCAATCCTTTTTTCCCCAGGCTAAGTCATTATCTGCATTATTGTCTGCCTTAAATCAAGATTTTGGATATGTATGTCACTGGTTTGTTACTAACTCCATGGTGTTAAATTAAAAAAAAAAATCTATGTTATTTGGTATACCATCTATACTCAAGGATAACCCAAGTCTGTTTTTACAGGACCATTCTGGTACCATGATAGAACAGGTTCATCAGTTCAAATATTTAGGGGTTTTGTTACAGTAGATCCTGGGCTAACTTTTTCTTTGCAGGCTAATTCTGTTAGTTATACCATTAATCAGAAACTTGGTTTGTTTTACAAATGTAAATCTTATTTTTCAGTTGAAACTAGGAAATCAATTGCAATAGGGTCACTTCTTCCACATTTCGATTGTTTCCAATCTTTATTTTAATTTAAGCACTAAAGAACTGAATACTTCATTTGTCACATATAACAATATTTATTGATTTGTTTTATCTGTTCCTTTTCAAACCCATCATTGCAATCTTTATAACCAACTAGGCTGGTTGTCACCTAGATCAAGTATATAATTTTTTTTAGGATGTGTTATCTTTAAATCTATTTTTAATTCATTGTTTCCTTCATCTGATTTGATTTCTGTTCATTCAGTTCCATCTAAGCTTAAGTCAGCCAATGGTGTTTTACTGAATGTTATTCCTTCAAAGCACAGGGCTGGTTCACATGCTTTATCTATTGCAGCTCTCACATATTGGAATTCTTTGCCTGTGTCAATTTGTCTGGCATCCTCTCGTTCATGTTTTAAGATAATGTTAAAACAATATTTATTACAAACATCTATGTGTAAATGTATTAGTTAATTATGTTTGTTGTTTAATTATTGGTTTTCTATCCTCGAGTTGGACCCGGAAAAAAGGCCTGGGTACAGTGTCCTTATCCAGTTAACAAATGAATAAATGAAAAAATTAAAAATAATAACCTCCCTTTAGCTGTGTCAGCTCACATATTCGTATGTATACAGATGATTCTATACTCTATGCCTTGAGTGCCTCAGCCTCTGCCCCAGAAACTTCGCTTCAGTGTGACTTCCAATCCTACCAACTTCAGGCCAATGCCAAGAAGGCAGTGTCCTTGAGCACAGGCACAAGCCATTACCTTACAAGGCTCCCCTTCCTCCTGGTGTTTTATTATGCAGATGTGGTCTAAGGTGTCACCGCATTTCTTATCTCACCAGACTTGACACTCTTTGCAAAACCTTCAGTCATTTTGTCTCTAATGCCCTCTCTTGTACCCATTACTACTCCCTCTTTACTAACCTCGCTATCCCAACTCCTGTTTCCCACTTCTTCATTCACTTTTTATCTTTCCTTTCTAAGTACTGGTTCTCATCTCTCACTTCTTAACTATCCTCTACCCTGTCAATTTGGCCTCCTAGTCACTTCACTCTAGGGACTCTTGCATCTTCTGTATTCCCTACTCCAGATCTGTTGCTGGACAATCCTCTTTCTCCTTTTGCTTTCTCTCCACCTGGAACAAGCCTTCCCTCCCACTTTGTCTGTCCACTTCCTATCATTTACTCCAGCATCAGCTCAAACTCCTTTTCACTCCCTCTTGCTTTTGCCTTGACATTGGCTAGCTTGTTCTATGTCCTCATTCTTTTCTTGTGATGTTTTGATGTCCCTCTGTGCATCTACACCAAATTTATACTTGTGGCCTGCAAACATACCCAAGTCTGGGTAATTTCTACATACTGTACTCTTCCTTCACTTTTTTCTGACTGCACTACAACAGTTGTACACATTATTGTATATACTGCCAGTACAACTTCACTGCATACATTACACAAACATTCACCACTGTATATTGTGCCATGGGGTGTACATAGGGTATCCAGTTGTCAATTTTGACAAAAAAAATCCCAGAAAAACACCATCAATGTTTTCTTGGGGTGGTGGGGTCTTTTGGTTAAAACCAACAAGCACTAGACACTCAGATACCTTTTTATTCACACTAGTAGCCCCACACACTGTAGCCCCGAATCCCCTTTTGACTAATCACTCTGCATTGCAATAGCCCCATACTGCTAATTGATCTCCCTAATCACTTTATAAATACTTGCTAATGTCTAATTCCAAAATTGTAGCCATTTGGTATTCTCCTACCTACCTGTGCCCCAATCTGATGGTCTCCTCCATGTCTCCCATTTGCAGTATGGAACTGGTGCTCATGTGTGTCCACTCTGCAGCTCAGGTTTAGGATAACCACCATTTAAGAAGCCTAAAGTGGGCCATTTCATACTGAAACATAATTTTTCTCGGGACACTATGTAACCTCGACCAGTGCAACAGGAACATGTGTTCTCTGTATCATTAGAATTAAGACTGAGGGCTTGATTCTCAAAGGGTGGCTGGCACAGCTTGAACCGATTGTCGGTGTGCCAGGGACCCTGCACCCAATTCTTATTGGGTAGGGTCCCAGTGACAAAGTCCTGCAGCTTGCAGCAAAGGTAGCTGTGCATCAAACAGACAGTGCACCTGAGAGGCTTGCCACAAGCTGAGGGCACGGTTGGGTGGATTTTATTGGAAAATATACAGCAGTTCCTGGTGGCTAGTGGGCTCTCCCAGCCCTGATCCCCTTTATATGACCAATAGGCATGTCCCTGGTGGTCTAGCAGACCCTCTCTCCCTATCCCCAATCTCCCCCTTATGTACACATATATCATTCCCTGGTGGTCTATAAGACCTCCTTCCTATCTCCAATCTGTCTGTATCATGTACCATATCATTTTGACTGGTGCTCTAGAAGACCCTCACTCCCCACCCCAGTGAGCAGTCCCCACCACCCAGCCCCCCGGCCCTTCCATGAGCCAGCAACTGTCACAGCACTCTGCTGTCCACAGCAGACAGCATGGCTTCATATGGGGCAGATCCTGCCAAACCAACCTGGTGGAGTTCTATGACTGGATAACTAGGCAACTGGACAGGGGCCATGCAGTGGATGTCCTGTTTCTGGACTTCAGTAAGGCATTCTACTCGGTGCCGCATGGAAGGCTGGGAAGTAAGTTAGAAGGCACAGGGGCGGGTGCAAAGCTGGTGAGATGGGTAGGGAACTGGCTTCAGGGAAGGCAACAGAGGGTGGTGGTGAGTGGGGAGCTCTCACACCCAAGGGTTGTGACGAGCGGTGTTCCACAGGGTTCGGTGTTGGGACCAGTGTTGTTTGGGATACTCATTGTAGACATAGCATTAGACACGAAGAGCAAGATCAGTCTGTTTGCTGATGATACCAAGGTAGGAGCGGTGGTGGATGACCTAGGGGGATGGCAGGGGTTGCAGGATGATCTGGCAAAGCTTGAAACCTGGTCAGACACCTGACAACTGGGGTTTAATGCCAAAAAGTGCAAGGTGCTGCATTTTGTGATAAAGAACCCAAGGAGGCGTTACCAGCTGGGGGGAGTGCAGCTAGCCCAGACAGAGGAGGAGGAGGAGAAGGATCTGGGGATGCTCATTACAGGGTCAATGGTCAACTCGGCACAATGTAGTAAGGCAGCTGCAAAGGCCAACAAAATGCTGGGTTGCATTGCAAGAGGTATATCTTCGAGGAGGGAGGCGGTGATTCTGCCACTGTATAGGTCATTAGTGAGACTGCACCTGAAGTACTGCGTGCAGTACTGGTGCTCGTATCTGAAGAGGGACATTAAGTTACTGGAGGGGGTGCAGCACAGGGCAACAAAGATGATCCAGGGGCTGGGGGACTTATCATATGAGAGGAGGCTGAGGGAGTTGAACATGTACTCGCTGGAGGAGAGGGGGACGGGGGGACATGATTGAAACCTTTAAGTACATGAAAGGAATAAACAAGACAGGTACAGAGGGGCTGTTCAAAGTAAGGGAAGGGAGGGACACCAGGAGCCATGATATGAGACTGGAGGGAGGAAAGCTCAGGAGAGAGATAAGGAGACACTTTTTTACGGAGAGGGTGGTGGCTGGTGGAATGCGTTACCTGCAGAGGTGGTATCTAGTAGAACAGTGGACTGCTTCAAAAGGGGATGGGACAGGACAAGGGGCAGGGTCAATGAAGGGGAAGGGTGGAAGGGAGGGGCCGCTGCAGAATAAGGGGTGCTAGCTACACATTCGAGCAGACTTGATAGACCTCTAGGCCTTTATCTGCTGGCAAATTTCATATGTTCGTATGGCTGGCCATTGACTGAGCTGTCAATGAGCATGTACTGTAACAGCTGATTGTACACTATGCACTAATTGACAGCTCAGTTGGCGGTGATGGTGAGGGAGCAGGGTGGTGGGGCACTGCCTGCTGGGTGGGGGTAGGAGTCCACTAGACCACCAGTGAAAGTTATATAGTACATTATATGGGCAGATTGGGGATAGGGAGGGTGTCCACGAGACCATTAGGGAGTGATATATGTGTATTTAAGGGGGGAGTTTGGGGATAGGGTGGGGGTCTGCTAGACCACCAGGGGACTGCAGTTTGACTGAGATGGCTATGTGGTAGTGGAAGGAGACAATGGCGATCACACTGCCACACTGGGATAATCTCTCCTAAGTAGCAGCTTTAGTTTATTTTGTATTAGTTTCGGTCCATTATTAGTGGTTGTAAGTTAGTATTGCATAAGTCCTTTTATAGTTTACTTTAGTTATTTTTAGTGGCAGTAAGATAGGAACCTGAAGTGAAGAAGCAAGTTTGAGAAGTGATTTCGGGTTAGAGAGGATAACTCATAGCTTTGGAAATGGAGTTCATGTTATGCTTTCATACGTTTTTCCATTTTTTCCAGCTCTGTTAATACAACCAGCTGGAGAATTATTTTTTAGATTATGTTTTGTTTCTCAACTGAGAAAAGTTGAGGTACCTGTCTTTTCCCGGTTTCGGGATCAGGGGAGCTATCGCAGATGATGATCAGAGGAAGATGGAAGAGTCCTGTTAGTGGCTGGGTTTTTTTTTTTTTTTTTAGTCTTTGGTAACTGAGTAAGACCCATTAGTCACAAGTGCCTGTTTTCAGGAGCGACCTGGGAGAACTGGGTGGTTAAATGACTTGCTCAGAGTCACACAGTATGCAAGTGGAGGCTGTGAGAATCAAACTCAGGTCTGGTCTTCTGTATGTAGCTTGTTCACACCTCATTCCTCTAACCTCTAGGCTATACTGCCAGCCCTGTCTGTTGTGTCCTGGAGAAGAGAAACTTCGGTGGAGAGGTTTGCGTAAGGCGGAACTGGGCAGGAGACATTTCGCCATTGGAATTGTCCAGGAACGTGATCAGTCCCTTGTCTGGAATGGACTGTAAGGAAGAGGAGGGCTCCACTTTTGTTGCCCAAGTGTCCGGGGCCCAAGGACTCGAGCGAGTAGAGGATCCTCTCGGCCCATTTTTGGAGAGTGGCTGCTTTGCTTGCACTCAGTCAGGTAGGGATGCTGGTGAGTGGTCTGCCAGAGGGCAGACAGAGAACTCCTGGCATTCCCTAAGCTGCGGGGGGGGGGGGAGGCTGGCTGGTGAGCTGACCTCCCCTGGAGCTGTGGCTAAAGGCTCGGTGATATAGGGGGAGGCTACCTTCTGGGTGGGTTTTGGGGGGGTTACCACTTTCTGCTCAGCCTGGGCTGGGGTGGGCTGATGTGGGATCTGGTGTCTCACTAGCAGCTATATTCTCCCGGTCTTGGATTCTGGATGCCCTCAGAATTTTGAAAGTGGGTTTTATGAAGGTTTTCCTTCTGAACTACGTTTTGGACTCCTGTGAAGATCTTTCCCCAGACTGTGAACTGATGAACCAGTCAGACGTTTCTCTATTGTTTTGAATTCCTGACAGTGACATTGTCTTGCATTTATATACTTTAAAGCGTTTTTGGCTCCCTGTGTTCTGGTGAGAGCTGACCACTGTGAGTCTTTTGGTTTGTCCTAAGAGGTGGGAGCTCTCTGGACCTTTCCTCCTGAAACTGAGAGACAATTGTGACTGCTCTCCTTTTTGGAGGACCTACATGCTGCTTTTAGTTCTGGTTTAATATTAATATCCGTTTTTAAACTGTGGGGTGGGGTTAGGATTTTGAAGGTGATTTATTGGGGATATGTGTGATTGGTGTGTATGGTGTGTATGGTTGTGGTGTGTATGAAGTATGAGTGAGTTTTTGTGTGATTTTTGTTATTTTGTAGTTTCGCTGAGGCGCGTGCTGTTTAAAGGTTGGTGGGATAGTCTTGTTTGAAATGTGTTCAGGCACTGGCCCTGCTAGACTCACCTATGCTGTCTCTCAGCTGCTCGACCTCCACCCTGTATCTGACCTCCCTGTTCCTCTGTCTGCAGCTAGACACTGCAGAGAGGTCGGAATAACTAGGTGGCAGTTGAGATGTTGCTGGTGGAGAGCTGCAGAAGATGAGATGGTGAGGGGTATTGACGTTGTAAGGTCCAGGAGATGCCCTGGGTTTAAACAGGGCCAAGGGAGATGCCTGATGTGTTTGATTCCTGTACCAAAGGGTACCACCAGACCAAGTGGGCAGGTAGCTATAGGACCAGCCATCTCCCCTAATCCTCTTCGGGCAGTGCTTTGCAAAGCCAGGTCAATTAGGAACAAGACTGCTATTTTTGCAGACTAGAGTTCCTCTGTCAACCTGGCTTGCATTACAGAGACTTGGCTGGGTGACGATGGTGGCCCAGGTTTAGCAGCCACCATCCCCACTGGGTACTCCGTGGTACACTACCCGAGGAAGGATCATGAGGCGGGGGTGTGGCCATCATTTTTAGAGCCAACCTGGGCTTCACAGTGCATTCAGTTAGTAACACCAGGTCTTTTGAGTGTGTCACCATTCATGGGGGTCCAGGTGCAGGTTGCAGGATTCTCCTCATTTACCGCCTGCCTGGGCTGGGGGAGAATTCCTGCAGGAGGTAGTAGACTTCATCATCGACCGGGTGTTGGAGTCCCCCAGGTGTTTAATCCTGGGAGATTTCAGCTCCTGGGTCGATGACGAATCCTCATGTTTCGGTTACAACCTCCTCCAGTTAATGTCTTCACTGGGCCTAACACAAGCGGTTGTTTCTGCGACCCACCAGCACAGGCACACACTTGATCTGATGTTTCAACTGAGTCTTGGGGTTGATAACCTCTGGATTGATCAGGTTTTTGGTCCACTCACTGCACTGTGGAGTTCACATTTGGGCCCCCCTCAATAGTCTGTCCCTGTGGAGATGGTCAACTATTGCCCTTTAAGGGGGCTAGACCCAGAAGGACTTATGGCGATAGCTGACCTATCTAGAGTTGAGGCGGTTTGTGCAACTGGCGCTGGGGAGACAGTGGCCGCCTATAATAAGGTGGTGTCTGAAGCTCTGGATGCCATACACCAGTTTGTATATGACCCTGATCTTCTCACTTGAGATCCCAGTGGTTTGATGGGGATCTCAAGGCGATGAAGATCAAGGGTCAGAAGTTGGAGTATTGCTAGTGGAAGTCCCAGCTAGATGCTGACAAACTGGTCCTGCTCACTCACTATCGTGAGTACTAGGAGGCAATCTCCCATAAGAAGGCAGAGTTCCTGTCCAGGGGAGGTTGTGGCAGGGAGAAACAGACCCGCTCAGCTTTTTCGGACTGTGGACAGGCTTCTTCATCCGGCTTGTCTTCAGCCAAAAAAAAGCCTTTTTATCAACCTTGTGTGAGGAGTTTGCTCTGTTCTTCTCTGACAGGGTGTCGGCTACCCAGTTGGGGAATCCGTCAGGTAGGCATCTGCCTCGCAGTTGCCGGTCTGCTGGGAGCAGAGGAACTCTGCCTGTTTGAGAAGAGTTTAGGCCAGTGGCAGTGTCTGAGGTGGCTCAGGTGATCTTAGAGCTGAAGCATACATCTTGTGAACTGGACCCAGCCCCCGACGAGTTTCTTGATGGGATGCGCCAAGGCTGTTGGCCCAGTGTTTGCTGGGATAGCCAGGTGTTCGATGGTGGAGAGGGTGTTCCCAACTCCTCTGAAAGAGGCGCTGGTGAGACCCCTCCTGAAGAAACTTTCCCTTGACCCAGACATCCTAGTGAATTACTGTCCTATCTCCAACCTGCCTTTTTTGAGCAAGGTTGTTGAGAAACTGGTAGCACAGCAGCTCGAGTATCAGCTTGTGTCCTTCAACATCTATGATACATTTCAGTTGGGGTTTTGGGCTAGGCACAGCACAGAAACCACACTAGTCAGGGTGCATAATGACTTACTCAGAGCTAGAGATAGAGGAGACAGGTCAGTTCTTGTACTCCTCGATCTCTCTTCAGCTTCTGACATCTTGGACAACATTGTGCTTCTCGATCGTCTCAGTGAATTTTGTGGGATCACCAATGTTGCCATCAGATGGTTTGAGTCTCATCTCTCAGACAGGGTGCAGCAGGTAGTGATGGAGAATTTCTCATCCTCTCCAATGCCTCTGTCTTCTGGAGTTCCACAGGGCTCAATCTTGTCGCTGATGCTGTTCACGGTGTATATGCTGCCCCTGGGTGAGATCATTCGACAGTACAGCATGGAGTTTCACTGTTATGCAGATGACACCCAGCTGTATCTGTCATTTGCCCCCAGGACATCTGGTGTGGTTGACGTGCTTAACACTTGTCTGGCTAAAATCAATGACTGGATGGCTTCCAGCTGGCTATGACTCAAGCTAGACAAGACAGAGGTGCTAGTGGTTGAGCCAGGTAGTTGGCATAATGGGTTGCTACCTGGAGGTGACACTGGTCTTTTTGTAGCGTCTGCTCCATTGGTTGCTTCCCTGAAGGTGCAAAATCTAGGTGTGATCCTGAACAGCAGACTGACTTTTGAAGATCAGGAGTCATATGTTGTGAAGAGGGGTTTTTACCACTTATGGAACATCACAAGGATCAAGCCCCTTGTTCTGCCTGAAGATCTGCCGACCCTAGTACATGTCTTTGTGCCCTCCACACTCGACTACTGTAATGCTCTTTACTTCAACTGGTGCAGAATGCCGTGGCCCGGTTACTGGCGGGACTATCTCAGTCCTGCCATGTGACGCCGGTCCTGCGTGTTCTGCACTGGCTGCCGGTCAGGTGGTGGGTCCTTTTCAAGGTGGGCTTACTCACCTAAAAGGTCCTATATGGGCTGGGTCCAAGCTACCTCTCTGAGCTCCTGTCACCTGCGATCTCTGCCCACTCCCTCTACTTCGAGGGGCCTCCTGGATGTTCCCAGGGTTCAGCTTAAGACCTCTGGTAACTAAGTATTTAGTGTCGCTGGGCCAACGCTGTGGAACACACTTCCAGCTGCAGTCCGGGAGGCTCCCTTGATTGGTGTCTTTAAGCAGAGGCTTAAGGCCCATCTTTTCTGCCAGACTTTTGGGGATTAAGCTATCTCCCCTGTTCTACCCTCAGCTATCTTATATTTTATATTTATGCTTTTAAGAATGTTGTTCTAAAGATTTTGCTACTGTACAAACATTTTCTGTATTTTGTTTTCATTGTGTTCAGTGCCCAGAGCCTCTGGGACTGGGCGCCTTAGAAATAAAGTTGCCATCACGCCAGTGACCTGTGTTCGGGAATGGACACGGATCACCGGGGGTCAGCAGGGGAAGAGAAGGATCGAGCAACTGGAGGACTGCTCTGCTTCTCCTGGGAAGGCTAGGGAGCTGGTCCCGGTGTCGCTCGCCCCCTAGTGGAGGCTGGGGGACATGGCACCGTGCTGGAACATGGGTGGAGCTGGGGTGGATACTTGCCTTGGCATCAGCGTCATTGCACACTCCCAGCTCCAAGGGGACTCCATTGGAAAAATGCTGCTGGCCCCTGTGTATGAGCCAGAGCTCAGTGCCCAACCCCCCCAGCCACCTTCAGTTCCACTTTGGCGGCCCCACTCGGGGGGGGAGGTTATCCCTGGGTGAGGGTATGGGTCGCCGAACCCAGGGTGAGCCTGTTCATGGGGCTACGGGTGCTGGCAGGAAAAAAAGCATAGTATGATAAAAAAAAAAAGAAATAAAGTTGCCTTGCCTTGCCTATATTTAATGGGGGAGCTGAGCATAGGGAGGGGGTCCACTGCTCATGTTCCCTCCCACCCAGGGTGGGCTCTGCAGGTGGCACAAGGATCTCAACCCTCCCAGAGGACACACTTCTAAGTACCCTTAGACCAGGCCTGGTTGGTCTAACAGTATTTGGAAATTTGTCCTCTGGGAGGGTTTTGGGAATCCTGAATTAGGGGATATGGCAGGTTATGTCTGCCACAAGCCCCATAGTTCCATGTCACAGCCCATTTTGTGCCACAAGGATGGCTCAAGCCCCCCTTTGGCACACACAGCCTGTGTTTTATGCAGGCTGATTTTGAAAATGGCTCTGGGTACATCTTTTGGTGCAAGTCGCACCCTGTGCCATTCCTTGTTGCACAAGCCCCCTGCGCAATTCAGAGAGGCTTTAAGAATCCGGCCTGAAGTGTTGTGGTTTTTCAGTTGTTTCTATTGTTTCTTAACATTTTATAAAATGGGTCTGAAGATTGCTGTGTCTTATTTGGCTGAGAGGTGCCTCTGGCTGTGTCCTTATCAGGGCATATTATGCCAACTGGCACCTCTTCAGCCAGTCAGGACTAACAATGGCAGATATCATTGTGCAAAAGCTGACTGTAGTGGTCAAGCTGTAATCCACTGTAGGGGCTGCACTGGACTCCCACCCCGAGCTCTGTCCAGTACCCGGTCAGAAGAGCGCTACCAGTATAGTGCAGCAATTCACAGTGCTAGTCTGGTAAGCGCTACCGTGGACAGTGAGGGGGGATTTACAGTGCTTGCTGAAAGTGCTCCCCTGGTCACTCTCTGTGGTGCTGAAGACTGACAAGAGCACCAGAGGTCAGGAGGCTGGCTGAGCTGCTTCTGTGGTGTGGAGGGCTGGGGCATCAAGCAGCTTGGCCAATGCCACTGGCAACCAGGGTTCTAATACTGGTCTCCAACTTGTTTTACTGCAATCAGGACTTACACTTATTTATGTGGGGCCATGGAAACAGTATTCCACAGCCCCACAATTTTTAACTTTCCCTGTGATCTGCTCCCCCTGGAGTTGGAATCCTTTTGTCCAGGGGATGTGGAGGGCTAGGCCCCCTGCAAAAGAAAAATCAGAGCCATTTTTACCACGCGTTCCTAACCAACGCTATTCTTGTTGGCACTCTTTGAACCCAGTGCCGCTATGTCCTGTACTGGCCAACCTACAGGATCCCCCCATAACAGTAATCAAATTAAATTAAGTAAAAAGTATGACCTGTGCTGCCTCCATTAGAAAAAGCAGTTCATTCATGAGATCCACTTCAGAAGAGCCACCAGAGATCAACAGAGCATTCGTGTGTGCTGCCAACAAAACGACTTTGAAATCAAAGCCAAAACCAGTGCCTCTACCAGCATTGCTGGCATTACTATCAAAATTATTTACAACTACCACCATCAGCACAGACATTAAACTCAAATTGGGACAAGCTTGAAAGCAGCGTGTCACAGAAAACCGTGCTGTTCTACTTCCTTAATGTAAAGCATTACAAACAAGTAGTTATGGAGGCTAGTAAAGAACACGCTCACTCCCGGCTCACCCCACTGACACAGCGAAACTGGTCCTTCTCTCAGCTCAGTGTGCCCTGTCAGTCAGGAGAAAAAAAAAATCAAAATCTTGTCCAATGAGTATCTCTGTTGGTGGAGGGGGGACTGAGGACACAACCACAATTGCCGATATTGTTGCTCCCGTTCTCTCTAACAGAAACTGAGATGGCAGTCACTCCTCAGGCAAACGGACAAAGTAAAAAACATGAAGAGAAAAAAATTCAAAATAAGCATATTGTGGAAGATTTTGAGTGTTCATGTGGGTGGGTGGGTGTGCAGTGTAGAGACAGACAGACAGAAACGCCCAAGAACTCCATTCCAGCACAATAACAAGGTCTATTTTTTCTACTTTATACTAGTGTGATAATACTTTTTGCTCTTTTTATGTACACTTTATCTGTGCATTTTTTAATTAATTTCTTTACTGGGGGACCCATTTTATAAGCGGAATAAGACACTCCAAGGTGTGGTTTATGACCTGATAAGAGCACTTCCCAGGTGCTAAAGGCACTCGGCACAAGTGCCTCATGCCTCATTACGCACCTGAGGCATGCTCTTATCAGGCCATAAATCACACCTCATCGTGTCCTATTCCTTACTTAAGGTATTTTAATTAAGGTATTATAGTTTTCTGCAACATTAAGTGGAAAGCTAGAAAATATTTTTTCTATTATAAGGTCTGGACATGTAGTATTTTTCGTGGGTTTTTTTGCCCTGATAATGACTGTCCTGTGAAAATCAGGACAGCTTATAACCCACTCGGGTCTGGCGCCATCAAAGCTGCTCATGTGTGTCTCCACTCTGCTCAGCAGCTGAGTTGTTTAGACACTCAGCCTGAAAGTGAGAGAATGTGATACTTATTTTAACTTTTTGATAATCAGGTAAGCTATGGGCCTATTTACAGGTGTGACCCAGAGGGTTACAGGATGCAAAACTCAAAATAAGCATACAACACATATCTCTTCATCAGCAAGAAATTAATGGACAAGATATATATAAACCATTGTTTTAAACTAAAACATAAATGAAAAAGAAAAACCATATATGTATATGTACCTAACTCAGTAATAAAGCACATAGATATAATCACAATAAAATATATATATCGATAAGCCATATAATACTATCAAAATCCATACAAAAAAATCCCCATAATACTGCACTTCAAATGCTATAATACCACAGCTAGATTCTCATAATACTGTCATTCAGATCTCATAATATTATTGTTCTGATATCTGAAAGATAATATTGCAAGACAGATCCAGGTCTGTGGTAGTGCTCACTGTGAGACGGATTTTCTTTAACCCACTTTTAAAGCACTGTGCCTGCCATACTGCCAGATAATGACCCCGCCTTAGAAATAATTATTTTTTAGTTATGTAGATCTGAATTTTAAATCCTCTCCCCAGTGCCTCACCTGAAGCCACATATCCTAAGTGGCAAAGTGGTAACCATCGTCTCCTCTTCACTGCAGCGCCTGCCTGCCAGAAGATCCAAACGCTGACTCTTTCGGTAAGATGCATACAAGGGTGTAATTGATATTTAACTCTGCAACCCCAACAAAATGGAATATATTTTTGTTCTTCTTATGAACTTCAGTTTAAAGAAACAAACTAAGCTATACCAGTAGATCATGAACAGAGCTCCTTCTTGAGCTCTTCTGTACACAGGTTGCCATTTTCTGCAGATAAGTATTCTAAAACACACCATAACAACCAGTAGTAATGAATGTCTGGAGCTACAGAGGCATCTGGATGTTGCAGTGTCCATAGGAAATGCCTGGCAACCAGGAAATAAAAAGCTCCAGTTGCACACACATTTCACCACCTACAATTCACATTTGCAGCACATTTTTCGGAATACTTGCACCTCCTTGGATTGATATAGTACATTCAATGGGCTGCAAAACCAGAGTAGTGTTATGCTTGTGCAACTGTGATAAGTGTTTGGTCATTCCCACTCTCTGTTACATGGGGAATTATCACCCTGTAGGGGTACCGAAGGCAAGGAACCCTCGAAGAGGGTTCCACCCCTAGAATTACGGTGGAAAAGATTCCCTTGGCTAAAGGTACCTTAGGAAGAGCTCCCAGGGAGAGAGGTGCACCACTGGAGGAGGAGGGGAGGATGGTGGGCAAAGAAAAAGTGTTTCAGAGGATGCTGAAAGGAGCTACTTATATAGCTCAAGAAGGGAGTGTGGCTTGTTGCTCCCCCATTGAATCGCAGGCATAGCATTTAAATTCAGTGGGCTATGCAACCAGATTAGTGTTATGCTTGTGCAACCGTGTAACTGTTTGGCCATTTGCACTCTCTGTTCCACAGGGAATTACTACCCAGTAGGGGTATGGAAGGCAAGAAACCCTCAGAAAGGATTCCACCCCTAGAGGTGCCATGGGAAAGATTCCCTTGGCTAAAGGTACCTTAGGAAGGAGCCCCAAAAAGAACATGATGTAGTAAACATTGACTGTGGGATTGAAAATCTGATTGACAGCAACAAGACAGCTTAATGAAACACAAATGAGATGCACAGGTTGTCAGGATTGCACTGTAGAATAATTTACACTGATGAGATCAGGGGGCTTCCTAAGGAGAAAGGGAACAGTGAGAAGGGCCACCATCTATCTCCATCCAACAGTAGAAACCTATCTAAGGAAACTAGGGAATATACTGTAAATAACTAACTACATATCATGACCCTTGGCACAGAGGCAAGCAAAAAAAAAACCTTTTAAAAGGAGGAAACCTCTGGGGATCCAAGCTCTAGACTTCCTTCTCTCCAGGCTAGGGATAGTTTATTTAGCGATGACTTTGCTGCTGCAATTTAGAAACCCAATCAAAGGGGAGAAAATATTCCAATCTGGTGGAAAGCACTCATGATCCCTCTAATGGGAACGCTGTGAAGGGTTGTGAGAGGCCTATGAAACTACGGGTACTCTAAGTGAGAGTGGGCCCCCAAGGTGGAAGGAGGAGAGCAACTACCACTATGGCACTCACTTGGCCTACCAACTAACACAAACCTGGTAAACCAGAGGTGGTTGTAGGGAATAGCTTTTGAGGGTGCCACAGCAAAGCCATAGCCAAAGAAGCCCTCTTGGGCTGGAAGGGCCCCACCCTTGTGTGATAGGGACAGTGACAGTTGAATTTGATTATCTCTTTTATTTATGTATTTCCCTGTGTTTGTTTCGTGGTATGGATGAGCAGTCTATGTCTAAAGTTTGTTCTCCTATTCTGTGCCGTCGCTGTGTGTCAGGATAGCGTGGTGTAGCCTGGCCACCTATGCTACGCTATTCAATTAATAATTCCCCCCCCCTTTAAAATTATGTTCCAGTGAAATAAAAAAAGAAACGGGCCTCTGTCTTTGCCTGAAGTAAAAATGAGCATTACAAGCGGAAATTAAACGAAGAAAATAATTAGTGTCTCGAAATTAGATGGACTTTCATTTTTAATCTGTCAGTCTGCCGCTTCCCCTTTTCTTGAATTCTGTGTTAATTTTGTCCCAAATAGTATCAGTTTCAGAAGTATAAAGGAGTCGCTAGGTTTCAGGTTATTTGGTAACACCCTTCCCTTGAGAATCGTTGTCTTTCCCGCGGAAAAGTCCGCTATGTAAGCTTTTTTTTTATGGATTGTGCAATAAGACCGCACAGTAGCGATATGCCCAGCAAGCAACCGCTTAGTGAAAGGACACGGTAGTTGGTTGGCTTACCTATTTTGTTTTTCATTTTGGGGTTCATTTCGTCTGGATAAGGTGGTATTTTGGTGCTCGAAATGGTCCTTCCTCGGCCATGATCCGGATTCCATTTCTCCTTTGGGCTATAGGAACCGGGAGGCCGTTTTTCCTTCGTTTTATTCAGTGATGTCCAGGGGAGGGCTTTCTCAATCACTTAAACTCTGTAAATTAAACTTATAATTCATACTACAAGGGTTAGATAGGTTTATTATAAAGGGGGAAATACTGTTATAATTTTCTTTTATTTTTTTATGTTAGAAAAATGCACCTTTTTATATTCAAATGCTGGGTTTGCTGATTGTCAGATGAATTGACCAACCAGATTGTTGCTGGGTCTTTAAATGTAAGGTTAGGACTGAAATGGATCAGATCGATCCTGGGTGTTGTACCTGTAACACCTTCCTGGGCAGTTGTGCTACTCCTGCAAAACTAAAGACTGGAAATCATGGACTGAAATGCTGTTTGTCATCCTTTTTATTTTGTATTATTTTCGAAAGTTCGCTTTTGTTTTCTGTCTTATCCTTGGATGTTATTTGGAATTCTGCCAATAAAAGGCTATGGACTTCAGCTTTATTATGGACTCCTGTTGAATGTTGTTGCCAGATGCTCAGCCTCCCACACCTTGGCAGCTGAAGTCTTAAATTCTGCATCAAGAGGTGCACCATGTGAAACTGCATGCTAAAGCACTGCCCAAAGTGAGGACATCCCTACTATGGGCCAGATTAGAAGGACCCCACCCCAAGGTTCACATGCACAAGATAAGGACTTCATGAGTGCAGAGCGAGACCATCAGCTTACAGTTTGAGCCCTGAGCCAGAAAGGGTACTGGACATGAGTGGCATGCCTCCGATTTATGAATGAGAGCATGAATCAACTGTGAGTGCTCGATGGGAGGAGGCTTGAAAGGTTGCAAGCACACTCTGCAACCACGAGACTGAAAGGTTGCAAAAGAACTCTGCAACCACGATATTTAAAAGGTTGCTTACAAACTCTGCAACCACGAGAACTACCAGGTGGCCTGGGTGAGGCAGGAGGCTGGACTGTGAGCCAGTGTTTGGTGTTTTAATAGTAGTAGTAGTAACCAGTGGAAAACAAACCAACCAGTTCCATTATGGAGAAAAACTGATGGTGACACAGAAGGAAGGTAGCTATGTAGGCGGGGAGAGGATGTGATGCCAGTGGTTGAATCAATGAGATTAGCATAAATGAATCAATGAGGTAGCAGGTAGGAGAGGTTTAGCAGGATTTGCAACAGCATTTGTGAGAGCAATAAGATGGGAAGCAGTATAGGTAGCATGATGCACTGCACATGAGATAGCTGAATTACATATCTGCTTGGCCAGCCAGTTCCATGAAGGAGCAAATGACAGTTACAGAAAGCATTTGATGCTACAGTTTCAGCATAAATAGTGAGTTGGAATGACTGCATGAATAGTGAATTGATATGAGTGGCAGGAATTCCTTAAATGCCATTAGGGCAGTGATAGGTTAATCCAGTCAGGAACAAGCAGAGCAGTAATGAAATGCATTAACTTCTGAAGGCCATGTAGGCCGTGAGGTTAATGAGTCAGGCATGGCATGGGTAACTGAAGGCCCTGTAGGCCGTGAGGTTAATGAGTCAGGCATGGCATGGGTAACTGAAGGCCATGTAGGCTGTGAGGTTAATGAGTCAGGCATGGCATGGGTAACTGAAGGACATGTAGGCCGTGAGGTTAATGAGTCAGGCATGGCATGGGTAACTGAAGGACATGTAGGCCGTGAGGTTAATGAGTCAGGCATGGCATGGGTAACTGAAGGACATGTAGGCCGTGAGGTTAATGAGTCAGGCATGGCATGGGTAACTGAAGGACATGTAGGCCGTGAGGTTAATGAGTCAGGCATGGCATGGGTAACTGAAGGACATGTAGGCCGTGAGGTTAATGAGTCAGGCTTGGCATGGATAACTGAAGGACATGTAGGCCGTGAGGTTAATGAGTCAGGCTTGGCATGGATAACTGAAGGACATGTAGGACGTGAGGTTAATGAGTCAGGCTTGGCATGGATAACTGAAGGACATGTAGGACGTGAGGTTAATGAGTCAGGCTTGGCATGGATAACTGAAGGACATGTAGGACGTGAGGTTAATGAGTTAGGCATGGCATGGATAACTGAAGGGCATGGGTAACTGAAGGCCATGTAGGCCGTGAGGTTAATGAGTCAGGCATGGCATGGGTAACTGAAGGCCATGTAGGCCGTGAGGTTAATGAGTCAGGCTTGGCATGGGTAACTGAAGGCCATGTAGGCCGTGAGGTTAATGAGTCAGGCATGGCATGGATAACTGAAGGCCATGTAGGCCGTGAGGTTAATGAGCCAGGCATGGCATGGATAACTGAAGTCCATGTAGGCCGTGAGGTTAATGAGTCAGGCATGGCATGGATAACTAAAGTCCATGTAGGCCGTGAGGTTAATGAGTTAGGCATGGCATTGATAACTGAAGGCCATGTAGGCTGTGAGGTTAATGAGTCAGGCATGGCATGGATAACTGAAGGCCATGTAGGACGTGAGGTTAATGAGTTAGGCATGGCATGGATAACTGAAGGGCATGGGTAACTGAAGGCCATGTAGGCCGTGAGGTTAATGAGTCAGGCATGGCATGGGTAACTGAAGGCCATGTAGGCCATGAGGTTAATGAGTCAGGCTTGGCATGGGTAACTGAAGGCCATGTAGGCCATGAGGTTAATGAGTCAGGCATGGCATGGATAACTCAAGTCAATATAGGCAAGAAGCAGCAAAGGAACAGGAGTCATCTAACTTACTTAAAGCATGCTCCTGCTACCCGGGTCATGATGCACACTGAGACACCACAGTCCTTCACCATAGGAATAACGGTGAGCCTGGAGCATTGCACCATGAAAACCAGGCAGACATGAAATAGCAGAAAGTGCCAGTACAGCAATGCAGCATTTGTTCTAGTGGAGATAGCACTGAGTAAATCATGAGCAGAGCTGTATACATGGAGTAGCTGCTAGGTGAGCTGCAGAGCCAGAACCAGGTGCAATCAATTAATAGCAGCAACTGCAGTGTGAGCTGAAACGTGTAATAACAATTGTTGGAAAGCAGAGGTTGAGTAGGAGCCTGGAGGAAAGGCACAGGTAACACAGTACAAACAGAAGGCAACAAGATGATAGGAAAACTAGAAAACCCCAAAAAAGACAACACAAAATAATTACACAAACAGCAGAACAAAAAAAAAAAGCACACAGCAGCAGCCGGAGGCAAAATAATGCAAACCAAAAACAGAAGACCAGCACAAAACAAGCAGAGCCCAAAGCACAGCCCCGGGGGCAAACCCCAGCAGTCCCTAAGGGAGAAGACAGCCCAACAGAGCCTCTGCCTGGCAAAGAAAAAGTGCTTCAGAAGAAGGCTGAAAGGAACTGCTTATATAGCTCAGAAAGGGAGTGTGGCTGATTGCTCCCTCATTGAACCACAGGCATAGCCTTTCAAAAAAATGAATGATAGGGGACTGTGATTACTTGGTTGTATTATCATCTCGAGGTTCTGGAGACATGTTGGAACCTTTCAAGCCTCACTCTTGAGGTTCACACATCCCCAGAACCCCCCAGTGGTATTATAGCCTTATAATAACTGGCCAGCAATTTGTTCCATAGGCTTAATCAGTTATAATTTGCCATTATAACCCACCGGTTATAATGGCAAACATTTGCCACAACAGTCAGATATGAGGGTTTCCTGGTTGGCTCTCCACTTTTAATGGGTGGGCTAAACATTGTGAAAAATATGGGGCTCCTCATCACACTTACAGAGGAGCTGCCACACCGGGAGTCGTCATCTTGTCTTTTATTTTAAAAAAAATTTATCTAGTTGATCCTGCTGTCCACAACCCGCACCGCTGAACAATTCCCCAGAAATGGCTCCAAAGCTCTTCTCTACCAAGAAATGGCTCAGATGCACTTCGCCACCCAGGAAGAGCTCCGAAGTGCTTCTCAGAGGTCAGCACCAGTCCAACGGTCTGAAACTCCAAAGTAATCAAAGTAAAAAGAAACGGCTGTTAAAAAAAAAAAGACTCCTCATGAAGAAACTCTCTTTTCTCACTAAGAGTGTGTGTGTGTGTGTGTGTGTGTCTGTGTCTGTAACAGTCAGCAACACAATCCCTTAGGCAAAACATTGCTGACCAGCAATTATAAATAATAAAAGATGAGGAAGTGTGTTTAATGAGCAATTAATGGTAACCCTCAGTGTGGGATGCTTTAATAAACCCCTCTGACTCTGCCCTTGGGGTTTATGTAGCATCACACACCTCGGGCAACCATTAATTTCTCATTAAGCATACTTCCCCATCCATTATTGTATATGTAATACACAGTCCCTATCTATTATTCTAGTTATCACAAAGCATATATATTCTCACAATATACTGCTCTCCTGTTCTTCATTCTCCTCCAGTCACCTAACCTCCAGAACCACTTTACTGTGGCCCTAATAGCCTCACTGGTTACCTGGCCACAAACTGGCAGCACTCACTAGAGTGAGAGTGGGTGAACATCCTGGAGAGAAAAGGAGAGAGCAAGAGCATCGCTAAGAGAGCAAGCGTGTAAGCGAGAGCATCCTAAAAGAAAGAGCCTGAGAAAAGTGAGTTTAATTCTTCTTGAGAACATTCCTCAAGACAGCCAAATGCTGATTAAGTGAAATAAAGGGAAATAATAAGTTCAGTAAGGGGGTCAAATACAATATGGTGGACAGAAGTAGACTAGCAGCCAAAGTCAGTCGCAAACAGTCTAACTGCAGTCTGTGCTCAGTACTGCTTTTACTCAGAACAGCTGCTGTAAGCAAAATGGGCAAACAGAAAGAGACAGAGCAAAAGCTGATAAAATGTCCTGTAGAATAAAAATAATAGAGGAGCATGCCAATGAGAACAAAGATTTTATTGTGGACGAAATACACTGGAAAATGCACTTCATTTGCAAACTCTATCATATTTCTATATCAGTGATTCCCAGAAACACTGCCAGCAGAATCACCCAGCATGTGGGAACCAAGCCTCAAATAAAACTAAATGAAACTTTAATAGAAGTAGAAGGTGGCTCACTTCCGATGTCACTGGCTGCTACAATGGCATGCTTTAAAAAGAAGCAGGAAGAGGGGCAAGATGTAATACAATAATTTACTTGTGTCATCGTTCAGTCTGGTGTTAGTTGAAATCAAGCAGATAGTCCTGTTGGTGACCTTTACTGCAGCTGTGCCCCTGCAGCCAGAACACTACCAAAATCAACCCAGAATGATGAAATATCTCTCTCGGGGTGTGTCAGTGATATACGTCACATTGTTGAATTGCTGCAGGGATTGGACCTTTCATTTACTATTGATGAAACACCACAGATACACAAGGATCCAGCTGTGGCTGTGCTGGTTACATTTGCTGATAAAGCTTGGAGGCCACACCTTCACAAGGACATTAACCAAATTGAGGCAGTCCAGAGAAGGGCAACCAAAATGGTGCAGGGACTGCATCAGAAGACATATGAGGACAGATTAACGGAGCTCAATATGTATACCCTTGAGCAAAGGAGGGAGAGAGGTGATATGATCGAGACATTTAAACACCTTAAGGGCATAAACAAGGTGAAAGAGTCTAACATGTTTAAATATAAGAAAAATAGCAGGACAAGAGGACACAGCATGAGATTAGAGGGAGGCCGATTAAGGGGAATGTGAGGAAATTCTTTCACAGAAAGGGTGGTAGATGCATGGAATGGCTTACCACAAGAAGTGGTGGCTATGAATACAGTGCAGGGCTTCAAACAGGCATGGGATAGGCATAAGGGAGCAATACAAATGACTATGAATAGATAGGTCACTGACAGAGCAAAGGCCGATGGCACATTTATAAGGTAGAAAAAGAAATGGGCAGACTGGATGGGCCTTGCAGTCCTTATCTGCCGTCAACTTCTATGTTTCTATGTAAAGCTAATTATCATACCGGTAATTATCGTCTGTTAAGTCTCACCTCCATAGTGTGCAAACTCATGGAAATTATACTAAAGGAGAGACTGGTGTCATACCTGGAGGACAATGGCCTCCAGGATGTGAGTCAGCATGGGTTCATTTCAGAGAAGTCTTGTCAAACCAACCTGATACAATATTATGACTGGGTGACAGGTGAGCTGAATAAGGGTCATGCAGTGGATGTTCTTTACTTGGACTTCAGCACTGCCTTTGATTCAGTGCCTCATGGGCAGCTTGGGGGGAAGCTAACTGGTATAGGGGTAGGAGCAAAAATTACGAACTGGAATACAAGCTGGCTGAGTGGGAGGCTGCAGCTGGTGGTGGTGGGGGGGGAGCTGTCAACTCTGAAGCCAGTGACAAGTGGGCTACCACAGAGCTCTGTGCTCAGATCATTATTATTTGGGATCTTCATATCAGACATTGTGCATGAGGAGGTGAGCAAGGTAAGTCTGTTTGCAGAAAACACCAAAATGGGAGCAGTGGTGGATGGAGGGGAGGGATGGAAGCAGCTGCAAGGGGACCTAAGCAAGCTAGAGGAGTGGCCACAGAGATGACAGCTGGGGTTCCATGCAAAAAAAGTGTAAGGTTATGCACTTTGAGGTGAAGAACCCAAGGAGAGAATACTGGCTGTGGCAGAGGGTTAAGCTTGGGATCACTGAGGAAAAATAGGATCTAGGGTTAATGGTAACAGGGACCATGAACAACACTGCCCACTGCAGGAGAGCAGCTGTAAAAGTGAACAAAATGCTGGGGTGCATAGTGAGGGGGGTTTCGTCCAGGCGAAGAGAGGTAATCTTGCCCCTCCACAGGTCACTGGTAAGGCCACACTTGGAGTATTGTGTACAGTTTTGGAGGCCATACCTGAAGAGTGATATCAGGCTACTGGAGGGGGTGCAGAGGAGGGCAACGGAGATGATATGTGGAATGGAGGGGAAAGACTATGAGTGCAGGCTAGGAGACCAGAATATGTACACCGTGGGGGGATAGAAGGGACAGGGGGGACATGATAGAGACATTCAAGTATCTGAGGGGAATCAATAAGGATGGGGCAGATAGGGTCTTTAAGCTAAGGAGGGAGAGAGACACCAGGGGGTATGGGCTATGAATAGAGGGGGAAGATTTTGGAGGGAAATGAGGAGACACTATTTCACGAAAAGGGTGCTAGCAAAATGGAAGACACTACTAGAATGGGTGGTATCATGTAAATCTGTGAACAGCTTTAAAAGGGCATGGGACAAGCAACAGGGGAGATTGAGGGTAGGCAAGTGGGGGCAGCAGTGGGATGACAAAGGGGAGGGTTTGTAGCAGCTGCAAACTAGGGGTGCTAGCTGCACACTCAAGCAGACTTAGATAGACCAGGTGGCCTGTTTCTGCTGGCACATTCATGTGTTCGTATGTTTGTAATGGGTTGTGAGATGAACAATCATGGCAGATATGGAGGCTGTTGAATATTGCCATGCAGTCCCTATCCCAGCAGTACTATAGAAAGTGGATGCTAACTGTCCCAGAAATCTGGAAAATATGGTTTCTATTTGCAGTGACTCAGACAGCTATATGAAAAAAACGCCTGTGAAGATTTACAAAAAGCAAAACCTGAATTTAAAGCATTTCCAATTTTGACCCCTGGAACTTGTTAGATAGTGCTGCGAAAGCAGCAATGAAATCCTCTAATTTGATTAAAAACATTCCTGATTTTATCATTCACTCTGGGGCATTATTCTAATCTGGCCATGACCTACAAAGAAAGTACAGTGCTGTGTCTTCCAGACAACCAACAGTAACTTAGAGCAGGTGCTTTTCAGTTATTCAAGCAGTAAATGCACTTCTGGCAGCATGGAGACCATTCACAAGCTTCTTACTAACTGACAAAGCAACTAGAAAGCAATGTGAAGATTTAAAAGGCATATTGACACTGACAAAGAAAAATACTGTGTATTGTGCCATGGCAGTTCTTACTGAGCATACAAGTCCAGTTGTTGAAATCATGAAAAGAGACTTGAATCAGAGGAGATACTCATACACCATGTTTTTAATATCTTGAGCATTAAAACCAGACTTCTATCTGAGAGCAAGCTTGGTGAAAATGTTATTAACT
The DNA here is from genome assembly GCA_016271365.2 of Neoceratodus forsteri. Classification (NCBI taxonomy): domain Eukaryota; kingdom Metazoa; phylum Chordata; order Ceratodontiformes; family Ceratodontidae; genus Neoceratodus; species Neoceratodus forsteri. Next base: position 1,273,893,562 of record CM057453.1, read on the forward strand.
TTGGACTGGCTACATGTGCACTTTTGGTTTGTCTTCCATTTTGTGGCAATTCAACAGGGAGCGACCCTGAATTAGTACTCACGACCTCCAAATAAGATAGGGTCCTTCAATGTCAGCAGGGCTCACTTGAGGTACACAAACCTCTTCACACATCCATATAAAAGAAAGCACTATACCAGGCAGGCTGCATCTGTATCCCGATCGCAATTACTGCACAATACCCGGGAGAACACACAGCAGATTCAGTTCCTGACAGACCGAGTGCAATTTTCAGCAATTCCTCCAGTCTTCTACAGGGTGAGCCTGGTTTCTACTCTTCAGAGATCCTTTGATTCTTTTCACAGGACGGATTCAGTCCTAACAAGCTGTTACACAAGCTGCAGACCGGAACTCTGGGCCTTACACGTTTTGACTAAAACTGCACACTGAAAAAGCACAGGGCTCCTTCCTTCTTCACTGCCAAAGCTCAACTGAAACTCCAACCGACAAAACCGGCACTTCCTTTGAGTTCCTCCCAGTTCTTGACTGGATTGGCTGTCACTCACAATAGACTGCTGCTGTTGGTCCAAAAGGCACTGAAGTCTAAACTACATCTCCCAGTCACTGCCCATACAATCCTCTTGTGGCTGGCTCAGATTATGAGTCCAAGTTCTGATTCGTCCAAGGCACCATTTTAGAGCTAGCTTACCCACACTGATTGGTCCAGTTCAGCAGTTCAAAACTAGAATGGGAACTAGCAGACACAGTTCTGACTGCAAAGAAAGCAGGTTAGACAAACTGTAATTTCATTATTACTCTAAATAATTTCTGGCAAACAGTTACATCTTTCAGATAGGTTCCTTTGCACTCCTAGTGACTGCAAATGAAGTGAATTGGCAGCAGCTCGAGTGGTACTCAGAGAAGCACACAGTCCCCCCATACAAACTAATTATGTCTGCAAGCAGACAGCTCTTAAAGAGACAGTACCAGAGGCTCTAAAAACACTCACTGATAAATGGCTTAAATGCCAAACACCATTCAGGCTTGGAGCATTCAAGCAAGCTCCTGGAAGTCTTTTGGGAACCCCCATTTGCAGGGGGGTTACAATTTGATAAGCAGCAAAGTCTGGAAAAGTGTTTTAGAATTTTCAGTGAAACATAGCATGACAAATGGCAAGCTCTGATGCAAAGAAATATACTTCACCAACAATGGCATTTGATGTTAATGAAGCCTGTTTGTGGTACTCAGCACAGGTTCTGGACCCCTTTCGAAAAGCTGAATTTTCAACAAGCTTTGACAACTACAAATTCCTATTTAACCATTTTGATACAGTTATTGCCTCCCAGTTTTAAGAATACCTTTATTTATTTATTTGTTTAAAAGTTTAACCAGGAAATACATACTGAGCTTATAACAACTTGTTTCCAGATGTGTCCGAGGGGGGAGAGGAGATACATAATACAATAATAAAATAAAGAAAGTCAAGTACAATGATACACACAGACATGCAGAGTCACAAATATTGGAGGCAATTTAGGACTGAATGACATTAAAAAATATAACAATATCTTTGAAAATGAATGAGTCAGCATGAAACAGAAGAAAACTAGAGAGGGAAAGGAGGACAAACAGTAACATGAAAGGGGGGTGTAGAAAAGGAAAAGTGTCATGTACAGTTGCAGGAAGGACAACAATAAACATAAAGAAGAGACCTTAGAGAGGAAGGAGTAGAGGTAGAATGAACAGAAAGGGGAAAAGAGGCCAAAGTTTAGGAAAATGGTAGGAAAAAGCAGACTAACCAACAGTAGATTTTCTAGAGGGAATGGACAGAGAGAGGGAAGTGGAGTTGCGGAGAAGGTAAGAGGTAGAAAGAGGAGAAGCTAGGAGGGATCTGAGGTAAGAGGGGAAGGGAGCCAAACCAGAATTTGCATAAAAAAGCGACACAATGGGAAAGGCGCCTGGCTTCAAAAGAGGGGAGAGAAACGGCTGAGTAAAGAGAGCAGTGGTGAGTAATCTAAAGCAAAATGACAGAAAGAATGGAAAGGAGGGTCCAGTTTGGCAAGGGTGGATTTAGGGGCACTACTGTAGACTAAGTCACCGTAATCAAAGATTGGAAGGATCATTTTTAATACAATTTCTCGGTGGGCAGGGAGCGGGATACATGCTTTATTCCTGTACAAAGCACCTAGCTTAAGGTGAAGCTTACATTGAATTGCATCGGTATGCACTGAGAAATCAAGATGCCGGTCAGGGCAGACCCTGAGGTACTTAAAGGAATTAGTATCTTCAATCATGGAACTGTCAAGCGTATGAACTAGAGGGACAGAAGTAAGTTTGGCAAGCCTCTGAAGAGTGCCAAAAGTCATTGAGACTGTTATTTTGGCATTAAGGGACAAAAGGTTAGACTTGAACCAGCACTGCATGTTGCCAAAATCTAACTGTAGACGGGAGGTAAGGTAAAGGGGAGAGGAGCCAGATGCAAAAAAGAACTGTGTCATAAGCATACATATGAATGGATGCAGAAGAACAGACAGAGGGTAGGTCATATAGGAATATAGAAGCGAGAACGGGACCCAGGACAGACCCTTGAGGGACTCCTGAGCTAATTGGGAGTGAGGATGAAATGGAATTACCTATCTGATTTACTTGGGACCTGCCTTCAATGCAAGAAGCAAACCAACTTACAGATGACTCAGAGAGGCCCGCAGCTTTAAGCTTATCCAGAAGGAGGGAATGTGCCACAGTGTCAAAGGCTTTAGCGAGATCAACAAAGATGGCAGAAGTAATCACACCTTGATCCATACCTGTAAGTATGGAGTCAGTGAGCCAAAGGAGGGAGGCGGAAGTGGAGTGGGATTTCCTAAATCCAGACTGGAAGGGAGTGAAGAAATGGGAGTTATCAAGAAAAGAAGTGAGCTGAGATAGAACAATGTGTTCCTGTAACTTAGTCAAGGAAAGAAGGAGAGCTATAGGACGGAAGTTACCAGGAGAAGTGGGATCACCACCTTTGTCAAACATAGAAACACAGAATTTGACGGCAGATAAGGACCGCTTGGCCCACCTCATTTACCCATTTCCCTACCTGATGGACAAGCTGCAGATTCTAGTTAATCAACAGCTTACTTCCTCCTACCCCCCACTAGAATTGCCTTATGTCTGTCCCATGCATTCTTAAGTTCTCCCACTGTTCCTGACTCCACAACCTCCTCAGGAAGGCTGTTCCATGCATCCACAATCCTCTCTGTGAAAAAATACTTTCTAACATTACCTCTGAGCTGTCCCAATCTATCTTCAAATAGGTGAATAGGTATAATAACAGCCTGTTTCCAAACATCAGGAATAGTAGAAGAGGAGAAGGAGAGATTTAAAAGTTAGGAAATGGGAAGAGCAATGACAGGTGCCGAGAGGAGGAGAAGTTTAGGGTCAAGGTCATCAGGACTACCTCCCTTCAATGGACTGAGGGCAAGTAGAGCCTTTAGAGAATCAGAGGGAGTAGTAGGACAGAAAGAAAATGAAAGAGGAGAGGAAGGAAGAGAAAGGTAAGGAAGAGGACACGGGGAGGAAGGAATGAGTGATAGGGCACAAGTAGTAAAGTAGGAGATAAAAGACTGAGCAACAGCAGAAGGGTCAGAGATAAGGGAGTTGCAAACCTTGAGAGTGGGAAGGGGAGACTGGGTCTGAGGAGTGAAAAGTGAATAAATAACCTTTCATAATTTAGGAGGGTTATTAATGTTGTTTTGGAAAGTGGAACCAAAATACTCAGTATTTGTGTAAGCAACTCAACAAAGCAAAACAAAGAAAAAAACACTATGGTTCTCAAAAGAGGTGGCGGAGAAGGTTAAGGAGAAAATGGTTGCATTCAGGAAGTATAAGGAAACACAGAAGGAGCAGGACAGAGAACTGTACCAGTTAAAGCAGAAGGAAGCAGGGAAGGCAATCAGAATAGCAAATGCCCAAACTGAGAAAAGGTGGCCTACTCAGTTAAGAAGGGGGATAAAACCTTTTATGGGTACATTAGGGAGTGAAGAAGGACCACGGGAGGGATAGTGAAGGCTTAATAAATGGAAGAGAGGGTGGATAGAGGGGGACAATGAAAAAGCAGGGATACTGAATGAATACTTCTGCTCAGTATTCACAAAAGAAGAAGGGGTACCTAAATCAAAGAATAAAAGCACTCTGGATAGGGAGGTCAATACCAGTCCATTCACAGAAGAAAGGGTTCTGAAAGAACTCTTAAAACTGAAGGTGAACAAAGCAGTGGGGCCTGACAGGATTCACCCAAGAATTCCAAAAGAACTAGGGATAGAACTAGTAACACCATCGACTACCCTTTTTAACAAATCATGGTTGGATGGTGTGGTACCTGAGGACTGGAGGAGGGTGGATGTGATTCCCTTTCACAAAAGTGGGAGCAAGACAGAGGCAGGAAACTACAGACCTGTTAGTTTGACCTCAGTGGTAGGGAAAATGATGGAATCACTTCTGAAAATAAAGAATTATTGAGTTCCTAGAGGCCAGTGGGGAATAGGACCCTAGGCAGCATGAATTCACAGCAGAAAGGTCATGTCAGATGAATCTAAGATTTCTTTGACTGGGTGACCAAAGTAGTAGACCAGGGAGGGGCTGTGGACATGGTCTACCTAGACTTTAGCAAGGCATTTGACACAGTCCCACACAAAAGACTAATATACAAGTTAGCCAACCTTGGAGTGGGTCCCAAAGTGGTAGCCTGGGTAAAAAATTGGCTGGACAACAGAGGGTAACAGTAAACATTCACTCTGAAGAAAGGGGGGTTACTAGCTGGGTACCGCAGGGTTCAGTACTGGGACAGGTCCTCTTTAATGTCTTTATAAGTGACATTGCAGAGGAACTAGAAGGAAAAGTATGTCTCTTTGCAGACAACAGAAAGATCTATAATAGGGTCGATACAGAAGGTGAGGTGGAAAGGGTGCAAAGGGACTTGGCAAGGATGAAAGAATGGTCAAATGTATGGCAGCTTAGATTCAATGCAAAGAGGTGCAAAGTAATGCACCTGGGAAACAAAAACCCAGGGGAAGAGTACACAATGGGGGGTGAGATACTAACAACAACAAAAATGGAAAGGAACTCTCATTGCTCAACGCCTGGCTTCCCTTATCCTGTTTCAAGAACGTACACAGTCTTTTTGTTAAATTTATTTGGTCCAACAAGACCTCCAGAATTGCGTTTCATAAATTTATGTCACCTAAGTTGAGAGGAGGTTTACGTCTGCCAAATATCGGGCTGTATTTCTGAGCTACTCATTTAAATAAATATTTGAGATGGCTTTCACCTGACACCTCACATCACCCTCCGCCTTGGCTTAAATAAGAATTATCCCAAATTCATTCCTGCGGGTTAGAGCCCGAAGCCCTTTTCCATACCAAGGTTAACCTTCTCCCCAGCAGGTTAAAAAACACTCTCATAGCTTTATCAGTCAGGGTCTAATCCCAACTTTGCAGTCTTCTGAAATACAATAATACAAAGGACTTAAATTAGCCCCTATTTGGAAATCCTAATTTCAAGATAGATGTTAAAACTATCTTTCCAAATTGGATACCATATTTAAAGGAGATACCAATTCACATGCTCATAGAAGATGGTGGGACATGGCTATCAGGTCACTCTATTATGCAAAAGCTCAAGATTCCAAACAAATACTCCTTCAGAATTATACAATTGCATCACCTGTTAATAAAATTTTTTGGGCTCAAACCTGAGTTGACACCAGGTCCTCCTCTGTCAAAGGATATGTTACAATGGTGGGTCAACCCAAAGCAGTCTCCAAAATTTATGGAATACTGTTTGATTGGTTATATCCGGATTGTTTTGGACTGACCAATTATTGATCTACTTTCTTCCCTGAACATAGTATAAATTGGGCTGATCTGTGGTTTAATTGTCATAAATTTGTTACCCAAGACAGATTAAGATTTATGCAGATGAATATTTTACATAACCTTTACTTTTCCCCACAAAAAATGGCAAAACTGGTTTGACACCTTCGCCTTTATGTGTAAGGTGCTCCAAATATGAAGAGAAATGATATCATATTTTTTGGTCTTCTACCAAAATAACTCCCCTTTGGACGACTATCCTGCATAAAACTGACCCCATTCTGGAGTTGGATGGTTTGTTTAAATCTCAAATTTGCATCCTGGGTGACTTTTCAGGAATCAGGATCCTTAACAGGAAATATTATATGGCTCTGATCTCCATGTCAGTTAAGAAAATAGTACTCAGACATTGGGTGGACCAAACCAAAATCAGTTATGGAGAATGGCTAACAGAACTTCTTGCGAATCTTAGAGCAGAAAGGGCTATAGCAAGCTTAAATAATAGAATAGGGACTTTCAAAAAGATATGAGATCCCTTATATACCTTAAACTCTATATAGTGTTTTCTTGCTGCTGTTTTTTTTACTATACCCAATCTATGACCTTTATTTTGTCTGTGCTATAAGGATAAGAGAGAGATCAAGTCAGGTCATGTGATGGAGGGAGGGTTTCAAGATGTGGGTGGAGGGAGGGGAGGACAGATTCAGACTAATGCCTTTCTAATGTATAAGGAAATTTGTGTAAGTATATCTGTCATGTATGTTGAAACTTCTTTAATACATTTTAAATTGAAAAAAATAAAAGGGACCTGGGGGTAGTCATATCAGATGACCTTAAGGTGAGCAAGCAATGTGAGAAGGCAGTAAGGAGGACTGGGGGGATACTGGGATGCATAGGGAGAGGCATCACCAGTAGAAAACAGGAAGTTGTTATTCCTCTGTACAGACAGTTGGTGAGACCCCATCTGGAGTACTGCGTACAGTTCTGGAGACCCCATCTCTGCAAGGACAAAGACAGAATGGAGAGTGTCCAGAGGAGGGCAACTAAAATGGTTCAGGGTCTGCACCAGAAGACATGTGAAGAGAGAATAAAGGAGTTTAATAAGTATACCCTCGAGGAGAGGAGGGAGAGGAGGGGCATTATAGAAACTTTCAAGTATCTCAAGGGAATCAACAAAGTCCAAGAGGGTAGCATCTTTTAGAAAAAGAAATGTACAAGAACGAGGGGGCACAATTTGAAGATCGAGGGGGGATGGCTCAGAGGTAATGTGAGGAAGTATTTTTTCACGGAGAGGGTTGTGGATACATGGAACAGCCTTCCGCAGGAGGTAGTGGAGTCAAAAACAATGACGGAATTCAAGAATGCGTGGGACAGACATAAGGCAATTCTAGTGAGGCGTAGGAGGAAGTTGGCTGTTGGTTAACTTGGATCTGCAGCTTATCCATTAGGTAGGGAAATGGGCAGTCTAGGTGGGCCAAGCTGTCCTTATCTGCCGTCAAATTCTATGTTTCTATGTTTCAGACTTTGCAAATCTGATGGCTTTGGTACAGATGTTGCGAAGGCTTCTATAGTTGGCCAAGGAAGATTGGGGGCCAGTGCACCAGGCAAGGTCTAAGGAGTGGAGACAAGTAAGTACCTCAGCCGATATCCTGGGAAGATGTGAACCCTGGACTCTGGTTTTCCTCAGGGGTGCATGACTATCCCATACAGCCAAGAATTTAGATTGAAAGTATTGTAGGGCATAATTTATATTGCTGGCTATAGAGATGGGGGACCAATCTATAGACCATAGATCAGATAGACCTTTGTGAGCAAACTGCAGGAAATCTGGTGCTGCAAGTAAGGAATTTTTGAAAAGGAAAACAAAAATATTGCCCAGAACTAGCAGAATGTGTTTTGAAAATTCAAGCCCATCCAGTTACAAACATCAATGTTGAGTGTACATTCTCTGAAACAAAAATGTTCTCATCAAGAAAAGAGAGGGCACACATGTCAGTTGACTAACTATAAATGAGTGATTTTTTATAACAAATTTCAAATGTGATTATTGCCTCTTCACAGTCTAGAACTTTCTGTAGTTGTGATTCCTTTTAGTGTTGTTAACCACTAAAATGCAATGCAAGATCTTTTTGTATGTTTAACCTACGAATTGTGAATTAAGGTTCAGTTCCAGCAGTTTGTTTTTCAGGAACCATGGGTATAGTAACATGACATCAAAATGTACAGGACAAGAAGAAGAGTCAGGGGGGAATCTGAGGAGCCAGGGAGGAAGATGCGTCCGTAGCTGCCAACGAGAATGGGAGTTCGCCCAGAGTCAGAGGGATGATTGGAGTCGCAGAAGGAACTGGTTTTTGGAGTGGGCTTGTTTCTTTGGCCCACCATCTACTCAGAGCAGCAGAAAGGAGGGAGCAAAAGAGCTGTGCTGGGTTCTGGAAAAGAGCCAATTGGGCAAGGGGACCCATCACCAATCCAGCGAGGAACAAAGGGCTGACGTAGGCTCCTTGGGGAGCCAACCTAGAAGAAGGGCACTAATTTTTGAGAGAGCGGATGGCCTTAAAAAGGACCGCTGGCCACTGCTGTTACTACAGGAGAAGAAGAGGAGTCAGGGGAGAATCTGAGGAGCCAGGGAGAAAGCCACGACCATAGCCACTTATGGGAATGGGAGGTCACCCAGAATTGGGGCGATGATTGGAGCCGCAGAAGAGCAGGGTTTTTGTCCCTCCCTACCCTGGCTCCAACCTCAACCTCTGTTAAATGCTCCTGGTGTAGAAGGAAGAGCTTGCAAATAGAGGAGAGCAAACCAGGCCAAGTATGATTGAGGAGGCCAGGGACTGGTGCACAGGGCAGGAAATGAGCCAGGAGGAGCTGGTCACTGGCAGGAATCTCATCAGGGACAAACTTCAGTAACCCTAGGAAGGAGCTGATCACTACTTGGACTACAAACTGATGGTAAAACTGTTCTTGGGCATTACTGTCTGTGGGGGGGTGAGAAAAAAGGTGCAGCATCTCAATCTATAGTGGGTAAAAAAATGTATAGATGGTAATGTTTTTTGCTTCTTGCAGTGTACAGTTAGTATGCTATTTTTCATTGCAAGTACAGTTGGTATTACATTTTTAGTTAGGGTCTGGGCTAGTAGGTAACCAGGTAGGTAATCTAAGTTAGGACTGTATTTTCTAGACCTATGTTTTCTAGTTAGAACCGTACGTTGTCTAGTGGTCCCCCTTCCTGATTCCCTGAGTCCCGAGAAATGTTGGTAACGTCCCTCCCTGGTGGTGCTGTGGAACCCCCTGCCCATTGCCCCAATCGTGGTACAAGGGAGGGGGGGGCCCACTAGACTACCAGGGACTGCTTCACGTGCCAATTACCACAATCACAGCTATGGGTGGTGGGGTGGACCACTGGACTGCCAAGGCGATGTGTCTGCTAGTGGATGGTGTACTGGGTGGGCGGGTGGCCACCCGAGGCTGGTGGCTGCTGTGTTGCACCCTGCAACACAGCAGCCCACCTGTGGGTGGCCAGGAGTTGTTCCCACTCCTCACGGGCTCGACTTTGAGCCCCCTATGCAGCGCAATGCAGGGTTGCACCAGCATATGAGCCACACATCCTGGGCTGAATATTGGGGTGTGCCGCATATGCATGAGCATGCCCCCTGCGTCTGCGCCACATAGGATTACATTGCACCCCGATGCATTGGGAGTTGCGCTGCACTGAGCAGCCTTTTCAATATCCCACCGGGGCACAATGCAGGCTGCGGGGCTGGTGGGCTTCACCAACCCCTGCCGGAGACTGGATCCAGTGTGGCAGGTGCTGTGGCTAGCCAGGAGTGGGGCCTGCAAGGAGTTCTCATTCATCTGCGCATTGCTCCTTTTTCCATTTTTCCTGCCCTCTTGTGGGTGCATGGCATGCACTGACACCTACAACAGCACGCTCCCATGTGCGCCCACATCAAGTGTCTGCTGTGCTCCTGCCCCACATTGTTGCAGCTCCATGTCACCGAGCCAGAGCCTACACTAGGGTTCAGATGTGCACTGGCCACTGATACCCCTCCCCAGAGATGGAGAGCAGTCCGTCGGACAGTCAATCCATCTCCTCCCCTTCTGACCCATGGTGGGCCATGCTCATTTCCGAACACTGGTCGCCAGCGTGGCATACGGTGTGGCATCCAACGCCTCAACCCTTAGCGCTACTGGGCCGGCATAGTTACCAATTTTCAGTAAATAGAGTTTTTTGCTAGATTATTCAAATTCTTTAGTCATCTAGTACTGTAAGCCAGCAAAGGCTTTATAATGAATATTAAAGTCTTTTAAGTGGCAACAATATTTTTATATCTGAGTATTTATCAATAATATAATTCAGGTCAAACGTTGAAATCTTTTGTTTTCATGAAAAAAGGCTTGCATTCTCCACAAAAAGAGTATCGCACATTCTTGTTATGAAGAACCTTCCTGATTTGAAGACAGCAGCATTAAAATGTTTCGAAACCACTAGTGGAACCATCTACAGTACTCTATGTAGTGAAGCAGCACCTGCTAGCTTTCTGCCTAATCTAAGCCTAAAACTAATCTAAGCCTAAAGCCACAGAGGGAAACATGATACATTTTTGAGGGGAGAGGGCTGCTCAACTGGCAAAACAGCTACCCCACTAAAAAAGTTCTGGATCCTCCTCTGTACTTACCAGAGCACATACAGCAGTCTGAAAGCTGTTGATGTTTTTCTTGGTTAACAGGATAGTTTGTGATCTCTTCTGTAACACTGCTATCTTACCACCTTGGTGTTTGGTGTGCTGATTAGACCGTAGAAAAAGTGGCATATCTGGTTAAAGAGTAAACATATGTAACCCCCATGCAATTGGGGTTCCCGAAAGACTCCTAGGAGCTTGCCTAAGAGCTCTCAGCCTGGATGGTGTTTGCATTTAAGCCGTCTGTTTGTGAGTGCTTTTAGAGCCTCTGGTACTGTCTCCTTAAGAGCTGTTTGCTTGCAGGCATGATTAGTTACACGGGGGGACTGTGTGGTTCCCTGCTCGAGTCCCGCTCGAGCTGCTGACAAATTACTCCATTGATGCTGTCGCTATGTGCGCAGGGGGAGCCCTTAAGCTGCTGACAAATTGCTCCGCTGATGCTATCGATACATGTGCAGGGGGAGCCCTTTCAAAAGATGTAACTGCTTGCCCCATATCAGTTAGAGTGTTAGTGAAAATGTAATTTGTCTAACCTGCCTTTCTTGCAGCTGGGACTCTGTGTGCTTTGCCCCTCCATTTTGGATCTGAACTGCAGAACAGATCCAATCAGGCAGGAGGGGCATTTAAAATGGAGCTTAAGCGGACCAACCAGGATCAGGACTCTCTCTGGAGCCGGCTGGCGATAAGAGATATAGCCAGTAATTCTGGGAAGTGAAGTTCTGGACTGTGGTGCCTTTTCACACCAATATGGGGAGTTCAGAATGATTGGCAACTGAAGCCCACCAATTGGACTGGGTGGCGCCTGACTGTAATTCCCTGCCTGGTGTCTGGGAAGGCAGATCTGTTGTGACCGTGACTGAAGAAGGAGCTCTGCGCTCCTGTGCTGCAGAGTTTTCATGCGGAAAGCACATGTGGATGCCTAAAGTCGGGTGGTGCGTTTACCATGGTGATTTGGACTGAATCCGCAACTACTGGACAAGTGGAAAACCCTGCCAGAGGAAGTGGTGGGGGCTGAAACAATCACGGGATTTAAGAATGCATGGGATAGACATAAATGAATTCTGGAGGTCAGGGGTAAGGGGCAACAAACTTCTAGGAAAACAAACTGAACTTACAAGCTCAAATGGGCAGACTGGGTGGGCCAAAGGCCCTTATCTGCTGACACTGTCTATGTATCTATGTATCTATGTATTGAGGAACGGAGAGGTTGAACACTTGAGAACCAGGCTCACCCTGTAGAGGACTGGAGAAACTGCTTCATCGCGCTCGGTCTGTCAAGAAAGTGAAGCTGCATTGTGAACTCCCGGGTTGGCAGGAAGTGCAATCGGGACCTGAGAGCAGCTGCCTAGTATAGTAATTTCTTTTACATATGAATGTGTGGGGTGTTTGGGGAGGACAGCTCAATGAGTCCTCTTGTCCCGTGTGAGTCGACGGGAAGGCAATCACTTGCAGGCTGACTGAATCCGTTGCTTCTTGAAGCTGTGTGCCTGCTTGCAGAACCTCATCCCCCTGCTGTGCAAAGGGCGTCTGGAAATCCATGACACCCTCGGGGACGTTTTCCAGCATTAAGTTAGTGAGTGCAAATCAGGGTAGGTCCCTACCATCTCTACCTTTAATTGCAAGTGTTTCATCTGATTTTCTCTCTTTCTTTCTTCATGAACTGAGCCAACTGGCTTCGGATTACAATTGGGTATTGTGCAAGTGTTTTTCCATCACAGAGCCCCAACCAGCTACACTGATCCTGGCTAGCCCCCCCCACCACCCTGGGTACCCAGTGAAAGTGACATTTAGGGACTCTGAAGTTGCGAACAGCACTCTGACTATTAATGTGATTAAGCTAATCAACCTGATTTCCCCCTGTCCTTGTTACAACTCCTTAAATAAATCAGATCTGTTGTTTAAGCAAAAGTTACACTGACTAAGGTACGTGTTTATAACAAAGAATTGTACAGTGGCTATTGTATTACATCATCTTGTTTACAGGGGGTCCCCAGAGTCAAGCTGACCGAACTAGTCCTGGTGGTAAGTGTAAATGGTGAAGATACTTATGGGGCATTGTGTGGGCCACTAGTAGGAAGAAAAGGGGGTCTCAGTGTCCCAGAGTGCTGTGACCAAGTTAATCGAACTACTGTAAACCCTGACCTCTGGGTGGAGGCACTCGCCATAGAACCTAGGCCCCTCAACCTGTTAGCAGTTAGGCAGGCAGGGGTAGTAGCCCTTGGGATAGCACCACCTGGGGGTTACACATAGAAACATAGAATTTGATGGCAGATAAGGACCACTTGGACCACCTAGTCTGCCCATTTCCCTACCTAACGGATAAGCTGCAGATCCTAGTTAACCAACAGCCTACTTCCTCCTACCCCCCACTAAAATTGCCTTATGTCTGTCCCATGCATTCTTGAATTCCCCCACTGTTTTTGACTCTATGACCTCCTCAGGAGGGCTGTTCCATGCATCTACAACCCTCTCTGTGAAGAAATACTTCCTCACATTACCTCTGAGCCATCCCCCTCTATCTTCAAATTGTGCCCCCTTGCTCTAGCACATCCCTTTTTTTGAAAGATGCTACCCTCTTGGACTTTGTTGATTCCCTTGAGATATTTGAAAGTTTCTATCATGTCCCCCCTCTCCCTTCTTTCCTCTAGGCTATATATCTTAAGCTCCTCTAGTCTTTCTTCATATGTCTTCTGGTGCAGACCCTGCACCATTTTGGTTGCCCTCCTCTGGACAGCCTCCACCCTGTCTATGTCTTTGTGGAGATGGGGTCTCCAGAACTGTACAAGTACTCCAGATGTGGTCTAACCAACTGTTTGTACAGAGGTGAAACAAGAATTCCTTGAAATATGTTGGTGTCCTTTTAATAAAACCCTTTGACCATCTGGAAGAGTATTCAACTATTTCAGTATTGACAAAACAGCAGTTAGGTACAGAATGTTAGCACAGTAAAGGGCAGATAACAGAAACTGACTGGTTGCCCCCAGCAAGGAGTGGACACTGTATAAGGCCCCATAATGGATATTTACAGCAGATATCATTGAATCAGTTTGACTAGAAAATATCAACTGAGAATGCTGAGTCAACTGAGAATTCAGAATCCAGTGTCTGCCTGTGTCTGAAAAGATACAAACCCCAGCATTTCAGGGGTTTGATTCTATTTTCAGACACTTACTAGCACGTTACCGAGGTACTGAACAGAAAAATAAATCCAATCCTGCCACGCAACTGAATTGGTTTGTTCATCAATGTATAATTATACAATGTAACTTTTTAAACTAGGAAGTTGATTGGCTGACTGGGTCTTTTATCCATGAGTAAATCCCAGCATAACTCACAGATAAAGACCCAGTCAGCTGCATCTGCAGTCCCTATATAACAAATTAATCTACCCCCCCGAAAACCAAACCATCAAACCGCAATATTTATTAACCAGTAAACCTAGATGCAAAAGCACGACTTCCAAACCTGCACTCACTTTTGAAATAATAGACCACACTAGTACCCAAACCCACTTTAAACACTATACAGTCTTTTCTTTTTCTAAAATACATGTACCAAAATACTTAATCTGCAAACAAATGATGTACCTGTGAAACAGAATGCAAGCCAAAGTCAGACTGTGGTTTTCTGTCGACTCCATGCTGTGTTTCCCACAAGATCCTTAGCTCGCTGACACTCGCTCCCTCCAACTTCTGTTGCCTTCAGTGCTAGCTCCTCTTAAAGTCTCTCCCTCCTGCCTCTGCTCTGGTATCGCTAGCTCCCTGGTCCCAGTATAGGACTTCCACGCTGTCCCAGCACACTAGTAAAACTGAAAAGCATAAAAAAGCACCTCCCAGTCGAGCTGCAAGAACACTTGCTCTCCCTCAGAGTACACTGTTGCTCTCTCACTCTCCAGCTGCTCATCTCAGCTGCCACAAATGTTCTCTGTTGCTTGCTTCAAAATGGGGGGGTACTGTTGTAGTAAGCAGATGTGGGGTTGGAGTGGGTGTGTGTGTGTGTGTGGGGAGGGGGATTGCCAGGCAGGACCGAAGAAATGAGGAGGCTAGGAAGGGTCTCCCTAGCAACAAAGGGCTATTATTTCTGGAAGAGCTATAAAATCAATAAAACTAAAAAATTAAAAAGCTATTTTTCCTTTTTTCTTTTATTGTAACTAAAAAAGAGGGACATTGTATAATTGCAATAAACTACTCCAGGGTGTGGGTTATGCTGAGATTTACCCTGTGGCCTCGTGACCAAACCACACCAGGCATGGGTAAATCCCAGCATAACCTATACCCTGTTGTGGTTTATTGCTTAAATATACTGGTATAGGTTCACATACTCCACTTCTATGGTTGTGTATTGGGTTAAGATAAAACGTACAGTCAGACCTGGTTAATCTATAATTCATTAATCTGGAAACCTGGGTTTCCGAATGGCTTTAAAGATCAATGGCAACCATTTTACAGTTTGTTTAAAAAAAGCCTAAAAGCATCTGAATCAAAGACCCTGTGTTATGAGTAGTGTTTCCTGAAAATTTCATGCTATTTGGTTGTGTGGTTTTCTTTAAATCAGCATTTAATAACCTGTTCTGCACTAACCAAAAACAGGCTATTTCTGTCCCTCTGACTGAGCCTGGGAGAGTGATGACATCATATGGGACTAGGCTACAGCTTCAGCAGTGTAGGTACCTGCTTCACTGATGAGCTGTTAACTTCCCAATTAGAACAATCTGTGAGGTAACTGTTTGCTGTCCAGGGTTTTTACAAACTCAGTCTTTGGGGTTTGTTTAAATGAATTAGCTTCCTGCCCCACGGCTAGGGTGAAGTGCAATGGGCTATTATCTTCTCCATTTAAGTTGGCTCGAGGAACTAGACAGGGGTGTCCTTTGTCCCCCCTACTTTTTAATTTGTATTTGGAGCCTTTGCTCCTTAGGTTGGCGGCTAATGGTAAGATTACGGAGTTCGGGTGGGGGAGGCTAGATACACCTTTTCAGTTTACGCTGACGATATTTTGTTACATTTAGAGAATCCCATAGACTCGATACCGGCTTTCCTAGAAGAGATTGAGGAGTTCTCTAAACTCTCGTACTATAAGTTGAACCGAGATAAAACGAGAATATTTCCTTTGAATCACAGAGTTAGTAAAGCGGAGTTGGCCCCTTTAGGTTTGGTGTGGGAAGGAAATTCCATAGTTTATCTGGGAATAAAGATTTGTAGAGATCTTGGTACTATTCGGAGTACAAATATAGACAGTCTCATGAAAACAGTTTCTCAGGACCTTGAGAGATGGCAAAGCCTCCCTATCTCGTTGTGGGGCCGATTAAATGTTATTAAAATGAACCTCTTGCCTAGGGTGTTGTATCCATTGGGTATGCTGGGATTGTATATCCCTAAAGTCTGGTTTTGTAGGTTGAGTACAATGTTGTGTCATTTTCTATGGAATAGAAAGAAGGTGCGTAGATCCTACCATAAGTTAATTGCGTCGAAAGATAGAGGAGGACTGGCAGCTCCTTCTTTTTTCATATATTATCTCGCACAACATTTAAGTAAATTATTTTACTGGCAGAAGGAGGAGAACCATACGGTCTACTTCCCCTGTGGGTAGCCATTGAGAAATACTTACGCCCCAGGCAGGATGTTCTCTGCGCTCTTTGCTTTATGTCTCTCCCTCACATATCCCCAAAGGTCTTCGAAATAATCCCATTGGCTGGTCGATAAAAGCTTCTCACCAGGCCCAGGCGTTATTATCAGTGAAGTGGTCTCAGTCTTTGGGCCAGCCAGTTATTAATAACCCGCATTTTAAAATTAATGGTGCACCGATAACTAACGCATTCTGGAGCAGGTTGAAGCTTTGCAGGGTTTCGAAGGTCTGGAGGGATGGTAAGTTGGTTATTCCGGCCCAAGCTGGATCTTCCAATAGCTCTGCAAGGAAGGAACCCTTTAAAACTTTGCAAGTTAATAAGGCCCTATCTGTGTTTCATAAACGTTCTCCAATAATAGATATAGGGAAAAAGACCCTGTGGCGTTACTTCAGGTTGCTTCACAGTTGCGTAAGGTGTCCAGTTTATATAAAGTTTTACTGGGTGGGGATAGCAGGTTGCACTCGGGCGTCTGTTTCTATTGGGTAAAGGAACTAGGTATCTCTGAGGACACTAGTATGTGGAGAAATGTTTGGACCACCCTATATAAATTTCTTAAGCAGGACAGGCTCAGAGTGGTTAACTATAATATCTTGCATGACCTGTACTTGACGCCGTTCAAGTTGCATAGTTTTGGTCGGCTGCAAACACCAACGTGCAATAAATGTAAGGTAGATGTGGGGACCCTCTATCACATGTTATGGCAATGTCCATGTATTAAGGTCTTTTGGCAGGCTATTAACAACTCCCTTGACCCTATTCTTGGTTTGAGGAATTTTTACCCTGAAGTGTGCCTTTTAAACCTTTTTCCAAATGGTACTCCAGGTAATAGGAAGGCACATATGATTTTAGTAACAGCAACTGCCAAGTTAATACTAATGAGACACTGGATGGATGAGAATGCGCCCCTAATAATGGAATGGTACAGGGAATGTGTTTTAGCTTTGCAGTTGGAAAGGCATATTGCAACCATGCGGGATAGAGGCAAAGCTTTTATTGCTCGGGGGGAGTCTCAAACTATTATGATGTTATGGAAACCACCAGGTGCATAGTCCAATAATAGTTAGTCATGGGTATAAGGTTCAGAAGTATAGTGCAGCCTATGGGGTGGGTGAGGGAGGTGGGGGGGGTTTAGTATGTACTCATCTATTTATATGTGTTTTCTCCCCTTTGATGTACATTGTCTTTTCTATTTTTCTCATGTGTACAAGTTGTATGACGTTGTGTTCTGGAGTTAAAATGAATAAAAAGTTAAAATTAAAAAAAAAAAATGAATTAGCTGAAAATCCACATTTTGTCCTTCTAAAGAGTTGATCGTTTGAGTTTCAGTGCTGAGCTGAAGTGATATGCATTTGAGAAATCAGCTTATCTGTATCACAGCTGCTGCCAGTTCTTTCTCATTACAACGCTGTTGTTTTTTTTCTAGCTATGTAACACTAGGTTGCTTATTTAATGGAAATAAAATCTAAAGTTTGTTAATTCATAAAAGTAGTTTGATGTAGCCTCAATAAATAAGTACATGTAAGAACAATTTTTTCTTCCTCTCAGATTGACAGTTGCCTTCCACACTCTGCTATTTCAGGTGCATGTACAATATGAACTCACATATTTCAGTTATTTGATGGTTTCTGTGTGAAAATACATAATGTATAACTAGAAACCGTTTATAGCATCCTGATGCCCCTTGTCTCCTGTGCCATAGTTAAGGCAGCTGCACTCTGATGCCCTGTCCTCTGCTCCCACAAGCCCTCTGTCTCTTGCCCCACATTCGAGGCCACTGCACCCAGCCGCCCACTGTCTTCTCCCACACATGTGGGGTTGCTGCACCCTGCTGTCCACCATCATCCTGAACAGTCAGGGCTGTTGCACCATGCTTCCCCATGTCAGAACAGTTGGGGTTGTTGCAACCTGCAATCCACTGTCCCCCAAACCCACAGTTGGGGACATTGCACCCTATTGCCCCTTGTTCCTGTCTCCACGGTCAGGGCTACTGAGCTCTGCTGCATCCTAGGGTACATTGTGTCTTGCATCTACAGTTGGGGCTGCTGCACTATGCTGCCCCATGCCACCAGAGGTGGGGCTTTTGCTTCACCCTGCTATCCACATCCAATGTCCCAAATGAGCTGGGCTGCTGCACCATGAGCACCCCATCCCACAGTCAGGGCTGCTGTACCCCGATTCCCCCTGTGTCCTGCCGCCACAGTCAAGACTTCTGCACATGCTGTCCACAGTCCCCTACTACTATAGTGAGGGTTATTGCACTCCGCTCTGGACTACTCATGCAGGGCTGCTGTAGCCTGCTGTGCCTACAGCCCCTTGCCTCTACAGTTAGGGCTGGTGCACCATGTTGCCACTTGCCACAAGGGTTAGGGCATTTGCTGCCCCCTGTCCTCTGCCCCCATAGTTGTGTCATTTCCACCCAGGTGTGGCTTCTGTATCCTGTCCCACAGTTTGGGCTGCTGTACCCTAATGCCACCCTTGGCTCCTGACCAAACAGTTGGGACTTCCGCACCCTAATGCCCTCTGTCCTTCATCCCCATAATACAAGATGAAAGCATTTTCCTGTTTTTTTGTCTTTTGGGCAGTGCAGCAAACAAATCTGACTGTGGTGGCATGGGGCAGCATGGTGCAGCAACCCTAACTGCGGAGTCATGGTGCTATGGAGGAATTGGGTTGTAGGGTGCAAGAGGGTACATCAGCCCTGATTGTGTAGACAGGAAACAGGCTGCAGCAACTCTGGCTATGGTGGCAGGAGACAGACTACAGCATGGTGAACAAGCCTTGATTGTGGGGCAGAACATGGGGGGCAGCAATGCACAGCAGCCCTGACTGTGGGATGGGATGTGCATGGTGCAGCAGCCCTACTCATTTGGGAAAATGGATGTTTGTAGCAGGGTGCATTAAAAGCCCCACCTCTGGTGGCAAGGGCATCATGGTGCAGCAGCCCCAAATGTGGAAGCAGAGGGCATGGGATTCTAGGGTATAGAAGTGCACAGCAGCCCCGACTATGGTAACAGAAACAGGGGGAACAGGGTGCAGTAGCTCTGATTGGGGAGGCAAAGGTATGCAGCAGAGTGCAGTAACCTCAATTGTTCAGGCAGGTGGCAGCAGGGTGCTGAGGCATAATTGTTCAGGCAGGACATGGAGCAATAGGGTGCAGAAGCCTTGACTCTATGGGACAAGAGAGTGGGCAGCAGGGTGCAGCATCCTCGAATTTGGGGCAGGAGACAGGGTGCATGTGGGGCAGGTGACATGGGGCAGCAGAGTGCTGCTGCCTCAACTGTAGGTAGGAGATGTGGACATCAGGATGCATGTAGTGTTTCTAGTTATACATATGCACTATGTATTTTAACTCATAAACCATTAAAGAACTGAAATTTGCAAGTTCATATAGTACATGTGCCTGTAATAGCAGAGTGTGGCAGGCACCTGTCTGTCAATCTGAGAGGAATATAATGTTCTTACATGAACCTGTTTATTGAGACTACAGTAAAAAGACAAACTACTTGCATTAACTAATGAACTTTTGACTTATTGTATAGCCATTAAATAAACAACCCAGTGTTACAGCTAGACTAAAACACAGAGTTTTGATCAGAAAGAACTGGCAGCAGCTGTGATAGAGATAAGCTGATTTCTCACATGCATACCACTTCAATTCAGCACTGAAACTCAAATGATCAGCTCTTTAGAAGAACAAAATGTGGATTTTCAGCTAATTCATCTGAACAAACACCAGAGGCTCAGTTTGTATAAACCCTGGGGAGCAAACAATTACCTCACCGATTGTTCTAATTGGGAAATAAACAGCTCATCAGTCAAGCAGGCACTTACTCTGCTGAAGCTGTAGCCTAGTCCCATATGATGTCATCACTCTCCCAGGCTCAGTCAGAGGGACAGAAACAACCTGTTTTCACCTAGGGCAGAACAAGTTAACAAATGCTGCTTTAAAGCAAACTACAAAACCAAATAGCATGTAACTTTCATGAAACACTACTTATGACACTGGGGATTTTTTACAATGTGTAAAATGGTTGCCATTGGGCTTTAAGTAAAAACCGAAATGTTGCCACTTTAAGTGCCTTAAAGGGAAACATCCATCTAGGATTAAATTAATCAATATTGTAACCAATTAAAATCTGTTTTACATAAGCTATTGACCAAACTCATAACACTTTTAGGGCCAGAATTATACCCATTCAGTTTTCCCACCCTTTATAGCTGCAGGAATCCATTTTCTAAATCACAGACACAGGAAATGACATCACATCAGGGGACACACATATAATCAATAAATATTTTAACCAGGAGAGGCACACTAAGCTGAAGCCTGAGTCCAGGTGTGACCTGAAAGCACAAGAAAGTTAAGCGACTAGGTCATACAGTAATGAAGTGGGGACTGTGGGATTTAAACCCAGGTCTCAGGTTTGCAGCTCAGAGCTTTAAACCACTGCACTATACTGCCTCCTTCAAGGGCAGAGAAAATTCAACAAAAAATGCTTTAACCCAGTCCATGGGGATGTCTGTGAACTCATCTTGAAGGGGTTGCTATAAACAAAAGCTGTGTACTGCCAGTGCCAACAGTTTCGGAGCTCCTTTGGGGTTTACATTGCTTTGTACAATGTTTTGTAACATTTCAGTTTAGTAAAATGTTTGGTGCCAGTGTGATTTGCAGAATATTCTGCTACTGTGGTAACACTGTAAATAATTTTTATTCCTGTACCTATTTAGTTCCAGTATTTGTTAGCACTGAAGTAGTTGTGTTTAAATGTGTTTTGTTGGCATCATGTTCTGTCATTTGTAGGATTGTGATCTACTGGCTAGAGCACAAGCTTGGGCCCAGGAGATGAGAGTTTCAAACCTCAGTAAAGTCACAAACTAACTGTGTGACCTAGAGTAAGTCACATAACTCCCAGTGCTCCTGTCCACCTAGCAGCAGAAATGAATTGCAGTAGGGCTCCACTGGAAATGAGGTGGCACATCTCCGCTGGGCTATCCTGGGTAAATAAGTTGTAACAAAATAATTGTTTTGTGTTGGTGTGTGATAGGATAGATGGCTGTCAATACAGAACCCTTCTGAAGATAGGTGTCAGACCCTACAGGTGCGTGTGGGGGGTGGACACCCCCAACATTTGCCATGAGCATTCAAAGTGCCCCTAAATGTATACAATGGCAGAAGGGAAGCAATCATGGTCTCTTATTACTACAGTGTCCCCCTACACACACATACACACTCACTTTACTCCATGTTCCAGCACTACTCCTTCTGAAGGTTGCAACATAAAAACATTCTTTATTTGAACACCATCCAGAAAAAGGTTTCCTTTCACCAAAGTAAAAGAAAAAACACAACAGATTTTTTTTTTCATTTCATGATTCCAGCTATTTCATTCTGTCATTCCATCAGGAAATCTCCAGTATCCTCTTCTTTCTGAGATAAAAACCTTTTTACTTCCCTGATGCTCCCAGGTGCAATCACTAAACTATTAAGTGGCTTGTTGTGACAGCTCATCAAGAGGCATAACTCTTCTTTTCCTCTTACCTTGACAGAGGCAGTATAATGCAGTGGTTTAAGGCTCTGAGCTGCAAACCTGATGACCTGGATTTGAATCCCACAGTTTCCACTTGCATTACTGTATGATCCTGAGAAAGTCACTTAACTTTCTTGTGCTCTCAGGTGGCACCTGGATTCAAGCTTCAGCTTAGTGTGCCTCTCCTGGTTAAAATATTCATCGACTATATGTGTTTCCCCTGATGTGATGTCATTTCCTGTGCCTGTGATTTAGAAAATGGATGCCTGCAGCTATAAAGGGAGTGGCAACTGAATGGGTTATAATGTGGGCCTAAAAGTGTTATAGGTTCGGTCAGTAGGTTAAGTAAAGCAGATTTCCATTGGTAACAATGTTGATTAATTTAATCCCAGATGGACGTTTCCCTTTAATAATCTGAATGTCTCTGCATCTGAATCTGTATTGCTATTGATTCCCATAAAACATGTACTTTAATGGATTTTTAGTCTCATTAATCCATTGGTTGTTAAGTAAGTGCTAATGAGCTCCCCCTGCAATGTGCGTATTTGATTTAAGAAAATATATGTTAGTTTTAGTAGACATATATTGGTCTGAATGACAATGTACTAGTTTATCAAAATGTATTTGTAACAACCCCCACAGCCACTGGAGACCTCAAAGATGTGGTGAGTGTCATCGAGGCACAGGTCAAGAAGCATAGGAAAACCAGGAGCAGTTTCAAAACTCACAAATAGCATTTTATTTTACTAAATAACAGCAAAATAAAAAATAAAAATTATTCAATATAACTATTTACAAAGGCAGTACAAACAGAGAAAATTAAGTCCTTCTGATGGTATCTCCTAATTCCAAGTTTCAGTCTTGCTCTCTCTCCTTGTCTCTCTAGCAAAAGCATTGCTGTTCTTTTTATAAGTCTTTGCCTGGGAACTTGTTAAGAGAGCTTGCTTCTCACAGAATGTTCTTGTAAGTTTACAGAATGTTCTTGTCAATTTCGATGCAGGTGCAGCAAAAAGAACATAGTGACCCAGAAGTTACCTGTTGTTTACAGCTCTGCAAAAGACTTAAAAACTGCATCTCAGGTTAACCACTCGAGTTCCAAATAGCTTTTTGCAATCATTTCAACAGTAAAACTATATACTGTACAGTTTTAAACAAAGGGACCCCAGTATTAGTGACAGTCCCACATAAAGATTCAAATATATTTTTATACATGCAGATATGCAAGGGGAAAGAAAAGACAGAAATAGCAAGGGAAGGCAGGGAGATAGAGAGGTGGAGAATTGTGAAACCATCAGAGTGATCAGTTCCTATGTCTCACAAGAAAATTTGGTTGTGTAATCAGACAGAGAAGAAACAGAAAAGGAGAGGATGAAACAGACTCTTGTGTTTAAACTCTTTTTGCATAGCAAATGGGGCAGGGCCTTATTCAACCCTGTCACAGTGAGACCTACCACTCCTACATTGCACAGGAACTGGCTCCTCAGAGTCATCATTTTCTGGTTAAAAAAGAGATTTGAGTTGCATATGCTTAATATAGATCCTGGCAAGGCATGTCAGCAATCACCAGTCTTCAAGTTGGCAGAAAATTCATTTCAGGCATGCTTCAGTTTGTTTTGAATTCTATTCCCATTTTTAAATGTACAGCAAGGACACCGTGCTTGAGATATAATGTTGCTTGCAGAAACACCATTTTATTTACACTGACTCTGCACTAATTAGAATGAGCATGGTATTAGACATCTCCAGCCAGAGCCCAGACTGTACCCTCACTCAAGATCCAAGGCAACAATCTCAGCATCTACGTGTCTTGAGCCTGTAGGAAGTAGGAACCAAATGTAGCAGCAGCATAACATTTTTACTGAGTTACACTGTCCCCTCGTAGCCAGTAGGAAAGGGAGCCACAGGATATACCTGGGTCAAAAAGGGCACAGACAACTTTGTACAGTACAATGATTTTCAGTTGCCTGGGTGAAGGATATACCCTCCTAGCTAGCCATCCACCAATAGCTGGGCATGTGCAAGGCATATGCACCAAGAAAAATGAGGCAGAAAATCGGCTCCCTGTAATTTACACCTATACTGAATCTTAATGTCACAATGCCATCGGAGACAAAGCAATGAGGCTTACTAGCCTCAGTTGAGCTTACCTCTTCTCTCAGGCTTCAGTTTCACAGTGCAACCTCATATGGTCTTCCACAGCTTCTTAAATTTGTTCAATTCAGATTCTGCTCCTCCTAAAATGAGAGCCAGGATATCAGAGAACTGCAGGTTACCTTCTGATACTCAGGACATATAGGTGAGACGTGACCACCACCAGGCAGAATTTCTTTAGGGTGGATAGCCAATAGGCTCTTGCTGTCCCCAGACACAGACTGCGGTCATTATTTGTGTCTCTGGAGACCCAAATGGAGGGAGTCAGTGCCACACCAGACCCAAGACCCTGCCACCGTCTCGAGCCTAAGAGCCACGTCCAGCTGGTTACAGCTGTGAGCAAGCTATACAGGTTCCAAACTTCCATGCCCACAAGAACTGTAACAGAAACTAGGAATATCTTTTTGGCAGTACTACAGCCCCATTTATGTGCCTCATGTGGGCAGGCAGAAACACCTGGGACAAGTGTTGAACCAATAAGTACACTATACTCATCACAGGGACAGCACATTCTTGCTAGGGCAGAAACTTTAGATAACAAGAAACAAGTGCTGAACTTTTAGAACCAGTCTAAAACATGGTTAAACCTTTAGGCAACTTTTGGAAAATAATTAAAAGGCTTAGTAATCCCTATGGGGAGGTTACATATTGGTTTCAGAAAACATATACAGCACGCTCAGCAGTAAACTTTTAATGCAGTGCGTTGCTAACTTAATCATCACATAATGAGTTGCTTTTTGTTTTGTTTGTATTTAAATGCAGCTTTTCATAGGTTGTGTTTAAAAATGTGCTCTTTTCATGCTAATAAAAACATAGAATCTGTCAGCAGATAAGGACCATGCGGCCCACCCAGTCTGCCCATTTCCCTACTCACTGCCGCAGCCCCAGAACCTATTTGACCTGAGGCTGTCCTGCTCTGCACATCTCCAGGGTACCCTTATGTTCATCCCATGCACTATTGAGCCCCTGTATTGTTTTTGCCCTCACCACATCTGTTGGAAGGCTGTTCCACAGCTCCACCACCCTTTCAGTGAAAAAGTACTTCCTAACATTACCCCTGAGCCTTCCACCCTTCAGCCTGATATCATGCCCCCTTGTTCTTGTGCAGAGTTCTCTGAAATATGCTTTCCACCTGTACCCTGTTTATTCCCCTAAGGTACTTGAAAGTCTCTATCATATCCCCCTCTCCCTTCCTGCTTCCAGCGCATCAATATTATGGTCCTTAAGTCTTTTCTCATAGGGCTTCTGGTGCAGTCCATGTACCATCTTCAATGCCCTTCTCTGGACTGCCTCTATTTTGTCAATGTCCTTCTAGAGATGTGGTCATACAAAGTCCACATTGGGACCAGCACCACAGCTGAGCATGGAGCCCTTGGTACTGAGTGTCATCCTTTATAGCTGAGCCAACAATGTTACAGTCTTTGGATTATAAGATCCTTCACTGCTCCAAAAGCACTGGCTAAACAAGCATCAACTGTTCTTTCACTCTGCTTCACCAACACCCACATCTTAATGTGGTAGTAGCTCAGCAGGTCACACACTCCCCTCTGAGGTTTGAAGAACAGAAGGTTGTGAGTTGTAACCCCACACCAGGTAATTGGGATGAAACCCAATATTGACACTGTAGGGCAGCACGATGGTGATGGAGATGCTGCACACCTGAGGTGCCATCTTTTGGATGAGTCATAACATTGAGGTCCTGTCTCCCTGTTCTGGTGGTTATTTAGGTGGATGTTAAAGATCCCACGGCACTTGTCAAAAAGAGTAGGGGAGTTTATTAGAAAAAATGAATTCAAATAAAATCATACATCACAAGGAAAAATTAGCATGCAATCAAACTAAATAACAGTAGAATAATTAAACATAATGTTTGAAAGAAAATGAAAGCATTTACAGCCATGCTGTGTAAAGGGAAAAAGAAAAAAAAAAGAAAAATTATATAAGGCAAGGATAAAAGAATATAAATTCCTCCTTATAGAAATAATAGGATACAAGCCTTATAATATGGGGATGTTACAGGGTCCCTGTGAAAAAAATTCCTGAAAGGAAAATATAATAACAAACTATTGTTCAAAACTTCCCCTCTTTACATACCTAAGTAACTGGTATATCAGAATCCGTTACCCATGGCATATTTCTCCATGCTACAAAAAGACTTCTTGTCATTTGCTTGGCTTCCATAAAATACATTTTTTTGTAGTCCTACAGTTATTTTACAAATCATTTCTACATGAGTTATCTGCTTTTGCTGTAATGTGTAAAGACTCCTAGCATTCTATATAAACCATTGAATAACTTAAAGAACAATATGACGTGTACTCTTATTCCATTTTGAAAATTAGCCTGTATATTGCCCAAACATTATTCCTTCATAACTCACAGTGGAAAACCAAGGTTCTTTCCAAAAAGTGGAGAGCGAGCGCCAAAAGCCCAAAACATATGGACAGATGAAGAACACATGTTCAATAGTTTCTAACTGCTGTACACATCCTGGCCTGCTAGACAGCCTTTCTTCCAGCTGTTTATGTTTCTGATTGGCCTTTACATTAATCTTGGTGTGAGAACTTAACCAACGAAGACCCCACATGTTAGGAGGGACCCTTCTCTCTTTTAGCAAGTGTAAGAGTGTGGGTAAATATTGAGGGGGACAAAGGGGAAATGTACCTGTTTCTTGAGAATGTTGCTCCATAACCCTGGTGTAGAGCCATTTTCTATTTCAGTCAGCAGGAGCTGATTGGATATTTTCCAAAGTTTCAACTTTGCAAATGTTTCTCTAAAATAGTCTGGAATATCCATGCTATGTTTTAAGGGACCCAATCTGCCTGAGTCCCATTGCTGGAACCAGTGGTGGCAGGAAAAAAAAAACAGAAGTGGAGTCCAACCTTGTCCCATATATACCAGCAAATGATGCACATTAGCATAAAAAAATACAATAAAAGAAAACAATAGTGTTAACCATCCCTAAGCCACCTCTTGTTACTCACAAGTACGTAATATTTTTCTTAAGTGGATTCAGTCTGCAGACCCATACTACTTGGGAAAAAAAACATACTAAGAATAGTCGTTTCCAATCACCTTGGTGGTGGAAAAACCTAGCTAATGTAAAGAAAAATGGGCAGTACGTAGGTTTTTATTAAGTAAATTCTCTTCTTTTTGCAGAGTTGTCCTCTGTTCTACTGGGCAACTAGGCTTTTTCCTTGCTGGATTTTATTTTACCAATTTGCTAAATCCATTTGTGCAGACCCGTAAGTGATGCCTAAGATGTGAATGGGTTCCTCTAAAATCCTTATGTCCACTCTAACCATGCATTGTGAATTATGTTGGCCTGACTTTCTCCCTGAACATTTTGCAATGTTCAACGTTGCCCCAGAAAAAGAGCCATAAATGTGAAAAAGTCTAACAGCTTTTTCTATAGATTGTTCATCCTGAACCAAAATGTAGAGATCATCTGCATATGCTGTGGCTTAATGTGGAACAACAAACTCAGGGGTATTATTATGAATTATAGTAGGAGAGTCATTTAATACCCTTAACAATGGATCAATGCAAAAAGTATATAGGAGGGTACTCAAGGGGCATCCCTGCCTAACTCCTCTCAATACCGAAATCATAGAGCCTGTCCAGCCATTAACAACTTGTGTAACCATTGCTGTTTTATATAATCCTTGAATCCAGTGTATAAATGTCAGTGGTATGCCATGTTTTTGAAGAGTAGTCCAAAGGAAGGTGTGGTCAACAGAATCAAACACCTTCAGGGGGTTACAATTCTATTTTCCTGGCCTGCAAAAAATGCTGTATGTTTTGTGTAAGATCCAACTGAGTCAATAGGAGTTTAATTTCCAAGTACCTGGCCCATTAGGTGGGGTAAATGTATTTCCTAGCTGGATAAAAAGCATGTTGTGATCTGAAAATTCTGCAACCAGGAGTTGTGCCTTGAAAATATTAAGTGTGCTTGAAACAAAAAAATAATAATCCTGGTTGCCAGTGCTCCTTTATGAAATGTGGGGTCAGGTTTACCCATACTTGTGATATAAGTATCTTTTAAGTATGTAATCTGGATCATGGATTTTAAAACTCTCATATCACAAAATATTTTTTTTGTAGTAGTAGACTTTCCTCTGTCTGATAAAACCATACCACAACTGAAACCACCCTCAAGTAATACATTCTGAGCTGAACACAGATAAGGCTGTATTTTTTGAAAGAGCTCTATCCTGGCAGTTTTAGTCTGTGCTGCATAAATATTACAAAGTTGGTACAAGGTGTTCTGTATTTTGATATGCAATATAAGGGTTCTACCAGGGACCAGATGTACTGTATAAGTTTTATGAGGTAAATGGGTAAGTTCTGAAATAAGTTTGCCACACCTGAACAAGCGTCTGACCCAATTGACCAATATGATGGGCCAACTTGCCATTGTGCCATGACCTGTTTACTGCTGTAGCATGTAATCAAGTGTCCTGCAGGAAGAAAATACCAACTCTGTGAAATTTTAAATGTGACAATACAGCCAGTCTTTTTCTGATGGCTCTTAATACTGTTGACATTGATGGTGTAGAGAGGTAGTCATATATAAGTCAGGGTGACTTGTTCCTCAGATTCCTGGAGGATCTAGTTTTCTTTTGCTTGCCCTTGGTTTTTGGAGTCACAGTGTCTTACCTAGCTGTCTGAGTGGTGTGGGCGGGGGGAGGGGATCTTCATCAGACCCTGGGTCTGGGAGGAAGAACCAGAGAGATGAATCATCAGACTCATTCCCTGAAGTCACAACATTATCTGTCAAAGTCTCAGACCTATTGGTTAAGGGGAGATCATTAGTTTCAGGCATTTTGGGGGTTGGTTGTTTCCAGTTTTGCCTTCATCTGACCATCATCCTGTTAGTTGCTTCCTCTCTAGGAGGCTGGGGGGGGTGGCATCACTATCACTTCACTGGACAACGAATCTGACTGCACAGCAGAGGGTCCCACTGTCTCTTCAGGGGCATCTGTCATTTCTACATTAGGTACATTATCACCTTCCCTGATGTGTTCTGAGAGCCCTGATGGGAGAGGGGGCGAACTGGGCCTACTGTCACCCTGTTCCTGCTCTGTGAGAAGTGATGTGGGGATAGAGGTCTGGGGAGGGGGGATCAATGTGGTTTTTGCTCTCTGCACAATGGCCACTAGTAGGTGCTGCTCCGCACTATATGACTGGTCGGGCTGATTATGTGCTGCCCAAGGACAAGTGTGGTATGTGTGCCCCCTAGCTTCATACAAATTATAGATCTGTTTGTTCCAACAAAAAGCACTATGTCCCAGTTAATTACATATTGTACATTTAAGTCTGTCACGGAGACTACTGTAGTGATCTGTTGACCCACAGCAATAACATGCTTTAGGCTGCCCTGCATAGAACAACACACCCCCATATCTTCCCAAAAAAACAATTTGGCAGATGCTGAAGTCCAGTATCAGTGGTATTTAAAACCTCTTTAATCCACCATCCCCCTGTCCATATCTGTTCTTGGTCAAATATTGCTTCCAGATTTCCAACAATGGTACACCTCTGTTTTAAGCAGTATAGGAGGTCTGTGACGCTGACTCCCTCATTACCGAAAAGCACCATAATAGTTCTGTTTGTAGGTTTAGTAAGAGGGATCACTTTAAAATAGGCATATAGTGGTGAAGTTTTTAACAGGCAGTGTTTTTCCAGAATTTTTGTAGGCCACTGTTCAGTTTAAAACTGACATCGAAGGTGGTCTCCCCCGAAACATGAATTAGGGCATACATCTCTGCAGCTGTAAAGTTCATGGAACCTTTCAGTAAGGTTTTTGCAACAAATACTCTGTCTTGGAGTATCTCCAACCACCTCCCAATAAAGCAGTCTCACTGCATTGTGTCTTTTGGCTGGGTCTGCTCCCCTGATACCTCCATGCCCACCATCATGAATCATTTTGGTGACCTAAAAACGAAAGCCCAAGGGAGCGAGCTACACATCCTTTGGGACATCAACTTAAATTGGCTCTCCAATGCAAATGCCAAACTTTGCAACCTGGTAACTGCCCTAAACCTATCACAACTGATCTCTGAACCAACTTGCCTAAACCTCAGAATGCTTAACCATTCACTCCTTGATTGAACCCTCACCTCCCACCCCCAGAGGATACTTGCCTCTGGTCTCCTATCAGATGCCCTAAGTGACCACCATATGATGTACATAGTAAGAAAGATTTTCAGGCCAAAGGCATCTCCCCCACACAATCCTGACCAGATCATACAAATCCCTTGATCTTGCCTCCCTTCTCCATGACCTGGCAAATGCTGACTGGTCACCCATCCACCAAGCCATCTCCATGGACTCCACCCTAGAAGGCTTTAAATCCAGGTTCCTAGCAGTTTGGGACCACTATGCACCACCCAAGGGGACTAAAGTGAAAGGTACCCACCTCCCCTGGATAACTGCTGACATCATTGCTGACCTCAGAGCAAGGGACCTGGCAATGAGATCCTAGAAAACCTCTAGCTCTCCTCTAGATCACCAAATGTACCACACACTTTGTAACGCATGTACAAGGTTAACTCGCCAGGCTAAGGCCAACTATTTCAAAACTACATTCCACACAAATATACGCCATGCTGCAAAATTCTGGAAGGTGGTCAAATCACTTTTTTCCCCACCCTCCCAGCCTCCAACAACAACCTTAAACATAGCTGGCTCCACCGTCACCAATCCACCAGCTGTGGCCTCTGCATTCAATACCTTCTTCATCAGCTGCACCTCGTCACTACTATCTTCTTTTCCAATGACCCACCCCTCTTCCTCCTCCTCCTCCTCCTCCTCCCAGTCTTTGTCCCCCCCCACTCCAAGCCTCCCTTCCCCACTCCTCCTTCACCTTCAGCCATGTCACCTCACTTGAAGTACTAAATGCCCTACTGGCCCTAAACCCATCCAAGAACAAATGCCCCTCTGGCCAGGATGCCAAAATTCTGTACTTACTGGCTCCTGCCATCGCCTCCCCACTAGTTGCACTCTACAACCATTCCTTCTCCCTTGGATCCATCCCATCTAAGTGGAAGCATGCCATGGTTATCCCTCTCCTGAAAGGTGGTGATCCCTCGGTTCCTGGCAACTACCATCCCATCTCCCTCCTTCCCTATCCTGGCTAAACTCCAGGAACACCTCATCCTCTCTCAACTCTCCTTCCTCCTCAACTCCACTCCTTTCTTCACACCTTACCAGTCTGGCTTCAGGAAGACCCATTCCACTACCTCAACCTTGCTGAGGCTCACTGACTACATTCTCACTGCTATGAACAAGGGCCACATCACCTCAGCAATTTTTGTTGATCTAGCTAAAGCGTTCAACACTGTATCTCACTCTCTCCTCCAGACCAAGCTCTCCTATGTGGGACTCTCTGATATGGCTACTGATTGGTTCTGCTTCTATCTGGTAGGCCGGTCACAATTGATCAGAACTGGTAGCACAAACTCCACCCCATCCCTATTACTTCAGGTTTGCCACAGGGCTCAGTCCTGGGGCCTCTTCTGATTTTCATCTTCCTAAATGACCTCCCCACCACCTGCTCACAGGCAGCCATTCATATGTATGCAGATGACATGGTGCTGTTTACATCTGGACTCTCAACCATTGACATGGCGACCAGACTCTAGCAGGACTTCAACAACATCCAGCTCTGGCTTCACTCCAACCAGCTATACCTCAATGCCAAGAAAACTGTCTCCATGACCTTCGGCACTAGGCCGAGACTTTTGAGGCTCCCCAATACTCCAACCTTCCTCACCCTGGATGGGGACACGCTGGAGGACAGATCCTCCTTCAGATATCTTGGGGTCTGGCTTGACCATCGTCTGGACTTTTCTGTGCATATCGATGCTATCCACAAAAAACTGCACCCCAGACTAGGTGCTCTTTACCAGAATTGTGGTAGTATCCCGCTGCTGGCTTGCCATGCTATTTTACAGAAAATTATCCTGCCAGTTATTGACTATGGAGACGTAGTCTACTATGCCACCCTCAAGTCCACCCTGGCCAAACTGGACTCTCTCTTCCACTTCTTCTGTCGGTTCGCCCTTGATTGCCCCTACACCACCCATCACTGTACCCTCCATTAGTTGCTGGCTCTTCCCTCACTACAGAACTGCCATCTGTCGCACTGTGCTCACTCGCAGCCAAGTTCTGGACACAGTCCCTGCCCGCTTACCTCTCCTCGGTTCTCTCTGCCTCCTCCCAGCCTTCCTACACACTCAGGAGTAATGATAACAGTCTCTTCTCCATCCCACCCATGTCCACCACAGCAGGCCAGTCCACCTTCAGATATAGGCTTCCTCGGCTGTGGAACTCCCTCCCTGCTGACATTCGGCATGCCCCCCCACAACCCAGTACCTTAATGCACATCTCACTACTCACTTCTCATGGCTGTTTTTGTTTTAAAGAAACTGCTTCTTGCAGCTCCTGCTGCTATTGTCTAAATCATTCTTCTTCAATAAAAAGCAGCTCCTGTAATTCGTCAGCCTCACTGATTTTTCTGCTTGTGCCTGGGTCTCTGTCATGTCTATCGCTGAAGTTTTTACATGTTCCTTCAACATAGGTAAGTCGGGTTTCTGCATTAAATCAGTTGTTTGCACTGCTAGTGTGGTGCTCCATTCCTCTTGTTACAAATGCTCTACAGAAACAGAGGCATCAAAAAACATCTCGGTCTCTTGTACTGCAGAGGCAGAGGAGAAGAACATCTCCCCTGCCTCCTGAGTGTCCATCCTCTCCGGGATCTCCGACAAAGTGGCCATCCTGAACAGCCTGTAGTTCCCCTACAGACGAGTAGGGGAATTTCCCCAGTGTACTGAGCAAATTTTCCCATTCACTAAAAAGTATCACCAACAGCTTAATCTGCCTCGATTTCACTCCATTTCCATTTGTATCGCCTCCCCAGGATGAGGTTTAAAATAACTGGAATTGCCTATCCTTTTCCCGGTCAACAAAAACAAAATAAATGAATAAATGTATAGACAGCATGGCTTACCTCCAGACCAAAGGTGGGAGGCATATCCCGATGGTCACAGTCACCAGCTCTCTCATCGCAAGTAGCCAGACACTCATTGGAAAAGCAGGAAGAAAAGACAGTAAATTTACAGTGACTTTACAGTGGATTTGCTCAATGCTTCCACTGGCTCTCTCACCCCTAGGGAAAACAGCATTTGCAGTGTTGTGAGCACCCATTGCCACTGAAACACACATAATTACCACCAACTTCACTACTCTAAATTCTGGTGACTCAGCTGGTCAGATAACACAGAATATTTTGCCACTTTAGATGAAAATAGTGCAAACTTCATCCAGAGTGGCACTGGGTTAGAACTGCAAAACAATAAAACCTGACCATTAAATAACTCACTAAAAGACGCTCACTAAGCCTATACAGTACTACTGTTGGGTAAAATATCTAAACAAGCAAGGCACCCTTGTTGGCAGTGTCTGTACCCCCCACTCCCCTCTTACTTAACACCTGCTGCCTGCTGTAGTCTAATCCCTCATCTTTCCACTCCACTGTTACTTTTATACACTTATTTCCCCATTTAGGGGGAGCACTTGTTAGGTTCATTCCACCCTGATTGTTGACAGAACATTTCCCTAGCCATAATCTCCTTCTCAAGTTTAAATGACTAACCATATATACAGTACATCAAATTTCTGACCCAATACACTGGCACCTTTACCCTTGAGATGAAGCCAGCCCTTTTCTGGGACCCCTTGAGTTACTTGTTGAACATTCTAATGTTACCCTGCTTTCCATCCTCCCTATTTCATATAGGCCTCCAATGCTGCGTCCTCTCTCAGCATGCTGCCAGATCGTTTGAAGTTTCTCTTCACCTCCTCTATCTCATTCATACATTAATGGACTACCACTCCTGTCTCCCCTCCCATTCTCTTAACTAGTCACTCTGTCTTGAGACCACTCCTGCTATGGCCCCTCATAAGCATCCGGCTATCCTTCCATCCTGCTTACCATGCCACTGTTTCTGTTTCTGTAGTCATAGAGCGTTCCACCATTAGAAGCTGTCTCACAGTCCCCCCCCAGCTGTGCTTATCCCTACACCTGAGTGTTGCCCTTATGATGTTTGGTGTGAGATGTGTGATTAATAATCCTGTAAGTGCACAAGGCTGATATTCTGTGATCTGAAGTGTACATAAATCCTTGCGCTGCTTTTGACCCCGATATCTTTGTGTGGACAATGAACTTTACAGGAGTCTAGAGATGCCAGTTATGGCAAGAGCGTTGTAGAACCTGAGTTCCAGAAAGATCTGAGCCATGAACTCACACCTAAATCAGCTTCTGAGTATATCGGATGCCATCCTAGGAGAGACTGATTAGGACATACTGTATTTGAGTAAAGGAAAAATTAAAAAATAAATGCAACTTTTTTTTCATGGATCTTAAAACCATACTCAGATGTGAGTATGGTATTTTGTAACTCTACATTTGAGCCACAGTGAGTTTAACATGTATTCATTTTGTACCCTTTGTGATATTTGTGCCCCTGAGAGATTAGTGAAAATTGCATCTCCCTTGAAAAACAATTATTTTCCAGTGCTGTACTGTGCAAAGTCCCAAACCTCAATTGGTGGTGGTGGTGAAATTTGTTAGGAGTCCCAACTGAATGTCATTCTATCAAAGATTACAAAATTATATGTTATAAATTTGGAAATTTAGTGTATTAAGTTGGTCCTCTGGGAGAAAAAAGAACACCATTTATTTCATCCCCAAGAAGAAATATTCATATTATGTGAATCGTAGACGAGATTTACCACTTAAACAGCTGGTGCAGTGGTTGGATAAATCTGCACTGAGCAGACAGGCAGGCTATAATTAGGGAAGAATCTCCAGCAGTAACGAGTTTGGGAAGGTAAATACAGCCACATGTTTTGAATTATCTAAGCATGTGGATTTTATTGCTGTGCAAAATTGGATGTCATCACTGCAATATTTTATAGCAGTTACAGTGGGGAGGGGGATAGCACACTGAACTTCCACCCTGAGTTCTTTGCAGAATGCAGGCATTAAATAAATAATACGCTTTAAAAAGTGATTCTGACTTTTAAGAGGCTGCAGCAGTGAGTGTTCATATTGCTTTTGGAAAGATGGGTGCAAACTGCATAGTTTAATTAAGACTTTATTTTACAGTGTTGACTTCAGTGTTGTATGCTAATTTTTCTCTATAGCAACAGTGAACATTAGTGGTGAAAATCTTGACCTATAATTATTTTATTCCATTTTAGATTGCTCCTTATGTCCTAACTTGTATATCCATTTTCCCCTTCTAAAATCTGCTTTAATTCTCTGTTTTTGACATTTAAATAATAAACAATAGCTATTCTTTTAATACAGCTCAGTCCAGGTTTGTATCAATATTCTTTGTTATTTTTGGACATCCATTTTAATGCCACTTTTCTTGTGACTAAAACGAACTAGCATTCAGCAGCCACTGCTCTCTGACTTTATAAACAGGAGTGTCGCTACGGGTGGGCATTAGAGGCTGTAGCTAATAATGATTATTCATTAGCACCTAATAAAAGATGCTCAGTTCAATAAATTGACCCCAGGCATACCTGTTAGTTTTTTTCACTGGGCGGGAGGGGTGGTAACACAAGCCCCTAATCATTTTAGATGCTGAAAATGCCCCTGCTTATAAGACAACAGGTATACAAGAGCAGCTGAGAATAGTGATGAAAAACTGGTCCAGCACATAATAAATGTATTGTTCCTTTTATTACTTCAAATGTAAAAAAAAAGTGCTGAAGCAGACTCAAATGGGACAGAAGGCTATCATGCAAGATAGGAGATATGGGAATCAAAAACAGAATAAAAAGTTTAGGTCAGTTTTTCATTGAAGGGCAACACCTGCAGTGTAGGTCCCAAGTGTGATGTTGGGGGGGGGGGGTGGACTGGGGTGGTGAAAACCAGGAGTAGCCAGGAGAGAATTTGGAATCAAGATTAGGGTCCACCCTGCTTGATTCCCTTCCCTAGGGCCCCTGCCAAAATGTCAGCAAGCAGGTTATAGTCTGCCCAGCCAGCACTACTCCTCCCCTTTTTCTGCTGTTCTGTGCAACACAAGGTCTCTGGGAAATAAACCAGTGGTGGTGGAGGAGGGTTTCAACACAGAATCCTCAGTTGACCTTGTTTATAGGTGCTTTTACACACAGGTTTATGTAACGGACTAACTGTTATGAAAACAGTATTCCGTTACATCCCTTGTGTGTAAAGTGCATCTGTTTCATTCCCTTGGTGAATGTTCATCCAAACCGCAATCTATGCTTCTCACGGTTTGCACCAACATGTTTCATTTCATCTGGCTGTGTAAAACAGCCATTCCAGTAGCTCTGCAGAAACTGCCATTAGAGCAGCAAACTCTGGGGGGCCAAAACAAATGGAGACGGGATTGGCCGGAATACTCGCAGGGTGTAAAAGGAAACCAGAATGCAACACAGTACAACAGTGCCACACAGGTAACGCTTATTTCGTTTTAAAAACCTGTGTGTAAAAGTGCCTTATATCACAGAGACCTGGCTGGGTGATGACTCCAGACCTGTTTTGAAGGCATCTTCATGCAAAATTATTCAGTGGTGCATTGTCTGAGGGAGAATCACAGACGGGATGGAGTGGCCACTTGTTTTAAATCTTCCTTGGGACTGACTGCTCTCCAGATGGGAATTTTCAGTTCCTTTGAACATGGGCAGTGAGATGTGCTCTGGGTGTTGGTGGCAGGATCATTCTCATATACTATGTGCCAGACTATGGGAGTGATTTCTTGCAGGAGTTGGCAGACTTCATGACCACACAGTTGTTGAACACACCCAGATTGTTGGTGATGGGGGATTTCAACACCTGGGCCGACAATGAATCCTCACACTTTGGGCAGCACATCTTCCAACTGATGTCCTCACTGGGACTAACACAGAAAGTTTCCTCTGGATCACATCAACATGATCACACTTTGCAGCTGATCTTCTCATCATGACTATACATTAGTGCAGTCAAGGTTGTGATCTTTTTGTTGGATTATCACACAATGCCATTCCTTTGTGGGGTCCCGTCTTAATACTCCCTCTGTGGAAATGATCTGGTACTATTCAAAGCACAATTTTGAGCCTCACCAGCTCTAGGAGGTACTGGAAGTCTAAGGTAAAGTTCCAAGGTTGTCCTGTACTCAACAGAAAAACAATCTACGTATTTCTGCCAAATTGAAAATAAAGTGCTTTAATGCTGATGCACACAACTTGCCCCATCGCCATGGGTCTCTAAACCCTTCCTCAGGGGACATGGCTAAGTTGGGCATATGTGTTATTTAAATACAAGGGCTCATTAATATTGAATGATATATAATGAATACACACAATTAAAGCTTTTTATAAAAAATCAATCAAAATATTGTTACTAAAGCTAAGGAATTTCATGCTGTACATGGCAAATTTGATCATAAATGTACCATCTTGTTCATATTTACTAGGCTGGTCAAAGTACATTTAATAGTATTAAATCTAAGCAATTTCACTCATATAGGTAGCATAAATCTTCCAATTAACTTAAAGAGAGCCATACAAGGAAAGTCAGGATGGTTTGTTTGCAAAAATATTTTTTAAAGGTTAAATCCTTTTTCACATGCAGCAAGACCAAAAGAAAAGTGGTTGAAAGATTGAATACATCTAATAAAATTACTGCATAGCAATCAACAGTAACAATTCAAGTACAGCAGCAGGGTGAAGTTTCTGTGCAGAAAAACAAGAAGCACCGTAATTGCAACTATGCTCCTGTCTACGTGCACTTTAGTCTCATTAATCAGCTGAACATGACGTCATCTAATACAATGGTCATTCTATTCTGTAAATTCCAATCGACTAGCTTTATATACTGTTTGTGAAACATTCTCATAGGACATCCTGCAGCTTGACTTTTTGTCTTTTTCTCTGACAAAATGCATAAATACTTCTAAAGAACAATAAACATAAACACATAGATAGAATTAATTTTGAGACCATAAAATTCAGAGTAGCTTACCACAACTCTCATTGTACTCAGAGGGGGCAGTAATATTCACAAAAGCTCACTCAAACACAATGTCCTTTATCTTTTAAATAAACTACAAATGATGACAATGGAAAACTAGGGACCCAAAAATTCAGGGTAACCACAAAGGACCTCCATGGTACACAGGAAGTAGTGATCACCACAAAAAAATCTATCTTTTCTCATAATTGTAAACAAAAAAAGTATCTACTAACAGAAAAAGTATTTTATTTATTTTATGTTTTAGTTCATTTTCTGTTCCCTCACATTGACTTTATGGAATTTATTGTCCACTTTTACTAGTGATCATCACTTTCAGATTTCACTTTCATGCTTTTTCAAGTAAGGTTTTAAATCCCAACTGTTGTTTAATCCCATCGGTTTGACACTGTCTAAAGTGAAGATCCAAAATCCTTTGTGTTGGAGCAGTTTATTGGGCCTATTGCCCCTTTTGGCATTAATGCCACATGTTCAATTCCCATGTATGTCATATCTTTCAGGCTGCAGTTATGTTTTTTTAGAGAAGTGAATTCCCACAGGTGTATCTTCCCTACCATTTGTGATGTTCCTAACGTGCTCCTGAATTCTCTTTTTTAAAGGTCTAGTGGTGCAACCTATGTACAACAAATTACAAGTGCACCATAGTGCCTAAATCACAAACAGGGTGTCACAAGTGATTATTTTTTTAATATTGACTCTTTTGTTGTTATCCGATGGATGTATAAAGAAGTTCTGCTGTGTGACGTATTTGCATACAGTGTATGGTGGAATGCTGATATGCATGAAATTCCATGCCTGGAATATGCTTGTTCTGCTGCAGTAGTGATGTTATTATGTTGTTCTCCTGCAGTAGTGATGTCACTACTGCTGCTGAACAACTTGGAATGCTGCCACATACTTGATTTCCCCAATCCAATGAATCTGGAAATGATTGTTTTTAAAACCTGAACATGCAGAAACTTCTGCAGCATACCGTGTCAGTAATTTGAGCCTACCACCAACCCTCAAGCGCCCCCCCAAACATCAGTTCACTGAAACAAAGTGCAATGTCCAAAATAGTCATGGATGCCCATACACTATATAGAATAGCAGATGGGGAACTCTGTGCACAACTAGTGTGTTGTGCCACCTCAGGGATCTGATTCCCATGGACCTCTTGAGCTGCACTGTCAAGGTCACGAGGCATCAGAACACCTCAGTGGCACAACACACTGGTTGTGCATAGTTATATACACTATCTATAAGCAATAATTACCCAACAGGTGGTGGTATTGGTTATACCGACCGCCCAGGGGTGTAATGAGGCCCAACGCCACAGGCGGAAAGCCTTATAGCCCCTGGAAGGTCCAGTATAGCCCAATACTACCCACCCTGGAGGGTATTATTGCACTTAGAAAATAGGCACTGTAAATAAAAATAAGTTTAATAAAACAAAAGTTAATAAAAAGTTGGTTTAATATAAGTTTTGTCATAAAATAGTTCCTCTGCCTGGTTTAGAATGATGAATTTGTTTTTTCTTACTTTGAAGTAGGGACTTTTATCTCTCTAGTTTAATTTAAAAAAAAATAATTTGCCCTAGTTTACTGACTCGTCTCCCACCCCTGCATTTATTTGTTCCCCTCACTCCCCATGCTGAACCGGGAGCTAACAGCAAGGTAGAGGAAGCTGCAGAAAAAAACATGAGGAGCTCAGCTGGGCTCCTACATTTCCTAGCAGGGAAACAGTGCGAGAGAGCTTAGCGCTGTAAAAACCGCCAGTTTTGGCAGTTTTTTAAATTTTTTAATTTTGAGGACCAAGATTTGGAAAGCAGGGCAAGGGACTGCGCTAATGAATCCTCCACACTTGTTAGTTTTTGAGCTGGTCCCACTCCGGACACTCACAGGAGCATATTTTTGCCTATGTATTTACGAAGTTTCATGTGACTGCGGAGAACAGATACCAGACGTGGACTGAGAAGTAAAGAAACTAAGCCTGCAGCAGGAATATTTAATACAATGTGTGGTTTCGTTCTTCCCCTTTTTTTTGAACCCTGCACTTCACTGGTGGTGGGCAGGATTGTGCCTTGTGTGTTGGGGCTGTGTCATTGTTTAGTCTTGTTCCGAGATCTCCTCGCCCCCCCCCCCAAACAGACTCATCAGTGTTTCCATGTTGCTGTCGGTTTCCTTTTGACAGCAATGCATGGACTGACTTTTTTCCACGCTATCTGATGGGGGATAGAACTAGAATACAGAACTAGGATCGGAGTAGACCGGGGACTGAATTACCTCTAAGCAGGATCAGACATGATACCCAGAAGACCTGAATGCTCGCTCAGATGCCAAGAAAGCCGTAGGATGCAGTAAGGAGTTCTGAGCATGATCACCGTTATAGACAGTGATTGGTCATTGAGTAGGTGTAGGATGTGGCAACAGAGTTAAAAATGCCATCTAGACCTGTAATTTAAAATACCAAGCTTTTTCTACAAGGGCATACTAGTGCAGTTGAAAAGGACTGTTGGGGAAGTGTCATGCGCAACGCGTGGTCCACATGTGAAGAGAAAGTTAACAACAAAAACAGGTTGTCTTTATTGCTTTGTAAGTACATAGTGCCATAAATTTCTTTTTTAATTGCAGGATGTTGTATGGTCTAAGAATTGTGTGTGGGGTGGGGGAGGGGGCTCTCACTCACACTCTGTCTTGGTAACCCCCAAAAAATTGCGGCAATTTGAAATTGCGTGCCCAGTGCTTCAGCCAATGAGGAAGCAGACTGGGCACAAGGATACTTGGCTGCATATGAAGAAGGTTTGGGCTAGGACTTCTTATTTGGTGGGCATCTATTGTCTGATAGATGCCCACCTAAATAAGTGTCTCAGACAATCAGAAGAGAGTATTGTCTTCGCCCATTTTCTAAGTAATGTGTGATGCTTGGCCAGCTAGTTATGATTATTGTATGCTATTTGTAATATAAAAATATAGTAAGTGATTGTCTCACATAAGACAGCCTGTGCTCCATGGGTGCCCCCCAGGTTTCAGTGAAGCTACATATAGTTCACTGACAGGGGATCTCTGTAATGTAATTAACTTCCTTGAGAAATTGCATTTTATGGCTGTTTTATAACCGATTGCTACTCTGAAGCTGGGAAACTAAAATATACATTCTTATGGCTTCAGAAACAAGACATCATTAAGCTGATTCCTGCCAGTTATCTCACACTTAGGTGAGGGATTGCAGGGTTGTAAAACTT
Organism: Neoceratodus forsteri; assembly: GCA_016271365.2. Classification (NCBI taxonomy): domain Eukaryota; kingdom Metazoa; phylum Chordata; order Ceratodontiformes; family Ceratodontidae; genus Neoceratodus; species Neoceratodus forsteri. The sequence goes on from CM057453.1 coordinate 1,273,934,653, forward strand.
CAAGGGAACTGGTGGATCAAAGACTCATAATTTGGGAAATGAGTTTTTGCTGATGTCACCTTATTTAATATACCTCCTGATGGGACATCCTGTTTTGTATTTTTTTTTTATATTCTAAAAGGAGGAGCTAGATGACTCACAGAAGGGGTATGGAGAGACACAGTTTAAACTATACTGTGTTTGAGCTGTTTAGATATTCCATCTTGGGACTCTAGAAAGACACACAGCTCTGATAAGCACTTAAAGGGATAATACATTAGATAGAAAAGATCTAAACAGTATGTTGGTAGGAGTTTGTAGTTTTCTTTGCTTTTCTTTGAAGTGATTGTATGCTGTTTTATATATTGTTCTGTGTTTACATTTTTCATATTTTTATCATCTTTTAGTAAAATCTTTATTTGAAAGACTGCCTGGGTTTCTGCCAGTTCTTTTTGCATGTGACATATAGAGGGTTAAGACTGACAAAAACTGTTCAAAAACTTGATGGTGTCACTAAACTGGGAAAAGGTAAGAATATACCTAAGGTCTTTTATAGAGTTTTAACAGTTAATTTTTGGAAACCTAGCTTAGTGCCCCTGGTAAAAGATTGTACCTCAATCCCCGAAGAGGGTACGTATTTGAGCCTGTACATTTGGTATGCCAGCATAAGGTTCACAGTTTGTATGCCCCCAGAACATGAGACTAAAGGTGATTTGGACCCAAAAGCAGACAAGAGGGTTACCCTATCTGTTACCTGTTCACATTATTGTGCTCAGAGGTTGGCACTGTGGGAGCAGAAGGCCTGACCTGCTGAATGTGTTTGTGACAGATTTGGTTGGCAGTGGTGTGGATAAAATTGGTAACACAAGGTTTAACTGTTCAGTGTGTCAGCTTAATACTGTACAGCTCACTTGCAAAATAAGGCAGTGATTTATTTTTAAAAAGGAAACAGAATTATATCGTTTTGCTTACAGTCAAGTTCCTACCTGTTTTATTTTTTTTTTCTAAAGTGCAAGTTAGAGTAGCCATATTTAGGGAAGAAGATAGCTTCCAACTACAGCGGGCACACTGTAGACTACTTGAGGCAGTTGCGCCAGGACAGAGGAGTCCTGCATGAGGTGAGAGCCACCAAGCAGAACCTCATGGATGCCCTGATGGCAGCAGATGCCCAGAGCATTGAGTCACACACTGTGACTATAAAGGACCAAACCTTGGGTGTGGAGGGGCCAGTGGCCAGTGCAGTGTTCAGATCCAGTGAGGAGGGCAGCAGGGCCAGTGCAAGCCAAGGGCCACAGCAGCAGGGGAAGGTCATCAGCATTCTGGAGCCAGAAGCAATCAAGCTGCACACTGAGTTACACAGAATGGAGCTGGAGTTCCAGAGAGATGCTGAGTGAGAGAAATGAGCTGCAGAGGATAAGAAGGAGTGAGAACAGCGAGAAACTGACCATGAAGAGCGTGAGTGCCAGCGAGCTGCAGAGGAGAAGAGGGAGCAAGAACAGAGAGAGGCTGATCGGGAACAGAAGGAGACTGACTATGAAGAGCATGAGCACCAGAGGTGACATGAACTGGAGAAGCTACCACTCCAACCACCAGCACCAGAGCAGGTAAGTGGCTTGGGTGTAACTGGAACTACAGGACTGGGTTATAAATAAAATTCCAAATTGATAGCTGAATTTAAAGAGGGGGGAGGATATGGATGCCTTTTTAAATTCCTTTGAAAAAGTTTGTATTCAGGCAAACATTCCTAGAGGGTCCTGGAGCTTTAGAGACCCAAAGCGATGGGGCAAGTTGTCTGTGTCTGTGTCCTACACTGTATTTCTGTGTGATTCAGCATTAAAGCATTTTATTTTCAATTTGGCAGAAGTACATGGATTATTTTTCTGCTGAGTGCAGGACAACCTTGGAACTGAGTCATTGTATGTGTGGTCTGCCAAATCCGGTTCCTGTACCATGCTACTAACTGATTTTGCAGCCTTTCCCATTGGAGTGTAAATGTCTAAGGTAGGTTGCTTGCTTGTGCACAGGGAGTTGAGACACCCATGGAGCACTATAATATGGTTCTCATTGCTGCCTTTTATTTGCTTGCACTCCACTGTGTTTGTTCCTTGACTTCCTATTGTAGCTCATGGTGGTAATGTGATGAGCTGTGTCTGTTGAAGACTAAGGGACAAAGGTTGGAGCGTTCTGGGAGACAGTCCCCTTCTGAGGAAGGCAGGTTGGCAAGAACTCATTATAGTGGATTTCAACTGGCAACCAGTCTGAATAAGACATTTCCTGTGGAGGTTGATTGCTGCAGGGAAGAGCAGACCATCTCAGCTCTTTTGCACCGTAAATAGTTTGTTAAATCCTCCCTGTATGTGATCAGTTAGAGCTTTTTCAGCAGAAAAGTGCAAGGAGTTTAGCAAATTTTTCTCTGTCAAGGTGTCCTACAAAAGATCTGGTATCTCTTCAAGTTGTCTGTCTTGGGCTGATAGAGGTCTTTCCTTTGGCAATGTAGACTTGCCTGCCTGGTGTGAGTTTGGGCTGGTTTCTGAGGTTGATGTGCTCTGGGTAGTCTAGTTTGTGACCCACCAGCTGTATACTCAACCCAGGACCAACCTGGCTGCTTGTGGTGAGTCGAGTCCAGGGATCACAGAGATAATCAGTGGTTCCATAAGGGAGGGTGTTTTTCAATCTTCCCTGAAAAAAAGCGGTGGCCATAACTCTCCTAAAAATTCCTTCCATGAGTACTAACTCTCCTAAAAATGATTTCCTTGAGCCCTGATGTTCTTGAAAATTACAGACCTACCTCTAATCTTTCCTTTCTGAGTAAAGTTATTGAGAAGGTGGTGGTGGAGCAACTTCAATCGACCAATCAATCAATCTTTATTTTACCAGGAAAAAAACACCATTGAGAGGACTCATTTACAAGGTGGTCCTGGAGTACATGAATACACAGAAACATATCACTGCAACATAGGAAGTTAACAAAACTCAGCAAATACAGTATGCAGAAAGTACATGGTATACACTATATAAGCAGCTTGACAAAGCTTGGAGGATGCAAGCACAAAAATAATAAGAACAAGAAACATCATCTACTATCTATGTACAGCCAAACTGCTAGATTATTGCAAAGGGGAAATATGGCACAACAGTAGTTGGTTTACAGCTTAGATTAAGTGCAAAGGTGATCAAATAGTGGATGGGGAAGATGGCTTGGATGGAGAGGCTAAGGGAGACATGGATAGAGAGGTGGGAGGAGTCGCAGGGGAGACTTGGGGAGAGGAGGGCTGGGAGAGAACCTTTTTTGGGGCGAGTAGCAGTGGATTGCTGGTGAATGAGAGATAAGAACTTGTGGATTGCCTGGAGAATCATGACATACTAACATACTATTTGCCAGCAGATTAGGCCTTACAGTCTATCGAGTCTGCTCGAACCTTAGATCCTTAGTTGGGTGCCGAGGCCCTCCCATCCCTTGTGCTCCAGAAACCCCTATCATCCATCCCCAACCCCCTGAAACAGGCCATCATCTGATACATCCACTTTCTGTGTCTGTCCCACCCTCTCTTGAAGCCCTCCAATGTGGATCTCTGAACCAGCTTGCCAGGCAGTGCATTCCAAGGGTCCACCACCCTCTCAGTGAAAAACCTCCTCCTCTTTTCCCCCTCACCCTTCCACCTTCCAACTTCAAACCATGCCCTCTGGTGATACCTCCCTGCTTTAGTCTAAAAATCCCCTCCATGTTTACCCTATTTATTCCCTTGAGGTACTTGAAGACCTCAATCATGTCCCCCGTCTCTCCTCTCCTCCAATGAAAACAGGCAGAGCTCCTCAAGTCTGTCCTCATACGTCAAATCCCCTAGCCCTCGTATCATCTTTGTTGCCCTCCTCTGTACCCTCTCCAGGAGCTGTATGTCCCTCTTCAAGTGTGGTCTCCAGTACTGTACACAGTACTCAAGGTGTGGTCTAACCAGTCCATTGTACAGCAGCAGAATCACTTCCTTGCTCCTAGAGGTGATCCCCTTACAATGCATCCCAACATCCTGTTTGCCTTGCTAGCCACTCTCCTGCACTGCTCAGAGTTATTCATACATGCATCCACCATGACCCCTAGGTCTTTTTCCCCTATTGAGGCCTCCAGCGCCTCCCCTCCCAGGGTGTACCTGTGTTTAACGTTTCCCCGACCAAGATGCAACACCTTGCACTTGGTGATATTGAAATTTAATTTCCATGTGTGAGCCCAGCTTTCCAGGGTGTCCAGGTCCCCATGCAGGGCCAACCTCCCCTCTTCTCCCTCAACTACTGCTCCCATCTTGGAGTCATCAGCGAAGAGACTCATTTCACACCCTATACCCTCCCTGATGTCCGATATGTATGCATCAAACAGGATCGGACTCAGGACCGAGACCTGCGGTACCCCACTACCAAACTCTCTAGGGTTCGAGATCTCCCCACAGACCACTACCCTTTGGGTGCATCCAGCTAGCCAGTTTTCAATCCATCTGACCATTAAAGGGCCTACTCCTAACTCCATCAGTTTCTCCACCAGACCGTTGTGGGGGACAGAGTCAAATGCCTTGCTGAAGTCCAAGAATAATACATCCACAGGCTTTCCCCTGTCCAGTTCTGATGTTACCCATTCGTAGAACTCCACAAGGTTGGTTTGACATGATCTACCTGGCACAAACTCATGTTGCCGACTATCCAGACCTCCCACCTCCTCCAAGTACACCCCAATCATTCCTTTAGTATATTCTCCATTAATTTTCCCACCACCGAGGTCAAACTGATGGGTCTATAGTTACCTGGTACTTCCTTGACCCCCTTTATGGATTGGCACCACATGTGCCTCACGCCAATCCCTAGGTACCCTACCTGTCTCAAGTGACCTGTTGAAGAGCTCCAGCAGGGGTGCAGCCAGTATGTCTGCCAATTCCCATAGTACTCTTGGATGAATGCCATCTGGCCCAGGAGATTTGTATTTCTTTAGGGCCTTGAGGGCTAACCATACCCTTTTGGTGGAGATAGCATCATCCGTCCCCGCCACCTTACTGGCCTTTTTATCCTTACCCAGATGTGACACCCCTGGGGTACCTCTCCCTCCCTCTTGCTCCATTTCTGTTGCTCCCCTGATCCCACTTACTGCCGCTTCTATCCCCTTCATGCCTTGCTTTGTAGATATCCCATCCCCCTCCCTAGTGAACACAGAGGCAAAGTACTCGTTAAATATCTCTGCCTGGTCCCTCGCCTCTTCCACCCACCCTCCTTCTGATCTCAATTTGCTGAGACGGCCCTTAGTTTTTCTCCGCTCCCCAATGCACCACAAGAACCCCTTTTCCCCTCCATGTATCCCCTGTGCCAGCCTCTGCTCTTTACTGGATTTTGCTCCCCTCACCATACGGGTGACTTTTCTAGATGCAAAATGGTACATTTCCTTATCCCTATCCCCTCTTGTTGTTTTAAATTTTTTGTAGGCCGCCTTCTTTTCTCTGACTGCTACCTGTAACTCACTGGACCACCAGCATGGTTTATGTGACCTTGCACCCTTACGTTTCAACTTAGCGCAGATCCTGACTGCCTCATGAAGTCCCCGTTTTATGACCTCCCATCTCCTTTCCACACTTATCATTGATGTAATCCCTTCAAGTGATTCCTTGAGAATATTTCCCATGCCCATAAAGTCTGCTACCCTGAAGTCCACTGCCAGTGTCCTAGATCTCCCCTCCCCCATGCTTATTTGAAACCAGACAGTATTGTGGTCGCTCCCAGTCGAGGTCCTGTACAGCCATGTCCTTACCAGATCCCCATCTGCCAGAACCACATCCAGGACATCCCCTCCCTTGTGGGCTCCATCACATGCTGTGTTAAGAACACATCCTGGAAGCCATCCAGCAGCCTCTGCTCCTTGGCCACCTTAGAGGACATGGTTCCCCAGTTTGTACCCGGCATATTAAGGTCCCCCATCAACACAACTCCTTCCCCTTTTGGTCCACACTGGGCAATGATGTTGTCCAGCAAACCATCTTCTAGAACATCACTCATCCTGGGGGGCCTATATACTACACCCAGCTTGACCTTATCTCCTGCTGGGGATCGTAAGGTGACCCATAAGGCCTTCATGTTTCCCTCTGCCTCTTCTACCCTAGCAATTTCTATGTCATCTCTAATGAACACAGCCACTCCATCCCCTCTGCCCTCCTTTCTATCCTTCCTAAGCATAGTGTACCCCTGTACATTTAGGTCCCAGGCATGGTTATTGTTGGCCCATGTCTCCGTGACTGCCGCCACATCCACCCCCCCTGAACAGCATGGCCTGGAATTCTGGCAACTTGTTTCCCAAGCTCCTGGCATTTACTAACACTAACCCCCAACCCTTATCCCTGATCCTCTTTGTTGAACCCCACCCAGATTCCTTATACTTCCATCCTCCCTCTGCTCCTCCTGAAACCTCCACCCCCAGTCTGTTTCCCCCCTCCCCCCCTTGGGCTAGAAGGCTACTCCCCTCATCTGGAGGAGAGGGCTTCTGGTCAGCCCCTCCCTTATCCCTTCCCCTCACAAGTTTAAACCCCACCTTTCTTGAATGTAGTCAGCCATCCCCTGTTTAAGGACTTCCTTCCCTAATGGGGCATGATGAAGCCTGTCCTTGGCATATAGTCCCTTATCCTCTCAAACTCCATTCCAGTTCCCTAACACCCCCAACCCATTCTCTTCACACCCACTTCCTGGGCAGTCATTCACCTCTGTGACCATTTTTCTCCACTGAGGCCTTTGGTACTGAGCCATATCTCCAAAAAATGTTGCATCCATTATCCCGACAGACTCTGGCAAGTTCTTGGAACCTTACTTGGATTTCCAAACGTTATTTCCCTCTAGATTGTTAGTTCCCAAATGCACAGGAAATCGGTTTCCTCCACAATCCCTAATCAGTTCATACACCATGAACTTTGCTCTGTGCACTGTCAGCTCAGAGATACTCACTACCTTCACCTGGCTATGGCATCCACCCCCTGTCCCTCCCACTGGATACCCCTAATCATCGAGTATCCCAATAACAGAACCTTAACACCGCCATCATCCTTATGGTTACCTCCACTATGTCCTCTCAGCCCCCCCTTCCCCCTCTTTATTCATGATCTCAATTCCATGGGAGTCTTCCTACCTTATTAGAGACCCCCTTGTCACCCTCCCCTTTCTGCCTCCCTCGCTATTTTGCCCACTTAACTCAAACTCCCTCTGAATCGGTGTCCCCTTTACCCCTCCCTTATCCAAACCATTTATCCTGGCCCTGATGGTTTCCTCTTCCCCCACACCGCCATCCTCCCCCTTTGTAATAGTACCCCTGCCTCCAGAGGCTCTCTGTGGGTCCCCTTTAGCTAGGGCCCCATCCTTGGTACTGACTCCCCTGCTGAAGGGGGGCTCCTCTCCCACCTCCTTGTCTCCCAGTTTCTCTCCAATCATGCTCTCCTCCCTCATATCTGCAATATGTTGCATCTCACCCATTTGCTTAACATATATGTTTCCCTTTCTCCCTCTGGGACTATTTCTATGCTTTCCATAGCCAGTCTGTGATGCCCTATGGGTATCTGACTCCCTCCCCCGGCCTCTGTATAAGTTTCCTCATTTCCACCAACCCCTTCCTCCCCATCTAGGTTGCTTAGTAGCTCAAATTTATTGTGACACTCTATGTCAGCCTCCATCAAGTAACCTGAGTTTCCCCTGACTGCACCTCTAAACTGCCCCTCTTCTTCCCCTCTTGCTCTGTTCACCTTAGGAGCTCCCTTCCCACAGTCTGCTGTTTTAGGCTTCTGCACAACAGCCCCTCCTGACTCTTCCCCCTCCACTCTCTTTGTATTCAGAATGTTCACCCCGTACACTTTCCCCTTAGCATCAACATCCCTATCTAAGGGTCCTCTGTCCTAATATCCCCCCTTCTGCTTGCTGTAACATAACATCCTGTAATTTCAGAGCATTGCCCCAGCCTTCCCTCAGCCCCACCCTTCTGCTGCCCATATCCATACACCTTATCCTTGGATACTCCCCCCAGCTCCCCCAGCTTACTCCTTAACCAATATACCTCACTCCTGATACAAGACAGCTGTCTACAGGTGGGCAGCCTCCCTCTCCCAGGCCCAATGTAGGAGTGTACCATCCCACAGCCTGTGCAGCCTAAACCCTCCCGAAGATGCCTGCCATGGTGGAATATGGCCACCCTGCTTATCTCCCTCTGTTTATAATGGCACACCCCCTTTTCTCAGTTCCTTTCCCCTGGAATACAGTTTCTCCCTATACTGACTGCAGTTATTTACAAACCCAATTTCAACCCCACCAATAAAGTTCCCAAGTCTCATAAACACATACAGTCCAGTGTGCGTTCAGTCACACTAACAGTGTGTGTATGCAGGCATCAGGTACCATATGATGACACAGGCCCACCATCTCCTGTTGCTTTGAATTTCAGTCCCAAACAGAAATACTCAGCCCTTCAATCCCTACCCCCAGTGGCTTTTCAGTATTTAAGAAAGCCTACAAAACAGGGTGGGTGTGAGGGCTCTTACCAAACACCAGGCAAACAGCACATTTAAATTTCACTCTAATTATCCCTGCCAAACAACTGTTCCCAAGCCTCCAAAGTTACAATATCACAGCCCAAGTAACAGTTATAACTCAAGGTAATAATTTTTAACACATAGAACTAGTTTCACTTACAAAACTATTCAAATATTTCAGTTAAAACAGAATATAACCCCAGACCTCTGTCCTTACCAGCCTGCTGCTTATGTTCCCAAGTGAACAATGAAAGACAAGATGATTTCTGTTAATTTCCCCTTCCCCTAACACCAGGCAAACATCACATTTAAATTTCACTCTAATTATCACTGCCAAACAACTGTTCCCAAGCCTCAAAAGTTACAATATCACATCCCAAGTAACAGTTCTACCTCAAAGTAGTAATTTTTAACACACAGAACAAATTTCACTTACAAAACTATTCAAATATTTCAGTTAAAACAGAATATAACCCCATACCTCTGTCCTTACCAGCCTGCTGCTTAAGTTCCCAAGTGAACAATGAAGGCCAAGGTAATTCCTGTTAAAGACAAGGTAATTCCAGCTAATGTCACCTCCCCCTAACACCAGGCGAGCAACACATTTCAATTTCACTCTAATTATCCCTGCCAAACAACTGTTCCCAAGCCTCCAAAGTTACAATATCACAGCCCAAGTAACAGTTCTAACTCAAGGTAATAATTTTTAACACATAGAACTAGTTTCACTTACAAAACTATTCAAATATCTCAGTTAAAACAGAATATAATCCCAGACCTCTGTCCTTACCAGCCTGCTGCTTATGTTCCCAAGTGAACAATGAAGGCCAAGATAATTCCTGTTAAAGACAAGGTAATTCCAGCTAATGCCCCTTCCCTAACACCAGGCAAACAACACATTTAAATTTCACTCTAATTATCCCTGCCAAACAACTGTTCCAAAGTCTCCAAAGTTACAATATCACAGCCCAAGTAACAGTTCTAACTCAAGGTAATAATTTTTAACACATAGAACTAATTTCACTTACAAAACTATTCAAATATTTCAGTTAAAACAGAATATAACCCCAGACCGCTGTCCTTACCAGCCTGCTGCTTATGTTCCCAAGTGAACAATGAAGGCCAAGGTAATTCCTGTTAAAGACAAGGTAATTCCAGCTAATGTCCCCTCCCCCTAACACCAGGCAAACAATACATTTAAATTTCACTCTAATTATCACTGCCAAACAACTGTTTCAAGCCTCCAAAGTTACAATATCACAGCCCAAGTAACAGTTCTAACTCAAGGTAATAATTTTTAACACATAGAACTAGTTTCACTTACAAAACTATTCAAATATTTCAGTTAAAACAGAATATAATCCCAGACCTCTGTCCTTACTAGCCTGCTGCTTATGTTCCCAAGTGAACAATGAAGGCCAAGATAATTCCTGTTAAAGACAAGGTAATTCCAGCTAATGTCCCCTTCCTCTAACACCAGGCAAACAACACATTTAAATTTTACTCTAATTATCCCTGCCAAACAACTGTTCCCAAGTCTCCAAAGTTACAATATCACAGCCCAAGTAACAGTTCTAACGCAAGGTAATAATTTTTAACACATAGAACTAATTTCACTTACAAAACTATTCAAATATTTCAGTTAACACAGAATATAACCCCAGACCTCTGTCCTTACCAGCCTGCTGCTTATGTTTCCAAGTGAACAATGAAAGACAAGGTGATTTCTGTTAATTTCCCCTTCCCCTAACACCAGGCAAACATCACATTTAAATTTCACTCTAATTATCACTGCCAAACAAGTGTTCCCAAGCCTCAAAAGTTACAATATCACATCCCAAGTAACAGTTCTACCTCAAAGTAGTAATTTTTAACACACAGAACAAATTTCACTTACAAAACTATTCAAATATTTCAGTTAAAACAGAATATAACCCCAGACCTCTGTCCTTACCAGCCTGCTGCTTATGTTCCCAAGTGAACAATGAAGGCCAAGGTAATTCCTGTTAAAGACAAGGTAATTCCAGCTAATATCCCCTCCCCTAACACCAGGCAAACATCACATTTAAATTTCACTCTACTTATCCCTGCCAAACAACTGTTCCAAAGCCTCCAAAGTTACAATATCACGGCACAAGTAACAGTTCTAACTCAAGGTAATAATTTTTAACACATAGAACTAATTTCACTTACAAAACTATTCAAATATTTCAGATAAAACATAATATAACCCCAGACCTCTGTCCTTACCAGCCTGCTGCTTATGACACCTATGAACCTTTCCACTTGGGTTTCTGGCCCCACCACTCCACTGAGACTGCATTCATTAAGGTGATTCATGATCTCCTCCTGATGAGGGACCGAGGACTTTGCTCTGTCTTGGTCCTATTGGAGCTCTCATTGGCTTTTGACAAAGCTGACTATGTGGTGCTACTGGATCATCTGAGGAATAATGTGAGTCTCACCGGCACAGTTTTGTGTTGGTTCAAGACCTACATAACCAGGAGAATGAAGCAGGAAGCCCTATTAATTTAATCTCTGAGGTCTCTGCACTATCCTGTGGGGTTCCCCAAGGCTCAGTCCTTGTCCCCGTGTTGTTCTCTATGTTCACTTTACACTTAGGACAGATCATTAGACAATACATAGTTGAGTTTCACTATTATGCATGCAGATGATACTTAGTTGTACATGTCTTGTTCCCCTGGCAGGGATGACGTGGCTTCAGTGCTGGGCTGACGTATTGCCAAGGTAAACAACTGGATGGCCTTCAACTGGCTATGTCTCAACTCAGGTAAGACATAGAAACATAGAAACATAGACTTTGATGGCAGATAAGGACCACTTGGCCCATGTAGTCTGCCCATTTCCCTACCTACAGGATAGGCCGCAGATCCTAGTTAACCAACAGCCTATTTCTTCCTACCCCCCACAAGAATTGTCTTATGTCTGTCCCATACATTCTTGAATTCTCCCACAGTTTTAGACCCCACAACCTCCTCAGGAAGGCTGTTCCATACATCCACTACCCTCTCTGTGAAATAATACTTCCTCACATTGCCCCTGAACGCCCTCCCTCTATCTCTAAATTGTGTCCCCTTGTTCTTGCACGTCTCTTTTTCTGAAAGATGCTACCCTCTTGGACTATGTTGATTCCACTGAGGTACTTAAAAGTTTCTATCATGTCCCCCCCTTCTTTCCTCAAGGGTATACATATTAAGCTCCTTTAGTCTCTCCTCATACGGCTTCTCTTGCAGACCCTGCACCATTTTAGTTGCCCTCCTCTGGACTGCCTCTATCCTGTCTATGTCTTTGTGGAGATAGGGTCTCCAGAACTGGACACAGTACTCCAGATGGGGTCTCATCAACTGTGTGTACAGAGGGATAACAACTTCCTGTTTTCTGCTGCTGATGCCTCTCCCTATGCATTCCAGTATACCCTCAGCCCTCCCTACTGCCTTCTCACATTGCTTGCTAACCTTAAGGTCATCTGATATGATTACCCCCAGGACCCTTTCCTTTTTTGTTGTTGTTACTACCTCCCCCATTGTGTATTCTTCCCTGGGTTCTTGTTTCCAGGTGCATTATTGCACTTCTTTGTATTGAATCCTAGCTGCATACTTCTGACCATTCCTCCAACCTTGCCAAGTCCCTTCTCATCCTTTTCACGCCTCCTTGTTATCAACCCTGTTGCAGATCTTTGTGTCATCTGCAAAGAGGCATACTTTTCCTTCCAGTTCCTCTGCAATGTCACTTATGAAGACATTAAAAAGGACTGGACCCAATACTGAACCCTGCGGTACCCTACTAGTAACCCCTCTTTCTTCAGAATGGACTCCATTTACTTTTTTTTTTCTTCCCCATTAACTCTTTATTTGGTTTTAGTTACAGGGAAATACTTCACACATACGACATACCAACAAACACTAGTACATGTAAATAAATGTTCCACTAAAGGTAACCCCTTAACATGCCCCCCATCCCCACCCAGCCCACTCCCCCTCCCCAGCACAAGTCTCAAGAGATAGGATATCTTCAACCCTAACAATGCAACATTCCTTAAAGGGAATAGAAAGCATAAAAGGGACCCCAAAATTTTTCAAACCTGGAGAGCTTATTCTGGAGGATAGCCATCATCCTCTCAATCCTCAAACAGGCTAGCAATTCCTCCAGCCACTCCACATAGCTTAATACCACTGAATCCTTCCAGTGCCTAAGCACAACTCTCTTAAGAGTAGCAGCAATCAATACTATATGAAACCTCCTGCTCTTAACAGGGATACCCGAAACATCTCCCAATAAGCATATCTCTGGCGTAAAAAGATCACCAAGTCCCAGTAATGGATTAACCCTCCTTTTAATATCCCCCCACAACGGGGCTATTTTCGGACACTGCCAAAAGATATGCATCAAATCTCCTTCCCCTTCTTGGCACCTAAAACACCTTGAGTCCTTCGCCAACTTCAGCCTCCCAAATTTCTGTGGGGAATAATAAATGTTATGAAGGATTTTAAACTGCATAAGCCTCAATCTATCCTGGAGCAAATATTTGTGACAGTTTACCCATAACGTCCTCCAATTAAGCACCGAATTTGGAAAGACAGAGGCCCAATTCGAACCCTGGATAGGATTAGAAGAGTATGCCCATTCAAATAATACCGAGTAAATTTTTGAAATTGCATGCCTTAGCCCCACCAACGGCACCAGCCCATCACAAAATTCCAATCTCAGACTCTGTACTGCCCCATTACCCAACTGAGCAATCATAAGGTGTCTAACCTGATAGATTTTAAAAATTGCCCTGGTGGGTAACTCAAACCTGCTCAATATCTCAACAGAGGAGAGAACCATTCCCTCAGTCGAGAGAAGGTCCCTCACATGGCACTCTTCAGGTAAGGGCAGCCAAGAATAATCCAACATTCTACCATCTAACACAAAACGTGGGTTTCCCCAAATTGGTTGTGCCCAATCCATGAAATGGTCATACTGCAAAAAACTCGAGAGCTGAACATGAGCTCTCACCGATGTCCCAATTGGAGAGTTACGCAGCTGGGGAGGCAACCATTTTGGCTTAAGATAGAGTAAGGCCTCAGGCCTCAGACCAGCTTCCTTAATCAGAGCAAGCTCTACCTGCAACCAAAGTGGTGTATAGGTGTACCGCTCTAAAACATCTCTTCCTTTCACCCACCTTAAGTATTTGCTGGCATCGCTGCCCAGTAATATAGTGCAATATGCAGAAGTCTGAGTCCCCCATCCACCTAGGGCGCCGCCAGCTCGAATAGGCCACGCGATTTCCTATGGCCCTGCCACAAATTGGTAATCGTTGTGCACCTTCCTAAACCAGGCAGGCGGTATCAATTATTCAGCATGTTTAAGGGGTAGAACAACCTAGGAAATATATTCATTTTACGAGATTAATTCTTCCCCATAAGGAGATTGGGAGTTACACCATCTCTCCAGGTCTAACTCTATAGCCCTAGCAAGGATCGAAATTCAACTGAAAAATCTTAGAGCTGCCCCTAGCCATGTTAAGTCCCAGATACCTTATGAAATTCGATTTCCAGGACAGACCCAATTCCGCCACTTCATACTTGAAAACATAACTGTTAAGGGGAAACACCACCGATTTGTCCAAATTTAATCTATAATTGGCCAATTTCCCAAACTCCTTGATGACCTTCAACAGAGCCTGAATGGAGGCCCCTGGGTTGGTCAAATAAACCATCAAGTCATCCGCATATGGTGTAATTTTAATAGTATATTCTTTAATTCTAATACCCTCTATTACTTGCCTACGGACAATTGCCCTGATGAGAGGTTCTAGGTACAAATTAAAAAGGAGGGGGGATAGGGGACATCACTGCCTAGTGCCCACATGTAGACAAAATGGGTCCAAAATTGCACCATTGCAGCCAACCCTCGCAGTAGGATTGGAATAGAGGGAGCTAATCCAGCCCCGAAAAAGATCCGGGAACCCAAACCTTTCCATAGCAATTAATAAAAAACCCCAATGAACCCTATCGAAGGCCTTCTCGGCATCCAAAGACAGCAGAGCCATGGGAGCACCGCTGTCTTCGGAGATCGAGAACGCGTGAGCCAAGGTCCGTATATGATCCGCCGACAACTGCCCCCTCATAAAACCCACCTGCTCTGGGCCAATAAGGTCAGGTAGGACCCGGCTAATCCGCTCAGCCAGCAATTTGGATAATATCTTAATATCATAATTGAGCAGCGATATTGGCCTATAACTTGAGGGCTGCTCCAGTGGTTTATCCTGTTTAGGAATCAACACAATCAATGCTTCGAATAATGACTGGTCTTGTGCCTGATGAGATAAGATATGCTTAAATAAACTCAGAAGCAAAGGGGATAGGAGCTTAGCGAATTTTTTATAAAAGTTGCGAAATCCATCCGGACCGGCGTTCTGTCTAAAGGGAGATCTCTATGGCCTTCAATTTCACTTTGGGTAATGTCCACGTTAATTGCCCCTGCTGAAGCTCAGACAACGAAGGGATATCCAACCCCTCAAAAGAGGCATCTCCTGTCTAGTGGGGGAGACTCCATTTTGCCATAAAGAGATTTGAGTAATTTCTGAACTCATGTACTATCTCCCGGGAGTAGTCTTAACCAAACCATCCACCTCCGATAAGATCCCTGGGATTGTTCGGGATGATTCCAATTGTTTAACCCTCCTAGCTAAAAGTGACCCCGCTTTCTCCCCCTGGTCCTGATAGCTCGCCTTGGTTTAAATTAAAGCCAGCTCTGCTTGCTCCCCCAACAATTTTAAATATAGGTCCTTCAACCTCACCAGCTCCAGCTTATCCTCATCATCCGCCTGCTTATCCACAGAGTGGACTCCATTTACAATTACCTTCTGTGTCCTGTTGTCCAGCCAATGTTTTACCCAGGCTACCACCCTGGGACCCACTCCCAGGCTGGTTAGTTTGACTGTTAATCTTTTGTGTGGGACTGTGCCAAATGCCTTGCTAAAGTCAAGGAAGGCCATGTCCACAGCCCGTCTCTGGTCTACTACTTTGGTCACCCAGTCAAAGAAATCTATTAGATTCATCTGACATGACCTTCTAGCTGTGAACCCATGCTGCCTTGGGTCCTGTGCCCCACTGGCCTCTAGGTACTCAACTATTCTTTCCTTCAGAAGTGACTCCATCACTTTCCCTACCATAGAGGTAAAACTGACAGGTCTGTAGTTTCCTGCCTCTGTCTTGGTCCCACTTTTGTGAAGGGGAATCACATCCACCTTCCTCCAGTCCTAGGGTACCACACCATCCTCCCATGATTTATTAAAAAGAGTAGCCAGTGGTTTCACTAGTTCCGCCCTTAATTCTTTTAGAATTGTGGTGTGAATTCCATCAGGCCCCATTGCTTTGTCCATCTTCAGTTTTAGGATTTCTTGCAGAACCCTTTCTTCTGTGAAAGGACTGGGATCGACTCCCCTATCAAGAGTGCTTCTGTTAATTGGATTAGGCACTTCCCCCTCCTCTTTTGTGAATACTGAGCAGAAATATTTGTTCAGTATCCCTGCTTTTTCACTGTCCCCCTCTGTCTACCCACTGTTCATTCTATTCAGCATCACTATCCCTCCCTTTGTCTTTCTATGCTCACTAATGTACCTATAAAAGGTTTTATCCCCCTTCTTAACCGAGTTGGCTATCTTTTCCTCAGTTTGGGCCTTTGCTATTCTGACTTCCCTCCCTGCTTCCTTCTGTATTAACTGGTACAGCTCTCTGTCCTGCTCCTTCTTTGTTTCCTTATACTTCCAGAATGCTATGTTTTTCTTCCTGACTTTCACAGCCATCTCTTTTGAGAACCATAGTGGATTTTTCTTTCATTTTGATTTATTTATTTGCTTCACACAAAGGCTTGTTGCCTCCGTGATGGCAGTTTTGATGATTCCCCATTGTTGCTCCACCCCTCCTTCTAGCCTGTTTGCTAGTGCTTTTCTGAGGCACTCTCCCATCTTGCCAAAGTCAGCCCTCCTGAAGTCCAGTACCTTCACCTTTGTATGGCTTGACTCTGTAGCTCAGTTTAAAGTGAACCACACTGTTTGATGGCCACTTATTCCCAGATAGTAACCCACTTCTAGATCTGAGATCCTCTCACTACCCCCATTTGAGAGTATGAGGTCTAAGATTGCTCCCTCAAGAGTGGGTTCCAAAACTAGCTGTCTGAGGCCTGCCACCCGTAGGGCATCAAGAATGGCTCTGCTCTTGGATGTGGCTGCAGCAAATGTGCTTCAGTTAACATCTGGCATATTCAGGTTTCCCATCAACAGTATCTCCCCTTTCTCTGCCATTCTAAGAATGCCTTCTATCATATCCTTGTCCATTCCTCCCCTGACATGGGGATCTGTACACAACCCTGTGTGGATTGTGGTGCCTTTCCAGTCTCCAAGGTGATCCACAGTGCCTCTCCTCCCTGTTTACTCTTTTGTTCAGTTGCTTTTATCCCTTCCTTACATAGAAGCTACTCCTCCCTCTTCTCCCTGCCTGTCTCTCCTGTAGGTTATGTACCCTGGTATGTTAACATCCCAGTCATGGTTCTCTGTGTACCATGTTTCTGTGACTGCTATGACATCCAGGCATCCCTCTTCCATCAAGGCCACCAGCTCAGGGAGCTTGTTGCCCAGACTACGGGCATTGGTACTCATTACCCTCCATTTCTTGATGGCCTTACTTCTTATTGCCCCATCCCTATCCTTCTTGCCTTTGTCACTTTCTCCATTTACCCCTGCCCTTCTCCCTATCAACACCTCTATGTTGGTGTTTATCACACTTACTATAGTGATTTTTTTGGGGGGAGCTAGGATTTCTCTGCTCCTTTCCAGTGCCTCCCTCCTTGGCTAGTTTAAATGCTTCCCAATGAAGCATTTAAACCTATCACCTAGGATCCTGGTTCCCCTCCTGGACAGATGCAGCCCATCATGCCTGTATAGGCTTGCATCACTCCAGGTGGACCCCCAGTCCCCAATGAAGCCTAATCCCTGAGCTCCACACCAGTTTTTCAACTACTGATTGAATCCCATGGTTGGGAACACCTAGCCTCTCCTACACCATAGATGGGCAGCACCTCCGAGAAGGTTACCGTGCATGCTACTTGTCTAAGGCCCCTTCCCAATTCCACAAACTCTTCCTGCACTTCTCTAATCCTTTTCTTAGCCAGGTCATTTGTCCCTAGGTGGACAATGACATCCAGCTCCCTTGCCTGTGCAGCTGCTCCGGCAATCCCAAGGATTCGCTCCCTGTCCCTCCAAGCCATGGTGCCAGGCAGGCACCTTACCTCCCTCTCCCCTTCCTCCCCCAGTTCTACCTTCCTAACAATGGAGTCCCCCACCAGGAGTTGTTTCCTTCCCCTGCAGGGTCCCCTGCCACTCTCCTGTGGGTCTCCTTTGTGGAGGTTCCCAGCATCCTCCTTGGTTTCCACTGTGGTTGCCTCCATAGAGGAACCACACTTTGCCAGAATGGCATAGGAATTGTGGAGAGGTACAGCTGGAGGGATGCACCTCTGTTCCACCACTCTCCCCCTCCTTGAGCCCACTGTGGTCCAACTGCTCCTCTTTCTTGGCAACCTCTGAGGCAACAGCAGTGGCACTGGTGGTCCCTGGATGTAAAAGGAGGTCCCACAAATCCTGGCCAACAGCCTGGAGATGAGCAACCTCCTCCCTCAGCCCAGAGAGGTGCCTGCAGATGGGACAGCACTGCATCCTCCAGAACGTCTCCCAGAAGACTGCTGCTCCACAGCCACTGCACTGCACCACTCCCATCATGTCTTATTTCTGGCCCCTTAACTGTTTGCAATCCTTTTTATCTTTCCTCTGTTTTTTTTTTCTTCTCTCTCCTTACTTTCTGCCTGTGTGCCCTTTAAGCTCCTGATTGTCCTGTTCTAAGGCAAGAATATCCTATATTTCTCAGTAGACCCCTTACTTGCTCAGACAGCAGTCATGATGATTGAGCGGGGTCATTTGGGCTCAGCAGCAGTGGGGGTTATGGCAGCCCTTCCTTTGTTGGGCAACCAATCTTTTATAGCTGTTGATGCAATTAAGAATTTTAAGATCATTTTGGACTGCAGGCTGACATTAGAACAACCGGTGTCAGCAGTGATCTTATCTAGCTTTTACTGTCACCATAACATCGCCAGGATCAAACCACATTTGACTCCTGCTGACCTGGTGATGATCATTCATGCTTTCATCACCTCTAGGTTGGACCACTGCAGCTCTCTATACTTAATTTTATAAGGAGGTTTGATGCACCGTCTGCAGCTGGTTCAGAATGTTACAGCCCGGCTGATGGCAGGATCTTTTCGGAGTAGCACATCACACAGGGGCTGCATGTGCTGCACCAGCTGCCTATGCAGTGGCACATCACCATTATGATATGCTTGTTAACATACAAGGCCCTATGTGGTTTGGGACCAAGCTACTTGAAAGATCTCAAGGTTTCTTACCACCCAGTCCAATCCCTCCACTCCACCAGGGCGGGCTCGATCATTGTCCACCCCCCTTCCTATCTGAGACTATCAGGGAACAGAGCCTTTGGAGTGGCAGCTTCAGGGCTGTGGAACTTACTTTCTGGGAGCATTCATGTGGCCTGCATAGTGGAGGAATTTAAAGCCTCTCTGAAAACTTTTTTATTCATAGAAACATAGATAGAAACATAGATTTTGACGGCAGATAAGGACCGCTTGGCCCAC
This sequence comes from Neoceratodus forsteri, assembly GCA_016271365.2. Classification (NCBI taxonomy): domain Eukaryota; kingdom Metazoa; phylum Chordata; order Ceratodontiformes; family Ceratodontidae; genus Neoceratodus; species Neoceratodus forsteri. The sequence goes on from CM057453.1 coordinate 1,273,953,867, forward strand.
CCAGTCTGCCCATTTCCCTACCTAATGGATAAGCTGCAGATCCTAGTTAACCAGCAGCCTACTTCTTCCTACTCCCACCCCCTAGAATTGTCTTATTACTGTCCCATGCATGCTTGAATTCCACCACTGTTTTTGACTCCACAACTGCCATTCCATGCATCCATAACCCTCTCTGTGAAAAAATACTTCCTTAAATTACCTCTGAGTCACCCCCCCTCTATCTTCAAATTGTGCCCCTTGTTCTTGCACACCTCTTTTTTGAAAGATGCTGTCCTCTTGGACTTTGTTGATTCCCTTGAGATACTTGAAAGTTTCTATCATGTCCCCTCTCTCTCCTTTCCTCGAGGACTATACATATTCAGCTCATAAGTCTCTCTTCACATGTCTTCGGTGCAGACCCTGCACTATTTTAGTTGCCCTCCTCTGGACAGCCTCCATTCTGTCTATGTCTTTTCGGAGATTGGGTCTCCAGAACCGCATGAGTACTCAGATGAGGTCTCACCAACTGTCTATACAGAGGGATAATAACTTCCTGTTTTCTACTGGTGATGCCTCTCCTATGCATCCCAATATCCCCCAGCCCTCCTTGCTGCCCTCTCACATTGCTTGCCCACCTTTAGGTCATCTGATATGACTACCCCAGGTCCCTTTCCATTTTTGTTGTTGTTAGTATCTCACCCCCCATTGTGTACTCTTCCCCTGGGTTTTTGTTTCCCAGGTGCATTACCTTGCACTTCTTAGTGTTGAATCTAAACTGCCATACATTTGACCATTCCTCTAACCTTGTCAAGTCCCTTCTCATCCTTTCCACCCCACCTTGTGCATCAACTCTGTTGCAGATCTTTGTGTCATCTGCAAAGAGACATACTTTTCCTTCCAGTCCCTCTGCAATGTCGCTGATAAAGACATTGAAGAGGACCGATCCTAATACTGAACCCTGTGGTACCCCACTAGTAACCCCCCTTTCTTCAGAGTGGACTCCATTTCAGCTAGTTTGTTTGAACAAGTCTGTATTGTAATAATTGTATCTATTGTTTATATTTTATTTCTAGCATTATGTCTTGTTCCTTTTTATACTTTTTGATTGATACTGTATGTACAGCACCCTAAGCCCTTGTGAAAGGACACTTTATAAATAAAGATTGTCTTGCCTTGCTGCTTTAAACTATTGCGCATTATTGTCTGTTCGTTGTCTCAGCTAAGTATCCACCATTCCTACCCATGAGGAGAATTTCTGTGTATTAGAAACATGGAAACGTAGACAATGAAGACAGAAAAAAGACCAACGGTCCATCCAATCTGCCCGAGTTCCCTATTTAGCCCTGGGACTTACTGTCCCTCCAGAGTCCTAGCCCCCCCATCATTCCCCCATTCTCCTCCTTGTGCCACCCTGAGCCCACACTAAACCCTTCATTCTGTCCAAGCTATGCTTGAAACCATCAATGATTTTAGCACCCAGCACTTTGACTGGAAGACTGTTCCATAGCTCCACCACCCTTTCTGTAAAATAATACTTCCTCATGCCCCTCCTGAACCTCCCACCTGTCACTTTCCATTCATGTCTACATGACCATGAAACAGTATTCAAGCTCAATAGTTCCTCACTGTTCACAATGTCAATTCCCTTTGAAAATTTGAGGGTCTCTATCACATCTCTCCTCTCCCCCTCTTGTCTCCAGTGAGTACATGTTCAGTGTCTAGAGGCACTCCTCATAGGATATGCCTTGTTGGCCTCGAATCATTTTTGTTACCCTGCACTGCACTGTATCCAGCCTGTCCCTGTCCTTCCTGAGGTGATGGCTGTAGAACTGGACACAGTACTCCATGTGTGGATTCACCCAGGATCTATATAAGGGAAGCATTACCTCTTCCCTTCTGCTGGCAATGCCTCTTCCGATACAACACAGCATCCTACTCACTTTGCTCTATGCATTGTTGCACTGAGTTTATTGTTTGAGAGAGTTACTGATGATAACTCCACGGTCCTGTTCCTCCACCATAGTGCTAAGTCTCACCTCATACATCCAGTACCCTGTCCTGGAGTTCTTGTTTCCTAGGTACATTTCCTTGATTTTGTGGTGTTGAATTTCAACTTCAGCTTACTCCTCTAGCTTTTTTAAGTCATTCTGCATTTCTGTAATTCCATTGATCACCCTCCCATAGAACTTAGTGTTATCTATGAAGAGAAACAACCTGCCCCAAATTCCCTCACCACTGTTCAAGACAGAGCACAAAGCTCAGACAGAAGAACACATTGCAAAATCAGTGGGTAAAGGGGACAAAACCTTTTACAGGTACATAAGTGAAAAAAGAAAGACAAAGGGAGGGATAGTGAGACTGAAGGGGGAGGATGGGAGCCGCGTGGAGGATGACAACAATAAAGCTGACATATTGAACAGGCATTTCTGCTCAGTCTTTACTAAGGAAGATGGGGGTAATGGGTCTGAAGGGAGTACAAGGGGTGAGAATGGTGCGAAATGGACACAAGTCCCTTTACGAGAAAGGGTCCTGAAGAACTGGAAGTAATAAGAGCTGATAAAGCAATGGGGCCAGATGGGTGCACCCCAGGGTCCTTAAAGAACTAAGAGAGGTGGTGGCTGAACCTCTGGCTATCCTGTTCAGCCAATCACTGGAAACAGAGGAGGTACCCAAAGACTGGAGGACAGCAGATGTAGTCCCCTTATACAAAATGGGAACAAAGAGGAAGCAGAGGAACTACAGACCAGTCAGCCTCACCTCGGTAGTGGGAAAGATCATGGAAGCACTACTGAAGGAGAGATTGGTGGAACATCTGGTTGTCAATGGACTACAGGACCCAAAGGCAGCATAGTTTCACCAGGGGGAGGTCATGTCAGACCAACCTCATTGAATTTTGACTGGGTGACTAGGAGGTGGATCAGGGGAGGGCAGTGGACATGGCCTATCCGGACTTCAGCAAGGCCTTTGACACTGTGCCACATAGAAGACTATTACACAAACTGGGGAATATGGGTGTGGGCAGGACAGTAGTGTGGTGGGTAGGTAACTGGCTGGGTGGCAGGACACAGAGGGTGGTGGTAAATGGCTGTCACTCCACAGAGGGAAGAGTAACCAGTGGGGGTACCACAGGGATCAGTGCTGGGACCGGTCCTATTCAACATCTTCATCAGTGACATTGCACAGGATCTAGAAGGCAGAATTTCACTGTTCACTGATGACACAAAGCTCTGTAACAGAGTAGACACACCAGAGGGTGTAGACAGAATGAGAAGGGACCTGCAGAAACTTGAAGAATGGTCAAGGGTTTGGCAGTTGAAATTCAATGCAAAGAAGTGCAAGATAATGCATATGGGGCACAAAAACCCTGGCACAATATATCAGTTGGGGGGTGAGGATATAGCATGCACCAAGCAGGAAAGGGATCTTGGGGTTGTCATCTCTGATGACCTCAAGGTAGGGAAACAGTGTGACAAGGCATCAGGTAAAGCAAATAGGATGCTGGGATGTATAGGCAGGGGCATCACCAGCAGGAAAGGGAGGTCATAATTCCGCTATACAAGACACTATTGAGGCCCCCACCTGGAGTACAGTGTACAGTTCTGGAGACCATACCTCACGTGAAGGACATAAACAGGGTAGAGAAGGTTCAGAGGAGGCAACAAAGATGGTGCATGGGTTGCATCACAAGTCCTATGAAGACAGGTTGAAGGAACTGAACATGTACTCCCTGGAGGAGAGGAGGGAGAGAGGATATGATAGAGACATACAAGTATCTTACAGGGAGGAACAGGGTGCAGGAAAACACTATTTTTAAGCGAAAAAGATGTTTCAGGACTAGAGGGCATGGGATGAAGTTGGAGGAGGACGATTCAGAGAAACATGAGAAGAATTTCTTCACAGAACAGGTGGTGGACAAGTGGAACACCATGCCAGAGGAAGTGGTGGGAGGCTGAAACAATCACGGGATTTAAGAATGCATGGGATAGACATAAAGGAATTCTAGAGGGCAGGGGTAAGGGGAAACAGACTTCTAGGAAAACAAACTGAACTTACAAGCTCAAATGGGCAGACTAGGTGGGCCATAGGCCCTTATCTGCTGACACTGTCTATGTATCTATGTATCTATGTATCTATGTAGCTGATGAACATATTAAAGAGGACTGGACTCAGGACAGATTCCTGTGGTATCCCACTCATGACTTTCCTCTCTTCTGATTTGACCCTGCTGACCACAGCCCTCTGCTGCCTCCCCTTTAGGCAGTTACCTACCCAGTTTACTACAACCTTAGCTGCACCAAGATCCCTCATCTTCTTCAGTGGGCATCTGTGAGGCACCAAGTCAAAAAGCCTTGCAGAAGTCAAAGTAGAGCAGATCAATAGTATAACCAGGGCTTCAGTTAACTCCATTTTGGGAGTATTGGGCAGCAAGGAGGGCTGGGGGGATACTGGGATGCATAGGAAGAGGCATCACCAGTAGAAAACAGGAAGTTATTATCCCTCCGTACAGACAGCTAGTGAGACCCGATCTGGAGTACTGTGTGCAGTTCTGGAGACCCAATCTCCGCAAAGACATAGACAGGATGGAAGCTGTCCAGAGGAGGGCAACTAAAATGGTGCAGGGTCTGCACCGGAAGACATATGAAGAGAGACTTAAGGAGCTTAATATGTATAGCCTCGAGGAAAGGAGGGAAAGGGAGACATGATAGAAACTTTCAAGTACCTCAAGGGAATCAACAAAGTCCAAGAGGGTAGCATCTTTCAAAAAAAGAGGTGTGCAAGAACAAGGGGGCACAATTTGAAGAAGAAGGGGCAGCTCAGAGGTAATTTAAGGAAGTATTTTTTCACAGAGAGGGTTGTGGATGTATGGAACGGCCTTCCAGAGGAGGTTGTGGAGTCAAAAACAGTGGTGGAATTCAAGCATGCATGGGACAGTCATAAGGCAATTCTAGGGGGTTGGGGTAGGAAGAAGTAGGCTGCTGGTTAACTAGGACCTGCAGCTTATCCATCAGGTAGGGAAATGGGCAGACTGGGTGGGCCAAGCGGTCCTTATCTGCCATCAAATTCTATGTTTCTATGTTTCTATGTTTCTATTTGACTCCCAAAAATAAGGCAAAATCTTCCAAAATTAAGGGGGAAGAAGTCATTGACTTCCAAATATAAAAAAGCAATATTGGATGTCTTCCAAAACTGAAGGCACCGAAGCTAAGAAATGATGGATTTTAAAAAAAAAATAATTTGTATTTTACCACTAATATTTGTATTAAAATCAATAAACTGATCCTTCTTAGAATACTGGCTTTCAAATTGTGGGATCTGGGAATTATTTTGACTTCCAAAAATTTGAATGACTTCCAGATTTTGACTCATGGAAGAATTTGACTTCTCCAAACAATAAATTAACTGAACCCCTGAGTATAACCCATATCCAATTCCCTCATCATCTAGTCAAAGACTATCAGATTAGTCTGACAAGAACTCCCTGTCACAGATCTGTGCTTTTTACTATCCTGGAGCCCATTGCTCTCCAAGTAGTCCACAAGGTCCTTTTTGACCAATGACTCCATCAGCTTTCCTAAAACAGAAGCAAGACTGACAGGTCTGTAGTTCCCTGCATGTTCTTCATCCCCCCTTATGGAGTAGAACTAAGTCCACCACCCTCCAGTCCTTCTGATCTACTCCCATCCTTAAAGAGCTGTTGAATAGATCTACCAGGGATTCAACCAGTACTGCTACCAGATCCCTGAGTAACCTTGGATGCAGCCTATCTGTTCTCTGGGCCTTATACATTTTTAGTGCTGCCAGCCTTTTCTGGATCCTTTCACTTGCAAATATTGTCTACCTCATCTCCCCTTTAATGGCCACTTTGATGCCACTCTCTGACAAAGGTCCATCATTTTCCTTAGTGAAAACTGAGCTAAAGAGATTACTAAGGACGGTGGCCTTTTGCACATTCTCCTCAATCACCCTACCCTGCTCTGCTAATCATACTATCCGCCCTTTCTTCCTTTCTCCCTGATATAGCGAAAGAACTGTTTTTCTGTGCTCTTGATCCTGCCACAATATTCAGTTCTGTGTCTGCTTTTGCCTCCCTAGCCACCCTCTTTGCCTCGCTATTTTTCAGTGTATATATTCTCCCAATTCTTCCTCCCCCTACTTTTCTTCCTCACTGCTTCCTGGACTCTTGTTGAGAACCATACCAGTCTCTTTAACCTGTTCTTTTTGGTTACTGTTCTCATGCATACCTTAGATGCCTCAAGCATGACTCTCTTAATTGTCTCCCCCTCTCTCTTTCATCCCCGCATGGTGTCCACGCTGACTAACTTTTTCCTGACCAGCTCCCATAGCCTGTTGAAGTCTGTCCTTCTGAAATCCAGGACTTCCACTCTCAATTGGGGTTTTCTAGACCAAAGGGCAAGTTCAAACAAAATGGAGTTAAGGTTCTGTGGCTTTTCTTTACTAGCTTTTTGCATGACTGAGATTATACTTTAAAGACCTCTTGGCTTTCTAGGCTCCAGGCTGTCCCCTTCATGCCACTGAGGGGAGGTAGTCTGTTGGCCATTTCCAGACAAGATTGAGGCAGCCTATGGATAAGGTAGTTTTGGTAGCGGCACTATTAATCTGGAATGCCCACCTGTGATATACTTGTGACCAGACTGATCTATTACTTTCCCTGTCTTAATGTTCTTTGTTAATGTAATCATGCTTCTGTTATACAGTCTGCTATTTGCAAAGTGGACACAAAACATGGCTTCCAAAGTCACATGTCCAAGCAGGCCTCATGGGAAATAATTAGGCTACTCAGCTGCAGGGGAATGTTCTCTTGGAAGCATTTAACCACAGACCCTGAAAGGCAGATGGGAGAGTGCCATTTTGAATGCCTCAGTCATCCTGAGAAGCAGAGGCATGGGGTTGCACACCTCGGACATCCTGGAAAACAGAATCATAAAACTGGACTGAGGATGTCTGGTGGATGTGTACTAAGCCAGCTGGCCCAGATGATGCCATGCCTCCATACACACACCCATCTGGGGAGGTGGAACAGGGGTAAACTGTCACTCAAAGGGCCAAAACCACCTCCCACAGTCAAAGAGAATAAATCAGCAAACTGAGGTTCAGCTCTCTCTCTCTCTCTTAGACTTGGAACATCTGAAGACCAGGGCCCTGACATAATAAGACTAGCTGACTGGTAAGAATGCACAGTGAGGGACATTGCTTTCTGTGGCTAGAGCAGGAATGATTTTAGATAAGGATAGCTCAGATCTTTGCTGTACATCAACTGTCTGTTCAACTTGTTTTATTTTTCATTTCTTAGTAAATGTGTAAACCTTTTGTTTTTCTGTAAATACATCCTGCTTGTAAACACTTGCAGTCACTAGTAAAGAATCCTTATAGAATCAGTGACTGCTTGTTTTATTTAAAAAAGTAACTCTACTATTTCTGCTGGACTCTGTTTGCAGTCCATCTCTGAAGGAGCACTATACACAAAGTTATTGTGTTGACCTTCCTGATCTTGTGCAAGGAGAAGGTAAAAAGCAGGTTTCCTGGTTCCTGTCTGGTAAAAATGTGGCATATTTCATGAACTAGAAGTCCCTGGTGAAGGGGATTTTTGTCACACCACCCTAGTGACCTTCAGACTGCATCCTCAGTAGAAGCATTTAAAAAAGAGCTAAAGACCCATCTTTTGTCTCCGCTCTCCAGAGCAGCATGGAGTCTGGACATTTTACAGCACAGGAACAACCTTGGCATGTTTTACTGACCATTCTTTGAGGTCTATGGATCTGGGTAAGCTTCCTGGTGCGGTCTTCACAGACTTGCCAAAGGCCTTTGATTAGTAAAGCATACCTTGTTGCTCCGGAGACTGAGAGACATTGGCCAGGCAGACTTCCCTTGTGCATAGTTCCGAAGTTACTTGACTGATCGGCCTTTAAAGGTTTATTATGGTGGATCACATTCTAATACTTGTCTGCTTGAACAGGGGGTTCCCCAGGGGTCCATCCTGGGACTCTTCTTATTTTCTTTATACATAGATCCTTTTTCAAAGATTCTGATTCAATCAGATCTGTTACTGTATGCAGATGATATCATTCTTTACATCAGTGCCTTTTCACTAGATGTAATAAATTAATCCTTCGATCATGATTTTGCAGCTTTGAACAGTTGACTGATGCAGCATCAACTATTGTTAAATACTAAAAAGACTAAATGTGTAGTACTTGGATCAAAACCAAAATTATCTCTTTGCCAGCCATTACACATTTCTAGTCTGGGTGGAATGCTGCTGCATCAGGAAACTGAATTTAAATACCTGGGGGTATTACTTGATGTGAACTTGACCTTCACTTCTCATATAAAAAATATCAGTAGACAAATAAATCAGAAAGTGGGCACCTTGTTTAAACTGAAAGGTTGTTTAACAAGAGACGGTAAATTAATAATCTCTAAAGATATACTCTTGCCTACTTTAAATTATAATTCTGTTTTATTTACACAACTGTCAGCTACTGATTTGAACCTAATAACAAAGACATTCAATTATATCTGTAGTTTTGCTCTGCTTTTGTCATACAGTACTCAACGCTGCATATTGTATAATGAAACTGGTTGGCTATCACCAAAATTGAATTTCCAATATAATCTTGGTTGTTCACTAGACAAGATTATAAAAATGAAGCATTTTTCTCCTTTGTTTAGTCATTTAGAATTTAGAAAAGAATAAGTCTTATGATCTCTTTCTAGTTCATGGTCATTAATTCCACAAATTTCAACAAATATGGGTAAGGGTGCATATTATGTACAGGTAGCCAAATTCTGGGATACTTTGCCATTGTTCTGTCTTAATGCAGGCAACCATCTAAATGTTAAAACTCTGCGAAAGTCTCACTTGTTACAACAAGTTAAATGTGATTGTTTTAATGTGGTATGTAACTGATTTAATGCACTGTATTTGTTATAACTGTATATTAACTATGCCATCTTAGCTGCATCCACAGTGGTTCTGGGTTGTTCCTGAAAATGGGCCTTGGCTCAGTGTACTTACCCAGTTAACAAAGTAAAATAAAGCAAATCTTTTTCAGCAGGCAGGTCAGTATTCCTAGCTTTTAATTCTGTTTTATATGCTGACTGTGCATCCTTAACAGACTTCCTTCCTTCCTTTTTATGTATTTATGCATTTAGGTACTGTATTTATAATTCACTAATCTCATTATTATCATTATAGTGTATGGTTTGGGCTTATTGTGCACTGAAATAACATACGTCAGTAACCCTATTGTGATCCTTGTCAAGGGCTTATTGTGTACTTTCCATAAGCAAATCACCTCTTATTGTGCACGTTCCATATGAAAATCACCCCCTTATTGACCGTTCCATATATAAATCACCCCTTGACGTACACGTTCCATATAGAAATCACCCCTTGTTGTGCGCTGCTCCATATGAAAATCACCCCTTATTGTGCACGCCCATATGCAAATCACCACCTGTTGTGCACGCTCCATATGAAATCACTTATTGTGCACGTTCCATGTGAAAATCACCCCCTTGTTGTGCACGTTCCATATGAAAATCCCCCCCACCGCCTCAGTTGCTCATGCCAACTCCTGCCAACTTCTGACTGTTTTCTTCATCGCATTTCAGAATACCTCAGAGATGCCAGAATCGCATTTCTGTCAAAACAAAAAGACAAAAAGAATGGACTGCAGAGAAATGCTGAACAGAAAGAAGCAGGAGACAGTCTAACAAACTAGTTTTTTTTGTTGTTTTTTTCACTCAGTCTACCCGCTTTGTTTAGGTGTGCTGTTTATCTTTTGAATGTGTAGCTGTCTTTCATAGCGTGCTCGCTCTCGCCATCACATTCGATATGTGTTTGATAAGCACAGTGCGCACACTGAGAAAGACAACTACACATTCAAAAGGTAAACAGTAGCCACTCTGAAACTGCAATCAGCTGTGTCTTACTTTTTATGTTGCTTGCACGCATGTGCAAGAAACACAGTGCCATCATCGGAGATTTCTGAGGTGTGTCACCTCCTCCTCCAATTCAGTCAGTAAGCTGGCAGGCACGGCCCCTGTGGCCAATGCATTTGGAGCTGTCTGACATCGCTCGGAAATGCAGTAACACTCGATTGAAAGGGAGCTATGCTTCAGTGAGCACCGATAAGGCGTGGCTCCCCACACACACGGCCTGCGCCCCCACATGCTCTGTAGCCTATGGGTGCCCAATCCCTCCCAGCTGAGCTGGCCGTCCCCCAGTAGTAGTTGCTTGCGCTGGGATCCCACTAGCGTGGCAATCAATCCTGGCCGACGGGGTGCCCAATCCCCCATCAGCTGAACGCCCCCATCCTTGTGCCACTTTGGGAGCCCACCCCAGTGTGGCAAATATCCCATGAGGTCTTTTTTTTTAACCTATAAAACAAAAAATGGTCCTGCGACGCGTCTCCCAACACCTCCCACAACGCACCCACCCACTGCGCCCAGCCTCCCCACACCCCCACCCCATACCTTACTGGACTCTGGCCGCCAGATCTTGGTGGGCGAGAACACGTCTGCACTCTTCAAAGCCGACGCGAACTGAGAAATGCGGTCAAGCTGTATAATGGGCTAGATAGGGGTTTCAACTTTGCATATCTCAGGCATTTTGAGAATTTTTGCACAAATTTTCAACATGGGTTTTAGGACCCTTCTCATGAATGCTGTCACTGTCATGGCATTATTCAGGCCGGAGGGTGATTTCACGCAGTGACTGTGCGTGACTGTGAAATCACCCTTTGGGCCTGAATCCACCATGACGGTGACACAATTCATGAGAAGGGTCCCAAGCCCCATGTTAAGTTGATCAAAATTCAAAAATGACTGTTTTATGATAGTGTGTATTATGCAGTTCCTATGCAGGCTTGTAAGTTCGCGAAATTTCAATATTTTCACTCCAGATTTTCAACATTGCCATTTTACCACACCTACTTATGAGTAGTACAGCTGTCATTTTTCACATCTCACCCAAAATGTGTTTCTGCCCTTGTAGCGCAGAATGGCACAGTCGGTGTGCGAAATCAATGTACAGGACAAATTAAGAAAATCACAGTGACACTGTTCATGAGCAGAGGTCTTAAAATGGCTATGTTGAAAATTTGGTGAAAAAATTCCTAAAAATTACTGTTTTATGAGCGTGCGTTGCACAGTTCCTACCCAGGCTCGTAAGTTCACAAATTTTCAATATTTTCACTGCAGATTTTCAACATTGCCATTGTACCACACCTTCTCATGAGCAGTACAGCTGTCATTTTTCACATCCTGCCCAAAACATGTTTCCGCCCATGTAGCACACAATGGCACAGTCGTGTGCGATCTCAGTGTATGGGACACATTAAGAAAATCACAGTGTCACTGTTCATGAGCAGAGATCTTAAAATGGCAATGTTGAAAATTTGGTGAAAGAATTCCTAAAAATGACTGTTTTACGAGTGTCTTTGCACAGTTTCTCACATGCCTTTCGTGATTTCGCAATTTTCAATATTTCCTCCAGATTTTCCAACATTGCCATTTACCTCCTTATGAGCAGTACAGCTGTCATTTCACATCCTGCCCAAAACGTGTTTCTGCCCATGTAGCGCACAATGGCGCAGTCAGTGTGCAAACTCAATGTATGGGACACATTAACAAAATCACACTGACACTGTTCATGAGCAGAGGTCTTAAAATGGCTATGTTGAACATTTCATGAAAAATTTCCTAACAATGACTGTTTTACGAGCGTGCATTGTGCAGTTCCTACGCACGCTCGTAAGTTCGCAAATTTTCAATATTTGCACTCCAATGACTTCCAAATACCTAAACAGCACATAGAAGCAAGCAACATTTGGCATTGACAAATGCTTGTTCTTACACTGAATCCAGTCAATGGGTTAATGACTGAGTACTAGATCCATGGCTATGCTCTGCTCACTATTACTTCCCTATTCAACTTCAAGTTTTCAAGTTTGTTTATTTGGGATAATTTCATTGAGCAAGCTCATTTATAATGATGTCCCATCATACAAAAGAAAATACAAGTTCCATATAAAAAATACATAAATTTACATATAGTCAAAACATTTTTAGTAGGTTAACAATAGAGACTTAGCAGCCCACAATAACACAATGTATTACACGAATGTCCCTTAGTAACCCCCTCTTTGGGATAACTACATCTCTTACAATAAGCAAGCAAACCTATTAGAGTGTCTGACTCTTTACTTTTAAAAAGCATACACTTGGGGGCTTGGCATAACCGAGTACCAAGATGGAGGTCTGATTCAGGAGCTCCATGCCTATCCACCCTTCATTGTCTCCATCCTACAGCCACTGGATGTTTTTCAATCTGCAATCTGTTCCTGAACCATCTGTTACTAAATCCTCCAAAAAACAAGCTCAAATCAACTTACAACTGTTGAGGGAACCTGCTAAAAACTTGGGCCCTGATGCTTTGCACACTCAAGCAGTCTCTCATTCTGGTACAGAAGACTAGCAAGGCCTGACATGATCAATGGATCAGCAACAACCTGTGGCTCAAATTTCCATAGAGGGAATGATCAAAGACGTAAAGTTTGATCTGTCTACACAGATGAAGGTGGCCGGGTCACAAGCTGGGCCCAGAAGAACACCCATGGCATTTACTTTTTAAATTCCTGTGCTATCATGACCGTCAGAGAGTTCTAGAGGCCACAAGGAAACTGGATCCTATCCGGGTGCAACAAAACTGTGTGAGCATTTTCCCAGACTACTCAAGGAAGCTCCAACTAGAACGGCAAGCATTTACACCCATTAGAAGGCAGCGAGACTGTGTTCTCCCTTCTCGGGGGAAGGTAACCCCCTACTGCACTTACAGGCTCTGGATTGTGGTCCATATGTCTAGCTCTAAGCCTTCTGTTTTAACCTTTACAGTTAGACTGTGAATTTCACTGCTTTGATTTAGAACTTAAATATTCACCCAGCATATTAGGCCGTTTTATCAGTGATACCTCCCTAGTCGCTATTACACTATTCAATGGGAGATGCAACTCCCTTGCTGCAAGAGGGGTGAATAACAAACTGGCCCAACCTGCTACAAGGCATGGAAATCTCTTGTCTGCATTTGGATCCTTTACAACTACTTCCCTTGTGCCCTATATAAAGAATATAAGGGGCTGTTTGACTCAATGACTCTACTGAGATCCACGACTACATGTGGGGACATAATCATTTAGTTTACTTCTCAGAGTTTGGCTGCTGATGTCCTGAGCCTAAAATTCAGTCTCCCCCCTGCTATATCTTGTTTTGTTTTTTTTATAAGACACCTTTAAAGCCATGGTTTAGTGGCCTTTACACTTGAAGCAGGTTATACATAGAATCAAGGGGGGAAGGGAGGGAGGCAGACTCCTGGTACACTGAGTTGGGAGTGGGGAGTGGGGAGGTGCCAATTGAAGGAGCATAACCAGATGAGGTTATGGTGATTTACCTCTCTGCCATGTTGGTGTCCAGGCTCTGATGTTGTTTTGTGGACTGGGGAAGTTCAAAGAACTAATTTATTGAATGGAGGAGCACTACAGCATCAATCCGCTTACAGCATTTTTTTTGGGGGGTGCATGCAGCATGGGAGCACCACTCTGGGTGTCCTGTTGGGGTGATGCCTCCCACCTTCATCCCTGATACCCCTCCGCATGGAAGTCTACTTGGGAGGGACACCACCAACGCCTCTGCTGAGCTCTTCTCTCCTCTCTCATGCCTACAGGAATCATCATGCACTGGAGAGAGATGTGACCCCCCTTCCATTTAAAACCTGTGGTTGTAGATGAGTTTTGTTACCTAGCCTTTGGAAAGAGTATTATAGGGTGGAGGACCACAGTAGGCTCTTTCCATGACAAGTAGTGGGAAATGAATGGGCTTTCCCATACTGGAGAAGTATGAGAAGGTTGGGGTGGGAAAACACTTGGGGGGATGGGAGTGCTTCTTTTGATTCTATTGTGGAAGGTGTTTTTTCTGGGGGGTCTCTTTTTTGGGGAAGAGGAAATTTATGGGGTATGTTGGGGGGAAGGGGCAGGGTGTATGTTTTGTTGCTAGCAGAACTATTATGCCAGTCCTTTCTTGAATTGGGGGAGGGGGTTGTGGGAGAAAGTGGGGCTTAGTTAAGTTAGAGTTCTATTTCGGAACTTTGATCGTTGAAGTTTTGTTTTGGAAAATGTTTAAAAGCTTCAGCAAGCAGCATATCTGTTCTATTAATTTTCATATCATCACATCATGGCTTTCTGATAGTTTAAGCAGCGGAGTCATACAGTATGAGATGCTGTACAGGGTAACCCATCTTTTACAGCTTGAAGAATGGGGTCCCTTAAAATTATTTCTTGGAACATCAATGGTCTGAAAATGGTGGTGAAGAGGAAAAGGTTTTAGTCCTATATCAAAAAAGAAAGAGGGGATGTGATTCTCTTACAAGAAACCCACTTGACAAATGAGGAGTCAGGCAAATTGGCAGGCATATGGGGGTACCCTTTTAGTGGCCCCATTTACTTCTAAGGCTAGGGGTGTTGTGGTTTGATTCTGCCCAGGCCTTAGGGTTACTATTCATACTCAGTTATCAGATCCACAGTGTAAATACCTTGTGACGGACATTATGGTGGGGGGTACGGCTCATCTTAGTTTCACTATATGGCCCAAACTTAGATGATCCTGGTTTCTTTCACCATTTGGCACTGGTGCTGGCTCCTTTCCCCAATAATACAGTGGTTGGGGGGATTTTAACACCTTTTGGGACCACATTCTGGACCATTCAGGGACCCGGACCCATCCACCACTGAAAAGTGCTACAGCGCTACAGGTTTTAGCTAGGGAAAGTGCTTTAACAGAGGTGTGGCACTACCTTCATCTGGAGGGGCAAGAATATTCTTTTTTTTCACATTCACACCACCTCTACACCCAAATCGACTATTTTTTGGTATCTCTGGTGGTACTGGGGGGTCAATGTTACTTATGGTCCTATATGTGTGTCGGTTCATGTTCCCCTCCCTGTTGATTTGGAAATCATTGATGAGAAGCGGTCCACCAGACAATGATGCCTGGACTCCACCTTGCTGATTGACAAGGAGTACAAGGAACACCTCTTAAAGGCCCTCCTAGAATTTTTTACATCAATAAGCCAGAAGATACATTAGTCTCAACTATAGGGGAGACTATGAAGGCATATGTGAGGAGAATATCTATAGCGAATGCAGCTTACAAAAAGAAGCTGGTCATTCAGGAGGAAAGAGACCTGGAGAAACAGGTAGCCAAATTAGAAAAAAGGGTGATGACAGGTGACAAGGACGCCACACTGAGAGAGTTGAAAACACTTAAGGGGAAGCTGAATCAGACAGCCACATGCAGGATAGAAAGGAGAGAAAGGAACCTACTTTAAATCTAAATCTAATTTCGAGGGGGACAAAGCGAGGAAATGACTGGCTTGGCGAGTGAAACAAAAACAGGTGGATAGAGTAATTCTGGGAATAGAATCATAACAGGGTGAAATAACTACAGATCAAAAAATCAATAAACTACGCCTTCCAAGCTTTCTATGAAAAATTTAACTGTTTGAGGTGCCTGTGAATGCATCCCACCTATCCTTCCTGAAGGAAATTTCCTTATCAACTTTAGACCTTTCCCTGAGGGAGAAACTGGAGCATCCTTTACACACTTGAGATCAGGTTGGCCCTGTAGAACTCTAGTTCAGGAAGGCCTCAAGTCCCAATGGCCTCTCGATGGAGTTTCATAAATCCTTTTGGGAGGTTTTGGGTCCATGTCTGTGTCAGATGGTGGAGGAGGTTCTGGAAACAGGATGGCTTACCCCTTCACTGACCTTGGCCACCATCACTGTCCTCCCTAAACAGGGAAAGAACCCCAGTAAATGCATCTCATACCGCCCCATATCTCTGCTTAACTCATTGTCTCCTAGCAGACACCTGTAGGCGTCAGTAAAATACACTGGTGTGTCCTGAGGATGTCTACAGAAGTCAGCTACTGACTTCCTGTTTGCCCTGGCAACGTCTGGAGAAGTCACTTATATATTTTAATATATATAATGTAACAGAATATAATATAAATTTGACTGCATAGAACCGTTGGAAAGGTAATTTTGTTCTGAACAACTTTGCCACTGATATTCTGTGTATATCATGTATACTTTAGGAGTTATTTGTATGTGTTTATGGTATGGTGTGTATGGCTTATGTTACCTGTTTTAGTGAAACAATTTTTTTTTTTGCTGTTTCAACCATTATAGAAAAAAATGAAATTACATATTATTCAGTGCATACTACCACTGGAAAGGTAATTTTGTGCTGAATAACTTTGTCACTCATACTTTGTGTCTAGCACTTACGGTTCTTGAACTATTAGGATTTGTTTGTGGCATGCTGACTGAAGCTTGATTTTGCTTAGAAAGGCCCAGGATTTGCTATTAACAGCATACAGGAAACAAGGGGTGCAACTTCAGAGAGCTCCTGTGGAGGCAATGAGTTAATGCAGATTATAAAATAATTGCAAAACTTATAACAACCCGGCTTGAGACATTGCTTCCAGGATTAATTCACCCAGACCAGGGCAGCTTCATTAAGGGCAGGCAAGCAAAGCATAATATCAGGTGCACCCTGAACATTATGCATATCTGGACAGTGAAGGGGATCTCAGGGAACCATGGCCTTCTAGCACTTGACACAAAGAAGGCATTCAACTGTGTCAAATGTCCTTTCGTGTTTGCAGTCCTGGAAAACTTTGGTCTGGTACCTCGGTTTCTTTCTTGGATTTTCAGCTTATACAGTGCACCAATGGCACAGATTCTAACCAATGACTATATTTCCCTGCCATTTAAGTTATCCAGAAGAATGAGGCAGAGCTGACCCTTTCTCCTCTCCTGTACATCCTAACCATAGAGACCCTTGCCTCTGCCATTTGGAATCACCCAGATATCCATAGACTCCACTGGGTGGCCACACACCATGTGATATCCTTCTTCACTGATGATGTCCTTCTATTTATTGCCCTACCTGAAAAAGCTCTCCCAGCCCTCTCAGATATTTTTCTTTTTTTAAAATTGCATTTTTATTTGTTTTAGAATATAAAAGAGATGAATGGGAGACAGTACATTATGTAAATCACATAATAAAATCAAGCACAGCTCTAGCTGCATACAGTGTGTTATAGTTATGAGTGCATGTCTAAAAATAATACACATCCAAAAATAAGTCCACCTGGATAGAGATCCTTTTATACCAGTACAAGAATAATATGCCCCCTTTATTCTCTCCCTCTTTCTCCCCACAACCATATCAAGTCCCTTATTTGCCATTATGGAACAAAGTGAGGATCTTGTACAGACATATAGATGACCCATTTCCTCCACTGAAGTTCAAATTTATCTTTTCTATTTAAATGGCTGGCCGTTAGCCTTTCCAATTTATACACTTCTTTCATGGCCGTGAACCAGTCATGTCTGGTCAGCGGTGAGTTCCATTCCCACAATCTGGTAATTGCTTTCTTAGCTATCAGTATATAGGTAACCAGGAGAGATCCCCTTGGAATACAGAGGTCTTCAGGAGGTATCAAGAGCAATGCCAATTCAGAAGTAAGGACTGCCTCCTCTCCCACCAACTTCCCTAAGGTTTTAACCACTTCTCCCCAGAATGCTCGAAGCACAGTGCATGACCAGAATATATGTACATGTCCAGCCATCTTTTCCCCACATGATCTCCAGGAGCTACCCACTGGCCCATCTGTGAATTTCGCCAGCTTAGCTGGGGTGTTAAAAAATCTTATTCTGACTTTCCAGGTGAATTCCCACCAGTATTGTGCTAGAGATATTCCTCGGGAGAACTTAACATATTTGAACCAAAGGTCTGCCAAGACTGGCACCAATAATTCCCTCTTCCAGGTGGCTAGCACCCCCAAAGTTGAATCTTTGGTAACCTCCTGTAGCCCCTTGTACAGTACTCTGACCAAATGAGATGAGGCTATTCCTTTTATAGAGAATATAATTAATATTAGTAATTGTGGGGATGGGGAAGGGAGGCAGTTCCACTCAGGGGCCTTATCTGTTAAGTATGTTTGTATCTACTGATAAGCTACACTAGCCTCTAGTGGTAGCCCATAAGTGTCTCTCAGTGTTGAAAAAGACAAAGTGCCCTGAGTGTCTAATACCTGGAAAATGAAGGTTAGGCCTCTGTCATGCCAGCCATTAATGGTCTCAATCAAGGGGACATGAAGATGCCTTGCCTCTGTCCTAAGCTGCCGCAGAAAATAAAAAACCATGGCAAGTTCCTTGGATATTCTAAGTTTATCCCATACTGTTAAGCTACTCTGCATTCCCCGATGATAGATACTCTGCGGTGGGAGGGGTTCCCTCAAATTAAAAAGAACATTTTTAATATCTTGAATTCGGTTAAGTGTGAACTCTAGTCTTTTCCAAGGTAGTCTATAGTTTGGGTCAGTCCTCCCCAGTATCCTAGCAAGGGCAGTTGCTTGTGCATATTTAAAAAGGTCAGGTAATCCCAGTCCCCCTTTGTCCCTAGAAAGCTGTAGAATGGACCAACGGATGTGAGGCTTCTTGCCAGCCCAAACAAATCGAGCTAAGGTCCTGTTCCAGGAATTAAAATATAAAAGGGTTGACAGAACAGGGATCATTTGAAACAAATATAATAATCTTGGCAATATATTCATCCAAATTAGGTCAATCCTAGAATAGAAGGAAAGACGAAGTTGGGACCAAGTATGGAGATCATTCTCTATTTTCTGAGTAAGAGGTTCGTAGTTTATCAGGACAGTATGGTCAATATTCTGGGGTAGCCGTATACCTAGGTATTTCATTTTTGTCCCTCGTCACTTAAATGGTAAATAAGCTCTAAGAGATGGAGAGGGGAAGAAACAGAATGACAGGACCTCTGTTTTTGTAGAATGTATCTTATACCCTGAAATCTGTGAAAAATTAGCAATAAATGTTCCAGAGGGCTCGGAGAGATTGTTCTGGGTCTGACAGAGACAGTAACACATCACCTGCATGAAGGGCTATTGTAAAAGTGTCTTTCTCCACTTTAACTCCCTTTATATCCTCTGATTGCCTGACCGCCAAGGCTAAGGGCTCAATATGAACTGCAAATAGCAGTGGGGAGAGAGGGCATCCCTGTCGTGTGCCACGCTCCAGGGGGATCTGGGAAGATATAGCTCCATTTATTTTTAAAAAGGCTTTGGGGGAGGAGTATATGTAACTAAGCCATGTGACAAACTGCTCTGGGAATACATAGGCCTCTAGAACCTTCCAAAGAAATTTCCAACAGACCCTGTCAAAAGCCTTGAAGGCATCTAAACTCACTAATACTGAGGGGAGAAAGCTGCAGGTCATTTGGTCCATCAAATAGAATGTTCTAAGGGTGTTATCTGCGGTTTGCCTCTGCCTTAAAAAACCTGCCTGATCCATGTGGATCAGTTCCGGTAAAATATGATCAAGGCACTGGGCACAAATGGACATATATATCTTGCAGTCACAGTTAAGTACAGATATAGGTCTGTATGATTCTGGGGATTGGGGATCTCTCCCTGGTTTTGGTATGGCTGAAAGCACAGCGTAATGCCAGGAGTCCAAAGGGGATTCCCCATTCTGAACATCCTGATAGACCTGCTGCCGAGGGGGAAAAAGCAGTGGGGGAAAAGCCTTGTACCAATTGGCTGAAAAGCTGTCAGGTCCTGGGGATTTCATAGTTTTGGTCTTTTTAATGGCCAGTTGGATTTCCTGTTTGGTAATCAGACACAACAGTGAAGCTTGTTGTACTGCAGATAGTTTGGGAATACGTAGTTTGCTTAAGAAAGTTTGGATCTCTGAGGCAGGATGTCTTTCTGAATATAATTCTATATAGAATCTTTGAAAAGCCTGTTCTATCTCAGGTCCTCGATGGAGGAGGGTGCCAGATCGAGGGTCCTTCATTTTGGTGATGGTAGTTTTCTGTTTGAACATTCTCATTCATTTGGCTAAATGCCCCCGTCCTCCTTCATAAAAATACTTTTAGTGTGTAAAAGTGCAGGCTGAACCCTCAGGTCCAAAATTTTTTGAAGCTCAGCCTACACTTCTCGCAGTTCTGCAGTTTGGGCTGTGTGGCCTTCTTCCCTGACTTTTTGGAGCTCTATAAGCCTATCTTGCTATTGTCTATATCTTTTCTCTCTGATTCTCTTCTGCAGGGCTGTATATGAAACCATCTCTCCCCTATTGACAGCCTTCAGTGTACCCCATAACACTGCTGGGGGTAACCTCTGGAAACTGGTTTTCTTGGATAATCTGAGGGAGCCGATCCTCCTTCAGTGTCTTAAATTCAGGGTCCTTCAGGATAGCGGTGTTCAGCCACCACAAAGTAGCCTTCCTAGGTGCAGCAATGTCTATTTTTAGAATAAGTGGGGTGTGATCAGTTAGGAGATGAGCTCCTAGCTGAATATCACGTGTTTTTTCAATATGCTCTGTGGAGAGGGAAAAATAATTGAGGTGGGAGGAGGTATGATGTCTGGGCAAAAAGTAAGTAAAACCTCCATTTGTAGGGAAAAATTGCTGCCAAACATCTGTCAGGCCCTGTACAGGTAGTTGCGCTTTGAGGGAATTTCTGGAAGGGACTGGTTCTGTGCTTGTGGGATGAGAAGCATCTAGATGGAGGGACAGGGTGATATTGAAATCGCCTCCTATTATTATTATGCCTTGCTGGATATCTAAAAGCTGAATGAAGAACCTTTTCATGCACATCGGAGGGGCCCCTGGAGGGAAGTTTACACTCGCCAGTGTAACAGCAGAGTCATATAGGCATCCCTGAACAATAATAAAATAACCATTAGGTTCAATTTTCTCTGCTTCTTTTAAAAAAGGTGTTCTAGCAGGGATCAGTATAGCTGTGCCTCTACGTTTGCCTGCCTTGCTAGAAGAGGCTGGCTATAACAGCGTGTCGGTTACCAGCAGAAAGTTTCTGATGTTCTGGTTGAGACAGATGTGTCTCTTGTAGGAAAATGAGATCCACTTTCTGCAGGCATAAGTACTGCTGTAATCTTAATCATTTAATGGGGCTTTAATACTATTAATATTCAAAGACAGAAGCTCCATTGAGGGGTCCATCATAATTGTTTAAGAAAAGAAAAAAGCTCCCTCTGGTGGGCAAAATAACAGTCGACATCCTCTGCCCTAACTTTTTGAGGTAACAATCCTCCATATTGGGCATTAAACAGAATACATTTTAATAAAACCGTGACCTTAACCAGTATCCTCTTTGGTAAGGTCTGTTTCCTCTGCCGATCCAAGTCTGTATTTCCAACAATCTCCTTTATACCATATATGACACTCATCTGCTTATATCGAAGAGCATGTCTATGCATTTCCCATGTATCCCTTATATCTTGTAGCCAAAAACTTACATATAACAATGAGTCAGTAAACATCCTGACTGCAAACACAACAGAACTATTTACATTTTGGGTGACAATGACCAGAATAACCGTGTCACTACAAATATCAGTGACTTCCATAAGTGGGGAAGTATGTAAGTTTCTCCCTGTACCCTCATGAAGAACCCCTTGTACTTGTTGAGCTCTTCCTAAAGATGGAGGTAGTCCCAGTTCATAACTGACTGGGGCCTCCAGGATACCCAAGAAGTGTATCCATAAAGATAAGGGCAGAAAAAATAAAAAAATAAAAAGTTCAGGGAAGGATTGCACTCCTTGGAATAGACTCCATATCCTGTCTCAAGTCCCCCCACCCCAATACCATTACCTCATATTTGCCATAAGGGCAAGTAAGTAAGTATCATGCTAGAGTGGGTGAACAGACTGCAGGGAGGCCTCCCACCCCCGCAAAAATAGTCCTTCTCCACTGCTTAAGTAGTCCCAGACTTTGAACACAAGAAAAAAGAAATTTAGTAGATGTCTGATATTATTAGTTCGTAGAGAGAGCAAGGACCAATGAGTCTTTCTGAGGCCAGGCATAGTCTTTTCTCTCTTAAGCACTTACACTGAAGGCATTGCAGGCTTTATTTAGAAGTTAAGTGGGAGGTGAGGAGGTGACCCTGGTCTCCTCTCTGAACGGCCAACAAGTGGCTTAACACAGGCCCAAATTAGAGGGACTGCTATTATCCTAGAGTCCAGCCACTGAGGCAGAGGTCCAAGGAAGGGAAAAAAATAACTCCCTATCGAGAGTGTCCCCACCTCCCAAAGCACCCACCTGAAACTGGACATTGAAGTCCCGATATGTTACAGACGGCGCTCCCTTTCAGGTCGCTACAGTAAGGTCATTCCTGCTGTACTCAGCCAGGGCTTTCTGCATTTCTCCAATGTTGTTCTGTTGCCTCTTCTGTTTATTTTGAGTGGCTTACCAACGTGATGGCCTTGTGGAAGATTCCTGTTTCTCTTGTGGTTTATCTGGAAACTTCAGCCCCATTTTAGTGAGTTCCACTTTAGCCTCCAATGCTGTGGCAAACTCCTGCTTTACCTCAGGCAGATGTATCACGAGCCAGGCAGGGTAAGGGGTAGAAAATTTATGGGCAGCTGCTTTTAACATGGGTAGAAGTGGCAAGTACGCCTTTCTTAGGCACTTAGTCTTAGGGGTGTAGTCGTGATCAATGTTAAAACGTGTCTGCCCGTAAAATATTTTTTGTTTACGCCATGCTGTGAGGAGAGCATTTTATTTAGTAGCAAAATTATAGCACTTATCCCCCCCCCCACCCTGCCCCCTTTTCTCTTCTATCACTCCTTCCCATGTATTTTTCAACAAATGCCTCCGGCTGCATCTTCATCCTCCCACTCTACTCTCATCACTGTTTCTCTGCCATCCCCAGGTGCCTGACCCTACCCATTCCTTGTGGGCACATGCGTCCTAGCTATGTTCACCATTTTACTATAGCTGCCTCTGTTAACTACCTACACTTCTCCTCCTCCTCCTCCTCCTCTACACCTTACTCTTCTTATAATTGAGCCTTTTCAATAACACTGTTGAACATGAATTGTTTACTGTTATTTCACCGTTGCTTCCTTGTTGTTTGTTATTTCTGATGTAGAACCTTTGTAAAAGAGCCTTGGCTCAAAGGTACTTGCAATCGTAGAATAAGTAAGTAAAAAATAAAAATAATTATTGAATCATGCAATAATGGATGTCGGAGGTGCATTTGGATTGGTCAGTTTAGGTGCTAACGCTCTATGGACCTTTTCAAGTTGTAGATCTAAGTCCTTAGGTAACTCCAGTGCAGTGTGCAGCAAAGCATCCATGAATTATTTGATATTGCCCCCCTCAGATCCTTCCAAAATACTGTAAATCCATATATTTTTGCTTCTCGCATGGTTCTCTGAGTCTTCTTGCCATGCTTCCATTTGTTTACATTGGTCCCTCAGCATTTGGACCTCCAACTTGAGGTCATCTACCTAATATTCTGTTGCTGTACCCTGCCCTTCCAAATCATCAGCCTGCTGTTCAAGTTGCATCACATCCTTACACAGTTTGCCATACAAGTCCTTGATTTCGTCCGAAAGGAGAACAACTCCTTGTATATGGTATCTAATTTAATTTTTTTAGCCTTTGCCTTGTTGCCTTTTTTTTTTATTGTTTCTGATAATAATTTTTATTGTTTTCAGATAAAATAAAAGACGAGACAGAAGACATCATGCAGTATACAATCACATTTTCTGTACATAGATACACTTGGCCACCTTACATCTTTACATAAGTCCAAAGTACTAAAACAGTAGATGGGAGGAAAGGTTTAGTGGGTAAGAGAGGGAAAATGAGGGGTACATGCATCTATCAGTTTATTGGTTAGATCCGAATTAGCATATTCCCTAGTGGCATATCCCTGTACTTCAAAAACATGGGGAACATTGTTCAGACATTTGACAGTAGACATAGGAAATGTAACAATGAGTTCTATGTGTTCAAAGGGTAGTTAACTCACTTCTTACTAAAGGGATTCCCCTACCATAGATTGGCACCTAGAGGCAAGTGTTAGGTACGAAGAAAATACTCTACCCTAGCTTCCCCCAAAACCAATTCAGTAACCTATAAGAGTACTTACCAAAACAAGGTACAATTTCAGAAAGTTATCTTACTGGACATAGACACCTCAACAAAACTCTGTATCTCTGAGGCCAGACCTATCCCTTTTCATGGCTTCTAGAGGAGGTTGGATAAGAGTGTGCATATGCTCTGCAAGAGACCAATCTGGCCCTGGAAAAAAAGACAAAATGTATCTCAAGCTTAAATCTGTACTGGGTGAGTTAAACACTCTATATAACATCATATATACAACCATGTGCGTATTATAGGAAAAGGCTCATAGCTATAATCTCCAAACCTGCAGAGAAGTACCATGGGTTCCTCTCATGTTATTAGGTCCCCTTATAAAGATCCCTTACAGTGTTACTTTTTTACCACTATGAGGCTATGATGATATTTAACCTATCCCTGTTGGTGATTGGGCCTCATTCAGATATTTAAGATAGGGTTACCAACAGGCTTCAAAGGTGGAATGTTTAGTCTTCTGTAGATAAGATATCCTGTCTAGTTTGGCCACGATGCACAGGGACCCCAAAATTTCTGACATTGTGGGAATTAGGGGGGTTCTCCAATTACATAGAATAGCTCTTTTTGTTTGTAGAGTCAAAAAAGCCAGCCACTTGTACCTCAATAGGGACAACTTGGGCATGTCAACACAGATCCCCAAAAGAAAGAAGAGAGGGCTAAGGGGAATTGATTGTTGCAAAACCCTGGAGGCAGTTTTTGTGTTTCCTGCTTTGGACAAGACCACAGGACATGCACTAGATCACCCCCCCCCGGCTCCTGACATCTGCTGCAGTTATCCTGTTCCAGTACTTTAGCTTTATGAAGAATGACTGGGGTTCGGTACCAGGAGTGTGCAATTTTATTTTGGATTCGTCTGGATTTGGCATCTGTATATCAGGTATGTGTATCCACCCACGCTTTACCCCAGGCCTCCAATAGTATGTGGCTTTGCAGCATCTTTTCCCATCATTGTCTTGCTTTATCTGATTGAGATGGCAGAGTATCTCTAAGACTGGCATATATACGACCTGCAAGGCCCTTAGAACAAAGTAGCCACTTGGCCAGTGCAGAACCTTTATCATGACTCAAGTTGGGGGTAAAAGGTGTCAAGTGTCATCCCTGAATTGGAGATATCTCCAAAAGTCTGAGTGTGGGATACCCCACAGTTGTCACAAGGAATGAAAAGTCTGCATGGCTTTATGTTCAGGGGTTAACAGATCACTCATTTTAGTGATGCCCAACTCCACCCAATGTTTCCATAAACTTCAGCTCCTCCTATAGTGATATCTGGGTTTTGCCAAATCAGTACATGAGAAAGTGGGAGGGGGTCTAACCACATTTTATGGTGAGAACGGAACTAATTAGCTCTAGATGCAATTACCGTGGGCGAAGTAAAGTCTACACTTATTTTACTGACCCCAGCTCTTTTAGGGCTGCTCCTCTGTACAAAAAGGGAAGAGGGATGAGACAGGCCCATAATGTCTGTTTATAGTTGTATCTATTGCTGCGAGAAGGGTGAAGGAGCATGCGCCCATTTGTCTGTTTGAGTCATAAGGAAGGCCTGACAGTAACCCTCTGGCCAGGGAAGATTCCATCCATCCTTCTTTCAATGTGACCTCAGCTTAGATCGATTAAATCTGGGTTTAGATCCCTCCCACAGAAAATTCCCAGTTAATTTATCAACAATCTGAAACCATTGTTTTGGTAAGGGAACAGGCAGATGCATCAAAAAATAAAAATGTTTAGGGGCTGAGATCATTTTTACCTCTGCAATTTTCCCTGCTAGAGTAAGCTTAAGAAATCTCCACCTATCGAAGTCTGTCTTGATGGAGACAAGGAGGGGCTATACGTTAGCTTGCCATATTGTCTCCAAAGATGGGGTCAAGAAAACCCCCAAGTATGTAATCCCTTCTGGGGCTCAGAGTAAAGTTTCTGCAGCTATCATTTGCTGTACACAATGGGTGCTGAGAGGGAGTACTTCAATCTTACTCTGGTTCATTCGTAAACCTGAATAAGATGAGAAGGTTTCTAGGAGGGTAAGAAGGGGAGGGATAGCATTATGAGCATCTTCCAAAAGGAGAAGAAGGTCAGCAGTGTACATAAAGGTTGTATAGTGCATATTCCCCACTAACAGACCTTTTATCTCCGGGTGGCTTCTGATAGATGTAGCCAGGGTTTCGACAGCCAACATAAACAGAAGGGTGCAGAGTGGGCATCCTTGCCTCATACCTCTGCCCAAAGGGAATGGGGTAGAAAGCATTGAATTTGTGTTAACCCTAGCTAAGGGGCCTTCATAGATGGCCTTTATCCTAGAAAGAAATGTTTTCTAACCCAAAATGGGAAACAGTCATATATAAGTAGTCCCATTCCACGGAATCAAATGCCTTTTCAAAGTCATCCATGATGGCAGCTGTAGGTGTATGTAGGGACTTGGCAAGAGGGATCAAGTTCAGCAGAGTTCTTAAGTGATCTGAACTATGACACCCAGATACAAATCCCACCTGTGATGGGTGTACAAGAAGGCTCAGTAAGGGATTAAGTCTGGAGGCTAGGATTTTGGCATACAGCTTACTGTCCAGATTTGTAAGTGAGATCAGGCAATAGTTTCCCGGGTTGGTGGGGTCTTTTCCTTTTTTGGGAATAACCAATATGGTTGCCTCCCACATAGGGAGTGGTAGGGCACCTTTAAGTTCTATCTCCTGGAACACTTGGGTTAGAAGAGGTAAAATAGTAGAGGCCAGAATCTGATAAAAGTCAGCCATACAGCCGTCACTGCCTGGAGATTTCCCTTTTTTCAGGTCTTGGATGGCTGCGAGCACTTCCTCTGTGGAAATAGGGAGATCGAGAAGTTTTGCGTGTTCCCTCTTTAATTTAGGCAATCCTAGAGTATCCAAAAAAACCTGTGTGTCTTTGTTAGGGCCAGTATGTGTAGAGGAATAAAGGTTTTTGTAGAAGGAGGACATAATATCATTAATATCTCTAGAGGAGGTACCCAACACCCCTTGTTTGTTCTTTAACCCCAGGATATATCTGCTGGCCTGCTGTTTACGAAGTTGATATGCGAGTACTTTACCCCTTTTGTCCCCGCGTTCCCAAAAGGTGTGCTTAAGGTGAAGGATAGCTGCTTCGGCTTTCCTATTTAGAAGTTGGTTAATTTCAAACTGAATACTCAAAATGGATTTACCTATAGGTAATTGAGTAGATGGGGAGGGCATAGTTTTAAAAATACTGTCAGCTGTAGCCAATCTCTGTTCAAGATTGACCAGCTGCACTTCCCTTTGCCTATGTTTGGTTGCAGCGAACCCCATACTGCTACCTCATATCGTGACTTTAAGAGCTTCCCACATTGTACCGGCAGAGGTGTCATTTATAGGGTTCTCAGCAAGAAAAAGGGAAACCTCCCTATTAATCCAAGAAGTAGAGTCAGGGCCTTTCACTAGAAATGAGTCCAATCTCCATTGTTTAGTCAGGGGGGCACCAGACCCCAATGTATAAGAAGCTGGACTAGGGTATGATCTGAAATATAGCAGGGAAGAATTGAGACATCAAAGGTTTTAGTTGTCAAGTTGGGTGAGCCGAGCCAAAAGTCCAGATGGCAGTATGAGGCATTTGCTACCGAATAAAATGTATAGTCTCTTGCTCTGGGGTGGAATAGCTGCCACAAGTCTGTAAGCCCCTGGTCAGAGATCATTTGCTGGAGAGCCCTCCCACTTCTAAGGTGTGCTTCTTTTCCCCCCATCATTCCTATCCAGGAGAGGTACCAATGTGAGGTTAAAGTCCCCACCAATTAAAAGGGGGCAGTCTGGAGAGTTAAATTCCAGAATTATTTCTGCCAGGTAGTGAAAAAAATTAGGTCTGTCTTCATTAAGGGCATATATATTACACAGGGTGAGTGGGCCTGTGGGCGTACGATAAGTAGCTATTACCCATCTGCCGTCTTGATCTGAACGGGTCTGTTCCAGTGTCCAGGCAAGAGATTTATGGACAAGGATGAGAACCCCGTGCTTCCTAGTCTGGGCATTGGAGTGAACTTGTTGACTGACCCAGTGTGTCCTCATAGGAGTATGATCATCCCCGGAAAACTTAGTCTCCTGCAGGAAAGCCACTTGGGAATGGTTACATTTCAGGTGGGCCAGGACTTTTTTTCATTTTATTGTGGAGTTTAGCCCCCTGACATTCCAAGTGTGTATCACAATATCAGACATTTCATTTAAGGGCTCCTTGGGTATACCAGAGAATCAAAGACACAGAGACCCGGGAGACAAGGCCAAGGACAAAAAGAGTAGGGGTACCTCTATTTGTTTGGTATTTGTGGGTCACTAACCTGTCCCTACAAAGGGGACTTTAGCAGTGGCCGTGGGTTTATCTAACAACAGTCTAGAGACCATATACTGTCTAAAAGTCTTAACTAACTAACTTATCCTACAGAATATTAAAGAAGATGCAGAAGGACTAAACCGACTAGAGCCCTAGCCAATGGTATGCCCTAACACCCTTGGGGGTGGGGAACAAAGCTTCCCAGAAGGGAGAAAACAGCTTATTGCTAAGTTGCTTGTACTGACTTATCTGGCACCAAGTTGAAACTCAGAGATATCAGCTATCCAACTCTTGCAGAGCCATATATGGATATACCTGCAAACCCTTCAGGTGGGGCAATACAAAGCATTGAGGAACTCTTAACCTGGTATACAATATGTTTGTCAAAATAATGACCCAAGCTCGGTTATATCCTTAGGCCTAACCTTCTTAATAGTCATTGGTCTAATAACAACAATCTTCCAAAGCTGAGGTTAGTATAGGGCAGGGGTTCTCAAATGGTGAGGCCAGCCTCCCAGGGGAGGCCACAACCTGTCCCAGGGAGGCCCCAACCTGTCCCATGGGAGGCTCAGCCAAGACTTAAAATGTACTGTATTTAAATGTCAAGTTTGTGATGCTTCGTGTGAAGGATGCATCAAAGTGAAAGCGAATAATGGCATGCAAATTTATGTACAAAATGGCTACCAAGAAAGACACACTCAACAAACACTTGTTTCCTGGTATGACATGGGGAAATACAATTCTTGGAAACTGTGCAAAACAGAATTCAAAACAATGCAAATGAATAGGAACAAGGTAACAACTGACCCATTATACTGGCTGCAGAAAAACACAAATACAAAAGCTAAATAGAGAGATACTAGGAGCAAGAGCAGGAGGGAGAAAAATGGTCCCTGTGAAGGTGAGAGCAGGGTAAAACTGACAAATAAAACAATCTGACTCATGGAGGTATTGCAATGAGGGGTAAATAGAGTCCAAAAGTCAGAAGTGTGGAGTGAGTAAGCTGAACTGGGGAAGGGGGTTATAGAGAGGGAGAATAATAAGTTCAATAAAATGAGAACAAACTCAACTAGTCACATGCACTTCATTGTATTCTTCCTGTAATGTGCAAAGTATGATAGTTGTTCTCACTACGGGGAGGTCCAAAATTATTTCTACAGCAGGGGGAGGCTCAGGATCTTTTCCAAGGCTTGGGGGAGGCTCACTATGACAAAGTGTGAGAACTCCTGGTATAGGGTGTCAGCCGAACTGTTCTCCGAGTCTTCCCTGTAAGACCACATCCTGTAACAAAAAGTCAGAGGATGAAAGAAGAAAAGACCCTGAAATCAGCAAAAAAAAACAGCTGTTATGACTGTAACAGCCACTAAGTACCAACATCTATCCTTTACAGGTTTAGAGCCTTTCTGTCACAAGTATATGGCAGCCAGCTTAAAAGCGAACCTATTTTACTGCCCTGCCCTTCACAGTATTAGGATTTGGCACCAGGTAAAAGCATCTGACATATAAAGTGATTAAGTATTACCCTGAGTGGTTGACACAGGAGCTATAATACTGTTTTCTATTTGGGAGCACAGTATCGAATACATCCCATTTCGCACATATTTGGACTGAATCATCTCCAACGCCTATACTCTATTACAGCACTTCTCCCTTATTGCACCGTTATATAGCAGAAGTACTCCAAATACCAAAAGAAATTGTCCGGTACAAATTCCGGGTGAATGCATGCAAAATTCAAAAAAACAAATAAGCGACAAAGAGGCGAGTCGCTGCAATTGTGGGGCCCATGAAATGTGTGTAACTGGGGGATAAACTATGCTCCGAGTGATCCTATAATGAACAGACTAATAAAAGCTCACTCATGGAACAGTATGGGGGAAAAGGCCAAAAGGAAAACCTTTGAGTCATCTTGATGGGAAATGGTGCGCTTGCGTGAACGCAATGGGGGAAGGGGAGTACCACTGAGTTCCAGACTGAAAAATGACCTAGGCAGTGGTATTGTCTGGCAATTTTATCCCCCGACATAGGTCCCAGGGTGACTACCTTTTAGTGGACTAGTCAGCTTGGTCTTATCTATAGCTTTTACGATCTGTAAAAACCTTCAGACCCCAGCAGACACATGACCAGGGCTACCATGATATACGCTATGCTAACTGCTGCTAAAGCCAGCCCGCTGTAACTAACTGGATCGATCTATGTTTAGCCATATAGGCCTCAGTTCCCCTCCAAGTGCCTCCCACGCCATGTTTCTAATTTAAGCCAACAGCCCCCAAATACTTATCTGACAATTAAACAGTTAGGCTATTAGGAATCTCATAGTTCATGGAGGGTTTAGTTGTTTTGCCTCTGTGGGGTCTTGATCAGAGATTCGGTCTGGGGGAGAGCCTGGGGCTTGAAGATCTGGAAAAGTTAACACCGACTCTGTCTCTGCATTGTGGGCCCAAACGGCATGTGTATCATCAGGGATAATGCGGTCCGGATCTCCATTCTCAGTGTCCATTTCAGCACATATCTCAGCATCAGGAAGACCACTCAAAATCAAAAATCAGTTGTGGGCAAAATACAGGCTGACATACTCTTTTTCGGGTTCAGCTGAGGCCGAAAAGGTTTGGGCCTGTGTTGCAGGGGCATTTTTCCTCTTCTGTGGGTGGCCCCATTTGGAATGTGGTGAGGTTGGCGGCCTTTTCCTGACTTTGCATTTCTAGGTTCCAGTCCCACCCAGGGAGCAGGAGGGAGAGAGGTATCAGAAGAGTCCCCTTGCGGCGAGTGCCATTGAGAAATGTTCTCGGCCTGCTCAGAAGACAAAGAGCTTGGGCTGTCTGGCCGCATAGTAACTATGAAGGACAAGGCCGCTTCTGGAGACAAGAATTGGTGGGCCGTTCCATGTATAGAAATTTGTAACGTCGAAGGATACCTCAGGGTAAAGGGGCTATTCAGCACATGTAGCTTCTGACATGCTTCGGAGAAGGCCTTACATCGGACTGCTAGCTCTCTTGAGTAATCCTGGAAGATCATAATCTTATGATCCTTCCATCGGAGTTGCACCAGCTCCCTAGCCCTTGTTTGGATAGCTTCTTTTCGGCAAAGTTCAAAATTTGAACTATGACTGGGCGAGGCCTTTCCCCTTGAGCTAGCCTGGGTTGCAGCATATGGTGCGCCTGCTCCATCGTGATCTTAGTGCCCTGGGGTAATTGCAGAATCTCTGGAAGCGCTTGTTGTAAAAAGGGTAGCACCCTCCCACCCTCATAGCCCTCTGGAAATCCAAGAAGGCGTAAATTGTTACGACAACTTCTATTTTCTAAGTCATCTACTTTTTCTTGTAGAGACTGAATTTGGGCCACCTGCTCCCTCATAATTGCAGCATGATTCTGGAGTGTATCCTCTTGCCCTGTAGCCTTTTGTTCTACTGCGTCGACTCTGATGTTTAGCTGTTGTATGGAAAAAGCAGAACTGTTTGCTGCTAAATCAGTGCTAGCCATAATAGTCACAAACATCTCCCTGATCGAAGGTTCTTCTTTCTCTTTTAGTAAGTGTGCCATACTACCTGCTTGGCTGATGGAGCTGCAGCTCCGTACACTCGTATTTAACTCAGTTTTGGTCCGTTTTGTCTCAGAGTCGGCCAGTTGTTAGAGTGAACCTTCAGATAACTTAAGATTCATTTTCCTCCTTAGAAAACCACCCGAAACAGTGTCAGTTTAGGGTTCTAGGCTCTTAAGCGAGCGGAGATGTAGAGCTAGGTGGCCATCTTGGTTGAGCGTTAGCCACGCTCCTGCCTTGTTGCCTTTTGATAGAGATTTGGTTAAAGCTTGGCATGGGGTTTCTGTTACCAAGCCTTTGCCGACACTACAGTCTGAGACCTCTGAGTCATATCCGTCCCTCATCTCGGCCATCCACTTTGCCCACTGCAAGATGTTGCCCTTCTTTAACTGAATTAACTCCTTGCTACAGTTTTAAATGCCAATTTTGGCTGAAAAATAATTATCAAACCAGATGGAGGTATTTGTCACTTGAAGAGAGTGGGAGCGAGTGGATTTTGCATCATCATCATCATCATCATCATCGTCGGAGGAGGTGGAACTGGAAGTTCTCTCAGATATTTTTCAATGGTATAGCCCCTTGTCTGGTCATAATATCAAGTGGGTGAAATGTGAGTGGCTTCTCTTGGGCCCCACCCATACTCCCTTCACCATTAATAATGTCACAATTATTCCTACCTCTGATATCAAGTATCTAGGAACCCCACTTCCCAAGAAACTGTCCGAGATACTTAAACTAAACTATAAACCCTTACTGCAGAAGGTCAGAGATGATTGTGAGTGTTGGAGCTCACTCCCCCTTACCCAGTTGGGGAAGGTAAACCTGGTTAAAATGTATGTTCTCCCCCAATGCCTTTATCTCTTTCAGACTCTCCCTGTCCATGTCCCTAATTGATATTTCAAATTTCTAAAGGGATACATTACGACATTGGTATGGTGCCACTGTAGGCCTCGAATTAAACAGGAAATCTTGTGGCATCCAGTAGTGAGAGGGCGCTAGGTTTACCAAGCCTTAGGTTATATTTTCTGTCCTCTCAACTGGCCTTTCTTAAGGACCTGACTCCTCTGTCTTGTCCCCAAAAAGCTTGGGTACCACTAGTGGAACCACTGGGGGAACCTCCTCTATACAACAGCCTGTATACCCTGACACTAGCTAAGCTCCTGACCAAAAAGGCGGATACTCATTTACCAGAGCCTCAATTCGGGTGTGAATAACTGATTCAATACCCCTGTACCTTCTCACCAGGTGCCACCATCCACCATGCCCTTTGGGAAAAATCCCTTATTCTTGGGCCAGTTAGTGGCATTCTACTTGAGTGGGAGGCTAAAGACCTTGGACTTATTTCTCACCTATATGAGGGGGATGCTATAATGTGTTACCAACAATTAGCTAAGAAATTTAAAATGCCCCCCCCAAATTTTTTCACATACATGCAGGTTATAAATAGATTGGGTTTGGGGAATATGAATGGGGTTTTCCCTCTGCCTGGCTACTCTCCACTTGAGAAGGTGTTGCTAGCCCCTCAGGTGGCCAGTGGCCCTGGTCCTCTAACCATAAATTACAAAATCCTGCTGGAAGCTCTCCAGGACCACCTGACAACCCTGCAATCCAAATGGGAAGCAGACTTGGGCATACAGCGCCTCTCCTAGTAGGACAGGAGCAGAACCCTCACAAAGGGAATGGAATGGAATGCTCAGTCAATAACAGACTGTGGGCAATTCATTACAATATGCACCACAGATCTTACTTCACCCCAAAGCTAGCTCACAGGATAGATCTGGCAAAACCGGATACTTGCCTTAAATGTAGGACTGCTGTGGGTAGCTTTTTTCATACGGTGTGGGTGTGCCCAATATTCAGCAATTTTGGCAAGCCATAACAGATCTACTTTACAAGATTTTGGGAGTTTCTCAGCCACTGTGTGCAGGAGAGGTGCTCTTGGCATTACCAGAAGCTGGAGACTCAAGTGGGGCACTAGGCCACCTGTTGAGGAGTTTGGGAATGGTGGCGGGCAAACTGGTGTTGGCCCAGCACTGGTGGACAGAGGAGATGCCAGCTGTGGCACTTTGGATTAAGCTATCACTGTAAAACATGAAACTCGAACACACACAATACACTAAAAACAAACCAACGCTCAACCATGTGAGCCAGTAAGCACCACTTCACAGGACTAGAAGTTGCATAAATATTTATTGTATTCTGTAAAAACCAGAAATAATGTGCAAAACTGCAATTGTGCAACCTAGAAAAACAGGGACTAATTGTAAAGCAAATGCAAGCGCTAAACAAAGCTGGTATTGAAATATTGCGCTGTAACAATTAGAGTTCTAGTCTATACCAAAGTCCAGTACCGATTCTCAAACAGGGTCTATTGCAGCATGATTATTTGTTGCATTCCAGGTGAAAGGATCTCCCAGGTAATACAATGTAAGAGACGACTTACTTGACCAAAGGGATATTTGATCCAGAACAACCAGAATTTCTTACTTCTGAAATGCCATCTGAAGAGCAAGGATCACAAGTGCACTCAAATCAGTAGAAAGTTCCGAATTGCTGTTGGTGCACTCCACTAGTAATTATTCCATAACTTCATTGTATGGCACTCTCTTTTATAGATGAGATGCTTCACTGTGTGCTGTATAAAGGTGTAGATTGTCTTGCTGAATTTTAAAATAAAGTCTACAAAAAAAAAACATACTTTATAAGGAATAAAATATGGGCAGCCGTACACAACTTGCCTTGTGTTTCCTGCTTGGAGTTTAGATACCAGCATGAACCTCTCAAATGTCACTCTTGAGACCCATGCACTGGTGTCTCAACCCCTCGATGGAAACACAGGCTCATTGTGTATGGTCACTCATACGTTATTCCTTATATTATTAGTGTGTGCTGTGTTTTGTTTTGTATTGCATTTTGTTGAGCACCCTGATACCAGCGGTATAGGGCACTATAGAAATAAAACTGCCTAGTCTCACCTTGCACAGTAAAACAGATCCAGTACTAATGCAACCCTTAATGAATATGTGTCAGATCTATGGATGGAGCATGCATACAGGCACTGCACTACCAGTATTGGGCTTGGCTGAATACAGGCCTACGTGACCCAGCCTACCTCCTGATTAAACACTAACTAACTCAACTATTTTCTACATTTGATCAAAGGTTTCTAATGCAAGAAATTCTTGATAAAATGGGATTGTGAATGCATATCACTTAAGATTATTAGTCCATCCACTTTTATGGGCACTAAATCGAAACTGAGTGTTTAGAGTACAGAGCTGTGAAACTGGAGACCCAGGTTTGAATCCCACTCCGCCAACTAACTCGCTGTGTGTCCTTGAACAGGTCATTAACCTGCTCTGTTCCTGATGTCCATTCTCTTTCTTTTTCTTTCCCTGTACTGAACCCCCACCTTGAGCTTTCCAAACAAAGTCAATCCATTTCCATTTTTCCCGTATGAGTGAGAGAAATTGCTAATAACAGTGCCCTACACTGATAGCAAATATACAAGTTATAATTCAAAAATATATGTGACCATGTTAAAAACTCAACTGGTGGTTACTTGGCCCCAATTCATTCTTAAATCCATACTTTGCAGGGCCAAGTAACTGGCAGTTGTGTCTTTTTTCAAAGTGGGACATACTATGTTTCATTTATAACTTGAATATTTTCTACAAGTGAAGGGAACTGTCATTATCCATTTCTCTCATTCATGTGGAAAAAATAGACACTGACTTTGGATTGGCAGAAGGGGTTGCCATTCAAAGGCTGTCCAAGCTTCTCCCACTGCAAATGCTTTTAATGCTTCTGGTATGATATCGCACAGCTATAGTAGATAAATGTCCATTCATCTAGTTGGTTCTTTTCCGCTTTTGGATGTCACATATTTGTACACCTAACCATTTTTCTAACATGGCTGTTTTTGCACATTATAAATGTTTTTTTGATCACTTCTTTTTATGTTGCTTGCACGTATGTGCAAGAAACATAGTGCCATCATCCGAGTTTTTGGAGGTGTGGCACCTGTCTTCCAATTCAGTCAGTGTGTTTGCAGGCATGGCCCCAGTTCCCCAATCACTGCTGCAGCTGTCTAAGACAGCAGTTGAAAATGCAGTGGTCGTACAGTTGAAGGAGCTCCACTTCAATGAGCAGGCTCCCCTCCACACACACACACACTGCATACGCTGTGTGCTCATGCCTTCCACCTCCCCCATGCACATGCTGTATGGCTGATGGGGGTGCCCAGTCCCCGTTGGCTCCATGCCCCCAAAGCTTCCAGGTGCCACGCTGGGAGCCCACCCCAGCGTGGCAAAATGTGTTATGGCCGACGGGGGTGCCCAATCCCCCGTCAGCTCCAGACCCCCCAAACAGCCTTCCAGCTGCCACACTGGGAGCCCACCCCAGCATGGCAAATGTCCCTCGTCGTCTTATTAAAAAATTAAAACCTGTAAATACAAAAACTGTCCCACGGCACTTCTCCCTGCTCCCCTCCCACAACCCGCACCCACCTACTGCACACCCTGCCTCCCCACACCCCCACTCACCCCATACTTACCTCCGAACCTCGGCGCGATGATCTGCGGTGGACCAGGAATACATCTGCACTCTTCAAAGCCAACCGCGAACTGAGGAAATGCCTGTAAGCTGTATAATGGGATAGATAGGGTTTTTTCAATTTTGATGCATATCTCAGGCATTTTTTGGAATTTTGGCACCAAATTTTAACATAGGGTTTTGGGACCCCTCCTCATGAATTCTGTCACTGTCATGGTGTTAATCAGGCCGAAGGGTGATTTAAGTGGTCACTGCACAAAATCCTTTCAGGACTGATTACGACAAACAGTGCCAGTGTTCATAAGGTGGGCTCTCAAAAGCCTTATGTTGCAAATTTGGTGAAAAAATTCCTAAAAATGACTGTTTTACGAGTATGTGTTGCGCAGTTCCTATGCACGCTTGTAAGTTCACAAATTTTTAATATTTGCACTCCAGATTTTCAACATTGCCATTTTACCACACCTCCTTATGAGCAGTACAGCTGTCATTTTTCACATCATGCTCAAAATGTGTTTCTGCGCATGTAGTGCACACTGGCGCAGTCAGTGCGCGAAATCAATGTATGGGACACATTAAGAAAATCACAGTGACACTGTTCATGAGCAGAGGTCTTAAAATGGCTATGTTGAAAATTTGGTGAAAAATTCCTAAAAATAACTGTTTTACAAGCATGTATTCTTGCCAGTTTTTCACCTTACCTCATCGTTCGCTAATTTTTAATATTTCCTCCAAATTTTCAGCATTGCCATTTACCACACCTCCTTATAAGCAGTACAGCTGTCATTTTTTACATCTTGCAAAACATGTTTCCGCTCATGTAGCGCACAATGGCACAGTCGATTGTGTGAAATCATTATATGGGACACATTAAGAAAATCCTGGCGACACTGTTCATGAGCAGAGGTCTTAAAATGGCTGATATGGTGGTGGCATCCTAAAAATGACGCTGTTCTCTGGCGTGAGTTGCGCAGTTCTCATGCCTTCGTGGTTCTAAATTTTAATATTTGCACTCCAGATTTTCAACATTGCCATTTTACCATACCTCCTTATGACAAGTACAGCTGTCATTTTTCACATGTCGCCCAAAATGTGTTTCCGTGCATGTAGCACACAATGGCACATTCGGTGTGTGCAGTCAATGTTTGGGACAGATTAAGAAAATCACAGTGACACTGTTCATGAGCAGAGGTTTTAAAATTGCTATGTTGAAAATTTGGTGAAAAAATTCCCTTCAGACATTCTGCAATGTTACTAATGAAGACATTGAACAGGACTGGCCCCAGGACCTATCCCTGCAGCACCCCACTGGTGACCCCCTTTCCCTAGACTGCACACCATTTACCACCACTCTCTGCCTCCTGTCTGCTAGCCAGTTTCTAACCCAGTTTACCACCCTTTCCCCCATGCCCAGCCTACCCAGCTAGTTTATCAGCCTCCTATATTGGATTGTGTCAAAGGCTTTGCTGAAATCAAGGTAAGCGTTGTCCACTACCCCACCCTGATTCACTTCCTTTTTCACCCAGTCAAGAAATGAACCAGATTTATCTGACATGATGTTCCCATTGTGAATCCATGTTGTCTATGGTCCTGGGCTCTGATGGCATCTAGATGCCCCACTATCCTTTCTTTAAGCAATGTCTCCATGATCTTCCCCACTACTGAGGTGAGGCTGAACGGCCTATTGTTCCCTGCCTCCTCCCTGCTGCCAGACTTGTGTAGAGGGACCACATGTGCCCTCCTCCAGTTCACTCATGTTGAATGACTCAGTGAACATGGCTGCCAGAGGTACTGCTATCTCCCTTCGCAGTTCTCTTAATATCCTTGGGTGTATGCCATCTGGTTCCATCACTTTGTCCACCTTCAATTTAGTGAGCTCCTGCAGGACTCTTTTGCCTTTGAATGGACTATGATATAAATAGTCAGTAGCCTGATTAACCTCTGTTGTTCGAAATAGGTGGGACCAGTCAATTTGTTTTAAGTCAAGTAGGAAAGCCGCAGGATTGAAATTTGAAAAACATTAAAAGGACAGTACTTTAGAAGGAGGAGAGGCAATGGAAGCATCCCTAATACAAAAGATAGGGCAGTGGTCGCTAATAGTGTCAGGTAGGACCCCGGTTGAGGAGTAGCAGTCCTTGCGGTTGGTTAGGATCCAGTCAATCATTGAGTGACAGAGGTTATTCTGAGTTATTCGAGTGTGGGAAGAGATTAGTTGTGCAAGGTTGGCCATACAGATAGTCGATGCAAGTGAGGAGGAGCTTGAACCAAGCCAGTCCAGGTTAAAATCTCCCAAACATATCACCTCATTGTTTTTAATTAGGGCAGGGATCATACCAGTTAGCTCCACAAGACCAAGTCTACTATTTCGGGGTGGTAAATATACCCCAAATAGGTGCAACTTCTTGGCACCCTCCATTGGCAAGAGAGAGTGCAGTACCTCACCATGAAGTTGGCAGCAGGGTGACATTAAGGTGGGACTTGTAGTACAGTGCCAGGCCTCCCCCTCTTTTAGAGGAGGCACGGTCAGCCCAGTACATATTACAGCCAGGCGAGGCACAGCATTGATCCAGAACAGTTGGTTTTAGC
This sequence comes from Neoceratodus forsteri, assembly GCA_016271365.2. Taxonomy (NCBI): domain Eukaryota; kingdom Metazoa; phylum Chordata; order Ceratodontiformes; family Ceratodontidae; genus Neoceratodus; species Neoceratodus forsteri. The sequence continues at coordinate 1,273,992,880 of CM057453.1, forward strand.
CATGTTTCGGATAGTACAAGGATGTCTGGGTTATTTGCCAGAACCCACACCCCAGCTCAGGGAGATTTGCTAGCAGACTGCAGATGTTCAGGTGTACAATGGACAGGCCATGAGCCTGAGGGAGGAGATGAGGGGCAACTGGGCTAGGTACGATGGGGTAGAGGGGCCAGGGTTAGGTTCAATGTTGCCAGCTAGAGTGAGAGTTAGGGTTATAACCCAAAGAAGAGCAATGGTAGTGGCACAAGTGACAGTGGAATGGGAGATAAGTCTCTTGTGCACACAATGCCTAAGTAGAGATCTGAGGAGTTTATAGCTTAGGTAAACTATAGGGTGAGGTGAGAAGGATCATTCAGCAATCATGTTCGAGAAGAAAAAATTACAAGGGGATACCACCCATGGGGGCAGGGTGCCAGCCAGTAGGGATAAAGAGCTATGGGCAAGAAGTAAAGAAAACAGAGGCACAAGGAGATAAAGGGATGATCTAGGCTCCATGGTGGAGCAAGTGCCCAGGAGAAAAAAAAATGAGCTGAAAGAAGAGAGGGGGCAGCCACAAAGGGAGAACTGGGGAGAGAGGGAGTGATCTGGATAGGGAACAGTGGAAGCAGAAAGGTGGGGAGGTTCAGTGCAAGTCAGGGAGTGCAAGTAGATCCAATTTACAGCAAAGGAGATATGAGAGCAAGTCAGGAAATACAGAAATACAGCACCTAGTGGTGATAAGCTATAACTTGCATTCCCAAGTCCCTTAGTTATAACCCCTTGGGATGGTCAATGAAAGTTTCTCACCAGGTCCAAAGATATCTCACAGTAAATTGGTACCAATCCTCTGACCAGCCAGTTACCAGTAATCCGCACTTCAGGATTGAGGGTTCACCGATATCTCCATCTTTTTGGGCTCGGTTGAACCAATGTAAGGTCTGGGAATGTGGAAGCATGGGAAATTGATCTCCTTTGCTCAGCTACAATGGTCGATTGGTGCATTAAACAATGATGCCTTTAAGTATCTCCAAGTTGGTAAGGCCATTACCTCATTCTCTTTGCGGGTCCCCCTAAAAGATCCAGGTGAGAGAGAGATAACTACACTCTTACAGATAGCTTCTCAATTGCATGCTGTCTCTAAATTGTACAAAACCTTACAGGAGTGGGACTATAGATTGCCGCCTGGAACTTGTTTCTATTGGATAAGAGAATTGGGTATCCCAGATGATGTTACTTTTTGGAAGACACTTTGGACATCAATGTATAAATTTGTTAAACAAGATAGACTAAGGTTAGTTTGTTATAATATTATGCATGATTTATACCTGATGCCAGTTAAACTCTTCAGATATGGGACATTAGTTACATCATTGTGTAATAGATGTAAGAAAGACAGGGGTTCTTTATACCACATGATGTGGCTATGTCCCCATATAAAGACATTCTGGCTTTCTATTAATAATACTTCGGACCCTATCCTTGGCTTGAGCGAGCTCTTCACTCCTGAAATTTGTATGGCTAACTATTTTCCAGCTGGTACCCCTAGGTGTAGGAGAGCACATATGGCACTTGTGGCTGCAACTGCTAAAATAATAATAATGAGACATTGGACAGATGAGAAATCTCCTTTGGTGCTGGAATGGTATAGAGAGATTATGATGGCACTACAACTAGAAAGGCACATTGCAATTATGCAAGACAGAGTCAAAGCCTTTACTTCATTGTGGGGCAATTTGGAGGCTATTTTGATAACCTGGAAGCATAATTGATAAGAGTCTCCTCTAATATTGCAGTTATATGGTTAATAATGGTGTGTAGTTCATGGGGAGGGGGTGGAGGGAGGGATTGTATTGTTTCTTTGTAGTTGCACCTAATGTTTCCGATGGTGGATTGTCCTTTGTATTTAACCTGGTGCTGGAAAATAATAAAGCTTTGTTAATTAAAAAAAAGCTATAACTTGCAGGTGGGATTCTGGACAGATAGAGAAAAAAGTTTATTTTCCACTCAAGAATCACGTGGACACCTGGACCTATATAAGCAAGGACAGCTAAGGGTGGGAGGGTATTGAGGGGTGGGAGGGGAGCAGTCACGTAGCAGCTGCGGGGTGCGAATACCCACAGTGGAAGCAGCTGACAGCGCAGTCGGGGAGCAGGGGAAGAGCAGGCACAGTCCGACCAGCCCTAAGGCAAGGATCCTCGGAGCGCTGACTTTGCTAAAATAAATAGTGAGCTAAATTTAGTTCAGTCGCTCCCCAAAAATCCTACTGCAGCCATGCAGGAAACTATGAGCCTTCCAAATTAATTCAGCAGCCTCAAGAGGGTAAGGAATAACCTTCAGCCCACAGGGACACACTGCTACTGCCTTTAAAGCATCGACCACAGAGAAGTACGAGCAGCTACAGGATTACAGAAAGTGGTAATTTACAAATGTAATAGCTGATATGAGGTACGGATCCCACAATAAAGGCTAATTTAAGAAAGGATCACAGTCTACTTAGACCCAGTAGAGCAATACTATTTCAGTCTTTAGGTTAAACAGTGCAGAGGCTTCGGTAGGAATTAAAACACAGACGCCTAGAAAAGGGGCCAAATTTGAATTCGGTGCAAATGCCATCTGTTCTAGTACCTGGTGGTCAACTTGGCTAGAAGTCCCATAGCAGCTCCGAGGGCATGAAGCCCCTAAGGAAAAGGGGTTGCTGTGGAAAAAATAAATAGGGAGGTGAGTGGGAGAGTTCAAGGACAGGCAGGTCTAATTACAGGGAGAGGCTGGAAAACACTGGAAGATGCACACAGAGGGGGAGGGGGAAGAGGGGGCGAGAGAGAGGGGGGTCAGGCAGATATGGACGGTAGATAGAAGTTCAATAAGAGTTAAAGGTGGAAGTCAGGTAGCAAGTTCAGGAAAATAGCATAGTAGCACACATCCAAATTTAGCTGCAATGAGTCTTAAGTCAAGTTCAACTCTGCTTGGATCAAATGTAAGCAGTTAGCTGTTCAGGGCACAAGCAACAGTACTGGCCTAAGGAATCCTGAACTAACAAAGGCATTGTGCTAGCAGTACAACAGTCAAAATGCAAGCAAAATTCAGTATAAGCCCTAGGTACATTAACATCACAGTGAACAGTACACTAAAACCCCTATGACTCACTCAGTGAGAATCATTCATGGCATTTTACAAGAGTCCTGGGAAAATGATATTTACTCTAACTCCCTTTCCAGATACCCACAGCGGAAGCAGCTGAGAGCGCGATCACCGGGAGCAGGGGAAGAGCAGGCGCTGTCCGACCAGCCCTAAGGCAAGGATCCTCGGAGCACTGACTTCGCTAAAATAGTGAGCTACATTTAGTTTAGTCGCTCCCCAAAAATCCTACTATCCTACATCCTATTGCAGTCCAAAAATCTAATTCCAAAAGTAAAGGCTAAAAATATGTTTTACATAGGGATTTAGGATTCCAAATCCAATTCAGATTTTGAGGACCTGTTTGGAATCAGTTAGGAATCAGATTCAGAATTAGAAATTCATTTTAAAAAAGTTCAATCAGATTGGAATCTACCAATTCTGAACATTCCCAGTTCAGAACAGCATAAAAAGGACTGGAACTAAGGGTTCAGTTTTAGCTGCATGCATGACTGAAAAGCTATGAGTTGGAGACCCACTGGCTGCCAGGAACTACAGTCCTGGCAGGCCACAAAAACGTGTGCACACCTCTAAACTAACTTGGAGGAAGATGTTTTACCCATAGCTGATAAGGAGAAAAGTACTGAAGTGGAACTGGTGTTTCTCAGACCAAAAGTGACTTTTCCCCATTGGGAAGCAAGCTCCAGAGATTGAAATGATTGATGGGGCTACTGTCTAGTGCCTGCCCCAGGATTCTGATGAGTCTCCTGTAGAAGCAGCAGAGAGATAACCAGTCAAGAAGAGGAGGAGAACTGGTGAGATAGTCCATATAATCCCCTGGAATACAGTATTTCCAGCTGGGAGCCACATCCAGCATCTTGCCTGAAAAGCCATAGGATATTACAGAAGTATCCTATGGCCTGTTTACACTGACACATTCGCACCGCAACAATCTGAGTGCCTGGGTTGCTGTGGTGCCAGTGTGGCAGTGTAGACACTTACCAGATCATTGTAAGTCACTCCTTAATCTGCACTGACTGTCTCAGCAAAGTTGGGAACATGCAGCAATGTGAGTGGTGTAAGCTGCTGTGTGGATTGGCAGCACCACTCGCATCACTGCAACAAATTCATGTCATCTCATCTGTGTTCTGATCCTTGAGAGTTATGCCTTTACCTTAAATAATGAATACAACAACTGGGGATCCAAATAGAATATGCCTTCTGTTTTCATGAACTTCAGTAGCATGCAGCTGTACAAGACTTATACAGAACTGACATGCCTCTAGTAACTGCAGAGAAAATAATTTACAGTTGTGTAATATTTCTTGAAATAGTACTGACGATCAGCAACATCATTTGGATTTTCCCTTTACATACAAAATGAAGTCCATGTGTTAGTATTCTTTCCCTTTTTTTTATCTTTTAGTGCCATTTATAGCAAACTGCGTGTATCACAGAAAAACATTTCTTGCACTTTCTTAGACAAAAATGCCAAGGTACATCACATGATGTTAAATATGGCACAAAGCATAAAAAAAATCTAAGTTGGATATATATATAAAAAAATTGTAAGTAGAGCTGAATTAGCCTGCAAATGTAATAGCAACACTTCACAAAGCTTAAAAAAAAAAAAAAACACCTGAGCTCCTTACACCTCCATAGTCAAAATCACCACGGTTTGTGCAGTTCTCTCAGAGCTTACTCAGCACTTTCACCCTGCTCACTTAGACTTTTTCATTTAGTTTTAATTCTGCATTTTTGTCCAAGAAAGTGCAAGAAATGGAATACAGGATAATTAGACTGAAATTTTGCAACCAGCACCAGAGGCTGACTGAAGGAAATTTTTGAGCAGAAGGCACTGTTCTCTGCACCCATACAGTTCAGGTCTGTTTTTTCTTACACACCTCCACCAGCCCCCAGACTCATGGCCCCTCTCCAGCGCAATTTGCATCGGCACAGAGAGGGGTCATGTAAATGGCATCCCGCATCGGGTCATGGGATGAGAGGCGTGTCAGAGCTGTGATCAGCAAGGAGCAGGGCTGCTGTGTAAGTCGGCCCGGAAACTAATTTTATTTATTTATTTTTTAATCTGTGCTACAGGGCAGAAGAAAGCCAGGCAGGACTGCATTAACTTGACAGGCCCAGGCAGAAGACCTGAGGGGACTATCCAGCCACCCTTTTGTGGATTACAATCAGGGTCCACTTGTTCAAGTTGTACAGTTATTTTTTTCGCAAAAGTTAGTTTCTATAACAGTTTGTTGAGTGAGTCAACAATCTCCCTGTCTTGCTAGCAGCACCTGTATCCCAAGTGAGGTACCATGTGCAACATTTAGAAAGTATTCTCCAAGGCCTTTGGGGGATAAAAGCCAGGTGTACCTGCTTTGGGAATTGTGAGACTGCTGGGGGGGGGGGGTAAAGGATGGGACAACCATAAAGTATACAGCGTATGATTTTTGACTGCTTCCCCATTGTTCCCATTTTCCCCATCATCCCCTTGGCTTTTCCTTCCTCTCCTTTTATAAATAATTTGTTCACACTGTATCCCTTTGTTGGTGGTTATTATAGTGTTACAGTGTCATTTGTTATGGGGAACAACTGTGTGGGCCAGAGTAAACATATTGTATCAGCTGCTCTGCTAGCAGCAACTGCATCACCAGTGAGGTACCCACTAAAACATTTTGAAAGCTCTCTCCATGACCTCTGGGGGACAAAGCTGGATGACCCTGCTTTTGGCACTGTGAGACTGCCTGGGGTAGGCAATTGTTGGGGCAAGTGTAAAGTACACAGTGCAAGTTATTTGACTCCTGTACCATTGCTTCCATTCATCCCTATTGCCCCCTTGTCTGTTCCTTCCCCTTCCACTTTAAAAAAAGATTTGTTTGTGCTGTATTTTTTTGGATGGGGGTTAATATTGTGTTACGGTATCACTAGTTTGGGAGAAATATTGTGTGGGCAAAGGTAAAATTATTGTTCCTGGGGAATAACAGCAGTGTGTGCAGTACCCAGGTACTCTTACTGTTACCTCTGCTGGAGGCACTGCATCACTTTTAGACCCTGGTAACCAGCGTAGCACAACTTCAGCAACCCAGGGCAGTTCCCTCAGAGAGCTGGGAGAGGTAGGCCCTGAGACTCCTGCTGGACACTACACTTACAAACAACCCCAAACCCAAAGGCTCTTAAGACCAGCAGGGGGTATTTCTAAATCCCACGTGGGTGCTCTAGTCCATTAACTGATTTCCCAAATTACTTACATACAGTGATGATATTGCACAGCAAACACTGATTTCCACATGGTTCTTCCAGACCAGGGACCCTTCATTGATGCACAGGGAAATGGCTCAGTTAGCAGTGAGCCACACAGTGGTCAGTGTCACTTTGTGTCTGCTGAAGCCTCTGGTATCAGATAGCAAACAGCTGTTACTCCAGTCCCAATCTACCCTCTCCTGACTTCTGCATTCAGCTGATGATCTTCCAATGTGCACATGGCAGCTTAGCCGATGAAAATCCAATCCTAGCATCTGCCAAATCATATCCTGGCATCTAGTCCCAGCATGTGGATGATAACCAGTGCCAAGAGTTGGTACGTACTAACCGGCTTTTCAAACTGGCTGCAGCCACGGTTCAGCTTTTGTAGGGCTCCAGCACTGCAGTCTCTCACTCATGCATCAGCCTTCAGCTTCAATTTCATGCTGAGCCAGCACGTGGTTATATCTTTGTTTGTAACAGAAGATCTGCTTTTCACTTTCCACCCTGTCTCTGACATGAGCACAGCCTACCTCTGCTGCACCTCCACCAGTCTGCATCTCACTGCAGACACATGCAGAGTTACCTGGAACAGCCATTGCTGTTTAGTAGGGAATGTCAGCTCACCACTGGTCCACTAGGCTGTAAGTCACCCCAGGGCCAGGTAGGAGATCTGTCAAATTACAGATGATTGGCTGCACAAAAAGCACCTGAATTAATAAGGGCCTTCAGTGTTCCAGTGCTCCCTGTGTCTCCCTCTCCACATTCTGCAGTCTTATGGACTGTGATATGACCCCTGACCCCTGTTGCTGTGATAGTGGGGGTTAGGGTGCACTAATATGGTGGCAGCCATTGTTGTTCTGAGGGGCTTCTGGCACCAAGTCTTCATTTTAAACAGGGCTCCTGCCCTTTACATTTGTTCTGGTACCCTCTTTCATTAGTGAGTGGTTGTGCTTACGGTCTGGCTGGTCAGGGCCATTGCTTGGGGACTCTGGTCCATCATGATCATGAGCACCAGTCACACTTTTCATTGGCTGCAGGCAGCCACCCTTGATGTGTGGCACAGAGTCATGGTGTCATGCTGGTGCAAGAGGTGCGGAAGAAACCCTGTTGATCCTCTCATACACCACTCCTGGCCCACACTGAAACAGTTCCTCAGTGGTAGAAAGCAACAGAACTGGTGAAAGTGAAAATTGAGGGCTCATTGGAGCCTCCACATTTTGAAGAGTTGCAAGTATTTAGCCAGATTTTGTCCTACTGTCATCCCAGTCTCCCATCAGTTAAAGGAGTAGCACAGTCACATTTGCAAATATATATGTTGTGCAGCGTGTTTGGAATTGTGTGTGTAGTTCTGGGGTGTCCTTCCCTTTGTTTGCTATTAAGGTTTATTGCTCTTCTTTTTCCTGCAATGCCTCCTGTCCCATGTGACAGTGATTTTGCCAGGATGACTGATTCAGCAAGTACTAGAGATAGGGGCCTAATGTTTTGGCCTCCACTAAATAGCACTAATTAATTTTTTGTTTTCTATGAGTGTGTGTCACGTCTAGCTAGCAAGAATAAATGTTTTGCTTTTAAAACCTTTCATTTCATCAAACTACACACAGCCATAAAAAGCACACAAATCACCCCAGATCATCAATGCTGTAATTAGTAAAGACTCTAGCTGTTTTCTTACAGAACAACTTACTCAGTTAGCCCTCAAGTATTTGCTCAACTGTAAATGTAGCCATTAGTGCCCACTGGATAAGGAAAGTTACTTAATATTATAGCTTTACTGTTCTAAATTGACTCTGAACCAGTGCTTGCTGAAATCATGGTCCCGGGTAAATCAATATCACATGGGACAGGAGACATTGTAGGAACAAGAAAAGCAATAAGCCATGCTAAGATGGAGGTCCCCAGGAGCCATAAAACTACTGTAAAACTAGCAGGCCAATTTAGAAAAAAACTCTTAATAGCAGTCAAAGGGAAGGACACACTAGGACTATGCACACAAATCAAAACACTCTGCACAACATATGTTTTTGCAAATTCTGACTGTAGTAATCCTTTAAGTAAGGGTTTCTAAGGCCAGGGTGCTCGGTTAAATTAAGGGGTCCCTTTGTTCATTTAATGAAGGGTGGAGGGCTGAGGTGTTGGTGTATCCTATGTATTTTAAGGCTTAGCCCTTTCAGTTTCAGAATCTTTAGCCGTGTTTACACAGCAGCACTGCTCCAGCATCTGCGCCACTCCCTTCTTGCCGTGCTCACTGCTTCTCTGGTAATTCACCATTTACACAGTCTGCCCTCGCAGCACTGAAGGTCACTCCAAGGAGGGGCTGTAAATTCACTGAAGGATGAAGGGAATATAGCCTTTGCAGTGAAGCGAGTGCAACAAAGAGTCCACACCACTGTGTAAAGCGCTCACTCTGCTGCTGATCCCCACAACTGAGTCGGATCAAAAAAAGGATCCGAAGAGCACTTAAGGTGCTCCAGAAAGTGTCTACATAGTCAAGTTTGTAACGCATCAACCCATGCGCATGGGCTGATGCACTGCAAAGTCAGCAGTGTAAAAACAGGGCTTTTGTAGCCTGGCTGTCTTTCAGCGCGGTTCCAGTGACCGATCTCAAAGATGAATGGGAGATACTGATGAAAACTCAATTGCAGTCTCAGTGTTCATTTGGTGTAACACACCTTAAGGTGAACCTGGCAGCTATTGATGACACAAATGCAGAACACTCCACCACAGAGGGGTGTCAGATTTCACAGAACAAAGGGTTACACAGTGTGGAACATGAGGAACAGAATCACATGCATCAGCATGGCTCCTTCTAGGTGAAAAGCCCTGAGCATCAAATTGTCCAGTACAAATGAACTTTGAGTAAAACACGACCATTAGTAATCAGGCCTGCATTTTACAATTAATAGTAAATACTCTGGGAAACTGAAGGTAAGACTGACACTACTTGTCCTGATTACCAGCATCGCACCCACAGTGAAGCCCCACAAGTAGCTTTACCCCAATTCATCATCGCTTTCACTCAAATTCCTGATAAACTCATTAACAACAGTAAGTTGGAAATGTATATTTATTGATAGTGTCAATAAATTTTACAGTGTTTTAAAATGTTTTAAAATTTTAAGATTGTACAATGCTTAGATATTTAGGAATTGTGCTTGATAAAGAAAGTTTTGATTTTGATAACAAATCCTGGTAAGTAAAAGAAAAGTTTATCTGTTGTGTCAACATACCTCAGGGTCCCAATTCCAGACTCAGGATCTTGAGTTGAATGCTTTACATGCTTGTGGCCTACGACGGTCAGTTTAAGTTCTCAACAGGAAAGTGCCTGATCACAACTGAGGAGTACCTTCCCATGGCCAGCAAAGACCTTTACAAATATTTGAGCAGTTAGCTAAGTGTAGCAATTTTAGGCAACTGCCTCAGAACCATGGCTTCTACATGGAGATTTATGTCTGCCCCAGGTGAAAATAAATGGCAAATCCCTGATGATACTGTCGATTGCTACCAGGCAGGACGTTACTAATGCACCCAGCCATCTCCAGAGTAATGAACTCACAGGAATCTCCACTCCATTTTCCTTGTTGCTCTTGGTAATCCATGTCACCCTGTAGGGGTGGACTCAGAGGAAGCCATGAGATATTATACTGTATGCCCCAAAACAATTCCTGTGCTTGAAAGTGAGACTGGCCAATAACCAGCCATTCAATGAACAGTCCCTATCACGACTCTCCTTAAATGAACAGTCCCTGTCATGACTCTCCTTACTTTGCTGTAAACTGTAAGCAAAATTGTGCAGTTACTAACATTATTGATTTGAAGAGAAATCTGCTTTCTCTCAAGGGTGTTTTAAACCAGTACATGTACTAGTAGCATATGAGCACACCATATACAGTGGCTTGTTTACATGCCACAAAGCATTGCTCACCACTCCTGAAAAAACCTTGAAAAATGTGTTCTTACTCAAATGTACAAACAGATGATTTTTTGAATAAAATGGAGCAGGAATTCTTTTTCTCCCTACTCAACATATAGGGAGACAGAGATAATGACACACCATCATTTCAGCCCTCCAGTGCTGGGCAGTGCTTTGTGGCAAGTAAACAAGCTGCTGTGAATGGTGTATCTATACTCTAATACTACAGGCACTTTAAAGCACTTTGAGACACAGCAGTTTTATCTGCAAATCACTAATGTAAGCAACTGCACATGACTTTACCGCCTGTTTACAGCAAAATATAGAGAGATGTGGTGGGGACTGTTCCTTTAAGATGGCTCCCAGTGAGTTACTTTATTCAGAATACATCACAGTCCATAAAACAGCAACTTATAGCAGGCATAAAAGACTTTACAAAACAGTAATCTATGAGCCAATATAAGGAAAAGTTTTACTTTTAGCCAGCCCAATGCCATCATGGGTTGAGTTGTCGCACACCTCACAGCCCGCCATGCAGGTGATAAGTGTTCAGATATGAGCATGGGTCACTTGGGGTTGGCAGGGTTGGGGAGGATCAAGTGTCGCAGAGATGGCACTCCTCTCTCTGGGAAGGTGACCAAATCATCTCAGCCCATGACTGCCACTCGTCCTACGTCAACACAGCCCCATCTCTTCAAGTCGCTCATGCCTGCATTACAACTGGGCCTCCACCCAGTTGTAATGCAGGCATGAGCGACTTGAAGAGAGGGGGCTGTGCTGACGTAGGATGAGTGCGCCTCCATGCACACATACTGCTGCCACAGCATGGGGGAGGGATGAGAAAAATGAAAAATACAGGGGAATGGGCTATGTGAAGCCCTTGTCATGTTCCGGCAGTCTGCCCTGCTGCTCCGGTTCCAGAGTCAAGCTAGATACATCTGCCAGGGGGGAAGGATGTCCCTCCCTCTCCTGCCCCAGCAAAGGGTAAAATCCATGGGAGAACAAGCTTCAGGGCCAGGAGAGACGTAAGGATGATGGTTGGGGATAGGGACACAGTCGATAGCTGCCCATGTCTGCCTAGGAGAATAAAGGCCTTTGTGGACAAAAAGAAGTTTTACTTTTGTAAGTGACTAAACACACTGTTTGTGCCATGAGATTTTGTACTTCATATAGAAACATAGAAACATAGAATTTGATGGCAGAGAAGGACCGCTTGGCCCACCCAGTCTGCCCATTTCCCAGCCTACTGGATAAGCTGCAGATCCTAGTTAACCAGCAGCCTACTTCTTCCTACCCCCACCCCCTAGAATTGCCTTATGACTGTCCCATGCATGCTTGAATTCCACCACTGTTTTTGACTCCACGACCTCCTCTGGAAGGCAGTTCCATGCATCCACAACCCTCTCTGTGAAAAAATACTTCCTTAAATTACCTCTGAGCCACCCCCCATCTTCAAATTGTGCCCCCTTGTTCTTGCACACCTCTTTTTGAAAGATGCTACCCTCTTGGACTTTGTTGATTCCCTTGAAGTACTTGAAAGTTTCTATCATGTCCCCCCTCTCCCTCCTTCCCTCAAGGCTATACATATTAAGCTCCTTAAGTCTCTCTTCATATGTCTTCCGGTGCAGACCCAGCACCATTTTAGTTGCCCTCCTCTAGACAACTTCCATCCTGTCTAAGTCTTTGCGAAGACTGGGTCTCCAGAACTGCATGCAGTACTCCAGATGGGGTCTGACCAGCTGTCTGTACAGAGGGATAATAACTTCCTGTTTTCTACTGGTGATGCCTCTCCCTATGCATCCCAGTATCCCCCCAGCACTCCTTGATGCCCTCTCACATTGCTTGCCCATCTTTAGGTCATCTGATATGATTACCCCCAGGTCCCTTTCCATTTTTGTTGTTGTTAATATCTCACCCCCCATTGAGTACTCTTCCCCTGGGTTTTTGTTTCCCAGGTGAATTACCTTGCACTTCTTAGCATTGAATCTAAGCTGCCATACATTTGACCATTCCTCTAACCTTGCCAAGTCCTTTTCCATCCTTTCCACCCCAGCTTGTGCATCAACTCTGTTGCAGATCTTTGTGTCATCTGCAAAGAGACATACTTTTCCTTCCAGTCCCTCTGAAATGTCACTTATAAAGACATTGAAGAGGACCGGTCCTAGTACTGAACCCTGCGGTACCCCACTAGTAACCCCCCTTTCTTCAGAGTGGACTCCATTTACTATTACTCTCTGTGTCCTATTCTCCAGCCAATTTTTTACCCAGGCTGTCATCTTGGGACCCACTCCCATACATATATATACAGTATACTGTATAAAACAAAAACACTAATTCAGCCATGGAGCAGGGAAGACGTCCCAAGTCATTTGCACCATCTTGTGAAGGATCAAATACAGCCCTGCCTCTGCTAGATTGTCCCCCAGAACAACTGGGTGTCTGACAGCATTTTTAATTGACTATTGTAAAAGTTATGTTTTGCATGTTTCTGGCTAGTAGCTAACAGTCTCAGCCTTCTTCTGTTTCCTGAAGTAGAGTATAACTTGTGAAAGACGGCTGCTAGATGCAGAACCTTGAACTCACACTTAAAGGAAAGCTGTGTAGTTAGAGCACTAAACTGTGAAACAGGAGATTGCAGGTACATGCTGTGTCTCTCTGGGCCAGTCCTTTGATCATCCTGTGATTCAGTCCTCCAGTGCTGTAAAAATTGGGTAGAGGCAGAACCCTACTATACGTCGTTAGCCAGATTAGTTAAATAAGATATTGCTTCCCATTTCGAGTAACCAAAGTTCATAAAGCAAATTGTAAATGTGAACTAAAAACATAATGTAAAAGAACAAGGGGACACAATTTGAAGATAGAGATGGGGATGGCTATGTGAGGAAGTATTTTTTCACAGAGAGGATTGTGGACACATGGAACTGCCTTCCTGAGGAGGTTGTGGGGTCTAAAACTGTGGAGGAATTCAAGAATGCATGGGACAGACATAAGACAATTCTTGTGGGGGGTATGAAGAACTAGGCTGTTGGTTAACTAGGATCTGCAGCTTATCCAGTAGGTAGGGAGATGGGAAGACTAGGTGGGGCAAGCGGTCCTTATCTGCTGTCAAAGTTTATGTTTCCATGTTTCTATAATATCTTGTGTACCAGGGCGTGTGTGGGGCTTTTTATTTTTTTTTGCATCTGCATTTGTGTTTTCAGTTTCTGTATTTGTATCGGCTTGCACAGGCATGTTTGCTTAAACAAAATATTTTCACATTTGTTGTTTCTGTTGTAAATGATGACACAGAACCAAGGGTTTTAGAGTTATTAATAAAATGTGTAGATTGTTCAATAAATATGCATCCATGAAATGAGCAGTAGTAGTATTACGTGTGTCACTGAGCCTCAGTTTCGGGTCATGTGCTACTTTGTGAGGTCTGCTACAAATACAAATACTTAGGAGTGATACAGTATTTGTATTTTTAAAAAGAACAGTATTTATGTATATTTGCTCTGAATATGATTTGTATTGCACAGCTGTAATGTATACTTAGATGTTATTTAATGGTCACGACGGACACTAAGTAAATTATTACTAGACAGGGTTTGGGGAGAGGGTCGCATGAGCAACCTGCCAAGATGACTGCCTAATATACTTGCTCCTCAGCCTTGCCCCTAGCACTCACCTCTGTCAGCATCTTTCTCCACCTGGTCAACTAGTAAAGTAAGTCATTTAGCTAGAGTCCAGAAAATGAAACACACAAGGACACATGCACAAGCCAACAGGTGCTAACAATAACTTGTACGTAGTGAGAAAGACCATGGCAAAAAAGAATGCATTCCCACACCATGAAGAATGCTGCCGGTAAAATGTACAGACTACATGCAAATTCAGAAATGACAGACATGGAATACATGGTAAGCACAGAGGCAGACACCCCCTAGGTATTGCCTCACTCCGAGGCTTGTTTGGGAGTGGTGACTGTTCTCATTTGTTGCCATACCCTGGAATAGTTCTCTAACCTTTCCAGGTCACTTTTCTTCTCCCTTATTCCCTTCTCAGTATCCACTCTGCCACAGATCTTAGTGTTGTCTGCAAGGAGACACAATTTGCCCTGGATTCCCTTACCTGTATCACAACAGGCATTTGTCAATGCTGCAGGTTCACATTTTCAGTGGTGTCCTGCTTTAACACATTGTTAGATTGCACTTACCCAAGATAGGACAGCTGAGAGGCAATATCTACTTTTAAGTGGGCTCCTACACTTTGACCTCAAATGTCCAAAAGTCTTTTTATGACTTGACATTATCGTCAAGACAGGTGAAATTTTTTAAAATCTCATCTGAAAGGTGATTTTGCTGTGCAACTGTGGAAACAAGTTTCGGAGGGGATTTGAAAAATGACACCTGCCAGTTTCAGGAGGTGTGGTAACACAAAGGATATGTCGAACATTAGGGGCCAAAATCTGCAAAAAATAAAATAATGAGTAAATGTTGCAACAATTCGTTTCCTCATAACGTAGCTGTTTTTTTCACATTTCTACCACAAATTTTCAAAAAAATCTTTTTATGACCACTCCTTCTGAGCATGGCAAGTGTCATTTATAAAACAATGGCTGAAACGTCATTTTGTGCCACAAGTTTTAAAACAGATTTTGGGTAAGATTTTAGAAATGACAGCTGTCACATTCATGAGGTGGTGTGAAAAAATGGCTATGTTGAAAGGTTGGGGTCAGAATATTGAAAATTACCACAGTTATGAGCGTGCATTGAAAAATTGCAACATAGACTCATATCTTTGTTGTTTCTCATATTTTTACCCCAAACTTTCAACATAGCCCTCTTATGATTCCACATATCCCTGTTATGAGTTCACCTCATGAACAAGGGTGGAGAACATTTTCAAATCCTGCCCAACAGGTGATTTTATGCCACAAGTGTGAAAACACATGTTGACCAGGATTTGAAAAATGACAGCTGTCACGTTCATGAGGTGCTGTAAAGAAATGACAATGTGGAAAATCTGGGATCGAAATATTGAACATTACCAAAATTACAAGCCCACATTCATAAATTTCAGTGCAGGCTCATAACATTGTTTTGCTTTTTTTATATTTTTACCTCAAATTTTCAACACAGCCTTCTTATGACCCCACCTCATGAACAAGGGTGGAGAAAATGTTCAACTCCTGCCTGAAAGGAGATTTTGCACAGTGACTGCAAAACCACCTTTTCAGATGCAAAAACACATTTTGACCAGGATTGAAAAATGACAGCTGTCACATTCATGAGGTGCTGTGAAGAAATGGCTATGTTGAAAATTTGGGGTCAAAATATTGAAAATAACCAAAGTTAAGAGCCTGCATTTGCAAATTTCAACATAGGCTAATAGCTTTTTTCTTTTTTAATATATTTTACCCCAGATTTTCAACATAGCCTTTTTATGACCTCACTTCATGAACAAGGGTGGAGAAAATTTTCAACTCCTGCCTGAAATTTGATTTTGCAGAGTGACCACAAAATCACCTTTTTAGGACAGATTTGCCTAATTTCACTGCCATTGTTCATGAGGTGTGGTCCCAAAAAAGGCATGTTGAAAATCTGGGGCAAAAATATTCAAAAATGACGAAGTTATGCCACTAAGTTCAAAACCCCATTGAAATACATTTAACCACATATCTGATTTCCTCAGTTCGTGGTGCGGCACTGAAGAGAGAAGATGTGTCTGCAATCTAGACAGGATTACAGCATTGGACCCCCAGTGGGTAACTAAGTGCTTGCAGGGGTGTGGGGTTGTGGGTGCTGTGTGGAAGGGTCAAGTGGGGGGACTAACAGATGTGGCAGCAACAGACATCGATGGACACCCCCAGTGTCAGTGTTATGTTGTTAGGTTTGTGGGGGGTGGGACATGGTGGGTGCTGAGATAAAGGTTGGATTGGGTGACAGTAACAGCGGCGCCAGCAACAGACATCGATGGACAGTTTTCTTAGTTACAGGATATATATATCTATATATACAGTTCAGTGTGAGGGAATAACGTGCTTGTGTGAACTAGTGATTATGTATACTATGTAGCTTTACTCATTCTAACCCTTAGTGAAGGGAGGCCGGAATTGGGGAAAACAATGTCCTGGAAAAGGGTAAGAAAAGCGCCTAGTGGGAGAAGGTGGGGAGGATGGATTGTATCCTAAATGAACTAAATGCTGAGTGAGTTTGGAGGCGTGCTCATGTAGTGCTGATGGGTGGAGTTATTCCCCCCCATTGAACCACAGGCTAAGCCCTTCAATTCAATGTGAGGGAATAACATGCTTATGTGAACTTATGATTATGTATACTTTGTGGCTTTACTCATTCTCACCCCTAGTGATGGAAGGCCTGGATTGGGGAAAACAAAGGCCCAAAAAGAGTAGTGTGAAAACCTCCTCCAACTCAGACAGTGTGTAGGACAGCATGCAGGAGATGAAAAAACCCTGTTGGGGAACCTCTGAGGAACCATGGCTGCTGGACTGCCCTTTCTCTGGGCGTACTAAGAGGAGGTAAGCCTAAAATATATTCAGATTTTGGAGAACTATAGTCCAGGAAGGATCCAGATTGTTGAAGACTTTGTATCAGGACTCTTCTTTGATGATGATGAGTGTGTAATCCAAGCAGCGTAATCAGACAGTTATGAAGCAGTCTGATGATGGAACAAGTCTTTATCTAGTAATAAATGATGGAGCATAGAATCCTGGAGAGAGGTGTTTGGGATTTTGGGCTCAAGTGAGGGTTAAGCAGGAATAGTATGACCTCCATGAAAGTGGCCAATAGAGGAATCCTGGAGTAGTGGCACTGTTTTCTAAGTTCCGCGTGGGCTAGATTTGGCTAGATTCCTTGTGGTGGACTGCTGAGGAAGGCATCTGAGATGTTCGGGCCAGGAAAATAGACACCATGTGGCCTAGAAAGTGTTGTGACTTCCATGTCAGTTTACCAAGATATAAGGCTGAAGCATCAATTCATGAGTGAAGTTTAGTCTTAGGCAAGGCCCCCGCGAGGGCCAAGCCAGGGATGGCAAGACCCCAATGTGGGTCTGCCAGAAGTTTAAATACAAAGGTTGAGTCATAGGAGAAGCTCCCCCACGAGCCAAGCCAGGGATGGCAAGACCCCTATGTGGATCTGCCAGAAGTCTGAATGCAAAAAGGTTGAATCATAGGTGAGGCTCCCCTGCGAGCCAAGCCAGGGATGGTGAGACCCCCACATGGGTCTGCCAGAAGTATGAAGGCAAAAGGGTGAGTCATAGGCGAGGCACCTCCATGAGCCAAGCAAGGGATGGCGGGACCCCCTCGTAGGTCCGCCATTAGATAATATGCAGAATGGTTGAGTTGTGAATGAGGACCTCTGCGGGCCAAGGCAGGGATAGCAGGATCCTCACATAGGTCCACCACTATGCAGAATGGTCAAGTTGTGAACGAGCCCCGCCCCATGAGCCTAGCCAAGGATAGCGATACCTCCACGTAGGTCACTAACAGAGAGTGCAGAAAAGTTGAGTCAGGAGTAAGGCCCATGTGTTGGCAGGAATAGGGATGGCAGGACTCCCACGCAGGTTTGCCATACGGGATAGGTAGGAAGAGGAATCATGAGAAAGGCCCCCACATGGTCTGAGCTGGAGAGAAAGGAACCCCAACATAGGTCCTCCATGGAAAGTATCATGCAATAGGCAGGATTAATGAGGTTGAAGGAAGTCCACTGCCGCCAAGCTGGTAAGGAGAATGACATGAAGGAATGGAAGTGCTGACAATTACTGCTGTTCAGATAGTCATGGACATTTGATCTTTGAATGGGCTTCGCTACAGTAGCTGCAGATAAGGAGGTAATGACACCCATAGATGAAGCAGCTTGAGGTATTGTAGTTATTGCAAATTGGTTGATGCCACAAGAAGGTCATTGGCCAAACCAGCTATTGTGGCTTGATCAAGGAAGAGCCCCAAGATTGGTTATGGTGTGGGTAATGCTCATGGAGGCAGGAGTGGAGTCTTCAGGTGAGATTCGGGAAGGTGGAGCCATAGAATGAGATGCTGATAAAGGGCAAAATGAAGTGAAGTGGGAAAAAGCACTGCAAAGTTGGCAGGATTGGGTTCATTAGCCAGCGAAGTGGCATTCAAACACCTTAATGGCATTAACATGGTGAAAGAGTCTAACATGTTTAAATATAAGAAAAATAGCAGGACAAGAGGACACAGCATGAGATTAGAGGGGGGCCGATTAGGGGGGAACATGAGGAAATTCTTTTTCACAGAAAGGGTGGTGGATGCATGGAATGGCTTACAACAAGAAGTGGTGGCTATGAATACAGTGCAGGGCTTCAAACAGGCATTGGATAGGCATAAGGGAGCAATACAAATGACTATGAATAGATAGACCACTGACAGAGCAAAGGCCAATGGCACATTTATAAGGTAGAAAAAGAAATGGGCAGACTGGATGGGCCTTGCGGTCCTTATCTGCCGTCAACTTCTATGTTTCTATGTTTCTATGAAGTGGTGGCAAAAGAATTCACTGTCCAGGGTAGACCAGTCGATCCTGGTATTGAAATGGGCTAAGGCAGCAACTGCTTTGGCAGAAAAAGAGCAGTGGTAATCATAGAAGGGCGTGCCTCCATATAGGACCCCCAGGTCTACCAATCGAGACAGGTAGGAATTCAGCGCCTGCCATCGGGCAGGGAAAGCAAAGCATAAAATGTCCCAGTGTAGGCTAAAAGCCAGCACAAATTCTGGGATGGTAAGCTTCTTGGCTAGTCGAGGGTCTTTCAATTTAAACACCACTGAGACATCCCCACAGGAGATGACCCTGTCTTCTAGAGTGCCATGGGAGGAAATCATTCATTCATTCATTCAAACATTCATTCATTCATTTTATTTGATAACTGATTAAAAATGCAACTGGGCCACAAGGCACTTTTACAGGCTTGACATGGTGAGGGTCAGAAGACTCTCAAACACATCAATTCTTATGACACAATTACAAATACTGAAAGCCAAAAATACAATACAGTACAAGACACTGTAAAAATAAAAATCAGGAGGGCAATAAGGTTAACGTTCTTTCCCTCGATGACATCTTTGCGCAAGTGATTAGGAACCAGGTGAATCGCTGATTGCAAAGGAAGAGGAGCGGTCATGTTGGAAGATGCAAGGTCTGAAGCAGATGGTGAAGCTGAAGCTACTGGAGCAATGGATGGCAGGATGACTGAAGGTGACTCCACCAAAGCACTGGAGAGGCTGGTAGGCAAAGAGGGAGGTTGTCCAGAGGTAGTGGAAATGGGTTGGGAACCAACTCAAGTCTCAAGAGCTGATAAGTGGTTCTGCAAGTCCAATGAAGCAGGATCGGGTGGCTGTTGGATAGACATGTGGGCTTCCAAATTAATGAGGCGATTCTGCAGGTCAGACAGGGAGGAAGGAAGCCAAGGGAGTCAGGAGAGAACAGATGTCTGCATGGACTTCAGAAACAGGCTGGGGCAGTGATGAAAGAGAAGAGAGACTAGTGCTATGCCCAGCCTCTGCCAGGCGGAGCAGTTTGAATAACTCTTGCTTCTTTGCAGAGGGTGAATGGGGGACACCCAGTCTTTTACGTTCAACCAGTAGATGAGGAATGGTCAATTTCTTCAAGGTGTAGTGGGGTTTAGTGGGCAATTTTTGTAAAGCCAGTGGATCCAGCGAAGAAGGAGGGTGTGAAGACCTACCCTCACCAGGGACCGGCATGGAGTCACCTGGCCGCAAGCCATCCTGAAGATCACAGGGAGGTGAATTGGGAGTGCTGGAGGGTGAGATAGAGTCCGCAGCAGTGCAAGATCATAGGTGGGAACAAAGGGCAATGCACCGGGAGATCTCAATGAGTAACAAAGGTCCAGCATGGATTCAAGATGGTAGAGAATGATATCACGAGCCAGGGCTTGCTTCCGAGATAGAAGGCAGCTGCGAGGTGGACACTTCGAAGGTCTGAGGTGGCACACTATCCTCTGTGAGATAGGGAAGTAAAGCAGAGATTTAGAGACCTGCCAGTAGCTATATGGCTCTTTAAGAGTGGGCAGAGGTATCAGGATGATGGTCAACTCTGAGGTGGTATCCCCAGAAGAGGTAATGGGACCAAAAGTAGCTTAGGCACTGATGTGAGGAGCAGGACCAAAAGTCACTAGGCAGGAGAGGGCAGAGGATGAGGAGCCTGGCAAATCTGAACTGTGCCTTAAAATGCAGTCCAAGACAGAAGATGCTGTTCTGATGCATGGAGGAGGAATGATGTGAGTCCATGGAAAGGTGATCCCCAGCATGGAAGCAACGCTGAGGAGGAGCTGCGGAGTGGAAAGCTGCCTAGGGAGCCCAGCGGAGAAGGTGTGAGGGGGTCCTCTGAAGTAACAAGGACATGAGCACTGTGGATCGATGGCTAAGAGGAAGGAGAAGACAGAAGCGAGAGAGTGAAAAGCTGGCAGAAACAGAAAGCAGCTGGACGGTGACATCACTACACACCACCTGGAAGAAGATGGAGAGGAGGTGGAGAGCAGGGGCTGAGGAAACAGCCCAGAGAATGAGAAGAAGCAGCAGGGGAAATGAGCCCAGGGGCAGAAGCCGGAGAAGAGGCAACAGGGGGACCAGCCCAAAAAAACACAAACCAGGTAACAAGGTACGAGGGATGGGCGGGAGGAAACATGAAAGCCATGGAGCAGCGAGATGGAGGAGGAAAGAGGACTGAGCAAAACACAAGTCAGAACAGTGCCATCGTCAGCCTGGCTGATGATTGGCTGATGATTGGTGTGACACTAAAAAGCCCCTTGCAGACCACTGTGCATTGGACTGACAGTGTCACACCCCTCAAAAGCTACTCTCCTAGCAAAATGTCTGCTGCATTTGTGTGCAGGGTGATCATAAAAAGAATACTCTGAACAGCACTTGTCCCAGGATCATTCCTTGTGGCAGTCTACTTGCTGCCTCCTTAACTCCTGAATATTCTCCATCAATAGCCACCCTCTGAGTCCTTCCCCCAACCAGTTACTGATCCACCTGGTCAGTTTGTCCCCTGCATCCAGGTCTCTCAACTGTTTTTATGGGTCTGATATGAGGTACTGAATCAAAGACTGCTGCAGTCTAGACATGACATATCTATTTCCTGGCCCTCATCCACTGCCCTTGTAAACCAGTCGAAAAAGTCGATCAGGTTCATCTGGTAGGATCTGTCTGCCACAGACCTTTATGACCTCCTGTCCTGAAGCTCATTAGCATCCAAGAATTCCACTGCCTGCTCTTTTATGATGGTTTCCATACAGCTTTCTAATGATCCAAGTCAGTCTGAGCACTTTGTAGTTCCCAAGGTCTCCCCTGTATATTGCATAGCTCTAACTTTTCATTGAATGTTGTATTATGGAAATTAGGCTATATACAATATTTATGCTGTTTCCTGAATCTCTGTGTGCTGTATTATACTTTGTGAAGCACTCTGAATCTACATGAGAGGGCACTATAAAAATAAAATGACCTTGCCTATCCGTTTTTGTGGAGTGGCACCCCACATTGGCCACTCTCCAACCAACCCCTTTTCTAGGGAATTATTAAAGAGGTCAGTCAATGATGCTGACAGGGACTTTACTACCTCCTTCAGTACCCTTGGATATAACCCATCAGGGCACAGAGACCTGTCCATCTTCAGGATCCTGAGTCCCTTGAGCACCCTCTCTTCTGTGATTGATCCAATCTCCATAAATGGCATGTGTTGCTTTCCACTTGGGCTTGTATCCCACATTCTGGGAGTGACCCTTTATACTCCATAGTGAGGACTAAAAAAAGTACTTATTCAGAACACCTGCCTTTTTTCCATCCTCATCCTCCCACCCCAACCCCTTCTTTTTCAATCTGTTCACTCCTTCATCTTCCTCTTTTCTCTAATGTAATGAAAGAAGGATTTACCCCACTTCCTGACACCCTCTATGATTTTTAGTTCATTCTCCTCTTTAGCTTAGCTCACCACTTTCTTGACCTTTTTCAACTTGCCTAGATAGACTTCCCTATTGCCATTGTGTTGTTCCCCCTTGTATTATTTAAATGGTACATTTTTCCCCTCACTGTCTCGACCACCTTTTTGGGTAACAAAATTGGTCATTAAAGTTTTTTGCTTTTCCCTACTTGCTAGGAAACATTCCTGCATCATGTCTACCAGTACCCGAGTTCTAGTACTTCTAATCACTGTGATTTCCCAATCCACAAAGGACCCCAGTTTGTATCAACTCATCCTGGGTGGCTACCTTCCTAATTCCCCCTCCTCTGAACCCCCGTCCCATCTTCCTTCTGGTTCAGTGGTCTATACTTCACCCCCACTCTGATGTTCCTCTCTCAACTCTTGCCAGCTGCATCGAGGCTGATTTCATCCAGTTCTTTTCCCTCATGATCTTTCCCTCAGTAGCCTCCATGCTACAATTTAAGTATGGGAATACCCCCCCCCCCACTTTGCAGCCTGTCTATTCTGTAAAGGGTATAGTCATGGACAGCCAGATCCTAGTTATGGTTTTGTGCTCACGTTTCAGCTATGTCCAGCTGAGCCACTACCAACACAGCTTGGAGCTCACCATTGTATTGCTCATGCTCCTGGCATTCATACAGGACACCCATCCATGAGTCATTTTTCTATCTATCTAATTAGCACAGGCCCCTCCCAACCATGCTGCCCGGTCTCATATCCACCCTAAAACTGATCTCATTCCCTTCCTTTTCTTTATTAGCCTGCACTCTCACCCTATTCCCCTCACTGTCCCTACCCTTTAGATATCTAGCAGACCTTGTCTTTCAATCTATTTTGGGGAATGTCAGCTGGGCCGTCCATACTTGAGATAGAGCCCCAGACTGTTTATACACTACTCTCCCCTTTACCAGTTTAAAACCCTGTGATGAAGCTGGCCAGTGATGTGGTGGGCTGAGGCACTGGTTGCCACCCAACTTACCACATTGGTGACCCCAGGTTCGAGAATGGAAGCAGGTAGCTTGGGGACTGGTCAGGGGGAGGGAGGGAGGAGTAAGTGTTTGTAGAAAGCTTTCATCCATCTGGGAGGGTACAAGTGTTCCTCTAAACAGTTGCCACCTGGAGAATCGGGGCTGACAGCAGGAGACCAAAGAAAGGAACTCCTGGAGGTGGAGAATGTACAGCATCATTGCACACACTGTGGGCCCTAGGGAAGAAAATAGTTAAAAAATCCTGATAGCAGATGATAGCCCAGTACCCTGCAGGCCCCAGTGAGAAATGAACACATCCAGGTCTTATGACAGAGGCCAATTGGGGCATAAGCATCCCCATGGAGGTGAAGAATGCATAATGCATCATGGTACACACTTTGTGCCCGTTGGTGGAAAAATCTGACTGCAGGTGATGGCCCGGAACCTCACAGGTGCCCCACACTGGCAACTGTGCATATCCAGGTTCTGTGACAGAGGCCAATTGGAGCATAAGCATCCCCATGGAGGTGGAGAATACACAATGTGTCACTTCACACACTGTGTGCACTAGGGAAGAAAGTGGTGGAAAACTCCCGATCGCAGGTGATGGTCCAGAACCCTGCAGGCCCCACAGTAGTGACTGGGCAGATGCAGGTCCTATGGCAGAGGCAATCAGAGCATAGATAACATAGAAGTTGACGGCAGATAAGGACCGCAAGGCCCATCCAGTCTGCCCATTATTTCTGCCTTATGAATGTGCCATAGGCCTGTACTCTGTCAGTGGCCTATCTATTCATACTCCTCTTCATTGCTCCCTTATGCCTATCCCATGCCTGTTTGAAGCCCTGCAGTGTATTCATATACACCACTTCCTGAGGTAGGCTGTTCCATGCATCCACCACCCTTTCTGTGAAAATGAACTTCCTCACATTCCCCCTTAATCAGCCTCTCTCTAATCTCATGCTGTGTCCTCTTGTCCTGCTATTTTTCTTACATTGAAACATGCTAGACTCTTTCACCTTGTTAATGCCCTTAAGATGTTTGAATGTTTCGATCATATCACCTCTCTCCCTTCTTTGCTCTAGGGTATACATATTGAGTTCTGTGAATTTGTCATATGTTTTCTGATGCAGTCCCTGCACCATTTTGGTTGCCCTTCTCTGGACTGCCTCCATTTTGTTAATGTCCTTGTGCAGATGCGACCTCCAGGACTGCACACAGTACTCCAGATGGGGCCTAACCAGTGTCTTGTAAAAAGAGAGTATTACCTCCCTGAGGTAAGTCCCAGAGAAGAAATGTGATGGGGCTGAGGAGACCAGTCTGGAAGGGGGCAAGCTGGGTGACAACAGGAGATAAAATCCTGATTAAAAAAAAAACAGCAATAAAGGTGCCAAACATCTGCCCCAGTGAGGTCCCACCTCATTGTAAGGGAGACCATCTGTCCTGAGCAGCCTCCAGTCCCGTAAAAATGCCCCTCCAATCTCCTATACAGTGCAATTCCTCCTCTTCACACCAACCTTTAACTCATTTATTGACCTGAATTATTTTTTTCCTTCCTGGCCTCCCCTATTAACATGACTAGAAAAAACTCCTGATAACGGCACTGAGATTGCTGCTTCCTTTAGGTTCCTGCATAGTGGGCATGCAGCCCTACCGAGGTGTCAGTCGGCGGGAGGTGAGGCAGCAGGCGGGTGGGGTGCTGCCACCTGCTGGCTGACCGAGGGGGGAGCGGGGTGGTGGGGCTCAGTGGGTGGGTGGAGGGGTACCACTAGACCACCAGGGATAAGTTTTTTTTTCTTTTTCACACATGCCCGCGATCGGGCACGTAGCGGTCCACTGGACCACCAGGGATATTGGATTAAGACGTATATTCTGACAGATGCCCGCGATCAGGCACATAGCAGTCCACTGGACCACCAGGGATATAGGATGGGGATCTATGTTTTAAACAAATGCCCATGATGGGGCAGACAGTGGTCCACTGTACCACCAAGGATATAGGACGGGGAAGTTTTTTTTAAACATATGCCCAGAATCGGGCATGGGGGGGTGCCACCAGGTGCAGCCGGAACTAGGGTGGCCACCCACAGGTGGCAGCTGCCATGTTGCGCCCTGCAATGTGGCAGCTCACCTGTGGGTGGCCATCAGAGGTTCTTTTTTTTTGGCTTAACTTTGTGCTGGCACAGGTAGGGTTTGCATGCGTGGCTCTGCACATCCTGGGCTGAATATCGGGCTGTGCAGGTTATGCATGGAATTGACCCCTACCTGTGCCTGCATATTACTGATGCGCTGCAGCGCATCAGGAATCTTTTGCCGCACTTTCCTTTGAATATCGCACTGGTTAGATCAGTGGGTTGGGCGTGATGGCAAAACACTGTTGCACCATGCGAACCCTTTTGAATATCTGAGCCCTGATATTTTGGTGAGTGCTTCTGTTCATTCCAATCGGTTTCTCTTATTATATAATTTGAAAATCAACTGAGCCAGCAAGAATATAGTAATTGGCTTAGAGGAAGATCATAAACTACATGGGGGACATATGCCTTGATTTTTTTTTAAGTTTTTTTTATTAAAAATGTTTTATATAAGGACAAAAAATACAAAGATAAAAAGTGTTTAGAAACATAGAAACATAGAATTTGATGGCAGATAAGGACCGCTTCTCCCACCTAGTCTTCCTATTTTCCTACCTAACAGATAAGCTGCAGATCCTAGTTAACCAACAGCTTACTTCCTCCTACCCCCCACTAGGACTGCCTTATGTCTATCCCATGCATTCTTGAAATCCCCCACTGTTCTTGACTCCACGACCTCCTCAGGGAGGCTGTTCCATGTATCCACAACCCTCTCCGTGAAAAAATACTTCCTCACATTACCTCTGAGCCCATCCCCTCTATCTTCAAATTGTGTCCCATTGTTCTTGCACATCTCTTTTTCTGAAAGATGCTACCCTCTTGACTTTGTTGATTCCTTGAGGTGCTTGAAAGTTTCTATCACATCCCTCTCTCCCTTCTTTCCTCAAGGGTATACATATTAAGCTTCTTTAGTCTTTCTTCAATGTCTTCTGGTGCAGACCCTGCACCATTTTGGTTGCCTCCTCTGGACAGCCTCCACTCTGTCTATGTCTTTGCAGAGATGGGGTCTCCAGAACTGCACACAGTACTCCAGATGGGGTCTCACCAACTGTCTGTACAGAGGGATAACAACTTCCTGTTTTCTACTATTGATGCCTCTTCCTATGCATCCCAGTATCCCCCCAGCCTTCCTTACTGCCTTCTCACATTGCTTGCCCACCTTTAGGTCATCTGATATAATTACCCCCAGGTCTCTTTCCATTTTTACTGCTGTCAGTATCTCACCCCCCATTGTGTATTCTTCTCCTGAGTTTTTGTTTCCCATGTGCATTACCTTGCACTTCTTTGCATTGAATCTGAGTTGCCATACATTTGACCATTCCTCCAACCTTGCCAAGTCCCTTCTCATCCTTTCCACTCCATCTTGTGTATCAACCCTGTTGCAGATCTTTGTGTCATCTACAAAGAGACATACTTTTCCTTCCAGTTCCTCTGCAATGTCACTTACAAAGAAATTAAAAAGGACCGGTCCCAGTACTGAACCCTCGCGGTACCCGCTAGTAACCCTCCTTTCTTCACTGTGTACTTCATTTACTACTACCCTTTAGGCCCCTGTTGTCTAGCCAATTTTTTTATCCAGGCTACCACCTTAGGGCCCACTCCAAGGCTGGCTAACTTGTATATTAATCTTTTGTGTGGGACTGTATCAAATGCCTTGCTAAAATCTAGGTAGGCCATGTCCACAGCCTCTCCCTGGTCTACTACTTTGGTCACCCAGTCAAAGAAATCTATTAGATTCATCTGACACGACCTTCCCATCATGAATCCATGCTGCCTTGGGTCCTCTGCCCCACTTGCCTCTAGGTACTCAACACATACCTCTCAACCTTTCTTCACCAAAATGTGTGACACGATGTGTGACAAATGAGCAAAATGTGTGACATATCGTCTAACATGGCAATGGAAGCTCAGAACACTATAGCTATCAGTGCACTAATGTTCATAATGTTTTTCTATAACTGAGCATAATAGATTATTAGGAATTTCTGCTTTAAAGTCTTAGTGGGGAATGTGGAATATCACCTTCCCCATGATGGACAAAGGGTTTCTGAGAGGTAAAATGAGTGACGTACCTCATAATGTGTGACAGTTGAGAGGTATGACTCAACAATTCTTTCCTTCAGAAGTGATTCCATAATTTTCCCTACCACTGAGGTCAGACTAACTGGTCTGTGGTTTCCTGCCTCTGTCCTGCTCCCACTTTTGTGAAGAGGAATCACATCTGCCCTCCTCCAGTTCTCAGGTACCACCCCATCCTCCCATGATTTGTTAAAGACAGTAGTCAGCTGTGTCACTAGTTCTACCCTTAGTTCTTTTAGAATTCTTGGGTGAATCCCATCAGGCCCAATTGCTTTGTCCATCTCCAATTTTATTAGTTCTTTCAGAACCCTTTCTTCTGTAAATGGACTGGTATCGACCCCCATCTTCAGAGTGTTTCCCTTGTTTGGTTTAGGTACCTCCCCCTTCTCTTCCTTTGTGAATACTGAGCAGAAATATTCGTTCAATATCCCTGCTTTTTCACTGTCCCCCTCTACCCACATTCCCTCCCCTTAATTAAGCCTCAGTATCCCTCCTTTGGTCTTTCTTCGCTCCCTGATGTACCTATAAAAGGTCTTATCCTCCTTCTTAACAGAATTAGCTATCCTTTCCTCAGTTTGGGCCTTTGCTATTCTGACTGCCTTCCCAGCCTCTTTCTACTTTAACTGATAAAGTTCTCTGTCCTGCTCCTTCTGTGTTTCCTTATATTTCCTGAATGCTGTCCTTTTCTCCTTAACCTTCCCTGCCACCTCTTTTGAGAACCATAGCAGTTTTTTCCTTTGTTGTGTTTTATTGATTTGCTTTACACAAAGGCTTGTTGCCTCTGTGATGGCTGTTTGGATTACTCCCCATTGTTCCTCCACCCCTCCTTCTTGCCTGTTTGCTAGTGCTTTTCTAAGGCACTCTCTCATTTTCCCAAAGTCAGCCCTCCTAAAGTCTAATACTCCTGCCTTTGTATGGCTTGATTGTATGGCTGTGTTTATCGTGAAGCACACTGTTTGGTGGTCGCTTGTTCCCAGATGGCTACCCACCTCTAAATCTGAGATTCTTTCTCTGTCCCCATTTGAGAGTTCCAGGTCTAAGATTGCTCCCTCCCAAGTGGGTTCCAGTACTAGCTGTCTGAGGCATGCCCCCTGTAGGGCATCAAGAATGACCCTGCTCTTGGATGTGCCTGCAGCAAAGGTGCTCCAGTTAACATATGGCATATTCAGGTCCCCCATCAACAATAACTCCCCCTTTTTCTGCCATTCTAAGGAAGCCTTCTATCATTTCCTTGTCCATTCCCTCCCACTGAGATGGGGTCTGTACAGAACCCCCGTGCAGATTGTGGTGCCATTTCTTATCTCCAAAGTGACCCAGAGTGCCTCATCTGCTTCCTGTTTACTCTTTAGTTCTGTTGCTTTGATCCCTTCCTTTACATAGAGAGCTACTCCTCCTCCTCTTTTCACCCTCACTGTCTCTCCTGTAGATTGTGTATCCTGGTATGTTGACATCCCAGTCATGGTTCTCTGTGTACCATGTTTTTGTGACCACCACAATATCCAGACAACCCTCTTCCATCAAGGCCATTAGTTCAGGGAGCTTGTTACACAGACTACTGGCATTGGTACTCATCACCCTCCACTTTTTGATAGCCTTATCCCTTTTAGCCCCTTTCCTGTTCTTACTGCCTTTGCCTTTTTTTACATTTACCTCTGTTCTGCTCCCTAATAACTTCTCTACCTTGGTGTTTACCTCACTAATTACCATATTTTGTGTGGGGAGGCTGGGATTTCCCTGCTCCTTTTCAGTGTGGGGGGAGGCTGGGATTTCCCTGCTCCTTTGCAGTGCCTCCCCCCTTAGCTAGTTTAAATGCTTGCCAATGAAGCATTTGAACCTCTTACCTAGGATCCTTGTTCCCCTTCTGGACAGATGCAGACCATCGCACCAGTATAGGTCTGCATCCCTCCATGTGGCTCCCCAGTCCCCAATGAAGCCAAAACCCTGAGGCGCCACACCAGTTTTTCAATCACTCATTGAATTCCCTGGTGAGTGCCTAACATCACCCTTGCCATAGACAGGCAGCACCTCCGAGAAGGTTACCATGTCTTGCTACTTGTCTAAGGCCTCCCCAACTCTACAATCTCCTCTTGCATAACTCCCATTCCTAGTCAGGTCTTTTGTCCCTAGGTGGACAATGACATCCTGCTCCCTCCCTTGTGCAGTTCCTCCCATGATCCTGAAGATTCGTTTCCTGTCCCTCCAAGCCGTGGCACCAGAAAGGCACCTTACCTCCCTCTCCCCTTCCTCCCCCATTTCTGCCCCTAATGACTGAGTCCCCCACCAGGAGTTTTTTCCTTCCCCTGTGGGGTCCCATGCCACCCTCCTGTGGGTCTCCTTTGTGAAGGTTCACAGCATCCTCCTTGGTCTCCACTGCAGGTGCCTCCATAGAGGAACCACTATCCACCAGAAGAGTGAATGAATTGTGGAGAGGTACAGCTGGAGGGATGCAACTCTGGTCCACCACCCTCTTCCTCCCTGAGCCCACCCTGGTCCAGCCTCTCCTCTTTCTTGGCAACCTCTGAGGTAGTGGCATTGGCCCTGGTGGTCCCTGGGTGTGGGAGCAGGTTTCACGAATCCTAGCCAGGTCAGCCTGGAGATGGGCAACCTCCTCTCTCAGACCAGAGAGGTGCTTGCAAATAGGGCAGCTTTGCAGCCTCCAGAATGCCTCCCTGAACACTGCCACCCCACAGCCATTGCACTGCACCACTCCTATCATGTCTTATTTTGTGTCCCCTCTCCTGTTTCTCTGTATGCTTACTCTCTCCTCTCCTTACAACTCTCACTCTTCCTGTTCTGGGACAGCAACTTCCTATCTTCTTTAGTAGCCTCCTTCTTCCTTGCTCAATGTCAGACCACCAGCAGCTGGGGAGGGAAGAGTGAGCTACTTTTTTCCTTTAGGATTGACAAATCCAATGTTTCTCTATGATCCTTCCCTTCCTACTACCAAACAGGAAGTTCCTGTTGACAGTCAGATCCAGTGGCTATAAAAGTAGAACTTGCTTAGGGTAGGTGGGATGGAGGGCAATTAGTAAGAAAAAAGGCTAGCAACAGGAAGTTGTAATTTGAGTCACCTGCTTTTATAGTGTCTAAGCCACACCCCCAATTAAGCTCGGTCTCCTCCTACTGGTTTAGCAAAGTCAGCTGATACAATACCCTTCCCAGCACAGAACACACACTGACTTTCTTTCTTTTCTTTTTTTAACCCTAAGTAAGACCCCTTCTACTTCTAATAAAGTATTTGTCTACTTAATCTCAACAGACACTGACTCCTGCTGAGATATAAGTCTTAAATTAATAAGAAAATGTAGTTTTTTTAGTTAGCTGCTTTCTGCTCTACAAGCAAGGCTAGAAACAGTTTATATAAGGACAAACAATACAAAGATAAAAAGTGTTTATTTAAGGACAAATAATACAAAGATAAAAAGTGTTTATATAAGGACAAATGATAGAAAGATAAAAAGTGTTTATATAAGGACAAACAATGCAAAGATAAAAAGTGTTTATATAAGGACAAACGATACAAAGATAAAAAGTGTTTATATAAGGACAAACAATGCAAAGATAAACAGTGTTTATATAAGGACAAACAATACAAAGATAAAAAGTGTTTAAGGGCAAACAATACAATGATAAACGTGTTTATATAAGGGCAAACAATACAAAGATAAAAAGTGTTTATATAAGGACAAACAATTCAAAGATAAAAACTGTTTATATAAGGGCAAACAGTACAAAGATAAAAAGTGTTTATTTAAGGACAAACAATACAAAGATAAAATGTGTTTATAAAGACAATATAAAGATAAGTGTTTATATAAGGACAAACAATACAAAGATAAAAAGTGTTTACAAAGATAAAAAGTGTTTATATAAGGACAAACAATACAAAGATAAAAAGTGTTTATATAAGGGCAAACTAAAGATAAAAAGTGTTTACAAAGATAAAAAGTGTTTATATAAGGACAAACAATACAAAGATAAAAAGTGTTTCTATAAGGGCAAACAATACAAAGATAAAAAGTGTTTATATAAGGGCAAACAATACAAAGATAAAAAGAAACATCAAGATCTGTTGATGACCTTGAGACTCTTTACCCCCCCCCACGTAATCTGCATTAACTTAAAAGAAGAGTCTGAGAAACATTTTGGGGAGGGGTGGAGGGCAGCAGATTACTGACGTGGTGAGGGGTGGCCATGGAACTAGACCTGGCCACTTGGAGAGGGCTGGAGAGTATTTTAACATTTTTTCAAGGAGCAGCAACGTTCCAAAACAAATGTCCTTCTACCTTTACTATAGGTTGAAGATTGGGTGCACTTCGCCCAGCACTGGGCACACTGTATACAGTAAATGTTCTGAATGATTATCTCTACTGTAGACATTTCAGAAGTGGTAGCTGTTGCAACAAGCTGCATGCTAGGCTCTTCCGTTAGGTGCAGGAACCAAATTCAGTATGTTCAGTAGTACAAAAAACAATATTAATTCAGATATTGCACAAGACTAGATACTGCATAGGTTATTTTATTTTTATTTTCATGTGCCCTTCCTAGATTTTATACTCTCCAGCCCTCTCCAAGTGGCCAGGTCTAGTTCCATGGCCACCCCTCACCACGTCAGTAATCTGCTGCCCTCCACCCCTCTCCAAAATGTCTTTGTCTTGATTTATGCATAAAGACTCTATAACACGCTTTGGCAATCATTTTCAGACTTGTTAATACACTTATTCATGTCCTCACTGTCTCTTCCATGATAACAGACTATGGTGTGACACAGGGGTACCGGGTCATAATGTCGCACACTTAATAGCGTTTGACATTATGGCTAACCCAGTACAGCACTGCACTAGTGAGCGAATGGTGCAATACCGCGTATACTGCTGTATGCGTTATTGCACCATTCTCACTCTCCCAGACAGAGGATAAGACCTCTGCTGGGAGTGGGTTCCACCGACCAGCTGCTGTGACTCAATAGACTGAGCCACAGCAGCAGGGAACCCAGGCAGTGCTTCTGGGACCAGGTTTGATTCCCAGTCCCAGAAATTATTATTATTTTTTTAACTTTGTGCACTCCCCAACTTGCCCCCGAGTTGAGAATTTATATTGGGGGGGGTTCGGGGGAATAGGAAGTGGAGCCCCCCACAGAAAAAAAGAGATATGCCACATGACAAGAATCACGCTGTATTGGCAGTGTGATTTTGGCATGTGGCATAATGTCCTGCAACATTATGACCCCATGCCTGACACAGGACATTTGCATGGTCAGTAATTGACAATTAGATGTTTTAAAACCAAAGGATAAATAAGCAGTCAATTTTATAAGATACTTCAAAAAAATAATGTAACACAGTCAAAAACCCATAAAACATTTACGCTACTGAAAAGGCAACTATGGTAAACATAATGGACTGACTTTGAAAGCCCGATTTTCCCACAACTGCACTACTTGTGACATGACTGTTGGACCACATAAAATGTGATCTAATTTCATGTCACAAGTTTCATAAGCTGTGCATCAAAAATGATGCAGTTTTCATAAAACATGAGGTGTGTATTAGCTTCTTTTTTATTAAAGTGTCACAAATGCTTCAAAAGTTTTGAAAATAGCCTGCAAATGTTTTGCTGCATTTTCTGTGACACAGTTGTGGCACAACTGCTGCAAGTCCTGCATCCAAACCTTTGAAAACCCTGGTCAAGGAATTAATTTTTTTTCCCATCCTTTGTTTCTCTTCTTGTGTCTCAAACAGACCACTTCTGACAGTGACTCTCAACCCCATCACACACTGTCCTGGGCCTTACCCAAGCTACTTTCTTACCACTATAGGTGAGTAGATGACCCAGGCAGTGGAGCAGAGGCAGCTCAGTCACCGGCCATCATCCTGCTGCACAGTGGGTTTCTTCTAATTTTTCTCCCCATCCCTGAGGTCAGCAACACATCCAATGGCATGGGCACTTAGTGTCAAGATGCCGTACATGCTCTGTACGTGCACCTGGCCCTTTGAGAAGCAGTCACTGTTGCTGAACCTTCTTGCCTCTGCTAGGCATCAGTCAGTCAGTGTCTCGTGCTGTCCCCCCTTCCCGAAGGAGGAGCGCTGTCAGCGGACACTTGATCCTCTTTCCCCCCGACCGACCCCTGAGTGACCCTGGTCTAGTCCCAAAACCACGTTGCTCATGTGATGGGTGGTGTGGCAACCAGTGCCTCAGCCCCCTGCGCCTCTGGGCCAGCCCAATCTGTGCTTGTTTAATAGATGTCTACTCTTAAAAGCTGCAGTGCAGGTTGGGAAAAATAATAGTCTAACTGTTTTAAACTTTAAAAGACTCCGGATGCTTGCTATCTGCATTTTCTGGTAAACTTTTCTAGTTGTGCCAAATTATAAGTATTTTAAAAATGCTTTCTAGTAGTTTTTCGCAAGTTTGCTGTGGAAGTAAAGGAGACAATGTCCCTTGACTCTGAAATAGCATTGTATACCTTACAAGGATTAGTTTTAGGGTTAGTACTGAGAAAATACACAGTATATATATTGTAGCTGGAAACTATTTTGGGGGAAAAACATTTATCATTGTACTATTGCTTTAAGGAATCTGTAGGACGAATATGTGCCCTGTCTAATATAAAACCAATTAAATACTCAGAGTCTCATGTACAAAAACTGGTAAACTGTTTTAAAGGGGTTTTGAAACACCAGCCTGTTTATAAAGTGTAGAATTGTAGAGCGCCATACTGTTTTCTAAAATGATAACGTATCTTTTAAACAGTGTTTCACTCATACAGGACATTGCAGTTATTCTGCATGCAAACCAGTCAACCATAGCTGCCTTATCTACTTTTTTTTTCACCGTTTTATCCTTACAATTCAATAATTATGGTTATTCATGCTTCCTCACCTTCGCTTGATGCCAAACCACAGAGTAATTTAAGCCTACCTGCTTACACGTCTGCTCTTTGTTGCTGCAGCAACGGAAGTTAAAAGCCATTACAGTTTGGCTGGCTTTTTAATTACAGTGATGCCGTACATACCATGATGGTGGAGTGCTTGTATGAAGTAAAAAGTGTAAAGTAACATATTTACGTTACTTAACAGAGGATGGGTGACATGGGTGTGGATTGACATTGTAATGGATCGACAGGGTCCTGTTTAGTTTAGTGAACTATCATTGGTTGCAATATTCTTTGTGGTGAAATGCAAAGCTTTTTAATGCATATGACATTCTTTTGTGTTCACGGCAGCTTGTCTCCTTTAAATTTTGATGTCTATGCATACTGTTCCCTTTTCCCCTTCATATCATCATTCATAAAATGGGTCCAATATTGTGTAGTGCTTAGAACAATTCAGAACTGAGCTCATAGCGTCACTGTGCCACATCACATCACTCGGAGTATGACTCCCAGCAGATCCTTAAAATATGTGTAATCTAGCTGCTGAAGGTAAAAAAATAATGGAGCAAGCTCAATGTATGTTATCTTGTCTTGTGAAACAGAAATCAGGTTCAGTATTCTGCTGGCACAAATATTTATGATCCTTTATTTCAACTGTCAGGTTTTCACAGATTCAAGCAAAATAGCCAACACTCAAAAACATTCAAATGACACAATATTTATTATTAATAAGCAATTTAATTATAGTTCTACATGACTGCCAGAAAAGGAAGACAAGTCTTGTCATATTATTGTGGAATTAAGCCCTATGGGAGCAGCAGCAATGTAAACAGAACTTCCAAAATGGAGAATACAGTGGCTTGGGAAGGTAGAGATTTCTTGAAGGAATTGTAGCTTAAAGAGCTAGTAGCACTACTAAAATAAATAATAGTAAAAAAAACAACAGACAGAAATCTGTTAGTCATTTTTATAAATAGTTCTTCATTACTTTCATTTCTGAAGTGTTTTTTTTCTTTTTCCTTTTCTAGAAGCCCATTAGGTGGTCTTCTACCTAATGGTAAAAAAACAAAGACAAGGCGCTGCATCAGCATGTGGTCTAAAAGCAAAACAAAATGGTTGTATTAAATGCACGCTGAAAATAGAAAATAGAGTTAAAAATCTACGTTTTGACCTTAGGTCTTCTTCAGGAAATATCTAAAAGAGAAAAAAAAATAAGTTAGTGTAGAGGAGAGGTAAATGAGAGATATATATGTGGAGAAAGAAGAAGGGGAGGCAAAGGGAGAAGAAGTGATAAATGATAAGATTAAGAGAATCTGTGAAACAAAAGGTGATGATGGGAAAGATAAAACATAATGGGAGAGAAAGAGCTGGGGAAGATCCCAGGTAGAGACTGATAAACAGGGCCTTGTAAGAAGGCTGAAAGGTGACAAATGTGTGAGAAGGAGACAGAAATGGAGACATATGGTGAAAATGAAAACTAAATCAGTACAAAAACAAATTGACTTTAGGGAAAAAAAAGAGGAGGCTGAAAGATGTTAGTGGAAAATAAGTCTATCATTTAAACCAGAGGGCTGCTGGGAGCCAAGCGGATGATCAGCTTTGGCTTCCATGTTTTTTCTATAGGTTAGGATCCCGAAGCCCTGCTGAAGGACACAAACAGAAAGGTCATTGACATTGTGGTCCCTGGAGATAAAGTGGGATACAATGGGTTTAGCAGTTTCCACCATTCCTGACTGCTCTGTAATGTTCCCTGAAACGGTCAGCAAGACGCCTACCAGTTTCTCCGATGTAAATAGCTGAACACCTTCTGCAAAGAATACAGTACACTACATTAGTGGAGGTGCATGAGAACCCTTGGTGATGTGAAAACACCTGTAGGCCCTCGAATCTCAGTTACACTGGAAATAAATTTGCAGGTGTAGCAGCGAGCCCTGTTGCAAGGTTTGGTACCTGGGGGAGGAACTGTTAGGAGTGGGTAGGCTGCTTTTACCAGGAGATTGCGAGGTTAGGTGGCCAGGTAGGAGGCAATAGGTGGTTCTGTAAAGGAAGCACCAATGTTAGGGTCAGTTTGTAAAATGGGAAAGTTACTAGTGATGATCCTGTGAAGAGAAGGTGTGCTCTGATGGAAAGGAAGAACTAGTGGAATTCCGTTGTTCTTGTGTGACAGTATTCCTCCCATGGGGTCCAGGTTACGGGCATGTTACTGACCCGGAGAGTGCTCTGTCCACTGTGCTTTTAGGGTATCCCTGTTGATAAAAAAACTATGCATTATTTGGGTCTGCTCAGCAAAATCATCCTCTCACTGCACAACCTGCGAAGTCTAAGAAACTGTGAATAAGGCAGGCCATTCTTGACATGTTTAGGATGGAAGGAGCTATGGAGGAGGAAACTGTGAGAGTCAGTGGGTTTGTAATAGACTGATATCTTCAGACCAGTGTTCTGGACTGAGAGCTGGATATCCAGGAAAGGCAGTGTAGAGGAGGATACTTCAACTGTGTACTGAAGGGAAGGATGAGCCGTGGTGACTTGTCAAGGAAGACTTGAGGGTCTCCCTGGAGCAGGAGGTGTGCCCCACACAGTCATCAATGTAGCTGTAGAGTTCAGGCACAGTCCCTGTGAATGAGAGAAAAACATTCCTCCACCCAACCCACAAACAGATTAGCAAAGCTGGGACCCATCTTGGTACCCATGGCAACCCACTGACCTGCTGAAAAACTGTTATTAAAAGAAAAGCATTGAGTGTTAGAACCAGTTCTGCCAGATGAGTTAGTGTGTGTGGGTGGCTGCTGGACTT
The DNA here is from genome assembly GCA_016271365.2 of Neoceratodus forsteri. NCBI lineage: Eukaryota > Metazoa > Chordata > Ceratodontiformes > Ceratodontidae > Neoceratodus > Neoceratodus forsteri. Next base: position 1,274,029,930 of record CM057453.1, read on the forward strand.
TCCGCTTGTTCAAGAAATGCTGCAAAGCTGTCAGACCATCATCATGGGTATCACTGTGTAAAGAGATTTGATGTCCATGGTGAAGATGAGCTGATGAGAGTCACTGAATCTGAACCTGTCAAATAACTGGAGAGCATGGTTAGTGTCTTTAACATAGGAGGCAGGGACTCAACAAGGGGTCTCATGAGGCCATCCAAAATGCGGAGATGTGGGATGTGGGGCAGGAGCAGGCAGACACTATGGGATGACCCGGTTACCTGTTTTGTGGATTTTGGGAAGAAGATAAAACCTAGATGTCTGGGGATGCTGGACTATGAGTCTCTTAGCACAAGCAGGGAGCTCTTTGTTTTCAATAGCAGAGGTGATGGTGGTGGTGACCTCCGTCTGATAGTCAGCAGTGGGTCCTGTGGAAGAAAGAATAAAACCTGGTGTCAGAGAGTTGCTGTGTGGCTTCCGTGATGTATAGCTCCTTTGCCAGACCACAACAGCACCTCTTTATCAGCTGGTTTAATAACAATGTCATTCCTACATTGTAGAGATCTGAGGGCTGCAAGCTCACCAGATGTCAGGTTGGAATGGTTGCAGCCTGCAATGAAGATTAAAGTTAGTGGTGTTTTTTTAACAATGAGCTCCTGCTTCTGCTAAGAGACTCATAGTCCAGCATCCCCAGACATCCAGGTTTTATCTTCTTCCCAAAATCCACAAACAGGTAACCCGGTCGTCCCATAGTGTCTGCCTGCTCCTGCCCCACATCCCACATCTCCGCATTTTTGGATGGCCCTCATGAGACCCCTTTGTTGAGTCCCTGCCCTCCTATGTTAAAGACACTAACCATGCTCTCCAGTTATTTGACAGGTTCAGATTCAGTGACTCTCATCAGCTCATCTTCACCATGGACATCAAATCTCTTTACACAGTGATCCCCCATGATGATGGTCTGACAGCTTTGCAGCATTTCTTGAACAAGCGGGAAGTCCAGCAGCCACCCACACACACACTAACTCATCTGGCAGAACTGGTTCTAACACTCAATGCTTTTTCTTTTAATAACAGTTTTTTTCAGCAGGTCAGTGGAGTTGCCATGGGTACCAAGATGGGTCCCAGCTTTGCTAATCTGTTTGTGGGTTGGGCGGAGGAATGTTTTTTTCTCTCATTCACAGGGATTGTGCCTGAACTCTACAAATGCTACATTGATGACTGTGTGGGAGCCACCTCCTGCTCCAGGGAGACCCTCCAAGTCTTCCTTGACAAGTTCACCACGGCTCATCCTTCCCTTCAGTCACACGGTTGAAGTATCCTCCTCTACACTGCCTTTCCTGGATATCCAGTCTCAGTCCAGAACACTGGTCTGAAGACATCAGTCTATTACAAACCCACTGACTCTCACAGTTTCCTCCTCCATAGCTCCTTCCATCCTAAACATGTCAAGAATGTGGCCTGCCTTATTCACAGTTTCTTAGACTTCACAGGTTATGCAGTGAAGAGGATGATTTTGCTGAGCAGACCCAAATAATGCATAGTTTTTTATCAACAGGGGATACCCTAAAAGCACAGTGGACAGAGCACTCTCCCGGCTAGTAACATGCCCCGTAACCTGGACCCCCTGCAGAGGAATACTGTCACACAAGAACAACGGCGTAATTCCACTAGTTCTTCCTTTCCATCAGAGCACACCTTCTTCACAGGATCATCACTAGTAACTTTCCCATTTTGCAACCGATTCTAACATTGGTGCTTCCTTTACAGAATCACCTATTGCCTCCTACCGCCGCACCTAACCCTGCGCACTCTCCTGGTAAAAGCAGCTCACCCACTCCTAACAGCTCCTTCCCCAGGTACCAAACCTTGCAACAGGGCTCGCTGCACACCTGCAAATTTATTTCCAGTGTAACTGAGATTCGGGGCCTACAGGTGTTTTTCACATCACCAAGGAGTTCTCATGCACCTCCACTAATGTAGTGTACTGTATTCTTTGCAGGAGGTGTTCAGCTATTTACATCGGAGAAACTGGTAGGTGTCTTGCTGACCGCTTCAGGAACATTACAGAGCGGTCAGGAATGGTGAAACTCTAAACCCATTGTATCCCACTTATCTCCAGGGACCACAATGTCAATGACCTTTCTGTTTGTGTCCTTCAGCAGGGCTTCCGGGATCCTAACCATAGAAAAAACATGGAAGCCAAGCTGATCATCCGCCTTGGCTCCCAGCAGCCCTCTGGTTTAAATGATAGACTTATTTTCCACTAACATCTTTCAGACTCCCCCTTTTTTTCCCTAAAGTCAATTTGTTTTTGTACTGATTTAGTTTTCATTTTCACCATATGTCTCCATTTCTGTCTCCTTCTCACACATTTGTCACCTTTCAGCCTTCTTACAAGGCCCTGTTTATCAGTCTCTACCTGGGATCTTTCCCAGCTCTTTTCTCTCCCATTATGTTTTATCTTTCCCATCATCACCTTTTTGTTTCACAGATTCTCTCTTAATCTTATCATTTATCACTTCTTCTCCCTTTGCCTCCCCCTTCTTCTTTCTCCACATATATATCTCTCTCATTTTACCTCTCCTCTACACTAACTTGTTTTTTTTTTCTCTTTTAGATATTTCCTGAAGAAGACCTAAGGTCGAAACATAGATTTTTAACTCTATTTTCTATTTTCAGCGTGCATTTAATATAACCATTTTGTTTTGCTTCTACCTAATGATACTTGGAGTGATGTGAAAAGCAGTGTCTTGCCTGGAAGTAGACATATGTAGTACTATTCCTCTGCTACATCATCAGCACACAACCTCACTCATGTTACATTATAAGCAGTTGTGGGAATGGGAGAGAACTTGGAGAAACTCGGTTCCGGGAGTAAAACTAAGTGCCTGACTAAGTCCCAGGAGTAACAAGAGGAAGAACTGTTCCAGTCTAACATATACTTACCAAAAGGCATAAAATTGAATAAATAACATGCTAGAATGCACATATAATGAGGAAATATGTCCGCCAGACCCCTGTCAGGTCATGGACAAAATTAATTTGGGGAATTGGGGAACTTACCACATTTTATGTAGAATCAAACATACAATGTGGTGGGTTGCCCCACCGAAATTTGTCTATTTCCAGCATTGCTTGGTAACATGCGTCACAAGTTACTGTACCAATCAAGCAGCAGGAAAATAGCTCTTCTTGGTTACTGTGTATCACAGTCAGAGAGGTCACAAAGATGATTGTTTATATGCAGGAAAGAACAGTACTTACCATAACAGTAGATGTTTAAGCGATCCTGTGCCATTGGGCCACACCTTTGGAACTATAAGCCATTGTTGTCAGGAACACGCAGAAACTTTTGCTAGCAGGGGGCTACCCATAATGACATGTAACATCGGCACCTATATAACTTGAGAGGTCTCTTTGTTCCTTAGTTCCCCACTGGAGTCAAGCTTTGAGGGCATCTTGCTGTGAGGAACCAGGAGACCATACTAGTAGCAGGCATGCAAGGCGAAGCATGGGACTGGGAAATAATATATGTAAGGCATTTATGGGCACCTCCAGACAAAGCAGTGGATAAACTTGCCAGAAAATACCTCAGAAAAAAGGGGTGGGGGAAGATATGCTGTGGTCTAATGGAGGAGATTCTCTTGAAGATCTACTGTTACTATAAGAAGCTGTTCTATCATCATCAAGGACATCTCCTCCATTGGGCCACACCTTTAGAATGATTTCTAAGCAGTACAAAAGGTTCCCAGGGAGGGTGGCATAGCCTGACATGCAATCAGGGCAAAAGAACTTGCAATACTGCAAGAGCAGAACCAGCACTGCTATGACAGATAATGTCTAGACTGTAGTGCTTAGTGAAAGTATGCAAAGTGCTCCATGTGGCAGCAGCATATATGACAGCTGTAGAAACATACTGAAAGCAGGCAACAGAAATAGCCATACCACGTGTAGCGTGGCCATGCACAGCACCAGGAAGTTCCTTACCATACCTCCTATAACAAAACTCAATATGCCCTCTTTTCCAGAGGCAAATGAGACAAAAAGCTGAGAGGACTTCCTGTAGTCCTTAGGAAGATCAAGATAAAAACCTAAATATATGGAGCAGTGTGTAGCCCTTTTTAACATGCTCAGGATAACTAATACACAGGAAGGTTTATTGTCTGATTTAAACAGAGACCACCTTGGGTAGAAAGCATGAATTGGTCTGCAAAGATGCCCTGTCCTTGTGGAAAATCAAGTAAGGAGGCTCATGCATCAGAGTTTGAAGCTCGGAAGTCCTATGAGCAGAAGTTATGGTGACCAAAAACAGCATTTTCCATGAAATGCATCTCACAAGTCACAGCAGACTCAAACGGAGCCACAGAGAATTTCTCAAGTGTGAAATTGAAGTCCCAAGGTGGCACCGGTTTATGAATTGGGGGACACATGTGCAGGGAACATGTGCAGAACCCTTTAGAATTGTACATAACACTTCAAGTTGTGTCACTGTGTGCCCATCAATAGGAGCATGAAAGGCAGAAACAGCTGCCAAGTGCACCTTAGAAGAAGATTGGATTCTGATGAAAACAGGAGGTAGGCCAATGTAGAATTGACAGGACAAGTAAATGAATCTTCTGAATGGGAAGCACACCATACAGAGAAATGCTTCCTTTTCAAAGAATAGGTGTGTCTCATGGAAGGCTTTCTAGCTGCAAGCAGCAAGTCAGCTGCCTGGGTGGAACCCCAAAATGTACAGTGGCTACGTGTTGAGGAGCCATGCATGCAGGTGCAAGGGCCACAGGTCCTGATGGACCACGGATCCCTTGTCCTGTGACAGTAGACCTCAACAAAGAGGGAGCTGAACAGAAGGCTCCACTGCCAGATGCTGTAGAAGTGGAATCCAAATCTAGCAAGGCTAGAAGGCGGACACCAGTATTACTGTAGGATGGTATGCTCCACCTAAAGCTTGAGCAGAATCCTTTGAATTAGAGGGAGCAGAGGAAATGCATAAAGAACCTTCCTTTCTAGGAGCGAGACAATGCATCTTGCCAAAAAAAATATGCCTTGGAGTGAGCAAGCAGAAATGCGACAGTTTTGCACTGTGTGAGAACACAAAAAGATTGAACCAATCTTGTGAAGATGTTGTTTACTATGGAAGTCAGCAGTTCCCATTCATATACTAGGGACTGAAACTGACTTAGCCAGTCTGCCAAGACATTTTGGACACCTGGGAGAAACTTGGTTGCTATCTGAATGCCATGAGACATTGCCCAGTACCACACTCCATTGCTTCCTTGCACAGGGGGGTAAGAGTGAGTTTATGTTGTGTATTACACTGACATTGTTCATCTGGATCAGCAAGGGACCAGGGCTGAGGTGTTCTTCAAAGGCCTGGAGACCAAACTGAATAGCCCTCATCTCCAGAAAGTTGATGTGGTAATCTGAATCCAGGTTGGTCAACGACCCTTGGGCCTGTAAGGAACTGAGATAGGCACTCCAGCCAGACTTCAAGGCACCCATTGTTAGGATCAGCTCTGGAGTTGGGGAGAAGAATGGAATGCCCCTTAACAAGTGCTGGTGGTCCATTCACCAAACCCAAGCACTGCAAAGAGGGGAGGTGACGAGGAGCATCTGTTTCAGCTCATCCATCAGTTGATTCCACTGTATCTGAAGAATCCATTGTGGTAAGTGAATATGGAAGTGGGCAAATCGAATCATCACTATGGCTGCAGCCATGAGTCCCAGGAGGCATAGCATCATCTGAGCTTACACATTGTGACTTATGTGTATCAGCCAGGTCTGCAGGCAGGAAACACTGTCCACTGCTGTGTCCAGCACTGCACCAATATATTGGAGACACTGACAAAGAAACTAGCATGGATTTCAGTGCTTTGACCACAGCAACCAATTCCACAAACAATTGTTTCATTCTTTTTTTTTTAATAGTAATTTTTATTTTATTTTTATATGTGAAAATACATCCATTTACATTCTCTCAGTATGCAATACATATATTCTTCAGGCACATTCAGATCCCATAATATTTATTTTAATTTCTGTATCCAGATCTTATTTCTAGCCATCAAGGAACACATATTCTTAGGATTACAAGTCCCAAACTACCAAGTTAATGTTCAGAAGTTAATATGAAATTGCTTGAACAACTTTATATAGTCTCCTACTGGAGTCACCATTATAAACTTAATCTGTTCCCAAGATGCCCCCTGCAAAGTACTCCAGATGAATATTGGTAGTGAATTGTGAATCATATATAACCCATTTTTAGGTTGTATTTTTTTAATTTCCCCCATCATGGAACAAAATTCAGGTAATGTGCTAATTGATAAGATGCCCATATTACCCATCTATTGTTAAAGGTCTTCTTTCTATTATTTAATTTAGATGAAATGCGTCCCAGATTATAAACTTCATATGTAAGGCTTCTCCAGGACTCCTTTAATGGAGTTATATTAGTGAGCCAAATTCTAGTTATAACTTTTTTTTGCTATGAGAATTAATAATGTCACTGTTCTATATTGCATCCAGTTTACTGGTTTGGTGTTGGTGGGGCTGCTGTCAGGACAAATTCTGAGATAAACCAGTAATGTACATCAAACATATTACCCAATTCTTCTAAAATTTCTTTCCAATATTAATGAAGAAATGGCAGGACCAAAATATATGCCCATTTCCCCCTCTGGTGTAACCGCAGCCCCTCCAGCAACCACTCAAATCTGTCCCCATAAACTTGGCTGTAATATCCAGGTTTCTAAAGAATCTTACCCTGTTTTTCCAGGCAAACTCCCTCCAATAAGTGATTGGTGATGTCTCTGAATAATAAAAAGTAGATTTGAGCCAAGTATCTGCCTCCAATTCCGAGTTTAGTTCCTAAGCCCACCTTATTCGAACCAAATCAAAGTCTGTTTTTCTCTTTGTCCGGAGTGCCTGATATAAATGGCTAACAATATGGTCTTGGGCTCCTCCTTTTATGTTGTGGATAATCAGTTTCATTAAATGTGATGGGGATTCTGTTATTTTAATCAATGGATCTTCGATAGGAAAACATTTATTTTTAAGAGCTAGGTAAGTTTAAAATTCCCTTGAGGGTAATTTGTATAAAGATTGTAGATAGAAGAATGAATAAATTCCCAGGGGGCCTACTAGCTGATATGTGAAGTTAATATAACACTTTGCCCATCTTTTAAGTGATTGGCTCAGTGCGGATGTGTAAGGGTCTGTGCTGTAGGCCAGAGCAAATAAGAAATACTTCTCAAATGTGGATGATTAACCTTATTTACATGAAACCAATTTTTGAGGAATCCCTCTTTAAGAATCATGTCAGGGGGAGGCATCTAGATGAGTCTCCTAGGAGATACAAAAAGGGGTATTCAAACCCATTTAGGACTATTTCTATATCTTTCCAGTATGTGGTATATAAGATGTTCAAGAGTAGTAGAGCAATACGAGTTTGTGTTGCCCTAGCATAGTCCCTCAAGTTTGGTAAATTGAGCCCCCCCCCCGTGTTTTGGGAAGTTGTAATAATGTATACTTCACTCTGGGTGTTCCTCCACCCCAAATAAATCTTGAAATCAATTTATCCCATGACCGAAAATAGAAATCCGAGGGGAGACCAGGTAAAGCGTGTAAGAAAAAAAGTATACAGGGTAACACATTTTGTTGTATGGCCTCAACCCAGTTAACTACTCCTAAATACAGCTGCATCCATTTTGACAAATCTGTGGTAAGTCTAGTAATGGGTTCTAAATTTATTAATTCCAAGTGTATCATTTTAGAGGGGAATTTTACTCCTAGATATCTCATTTCCACCCTGTGCCAACAGAATGAGAATTCAATTTTCATCTGTCGAGATGGAATAAAAGAAAAATTAAGAACCTCTGTTTTGGAACAGTTTATTTTGTATCCTGAGAGTCCCCCAAAAATATTTAATTGTTCCCAAACCACCAGAATCGAACTCTCCGGTGAAGTAAGGGTCAAAAGAATATCATCCGCAAATAGGGTAAGTTTATAAGGTCTCTCTCCCAAGGGAATTTCCTCTATTCTGGTTTGTTTTCTAATATTGGCCGCTAATGGTTCCAGATATAGAGCAAATAACAGCGGAGAAAGTGGGCAGCCCTGCCTCATACCCCTAGGTAAAGGGAATGGGGAGACAGTGATCTATTTAATTTCAAATAAGCTACTGAGGAGTGATACATACTTGGATTTGAGAAATGAATTTCTCAGGGAAGGCAACATGGTTTAAAGTAGTCCCCAAGAAGGGCCACAACACCCTATCAAACGCCTTCTCGGCGTCGAGTCCAAGGAGGACTAAGGGGATTTTTCTTTGGATTGCATATTCCAAAAGTTATAAGACCTGATGGATCACCTCGTATGCTTGACGTTTCATTACAAATCCTACTTGGTCTTTGTCTATTAATTGGGGTAGAAGTCCATCAATCCTGTGGGCCAAAATTGACATGAAGACCTTATAGTCACAATTTAGTTTTGAAATTGGGTGAAATGAGACTACTAATGTGGGATATTTTCCTGGTTTAGGGATAGCTGCAATTTCAGTGTACTGCCATGAAGGGGGGGCACCCCCATTCTGGATCTCTAAAAAGGCCGACAACATAGAGGGTAGTAGTAATTTCTGAAATGACTTATAAAATTTGTTCAGGTAACCATCAGGGCCTGGTGCTTTTAAAGACTTGGTCTGTTTGAGAGTTGCCTTAATTTCCTTTTCTGTGATAGGACGTAGCAGTCCCTCTACTTGTTGTGAAAGGCAAGGTAAGGGGTGTTTTGTAAATAACAAGCTAACTGTTAGGGGGTAGAATGAACATCCTCGGTATACAGGAGTTTGTAAAAGTCAGCCATAGTTTGTCTGATTGCTGTAGGATGGGATAAGAGCACATCAGTCTTAGGATTTCAAAGTTTAGTAACCATGGCCTGTTGCTTAAAGCCCCTAAGGCATCTGGCCAAATTTCTGGCCCCTCTAGGGCCTCTTTCATAAGACTTCACTTTCAAATATATTAGTTGTTCTATTTTTTGATCTGTCAATCTCTGAAGCTTCTGTTTGGTGGCTAGTAACTCAAATTTAACTGATATATCCTCATTATTCAGTTTCTTTTGTAACTCAGAGAGGGTCCCTAGTAGCTCTTTTTTTTAGGGCTTCTCTAAGTCTTTTTTTATTGGTAGAATACCTAATAATTTTACCTCGTAAAACTATCTTGAGGATATCCCATTTAATGGTTGAAGAGATCTCAGGGGAGTTATTATCTAATTGGATAATTGGTACATGTTTTTTAACAATTTGTATAAACTCCAGGTCTTGTAGTAGAGTTGTATTTAATCTCCAGAAGGCTTGCCTTTTGGGTCTAGCAACATCTATTTTTAAAAAGAAGGGAGCATGGTCAGATAGTATGGACGCCCCTTAGTATATGTCCCTAACAAACTCGGGATGTTCAACAGAGGTCAGGAAATAATCCAACTGCGCAAAGGTGTTAGCTTTGGGTGAGTAGTGGGTTGCTGGAAGGAAAAATATGCCTCCAGATATTGATCAGGCCCGATATAGGGAGGTTTTGTCTTAGATATTTTTAAAGAGGCATGACCCGATGCTTAGAAGGGTTAGAGGAATCCAAGGCAATATTCAGGGTTACATTTAAGTATCCTCCTATTATTCACATGCCTTTTGCCTGTGGCAAAAGTTCCTCAAGAAATCTCCAGGCTACTGGGGTTTTACTTCCAGGGGGGAGGTAGAGTGAAGCTAATGTGACCTGTCTTGAGTAAAGTTGTCCTATAACTATTGCATAGTTCCCATCTTTGTCCACTATCTGCTCCTGTAGGTGAAATTGTGTCCCATGGGGTATCAGGACAGCCATGCCCTCTCCTTCACCCAGAAGCATGTGAGGATGTCACTACTGTCTGGAATCCCCAGGTCTTCAACTTAGCATGTTCAATTTGTGAAAGATGGGTCTCCTGAAGGAGTATCACATCTGGACTATTCTGTTTAAAAAAATGCAGCAGGCGTTTGCACTTAATGGGATTGTGAATGCCATTAAAATTAAATGACGTAATTAGTGCCGTGTTAGCCATCATTAATATGCAAGAAAGATTTCAACCCTGTATTAGATTCTCTATCCCTCTTCCCTTTCAGTTCAACAAAGGAAGCCCTCACGTCTGGGTGTTTACTATCGTTCAGTCTCATATAAGAGGTTCCTCAATATAGTCTAATAATAAAGTTATCCTGTGCATCCCTTTCATTAAGTCAGCTCTGATTAACTTATATAGTATTGCATATAACCAAATATCCAAGACAAACTAATATGCCAACAGGGCATGAAAAAACTTACATAAACTAGAAAACTATACAGCAGGTATCCCTATCAAGGTACATCTGAAGTTTCTATTAACAAGTAAACTTATGTTAATAACAAATATATTTATAAATTTTCAAATAACAGCATGTATGTAAAATGTAAAATTAACTGCTTCCAAGGTAGGGGAAACCATATTTTGTTTTCCTATAGGTACTGGAGTAGCAATGATGAAATTAAGCTTCAACCCAGACTGGGGGTTAATTTTGGGACTAACCTTGTCCCAGGCCCTCTATGGGCTTATAAGGCCCAAAAGAAATAAAAATATGGAAAAACAAAACAGGGTCAGCAGGAAAACGAAGGCCCCAAAAAGCCTGTTAGAACGAGTGCCCAAAATGCTCTTCATACTGTATTTGTATCTCTTCCCATAAGTAGACAATAAAAGCTTAAGAGAATGAAAAATTATTATACGAGCCTATTTACAATAAGCAACAACCTGTTGTAAATAGTTAAACTGTGTTTCAGTTTTAAAATAAAATGCTTAGTCTAACTGCATATATATATCGTCAGGGGAGGTCCTGGTGTTAAAATCAGACCTCTCTCTATTACTAAAAAATAAAAAAAAAAAGAAGAGGAAACACCACTGTTTGTTTTCTATCAAATGAAAGTTCCCAAACATCTGAAGGAGAAGAGATAACCCTCCCGGTACAAGGGAGGGGAGCAGCTCACTTCGAAATAGTGCTGTACCCAAATGTCTTATTCATTTTAGTTCACAAAGTTCTCAGTAATTAATAGGTGTTCCATCTGAGACGCGCAATGGATCTGTTTCTGGGTGGAGGGGGAGTAATACCAGGAGGAGATTGGACTTCAGGTCTCATCTCAACAAATGACCGCGAGTCTCCCAGTTATAGAGGGTCAAACAACACGGCCTAGAGTTAAAGGCAATACCCGGGCCCAAGCCAGGAAGAGAAAAGAACTCCCTACCTCATCGCCTCCCACCCCCACCATATCTCCTCACCCCATTACCTTGTATTATCAGGACTACATAGCTGGTACAGTCTCCCCGTTTCAAGTATTTTTGGTAATGGGAACATCTCTACTGAATTTTGCCAGGCATTATCTGGGATCGAGGGTATTAGCACCATTTCCTCCCTTCTCTAAGGAGCACGTCACAGTAGCCACAGTTTGCCAGCGCTGTGATTGTACAGTCTGTGTCATGGTAGGTTGTGCCTTCCCAGGAAAGATGATGCACTTGGCAGTTAGAGCTTCACGAGCCTCCAAGGCTGTGGAGAATTCCAGCTTCCCTTCTGGCATGAATACTACCAATTTTGCTGGGTACAGTGTAGTAAACCTGATGCCCTGGGACTTCAAGGTAGGAAGCAATGAGAGATAGGCTCTATGGAGCCTCATCGTTTGGGGTGCATAGTCATGATCTACATAAAATCTGATTTGCCCACAGAATAATTTTTTTTATGCCATGCAGTTATTAAAATCTGTTCCTTAACTGCACAGTTATTGAAACAAGCAATTACTGAGCATGGAGGGACCATAGGGGATGACGGTTTGGGTGCCAAAGCCGCTGTGTACTCTTTCTAGGTCTAGAGGTAGATCTTCAGGAAGGTTAAGGGTTTTTTTGCAATATGTTAGAAACAAATTATTTTATTTTGGAGCCCTCGGTCCCCTCTGGAATGCAGTACAGATGGATGTTTTTGTGCCTTGCATGATTCTCTGCATCCTCTTGGCGGACAGCTAAAATGTTGTTTTGTTCTTTCAACTGTTGAACAAGGTTCTCTAGATCATCAACTCGATTCTCCGTGGCAGTAATTTGGCATTCCGAGTCGTCTGCTTGTTGTTCCAATATAGTGACGTCCTTACGGATTACTACATAGAGCTGTTTAATATCAGCCCTAAATGGTAGATCATATCCAGCTTAACTTTTTTAGTTTTATTCTTCGGTGTGCAGTAGGCCGAGACGATAGCTTTATCGGAAGATGGAATAGGTTGTTTATTCGCGGTATCGGACTCGTAGGCCTCAGATTCCAATGTGGCATCATCTTCCATGTCATCATCTATTTTCCTGGTCTTTACAGGCTCAGACCCCTTGTTTCCTCTCTTATTCATTATTTTTGCTTGTTTTCTCTGTAAATTAAGATGATAGAGGGAAAATTCCCAGGAGAGATTACAGAGCAAGCATCTCAAGCAGCCATCAAGTTCAGGGGCAGAACTGGAAGTCTCAACAATTTTTCATTCTGAACAATGTGTACTGAACCACTTCCCAGGAAGGGGACTTCAGAAACCAGTCCTCCAGATATGGGAAGACATAAAGCCCTTCCCTCCAAAGGGCCATTTCCACAACCATAAAGCATTTGGTGCTGAGGATACGCCAAAGGGGAAGACTCGAAACTGACAATGGCTGTCCTTAAGCATAAAGTGAAGGTACTATCTGAGGCACTTTCAAATCTTGACATGAAGATGTTTGTCCTTCATGTCCAGGGCACAGAGCCAAACCTCCTTTTGCACCAGAGGGAGGACAGTTTGAAGAGACACCCTGCAAAACTTTTTGTTTTCCATGAATCAGTTTAGATATCTCAGGTACAGTGCAGGACATAGATCTCCTGTCCACTTGGGAACCAGGGAGCATCTTGAATTGAACCCCTTGTTTCATTCTTGGGGAGGAAAGGTTTGATAGCTCTCTTGTGAATGAGTGACTGAACCTCTTCTCCCAGAATGTACAAGTGATCAGAGGATAATGAGAAGGAGATGGAGAATGAACTGGATTAGTGAACAGCAACTCTAGAACCTGCCCTTTTACACTGATTCCAGGACACACTCATCCACTGTGATCTCCTTTATTTTGATGGATGAAAGGAGATGCTCCCTCCAACTTGTTCCCTCAGAGACAATAGTGAAGAGGGTGGAAGTTAGAAGGTACTGGGATTGACAGGGCCACCTTGACCGATACCTTTGGATGCCTATATATGGGCACCGGAGGGGGATCTTGGAAGGAGACCACCTCCATGACCATGGGACTGTTGACAGTAGGTATGGCTACCATGAGCTGCAGGCCTATGAAATGATCCTCTACAACACACCCTGGCACATGAAGGTTCAGGGATTTGATAAATCTTAAAGTCATCTTGGAGGATTGAAGCTCATGTACAGTATTTTCAATATCACTCCCAAACAGCTTGGAATCTCTTAAAAGTGCATTCAGCACAACCTGTTGTACATCAGTAGCATATCTACTGTCCCAGGAAGGACAAGATGGTGGCCACACTGGGCTAGCCACTCACACTGCACTTTGCTCATTTTTCTTGTTATGTTTAAGCTTCATGAATGGTACTGATCACCTCCTAGCACCTTTTATTCATTTTTCATTTTTCGTTTATTTTTGGAAAACATTCTGTGTTCTGGGGACCAATTCGAATCGGAATCGAACTGAATTGAAATCAGAAATTTTGGTACGGTTTGCTGCTAACCTTAAATGGGGTGAGCATTATGGGCTAAGGTTGTGGACTGCAGACAAGTTTTTAGTAGCTAGATTGAGCTTACATCGGACTGCAGCTTTCGGTTTTTGGCTTTGGCGAAGGGAATCTATTTGGACTTTAAATCGGACTGCAACTTTCGGTTTTTGGGTTTTGGTGAAGGGAACCTATTTGGACTTTTGCCAGGATGAACAGGGGACTGTAAATCGAGAATAAACAAGGATTATAAGGCAGACTGACTGTAGACTGACTGTGTTATTGGAGCTTTGAGGGAGTACATGAACTCACTGACTTGGTGTGGAGTGGTGAGATCTGAAAAGTTTAGAATTTGTTTTTGTTTGTTTCTCGTCTTGGGGATTGTTTGTCCTGATCTGATATTGGATGCTCTGAGACAGCAATTTTGGGAGTTCCTTGGGGTGGTTGCTTTCAGCTGGGTTCCAGGAGCAGGCGATGGCCATGGGCCAACTGAAGAACCTGAACACAGTTGTTAGTATTCTCACGACTCAGCGGAGGGGTCACCGGTGGGTGGACACTATTCTGGGGTCGTACTTGGATCCGCCTGCTTAGTGGCCACTTTCAGGTTCTTCCCTTTTTGTCAGATTCTGAGCTTCAGTTCCACTGACTTTGGATTTGCTCCTCTGCTCCTCTGACTGTCTGCCCATGGATTATGGTTAAAACTTTAATCCATTGATTTACACTCCTTTGGTTTAAGGCAGCTCGATTGCCTGTTTTTTCTTTGATCCCCTGGGTTGTGAGAGGGTCTGGGGGTCTGAAGATTTAAAGACATTGGCTGCTTTGAAGATTTACTAATATTTTATTTTATACTGAATATGTCCTCTTTCTCCAGGTGGTGAGAGTGTCTGGGGACTGAGAGAATTCGGTTGTATTTCACTTACTCTCGCTTTTGTGAGAGAGTTGGTGTGGAAATGACTTATGTTATTGGTTTTTATTTACAGCTTCAAAGACTTGTTATCCACTTCAGATGTATTTGATTTGGACTCTGGTGTTAAGTTTACGATTTATATTTTTAGTGATTTCTAGTTTTATTTTGCATTTGTTGGGGTGGGTTAGAAGAAGTTAATATTTATTAATTTGTGCGTTTATTATATTTTTAGTCTTGTTATTATTATTATTATTTACTTGTTATTTATTTGGGTTGGGTAGAAAGTGAGTTAGTTTGTTTTGTTGGATTTTAAAGATTGTTTTAAGATGTGTTGGGAGAGCTTCACAGTGCTCAGGCGCTATTCTCCCACTCTGCTCTGGAGCCTACGCCCCTTTCATTGCTCCCATTTCCCTGCCAATGTTTTTATTAAATGTCGTGCACTGGGGATAATGAGAAGGCACTTGAGGGGTGGGGGGGCTGGTCTGAGTGGGAGAATGGAAAGGAGTGAGCAGATAGGGATAGTTGGGACTAGGAGATGCCCTGGGGCGAAATGGGATTGGGAGAGGGGTCCTCCCTGCCTGATTCCTATACCCAAGGGCACCTCAGACTGTGGGCAGGTACTGCGCTCCTCCCTGAAAACCCATCCATCTCAGGTGGTGTTATGTAATGCCAGGTCTATCAGGAACAAGACTGCTATTATTGCAGACCTTGTTGCAACATCTGACCTGGCATGTATCACCGAGATCTGGCTTGATGAGAATGCAGGTCCAATACTATCTTCTGCTGCTCCGGCTGGGTTCTCAGTGATACACTGCCCGAGACTGGATCCTAGAGGCGGGGGAGTAGCCATCTTTTTTAAAACGGAGTTGAGTCTTGTGGATGTTCCAGTGGATAGCACACGGTCCTTTGAGTATCCTGGGAGCAGGTGTGGGGTTCAGGATTCTCCTCATCTATCGTCCACCCGGTGATGGTGGAGAATTCCTGAAGGAGTTTGCGGACTTAATTGTCGACATGGCAATGGAGTCACCCAGATGGTTAATACTGGGTGACTTCAATGCTTGGGACGATCATGAACTCTTACATTTTGGAAAGAATCTCCTCCAACTTATGACTATGTTGGGCCTCTCACAGGTAGTAACCTCTGCTACCCATATAGGGGGTCACTCATTAGATCTAGTGTTTCTACTAGATTTGGAGGTCATGCATTTGGGGGTGGAACCAAATGCATGGACAGACCATCATATCATAAGGTTCCGCTTCAGGGCACCCCCAAATAGACCTGGCTCTACGGAGATGGTCTAGTATCACCCTTTAAGGGTAGTTACCCCAGAGGGTCTACTGGTGGTACTGGATCTATCGGGTATTTACGGTGAGTGCATGGGTCTAGGGGACCTCATTCTTGCCTATAATAAGGCAGTGAGTGAGGCCCTGGACCTAGTTGCTCCTGTCTGTGTTCACCCACTCACTGGGCCCAAAGACTCTATGGTTTGATGAGTCTTTAAAGGAACAGAGGGAGGGGGTAAGGCTAGAGAGGGCTTGGCGAAATCCGCCTTGATGCAGACAAACTTAGGTTGATGGACCGTTATGGTTCTTTCAATCAGCAATCAACCCATAAGAAGGCAGAATTTCCTGTTCAGGGAGATTGCTGCTGTGTGGAACTGACTGGCTCAACTCTTTCAGACTGTCGACAGACTGTGCAATCCACTCTGTCTGCAGCCTGGAAGAGATTTTTCACAAAAAAAATGTGATGAGCTTGACAACATTAGGTCGAGTATCGGCCAAGCTCCCTCTTTAAGGGTTTGCGGTGATCAGCGCGAGGAAGCAAACACATGTGTTACCTGGTCTGACTTTGGTAGGCTGGAGCTCATGGATATTGTGAGGATTGTCCAGATTGTACGACCAGCCAGCTGTAGTTTGGATCTGGGCCCTACGTCATTATTATTAGGTTGCGTAGATACTATCTGTCCGATCCTTGCTGAAATTGTCTGGAAATCTTTGGAGCAAGGGACCTTTCCTGACCCCCTAAAGGAGGCGGTCATTCGACCACTCCTAAAAAAGCCTTCATTGAATCCAGACTGCTTAGCTAACTATAGACATATAAACATAGAAACATAGAATTTGACGGCAGATAAGGACCGCTTGGCCCACCCAGTCTGCCCATTTCCCTACCTGATGGATAAGCTGCAGATCCTAGTTAACCAGCAGCCTACTTCTTCCTACCCCCACCCCCTAGAATTGCCTTATGACTGTCCCATGCATGCTTGAATTCCACCACTGTTTTTGACTCCACAACCTCCTCTGGAAGGCTGTTCCATGCATCCACAACCCTCTCTGTGAAAAATACTTCCTTAATTACCTCTGAGCCGCCCCCTTCTATCTTCAAATTGTGCCCCTTGTTCTTGCACACCTCTTTTTGAAAGATGCTACCTCTTGGACTTTGTTGATTCCCTGAGGTACTTGAAAGTTTCTATCATGTCTCCCTCTCCCTCCTTTCCTCGAGGCTATACATATTAAGCTCCTTAAGTCTCTCTTCATATGTCTTCCGGTGCAGACCCTGCACCATTTTAGTTGCCTCCTCTGACAGCTTCCATCCTGTCATGTCTTTGTGAGATTGGGTCTCCAGAACTGCACGCAGTACTCCAGATGTGGTCTCACCAGCTGTCTGTACAGAGGGATAATAACTTGTTTTCTATTGGTGATGCCTCTCCCTATGCATCCCAGTATTCCCCCAGCCCTTCTTGCTGCCCTCTCACATTGCTTGCCCACCTTTAGGTCATCTGATATGACTACCCCCAGGTCCCTTTCCATTTTTGTTGTTGTTAGTATCTCACCCCCCATTGTGTACTCTTCCCGGGTTTTTGTTTCCCAGGTGCATTACCTTGCACTTCTAGCATTGAATCTAAGCTGCCATACATTTGACCATTCCTCTAACCTTGCCAAGTCCCTTCTCATCCTTTCCACCCCACCTTGTGCATCAACTCTGTTGCAGATCTTTGTGTCATCTGCAAAGAGACATACTTTTCCTTCCAGTCCTCTGCAATGTCGCTTATAAAGACATTGAAGAGGACCAGTCCTAATACTGAACCCTGTGGTACCCCACTAGTAACCCCCTTTTTCAGAGTGGACTCCATTTACTATTACCTCTGTGTCCTATTCTCCAGCCATCTTACCCAGGCTGTCATCTTGGGACCCACTCCCAGGCTGGCTAACTTGTATATTAATCTTTTGTGTGGGACTGTGTCAAATGCCTTGCTAAATTCTAGGTAGGCCTATGTCCACAGCCCTCCCTGATCAACTACTTTGGTCACCCAGTCAAAGAAATCTATCAGATTTGTCTGGCATGACCTTCCTGCTGTGAATCCATGCTGCCTTGGGTCCTGTGCCCCTCTGGCCTCTAGATACTAACAATTCTTTTCCTTCAGAAGTGATTCCATCATTTTCCCTACCACTGAGGTTAAACTAACAGGTCTGTAGTTTCCTGCTTCTGCCTTGCTCCCACTTTTGTGAAGGGAATCACATCTGCCCTCCTCCAGTCCTCAGGTACCACCCCATCCTCCCATGATTTGTTAAAGAGGGTAGTCAGTGGTGTCACTAGTTCTATCCTTAGTTCTTTAGAATTCTGGGATGAATCCCATCAGGCCCATTGCTTTGTCCACCTTCAGTTTTAAGAGCTCTTTCAGAACTCTTTCTTCTGTAAATGGGCTGGTATCAACTTCTGTATCCAGAGTGTTTCTACTGTTTGTTTTAGGTACCTCCCCTCTTCCTTTGTAAATACTGAGCAAAAATATTTGTTTAGTATCTCTGCCTTTTCACAGTCACCCTCTGCCCACCTCTCCCCTTTATTAAGCCTCACTATCCTCCCTTGGTCTTCCTTTGCTCCTGATGTACCCATAAAAGGTTTTATCCCCTTCTTAACTGAGTTGGCTATCTTTTCCTGGTTTGGGCCTTTGCTGTTCTGACTGCCTTCCCAGCTTCCTTTTGCTTTAACTGATACAGTTCTCTGTCCTGCTCCTTCTGTGATTCCTTGTACTTCCTGAATGCTTTTTTCTCTTGAACCTTCACTGCCACTTCCTTTGAGAACCATAGTGGTTTCTTACTCGTTTCATTTGTTTATTTGCTTTACACAAAGGCTTGTTACCTCTGTGATGGCAGTTTTATTATTCCCCATTGTTCTTCCACCCTCCTTCCTGCCCATTTGCTAGTGCATTCCTTAGGCACTCACCCATTTTGGCAAAGTCAGCCTCCTAAAGTCCAGTACCTTTGTCTTTGTATGGCTTGACTCTATTGCTGTGTTTATTGATGAACCATACTGTTCGATGGTCGCTAGTTCCCAGATGGCTACCCACTTCTACATCTGTGATCTCTCTTCATCTCCATTTGAGAGAACCAGGTCTAAGATTGTCCCTCTCGAGTGGGCTCCAATACTAGTTGTCTAAGGCATGCCCCTGTAGGGCATCTAGAATAACCCACTCTTTAGAGTGGCTGCTGCAACTGCACTCCAGTTAACATCTGGCATATTCAGATCACCCATCAGCAATATCTCCCCTTTATCTGCCATTCTAACTATACTTTCTATCACTTCCTTGTCCATTTCCTCCCCCTGAGAGGAGGGTCTGTATACAACCCCTGTGCAGATTGTGGTGCCATTGCCTGCCTCCAAATTGACCCACAGTGCTTCTCCTCCCTGTTTACCCTTTTGTTCTGTTGCTTTGATTTCTTCTCTTATGTAGAGAGCTACTCCTCCTCCTCTTTTACCCTCCCTGTCCCTCCTGTAGATAGTGTATCCTGGTATGTTTACGTCCCAGTCATGGTTCTGTGTGTACCATGTTTCTGTGACTGCCACAATATACAGATCTTCCTCCTCCATCAAGACCTATCTCTAACCTCCCCTTTGTGGGTAAGGTTATTGAAAAGGTGGTTGCACTACAACTGGATGACCATCTTATAAATCACAATGTTTATGATACTCTTCAATCTGGATTTAGGAAAAGACATAGCACCGAGACTGCCCTTGTCCGGGTTTTAAATGATCTCTAATTATGAGAGATCGAAGGCTCATTCTATTCTAGTCGCCTGTGATCTCCTGCAGCATTGCTACTGGACCATGGTGTGCTTTGGAGCACCTGCGGCTGTGTGGACTGACTGGTACAGTTCTACATTGGTTTTGATCCTTCCTCACGGGTCGGAGGCAGGGGTTGTCCCTGGAATTTATTCCTCTAACATCATCTCCCTATCCTGTGAGGTGCCGCAGGGCTCCATTTTGGCACCCATGTTGTTCGCTGTATATATGCTGCCATTGGGAGACATTATTAGGCAATATGATCTGGGTTTTCACTGCTATGCAGATGATACCCAGTTTTATCTGTCCTTCAATCCTGGGCAGGAAGATGCGATCTCTGTGCTTAACAACTGTCTATCTGAAATCAAAGATTGAATGAATACCAGCTGGCTGAAGTTAAACTCGGATAAGACTGAGGTGTTGGCTGTGGACCCTGGTCACCTTGAGGCGGGTTGTAGGGCTGGGACTCCATTGGGCATATGGCTCGATGGTGTCCAACTCTCAACCTCAGACCAGGTACGTAATCTGGGCGTTATTATAGATGATGGCCTGACCCTAAAATCTTAGGTGTCGGCCGTTGTCAAATCTTCATTTTACCATCTTAGAAATATCGCTTGGGTGAAACACCTGGTTCCTCTGGCTGACCTTCCTACCTTGGTCCATGCATTTGTGACCTCTCGCCTTGACTACTGCAGTGCCTTGTACCTAGGGCTTCCAAGGGTTGATATCCACCGCTTGCAGCTGGTGCAGAATGCAGCAGCCAGGCTTTTGACTGGGACATCTAGAAATAATCATATTATGCCTGTGCTGCGTGGACAGCACTGGCTGCCAGTTCAGTGGCGGATCACCTTTAAGGTCGGATTACTGACCTATAAAGCCTTACATGAACAGGGACCGCGGTATCTGCAAGATCTCCTTACTCCCTACTGTCCCTCTCGCTCCTCCGATCCATGACGAGGATTGCTAGAAGATTCCCAGGGTTCATTTAAAGACATCTGGGGCACTTGCATTTTCTTACGCTGCCCCCACCCTATGGAATTCTCTACCTCGACGGAAACGAGGCTGCCTGACCATTGAGAGTTTTAAATCGGAGCTAAAAACCTTTTTGTTTTTAAAAGCATTTAAAGATTGATTTTATTATTAATATTTGTTTATTATTTAATGTAATTGTTGTGCAGCGTTTTGGTTTCTGAAAAGCGCTTATAAATAAATTTTTACTTACTTACTTACTATCCAGTTACCCTGAGTCAGGAATATCCTTGAAGGCATATGCTGGAGTCAGCAGTCTTGGCATCACATGCAGAGAGCAACAGATGCTTTCCAGTATCCCCACCAGCTGAAGCAGCTTTAAGCAATTCAGCATTTGCAGGACTATCAGGCAATGCTTGAATAGCAGAATTCCACAGGTCATTCTGGTAGTTGACCCTTAGGCTGCCGACACAATAAGAACTCTGGACTGATATATCATTCTGTGGCACAGCAAGGGTCAATCATGTAGGCCTGATAGTTTGCATTTCTTAGGTTTAGTGATGCAGAGGCATAAGTTCTTTTACTCATAACATCTATCCTCTTTGATTTTTTGTCAGAAGGCAAAGCACTCATGTGTCTATCGGCTGTAGAGCAATCATGAGCAGCCAAGATAGCCACTGAATCAGTTTCAGGCTATGAAGGATAATAAGGCTTAACAGATGGAGCAGGGTACTGTTTATAAGCCTTTCTGGGAACTGCAGGCAAAGTGCTGTATTAGGTCTATTCCAGGCAGCAAAGGTAGCATCCTTTAATGCAGGATATATTGAGGGCACAACAATGGATGGTGTAGCTGAAACCTCCAATGACTAGATTAAATTTCTTTCATTGGGGTCCATCTCTTCACCTTAAAAGCCCATGACATCCTGAATTTGGCAGAGAAAAGCCTGAAATTAAGGCTCTTCAGGGGAGGACGTGGGAGTATATATCACAGAGTCCTCACTGCATGAGGAAAGGGGGGAGCTGAAAGGTAAACCTCTCCTTATCCTCAAAATCCTCCTCCATATTAAGGAGATCAGGATTATATATTCCACCTCATAGTTATCTGGAATGATGACAGCGGAAATCAATAGAGCCGGCAGCTGCAATGAAGGAATAATCAGTGTGCTTTTAGATCCCATCGATGATGACAGTACTGACGGGGGAGGCCAAGTCAATAGGATATTAGTTCTTGTCTTTAGAAGTGGTGGTAACAAGCATCAGATTAGTTAGTAGAATGATGCCAGCACAATTAGACAGTAAACGATACCTATTAAAGGGTCTGGAACCATGGACATTGAAGATACAAAACCCAATGATGGGGGCTGCATACAGTCTGTAGTAGGTATGTCAGTTCCAGGGCTTGACCCTGACCTTGGCATCTCAATGATGGTCAGAATGGCTGTAGTCATCACCCCCAGAGCAGACAGCAATAAATACCTACCCTCCTCTAACAGACACCACGATGCTTGTGGTGATCACTGGAGGAGGGTGACTTTCAACAAAGTGCCTTTTCTCTTGTCTGAAGTCTTCGACAACTGCAGGCAACAGCAGCAATGAACATCTGTGAGTTTCATTTACAACGGTAGTCAAATGCGAGGGAGAAGCCAGCTTGGAGCCCATGGCCTTGACTTGAGCTTCCATCACCTTTATGGTGATGAAGGTTTCCAGAGCCTTCTTTCGGCATCTCCTTGTGGTCTGGTTAAATCTCTGTCAGATATTGCAGGCCCTTACATTATGGGACATGCACAAACAGCAAACACAAACAATGTTAGTGTTGTCCTTGTAGATGTTGTAACTGCAGGTACAAAACCTAAATCAAGGTTCTTTTTTGAGGCGGTATACAGATACAAAGAAGACAAATTAAGTTAAATTAGAATAAAATTGAAGAATGGAAGGCATTGTTTCTCTGCAGGTCTGACGAGCAGTCAACAGCGGAAGAAAGAACTGAGGAGCAGTAGGCTGCCCACATTATATAGACACCAACACTGCATGTCATCATGGGCAGCCCCTGGCTAGCAAAAGTTTCTGAGTGGTCCTGAGGCCGACAGCCTATAGTTCCAAAGGTGTGACCGAACCGAGGAGATATCCCTGATGAAGAGCAGAACAGACAATGTCAGCCTCCAGGTAGAGTGCTGTTCCACACATCACACCTAGTACCACTGGTTGGAACATTTTCTAATTAGCAAAATAGAAAAAAAAATACTTCCGATATAAGAAGCGATAGCTGACTACTTCTGAAAGCTATTAAGAATTCCTGACACTAGCTTTTTAAAGATAAAATTCAGCTACAGACAACAGCATTACAGTTGGCATAAGCTGAACTCAGTTGCACTACTTACCCCATAAACTGAATTTCCAGGCATTCCACTCTTTTGTTACTCATGGGTCTTGATTCTCGAAACTCCAATTGGGATGCAAGGTGCCCATGTCAAGCAGAAGTGATGCAAGGGGCACCTTGCATCACAACTTGTGGAGTTTGCAATTCTGAAAGGGTGGCTGTGGTACAACAGGAACCCTCTACACCAGACCGGCCATGTGTCAGGCTTACACCAAGGTCAGGGATGCACCAGGGCACTAGGGGGCTTGCGACAGATGCTGGCTGCAACATCCCCTTAAATGGGATTCCGACAACTAGTAGGACCTGCCAGGACTTAGACCACCAACAGGTAGTCTAATGGCCCTTGCACCACCCCTGGAATCTTGGCGGGGTGGGAGAGAACCTGTGCCACTGCCCACCTGTGGTATCCCATGTCCCCACAGCACCAGGACCACTCATACCCAATGGTGCAGTGCTCCCAGGTTCTCCGAATGGTGCCAGACACATGGTGGCTGCCACCCCATGGACAGCACAGACACAGCTGCATCCTGCAACATCCCCTTCAGGGACTTGTTACCACCCCCTCCGGTCCCATCCTAACCTATCTGCCCTGTCTGACCCCATCCCATCCAGTCCCGCCTGACACTGCCAGCCTCTAGGCTGGTCCCCATCACTGGGCACCAATGCTACTCAACCACCCGCAGCTTATGACTACTCTCTCCTGTGCTCCTAGCCTTTGGTGCATGGCAACATTTGCCGCAAGCTGCAGGACCTTGGCACCGGGACCCCACCCATTCATGAATCGGGTGCAGGGTCCCTGGTACACCAGTGATTGGTACAAGCTGCCATTGGCACAGCTTGTGTCAATCTTTGTAAATTGAACCCATTGTATTTAACTGACAACAGGAGCTTTGCCCCTTACAGTTCATCTATAGATGAGTCAGAGTTTGGAAATGAGGTCATAACACCCTAGTTATAACATATAGACTGATACATGGGATGGTGAACATTATTTGAATTTAGTGAACACCCTCAGTGTGGGATGCTGCATAAACCCCGAGAGTGAAGCTCAAGGGGTTTATTCAAGCTTAGAATATGGGCTATAGAAAAGTTGCACTCCAATTGGTTAAAACTCGACACAAGTGGGCCGTTATTTCTTAACACCGTCCTCACTGAAACACATTCTACCTGGCAACACCAACATTCACCTGTTGGGACTCTGCCCACACTGAGCCCACGTTCACTCCACCATGCACACTCGCACAATCACTGCACGACTACACGCCGTAGCCACTTGCCACAGGCAAAGTAAATGACCGCAACAATAGTTAGTTTACATTGGTAACTTAATGCGGACCCAGTAACTATTACCAATACTTTCAATAACGCATTCATGGACTACAGCAGTGTTCTTCCCCCTGACCTTTTTGATGCTGATGACGCCCTGTCCATTTCAGTAAGCTCTCCCCCACCAACCAGTTGCCCTCCCTTCTACTTCAAAGTAGTCTCACTACAGGAAGCCCGTAAATACATCCATAAGGTAATTGGCAACTCTAGACACAGTGGGGACTCCCTTGACCTCAAACCATTGTCCCTCAACAATGAGGACATGTGAGTGCCTCTAGCCAGGATTTTTAACTTCTCACTCAGACTTGCCCAGTTCCACAAAAGATGGAAATCAGCCACAGTTACCCCAGTCCACAAAAGTGGTGACAGGTCTCTTCAAGGCAAGGCAAGATTTCTTTAAAAGATGCCCAATCCCAAAGGATCTGGGCGCCATACAAATATATAAAGACATGTTTCAGAGATATATCAATAAAACACAAAAATAATTATAAAATAAAATAGTTCATATAAACATTAAACAAATAGCAAATTCTCAACATCTATACACAAATCAGTACTTCTAGATTAATAGTAATATGAAAATGCCTGGGCAAATAGGAGGGCCTTGAGGTGGAACTTGAAAACCTCCAAGGTGGGGGCCCCCTTCACCCCAGGGGGAGGGAATTCCACAGGGCAGGGGTGGTGACACTGAAAGCCCTGTCACCAGCCGATTTCAACCTCAACCTGGGAATCACTAGGAGGCCTCCACAGGAGGAGCAGAGGGGGTGAGTTGAGACAGCAGATATGAGAAGGTGTAACAGGTAACCAGGGCCCTGGCTCTTCACATGAACTACCGGCCCATCTCCATACTAGCTTCTCCTTTCAAGGCACTTGAATGCATTATAGCAGACCAGCTTGCTGAATGTCTTGGTAAACATAAGATGCAGTGTGCCCAATAACATGGATTCAGAAAAGGACATAGCACCACCTCTGTCCTTATGGAATTCACCTGTTTTATTCACAGTTCTCTGGACCATGGTCAATTAGTTGGTGCTGCATTTATCGGCTTGACAAAAACGTTTGACACGGTCCATCACCCCCTACTACTGAAACAGCTAATGAATGGCAGGCTTTCCACTGACTCCACTGTCTGGTTTAAAAGCTATCTGGAAAACTACACTCAACAAATCAAAATAGCCAGTGTCCTTTCTGATTCAAAACGTGTTTGCTCTGGTGTCCCACAAGGGTCCATCCTGGGCCCACTTCTAATTAGTCTCATCTTAAACAATTCTACCAAGATTCTGTCCTGAACAACTCCTATTCTACGCAGATGATGCCTTTATTTACATAAGTCACACAAACCCCAGATTCCTTGAAAACCAGCTACAACTTGGATTTGCCTCAGTAGAGAAATGGTTTAGTGATCACAAGTTGATACTAAACTATAAAAAAAGCTAAGTTTATGCTCGTCAGTATGTCCCACGATAAACACAGGCACCATCCTCTGGCTATCTCTAACTGCCTTGGAACTGCTGTTGAACAGGTACAATACTTTAAGTATCTTGGAGTCACCATTGACAGCACTTTATCATATGGGGTGCATATAGATAACATCACCAAAGCAGTAAATATCTGCATTGATCTATTCCAAAGACACAGGCACTCTCTGACCCCCTGAAGCCATAAGGTTGGCAGTACAGAGCTCTATTATTTCTATTATAGACTATGGATTGATCTTCTCTGGATCTGCCACCAATACCACCCTTCGATGCATTTACACTGCTCTTAACAAGGCGTGTCATCTCATTTCAGGAGCCCACCATCTCACTCACATGTGCAACCTCTATGCCCAATCAGGTTGGCTACAGCTTAAAGACTGCATCAAATAGCAAACATGTCTGTTGGCCAAGAAAATAACCTTAGGCCTCCTGCCACCAGGAGTACAAGAGCTTCTAAGGCTCTCTCATAATCCACGCTGCACCCAAGGCTCAGAATTTCTGCTCCTACAGGTCCCTCATTGCGGCATCTCTCAGGGGCAAAGATTGTTCACCTACAGAGCCCCACTCTGGATGAATGTTCTCAACAGTGACATCTCCTTCAAATCTAAACTGGGCCCATTTAAATCCAAGCTTTGGCTACTACTCTTGGCAGTTAGCACCTGTAACTGTTTTCCTTAACCCTCTTTCCCAAACTGCAACCTTAGCACTTGACCAATGGCCATAGCTACTTAGCACTTTTGCTGCCAATCCTTCTCCCCTGCCCCCAACCCCCCTCTTCACCCTCCCCATGCTCCAAATTTTCCTCGCGTCTACCCCACCCACCCCCGCCTCTTCCTTCCCTTTTTATACCCTGTGCCCAGTTTGTCATGACAAGGCCTGTTGGCTGATTTCAATTTACTGTATGCATTTTCCTGTGCCTGAAACTGATTAGCATAATTTTCCTTGTTTAATCACTTTGATTGTCCATTATGATTTTTCTTTTCTCCTTTTTTATACTTATTTTACCATACTTTATTGCTCATTCTGCTCTGTTAATCTGTTGTCTTATCCTACTGACGTGGAACCTTTGTAAAAGAGTTCATTGCTCAAAGGTATTTGTAATCCAAGACTTAAATCAATCTATAAAAAAAATTATATGTTATTAAAATGCTGGCTGTACAAGTACCCTTTCCCTCAAAAGAACAGAATAAGCATGCCTGGGTACTCAAAGGGATCCCCAAAACTGCAGCAAGCTGCAGCAACCAAAATGTCTTACCTCACACACCTCAAAGGTATTTAAAATATGCCCAGAAGGTGTATTCCCCCACGGATTACTAATTAGCCCATAAACACCATTCTGAGAAGAAACTGTGTCTTCAGTTCAATGCTCTACACTCTCTGTTAGCTCCCTGAAAGATGTAGTGTTTAGTTTATCAGCTTTGACTGGGAAATATATTAAATTCCATTTATTCAGATTAAGCCTACATGCCCACAACATATGGAGAAAATACTGTAAAGCCCTGTCTCTAGGGACACTGGGGAGGGTACACATGACTGAGAAACAAAAAAATGGGCAAAAGAAAAGATTTTAATCACGTATTACCTGCCTGTTTTTGACAGCTGCCATGATTTCCACCTGGCTACCTTGTTCTTCCCTTCTTAGATCCCAGTTTTACTTGGCATCATCCAAGCTACCAAAAAATACCCAGAATTGTAATTGGTTCTACTGTAATAGGCACTCCAATGACAGAGATGGTCTGAAGTCTTCATCCTGCCCAAGAAATGACAAACATATTTATTATTGTTTATCTTGGATGCTGTTATAATAGATACATCTTATAATAATAAGAAAGGACATCCTGAACTAACAGGCAAAGATCATCAGTGTAAGCTAAAATTCTGGGAGCTGACATGACTTCCAGAGTATGGGTATGATACCAACTGCCTGAATCATTTTCCACAGAATGGGATCAATTCCCAATATATAGAGTATGGGACTCAGTAGGCAACCCTGCCTGACCCCTCCTTAATTATCAGAAGTCCTTTCCCCAACCACCCATTTACAGTTGGATAAACAGTAACAAGCCTTGTTTCAGGAAATAAAGAGCGGGGGGAGGCCATATTTCTGCATAACATAAAACAAATAAAAATGTGACCACCAATTTTCATAAGGATTTTAAAGTCAACATTCATGAGATGTATCTGTCTCCAGTTCTGAAGATCCTGTCTGTCTCCTTTTTTAAATAAAAAAAGCGTAACAGCAGTTTTCATATTCTGTGAAAAAGCATTGGCCTGCAAACAAGAATTAAAGACTTCAGCCAGGACATTACAAATGTGGGGCTGCACAGCTTTCTATAACTCTACTGTGATGCCATCCATCCTAGGGGCCCAACCTGACCGCAAGGATTGTATTGCTGATGAAATCTCCTCTGAGGAGATATGTCATACCAGCTTTTTCCCCCAATAAGTCAGCTACCTCGGGGCAGAGTAAACCATCCTAGCAATCACAGCTGACATTGTCCGTTCCTGTGTCACATGTAAAGCAGTAGCTACACAATGATTTACCTCCTGCATAAATGTCTGCACCAGTGTGGAGAACCTTCCTAACAGATGTTTTTAGTGGAGACATAACTCTGAGCTGGGCCTACTCGGTGCAGTCCTCAAAGTGTGAACTACAAGGCTGTTGACCCTGCGTGCCATACCTCTGTTCTGCGAGGAGTGATGTAGCCCTATCACATTGCACAGCTTTCATGCTTACTTTAAACTGAGACATGTGAGTGTTCAAATATACCCCATGTTCGTGAGTGTATAACAGTACTTACATAACTGATATCTAAGCGAAAGGTATTTGTGACACCTTGTCTAGTTAGCTCCTTGCCCATTAATCAAAAAAAATTAGATCAGCTTTGGTGTCCTCCCACCTGGGCAAAGTCAAATCAAACATGCAGTGCAGACTATTACTAATCTTCCAAAGACCTGTGCCTCTTGCCACTGACCTCCTTTTTCCACCTTGCAACCTATCAGGGAATGGTCCAAGGTTTCTGCTGGTATTACCACAGCTGAAATCACTGGGAGAGATTGTGAAACAAAACACATAATCTAGATGAGAGGCTGAAGTGCCCTTAGGAAAGGTCTCTCCCCCTTATCAGTATTAATGTGTTGGTATGCATCTACCCAACCTGCTATGGATATCATGGAGGATACAAATTGGACATCACAGTAAGGTTTATTCTACAGAGGTTTCCTAGTGTGTGAGATTGAGACATTAAATCCCCCCCCATAAAGACCCTACTGGACTTACACAAGACATCGATTCTTTTAGTTTTAGACTGAGGAGGGGCATAAGCATTAATTAGCCAAAATTGTTGGTCTAAAATAGTAGTGTTTAGAATTAACAGCTGCCAAGGGACCATGTCATATAGTCTGGAATTGGAAAGGTCAGCATGTTTGAAGCATATAGCTAATACTGAATAAAGGACTTCCCCCAAAGACCAAAAGGTGGACCCCCTCCCTCCATAATCTCTGAGACTGCTGTATATCTGCTAAAGATTTTAATCTGGTGGCCTGTTGGGGAAACAAAACAGAATACTATTAGCACTGTAAGAAGGGAAAGGTAATTAGTCTCCTTTTGTGGTTCTTGATACTACTGGTGTTCAAGAAAGCAAATGCCAACAAAACAAATGTCCATCATAGCAGGAAACACGAACAGAAGGCCAGCAACAATCATCAACATGTCAGCAGTTTACTGGAGCATGTTCTCTGTCAATTAATCAGACCATCCCATTTTCTTTGCAGACAGTGGTTTAGGGTCTGGATCATCATTCTCTGATGAAGGAGTTTTTTGGGAAGATGCTATGGAAAAGGCACGTGAGTCATCTTCCCCCCCTGCCATCATCCGAATCCCCTCAATTCCTTTTTTTTACGGAGAAATTCATACTTGTTTTGCAACTTGATGGTATCTCTCATAAGCACTTTGGCCTTGGGCTGTGCAGTTTTCTGATTTTGCTTCTGCAAAGCTATGGACCTGCTTTTCTCAGGAGTGGGCATCTCTGTCATCATGATTTCACCAACTGTTGAAACAAAACCAATAGCCCTGTGCTATTGTAGGTGCCGGCAGTGCAACTAAGGGTTTAGCCAGAACCCACCTCGAGACAACCAGCTAAGCAGAACTGGTGCACTCACACAAGGAGAGAAAATGAAAAATAAATTCACAAAATGGATAAATCCAAGCTCCAAAGTTTAATGTGATAGCCACAAAATCATAGCCGGACAATACCCCAGCATGTCAGTCGTAAGACCTTCCTAAGGGGGCAGGGTTGCTAGTGACTGACAAACATAAATACAATAGTGCTAGTGACATCAGTACTACATCATTCATTTTCAAATACACCTTCACCAATAGTGACTTCAAGCTTTAAAGAAACATTTATTATTAAGTACTCAAGTTGAAAATACAACCAATCATATAAAACCCCAGAATTACAGACAAGGGAGAACAGACTTTTAAATTGTGTCTATTTCTCTATAACTAGTGTAACCCCTCCCTTCCTCACCCATCTAAGGGCATACTTTAAAAACATCATAGATGGTCCAGGCAGGAAGAAAGGAGCACTTCCAAAGTGCTAACATACGAGACATTGCATATACTCAGGGCCCCTAGTGCTCTGTGGCAGCATATTCTGATTTCTACGGCAGGGCTTCTAGACTTCTGCAGCAACGTTTTCTGATTTCTGAGGCATGATTTATTCATTTCTATGGCAGAATGCAGTCCTACCATTGGCTAAAATAGCATGTGATGTCACTGATGACATCACTTGCCAAGCATAGAGGAGGGGTTTCTGGATAAACAAGATGGGTACGGGAGCCTGGTATTATGGAAAAACTGTATATTTGAATGGAAATTCACCAAAAACAATGACTTCTGTGGCACTACATGAATTCTGCGGCATGATGTAAATTCTGTGGAAAATTCTGCAACCACAGAATTGCAGAATTCCATGGGCTTTGCATATACTGCACCAGGTAAAATTTATGGTCCTTACCTGCTGCTGTCTTCAAGATGCTGGATTACCTCCTCATTCTCAGCAATGGATCCACCCCTCAAACCAACCAACTAGATCTGGACCTCCCTCTTCTCCCTTGGAGGTCCCACGGAGCCCCTGCAGCCTCAAGAGGCTCGATGCATTCCCCTTGAATATAACTTGAGAAAGGGTCACGAGTTAGACCCAAAGCACCGGGGATAGTAGCTGCGGGCTCCTCTGCATTTATGCACTAACATTTGCCTGACTTATTTATTGCTGTCACCGGTTGCTGCTCTTTTTTGTGTGTGTTTTTCTGACAAATTAATCATACTGCAAATTGGAAGGGGAAGAAAAAAATTTCATTTCATTAGATCCCCCCCTTCACAATCAAATAAAGTGCAAACCATTCTTTACCCCCAACTGACTTTATTTCCACCTGCATGGCAAATGATTCCAGTTATACAGGGGTCACCATTTCTTCATAGGAAATAATTAATCAGCTCCATGGGGCTACAACTTCATACACAATGGCTGGACATATCAAACAGCAGAACCATCATTTCAGCAGACACCAGAAGGATTCTCATCTCCTACCCTTCCTCTCTCAGGTGAGCTACCCAAGACCCTGGAACCCAGATCCCTGCACTCTTCTGGCCTATAAGGATCTGGTAAGCCAAGCCTTCCTCTTACTTTTACCTACGGGTCCCTTTTCCTCTATGGCACTAGTCATTCCCCCTTTCTCTGGTGTGGGAAAGTGACCTGCCTCCCCCACCTGGACCTCTGTGCAAAATGGCCTACACCACAGGGCATCCAGTATTTTTTTTTAGATGACCCAGGCCCTGACCCTCCTTCTGAACTGCTAGCTCTGATGATGCTGAGGCCACTGCTACCCTACTTACTTGCCTCCACCTCAGTCCTCCATGGCCCCCAATTCACTCTGTGGTTGTTCCGCTGTCACTACCGCCTTCCTACAGCAAGTCCCTGCCAGGCCCACATCCCTTACAAAGAGTTCCTGAGCTTGAGTTAAGCACAAGCATGGGGACCACACTCCAAGGACTATGAATTCTTTGATCTGTGATCCACCCAGACTTCGTGGATCGGTGCTCCAGGACCTGTCCCTCCAACAAGGCCCCTTAAATGGGTGAAAGGCTCCCAGGCTTCCTCGACCCCAGGCCGCCCTCCACACTGGGTACTG
Source organism: Neoceratodus forsteri (assembly GCA_016271365.2). Classification (NCBI taxonomy): domain Eukaryota; kingdom Metazoa; phylum Chordata; order Ceratodontiformes; family Ceratodontidae; genus Neoceratodus; species Neoceratodus forsteri. The sequence continues at coordinate 1,274,061,973 of CM057453.1, forward strand.
AGGGAAACCCCTGCCACTGGTTCCCCATCTGAGAGGGCCCTGCCACAGCCCTCCCAGTTGTGGTCACCTAGGTAAAAAACAACAGGCTTCCTAAGGGCTCCTACATCTCTTTTTGGGCTTGCTAAAGCCTCCCTAATGCCCCAGCCCCCCATAACACAGAAATTGGCTAACTGTATCCCCACTGGAGCTCCATACCCCCCACTCCTCATGGACCGTGGCACATGAACCATCTTGACTGCACTCTACTTGTGGGATTTCAGCACTGGCCCGCCTGGACCACTGAGCTCCCTCATTTTCCCACCTATCCTGGTCCTGGTTCTACTCTCTAGCCCCCCTCTCCAGCCCCAGGCCTAATGCCCTGGCTGGAAAAGGCCACATACTTCCTGTCAGCTCCCTTATATACCCTATTTCTGCCCTCTTCTGCCACCTTGAGGCATCTAGAGCAGTAACCCCCGAGAGCACTAAACCCATTTCCTAATTTCCTAGCTCGGGGGGGGGTAGGAGAGGGAAAGGGATGCCTAAACATGGAAATATAAGTCCGGCTTTTGCAGGGGGCTTACACTAGCAAAAACTACTAAGAGAGAGTCCAGATATGCCAAGTGGCTGATGCTGGCTGAAGGTAATGATCTAGCCACAAAGGTTAAGGTGATCAAGGTTAAGGTGTGTGAGTTCACCGCTTCCACTTAGCAGGACTTTTCACCAACTGTTGCTTGTGGATCAGCAGGTATGCTGTGGTGATTTAACATAGCCATCTCCTGTTCTGCCATAGTTGGAGCGAGTAATTCCAGTTGAATGGTTTTATGCTGGGATTTGTCCATGCCAGGGTCCAGAGTCAGACTTGGTGTGGAAGCCTCTGGCTGCACTGTCGCAGAGCACTGGTGAGAGGTAAAAGACCCATGCTGCTAGTGCTTTGTGGAGATTCCCATGATGGGCCTTCAAAAGGAAACACAGACAGGAGGTTCTGTTTCTGTATTTGTGACAACAGATCCTTCTGATCCAGCTGTTCATGCCCATTATGGGCAGCCCTTGAACAGGTTTTGAAGGAATGACCTTATTCTGAGCAAAGACTGTACCTCAAGCCATTCTCCCAATTCTGGCTTGCATGACTGAAACAATAACAAAGGCCACATCTAAGGTCATCATAGGCACTACTAAGGTGTGAAGGGAAGCCACATTTATAAGAGGCCTTTGGCTGACCTGGATAGAAAAGTATTCACTGATCCTGACTGTGCAAACAATCCCCAAAGGTGACAACTATTCTGTGGGATCCTTCCCATGTTGCAAGGTTGCCAGGGGTTCCCCTTGAGTGGAAGCCCCTCAGGGTTTCCACACCTGCTCAGTGTGGAACTCCCAGAATTAACAACTACCTACCCTAAATGCTCCCAGACCCCTTCTCTAGTATCTTTAATGCTGTCTTGGGCCTGTCCCTGGAGGCTACCAGGTGACTGGGCATCAAGATGAATGGATCTCAAAGGTTGGATTCATTGACAGAAGTGATGTGTAAGGTACTTGATCCCCTGAGCACCCCTGCAAGAAGACCACTTTCAGATGAGATGTTTAACCAAGGTCCCGACTGCCTGTTCTGGTGGTTGTTCAGGTGGCAGTAAAGATCCAGTAGCACTTCTCAAAAAGAGTACAGGAATTTACCTGGTGTCCTGGCAAAATTTCCACCATCCTCTACAAATACTACCACAGGTCAATCATTTCAATATGCCAATTTGCATCTGTATCTCCCCTCCCCAGGACGAGGCTGAAAATAGGCGTAATTGCCTAGCCCTCATTTCCCAATCAACAAAAACTAAATAAATAAGACAAGACAGGTGACCTAGTGGACACCTTGGCACACACACCCCACCCTGCTCTGTCACTAAGCACTGCGAACTGGACTCACTAATTCAGAGTCACTACCAATGAGCAGACTCTGGGTCTGCCATTCTGGTAACCAACTCCTCAACCCCTAATCACAGGAAAAGTTGCTACATGAAAGACCCATTCACCAAATGCTTTAAAGTCAAACATTTTATTGAAACGAGATACCAAAAAGATGTAACAGAACTGTAGATCTACCCAGGTTTCAAGGATACATCTTGTTAAGGTGGAGAGTTACTGCTGGATTAGGTCTATGCATTCAAAGTTTTTTTAAATACTTTTTTGCTCCTGCATTTGGAAGCATGCTTCCTTACAAAAGCTTAGTCTGGTAAATCACAGTCATTTAGCTTGCCCACAAGGTTTCAAAGATTACAACCATGGCTCCTGTACACTCTGTTAGCAGAAGACACCTCTCCCATAGTGCATCTTTCATCATCAGATTCTTGACTGGAAATCTCCCAGACTACCTCGGCTCCCTCTTTGCCCTTTACCCTCTCTCCTTCTACTCCCTGAGGCACGCATCCCGCACTGCACTTCAACCTCATTCACACCTTGGACCGGACAGATTGCTCCTAGCATCTCCCTCATCTCTGGAACTTGCTCCCCTTTCGCTACAGTCCTACATCTCAAATTATGCATGCTTGCCTCTTTGTGTGTGTGTGTGCTAATGAGCCTTCCATGCCACTGTAACTAGGATGTCTGATCACTGTGATTTTGTACATAATGCAGCAATACTGCATATCTTTGAATAGTATCTGCCCAGAAATAATAGACGCCCATTCGAATAATAGCTGCACTTGAACAGAACCACTTAAAGGAAACACACCCTGTTTCACAGGCCATGACTATTGTTTGAGGATCTGTAGAAGCAAGTAGCTAGTGGTGAACAGCTGAGTGATGCCAGGTACTGGGGGGGTATAACTAAGAGAGAGGATGACACTGTAACTTACTGACAGTGAGACACATTGTAATGAAATTAGTTTAATGAAGAACAGTCACGAAGTGTGAGACTGATCCCAGTTCACACTTTGAGTGCAAAAACTTCTTTTTTGCTTACTGTTTACTGCAGTATAATAGACAGTATCAGACTGATTCTGCTCTCATCCAAGCTGACATTTGTTGTAACCAGAAATCCCCAAATCCCCCTGTACCTGACAACAGAGGAGGGCTGCAGCAGTGAAAGATTCAATAACCTGCAGTGCATGTTGGAGATTGTATAATCTTAGATTAGATGTTTGCCGGGCACCCTGTTCTCCGAGGGCTAAAGTCAATCCTCTGTGATGGCACGTAGACTCAGGATGACAGCAGGACAGTAAAGAAATGAACAAAGCTTACAAAAACTCTAACATGTGCTGCAAACCATTAAATCTCCCACTGCTGCAGCCCTGCTCCAATGTCAGCTGCAAGGGATTCTGGGATTTCTGGTCACAGCAAATTTCAGGTTTAGAATCAGTCTGATACAATCTATTATACCGCAGTAAGTACTCTCCTGTTACAGTGTCATCCTTCCTCTTAGCTGTACTCCCCAGTACCTATGGAATCACTTCACTGTTCTTCTGGTACTCACCCCAGCTGGCCCTCCCCTTGAAAATGTCACATCTTTTAAATATCTAGGAGTTACACTTGACCCCTTCCTCTCTTTCTCTGAACATGTCAGCCTTACCATACGGAGAATTCACCAAACGTTGGGCGCTGCTTACCAACACAAGCATTACCTGTCTGCTGAAGCACGTCTTGCCATAGCACATGGTAACCTACTACCCCTCCTTGACTACTGCTCCCCATCTACTCACACCTATCCTCTACCCATTCTCACGTCTAAGCACAACGTACAACTCTATATGCTGATTTACCCTTTTAGCTCCTTTCTGCTCCCATCACTGCTCCCCCTATCAGACCCTGGGGTGGCTCCCACTATAAGGTGACTTTGACTATGCTATAAGCTGCCTGGTAGACAACTCACTCTGAAACCAGCACCTGTCACCCTACTCACCCTTTCTGACAGATAGAGTGGTCCCAAGGGCGCTTAGGACTTCCTCAATCCCCCTGCTAGAAGTACCCCGCACCACCAATACTATGGGTAATCAAGCCTTCTCGATCACAGCTCCTTCACTATGGAACAAGCTCCCCCTTGTCCGTTCATGCATCTGCAACCAACCATGCTTTTAAACATAACCTGAAAACTTGGCTCCTTATGGCCGCAAACTGCAGCTGCTCAGTGTAAGGATGCTAGAGATAAATCCCAAATGCTCTTCCTTGAATTAGCAGCACTTACTTCCCCACTTTGTCTTCCCCTCCATTTCCACACCTCTATCCTCCTTTACAAACCCCAAGACTCCCCTAAACTTTTCTGTCCCCTCTCCCTCTGACCCTTAACACCCTCTGCCTCCCCCCATCTCCTCTGCCTTAAATCCAAGATCATACTATGAATGTTTTTGATCTGTTAGAACCTGCACAGTTTATTGATGCACCAGTTGTATGGAACCATTGAAACTGCATACTGTTATTGTTTGTAACCTATACCATCTGCTTGTTTCTTATCGCTTGTTTATGCTCATGTACTTACTGACCTTGTCAACCTAGTTTTACCCACTGTATACCTTATCCTGCTGCCTAGAGCGGGATGCGTCATTGTATTGTATTCTTGTATGTACCATTTGTATCTGTTGCTGCTTTTGCCACCATGTGGCCTGGGTCATGACTGAAAACGGTGCTCTGGATCAGTGCATTTACCTGGTTACCAAAGACATAAATAAAAAAAAAGGAAAAAATGTTTTTGCACTCAAAGTGCAAACTGGAACTAACTCCACATTTGGGTGTGGGGCATTTAATGCTGACTGCCTTTAAAGATCTTTGTTTTAATTAAAAACATAGAGTAATTTACCTAACTGCCTTTTTCTTCACTTGAATTAATGAAAAAGTTCCACTTGAGTTCGTCCCCACTGTCGGTTTCCCTGTAACACTGATCAGATCCCTTGTTCAGCTTTATGTCATACAGAATCATTTTAACAGCCCCATTTATTCAAGCTTTGGCAGCTGTTTGCGCCACTCTTTTTATCGGTATGCAGCACATTTGCTACCAGATGATTGCCTTCCACTTCAGCCCTCTATCTTGTGATGAGTTCAAATGTGAGGCTACAGGCTTCACATTTGGACACCGCTGAGTGTGACTGTGAAACAGGGTGTACCAACATGCATGGCACCTACCTATCTGCACTTGCTTTACTGATTCCCGATTACACTTTCAGTCAGTTGGGGCTTATTCAGTTTATAGCCTTCCTCAACTAATAGCTGCCGTTGATTATAAGCCAAGGCTAAACACAGAAAACCATAATTATGAGCCATGCCTTATAATCCAGGATATACAGCATTCTCCTGCTTACTGGGGGCAACAGGACCAGGAAGGAGAATAGAGAGATGACAGGGAGGATAAGTACCCTGGAGGAACAGTAGGTTCCGGGGAGTACAGGAAACTTGGGCAGACTGGAAGGACCTCTGGTCTTTTTCTGCTGTCATTGTCTGTATTTCTATGTTTTCTCACTCACTTGGCTGGTACTTGTCATATACTCCAGCCTGTTGCACATTATGGTTTGTGTACTGAATGACTGCTTTGTTCCCAGATGCCCATTCGTTCCTTATTAGTTCATTTATCCTTTTATTGCAATGAACAGGAGAGCTCAAGGGTTGAAGGCCATACAATTGAACATAATACAGTAAAAAGTAGAGAAAAACCCACGTTGGAGATCATACAAGTGTGTCATGCAAAAAAAAAAAATAGCTCATATGATTATATGCTTTATACACAAAGGAATTTATAGGCCATGCACAAGAATTTCAGATCAGGCCAGCACTGCAAAGCTTATTGGACTAACACAATTCATTAACAGTGTAGAGTTATAAGATTATGGAAGCTCACATTTAGTTTAGTATGTGTGTTACAGTATGCATCTGAAAATAGGCTTTGGCCAGAATATGCTATTTTCCTGTATAAAAATACATTTTAATACTACTACATTATAACAAATTAGTCATTGAAACTACTTTTCTAAAGTGTTGGAAACTTGAATATTATTACAGTAGGAAGATGGAAGAATGCATAGATAATTGCTGGGTAGTGAGACCTTTCAAAACAGGCACAGTAGCTTATTGATGACCACAGAACAAAAAGATTGTAAAGAAAACAGTTGAAGCACTGCTAATTCACAGTTTTTTTTTTTTGTAATCTAAATTCTTTTACAGCCCACAGTATGAAACTCTGATTAAACCACCTGGTTCTGCCTTTGTCATAGAGTCATGGAATCTGATTGCAGGAGCCTGATGGCCTGTCAAGTCTGCCCATAGTTGTTACTGCCTTATACTTCGGCCTAGTGCCATAGTGGATTATTCACCCCACCCCTCTTTTCACGTACCCTCCTTTCCTAGTTCCACCAAGTGGGATTATGAGTCCCTTGGCCCTGTCCCACCCATGTTTGAACCCATTAATGGTCCTTGCATCTATAGCCCGTACTGGAAATTTGTTCCAAGGCTCCTTCACCCTTTCAGAGAAGAAAACCTTCCTCATATCCTTCTTGAATGTACCCCCACCAACCTCCAAGCATGCTCCCTTATCACAACATCTCTACTTCTAACAAACAGGTTCTCACAATTTATCGTATGTATACCCCTTAGCAGTGTTGGGTACTAATATGTTACAATTAATGTGTTACTGTAATTAAATTACATTCCAGTGTAATGCACAGTAGTTACTGATTACTTACAAGAAAATGTAATATTGTGTAGTTACTTGTAAGAGTTTCTTATAAATAACACGTTACTGTAATAAAGTGTACAGTAGAGCATTGTTCTGCATAGAATTCCATCCCTTTAAAAATGCTGTTTTAAGACAGTTCAAAGGTTATGGAATGTGATTGTACCCTTCTGTGGTACAATAGCATTCTGAAATCTCCAGAGAATTTACAAGTCGTTTCTGTTCTGAAAGCTAACTATAGTGTGCACATTTCACAATATAATATACACTATGAAAAATACTTGATGAGCAACTTTATGCCTAACTAGTGTGTTCTGCCACCTCGGGGTTCTGATTCCCATGGACCACTCGAACTTCGCTCTCAACGTCAGAGGGAATCAGAACCTCTCTGTGTCAGAACACACTGGTTGTGCATAGTTGCCCATTCAGTATTCTCTACATGCCCTACTATATATTATATTACTTTTTCCCCAATGCCAGGCTCACGTCATGTCACATGTGCATGTGGGGGATGGTGGTGGGAAAGTAGGTTTCACTACAGCTTGTCAGTGTTGTGGGAGAGGTCAAAGATACGAATCTGAACCTGGAGGATGAAGCCACCTGGCCTAGGCTGTGTTGGTGTGATGGGGGGCACAGAGCTGTGAACCTGAAGGCCTCTGTGATGTTGTGTGGAGGAGGGGAATTGTGAACGTGGAGGACTGTGTTGTTGGGCAGTGCAACGATGTGAACCTGGAACCAGAGTGGAGGCCTGTAATGTTGTTGGGGGACAAGGCTAAGAAGCTGGAGCTAGAACAGAGTCCTGAGTTGTTTGGGGGTGTGAACGTGAGGCCTGTGCTGTTGGGAGGAGGACAAAGCAGTGAACCTAGAGCTGCAGCAGAGGCCAGTGTTGTTGGGGGACAAAACTGTAAACCTGGAGCCAGAGAGGAGACCTGTGTTGTTTGGGGGAGGACAACACTGTGAACTTGGAGCTCAGTGATGTTGGGGACAAAGTAGTGAACTTAGAGGCCAGTGTTGTTTGGGGTGCAAAGCTGTGAAACTGGAGGGATGTGTTATTTGGGGAACAGTAAACCTGGAGGCCTGTGTTTGAGGGGCAAGCTGTGAACCTGAAGCCAGAGCAGAGGCCTGTGTTGTAAGGAGGGGCAAACTGTGAACAGGGAGCCAGAGCAGAAGCGATATTGTTGGGGAGCAAAGCTGTGAACCTGGAGCCAGAGCGGAGGCCTGTGTTGTAAGGGAGGGGCTAAACTGTGAACCTGGAGCAAGAGTAGAAGCTTGTATTGTTGGGGGGGCAGAAAAGCTGTGAACCTGGAGCCAGAGTGGAGGTCTGTGTTAGGGAGGGGCAAAACTGTGAACCTGGAGCCAGACCAGAAGCATATATTGTTAGGGGGGCAAAGCTGTGAACCTTGAGCCAGAGAGAGGAGGCCTGTGTTGTTAGGGAGGGGCAAAACTGTGAACCTGGAGCCAGAGCAAAAGCATGTATTGTTGGGGAGGCAAAGCTGTGAACCTGGAGGCCTGTGTTGTGGGGGGGGTGAACAAAGCAGTCAACTTGAAGGCCTGTTTTGTTGGCAAGGGTCAAAGCTGTGAACCTGGCGAGACCAGATAGGGATGGGGGACAGCAGAAGAGAGCCAGACATCACTCCGTCTTCACTGCTGCATTTGCAGTTGGCCAAATGTAAAGCTGCTGCTTGTTCTCACACCTGCTCTGCTGTCTGCTAACGCTACCTCACCTGTCATCTTCTGCCATTTACTGAATACTGATGAACTGGGTGGGGGGCTTTTGGCGCCTTCTGAGCTGAGTTGTGAGCAGGAGCTTGGGTCCCACAGCATGTCTGTGTGGGGTCCCACTGTGTGTTCCAGCTTGATTCATAACAGCTGTCTGTTAACACTGTGTCTGGGTGTAGCACATTTGTGCTGTGCCACAGTGGGGGGGGGGCAGGTGCAGCAGTCTGTGCCTGAGCTGCAGCCTGTGACTGAAGGAATGAGTGGTCTCTGCCTAGGACCAGAAGCTGCTCCTCACACCATGTTTATTTAGTTTTTGTTTTTTTGTTTTTTTTATGTTTGCTTGGATGCATGTGCAAGAAACATGTTGTGACAGCTTGCTGGAGAAGTAGGTCGTGGAAGTGCAGTCGGGTTGTGGCCAGTGCCGGCGCTGCTTTTGGGGGCTTGTGTCTGTGGCACCACTAAATGAACATGCTGTCTATGACAGCAGCTCAGAAGCATGCCACCAACTTGAAACAATTTCACCGCTGAAATGAGGGAACACCCCCTAATTGCAGGGCATGCCTTGCCTGGTGTGACATTTCAATAAACAAGGTGGCTGTCGCCTTCCACCTCTCACAGACCCAGAAAAGCCAACGTGTGTGTGCCCAATCCCCCTGTTGACATGGCCCCTCCCCAGTTCATTTGCCAAAGGGGAGCCCAATCCCCGTTGGCATAATGTCCCCCCATAATTTGTCTGACGAGGGGGGTGCCCAGTCCCCCTCGGCATCATGCCCCCCCAACCACAGACCCTTTTTCTTTGCTGACAGCATGCCCAATCTCCATCAGCTCCAGTCTCCCTCCCCAAAAATACAGGTGGCATGCTGGGAGCCCACCCCAGCATGTCAAATGTACCTAAGAAAACTTTCCGCAAAGATTTTTTTAAACCTGTAAACAAGAAAATGGTCTCTCGTTGTCTGAGGTGCCCCTCCCCAACCCCACGCCCACCCTCTGCGTACCCACCTCCCCATACCATCCCCTCATCCCATACTTACCTCCAGAGACTGACGCGACAATCTTCGGTGGAGCGGGAACACATCTGCACTCTTCAAAGTCGACCGCGAACTGAAGAAATGCCGGTAAGCTGTATAATGGCATAAATGGGGGGGTTCAACTTAGGTGGCTATCACAGCCATTTTTGTGACTTTTAGCACCAAATTTTCAACATGGGGTTCTTGGGACCCACCTCATGAATGAGTCATTGTCATGTCGTTATTCAGTCCTGAAAGGTGATTTCGTGGTCACTGCACAGAATCACCTTCTGGGACTGAGTAATGAAAAGACAGTGTCACTGTTCATGAGGTGGGCTCCCAAAAAGCCTATGTTGCAAATATAGTGAAAAAATTCCCAAAAACGACTGTGTTACAAGCATGTGTTGTGCAGCTCCCACGTATGCTCATAACTTTGAGAATTTGTAATAATTTCACTCCAGATTTTCAGCATTGCCATTTTTCCACACCTCCTTATGAGCAGTACAAGTGTCATTTTTCACATCTGGCACAAAATGCATTTTTGCACATGTGACGCACAGTGGCACGGTCATTGTGCAAAATCAATGTTCGGGACAGATTAAGAAAATCATAGTGACAGTGTTCATAAGGAGAGGTCCCAAAAAGCCCATGTTGAAAATTTAGTGAAAAAATTCCTGAAAATGACTGCGTTACCAGTGTGCATTGTGCAGTTTCTATGCACACTTGTAACTTTGTCACTTTTTTATATTTTTACTTCAGATTTTCAATATTGTCATTTTTGCACAATGCCTGATGAACAGTAAAGCTGTAATTTTTCACATCCTGCCCGGAAAATGTTTTCGCACCTGTGGCACACAATGGGTGTGGTCGCTGTGTGAAATCAACATTTGGGACAGATAAAAAAAAATCACAGTGCCACCGTTCATGAGCAGAGGTTCCAATGCGCTTATGTTGAAAATCTGGTGTAAAAAATCCCCAAAATAATTGCATTACAGGTGTGCATTGCGCAGTTTCTATGCACACTCGTGACTTCACCAATTTTGTTATATTTTCACTCCAGATTTTCAACATTACCATTTTTTTACACCTCCTCATGAACAGTACAGCTGTCATTTTTCACGTCCTATTCAAAATGTGTTTGCGCACCTGTGGCACTAAATGGCACAGTCACTGTGCAAAATCACCTTTCCGCTAACGAACTGATAGTGTCACTGTTCATGCAGTGGGGTCAAAAAAGCCCATGTTGAAAACTTTGAGTGAAAATACCAAGAAACACCCAGGGTATTAGGGTTTCTGACCATAACATCCTACCCTGTAGGGACTGACAGGTGTCAGGGTGTGACTTGGGATTGTCTACAGTAATGCTCATGCCATTCCACTCCCACCCCCATCCAGCAGCCAGTGACAGGCATCGAGGTGTGCCTTGGACTCTTGGACCCAAAGTTCACCTCATTCTCCTATACTGCACCCATTTCAGTGTATTTCCCTATGGAATGGGGGTGAGTATAAAGCCCAAATACCCCAAGGCACATCTCAACACTTGTCTGTGTCTGCAGGGTAGGGGGAGGTGAAATGGCATGAGCGTTATGGGTGACGACCCAAAGACACACCCCAGTGCCTGTCCATCTCTGCAGGGTGGGGGTGGGGTTGGAATCACTTCAATACTTCACTGCCATTCCTATCCTGCATCTGTCTAACTCCTGCACTTCCAACACTGATGCCAGCAAGCAAACATTCAGCATTGACAAATGCTTGTTTTAAGTACTGGAGTCTGGACCTGGTGCATTCCATGTTGCATGATGTGTGAAGCTGATGGTGACAGGAACTGGATTCAAGGGACTGGACATCTGGACCAAGCATTCAACAGGCACAGAACAACAGGAGAGACAGAGAGAGAGAGAGAGAGAGAGAGAGAGAGAGAGAGAGAGGTGGGTGAGGCAGGGTCAAATATCAAGTTTTAATGACTGTTTATCACCTCCAACTAGTCATGATATTTTTTTTCAATGTTGGTGACCCTGATATGGTTTGCCATGATGACAGTGCCAGTGAATTGCTTTTCTTAGTTGAACTTGTTCCCTACTATTGGCATACTATTAAAATTAATGTTTTTTTTTCTACACAGCCTAGTTTTTTTATCTGCTTGGTGATTTGTCACTTGATGGCCCTTCCCCCTGCCTGGCTACTGTACCAGATTGCTAAGCAATGGGCTGTCACACACTTCTTTATTTATTTATTTTATTTATTTAGACAGCAGTTTGGAAAACTTTTGAGCCATAGGCTCATTTACAAAGGTACCTTGGCACAGTAAGACAAATGAAAATACACAGTATAGCAGTACAACACATAAGCATAACAGTAAATTAAGACATAGATACAAACAAGCTGGTACAGGTAGGATGGATGCAAACAATACCAGAGTTATGTTGTCCTTAGCAGCTTAGTAATAAGCTTTGTCATAAGTATTGAGTACAGCTTTGACTAGTGGCAATTACAGCTTTGGGTGTTAACAAAGTGGTTCCGTAAGGACGTTTTGAAGCACGATATAGTTGGAGCTTCCGAGATGGAGGGGGGGCAGTGTGTTGGAGGGGGGAAGTGTGTTCCCAGTTCACTTACTAGCTCCAAGATCCCCAATGCAGATTCCACCCAGAATGGCACTGATGGTGGTGGTGGACAGAGGGTCTCTCCCACAAGGACCCCCCGTGACCCTCCCCTAGAACACTAGGAAGTGGAGCTCTTGTGGTGGTCTGCCACCAGGGTTGTTTCCTACCCTGTACTGTGTGCCTTCTCCTGTTTCTTTCTTTCCCTAATGGACACCATGGAATGGGCAGTGTCTCTGTGGTGTAACTGTGTTAGATGGCCATGGGGTACAGCAGACTTGACTGTTTTGTCATCCTGACCACTGTTGAACATCTCTTCTGCTTTTGTTTTACGTTTAGTCAAATGTTGTTATACTAACAGTTACAATAGAATAGAAATTTTGCTCTGGTGGAGTGTGTTGAATGGAGTCTGCTTGCACAAGCATTTGTTGTTGTGCTTTTACAGGAACTGTTTTCATACCACTGACAGACAGACAGAGACAGAGACATCAGGAAGAGGGAGTCGTTAGACTTAAGCCAATAAAAACAAGCATTTTTCAATGCCGAATGTTCATGGTGTGCACTGGTGCCATTTTTTTCTGGGGGGGGTTACGAACTGGCTTTGGCAAATTTCAACATGGGTTCATAACTTCATTGTTTTTTAATATTTTTACACCACATTTTCAACATAGCCAGGAACAAGGAAATTCCTGGGCTTCTGGGGAGACAACAGCACGCCAGCCCCATGCCCACTGTCTAACCCCACCTACCCAGGTCCTGATATCCTCCAATCTGCACCAGACCACCAAACTTGATTGAAGGAGTGCCCAAGGTAAGAGGAGGGCAGCCCCACTCTGGGGGGCATAAGCCAGGGGGACAACAGTGGAATAGGGTGCTAGGTTGGGGTTCCGGAGGGAACTAGGGTAAGAGGGGTCTCAGACTGGGAGGAATAAGCTGATGATACCTGAGGGATGCCCCAGGAATGGCGACCGGAGGGGGGGTAAGAAACACCCTTAAAACAAGCAAACTGTACCCAGCTATTCAGGAACCCCTCTAATAAGAAGAAATTGTTTAACCAGGAAAGGCACACTAAGCCAGAACTTGTTTTCAACTGTGACCTGGGAGCACAAGGAAGTTAAGTGACTTGCTCAGGGTCACACAGTATGCTAGTTGGGGCTGACAGGATTCAAACCCAGGTCTCCAGATTTGCAGCTCAGTGCCCTTAACTGCTATGCTATACTGCCTCTTTTTTTAATGTTAGCTAGGTTCCGCAGAGTTAACACAAAGGCAGTAACTTAATAGCAAATCCCCTGAAATGTGAGTCTTACTACTTCAATCAATCAATCAATCAAATCTTTAATTATTCAGGCGATCATCATTGAGCAAGGCTCATTTACAAGATGGACCTGATAAGGTCAAGGTTCGAGTTGGTGCACAGCAATTACATCACATACTTATGAGACAGTTATACATACAGAAACAAGAAAATGTTATTTATAACACATTAATATACAGAGAATTCATGTTAAAGCTTGCAAGAGAAAGTTAAACTAACATCTACAATATGTACAATACATATATATCACAATGAGGGCTATGACAGTCACTCACATAATGAGTACAAGGATGGGGAAGGGAATATTGGGTGCCATATACTGGTGGTATCTGGCTGGAAGGAATATGCCATATGTGATTGGAATAAGGTTTTGGGATGACTATTCTATTTCTAGTGGTAGCAACTGCATTTCTCTGTGAAGAAGGCTGTACAGTGCTGCTTGAAGGATGTAAATGGAATGATAATGGACAGTTTTAGGGATTTTTGTAGGGTGTTCCATGCTATGGCTAGAGAGTAGCTGATTGCTGCCCTCCCTATTTTGGTGTTGACTTTGGGCAATTTGAGCAGGATGATATTGTTGCTTCTTAGGGCATAGGAACTGGGAGTGGTCAGGTTGAAGCAGTCCAGGATATAGCTTGGGAGTTTTTTTGATAAAGCTCTGTAGATCCATAGAGCTGCATTTCTGCTCCTTCTGACATGAAGGAAACCCATCCAACTGAATCATAGAGAACAATGGTGAGTATTATATGGCAGGTCTGTAATGAACCTTATTGCTCTATGGTATAAGGTATCCAACTTTGAAGGTAGGGAGGGAGCAGTGACTATAGAGGAAGTCTGCTTAGTCAATGACTGATAGAAAGATGGCCTGGACTAATCTCATCTTTGAATCTCTATTAAGGAAGGGTTTTAATCTGTAGAGGAGGCCAAGCCTTAGGTGAAGCTTTTTCAGCAGTTGTTCTAGATGCTGAGTAAAGTCAAGTCTGTTGTCAATCCACACACCTAGGCATTTGAAATTTTCAACATACTCCAGATTTCCTCCAAGTATAGTGCATATCTGGGGGAGACTGATTGAAGAGGATGTGTTGGTGGAGTTTTGGGTTGTGAACATCATTACTTTGGTTTTCTTTGCATTTAGCAGAAGCTTTTTCTTGAGAAGCTGATGTTGTAACAGGGAGAATTCTGCTTCTAGGATTTCATAAGCAACTTTTGGTGAAGGGTTCCTGACATACAGTACAGTGTCATCAGCAAAGAGATGTACTGAGGACTTGGTAAGGGTTGAATCAATTTTATTTATATAAATGGCAAAAAGGATAGGACCCAGAATAGAGCCTTGGGGGACTCCTCTTGACAGTGGTCTTAATGGGGAGAGGTCACCTTCAGCTTTTACCTGCTGTGATCTACCAGAGAGGTAGCATCTGAACCACTTAAGAGAGGATGGATCTAGGCCAATGGAGTGTAGGGATGAGAGTAGCAGTTCATGGTTCACAGTGTCGAATTCTTTGCTCAGGTCCAGGAATACTGCACAGACATTGTTCTTTTTATCCAGTTCGGTTTGCCAATCATTGGTGACCTTGGCTAATGCAGTGATAGTGCTATGTTTGGCCATGAATCCAGATTGAGCTGGATTTAATAGATTAGCATTGTCCAGATATTCCCTTAACTGAATACTCACTAATTTCTCCAGCATCTTGGATAACACAGGTAGGATGGAAATGGGCCTGTAGTTATTAAGATCCATAGGGTCCCCTGATTTTAGAAGGGGAACCACTTGGGCTGTCTTCCACAGTGTGGGAATAGAGCCAGAGTTTAGGGAAAGGTTAAAGAGGTGAGTTAGGGGGACTGCAAGCACATGACACGCAATCTTTAGAAAGAATGGGTCCAGAAAATCTGCTCCTGCACTTTTTTAGGTATCTAGATGCCATAATAGATCCTCAACTTGTTTCAACAGTATAGGTTTGAAGCTAAAGGAGGAGTCAACTCTTTGTTCACCAATATAGTGGGAGCTTAGATGACCCCTTAATAGGTTAGCTGGGGAGGAGTCAAAGGCAAGACCAGCTGTTGTGAAGTGGTTGTTGAATGTATCCAGGATTTCCAATGTGCCAGTAATGGGGCCATAGTTACTGTGTAAATGGGTTGGAAGGGGGTTGTTAACATCCTGGCCCATCATACCCTTGATGGTGCCCTAAAATCTAGCAGTATTATGGTAGGAGGAGTCGAGCTGGGCCAGATAGTAGGCAGCCTTTGCATCCCTAACTTTCCTAGTGCATTTATTCCTGGCTTTCCTAAAGATCATCCAGTCCATGATATTCTTAGTTTTTCTTGCTACTTTCCAAAGTTTATCTCTCTCCAGCAGTGCAGCTTTGAGGTCAGCTGAAAACCAGCGACAGGATTTGTTTTTTATTCGGATACTAGAGATTGGGGCATGGGTGTTAAGGGCATTTAATATAATGCTATTTGTACCTGCTGAGCTTTTTCTACAGAATGTGCAAGATAGAACTTTTGCCAGTGTGGAGAGTAGGCTAGATCATGCAGATATCCTTCAATATTGATGTTTTTCTTGGATCTCCTCATGAGGAATTTTGCAGGATCTGTTTTAATGCTGTTGGATCTTACCCCTGCAATGGGGCAGTGGTCACTTATGTTGCATAGGAGCACTCCAGCGTGTGTGAATAGATGTGGTTTACTCACTAGTATGATGTCAAGTAGAGTACTGTTACTACTGTTCCTTGCATTTAGTCTTGTTGGTTCATTAATTAACTGTGTGAGCCCATAGGTGTCACATAATGATACCAGAGGTGTAGCTGCCTGGGCGAGCCAGTTGAAATTCAGGTCCCCTATGATAATGACTTCTTCAGTATAGGACTTGACCAGGTTTCCCAGGTGGGATAAGAGCTTGTGTTCAGCAGAGGGGGGTCTGTAGCATCCAATTAAATGGAAAGCTGCTGTATTGGGGAGAGAGACTTTTAGAGATAGACACTCAAATTCCTTGGGCATAGATGTTACAGCAGTACAGGATATAACTAAACCAGCTTTTACATATATGGCTACTCCAACCTCCTTGTTTGGCGATCAGCTCTGAATAGCTGATAGTTAGGTAGGTTAACTTCCCTGTCCATTGTGGTGGTCTTGAGCCATGTCTCAGTTATCACAAGAAAGTCTGGCAAGGTATGGGCAACCCAGGATTGTAGCAATGTAAATTTTTCAACAGACTGCATACATTAATATGCAGGAAACTGAGGCCTTTAATTGAGGATAGGTCTGAGGGAGAGGTGATGCTTTCAAGAGGTCCAGGGTTGATTTCTACATTACCAATACAGAGCAATAGGAAGATCAGTAATTTCTAAGGGCTGCCAGTGATAGGAGAGGGGCTGTCTTTGGTCCTCCTTTTTTTATTCCATTGCCACTCTTTGTTTTGGGTGCTCCCTGTGGATTTAAGGTAATGTGTCGGGATACCAATTAGTAGTTTGATGACTAGGCTTAGTGGGGATCTATATACCCAGTAGTGGGGCCTTGTCTGAGACATATATGTGGTGATGTGTGTAACTTTATGGTGATTGTACCACTGTAGTCGATGCAGCATGCTACTTACTATAGCTGAACGTCCTGCCACACCCAGTTAGAAGCTGCTAAAAATCTTCAGAAATGGAGCACAAAAACAGAGGGCCCATGTCACTCCTAGGCATTCTTGTGCTGCTGTCAGTGTCAGTGGCTCAGTAGGTAGCATACTCGCCTCTAAGGCCAGGAGATCAGTAGGCTGTGGGTTCAGTTCCCACATCTGGCACTTGGGTTAATATCCCAGTACTGACTCTGTAGTGCAGCATGAGAGGGGTGCTGCACTTCTGAGGTACAGTCTTTTGGATGAGACATTAAACCGAGGTCCCATCTGCCTGGATTGGTGGTAGTTGAGGCAGATGTTAAAGATCCCATGGCAATTATAGAAAAAAAGAGTAGAGGAATTTCCCCTGGTGTTCTGGCCAAATTTCTCTCATTCACTAAAAATACCACCAACAACTTAATCTGGTTCAAGGTCAGTTGGCATTCATCTGTATCCCCCTTCCCTGGGTCATGCCTGAAAATAGGCAGGCTTTGTCTTATGCACTTACCCGGTCAACAAAAACTAAATAAATAAATAAAAATAAATACTAAAACAAGTTAGCACAGAGCCATTGATTTAACAGCAAATCTCCTGCCCAAGGTGTTCAACAAATTGGTAAACCGTTACGTTCTCTATAATCTTCCCCAAGAAGGAAAGATTAGAGATAAGTCTGTAATTCCCCAACACATCAGGGTCCAAGGAAGGTTTTTTAAGAAGGGGCCTCACCACTGCCTGTTTAAGGGCAAATGTAAAAACGCCCTCCCTCAAGGAACACCCGATGATCCGAAAAATACCTGGACCCAAGCCCTCCCAGCACTCTAAAAGAACCCAAGTAGGCCTCAAATCCAGTAAACAGCAGGTGGGGTGCAAACCAGCCAAAAACCTTGAGAACCTAGTCTTCTGAAACCAGCCATAACTCAACCTCGCCAGGCAGATCAGCAGTTCCACAATGGCCCTGACTGTCACTGGCCTGTAACAGACCTCCTGAATGGATACCTGATCTAATGGAAGACACCTTGTCTGTGAAGAAATCTCAAAATGTATTGCATTTTTCAGCAGAAAAGCTCAAATGGACTGTAGGCAGGAAGGATTTAACAACCTGTCCATGGTGCAAAGAGTTGAGGCAGATGATTTTGTCCTGCAACAATCATACATGACAGGAATTCTGCCTTTTTCAGGGTGATTGCACGTTGATACTCACCACAGTAAGTTTTCAATGCAAACTTGCCCTCCATAGTCTGAATCTTGCACCAGGAATGCTCCAGTCTCCATCCCTTGGTCTTCAACTAGCACTGCTCATTATAATAATACAGTGCCAGGGAGGTGAAAGGGTGAACACAATAGGGTGCTAAGAAATCCACAAACATGGTAAGGTGTTAAGGAATCCAAAGCAGATGTCAAAGCACCATGACAATGCTCCATGGCATTCTCGGAACACTGTGCGCAAGCATGCATCATGCCTGAGAAGTCCAATATCCCCATGAGTTTGTGAGAGTCCAGATTATGTTTTGGACAGTTTCAGAATGTCTCCACTGGAGGGGTAGAAAAACAAGGGATCCCACAGAGGAACGACGTGGCATGATGATCGGACAAGAAGACCAGGTCAACCTTGACCACCCTTATGACAAGACCCAATGAAAAGATTAGGTCCAAGGTGCGACCCTGCAGATGTGTGCCAGACGGACAAGCCTGTGTTAGCCTCACAGAATTCATAAATTAGAAGAGCTGTCAACCACAAGATGAGGATTCATCGTTGATGCATACATTGAAATTCCCCAGCACCAAAATCCTAGAGAACTAAATATGACCAAAGCCATACAGTTGCTGAGCAGTTAAAAAAGGCAGTATCTGCAATGATAGTACTGGACATGTGCCCCTTTTCTATTGCTGACTCTGCTGGCTTTAGGGAGATGATGAAACTTGTCACCCCATGATACTACCTGCCATCATGGACATATTGCTTCAGAAAGGCTGTGCCAGCTCTTTATAGGGAACCACACCAGAAGGTAAACAGTGTTTTGCAGTCATCAGCTATGAAAGAAGTACATGTAACAACAGATGTGTGGATGGGAGGTCAAACAGCAGACTGCATAATTGTCACCATCTTCTGGGTATCATTTTCCTCTGCAACATCATCTGGCACCACCAGAAATCAACAAAATCCTCAAAAACAGGTTGCCCTCTGTACTGCAAGCTTTGACAAAGAAAATCACAGTGGTGGGAACATCTTACAGGAGCTAGCTAAAGAAATGGCTTGCAGAATGGCTTCCCCCTAATGGTCTTACCCCAGGATTTGTGGTTTCAGACAATGAAGCTAACATTATGAAAGCAATAAACGTCGCGGGGGGGGTTGTGCATACATCATGCTTTGCACATTCACGCAATCTAGTGGACTTCCTAAGTGAAGACAGGAATGTGCAGAATATGCTGGGTGTTGCATGTAAGATTTGTGGTCACTTCTGCACTCTACAAAAGCTGGTAAAATTTTGCAGGGTCTGCAACAACAGAATAACTTTACAGATTCACCAGCTAAAACAAGAAGTTGTCACCTAGTGGAACTCCACCATTTACAGGCTGCAGAGGCTCCAAGAATTATGCAAAGCAGTGTGCCAATGCACTGCGGACCATGCAGTAGGGAAAGGGGATGTCACACTCACCTCTGGGTAGTGGAATCTTATGCCATACTTCTGTCAGTTGCCACAACCATTGAGGAAGCAACACATGAAGTGAGTGCTGACATTGCAGTAATAAGTCAAGTCATTCCATCATACATCTTCTCATGCAAAGACTGGAAAGATTCTGAGAAACATTTGAATGTTTTGGATTCCTCTGCAGACCTGGTATGTATCACAGAGACCAGGTTGAGGGATAATGTGGGTCATGTCCTCAAGTGGTCTGTTCCATCAGGTTTTTCTGTGATGCACTGCCCTAGGCTGGAGTGAAGGGCCTCCCCCCCATTTTAGATCCACTCTGCAGCTGATGGCATACCCCATGAAACAGACTAGATTGTTTGAATGCATGGCCATTAAAGGCAGACCAGGCACAAACTGCAGGATCATGCTCATCTACTGTCCTCCCAGTTGTGGGCAAGAATTCCTGCAGACTCCCATGGCTGACCTGGTGTTGTTAGAGTCTCCCAAGCTGATTTTTTTGGCAATTTCAACACCTGGGTCAACGATGATACATCTCACTTTGGTATGCAGTTCCTCTAGGTGATGTCATCTCTGGGCTTCATGCAAACATTTACCACGAGGACCCATCAGCACTGCCATGCCTTGGATCTAGTCTTCTCAATTGGTCTTGACATTAGTAATGTCAAGGATGAGCTGGTCATTTGGTCATATCATCATGTCGTTCAGTTCCTTTGTAGTGCTCATGCTTTAACTCCCCCTGTGAAGATGGTCAGGTACCAGTCTTTTGAACATTTGGAGCCTCAGAGTATCCTGGTAGTCCTTGACATCTCAAGCATGCAGAAGACTTGTGTGATGGGTGCTGAGGCAGCTCTGGAGGGTTATAATTTAACCCTTTCTTCTGCTTTCGACTTCCTAATGCCGGTCCGTGAACACCCCTTGAATTCACGCCTCAGGTCGCCCAGGTATGATGCAGATCGGAGGAGGATGAAAACTAAGGGGCAGAGGTTGGAACATTGCTGGATGAGGTCCTGATCAGAAGTGGACAAATTGGCTCTGAGAATTCACTGTCCTATCAGTGGGCAATTACCCTGAATAAAACAGCATTCTTGTCATGGGTGATTGCTGCTGGAAGGAACTGGCCAGCTCAGCTTTTCAACACTGTTGACAGATTACTTAACCCAATCTATCTGCAGTCTTGTAAAGCCTTTTCGCAAAAAATACCAGGAGCTTAGCTGGTTCCTTTTAGACAAGATGTCCTCCATCTGGGTTGGGATCTCCCTGAGCAGATTGTCTTTGGCGGAAAGTGTCCATTCCTTGTGGGATGTGGGATCTCCACCTTTGTAGGCTGACTTTGAGCCACTCTCATTCAATGACATTTCACGGGTGGTTTCTGGTTTGCGACCCACCTGCTGTGCATTGGACCCTAAGCTGACCAGACTTCTTTTAGAATGCTGGGACTTGCTTGGTCTAACTGTCATAGCTATCGTCAGGTGTTCCCTTCTAGATGGTATTTTTCCATCTGCTCTAAAGAAGGCAGTTGTGAAGCCTCTCATTAAGAAGGCTTCTTTGAACACTGATGATCTCACCAGCTACAGACCTGACTCGAACTTTCCATCTCTTGGGAAGTTGATCGGGAAGGTGGTGGCATTGCAGCTAGAACAGCACCTGGAGAGTTATGACATCTATGAGCCCTTACAATCTAGCTTTTGTCCTCACCATAGCACAGAAACTGCTCTAGTCTGGGTACTCCATGATCTCCTTTCAGCAAGGGATAGTGGACGATGTTCTATCCTCATCTTTCTAGACCCTTCATTGGCTTTTGACACCATGGATCATGGAGTGCTTCTGGCTCACCTCAGGCACTATGTGGGACTCTTCGGAATGGTTTTATGGTGATTTGAGTCCTACATAACTGACAGCAAGAAGCAGGTGATACTTAGCTCTTCTACATCGAGCAGTGCTGCACTCTGCTGTGGGGTGCCTCAAGGTTGATCCTGGCTCCCATGTTTTTCACTGTGTACATGTTGCTCCTGAGGGAGATCATAAGATGCTACGGCTTGGCATTTCATTGCTATGCTAATGATGCCCCACTGTATGTGTCTTGGGCCCCTGACAACAGGGTGGTTATCTTGGTACTGAGTGATTCCCTTAAAGAAATCCAGGTGTGGATGGCACATAACTAGCTTAGGCTCAATTCATCTAAGATGGAAGTATTACTGGTGGAGCCGGGTTGGTCTGATTCAACCGCAGCAACTGGGGAGACTGCTCTTCCATCATTAAAGGGAGAGACACTCTGTGCTGCAAATAGGATCAAAAATCTGTGGGTCATTGTGGACTCCATGTTGACTATGGAATTCCAGGTGTCAGCTGTTATCTGCAGTGGCTACTATCATCTGCAGAATATTGCTCAGATTATGCCCTATCTTGAGCCAACCAACCTCACAACATTAGTGTATGCCTTGATCCCGTCTAGGATGGATTACTGCAATACTGTTTACCTGGGGCTATCCACGAGGCTGATGCACCACCTACAGCTGGTTCAGAATGTGGCAGCCTGACTGGTTGCTGGGACATCTTGCTCTGAGCATACCATACTGGTTATCCATGCTCTCCACTGGCTCCCAGTCAGGTGGTGCATCACTTTCAAAGTTTGACTGTTAACATACAAGGCCCTATATGATCTGGGTTCAAGCTATCTGAAAGATCCCCATATTCCATATGCTCCTGGTCATGCACTCTGGTCAGTGGAGGCAGATCTCCTCTCTGTTTCCAGATTCTGTTTAAAATCTTTGGGTAATAGGGCATTTGGTGTGGTGGCCCCGATCCTCTGGAAGACTCTTCCCTGTGAGGTGAGAGGGGCTCCTTCACAGGCTAGTTTTAAAAAATCCCTGAAAACTAATTTTTCAGTCTATGTTATGACACGGTTCTTTGTCTCTTACTTGTTTTAGGTTTTAAGCTGCTGTTTATCTGTTTTATTGTAAGGCACTCAGAGCCTTAGAGATTGGGCACCATATAAATAAAATTACAATTGCCATTGCCACTGAGCAGGGCCCAAGCATAGGGGTCCCTCTTGCTCAAAAAGTGTCAGTGTCTATGGAAACAGACCACAGGATTGCCATGATGTTGGATCTGAATATTATGTTATTGCAATGATGTTGGATCCGCATTTCAAAACCAGTTTGCCAGGTCTTCTCCAATCTGGTACCACAGACCTCAGTCATTATTAAGAACTGTTCTTTAATAAAGCTGTTTAAAAGTGACAACAGAGACTCCAACTAAAAGTGTTGCAGCTGCTGATCATGAAAGTAGCCATACTCCCTTCCAACAAACAGATCCCAGTGAAGCTAGAAGAAATAATACTATAAGAGATCACTTGCATTACGAATCGAAACTCCGGGGCAATTTGTCTGGTGCCTCAAAGGACAACATTTGGGCAGGACTGGAAGACATAAAAAGACAGTGCTGTTACTTTTCTCATCACAGGCTAGTCATCAAGCAGTATGGTGAATGACTTCTTAAAGAACCCCAGAAAAATAAATGTTCAAGATGACCCATTTCAATATTGGCATGAAAGGGCATGATCTGACCAGCATTGCAAAAAGTGATCCTTTTCTGTTAAAGTTGCCCAGCAATGAATGTTTATTCAGAAAGAATATTTACCATTGCTGGCTATGTTGCTAGTAATAGGAGGGGAAATCTGCTTCTAGAAAGTGTTGAAATTCTAACTTTTATTAAACTGAACAATGATGTATTTGTTCTATACTCAGAGGCACTTCCAAAACACTGCTCAGGCAGTGGAGATGTTAAACCTATTGGCATTGATGTTAAAGAAGAACAGTAGTACCCGTGGAATGCTGCTTAAGCCTGTTTCTCTTGTCTTTCATGCCCTGTCTCTTGCCAGTTACCCTTTTGTTTCTATCAGTGACCTGCTGTATAGCAAGACTAGAAAAGCTGGAGGCTACTATCTGATTCTATATAACATATGAAAGAATTTCACACTCACACTTGTGTGCATTTTTTCCTCAGTCTTTTATTCTTAAGGTCAACTTAAAGTTGTAAATGATTATTGATGGCACTGTCTAGTTCAGACATCTTCCAGTAATGTATCCTATGCCAAATCTCTGAATTTCCTGGATAACATCTTCTTGAATATAACTCCAATCTGAGGTCTGAATGGTCTACTGTTCTTGAATGGGTAGTCCTTTATAAAAGACAGTTAAATAAATAAATATATATATATATATATATAGATATATATATATATAGATATATATATACACTATAATGCACCACATAAAAGTGAGTGTTCCCTGGTGTCACAATGCTACCCCAGTCTGTCTTCATAATTAAACCTTTTGATTGCATTGTACTAAAAAAATAAAACATTAAAAAAAAGTAAAAACAAATTGTAGTGTGCATGTGCATCATAATTAATGAGAGTGAAAAAATAGTCAAAAGTATGGGGACCCATTACAGGCAACATAAGCAAGAAAGTCAGCTTAGCAAACAAAATAACATCAGTTCAAAGGGGTGGATGGGAAAATCTAGATATACTCTCTGTGCATGCTGCTACACTTGAAACAAATTCTGGTCAGATCCACCACGGCTGCATAATGAAGTTAATGAAGTAGTGTGGAATTGTTAAGGAAAAGAGGTATGGAGAAACAACACAATGATTTGTAAGTAGTAAGGTTTGTTTAAGTTTCTCTTCTAAGGAAGGCATACACATTATTAGGAAAACATATGGAGGTGTACAGTTTAATGGAAGGAATAGGAAGCAATATAGGTTTACAAAAGAACACCAGAGCAAATGCCACCGAGGTATGTGTTATCCTGGATGATATTGGCCGGACAGCCAAATTTTAAAGAAAACACAATTGCACATACCCCAATAATGCAAAGCATCATGGGAAACATAAGCAGATCCTCATGATGGTACAGAAGGTGGCAGTACTTCATTATAAGGACAAGTAAATGATTTTAATATATTTACAGACAGTTACGTACACTTAATTTCCTTCATAGAATAATTTAGATTTAGTAACAGTGGTAGTACAAAGCAATTACTCAGACAACTTGAAAACTATAACTATTATATATTGTACATTGATACCCCATAAGGACCTCCTTGAAATTGAGATGCAAATGTCACCCAGTTATCAGTTTTCTAACAGGAATATTTTACTATCCTAAATACATTTCTTGCTTCAGTAACTGCACAGCACATCTACTGCATGACCTGCTTGGTGACATTTTACATCTGCAGCTATGCAATGTATTGCTGCTTACTACACTAACATCATGAACCACAAAACAGATGACTGCCATAACAAGGGAGGCAGTATAACACAGTGGTTTAAGGCTCTGAGCTGCAAATCTGGAGATCTGGATTTGATTCCCACAGCCCCCACTTGCATACTGGGTGACCCTGAGCAAGTCACTTAACTTCCATGTGCTCCCAGGTTGCCCCTGCAAACAAGCTTTCAGCTTAGTGTGCGACTCCTGGTTAAACAATTAAAAGAAAAAAAAACAGTATATTATTTGTCTTGCTTTATTTTGCTACTGCAAGCTTTGGCTAATACATCCATCCTTAAATGTACTTTTTATAGCATATGGCCTAGGCAGAACTACACTTAAAATCTTACACATAACTAAACCATCAGAATAGCATTTAATTTAGCAGTATCTCCTTCCTTTTCAGGTGTCCATGACACTATGTATATATATATTTTAACTTCAAAGCACTAAACCTATTCAAATGCACAAAACACAAGACTTTATTCTCTTCACACATTACTGTGAAACTTCAGGTCCCAGAATGGCCAAGAAACAATTTAGACTTCACTCTTGAATGCCACCGTCACGCCCACTTCTCATGCAAACAACAATCAGTTACAGAAACCCTTTAGTTTCTGTGCTATGCACTCTTATATCAGAGAGACATAACTCTTACAGAACTGCTGAAAAAACAAATTTATCAAGACTGAATTTCTGAATTAAAACCTGTCGTTTACAGTACCTACGTAAATAATAGTTTACTGGCTACAAACGATGTTGCAGACATGACAATAACAATATGGAAAACATCTATATAATGAACTTGTCATACAGGATTTGTGACCTTCTGTCTGCATGCATCTGACAAAGAACAAGGCACCTGCTTGATCCTTTTTTTTCAATTTTATTTTTATGCCCAACTTGCCCATACTGTTAGAACCAAATAGTGACATGCTTAGAGTTAAAAAAAAAATCATGATGTCTGTGTGTGTGTATGTGGGGGTATGCTTAGATGCAGTTTCAGGCACTCTTTAATTACTTCCCAAGGCAGCTTTGATAATCGGTTGTTCCAACATGATAGATCCACCTCATGCCCCTCCCACATGAACCAAAAAAGGGTGGGGGTGGATCTTTAGGAGCTTCTCAGGTGGAGGTGGGGGTGGATCTTACTCCCACAAGAAAACTAATGCTGCCTCCCACTACTCAGGTTCCAGTTCTTGTACCTCCCATTTAAGAAAGAAAATAGTGCCCTGCAACCATTGACTAACATGAAAGCATATTTATTTGAAGGTGGAAAACATTTCTTGGAGGAGGGTAAGGTGAAGGAGACTATTTACACCTTCAGTCAGTTCCACGGACAGAAAACATGACATCATCCCTTTTGTACATGCAAAACATCTGCAGGCTCCACCCACTGCAGCCATAAAAATATATGTATGTTTCCTCTCGAACCATTACCCATCATTAACTGTGTCCTCCTGTTACCCTTTGGTCACCAAGTCACTTTTCTTAGCAGTGCACAACTGGATTAACAAACTAAACAAGCCAGGGGCTACTCAACTGTTACATTGTCTCTGCCTATGTCACATCATTCAACGTCTCTTGTCTTCTGTCATTTACTGTGAGGAATTTGACCTACATGCTGATGAAGCTATGTGCTAGTCAACTTTTGAATATAGCACTGTCTTAAATACCTTACAAGATTTCCTGTGAACTTACTAAACAGCTGGGCCATGCTAGCTGTAATGCTACTGAACTGTTTTTCTACAGAATGTAACCTGTTTTTCATTTTATGATACTTTAAAATTGAAGGTACAGAGCAAGTTTTATATTGAATACACAATGGCCATGAATCCAAAACCAAAATCACAACCAAAATGAGAACCAAAACCAGGGGTGACTTGGCAAAACCAAAACCAGAACCTTCCAGGTTTTACACAGCATTAATGAAAACATTACTACAGAATGTACTGGAAATGGTAGTATTGTGTTGTGAACCATGGTGAGGCTAATGAAATGCTAGGCTGAAGGTGGTGTTGGCTTAGTAACTGTAACTTCTTAAACTAGCTAAGGCATGCAGTGCCCATGCTTTATACATCCCCTGCACAATGTGCATAATTATCGTTGGTATTTTTGCTGACTGTTAAAATGCTAGGTATGCCGGTTAGTAAACCAAAATGAGTGTATCTCATCATCTGCTGCTATTTTGGATAAAGCTTAAATGAATGCTATTTGTAATGCCTGCCAGTTTATTATCTCCTAGACAATGACTTGAGCTTAATGGGCCTTGTGCACTATGCCCATACACGTGGAAACTGGGCGAGTAGGCATAGTTACGCATGAATGCTGCACAGCGGGGGTCCTGTGGACCCACAGCAGAAATCAGTAACAGCACAGAAGACAAATACGTGCCGGATCCCCTGGCTGAGCAGATAGCTACAAGGGGGTCAGGGGGCTGGGGCGTGCCCGCACTATGCAGCATGCACAAAGCCGCATAATGCAGTGCACCAGGGTGCATAGAAGGGTGGATGTTATGCCAAGGTGAACCCTGCCATAAGTATCCTATGTGCCCTGCCCCCATGCACACCAGACAAGGGAACATCCTTGCAGCAGGCGGGCATCCCACACAGAGCGGGCCAGCCCCATCTCCGTACCTTGGAGCTGACCCTCCCACACACACAGTGCTACCCCATCCCCCGATGCAGCACCCCACAGCCCAATGCTGCACCATCAAGACTCCCAGAGGGGCACAGCAACCCCTCCCAGTTGCACCCGTCCCCGGTCTGCACGCCCCCCAAGTGGGCACCTGCCCTGGGTGGTACAGTCCCCCCCACACACACACACACAGACACAGAAGTGCCCTGTGTCCCTGTCTCAGACACTGCTGGCCAGAAATACCCCCCCACACACACCTGTGGCACCAACACCCCCCTCCCGCAAGGTTCATCGGTGCCACATCTTGGGACAGCCAGTGGCACTGCCCACCACAAATCTCTACAGCTGCTGGCCATCTGGCATCCACAGGTGCAAACAGTAAAAACACACCTGGCCATGTGAGGGATCTACTATGGGAACCAGGATGGGCATCCAATTGGATGCCCACCCAGGTCCATGGCTCCACCCTGTCTGCCTTGCGCACCAGGGGAGCAGGGCCATGGACAGGTGGCCAGCAGTTGCAAATGCCACCAGGTGCACACCTGTCAGCAGGTGCAGAGCTATGCCGGTGGGATACATGCCTCAGGTGCATAATTCCTGCCTGTTAGTGCATAGCCACCAATGTTTGTGTTACTAACAGCTGTGGATCTTGTCTCATCATCATCTCTAGCCAATCTTATAACACTACCCTCTAGAAAACTAGTTGATTTGTTGTTATTTAGCTTAGCAGCCTGATGCTATATTATCCAAATGAAAATCTCATAGAAAAAACAAAACTAACATTGTTTCTTTATATACTTCTTTGTGATGTCAATAATTCTATCACTAAATCTTACTGATAAATGCTTAAATGTATTTGTTTATTTCAAAAGTTTCACCAGGAAAGACATACTGAGCTAATAAAAGCTTGTTTCTAGATTTGTCCGGGGGTGGAGAGGAGTTCAAGAAAAAAATAATCATAACAATAAATTATACAGCACATAAGGCTAACATTTACAATAGAAAACAATTAGAAAGTTAAATTGTATAATGTTTTCAAAATGAGCATTAGCAATAGGCAATTCATGGTAGGAACAGAGCAGGGGATTTGCCCAATCGGTATAAAAGAGATACATTTCAAAGTGCGGCGGCAATGCAGGGCAATTGCTGTAGGGTGGAGAAGGAAGCAAAAGGAGGGGGTAAGACAAGTGTAGAATGGGAAGGATGGAAAGGGAAGATAACTGAGAAGAAGAGGAGAGGTATCGGGTGCAATTACAGGAGTGAGAGGTGAACTCACGAAGAAGGGAGGAGAGAGCGTTGGGATGAGAAGGAGCGAATGGTTAGGGGGAAAGAATTTCAAAGTTTGGGGAAGCGGCTGGAAAAAGCAGAAGGGATTTCCTGGAAGGGAGAGCAAAGGAACAATAGCTAGAGTTACTAAGGGAGATGAAGGTGTGGGAGGGGAAGAGGAGTGAAGCAAGGTAAGAGGGGAAGGAAGCAAGCCAGGATTTTGAGAGAAAGGATGCACAATAAGTGAAGCATCTAGCTTCAAGGGAGAGGCAGGAGTGTAAGGAGCAAGTTCAAGTTCAAGAGTTCAAGTTCAAGTTTATTGCAGGAAAAACTCCACTGAGCAAACTCATTCACAAGGAGGTCCTGGTAGATATACAGATGGGGCTAACAGAAACATATAGTAAATAAACATAACAATATTTGAAGTACAGTTTAAGTCTATATAGGACAAGTGTACAGACAATACTTTACAGCACTTTAAGTACTGTAAATCAACAAACCCTTGAATAAGGTGCAGTTTTATTCCATATGGTACTTAAAACGTGAATCTTAAAAACAGCTGCAGAATGGACGGTCCAAAGCAAAACAGTAGAAGGAGTGAAAGAGGGGGTCCAATCTGGCAAGGGTGATCTTTGGTGCAGCACTGTAGACAATGTCACCATAATCAAAATGGGGAGAATCATTTTCAGGATAGTAGCTCAGCAAACAGGAAGGGGGATGCAGCCTTTATTCCTGTATAATGCACCAAGTTTAGGCTAGAGTTTTTTGTGGATGACATTCACATGCTCCAAGAAGTCGAGGTGCTGGTCTAGCCAGACTCCCAGGTACTTACTCAGCAGTCTTTAACAGTCATTAAAATAAACGAATGTCCACACAAATTTCTTGAAACCAGTGGGATCCCAAAGTTCATTTAACCATAAAACTGATAGTTCCAAGGAGCACAGTCTCAACATGGGAGGTAGCAGCTATCATATGTGGCCAAGGTGGCCTTAGCAGCATAACTTTATCCTGGACTGTGGGCTGTCACAGTCTTGGCAGCATTCCGGACTGTGGAGGTCACAATGTTGGCAGCCAGCAGCAGCTATTACAAAGTCCCCAGGTCTGGCAGACCCAAACATCTTAACACAGGCTCCAAACTATTTTCCTGGGCTCTCTTTTCCCCTCTATCAGTTCCCTGGTCCCAGGGTCCCATTAGCACATACAGCTGAAACAGATTGGGGCTGACATACTTTTCATTGCAGACCACATAATCAGTAGAACACCCAAGCTGGTGACCATTCCCAATAACTGCAGAGGGACACATCCTGACAGGTCACCTGCTCCTGAGGGCTACCACCACAATTCCTTCCATGCTGCTTCCCAGTTCTACGTGGACTTGACAATCTGAAGGACCAAGGTTTGAGGCCCAGGCCACCCAACTCCTTTCTGCCCAGCTGAGTTCTTCCCTGATGAACAGGACACAAACCCCAGGCAATCGTCTCACTACTTGCTGCACACCACTGGCTCTAGTGTCACGCCACCACACTGAAAGCCACAAAAATGGGTCACAACCAGCTGGGGGTTGGACCGGGCAATCACCCCCACTTGGCCCTGTACACTCTTCCTCCCACCGTGCTCCCAGACAGGACTGACTGATCCTTGTTCCTGCCAAATCAGGCCTTAAATCCCCCCACACACCTGTGGCACCTCCAAGCCACAGGACATCTTGACCAGGTGACAAGGGGCTTAACCAGGCCAAATTAAGCCACAGAAGAAAAGCAGGGCATAGAACTAAGTAACCTCCCCAAGGGGGGGTACAACAATATATGTGAAGGCAATGATAAACAGGCAGAACTAACTTGACTAAGGCAAATAGTGATGTATAAGTAGGCAAATAGATTAAAACAAGGCAAAGATAATGTGTGGAGTTTACACAAGATTAAGACAAGCAGTAGTATACTTCAGCAGCATGCCAAGGTTGAATGGTTGGTGCCCCATATAGACCTTTACTAAGATATGCAGACTGAAGACAATAGTGATATAATCATGAGCCAAACATGAGTAGAATGAATGCAGAAGTCTAGGCATCTTACATGGGCTGAAATGAGAGGGGACTGAATGGAAGAGGGGTAGAGTGGCCGGCAGACCGGCTGACTCACCAGCTGACTCTGGCAGACTCAAGGCAGACAATATTGTTATCCTTTGCTTGTGGTCCTTTGCGCAGGGCAGCTTGCAGTACTACACAGATATACCGAGGGAGAGCAACTCCAACTGGACACACACACACACACACACACACACACACACAGCCTCGATTGGCTGAGGGGAGAAGTGTGCCAGGATTCAAACAGGTTGCAGGGATGAAGTCTGTTCAGCAGGGCTCCGGAAACCATTGGGGGGAGGGCTGGAAAAATGGCTGCTGCCCTCATGACTCCTTACTGCTACTTCCACTGCTGGCAGGTGAAGTCTGGAGCAATTTAAAACCCAGGCTTCACTGTTGGTTTCAGGCAGGCTTGCACAGCATTAACTCCTACTGGACACACACAGCCTCTTGACTGGCTGAGGGGAGAAGCACACCAAGATTTAAACACTGCAGGGATGAAGTCCATTCGGCAAGGCTTTGTCAACCATTGGTGGGGAGGGCTGGAAGAATGACTGCTGCCCTCATGACCCATTGCTGCTGCGTCTACTGCTGGCAGGTGAAGGGTAGCACAACAAAATAGTGAACCAAACTGAGCAACTCGAATATGAACAACTCAGTTTGGGTGTCTGTAGGAGCAGCGACAATGAGTATATAGTGAGGGCTGGGGAATAGTGACAGAGGAGGGACAGAACAGAGAATGGTAATGACAGGTTATGCAGGAAGTGACGGGGGCTTTTGCAGGAAGTATTGGTGAAATACAGGAGTGCAGCCTGCTGCTGCCAAGCTGGCTGCTTGGTATGGTGGGTAGGGACACTGCCTATGGCGATGATGGTCCTGAGTTCGGGACTGCCTATAGGTTTTGTACTTTCGCTGGTGTTTTGATTTTTCCTTTTACTTATAGTGTATGGTGGAACGTTGTTCTCCACCGAAATCCATTGTTGTCGAAACCTTGTAGTCACACACTGATGGCATTCATGATTGCAGGCAGATTTTCTACTACACTGGTAATGTCACACTGTGTCCTCAAGCAGCATTTGACAGTTAGGGCTCACTCCATAGACACGACACATAGCGAAAGCAGCAATGTTGGCGGCAGTACTAATGTTTAGAGTTAAAACGTTCAAAAAGTAAAGTTCTTAAAAAGTTCAAAGGTCAAGCGTGAACACGTTCAAAATGTAAAGTTCTTTTTTCCTTCTAGTAACCCAGTAAAAATGTTTTGAAGCAGAAACATGCTGTAGTGATTTTTTCCCCCCCTAAAAACGACGTTCCACCATACACTATAAAGAAAAGTGCATGTGGAACAGTTGACAACTGGGCATCTTTCACCTTGTTGGCACTATGACCACGGATTACCTCTCGAGCTGTGCTCTCGAGGTAATCCGTCATCATAGTGCCAACTTGGTGAAAGAGTAGCCCTGTTGTCAACCGTTCCCCATGCACTATCCTATATGTTGCCATCATCAGGTTCTGGGGCCATAGTAGTCTCCTGTTCCCCAGTGTCTACCCCCCCTGGAGTTAGTTATTTTAGTTTGGGGGGTGTGGGCAGCATAGCCCCCCCACATTAAACATTAATTTTACTGTGCGCTGAATTTGTGTTTGCTGTAGTGTGTGCTATGCTGATTAGGTATTTGACAGGATGTACTTGCTCTTTTCCGTTATTATGACATGGAACCCAGGTGAAGTCCAGAGAAATTTAAAACCCAGTCTTCACTGTTGGTTTCAGGAGGACTTGCACAGCCTAAACTCCTTCTGGACACACACAGCCTCTTGATTGGCTGATTAAAATTAAATTTAAATTAAACTTAGCATTTATGGCATCTTGTGTCTAACAAATGTTAGGCAGTTTTAATTTATTTTAAATTATTTCTGATTCTTATTTATTTGAAATTATTTCGAAAAGTGTGACTCATACTCATCATGGCAATCCTGCAGCATACTTATAATCAACATTATACAATGGGGTCTAATAATTCTTTAATCTGATTGGCTGAGTGGCACTTATTACCCATGGTAAATTCTACGATATACCAATGGGAAAAGGTGCCAGCCACCAGTGAGTCGCGGCAACCCCCCACCCTGAAATCACACCACCATGGACTGACAAAGACGGGCACTGATGGCAAGATCCTCACTCAATGAACTGCACAGTTCACAGGACTGGCCGTTCCCACTCTGAACCATTCAAATAGGCTGTTTTTTTACCTCCCACATGCCAACAGTCACACTTTGTGGACCACAAAACCAATTTTTATTTTTTTAACGTAACCTCAGTACAAAGTGGAATGGAACATTGCTCCTTCTTGCCTCTGGCTCCTGTCACACTTGCTACCTCTCTTCAACCTCCATAGTGGTCACTCCCCCAGGTCACTCCACACTCTGTCCTGCCTCCGTAGTGCTACCATGAACTGCAGGATTGTTCACAGTAAATTGCCCAATTTCTCCCATTAAAAAAACTCACTCCCTTTCCAGTATAAAGAACTGAAAAAGAACAGAACACTTCACCAGGCAACCTTACCCCTTGAAGCAGACCGTTAAGTACAGCAACGACAATTTCAAGTACCCCTCAGAATGCCTACCACACAGCTATTCAACAGTCTTTTTACACTGACTCCCTCCCATTCCACCTCAATTGAAACTTGGTTCACAGTCCAGCTCCAGGAATACTACACCCCCCTCACCATGTACCGTTGGTCTGTAAGTCTGCCATCTCCTTGTCATATTTGTCACAGACGTTGCAGTGCTCACAGACAGTCATTCTATATGTAATTCCATGGGAAATTTTATCCTGTAATTTCATATGGAAGCTTAACTGCAGTGTTTTTGCTCTCTGTGTGTGAATGCTTAAATATCTCACTTATGGGGGAAGGGGATTAACTGCAGTGTTTTTGTTCTCTGTGTGTGAATGCTTAAATATCTCACTGGGATGGAGGATTAATTTTATACCTACCAAGAGGGGACTATTTTCTGTAGCGTAATAATAAATGAAAGAAAAATGGTTTTAAGTGTAAAAAAAAAATGTATTTTTCTTTCATCTTTTTTAACAAAAATGAAGAGGGGCACTGTATAATTGCAATAAACCACTCCAGGGTGTGGGTTATGTTGGATTTTACAATGGCAGGCCAGGATTTGACCACACCAGCTGTGGTAAATCCCAGTATAACCCACACTCTGTCATGGTTTATTGCTTAAATAACAACTCAAGCATAGTATTTGTTAAGCAGCAGAAAATATCAGGGGTCAGTCATTATTATCAGTGACCCAGTGGACCAAGGCATCCAGCATTTCAAAACTCAAAATCATTTAATCATTCACAACATTATACAGAAAGTTGTGATATTCCAAATTTTCATATGTCTATTTGGAGAGTCACTTTGACTGCCATGGTCAGATTTACAAACTTTGTGGCCAATTGGGCAGAATGCCACATCATAAACA
This sequence comes from Neoceratodus forsteri, assembly GCA_016271365.2. Lineage (NCBI taxonomy): Eukaryota > Metazoa > Chordata > Ceratodontiformes > Ceratodontidae > Neoceratodus > Neoceratodus forsteri. The sequence continues at coordinate 1,274,096,210 of CM057453.1, forward strand.
TGTGATGTAAGCAACATCATACTACCAATAACATTAATACTTGGTTTTGAGAGGATATATTACAGTGATCAATGATCTAGTCATGGTGTTGTTTCATGTTTTTGTTGGTACATAACATTTATAGTACCAAACAAAGATATTTATTTATTTATTTAGCGGTGGTGGGTATAGCACTAGAAATTGGGTATATATACAGTAAAACCCCAGTTATCCAAACCTCCATTATCCAAAACTATCAGTTATCCAAAACTGTGGTGTGTCTCCCAGCTTAATAGATTTAAATGTAAAGTTCCCTCACTTATCTGAAACCCCATTTAGCCAAACAATGTTACTGTCCTCCAACACATTCGAATAAATGAGGTTATACTGTATTGATGTTTTTGCAGGGAAAGCTAACATTAGTTAGTGTTGGAAAAAACTGGTAACTACCAAAATAGCTACTTGAGGTATGTGGAGTCAAGTGCATTTCTCTCTACTTTGATATCTGCGTAAGTATCATTGATCTTCATGTATGATGGTGGTGGTGGTGGTGGTGGACTAGTATGTACACCATGCGTGGCTAATTATGGCCTCCTTTACTTGCCCAAATGCCAGCTTTCCAATTTTAGATTTTCACTATAGACGCTCACTGTCTACCTTTCTGACTTTTCTATTTCATTTTGAAAAAAAAAAGGCAAATTGGTTGTATATGGCATGGACCAGCTGGCTACCATTAACTTTACCCAATCTGCCATCCAGAACCCAGCTGAGCAACTCTTCTACTTGTCATTGGCATGACGGCCATCATTTGCCAGTGAAATGCCACTAGGTAGTAATTTGTTATCATCATTCTCTTCCTCATGAACTCCTCAGATAATCATAACGGTTATCATCATCATCATCATCATCGTCGTCGTCATCATCCTTGAAAGTCTTTTTCACTATTCACTCCATGCAAGAATGGACTAGGAACAAAAAATATGGGTGGAGCAGCAGGGAATGGTGATACAGTGACACTGCACACTGACACTGGCTAGTATAGTTGAGGTGAACTTGAGAACTTCACTACGCTACATGTAATGTTATGAAGTTGCCGACTTCACAGTTCCTGCACTTCAAAGGGCAAGGTGATAACTTAATTGGAAGTGAAATTAATGTTAAAAATAAAAAAGAAACAATAACCAATAACCATGCAGTGGCTATGTCATCAACACTTGTTCATTTCATTCACAGTAAATTAATTGGTGAGGACATACTAGCAATAACAGCAGAAGGAGAATAGTCAGTGTGTGGGGTCAGCCAATCAATTAACTGTTAGCACATGTTCATTCAGTGTGAATAACAAACAATAAGTGACAATGTGACATCACCCCTACAGCGTCTGCGGGATGTAACTGTACGTTGCCACCGTACTTTACAACTAATGTGAAATGTTCCACTCCAGTACGAATTTGTTGTTAAGTAACTGCCAGCCAGCCAAGCACAATTCCAATTGTTGTCACGGCCACTGAAGCAGTGTCTGACTCACGTGTGTCTGTGGTCTCTGCCTGATTAAAAATATATGGCCAGTGGCCACTTTGCCAGACTGTCCTTTTTTCATCTTATTAGGAAATGATGAAATAAAAAGATAGCTACAAATTCATTCATTGTCTTTAGAGTTGTATTTGTTTCTTTTTTGTGCCTTTGGTCTTTCCCGATAACACACAGGTATTGAATGAATAAACATAACCAAGTTCTCAAGAAGTAATATAAAGTAATATGAAAAGCAGCATGAGTTACAGTTACACTTACTTATTCCATTTAATGCAAAAGTAATAAATAACTAACTAATTACATTTATTTGAAAGTAACTAGTAAACATAACTGATTTCTTTTTTTAAGTAACTTACATGTCCTGAACTTGTACTGTGTGGAGGAGAGGAGAGAAAGCGGGGACATAATTGAGACATTTAAGTCTTTGAAAGGAATAAACAAGGTGAATAAGGAGTGCCTCTTCAAGATTAGTGGGAACCAAAATTTGAGGCAACTGCACAAATGCTAGCAACTGATCTGTGGCCATTCTCTTTTGTGGAGAATGCAGGGTCCCGCAAGTTGATGGCACATGCCTGTCTAAAATGGAAGATCCAGTCATGCACGTATTTTTCCACTTGTGCTGTTCTGGAACTGTATCACCATACATCCACCTTAGTATGGATATGTTGACCAGTGGCCAAACAGCTGGTAGCTCTTATCTAAGTACTACAGTCCATTGGGCACAGGTACCTGGGGTAGTATTTGATGCTGGAATGGGAAAAACACTGTACGAAGCCCAACTGTATTGGTAGCAACATTCAAAGTATTTGCTAGCATGCCACACTGGCAATGAAGAGTGTATCAGGCTCACACACCAGTCAAAAATGTTAGAAGTGCTCCTGACCGAAGTTGATGAGTGGCTCCACCCACTGTCCATGAAACCAGGTTTCATAGCAAGCAATAATGGCTCAAATGTGGTGAAATGCATCAGCGATAGTGGGTTTCTCAGGGTTTCCTGCATGGCACACTGTCTTAATCTTGTAGTGCTGGAGTTTCTGGCATATCCTGAAATCAAGGAAATGTTGACTGTGACCCATTGCATCTGTGCGAACTTTGTTCATTCTGGAAAGACCCATGAGCAGCTCAGGAAGCTGCATATCCAAAACAAGCTGCCACAGCATCGTCTCAAGCTGGAAGTTGTAATGAGCAGGGGTGTGTGAATACCTTAATTTCAATATTCGGACGAATATTCATATTCGGGGCACCAGATATTTGTTATTTGTTATTCGACCCTGCCCAGATAAGTGTTGTTTTTTTAAAGACATTGTAACACTGTTAAACTCCACCACTTCCTTCCCTTTTGAAGTATACTAGACAATCTGCCATGAGCGCTCCCCAACGGCTTACAGGCACCCAAAAAGGCAACAAACGACTGCACTACTCAGTGGTCAGGTGATGCATGAGCATCATAGATTGAGCAAAGGCCACAGCTGAGGTGATGTCTTGTGTCTTGCCTAGGGCTACTAAAATGGCACTGGCATAAGTGTATTGTATGTCCACCCTGGAACAGAGGGGAGCCAGATGTGCCAGGATGGAGACCTACACAAGTACCTCATGGGGTGAAGACAGGGCACATAAGGGGGGTCTCTTTCCAATGAGAAAGAGCGTAAGTACCTCACGGGGTGAAGACAGGACACATAAGGGGGGTCTCTTTCCAATGAGAAAGAGCGTAAGTACCTCACGGGGTGAAGACAGGGCACATAAGGGGGGTCTCTTTCCAATGAGAAAGAGCGTAAGTACCTCACGGGGTGAAGTCAGGGCACATAAGGGGGTCTCTTTCCAATGAGAAAGATCACAAGTACCTCACAGGGTGAAGACAGGGCACATAAGGTGAGTCTCTTTCCAATGAGAAAGAGCACAAGTACCTCACAGGGGAAGACAGGGCACATAAGGGGAGTCTCTTTCCAATGAGAAAGGTCACAAGTACCTCACAGGGTGAAGACAGGGCACATAAGGGGAGTCTCTTTCCAATGAGAAAGAGCATAAGTACCTCACGGGGTGAAGACAGGGCACATAAGGGAGGTCTCTTTCCAATGAGAAAGAGCACAAGTACCTTACGGGGTGAAGACAGGGCACATAAGGGGGGTCTCTTTCCAATGAGAAAGAGCACAAGTACCTCACGGGGTGAAGACAGGGCACATAAGGGGGGTCTCTTTCCAATGAGAAAGAGCGTAAGTACCTCACAGGGGAAGACAGGGCACATAAGGGGAGTCTCTTTCCAATGAGAAAGGTCACAAGTACCTCACAGGGTGAAGACAGGGCACATAAGGGGGGGTCTCTTTCCAATGAGAAAGAGCGTAAGTACCTCACGGGGTGAAGACAGGGCACATAAGGGGAGTCTCTTTCCAATGAGAAAGATCACAAGTACCATAGGCAATGGGTGCATGTGATGAAGCTGAAGGAAGAGTTCATCAAGACAAATGTGAAGAAATATTCACAGAAGGCATGGCAGATGACTGACAGAGATTGCATGCATAAGTGATGGCACCGAAAACACTGTGGGGCTTCAAGCATGTGTGAGATAGGCATAGGGATAGGGTGTATTTGAAAACAGGCAGGAAGGCAGCCGGGTTGCTTTAGGGTCTGCAGATGAGACTGATAAGGCAGGGATGGACAATCTGGGCTGACTATGGGGGCCAAGTGGTCCTTTTCCAACAGATAATTAGTAACATAAAGTACACAATAGTAAGGTCAGTAAAACATGATACATTTTTTTAAATGTTTCTTGTTTAACAGGGGCCTCATGGTGGTCCTGCAGTTAATGTCAGGGAGTGGAGACTCAATTACCCTTTTAATTAAATATTTTATGTGACAGAAAAAAAAAAAGGGTGAGACAAAAACAGTAACATTACACTTTTGTAACATTAGGCAGATTAAGAGCTGTACTGTAGCACCAGTTTTATGTGGGCAGATCATATTTGTAGCAAATTACTGGTAAGTTTAGCTTAAGGAACACTAGCTGTTCATCGTGTTGAGGGTCCAGCTTGGAACGGTGTGGCTCAACAACATCACCAGCAGTGCTAAACATCCTCTTGGACAGCACACTTGTAGGAGGGCAGCTTAAGTATTTTAAAGCAAGTTGTGCCAGGTGAGGAGAGGAGTTGAGTTTCTGAACCTGGTAACCCAGTGGATCAACATCAAATGGCTCAATTGATTCTGCAAAGTAGCCATTGAGTAAATTTTCTGTAAAGAGACGCTGAGACTGTGAGCGTTTGTGTTGCTGTTGACGCAATGATGGGCTGAGTAATGCCCAGTCACTCTCCTCTACACTACCACTATGCCATCTTTCCCCATCTCCACCAGTATCATCCAATTCCAAACCACCACATGCCTGTCTCTCTCTCCCTCAGGAACCTGGACTGGAGCATGTTCCTCCCCTTCCGAGTGTCTGACAGCCTGTGTGGCACTATTTAACTCTTCAATGAGCTGTTGCTTAAAATTAGTCACCCTGTGGGTGTCCATGGCTATGTGAAGGATCTAGCATTTGAACCTAGGGTCCAACATGGTAGCAAACACGTGATGGCAGGTATCCATGACTGTGCTGAACCTTGCATCAAGTTCTGCGTTGAGATGATTAACAGGGTCAGTGACCTTTTGTGTACTGAATGTGTTGCCAGCCAAAAACTGTTGTAATGATCTTTTGAGAATATGCACAGCTGGGATAACCTAAGTAAGGTTATAGAAGCACTTAGATCACGTGTATGCCTCTCAGATAGCACAAGAACCTTCACCATGCCCTCACGAACGAACCAGTCATGATGTCCTAGGATTCCTCCGATGATTGCCTCCGTAGAAATTTCATGTAGTGACCACTTTTGCTCCAAGAGTCATGAAAGCATCAGGTATGAAGATCGCCACAGAGTGCTAACATCTTGTATTACACAATGTCGGGGAAGACCAAGGTGTTCCTGAACATCTCGTAATTTCTAAGTGGCTTTTATGGAGTGGTGGAAATGGCTGTAGATGGAATGGGCTGTGGATAATATGTTATTGGTCCTACAGCTGCTACACAGTGCATAAGTCACCACTAAATTTAGTATGTGTGCAAAGCAACAAATACTAACAAAATGGCCATCATTTATGCAGGAACATGAGAATATTATGTGCTATGTGGTCTTCCTCCATCAGTCCAACATTCAGCAAAGCTGACCTAATGAGACTACCAGATTGTGGGGGCAAGGTGATGCATCAGAAACAGCAGCAGGATGTTGCGCACACCAGTGTGTAGTTAAGGAGAGATAGGCATGCAGGGAGTTACTGCTAGTACAGATATCTGATGTGCAGTGAAAAACACCACCAACAGCCTCTGCAAGCAGAGCAGCAACAGCAGATCGCATGCCATCATACAGTCGTGACAAATAATACACTCATGAAAATGTAGTATGAGATGGGATTTGATAACATTGGTACAAATAGCTGAGAAGCCATCAGAAGCCAGTATCTTTCACAACTGACATAGACTGGAGATCCAACACCATCATCTCAGCAATCAGCTGTGTGATTTGCTGTACTGTTGGTTGTGAGGCATGATACTTTGTTCGTGAATGCAGAGCATCCATTATTGGAAGTGCCACGGGAGACATCGATGTGGACCGCCTCAACAACGGTGGTGCGTGAAGTGCTGATGACTGTCTCTGCCTTGTAGCATCAACGGAGTCAGAAGTGACCACCAGAGTAGAGACTGAACTCTGTGTTTGTGAGGGGAAGGAGTGTCATGACCACTGGGTTACTCTATATTAGATCTGTCATTGGTACCACCACTACTGCCAACTGTGCATGCCTGTCCACCGGATGGATTTAGTCTTGGTGAAACCAAAGGTCCCAGTCCAAACCCAGATGAGCTTTGATACACTTGAGGGTGCTTAAACTTCAAATAGTTCTGTAATGATGTTGTGGTTAAGTTAGAGAGTGATTTCCCTCTGCTTATAGTGGTGTTGCGAAAAGAACAGACTGCCTTCCTTGTGTCCTCCTTTAGTACAGTGAAATGTAGCCACACAGCACTTTTAACACTGTGGTTACCCGTGATTCTGCTAGCAGCACATCCCCCAGTTGTTTTTTTAATAGATGTGCCTGTCTTGTCCTGATGTTCTTGCCCTGTGACCACGGCCGCTGATGGTGCCATGCCAGCGTTGCCATCACTTGGCTGACTTTCAGGCTGTGGTGGAGCCTGCTGGAGAAATGTTAGTGTTGCTTGTTTGGTCTTCTTAGAGGGAGGGGGAACCTTACTCTTACTGCTACTTCTACTACTACCCTTGCTAATAGTGCTACACCTAGAAGCTGTTTTGCCAGCCACCTTTTGTTTTTCTGCCCTCAAGGTACATAGCGTACTCTGCCTCATCTTCAAAGTCACTCACATGTGCCTCTGATGAAGAAGATGACATGTCACTGGGCAGTTCATCATGTGGAGTGAAATACTCAGAACCAGATGTCTGATCATCTTCCGCAACATTTTCAGGAGTACTGAGAAGCTGAGAAGCAGGAGACATAAGTTAAACTGTATCAACGGTAGTGGTCATACTGGTAATATACACCATGGCAGGGATACCAGACTTTGGTGATAGTGTTACAGTAGTGGCAGGGTTCATAGTGTCAGTAGTGGCTGCAGTGACAGTCACAGTTGCAGGACTGGCTGTAGTAGTCATGCTGCCCATTGTTTTGGAAGAGGAAGACAGAGTCTTTATAGTGGTGGTGGTGTTAACGACAGATGTGATGGTACTGGTGAGAGATGGGGACACACCAGTGGTTGTGGTGGGAGGTGAGAAGTGTCCTTCTGCTTGTGCTTCTTGTATCATTTTGTCATGTGCCAGCCACATTACTACTGTTGCTGGAAGACATAGGCATGGAAGGGATAAAAAATAATTTTGAGCATTGAAGACGGGCTGACCGTCACTCACATTCAGGTTCAGCATCACCAACATTTTCCTATATTGTAAATTTGCTTGGGCTGGACCAAGTACTTTTTCCACCTCTACCTATTGTTGTCTTTGTCTATGCCAACAAGTTCTAAACACTCTCAAGTACTTAATACTTCGTAAATGTACAAAGGTTCTGCTTTATTGTAGCACCAAAAAATTATTGCAAGCAGCACCTGCTGCAGTACTGCTTTATTTTAGCACAGAAAAATTACAGCAAGCAGCAAGCATGCAAGGCAGGTGAGGGTGTGTGCACACTTCAAGTGTCGCTACCTAGCCCTTGTCAGGAGGTCTAAACCTCACTTTCAGGTTCTTGGCAATATTGGGAATGCAAGTAATAGCAGACACATTGTATAAGAGTAATAAACTTGTTTATTACTACCAAAAAGGATAAAATCACAGTTGCCCTAAGCAGTTCTTACCAATACGAACCAGGAGCCAGTCTTAAGCGTTCCCTATACCTAGAGGTTTCTTTATGTCTCTTGGGATCTCCGAGGTACAAGACTAGTGTATCACATTATAAACCTATGATTACTATGGTTACTGTAAGATAGAAACATTTCTAGTTACAGAGATGAGCCCTATTAGCTAAATTAGAGGTGGCTCCACAGTCCAAGATAACATTTACAATTTTGTATAGTCATCAGTTTATGAACAAAAGAGTTCTTATACAGAGTCTTACATAACTCAGTGTAGTAGTACAAATCACCAAAAGGTGGTAATGCTGACTTACATACCATAATTATTCCAAGAATGCAGGTGCCTTGGCATCTTACAAGTAAGAAATACACAGAAAATACATAGAAGAATATATGTATTAGCAAGCAAAGTGTATTACAACAATATGCGTACGTATCCTGACATTTACTCTTGTACGGTAGATGCCCTTAGCCCTATATGTTAGTATAAACATATACTTAAGTGCTAGCTGTCTACGGTGTACCTCTGAGGGTACCAATTAGGGTGCAGGGACCTCGTGTAACACCCTAACTGTGGAGGGGTGGGAGTGCAATCAGCCGAGTGCCCTCCAAGACTGCTGATGGCGCCTTACTTTTGTGAAACCTCAGCCCAACCTCAGATTACGTCACAAATATTTCTTATTGAGATTTCTATGCCAGAACTACTGCAATTCACTTTTTTAATTTGTAAATGCACACCAGTTCTGCTGTATTTAAGTGCAAAAAATGATTGCAAGCAGCAGTACTGCTTTATTTTAGCACAGAAAAATTACTGCAAGCAGAACGCACGCATGGCAGGCGAGGGTGTGCACACACTGCAAGCATCACTACCTAGCCCTAAACCATGGGAGATGGGAATGCAGTCAGTCGACTGTCCTCCGAGACTGCTGATTACTACTGACTTTTGTGAAACCCCAGCCCAACCGCAGATTGCACCACAAATATTTCTTACAGAGATTTCTACAGCAGAACTATTGCAATTTACTTTTTTTATTTGTAAATGCACACAAGTTCTGTTTTATTTCAGTACAAAACAAGCATTTGTCAATGCCGAATATTTCCTTGCAAGGTGTCTGTCTCCCGAACCGCAACACAACAATGGGCCCATACAAGAAACGGAGGGAGCGGGGCAGAGAGCACGCAAAGGGAGGGAGTGGGAGAGTTCAGTTCAGGGGTGTAGCCAAGGATTTCAAATATGTACACAGAGCCACCACACTGCTACCCCCGCCGTGTCCTGCCCCTCCCCCAACATGAGCATCATTTAGTCTGTTGCATATACTCTATAAATACGGAATGTAAGATAACGAATGTACTCACATTCCCACACAGCAAGAACGCCTTTCAATCACTAACAATGTCAGACAAACAAACTGACTTTTGGTTGCAATGTTGCATTGTGACAAGCTTCCGTACCACATCAAGGTAGCCAGTCCCATAGAGGTCTATTCACAGCAGTACCTGTGCTGATACACTTTATCCACTCACTCAAGTTGAACCCCCATGCCAGCCAAAAATCATTCATATACAGTACTTACATGTACCCAAAGCAACCAAAATCACTCACTCAAAATGGTAACATACCCTCAGCAATGCATAGATTACTAGTGAGACATCATCTGGAGTTCTGTGTCCAGTTCTGGAGGCTATATCTCTGGAAGGACATAGAATAAATAGAGATAGTCCAGAGAAGGGCAACAAAAATGGTGCAAGGACTGCACCACAAGTCATATGAGGAAAGACTAAAGGACCTCAATATGTATTCCCTGGAGGAGAGGAGAGAGGGGGATATGACAGAGACATTGAAGTACATCAGGGGTATAAACAAGGTACAGGAAGGTAGCATCTTTCAGAAAAGAAGGTGTGCAAGAAGAAGGGGGCATGAGATGAGGCTAGAGGGGGGTAGGCTCTGGGGCAATGTTGGGAAGTACCTTTTCACAGAAAGAGTAGTGGATGCTTGAAACAGCCTCCATGTAGAGGTGGTGGGGGCAAAAATAGTAGGGGAATTCAGGAATGCATGGGATAGTCATTACAGTACTCTAGCAAAATTAAATTGCTTCATTAGTGGTGGTAACCAGCTTACCAAGACATTCAAAATCACAGTGATGCATAGAAAATTTATTATCTCAGACAAAGTGACATGCTGTGTTAGAGACCATTTGAACCCTTGGCAGTGCACTGTCAGATGCACCAAAATAGATGCCATAATTAGTAATGAATAGTATATAGCCGTATACTACCAACTTGCATGTTTTATGGTTAAAGTTTATTTTGTCATACTGTATATATCCTGTAGCATTGCTGAATGTGCAGTAACTTTTTTAATGCAAGCTTCTTACTAGCACTAAATAGAATAAAATTGAAACCAGTTCAGTCCTTTCAGAGCAGTTTAATTGATTTCTGTTCTAGGAATTGATCTTATCTTATACCTCAAACAACAACATGCACTCAAAAATAAAAGTTAAGAAAAGATTCATACCAGCAGGGTTGAACAGGTTCAGACTTGTTTCAGTTGAATACAAGCTGTTCAAAATGTTTAATTTTCTGACATTTGAATATCTCTGATTGAAATCACTTAGTAGCCTTTCAGTTGAACTTCCAGGTGTGCGTGCGCGTGTGCGTGTGTGTGTGCGTGTGCGTGTGCGTGTGTGTGTGTGTGTGTGTGTGTGTGTGCGTGTGTGAAGTCCTCCATGCCAATAGCTGGAAGGGGCTTAATTTTTTGTTAATTCATCAGCAAATCCCTATATAAGCTTAATTATAAAGATTCAGTTATTTACAGTACAACCTACTCCTATAAAGTTGATCAGACCACAGATCCTGTAATCTGCAAAACTTGTGGCTTCAGTAGTGCTAGATCTATCAATGGGGGGGGCACACATAGCCCACTGGCCACAGGCAACAAGAAAAACTATTAACAAAGAAGGCATAAGCCCCCCATAAGGCAAACATTGAGTCAATGTGGATGAAATATGTAGTGCTTGGTGATACTGTGAATTTTGATGATTGTTTACTATGTGACTTTCCTCTATTCCCACCCTTGGTAGAAGAGCTGGGTAGCTGTAGGAAATAGATGCCCAAAATAATTACCTCCTCCAACTCTGGAGAGTGTGATCAGGAGTACTCAGGAGAGGGAAAAAAACCCTTAGGGGAAAACTTCTGAGGACCATGGCTACTGACCTGCTCGTCCTCCAAGCAAACGAAGAGGAGATAATGGAAAAAGCATTTTTAAGTTTGGAAGTTGGATCAGGGATGTATACTTTGAATGTAGATGATTTCCATCTTCCTAGTCTTTTGATGACGTGCACAGGAATATTATGACAAGATGCTGAGGTGGCTGCTCCTATTCGAAAGGAATGACTGGAATAGGAGAATAGATCTAGTCTGAGTCTCTGGATAAGAGTTCTTGTGTTGTCTAGGAACCATTTGGATGTCATAGGCAAGCTGAAGTTGGAGGCAGAGATGCAGCAAAGTTTAACTCTGCTAGCAAAGTAGATGTGGAGTATCTCGCTCTGCCTCGCTTTGCAGCTATGCGAAGTGGCCATTAAAATGCACTGCTTCGCCCACTTCACCTCATAATGATTTTGCGTTACTTACTCCGCCTCACTTCACTTTATTTTTCTTTTAAAGACGGAGTGAGATCACATGGCTCACAGTCTGCAAATCACATGCTTCAGGCAGGAAGTTAATCATGCAGACAGTGAAAGACTTTCACTTTTGCCTTACCTAGTGTGGGAGAAAGAGCTGTGTTTCTGAGGAAACTCAGGAGAGACAGATAACAAAAAATCTTGCAAACTTTTTGAATTTGTTTCTTAGTTAGCTGATTTTTTGTAGTTTAATAGCCTTTTTTTTGTCTTGAGTGTGTTTGTTCACCTATTTCAGTCTAGTATTTGTTAATTGTTAATTTTGTGTGTGTGTGTGTGAGAGAGAGAGACACACACACACACACACACACACACAGACAAGAATGGAGAGAGGTGGTTTTCATCCATAGAGTTGAGATTGTGTAGGTGTAGGTGTACGCACGCACAGTAGCACCCCGTGTCTGAACCAGAGCACATCCCTCACCTGTGCTGGGTCCTCCCCACAGTGCATTAGTGTAGGAGTTCTTCACTATGCCTGCGGACACCAGTGTAGTGAAGTGCAATCTGTGTGTGTGGTGGTACACCATGGCCCCAAGGGAAGTCATTTGGGCACAGGTGGTCAGTGCAACCACCTATACAACCACCACCATGCTGAGTGGCAAGCCAAGCTTGCTGAACAGGGCAGGAATCCACCTGCTGGCCCTGCTGGGCAACAGGTGGCAGCATGGTCTCCACCTGCACGTGGTGTCAAGCGGGGGAGGGCCACGGAGCAAGCAGCTGCTTTTCAACCTGCAGGTGACAGTGACAACCCTGCATGAATACCTGCCACATATGCCAATTTGGGCCTGATGTGGAGTGAGTTGTTCCATGTGAACCACCAGACTGACAACATGCAGCAGCGGTTGGAGTGCATGGAGGTGCACTAACTCCAAATTATGACCATGCTTCAACTGCTGCTCTCACGCCACAACAATGATCATTAGTTTTTGTTTGCCCTTGCACCCACCACCCTCTCCATGAAAAAAATAATTCCTGACAATGCCCCGATCCGTCCCCCTCTATCTTCAAATTTTGCCCCCTTGTTCATGCACATTTCTTTTTCTGAAAGATGCTACCCTCATGTACGTTGTTGATTCCCTTTTGGTACTTGATCGTTTCTATCATGACCCCCCCACCCCTTCCTTGTGGTTACACATATTAAGCTCCTTTAGTCTTTCTTCATCTGCCTTATGGTGCAGACCTTGCAACATTTTAGTTGCCCTCCTTTGTACAGCCTCCATCCTGTCTATGTCCTTACAGAGATATGCTCTCCAAAACTGCACACTATACTCCAGATGAGATCTGGCTGCTGTCAAAGTGTCCTGAAAATGCCAGACTCCAGATCAAGAGAAATAACATGATAAAATGTGTGGACAAGTCTCAATTATTTCCTGTTGCACTGCTTTATGCATGCACCCACTCTCATAAGTGTGCCCCCAAAAATGGCTGCTGTCACAGTGTCCCAAAAATGCCAGACTCCAGAGCAAGAGAAATAACATGATGAAATGTGCTGAAATGTCTCAATTATTTTCTGATGCACTGCTTTTTGCGTGCACCAACTCTGCATAAGTGTGCCCCCAAAAATGGCTGCTGTCACAGCATCTCGAAAATGCCAGCCTCCAAAGCAAGAGAAATAACATGATGAAATGTGCTAAAAAGTCTCAATTTTTTCCTGACACACTGCTTTATGTGTGCTCCCACTCCCACAACAACTATGGCACCTGCTGCTGCTCCTGTACTTCTATCTTCTGCTGTCTGCGCTGACTGGGCTGATGCACAGTGTCTTGCCAAATGATGATAGCCACAGATGACCATTGTGTGAGCAATGATGTGATGATGCTATGGCGGACTGAAAGTCTGCTGCGCTGGCTGTAACATGATGCCCTATGTGTGTGTATACTCATACTACCATTGGTAGGTTACTGTACTTTGTACACTAGTGTTTTTTTCACAGAACCAGACATTTAATTGTTTTATATATATATATATATATATATATATATATACATATACACATGTAATCATTGCTGATTTTCTCTGACAGGTCACCCAGTCATACTTGGGTTGTGCACTTTTTGGCTTGCTGAGGAACTTTGCTGTAGGAAAACTGCCAAGCCAGGGAAGGTAAGTATTTTTTTATTGGGGGGGGTATCATTTGGAAGCAAGCTTCATTAATGGTTTTGTTTTGACTTCTTTACAGGTTTTCTGTGTATCCTCTGGATTCATACAATTTGCATGTGTTTTTATTTGAAGAAAGTACTGATGGCAGCACACAGCACCGAAATGTTACCTGCAAACAGATGAAGAAGAAATAATGTGTACTTCATTGCACTAACACATTCCGTTCTAACTAAGTGTGGCTGTTACTGTCTGTTATATCCAGCTTACCAGATACCAAGCTATTAGTAAGCCACACCAAGACCAACTAACACGTTTAGTATGTGTGACATGCACTGGCCCACAGTCTTTACATTACAAGATGTCTTGTCATGACCCCAAAAAAATGTTGTTCAACCCCATGGCCTGCTGAAGCAAGCCAGTGACTGATGTGCATGAAAAATATATTATCTGCCATACGTCACCTACTTTGTATGATTTACACTGGCTTGAAAAAATGAAATACCTTAAAGAAGTGATGAAATAAGATTGATATACTTACCTGAAACCGATATCCTATAGGTGGTTGTAGACAGTACTGCAGTACTCCAGCCCTCTGATCCTGTTACACTGTTTGAAACTGGAAACCTGTAAAAAAAAGAAAAAAGTTGCCTATATATGTTTCTCAAGTGCATCTCTAAAATGGTAACAGAAGCATTCACACAGCTCAAGGAAATGCCATAGTATGACAAATTAGTACATACACACTGTAAACTACTGATAATAAGAAGCGTGGTGGCTGTGGCTGGATGTGGGCTCCTTCTGGCAGGGCATGGGCACAGGAACACGTTCCCTCTCACTGTCATACAGACTGGTGGTTTTGGCTGGTTGTGTGTTACTTCAGGTAATGGGCACAGGAACACGTTCCCTCTCACTGTCATACAAACTGGTGGCTTTGGCTGGCTGCGGGTTACTTCTGGTCATGGGCACAGGAACATAGTCTCTCTCCCTATTAGACAGACTAGCGGATTTGGCTGGCTGCGGTGTACTTCTGCTTATGGGCACAGGAACATATTCTCACTCACTGTCAGACAAATGACTGGGTGGCTGGATATGGTGTGTTACAGTCTTTCAGTGTCACTCAGGAGGAAGATATCTTTAAATGGCAGGATTTAAGTGGCTACTGCTTACTACAAATGGACAGTTGTGTTTAAGAGGCTGACTGTGTTTGCTAATGACAGCACACATTCTGTTAAAGAGCAGGTACCCACTGTCAGGTAACCAGCCCCCCTCAAACATATATAATAGTTGACCTGCTCTACTGTTGAGGGGTATTAAAAATTCAATGCGCTTCCCTCCAGTAAAAAGTTATAGCACCCCAAATTTGCAACACCATAAAAACAGAGCCGTGTCTGACACTCCTCCAGGCAGGTACCCCAGCCCTCTTTTGTGATGTCAGAAAATGAATACTGAGTGTGCATTCCATTAACCTGTATGTATGCAATATTTCTATGGTTTTTAGTACTATTTAGAGGTGCCATGTAGAAAAATCAAAACCGCCGCTGAAGTAACAGTCCCTATTTACTGGAGTGGTCACTTTCATTTTTCCAAGTGGCAGCTCTATAATAGTACTAAAAGTTATTGAAAAATGGCACCAATACAAATCTATGGAGCACACACACAGCCTTCATTTTCTGACATCACAAAAGGTGGCTGGGGTACCTCCCTGGAGGCGTGTCTGGCATGGTTCTGTTTTTATGGGGGTGCACATTCAGGGTGCAATAACTTATTAACTGGAGGGAAGTGCATAGAATGTTTAATACCCCTCAATAGTGGAGCAGATCGGCTATTATATATAGTATGTGTGAGGGGGGATGGGTACCTGACAGTGGGTACCTGCTCTTCAAGTCTAATCAGAAAATATACCAAGGGCAAGGTAAAATAGAATGATTGTGATGGGTCATTATTTATGCAAATCTGAATTATGGAATGAGACTGAGTCAAGAACACTGGTTTTATTTTATGAACAACAAAAAATGTACCATTAATAAAATGTGACAGCCTTTCAACCCGTTAACTTAAATACCAGCAACATCCACCTCATCCTCATCAAACAGGAAGCTGCCCTCGCAGTCATCAAGGTTGGAATTGTGCCCACTAGGGAATTCTTTGTCCATGATTGCATTGTCAACCTCAATGGTAGGCCATTTGACTCTGCCACCAGGATGGTCTGCTTCTCCCAAATCATCAGCACAACCATCATCGTGATGGAGTACGAACAAAGATGTGGTAGGTCAAGTTGGTATGTGACCTTCATTCATTTTTATGAATGTCAGCATGCTGACATTTGGTGGTGAGAGGTTGGTATGATGGTCACGAACTATTGCCCCCGAAGAACTGAATATCCTCTCCACACTTACACTGTAGGGTGGGCTGGTCAGGTACTTCAGTGTCATTGAAGTTAGCTCTGGCCATTCACTCACCTTTCCACTCCAGTACAGCAGTGGATCGTCAATTAATGACAGAAGCATGTTTTCAGCCAAATATGAGTCAACCATTCTCTGTGCTGCATGCAGTCCTGTTGTTGATTCATCCTCCTGTTCACCGGATTCATCGATGTCACATATTTCCACTTGGGACAAGACACCCCAAAGTGGGTTAATGGTAACCGGTTTTGCTGATACCCCACCTGGACCTGCAGCCACCTTACTGCATGTGCTTACTAGTCCACTGTGACCTTCAGCCTTGTTATGCTGTGGTTTGCTGAACTTGGCACATGATCTCTGTGCCCAGAAACCAATCGCACAAGTTGTCCACTGAGATTTTTAACCTGTTCAGGCCCTCCCCCCAATAAGGATGAAATTCTACATTTGTATTGTGGATCCAGCATTGTTACTATTCTGAATTCGCACTTTGCAGAATACTTGCAATGTGGCGATTGCGGTCAAATACTGTCAGCATGTGTTTAAGTAACGCACTGCTTGAATAATCTCCAGACATATCAAGGCTATGCTGCAGATTCAGCAAAGTCTGCCTCAGCACCTGCAGCAGTAGAATGGCTGGGCTTATGAAGGCAGTGTTGCCACTCACTGCCTGTGTGGCATGTTCACATGGCCTCAAAACTGATATAACTGCGTCCATGAGGCGCCACTGTTCTGTTGTCATAGACATCGAGGCCCCAGAAGTGTCATGGCTAGTGTGCATGACTCGGTATTCCGAGATGGCTTTGTACTGTTCATACAACCTCTCTGCCATGTAAAGAGTTGCGTTCCAGTGCGTGACAACTTCCAGCTTGAGGTGGTACTAAGGGAGGCTGTTTTGAATCTGCAGCTGCCGAAGTTGGTCACAGGCCTTTCCAGAGCATGAAAAGTGTGCACAGATGTGGCTTGCAACTTAAAACATTTTCTTGATGTCAGGGTGCTGCAAGAAACTCCTGGACCATGAGATTTAAACAGTGGGCCATGCATGGAACCCGAACAAAGTCACCATTGTTGATACATTTCACCACTTTTGAGCCATTGTCACTGGCTATTAAGCCAGCTTTGAGGGACAGAGGGTTCAGCCACTCATCAGTTTTGGTCAGTAGCAAGTCAAGCATGTTTTCACCAGTGTGAGAACTGGCCACATTGCCCATTGCAAGAGTTGCATGCTGTCAAATTCCTGGAAGGTTTCTACCATGACAGTCTGCTTACTACACTGATTTCCAGTACCACCAGCACAGACAACCCCCAGTACCTGTGACTAGTGTGCAGTAATACACAAATATGAACTGCCTGCTGTTTTGCTACTTGTCCACATATCCATACTTAAGTGGATGAATGGTGAGGAGAAATGTTGAAGGGCATGTTTTACAGACTCTGTCACTGTCCATTATAACTCTGGGACAGCATGGGTGGAAACGTATGTCCTAGATGGGGCTTTCCATTTGGGAGAGGCACGTGCCGCAAAATGCTGGAATCCAGAATTCTCCATAAAGGAGACGGGCAAAAGGTCAATTGCCAGCATTTCCATTACAGCAGCATTCAGTTCATGTGACACTGCATAATTGCATGGGTATTTCATGTTCCGGGCAAAAAGTCTTTGCAGCGTGGTCCGTGTTGTTACCCAATTTGCATGTGGTGTGCCAAATGGCTCTGCTCTGCGAACTCCCATGGGAGGGTGCTTTTGCTGTGTGATAAAGAGGGGTGCAAAGGTGACACTGACAAGTCCACAAACAATGTTATTTTCCCTGTTTTAAGTACAGGAGTTGATGCTGGACTAGAAATACTGCTGCACAGACCACCACCACTGCTGCTACTCTGACCACCACTTGATAAAAATTCAGAATCATCATCCCCCTCATGCCTGTAGTAATCCTCAGCTGTTATTTCACCACCACTACAGACATGGCTATTTGGGCTACTTACTGTGACATAGACAGCCAGCTCTGAGTGCTGTATCATTTTTTTATTTCTTAAAAATAACAGAAATGTGGTATTGAATTTGTCTGCTGGAAATGCCAGTGCACTTGGAGTGACCTCCCTCACTCACCCCCCCCCCAAGATCTCAGTATGCGAGATGACCACACACACAGGAACTTAGATAAAAAAAAATCTAACACCTGCAAGGTCAAGATAATTGCAGGGTTAAAAGGTACCTAAAATCAAGGACATCCTGTTTAGCTAGTTCTATTATCAGTAGCCTAGTTGGCAGGAAAGAACATATCCATTTTACAACATTTACAGGAAAGGGAAATAGGGTATGACACTTCTCTGTGAAATTAAAAAGGCCTTGATATCTGTGAAGATCAGGAAGACCCTTTTTCATCAAAGAGGTGTCATTTGAGAATTGATGTTATGCTGAGAAAAACAGGATCTTACTGCCTTAGAAGGATCCTGTTTCCTGTAGAGATATATTTTTAGTAATAATATCCTGATAGGGAGGAAGTACAGTGACCTCATCCAGGGGGCTGGAGAAACCAGCTTTTAAAAACTATGATTCTGGTTTCATAGACTGATTTCTTTACCTGACTTTGAAGCAGCAACAGTAAGCCTTTAGAAGATAAGTATTTTGTGGATAAGAAACATAGTTGCACTTTTACACCTTTTTGTTTAATGACCTGTATGTTTTTGTGATAAGAGTTCTGTATATTACTGTTTACTATTTTACCTTTTGTTTAGTAAAGATATATTTTAAAAACAGAAACTGCCTAGTGTGCCTTGAAACATTTCTTTGGTTTTAAGTGAAGTTAGATGGTTTTAAAGTTGATATGGTACATGAGTTTATGGCTGCACCAAACTGGGAAACAGTTTAAGAGTTTCTCTGGGTCTTGTATAGAGTTCTAAAAGGGTTCATTTTGTAATACCTGGTTAGGTGCCCATAGGCAAAGATATCTGGCCCCCCAAAGACAGAATTATCTGATCCTGACAACTGGGGTAACAAGAGGTTATTAAGTTTGAATCCCTCCAGAACTTGGGATTAAGGTGACTTGAATCCACAAAACAGACAAGAGGGCTACCTTCTTCTGTTCACTGTTCACAAGACTACACTCAGAGGCTGGCACTTTGGGAGTAGAGGGCTGACCTGCTGAGTGGGTTTGTGACACTTACAGTCATGGAAGAGGATACCATGCTTAATAAGGTGGATGAGGGTAAATGTCCCACTATGGCATTAGCTCCCCTCTGGCCCACAGTGCCATGTGCCAGTTCTTCAAATGTGTACGCTGGCTCCCAGTGCCCAGATGACAACTCTTTTTAGCACGTCTGACATGTGCTTGGCAAAGCTGGCAGATTGCCACTGCTTCATCACTTGGATATTGTACAAACAAATCCCAAATGAGGGATTTTAATCCTCTACTTTTAGTTTTCACAGGTCCTTGATTTTGCATATTGGACTCCAGTTTTTTAGACAATTACGTGATTTCTGTTGCTGGCCACACTTGGGCTCTACAGGCCTATCACTATCTATGATGACTACTACTGGGTCATCATCATCATCAACAGAAACCGCCACATCATAACTTTGATGAGGGGGTGATTTAACACTGACAGACTGAGACTGTTTACACACAGCCACCTTTAATTTCTTTTTCTCTGGTTCCCAACTGAGGTCACTGAAATCATCCTCATATTCCTCATCCACATCCACAGTTTCAGCATGGATGCTGTCCTGTGGAGAACATGTACCAACCACAGCATCATTATGATCATACACTATTTTTTCTCCAACATTTGAAGGGTTGGATGGCACAGGCATGACCTCATCAACAGCGCTTGAAACATGAGATTGCAATGAGTCATCATCAGCTTCAGAATCATGTTCAACCAATGTGGAGATAGGGACATCGGGGAGTGTGACATCTACTACACTCTGACTCATGGTCATGGCTTTAGACTCTGCAATATTTTGGAAACCAGTTAACTTGTTGTCATGGGTTGAACTTGGGGCAATACTCATGCCATCAGCAACTTCACTACCACCAGCGGGGACAACAGCATCTCCAGCCGTGGTTGAAGCTACTGATTGCACTGTGAAAAACATAGTCAGAGAAATTCCTTTACTGGCATCAACTATGCACTTCTGCTGCATACTACCATGCCCATGGACTCTCTTGCCACTGGCAGCAGTGCCATGGCCAGAAACATCTTTGCATGCACATCTCTTTGCAGGCATTTTTTGGGATGACACAGAAAATTCACAACAAATTGAGATTTCTAAACTTTGGGGTGGGGATAGTGTGATGGAGGTAACAGTTGGGGAGCACCTGGGGAACAGTGACCACCAGAACAGAACCAAACCACACAAAAACATGTATCCTGGATTTCAGGGGGGCAGACTTTGGGAAAAGGGGAGATGCCTGAAAGAGGCATTAATGGGAATAGGGAGGGAATCAGGGGTTAAGGAACAGTGGGCAATATTTAAAACAGGGATTACAAGAGCAACAGAATTATGCATTAAGCAGGTTAGCAAGGGCAAAAGGAAGAGGAGGCCATTATGGTTTTCCAAAGAGGAAGCAGAGAAAGTAAAAGCCAAAAAGATCATATTCAGGCAATACAAAAAGACACAGGCAGAAGGGGATAGGGAGAAGTACCAAGAGAAGCAAAGGGAGGCAGGGAGTTCAGTAAGGGAAGCCAAAGCTCAGACAGAAGAGCGCATCACAAAATCAGTGGGTAGGGGGGACAAAACCTTTTACAGGTACATAAGTGAAAAAAGAAGGGCAAAGGGAAGAATAGTGAGACTGAAGGGGGAGGATGGGGGCCACGTGGAGGATGACAACAGTAAAGCTGACATACTGAAAAGATATTTTTGCTCATTCTTTACTGAAGAAGAGGAGGGTAATGGGCCTGAAGGGAGTACAAGGAATGTGAATGGTGCAGAAATGGACACAAGTCCCTTTACATCGGAAAGGGTCCTAAAGGAACTGGAAGCAATAAGAGTTGATAAAGCAATGGGGCCAGATGGGGTGCACCCCAGGGTCCTAAAGGAACTAAGAGAGGTGGTGTCTGAACCTCTGGCAATCCTGTTTAGCTGATCACTGGAAACAGGGGAGGTACCCAAAGACTGGAGGACAGCAGATGTAGTCCCTTTATACAAAAGAGGGAACAAAGAGGAAGCAGGGAACTATAGACCAGCCAGCCTGACCTCGGTAGTGGGGAAGATCATGGAAGCACTACTGAAGGAGAGAATGGTGGAACATCTGGTTGCCAACAGACTACAGGACCCAAGGCAGCATGGTTTCACTGGAGGGAGGTCATGCCAGGCCAACCTCATTGAATTTTTTGACTGGGTGACAAGGGAGGTGGACCAGGGCAGGGCAGTGGATGTGGCCTATCTGGAATTCAGCAAGGCCTTTGACACTGTGCCACATAGAAGGCTATTAAACAAACTGGGGAATATTGGAGTGGGCAGGACAGTAGTGTGGTGGACAGGTAATTGGCTAGGCAGCAGGACACAGAGGGTAGTGGTAAATGGCTTTCACTCCACAGAGGGAAGAGTGACCAGTGGGGTACCACAGGAATCAGTGCTGGGACCGGTTCTATTCAACATCTTCATCAGTGACATTGTGCAGGACCTAGAAGGCAGAATTTCCCTGTTTGCTGATGACACGCAGCTCTGTAATATAGTGGACATGCCAGAGGGTGTAGACAGAATGAGGAGGGACCTGCAGAAGCCTGAAGAATGGTCAAGGGTTTGGCAGTTGAAATGCAATGCAAAGAAGTGCAAGATAATGCATATGGGTCACAAAAACCCTGGAACAACATATCAGTTGGGGGGTGAGGATATAGCATGCACCAAGCAGGAAAGGGACCTTGGGGTTATCATCTCTGATGAGCTCAAGGTAGGGAAACAGTGCAACAAGGCAGCAGGTAAAGCAAATAGGATGCTGGAATGCATAGGCAAGGGCATCACCAGCAGGAAAAGGGAGGTCATAATTCCACTATACAAGACACTAATGAGGCCCCACCTGGAGTACAGTGTACAGTTCTGAAGATCTTGCCTACATAAGGACATCAATCAATCAGTCAATCAGTTAGTCTTTATTTTACCAGGTGTAACACCATTGAGTGAATTCATTTTCAAGGTAGACCTGGGACATAGGCAGAGAAGGTTCAGAGGAGGGCAACAAAAATGGCACCAAAATTGCATCACAAGTCCTATGAGGACAGGCTGAAGGACTTGAACATATACTCCCTGGAGGAGAGGAGGGGGAGAGAGGGGATATGATAGAGACATACAAGTATCTTACAGGGAGGAACAGAGTGCAGGAATACACTGTTTTCCAGTGAAAAAGATGTTACAGGTCTAGAGGGCATGGATGAAGTTGGAGGGAAGGCGATTCAGAGGAAACGTGAGGAAGAATTTATTCACAGAAAGGGTGGTGGACAAGTGGAACACCCTGTCAGAGGAAGTGTTGGGGGCTGAAACAATCACAGTATTTAAGAATGCATGGGATAGACATAAGAGAATTCTGGAGGTCAGCGGTAAGAGGCAACAGACTTCTAGAAAAACATAAAGTGAACTTACAAGCTTAAATGGGCAGATTGGGTGGGCCATAGGCCCATATGTGCTGACAGTGTCTATGTATCTATGGGAAGCCAAAAAACAACAACTATGGCTTACAGATGCAGACTGGGCCCTAAACAGATGCAAATGCACAGATAGAAGATGCACACTATAAAGAGATGCAGCCACACAGGCACAAAAACACCTTAACCAGTGGTCACACAAATCCAAAACTGGAAAAATAAATTATACCTTTTGCGGGTTGGGGGGGAGCCACTGCAGTAGCAGTCCACTAGCTAGATAGAAGGAAGCAGTAAAAAATACCGCAGACGGATAACAAATTCAGAGTGCTGTAATTACTGTGTGGCACTGGCACAATAAAATGTGTCTGACTTGATTGTATGCACACACACTCACACACTACTACAGGTAATGTACAGAAAATTTAACAGTGCACTACACCATATAACCAAATCTTTTAAATCGACTGAAAATCTGCACTGCACCACAACAGCGAAAAATTATCAAAAATTAATACAAGTATTACTGCGTGTACATGAACACACAAATACTAACGCACTACTACTACCCAACAGTTAGAGACTGCCTTTCTCACTGTGAATCTCCCTCCACCACAGATATGCCCCTCCCCCGAAGCACACTTCAACAGTGTCTGTCAGTACACTGACTGAATGTTCTAAATTAACTTCCAAAATGCACACAAAAACAATCAACACTCGATGGTATAAGCACTAGAGGTTTCCTACAATCGATGTACTAAATTTTGATCAAAATAATTTGATCAAACATTATTTTTAAAGCTTTTTCGATGGTTTGATTCTCAGACCCCTGAGAGCAAACTATCTCCAGCTTTTCACTACACACACTATGCAGAATTGAGGCTGTGCAAGACAATCTAGAGCCCATGTGACCTGCCAGCCCATGAATCACTGCAAGATTCACCTCAAAGAGCAATAAAAAGACAAAGCAAAGCGAAGTACATTGAAATCAATGGTACTTTGCTTTAAATTCAAGAGGAAAACCAATGGGAAAAGCAAAGTAGCATGAAGTCCACTGCGATCAATGGCACTTCGCGATGAATTCAAAGGTGGAGTATCACGCGTCACATTGCGGAGCACTACACGAATCCATCATTAATATGTGAAGTACTCCGCTGAGCAATGTTTGGCAACTTCGCCCACCTCTAGTCAGAGGTTAACAGGGGAAAAGAAGGATTAGATTTGGCATGTAACAGCATAAGCTTTGCTAGCCTTGCAACTGGACACCAGTTGCTTGATGTGGAATAGTAGGTTATAGAAATTCTGGAATGTAATCTATCAGTTTTCAAAGAAGGCAAAGTTAATATGTAACAGTCGTTATGCTTCTTAAGGCTGGATACGCTGAGAACAGTAGAAGAGCGAGATGATGATGTGGCAAATTCTCTGGGGTGAAGAAATCCATAGAAGGTGAGGGTAATTACTGAAGACACCATGAGATTGAAATTAGGGTCGAATGGATTTGAATCCAATAAGTCAAGCAAACTATGAAATTGAGGTCTTTCTATTGGAAGGTGTTGAGGCATATTCGGAATGGAGGATCATTGGAAGCCCAATAAAAGTAGTTTGATTGATGGACTGGAGAACAATGAGGGTGAGGATGGAGAGTACTGGGAAAGAAAATCTGGATGCCAGATAAATAAAATTTGATGGTACCATGGGAAAGATGCACAGCTTGATAGCAAAATGTCAGAAATGCTAGTATCAAATCGATTGAGGTGACAATTGGATGGAAGGATGATGAAGCGCAAAAAGAGACATATTTGTTCCAGGCAGTTGTATAGATAGCTCTAGTGGAAGGAGCCAACGTTGACCATATGAAGAGAGATGCTTGATGACAATAGTGACTTATGTCATGATGAGATCGTAGTATGATGGTGGATGAGTCATGATGGGATCCGCCGAAGGATGGAGATGATGGAAATCCTGAAAATGAAATTGAGAAAGAGCATCAGCTGCTTCGTTCTTGACACCAAGAATATAATAGCATGTGATGATGAAGTCATGGATAAGTGAAAGCCAGGTTAACCTCTGCATGAATAACATAATGGAAGGTGATGATAAGCCACCTTTATTAACGATGGCTACAGTGGACTGATTGTCAGAATATACAGATACTGATTGGTGAGACCATAGATGCCATCATAGAACTGTGGCCACTACAGTTGGGTATATTTCAAATAATAGGAAAGTAGAAGAAAAGTCACTCAATGAAGAGACATCAGGAGGCCAAGGGGCAGCAAGCCAGGACTGAGAAAATATAGCTGCATATTCATGGATTGGAGAGGTGTCTGTAAATATTTAGAGATGGATTTCGGGAGATGGATCTTTACGAAATATGGAGCATCCTTTCCAGCTGGCAAGAAAAAGGGACCACATGAGTAGGTCAGATTTTGCAGATGCTGTGATATGGATGTGATGGTGAAGCTCAGAGACAGATAAACTTGGATAAGAAGATTAGAGATGAATGAACGACCTTGAGGAATGATCCTCATTGCGAAACTGAGGTACCTCAAAAGGGAAAGCAGGTCACGCTTGGTGCAGTATGATCTGGGAGAGAAGAAAGAGACCAACTCTTGAATGCAAGAGAGCTTATCCAGAGGAAGACGTGCCTCCATGTGGTCAGAATCCAAGATGATGCCCAGAAATTTGAGAGAAGTGGAAGGGCCAAATGTGTTCTCTGCTGCTACTCTGGCAGGCAGTATAGCGCAGTAGTCTAAGGCTCGGAGCTGCACATTTGGTGACATCCAGCAGACCAGACCTGGGTTTGAATCCCACAGCTTCCACTTGCATACTGTGTGACCCTGAGCAAGTCACTTAACCTCCTTGTGCTCCCAGGTCGCTCCTGTAAAAAAGCTTTCAGCTTAGTGTGCTATACCTGGTTAAACAACTAAAATAAAAAAAAAAATTAAAAAAAAGAGGGACTGGCAGGTTGTCAAACAGCTGACTGAGAGCAGACAGATCTTCCACCGGGGGTGAGGTAAGTGGGTTGATGAGGAGGAAATTGACCAGCAAGTGAAGCACAGCAGTTCGATCGCAAACATTGAGCAGAGCCCAGGGCAGGACTTCAGCGAAGATATCAAAAAGCTTAGGGCTGCTATGGCAGCCAAAGGCAAGGTGGGCTGCAAAATAAAAGGCATTATCCCAGGACATGCCATAGAGGTGCCAGAGAGAAGGATGGATGGGGAGGAGCTTGAAAGCATCCATGATGTCTGTCTTGGAAAGCCAAGAGCCATGGCCAGATCTGTTGATGATGGTGATGGTGTCATCGACGCAGGCATAGGACAAAAAAAAGGTCATCAGCAGGAATAAGGGAATTGATGATAGGCGTAGAAGAACCATGGGGTGCTGACAGGTCGATGACAAGTCACTTCTTACCAGAGAATTTCTGAGTTGCAATTCTGATGGGATTGATCCAGTAAACAGGGAACAGAGGATGAAGGAAAGGCCCCAAAATGAAGTGCTTACTAAGTTCCTTCCAGAGAAGAGAAAGGACCACATCCTGTTCCTGGACAGCGGACTGCAAGTTGGCACAGATGAAGGAGGAAGAACTGGCACACCCATATGGAAGCCATGGGTGAAACCCAAGAGGAGAGAATGCACTGACTCTGTGGAAGGATGGGTGGTCAGGAGGTGAGCCTGGGCAAGCAGGTTGATAGGAGTGGAGGGATGGACCAGATGTCATTTGGATGATTTCAGAGTCTTGGGGCAAATCTAGCGAGCAAGCACATCTCTGCAAAGGCAGCACAGATGCAGGAAAGCACATTCAGGAGTGGTACAATCTTGGTCGTTAAAATTGTTGCAGATGGATTTGCTCCCGATGTTCCTGATGGGGCATCCATGTCTGTCCAAGCAAGCTCATGGATTGGAAACAGGGTGAGTCAAGCTGGAAGGAGAAGGAGTATCGGGAGTGCGAGAAGGCCTGGAGATGGATGAGGAGGAGGATGAAGCTGACACAGCCAATGGACAGAGAGGAGTGAAATGGTTGAATGAACCACAAAGGGAACAAGAATATGCACGTTGACTGGCAAAATGCCGACAAAACAGCTCATTGTCCAAGACAGCCCAGTTCAGCTTTATGTTGTAATGGCTAAGGCAGAAGCCACCTTGGCCAAAAGGGAGCGATGGTAGTCATAGACGTGCATGCTGCTGTAATGCACGCTGAGGTTGACCAGGAGGTAAAGATGTGTGTCCAGTTCCTCTCAGTGGGCAGGGAAAGATGAACAAATGACGTCCTGGTAGAGACTGAAGGCTAGAATGAATTCCAACATCATCATCTTACAAAGGAGACGGTAGACCATAGACTTCAAGATGACTGATGCGTCACCACAAGAAGTTATGCGATTACCCATCACATCTTGAGAAGAAATGTGCAGGGACACTAAGATGATATCTTTACCATCCAGGATGTCCTTGTGGAGGTGAACTGGCACGAGAGGAACAGGGGATATGAATGAAGGCTAAGGAAGGGGGGATGAACCTGAAGGAACAGTAGAATGCAGCAACTGAGAAGGCACCATGGCCAGAGGAGGAAGCAAGGCTGGTGGAGAAAGAAGGCTCATGGATGGCTCACTGGCGGGCAGAGCAGGAGCCAGAGGAGAAGGCGATGGAGGCGAGGGGCAGGCTTCAATGGAGGAAAAGCGAGACTGGATATCGGTAATAGAGGCAGTCATTTGAGCCAGGAAGTCTTGAATATCTGAAAGTGGAGCTGAGGCAGGCTGAGGAATAGGCTGGCTGGGGCCAGAGCAGGTCCAGGGGCTGGAGGTGGAGGCCAGGAATACGTTGTAGAGCTCCTGCTTTCGAGCAGAAGCAGGGTAGGAGAGTTCTGACAGGAGCCGAGGCATGGTCCAGTCCTTGATGGAATGACGAGACTTGGAGGTGCGTTTTTGGCTGGTTAGAGCAGTAGAGGGTGGTGTATTCAGCGAAGAGTACTCAACAGATGGAGCATCGATGGATGACATGGTCAGGTAGGAAACCTAGGGAGAAGAGAAAGAAAGGTGAAGGCAGGTGGAGCAGCAGGGCACTGGTGAGGGCATGGGAAGGGAAAAAAGTGGGATGAGCTGGGGAAGAAGGGAGAAGAGAAGACGGGAGGAGGGAGAAGGGGAATAAGGACAAGAATGAGAAAAGGGGGGGACAAGATCTTATCACAGGAAGAGTGAATCCAGGAGCAGAACAAGGCAGCACGATGGGAACATGAGTTAGTGGGCTCCAGCTGATGACAGCAGGCAATCCTGAGAGAACAGCATGAGAAGACCCAAAAAGGAAAAGAAAAAAAATAATACAAGGGGTAATGGGGCATAATGGCGGAAGGAAGAGAAAAGGGAGGGAGCGGGGGGGAAAGTCGAGGAAGGAGGGAGAAGAAGTAAAAAGTAATTTTTTTTTTCATAATTTATACATTGGAAATGTCATGCAGTAGATGACAGCATGCCTGCAGGAACTGCCACACACCAGTCAAGGGCGGAAGACTGGTACTAAGAAGAGCAGGACAATAGCACCGGTGAAGGGGAGCACCATGAAGGCCTGGAAAGGCCTTGGGAACACGGGTATCACAGGCAGAACAGATGAGGAGTCCAGGCAATGGTGGGCCACAACACAGCAAACATGACTGGCCAGCCAAAGAAAGAAATACGGTGCCGGGACCAGACCAGCAGGCTAAGCTTGACAGCCATCCAGAGCCATACTCCAGGCATGACCAGCAGCTTTCAAACCCAGGCACCATAGGGAGAATAAGCACCACATGAGTAGCATGCGAGAAGTGGATGGAAAGGAAGTAGTACAGATGATGAGTGGGTAAGAGTAGTAGGGGGGAATTCCACAGAGCAGGTAGTAAGATGATTCAGGCCATTTGGCATAGAATCAGAGGGGGTCACAAAATCAAACACAGTGTCTTAGGTACTGTTGCCCCACAACCCACGACAGATGCGAGGATTAGACTAGTGATGGATCCCCCTAACCATAATGAGAGTATAATTCGGATCTAGAGACTATGTAAAATGAAGTGGGAACAAAATCTAGGTTCCACGTTGGACCCGAAGCTAAACGAGGAAACTAGATAGGGCAAGGAGAGGAAGAGATTGGACGTTCAGCCATTGAAAAAGTACACTAAGCTGAGAAGTTTGTGATAGACTTCAAAATATCAGGTAGAAAGTGGTCAGTACATTTCTTTCTTGTCATGGTTAAGAATTGAGTATGAAATCCAGTAAGAGCTACACGTAGAAGAAATCCATCAGAATTAACTTACTGGAGAACGAGCAGTCTCAAACTAGGAGGGGGCGAAAGCAGCAAACAAAGCTGGCGACTCGAGGGTGGGGGAGCAAGCAACAAGGCCGGGAGGAATTGCATAGGCAAGAAAACTGCAGGATGAGACAGAACAGAAGAGCTTATCTTGAGGAGGAGAGCAGCAATGAATGAAGGAGATGCAGGTAGGAGGTAGGCCTGAACCCAGCAGACAAATGAGGAAGAGGGCCAAATGGCCATGCGGCTATGGGGAAGGGAGTCAAAGTGCGACAGGGGAGTGCACAAACAAGTAAACGAAAAACAGGAAGCAAGCGAGGGATGAAAGGCAGAGCAGTAGAAACCGAATGCAGCACATGCCACGCATACCTCTCAACCTTTCTTCACCAAAATGTGTGACACTATGTGTGACAAATGAGCAAAATGTGTGACATATCGTCTAACATAGCACTGCAAACTGAGAACACTATAGTGATCAGTGCAATAATGTCCATAATGTTTTTTGATAACTGAGCATAATAGATTATTATGAATTCCTGCTTTAAAGTCTCAGTGAGGAATGGGGAGTATCACGTCCCCGTGAAGGACAAAGGGTTTCTGAGAGGTAACATGAGTGACGTACCTCATAATGTGTGACAGTTGAGAATATGCACGCACGAGAGCTCAGGGGAACGCCCCAGAAGAGTTCTGATTCTAGCACGGCGTGCTGCAAGAGGAGGGTTTGTGAATGACATGTGGGAGGAGCTATTACACCACATTGAATCTCGGGCTTAAAGCCCTCCCACAAAACACACTTTTGCCCTTCCAGCAGCCCCATTTGCATTAAAAGCTTTAAAGCTTATTATTTTATGGCAGATCCAGAAAAATCGCGAGGACCAAGCATTAGCCAGGCAGTTGCTACCAGACCTGTAATTGCATTTGCGAATAAACATATCTGCAGTAAGTTTACCTCACCACATCTGCTACTTGGACTTTGTTTTCCCTGCTTGTCCCCCTGTGAGTTTCTGACCCAGGTGGGACTGGGTTGAGTTGCTAGTGGGAGCAACAGGCAATTTGTACATCTGCTGATGTTTTTAACCAGACATAAAAGAAAAACAGCACCGTCATTCATGGATTCTAATTTGTTCTGATTTAAGGGGTTCTGTGACATGTCCAGGTCTACACAAATTGTTTGTTGTTCCCATTCAATGCAACCCAGGCCCACACGGGTTGGATACTCACAGAGGGAAAAGCAGAGACACCAGAGGCACTCCGTCTTACAGCTGGATAAACGTAGCCTCCTACCTCGATTTAATAATGAGCTGTTCAATTTCAGATCAATATATATGATGCCCACTAAACAGAAATGTATCTTTCAGAGTGTCACTCAAGTCTAAAACTGGAGACCTGTGCCCCTAAAGAGTTCCTCAAGGTAGGTGCAAGCTATAGGCTGCTTCACCAGCTGATATTTAAAAATTAAACTGATTAAAAACTAAACATATAGAAAGATGTACCCTATCTTTATTGCAATCAATTTTTCTTTTAACAGGAAATAGTTCACCCACCCCAAGGACACTGTTACCATGAGCAAAGGTGTTTTTTTTTTTTATGAAAGCATTTAAAAGCCTACGAGAAATAATAGCAAGTCAAGAGAAATATAAAACAGAAAATATGGCTTACTGGGAATGTCAAGCTGACAAAGGAATCCGGCACTAAATAGGGAAGTAAAGCCAGCACAGTTCCAGATCTTTATGCTGCCGGAGCACAAGGCTTTATGAAACAACTCTATATGAATTTCTCTCACAACCTCATTTTATGATACAGTCAGATCTCAGTCCAAATGCTCTTAATCAATCTTCAATTCTTTCAATCACAATGCATGTACATATTCAATTTCCAGCCCAGGAACTACTATCATGTCCTATCCCATTACATAATTGTTTCTTTACCTACAAACCGTAGTATGCTCTGCAGTTCAGTGATTATTACTGTGAAGTTCTGGCAGGATTTGGGGAGCCTGTCTATAACCCGGATTTTCAAGTAGTAGCTAAAGAAGCACTCCCTATGGCCCCCTCTCTTGGAGCCCACCCTTACCTTTATGAATGCCCCTCAAGCCCTGCACACTGATCTCAGCATGTCTGCTCCTCCCAGTTACTGAGGGGTTTGTTCAGGAAAAGTTTACAATCTGACCACCAAACACATAAAAATAAACACTAATTGTGATAAAACTGTGCCCACCCATGTCTCCCTGTCCCCACCAAAACAACATACCCAGGCCACCTCCAGCTGAATATTATGTACCTCTCACGTCACTTGTGTGACTGTCGAAGGAAGAAGAAGACTAGTACAGGTATCCAATTACTATATGCAGATGAAGCACCAATTCACTTGGGAAATCCCTGATCAGTGGTATTAGAACTAGCACTCTGCAGCTGCTATCTCTGTGATTTCCTTCGTTCAGTTCAGTTTCTGGTCTGGGGTGCCAGGTGAGGGTATGCTGAATGCTGCTGCAAATTCTTGAGTCAAGGGAGCGGGGCGGAGAAGATGCAGAGGGAGGGAGCAGGAAGGTTTAATTGTGATGCCTGGATGGAGAACGAAGGGTTGGGCTGACAGCACTACACAAATGAAAGAAATGAAGTGCTCTCATTGGAGTGCTTAATTTATTTCATCTAGAGAATGGCTTCCAGTTGTGATACTCAAACTAGTGTCACAGTCTGGTTGCATGCTCATTGGTCTGTGAGGGATGAGCCCACTGTAGAATGCTCTGCACTGGACTCATCCCTGACACACCTCTCAAATGTAATTCTGAAGCAACCGCAAGATGTTTCTTTCACAAGCTGTAGGAAACATAAAAATGGTTGCGAGCAGCAGTACTGCTTTATTTTAGCACAGAAAAATTACTGCAAGCAGCACACACACAGGGCAGGCGAAGGTGTGCACACACTGCAAGCATTGCTGCCTAGCCCTAAACTATGAGGGATGAGAATGCAGTCAGCCAACTGCCCTCTGAGACTGCTCACAGTAGCACTGGCGGCTACTGACTTTCGTGAAACCCCAGCCCAACCTCAGATCACACCACAAATATTTTTTACAGAAATTTCTATGGCACAACTACTGCAATTCACTTTTTTTTATTTGTAAAAGCACACAAGGTGTGATGTATTTCAGTACAAAAAAAATGGTTGCAAGCAGCAGTACTGCTTTATTTTAACACAGAAAAATTACTGCAAGTAGCACGCACGCAGGGCAGGCGAGGGTGTGGGCACACTGCAAGAGTCACTACCTAGCCCTAAACCATGGGGAGTGGGAGTGCAGTCAGCCAACTGCACTCCGAGACTGCTGGCAGCTATTGACTTTTGTGAAACCCCAGCACAACCTCAGATTTCACCACAAATGTTTCTTATAGAGATTTCTATGGCAGAACTACTGCAATTCACTTTTGTTTTTATTTGTAAATGCACACAAGTTCTGCTGTATTTCACTATTAAAACATGGTTGAAAGCAGCAGTACTGCTTTATTTTTGCTCAGAACAATTACTACAAGCAGCATACACGCAGGGCAGGCGAGGGTGTGCGCACACTGCAAGTGTTGCTACCTTGCCCTAAAACGTGGGGGTGGGAGTGCAGTTAGCTGACTGCCCTCCTACCTGCTGGCGGTTACTGACTTTCATGAAACCCCAGCCCAACCTCAGATTACACCACAAACATTTCTTACAGAGATTTCTACCAGAACTACTGCAATTCACTTTTTTTAATTTGTAAATGCACACAAGTTCGGTTGCATTTCAGTACAAAATAATGGTTGCAAGCAGCAGTAGTGCTTTATTGTAGCACAGACAAACTACTGCAAGCAGCATGCATGCAGGGCAGGTGAGGGTGTGTGCACACTGCAAGTGTTGCTACCTAGCCCTAAACCATGGAGGGTGGGAGTGCAGTCAGACGGCTAGGCTATTACTGGGTTTTGTGAAATCTGAGCCCCCCCCCAGAAATACTTATTATTTACACCACCAAATTAAATATATTTTTTTTTAAATCAGTACAGTACAGCAGTCAAGGTAGAAGTTAGGACTACTATAATTAAGGAGGTAAACTGCAACTTAAGTCTCTCTGCAGCTACTCCTGGCAAAATAAATCAGTCAATTTCTCTGGGAAAAATACAAAAAGCCTCACACTACTATCAGCCCCTGAAATTAAGGTATACTAGTTTCTCTCTGCAGCACCTAGCAAAAAAAAAATCACTACATCAGACAATTTATCCAGGAAAAAAAAAACCTCCCAGTGCTCCCGCTACTACTAGGCACTAAAGACACATTTGTGGGTAAAGAGCTGCTCCGTGCCAGCCCGGTGGCACTGAAGGATGAGGCACTGGACACCACATCTCACTCCATGCTGGTGATCTGGGTTCAGGAATGGACTTGGGCCACCAGGGGTCAGCAGGGGAGGAGAGGGATTGAGCATCCGAGTGACTGCTCTCCCTCTCCAGGGTGGGGTAGAGCGCAGTTGTCGGTGCACTTTCAGCCCCTAGCGGAGGCTGGGGGGTGGTGCACAGGCAATACACAGTGGGGCTGAGTTGGGGCATGGTGCCAGGAGGGAGTGCATATGAATACGTGTGCGCTTCTTCCCTTGGCACCACTGCATGCCCACTCGCAGGGGCAGAACAAGGAAATAATGGCAACCAGTCATGGCTGCTTGATGGCTGTCCTACAGGGTGCCTGGCTCGGAAGGCATCACCAAACACTAGATCCAGACTTGGCAGAGATTAGAGGGGTTTCTCTACCACCTCACCATGGGGGGGGCAAGATGTGGGGGTAATAAGTGAGGGTCTCTAAGGAGGTACTGGACGATGGCCGGAGGATCAGGATGCGCAGAAGACCCAGGCTGACCGGGAGCCAGGTAGGGGAAAAAAGGATTAGCAAAAAAAAGAGCTGCTCCAGGGTACCCAGGTGCTCAGTGATGGAACAGTTATCCAGGATGTAAAAGTCACGGCACACACATACCCAAAATAACAGGAGTCCTGTCCAAATATCAAAAAGAAATCTTCACTTTATTCACTGACAGCACACAGCAGCGAGGAGCAGAAAACACTCTGACGTTTCACCTTGACAGGCTTTCTTAAAGATAGTGCCTCCTTGTGTCTAACCCCTTATATAGCAATTGCTCAGTGACTTCACATTTTAATGACTTAAAGTGATACACACATAATTTCATATAATAAACATAGACACCTAGGGAAAAGTGATTAAACAGTACCACACTCTAGACATTTCTTAAAGCCAAGCATTACATACATACCCCAATATTATTTTAAAATAATTTACTAATTCGTTTTTTATGGGGTACCATGCCTTGGCTACAGAGTTTCTGTATTACAACAAGCTTTATAAAAAGCAGAAAAAAGGTTTACGTCCCATGGAGTGAGCAGAGCAGGTCGAGGTACCCAACAGCATCTGTGGATCAAAAAGGAAAGATGAAAGAAAGAAAAATAGGGGGAGAAAAGAGAGTGGGGAAGGAAAGAACAGCAAGTGGGGAGGTTAAAAAGGGGAGAAACAGAGCCAAGGGGGTCCTTGCATCCAGATGACTATGGTCCGTACCAACACTGTCTCAGAGTCCATAGCTATATGCAGCTTCTCCAGGCCTACAAAAGAACAGGGCACAAGAAGCAAGTCTAACCATCAGCTAAGAATGGCCGTAGCTCAATTTTTTCATTCAAACCTTTATCTGTAATACAGGCTCTCAATCTAAAAATCCAAAAATTCTCCCTCCTACCAAGTTGGAGATCTCTATCCCTGCCTCTCGCACCTAGGCATACTTGTTCCAGGCCAGTAAATCTCACTTTATGTTCCTGTTTATTGGCCACTTGCATCATATGGACTGCCCACACATTTTCCATGTTCCATTGTTGACATCTCGAATGCATTCCCCTATTCTTTCCTTCCATTTACGTTTGGTCTTGCCAACGTAAAATGCCCCACAAGTGCAATTCGAAAGATATACCACATACATCATATCACAATTGATGAACTGAATTATGTTTAGTATCTCTCCATTGTAGGGGTTTTGTACTTGGCTGCATTCATTAATGTAGGGCCAATACTTACAATGGCCACATTTCTTACAACATTTGGGTAATGGGGGCATTCAAGCCTTGGGTTTGTCTATAGGCTTCACTGAGTGGACCAATACATCTCTTAAGTTTTTGTCCCATCTGTATGCCATATGGGGTGGAATTTGGGCTGTTTCTTGCTACCTAGCATCTGCTCCGAACACATCAGTTCTTTTTGACCAACTCTTGAACTTTCCAGGATGTAATATTGTAAGTTGTGACAAATTTGATCTGTTCATTTGTCGAGTTATTGCTAGCAGAGTCATGACTCATTAATATAGATCCCCTTGTTTTACCATTGCACCATGTTGTTGCATTTTCAATCACAGTGGTACCATAGCCCCTATCCAAAAAACATTTCTCTTGGTCCTGGGTACTTAGTTTCTATGGTGTCCTCCCTGCTGCAATTATGTTTAATGTAGAGAAACTGACTTTTGGGAATGTTGTCTATGATGTGGCTGGGGTGGCAGCTACTGGCTAACAGGACAGTATTACGGTCAGTCGGCTACCTATATAATCCAGATGGTACCATCCTCTTGTTTAGTTATACACAGGTCTAGGTATGATATCTTCCTTTGGCTTGCCTGACAAGTAAATCGCAGTGACCGGTTACTCTCATGGATGAAAGCCATGAAGGTGCCAAGTTCTGCCCTATCCCC
The DNA here is from genome assembly GCA_016271365.2 of Neoceratodus forsteri. Classification (NCBI taxonomy): domain Eukaryota; kingdom Metazoa; phylum Chordata; order Ceratodontiformes; family Ceratodontidae; genus Neoceratodus; species Neoceratodus forsteri. The sequence goes on from CM057453.1 coordinate 1,274,131,858, forward strand.
CCAACACACCAATAGCACATCATCTGTATATCTACTCCACATTCCTATTTTGTCATAAAAGGGATTCATATGTCTATTTCATAAGAACTCCTCCTCCCAGAAGCCCATATACAAATTGGCATAACTGGGTGCGAAACTTGCACCCATAGCCGTCCCCCTCTCTTGATGATAATATTTCCCCATAAATGCAAAGTAGTACCTTTTATTTATTTATTTAGCTTTTGTTAACCAGGTAAGTACACTAGACAAGCAATTTGCCTATTTTCAGTTACGACCCGGAAGAGTACAGGAAATTACATACTTACACACTTGGGACAACGTGGTACATAATTAAGAACAGGTCACACATCATGAGACTACAAGGTAAGAATACACATCCCATGATTAGGAACAGGTTACATGTCAAGAGACTACAGGTAAGATTACTTTAAGAACAATCTGAACCATCTCGACTAGTCTGGGAGGAGGAGTCTGTTTTTGTACCACAGGATGAGACTTGTGATGAAAAGGAAGCAGAACAGCATGGTGGTAGCAGCAAACTGCATTCCACTGATGTGGATGAGGCATGTATCGAGAAAGAACTCCCAAGTGGGGACAACTCCAGTCTGAAAGACTGTGAGGGCTACTTCCTTAATGCTGTTGATGCTGCTGCTGTCCATGGCAACACATAAATTAAACAAAGATTTTTAGATCCCACCTTTATGCCTCATAAATTTAATCCTCTCCTTCCATGATTTAATTTTTTCCCATCAATATTTTCTCCAGCTTGTGCCGCACTTCTGCACATTCAACACCATGATCACAATCTGTCCTGTGTCATATGTAATGTCTTGGCCACAGACACAGCATAACATTTTTAATGACTGCCACACCCAGCCAGCATACATCCTGGTAGCCAGCACTCCCGCCATCTGTAATCCTACCAGCGAGCCCACTGTTAGCCATCCTGCCAGTGACAGTAATCCCACCAGCCAGCCCACTGTTAGCCATCCTGCCAGTGACAGTAATCCCACCAGCCAGCCCACTGTTAGCCATCCTGCCAGTGACAGTAATCCCACCAGCCAGCCCACTGTTAGCCATCCTGCCAGTGAAAGTAATCCCACCAGCCAGCTCACTGTTAGCCATGCTGCCAGTGAAAGTAATTCCACCAGCCAGCCTCCTGTTAGCCATCCTGCCGGTGACAGTAATCCCACCAGCCAGCCCACTGTTAGCCATCCTGCCAGTGACAGTAATCCCACCAGCCAGCCCACTGTTAGCCATCCTGCCAGTGACAGTAATCCCACCAGCCAGCCTACTGTTAGCCATCCTGCCAGTGACAGTAATTCCACCAGCCAGCCTACTGTTAGCCATCCTGCCAGTGACAGTAATCCCACCAGCCAGCCTACTGTTAGCCATCCTGCCAGTGACAGTAATCCCACCAGCCAGCCTCTTAGCCATTTTACCAGCAATCCCACCAGACCACCTGGAAGCCATCAATCCCAACAGCCAGTGTCTGGACCATCCCACCAGCCACACCATCACCAGCTGGCATGTCGAGCTGAAGCCAAACTCATTCTGAAGCCAAGCTACAACCACACTGAGCCCATCAAGGCATAAACAGCTGATTTACAGCAAAGGCCAAGGGTGTATGCTGTAATGGTAAATTAATTTCATTTAAAGCAGCAGTCTTTTTAGGTCACCAAAAAAGTCATCCTATGCTATTTGGTAAAAAATGTATTTCTGATGTCCTAAATCATTATGTTCCATTTATTTCTGTTTTTGCAGATATTGTCAAAAATGCTTTTACAGCTAATGTTGTAATTAATGACTCACGTCATTAAAGATGGCCATCATTTGCAGTTTGTTCAAATTTGTTCTATTGAGGATATCCCATTTATTAGTGAGCTGTTAGCACATGTTTCTAATATGGTAAAGAACATAGCACTGTGCTACGATATTTTATTTCTTCATGGCGTGCATGGCAAGGGACTGGGTAATTTCAAACAATTACAAAATCCTGTATCTTCACTTAGAAATGAAATAAAATGAAAAACAAAACAGGGATCTTAATACATGTGGCAGACAAATATTATTGCTGAAGAAACCGATATAGTCAATAACATGTTCTGCTGCTTCAAATGTGTGTTTCTGTTCCTTTTGTCTCCCTCTCACTTTATACAGCACAGCACAAGCCACAGAGTAAGGACGTGTCTTCTGGCAAAACCAGTTGCTGTGGCACCGTTGTGCCATTACACGGCATGGCCATCAGTAATTTGGTGGTAAGTATGTGACATGAGTTTTTTGGTCCATAATTTTAAATCTTAGCTTTTTCCTTCCACAGGTGAACAGTGAAACAGTGGCCATGCCAAGTCCTGCTAAATAATATATCTTTCTTTCTTCACAGGTGACAGTTCATCCATCCCATGTCTGGGGAACCTTTGTTCCATGGCAGGGCCAGGCCACCACCTACAGTATATGATAGTAGGTATCCTTTTAGAAAGTTATTTTCTGTTCTACTTTTTAAATTATGTTTTTCTTTCACAGGTCTACTGCGACCCAGTATGGAGTGTGTTAGAGTTTGTTTTTTTTTTCCCCAATTGTTTAACCAGGTGAGGCACACTAAGCTGAAAGCTTGTTTACAGGTGCAACCTGGGAGCACATAGAAGTTAAGTGACTTGCTCAGGGTCACACAGTATGCAAGTGGGGGCTGTGGGATTCAAACCCAGGGCTCCAGATTTGCAGCTCAGAGCCTTAAACCACTGCGCTATACTGCCTCCGAGTGACTAAATGATTTGTATTTTTGTCTTCACATCAGGTCTGACAGTGACACATCATGCCAGCAGCCAGAATACCAAGTCCTTCTATAGCTAGCAAGCCATTGCCACCTGTTTATTTCTGCCAACTCGCCTTCATGGGCTCAGCCTTGCCAAGTACTGCCACTTGCAGCTTGTCATCCTCCAGCACTGTACACTGCATACAGTCAGCATGTCCTCTGCTGTGCATCATTATGCAAAACATTCCTCCAGCTGACTGGGCTGCCTCATTGTGCAATGCCCAATTTATTGTGCATATGAGAAATACTTGAAACAGGGCAAATAGGAGAAAACAACGATTATCATGATTCCTGCTGTATGGCTATGATCCCATGAATTTAGGGAAAAAAAGAAAAGGAAAAATACCTTCCCATGTTACAGAACAGTCTAAAATCAAATAAACAAGCAATAATACCCTCCAGGGTGGGCAGTATTGGGCAATACTGGACCGCCCCATGGACATAATAGCCTTATAGCCCCTGGAAGGTCCGGTATTGCCCATACTGCCCACCCTGCAGGGTATTATTGAGCTTAGAAAATGGGCACTGTAAAACGAACATAAGTTTAATAAAAAATTAGTTTAATATGACTTTTGCAATAAAATAGTTCCTCTGCATGGATTTGAATGCTGCTTTTTTTTTGAGCTGGTTGTCGTGGTTACACACACACACACACACACACACACACACACACACACACACAAGCTGCTCATTTGCTGAGGTAGTAGCTTGGCAGTAAAAATGGAAAAAATATTTGTATGAGACAAACAGAGAGAACGATACCTCTGGTAGCTCTATTGTGTTGGAGACAGACAGCACCTCTGGAGTGCCTAATTGGCGATCACCATAAGTTGTGTATAGCTTGAGCGAATGTTTTCTGTGGAGGCAAATGAGCGGCTTCTGTGTGTAAGAAAGCACAGTAACTCTGCTCCCTGCCCCCGCACCACCACCAGAACAACAGAGAGAGAGAGAGAGAGAGTTTTTTTCTAAACTCTGCTTAACCAGGAGTCACAGAAGCAGCTACACCAGTTCAGCTGCATTTATGGTTTGTTTGTTGGCTGGTGTCAGCATGAGAGATCTGCGAGCGGCAGAACCGAAATGGAGCTGTGAGTGAAAGAAACAAGCTTCATATATAGAGGTAAATTTTAATGGTTTGCCTTTCAATTTACCTTTCCTTTTCAGCTAGGTTAGTGATGAGAGCTGCAGTTTTATTGCAGAAAGAATCAGAACTTGGAAGAGGAGTGGAAGTGGCAGGTGGGCGGCCACACTGTACAGCAGGTGAATGTGTTGGGAATCAGAAGAGTGTGGTCTAGGGTTTCCACCTTTGGATGAGATGAAAACCAAATACTAATCCACAACCCCAAACTCCACCCCTAACCCCGCCCCTTTTATAACTAATGAGGGCACCGCTTGGACTCTGATTTGCTTGATTTATTCAGAATTGCTGCTGATATAACATTGTGTACAACTTCTTTAAATTACATCATAATTATTATTTTTGGTTTGTTTGATTTAGATTTAAATATTTTAAATTTCAGTGTGTGTTAATATTTGGTGGGGTTAGAGAGGGGGTTCAGGGGACTTTCCATCCTGTGTACACAGCTTAGCTACATCGAGTGACTACAAGGACACCTCTGACAACCGGCTATTTTGGATCAGGTGGCCTTTTCTGGTAAAACTCTTTCAATAAATAAATAAATAAACTATACCAGTAATGGTGGATGAGATGTAATTTCAAATATCATCTGCCAATTTAAGATGTGCTACTGTCCCTCCCATTGCTCCTACTCTAAAGTTATTTGTAATGTCAGAGAACTTTTTAAAAGTGCTAGGAACTATTCTATGCTGTTAAATACCCTATTTATTTTTCATGTCAGTCATACATAGCAGATAGAATGATATGTGATATGTAGTGTGGAGGCAGTATAGCACAGTGGTTTAAGGCTCTGAGCTGCAATTCTGGAGACCTGGTTTTGAATCCTACAGCCCAAACTTGCATACTGTGTGATCCTACACAAATCACTTAATTCCCTTATGCTCCCAGGTTGTATCTTTAAACAAGCTTTAGCTTAGTGTGTCTCTTCTGGTAAAAAAAAGAATAACGTTTTGAGAAATTTTTGATAAATTGCCTAAATTTGCAGTGCCATCAAATGTAGATTATGTTCCTGTCACCTCATCAGCTACTGCTCTCTCTCTCTTCCTTTTTATGTTTGCTTGTGCGCATGTGCAAGAAACATTATGTGACAGCTTAGGAGAGAAGCGGGTTGTGGAGGCGCGGCACTGTTACAGCCAAGGGAGGCACTGCATTTGGGGGCTTGTCACTGGTGGACCATTGGAGGCACAGTGTGCCAATAACGCTGGTCTCCAAAAGTGCACCAAGTTGTAACATTTTCGCCACAGCAATCAGGGGCTGCCTCGTCATTGCAGCATCAGTCATTGTGCTGCAATGAGGGAGCGACCCACCATTGTAGGGCAGAACATTAGGTAACCTAATACTGTTTGTGAACATGGCGGGTGGCCTGCCGCCATGTTCAGAAACAATATTATGCAGGCCCCATGCTGAGGGGGGTGCCCAATCCTCCACAGCAGCATGTGCCCCAAATGGTCTTTGTTTGCCGAAGGGGGCCCCAATCCCTGCCGGCTTCAGTGCGCCAATCTGTATTTTGCCGACAGGAGCCCACTCCCCGCTGGCAAGATGTGACTCCCCACCCACTTTTGTTGTCTGCCAACAGGGGAGCCCACTCCCCATCAGCATGATGTAACCCCCCCAACCTCTTTTGTTGTCTGCCAATGGGGTGCCCAATCCCTGTCGGCATGATGTCCCCCCCCAATTTCTCATGTGCCGACGGGGGTGCCAAATCCCCATCAGCGTGATGTCTCCCCCCCGTTCTTGTGTGCCGACGGGGGTGCCCAATCCCCCATCAGCTACAGATGCCCCTCAAAAGACTCTCTTGGCATGCTGAGAGCCCATCCCAGCATGCCAAATGCCTGTTAAATGGAAAACCATCCGTGTTGTCTGTTTGTTTTTCCCCTGCAAACCAAAAATGGTCCTCGCAGTCTCCAGCCTCCTCCGCAACCCACACCTACTGCACCTGCCTCCCCACACCCCCCTCACCCCATACTTACCTCCGGAGTCTGGCGCAAAGATTTTCGGTGGACCGGGAACACGTCTGCACTCTTCAAAGCCGACTGAGAAATGAGGAAATGCCGGTAAGCTGTATAATGGGATAGATAGGGTTTTTTCAACTTTGATGCATATCTCAGGCATTTTTGGGAATTTTGACACCAGGTTTTCAACATGGGGTTTTTGGGACCCCTCCTCATGAATTCTGTCACTGTCATTGTGTTAATCTGGCTTGAAGGGTGATTTTGCGGTCACTACGCAAAATCACCTTTGGGGACTGATTAACGAAACAACAGTGCCAGTGTTCATAAGGTGGGCTCTCAAAACGGCTATGTTCCAAATTTGGTGAAAAAAATCCTATAAATGACTGTTTTATGAGCGTGCGCTGTGCAGTTCCTACACACGCTCATAAGTTCGTGAATTGTTAACATTTGCACTCCAGATTTTCAACATTGCCATTTTACCACACTTCCTTATGAGCAGTACAGCTGTCATTTTCCACATCTCACCCAAAATGTGTTTCCGCGCATGTAGCACATAATGGTGCAGTTGGTGCATGAAATCAATGTTTGGGACAGATTAAGAAAATCACAGTGACACTGTTCATGAGCAGAGGTCTTAAAATGGCTATGTTGAAAATTTGGTGAAATAATTCCTAGAAATGACTGTTTTACGAGAGTGCGTTGCACAGTTCCTACGCACGCTCATAAGTGCGTGAATTTTTAATATTTGCACTCCAGATTTTCAACAATGCCATTTTACCACAACTCCTTATGAGCAGTACAGCTTTAATTTTGCACATCTCGCCCAAAATGTGTTTCCGTGCATGTAGCGCACAATGGCGCAGTTGGTGTATGAGATCAATATTTGGGACAGATTAAGAAAATCACAGTGACACTGTTCATTAGCACAGGTCCTAAAATGTCTATGTTGAAACTTTGGTGAGAAAAGTCCATAAAATGACTGTGTTACGAGTGTGCATTGCGCAGTTTCTATGCACACTTGTACCTTCGCATATTTGCAATATTTTCACTCCAGATTGTCAACACTGCCATTTGTCCACACCTCCTTAGAACAGTACAGCTGTCATTTTCACATCCCAGCCCAAATGTGTTTTGCAATCTCCGCGCGAGACTAGCACGGTCATTGTGGGAACTCCATGTTCGACATATTAGGGAAATCATACTGACACTGTTCATTAGCAGAGGTCCTAAAATGGCTATGTTGAAAATTTGGTGACAAAAGTCTATAAAATGACTGTGTTATGAGCGTACATTGAGCAGTTTTCATGCACACTCATAACTTCACACACTTGCAGTATTTTCACTCCATATTTTCAACATTGTCATTTTTCCACACCTCTTTATGAACGGTACAGCTGTCATTTTTCACATCCTGGCTGAAATGTGTTTTCGCACTTGCGGCACAGAATAGCACGGTCACTGTGGGAAATCATTGTTTAGGACACATTACAAAAATCACAGTGACACTGTTCATTAGCAGAGGTCCTAAAATGCCTATGTTGAAAATTTGGTGATGAAAGTCCATAAAATGACTGTGTTATGAGCGTGCGTTTCGCAGTTTGCACGCACGCTTATAACTGCACATTTGTAATATTTTCACTCTAGATTGTCAACATTGCCATTTTTCCACACCTCCTTATGAACAGTACAGCTGTCATTTTCACATCCTGGTCGAAATGTGTTTTTGCACTTCCGGCATAGAATACTGTGGTTGTTGTGGGAAATCAGTGTTCGGGACACAGTAACAAAATCACAGTGACACTGTTCATGAGCACAGGTCATTAAATGCCTATGTTGAAAATCTGGGGCTGAAACTCCATAAAATGACTGTGTTATGCGCATGCATTGCACGGTTTCCACGTATGCTCGGAAGTGCACACATTTTTAATATTCCCACAACACATTTTCAACATTGCCATCTCTTCATACCTCCCTATGGATGGTACAGCTGTCATTCTTCACATCCTGCCCGATCTGTGTTTTCATACATGTGGTGCAGAATGGCACTGTCACTGTTGAAAGTCAGTTTTCGGGACACATTGACAAACTCACACTGCCACTGTTCATGAGAAGAGGTCCCAAATGCTTTCATGAGGTGGGGTCACAAAAAGGCCATGTTCAAAATTTGTACTGTAAATACCAACAAACGCCTGAGGCATTACGGTTTCTAACCATAACGTCCTACCCTGTACAGACAGACAGGCATCGGGGTGTGCCTTTGGACTGTCGGCTGTACTGCTCATGCCATCCCACACCCACTCCCCAACCACTGACAGTCATCGAGGTGTACCTTGGACTCTTCATCCCAGGACTACACCCCATTCTCCTATGCTGCACCCATTTCAAAGTATGTCCTTATGGAATGGGGTGACTGTAAAGCCAAACACCCTAAGGCACAGCTCAACACATGTCTGCAGAATAGGGTGAAGTGACATGTCTTGACCGTCATGGGCGATGACCCAAAAACTTACCCCAAATCCTGTCCTTCTCTACAGGATGGAGGCGGGGTTCATGTGAAGTTCAGTACTTCACTGCCATTCCTATTCTGCATCTGTCTAACTCCTGCATTTCTAATGCTAATACCAGCAAGCAAACATTCGGCATTGACAAATGCTTGTCTCATTTCCGTGTCTTAGCATGACATTAGCCACATTATTCTGTGCTGTTCATCTGAGAGGCCTGGAGTGGTCTTCCTGGAATATCCAGGTAGTATGAAAATTGACAGCAATAACTACTGAGGAGAGAGAGGTGTAGCATTGCTAGAAATGAAATAAAATATTAGATTATTAATTTAACAACAAAAAGGGTAACAAATATTAAAATATAGGACAGACAGACAAAAGATTAATAAACAAATTAGCCAGTCTGGGAGTGGGTCCCCCGGGTGGTAGCCTGGGTAAAACACTGGCTGGACAACAGGACACAGGGGGTAATAGTAAATGGAGTCCACAGTGAAGAAAGGAGGGTTACTAGTGGGGTACCACAGGGTTCAGTACTGGGGCCGGTTCTTTTTAATGTCTTTATAAGTGACATTGCAGAGGGACTGGAAGAGAAAGCATGTCTTTTTGCAGATGACACAAAGATCTGCAACAGGGTTGATACGCAAGGTGGAGTGGAAAGGATGAAAAGGGTCTTGGCAAGGTTGGAGGAATGGTCAAATGTATGGCAGCTTAGGTTCAATGCAAAGAAGTGCAAAGTAATGCACCTGGGAAGCAAAGACACAGGGGAAGAGTACACAATGGGGGGTGGGGGGTGAGATACTGATAACAACAAAAATGGAAAGGGACCTGAGGGTAGTCATATCAGATGACCTAAAGGTGGGCCAGCAATGTGAGAAGGCAGTAAGGAGGGCTGGGGGTATACTGGGATGCATAGGTAGAGGCATCACCAGTAGAAAACAGGAAGTTGTTGGCCCTCTGTACAGACAGTTGGTAAGACCACATCTGGAGTACTGTTTACAGTTCTGGAGACCCCATCTCATAGAAGACATAGACAGGGTGGGCTGTCCAGAGGAGGGCAACCAAATGGTGCAGGGTCTGCACCAGAAGACATATGAAAAGACTAAAGGAGCTTAAGATGTACAGCCTCGAGGAAAGGAGAGAGAGGGGGAACATGATAGAAACTTTCAAATACCTCAAGGGAATCAACAAAGTCCAAGAGAGTAGCATCTTTCAGAAAAAGAGATGTGCAAGAACAAGGGGGCACAATTTGAAGATAGAGGGGGGATGGCTCAGAGGTAATGTGAGGAAGTATTTCTTCACAGGAGAGGGTTGTAGATGCATGGAACAGCCTTCCTGAGGAGGTCGTAGAGTCAAAAAAAGTGGGAGAATTCAAGCATGCATGGGACAGACATAAGGCAATTCTAGTGGGGGTTAGGAGGAAGTAGTCTGTTGGTTGACTAGGATCTGCAGCTTATTCGTTAGGTAGGGAAATGGGCAGACTAGGTGGGCCAGGCAGTCCTTATCTGCCATAAGATTCTATGTTTCTATGTTTCTATGTTTAGACCCTAAAAGAAAAAATGGTGAGCATTTAAAGGTATAAAAGTATTCCCTATCACAGCAGTCAAAGACCATACTCACAATGCAGCCTGGAAAAGATTAGGTTGATTTGCTGCTAATGGTCTTAATAGCTCTACTTTACACCTCTCAGACTGACTGGTATACAAATATAGGTCTACATAACATCAGAATTTGTTTGCAATCTGAACATGCAAGTAAAATAGTGAAGGATTTAACAGAATCTGTTTTACAAGTATGTGAACATTCAAAATGACTGAAAAAATGAGGCTGTCCAAAGGAGGGCAACCAAAATGGTGCAGGGTCTGCACCAGAAGAAATACGAAGAAAGACTAAAGGAGCTTAATATGTATACCCTTGAGGAAAGAAGGGAAAGAGGGGACATGATAGAAACTTTCAAGTACCTCAAGGGAATTAACAAAGTCCAAGAGGGTAGCATCATCCAGAAAAAAAGATGTGCAAGAACAAGGGGGCACAATTTGAAGTTAGAGAGGGGACGGCTCAGAGGTAATGTGAGGAAGTATTTTTTCACTGAGAGGGTTGTGGATGCATGGAACAGCCTCCCTGAGGACGTCATAGAGCCAAGAACAGTGGGGGACTTCAAGAATGCATGGGACAGGCATAAGGCAGTCCTAGTGGGGGGTAGGAGGAAGTAAGCTGTTGGTTAACTAGGATCTGCAGCTTATCTGTTAGGTAGAAAAATGGGCAGACTAGGTGGGCCAAGCAGTCCTTATCTGCCGTCAAATTCTATGTTTCTATGTTTCTATGTTTCTATGTACCTCTGAATAAAACTGGATTAGCAGGTAAAGTTTCTGAAATACATTGTATAGTCCACACTGGGACAGGAAGCTACCCTAATGTGGTGCCTGTCTGGTTTCAGAAAAAAATTAAGGTGTTAATTAAGGTGGTATTGTTTACCCTTCACATGAATAATCTTCCAATTTGCTGGTGTGACGTTAGAGGTGACAACTGAGCCGACACTTTAAGTGCCCTGCTCTTGAAGGCACTTCCTGATTAGCATGCACTGCAAGCAAACAAGCATACTTAAATTTCAGACACTTGCTTACAGTTAGATGAAAAGAAAATGAAACAGTTAGTGGGGAATCTCACAGGTGCTGTTTGACCCACCATAAAAACCGAATTTGCAATGGTGAAAACAGGAGAACCGAATCTGGACCTAGAAAACCGAATCTATTTGGTCAAAAAACAAGTAGGTAGTAACCGTAGTGTGGTTGGGGGCCAGTGGCACAGGCTGCATTCTTTTTGTTAAGTTTCCCAGTCCTCCCTGCCTGCTGTAACTACTGGGGCCGAGTTTTTTTTAAAGCATTCCCAGTCCTCACTGCCTTCCATGAGGACCAGGAGTGTGAAGAGGGTGTGTCCGTTCAACAAGAATGTTGCGGTTTCTGAGGCGCTCGGACAGGGAACATGGAACCTAGCTGATGAACTCTGCCACTGAAAAGAAAAAGAAGGTACTTAGATTTTGTACAAAAAAGGGGCGCTTTTATTTGTGGTATTGACAGCGGTATGGCAGCAGCGCAGTGGCGGTGGTCACAGTGAGGAGCAGCCTGCTATAGATTGAAGGTCCATTATGTTTTGAGCAAGGGATTCACTGACAGCTCTGTCATTATGCTTTGTTTTGTTTTAATGGCTTTTCTGTTTGGGAGACGCAAACATTCCCTGGTCCAGGTTTGGCGATCAACTACCTTTTTTAACTTCAATTTTTGTACTGAACCTTTAAACTTAAAAATGTAAATCAGAAGTCAGAGGAGTGCAGGAGATTGGGAAAATGGCAGGAGGACTGGGGTTGGGTCTCAGCTCTTGCTAAGCAAGCCAAAAAAAAAAATGGAGGGCAAAAAATTCCTCTGGCAGCCTGATATTGGTGATGAGGTTGGTGGGGACTGGCACTTTTAATACCCGCACCTCCTTATGAACAGTACAGCTGTTATTTTTCACATCCTGGTCAAAATGTGTTCTTGCACTTCCAGCGTAGAATACCGTGGTTGCTGTGGGAAGTCAGTGTTCAGAACATAGTAACAAAATCACAGTGACACTGTTCACAGTGGCTGTGCTGTCTGATAGATGCCCACCTTGCCAAGGCTATCAGCCAATCAGAACCTGGGGATTTCTTAGCCCATTTTCTAATCATGGGTAACACACCCATGCAGCAGCAGCAATCCCCATGATAAATCCTGGGAAGGAGAGAAACAATGACAAAATATGTTTACAAAGACAATGCTTTCAAATACTCTCTCTCACACCCACAGAACCCAATAAAAGGAAAAAAAAAATACTTACCTTTGCTGGTATGCCAGTACAGCCGCATCAGCTATCAGTCAGCAGCAGCACTTAGCAGCACCAGGACAGCATCTTCTCATTTCAAGTTATTATTTCTGGACATCATGAGAATTTCCCAAGACAAGACAGTGACCTTTTCCTTCTCGTCCATTTTTACCTGCTTTTTCTCAACAGGAGCAGCAGTAGCACGTAGCAGCACCAGGACAGCAACTCCTTTTTTCAAGTTCTCATTTCTGGACGTGAGGAGCCCGATATTCAAAGGTTTGTGCAGGCACTAATGGGTCTTTGCCTGTGCAAACCAGGGTTTGCACTGGATCCCCATATTCAAAAGGGGCTGTTGCACAGGCAAAGAGGGTTAGCAATGCCACAAAACACCATGTATGCGTATGGGCAAGGGGAGGAACGTGACCATGAATATCCATGCTACTCCATATTCAGCAGCTTTGCGCTGCACAACAGGGTTTAGCATGGTCCTTTTGTGCAGCACAAATACCACTGAACAAAACCCCAACTTAACTCTGGGCAATCCTAGTGGCTGCTGGAGGTAATGCAGCCACCTAGCCAGTTGGCCGCTGGGGTAGCACAAATGCCCCCTGTGATTCCTGGCACCCCCCCATGATTGCCAGTCCCTAATGTACAAATCAAACTCCCTGGTACTAGTGGTCCCCCCACCTCTGATCGCTGGCCTGTAAGGTATATAAATATCTATCCCTGGTGCTAGTGGTTCCCCCCTCCCTGTGATTGATGGCCTGTCTGTAAAATAAAATTAATTTTGATGCTAGTGGTTCTCCCTCTCCCTCCAACCACCAGCCCTTCTATAAAATAAAAATATCAATGGTGCTAGTGGTCCCCCCTCCCTCCGCTCGCCAGCCTGTCATTAAAATAAAAGTATTCCTGGTGGTAATGGGTCTCCCCCTCCCTCCAATCACTGGCCCATATGGAATATAAATATCTACAGTATCCCTGGTGCTAGTGGTTGCCCCCTCCCTCCAATCATCAGCCTGTAGAGTCTACAAAAATACCCCTGGTGCTACTGGTCCCCCTCGTTTGCCTGTCGCTGGCCTGTCTGTAAAATAAAAATATCCCTGGTGCTAGTGGTCTCCCCTTCCTCTGATCACCAGCCTGTCTGTAAAATAAAAGTATTCCTGGTGGTAGTGGTTCTCCCCCACCCTCCAGTTGCTGGCCCAAAAGGAACATAAATATCTATCCCTGGTGCTAATGGCTCCTTCCCCCTCCCATCTCCAGCTGGTACTATGTATAAAGATATCCCTGGTGCTAGTTGTCCTCCCCCCCCACTGATCACTGGCTCAGCTATAAAATAAAAATATCCCTGGTGTTAGTGCCCCCCCCAGATCACTGGCCCATACTGTGCTACCATGAAATCCTTAATGTCTAGTGCTGAGGCTGAAAAACCCACCGCCCAGTCCCTTCCCAGTCCCCTTGGTGCCGTGGGTACATACAGTGACTGGTGTGGCCCCTTTACACCTCTTCATCCAGCCACTGCATGTCCAGGCAGGGAGCGCACCTGTTATTATAGGACAGGGTGACATGACCACTAACACGAGGGATATTTTTATTTTACAGACAGGCCAGTGATTGAAGGGGGGGGGACCACTGCCACCAGGAATATCTACACATCTGGGACCAGGGCAGTTGTGGGGCAGAGCCGCACTAACCTGCCTCGCTATCCATGCAAATGAGCTTATAATGGGCATGCAAATTGCCCCTTAGTACCTTGAAAGCTCAATGGGCTCATTTGCATGAGTCCCTTTGAATACTGCAAATAGCGCTCTGGCACTATCCATTCTGGCAGCTCACTTTGGGAGTCCTGTTGCAGCAGCACTAAGTGGCTTAGTGCTGGGCCAACATGGCCTATATTCAGTTGAACAGTGCAGGTGCACCAGAGGACTGAATATAGTATCTTCGAGCAGCCAGGCAATCGCAAGGTGCAGTACAAATTCTGCACTCCACTTTGTGCAAATTTGAATATCAGGCCCCAGAAGAATTTCCCAAGACAAGACAGTGAACCTTTCCTTCTCATTCACCTTTCCTACATTTTCTCAACAGCAGCAGCATGCACCTAGCAGCAGCAAAGCAATCAGGATTTCCAGTTAAACTTAAAGTGTGAACTAAGGTGCGCCAGCATGATGTAGCAGCCTGTTCTATTTTTTAACCACACTCAAGAACAATTCAAGGAGAAGAGAATGTATGTAATTTGTGATTTTGTCACACTTCACATTAAATGACTAGCAGAACACAGCAGTGTTGGGGCACTCTATAAACACACAGCATAGTACCACGTAGCGGTACCTCTACCAAACTGTGACATATTTATTTTAGTAGTTGAGAAAAATTAATAAAAAGAAACTGACAGATAGAAAAGAGAGAATTCTTTTTGGTATTTTTACACTTTTTTTCTTCTGGGGGTTGGATGACAGATTATGAAAGTTGCAAAGTTGGAAAGAGTATAAAGAGGCTAGGATAGCAGTCAGGGTGCTCCGAAGGAAGGAGGGGGGCAACTAGAGGTCATGGGTGGAAGCTGGGAGGAGGAGAGATTCAGGGGAGAAAGGAGGAGATGCTACTTCACTGAGAGGGTGGTGGAGCCATGGAATACGCTGCCCAGGGGGCTGGTGGAGGCAGAGATGGTGGAGGGGTTCAAGAGGGGATGGGACAGATACAGGAGAAGGGTTCTGGAAGCAAAGTCCTGTGCAGCAAAAATATCCAGGACTTGGAAGGGAGCAGCCAGAGACAGTGAGGGGGGCCGCAAGGTCAGCTCCTTGGGTTGGGGCTGACCAAACGAGCAGACACGAAAGATCATTAGGCCTCTTTTTGCTGGCATTTTAGTATGTTAGTATGATAGTTTTTTTGTTTGTTTTTTATGCTTTGGGGGAAGGGGTTGTATCTTTATTTTTTATGTGGGAATTAGGGATAGGACATATAGGAACAGAAACAGGAAGAAATATATTAATAAAGAAAAGAGATCACATGGCCCCATGGCCAACACTACTACCACCCATACCACCATGGCAGACCTCCTCCAGGACCACCACCAGCTTTTCCTGGTTCACAAGAATCACTTTAATTTAATTTATTTTATTTTATTTATTCATTCTCAGATTACAACACCTTTGAGCACATAACAGCTGTTTTACAAAGGTTCCACGTCAGTGAGAAGTGCGACAGACATACAACAGATGGTATTACATAGCATTTTGGAAAGAAAGTATTTAAAATGACAATATGACATAAATATTGTAACTAAAATTAAAACTATGAATCGGTAGGAAATCAAAAATAACCTAATAAAAGGAGGCAGTCCAAGGTGCTTTGTCAAATAGGTATAGGTGGATCTGGGTGAACAAAAGTTCAGGTAAGTGAAGATAAACAGTTGAAAGAAGGTGGAGGGTGAGAGGAGTGAGGTGAAAGAAGGATCAGGAAAGGAGGCAAGAAATAGGGCAGAGCGGTTAGGGTAAAAGTGGTCATTCGCAGAAAAAGGGGAAGAAGGTACACAAGGATGTGTCAATACTGCTGAGGTAGTGCCATGTCAGTTGAAACAGTCACAGGAACTGTTAGTTGTAAGATGCTGATAAAGAGTGCCTTTAAATGGTCCCAATTTTAGGGTTCCATGTCAAAATAGCGAATACAAAATAGCGAACGTCAAAATAGCGAATGCCAAAGCACATAACAGCTACTACTACCAGTTTTCTCAACAATTGTTCTGGCACGATCACTTGATGGCGTATCAGAGACTAATGCCCCCCATTAAATATTCTAACACCACGCCGTTCATTGTTAGTGGAGAAATTACATATTCAGAGCACTGTAAATATGAGTCACTACTTTGTGTCATTCGTTATTTTGTATTTGCTATTTTGACTGGCTACCAAGTTTAGTAAGGAACAGATATCACTGGGCAGCACGTTGAACCACAGTGGTGCTCTATATGCAAACAGTCATTGCCCTTGTGTAGTCCGGCATCTTGGGACAGAGAAAAGTTGGTTGACTGAGTTACGTGTGTGCTGGGAGCTGCAAGAGTGCTTGAGTAAGTTTGTAACACCAGAAGGCAGGAGCCTGAGAAGTGCCTTTTTAGTTAGCTAGCAGATTTGATAGTGAATCCTCCCATTTAGCTGAAGCTAACCTGTTTGTGCATACAGTGAGTTCACATGTTCGTGCTGCTCCAGTAAGAATTCAGCATGCTTTATTGAGTGCCGCTGATATTCTGCTGAGCGTAGTGGTGGAAGCTGAGCCATAGATAACCAGACCTAGTCAACAATGGATACTATGGAGCTATAGATAGCTAGTATAACAGCTTCAGGTGTTAGACTGTGTTAATGTCTATGGAGTAACCCTATCTTAATACTGGCAGACCTGGCAACATTCTCAATGTGCTGGGCATATAAAAGTGAGCTATCCACTGTTACCCTAGATACTTGAAATGTTCAATTTATTCAAGCGGGATGCCAGAGGAGTTCCTGATGGTTAGGGTATTGGATCTGTGTTTGCTGTGAACACCATTGAATAACATGATTTTTGTTTTTTTGTAGTTCAGAATCAGCTTGTGTTTCCTGAACCAGTCCTCCACTTCTTTAAAGCTGAGTTGAAGTTGGTGCTCCAGTGGTTCAGGTTCAGTGTTGCTAGTGTATATGACCACGTCATCCACATCGAGGAGGATCTGCTGGTGACAGGAGTGAGGAAGATTGTTAAGAAAGATGCTAAAGAGAAGTGGACCCAGTATGGAGCCCTGTGGTACTCCAGAGTGGACATGTTGATGGTCAGAAGTGACATTAGCTATCTTCACCCATTGGGAGTGGCCTACAAGATAGCTTTTGAACCAGGACACAGTATCTGCCAAGAGGCTAATTGAGGACAGTTGCTTGAGAAGTAGAGCATGGTTCATTGTATCAAAGGCCTTTGTGAGGTCTATGAAGGCTGCACCCACCAATCTACCTTGATCCAGAGATTGGTGAATAACCAGTGAATTCTAGCAGTGCTGTGGAAGTGATATGTCACTTTCTGAATCCATGCTGCTGGGGTCACTGGATCGAGTCTTTTTCCATATACTCCACCATATCCTGCTGCACCTCAGTCAGCTGTGGGCAGTGGTCCCCCATTTCCTCACATGCTGAGACCAGCTCAGCTGCTGTTGCTGGTGGTGGTGGTGGTGCTGGTGCTGCTCCTACTTCCACACAAGAAAGAGCTGGAAGATGAGAGGGCACAGTTTCCTCTTCAATCTATCCCACCATGGCACATGACATTGCACACCACCGTACCCCATGGCCCTGATCAGGCACAGATGGCCACCGTCCTCCCCACCCCTGCTTGCTGCTTCCTCAAGTCTGGCCTCCCACTCCACACAGTGGTACAGTCTTAAGTGGGTCCCCCCCCCCGTGCCAACGTGGCTTCCCTTTTCATTCTGCGGACCTGCTTGCCACAAAAATTACAAGTGGCCACACTGTGATCACTCAGGTCACTTTCAAAAAATGCCCACACAGGGAGAGTCCTGGTATATGGACGGCATCATTGCCAGGGTTGTGATGGACCTGACTCCTCGGGGGGAGGATGGTGCTGATGAAGCTGCTGCTACTTCTGCTGCTACTCCTTCTCCTCCTTCTGATGCTCCAGGACTGAAGACACTGCAGCTGCTTCACCAGTGCCTGGGTGACTCTATGGTATGGTTTGGTGGGGGAAGCCCTGGTCAAAAAACTGTGGCCGGTTCAGGCATATGTCTCTGGACCCACCACAGATCCAAACACCTTGGTGGCCAGGTCCACAGACTCCATGAATGTCCTGCTGTTCCATTCAATTAATTTGGGGCACTGAAAATTTAAACAAGCATTTGTCAATGCCGAACGTTCGCTTGCAGGTATTTGCAGTGGTGTTTGGGATGTATGGTGCTTTATCTCAATGCCCTGTGCGATTGCTGATATTTGCACAATAAATTGTCAGCATGA
The DNA here is from genome assembly GCA_016271365.2 of Neoceratodus forsteri. Classification (NCBI taxonomy): domain Eukaryota; kingdom Metazoa; phylum Chordata; order Ceratodontiformes; family Ceratodontidae; genus Neoceratodus; species Neoceratodus forsteri. The sequence goes on from CM057453.1 coordinate 1,274,150,058, forward strand.
TCTTTTTGTTACCCCCATTGTGCGCTACATAGGCGGAAACACGTTTTGGGCAGGATGTGAAAAATGACAGCTGTACTGCTCATAAGGAAGTGTGGTAAAATGCCAATGTTGAAAATCTGGAGTGGAAATATTGAAAATTCGCAAACCTACGAGCGTGCGTGGGAACTGTGCAATGCACGCTCGTAAAACAGTCATTTTTAGGAATTTTTTCACCAAATTTTCAGCATTGCCATTTTCAAACCTCTTCTAATGAACAGTGTCACTGTAATTTTCTTACTGTGTCCCATACATTGATTTCGCACACCGACTGCGCCATTGTGCACTACATGGGGGGAAAGACGTTTTGGGCAGGATGTGAAAAATGACAGCTGTACTGCTCATAAGGAGGTGTGGTAAAATAGCAATGTTGAAAAATCTGGAGTGAAAATATTGAAATTGCAGAAACTTCTGGCGTCGTAGGAACTGCTAGCCATGCGCTCGTAAAACAGTTATTTGTAGAATTTTTGCCAAATTTTCAACATAGCCATTTAAGATCTCTGCTCATGAACAGTGACACTGTGATTTTCTTAATGTGTCCATACACTGAGTTAGCACACCGACTGCGCCATTGTGCGCTACATGGGTGGAAACATGTTTGGGCAAGATGAAAAAATGACAGCTGTACTGCTCATAAGGAGGTGTGGTAAAAATGGCAATGTTAAATCTGGAAGTGAAAATATTGGAAATTACGCCAAACTTACTAAGCGTCGTGGAACTGCGCAGCGCCAGACTCATAAACAGTCATTTTAGGAATTTTTCACCAAATTTTCAGCACAGCCATTTAAGACCTCTGCTCATGATCAGTGTCACTGTGATTTTCTTAATGTGTCCCTTACATTGAGTTCGCACACCGACTGCGCCATTGTGCGCTATATGGGCGAAACACATTTTGGGCAGGATGTGAAAAATGACAGCTGTACTGCTCATGAGGAGGTGTGGTAAAATGGCAATGGGAGGCACACCTCCCAAGTGTGCTCTCTCCCCAAAACGTTCCGATGCAAATATTGAAAATTCGCAAGCGTGCGTGCGTGCGTGGGAACTCGCAAAAAGCAGCTCGATAAAACAGTCATTTTAGGAATTTTTCACCAAATTTTCAACATAGCCATTTAAGACCTCTGCTCATGAACAGTGTCACTGTGATTTTCTTAATATGTTCCATACATTGATTTCGCACACCTACTGCGCCATTGTGCACTACATGGGTGGAAACATGTTTTGGGTGAGATGTGTAAAATGACAGCTGTACAACTCATAAGAAGGTGTGATAAAATGGCAATGTTGAAAATATGGAGTGAAAATATTGAAAATTTGCGAACTTATGAGCCTGCGTAGGAACTGCGAAACGCACACTCGTAAAACAGTCATTTTTTTGAATTTTTGCACCAAATTTTCAACATGGGGTTTTTGGGACCTCTTCTCATGAATGATGTCACTGTCATTGCATTATTTGAGGCCAAAAGGTGATTTCATGCAGTAACTGTGCAGTGCCTGTGAAATCACCCTTCAGGCCAGAATAACGCCATGACAGTGACATCATCATGAGAAGGGGTCCCAAAACCTCGTTGAAAGTTTGCAAATTCCACAAACTGGTCTCAGAATAAAGGTTGAAACCCCTATGTAGCCCATTATACAGCTTACTGGCATTTCCTCAGTTCGCGGTCGGCTTTGAAGAGTGCAGGCGTGTTCCCGGTCCACGAAGATCGTCAGCGCGGTCAGAGGTAGTATGAGGTGGGGAGGGTGTGGGGATGCTGAATGCGCCAGTGGTGGAATGCGGGTTGTGGGGGGTTGGGAGATCGCCCGTGGGACCATTTTTGTTTTACGGGGAAAAAAAAGGCGGCGTGGGGCGTTTGCCACGTATGGGGTGGGCTCCCGCGTGGCAGAAAGATGTGAGGGGCCGAGGCCGGCGGGGGATTGGGCACCTCTGTCGGCAAAACAAACTAAGGTTTGCCACGCTGGGGTGGGCTCCCAGCGTGGCAGCAGGGCTGCTTGGGGGTGCGTGGAGCCGATGGGGATTAGGCACCCGTCGGCAAAACAAACAGCGTTTGCCATGCTGGGTTGGGCTCCCAAGCGTGGCAGGAAAACTTTGGGGGCAGCGTGACACACGCGGGGGAAGCGGCGTGGACGGAGGGATGGCGGCACTCAGTATGGCAGCGGTGTTTCCTTTGAAGCAGAGGAACATTGCTGTCATGCTGAGCTCTACACCATTGGTGCAGGACTGCTATACCTGCTCAGGGGCAGTGCATTGGATGAGAGGCACACCCCAAGTGTGCTCTCCAACGTTCCTCGCGCATGCGCGCAAGTGAACGTAAAAAAGGATGCAGAGAGAGGGAGACAGACAGACAGAAAAAAGAGGTTCAAAACTGATTCAAAATAACAATTAGGTAGTTAGGGGCTGAAGAACAGAAGAATAAACAGAAAGAGATTGAAAATTAATTCTTTTTAACTATTAAATTCAAACTGTGTTGCTTCCACACACCACACACAGCTCACACAGTTTGTCTGCAACTGAGAAACTGCACTTCCTGCCCTGGGAAAGGAGCATGTGATCTGCAGAAAACTCTTCCCATGTGAACAAGCCTTTTTTCGCTAAACTTCCCCTTTGCATTGCAAAGGCAAAGTCTTAAGATAAAGTTGTAAGGTGGAGTAAGCATGGGCAAAATTCCTATTGCTCAGGAAAGCTTCATGAAAGTATCCACAGAGGTGAATTCCATGATTTTGCTGAAACATCACTCTCGAAATAAAACCTTTCAGCATCTCTAATAACAATACCAGTGGCTAACATTTGGCATTGACAAATGCTTGTTTTTCATTTACTGTTGGATTCCTATCTGCACACTATTGCAAACAAACAAGGGTAATTTACTTGCTGGTTTAGTGATATTGTTAAAAAATTAGAAGCAAATTATTTTCCTACTATCCCTAACTGTTCTATACCCCACAGGTAGGAATAACTAGCAGGCACCAAGTGAATGAACAGAAAAGGCTGTAGACTATTGCTGCTACAATATGAAATGACAGTGGTCTGATATTTATTACCCCATTCTGCAGTTGAGCAGGCTTTCATGGACACACATGGTTGTTGATGGACAGCCATGGCCATCCATGCTCCGTCACTTGTCCTTGATCCATGGTTTGTCCATAATTCTAGATTGTCCATGGTTGATGAACATGGATAAATGCCTGGAAGATCACCTGGTGGGGAACTAAATCCATTTTTAATTTGGTAAAGAAAAAGGATGCTGACAAAAAAAAAATATTTTACTATTTTAAGTAGTAGCTGTTGATCTTCATCTGAATATTCACTAGAGGATCCAGCTATGCGGCAAAGTAACACCTACTACCCCTTTAGTAAGCAAAAAATAGCTCTTTTAGTCTAATCATTAAGGTAGTGATGAAATGCATTCTGTGTTGTGTCCTGTTTAAGGTTATATCATGGATGGTATCCTGTTTAAATATAAACATTGTATTATCACATTGGAAGTTCCCTCATTCAAACCACTTTTGATTAAAGGCCTGTTTACATGGTTGAAGCACTGCTTTAAAGCTTTGCCATGTTCTTTTTTGACCATCTGAGATGATTAAAGCACAGCATTGCAGCTGATCACCTGAGATAATCATGCTGCCTATTTACACAGCCCCCCTCAGCTCTGATGCAAGCCGTGCTGGACAGGATCCATCAGTCTTGGGGTGGGTGGCAATTTGATGACATCAGTCACTGTGCGCCAGAGCAAGCAGCACAGCCTGTCCACATGGCTGCTTGTGTACCACCACAACTCACACGCTCGAGTTGCTGCAGTGAAAAGGTGGCCGAGTAAACAGGCCTATAGATTCTACAATAAAACTGTGTTAAAGAGCAGATGACACCTTCAGGAGAACTTTAACAAAACACAATGTTTAGACACAGTTCAGTGAGTTTTTCACATTAGTCCTGTATTCCTTCTCCCCATTATTTATTACTGAAGACATTTGCATGAAAACAGGATCTTTGCTCCTGAAGAGTTTATGCATTCATGTTGCTTTCTCCCTACCTGAAGCGAGACTGCTCTGCTTGTCACATCACAGTTACTCCCATGGCAACAGAGTGTGATGTCACAACAGAGGATTATGACTTGAAGTAGGGAGTAAGCTATACAGGCAGATGAACTCTAATGGATAAAGATCACATATTCATGCAAATTTACTCAGTAATAAATAATGAGGAAGAGAACTATATAGAATATATAGGAAATGCAAGCTGAATTGTGCCTGATTATTATGTTTTTCAAAGTTTTCTTTGAGGCGTCAGTTGCTGTTTAAACATTTCTGGCTGCCAGTTTAACCTCATTTTAAGTTGGGTCCACTTAAACCCTTTACATGAGTCCAGAACATTTGAAAATGTGTCAACCCCAAGTGTCAAGATTAAATTGAAAGGTGTGGTTCACTTGATTTACTGTATTGCTATTTAGCCTCTATTTTCACTCTGTGTCATATCTTAGTCCAAGACCTTACTGTAAACTATAGCTATCTAGCAAGTCTTTCCATGTGTGTGTTCTTCAAAGTAAAGACCAGTCTGTCAAAATTTAAATTTTTCAAGAGATTATATTTATTATTAAATTGTTTTGGCTCCATTTGATTACTATTTTTGGGCAAAGTTGCTATAGAATTCTTCAAGTATCTCTATGAATCATGCCATTTTCCAATATGTTTTTTGAATGTCATAGACACTCCATGGTCAAACATGATTCATCCATTTTTGACCACAGTTTGCCCGGGGTCATAAGAGCATGAGATAGCATCCAAAGTTGCCTAATTTATTTCTGTATCAGAATGCAGAGTTTGACACTTTAGCTAACGTAAATAGTCAGAACGCTTGCTTATTAGCAAGGTATCTCTTTTTATCCTGTTTGTACCTGTTCTTCTTTCATACTGACCTTTCCTCTGGGTTACACCTAGAAAAGAGCCTTGGCTTAGTGCACCTCTCCCGGTCACCAATTTTCAAATAAATAAATATGTTTTGAAATTTATGAAGAGAAAATAAGAATTCCATAAAGGAAATTAATATATTGAGCATTCACAAAATGAACAGTGAACTCTATACATCTCAATAGTTTCATTTTATGGTGATATAAATAGATTTTATACCATTCTATCAGTTGTGAATGAGGAAACACTCCATTGAAAAGGAACACAAATTATGACTAAGCAAAAGAAAGCTATTTGCAAAGTAAATGCTGACAATATATATTCATTACTGAGTGTTAAAGTTGTTAGAAAATAATGAAATTAACTGAGCTGTATGGAAAGTTGTTTTATAACACAGGGAATGTCTAAAATAAAAAAAAAATGAGTTGACAAAATCCCAGTCTCTGATTGGCTGAGCACCCCATCTTATGGTTTATCTGCGTACCAGCTGGGACCAGGAAAAACAAGACCCAATGCCATGTGCCTCAGTGCCAACTAGCATCATGCTGTCCCTGATCATAACTTTTAAAAAACTGTACAACAGCCATTTTTTTGCCTTAGCAAGTGAGTGAGATGCCACCCCCCACCTCAGCCTCACTGCCATATGTAACAGAAACAAAAACAAATTTTGCCCACCGCCATACAAAAAAAATTCTTTGTTTCTTTCTCAGTGCTAACTGCACTGATGCATGCTTCACACTAACGCTACTTACTCATGCTTCTAGACGCCTGGCACAGATGGCTTCCCTGGTACGCATCCCAACTGTGCTCCATCTTAACTCCCCAGCTCATACTCTGAAAACAAAAGAAGAGTACTCTATTTTCCTTCTTTTTTTTTTTTAAGTCACCTTGCTGCTAGCACCATTAGTGCTCTCACTATCTCAATCTGTCACATTTGTTGTAGAGTTGCTGCAGGTCCTACTGTGTGCCTCTACTCATCTCCAGATCACCAGTATATCAGCTCACCATAACTGCCATCATTTTTATGTTTTTAAATAAAATATTCTCACTGACATCTTCAGATTGCCTTCATAGGGAGAGAGGTAACCAAGCTGAATGTGAAATTGTCAGTTTTCAGGACAAAAGGCTGTTAGAAACAGTAGCGCCATCTACTGGCACTTCTGCCACTAGGGGGGCTTGTTTACATCAAATTGTTTTATTTATCTTAACTGATTTTTTCATAGTTTTTAATTCATAAAGCACAACTATTCAAAAATGAAACAAATACCCATTTTCTAAGTGAAATAATACCTTCCATGATGGCAGTATGGGCTATATCATACCTTCCAGTGGCAAAAAGTCCCTCTGCTTGTGGCATTGTGCTTCACTACGCTACTGGGCTGTCCATTATAGCCTAATACCACCCACCCTGCTGGGCTGTCCAGTATAGCCCGATACCACCCACCCTGCTGGGCTGTCCAGTATAGCCCGATACCACCCACCCTGCTGGGCTGTCCAGTATAGCCCGATACCACCCACCCTGCTGGGCTGTCCAGTATAGCCCGTCACGGCAGAAGCCGATGCCACTCCCACCCTGCTGGGCTGTCCGGTATAGCCCGATGCCACCCACCCTGCTGGGCTGTCCAGTATAGCCCGATACCACCCACCCCTGCTGGGCTGTCCAGTATAGCCCGATACGACAGCCCGATACCACCCACCCTGCTGGGCTGTCCAGTATAGCCCGATACCACCCACCCTGCTGGGCTGTCCAGTATAGCCCGATACCACCCACCCTGCTGGGCTGTCCAGTATAGCCCGATACCACCCACCCTGCTGGGCTGTCCAGTATAGCCCGATACCACCCACCCTGCTGGGCTGTCCAGTATAGCCCGATACCACCCACCCTGCTGGGCTGTCCAGTATAGCCTGATACCACCCACCCTGCTGGACTGTCCAGTATAGCCCGATACCACCCACCCTGCTGGGCTGTCCAGTATAGCCTGATACCACCCACCCTGCTGGGCTGTCCAGTATAGCCCGATACCACCCACCCTGCTGGGCTGTCCAGTATAGCCCGATACCGCCCACCCTGCTGGGCTGTCCAGTATAGCCCGATACCGCCCACCTTGCTGGGCTGTCCAGTATAGCCCAATACCGCCCACCCTGCTGGGCTGTCCAGTATAGCCCGATACCACCCACCCTGCTGGGCTGTCCAGTATAGCCCGATACCACCCACCCTGCTGGGCTGTCCAGTATAGCCCGATTCCACCCACCCTGCTGGGCTGTCCAGTATAGCCCGATACCATCCACCCTGCTGGGCTGTCCAGTATAGCCCGACACCACCCACCTGCTGGGCTGTCCAGTATAGCCCGATCACCACCCACCCTGCTGGGCTGTCCAGTATAGCCCAATACCACCCACCCTGCTGGGCTGTCCAGTATAGCCCGATACCACCCACCCTGCTGGGCTGTCCAGTATAGCCCGATACCACCCACCCTGCTGGGCTGTCCAGTATAGCCCAATACCACCCACCCTGTTGGGCATTATTGGTTAGCAGCCAACGATAACCACAGATGACCATAGCCAACTTGAATAATTTTCAAACTAGATGAACCATTGTCATCCATTTTGTATTCCTGGGCCATTTACCAACAGTGATTGTCCATGGATCTCTATGGTTAAAATCATGGACAACCCCTGAGTGATCACGTCACTGATAATGTATCACCATGGTCAACCGTGTACAGCCAGAGTTTATTCATGAATATAAGAGCAGGGTGTTGTGCAAGTGCCATTTAAAGAGGACAGGAATTTATTTCTCATTGGCAGCAGTTTATAATGTGCCTGATTTCAAAAATAGTATGTACACCCCTGAACGATCCATATTTAACTGCATTTGAATAAATAGTAATGTGAAAAACAATATTTTGCATTGTTTTGTTTTGATGAGCAGTACTGTTACAGTTCTTGTCATGCAACCGTTGTTCTTGAATTTGACTATATCATGGTTTGCATGGGCATAGAGTTCAAGTTTTCCTTACCGGGGCGGGTGCTCTTTCAGGCTCAAAACTATTGGCCTAAACAGTTAACCTATTTTTAGAATACCCTGTCGGGGTCAGCATTCCCGGGGGCTCGAGCCTGGAAGCCCCCTGAAAATGTTTATGCCTATGATGGTTTGGGTACAGAACTCTAAGCATGGTTCTGATAGATCAGTTACTCATAACTAGCATTTTGTACATGACTTGTGTACATAAAAGATCAAGGGAGTGCACCCAACCAATTGGAGTGCTTCTTTCCTCTGTGCATGAGAAACTTTTATTCTGCAAAAAGTGTCTTATGCACAGCTACCCTGGAAATGGGTACATTCGGGGCTGTTTCTTTTTTCATTTTAATATATTATTGCTCAATCTCGATCAATAATATAGTAATACAGCCACCAAGTCCATTCTTACAGTCGTAGGAGTGGCATCACTTACCGCCTTAGGGCATCAGAACTGCTTGCCTTTCGTTTGCAGTGTTCATGCCTTAAGAATGTGAGTGAGACCACTCTCACAGTTGTAGGAGTGGCGTCACTTACAGCCTTAGGGCATCAGAACTGCTCGCCTTTGGGTTGCAGTGTTCATGCCCTAAGAATGTGAGTGAGACCACTCTCACAGTTGTATGAGTGGCGTCACTTACAGCCTTAAGGCATCAGAACTGCTCACCTTTGGGTTGCTGTGTTCATGTCCTAAGAATGTGATTGAGACCATGCTTACAACCGTAACAGTGGAGTCAATAGCTGTGTTAACATACTCAGTTAGCATTCTGTATACAAACCGTAACGTAGGAAAAACTCCAAGTTACTGCTTCCATGAGGAGACCTGTGCAGAAAGCTGTACCTAAAAAGAAAACAATTGAAAATACTGTTTTTCACATCAGTGTGTTTTTAGGAGGTATGAGTTTCTTTTCTATAAATAGGAACATTATTAACTGCTGCCAGCGCACACATTTCCTGTCCTGTTTAACCAACTTCAATGCCACATTAACTTGGCCTGCCATACACCGATTCTGTATTTATTCATTTATTTGTTTAATGTCTCAGATTACAACAACCTTTGATCTAGTAGCTCATTTACAAAGGTTCCATGTCCAGTACAATGAGATATACAAAGGTATTTAAATTATGCACAATCAGTCCCAGAGTTACACAATGTGAGGAACAGTATAATGTAGGCCAATGCAAAATCAATACAAGTGGCAGCCTGGTTGTATTGTAACACAGCTATAATCAATTGCCTTTCCTGTTTACCCACCTGGCACGTGCTAGTTATTCCTGCCTGTTGTACTGTTATTTACTGTACTATATATTATTCCCATATGGCATTTGTTACACTGCTGTATTTTTCACTACTAGCCATAATATTATGCTAAATAACCTTAACAAACCTGGCTTTGTGGAAAGTTCGTTAAAACTGGGTACCTAGTTACTCATGCAACAGACAACAGCATTTGGCTCATAAAGAGACATGATCATCTTCCCTCCAAGTGACAAGGTGAGTCCCTCAGGGGTCAGTATTGGCTTCATGCTTTTCCGCCTTTATATAAATGATTTTGATAATTGTTTACCAGGCAAGCTGATGACTCAGTTTTGTTCTATGTTGGCATGAAAATAGAGTAAGTCAGTACTATTTTGAATCATAGTTTTAATGAAATTTAGACTTGTCTCATAATAATAGCATAGCTCAAAATTTTAAAAAGCCCCAAGTGATGGTTTTGGGCCCAAAAGGGAAAGCCAGTAATGAAACTTTCTGCTAGCTACAGATTGTGACAACAATAGTCACTTCTTATTTCACTGAACATACCACCAACTGCTTAATCTGGTTCAGTGCCAGATGGTTTCTATCTGTATGCCCCCTCCCCCAGGACGAGACTGAAAATAAGCAGATTTGTCAAGTTCTCCTTTCCATGTCAACAAAAACTAAATAAATAAATTGTCTCAAGTGATAGATATTTGGGCATTTGCTTACATTACCACCTCAAGTAAAATGCACGTACAGTACTGATAGTCTCATAAAAAATTTGGGGCTGAAATTCAATAGTTTACATGCAGTTACAGATGCACTCAAAGACAGTAAGTGGAATAAATACTAACCATTATAAAATGGACTTTGAAAATACAGCAATCCGATTGTCTAGTACATCTTCTGAGCAATGTCCTTAGCAGAATACTAGCCAACTGGCACTAACCTCCTCTGCTAGGCCCCATAACAACAAGGTATCAGTGAACTGTGCCAACTGTAACCAAAAAAATACAGTGGCACAGCTTACCTCGCACTAGTGGGAAATGGCACTTCCTTCACGGCAGCTGTCAACCTCTGAACTGGCAAACGGGCTGACAGGAAAACTATTTATTAATGTAAACAAACCTTTTTCAACCTTGGTCCTTGCCCATTTCTCTTGTTTCAAGTCCACAGCTCCCGCTCACAGTCTGCAAACCACACCGAAGATTCAGTGCCTGGAATACCTTACTATTGTGGTAGGTCAGCCAGTCCAGATCACCCACAAAAAAAATCACGTTCTGTAATAATTACTTTCTTCCATAAAACCACATCTTATGGACTGAGCCAAAACTGCAGTGAATAATAAATTGGACAGTCGCGATATGCGAAACAAAAAAAAATTCACTACGGCAGCTCTAGAAGGACCTGCCCGGTCCAGTGGAAATCGACGGCTCCCTGAAAGACTAGACAGCAGTCCAGTGAATTGAACTAAAATGTGCAATACACCATACATTAAAAATAAAAAGTAAAAAAAAAAAAATGCTGTCTGCATATGTGTGTGTGTGTGTGTGTGTGGTGCGGTGGGGGGGGACGCTGCCCGAAGGATAATTGCAACCAAGTGTTGCTCCTTCTGTTGATCACCTGGATTGATCCTTGTGAAAGACACCCTCCAAATAAATGGAAATAAATAAATACGTGGGGGAAAGGGGACAGGGGACAAACAAACAAACATTGCATCACCTTCCCTAAAATCATAAAATCACTTTTAAAACATTCTGTACAGCGATGGTAAAGGGGGCTATTTTCTTCAAAGTGGTAAAAAAAAGAAATAAAAAAAATTAATAAATAGCATCTCACTTTTCAAACAGCACTAACTTTACCAAAACCTGTGCTGGAGATTTTGTGCCCATTTTATAAGCGTAATAACACACTCCGAGGTGTGGGTTATCTCCTGATAAGAGCACTCCCATTCGTGTTATTGCTTGCTTATTCAATGTTAATGCCATTTACTGATTAAGGGACCATCTATGTGGGAAAGCAACAAAGACATCTGAACAAGCTAGATGTTATATATAATAAGATGGCAAGATTTATTTTGGAGTGCCCAATAGAGACACCCATGTATAACCCCTCCCTCCACACCTGTAGCATGCAGAGTTTACCATGCACTCACTGGAGCCAGCTGTCTTGTTGTTCCCTCTGGTCCCCTGGGACTGGCAAAAGGACCAGAGGTTTGAGCAAGGTGAAGAGTGCTAAATCTCTGGTGCCAATTTTATTTATTTATTGTAGTCATCGGAATTACAACCCTTTGAGTCAGGGACTCATTTCCAAAGGTTCCACGTCAGAGTTACAGAGAAGTACAGTCAATTACATATGAGCATTCCTTACAGACATAAACAACATAGGGGTACAGGGTACAAATATAGTAGGAACACAGCAGGAATTTAAGAACAGTTACAAACTGTATACAGGTGGGTTTACAGGCCTATACATTGAGATCGCCAAGGACACTTATCAAACTTGCCAGTTGACCAGTTTTGAGACTGAGGGCTGATTAAGCTGGCTAGGAAGCCATTGTCATAGACTCAGAGTCGTGACGGAGGAGGGGCCCAGTGGACTTGGGAGGTACACATGCAAGAGCGAGTAGGCAATTGTGCCAGTCTTGAAATGCTGCTCCCCACCACACATTAAATCTGCCCACTGCTGATTTTCCCGGAGTCACTTAATGTCTAGCTAGGAGAAGCAGCTTGTTTGTCTCTTCCGCTCTCCCGCTTTATAATCTACTTAATTTACATGTACTAAAACAGTTTTAACTACAAAAAGACAGAAAGCAGCATTTTTAAACCTTAGCTATACTACACCTGCTAGGAAGACAACTTAAATACCTGCTATGGAGGTTACAATGAAGCCGGAGCTTCCACGCCATACTCCACCACCCTCTTTAGAGAAGGCTGCTAAGAAATCTAGACAGCAGGCTGCTAAATCTGCCTCATCTCCCATCGCCAAATCCATGGCTGCACCGCTTACAGAAAAGTGCTTCTTGGCTGAAATGAGGCTACTTCAGGAAGCTATGGCTCTGCTCACAACAGAGGTCTCATCGATCAAGAAAGATTTGGGGGGAAGTCTCTTGCCAAGTCAAAGACACAAAGGCACCCACGATATCCTTGGAAAAATGGAAAGGTATCATTGAACCTGAGGTAATTTCATTGAAACGGCAGCCACACAAAATGGAATTAAAGTTGGAGGACCTCAAGGGCCACAGCCGCTGCAATAATTTGGTGATTCTGGAGCTCCCAGAGGGAGAAGAGGGAACCTCACCTATAATATTCACCAAGAAATTGCTCAAGAAAGTGGCTGGATCCTCTCCAAATGGACCTTCCTACATAGTGGAATGTGCTCACATGGCACTGCAGCCCAAACCATCACCAGGCTCTCCTCCTCAGCCTTTTTTGCTGAAGTTGCTGAATTACCTGGATAAGAAGCATGTGTTGGAGAAATTAAGAGATATCCAGGCTGTAATGTTGGAAGGCCATAAAATTTGTATCTCCCAAGACCTGTCAGCATCAGTGAGACAGAAAAGGGGATCATTTCATTCTACGGTGACCTGCTTAATCCCCTCCAGTATCGCTTCTGTATGCTGTACCCTGTGAAACTGCAAGTCAGGATTCAGGAGAAATGGCACTCCTTCGACACCAATGAACAAGCGACACAGGAACTGCAATGCCTGCTCCCTGAGTTGTTCAAGAAATGATTCTGCTTCCGAATACTGAGAAGAGAGTAAATATGTAGGCGACTATCTGCCTGGCTGAGTGGTTAGTTAGCCCTGATAGATATTTATACCCTTCAGTGGTAGTGTGACTGTTTTTCAGTTTGTATTATTTCTGCAGTTGTGTTTCGCATTCATCAGGCCCTGACAAATCCTTGTGTAAATCCAGCATCTTACCTGGGAGTTGAGCCCTACAGTTTGGTGGCTCCTCTTGGCTGAACTGAGGTGAACCATTGTAAGACCAGCAATTAAGCCCTTGCTGTGGCTGTACGCTCTTAATTAGAAATGCACTCCTCGTGCAGCGCTGCGCCTAGGCGCATGTTCATGTAGACCGGCTGCACCAAGTGAAGACATGCACAGTGCTACCACGCGAATGTGCGCAGCTTCACACAAGCTTTACTGGCAGTGGGCTTACCTCTGAGTATTATTTAGTGTGTTTCTTCCTTTTCTTCTCCAGCTGATCCTTCTCTGTTCCTTTAATGAAGTTTTCTCTGCTACACATTAGAAAATGACCATAGTGATATGGGGAAAACCAAGGACATAATATACATATTCTGATGGACTGGAGGGGGTCATTGATGGTAAAGACCTTATGCCAATATAAATGGTCCTGTACTCCATTGTTTGAAGGTGGCCCTTCTGAATAAGGGTCTACAGTAATTAGTAGGTCCCAAAAGGAGACCCCTGTATCCTACTATTTTCTTCTTTTCTTAGGATAATAATGGGGTGTTTCAGATATGTTAGTATGGTTATAGCAGTTTTTTGTCATGTATACTAGTGTTCCAGTCTTGGGTTTTAGAAGCTTTTAGAGTTGCAGTTAAGGGGGCGGAGGACAACTGATGTATCTGGCAGCATCATGCACCAAAGTAAAGGGGGATGCCCAGCCATCTACCAGGTAGCCATGGTCCTGGGGGCCGATCGGACATTCTTTAGCGGCTTGGCATGGGGGATGTTACGCATTATATATATCACTATGTTACATCATAGGGATGGGTTGGGGGAGGGGAGGGACAGGGATTGTATTGGGTAGTTTCTTAGATGTGGTAGTAGGAGGGAGCGAGGAGGGCTCCATGGTATCAGCCAGGGATCAGCTATTATATCATTGTTTTTCAGGTTTCCAAATGATAACTACTAACAAAAAATATGGCTAATGTTATTAGTGTGTACTCCTGGAATGTCAAAGGTGCACGTAACAAATGTAAAAGATTTAAAATTCTTAAACACTTGCAAATGGTGGAAGGACAAATTTCTTTCTTGCAGGAAACACACCTGCTGGAAACAGAGGCCACTCTACTGAGAAGGCGCAATATAGGTCAAGTCTAAGCAGTGGGCAATAGCACTCACAGTAGAGGGGTTGCAATTCTAATTGATAAATCCCTGGAGTTTAAATGTAGCCTGTGTATTCAAGACCCAATAAACAGGTTCATTTTTGCTATTGGAACTCTGGAAAGATCTGATATAGTCCTGGGATCTATATACGGACCTAATACAGACAAACCCTCCTTCTTTATGGAATTAATTAGCACCGTCACCTTTTTCATTCTGCCCCGATCCTCTTAGGGGGGAGATTGGAACTTGGCCTTCTTGCCAGTTGTGGATAGGACTGGAAGACAAAGGGCAGGGTTGTCCCCAGCCCAAAGGGCCATCAGGGATCTCATGAACAGATTAGGACTATGTGACCCCTGGAGGGTGTTACACCCTGACTTGCGGGAATACACATTCTGTTCACTAGTCCATGGGACGTCCTTCCATAGAAACATAGAATTTGACGGCAGGTAAGGACCGCTTTGACACACCCAGTCTGCCCATTTCCTACCTAACAGATAAGCTGCAGATCAAAGTTAACCAACAGTTTACTTCCTCCTACCCCCCACTAGGACTGCCTTATGACTGTCCCATGCATTCTTGAATTCCTCCACTGTTCTTGACTCCACGGCCTCCTCAGGGAGGCTGTTCCACGCATCCACAACCCTCTCTGTGAAAAAATACTTCCTCACATTACCTCTGAGCCATCCCCCCTTTATCTTCAAATTGTGCCCCCTTGTTCTTGCACATCTCTTTTTCTGGAAGATGCTACCCTCTTGGACTTTGTTGATTCCCTTGAGGTACTTGAAAGTTTCTATCATGTCCCCTCTCTCCCTTCTTTCCTCAAGGGTATACATATTAAGCTTCTTTAGTCTTTCTTCGTATGTCTTCTGGTGCAGACCCTGCACCATTTTGGTTGCCCTCCTCTGGACAGCCTCCACTTTGTCTATGTCTTTGCGGAGATGGGGTCTCCAGAACTGCACACAGTACTCCAGATGGGGTCTCACCAACTGTCTGTACAGAGGGATAACAACTTCCTTTTTTCTACTATTGATGCCTTTTCCTATGCATCCCAGTATCCCCCCAGCCTTCCTTACTGCCTTCTCACATTGCTTGCCCACCTTTAGGTCATCTGATATATTTACCCCAGGTCCTTTTCTATTTTTACTGTTGTCAGTATCTCACCCCCCATTGCGTACACTTCCCCTTGGTTTTTGTTTCCCAGGTGCATTACCTTGCACTTCTTTGCATTGAATCTGAGCTGCCATACATTTGACCATTCCTCCAACCTTGCCAAGTCCCTTCTCATCCTTTCCACTCCATCTTGTGTATCAACCCTGTTGCAGATCTTTGTGTCATCTGCAAACAGACATACTTTTCCTTCCAGTTCCTCTGCAATGTCACATATAAAGACATTAAAAAGGACCAGTCCCAGTACTGAACCCTGCGGTACCCCACTAGTAACCCTCCTTTCTTCACTGTGTACTCCATTTACTACTATCCTTTGCGTCCTGTTGTCTAGCCAATTTTTATCCAGGCAACTACCTTGGGACCCACTCCAAGGCTGGCTATCTGTGTATTAATCTTTGTGTGGGACTGTATCAAATGCCTTGCTAAAATCTAGGTAGGCCATGTCCACAGCCCCTCCCTGGTTTACTACTTTCTTTGGTCTCCCAGTCAAAGAAATCTATTAGATTCATCTGACACGACCTTCCCATCATGAATCCATGCTGCCTTGGGTCCTGTGTCCTACTGGCCTCTAGGTACTCAACAATTCTTTCCTTCAGAAGTGATTCCATCATTTTCCCTACCACTGAGGTTAAACTAACTGGTCTGTAGTTTCCTGCCTCTGTCCTGCTCCCACTTTTGTGAAGAGGAATCACATCTGCCCTCCTCCAGTCCTCGGGTACCACCCCATCCTCCCATGATTTGTTAAAGAGAGTAGTCAGCTGTGTCACTAGTTCTACCCTTAGTTCTTTTAGAATCCTTGGGTGAATCCCATCAGGCCCCATTGCTTTGTCCACCTTCAATTTTATTAGTTCTTTCAGAACCCTTTCTTCTGTAAATGGACTGGTATCGAACCCCCGTCTTCAGAGTGTTTCTCTTGTTTGGTTTAGGTAACTCCCTCATCTTCCTTTGTGAATACTGAGCAGAAATATTCGTTCAGTATCCCTGCTTTTCACTGTCACCCTCTACCCACATTCCTCCCTTTATTAAGCTTCAGTATCCCTCCTTTGGTCTTTCTTCGCTCTCTAATGTACCTATAAAGGTCTTATCCCCTCTTAACAGAATTGGCTATCCTTTCCTCGGTTTGGGCCTTTGCTATTCTGACTGCCTTCCCAGCCTTTTCTGCTTTAACCGATAAAGTTCTCTGTCCTGCTCCTTCTGTGTTTCCTTATATTTCCTGAATGCTGTCCTTTTCTCCTTAACCTTCCCTGCCACCTCTTTTGAGAACCATAGCGTTTTTTCCTTCGTTGTGTTTTATTGATTTGCTTTACACAAAGGCTTGTTGCCTCTGTGATGACTGTTTTGATCACTCCCCATTGTTCCTCCACCCCTCCTTCTTGCCTGTTTGCTAGTGCTTTTCTGAGGCACTCTCTCATTTTCCTAAAGTCAGCCCTCCTAAAGTCCAGTACCCTTGCTTTGGTATGGCTTGACTGTATGGCTGTGTTTATCGTGAACCACACTGTTTGGTGGTCGCTTGTTCCCAGATGGCTACCCACTTCTAAATCTGAGATTCTTTCTCCGTCCCCATTTGAGAGTACCAGGTCTAAGATTGCTCCCTCCCGAGTGGGTTCCAATACCAGCTGTCTGAGGCATGCCCCCTGTAGGGCATCAAGAATGACCCTGCTCTTGGATGTGCCTGCAGCAAAGGTGCTCCAGTTAACATCTGGCATATTCAGGTCCCCCATCAACAATATCTCCCCTTTTTCTGCCATTCTAAGAAAGCCTTCTATCATTTCCTTGTCCATTCCCTCCTCCTGAGATGGGGTTCTGTATACAACCCCCATGCGGATTGTGGTGCCATTTCCTGTCTCCAGGATAACCCAAAGTGCCTCATCTGCTCCCTGTTTACTCTTTAGTTCTGTTGCTTTGATCCCTTCCTTTACATAGAGAGCTACTCCTCCTCCTCCTCTTTTACCCTCCCTGTCCCTCCTGTAGATTGTGTATCCTGGTATGTTGACATCCCAGTCATGGTTCTCTGTGTACCATGTTTCTGTGACTGCCACAATATCCAGGCAACCCTCTTCCATCAAGGCCACTAGTTCAGGGAGCTTGTTACACAGGCTATGGGCATTGGTACTCATCACCCTCCACTTTTTGATAGCCTTACCCCTTTTAGCCCCATTTCTGTCCTTACTGCCTTTGCTTTTTTACATTTAAATCTGTTCTGCTCCTTAATAACTTATGTACCTTGGTGTTTACCTCACTAATCACCATGTTTTGTGGGGGGAGGCTGGGATTTTCCTGCTCCTTTTCAGTGTCTCCCCCCTTGGCTAGTTTAAATGCTTGCCAATGAAGCATTTAAACCTCTCACCTAGGATCCTGGTTCCCCCCCTGGACAGAAGCAGACCATCGCATCAGTATAGGTCTGCATCCCTCCAGGTGGCTCCCCAGTCCCCAATGAAGCCAAAACCCTGAGCTCCACACCAGTTTTTCAACCACTCATTGAATTCCCTGGTGAGGAGTGCCCTAGCATCTCCCTTGCCATAGACAGGCAGCACCTCCGAGAAGGTTACTATATGCACTACTTGTCTAAGGCCCCTTCCCAACTCTGCAAACTCCTCTTGCACTGCTCTGATCCCATTCCTAGCCAGGTCATTTGTCCCTAGGTGGACAATGACATCCAGCTCCCTCCCTCGTGTAGCTTCTCCCACGATCCTGAGGATTCGCTTCCTGTCCCTCCAAGCCATGGCGCCAGGAAGGCACCTTACCTCCCTCTCTCCTTCCTCCCCATTTCTACCCCCATAATGATTGAGTCCCCCACCAGGAGTTGTTTCCTTCCCCTGTGGGGTTCCATGCTAACCTCCTGTGGGTCTCCTTTGTGAAGGTTCCCAGCATCCTCCTTGGTCTCCACTGCAGGTGCCTCCATAGAGGAACCACTATCCACCAGAAGAGCGAATGAATTGTGGAGAGGTACAGCTGGAGGATGCAACTCTGTTCCACCACACTCTCCCTCCCTGAGCCCACCCTGGTCCAGCCTCTCCTCTTTCTTGGCAACCTCTGAGGTAGTGGCATTGGCCCTGGTGGTCCCTGGGTGGGGGAGGAGGTTTCACGATCCTAGCCAGGTCAGCCTGGAGATGGGCAACCTCCTCTCTCAGACCAGAGAGGTGCCTGCAAAAAGGGCAGCATCACAGCCTCCAGAATGTCTCCCGGAACACTGCTGCCCCACAGCCATTGCACTGCACCACTCCTAACATGTCTTATTTTGTGTCCCCTCTACTGTTTCTCTGGATGCTTACTCTCTCCTCTCCTTACAACTCTCACCCTTCCTGTTCTGGGACAGCAACTTCCTATCTTCTTCAGTAGCCTCCTTCTTCCTTGCTCAATATCAGACCACCAGCAGCTGGGGGAGTGAGCTACTTTTTTCCTTTAGGGTTGACAAAACCAATGTTTCTCTATGATCCTTTCCTTCCTACTGCCAAACTGGAAGTTCCTGTTGACAGTCAAATCCAGTGGCTATAAAAGTAGAACTGTCTTTGGGTGGGTGGGTGGAGGGAGGGGTGGGATGGAGGGCAATTAGTAAGAAAAAAGGCTAGCAACAGGAAGTTGTAATTTGACTCACCTGCTTGTATAGTGTCTAAGCCACACCCCCAATTAAGCTCTCTCTCCTCCTACTGGTTTAGCAAGGTAAACTGATACTGAACCCTTCCCAGCACAGAACACACACTGACTTTCTTTTCTTTCTTTTTTTAACCCTAAATAAGACCCCTTCTACTTCTAATAAAGTTATCTGTCTACTTAATCTTACCAGACAATGACTCCTGCTGAGATATAAGTTTTAAATTAATAAGAAAATGTAGCTTCTTTTAGTTAGCTGCTTTCTGCTCTACAAGCAAGGCTAGCAACAGGAAGTTGTAATTTGACTCACCTGCTTTTATAGTGTCTAAGCCACACCCCCAATTAAGCTCTCTCTCCTCCTACTGGTTTAGCAAAGTAAACTGATACAGAACCCTTCCCAGCACAGAACACACACTGACTTTCTTTCTTTTCTTTCTTTTTTTAACCCTAAATAAGACCCCTTCTACTTCTAATAAAGTTATTTGTCTACTTAACAGACAATGACTCCTGCTGAGATATAAGTTTTAAATTAAAAAGAAAATGTAGCTTCTTTTAGTTAGCTGCTTTCTGCTCTACAAGCAAGACTAGCAACAGGAAGTTGTAATTTGACTCACCTGCTTTTATAGTGTCTAAGCCACACCCCCAATTAAGCTCTCTCTCCTCCTACTGGTTTAGCAAAGTAAACTGATACAGAACCCTTCCCAGCACAGAATACACACTGACTTTCTTTCTTTTCTTTCTTTTTTTTAACCCTAAATAATTGATTATTGTATTATCCATATTGATTATTGTCTGCTGAGCAAACAGCTTCTGGAGGGCCTTATGGCCTGTGAGATTTCCCCTGAGGTAATTTCCAATCATTCCTCAGTGACTTGTAAATTGTCCCTATCACCCAACCATCAGACGGACACAATTTGGGAAGTCAACAATAGGTTAGTAAAAGATTAATGGGTGCTGGATAAACTTAGACAGTGTATCGCTCAATATACTAGGGACAATCTCAACACTACAAAAGGGTAGATATTGAGTGGGGGGCCCTTAAATGTTTCCTAAGGGAGGAACTTATAAGGATTGTATCCACTAGGAAATGTAAATGGGAGAGAGACAAGCACTAGACCTATTGGGTCAAATTAGAGACCTAGAAAAAAACATCTCACCTTCCTCCTCACTGATACAACATCAAGCACTTATTAAACTAAGGGCCCAATATAATGATTTAATAGGGGAGTAGGCAGAATGTGCTATTCTTAAATCAAGATCCTCCTATGTAGATCAAGGGGAAAAAGCTGGGAGATTACTAGCACTAAGAATCAAACAGCAAGAATCATCTAGGTTAATGAACACTGTCAGCTCTTCCAGGGACGGCTCTCTTAAGACTGGTGTATGGGATATTCTGTCAGAATTTGAAAGCTTTTATACAGAGCTTTACTATGCCAAGTCTATATCCCCTTCGGACGAACAGGTGGATACATACTCAGTGAAGGTTCCTCTACCAACCCTCTCTCCTGAACAGCAGTCCCTACTGATCTCCCCCTTCACGGAATAAGATGTAAGGTC
This sequence comes from Neoceratodus forsteri, assembly GCA_016271365.2. Classification (NCBI taxonomy): domain Eukaryota; kingdom Metazoa; phylum Chordata; order Ceratodontiformes; family Ceratodontidae; genus Neoceratodus; species Neoceratodus forsteri. The sequence continues at coordinate 1,274,170,647 of CM057453.1, forward strand.
TGCAGTCCTTGCCCTGCCGATGGATAAAGCTCTGGGGCTGGATGGCTTTTCCCAAAACTTTTACAAAGCTTTGGCGGAGGAATTGACTCCATGGCTGCACTGCCTATTCCAAGCTATTTTGGAAGGGAAGTGTCAAGATCCCCGACTATTTGAAGCCCTAATAATTATATTGCATAAGGAGAGGAGGGACCGAGAACAGATGTCGAATTACAACCAATATCATTTTTGAAGTACAACATTAAAATTCAAGCGAAACTTCTGGCAGACAGGTTGAACAGGGTTATCCCCGCTCTGATTTGTGCAGAGCAAGTGGGTTTTATGGTAAACAGGTCACCCACAGACCACTTAAGGAAATTAGACCACATTTTTTTGGCATCCCATGACACCATGCTCCCTGCGGTGCTGGTGTCGCTAGATGCTGAAAAAGCTTTTGACAGGGTGGACTGGCATTTTTTGTTCAGGATGTTGCACAGGTTTGGGTTCCCTCCTCTCTTTGTGCAGTGGGTTCAAATGTTGCCTACTAAGCCCGGTGTTAGGATATATTGCAACAGGGCCCTCTCCTCACCTCTTCCCCTTTCCTCTGGCACCAGACAAGGCTGTCCCTTATCCCCATTACTATTTAATTTGTACTTGGAGCCACTCCTGGTGCAGATTATGATGGACCCTGGGGTACAGGGGATTTCAGTTGGGGCACAGGAACTTAAGTTGTCAGCATATGCCAACGACATACTCCTACACCTCTCTAACCCTAGGTCCTCTATTAACAAAGTTTTAGGATTGATCGGGAATACGGCATTTCTAGAATAGCAAATTAAATCTGGAGAAGTCAACTGTCTTCCCACTTAATTCGGCTACCTATAGGCAAGAAATAGATGATCTGGGGCTTAAATGGGAACTTAGGTATTTTCCTAACCAGAGAGGCTAAACTCTCGCAGGAATGTAATCTAAAATCTCTCATCCATGTTACTCAGCAAGACCTAGATAGATGGAAAGTGTTGCCCATATCGCTCTGGGGAAGGATAAATTTATTCAAAATGAATATCCTCCCTTGTATTTTCTACCCTCTCAATATGTTAAACTTATGGTCACCACAGAAATGGTTCTCCAAGGTCCACACACTGATATGCAATTTTATCTGGTTGGGCAAACCGGCCCGAAGAGCCTATTACAAACTGTCCACTTCCAAAATTTATGGGGGGACTACGGCTGCCTCATTTTAAGATAATATGGGGCAAGTCACTCTGCAAAATACCTGAGATAGTTGGATGATAAGGAACTTGAAGATAATGGACAATACAAAGCTTTGTGGCTTGCTATTGAAAAGGCAATGTTGGAAGTACATGGCCTGTCACCCTGGGCCCTATTGCACAGCCCCCTTAAACTGCTCCCAGAAGGTCTGCATAATATGTTAATTGTAACCTCAGTAAAGATTCACAACCATATGTATATATTCTTGTCCTATAGACATACTCATGATCCTAACCAGCCCTTAGTGAGTAATCCCAATTTTAGAATTGGGGGTCAACACATTAAACCATCCTGGATCCTGCAGATGGTAGGAGTCTCAGTGTTAGAACTGCTAGGGGATGGGCAAGTTTTGCCCTCAAGAGAAATTATTCAATGTTATGGCTTGGGGGTTCATTCGGGGTATAAAGTATATCAATTTAAACATATGTTGGCTAGCTCCCAGGTAGTGCAGGGGACAGGAGAAGATGGCAGGTTTCTGCATCAACTCGCATTAACAGCAACTGAACCCCACACAGTAGCTAACATTTATGGGATGCTCTTTGAGAGGGTATACCCCAAATTAGATGGCTCCTTGGCCTATTGGAACGTTCTAGTTCCTCTCAACAGCTTTAAGTGGACCAAGATATGGAAAGATGTCCATAGGTTTATATCACAAGATAGGCTGAGGATTATGCAGTTCCAGATCATTAATAACACATACTTTACCTTCGATAGATTGGCCAAAATGGGTAAATCCCCTTCCTCGAACTGCAAATGGTGTAATCAAGAAGAGGGCTCTCTCTACCATATTTTTTGGGACTGCCCCAAAATAGCCCCACTCTGGCTCTTATAAAGCAAAAGACTGACCCCCTACTGGGGGTGGTGGATCATATTGAACCCGCTGCTTGCCTAATTGGGGAGTACTCCCAGGTGTGTGGTGCTGAATGGAAGTACCACTTGGCTCTGATGGCCATGTCAGCTAAGAAATTAGTGCTCCGATACTGGTTAGACAGTGAAATCATTCCTTACTCTGAATGGTTGCAGGAACTTCTCTATAATCTTGCTATAAAAAATATTATTGCCTGTACTTGTAACAGACTACCAAGGTTTGACAAAATCTGGAGTAAATTACAGACTGTATATTCACTATAGTGGTGTACATTCTTTTTAACCTGGTGCACCAACCATAGAAGAATGTGCTGATACCATGGGGGTGAGGGAATGGGAGGGGTGCAGGGTTTGTTTGTGTGTCACTGTCTGTTTTGTAATTTGTAGTTTGTTATCATATATGTATGAAAGAGGGCCACCTTGTGGCCATGTATGAAAATTAAATAAAGCTTTTTGAATTTAAAAAAAAAATCTGCCCACTGCTGCCAATGAAGAGGAGCACGACTGGTGCACTTGATGAAACCAGGGATCCCTTCACACAGTGACTGACTGATTTGACATTAGTGCAACCACACCAACACACCAGGGGAACAGAATAATTGTTTTCAGGACAGAAACTATTTTAAAAAAGATGACAAAAAATTGCATCACTCACAAACACCAGTTGTTCTAAACACTAGTTCAGAAAGAAGATGAAGCCCAAAAGAATGTATGCAACAGATGTGCTCCTTTTTAGGGCTACAATGGGCATAGCCCTGCAGACCTCTTGCTATGAAAAAAGGATTCAGTGCATTCTTTCTGACTGAACAACATGTTGGAGTTGCACCACAGTCACCTCTGCATCCGTGAAGTGTTCTGCTCATTGTCTCCATTGGCAGTCACACTGCACTATTTTCACACTGTCGGCAGTTGTGGCAGAGCACAGCACACTCCACCATGTCTAAGATGGCCTCCAAACTGTATTGCACATGCGTAACTACTAGTGCACTCACAGTACAGTGCAGTGGCCATCTTACACACAGACATTTTTTTTTTAATTAAAGATATCCCCCCCACCTGACCCTCCCTCTCATCACCCCCCACAGAAACATAAGAGTTTTGTTGGGGGTGCCCAATACCACAGCGTCACGATCAGGACTCCATGGTGTTTTTGTTTTGTTACTATTCCCCCCCATCCAACCCTCCCTCTCAGCACCCACCACCCGACCCCTACCCCAGAAATGTAACAGTGACACAGGGGGTGCCCAGTCCCCCAGAGTTGTGATAAGGACTCCACAGTGTTTTTTCCATTTTTTTTATATCCCCCCATCCAACCCTCCCTCTCAGCACCACCCCCACAGAAAAATAAGAGTGACACTAGAGGTGACCAATCCCCCAGTGTCATGATCTGGAATCCTCGTTTTGTTTTTAATGCTGTAAAAAGAAAACCATCCATCAATGTCTTTTGCTGAAATTCCTGTACCCCACCCAAACCTCCCACTCAGCACCCATTCACCACCACCACCACCACCTTCCAAGCCCTTACTTACCCATCGGGGGTCAAATTCTGTAATTCTCTCTGGATCACAGACACATCTTCACTCTTCAAAGCCAGACTGTGAACTGAAGAAACAGGTAAGTGGTTCAATGTATTTCAATGGTGTTTTGAACTTAGTGGCATAACTTGGCCATTTTTGGATATTTTTGGCCCACATTTTCCACTTGCTTTTTTGGGATTTCATGAACAATTGCACTGACATTAGGCAAATCTGTCCTGAAAATAGATTTTGTAGTCCCTGTGAGAAACCACCTTTTGGGCAAGAGTTGAATATTTTTTCAGCCCTTATTCATGAGGTGGGGTCGTAAGAAGGCAATGTTGAAAATTTGGTGCACAAATATTAAAAAGCAACATAAGCTTATGTTGAATTTTGCAGACACAGGCTCGTAACATTGGTACTTTTCAATATTTTTATCCCAAATTTACAACATAGCCATATCTTTACAGCACTTCATGAATGTGACAGCTGTCATTTTTCAAATCCTGGCTAAAATGTTTTTGTCACATCCCGAAAGGTGATTTTGAGGTCCCTGTACAAAGTCACCTTTAGGTCAGGAGTAGAACATTTTCTCTGCCCTTCTTCATGAGGCAGGGTCATAACAAGATTATGTTGAAAATTTGGTGTAAAAATATTACAAAGCAACAAATTTATGAGCCTACGTTACATTTTGCTAACGCAGGCTCGTAACTTTGGTAATTTTGTAATATTTTTACCCCAAATTCCTCGGCTGCAGCCCTACTGACTCTGCCCAGAGTTTAATTATTCCAGCATGAAGTGCATTTCCAAAGTGGCACAAAACTGACAAGTGCAAGTGAGCCATAGAACACACAGCAACAGAGTGTCTGACTTATCTTTTCACTCTTGTTCCAACCAAGCTGTGTCAGAGGCAATCAGTAAACCTGATCACAGGGTTTAAATACCTTTTGACATTTTCACAATAAATTATTTCCCACCAACCAGTGAAAAATATTTCAAATACTAAATTAAAACACTTAATGACAATATGGTACCTTCTTGTCTATATAATGTACTTTGTGCCAGAATGCAGAAGAAAGAATCACCTTTGAGCTGCTCCCAAGCTCTACTGTGCTTCCAAAAAAGACTTTAGGGCCAGAGCCACTAGTAATACATGACCAGCTGTATCTTGAGTCACCTCTGGCTCCTTGGCGATATGGCAACAGAGTCAGAGGGTGGCAGTACTGCCAGTCAGGCTACAGAAGCCTGCCAGAGTGCCCCAGGGATTACAGGGACACTGGAGGACTTCATAATTCAGCCCAGGAATGGGATGACCAATCAGGCATCGAGAAAATGCTAGATAGACCTTCCCAAGTGACTGACAGGAGGAATTAGTCAATATGGAGACTGTTTGCTTGGGTTGTCACTGAAAAATGTTCCAACATGTCCTTTGTCTACAGGAGACAGAGAACAAGATCAGACCTACTGTCTGCAATTGTGAGCAGACACTGTGTAGAGACTTGGACCGGAAGAAGTGTGTTACTACACTGGGTACCCAGGGACTGCCATAAGGGTAACACCTAACTGATTTAAGGGAAATCTTGGTACCAGGTTGTAGAGAGTAGTGGCCTCGGGTACAGGAGAACTATACCAGGCTAATGACATACTATAATAGTGGGAGGTGAGCGCTATGCTTAGTTGGGCTTTGTTATCAACAGCTTGGTACTGGTTACTGTTCCACGTCCATATGGAGTCTGACGAACAAGTGGCTTGAGGTACTTCATGCCTTATTTCAGTAAGGTGACTAATGGGTGTTTACTCACCTGGTAAAGGTGATTGTGTTGGTTGACATCCATGGCACTCCAGACATTACATCATGGGTTTTAGCCCACCTGATAGGCTAGTGATACACATGACCTAGGATCAGATTTGTAGCACACCCAGGTCACAGAAGCCCCTGTTCTCCAGTTTGAATCTTCCATAGCTGAAAATAAGGTTAGTAACACCACAATATGCTTTGAACCAATTACACACCTTGAGATGCCTTCTGAACATGGCTGGGTGGCACTTTTATTTACCTATTGATACAATTCTAATACTCAGCCTTCTAGGTGGCCGACAACAGACTTCCTGGATGTCTTAGTGATATTTGCAATGCCCCCCTGCTCTAGTTCTATTGTCATGAACATATTCCTTGTCACTCTGATTGCTCTCCAGGGAGGGCCATGGAGTGCCATGGATGTCAACCAACACAATCACCTTTACCAGGTGAGTAAACACCCATTGTGCTGGGTTGCCATCCATGGCACTCCAGACATTACATCATAGGTTGATAAGCAGCAGTACTGTACCCCGGGGAGGGGTAGAGTGATCTAAGAGTGAGAGGAGGAACTGACTGCTGAGAAAACCTGAGTGGCAAAGGGAGTCTGTAGTCTGTATAAATAGTCCAATTTATAGTGTCTGGCAAAGGTATGGATGGAAGTCCAGGTTGTCACTTTGCAAATGTCATCCGTAGACACATTTACCCTTTCTGCCCAAGAGGTGGACACTGCTCTGGTAGAATGAGCCTTAATACCTTCTGGGGGTGTTAGTTGCATTGCCTTGTAAGCCTCTTGAATGATTCTCTTGAGCCAGCCAGCGACAGTGGTTTTGGATGCTGCCCTACCCTGTCACTGCCCTTTTGATACAATGAATAATCTTTTGGTCTTGCATATGAGTTGTGTTCTAGAGATTTATGTGGCTAGTGTGGCCCCCACATCTAAGTGATGAGGAATAAGCCTGTCTCCTGGCTGTGAACTCTTGGAGAATGTTGGCAATTCTATGGGTTGTTCCCTTTGGAATGCAGATGTGACCTTAGGCTGAAAGGCTGGTACTGTCCGTAGGTGTATCCCTTGTGGGGTAAATACAGTGTAAGGCTCCCTGCAGGACAGAGCCCCCAGCTCACCGATTCTCCATGTGGAGCATATGGCCATGAGGAAACAGGTCTTCAGGCCCACCCAGAATAGGTCCACCTCATGCAATGGTTGGAATGGAGCTGCGCTGAGGAAGCCTAGGACTAGGGACAGATCTCAGGGGGCTATTAAAGACCTGACCCTAGGACACAGTACTTCTACTGCTCTGAGGAAGCACACTGCATTGGGGTGAGCCCTTGGGCTATGTTGGCCTATGGGCCCAATAGCAGTGTAGATGGCGGACAGCTGTATCTGGAGTGATGAGTAAGATAGTCCCTTGTCCACTCCCTGCTGTAGGTACAGAAGAATGGTAGACATGTCCGGTAGTTCAGGGTCCTTGCCCTTGTCACTGCACCACATCGCAAATATTGACCACTGCCTACTGTAGGTGGAGGTGGTGGAGGGCCTTCTGAACTGCAACATTGTAGAGATGACTGATTTGTGATAACTGTCTCTCAGCCATCTCTGCCTCTCAGGAACCAGGCCGTTAGCTTCCGGGTTCCTGGTGCGGGGTGAACTATAGGTCCCTGCATCAGCATATCTGGCTGGTATGGGAGTCTGTGCCTGTCCAGGGCCATGGCTACTACTGCTGAGAACCAGGCTCTCCATGGCCAATATGGTGCCATCAGGACAATGGTTCTCTGGGATTGCCGAATCTTGGATAGGACTTGTGGCAGTAGGGGAATGGGAGGAAAGACTTATGCCCAATCCCATGACCAAGGCTGTGACAGAGCATCGATCCCCTGTGAGTGATGCTCCCTGTACCTTGAGAAGAATTTGCTCACCTGGGCATTTTCTGCTGTCACCATGAGATCCATTGATATGGGGCCCCAGGCCTCCTGAATCAGTTGGAGTAAGTTGGGATGGAGGTGCCACTCTCCTGGGTGCACCTGTTGTTGGCTGAGCCAATCCACTCATATGTTGAGCTTGCCCGCTAGGTGGACTGCACCGATGTACACGAGATTGGTCTGGGCCCAGTCCAACACCCTCATCACCTCTCTCTGCATAGCTCTGCTTTTGGTGCCCCCTTGTTTGGCGATGTAAGCCACCGTGACTTGATTGTCAGAGTGAATTAAAACTGACTGGCCGGATATAGTTGACCAGAAGGATCTGAGGGCATGGTAGACTGCCCTCATCTCCATCTCCAGCACATTGATGGACAGTCTGGCGTCTGGGGCTGTCCAGCGGCCTTGGGCTGACATGGTGCCCAAGCCTGTTCCCCATCCTAGTAGGCTTGCATCCATCTTGATGGTGACATTGTAAGTCACTTCTAGGGGGACCCTTCATGTGAGATAGTGGCTCATCGTCCACAAGACTAGGGACCATCTCACCGTGCTTGGCAATGGCACCTTGATCTGCAGGTTCTGCTCATTCAGCGACCCCTGGGTCAGCATGTAATTCTGCAGGGGTTTCATGTGCCACTTGGCCCATGAGACCAGGTTGATGCATGATGCCATGCAGCCTAGCATCTGAGCTATTTGGCCAATGGTCAGTAGGTTGCTGGCCTTCAGCAAGTGGACTAAAGCTTTCAAGTTTTCCACCCTTTTCTTGCATGGTCTGGCCCACTCCTGGGATGTGTTTATTTCTGCCCCCAGGTGTTCTAGCTTCTGTGTGGGTACCAGGTGGCTTTTGGCCTGGTTTGCTACCCAGCTGTGCTCCTCAAGTGCCCATAGTGCCATCTGGGTGGTCCTTTGTGACTGCTCCATGGATGAGCCTGGATCAGCCAGTCGTCCAGGTAGGAAATAACATCCACTCCCTGCTCACTTAGTCTGGCAACAAGAACTACGGACACCTTGGTGAATACCCTTGGTGCTGATGTAAGACCAAAGAGTAGAGCCTGATACTGAAAATGATGTCCGAGGATGTGGAATCGGAGGTACTGTCTGTGTTTTGGTCTGATAAGGATGTGAAGTTACGTGTCCTTCAGATCTATAGAAGTGAGGTAGTTGCCTACCTGAATGCTGCAGAGAGTTGATTTTAGTGTCTCCATTTTGAACCTTTGGGTAACTACATGCTGATTGAGGTGTTTGAGATCTAGAATGGGACGAAGTTCCCCTGTCTTCTTGGGTACAAGGAAGAAAATGGAGTACACTCCCTGTTCTTTCTTGTGTGGGGGCACCACCTGTATTGACCTGTTCTGCATCAAATCCAGCAATATTTGTTGGACCCGATAAGTGGATACCTTCTTTTCTGCAATGGGGGAGCTTATAAATATGTGTGTTGTGGGGGAGTGGGACAGTTCTATCGAGTACCCCCCTAGAGATTACCTCTAGAACCCACCTGTCTGAGGTTGTGTCATGCCACCTGTGTTGAAAAAGTATTAATCTCTTGCCCACAGGCAGGCAGATCCCCCACGTGAGTGGAGTCCTGAGCTCCTGTTCCCTCTTCCTTAGCTCTGAACTTGGAACCGTGGCCCCTGAAGGTGGAGGACTGGTAGTTGGAGTTAAAAGAGTTATGGAATCCTCCTTGTGCTCCTCTGCCTCGAAAGGAACTGTTTTGGTAGTGGTTGTCCCTACGTGTCTGCTGGAACTTGTTCTCCCCTCAAAATCTCTGTCTGCCTGACAGCAGGTAGGTTGGTCTCCTCTTATTCTTGAGAAGATCCTTCCCTTCCTCCTTCCGTTTTAGGTACTCCTGTAGTCCTTCCCCACAGACATGCTTGCTCTTTATTGGTAGATTTTGCAACAGGGCCTTGGGCTCATTGTCTGCTTCCCATTGCTTAAGCCACAATGCTCTTCTGGCATGGTTTGTTAGGGCTGTGGCCCTGGCATTCAGCTTCAGAGTATCCACCGCCATGTCTGCCAAGTACTTTGCAACATCAAGTGTGCACTCCAACAGTTCTGCCTCTCTGGTTTTGGGGTTTGCTTGCTCAAGTAGCTCCTCAAGCCATTGGATTTGAGCACATGCAGTGTAGATGGCAGTAGTGGAGGCTTTGTCCACCATGCCCTTGATTTCAAACAGTTTCTTTAACATATCCTCCACTTTCTTATCTGTGGGGTCTTTCAATGATATGGTACTACATGTCAGCACCATCTTTTTGCTGAGTGCCGCAACTTGGGTGTCGATCATGGGAGCTGTGCACCAGGAGCTGGCCTTATCCTCTTGGACCAGATACATGCGGTCCAGGTTTCTCTTGTCTGACATCCTACCAGGCTCTGTGGCCTCTCACTCCTTGTTAAAGATGTTCTCAATCGCAGGATATATGGGGAAAGTCTCCTTGGTGGCCGTCTTCTGCTGAATCATGGGGTTGAGCTTCGACTCAGTTTTTCCCCCCTCGACCTCGAACCCCATGGTGGTTTTAACTATCCTCATAAGGCCTGTAATCAAGTCAAATGAGCATAATTCTGATGTGAGAGATGGCACAGACTGTGACTCCATCTCCTCTTTATCGGACACTGTGCCCTCTTCATCATCTGGAAGTTCCTTGTCCCCAGTGTCGTCCGCTGTGTCAGGGGCTGGGGTGCTTGAGAGCGACTCGGTCATGTCCATATGGGCTCCCATGGCCCCTTCTGGGTTTTCAGGTTCTGGCTGTGGCTTAGGGGTTGGCAATACCTTGGGCTGTGTCAGGGCCTCCAATTGTTCCATGATTTTCAACATAAAGTTCTGTTGATTCGCCATCATGGCCACTGTGGCCTGTTGATTTTGGAGGAGAATAGCCCCTGGGTCCACCCAATTAGAAACGCTGAGCCCTGGATTGTCAGAGCCCATAACTGGAGATTGCTCCAGAGATAGGTCATCCTCGTCATGTATGCAGGCGGGGCATTGTGGTCCCGTATTGTGTGGCATCAAGGTAGTGCTACATGTAGTGCATTTCTTGGCTTTCACCATCTAGGAGAGAAGAAAATGGAGTGGAGTATTAGGGATGAGTCATAATGGGCCTCCAGGAGACTGGGTGCCCTAAGCTGCAGGATCTGCATCTGCTGACTCACACTGTATGCTTGCAATGGGAACACTATGATTAGTAAGCATGCAGGCAACCAGTGCTGCTTCCCTCAAGTGTTGGTTGGAACCAAGGAGCCCCTACTTCAGGCCCCCCCCTTGCACCACTGTCATGCATTGAGCAGCAAGGGAATGTCCCCCTTGGACAAAATGGTGGCCAACAGAGGAGCTCGCAAAATGGCACCATGATAGGTTGCTGGGTGTGATAATAATAATGGGCCCCGGACCAGAAGTGCTAGTGTGGTCCTTAACCTATTCACCAGTCGGTCGCTATAGAGAGGGACCCATATGGTGGTAGTTAAATATGGAAAGGAGGGGAGGGATGAGTTAAAAGGAACCAAACCCGGTTAGGCCGTCCGCTGAGTGAGGGGCCTAGGCCTGTTAGGGCTATCCAAGAAGCGAGTCCAATTTTATGTAATATCTCCATTTTATGTAATATCTCCTCCCAACTATGGTGCTATGGATCTCCATTTGGGAGGGAAGACCCCTTGAAACTCCCATGTTGGAAACACTCTCTGGAGCTGCATCCATCTTCTCGCAGTATGTAGGCCTACACCAGCCTCAGATAATTTTAGGGCATCCCTGAGATCCCCATAGGCTGGGAACCTGTGCTTGTTCAATCCCTTTAAAAAGGCAACAAATACTGAGCCCTCGTTTAAATTCTGCATCTTTCTGTCTCTCTCTCTCTCTCTCTCGCCCACACTCGCTTCCCCCCTCCCAGCCCCCATTGCTAAGAGGGCAGGAGGACGCCAGTGTGTAGGCTGCAGTGGCATGGCAGTACTACGCCAAATGCCCGCTCCATTCAGGAGCCTGCTAGTGCACAAAATGTGAATCCCATGGTGGTGGGAGACAGAGAGACCAGAGCACCGCCATAATGGAGAGGGGAAGCACTGAGGATGCACCAGGAGCCAGCCGCCTTTCCAAGCAGTGAGAAGGAGAGCGAGAGAGGGGGGAGGGGTAAGCAGCCATGTGGTTTGGCATGGTAACGTAAGGCCCATGATCTGTTGGGCCTGTGTGCTAGCAAGAAACAACAGCAATATTTTTCCTTTTTTTTCCAAAAAGAACAACAGGAGCGTAGAAAATATAATTAGTGTGCTGAACTACGCACACTGCAATAGAAAGAGACGGTCGTTGCCACCTGGCTAGACTCGCTTCTGGAAAAAAACACTCTTAGGCCTTACAGCACAGCTGGTTAAGTCTCAACAACAAGCAGCCAAGCAAGCACATCTTAACTCTTTAAATAGCAGCAGCATGATCTGCTCCTAAGAAAACGCACTCCTACAAGGCATAGTAATGCAGCAAAAGATTGCAAACAGTTTTCTTATAACAGAAAAAACATTTCACTTCTGTAAGGCAGACTCAAATGAGTTCCTAACTATAAATATCCTCTTCCAAAGGGAAACATCTCAAACTTCTTTAGGCAGGCTCAAAAAGACATTTATTTAACTATAATATAGTTGAAAGAATTTCTTTGAGATAATATGCAGGCCTACCTTCCTAATGCAGTAACAGGGACTCCTGGTGTGCTTGTAGCCTGATTAGATGCACAATTTGAACTGGAGAACAGGGGCTTCTGGGACCTGGGTGTACTAGAAATCTGATCCTAGGTCATGTGCATCACTAGCCTATCGGGTGGGCTAAAACCCATGATGTAATGTTTGGAGTGCCATGGATGGCAACCCAACACAATCAGGTTACACTACCCTAGGAATTCTGTGCTAATCTACTTTCCATTTCTGGGTTCGCTGTGTTAATAAGCCTGTGCTCTTTGCTCACAACTGTTTTTGTTATTGACTGCCATTTTACTTTGTATGACATTGATGGGGCCTGCCTCAATAGCACCTCAAAATGATTTGTGTCCTTTCTAAGGTGGGGACACCAGTACTGCACACAGTGCTCCATGGATATGTACAGAGGCAGGATCACTTCCTTTCTTCTGCTTGTGTACACAAACTATGTGCTCCAGCATCCTGTTTTTCTTGGCTTTTGCCTTTTTGCATTGGATGAACTGCTTGAAGCTGCTGGTTTATGCTATTCCCAGATCCTTTTCCTCATCAGACACTGAATTTTGCCCCCCCCCCCCCGCCTGTATTCTGTTCCCGGGTTCTTGCAGCTAATATGCATGACTTTATACTTTTTTACTTCTAACCCACTTAGTTGCCGGATACCAGACCAGCTTTTTAGCTTTGCAAGGTCCTCCCTGAGATCTCTGACACCCTTCTTAGTATAGACCCTCCAACAGATTATGATGTTGTCCGCAAATAGGCAAATCTTGCCACTAATGCCTTCCCCTATGTTATTTATGAACACATGAAACAACACAGGTCTGATCTCCAACCCTTGGGGGATCTCAATGGTAACCTCATTTGATCCTTAGAGCTCCCCACCACCACCACCACCACCACCCTATGGGTCCTTCATCTGAGTTTATTTGCTACCAACCTGTCAACTTGCTACCCGCCCCTAAGTTTTCCAACTTTCTGATCAACAATCTTATTTGGAACCAAGTAGAAAGCCTTATTGAAATACAAGTAAAGGATGTCTACTACCTGCCCCCTGTCAGAAACTTTCATCACCCATTCAAAGAAATTGATCCAGTTGGTCTAGTATTACCTCCCTGCCATGTGCCCATGCTACCTGTCTTTTATCCTGGAGTCCAAGAAATTCAACAAACTGTTCATTCTAGGATGGTTTCAATCATCTTGCCCACTATAAATGTCAAACTAACAGGTCTGTAGTTCCATGGGTCATTCCTAGGCCTGCTCTTATGCAGTAGTAGTACTGCTAGTGTGGTTCTCCGCTCCAGCAGTCCCCAGCCCCTCCCCTGTATCTAGTGAACTGTTAAACAGGTCCGCCAGCGAGCCCACCAGTTATGCCACCAGTTCCCTTAATACTCTGGGGTACATGCCATTTGGTCCTGGGGACTTGTCCATCTTTAGGGACCTGAGTTCCTTCATGACACGGTCCACCATATTTTCTTCTACCATACCAATTCCACCCTCCACCTGCCCATTCTCCCTTTTGGTAGTGGTCCATCTTTTCTCTTCAGGAGAGACAGAGCATAAGTATTCATTTGATATCTCTGCTTTATCTTAGCTGCCTTCCACCCACCTCTCCACCTTTTTTAGTTTAACTATGCCTTCCTTTGTAGCCCTATCCGTAACATACCTGAAGAAGGCTTTGTAACCTTCCTTGCTTCCCTCCACATTTTGCAGTTTTTTCTCTGCCTTTGCCTGTCTGACCACCTTACCAACCTCTTTGACCTTCTTCACATACATTTCCCCTGTCTTCCTTCATCTGGGACATCCTATACCTTCTTTACAATACCCTCCTTTCCTGAACCACCTTGTCCACCTCTCTGTTAAACCAAAGTGGCCTCTTGGATTTTGCCTTCCTTCCCCTCTGCTTAAGGCAGGTTTCTATGGTTGCTCTGATCTTTTCCCTGATCATGACCCACTTTTAGTCTACGTCCATGTTCTTCCTAAGGCTAGCTAGTCTCTCTCATTTAGTATCCCACGTTCATCCTAATGAATTCAGCCTTACTAAAATCCAGTACATGCTCCTTCATGTTTTGGATCTCTTTCCACACATCTATGTGGAAACACACTGATTGGTAATTGCTGCCTCTTTTTGGTTCCTTTACCTTGAAATCTCTGACAAGTCCCCCATTTGTTAACGCCAGGTCCGGGATAGGTCCTTCTCTAGTTGGTTCATTCTCCCTGTGGACCAGGAAACCATTCTGGACTGCATCCAGGAACAATTAGTTCCTACTGCAGACAGCAATCGGGAAACCACGTTCTATCTTGGGCAAGTTGAATTCTCCTCACCACATACCCCTTCCCTGCTGCTTGCCTGATCACGTCTCTGATCTCTCTGTCTTAATTTCATCCTTCTGCAGCAACTGATATACAACCCTTAGCTTTAAGTTTCATCCTGCCACCATATGGAACTGGACCCACTGTGCCTCTAGCCCCCTCCCCCATGTCTTCTCTTGTGACTGTTATGCCCTCTCTGACATGCATTGCCACTCTCCTCCACCCCCACTTTCCCTTAAAAGCACAGAATTTGATAGCAGATAAGGACTGCTTGGCCCATCCAGTCTGCCCTTTTTTCCCTACCTACATTGTTACTGCAGACCGTACTTGATCTATCGCTCTTTCTCCCTCCCCCACTTCCTTTCCACTATGATTCCCTTGTGCCTATCACATGCATTCTTGAACCCCATCACTGTCTTCACCCCCACCACCTCCACTAGAAAATTGTTCCAGAAATTCACCACTTTTTCTATGAAAAGGTACCTCCTAACATCTCTCCTGAATCTACCCCCTTTCAGCTTCATAGCATGTCCCCTTGTTCTTGGCCACCTTTTTTTCTAAAAAAATATTTCCCTCCAGTACCTTATTTACCCCTGTGACATATTTAAAGATCTCTATCATATCTCCCTCTCCCTCCTCTTTTCCAGGGTGTACATATTGAGGTCCTGTTGTCTTTCCACATAGGGCTTTTGATGCAGACCATGTGTCATTTTAGTTGCCCTCCTCTGGACAGAAACCACTCTGTTTATGTCCTTACAGAGATGTGGTCTCCAGAACTGGATGCAGTACTCTAGGTGGCGTTTTACCAGAGATCCATAGAGAGTTAACACCACCTCCCTCTTTCTGCTGGTGATACCCCTCCCTATGCACCTCAGCATTCCTACTAGCTCTCCCAACTGCCTTATTGCGGTGCCTGACCACCTTTCGGTCATCAGATATGATTTCCCCCCGATATCTTTTCTACTTGGTGGTTGTCAACACCACTCCACTCATTCTGTACTCTGCCACTGGGTTTCCGTGTCCTAAGTGCATTATTTTGCACTTTTTCACATTGAAACCCAGCTGCCATACCCTTGACCACTCCTCTAGTTTTCTCAGGTCTCTGCTTATCCTTTCCACTCCCCTGGAGTATCCACCCTATTGCAGATTTTGGTGTTATCCATAAAGCAGCATATGTTCCCTTCCAGTTCCTTTGCAATGTCACTCATAAAGACATTAAAGAAAACCGGTCCCAGCACTGATTCCTGAGGCACCCCACTGGTTACTCTCCTTTCCTCGGAGTGAACTCCATTTACCATCACCCTCTGTCGCCTATCACCTAATCAATTTCTTACCCAGCTTGCCACCTTTGGACCTACTCCTAAGCTACCCAGCTTGCTTACTATTCTCCTATGTGGAATGGTGTTGAAAGCCATACTGAAATCTAAGTAGGCCTCATACATCCACTGCTCCACCCTGATCCAACTACTTTGTCATCCAGTCAAAGAATCTATCAGATTCATTTGACATGACCTCCCATCTGTGAAACCATGCCACCTCAGGTCTTGAAATCCACTGAATTCAAGATATTCCACAATCCTTTCCTTCAGGAGTGATCCCATTAATTTTCCCACCACCGATGTCAGGCTACTGGCCTATAATTGCCAGCCTCCTCCCTGCTGCCACTTCTCTGTAGATGGACTACATCTGCCCTCCACCAGTTCTCTGGAACCACTCCTGTTTCCAGTGAGCTGTTAAACAGGACTGTCAGAGGTGCAGCTAGTATCTCCCTGAGCTCCTTCTATATCCTTGGATGCACCACATCTGGTCCCATTGCTTTGCCCACCTTCAGATTAGCAAGTCCCTTTAGGACTCTGTCCTCCAAAAAAATGACTAGTTCCACATCCCTCCCTCCAAAGCTTCTGTTACTTTTTTGTAGCCCCTTCCCTTTCTCCTTCCTCCATGAACACTGAACAAAAGTATCAGTTCAGGATGTCTGCCTTTTCCTGGTCCCCGTCTGCACAGTCCCCCCCCCCTTCTCTTTTTAACTTTAACAATCTCACTCCTGGTCTTCCTCTTTTCACCTGTATACCTAAAAAATGTCTTGCCCCCTTTGTTACCTCCTGTGCTATTCTCACTTCAGTTTGCACCTTTGCCCTCCTTACTGCTTTCCCTGCTTCCCTCTGTTTCCCCTGATACACCTCCCTATCATCTTTCCTCTGTGTCTCCTTATACCTTCTGAATGCTACATTTTTGCCTTTATCTTTTCAGCCACCTCTTTTGGTGAACCAGAGCAGTCTCTTTTTGCTCTTGTTTTTTGCTCATTTGGTTGATGCAGAGGTTTGTTGCCTTTACTATGCCCCATTTTAGCAAAGCCCTTTGTTTCTCTCCACCCCTCCCAGGCCATGCCCTCCTGCCAGGTCATCCCTGAGGCTTTCACCCATCTTTACAAAATCTGCCCTCCTGAAGTCCAGGACTCTCGTCCTTGTGAGACTCAGTTCTGCAGCCATCCTTATGTTGAACCACACCGTATGGTGATCACTGGTTCCCAGGTGGCCTCCCACCTTAACATCCACTATAGTGTCCCTGTTAGTAAGTCCAGTATTGCCCCCACACGAGTGGGTTCACTGACTTGTTGTCTGAGGAAGATCCCCAGCAGAGAGTCCAGGATGTCCCTGCTTCTAGCTGAAGCCACTGCTGGGAGGCTCCAATCTACATCAGACAGGTTGAAGTCTTCCACCATAAATACCTCCCTCTTTTCTGCCACCTTGCCATTGGATTCCACCAGTACCTTATCTAATTCCTCCTGCTGTGCTGGAGGTCTATAGATCACTCCATTGTGAATAGTGGCTCCATTTCCCATCTGCAGGGTGACCCAAAGTACCTCTGCCTCCACCTGTATCTCTGTATCCATTCTTCCTATCCTTTCTAAAGAGGGTGTGCCCTGCAATGGAGAGATCCCAGTCATGGTTCAGTTGGTCCAAGCCTTGGTGACCATTGCCAGATCTACCTTCCCCTCTGCCATCATGGCCTGCAGGTCACCTGTTTTGTTTCTCAGACTTCTTGAATTGAAGGATACCACCCTTCACCAATAATATTTATCTCCCATATTCCTTGGATCCAAGACTCCCTCTTTCTCTGCATGGCTCACTCCCCCCATCCCACCCACTTTCTAAGTTTTTCCTTTCCTCACATCTCTTCCTGCTCCTTCCTCTATCCCTATCTACTTTCCCTCCTATAATATTTTGCTGGAGTTGTGCACCCTGCTGACCTCCTTCACTTTAAATTTAGACTACTGTTAATGTAGTCCCCAATTCTGTCACTGAGCCTTGTTCCCTTCCTGGTTAAATGTAACCTGTCCGTCAAGTTGTATTATCATCCCAGGCTTTCTCCCAGTTCCCAACAAATCCAAAGCCCTCCTCCCTGCACCAGTCCTGCCACCAGTTAGTGAACTCCTCTAGCCATTACTTTTTTGCTGTACTGACTCTGGCCTAATAACCAGCACTGCACTAGTCTTTTAATTATTATAAAGACAACAGGACGAACTAATAAAAATGAACTCAGTGGGCTTGGGGGGAGAAGGAGGGAGGTTGTGCATTACAGGATGGATGGGGTTATTACATCAGAGATTGTAGGACTTTTTTTTTGCTATAAAGAATTTGGATTTCATATTTTTGGAAGCTTTATTTAAAAATCCAAAATGTTGTTGTCTGAGGTATCTGTTTTTTAAAATGAATATCTGAGCAATGTTAGTCATTATGTTCTGTGAAAGGAGGTTATCAGGAGACTAACTACTGTGGGGAGGTGGGCAGGTACAGCATCCCAGAGATTGTACTAGACTGTAATGCAGCCCACTGCAAATGCTTTCCGGGTGGAGACACCATGCAATTTATTGTCTGTGGGTATGTAGTGGAGCCTGGACACTTGAACAGATGTGGGCCTTGCCATCATTTATTTCCAGCTGATTCAAAACAAACAGAGAGCAGCAGAGGTACTTGAATTTACAGCCAGGCAGGACATAGCACACCCCTAAGTTACTACTTGTGATTAAAGAGTTTGAACAATAGCTTACAAAACAAGGACTACCTCTCATGATTAAACCAGAGTTGTGGGGAAAATGGTGGTTGCACAAAAAGAGGTTTAATAAACCTGAAAACACATTCAGTGATTGTGCAGTCTCCTATTTTTTTGAACTGTATCTGGTTTTCTGGAAGATAGCTGCTCGGTATGCATAGCAACATTGTCCTATAGGACCTACAGTAGGTCATCCTGATGAACATTTATCTTTTGAAACACCACTGTTATTGTCACTAAAATAAACTGGAATGCAGAGGCAATGGTCCTTGACCTTATGGGGCAATGGGCCCTATGCACTAATGGGGCAGAGTGGCTATGTGCATGTATCTGGGGCATGCAACCACTCCACACCCATTGCACCCCCCACACGGCCAGCCACAGGATTCACCTACGGGGCATGCAGCCCCACCGCCAGACCACTCAGAGGGCAATGTGGCCGGGGCAGGTAGGGAACATGGCGGGGGAGTGCCTGTACTCTGCGGCATGCACAGAGTCATGTAGCACTGGGTTCAGGGACCCACAGTATGCAGGGTGAACCCCTGCCATAGGTCTGTGTGCCCCCCCAGGATGCCGCCCCCAGTCGCTGAATGTCAGGCAGGGAATGTCGTCCCCCACACCATGCCAGCACAGACCACAGACAATGAATGGTGGTCTGGGGAAAGCCGACCGGTGACCAGCCTGCTTCTTGGTTGCCGTGAATGGCACAGTGGCAGCCATTTCTCTGCACCCATGGGAGCAAGAAATCCACCAGCAGACTGAGTCAGGCATCCCATTGGATGCCCACCTGGTCCATGTATCTGTCTTCCATGCTCCCGCGCACTGGGGGGGCTGGGGACAGGTGCACTCTGGTAGTGCATACCCCCAGGTGCTCACCTGTCCACAGGTGCGGCCCTTCATGGGCAAGATATGTGCCCCTGGCATGTACTTCAAACCCATATGTGCATAGGGCCAACTGTGTGTACAACAACAGCTGAGAATGTTGTTGGAACACCGGTCTAAGAAATATTAAAAGGAGCTCTCCATTTATTAGTTCCAATTTGAAAAATGTGCCAATGCAGACTACAAACAGGGAAAGAGGGGTATTGTATAAGACAGAAGATAAAGAGAATCTAAAATGAAAAACAGTTTATACTGTAGATCAAAATGTTCACCATAACGTGCACTGCTGCTTGAAATGCTACTCGTGCTGATTTGAAAGCCAGGATACCAAGTCTGTTTCATTTTCTGGGTAATGACATTTCCAACCACCACCAAGTCATGTCTCTTCCATTGTTGCCAGTACACCATGAAACTGACAACTCCTCCAGCTTAGGCAGTTTATTTATTTTTGTCTGCCATAAACATGGCAGGAATAAGAGTTACAACAAACAGCAGTGTACAGCAGTGAATAAAATACATGTGTAGTGAAGAACCAGCAAGTATTACAATAATGGTAATAATATTAAAACATAAAAGGCAGCTTATTGCATTGAGGAACCAGGATTAGGGCATGTGAAATATAAGACCAAAAGTTCTACAAGGAAACAAGAGACATGGAAAGAGATGGTTACATAAAGGAAGCTGTCCAGAGGACATTGTCAAACCTTGTAGTAGGTATTACAGAAGCAGAAGGGGGCACAAGGGATTCAAAGAGGCAGGACTAGGAGGGGATAAAGACAGGGAGGTCAGAGGAAGGGAAAAAGGGCCTGCGCCTGTGAGGAGAGGAAAAGGAAGGCTGGAGCTGTCTCAGAATGACTTTGTCAGGAGATAATACATTTTGGGTGTAGATAGACAGTATAAGAACATGATGGATGGAGGCAGGGCTAAGAGCAGTCACAGCTGTTTAAAGCTAGGAGGTGCTGCCGGAGTTTTGTTTAAAAGGACCAATCATATTTACAGAAAAAAACTCAAAGGGCAGGTCATTTAGCCACACAGGAGTCCTATACATGAAAGCCTGCTGCCCCAGAGAGGTCATATAGAATGGCACTAGGAAGGAGGCTTTGGAGGAGCTTCTAGTTGTCCTGGTGGTGGGGACAGGGGTGAGGAGATGTTGGGCAGCAGGAGAGATTTTGTTATGCCAATCATGGACCTGTTACTGTCAATGAATGATATCTGCCGAAGTTACAATTACCAATAAAAGATGCTTTCAATAATAAGTTGCCCTCAATTAGAAGACGCAGCAGAAATCAGCAAAAGTACATAGGAGCTGTGTCTTCAAATTGTAGATATATAGTATACCTTGATGCAGAATGAACTGGGGGCTCAGCAACTGAGTTCCAAGCACTTGTGAATGTGAACTGTCTATGCTGGACTTTAACTGTTGCTAACTGAATTTCGTTTTGTGTGTCCTCTTCAGCGCACATTTATCAGCTATAATAAAGTGTAGGTCTGTTGCTTCACAGACCTAAATAATATTTCTGGTGGTTCAGTAAACGTGCAGTATGTGTGTTTCCTCAGCGGTGTGACTGCCGAGTGTTCCTTGCCATCAAGGACTAATGCTGGAGGCCAACAGAGCAGAGATGAGCGGGTTGCTATTCACATTACTCATCCAAGGAACATGGAGTGCTAAGGGATTGCTAGATCAAGGGTTTGCAAAAGGGAGCTCTCACCTTAGTAATTCTAATGAGAGCATCAACACAAGAGCTGTGGTCTGGCAACCCTCATGCTCTTGGGGAGTCCTCCCCTAAGGGCCAAGATTACACATTTGTTTAGCGTACAGTAGTTATTTTTAATTCACAAAGAGAATCTTTTCAGTGTTTCTAAAAAGTTGTTCTCAGCATTAGAATGTTGAGAACAACTTCGAACATTAATCAGCAGCACCTGGGAGCTGGAGCCACTCACCCTAGCTGCTTTAAAAAGTGAAAGGGAAAACAGACTAGCTGATTTCTAGTTGAAATATTGGTAGGTCTTCTAGGTGAAATATCAATCGAGAACCAGAAACTTTAAACGCTGCTCTTCTTCAAAACAGAGAAAGAGAGAGAAAAAGATGCTCAGATCGTATTATTATAAAAAAAAAGTGCGAAGAACCATCTTGGTTCTCACACCTTGTAGGTACAATGGCATCATAGAGCACTAGAGCTTTGCTCCTGTGCTTTACGTAGTCACTGTACCTACTCGGAACTAGCTGTTTCTTCACACTCTGGGGTTAGTTATTCTATATATCTCTGCTTATAAACTGAGATATTGTGAATTTTTCATTAACTGGTAAAAACTGGCGCGAATCCGTGATATTTGCATTCGCAAAAATATTCATGAATTTCATAATTGAGCTGTCAACGTTACTGGTGAATTTTTTTTAACTTAAAAAAAAATTCCTCGCCAACAGTGCTGTGAAGGAACCCCCTTCCCTAACCCAAAACTTGAAATAATTCAACCCATCTCCCACCCACACCTTGGCATCCTCCACCCCCACCACCCCTACGTCCATCTGCTTTCCCTTAAGTTAACAAATATAATCTCTCTCTCACACCCTCTTGCCAACCACACTCCCCCACCTCCCCAACTGTCTTTTATAGTTAATCTCAGCCCCTGCCAACCCCTCTGGTCTCCACTACTATCCTCCCCACCTGCACCCACAAAATTCAGTATAAGGCTGCAAATAAAGAAAATGGTCCCCTGGTGCAGAATGTTTGCTGTAGTGCTTTGTTCAGTGCCAAACTCGACTCCCTGCCTGGTAATAGTGCAAATTAATGCATGGTGACATTTTTGCTCCCAATAAAATATGATTGGTTGAAATTTCAACCAATCATGTTTTACTAGTAGCTAAGACATCACCACTCATTCATTAAAGCCATTACAAGATGAGTGTTGGCACCGAACAAAGATGTTCTGCACTGGGGGACCGTTTTTTTGCAGGTTATATTTTGTGGGTGCCGGTGAGGGGAGGAGGGTAGTGGGAACCAGAGGGGTGGGGGACTGAGAGTAACTGTTAAAGACAGTGGGACTCAGATGGGGAGAGCATATTTGACTCACTGGTGGGGAAGGGATTACATTTTATTTCAGAAAAGCAGCAGCATGATGTTGTACAGGGGTGGGGGAGGAGAGAGGAGGGTGCTAGGGAGTTTTGGGGGGAGGTAGCCATTTTTTAAACCCAATTGGCCTTGGGATTCATCAGCAAATTAGCCATTCACCACATGAATTTTGATAAATCCACCTGGTGAATAACAACTTGAATTACAGTACCCGGCTCCACGAATTTGCCAAAAGAGTGAATTTCAGCAACTTTGTGCATTTCTACTTATGAAGCAGGGGCAGATCTAATGGTCCTGGAGTCCCTTCTGACACTAAATTACTCTATTTTGTTTATTTTAAATTAAATTACTAGTTTATTATGCTTAGACCAGATAACAAAGACTGTCCACAGTACAGAAAAGTGCAGTTTGCCTGCTCCTCTCATCATTAGTAATATAAGAGAAATTTATTTCTTTGAAAATTGGTAACCGGGAGAGGCACAATGAGTTAAGGCTTGTTCCCAGGTGTGACCCGGGGGAATGGTTATAGCAGGAAACAGAAAAACATAAGACAGTACATTGACTGCTTCCTATTTGCACAAAACTGACTTTAAATTTGCACTTTACCAGTATACTTCAGAAGCATAGCAGTTGTACGGCTGCCTGAGGGGTCCAGTGGCGGATCAATGGAGGGCCGTATTCAGAGGAGGCGTGGTTTTCAAACACTACAAAGCCTTTCACCGCCAGCTGAAGACATCAACCAGCTGAGTCCTGAAACAGCAAACGGCTGCAGGTGAGAGCTGCTAGAAGGTTGTGGGGATGAACATCAACTGCTTCCTATTTGCACAAAATTGACTTTAAATTTTCACTTTGCCGGTAGACTTCAGAAGCATAGCAGTTGTACGGCTGCCTGAGAGAGTCCGGTGACAGACCAATGGAGCGCCATATACAGTGGAGGCGGGGCTTTCAAACACTACAAAGCTTCATGCCGCCAGCTAAAGACATCACCCAGCTGAGTCCTGAAGCAGCAAATGGCTGCAGGTGAGAGCTGCTAGAAGGTCACTGGGACAAACATTGACTGCTTCCTATTTGCACAAAACTGGCTTTAAATTTGCACTTTACTGGTAGACTTCAGAAGCATAGCAGTTGTACAGTTGCCTGAGGGGGTCCGATGGCGGACCAACGGAGGGCCGTATCCAGAGGAGACAGGGCTTTCAAACACTACAAAGCCTCACGCCACCAGCTGAAGGCATCAACCAGCTGAGTCCTGAAACAGCAAATGGCCACAGGTGAGAGCTGCTAGAAGATCATAGGGATGAACATTGACTGCTTCCTATTTGCACAAAACTGACTTTAAATTTGCACTTTACTGGTAGGCTTCAGAAGCATAGCAGTTGTATGGCTGCCTGAGGAAGTCCAGTGGTGGACCAACGGAGGGCCGTATCCAGAGGAGGCAGTGCTTTCAAACACTACAAAGCCTCGCGCCATGAGGCGCGATGCCATGGTGCGAGCAGACTGAGTGGCGTGACCGCCACTCAGTAGAGAAAAAGGTATTTAAACTCAGTTAGATTTGTTCAAAACTAAAGAGTCTGGATTGGGCATATTTGGGAATTGTAACAGGCTAGAAACTGCAAAACAATTAAACCATTAAGAATAGTAAAAGGTAGATAAACTATTTTAACAGGACACAATGCATTTGATTAGTGTATTGAGTGGGTGGATATTGTTAGGTTCTTACATTACATGTGTATGTGGTTTGAATACCGATTACAATAGGGGAAGCAATAATAGAAAGTTTATAGAGGTGCCAAGTTGTCTCCAGATAGCAAAATGTTCAACAACCAGGAGACGAAACTCTTTTACAAATGAGATGAAATTGTTAAACAGATACTTTGTTCCCCAATACACTTGTATAATGGTGAACTGATCAGGAATCAAAAGTTTGTTGGTGGTCTCGATGTTAGCACATAGTGGGGATGTAGAGCCAAATCCAGGTCCAAAAAATTATACAGGGATATCAGTAATACATGAAAATGTAAGAAGCCTGATTAACAAAATTGATGAATACAGAGTTTAGGATGAAGTAGAAAAATCAGATTTGTTAGCTGTTACAGAAACCTGGCTCCACCAGGGAATGACCAACAAACAGATCTAAATAAGTGGGTACAGTCTAATAAGAGCAGATAGAGAGAAAAGGCGAGGGGGAGTCATGTTGTATATTAAAAATATTTTAGGTCCCTATAAAAATATACTAGCACAAAACATAGAGGGAATGGATTGCTTATTGATAGAATTGTTATCCACAAAGATCGTGGTGGGTGTAATTTACGCCCCCCCCAAAAAAAAGTCAGGGAGGAAGTACTGCACAGTGGTTTAAGGCTCTAAGCTGCAAATCTGGAGACCTGGGTTTGAAATCCACAGCCCCCACTCACACACTGTGTGACCTTGAGCAAATCACTTAACTTCCTTGTGCTCCCAGGTTGCACCTGTAAACAAGCTTTTAGCTTAGTGAGTCTCACCTGGTTAAACAATTGGAAAAAAAAAGTTAAACAATTTGAAATATTAACAAACATTTTAATGGATAAATTAAAGGATAAAAAAGTAATTTTAACGGGAGACTTTAATGCAGACTGGTTCCAGGAAAGAGGGAAAAAACTAAAATGTAGTTTTGCAGCTTTGGGGTTGGTACAAGTAATTAGACTCCCCACTAGATGTTCAAAAGATAAAGATCAGGGCACAATACTTGATTAGTTTTTTGTTTCCCAAGACCTAAAAGTTAACAGCTGGGAAGTTATGCCATTGAATTTAGGAGATCATAACCCCTTAAAATGTAGTGTGGAATTAAAAAAATCAATAAATAAGCAAAATGACACATACTGGATTAGAGATCTGAGGAAGTTTAATGTAGAAGCCTTTAGAAATAGTATGGAAATAATTCGATGGGATTGAATTTTGCTAATACCAGATTTGGAACTTGCATTACAAGAATTTAACAATTCAGTAGTAGCAGTAATGATTGCCATGCACCAAAAATCTTAAAGAGGAGAAATGATAAGGATGCCGGGTGGCTAACAGACAGGCTAAAGAAGTATTTAAGATTAAGAAATAGATTATGGAAAAAAGCAAGGAAGACAAAAATAGAAGAAGATTGGGATAGGTTCAGACAGTGGAGGACTAAATGTAAGAGGGAAGTTAAATTAGCAAAAATATTTATCACAAGAAAAACATTAGTAAAGCTAATGATCCAAAAAAATTTGGAAATGTGTATCCGACTTGCAAAATCCAGTCAAAATAAAAAATAGAATTTCAGTAATACAAGATAATATAATAGTAGAAGAACCAATAAAAGTTGCTAATTTACTCAATAAATACTTTAGAGATCTGCCTGACTTAAATAATTCTGGATCTCCATTAAAGTCTTTAGAATCTCCAGCAACGTTAATAGACGAAGAGGAGCAAGGAATAGGAAAAGTGTTATTAAAATATCAAGGACAAGGATTTAACTTCCAAGAAGTACTGATATGGGAAGTTAAAAGAGAATTATCAAAATTGAATATTACTAAAGCAGGGGGATTAGATTGCCGGATATAATACATTTAAAGATAGGAGCGGATATCTTAGGGCCCATGATAGCTTATTTTATAAACTGGAGTTTAAAAAGTACAATTGTTCCTGATATCTGGAAAACTGGTAAAAACAAGGGGGGAAACAATAATCCATCAAATTAAAAGACCAATAGTATTACTTCCGGTATTGTCAAAATTATTAGAGAAACAAGTTCATAATCAATGTTATCAATATTTAGAGCAACAAGGGTTATTGACAAATCACCAACATGGATTCAGGAAAGGGAGGTCCACAAACATCGCCCTAGTCAATTTCAATAATTTAGTGGCTACATCACTAAATGCAGGGAAAAAGACAGGAGCGGTGTTTGTGGACCTAAGTAAAGCTTTTGATTTGGCTGACCACAGTAAATTGTTAGTTAGGCTGGGTAAAATGGGAATCCAGGGGGTGGAACTACAGTGGTTTCAATCATATTTGTCAACAAGAACACAATGTGTTTCATATGGGAATATCCTCTCAGATCTGATACAAATAAAAAGAGGTGTCCCTCAGGGCTCAGTATTAGGCCCATTATTGTTTAATGTGTTTGAGAACAATCTACCATCTGTTATATCATACAGTGAGGTGATACTTTACGTGGATGACACCGTGTTATTCTCATCATCTGATAGTGAAGAACATCTTAATGTAAAATTGCAACATACATGATCTGTTAGCATTAGAAAAATGGTTTAGAGACGTAGGCCTGGTGTTAAATGCCAAAAAAATGCAGAGTTTGATATTTGGGCTAGGAACAAACCAAAAAAGAAAATAGAATTGCAACTGAATTTGGCAGATGATATGTTGATCACGAACACAAAGCAATATAAATATCTGGGAGTCTTAACTGACTCAAGATTAACTTATAGTGAAGACATTTTCCAACAAGTTAAAAAAGTAAATCAACTATTAGGGGCCCGAAGAATGGTTGCTGGATGTCTCAGCATAGAAACAAGAGATAATCTTTCGGCTCAAATGATTATTCCCATTTTGGAATATGGATCTTTTTTAAATATGTTTTCCACCCAGGCAGTGTTGCAGAGTATCGAGCATATTTACTATAGATTAAGGAAATTTATAACAAAAAGCAAACACGGAATCCATCATTGCATTTTATTTGGAAAACTGAATTTGTTGCAACCTAAGTTCAAAAGAACATACTTATGGCTATTGTGGAGTCAAAAACTGATATTTCACAAAGAGGTACATCCATTGAAATATTTGGTAACAACTATACCTTCTGAATTTAAAATAGAAAAATTCAGGAAAAGCAAGCTAATAATTCCAGGGGAAAGATCTTATAACAGAACAGGTAGCCTTATGCTACAGAACAGTTTATCAAAATTTTGGAATGAGTTACCATATGACTTGAAAATTGTGCAAAATCCTATCATTTAAAAAAATATTGTTTAAATACCTTAACTCAAAATATACATGTTTTAATTCATTCTTAATTTAAGTGTTATGTTGTATGTAAGTCTGTCTTTTGGATACGTCAATGTTTTATTTATGGAACACAAGACTTTGTTGCAAATGGGGGTCATTCCCTAACAAAAATTCCCTGTATAAAAATAAAATGTTATGATGAATGGAACAGAACACAAAGTGCACACACAGCAAAGAATCAATACATCTTTGGTACAAACGTGGAACAAATTAAAGTGCAAGCATGCTGTGCAAATACACATGCAGGTGGAAAACTGGGAATTCGACAGTAAAGCAGGAAAGAGGCAAGCAATGCAGTGTACCAGAGATCAGTAAAGGACTAGGGGACCCACAAATCTGAGCTACCAAAATAACTGAGGGGACCTCCTACAGGAAACAAGTGCAGGTGGGTGGTGGGAGGAGCTTCAGTTAGAATCTGATGGAGCCTGAGGAGGAGGAGGGAGTGGTGGAGGAGAAAGGGGAGCCGGTTCCGTAGTGTTGGCAAGTAATACAAAAATGACAATTGCCTAACTGAGGAATGGGGATGAGGAGCCAAGGTACTCTAGTCACTGGAGTGGAGCAAATATGGAGCAGGGGGGGACAGGAGAAAGGAGAGAGGAGAGGTATGAAGGAAAGGAGACATACCAATACTTGCAGATGAAGGAAGAGCAGTGTAACTGGCAACATCAAGGTAGGGGGAGGATGGAGAGAGAGAGAGAGGAATAGAGGAAGCAGTGGTACATATGTAGAGAAGAGTTTTTTGCAAGGCAGCAAAAGGCATTCCAGAGTGTCCAGTCTAGCTAGGGAGGTGGAGGGAGCTGTACCAGAGACCACATCTGCACAGTCAAAGACCAGAAATACAATTTTGGTAACCAGCTCACAGCAAACCAGCAAGGGCAGGCAGTCTTTGCTACAGTACAGGGCACATAGCTTACAGCGGAGCTTCCCATGAGTAGCATTGATATGGGCTGAGAAGTCAAGCTTGTTGTCAAGCCACATACCAAGGTACTTGAATGATTGCTCCACTTCAAGAGGGGAGCTTCCCATCCAGTGTGTTGAAGACTGGATGTCTTGAGAACCTGGCCAGTTTTTCACTGACCAAAGGTCATGGACACCATTTTGTTTTTTTGGTATTAACCATGAGATGGTTGGAAAGGAACCAGCCCAGGATGTTTGGAAATCCTGCTGGAGCAGTTCTTCCATGGGAGGGGTGGAGAGACTGGAAGTGAAGACCACTGTATCATCTGCATACATGTGTATACTAGTTGACACAGGTGGAGGGGAGGTCATTTAGAAAAATCCAAAAAGGATGGGGCCTAAGACTGAGCTCTACGGGACCCCAGCCTGGATAGGAAGGGAAGGTGATAATATGCATCCAACCTCTATCAACTGTAAGCAGCCCATTAGATAGGAACAGAAACAGTAAAAAGTGGAAGCTCAGAGGCCGGCCAGACTCAGCTTAGTCATGAGGAGCAGGTGGGACAATGAGTCAAAAGCTTTGGCCAGATAGATAAAAATGACAGCCGTGATAGGCCCCTGGTCTATCCCTGAAATGATGGGGTCAGTGACACACAACAGAGAGGAGAGGAGAGGAGTGGAGTGGTGCTTCTGGAGGTCAGATTGAAAGGGTGAAAGGAAACTGGAAGATGTGTGGTAGTCAAGAAATTTAGTGTAAATTAGCTTCTCTTGCAGCTTAACAAGGGATGGGAGGAGAGAGATAGGCTGGTAGTTGCCAGAGAAAGAGGGGTCACCCTCTCCGTGAAGTGGAAGAACTTTGGCAGTCTTCTAAAACTGAGAAACGGTGCAGAGGGAGAATGAGAGGGTAAGTGGAAGTGCAATAGCCAGAGATGAGAGGTGTATTAGTTTAGGATCAAGCCCATTGGGACTGGATTTAGACTTGCTGATGAAGGAGAGGGCAAGCAAGTTTCATGAGAGGTGATGGGGGAGGTAGAATCACAGAGTGGAATGGGGGGAGAGGAACAGGGAGCAGGAGGAGAAGGGGGATCCTGTAGTGGGGGGAAGGGAGGGGAAGGGCACATGTGGTGAAGAACTCTTTGATGCATACAGCAACAGAGGAAGGGTCAGAAGAGGGTAGGGGGAGCAGATTTGGTAGGGCGGTCAAACAGGGTGCATATAACTTTCCACAATTTGGCAGTGAAATTAAGGTTATTCTGGATGTTGGCTTTGAAATAACAGGATTTCTCAGCCCAGACAGCCTTAGTGCATTTGTTTCTCAGGGACCTGTAGTGGAGAAGATCATGAAGAGAGTGGGATAATTTATAGTGGGACCAGGCAGTTCCATGTGATAATAGTAAATACGGAATAGAGAATGTCACAATAGCAAATGCCATTGCTCATAACAGCTACTACTACCTGAATTTTCAACAGTTGTTATTGGCATGATGACTTGATACATATGTGGGGGGCTGTGCCCCCCACATCTCCCCATCTTAAATATTCTAACACCACACCGCTCATTGAGTTAGAAGAGAATAACATATTGGGAACACTGTAATTATGAGTCCCTATTATGTGTCATTCGCTATTGTGACACTCGCTAATTTGACGTTCGCTATTTAGCAGTCGCTATTATCACGGGATACAGGACTGGGCAAGATCATGGGACTTGCACTGATTGATGATTTCAGTGGAGATCCAAGAGAGATGGGATGATTTTGACCCTGGATTTCCTAAGGGGGGGGTGCAGTTCCCAGACTGTGGAGAATTTGGAGTTAAAAAGGGAGAGGGCCACATCAATGTTGGAAGTCTGAGGGATAGCTGACCAGTTTGTTGCAGCAAGGTCACTCAGGAGAGCGTTAATGTTCAGTGAACTGAGGCACCTGGACCAGATACCTTTAGGGCAGGGGGATTGCAGAATTTTCCTGATCCAGAACGTCATACTGTGGTCACTGAAAACATTAGGTAAGATACCTGCTGCAACAGGGAAGTGGGAGTAGGAGAACAGAACCCAGTCCAACAGGGTGTGGTTAGAGGAACAGGGACTGAGTCGAGTGGGCTCAGTGATAATCTAGGACAGATTTAGGGACTCAGTCCTCTGGATGGTTGATCTAGATGAAGGTGAGAGCCAATTTATGTTGACGTTCCCAAGGAGAATGAGTTCACCAGTGGAGAAAAGTGAAGTGATGTAGGAGATAGAGTCAAACATAGAAGTAGATGAAATATTGGGGGAGGCATAGAAGACCCCAATGAAGATGGGTTTAGATGATAGGACTGTGACCCTGGTGAGGAGGAATTTGTGGGAGGAGGGAACAGCCTCAATGAAATCCAGAGTACAGTTGAGGCTCTGACAAACTTTGGATAGCAATGCCTCCATCCCATTTCCCCTGTCCTGTCTGAAAAGATAGACATCAGTATGGGACAGATTGAGTCTGTGAATCTAGTGGATAGCTAGGACTCAGAAATGCAGAGGATGTCTGGAGAGTGTTTATTTATTTATTTGGTTTTTGGTAAACGTGTAAGTACACTAGACAACAGTGTGCCTATTTTCAGGTACAACCTAGGAGATTACATTTCACAAGAACAAATAACGATTCACAAAAGCACTTACACAAGAACAGATTTCAATTCACAAAAGCACATCATAAGCAACAGCAGCACAATTCAAACAAGTGAGATCAGGTGTTATACAGCAGTTGTTATACAAACAGTTGTGCAACAGCTATAAAGAGTGCCTTATAAAACAGGGTTTGCACTAGGTAGTACAGAATGGACAATAGGGGAGACCTAGTGAGCATCCATGTACATCAGAAGTAGTCTTACAAGCAGTAGGGCATTGAGAATCAGGAGGGGAACAGTTCTGTAGGACAGCCTATACATAACAAGTGTTAGAAGTAAAGTAAACTTATATAATCAATAGTGCAGTATACAGATAAGTAGAGCAACAACAGCATAGTACATAAAATTGGAGACTGTGGGACCATCATGTTAGGAGGGGGTGAGGTGACAGAAAGCAGCAAAACTATCTGGGTATTAAAACAGAGACATAAGTTGTGTAGGCAGTGGATCAGATTTGGGAATAGAGAGGCCACGGGGGATGGAAGCATTTGCAGGTCATGGATTGGAAGAGGTGGTCTTTGAGGGCTGATTTAAAGGACAGGGTGGAGGTGGAGCCGCATACCGTTTGAAGAAGAGAGTTCCAGAGTTTAGGTGCAAAATTTGAGAAGGCCTGTTCGCCCATTTTGGTAACACAGCCGGGCATGGCAAACTGGGTGGGATTGCGAGATCTGAGGGAGTAAGTGGCACTAGCACTAGGAGGGGGTGGGATGGTAATAGCAGGAGAGAGGGACTGTAGTTGCTTATATATAAAGCAGCCTAGAGCAAAGGATCATGACGCCAAGGGGGGTAACCACCCTAAAGAGTTGTAGAGTGAGCATTGGTGAGTGAGACGTAGGGCAAAGTGGCAAATGTTGTTATAAGTGACATCCCACTTATGTAAGGAAACTGAGGGGGTGTTAGAGATGAGGAGGGACTCGTATTATAGACAGGGGAGCAGTAAGCCCCAGGCAATGTTCTTCTGGTCGGGGGTGTGAGAAGATGCTTAAGGCAGTAGACCATCCCAATATGAGTGTTGGCAGCTTTGCACTGATTTGTGATGTGGAGGTGGAAATCTAGGCTAGGGTCTAGGGGAATGCCTAGGTATTTGAATTTCTTGACTGTAGAGAGAGGGGAGCCATTGATGCATCTGATATCTAGGAGGAGAGGGGAGGAACCATGTTGGATGCAGGATGCAGATAACATCACTTGAGATTCTGTGGCATTGAGAACCAGGTTGAGCCAATTTTGTATGAGTGCAAAGTCTGTATTTAGCTGGGAGTTAATGTGTTGAGTGCTTTGAGCACTGTGTGGTAGAGGGTTATGTCATCTGTGAACATGATGATTAAGGAGGAGGTGGAAGCAGTTGGGAGATGATTTATAAAAATGGAAAAAAGGAGTGGGCCAAGGATAGATAAGAATGTCTTAGTCCCTGGGGGACACCACAGGTGATGGTCAGTTTGTGAGAGGAAGCCATGCCAAATTTAACAAACTAGCTATGCCCAGACAGGTAGTTAGCAAATCATGAGGTGGTGTGGGGGGATAAGTCCAGGGCATATAACTTCCAAGTGAGAAGGGAGTGATCTATGAGATCAAAGGCCATGGATAGGTCAATACAAATGGTCCCAGTGAATGAGCCCCAATCCATGGCAGTTTTGACTTAACTGGAGAACTTGATGAGGACAGTGGATGTACTATGGCCTCTGTGGAAACCGTGTTAGCAGGGGGTGAGGAAATTGTGAGAGTTTAGATAGTCTGTAAGTTGGGAGGTGACTATTTTCTTGAGGAGCTTGCCTAGGAGGGGCAGTAGAACAATGGGACAATATTGTGATATGTTATTTGATACCCCTTTTTTAGGAACTGAGATTATCTTGGCTACTTTCCTGAGGGATGTGACTATGCTGGAGGTGAGGGATAGATTGTAGATGTGGGTAACGGGGTCAGTGAGGTGCTGGGCCACAAGTTTTAGAATCTTGGTCTCAATCCCATCAGGGCCAGGTGCTGGGCACAGTGGTCTTTGAGACCACCTTCAGGTAGAAAGGGGGTGGGTTGTGGGGGAGTAAGGGTCTTGGATGGGGGAGATTGAGACGGGAAGAGGGAGAGATCAGCGAAGTGGGATTGAAAACATTGGCTATTGTGAGGGGGTTGTTGCAGATAGTGTCGTTAATGAACATGTCATTGGTTGAGAGTCTGGAAGGAGCACCCATGAGCCCTTTCAAGTGACACCAGAATCTTCTAGGGCTGCCAGCAGAGGCAGTGAGCTTAGCTTTGCAAAAGGAGTTTTAGCTTGCCAGATTTATCTTTTGCAGTGATTCCACAAGGTCGGACTTAGGAAGAAGGCTTCTATTAGTCTTCAATTAGTGAAGGGGAAAGAAGCTTCTAGCTGGGGGTTGGGAGAGTAAGTAGACTTGAAAGATTTTCTTAGCTGGTATTCTGTGTGTCTGTAATTGTATTTGAGGGCTGGTCTTCACTACCATTTATTGTGCTATTACACTTAGTTTGGGCAGCCTTTTATTGTGCTTTTACATTTAGTTTGGGCAGGAGGAAGGGATTCTAACAGACAATTTGGTGTTTGTGTGTGTTTAAAGTTGATAACTGGCCTGTAAGTGCAGGCATCATATTACAGGGGATTAGTGCTGTTTGAAAGTAAGGTGTGACTGCCAGCTCAGTCAGTCTTCAGTTAGTGAAGGGGGAAGAAGCTTCTAGCTGGAGGCTGGGAGAGTAAGTAGACTTGAAAGATTTTCTTAGCTGGTATTCTGTGTGTCTGTAATTGTATTTGAGGGCTGGTCTTAACTGCCATTTATTGTGTGGTTACATTTAGTTTGGGCAGCCTTTTATTGTGCTTTTACATTTAGTTTGGTCAGGAGGAAGGGATTCTAGCAGACAATTTGGTGTTTGTGTGTGTTTAAAAGTTGCTATCTGGCCTGTAAGTGCAGGCATCATATTACAGGGGATTAGTGCTATTTGAAAGTAAGGTGTGACTGCCAGCTCAGTCAGTCTTCATTTAGTGAAGGGGGAAGAAGCATCTAGCTGGAGGCTGGGAGAGTAAGTAGACTTGAAAGATTTTGTTAGCTGGTAGTGCTTGAAGGTGCAGTGAGGGGCAGACACAGGGCTGATACACTCTCGTGAGAGTTGGGTGTAGGCCCTAATCCCACCCTCCCCACCCTCCTCCCAGAGCTTGGCTCATTTATAGGGAACACCTGCCCTGCAATTGGAGAAAAGGCTTCAGGTGCAGCTTGTGTAGTTCTAGCCACTGGGGATTGGGTTTAAAGGCTGGGAGAGAGGAGCATAGGGAGCTGTACACTTCCCCTATAAGTTGACTGTGTAGTACTACACCTACTAATGGGGTACCTGTTTACTGTGGGACTGTATCTAGGATTAGTGAGTGACCTGATTAGTAGGTAAAGGGTGTATCTTGGACTAGTGGGGAACCTGGTGGTTCACCCAAGGAAATCTACTTGAAGGGGGATGGGACCACATGTCATTAGGGCTGGCATCTTTGAGAGGGTGGTGGGGTGCACAGGGTGTGGGGCAGCCATGATACTGGACTGGGCTTGGAAGTTCAGTGGTTGCCCAGTGTGCCACCAGCTGGCACAGCTTAGGCAGGAGGTTGAGGGTATTAGGAGACAGCTGGAGGGAGGGGGAGGTATGGTTGGGGAATAGGTTATGAGCTCTCCCACGGGGTTGCACAAAGCACTAGGGGCGGGGGCATAGGGAAAGGAGTGCAGGAGAGTACTCTGGGGTCACATAGGGACCCTGACAGAGGGATCCCAAAAGGAGGACACTACCAAGGAAGCAGGCAGGTATCTGGGGACCCTCACATGGGGGAGGGCCAAAGGGAGGACATTCTCAGGGAAGTAGGCAGATGGCTGGGGCTGGACAGAAGGAAGCAATGGGGGGAGGTGGATCGTACCTTAAGCTCAGTAACCGCTTCAATTCTCTTCTTCTGCTTGAGGATGAGGGGGGTGATGTAGCCATGACAGGGGCGGTTAGAGATGGAAAGGGAGTGGGGGGCAGAAGGCAGGGGCCAGATAGCAGGAAGAACAGGGGGAACATGGAACGCAGGAAAATGGCAGGAGCGGGGAATCAGAGCAGGAGGAGGAGGAGGGGGTAGGGGGACAAAAGCACAAGGAGAAGGACCAGTTGGGAGGAAGGGGCAAGGAGAGGGACCAGAAGTACAAGGAGGATACAGTAAAGGGAGCTGAGGGTTTAGACCAGGGGAGCATGACAGGCAAGGAGGGGCTGAAAGGAGACAGGAAGGAAGGGAGGACGAGCCAGGCAAGTATAGCAGATGGGGGGAGGACCAGTCACGAGCAGTGACGGGAGGGGGTAGCGGGGTACAGAAGGATACTCAGGAGGAGAAGAGGCATAGGATCAGAGGGGAGGGGTGGCCAGGGTAAATAAGGAATGGGCAGCATATGGCACCCAGATAGGGGGAGGAACAAGGAGCCGGCTGAGGGGAGGGGCCGGTAGAAAGGATTAGGAACATGGAAGGGGGGGAAATGGATGAAAAGGGTCAGTCAGAGTGCTCCTGTTGGGTGATTCCATGATCAGGGGTATCAAATGGGAAGGGGAGGGGGAAGCCTGCCAGGGTAGAACAAAATGCTTCCCTGGACTAACAGTGCACAGGGTCAAGCATGAGGTATATCAGCTTGCAAAGGATTGTGGAGGTTCCCCGGACATACTGGTCCACCTAGGTACTAATAACATTGAGGGAAATAGTGAGCTAGAGATACAGGCAAGGTTCAGGGAGCTTGCCAGGGTCTGCCATGACATAGGATGCACAATTTCCTTCTCAGAAATCCTGCCGGTGCTAAGGGCTACTGGGGAACACAAGAGGAAGATTAGGGAGATAAACCAGTGGCTCAGGGAGTGGTGTGGGGCCAGAGGGTATGGGTTGATGGGGGATTGGGGGGAGACTTGGGAGGATAGGCTAC
Source organism: Neoceratodus forsteri (assembly GCA_016271365.2). NCBI lineage: Eukaryota > Metazoa > Chordata > Ceratodontiformes > Ceratodontidae > Neoceratodus > Neoceratodus forsteri. The sequence continues at coordinate 1,274,206,462 of CM057453.1, forward strand.
TGTATATGCTAGAGATAGGCTCCATCTCACTTTTTAAGGGAGGGAAATCCTTAAGTTGACAATAGAGGGGTTCGCTGGTGAAAGGTGGGGTTTAAACTTTTGAAGGGGGAGGGATGGGAGAAAAGGCTGTCGAGGGGGGTCTGATAAAGGAGGGAATCTGTCTCCACCCCCCTGGGGAGCTGGATGAATGCAGGAAAAGGCCGACTGGTAAGGTGCTGATCGGGGGAAGATGGAATCCCCATGGGAATGTGAGCAGGGGAAATAGAAGTATACGGAAAGAGTGGAAGGTAGTCCTGCTAAATGCCAGGAGCTTGGGCAAATAAAATGCCTGAGCTCTAGACAATGCTAACTGAGGGAGAGGTGGATGTGGCAGTGGTCACTGAGACCTAGGCCACCGCAGGGCATGACTGGGACCTGAACCTGGAGGGTTACACCATGTTCAGGAAGGACGCGGGGGAGGGAAGGGAGGAGGGGTAGCAATAATAGTCAAAAACTGCATTGGGATAGGAGGAGGTGGAGGGAGCTGTGGAGGCGATTTGGGTCACCTTGATAACAAGAGGGGGCAAGCGAGTGAAAATAGGAGCAGTGTATAGACCACCCACCCTGGCGGAGGTGCTGGAGGAGAGTCCGGTGGTAGATGTGGGGAGACACTGCAGTTTGGGCAGGGGAAAGCTGGTGGTGTTGGGAGACTTAAACATGCCAGGAATGGACTGGGAGACTATGACATCCTCGGTGGCCAGGGAACAGAGGTTGTTGGATGTCTTTTGAGGATGCTATCCTAACTCAGCAGGTGGGCGAACCGACCAGGGAGGTGCGGATACTGGATGTGGTCCTGGCAGACAGAGACCAGATTGGGGGCCTGGAAGTAAGGGACCCATTGGCAGGGAGTGACCATGCCATGGTCTGGTTCTGCCTGGACCTAGGAGGGGTAGAAAGCTGCACAAAAATGGAGGTAACTGACTTCAGGGGAGCAAATTTCAAGGAAATGGGAAGAATCCTTAAGAAGCATTTGGATGGGATTGGGCCAGACATGGACGCTGACAGTAGGTGGGAAATCATCAGGAGAGGAGTGCAGGATGCTATCAGCACCTGTACAAGAGTAAGACGAAAATGCAGTAGGGCCCGTAAACCCTGCTGGTGGACCATGGAGGTTCAGGAGGTAGTGAGGGGAAAGAAGGTGGCTTATAGGCATTTCAAGTGCTCAAGGAGTGAGTGGGATAGAGGGGAGTATGAGCTGATGACCGGAAGGACCACTAGGGTGGTGAGGGTGGCGAAGGCAAGGAAGGAGCAGAACCTGGCCAGAGAAATTAGGAGAGGGAACAAGGGGTTCTTTAGATACTTTGGAAAAAACGAAGGGTGAAGCAGGATTAAAACAGGGGAGGGATGGGCACAAAACTCGGGGGAGCAGGCCGAGGTACTATATGAGTACTTTGCCTCAGTTTTCACCAAGGAAAATAGGGGGGCTGCATCATACATGGGAGGAGACGGTGAAACTGAGGAGGAGGGACCCTTACCGATCGGCGGGTCTGGGGAGAAGTGGGCCATCACTGGCAGGAGGGGGTTAGGCAAAACAGGGGGACGAGATAGCAAAGGTGGATATCATGGCAGAGAGAGTGAGGGAAGTCTTCAGGTCCCTTAAGACAGAGAAAGCACTGGGGCTGGATAAACTACATCCCAGAGTGCTGAAGGAACTGGCGGATGCCCTGGCAAAACCCCTGGTGGAACTTTTCAGCATCTCTCTGAGGATAGGGTGGGTGCCCCAGGACTGGAAGGTGGTGCATATAGTGCCTATCCACAAGGGGGGAACAAGGGAGGTGGCAGGGAACTACAGGCCCATCAGCCTGACATCAGTGGTGGGCAAGGTAATGGAGGGCATTGTCAAGGAGAGGCTGGGGGGGACCTGGAAAAGTTGGGGTGCCAGGACGATGGGCAGCATGGATTTGTCCTGGGAAAATCATGTCAGACAAACCTTGTGGAGTTCTATGACTGCGTGACAAGTGCCTTGGACCAGGGTAGACTGGTAGACGTCCTCTTTCTTGACTTCAGCAAGGCATTTGACTCTGTTCCTCATTGAGGCCTGTTGGATAAGCTGGGAGAAATGGGGATGGGGAACCAGATGATCAGATGGATAGGAAATTGGCTCCAAGACTGGACCCAGAGGGCTGTGGTCAGCAGAATAGTCTCATCCCCAAGGAGGGTCATTAGTGGGGTCCCTCAGGGATTGATCCTTGGGCCCCACCTGTTCAATACCTCCATCTCTGACATAAGGAAGGGTATCAGGAGTAAGATGAGTCTCTTTGTCAATGACTCAAAACTGGGGGCGGTGGTGGATGGGGAGGAGGGGAGGGACCCTACAGAGTTTGAGCTCTGGAAGGTGGTCTAGAAGTGGAAGCTGAAGTTCAATGCAGGGAAATGCAAGGTACTGCACCTGGGAGCCAGAAAGCCGGGCCAAGTGTACACCCTGGAGAGGAAATGCTACATGTCTCTATGGCTGAGAGGGACCTAGGGGTGGAGGTGGATGTCAAGATGAACAACTCTGAGCCTTGTAAGAGGGCAGCGGCCAAGGCCAACAGGATGCTGGGATGCATCACTAGGGGATCACCTCCAGAAGGAGGGAAGTGATACTCCCTCTGTATAACTGCTTGGTGAGACCGCACCTCGAGTACTGTGTGCAGTTTTGGAGGCCACACTTAAAGAGGGACAGTGAACTCCTGGAGAGTGTCCAGAGGAGGGCGACCAAAATGATCTTGGGCTTGGGAGGCAGGACCTATGGGGAGAAGCTCGAAAAGCTAAAAATGTACACAGTGGAAGAGAGAAGGGACCAGGGGGACATGATAGATGTCTTCAGGTACATGAAGGGGGTAAATAGGGGAGAAGCAGTCAGAGTTCTCCGAAGGAAGGGGGGGCAGTTAGAGGGTATGACTGGAAGTTGGAGGGGAGATTCAGGGGAGAAAGAAGGAGGTGCTACTTCACTGAGAGGGTGGTGGAGCCATGGAATGCGCTGCCAGGGGGCTAGTGGAGGCAGAGATGGTGGAGGGGTTCAAGAGGGGGGTGAGACAGGTACAGGGGAAGGGTTCTGGAAACAAAGTTCTGTGTAGCAAGAATATCTGGGACTGGGAAGGGAGAAGCCAGAGAGGGCGAGGGGGGCAGCAAGTTCAGCTCCCAGGGTGGGGGCTGACCAAACGAGCAGACACAAAAGACTGTTAGGCCTATTCTGCTGGCATTTTAGTATGTTAGTATTACTGAGGTGAAACATGCTAAGGCCTTTAGCAATACCAGAGGGAAGGGATAGGGGGCCTTGGTTGGACTCTATGTCACCAGACAGGAGGAAGAGGAGCAGGAGTATTAGAAGATAGATGGAGTGCAACTTCTTCCTCTATAAGTTAGAAGGAGAGAAGGAACAGAAGGAAGGGTAGGAGGAGAGGAGGGAACGGTGTAGGAACTCCAAGTTGAGGGAGGAGACTGGGAAGAGCCCTGGATGGATAGTGAGGAAGTATTGGTTGGGAGTATGGAGGGAAAGGACAGTAGAAAAGGGAGGGGGGCATGTAGGTTTGGGGGGGGAGGGAGGGTGGAGGGAGGGACCAGGAGGGAAACTGGCAAAGGTAGAGGAAGGTGAGGAGCATGGTAGTGAGGTAGTGGTAAACAAGAAATAGCCAGTAACACATAGCACAACAATGCAAAAGCCTACATTAATGCTGGATTATTGTAATAAAACACAGCAATAGCAATGAGTAGGGGTTGGGAGGGGGAGTGCTGGAGCCTAAGCAAATGTGTTGAAAAACAAACCAAATTAATACTAATGAAATGAGTTGCACAACAGAACCTAGGCAAAAACTGCAGAGTACAATACAATTATGAACAATTATGCAAATTGAACTCCCTGACAGGGTGTTACTAAAGGAATAATGCCCAACAGGGTGGGTGTTATGCTGGGATAACATCCCACCTTGGGTGGTTGGGCCCGAGGCCACTGGCCAAGGGCGTCCAACACCCGAGAAGGGATGTTAACCCAGCATAACACACACCCTGGAGGACATTATTCCTATTATACAATGGCTCATTGTTTTATACAGAAAAATAATAATTTTAAAGAATTTTTTTGTGTTTAAAAATATTTTTGTTTTTTAAGAGATGAAGGGATCAATGGTATCATCATCATCAAGTGGATCAGCAGGGTTGTTATGCCAGGATAACATCCCTGCTGTGATGGTCAACTGACCAATCAGAAGCCAGGATTCTTTCTTGCCATTGTATAATATCAATCAGTCAAACAGAGCAAACTTCAAATAACAGGGTTATGAGTAGCAATAACACAGCTATGACTAAACCCAGATTATATTTTCAGTTTACCCATAGATAATACTGTTCCTTTTCCCCACATAAGATCCTTAGGATAATTAATGTTTAATTTAAAGTTGATACTACTGCTTGCTATTGTGTGTAATCTCATCCGGTACTGAGCGTACCTGAGTAACTCTCCTGGGTCATGCCTGAAAATAGGCAATGTTTGTCTAGTGCACTTACCCGGTTAACAAAAAATAAATAAATATGCAAATAAACAGAACTCCCTGATAGGGTATTATTAGCAGTCACACAAGTGCAATGGTGAATGCAGCTGAATAAGATGTGCACTGTACAATTATCGAAGCAAAAAACAGACATAAAGCTATACTCAAATAGGGTGTTAACTAGGATACCTGAGTTAGCAAGGTAGAAAACAGTCACTTTTGTGAGTAAGGATGTTGTGGTTAAGGATGTCTATTGGAGTAGTAAGTTTGTGCAATCCATGAAGTAAGCCCCAAAGTCACTGGAGGAGAACAGTACAGATCTAAGAGTTACATCATGAAATACTTGGAGAATGTAGGCCGATTACTTTATTTATTTATTTATTTATTTATTGAAATGTTTCACCAGGAGGGCACATTAAACAACAAATTGCTCGTCTCAGGGTGCGACCTGGGAGGAGGGGTTACATAGGGTTGTGAAAGATGATCAGTTACAATAGTATGTGGGTAGTACAAACAATACAACATTGTAATATTGTGCAACAGTTGGAACACAAGGTATTGTACAATAAACAGTAGTGGAACATTGGGTAAATTACAATACATGTCCAAAATCATGCAAAAGAACATATAAATGTACAAAACAGTACTAATGCGATAGAACCATTTGTAGTGCCTGAGTGTACCAGGAGCAGGCTCAAGGTAGTACGCAAGTGCTGTTGGAGTAAAAAGGATGGGGTTAGGTCCATACATGTGATATGTCCAACTTGCTTAAGAGAGAGATGTGGGTCAAATTAGTAGGGAGATTGGCCTGCTAGTAGGGAGATGCCATAACATCATGAATTTGTCCTTAAATGGCATCAAAAAATAAGAAAAAAGGCATTTAAAAACATTTAATATATTTCATTTTGTCAAGAATAAGCTCTAAAAAGAATCAACGGCTAGTTGTACAAAGTTATCACTTACATTGTTAATCACTAATTTACTTTTTATGTGTCTTTATCTGCCAGAAATACATGAATGGGTATTTTGGACAGAATTTTACTTCAGCTGGAGATTTTGTTTCCCAGGAAGGAGAAAGTGAGTTCAGTCAAAAAAATCAGGAGTCTCCTGCAAAAAGAGGGAGATATCACATGTATGTAGGTTGTGCACACTGGTGACCTAGAAGGGCAGGTGGAGAAGAGGGAGGGAGAGGCAAGAACTGAATATGAGAAGAGGTAGCTATTTCCTGATTTCCCCCATCATGATGTTGAGAACCTTGCCGGGGGGGTCATGGTAGGAAGGCAGAAACTGGGGATAGGTATTAAGGTGGGTTAAAGCAGGAACAGCTGAGGGAAAAGTAATTGTGTGGGGCAGAGGTAAGGAGTAGTTGGAGGAAGAGTGTCATATTTCAGGGGGGGAGGGAATTCAAGATTTTAGGGAAATGATGGGCGAAACCAGTCTGACCAATGAGGGCGGAGTGGCAAGGGACCATCAAGGTGCGGGCGTCATTGGATCTGAGAGAGTGGGTGGGGGGGTGGAGTGGAGAGAGAGAGGATGAGCAATAGGAGGGGAGCCCCCTGAACCAGAATTTTGAGGTTAGTTTGGCACAGTGAGAGATGCGTCTGTGAGACAGTGGAAGGAAGATTAGAGAGCGATAGAGTTCACAGTGGTGGGAGCGGGAAGGGGATTCGATAGCAAAGCGGCAGAAGGAGTTAAACAGCGTGTCCAACTTGGCCAGGGATGATTTGTGAGCAGCACCATAGACTGTGTCACAGTAGTCAAAAATGGGGAGTATCATCTTCCGGACAATTTCGTGCCTCGCAGTCAGTCGGATGCAACTATGATTCCTGTACAGAGCACCAAGCTTGGGGTGCAGTTTCTTCAGGATAACATCGATATGCACAGAGAAGTTGAGGTGCTGATCCAGCCTAACTCCCAGATATCTAAATGAGGAGGTATCCTCCAAGACGGTCCCATCAAGGGTGTGGAAGGTGAGTAGAGCCAGAAGCCTAGAGAGTCTCTGCCTGGTGTCAAAGGTCATTGAGACTATCTTCTTGATGTTTAGAAAAAGCTGGTGAGAAGCAAACCAGAGTTGAACTTGGTTGAAGTCATGCTGTAAGCTGGTTTGCACAGCAGCAGAGTTTTTGCCGGAACTGTACAAAACAGTATCGTCAGTGTACAAATGGATAGAAGAGGATGAGCAGGCTGTGGAAGATCATTAAGGAAAATGGAGAAGAGTAGGGGACCAAGCACTGTGCCCTGAGGGACACCAGTGTTGATGGGGAGTGGAGGGGAGATGGAATCAAGGATTCTCACTGACTGGGTCCTGCCAGTGAGGTAGGATTTAAACCAGTTGATGGCTGATGGAGCAAGGCAAGCTGAGAAGAGTGAATGAAAAAGCAGGGGATGGGAAACAGTGTTGAAAACTTTGGCTAGGTCGACAAAGATGGCCAAGGTGATCAGGCCATTGTCCATCCCTGAAAGAATGGACTCAGTAAGCCTGAGGAAAGAGGTGGTTGTTGAGTGGTTCTTTCGAAAACCAGATTGGAAGGGGGTGAAGAAGGAGGAATCAGAGAGGAAGGGTGATAGTTGAGAGAGAACTAAATGTTCTTGAAGTTTGGCAAGGGTAAGAAGGAGGGAAATGAGGCGATAGTTTCCAGGAGTGGCTGTGTCACCACCCTTGGGGAGAGAAAGGACTACAGTGTGTTTCCAGGATGAGGGTACTTGGGCAGAAATAAAGGACAGGTTAAGGATTAGGGAGATAGGATAAGCAATTGCAGGAGCAGAAAGGTAGAGAAGTTTAGGATCAAGCTCATCTGGTGAGGATCCTTTAGATGAGTTGAGGGATAGGAGAACATTAAGAGCTTCATCAGAGGAGATAGTAGAAAAAGAAAATGGGGGAGGGGTAGGCATTGTCTGAGGCGAAAGGCTGAAGTTAGTAGGTGGCAATGGGGAGAGGGAATTTAGAAGAGATGTGGCGCACGAGGTGTAGTAGGCATTAAGTTCATTGGCCACGGAGCCAGGGTCAGAAACTAGGGAGTTATTTATTTTGAGAACTGGAGGGTGAGGGTGAGGGGGGGAGAGAATAGGGCATGAGCTACCCTCCAGAATTTAGATGGAGAGTTAATGTTAGTCAGGAATGAGGAGTTGAAATAATCAGACTTAGCCAGTCTAGTAGCTTTAGTGCATGAATTGCGTAGCATTCTGTACTTGGTGTAGTAGTTTGGATGGATTACTTGACCCTCCAGAGCACCAAATGGCATGAAATTAGACAGTGACCAGGTTGGAGAGGGGCTCCTCTTCATGCATGCACCCCTTAGGACCCCACTGCAGGATGTCCAGGATAGAAAGCATAGTCGAACACAGCCAGTGTGATAAAAAAGCTAAATAGGGGTGCTGCCCTGAGAAGAGACAGAGAAGAAGACCTGTACCAGCACCAGTACCAGGTAGCCCTAAGGTGTCTCAGTTGGTGGGTATAGTTGATGTAATGTTAGCCTGCCTATACTTGGTACTGTTATTGTCTGATTTTTTTAATTTGTTGTATGCCTGTATTCATATTTGATGTTTTATGTGAGACTTGTCACATGTGAAAATGGGCAGCATTGCTCATCATGCCTACAAGTATAAACAAGCATTTGTCACTGTTGAATGTTTGCTTGCTGATATTAGCATTGGATGTGGAGGAGTTGGACAGATGCAGAATAGGAGTGGCAATGAAGTATTGAACTCACGCCAGTCCCACCTCCATCCTGCAGAGATGGATGGGCATTGGGGTGTGCCTGTGGGTCGTTGCCCATAATGCTCATGGCATTTCACCTCACCCTATCCTGTAGATACCGACAAGTATTGAGGTGTGCCTTGGGGTGTCTGGCTTCACAGTCACCCCATTTCATAAGGACATACACTGAAATGGGTGCAGTGCAGAAGAATTGGGTGAAGTCTGGGACTGAAGAGTGCAAGGCACACCTCGATGCCTGTCACTGGCTTCGGGGGTTGGGGGTGGGATGGCATGAGCATTACAGCCGGTGATCCAAAGTTATACCTCTGATGCCTGTCAGTCTGTACAGGGTGGGACGTTATGGTTAGAAACCCTAACACCCCATGCATGTGTTGGTATTTGCACTACAAATTTTCAACGTGTGACCCCCACCTCATAGAAGCATTTGGGACCTCTTCTCATGAACAGTGGCAGTGTGAATTTGTTCATGTGTCCCGAACTTCGAGTTCCCACAGTGACCATGCCATTCTGCGCCAGATGTGCGAAAACACAGATCAGACAGGATGTGAAGAATGAGAGCTGTACCATCCATGGGGAGGTGTGAAGAGATGGCAATGTTGAGAATCTGTAGTGAAAATATTAAAAATGCTTGAGGTTCCGAGCGTACATGGAAACTGCACAACACATGCTTGTACCGCAGTCATTTAGTGGAATTATTTCACCAACTTTTAAACATAAACATTTTGTAACCTCTGCTCATGAACACTGTCACTATGATTTTCTTAGTCTGTCCGAAACATTAATTTCCCACAGCGACCGCGCTATTGTGCACCAGATGTGCAAACACATATTTTGGGCAGGATATGAAAAATGACAGCTGTACTGTTCATAAAGAGGTGTGGCAAAATGCAAATATTGAAAATCTGGAGTGAAAATATAACTAATTTGCGTACTTCCGAGCATATATGGAAATTGTGCAACACACGCTTGTAACAAAGTCATTTTATGGGCATTTGTCACCAAATTTTCAACATAGGCATTGTAGGTCCTCTGCTTATGAACTGTGTCACTATGATTTTCTTAATGTGTCCCGAACACTGATTTCCCATAGTGACAATGCTATTCAGCGCCAGAAGTGCAAAAACATATTTCGGCCAGGATGTGGAAAATGATAGCTGTACTGTTCATAAGGAGGTGTGGAAAATGCCAATGTTGAAAATCTGGAGTGAAAATATTACAGATTCGTGAAGTTATGAGCATGCGTGGAAACTACGCAATGCATGCTCGTAACACAGTCATTTTATGGACTTTCGTCACCAGATTTTCAAGATAGGCATTTTAGGACTTCTGCTCATGAACAGTGTCACTGTGATTTTCTTAATGTGTCCCAGACACTGATTTCCCACAGTGGCTGTGCTATTCTGCGCCAGAAGTGCAAAAACACATTGGTGTAAACTGTGCAATGCATGCTCGAAAAACAGTCATTTTTTGGATTTTGTCCACCATATTTGCAACATAGGCTTTTTGAGAGCCCACCTCATGAACACTGGTACTGTCGTTTCATTAATCGGTCCTGAAAAGTGATTCCATGCAGTGACCGTGAAATCACCTTTTGGGACTGAATAATGCCATGACAGTGGTTGAATTCATGAGGAGGGGTCCCAATAACCCCATTTTGAAAATTATGTGCCAAAATTCCCAAAAATGCCTGAGATATGCACCAAAGTTGAAAAAATCCTATTTATGCCATTATACAGCTTACTGGCATTTCTTGAGTTCACGGTCGGCTTTGAAGAGTGCAGGCATGTTCCCGGTCCACTGAAGATTGTTGTGCTGGGCTCCGGAGGTAAGTATGGGGTGAGGGGGGTGTGGGGAGGCAGGGTGCGCAGATGGTGGGAGCAGGTTGGGAGAGGGGCCATGGACTCAACGAGGGACCATTTTCTGTTTTACAGGGTTTAAAAAAATAAAACATTGCTGGACTATTTTTTTTTCCGGGACTTTTGGCACACTGGGGTGGGCTCCCAGCGTACCACCTGAGTGTTCGGTGACTTTGTAGCCAATGGGGATTGGGCACCCCTGCCATCACATACTGAGTGGGGGGGTAAGAGCCGAAGGGGATTGGGCACCCTCTTCGGCAGACAACAAATTGGGGGAGGACGTTATGCCGACAGGGAGTAGGCTCACCCATCGGCAAATTGAACTATGAAGGAGGGACTGAAGCCAACGGGGATTGGGCACCCTATCAGCAAAGAAAGACTGTTGGGGGGGCGCATGATGCCGAGGGGGATTGGGGACCTTCTCAGCATACAACATAAACTTGAGAGTGAGTACATTATGCCGACAGGAACTGGGCTCCCCGTTGGCAAATGAACTGGGTCGGGGGCATGCAGAGGGCAAGGTACTGTCCTGCAATGACAGGTCGCTTCCTCATTGCAGTGGAATGGCTGATGCTGCAATGATGAGGCGGCCCCTGATTGCAAAGGCGAAAACATTTCAAGGTGGTGGCACTCTGGCTGAACTAGTGTCAGCAGCAGCATGCCACTGATTCCCTTGAGGTACTTAAATGTTTCTATCATGTCCACCTCTCCCTCCTTTCCTTGAGGGTATACATATTAAGCTCCTTTAGTCTCTCTTCATATGGTTGCTGGTGCAGACCCAGCACCATTTTAGTTGTCCTCCTCTGGACTGCCTCCATCCTGTCTATGTAGCAAGAATGGAGTGGTGCAAATGCCAGAGAGATGCTGCCATGTAAACATGGCTCAAGAGATATTCCAAAGCTGATTCCAAATTGATTTTACACAGAAAGCAGACACACGATTAATTAACATTTTGAAGCAGATCTGTACTGCAAGCTTTCCTGGATAAAATGTGTAAAAATAGTGAAGATAATCCAGGCAGTAGCAGATGAAAAAGAACACAACTAAATCTTTTATTTATTTATTTTTTTATTTATTTATTAAATCTCAGATTACAAAGTACGTTTGAGCAGAAAGATCGTTTACAGCGGTTCCACGTCATAACAAAAAATTGAGGTAGAAGATAAAGTACAGCATAAAACATTGAGAGAAAACTGCAAATTACAATTGGTTTAAAGCAAACAGTAAAATACATAACATTGAGGATTATAGTAGCAAACATGTTTGAGAGAACAGTTCTTGTCATAAGAGAAAAAATAATTTACTCATGTAACAAGAGCATGAATCAAAAATACTAGAGCAGAGGGGGGTCAAGGGGAGCGCACAAGGAAAATGGGAAGGAAAGTTAAGACAGAGGGGGAGAGGGGAAGGAGGGGGAACAGGGCGGGGGGTGATGAATGAAATAAAAGGGCATGAATGAGGTACTAGAGTCCAATGAAGACCAAAGATAGAAATAAGATAAGGCTTAGGGTAATAGATTGAAGGGGAGAGTGGGGGGAGTGGGAGTCCTAGACAGAGGGAGGGGGGAGGAAGAGGTGGGAGGGGGAAAGGAAAGAAAATTGGAAGACTGGTAATAAGAAAAAAGGGGTAGAAGATGATGAAAGGATAAGAGGAGATTGTTCCCACAGTCACAGCTATGGGCTGAGGCAAGTAAGGCATGGAGTTTAGATTTGAAGGAGCCAAGTTTGGTTTCCAGCAGTAAATCATCCCTAACCGAGTTAAGCCAGAGGGATGCTCGGTATTCATAAGAATGTTGGCCTTGAATGGTTCGATGGAAGGGGACTTTTAGAGGAAGTTTGTATGACACCCGGGTGCATCTGATTATGTTGGGCATATTAAGGAGATTACGCACCCCTAGGGGAGTAAGTCCTAAGAAGGATTTCTTAGCCAGGAGGCAAGTTTGATACTGTATGCGAGAATTTAGGTTAAGCCACCCAGACTGTGCTTACAACTCACAAGTGTGAATGAGACAGTGTGGTCCCAGAACAAGTCTACAAGCCTTGTTGAGAGTAGTTCTGATCCTTTTGAGGGCCGAAATCTAACAAACATTTGTCAATGCTGAACATTGCTTGCTTGTATTTGTTGTTTAGGTGTTTGACACTGATAGTGCAGAGGCAATAATTAACAAATTAATAAACTAGAAAAAATGTCATGATTGTAAATTCAGAGACTGCCAACAAGGGTGCCAATTAATGCCAGTTGTGTTGCTGGTTTCTGTAATGTGGACACCTGCTCACTGAGAAGTGAACTGAGACCACACAACTCATTTCACATAGGCCACTGACTAGCCTGCAGGTGATATTGGCTTTCAACTTCTACTGGCCTGTGCTGGATTTGAACCAGTAACCTAGAAGTGAAAGGCTAATACACAGACTTTTGTACTTTGATCCAATATCTGATCCAAGGTTGGATCTTGGATTGAATTGTGTAAAATCTGATGTGATCCAATCTGGTCCGAGTATTAGTCAGTGAAAAAAAAGTTCCCTGCTATCTAGTGATACCCCCTCCCTCTCCCAGATGCAAAGGCTCATGGGGCTTGTCTTCCCCAAGCCAAGTCATGGTCCTTTACTCCCCAACCCTGCTGGCATGCTTGTGGGGATCTAGTGACCAATTTTTGCTTGTTTTTTGTAGTTTGCTGCCTTCAGTGGTGACCTGTTACATGTCTCCTGGCCCTGATTGCTGTGTCTGTGGGTCTAGGAGGAAGGGTGATCAGGTGACTCACTGGCTACAGCAAGATTGGCACTTGGTGGGGGGAGCAATTACTGAACGACTCCACTGCCTGCATAGATGTAGACGAGAATGTGGTCACAAATGGCACAGACTGGCATTGGCAGAGTGCATGTTTCCACAGCCTCGATTGCAGAGTCTGTGAGAGTCAGCTCATCAGGGAAGAGGATGCTGTTCCAGGTGACAAAAGAGAGAGTCTGTTGGATGGTGCTGCTTTGTGCTCCCCAGCCCATTTGGAAGTTAGTGGGGGGGCTTGGTGAGCAAGGCGGATGTGCACCTTGCCAGCCACAGCACCAGACAGGTGCTCGGGAAGTTGGGAAAGGCTGCAAGCAAGATCTCCAGGTACAGAGCCAAGGTACAGTAAGCCTCCCTTTTGGAGGGGTTCTGCCACTGGATAGTAGTGGATACCAAGGACTGTTTTCTTAGGTCACCAGAATTTGGCAGATGGTTGGAGTGGATCTTGGAACAGAACTCTGATCTTTCCAATTATCCAGCAAGTCTGCCCAGTTTAAATTTTTTTGCTATCCAAGAATCTGTATATATAAACATTCATGTAAATTCCACAGATAGCGGGGACTGAATACTTAACCAGCTATTCCAAAGCCCAGCTTGTTTACCAGTACACTACACTACAGATGACTCATCAACACACCTTTGAACATTGCAGGGTTACAGAATCCATGACTCTTCCTAATCAGAGCAACATCACAGACTTCTATTAAAACTTGAAAAAAATATTTGTTTAAATTTTCCTTAAAGAGCTACAAACATGCTCATCAAAGGAGGCAGTATGGAGCAGTGGTCTAAGGCTCTGAGTTGCAACCTGGGTTTGAATCCCACAACCCCAACTTGCATACTGTGTGACCCTGAGCAAGTCACTTAACTTCCTTCTGCTCCCAGTTCGCACCTGGAATCAAGCTTTGGCTTAGTGTGTCTCTCCTGGTTAAACAATTTCCCCTTTCCTTTCCCTTTCATCTTAAAAAAAATCCCCAAGTCCCCCAGGTGCCTTACCTTAACTGGACTTAAAACAATGCATAGCTAATATTTTTCTAGACTAGTTTTAGTAAGAGACAGAACCATAATTCCTCACTTACAGGAGATGGCTGCCAGACCCCTTACCCTGAGAAAGACTAATTAACTCATGCTCCAGAGCTGAAGAATGGAAAGCAATGTCTACCACAACTCGGAGCCACCTAAAATTGGGACAGTCAGGACCGGCACCGGAGGACAGGTGGGCTCAGTCATTCTCTTTCTCTCCCTGTCACTCTCCCATATCTGTGCAGTGTTTGCCAAAACTCACAGCAACATCTGCAATATTTCTCCCCAAGCAGCTCACTCCTTCTCACTTGGGGGTCTGTCCCAGGACAAACACTCCTGCACTTGTCAGCAGCCCTCTTCCCTTTATCTTTTATGAGATAGCGCTGGGTCTGCTCAGTACTGCATTTAGCAGTCAGGTCCTGCTGCCTGACTTTAATCAGCTCAGGTGTCCAACACTCGTCTCTGAGGGACTGACAACAAATACAGATTTATTTGCATACTTTAACTCTGGAGACAGAGGATGCAGCAGCAGGACACTGTTTCCCTGTCTGTCAGCCTGTCTCTCGTGCTGCCACACTGGATGACTGCTGCTGTCTCTCATCTCTCACTCTAGCAAACCATGTCCCATGGAATTCACCACTAACCTCCTATATTCTGCTGCTGCTCTGATTGTACTGTCAGGGTGGGGCGGTACCAGCACACTGAAGCTGCAGGATACAGTGGAATGCTGTGTCTTTTGTAAATAAATGGGCTTGTGCATTCTCATCTCCGGTAATCTGATGGTGCTTTGCTCACACTGTCGGGGGGGAAGGGACTGCCAACATGCATACAGAAGTGCCTGGGCTACAGTGGGACAGGGCTAAGGGCCGTATCAAAGGGAAGGGCAAGGAAAACAAAAATTTTATGGATGCACCTAACATCTGCACCTGTGTGTGTAAGGGGGACGTGTCAAACCAAACTGGAAGGGGGCAAGTAAAACAAAAACGTATGGGTGCAAGCAACTTTGGCATAGTGTGTGCTGTACTGCACTTTGTGTAAGGGGTACATGTCAGTAAGTCAGTTAACAAGTGCTGAAAGCTGCTGTCCAGAATGTTGCTTGTACCGTAATTCCGTATGTGAGGTACTGGAGGGTGTGGTATGCAAGACAAGGGGGGAGGGGTATGTGTGGGGCTGGAGGGTGCAGGGTGCAAAACAAGAGGGAAGGGTGTAAGCCAATCAGCCTTTTGCTGACCTGCAGTATGCAAATGAACAGATGAAGTGCTATCTCATTGGAGCACTTCATTCATTTCAACTACACAAAGTTTCCACCCATAAACTGTGAACCACTGTCGTAGTTAGCTTGCATGACCATTGATCTGTCAAGCACAAGCCCATCACAGCTTGACCTGCACTGGGCTAGTCAGTGACACACCTCTGAAATGCCATTCTCTGTAGCAAAACGACTGTTGCACAAGTGCAAGCAATGTAAAAAAGACACAAACTGCTAACAGACTGCTACAGCATCCATCTATAAATCAGAAATATTTTGTTTACTCAGTTTCTCATGCCTCCTGTTAACAAAGACAATAGGCCACCAGGACAAGCCAGGCAGCATGCACCTATGACTTGATCCGCCAGCACTCCACTTACTTGCATAGCACTTTCAGCTTTTAAAGCTTATCATTAAACCATGGGGGGCTTCATTGCAGCATTGAGGCAACCCTCCAATACCATGGCCTTATTATAGCCCTTGGCACAAGAGGAGGCCCTTCTGGAGGAAAGGACAACCATACTCGAGGTTGTGAATAAATCTAGAAATGTGATTGGATCTAAATCCCAGCTAGGACAGTATTCGATCATCTCTGAAGTCAGAGGTGGCTTTTTGGTGATCATGAGACTATGGTGCAGTGGTCTGACTAAATGACAGGCTCCACTGAGATAACATTAATCTCCAAATCCATACAAAATACCCCATCCAGTGTGTGTCTCCTCTCATATGTGACCATATACATTTCTTAACTGAATCCCAAGGAATCTCATAGCTGTAGAAGTTTGGATGCAAATGTAATGTATCCATAGTACATTGAAATAATGAAGCTGGGCTCTAAGAATAAGCACTGCAGTGGACATATAATCAGCATACTCCTGCAGAAAGTCTTTCCCATATTGTAGAGGGTGATACCAGAGGACTGTTCGGCAACTCACAGCAGTCAAGCGGGAGACAGTCACACAGTCTAAGGGCCCATTCTAATGTATGAGGGCACTGCAAAGTTTAATGCATATCTAGTAAAGAAGGCCACTCCAACACCCCAGCAATACAGTCTCAGGGGATGATATCACAGAGCAACATGGTGGGACCAATTCCACCAGAAAACACCTGGCAGAGTCACTCCACCAGGTCTCCATGACACAAACAAGATCAATGCCAAAATCACAGATCAAATCCATGATAATGGCAGTTTTATTGACAACATACCTGTCACTGTATAATGATACCCAGTCTGCAAGTGTTTGGTCCTATATCTCTCCCATTACTTTGCAAGCAGTACGATGCCTGGAGATGGCAGTAAAACATAAAAGATCTCTGCTCCACCAATCCTTCTCAGACAAACACCTTCTGTCTCACCTCTGTCCAAAAATAAGGACCAACCACCACTCTTGAACCTCCTTCTTCTCAGGCTGCTGTATCATAAGCACAAAAAATAAAACAGAACAAAACAGGCACATTAATTCTTGCAGAGAGGTTTCAGTTGCACAGATCACAAACATCAGGTTGCTGGAAATCTAGTAAGTGAATTTATTAGTGCAACATCTTGTGAATGCTGTGCAAAAAAAAAAAAAAACATTTGAAGTCAGTACATCAGCAGCCTCTCAAAAGCTGCTACATGTCCCTGGGCTTCACTCACCTAAGCTCACCAGCTTAATCATTCCTGTACACTCCACCCTATCCATCCCCTCTAGTATTTGGAACTCTGTGATGGGGATGCTTGGAATCTACAGATTCTGTTCCATTGTACATCTGATGGATTTTTAGGAGTTTCTGATTCTGAGCCTGATAAAACTCTGATTTAGAAAATCCCTCGGCAATCTAACTAGGAATCATAAATTCTGATTTCTGTGTATGATAAAAACTAGGGCTGGGAGAACTCAGTGAAGTTCTGACCCTTATTAATTAAGAACCGGAACATGGTGAAGTTCTGATTAGTTCTGAAAAATGCTAGGAAAATGCATAAAAGTGGCCAAAGTCGGTCACATTTGACACAGAGGCCCAAAGGAAATAATATAATGGATCATTTGTGTAAAAATTAATGTAAAACTGTTAAATAAAAAAGCAATCACTCACTACTAGCCCCTTCATGGCTAGCCCATAATGGTGGCATATCCTGCTCTGGTCCATGATATGAGTGTGTGCTGGAAGAGACAGAGAGAGAGAGGGGAGGGAGAGGGGGGGAGAGGGGGAGAGAGAGAGAGAGAGGGGAGAAAGAGACACACACACACAAACAGATGCGAATACCTATATCATAGCACCACCAAGCACTGCAGGCAGGTCCAGGCAGCTAACATTTTTTTTTTATTAATGGTGCTAAGTGGGTATTATGTTGATGGATGTTCCAGTCAGAGCTGAACAAGCCAAAGAAATGGATATGAATGATCAAATAAGCAGCACTAAGACATCCCACCCACCCAAACCATGTGAATGATGCAACTGCTTTGCATGTCTGGTGTACTGTGGTACATGGTACACTACCTGGTCCAAGAGGTGGTAATGTTTTCTAGTACTATGACTGCTTCTACTGAATCTGATCAACATGCTGAATCCTTAAAGAAGAAAAATGAAAGACATAGTGATCACCACCACCCAGGCAGGCAGCCAGTCACACATTGCATCGGTCAAGTGCAGTGCAGTCATAAAAAAGTTTGCCACTGCCACCTGAAGACCTGATAGCACACAACACAATTACATCCTTCCTAGTTCCACAATTGCTGCTAGCCACTGCCAAGTAATTTAAGTATCAAAAATAAAATATAGTCATAACCTCAGCCCAGTTACTGTAAGTGAGATGTAACCAGGCTAGCATACCACACACACACAAACAATAAAGAAATTATATGAATTTTCAATTTAGTAGCATTTTTTTCTGTGAAGTAATCGCAGCCAAATATGGGGACATGAGAAATAAACAAAGAGTTTCTGGGTTTCTGGCAGGTGCTAAGCCATGCACTGTACAAAAATTAAAACAGTACAGTCAGGATCAGTTGCTGATGGCAAACTAAAGTGACAAGCAGCAGTAGTAAGGACTGTAGTAAGGACAAAAAGTGATAGGTAGAAGTCGTGACTCGTGAGGACAAAAAGTGATAGTAGTAGTAGTAGTAGTAGTAGTAGACAGAAGTACCCTACCTTCCAGGTCAGATAGTGATACCAGGTACCACCAAGTAAGTTTGTGACATGAAATGCAGTTGCTTGCTGTATTTGGACTCTGAACCCACTGATGTTATTTTGTTTCTATTCTGTGCTGCTCATGTGATCATTCAAGTAATAGTGGTCTAGTCCAGTCCATCCTGACCTGACTTGTTGCAATTAATTTCTGCCTCATGTAGTAGACACTGTTCACAAAAGATTTTCACCACAGGCACATATTCTTGAAAGTGTTTTGTGGATAGGGTCTGCTCAGAGCAGTCAGTGTATTTTTTATTTAGGTATCATATTTGAAATTAAAGTGAGGAATGTTGACTTTGAGAAATGTGAGGCACTCAGCATTTTCTGGTGTCAAACAGGATCATGTGTCAGTAATGATGTTACCAGCTGAACTAAACAATCATTCTGAAAGGACACTAGTTGGAGGGCAGTTCATGTACTTCATTGCAATGTTTACTAAAGCAGGCCACATATTTTGTTTGGATTGTCGGTATTTCAAAGGATCAGCATTCCAGCTGATATTGGGCTCTGCCAGGTACATTTCAACAATGCTCTGTGCTGAGGATGTGTTACAAGAGGCAGATGAAGAAGATGTTACAATTACATCTTCTAAGTGACTCCAGAAAGACGAAGCTGAACAAAGAAGAAAGGGTTCTGAAAGAACTCTTAAAACTGAAGGTGGACGAAGCAATGGGTCCTGATGGGATTCATCCCAGAATTCTAAAAGAACTAAGGGTAGAACTAGTGACCCCACTGACTACCCTCTTTAACAAATCATGGGAGGATGGGGTGGTACCCGAGGACTGGAGAAGGGCAGATGTGATTCCCCTTCACAAAAGTGGGAGCAAGGCAGAAGCAGAAAACTACAGACCTGTTAGTTTAACCTCAGTGGTAGGGAAAATTATGGAATCACTTCTGAAGGAAAGAATTGTTGAGTATCTAGAGGCCAGAGGGGCTCAGGACCCAGGCAGCATGGATTCACAGTGGAAGGTCATGCCAGACAAATCTGATAGATTTCTTTGACTGGGTGACCAAAGTAGTAGATCAGGGAGGGCTGTGGACATGGCCTACCAAGACTTTAGCAAGGCATTTGACGCAGTCCCACACAAAAGATTAATATACAAGTTAGCCAGCCTGGGAGTGGGTCCCAAGATGACAGCCTGGGTAAAGAATTGGCTGGAGAATAGGACACAGAGAGTAATAGTAAATGGAGTCCACTCTGAAGAAAGGGGGGTTACTAGTGGGGTACCACAGGGTTCAGTAGTAGGACAGGTCCTCTTCAATGTCTTTATAAGCGATATTGCAGAGGGACTGGAAGAAAAAGTATGTCTCTTTGCAGATGACACAAAGATCTGCAACAGAGTTGATGCACAAGGTGGGATGGAAAGGATGAGAAGGGACTTGGCAAGGTTAGAGGAATGGTCAAATGTATATGGCTTAGATTCAATGCTAAGAAGTGCAAGGTAATGCACTTGGGAAACAAAACCCAGGGAAGAGTACACAATGGGGGTGAGATACTAACAACAACAAAAATGGAAAGGGACCTGGGGGGTCATATCAGATGACCTAAAGGTGGGCAAGCAATGTGAGAGGGCAGCAAGGAGGGCTGGGGATACTGGGATGCATAGGAGAGGCATCACCAGCAGAAACAGGAAGTTATTATCCCTCTGTACAGACAGTTGGTGAGACCCCATTTGAGTACTGCGTGCAGTTCTGAGACCCAATCTCCGCAAGGACATAGACAGGATGGAGGCTGTCCAGAGAAGGGCAACTAAAATGGTGCAGGGTCTGCACTGGAAGACATATGAAGAGAGACTTAAGGAGCTGAATATGTATAGCCTCGAGGAAAGGAGAGAGGGGGACATGATAGAAACTTTCAAGTATCTTAAGGAATCAATAAAGTCCAAGAGGATAGCATCTTTCAAAAAAGAGGTGTGCAAGAACAAGGGAGCACAATTTGAAGATAGAAGGGGGGCTCAGAGGTAATTTAAGGAAGAATTTTTTCACAGAGAGGGTTGTGGATGCATGGAATGGCCTTCCGGAGGAGGTTGTGGAGTCAAAAACAGTGGTGGAATTCAAGCATGCATGGGACAGTCATAAGGCAATTCTAGGGGGTTGGGGTAGGAAGAAGTAGGCTGCTGGTTAACTAGGATCTGCAGCTTATCCAATAGGTAGGGAAATGGGCAGACTGGGTGGGCCAAGCGGTCCTTATCTGCCGTCAAAATCTATGTTTCTGTGTAAGTGACTGTGGGACAGTGCTATGATTGGCTGGTGGTGAAGATGAAGATTCGGCTGAAGTGGCTGAGGAGGAAGAGGGAGAAAATGTTACAACAGTAGAGGATGGACCACCTGATGCTATGCTGTGTCGTGAAGAAGATTCTGAATGTGGTGCTGCTGTTGTACTCTGTTCTATGACAGCACACACCTCGTCAATTATTTCTTGTTTGTTTATCTCAAAACAAGTGTCATCATCATTACTCAATAGTTGCTTCGACTCGTATCATGGATCCAAGATTATTGCTTTAATGTAGTACTCAGAATGAAGTATTTTACATAGTTTGTAATCTTCTTCAACTTTTTTGATCATACGTCTCATTAGATCTTATTGTATTCTGAGGGGCAACCTGCATGTGTCAGCAGCACCGCTGGCAGCCTGTGTGATTATGGAACTGTCTTGCTTCTCTAACTTTTCCCTAATCAGATTCAATCTGAAATTTAACATTTTTATTAGGGGTAGCACCTGGCTGAGAGTTGCTGTGTTTGCACTAACCTCCCTGGTGATTTCCTCAAATGGCTGGAGCAGGAAAATTAGAAACTCCAGCATGGCCCACTGTGGTGGAGTAATATAGACGTCTGCATCACCAATTTTATTTTCCAAGGTGTATTGCCCAAAAGCTTTCTTTAGTTCCAGCAGCCTTTGGAACATATAAAAGGTACAATTCCATTGAGCAGAAATGTCTTGGATCAGTCTGTGCAAAGGTAAACTGTGCTCTTGCTGTATTTTTTCAAACAAGTGACAGGCTTTGCTTGAGTGACTGAAATGAGTGCATATTCTTTTAGCAGTGCTAACAAAAGCCTTAATCTCCCAGTCGTCATCGAGAAAACCATGAACTATTAGATTTAAGGAATGTGCAAAGCAGCGGATGTGAACAAAGCCCCCCTCCTCCAAAGCCTTCCTTATGCTGGACCCATTATCTGCAACTATAAAGCCAACTGACAGTCTCTGTGAAGTGAGCCATTGCTGTACTGGTTTTGAAGCTCTTCATTGATGTTGTATGAGGTATGTTCAGATTGAAAATAAAACATTCTTAGAACAGCAAACTGTGAGGCTTCACTGTCCCCAGTCCCTCTTGACTTATCAAAACATGCCCAATGTGCTATGATAGGCATGAAGGGTTCAGGCTGACAGCTTGTCCAGATATTTGTTGTGAGATGCACCATCCTCCCAACAGCATTGCACAAGATGCATCTTAATTTTTTACATACAACATCTTAAAGATCTGGAATTCTTGTTGACGAGAAGTATTTCCATGATGGAATACTATATCGAGATTTGAGGCACTCAAGCAGCGCCTGAATCCTATATGCTCAACCACGTTATATGTAGTAAATCAACAGCTATCATTTCTAAAATGTTTTGGGTTATTGTAACAGCAACAGGGTGAGTCAAGGTATATTTGGCTTTACGCTCATATGTTTCTGAGATGGTAAGCTGTCTCCTTGAAGGAGGAGGACTTTTGAACACAAGGTCCCTTTCAGTAACAGTAGGAGGAGTCCTTCAAATGGGAGGAAGTGGTGGTAGAGGGGTTTCAGTAGTGGTGCGGGGGCTGCCACTGCTTTCATCTATGGGAGTTATCCCTGAGTGAAATGAGCTATTACTGTCACTTTCTCTTTGAGACTTACAACTGGAGTTCTAGGTAATGTTATGACATCTGTTTAGGTGCCTTTTCAGTGCTTAAGTTCCCAATGCTCCTTTCTTTTTATCCCTGCTGATTGGCTGTTTACAAATAACGCATGTTGCTACCAACTCATTAGAAACACTAATAGAGAAGTACGACCAAACAAAAGATGATATTTTTTTAGAGGCATGACACCTTGGTCACCTTTTCAGGGTCTGCTCCCCCTGGATTTTTCTTGGGCCTGTTCCTCTTGTAGTTTATTCCCACTGCACCCCTCCACAACCAAAACATTTCTGCCTGTTTCTTCCTCATCTGCAATATCCATCCCCTCCAGTAAACCTTGTGCTGCCTGGTCATTCTCTTCATCTTTATTATTACCCTTGTCGGGTTCAAACTCAGAGTACTCGGATGAGGGTAAGAGACTGGCAGTAGCATAGTATCCAATTGTTCCATACCGTTGGATGCCTCTGTGGGTGGTACCCATCAAGCCTTTAGTTCTTTTAACTACATAACCTTTTTTTTTAACTTGGGACTGATGATGATCTGAGACAGTCACCTTTTTTAGATTCAAGCATCCACTTGGAAGACGAAACCTTAGACATGAACAAATCACTTTTTGTGGTTTGATTTTGTTTTTCCTTTTCAGGTTGATTGCTGTCTTTTGCAGTGCCACTGCATACCTGACAAATAGAATGCACCTCATCAACACTTTGATCCATTTTTTCTTAGTATTCTAACCAGTAAAAAAGATCCCTCTAACTAACGTGATGTCCTTCTGATGACTCCCACCCACAGGCCAGGGACAAATTTACTGTCGTGACTCGTGACTGTACACAGCACACCGATAGCACAGTAGTCCAACACCACCTCCTTCCAAGATTACCTGACTGACTCCTACAGTACAGTTAGATAATGTTAAGTGACCAAATTCAGCAACTGTTAAGTGTGCCTCCAAATCTGAATTGGAGATGCAGACACATCTGGTGCATAGCTGCACTCAGCACAGTCCCACACTGGGGGTTGGTTAATGCTTATACGTAATGTAATGTGATATACTATAAAACTAATGATAATAAGGAGGAATAATGGGGAATGAGTGATGATGATGACACTTGTGTGTACATTACTTGTACTTTACTTGTGTTGTATTGTAAACAGCCTGCTAAGAGTCACACAGTCAGATTTTATCCCCTGGGCCACCCACAGCCAGCAGCACAGGCACATCAACCTGTATGTTGTTTGTCTGACTAGTATTTTCTTTTAATACATGAAATCAGGAATGAACATTAACAAGTGATAGTGATTGGATGGCACAAGTCAAAGAATTATTTTGACAGCCTGCTGTACTTTCCCTGTACACACAGCCACACTGAAGCCAGCAAAAAATTTAATTGGGATTTCTGGGACTGTTAAATGTCTCGTGGGCCCCCCTGCAGTCTCTCTCTCTCTCTTTCCTCTGGACAGCACAATTCAAAGATTTATTTTGCCAGCCTGCTGCCCTTGCCCTGTATACACAGCTACCCTGAAAAGCCAGGAAAAATATTTTATTTGGGATTTCTGGAACTGTTACATTTCTCATGGGCTCCCTTGTATGGCCCTCTCTCTCTCTCTCTCTCTCTCTCTCTCTCCTCCCTCTGGATGGCACAAGTCAAAAATTTATTTTGCTAGCCTGCTGCCCTTGTCTGGCACACACAGCCACACTGAAGCCAAGAAAAAACATTTTATTTGGGATTTCTGTAACTGTAAAATTTCTCTTGGGCCCCCAGTAGTCTCTCGCTCTCTTCTCTGGATCTGGAATGGCACAAGTCAAAGATTTTGCCAGCCTGCCCTTGCTCATGTACACAGCTACACTGTCTGAGGTCAAGAAAAGAAAAACAGACTTTCATTTGGGATTTTCTGTAACTGTAAAATTTCTCTTGGGTCCCCAGTAGTCTCTCCCTCTCTCCTCTGGATCTGGAATGCTCAAGTCAAAGATTTTGCCAGCCTGCCCTTGCTCATGTACACACAGCTACACTATCTGAGGCCAAGAAAAGAAAAAAAACTTTGATTTGGGATTTTCTGTAACCGTAAAATTTCTCTTGGGCCTCCAGTAGTCTCTCTCTCTCTCCTCTGGATCTTCTGCCGTGGCACAATTCAAAGATTTTACCAGCCTTCCTTTGCTCATGTACACAGTCTCACTGCAACACTGTTTGCCTTTTGCCTCCCCCAAGCAGCCACCCAAGCCACCATTATCTCCCCAGTCCCTCCAGATTCCTCCTTTCTCCAGTCCTGACCCATCAGCCTCCCCTGACAATCAGTTTCTCTCCCCCCCACACCCCAGTAAGTCTCCTTTCTCTCTCCTAGTTTCTCTTCTCTCGCCTCCAAAAAATGCAAAAAATGTATTTTTTTTGTATTTTGTTTTTCTTTTTCCTTTTGGCAACTTCTTCTGGCAGCTGTCTGCTGCAGTGAGTGAGTGAGGTGCTCCTCCAATCATCCTGCTCTCATCTGGGCCACATTGTGCACTCAACACAGTTATATACCGTATGTCACGTAACCTTCTGTTTCCTAACTGGATGCTGCTGGCAGCCTATACATGGTGCAAGGATGCTGATGGCATCCCCATGGCAACAACACACAAAATGACACAAATGGCACTTCCACAGACCCGGAACTGAACTTCTGCAGTGAAGTCTGTATTTATCCGGATCCATGGATTGCAGGTTCGATCGGGGGGGCCGTATCTCCCACAGAACAGTCTGCCAAGCCCTAGTAAAGATACAGTTCATCCACAATTAAAGTCAGGCTCACATCAGAGTTAGGGCTCTCTCACAACTAGAGATGTTGCAAAGTTTTAATCCACCAGCAAAGTCCCAATGAAGCCATTATCTTTGTCTTCACAGATCAGTTAGCAAATTTTTGCCATTTATTAGGAAATTTGCCTTTTGTAACTTTGCCTGGCAACTTCACCTACAGCTTCACCTTAGGGGTGCATTTGGGCAAAGTTTGCTCAGCTCAAGGCTTCTGGCAAACAAGTGCCTGTAAGTCATATGAGAGCAGCCCCTGCAGGTCACATGCTACTTCTCTATGTACAGATTGAGCCTTTGTTTCATTTTGCAGTTTGAGTTAGGGGAGGAGATCAGATCTGCTGCTTTCAGAGACTTTGAAAAAACAGCAACTTGCACAGCTTTTTGTCCTTTTCTTTTCATGTTCTTTTCACCAAGCAGTTTCTGAAGGCTGATTTAACTTATTTGTTGTTTTGGTGTATTTTTCTTTTAGAACAGGAGCCAGGTGCATTTATCTACGTACCTGGGTCCAAAAGGTTTGATGACTGTTTCTCATGTAAAAAGTGTATAGGATTCAGATTTACAACTCTTATTCTTCCACAGTTGTACGTTTTATTTGAAAATGTACTTTCTTAAAGAACTGCTGATGCCTCAAAGAAAACTTTGAAAAACATAATATTTAGGTACAATTTAACTTGCATTCTATATGTATTTGATAGATTTCTTCTCCTCATTACTCATTACTGAGAAATTTGCATGGAAACATGCTCTATATCCTTTAGAGTTCATCCCCCTCTTTAGCTTACTCCCTACTTTATGTCATAGTCCTCTGTTGTGACATCACAATCTGTTGCCATGGGAGTAATTGTGATGTCACAAATAGAGCATTATGACCTTAGGTAGGGAGAAAGCAACATGAATAGATGAACTCTTCTGGAGCAAAAATCCCATTTTCATGCAAATGGCCTCAGTAATAAATAATGGTGAGGAGAAATACAGAACTAATGTGAAATACAAGCTGAACTGTGTCTAATTATTATGTTTTGTTAAAGCTGTCCTAATGGCGTCAGCTGCTTTTTAAGAGTAACTAAAAGTTTTATATTTATGCAACACTCAGTTTACTTAGTTATTTATTTAATATATCTAATTTACTTAATAGACTCGGTTTACTTAGTTATTAATGTAGTTTATTTAATGTTTCAGATACAGCTAACAAGACTTCTCACAAACCGCAGAGGCAATGCATCCTACGCACTGATCCAGGAGTTAGCACAGACCATGGAGACCCGCTACCTTTTGATGATGCTCATTACGAGAAAGTAGTTGATGCAAAAGAAAGGCATTCTAGTCAAACACTGTCAAAGTACAGCATGGTGGCTCTTGAATTGCCTGAACATTACTCCAGCAGCCATGGGTAGCATTATATCTACCACAAGAACTTCACTACATCTAAGAGTTCCAGTAAATCTGCAGCTGATGAAACTTTAAAAAAAGAAATTGTAAAGAGTTATCCAGCAAAATTGCTTTGCTCCCAAGTTCATAGTGCTCTATATGAATCTGCAGCATCTACATCAAGCATATTCCCAAATGAATGTACATTTTGCAAATCATACTAGAAAAGGAATCCTAAGGGGTCAAAGGAGACTTTTGAATATCCTACAACATGTGTAACTTATGGGGCAGCAGACAGCATAAAAAACACAGCAAAAGAAATGGACAGTCGACAACTGGATTGATGGTAGGCAGTATTAATCTCATAGCCAAAGAAGTGAAGTACCACAACAGCTGTAAGAACAAGCATGTAAAAAAGGCAGAACGAATAAAGGGCACAGGTACAAAATGTCAATACAGTCCGTTGAGGGACAGTCACCAGGTTGCCTTTTCCAGACTTGTTAAGTATGTGCAGTGCATCATTGTTCATGGAATGCAAGAAGAATCATTGTTATCTCTACACAAAAGGTGTACATTGACATTCTTATGGAGTGTAGTGGGTGTGAAACAAATTACAGCCCACAGAGCTTGCAGTCAAAACTGACAGATCACTTCAAAGATGGTATCATATTTGATACCAAAAGTAGAAAAGCGGGTACAATCATCAGGTCTGCTAAGAAACAAGCTGACTGGAGGGAAGCACAAGCAGCTCAACACATAAGGGAATAGTTGTTAGAACTTCTAAAGGTACAGCCTCGTAATAAAACCAAAGTTAAAGTTGAAGACTTAACAGAAAAAAATGTAAATCTGCTACCCATTCTTCAGACGTTCCTACGTATTGTACTCATGGGTTCATCAGAAGTGGGGAGTGAAAGGGGCGTTGCATGCCAACTGGAGAAATGGCTGCCTGAATCTCTAGCTCTGTCTTTGTATTCTACTGATCCTTACACATCCTACAGGCTGGAACCTTCATTGATTAATTACTTATACAAGAAAGATTCTCACTTACCTGCTGCATATTTCCAGCCCATTATTTCAGAGAATGGACATTCATAGCCGATGGAATCTGAGGTGATAGTATTGCAATTGACCTGGGCCTGTAGTCCCATCATCTTGCCAGCATGGCCTCCTCCACTCCACCGGATCTAAATCTACAAGAAATCAAGCAGATGTTTGCTCTAATGATAGCAAAAATGGATCAGATGGAAATAAACAACCAGTGTACTGCTGCAGACATAATCTCACTATCACAAAGAACTAATAAAGCAGAAAATGGGATTGAAGTAACTGAAGACAGAACTGCATGCATGATGAACCACATGCACACACAGGATGACAATATCTGGCTGCTGTGGAATAGGGTGGAGGATCTGGAGAATAGCATCCGCCTCAATAATCTGCGGTTTGTCAGAGTTCCAGACAACTGGGAAGGGACTTCTGTATCTAGCTTTCTACAAACCAACCGTCCATTCCTACTTGGCATATGCTGGGATGGCCCAATTGAAACTGATAGGGACCACAGATCCTTGGCTCCCAAGCCTCCACCAACAGCAAGACCCCAACCTATTTTGGCCCACTTTCTTCAGTTTGGAGATAGAGAATATATCATGCAGCAAGCCAGGGAGAGGCAGACATTGTTGTGGCAGGGGAACAAAATACAAATATTCATGGATTTCTCACAGGAGCTATTGAAATGCAGATGCTCCTTCACAGCTGCCAGGAAAAGATGTGATAACCTTGGATTACAATACTCCATGAGGTACCCAGCAGTTCTATGAATAATTATGAATGGGTTCCCGAGACACTTTGATTCCCCTGCTGAAGCAGAAGATTTCCTCAAACAGTCGGGCCCTGCTACCACAAGAAATAAATCCTGGGGGCCTGACTGCAAGTTGCTGAACCTTGATCTCCTACAGAACATGGATACCAGCCTAGCTCAACATAACACGCGGCAGAGGCCTGAATATACAGGTGCGCCTCTGCCCTCCTTACAACCTGATGCAGATCCCTGGAAACTTACCCCCCAAGGGCGTTGAAAGAGCAAAAAGAAATCTCAGGAGGAAGCTAAACAGAAGGAGTGTCCCTTGCAGATCAGATCTAGAAGCCAAAGTAGCAGTAGAAGCTCTGCATCTGCCGAGGATGAAGGTCCAGGAGACCCTCCTCCAATGGGGGACAACCAATTTCTCCCTCTCGTAGATCTGCCAGAAGATTTCCCCTTGCTCCCAGAGACACCATAAAAACTGAAACCCTTGGAGGTGACTTCTTCTCTGGTCAGATCCTGGGCCACTAAGGAGGCATCCCCAGAACACCCTGCTACAGAAATAACTGAGATGGACAGTGGGAAGCTGGAAGAAGGCAGGAACCAAGACTCACTAAAAGAGCTACTAATCTAGTTTAAGGTGCCCTTGATGTCCCAAAGTAGGTCCTCCCTTCTCTTTCTCAGGTGTAAAAATAATTTTGCGGCGCTCTGTACTCACCCTGTAAGGTACAGTGTGGCCTATGGTTTGTGCTTTTTCCGAGTTCCGACCCAGCTGAAGATCCACCCTCACGTCGAGCACGCCACCATACTACTACTGTCGCAATGCCCGACATTAAAAATGGGCCTACATTTAAAGGGATCGCAGATGTTTAGGCATACCGAGAGATAGTCTCTTCTATGGTTCAGCGAAGGATGGTACTGGGTTGATTGGAACCCCTCCCTACATGGGTAAACCATAATTTCAGCCAGTACTATAGTCAGTTGTTCCCCATCTAGATTCTGAATTTCGGTGCTTCACGTAGACCTTGACACGGCTAAACAGAGAGGGGAGGATTTGTACTTTCAAACTCGAACGGCCCAGCACGGGGGAAATGGGGGGTTGGCTTCTGTAAATTACTCTACATAAGGTATGGCTGTAGATCATACCAGCCCTATCTCTCTCTCTCTCTCTCTCTTTAGTAGCAACTCCGTCCCGAAGTGGAGGAAATAATACAATTCTAATGTAGAGGGAGGTGCAAAACTTGTAGCTGAGGAGGGAACCACCTCTGCTGCAGCATGGTTACATGGCCATTGCCATTGTTTCTGTAGTTACTCTGGTTAGCTGTCATGTCCGTAATTATATTGACACCTGGCTTTGTTCTTTTTTCTTCTTTGCATTTTTTTTTCCTCTCTCTGCTTAATAGTTTGGTTCCGCAGAATGTGTTAAAAGGTCCTCTGGCTTTCTTGGGACTTAGCAGTTCTTCTGAGATCAGAGCATGAAGGCGGATGCATAAGAGGGGAGTGATATGCTGTAGAGGAGTGCACAGAATGTCTGCTGCCCATAGATCAGATCGAGGGGAGGTGAATAGGAGCAGCTATGCAGCAGGATGCTGTCTGGATCCACCACAAGTGCCCCCTCTCCCTTCCATGGAAGGTTTATTCTGAACTCCTCTCCCTTTAGGCAGGAGATGTCAAACTAATCTCTCTGGAGCTTCTTGGAAGTCGATATCTGTACCAATGATATGGCTGCAGGAGAGGGCAGCCCCCCCAGGAGAGAGGGGTTGGTGTGTGCCAAGGTCCTGGCATATAGTCCTGAGGGGGCCTTAGGTTCTGTTTTCCCTTATGAAGGCTTGTTCAAGTTCAAGTTTATTAATCGGCAACATTGCCATTACAAATAAATAAGTAAATAAATAGAAGAAAAACAATTAAATAGTGAAAATATTCTACAAACAGGATGACATAAAAACTTATTACACATTAAAATACTATCGGCTTATTTCATAAAAGCAGCTATGATCTTGTAATAATCAAGATGACAAAATTATTTAAAACTTATAGAATACACAGCAAGAAATTTAACCTTTGCAGTAGTGGCTCCAAGGTTAATTGGTGCCTTATTATTCAGAAAGATAGTTTATAAGAACAGGTAATGTTCATTGGATTGCACCAGATGGCACTTTTGCTGACATTCATTGATTGATCATGAGTGAGCATCTTGCAGTTTTGGTTAGAACTTGTTAATATTATATCTATGATTGTTCTCTGTGCTCAATCCTTTTAATGATCAGTTTGGATTTATCCAGTCAAATGAAGCCTTCTCTGGTCAATTATTTTAAGGAAAGAGACCACGGAGCTTAGAATTACGGGGTCTGCATTTGTAAATAGATACAGTATATCGGTAATTGCATTGGCTGGTAGGATTGTGATTTTAATATATTGCCCAGCCAAATGGACCTGTGTTTCTCATAAAGGGGGCATAAGATCACTAGGTGCATTAGGTTATCTTCTCCCAAGCCACACTTACACCTGTATTCCTTATTCTTTTCCCCTAGATACAGTCCAATTTTTTTGTTACTATCAAATACCTCAAAGCGGAACCTAGTAAAAAAGGTCCTTTCCCAAGGGAAATGTAAGATATGGAGGCATCTTTCTAACTTGTGTTCTCTTTTGTTTTTTGAAATACATGGACATGCTTTGGATAATCGGCAGGCCTCTAAGTCTTTTTGGACAAAATTGTATTTAATTTTGTTGTTTATTATTGGTTTTGGTGTACTCAATGGGAAGCCTTAGACAATCCGTGACTATGTGTAAAAGCCCACATGGTTTGATGAGTTCTTCTAGGACCATCATACTCAGGAAAGTATTGTTGGAATGTGGGTAAAGAATTGCCTCTTCCAAACACGTTCATGGTAATCTGTCAGGGGGCATTCTGAATATCTTGATCCAGTAATTTATCTGTCTCTGCACACAAGCACACTCTAAGGATAACTCTCCAATTTCAGTCCTGACCAAAGCAGAAGGGGCACTGTTCAGTAAACCCAGTATCTTTTTGTAAAATTTGTTTAATCCAGAATCTGTGGATCCTTTTAGTTCATGTCCCCATAATTCAGCCCCATAAAGTATTTGGCTTTTAATTTTGGCTCTTGCCACTCTTAGTATTCCATCTACAGATCGCACCCCATATTTATATGAGAATGTTGATATGATTGGAAAAAATCCTTACTTTTAATGCTTTTTAGGTGGGTATTCCATGATCCAGTTTGGCTTACCATAAGCTCTAGATAGCAGTTTTTTACCACCTGAATCTTGGAGAAATTCATGTAATAGTTATACCCTCTCTTGTTACCCTCAAACACTAAAACCTTAGTTTTGTCACGGTTGACCATCAAATCAGCATTTTTACATTCGAGCTGGAATTTCCCTATGCTTCTGCACATGCCCAGATGACTAAGTGATAAAAGTACAACATCATCTGCATAAGCCAGGTAAGGGACCATTCTTGTCCCTATTTTTGGTAGGTGGAAGTCCGGGTTGTACAGGTCTTTTAGGACAGTGCCAAAATAAAGATTAAACAATAGTGGGGCCAATGTGCAGCCTTGTTTGACCCCTATATTGTTTGTGAACCAAGTGCTTAATTCCCCTGAGTTACCATGCCTCATACTGGTGTAGTTGTCTTGATGAATGAGTCTGATCATCTCCAGTAGGGATGGATCAAGCCCCAGTTCACCAAGTCTGTCCCAGAGTAAAGGTCTGTTAACCCGGTCAAAAGCGGATTTGAGATCTATAAAGGTACAATATATTTTTTGGTTTTTGATAATCCTGTATTTATGAATCAGTTGAGTTAAAACATAAACTTGATCTGTTGTAGAGCAGTTTCTACGAAATCCTGCCTAGGCTTCATCTATAATATTGTTTGATTCAGCCTATCTCATCAATCTATTATTTAGGATTTTAGTGAAGACCTTTCCTAAGGAATCCAATAGGCTAATGGGTCTGTAGCAGCTCAAGTCCTTTTTGTCACCATTCTTAAAGATTAGTACAACAATATTTAGTTTCCAGCTTTTGGGAATATCCCCTGATCTCCAGATGTAATTAAATAATTTGAGTAGGAAAGGAATCCAGAATAGTTTGGTTCTAACTATTACATCTAGTGGTACCCCATCTGGCCCTGGTACTTTTCTTTTGTTAAGTTAATTTAGAGCCCCCTCTAGCTCTGATTGTGTAATTTCAGCATCTATGCTTTGTTTCCTACCTTCGTATTTGGATTCTATTATCCCAGTAAAGTAGTCAGGGTCTTCCCTGCAGAACAGTAGCTTATAATGCTTTATCCATATATCTGGTTCAATGTGTGCATTAATCCAGGAGTGATAACCCATTCCAGAACTTATAATGTCCCAGAAGGTTTTATTGTCCCTGTTGAGAATCACAATGCAAAATTCCTTCCATAATTGTTTAGTGTATTCCTGCTTCTTTCTATTTAGAGTCTCCCTATAGTCTTTCCTGGCTTTGATCATTAATTTGTTGTTATTCTTACTTGGAAACTGTTTTATGACTCTAAACTTTTTGTTCAATTGTTTCCTTGCAACCTGACAGTCTTTATTGTACCATTTTTCACCCTTTGGTTCTTTTATAATTGCCTCTTTTGTTATTATGGTGGCTGTCATATTTATAAGGGAATTAAATTCATGGATTAGAGAAGGGTCCGTAGGTTGGTCTGCCAATGTTGCTAATCTTGACAAAATCCCTCTGCTGTCTAGGTGATCCATGAAATTTTCACTCATTATTAAATTCCACTCAATACCCCTTCTCTTAGACATCACTCTGGGGGCCTTGATTCCTTTGTCAGTAAAGAAGTCCCCTTGCCCAATTTCTAATTCCAAAGCCTTATGTTTGCTTTCTGCTCTAGGGACTAATTTTAAATGCACACTCCTAGTGAATAGATTAATATTAACCCACATATAATCAATTAGAGAAGAGCCATTTGCTCCTGCAAATGAGTATTCTCCTTCAGGGTCAGTGTTGGACTGGCCATTTAGAAGCAGTATATTGTTCCTGCGCATTGTTCTCTGTAGCATTACTCCTCTTTTGTTGGTAATTAGGTCTCTGGAGTTTCTTCTTGTATTCAGAGATGGGTGCTGGAGGGACATCAGTGCCTCTGACAGGTCCTCCCAGCAACCTTGTAATTTGCCCATCCTTGCATTAAAAGCTCCAAAAATCCCTACATTTGCAGTTGGGTGATCTGTTTGTATACTAATAATTAATTTTTCTACTGAGCCTAGGAAATTGGTATCTCCATAATGGCTTCCTGATGGGTGATCATAGACATTTATCATGAACCATGTTTGTTTCAATGATTTCCCTATTATTTTTACTGCTAAGATAATAGAGCAGTGAGTTATAATTTCTTCTGTTATAATATTGCTATTCAGCTTTATAAATATGACCAATCCTCCAATTCCCCTCCCATAGTATTTTTCATTTGGTAGCTTTTTTACAGTAAGCCTTATAGCCACTTATGGGAAGATTTCCCAAGGCCCAGGTTTCCTACATGCTAATAATATGAAATTGGTTCAGGTAGTTACATATGTCTGGATCACCTATTTTTGCACTCAGCCCTGAGGAATTCCAGGATAATATTTTAAATGTATTCTTGTCCAGAGTTATTGCTTTGGCTGAGCCATTTTCAATAATATTATCTCCAATGGTGATCCTAATCCTAGTTTGAGTCCGAGGTTTCCCCTTCCCCACACTGTCCGACTTGGACAGTCATTGGTGTGGGGTAACAAACAGCTCAAATTTATTTGATGTCTCTATTAGGTATTCCCAATCCTTGGGAGCTGTATAGACACTATCAGTGTTTGTCTGAGCATATACATACTCATTTTCTACAACAAAGTGTATTCCGAGTTTATCCAATGTGCTCTGCTTCTTCAATAGCTCCTTGATTATGAAGGATTCATTGACATGGAATATTACTTGCCCATCAGTCTCCAGCCTTATTGCTTTCCCTATATTGTGAGTGCTAATATTGATATCCAAACAGATATTGAGAAAGTCAATCAGTTTGCCTCTTAAACTGGTTCTGAGATCTTTTGTTGATAATTTCATTCCAAAGGCTGAAATGACTATGTCCTGTTTGCTAAGCTTTGGGCAAGTTTGATTATTGTAATATTATGGGAAGAGGTCCATTAGAGTGATGACTTCACCCACCTTGACACCCATACCCTCTAAATTTACTATTGCTTTAAGTGCAATTGCTCTTAGTATGTAAAACTGATCAGTTACCACCAGAACCAGTTCATTCCCCGGTATCAGTCTTATAACACTGATTGAGTTTTTCAAAATACAGCATCCCTTTAATATGGAGGACAGTAGAGCAGTTACAGAATCTGCTAGTTTTCTTTGTGATTCATTGGGCATACAGGATACCCCGAATAGGGGTAGAGCAAAGTCAGAGCCCATAGCTTTTTGTAGAAAAAGATCTAAATCAGCACTGTGGCCAGAATTATTCTTACTGGTTTTTGGGCTGTCACTTTTTTCAGGTCCTATTATCACCTTGGAATTAGTGCTGACACTTCCCTTTTTTAGATTATTTACCTCTGGAGGTTCTGGATTTTCAGTTTTTTTTAATCAGATTCTCTGTATTTGCATCTTCCTTTGGTTTTTGTTTGTCTGTATTGTTTGAGTTTTTGATCTTATTTTCTTTTGATTTTTTTGTCCTTGATGGTGTTTTTGCTTCTTTTTCTCTGTTTTGTTGTGCTGTATCTTGATTTCCTTTTGGGATCAGTGTTAATAAAAATATTGCTCTCAACAGGTGATACCTCATTAATTAGTTTGTTTGTGGACTTTTTAGTTCTATCCTTTTTTCCAGTGAGAGAGTACGGGGTATCCTGGGCCATATCCGTTCTGCTGTCTATTTTCTTTTCGGCGGGGGGGATACTAGTCTCCCTGAGGCTCTTATGCTTGCTATCTGATGCTTCCTGTATTTCTCCCTTGCACCACAAATGTGCGTGTTTGAGGGCAAGGTCCCTGTAGGTGCTGCTGTCTCTTGAGTTCAGCTGCTGGGAGCATGATGCACTCAGAGGTACTATTGCAAGTACTGTAGTAATCTGTTCCAAAGGTGTCCTCTGGTGCTTTTGCGTCATATTCTGAAGATTTTATTGAGTGGTTTGATTTGCTCAACTCGAAGTTGGTCTGTAAATTGCAAGGATTGTTTGTGTGATTTCCGTTGTTTCCTAGGTGGCTATATTGGGTGTCCGATTCTTTGTTCATAGTATCAGTTCTATATTCTTTGTTTGATAATGTGTTTTCAATTAGTTCCAATTTTAACTTATTCTCCAGGTACACTCCTTTAATAAATGAAACATTTTGTTTACACTGTACTAGCTTTTTGAACAGCACGATATTGGCTTTAATGATGTCCCTTAATGCTGTTAAGACTTCTCTTGAGATTCCCTCAATATCTCTGCATAATGAGTCTTCCTGACCCTCAGGGCTTATTGTCCATGAATGTGAACTGTAGTTTCTAAGAGGAGTTCCCTGGGAAGCATTCAGTGGTGTCTGGAGATTGGGCTTCATGGAGCCCTCTATTGGGTAACTGAGATTATTACAGGGGCTGTTGTCCTAATTTAGATTTAGATTGGGGTGACTTTTTTTGTTACAGCTTAAGTTATCTCCTAGAGGCTTTGATCTTAGCAAAATGTTAGCTTTTTGGAAAGGTAATGTGGCATCAGTTCCATAGTTTTCTCTGATGGCTTCCTCTGTTAATAGGGATTCTCTTAGGGATTGGACCTCTAGATCCAGTGCTGATAGGTTGTGAAATATTTGGGAGAAATCTATCTTTGCATCCCTACTATCCTCTGCCTCAAATCCTTTAAATCCATGTAAGTTACTATTGTTGGTATTATTGATTTTTATTTCCATTTGGGCTTGTAGGGAAGCCAAGTCTTGTCTCGGTATACCTTGTCTAAGCGGGATAGGGCTAAAAAATGTTCTGATGTCCCCATTTGGGGAGGTCAGTTTAGGTGTAGAAACCAACTGCAAAGCTTCATTACCAGTTACCATTTTGTCTACTAGGCGTCTATCAATCTTTTTCAAGCAACGCCCCTTTTTGTTCATTGTGTTTTTATTTTTACCCAGTTGTTTCATAGCCAGGATTTTTAAAGAGAAGGGTGCTTTATGCTTTCCTCCTCCTCCTCCCAATCTGGACTTTAGTTTGCTCGGGTCCATATCATATGCACAAGAGGTGGATGAGTTCTTGCTACAGGTTGTAGCTGGCATTTCTGATAAATAAGTGACACAGTGGAAAGAGTGATTCTGAGAGGAATAGAACCACAGATACACAAAAAGCTGCCTGTATAATAATACAGCACTTTAACAGTCCAACAATCTACACATTTTGATTTATCTTGAATTGCAGGTATCTATATTTTCTCAACAGATGACGAGCAGTGTTCACATATATATGTATATGAGCCAACATGCAGCAGCATGGAATAGCATATAACACATAAGTGGAGCTGGGAAGTCAGCCTAAGTCTGCAAATGCATCAATTCTCAGTTTAACAAGTATAATACAATGCAATATGTACAATGCAATACGATACGTACTATATGTTAACAGCAAGGATTCCAGTTATCAGTTGAATACTGGGTTTTTGTTTAACTGTTTAGTGCTAGTTGTATCTATGCCTTCCTCTGTTCCTTAGCAGAGAGGGGGTTTTGTTTTAACACTTACTTGTCCAATCAAAAGTAGATGCTGAAAATCCTAGAAATCCAATCACCATTTAGAAGTAAAATTTGGACTGAAAGTGTAGTTCCTTTTTTATGATCTGCTTAATAGCAATTTTAGTGCAATATATATATATATATATATATATATATATGCCAAAAAT
Source organism: Neoceratodus forsteri (assembly GCA_016271365.2). Classification (NCBI taxonomy): domain Eukaryota; kingdom Metazoa; phylum Chordata; order Ceratodontiformes; family Ceratodontidae; genus Neoceratodus; species Neoceratodus forsteri. The sequence continues at coordinate 1,274,243,468 of CM057453.1, forward strand.
AATTTGTGATGTCAAATTTAGATGAGCCCAACTTGGCTAGAAAGCATTACAGACACAAGTACAGCACAGCTTGCGTTTTTTGCATTTTACATTTTTTAACAGTTACTGCCAGAAGGGAGAGCGAGACAAGCGTATAGTCTGAAAAAAAAAAGAAGAAGAAGAATTGCTATTCCTATTGCTATACCAGCTGTACACTTTTGGTAATTTGGTAATATATGCTAATGAGTGCTAGAAGAATTAGATTATTTTAACTCCCATTTACTGTCAGGTAACGCTAGCTCCAGCTCTCTTCCCTTCCTGATCTGCTCAGATCAAACCATGTGAGTTTGCGAGCAGTATATCAGTTTTTGAATGAAGGTAAAACACAAGCATAGAGTTAGAAGAACAAGGCAATTAAATATTAAATGTACAATCAAAACAAGGGATTATTATTAAAAAGAAAAACAACTGAACCGGCAATCCAAGCAGGTAGCAGGTAACTGGATAGTCGCTGATTTTGCTGTTTTAATCCTTTGAGTAACTCCTAGTTTCCTTTAAAGATATATTAGGAGTACTTTGGAGTAGGAAACTGAAGCTATACTGAAATGCAGGAAAACAGAGGCACAAAACAGAGAGCATTAAAAGTTCTAAAAAATTCTAAAAAAGGTTCTGAAAAGCCCAAGGCTGAATGAGTGTGCAACTTGCAGTAAGATCAAGGATCTAATTAAAAAGCATTTAGTAAAGTAGCGAATTTAGCAGGAATTAAAAGGGGTTAGTGAGAGTCCATAGTCCAGAACCACATCCTTAAAGATAGATAGGCAGTTAAATACTTTCCTGAATAATAGGACTCGCAATTGTCACAGCCGTGTATCAGCTCAAGCAGCACAGAGCCCATCCGAAAGGCACTCAGTCAGGAGAGAACAGTTCAATGATAACCACGTCACACAGTTTATCTGGGACTGTGGGGAGCTTTCCCTTAGGTGTTTTCCTCAGCTCCCCAACCCTCCGCAGGGCGGCTCGCCCACCGCAGTACCGGGGCTCCCTGGCCACCACTGGGACTCCTCACCAGTTTGCTGCAATGGAAGGAAGCAAAAAGAAGGGAAAACACTGGAGCCAGATAGCACAAGATGGACTGGAAAGAACAGAGTTTTTAAAACAGATGAGGCAACGGTGGCATACCTTTACTAAAAGATAAAACGCTTCTCTCTGCTCCTGCTTTATAAGGCTCCTCCACAGCCTCCTAGCATGCAGCCATCTTGATTCCACAATTGCTTGTTATATAAATGGATAAATATGACAAAGTGTATGTTTGGCAATAACTAATAACTGTTGGAATGCTATTGTCAAGTTTAAGGTTACAATACTTTCAGGTTAAAACCTCATACAGAGGAGGTTCTTGGAGCCAATGGATAAGCCAGACAGATATTCCAGTAAGATTTTAAAGTCCCCCCCTCCAGCAACAATTACTTACAGGTGGGTGGACACACCTCTTCTGTAAATGGTGACAGCTGGTCCAAAGATAGGGCAAGGGGTTAGGTCAGAATTCTAATATGTAAGCGAGAGGCAGTATCACGGACCCAAATACATAGATGCTGTACACAGCTAACAAGAAACACAGGGGAGAGGGTAGGATCTGCCAACTCACAAATAAGGCCTCATCAGACCTCGGGGGCATTCTGTGCATCTGCCAGACCCTACTCTATCTGTCCTCACCCAAAGCTTAAATGGACATAACCCTTGTAACTTGGAATGTCCGGGCCCTCAACTCCTTCATCAAGCAAAAAAAAGTATTGACAAGACTGGGAAAGGTGAGGCCTCAAGTGGCAGTCTTACAGGAAACTAAACTTTCCACACAAGAGGCAAAAAAACTCAAACAAGGTTGAGTAGGTTGGAAAGCACGTAGCGAGGCCAGAGCCAAAAAGAGGGGGTATCCATATTAATACATAAAGAACTAGAGGCAAAGATGTTTAAATCTAATGCTGAAAAACAAGGCAGATGGCTCCTATTAGAAGTATCCTTCTCTAACAAATAAATAATATTGGCGAACATATACACCCCCAAAGAGGAAAACCCGGATTTCTTTCATAACCTCAACCAGGCACTAGTCAACTTTAACACTGGGAACTGCCCCATAATTTAGTGTGGGGATTTTAATCTGGTTCCAGACCCTACAATAGAGCATAATCAAAGCAATATTGGTGCCCACCCAAGAGCCACCATAGCAACACAAAGACTTATGGCAGAGCATAGCCTGATAGATGCTTGGAGGACTAGCAATCCAGGACCTTTGGAACTATACATGCTTCTCTGCAGTGTATGGTACCTCAAGCTGAATAGATTTATGGTTGATATTCTATGGGCTATATGAGCTCATGTCCTCCACTACGATTCATCTGATAGTTTTATCGGATCATGCTTCCATGGAGATATCTCTTCGATGGGCAGCAGAAAGATGAGAGAAATCTTTGTGGCATTTAGATACCCTGTTACTGGAGGACCCAGACTACTTACAATGGCTTAAGATGGTGGTGCAGGACTATTGGCAGGACAATGACACTGGGCATGTTTCAGATACCACCCTATGGGAGGCATTCAAAGCCACATGTAGGGGTAAAATAATAGGTTACACTGCTGCTAGATGAAAAAAAGGGAGGCAGATCAAAAGAAACTAGAAGAAGAACTGAGGGCATTAGAGTCCAAATACAAAACCTGCTTCAACCAACCTCCACATCCTGAGATCCTGGTGAAACTCAACAGTACCCGCAAGTAGCTCAATCAGCACCTCACTAGGAGAGCCAAACTGGCTATACACAGACTAAAACATACATATTGGGAAGGGGGAGAGAAGTCAAGCAAGCTATTGGCATATTGCTTAAAATTGCAACAAGCTGCTAGGAATATAGTGGGCCTCAAAGATCAAGGGGGAACACTGCACATTGACACAAACAGCAATTAATAGCTTAATGACAAAGTTTTATGAGTAGCTATATGCATCCCCCTCCCCATCTTCCCAGGATGCAATAACAACATTTTTATCAATCACTGCCCATCCCGTCACTAAGTCCCCAGACAACAAAAGAGCTGGAGATCCCTATCACCACACAGGAAATCCATAAAGCAATAATGGCAATAAATCCCCAAAAATCCCTGGGAGGAGATGAATATCCTGCAGATTTTTATCAAGCAATAGGAGAAAGTATAGAACCCTATCTACTGCAGACATTTCAGGATGCATTTGAAAAAGGCAAACTCCCCTCATCCATGCAAGAAGCAGTAATCACAGTTCTGCCAAGAAAAGGTAAGGATCTGAAAGTCCCTGAGAGCTACAGGCCAATCTCCCTCATCAATGCCAATGCGAAAATACTTGCAAAAATTCTGGCCACACGATTGGAAGGCGCCCTACCAGGCCTGATTCATGGATCTCAGGTAGGGTTTGTAAAAGATCAACATAGTTCGGACCATCTCTGTACACTGACTTCCCTCATTCATCATGCTCAGGGAAGATCCTCACTGGTGGCAGGCTTAGCAGTGGACTTTGAGAAGGCCTTCGACTCGGTGGCTTTATCTCATGACCGTGCTGACAAGGATGGGGATAGGGGACAATTTCTGTGGGTGGATCAAACTCCTGTACACGTCCCCTAAAGCCTCAGTTCTCACTAATGGGATGAAATCCCCCCTGTTTGATCTCTTAAAGGGGACAAGACAAGGCTGCCCCTTATCCCCATTGCTATTCATATTGGCCATATAACCTTTAGCAATTGCTATCAGGGAAACGATAGCCCTTCCAGGTATCCAGATAGGCACAGAGAGCTTAAAGACTCTTTTATACACGGATGACTTGCTTATTCTCATGACAGATGCCCATCAAGCGATACAACAGGTGCTTCCCATTCTGTCAAAATGTTCCCATATTTCAGGCCTTCAGATTAATCAATATAAAACGGAGGTTCTCTCCCTTAATAAGGCATGCCGAGCTGCACCATTTCAGAGGCTAGGCTTCAAGTGGTCCCCAGAAGAAATCACTTATCCGTGCATTAAGCTACATAGAGAGCTCAATAAAGTAATCCAACTTAAGTTGAGTAAACTTATAGAAGTTCACCAGGTAGGATTTAGATAGATGGAAAACCCTGAGCTTAACTTTGTCAGGGAAAATAGATTCATTGAAACTCATAGTAGCCCCCAAATTCCTGCATATGCTGGTCCACCTTCCAATCCAGGTACTACCTAACTGGTTTCATAAGATAGATGCACTAATGGGCCATTTTTTATGGGAAGGTAAACCACCACGGTACAGCAAGCAAAAGCTAAGGCAACACTGGAGCGGGGGGGGCTGGGGACTTCCAGGGTATCAAAATTAATACAAAGCTTTTATTATGGCTCAGACTACCAGATGGTTCTCACCTCCACAAACGTTGACTCCTCTGTGGCTTAGGTTGGAACATGCTGTAGTGCACCCTACACCATTAGCAGTCCTGCTGTACTCCACAAAGGCTTGTTCTACACCCTTACCACCCCCAATGATGCTGTCCATGGTATCCTGGAAAGGGGTACACAAGAACCTTGCTGTCACACCTACTCCTTGGGTCTCAACACCTCTATGGCATAACCCCACTCTGAAAATAGTAAAGGATACAATCTCCTGGCCCTTATGGCAAGATGAAAGAATCCATATTGTTAAAGACCTACTTTTTCCGGTATCTCTCTCTCTCTCTCTTTTGATAGACACCTTCGAGGCCCTTATAGAAAGATACAGGATCCCTCCAAACCACTTTTGGAGGTATCTACAAATAAGAGATGCAGTGCTACAGCTAGGGAGAAGTAGCCCACAGTACATTGGATATAAGGCCGAGGATCCCCCTGGGATCAGGAGGGCTAAGCTGACCAGTGGGAAGGCTAGTAAGATATAGGAGTCTCTCAGAGACAGCATACCAGACCCTACTTTAAGGGCCAAAATACAATGGGAAAAGGAAATGGCCACCAGTATCTCTGATATCCAATGGTCTCATTGCTGGTACAGAATACACCAAGCCTGTAGGAACAGCAGGTCCCGGCTTATTATGAACAAAACACTATTGTGCTGGTACTGTACCCCTGAGAAACAACATTGATTTGGCCTTCTACCCACAGATACATGCTGGAGATGTAGCCAGCCAAGGGGTAACTTATTCCATATTCTGTTCTCTATCTTTCTCAATGACCTGCCTGTTGCCTGCCCACATACTGCTATCCATATGTACGCAGACGACACGGTACTGTTTGTCTCTGGCCCATCCCCAAATGCCGTGACAGCCTGTCTACAGAAGGACTTTGACTCCATCCAACGCTGGTTCCTCTTGAATCAACTTTTCCTAAACTCAAAAAAAACAGTCTCCCTCACCTTCTGCTCTCGGGCCAAACTAACCCGCCTTCCTGCCCCCCACATTCTACACTCTGGATAGCTCCCCACTAGAGGCATGCACTTCATATAGATATCTCGGTGTCTGGTTAGATCAGCACCTTGACTTTTCTGTGCATATAGATGCCTTGCAAAAAAAATTGCATCCCATGCTGGGAGCTCTCTACCGGAACAAAAACTGCATCCCTCTAAACCAGACTTGAAATAGTCCAAAAAATGATCCTCCCGATTATTGATTATGGTGCTGTTGTCTACGGTGCTGCCCCCCAAACTTTCTTATCTAGGCTTGATCCCCTCTTCAACTCCTTTTGCCGGATCTCCTTGGACTGTCCTCCAAATACTCATCACTGCGACCTCTACCAGTCCTTGGACCTCCCCTCTCTACATAACCAGCGATTGCTACACTGTGCCAGAACCACTGTCAAGTTCTGGTCACAGACACTCCCATCCTACCTGTTGTCCTCCCTAACTGCCCTCCCCCCACCGGCCTATGCTCTCAGGAACTTAGACTCTCGGCTCCTGCATATCCCGTACAGATCCACCCGGTCTGGCCAGGCTGCCTTCAGCTTCAGGTTGCCCAAAATATGGAACTCCCTGACAGCCAATATTAGACACGCCACAATTACTACACACCAGAAAGCCCTTCTTAAAACACACTTCTCTTCCAATTGCTCCTGTATCCACTATTGAATTACTCACAGCCTAACTACCAGCTGTTAACACCAGTCTGGTTTTCTCCATTTTCGGTATGTTGTGATGCTGTCAGCACCAAATATTTATTGAAATGATATTGAAAATGTACCTTCAAATCGTATTATGACTGTCTCATCTATTGTTTTGTACCACACATATTTATGTACGTTTTCTCCTCTGTATTTACTGTACCATTTGTAACCCGGGTGCATCTGGAATTGAGCGGTACTCTGCTCAGTATGCCTTCCTGGTTAATCTCTTAAATAAATAAATAAATAAATAAAATATTCTGTGGAAGTGCCCTAGTATACAGCCATTTTGGCAGAAAGTCATTAAACTGTGCCATGATGTCCAGGGGCCGGTTCCATTGATAGATGCTCCCCTCCTACTACTAGGATGCTTTCCTGCTGGAACTCCTAAATCAGACCCTTCAGCACAATGGGTGACAGCAGTAGGAGCAGCTGCAAAAAGATTAGTATTACAAAGATGGAGATCTTCCCAGGTCTCGACAGTCCCAGAATTTATATTGGCACTAGGGCAACTGGCATCCTTTATAGAGAATGTCCCATTATGCCAATGCTACCCTGACAAAGTATAAGAGATGCTTACGACCTTTCCTAGATTCAACTGTGTGTCATAATATACAGGATGGTGCATCTCAGACTGTACAAGCACCTTAAGGAGGGCTACTGCCCAGATACTGCTGGTAGCTGAGATCTACACAGACTGTGTACACTCTGAATCAAGGCATTTGGTATAGTTCTGGATATGTCAATATGGATATGATATTCAAAGTCTTTATTTATTTATCCAGGTGAACACCATTGAGCAAGCTCATTTACAAGGTAGACCTGTGTCACACAAGGTCAAAGAACAATACATTTATGTACAGACAATAAATAGACATAGTTATACATTAAAAAAATGATACACACAGAGCAAGAGCAAATAGGTCCAGGTAATGGGTTTTACAAGGTTGGGAAAGAATATAATAGTGAGTGGTATGAGCAAGGGAAAATAAAACATTCTCACTATCAGCACAGCTAAGCATAAGTCAAGACATAGGATTCAAGCTTAAAGGGGGGTGATGGCAGGAAGCTGACATGGGAGAGGTGGGATACAGAATAGCAGCTGCTCTAGGAGGAGTGCTAGGACAACGGGGCTGGGGACAACACATGGTATAAGGGTTAGAAGGGTAACTGAGTAATAGCAGTGAATTTGAGGAATATAACCTGAGACAACCAGGGGTCAGAGTTAGGCAGGAATGCAGAGGGCAGGTAAGCAGTAGACAACAATATTACTTTGTTGGAGATGGGTTTTGTACATAAGAATTGGAGAAGTGACCTGGAAAACCTTGATCTTGAGCAGGCTTGGGAAAAAAATTAAAGTCAAGATAGATCACTGTATAAATACATGGGTCCCTGACAGAGTCAAATATAATAATAATAATAAACAAAGAATAACTTTGTGGTGGTCTAAGGAAACAAAGCATACTATAAAAAAAAAACATAGAGCATATAGCAAATACAACAAAACTCAAAAGGATACTGACTGGAACAAATTTAAGGGACTTGCCAAAAGGACTAAAAATCTTATAAGTACAGCAAAATGAAAATTAGAAATAAACCTTGCAAATGGTGTTAAAGATAATAAGAAAAAGTTTTACAACTATATAGGCTCCCTCAAAGGAAACCAGAGAGGAATAGGTCCGTTAAACTCAAATGAAAAAATCATTACCAATGAAAAAGAATTTGCTGAAGAACTTAATCAGTATTTTGGGAATATATTCAGTTCTAAAGAAAAATTAACTATTGAAATGTAAAAGACAAAGAACCTCTGTGTGCAAACACTGAGGCGAGGGTTACCCCAAAGGGCATTTGGCTGGGAAGCCAAGTTTCAAGAAAATACAAAATCACACATGCCCACACAATGCAAAGCATCATGGGCTACATATGCAAATCACCACAGAACGTTTTGCTGGTTCAACTTTAAGCAGAATTGCATGGTGCCGAAAGGCCTCTCACACAATTTGCAAAGGGTGCTAACAGATGACATAGACACGTGTTTCGTCCTACCAGGACTCATCAGTATGCCTCGTCTGTTTAACACCCAAGTGGAATGAACCAGCTACCCTAAGACAGTCTGTCTGGGTTATGTTGTGGTGAACCCATTAAAATAAAAGACTATTTAAAAGACAAAGAACCTCTGTGCGCAAACACTAAGGCAAGGGTTACCCCAAAGGGCATTTGGCTGGGAAGCCAAGTTTCAAGAAAATACAAAATCACACGTATTGAAATGCAACCTATTGTTGACTCTCCTATACTTTTCTCCAAACAGGATACACTGGATGCTATTAGCTTAATTAAAGATAATACATCTCCAGGCCCGATTGTATTCACCCAAAATTCTTAAATGTACTTTCAAAAGAACTATCAGGCCCCCTCACTCTTTTATTTAACATCTCAGTGAAGGAAGGTAATGTGCTGCAAACCTGGAGAGAGGCCAATATTACTCCCATTCATAAGGGCAGTAACAGAAAATTGACAGACAACTATAGGTCTATCAGTCTAACCTCCCTTATTAGTAACATTGTTGGAAGACTAATACAAAACAAAATTACTAATCATATTAGGAATAAAGGTTGCACAGACTTCTCCCAACATAGATTTACACCTGGCAAGTCATGCCTAACTAATCTTATTAATTTCTTTGAACCGGTCAGCGATGCCCTTGACAAAGGAATGCCAATGGACACAGTATTCCTGGATTTTTAAAAGGTGTTTGACACCGTATCACATAAAACTTTGATTAACCAATTGGTAAACATAAACCTGGACATTACACTAATTAAATGGATTTCATCCTGGTTACATAATAGACAACAGAAAGTGATCATTAGAGAACATGAGTCTGACTGGAGTCCAGTCACTAGCGGAGTGCCCCAAGGATCAGTCCTTGGACCACTTCTTTTCAATATACTAATCTGTAGTATGCAAGCGTCTGATGAGGTCTGGATTAATAAATTTGCAAACGATTTAAATTGGGCTGTGTAGTAAACAACACCCAGTCTGTAGAAATTCTGCAAGACAACTTAAATAAATTGTGCGCTTGGGCAGTACATAACAAAATGAAGTTTAATGTAGCCAAGTGTCAGGTCATGCACATGGGGAAAAATAACATTAAGTCTACCTACTTAATGAATAATATAAAGTTGATGGTTACAACTGAAGAAAAGGATCTGGGCATTACAATATCTGACAATTTAAAATTCAATACACATACCAACAAAACAGTTAATAAATGTCACGTCATCTTAGGAAACATTCTGAAACATATCAAAAGCAGAAATCCCAAGGTTATTCTGTCATTATATACTAGTCTTGTGTGACCACATCTGGATTATTGTGCTCCATTTTGTGCCCCGACATCAATTATATGCCAAAGTATGACAGAAAGGGTACAGCGTAAAGTAGCTAAAAGGATTCAAAATATGTTTGTTTGTTTATTTGAATCTAGGATTACAAATACCTTTGAGCCAAGGCTCTTTTACAAAGGTTCCACGTCAATAGTACAGGCAATCATCAACAGGCAGGTTACAGAGTGACAGACCAAGAACATATTAATGTTAACACAGTACATGGTATAAGACAGTAACATTTGGTTGACAAAAATACAACAAAGAGATGCAATACCCAGGAAACAATAGGAAGGATAGGGCATAAGGGAAAAAGGGCTGGGACTGGGGGTGGATTTAGCATGGAGGGGCAGGGTGATGCAGCCAAGGGGCCTTGTCAGGACAGACACAGCACAAGTGCTTGAGTGGTTGTAGTGGAGAGGTAAATGCTAGAAGAGCGGGCAAAAAACAGACACCTGTGGGGTCAGAAACAGAGAAGGGGACAGAGATGATTAAGTGGTGCAAACACAGGTGTTTGTGCCAGTTAGGGAGAGGCGGAGCTCTGTTTTGAATGCTTCAAGCGATCCAGTGGAGGAGGTGTCACTAGAGAGTTCGTTCAGCCAGCTTGGGGCCCTGTAAGCAAATGACCGTTGCCCTTGGGACATGCGGCAGTGGGGGGATTTGAAGGATAGGGGGCTTAGGGCTCCTGGTGATGCGGTTATTGATTTTGAGATTTAGGAGGGTGCTGACTCCTAGTGGGGTTTCTCCACATAATGATTTTCTTGACTGTTATGCAAGTTTGGTATTTGATTCAGTTGTTCAGTTGCAGCCACCCTGATTTGGAATAGAGGTCACAAGTGTGGGTGAGGCGGTATAGACCAGTGACCAGTTGACAGGCTTTATTAAGGGAGGTCAAAACACGCTTGAGGGAGGAGGTTATGGCAGATCCATAGATGATGAGACTGTAGTCAATGATACTGATAATGGAGCTCTGGACAGCGATGGACAGTTCTTCAGGGGTTAAGTGTTTCATATGACGGAAAAGGAGGCCCATCCTGGAATTGGCAGCTTTTGCCACATTGTTGGTATGTGGGACTTAGGAGAGACATATGTCTAACAAAGATTATGGGACCAGACTCAAATCACTTCAGTTATTTTCACTGGAATATAGAGTCCTAAGGGATGACCTGATTTACACCTTCAACGCCCTTCAAAATGAATATATGATAAACACAATAGGTCTGGAAAGACATTGAACAAATAACAATGCAAGATCCCATGGTTTTAAGTTTAAAACCTTTCTATGTAAAACTACTACGCGTACCCAATTTTTTACTCAGAGGGTGCCCCCATATGGAACACACTCCCTGCAGACATTGTAAAAAGTGAAAATGTGGAACAATTCAAAAAAAGACTAGACTTCTATATGGGTGACAGGAAATATACTTTCCACCGCTGAAATGCCGGTGGCAAGTTCCTAATGGGCTAATGCCTTTTGAATGTGTATCCATCTATGAATCTATGAATCTATGAAGTAAGAAACTGGTGTAACAACTAGGCAATAAAATATAATCAAGCATTTATATCTTAAGAACCTGGTGGATGCCGTGCAAGACAGATATCTAGTCTACACACTATTATACCTAAATGAAATGAACAACAAACATTGACAAACTGTATGGAATGTACAATATGTATAGGGCATACGATCAGTGCATGATCATAACAAACGGAGGTATCTACAGTACCTCACAGTACTGTATATCTATCATATCCTGTTTTTTACATTTGTATGCTGAAAGAAAAATCTTAATAAAACGTTAAACCACTAAGAAGTGGGCAGTGAACAACAGGAGAGGGTATTCAGTCTATTGCAGATGACATAGTGTTTGCAGTGTCAAGGGGAATAATCAAACCACAAAAACACCTCTTGTTGGACATTGGTATTAAATCCATGACAGGCAGTAAGAAAGTTTTAATTAGAAAATGGCAAGAATAAATTCTCACACCTGATTGGCTGAGACAGGCTCCAAGCTGGGCATTTATTTTTCAATAGATGCCCGGCTAAAAATAAGAGCCAGTCCACCTGCCACTTCACAAGGTACCCTTATACCCTGCTGCCCAGCCCACTTTCTCATTGGCTGAAGACACCTGAAATAATTTAAAATCCCTGCCATGTTTTTCTCTCGCTTAGCAAGAGACTACTGTCCCCTCCATACACTATCCCTCAGTAGCAGGCAGCAGTAACTAGATAAAAAAAAGAAATTCGTAACTTTGTGATCAGAAAAGTGTAAACAGTTTTCTTGTAAACTGCACCACTCTCTTGACCGCTGCTATCTCGATGGCAGCTCACTAGAAAGACAACAAAGTCCACCGATCGGGCTTCATCCTTCACGCGCAAAGCAGGAAACCAGTAATTTCAAACCACACTCTTTTCTTTCCAAAAATGAGTAAATGTACCTTGCAAGTTTCCCTCACACCAAATACAGGGGAATGTGCCGACTATAAAAGACTATGAAAGAGGGGAGAGAGCAAATGAAGCAGGAGTGCTCCTCTTATTTTACTGATATGGACTGCTCTCTCCCTCTCCCCAGTTAAATTTCTTCTATTCCTCTACTCGGATTGGTGGCTGAAATATTCAAGAAGCTGCTCGGCTGCCAGTGTCCTGCTAGTTCGGTTCCAGATATCGCAATGGTTCTGAAAGACAAATGGGCATACGTGGCAATTATGCATGCTTGCACATACGGCTCTTGCACTGAACAGGAACCAAACCTGCATGGCTAGTAGCACGACTTTGGTACCGGCTGCTTTCGGGGGTGGACAAACGTTTCTCCTGACTGATCTGCTGCTTGCAGGAGCAAGACTCCTGGATTGGAAAAATGACACAAACTTCTGGTAATGTTTTTAAAAAGAACTGGGCTTGTCCTGCTTAATATACAGTTTTTTTTTTCCTTCAGTCTGCGACTGGGTGTGTTGGGGGGGTCAACTCCATCAGAAGGGCTCTCTAGACAGGATGGAGGAGCAACAGGACCTGGAACAGCCTATGCACTACTTTCTCAATAAAGTGTTTTGTAATACTTATAGACATTTCTTGACACTAAATTACTGTCTTATTTTATAACTTCCCAAATATTTACTTAGATGGCCAATTTCTAAGTGCAATAATACCCTTCAGGATGGGTATTTTTGGGAAATACCGGACCTTCCAGGGGCTATAAGGCCCTCCACCTGTGGCGTCGGGCCTCATTACGCCCCTGGGCAGTCTGGTATTTCCCAATAATGCCCACCCTGTTGGGTATTATTGCTTATTTATTTTGAACAGGTTTGGTCACTGTGTCAGCTACCATGTTGTGGAGGAACTCAAAACTGCAGTTGCAACCAATATAATGGAGAAGAATATGGCTACACCAGATGGATTGCTCACACAGCCAGGTTTAGCCATTGCTTTGGCTTTCAACAATTATGATGAGATGACAGAGACACTTGATGGTCATGAGACTTTGCATGACACTGTGGGTATAGCATACCAAAACATATCATCCAGTATTGAGAAGACAGCTGTACCCAAAGAAAGGTCTAAAGAAGCTATGACAAGAACCCACATGGATGACCAAGAGCCAGCAAGAAATGAAACACACACAATAGAAATAAACACAGATAAGCAAAGATCAGAAGTTGATGCCCTCAACCAGACAGGACCATCTTTAACATCAAAGAGCAAATGACGCAGAACATCAAAGACAAAGGCTGAAGATTTTGATGACGACTATTTGCCAAGTGTACTTGTCCCAGAAGAGCTGTGTCTGGAGAGCAGGAACTGCAGTCGGCAGTCCAGGAGGACTTTTTGGCAGCTTTGGGAAGGGAGGACCACAGTCGGCTGTCCAGGAAGATCCAGTGTAGCATTGGCTGCAGTAGCAGTTCCTGGAGGCCACATCAGAGGACTGTGGGTGAGCTGGAGACTGCGTTTGAAGAAGGCTAACCAATCAGAGCAAAAGGTGCCATTTTTTTAACTGGGGTTGGGCTATTTAAGAAGCGTAGCCCAGCCTCCAGGTAACTTGTCCCAGAGGAGCTGTGTCTAATTGGCATCCCACCCATGCACCCAGGCCTGACCTCTATTAAATGGTCTGGGGGGGAGGAGCCTAGGAGGAGGAGGACAACCAAGGATTGGGGGACTGAGTTTGAGTGACTACTAGAAACATAGAAACATAGAATTTGATGGCAGATAAGGACCGCTTGGCCCACCCTGTCTGCCCATTTCCCTACCTACTGGATAAGCTGCAGATCCTAGTTAACCAGCAGCCTACTTCTTTCTACCCCCACCCCCCAGAATTGCCTTATGACTATCCCATGCATGCTTGAATTCCATCACTGATTTTGACTCCACAACCTCCTCCGGAAGGCCATTCCATGCATCCACAACCCTCTCTGTGAAAAAATACTTCCTTAAATTACCTCTGCCGCCTCCTCTATCTTCAAATTGTGCCCTCTTGTTCTTGCACATATTCTTTTTGAAAGATGCTACCTCTTGACTTTGTTGATTCCCTTGACAGTACTTGAAAGTTTCTATCATGTCCCCCTCTCCCTCCTTTTCCTCGAGGCTATACATATTAAGCTCCTAAGTCTCTCTTCATATGTCCTCCGTGCAGACCCTGCACCATTTTAGTTGCCCTCCTCTGGACAGCTTCCATCCTGTCTATGTTCTTTATGGAGATTGGGTCTCCCAGAACTGCACACAGTACTCAGATGGGGTCTCACCAGCTGTCTGTACAGAGGGATAATAACTTCCTGTTTTCTACTGGTGATGCCTCTCCCTATGCATCCCAGTATCCCCCCAGCCCTCCTTGCTGCCCTCTCACATTGCTTGCCCACCTTTAGGTCATCTGATATGACTACCCCCAGGTCCCTTTCCATTTTTGTTGTTGTTAGTATCTCACCCCTCATTGTGTACTCTTTCCCTGGGTTTTTGTTTCCCAGGTGCATTACCTTGCACTTCTTAGCATTGAATCTAAGCTGCCATACATTTGACCATTCCTCTAACCTTGCCAAGTCCCTTCTCATCCTTTCCACCCCACCCTGTGCATCAACTCTGTTGCAGATCTTAGTGTCATCTGCAAAGAGACATATTTTCCTTCCAGTCCTTCTGCAATGTAGCTATAATGACATTGAAGAGGACTGTCCTAAAATCGAACCCCTGCGTACCCCGCTAGTAACCCTCCTTCTTCTGAGTGGACTCCATTTACTATTACTCTCTGTGTCCTATTCTCCAGCCAATTCTTACCCAGGCTGTCATCTTGGGACCCACTCCCAGGCTGGCTAACTTATATATTAATCTTTTGTGTGGACTGTGTCAAATGCCTTGCTAAAGTCTAGGTAGGCCATGTCCACAGCCCCTCCTGATCTACTACTTTGGTCACCCAGTCAAAGAAATCTATCAGATTCGTCTGGCATGACCTTCCGGCTAGTGAATCCATGCTGCCTGGGTCTTGTGCCCTCTGGCCTCTAGATACTCGACAATTCTTTCCTTTAGAAGTGATTCCATCATTTTCCTATCACTGAGGTTAAACTAACAGGTCTATAGTTTCCTGCTTCTGCCTTGCTCCACTTTTGTGAAGGGGAATCACATCTGCCCTCCTCCAGTCCCTCGGATACCACCCCATCCTCCCATGATTTGTTAAAGAGGGTAGTCAGTGGTGTCACTAGTTCTACCCTTAGTTCTTTAGAATTCTGGGATGAATCCCATCAGGCCCCATTGCTTTGTCCACCTTCAGTTTTAAAAGTTCTTTTCAGAACCCTTTCTTCTGTAAATGGGTGGTATCAACTTCTGTATCCAGAGTGTTACTACTGTTTGTTTTATGTACCTCCCTCTTCCTTTGTAAATACTGAGCAAAATATTTGTTTAGTATTCTGCTCTTTCACATTCTCCCTCTGCCCACCCTCCCTCCTTTATTAAGCCTCACTATCCCTCCTTGGTCTTCCTTTGCTCCCTGATGTACCTATAAAAGGTTTTATTCCCTTCTTAACTGAGTTGGCTATCTTTTCTCAGTTTGGGCCTTTGCTGTTCTGACTGCCTTCCCAGCCTCCTTTTGCTTTAACTGATACAGTTCTCTGTCCTGCTCCTGCTGCATTCCTTGTACTTCCTGAATGCTTTCTTTTCTCTTGAACCTTCACTGCACTTCCTTTGAGAACCATAGTGGTTTCTTACATCGTCTTGTTTTGTTTATTTGCTTCACACAAAGGCTACCTCTGTGATGGCAGTTTTATTATTCCCATTGTTCTTCCACCCCTCCTTCCCGCCCATTTGCTAGTGCATCCTTAGGCACTCACCCATTTTGGCAAAGTCAGCCCTCCTAAAGTCCAGTACTTTTGTCTTTGTATGGCTTGACTCTATTGCTGTGTTTATTGTGAACCATACTGTTCGATGGTCGCTAGTTCCCAGATGGCTACCCACTTCTACATCTGTGATCCTCTCTCCATCTCCATTTGAGAGTATCAAGTCTAATATTGCTCCCTCTCGAGTGGGCTCCAGTACTAGTTGTCTAAGGCATGCCCCCTGTAGGGCATCTAGAATAACTGCACTCTTCTACTAGATCTGTGTCTTGGGAATTTTGGTGGTGATTGGCATGGGGGGGATCGATTTTTACTGGCTGGGGCTACAACTTGGGAGGCATTTCTAATTTCTTCTTTTTCTGATTAGGATCTGGGTTTCAGGCAGCCCAAGTGCAGCAGAGCAATCATCCTGATCAGAAGCTAAATAATGGGCATTAAGTCTGAATTGATGTAGTACTGCTCTACAGTGTGCTGCCAGGTCCTGGGGAGGAGCTTAACTTTGTGAGCTGAGAGATTCTTAAATATTTACCTAGTCTAGACTGTTTAAATTTGTTAGTAGATAACTTGTCTAAGAGTTAGACCTGTTAGCTATAAGTTGATACTTTGACAAGTGCGGATTTTAGTGTGGTGGTGTAGCTGCTGGAGTGGTTAGGGGACTGCGGGGTTTGATCTCACACCACCACCAGTATGGTCTCTTGGAGGGGGGTGAGGGATAGTACACCAGGAGGAGGAGAATGGGTAATGGGGATAGACCCAGCATGCATAGTGATAGGTAGGGTGCCAGTCCACTACCATGACAGATATCTTTGGGAGGGTTGTAGGGTGCATGGGCTGTGGTGTGACAATCATACTAAATTGGACCTAGAGAGAGAAAGAGAGAGAGAGGGTGCCCACTCTGTAGACAGTTATTGCTGATCAGGGGAGAGGTGAACTGGTTAAGGAAGATGTTGGGGGAGTTGATGACAAAGGAAAAAGGCAGGGGCAATGGGGGCAGGTGGGAGGGGCAGAGGTGAGGCTGGGTCAGGGTTCAGAACCTGGGGGGGCTACAATTCTAAAATCAGGTGGGCACTTAGAGAACAAGGGTGCTTGGCAAGGGAGGCCGGTGCCAGAGAAAAAACTTATGGGGTAAATGGTCCAGTTCGAAGGAGTGAGGAGGGGGTCAGTTCAGGAGAGACCACTATGGAGCAACCTAGAAAAGCAGGCAGAGGGAAAGGTGAGCAAAAAGAGGATACGGTAGGGGGGTAGACAAAGGGCATGAGCAAAAAGATGAACAAAAACAGGGCAGAGAAGAGGGGGTGGACATGGGGCATCTCAGAGGGGCGGTCGGGGGAAATTCAGGCAGGAGATGGTAGCTGGCTTAGAGTGTTACAATAAATTTGAACTACTGGGCACCACAGAAAGAGAGGAAGGGGAGATGGAAGTGGGAGGTATGAAACTGAGGGTAGAGGGACGAAACTGGAAACCCAGAGGGGGGTAGGAACCGTAATCGAGAAGCAGAAGAAGGGAAGGCCAGAGAAAGATGGTGGGGAGGACTAAGGACACAGGAGACAGGAAATGGGAAGATAAGGAGGAGGGGGTGGGGAGCCCCTCAAGGAAGAAGGACAGTACCAGAGACGGGGCCCCAAAACAAGGGGACCTCCAGGAGGCCTCTGGAGGTAGATGTAAGAGTGGAGAGGATGACCTAGTGGAGGTTGGAGGAATGACCAGGACCAGCAGGACAGGCACAGACAAGGGAGGGTTACAGAGGACACCCAACTGGGGGGGCTGAGACAAGGGGGAACACAAAGAGTGGCAGGAAGAGGAGGGTGACTAAGGGATCTCTCATTAGGAGGTGGGAGGACTCCCAAGGGAAGGAGTTCTTGGACCAATATGGGGTGGTAGGGGGGTCAGAAACACAAACACAAAAAGGAGGAAAGCATAAGGAGGAAGGGGTCATTAAGGTTCTGCTGCTAGGGGATTCCATGTTAAGGGGGATACACTGGGAGGGACAGGAGGAGGGACACCCCGCCAGGTTAAGGTTGTGGGTATCTCTGGGCTGATGGTGCACAGGGCAAAGTTCCTGTTGTATGAGCTAGCTAGGGATTGTGGAGGGAAAACAGATTTTCTGGTGCATTCAGGGACCAATGACATAGAAGGAAATAGCATACTGGAAATCCAAGCTAGGTTCCAAGAACTGGACAGAGTATGTCGGGATAACGGATGCTCAGCTTCCTTCTCAGAAATTTTGCCAGTACCAAGGGCCTCTAGGGAGAATAAAACAGAGATAGTGGAGGTGAATGGCTGGCTTAGAAAGTTGGGTAAAGAAAGGGGAATGGGGGTATTAGGAGGCTGGGGGGTGAAGATAAGGGATTGTATGCCAGGGACAGAGTTCATCTGAGCCTGATGGGGAAGGAGGTCCTTAAGCAGGGTTGACAGACTATATTCAAGCAAATTGAGTTTAAACTTGTGAGGGGGAGGGCTGAGGGGGCAAACTGGAGGCTCTACCTTCTGTTGTGGGGCTAGCCTTCAGCCCCAAGGGGGGCAGGCCACAGACCAGGGAGAGCGATACAGCAGGGGTAAATGGAGGCTGATGTATATGGTCACTTGGGGGCGGTAAGGCTAAGGTGGTAGGGACAAGGGTTGGAGGGTGGTACTAGTAAATGCCAGGAGCTTGGGAAATAAGGGTTGGAGTTCTAGGCCATGTTGTGAGCAGGAGGATGGAGGTGGAAGGCAGTAACAGAAACTTGGGCCAACACAAACCACAACTTGGACGTAAAGTAAGGGAGTACACTATGCTAAGGAAGGATAGAAAGGAGGGTAGAGGGGGAGGAGTGGCTATGTTTGTTAGGGATAGCATAGAAATTACCAGGGGAGGAGGCTGAGGGAACGTGGAGACCTTATAGGTCACCCTACGAACCCCTGTAGGAGGAAAGATCAAATTGGGAGTTGTATACAGGCCCCGAGGGATGGAGGATGTTCTGAGGAGTGTCTGCTGGAAAGCATTATAGCCCAGTGTGGACCAAAGGGGAAAGGAGTAATGTTGATGGGGGACCTTAATATGCCAGCCACTAACTGGGAAACCATGACTTCTAAGGTGGCCAAGGAGCAGAGACTGTTGGATGGCTTTCAGGACGTGTTCTTCACTCAGCATGGGCTGGAGCCTATGAGGGATGGGTATGTCCTGGATGTGGTTCTGGCAGATAGGGAGCTGGTGAGGGAGCTGACAGTGGAGGATCCCCTAGCAGGGAGTGACCACGACACTGTCTGGTTTCAAATAAATCTCGGGAGGTAGGGGATTGTTCTAGAACTTGGGTGGTGGATTTCAGGGGGGTGGATTTTGGGGGTATGGGGAGAATACTCAAGGATCATCTGAAGAGGATCACATCTGGGAGGAGTGTCGAAGGGAGATGGGAGGTTATAAAACAGGGACTTCAGGAGGCAGTTAGGATCTGTGCGAAGGTGAAGTGTAAGGGGGCAAAGTCACGGAAACCGTGCTGGTGGTCCAGGGAGGTTCAGGAGACAGTCAGGGAAAAGAAGGCTGCCTACAGGGAGTATAAAAGAACGACAGGGGAAAGAGAAAAGGAAGCTTACCGTATTGCAGTCAGACACATCATCCAGATGGTGGGGGGGGTCCAAGTCCAGTATGGAGCAGCGTCCGGCACTGGGAATACGGGGAGGGGAAAAGGGGTTCCTTAGGTACATCGGGGAGTGAAGAAAAACAAAGGGCCAGTTCGGCAGGCTGAGAGCAGAAGGGGGGTGGATGGAGGAGGCAAGGGACCAGGTGGAGGTCCTAAATGAGTACTTCACCTCTGTGTTCACCAGGGAGAGGTATGAAAATTTTACAAAGCAGGATCGGTCAGAGTTGGTAGGGTCAAGAGGCAGGAATGGTTGTGCAGCAAAGGAGGAAAGTTTGGGTAGGAGGGGCCCCCCTAGAGGTTTCACAGTGGGATAACTCAGCCAGTAGGTGGGGAAGGACAGAAGATGAAATCCCCACTGAAATGGTGTGGATTGCCCTTAAGGCTCTTAAAAAGGATAAATCTCCAGGGCCAGATGGCATACATCCAAGAGTCCTATGTGAATTGGCAGATGTACTAGCTACACCCCTGGTGAAACTTTACAACAGGTCACTTGAGACAGGGATAGTGCCTAGAGATTGGAGAGAGGTGCATGTGGTGCCAATCCACAAAGAGGGGTTGAGGGAAGTGATGAGTAACTATAGGCCTGTCAGCCTGACGTTGGTGGTAGGCAAAATAATGGAGAGTATGCTGAAGGAACAATTGGGGGAGTTCTTGGAGGAGGCAGGATGTCAGGACAGTCGCCAACATAGGTTTGTGCCTGGCAGTTCGTGTCAAACTAACCTTGTGGAGTTCTATGAATGGGTAACATTGGAACTGGACAGGGGAAAGCATGTGGATGTACTATTCTTGGACTTCAGCAAGGCATTTGACTTGGTCCCACATGAAATCCTACTGGAGAAACTGAGGGGGATGGGAGTAGGCCCCTTGATGATCAGATGGGTAAGAAACTGGCTGACTGAGTGCACCCAGAGAGCAGTGGTCAGTGGGGAGATCCCAACACCTAGGGGGTGAATAGTGGGGTACCAAAAGGTTCAGTCCTGGGGCCAATCTTGTTTAATGCATACATCTCAGATATCAGGGATGGTATAGGATGTGAGATGAGTCTCTTCCCTGATGACTCCAAGCTGGGGTCAGTGGTCGAGGGGGAGGAGGGGAAGGTGGCTCTGCAAGGGGACCTGGAGACCCTGGAAAGGTGGGCTCGCACCTGGAAATTAAATTTTAACCCCTCCAAGTACAATGTGTTACATCTGGGATGGGGAAACCCCAAACATGAGTACACACTGGGAGGTGAGGAGTTGGTGGCCATGGCAGGGGAAAAGACCTAGGGGTGCTGGTGGATACAAGTATAAATAACTGAGCAGTGCAGGAAGGCAGCAGTCAATGCACATAGGATGTTGGACTGCATCACAAGAGGGATCACCTCAAGGTGTAGGGAAGTGATTCTGCCACTGTACAATGGCCTGGTTACACCACACCTTGAGTAGTGCATGCAGTTCTGGTGGCCGCACCTAAGGAGGGACATACAGCTCCTGGAAAGGATACAAAGGAAGGCAACCAAGATGATACAGGGACTGGGGGATTTGACATATGAGGAGAGACTGGAGGAGCTCAGCCTGTTCTCATTGGAGGACCGAAGGGACCGAGGGGATATGATTGAGGTCTTCAAGTATCTTAGGGGAGTAAATAGGGTAGACAGGGAGGGAATCTTTAGATTAAAGGAGGAGAGTATCACTAGAGGGCATAGTTTGAAGTTGGAAGGAGGAAGGATGGGGGGGAAGGAGGAGGTACTTCACTGAGAGGGTTGTGGAACCCTGGAATGCACTGCCTGGGGAGCTGGTGCTGGCTTCTATGGTGGAGGGTTTCAAGAGAGGGTGGGACAGGTACATAATGAGAAAGAAGTGGGGAGGGCCCAGCCCAGGGTGGTTGGGATGGTAAATAGGAGAAACAGAAAGGCAATAGTAGGGGAAGGCCTCAGTACACAATTAGGATCCTGAGGCAAGAGCAGACCTGACAGACCATAAGGCCTATTTTGCTAGCAAATAGTATGTTAATGAAGCAGATATTGCAGCCAATAGCACGACAGGAACAAGACACTGTACCCAGGCGCATTCATACGAACATACAAATGTGCCAGCAGAAACAGACCACCCGGTCTATCTAAGTCTGCTCGAGCTGCAGCTAGCACCCCTAGTTTGCAGCTGCCCCATGCCCTCCCATTTGTCATCCCACTGCCACCCTCCACCTCCCCCACCCTCACTCTCCCCTGTTCCCTGTCCCATGCCCCTTTGAAACTGTTCACAGATTTACATGATACCACTCATTCTGGTAGGGTGTTCCATTTTGCTACCACCCTTTCTGTGAAATAGTGTCTCCTCATTTCCTTCCTAAATCTTCCCCCCTCTATTCTTAATGCATGTCCCTGGTGACCCTCCCCCTCCTTAACTTAAAGACCCCATCTGCCCATCCTTATTGATTCCCCTCAGATACTTGAATGTCCATGCCCTTTTGAAACTTCTCAGAGGAAAAGAGCTCTAGATATCTGTGAGAAAGACATTTGACCATATACATCTGGAAAACCAAAAATAAGACAGTATCAATATAAGGTGACAGAAAGCTCTGAACCAAAAAACCTCATGCAAGCTAAGAGAAGGGACATTGCCTGGATGATATCTTGTGCAAGTGTAGATGCTACTCCAATATGGCATGGATGGAATGCCCTTGTTTCTGTAGATGACCTGCCACAGCAGATCATATCATACATGGACCCTATAGAAAAGCCTTCTACGAGACTAGATGTAGTGCAAGACACCATGAATACTGCTATCAAGGTTATGGATGAAAGATAGGAGGACTATATGCCTATCACTTATGACTTGGCCATAGTAAAACCTGTGTTACAAATTCAGTCCACAAAGCCTTCAGAATATGACAGACTTTTCATATGTTTTAGACCATTCTGTATACAATTAGTATATTTCAAAGGTCTTGGATACCTCCTGAATGGTTCTGGTGGAGACCACATTCTTGTTGAAAGTGGTATATTGGCATTGGGATCCCAGAATGGACTTCTTGAAGGAACATTTTTCAATCAGGCAAAGAAGTTTCACCCGATGCTATCAGCGGCATTCAGAATTAAACATTTGCAGTGCTTTATACAATATAAAGGTTTGTCAGACTTTCCAATCTCAAAGCATCTGCAGCAGCTACTTAATGGCCCATCACCTTCCTCAATGGTGGACCTAGAGAATACAGCTGAGTTCAAGACATTCATGGAAGCACATGAAATGTTCTCAGATTCCACACACTGTGGTGAGCATGGCGCAACTGCCCAATTTTGGCTGCAGTACTGCAGTCTGATAGAATTGTACCAACTCTTCTGCCGTTCCATCAGGACAAATGACTTGCCTCTCTTTGTATATAGCTTGGAGAAGATTATATCTCTTTACTTCACAATTGGGCACCACAACTATGCCAAGTATATGACCCTGTACCAAATGAATTTTCTAAACATGGATGAGACACCCTGGACTAAGGAAAAAAATTGAGAATGGAGCATTAACCATTGCAAGATCAAAGAGAGGGTTTAGCAGAAATGATGTAGACTTGATCTTGGAACAGACAATTAATGCAAATGCTGCATCAAGACTAACCAGGATTTCTTCTTTGACACAGAACATCAATGCAAGGAGCAGGAGGTGGAACATTCTGCTGTCAGTTCGAAGTAAAATTGTTGGAAGTCTTATGGAAAAAGTTGGTCTTGTCAGCCATGAAGAAGCATGCCAAGAGCTGAAGAGTTTTAAAGTTAAATGAGATTCAAAGGATCTAAACAAGCTGTTGAACACAATAGACTACTCCATGAATCCATTCCGAGATGCATTTGAGGACAGTAATCTTTATTTATTAGGTAGTGGAAAAGCAGTATCACAAGAGGTAGCAAAGTGTTACAGGTTACTGAGATAGGTACTCGGATGTATCATGTGTTTAGAGATAAATGCATTACCACAGGCGGTAGGTTCGAGGAACCCATCAAAAGATACAAGTTGAAGAACTTTGCACTTGATGCAATGAAGGTGAAGATTAAGAACAAGGACAAGAAAATAGAGTTGAAAGGAACTTGAGGCCTCTTTGGATGCTTGCTATATCTATCTGTGACTTCAACAGTTGAAGTTATGATGGTGTTTGCTTAGCCACTAACGCCTGTACCCCTCACCTTCGGAAGTGTTAATGGATCAACGAACACAACAATAAAGTCAACACTGCTGAAGAAACTTGAGACCAGAGTCTAAAGTAGCCACCCCGATGCTGTAAATGCCACTGTAGTTGATGCCATGTCCTTCATCAGAAGTATTACAAACCTGCCATCAACATTCCATGGTGTGGCAAAAACCATCCTGTCGCTTGTTTGCTGTACTTCCGCAAATGGAGTCCACCTTGTCAGTGACTGTTACGAGTCACCATCGATCAAAGGTCTTGAAAAATTGGAGAGGAAAGCATAGCATTGCTCCACTTTCTTATCTCATAACTGGTCCTGACCAAAGCTGACCAAGAGACTTTGCTGGATCACTGTCTTCATCTTCATTTAAGATAGCACTCCTAGGTTTTCTAGCTACAGCATGGTATTCTGATGTGTACTGTTCTAGGTGATAAAAATCTCATGTATGCAGTAGGAGAAACTGGTTACTCATATAAAGTGGAAGTTGGACATATGTTCAGACTAGAGTGCAAGGCCCTCAAAAGCAAACTCATAGAAGCAGATATCATGCAGTGCAACACGTATGCTACATTTGCAGCCAAAATGAGAGTGAAGATGTGCGTTTAGTGGTCAGGGCAGATGATACTGATATTCTGATCATTCTGCTGTATCATGCAAGTCTAAACGATAATCTCAAACTGCACATGGACATTGGCCATTCAGGGAATAATTCAAGAAGATTCCTAGATGTATCCCGCTTGTCAGCAGAGTTAGGCAGACCTGTGTGTGCAGCTCTACCAGGTCTCCATGCACTGACAGGATGTGACTATTCAACAGCGTTCAAAGGCAAGGGGAAGGTGTGATCCCTAACAATTATGGAAAAGAACACAGAGTACACACAGGCTTTTGGAAAACTGGGATGTCCACACTTGTCTAAAGAAACTGAGGATACAATTGAGAGCTTTGTGTGTATCTTGTATGGACAGAAAGAAAAGAGTGTCAACATAGCGCGCTACAGTATGTTCAACATCAAGTATCGACCGAGTGACAAAGAAAGATCAAAGGTGCAGATGCAAGCTCACTGCCACCATGTAAATCAACTCTGACACAAGACATCTGCTGTGCAAATTACATTTCATTGTTATGGAAAAACACAGACAAACCAGAAATGACACTACTGAAGCCAGAGGACAATGGCTGGACCTATGAGGATGGCAAATACAAACCAGTGTGGTTCACATGTGAAGTTGTACCACCAGCCTTAAGTGAACAATTGAACGAACACGACAACAATCCAAATGAAGAAGATGACGACAGTGACTGTGATGTCAATATTGATGAGACAGATTTGCTTAATGTGTCAGATAATAAAGAGAGTGAATAAGAATACTGATTGTTGTGCTTAGGTTCATAAAACGTCATAAAAAGTTTATTGTTTCAAGTTAAATATAGAATAAAATAAATAATAACATTAACATTAAGTCTTTGATACATATGTTGCTGTTTGTTGCAATGTCTGTAGTATTTCAATAAATGCTTATAGAATTGAAATTAAAGAAGGAACTATTAATTAAAATATTCACAATTTTCACCGTCAAATTCTACGTTTCTATGGCAGTTCATTTTTTCATTGAAGAAGTGCATTTTCCAAGAAACGTTCAACTTTGAGTGAATAAGAGTTGCAAATCTGGATTCTACACACTTTTTTTACATAAGCAACAGTCATCAAACCTTTCAGACCTAGACACATAGATAAATGCACCTGGCTCCTGGACTATTTGTATTCCACACTTTCATTTGTTCAGTTTTTCCTGCGCTTGCTGTTTTTTTTTTCTACTGTTCTTTTTTTTTCCAACTTAAAGGGACACCGTCAATCTGTTTTGCATCATATTATTTCTAGTTAAAACCCCACATTTTATGATTGCTTACCTTTTTCAGAATAAATTGATGTTGTTGTTTGTTTTGTTGGTCTGTTTCATTTGTAGAACTGAAATGCATGCTAATGTGTATTTATAAATAACTTTGTTTTGTTTCAGATCCTGTAATTAATTCTTACTATTCTTACTTAATACTTCCTGAACATTAGAAACACTTCTAATGAGTGCAGTCACTCATGGTGCAATAGCCTCCTAAACTCCCACTGCATCATGAGTGGCTAGAATATGCTGGGGATGTTCCCAAGTCCAGGAAAGATGCAGTGGGAGTTGATCAAGAAATGTAAACAAGCTTGTTTTTGTGTGGTAACACCAGTATGATGGGCAGTCATTTTTCACTTTTTAAAAGAAAAAAAGAATCAGAATCAAATTACCAGCTACATCAGTAATCTTTACAGAATGCTGGCAATCATAAAATGTGTTTTTTAAACTAGGGACACTATTAAGCCTAAGGGGGTTGACAGTGTCCCTTTAAAATGAGTGGGACTGGTGAAGAGGAGACTGGGAGGACTTGGACTAGGCCAGTCACAGCATGGAGAGGGATATGCAGTCCACAGATGGGACACGCTGTTCCGTCCATCTAAAGAGGTGAGCTTTAGCACCAGGAAGTGGAACAGTCAGCACCCATCCCCCAGTCCACCCCCATCCCACAGCACAGCACAAGCAGCAGCATACAGTGGCACCACCACTACCACCAGTTGAAGCTGCTCCGCTACATCCAGTACCAGTTCTACACCTACCTCTGTGATCTCCCCTGTGGTTGTGCCTGAGCCCCTTGAGGTGGAGGAGTCACGCCTGGGAACATCAGGCTTCTCCCCCCAACAGCAGCAAAAGTCCTTTGTTCTGGCCTTTTTTGTGATTGACCCCCTCCAACAACAATGTGGTGACTGCACCTTGTGTCACACCGTTGTTTGGAGTGGGAAATGGGGCTGCCAATTGGACACAAGTGGACAGCACATCCACCTTAAGGTGAGACACCACCAAGAGAAGGAGAAGCATGTGAGGAGGAGACAGACCGAGACAGCTGAGGGGGGAGGCAATGGCACCTATAGTTCTCCTTCCATACCACAGGGTGGCCAGTGCAAGAAGCGGTGATGTGGCAGGTCATCACACTATGAATAGGTCCTGGAGGGGGATGCAGAGGGGACTGAGTGGACTAGGACATGGAGCTGCAGCTGGATTCGAGTGCTGCAGGGGTCACCTGTGAGGCGGGCCTCAGATCCTCCTTCTATATCCATCTGTACTGAAGTGATGCAGCTGCGCAGTTAGACGAGCTCTCCTGTCCTTGCCATATTTAAAAGTTCAGTCAGAGAGAGATCCACCTTTTTGACCTGGTGGATCTCCTCTTGCTGCTATCAAAGCTGTCTACACTTGGTTTCTGTTATGACTCAACGTCCTGGTTTGCCAGTTACCTCATTGGTCAAAAACAATTCGTGCAAATAGATAATTTCAAATTGGATCTCTCCCCCTCACCAGTGCTGGATTCACTCAAGGATCCATTGTCGGTCCACTGCTTTTCTCTCTGTTTATTAACAGATTGCTAAATATGACTGGTTCCTCCTTTATCATAGCGTACGTGGATGACGTGGCTCTGTACACCAGTGCCAAGGACATTATTACCATCAGTTCTAACCTAAAGACAGATTTTGATCTTCTACAATTGTGTTTGAAGCATAACATACTTCTACTGAACACCAGTATGATGTTTGCCATGCTTTTTGGCTCAGCACCCAGGTTAAAGGCCAGTTCCTCCACCCTAACTTTTCCAGGTCCTGATGGCTCTCCTCTGGAATTGGTTGACTCTTTCAAGTATCTCAGAGTAATTCTAGACACTTTGCTGGGTTTTAATCAACACATGTCAACTATATGTAAAGCAGTAAACATGAAGTTAGGGTGGCCTATAAAACCAGGGCTTCTCTTACCACTGCGGCTAGACTGGCCATTGCCCAAGAGGTTCTTCGGCCTAGCCTAACCTATGGGCTTATGACATACCTGGATGCCAGCAAAGGGGTCCTGCAAAAATGGAACACATGTTACAATTTATTTCTTTATTAAATTTTGGTGACCGGGTGAGCCCACTGGGCCCCGGAGGTCCCTTTTTCAGGGGTGACCCAGGATTTTCATAACATAAGATACATCACAATGTGGTAAATGTAGAAAATACAGTTATGATATAAGTTATACAGAGGTGTACAATAGCAACTGCTGTTTTGCCTCATCGGTACCCAGAATCACACATCACTGTATGCTGTACTCGAGCCCCAGCTTCCTATCATCAGTAAACCACTGGCTGTACTACAGTTAACATCATAAGAACTGGTACACCAGCGACCACCTTGAGGTCTGCAGAAAGGCCTCTTTTAGACATACCCAAATGTGTTATGAAAATGGGTGAACATGCTTTCGCTGCATCTGCTCCCAAACTCTGGAACTCCCTGCCAACATCTGTTAGGCACTCCCAGTCACACCAGGCTTTTATGAAGGAGCTTCAGACCTTCCTCATGGGCTCTGACAAATGCACATGTAACTGCACTCTAGCACTCTTTCTTAACATTTCCCACAAATCTTAATGCACTTATCTATGACTGTCATATGAAGTGCTTTCTGCTGCATTGATGTATGTTACTCAGGTTAGTTCCATTGTGCTGGATGTTATGCACTGCTGCAACAACTGTAATGGCACTCAAGTTTTGGCTAACCTTTGTATTGATGTTTTGTACTGTTGCGTCAATTGTAGCCCACCAGGTTGTCCTTTTGACTTTCACTCTGTGGAACACTTATTTGATACCAGTTAGGCATGGTAGGCAAGGCTACAGGCAGGAGCTGTCAGCCTGGAGCTCTGGTATTTTTCTCATGGGTTCTGTAGCTTACGCATTTGTTCTCATCACTAGTTGCACTCTTCTCTGTAGTTTACTGCAAAACATAACCACTGGAGTCACATTTTCTTTTTATAACGCCTTATTAACTGAGTGTTCCTGCTTCCAGCATTGCTTTGTGTCTGCCCCTAGTTTGCAGCACTTCTAAAAGCTACATCCTGTACCTCACGTGATACTGAAGCTGCTACCACTGTGAATACTAAATGAGATCAGTTTAAAGGAGTAGTATAGTCAGAATTTGCAAAAACATATGTTGTGCCAAGTGTTTTAATTTGTGCGTGTAGTCCTAGTGTGTCCTTCTCTCTGCTATTAGGAGTTTTTTTTCTAAATTGGCCTGCTAGTTTTCTGGCAGTTTTATGGCCCCTGGGGATCTCCATCTCAGCAAGATTTATTGCTCTTCTCGTTTCTACAGTGCCTCCTGTCCCATGTGACAGTGATGTATCCAGGACCACAGTTTCAGCATGCACTAGTTTAGAGTCAATTTACTACAGCAGAACTGTGATATTAAGTAACTTTCCTTATCCAGTGAGCATTAATTGCTACTTTTACAGTTTAGCAAATACTTGAGGGCTAATTGAGTGGGTTGTTTTGTAAGAAAACATCTAGAGTCATTGCTAATTCGAGCATTGATGATCTGGGGTGATTTGAGAGCTTTTTATGGCTGTGTGTAATTTGATTAAATGAAATGTTTTAAAAGCAAAACATTTACTCCTGCTGGTTATACCTGACACGCACATAGAAAATCAACATATTAAAGTAGAGCTATTTATTGGAGGCTAGAACATCAGGTTCATATCTCTAGTACCTGCTGAATCAGTGGTCAGGGACGCATCACTATCACATGGGACAGGACGCATTGTAGGAAAAGAAGAGCAACAAACCTTGTTGAGATGGAAATGCCCAGGGGCCATAAAACTACCATATAACTATCAGGCTAGTTTAGAAAAAAACTCCTAATATCAAACAAAGGGAAGGACACACCAGGACTAAACATAGAACTCAAAACACTGTGCACAACATAAGTTTTCACAAATTTTGACTGTACTACTCCAAAGACAGGACCACATCTTTCTAAGCACTACAGGTTCAGGGGTTGGCAAGATGGCATCCTCCACCACAAAGAAGAAGCCTTGTTCCAAACAAAGTCAGTTATTTTAGGGACTCTGTCCTGTTTTTGTTTCCATTTACCCCTGACCCCCAGTTCAGTAGCACATACTGTGCTCTGTTATCCTGTTATGGCTCCTTGTAAATCAAAGAATCCCCTGCCCTGTCAGGAGATTGGTGGTCTGTTCCCCCAGTCAGATTAGTTCCCCTAAAGAATGTTGCTGAGATGCACTGATACACAGGTGCAATGATTCCAAATTCATGGTGTTCGTATCTCTCCTCCCTGTGCGTCTCTGAGCCCCCTGATAACTTAACTGGTGTCCCTGAGGCTGGAGCGCACAGAAGAGGTCTGCATTGTTGACTGCAGGTTGTAGTGGTGTAGACAGTTAGTGCACCCAGGCATGGTACACAGAGTGCTGAGAAGGAATATGTTGAGCTGATGGCAGTTCTCACATTTGAGCAGACCACAGCTTGAGCATTCATGCAGTCAGCAGCACGAGTACTGGGAACTGCCAAGCAGGCAGTGACACTAACATCACATCATCCAGTCCCCACAAAGGCTGCAGTCCTGGGGTCAGAGTGAGCAGGATAACTAACAAACATTTTTGGTAGGGGCAGGGAGCTCAAGTATGCTCCACCACTTGGGGGGGTTCACGATGAACCCATGTTTTCAGCCAGTGTTTTTAGCTGACATCTACTTGAACTTTAAACAGGAGGAAATATGAAAATATGCCTGTTATTGTTAGATATGTTTTCTATCATTAAAGTTGTTAAATACACATATTAGCAACATTTTAAATCAATAAAATTTAAGTTATTAAAAAAAATATATTGTTTTGTTTAGGGAAATTGATTACACATAGGGTCTGAGATTCACAGCTATTACTGTATCCTAAAAAAAATGCCCCCATTTCAATTCCTGAGGGTACACACCAGACCCATATTTAGACAGATGCTGCAAGAAACCTGGTGCAGATGTGAATCTGTTTGTGTGTGCTTGCCACAAACCTCTGTGGAGGCGACATTCTTTTCATTTTAAGAAAAGGGAGAACTCACATGCCTCAGGCACTAACATTTCAATTTATGAAATGGCATTAAAAAATCCATAAACAGGATTGGCTGAAACACGTCACATGACCACACATTAAAATGCTTTAATGCACATCCTGTTGTATGTTATTGGTTACATAATCATGCTTGGTATGAACATTTTAACCCACTCTTGTGTTACATTACTGCTGCAGCTATATCAAAGCTACTGTGATGTTTCCTACAGGATCCCAATAATTCCCCTGTGGATTATATTCCCCAAGCAAGATAGTTGCAGTCTTTATATGATTAGAATAAACTGACCGTCATTTAAAAAAACATACTGTATCTTGAATAGTTACTATGTTTAGCACTTCACATTCTCTTGTGCACAAAGCCACAAGCCTTTCTTTTTACTGTAGCTTTTTAAGGCTGTGTGACAAAGCAGCAGACTTCTCATGGGCACTCAAGAGCAGGTCTACCAGAAGGAAGCTGGGAAGGTTGCCAAATGAATTGCAGAATACTGTTAGTGTTCCTCTGTTCCTGTGCCACCGCCTTCTCTACCCAAGGATATCACCACAGGGATTGCATGTAGTAAAGATGTGATCTTTATGGGTGGGTTGGGGTAACCAGAAGTATTGGGGGTACTGGGCTAGTGACAGTACTGCTAGCACTACAGGAAAATCAGGCACAAATAACCAGAGGTTTGTTTGTAGCACATGGCTGTTTCTGACGCATGCCTTTTTATCTACTTGACTGTTTTTTAACTTCAGTTTCAATAAAGTGCTTTGATATTGAGATATCAAAGTGCATGCTGCTGTTGGTTTTATGTTGCTTTGCTTGAAACTCTGCATTAATTATAATAAATAAAATGATCACTGGTAGTGTAGTGGTAGTCTCTCCCACCCTGCTCCCTAGTCCAAGAATGAAAGTCCCTGAGGATCAGTACAGATGGTGTCCCACTGGTCTACAAAAGACTTTTATTATTGGATCAGTGATTGTGGTGGGGGCACCCACTGGACTAACTAGCTATTTCACTATTGGATTGGGGACCAGGATAGGTGAAGGTACCAATGGACTACCAGGCACTTTTATTACTGGATCAGGGATTGGGAAGGACTCCAGGGGTATCACTGAAGCATCAGGGACTTTCACTGTTGGATTGGGCATTGGGATGGAAGGATGGTACCACTGGACTATCAGGGACTTTCACTATTAGACTGGGGATCGGGGTGGAAGGGGGGTATCACTTGACTAGCAGGGACTTTCACCATTAGATTGGGGATCAGGGTGGGGGGTACCACTGAGCTAGCAGGGACTTTCACTGTTAAACTGGGGATCAGGGTGGGAGGGTGGTACCACTAGGCTCTCAGGGACTTTCACTTAGATTGGAGATCGGGGTGGGAGGGTGGTATGACTGAACTATCAGGGACTTTCACTGTTAGATTGGGGATAAGGGTGTGATGGGGATACCACGGGACTATCAGGGACTTTCACTGTTCAATTGGGGATTGGGATGGGAGGGTGGTACCACTGGACTATCAGGGACTTTCACTTTTGGATTGGGGATAAGGTTGGGAGGGTGGTACCACTGGACTATTAGGGACTTTCACTGTTAGATTGGAGATCAGGGTGGTAGGGTGTTACCATTGGACTACCTGGGACCTTCACTATTGGATTAGGGATCGGAGTAGGAGGTTGGTACCACTGAAGTACCAGAGACTTTCACTACTGGATTAGGATCAGGAAGGGGGGGGTACCATTGGAGTAACAGGGACTTTTACTATTGTATAGGGGATCGATGGAGGGGTATAATTGGACTGCCATGGACTTTTACTATTGGGTCAGGGATCAGGACAGAAAGAGGTATCACTGTACTACCAGGGACTTTCCCTATTGGATCGGGGTGGGTGGAGGGTACCACTGAACAAGCAGATAGTTTTTACACAATGTAACAGGCATTAGGGTGGAAGGAGGTACCACTGGACCATCAGAGAGTTCTTATAAAACACAGCGAGGATCAGGATGGGGGAGGGGCAATAGGCTGCCAGGAATTTCTTTTTATACACAATGGAGATCAGGATGGGAGCCACTATAATGGCAGATATATTTTTAAGGCTTCTTGGCATATGCCAGCAGAGTTTTTGTGTGTGTAGGTCTAAAGGAAGGCAGTCCAGAAAAAGTGTCCAGTGAATTGTGAACTACGGTGGCAGACATCACCATTTTCAAAGATTTTGCACCATGGCACTGGGCATCGTACTTGAGGTGTCTTTTTTTTAT
Organism: Neoceratodus forsteri; assembly: GCA_016271365.2. NCBI lineage: Eukaryota > Metazoa > Chordata > Ceratodontiformes > Ceratodontidae > Neoceratodus > Neoceratodus forsteri. Next base: position 1,274,276,228 of record CM057453.1, read on the forward strand.
TTTTTTCATTTTGTTCCAATATCTGAATTTTTCAGGCACAGAAGTGCTTGCAGTGGCCTGCAAATGTTGCTATTAAGCATTTATAATGCACATGCATCACTCTGGAACATGATATGGGGATAGCAATGTAGAGAGCACCAAGTAAAAGGTGATCTAGGTCAAGAAACACTCTAACGCATATTTTGTAACAGTGCATTAATCTATGAGGTGGGGAGTAGGCCATTTGAAACACTCTGTAACATTCCCAACGGAATACCCTGGGTGGAAGGAGGGGGGTCCTTTGCAAACATTCCGTGCCATTCCCGACCAAATACTAATCATTCAGCAGGCCAGGGGATATAGCTTTGACTGAAGAGAGGTGTATACCTCTCAACCTTTTCTCACTGAAATGAAGGACACAGTCACTCAAAATGAGGTACAATGAGGGTTATCAGCCTATATAATAAGGAACACTTCCTCATCTCACTTAGAAGTGGGAGCCCATAGAAACACTCCATGACATTCCCAGTGGAATATGAGGGAGGGAGCTAAGGAGAGGGGGGGCCTTCGAAACACTCTGAGCCATTCCCAGCTGAGAAGAGAGGGCCCTTCAAAACAGTCTGTTGTATTCCCAGCTGAATTCTTAATGAATTAACATGCCAGGGGATGTAGCCTTCACTGAGTAGAGGGGGCCCTTGGAAACACTCTATCACATTTCCATCTGAATACAGTATGACAGACCCAGCAAGTGCCACATCATTGTCTGTTGAAATAAAAATGGGACAGGTGGCATGTCATTGACTGCTGGAATAAAAACAAGACAGGTGGCATGTCATTGCCTGCTGGAATAAAAATGAGACGGGGCATGTCATTGCCTGCTGGAATAAAAACAAGACAGGTGGCATGTCATTGCCTGCTGGAATAAAAACAAGACAGGTGGCATGTCATTGCCTGCTGGAATGAAAACAAGACAGGTGGCAAGTCATTGCCTGTTGGAACTAAAATGAGATAGGTGGAATGTCACTGCCTGCTGGAATAAAAATGAGACAGGGGGCATGTCATTGCCTGCTGGAATAAAAACAAGACAGGTGGCATGTCATTGCCTGCTGGAATAAAAACAAGACAGGTGGCATGTCATTGCCTACTGGAATAAAAATGAGACAGGTGGCATGTCATTGCCTGCTGGAATAAAAATGAGGCAGGTGGCATGTCATTGCCTGCTAGAATAAAAATGAGACAGGTGGCATGTCATTGCCTGCTGGAATAAAAATGAGACAGGTGGCATGTGATTGCCTTGTGGAATGAAAACGAGACAGGTGGCATGTCATTGCCTGCTAGAATAAAAACAAGAAAGGTGGCATGTCATTGCCTTCTGGAATAAAAATGAGACAGGTGGCATGTCATTGCCTGCTGGAATAAAAATGAGTCTGGTGGCATGTCATTGCCTGTTGGAATAAAAATGAGACTGGTGGCATGTCATTGCCTGCTGGAATAAAAATGAGACAGGGGGCATGTCATTGCCTGCTGGAATAAAAATGAGACAGGTGGCATGTCATTGCCTGCTGGAATAAAAACAGGACAGGTGGCATGTCATTGCCTGCTGGTATAAAATTGAGACAGGTGGCATGTCATTGTCTGCTGGGAATAAAAACAAGACAGGTGGCATGTCATTTCCTGCTGGAATAAAAATGAGATGGGTGGCATGTCATTGCTTGCTGAAATAAACATGAGACAGGTGGCATGTCATTGCCTGCTGGTATAAGATTGAGACAGATGGCATGTTATTGCCTGTTGCAATAAAAATAAGACAGGTGGCATGTCATTCTCTGCTGGAATAAAAATGAGACTGGTGGCATGTCATTGCCTGCTGGAAGAAAAATGAGTGTGCTGCATGTGCAAGCCTGCTGCTGTACACAGCCAGCACACAGTGCCCCCACCCCACTACACACAATTTTGATGGCTTCTCCAAGGCCCACAACTCCTTCACATTATCCTTATGGTGGGTGACACAGCTGCCCACCCTCCAGGACAGGAAGTCTGAAATATAAAGTGGTCATGGCCACCGGTGCCTCCATGCCACCATCACAGATGTGGCTTTGTTGGGTTGGTCCTGCATTTTCAGGATTATCCATCCCAGATGTCCATGGAGATCCTGTGGAGACATAAAGACAGACAACATCAGTGACAATACACACACACACACACACACACACACACAGGGAAAGCATACATCAGCAACCTATGACAGGTGGGTACTGTACATAGCTCTACATGCTATCAGTCAATACCAGATCACCCCCCCCCGTGAGTCCTTGTAAGTGGAGATGGACACCCTCCACAACTTTCTGGGGTATACCCCAAGCCTTCCTACACTCCCTGCTGACACTCCACACACTTGCATAGCCATTTTGAATCAATGTACTGGATCAGACGAAGACAGCATGCTGAATATAAGAGGTCATTTTGGTAAGATGCTCTGTAAAATTCATTTTTTTATATTTTTTTTTATTTATTAGATCATCGGTTTACAGACCTTTGAGTCATAGACTAATTTACAAAGGCACCTCATCAAGAGAGCAATACATCACAGCAAACAAACAGTACAGTATATAAAGCTTAGATTAAACAAGCATTTGTCAATGCCAAATGTTGCTTGCTTGTATGTGCTGTTTAGGCATTTGGAAATGATAGTTCCATGCTTTCCTCCCAAGACATCCACTGTGTCTTTCCATTCATTAGTCAGAGAAGAGTGGGAAGGGCAAGGGCCACCGCAGCACAGCAGTTGCCAAGTGGGTGAAGAGGTGGACAATAGTCCATTCAAAGGCAAAAGAGTCCTGCAGGAGCTCACTAAATTGAAGGTGGACAAAGCGATGGAACCAGATGGCATATGCCCAAGGATATTAACAGAACTGCGAAGGGAGATAGCAGTACCTCTGGCAGCCATGTTCACTGAGTCATTCAACATGAGTGAACTGGAGGAGGGCACATGTGGTCCCTCTACACAAGTCCAGCAGCAGGGTGGAGGCAGGGACAATAGGCCATTCAGCCTCACCTCAGTAGTGGGGAAGATCATGGAGACATTGCTTAAAGGATAGTGGGGCATCTAGATGCCATCAGAGCCCAGGACCATAGACAACTTGGATTTACAGTGGGGACATCATGTCATACTAACATACTAACATGCCAGCAGAATAGGCCTAACGGTCTTTCGTGTCTGCTCGTTTGGTCAGCCCCCATCCTGGGTGCTGACCTTGCTGTCCCCCTCGCCTTCTCTGGCTTCTCCCTTCCCAGTTCTGGATATTCTTGCTGCATTGGATTTTGCTTCCAGAACCCTTCCCCTGTACCTGTCCCACCCCCCTCTTGAACCCCTCCACTGTCTCTGCCTCCACCAGCCCCCTAGGCAGTGCATTCCATGGCTCCACCACCCTCTCAGTGAAGTAGCACCTCCTCCTTTCTCCCCTGAATCTTCCCCCCTCCAGCTTCCACCATCTGGTTGATTTCTTTGACTGGGTGACAAAGGAAGTGAATCAGGGTGGGGCAGTGGACAACGCTTACCTTGATTTCAGCAAAGCCTTTGACACCATCCCATATAGAAGGCTGATAAACTAGCTGGGTAGGCTGGGCATGGCAGAAAGGGTGGTAAACTGGGTTAGAAACTGGCTAACAGACAGGAGGCAGAGAGTGGTAGTAAATGGTGTGCAGTCTAGGGACAGGGGGTGACCAGTGGGGTGCTGCAGGGATCGGTCCTGGGGCCAGCTCTGCTCAATGTCTTCATTAGTAATATTGCAGAACGTCTGAAGGGAATTTTTTCACCAAATTTTATACATAGCCATTTTAAGACCTCTACTCATGAACAGTGTCACTGCGATTTTCTTAATCTGTACCAAACATTAATTGCGCACACTGACTGTGCCATTGTGCGCTACATGCACGGAAACACATTTTGGGCAACATGTGAATAATGACAGCTGTACTGCTCATATGGAGGTGCGGTAAAATGGCAATGTTGAAAATCTGGAGTGCAAATATTAAAAATTCGCGACCTTACGAGCGTACGTAGGAACTGCACAACGCACGCTCGTGAAACAGTCATTTTTAGGAATGTTTTCACCAAATTTTCAACATTGCCATTTTAAGACCTCTGCTCATGAAAAGGGTCACTGTGATTTTCTTACTGTGTCCCATACATTGATTTCGCACACCGACTGCGCCACTGTGCGCTACATGAGTGGAAACACGTTTTGGGCGAGCTGTGAAAAATGACAGCTGTACTGCTCATAAGGAGGTGTGTAAAATGGCAATGTTGAAAATCCGGAGTAAAAATATTTAAATTTGTAAACTTAACAAGCGCAAGCGTAGGGAACTGCTCAACGCACGTCAGAAACAGTCATTTTTAGGATTCTTTCACCAAATTTTTCAGCATAGCCATTTTAAGACCTTCTGCTCATGAACAGTGTCACTGTGATTTTCTTAATGTGTCCCATACATTGATTTCACACACCGACTGCGCTATTGTGTGCTACATGGGCAGAAACACATTTTGGGTGAGATGTGAAAATGACAGCTGTACTGTTCAAAAGGAGGTGGTAAAATGGTAATGTTGAAAATCTGGAGTGAAAATATTGAAAATCAGCGAACTTACGAGCGTGCGTAGGAACTGCACAATGCACGCTCGTAAAACAGTCATTTTTAAGAATTTTTTCACCAAATTTTCAACATAGACTTTTTGAGAGCCCACCTTATGAACACTTGCAGTGTCATTTCATTAATCGGTCCCAAGAGGTGAATTCAAGCAGTGACTGTGAAATCACCCTTCGGGCTCGATTAACGCCATGACAGTGCAAGAAGTTCATGAGGAGGGGTCCCAAAAAACTCATGTTGAAAATTTGGGCCCAAAATTCCCCAAAATGCCTGAGATATGCAACAAAGTTGAAAAAACCCTATCTATCCCAATATACTGCTTCCCGGCACTTCCTCAGTTCGCGGTCGGCTTTGAAGAGTGCAGACGTATTCCCAGTCCACCGAAGATCATCGCGCCAAGGTCCCGAGGTAAGTATGGAGGAGGGGTGTGGGAGGCAGGGTGACAGTGGTGGGTGGGGTTGAGGGGGGGTAGGAGAAGCACCAAGGACAGTTTTTGTATTTACAGGTTTTTTTTTTTACTAGGACCAGTGAGGGACGAAGACTACGTGGACGTTCTTGCTGGTGGGATCCCAGCATAGCAGCTGGAAACTGTTGGGGGCTGGAGCCGATGGGGGATTGGGCACCCCTTCAGCCATAAACATTTTGCCACGCTGGGTGGCCCAGCGCGGCACCTGGATGCTTAGGGGGCGGCAGCTGACGGGGAGTGGCACCGTCGGGCTAAAATATTTTGCCACGCTGGGGTGGGCTCCCAGCGTGGCACCTGGATGCTTTGGGGGGGCATGGAGCTGATGGAGGATTGGGCACTCCCCGTTGGCCTACAGTGTGGGGCGAGGGGGAAGGTGCATGAGCACACAGTGTGCGTGCGTGCGCATGTGTGTGTGTGTGCGTGTGTGTGTGTGTGTGTGTGGAGGGGGGAGCTCTGCTCACTCAAGCAGAGCTCTCCCTTTCAACTGTATGCCACTGCATTTTCAACTTGTCATAGACAGCTGCAGCAGTGATTGGGGAACTGGGGCCGTGCCTGCAAACACACTGACTGCATTGGAAGACGGGTGCCACACCTCTGAAAACTCAGATGATGGCACTATGTTTCTTGCACATGTGTGCAAGCAACATAAAAAGCAAGCAGTGTCACAGGCATTCACTGGTGGTACATGCTTGGTAATAGGATTTATTTTATTTATCAGATAAATTTGCTGGGGTGACATTTCAGGGAAAATAGTTTGAACAAAGTTAAAAAGAACTTTACATATCAGACACCCAATAAGCGCATCAGCGTCCAACAGAGTAGCACAGTAAAGGAGCTATGTGGGGATAACATTCTTACATTCTTTTTTTACATTTGGATTTGTGTCCATGCATATTGTATAACTATGAAAAACAGTTCATTTCTCTGAGCAAATAGCTCAATTATTTCACAGACTTTTTCAAATTCAGAAGAGGTACTGAATAGTAACCCAGGTAGTGCTGCAGTGTCAGGTTTGAACACCTAGCATCCTGAGGCGTGGTTTCAGGTTTGCTAATCCTGTCTGTGGGGGTGGGATGTCATCAAAAAATACAGTAAGTTTCCTAATTTCTGCTATAAAACCTCTGACATCATGATTACATGTAGACCATTTCAACTCTGAAATATGCTTTTATCATCTTACTTTTTAATTAAAAGGATACATTGAGCAGTGTAGGTAAATGTAATATGCAAACACAGAGCAGGTGTATCAAACGTGCTTCCCAGACACAACATCAAGTTGAATCTCTGAATCCAGCCCAAGGAGTGATAGAGCTCCCACTGTGATGTGGAAGCAGTGTCCTACATCTGTATACTACGCAATCAAGCACCACCACTCCCAATGATCTGGTCGCTGTTGGCTGCTGATACTGCTGCTTACTTCAGTTCCACCTATTGTATTTTGGGAGGGGGGATGCTGGGATAGGTGCTAACATTAGTACAATAACTGCAGAGGAGGTAATGGCATTAAACACCCAGTAGAGTGCTGTATGCATCATAAATTTTAGAACCAGGATGTTGGGTAAAAAGCACCATGTACCTATTTATGTTTTTTTTTTAATTTTGGTAACCGAGTAGGCCCACTGAGACCAGAGGTCCCTTTTTCAGGGGCAACCCAGAGTTAATTACAGGTAACATAAAGCATTGCATATTTACATTAGACACATTAAAGTGAAAGCATTACATATGTACATTATACACATTAAAGTGAAAGCATTACATATGTACATTATATACGTTAAAGTCAGCTGTAACACATAACTCAATCTCAGCAATAACAGGGAGACAGAGACAGGCTATACATTGCAATCTAAGTACAATACATTGTGATTTAGTCCATCTCTACCCCATTATGAATTTCTGCTTTATAGCTACAGAAGCAAATGATTTGATACCTTTTAATGTACCAACATAGATGTAACAACAAGAACAAAGTGCTCTAGCTTTCGGACCAACCAGTCCTTCTTCAGAAGCTTTATAGCTGGAATATACAGCACCTTCTCTGTGTGAGCACCTTTTACTTAATAATTCAGCAGGCCATGAATACAGCTTTGAGACAAGGCAGTCTGAAACACTCTGTGACATTCCCAAGGGACTATGGGTGTGGGGGGGGGCATCCTATGAAATACTCTGTGCCATTCCAAACTGAATACATGATGAATCAGCAGGCCATCAGGATACAGCTCTGAATGAAATCAAGAAAGTTTTTCACAGGGCCATAATGTATATACATAACTAAATCTATGGTGCTAGAAATGTATTGCAAAAGTCATTGAAGGCAGGAGGAATAGTCTGTTCTTTGATGCTGATGATTTTAGGAACATGCACATATTTCATGGTGTACTTTTTCCTTCAATCTGCTGCCTCCTTCATAATGATTCCTACAACCTTGGTCCCCCCCAGGATGCTGCCCAGCTAGGTGTTAGAACCTGATGTTACAACACAACCATGGGTTACTATTCAGTAGTCCTTCAGGCTCTTGGACACCCATCCCCCACAGCTGTGATTAGCAAACCTGGGATCATGCCTCAGGATGCCACCAGGTTAGGTGTTAGGCTAGGTGTTACATCCTGGCACAGCAAAGATGTGGGATATGAAAAAATACCAAAGCACTGATGGAAAAACAAAGTTTAATTTTATTATTATGTTTACATTGCAATGGCACAACCATTGGCATGAACAATGGCTGGCATCACTTTATCCATGTGATCAATATATTTATTACAGTCTTCAACTATCAACACTCTCCTCCAAAAGTGTCTTGTGCCCCAAATTAGTTGAGCATGGTTCCTTGGCTTAACACACCTTCAAATGTAGTGCTCCATCTGATGCCACATCAACTTTATTAGGTTCAAGTCTGGTGATTCTGGTGGCACCCTGACTCAGTTCACTCCCTGGTCCTTTATGTGCACCCCAGACACTGCATGCTTTGGGTCATTATCTGTACAAGAGAAGGAACACACATATCAGTAAACACATAGAACACTGAACTGCATATCCCCACCATGAACACAGAGAAAATATAATTGCAAATTGCTCTGACAGTATTGAACCATGGAAAAACTGATGCCCATCTGCAAACACTCACTTGATAAAGGGCACCAGCGTGTTGGACACTGTCTCCTCTGTGAAGAAATCACCTTTCATGATGCCACTGAATAGTAGAATCGGCCCTGGCCCACGGTGCAAGATGGCATCCCAGACATGTAATTTCAGGGGGTATTTGGGCTGTGGTTTCAGTACAATAAATCTTCTTTTCTGGAAAGCCCCAGAGCAGAAAGGTTGCATCACTAAGGTGCCCTCATCAGTAAAAATAACATCCACAAATTGTTTATTTTCTTCCATCCACATAGATTCTTATATAGTTGGCCACTACATTAGCAAAACATGAGGGGTTTACAGAAATAAGCAGATCTTAAATAGCTTTTGTGGCTACACTACCCAGAAAAATTCATTACATGTGTACATGGAGGGAGCACAGCACTGTACTTACCATGCTCTGCCATAACTCCATCCATTTTGGCGTCACATTCGTCTGATTGATGATTTGGATACTGAGTGCCCCTGCCCTATTCTGTGAGTTTCTGACAGCCCTCTCCTGCATGGCTCTTCCCATTCTCCACTATTAGCTGATTCACAATATGGGAAACCGCACTGCAAAAGACATTTATAAACATTAGTTAATGACATACCTTCATGTTCCAAATGTTTCCTATAAATTAAATCATGCAATTTTTACATTCACTGCTATGTAATTTTTAGTGTGGCCACAGAAGCAGCCCCAGATGGTCTCCCTACCTTGTAGTGTATTACAGCTTGCACAAGGCCACAGAGGCTGTCCTGGACCATCTCATTGCCATGTAGTGCACTGTAACTTGCTCACAGCCAAAGAGGCAGCCCCGATCATCTCACTGCCTTGTAATGTAGTGTGGCTTGCTCAAGGCCACAGAAGCATCCCTAGAACACCTCACTGCCTTGTATTTTACTGTGGCTTTCTCAAGAACAGAGCCTGCTTTGTGCCATTTCACTGCCTTGTAGTCAGGGTCCCATGCTCAGTGCAGTAAAGTGGACCTACATTCTGTAGCAGAACCTCAAGGTTGCTGCGACAGAACAACTGCTGATTCTGTGGCAATTCAGCGGTGAAGTTGTTTTTTCCACAGCAGAGAAGCCCAGGACCATTGCAAGGCCAAATAATAAAGGGACTATCATGGTACTGGGCAAGGGATATCGCACCAGAAGCAGGACGGTGAGCTTGACAGTTACAGAGTAAGTTAAAGAGCTACTCTGTATGGCAGTGCTGAACAGTGCTGTTCATTTTCTTACACTTCTCCACTCTAGGTTCATCCAGTAGAATAAAAGCATCTATTCTAATTTTTTTTTTTAATTTATTTCAGTCTTAGAATTAATATCTTTGAGCCAAAGGCTCTTTTACCTAGGCTCCACATCATATCAAAGAAGAGAAACAAACAGTACAGTGAGAAACTACATAGTGATCCTAGGAGTAAAGGTAACAATAAAATAAGCACATATGGATTTAAGTTACAAAAACAGGTGTTTTGCAGACATACAGTGGCTAGGGGTAAGCTTAACTAGCAAGGAAGGGCATTAGGGTTGGAATCCGGCTACAGGAGGAAAAGATGCAGCCAAGTGACATTGTCAGAGACAAAATGAGGAAAGACAACAACTAGGGACATAGTCTTACAGGATAGACACAAGCTAAGGGCTAGGGCCTAACATTGTTCCAGAGTAGGGATATAGCCAAAGTCATTGTCTGAGTGAGGGGGCAGGGGGTGTTGCTAGGAGGGGAATATCAGCAGACAAATGTGGGCTGTGTCATTCAGTTTAAGAGCGCAATCTAGTGGGGCAATCAGTGCAGGAACTGATGATGCCCTCAGTGGAGTAGCAACCCTAGTTTGATGCTGGGATTGGTTAATGGGGACCTCAGGAAGGCAGGTAAGTTATAGTGTAGTAGCAAGGGTAGGATGGTAGGGTGGAGGAAGGGTGAGGTAGGTTGTGAGTGAAGGAGAGGAAACAGGCCAAGTTGTTTTATGTGCAGCAGTCACAGGAGGCATTAGCGACTTGTTTGTGTTTTTATTGAATCTATATAAATTGCTTCCTTTATGTTTGTTGAACAGGGCTCGGACTGCTACAGTTATGATCAGGGCAGACTGGATGGGCTACGTGGCCTTTATCTGCCAACAACATCTATGGTATAATGTAATCCCCCACCAAACCTAGTTCTGATGCAAATATTTTCCAATAGAACACAACACTGGGTTCAAATCCTACTCCCCCAAAAGTAATATCATATAATATTGTATATCTCTATAACGATTGTATATATGAAATTTTTATGGCAAACAGACTTTAATTTTTACTTATTTTACATATTTATGAGCTGAGATATCAGGCATGAAGTGCATTTCAGTTCACGATTTGGCAGCACAGGATTCAGTTGTAAAAACTGCTGCTTCCTTTCAGCAAAGGCTGTAAGTTTCCTAAATGACTTATTCATTTTTTCATCTTGTGTACTCCAGCAGCTCATATGTTGCGATCATCTGGGATTTTGAGAAAAAAATGCAGGTTTTCAAATTGAAACCCCATGGGCTCTCAACAAGCACTATTTGTTTTGCTTTTTAATGCTCATTGTTTGATCGCAGACAGAAAGAACACGTATGTAAGATGCACATTGTAGCATTTCACACTTACATTTACTGCAATAAGATGTTGTCTCCTCCCCCATCCATCCAAGCTCAACCCCATCTGTCCTGGCTCAACTCAATCACACACGCATTGAGCTTTAAATGATCGCAGGTGAGGATGCAGCCTCGCGCCAAACTGCAAATTCACACATACTGTGCTGTATCCGAGCATCTGCCATGCTGATTACCAAGTAAAAATTGGAAAATAATACAACATAGAAACATACAAACTGACAGCAGATAAGGACCACTTGGCCCACCCAGTCTGTCCATTTCCCCTACCTTCTGTTATATTGAAGACCCTACTTCATTTCCGTCTTTATCCCCCCCCTTTCCTAAACACTAAAGTTCCCTTGTGCCTATCTAATGCATTTTTGTATTCCATTACTGTTTTTGCCCCCACCACTTCCAATGGGAGGCTGTTCTATGCATCCACCACCCTTTCAGTGAAGAAGTACTTTCTCATGTTTCCTCTGAGCCTAGCCCCCCCCCCCCCAGCTTCATTACATGGCCCCTTGTTCTTGAACATCTTTTTCTCTGAAAATGCTTCCCTAATGATGGTGCCTGAATCACAATCAGAGGTTTGAGTTCAAGGCCACAGATTAACCCTGGACCATCTGACTGCCTTGTAGTGTATTGTGGCTTGCTCAAGGCCACAGAGGCAACCCTGGACCATCTTATTGCCTTGTAGCATACTGTGATTTGATCAAGGCCACAGAGGCATCCCCAGACCATCCCCTTGCCTTGTAGTGTACTGTTGCTTGCTTAAGGCCACAGAGGCAGTCCTAGACCATCTCACTATCTTGTAGTGCAGTGTGACTTGCTCAAAGGAAGCAGCTTCAGACCATCTCATCGCCTTGTAGTGTAATGTGGCTTGCTCAAGTCTACAGAGGCAGCCCCAGAACATGTCACTGCTTGTAGTGTACTGTTGTTTACTCAAGGCCACAGAAGCAGCTTCGGACCATCGCACTGCCTTGTTGTGTAGTATGGATTGTTCAAGTCCACAGAGGTAGTCCCAGAATGTCTCACTGCCTTGTAGTGTACTGTTGCTTGCTCAATGCCACAGAGGCATCCCCAGATCATCTCCCTACCTTGTAGTGTACTGTTGCTTGCTCAGGGCTTCAGAAGCAGCTGAAACCATCTCACTGTCTTCTAATGTACTGTGGGTTGCTATAACTTAGGCCTCAGAGGCAGCCCCAGACCATCTCACTGCCTTGTAGTGTATTGTGGCTTGATCAAGACCCCAGAGGTAGCCCTGCACCATCTCACTGCCTTGTAGTGTACTGTGGCTTGCTCAAGGCCACAGAGGCCACCCAGACCATCTTACTGCCTTGTAGTATAGTGTAGAATAGTGTAGTGTCTTGTAGTGTAGTGTGACTTGCTCAAGGTCACAGAAGCAGCTTTGGACCATCTCACAGCCTTGTAGTGTACTGTTGCTTGCCCAAGGCCCCAGAGGCAGCCCTGCACCATCTCACTGCCTTGCAGTGTACTGTGGCTTGCTCAAGGCCACAGAGGCCACCCTGATGATCTTACTGCCTTGTAGAATAGTGTAGTGCCTAGTAGTATACTGTGGCTTGCTCAAGGCCACAGAAGCAACTTTGGACCATCTCACTGCCTTGTAGTGTAGTGTGGCTTGCTTGCTGATGTCCGCAGAGGCAGCCCCAGAATGTCTCACTGCCTTGTAGTGTACTGTGGCTTGCTTAGTTTCAGAGATCCAGCCCTGAAACATCTCACTGTCTTGTAATGTACTGTGGCTTGCTCATGGCCCCAAAGGCAGCCCCTGACTATCTCAAAGCCTAGTAATGTACTGTGGCTTGCTTGAGGCCACAGAGGCAGCCCCGGACCATCTCACTACCTTGTAGTGTACTGCGGCTTGCTCAAGATCACAGAGGCAGCCCCAGACCATCTCACTGTGTTGTAGTATACTGTCACTGGCTCAAGGCCACAGAGCAGCCCCAGATCATTTCACTGCCTTATAGTGTACTGTGACTTGCTCAAGGCCACAGAGCAGCCCCAGATCATTTCACTGCCTTATAGTGTACTGTGGCTTGCTCAAGGTCACAGAAGCTGCACAAGACCATCTTGCTTATGGTGCTTATGATGTTAAAGATGCCCACTTAGTGTGCACCGTCACTTTGTGTGGATGTTCATTGCATGGTCAAACATGTTTGTGGAGGGCAGAAAGAGAAATCATGATTCTGGCCACTACAAGATAGTTATGTATATCCAGCACTGAAGTCTCATTTTTGCGCATTTCATGGATGGCATTGCTATGTCTCTCATCCAGCTTCTTGGTCATTATAGTAGTAATATAAAAGCAGTGGTTTCGTAATCTGCAAATATCCTCCAAATGGTGTGGATAAATGCCACAAAACTGCACATTATTTGTACAGTAGAGGGACAGGCACAGTAGGTGTAGCCATGAATTGTGACAAATTCACAAGAACAGACAAATCAGATGTAGAGAATCAGGGATGCATGACAAAACTATGATGTAAGAAACAGTGTTAGCCAATCAGCTCCAAACAGATGGCTGTCTTGAAGCTGGGGAACAATATATAATAAGGGCTTTGTCGGGCTTGAGAAATAAGATTATATACTGTGCCTCTGACTGAAAGGCAATATTCTGTATCACTGTATGTTGGCTTGAAGATGACTAGCAGATTTGGAACTGTCAACTTTTATGGGACCCCAATTGTAATCAGACCTGACAGAAAGAGAAGTGTGGTGACGCAAGTGAAGAGCAGAACACCTGAAAGCAAAAAGAAAGGGGGAAAGGAAAATGCCGCACCACCAGAAAAATGCCAGAATTTTAAGAAAGAAGCCCAAGAAACACATGGTAAGACAATATTCTTTTGTATTATTGTTTTGAATAATAGCTATTTCAGTAGCTCTCAGCTGCTGTGAATTTCATATAGCCATGAATCTGCCATGCAGATTTACCCTTGCTCACCAAATACCATATTTACTGATGTGCATTACAATTTTAATGCTATTTATGTGCATACGAACCACCATAAATGTTAAGTAACTTAATAGAAACTGTCCTTGACACTAAACATAGGTTGACCACAATTTTTTAAATTATTATTCTTTTTCCAGGTGTGCCCCCAGTCCACTTTGCCAGATGGGCACCCTGCACCTCTGTCAGACCCTGATAAGTGTAGTTCTCAGGCAGGCAGGCAATATTCTGTTTTAAGTATTTTGATTTATTTTGTTTTAAGTATTTTGATTCTAACTACATTTCTTTGTTCCCAACAGAGTGTTATCATTGCCAGGAACAATGAACCATCCTTTTATAAAGAGTATGAAGAAGATCTCATGTTGACATCCCATGAACAGCAAGAGACAGCAGCACAGGACAGGGCAGCTCCGAGCAGCAGACCCATCTGGAGGACACAGAAACACCCGAGCGGCTGGCCGATCCATAAGACAAGGAATCACCTGAGCAGCAGGCTCACCTAGAAGACTCAGAAGCGCCAGAGCAGCAGGCAGAGGGCAAACAAGAGGACAGGGCAGGTACAGAACATCAAGGGACAGGGACTGATGTGAAAATGAGAAAAGAAATACTGCACCCAAGGAGAAATCAACCACACTTCTGGTGCCAAATCCAAATAGAGCTTTAATAGCTTAAAAATCACAGAAGTGAGGGTGCAGACATGCTGATGTGAAAACCGCTAGAACATGGAACAGAGTGGGTAAGAGAACCAAACTGGATCATTTTATGCAGAAGAGCATAAAAGAATGGAAGCAGGAACACCAACAGATGAGGGATACAGTGGAACATCTAAAGGCAGTGCAACTCCATCTGCACGCAAAGATTCAAACCCTGAAATAGGGAATGAGGGAGATGCAGCAGCAAATGTGAATGCCATGGACATGAGCAGCACAGCTAGTCTCTTAGAAGAAACGAACACCACAGATGTAGAGGAAATGTGAGACTCACTGCAAGACAGTGTGACAGTGCTGGAGGTAATGGCAGAGGAAAGGTTACCTGTGTTGGTTCCACTGAGAGCAGTCCATGGCCACATCATGGGTACAATGAACATTTTGCTGGATGTGGACATTGTGCCTCTCAAAAGTGAAAAGCAAAGGGATCTCAGGTGCTGGAGCTCAAACAAATTTGCAGCACTGATTTTTCGTACCCTTGTGCTGCACAACTTATACAGTGTGTACATGGCCAAATAAAGTAAACTATGATGTCACAAGGGGCCAAAAAGGGCTGACCAGAAACCTGATCAATGTTATCATGACCCATGTCCAGATGACACTTTGATTTAATGCCATCAATTCTTGCAAAAATAAGGGACAGAATAAATTAACCGCTATGAATGGTGCAGAAAGGTGAAACACACCCATCGACATAGCACTGCAGCATCTGACCATGAAATAACAATTTTTTTATATTACTGACTTCTAAATATTTTTTCCAATTGCATTTTTTGTGTTTATACGGTGCATTTGTGCTTTTGTCCCCAAAAGCGTGTGTTGGCATCTTACTGCCTTAAAAACATGTATATTCACTGTACATTGCAAAATAATTATTGAGAAAAGTGCTGTGCTGTGTAATATCCTGCTAGCCCCTTTAGTTTTCATCAAAAAAGCAGAACATTGTATTCATGAGTTGTTTCTTGTTTGCTTTGCTCCATGCTGTATACTGAAATATTTTTTTTATGTTGCAGACCGTGCTGTCCTGTATAAATATCAAAAGGCGGGGTATTTGTGTGTCTTTATTTTTGCTTGTACAATACTGTCTGGTTGTCTGAAAATAACTCTTTAATGAAATCAGACTTTTCTGATACTCTGCTAACAAAAAGTGTTTTTAATTCAAAAAACATTGCTCTGGCACAAACCCACTTTGCACAGTTCAAACTGGGTTTTGCCCAAAAGTGGTATTCACAAAAGCCCAGTTTGCACCTGCAAAGTGGATTTACATGAGGGTAAAGATGTGAGGGGGCCACAGTGCAAATGAGGGGGAAGGGACCTGCCAATTGGCGCAGTCCCAATAGGACCATTCACTAGACATTTTCTCCATGCAAGGGCCTTTTGTGGGGTTCCATTGCCTAGAGAAAATACTGCTGAGGAAAACCTCCTCTTAACTCGGCACAACCCTAGTGGTTGTCGGAGGTAGTGCAAGATGGCCCCCCTCAACCCACAACACCATGTTCCTGGTAGTCCAGTGGTCCCCCCTCCCTGATCGCTGATCGCCATGTCCGTAGAAAAAAAATATTTTCCGTGGTAGTCCAGTAGTCCCTCCCCATGCTCCGGTCGCCATCCCTGTATAATGACAGGAATGCCCTGGTAGTCTAGTGATACCGCTCCCCTCCCCAGTCTCCAATCACCATCTTGAACATGCTAAAATATTTCCCTGGAAGTCTAGTGGTCCCTCCCCGCTCCACGTTCTCTGGTCCCTGTCCCAATGAAGAAAAAATCAGTGCCTGGTAGTCCAGTGGTTCCCTCTCCCCTTCCCGATCATCATGCCAACAGTTCAAAAATGAAAGTAATGACTGTCCAGGTGGAATTTTGTCCCCCTCCACCCCCATATGCTGCAATCGCCATCACTCTAATAATAAAAAAAAATCTGTTTTGGTCTGCTGGCCCCTCACCCTCCCTGATCACCGATTGCCGTTAGTGTAATTGGACACAGTCTCCCTGATGGTCCGGTGGTCCCTCCCTCACCGATCACTGGCCCAAGACTTACATGTACAAATAAGTAAACATTTTCCCTGACGGTAGTGTGCCCCCCCCACCACCCATCCCCTGGTCGCTGGACTGTCATAAAATAAATAGATTCCATGGTGGCTAGCAGTTCCTCCCCATACCCGATCACCCACCCCATACATATAAAACATTTGCATATGTGTCCAGTGGTTCCCTCCCACCCGATCACCCATCCAAGAGATAAATATAAAATTTGCATTGGTGTCCAGTACCCCCCTCCAATATCCTGATTCCTTGTAAGATGAAGTTCCCCATTTTCCTGGTGGTCTAGTGGCAGGGATTGACCCACCACCCTGCTCCTGCCCCAACTGGATCCCAAGACAGCGACTACCACAGCCCTCCTCTCAGCATCATGGCTGGACGCCGACTGAGCTCTCAATGAGTGCATACTCTATATAGCACATGCTCATTGACAGTGATTGACAGCTCTGAGTGAGCTGTTATTCAGTGAGTGTGTACTGTATACAGTGTGCACTCATTGAGAGCTCAGTCCAAGGCCAGCCATGGTGGTGAGAGAGGTCTGTGCAGGTCCCCTGTTTGGGGTCCAGTTGGGAGGGGGAGCGGGGTGGTGGGTCGATCCCTGCTAGGGTGGGGGAGTCCACTAGACCACTAGGAAAATGGGGAATGTCATCCTACAAGGGATCAGGATGTTGAGGGGTGGCCACTGGACACCAATGTGAATTTTATATTTATCTCTTGGACAGGTGATCGGGGGTGGGTGACCTCTGGACATCAATGCAAATGTTTTATATATATGGGATGGGCAATTAGGTGGGAGGAGGGACTGCTAGCCACCAGGAAATCTATTTATTTTATGATGGTCCGGAGATCAGGGAAAGGGGGGGCAAACTGCCATCAGGGAAATCATTTACTTATTTGTACATGTAATTCTTGGGCCGGTGATCAGCGAGGGAGGGATCACTGGACCACCAGGGAGACTGTGTCCTGTTACACTGACTAGTGATTGGTGATCATGGAGCATGAGGGGCCACTAGACCAACACAGACTTTTTTTATTATTAGAGGGATGGCGATCGGAGTCCACGGGGTCGAGGGGGACAAAATCCCACCTGGGCAGTCATTACTTTTACTTTTTAACTGTTGGCACTGCGATTGACAATCAGGGTGGGTGGAGGGAACCACTGGACTACTAGGGCACTGATTTTTTCATCACTGGAATGGTGATCGGAATCAGAAAACAGGGAAGGGGGAGGGACCACTAGACAGTGAGGGAACTATTTTAACATGTACTGGATGGCAATCGGAGAATGGGGAGAGGGGAGGTACCACTAGACTACCAGGGATACATATGTTAACACAACGGGCCTCTGATCACGAAGAGGGGGGAACCATTACACCACCAGGGATTACATTTATTTTATCTAGGGCCAGCGATCATGATGGGGGGGCATGCTACACTCACTGCAGCCCATGCGAATGGGCCCAAAATGAGCACGCAAATGGCCTCCTAGTGCCTTGCATGCCCAATGGGCTCATTTGTATGCCTCCTTTTGTGAATGGCAAACAGCACACCTGAGCAATTCATTGGGAGCCATTCTCCTGACTGGCAGTCAGGGCAGCACTATGGGGATTAGCGGAGGTTTTCCTAGGTTAGTGCTGCTCCCTTCAGCCCCTATTCACATTCAGATAGCACAGTGCACTATCCAACTGTGAACAGCAACATTTCAAATCTGTGCACCCACAAGGTGCAGCGCAAACATTTGCAATGCACTTTGTGATTATTTGTGAATCTAGCCCCAGGTGTTTACTTCTAATAAATAGACAACTGGCTATTTTATTGATTGTATTTTGATGTGTTTGTAATTATTATTTTTTTTTACTTGTTATAATAAAATATTTTATAGTGCACTGAAATAAGGGGGTAACCTTTGCTTTTCACTATTAGTAAAAAGAATTCTTACTAATCACTTGCTCTTTAATGTAGCTGTTGATTTTTGGCTTTGTTTTCTAGCTAGATGCTGGGAAGGGGGAGGGGCAGAGAGGAAGGTTGTAAGGGTAACCTTATACAAATTAACAAAAAAAAAAATAAAACAAGGGCTATCAGACACAAATGTGTATTGGTTATTAGGTGCTGCATCTTAAATGTGTATTCTGTGTTGCCTGTGGCTACACAAAAACACCAAGCTGAGCAACGGATCACAAGACACCTTGAGACAGGCTAAAGACATTACAAAATTCAATATTTGCTCCTCTGACATCGGATGGCATGTTCATAAACTGATAGCATACTGTTGTGTGCTATAACATATGATATCTTTGAAAGTGGTGATAGCTACCACTGTACTTTTGAGAGTCTCTCCATCACGACCAGCCTGTCCAAGAATAGCCCAAAAAGAGCATGCGTAAATAAGCCTTATATATAATCTACGTGGCAGGATTATCATGTATTTGTACTGGAATAGGCAAAGTCTTTAAACTTTGCTACATATAGTGCTATGCGTTCTGCATCACTATGCATAGTAAAGTGCTAACTTTGATGGACACAGAATATATAAAGTCCCTTTTCATCTGCAAAGTGCCTCACTGCGTAACACTTCACCTGGGGAAGACTCTATGAAGTTTGGCTGAGGGTCCTCAACCCTGAAACAAGAATATTTTCCCTAACCTTACTTACTGTAGAACCCAAAAACCAACTCTGCCCTCTACCCACATCCAACCATCCCAAATAAGTATTATAGTACTCCTTCCTCTCCACCAGCGGTAATCATCTGCGCAACCTCTCTCCAAAAAAAAAAAAGATTACATTACTATTATAGTAGAAGGAAATGGCATTTAAACAGATGTTTGAGGGAAAGATATGAAGAGGACAGATTAAGTGTGTTTGTGTGGGGGGGGTTAGGTTGTTCTAGATGGAGGGGAGATGAGAGGCGAAAACAATTTGCCCAGTAGCAAATTTGGAGCAGGGAATAGAGAAGACACAGGAGTACCCTGTGTGTAGTGAGTAGGAGGTGAAATGAACAGGGTAGATGACAGAGGAGAGTCAAGAATGGAGAAACATAGAAACTTAGAATCTGATGGTAGATAAGGACTGCTTGACCTGCCTAGTCTGCCCATTACCCTACCTAATGGATAAGCTGCAGATCCTAGTTAACCAACAGCCTACTTCCTCCTACCCCCCCTCTAGAATTACCTTATGTCTGTCCCATGCATTCTTGAATTCCCCCATTGTTTTTGACTCCATGATCTCCTCAGGAAGGCTGTTCCATGCATCCACAGCCCCCTCTGTGAAAACATACTTTCTCACATTACCTCTGAGCTGTCCCCCCCATCTTCAAATTCTACCCCTTGTTCTTGCACATCCCTTTTCTGAAAGATGTTACCCTCTTAGACTTTGCTGATTCCCTTGAGGTACTTGAAAGTTTCTATCATGTCCCCCTTCCTCCTTTCCTCGAGGGTATACATATTAAGCTCCTTTAGTCCCTCTTCGTATGGCTTCTGTTGCAAACCCTGAACCATTTTAGTTGCCCTCCTCTAGACTGCCTCCATCCTGTCTATGTCCTTGCAGAGATGGGGTCTCCAGAACTGCATGCAGTACTCCAGATGGGGTCTCACCGACTGTCTGTATAGAGGGATAACAACTTCCTGTTTTCCACTGGTGATGCCTCTCCCTATGAATACCAGTATCCCCCCAGGCCTCCTTACTGCCTTCTCACATTGAATGCCCACCTTTAGGTCATGTGATATGACTACCCCCAGGTCTCTTTCCATTTTTGTTGTTGTTAGTATCTCACCCCCCATTGTGTACTCTTCCCCTGGGTTTTTGTTTCCCAGGTGCATTACTTTACACTTCTTTGTGTTGAATCTAAGCTGCTATACATTTGACCATTCCTCCAACCTTGCCAAGTCCCTTCTCATCCTTTCCTTCCCACCTTGTTTATCAGCCCTATTGCACATCTTTGTGTCGTCTGCAAAGAGACATACTTTTCCTTCCTGTTCCTCTGCAATGTCACTTATAAAGACATTAAAGAGGACTGGTCCCAGTACTGAACCCTGCAGTACCCCGCTAGTAACCTCCTTTCTTCAGAGTGGACTCCATTTACTATTACTGTCTGCATCGTGTTTTCCAGCCAATTTTTTACCCAGGCTACCCCCTTAGGACCCACTCCAAAGCTGGCTAACTTGTTTAATAATCTTTTGTGCGGGACTGTGTCAAATGTCTTGCTAATGTCCAGGTAGGCCATGTCCACAGCCCCTCCCTGGTCTACTACTTTGGTCACCCAGTCAAAGAAATCTATTAGATTCATCTGACATGACCTTCCCACTGTGAATCCATGCTGCCTTGGGTCCTGTGCCCCACTGGCCTCTAGGCACTCAACAATTCTTTCCTTCAGAAGGATTCCATCATTTTACCTACCACTGAGGTCAAACTAATAGGTCTGTAGTTTCCTGCCTCTACCTTGCTCCTACTTTTGTGAAGTGGAATCACACCTACCTTCCTCCAGTTATCAGGTACCACCCCATCCTCTCATGATTTGTTAAAGAAGGTAGTCAGTGGTGTCACTAGGTCCTCCCCCTTAGTTCTTTTAGAATTCCGGGGTGAATCCCATCAGGCCCCATTGCTTTGTCCACCTTCAGTTTTAAGAGTTCTTTCAGAACCCTTTCAACTGTAAATGCATTGGTATCAACCCCCCTATCCAGAGTATTTCTATTGTTTGGTTTAGGTACCTCCCCCTCCTCTTCTTTTGTGAATACTGAGTGGAAGTATTCGTTCAGTATCCCTGCTTTTTCACTGTCACCCTCTGCCCACATACCTTCCCTTTATTAAAGGACAGGAACATTTATGTGCAGCTGTTTGAATGTCTTTACAACCATGCTCATACTTTTCAGCGGATCCCTTAGTCATGCCCGAAAGCTGCTGCCCTGTAGCTTGCATTGTTTCTTTCAGAGTGATTAACATTTGTGCAAGCCCTCATGGAACCAGAACTTGGAGTTTTCACTATGTCACCTCATGGTTTCAGAGCTGCGTGCACTGTACTTATAAGTTCATGCTCACAGTTCTGAAACCATGAGGTGATATAGTCAAAACTCCAGATTCTTGGTTCCGTGAAAGGAACTGCACAGAATGTTGTCCATACAAAGAAAACAATACAAAACACAACTGACAGCTTCAGCATTTATTCAGGCACAGTTAAATAGGGATCCTTTAGAGGTATGAATATAATTTTTGAAAATAGAGATATTTCAAACAGCTGCACATAAGTAATCCATTTCTGTCCCCTTTGAGCCTCAGTAGCCTTCCCTTGGTCTTTCTTCGCTCCCTAATATACTTATAAAAGGTTTTATTCCCCTTCTTAACAGAGTTGGCTATCTTTTCCTCAGTATGGGCCTTTGCTATTCTGCCTGCCTTCCCTGCCTCCTTCTGCTTTAACTGATATAGTTATGTGTCCTTTTCCTTCTGTGTTTCCTAATATTTCCTGAATGCTATCCTTTTCTCCTTAACCTTCCCTGCCACCTCTTTTGAGAACCATAGTGGCCTTTTGCTTTGTTTTGTTTTGTTAATTTGCTTTACACTAAGGCTTGTTGCCTCTGTCATGGCAATTTTGGAAGGGAGGACTACTAGCATTTAGAGAGAGAAAGAGGCACAATGTGAGACATGGCAGGAAGTAAGAGGAGGGAGAGGCTGATGAGAGGGAAAAATGATGGGTATGGGAGGGGGCGTTAGAGGCAACTTGGCTTAAGGCATGGAAAAGAGTGAACAAATCCAAACAAAGAAATAGCATGTCCTTGTATAGTTCCCTGGTACAGTAAAAGGGTGACTAATCCTTTAGCCATGAGTAAAGATCAGACAGTTGCCCTAAAAAAGTCACTATAAGGCCGGCCCGGTGGCACCGAGGGTTGAGGCGCTGGACGCCACACCTCGTTCCACGCCGGCGACTGCCCGGGAGCGGACTCGGGTAGTCGTGGTCGGGGGGAGACAGGCTTGAGCGTCCGACGACAGCTCGCCTGCTCCGGGGAGGGATTCGGCCATAGCCCGGCACTTGCATGACCCCGACTGGAGGCTCAAGGAAGTGCAAGCCCCTCTAGAGATTGGCTGGTTGGCCGTTGAGCAGTACGGACATCGACGCACACGTCATGACGTCAGGGGAGGTCGCTGACTGCTCGGGGAGGGAGAAAACGAGAAAAGAGCCTGCCTCGTCCGGGAAGATGTGGAGGATCCAGGACGTGCCCATGATGTGCCCGTACCCGCCCAGCAGTCCATTTAGACCCCATTTAAATGTAAGTTATGGGTTAGATCCTCCACCTCGCCCCGCCGGGGTAAACCGCGGCTCCATGGGGACTTGTGGTCGGTATGGGCAGGGTTCCGGGTAGTGGGATGTCCGTGGGTCATCGCTGAAGGGTCGGAGGAGGCAGGCTGTGAGGAGGATAAAGTGCGATTTCAAAAAAAAAAAAAGTCACTATATAGAAGCCGGCCCAGTGGCACCAGGGAATGATGCATGGGACAACACACCTCGCACCACACCAGTGACCCAGGTTCAGAAGCAGACGGGTTGCCGGGGGTTGGCCAGAGGGAGAGGATCGAGTGTGCAAGGGACTGCTTTCCTCTCCCAGGGAAGGAGAGAAAGCTTGTCAGCCCAGCCTATGACTGCCACCAGTAGTGCAGGCTAGGGAAACACAATCAGCCACAGGAGGGGAAAGGGAGAAAAACAGAAGAGGGGATCTAGGGCTACATGAAGCCCTGCCTGCCCATCCCTGTACCTGTGCTGCCACCTTGACCTCATGGTCTGACCTGGATCATATACTCAGGTGGGGGAAGGGAGGACAGCTCTCCCTTCCTTGAACCTGCCACTGAAGGGACATCTGTGCTAGTGTTCTGACCACAAGTGGTACCAGGGGAGGCACATGTCAGTCCATGGTGAAAGAGACAGGGCTGAGAAGCTGCTGAGGTCCCACAGGAGAAAAAGGAATATGGGGAAAAAAAATCTGTATATGGGAGAAAAATCGCAAAATAATGCTGATGACATTTATTGTGACATTAAAAACAAGTGCAGGAGGATGCCAAAAAGAACCCTGGGGCTTTGACCAGCACTTGATCTCTATTAGGGGGTGTATCCAGTGGGGTGAGAAATGAGTTGGGGCAGCACTATAGACTACATCTGCATAATCAAACTCCAGAAGAATTATCTTGAAGACTATTTCTTGACAGATTGGGAGTGCTGAGCAAGCCTTGTTATGACAGAGGGCACCGAGTTTGGGGTGGAGCTTTTAGTGGATGGTACATATCTGGGCAGAAGAGTCAAATCTTCCATCCAGCCATAAACACTGAGGTATTTGAAGTGAAGAACAACTTCAAGGAGGTAACATCCAGGGTAGTAAAGAAAAGTAGTGGAGCCTTACAAGTTTCTATCGTGAGCTGGGGTCACAGACACTGCCTGTTATGCAATAATCCTCTACAGGATGTGGGTTATGCCGGGATTTGCCCATGCTCAGTGTGGTTTGGTCACAAGGCTGCAGGCCAAGTGACTAAACCACACCGAAGTGGGTAAATACCAGCATAACCCACATTCTGGAGTGGATGATTGCAATAATACAATTGGTATCAAGTAAAGATTTAAGAAGAAAAATATTCAAATGGTGTTTTTGAAAACACAATTTTTTTTTATATTTTTGTAGTATATCCTTCCTCTGTGTGTTAAACAGTTCTGTTGCTAGGTAGAATAATATTGTAGGAGACACCTTCTCCCACCAGACCAACTCCTCCCAACTCAGTTATGCAAACATGCCTGGAGTTGTTTCTTTTTTAATTTTCTTTTAAGAGAGGGAGAGAGAGCAAGGGATCAGATCAATGTATGCCTATGGTCCTAAAGGAGAAAGGCTGTAGTGAGGAGAGTGACTGATGTGATTGTCAAGATTTACAGAGCCTGCTATGAGTGGAGAGCAGCACACTGGCCATTTACATGGAAATGCTCTGATACTGATTTATTTATTTTATTGAAAATGTTTCACCAGGAGAGGCACACTGAGCAAAACAATGCTCGTCTCACGGTGCGACCGGGGGGTGGGGTACATGGGAGGAGTATACATAACACAGACAACGGGTTGAAATTTAGAGTCAAGCAAATAAAAAAAGTGGTTACATGGCTCAGTGTAGCTAGACAGACTTAAGCAAGCGGAAGCACTACATACTTGTGCCACGTGGGGGGTGGCATAACATGTTTGATTAACATTGAAACTACATATTTTATTTATTTATTTATTAAATTTTGGTGACCGGGTAGGCCCACTGAGCCCCGAATGTCTCTTTTTCAGGGATGACCCAGGATAACATACAAGTTATGATACAGAACATGGTTACATAAGTGCCTAAATCTAGAGAATAAAGAAAAAAATGCACTGGGTTGGCAGTGCGAACTGGGAGCACGAGCCTGGTGAGGTAAGTGCAAAGATTGTTAGGGCAATTTTTATAAGCCAGTCATCTGGGTGAACAGCCCAGCCTCTGGTCAGGCGTGTAAGGAGGAGGGGATCAGGTGGGGGAGGAGTCAATCGGGGGGGTCAGGGGCAGGTACAATTGGGTGCGAAGAAGTTAGAGAGGGCAGAGGATAGAGAGTGTTTCTAAGAAGAATGGCGGATTTGGGCTGGCAGGTCATTCCAGAGCTTAGTGAGGTGGTAAGAGAAGGCTGATTGGCCTATGGAGGTTCTTCGATGAAGGATAGCTAATAGCCTGGAGTCAGTAGACCTGAAGACGTGAGCGGGGGTTGGTAGGGAAGATAGGGAGGAAACGAGGTAGGGTGGGAGGGAACTGAGCCAGAAGTTAGAAACAAATTTAGCACTGTGAAGTAGGCGCCGGTTGCTCAGAGATGGGAAGGCCAGTGAATGGTAAAGCTCACAGTGATGGGTGCGGGGGGGGCATCATGGGCGAAGCGGCAGAAGGCATTGAAGAGAGGATCTACTCTGGATTAAGGTGGACTTGGAGGAAGAGCTGTAGACTACATCGCAGTAGTCGAAGGAAGGAAGAATCATTTTCTGGACTATTTCGTGCCTCACAGGAAGCGGGAGACTGGCACGGTTTCTATAGAGGGCACTGAGCTTGGGGCGCAGTTTTGATAGGATGGTGTCCACATGGGTGGAGAAGGACAGGTGGCGATCAAGCCAGGCCCCTAGGTACCTAAAGGAGAGCACGTCTTCCAGGGTGGTGTTACTTAGGTTATGGAAGATCAGGGGGGATGTAAGTCTGGATAGTCTCTGTTTAGTGCTGAAGGACATAGAGACTGTCTTCTTGGCTTTTAGGGAGAGATGGCTGGAGCTGAACCAGTGTTGTACTTTGTTGAAATTGGTCTGGAGATTAGAGGTGACTTCATGGGAGTGGCCGGAAGTAAAGAGGACCGTGTCATCAGCGTACATGTGTATTGAGGTAGTGGAGCAAGCCATTGGCAGATCATTTAGTAGAATGGAGAAGAGAATGAGGCCAAGGACTGAACCCTGGGGGACATCGGTGGTAATGGTGACTGGGGGGTGCAATCAGTTATTTTTGTAGATTGGGTTCTATTTCGTAAGTCAGCTCTGAACCAACTTATGGCCGAAGGTGATAGACCAGCACCAGCTAGACAGGACAGTAGGAGGGAGTGGGATACTGTATCGAAAGCTTTGGCTAGGTCAATGAAAATAGCAGCGGTAATATGTCCTTTGTCCATTCCAGAGAGGATGGAGTCCATGAGTCTTAGTAGAGAGGTGCTGGTGGAGTGGTTCTTCCTTAAATCAGACTGGAATGCAGTGAAGAAGTTTGTTTCAGAGAGAAAGTGGGCAAGCTGTGATACTAGGTGTTCCTGGAGTTTGGCGAGGGTGGGGAGGAGGGAGATGGAGCAGTAGTTAGCAGAGGAGGTAGGGTTACCTCCTTTAGGTAGAGGTAGGACAGTGGCATGTTTCCACTCAGAGGGGAGAGACTCAGTGGTGAAAGAAAGGTTTAGCAGGGCAGCAAGGGGGGTAGCTATGGCAGGGGCAGATAGGAAGAGGAGTTTATTGTCAAGGCTGTCTGGAGATTTACCTTTGGAGGGGTTCAGGGAGCAAAGAGCATCTAAGGTTTCAGTGGGGGAGATGTGTCTGAAAGAGAAAGGGTTCTGGCCAGGTGGTAGGAGGGTAGATGTCTGGGGAGTGGGTGTGGTTACTGGAGGAAAGGAGTCCAGGAGGGTCTTAGCACAAGTAGTGAAGCAGAAATTGAACTCGGAAACTGCTGTCAGAGGGTCGGAGAGTAGGGTCCCTTGTGAGAGGAGGAGAGGAGGGGGATTTGTTGTTGGGGGTAGAAAAGGGAGTTGATGACTTTCCAGAACTTAGAAGGTCTCCCAAGATTTGAGTTTAGGGTGTTGTTAAAGTATTCTGCCATAGCTATGCGGATGGCCTTTGTGCATTTGTTTTGGAGCATGCGGTAGGTGGTATTGTCACCTGGGAGAAGCGTGGATTTGTACGTATGCCATGCCTTGTCACAGGCTTGTTGGCAAGCTATCAGCTCAGAAGATATCCAGGGAAGGTGGGACCCTTGGACCCTAGCACGACGCAGGGGGGCATGTTTGTCCCACGTGCTGAGGAAGGTGTTCCTGAAGTGTGTGAGGGGCAGTATCCATGTTAGAGCAACTTAGGATTGGAGTGAGCTAACTCTTCCAGGAGAGGGGAGAGGCTTAGGGATTTATATGACCATTGAAATATGAATTTGGGAGGGGATTTAACTATATAACGCTGGAGAGGAGTGATTTTACCACTTTGTGTTGTGCTCCCAAATAGAACGACAGACTGGTAGTCTGTGTTTTCATTTTTTTTTTGAAAAAAGAAATGTTTGGTTGTTGGCGTGTGAGCTGCATGAAATCGGAGGAAGCTTATGACTAGGAAGCAGTGAGCATGACATATGAGAGAGAGGAGAAGTGAGAGCTTTCCCTTTCATTTCTTTTTTCTCTTTTAAAGTTATTGTTCAATTGTATACACTTGGCGTGCTGCCTGCCCCCTGTATAGAAAGGTGGACTGTGTCTGCTCAACCGTGACTCTAGGAACCCAGACTGCAGAGACATCATGGGGTGTAGTGCTATGTGAGTCAGTGGGGGTAGAAGTGCAAGTAAGAGCACATTTTTCAGTTTGGACAAACAAAATAAGGAAATGTTAGAAAGAGTTGATGGTGCACTAAGTCTGATGCGCTAGACAGCAATTAAAAAAAAAACACTGACTCTAAGATAGGAAGTTACATCACATATTTAAAAATCCCACCGGTTTGACTGCAGTGCATTAGTGGGAATGAAGATAACTGCTTTTCTGTTTATATTTGGAATGTTCAGGGTGAGCACTGATTTGGTTTAATTTTGGTTTTTTGATGGGGTTGACGGGTTCTTTACATGTGGGTTATGCAAGAATTTACTCACACCTAAAGAAACCAATTAACCAAGTACAAAGAATTTGGGAACCTCATTGTATAATTTCCCGGTCAACAAAAACTGCAAACAAAAACAAAAAAAATCCTTGGCATTGACCATAAATTGGTGAGATTGTAACTAGCATTGTATATTGCTGAAGTCATGATGCAGTGAGATTTCTAGGGCAGAGACAGAGGCACCAAAGGTGCAGAGGATAGTATTATCCACATGCATATAAATGTATGAGTCAGCACAGGCTGAGGCAGTTATTCAGGAAAATGAAGAACAGAAAGGGAACCAAGATGGAGTCTTGGGGAACCCCAGACTGAATGGGGAGGAGGGAGCAAGGCATTGCCAACCTGGATCAACCGGAGTTAGCTGGAAAGATAGGATCTGAACCACTTGACAGCAGGAAAGGAATTACCAGCATCTCTCATCTTATCCAGAAGGAGGGTATGGGCACCCATATCAAAGGCCTTGACAAAGTTAAATGAAGATGGTAGCAGTGATGTGCTTGTGGTCCATCCCCTTAAGAATGTGACACGGAGAAGTGAGGAAACAGTGGTGTGGCCTTTGTGGAAGCCAGATTGGAATGGTAAGAGAGAGTTGGAAGAGTAAAGGAAGTCTGATAGCTGAGTATGCAAGTTTCCTTTGGACCTTGGCAAGGGCAGGAAGGAGTGAGACAGGTCGAACGTTACCAGGCAAGTAGGTGTCACCCCCATCGTGCAGAGGGAGCACTTGGCCCACTTCAAGATTGAGGTACAAAGCAGAGGTTAAAAGAGAGATTAAAAAGATTGGAGAATGAAGTAGCAATAGTGGGACCAGATAGCTGAAGTAGTTTAGGGTCTAACAGATCCAGACTAAGAACATTAGAGAAGTTAAATGAACAGAGAGTCTATTAGGTATAATATGAACATACGAAATTTGCCAGCAGATAAAGGCCTAGAGGTCTATCAAGTCTGCTCGAATGTGCAGCTAGCACCCCTTATTCTGCAGCTGCCCCTCCTTTCCACCCTTTCCCTTCATTAACCCTCCCCCTTGTCCTGTCCCATCCTTGTTTGAAGCAGTCCACTGTTCTACTGCATACCACTTCAACAGGTAATGCATTCCACCCAGCCACCACCCTCTCAGTAAAAAAGTGTCTCCTCATCTCCCTCCTGAACCTTCCTCGCTCCAGTCTCATATCATGGCCCCTGGTGGCCCTCCCCTTCCTTACTTTGAACAGCCGCTCTGTACCCATCTTGTTTATTCCTTTCATGTATTTAAAGGTTTCAACCATGTCACCCCTGTCTCTCCTCTCCTCCAGTGAGTACATGTTCAACTCCTTCAACCTCCTCTCATATGATAAGTCCCCCAGTCCCTTGATCATCTTTGTCGCTCTGCACTGCACCCCCTCCAGTAACTTAATGTCCCTCTTCAGATACGGACGCTAGTACTGCACGAGTACTCCAGGTGTGGTCTAACTAATGACCTATACAGTGGCAGAATCACCTCCTCCTCCTCGAGGATATACCCTTGCAATACAACCCAGCATTTTGTTGGCCTTTGCAGCTGCCTTCCCACATTATGCCGAGTTGTTCATTGACCCTGTAATGAGCACACCCAGATCCTTCTCCTCCTCTGTCTGGGCTAGCTGCACTCCCCCTAGTTGGTAACTCCTCCTTGGGTTCTTCATCCCAAAATGCAGCACCTTGCACTTTTTGGCATTAAAGCCCAGTTGCCAGGTGTCTGACCAGGTTTCAGGCTTTGCCAGATTATCCTGCAACCTCTGCCATCCCCCTAGGTCATCCACCACTGCGCCTACTTGTGCTCCCAGGTCGCTCTTGTAAAAAAGCTTTCAGCTTAGTGTGCTATACCTGGTTAAACAACTAAATAAAAAAAAAAATACCTTGGTATCATCAGCAAACAGACTGATCTTGCTCTTGATGTCCCATGATATGTCTGCAATGAATATCCCAAACAACACTGGTCCCAACACTGAGCCCTGTGGAACACCGCTTGTCACTGCCCTTGGGTGTGAGAGCTCCCCACCCACCACCACCCTCTGTTGCCTTCCCTGCAGCCAGTTTCCTACCCATCTCACCAGCTTTGCACCCGCCTCTGTGCCTACTAACTTTCTTTCCAGCCTTCCATGTGGCACTGAGTCGAATGCCTTACTGAAGTCCAGATACAGGACATCCACTGCATGGCCCCTGTCCAGTTGCCTAGTTACCCAGTCATAGAACTCGACCAGGTTGGTTTGGCAGGATCTGCCATCTATGAAGCCATGCTGTCTGCTGTCCTGTAGTCATTTGGCCTCTAGGAGGCCCACCAGCCGCTCCTTCAGGATAGTCTCCATTAGCTTACCCACGATGGATGTGAGGCTCACTGGTCTGTAGTTTCCCGGTTCATCCTTGGGACCACTGTTGTGGAGGGGCACCATATGAGCCATCCTCCAGTCCTGAGGTACACACCCCGAATGTAGTGAGGCATTAAATAGGTCTGCCAAAGGTCCTGCAAGGACCTCTGCCAGCTCCTTCAGTACACTGGGGTGGATGCCATCTGGGCCTGGTGCCTTGTCCACCCTCAGTGCCTTCAAACCCTCTCGAACTCTGCTCTCCATGATTTCCCCATCTGTCACCACTTTCCACCCTGTTTCTGCCATTTCTCCCACCTTGGGTGTCACCCCTCCTCTTTAGTAAATACTGAGCAGAAGTACTCATTTAGTGCTTCCGCCATCGCACCCCTGCTTCCACCCAACCCCCCTCCTTCCTAATCCTTACTATGTGGTCCTTACAGCTCCTTTTCTCCCTGATATACTTAAAGAAGTCCTTCTCCCCCCTTCTTAATGCCTTGTGCCAGCCTGAGTTCCGTAGATGCTTTGGCTCCCCTTACTGCCCTTGTCACCTCCTTCGATTCTGTCAAGTACTCCTCCCTGTCCTCCACCCTCTGTTTTCTTGTACTTCCTAAAGGCAGCTCTTTTCCTCCTTACCTTTTTCATGACCTCCTTGCTTAACCAGATCAGTTTCTTAGCCCTAGTCTTCTTGCTCGGGGCTTTGCAGCAGGTTTTGGTTGCCTCCACTATCCCCAGCTTTATGAGCTCCCACCTCTGGTTAGTGTCCATACTAGACTGAATTCTAGCCAGGTACTCTTTTGCCACTTCCCCCATCCTCCCAAAGTCGGCCCTCCTGAAGTCCAGCACTATTGTGCCAGATTCCACTCCTTCCTTGCCCATATCCAATGTGAGCCATACTGAGTGGTGGTCACTCCCTGACAGCGGTTCCTCCACTGTGTTCTCTCACAAAGTCCCCATTTGCCAGCACAAGGTCAAGGGTATTCCCTAACCTGGTTGGTTCACTGACCATTTGCAGCAGGAAGCTGTCCTGGAAGGCATCCAGCAGTACCTGCTCCCTTCTGTTCCTGGTTGTTGGGGTGCTCCAGTCCACTCCTGGCATGTTGAAGTCCCCCACAATCACCACACTACCTTTCTCGCAGGTCCTCCTGATCTGTCCCGCTAGTTCCCTGTCTAACTCCTCCGTCTGAGATGGTGGCCTGTACACCACTCCCATTCTAAGAATCCTATTCTTGGAATCCTGGATTTGCATCCAAAGTGACTCCGTACTACCCTCCTCCCCTTCCTCCCTTACACACTTCAGTCCTTCCTTCACATATAGCGCCACCCCCCTCCTTTCCCAATCACCCTGTCCCTACGAAATAACCTGTACCCTGGTACAGACAGGTCCCAGTCATTGTATTGTGGCCATGTTTCCATGATGGCTGCAATGTCCACCTCTCCTCTGCCATGAGAACCTGTAACTCTGCAGTTTTCCTCCCAAGGCTCCTAGCATTAAGGGTAACCACCTTCACCCCTTCCCCCTCCATCCTGCCCTCCTTTCCTAGTATCACCAACAATACTTGCCCGTTGTCCTTTGTCACTGTTATGAGGGGTAAGCTCATATGGTTTCCCAACCTGTGGTCTCTGCATATCTGTTCCCAACTGCCACCCCCACTCTAGTTTAAATTCCCAGCTTCTCTATGTACTCCTCCATCCTCTGTTTCAACACTTTCTTTCCCTCCTCACTCAAGTGTAGTCTGTCCTTGGCATAGAGACTACTGTCCTCCCAGGTCCCTCCCACCCCCCAACAGCCCATACACCATTAGCACAACACCAGGTTCTTAGCCATCTGTTAAATTCTCTATTCTCAGCTTTCTTGTTGTGCTTGCCTTTGGCACCGGAAGTATCTCTGAAAAAGTTATTGATCTTCCTGCCCCCTCACATAATTGTGCTAGTTCCTCAAACCTCCTCTGGACTGTATCTACTGTCTTGTCAGCCAGGTCGTTTGTCCCAAGATGTATAATTAAATGAGGCTTGTCCCTACCCCTTCTAGCATAATTCAGAACAGACTGTCCCACCCTTTCCGCTGTCATTCCTGGCATGGCCTCCACCCAAATGCAACTATGCCTCTCCCCCTTGCTACCCCACCTAACTCCTCTTAGTATTGAGTTCCCCAGCACTAAGATTCCACCCCTTCTTATTCTCTGCTTGTTTCCATTCATCTCCCTCTCTCATTTCCAGCTCCTCTTCTTCCTCCTGCACAATATTTCCTTTACCCCTGTTGCAATTCTCCTGCAGAACTTCCCCACTCCAGTTTGGTCCAGGCATTTATCAATTACTCCCCATTTCATCATTTCCTCCTCCACCTTCTTCCACTCTAGCAGTGCACAACTATTTTCTGAAGGCCCTTCACAAATGCCCGCTCCCTCTCTCTTCATAGTAACCTGTTCTCTCCTTTCCACTCCATGACTTTTGCCACTTCTTCGCCTCCCCTCACAAGTCCCTATCTCCTCCTTCCATTTTTCTTTTGTCTCCTGACCTGGTTTCCCCGGCAATTGTTCTTCCTGGCCTGGGCCCCTTTGTCTCTGCTTCCCTTCTTCTGACCCTCTCCTCACCACTGTTATAATGACAGATGAAGGCCAGATAAAGGCAGAGAGGAGGAGGCTTAAGTGGGAGAGTGTGTGTGTGTGTGTGTGTGTGTGTTCGTTCGTGTGTGTTCATAGCTTGCAAGAATGTACAACTGCTGTAATCTGCTAGAGACAACCCTGGCTGCTTCTACAGTACACTAACTTAATGTGTAAAGTTGAATTATATTACATAAACAACACATTCAAGCCAAGGCAGCCGTTGTTTGCTGTAGCTAACTCTTGCTTAATAGTTTGCTAAACACATTTACTGTATATACATTCAGTGCTAAAAGTGTGCAAATAAAACCTGCCGGATCTATGGGGTCACAATTATGGAACAATACATGGACTTCTATTTCAGAAGCTATTTTATGCTTCAGAGAGCAATTTTCCTTCTCATCCTTCATTCATTTTTCGTTAAAAATTTGAAACCCCATGACAAGATGTGCTGTCCTCCATTCCACTCAGTTGCTGCTGTACCATTTCTCTCTCAGCTTAGGGCTAACAGTATATGATAACCCTTTCTGACATCAGTAGGGCTGGGCATAACCCAGGGATATCCTCCGTGTCTATGGGTAACTTGACAACTGCTCACCGTAGGGTCCTATACTGTATAGCATTAAAAACCTAAGCACTTCCATTCTCTCATGCCCAGGTGTATGCTGCCTCTACACTTTCTGCCAGTACTATAATAAAACCACACTGCAAAGTGATTAGTTGTCTTTTTTTGTTTGTTTCACTGATCTATTTACTGTTTACACACTTGGGTACACCAGTTCCCAATTTGGACTCCTGGTTAGCTCTGTAAAACAGGTTCATTCCTAAACTCAGACCGGACTCAGAACCTTAGGATCTCTTTGTTGAGGTGGTACCCACTATGCAGCCTCAGGAACCCCCTGGCATCCCCTATTCCTTGTAATTCTCAAGTGGATGAGGTTATACCTCAGGTCAGAACCCTTCTTACTCTGTTCTGAATTTACCAGATCTCTCACCTTGTCACCTTGCTGCCAGTTTTGGGCTCACACATTTTACACAAACTACATGACATTTTAGCATTTTTTCAGCTGGTGTGCAGGAGGCAGCAAAGCTGTAGGGACTTTTGCTCAGGCATGCTTGGCTTATGGCCACCCTGACTGCAGATGCATCACCTCAAATAACTTTTTACTGTTATTGGATTGTGTGCTGGGGACTGACACAGCAGTGTGTACATCAGCCTGCCCTCAGGCAGAGGTTGGCAATCTCCTGTAGAACACTATGGTTCTTAAAAGAGGTGGCTGAAAAGATAAAGGCTGAAAGGGAGGCATTAAGATGGTATAAGGAGGTACAGAGGGAGGAGGATAGGGAAGTGTATCAGGAGAAATAGAAAAAAGCAGCGAAAGCAGTAAGGAGTACAAAAGCACAAACTGAAGAGATAATAGCCCAGGCTGTAACAGAAGAGGACAATATATATTTTAGGCATGTACTATAAGTGAGAAGAGGAAGACCAGGGAAGGGATTGAAAGATTAAAAAGGGTTGGGGGGAGTGCAGACGGGGCCAGGAAAAGTCAGACATCCTCAACAAATACTTCTGTTCAGAGTTCACAGTGGAAGAAAAAGGAGAGGGCCACAAAAAGTAACAGGAGCTCTGAAGGGAAGGAGGTGGAAACTAGTCCTTTTTCAGAGGAGAAAGTCCTAAAGGGACTCACTTATCTGAAAGTTGACAAAGCAATTTGACCAGACAGTGTGCATCCAAGGGTACTAAGGAAGCTCAGGGATGTACTGGCTGCACCCCTGACTGTCCTATTTAACAGCTTGTTGGAAACAGGTGTAGTTCCAGGGGACTGGAGGAGGGCAGATGTAGTCCCACTTCACAAAAGTGGCTGCAGGGAGGAGGTTGGCAATTACAGACCAGTCAGCCTGGCATTGGTTGTGGGAAAGTTAATGGAATCACTGCTGAAGGAGAAGATAATGAAATATCTTGAATCCAGTGGGTTGCAAGACCTAAGAGACCATGTATTCACCAGTGGAAGGTCATGTCCAATAAATCTGATAGATTTCTTTGCTTGGATGACTAAGGAATTAGATCAGGGTGGAGCAGTGGATGTGGCCTACATAAATTTCAGTAAGGCATTCATCACCTTTCCATATAAGAGACCATTAAGCAAACTGAGTAGCATTGGAGTGGGTATAAAGGTTGCAAACTGAGTAAGAAATTGATTGGGGTTAGGTGATAGAGTTCCTAGACAGCACATTGTGGGTCTGACCATCACCCCTGACCACAAGGAGCTGTGTAGGAAGGATGCCTAGCTGGAACAAGTCTTCAACTCAAGCCAAATACTTGCAAATGTTACAATCTGCCTGCTGTCGGTCATCTGCAGCTTATAGCCTGTACTGCCCCCCACTAGCCTCCCCAGAGTCACAAACCCAGTGTCCAGTCTGCAGGGGGCTAGACCAGAGATGGTGGAGATGGAGTCACCGGACATTATCCACAAGGCAGGGATTAAAACCAGAGCCAAGTAATCCGGGATTTCACACCATTGCTATGATCTGTCTGCTGTTGCATACTGCTTCTGCTTCTGAATCCTGTATCCTGTATCCCCTCCCAAACAGGATATTCTCCATAGAGCCACAAATTGGTCTTCAGGGGGCTAACAGATGAATTATGTAAGATGGAAATTTTGCAACCAAGGTGGAAAAATTTAAGTAAAAAGGAACAAGAATTATTAAGAGAATTAGAGCAAGATGAAACACTAGTTATAAAGCCAGCTGATAAAGGAGGTGGGATCGTCTTATGGGATAGAGAAGATTATAGGACTGAATGTTACAAACAGTTCGGAGATATGACAAGATATGAAAAAATAGATAGGGACCCTACACAACTCATAGCTAATGAAATAGAAGAATTGTTAGCATTAGCAATTAATTCAGGTTGGTGTGCAGTTGAAGAAGGAGAAATGCTTACAAACAAAGTTCCAAGACGACCGTTATTTTATGTACTTCCTAAGATACATAAGGACGCTTTTAAACCACCAGGACATCCCATAGTTTCAGGAGTAGAGTCTATTTTAGAACTCCTTTCCAAGTATGTTGATTTTCATATTTTTGAAGAGGTTCCTAAAATGCCCACATATATAAA
Source organism: Neoceratodus forsteri (assembly GCA_016271365.2). NCBI lineage: Eukaryota > Metazoa > Chordata > Ceratodontiformes > Ceratodontidae > Neoceratodus > Neoceratodus forsteri. The sequence continues at coordinate 1,274,312,176 of CM057453.1, forward strand.
AGACTCTAATCATTTCATTGATTTAATTATAGAATTAAACCAGAAAATAGATGATTGGCAAAATAAAATTTTAATGACTTATGATATTAAAGATCTTTACACCAGTATAGACCATGAACAGGGTTTATAATCTTTACTTAAGTCATTACACAATAGACAGGAGCAACATCCTCCAAGTGAATTTTTGTTACAATTAGCTGAGATTGTCCTAAAGCAGAATTATTCTAAGTTTGAAGGTAATTTTTAAAAAGGCACTGCCATGGGCAGCACCATGGCACCGTCTTATGCTAATTTATTTATGTGGGATTTTGAATCCACACATATATTTAATTCAGAAGTGAACCCTTTTTTTAATGAGATTATCACATGGAGGCATTTTATTTACTTATTTATTTATTGAATTTTGATGACTGGGTTGTCCCACTGGGCCCACAAAGGTCCCTTTTTCAGGGGCGACCCGGGGAGCAGAAGCAATACAATACATACAATCAGGTGATCCAGAAGCAATACAATACATACAGTCAGGTGATACAGGGTTACGAGAAGTAGACAAGATAATGAGGATAACAGTACAGGCAATTATTCAAATCGTAGACTATAAGTATAACACTTGAAAGATTTAGGGTTTTAAGGCATGATTTAATGTAGGTTAAGGCGAGAAGAGAGCGGGGGATGAGTGTTGTGATTAGGATCGGGGGTGATTATCCTATACCCTCACAGTGGCATGAGCTTGTCCCAAGTAAATGGGACTTAAGCCTAGTGTGAAAGATTGGTAGCAAGGGGGCTTCCTGTACTAGAGGTGGGAGAGTGTTCCACAGTTTAGGGGCTGTGAGAGCAAAGGAATTGCCTCCCTTGTGAGTCTTGATTCTGGGGATTGCCAGTAGGGACCGACCCAAGGTCCTGAGCATTCGAGGGTTAGGCTTAGCCATGATTATTCCTGTTAGGCTTGGTGGGGCCACCGGGCTCTGCAATTTGTATACATGGAAGAGCAGGGGATACTGTAGACAAGCCTCGAAAGAAGGCCATTGCAGCTGGGCTAGTGAGATGCAGGGGTGGCTTCTTGGTTGACACATTGTTGCAAACCTCATGACCTTGTTGTACAGAACCTGAAGCCTGCTAACCTCACCCTCTGCCATGCCCTGGATTACTGGGGTATCATAGGTTAATGTGGGTAGGAGGACACTGGAGGCGATTGCTGGTCTAGCCTCTGGGATAAGTTGTTTTTTCAGCCTGTACATGGTGCCAATTTTGATGTGGATAGACCTTGTTACCTGGTCAACATGGGGCTTAAAGGTGAGACCCTGGTCAATAGTTAGCCCTAGGTATTTTATGTTGTCAGCTACGTCTATTCGTTTATCCCCAAGGGTAGTAAGTTTTAGGGAATTGGTCAGATCCTGGCCAAGGCATCTAGGACCAAGCAGCATGACTTTTGTTTTTGCTGCATTGAGGATCATTCTGTTTGATGTGAGCCAGGCCTCGAGTGTGTTTAGGTCCCCTTGTAGGAGAGGGCCCATATCATGTGATGTGGACCTGACTCAGAAGATGACAGTATTGTCTGCATATTGAACTACTGAGCTATCCCCACAGTGCTGGTTTAGGTAATTTGTGAAGAGACAGAACAGGAAGGGGCCAAGAATTGAGTCCTGAGGCACACCCTCCTTGATGGGTAAAGGGGCGGAAAGCTCTCCCTTCCAAATGAGCAGCCTGAGGGGTAGCTCTTGAACCAGTTTAGGGGCTTGGGCATCAAGCCCAATGCCTTGAAGTTTAGTAAGAAGAAGGCTGTGGTCCACAAAGTCAAATGCCTTGGACAGGTCTATGAAGATAGCACCTGTCGACATGCCTTCATCCGTTGCCCTGAATAGGTCCACTGTGAGTTTGATGAGTGCCATGTCTGTTCCATGGTTTGCCTGAAAGCCATGCTGTGAAGGGTCTAGGATTTGGTGGAGCTCCAGGTAGTCTCTCAGCTGCCCATAAACTAGCCTTTCTTGCAATTTGGCCAGGGTACACAGCAGGGAGCTGGACCTGTAATTGCCAATTTGTTCATGAGAGCCACCCTTGTAAATGGGGACCACATTGGCAGCCTTCCACTGGTATGGAACGTACCCTTCAAGTAAAGACCTATTGATGATCCAGGTCAGAGGTTTTGCCGGGGACAGTGCACCTTCCTGGAGTAGCCTCGGGCTGATTCCATCTGGGCCACCAGAGCCTTTGTGTTTGAGGGCTATCAGAAGTTTATGGACCTCGCTCACCTTGACCATTCTCAGGTGAAATTGGGGTCTGTTCAGACTGGGGGATTCACCAAAGGTCTGTACAGGCATGGGAGTTGGTAGCCCTACCTTGTATGCATCAAGGTTGGTGAAGTGGTGGTTGATTGCTGAGGCTATAAGCTGACAATCACTGATACACTGTACTTGTACCTCAATTTGACCTTGTGCCTCCTTGGAGTTGTCCTTAAGCAGTTCGTTGATTTCTGCCCAGAAGAGCTTAGGGTTCCCCAGTGTGGCCCATTGGAGGTGGGTTACATACTCTTTTTTGGCAAGTTTGATGTCTAGCTTACATTTATTTCTTAGGGTTTTGTAAGTAACCAGGTCTGCAAGAAGGTGGGAGAGCTAGAATTTCTTCCAAGCCTTATAGACGATATACTACTTATATGGGATGGTGACAGGAACAGGCTGGATCAATTTAATGAGTATTTAAATAAGTGTAACACTAATTTAGTTTTTACTATGGTTTGTGACAAAGAAAAACATCCTTTTTTGGATTTAGAAATCTATAAAAGCAGGGGGGGCCTACAAACTAGACTGTATAGAAAAGCTATAGCAAAAACACTCTTTTGCATTACACAAGCTATCATGATCCTAAATTGAAGGATAGTATTCCTAAATCACAGTTAATAAGGGTAAAATGAAATTGGAGTGAAGAATCAATATATTAAAAGACAGCTAATGAAATGATCCATAGATTTACAGAAAGTGGCTATGGTTTGGCTAAATTACATGACACTGCACAACAAGTAATATCATTGTCTAGGGAATCAGTACTGAGTCACCAAAGGGAGAAAAAAGATATTTCTAACAGGTTTGTTTTTTCTACACCATACAATCATTTGTCTTGGAAAATAAAGAGAATCATAAACAATAATTGACATATTTTACAGACAGGAATGGTTCGAAATGATAAATTTAAAGAAAAAACATTATTTACTACACATAGAAATCAGACTTTTAAGGACAAACTAGTCCACACACAACATTACAAAGAAATAAAAGTTGACAGACAATTACTGTTGGGACCACTAGCACCAGGACATGTTCCTGTGGTCACTGCTTTCAATATGGCAATATAAGCAAAAACAATTTCTTTGAAGACCCTTATACGAACAAGAAATACTGGATTAAACAATATATTGATTGCAAGAGCCACCATGTGGTTTACATACTACAATGTCTATGTCACAAATTATTCATCATCAAAACAACCCAGGAGCTACGACAGAGGATTAGTGAACATAAGAGTGATATCCGTACGAAAGTTGAAACTTCATCAGTGGCTCATCACTATTTGGAAGCAGGACATTCAGCCACAGCTCTACATTTCTGGGGTCTAGAATTGGTCCCTATCCTGGACAAGGGTGCAAGTTTTTGGGATAAAGCTCTAAAAAAGAAAGAAGTCTTTTGGAATTTTTACCCTGAACTGTACAAACCCATCTGTGGACTTAAATGAGGAATGTGATTCAGGCTTATATTTTTTAATAGTATTTTATTTTATATTTTATTTGATCTAATATTGTTTATGATATTTTTGGTCTCTTTCTTCCTATGGACCCTTACCCCCTTACCTCTCCTTTCAGAGTGAGAGATCTCAATATGTTGAGGTGGGCTTAGAACCAATAATATGCCACATGAGGAATTATACCTGTGTAAAAAATGTTTCTATGGGGCTCATACTACCTGTATTATAATAAGTATGCAATGAATATGAATAGTGGTGAAATTTGACCCCATATGTGTATTATTAGTAATGTTTATGGGAGACTATATTATAGGATGCTTTTTGTATATCGTTTAAATACTATTAAACAAAAAGTCTTTTATGTACATGTTAAGAGACTCTCTCTATATGGCATGGAAATGATCACAAATAGTCTATTTATTACAATAGTTTAATTTTCTTATATATATATATATCAATAGGAATGTATATTCCTCTGGTGGGGGTAGACCCCTGGTCATGTGGATCGTTGCCGTGGCCTAGCTCTGTTTTTCATCTCTATCCAGTCATGCTACAGGTTCCATCTCAATCCACCTTCCTTTTCTCACCAGAAACCACATGGAACTAAAGGAGTAAGTGTGGGACGTCATTACAGATGTCATAGACTCTCCCCACCACCACGGTATTTAAACACAGAAGTGAGCGAGCATTCCCTCCCCCAGCAAGTGAGGAGGACAGTGCATGCTACTGTAGGTAAAACCAACAAAATTTTTTTTTTTAATATACAGTAGTTTACAAATATCCTTAGTTTTTTGGTGCAAAATCCTAATATGTGATCCATTTTTTGCTTTGAAGCAACCTGCGTCTGTACAGAAGCGAGCCTTTTGAAAGATTGACAGTGCATAGCGCTTTGGTACGCAATATTAAAGTAAACAAGGCGAACAGCATTTTTTTATTTGAAAAGATCATAAAAAGAAGTAAGCATATAGGATTTAAATTATAGTTTGAATTAGATACTTTTCTAGTATTTAGAGACAGTACTTGATTTTTAGCAACATATTTTACATCCCCCTTTTTTTTTTGGTGTGCAAATAGGCTAAAATAAGCGTTACCTCTGTATTAAGGGGGTTACTAGTGGGGTACCGCAGTATTTATAATTGACATTGCAGAAGGACTGGAAGGAAAAGTATGTCTCTTTGCAGATGACACAAAGATCTGCAACAGTTTTGATACACAAGGTGGGGTGGAAAGGATGAGAAGGGACTTGGCAAGGTTGGAGTAGTGGTCAAATATATATATTAGATTCAATGCTACGAAGTGCAAGGTAATGCACCTGGGAAACAAAAACCCAGGGGAAGAGTACACAATGGGGGGGTGAGATACTAACAACAACAAAAATGGAAAGGGACCTGGGGGTAGTCATATCAGATGACCTAAAGGTGGGCAAGTGATGTGAAAGGGCAGTAAGGAGGGCTGGGGGGATACTGGGATGCATAGGGAGAGGCATCACCAGAAGAAAACAGGAAGTTCGAGATCACGAGATGCAGAGTGCTGAGTAGAATCTCCTTCAAGAAGCTCCTGCCTCCCGATCACTAAAACATCTTTTTTGGACGTCTGAATTTCCCCATTTTTGCTGCTTTTGAGATTCAGTGCTGTCTGAACACTTTGGAAACCTGGTTTGAGTGTTAGATCGGTGGATGGAGGCTTACATGAAGAAAGCCCTGCAGAAGCACACTCCCCCTGCTACTCCTGAAAAGGCCTCCAAGAAATCTAGGGCCTCGGGTGGGCCTGAGAGGTCTGATCCTCTGAGTCTATTCAGAGAGCAGGAACCTTTAACACTCAGTAGGTTCCTTGAAGAGTTTAAGCCCATTCATGAGGAAATGAAAGAAATGGCAATGGATCTGAAGACTCTTTTCAGAAAACTGGATGAAGTTTCGCTAACTGTCTCTGATAATACAGCTCGAATAGTCTCAATGGAGAAAAAGAAAATCTTGATCCCGATCTGGTGTCTATGCGTCAGAGGTTGTCTAGTCTCGAAGCCAAGCTCGAAGACTTAGAGGGCCACAGCCGCAGAAACAATGTTATGATACTTGGGTTACCACAGGGAGAAGAAGGCCAACATGTTGTGGCATTTGTACAGAAGTTGGTGGAGCGGGTCGCTGGCCCCTCTCCCTTTGGCCCTGTCTATATTATAGAATGAGCTCACAGGTCCCTGTTACCTAAGCCTTCTCTGGAGGACGCCCCCCGTCCCATCATCTGTCGGTTTTTGAACTACCTAGAGAAACAACATTTTCTGCAGAAAGTGAGAGCTTTACAAGAGGTTCACTTGGAGAACATGAAACAGAATTTCACAAGATTTGCCCGTCTCGGTTCGCCTGAAGCAGAAAGCGTTCCATCCCATTGTCTCTAAGATAATTGCGACAGGCCTGAAATTTAGGATGGGATACTTGGCCAGGTTACAAGTTCTAGTAAATGGATTCTGGTCCAATTATGATAATCCTACAGCTGCCCCGATGAGCCTTAAATCTACGCTACCAGATCTGTTTCGGGAACCCTGAGATGCCGTGTTTGCGGGATGAAGAGCTGCTTAGAGCTGAGAATTAGAACTTTCATTTTTTCCTTCTTTGAGGAGCCGATCAGTGCGAGTTGGATGGGAAACTTCTCCTGTTTTGCTTGGACTGGGGGGGATCAGCGCATGACACACTTGCTATTAGCTTCCTTGGCCCCAATTGCAGAGGGCCTATGCTGGTTAAGGGCAAAGGACACTTAGGGTCTCGGGGTTTGTTTACGGGGGGAACAATGTCTCAAGTTTCAGCATTCTCCACATTGTAAACACAATAGAAAGAGAAATTGGTCTTGCTGAGATTTAGATTTATGTTTATTTCTTCTGGATTGGAAATTAGAGCAGTCTTGGACTTTCTCTGCAGTTTGCTTTCACTGTACTATGACCTGGAACTGGCCACTAGAGGGTGCACCAGGCATTAGTAACTCGGAGGGGTGCAGCCCTCAATTTGAAGGGGATCACTCTTAATCTTCTCATTTGACTCGAGTGCAGGACAATTAATTCTTGCAAGGAGAGCCTTTGCAACTGGAGGTTGGTTACCTCTGGAAAGACACGTTTTTTCAGTCTTCCTTTCCTAAGTTCTGCTTACTATCTCTTTCCCGATTCTTGCTCTCACTCTGTAGAGGTCACTCCCCCTCACTGGATTCCAGATCTGGCTTTAGTTCCTGCATAACTGCCTTATGAGGCAAGGTTGATCTCAATCCTCACTCTCAGTTTTATTCGGGTTTCCATGGCTACCTGGGATATGTTTGGTATTCGCTGCGACCCTTTTCTAACAGGTTCTCATCATATTAACACTTCGGTGTGGTGGTATTGAAAGCCCAAGACCACTCTCTCATTTTCCAGGGGTAATTAGCACTGTTTTGTTTTCTCATATGAGTATAGTGGAATGTAGGATTTGTCATTAGCAGAGGCGCATCATCGGGAGGTGTGAGATAAAGGAAAAGCACCAGTACTGTGCTGAACATTGCTTGTGACAGTTTAGCGGGTTGGTGGGGTGGATTTTGGGGTATCGTTGGCAGGCAAGGGGGTGGTCCGGGGATGGGATGGACTTAACTGTGGGGGGGGTTAGGGAGGAGGGAGGGCTTTACTGCAGTAACCATGAGTGTAAGGTTGCAGGTATTATGTATCCCGCGTGCTGAGCTGAATACATTAAGTCTAACTACCACTACTGGATGGCTAAAGAAATAACTTTTGCGACTTGGATTGTTAAGGGGATTAGGAAAAAGCACAAACAATATCAGGCCCTTAAACATTTAAGCTTACTATGTTCTCAGATAACTTTTCTACAGGAAACCCATTTATTAGAAGCGGAAGCTTCACAGTTAAGGAGACAACAGGTGGTTCTGGTTTACAATGCAATGCCCAGGGATCTACAAATAGCTGTGGGGTCATGCTCATGATTAATAGGGGTATTCCCTTTGTTTCTACACAGGTTATTAAAGACCCTGAGGGAAGGTTTATCCTTGTTAAAGGTACTCTCTGGTCTGTTCCATTATTACTTGGCAGTATCTATGGCCCTAACATAGATGATCCAGGATTTTTTATGAGACTTATATCTGCTATTCTCCCAATGCTTACCATCAGGATTATTTTTTGGGGGGGGATTTTAATCAAGTACTTGATTCTAATTTGGATAGGTCAGGTAGAGGTCTGGGAGGGGCCACTCCGGGGCAGAAGGCCTTTAAAGACCTATTGGACCAATGCGAGCTCTGCGATGTCTGGCGTGTCTTGCATCCTGATTCTAGGGAGTTTACCTTCAGGTCAATGGCGCACGGCTTGCAGTCCCGCATTGATTACATATTTATTTCTCAGTTCCTATTACCTGGGGTCAAGACTTCCTTGATTCAACCTGGCCCAATCTCTAACCACTCACTAGTATAATGTAAATTGGTATTTCTTAACTTACCTAGCAGGGAAACCAGATGAAAACTTAATGAACAACTTCTCAAAGATGTCAAATACTGCAAACTTATAAGAGAGCAAATTGAATCCCTTTTTTCATGTAACCCTTTAGATAGAGCAAAGCCAGATATTTTGTGGGGGGCCTTTAAGGCCTTCATGAGAGAGATCCTTATCAGCATGGCGGTGGGCAGGAAAAGGCCACAGGAGAAGGAATTAATATCTTTACTATCTCAAATTAGATCACTTGAAAATCATTTCTCGATTAATCCTCCTGATGAGGATAGGAGGAAACTCTTAGTGTTGAAAGATAGATATTTAGAGTTACTCCGAGACAAAGCAGAATTAGCTATTATTCATATAAGAGCTAGCTACATTGACTAGGGAGAAAAGGTGGACGTCACTGGCACCGTGACACAACAAGAATCAGTGAGATTTATCCCTCCTATCAGGGCAATGGCTGATGGATCCTTAAAAGTATCTCCCACTGAAGTAGTTCAAGAACTCGACCGTTACTATACAAATTTGTACAGTGACATGGAGCATCCCCCTTGCCCTGGGAGTATGGAGAGTTACCTGAAGGACTTCCACTTTCCCTCTGTCTCTGACTGACACAAGGATTTTCTGGTTACTCCTAGTTCTCAGGAAGAAGTTGCCAGGGTTATTAGCGAATTGCCAGCAGACAAGGTCCCAGGCCCCGATGGATTTTTCTTCTTATTTTACAGAGTTTTTTGGGACCTTTTATTACTGGTACTTTGCCATTTATTTCAACATATTTTAGCTGGGGTGGAGGCCGATTCTCACCTTTTTGAGGCCTTGATTATTCTTCTCCCCAAACCAGATAAAGACCCTGAGCTTGTTTAGAGTTACAGACCTATCTCACTTTTAAATCAGGATATTAAAATTATCTCCAAGATATTAGCTAATAGGTTAACGGTAGTTCTTCCTGAGTTGATAGGTACAAACCAGGTAAGATTTATGAAAGGACGTTCATCTTCTGACCACTTGCTTACCTTATCACATGTCTTCTCAGCTACCAGGAATGCTGAGTTCCCTGCAGGACTGGTCTCCCTGGATGCCAAGAAGGCATTTGATCGAGTGAACTGAAACTTTCTGTTCCGAATTCTGGAAGCTTTTCAATTTCCTTCTCTGTTTATTTCCTGGATTGCCACACTTTATAAAAACCCTACTGCAAGAATCTCTGGGAATGGGGCTTTCTCTAAGCCCTTTTCACTCCATTCAGGAACTAGGCAGGGTTGTCCCTTATCTTCTTTGTTATTTAACTTATGTTTGGAATCTCTCATTCAAAATATTCTCAACAATGTTTCTATACAGGGTATTAGAGTTGGGCGACATGAAATCAAAGTCACTGCATATGCCGATGACTTGCTGATACATTTATCTCACCCTGTATCCTCTGTTCCAGCTTTGCTAAGGGAAATAGCAAGATTCAGCGACCTGTCTAATTACAAACTGAACACTAGCAAATCCTTATTTTTCCCATTAAACCATAAAGTTTTCAAAAATGACATTAGTCCCTTAGGTTTATGCTGGACTTCTAGGTCATTTAAATATTTGGGTATTAAGCTTTCTCGTAACCCTCTAACATGGTTTAAGGACAATCTGGATTCCCTCTTGCAGTTGATAGCTCACAACCATGAGAGGTGGTTCAAACTTCCCATTTCTTCACGGGGCCAGATCAGCATAATTAAGATGAACATATTTCCTAGAATTTTCTATCCATTATCTCTTCTCAACACTTTTATTCCTTTACTCTGGTTTAAAAAGATACATGGCATATTCACCAGATTTATCTGGGCCAGCATATATCCTCAGTTGACTTATCATAAGCTGGCAGCCCCAAAACTGGAGGGGGGTTTACGAATTCCCCAATCTGGCTATATATTACTGGGCTAGTCACTTAGCAAAATGATGGGTATCCCCCGGCCCAGAAAAAGAGCAACCGGTATGGCTTAGAATTGAACTGGATGCAATCAAGTCCAAGAATCTGGACCCCCTTACATTATTTTTTCCTAAATTCCTCCAGGTATGTATGACCGAGGAGTGCCCCATAATATCGACTTCCTTAAAGGTTTACTTACAAATGTTTTCATTTTTGCAATATTCTTCTCACTGGACCTGGCCCAGTCTATCCAGAATTTCTTCTTCACTATTAACAAGAACCAGATTTCACAGTGGTTGTCCAAGTGGAGATGGAAGCTTTTTCTTACGGATGAAGAGGGGCATTGGTTATCAGTGGGAGATATTATTAAGAAATTTCTTATTCCGGTTTCCTCTCATTTCAAAGTTATACAAGTAAGGCATTTACTTGTAATTAATTTCGGTAATACTCCCCCCTCCCAGACCATCACTTCCCTGATACCTGAGGTTTCCTCACTTTCCAGATCTTCAGGTGTACTATCTAAATTATATCAGGTTTTGTTTCACAAAAAATACAGGGGTCCCTTTGGACCTACAAGATTCTGGAATAATTTCTTCCCTCAGCACTGTTTGGATTGGCAATCTCTGTGGAGATCATGTCATAAACATATTTCTCAAGACAGACTGCATCTCATGCAATATCATATTTTACATAACTTGTATTACACCCCGGTTAAATTACAGAAGTGGGGTTATCTGAATTCTAATATATGCAATTAATGTTTGCAGGAAGAAGGAACACTTCTCCACATGTTCTGGTCCTGTCCTAAAATCTCCCCCTTATGGGATTCAATTAAGACTTCCCTGAATCCTCTGCTGAGCCTTCAGGAGTACTTTACTCCCGAGGTTTGTCTGTTAGGGGACTTGTCCTCTATTAGAGTTAAAGTAAGAAAGTTTCACATTTCTATGATTGCCTTATCAGCTAAGAAGCTCATTTTGCGCCACTGGAAAGATAAATCCTTTCCATCTGTCCTGGAATGGGTTAAAGAAATGTTGTCCAATCTGCGTACAGAAAAAGCGATTGCCAGTCTTCACAATACACTGGCAGTTTATACCAAAATCTGGGATCCCCTTCACTCTCTAATTTCTCTGGCTCAGGTCTAAGTATATCTCAGGCTACACTGTTATGTAAGACCTTAAGTAAAGTGCTTGGCATTTGAGTGGCATTAGGTTGGGTTACTGCAGTAAGGGGAAGGAAGGGTGGGTCAGGCAGTTATCCCTTTACATTGTATCGGAATGTCAATGTCACTGTCACTTGAACTGCCTTTTATTGTGGAAAATGCACCAATAAACTTTAAATTGAAAAAAAAAAGAAAACAGGAAGTTGTTATCCCTCTATACAGACAGCTGGCGAGACCCCATCTGGAGTACTGCGTGCAGTTCTGCAAAGACATAAACAGGATGGAGGTAGCCCAGAAGAGGGCAACTAAAATGGTGCAGGGTCTGCACCGGAAGACATATGAAGAGAGACTTAAGCAGCTTAATATGTATAGCCTCGAGGTAAGGAGGGAGAGGGAGGACATGATAGAAACTTTCAAGTACCTCAAGGGAATCAACAAAGTCCAAGAGGGTAGCATCTTTCAGAAAAATAGGTGTGCAAGAACAAGGGGGCACAATTTGAAGATGGGGGCGGCTCAGAGGTAATGTAAGGAAGCATTTTTTCACAGAGAGGGTTGTGGATGCATGGAATGGCCTTCCAGAGGAGGTTGTGGAGTCAAAAACAGTGGTGGAATTCAAGCATGCATGGGACAGTCATAAGGCAATTCTAGGGGGTTGGGGTAGGAAGAAGTAGGCTGTTGGTTAACTAGGATCTGCAGCTTATCCATTAGGTAGGAAAATGGGCAGACTGGGTGGGCCAAGTGAGTCCTGGAATTATTTTGAGACTGAATATAGCAGGGTATGGGAAGGAATGCTCAGATTAAATGTAGGAAAAGTAAACATGTTAAGTCACCATGGTATACTAAGGAATTATATTTGTTACAAAAACAGTGTGATGAAATATGGTAAAAGGCTGACACTATAAATAACACTGCAGTTTGAATGAATATAGGGCTGTTAAATATGTTAAAAAGGTTAGGGGGGCTAAAAGTCAGTCTTTTAGAAATAGGTTGAAAGAGGAAAGCGATTCTCAACCAGGCAAATTGGGGAAAATTCTTAGAGAGTTTATTTATTTTATTTATTATTTATTTAACTTTGTTGACTGGGTGAGTGTACTGGCAGTGAGTGCCTTTTCCAGGCATGACCCGGGTGAACCAGCACAGGCAAATGAAGGAAATACAATTTGACAGCCAAAATATAGGAAGTACAATATGTCAGTTAGAGAATACTTAAAAAGAGGCAGTGGTGTAATAGAATACATTATATTTGAATAGATTTACAATAATTGGTGTTACATACACTAAGTTGAAAAAAAACATAGGTGGATAATAATTTGCTCTTAACATGTGACATAGCAATCACTAGAGAGGGTGGGAGAGGAAGGGAGAGAGGAAGGGAAAAAAGGTAGATGTTGCTAGCGAAAGGAAGGAAGGGAGACTAGAAGAGGAAAAAAAAGTAGAGGTCACTAGAGAGGGGAAGTGGGGGAGACTAGAAGAAGAAACCAGGTGGGAGGGTAAGTGCATTGCTTGTAAAGGGGTAGATACAGTAGGTGCTGGGGTACACAGTTGTCTGGCAATAAAGGTACTGGATTATTGCATTGCTGCCCTATTTGCAGGCACCTCTCTGGTTTGAGAAAGGAGGTTGCTCGTCTCCTTGCTGACCTGGCAAGGATTTGGGAAACCTGCTCCCCCACCCAGGGACCACCCAAGCCACCACCACTACCTCAGAGGTTGCCAAGAAAGAGAAGTGGTTGGACCATAGTGGGCTCAGGGAGGGTGAGGGTAGTGGAACAGAGGTGCATCCCTCCAGTTGTGCCTCTCCACAATTCATTCGCCACTCTGGCAGAGCATGGTTCCTCTATGGAGGCACCTGCAGTGGAGACCAAGGAGGATGCAGGGAACCTCTAAAATGAAGACCCACAGGAGGGTGACACAAGACCCCACAGGGAAAGGAACCAACTCCTGTTAGGGGACTCAGTTGTTAGGGGGGTAGAACTTGGGGAGGGAAGGGAAAGGGTGGTAAGGTGCCTGCCCAGTGCCACAGCTTAGAGGGACAGGAAACAAATCCTCAGGGTCATGGGAGCAGCTACAAGAGGGAGTGAGCTGGATGTCATTATCCACCTAGGGACAAATGACCTGGCTGAGAATGGGATCACAGCAGTGCAACAGGAGCTTGTGGAATTGGGATGGGGCCTTAGACAAGTAGCACACATGGTAACTTTCTCGGAAATGCTACCTGTCTATGGCATGGATGAGGCTAGGGTACTTTGCACCATGGGATTCAATGACTGGTTGAAAAATTGGTGCAAAGCTCAGGGATTTGGCTTCACTGGGGACTGGGGCTCCACCTGGAGGAATGCAGGCCTATACTGGCGCGATGGTCTGCATCTGTCCAGGAGGGGAACCAGGATCCTAGGTGATAGGTTTAAATGCTTCATTGGCAAGCATTTAAATTATTCAAGGGGGGGCACTGAAAAGGAGAAGAGAAATCCTAGCCCCCCAAAAAAATCAAGGTACTTACTGAGGTAAACACCAAGATAGAGCAGTTGATAGGGAGAAGGGCAGGGGTAAATGGAGAAAAAGACAAAGGCAGTAAGGACTGAGATAGGGCAAAAAGAAATAAGGCCATAACAAAATGAATGTTAATGAGTACTAATGCCCGTAGTCTAGGTAAAAAGTTCCCCGAAATGGTGGCCTTGATGAAAGAGGGATGCCTGGATATTGTGGCAGTCCCAGAAACGTGGTACACAGAGAACCATGACTGGGATGTCAACATACCAGGGTACACAATCTACAGGGGGGACATGGAGGGTAGAAGAAGAGGAGGAGGAGGAGTAGCTCTCTATGTAAGGGAAGGGATCAAAGCAACAGAATTAAATGGTAAACAGGGAGGAGAGGAGGCACTGTGGGTCACCATGGAGACTGGAAATGGCACCACAATCCGCACATGGGTTGTATACAGACCCCCATCTCAGGGGGAGGAAATGGACAAGTAAATGATAGAAGGCATCCTTAGGATGGCAGAGAAAGGGGAGATATTACTGATGAGGGACCTGAATATGCCAGATGTTAACTGGAGCACCTTTGCTGCAGCCACATCCAAGAGCAGTGCCATTCTTAATGCCTTACAGAGGGCATGCCTCAGACAGCTAGTTTTGGATCCCACTCAGAAGGGAGCAGTCTTAGACCTGGTACTCTCTAATGGGGACAGAGAGATGATCTCAGATCTAGAAGTGGGTAGCCATCTGGGAACAAGTGACCACCAAACAGTGTGATTTACGATAAACTTGGCTGTAGTCAAGCCATACAAAAGTGAAGGTACTGGACTTCAGAAGGGCTGATTTTGTCAAAATGGGAGAGTGCCCCAGAAAAGCAATAGCAAACAGGCAAGAAGATAAGGTGGAGCAACAATGGGGAAACATCAAAACCGCCATCACAGAGGCAACAAGCCTTTGTGTGAAGCAAATAAACAAATCAAAATGAGAGAAAAAAACACTATGGTTCTCAAAAGAAGTGGCGGAGAAAGTTAGGGAGAAAAAGATAGCATTCAGGAAGTATAAGGAAACACAGAAGGAGCAGGACAGAGAACTGTACCAGTTAGAACAAAAGGAAGTAGGGAAGACAATCAGAATAGCAAAGGCCCAAACCAAGGAAAAGATAGCCGACTCGGTTAAGAAGGGGGATAAAACCTTTTATAGGTACATTAGGGAGCAAAGAAAGACTAAGGCAGGGATACTGAGGCTGAATAAAGAGGAAGGTGGTTGGGCAGAGAGCGACAGTGAAAAAGCAGGGGTACTGAATGAATGTTTCTGCTCAGTATTCACAATGGAAGAGCAGGGGGAGATACCTAATCCAGTCAATAGAAGCACTCTGGAAAGGGGTTGATAATAGTCCTTTCACAGAAGAAAGCTTTCTGAAAGAACTCCTAAAACTGAAGGTGGATAAAGCAATGGGGCCTGATGGGATTCACCCCAGAATTCTATAAGAACTAAGGGAAGAACTAGTAACACCACTAACTACCCTTTTTAATAAATCATGGGAGGATGATGTGGTACCTGAGGACTGGAGGCGGGCAGATGTGATTCCCCTTCACAAAAGTAGGAGCAAGACAGATGCAGAAAGCTACAGATCTGTCAAGTTAACCTCAGTGGTAGGGAAAATGATGGAATCACTTCTGAAGGAAAGAATTGTTGTGTACCTAGTGGCCAGTGGGGCACAGGACCCAAGGCAGCATGGATTCACAGCAGGAAGGTCATGTCAGACAAATCTAATTGATTTCTTTGACTGGGTGACCAAAGTAGTAGACCAGGGAGGGACTGTGGACATGGCCTACCTAGACTTTAGCAAGGCATTTGACACAGTCCCGCACAAAAGATTAATAAACAAATTAGCCAGTCTGGGAGTGGGTCCCAGGGTGGTAGCCTTGGCAAAACACTGGCTGGACAGCAGGACACAGAGGGTAATAGTAAATGTACTCCACAGTGAAGAAAGGGGTGTTACTAGTGGGGTACCGCAGGGTTCAGTACTGGGGCTGGTCCTTTTTAATGTCTTTATAAGTGACATTGCAGAGGGACTGAAGGAAAAGTATGTCTCTTTGCAGATGGCACAAAGATCTGCAACAGGGTTTATATGCAAGGTGGGGTGGAAAGGATGAAAAGGACTTGGCAAGGTTGCAGGACTGGTCAAATGTATGGCAGCTTAGATTCAATGCAAAGAAGTGCAAAGTAATGCACCTGGGAAACAAAAACCCAGGGGAAGAGTACACAGTGGGGGGTGAGATACTGACAGCAACAAAAATGGAAAGGGACCTGGGGGTAGTCATATCAGATGACCTAAAGGTGGGCAAATAATGTGAGAAGGCAGTAAGGAGGGCTGGTTGGGGGGATCCTGGGATGCATAGTGAGAGGCATCACCAGTAGAAAACAGGAAGTTGTTGTCCCTCTGTACAGACAGTTAGTGAGACTCCATCTGAAGTACTGCGTCCAGTTCTGGAGACCCCGTCTCCGCAAGGACATAGACAGGATGGAGGCAGTCCAGAGGAGAGCAACTAAAATGGTGCAGGATCTGCAAGAGAAGCCATATGAGGAGAGACTAAAGGAGCTTAATATATATACCCTTGAGGAAAGGAGGGAGGGGGGGACATGACAGAAACTTTTAAGTACCTCACTGGAATCAACAAAGTCCAAGAGGGTAGCATCTTTCAGAAAAAGAGATGTGCAAGAACAAGAAGAAACAGTTTAAAGATGTGTGTGTGGGGGGGGATGGCTCAGGGGAATTGTGAGGAAGTATTTTTTCACAGAGAGGGTGGTGGACGCATGGAACAGCCTTCCTAAGGAGGTTGTGGGGTCTAAAACTGTGGGAGAATTCAAGAATGCATGGGACAGACATAGGGAAATTCTTGTGGGGGGTAGGAAGAAATAGGCTGTTGGTTAACTAAGATCTGCAGCTTATCCAGTAGGTAGGGAAATGGGCAGACTAGGTGGGCCAAGCGGTCCTTATCTGCCATCAAAGTCTATGTTTCTATGTTTCTGTCATTTAAAATTGCCAACAGTTTAAACAGTGACATTAGTAATGCCTTTAATGATCTGTTCCTTGCAGGCGGTAGCTGTTTCCAAGATGCACCACAAGAGGTGAGTAATCAGTCTGACTGAGGGTAGTCTTGTAATTTCTAAGGATTGAGGGTTTGAGTTTGACAAAATTTACGAAGATGAAGTCCTAAAGGAACTCCTTCATTTAAAAGTTAATAAAGCCAGTGGACTGGATGGTTTAAGTGGCAAATTGCTGAAATATGCAGTCCTGGGTATTTGTAAGCCAGTTACATACCTGTTATAACACTCACCTGCACACTGCTTTCACCTACCTGGGTGATGGAATCTGGCTAGCTGCAAGGAAGGTTAGTTACAGTGCTCACAGATATTACCTTGGGGTATGACCCTCTAACCATAACAACAGTGCTACAGGAATTATCAGGGGCAGAAACTTTCTTTAAATTTGAGCCAATTTATTTAGCAAACTGCGAATAACTACTAGTTTTTCACTTCAGCAATGGCTCTATCAGTAACTAGAAAAATGGCTGTGCAGCTAAACAGTAAAATAACATTTGCACAAAGTTGAACATCAGTATTTTCTTCCCATGACAAAAATCTAGAATTGGCTGCATGACACATTTTTCACCCCACCCCAACCCCAAGATAAACAGTAGAATGTCCCAAAATCATATCAAGTCTCTTTTAAAAGTCACAGTCTCTGATACCTCAAACCCAAATGGGTGTAGTCATTGAAGAATGAAATTATTTGTTGTGCTGCCTTTGCCAGGGATTGATGAGATGTCCAGTGATGGCTCTGCTGCTTCTCGGTCCTCCCAGGTCCTGGCTTCCTGAGCTGCTCCTCTGATCCTCTTTGGTCCTCTGTCAAACAGGTGAACCCTTCCTACAAACTTTAGCTAGAAAATAACAAACACTTTACATGTCTTGTCTATTATCTTGCAAACTTGGCTTCTGCCCCTCCTTCATGCTTGGTCTTTAAGGGCCCAAAACCTCTGGAACTCAATTACTTTAGCTGGCTTTCCTAGCTAGAAAAACTTTTCTTTTATCTTGGCAATGATAGCCCCTTAGCTAACTAGCCTATACTTTAAAACTTAATTTCCTTTGTTTCTTGAAGTGAGTGGCTAAGCCCTGCCACTACACTGCTGCTATCTCTAGCTCAGAGAACAGTGACAGAGAACGAAAGGTTGAGCTACACTACTGAACACTCCAGCTCACCCTTCTTGTACCTGATTGGAGCATTAGGTACCGAGGTCACTGGCAGCCAACCAGGAGAGAGCTTGAGCTGGCTGGTTCCACCTCCTGCCATCCTAGTGACATCAGATCCAGCCAACAAACATTTCACAACATGGCCTGCTTGTAGCTGGCTATGGGGGACTGCCTGCCCCCCAACCCCAGGTAGCCATTTTATTTTTATTGATATATTTTATTTATTTATTTATATATTTATGCCCCTTTGGGTTTTTGCTGCTGTCTGCTTACATCCTCTCTTTGCTTGTTTCTGCCCCCCCCCAGTTCACATAACAAAAGGGCACTAGCTACCCACTAGCCTTCACTAGCCACTTGGCTACTAAATAAGATACTGGCCACTCAGCCAGCCATTGTGGGCAAAGGGATTTTAGCTGAGTCCCTACTCCCAAACCACTTCCCTTTCTTTACATGTGGGCAAATGACCTCTCCCCAGGACTACACCATGGCACCCTGCATTCAAGTAAGTCCCTTTATTTTGTATTTATTTGGTTGGTTGACTATAACGGGGTGGTCATGCTCGTTACACTGTTCAACTTTTCCCTAGCCACTAGTGCCATTCCGTATGATTGGAAAATTGCAAAGGTCTCTCCTGGTTTTAAGGGTGGGACAGCACAGGTATTGTCTAACTACAGGCCAGTTTCCCTGCTACCAATTGTGTTGAAGGTCCTGGAGAAGTTAGTGGCCAGGCAAATGACTGACAACCTGGATAAAAATAAGTTGTTGAACAGCAGACAGTCAGGATTTAGAATAAAGCACAGCACCACCACTGCAGCCCTGAAAGTAGCTGATGATATACAGATGGCCATGGATGGAAGGTGCATGGTTGGAGCAGTGTTTTTGACCTCTCCAGGGCCTTTGACACAATCAAGCATGCACTTTTGTTTGAAAGACTGAGTGTGATGGGGTTCCAGAGTAAGGTGAATAAATGGTTTGAAAGTTATCTGGGAGAGAGGAAACAGACAGTGGAGTATCAAGGGATGAGGTCAGATTTTAAGCCAGTTGAAAATGGAGTCCCCCACGGATCAGTACTGGGCCCACCCCTGTTCTCACAGTTTATTAATGATATTGACATGAATTTACAGGATGTGAATGTGCATCTCTTTGTGTAAGACACAGTTATTTACTACATTGGGGAGAACAGGGGTGTGGTCCAGGCATTACTCCAAAATAATTTTGATAAGATACAAAATTATTTGGTTAACAGAAAACTTGTATTAAATTCTAAGAAAACCCAGGTTATGATCTTTGGTTCATCTAAGAGATTAGATGGACAGGAAGCCCAATTTTCTATTAAAACCTTGGATCTTGTGATCTTGGACGTAGTAGAAAGGTACAAGTATCTTGAGGGTGGTTTGGTTCTCACCTAACTTGGGAAGCACATATTTCCTCTATAATTAATAGAATTGGGCAAAGATTAGGGGCTCTTCTTGGAGTTTGCAATGCCTTCCCTCATAATTCCAGATCCAAAACTGTTAATACAATGCTTTTGCCATTCATTGATTATGGGAACCTGGTTTATGGGGTCACAAGTGCTACTCAGCTTAATTGGTTGGATATCATCTTTAGCTGTATGGCTAGGTTTATAACTGGTGCCCCTTATGGAACCCTAAGATGTGTATTGTATCATCTGACAGGTTGGGCTTCCCTTAGTGTTAGGAGGAAATCACACACTTTTAATTTTTAATTCATTTGAGATTGAAGAACAAAGTACTTAATGATATATTGTACCTCCTGCAAGTGAGACTAATTAAATTAGGTCTGAGGTTCTATGGGGGACTGAATTTATGGTGCCATGCACCCTCACTATTAAGGAAGACCAAACTTTATGGTTAGTGATCCATCCTTTTGGATTTCAATCCTTTTGTTTTTTTATTCCCATTATGGAGATTCAATCTCTTCAGTGGCTGACAACAGAACAAGAAAACTATGGTAGTGGGAGATAGTTAATAAATATTGTCACATGGTGTGATGTGATTGAGATAGTTGCTTTTAATTTGTATATTCAGTCTTTTATATTGTTTGTTGCAATATTTTAACCACATAAAGGTGTCTGTATTTTGCATGTTTGTTATATATTGAATCTGTATTAATTGTACCAATGTGAGATATCATGCATAGGATGTCAATGTAAATGAGTGTGACAGCTCATATGATGTACACTAACATCATCCTGTTTATCGCATTTAATAAACAAAGTTGAAATTGAATTGAATTGACAGATGGTGGTGGTAAATGGAGTTCATGCCAAGGAAAGGAGGGTAACCGGCGGGGTGCTTCGGAGATCAGTGCTGGGACTGGCCCTCCTTAATCTCTTTGTAGATGACACTGCAGAGGAGTTACAGTATAAGGGAAAGTCTGCTTCTTTGAGGATGACAACAAAATCTGCTATAGGGTGGACACTCCAGGGGGATGGAAAGAATGAGCAGAGATCTGAGAAAACTTGAGGAGGGGTCAAAGGTACGGCAGCTGGGTTTCATTGCAAAAAAGTGCAAAATATTGCATTTGGGGCACAAAAACTCATAGGCAGAATACAAAATGGGGAGTATTACTGATGAGCACCAAGCAGGAGAGATACCTATGTGTAATAATCTCTGAAGATCTAAAGGTGGCCAGGCAGAGCAACAAGAGAGTTCGGAGTGCAAGTGGGATGCTGGGGTGCATAGCGAGAGGTATAACCAGAAGAAAGATTCAGGCAGCAATGCATCTGTATAGATCATTGACAAGACCTCACCTAGAATACTATGTACTGTTCTGGAGACCACATCTCCAGAATGACATAGACCGAGGGGATGTGGCCCAGAGGAGGGCAACTAAAATGGTGCAGGGTCTGCATCAAAAGCCCTAGGAGAAGAGAGTAAAGGAACTAAATATGTACACCCTGGAAGAGAGGAGGGAGAGGGCAAATATAATAGAGACCTTAAAATACCTCCATGGGTAAATAAGGTACAGGAAGAAAGTATTTTTCAGAAAAAAATGATCCACAAGAAAAAAAGGTCATGGTAGGAAGTTGGAGGGGAGTAAACTCAGGAGAGATGTGAGGAAGTGCATCTTCACAGAAACAGTGGTAGATTCCTAGAACAGCCTACCAAATGAGGTGGTGAGGCTGAAGACAGCGGGAGGGTTCAAGAATGCCTGGGATAGGCACAAGTGAATCTTTGTGGAAAGGAATGGAGGGAGGGAGAAAGAGCTGGAGATCAGGGAGGGTCTATGGTCATACTGTAGGTAGGGAAAAATAGGCAGACTGGATGGGCCAAGCAGTCCTTATCTGCCAACAAATTCTTTGTTTCTGTGTTTCCCAAATCCTTTCAATAGTTAAGATAGGAAAGGATTAACTCTACTGATTCCAAAATTTGCAGTTTGGCTGTTTTTATTGAAGTTTTTTATATTCACACTTGAAAGCCAGGGTGAAAGTTTTGTGTCCTTCGCCACTTCCTCAGGCCCATTAAAAGTGTTGATTTTCGTACACATTTCAGCATTAATCTTTCCATCATCTGCTTTATTCCATAAAATATTCAGGTTCTATTACCTCACACACTCCTAAGTCAACTCACTGCTCTGCAATACCTTCTTCCTTCTACTTTCCCTTCCCAACTGTTTTACCTCTCACAATTGCCACAAAGTTCACTGCACTGAAGTACTTTTTAAATTCCACACATCTGATCTTTGTTTTTTTCTGCCCTAAGGGTGCTTTCCTCTCAGTTTCTGGTGTCTCAAAAAGCAGCAAGTTGACTTAAGAGTCAGTGGAGCTCATCCTTTCCTATCTTAACTATAGTGTGGACTGCCAATGTTTTATGGATGACCCAAGGTGTTTGAACTATTAGGATTATTTTTTAGAGGCAACCTGAACCATATGTATTTGATTTCCCAAACCTTCTACCAGAGGTAGTATCTTTGATGTCCATCTCAACATGGGCCTCACCTTACAAATAGCAGGCATATCTCCTACCTAAGTCAGAGACACAGTCTCTCACACCAAATCTCTTAACATCTTCAGCACAGCTGGTGATTTCTCTTTGGAACAGGACAGTAGTTGACCCCCAAAAGTTGAACATTTATCTTTGGTGGGACCCTCTTTGTGCCACAAGGTCACCATGAACTTCTCTTGAGGGGCACACCCTTAGGGTACCCAAGCCCACTGGGGAAGCAGTACAATGTCGTGGTTAAGAGCACTGAACTGCAAACTTGGAAAACTGGGTTTGAATCCCACAGCCACCAGCTGCATACTGTGTGACCATAAGCAAGTCACTTAACTTCCTTGTGCTTCCAGGATGCACCTGGAAACAAGCCTCAGCTTAATGAATATTTCCTGGCCAAAAATCATATAATAAAAAAAATCTTTAAAACTCTCCCGGTGTCTCCCTTACACTCCCACCAGAATTAATGGTGAGCTACACTGTCACAAGCTCTACGAATTATTACACTCTGTGGTCTGGCATTCTAGTAAACAAGACACAAGCATGGCTAGAGGGGCAGAAGAACAGCCACCTTCCTTCAACCCATTACTGTGAAAATGGCACTGCTCTGATAAGATGTGTGCAATTTCCTGACCTCTCCTGATAATTTAAGTTTTAAACCTGTGCAGTTCCAGGCTGGACTTCTAGATGGTGAGTGACAGAGCAAACTAATCAAATATTTGTATGTGAAAACACAAGAGGAGGCAGGTAAGGCGGCCATGAGTGTGTGCACACAGGTAAAATGATGTGCTCGCTCACTGACAGACAAGCCAGGCTGCCTTATTTTGAAAGGTAAAGAGGCTCCTGCCAGGCACCTGGTCATGTGGACTAAAGGTTACTCTCAGCCTCTACCTCTGGCCTTGCTACTCAGAAATGTACCTCTCTCACTAGACTCTTAAATTTTGTTTCATGCTCTGTCCTGGTGTCAAACTGCACAGGTCTCATCAAAGTCCACACTCAGTTGTAATGTTGGAGGGGAAAAACAGAAGTACTACTCTCATGAATCCCACTCTGTCTTTTGAATGAGATGCTAAACTAAATCCCCATTTACATGGTTGCATTTGCACTGGAGCAATATGAGCACGTGTGTTGCTCCGGCACAAATGCAGCCATGTAGAAACTTACCAAATCGTGGTAAGTTACTCAATACACCACTTCAGTACCTGGACAAATCCTGGGGATGCTGACCAGAGCAAGTGGATTTAGCAGCTGTCTGGACAGGCTGCGCCACTCACTCCAACATAACATGGGTTAGCAGGCGAGCTCCCCCAAGTCACAGCCTCTCAACAGTGCATCTTGCATTGGTCCTGAGACAGGTCATGTAAACCCACAACAAAAGCGCAGCAGAAGGTCAGTGTAGCACTGCAGCAGTGGCACAAGGTAAGCCAGGCAACTGTGTAAACGCTGCTTAAAATCCTGTCTACCTATTACAGTGGCCCTTCAGGTAGATGTTAAAGATCTCATGGCAGTTCTTGAAAAGAGGTGAATTTCCTTGGTATTCTAGCCACTAAACACTCCCACCCAGCAATAGCTTTACTGGTTCAGTTTGCACCTGCATCCCTCCCTACACACATACACATACAAACACACTAATAAGACTGACTGCAATAAATGTTTCCTAGTCCTTCCTTTCTGTGAAACAGAAACCTAAATAAATACATTTCAATGTGCTTACACAACTTGGTGCGGTGTTGTGCTTGTGCAACTTGCTGAATAAACTTTGATGTGGCTGTTCACCTCTCTGTGCCTTGGGAATGTCACCCTGTAGGGATGCCAAAGGCAAGGAACACTGGAGGAGGGTTCCACCCCTAGAGGTGCTGTGGGAAGGATTCTCTTAGGTGAAAGGTAGCATATGAAAAGCCCAAAAAGGGAGTACTGTAGATCGGAAAGCATTGGAGAGGTAATGAGCTGTTATCAAGATTTGAACATATACATTGGTCAGCACAGGTAAGGATAATGGTCAGAGATAACTGAAATGAGTAACAATTTTAATGTTTTTTGAATTAATTATAACGAGAGGGCATGACTTCCCAAGGAGAGAGGGAACACCAAGGAGGGCCACCATCCATCTCCATCCAAGAGCAGAAACCTACCTAAATAAATGTGGAAACCTACTGCACCTAAGTAACTTAGGGAATTACAGGAGTTGACATGTGCCCCTTCACAGTGGAGGAGGTCCTGAAAGCACTGAACAAGTAGCGGGGGGAGGGCAGTGGCTGGCAGGGGGAGGTGTAGGGGGGAAATAGGACAGACTAGATAGGCCAGTGTGGTCCTTTTCTGCCATTAAACTTCAATGATTCTATGATTCTATGAACAATCTAAAGGTAAACAAGGCCATGGAGCCAGATAGCATGCACCAAAGAATCCTGAAGGAACTGGGAAATGAACTGGCAGAACCCTTAGTAGAACTCTTCACTAAATCACTGATGAATGGAGAAGTTTCCAAGGACTGGAGAAGAGGGATGGTGATGCCACTGTTCTCGTTCACCTTGATCTCTCATCAGCTTCTGACATGGTGGAACATTGTGTGTTACTTGACCGCCTGAGGGTATTTTGTGGACTCACCAGCACGGACATCTGTTGGTTTAAGTCCTATCTCACAAACAAGAGGCAAAGGGTAGTGATGGGGATTTTCTCCTCCTTCCCATGCCTTCTGTCCTGTGGAGTACCTCAAGGATCAGTCTTGTTGCCAAAGTTGTTTGACGTGTACATGCTACCCCTGAGAAGGATCATTAGAAGTATGGCTTGGGTTTTCATTGCTATGCCAATGATAGCCAGCTATACCTCTCCTTTACCCCTCAAACATCTGATGCAGTGAACGTGCTAAATAATTGCTCCACTGAAATCAATAGCTGGATGGCCTCCAGTTGGTTGCGACTGAACCCAGATAAGATGAAGGTACTAACTGTGGAGTTAAACAGAGGGTGTGATAGGGTGGCCTCGTGTGCAGAGACAGGATTATTTCTGGGATATGTCCAATTGAAGTCCGACTCTAGGGTGCAGAACCTGGGTGTTATTCTGGATAGCAGTCTGATGCTTGAGGTTCAGGCATTGGCTGCTGTCCATGTCAGTTTCTATCATCTGAGGAATATTGCTAGGGTCAGGCCCCTAGTTCCACCTCTGGACCTCCCAATGTTGGTGCATGCCTTCATGATGACAAGTCTTGATTACTGTAATGCACTCTACCTTGGGGTCTGTGGGGGTACCCTCCGCCGACTTCAGCTGGTGCAAAATGCAGCTGCCAGGTTACTGACAGGGCAGTCTAAATACTGTCACATCACCTCAGTGCTGCGGGAACTACACTGGCTGCCTGACTCTTTTCATTATTAATGCTATTTCTGATTTTTCTTGACTTTCTTTGAATCTTCCGGCTAACGTTTTGCCAATTTGTTCACTATATTGTTTCCAATTTTTATTTTTCTTTGCCCACAAAAATTTAGTCTGATATTTTAGTTGAGTCAATACATTTCCTTAACTCAGCCAATTTGGCTTTCTTATGTGTATTCCCATTATGAATCTCCAATTCTAAGTTTTTGAGTTTCTCGTTTTTGAGTTTCTCTTGTATTTCTTTTTGTTTTTGGAGTCTTAATTTATTTTTCCATGAAGCAACCAATATCAAATTCCCCCAAATTGTTGCTTTCCAATCATCCCAGCATTGTATAATATTTAAAGAATCTGTTTGATTGTCTACGAAAAAATCATTAATTGCTTTCTGAATTTGCCTGTCTGTAAGTTTCTGAGTCTGACAATAAGTAATTGTTAATTCTCCAAATATTTGATCTAGACCTTCTATCTTCTAGTCCCAGATCTAATGATACCATATTATGATCTGATATAAGCATGGGGTGTATATTTGCTTCTATTGAAATACAGGGGACCAATAAGTCCCTAGAAACCAAAAAGTAATCAAGACGGGAATATATCTTATGTCGTGCTGAATGGAAAGTGTAGTCCCTAATGTTTGGATTTATCTCCAAATATTCACAAGACTGACAAGATTCAGAAAATGTCTAAGTATTTTGGCTTTATGTCTGTCCCAGGAAGAAAAAGGTGTCAATTTATCTAATGGATCTGTAATCAGACAATTCAGATCCCTTCTCAGTACCACATAGGAGCTATCCATATCATGCATAATTCTACTAACTTCTGCCAAAAAGTCTTCCTAACCAGTGAATGGAGCATAGACTGAACACAAAGTCAGCACTTCTGCCCAAAGCTTGATTTTAACAACTACTATACGGCCATGAGAGTCTGATATTGAATCCTCCACAGTGCCCTTAAAATGTTTGGTTGTTAGAACAAGAACCCCAGCACTGTTCTTCTTAGTCCCTAGTGAAGGAAAAATCTCCCCATGCCATCTTCTAACAAGCTTTTCTAGCTCTTTTTGATTAAGAAATACCTCCTGCAGAAGTGTTATGTCCAGTTTCAACTTTTAATCCTGGCTAATATGCAATATCTCTTAATGGAAGAATTAAAGACATTTATGTTCCAAGTTGCTATCCTTAAAGTTGAAATCATTTAAAATAAATTGTCCTTTGCCTGCCTATTCTTACCCTCTCAAACTATTTGAGTTCAACTCCCTCTATGTAGCTACTGGCTGACATATTCATGTTGTTTCCTAAAAGCCCATAATGTGTCTTCACCCCCCTAAACCCCCCCTCTGACCCCCAACCCCCAACATCACCATAGACAATGCCTGGTGATCAACCACTCCACTTAATCTGTGTGCAAACCCAAACCCCCCACCATAGGGACAACCTATGGCACCGTGCCATTGAGACTGGCCGGCCCAATGACAGACGGTAATATGCTGCCGCCCGAAACAAGTGCACTCGGGCCATCAGAAAGGCTACAAGTCTGAGCACCATCGGTCCTCACTCACTGCCTCATGGGGAACCCCAGAACCTTCTGGGATAATATTAAACAGTTAAATGGGACTGCACACTCCCACCCACCCAGATCAACATTAATGGTGTGATCTCCTCAGACCCAGCCCTCATAGCCAACCACCTCAACACCTCATTCACTGACCTTAGCCCTATCCTCCCTACAAATTTTTTGACCCTCCTCCCCAGCACCTGCCTTAAATCTTTCTCGCCCTTATTTTCTCTCCTCCATGTTTCTGCCCAAGAACTTGGGCCGCACCTTATCACTGCCCTCCAAGAGTAATAGTACAGGCAGTGACACCCTGGATCCGTGGATCCTACAGCTGGTCTTAGACACAGTCCTTACCCCGATCACATGCCTCATCAACCACTCTCTTTGCCTGGGAAGGTTCCAACTGCCTGGAAAGTTGCCACTGTCACCCCTATCTTTAAAGGTGGTGATAGGACTGTGGCTGGAAACTATCGACCAATCTCATTCTCTCTCCTCTCCAAGGCCTTGGAAAAGTGGTGGCCTCTCAAATCTCTGACTACCTCTCCACCTACAATGTCCTATGTCCTGAGCAGCATGGCTTCCGAGTGGGCCACAGTACCGGCACAGCTCTCCTAGAGTTCTCCAATTTTCTCCACTCCTCCTTAGACACTGGTTCTCTGGCTGGTGCGGTCTTCATTGACCTCTCTATAGCTTTCGACACTGTCTCCCACCCCCTCCTTCTTGATGCCCTTAGTCTCTCTGGTTTTGCTGCTGGGCCTATCTCCTGGTGCACCAGTTATCTGTCTGACCACTCACAGCATGTAAAAATTAATGGGACCTACTCAGACATCTGTCCCATCTTTTCTGGGTTCCCAGGGCTCCATTCTGGGCCCCTTACTATTCTCCCTTTACCTTAACACCCTTCACGCTCTTGCTTGGGGAACATTCTATTATGCCGCTGATGATGCAGTCATCTTTGCCTCAAGTCGTAACCCTATTGCCTCCAGGACTCGCTGGAGAAGTCCTTCGCTGAAGCCGAGGGCTGGTTCAAGGAACATAGATTGGTGATAAATCTTAAAAACAAAACCATGTTCTTCACTCATCCTCAAAATAAGTCCTGCAACTTCAAACTCCTCATTCACTCTGGGTCCTCTTTCCCACTCGAACAAGTTTGCTCCTATAAATACCTAGGTATCCATTTTGACCCCTCCCTCTCCTTCCATGGACACATCGCTGCCCTAGCCACTGCCACTAATATCCGATTGGGCATCTTACATCGGCATAAACACTGCCTCCCCCAGAGGCTCTTCGACTCGCAGTCACCTCCTCTATCCTGTCCCTAGTGGACTATGGACTGCCGGTGTATGGTGCTGCTGATCAGACCACACTCCATAAAATTCGCACTACTCTGAATAAGGCCTGCAGGTTCATTACTGGGGCACCTAGGCTGACACACACCTGTCTACTGTACGCTAAAGCTGGTACTTGATCTTGACGAGCACCTCAAATATCTGACCTGTACCCTTACAAAAAAGACCCTCCTTGTGCTATCCCCGCCAGGATTGACCACCACCATACGCCGCTCTGTCCCACTAGTTCATACTCGGACCTCTGGGAAAACTTCTCTTGTTATCCCTAGAGCTAGGACCTCTCACGGCCAAAGAGCCTTCAGCTTTAGGGCCCCCTTCTGGTTCAACACACTGCCCCCCTCCATCTCCGAAGCTCCAACTATATCGTGCTTCAAAACTTCCTTACATAACCACCTTATTAACACCCGATGCTGTAATTGCCATTAGTCCAAGCCGTACTCAATACTTATGACAAAGCTTACTCCTAAGCTGCTAAGGACAACATAACTCCGGTATTGTTTGCATCAATCCTACCTGTACCAGCTTGTTTGTAGCTATGTCTTAAGTTACTGTTATACTTATGTGTTGTACTGCTATACTGTGTATTTTCGTTTGTCTTACTGTGACAAGGTACCTTTGTAAATGAGCCTATGGCTCAAAGGTTTTCCAAACTGCTGTTTAAATAAAATAAAAATAAATTCTGGCAACCTTTTACATCAGATTCCTTTAATAGAGCAAGAAAGGGAGAAAGTCCTCACTATATAGCTGAATCACAGTCCACGAAATGTTCTGGAAGTCTTATGTTAAGATCTTGAAGAGCTTCCTGAAGGTTATGGTATAACAGCACTTGATGATTAAAAAAAATGTTTAATTTAGCTGGGGAAATTTCTTCCAGAGATGCTGCTGTAAATTATTAAAGATTCTCCTACTGTCCCATAAAGATCTTGAAAAATTATTTTTAAAGAAAATCAGATGGTCCTTAAAGAGAAATTTCTCCTTTTTATGTTTGCTTGCACGCATGTGCAAGAAACATAGTGCCATCATCTGAGTTTTTCAGAGGTGTGTCAGCATCTTCCAATTCAGTCAGTGTGTTTGCAGGCGTGGTCACAGTTCTCCAATCACTGCTGAAGCTGTCTATGACAGCAGTTGAAAATGCAGTGGCATACAGTTGAAAGAGGGAGCTACGCTTCAGTGAGCAGCTCCTTCCCCCCCCCCACACACACAAACAGATCAACTGTGTCAGTTGCCTGATAGGATGGTGTAGTCTTCTCTAGCTTAGAGAGACAAGCCACACATCATTACTTTAATAAACTGTTCCCTGCCAAAGCAGGACCACCAAAATGTGTGGGTGCCTAACAGTCCTTACACATGCCAGCTCTACAAAGCACACCTTCATGGACTCCATGGGTTCTAATCCTCCAGAAAAAAAACCTCAGGATGTGATGTGAAAACTCAGACTTCGTTGTATGTGTAATTCAAAGTGTTTTCTCTTACTAGACTCTGTCAATGTGAACTCCCCGCTGCTAAAACCTATGCAGATGAACTTGAGCATACTGTACTACCTGTAGGGCTTACTGTCTACCACTTTGTTCACCCTCCCATGTACCAGTACCATTTCACATCCTCCCTTGCCTTAGTCCAGCTGTGCTACAGTACCCTGAAGCTCTGGTAGGGCTTACTGTCTACCACTTTGTTCGCCCCCCCCATATATTGCTGTGCTACATCAGCCTAAAGCTCTGGTAGGGCTTACTGTCTATCACTTTGTTCACCCCTCCCATGTACCTGCACCATTTCACATCCTCCCTTGATCTACAGTGAGTGGATCCCTCATTCATACATCACATATGCACGCACAAAAAAAAAAAAAGGTCTTCAAAAATTAAGATACATTTATTATGTTTGTTATGTTTGCTTGCACGCATGTGCAAGATACATAGTGCCATCATCTGAAATTTCAGAGGTGTGTCACCCGCTCTTCCGATTCAATCAGTGTGTTGGCAGGCACGGCCCTGTAAACCAATGCATGATGGAGCTGTCTATGACAAGCTCCAAAATGCAGTGGCATACAGTTCAAAGGGGGAGCTATGCTTCAGTGAGCAGTGATAAGATATCAACTTGCTCATGGCAGCTCCCCACACACACTGCATGGGCGTCGCGCCCCATGCGCACCACACTGTATAGCCGACAGGGTGCCCAATCCCCTCGACTGTGCTGCGCTTCCCACGCTTCAAAGCCTTCCAAATGCCAAGCTGGGTGTTCCACTCAGCGTGGCAACTCATGATATAGCCAGGGGTGCCCAGTCCCCATCGGCTCCACTGTTCTCACCCCCAGTATTGGGTGCCATGCTGGGAGCCCACCCCAGTGTGGCAATCGATGCTTTGGTGATGGGTGCCCAATCCCCATCGGCTGAATGCTCCCCAACCATCCTTGTGCCACGCTGGTAGCCCACCCCAGCATGGTAACGACCGCGCCGTCATTGGAAACAAAAAGAACACCTGTAAAGAAAAAATGGTCCCACATAGTCTCCCTGGCCCCCCTCCCACAACCCGCACCCACCCACTACGCACCCTGCCTCCCACACCCCCTCACCCCATACTTACCTCCAGACCTCGGCGCGATGATCTTTGGTGGACTGGGAACACGTCTGCATTCTTCAAAGCCGACCGCAAACTGAGAAAATGCCGGTAAGCTGTATAATGGGCTAGATAGGGGTTTTCAACTTTGTTGCATATCTCAGGCATTTTTTGGAATTTTTGCACCAAATTTTCAACATGGGGTTTTTGGGACCCCTTCTCAGGAATGATGTCACTGTCATGGCGTTATTCAGGCCTGAAGGGTGATTTCACAGTCACTGCACGAAATCACCTTTTGGGACCGATTAATGAAATGACACTGCCAGTGTTCATAAGGTGGGCTCTCAAGAAGCCTATTTTGAAAATTTGCTGGAAAAATTTCAAAAAACGACTGTTTTACGAGTGTGCATTGCACAGTTCCTACGCACGCTCGTAAGTTCACAAATTTTCAATATTTGCACTCTAGATTTTCAACATTGCCACTTTACCACACCTTCTTATAAGCAGTATAGCTGTCATTTTTCACATCTCGCCCAAAACGTGTTTCCGCCCATGTAGCGCACAATGGCGCAGTCGGTGTGCTAAATCAATGTACAGGACAAATTAAGAAAATCACAGTGACACTGTTCATGAGCAGAGGTCTTAAAATGGCTATGTTGAAAATTTGGTGAAAAAATTCCAAAAAATGACTGTTTTACGAGCGTGCGTTGTGCAGTTCCTACGTCACGCTTGTAAGTTCCCAGAATTTTCAATATTTACACTCCAGATTTTTAACATTGCCATTTTACCACACCTCCTTATGAACAGTACAGCTGTCATTTTTCACATCTTGCCCAAAATGTGTTTTCGCCCATGTAGCGCACAATGGCGCAGTCGATGTGCGAAATCAATGTATGGGACACATTAAGAAAATCACAGTGACACTGTTCATGAGCAGAGGTCTTAAAATGGCTATGTTGAAAATTTGGTGAAAACATTCCTAAAAATGACTGTTTTACGAGCGTGCATTGCGCAGTTCCTATGCATGCTCATAAGTTTGCAAATTTAATATTTTCACTCCAGATTTTCAACATTGCCATTTTATTACACTTCCTTATGAACAGTACAGCTGCCATTTTTCATATGCCGCCCAAAATGTGTTTTTGCACATGTAGCGCACAATGGTGCTGTTGGTGTGTGAAAGCAATGTTTGGGACAGATTAAGAAAATCACAGTTACACTGTTCATGAGCAGAGGTCTTAGAATGGCTATGTTGAAAATTTGGTGACAAAAGTCCATAAAATGACTGTGTTACGAGTGAGCATTGCGCAGTTTCCACGCACCCTCATAAGTTCATGACTTTGTAATATTTTAAGTCCAGATTTTCACCAGTGGCATTTTTCCACACTGTCTTATTTACAGTACAGCTGTCATTTTTCACAACATGGCCGAAGTGTGTTTTCACACTTTCAGTGCAGAGATGCGTGGTCACTGTGGGAAATTATTGTTTGGGACAGATAAAGAAAATCACAGTGACACTGTTCATGATCGGAGGCACCAAAATGCCTGAGTTGACAATCTGCTGTAAAAAAATCCCCAACCTAATTATATTACGGGTGTGCTGCACAGTTTCTATGTACGCTCATGACTTCACCATTTTTTTAAATATTTTTACTGCAAATTTACAACATTGCCATTTTTTACTCCTCCCCATGAACAGTACAGCTGTCATTTTTTACATCCTGTTCAGAATGTTTTTGCACCTGTGGTGCTAAATGCTGTAGTCGCTGTGCATAAGGATCTTTCGGCTAAGAAGCTGATATTCCCCCTCTTCATGAGGTGGGGTCACAAAAACCATGTTGAACATTTGGAGTGAAAATACCAACGAATGCCTGAGGTATTAGGGTTTCCAACCATAACGCCCAACCCTGTAGAGAATGACAGGTATCAGGGGTGTGACTTGGGATTCTTGCCTGTAATGCTCCTGCCATTCCACACCCTGCAGCCAGTGAGAAGCATTGAGGTAAGCCTTGGTCTCTTCGGCCCCAAATTTCACCCCATTCTCCTATATCGCACCCATCCCACTGTATTTGCTAATGGAATGGCGTGCGCATAAGGACCAAAGACCCCAAGGAACACAGTGACACTTGCCAGTGTCTGCAGGGTGGGTGTACTGAAATGGCATGGCCGTTATGCCTGACAACCCAAAGGCACACCCCAACGCCTGTCACTCTCTGCAGGGTGGTGGTGGGGTTGGCTTCAGTTCAATACTTCACTGCCATTACTATTACGCAGCCCTGTAACTTCTACACTATCACTGCCAGTGCCGGCAAGCAAACATTCGGCATTGACAAATGCTTGTTATAGTATAGCTGCATAGCTAATTCTTTATCTTCGGAAGTCAGAAACTTTATAAATGCTGGTCTAGAACCGGAGTTCCCTCGTGGTGTACCCAACCAGAGTATTCTATCGATAGTAGGAATCTCAGCAGAATTATCAAATAAATCAGTTAAGATTTGAAAAGCAATTTCCTTTAAAGATGTACCATTTTCCCATTCTTGCTGTATACCATAAATTCTTATATTTTTACGACATGCTCTGTTTTCAAGATCATCCAGTTTAGCTTGGGTTTCCTGCAGCCTTTTTTTGACAGCCTGCAAAATCTTGAATTAGAGGATGAACTGAATCTTCTGTTTTGGACTATCTCTGCTCTAGCTCATTTATCCTCTGTGTCCCCTGTTCAATTCTTTGTTCTATTTTATGTAGTGAGCCTTTCAGTGTGTCAATAGCTTCCACTACAGGTTGCAACTTTTCTACAGAGCTCTGGATATATTGAACATTCCGAATAAGTAGCTCTGCCCAGGTGGGGGGGGGGGCTCTTCATGGCCTTCAGGTTTCTGAGAGCAGTTTTCCTTTGCCCCCTCTTGGCCTGCTCGAGCTTCTTTAATATTTAGAATAGTCAGATCTTCATCTCCTATATTACCTGGTTCCTCTGATGGTTCTGTTTCTATAGCCAAGATACATTTTGTTGAGATTTGCTAGTCGAAGGGTATAACCCTGCCGGTTTCCCAGATTTCTCCTTTTTCCACTCTTGGGCTTTTTTAGGTGACATTTTTAAGCTGAGAGGGCTCAAAGTGTTACAACAATTTTTAAAAGGGAGTTGAAGTTGTTTATATAATTTTTTTTTTGTTTTGTGGGGACTTCCAGTCTGATTCTGATGTTAAACCACCATCTATTTTACTTTGTTTTTTTCCCTCCTGCTTGGAAAATTTTACTGAGCCTTTTTTGTTTAATGTCGTTCTCTTGCTGTTATTTAAACAATTTTATCCAGATCTCCAAGATAAAGTTGACAGTTAGACAATTGAACATTTCCAGAACAGAAGTAAATTGACCCCAGTCTTCCAAGCTTCAGAACCCCAAAAGAGGAAAACAGATGGTTAGTTGTAACAGGTTCTCAAAAATAGCCTGTGCTGAGAAAAAAATATTTACAACCTACAGTCAGAAACAATCAGTAATAAGGAGTGAATATTTTATTCTGTATTGTAGCAGGCCCATTAGATTGTTTCCTTTAAGAGAACAAAAACACTCTCTAAGACGTGAACTGGCCTTTTCTTCTGTTAATGTCGGCCAAATATTTCTTAGAATGAATCCACACCCTCTGTAAAAGATTCAGTCCAGCAGCATACGAACCAAGGGCGGGGTACACATTTCAAGCAAGCAAACCAATTAGATTTGTATCTTTGTAGGAACAGGAAGAGCTCAAAACATTGACTGGCCTCCCCAATGAACTGATTTCAAACAAGTAATGTTTTAAAGTTAATGAGGGCTGACTGTAGTAAATTATGGCAGTCTAAATTAGCATCGGACCATGCCAGGTCTTAATGTCGTGCGCTTAATAGTGCATGGCATTATGCTGAAACCCGGACCTGTGCACTCTCTGTGTTGGACCCCCCTGGAGTTAGAATCCTTAGTGGGGGGGGTCTGGGGGTCACAGCCCCCTGTAATGGGGTGTGGGGGGGCACAGCCCCCCACAGAATAAAAGTTAACATTGAAGCGTGCAACGCGCTTATGTCGCACGACATTCTGCCGTGCGCTGTATTGACCCTGTGCCACATCGGACAATAGGCAGGCATAAAGAAAAGAAAAGAAAAGTTTTGTTTTTTTTCCAAAAAAGCATTGCAATTGTTTTTAGTTCAAAACTTGTTTATTTATATTACTCACAATTGTACAATCAATTCTTGTCTGTATAGCTTCTGAACCAGTTCATTTGGGTATTTTTCTATTCACTGCAGTAGGTCTGAAAGAGTGTTGTCAGCATTACATTCAGGCCTGGATATTCAGACTGCATTGGGGAAGTGGTGCAAGCCTGAGTGCAGCGTAACAGGGCTGCACCAGGGCATGGACCAGGCGATATTCAACGGTGCTGCACCATGGCCCAGCACTGTTGAATAAGGCACAGAGGGCGCACACACTGTTCATGGTGCAGTGGCACTGCACCAGCGCAAGACACAGAAATGGAGTGGGGGATGCACCAGTGCAAGTGCTGTTGCGCTAGGTGCGTCACCCACAATATTCAGCCTGGGACATGCAAATGAGGCCATTATGCATGCAAGGTGCAAATGGGGTCATATGCATTTTATTATGGCCCCATTTGTATGCGATGCGCCGATCCCTGGCGAATTGTGCCTGGCACCCTGCCAAGCTGCAACTGTCAGGGATCAACACCCTGTTGTGCCAATGCAGTCCCCCACTCCCATATGCCTGATTGTGAGCTTTTGTAATACAGAAGGATCTCTGGTGGTCCAGTGGTACCCCCCCGCCCAATCACAGGCATTTTTAATATGAAAGGATCCCTGTTGGACCAGTGGTAGCACCCCCTCACCTAATCGTGGGCCACTGCACAATATAAGAGATACCTGGTGGTCCAGTGGTAATCCCCACCCTACTCATCCACAGAGGTCCCCCGCCACCCAGCACCCGGCCCTTTCATCGGCAGGTGGCAACAACCTGCCCGCATGCTGACCACCCTGCTGCCCACCAATGACAGCGTACAGTATGATCTGTATGCCTATTGGTCCACTGCATGGACCAATGGGCACGCAGACCATACTGTACCATGTAGGCCCGATATGTAAATGAAGAGTTCATTCACATATCGGGCCTGTGTAGTACAGTATGGTCTGCATACCCATGCGCCCATGCAGTGGACCAATAGATATACAGATCATACTGTACGCTGTCATTTGGTGAACAGCATGTGGGTGGGGTGCTGCCACCCGCCAATGATGGGGGACTGCTGGGTGGTGGGGACCTCTGTGGGTGGGTAGGGTGGGGGTTACCACTTGACCACCAGGTTACTCTTATGTTGCACAGCGGCCTGCGATCGGGTGAAGGGGGGCTACCACTGATCCACCAGAGATCCTTTCATATCACAAATGCCCGTGATCGGACAAGGGGGGGGTCCACTGGACCACCAGGGTTCCTTTAATGTTTCAAATGCCCATGATCAGGTGAGGGGGGGTTACAACTGGACCACCAGGGATCCTTTCTTGTTATGAAAGCCTGTGATCAGGCATATGGGGTGGTCCACTGGACCACCGGGGGGTATGTTTGCCCAGCAACGGTGTTCTGGGTGGGCGGGTGGCCACCCATGGCTGGTGGTTGCTGTGTTGCACTGTGCAATTCCGCAGCCAACCTGTGGGTGGCTGGGATTTGTTCCTGCTTTTTCAAGGCACAACTTTGAGCTTCCCCGTGTAGTGCAGTGCAGGGTTGCACCAGCATATGCGCTGCACATCCCAGGCTGAATATCGGGATGTACCGCATATGCATGGGTACGCCCCATGAATTTGCACCGCATACATTACCAATGTACCCCAGCTCATCGGGGGTTGTGCCATGCAGTCTGCCCCTTTGAATATCACGCTGGGGCACATTGGGGGGTTGTGCATGGTGCAACCCTATTACGTCAGGTGCAACCCCTTTGAATATCCGGGCCTCAGTGTTTTAATTTTTCCGATTTAGCAAGAAAGCTCATCAGGACCTCTGCCAAATGCAGCTGCCAGGCTGCTGATGGGGCAGTCTAAATACTGTCACATCATCTCAGTGCTGAGGGAATAGCACTGGCTGCCAGTCAGGTGGAGTGTCCTCTTTAAGGTGGGCTTGGTCACCTTTAAGGCCCTTCATGGATTGGGCCCTGGAAACCTGGCTGACCTTCTCACACTGGCCACTTCATTCTGCTCCCTATGTTCCTCCTCTAAGGGCCTCCTAGCAATTCCCAGGATGAGCCTAAAAATGGGCAGCGACAGAGCTTTTAGTGTCACCTGCACTGTCCTGTTAAATTCACTTCCACCATCTTTAAGGGAGGCCCCTTCAGTTAAGATATTTAAGGCTCACCTCAAGGCCTTCCTGTTTATGCAGGCATTCCCTGATCTTGCTGTGTAACATCCTTTGCCTAAACATTATGTAGCTTGTTCCTGACCTTTGTTTTCTTTTTAGTTAGTTGTAATTCTTATTATTTATTTTGAGATTTATGATTCTGTTATTATGTTGCATTACTGTATTGTTATTGATGCTGTGTTTTATCTTTGTACAGCGCCCAGAGCCTCTGGGATTGGGTATCATTTAAATAAAATTTGCCTTGCCTTGCCTTACAAATCTTGAAGCCGGGAGGTACAGGAAACTACTGCCCAGTGAATCTAACATCGGTGGTGTGGAAGGTGATGAAATCACTACTAAAGCAGAGGATAATAACATTCCTGGAGTCCAGTGAACAACAGGACCACAGACAATATGGCTTCACTTTTGGAAGATCATGCCAAACAAACCTGATTGAGTTCTTCAACTGGGTGACCAGGGCTGTGAATAAAGGAGTGGCCACTGATGTAGTCTACCTTGACTTTAGCAAGGCCTTTGACTCAGTCCCACACAGAATTCTGGTAAAAAAGTTAGATTGCATGGGGGCAGGATGGGAGGTAGTAAGATCATGGGTAACAAACTGGCTACAGGATAGGATGCAGAGGGTGAAGACAAATGGTGCATTATCTGCAGAATGTAGAGTAACCAGCAGGGTGCCCCAGGACTTTGTTTTGGGACCTCTACTTTTGAACATATTCATAGCCGACATTGCAGAGGGGCTCGAGGGAAACATGTGTCTTTTCCCAGATGACACCAAAATATGCAACAGAGTGGACTCTACAGAGGGAGTGACGAAAATGAATTCGGACCTAGAAAAACTGGAAAAATGGTCCACAGCATGGCAGATGAAATACAATGCAAAAACATTCAATGTTATGCACCTGAGGAGGAGCAACTCTGGGGATCATAATAACAGACAATCTGAAAGTGGAAAGATAGTGTGAAACAGTGGCACTAAGAGCTGGTGGCATGCTGGGGTGCATCAGGAGGAACATCACAAGTAGGAAGAGGTAGGTGGTTTTGCCACTGTACAGGGCATTGGTTAGGCACCACCTGGAGTTCAGTGTACAGTTTTGGGGACCGCACCTCAGAAAGGACATAGACAGATTGGAGACAGTACAAAGGAGGGCAACAAAAATGATCCGGGATTGCACCAGAAGCCATACGAGGAGAGGTCAAAGGATTTAAACATGTACTCCCTGGAACAGAGGAGGAAGAGGGGTGACATGATTGAAACATTTAGATACATTAAAGATGTAAACAAGGTTCAGGCGCATTAAGTTTTTCACTTCAAAGAAGGTAGTACAACATGAGGGCATGGTCTAAGGCTACGAGGGAGATGGTTCGGGACAAACGTTAGGATGTTTTTCTTCACAGGAAGGGTAGTTGATGCCTGGAACAGCCTGCCCCCGGAGGCCATCTGGGTCAAAACTATCAGGGGCTTTAAGCAAGTATGGGACATAGGGGCATCATTATCCAGAACAAATAATCAGGGAGCTGAGCAGCAACCTGCAAATCATGGGCAGACTAGATGGACCTTGTAGTCCCCTTCTGCCATCACCTTCTATGTATCTATGTAACTAATGTAACTAGATATTATGACCTTTGGCACTGAGGAGAAGAAAAATACCCACTGAGGAGGAAACCTCTAGGGAACCAAGGACTAGGCTGCATTCCGTCCAGGCTACGGATGTTTCATTTAATGATGGCTCTACTGCTGAAATTTAGAAACCCAATCCAAGGGGAGGAAAATATTCCCATTTGGTGGACAGCTCATGACCCCTCTAATGGAAATGGCATGAAGGGTTGTGAGAGTCCTCTGCAACAACAGATACTCTGAAGAGAGAGCAAGGCCCCCAAGGCAGGAGGAGGAAAACAATGACTGCTGAGGCACTCAGCCAGCCTACTGACTAAAAAAAATCAGGTGAACCAGAGATGGTCATGGGGAGAATAGAGTATAAGGTGCTGATGAACCCAATTCAGCTATGTAAAGGAGCTCTCTTGGGTGTGAGGGCCCCGTCCCTCATAGCAGATGTCTTAAATTCTATATCACGAGATGTCATCAATTGACTGCATGGCTAAAGCGCTGCTTGGAGCAAGGATATTTCTGCTATGGACCACATGAGAAGGACCTCGCCACGGGGTTCGCATGCTCAAGATGCAGACTTCAGTGAAGAGCGAGACTGTCAACTGCAGGGCTGGCCCTGAGTCATGGAAAGTAATGGTCATGGTTGGCATGCCTCCAATTTATAAATGAGAGCATACAGTTAACTATGAAGTGCTAAATGTAGCGCTAAATATGAGAAGGCCAGGTGAAGCCAGTGGCTATCAGTTAGGTATTGGTATGCAATATGACTGAGTGAGATGAATGACTGATACAATGGATTGATACGATTGACAGATGAGACTGATGGATAGGAATGCTTAATATGACTGACTGATATGAGCAAAGCCAGTGAAAGCAAGCCAACCAATTCCATTAAGGAAGCCAAATTAATGGTGTCATAGAAGGTAGGTGATTGAGTAGTGAGAGGCTGTGACATCATTAAGTAGTGAGAGACTGTGATGCCAGAAATTGATTCAGTGAGGTTTAACATAATTGAATTGATGAGGTTTAGCAGTGATTGCTATGATTGCACCATAAATAGAGAATTTATATGAGTGGCAAGGATACCTTAAATGTCATTAAGGCGGAGTTAGGTTATTCAATCAAGGAGCATTTGCAACACAGTAATGGAAAGGAATGAAGATCTTAAAGTCATGTAGAGTGCAAGGTTAATGTATTTATGCATGGATAACTGAAAAGCCATGTAGGCAAAAGGAGCAGAGCAAAATCATATAACTTACATAAAAGCATGCTCCTACTACTTGGAGCCACAATGCCCCACTGTGACATCACAGTCTCTGGCCATGGGAATAACAGGGAAGTCACACGCTGATACCATGAGACCAAAAAGCAATTTTAAAGTTGGTAGGGTAGAACCCCCTATAAAAACAGAGATAATTGAATGGCTGAAGTTTCAGTATGGCAGAAGTCTGAAATGGACTGCTGAGTTTTGGTAAAAGTATGGTTTGGTAAAATTCTGAGGCTGTAGATTAGGTAGCTGGTCAGTGATGAGAAGGCCGGGTGAAGCCAGTGACCTGGGAGAGGTAGGAGGCTTTTCTGAAATAGCAATGAATGAGCCTAAATAGCACAAACACAGTGAGTGGCAGTTAGCTGAGCAGTAGGAGCCTGGACCAAGTGCAAACAATTAAGGTGGAAGCACAGGAGATAGCAGAGGACAATATTGAAACATATGACAACAATTGCAGGAAAACTGAGAATTGCTAGGCAAGGAAGCAGGCTGCTTGAGCTAAAGCATACAAATAACAATGCAGTGAATTAAGGGTTTGCATTATCTGGTGAGTAAATGGGAGCCTGAGAGCTCAGGCACAGGATTAGCACAATACAAAGAAAGGGCAACAGTCCCAAAAAGAAAACACAAAATGAAAAAGACAAACACAGGAGAACAGAAAAACTAGCAACACAAGAAGCATGCAGCAGCTGGAAACAGCAAATACTTACTAAAAGCTGTACAAAGATAACAAACTGAGTCCAGTACAAACCAATCAAAGACCAGAGCACAAGCAACGTGGGGGGAAGCTCCAGCAGGCCACAAGGGAGAGAACAGACCAACAGAGACAGGGTAACAAATGCTTCTGAATGAAGCAGGAAGGAAGGAAGTGTTTAAATAGGACTGGTGGGGGCGTGGCTGTTGCTTCAGCCCCTTAAATCACAGGCTTAAGCCTTTTCCAAAATTCTCCTGTGAGCCCAAATGGAGATAAAATTTAAATATCCTACCGGCATGACACCCTCTTAATGCACATATCATGTGCCGGCCCCAGTGGGATCATCGACAAGGCCACTGATTTACGGTGATTAAAACAATTAAATTCCGTTTTCAAGCCTTCATATTCCGGAATTGCACCGGTGATTGTTACTTTAATTTCCGGATTTTACAGGGATTCTGCTATCATTCTTTTAGTATGTGCATAAACAATCAGAATAAAAGAAGGCTTAAAATACATAGCATTAAGTAACGCAAACTGAAAATAGTACAGGAAGGAATTATAAGAAAAATAGAAGTTTTTTATAGATTTGCTGATCTGATATAAAATGCCAGATTCCATGAAATCTTTGTTTGTACTGGTGTTCAGGCAGCTCTGATTCTGGAATTTTACCAGGTTTTCTGGTAAAAAACGAAAATAAGTGGCCTTGATCATTGGTTAAGTTGTGTATGCGAAATACCACTCTTCCAAGGTTCCAGAAAGTTATGAAATGTTTACTATTACCCATTATAAATAAAAGAAAAAAAACACTGATTATGCAGCAGACCATATCCCATTTTCAAATTATCACAAACTTCCTGCCATCTTGGTGCCCCTGGTTGATTATCATGCCCCCCCCCCAACGACCCTAAACTTGGCTCCACCACTCTAACAAGCCCTCTCTATCGCTAGCAGTTGAAGGTTGCTACAAACAAAAACACAGGCACCACAAATATACTGTGGGAAACTGAGAGACGAAGAGCCACTTGATGAGGGAAATGCATTTAAACAAGAATTTGTGAATGCTGAATGTTTGCTCCTCATATTGCTGTTGTACTGGGCTTTGTTTGTACACATTTTTACTATATACTTACCCAAGCTAGACCAGATGAGATGTAATGTGTCATGTCCACAGTTTTATACTGCTTGTACGGTAACCAAGATAGTGAAATGTGATATCTTGTTTTTAGTGGGGTTCTGCTTTTATGATGTATCTTTCTAGAACAGATCATTTTAGCTGCAACATGTCCTTCTCAGTGGGGTTCTGTTTTTACACAGTTTTGCAATACATTTACCTAAGATAACTCAGGTGAGATGCACTATCTCATTTTCAATGGGGTCCTGCTTTGACACATCTTTGTACTGTATTTACCCAGGATAGCACAGCTCAGATGCTATCTTGTTTTCAGCGGGGTCCTGCTTTTCCCAGCATTTACTCTATATTTACCCAGGATAACACAGGCAAAATGCAGTGTCTTGTTCTTGATGGGACCTTTCTTTTACCCATTTTCATAATGTGTTTACCCAGGTTAGCACCGCTGAAAGGCAAGTTGTATTTTTAGTGGGGTCCAGCTTTTACAATGTACTTTTCCCCAGGATAGAGTAGCATAGATGCACAGTTTAGTGGGGGCTCTGCTATACTGGGATCCCGCTTTTACACACTTTTACTAAATATTTGCCAGGACAGACTAGGTGAGATGCAATATCTCAAGGCATGTTTACACTGCCACCTTTGCAGCGCATCAAAAAGCAGCTATGTGGACACTTACCACATCATGGTTAGTGTCTCTGGGATCCTCTTTCTGAAGCGGCATGGGAGTGTGAGCATCTATGAGCGTATCAAGCACCCAAGAAAATGTGCTGCAACACTCACTCTGATGCAAAGCAGCCAATCTCAGAATTCTCTGCTGCTCCTATGAGTTTCTTCACCCTTTTCTGGCACAGCCTGCATCGCGTGAGGGAGGGCTGTGTATACCCCAGTTCAAGTCTGCATATGAGATCAGGGCAGGAGCAGTGTGGCAGTGTTCGAATTAGACTTATAAGCTTTGGGAGCTGGGGGGCCCATAAGGATCCTATCTTTAAACTGAGCCC
Source organism: Neoceratodus forsteri (assembly GCA_016271365.2). Classification (NCBI taxonomy): domain Eukaryota; kingdom Metazoa; phylum Chordata; order Ceratodontiformes; family Ceratodontidae; genus Neoceratodus; species Neoceratodus forsteri. Next base: position 1,274,354,988 of record CM057453.1, read on the forward strand.
CCCCTTTCTCACAATGGCAGTGACACCTGAACTACCAGGACTCTCTGCAGAGCTAGGGGGGCCAAGCCATGGCAAGCCACCCCCCCCCCCCCGTAATTCCAACACAAGGTGCTGCGCAAACTTGAGAGTGTTGCCACCATGTAAACATGCCTTCATTTGTAGTGGTGTCCTGCTTTTACACATTTTTGGATTGTATTTACCCAGGATAGGGCAGCTGAGAGGCAATACCTAATTTTCAGTGGGCTCCCATATTTTGACCCCCAAATTTCCAACAATCTTTTTATGACCTGATTTTATCATCAAGACAGGTGGAGTTTTTTAAATTCTATCTGAAAGGTGATTTCACAGTGTGATTGTGAAGACATGTTTCAGAGGGGATTTGAAAAATTACACCTGTCATATTCAGGAGTTGGGGTAACACAAAGGATATGTTGAACATTAGGGGACATAATCTGCAAAAATTAAGATACGAGTAAATGGAACAATTCAATGTTTCTTCATAACTTAGGTATTTTTTTTCACATTTTGACCCACATTTTCAACATAAGTTTTTTATGATCCCTCCTTCTGAACATGATAGGTGTCATTTAGAAAGTACTGGCCAAAATGTCATTTTATGCCACAAGTGTGAAAACACATTTTGACCAAGATCTGAAAAATGACAGCTGTCACATTCATGAGGTGATGTGAAAAAAATGCCTGTGTTGAAAATTTGGGGTCAGAATACTGAAACTTATCAAAGTTATGAGCATGCATTGAAAAATTACATACTCCGGTTAAATTGGCCAAATTAGGTAGATTACCTTTGACTAATTGTATACGGTGTGGCGCAGCTGATGGGAACCTGATTCACATTCTATGGAACTGTGACAAAGTGGCTCCTTTATGGAACACAATTCAATCCAATCTGGACCCCCTTCTGGGGCTGGGTGAGCTGTTACTATTGAAATTTGCATCTTAGGGATGTCGTCCAATATTAGTGTCCGGGAGCATAGATTTCATATGGCTTTAATCTCTATAGCAGTCAAAGGCTGGTTCTCAAGCATTGGATGGACCAATTGGTAATATCATATGCTGAATGGATGAAAGAAATGTCTCTCTGTTTCAATACTGAAAGGTTAATTGCTAGCTCCCGGAATCGCATAGCCTCCTTCAACCAGAAATGGGGTAAATTATATGCTTTGTATCTGAATTAAACCCTATGTATTTCGTGCCTCTGACTGTTTTAGCATGTATTATTCTCTTCTGATATTTTGTCACTGTTGATGTAGTTTCACCTTTTGATACTTCTTTGTCACGTTATTTTCTTTTAATAAGGCACACTCCAAGGGTGGGGAGTTGGGGGGTGGTGTGAGGGAGGGATGGTGGGGGGTTGGGTTTTGTAGTAGGTTATCCTTTTGTAGAATTTGATCGAGTGGAAGTCTGGCATCATGTTACCATTAATTTGATTCTGGTTGTCATTATAATGCTGTTTATTTTTATCTTTGTCATACTTTGTGTTTTTAATATAATGTAATAAAGATGTTGAATTTCAAAAAAAAAAATTGCAACATATGCTCATAACCTTGTAGTTTTTTAATATTTTTACCCAACATTTTCAACATAACCTTCTTATGACCCCACCTCATAAACAGGCGTAGACAAAAGTTTCAAATTCTGCCCAAAAGGCGATTTTGCACCACAAGTGTGAAAGCCACAATTTGGCCAGGATTTGAAAAATGACAGTTGTCACATTCATAAGGTGGTATGAAAACAAAATGGCTATGTTGAACACTTGGGTTCAAAATATTCAAAATTACCAAAGGCACAAGCATGCATTGAAAATTTTCAATGTACGCTCATAACTTTCTTGTTTTTTAATATTTGTACACCAAATTTTCAACCTAGCTGCCTAAGGATGCCGTCATTAGGGCACACAGAACATGGGCACCCAGGACTTTAGGGCACAGTCTGCTATGCTACCTCCACCCTGATATGCATGGGGTGGAGGTGATTATATATTTTTACAGGGGGGGGCAACAAGGAGTGCGGGTGGCAAAGCCCCCCCACTTCAAAAACACACAAAACAGTGGTTCACTGTGTGTGTGCATGCCATTTCCTGGTGCCTTCCTGCTGAACGCTCTCATGCCAGTGCCCTAAAGGATATCGTGGCAGTGGGATGCACACCTTCATGGGTGAACTTCCTTCTTATGACCCCACCTCATGAACAAGGGTTGAGAACATTTCTAAATATTGACCAAAAGTTGATTCTGCACTGCAACTGCGAAATCAACTTTTGGGACAGATTTGAATAAATTCAACACCTTCGCTCATGAACTGGAGGTCCAAAAAGACATGTTGAAAACTTAGGGAAAAAATATTTAAAAAAAAATGACCAAGTTATGAGCAGAGGTTCAAAACACCTTGAAATACATTGAACCACATACTTGATTTCCTCAGTTCTCAGTCCAGCATTGAAGAGTGAAGATGTGTCTCTGGTCCAAAGAGGACTACAGCATTGGACCCCCAGTAGGTAAGTAAAGGGTGGTCAGTGTGGGGGGTACTGAGTGTGAGGGAAGGGTGGTGAGGCTGCAGTGGCTGTCGGTGGCAACAGATATCACTGGACAGTTTTCTTTTTACAGGGTGTATAAAAATAAAAATGGCTATGAGGGACGGTTTGCTTACATTTGATAAGCGAATATCTGCTGTCATTAAATTTGATGTCACCGAGTTTTATTTATTGGCTTTGCTATTTATTTGGTTTTATTGTTTTAATGCTGTTTTTGTATTATGTACAATGCTATGGTCTCCATAGAATAGCGTTTCACAAATAAAATTTGCTTGCTTGCTAATTCAAGTGCTGACATTGGGTATCCCAGTGTTGATTTAACCTCTAGGGGCACCGGGAGTGACAGGGAGGTGGGAAGAATACATGGCAAAAGGTGGGATTACAAGACTACAAGGGACAGTTTTTGATCAGCTCTGTTTGCTGAGCAGGGTTATGCAGACCAAAGGGAAGAGCCACCCTATGATTCAGGTAGCTATTATCTTTGAACTGTATGAAACTTCAACCCAGCAACACCAGAAAAACATCATGATCAGCCTGGCTGATGAATGGTGTGACACTGGCAAGCTCCTTGAAGACTGCCCTGCATGGAAGCCGAGAGTGACACACCTCTTAAAATCCATTATCATACCAGCATGCTCGCTTTGTGCAAGTACAATGGCGAACATAAAAATGAAACTCTCTGTACTCTATGCCACTACATAATGAAAGGGAGCAAGCACTGAATAGGAGCATTGGCTTTATACCAGTAGAAAATAGGAAGTTGTTGGTCCTCTGTACAGATAGTTGGTAAGACCACATCTGGAGTACTGTGTACAGTTCTGGAGACCCCATCGCCACAAAAACATAGACAGGGTGGAGGCTGTCCAGAGGAGGGCAACCAAAATGGTGCAGGGTGTGCACCAGAAAACATATGAAGAAAGACTAAAGGAGCTTAAGATGTATAGCCTCGAGGAAAGGAGGGAGAGGGGGGGACATGATAGAAACTTTCAAATACCTCAAGGGACTTAACAAAGTCCAAGAGGGTAGCATCTTTCAGAAAAAGAGATGTGCAAGAATAAGGGGGCACAATTTGAAGATAGAGGGGGGACGGCTCAGAGGTAATGTGAAAAAGTAATTCTTCACAGAGAGGGTTGTAGATGCATGGAACAGCCTTCCTGAAAAGGTCATAGAGTCAAAAAAGTGGAGGAATTCAAGAATGTATGGGACAAACATAAGGCAATTCTAGTGGGGGGTAGGAGGAAGTAGGCTTTTGGTTAACTAGGATCTGCAGCTTATCCATTAGGTAGGGAAATGGGTAGACTAGGTGGGCCAAGCGGTCCTTATCTGCCATCAGATTCTATGTTTCTATGTGTGAGAGCACCCGGAGAAAAAAAAACTCAGTCCATTTTGTTTTCCTGGGTCTGAGACCCTGCCTGATTATGTCCTCTTTCAGCCCTGGAAACATCCATATCTAAAAAATGAATCTGTGGAAATCTTGTACAGTATGATTACCTGTCTCCCTTTCCTTTCCTTTCTCTCTGTTTGCTGCCTCTACAAGTTCCAACATTTTATCATAAACAGATCCAGCCAATCAGTGTTTAATACTACACTCAGAATATCAGCAAAAAATAGTAGAAATCCAGGCTTCAGGCAAAGTAGCCAATAGGATTATTGTTATGAAAGATAAATGTTTCATCTCTTGCCAAGAAGTTTTGCGTGATGCAGCCCAGGCAGAAGAATTTTGTGTTACCTTCATGACAGCTGTGTTCGGTGTGCAGCCCCTGAGGTTGGGTATGGCTCAGTGACTGCATGCAAATGAGTGAAAGGAAAACACATTACCTCAGAGCTCTGCCCAGCAGCCAATGGAGGAGGGCTCTGAGCATTTACATCAGCTCCATTTTCAGGAAATACAAGTGGAGACAGAGCATTAGTAATCAGACAAGCAGAACGTCTCCCAGAATCAGCAGCTCAGTTCTTGCGTGCATTAGACACAGGCATGTTCTCTTCTCTTTACTGACAAGGAATGGAATGGAGTGCCTGAGAAATGGGATATGATCTGGATTTACTCATTTTGTTTTTTCAAATGAATCCATAGCCCTCACCCTGAACTGATATCTGGATTATCTGACACTGTTGACGGAAGGTTGTTTAAGAAGCACTGGGGGATTGCTGTTGAACGAGAAAGGCAGCCAGCAACAATATAATGCTATGATCCTGAGGCTAGACAGACTGAATCCAGTTACTACAGTTCTGACTCATCAAGGTAAGGACAAATATTTATAATAATAATACTAATAATTAAAATCTTTAATAATCCTGGTATATATGGTTGTAAATAAAAAATATAGTATGTAGGATCTGTTGAACGTTTGTTATGGGGTTTCTAAGGGTTTTTTAATATAGGTAGGTTATTGGCTAAAGGTCTTGTGCACGGTTATGTCTAATTTCAGATTCTTACATTTTACCTTTTTCTTTTCCTTTTCTTGTAGAATTTGTTTGACATTCTCAGCTTGTGGGGGTTACATTTCCATACTGTGTGGCTCAACAAGTTAGAGCTTGCTGCCTCCTGATGTCTTTTTGTGAAAACCCAGAGCCTTCTGAGTCTTGCTAGTCTGAACAGATTATGAAATTAATACCCTGCACCTATAACAGATACAATGGAAACCCCATTTTACCACGACGATGCTTTAAATAGTCAGGATTTTGGACAGATCTCAGGCTACAGCAGCAGGTACACACCCCAGAAAATGATAAGCAAGAAAAACATGGCTGCACATAATTTCCCTGATCCTGTACGAGCAAATTCTGGCATAAAGCTGATCATTGGTCAGGGTGGAAGCAGCAGTAATATTAATGCAAATAACCAAGCCAACAGGGGGACTTCTGATAGCCCTTTAATCCCTTCTACAGATGTTAATCTCCTGAAGTTATCGTCTCCTGATCTGGAACATCTCATCATTCAGTCTAATCAGGGTATGGTCACCACCAGTCCTGCACCAAATGCTACCAACAGCCAGTTTGCATTTAGGAACCAGGTCACACAGGAGCAGGAAGGATTTGCGGATGGCTTTGTCAAAGCCCTTGCTGATCTCCACAAGCAGAATCAGCTGGTTGGAGGGCCAATCTCTCCATCCTCTACAATCCAAGGACCCTATCAAAGAAATGTCCATCCAAGTGGAGATGTACCAATCTATACCAATCTCAGCAGCTACAATCCCAATCAGATTAGCCCCTCTGGAAGTTACTCAGGTGGACAGATTCCTTTCCCACCTCCTGGCCATGGGCCAGGGCATGGAATTGTATCACACCCCCATGGAAGGGCACCAGATGAGCCCCAGACAGTGCCAGATGTGCCCCCTCCTCCAGGAGATCCAACCACTTCTCCGCCTACCCTTTCTCCCATTGACCTTGAGACTCAAGAGCGGATCAAAGCTGAAAGAAAACGACTGAGAAACAGGATTGCTGCCTCTAAGTGCAGGAAGAGAAAACTTGAAAGGATTGCTCGCTTAGAAGAGAAAGTCAAGGTGCTAAAATCTCAGAACTCAGACCTAGCCTCGACAGCCAGTGTCCTGAGGGAGCAAGTAGCACAGCTGAAGCAGAAGGTCATGAACCATGTCACAAATGGGTGCCAAATTGCTGTCAGTGCTACCGGTATGGGGAAAAGTGGAGAAAGTGCCAGCTGCTAAATCTGACTCAATCTAACTTATTTAGTTTGAATTGAAACTGAAAGCCAGCACAAACAAGAAAAAGAATGCCTGTCCTTCTACAGCTATATATGAAAGGTCACCAGACTTTCTGTTGCTGGAATTTGATGGAAGGAGAGTAACAGGCAGGCAAGCCCTGGGCACTGCCAGTTGATCAGATTATTCCCCCTGGACTTACCAAATGGGAAAATGAAAGGTATCTAAAAGGAACACTTTCTTTTTTGACCAATTAGGGGCGTCCCAGTCTGAATAGTTGAGTAAGTGCATTCCTGGGCCAGTACCCCTCGCTAACTGTTGGACGCCAGTTCTATCACAGGGACATGAACTGTATCAAGTATTCCTGACCTGCAGTAAAAGGTTAAACATTGTGAGCAAGAGATTGTCAGAAAGGACTGAGGTATCCTAAAATAAGCCATATAACAGTGAGGTATCATGGTGTTGAGACCACAGCATGCAGAAGTGACACCTCGAGCACAAGGCTTTGTTCAGCATCAAGCCTGCTGAGCTAAGCTAACACAGGAAATGTGCTTTGAAAATGGGTAGAGGGCATAACTGTGTATGGGGGTACAGAAATCATGTTGTCTACCTGCTGGCTTCAAGAAAGGCTTCTCTCACACTCCAGTTGCTAAAAACCTGGGTATTCTACTGGAAGAAAAACAGACTTGAAAAAGAACAATATGTTTATTTAATTAATATTATGCACAACATTTATCTTTCTGGCTATTATTCAGACAGCCACATGCAATTACATTCAGAGTTACTTCAGTCTACAAAGCAGTCTGGTCTTTGGCAGTATTTTCCAATCTGGGGACTCAAACCTTTGACCTTATTGATTATAACATTTACTTATGATCATGCAAAAAATACCATCTCCCATACAATGTTGGAACAGCACCTACTCAGTAATATCTGAAAGCTTGACAGAGTGCAGTTTTACATCTGCTGAAATGAAAGGGAAAATCTCCAGAAGGGATTCTCTATAAAAAAAAAAAAAGAGCAACACAAGTCCGATTTCTCAACAGAAGCTATTTAATTTGTAATTATCTTTTATAAAAAGAAATAGTTATTGTGCAGTTTAAGCACTATTTTTTTATTTAACTTAAAGCCTTTGGAAATGACTTCATTCCTGTTTCAGTGTTGAATTTCCGGAATTGGTTGAGTCCATCCTTGTAAAAGTTAACACTGCACAACTCACAACAATGAAAGAGCTAACTAAAGTGTGTGCGAATTGTCCTTTAGGAAAACCCAAAGAGTTCCAGGATGCTCGCTGCCTTCACTTCAGCATTTTATCATCTTATTGAGCTTCTAAGAAATGATGCAAAGCCATTTTTTACGTGACAGTAAACAATTTGGGGATTTTGCTAAACTAAACATTTCTTAGGACCTTGAGAAAAAAAACTGAAGATGAGAAGGAAGTTGCTAAGAGTGAGAACATTACTTTAAGGAAGAGTTTTTTTCATGTGAAAGTCATAGGGAGAATCAAGTACTTGGACTGAGGTTTATTTTGATTTATTATCTTTCTGAAAAGAAAAAGTGCAAGAGGTTGGGTACTGACTGAAATTCCCATCTTGGTTGAGGGAAATACTGATGTTGCACTAAAATACTTCACCTTTTCTAATGAACTGCTTTATATTCCATGATGGTTTAAAACCAGTTGGGAAGCTTGAATTGGAAATCTCTAAAACTGTAATAAAATAGGGAACTTGTGTGTTTCAGTGTCTTAACCAGCAGCAACACTGAATGTTCTATAGGAGCTGCAACTAAAAGAAGGTTCACTGCAGCATGACAGACAGACACTGATTCATTTATAATGCTTTCCAAATGAGAAACTGGGCCATCACCCAAAAAAAAAACTTGAAAAAGACAAAGCTGCCTGACTGGTTTACCATGCTGTATTTACTTTTTTCAACCCACATGCTGTGGTATTTTGCCTCATGATTAGAAAGGGTATAGTTTTCTGCTGCAGGCCTGTGCTCCTTTTTCAACCGAGAGCTGTGAAGCATGGGAATGCCTTTTTCTAGTGCTCTTTGCTGCTAAGCAGGTACAACAGTAGATATAACGTGAGTCTAAAAAGCTACAATAGTTTTCATTTTATTAGTGTTGTATGCCACCACACAGCTGCAACAGTAAGAATAATTCACTTGTACAAATCGAGTTTTCATTTATTTCTGCAGATTTAACTGCTACTAAATTGCATGTGTGTTACAAATCACACATTGTTACTATAGAAAGGCTAAATTACTAACTGATTTCTGAGCTACACAGTACTCATCAGGCAAACTGGGGTGTGTGGGACGTTTTTCATAATATTTATTGAAACTTGAATTCAACCATTTGATGTCAGCAAAAATCATATATTTTTATAACAAACTTCAAATATTTCAAGAGGCCAGTTCAGGGGAGTAGCAGAGCTAGTTCTATGTCACTATGAACATTCCAGTTTGAATTACCTTCCCTGGGTGGCAGTCGCAACTTCACAGTCCGTTCCTGCAATACAAAAGGGAGGGCTACTGTCTAAAAATAGGATTGACCGTACCTGCTTATAATACATTATGCATCTTTTTCTGATTTCAAACAGACTGAATATAAAGTGCATTATAGTATGAAGGAGTCCTAGAATGAGTAGGAAATATGAATAGAGTAAGGTCTGCAAGAAATTTTCAGTGATTCTGAATAATCTAACCCCCAAAAAAAAATTGCTGTAATCTGCTGTTTAATGTTTTTTTCAGGGCATGGGGGTGGAAAACAAAAACCAACTACATTAATTCCTTCATCTTCTTAGAAGCTGTAGGAGTCAGAATACTTTCTAATAAAAAATAGCCCAGCTGAAACATCAAAAAAGGAATATTATACATTTGATAATGTAAATTGCATGTCCAAGGCCCATATTTACAGCAGGTTTACCCTGCCACAGGGAAAGTTGAAGAACTGTTATCTCCTTTGAGGATTCAAAGGCTTTTTGCAGGCTTGGGAAGGAGAGTGTTAACTGGAGTTCAGCTGAGGGAGGCTCTTCAGTGACTATGCTGTCTGGATTTCCTGATTGTGGCATTGGTCAGTACATTCAGACAATTTTCTCTGACCTGGCCTCAGTTAATTATTTCAGGGTCCTAAGGCTCTCTGACTTGAATTCTTGGAATCCCTTTGTAATTTACATGTGGGAACTAAACCTACAGAAGAAACATGGTGTTACTTGATGTTCTTTGCCAGTTTATTAAATTGAGGGCAGCCAAAGTATAAAAAAGGAGAAGACTTTTACACTTTTTATAAAGATGCCCAATTTAGGACAGAACTGCTGCCATCTTTTCAAGGGCATCTCAAATGCTTGAAACCCCTCGGCTATGAAGGTCCTGGTTTAAGTAAAGTTGAGTTAAGCAATAATGCATGATAGGATGTGTGTTGTTGTGGGATTTACCCAGGTCTTATGTGGTGGTGGTGTGTCAGGAGCGGCAGTCGAGTGACTTTAACCACACAAGAAGTGGATAAATCCCACTGCTACATGCCCCCACCCCCAACCCCTGAAGTGCATTATTGTGATTATAAAATGAATCAATATAAAAAGATTAAACAAACAAAAAAATAGGCTTAAAAAAGTAAACATTTGATCAGTGGGCTCTTTACCAGTTGTCTGTTGTATTATTTACTCACAGCCATGTGATATGTTTTGGCCAATGAGGTCACAGGATTTTTGTGACCCAGTTTATAATTTGCATTTTCACCCTTCCCTTCCCTTTTTCCCTTTCTCTGTCTCGTAGTACTAAAAGTATATATTAAGATCCTCAACCGATGCTGCAAATGGACAATAGTTACTGGGGGAATCACATTTCCTCATTATACAATATGTTACATTTTTACACTTTAGTCAGTTTTATATCTTCTAGTGGTTACATTTTACACAGCAGTTTTGGTGTCACTTATGGAACTTGTGGTCTCTGCCCCCATGATTTCCATCACTGCCTTCCAAACAATATGTACAATGGAAATCTGGTAGTTTATGAAAGTCACATGCTGAAAGGCATGAGAAGGTATGTTCTACAGATATGATTGGGGTTATGTTCCTCTTTTAATGAATAATGATGTCATTGTATGGAGAGCTAACAAGCATTAACACTTCTGTTAGCATGGATTATGCCCAAGCAGCCCCGCAACTCTTTTCAATATAACTGTCTGCAGCACAAAAAAAGTCATGAGTTGAGGCAAGAAATTGCATTTGTGTCATTTGCCACAGCTGCATTTTTTGGGGGGATGCAATCTCCCGCTGCAGTTAGACATAGTCTAAAAGTTTGGACAGATGCCCACTTTGAAAATAGTGACAGGCATATACTTGGTGGATCCTTTTGAACGTCCCATGACATCTGGTCACCATGGCTCACCTTGAGTTCTCTTGTGATGCCCCATGACAGATCACGGCAATGGGAACCATAACTCATGTCAACACTAGAGAGCAAATTGAAATGGTATGTAGTGGGTGTAAGGGCCATTACAGGTATCTGCTGCCCTGGAGTTTATGGACTTGGTTTCCTGTTGCAGTTCACCCAACCACACTGTAATAGTAAATCTATGTGTTAACCTTTAAATAAGGTAGAACAGTTCTAGTTGCCTATGTTGATGAAAACAAATCCAGACTTGAAGAGATCTTAAGAAACTCAGTTTCTTCTACCTTCCCCTTCTCTTGTTTTCTTAGGATCTCTCTAGCTGGTCATTCAGTAATACATTTTACTGTCTATAAAGGTACTACCATATTTGAAATGAAGGGGGGGGTAAATATAATATAACTTGGGCACTATAACACACACCCTGGTTAACCTGCTGATACCTATTACACTGCAGGTGGTACCAGATCAAATTCCTTTTAATTTTACTTTACTCTAGGTTCCTCAGTCAGCAGGTTACTCACTTGTGGTGCATTCCACTCAGCATGTCTCACTGGGTTTTTTTTCAGTTGTTGCAGATCTTTCATTTGAAGTTCACTTCACTTCATTCTCGAGGTCTGGGCTGCCCCCTTTTGGTCTGTAATTACCATGCTTTAGCTGAACTGAAAAAAAAATCTTTGTGACTATTAAAGTGAAAAAGAAATGAATCACCAGTTTAAGATAGTTCTATAGTTATAATGATCTATTTAACTAATAGCGTGCAGCCTGCTGTCCCTTCACTAGGTAACTAATAAACAGCTAGAGGAATTAGAGGGCCTGTGATGAGTTGAGAGCATGTGTCACTCAATCAAGCATTAGTGCTTGTGAAGATTCAGGGTTGTATTACTGTAGTAAGCTAACTATCTTAAAGAGCAGCTGGTGCTACTGGGAAATCTTTGATTAGCTAATATTTCATATATCTTCTATGGATTTCTGCTCCCTTTATACGTTACTGAGGAAATTTGCTCCAAAACAGTATATTTATACTTTAAAGTTTGTCTGTTTCTACAAATTATTCCCTACTTGAACTCATAAATCTCTGTTGTGACATTCCAGTCTGTTACCACGGGAATAGCTGTGATGTCATAAGCAGAGTTTTATGACATCAGGTGGGGAATAAGTGATAGTAGCTGAGCAGCTCTCAAAGGACACAAACCTGTTTTCATGCAAATAGCCGCTGATTAATAAATGATGGATAGAAGAAATACAGAGCTTAATATGAGATATAAACTAAATTGTGTCAGATTGTTTTGTTTTTTCCAGTGTTCTTATACCGGCATTGGCTGCTTTTTAAAATATCTGCTGTTCAGACTGTTCTCAACCTATGTGGCACCATGACACAGCCCTTGGCATACCACAGCAAACTGTGGTATCCATTGTAATCTGTAGTGGGAAGCTGTGTACCGCCATGGAGCACTGTCCTACCCCTCATGCAGTGACACTGAACATGAGACCAGTCTGGGCTGTGAAAACATTAAAGACACATCCATTTTGACTATAGTAGTACCAATGGGAAACGGATATGCTGTTATGCATTTTCAAATGGTGTGGCATTTAATACTCCACAGTCCCAACTAGTGAGTCAGGTCTGGTTATTGGCCAATTAAAATGTAGACATGTGAAAATTAGGTTTATCAATTACAATACTTAACACTGCAGTCCATAATCATTAATGTTATTATACACGTCAGGGGGTTCGACACAAACAAAGAAATACCATTTTAGAATCTAAAATGTAAATAAAGCTCTGAAAATTGATAATGAAGATAAAAATGTGTTTCTTTATTCATTGATAAGACTCTGATAAAGTAACTGCCATGTTTTGCGAAACATCTTTAAACAAAATAATACTGTTTCATTTGTTAGGCAAACACAGTCCAGTGTGTGACGCTACATGTCCTAATATTTAGTGCAGATACAGTTGCCTCTGTGCATCCTTTTGTCAAGAGAAACTAAACACAGGAGTCCTTAAGAAAGAGAGAAATGTTTCCTTAAAAAGGCTTTCTGCACTATTTGAAAGCGATTTATTGAAAGGACCGGCTGCAGAATGCATCGACACACTAATTATTTATCACGAGGAATCTGAGTACATAACAAACTCTGCTGCAATGCCAGGTGAAAAACATTTGGCATTTTCAATTCAGTCACTAGACAACAAAATTACCACACACAATCAAAGAGTTAAATTGCCACACAAAATTTGGCATGCTAGGTACAGCTGGCAATATTTGCTTGAAAAAGCAGAAGGATTAAACGGAGAATGACTTGCGCTCTCACCCCAGGTCAGTGCTAAGGGGCATGGACACTTAATTCCCTGAACCTGTGTACCTGATCTGTGGATATATGAAAAGGGCCACACAACATATCAGATGCACTAAAACATGTTTAAAGCAATGAAAAATGCCTTGCTAATCATCTGTTCAAGGCTAAACCTGAGAACAAATGTGTGTATATGCAACAAAATTTGCTTTAAGGCAATTTTAATTGTAAAGTTATTAAATCAAGTATCAGGAAAAAAAATTAAATACTACACCCTTCTGCATTCCAAGTAATCTCACACATACATATAAAACAACAGGTTCACACATGCACCCTTCTAGACTTTCAAGGTACAGCTTTCTTTTATTCCTTAGGGCCCAATCCACAAAGTGATGTGCACAGTGCCTGCATGGGCTGGTTGTGTGCAGAGATCCCACTCCATACATGATCCTGCTCTGCACATGCAGTGATCTCCACTCATCCACAGCCTAGGATGTGTGCCCCACCACACCAGATCCTGTGCTGCCAGCACTCCTATGTATGCAACCAGGCTGGGGTGGACACAGGAGCATGTAAAGGCCTGATTCAGAATAGAATCTCTGTGGTGCAGAAGGCCAGCAGTGGGGCTTCTTTGAGCCCCTCCTCTGCACAACTGCAGACAGTCCCTGGGTCCTCTCCTCCACATGCCCCCAGCCTTCATGCAGGTGGAGAGGTGTGAGGTCATTCTGGCATAGTCCAGCTGATGCACACCACAACTGGTGTCTTCTACTGGGATATGGCAGTCACTATAGGACTATAATATCCCAAGGACCTCCTCTCCATCTGGAATAGGGAATCCCATGCAATGTCAACCTCGGCATCTGGTTGGCTATCCAGTGTCCTACTCAGCCCCCCCCCCGGAATGCCACATGCTCCTGTGCAAAGCTCCACACATGTGGGCAGCAGCTGTGAATGCCATCTGATGTGGAAAGGCATTGGGGTGCAAAGCAACGTGACCAGGATATGTGCAAACTGCATATATCGCTGACCACTCTGAATTGAGCCCTTTGTATTAAATGACTTTTGTTTTTAGATTACAGAGTAGCTCTTTCTTCACACAACTATAGTTTTCCCAGTGAATACTGTATGATAATAAGGGGATACATGATGGGCACAAGTGTGGTATGGAAAATATTTTCACTCCTTTAGAGTGACCTCTGGATATTCATAAGTGGCGAAGCCGCAAGTGAGTATTCAGAGGTCACTGTGCAGGAGTGAAAATATTTTCCATATTACATGAGTGTACATCATGTATCCATTTTATATAATAGGGGCATGATAACTGGAGATAACTCCAGTTATCACACTCTGGTGATGTCAGCAGAGTGTGATATCTCATGGTGGTAGTTTTATGCTGAAATAAAGAATGGCATATCATCTCACCCTTACTGTATAAAAAGGGTTCCAAAGCACAGCTGTCAGGTTTTTAATTGAGGAGTTGAGAGATAGCCTTGTATTTACCCTGAGGTTTAGGAAAATACTGTACTTGTTTTATCTGACATTATATAGGTAATGTCCATTTGACCATGAGTTAGAATGTAAGGTGCACTGAAACTTTATTAGTGCATGGGCATATGAAAGGCCTTTTCTATATGTCCCTACAACTGTCATATAGCATTCGTTACTAGGTACAGCCCAAAGCCAAGTTTTCTTAACAGAAACCAGCAATGAAAAAATAAAATCATATGTTTCACTATTTACTGCTTAATTAGCCATTTGTCTAATGTTTAGTCCAGTTTTCTAAATATACAGTGCTGTAGATTATGTATTTTTGTTTTCAACACTGTAAGTATTAATATAAAAAGACAAAGAATCGCAGCACAAAAGCACTGATGCAAGGGTTACCCAAATAGGGTAGCGGCAACAACGCCAGGCTTTTAAAAAATACAAAATCACACACAAACCTAAAATGCAAAGCATCTTGGTAAATATATGCAAATCACCATGAGAGCCAGCCTAAATTTGGTGATTTGCATATGTGTCCCATGATGCTTTGCATTATGGGGTTGCCTGTGGTTTTGTACTTCCTAAGTATTAATATGGCTTGAACAGGTATTCTCTGTCACCAGTAGATGGTTTCATATGCCTCCTATACCACCATAGCCTTAGAGGTATCATTTGTTGTCTAGACCTTCCATTACCTACTAACATACATATAGCTGGCTATTTATGGTGGTAGCGAATAGTGAGGTTATCAGCTACCCTCTACTGGTGGCAGAGCAGAATGCTATTTTATAGCTTATATTCCTGTACTTGTACTATAAATGAAAAATACATAAATAACATGTTACATTTAAAAACCCATCAAAAAGAATAAAGGGAAATCAAAAGGGTAATTTGGGAATTAAGAAAGAAAAAGGTACAGGTTTTTCAGTTTTCATTGCTGATTGCCTATAAGTCAGATACCAAGTACTCAGGCAGTCATTGAATTACATGGAAGTTAATGACTGTATACATTGCAATTCCTGGCATGTTGATTGGCACTTTTGAAAGTCATCTCTAAGGGACCAAAAAACAAAAAACAAAACAAAACCTGAAAAAGGGCATTTGGCCATTATCTAGCTTGCTCTAAATGCAAATCAGTTTCATGTTGCTGCGTTGCTATAGCAACCAGGTACACAGATTTCAACAGCTCAAGGAACATAATTTAGAACTAACCTTCTGTTACAGCATTCCTAAAAAAACAGACAATCATACAGGGTGGGTTTCACGCTGTAAAAAAGAAATGTTGGTACTCAGAGGCACTTATTTTTCTCCTAGTTATCATTTCTTCTTTGTTTCAGTACTAAGCCAACAGTAAAATAGAGAATAATCTATGGGGATCAATGTACAATGAAGTATTTTTATGCACCCTAGGTTTGTGATGACCTCAAAAACCATACAAAGCACATGGGGCAGACATGATAGCTAGTGAAACCTTCTTCTGCAAGCAGATTCCATGTTTCTGTTGTTCAAGGTCATCACAGAGTTATCTTATCCCTCATATCTCATTTTATTTAAGAGCTGTTTTTTTTTTTCCTTTAGTGTTCAAAAAAGAAACCAAAATAGAAGTGTTACAAAATACAATTTACTGTCCATTATGGATCCTGGATCCACAGCTGGTTTGAGGGATTAGGGGACCATTTAATGCTGTATGTGTGGGGGAAGGAGGCTGGAGAGAGGGGGAAGAACAAAATAGCAGTAGGCACTTTTTGAACATTTCAAAAATTTCATTTCACCCAGGTATGGCATCACAACCATGTATAACAACATTTGTGATGTCATATCTGCATAGAATGACAATCTCCATCTTCTGAAAATGAGTTAGAACCACACCACGGCTAAACTATTATCACAAGGAATTTACAGACAAGTAGAAGTGCTCAAGAAGGAAGATCTGGAATACCATGTTTTCATGCCTGCTACTGGATCTGGAAAACTGGTGGATTATGTCAGTTATTTGCTCATTGAAATAGGTAACCTACCACTGCCAGCTCTAGCAATTGCAACAGAGGTCTTTGACTCCATCAGTTCCCTGCCTACATCTGCAAAGTGTGGTGTAACCTGCCACCATCACTGTCACTAATCGAGTGACCCCATGCCCTTACAGCCATGGATTACAATATCCATGGTTGTAAAAGCAAAGGCAAGTGTTTCATTTTTTATGTGAAATTTCATACAGAAATTGAGACACTTCATTATATGTTGATATAAACAGTGATGATAAAACAGCACAGATTGCATTGAAATAATTTTGCACCGCATTTCAAACTCATTAGCAACCAGCAGAGGTAATTTGTTTCATACTGCTTCATAGAATGTTCATTTTCAAATGTGACAGTATTGCTAATATGGTGCTGTTAGAAAATATCTTGCAAGATGCAAGGTACAATCTCTTGGGAGCTGAACTCATTCAGTTTGTGGAGGCAGTTTTGAACAAGGCTGAACAGAGAATGTTTCAACTCACATATGCACTACAGGAGTGAGTGCTAAAATGGCATTCTGTTACAGTTAAAGGTGTTTGCAGATCAAATCACAGTTCACTGACAGACAGATGCAAAATTACTTAAATACAGCCTGTAATGTGAGTGTTTTGATATTACTGCCACATATGTACTGTAAAAAGAAAAAAAAGATGGGGACTTGTGAGAGTTCTATTTGGACGTTAGTGCCTCTACAGTGCCTGGTCTTACCTCTGCTGTACATTGTACGATTAAAACACAGACAGTTTTGCTGTCACTGAAAAATGTTCAGCCAGCCGTATATAAAAGGACATGCTGATTTGTGTGTGTGTACAGCTTGCTTTGCAGGGGCATCTGGAGTATTGTGCTAGTTTATAGACAAAAACATAGTATTGTTCTGGGTTATTACCTATCTAACAAGTAATTGCTACTGACCAGTAGAGAGGTGGAACCCTGTCATAATGAGCTCTAAAGAATCTACAAAAGATTGCCATTGAATCAGAAGGTCTCTACAACAGCTGTTTGCCATTCTTAGCTGGGAGAGTCATTTTACAGTACAATAAAACAATGGTTGGAAGTAAGGCAAGTTGGTTGGCTAAGGTTATTCTATAAGGGCTAACAGCGAGAAACCCTAATGCAGAAAGAAACAATTAAAAATGCAGCTCTAAAACCTTCACTGAAGAAATAAAACATGCAGTTTAATAATAGCATTAAGGCACTGAAGGGATTAGGTTTCCTTCATTAATCTAACCCTAGGGGTATAGGGTACTCAGCTTCACCGTGTGCCTCCTCCTCCTCCTCCTAGGGGTAGAGTAACTGATGGTAAGTATAATCCCTTGTCATGCATTAATGCTTCATCCTTGAATGCACAGTAGTATTCAGACCACTTTAACATGGAGTTAAGTAGGTATAAAATGAAATAAAAAACGTTTGCAGTACTTCCGTGCCACTGCTTCAAAAATGTCCAGCCAACAGTATGTGCATACATTGCATGTTATGTAGCTCCATTTTTCTCACTGAAACAGGAGCGACTATCCATTGAAATTAAAATTGTTAAACATTGGGACCACCCCCCAACCCCGTTTCAAACAGATATTCACTATACAGTATCAAAATTCAGTATAAGATGGTTCCGCTCTACAGTACACACAGTTCAGAACTATAACTATCACAGGAAGGTGCTTACCAAGATGGGAGACCCAAATGCCACCTTACGCCTCCCTGCAAAAAAAATAGAGGGGTTAGGGAGGCAAGAAATGATTAAACAAGTGAAAATAAAGGTACGGATATGTTAAACTCAGTGTAGGAGTGAAATATTTTTCACCTCCTCCCATTACCTAGAATAGGCAAATAGCTCAGTCAATCACTCTTGCTGGTGTATGAAAGCAGGGATTGACTGCAATCACAATCAACACACCCTTATTACCATTTGTAACACTTTTGACCATTTTATAAATGTTATAAGAGTCACAATCCACTCTGGGTGTGCATCAGTGCTGCAATAACCTCACTTCTTAGGTGGTTGAAGGCTCTCGGCTGCATCTTGAGCCTCATAACCCACCCAGGTCATTTGGTTATTGCAATATTGCCACATACCATCCTTTACTCATATAGTGCAGACTAAGGCCACTACTGAGGTGACTTGTCTTTCAAAGCTTTATTGGACAAACCTGAGTTCAAGACTAAAGGGGCAGTTTTTGTGAATTTAATCACCAGGCTTTTTAAACAAATGTGAGCACTTCAGACGACTAAGAGGCGACTTGCCTTGTACTCCAGAATGAGCACTAGTATGTAATATTGTTATTTAAAGAGGTTTCTCATTCTTGATCTCTAAACATGTTGTCAATGTATTTCATGTTGGAAATGAATGCATATTTGACAAAAAGAGACACAACCTTGTCTCATAATGGAATCTTGCGTATTGGAATGTAGAACATGATTATCCTTGTGTGCTGGAATGGTTTCAGTTTATGGAATGTGGTTATATGTTTACGATTTTTTGTAATATGCAGTGCACAATTTGTTTGGATATTGTTAACATTTGTTCTTTTTTTAACAAGAAAATGATGGTAAGATTATTTATATGGACAATTTTGTGCAGGGCGGTATGAATTTTGCTATGAACGTACAAATGTCAACAAATAAAACTGCTTTATATTCATCCATGGTTTGGTTGTTTTGATTTAAGAAAACTAAATTTGAGTTTGCTGATCCTTTCAATCAATCAACCAATCAATCAATCAAAATCTTTATTTAGCCAGGCGAACATCATTGAGCACAGCTCATTTGCAAGATGTGCCTGATTATGATAAAATCTCAGACAAAACACAAAAGATGAGGGATACATATCTAATGACAATGGGACAATTTGATACATATAGGTCATAGCATACAAGACATCAGCCAATAGCATAGAACAAACAATGTTGCAGCAGTATCATCTGTAAGTGACAAATTGTGGATATCTCAGATTTAAGTGACAGTATGCTAATTTGGGTTGGGTGAGTAACAGTAGAGGAGGGGACAAGGGTAGATGTAGAAGTAAGAAGCCAGGCGGTAGGGGAATGTATTATCATAAGGCATAGCCAGAATAAAACATAATTATTAATAGGTAGCTTAGATGGAGATAGGATAAGTAAATCAACAGAGGACAGTGAAAAGCAGCAGACAGAGGATACAGCATGAGAACAGGAAGGATTAAGGGAAATGTATGTAAAAGAGGACAGTTAAAGACATCCAGTACGGTGATTTTGTGGTTATTGGTTCTGATTAATGGTGAGAAAAGCACTTGCACGATTCCTTAATAAGACGAGAGTACAAGGTCTTGAATGAACTGATGCTGATGAATGTATTCAATTTTACGGTTTTCTGTAAATTGTTCCACAGGGAGGGCAGCTCAAAGCTGATGGCTATTCTGCCTTGGTGACAGTAGACTTTGGGAATTTTTTATGAGATGTAAGAGTGACTTCTCAGGGCATCAGTGCTTATTGAGCTTAGTAAGAGGCAGTCCGAGATGTATTGTGGAAGTTTTTTGAGATAGCTCTGTAGGTCCATAAAGTGGCATTTTTTCCCCTCCTAAACTGGAGGCAGGTCCATCCTATGGCTGCATATAATAAACACTGGTGTATACTGAAGGAGAGACTGGTAATAAATCTAAGAGCTCTATGGTAGAGCGTATCCAGTTTTGTTAGGTAAGAGGTAGGACAGTGGCTGTAAAGAAAACTGCATAATCTACTAGTGAGAGAAATGTAGCTTGTACAAACCTCATCTTCGCATTGCTTGTGAGTAGGTAGCTGATTCTGAAGTACAGACCAAGTCTCTGGCAAAGACTTTTCAGCAAATTCTCAATGAAGGATAGTTTATGGTCTAGCCAGACTCCTAGGTACTTGAACTTTTTAATGAATTCTAGGTTTTCCCCTAGAATTGTAGAGATCTGCGGTACTGTTCCTGTAGTTGCTGGAATAGCTGCATGTATATAAGGAGAGGAGAGCATTGCTTTAGTTATCTTTGCATCAAGTAACAGCTTTTTGTTTAGGAGCTGTTTTTGAAGTAGGTTAAATTCAGATTGAAGGTCACTACATGCAGCTTGAGGTGATGGGCGGCTTAAGTAAAGCACTGTATCATCTGCGAATAGATGGACGTTAGCCTTAGTTACACTGTCACTGATGTTATTGATGTAAATCACAAACAGAATGGGACCTACAGTAAAATAGATCCCTGGGGCACTCCTCTTAGTAGAGGTTTAATAGATGAGAATTCACCTTCTGCTTTGACTTGCTGTAAACGGTCAGTAAGGTAATTTGTAAACCACCGAAGGGAAAGAGAGTCCAAGCCTATAGACTGCAAAGATGAGAGGAGTAGGCTATGGTCGACAGTGTTGAATGCCTTGCTTAGGTCCAGGAATACTGCACAAAGTTTTATTTTCTCCAGATCAATCTGCCAGTCGTTAGTCACTTTTGTGAGGGCTGTGATAGTGCTATGGTTAGCCCTGAATCCAGATTGGACAGGATTTAGCAGATTTGATAGTTCTAAATAAGATCTCAGTTGTGCACTTAAAATGTTTTCCAATAATTTCAATAGGACAGGGAGAAGGGAAATTGACCTATAGTTGTTGAGATAGCAGGGGTTTCCTGATTTAAGCAGAAGTATGACATGGGCTGTTTTCCAGATGGACCGAAGGACTCCTTGGCTAAATGATAGGTTAAATAGGTGTGTTATAGGTACAGCTAGTACGTGGTAAGTAATCTTTAGTAAGTATGAGTCTAGGGAGTCAGCGCTAGCACTTTTCTTTATGTCCAGTTGACATAGAAGGTCTTTAACCTGTTTCAGGGAGGCTGGTTGCAGGGAGAATGTAGAGTTTGTGACTCGGACTTCATTAGGTTGAGATCCCAGCTGGGAGCATAATAGGTTCACAGGAGAGTTATCGAAGGCTAGCCCTGCTGTTGTAAAGTGGTTTTTAAAGGAGTCCAAAATTTCCACCCTCTCAGTGATAGTACTGTTACCTGAAATGATCTTAGGTGGGAAAGAGTTACCAGGTGTGTGACCAGAGAGGTCCTTGATGGTATTCCAGAATTTGGCTGGGTGCTTGGTGGCCAAGTCCAGTTCTGTTTGGTAGTATGCAGCTTTTGTGTCTCTAATCTTCCTGGTACATAGGTTTCTGGCCCTCCTAAATGCATACCAGTCCAATGGGGTCTTACATCTACCTGCGTTCTTCCAAAGCTTGTCCCTGTCTAATAGAGCAGATTTGAGTTCAGCGGAGAACCAACGACGTGTTCCATTCTTAACACACACTTTTATTAGAGAGGTGCATTTGTTTAAAGCCCCTAGTATTATGTTATTGAGGATGTTGTAAGCTGATTGTATTGTCCTCACCAGGTAAAAATCCTGCCATTGTGTGGAGTATTTTAGCTCGTCTAGATAGGCATATAGGTCAAAGTTCTGCTTGAATCTTTTAGCAAAGAACATTGAGGCGGACAGAGATGTAGAGACTGATCATACTCCAGCTATGAAGCAATGGTCACTGATATCACTGAAGAAGGTGCCTTCATGTGAAAACAGATGTGGTTTGCTCTCTAGTATAACATCCAAAAGTGTACTATTGCTAGGGTTCTCTTTATTCAAGCAAGTTGGTTCGTCAACGATTTGCGTTAGCCCATGGGCATTGCAGAAGGATGAGAGGGGTGTTGAGGCCTTGGTTAGCCAGTCTAAGTTAAGATCCCCTAGAATAATCGTTTCCAGAGAACCATTCCCTAAGGCAGCACCCAGATACGTTAGGAGTTGTAGGCCAGCGGGTAGTGATCTGTAGCACCCTATAATACACAGCGATGTGTTGTGTGAGATCACTAACTTGAGGGACAGACATTCGAATTCATTCGTGATGGTTGCCAAGTCAAGATAGGAGACTGTATATTTGTCCTTGATGTATATGGCTACCCCACCACCTCTTGATTGCCTGTCAGCTCTGAATAGTGAATAATTAGGGATGTTGACCTCCCTGTCAGTTGTTGCTGGCCTGAGCCAGGTTTCTGAGACGACTAAGAAATCTGGCGAGGTGTGGTAGACCCAGACCTGAATCATGTTGATCTTCTTTAGCAGGCTGCATACATTGACATGGAGGAAGCTCAAGCCTTTGATCTTTGCTAGGTCCGAAGGCGAAGTGATGGAAGCTTGAGGCCTGGGATTAAGCTCTACATTGTGAGAGCATATTAGCAATAGTAATAGAAGCTTTTTTTAGTGCAGTGCAGGATAGTTTATAGCTTCTGGACCTGGTGCGACATCACTGGTAGTCATATTGGGATAGGGTTTCCCCTTTTCGGACATTCAGTCGGCCTATTGTAGCACAAAGTAACACCATGACTGAGAGGTGCAGGGAATGATCAACACTGCGGAAGGCAGGTGGTGGATGCCTCATAGGGAACTTAGTTCATGTTCTGCCATAAGGGGAGTGCTGAGTCCTAGACTGTAGCCATGGGCCTTTAACTGGAACAGATGACCATAATGTATACACAACACACCATGTATCTTCTAGAAACACACAAAAGTTGTAATCTCTGGGACACATAAGACTGGGCATCTGGCCCCTTTTAATAACACAATTGAAGTTGTGGGTACATGTTTGCTAAGTGAACATTGATAAACCTGTGTTCCCCAAATGACTTCAGTAACATAAAGACATTTTCAAGAAACATTTATCATTTTTGTAATGGACTGAGTGGGGTGTGGGGGTTGTAGCCTGTCATGGTCCCTTAATATTGTGTAAATTAAGTATTTGTTGAAGGAGTCTTCCATTGAGGCACTTTATTAAACGGTGTAAGACATGGAGGAAGACTCTGAAACTCCTTAATTTTTGATTCAAATTTTAAAGGTTTACATTAAAATATGTATGCCATGTAACATCATTGCTAATGTTTGTGGCTTACATCTGGCAATTTTTCTAGGGTTTCAAAGGTCCCAGTCGATCTGGTCTCCTTATAGAAGTGGTTACCAGTTTTTCTGTCAGGCTCATTTACTGTGCTCTGGTTCACTCACCCAGTAGTTTCAGTGTTATTATGTGCATGGCCAGGTACCTGTTCCACAGAGACAGACTGTCTCTAGCAGCAGAACATACAGCTGGCTATGTACAACATAACACAGAAACCACTACATAAATCACACAGATTGATTGGGACCATTGCAGCCCTAGACTTCCCATTTCCCTACTTATAGGATAAGCTTCAAATCCTAGTTAACCAACAGCCTATTTCTTCCTATCCCCCCCCCCCCACAAGAATTGCCTTATGTCTGTCCCATGCATTCTTGAATTCTCCCACAGTTTTAGACCCCACAACCTCCTCAGGAAGACTGTTCCATGAATCCACCACTCTCTCTGTGAAAAAATACATCCTCACATTGCCCCTGAGCCGTCTCCCCCCCCATATTCATATTGTGTCCGCTTGTTCTTGCACATCCCTTTTTCTGAAAGATACTACCCTTTTGGAATTTGTTGATTCCACTGAGGTACTTAAACGTTTCTATCATGTCCCCCCCCTCTCCCTCCTTTCCTCAAGGGAATACATATTAAGCTCCTTTAGTCTTTCCTCGTATGACTTCTCTTTCAGACCCTGCACCATTTTAGTTGCCCTCCTCTGGACTGCCTCCACCCTGTCTATGTCCTTGCAGAGATGGGGTCTCCAGAACTGGACGCAGTACTCCAGATGTAGTCTCACCAACTGTTTATACAGAGGGATAACAACTTCCTTGTTTCTGCTGGTGATGCCTCTCCCTATACATCCCAGTATCCCACCAGCCCTCCCTACTACCTTCTCACATTGCTTGCTGACCTTAAGGTCACCTGATATGATTACCCCCAGGTCCCTTTCCATTTTTGTTGTTGTTACTAACTCCCCCCATTGTGTAATTTTCCCCTGGGTTTTTGTTTCCCAGGTGCATTATTTTGCACTTCTTTGCATTGAATCCAAGCTGCCATACTTCTGACCATTCCTCCAACCTTGCCAAATCCCTTCTCATCCTTTCCACACCTCCTTGTGTATCAACCCTGTTGCAGATCTTTGTGTCATCTGCAAAGAGCCATGCTTTTCCTTCCAGTCCCCCTGCAATGCCACATAAAAAAGACATTAAAAAGGACTGAACCCAGTAATGAACCCTGCGGTACCCCACTAGTAACCTCTCTTTCTTCACAGTGGACTCCATTTATAATTACCTTCTCTGTCCTGTTGTCCAGCTAATGTTGTACCCAGGCTACCACCCTGGGACCCACTCCCAGGCTGGGTAATTTGATTATTAATCTTTTGTGTGGGACTGTGTCAAATGCCTTGCTAAAGTCTAGGTAGGCCATGTTACAGCCCCTCCCTGGTCTACTACTTTGGTCACCCAGTCAAAGAAATCTATTAGATTCGTCTGACATGACCTTCCCGGCCAGAACTCCATGCTGCCTTGGGTCCTGTGCCCCACTGGCCTCTAGGTACTCAACAATTCTTTCCTTCAGAAGTGATTCCATCACTTTCCCTACCACAGAGGTCAAACTGACAGGTCTGCAGTTTCCTGCCTCTGTCTTGCTCCCACTTTTGTGAAGGGGAATCGCATCTGCCTTCCTCCAGTCCTCAGGTACCTCGCCATTCTTCCATGATTTGTTAAAAAGGGTAGTCAGTGGTGTCTCTTGTTCTCCCCTTAATTCTTTTAGAATTCTGGGATGAATTCCATCGGGCTCCATTGCTTTTTCCAAACAGAAAGCTGAGTGTACAGTAGGAGCGCTCACTCTCCAGGAAAACTGTCAGCTTTCCAAGCAAAAGCAGTTTTAGAACCTTGTGCAGGCTGGGGATGGAGAAAGTGCATCTGCACAAGGGTACAGAACTGAAGGATAAGATTAGCAGTTGCAATCGGAGTCACAACATTTGCAACTCAGTTGCGCAGTGTTCAGCAAGGGTCGCAAATGCATTCTGAGCACTCTCAAAATCATTGAGCCCACAATGCTGGACCATTCTCAGTGCATTGAAGTTCTTAGAAAAGGTGACATTAACTGGAGTGGTTCCTCAGAGCTGCAACCTGGGTAACACAGGTGTCAATTTTGTGTAATTGCCCAAAATTCTACAAGCTGCTTAGTTGGGGCACTAGACTAGAGTCCACAGAAAGAAGATCAGATTAGATTTGTTGGGTGGGGGTCAGGATTGTTAAAGTAGGGTATAATATGATTTTATTTAGTGCTTTTCATGCAAACTATACCCAAAAGCCCTTTACAGAACAATACTACTGGGAAAGCAGAAACATTGTGCGGTATACTGTATATGTGCTATTGAAGAAGTGAATGCTAGCATGGACACCATAGATAATTTCCCTTCACTTATGAGACATGCCATGGGATCTTTAACTTCCACTTGGAAAGCCAAAATAGATGGGTAGAAAGAACCTACTTTTTTGTCATTATTCATGATTCTCATCCATGCCCTTGCTGGCTTTTCTCGCCTCCTTCCCCCAGCCCTGTCATTCAGCATCCCCAGAACTTACTGGCTCCAGATTCCCCCATGGCCCACTCCTCATAACAGGGCATTGGAAAGTTGAGCTCCACCTCTGAAAAGGATCTATTTGGAGCCACAACACTGTAGGGCCTGTGAGGAGTTGGAGAATCATCCTGCCAGCAAATGTGATTTTTCCATTTTTTGACCCATCCCCCACAGTGGAGCTGACATGCAATGATGTCAACGGCAGTGCTGTGCACGCTTCTGTATGCAGCACGCTGGATGTCTGCAACACCTCCACCCCTTACACTGCAGGCCCAGTGGTCTGTTCCCCAGCTGCTGCTCAGGACCAGGCTAACACTGAGTGCCACTACCACACCAGCCCAGAGGAGGCAAGAAGTCCACTGGCTGCTTCATCCTCCTTCCCCCCGCTGACCCTCTCACGGCCCCGGCTCTGGGCGCTAACATGGCTCGCTAGCCTCTCAAGCAGTAACTCTACCACTGTGAGAACAGGCTGGCCTAGAAAGGACCACAATTTATTATTTCTGCTGAAGGCTGTGACCTTCAGCAAGCAACTCCCTTGGCCTCCTACATGCAGCATTGCAATGTTGCCTAACTACCTGTTACAGGGATGTGAACCTATGACCATCTTTCTGGCTTAGAGGCAAACATGTTACTAGCTGAGACAAGCCACTGGCAATGGGTGGCAGAAACCACTGGTCACCAGAAACTGGCAATACAAGACTGAATAATGGGAGGGGGTAGGACACACAATGGGGTCTGGGTACTGTTTGGTATCAGGGAGATACTTAGTACACGGCTGAGAAGCCCAATGCCAAAGAAACAGTGCTATGCAGCACTGCAACCTGTGCCTTATTCATCAAGGCCACCTCTAGATACAGTAGCACCACTGTTGCATATAACAGTTCCAGGTGGTTGTGAAATGAAGTGGATGCAAACAAAACAACCACTTTGGATCCCCTCCTCCCCCACTGCAACAGATAGTTAACGTAGAAACATAGAATATGATGGCAGATAAGGACCACTTGGCCCAACTAGTCTGCCCATTTTCCCCACCTACTGTAATACTGCAGACCCTATTTGATCTCCTGCTTTTACCCCTCTTTCCTTCCCACTAACGTTACCTTGTGCCTAGCCCATGCATTCTTGAATTCCATCATAGTTTTTGCCACCACCACGACCACCTCTACAGAAGCTGTTCCATCCATCCACCACCCTTTCTTTGAAAAAATATTTTCTCATGTTTCACCTGAGTCTTCCCAGCTCTAGTTTCATAGCATAACCCCTTTTTCTTGGACATCTTTTTCTCTGATAAATTCTGAAAAATGTTACTCTCTTGTACCTTATTTCTACCTGTGATTTATTTGAAAGTCTCTATCATATTCCATACAAGAAGTTCAGGAGAACAAGGAAGGAAGAGGACAGGGAAGCTTATGTGAGTTGGTCCAAGGAGGTGCCAAGTGAGTGAAAGTAGCCAAGGCCTCCAGGGAGCTAAGGTTAGCACAGGGTATTAAGGGAGGGTTGAAGGACTTTTTTAGATATGTCAGGGAAAAAAGGAAATTTAGAGAGAATATAATGCAGATAAAGTGGGGAGGGAAGTGGGAGGAAAAGGGAGAGGAACAAGCGGAAGTACTAAATGAATACTTTTGCTCCATTTTCATGAAGGAGAAGGATGGTCCACTACCACCACGGACTGGGAAGGTGGGGGGCAGGAGATGACGGAAGGAATGATCGAAGGGAGTAGAGTACTATAGTGTCTAAGGATATTAAGGGTAGACAAGGCACTAGGTCCTGATGGCATCCACCCCAGGGTGCTGAGGGAGGTGGTGGAGGTGTTGGCCGAGCCACTGGTAGACCTGTTCAGCACCTCCCTTGACACAGGATGGGTGCCTCAGGACTGGAGGGTGGCCCATGCGGTGCCCATACACAAGAGTGGACCTAGAGATGAGCCAGGAAATTATTGGCCTGTCAGTCTCACTTTCATAGTGGGTAAACTTATGGAGACAATACTGAAGGAGAGGCTGGTGTCATTTCTCGGAGGTAATGACCTCCAGAGTGGGTGTCAATTTGTCTCGGGGAGGTCTTGTCAGACCACTCTAATAGGATATTATGACTGGGTAACAAGAGAGCTGGATATGGGTCATGCTGTAGATGTCCTGTACTTGGACTTCAGCAAGGCCTTTGATTCAGTGCCTCATGGGAGGCAGCTGACTGCTGCAGGGGTGGGAAAGAAGCTGACAAACTGGCTAAGGAACTGGCTGCAGGGGAGGCTGCAACGGGTGGTGGGGGGGAGCACTCGACACCTAGACCGGTAACAAACGGTGTGCCACAGGGCTCGGTGCTGGGCCCAGTGCTATTTGGGATCTGTATCTCAGATACTGCACACGGAGTTGGGAGTAGGGTTAGTCTGTTCACAGATGATACCAAAATGGGGGCAGTGGTGGACGAAGAGGATGGATGGAAACAACTACAAGGAGACCTAACCAAACTGGAGATATGGTCGGAGAAGTGGCAGCTGGAATTCAATGCGAAAAAGTGCAAGGTTATGCACTTTGGGGCAAAGAACCCATGGAGGGACTATTGGTTGAGAGGGGGTGAGGCTGGGGGTCACTGAGGAAGAGAAGGACCTAGGGGTGTTGGTAACAGGGAGCATGAACAACTCTGCCCAATGCAGGAAAGCAGCAGCTAAGGAGAACAGGATGCTGGGTTGTATCACAAGGGGTTTCTCGTCCAGGCATAGGGAGATGATCCTTCCCCTCTACAGATCTTTGGTCAGGCCACACTTGGAGTACTATATGCAGTACTGGCAGCCGTATCTGAAGAGGGATATTAATTTACTGGAAGGTGTGCAGTACAGGGCAACAAGAATGTTACAGGGGATGGAGGGCAAGGCCTACGAGGACAGGCTGAATGAGCTGAATATGCAAACGTTGGAGGAGAGGAGGGATGGGGGGATATGATTGAAAAGTTAAAGTATTTGAGGGGATAAACAAAACTAGAACTGAAGGGGTCTTTAAACTAAGGGGGGTAGGGACACCAGGGGGCACGGACTAAGATTGGAAGGTGGAAGATTTAGGAAGGAGATGAGGAGGCACTACTTCACAGAGAGGCTGGTGTCTAAATGGAATGCTCTACCAGAGGGGGTGGTATCATTTAAGACAGTAGGAAGTTTTAAGAGGGAGTGGGACAAAGCAAGAGGGAGGGTCTGGAAGGAGGGGGCTGAGGCAGTCATGGGAATAACAGATGGGGAGGGGGTTGGGGCAGCTGCAATCTAGGGTGCTAGCTACACACTTGGGCAGACATTGATAGAACGGGTGGTCTGTTTCTGCTGGCAGATTCGTATGTGCATAGGTTCATATATCCCCCTCTCCCTCCTTTCCTCCAGGGTGTACATATTGAGGTCCTTTAGTCTCTCCTCATAGGGTTTTTGGTGCAGACCCTGCACCATTTTAGTTGCCCTCCTCTGGACCATCTTAACTCTGTCTATGTCCTTCCAGAGAAGCAGTCTCCAGAACTGGACGCAGTGCTCTAGATGAGGTCTCACCAATGGTTTGTACAGCAGTAAAACCACCATCTTCTTTCAGCTGGTGATACCCCTCCCTATGCACCCTAGCATCCCACTGGCTCTCCTTACTGTCTTGTCACACTGTTTGGCCACCTTTAGGTCATCAGATATGATTACCCCCAGGTCTCTTTCCAGTTTGGTGGTCACCAGTACCATCCCCCATCTTGTACTCTACTCCTGGGTTTCTGTGCCCCAAGTGCATGATTTTACACTTCTTTGCATTGAAATTTAGTTGCCATGCTCTTGATCGTTCCTCAAGCTTTATTAGATCCCTCTTCATTTTTTCCACCCCCTTGGAGTGCCTACTCTATTGCAGATCTTTGTGTCATCTGGAAAAAAAGCATATCTTCCCTGCTAACCCCTCTGCAATGTCGCTTATAAAGACATTAAAGAGGACTGGTCCCAGCGCTGATCCTTGTGGCACCCCGCTAGTCACCCTTCCTTCCTCGGAGTGAACTCTGTTTACCACCACCCTCTTTCGCCTATCCCCCAACCAATTTCTTACCCAGTTTACCACCTTAGGACCCACTCCCAGGCTGCCCAGCTTGTTTGTAACTCTCCTATGTGGAACAGTGTTGAATGCCTTACTGAAATCTAGGTAGATCACATCCACTGCTCCACCCTGATCTAACTCCCTGGTCACCCAGTCAAAGAAATCTATTAGATTTGTTTGATATGACCTCCCCCCAGTGAATCCATGCTGTCTTGGATCCCGTAAGCTGCTGGATTCTAAATATTACACAGTCCTTTCCTTCAGTAGGGATTCCATTAATTTCCTCATC
Source organism: Neoceratodus forsteri (assembly GCA_016271365.2). Classification (NCBI taxonomy): domain Eukaryota; kingdom Metazoa; phylum Chordata; order Ceratodontiformes; family Ceratodontidae; genus Neoceratodus; species Neoceratodus forsteri. The sequence continues at coordinate 1,274,385,186 of CM057453.1, forward strand.
ACCAAAGTCAGGATGACTGGCCTCTAGTTGCCAGCCTCCTCCCTGCTACCATGTTTGTGAAGTGGGACTATACCTGCCCTCCTCCAGTCCTCTAGAACCACTATCATCTCCAGCAAGTGGTTGAACAGGACTGTCAGTGGTGTAGCCATCACTTTTTTAAGCTCCTTCAATATCCTTGGATGTACCCCATCTGGCCCCATTGCCTTGTCCACGTTCAGATTTGTGAGTTCCTTCAGGACTCTCTCCTCTCTCAATGGGCTGATGTTGACCTCCCTTTCTTCGATGGTCCTGTCACTTAATTGTGGTCCCCCATCTTCCCCTTCCTCTGTGAATACAGAACAGAAATATGTGTTCAGGATATCTGCTTTTTCCTGGTTTCCTCCACCCCCCCTTAGCCATACAATCCCTTCCCTGGTCTTTCTCCTTTTGCTTACGTACCTGAACAATGTCTTGTCCCCTTTCTTCACAGCCTGGGCTAATTTCTTCTCTGTTTGAGCCTTTGCACTCCTGACATTTTTTCTGCTTCCCTCTACTTCTCTTGACATACTTCCCTATCCTCCTCCTCCCTCTGTGTCTCCTTATGGCTCCTAAATGCTAACTTTTTTGCCCTAACCTTCCCAGCCATTTCTTTTGAAAACCATAGTGGCCTCTTTTTCCTCTTGCTTTTGCTAACTTGCCTAATACTGAGGTTTATTGCCTTCACTATGACCCCTTTTAGTTGTGCCCACTGTTTCTCCACTCCACCCAAATCCTGCCCACCACCAGGGCAACCCTGAAGCATTCCTCCATGATCCATCTTTGTAAAGTCAGCCCTCCTGAAGTCCAGGACCCTCGCCTTTGTGAGGTTTGACTCTGCCATAGTAAAACATAGAACCACACTGTACAGTGATCACTGGTCCACAGTGGACCACCCACTTTGACGTCTGCAACCCTGTCTCTGTTGGTGAGTACAAGCTCCAATATTGCTCCCTCATAAGTGGGCTCACTTACTAGCTGCCCGAGAAACACCTCCTGAAGGGAGTCCAGGATGTCCCTGCTCTTAGCAGAAGCTGCAGCTGGGATGCTCCAATCTATATCTGGCAGATTGAAGTCCCAAACCAACAACACCTGCCCCTTAGTCACCATATTTTAAGTGACTTCCACCAGAACCTTGTTCATCTCCTCCCCTAGTGCTGGAGGTCTCTAGATCATGCCAGTGAGAATAGAGGCTCCATTTCCTGTCTCTAGGGTGACCCACAGTACCTCTGCCCCTCCCTGTATTCCCTGCATTTCAGTTGCTTTTATGCTAGCCCTTATGTGAAGAGACACCCCTTCCCATTTTTACCCACCCTGTCCTTCCTGAACAGAGTATAGCCTGGTATGGCTATATCCCAGTCATGGTTCTCACTGCACCTTGACTTAGTAATAGCGACAATGTCCAGGTCAGCCTCTGCCATAATGGCTGCCAGGTCCAGGATTTTATTTCCCAGACTTTGAGCATTTGTACACTTGAACTTCCAAATTCGGATCCCATGTTTCTTTTCATCCCCTTTCTTCCTTCTTGCCTACTCTCCTTAACCCCTCTGCCTTCATTCCCTTCCCACTTAATTTCTACCATTCTGCTGTTCCTGGTTTTAGTTACCTTTGAGAATTTCCCTCCATTAGGGTTCCCCCTCTTGACTACTTCAGCTTCCGGGTGGGAGGGAGGGACAGTTTACATCTCCTTGCTTCCTTCTCCCACCCCCATCGGCTAGTTTAAATGCTCGGCAATGTAGGACCTAAACCATCCACTGAGGACTTTGGTTCCCCTCCTGGATGGTTACAGGCCATCACCCCTGTATAGGCCTTTGTCCCTCCAGATGAGACCCCAATCCCCAACGTAGCTGAACAACTCCTCTCTAGACCAGTACTTCAACCGTGTGTTGAAGCTTTTGTTATGGCGTACCCTATCCTCCCCTTCCCCTGTGCTACCTTCCTAAGACTCCTTCCCAACTCCCTGAACTCCTTCTGCACTACACTGTCATGGTCCTTAGCCAGTTCATTTGTCCCTAGGTGGACAATGACATCCAGCTCTCCCTCCCGTCCTGCCACCTTAGCAATCCCCAGAATCCGCTTTCCATCCCTCTAAGCTAAGGTGCTGGGTAAGCCCCTAACCTCCCATTCCCCCTCCTTCGCTGTTCCCAAATCTATCCCCCTCATGATGGAGTCCCCCACCAGGAGTTGCTTCCTCTTCCTCTGGGGTACTCTTCCATCCTCCTTGGGGTCTCCACTACAGAGGACCCCTGCATCCTTCCTAGTCCCTACTGTAGGTGCCTCCATGGGACAGTCCCACCCCACCAGAGTGGTGTAGGAGTTCTGTAGTGGTACCATCTGGGGGATGTGCCTCTGATCCACCACCCTCACCCTTCCTGGGCCCACTGTAGTCCAGCTGCTCCTCATCCTTGACGACCTTTTAGACAGTGGTGGTGGACTTGGTGGTTCCTGGGTGAGGGAGAAAGCCCCTCAAATCCTAGCCCAACTCGAACTAAAGTCGAGCAACCTCCCCCCTCAGCCCAGAGTGGTGCACACAGATGGGTCAGTATCGCAGTCTCCAGAACATCTTCCTAAAACTGTCAATCCCACAGCCATTGCACTGTACCACTCCCATCCTGTCTATTTCCCACCCTGCTTGCTTTGTTTTCCTTTCCTTGAACCCTTTCGTACCCATACTCTAGATAGGGTGTTTCACCTCTTCCCAACTTTCTGTTAGACCCTACCACTCCTCCCTCCCTAGCAGTGTGTGCTTACCACCAAGAGTTCAGTAGGACTCCTACCACACTTGTCCTACCTCCCTGCTGCTATGCAGCGTGTCCAGTTGCCAGCTACCAGCTGCCTCATTGGGCAGACTGCACTGTCTTTTTTGTGTGGATCCTTCATGCGGGGGTATGAGCTGAGGGGTCACTTGGTGGATTAGTCCTTAAGTAGGCCTTTGCCTTCTTACTGTTCTTCCAGGCAGTGCCCAATTGGCTGAGGCCCCAGGCCAGACAAATAGCACCCCTCCCTCAAACTACATGGCTAGACACAGGTCTTATAATATGTCCTCTATATGTGGGCTCCTCTGGCTGCTCTCAAATTTGCCCATCACTCAATAAGAAATATTATAAATCTAATTCATTATTAATGAGCTGAACTAGCTCACTGATTGGCTGCCATGCTGGTCTGCAATCTCTTAGAAATGACCAGCACGGCAACGGCACTAGTCTCATGCGCTGTACGCCGACAGTAGTGGAGTGTAAACAAAACTGTTTTCGGCACTCAAACACAGAAAGAAAAAAATCATTATTGTGATTAGACTTATAATCACAATAATGACCTCAGAGCCGGCCAGTTCCTTTCAATTAACAAGTAACTGGGTGGGGGTGGCCCTCAGATGCACCTCTGGCCACCCCCCAGCTGGTCATTAATCTCTAGGAAATTACCAGCTCTTCGGTCATTATTGCTTAACCCTAGTTCAGCCAAGTTTCACCACAATGTGCCCCACCTGTGTTGTCTTCAAAAAAGCAAGCCTTTCCTGCCCCTCCTGTTGCAACTATAGGCAGATTCTGCTTAAGGCAGCACCTGCAGGAAAATTGGTCTTTATATAACAAGCCAAAAAAAATCATGCTATCAGAAATATGCCCCCATTTTATAAGAGGAAAAGAATGAAGAATGAAGAACAATAACAGTGACTCAAGAATCCAATCACTTGTGGGTAAGGGGAACAGTGACAGTCCTTCCAGTAAGACACTTCCATGGCCTTTCACAAACCAGTAGTGAGTTAGCCTCTCTTCCCACCCACCCAACTGCCCACCCACTCATTTCATTAAGGGTGTTCTGAGCTCAAAGTTGGAGTCCTGGCAAAGTCCCTGATTTTCATGAAGGCCTGTTCTGACCAAAACATTTACATTCAAGTTAATACCCTGTCTGAAATAAAACTGCTAGAAGCAGTATGCAACAACAAATGACTGCACCCGTGTTCTCACACCCTAATGAGATAGTACAGCAGCCACTGAGAACAATATAATCACATTTTAAAAATAACTATACATTACATTTTCATATCAGAAGTTCTTTTTGCAAATTGAAAGATTTTCAACCTCACTGTCTAAAGTATGCTGCATTGAAGTGCACCTTACCTGGAAGCTGACATATCTGCTGAAGGTGCTGATCCTCTTCATTCCTCATGATCATGGTAACATCACAACTGACAAGCAGAGCTCTTCACCTTGCGCTGGATTGGTCACTTCATTCTAATGGTGTGATGAGCGAGGTCACTTTGCTGTTGGTCTATGAAGATGGATGTACTGCCAGCTTCCAGTGGGAGTACTGCACTGCATGCCACATACTGTACTGTATCATGTCTAACATCCCCAAACTAGTAAAAGAAAACAGAGAAAAAGCTTTAGAACACAAATGTGTTTGTTAATCAGTTACTTTCAAAGAGCAGCAACGCCTCCAGAAAACCTTGAAAAAACATAATATTTGGACACAGGACAGTTTATATGCCACACTGGCTCTGCATTTCTGTTATCTGTTATTTACTAGTGAGGTCCTATACAAGAAATCAGGATCTTTGTTGCTTTAAAGTTCATCATCTCCTATTATTTATTCCTCACTTGATGTCATAATACTCTGCTTGAATCATCACATTTATTCCCGTGGCAACATACTGTGCAATGTCACAACAGAGGATCATGACTGCAAATGGGGAATATGCTGTAGGGGTAGACGAACTCTAAGAAATGCAGACCCTGTTTTGTGCAAATGTTCTTAGTAATAAATAAGAGGAATGAGAAATCTATTGAAGATGCATGAAATATAAGCTGAATTGTACCCAAATATTTTGTTTTCCGAAGTTTTCCTAGGGGCTTTTGCAGTTCTTTAAAGGGAAACAAAAACACTGCTACATTCCCAATGCATATTAACTTATGCCCTGTTCTCTTTGTATACATCTTCCTTGTTCTTAAAACCCACTCTGCATGTAGGCCCCTTACTGAGCAACTACAAATGTTCCATCCAGTGACATCATAACTGGGAATCAGTCAGGTGTTCCTAGTCTGATACTGCTACTTGTATTGGGTGATACTTTTAATGCAAACTGAAAATATTGAGGAGCTGCTCTATTTACATTAATGTACTGTACTGTAGCAGCCACACTAGAAAAGGTATCAGTGCTAGAAGCTACAGACTGCTTCTAATTAATGATGATGATGACATACAGATTCAGTTTTTGCCATATTGGTTCTTGTAAGAACAGATCCTGAAGCAAATGGTTTGATACCTTTTATTGAACCAACATACAGTAGATGTTACAAAAAGAACAAAGCACTTAAGCTTTCGGATTAACAAAGTCCTTCCTCAGAAGCTTATGGTCATAAGCCCCCACTTTGAACTTATCTCACTACTATGTTCCTCAGGTGAGCCAAAACTATTATCCTCACTTGAGCCTACTCTGTAACTACTGTCTGCCTGTATGTATCTGCAATTCTGTCTGTTCTGTACGCACTGCTTGTTTCTAAAATAATGTTGTATATTAATCTGCACTTTTTAATTGCATTTGTATTGCCTACAGTATGTCCAATTGTTGTATACAAAACCTGTACTTGTACTGTTGTTCTCTACCTAAATTGTATCCACCTATTTGTATGTCCCAGGTCCACCTCGAAAATGAGCTTGCTTAACGGTGTCCGCCTGGTTAAATAAAGATTTTAATTGATTGATAAGCTTCCAAGGAAGGACTTTGTTAGTCCAAAAGCTTAAACACTTTGTTCTTTTTGTAACATCTATGTTGGTCCAATAGAAGGTTTCAAACCATTTGCTTCTGGATCTGTTCTAATCATTGATGTCTAGGGATGTAAGTTTGTCATGGCAGTCATACGCGTCATTGATTCCATGATGTTTGATCTTTATTCAGGACTTCCATGACTTTCACTAGTGTCATCAGAATGTAGCAATGATGACAGTGCCACAACATTTATTACTGTTTACTAATGATTTCATGAATAAGTATAGTAATGAGTCATTAAAACCTCATCCATGATAAACTTACATCCCTAATGATGTCACTTGGAACATTTGTAATGGCTCAATATGGGGGCTACATATAGAGCTAGGTTTAAAGACAAGGAAAACAGAAAACAAAAACCAAGTTAAATGTAAAGAAAGAGTAAAGGGTGTAAGTGAACATGAATTGAGAATGCTTCAGTGTTTCTGTTTCCCTTTGAATATTACTGGCATGTACTTTGTGCACTTTTTTGCCACATTGGCTCTTGAAAGGAGAATGGTATTGAACCAGTGTGCTGTGTTTCCCAGTAGAAGTGGTTCAGCTTCTGGCATTTGTTCCATCTTTACTGGCCTTTTAGAAAATTCACTTGGTGTTTCTGGCTTACCTTCTAGTCAAAATAATATGTCCCTTCTCACCACACAGTTCTATAGTAGAACACGGATGCATTATGACAGCAATGGATAGGCTTATCAAGGACATAAACTACATCCCAGACCTCTAAAATGGTTCTCACCACTAGTACATAAGTCAGAAACATTCAGTAAATTTACAAAAAGGCTAGTAATGCTGGAACAACAACCAAACTGAAACCGTTATTAAAAACACAGCTTCTACAGCAACAAGCATTTGTCAATGCCGAATGTTTGCTTGCTGGCATTGGCAGTGGTAGTGTAGAAGTTACAGAGCTGCGTAATAGGAATGGCAGTGAAGTATTGAACTGAAGCCAACCCTACCACCACCCTGCAGAGAGTGACAGGCATTGTGGTGTGCCTTTGGGACATCAGGCATAATGGCCATGCCATTTCACCACACCCCACCCTGAAGACACTGACAAGTGTCACGGTGTGCCTTGGGGTCTTTGGCCCTTATGCGCACCCCATTCCATCAGGAAGTACAGTGAGATGGGTGCGGTATAAAAGAATGGGGTGAACTTTGGAGCCAAAGAGTCCAAGGCATACCTCGATGCTTCTCACTGGCTACAAGGTGTGGAATGGTATGAGCATTACAGGCAAGAATCCCAAGTCACATCCCTGATGCCTGTCATTCTCTACAGGGCTGGGCATTATGGTTGGAAACCCTAATACCTCAGGCATTCGTTGGTATTTTCACTCCAAATTTTCAGCAGGTTTTTTGTGACCCCACCTCATGAACAGTGGCAATATCAGTTTGTTAGCAGAAAGCTGCTTATGCACAGCGACTATGGCATTTAGCACCACAGGTGCAAAAACATTCCGAACAGGATGTAAAAAATGACAGTTGTACTGTTCATGGGGAGGTGTAAAAAATTGCAATGTTGCAAATCTGCAGTAAAAATATTTAAAAAACTGGTGAAGTCACGAGCGTGCATAGAAACTGTGCAACGCACACCCGTAATGTAATTAGTTTGGGGATTTTTTACAGCAGATTGTCAACACAGGCATTTTGGGACCTCTGATCATGAACAGTGTCACTGTGATTTTCTTTATCTGTCCCGAACAATGATTTCCCTAAGCGACCACGCATCTCTGCACTGAAAGTGTGAAAACACATTTCAGCCATGTTGTGAAAAATGACAGCTGTACTGTTCATAAGGAAGTGTGGAAAATGCCACTGGTGAAAATCTGGACTTAAAACATTACAAAGTCATGAACTTACAAAGTACGTGGAAACTGCAATGCTCACTCATAACACAGTCATTTTATGGACTTTTGTCACCAAATTTTCAACATAGCCATTTTAAGACCTCTGCTCATGAACAGTGCAACTGTGATTTTCTTAATCTGTCCCAAACATTGCTTTCGCTTTAGAGGTGCACCATTATGCGCTACATGTATGAAAACACATTTTGGGTGACATGTGAAAATGGCAGCTGTACTGTTCATAAGGAAGTGTAATAAAATGGCAATGTTAAAATCTAGAGTGAAAATATTGAAAACTCGCAAACTTACGAGCGTGCGTAGGAACTGTGCAATGCACGCTCGAAAAACAGTCATTTTTAGGGATTCTTTCACCAAATTTTCAACATAGCCACTTTAAGACCTCTGCTCATGAACAGTGTAACTGTGATTTTCTGAATTTGTCCCGTACATTAATTTCGCACACTGACTGCGCCATTGTGCACTACATGGGCAGAAACACGTTTTGGGTTAGATGTGAAAAATGACAGCTGTACTACTCATAAGAAGGTGTGGTAAAATGGCAATGTTGAAAATCTGGAGTGAAAATATTGAAAAATTTGCAAACTTACATTCTTGCGTATGAACTGCGCCAATGCATGCTCGTAAAACAGTCATTTTTGGAATTTTTTCCGCAAATTTTCAAAATAGGCTTGAGAGGCCACCTTATGAGCACTGGCAGTGTCGCTTTGTTACTCAGTCCTGAAAGGTGATTTCACGCAGTGACTGGCAATCGCCTTGGGGCCCGAATAACGCCATGACAGTGACAGCATTCATGAGAAGGGTCCCAAAACCCCATGTTGAAAATTTGGTGCAAAATTCCAAAATGCCTGAGATAAGCAGCAAAGTTGAAAAACCCTATCTATCCCATTATACAGCTTACACGGCATTTCCTCAGTTCGCGAGTCGGCTTTGAAGAAGTGCAGGCGTGTTCCAGGTCCACTGAAGATCGTCGCGCCCGGTCCAGAGGTAAGTATGGGGTGTGTGGGGTGTGGGGAGGCAGGGTACAGTGGGTGTGCGGCTGTGGGAGGGGGGGCGGAGAAGTACCGAGGACAGTTTTTTATTTCCAGGTTGTTTTTTAAATGACGACGTGGACTTTTGCCACACTGGGGTGGGCTCCCAGCATGGTACAAGGATGGCTGGTTTGGGGCGTGAAGCCGATGGGATTGAGCACCCTGTCGTACTAGCATCAGTTGCCACACTGGGTGGGCTCCCAGTGTGGCATGTGGAAAAACTTTTGAGCGCGGCACAGCAGTGCTCGGGCACCCCGACTGTACAGTGTGTGCATGTGGGAGGGGTGGCAAAGCAGTATCGTGTGTGTGTGTGTGTGTATGTATGGGAGGCGCGCCCAGAGCAGGCGATATCTTTCGCTGCTCACTGAAGCGTAGCTCCCCCTTTCAACTGTACTCCACTTCATTTTGGAGCTGTCATAGACAGCTCCAGCAGGCATTGGAGAACTGCGGCCACGCCTGCCAACACATTGACTGAATTGGAAGAGGGGGTGACACACCTCCGGAAACTCAGATGTTGGCATTATGTTTCTTGCACATGCATGCAAGCAAACATAAAAATTACTTTGGGTTTCGACAATTCTTCTTCAGTGCATTTGCTACTCACCCCAAAAAAAAATTATCCCTGCTGTTTAGTTGTGTCCCCAGACATGTTTATTGTAATTATAATGTGTTGCATTTCATGACTTTATCAGTTTTTTTATCAGTTTTTTTTTCCACCTACTGTCACCCAGCCATGGGAACTCACTAATTTGGTCCTCAGCCCCAACAGCCCACCTTCTTCCAGGGCACACCTCCTTCCTTATGTGACTACCATAACTTGCCCCAAATCCCTTGGCCACTTAATGCTCTAGTCTCTCAGGGAAGCTGCCTGAGTGGTTGGGTGTGAAGTCAACAGGTCAGGGCAAGGACCCTCATGCTCTGCAGGAGGAGGATTTACCTCTCTTCTCTCTTCTCCTGAGGATACTATCATTGTTACATCATCAGACAGCAGGCAGCTCATGCACAGTGTGCACTTCTGTGTGCTGACACTGGCAGCATCCTCCCATCCTCAGTGAGAATTCTCAGTGGTGCCTCCCCCTGTGGGAACCCCTGGGGTGGTGTAACAGAGAGGATCAGTACTCTCCCAGAAGAGAAGTAGCATTCTATGGGACACTCGTTTTCCCTTCCCTGGCTGGCACTAGGATGATCCAAGCTTGATCCTGAACTTGGGCCAGTTATGTCACGAGCAGTTACCATACCGCTGCATTGATGGTTTAGCACATTTCCTTTTAATTTCTAGGACTGGTCCCTATAGCATGACTGGTTCCTTTATCTGTGCAAAAGTGCTACCCAATCACTCAGTCCTTTATTATCCTGCTAGTACACCATTCTCAGGTGGGCTTTGTCTCTAACTACCTCAGTTCTGATCACATCTGGACCCTGGTTAAGCTAATCCACTTGACTCAGCATAACCTTTCTCCACAGGCTGCAGTTGCTATTGAGTGTGAAAAAGTCTTCAGTCCTGTGGAGTGGGGGTATCTTTATAACACCCTTAAAAATGGGTTTTGGGGACAATTTCCTCCATAATATCCTTACTATGTACTCAGGCCTCAAAGCACAGACCCTGACAAATGACACCCTTTCTATCCCCTTCCAACTCTGATATGAGACATAACATGGTTGCCCCTGTCCCCACGTCTTTTTGTGTTGGCTATTGGGCAATTAGAAGCTATGATACACCAAACCACACCCATTGCAGGGATAAGAGCTGGGGAGTCCCAATACTAAGGCCTGTTTTATGTGGATGACTTACTGGTCCTTCCTGACCAGACCCAAACCAGTATTCAGACACTTATGACCTTGTTGCAAAACTTTCCCAGTGTGTCTGGATTGCTCATTAACCAAGGTAAAATGGAGGTTCTCTCTTTGAACAAACATTGCTCCCTCAAGCTTTTCAGGTCCTGGCCTGATGTGTGCTACAGACCATATTACATGTCTAGGTCTGAAGATCGCTCCCTGCATAGCAAAGTTATATTATCTTAATCTAGGCCCCCTACTGTAGGACATAAAGGTTGAATTAGAGAGATGGAGGCCATTATAGCTGACTAAGGTGGGTAACATTGAAGTTCTGCAAGTGATTATGATTATTCCACCTCCTCTCCCACATTCTCATACATATTCCTCAAGGCTTGTTTGAATGTATAGATCAGCTAGTTGGGCATTTTCTGTGGGAGGCAACATTACAACCGCATGAAACTCAGGACTCATTGGTGCAAAAGGGGCTAGGGCCTCCCATGGTTCAAGGGCTACCACTGGGCCTTCAGAACTGCCCAAACCATCAGGTGATTCTGTGCTGAGAAATTACTCTTCCCCACTTTGGGTGGAGAGCAAAATTGCCCTGCAAGGCACATGTTCCCCTACCATCTTTCTCTACACTATGATGAAATGGAGCCCACTTCCCTATCCTACTGTCCAGAACTTGGTCAAATGTTAGCACCAGGTGGGTAAATGGTTGCACACTAACCTGTCCCAACTGGAACTCAGCCAAATATGGCACAACCCTGAGATAACGGTGGGAAGGTGGCCAATTAACTGGCAGACATGGCACTCCAAGGGTATTACTATACTGCAGGACCAGCTGGTCCCCCAGTGATTGGTGTTAGACTCTTTCCAGAACTTTCAAACCAGGTACATCCTTCAGAAGGCTGGATTTTGGTGATACCTCCAACTGAGAAGTGCAGTATCTAGTCTCACCAAGAAGGTGGTCTAGGTCACTCCACAACAGTATGGAGTATCAGCCCTTTTGTTTTTAATGGTGGTTACTGTATATGTTGACCGTAACTCGTATTGATGTTTAAATTTTATTAAGTGTTATTGTATGTTGTATGTTGTTCCTTTTAATTTTATGTATGTGATTGTACGGCGCCCAGAGCCTCTGGGATTGGGCGCCAGAAAAATTACATTTACCTTGCCTTGCCTTACCATCTGTCCCCTACTTCCATGGTTAAAGCATTCCAAAGGCAGAGCTGGGAGGATATATGCTACCATGAGGGGTTTGATACTTGACCAAACTGCCCAGGCTAAAGCTGCTTGAGAAGCTTCTTTAGGCCTTCTTTTATCAGATCTGGCATAAGGCAAATGCTGGAGAACAACCCACACAGCAGTAAAGGATATGTGCAGCAGACTCCAACAAAATAAGGTACTCCATAGGTGGTACCACACTCCAGCAGTTCTGCACAAGGCTCACCTTCTTCTGGACAACAACTGCAGGAGGTGTGGAAGACCGGGGGTAACCTTCTGTATATCTTGAGGACCTGCCCCCAATCTACATCAATTATGGAGGCAAGTAAAGGGCATCTTGGACAAAATCTTGCAAATCTCCATCCCAAACTGTCCAGCATTCTTCCTGCAGGAGTGGCACAGAGCTCTTCCTCCATTCCCCACACCTCATGTAGACTGGCTAAGGCTGGCCAGCATTGAGACTAAGCACCTCATACTCAGAAAATGGTGTACCAATGAGGTTCCAACCCTCAGCAAATTCTTGGCCAGCCTAGCTCTGGTAGCCACATATGAGCAGCTGTCACATGCAGCCTCTGGTACCCTCAATAGGTACAGGTCCACTTAGGCCCCATTCATGGAGGAGAACTCAACTGCAGTAGTCATAACCCAGCTTGTTGCCCCTCTCTCTCCCCCACCCTGGTATAGTTTGAATCCCCCCACCATGGTCCCCTTCAATACATCAGTAACTACCTTTTTTGTTTCTTTTTTATTTCCCCCAAGGGCTTTACCTCAGCTTTGAGGCATGCCCCCTCCCCCCATAATGGACACTGACACCCCCTTTTGTTGTTGCAACAAACCACATACCCTTTATGTGTGTAAAGATATACATTTTTTTTAAATTCTTATTATCTCCTCCTGGTCCCCAGCGAACTCTCTCTGGCGTCCTCCTAAATTCTCCCTTGTCTCTACCTCCTGTAGTGGCTTATGCCTTCCCTGCACCCCCCAGCCCGGCACATCCCTCGGGTCTGAACCCTCCAGGGAAGAGCTGCCCTATCCTCCCAGGGTGCTCTATCTAGAGTGCTGAGCTCTGGGCCTGGGGGGGGAACACAGCAGAGAGGCAAGCTTGACTTTGGGAGTATGGACATTGGAGGGTCAGAGGCGCCTTCACCTATCACTGGGAGGAGGATTTTTTTCGTATTGTTTCTGCCCACTCCCTCCCTCCCCTCTGAGCCCAGATATGCAATGCCACCCTATCAACGTCCACCACAACTCAGCCCGACCCCTCTTTCTGAGCCCTGTAGCATGGCAGTGCCTCTGACTTCCACCAGAGGCCGCTGCAGTGCCAGGCTACCCCTGGATCCCTCCCCGAGAGAGGAGAGCTGTCCTCCAGATGCTCAATCCTCTCTCTCCCCCCTGCTGACCCCAGATGGCTCGGGCTCACTCCCGAACCCAGGTCACCGGCATGGCGCGAGGTGTGGCATCTAGCGCCTCAACCCTCGGCGCAACCGGGCCGGCCGTGAGTAAAGATATTACACCCTGTACTTCTGCTCTTACTTCTAGTTTTGATTTTGTACATAGTTTGTTTAATCTTTATGATTTAGAGCATAATGTGGGCTTCCCCCGCCTTGGTCAATCAGCAGGCATGCATGATCATTACCAAATGCTGTTCCTGAATATTACATTGTACTGATCCCTAATCTTTGATGGCGCAACTTAGTTTTTTTTTCCTTTCAATGGTCCTTTAATGTAATGCTGTTTCTTTCTTAAATACCCCTCTGTTACTTCTTTCAAGACCTATGTTAATAGTCTGTACTAATGGTGTAACATCAGTACAGCATTGCATACCATACTCTGTGTTGCATTTTGAAACATGCTTCAGTAAACAGTTTAACGACAAAAATTAAATGTTTACTCTCTTTTTTAATATAATGATCACAGTTTTAATAGGTATGCCTGCTGGAAAGCAGGAGAGTCTGCTTCTTTGGAGATACAACTCTGCAGTAGATGAATGCAGTCATATAAGGAAACATAGTTTAGTGTGAGGTTACATTAAGAAGTTGACCAGCACAAATATATCTAATGTAAAAAAAAAATTTTCACTGCTTATTAATAACTTAACTAATAAGAAATAAACTGAAATGCTTCCTCAACAGGAGGACACTAGGAAACCAAACCTTGTTCCTTATCTGCCCTCTACAAAATCTGCATATAAGGACCTCACTGGGGACACTCAAATTCAAAATGAACCCACATGTAGCTCTCCTCATGCTGGTCTGTAAGACCACCTTTTTGCTAGCAACTGATATCTGTGCCTGCTGACCCGCTAACCGATGACTCCTCCATGACCACTCATGAATGCCCAGACATCCAGGTATTGGTGGTAGGAAAAGAGCTCTCCCTGACAGGTGACATCCTCCTGACACTCCTATCCATCTATGAACGCCATCTACTAGGGATGTTTTTGCATTCTCTTACCATACAGTCAACCTCAAGGCTCCCTCCTACCTGCCCTCTACTCACCCTAATTCTACTCGCTGGGGATATTGAATCTAACCCTGGCCCAAGGAACCCTGGCCCCATAAACACCCACACAGACCATGCTGATCACAACTGGACCAGGCATCATGGGCTAAAAATTGCTCATATGAACATCTGCAGTCTCCCCTCAAAGTTCCATGAACTAGAGGCATGGGTATCACTATACAAGCCAATGGTTTGGGGCCTCTCAGAGACTTGGCTAAAAACCTACAACTCAGACTCCTCTTACACTTTACCAGGCTACTCCCTCCTACACCAGGACAGGCCAGGCCAAAAGAGGGGTGGAGGAGCCCGGTACATGCATGACCATATTACCTACTCTACCGTTAGTTGCTCAGAGACCATCTCCCTGAGCGAATGGCTCGCTGTGGAGATTACTCTAAGTGTGAGCAAAGAACTATACCTAGGCTGCTGTTACAACCCCCCAAATGGAGGTGTCCTTGGTCTACTGAACTTCATAGAAGGCCTCGGCAACACAACACACAAAAGGGACACAGTGATGCTTGGAGATCTCAATCACAACTGGCTGGGTGCCTGTGCTCCAGACTATGCAGGTATGCTAAAAGAGTACAATCTGGAACAAGTCATCTCCTCTCCCACAAGATTCAATGCCCACTCACAAAACCACTCCCTTATTGACTGGGTCACCACAAACCTGACAGATAGACACCGGCAGGCACTTTTTCTGACTCAATTAGTGATCACACCCCGACCTATGCTATTCTATCCCCCAAGTCGAGCCGCCCCCCCCCCCCAAACTCCTATCTCTCAGAAACTTTAACTGCCTAGACCCAGAGCCTATACTCTGCACAACTCGGGCATTAAACTGGACCTCGCTCTACAAACTCAATAACATCTCTGATGCAGTCACACTCTTCACCTCCACACTCTTGCAACTGCAGGATGCCTACTTCCCCATCACAACCAGAAGAGTAAGAGGGGGATGTACCCGCTGGCTGTCTAGGGATCTGCTGGCACTTATGAAAGCTAGAGACAGTAAGTGGAAGGCTTACAAGTCATCACCCTCCCCCCAACTCTGGAACATCTACAGACAAATGCATAATACCTGCAAACAGGCTACTAAATCGATAAAATGCAAGTTCTACCTTACTCAGCAGAGCAACAGCCTTGGCAGTCCGCATAAATTCTGGGCCTTCATTGGGTCCCTCCTCAACCCCACAACTAACAGGCAAATCTGCAAGTCTCATCCCCTGATGGCCCCATCTCTGACCCTGCAGAGATTGCCAATGCTTTCAATACTAAATTCACTGACCTATACCCCTACCTGAATAAACTCCCCACCCAGCCTTCCCATGTCATAAACTCGCAGTCAAAACCCACCACCTCCGATGAAACCCCCACCGCCCCACCCACCTTCCATTTCACAGCCATCGGGCACTTTGATACAATCAAACTCCTGAAGTCTTTCCCAGCCACTGGGAGTCCAGGCAATAATGGACTCTGCCCTGCTTTCCTAAAACTTATCTCCACTACTATTGTCAAACCTCTTACTTTCATTTTCAATCTTGCCCTCGCCTCTTTTGCTGTTCCTGACTCTTGGAAACATACAAATGTGGTACCGATCTTTAAATCTGGTGATCCATACGCCTCTGACAACTATAGGCCTATCTCCCTGCTCCCTCATCTAAGTAAATTGCTTGAGAAAATTGTCCCTCTCCAGTTGTCCAAGCACCTTAAAAAATACAAACTCATGTGTCCCCTTCAGCACGGTTTTCGTAAATGCCACAGTACATCCTCTGTGTTGGCACTCTTTTCTGATCATGTGCATAGAAGCATGGACCAGGGTAAAGCCACAGGCGCAGTCTTTGTAGCTCTATTGAGGAGGTTGTGATCCACTAGGCTTTCAACCTAGTGGATCACAACCCTCCTCCACTCAACCCTGTTTCGCTTTGGCTGCTCCCCTGAAACAGCCAACTGGTTCCATAACTACCTCCCCAACCAGTCTCAGTCTGTTGTCATTGGTAAATCTTCCTCTGCTGCACTGTCTGTATGCACTGGTGTACCCCAGGGCTCCATACTTGGATCCCTGCTTTTCTTCTTGTTCATAAATGCGCTCCCCAGAGAGGGCCTAAACTGTGATGCACTTCTTTATGCAGATAACCTGGTCCTCTATCATAGTGAGAAATCAGTGGAGGCCATATCCTCCTCCCTCACGCTAAACTACAACTCAGCCCACCAATGGTTCCTCTCAAATAAACTCCTGATCAATGAAAAAAAGACCAAATCCATGCTCTTCGGCTCTATACCTTTGCTTGCCAAAGCTGCCAAATCAAACTCCACCCTTCAAGTCCTCACTCCTGCAGGCCCCCCCTCTGGAAAATGTTCTCTCCTTCAAAAACCTGGGGGTCACTCTTGACCCCCACCTATCCTTCACTGAACATATAAACAACACCATACCTAGCATCCACCAAAACCTAGGTGCTGCCTTCTGACTAAAGAAATTTCTGTCCTTAAAGGCGTGCCTTGCCATCACGTATGGGAACTTGCTACCACCACTTGACTATTGCTGCCCGGTCTACTCCCAAGTATTCTCCTCCCTGCACTCACGTTTAACCACAACGTACAACTCAATTTGTCATTTCATTCTCCAAGCACCTCCCTGCACCCACCACTGCTCACTCTATCAGTCACTGGGGTGGCTCCCCCACCAAGGACATTTCGGCTACACCATGGGATGTCTAGTGGACAGTTCATGCAGAAACCAGGACCTATCTCCATACTCAAAGCTCCTGAGGGACAGAGTGATCTCGAGGTCCCTTAGTGCATCCTCAGTCCCTCCTCTGGTAGTACCCTGTGTCTCCACCACAATGGGGTGTAGGGCTTTCTCAGTATTGGCCCCCACAATCTGGAACAAACTCCATCAGTTCGCTCATCGCCCACTCACATAGCTTTCAAACACAACCTGAAAGACTGGCTCCTGATTAATGCCCACTGTAACTGCACCACTATATAACTTTGACAACAGAGCCTCCATTTTTTCTCTCCTTTCTCCTCATGATCCATAGCCCCCCCCAACCCCTCTGCTGTCCCTGACCTCCCCAACAACTGCACTCCTCCCATGCCCCCATCACTCAATCTCTCCAATACCTCCTCCAAGGAAGATAGTACTGTGGCTGTACCAAACCATACAGGACCACTGTTACTGAGCTGACCCAGGAGCGGTTTTCTCTGACTTGGGCCTAGTAGCTGCACTTTCTGTGTTTAATTAGTATGTGGATAATAGTTGCTGTCTTTGACCACTACTTCATTAGTGTATAGTTATGTATCTTCTTGATGTCTTTGCTCTGGAACGTATAATCAGCACACCATGTTATCTCAGTTAGCCTCCACTAGCCTAAGCTCCTTGTGACCACCTGTAAGGGTGTCACCATTGTTATGTTGTTAAACACTTATGTAATTTCTGCTTTTTTGTTTTCCTCACCACCTCATGCTTGGGATGTGAATTTATTTTGACTATATATGTACTGCTTCTCTCCTGTTTTGATGCCAACTTGTGGCCCAGGTCATGCCTGAAAATGGTCCTCTGGATCAGTGCACCTACCCGGTTATCAAAGAAATAAATAATAAATAAGTACTTCATATACTATATAGATATAATGTCACCATTTAATTTTAATTATGGATACCTTACCCTTTCAGCTGGTGGACAACAGATGGAGGCTAAGGGTCAGAGTACACAGACAGACAGATGGATCCTTAATTGCTAAATACCGTTTGTCACCAATGCACTCCGCAGGTCAGGACCTCTGGTCCCACAGTGGCAACCTCGGAATGCAATAGCGTGAACAGGTGACAAACAGGGTAACCCTCCTGTCTGTTTTGGGTCTGAATCACCTACTAGCCTCAAGTCCTGGGGGGTCAGATGTGAACCTTATGCTAGCATACCCAGCTAACAGGCTCAGATATGTACCCTCTTTGGGGGATGCAGTACAATCCTTCACCCAGAGGTACCCAGCCTAGTTTCCAAAATGTACCCTTATGACTCAATATGAGACCAAGGTATATTCTTACCTTTTCGCAAGCTTAGTAACACATTCAAGCCCTTAACAGCTGTCAGATTTAAACACAGGCTCAGCAATCACATGCAAAAGAAAACTGAGAAGACACAGGCAGTATTTCCAAGAAAAATATTGTTTACTAAAAATTGTAAAACAGGTTGTATATCAAATACAGAACAAATTATATCACTAACTTACAGTCACATGAAATAAATGGGAAGTTTACAGAACACAAATACGTCTACCCCAAATACTTAAAAGTTCTTGCCTATCTAGATGTTACCATTACGTGCTTTCTTAAGTCCAGAGAATTGAGTCTCTCTCTGAGTCCAGAATAATATGCCATATTCTCTCTGATGCATGCCCATTTCAGAATCCATCTCCCCACCCCTTTTGGTGAGGTCACAGTTAGATCCTCCTAGTTTTTTCTTCTTAACGTAATTATCCACAAGGAGGTATGTCATTACTGTGAAAAATCAGCAACTAGCCATTTCCCAAATATGACAGTCTTTGATCAAAACATCCCCTTTGATGCTTCACAATCCTACAATCATGTCACTAATTCTCGGCTAGATGAGAAAACCAAGAGGAATCAGACAAATTAATTCCCTTCTTGCTATGTCATAAATGCATACATGGGAACCAACTTCAAAAGCAGAAGCAGGTTATAAAAGGTAATACACTGTCACTCTGGAAGGAAGGCTTTTAATTAGTTTTCCCTGGTCTGTTTATAACCTCCTGCTGCTTTCAGCCACACTGACATTTTTGAGGTCAAAGGTCACTCATTGCAACAGCCAGCTTTTTTTTTGTCTATGCAGACCTTCACATACCATATATTTATATCACAATTTATAAATATAATATCAAGCAGGGGGCAGAGCATCACACCGTTCAGGCTAAAAGTCTGATACAGAAATTCCTACAGGTTATATACTTGTTGTAGAACAAATTCATGGTCCTGTCTCATAATATAATGGACCCGTGATGCCCAAATATTTAAGAATAAACCTGTTTTATCATTTACTTTGTGTGTCATTTCATTCCACTCTATAGGTAGAATTAATCAAAGACCATCACATTGGCACCATGGGGACCACAGGAGGAAGCCACTGCTATGTAATTGTTCTCTTTGCCATAGTGAGGAGGACTTGGAGGGGCTATTTAGTTCTTTATTTTTAATAGTTGATGAGAAGATCATTAAAATATATAGTGCAGGTCCAAATGGGAGTGCAGTGGGTAAGAGCTCTTGTATCATATGCTGAACTGAAGATCAAAATGGCTGTAGGCCCAGACACTCCCAGAAAACATGACTGTGAGTGGCCCTCCAATTACCATGCTGTCTCCAACAACTAGGTGTATGGCTTGGCTGGTATAATCAGGATCCAGACGTACTGGATGAGAACCTTCCATGCAAACTCATGGTAGGTGGGAGAGGTTATAACTTACTGTGCCTCCACTATAGCTTGCTCTGAATATTTCAACCCACTAGACTGGAAAAGATTAACAAGGTGTGATCATTCCCAGGGTTTGTCATTATGATCCGGTTTAGCAGGGAGAAAAGTGTGGCTGCAAGCTGAATTTTGAAAAGGGAAAAATTGGTGTACTGTGCAAGGGTTAAGGGAGGAAAGTGGCCCAAGATTATAAATCCTGAGTGATTTGGTGTGTAAGCACAGTATAGTTTTAAAGAAAACAAGTGTGATGGAGTTATTGAAAATTTTACACCCAGGTATTTACAGTAAGTGCCAGGAGATCCGATTTGAAAGGAAATTTAACTTTAATGGTGTCTCATGGGACAAAATTGATCTGTAAGATCTCTGTTTTAGTTGTATTTAATTTGTAGTTAGATACCATTCAATAGCTACCTAGAACTTAACATGTAATAGACAGAGATTGTTCTGGATCCACTGAGTACTGTACAGTATATGAGGGGCCATTTGCATACAGGGCTAATTTATGATGTAGTGTTCCAGAAAGTCCTAGATCATCGGGTTAGTGCTAACTTTTCTGTCAAAGGTTCGAAGTATAAAGCAAAGAAGAAAGATGACAAAGGAAATACCTGCTTCATACCATGTGTGAGGGGGAAGGTCTGTGACAGGGCGGATACCCACAATAAGGTGAAATGAAATCGGGTGATGGAAAGCGGGTCATGGGAAAGCGTCCGACAGCAAGGTGCAAAACAGGTAATTGCATTGCACACCCAGATGACCCCATCGCATGTTGGCCCATTGCAGATGGGCTTTTGCCCCTGCTCCCCCTTAAACAAATATAAACATCCCCCACCCAGCTCACAATGTGGGGGTAGGACCACAGTTAGGGCCCCATGTTTCTGATGCCCTAGTAGCTGGTGCTCTGAAATCTCATGTGCCCACAACATAGTCACACTAAGCGCTTCACCCACATTCCCCTGCTCTGTTTCCTGCACCCAATTGATGGTATACGGTGAGAGGGACCCATGAGCCTGGATGCAGGCCATATGGTTAGCATATAGGCTTGTGCTAATTTGGAGGAAACTGGGGGGAATCCAAATTTGGCTAAAGTATGGAGGAGAAAAGGCCAGGACATTCATTCAAAGGCATTTTCTGCATCTAGGCTAATTAGTACAGAAGGGAATGTATGAGAAACCTGGTAGAGATTGTGAATAGTTCTTTTAATGCTGTCTTGTGCCTGCCTCATTCTGGCAAAACCTGTTTGGGCTAGAGAAATTAGAAGATGTAACAGTCTGTCTTGTATTTTAGTCCAAATAGTCAAAAATAGCTTGTAGATGGTGTTTTAGACTAAAATAGGGTGATATGACTGGTTTTTAGTCATGTTCCTATTGGGTATAAGGATGGCAGACACTGTAGCATGACACCAGGAATCTGGGAAAGGTTTGCCATCTACCACCTCCTGAAATGCAGGAACAGAATAAGGGAGAAAATATTGCCTATCTAATTTATAGGATTCTGGGGCATAGCCATCGGGACCATGTCATTTGTTATTTTTAGGGCCTCAGATAGACTGGTTTCAATTATATGGTCATAAAAGGAGACATTAATAGAACATACTGTATATGATTCCAATAATATGGGTGAAGTTATATCATGCAAGAAATGTGTCAGTGAATGTTTTGATGGGGCAGGTTCAGGGGGCTTATATAGAGTCATGGAGTAGTCACATGGTATTCCCAGGATCTTTGAAGTCTTTGAAACTCTCTCATTTTTTGCCTGTGTGCCCTAGAAGCCTTGTAGCACTATACGGTCACCTTCATAATGCATGTTTGAGAGACCCCAGCTGCATCATTTTCTTATTACCCAGCTCCTGTAGTTCATGCTGAACTTTAAGTAGTGTTGCTTGCAATGGGGTTTCCCCTGACTTACATGTATGTTTCTCCTGAAAGATTTGTTAATGAGTTTGTAACTCACATGTACATGTCTCCCTTTCTTATTGCTTCTTAGCCAAGAATGCCACAATTTCTCCCCTAATCACTACTTTAATAGTATCCCACAATGAAGTATAAGAATCATTAGCTGAGGAGCTCTCCAAAACTATTAAAGGCAATTTCACTCTGATAATATCCTAAAATTCTTTATCCTTTAATAAAGTTAAATTGAGATGCCAATGTGTTATTTTCCTTTCCATCTAGGATCAAGGGGGTGTGATCCATAAGACTTGCAGGGACAGTCCCAGTAGACAGAGATGCATGCCATAGGAATGCATATCCTGCACTGAGTGCAGACCCCACCCCCCATACACAGCTGCAGTGGAGTTTAGTAATGAACTCTGCCAACTGAAAGGGATGCTTTCCATCAAGTTGCATGCAATCCTACACAAGCCTCAGCTAGAACTAATTAAGTTGACTGCAACATGCAACTAACAGTTCCATGTTATGAAACCCTTTCTCAAGCTCCACTGAAAGCCTATCATTGACATCAGTAATGACATATAACGATTTCTGTCATACAACATAAACTGTAGTAAGAAAGAAAAAAATGTACCCCACTGGCAATCAAACCCAGGCCCCCAAATCCAGTCCTGGTGCTCTGACACTGTGCCATCATTCCACATGGTGGAACATAGAGTTTCTAGGCGGGGATGCATGCTACGAGAATGCATATCTTGCATTCAGTGCAGACACACCATACAGAACTGCAGTGGAGTTTAGTAATGAGCACTGAAAACTTTACAAACCTTGCAGCCTAAGGCAGAACCAATTAAGCTGACTGCAACATAGACCTAATAGTCCCATGTTTTGAAACCCTATTTCAAGCCCTGCTGAAACCCTTTTATTGATATCAGCACTGACATCTAACCATTTCTCTCATACAACATTACTTGTAGTGAGAAAGAAAAAAATTGCCCCACTTAAAATGAACATAGGCGTGTTGTGGTCTGAAACCCTATGCAAAGCCCTATCACTGACATCATCATTGACATCATGTAGCCAATCCCTCAGAGTCAATGTAACCTTAACAGAAAAGAACACACATGAGCACAAGGCACTTACAAGATAAAGCTTGTCAGCACATAGAAAAGCAAGAGGTCCAAGGGTGAACTCCACAGTGGGAAGAGTAGTGGTTTAAATATCTACTATGTGGATAAAGATGTCTCCACATGTTCTTCCACCCCAGCCAACTCATGCAACTTTTACAAAATTTAGTGGTGGCACCAGAAGAATCCAAATGTGGTTGGAAAATGAAATTAAGCTGCTCCCCAAAATGAGAACTCTCTGTACTTTTAACAACACTTTACCCAGAATTGCCCAAATGTCCGAGCCATCTATTCAAGTGCATTCTTCAACATAAAGAGATCTCATAACTATGACGTATCTCCCTTGTCTGTTTGCAAATACCTGTGTGTTAGCTGAAAATGGGTAGTGTGAGCAGTATAGCTGTTCCTCTCCGCATCCCTGTGGTACATGATGAAGAATACACCTGGGAGTATCTAGTCCTACTTACGAAATAATGACCCTCTGAAGCTGGGTGCATTTCCTGCAAAAACATTGTGTCAGCCTTAACCTTACAATAACTGGTAATACTTTTGTTACTTTAATTGGGCTATCGAGGCCATTAATATTATGGAATAAATAATAAATGGAATGGTGTGGTTTTTATCAGTATTCACAAATCAAAATCACTTCTTCTGTTAAGTCACCTAATTCCCTGTCTGTAGCTCTGACCTGAGCCTGCACCTCTGAAAAGGTACTACAATCGATATCTATTAAACTGCAGTGAACAATGAAGAAAAAGAAACATAGAAAACATAGAAACATAGAATTTGATGGCAGATAAGGACCGCTTAGTCCACTCAGTCTGCCCATTTTCCTACCTAATGGATAAGCTGCAGATCCTAGTTAACCAGCAGCCTACTTCTTTCTACCCCCAACCCCTAGAATTACCTTATGGCTGTCCCATGCATGCTTGAATTCAATCACTGTTTTTGACTCCACAACCTCCTCCGGAAGGCCGTTCCATGCATCCACAACCATCTCTGTGAAAAATACTTCTTACATTACCTCTGGAGCCACCTCTATCTTCAAATTGTGCCCTTTGTTCTTGCACAATTTTTTTTGAAAGGTGCTACCCTCTTGGACTTTGTTGATTCCCTTGAGGTACTTAAATGTTTCTATCATGTCCCCCCTCTCCCTCCTTTCCTCGAGACTATACATATTAAGCTCCTTTAGTCTCTCTTCATATGTCTTCCGGTGCAGACCCTGCACCATTTTAGTTGCCCTCCTCTGGACAGCTTCCATCTTGTCTATGTCCTTGCAGAGATTGGGTCTCCAGAACTGCACACAGTACTCCAGATGAGGTCTCATCAGTTGTCTGCACAGAGGGATAACAACTTCCAGTTTTCTATGGTGATGCCTTTCCCTATGCATCCCAGTATCCCCCAGCCCTCCTTACTGCCCTCACACATTGCTTGCCCACCTTTAAGTCATCTGATATGACTACCCCCGGGTCCCTTTCCATTTTTGTTGTTGTTAGTATCTCACCCCCCATTGTGTACTCTTCCCCTGGGTTTTTGTTTCCCAGGTGCATTACCTTGCACTTCTTAGCATTAAATCTAAGCTGCCATACATTTGACCATTCCTCTAACCTTGCCAAGTCCCTTCTCATCCTTTCCACCCCACCTTGTGCATCAACTCTGTTGTAGATCTTTGTCATTTGCAAAGAGACATACTTTTCCTTCCAGTCCCTCTGCAATGTCACTTACAAAGACATTGAAGAGGACCGGTCCTAATACTGAACCCTGCGGCACCCCACTAGAAACCCCGCTTTCTTCAGAGTGGAAACCATTTACTATTACATGCTGTGTCCTATTCTCCAGTCAATTCTTTACCCAGGCTATTATCTTGGGACCCACTCCCAGGCTGGCTAACTTGTATATTAATCTTTTGTGTGGGACTGAGTCAAATGCCTGGCTAAAGTCTAGGTAGGCCATGTCCATAGCCCCTCCCTGATCTACTACTTTAGTCACCCAGTCAAAGAAATCTATAAGATTCATCTGGCATGACCTTCCTGCTGTGAATCCATGCTGCCTTGGGTCCTGTGCCCCTCTGGCCTCTAGGTAATCGACAATTCTTGCCTTCAGAAGTGATTCCACCATTTTCCCTATCACTGAGGTTAAACTAACTGGTCTGTAGTTTCCCACTTCTGCCCTGCTCCCTCTTTTGTGAAGGGGAATCACATCGGCCCTCCTCCAGTCCTCAGGTACCACCCCATCCTCCCATGATTTGTTAAAGAGGCTAGTCAGTGGTGTCACTAGTTCTACCTTTAGTTCTTTTAGAATTCTGGGATGAATCCCATCAGGCCCCATTGCTTTGTCCACCTTCAGTTTTAAGAGTTATTTCAGAACCCTTTCTTCTGTAAATAGGCTGGTATCAACTTCTGTATCCAGAGTGTTTCTATTGTTTGTTTTAGGTACCTTCCCTTCTTCATTTGTAAATACTGAGCAAAAATATTTGTTTAGTATCTCTGCCTTTTCACAGTCACCCTCTGCCCACCCCCATTAAGCCTCACGATCCCTCCCTTAGTCTTCCTTCGCTCCCTGATGTACCTAAAAAAGGTTTTACCCCCCTTCTTAACTGAGTTGGCTATCTTTTCCTCAGTTTGGGCCTTTGCTGTTCTGACTGCCTTCCCAGCTTCCTTTTGCTTTAACTGATACAATTCTCTGTCCTGCTCCTTCTGTGATTCCTTGTACTTTCTGAATGCTTTCTTTTTCTCTTGAACCTTCACTGCCACTCCTTTGAGAACCATAGTGGTTTCTTACATCGTTCTGTTTTGTTTATTTGCTTCACACAAAGGCTTGTTACCTCTGTGATGGCAGTTTTTATTATTCCCCATTGTTCTTCCACCCCTCCTTCCTGCCCATTTGCTAGTGCATTCCTTAGGCACTCACCCATTTTGGCAAAGTCAGCCCTCCTGAAGTCCAGTACTTTTGCCTTTGTATGGCTTGACTCTATTGCAGTGTTTATTGTGAACCATACTGTTCGATGGTCGCTAGTTCCCAGATGGCTACCCACTTCTACATCTGTGATCCTCTCTCCATCTCCATTTGAGAGGACAAGGTCTAAGATTGCTCCCTCTCGAGTGGGTTCCAATACTAGTTGTCTAAGGCATGCCCCCTGTAGGGCATCTAGAATAACCCCACTCTTAGAAGTGGCTGCTGCAACTGCACTCCAGTTAACATCTGGCATGTTCAGATCACCCATCAGCAATATCTCCCCTTTATCTGCCATTCTAAGTATACTTTCTATCATTTCCTTGTCCCTTTCCTCCCCTGACAGGAGGTCTATGCACAACCCTATGCGGATTGTGTGCCATTGTCTGCCTCCAAATTGACCCACAGTGCTTCTTCTCCTCCCTGTTTAACCTTTTGTTCTGTTGCTTTGATTTCTTCTCTTATGTAGAGAGCTACTCCTCCTCCTCTTTTACCCTCCCTGTCCCTCCTGTAGATAGTGTATCCTGGTATGTTTATGTCCCAGTCATGGTTCTGTGTGTACCATGTTTCTGTGACTGCCATGCTATCCAGATGTTCCTCCTCCATCAATGCCACTAATTCATGAAGCTTGTTACCCAGACTATGGGCATTGATACTCATTGCTCTCCATTTTTTTGATGGCTTTACCTTCTGTAGCAGCATCCCCCACTGACCTTTCTACCTAGGTCTTTTTCTCATTTAGTATTCTGTTTTGTAGGGGGAGGCTGGTATTTTCCTGCTGCTCATCAGTGCCTCCCCCCTTGACTAGTTTAAAAGCTTGCCAATGAAGCATTTAAACCGATTGCCCAAAAGGCTCGTTCCCTTCCTGGACAGATGCAGACCATCCTGCCAGTATAGGCTGGTGTCCCTCCAGGTGGAACCCCAGTCCCCAATGAAGCTAAACCCCTGTGCTCCACACCATTTTTCCAACCATTCGTTAAACTGCATGGTGCAAAGTACCCTCGCCTCACCCATGCCACTGACAGGCAGCACCTCTGAGAAGGATACTGTGTGTGCTACTTGTCTTAAGCCCCTCCCCAACTCTACAAAGTCATTCTGCACTGCTCTAATCTCATGATGAGCAAAGCACCCTCGCCTCACCCATGCCACTGACAGGCAGCACCTCTGAGAAGGATACTGTGTGTGCTACTTGTCTAAAGCCCCTTCCCAACTCTACAAAGTCCTTCTGCACTGCTCATGATGAGCCAAACCAAAAAATAATTTTCAACTGGAATTACTGCAAAACATGAAAAACTGAGCTGAACAACAAGCTGTAAAAAATGAAA
Organism: Neoceratodus forsteri; assembly: GCA_016271365.2. Classification (NCBI taxonomy): domain Eukaryota; kingdom Metazoa; phylum Chordata; order Ceratodontiformes; family Ceratodontidae; genus Neoceratodus; species Neoceratodus forsteri. The sequence goes on from CM057453.1 coordinate 1,274,412,135, forward strand.
TGATGTTAAAGAAAAGTATTAACTTCTTAGACTGAGGGCTATAAAGTAAGCTTCTGTGTTAGATGGAGATAAGATAAACTGTGTCTCCTTCTGATGAAGGACCAGGTACTCCTGATGGGAGAACTTCCTCCACAGACTGTGAACGTAGTTGGGAAGGGTTGAGGGGGGAAGAAGGGCAGTAGTGGATATAGTATCTAAAGGGAAAGACAATACCTCCCAAGATGGCCTCCTGTGAAAGGGTTCAGATGTAAAGGGAGATATAAATCATCCGCCTTCCCTCTATAGTAAAATGTGGGAGTGGAGGGGGAACTCCCATCCACCCATTTCTGAAGTTGTGGGGGAGTTTCATTTGTTGGTAAATGTTCTCTGGGGGTTATGGTGCAGTTAATGAAAAAGGACAGGCGGTCAAGGCCTCCAATTCAAGCTGTCTGGCAAAATGTGCACAGTACAAGGTACAAATATAGCTTAGGTGAAGCAGCCTGCATAAAGGGCTGAAATAAGGTCTCATGCTACAAGTAGGACATAAGCAATGAACCATATAATAGCAGACAGCAAGCAGAGTCAATTAAGGTTAGATGGTAGCAAAATATCCTTGCACTATAGTTCAAATCAAGAGCTGTCTTTAACAATATAGAAGCTTAAGCTTCACATAAGGATGACAGTTGCCATCCGTGTGGGAGTGCTGAAGGGGAGGCACAGGGAGCAAGGTCAACAAATCATACATACAGTAAATTTAACTTACAATGGAAATGTAAAGTACATAGAGGGTCAGACACATACTTCAAGTATACTAAACTGGTAATAGTAGAGCAAAAGGAAATCAGTAACACCATTTGTGATGAGGTCAGGGTATTCAAAACAAATATGTATAAGGTGTTGTACAGGACTCCAAAGGATAAGAAAACAGATTGCAGCTCCCAAGCCAAAGTGGTCCCAATGCTGCCAGGCACCAGACCACACCATTTAAGGAATATGCATACCCCACTGCCACACTCTCCAATTAGCCAAGAGACAGTATTATAGGGCGTAAAACCCATTGGTATACATAGAGAATGAGGATATACTGTGAAGCCAGACCACTTAAATCTTTCTAGTACCACTACAAAGCATGACTGAGGAGATTGGGGGAGCTTCCCACCTGCAAACAACTAGCAGTAAATCCTAAATGGCAGGTATTATGGACAGAAAATAGGGAGCATCCCTTGAAAAGCTTTCTATGATGCCCATATCATGTTCTGCAGGGAGGCGGCTGGAAAAATGTTCATTTATACAAGTCTGTATGTGTGCAGTGTTGAGCTGTACAGTCTGATCTTCATATTAAAGCAGTTGCAATAAAGGGTTGTCTGTTTGCAATGGATAGTGGAATGGAAAGCTTTGAGTTAAAAAAATGGGGCATGAGTATGACAATCCTGAGCCTACTGCTATAGATGGAGACAGATGTAAAGGATAACAGATGGCTGTAGCAGTGGCTAGAGAGAAAATTACAATGTGGGTCAGTTTGCTGATGTTATGGGGGATGAGTGAAGGGGAAGCGAGTAGTATAGTAACACAGAGACTGAGGATATTTTTCAGCAATGGCTAAACCCTATTTCTGCCTCCCCAACTTACCCCCATTCTCCACTTGTAGTTGCCATAGATGAATGATTAACATAGGCACAGTTGGAGATAAATCAGCAATCTTCAAGCTCATGCAAAAGGATCACAGTAAGTCCTTAATATCTCATAGGGTGTTCAGCAAGTGCAGGCACTTCTGATCCCCACCTTGTTCTGTCTTCCTAATGGTGCTCACATCAATCAGTCCTGGGTGGTAGTGGTGGCACAGTTGCAGTCTCTGATAGAATGTGTATTCCCTTGTCAGCTAAGGCTGTAAGTGCACCCTCCAGGGTATAATGGAGTTCAGGATCTTCTGGGAATATATCCGAAGCTTAGCAGGAAAAGGGGTCTGAAACTTCAGGTCTTTTCCTTTGACGAGCCTGGAAACCTCTGGTTCTCTGGTACCCTTTATGCCTTGTAAGCACTGCAGGAGCATAGTCATTGTTGATGGAGACCCTGTTGTCCTCATACTTCAAGTTCCCCAAATAGTTTATTCAAAAAGGGGAAAAACAAGGGTCCCTCTGACTCCTCTGGGATACCATAAAAATGGAGGGTCTAGCATATGTGCCTACCTTCTAGGTTCTCCATATCCTGTAGTTTGGTGCCTATTTTTTTTTAGCTGCTGGGTGATTTGGTCGATGGCATCAACTCTGGGGTCCAACATGGTGACTGCAGCTTTGTGGTCCTGACAGATTTATTTATTTATTTATTTACTTATTTACTAACTAACTTACTTACTTATTTTTTGGTAACCGGTTAAGTGCACTGATCCTGGGGACCGTTTTCAGGCACGTCTCAGGTCAGCTAGTGGCAACTAAAGTACATAGGCATAACAGGTAATAACCACAATACAAATTCTGTACATGTAATAAGTACAATACAGTAGTTTTCACTGGTAGCATACCCAGGAATACAGTACAGTACAGGTAAAAGTAAATTTAGGTCACTATGGAGTCACGTGATGTCGGGCTAAGAGGAAGCAGCATCTCTCTCCCGCTACATCGTACAGTTTTTCGCTTTAAAACCAGTTTAAAATCACCTAGAACAACTCTTTTTTTCTCCTAAAGTCGACCAGCTTGATAGCCATACAGTTTTTTTGTCTAGAGAAGTATACAGCAACTCGGGAATAGAGGTGGAGATGAGGCACGAGCTCCAGCATCATACCCCTCCAGCTTCTCCTAACAAGGCCACTAAAAAATCAAACAGCAGCCTGCAAAATCAGTGGCCTTTCCTGCACCTAAATATGCCGCTGTCCTGCTCACAGAAGAGCGCTTTCTGCTAGAGATGAAACTGCTCTGGGAAGCTTTACTAATGCTGATGACAGATATAGTCACCCTAAAGCAGGACCTGAAGGAAGTGTTGAGACAAACCAGAGACATGGAGGCATGGATGGTTTCTCTGGAGAAGTGGAGGGTGGCTGCTGACCCTGAGATCGTAACAACTGGGCAAGATGGAGCTTAAGTTGGAAGATCTCGAAGGCCGCAGGTGCTGCAATAACCTAGTGATTATTGGTCTCCCAGAGGAAGAAGAGGGGTTCTACCCCATCATCTTCACCCAGAAGCTGCTGGACAAAGTGGCCAGTCCCTCGACTAATGGGCCTGCATATATCGTGGAGTGGGCCCATTGTGTTCTACGCACCAAGCCAGCTCCCGGTTCACCCCCTCGTCCCTTCTTGCTGAAGCTACTGAACTACCTAGACAAGTAACATATTCTGCTGAAACTGAGGGGCATACAGGCTTTGATGTGGGAAGGGCATAAGATACGAATCTCTCAGGACCTGCCAGCGTCAGTCAGGCAAAAAAGGGGTACATTTCATTCTACGATTTCTCGGCTTATTCCTGCAGGAATCCAGTTTCAGATGTTGTACCCTGCACAACTACAAGTTCGGGTGCAGGAGAAGTGGCACTCATTCGATACTAACGAGCAGGCTATGAAGGAGCTGCAGGGGTTGCTACCAGATTTGTTTAAAAAGTGACAAGGGACTTACTGTCTCTGTCTCTTCTACTGTGGCGAATTACCTTACTTTGTGGGCACTAGTGTAGTGTGGACCTGTGGAACTATGACTATTTGAACTGGGCTGGTGCATGTCCTCATGAGCGGTTTGACTGTGTTCTGCGGGTTTTTACAGTCCATGTTTTTCAGGGAGGAGCATGGATGTGCAAGAATAACTGACCAATGAAAGTCACAGCCACTGGAACTGGAACTGGCTCCAGCACTTTCTCCCCAACCTCATCGTGGTGTCTTTGGGATTATGGAAGCCCAGCAGTACTGTTTGTGTTCTTTTCTGTGCGGCAATATAGTGGAGCAAGATGTGCTGATGCTCCTCGGGGATGCGCATAACCGAGTGGGTGCAGCTGATTACTTGGCAGTGGGGGCTTCAGCATGAATGTGCGCATGATCGTGGAGTTGCAGCCAACGCTGCTCAATCCTGCTGCTGTTTTCTTAAAGCAGGGTACCCTCAGGCCACAGTCATACGAGAGCACCAGGTCGACTCCTAACTTTTAAGTGGTTGGTTAAAAAGGGCCCTTACATGGCTGGCAGAGGGGCTCCCCCCCCCCTCTCTTTTTTCTTTTCCCTTTTTTATTTTTGGTTTTCTCCATTTTGCCATCTGGGACTCAGTTGCAGTCATCAGCTCCATAAATCGCTATAAGGCAATACTATGTGGAGAGCTTAATTATTTTCAATTTATCTGACTACACGGCTCAATCTCTTTTTGGGTTCTGATGTAGAAGGGGAGATGTCCGATGGGGCTACCTCTCTCAATGATAGGCCTGTTTCATACCAGTTTCTTCATTCTGATGTTGTCTGCATTGCTGTTAGACATTTTGTTTGTAATTCATAATGTTAAAGGGGGGGAATGGGAGCTTTATATGCTCTGACTGGCAGCATCGCGTACTATATTGAGGGGAAGGGTAGACCTCTCATTGTTACCAACAGCTTCTGATTTATGTACACCTGGTTTGAGAGGAATATTGTTACATATTTCACATAACTGTTTCAATTCAGATGGGAGGGGAATAAAGAGGGAGGGGGTGGGTTCTAACATAGTATGCTTTGTATACTGGGTTGGGGGGGAGGTGGGGGGGACCCATACTGTCATTACAAAGGGCTCAGTATGGAAATCTAAAATGTATCACATTACTTACAGAAGGTCTGGGAAGATATGGCTAGCAGTGTGAATGTTGTATCTTAGAATGTTAAAGGGGCATAAATTAAGCAGAAATGATATAAATTATTGAAACATTTGTAAGTAGTTAGGGGGCAAATCTCTTTCTTGCAGGAAACCCATCTTCTCGAATCGGAGGCCAAGTTACTGAGAAGGCTACATGTTGGGCAAGTTTTCGCTGCTGGATCCAGTTCACAGAGTAAAGGGGTAGCGATATTGGTGTCCAGGAATCTTGGCTTTAAATGTAGCCAGAGCACTGTGGACCCCCTGGGCAGATTCGTCTTTGTGATGGGGACACTGGAGAGGTCTGATATACTTCTTGGATCCATTTATGGTCCGAATACAGATTTCCTCTCCTTCTTCATGGAAATCCTTAATCTTCTGTTGCCTTTCCTCTCTGTTCTGTTTTTGTTAGGTGGGGACTGGAACCTCCCTTTCTCCCCAGATGCAGACAGGACGGGCAGACAGAAGGCCGGTTTATCACCAGCTCAAAGGGCTATCAGGGACCTGATAGACAACCTAGGATTGTGTGACCCATGGAGGGGTTTATATCCCAACCTGCAGGAATATATTTTCCGGTCTCCAGTACATGGGACCGCCTCCCGCATAGACTACTTTTTAATAAGTAAACAACTTCTCCCAGGACTTATGGCATGTCAAATTTCTCCAGAAGTTATCTCGGACCACTCCCCAGTGTCTTGTACCATCTCCATGACCCCACACCACCGTGTGGAGACAGCTTGGAAAATCAATAACAGATTATTGAAAGACAAATGGGTGTTAGACAAGTTAAAGAGTGTGTTGCACAATATACGCAAATTAATGTAAACACTACAGGTCACCCTGACTTGGAATGGGGTGCCTGAAGTGTTGTCTTAGAGGGGAACTTATCAGGATTGCCTCTGTACAGAAACACAAGAGGGATGGTCAAGCTAAGGAATTACTGGATAAAATTAGGCAACTGGAGAAGAATATCTCCCCATCGTCCACGGAGATGCTCCACCAGGAGTTGGTTCGTGTTAGGGCACAATACAATGATTTGTTGGGGGATAAAGTGGAATATGCAATTCTCAAAACAAACTCCACTTATATTGATCAAGGGGAGAAAGCCGATCGTTTGTTGGCCATGAGGGTTAGGCAACAGGAAACCTTGAGGCTGATTAACGCAGTCCATTCCAAGGTTTATGGTCTCCTTTTAACCACTCTGAGTGAAATTGTAGCTGAATTCCATACCTTTTATAGGAATCTGTATGGAGCCAGACCCGACCCCCCTTCAGTGACCCAGGTAAATGTGTACCTGGATGCTCTGAATCTGCCCGTCCTGTCCACGAAGCAGCAATCCCTTTTGATTTCTCCACTTTCAGAGGACGAAATCAGAATGGCCATTCATAGTTTGTCACTGGATAAAGCCCCGGCCCAGACGGCTTCTCCACTAATTTCTATAAGGCGCTGGAGGAGGATCTGATCCCATGGCTGCTTCACCTGTTCCAGGCTATCCTGACGGGAGAGTGCCAGGACCCACATCTTTTTGAGGCCCTAATAGTAGCATTGCACAAGGAGGGGAGGGGAGGGACCCAGAATAGGTATCGAATTACCACCCTATCTCACTCTTGGATTATGACATTAAAATCCTCGCCAAAATTCTGGCAAACAGATTAGGCCGGGTTATACCTTTTCTGATCTGTGCAGAACAAGTGGGCTTCATGGTGGGCAGATCAGCTTTGGATCATGTGAGGAAATTAGATCATATCTTCTCTACATCCCAAGCTAATGCTGCTCCTGCTGTATTGATGTCCTTGGATGCTGAAAAAGCATTCGACAGAGTGGATTGGTGTTTCATTTTTAGAATATTACACAGGTTCGGTTTTCCTCCCCTCTTTGTGCAATGGATAAAGGCCCTGTACACTAATCCTACTGCCCGTATATACTGCAATAGAACTTTTTCCTCTTATTTTTCTCTCCACTCTGGTACTAGGCAGGGTTGCCCCCTGTGTCCCCTATTGTTTAATCTGTATTTGGAACCTCTTCTGGTGTGGATCAAAATGGACCTGGTGATCAAGGGTGTGATGGTAGGACTGCAGGAGCTCAAACTCTCAGCATATGCTGATGATATTCTCCTCCACTTATCCAAACAGGGGGCTTCGATTATCAGGGTCCTGGACTTAATCCAGGAGTTTGGAATCCTGGCCAATTATAAACTGAATTTGGAAAAAAAACGTAGTCTTCCTTCTTAGCCTTCACACTCACCATAGGGAAATCGAAAGATTAGGGTTACAGTGGGAGCATAAAAAACTTAAATATCTGGGTATATACTTGACCAGGGACCCTAAATCCTTGAGAACCTATAATTTGAATACTCTGGTTCAAGGGGAGAGTTAGTCTAATCAAAATGAACATTCTACCCCGGATTTTCTATCCCCTTAACATGTTGAATATCTTGTTACCTCATGCCTGGTTTTCTAGGCTTCATTCTCTGATCACCGGGTTTCTATGGAAGAGTAAACAGGCTCATTGGGCCTGTGGGAAGCTCACAGTTCCTAAAGTAAAAGGAGGACTGAGATCCCCCACTTCAAATTTTATTATTGGGCTTGCCACACCGCAAAATATTTGAGATGGTCAGAAAGGCTCAAGAATCCAAAACCAGATCAGTATATACCTTTGTGGTTAGAGCTGGAGAACTAGCTTATTTCATCAGTAGGCCTCTCTTCCCCTGCCCTCTATCATGTCCCATGCAAATCGCTTCCCCTTGCATAGGCCGATACTCTGGTCAGTATTTCAATTAAAGTCCAAGCTCAATTATGTGCATTCCTCGCTTATAAACATACACAAGACCCGATCCAACTGTTGATGGGTAACCCGAATTTTAAGACAGATGGGAAATTAATCTTCCCCAACTGGCACATGTCAAGGTTGTCGACTTATGGCATGATGGCCAAATTAGGTCAACAATGTACATCCTTAATAGATGCCATTTAGACCCCTACACGAGCTTCAAGGTGTTTCAACTCAGGCATATGCTGGCTGTCTCTCAAATAAAACACTCAACAGAGGATGGAGGTAGTTTCCTGCAACCACTCAGTGCCATAGTCACTCAGCAACATGCAGTTTCTGGTATATATAAGATATTAATAGAAAATGCTTTCCCACATCAAGATGGGTCTTCTCGTTACTGGAACTCCCAGTTCCCGGAAGTAACAGTTAATTGGAAGAGGATCTGGAAGGACACCTACTGGTTCATCTCGCAGGACAGGTTACATCTGATGCAATTTCAGGTTCTTAACAATATGTATTGTACTCTGGTTAAGTTAGTTAAGATGAATAAGTCTTCCTCCCCGATTTGCAGACATTGTATGCAGAACGTTGGCTCCTTATACCACATCTTTTGGGAATGCCCAAAAGTGGCACCTTTATGGATCCTTATAAAGCACAGGGCAGACCCGCTATTGGGTATTGCAGAATATATAGAACCGAGGCATGCCTGGTGGGTGACGACTCCCACATAGGTGTTACTGAAAGGAAATATCACCTAGCAATGATAGTAATGTTGGTCAAGAAGTTAGTACTCAGACATTGGCTAGACATGGAAATCATATCTTATACTGAATGGTTGCAGGAACTCTTGTTCAACCTCTCAGTAGAGAAGGTAGTTGCTAGCGTACACAACAAGATGCCCAAGTTTGAGAGGTTTTGGTGTAAATTACAAACATTATACTCCCTTTAATAGGCATTGTGGATGCCCAGGAGTGTACCTCTTATAGCTGACTCTACCGTAACATTCCTGATACCATGGGGGGGGGGATTATCGGGGATGTTTGCTTTGTTTTGTCTTCTGTAACCATGTTGTGTGGTAATATGGCCTTTTAGGGCCAAATGGAGAAAATAAATAAAGTATCTTGAATTTCAAAAAAAATTTAGGTCACTATAAGGTACAGACAGGTAGCAAATTGCAGTGTGCAAATAAAGTATAAGCTGATTCAATATGCATGTAGGCAGACAGTGCGAACCGGGTAGAGATTGCAGAGGAAGTGAAGCTGGGATGACTAAAGATGAAAGAGAGAGATAGCACCGTTGTATGGAGGGACTAGGGGAGAGAAGTAGAGTGAAAGTGCCAAGAGGCATATTTCAAGCATGATGAGTGCTAGCGAGAGGGGCAGTGACAGTTGTATTTGTCCAGGAGCCAGGATTTGAGGTTGTGTTTGAAATTTTGGTGAGTGTCTGATACTCTAATAGGAGTGGGCAGACTGTTCCACAAGGAGGGGGCCACACTAGATAGAGCTCTCTCACCCATACTGGTGAAGGTTTTGGGTACCTGGAGGGAAGGCAACAAAGAGGAGCATAGGTTCCTGGTGGATGTTCTGAAACTGAAGAGGGTGGTGAGGGGAGAGACATTGCCAGTTCTGGTGGCGGTATCCACTAGGCAACCAAAGGTATAGCCAAATTGCCCCTGCAAGGGGAGCCAGACTAGTGAGCGGTAAAGGTCACAGTGGTGAGTGGCATAAGGAATGGACAGGGCAAACCAGCAAGCATTGTTGTAGGCTACCATGAGCCTAGCCTGAAGGGTGGTTGAGGTTCTGCAGTATATGGGAGAGCAGTAGTCGACAATAGGGAGCAGGTTGCCAGTGACCATGGCAAGGCGAGCCTCGTTGCTCAGGTAAGGCTTTAGGTGGTAGGCGGCACCCAGTTTCTGATTTACCCTCCTGACTATGCTGTTTATGTGGTCGCTGTATGTGAGCGAGGGATCAAGAAATACTCCTAGGCACTTAAAATTAAAGACATTCTCGAGGGCAGGGCTGTCAGGTGGGTGGATGAGAAAATCATCGTTGGCATTCAGGGTTTTGGCTAGATAAGGTTTAGAGCCAAATAGCATGGTCTTTTTTTCTTTCTCATTGACTAGCAGGAGGTTGGATGAGAACCAGCGTGAGGCAGCGCAGTAATTTTTTGACAAGACGGAGGATATACGGGAGATGGATTGGTCACTGTGGAAGACGACAAGATCATCGGTGTAGAGCAGTGAGCTACAGGTGAGGCTGTCGGTGGGAAGGGAGTTAACAAATATAGAGAAGAGTAATGGGCCCAGGATGGATCCCTGGGGGACATCCGTGGAGACAGATAGATGAGGAGAGGTGGTGGTGGTACCAATACACACTGATTGGGAGCACCCAGAGGGGTAGCTTCGGAACAGTCTGTGGTTTCAGTAGAGCAGCCATTGACTAATAGTTTAGAGAACAGGAGGGAGTGAGTGACCACATCAAAGGCTATGAAGATGGCACCAGTGGCCTGCTCTCGATCCATGTTTGTGAGAATGTGGTCTGTGAAAAGGGCAGGCAGTCTCAGTGTTGTGATGCTTGTGGAAACCATGTTGCTGGCTGCATAGGAGATTGTGATTGGAGAGATAGTCAGTTAATTGGCCATGTATGACTCTTTCAAGGAGTTTGCTTAGGTGGGGAAGGATAATAATAATAATACTAATAATAAGCTTTATTTTTATAGCACCTTTCAAATACCAAGGTGCCGAACAAAGTTTAAAACACATCATGCAGCTCAGTGTCCTTAAAATATAAAACAGCAATAAAACAACTAATACAGTCAGAAAAAGAAATTAACCACCAAATGCTTGCCTCCACAAATAAGTTTTCAAGGCCTGTTTAAATCTCTCCATGGTCCCGCACTCCCGTAACCGACGGGGTAGGGAATTCCAGAGGGTAGGGGCCGCAAACATAAATGCCTGGGCCCCAGAAGATTTTAAACACACCCTCAGGATCTCTAGCAACCCCTCATCAGCTGAGCGGAATGATTACCAGGGCAGTAAGGAACCAGGAGCTCTTTCAAGTAGTCTGGGCCCAGTACATGTAGGGCTTTAAAAGTCAGAAGACCAACTTTAAAGGTGATCCGGCACTGAATTGGCAGCCAGTGCAGTCCAAGTAGCACCAGCGAAATATGACTGGATTGAGAAGTTCCTGTCAAAAGTCAGGCCGCTGCATTCTGCACCAGCTGCCGGCGGCAGATTTCCACCCCAGGTAGCCCTAGGTAAAGGGAATTGCAATAGTCCAGGCGCAAGGACACAAAGGCATGGACCAGAGTAGGAAGATCGCCAGACAGAACAAGGTGCTTAATCCTGGAGATATTCCTCAGATGATAGAAAGAGGATTTGATGACGGCAGACACCTGTGAATGCAGAGTAAGCCCTTCATCAAAAATAACCCCCAGGTTCCGCACCTGTTCAGAGGTTGGGAGTGATAGACCCACAAGGTATAACCCCGAGGGCAAACCAACCCCCCAAACCCCCTATCCGGTGCACCAGATTCACAACCAGCACCACAGTCTTATCCGAGTTCAACTTCAGCCAACTCGAGTCCATTCACTCCTGGATTTCTGTGAGGCAGTTGTTAAAAACCGAGAGAGCTCCATCCTGGTCAGGTGCAAAAGAAAGGTAGAACTGGGTATCATCAACATAGTAGTGAAACCTCAGCCTGTACCTTCTTACAATGTCTCCAAGGGGCAGCAAGTACACTGCGAACAACATGGGGGACAATACTGAACCCTGAGGAACCCCACAAGACAGAGAAACTGGGTCTGAGGAATAAACCCCAGACACCACTCTCTGTGTTCTTCCGGTGAGGTAAGATGTAAACCATCTGAGGACTACACCAGATAATCCGAAGATGAACCTCAGACAGTTAAGCAATACCCCATGGTCCACAGTGTCTAATGCTGATGAGAGATCTTGGAGAACCAAGATGGAACAGCTCTTCCAATCTCTAGTCATCAGGAGATCATTCAGCACCCGAACTAGCACTGTCTCAGTACTATGCCTCTTTCAAAAACTGGACTGGAGGGGTTCATAGATGTCATGGATGGTCAAATAGTTCTTCAGCTGTATGGCCGCTACTTTCTCAATCATCTTCCCTAAAAAGGGCAGATTTGAGATTGGTCTGTAGTTCGAATGGCAGTCAGGGTCCAAATAAGCTTTCTTGAAGAGGAGTGTTACCACCGCCTCCTTCAGGAAGCTAGGAAACTCACCTGTTTCTAAGAAGCATCTGACTATCTGTGCAAGGACCGGACTGATGGAATCAATATAACCCAAAATTAGGGAAGTAGGTCCAGGATCCAAACTGCAGCACATAGGGCGCATACTCTGGACAATCCGCATGACATCCATGAACTCTGGTCAGTCGAAGGTACTCCAGGAAAGCTGAGGAACAGCAGCCACACGCTGGCCCAGAGCAACACCCTTAGACTGTGCCGGATGGAGTGCCGGCCTAATGTCGGCCACCTTATTTGCAAAGAATCGAGCAAGTTCATCGCACTCTACTTGCGAAAAGGCTTTTCGCACTTGTAGGCAGGCTGGGTTGCACAGTCTGTCTACAGTGCGAAAAAGCTGAGCTGGTCAATTCTGAGCAACGGCAATCTCCCTGGGCAGGAATTCTGCCTTCTTATGGGAGATTGCAGATTGATAGGCTTGATAATGCTCCATCAATTTAAGGTGGTGGGCATCGAAGGAGGCTCTCTGCCAACAACACTCTAACCTTCGTCCTAGTTGCCTTATCTCCCTCAAGGAACCATCAAACCATGGGGACCGAGGGCAAAGGGAGAGAGGATGAACACGGACAAGAGAAACAACATCCAGAGCCACCGATATAGCTGCATTATAGGCTACCATGAGGGCCTCTGTGTCGCTGTTTGCTACTGGAAGGGACGATAGGTCAAGTACCACCGCCAGGCCTTCAGAGCTAATATCTCATAGAGGGCGATACCGGACCATCTCCACAGGGGTAGGCTTATGAAGGGGGGCACCATAACTAAACCCCACGGTGTAGTGGTTGAACCATTTAACTGGTTCCACCCCCAAGTCAAAGGTCTTGATCCCCAGGAGGAAGACTAAGTCAGGGGAGTGACCATGTTTATGGATAGCAGTGATAACTATCTGTGTAAGGCCCAGAGATGACATTAACTGGAGGAAGTGCTGTCCAAATGGCGAGAGTTTGGCTAGATATGGGCCGGTAGTTGTCAGGAGAGTGGGGGTCCCCGGATTTAAAGATGGGGACTACTCTAGCAGATTTCCAGGACGCAGGCATAGTGGAGGTAGTTAGGGCAATGTTGAAGACAAAGGTGAGTGATTTGGAGATCATTGGTGCAATAAGCTTCAAGAAGACCAGGGAGAGGCCGTCAGAGCCAGGGCTACCCTGATTTGGTAGTCTCTTCAACATATTGTAAGTCTCCTTAGGATTTATAGACATGAAGTAAAAAGGGGGTAAGGGGGAATCATTAGAGAGGGTACTAGGGGAAAGGGTGGTGGGAGGGGTAGAGCGTAGTCCGTTATGGGTGGGGTGATGGTGGGAGCTGGGTGGGAAAGTGAGAGAGTGGAAGGAGTAGCCTGAGGGTTAGGGAGGCAAGGTGGTAGTGCGCTGAGTAGGGCTGACAGGTAAGTAAATTTGGTGTTTAGCGCTTTTGCAACTTCAGAGGGATCAGTAAGTAGGCCGAAAGAGAAGCACAATTGAATGTTGGGACTATGGGTGGGGGGATTCAAGAGGGAGCCAATGGTATCCCAGAAATGTCTGGGATTACTCAGACTTTCACTCTGTAGCCTTATATAGTAGTCATGCTTTAAGGACCTGCTGGAGGGTTTACATTTATTTTGCAGGTGGTGGTACTCGTTCCAAAGGACAGGGGAGGGGGCCAGTTTGTATGTAGCCCACTTGCTATCTCGTGCCTTCATGAGGGTCAGGAGCTCTTTGGTTATCCAGCGTTTGCATCATCCTTTGATGTGCCAAGTGGTGATGGGAAAGTGGTGGTCTTGGATGGCCAATATAGTATTGGTGAAGTGGCTGGTGGCTTATGACATGTCAGAGATAGCATAGAAGTCCTGCCAGTTTATGGCACCAAAGTCCTCAGTGAGGTGGGGCAGATTGGGGTGATTAAAGTTGTGGATGGATAGGTACTTTGGGGGAGAGCGGGGGGCCTTAGAGGACCATATGATGAATGTGGGAGAGTGGTCACTCAAGGAGTCGAACAGTGTGGCAGTGTGGGTGATCTTGTCAGCACTATTAGTAATCACCCAGTCCAGGAGGGTGTGGTCGGAGGTAAGACGGTTGACGCGAGTGGGGAGACTGATGATTTGCACCAGGTTTAGTTGTTTTAGGAGGTTAGCATAGTCAAGTTCATGAGGGCTGAGCCAGTTAAGGTTGAAATCACCAAAAAAGCAGGGAATCTCTGGGAGGGCGAATGATCCATAGCTGGTGAGGAAGTTCTGAAGGCCTTCTACCTCACCATTTGGGGAGGTTATAGCAGCACCCCAGGAATAGTTTTTTTGTTGACCCAAGAGTAACTTCAGTGATAAGCCAGTCACTAGAGGAGTTGTCATCCGAGTTCAGGACGAGTGTTACAGTGATCGATTCGTGTATGAAAATTGGAGCGCCACCGCCCTTTCTTTTGCCAGGTCAGTCCTTGCGAAGAAGGGAGTAGCCAGTTAGCTGGACCATGGTGTCAGGGTGTTGTGGCTTTAGCCAGGTCTCTGTGAGGCATAGAACATGGGGGTTGTAAAGGGAGACCCAGGCTTTGACTTTAGGAAATTTAGCAGGAAGACTGCAAATGTTCATGTGGGCAAGTTTTTATCCAGGTGGGCTAGCCCAAATGGGGTCGTTTGGTGCTAGTGCAGCTTGCACGGGGCCAGGGTTTGTCTCAATATCTCCTGCAAGTAGGAGCAAGGAGAGTAAGAGCAGGTAGGTGCACAGAGGCCGGGGACAGGGGAGGGGAGAAGGGAGAGTTAGGAGCCAGGATGCTAGTTGGCGATGTGGAGGTTAGAGAGGATGGCATGGATGAGGGCCCTGGTGGGGAAGGACTCCCATCTAGCTGAAGTAGGTGGGGGGTGGGGATGGGGGTGGTTCTCAGTGAAATGTGATAGGTTTACTTGGTCAAAGGCTAATACTATGGAGGTGAGGTCGGCTAGGAACAGTATACCCATCAGAGAGGCCAGAAGTAGGGGGAGGTAAGGGGGTTTCATTGTGGGTGATATGAAACAGGAAAAAAGATGGGTGCAGTGGGAGAAAGTTGCGGTTAGAAAGACCTTGGTGAGAAAAGGTAACAGAATATTAGGGGGATAGAGGGCACTTTAAGGAACAGGCATGCTAGAAGAAGGAGGGATGGGCAAGGAGAGGAGTGGCCAATCAGGAAAGGACAGTGGTTAATAGGCAGATCTTAAATGTATTTAATTAGTCATGAGGTTGGGGAGGGTGGGTGGGATGACGTCCCCTTAGCTACAGACAGGCCTTAAAAATCTACTGGTGAAAGCCGTGACAGCTCTAGCTTCAAGGTTGTGGTTGGATTTGAGATCCACCAATCGCAGCAGAGGAGCTGAGGGAAACAGCCAACCGGGAGCCAGGAGAGGAAATTGGCAGCTAATGGGATTCGAACCAGTAACCGTGGAACTCAGTGGTCCTTACCTGATGCCTGAAGTGGGTGGCAAGAGTTGGGTGGCAGCTAGCACAGGTGCCGCCAGTTGGGGAGGAGGTCCGTGGGGCTGGGAGCACCCCGGCCGAGGGCGCTTCACCTGGGGAGAAGAAAAAAGAGAGAGGAATTAAAAACTGGGAGATAGGTCAGGGTGGGACAGATAGTCCAGACAGACAGTGGGAAACAAAAGGATAGGAGAGGTGTTGACTGGGATGACGTGGACAGCAAAGACTACGGGGGGAGGGAGGTAGGGGCTAAGTATAGGGGAATGGAAGCGGTGGGAAAATCAGGGATGCTGATGGAGAAAGGGGGAAGAAGGAAAGAAAAAAGGAAGGTGGCAGCTGGGAGACAAGTCAGAGGCACAGCTAGGGTGGAGGGTCAGGTGGGAAAGAAATAGCAACTGAGTGGCAGAGATAGGAGGGGATAGAGACAGGCGGGGAGAAAAATTAGAAAACAGCAGGTTTAACAATTTGATACAGTTGCAGTCAATTAAAATCATTCATTACTGTGGCACAACACAACAAAGTCCCCAAATTAATGAACTTCCCTAAGCAGAGTGAAACAGCCAGTAAGAGGAACATTCCCAATAGTACAATTAAATTCCCAAAACCATGCACTTAAAAAACCGCCCAGTGTAGGCACGTTTCCCTCACAAGAAATACATTTAAAATTAGAGTCCCTGTAGCATAGACTGGTTGAAGCTTAAGCTGCCTTGCTTGCAAAGCTGAAATTATTTTTATATTTTCTGCCCTATATGACCGTAATTCAGTCAGAATGAAGTACAACTCATTGAGTTTCATTGGCTAGATTTTGTAGCATAAATAGTCTTTGATTGGAGGAAGGAGGCAGAGGCCTTCCTCTGGGAGCCGTGTTCTGCCCTAAAACCATCAGGCTTCCCATTTGTTCTCCCCATGCTGTGTTATCCTCTGTTAGATGTAGTTTCCTGTTGTGTGTTTAGTAGAAAGCATTTGCTGTGCGGAGGATTCAGTGTGTATGTTTCAGACCTCCACATCTTGGTAATGACATCCGCAAAAGTCATGGTCTGGAACATTTCATTATATTTTTTAAATGACATGTTGAAAGTTTGGTTTGAGGGCTGGAGTCCACCCCCAGTGTCCCAAGTGTCCCACACTGTGACGTAACAGTGTTCTGCTGCCTGCTAATCAATCACGCTGTACTTGCCAGAATGGTGTCATCAAACAACTGGTATTCCTAAACAACTGGGAATGCTGCTGAACATGTGGTGATAGTCATATTTCAAAGGGGTTCCTTTTAATTACTTACTGTAAATGCTAAAATCTAAAGTACTGTTGAATTGAAACAGAAAAAATGAATCTTAAAAACAAAAGAAGAAAAAGTCAATCAAAACTGAAATAGAAAGGTTACAGACATGTAGGAAGTGAAAACCATTTTAGACTTATTAATATTTCAAACTTTGTTGGGGATTCTTCCCCATCTGAAGTACCGAGTCTTGTTTTCCTTCAGCACATTTGCTGCAAGTGTCCAGGTGTAAATTATTATTTTTCCAACATCTGTTAATGTTGCTTCCTCAGCTGACCCCTCTGGGCACTTCACAGGCAAACTCCTAGCCCCAAAACTACTTACCCAACTGGCACCCCGTACAGATACCTCCCCAATCCATGGAAGGGCCTTACCTTGTTCAGAGCGGTATCCAGAGAGGTCAGGGGTGGCACTGGGACTGAGAGCACTAGAGACTCTCATCCTTCTGGATGGGGTTTTCCTCAAATGTTTCAACCCAAGACAAAATTCAACTTATATTCCACCTATCTATCATACTTAGCCTCATTGTTTCTTTAAAATTATGAACATTAGCACGAAAACAGAACCCCTAGCTTTCCGCTTCTCTGTCTGCCTCTCTACACCTGAGTGTCCTGATATGACAGTCATTTTTATGTTTGCTTGCATGCATGTGCAAGAAACATAGTGCAATCATCTGAGTTTTTGGAGGTGTGTCACCCACTCTTCCAATTCAGTCAGTGTGTTGGCAGGCGCGGCCCCTGTCCGCCAATGCATGCTGGAGCTGTCTATGACAAGCTCCAAAATGCAGTGGCATACAGTTGAAAGGGGGAGCTATGCTTGAGTGAGCAGCGATAAGATATCGTCTGCTCATGCGCAGCTCCCCCTACACACACACACACACGCAAGCGTACTGCGCGCTGCCCCCCCACCACGCACACACTCTATAGCTGACGGGGGTGCCCAATCCCCGTCGGCTGTGCTGCGCCCCAAAGCCTTCCAAGTGCTACGCTGGGTGCCCATCCCAGCGTGGCAACTCAATGGTATAGCCGACGGGGTGCCCAATCCTCGCCGGCTTCACTGTCTTCTCCCAGTACGGGTGCCATGCTGGGAGCCCCACCCCAGTGTGGCAACTGATCCCTATGGCCGGCAGGGGTGCAATCCCCATCAGCTCCACGGCCCCTCCGGCCGATCCTTGTTACGCTGAGGGCCCACCCCAGCATGGCAACGTCCCAGCGTCGTCTTTTTTAAAAAAATCCTGTAAAGAAAAAGCGGTCCCTTGCAGTCTTCCTGACCCCCCCCCACAAACCGAACCCACCCACTGCGCAACCTGCCTCCCCACACCTCCCTCACCCCATACTTACCTCCGGAGCTCGGCGTGACGATCTTCGGTGGACCAGGAACACGTCTGCACTCTTCAAAGACGACTGCGAACTGAGGAAATGCCGGTAAGCTGTATAATGGGCTAGATAGGGTTTTTTCAACTTTGTTGCATATCTCAGGCATTTTTTGGAATTTTTGCACCAAATTTTCAACATGGGGTTTTTGGGACCCCTTCTCATGAATGATGTCACTGTCATGGCGTTATTCGGGCCTGAAGGGTGATTTCGCAGTCACTGCGTGAAATCACCTTTTGGGCCTGATTAATGAAACGACACTGCCAGCATTTATAAGGTGGGCTCTCAAGAAGCCTATTTTGAAATTTGGTAGGCAAAATCAAAAAATAGATTATTCTGACATCGTTGCAGAGTTCCTCATGCGCTTTCGTAAGTTCGCAATTTTCAATATTTTCACTCCAGATTTTCAACATTGCCATTTTACCACACCTTCTTATGAGTAGTATAGTTGTCATTTTTCATCTCACCCAAAGCGTGTTTTCACCCATGTAGCACACAATGGCGCAGTCGATGTCTTGAAATCAATGTATAGGACAAATTAAGAAAATCACAGTGACACTGTTCATGAGCAGAGGTCTTAAAATGGCTATGTTGAAAATTTGGTGAAAAATTCCCCACAAAATGACTTTACGGCGTGCGTTCGCGTTCCCTATGCCTTTCGTGAAGTTCAGCAATTTTCAATATTTTCACTCTAGATTTTCAACATTGCCATTTTACCACACTTTCTTATGAGTAGTATAGCTGTCATTTTCACATCTCACCCAAAACATGTTTTCACTTCATGAAGCGCACAATAGCGCCAGTCGGTATCTGAAATCAATGTCAGGGACAAATTAAGAAAATCACAGTGACACTGTTCATGAGCTGAGGTCTTAAAATGGTTATGTTGAAAATTTGGTGAAAAATTCAAAAACTGACTGTTTCTGGCGTGCGTTGTACAGTTCCTCATGCAGCTCGTAAGTTTGCAAATTTTCAATATTTTCACTCCAGATTATCAACATTGCCATTTTACCACACCTTCTTATGAGCAGTACAGCTGTTATTTTTCACATCTCACCCAAAACATGTTTCCGCCATGTAGCACACAATGGCGCGGTCGGTGTCTGAAATCAATATCACAGGACAAATTAAGAAAATCACAGTGACACTGTTCATGAGCTGAGGTCTTAAAATGGCTATCTGGCCCAATTGATGAAAAAATTCAAAACGGACTGTTTTCACGATGTTTTACAATTTCTCATACTGTGGGTTATAAGATACTAATATTTTCACTCCAGATTTTCAACATTGCCATTTTATTACACTTCCTATGAACAGTACAGCTGCCATTTTTCATATGTCACCCAAAATGTGTTTTCGCACATGTAGCGCACAATGGTGCTGTTGGTGTGCGCAAGCAACGTTTAGGGCAGATTAAGAAAATCACAGTTACACTGTTCATGAGCAGTGGTCTTAAAATGGCTATGTTGAAAATTTGGTGACACAAGTCCATAAAATGACTGTGTTACGAGTGAGCATTGCGCAGTTTCCAAGCATCCTCGTAAGTTCATGACTTTGTAATATTTTCAGTCCAGATTTTCACCAGTGGCATTTTTCCACACTTCCTTATGAACAGTACAGCTGTCATTTTTTACAACATGGCTGAAGTGTGTTTTCACACTTTCAGCACAGAGATGCATGGTCGCTGTGGGAAATCATTGTTTGGGACAGATAAAGAATATCACAGAGACACTGTTCATGATCGGAGGCACCAAAATGCCTGAGTTGACAATCTGCTGTAAAAAATCCCCAACCTAATTATATTACGGGTGTGCGTTGAACAGTTTCTATGTACGCTCGTGACTTCACCATTTTTTTAAATATTTTTACTGCAGATTTGCAACATTGCCATTTTTTACACCTCCCCATGAACAGTGCAGCTGTCATTTTTTACATCCTGTTCGGAATGTTTTTGTACCTGTGGCGCTAAATGCCATAGTCGCTGTGCATAAGCAGCTTTCGGCTAACAAACTGATATTCCTCCTGTTTATGAGGTGGGGTCACAAAAAAAACATGTTGAAAATTTGGAGTGAAAATACCAACGAATGCCTGAGGTATTAGGGTTTCCAACCATAACGCCCAACCCTGTAGAGAATGACAGGCATCAGGGGTGTGATTTGGGATTCTTGCCTGTAATGCTCATACCATTCCACACCCTGCAGCCAGTAAGAGGCATCGGTATGCCTTAGACTCTTCAGCCCCAAAGTTCACTTCATTCTCCTATATCACACCCATCTCGCCGTATTTCCTAATGGAATGGGGTGCGCATAAGGGCCAAAGACCCCAAGGAACACCGTGACACTTGTCAGTGTCTGCAGGGTGGGGTGTGGTGAAATGGCGTGGCCGTTATGCTTGATGACCCAAAGCCACACCCCAATGCCTGTCACTCTCTAAAGGGTGGTGGGGTTGGCTTCAGTTCAATACTTCACTGCCATTCCTATTACGCAGCTCTGTAACTTCTACACTACCACTGCCAATGCCAGCAAGCAAACATTCGGCATTGACAAATGCTTGTTATTGTTTAGCTTTGCTGAAGACATCATCATCATTTCCACAATCAGAGGTGACATCTGGCTCCAAGTGAGTGCTACAACGTGCCGCCTGGGGACCAGGCAATGTCCTCCCTCCCATCGGTGAGATGCAAATGGTGCATTCACTCTCTTTGTCAACAAGGGTTAAGGGGGAACTGGGCCAACCTACTTCCTTCCCCTACAGGTTGATGTCGTCATATGGATGCTTCTAGTCTCCAGTCCTCCCCTCCGCCAGCACACAGAAATTAATTATTGGAAAAAAATGTTTCTTTGTCCCAATTTTTCCTTTTTTGTTCCCCCTGTCACCTGCCCTCATGACTGGGAAATTGCAGCTGCACCCATTAGCATGCTGCTGCCTTCGCTAACAACAACAGTGTCATGTGCGTGCATATGTGTGTGTGTGTGTGTGTGTGTTTTAAACACATTTTATTGATGAAAATACATGAATAGATAAATTGTACACATTTTCAAAAACATTTTCCACATCACTAATATAGCTAAAGCTTCCAGATAATTTAGCATTTAGAGTTTCATCTGTTTCTGCTGGCTTTTCCAACCAAATTAATACACTTGGTACTGAATATACCCACTAGTCTCATAGCCTCAAAATACTGAACATGAGAAAACAAACATGAGCTAGCAAGATTGTAGGATCTCCAGTGAAGGACCCTGATTGTACTCTTAACTGGGGGAGTACTAATGTGTTGGAGTGATACCTGATTGCTTGGTACTAGTTATGTATACTTTACCATGTCCTCCTTAAACTGGAAATGTGCCATTTTTAATGGCTATACAGAGAGGTGCACATATTTTCCAGAACTGAGCCTCTGCATCGTTGGCCATCAGCTGGGTTTTCTCCGGTTTCAGGCATAAGGCCATATTATTAGCCCACTGTTGTATGGTGGTTGGGGAGGGGCTGAGCCATTGTTGGGCAATGATTTTTGCAGGCATTAATGAGTGCTAGTAATCACAGAGAGAGATCAGCTCCTATTCTAAATCTGTCCAGATCTGCCCCGTGGAGAAGCTCCAGGGGTGATTTGTGTAGGCTGGCATGTAGAACCTTTTCCATTATATGGTGCATTTCATGCCAGAATGGGCATACCAAGGCTACATGGAGAAATGTGCCCTTGTCCATCTAATACTTAGGACATATTGGTTATTTATCATGGTTGGACTAATGCAATCTGATGAGGAAATAGTAGGTTCAATAGAGAAAGTTTAGTTGGAATTAGCGGAGCTTATTGCTCCAGGAGTAAGAGGCTAGGTGCTGTGCCGCTGCCTCCAATGTCTTTAAGCCAACATGGATAAAATCAGAAAAGGGCTGATCACCACCGGAGGGCACGGGTCATTGATGAAGGGCAAGAGGGGAAGGAGCTAACACGCAAGGGCTGATGGCGGAGCTTGATGGAGAAAGTGACCCCAGAGCGATTTCTGGAGTAAGAACTCAGCAGACTGGAGGGACCCAGTTTTGAGTAATAAGATATGGTGACTTCAGTTTCTTAAGTTTTAGCTAGGTAATGTGATTGATCCAGGTCATGGTCAAGCCGGGGACACAGTGACCATTCTGGGGCACTTGGGTCATAGGGGGTGAATTAAGTTGGGGAGGGATCTGTTTTTCTAGAAGGGTTGTCTGATCAAGACAACAGCTGAGAGGGGTAAGGCTTACGGGCAGCAAGGGGAAAGTAGGTAAGAGGGAGTATCAGCAGGAAAGAACCTATTAACCAGTAGCAGGTACACAATAGTGGGGGAGCTCACTTGAATGTCTGGGAAATCAGAAGGAGGATAAGGGGCTATGACTAACCATTGTAGGTATCTCGGAGGGTTAGAACATAGTTGGAGAGGATAAATGGAGTGGATTAGAGAGGGATACACCAGAGGGTGGGGGGTTCTAGTGGAGGCAGCTGGGGCAGCATGGGGGTTCAGGGGAAGCAGGATGCTAGGGGAGCCAACATGGGTAGAATCGTGGGATGCAATGGATGTGGGGGGGGAGTTTGGATGAACATATTGTGGAGGTAAGAAGGGTATTCTATCTGTAACAGGTTGTAGAGTCTGGAGGAGGAAGTGCTGTGGCTTGGGAGGGAGTTGGAGAGGATGAGGGGAGCAGGAGGCAGGGAGGTCGCACCTGGGGAATAACATGAGGACACCACATGGGAGGTACAGCAGCTCAAGGGAGGGATGGGGGAAGGAGTGCAGGAACAGAACAAACAGGAGATCTAACAGTAGTGAGAGGGCTAGAGTCGGAGGGGAAGGAGCCTAAGCACAGCCTGGCAGAAATGGCAGGAAATAGGTTTGCTGTGTTGGCGACACTGGTGGAGGAGAAGGAGGTGCACGGGAAAGGAGGAGGTATGGTAGGAGAATCCTCAAGTGACAAGAGTCAGTCAAGTGAAGGGGAGTATGGGGGACAGAAGCATGGCTGGTGGGAAGAACGGAAGGAGAAGGGTGGGGGCCAGGAGGAGGGGACGGATGTGGAGAATAGTGAGGGAGCAGAGAAGGAGGGGGATGCCAAAGGGGGAAAGGGATGAATTAGTGACTGGGCAAGCTCTAGTAATGGGCATTTTGGTAAAGAGGTAGCAGCGGGGATCGAGGACAGGGGGATACTAGTGCTAGGTGATTCCATACTAAAAGGGATCAGATGGGGAAGCAGGGGGAAGGCAGAGCTGCACATGCGTGAAGGCCATACCAGGGCTAACAGTGGACAGGGTGGGGCAGGCGTTCTTAAGTACACAAGGAGGGGCTGGAAGAAACCGCATGTAGTGGTGCATGTGGGCACTAATGACCTGGCAGGGGGTACTGGTGAGTAAGGGGGAGGTTTGAGGAACTAGGAAGACTATGTGAGGAAGTGGGGGAGTCAATAGCCTTCTCAGAGGTGCTCCCAATGCCCTGCGTGAGTACAGGAAGAAAAGGGAGGATTGGGGAGTTCAACACTTGGTTGAGAGAGTGTTGTCGGTCCAAGGGGTACGGGATAGTGGGGGACTGGGGTGGAACCTGGGACAATAAAGATCTATATGCAGAGGATAGGCTGCACTTGAGCGGGGAAGGGAAGGGGGTATTAAAGCAGAGGTCTGAGGGGTACATAACGTCAAGGGTGGATTTAAACAAGGTGGGGGGGGTGGCGTGAGGTCAGCTGGTAGGTGGGGATCTTGGAAAGGGGAGATGAACATTCTTACCCCCAAGCTATCGGAGAGGAATTTGTGGTAGGGGCACAAGAAAGTATTAGGAAAAGGAAAAACCAGGAAGGGGTGAAGGCACAGGTTGGAGAGTGGTCTCACTGAATGCAAGAAGCCTAGGTTACAAATCAGTTGAGCTTCAGGCGCTCTTGACAGTGGGGAGGGTGGACATAGCAGCCATCACGGAAACGTGGGCCACCTAGTACCAGGACTGGGATATGATGATCCCAGGGTACAACATATTCAGGAAAGACAGGGGTAAGGGGAAGGGGGAGCATTGCAATCTACGTGAGGGAAGGGATAAGGTGCATGAGGGAGGAGGGGGAGGAGGGCAGGACAGAGGCCCTATGGATGCAGTTTCACAACTCCAAAAGAAGGACTTTGAGGATGGGGGTAGTGTACAGGCCACCAGCTCAGGAGGATGATCTGGATAGGGAGTTGGCTGAGCAGATTAGAAGGGTCTGTTGGAAAGGGAACACAGTAGTGGTGCGGGACTTCAACCTCCCCGGGGTGGACTGGAACACCCCAACCACCATGAGTGCGAAGGAGCAGGTATTGCTAGAGACATTTCAGGACAGCTTCCTGGTGCAAATGGTCTGAGAGTCAATTGGGGGGGGGAGGACTCTGGACCTGATACTAACAAATGGGGAGGCTGTAAGGGATCTGGGGGTGGAAGACCCCCTGGCTGGGAGTGACCACCACTCGGTGTGGTCCTCACTCAATATGGGCAGAGAAATGGGAGGTACGGGTACCAGGGTGATAGATTTTAAGGGGGTGAACTTTAAAAGGATGGGGGAAATTTTGGTTAGGCATCTGGTAGGAATTCAAACATGCATGGATGCTGACCAAAAATGGGATATACTTAAAAGGGGACTAGCAGAGGCTGCTGAGACTTGTACCGAGACAAGGAGCAAGAAAGGCAGGGCAAGGAAGCCAAATTGACTGACTCGGGAGGTCATGTAAGGGGTGAGGGCCAAGAGAAAAGTATTCCAGAAATTCAAGAAATCGGGAGCGCAAGGGGACAAGGAAAAGTACACGAAGCAGGCCAGGGAGGTTACCAGGCTAGTCAGGGTGGCCAAGGCATTCAGGGAACTGAGACTGGCACAGGGAATCAAGGAAGGGGAAAAGGACTTTTTTAGATACATTGGTAAGAGAAGGAGAAACAAAGACTAGATTGTGAGGATTAAGAAGGATGGGGGGTGGGTGGAGAAGGGGGGAACAGGCAGAGGCACTGAATGATTACTTCTGCTTTGTGTTCACAGAGGAAAAAGGGGGCAGATACCCCATGGGAGAGGTGAAGTAGGGGGAGGGGGTGACTGATATCAGAATTACAGAGGACAGGGTTCTGAAAGGACTAAGAGCACTGAGGGTGGACAAGGCACTGGGACCAGATGGCATTCACCCTAGGGTGCTTAGGGAGTTAACGGAAATCCTGGAGGGACCACTGGCAGACCTGTTCAGTACATCGCTGGACACTGGATGCACGCCACAAGACTGGAGGATGGCCCATGTGGTGCCCATTCACAAAAGTGGTCCAAAGTATGAGCCAGGCAACTACAGACCAATGAGCCTCACCTCAATCATGGAGGAATCTCATGGAAACAATCCTGAAAGACAGGATGGTGACCTTTCTGGAGAATAACAGTCTCAAGATGGTCATCAACACAGGTTTGTATTGGGCAGATCCTGCCAGATGAACCTAGTCGAATTCTATGACTGGATGACCAGGGAACTGGACAAGATCCATGCAGTGGAAGTCCTGTATTTGGACTTCAGCAAGGCCTTTAATTCTGTGCCGCATGGGAGGCTGGGGGAAAGCTGGAATACATAGGGGTGGGAACAAAAATGGTCAGTTGGATCACCAACTGGCTGAGAGGTAGGCAGCAAAGGATAGTGGTGGTGGTGGGGACTCTCATCACCGAGGGACGTCATGAGCGGGGTGTCACAGGGTTCGGTACTGGGACCAGGGCTGTTTGGGATATTCATGGTTGATATCTCACACAGAGTCCGGAGTAAGATCAGTCTGTTTGCAGATGATACCAAGATGGGAGCTGTGGTAAATGACATGGAGGGGTGGAAGGGATTGCAGGAGGACCTGACCAAACTACAGGAGTGGTCAGAAACATGGCAGATGGGGTTCAACACCAGGAAGTGCAAGGTCCTGCACTTCAGAGCTAGGAACCAGGGGAGAAAATATCAGCTGGGAGGGGTAGAGCTGGAATGTACTGTGGAGGAAAAGGATCTGTGGGTGGTTATTACGAGGAGCATGAACCACTCAGCTCAGTGCAGGAAGGTGACTGCAAAAGCAAACAAGATGCTAGGGTGCATAGCGAGGGGAGTCTCCTCCAGGAACAGGGAGGTGATCCTTCCCTTGTACAGGTCACTGGTCAGGCCGCACCTGGAATACTGCGTACAGTACTGGCATCCATTCCTAAAGAAAGATATCAGATATTTGGAGGGGATGCAGTGTAGGGCAACGAAGATGATCCAGGGAATGGGGGGAAGTCCTATGAGGAGAGGATGAGGGAGCTGAACACGTATACCCTGGAGGAGAGGAGGGATAGGGGGATCAAAACCATTAAATACTTAAAGAGAATAAACAAGACTAATACAGAAGAGATTTTCCAGCTCAAAAGGGGGAGGGACATGAGAGGGCATTGGCTGAGACTGGAGGGGAGAAGATTCAGGGGGGGAAATTAGGCGACACTTTTTCACACAAAGGGTGGTGGACAAGTGGAATACACTGCCCGAGGAAGTAGTATCCTGTAAAACGATGAGCGGATTTAAGAAGGGGTGGGACAGAGTGAGGGGGGCGAGGGTTGTTGGGAGGTGGGATGAGGGGCGGGGCAGCTGCAAGTTGAGGGGCTAGCTGCACAAACAAGCAGACTCGATAGACCACGAAGTCTGTTTCTGCAGGCATTTCATATGATCGTATGTGGAGTTCTAGGTTTAAATCTAATTCTCATTTTTTCTTCATGTCTAGTACAGGAGAGAAGCAAGCTCCCTGGAGGATCCTGTAATATATGGATAGGGATTTGATCCTGGGTTTGGACCAGGAGTTCAGAGAGTTGGGGAGGGGCCTTGGGCAGGTAGCAAGCTCCGTGACCTTCTCAGAGATGCTTCCTTTCCATGGCAAGGGGGAGGCTAGGGTTCTCCGCACCAGGACTTCAATGCATGGTTGAGGAACTGGTACAGACAGAAGGGTTTCAGCTTCATTGGGGAATGGGGACCCACCTGGAGGGATGTGGGCCTGTACAAGGGTGACAGCCTGCATCCTTTCAGGGAGAGAACTGATGTCCTTAGTGAGCAGTTTAAATGCTTCATTGGCAAGCATTTAAACTAGCCAAGGCAGGTGGTGGAAGGAAGCAGGGAGAATCAAACTGCCCACCCCCACAAGTTAATGAAGTCCGCAAGGAGGACCCTAAGGTTGGGAAATCACCAGTGGTAACTAAACTAGGAAAAGGTAGAATGGCAGAGAAAAAGAGAAAGGGGATTAAAGGCAGAGGGGGAACTGAGGGAAGACATGAGGTAAAAGAGGGGAAGACAAGAGGGGAAGTAACCAAATATGGAAGGCCATATGTGCGAATGCTTGCAGCCTGGGAAATAAAATCCTGGATTTGGTGGCCTTGATAGCAGAGGCTAACCTGGACATTGTTGCTATTACCAAGACATGGTATAATGAGAACCATGACTGGGATGTACAGTAGCTATACTAGGTTATACTGTCTTCGGGAAAGACAGGGAGGGTAAAAAGGGAGGAGGGATAGCTCTTTACATCAGGGAGGGTATAAAAGCAACTGAGATACAGGGACTGCAGGGGTGGCAGAGGCCCTGTGGGTCACCTTGGAGATGGGCAGTGGCACCGATGTTCACACAGGCATGCTCTACAGACTTCCAGTACAAAGGGAAGAGTTGGACAAGGTTCTAGTGGAATCCATCCATAAAATGGCCACCAAAGAGGAAGTGCTGCTGGTAGGTGACTTCAATCTGCCAGATGATGATTGGAGCATACCAGCCACAGCCTCTGCCAGGAGCAGGAACATACTGGACTCCCTGTAGAGGGCAAGCCTCAGGCAGCTAGTGCTAGAACCCACCCATGAGTGAGCAATTTTGGCCCTGGTACTTATCAATGGGGACAGAATTGCAGATGTCATGGTGAGTGGACACCTGGGGTCTAGTGATCATCGCACAGTATGGTTTAATATGAGTACAGTGGCAGAGTCAAGCCACATGAAAGCGAGGATCCTAGACTTCAGGAGGGCAGACTCTGAAAAGTTGGGGGTAGGTCTCAGGAAAGCCCTAGCCGGGAAGGAGGACTGGGGGGGGAAGGGAGTTGAGGAAAAGTGGGCCCATCTAAGAGGAGCCATAGTGGAAGCAACAAACTTTTGCATTATGCAAATAAACAAAGGCAAGAGAAAAAGAAAACCAATATGGTTCTCAAAGGAAGTGGCCGGGAAGGTAAGAGTGAGAAAGCTGGCTTTCAGGAAGTATAAGAAAACACAGAAGGAGGAGAACAGGATAGTGTATTTGGATAAACAGAGGGAGGCAGGGGGGACATGGCTTGGACCCAGTAGAAAATGGCAGCATAATTCCTACTCTCTGCCCCAGTCTGATGAACTAGTGACTGGAATTCACCATTCTGATGGGCTGAATTGCTGATCCCTGATATGGACAAACCCCTCTTACCTCTGCCGCCATTCCAGAACTGTTTGCTCCTGGGGAAAGTATCTATGTGCCATTATTTCAACACTGCATAGCCATCGGAGCTGCTACTTCCACTAGGCCGCATGCGAGCTGGATGAACATGGTGGGCACCGCGTTTGTATAACGGGAGCTACGTGGGATTCTTCTTCCCGATTCCCATTTTCTCCAGCAACAACCGCTGAAGAGTAGTGCCCATGAGTATTGAGGCAACTGTATTGCCCCGGGGAGCCCCGGTGCCCACACTCTTTACTGACCGCCTACGGACTTGAGAAGGCCATCGGTCGTATTTACAGCAGCAAGATGGAGCCGCCAACAAACACTCCAGTGGAACCCCCAAAGCAGGCTAATCTGCCAATTGAAAATGAGGCCCAGGTAGGAGAAGCCTTAGCGAATATTACCAAAATGCTGGAAGCTTTACTGGTCCGGGTAGACACTATTGGCACATCGCTTGCAGGGAATGTAGCCAATGTCCACCACCTGGAGGACCAGCACAATGTCCTCAAACAGCAGACAGAGGAGTTAGAACAGCAACACTCATTTATTTTACTGAAGCTGCAGGATCATGAGAGGAAATTGGATTGATTATGGATGAGAGCAGAGGACCAAGAAAACTACAGCACAAGGAATAATTTATGGATCTTGGGGGTACTGGAGGGGGTGGAAGGCCCAAATATGGAGAGGTTTCTAAATGAGTGTATCCTGCAGTTATTGGGTGAGCATTGGAAGGAGCCAGTCAGGATAGAGAGAGCACATAGGGTCCCTGGTAACTCAACCAATTCCAGGGGGCCTCGGACTATTATTGCCTATTTGTTGCACTTCTCTATTAAAGAACGTCTGCTCCGAGCCACAAGAGACTTAGGGGACCTAACCTGGAGGGGTAGCACCATCTCATTTTACAGAGATTTTACCCAGGAAGTGGCAGATGAACGCCGGGCTTTCCAACCCCTGAAGAAAATACTTAATGCAAATTCGATATAGTACCGGTTCAAGGGCCTCACCGCACTGCACTTCTCCAAAAACGGGCAATCCTTTGCTGCAGAATCTCCTGAGGATGCTGAGGCCTGGATCAGAAACCACTGGCCGGGTATGCTCCCAAAAACTACCTCTCCCAGACGCCTCTGGTAACCAAGGAACCACAAGGAACAGGGAACAAGTAGGACAGAAGTCAGCTCCCCAGGGGACACTATATGTAGCCGGACTGGCCTGCCCAATAAGGGATCCCCTACTCGTAGATATGCAGAGCCTATCTGAGAAATGGAGGACCAGCAATGCTCAGCTACTTCTGCATTGCCCTCAACTGCTGAGAGGCCCGGAATTGGCCCACCTTCCAAGCACCAGAATTTTCCTCAATCCTTCTTGCCCGCTAGACAACGGCAGTGAGCCAGAAGTCCTCGATCATTGGCCTCAAGCACTACTACTGCTTCCCCTCCTGCCAAACTCCTGAGGGCTGACACTCTCACTGTGAATGCTGAGAAACACCAGACCAACTAGATGAGGATGGGACTGATATGCTGACTGATCCGGTTCCTTTAGACTGGGCATCAACGGTGGAGCAAAAGTAAGACTTGGAGGCTGCAACCAACAGCTTACTTAAGCTAGGACTTAAGTCTTTTGTGGAGGCTCTTGCCTCATGAACTGAACAACGCTAACCTGTTGAAGTAGGGCTGCCGTGACTCTATATAACAGCTACTTATGTAGCTGTCGACGAGCCATCCTATGCGAAATCT
The DNA here is from genome assembly GCA_016271365.2 of Neoceratodus forsteri. NCBI lineage: Eukaryota > Metazoa > Chordata > Ceratodontiformes > Ceratodontidae > Neoceratodus > Neoceratodus forsteri. The sequence goes on from CM057453.1 coordinate 1,274,442,162, forward strand.
CCTGCCCCCCCCTTTTTTTTTTCAAGAACTAGAGCCTCGATCTAGCTTAAATGCAGGCAGAGCCACGATCTGAGACATTCTCTCTCTCCTCTCCGCTATTCAGTGGTCAATGGCTCAGATACCCTCATAGGGCACTCCCCACCTCGCGCTGACCAATAGTGTGTCTCCCCTATGCCCCTTATGTTTTGCCAGCGGATTTTGAGGTCGCTAACTCCATTCCTGTAATAATGGCCCATATTCTGGAAAAGAATGTGTAGCCCTCTCTGGGCTCTTTAGACTCTGCCTAGTGGCACTAAGCGCTAAGTATACACTTAAGCAGGCTGATACCCCATTTATTATGCAGGTGTTTCAAGTGTGACAACATTTACTTTAAACTTCCCATAACTACCCATAGTAGCATGGATGGCTGACAGAGATCCCCCTCACTCCCCTGTTTTTCCTTCCCCTTTTTCTCCCTCCCCCCTCTCCCCTCCCCTTTTGAGCGATCCCTGCTATTGTGTCTTTAAATGAATCATGATGGTGCGGGACGCTTATGGTCTGGTGAGCCTAGATCTGGCGGATCTGACCAGACAATGGGATATGTGGAGTCAGGCTGGGACAGAGTACCAATGACTGGTGCGACTTTCCTCTCGCCTCCACCTTGGTGACTGAAGTAGTGTGGCTTATAGGGCACATTTGCTTCTTTACACACGTTCACCTCAGCACCAATACCTAAGTTCTTACTTCTCCTTTTTCTGGTTAACAAGTTTATATAACTGTTGTTATAGATTGTTATTTGGCTGGATAGACACTGTTGGTTTAATCCTAAATTCAGATATATTTTTCTTTCTTTATTTACTCCGAATAGGATTTCCGTAGGTAATATGGATTACTAGTAAGGCACGCACACTTGCTATTTCCAGTTTTTCCTAAACACAATCCACCTGTGGTTAGTCGAACTCTTTGAACTATTCTGAAGTGGTGACAGGTTCCTTCTTCTTACTCCCTGTTGCCTCTCTGTATTGCTGTCTATAGGGTGAGTACTCTTTTTTTTTTTCCCCTTTTTCTTTGGTTTGGTGGTGACCATCAATGGCAACGCTTCCCACATTGCAGGGGGATGGAGATGCATCTCCTGGAATGTCAAGGGGCTGAATCACCCTGCCAAGCGTACTGAGGTCTTGCAATACCTACACTCGCTGGGGGCGGATATAGCCCTGCTCCAGGAGACGCGCCTCACGAGCGGCACAGTGCAATGGTTAAAGAAGGTTTGGGTGGGAAGTGTACTGGCTAGCTGTGCTACCACTAAGTCCAGAGGTGTCATTATCCTTCTCCGGCTAACGGGACCTTGGAAGGTGGAGGATCAGAAATCGGACTCCCAGGGGAGGTGGATAGCAGTTAAGCTGTCCTACCTGGGCGGCAAAGCTGTAGTGGCCAATGTATACAGGTATAATATGGATGCAGGTGAAGTATATACCGAACTTAATCAAGCCTTTATGGAATTGACAGAAGGAGAAGTAGACCTCCCAATACTCATGGGTGGGGACCATAACCTAGTCTTGGATGTATTCTTAGATAAATCCCTCCCCACGCCACAATCTCACCCCAAAGTGCTTGCAACCCTAAACACCCTGATCTCAGAGTGGTCCTTAGGAGACCCCTGGAAGATGAGACACCCAAAGGGCAGGGATTATACCTTTTACTCGGGGGTCCATGGCACTCATAGCAGACTAGATTTTTGGCTGACTAATAATATAGCCATGCTGGGAGTAGGAGATGCTACCATTGGTAATATAGTTACCTCTGATCATGCCCCGATAACAATTACCTTTTCCCTAACGGGTCAAACTTCCTCCTCCACAAGCTGGAGCTGCAACCCCTTATTATTGCAGGATGTAACATTTCGGGATTACATCAAAAGAGAGGCGCAGCTTTACTTTTCTATTAACACTCCGGAGGAATCCCGCCCGTCCACCATATGGGAAGCCTTCAAGGCGGTCCTGCGAAGGAGAATCATTTCATTCTCGACTGCCAAAAATAGGGAGAGAGGGAAACAAGTACAAGAGCTACAGGATGAGCTGACTAATCTAGAACGTCGGTTCAAAGTCTCCCCTAAGACTCCACTTAACTCCCCCCTGGTGGCTCAGATTACAGGCCTAAAATATAGGATAAACATGTTATTGAATAAAAAGACAGAGTGGTAATTGTTACAAGCCAAACATAGGTCATGGGAGGGAGGGGAAAAAGGAGGGAAGCTGCTAGCTTATTGGCTTCGGAAGCAGCAGGCCTCCTCCAGGATTCTGGCCCTCAAGAACAGGCAGGGCAAGCTAGTGGTGACACCAATGGCCATTAATGAGGAGGTGTATAGCTTCTATCAGGATCTCTATCAATCCCAGAGCACGACTTCCGATGAGATGCTCTTCCAACGTCTGCAAGCTTTCTGCCAGGGCACATCAATGCCTCTGCTCTTGACGGATCACCGTAGAGATCTGGATGCCCCTATTACACCCGAAGAGCTGTGCACTGCCATATCCCAGATGGCGAAAGAAAAAGCCCCTTGGCCAGATGGGATATCGGCAGACCTTTATCAGATTCTTCTAGATGAAATTACCACCACTCTGCAATTAACGCTACAAGAAGCTCAAAATGACGGTATGCTTCCTCCCACTATGCGCAAGGCTCTTATAACTTTGATTAAAAAAAAAACATCTGATGTTCTACTTTGTGGAAATTTCCGACCCATTTCACTGATATCAGTTAACACCCAAATTGCTGCCAAAATTCTGGCAAATAGGCTATCCTTAATCCTGCCTGCATTGATTAACCCCTCCCTGACTGGGTTCCAAAAAGGGAAATCTACTGCCGACAACCTACGATTAATTTTGGATCTCAAGTGGTTGGCGCTGCAGTCCAAGGCCCCTGCAGCAGCGTTGGTGATAGATTTTGCCAAAGCATTCAATTCCCTGGAATGGGCATATCTCCATAACGTCCTTAAGGTATATGGGTTCGGGACCTCCTTCTGCTCATGGGTGTTGACACTGTACCATTCACCTACAGCCCAAATTGTTACTAATAGGGATACATCCCATCCCTTTACACTACAAAGAGGGACTAGACAAGGTTGCCCCCTTTCTCCCCTACTTTTTTAAATAGCCCTAGACCCATTGATTAGAAAACTTCTTAATACTCTGAATATCACCGGTATGACTGTACAGGATTCATCCTACCTGGTTAATGCATACGCTGATGATATGCTCCTTACACTCTCCAACCCCCAGATATCCTTGCCCACAATCTTGACCACCCAACAGGAGTTTGCCTCTCTTTCGGGACTAATGATAAATCAAAAGGAAACCACCCTTTCTCCCATAAATGGGGCATGTGGTAAACACTGTCTAGCTGGTACTGACATTACCTGGGCCCCTAAGGGGTTTTCTTACCTGGGGATTTTCATCCCCTCATCTTGGAAAATATAGAATCAACTAAATTTTCCCCTCTTCTGACTTCTTTATCTGCAGAAATTCAAAGGTGGAGGAAGCTTAAATTAACACTTAAAGGCAAGGTCGAAGCCATCAGAATGTTTGTTTTCTCCAGGGAGTCCTACTTATTAAATAACCTCTCGATCCCAATTACCCCTAAACCATTTAAAGTTCTAGATAAGCTAATCTCACTTTTCCTATGGAAGGGTAAAGCTCCAAGATGGGGAAGGATGAAATTACAAGCCCACTGGACTAAAGGTGGGCTCGGCTTACCTTGGTTCACAGGCTATCACTTGGCCTTCAATGGCCCAGGCCACGACCTGGTTCCTTCCCCGCACTACCCCTCCTCCCTAGTGGGCAAGTCTGGAAGCTACTAGATCCACAGATAGACCCCTGTACTCCTTGTTATCTAAGAAAAAACTTAAGGAGCATCAGCTTACACTTATAATGATAGAAACGTTTAGATCATGGCGAAGAGCGATGGTGCTCACTGGGGTTCTGAACTCAGATTACCCCCCCATTCGTTATGCTCCACTCTGAGGTAACCCTCTTATTACAGTAGACCGCAAGCCGCTTAAGTGGAACTCATGGGCTATAAATGGTGTTCAAACGGTAGGAGACCTCCTCCTCCTTCCAGATGCCTGCACCCTCATGTCTTTTGAACAGATTCGAGACTGGTATAGTTTACCCTCATCGGATTTCTGGAAGTTTCTACAGATTAGGAGTGCCTTAACCCCCCTCCTAAAACAATCTTCAGGTCAGTCACCATGGTATTGCCTGTACACTCCCCCCAAAGGTGGGACAGGCCGAGGCCTTATAAGCTCCTTTTATGAAATTCTCATAGACACTCAGCCTGATACTACTCTATCTAGCAGGACCACCTGGGAGCGTGAACTGCTTCACCCTATATCCCCACAGCAGTGGTCAGATTGCCTCAGGGCCACCCGCACAGCTTATGAGGACTCAAAGAGTCAGTTAATAGAACTTAAAATCCTCCTCAGATGGTATAGAACTCCCTCAGTTTTACATAGTCTAAAGATTAGCCCACACGATATCTGCTGGAGATGCCAATCTTCCCCTGCCCACCTGCTACATATATTGTGGACTTGCCCAAAGTTACAGACCTTTTGGATGCAGGTACTGGATGACTGCTCTCGGATTATGGGTAAATCCCTCTCCCTCCAGCACCACTCCCTCCTTTTAGGGGATACCTCAGCCTTACACCCACTCTCTTCGGCTAGTAAGGCTTGGCTCTTAGTAACTCTAATGGAGGCCAAGCGGTCCATTCTACTGAGATAGAGGCAATCTGTACCCCCCTCTCTGTCGCATTGGTGCACAGTCGTGGCCAGATTGGCTGTTTCTGAGAGACTATGTGCAGTGGCCAAGGGAGGGCTCAATAGGTACTACAGAAAATGGGAGGCATATCTGAGTTCTCACATATGCTCGGTGGCTCTTCCCGAGCTGCAAAATTCCCCCACCAGCTCATAGCTGCCGAGGGCCCCCATCACTCTTTAGTACTCTCTATTACCAGACTGTGCTGTGCTATCTCTCCTCCTATTGCTGCTATCTAATGCTTTAGACCGGTGTGCTGGTTTAATAGATAATTGTTAGACGTACTCACCTGATAATACCTACGTGTATAGAATATTAAAATATGTTGTACTCCACGATAAGTTAAGTTGCAGGATCTTCAAGTATATGGGGACCATAGTGACCAGTGTAAACCACACCTTACTTTCTCCCCTCCCCTTCCCTCCTTCTATTGTTGTATAAGGCATAAAGTTACTTACGTAAGTTTAGGGCGGAATATCCTTTTGTACATGAAAGAAGTTTATTTTACTAACAGGTCTTAGTAGCAAACTGTACTTAAGACTGTAGCATGGTGGATTTAATTGTATATGGTATGTGTGTACCCTTAGTTGACTGATTGTACCTTGAAAAAACCTTTAACAAAATCTTACAAGATAACAAAAAACAAAAAAAAAACAGAGGGAGGCAGGGAAGGCAGTCAGGAGTGCAAAGGCACAAACAGAGGGAAAAAATAGCCTAGGCAGTGAAGAAAGGGGACAAGATGTTTTATAGGTACGTTAGTGAAAGGAGAAAGAGAAGGGGTGGGATTGTAAGGCTCAAAGGGTGCCTAAACAAGCAGTTTTTTAAAACTGCAAACTCCAAGATCTAGCTTAATAGTGAGGTAAAGCAAAGGCTGCTGTTTATATTCATGCTAAAACTGCATTTATGTAAATAACATAAATGTAGTTTCATAGCTTTCGAAAAATATAAACATCAGCCTTTCACTTCCAAAAAACAGCCTTGGTTTCTCCCTAAGATGTCTGCCAAGTGTGTTAAGTGATGAGTCATGATGACATCATCAGAGCCAGAGCTCCACATATTTCTATAGTACTAACTAGTTCTTATTTCCCTCTTTATTTTGAATTGTTGTACCAGAATGATCAACACCATGTATTAACTCATGGATTGTTTTGATCAGTACACATGTTAGGCTATAATTTTGTTCATTTTGTTTACTTCAAGTTGCGGAAAATGTTTTGCAGTTCAGCTGACTTTTTCTTTGGCAAACTGCATTACAGTACAACACTTCAAATACCTGATAATCTAGTGGTTATATGATGCACTGAATTTTGTTTTTTTGTTAACCAGGAGAGACACACTAAGCTGAAAGCTTGTTTACAGATGTGGCTTGGGAGCACAAGGAAGTTTAGTGACTTGCTCAGGGTCACACAGCAAAGTAGCGGTCTTGTTCAGTTCCAAAGCTCATGATCTCTTGTAATCCACAAACAAGGTTTTCTTTTTCCATGTGAACTCCCTGCACCTAGCCTGACTTCTGTTGAACACCCCACCATCCATACCCTGTCCTTAGTACTGCCTGGGGCCGCATATGAGCTTGCGGTCTCATGAAGAGAATTACCACACCTCAGATTGTAATCTTGTACCTCAGAGGGTTGTGCACACCTATACTGATATGCATCATCAGCTGGCACTGTTAAAAAATGCCTCCCAAATCACATTTCAGTCCACATTCTCAATGTTTGACTTCTGCTCCCACAGTAAACATTGAGTGGATCACCACCCTTTTGCTCAGTGAAGGTAGTATGTACAGTTCCCTGTTGTGTTTTTTTCCCACCTCATTAATCAACAACTAGGTCTTCCTGGAGGGCCAAGCAATAAGCATCATGACCCACCAGAAAAACTGCTGTTCATGCCCTCATAAGGGCTGCACTTACAATGGATAACAATATTATTAGCAGGAGAGGCATACTAATACCTTCAGTGAATCCACCTGACTTCTAGTGTCAGTCTACTTTACCTGTGATCTGCAGAACCCTGCAGAACAGTTCCCAGCAATTCTTCTCCAGTGCTTTTCTGTGCTGTACTCCACAATGCAAGTTGGCTGGCTACCACCCTTCCAAATCTTGAGTAAGCGATACACAACTCCCTCAATACTGTCCTAACAAACGTCAACATCCCCCCCCCCACCCAAGGGTTATCTCCCTACTCTGAATTCAAGTAACAGTTTAGGTGCAGCCCTGCCACTCTGAGTATTTGTCATCGCTGGCTCTCATCCACAGTGAGGTAGTGATCACAATACTGGCAGCCCCACATTTTAGATCTCACAGTGATCTGCTCAGCGTCCTCCCTCATGTCTTCAGCTAACCTGAATATAGCTGTACCCTGCTAGAATGGCCTCTTCAATCCCACTCTGGGATTCATTCTTCTCATCTGCTCGCCACACCAAAATTTGGTGAGTTCACTACCCTTCTGCAACATGAATGTGTTTAGTACAGTCTTCTGTGTTATATTTACATATTAATAATAAACATGATCTTATATTTACATATTAATAATAAACATGATCTTCTGGTAAACCAGGCTGATAGCAGCATGGCACAAGTAGAAAAACAGACTTTCCTACCCATATAAGATTTAAGCCACCTATGATTAGGCACTATTAAATGACGTGCATAATGATGTGCACACCCATCATTTAATAGTGCCTAATCAAAGGTAGCCTAGATCTTTTAAGGATAGGAAAGCCCATCATTCCCCTTGTTACCTGCTGCTATGAGCCTGACTTACTGGAAAGATATGTTTATATTTGATATGTCAAAATAAAACGGGGACTGTACTACTTACATTCATGATGCAGAAGGGTGATGAGCTCACCAGTTTTCAGTGTGAGGAGGAATAGTGAAGAATGAATACTATAAGGGGACTGAGAAGGCCACTCTTGCAAGCTACTGCTATATTCAGGGAAGGGGGAAGACAGAAGGAGAGAAATATCAACAGATTACTGTGAGAAATAAGATGTGGAGCTGCTAGCACCTTGCTCACTACCTGACCCCATTGTCCTGGCCAACATTCCCCTTTCCATAATACTAGTTCATGCAATTGTCCAAGGCTGTGTGTGGATAATAATGTATGAAATGGCTGCCACTACACATTCGGTCACTTCACTACCAGCCTAGTATTGCTTGTAAAGCACTTTGGGATACAATGTGTATGAAAACCACTATTTAAATGCTGATTCTTATTATTATTCTTATTATTATTATTTCCCATGGAAAAAGAAGACAAGAAAAGCATGTATTTGAGTTTTGAGAAAGTATGAACTCTAACATTGGACTGCACAAGAACTTTGCTATAAAAAAGTGGTGGCTCTATGGGGTGGTGAGGGGAGTAGCTGCAACCCCCACCCCCCCACACACACACATAGTAATGTACTTGCTTGCTGCTGCATTTCACTTTGTTGAAGAAGTCTGATTTATTGATTGTACAAATGTTTGCATTCAAACTGTGGATTACATTTGTAGGTTCTGTCAAAAGCATACTAGAAAAGAATAATAGCAGAAAATATAACAGTTTAACAAAAATGTTAAAAAGTGCATATTAAGCATGCACACCACCACAGCACCCCCATTGTAGCATCCTTGATCCACTATAAACACTAGACCACCAGGCTATTCAAGATTTGTACTGCGCTGTGGTTTGCCACAGAGAAATTTGGTTGGCTTAAAACACATTTTCAGCATGTTTTATAGTTAAATTTTTTTATTAATTTTTCTTCAGATATACAGACAAACCTCTTACAGTACAGTACAATGTGAGGAATTTTTTTTAAAGAAATTGAGGCAGCATATAATAAGAACATTGCTACAATAATACAAGGAGCTTTTGGTTCAAAATATAGTAAACAATACAGGTCATGTAATTAGCATATATTTGACATTTGTAGTGAACTTAAAGCAGATAGTATGATTAGATACGGTTTATATTAAAATGTTACATAATTATATATGATGCTAAAGGGAAAAAGTACATTAAGTAAAAAGATTGTGGAGTAATAAAGAACAATTGAGAACAGAGTATAGGAAAGAAAAGATATATAAGAAAGTTAAGAAGAGAGAGAGGGAAACTATAAAAAAGGGGAAAAAAGCGAGACTACAATGTTGTATCAGTAAAAGGGGAAAATCCATATATATTAAGTCCATACATTGGTGTTGGAAGATTTAGTTGATTCCAAAAAGTTAAAAAAGCCCTGCCAACAATTGTTATATAACATGAGTCGGTCAGACAAGATATATGTCCTATGGTCCAGAGAGGCATATTGCAATAGTTGGTTAATGATACCGGCAAGGATAGGGATTATGTTGGATCTCCAATGCATGAGGATTGTGCGTTTAACTTGAAGGAAGAGTATATTTAACCATCTGCTCTGCGAATATGAAATTTTATAAAAACGGTGATTAAAAATACCAAGAATGCACTGTTTAGGGTCCAGTGTAAAAGGTTGACCTACCACTTTCATTGCAAATCTGTGAGTACAGTGCCAAATCTTTTGTATGAGGGGACAGTGCCATAAGAAATGCAATAAATCTCCATTAGGGGAATTGCAGCGCCAGCAATTGTTATTGTTCAATAAACCCATTTTTTGTAACACAACAGGAGTTCTGTACCACGAATGAAGGATCTTGGTTTGAATGAGGGAACTGCATTTATCATTAAAAGATTTGTGACAGGAGAGCCAACATCTGGACCATTGTGCATTGGTGATATTATATTGTAGCAAAGTACTCCATCTGTTTTTAGCATTGACAGAGTAGTCAGGAAGGATATCACAAATATCTTTGTAAACAGTGCTATTTAAATTGGATGTTGTTTTTATCCATTTAGAGATGTGCTTATCATACAGAGAATTGATAGAGAAGGGTGTGAGGTAAGAGTTGCATGCGGTACGAAGCTATAGATATTTCCAAAAATCCTGGTGGGGAAGATTCCATATGCCTAGTAGGTCAGTGTAAGATTTTAACTTTAATGACTTGGGTTCAAGTATATCCTGCAAAAAGAGAATACCCTTATTTTTCCAGGTACAACAAAAAAATGGGGTGATTATCAAGAGATATATGGTGGTTACCCTAGATGGGGGTGTAAGCGAAGGGTTTGGGGTTAGATTTAATATGCTTGTGAATAATTTTCCAATTGAATATAAAAGCAGCTATGGTAGGGTGAGACTTTAAAGAAAAGGTAAGGGAGTTATAAAGGAAAGAGGTCGACACATTACCAGGACATAAGGATGTTTCCATATTGACCCATAAAGGAGACTGGATGTTGGGTTTGTTAAACCATTTAATTGTTTGAGATGTACTGAAAGCCCGTAAGTATGCTTGGAACCAAGGAAGGCCAAAGCCACCGTTTGACCAATGGGATCTAAGTTTATTACTACTAAATCTAGGTATTTTGCCTTCCCAAATGAAGCTGCTGATAATGTTGTCTATTTTGGTAAGAAAACTAGAGGGAAGTATCAAAGGGATATTGGAAAATAGGTATAATATTTTAGGAGTTATAGACATTTTAATGACGGAAATTTTACCATTAAAAGAAAGTTTAAGTAGGTTCCATCTATCAAGTGTTGTTTGGATACTGGTTAACAGAGGGGAAAGATTAGCATCCCATAATTTATTCAATGTCGGGGTGATCCAAATGCCAAGATAAGATATACCTTGGGTGCCTAGCGAAAGCCTAATGAGTTGTTCATGAGGGACTACAAAGGGTATTCAATGGTAGCGTTGGTTTGTTAAGGTTTAGAGCTAGTCCGGAGGAGAGGTGAAGTCATTCAGTAGTTTAACTAATGGTTGCCCGGAACTTTCAAGGTTTTCAAGTAAAATAAGGAGATCATCTGCATATGAGAGTGAAGTATAGTGAGAGTTACCAATAGTAATGCCTTTAATTGTACGGATTGATGTAGGGGACATGAAAGAGGTTCCATGGCAAGTATAAACAATGAAGGCGATAAGGGTATCCTTGTCTGGTGCCTCTTGCTAAATAAAAGAGGGGACAAAATAGAGTTCGTGAGAACTCGAGCTGAAGGAGGTATACAATAATTGAATCCAAGCACAAAATTATTTGTCAAGCCAAATGAGATAGCACCTGATATAGATATTCCCAATTGAGAGAGTCAAATGCTTTCTCAAAGTCAATGGCTATTGCAGCTGCAGGGTTTTAAGAGTTTTGCTTTGTGAATTTAATTGAGTAATGAGCGAAGATGATCAGAACTGTTTCTATTTTTGATAAATCCTGATTGAGAAGTATGGATGAGTTTAGTCATTAAAGATTCTAAGCGGAGAGTTAATAATTTGGCAAAGATTTTTCCGTCAGTATTAAGAAGTGAGATCGGTCTATAGTTTCATGGAAGAAAAGGGTCTTTGTCTTTTTTTGGTAAGACTGTTATAATGGCTTCGGTCATTGTGCATGGGAGTTTCTTTATTAAGGTTGCTTCTTGAATACATTGATTAATACAGGACAAAGAGTGTCAGATAGGGTTTTATAAAATCAACAGGAACCCATCACTGCCAGGTGCTTTACCATTTTTTAATGATGATAAAGCAGTTTAGATTTCCTGTAAAGTGATTGGTTTATCAAGCATAGCTTTGTCCTGAGGGGATAGGTGGGGTAGATTCAATTTTTCCAGAAAATGTTGTATTAGGTTGGGATTTGTAGTATTAGGTTGCGAGTATAGTTGATGGTAAAAGGATTGCATAATATGATTGATTGAAAGGTTGTCTGTGTGTGTCTGACCTGATGAATCTTTTAGACCTGCTATATGTCTCTGCATCTGTTGAGTTTTAGCTGGTAAGAGAGCAACTTTCCGATTTATCCCTTATTCCCAATAACCGTGTTTAATCCTAAAAGGCAAGTTCAGCTTTCCTGGATATCAACTCGTTAATTTTAATTCTTAATTGTAGAATTTCCAGATGAAGCTGTGAATTATAATTGGGTTTATTTAATTTATAGTATTGGGTTTCTTTTTCTTTAAGGGATTTTTCTAAATTAGCTAATTGTTGTTCTCTTAATTTCTTTCTGTCATAGCACAACTAATAATTTTACCTCTAATAGTGGCTTTTAATGCTTCCCAGATAGTACCTTGAGACATATCTGGAGTATCGTTAATAGAAAGAAAATCTTGAATCTGGGTTTTAATCCAAGGAGTGAATTCAGGGTCTCTGAGTAAAAGTGGGTCTAAACACCAAGATGGGGATTTAGAAGAAGGTGGACCCCAGAGTAAATGCAAACTGATAGGGAATGATCAGATATAACAATAGGGAGGATCGATGTATCAATAATTTTTTCAGTAATGAGGGGAGGAGAGAACCAATAATCGATCCTACTATATGATTTATGTAAAGAGGAATAAAAGGTGTAATCTCGTTGTCTGGGATGATGTAGTCTCCAAATGTCAGAGAGACCTAAATTCTTCATAAGCACTGATAGAGCATTAATACTACGGGGGTTGGCATCATGTGATGAGTTAACTTCTGTCTAAATATGCTTGTAGTGCTAAGTTAAAGTAACCACCAATAAGAATAGGTGAATTATTTTTATTATTAATCATAATTTGTTGGGATAGATTATGGAAGAAAATGGGTGAATCAAAGTTGGGTGCATATACAGTTACAAACATAAACGGACCTGCTGTGGTGTTTAATAGGGTTATAATCCACCTACCATCTGGGTCGCTAATGATTTTTATGGGAGGCCAATTAAGAGATTTATGTATTAAGATAGCAACCCCATGTTTTTTGGATAGAGAATATATTTTCAGCGTGTTAAAGTAAACAAAATGAACAGAACCATAGCCTAACATGTGCATTATACAAAATAATGCACATGATTTTGACCATTTGGGTGAAACAATTCTATACAAAGGGAAAAAGAACTAATTAATACTATAGAGAGCCATATAACTCTCTGACTTTGGCTCCAATGATGTCATCACATAACACATTTGGCGGCCATTTTAGGAAGCAGGTAAGACAGTTTTTTTGAAACTAGAAGACTGATTTTACAATTTTCAAATGCTCTGGAACCACATTTAGGTAAATTATGTAAGTGTAATTTTAGCATTAATGAATACAGAAACCTTTTCTTTAGTCACCTACGGAGTCAGACTTTTGAATAGTTTGTTGTCAAAATGTTGTTTAGGTATCCTTTAAGGGGGAAGAAGGGGAGTGTGCAGAAGGGGACTTGGAAAAAGCAACAATCCTGAATTAATATTTTTGTTCAGTATTCACAGAAGAGGGGGAAGGTGAGGGACCACAATGAGAGGGCTTTAAGCCTGAGGTTCAATGGGTGGAGCAACAACGTCACTTCTCCATCGAGCTTAAGACATCACTCATCCTGGACTCTCCCAGGATTCATTTTTCATTGCAGCCGAAGGCTCTGTTGGCTGTCCCATGTCTCAGCTTGCTGCGCTATTTTCGGTCTTGCTTCTGGCTGCTTCCCATTCTGGGTCCTTTTCGTTCCTCGACACGGATGTCCCGATTCCTTTCCTCTTGTTGGTGTTACCTATTCATTCCTCATCTGTGGTCGTTCACATGTGGTTCTTTGGCTCCTACCTCCCCATTTTGGCTGTCCTGGGCCACTCCTCCACTCGCTCACTCTGCAATGGGCATTTCCTTCTGTTTGCCTCCCCATCTGCTCTCCCCGGGTCTCAACTCTGTGTTTTCCCCCGAACTCATTTCTTTTCCCTGCCGCTATGAGCTACTGATGGGGCTGTTCGGGTCTCCATCTCTCTGGGCTCTCGCAGGGGAATCGGTGCATCTGCTCTGCGATTTGCTCACTGCAGCTCTGTGTACTCCCTGGTGCTTCCGGGTGTACGTCAGCCACTACTCTGCCCCCATCCATGACTTTGTTCTATCCCAAGCTGTCTCTCCGGACCCTGCCACCCCTCATTCTGCCCACTGGTTCAGTCTCCGTGCGCTCGCGGCTTTTGCCGGTTTGCCCTACCTGCAGCCCCTCGTGTCTGCTCCTTGCTGTCTCTTTTCCTTGCTCATTTGCTGTGCTGGCAGCTCCGCTCTGGAGCTGCCCTGGCTTTTTCAGTCTGCACTTGAAACTAGGTCTTGTAATCTAGAGACCCTGGGAGCCTTGTGATTTACTGCTGTGCTGTTGGGCTGCATTTGTTTTTGGTTTTTTTGCAGTTTATTCTCTACTAGTTTCCAAATTGCCTTTCGTTATGCAGGACTGACCTGTCACTCCTTAATTCATGTACCTGAGATCCCTTCTGCAGTCTATGGCTGTTGGATCCTTGCTATCTGAGAAATTTGTGAGATAAGTTACAGTAGCTTGCTATAGATTGACAGTACCAGAATCAACAGTTTGGTATAGTGGTCCGAGCTCAGCTGTGTGGCCCTGACTCGCTCTATCAGTCAGCATCTCATCATCTCCTCTGCTCATGGATTTCCCTTCCTCATCGTCTTTCGTCCTTTTATCCGTATCGGCAATCATGACTTCACTTCTCTCCCAGCCTGCACTCATTCTTTCTTTTAGGCATTCCTATCATGAATCCTATATCTCGCCTCGACCTGCTCACCCCATTCAACCCTACCATCCTGCATCCTTTCCTACCTCACTTTCCAGTACCTGCCTTCATGACGTCAACCCCTCATTTTCCTTCCTCCATTCTTGTGTTGCTTTCCTCAGCTGCTTATCTATTCCCATTGCTCTATCAGTTTACTTCTCGTCACCTCCTACCTTGCTCATCCCAGCCATCAAGGATTCACTCCAGACACGCATGCACCTATCCTGAATTCACCTGCTCTCCCTATCGTCCTTTGTCCTTTCATCAGCACCTATTCCTTTCCTTCCTCCTGTCCTCGCACTCAGCACCATGCTGACCTCATTGTTCTCCCATTTTCTTAACTCACTGAGTGTCCTTCTCCTCTGCTCCAACCCGTGCATTCCTATTTGGCATACCTATCCTCGAGTCCTCTGCCTTTTACTCCACTATCGTATATTGTTCCAGTCCATACCTCACCTCTACCTGCACCAACCTTCATGGCTTTCCTTCCTTTATCGTACCTCATCCATTTCATATCATCATCCATTTTGTACCTCACCTTCACTGTACCAGCCTTCACTGCTTTCCCTCTGTTCTATATCTCCAGGTTCATGTCTCTAGCCTTCATTCACTCATCTGTACCTCATGGTTCATCTTTTTAGATCACTTCCTTGAGCATTCCTATCATTGAATCCTATGCTTCCTCATCGAACCTGCTGCACACCCACAGTGATCATCATCATCATCATCATCACCAGTCTTCATTATCCTCAAACCACATCTGGATACATACTTCTCCCTGGAGCCGCCCTCCTGCGGTGATCATCATCTTCAGTTTTCATCACTGCCTTGGATGTTCCTTCTGCAATCTATGCCTTCTTTTGGTGTTTTTCCCCCTATCCCATCATCTTCCCTACTCATATCCTTCTTTTTAATAAATTCTTCTCTTTACCAACATGCATCCTCCAATCAAACGTCATCCTCAAATCAAATGTCTTCAGCCTGGAAGGAAAGCGACCTAGGCCTCGGATCCCCATATGTTTCCTCCTTAAAGGGGGTTTTTCCTCTCCTGCATGCCAATGGTCATAGTATTAGCTAGTTAGTGCTTTCTTAGGTTACGTAGTCAGGTTCTGCTGCTAGATGGATGAGGATGGTGACCCTCAGCTTTCCCCTCTCTCATAAGGAAGTTCACCCTTATCTTCTTAGAATTCATTCATTCATCAACCTCGCCTCTTCGATGCTCGATACCATAGGTATTCTTTTTGGGCTTCTTCCTAACCTACCTTTAGCTGACGCAATCATTCCTGCTGCACCTGTGGGGGGGGAACCCTCCTCCTCTAGGGTTCCTTGCATCATACCCCTACAGGGTGGTATATCCTATTGATAGAGAGGTGGAAAGCAAAGTAAATCAAGTTACACAAGCATCATATCATATCTCATCCGGTTGCATAAGCACAACAAATGGGAGGGCTTTAAGCCTGAGGTTCGATGGGCGAAGCAACATCACTCCCCCATCAAGCTTAAAACATCACTCATACTAGACTCTCCCAGGATTCGTTTCTTTGTTGCCCATCATCCACCCATCCTCCTCCAGTGGCTTGTCTCTCTCTCTTACCCATGGGCTTCTTTCTAACCTACCTTTAGCTGACGCAATCATTCCCACACCACCTGTAAGAGGGAACCCTCCTTTAGGGTTCCTTGCATTGTACCCCTACAGGGTGGCATATCCCATGTATAGAGAGATTGAAAGCCACAGAGTAAATCAAGTTACACAAGCATCATATCATATCTCATCCGGTTGCTTAAGCACATCTAATTAAATGACAGGAGCAATAAGGAGAGGGAGGTGGACACCAGTCCATTTATGGAGGAGAGAATTCTAAAGGACTTTGCAAAACTAAAAGTGGACAAGGCAATGGGACCAGACAGGATGCATCCTAGAATATTAAAGGAGCTTAGGGAGGTGCTGGCAGCACCACCGGCAGCCCTGATCAATAAATCGCTGGAAACTGGAGTGGTTCTAGATGACTGGAGGAGAGCACTGTAGTCCCTCTACACAAAAGTGGGAGCAGGGAGGAGGCTGGAATCTATAGACCAGTCAGCCAGACCTCAGTGGTGGGGAAAATAATGGAATCACTGCTGAAAGAAAGGACTGTGCAACATCTTGAATATAGCAGAGCATAGGATCCAAGGCAGAATGGACTGCCAGCAGGATGGTCATGTCAAACAAATCTTGCAGAATTCTTTGACTGGGTGACCAGAGAAGTGGATCGGGGGAAGCGGTGGATGTGGCCTACCTGGACTTCAGCAAGGCCATTGGCACCGTGCCACATAAGAGGCTTGTAAAAAAGCTGCGCAGCCTGGGAATGGGTCCCAAGGTAATAAACTGGGTTAAAAATTGGTTGCGAGATAGAACACAGAGGGTGGTAGTGAATGGAACTTGATCTGAGGAAAGAAGGGTGACCAGTGAGGTACCACAGGGATCAGTTCTGGGGCCAGTCCTATTTAATGCCTTAATAAGTGACATTGTGAAGGGGCTGGAAGGAAAGGTATGCCTCTTTGCATATGACACTAAGATCTGCAACATGGTAGACACTCTGGGAAGGGTGGAAAAAATGAGGAGGGACCTATGTAAACTAGAGGAATGGTCAAAAGTGTGGCAGCTAAAATTAAATGCAAAGATGTGCAAAATCATACATTTGGGGCACAGGAACCCTGGAGAGGCTTACATGATGGGAAGAGATACTGACAGCCACCAAACAGGAAAAGGATCATGGAGTAATCATATCAGATGATCTAACGGTGGCCAAACAATGGACCAAATCTGTGGGGAGAGCCAATGGGGTTCTGGGATGCATAGGGAGAGGTATCACCAGCAGAAGAAAGGAGGTGATGATGCCATTGTGCAAATCATTGGTGAGACCCCATCTGGAATACTGTGTCCAGTTCTGGAGGCCGCATTTCCATAAGGACGTAGACAGGGTAGAGGCAGTTCAGAGAAGGTCAACGAAAATGGTGCAGGGTCTGCACCAAAAGTCATATGAGGAGAGACTGGAGGATCTCAATATGTATAGCCTGTAGGAGAAAAAAGAGAGTGGGGCTATGATAGAGACCTTCAAATATCTCAAGGGCATAAATAAGGTACAGGAGGGTTGCATCTTTCAGAAAAAGAGATGTTCTAGAACAAGGGGACATGACATGAGGCTAGAAGGAGGTAGACTAAGGAATAACGTGAGGAAGTATTTCTTCACGGAAAGGGTGGTTGATGCATGGAACAGCCTCCCAGCGAAGGTGGTGGGGGCTAACTCAGTAGGGGAATTCAAAAATACATGGGATAGGCATAGGGGAACCCTAGCGATAGGAAAGAGAATAAAGCTGGAAACCAAGTAGGGTTTGTGGTTTTTGCAGCAGGTAGGGAAATGGGCAGACTGGGTGAGCCTAGCTATCCTTATCTGCCATTAATTTCTGTGTTTCTGTGTTTGTATGTATATAGTTCTGCCTCAAAGGGGGATGGGCAGGGCCTGCCGCCTCACCTGTTCCCACTCTGTTTTTGAAAAAAATTGCCTGATTTGTAAATAGACAAATAAGTCTTCTGCATAGACTTACCATTCTTTGTGCTGCTCATTAAAGTTATGGAATAGCCCCCTTCATATCCAGATAGTACAGCCCCTTTTTATGCCATCTTAGTACGCCTTGGTGCAGGAATACATTATATGTAAGATGACCTTGAAGGAATTCTAATATTTCTGACTGTAGGGGTGCCCTTGGGCCTATTTGCAAATATTGGTGTGAGATGAGCCAGACACTGCCTGTGTTTTTTGTAGTGGGGTTAGTGAACTGCGGAGAGCAGGTTAGGAGACAAGCAATCCCTAAAATGACCTCTGTCCAACTCCTCTTCTTCCAGACTGACTCAGACCACTTTTATTGTAGTATTCCCAGAGGGCAGGAATGCAAACTGTAAGGCTAAGTAATAACATTTGATAGGGGCAGGCTCTCCCCCACTGGTCTGGCCAGTAACTGCAGTATGGTCCCCTTGATCCCGGCTCATTTGCCCTTCCACAAGAGATGATGGAGCATCAAGTCCACCTGTTTAAAGAATGTACCTGGGACTTGGATGGGGAGGGCCTGAAAAAAATGTAAACACCTGGGGAGATATTTTTACAATATTAATTCTCTCCAATATAGACAATGGTAGAGCAGTTCACCTTTCATAGCCTTTTTTAGACTAGCCAGATGAGAAAGATAGTTAAGTATATACAAATGAGAGCACATTATTGATATCTGTGCACTCAGGTACTTGGTAGATGTAATAATCATGCAGACACCAACGTGGAGTGAGCTGGAAAGTTTACTGTACGAAACACACGCTTGAAACAATTGTAGAAAACGCGGGCTTCTGCCCACTAAGCAAGGGTTTATATATATATAGAGAGTCAGTGTCAGTGGCTAAGCGGGTAGCACACTCACCTCTGAGGCTGGGAGATCAGAAGGCTGTGGGTTCTATCCCCACACCAGGCACTTGGGTTAATATCCCAATACTGACACTGCAGTGCAGCATGAGGGGAGTGCTGCACTCCTGAGGTTCTGTCTTTCAGATGAGACTTTAAACCAAGGTCCCATCTACCTGTTCTGGTGGTAGTTCAAGTGGATGTTAAAGATTCCATGGCACTTCTCGAAAAGAGCAAGGGAATTTCCCCAGTGCCCTGGCCAAATTTCTCCCCATTCACTGAAAATACCACCAACTGCTTAATCTGGCTCAAGGTCAGTTGCCATTCATCTGTATCCCACTCCCTGGGTCAGGCTTGAAAATAGGCAAGAATTTGTCTGGTGTACTTACCCAGTCAACAAAACTAAATTATATATATATATATATATATATATATATATATATATATATATATATATATATATATGTATATATAATATATGTTAGCATATGTGCATTAGTAAAGCATACACAAATCGCATATGCTAATTAACTTATTTACATCTCCCTTCTCAATTGAACCCTTCCCCAAAGTAAAATATTTAAAGTTCTATGTAGTTCAAAGTTTTTGTGAGTCTATATAGTCATGATGCCAGGCAGACCTTTGGATCTCCCATCCACTGAATCCACTGGCATGGCTGATTCTCGGGCTGGAGCTGGTGCCAGTCACTTGGTCCAGACTACTCAGGGGTGGGACCAACACCACAGGCTCACTTTGTGACTGCCCTGGTTTCTCTTGTGGAGGAACCTCTATTGCAGGCACCTCAGGGATCCCATCATCCTCCATACTGTCGTCCTGCTCACTTCCCTCCTTCTCCTCTCCTCGGATGTGCGAGTTTTGTGGGCCACAGGAGCGGCTCAACTCAGGGGTTAACAAAAGGGTCTCTCCTGTTTCTGCGATACAATTTCCCATTTGCTTGGACTACATAGGAATGTAGTTCTTCAGTTTGGCATTCCACAGCTGCAAGAGTCCAGGTATTCTCAGGTGTTTGCAGGTAAACAGGCTGTTCCAGCTGTAAGGCTGGGAGTGGTCAAGCGTGCAAATTGTAATAAGATTTTAGTTTTTCTTGAGCCCTTTACGATGTAGCTCTTACCTCAACTTATGGTAGGCATTAAAGTTCTGGTTCTGCAGCCCATAAGCAGCTGTGCTGGAGATCTTAGCCCCTCCAGTGGGGTATTTCTCAATTCCAAAAGCGCTAAGTAGGGGTTTTGAGGGTCCACTTGTGCTTTTCTTAACAGTCTCTTTATTATTTGAATGACCCGTTCCATCATGCCATTACTCTGGGGGTATTTTGGCGAAGACATTACATGTTAAAACTCATACCTTCATTGAAAGTCTCTGAATTCAATACAGGCAAATTGAGGGCCATTATCTGTTACAAGTATTTCTGGAATGTCTTGCACATTGTGATTTAATATGGTTAATCACCGTTTCACTTGTTGTATTTTGTAACTTGGATATCTCAATGTATTTGGAGTCGTAATCAACCATTGCCAGATAATTTTCCCTTTCATATTCAAATACGTCAGCCCGAACCTTTTGTCAAGGTCTGTCTGGTATCTCATGTGGCTGCATTGGTTTTCTAGCTAGTGCTTTCACGAACTGATGGCAAATGGCACACTTGGCCACCATGTCACTAATCTGACTGTTCAACCCTGGCCAAAATAAAAGATCTCTGGCCCTGCTCTTGCATTTTTCAATGTCCAAGTGGCTGCTGTGTAATCTGGTTAACATTTCTGATCTCAGTGATGTGGGGGTTATCAGTCTCTCCCCCTTCGGCAAAAGTCCATTTTCTATCAAGATTTCATCTCTGAACTGCCAGTACTGCCTTATCTCAGGGTGCACTGTTGTTTTCTCCTGGGGCCACCCATTCAAAACAGTGTCTCTCAACTTGACCAGTGCTGAATCATTATCCATCTCTCGCTGAAACAATTTCAGTTTTTCATCACTGATTGGCTTATAGTCCACTGTCTGAACCTCATATTTGTCTAATTCAGTTTCTGGCACAGAATTTTCTCCCACAGCCCTACTCAGGGCATCTGCTATGTGAAGTTCTTTACCTGCTTGGTACTGTACTTGCAAATCATACCTTTGCAGTTTTAGCATCATGTGTTGAAATCTTTGGGGGGCTGTGGCCAGTATTTTTTTGAAAAGCTTTCTAGTGGTTTGTGGTCCAATTCAACATGTACCCAGGGTCTGCCATAAATATATAGGTGGAACTTTGAACAGCCAAACACAATAGCTAGCGTTTCCTTCTCAATTTGTGCATAATTTCTCTCAGCTTTATTAAGTGATCTGGAAGCAAATGCAACAGGCCTGCCTTCCTGCAACAGACACCCAGCCCTTCAGAGGATGCATCAGGTAAGCATTAATCCCCAACAGAGGAGGGCTCTACCGGTGGATTAATGCCTGGGTGTTGGGGGGGGGAGGCTGAAGGCTGAGTGCTTCCAACCACCCACCGTGAATTAATCCACCAGTAGAGCCCGACGCTGGAGGGGATTAATGCACTTGTAACATGGGTGCAAATGTGGCATATTCTGAATATCTTACAGCTCTCTGCTTCTTATACTGAAATACATGGAGTGCCTCGTACAATAATTCATCACAAGTACTTTCCTTGTAACGACAACATTTATTACAATACTGCTGATTGGTGTCTTATGAACACAACATCATTCTTTCTTACTGTGTACTGAATTGCTACAGTTAGTTGCGGTTTCATTGATATTGAAACGGCCACATCTTCATAAACTTAGTTACTCTGCTACGCCTTGCCCGTTTTTGGTGTGGCTTCCCATGTGCCCGCGGGTCATTTGCATAATTCCTCTCATTCTCTGCTGCACACATGGCTGCCTACTGGTCGCTCCTCTGCTGCCACTCACTTTCAACCTCGCTACTGTGTTTTCTTTCCTCTTCTGTCGCATGATAGGCAACTGTTTGAGGACCATTGCTAGTGAAATGGTGCAGGTGGAAGGCATTCTTTACGATACGGTGATCCACACGCTATGGTATGTGTTGTGCAATTCCTGCTACTCTTGTCACACGTACACTGCCAAATGGATACATAGCTCAGTGATCGCGCTGTTTTATACATTACTGCAGCGCTAACTATAGACCTTGTCTATGTCTTCTACTGGTGCTTTGCAACCTCGCGTTTTGCGCTTCTGCTGTGGTCAGTGACGGAACTGCTGCAGCGGACTCTATCTAGGAGATGATCTTCGCCAGTTAGCTCTTCACATTGTGGTCACTTCTGGTAGCGCAGGAGCGGGCTCTATTGGTGGATTAATCACTGCTCGTTTTTCATCACCTAATACGTTTAGACCAATGTCATCTCTCCATTTGACTCCTATCTTTCAGCCCATGTTACAACAGATAATTCAACAGGTTTCCTTAGATCATAGTAGGCCAGCACCAGGAGGTTAATAACAACTATTTTCAGTTCTTGAAAGGCCTGCTGGTGGCGCTCCTCCCTGTGCCATGCTGTTTCTTTCTCTAGTAACTCTCTCAACAGCTTATTTACAGTTGATAGGTTTGGAATAAATTTTGCCAGGTAGTTTACCATGCCCATAAATCTCTGCAAAGCAGTCTTATTCTGGGGAACAGGCATCTGAATACTTGCTTTAATTTTCTTAGTCTGCCAACAACCCATTGTTACTTGTGTACGATATATTGGACCTCTGACATTTTGATTTTGGATTTCTTTAGATTTAGAGACAAATGCTTACCTCTGGCCCTTTGTAGAACATGCCATAACCTCTCTTTGTGCTCTTGTACATTAGCTCCCCATATTAGGATGTCATCCATAATGACCTCTGTGCCCTCGAGCCCTTCAAAAATGTGTGAAATTTTCTTTTGGAAGACTTCTGGTGCTGAGCAAATCCCAAAGGGTAGACACCTGAACTTGTGCCTCCCAAAAGGTGTATTAAAAGTCACTCGATCAGAGCTGGGCCCATCCAGTTTAATCTGCCAGAAGGCATGCCCAGGATCTAACACTGTGAATACTTTGGCCCCTGCTAGCTTGGCTGCAACTTCTTCAACTGTTTTCATTGGGTGATGTTCCCTTTTAATGGCTCTATTAAGATCTCTGGGATCTATACAGATTCGTACTTTGTTTTTTCTACATCCACCATCAAGTTGACCCAGCTTGTTGGTTTCTCCACCCTCTCAGTAACCCCCAATCTTTCCATGTTCTCTAGCTCAGTTTTCACTTTATCTTGTAATGCAAAAGGTATTTTTCTAGGGGGTGGATCACAGGGCTGACTGTTTTAATTTTAATGTGGTATTCACCTTCTAAGCATCCCAATTCCTCAAATACATCAGCAAATTCCGGCAGTATTCCTTCTGTGTTTTCCCCTGCACTTCCAATTGCAGCATCTACTGAAAATAGTTTATTTATAAGATTCCTTTCCAAGCAAGTAGACATACTCAACACTGGGGTCACGTTTGCATTAACCACTTGAAATGGCAACAGGTAATAATTTTGCTTAGAACAAGTTAGTAACATCACTTTACCTTTTCATCCAGTTTATGCTCAGAATAGCAAACTAATCTAGCTGATGACCTTTGAATAGCTTCTCCAGACATTGTCTTGTACATCAGAAAAGGCATCACATTACGCTGTGCTCCTGTGTCTAATTTGAACGTCACCATTTTCCAATTTATACTCAGATTTACTTTCCAATCAGTCTCTGGCTTATAGGTAGTCACAGTTTCAATGCTGAAAGTACTTTCATTCTCCTGAGCATCTTCTCTAACAACATGGATCTCATTGCGTTTGCCCACACAACATACCTCAGCAAAGTGATTCTTCCTGTGGCACAATCTACAAAACTGTCCATATGCTGAGCATTTATTTATTTCATGCTCACGACCACACTTTTCACATTTGACTTTATTCGCTCGAGATGCATAACTCCCCTTGCTCACATTGGCACTTGCTTTGACTCTTCTTGGACAGCTGCTACTTGCACTGCACTTCATTCTGAGCATTCCCACTTAAGCGTTTTATCTGCATTTCACTCAGTTCAACGGCCCTGCACATATCAATGGCTTCATCTAATGTTAAGCCTGCTTTTCTTAACAGTCTGCATCTCACATGCTCGCACTGTGTACCACATACAATTCTATCTCTGATCAATGGTTCAGTTAAATCTCCAAATTCACAAGATTTAGCCTTTAGCCTCAGTTCAGTTATATATGAATCAATGGACTTACCCAGATTCTGGTTCCTCTTATTGAACAAATATCTTTCATAAGTCACATTCTTTCTTGGGTTACAATACCTCTCAAATTGTCCCATAATTTTTTTCAGCTGCCCATTCTCTGCCTTGTTTTCCCAAATGAAAGTTTTGAATATCTCTAATGCATCAGGGCCTGCCATGTGCAAGAAGGTCATCACCTGGATTTTCTGGGAATTTTCAGCAAGTCCTCTGGCAAATGAGAAAATTTCAAATTGCTGCTTAAATCTTCTCCGATTTTCAGATGCATTTCCATTTAAATTGAGAGTGGTGGGAAGCTGCAGGCGGTCCATTTTGACACCATGTAATAATCACGCAGACACCAACGTGGAGTGAGCTGGTAAGTTTCTTGTATGAAACACACACTTGAAACAACTGCAGAAAATGCGGGGCTTCTGCCTGCCAAGCAACAGTTTATATATATATATATAGGTTAGTGCATGCACATTAGTAAAGCATACGCAAATCATGTATGCTAATTAACTTCCTTTACAGTAAACACCACCACCTGTAATCCCATTGGGTTGGCCACAACAAGGTCCCTGTCTTGCTGATCTATAAGTAGAATTTCACTTTTTGTTCAAATGACACTGTGACAAGAAAGCCCTCATATTCCTCTAATAAGGCCTGGACCTCAGGAAGACTGTGCAGAGGATCCTGCATGTACATGAGGAGATCTTCAGCAAACAAGGCAACTTTGTGGGTCCCTTCCCAGCCATGGCCTCTTATACCCTTGTGGTCCCTTATGACTGCAGCCAGGAGCTCAGGGCTAACATTCATAGTAAGAGGCACAAAGAGCAACCCTGTTGGGTGCCTCTAGTAAAACCAACAGGGGGAATGAGTCCTCCATTGACCCTAACTTGCACATTAGGAGACTGACACGGGACCTGGGTCCATGCAATCAATGGGTCCCCTACTCTAAACTTCCTTAGTGCCTCAAACATGTACCCCCATTCCAAACTGTCAAATGGTTTTGCCACGTCCAAGGCAAGGACCACTGCCCAATGTCTCACCCCTCTTTTTACCCAACCATGGATGATATTGAGAGCAAGTCTGATGTTATGGTTCCCCAATCAGCCTTTAACAAACCCAGCTTGGTCAGGATGTATGCATTCCAGTAAGACTCTCTCTACATCCTGGAGGAAATTATTTTTGCTGCTACTTTGTAGTTTGATATGAGTTTGGAGACTGATCCTTAGGATGAGAACTGGATCTGGTCCTTTTCTGGCTTCGGAAGTACAGTAATTATTGTGATTCATATTGAGGGGAGCATGATACCTTTTTCAAAACTTTCTTACAGCATGTCATGCAGAACAGCCGTGATTTGAACATCAAAAGCCTTCAGTAAATCAATGAGTAGACCATCTAGTCCAGGGGCTTTGCCCTCTTGAAGGCTGCAAATCTCAGATTCGACCTCATGATGCATCAATGGAGCTTTCAACAGGGAATACCTTGGCAGGTGGTATAGCTGTAATGGGGGCCTTCTGGAAAAAGGCTTGATATTGTTTTTCTGAGGGTGACACTTGGTTTGTGTATAGCGATTTAGAAAAGAGCTGAAGGCCTTCCTGATGGAGGGCCATCAGATGCCACGCCCTTTCCCTCATGCTGGGTCTGAGATATTGTTTTTACCCATGATAGCTTTTTAGTTCCAGGACAGGCACATTCCCCTGTCCCCATCAAAATACTGTCCTGCCCTAGAAAATCAGATTGACCTCTTAATTTCTGCACTGCTGCATGCATTGTATTTCCACTTCAGCTTTTGTGTGGTGTAGTACAGAGATGGGGTGGACCTTACCATTTGCACTTTCTCACAGGCCACATTTAATGCCTCCCATCTTGCAATGTGAGAGGTGTCCTCTTTTTTATCATGTGATGAGTAATCCCCAAAAGCCTCAATCAAAAAGACTCTGTAAGCCTGATTTTTAAGGAGGGTGGGGTCCAGCCTCCAGGATTTGACAGGAGGGATAACGGGTATCACTGGTCAGGGAGAAATTCAAGGAGGCATGATCAGATATCAATAATGGGGCAAACACTGTTTCTTCCATTTAGGAGAGCAGGGATGAAGTCACCAGCATCCTATCAATAGGTGTATGTGACTGATGGGCATGGAAATAAAAACAGTATTCCATGCTAGTAGGATCAAGGTGCCTCCATGCATCGGTGAAGCTATGAGACAGCAAGGTTGTGTAAGGCTCTGGCATTACGTGACTGTGATACTGGAGTGTAGTTAGAGCAGCTAAGAATGGTGTCCAAGAAACAGCTGTAGTCCCCTCCCAGGACCCAGGGCCCATGAGATTGTGACATCTGCAGCATTAGGTTTTGAAAAAAATTACAGTCCTGAATGCTGACCCTGTACAGGGATCCCACTGCAAGGGTTTCTCCAATATGTAGCTGGACCTTTCCAATGTATACCTCCCTCCATATATCCTGGTGTGGAGTACCCTTCCTGGGAAATGTGGCCACAGCCACATTGCCGGGCCCTGACTTTTCCCTCCAGCATGTGCTTGTGTGATCCTGTTCTCCTCAAGACATATGCATCTCTTGCATTAGAAGAATATTTGTTTTTTAACGTTCTTACTCTCCATAGAATCAACTGTTTTACCACATGTTTGAGGACACTGATATTCCAGGTGGTCACTTATAATTTATTCATCATTGTGTCTACATGGGTAAGAATTTTTGTTGCCCTGATCCCAGTGCTGGAAACCAAGGCATAGCTTGCACTGGTATTCTAAAATGAAATACAGTAGCTGTGGGTACAAGATTCAATGTTAGCATTTTTCTGTATGACAGTTACCCTAACTGAACAATCCCTAATCCCCATACCCTCCCTTCTGCTATCCACAGCTTCCCCAACCTATCCCCAGTAACCAGGGTTCTCACCAACCAGGTGAGAAATAAGATTAGAACCCTCCCTAATGATCAGATTCAAACATCCCTGGGCTTGAACATTGGACCACAGTTCCATGAGTACTATGAACAGGACACCTATAACCATAACAAAACATGAGTGTCTTTCCTTGTTCCCCCAGTTACACTATCCTTCATCCCTACTAGAACTTGTTCTATAAACCCCCCAGGTACCCAACTTCCTGTCGAGCTTCCCCCTGCAAACTGTAAGTAAACATAATGCTATGAACATTAATTTGAAATTATAAAAATGCCAACATCAGTTAGGAGTTAAAGTGGTAAGTGGAAGTTTACTTCAAAGCCCCCATGTCATCCTATACATGATACACCATCTTGATGAATGGCTTTAAACCTCTTTGAGCCACAACTATATGGTTCACCTCTGTCGGAGCTATGTTTAAGGAAGTGTAGAAGAAAGTAGTGGCATTTCTAGGCATGTGATCAGCCAGTGCAACTGTCTGCTCGCACATTCATGAGGGTGTGCGGTTGTACTATATACATCTACAGTATATATCGCGATTGCATCTCTGTGGGTGGGACAAAGAATGTATACTTTATTGATACAAGATAAACTAGCTAAACAGTCTTGAGCCAGTCAACAGCCTTCAGATCTGCAGTATTGTATTGCAGTATACAGAGTGAGGGAGGGTCTGCTGGCATTGAAAGTGGACAGATCACCAGGCCTGGACAGAGTACATCCAAGGGTACTAAAGGAACTTGCTGAGGAGCTGGCAGGGCCGCTAGCACACCTAATTAATAGTTTGCTAGAACCAAGCGTGGTACCACAGGACTGGAGAACAGCACATGAAGTGCCCCTTCACAGAAGCGGACCCAAGGATGATGCGGGGAATTACAGACCAGTCAGTCTGACCTCCATTGTGGCCAAGCTGATGGAGACCATACTAAAGGAAAGGTTGGTGGAATATCTAGAGGAATATGGTCTCCAGGATGAGAGGCAGCATGGGTTCTTGGGGGAAGATCATGTCAAACAAATCTGATTGACTTCTTTGACTGTGTCACTAAGACAATAAACAGGGGCCAAGCAGTAGACATCCTCTATCTTGATTTCAGCAAGGCCTTTGACTCTGTGCCCCACAAAAGGTTGATCAGGAAGTTGTAGATCTTGGAGTTGGGGAAAAGATGGTCAGATGGGTGGAAAACTGGCTGAGGGACAGAACCCAGAGGGTGGTGGTGGGGGGAGAGTTATCTGGCACCAGAAAAGTAACCAGTGGGGTCCCACAGGGCTCTGTGATGGGGCCGGTGTTGTTCAATGTCTTCATCAATGACATTGGGGATGGCATTAAAGGCAAAATGTGCCTATTCACAGATGACACCAAGCTCTGTGGGAGAGTGGACACAGCTGAAGGGATAAGGGACCTACAGGAAGATCTGGAAAAGCTGGGCAGGTGGTCCAGGATCTGGCAACTTGGCTTCAATGCCAAGAAATGCAAAGTTATGCATATTGGAGCCAAGAATCCTGGGACAGAGTATTACCTAGGTGGAGTCCGAGTATCTGCATCAGAGGAGGAGAAGAAGGACCTGGGAGTGATGATCACTAGTGACCTGAAGCACTCCACGCAGTGCAAGAAAGCAGCAGCAAAGGCAAACAAGATGCTGGGATGCATAGCTAGGGGGATCAGTAGTAGGAGAGAGGAGGTTATACTGCCCTTGTACAGGTCACTGGTAAGGCCGCATCTAGAGTATGGAGTGCAGTACTGGTGCCCACACTTCAAAAAGGACATTAACCTGCTGGAGAAGGTACTGAGGAGGGCTACAAAGATGATAGCCGGTCAGCAGGGCAAGGCATATGAGGAGAGTTTGAGGGCACTGAACATGTACTCCCTGGAAGACAGGAGAGAGAGAAGTGACATGATTGGGACATTCAAGTACTTGAAAGGGATAAATAAAGTTGATAAGAAGAGTCTCTATAAGCTGAGTGGCAACCATATCACAAGGTGGGCACAGTCTTAAGCTGGAAGGTGGAAGGTTTAGGAGGGAGGTCAGGAAGCACTTCTTCACAGAGAGGGTGGTGGACACTTGGAATGCGCTGCCAGAAAAGGTCATCTCATTGAATATGGTGGGCAGCTTTAATAGAGGCTGGGATAGGCATAGGGGAAGGTAAGAATCATGGGTAGGGAGGATGGGAGGAGTGGGGAGGGAAGGAAAGGACATTAGCTCAAGCTGTGGACCCTGCAATATGAGCAGACTTGATAGACCAAGTGGCCTTCTTCTGCTGGCTTCTTTGTATGTTCGTATGTTTGGAGAGACCTCCAGGGAGTCCAGCACAGAAAGAGCAGCCATCCAGCATGTGTGTAGCATCCTCCACTGCACCACATTTGCACAAAAGACGTTTACTGATGCCTCAGGCATGGTCGATCTTGGCACAGTGGACCACTCCACATCTAAACTTGTGAAGCTTGCACCAGAGGCAGCGAGGAAGCCCAAAGCCAGGTAGTCACTCATCTGGTCTGTTTATAATATGGGAGTTTCTTGTAGTGGCAGATGCTTTTTTCCATTCGATCTGCCATAGTGAGCTGGTGATGTTCTGAACTGGATGGAAAGAGTGCAGCATAGTCTAGACAGGTTTTAGCTTCACAGTCAATGTTGCAGCGCATCCCATATGTCCCTGAAAATTGTCAGGTGTGGCATCTGCTGGATCTCGGTGATAAGTTTATTGGTTGCATTTTGGCACCAGATATGCGGTGGAGGGATGTTGGCTAGGACTGGTAAACAAGTTAGTTTTGTTGGCCTCAGGGTGCCTGTAATAATCCTCATGGTCTGATGCAACTCCATATCCACTAGTTTTGTGTAGGCAGAATTTAACCAAACTGATGAGGCACAGTATTCGCCAGCTGAGTAGCAGAGAGAAAGCACCGAACTACGCAAAGTTTCTGCATTTGCTCCCCAGATTGACTCCAGCAATTTATTAAGGAGACAGCTTCTGCTGTTGAGCTTCTGGGCTACTTTAATGAGATGGTTTTTGTAACTAAGTGTGCAGTCAAGGGTAACTCCAAGGTATGTTGGCTTTAGGTCATGTGTTAACCTCTGACTGTTCAGAAAGATGTTACGCTCATATCTGTTCTGAACATGATGTAGCCGGAAGCAAGATGACAGTCTTTGATCTGCTTGGCTTCAGTCTCCATTTCTTGCAGTAGTCACCTATGGCAGTCATGTCACTGTTCAAGTTTTGATCAGCTCTTTGGAAGTCCTGATCTCGTGAGGCAGAACAGATATCATGAGCATACATGAACCTCCTGGACACTGTGTTCGGTAGGTCATTGATGAATATGTTAAATAAAGTTGGTGCCACCACCTAGCCTTGAGCCGGTTGTACTTAACACACTGACTTTGATGGACACATTTGAGCAGCCTTGCTCACTGAGCTCTGTGAGGTTATCCAGTACAGCAGACCTATGGATCAATTACCCTCTACAGTTAAAAGCAAGTACAGTTACAGAGTCAGTGAAAAACTGGTCAGCTTAAGTGTTCAGCAGCAGAGTTAGACAGTTAAGCAATAAGGCACGACAGAGTGTAGTATATCATGGGATATCATCACGCCTCGGGTGGTTGGGCACGAGGTCGCAGGCCGAGTGCATCCAATGACCGAGAAGTGATGATATCCCATGATATACCACACTCTGGAGTGACTTACTGCTATTATGAACTGATTTACAAGGGTTATGAGTCAAAAATAATAATAAAAAAACATTTTAACATTTTTAAATGCTTTTCTTTTGGGTGGTAGAGTAGTACATTTTCATAAAGTAGTTCCTGCAGGGCTCTCTGGGCAGCTGTTGTAATTGGAGTTTGTGTAGAGGAGGTCTGGAGTTTGTCTCCAGTAGGTGGTGCTGCTAGTTGTTGCTCCTCATGTACATGCTGCAGTGCTCTTTCTTGTCTACTGTAGATCATCCTCCCCCTCCACCTCATTGCCCTGTCAGAGTTTATCCGTACATTGCTCCATTGATTTTAGATTTAAATTTGTATTTAGCAAGTCACCACTCGCTATCCTGAGTCTCATGGGGCTGAGTGAAAAGTACTGGCCAAGCCGCGCTTTATACAGGTAACACTGGACTGAAGGGGGCAGCCGTTGTACTGTGACTTAAACGGGGGAACGTGGTATCTGCTACAAGTAGCGGGCGGCTTCATGATGCGTTAGTTGTACTGCGTGTTAAACGGGAAAGTGGTATCTGGCACAAGCAGTGAGAGGAGCGGGCAGATCAATGATGTGAGGTTAGTGTGGGGGTCGGCAGCTGTTGTTTTGTGTGACCGACTGTTTTTTTTTTTGTTTCAGCAAATTTTCCCACGAGCAGAGGTTGTTTTGTTGGGGGGGGCCGGGCATGCACATGCTGCCATTGTCACATTAGGCTGTGACTTGCGTATTAAGTTAAGTGCTGTGTTGCTGTTGGAGGAATTTTTCAAAAGTGAGAAGTGAGAAGGTTGGTAACCGGAGGCTTTTTGAAGCCGTGATGATGTAACCCGATATCATCACGGCTTCAAAGACCTCTCAGCCAATCGGATTTGTCTATTTACGATCGCCAGTTCATAATTAAGCAATAAGGCATGAGGGGTGGTATACCGCGGACATCACTGCAAGTGTGGGCACGAGGCCGCAGGCTGAGTGCGTCCAACGACCCAAGAAGTGACGATATCCCATGATATACCACACCCTGGAGTGACTTATTGCTATTATGAACTGAGTTTGAATTTTCATAAATAAAAAAAATAAAGCAAACAGGTTTTTAAATGTTTTATGAACAAGTTTTTGGGTGATGTAGGAGTACATTTTGAAAAAATAGTTCTCAGACAGAACAGAGCAAGGAGACTGGTGGCGCTGGAACTTTTTTCAAGCCGTGATGATGTAGCCCGATATCATCATGGCTTCAAAGCGCTCTCTGCCAATCAAATTCCTCTATTTATGCTCCTCAGTTCATAATAACAGATATTAGTCTCTGCCACATTGCTGGGATTGTCCACCATGTGACAACTGTGTAGTCTCCAGTTTCTTGCCACTACCTTGTCGTTCCTGTGTCCCTGAAAGCAATCATTTTTCTGCAGTTTGGTCATCAAAAAAACAAAGCAAATGATCACTGATGAGAGTTGTGCAGTTTTACATTCTAAGCTGCCATTTCTTGTCTTCATGTAGCTTGTTGAAAGGGCTGTGATAGAGACTTTACCATCATTGTCTTCTTGTCTACCATCCCATCCCCCACCCCTGGAAGTCCAGCTTGACTCCCTATGCTGCTCTTTACAGTGACTGTATGCACCATGCTGTTCATGTTAATTTGGCTGAAGGACCTTACAGCATACTAATGTGGCCCGGACTGTTAAATAGTTTAACATATACAGTGCAGGTCATTCTTACGCTAAGAAGGATTTGCCTCCACTCAAAAATTAATAACATTTAAGTTTAAAAAAAAAGAAAGGATTCACTGGCCCATGGCAGGTCCCTAACTTGCATGAACTGGGGTGTTAGTGATGAATATTAGCTGTGAGCTTGTAGAAGGAGCTTTTATCCAACATCCCAGGGATATTTACAGGGAAAGAGCCGAACAGATAAATAATAACCAAATGCTTGGACTGCTTTTACTGTGAGGTAGCTGGTTTATTCAAACACTACCATGCACACTAGAGAGAGATCACAGAGCTGAGAGTTCCCCAGTGCTTTGCCTCCATTACTTGAGGCTTCGTCAGAGGGCAGGACAATAGTCATGGTTGGTCCATTTTAAACTAAAAATAACTGATGTTAGATGTATCAGAGAGGATAAGTGCGCACTTAAGCTCTATAATCACATGATATTACCACCATGGAAAAATACAGCCCTAAATAACTAGTGCTACATTCATATTAGTATAGGCATAAGTGTTTATATGCAAGGGTAGTGTATACCATGGGGTATGGGGGGGGAAGGAAATGGTGCAAGAAACAGACCCATTTGTTTCATTTCATTTCATTTAGATGGAAGGACCAAATATGACCGGTGCCCATTCTCTATCAGACAAGACATACAGTAGAAGAAACTGGTGTGTCCCAAAGGATTAATAAAACAGTTATACCAAAGAAAGTGTGATATTCAAAAAAACAGCAACAATTAATAAACTAGAAAACTCCATCTAATCAGGAAATTCTATGGGACAAAGATTATTTCATGAAACATTAAAAAAAAAGAGCTCTTGCAGGAAGGCACATGACCAAATACCTTTCTGATTATATAAACACATATTCAAGGAATTCTTGTATAAGGGAAACAGAGATTGCTAAAGCTATTTTTTATGCAGGCAACAGTAAACCTTATAAAAGAAAAACATAAAAGAAATATATTAGTAGTACTGATCAATCGTTACATTATCCAATAAACCATAATCAACTGGTATAAATCAAGTCAGTGACTGCAGGCCCATTACAGGATACAGATCCACCACAGGATTTGGAAAAGTAGTAAATTATTGAGTGTACCTTAGAGTCTGTGAAATAGTGTATGGCACTCAAAGTCAAGACATCAGTCTCACATCAATGATGGGGAAGTAAATGGAGACACTACTGAAAGAGAGGCTCATGGAGCACTGGGAGGCAAAAGGGTTGCAGGACCACTGGAAGAATGGTTTCACAGGAGGGAGGTCATATCAAACTAATCTCATAGTTTCCCTTCTCTAGGATACAATGGAGGTGGTTCAAGGGACAGTAGTGGTTTGGCCTATCCGGACTTCAGTAAGGCTTTCGACACTGTGCTGCACAGGAGGCTAGTTAAGACATCAAGCAGCCTGGGGATGGAGACATGACAAGCTGGGTATCAAACTGGTTAAGAGATTGGAGGCAAATGGTGGTAGTAAATGGTAGCCACTCTGGTAATAGGAGAGTGACTAGTGGGGTGCCACAGGGTTCAGTGCTGGGACTGGTCCTCTTCAATGTCTTCATAAGCGACATCGCGTAGGAACTTGAGGGTAAGGTGTGTCTCTTTGCAGATGATACAAAAATCTGCAAGAGGGTTGACAGGAAGGGGTGGAGAGAATCTGAAGGGGTCTAAGAAAACTAGTGGAATAATATAAAGGGTAGCAGCAGGGTTTTAATGCCAAAAAGTGCAAGACTATGCACTTAGGGCTGTGGAACCTAGGGGCTGTGTATAAGATTGAGGGAGTGGAGCTTACACTCACCAAGCAAGAAAGACACTTAGGGGTCATCATATCTAATTACCTCAAGGTAGCTGGATAGTGTGACAAAGCAGGGGGAAAGACTAGCAGGATGTTGGGGTGCAATGGAAGAGGGCTTTCTAGCAGGAGGACGAAGCTGGTACTGCTATTGTATCGCTCACTGATGAGACTCCACCTGAAGTACTCTGCCCAGTTCTGGAGGGTGCACCTCCACAAGGACATTGAAAGGATGGAGACAGTACAGAGGAGGGCAAACAAAATGGTGACAAGGTTGCACAAGAAGTCATACAAGGAAAAGCTGCAGGAACTGACCATGTACTCCTGGAAGAGAAGAGAGTGAAAGAGGACATGATTGAAACCTGCAAATACCTCACAGGCATGAACAAGGTGCAAGTGGAGGGTCTATTTCAGAGAAAGGAAGGCACAAGAACAAGGGGGAAGGGGGAATGCAATGAAGCTAAAAGATGGAAAGTTTAGGAGAGATGTGTATCAATACTTCTTCACAGAAAGGGTGGTGGATGACTGGAACTGCCTGCCAGAGATGGTAATGGGGGCAAAGACTCTGTAGGGAGCTTCAAGCATGGGATAGGCACAGGTGCATATTAGGTAGAGGAATGGGGAAGGGAGTAACACCTACGACCCAGGGTGACAGAATAGGCAGGGACAAGGGGCAGACTGGATAGGACTAAAGGTTCTTCTCTGCCAACAGAATCTATGTTTCTGTATAATGTTTATTTCAAACATAGCACAACATTCATATTATGATATCAGTAGGGGTGGCTATCAGACTGTAGCAGTGACCAAAATCAGTGGTCAGGGCCCAGAATGCTGCCCCCTCTCCAATCAACTTGTAAGCTGTGGCTCACCTGGTGTGTGCCCGCCTACACCCATGCTTTGCAATACTTTGTGAAAAACACATGATTAATCTAAATTCTTTTCTAGTTCCTGTTGAAATATTTTGTGGTAAACACACATGCTGCAGGATTTATCCTTTAAAAGAGATCTTTATGATATAGGTAAACACCATTTGCATTTTGCATAGTTTGTGAAAAATGTCCCATTTTATTAAGGGTGAGGACATGCGTGAGTGGATGACTCAAACCCAGAGAACCTTCTTGAGAGGCAGTCCTAAATACTTTAGCTTTGCATCAGTCAGCAGGTCCGTGTTTCCTCAAGTTACTGTAGGTGTGGCGCTGCTAAAGCTACATGCCTTTCCTGGTCACAAGCATAACTTACAGGGGTGGGGACCTGTGAGTGTGTGTTTGGGAGTGTAGTCTGTGAACCTGCATAGCTGCTGTATTTCACACAGTGCATGTGCCTTGCATGTTTTCTTATTTGTTTAGATTTTATTTACCAGTATTACCCATGGGACAATGCCCAATCTACATGAATCACCCAGGAATCTCTCTCTAACAGAGCAGCATTTGATAATCATGAAAAAACAAAATCCCTGCACGTTTCTAATGGCAGCAGTGCATTCCTGAAAGCCTTAAAGTAGGTTCTTCATCAAAGTAATTTCATCAAAAAAGCAGCAATACTACCATGGAGGCACAACCAGAATGCAGGAGTGTTTGAAAATGTCAGATGCATATGCTGAATGGTTAGTGTTGTGATGGGGAAACGTTTGTCACGCTGGTGACCAGGATTCGTGGCCTGAATCTGGGTTATCACCACTGCAGGACGGCAAAGACTGGTAAAGCATCCGTGATAATAATTCCAGCCTTCAGTTTTTTTTAATGTTACCATTTGTATTATACAGGCTGTAAATTGATTGGATGTTTAAGTCATGTTTATTAAGTGGATGGCACTATATAGTGTGACATCAGCTCTCCTAAACTAGTCACGCCCCCAGACGAAGGGTTCACACCCGAAGAACCAGGGCTAGCAGTGCCAGAGGGCACGCCTCTCAGGAGCTTGGACTTTATTTTGCAATCAAGAATTTATTTGTTTTGATTCACAATTTGCTGACTACTGTCATCTTTGAGTGCAGTAATTTGGATATTTGTTGTCATTTTGGGCTAGCTGCCCTTTACCTGTACTACCCCAGTTCCCGTAATTCATGAATCGTCCTTTGGAGTTTCAGCAGGAGGGAGAACCAGAGTAGCCTTGCATCAAGGGACAGAACATCCACCAAACCATCAGGCACCAGGGAGTAGTGGTAGGCCTACTCTCAAGGGGGGGGGGGTCACAGGGGGTTCTTGAAATTTGCTCCCCTAAAGAGAACACAAAGAAGAGAGCAATGTGAGAGTACACCTCCATCAGACACTCTCTAAGGAGAAATGGGTACCACAGTATGTAAGTAACCCCTTGGTAAATGATAAAACGGTAAATGGTATTGGTGTGCACAAGGATAAGCAGCTTGGTAAGAGTCACTATCCGTAAGCCCCACATCGCTTGTGCCAGATGAAGGAGACTTACTTAATGGGGGCACTACAACCTACAGTACCAGTGTGATGCCACAGAGAGGCATACATAGCTAGACCCACTATGTTCACAGTTTAGTAACTGCACCATAATCTGGTTGCTGGCATAACTAAAATGCCACTAACTGGCACTAATCCTAAGTGTGGGCATGTAATGTCGCCAGGGATAGCGTCTCGCCCTGCCTTGACGGAGTTCCTCTACATGCCCATCTTCTAGGAAGAGCATCCACGGGACCCCACACTGGGAGATAGGCCTTTGAAATAATGGACTATCTATGCAGCAGTGTGCCTTCTGATCGGAGGGCAGTGGTAAAGTGTAACACCCAAACATGAGTTTTAGAGGGGTGACTTGTGAGAGCAATGCTCTTCAAAGCTGTGTACTACAAAAAAGAGGAGCCCTCACAGAAACAATGAGAAGCAGCTATGTTGCAAGTAAAACCATTTATTAAAGCATCACTCACAGCAATAAAAAACAAGCCCTTCATTTTTGCTGCTGTGAGCAATACTCTAATAAGCTCTTTTATTTGCAACATAGTTGCTTCTCATTGCTTCTGTGAGTGCCTGTGGTTTTTGTGGTTCACTGCAAGGTGTCAGTGCATGCGGAAACCACTCTCCAAGGTCACCACCAGTCACAGTACAGAGCTAATAAATGTGCGTCTGCTTGATCCCAGCTGCAGGTATGGACCTTGGTTTTATGAGTACAAGTCTCCTCATAATGATGCCCCTGTGTGTGTTTGTTGTTCCTTGTCCCCAGCTGCCCAGACCCGTGGTGGCACAATGAGTTAGAGGTACTGGTTTCTTGCTGTAAGCACTGGAACAACCTCCCTGACAAGAAATGCCACCATATAACCCTAGACACATGGAGGGACAGGGGGAGCCTACACATATGTTAATTTTGTTGGTAAACTTATTGTTGTGTGGGGATTTTAAGCCCCTGTATATATTGCATATGCAATATGACATGGGTCAGAGTGAGACAGTAAAAATACTACAAGTGAGATCAGAAGGGTCAAGTATAGTGAGTGAAGGTATGTCTACAGTACTGTCTCAGTCTCGCCCATGTCATATTTGATTTGCACAACTGTGGCCGAATTTTCAAAGGTCTCCATTTTTTGAGCACATGTAGAAAACATTGTAAGTCCACAAAGTTTTTCCGCATGTACTCTATTTTCCACTGCAGAGCTGTTTGCTACCAGCCCTGTGATTTAACGGCAGCTTGTGGCCATTTCTTGATGCAGCTGTGCCAAAATGCTATGCCTTGCAGTACCAGGCATAGCATCTCCTGCAAGACAGGAGAGTGTTCTGGGGGTGCTGACAACTACCACATATGTACGTCACCACAGCCAGGTAGGGACCCCTGCTTCTCACAAATGGTTAACTGGTGTGGATCACACAGAGTGCCATTGGGAAAAGGAGGAAAGCCCAATTTGGGCTAATTGAAGTCCACACCACTGCATGGTTGCCAATGCAGAAAATCTGAAATACCATCTGTGCATAGATCTTTTTTCCACACCAGCATCTGTGGAATGGGATTTAATCCCATAAGCATTTGGAAATCCAGCCCTTGGTTTTTAGTTTAGGTGGTTTTGTGATAGAAATGATAAAAAGTTATACAAGGAAAAAAGGCACAAAATATAAGCTGTGCCACTTCAAGCTTCTAACTCTAGTCTCATCCATGTCAGTTTAATTTGCACAACAGGAACTGGATATTCAAAAAAGCGCAAAAGTGGGGTGCAAACATTTGCAGTGCACTAGTGCCTGCACCCAACCAGGTGGTTGTTATATTCAGTAAGATAGCAGATCAGCACAATCCAACTGCATATCAGTCCCGTCAGTGCAGTGCTAAAGCATGCTGCACTGCCCCTACATGGACATGGGCTGTATCCAGCTCATAGGGAACTGCACCAGGTAATGCCAAGAGCTATGGCATAACATTCAGCTGTAAAATCCAAATGATCCCATTGTACATGCAAGGTACTACAGTACAATTTGCATGCCCATTATGTGATCATTTACATTAGAAGCGGCAACCCAGTTGCACCCATCATGACCTTATCCCTGGTGACTAGCAGCACCTCCACCCCCTGATCCCCTCTCCTGGTAAGGTTTTGGGATTCCCTGGTGTTTAGTGGCACACCCCCCAACCTCCAAACACCCGTCCTGGGTGTATGATAAGATTCTCTGGTGTCCAGTAGCAACCCCCTCTGAGCACTCATCCAGGCAATACGGTTTAGTCCCTGGTATCTAGTAGCACCCCTCACCCTCCGATCCCCATCCCAATGCTGAAAAATATACTCTGGTATCTAGTGGTACCCCCACCTTGCAACCCCCATCCTGGTGCTGTGAAATTATACCCTGGTGTCAAGTGGCACCCCCACCCTCCTGATCACCCATCCCGGTACTAAGATAGCATTCCTCGGTATCCAGTGGCACCCCCTCACCCACTAATCACCAGTCCCAGTATGTCTTAGGTATGACCTGGTGTCTAGTGCCCCCTCAGCCACCTGCCAAGCACCCATCTCAGTGATTCCAAAGCTTCCTGCTAGTTAGTGGAACCCCCCAACTTCATGTCTCATATAGTGCTCTGCATTCCTAGTGCCCAGTGGCACCCCCTCTTTTCCTGGCCCATGCAACCTAGCCTATCCCTGTGTCCAGTGGTACACCACCCCCCTACCAGTCACCAAATGGACCAGTGAACTTTGGCAGTTCAGCAGCCCCCCATACACACCCCCACACCCAACATATCACCCAATCAACCCCCCCTTACCGGTGATACCAAAGCTGCGTGATGCACCCCATATGATGCCTGACGCAGCCTTGGTCTCTCCTCTTCAGCCAGCTGCCGTATGTGCCAACAGAGAGCGTGCATGCTGAGAGATGGAGGTGCCACTGTACACCAGGGGTGTGAAGAACTACAGTGGACTGGAGGTCAGGGGGTTTCACTAGCCACCAGGGAAGCTTCAGAATCACCAGGATGGGTGCTTGGTGGGGGGGCATTAGACACCAGGGCATATGTAAGACGTACTGGGATGGGTGCTCACCAGGGCATATATAAGACTTACTGGGATGGGTGCTCAGCAGGTGGGGGCCACCAGACACCACAGCATACTTAAGAAATACTGAGACAGGTGATCAGCAGGTGGGGGGTACCACTAGACACCAGGGAATGCTGTTGCAGTACTGGGATGGGTTGGGGAGGGTGGGGGTGCCACTGGACACCTGAGTATAATATTTCAGTACCAGGACTGGGGTTCAGATAGTGAGGAGCGCCACTAAACACCAGAACATGCAGTGTATGGCTGGGATGGGTGATTAGAGGGTGGATGTGCCACTGAACACCAAGGTATATGTTTGGAGTACCGAGATGGGCGGTTGGAGGGTGAGAGGTGCCACAATACACCAGGGTAACATGTGCAAAAACTGGAAGGGGTGCTCAGAGGGTTGGGATGCCACTACTCCCAGGGAGCCATCTGCCTGTCACAGGATGGGCGAATGAGGGCAGACAGCTGCAGTGCAGCCGTCCTGCCACCAAAGTGTTGTGCCCAGTTAAGACTAGATTTTTGGAGGTGGTAAATAATGCTGCTTTGAGTGCCATTTACTGCAATGTAAGCCTTTAAAATCATGGCTGCACTGTATGCAGTGGGGGACATCTCATTTGCATGGGCACAGCATTATGTTAGTTTTCGGGCACTAACTGGTTTAGCCCATGCTACAGAGGTCTCTGAAAATAGACTCCACCCCAAAACTGTGTGCAAACCTGGTTAGCATGGGCAAATATCCGTTAGTGCCCATGCTAACTTTTCAATATCTGGCCCCAAGTGTTTAGGTGGTTGTATGATAAAAATGATAAAACATTACAAATGGAACAAAACTTCAAAATTTAAATAGTGCCTCTCAAAGCATCTCACATCTGCTGGTTTTAGTACTGCATATGCATATGACTCTGTTCCTCATGGGGGCCTGTTGGATAAGCTGGGAGAAATGGGGGTGGGGAACCAGATGATCAGATGGGTAGGCAGTTGGCTCCAGAACTGGACCCAGAGGGTTGTGGTTGACAAGTTAGTCTCATCCCCAAGGAGGGTCATCAGTGTGGTCCCTCAGGGATCGGTCCTTGGGCCCCTCCTGTTCAACGCCTATGTCAATGACATAAGGAAGTGTATCAGGAGTGAGATAAGTCTCTTTGCGGATGACTCAAAACTGGGGGCGGTGGTGGATGGGGAGAAAGGGAGGGTGGTCCTACGGGGGGGACCTGGAGGCTCTGGAAAGGTGGTTTAGAAAGTGGAAGCTGAGGTTCAATGCAGGGAAATGCAAGGTACTGCACCTGGGAGCCAGAAACCCAAGCTAAGTGTACACCCTGGGGGGGGGGAATGCTACAAGTCTTGATGGCTAAGAGGGACCTGGGGGAGGTGGTGGATGTCAGGATGAACAACTCGGAGACATGTAGGAGGGCAGTGACCAAGGCCAACAAGATGCTGGGATGCATCGCTAGGGGGATCACCTCCAGAAGGAGGGAAGTGATACTCCCTCTGTATAACTGCTTGGTGAGGCCACACCTAGAGTACTGTGTGCAGTTTGGGAGGCCACACTTAAAGAGGGACATTGAATTCCTGGAGAGGGTCCAGAGGAGGGCAACCACAATGATCTGGGAATTGGGGGACAGGACCTATGGGGAGAGGCTCAAAGAGCTAAATATGTACACATTGGAAGAGAGAAGGACTGAGGGACATAATAGAGGTTCCTAAGTACATGAAGGGGTGAATAGAGGAGGAGCAGTCAGGGTGCTCCAAAGGAAGGAGGGGCAACTAGAGGGCATGGGTGGAAGCTGGAGGGGGGAGATTCAGGGGAGAAAGGAGGAGGTGCTACTTCACTGAGAGGGTGGTGGAGCCATGGAATGCACTGCCCAGGGGACTGGTGGAGACAAAGATGGTGGAGGGGTTTGAGGGGGGAGGGACAGGTACAGGGGAAGGGTTCTGGAAGCAAAGTCCAATGCAGCGAAAATATCCAGGACTGGGAAGGGAGAAGCCAGAGAGGGTGAGGGGTGCAGCAAGATCAGCTCCCAGGGTGGGGGATGACCAAACGAGCAGACACGAAAGACTGTTAGGCCTATTCTGCTGGCATTTTAGTATGTTAGTATATGGCTATTGTGATGTCATCAGCATTGTTAAAGCTTCTCTCTGATTGGTTCCGTATTCCATTGTTCCATTGTGACATATCAAACTTCAAGATGGCACTACTATCTTCATAGGAACTAGGGAGACAGTAGTGATACCATAATCAAATTTAACACATACCTGTTGTATAACTAGATTTATATAACAGGTGTGGGTCTGCATTAGCCAATATAAAACTACTATCTTTTATAAAATGGCAGGGTAAAATCCAGTAATCTGGTTGGCTCTTATTTATGTGTAAAATATGGTTTACACATGGTTAAAAAAAGGGCTGCTTAGCAGTGAAGAGTCTGGAACCCAGATCAATGGGCATTTGGAACACAGGCATTTCAGTTAGCTCCCTACAGCCAGAACCGATCTTCCACCACAAACATGGCTGCTACATTTACACTGTAAAACAAATTCAACTGGGCCCTAAAAATAAAACTACCTAAATAAAAAATAGAACAAATTAATTAAATGTTATTTCCCTGATTATCACACTCTCCTTGACATACCTAAACA
The DNA here is from genome assembly GCA_016271365.2 of Neoceratodus forsteri. Lineage (NCBI taxonomy): Eukaryota > Metazoa > Chordata > Ceratodontiformes > Ceratodontidae > Neoceratodus > Neoceratodus forsteri. The sequence continues at coordinate 1,274,484,344 of CM057453.1, forward strand.
AATTAGAAACAATAATTCAAACAACATAAAGTCTTGCTATATGATGACATATGCAGTGAGTCCCAACCTTCGAACTGCTCCAGAGGTGAAAGAGTTAACTTTCCATGCCAGGCATGGAACGCGGAGCTCGAGCTCGGTTGAAACTCTGTCTGTTGTTCTTCAAACTCAAACCGTCTGATTCTTTACTCCGCCTCACTGAACAGTCGCTCTGAAGATTTCTCCTTCTGCTCGGTTCATTTTTGTCAGTTAAAGTATTGTTTTTCTCGGTTCTCGACCGAATTTAAACCGCAACCGGTCTGTTCAGACTCTGTCTGTGGTATTTGTGAGTACTAGATAGGTTTTATATTAATTTCTATTCTGTGTGGAACTTGTAAACGGTTTATCGGTTCGGACCGATCAGGTTGTTTAAAATATCTTAATCTGTCATTTAGAGTGTGGTTACCGGTTCTTATCGGTTCTAAAAAAAATGGATTTTATTACGGTTTTTTCCACGACCCGTGACACAGTTGGGAACCGATAAGAGGGTCTTACCCATGGATTGCCATAAACGGTAAGTTTGGTTAGGACTGGCACTATGTCTGAGAACCCAAAGAAAACTGGGCCACTGGGTTTCAACACTGCAGTGTGTGTGGGGAAGTCTTTGCAAAGGCTGACCCCACACACCTGTGTTTATTGTCTGAGGTTTGACCACCTCAATGCAGACTGCCAGATTTGTAAAAGTTTTCCTGCGGCTACCCTGGAAAGAGAGTTGGTAGGCTCAGGAAGAAGAGGCCAAAAGTCCTGTGAACGGATGGCCAGCCGAGGTTCGGTTCAACCGAACGGAGGAGCTCTCTTGACCAGCGAGACTTCCTCGCAAAAGGAGAGCCGACTCTGAGAGTCAGTTCCAGCAAAAGGACTAGGAAATCAGCTGGTGTGGAGCCAAAACTCCTCTCCAGCCGCTGAAGACATAGCCAAAGCGATTAAAATTGTCCAGTCGCTTTCCGGTTCCGACCGAACCGCACCATCGGGTAAGCACCGTTCGGGCCGGTTCCACCGTTCAAGAGTATGATGGACGAGTATTATGAACCGGAGGAGGGGAAGAGGAGTATGAGAGAGTGAATGTGGATTTGAAAGTCTGGATGTGCCCATTGACCGACATCTCCCCAGACAGACCTTCAGGAGTGTCTCCTTCTAGGCTTTCTGAGTCCCCTTTTCATTTTATGTTTTATAAAAAAGTGGCTGAAACCCTCCAGCTCCTCATGGAGGAAGCTGTGGATGATCAAGAGGAGCCTGACTATGTGGAAATAATGGATATCCCAGAGTCTAGGAGACTATCTATTCCCTTGCATAAATCTTTTGGGAAACAGACTTTTAAAATTTTAAAAGCTCCTCACACTATACCTCCTGTGGATAAGAGAATGGACAAGAGGTACACATTGTCAGGCTCTGATCACGAGTTCCTTACACAACAATGCAGCCATGTTGGGATAGTGCAGGCTGCAGCCTGTGACAAGGCAAATATTCCCTTGGCTTCACACCCCCTGGACAAGGACTCCAGGAGGATTGATGCCATGACAAAGAAACAGTATATGGCAGCATCCTTGGGACTCGGACAGGCAAATTATATGGCTTATGTTGCTAGATATCAGAAATCCAGATGGGATACTGTTATGGCTCTAGCAAAACAGGTCCCTGGCCAGCTTGCCAAGGAGCTGGAGCAGGTGGCTGCTGATGGTATTGAGGCATCCAAGGTGCAATTCCATGCTGCAGTGGACTCAAATGATGTGTCATCAAGAGTCATGGCTACATCTGTGGCACTTCGCAGAATCGCTTGGCTCAGATATACTAGCCTGTCACAGGATACCCAGACTAAGGCCATGGATTTTCCTGTTGTGGGTAATTCTCTGTTTGGGGAGCAAACAGAGAATTACATGAAGAAAATAGATGAGTATAGGACTACCTATAGGAGTGCACAGGCCAAGGAAAGGCAGACCACTCCTCAAAGGCAGCTTCCCAGGGGCAGGGGCAGGCCTTTTCATAGGCCTTTTTACCAAGCCCAGGTCTCTTCTTCTGCTTATGCCCAGAGGGGGTTCTTTAGAGGGAGAGGCAGACGGGGTACAAGCAGGCCTGCTTCCACCCCTCAGCCCAAAGCCCCTGCCAAGCAGGCACCCTGATGGGGTTGTCAGGGCCGATTCTCAGCTACCTGTAAGGGGCAGGCTGGCTTACTTTGTCCAGGACTGGGAATCTCTGACATCAGATAAGTGGGTCCTGGAAGTAGTAAGCCAGGGACTGGTTCTCAGCTTCAAAAAGTTTCCAAGGATGAGAACCAGATCCTTTCCACCTGCAAATCCACCAGAGGCACTTGCCCTAGAGGCAGAAGTCTCTTCCCTCCTAGCTGTCAGAGCTGTGGAAAGGGTTCCACCCCTACACCAGGGCAAAGGGTTGTACTCCAGGTACTTCCTTACCCCAAAAAAGACAGGAGAATGGCGGCCCATCCTGGATCTCAGATATTTAAACAAGCACCTTTTAAAACCAAAATTCAAAATGGTGACTCTGGGAATTATTCTACCCTCTCTAAGGCCAGGGGACTGGCTAGCGTCCCTGGACCTCAAGGATGCCTACTTCCATATTCTCATCAGAAGCTCCCATCGAAAGTATCTCAGGTTCAAGCTGCCCTCAGGCCATTACCAGTTCAGAGCAATGCCCTTTGGCCTCACCTCTGCTTCAAGGGTATTCACAAAATGCCTGGCAGTAGCAGTTGCTTCCCTAAGAAGGCAAAAAATTGCCATCTTCCCTTACCTGGACGACTGGCTCATAGTAGGCCAGTCTCCAGACCAAATGAAGTTACATCTACAGATAACTCAGCAACTGCTCACCTCTCTAGGTTTCCTTCTGAATCATTCAAAGTCAGTTCTAGAGCCTGTCCAGCTCCTCACCTTCATAGGCGCAGAGCTGAACACAGAGAAGGCCTGAGCCTTCCTTCCTTTTGACAGGGCAAGGACCCTAGTCTCTCTGGCCTCCTCATTCACCCTGCAGGTCTCTCGACCAGCAAGGCATTTTCTACAGCTCCTGGGGCACATGGCTGCTTCTACAGCAGTAGTGCAGGGAGCAAGATTTCAGATGAGGGACATCCAGTTCCATTTGAGAGCCTTTTGGTCTCAAAGGAAAGACCCTCTAACCAAATTGATCCTAGTGACTCAAACCCTGATCCAGGCCCTACAGTGGTGGCAGGATCAGAGCAATCTGAGACAAGGCGTTCCTTTTGTCCCTCAGTCTCACTCCTTAATCCTTACTACAGATGCATCCCTCTTGGGGTGGGGAGCTCACATGGGCGACCTCACTACCCAGGAATTGTGGTCCCCTCAGGAATCTCTGCTCCACATCAATCTGTTGGAACTCACAGCAGTTTTTCTAGCACTTCAAGCTTTTTCCAAATCTGTTCAGAACAAAGTTATACAGGTCAGAACAGACAACACCATCACAATGTGGTACATCAACAAGCAAGGGGGCACTCGGTCTATGGCCTTGTGCACCAAAGCAATGAAGTTGTGGTCTCTGGCTTGCTCCCTGAACACCTCCCTTATGGCAGTTCACCTCCCAGGCAAGGACAATGTCCTGGCAGATGCTCTCAGCAGGATTTCCCAGGGCCATCACGAATGGTCACTGGACCCCTGGTCTTGAGGTGGTATTTGCCAGATGGGGCACCCAGATAGATCTTTTGCAGCCCCAGACAATCACCAACTTCCCTTTTTTGCTGCAGGCCCCCAGTGTTGGGCTCAGTCCCTCTGGATGCCTTAGTTCTCAATTGGGAAGGGAAGTTTCTCTATGCTTTTCCCCCTTCCTCTCCTGTTCAAAGTGCTAGTCAAAATCAGATCTCAACCCTGCAAGATGATCCTGATTGCTCCAGACTGGGCCAGACAGCCTTGGTATCCACTCCTACTGTCCTTAGCAGTCCATCTTCCCCTGTGTCTTCCCAGGAATCACAACCTGTTAACCTGTGCTCAGGGGAGGGTTTGGTACCCGAACCTCAAATCTCTCAATCTCAAGGCCTGGCTCTTGAAGAGTTAGAGTTTGCTGATCTACACCTATCCCAAGGTGTAATGGATATCCTGAAGGCTTCTAGGAAACCTTCCACCAGGGCTACTTATAATTCCAAATGGAAGAGGTTTTCCATATGGTGCTCTGGGAAGCATATTTCTCCAGAATCTGCTGATTTACCCACAGTCCTGGATTATATGGTCCACTTAAATACCTTAGGGCTGAGACCAGATACCCTAAAAATGCATCTGGCAGCTGTGTCTGCTTTTCTTTCAGCAGGTAAACCCTCTTCTCTTTCAGCTCATCCTGTATTCTCCAAGTTTTTCAAGGGATTGCTTCACACCAACCCTCCATTCAGGGCCCCTGCCCCTGCCTGGGATCTTAATGTTTGCATTGCTCAGCTTATGCAACCCCCCTTTGAGCCCTTGTCTTCAGCAGAGCTCAAGTACTTGATGTGGAAGACTGTGTTTCTGGTAGCCATCACTTCTGCCAGATGCATAAGTGAGTTACAAGCTTTGTCAGTGGAGCCTGATTTTATCTCCTTTCACAGAGATAAGGTGGTCCTCAGGACTAACAGGAAGTTCTTGCCTAAGGTGGTTTCAGATTTCCACCTTAATCATTCTGTATCTCTTCCAGTGTACTTCACTGACCATTCCTCTTCTGGTGAGAGGAGACTGCACAGCGTAGATGTGAAGAGGGCCCTTAGTTACTACATAGAGCGTACCAAGAGTCACAGGTTTGACTCCCTCCAACTGTTCCTCACTTATGGTGAGGTTGGTAAAGGGAAACCTGCCACTAAAGATCCATTGCCAGGTGGATTGTCTCTTGCATCCAATTTTGTTATGAAAAACTGGGTAAGGTTCCTCCCTCAGGCCTGAGAGCTCACTCTACCAGAGGTACAGCTGCTTCCCTGGCTGCTGCCAGGGACATCCCTATTCTAGAGATATGTCAAGCACCGACCTGGAAAACAGTTCACACTTTTACCAAGCATTACTCCCTGGACATCCAGGCTAGGAGTGATGCTCGGTTTGGCACAGCTGTGCTTCAGAGCCTATTTCCTAAGTAGGTGCTGTCCCTCCTCCATGGAGGTACTGCTTTGTAGTCTACATATGTCATAATATAGCAAGACTTCATGTTGCTTGAAGAAAAAATTACTCACCTTAGTAATGTTGTTTCTTCTAATGGAGTCTTGCTATATTATGACCTCCCCCCTGCCTGCCACTCTCAGAACCTCTGTTTTTGGGATATGGGTGGGCAGTGCAGTGTTGGCACTTAGTAGGTGCCCACCTTGTTGTTTTCACCCCTCTTTTCGGCGGGGTGACTGGATGTTGTGTTTTTCATTTTTTGGGTCTCCTGACTTGAGCCTTTGTTTTGGGACCAAAAAAATGTGTTCTTATGTTTAGTAGCTAGTTGGCTAGGGTAGGTTTACAGCTTCCACACAGGACCTCAGTGAGTTTAGCTTGTAAAGATCTGATGGTTAGAGTCTGAAGAACAACAGACACAGTTTCAACCGAGCTCGAGCTCAGCGTTCCATGTCTGGCTTGGAAAGTTAACTCTTTCACCTCCGGAGCAGTTCAAAAGTTGGGACTCACTGCATATGTCATTATATAGCAAGACTCCATTAGAAGAAACAACATTACTAAGGTGAGTAATTTTTTCTTATTGTTTATAGTTTTTACTATAACTGTTTCTTTGCTGACGGTGAAAAATTCCCCTTCTATCTTTACCTGCTCATCAGGGAACTTTCTTCTTCTTGCCCTGACAGTGAGATAATTGAGTCTCTGGCTGTAACAAAGGCCTTTTTTGTCTGTGTGTATGGTGTGTTAGGAGAGAAACATTCTGCCAGGGGAACTGAGCAGAATTTTGAATCTATGTATTCCATGGTAAACATTCCATGATAAACGTCCCATATCTTGAATGTGGAGAAAAACAGAGAAAAAAAAACAAGGAGAAGAAAGTAGGCAATAATACAATGACATTATCAATGACATCACTTGCACTAGGTGGAAGGACTATTTTATCACAAATGCACACAAGTTGTCTCTACATATGAACATGCTTTTCCCAACAGTAAAAAGTAAATAAAGGAGCCCATTTTATAAGCGCAATTAGGCACTCAGGGATGTGTGTATAACATATTTTACAACACGTCCAATGACTGAAGTCACTTGGCCTTTGGCCTCGTGCCTTACTACACCCCTGGCCATGCTGTAAAATATGTTGTGCACACACCCCTTTGTGTCTTATTGCTTACATGACCAACTTGCAAGATATAGAGGATAACGTATGGTCATCGATGGTTAACCGGTTTGTTAACCATCGAGAAGTTGCCTGGGTGACCATGTAAACCTCGAGAGTGAAGCTCAAGAGGTTTAGGTTGCCATGACAACCTCGAGATGAGTTAAAAAAATGGTTACCCATCAATGTACCATACATTATATTTTATAGTGTATGGAACAATTTAGTTTTTTTACAAAAAAAAGTTCCTTACTGCAGTTCTTTTTTTATGTTACCGCTGCTCTGCCCTTACCGACACAGCCATTTCAAGGCCATCCTATCCATTTGCACGCATGCCCAGACCGTTCTCGGTTGTTAACCCATTGATGTGACGTACCATCGATGGGTTAACAAGATCGTGATGTCACATTGATGGTACAACATTGTTATAAAAAGGTAGATTTCTACCTATAACAATGTTCTACCATACATTATAGTACTATAGTGTATGGTGGAATGCAGTTGTGTATGGAAATCCATATACCACAAAAAGTTGTTCTGCTCCAGTAGTGACGTCCTCACTAACGCAGAATGACTTTTCATTCTGCGTTAGTGAGGATGTCATAATACAAGGGGCTACAGCAGACGTCCTGATTTGTCCCTTGCTGTGTGAGAGGGGCGCATGAGTGTGCTGGCCAGTGGCAGTTGTGAATTGAGGGCCTCAGCAGAACTGAGTGAAAATACGGAAAAGTGAGTCTCTTTTCGTCTTTTTTTCGGGCACCATACACTATAAAGAACAGTGTGTGGTTACCCAAATACTACTCTGCTATTCTTTCACCTCGTAGATACAATGACGACTTGGAGACATCTTGAGCGTCATCAGTTGGCATTGTATCCACTCGGTGGAAGAATAATTTTGTAGTGTATGGGTAACCATTCACTATCCAATATATTATCTTGCATGTCCTAAGACAGAACTACTATCTTGCAAGGCTGGATATGTCACAATGAAAGCAGCTTTAACAATCCTGATGACATCACAGCAGCCATGTGCAGCACTGAAACCAGCTGGTGTGAGATGCTCTGTAGACTTAGTTGCTTTCTAGTCTGCCTCTGTATTAATTGCATTTGCCTCATTTACATGTAGACTCGAATCTGGTTGGTAACAGAATTCTCTCCATTCTGATTCAGCAAGCAGATTCGAGTGAGAAATGTAGAGGCATGTAAACAGAGGAATTTCAATATTTTATGTAATCGGATTATCTTTTAGATTTTTTTCGATAGAGCTGGGTTTCCTCAGTTCAAGTCCAATTAGTGATTCTTGTAAACACGCAGTCAATGAGTCAGAATCCTGTCACTGAACTGTGCATGTGCAATGTGTATTGCAAACCTGAGATGTATCCAGTGCGAGCTTCTGAAGGATCGGGTGCAGGTTGTTAAATCGACGTTTCAGTTTGTGTATTGAATTTTGTGCTCACGGGTCCTAAAGCTCAATGGCAGAAACAGGCAATTTAATAAGGAGACAAGAATATTTTGTATCAGAGTCAGGGACCTTGCTGGGTATGAGAAAGCTGTTCAGGTATTTCATACATACTTAGTATCCTATTTAATATCGCAAACACAAGCAACACGAATAAGAATACGTTTTTTATAATACTCTGGAACATGAATGAATCAACTAAAATAGATATCTAGCACTGAACTGAACTAGATAGCAGGGACAAATGGCACACAAGTTCGAGCATCTAATGTCACTATGGCAACTTCAGCGCATGTGCAAAGAAGAAATTGGGATCCTGCCTGTGCCAATAACCTAACAACTCCAAAGGACAGAAATTGGAATCAGTTCAAATGTAAACAGGATGCAGGTTTAGCAATCTAAAATGCTGAACATGTAAACCCATCTTCCACAGAATCAATCGTATTCCCATGTAATCAGATTGATTCTGTAATCAGGTTTCATTACAGCATGTAAACAGAGTGATTGATTTGTACTAATATTGTTTTGATTTGTATTGCATTGTTTACTTCTTTGAAGCTGAGCCATTGATCAGTGGGGCACAGTTTACATTTTGTACTTTTTTTTCTTTTGTTAACTTTTTATAATTTCTATCACAAAACCACCTAAGCACCTATTGTACAAACTAAATATGACAAGGGTAGGAGCAAGATAGTACAAATATCTTCACTCACTATTCTTGACCTCCTCTGATGTCATTTGTGGCTTCATCATTCGTGAGGTCAGAAGGTCAAGTATAGCTCATGAAAATACTTTTACTGTCTTACTCTCACCCATGTCATACCCCGAATATGTTTTTTTATTAATCATACACAAGTGTGATGAAAATCCAGTGTACAGTCTTTTGGGGCCACTTTTTGTTCATGTTCTCTAAAATAACCTGAAATTTTTCTTGCACAAGAGATATCAAACCTTCAAGAGTCAGATTGTGCCAAAGGATGGGTAAGGCAGCTGGTCCTATGTGAATCCCTGGAATCTGACCTGCAAAATTCAAGCAAATCTAAGTATGGGGGGGGGGTTGGATCTTGATCTGAATGTGAGTTAGCACACAGCCCAAATGTTCGGGAATAGACAACCCCTCAGTGTCTGGCATCAGATTACAGCCCAGATATCTTGGAATTTGATTGTGACTGGGATTATCTGAGTTGATCTGAGGCAGCCTGAGATGGGGAGGAGAGAATCAGAACTGTTTGCCCTTTCCTGCTCCAGACTCAGTCACAATCACATTTGCACAATGGGACATGCACCCGCACTTCTATATGGACCCTAGCTTTGGGCAGGCAGTGTCAGTGTCAGGCAGTGTCCAATCTGTCAGATTATCTGAAGGCTCAGATAGTGTGCGGGCCTGAAGTTAGCTACACATCGACATTTGTTCCTGTGTTACAAATGGAAAATAACTCTCTGGGGGAACCCGTCACCTTTAATGTAGGCTCGAACATACCTGACAGGGCTCTGGGGACATGTTTCCTAATTATAGGTTATGTAGGGAAGCTACATAGACATTGTTAGCAGAAAAAGGCCTGCCGGTCTATCCAGTCTGCCATTCTACCTCATTATGCTGCTCTGACCCAGGTGGACTTCCTGTCCCTTAACATCCAGATTTGTACACTTTTTTTGTTAGTTTTATGCCTTTTGAGCAGGAATAGGGTCACTCCTTCCTCACTTTGCTCCTGGAACTGAGTCAGACTATTAATTTCATTCATAGAACTGAGCTCCCCCAGGTATACCCCTACATCCGCAACTGCACTGCTCCATCCCAGGAGACAGTATAGCGCAGGGGTTTAATGCTCTGAGATGCAGATTTGGAGACCTGGATTTGAATCCTACAGCCCCCACTTGCATACTGTGTGATCCTGAGCAAGTCACTTAACTTTCTTGTGCTCCCAGGTCGCACCTGTAAACAAGCTTCAGCTTAGTGTGTCTCTCCTGTTAAACAAAATAAATAAAAAAATTTCCAGCTTGTAAGTAATGTGTCTTAAGTTTCATAACTTGTTCTTACCATATTAATCTACTTTTCTTCTGTACTGTGGCCAATATTCACAAACATTACCTCCAGCGTTAGCACCACTTTACTCAGCTGTTTCCTACCTCGATTCAGCAATGTGCTATTGAACAACATGGGAGATTACTGAATTGAGTTTGTAAAGACAAAGTACAGTTGTGCTAACGCCAGAGTTATGGTTCATGAATATAAGTCTATAAGTTAGGGCCTCAAGACCAGGGTCACTGATTTATGGTGAATGAGGTCATCAAATTCCACTCCCTAGCTTTGAAATTGCTGAACTGCACTGGTGATTGCTAATATTATTTACAGCTGTAACATAGCAATAAATGTCACAGTCAAATAAGAACTTTCCATTGGAGGAATAGCAGCAGGTGACCGAGGAGCAAGCATGCATTAATTCCCTAGTAATGCCTGCTTGCTCCTGTAGTACATTTCTAAACCACTGCAAAATCACTAATGAGCACTATAACAAAGAGACACACTTTGCTTCCCACTCACCCACCTACCCTGCAGACCTCTAATTATCCATGTAAACATTTATTTGTTGCTCCTCTAGCACCATTCCCAAGCTCAGCGCTGAAAAGTGTAAATAGTGAGAGAGACCAAACACAGAGGAGAGCATCAGACAGAACACTAAGTCAGTAAAAGTGCTTTCTCTGCTCCTTCCTACCTACCTACCTGGCCTGTGGACCTTCAGGGAGCAAACTAACTTCATGATTAAAATGTTGCCCATTTCCATAAAAAAAAACATTATTTTTACTGCTCAAAGCGCATGTTAACAAAGTGAATCGCCGTAGTATGTACCCATTAAAAATACAGATAATCTCTTCGTTTCTCTTGTACTTCACTACAAATGTTTTAGTTCATGTTCAATATATAAGCTGCATAATAATGATGCAATCAGTTCCTACATGCATTGCGATAGTAGTACAAAACAGAAATCAACATTCTTCGAGAAACACTGCAAACTACCTGTAAGTGGTAACAAAGATCTAAAAATATTTTCCACACTGTTAACAACATAAGATTTAATTAATGCCATAAAGTAATACATCAATATACCTACAACATAAGTACGTAAGGTTAAATTCAGCACTATCTGTACTAGGAATACAGTCATAAAGATAATTACAATAACTGTGTCTATGAATGTTTTACCAAAGACACTAAATACTGCATGTACTTCTGTTTATACATGCTACCAATATTGTGCCATGTGACAAGCACATTAAGCCCCTCCAAAGGAGGGCTCTGCTGGGGAATGAATGTATGGTTGGGTGGTTGGAGGCATTCAGCCTGCAACCTCGTGCCCCCACACCCATGCATTAATTCCCCAGTAGAATCCTCCTTTGTTGTGGCTTAATGCTTACATCTTGTCTGCATTCTACTGTCTAGTTCTCATTACACATATATTTAGAATGAAAGAAAGCAAATTATATAGAAATTTAGTAAAGCAAAATGAAAATAGTACGGTAAATTATTTGTAGCAAAACATATGTTAAAAAGAGTCACTGTTTCAGTATAAAATGCCCAATGTCATGAAATTCTATTTTTAGTGGTGTGCAGACAATCAAATTCTGTGATTTTACCATTTTTTAATTTATGTAAATTGTACTGTAAATTAGTTGCATGCTCATGACAAATACATGTTTCTCCCCAAATCAGCAAGATCTGGCAAGTTAACACAACAGTACATTCAACTGGAGTGGCAGAATTTGTTTTAAAACCAGTGCACCCCCCCTCCACCAGACCTTCACTGAGCCCAGCTTGGTTCCCCTGTTGGAATGCCAGCACAATGGCTAGGGGCGCCACATTTGGCGACGACAGCTTAGGGGGGCAGCAGTGGGTGATCTTTTTGTTTTAAAATATCTGGCCCACAGTGTATACCAGAAAAATAGGTGATTAGACCAGGGTTTCAGGTTGCAAAATATGCACCCTGAGAAAATCCTCTTTGCAGATTTTTGTGGATAAATCTGCCACAATATTACAAAGGGGTGCTCTAATCCCCTGCCCCCCCCCAACAAAAAAGAACAGACAAAAAATTCAAGTAGCTATCCATGTACAACCTCATAAACCTGCAAAACCAGTTTCAAGGCCACTGAATCAAGAGCTACTGATGTGCAGTCTGCACCCCATAAGACAAGGCCAGAGAGTCTCACGGCTGACAACTTCCCTGTGGGCAGTTAATGGCATGAGGGTTATTCATGCCTTCTAAATCATGTTGACTAGTTCCAAGCAATTTGTGTACATTTGCAAGCTAAGCTCATTCTTTTTTTAATACAGCACGTGTAGGATATACAGGTTCAGTTAGTGCTACAGCGATTTTCTGACAATTTAACTCTGGGACATGCAGGTTCTATTAATTCTCTGCTTTCACTTTATTACCTGCATAGGGATGCACATTTTGGCATAAACCTGCATTGGCTGACAAGGGTTTACAGAATTAAGTATATAAAATGGGCAAGAAATTCCCAGTGTCCTGATTGGCTGAGACTTGGTTCTAGTCATGGTGTACATAAGCAATAAGACATGATGGGGTGTACATTGAACAGATAATACTGCACGCCCAGAGGCATAGTGAGCAGCCTCGTGCCTTCAGCCCATGGAAGTGTGGTAATATCTGTTCAATGCACAACCCCAGAGTGTCTTACTGTGCTTATAAAATTGGTTCATTTTTTAAATATTTTTCTCACTCTAACAAAACTATATTTATATGTATAAAAAAAGAGACAATTATGTAAATTTGAGGTAAACTAGTCGTGCTGCCTGCTACTGATGATGTCATTGTGTTTTGTCATATGACATTTGTCCTACTGTGGCATTTTTAGTATTGATACCAAGTCCCCCCCCTTCTCCCCCATGCAGGACTTCTAGCAAACTGACAGCTAGAACTAGTAATGCAGCTAGTGTGTGGAAGACTTTTTTTATCGTTTTTTTCCCTACTGGCTTATGTAAAGTCATCCCCCATCTAGCGTGTCCCGATCGAGAGAGTGAGGGAGTTGAGCCCTGTTGTTCTCATTTTGGCAGAGGTCAGGTCTCTGTCAATATTAAACGTTAATTAAAAAAAATGGTAGTATGGAATTTGTGTTTGCCTGTGGGAACTTGCCAGAGCTGTCAAAGACTGACAGAACAAGAGAAATCCTTCCCTGCTGGGAGTGGGCAGGGAGTACAGCACGTGCAGTTGCAGGCAGGGACTCAGAGAAGTGGCAGCAACAATTGCAATCATTGACCACAACTAAGCAAAAGGGGTACAACTGAAAAAAGGGGGAGATAAATTCAGCATGTCAGGCTCCCAGTTTCATCCTGTCACAGTACTCTGTGCTGCCCTGCAAAATGTTTCCACGATCTCCCATAATAGACTGAGCATTCTGAGCCCTTCCTGTAATCAACTGTTAGCAGTGCTTTCTGAAAAACATTACTGGAGCTTTCAAGTTGTCTGTACCCCGCAGTTTACAAGAAACAATTTTCAGCAAGAGGAGGTGCTACCAACTGTCAGATACAATCAGCTTCTGCTGCAGAGTCATTAGAGGTGAGTCAGTGACTACAGGAGCAGCACGAGCAGCAGTGGATTGAGTGGTAGATATTAGAGCAGCATCGGGATGGAGGGAGGAGATGTGCTTCGGGAGCAGCAGCAGGATCGGTTGCAGAAAAAAAACATTTTGTAAATATATACTTATTACATTTCAATGAGAGGATACAATTTATTTTCTAAAAATGTACAGCTATGTTACTGTTACATTTTTTACACAGATGGTTTGGTCCTTGCTAACAGCCAAATAAAAAAAAACGGCAGCATTTCAAAACTGTAAGTTCTAATGGCAGAGTGATTTCTTGGCACAGTGGTTCTGTTTTTTTAGAACTTGTTTTTACCTGTGCTTCAAACAGATTTGATGTGCAGGTAAGAACCAATGAGAATCCAGGAACTTCTCTCCCCATTTTATAATATTGGAATAATGCAGAGCTTTGAATTCTTCTAGTCTATGGTAAACAATCATACAATGCATTGAATGTGAAGAAAGACAGATGACTGACAGGTGAAAAACAACTGTGAAGGGACTATTTTATTTTGTAACATGGCTAAAATAAGAGAAGAAAAATGAAGTAACCGAATTGGCAGAACAGCATCAGGTGGTAGAAGAGCAACATGGCATTATGGCACGATAATGCCGTGTTGCTGTAGAATGTTGAGACCAATAATGCCGTGTAGAGCTTGGGAATGCGCACAGAAAGGGATCACTGTAATGTGCTGACTGGGAGCAAGTCGACCAATAGGTGGCGCGACTAAGAGAGAGCAGAAAAGCGAAGTGATAGACCCAGCAGAGATAGTGCAGGGAGGAATGTGTTGTGGCATGGTGCAAGGGGCAAGCAGGAGAGATATTAGTAAAAGAAGGGGTAAGTGTATGTCATCAATACACTCGGTAGGGACGGGAGAATTGGTAGCAGGAAAGAATAGGGCACAAGAAAGGATAAGTTGGTCGCGGTGGGGCAGACAGGAGAGTAGAAGGTCAATTAAATATCAGATGGGGTGCTCTGTAGAGTGTAGACTGGTAAATGGCTGCATGATTGAGCGCAAGAGTGGCTGTCACATGAAGGCCGAGTTAATATTTCGATCTATGGATGCGGGAATCACTGAGATAAGTATAGATAAGGTGGAAAGAGAGGAGAAGTAATGGTACTGGCTAAAAGCGCCACCTATAGGTCAGAATAAAGATTGAGAGTTGCTCGAAAAGCCGGTGTTCCTGTTAGTGGTGTAATAGGAAAGGTCTTGAGAAATGACAGAGCAAGAGACATGTATGTGAGGTGAAAGAATGGATTGCAGCAGGCAGGCAGGCAGACGAAGTGGAAAGTGATAGTGAGAGTGGAATTGCGGTGGAAAAGAACATTGCAAGCAAACACAGGAGTGCGGAAAACAGTAGAACTTGCCAAGGTGGTCAGAAGATGCAGTGCTGGCGATTAGACAAATCAGAAAACAGTGGTGTCAGTGTAGCACGATCGCAAAATATACAGTGAACAGATTCTGCCCAGAATCCAGCACGGTATGAGTCTCAGATGTAAACAGACGAAGAGGAACATAGTACCCAAGTAGAACTTGGAAATTTCTCGGGTGCAGCATTAATGTATCGATAGATTGATAGTGAGAGTAAATGTGAAATGTGCCACAAATTGGTAGACACAATATTACTGGACGTGTGGCATTCAACATGCACGCGCACGCTTACAGTTAGATACAGACTTGAAAAGTAAGGAAGCTGAAGCAGAATTTTGGAAGTGAAATAAGTAGCTGTGCTAATTTGTGTTGCATATGAAGTGAAAGAGGATGTAACTGATACTAGCCTTGCACTTGCCATGTTACAAGCACATTAGTCCCCTTCGAAGGTGGCATCTAATGGGGACTTAATGCATGGTTGGACCGTTGGACGCACTCGGCCTCCAGCCTCATGCCACAATGGTCCCAACCATGCATTAACTCCCCATTAGATGCCACCTTCATCAGTGATTAATGTTTACTTATTTAGCAACATTTTATTATAATTTTTGTGACTTTGAAAGCTTTTAGAGTGTTAATTTTTTAAACGTTGTCTCTGGGCCCATTTTATATAAGCAATATGGCACTCCGGGTGTTGTTAGCGATACTAGGTTTCCCCAAGTCCAGGATGCTGGAGGCACTCGGCTTCACCTTGTGCCTCACTATGCCCCTGACCATGGGGGAAACCTAGTACCACCAACACCCCATCGCCGTGCCTTATTTCTTAAGTCTCACATGCAGTGGAAAGGAGCATTCTGATTGGTGGGGAGTGCTCCCTCAATTTATGACTTCATCATAAAGGTTTGGCTGAGCTGTAGTAACATGGCTTATTAAGTAGGAAGTTGTACCACAAGCTATGAAGGTTGTGCTTTCAGGGAATTACTCCTCATTCCTTAAAGTCCCACTAAGATTAATACTGCACACTGGGAACTAGCTTGCAGGTTCAGGAATCAGCAGCCCTTGAAAATGGGAGCTAGCTTCTTACATTTTGCCAACAGAAAGTGGATAGGACTGAAAAGGCCTGTAACCATATTTTTTGTACCTGGTCATTTTATAGAGTATTGCCACCCTGTTACTGTCAATCCCCTCCTTCAGGCCATCCTAGGAATACCTCAGCTGCCCCACGGGCTTACTTTCCACTTTTGAGATCTGCCTCCAGGCTGTCTCATGTCTTCCGCCATCCTGTTCTGTCCAGTGTGTCCCTGCTAGGGGGCTCCCTGCTGCTGCCAGGAAGGGGTGGCATCCTCAAGGTAAGGACAGAAGCCGAGGCTGTGGAGCTGATGCATGATAGGGCTGGGTGGTATATAAGAAGGTCCTGGAGCTGTCCTCCAAATTGGAGGTGGGGTTGGGTGGGTCTGCCCACCGGGGCCTGCCCACCCCCCATCAGTCAGGTGCACATGGCAGCATCCTCAAGGTAGGAACAGCAGCCAAGGTGGTGGAGCTCATGCATGATTGGGCTGGGTGGTATATGAGAAACTCTGCAGTCAGGTGCAGACGGCAGCATCCTCGGGTCATCTGGGGTATATGGTGGTACATGGTCACTCATACTGCCAAGGGCACACACAAAGCCCACCAGAAGGTGCTGCTGTTGCAGTGGCACAGCAAAACCCACCCTCCCTTGAGGGGTGTGTGTAAAGGTTGCTCTGAACTCCTCCCTGACAGCCTCTGCTGCTGACACATCAGGCCCTGGGCAGGAACCCAGGACCCCAGCATTCCAGACTGGTCCACTCTCACAATATGGTGGCATGGAGCTGGCCTGCATCCATTCCTATTAATAAACTGAGACTGCGATTCCTAAATTGGTTTACATATTTACTCAAGACAATCCAACTCATTTGCAGTACCTTGTTCACAGAGTGGTATTCGCATCTGGGAGGAACTAAAGCACAGGAAGGCCAAGTAACTTACATAAAGTCACAGACTGAAGGGGCCATTTCATTGGCACAGTGGCAGAAATGTCCCTCTTGATGCTGCTGATCCAGGTTTGTGACCTGAGTCTGGATCGTCAGAGGTCCAGCTCAGAGAGGATGACTAAGCACCCCACAGGATGTTCTCCTCCTCCAGGGAGGGTGGGTAGTAGGACCCACTGCTCTACTGCCACCTGGGTGACCACAGGTGGTGGAGGTACAGTCAGGAGTTTGCAGACTATGCTGGGTGGGGACAGCATGTGCAAACACGCTGTAAGTGGGAAGGATCTATAAGTAGAAAAATCAAACTCTGATTAGGAAGGTGATTTCCCTTCTGATCTCCACATCCATCTCAGGCTCCTGCCTACCTGCCTTAGAGATGGCCCCAAGAGACCTTCATCCTGAGCAGCTGGATCGTGGGAGGGAAAGGTGCCCTGGAGAAGGCAGAACCCCACTTTTTGGTGATGGGGGGGTTAATCCATGGGGACAATGCATGTCACAGGTCCCTGAGGTTTTAAACGAACAGGCCAGGAGGAGCTCTATGGACAGGTAGAAAGGCAGTAGCAGAGAACAAAGGAGGTCCTGTTCAGAGGCCGGGGGGGGGTAAAAAAGAATTGAGCCAGAAGCCATTTTAGCTAATTTGATTCAGTCTGGATCTGGACCCTGAAGGAGGATGAACTACAAGGAAGTGTTTGTTAGTGCCTGAGGGAAGGGGCTGAGGTGTATTGTTGTGCAAGAGGCTGACTGACTCTCACGGGAGTCGGGGTAGGCCCAACCGACCCTCCCAATCCCTCCCACCCCAAGCTCATCCATCCACATTTATTGGCGTGGTGCTGCATTGGGATTGGTGGCTAGCACAACCAGGTGCACCCATGAACGTCTCCTAATCATCCCTGAGATCCAGAGGGGACAAAACAAAATCTGTTATGTGGATAGTGATTATAGGTTAGGATTTGATGTACTACTGAAGAGTAACCAAGGTTTAAAGGGCAGATTGTTTTTGGTTGTGCTTAGGGGACAGACTGCACTTATTGGTGGGGCAAGCTTGTTGGTTGGCTAACTTTTACATGAGGGTAAGGTATTGGAGAGCTGGGGGAAACATGGGCAGAACGGGAAAAGGTGGATAGGAGGGGTCACATGGGTGGTTTGGACATCCTTCTACTGAAAATGAGGAGGACGCTGGTGGGCGAATAGTGAGATGGGAAGGGTGGTAGGCTGCAACAACAGTTGAGCGGCAATCTTTCTGAAAATGTTGTGAACAGTGGGAGGGTGTTTGGTGTTCAGGCAGATCAGCTTTTTACAAATGGAGTCTAGGAGGGGAATGCGGTATGCAATGGAGGACTATTCAGCATCTGGGGAGGGAAGGAGGGTAACTGATGGGGGGGAGGACAGATCAAAGAGATAGGGGGGAGGAGTGGAAAGAAGGTGACAGATGGGGGAAGGAGACAGAGGGTCCTGACTCAGAGGATAAACATGGGCAGGAAAGGAGATGAATGGAGAATGGGAGGGTAGGAGGAATCTAACAGTCACAAAGTCAGCAGCGGTGGGGTGGTGAGCAGAAGGAAGGAGGAAATAGGTGGTAGTAAAGGGACATTGTAAAATTGGTTTGCAGTACTGGCAGGATTGGGGGATGTGTTAGGGGGAGTGCTGGGTGGAGGAGCTGATGACAGACCAGGCGAGAAGGGAACAGGAGGGCCAAGGGGTCGAGGGATATAGTAGGGGAGATAGTTCGAGTAAGGGGGGTTATGGGGAAGGGGGAGGGGAGGTATGAGAAGAAAGGGGTAGAGATGCATCGGGGGGAGCAGGCAGGTGGAGCCCAGTGGAGAGGGAAGGTAAAATCAGAGGAGAAAGGGGAAAAGGAGGGAGGGAGGGCAGAGCAGAGACAGGGGACATCACAACAGGAGTGGAAGGGGAATAACTGTGTTGGAGGAGGAGTAGGAGAAGGAATGGAAAAGAAGGTGATGGGTTAAAAGAAGGACAAGGTGAGCAGAACATGAAAACGGGGGTGGGATCCTAGTGCTGGGAAACTCAGTTCTGAAAGGGATCTGATGGGGAAGCAAAGGGGAGAGGCACAGTCACATATGGGTGGAGGCCATGCCAGGCATGACAGCGGGAAGGGTGGGTCAATCTGTTCTGAAGTATGATGAGAGAGGTAGGGAGAAGCCTCACATAGTTCTGCATTTGGGAACAAATGACCTGGTGGGAAATACAGTAGATGTAGTCCTGAGGAGGTCTGAAGAGCTGGGCCTGTTTTTTGAGATTCAGAAAGATCAGTAACTTTCTCAGGGGTGTTTCCAGTACCCAGGACAAGCATGGCAAGGAAGCTGAAGATAGAAGAATTTTACATGTGGCTAAGGGAATGGTGTCAGTTCAAAGGGTATGGGCTGGTGAGGGGGAGTGGGGAAGGGCCTGGGAGGGCAGTGACCTCTTTGCTAAGGACAGGCTACACTTAAGTGAGGAGAGAAGGTGGGTATTGAAACAGAAACTGGGGGAATACTTAACAAACAATGAGAATTTAAACTAGAAGAAGTGGGTGGCAAGTGGGCAGGAGTCAGGCAGGATCCACAGGTTTGGAAGCTGAACGAACTTACCAGCAACAAGGGACTTAGTGGGGAGGTCAGGAGGGAATGCTAGAAAC
Organism: Neoceratodus forsteri; assembly: GCA_016271365.2. Lineage (NCBI taxonomy): Eukaryota > Metazoa > Chordata > Ceratodontiformes > Ceratodontidae > Neoceratodus > Neoceratodus forsteri. The sequence goes on from CM057453.1 coordinate 1,274,503,673, forward strand.
GGAGAGCAAGTAGGGAGAGGGGGAAGGAAGTGCGGTGGAGGGTGGTAACCTTGAATACTAGGAGTCTAGGGAACAAAACAGCAGAGTTACAGGCTCTTGTGGCAAATGGGAAGATGGACATGGTGGCCATCACCGAGACATGAGCCACCCACTACCATGCCTGGGACCTGGCAGTACCAGGGTAGAGGATATTTTGGAAGGACTGGGTAAAAGGGAAAGGAGGGGGGTGGCACTGTATGTGAGGGAAGGACTGAAGTGTGTCAGGGAGGATGGGGAGGAGGGCAGCACTAAGTCATTATGGGTGCAGTTCCAGGACTCCAAAACTAAGACCCTCAGGATGGGAGTGGTCTACAGGCTACCCTCTCAGACTGAGGAGTTAGACAGGAAACTAGCAGGTCAGATCAGAAGGACCTGTGGGAGGGGAAGCACATTAATTGTGGGGGACTTCAATCTGCCAGGAGTGGACTGGGGTACCCCAACCACTACGAATAAGAAGGAGCAGTCAGAGTACTTCTTTGGGGGGGTGAACTGATCATTTCTTTTTTTGATGTTGTCAGCCATATGCAGTAGCACCCCACTAGAAGCCCTTTTAACTATGTGAAAGAGCAAGGCTGAAGCACCTAATGCACCCTAGGAGTAGTATGGCTCTCCCATTGAGCTTGCACCCCACCTGTTACCAGTACACTTGGCTGGGAATCACGCCTTAGTTGAGCCCATTGCAAGCTAATGCACTCTATATAAAGGAAGTTACTTGAAGCAGAGGCATTTTGGTTAAGGACCCAGCTGAGGGTGGTCTACCTCAACGCTGGTAGCTGGATGACTTCACAATAGGGCCCTGTGGTGAATATCAAGACACCCCACTTCTTTTAATATTAAATTAGTAAATAGCCAATTCAGGCATGAAAATATTTGTTTATTGTTATAATTTTTATGTTTGCTTGCACGCATGTGCAAGAAACATAGTGCCATCATCCGAGATTTCGGAGGTGTGTCACCCCCTCTTCCAATTCAGTCAGTGTGTTGGCAGGCGCGGCCCCTGTAAGCCAATGCATGCTGGAGCTGTCTATGACAAGCTCCAAAATGCAGTGGCATATAGTTGAAAGGGGGAGCTACGCTTCAGTGAGCAGCGATAAGATATCGCCTGCTCATGCGCAGCTCCCCTACACACACACACACACACACACACACACACACACACACACACGCATGCTGCATACTGCCTGCCCCCCTGCACACACTCTATAGCCGGCGGGGTGCCCAATCCCCCCGGCTCGCTGCTCATCCCAAAGCCTTCAAATGCCACGCTGGGTGCCCACCCCAGCATGGCAACTCCGTGGTATCAGCGGCGGGGGTGCCCAATCTGTCGGCACTGTCTCCCCATGCTATCGCCGACGGGGTGCCCAATCCTCGCCGGCTTCACTCTCCTCCCGAAAGAGTGTGCCACGCTGGGAGCCCATCCCAGCGGCAAGAAATGCCATGGGCCGACGGGGGTGCCCATTCCCCATCGGCCCACGCCCCCCAGCCGTCCCTTCATACGCGAGAGCCCACCCAGTGTGACGAACATCCTGAGTCGCTTTTTTAACCTAAACCAAAACGGTCCCACGAGTCTTCCTGCCCCACCTCACAACCCGCACCCACCCAGTGCGCACTCCTGCCTCCCCACACCCCTCACCCCATACTTACCGAGTCCGGGCGACGATCTTCTGTGGACCAAGAACATGTCTGCACTCTTCAAAGCCAACCACGAACTGAGGAAATGCCGGTAAGCTGTATAATGGGCTAGATAGGGTTTTTTCAACTTTGTTGCATATCTCAGGCATTTTTTGGAATTTTTGCACCAAATTTTCAACATGGGTTTTTGGGACCCCTTCTCATGAATGCTGTCACTGTCATGGCGTTATTCGGGCCCAAAGGGTGATTTCGCAGTCACTGCACGAAATCACCTTCGGACCGATTAGCTAAACGATACAGCCAGTGTTCATAAGGTGGGTTCTCAAGAAGCTTATTTTGAAAATTTGGTGGAAAATTCTAAAAGACTGTTTTATGAGCGTTTTACGCACGTCCGTAAGTTCGCAATTTCAATATTTTCACTCCAGATTTTCAACATTGCCATTTTACCACACCTTCTTAGGAGTAGTACAGCTGTCATTTTTCACATCTCACCCAAAATGTTTTTCCGCATGTAGCGCACAATGGCGCAGTCGGTGTGTGAAATCAATGTACGGGACAAATTAAGAAAATCACAGTGACACTGTTCATGAGCAGAGGTCTTAAAATAGCTATGTTGAAAATTTGGTGAAAAAATTCCTAAAATGACTGTTTCTGACGTCCGTTGTGCAGTTCCTCACAGCGCTCATAAGTTCGTGAATTTTCAATATTTTCCTCAGATTTTCAACATTGCCATTTTACCACACCTTCTTATGAGTAGTACAGCTGTCATTTTTCACATCTCACCCAAAATGTGTTTCCGCCCATGTAACGCACAATGGCACAGTCGGTGTGTGAAACCAATGTACAGAACAAATTAAGAAAACCACAGTGACACTGTTCATGAGCAGAGGTCTTAAAATGGCTATGTTGAAAATTTGGTGAAAAAATTCCTAAAAATGACTGTTTTACGAGCGTGCGTTGTACAGTTCCTACGCATGCTCGTAAGTTCGTGAATTTTCAATATTTTCACTCCAGATTTTCAACATTGCCATTTTGCCACATCTTCTTATGAGTAGTACAGCTGTCATTTTTCACATCTCACCCAAAACGTGTTTCTGCCATGTAGCGCACAATGGCGCAGTCGGTGTGCTAAATCAATGTAGGGACAAATTAAGAAAATCACAGTGACACTGTTCATGAGCACAGGTCTTAAAATGGCTATGTTGAAAATTTGGTGAAAAAATTCCTAAAAATGACTGTTTTATGAGCGCATGTTGTACAGTTCTCACGCACACTCAAGTTCGCGAATTTTCAATATTTTCACTCCAGATTTTCAACATTGCCATTTTACCACACCTTCTTATGAGTACTACAGCTGTCATTTTTCACATCTCACCCAAAATGTGTTTCCACCCATGTAGCGCACAATGGCGCAGTCGATGTGCGAAATCAATGTATGGGACACATTAAGAAAATCACAGTGACACTGTTCATGAGCAGAGGTCTTAAAATGGCTATGTTGAAAATTTGGTGAAAAAATTCCTAAAAATGACTGTTTTACGAGTGTGCGTTGTGCAGTTCCTATGCATGCTCATAAGTTTGCGAATTTAATATTTTCACTCCAGATTTTCAACATTGCCATTTTATTACACTTCCTTATGAACAGCACAGCTGCCATTTTTCATATGCCACCCAAAATGTGTTTTCGCACATGTAGCGCATAATGGTGCTGTTGGTGTCAGCAATGTTTGGGACAGATTAAGAAAATCACAGTTACACTGTTCATCAGCAGAGGTCTTAAATGACTATGTTGAAAATTTGGTGACAAAAGTCCATAAATGACTGTGTTACGAGTGAGCATTGCGCAGTTTCCACGCACCCGTGAAGTTCATGACTTTGTAATATTTTAAGTCCAGATTTCACCAGTGGCATTTTTCCACACTTCCTTATTTACAGTACAGCTGTCATTTTTCACAACATGGCCGAAGTGTGTTTTCACACTTTCAGCGCAGAGATGCGTGGTTGCTGTGGGAAATCATTGTTCGGGACAGATAAAGAAAACCACAGTGACACTGTTCATGATCGGAGGCACCAAAATGCCTGAGTTGACAATCTGATGTAAAAAATCCCCAACCTAATTATATTACGGGGTTAGTTGCACGGTTTCTATGTACGCTCGTGACTTCACCATTTTTTTAAATATTTTTACTGCAGATTTGCAACATTGCCATTTTTTACACCTCCCCATGAATGGTACAGCTGTCATTTTTTACATCCTGTTCGGAATGTTTTTGCACCTGTAGTGCTAAATGCCGTAGTCGCTGTGCATAAGCAGCTTTCGGCTAACAAACTGATATTCCCCCTGTTCATGAGGTGGGGTTACAAAACAAACATGTTGAACATTTGGAGAGAAAATACCAACGAATGCCTGAGGTATTAGGGTTTCCAACCATAACGCCCAACCCTGTAGAGAATGACAGGCATCAGGGCTGTGACTTGGGATTCTTGCCTGTAATGCTCATACCATTCCACACCCTGCAGCCAGTGAGAGGCATCGAGGTATGCCTTGGGCTCTTCGGCCCCAATGTTCACCCCATTCTCCTATATCGCACCCATCTCACCGTATTTCCTAATGGAATGGGGTGCGTATAAGGGCCAAAGACCCCAAGGCACACCGTGACACTTGTCAGTGTCTGCAGGGTAGGGCGTGGTGAAATGGCGTGGTTGTTATGCCTGACGACCCAAAGGCACACCCCAATGCCTGTCGCTCTCTGCAGGGTGGTGGTGGGGTTGGCTTCAGTTCAATACTTCACTGCCATTCCTATTATGCAGCTCTGTAACTTCTACACTACCACTGCCAATGCCAGCAAGCAAACATTCGGCATTGACAAATGCTTGTTTCTTAAACTGTGGGTTTGAAATTAAATTAGTAAGTAGCCAATCTAGACTGATTAATTTTCACTGTTACATTTACTCAAATGTTTTTATCTTTGAGGGGGGCACTGATCTTTTCTTTTTTTTGCAGTACTTCTGGATACTTACAGGACAGCTTCCTATTGCAGATGATGAATGAGCCAACCAGGTTAGGTAACACCCTAAACCTCGTGCTGGAGAATGGTGAGTTTGTGAGGGAGCCAGGGGGTGGAGGAACCACTGGCAGGGAGTGACGACCGCTTGGTGTGGTTCACAATAAACATGGGGAAAGGGGGAGTAGGAATGGGCATAAGGGTGTTAGACTTCAGGAGGGCTGACTGTGGGAGGATGATGAGGGAAATAGTACAGGGGTATCTGGCCAAGATCCATCCAAATATGGACACTAACCAGAAGTGAGAATTCATTAAACTGGGAATTGAGGAGGCAATCATAACATGTACAAAGGTCCAGAATAAGAGGTCTAGGGCCAATAAGCCAAGTTGGGTTAGCAGGGAGGTTATGGAAAAAGTAAGGAAGAAAAGAGTCACCTTTAGAAGATACAAAAAAATAGGGAGAGGGGAGGGCATAGAGGAATACCCAAAAAAGTCGAGGAAGGTGACAAGGGCAGTCAGGTCAGCCAAGGCGTCCAGGGAACTCAGACTAGCACAGGGCATCAAAGAGAGGGAAAAACATTTCTTCAGGTACATCAGGGAGAAAAGGAGTTGTAAGGACCAAATAATAAGGATAAAGAGGGATGGGGTGGGTGTAAATAGGGGCAGAACAGGCAGAAGCATTAAACGAGTACTTCTGCTCAGTAATTACTAAAGAGAGAGGGGGAGCTGTATCCAAGGGGGGTGAGAAGATGGGCACTGGGGGGGAGGAGGTGACAGATGGTAAAATCCCAGTGGGCAGAGTACTGGAGGGCTTAAGAGCACTGAGGGTGGGCAAGGCACCTGGGCCAGACAGCATACACCCCTGGGTGCTGAAGGTGCTGTCAGAAGTCCTGGCAGAACCCTTGGCAGACCTGTCATAGCCTCCCTGGACTCGGGGAGTGTACCTCAGGACTGAAGGATGGTGCACATGGTAACCCTCCACAACAGCGACCCCAAGGATAAGCCAGGGAACTACAGACTGGTAAGCTTCACATCCATCATGGGAAAGCTGATGGAGACAATCCTGAAGGAGAGGCTGGTTTCCCTCCTAGAGGCTAATGGGCTGCAGGATAGTAGACAGCATGGGTCTGTCTCAGGCAGATCCTGTCAGACCAACCTGGTGGAGTACTATGATTGGGTAACCAGGCAATTACACTGGGGCCATGCAGTGCATGTCCTGTACCTGATCTTCATTAAGGCATTCGATTCGGTGCTGCATGGGAGGCTAGAAAGTAAGGTGGAGGACACAGGGGCGGGGCAAAGATTATGGGATGGGTAGTGAACTGGTTGCAAGGGAGACAGCAGAGGGTGGGGGTGGGAGGGGAGCTCTCATCTCCCAGGGCAGTGACAAGTGGGATGCCACAGGGCTCCGTACTGAGGCTGGTGTTGTTTGGGATCTTCATAGAAGACATCTCAATAGGCATCAAGAGCAAGATCAGTCTGTTTGCAGATGGCACCTAGATGGGAGCAGTAGAGGATGACTTAGAAGGGTGGCAGGAGTTTGCAAGATCTGGCAAAATTGGAGGCCTGGTCAGACACCTGGCAGCTGGGGTTCATGCCAAGAAATGCAAGGTGCTATATTTCGGCGCAAAAAAACAAAAGAGGAGCTACCAGCTAGGGGGGATTCAACTAGCCAAGATAGAAGAGGAGAAGGATCTGGGGGTGATCATAATGGGAGCAATGAACAACTCCACACAGTGTAGAACGGCAGCTGCAAAGGCCAACAGGATGCTGGGTTGCACTGCCAGGGCATATCCACCAGGAGGGGGGAGTTGATCCTGCCACTATACAGGTCACTGGTTAGACCACACCTGGAGTACTGCATGCAGTTCTGGTGAACGTACCTGAATAAGGACATTAGGTTAGGTTATCACAGGGTAACAAAATTAATCCAGGGGCTAGGGGACTTACCCTACGAGAGCAGGCTGAGGGAGTTGAATATGTACTCCCTAGAGGAGAAGAGGGATAGGAGGGACATAATTGAAACCATCAAGTACATGAAGGGAATAAATAAGATGGGCACAGAGGGGCTTTTCAAATTAAGGAGTGGGAGGGACACTCAAGGGCAAGATCTGAGATTGGAAGGGGGAAGGTTCATGAGTGAAATGAGGAGACACTTTTTATGGAGAGGGTGGTGTCTGGCTGGAATGCATTGCCAGAGGAAGTGGTATCCTGTAGAGACAGTGGGCTGCTTCAAAGGGATGAGACAGGGTGGGGGAAGGTCACTGGAGGGGAGGAGGGGGCAGCTGCTGTATAATATCTGCTAGCTGCACAATCGAGCAGACTTGATAGACTATAAGGCCTTTATTTGCTGGCAGTTTCGTATGTTTGTATGAGAAAAGAAGTTACACATTGAGCCAATGACTGTGGTGAGACTTGAATCTTAAAATCTCCCTTTCACCATAGTAGTTCTGCTCATTTGCATGTAAAACCCTCACAGCTGTACTATAGGTACAGTAACTTTGGGGGACTTTCCTCTTTAAATTAGCAGAATTTGTTGAGAGGCAAAAAGTTTTATTATGTAGTTTCTGAATTCATCGTGCGCTCAAACGCAGACGACCTTGTTGAAATGAGAGTTGCTATACAGGGGTGTGGGGGGGTTGCGTCCACTGGAGAGCTCAGTTCCAAGGGGAAGGTCAGTGGCAGGTGATGACTCACTTTCTGTTTTTTGAGCGGAGTTGGCAAACTTTTCAAAAGACAGAGCCAAACCAATAGTGGCATGGCTCGGTCCTTTGATGTTGCAATGAGCTGCATTACATTGACTTTCTGGTTGTGCGTTCACACTGCCGTAGCGCTTACAGTGTGAACATGCTGAGCCTGCCCACTGCTCCAGTCCTCCTTGCATTACCGTTCAAGCTCCCCCACCAGTAAATCACTCCCTCCCGCTTCCTCCCACTGTTGCTATCCTCCCTACACCCTCGTTCTGTTCAAGACCCCCCTGCCAGCAAATCAATCCCTCCCTCTCCCTCCCACTACTGCTATCCTCCCCACACCCTCATTCTGTTTGAGCCCCCATCACCACCACACACACAGCAAATCCCTCCCTCTCCCCACCACTGCTGCTGTCCTCCTCGCACCATCCATTCCATGTCCCCCGGACACTGGGGAGCACACTCCCAGTGTCCAGAAATGTTCACATCCTTTTTCCTATAAAAAGAAAAAACAAAATGATCCGCAATGTCTTTATTTCTTTAAACCTGAAAAAAAAAAAAAGGCTCATCATTGTCTCCCCGTCCCCCTTCCCATCCAATCACTACTGCACACCCACCTACCCGCAACCCTCCCCCCTTACCCATACTTACCTCTGGATGTCGGGATTATCGATCTTCTGTGGACTGGGACACATCTGCACTCTTCAAAGCCGACCTGCAAAGTGAAGATTTCAAGGTAAGCCGTATAATGGGAATCATTGGGGGAGGTCAACTTAGGTTGATATCTCAGCCATTTGTAGGAATTTTGGCCCCAAATTTTCAACAGGGGGTTCTTGGGACCCCACCTCCTGAACACTGTCACTGTCATTTTGTTACTCAGTCCAGAAAGGTGATTTTGCTGTCGCTGTGTGGAATAATAGGAGACTTCAACATGCCAGATACTGATTGGTCAATACCAGCAGGAACATCTGCCAGAACTAGACACATAGTGGATTCCCTGCAGGGGGAGGGCCTCAAACAACTGGTACAGCAACCCACAAGAGACAGGGCTATCCTAGATCTAGTACTGACTAACAGGGAAGGGATCACAGATCTCCAGGTAGAAGGTCACCTGGGGGCCAGTGACCATCACATGGTATGGTTCAATTTGGCTACTACATCTAAATCATCCCATTCTAAGCAAAAATATGGAACTTCAGAGGAGCTGACTTTGATAAGATGGCCAACAGAGTTAAGCTAGCCCTGGCAAAAAGAAACACAGGTGAGGGGGTACAGGCAAAGTGGGCAAGCATTAAGGATGCAATACTTGAAGCAACATCCCATTGTGTTAGACAGAAAAGGAAGTGCAAAGAAGAAAGAAACCACTTTGGTTCTCAAATACAGTAGCAGAAAAGGTCAGAGCCAAAGGCTGGCCTTTAGGAAATATAAGGAAACACAGCGGGATGAGAGATGGGAGGCATACCAAACTTCCTAAGGGAAGCAGGAAGGCAGTAAGGCAGGCAAAGTCCCAAACTGAGGAAACACTAGCACGAACAGTAAAATAAGGTGACAAACTTTCTATAGATACATTAGTGAAAGGAGAAAGTCCAGAGGGGTATTGCTAAGCTAATGGAGAAAAGGAGCATGTGAGGAGGAGGACCCTGTAAAGGCATCTATCCTAAATAGATACTTTTGCTCAGTATTTACTGAAGAAAGGTAGGGCAGGGCCCACAGCTCAGCATCATGGACACAGGGGGGAAGGAGGTGAGCACTACTCCCTTCACAAAAGAAAGGGTCCTACAAGAGCTTGCTAAGCTCAGGGTGGATAAGGCAATGGGACCTGATGGCATACATCCCAGGGTACTTAAGGAGCTAAAGGTGGAACTAGCAGAGCCATTAGCAGAACTGTTTAGTGAGTCTCTGAGCACAGGAGAGGTCCCAAAAGACTGGAGAAGGGCTCATGTGATCCTGCTCCACAAGAGTGGTAGCAGGGAGGAGGCAGGGAACTACAGACCAGTCAGTCTTACCTCAGTAGTGGCAAGATTATGGAGGCACTCCTTAAGGAAAGGATAGTGCAACACCTGGAATCCATAGGGGCACAGGATCCAAGACAGCATGGGTTTACAAAAGGAAGGTCCTGTCAAACTAATCTCATAGATTTCTTTGACTGGGTAACCAGAGTGGTGGACCAAGGGGGAGCAGTTGATGTCGCCTACCTTGACTTCAGCAAAGCTTTTGACACAGTTCCACATAGAAGATTGATAAATAAGCTGGGTAGGTTCAGGGTGGGTCAGAAGTTGGTCAACTGGGTGGCAAACTGGTTGACGGGCAGAAAACAGAGAGTGGTGGTAAATGGTACACAGTCAGAAGAGATGCAAGTCACAAGTGGGGTACCTCAGGGTTCAGTCCTGGGGCCAGTCCTCTTCAACATCTTCATTAGTGACCTTGCAGATGGACTAGAGGGTAAGGCTTGTCTGTTTGCGGATGACACCAAGATCTGCAACAGAATAGATGATCCAGATGGGGTGGGCAGATTGAGAAGAGATCTGGATAAACTAGCAAAATGGTCAGAAGAGTGGCAACTGGGATTTAATGCAAAGAAGTGCAAAATCATGCACATAGGTTAGAGAAACCCTGAAGCCACCTATAGGCTGGGAGGGGAGTTGCTAGCAGTCACAAAGGAAGAAAGAGACTTGGGCATCATCATCACTGATGACCTGAAATCATCCAAGCAGACCTCTAAAGCAGTAGGTAGGCTAGGGGGTGTTAGAGGTGTATTAGTAGGGGAATCACAAGTCGTAAGAGGGAGTAATAATCCCTCTTTACAAGACACTAGTTAGGCCCCATCTGGAGTACTGTGTGCAGTATTGGAGGCCACACCTTCACAAGGACATTAACCAAATTGAGGCAGTCCAGAGAAGGGCAACCAAAATGGTGCAGGGACTGCATCAGAAGACAAATGAGGACAGATTAACAGAGCTCAATATGAATACACTTGAGCAAAGGAGGGAGAGAGGTGATATGATTGAGGCATTCAAACACCTTAAGGGCATTAACAAGGTGAAAGAGTCTAACATGTTTAAATATAAGAAAAATAGCAGGACAAGAGGACACAGCATCAGATTAGAGGGGGGCCGATTAAGGGGGAATGTGAGGAAATTCTTTTTCACAGAAAGGGTGGTGGATGCATGGAATGGCTTACCACAAGAACTGGTGGCTATGAATATAGTGCAGGGCTTCAAACAGGCATGGGATAGGCATAAGGGAGCAATACAAATGAGTATGAATAGATAGGCCACTGACAGAGCAAAGGCCGATGGCACATTTATAAGGTAGAAAAAGAAATGGGCAGACTGGATGGGCCTTGCGGTCCTTATCTGCCATCAACTTCTATGTTTCTATGTTTCTATGTAATCACCTTTTGGGACTGATTAATGAAATGACAGTGCCACTGGTCATGAGGTGGGGTCCCAAAAGGGCCATGTTACAAATCTGATGAAAAAATTCCCCCAAATGACTATGTTATGAGCGTGCATTGTGTAGTTGCTACACACGTTCCTAACTTTGCCAGTTTTAATATTTTCACTCCAGATTTTCAACATTGCCATTTTTCATATCCTGCCTGAAGCATGTTTTCGCACTTGTGGCACAGAATGGCATGGTGGCTGTGCGAAATCACCTTTCAGGATGATTGACCCAAATGACACTGGCACATTTCATGAGGTGGGGTCATAAGAATGCTACATGGAAAAGTTGATGTGAAAATATTAACAAACAACAGAGTTACGAGCATGCACTTAAATTAACAGATGCAGGCTTGTATCTTTTGTACTTTTCCATATTTTGACCCCAAATTTTCATCATAGCCATCTCTTCACTGCATGTCATGAATGTGACAACTGCCTTTTTCCAGATCCTGGGCAAAATTTTTTTTTTGCAACCCGAAAGGTGATTTAGCAGCCACTGCGTGAAAGTACCTTTGGGACAGGAGTTGAAATTGTACTCTTCCTTTCTTCATGATGTGGCATAAGAAGATGGCTATGTCGAAAATGTGGTGTAAAAATATAAAAAAACAATGAAGTTATGAACCCATGTTGCAATTTGCCAACAGCGGCTTGTAACACCCTATGGCACCAGTGCACACTATGAACTTTCAGCATTGACAAATGCTTGTTCTTTTGTTGATAGATGGATAAAAACTTTTATTTTTTAAAGGAAATAACTTTTAGGACTGTGGAGCCCTGTTTTACAAAGTTATCCTGTGGTAAGATTGTGGTTACACAAAAAGTGTGATAACTTATAATACACAAGTTTCACATTTAAAACATGTAATAATTTTATAATAAAACACATAGAAAGCAGGGATACATATAGAAATGGACCCCCTGTTCAAATCACCCCAATGACAGACTCCAAGATGTAGTCACAAGATAAATTCACACATCTTAATCCATAACATTAGCAATATGTAGATCCTGTAAAGAAGACAGAGGGAGGACCAAAACATTCTTAGATTCATAGTTAGTATCTGTAATTTCCTCAGATATTTCTAAAAAAGGTTTTATGACTATTTTTGTAACTAATGACTCAAGTTATTAAACAAATGTTTGGACATACATACGAATATTTGAAAAGCCAGTAGAAGAAGGGCCGAAGGTCTACTGAGTGTGCTCGATGTGGAACTCATGCACATGTGCTACGTTGCTCCACCCCTACCTTGTCACCCTGACCGTCCCGCTTGAATTTATACCACCCTTTTTACTCCCCCCCCAAAGCCACTATGTTCAGGTATTTAGGGGTCTGGCTAGACCAACATCTATCCTTCTCTGCCAACATCGACGCCATCCTCAAAAAACTGTGCCCCAAGCTCAGTGCCCTTTACAGGAACCGTAGTAGCCTCCCACTAACTGTAAGACTTGAACTGGTGCAGAAGATGACCCTACTTACCTTTGATTACTGTGATGTAGTCTACAGTGCTGCTCCCAAGTCTACCTTATCCAGATTGGACCCCCTTTTCAACACTTTCTGCCACTTTGCACTTGATGCCCCTCCCCGCACCCAGCATTGCGAGCTCTACCGCGCCCTAGAAAATCCCTTGAAAATCACCACCACCTGCATTGCACAAAATTTGTTTCAAAATTCTGGCTCAGTTCCCTCCCGTCCTACCTTTCCACTGTTCTATCCTCTCCCCAACTCCCTCTCATGCCCTTATATCCTTCAACTCACGCCAATTGTTAATCCCTTGGTGAAGGACCTCTGTTGGCCATGCCGCCTTCTCTCACTGCCTGCCTAAACTCTGGAACAATCTACCTCACCAAATTCGCCTCTCCTCCTTTACTCCTTCTTTATCTACCACCCTGTCAAATTACCTCATGGTTAATTCTCCTGCTCATGATTCCCCCATGTGACCTATCCCCCGTGTCCCCTACCCCGCCATTGCCTGACCAGCAGGCATCTAGCTAATGCTATAGAAGCTGGCTTGTTGTACCAACTATTGCACTTTTATTACTTGCATTAACTGCACTTGCTTTCCACATCCTAAATGCATCAGTGCCATGTATCTGTGTGTTGATTCCCTGTATGTTGACTCACTGTAACCCAATTACGTTAACCTCAATCTATGTTGTAATCCTTACTAAATGCAACCTCTCACTATGCTGCAATACTATGTAAAATGTAACTCATAACTGAAACCTGCGTGTATATGCTCTCCACTTGTACCACCCCCCAGGTCGCACCAGGAAACAAGCATCTTTTTGCTCAGTGTGCCTTTTCTGGTGAATCATTTCAATAAGTAAATAAACAGTATTGTGATTTACTACCCCCTGTAGCTGTGCATTCCATCCTGCCACCACCCTTTCAGTAAAGAAGTGCCTTCTGGTCTCCTTCCTGTACCCCCTCTCCACTAATTAGTACTTGTGCCGTCTGCTGTTTTTATTCTCACTTTTTGCAGAAAAGATCCCCATGTTGACCTTGTTAATGTCTTTAAGGTATTTGAAGATCTCAGTCATGTCCCCTTTCTCTCTCTCTTCTCTCTTCCATTGAGTACATGCTCAGCTTCACCAGCCTGTGTTTATATGGGAGATCCTGCTGCCCCGGAACCATCTTGGTATGCCTCTGTACTGCCTCCATCTGGTTTATGTCTTTCTTAAGGTAGGGGCTCCAGTACTGCATACAGTAGTCCAGATGTGGATGCACCATGGACCTGAACAGGGGCAGAATGACCTCTTTCCTCCTGCTAAAGAAACCCCTTGATATGCAATCTAGCATCCTGTTCAACTTCCCAGATGTCTTTTTGCGGTGCATTGACATTTTCATGTCACTTATAATTGTTATCCCCAGGTGTTTTTCTTCTTTCAAGACCGTTACCTTCACCACTCGATCTTGAGACTGTGCTTGGCCCCAGGGTTTGTATGTCCTATGTGCATTACCCTGCACTTTTTAGCATCCAGATCACCTTTCCAACCTTGCTACAGTAGGTCCTTTTAGATCCTTTATGCCCTGTCTACTCTCCCACAAAGCTTGGTATTGTCCATGAAAAGACATTGTTTGCTTTTGATGCCATCCACAGTGTTGATGTTAAGCACACTGAACAGGACTGGACCCAGCATTCACCACGTTTACATGCAGCGCTGGAACCCAATTCGGGAATGGATTAGTATCTTTCTGAATTATCATTCCGAACTAATTCCAATCCTGGCTGCATATAAAGTGTTGTATTTCTATTTGAAATCAATTCTGCAAACTCACTTTGGTGTCATCTGATGAGCTGTATTTCTCCGCATTGATTCCGACTGCAGCCGCATGTAGACATGATGTCATCCATCCGGGGACTGTACAAGCCATCATGCATGTGCTAGGTAACTGTAGTAATCAGTAAGTAAGCTGCTTATTTTCCTGTTGGGCGATGTGCTTTATAGTTACCAGATCACTTCCTGGTTACTATTGTTGTGCCTTCATCATTGCTGTGTGGAAACATCTATAAATTATAACACCTCAATAAATATAAATATTTCTTTTTATAAACAATGGTGTGTTTCATACAGTGGGCTCAGTCTTCTTATGAGTTATAATTTCTGGCAGATAATAGTTGCAGTGAAGTTTTATTACAGTGAATAGGTAAATAATAACTACATTATCTGTTTAATAAGATGAATTTTTATATAATATAATGTGTTGTTAAGCATATATTGATAAGGGTGGAGGAAGTATTACATCTTTCATTTGTATTATGTGTTAATATGCCTATATCATGTCTTAATCCCCCCACATACACACACACTTTCACTCTTTCTTTAGTAAATGAAAGGTACTTTATGGTATATTTTCACATTACTATTCATAGGCAGTATAGTCTAGGGTTAGAGTAACAATCAGTGAATGAGCTTTGTACATTCAGCAGACCTGGGTTTGATTACCACAACCTCCACTTGCATACTGTGTATCTCAGAGCAAGTCACTTAACCACCTTAGTGCTCCCAGATCGTCTTTGAAAACAGGCACCTGTGCCTAGTGAGCCTTACTTGGTTATTAAAAGAATAAGGTAAAGTAACATAAAATAAATGTAGGGGGTTCCCACATGATATCAATGATAATAAAAGGTGCATTTTCATTCATTTCAAGACTTGTAGGACCTTGAAAGTGTGTGTGTGTGGGGGGGGTATAAAAAGTTGTCATCATAGGTAAATATATTTAAAGAGTGACACAATTTTAAATCGGGTTCTGGTGTGGGGGGGGGGGGGCGCACACAATAGACACCAGGGCTAGTAAATGTATAAAATAATCCTATGGTGTCAAAAACTGTATGGTGTGGTGTACCACTGAGCACCAGCGAAAATAATGAATGTGGCATGCATCCAACATCTCTGATGAATGAGGTTTGCTTTCCAATCGGTGTCTGCGTCAAACTGCAGGTAACATACACCAAACGTGGCCTGTACTATTTACTAATTTATTTCGTTTTTGTTTACCGGGTAGGTACACTAGCAATAAAAAGATTATTTTCAGGCACGACCCGGGAGAGTACAACAGAGAATAAAATTACAAGAGTGCAGGACATTGCAAGTATGGTCAGCAAGAAACAGTAAACAATGACAAAACAGGAGTAATCAACCATTACACAGGGAAAACAATGACTTAACATAAATATTCTAAGCAATTTGTAAGGTAGATCAATGACTTAACATAAATATTCTAGACAATTTAGTGAGGTAGGTCCAATACAGCAGCATATAACAGGAGTATACAATAGCAATTCAAGAGGTAACAATGACTAAACACAAGTATTCAAGGAAAAACACTAGAGGTAAGGATAATAAATATAGTATTGAAATATACTGGAGCTTGGCAAAGACTAGTAGGGGATATGATACATCAAGGTAGGTGTAACAGAGAGAGGGGAAAGTCGGTGTAGGAAGGAAACAGGTGAGGGTAAGCGCAATAGACAATAAGCTTAGGAAAATAAATTATAGACAGCAGTAATAGACCATAGCTAAGGGGAGAGATGGTCTGGATCCAGAAATTATGGGAAGGGATTGAGGGGAGAGAGGGTGGGGAGGAAAGGTAAGATGGTGAGTAGCAGTAGTGAAAATGAGGAGGGTCATTTAGGGAAAAAAAGGGGACGCAGAACACACAGTGATATCAAGTGGGGTCAAACTACTCCCTTCACAAAAGAAAGGGTCCTACAAGAGCTTACAAAGCTCAGAAGTGGATAAAGGCAATGGGACCTGATGGCATACATCCCAGGGTACTTAGGAGCTAAAGAGGAACTAGCAGAGCCATTAGCAGAATTGTTTAGTGAGTCTGAGCACAGGAGAGGTCCCAGAAGACTGGAGAAGGCTCATGTGATCCCACCCACAAGAGTGGTAGCAGGGAGAGAGGCGGGAACTACAGACCCGGTCAGTCTTACCTCAGTAGTGGGCAAGATTATGGAAGCACTCCTTAAGGAAAGGATAGTCAACACCTGGAATCCATAGGGGCACAGGATCCAAGACAGCATGGGTTTACAAAGGAAGGTCCTGTCAAACTAATCTCAGAGTTCTTTGACTGGGTAACAGAGTGGTGGACCAAGGGGAGCAGTTGATGTCGCCACCTTGACTTCAGCAAAGCTTTTGACACTGTTCCACAGAGAAGATTGATAAATAAGCTAGGGTAGGCTCAAAGGGTCAGAAGTTGGTCAACTGGGTGGCAAACTGGTTGACTGGCAGAAAACAGAGAGTGGTGGTAAATGGTATACAGTCAGAAGAGATGCAAGTCACAAGTGGGGTACCTCAGGATCAGTCCTGGGGCCAGTCCTATTCAACATCTTCATTAGTGACCCAGCAGATGGACTAGAGGGTAAGGCTTGTCTGTTTGCAGATGACACCAAGATCTGCAACAGAGTAGATGATCCAGATGGGTGGGCAGAATGAGAAGAGATCTGGATAAACTAGCAGAATGGTCAGAAGAGTGGCAACTGGGATTTAATGCAAAGAAGTGCAAAATCATGCACATAGGGAAGAAAACCCAAACCACTTATAAGGCTGGGAGGAGTTGCTAGCAGTCACAAAGGAAGAAAGAGACTTGGGCATCATCATCACCTGATGACCTGAAATCATCAAGCAGACCTCTAAAGCAGTAGGTAAGGCTAAGGGGGTGTTGGGGTGTAGTAGTAGGGGTATCACCAAGTCGTAAGAGGGAAGTAATAACCTCTGTACAAGACATTGGTTAGGCCCCATCTGGAGTACTGCGTGCAGTATTGGAGGCCACACCTTCTGACAAGACATTAACTAAATTGAGGCAGTCCAGAGAAGGGCAACCAAAATGGTGCAGGGACTGCATCAGAAGACATATGAGGACAGATTAACGGAGCTCAATATGTATACCCTTGAGCAAAGGAGGAGAGAGGTGATATGATCGAGACATTTAAACACCTTAAGGGCATAAACAAGGTGAAAGAGTCTAACATGTTTAAATATAAGAAAAATAGCAGGACAAGAGGACACACATGAGATTAGAGGAGGCCGAGTGGGGAATGTGAGGAAATTCTTTTTCACAGAAAGGGTGGTAGATGCATGGAATGGCTTACCACAAAGTAGTGGCTATGAATACAGTGCAGGGGCTTCAAACAGGCATGGGATAGGCATAAGGGAGCAATACAAATGACTATGAATAGATAGGTCACTGACATAGTAAAGGCCGATGGCACATTTATAAGGTAGAAAAAGAATGGGCAGACTGGATGGGCCTTGCGGTCCTTATCTGCCGTCAACTTCTATGTTTCTATGTCTATGTTAAAACAAGTGCATGAGTCAGCAAGCGATAAATACCGTCGCAGTTCTCTTTTGAAACAAAGATGGGACTTCACCAGTTTAAGGCCTAGGGGAACAGAGTGCCATACTTGAGGGGCCAAAAATTGGAAGGCACTAGAACCTTTAGACGTATGACATATTGTTACATTCAGTAGAGATTTATCTGCTGATCGAAGTCCATGAGAGGTGTTTAAAAGAGCCAGTAATGCAGCAAGCGAGGAGTGAGTTAATTTCCTAATAATAGACTCGGTAATGAGCCAAAAGAGTATTGCCTGCATGCAGAGGGAGAGAGCCATTTGAGGTCATTATATAGATGACAATGATGCCTGAAACAAGGAGACGATAAGGCATACCAGCAAATATTGTTATGGGTAATGTCCCACTTCTGCAGAGTTGTTTTGTTAGCGGTAGTAAAAATAGGAGGACTGTAGGTGAGGGCAGGGAGCAGTATCCTTCTGGCAATAGCCAGCTTAGCTGATGACATTAGTACGTAGCTAGTTTTATAGGCCGCACCCAGTTTAGTATTGACAGCTTTGCAGGTAGACTGTATATGAGAATTGAAATCAAGGGATTGGTTAAGCAAGAAGCCCAGGTATTTGAAGGACTCGACAGATTCAATTTGTGTCCCACCCAAGTCACATACCATCAGGGATACAGAACAAGCCCTTAGCTTTGCAGCACAGCCTAAAAGCATTGCTTTAGTTTTTTGAGCATTTAGTACCAATTTATGGGCACACAGCCAGTTTTGAACATTTTTGAAATCAGCGGTCAGAGAGGAGCTTATGCTGGCCACACTTGTGGAGCTGTTGTAGAAGACCAGGTCATCTGCATAAAGAATGGGTGAACAGTACTGGAAGATGTCTGCAACATTTTTTATAAAGAGTGAGAAGAGAAGGGGCCCCAGAATAGAGCCCTAAGGCACACCAATACTGACAAAGGAGTTGTCAGATAGGGAGGAGTTAAATTTCACCGCTTGGGTCCTGTTCAACAGGCAGCTGCTGAACCAGTCAACAACAGGGGAGAGAAGTTTAATTTCTGAAGAGTGGTGAGAAGCATGGGGTGATCTACAAGGTCAAAGGCCTTTGTAAGGTCAATAAAAACAGCTCCTGTCAATCGTCCAGCATCCATGTAAGAGAAAGCATCAGACGTGAATTTGAGCAGCGCAGTCGACGTACTATGGCCTTTTCTAAAACCATGTTGAGTTTCAGAGAGAAGATTCCACTTAGTTAGGTAGTCAATTACTTGGCTAGCCATCGGCTTTGCCAGAATTTTACTCAGGACCAAGAGAATAGCAATGGGCCTGTAGTTGGTGATTTCTTTCGGGTCACCTTTATTTGAGGACAGGTGTTATGCAAGCAACCTTCCAAAGGTCTGGTACTACACTGAGAGAGAGAGAGAGAGAGAGAGAGAGAGACAGAGAGAGAGAGAAACAATGTGTAGATTTTTGCTAGTGGGGAGGCAATGAGAGGAGCAGCAAGCTTCAGAAGCCATGGTTCAACTGAGTCCGAACCAGAGCTAGTATTGTCCGAGATGGCTTTCAATAGTTTCAGGACCTCTTATCTAGTTATGGCCTTAAAGTAGAAAAGTGTGCCATTTGGTGGGATATCAGATTCGGTATTTGCAATGGGCAACTGGAATAATGGTGGGGACTGGGAGTAAGGTCCACCTTGCATGAAGGAGGAGGAGGTATACTGGGACAGGTCAGAGAACATACAGTTAAAAGCATTTGCAATGTGTGCCATTTAATATTATTTCACCAGGAGTAACTGATTGAGAGGTACCTAGAAAGGTTTTCACATGAGCCCAGAATTTCCTGGGGTCACCAGCAGAGCTTGTCAGTAGGTCTTTAAAATATTTACTCATAGCTAACCTGACTTATTTTTCACATGAGTTTCTCAGTGCTCTATAGGTAGTGTAATCTGATTGCAAACCTGTGCGTTTGTACAACTTCCGTTGTTTATCCCTAATGCCCGTTAGCAAGCATGTCTTTATGTAGCCACCTTGTTTGCTTCCCTTTGACACGTCTAGTAACCGTCAGGGCATGCTTACTCTGTATCACCCAGGAATTCATTAAGAAAATATGCAGAGCATCTTCAACATTAGTGATGTCATAGAAGTCTGTCCAGTCAGTTCTGGAAACATCATATAGGAATTCATCAAGGTCAAGGTTGGCAAAATCTGTGAAAGTGACATGGCACGGTGGTGGTGATGGATGTGCAGCCGTAGCCCATATGCAGAAAGTAGGAGAGTGGACAGTTCATCATCATCATCATCATCATCAAATCTTTATTTATTCAGGTGAACATCATTGAGCAAGGCTCATTTACAAGATGGACCTGATAAGGTCAAGGTTCAACAGTTGATACACAACAGATACATCAATACACTTACATAAAACAGTTATACATACAGGGGAAAAACGTTTATAAACACAGTGATGTACAATAACATTCACATGATAAAAATCGGTTACAGGAAAGTTAAGCTAATATTTACAGTATGTACATATCCCAGTGGAGGGGCCATGGCAAACAGTTAATGCATGGGCCTGGACACCAGAAACAGATACATGCTCCACATGGTTTACCAGAACCCAGTCTATGAGGATAGATGATTGTAGACTCGGCGTAATTCTTGTAGGTTCAGTTATAAGTTGGTGAAGGCTGTAGCTATGTGTAAGGGACAACAATGAGCTGTTAGATGTACCCAACCAGTTTAGATTGAGGTCCCCTAAGATCACTACCTCATTTTGGTTGTATAACTGGGAAGTTCCATGAAGCATGTCCTTTAAGCCTGTTAGGCCTCCAGAGGCGGGGTTGTAAGCACAGATAATATGAAGTTTCTTTCACCTAGAGCTAGAGTAGCATGCAGGGATTCACATCCTGAGGGGGAGGCAGAGCCAGGGGTAGATACAATATTAAGGTTGTTTTATGGAATAGAGCAACTCCACCTCCTTGCTTTGAGGATGATCTAGCAGTGTCACAAATGTGGTTGCGGTGATATGGTGATCATGCTAGACACTGCCAGCCATTATAGATTCTCTGTGACACTTGACAGTCATAGGCCATTGTACCACCCCACCCCCCGGCTGCCACACCACAGATAACATTTATTGTTCTCCGACTCCATCCTGACCCATTACCCTGGTGAAGTAGTGTCCCTCCCCATTCCCATCCTGATATACTATGATCTCTCCATATCCTTGTTCCAGTATGTCCATAAAGTAAAATATAATAATAATTATACAGTGGGCAAAAAATAGCTGGTTCTGATTGCCTGGCTGGCATGATTTACAATGTGTAAATTGTGCCATCACCCCACGGTAGAAGTGACAGTCAATCAGTGTACCAGAATTCAAAGTCGCGGGCTGCCATATTGTTTTTTCTCGCTAACTGAGAACCCGCAAAAATAAAAATAAAAAATGAAAACTTCCCTCGCGTTTTTTCCTACATTGTATAATAGCAATATGCCACAATATGGTGTAAGTAATGACAAGATTTACCCACTTCTGGTGTGTTTTCCTCACTTGGCTGCACCTTGTGAGCAAACCACACCACCTGTGGATAAATCCTGCCATCACCCACACCATATTGTGGCATATTTCTTAATTATACTTCTGTCGTGATTCCCTCCCCCAGTCCTATGTGGTAGAATACTGATCAGCAGATACCATCCATGCCTGGTGATCTGGCAATTTCCACTCACACCCACCTCCCATCTGTGCATTAGTGCCCACCCCCTTTTTCCTCTCTGGTTCCCGTACTCTGATCAATCAACCTGTACTGCTCTACTCACACCACCATGGCTGGCTGTCGAATGACCTGTCAGACTGTGGCCTTAGTGGAGTATTGAGTACTTTGCCAGTCACTGGATCGGAGTACAGGATGAGAGGGGAGCAGGGTGGTGGGCGTTATCTGCCGTTTGGGGGGTTGGGGGGACACTAGACCATCAGCTAAGGGATTGTAATTGATGAATGGTATTTGTGCATATCGAGACTGGGCGTGAACCAATGAATAGTAATGGCCTATGGCTGATTTAATTTTACCTTTGGTACATGCTGGTGGATCAAGCGTTGAGCAGCTAATTAGATGGGAACGGTCTGCTGTCTAGCTAGTTGCAGTATGGCACATTGGGGCAGTGAGGGGGCTGCAGTACACCAGGGTAATGTGTATGGAAGGTGTCATGTATCAACATCATGGTTGGATGTGAAGATGCTAGCTGATGTCCAACCACACCACAGCTGGGTGGGGTCGGGGGTTGGGGTGAGGGGGTATCCTGAATCTATGTGCCCTGGGCAACTTCACAGCTTGTCATACTGTTAATCTCTCTCTCTCTCTCTCTGCCCACCCCCAATCCACTCCAAATTGTATAGCTACCTGGTGGTGTACTGTGTCAACCCAAGCATCTGCGATTCTCATAGTAGATAAATTGAATTGTGGTTCAATCCATATAACCATGAAATAGGTAATCGCAATCAGTGATAATTTTGCAGTTGCTGATACATCTCCAAATTCTCGCCTACAGCTTCATCGCATATTTATGCAATAATGCAGGACAGGGCATGTGTTGTGGGATTTACACATGCCTTGTGTGATGTGTCATGAGGCGTAGCCAAGTGACTTTAACCACACAAGAAGTATGTAAATCCCACTACTACACATGCACAGAAGTGCATAATTGCAATTATTAAATGAATCTGTTTTTAAAAATCAAAATAAAAATGTATTAGGTTCAAAGAAAGTAAACATTTGACTAACGGGATCATTACCGGTTGTATGTTGCAGGATTTACACACAGCCATGTGACATGTTTTGACCAATGAGGTTACAGGATTTTCAAGACCCATTTTATAACCTTGGTTATATAAAATTGTTGGTGTTAAATATCATGTGTAAAATAACTCCCCCACTATGACCCTTGTTAACTCATGTGAATCACATGTATGCCTCTGTTATGTTCTATATCATTCAAAATTCTTTTTTTTTTAACATATTCCATTCCCTATAATACTCCTGTTTCCACCTCCCACTACTCAACATGGTTACCCTTCCTCCCATATCACACGTCCCCCTCCACAGAGTCATGTCCATCCCACACTGGCCCCTCATTCCTCAGTAATAACTCTCTCATCCATGCACATAGCGCCATTAATTCTTGTGATGAGGGGTCAGTGCGTAATGGTTTTGACTCTGTGGATGTGAGTTCTGATATGTGGGGAAGGGGGAATTGTTGGGAAGGATCTGGGTGTAATAGTGACAGTGGAAATGAACCATGTATCCTAGCACAGGAAAGCAGTGCATGGGCCTACAGAATTCGGGGAACTAGCTCTATGAGAAGTCATTCTGCCCTTGTACATGTCCATGGCGAGGATGCACTTTGAGTACTGCATGCAGTACTGGTGACCCTGCTTGTTAAAAACACATTAAGTCCCCCCTTCCCCCCACCCCAGGAAAGATTGATGAATGAGGTGCTGACAGGCAGGGAGGAACAAGGGAGGTGGAAAGTTGGTTGAAGGGGTTGGTGATGAAAAACTAGTTAAAAGTGACCACAAGACTATCGGTTTCAATGTGAGGGAAGGGAGGTTGGGGACTCGTACCAGCACAATAGTGCTGGACTTTAGGCAGGCGGACTTCGTCAAATGAAGATTGGTGAGGGAGGCAATGAAAGGTTTAGGGGACATAAGTGACACAGACAAATCATCGGTAGCTATCAGGGACCAGATCCAGAAGGTCACACAGGCATCCATCAAAAGTGTCAGGGAAGGGGGCGAGAAGTAGGAACATGCTTTGGTTCAGTAGGGATGTAGCAGGGGTGTTATGGGGTAGGCGGAGAGCATTCAGGAGATATAATAATACTTAGGGGGAAGGGGACAGTGATGCTTACAGGGAGACAGGGAGACAGGGAGACTAGCTGGAAAGGTCATCAGGATGTCTAGGACGGACATAGAAGCAAGGATTGCGAAACAGGCCAGGAGAGGTGAAAAAAAATTTATTAGATACGTGGGAGGGAGGAGGAATTATGATCAGGGGATTGAAAGGCTGAGGGGTGAAGGAGGCAGGTACTTGGAGGAGAATGGGGAGATGGCACAAGACCTGAACAGGTCTTTCTGCTCTGTATATATATGGAAGAAAGGGGTGGTATGGGGGTTGATATGGAAAGGGGGGCACTGGGATGATATCAGAACCATTCACCATGGAGAGAGTTAGGGAGGAATTAAGCAGGGTGAAGGTGGACATGTCCATGGGGCCAGTTGGCCTGCACTCAAGTGTGATTTGGGAACTGAGAGGATATGGCTGCCCCACTGTTGAGGTTGTTGAGGTGCCACATGAATGTAAAAATGCGATGGTGATGCCAGATGAATGTGAAAACATGTCGGTGGTGCAGATATACAAGGGGGAAAGCAGGGAGATGAGGGAAAAATTACCACTCCATCAGCCTAACGGCTGTGGTGGATAAAGTCATGGACACACTCATTGGTGAAAGGGTAATGAAGTTCCTGAATGGGAACGGACTGCTGGATGACAGACAACACTGATTCACTTGGGGCAAGTCATGCCAGTTCATTTTGATCACATTTTTCAACTGAGTCAGAGGGTGTTGGCGAATAGGGCACACTCATGGATCAGACAGGTGAGGAGTGGAGTTCCCAGGGGTCAGTGTTGGGACCCCTCCTGTTCAATACCTATGTACTAGACATTGCGGATGGACTGTCAGGGAGGTTGGCCCTCTTTGCAGATGACACAAAAATCTGTAATAGAGGTGACCAGGGGGGTGGGTGGAGGACATGAGAAGGGACCTTAAAGCTAAGGCGGAGTGGGCGGACAGCTGGTAGATAAAATTCAACATCTATAAATGTGCATTTATGCACCTGGAAAACAGGAACCAAATGACTAAGTACATACTGGGTGGAGGGAGAGTCAGGGTGTCAGATGATGAGAGGGATCTGGGGGTAACAGTCTCCAGCAACCTCAAGGTAGGGAAGCAATGCTCAAGTGCAGTGGGAAGGCATATGGGATGCTGGTAAGTATCAGCAAGGGGATCACCAGCATGAATAAGGAGGTTCTGTTACCCCGTATCAAGCCCTGGTGATGCCACACCTCAAGTATGGTGTGCATTTTTTGCGACCTTACATGCACAAATATATAGACTCGCTTGAAAGGGTTCAGCGTAGGCCACCCAAGATGGTGCAGAGGATGAAGAGCAAGCCATATGAACATAAGTGCAAGGGTATATACAATGGAGACCATTAGTGGGGGGGGGACATGATTGAAACCTTTAATATACCAAAGGGATGTTCAAGGTAGGTCCAGGAAAGTTGTTCCACATGAAGGAAGGAAACATAACAAAGGGGCACCGACTGAGACTACAGTGGGGACACTTCAAGATCAATGTGAGAGGTCAGTTTTTCTCGGAGAGGGTGGTGGAGAACTGGAATGGGCTCCCGGACGAGACAGTGAATCCAGAGACCATTGAGTGATTTAAGTCCACTTGGGACAGGCACATGGGGCTAAGGATGGGGTGTTGTGTCAAGATATGGTAGTTTGGACTAGTGGGGCAAGGGGCAGAATACATGGGCCGGGATGTCCTTTTCTGTTGTCACCTTCTGTGATTCTGTGATTATGTGAAGATATTGGAGTTGCTAAAGCATCATGCAAATGAAATGTCATAGACTCATAGAAATCTGTCAGCAGAAAAGGATCCCATGGCCCATCCAGTCTGCCCATAAACCTCCCCCGCCCCAGGAAGACCTCCTCCGTTCATTACTAGCCTTCCCCTTGCCCGGTAGGTCCACGTACTTATACCAGGCTCATTTGAAGTTGTCTATTTATCCAACCCCACCACCCATTCCAGCAGACTGTTCCACGGCCGTACCACACTCTCAGTAAAGAATCCCCACTTAACGTCCCCTCTGAATCTACCCCCCTCTAGTTTGTGGGCATGCCCTCTAGAGGAATTATTCGTGCTCATACTGAAGATGCTGTCTACCCTCACCCTGTTTATACTCTTCAAGTACTTGAATGTTTCAACCACATCCCCTCTCTCCCTCCTTTACTCCAGCGTGTACAGGCCCAACTCCCCCAATCTCTCCGCATATGACTTCTCTTGTAACCCCCACACCATTTGGTTGCTCTTCTCTGGAATCTTTCCAGCCTGTCCTTGTCCCCTTGCAGGTATGTCCTCCAGAACTGGACCCCATATTCCATGTGTGGTCTGATGATGGTTTTGTATAGTGGCAGGATCACTTCCCTCCTTCAGCTTGCAAATCCCCTCCCTATGCATGCCAGCATACTGAATGCCTTTCCTGCTGCTCTGTCACACTGACTCCGGACTTTCAGATTGTTTGAAATAGTGATCCCCAGGTCTCTTTCCTGTTCTGTTAGCTCCAGCTCCCCCCCAAGCTGGTACTTTGCCCATGTTGTTGTGCACCCTATGTATAATTTTGCACTTTTTTTGTATTGCACCGCCGCTGCCACTTTTCTGACCTCTCCTCCAGCCTAGCCAAATCCTCCCTTATATCCTCCACCCCTCATTCCATCGTATCAACTGTATTACTACATACCTTCATATCGTAAGCAAACAGCACACCTTTCCTCATAGACCCTCCGTGATGTCCCCAATGTATATGTTGAAAAGTATGGGTCCCAATACCAACCCCTGGGGAACCCCACTCGTCACCTTTTCTTCCTTTGAATGCACCCCATTCACCACAGCCCTTTGTGCCCTCCCTACCAACCAATGTTCTACCCAGTACACGAACTTGCTCCTCACTCCTAAGCTGTCTACCTTGCCTATCAGCTACCTGTGGGGGATAGAGTCAGATGCCTTCCGTTACCAGTTGGTTGATGAACACTTCATGCAAGGCTTCTGGCAAAACTCTACTCTTTTCTGTTGATGTTGCCAGGATGTCCCAATCCACGTCTGGTAGATTCAGATCTCCCACCACCATGACTTCCCCCTTGCTGGCCATCTCCTCTATCTCCCTGCCCATCTATCTCTCTACTTCCTCCCCCTGATTCGGTGGTCTGTAGACCACCCCTACCCTCACAGCATCCCCCTTCCCCATTTTGCTTAAAGTTACCCATAGGGACTCTGCTGGTTCCTCCCCCACATACACCACCGCCTTAATCCCTCTTTACATAAGGCAACCCTCCCCTTTACCCTGTCCAGTCCCTCCTGTAGACTACATACCCAGGTATTTCCACCTCCCAACTGTGGTTTTCAGTCCACCAGGTCTCTGTAACTGCAATTAGGTCTAGGTCATCCTCTGTCACCACTGCCAGTAGTTGTCCCATCTTATTACCTAGACTCCTGGCATTTATTAGCAAAACCCTACACCAGCCCTGCTCATCTCCCTCCCCCCCCTTTCAGCTTCTCTAGCCCCCAGCTGTGGGGGAGAGTGAGTTAGGTCATTTCCTCCCGCCATTCCCACTGGGCTACATCTAGCTTAACCCTCCCCTTCCCCTAGTTTAAATCACTCCCTAGTATTCTATCTATGTATCTCTGCAGTTTCCCCCTCAAAATCCTAGCCCCCCTCATCATTTATATGCAACCTACCCCTCACGTACAGATGCTGGTCCACCCATGTGTCCCCCCAATCACCTATACTTTTGTAGCCCTCCCTCCTGAACCACTGCCTTAGCCAGTGGTTAAAGTTTTTAAATCTCAATTGTCTGGCCATACTGGCATAGTGTACTGGCAGAACTTCGGAAAAAGCTATGGAATCTACCATCCTTTTGTACCCTCTTTCTGATGCCATAAATCTCTTCTGCACCTCTTCCACCGCCTCCCCAGCCAGGTCATTTGTACATAGGTGTAGAACCAGGTGCGGTTCCCCCCAATCAGCCTAATGCACTCTTTAATTTTTGGGAGTGCCCTGCTTGCCTCCATCCCTTGCTCACAAAAAAATGGCCTCCCTCTGAAAGCTAATCCCTTCTTCAACCAGTGGATCCCTTTAATAATAGAGTACCCATACACTATCACCAATTTTTCCTGTGCTAACCCCAAGGGTGCCTCCACCACTCTTACCTGGCTTTTTTGCACATTCCTCTTGACCACCCCCCCGTCCCCCCTCTACTTCCATGCCTACTATCCCTTTGTCCCCCTGCCCTGCTAGATGGTCCCTGACCTCGCCCCTTCCCCCATGCCTCATTCAGCCCTTGCCTATTCCATTCCTGTTACTCTCTATCCTCCCTCCCTGTAACCAGTCCTCTCTCTGGATGCCTGTGCTCTGTGCCCTTCTCTATTCTCCCCTTAGGGTGTGTCCCTCCCCGGTTCCTTCCCCCTTCCATCTTCATCCTTGACCGTTACATCTTGCCCCCCCACACACTTTTTCTCCCTTCTTTCCTGTTGTCTCTCTTTCCTTTTACATCCTGGTCCACCCCAGCCTGATTAGTCCCTGCTTCTGACTTATTCTGCCTTTTTTGGCACAGCACCTTAGTCCCCTCAACTTCTATCCCATTGGATTCCTCTTGCTCCATCAACTCCATTAAGGGCCAATATCTATTTGAGCCTGCTGTGTATCTATGCTCATGAATGTTGGCACTACTGCCCATTGTGCCCCCATTTCTTGACCTGGGCCTTCCATTCCTGACTCCCTGTGTGACTTACCGCCCACACCTTATGCCCCCCAGTGGGCCTGTCTCCTGTCCCTTACCTGATTACCTTCTGTGATTCTTCTGACAATTTCACTCTTCGTCCAGGACAATTTCCTTTTTAGCCATGTTAGTTTGACCTCCAGTCTCCCCAGCCTTAGACAAAGTGAGCATGTCCCTAGTCTCCACAAAGTGTTCATGTGTAACCCCCAGGTGGTGCTATCCCAAGGGCTACTACCCCTGCCTGCGTAGGTGCTAACAGGTTAAGGGGTCCAGGTCCAATGGCGGGTTCCTCCGCCCAGGGGTCGGGGTTAGGACAGTCTGGAATGACTTGGTCACAGCTCTCTGGGTCACTGCAACCCCCCTTTCTTCCTACTAGTGGCCCATACAAGTTACCAACAGTACCTTTACCATATACACTTACCCCCAGGATTGGTCGAACAGCTTGACTCTGGGGACCCCCTGTAAAGTAAGATGCAATAACACAATAGCCACTGTACAGTATTTCAGCACAAACACACAGTTCAGGCAGTTTACTTTGCAAAACAACCAAATCTGGTTTATTTAGGGGGGATTAACAAGGACGGGGGACATCTAGTTAATTAGCTTAATCAATCTACTGGTTTCAGAGCTCTGTGCACAGGTTAAGGTCCCTATTAATCACTGTCACTGGGTACCCAGGCAATAAGGGGCTAGCCAAGTTCGGTACAGCTGGTGAGGGCCCTGAAGATGAAAAAACAACTGTACAATACCCAAATTTGTAATCCGGAGCCGGTAGGCTCAGTTCATGTAGCCAGAAAGGGAAACAGATGATCACTTGCAAACCAATAGACCAGTTGACAGGGAGCTACCCTGATTTTTACTCACGACTCTTGTAGCAGGATCCCTTTACAACACCCAGGGACACAGGCCTGTGATTAGAACACTCTCCACACATTTATATGTAAAACAGAAGGTTACCATACCAGGCAGCTGCTTTAGTTCCCGAACGCACTCACTGCTAACCCGGGAGTTCATGGCACAGCTTCACTTTTCCTGACAGACCGAGCGCGATGAAGCAGATTCTCCAGTCCTCTACAGGGTGAGCCTGGTAGGTGGCTGCAACACTGCACAGCCTCTTCTGACAGCAGCACACGGCGGATTCAGTCCGGATACTTTGGCTAACAAGCCGCCCGACTTTAGGCCTTCCACACGAGCTTCCCGCGTGAATACTCAACAGCGCACAAGCCCAGAGCTCCTTCCTCACTCACAGCCACAACGACTCTGCCTTATCGGCCGTTGGGGCAGGGAATCACAATTCGGGCACCACTCGACCCAATTGGAGGGCTTCAGATGCCAGTCTCTTCTACTTTCCCCCATTGGTGCGAAAAGGCGCCACACTCCTGGACTTCACTTCCCAGAATCACTGGCCATATATCCCATTGGCAGCTGGCTCTCAAGAGAGTCCTAGTCCTGATAGGCTGCTAAATACTCCATCTTAAGCACCCCTCCCTCTTGATTGGATGCAAAAGGCAGTTCTGCTCCAAAATGGAGGGGCAAGGCATACAAAGTCCCAGCTGCAAGGGAAACAGGTTAAACAAATACATTTTCCAATACCAATACAACATATATTACATCAACGAGCACAGCCCAAGGAAGTGCCTGTTTGCCTGTAGCGATGGCAAAATGGGGGCACGTTATCATGACTCGGGCAGGAGAGCTGCGCCCCGCCCCCTTTAGCAGACTAATTGGGTCTGCAAGCTGGCAACTCTTAAGGAGACAGTACTAGAGGCGTTTTAAGAAACCCACATTTGCAAGGGGGTTACACATGAACAATGCTGTGCCACAGCTATTACACCCCTGGGTCTCGGACTACTGGTGTTGGGAAATAAACATTATGAGGAGAGACTGTCATTAATCTTGGTGTCACCTGCAAACAGGGAGCTCTTTCCCTCCAGCCATTCTGCAATGACGCTAATGAAGACATTGAATATGGCTGCCCATGACCCATCTATAAGACACCCCACTTGTCACCTTCCTCTCTCCAGACTGCACCTCATTTAACACCACTCTCTGTATCCTGTATGTTAGCCAGTTTTTAATCCAGTTTACCTCCCAGATGCCTCACTATCAATTCGTTAAGCAAAGTATCCATGATCTTATTTACTACTAAGGTGAGATGTCTGACCTACAGATCATTTCCTCTTCACTGGTGCCAGATTTGTGTATATGTGCCACATCTGGCTCCTCCAAACATATGGTAGTACCTATGTGTTGAATAACTTGGTGTACATGGCTGCTAGAGGTTCAGATATCTCCCATCACATATCTCTCAATATCCAAGGGTGTGTGTCATCTGGTACCATCGTGTTGTTTACCCTCAATTTAGTGAGCTTCTGCAGGACCCAATCACCTCTGAGAAGACTATTGTATACCTGTACACCCACTTGTTAAGTGCTGTATTGCTGTGATCCAAGAAATATCCTCTTCCTCATCCTACCAATTTGTCAGAGAACTACCTGATCCTTACCTGGCAACAGTTAAAATTGAGGTTATGGCTCCGGTTCAGACCTGTGTGATTCTTGTTTGTATGCCAGTTGAGTACTTAAGCAATAAGGCACAACAGGGTGTGGGTTATTGGGGATTTACCCACACCTTGTGATGTGTCACAAAGCGCAGCCAAGTGACTTAACCACACAAGAAGTGGTTAAATCAACCAATGACTCACACCCTGGAGTGCCTTATTGCAATTATACAATGAACCCATGTGTAAAATATATTTAAAATGTGTTTAATTATGTTTTTAATAAATGCCATTCCTCAGCAATGGGTAATGCAGGATTTACCCACGGTCATGTGACATGTTTTGACCAATGAGGTTACAGGATTTTCACAAACCATTGTATAATGAAGAATGTTGAATTCATATACCCCATGTTACCATGCTGTGTGTGTGTGTGTGGGGGGGCATTCTACTGCTGAAATAATGCAGAGCTTTACATTCTTTTATTCCATGGTAAGCAATCACACAATGTATTGAGTGTGAAGATAGACAGATAACTGACAGGTGAAAGCATCTGTGGAAGGAGTGTTTTCATTATTTAACTACATTCTGGTATATTTTTTGTGACTTTAAACACTTTAAAAAAAAATTTCAAATTTGCCTATGGACCCATGTAATATAAGCAATAAGCTCTTATCTGGTCAAATCCCACACCTATGATTGTCTTAGTGCTTGCTTAAGAGACTACTAACAAGTATATGTTACTTAGTATAACTGTATAACCTTCAATTTATTTACTATAATATTTCTTATTTTGATATTACAGGCATAAATATCTCATGATGCTTAACTTTGTAATATTAATACTTAACATGTTGTACATGCTAATTAGCCTGCTTCAAATGAAATTAGAGGATGACACTGTAGAACTACTCTTCATCCTGTCTCAGTATCGTGAAACTGATGATCTTTTAGACGAAGCATGTAGATTTCAGAAAGATATCTGTTTAATACCTGCTGCTAGTGCAAATGTAAGAAAAGATCGACAGGTCTGGATGCATGTGAGAAGCAAGCATTGATGGGATGCAGTAGTACTAAGTCAGTTCATAGACAATGACTGGCGGGATAATTTTCACATGTCACGTTCCTCTTTTTATAAATTGTCGGATACATGTGCAAGTTTCCTTTCTCCAGAAGATTACGTTTGTGAACCCATTCCATTAAGGATGCATTTGGCTATTGTTTTATATAAATTAGGGAGCTGTTCAGAGTGCAGAGTGGTGGCCAATCAGTTTGGAGTACATAAATCTACTGTACATAAATGTATTTACACCTTTTGTAAGGGATTTACGGCTTCAGTATTACCACACATCATTCGGATGCCATCTGAAGATGAGGCTCTTTCAATAGCAACACATTTTGAAAAGTACCATGTACTACCACAGATTATCAGTTGCTTGGATGGAACTCATATTCCTGTACTTGCACTGACAGACGGATATCGAGATTTTGTGAACTGTAAAGGTTGGCCACCATCATATGTGCTTCAGGCTGTAGTGGATCACAAATATTGGCAAGATGATATAACATTATACAGGGTCATATTGGAATCAGGGCCGTATTTACATGGCTATGGATCCTATGCACAACACTTTGAATGAACTCCCCCCCCTCCACAACAGGTTGCCATCTCCAAAGTAAAAAAAAAATGGATATCCAACACATGACGCTCTTGGGGTTTAGATGCCCTGTGGTGAGTTTTGGGGCTTTTATCTAAGGTAAAACACACTTTTGTTATGTCTTCCCTACTCCTAACTCCAGCTGAAATTTTTTTTCTCCTGGAGTGGAGTCATGCACAACCAGCCTGTGCTGCCACAGAAGGGTTGCGATTACATCAGACCTAGAGAGTGGTGAAGCTCGGTTGGCAGTATGATGTAATCAATCATAAGTCAGAGGTGGCAGCACAGGCTGGCTGGGCATATGGTTTCTCAACCAGTATTTTATACAGGTACAAAACCTACGCATTGCCTACATGTATGAAACTGCTCTACTGTTTTACTGCCCCCAACACACACACACACAGTGTGTCTTGCAGACACAATACAGAAATGCATGTCCTCATTTTATTTCTGGATGCATTAGTTTTACTCCCCACCACCCACACACACACACTGCAACTGTTCAAACCTCAGAATCCTGCCAAAAGCTCCTGTCCTACTTTCAGTCGTAGCGCCAAGCCAAAATACTATTATCCACAAACAAAGCCCTCATTCCACTCACCCCCAAATGCTACCTCCAGTCTGAGTCTTAGCATGCTCTGCCTTGTTCCACAAACCTGTGGTGGGATTAGAGCTGCTAATTTCATCTGCGTCTCACATAAATCTGCTCTGTTGAGCTGCTGCTCCTTATGCCCCTCAGACCCTGATTCATTACCAGCAGAATCCTGCCCAAGACCGCTCTCCCTCTCTGGGACCCATCACCTAGCCACAACACTGCTTTCCCCACACAAAGCCCTTGTTGCACTTTGCCCTGGGCCTCATGTTTGGTAGGTAGGTAGAAGTTTATTGTTTGACAAAGCTTTGTCATTACAAAAATATACAATAGAAACATTCATTCAAAACATATAAATACATACATAAATAAAATCATATATATAAAAAGCAATTATTTATCCAGTAATCAGATTCCATATCCAAATTCACATACTGCACTGTATAATAAAATGGATTACTCTATAGCATCACGATTACTGTATATGTAGTTTACTTCATTCGATAAATCTACAGAATTTTGACACCCTATTCAGATCAGAGATATAACTTGCTTTTAATAAATAATGATATTGATAAGCTGGCTCCATATCAAGATTCCTTAACAAATCCCCCAAATAAAAGTTTCTTTGTAATTTGTACAATGGACACAGTATTAATAAATGTTTAGGTGTATCTTCAACTAAACCACAAGCACACATTTTATTTAACCAGGCCAATTTTCTGTTTTAAACTATTACTTTCCACATAACCAAACCTGAATTTGGTAAATGCTTTTCTATAACTTGGGTTACCTATTCTCCTTAAATATTGATGTAACCCAAACTGTATCCCCGTGTTTAGTGCCAACCATGAACTTAGTTTACAATTTTTAACTATTTCCATTTCCTTTTGGATGTGGATATCTCTTATGTCCGCGTGGCTCAGTTGTAGCATATCCGCCTCTGGACCAGAAGGTCGTGGGTTCTCGTCCCACACTGGGATTGGACTTGCACCTAAAAATCAATGGCATCCGAGTGAAGTATTGTGGGGTGCTGTACTGCTGGGGTGTGCCATCCTTCGGATGAGATGTTAAACCAAGGCCCCTTCTGCCCATCCTGGTGTTGTCCTGGTGGGTGTCCAGGTGGAAGTAAAAGAACCCAGGGCACTCTTCGCAAAGAGCAGGGAACATTCCCGGTGTCCTGGCCAACATTCCCCTTGCCATAAACTGGTTCATGCAATTATCCAGGCTGTGTGTGGGTGATGATGTGCGATATGGCCACCACCACACATTCAGTCACTTCACTACCAGTCTAGCATTGCTTGTAAAGCACTTTGGGATACTGTGTATAAATGCTGATTCTTATTATTATTATTATTATTATAGATTTAATAATCGCATTAATCACTTCTAATGGGGTTCTTATACTTTCTGGTAGCAGTTCTAGTAACCCATAGGGTAGAATTAATTTCTCAAGTATAAATGTGTGCTTGGGTATATAAAGCTTTCCTGTCTCTGCATTAACATTTCCTCAGTGCATATTCTTGGCAGTCTCTGCTCATGCATGCTATAGGCTTTAATCCAGTAAATCACCATCCTTTGTTCTATGTTACAAATCATTGGTAATTGCCCTAATTCTAATCTTGATAAACTGTTTGATGCTCCACAGGGAAGACCTAATAGCCTTTTGTAAAATGTATTCATTATTATTTTTAATCCATCTCCATTCCCCATCCCCCAAATTTCTGCCCCATAAAGAAGTTATGATCTCACTTTCACATTTAGTACCTTAAGTGGTCCTACAACTGTTCTTCCCCCATATTTAAAATTAAATCTATCTAATGCTGGAACAACCCCTTTAATTTTCTTTATAATTCCTGAGATATGTTCCTTCCACTTAAAGTTATATGCGAATGTGATGCCTAGGTAGCTGAATTTGGATACATATTCTATTTCTTGACCTTTACATTTCATGAAGCGCAACCTGCCAGTTCTAATCAGATTCTTATTAAATATCATGTATTTAGTTTTATTATATTTTATCTCTAATAAAAGCTTTTCACATTCCTGATTGAATTTGTCTAAACTTCTCTGAATTCCTAGGTAGCTAGTTGAAATTAATACAACATTGTCTGCATATGCCAGGTAGGGACACCCCCTATTACCCACCTGGGCATGAGCAGCTCCAGATCCCACAAACCCTCCAAGGCCTTATTCAAAAAAAGATTGACTAATATAGGGGATAATACACACCCTGTCTAAGACCGACATTAGTTGGAAATTTTGCCGTACAGTCTCCCTCCATGTTATATCTAATAGTTGTGAGATTATTCTCATATAATGTTTTAATTAGGTTTAAAAAGAGATGTTTCTGTACCATAATTATTGAGAACTTCCCAGAGTTTTTCTCTATTCGCTCTGTCAAAAGCAGCCTTTAAATCTACAAATACACAAAACAATTTTTTTTTTAATTATTCCGTACTTGTTTATCAAATGTGATAATACAAAACATTGATCCAAAGTTGAGTGACCGGCAATAAATCCTGCTTGTGCTTCACTAATTATTTTTACTTTATCTAACCAGTCCATAAGCCTGTTAGTTATAATTTTTGTAAACAGTTTCTGGGCATTGTCCAGTAAGCTGATTGGTCTATAATTACTTGGGTCAGATCGGCTTCCCTTTTTATATAGGGGGACTATGATGTTCTCAATCCAAGTCTGGGGTGTTTTCCCTGTTTGTAATACGCTGTTATATAACTTCACCAATACAGGGGTCCATAATGGAGAATCATTAATGAAGATGTCCATTGGTATCCCATTAGGTCCAGGTGCTTTGTGTTTTTTTGCCTGCTGCAATGCTGTAATTACCTCATTTTCTTTGATTTTATTTTTATAAGGGGACCATTTTATTTTGGAAGCTGTATGACTTATTTTCTGTTCATAGAATAGTGATCTAAAGTAATGTTCCCACGACAATGGGTCAATATAACTTTCAATGTTATCATAAATCTGGTCCCATCCTTTACAGACAAGTTGGCAGAATTTTTGGATGTTGTACTCTTTTCTGAATTTTTCAAGTTGATACCACATCATTATTCTATAACTCTTCCTTTTTTCTTCCATCAGTCTTTTATAGACTTTCCTTTGTTTATTTAGTGCTGTTTTATTTTCTCTTGTTGGTCTATTGTATGTTTGAGACTGCATGCTCTGATCCATCCAGTTCAAAAACCGGTGGAAGAAAAACAGTACTAACCCTCTGCACCTTACAAAATTTGCTTTCTTGGGATGGACTGCTGTTCCTTCTGTCCCTCATCCTCTGATTGGTTCTCACCAAAATTCTGAACAAAGCAAGCTAGCTACCTCCCAGGCTCCCACACTCCCCAAGCCACAACAAGGTAGATCATTTATTTACAGTACAGGCAGTGACAGTACTTGCCAAAATGCCAAGAAACTAAGTAAACCCACAAAAAAAGACTGCTTGGGTGACCAACAAGCTAGCATACACTGCTGGTGCTGGATAACCCACTGCCTGCAGCTGGCTCCTGTCTGACCTAATGTTACCCCTACAATCCCATTGATTTGTCTACAACAGCAGAATCCTAAATGCTCCCCCTTGTTACCCATTTTATTGTAATTTAACCTCCTCCTTATCAAGGGTTGCGCCCAATGATCTATAAAATAGCTGGCAGGCAGTGGCTCCCAGTCCCGACTCCCTCCCACAGTAGTAGTTGTGTCCCAGTCCCTGGCTGCCCCGCCCATACCGGTCCAACCATCCTCCTCCTCCTCCTCCTCACTGACTGTCTAGTACTGTACAAACTGACCTGTAGCTGTTTGTGTTGTACAGACCATCTATCCACTTACATAAGAGCTCATGCTGATGACCCAGTAGCATGCATAGTCACTGCTGTGGCATGCCACTTAAGACTTAATGGCTCATGTCATGGCTAAGTCCGAATGGCGCAATCAGAGGTTGCCGGTGCTCCCACACACAAAAATTCTCTCTTTTTGTTTTCTTGTTGTTCCGTTCTCACTCTGAGCCAACTTAGTGAGAAACAGATTAATCCTCCTGAGCGACGAGCCACAAACGTGCACAACTGCCTCTACTAACCACCATCCATGACCACAAACTAAACTAAATGGTGGCTGAATATATAATATATATATATATATATATTTATTTATTTATTTATTATAAAAAACAGACAGTAACAGGTTACACCTTATTATTTAGTCACTCAACTGTTACAAAATACAAGACATGTATCAGATTTTCATATGTTTGTAATGCTCGTTCAATTTATTATATTCTAGGTTCAAAGTTATGAATGAAATTTATTTTTTTCCAATGAAATTGTTTAACAACTTTAATAAAGCATTTCAAGTAATTGTTTTAAAATATTTTTATGACTCATCACTAAGGTTGTGATAATCCATATAGTATCACCCATTATAACAGTTCATATATGCCAACTGAGTTATGAGAATGGGCTCTTTTTCTCTCTCCTCTTAGTCTTTGCAAGATGTAGCTGGGATTATCATCATCATCATCATCCACGTTATACTTGTTCAAATGTATTGGTTGTCTTGGATACTGAGTCCCATAATGTTGTGAAGGTGGAGTGTTCTCACTGTAAAAAACTGGTTAAATGCCATGAGATGAAAAGTGATGTCCCAACTGTTTGTATCATAATCCACTAGGTTCTGGTCTCTAATGTCTCCTAAGATAACAGAAATAACATTAAATTTGGATGTTGCCCTGATACTAAATGCCATAGAGCATGACAGGACATGTGCCTGGAGGCGAGCATATGATCCGTAGCTCAGTACATGTCACCTCTCTCCCAACCCCAGGCATGTATGGATAACTAGACAGTTGGACAAGGGCAATGCAGTGGATGTCCTGTTTGTGTACTTCAGTAAGGCATTCGACTCAGTGCAGCATGGTAGGCTGGGTAGAAAGCTGGCAGGTACTGGTCAATGGGAAAAATGGTGGGATGGGTATTAAACTGTTTACA
The DNA here is from genome assembly GCA_016271365.2 of Neoceratodus forsteri. Lineage (NCBI taxonomy): Eukaryota > Metazoa > Chordata > Ceratodontiformes > Ceratodontidae > Neoceratodus > Neoceratodus forsteri. The sequence continues at coordinate 1,274,541,646 of CM057453.1, forward strand.
GAGAAGCCAGCAGAGGGTGGTGGTGGGAGGGGAGCTCTCATCTCTGAGGGAAGTGGCAAGCGGAGAACCACAGGGCTCAGTGCTGGAACCGGTGTTCTTTGAGTTGTTCGTATCAGTCATCTCAATAGGCATCAAGAGCAGGATCAGTTTGTTAGCAGATAACACCAAGATGGGAGCAGTAGTGGATGATCTAGGAGGGTGGTATGGATTGCAGGATGATCTGTCAAAATCTGAGACCTGGTTGGACACCTGGCAGTTGGGGTTCAATGCCAAAAAGTGTGAGATGCTACATTTAAGGGCAAAAAGCCCAAGAAGGAGATACCAAAGGGGGTTCAGCTAGCAGTCACATTGGAGGAGAATGATCTGCGGATGAGTTTAACGGGTTCGATGAACAATTCAACACAATGCAGGAAGACAGTTACAAATGTCAACAAAATGCTGGGTTGTATTGTCAGGGGTATATCTTCAAGGAGAGGGGAGGTAATCCTGCCACTGTATAGGTCAATGGTTTGGGCCACACCTGGAGTACTGTGTGCAATACCTGTACCAATAACTGAAGAGGGACATTAAGTTATTGGAGGGGGTGCAGCACAGGGAAACGGATGAACCAGAGACTATGGGGACATACCCTACGTGAACAGGCTGAGGGAGATGAACATGTATTCGCTAGCGGAGAGGAGAGACGGGGGGATATAACTGAAACCTTCAAGTACATGAAAGGAATAAACAAGACAGGCACAGTGGGTATATTCAAGTTAAGGGGGTATGGACACTCAGAGTCACAATCTCAGATTAGAGATGGGAAGGTTTCGGACGGAAATGGGAAGACACTTTTTTACAGAGAAACTAATATCTCGGTGCAACACGTTATCTGTGGAAGTGGCATCTTGTACAACAGTGGACTGCTTCAAAAGGGTATGGGATAGGGTAAGAGGGAGGGTCAGGGGAGGTGGAAGGGGCAGGTGTAGTATAAGGGTTGCTAGCTGCACACATGAGCAAACTCAATAGACCATAAGGCCTTTATCTGCTGGCTTATTTGTATGTTCATAAACCCACAATTCATCATTACAGTCATTCAGTAGTTCTAGATGAAGGAACACTGACATCACAGATTCATGTGCCATGGTGATCTGACTGTACATGACAGTGCAGCCAGTATCAATGTATGACTATTGGGATCCCTACTTTAAACAAATTATTGTAAGATAAATGTATAGTTGACTGGTAGAGACATGAATCTGTCATTGAGATACGTTTCATTTTAAGTCTGCATAAAACAAAAAAACACAATATACTGAAAAATTGGCATTCGGATAAAAACATAACAAGGAATGCAATTTGTGTGTGGCAAGATAAAATGTTAGCTGCCAGGAAGAGGGCTGCTTGTACCAGTTAGCAGGGGAATGAAACTCATCAAGACAATGATTAAGGGTTAAATACGAGATTACTAAAAGCTTTATCAAGTCTTAGCCTGACACAGCATGCTGAGTGGGGGTGGCATCAATGGTTGGAGTATGGACCTCATTTCTCAAAAGAAACTGGTCATTAACTCTTTAGTTGTTTCAGCTGACTACTACCAGAATGAAGTCAACATTTTTTCTTCTCATTCTTGCCGCTTTGTCCTTTGAACTTCTATACGGTCTAAAAATTCATTTTGTTGATGAGACCAGAATTGAAACAACTGATCATTTGCGGTTTTTCTCTTGTACTGCTGGCCTGAAACATGTGAAGGCAGTTGTAAAGAACAATTCTGGTTGAAAATGCTTACATACATCACCATTACTATATAGGGTTGTGTAAGATACGTTATGATCAAAATGGATATCCTTCTGTCATTTATACTACTGAAAATATAAACTGACAATCTAGACACCGTGGAGCCCATATCAACGATCCCGACACATGGAATCCCGACGGTTGAGAGTTGTCCACAACAGAGGTTCTTACCATCTTTCTGGGGGGGGAGGCACAAACCCCGCATCAACCAACACAGATGGATTCTCTACCCTCCACCTCCTTTATTATGGATTCTCAAGTCCACCACGGGCAATTATAGGCAGTCTGGAGTAATCCTTGACAGCTGTGCTTCAGTTTGTCAGGCTATTAATGTCGGGCTACTGAGTATTGAGATTGTGAACTTGAAAGGCTATAATTATACCCTGCTATAGTTTGGTTTCCATGGTAACTGTTTCACTCATGTACACAGCTCAATAACTTCCCTGTTGCCACTTTCCAGGGAAACCTCAAGACTCAAAATTATCATTGTTCGTCTACCTAGTAGTCATACACAGTCTTTACAGGGTACAAAATTAGGATACATATACTGTAAAATATAGGATATATCATGCCTTAAAAATATTAATATTTAATTCAAGTGAGTGAACAATAAGTACAGAAGTATAAACAGAATTAATTTGATGGAACATGCAGGCAATAATACCTGACATGTTGGGTGGTCTTGGGCAATAATGGACCTCTCAGGGGCATTATGAGGCCTGATGCCACAGACGGAGGACCTTATAGCCCCTGGAAGGTCCAGTACTGCCCAATACTACACACCATGTAGGGTATTATTGCGCTTAGAACATGGGCCTGTAGTTCTTTAAATAGAATGTCTAACAAAAAACTAATTAAAAAGTGTGAAAAAACTAATACAAAAAGAATAACAGTTTGTTTGTACAAAGTAGACCCTGTACTACGATGGCACTGACAGTAGAGAGAACTGCATCCATTGGTAAACTGTGGTCCAATACAAGAACAGATCAAGGGATCAGACAGCTAACTGCCATTTTGTTTAATTTTTTTAAGTGACAGTAGTTCTATTTGACAAGCCTTTTGTAAATTACAAACTGTATCTCCTGGGTTGTCACTGTATGCACTTGTGTAGGAGGAAGAGAAGATCGGGTGCTGCATGTAAATGGAGGTGAAGTGAGCTGGCATATAAAAAGAAAAGGAACTTGGAAAAAAGGACATTTATATTTATTGGTTTGCACCTGCACATTTTTTAACAGTGGTATTCAGCAGAGTTAAAATGTCAGGACTGAAGTGATAAAGAAAATCAGACGAGTAGCCATGGTGGAGTTCCTTAACTAGGGCTCCCTGAATGCAGACACACGTTGACGGCTTGCTCCATTTACTATACTGGCCAGATTTTGAGTGAGTGGGAGCCACAAATGGTCTGTCACACATTATCAGTTTATTGAGGCAGAAAATCACAAATTTATTTTTTCAACTATGTTTCTCGCCTGGCAGACTGGGGCATCTCCCAAGCAGGTGAGTTTGGCTTCACCTCCTAAATACTCGCCTGAACCATTCCTCCGATGGAAGTTTTGGTATCAGGATCCTCTCCTCTCCTGCTGGCCCATACAAGAGGAGGCAGGTGATCCCCTGGGGTACGGTCGTGCTCATGGCCGGCACTGAGCATGTGGAGTTTCCACCCTGGGATACCTGCCATCACCGCACCCAGCTGCCACAGTTTTTTTTCTAGTTTCCTCCCTGGGAGAGCAGTGTGCAATGATACCTGTGCATGGCAGCCCTGCTAGCGTCTGCCACACTACGCCCCTTACATTGGCTGGTGTACCTGCACTGCCCCCAATCTCCATCAGGGGCCACCAGGTTACCGAGCATCCCTGGATCCCTCCCCAGGGAGAGGAGAGCTGTCCTCCAGATGCTCAATCCTCTTCCTCACCTGCCAACATCCAGCTACCCGAGTCCATCGCTGAACCCGTGTCGCCAGCATAATGCAAGATGTGTCGTCCAGCACCTCAACACTCAGCGCCACTGGGCCAGGAAAACCACAAATTTAATTAAAACAAAATACTTGCTCATGTTTTGCTGATTGTATAGGAATGGGGTGGGCAGAAGGGTTATTACTGCTAAACATTCATGGCAAAAGTAACTTTATTTATTTTTTTGTTCAGGTTTCAAATGTGGTGCCAGTTTCAACAGCTGTAGTCACATGAGACAGCGTGATAGATAATCGATTCTTCTGTTGAGGAAACTGCTACTGCTTTAAAAAAAACAGAAGTTGTCAGATTTTAAAGTTTTTCATTTATTTGTTTCTTTGCTGGGCAAACAGTGCCGATACACTGGGAGTGGGGGGGCGGTTGTGAGCTGCTGTAGCTTAGGGAGGAACCACCACTTCTGTAACGGCATTTTATGCTTTGCTAACCAAGGGAGAAATGCTGTGTGTCACAACTAAGTCAGCAGGCAGCTTGAGGAACAGATGAGGTGGCCACAATGAGGACCTGCCAGGAGGAGTGATCTTGAAAGTGCTATGTGAGGTAGTTTGAATAGGAAAGTGTGTGTGTGTTGGTTGGGGGGTTGGTCAGTACTAGCTAAATGAGAGTAAAACACGGTGGCTAGGAATCTGGTGAGAATTCCATGTCACCATGATATTGGTAAGCAGATTGGTTGGGATTAGCACTTTTAATACCTGGGCTCTGTCATCTGATAGATGCCCACCTTAGCACAGGTATCAGCCAATCAGAGCCTAGATATTCATTATGCCATCTTCTAAGTATGCATAGCCTTTCCAAATAACAAAAGTATGCAATGTAAACTTTTATGACACAATAATAATGTGTCCCATTTGGTCTGCCTTCTCTCTGCTGCATGTTTCAATGCCAGTTCCTGGCATGTCATTCAAAGCAATGTCATCTTGATTGTTGCTGGTTCCCAATTCCTCTTGTGATTCACAAACTACATTTATCAATTTGTCTTCTACCATGTTGTTGGATACAGCAATCTGCTCAGAACACATTTCTTCGGTATCATTTCCTTAAAAAAGAAAATTTAATTCTGAGACAAGAAGCACACCACACCTAGTGACACAACACAACTCAATGTGATGATAAGGCAAATGTTAATGTAACACCTGGTCCTATTAACTTGTTTAAGTTGTACCGGAATTTCTGCCGACAGAAGCACTATCACCTCCATGTGTGTCAGTGTCTATACTAGTACTATTAGCGAGTCCAATGTCTATAGTACATGCTGGAAGGACACGCAGTAGTCTGTGACACATTATTTCATTTAGTTCTTCATAAAACTGGAAGCTAGAAGAAGCAGTTCCACTCACCTTTTTATTGCGTTTAGTCTTGAAATACAAAGTTTTTAACAGTTTCCATTAATGCTTGACTTGATCAGTCGTGCGTCTAAATCCTTCTGATCTTATCCTCTCAGCCACTGTGTTAAAAATGTCACTATTACATGACTTTCTACCATCAAGATGTCTCACTATATCCGTCTCTTTGAGTGTACTAATTAGTATACGTGTCTCATTTTCAGTCCAGTAGAAACTCTTACTGGATGCTGATGACATCTGTTCTGTATCCATATTACAAAAGGTATGAATTTCTGGAACGAATAAGAGGAATGCTTTGAACATATTAAAAAAAAAAAAACTGTCCTCAGAAACACATGTCGTAAGGGCCTTCTAAATTGCATGGATCGTGACTGAGAATGGTCCTGATCTCTCTCTCATAAAGCTGCCCCCCCTCCCAGTCTTAGCTTCCTTGATGTTCCCATAGTCAGGCTAGGATTTCAGAAAGGTCACCCAGGTAAGGAGTCGGGTGGCCCCACTCTGGTGGGGGGCTTAGACCCAGAGAGTCTGCCGGATTCCAGAGAGGGAGGTGTGGTGTCTCAAATACCCCATATGACCATGGAGTAGGTTTCAGCTGGGTGGAAGATGCCATGGTTGAGTGAGGCACTCCTGAGAGATGCCGCAAGGTGGCAGGTGAGGGGAAAAAAAATTAATAAAAAAAAGAAGTTAACAGAAAGACCTTTTATATGTACATTAGGGAGTAAAAAAAGACCAAGTGAGGGATAGTGAGGCTTAAAAAAGTGGAGGGTTGGTGGGCAGAGGGTGACAGTGAAAAAACTGGGATGCTGAACAAATGCTTTGGCACAGTATTCTCACAAGAAGATAAGGGGGATGTACCTAATTTAATCAATATAAGGATTGATTCCCAATGAGAAGGTCATATCAGATGAATATAATAAATTTCTTTGACTGGGTGACCAAAGTAATAGACCAGGAGGGGCTGTGGATATGGCTTACTTAGGCTTTAGAAAGGCATTTGACACAATACCATTCAAAAGATTAATAAACAAATTAGCCAGCCTGGGAGTGGGTCCCAGTGTTGAAGCTTGGGTAAAGCATTGGCAGGACAATATGACGCAGAGGGTATTATACAGTGGATATAGAAATACTGACTCCAGTTTGACTGGCTACCAAAATTTACAACATGTAAATTGTGTAGTCAACCAAAGATACAAGGACCTGCCAATCAGGGCAGCAAACTTCAAGGCTGCCGGCCACCATATTGTTTTCCCATGGAAAATGGAATGCACGAAACACACACACAAAAAAAAAGGAAAAAATACTCGCTCATTCTTTTTTGCATTGTATAATAGTAATATGCCACAAAGGCGTATGGGTAATGACAAGATTTACCCACTTCTCATGTGCTTTATTCAGTTGTGCCTCATGAGCAAACCACACCAGGCATGGGTAAATCCTGCCATCACCCACATCCAGTCATGGTATATTCCTTGAATAGAAAATGGAGCCAACTACAAATAAAGGGGGTTACTAGTGGTGTACCGCAGGGTTCAGTATTAGGATTGGTCCTCTTTCATGTTTTTATAGGTAACATTGCAGAAGGACTTGAAAAGAAATGATGCCTCTTTGCAGATAACATAAATACCTGCAACATGATTGATTAACAAGGTGGGGTGGAAAGGATGACAAATGACTTTGCAAGGTTAGAGGAATGGTCAAAAATATGGCTGTTTATATTCAGTTCAAAGAAGTGCAAATAGTGTACCTGGGAAACAAAAACAAAGGGGAAGAGTGATCAGTGTGGGGGAGAGGTAATAACAACAACAACAACAATGGAAAGGAAACTGGGGTAGTCATATTAGACAACCTAAAACTAGGCAAGCAGTGTGAGAAGGTACTAAGCAGGGCTGGAGGGGATACTGGGATGCATATGAAGAGGCATCACCAGTAGAAAAGAGGAAGTTGTTATCCCTCTGTACAGACAGATGGTGAGATCCCATCTGGAATAATGCGTGCAGTTATGAAGACCCCTATCTCCACAACAACACAAAAGGGGTAGTGGCAGCTCAGAGGAAGGTAAACTAAAATGGTGATGGTTCTACAACAGAATCCGTACAAAGAGAGGCTAACGGAGCTTAATATGTATACCCTCTAGGAAAGTAGGATGAGGGGGGACATGATAGAAACATTTATTTACCTCAAGGAAATCAACACAGTCCAACAGGTTAGCATCATTCAGACAAAGAGATGTGCAAGAGCAAGAGGTCACAATTTAAAGATAGAGGGTGGATGGCTAAGGGAAAATGTAAGGAAGTGTTTTTTCATGAAGAGGGTGGTGGATGAATGGAACATCCTTTCCGGAGAGCTTGTGGTTCCAAAAAACAGTGGGGGAATTCAATAATGAATGAGACAGACATAAAGGAATTATAGCTGGGGGTGGAAAAAAGTAGGCTGTTGGTTAACTAGGAACTACAGCTTATCAAATAGCTAGAGAAATTGACAGACCAAGTGGGCCAAGTGGTCCTTGCCTGCCATCACACTCCGTGATTCCATGTTCATTTATTTATATGTTACATGTCCCTGTAATGAACCATGTGGTACCCCACTAGTTAACCCCCTTTTCTTCAAAGTAGACTCATATTACGATTAAACTGTGTGTCCTGTTGTCCAGTCAGTGTTTTACCCAGGCTTCAACACTGGAACCCACTTCCAGGCTGGCTAACTTGTTTATTAATCTTTTGTGTGTGACTGTGTCAAATGACTTGTTGAAGTATAGGCAGGCCATGTCCACAACCCTCCCTGATCTACTACTTTGGTCACCCAGACAAAGACATCTATTACATTCATCTGACATGACTTCCAATGTGAATCCATGCTGCCTTGGGTCCTATGTCCTGCTGCCCTATAGGTACTCAACAATTATTTCCTTCAGAAGTGCTTCCATTGATTTTCTCTACCACTGAGGACAAAGACTGTGATTTCCTGCCTCTGCCTTGCTTCCACTTTTGTGAAGAGGAATCACATCTGCCCTCCTTCAGATCTCAGGTACCACACCATCCTCCCATTATTTGTTAAAAAGGGTCAGTGGTGTCACTAGTTCTCCCATTGGTTCTTTTAGAATTCTGAGCAGAATACCGACAGGACCCATTGTTTTGTCCTCCTTCAGTTTCAGGAGATCTTTCGAACACTTTACTCCATGAGTGGATTGGTTCCAACCCCCCATCCAGAGTGGTTCTATTGATTGCATTAGGTGCAACCCAATTATCTTCTTTTGAGAATACTGTGCCAAATGATTCCTTCAAGATTCCTGCCTTTTCATTGTCACCATCTAACCGCCCACCCTAAACTTTATTCAGCCTCACCCTCCCTCCCTTGGTCTTTCTTCGCTCCCTAATGTACATATAAAAGGTTTTACCTCCCTTCTTTATGGAGTTGGATATTTTTCCTCGGTTTGGGCCTTTGCTATTCTGACTGTCTTGCCCATTTCCTTTGGCTTTAACTGCTATAGTTATCTGTTCTGCTCCTTCTGTGTTTCCTTATACCTCCTGAATGGTATCCTTTTCTCCCTAACATTCACCATCACTTCTTTTGAGAAACATTGCGTTTTTTTTCCCTTAGTTTTGATTTGTATCAGTGCCTCACACAAAGGCTGGTTGACTCTGTGATTTCATTTTTGATGTTTCCCCATTGTTCCTCCACCCCTCCTTCTTGCACGTTTTCTGGTGATTTTCTGAGGCACTCTCCCATTTTGCCAAAGTCAGCCCTCCAAAAGTCAAATACCTTCACTTTTGTATGACTTGATTCTACGACTGTGTTTGTCTTGAACCACACTGTTTGGTGGTTGCTTGTTCCCAGATGGCTACCCACTTCTAAATCTGAGATCCTCTCTCCATCCACATTTTAGAGTTGCAGGTCTAACACTGCTCCCTCCCAAGTGAGTTCAAACACTAGCTGTCTGAGACTTGCACCATGTATGACAAAGAGAACAACCCTGCTATTGGATGTGGCTACAGCAAAGGTGCTCCAGTTAACATCTGGCATACTCAGGTCACCCATCAACAAATAAATCCTCTTTTTCTGCCATCCTTAGGATGCCTCCTATCATTCCTTGTCCATTTCCTCCCCTGAGATGGGAGGTCAGAATACAACCCCTGTGCGGATTGTGGTGCCATTTCCTGTCTCAAGGGTGACCCACAGTGCCTCGTCTCCTCCCTGTTTGCCCTTTTCTTCCATTGCTTTGATCCCTTCCCTTAGGTAGAGAGTTGCTTCTCCTCCTCTTATACTCTCCCTGTCCCTCCTGTAGGTTGTGTACCCTGGTATGCTGACACCCCATTCATTATTATCTGTGTACCATGTTTCTGTGACTGCCACAATATTCAGGCTTTCCTCTTCCCTCAAGGACACTAGTAAAGGAAGTTTGTTACCTCCACTATGATCATTGGTACTCATTGCTTTCCATTTTTTGATGGACTTGCCCCTTTTACCCCATCCCTGACCTTACTGCCTTTGCCATTTTTCTCAATTTACACCTACCCTTCTCCCTATCGCCTTCTCTATTTTGGTGTTTACCATGGTAACTACCCTATTTTGTGTGTGTTTGGTGGGGGGGCGGCTGAGATTTCCATGCTCCTTTTCAGTGCCTCCCCTCTTGGCTATTTTCAATGTTTGCCTATGAAGCATTTAAACCTATCACCTACGATCATGGTTCCATTCCCGGACAGATGCAGACCATCATGCCAGTATAGGCCTGTAACCCTCCGGTTGGACACCCAGTCCCCAATGAAGACTAAACCCTGAGCCTCACACCACTTTTCCAACCATTCTTCGAATCGCTTGGAGCGGAAAACCCTAGCCTCACCCATGCACAATGCCACCAACCCTGCTGGGTATTACTGCTAGCTAATCCCCTACCCAGTCACCCTCAACTTCAATTTGTAAATACCCCGATCCTCCCTCCCCCTGCATCCTCTTGTATTCACTGCAAGACATTTACTATTGCCTATCATCTACCTCACTTCCCTATTGAACCACTGCAGCCTCCTTCTTTTGTTATTCCTTACCCACCTTACACATACCTCTGTCGCTGTAAGGAGCACCTATGATCCTTTTCCTAAGTTCATCCGCCCCTTCCTATATCGGCCTCCCCCGCCCACTTCATCCCATAATATGTCCCTCATCCTGGAAAAATTCTGCCTGCCTGAAGTCTAGGACTTTTGTGGTGATTTGACAACCCTCATACATAGCTCTGACCTCGATGCCTACACGATGCGGTGGGAATGGGCACAGTGGAAAGATTTAAACATGCCTGTTACAGGCAACATTAAATCTTACATATGAGAAGGAGGGGTGAAAAGACATCAAACAGGTATGATAAGGGGCAGCAAAATATGGTGGTGCTTATGGACAGACTGAATGGCCATAGCAGTCCTTATCTGCCGACAGTTTTCAAGTTTATTGGTAAAGCCAGTTACAGCTGAGGTGGGATTCAAACTGGGGGACACCTTGTGCACCACATTACTCATACGTATTCCAGTCTATATAAGTGTCCAATACATTTTGGTAGCCTTTACACTCGACTGTAATCACTGCAGAGTGAAATAACATAATAGCACAAATGCATACTGTTTGTCATACTAGCATTTCTTGTATTGAGGAGCCAGTATAGTGCTGTTGTTTTTGACTCAGCTGCAAACCAGAAGACCTGGGTTTGAAACCCACAGCCTCAGTCTACATACTGTTTGACCCTGAGCTAGACACTTAACTTCTTTGTGTTCCCAGGTTGCACCTAGAAAAAAAACTTCAGCTTAGTGTGCCTCTCCTGGTTAAAGAATTTCCCCTTTTCCACTTTCCCTTTCCCTTATCTTGGGTGAGGCCAGTTACAAGATGCTTTACAATGTAAAACCTAACTAGGACAGTTTTTTATTTATTCTGAAAGCAAAAAAAAACAAGAAATAAAACACAAAATGTGTTCATCTAAACACCCTCCCTTTCCAACTCAGTGAGCACCCCTATTCAGCCATGACATTTCTTACACATCAACTCTCTACTGGAAGTATAGTTTGCATTAAGAAAAACAAGAAATATTAACAGCTTTTAAAATAAGCTGGTCTGATATACTGCCTGTGTTATTTAGTGCCAAACTTAATAAATTCTATAATCGATAGCCTCAATTATACAGTCGGCAGGCACTTTACCTCAGGGTTTTGAAGCTGCACAGCTAGGTGATCATCCAACACTAGCACGAGCTTCTAATCACCATAGCAACCATGGAGCATGCACAAATCACTGTCCACAGACCGCGCATTCGAAACATTGTGCCCAATGCCAGCAGGAATTGAAATTCAGAAGTACTTCATGTAAACAGGCAAGTTTCATCACAAAAACAATGCATCCGTCATGTAAACTTGCCATGCTGGAATCTGATCTGAAATGAAAACAAACAGATTGATTCTCAAATCAGGTTCCAGCATTGCATGTAAATGTGGTGATTGATCCCTGTTCTCTCATACCAGAGTGCTCTCCCACTACCACCAATTGTTACCTTCTACCCCCTAGCCAGTTTGCCGCCCACCTGGTTAGTTTCTCCCCATCCCCCTATCTGCCTCTTTTTTTTTATCAACCTCTTGTGGAGGACTGAGTTCAAGGCATGCTGAAATCCAGGTATAGAATTCCATTACTTGGCCCTAGTGACAAAATCAAAGAAACTAATCTCATTTGTTTGGCATTTACTCACTGCCATGAACCCGTGTTGGCTGCTACCCTGGAGCCTGTTTGCCTCAAGAACCTCAACCAATATTTTTTTAGCTTTTTTTATTTATTGGATTTTGTTGAACGGGTTGGCTCTCTGAGACTCATGTCCCTTTTTCAGGTGTGATCTGGAATAAGTTACATACAGAAAATGACTTGTTTTCACATTGGAACAAATAACAACAGATAACATCATTAGGATATTATAACAATATGACATTATGGCCTTTAGGATGCTTTCCATCGGCTTGCCAGTGGTTGATGTCAAGCTGACTGGTCTGTAGTTCCCTGGTTCAATCCTAGATCCACTCTTGTGCAAGGCACCACATCAGTTGTCCTACACTCACACAGAACCACCCCTGTACAGCAAGCAGTTGAGCAGGCCAACCAAGGGCACTGCAAGGACTGCTGTCACCTCTCTCAGCACCCTCAGGTGCATGCCATCAAGTCCTGGGGATTTGTGTACCCTGAGGTTCTTGAGCCCTTTGATGACTCTGTCCTCTGTTGTTGCTTCCTCCCTCATTCCACTGCCCCATCTCCATTTTCTCCAGTGGTAGTTACCTATCTTTCTCCTTAGTGAAGACTGAACAGAAGTATTTATTTAGAACCTCTGCCTTTTCCCTCTTTTCCTCCACTCACTCAGTCCCCTTTCTCAACTGCACCATTTTCTCTTTTGTTCTTCTCTCCTAGATGTATCATAAGAAGGTTTTGTCACTCTCTTTGACTCAGCTGTTCTTAGCTCCATTTGTGCCTTGGCTTGCCTTACCACCTTGCAAGTTGATTTCAGCTGCCATGCATATTTTGTCCTGCCTTCTTTCTTCTGGGTCTTCTTGGAGTACCTGTAAGAAACCCTTTGCTCCCACGTTTTTCTGCCCACCTCTTCTGTAACCTCAGCAGCTTCCCCTCCTCTTGCTCTTTTTATTCTCCTGCTTAAGTCAGGTTGTGGGGACTGCCTGGACCCCTACCTAATTACTGTCAATGTCCTCTCATAGTTCTCTCCATCTTTCCCCTAGCATTGTCCAATGCATACAGAATCTGCCCTTTTCAAATCAAGAATATGTGTTTTTGTGTTCAGAACTTCATGTTCCATGTCCACCTGAAACTACACAAACTTGTGGTCATTCCTTCTCAGGGGATCAGTGACCCAGATGCTTTTGATGTAATCGCTAGTTGTCAGAACTAGGTCCGCCTCTCAGGGGCTCGGTGACCCGGATGCTTTTGACGTGATCGCTAGTTGTCAGAACTAGGTCCAGGATGGCCCAATCCCCTTTCGGCTTCATCACCCCCATATCAGAAAACCATCCTGGAATGCATCTAGAATCACATGGCTCCTGCTGCTGCTAGCCTCTGTGATACTCCAGTCTGCACTGGGCATGTCAAGATGTCCCGCTATTACCACTTCACCCCCCTCCTCAGCCTTTCTTAAATAATTCACCAGCGCTCTTTCAGTGGTTTCATCCTGACTTGGTGGTCATTTTACTACTCCTACCCTTATTTTCTTTCTACCCCCTGGCTGCAGCTGTACCCTCCTCACATGTCCTCCCTTGTGACCTTTATCCCCTTCTTTAAACTAGACTGCCACTCCTCCACCTCTACCATTTGTTCCGTCCTTCCCATAGAGTGTACATCCAGGAACAGACAGCTCCCAGCCATGGTTCGAGCTTTCTCAACTCTCAGTGACTGCCACCAGATCTGCTTGGCCCTCCATCGTCATGGCCTGGAGAGTGTCCATTTTGTTCCCCTGACTCCTGACATTTGTGAACATCATTCTCCACATCACATTTTCCACTCCTCCATCCCTGTCCCTCCTCCTTCCACAAGTTGCCATACTAGCTCGCCCCCTCCTTCTCGTTTTCTCACATTTCTTCATATTCTTCCACCACTGTGTTTGCCCTTCTCCTCCCCCTTCCACTTTTCTCTTTTTCCTTGTTGTCCCCTCCACTTGGGAAGGAGGGCTTCCTGCCTCCTCCTGTTGTGAACCCTGGGTTCTACACTTCCAGGTAGTCTCCAACCCAACTCAATTTAAATTCAGACTGTTCCTGATGTACTCCCTTAACCTGTCACATAGTACCCTCAATCCTCCCTACTGAGGTGCAGCCTATCTGATGAGGATGAGGATTTCTCATCCTGGACACTTCCCCCAGTATTCCACAAAACCAAAGTCCGCCTCCATTTTCCTGGCACCCCTGACATCGCGCCGCATCTTGTAGTGCTCCCGATCTCCACTGGTGCCACTACAGAGCGGGCATCACCCTAACCCACCCCAGGAGAGGAGAGCAGCCCTTCAGACGCTCAGTCCTCTCCCACCCCTGCTGACCCCCAGCTACCCGAGTCCGTTCCAAACCCAGGTCGCCGGTGTGGTTTGAGGTAAGGTGCCAGCGCCTCAGCCTTCTGCGCCACCGAGCCGGCTAAACATATTATTTCTAACAAAAAAAAGATGACTGTCTAAAATCCCCAATATGAAAATGAATAAAAACTGCAGAGTATTTTAAAAAAAATCACTAACATAAATGGGGAGAGGGAAAGGTACTGTACCTATGGGACAGCTTTGCTCATATTTTGATGGGGCAGGGGCCGACACTTTCCATATCACCTTTGAGTGATACTTAAACTGTGTATGCCTGAGCATCCATCAACTGCTCATTGTAGCAACTGCATGACTGGGAGTTTCTCCACCCACCCTGCCTATTCTCCTACTACCTCACTGCTGCTTTCCACTCTTGCTGCATAGTCATGGCTGCTGCTTCTCCATTTGGGCATCCCACCATATACCTCTCCTGTTTAGAGCCCTGTGCTCCACTTGGGGCTGCCAGACATCCATTTTGCTATTTCTCATCTGTTCCAGTTCCACAGGCTTTGGTTTTGGGGGTTTGAGTGCTGCTTATGACATGCTTCCTTGCCCACTGGGGGCCAACTTCCCAGCTTTCCTCTTCTCTGTGCTCCATGCCCTCTGATAGCCATTTATTCCATGTTCCTTGACAGCCTTTCTCCTGCTCTGTTTTTCTTTTAGCCCTGCCTTCTGCGTTCTCATTCTTCCACTTCTGTTGCCTGCCCACCAGCTTCTCTCCCCTGTTGCCCTTCTGCTGTTTCTGCAAATTCTCCACCTGCCTGATTTCTTCTGCATGCCATCTCCCTTGCAACTTGCCATCTGCTTGACCTTTTTGCATTGCCCTGTCCAGCCGCTCCTTATGCAGCTACCCCTTCCCTTCCTCCTGCTACCTCCTGTTATCCATGGCCCCTGATGGCCTTGCACATTTCCATGGTTAGCCGCTGCTGCTATGGACATGCTCTTCCTTTGTGTTTTTGACCTATTTTACTCTACTACGTTGTCAATCTAGTACTCTGACCTTGCTACTATGTCCATGAACCTTCCAAGGGTCAGTCAAGTCCTCTGCTCAGGGTTCAACATTCATGTTATGCAACTATACTCCTCATCATATTACTTACCTGGGCTTCACCCTCCTCAACATATTACCTACCTGGACTTTGCCTTCCTTTGCATCCAGTGTTAACTACCACATCATATCCAACTACAATTCCTGCCTACTGGAGGCAGTATAGCATAGGGGTTAAAGGCACTGAGCTGCAAACCTGGAGATCTGGGTTTGAATCCCATTAGCCCCCACTTGCATGCTGTGTGACACTGAGCAAGTCATTTAACTTCCTTGTGCTCCCAGGTCGCACCTGGAAACAAGCTCCAGCTTAGTGTGCCTTTCCTGGTTAAGCAATTTCCCCTTCCCTTCCCCTCAAGGGCTCATTTACCTTGGGCTTTACCCCAAAGGACTGGTTCCAGCATTTCACTGTGTGGGCAGTTAACAAACAGAGAAGGTGGAGATGGGAAAGTTGAGTGTGGTGCACAAGGCAGCATCTGTACACTCAATAAGAGACATGGTGGTTCTCTGCTCTTATTGGATGAAAATCTGAGACTATTTTATAATTGTTCTTCTTAGCTTTTGTAGTATGTAACTAATTCAGGTCACTCCTGAAAAAGGGACTGCTTGTCTCACCGGGCCAGTGGGTCATCAAAATTCAAATAAATAAATAAATTAAGGCCTTCCCCCCTAAGGTACCTTTGTAACCCCTGTAAGAGTGAAACCCTCCTCAGAGATGTTCCTATGTCCTCACAGAACCTGGAAAGGGTGGTAGTTCCTGTAGCAGGAACAGGGAACATGCATGCCAGATCTACAATCTATGTTGTTCAAGCATTCAAACAGACTACCCTACAGTATCTGTATGTATCCCCTCAACTACTGTAGTGCAACATACTCAGCTCCTACCATCCTCATTTACTGTACCCTAGTACTTACCAGTTATCCCCCTGCTGTTATGTAAGCATTCCTACATAAGGAGTCCAATGGTCAATTTTAACTAAGACTTACTTTCAGAAATAAAGCAAAAGTATTCAAGTCATAGTAAAAGGGCTACACTCTTTTTTTTCTCAACTCTATTTATGCTTCTGTCACCGACTTCCGAGGCATCTCTCAGGAGGCCTACTTGACTCCCACCTCCACCACCTGCTGAACTCCTTGTTTGACCGAGGAATCGGTTGCTGGGTCCCCCCTTCCCCACCCCACTCAGGGGAGAGCAGGAACCATGGAGAGTCAAATAGGAGGTTGGAACTGGCATTGGGTGTGTGGGCTTCAGCCACTAGGGTCCACCGTCACCTCCCTGGAAGTCAAGGTTTTTCCTAGTTGTTGGTGCTCCCCCCTTGATACAGGATGTGCAGTGCTGTCCAGTGCGCAGCATGTGTGCTCCCACACATGCCCACAGGACAGCTGCCTGACATCTTCCCCTATTCCTGGTCCCCAACTGCAGTGCACCCAGTCTCCACTGGGCACCACTAGTGTCGCGGAATGACGACCCCATCCCTCCCAGGAGAGGAGAGCAGTTCGTAGGGTGCTCAGTCCTCTACTGCCCTGCTGACCCTTGGCTCCCCGGGCTCATTCTCAAACCTGGGTTGCCAGCGTGGCAGAAGGTAAGGCGGATGCCTCAGCCCTCAGCACAACCAGGCCAGCCAAGGGCTACACTCTTGATCCTCTTCCCAGCATATTCCATTTAGTGGAGAAAACAAAAGGATCAACCTTTCCCCAGAAGCCATACATGTGATATCTCCCTCTTTACACAGGAGACTCCTGTTTTTTTTGACTGAACTCCCTCCCTCCCTCCTGGGAAACAAAATCTCCTGCTTAAGTAAAATTCTGTCCAAAATATCCATGTTTTATGGGCAGATAAAGACACATAAAAATTAAATCAGTGATGAGCAATGTATCTGATAACTTTATATAACTAGTAGTTTATTCTTTTTAGTGCTTATTCTTGACAAAATGAACTGCATTACATTTGTGTAATGACTTTTTTCTTATGTTTTTGACACCATTTAAGGACAAACACATGATGTTATGGCATCTCCCTACTAGCAGGCCAATCTCCCTCCTAATTTGATCCAAATCTCCCTCTTAAGCAAGTTGGACATATCACATGTATGAGAAGCTGACTTTATCAAAACATTTTACTGAGTTTCTAGTGGGGCATCACTGTGGAGAACAGTTTCAATTACAAGCTGTCAGTACAGACCCTTATGATGCCAGTGTTTGCATGATTCCCAGGGAGCTGACCCGAGCCATTCTGAATCCCAGTGCCTTAGGTTTATGGTCAGCATTCAGTTTCCCAGGCCTTTCTCATCTATAGGTATGGGGTTCTTTACATTGTCAAGGGGCATCCATGACAGAGCTGGGCTGGGCACTAGGTTTCCAATCTATTTTGTATTCACAAGGGTGTGGTGTACCTGTATGTGGAACTCGAACAAACAGAAAAGAGAAAGAAAAAAGTGCCTTAGTTGGGAAAAATGTAATCACCTGTGTAGCACAAGGCTGTGAATTCAAGAAAGAGTAAAGTGCATCTAGGCGGCTTAGGTTTCCAGTTGCCTGGGTGGCACAGCTAATAGCATGATGGGATGGCTCAGATAACCAATCCTGCAGAATTCTGCAGAATTTTGCAGGAAATAGTACAACTCAATGGGAGCTGTCATGCTGGAAACTAACACACCGTGACACTGGATGAGATCCTGGGGAACACCTCTGTAAATAACCTGCTGCCATTAAAACAGGGAAGTGAAGAAATCTTCTGCTAAACCCTACTGGAATTCTTATCTGTGAAGTTTGTTTCCCCATCACGTATTTGAGAACTGGAGAAACCAGATCAGCCACTGTGCATTCTGCCTTGTATACATTTTCCTCTAGTTCTGTATCCAGTGAGAACCACCCAGCCCTACCACACCCAAAGTGTTTATAGCCCAGTCTAGTTTTCTTTATGGATTTTGTATATTTAGTTTAAAGAGAAACAGCAGTAAGAGCTCCACACCCAAGTGTGGAGTTGTGCACAGTTTGCATTTTGTATGCAAAAACTTTTTTTTTAACTTACGGTTTACTATAGCACAGCAGATTATATCAGACTAATTTTGTTTATTTCCAGACTGATATTTTCTGTAACTACAAATCCCCAAATCCCTTGCAGCTGACACCAGAGCAGGGCTGCAGTAGTGTGGGATTCAATAGCATGCAGTGTATGTTATAATAAGCTCTGATCTTTTCTTTGCTCATCCCACTGTCCTGCCGGGGCTAAGTACAATCATCAAGGACTACACTTAGCCCTGGGAGAACAGCAGGACTGAAAAAAGTCTGATCAGGCAGGCGCAGTCCTGCTCTGATGTCATCAGCAGGGGATTCTTGGATCTGTAGTTACAGAAAACAGCCTGGAAGTAAGCTAAATGAGTCTGATACAATCTACTATACTACAGAAAACCGTAAGCAAAACAAAATGTTTTACTTTAAAGTCACAAAGTGAGCAGTCCCACTCTTGGGTTTTGCCTTGGTGCTAACTGTTCCCTTTTAAAGTAAGAAAACCATAATCGTACATACAACGCAAAATCTAGAGGACTCATACCAGTAGTTACAGTACATTCTCCATTACCCAGACTGCTTGGGAGACATGAAATTAGTTTGGGTAACAGAGAGTCTGTAAAACTGGAATTAAAATGCTCAGAGAGTATTTACTTGGGAGACATGCTACCAGTCCATTAGATGGGGATGTCTGGATGATGGGAGTTCATTAGAGCGAGATTGCACTGTATTTCTGGTTCAACAGCACAACAAATATCTGCACTACTCAAGCTTCTTTGTAATTAAATCAGCTTCAATGATTAAAATCCATTCAAAAAAGCATCTGCCTTACAAGTGCATCAAGAACAGAAACCTCTACTGGTTTCACAAATGAACTTGTGTCACCAGGAGGCTGGCAAATACTGTGCATAGGATCTTTAAATATACTACTGACATAGCTAATTAAAGTGCATATAGTGTTCATAAATACAAACCATCAATAAATTCTAAATAATAAATAAAGTCCTAAAAGTTTATTAATGCAAGGGACTCTCTCTCTCTCTCTTGATATTGGGTCACTGTGTGCAGGTGATGCAAACTGTCTCAAGGTACGCAGGACTAAGGTGTGTCACTCTGCAGCTACCCTTGTTCTTGATCAACAAGTTGGACTCGGTGGGGGTCCTTTGGACCAGACAACTTTATGTGCCCTTGACAGCCAAAATCAAATGCATAATTATCACTGTGAACCCTGGGATATGTGGAAGGGGATTAGGCGTAAACGGAAGACTATGGATCATAAATATAAAAGTTGATTAACTTATGGGTCGTTATCAAGACAGTGTGACTCTTAATGCTTTTCTCAGTTCATTCATAAATTTTACTCCATGTGTTATAAATAGGTTTTCATTTTTCTTTATACCTTAAGTAACAAACTCTTTGCAAGAAGAGGTTTATTTATAAGGCATGCTATATGAAACATGGTCAGGATGCCCTTGTGTTCCCTACTGTTGATAATATTAAGTCAGAGGATCCTTCACAGAAATATCATGAAAACACAAAGGACAGAGGATCCATGCCTCTATATGTTGGTTATATTCTTTTTCTTAATATCGACCTCTGCCAAAGTTGTGAGTTTCATGGCTTGAAAGCTACAACATTATCAGAACAATAGGTGGTTCCCATTATTGAAACTTTTTTCTTTTTTTCATCTTAGCTGCACTTCTTATCATCAAGCTTCATCTCAGTATTACTTGGCCCACACTCGTTCTCAATATATAGATGTCCACCTCTGACTTTTCTTAACAATTTTTGGCCAGAAAAGGCACTAAACTGAAGTGTGTTTCCAAGTTCGACCTGGGAGCACAAGGAAGTTAAATGACTTACTCAAGGTCACATAGTATGCAAGTGGTGACCAGGTCTCCAGATTTATTACTCGGTGCCCTTAAGCACTACACTATACTACTTCCCACTTATTCGAGCGGGCTATCTTCCTTGCTGTTACAGGTAAGTTTGATTACAAGTACTGCACCTAAGATAGGTGGATACTTATAAAAAGAATATAACACACACATATATAGGAATGGATTCTCTCTTCTTTGTATTTTCATGTTATTTATAAAGCACTTTTTCCTGAAGGCTCAGGGCACCATATTGGGAAACAATACAAAACAAAAGTATAAAAGACAAAAATATACAGACATAATTAATAAATTAAAGATTAAATACTATAAATGAACTAAAACAGTAGGCATGGTCAAAGGGGTAAGGTTTTAATACGGTACTCCGTAAAAGGTCTCCACTGAGTGAGCAGTGAAGAATTCCAGAGGAGCAATGCTGAACCTCAAATGCTTTGTCCCCCAAAAGCTTAAGCAGGACTGGGGATGCTAACAAGCCAGCCTAGGGTGGATAGGGGTATACAGAAGCAGGAGCACTTTTTGCTAGCCAGGATGCAGAACTGGGGACTGCTAATAAGCCAGCCTAGGGTAGACAGGGGTATACAGAAACAGGAGCACTTTTAGTTAGCCAGGATGCAGGACTGGGGACTGCTAACAAGCCAGCCTAGAGTGGACAGGGGTATACAGAAGCAGGAGCACTTTTTGCTAGCCAGGATGCAGAACTGGGGATTGCTAATAAGCCAGCCTAGGGTGGACAGGGGTATACAGAAACAGGAGCACTTTTAGTTAGCCAGGACGCAGGACTGGGGACTGCTAACAAGCCAGCCTAGTGTAAATAGGGGTATACAGAAACAGGAACACTTCTAGTTAGCCAGGACCCAACCTCTCAGTGTAGCCGTAGGGATGCCGCCTGAGATTCCAGAGACCCAGGTTTGGCAACCAGCTCTGGTCACTATAGGGCTGGCATGGGAAACAGGTTTGAACATCCCATACATTGCTCATCTCCTGGGGAATGACTGTTCCCCATTGCAGGAGAACTAACCAGGGACCAACGAGTGGAGTTAAGCAGGCATGGACAGAATGTGGTAGAGAGAGGCTGTCTTCAAGCACACCCTGTACATCTTTTGAATGCATGCATTGTGCATGTTCACAGCTGTCAACTCAGAGGAGGAATAAAAAACAGAGGAGAAAATGACTCCCTGCCTGACAGCATGGCACCTTAGCATCCTCAAGCCCCATATCACCTGTCTGACTAGCTCCAACAGAGGCCCTTCCACCTGATTCAGACTCCAGAAAGCCCTACCAAAAGGGATTAAAGGAAGTAGGTTAGGGAGATTTGTTAGGGGACAGAGACAGGGTATCCAGTAATAATAGCAATCGTATATGGGTGACCGTCGAAACAGCAACCCATATTATGGCACTATTATCATGGGCAACCTGCCAGGGTAACGAGGACTGTGAATGCAAGGGGAGGGAAGGGCGAGCAGAAAAGGAAAATAGCGAGAGGAAGGGGAGGGACAAGGAAGAGTGTTATTACCCTCTAGTGTGCCTGCTCCGCCGAGCCGACTGTGTGGAGTGGTGGGTAGGGAGGCTGGTTCTGACAGAGCAGGTCGGGGGGGGGCTGGGAAGAGTTCTTTTGTTCCCGCAGCTGCAAGACTTACATTTCTTTTTAATGGGTTGTGCCCCTCCTGACAAGCACCCTCTGGAGTTGATAATCCATAATCAGGGGGGTCTGGGGGGCAAAGCCCCCTGTGAGGGGGGGCATGTGGCACAGCCTCCCCCCCCGCAAACACACTTAATCTATTGTGTGTGCCCAGTCGCCTGCAAGTGTATATCACCAAATTGCTTTTCGGTGAATTAAACTTGCTATAACAGCGATCGTCGTATCCCGTTCACTATTATGACATGGAACCCAGAGGCAGGCAATGGTGCTCAGAGTTTACCATATGAGACAGAGGACAAGTAGGGTGGGGGAAGGAAAAAGACATGCAAAAAAAGTTACATGAACGCTTACTAACTCTTTTGTGGTAGAATCAGCACATGTACAGTAGATTGTTTATGAGGTATTTAGTGTACTTCCAACTTAAAGCTAAGTCAATTGTAATTTCATGGTTGTTAAAGTTGGAAGTGAAAAGAATGGAATAAGAAGGCTGTAGCAGGCAAGGACTGGGGAACAAGTAATAAGAAGTGGAACAAGAGGGGAAGGGAAGTGCAGTTGCCTGAATGTCAGGAGCCTGAACAATAAGACTGGTGACATATAGGGAATGGTGGCAGAGGCCGAGTTAGATTTAGTAGCCATCATGGAGACAGGGAACATTGAAACAACAGATGGGATTTGGCAGTTTCACAGTATGCCCTGTACAGAAGGGACAGGGGTAAGTGCAAAGGGTGGAGTAGCCTTCTAGGTCAGGGAGAGTATTGAAGCTACAGAAGATGGGACCATCAAGGAGAAAGAAGGAGGGAGTGGAGTTGATTTGGGTACAGCTAACTATGGCTGCTGGTAAAAAGGTAAGGATGGGAGTAGTCTATAGACCACCAGGGCCAAAGGAAGAGGGAGACAAAGAACTGGGTGAGGAAATTAGGAAGGGGAAGAGAAAGGGGACCGAGCGTTAATGGAGGGCTTGAAGCTGCTGGACATTGACTAAGTTACCCCAGCAACCAGGAGTACCAAGAGTCAGGCATTGCTGGACATGATGTAGGCCTGTCTACTGGTGCATCTGGTTAGAACACCCACACAACAGGACACCATCCTTGACCTGGTACCTACCAACTCAGAGGTGGTTGGCAGGGTGGCAATCAGGGAATCATTGGGGTCCAGAGATCACAATTCACTGTCGTTTGAACTGGCTGTGGGAAACTCTGGTGCCCTCTTGAGGGCAGTGGTTCTGGATCTCAAAGTGGGTGGAGTTTCCATGAATGAAAGAAAGGAACAGGGAAACATGATGGGAATAGACTAGATCAAGGAGGTAAAGGAAAAGTGAGGAAAGATCACATTCTAGAGGAGACGACTCTTGTGCCAAAAAGGGCACCAAAAGAAACAAGCACAAAAGACCAATCTGGTTCTTATTAGGAGTGTTGTGATTTTAAATTCAAGCATGAACTGCTGCAAATTTGTGCACTACGCACTTCAGAGTTTTTGCGAGTGCACACTTCACAATTTGCCACAACTGTGTGAATTTTACTATGCAATTTGCCACTTTACAGTGAATTTTTGCCACAGAGTGCCTCAATTTACAGTGCAAAATTTGCAAAGTTGTGGTGAATTGTGCTATGCTAGTGTACTAATTGTAAAATTCACATAGCAAATAATTGTGTGAATTTGCACACTTCGCGCAGAACTCCGCAAACAGCAGAGTTTAAAAATTGCACAGTGCTAGTTCTCACGGGAGGTAAAGGAGGCTGTGAAAGCAAAAAAGAAGGCCTTTATATGGTATAAGGTGTGGCTGAATGGGAGGAGAAATGGAAGAAATATCAAGCCAAACTAGAAGAGGCGAAGGTGGCATTAAGGAGGGCAAAGGCAGACCCAGAGTTTTGAATAGATGAGGGTGTGAAGGGAGAGGAAATGGCATTTTTAAAATATACTGCATTCATAAGAAAAGGAAGGCTAGGGAAGGGATTGTCAGGCTAGCTGAAGGGGGGGGGTGAAAGATGATGAGCAGAAGGCTATTGGCCTAAACAATTATTTCTGCTTAGCGTTCACAGTTGAGAATGACTGACCTCTACCAGAAAGCAGGATTAAGGTAGCAACATGGGGCACTGGAAATAGGGTAGGTGGTGGTCACAACTGAACATGTAAGGAAAGGTTTAGCAGCACTTAGGATAGACAAGGTGCTGGATCCAGATGACCTGCATCTGTGGAGACTTAGGGAACTAGCCTCAGAGCTGGCAGAGCCCATAACCCAGCTGTTTAGTGACTCACTGGAATCAGGAATAGTGCAAGGGGATTAGAGAACTGCAGATGCAGTCATACTTCACAAGGTTGGGGACAAGGAGGACCCGGATAACTACAGACCAGAAAGCCTTCTTCCATCATGGGTAAACCGATGGAGATCAAAGTGAGGAAAGGCCTGGTGGCCTGTTTAGAAGATAGCAGTCTGCAGGACAGCAAGCAGCATGGGTTTGTATTGGGTAGCTTGTGTCAGACCAACCTAATCGTGTTTTTTGACAGCATCACTAGCATGATGGACAGGTGGCAGAGTTGCTTTACTTTGACTTCAGCAAAGCCTTCGATTCGATGCCACACATAAGGCTGCTGAAAAACCTGGAGG
Source organism: Neoceratodus forsteri (assembly GCA_016271365.2). Classification (NCBI taxonomy): domain Eukaryota; kingdom Metazoa; phylum Chordata; order Ceratodontiformes; family Ceratodontidae; genus Neoceratodus; species Neoceratodus forsteri. The sequence goes on from CM057453.1 coordinate 1,274,565,998, forward strand.
ATTTACAAGTGATTAAGAGATTAGTCAAGTGGGTAGGAAACTAGTTAGGGGGAAGTGGCAGACGGTGATAGTAAATGGGGTCAAATATGGCAACGGGGGTCATGAGTGGGATGCCACAGGGCTAGTCATGTGACCTGTCCTATTTAATATTACATTTAAATTTGGGATATAGGGGAAGGTATCCAGGGAAAGATGTGTCTTTCTACTGATCATAAAGCTCTACGGCAGAGTGGATGGTGAGAAAGAGGTGAAAAAACTTCAGAGGGATCTAGAAAGGCTTGAGAGTTGGTCAGCAGACTGGCAGTTGAGACTCAATGCCAAGAAGTGCAAGGTGTTACACTTAGAGAAGATGAACCTCAGGCACAGGGAACTGGATGGGTAGGGCTAAGCAGGCCACTTCAGCAGGGACGCAAGATCTGGGAGTCCTCAGCAGTGACTCACTCAAGCAAACCAGCCTGTGGATTATGGCAAGGCAACTGGGATGCTAGGGTGTATGAGGAGAGGTTTTGCCAGCAGGAGGGGGGAAGGTGATACTGCCCCTATACAAATCATTGGTGAGGCCCTAGCTGGAGTTCTGTGCTCTGTTTTGGAGTCCTTTCCTGAGAAAGGATATTGATAGGCTGGAGTCAGTGCAGCAAAGGTTCAAAAAAAGGATTCATGACCAGCAATCAGATTCTGTAAGGAAGGGCTGAAAGCCCTGAATATGTACTCACTGGAGGCAATACAAGAGAAGAGAGACAGTTCCTTAGGGGTATAAATAGGGTAGGGTAAATTGTCAGGACTTGTTTCTTAGAAATAGAGATGCAGTTATGATAGGGTACAATTGGAGAGTAGTGGGAGGTAAATTCAGGAAGGAAGGAAGTTGTTCACTGAAAGGATGGTGGAGCCTTGACACAGATTGCCAGGGTAGGTCGTAGGGGCAAGGACCCTAAATGGGTCAACCATAGGTGGAAAAAGGTCAAAGAATGCTTGATACCACTTGGGGGAACCAGGGAGAGGGAGGAAGCAGAAGGGGAGGCATGGAGTGAATAACCCACCATGGCACTTGGTCAGGGGACAAGGTAGTGATAAATACTGCATGAGCAAACTTTATGGGCTGTCAGTTTCCTTTTCTCATCGGGTTCTGTGTGTCTGTGTTGCATACATCACCTAAAATGCACAATATTACGGGTTCATGTGTAATTTTGTGCTTCTTTAAAATATCGTGAAGCTGCCTGTGCATGTTTTGTGTAACACTTACACCAGTGGCTTTTCTTTTTAATTTGTACTGTACTTGTAACTATGACCTGTAACTGAATGCACAGTACTTGTAACATTAACTTATGTACAGTTCTTGTATTTTTAATTTGTAACTGAATGAATACTTTGAATGCATTTACTTTAACTTGTAACTGAATGCACAGTGCTTGTAACCTTAACTTGCAGAAGCTGGCCCTTGATCGGGCGTTCTGGCTGAGAGACCCAGCCACTGAGACGCAGCGTTAACCTCTTGTCACTGTCCCCTCCACTCAGGAATGGCTCCTCTGGTGCTCCAGAAGCTGCCCTTTATCAGGGATTCTGGCTGAGAGACCCAGCCACGGGGATGTGGTGCTATCCTCTTGCCACTGTCCCCTCCACTCAGGAATGGCTACTCCAGTGCTCCAGAAGCTGACCCTTAATTTGGCATTCCGGCTGAGAGACCTAGCCACTGGGATGTGGTGCTAACCTCTTACTGCTGTTCCCTCCACTCAGGAATGGCTCCCCTGGTGCTCCAGGTATGGCTAGTTTTGCGACTTTCTCTGCATCTTCAATGCTGGCTGCCATGGGCTGTTGATTGGCCAGAACTCTGGGATTGAAGCTCCCCATTGGCTCCCATGCTCAGCACTGTCCTGAACCGTAGCTTTGATTCTTTCCCGGGTCTCCCGGCTTGGCTTGCATTTTGAATTAGTGTCATTTTAGAACATATAGAGAAACATTAATTTCCTGTCTAATTGCTGTGCTAGCTAGTCAAACTATAAAAAACAAACAAAAAAAACCCACTGTTGTCTCTTTAAATCTTAGCTGTTGGACCAGGCTCGATTTTACAGCTCTTTTAGGACTCTGTATAATTGCTGAAATCTACTTCTTTTCTCAGTTGCTGTACTCCGATCCCAACCCCCCAGCCCCAGGTCCCTCCTGGAGCCTGTCTCTTTTTTTATTTCTCACCTCCTTTTGTTCTTCCTCAAAGCTGTTATCCTTGCTCTGCCTTCCCTGCACTCACCCCCGCACACTGATTTGCCTTAACTAACCACCCCCTCTCCCCTTTCTCTCTTGCAGAAGCTGGCCCTTGATAGGGCATTCTGGCTGAGAGACCCAGCCGCTGGGATGCAGTGCTAATTTCTTGCCGCTTTCCCCTCCACTCAGGAAAGGGCTCCTCCAGTGCTCCACGTATGGCTAGTTTTGTGGCTTTCCCCACTCCTTCAGTGCTGCCTGCCACAGGTCACTAATTGGCCAGAACTCGGGGACTGAAGCTCCCCATTGGCTCCCATGCTCAGCACTGTGCTGAACTGTAGCTCTGATTCTTTCCTGGGTCTCCTGGCTCAGCTTACATTTTGAATTAGTATAATTTTTCCTGCCTGCCCACCCCGGCTCTGACCTCTATTAAATCCTCTTTAACTCCTTAAAGCCATACCTTGATTCCTTATTGGCTGCCTGCCTTGGCCAAAGCCTTAAAGGGAGACGACCGTCACCTACAAATATTTGCTCCTCTATATCTTGTGTCCTATATCTCGCATGTCTAGTCTCTTCAACCTAACACTGACCCGCTGCTTGAATGGCTAGTACACTTTGATATTCCTTGTGATCTTCTGCTTCCCTCAGTGATCCAGCCTAACCAGGCTTACTTTATGCCCACCAGGGCTATAAAACCCACCCCACTCACTGTGTCTGCTGCTGAAAGAGCTCCCTACCTTCTGCCCCTCTGGTGACTACACCACCCCTGTTCCTTCACTACGCTGCTTCCTACTCTGACCTAGTCCACTCAGGCCTACTTTTTACCTTTAAGGGCTCAAATACCCTACCAGCTCACTGTGCCAGCAGCTCTGAGGACTCCCTCCTGCTGTCACCCCTAAAAATGATCAGTACCCTGCTTCTTGAATTTTTTTTTACTTACTAGTGGCCGTTGGCCCTAAGGAACATTTAGGAGCTCCTCACCTACCCTTTCCCCACTCCACCAGCGGGTGGCCTGCTGAAGGCAACAAAAGCAACCTCCTCACTGGGAACACACCTGGATGCTCCACTGCCATTAGATCTAACTAATGATTGTAGTAAAACATGCTCCTAATAAAGGATATAGTACACAATACTTTCCGATGCTGCCCCCACCCCAGATATAACCTGCCCCATACTGGCAATCTTAAACTCTGTAAAAGGAAGTTCTTTATTACAGTCTTATTTGCTGTGAGGAAAGCTATACTTATGTTACTCTACTATCCAGCAATGTGCATCCTAATCCTGGATCTCCAAATCCTACTAGGTCAGGTGACTGCAAGTCAAGGGGCTTAAAACTTGCAGCTATGAATATCTGAAGCATTCTTGCCAAATTTGAACAATTCCAGGCCGTGATGGCCCTGTATAACCCGGACATCATCTGTCTCACGGAGACTTAGTTAACCAACAAAGTAAGGAATACTGAGATTGCACTGCCAGGATACCAGTCTTTTCAGATTGACAGGAAAGGCAAGAGAGGTGGCGGCTGCCTCTTCTACATTAGGGACTCACTCAAGGGCTCCATGCTCCCCATAACTGGTAGAGCAGATGACCATGAACTGCTTGCAGTCAAAATCCTGCTTGGCCAATTAAGTACATCTCTAGTAGTCACCTCTGTATACCTTCCACCCAAAAAAGCCTGTGAGGGTCTTACCAAAGTCTTGGATGCTTTGGCTACCATCAATAAGGACAGTGAACTCATCATCACTGGCAACTTTAACATAAACCAGCTTAGTAAGGAGTCAACCCCCAGAGGGATGCCGTGGCTAACCTGTACCTCATGCAGTTAGTTACTGATCCCACTAGGATAAACTACAAGTCCGGGAACAACACCCTCATCGATTATGTACTCTCCAGCTCTCCCTCCAGGGTTACAGAGGTTACTGTATTACCTGATAGCCTAAGTGATCACTCCCCGATTACTCTGAGGTGGTCTAACAGACATAAAAATCCTCCTCCAGCCACAGTTGAAAGTAGGGTCCTCAGAAGAGGACAGCTGGGTTCCCTCAGAGATGCTCTATCACACCTTGACTGGTTTACCGATTGATGAGCTACCTAATCTTGATCATGCTTTATCGATGGCTTCAATACGATCTGTGACAAGTTTTCACCGGTCAGGAAAAGGAAAGCACGGGGATACAATAATGGGTGGATCATAGGTGAGCATCTTGCTCTTATGAGGGAAAGGAACAACATCTGGGCTAAGGCTAGGGCCTCTAGAGATAAAAAAGGCCTTGAGAATTACAGGACCCATAGGAACGGTTCTATGTGACAAGGGCGACTGAATGTCAGTGACTGGTCATAAGGGCACACAACCACAAGGGCAACTGAAAAACAGTATGTTATTTAATTGTGGGGCTTTGCCCCCATACCTCTCCCGTGGGGGCTTTGCCCTTCCCGCCTGCCCTCTTAGTGGGATTCCCTGCACTAAGGGGCAGATTAGGGAAAGTGGTGAAATCCAATGTCGCCCATATTGTCAGCGCCATTGTGCAATTGCCCTTATGACCAGTCACCGTCATTCAGTCACTCACATCAAAGGCTACCATAGGGACAGGTGTACACACCTCATCAGGCAAGCCAAATCAAACTACCACAAGGAACAACTGCAAAGGAGCTGGGGAGATGGAAAGAGGTTCTGGGAAAAAATTAAAAATCTCCTTGGGAAGGAGGAAACAAAACACCCCAAGATGCTCAACATTAATGGGGCTACTACCTTGGACCCTCTCACTATAGCCAAGTCATTTAATGCCTCCTTCTGTGACCTTAGCTCTGTCTTCCCACCAGACTACCCAAAGTCATCGGAATTACTCCCCTGCAACAAGCCTAACACGGTTAACCATCCAACCTTCTACTTCAAGCAGGTGACTACCAAGGAGGCAATGTCCTATGTAAAACAAGCATTTGTCAATGCCTATTGTTGTCTCGCTGGCATTGGCATTAGCATTGGTAGTGCAGGAGTTAGAGATGCATAATAGAAATGGCAGTGAAATATTGAACTGACGCCAACCCCACCCCCACCCTGCAGAGACTGACAGGCATTGGGGTGTGCCTTTAGGTCGTCAGCTGTAACGCTCATGCCATTTTACCTCACCCTACCCTGTAGACACTGACAAGTGTTGTGGTGTACTTTGGGGTCTCTGGGCCTTATACTTACCCCATTTCATAAGGAAATATACGCTGATATGGGTGCAGTATAGGAGAATGGGGTGAACTTTAGGGCTGAACACTCCAAGGCACACCTTGATGCCTGTCACTGGCTGCAGGGTGGGGGTTGGGGGTGGAATGGCATGAGCATTACAGCCAATTATCCCAAGTCACACTGCTGATGCCTGCCAGTCTCTACAGGGTGGGGTGTTACAGTTGGAAACCCTAACGCCATAGGCATTTGTTGGTATTTGCACTCCAAATTTTCAGCATGGGCTTTTTGTGACCCCACCTCATGAGGAGCGGCACTATCAGTTTGTTAGCTGAAAGGTGGTTTTGCACAGCGACTATGCCATTTGGCACCACAGGCACGAAAACACATTTTGAGCAGGATGTGAAAAATGATAACTGTATTGTTCATGAGGAGGTGTAAAAAAACTGGCAACATTGAAAATCTGGAGTGAAAATATGAAAACTTGGTGAAGTCATGAGCATGCATAGAAACTACACAACACACATCCGCAACCCAATTATTTTGGGGAATTTTTTAACCACATTTTCAACATAGGCATTTTGGGACCTTGCCTCATGAACAGTGGCACTGTGATTTTGTTAATCTGTCCCAAAAGTTGATTTCCCACAGTGACCACGCCATTGTGCGCCATAGGTGCGAAAACACATTTTAGGCAGGATGTGAAAAATGACAGCTGTACTGTTCATAAGGAGGTGTGAAAAAAATGGCAGTGTTGAAAATCTGGCATGAAAATATTGCAGATTTGTGAAGCTGCAAGGGTGCGTGGAAACACTCAACGCGTGCTTGTAACACTGTCATTTTATGGACTTTCATCACCAAATTTTCAACATAGGCATTTTAGGACCTCTGCTCATGAACAGTGTCACTGTTATTTTATTAATCTGTCCCTAAAACTGATTTCTCACAGCAACCATGCTATTCGGCACTGGAAGTGCGAAAACACATTTCGGCCAGGATATGTAAAACGACAACTGTACTGTTCAAAAATAGGTATGGAAAAATGGCAATGTTGCAAATCTGGAGTGAAAATATTACAAATTCATGAAGTTATGAGCGTGCGTGAAAACTGTGCAACGCACACTCGTAAAACAGTCATTTGTTGGATTTGTTTCACCAAATTTGTAACATAGGTTTTTTGAGAGTCCATCTCATAAACAGTGGCACTGTTGTTTCGTTAATCAGTCCCAAATGGTGATTCTATGCAGTGACCGTGAAATCACCTTTTGGGACCGAATAACGCCATTATAATGACTGAATTTATGAGGAGAGGTCTCAATAACACCAGGTTGAACAGTTGGTGCAAAAAGTCCCAAAAATACCAGAGATATGCACCAAAGTTGAAAAAAACAACCTATTTATGCCATTATACAGCTTACCAGCATTTCTTCAGTTCACGGTAGGCATTGAAGAGTGCAGTCATGTTCCTGGTCCACCGAAGATCATCGCACCAGGCTCCAGAGGCAAGTATGGGGTGAGAGGGGGGAGTATGGTGAGGCAGGGTACGCTGATGGTGGGTGTGGGTTGGGGAAGGGAAGAAGAGACCCCGAGGGACCATTTTCTTGTTTTACAGGAAAAAAAAAACACAATGAGGGTCAATTTTCTTTTTTTGCAGGAGTTGCTTGGTACGCTGGGGTGAGCTCCCAGTGCACCACCAGCATTATAGGGAGGGGGACCACAGCCAACAGGGATTGGGCCCCCCATCAACACAGAAATGGGTGGGGGGGCACGCATGATGCCGAGGGGGATTGGGAACCCCCTCGGCACACAGCACAAATCAGGGGTTGGGGACTTTATGCCAATGGATAGTGGGCTTCCTCGTTGGCAAATTGAACTGGGCGGGGGGACTGAAGCTGATGGGGATTGGGATCCCATCAGCAAAGAAAGACTGTTAGGGGGATGCATTATGCCGAGGGGATTGGGCACCGCACACAATGGAATGGGGAGGCATTATGCCAATGGGGAGTGGGCTCCCCATCAGCAAATGAAGCAGGTCGAGGCAGGCCAGCAGGGGGATTGGGCACCCCTGAAGTCGGCAGCAGCAGTCAGTGCCACCAAGTTTGGTGAAAAACTTCACCAGTAAAGGCACATCAGGAGGCATGTTATTGTGCCGCTGCATGACGTGCTTGCCGCTCATTGCAGTGGCACGTTTTTTAGATCTGGTGGCCACTTTACATACTGCTGGTGTCAGCACCTGCAAGATGGCTTATTTGGGAATGAGGGATACACCTACTGATGCCCTGCAATTGCCCACAGTGACCGCGCCTCCAAATCTGCTACTACTGCAATATGTTGGCTGGTGCTCAAGTGCGAGCCAACATAAAAAGTACTGGGTAAAACGAGGATGGGTAGCAATGATGTAGACATGAGACTGCTTGACCATGTCCTTGATGTGATTATAGCCCTTGTAACCAAATGATTCAATAAATCTCTCACCTTTGCCAAATTCCCCTCAGTTTGGAAATTAGCACTGGTGACCCCAGTTTTCAAAAATGGGGACAGGTCCAATATTGTCAACTACAAGCCCATTCAATCCTCTCTCCCCATCCAAAGATCTGGAAGAAATAATAGCAGACCAAATCAATGACTATATCCATAAGTACCAACTGCTGTGTCCATAGCAGCATGGTTTTAGAAAGAACCATAGTACCATCACAGCCCTGGTCGAATACACTGACTTTGTGCATAGAACGCTGGATGAAGGCAAACTGGTTGGGTCCATCTTTATAGATTTAACAAAGACCTTTGATAGAGTCAACCACTTCCTCTTCCTGGCACAATTACAGACCCTGGGGGTGGCCTCTAATGCTGTTCAATGGTTTAATGACTACCTGTCACACAGGTTGCAGAAAGTTAAAATTGGCATGTTGTCTCAGAATCTAAAGTAGTGTCTCTGAGTGTGCCGCTAGGGTCTATCCTGGGGCCTCTGCTATTCAGTCTCTTTCTCAGTTTCCTTCCTAAGGCCTGTGACAGCAAAATCATCTGTTATGCTGATGATGCTGTTGTACTCAGTAGCAGCACCCACATTGTACCTTTGCAGCAGGAACTACAGTCTTCCTTCCACCAGCTGGAAAATTGGTTCAACACACATAAGCTCCTCCTTAATTAAAAAAACAAAGGTCATGTTCCTTCAAGTGCACAGAATACAAGGAGATTCCCCATCCTTGACATCACTAACAATGTTAAGGCTACGTTAGAACAGGTTCACAGCTTTAGGTATCTGGGGGTTACCATCAATGATGTGTTATCCTTCGCTCAACACATCAATGTGGTGGTTAAAGCTGTCAACGCCAAGCTTGGTGTTCTATATAGACATCAAAAAAACCTCACACCAGCGGTGCTCTGTCTATCAGTCACTAGTTCAATTTTGTCAGCTATAGACTATGGGCTGGTGGTATATGGAGCAGCTACAGACGTGGCACTTAAGCGGGTGGTGACTGCCCTAAACAAGGCGCGCAGACTCACCACTGGTGCAGATCACCTTACTCACTCCTGCTCTCTGTATGCCTAGGCAAACAGGTTATCCCTTAGAAACAGCATAAAGTTCCAAGCCTGTCTCCTTGGCAAGAAGGCACTGCTGGGCAGGACTCCCCCTTGCATCTCTGATCTTTTCTCCTCGTCCCACTCTAAGTAAAAGACTAGATGCAGCACTCAAGGAGTGCTATCTGTCCCATTCCAGGGAACAGTACTCGGGCAAAGATCCTTCTCCTATAGGGCCTGCTCTGGCTCAGTGAGACCATGGAGGTCTGACTCAATACGCCAAGTATACCAGCCTTCAAATCTGAACTCAAACAGCACCTCCTCTTCAGGAATACTTTTGATTATTGAATGGGCACTTGAAGGTCCCCCTTGGCAGCCCCTGTCCTTTTTGACCTTCCCCTCATATTTGTCTTGATCTTACTTAATTACTCCTCATTCTCATTGCCTTCTCCTGGATCACCCACCTTCCCCTAACTGCCCTACCTTCTCTCCATTAACTTGACTCCTCCACCACCCCCTCCCAGAACCCTGCCCCTCTTCATTTCCCCTCACCCTTTCAACTCCCCTCCTCTAGTCGCCTCCCCTCACCTAGCCCCCCTGCCCTCATACCCTGTTCCCTTTACACCCCACCCAACCTTCCTAACCTGATGATAAAGTCTCACCTTTGGGCTGATTTCCCTGTCTCTTCTGTCCCCTTATTCGCCCCCCATCCAACCTTCCTAACTGACAACAAGGCCTCACCTTGAGGCGGATTCTTTCTCTCTTCTCCTCTATTTCCCCCCTCCCATACAGGCTTCTCCTTTGAGTTTAACTGCCTGTATTGTTCCTTTTGCAAAAAGTTTTGATATAACCATATCTAAGTGTATCTGTGATTTGGAAATGTGCACCCTGTATTGTGTTGCTTGACGTAAAACCTTTGTAAAAGAGCTCCTGCTCAAAGGTTGTTTCCAAATGAATAAATAAATAAATAAATAAAATGACTTGTAACTGCACAGTACTTGTAACTTTTATTTTTAAATAAATGCGTGGTACTTTAACTTGAAACTGAATGCATGGTATTTGTAACTTTATCATGTAATTGAATGCATGGTACTTGTAACTGTAACTTGTAACTGAATGCATGGTACTTGTAACTTTAACTTGTAACTGAATGCATGGTACTTGTAACTGTAACTTGTAACTGAATGCATGGTACTTGTAACTGTAACTTGTAAGTGAATGCACGGTACTTGTAATGAACATACGAACATACGAACATATAAAGATGCCAGCAGAAACAGGCCATTTCGGTCTATTAAGTCTGATCGAGCGTGCAGCTTTCAGTCTAAGTTTTTTTTTTTTAATTAAAATTGTTATTGTTTTATAATAAACAACATTACAAAGGTCCTGTACTGGGAGATAACAATCAGACTTAACATACTAACTGGCCCACCCTACCTCCCCCCCACCCCAATTACCCATGGAGTGTGTCCCTTTGCATGTTCAGATACAGCATACAGTGTAAAGTTAAACATGTGGAGAGCCAGTACACATAAGAACAGTTAATGTAAATGTAAAGCATATAGCTTGCCCCACTTTTTTGTCAAACAGTTTAATTTTATTATGGGAGCTGGCAATTAGATGCTCAGTCTTAAAACACGCCGGAAGTTCATTCAACCATTCGTTGTAAGTAATAGTAAGTTGATCCAACCAGTGCTTGCTTTCAGTCTAAGTTACTGAAGCTGCCCCTGCATTGAGTTTTCCTCCCTCACACTCTCTTCCCCACTAGCCATCATCCGATCTTTAAAAAAGTGCTTCCTCATTTCTCTTTTAAAACTTCCCCCCACTAATTTCAGACTATGCCCCATAGTGGACCCCTTCTCCCTAAACTTGAGAATGCCCTCCGTTCTAACATTGCTCATACCTTTAAGGTACTTGAAGGTTTCAATCATGTCGCCCCTCTCTCTTCTGTCCTCCAGGGAATACATATTAAGCTCCTGTGGCCTCCCTCATATGTTTTTTTTCCCCCAGGCCCTGGATCATCTTGCTCACTCTATCCTGAACCCCCTACAGCAACCTGATGTCTTTTTTCAAGTAAAGGCACCAGAACTTCACAAAGTACTCCAAGTGCAGCCTTACCAATAACCTATACAAGAGGCAAGATGACCTTCCCTTTCCTGAAGGTGATTCCTCTGGTGATTTGTCCTAACATTTTGTTTCCTTTGGCTGTTGCTTTATGGCACTCTGTAGAGTGCATATGGTTAAAGTTCCAGGGCCCCCCATTTTGCTACATTAAAGCCTGCACTTATTTTTACAAATTAGCGCTAATATTCTTACTTTTCATACTTCTCATCATCCAGCTGAACCATGATTAAGCCTGACCACTTCGGCAAAGGGACCCCCTCCATCGGTCAGGTAAAAAGCATCATATTTTAATGGCTTTATCAGAGCTGAGGTCTCCTTGCTTTCTCTATATTTTTTGTTTTTTGAAGAGACCACTCTCTAGGCTCTTTACCGAAGTGGTCAGGGTTAATCATGGTTCAGCTGGATGATGAGAACCAAGAGCCCCTCCGAAAACTATGAAAAGTAAGAACATTAGAGTTAATTTGGAAAAAAAAGTGCAGGCTTTAATGCAGCAAAATGGGGGAGGGGGGTAAGGCCCTGGAACTTTAACCATATGTTTCTGTTTGGTCACACACTCGCAGCAACCCCCCTAAATATATTCAATTGCATTGTAAATACAGGGGTTGAGCTTGCAAAGCCTTTTGTACTCTGTAGAGTGCATCAGATCCCTCTTGATAAATACCCCTAGATCTTTTTCTTCCTCCGAACTGGACACTTGTACACCCCCCAACCAGTAACTGGCCCTAGGGTTCTTATTCCCAGGTGCATGACCTTGCACTTCTTGGCATTGAGTACTAACTGCCCAGTACCCAACCATTTCTCAAGTCTAGCCAGGTCCTCTTTGAGATCCTGTCTCCCTTTTGTGTCCACTCTCTCACAGAGCTCAGTGTCGTCTGTGAATAGGCAGATTTTACTTTTTATCCCCTCTGCTATGCCTTCTATAAAGATGTTAAACAACATAGGTCCAAGTGCGGGACCACACTATTCAGAGGTCTAGCCATCGATAGTTCTTCCCTTGCTATCATCCTTTGATTTCTGCCTTGAAACCATCTCTCGACCCACCCCACCATCTTCTCCCCTGCTCCCAGATTGCTCAGTTTACTGAGCAGCCTCCAATGTGGCATGGACTCAAAGGCCTTGCTGAAGTCCAAATACAGGACATCCACTGCCTGGCCCCTGTCCAATGCCCCTGTGACTCAATCAAAAAAGTCTATCAGGTAGGTCTGGCAGGATCTTCCTGTGATAAGCTCATGCTGCCTATCATCCTGGAGACCATTTACCTCCAGAAAATTCACCAGCCTTTCCTTTAGTATGGTCTCCATCAATTTGCTCACAATGGATGTAAGGCTGACTGGTCTGTAATTACCTGGTTCATCCCTGGGTCCACGCTTGTGGAGGGGCACCCCATGAGCCATTCTCCAGTCCTGAGGCATGCACCCTATCCCCAGTGAGGTGTTAAACATGTCTGCCAGGCAGCTAGCCAGGACCGCTGCCAATTCCTTCAGGACTTTCAGGTGCACTCCATCCTGTCCAGGATCCTTGTCCTCCTTAAGGGCCCTAAGGCCCTTTAAAACCTTGTCCTCCTGGATTGGTTCATCTGTTTCACCCCCTGACCTCTCTGTCCCCCTATTTTTCCCTGCAGCATAGGTCCATCCTTTTCTCTAGTGAACACTGAACTGAAGTACTCATTCAATGTCTCCGCCTGTTCTTCACTGTTTTTTGCCCATCCACCCTCTGTCTTAATCCTGACAATCCCATCATTGCAGCTTCTTCTCTCCTTTATATACCTAAAGAAGTCCTTTTCCCCTGTCCCTTATCCTCTGTGCCAACTTCAGTTCCCTCCTGGCCTTAGCTGCCTGGACCACACAGACTGCCTCTCTTGACTTTGCAGAGTTATCTTACCTGTCCTTCTCTCTCATAGTACTTTCATACTTACAAAAGGTTACTTTCTTCTCCCTCACTTTCACTGCCATCTCATTGTTGAACTAGCTTGTTTTTGTGGAGCTGGATTTCTTACTCTGAGTCTTAATACATGTGTTAGTGGCCTCGATCAGACCCATCTTAATAATGGATCGTTTCTGCTCCACTTCCATCCTCGGGCTGATATTGGCAAGTTGCCCCACTAGGATTTCCCCCATCCTACCAAAATCTGCCCTCCTGAAGTCCACTACCCTCATCTTAGTCCTGGCAGTTTCCTTGCTCATATTGAGGTAAAACCCCACCGTGCCATGGTCGTTGCCTGCAAGGGTGTCCTCCACTACTATGTCCTGGACATGCTGTCCATCTGACAGCACTAGATCCAGTATGGCTCCATCCCTGGATGGCTTTGTGACTCCCTGCACTGTGAAACAATCCTGGAAAGCCATCTTCCAGTCAACTCCAGGCAGGTTGAAGTCACCTGTTATGAATATGTTACCCCTACCACCTAGCGTTCTCATCTGTTCCCCCAGCTTTCTGTCTAACCCCTCCTCCTGCAAAGGTGGTCTGTATGCCACTCCAATTCAGTCCTTTTTTCCATTGGTGTTCTGAAGCTGTACCCACAAGGCTTCTATCTTACTCTCCCCCTCCTTCTCCTCCTCCCTGGTGCATATGATCTCCTCCCTCTCAAATAAGGCTACTCCTCCCCCTCACCCCTTCTCTCTGTCCATGAGGTAAATTTTATACCACGAGGATCACAAGGTTCCAGTCATGATATTGGGTGGCCCACGTCTCTGTGATGGACACTATGTCCACCTCTCCCACAGCCATCAGTGCCTGAAGATCTGCCATCTTGCTTGCCAGACTTCTTGCATTCAAGGACACTATCTTGCATCGTGACACCTGTACCCCATTGTCTCTTACCATCCCTTTATGTCCCTTCTCCATCCTCATTCTTTCTCTCTCAACTCCCCTCTTCTCCCTTTCTTTCTTCTGATGACTTGTCGGGGGGGGCTGTCAGTCTCTTTCTCCTGGTGGCTACAGTTGTAGCCCACGCTATCACCCCCGCTTTCAGTTTAAATTAGTGTTTGCAGTCATGAGTTCCTCCTGTTTATCTTTCAAAACCCTGGTGCCTGCTCTACTTAAATGCAGCCTGTTTGGTGCAAACATGTCCTTATTTTCTCAAGTCTTACTCCCCCCCACTAGCCCATACCCATTTGCCTCATGCCACCCCCTTAGCCAACTCTTAAGTTCCTCAGTTCTTTGCTTTCTGACAGTACTTGCCCTAGGGACTGGGAGTACTTCAGAGAAGGATACTGACCTTTCTTCTCCACTGCAAATTTTGCCTACCTCATTAAACCTTCCTTGCACCACCTCTACCTCATGCCCTGCAACATTGTTAGTATCCAAGTGTATTATAATGAGATGTTTCTCACGCTCCTGCCCCACACACTTAAGTATAAAAGGACCCACCCTCCCCACCATCATGCCTGGCATACTCTTCATCCTCCAGCGGCTATACCGTGCACCCTTACCTCCCTATCTCACACCCTTCAGTACTGAATCCCCCAGGATAATGACCCTCTCTCCTTTCCCCTGTCCCCCCATCCTGGCTTCCCTTATGCACTCCACCCAGAGCCCTCTCCCCTCCCACAATGCAAGTTTCCTCTGTCTCACTGCTTCTCCCCCGTGTTGCCCCACTATTTGGCCCCCCCTTCCCCATCCCACCAGACTCCACACCTTGATTATACCTCATATCCCCCTTATATCCACCCAACTGCTTACCCTTGCACTCCCCACCCTCATCTCCTCACCCCCAATTTCCCTTCTTTTCCCTGCTTATGGCCTCTACACGTTCTTTACCTTTGACCTTCCCCACACCCACTGTTCCTCCATAGTGACAATACAGAAATCCTGTTTGAATATGGCCCACACCATAATAGGATATGCTCCTATACTCCCACCCTGTGCTTGTTCCAATCCCTTACCACCCCCCTGCTCCTTCTCCTTACTTCCTGCCAATTCCCATCCTCAGTTCCTCAGGGTCCTTGGAGAGGGTGTCCCTGGACCCTTTGGCATCCCCCCTGTATCTGTCGTATACCTACCAACCATGTGGCCTGGAGCAGAAATTCCCTGCCCCTTATGCCCTTGTTCATTTATCCTGCCTTTCCCCTTCCCCTGTTCCAACTCCCATATCAACCACTACAGATCTTCCCTAAGCTGCCACAGTTGTCTACATACTGCACAGCCCCCTGTTCTCCACATTGTTCCGGAAAGATGGCAGCCCTCCATTGCAGCTGACCACCCTCCCAGCCTCCCTCTGTGCCCTGTATCCCACCCCCCCATTTACATGGCTCCCTGCTGACCTGCTGTGTGCCCCAGATCCTAGGCCCCCACGTCTTTTCCAGTGAGCTTCTTACCCTCCTTGCTGTATTACTAAATAGGCTACTGTTGTTAATTCCCCAGTTTGGCTTACCCTAGATATGGATTTTCCCCATCCCCTATTTACTGCTGGTTCCCACTCCTGAGCTTTATAACAAGACTCAGCCCTTAGTACCATGGAATACCATGATGCAGGAGTGTGCAACCTGCATCATGGTACTCCCTGCAGACACCGCCTAGTAAGACACCACAGTCCTGCATCATGGCACTCGCTTGTAACAGAATGCATGGTACTTGTAACTGTAATCTGTAACTGAATGCATGGTACTTATAACCTTAACTTGTAACTGAATGCACAGTTGTTATAACTTTGGCTTGTAGCTGCACAATACTTGTGCTTTTTACTTGTAAATAAGTGCATGGTACTGTAACTTGTAACTGAATGCACAGCGCTTGTAACGTTAACTTTTAACTGAATAGCTGGGCTGCCAGGGCAGCATAGTGCTACCGTTCATGATGCCAGCAATGCAGGCTCAGGAACGAGCCTGGGTCACTGGAGAGCCAGCCAGGGGAGGATGACTGAGCATCCTATGGATGTTTGATTCCTTGGGGGAGGGAGGGTTCCTGATCTCTGTTACAATATCACCACCTGGGTGACCACAGGTGGTTGTGCAAGTGTAAGCCAGAGGAAAGGGAGGGGGAACATGGGAGCTCTGACACACTGGCTCCAGACATACCACCTACTGACATTCAGGGTGGGGCTAAAAGCCCAAAATCTCCCAACAATGCATGATACCATTCACTGTCCTGCCACAGGTCCCACACCACAGACTGGACTATTACTCCATCTCCGACACTTCAACTCTACCCAGGGGTTTGGGATGGATCCAGGCAGCCCTTCCCATTGGGGGGGTTACCAATGGGGGAACAGGAAGTAATGGCAAGTCTTGG
This sequence comes from Neoceratodus forsteri, assembly GCA_016271365.2. Classification (NCBI taxonomy): domain Eukaryota; kingdom Metazoa; phylum Chordata; order Ceratodontiformes; family Ceratodontidae; genus Neoceratodus; species Neoceratodus forsteri. The sequence continues at coordinate 1,274,582,232 of CM057453.1, forward strand.
GGATGTCAGGTGACGGATCTGGGCAGGACAGTGGACTGAAGGAGGGCTGGTTGGGTGCCAGGTGTAAAGCATTCTAAATTAAAGAGCCAGTAGAGCCAAAACAGGCAGACAGGAAAATAACACAAGTTTTCAGAAGTAGTCCGTTGTAACTTTTTATTTCTAAAGTATTTTTCTTTTTTCTTTTGCTCATTAGAAAGTCTTCTATGTGATAATATTGTGCTGGGTATGTGGAACAGCTCATAGCCTGACAGCTGACATATATATCTCCATCCCCCTGACTGCATCATCGGCATTGTGATCTCACTGACAGTGACATCACAGGCGTCTGACCTAGCAGCCACTGAGTGGCTGTTCCTAAGCAGCAGTGATGTCACAGTCAGTGAGGTCACAATGCTGATGATGTAGTGGGGGGATTACAGCTAGATATGGCAGCTGCCAGGCAGACTGCTGTCCCACATATTGCACCTACTAACATCAAATAAACAATCTTCTAATTAAACAAAGGGAAAAGGAAAAAGTACCTTGGATATAAAAGGTAATGGTTGATTGCTTTTAAAAAGTGATATTAGTTATAGGCAGTACACTAGCTCCTAAAAAACTTGTACTGTAACTGAATGCGTGGTACTGGTAATTTTAACTTGTAACTGAATGCATGGTTCTTGAAATGTTAACATGTTATTGAATGCATGATACCTGTAAGTCTACCTTGCAACTGAATGCAGTGTACTTTTAACTTTAACTTGTTACTGAATGCATATTACAGGTACCTTGCATTCTGTTACTTTAACTTGTAACTAAATACATGATCCCTATAACATTAACTTGTAACTATTTATTTATTTAAAATGTTGGTAACTGGGAAAGGCATACTGACCCGGAGCTAGTTTCCAGGTGAGACCTCGTGGAGTGGAAGAAAATACAACAAGTGAACATAGTAGAAAGTACAGCACAGGTACAATACAATGCATGGATATTATACAACAAGTGAACTTAGGAGAATGTACAGCACAGGTACAATACCATGCATGGAGATTATACAACAAGTGAACATAGGAGAATGTACAGCACAGGTACAATACCATGCATGGAGATTATACAACAAGTGAACATAGGAGACTGTACAGCACAGGTACAATACCATGCATGGAGATTATACAACAAGTGAACATAGAAGAATGTACAGCACCGGTACAATGCCATGCATGGAGATTATACAACAAGTGAACATAGGAGAATGTACAGCACAGGTACAATACCATGCATGAAGATTATACAACAAGTGAACATAGGAGACTGTACTGCACAGGTACAATACCATGCATTGAGATTATACAAACCATATACATAAAGTACAGAAATAATGCAGGTATACACCACATCAATAACTACAAGTGAGTATGTACATAGATGAACGCCTAGCACTAGTATATAGGTGATTGCCTAGCATTAGTGACAGTAAAATAAATAGATTTACAACTGTATATATAACTAAATGCACATACCTGCAATTGTAACTTGTAATTGAATGCAGTGTACTTAGAACTTTAACTTGTAACTAAATGCACAGCTCATAACTTTTACTTGTAACTCAATGCACAGTTCTTGTAGCTTTAACTTGTAACTGAATGTACAATACTTGTAACTTTAACTTGTAAGTGAAGGCACAGTTCTTGTAACTTTTACTTGTAAATAAATGCATGGTACTTTAAAGCTGAATTGTAACTAAAGGTATGCTACTTGTAATGTTAACCTCTAACTGAATGCATGGTACTTGTAACTTTAACTTGTAATTGAATGTACAGTACCAGTAACTTTAACATGCAAATGAATGTATGGTACTTGTAACTTTTGCTTATAACTTAATGCAGGATTTCCTTTTTCCTGCTGACCATGTCCTGGGACTCTCCTGCAGATGAGGCATTACCCCTAAGCTGGACTATCCCAGTGTGAAAAGTTTGCATCAATAAATAAACAATTTACTATGGGGTTTACCATTTTCACCACATGGGGTACAACTGGAATGCACTGTGGTGGTGCACAAGCAGTACCCCAAATAAGAAGGGCCTACTTTGCTCCGCACTTCTCAGAGAAATACTCTTTTCAGCTGCTGCCTTCTTGAGTATGTGTTTCCTGTGCATGTTATCTGGAGCACCTTATATGTAGACCTGATGTATAGTACTGGTTGCTTTTGAAGTGGAAAAAAAGTAGTATGCATTACTCAACAAACTCTGGTCAGAGCCGATACGGCCGCCCAGATCAACGGTGGTGATTTTGTGTGGCAAGAGCAAGTAAAAGCATACTCGGAGCTCTTGCCACACCGCACTCTGCCAGTTACAAGATGGCGAGTCTAACAGATCTGCACATGCACAATACTACTGCATGTGCAGTTTGCATCAGAGTCACCATGTTCTGCAAGGTGGCCTTCACTTCCACAGTTGTGGAAAGTAGCGCTGAGCTCCGCAGAGGGGAGCTCCATCCATGGAGGGGAAGGGAAGAGGAGACACCAGAGACCACCAGTGACTTCAGTGCTGTGGACAGGAAACTGCATCGCTGTAGGAGAACACGGCGATCAGTTCCAGTTTTCTCCTACAGTGATGTGCATGTGATCCCAAAATAACTGCAGGGCTCCACCCAAGCAGCCATAAAAATGGAGAGAGAGAGAGACAGAGGGCAAAAGACAAAGAAAGACAGAGAGACAAAGATAGGGAAAGAGACAATGAGAGACAGAGAAGGAGAGGGAGGGACAGAGAGAGGGAAGGAGAAAGAGAAAAGAAAGAGAGAGAGAGAGACAAAGAAGGAGAAAGAAATATATATATATATATATATATATATATATATATAGCAGAGAAGGTAATAGAAAGAGAGAAAAATAAAGAGTGCAAATGAGAGAGAAAAAGAAGGAGAAAGAAATATATATAGCGATATATATAGAGAGAGAAAGTAATGGAGAGAAAAATAAAGAGTGCAAATGAGAGAAAGAGAAAGACAGTGCAAATGAGAGAAAGAGAGATAGACAGTGCAAATGAGAGAAAGAGAGAAAGAGGAAGACAGTGCAAATGAGAGAGAGAGAGAGAGAGTGCAAATGAGAGAAAGAGAGATAGACAGTGCAAATGAGAGAAAGAGAGAGATAGTGCAAATGAAAGAGAGAGTGATAGACAGAGCAAATGAGAGAAATAGAGAAATAGAGAGAGAGAGAGAGAGAGAGAGAGAGAGAGAGACAGACAGACAGTGCAAATGAGCGCGAGAGAGACATTAATGACTGAGGTTTTCCAACCTGCATTTCAATAACCTGATCCCCGCTGCTATCTGACCACATTCGGTCACCATAATCTCCTTTGACTGAGTAAATAAACAAACAGGCTTCCTCCAGGCAACCAGTCTTATTTCTAATATTGGATGTGCATATAATTGTGGGCTGACTTTGTTTCTGCTTTTTCAGATATCAGACTTGTCTGCTAGAACTCTGGGGTGAACACTGAAACATCCAAATCAGCTAGTTCTGATTTCAGTCTAATTTCAACTCCTCCACTTTTTTCTAAAGTACACAGTCACAGAGAGAGTTCTTGACCAGAAACAGACGTGTGTACAGACACTTTTTACAGTAAAACACTGAACAAAGACCTCATGCAAAATTAATATGTAACATGAGGGCAAACACCTACAGGTATATCATTAAACATGAAACAGGTCAAACTGTAAAGTAAAACTGAAAGCTTTGTTCTTATGCTTATCTGTTTAAATAGTTGGGTGAGGGTGGTGATAGAAGTCTGTTCCTGAAATCAGCCTCCTTTTCCTGGAACTGCATTTGCTGGGACTAAACCACACCTAGAGTTGCAGTTACAAAACAAGCATTTGTCAATGCCGAATGTTGTCTTGCTGGCAGTGGCATTGGTAGTGCAGGAGTCAGAGAGATGCTTAATAGGAATGGCAGTGAAGTATTGAAGTAACACCAACCCCCACCCCCACCCTGCAGAGAGTGACAGATATTGGGATGTGCCTATGGGTCATCGGCCATAACACTCACGCCATTCCACCTCACCCCACACTGCAGACACTGCCAGGTGTCACAGTGTGCCTTGAGGTCTTCAGCCCTTATGCTCACCCCATTCCATAAGGAGATAAGCTGAGATGAGTGCAGTACAGGAGAATGGGGTGAACGTTAGGGCTGAAGACCCCAAGGCACACCTCGATGCCTGTCAGTGGCTGCAGGGTAAGGGTGGGGGTGGAATGGCGTGAGCATTACGGCCAATGACCCCAAGTCACACCCCTGATGCCTGTCAGTCTATACAGTCTACACAGGGTGGGCGTTACAGTTGGAAACCCTAACACCCCGGGCGTCTGTTGGTATTTTTGCTCCAAATTTTCAACATGGGTGTTTTGGGAGCCCACCTCATGAACAGTGGCAGTATCATTTCATTACTCAATCCCAAAAGGTGATTTCGCACAGCAAGTGTGCCATTCAGAGCCACAGGCGCGAAAACACATTTTGGGCAGGATGTGAAAAATGACAGCTGTACTGTTCATGAGGAGGTGCGAAAAAATGGCAATGTCGAAAATCTAGAGTGAAAATATGAAAAAGTGGCGACGTTAAGAGTGTGCATAAAAACTGTGCGATACACGCTCGTAACGCAGTCATTTTTTGGAATGTTTTCACTAAATTTTCAACATGGCCTTTTTGAGACCTCCCCTCATGAACAGTGGCACTGTGATTTTATTAATCTGTCCTGAAAGTTGATTTTGCACAGCAACCATGCCATCCTCTATCCTAACAGCTGCTCCCCCTTCAGCTTACCCCCTCAGAAACTTCAACTCACGCTTCATGGCTGTCCCACATGTGTCCACCATGGCAGGCCAGGCGGCCTTTAGGCATTGCAAGCCTAAACTGTGGAACTCCCTTCCCTCGGATGTTCGGCACGCCCCTTCCCCCACCCAACACCTCAGCTCCCTCCTCAGAACTCACTTTGCCACTACCTGCTCATGTGTCTAAATCCTGTTTGCACTAACCCTAGCACCTCTTTGTGTTGGTTATATTTGAGTAGTACAGTACTTAGATATGTTTTAGTGCCTCACACAACTATCTGCCACTGTAATGTGTATGACCATCATAGCAGTTGCTGGGCTGCCTATTCTTACCCTGTAGCATAGTTGTTATGTACAAAGCTCACTATCCTCTGTGACTTTCTTTATTTTGTCTCTGTATTTATGCACTCTCTGTAATTATGTATGCATTCTCCTCTACCCTCACCCCCAGGATGCATCTGGAATTGAGCAGTACTCTGCTCAGTATGCCTTTCTGGTAAAACTTAAATAAACAAATAAATACTGTGTCACAGGTGCAAAAACACATTTTGGGAAGTATGCAAAAAATGACAGCTGTACTGTTCATAAGGGAATGTGAAAAAATGGCAATGTTGGAAATTTGGAGTGAAAATATAAAGTAATGATGAAGTTACAAGCATGCGTAGAAACTGTGCAATGGATGCTTGTAACGAAGTCATTTTTTTGATTGTTTTTCACCAAATTTGCAACAAGGGCTTTTTGGGACCCCACCTCATTAACAGTGGCACTGACATTTCGTTAATTGGTCCCAAAAGGTGACTCTGCGCAGCGACCGTGAAATCACCTTTTGGGACAGAGAAATGAAATGACAGTGCCAGTGTTCATGAGGTGGGCTCCCAAGACCCACATGCTGAAAATTTGGGACCAAAACTCCCAAAATTGGCTGAGATATCAACCTAAGTTGAAAATCCCCCATTGACTGCCATTATAGGGCTTACCATCATTTCTTCAGTTCCCAGATGGTCTTTGAAGAGAGCAGGTGTGTTCCCAGTCCACAGAAGATCGCTGCTCCCAACCTCCAGAGGTAAGTATGGGTGAGGGGGTGATGCAGGGAGGTGGGGTGCACAGAGGGAGAATGTGGGTTGGGGAGGGGTCCAGTGGGAATGACAAAGGACAGTTTTCCTTTTTTCAGGTTTAAAAAAGGAAAAAAGAAGTTGTGGGACTGTTTTCTCTTTTACAGGTGAAATTTTAACAAAACAGATTTCAGCACATTGGAGTGGGCTCCCAGTGTGCCAGAGTACTGGAGGGGGAGGAATCAATGCCGACCTGGGGATTGGGCACCCCGAGGTCAGCTGAGAACAGAGGGGAATGGGGGGGTACCACATCTGACACCGGGAGTGGGCATCCCAGTGCCAGAAACATCAGAGAAGTATTTTTTGGTACACTGGGGTGGGCTCCCAGAGTGCCATATTAATGGGGGAGGGGGGATACATGCTGACATGGGGATTGAGCACCCCAATGTCGGCAGGGGATGGAGAATGGAGAGTGCGGGGTGGGCAGCAGCAGTGGGAGGAGGCTAACATTTAAATTTGTTGACCTACTGTGTGCCTGGTTGAAAGGGAGGGAGGATTGCCACTGCAATTATGAAACTGCCCCCCGATTGCAGCATCAGATTTCTTTCAACTGCGGCGCTCACTCTGAAACTGCCATCATTGGCAACTTCAGCATTAATTTGGTGGCTAAGGGATGAGCCCATTAAAGCGTCCACTGCATTGGCCACAACACTGCCACACCTCTGCAATGTTCTACTACTGTATCTCAACATGTTTCTTGTGCACTGTTCGCGCAAGCAAACATGACAGGCCAGTATACTGCACGTGTAATTCATGCATTGTTGGCCTCCCTTACCTCTGCCCATTATGAATGACAGGATCCACAGCCCAGCATGAGTGACAGGATCCACAGCTCAGCATGAGTGAGAGGATCCACAGTCCAGCATGAGTGAGAGGATCCACAACCCAGCATGAGTGACAGGATCCACAGCTTAGCATGAGTGAGAGGATCCACAACCCAGCATGAGTGACAGGATCCATGGCACAGCATGAGTGACAGAATCCACAGCCCAGCAGGAGTGACAGGATCCACAACCCAACATGAGTGACAGGATCCATGGCACAGCATGAGTGATAGAATACATGGCACAGCATGAGTGACAGGATCCACAGCCCAACATGAGTGACAGGATACACGGCCCAGCATGAACGACAGGATCCAAGGACCAGCATGAGTGACAGGATCCACAGACCAGCATGTGTAACAGGATCCACAGTCCAGCATGAGTGACAGGATCCAAAGCCCATCATGAGTGACAGGATCCACAGCCCAGCATAAGTGACAGGATCCAGAGCCTAGCATGAGTGACAAGATACACGGCCCAGCATGAGTGACAGGATCCACAGCCCAGCATGAGTGACAGGATCCAGATCCCACCATGAGTGACAGGATACACGGCCCAGCATGAGTGATAGGATCCAAATCCCAGCATGAGTGACAGGATCCAAAGCCCAGCATGAGTGACAGGATCCACAGCCCAGTATAAGTGAAAGGATCCACAGAACAGTATGAGTGACAGGATACACAGAACAGCATGACTTGATAGACTAAATGGCTTTCTTCTGTTGACTTCTTTGTATGTTTGTATGTATGTATGAAGGAATTAAGAAGGGGGAGAAGGCATTCGTTTTCTATGTAAGTGAGAAAGGGACAAAAAGGAAGGGATTATTAGGCTTAAGAAAGGGGTGGAGTGGGTGGAGGATAATGGGGGAAAAGTAGAGACACTAAATGAATACTGCAGTATAGTACAGTGGTTTAAGGCTCTGAGTTGCAAACTTGGAGACCTGGGTTTGAATCCCACAGCCCCCACTTGCATACTGTATGACCCTGAGCAAATCACTTAATTTCCATGTACTCCCAGTTTGCACCTGTAAACAAGCTTTCAGCTTAGTGTGTCTCTCCTGATAAAAAAAAAAATTAAAAAAAAAGAATACTTCTGTTCCATCTTCACCAGGGAGAAGGACGGATCAGTGCCTTCAGGATGGAAAATAGGAGTTGGGGGGGAGGGGAACACTGATGTAGTGATAGAGGAGGATAGAGTGAGGGAGGGGCTGCTGGCATTGAAGGTGGACAAATCACCTGGCCTGGACAGAGTACATCCAAGGGTACTAAAGGAACTGGCTGAGGAGCTGGCAGGGCCACTGGCTGGCCTATTTAATAGTTCACTAGAGTCAGGCATGGTACCGCAGGACTGGAGAAGAGCACATGTAGTGCCCATCCACAAAAGTGGTCCCAAGGATGACCCAGGGAATTACAGACCAGTCAGTCATACCTCCATTGTGGGCAAGCTCATGGAGATCATACTAAAGGAAAGGTTGGTGGAATATCTAGAGGAGCATGGTCTCCAGGATGCGAGGCAGCATGGGTTCATTGGGAGGGGGAGATCGTGTCAGACCAATCTGATTGACTTCTTTGACTGTGTCACTAAGACAGTAGACAGGGGCCAAGTGGTAGACATTCTCTATCTTGATTTCAGCAAGGCCTTCGACTCTGTGCCTCACAAAAGGTTGAAGAGGAAGTTGGTGGATCTCAGAGTTGTGGAAAGATGGCCAGATGAGTGGATAACTGGCTAAGGGACAGAACCCAGAGGGTGGTTGTGGGGGGGAAGAGTTATCTGGCACCAGAGAGGTAACCAGTGGGGTCCCGCAGGGTTCGGCGCTGGGGCGGGTGTTGTTCATTGTCTTCATCAATGACACTGGGGATGGCATTAAGGGAAAAATGTATCTATTAATGTATGACACCAAGCTCTGCAGGAGAGTGGACACAGCTGAAGGGATACAGGCCTACAGGAAGATCTGGAAAAGCTGGACTTCAATGCCAAGAAATGTAAAGATATGCATATTGGAGCCACGAATCCCGGGACAGAGTACTACCTGGGTGGAGTCTGAGTATCTGCATCAGAGAAGGAGAAGGACCTGGGAGTGACGATCACTAGTGACCTGAAGCATTCTACACAATGCAAGAAAGCAGCAGCAAAGGCAAACAAGATGCTGGGATGCATATCTAGGGGGATCAGAAGTAGGAGAGAGGAGGTTATACTGCCCTTGTGCAGGTCACTGGTAAGGTTGCATCTAGAGTATGGCATTTGGTACTGGTGCCCACACCTCAAAAAGGACATTAACCTGCTGGAGAAGGTCCAGAGGAGGGCAACAAAGATGACAGTGGGTCAGCAGGGTAAGGCATATGAGGAGAGGTTGAGAGCACTGAACATGTACTCCATGGAAGACAGGAAAGAGAGAGACGGGACATGATTGAGACCTTCAAGTACTTGAAAGGGATAAATAAGGTGGATAAGGAGAGTCTCTTTAAGCTGAGTGGCAGCCATAACACGAGGGGGCACAGTCTTAAGCTGAAGTGTGGGAGGTTTAGGAGGGAGGTCAGAAAGCACTTCTTCACAGAGACGGTGGTGGACACTTGGAATGCACTGCCAGAAGAGGTGATCTTGTTGAAAACAGTGGGCAGCTTTAAGAGAAGCTGGGATAGGCAGAGGGGGTAAGGATCATGGGTAGGGAGGATAGGAGGAGTGGAGAGGGAGAACAGGAACAGAAGCTCAAGCTGTGGACCCTGCAATATGATCAGACTTGATAGACCAAATGACTGCCTTCTGCTGGCTTCTTCATATATCCGTGTGAGTGACAGGATCCACAGCCCAGCAGGAGTGAAAGGATCCACATCCCAGCATAAGTGACAGGATCCACAGCCCAGCATGAGTGATAGAATCCACACACCAGCATGAGTGACAGGATCCACAGCCCAGCATGAGTGACAGAATCCACAGCCCAGCATGAGTGACAGGATTTGCAGTCCAGCAAGTGACAGGATCCACAGCCCAGCAAGAGTAACAGGATCCACAGCTCTGAGACACCCCATCTGTGACACTCTTTTCTAGGACAAAGCAGGCCAAGAGGCAGAGCTGGGCCAGACACAGAGCTTCCAGTCAGAAGCCTGGGTCAGCCAGCTAGTGGACCCCTGCTCCATCTGCCTCAGGTTCGCTTATACTGTTTGCAAACCCTGCTCCTGTTCTTTTCAACATCTGCCTGTCAAAGAATAGGAATTTGCCCCATATTATATTCTTTTGTTACATTTATTCCTGGTAATGTTGAAGAGCATTTCTCATTTTGATAACGAATACTTTGGCTTACTCTAGTATATGGCCTGTGATAGTAAAGCCAGGTAATAGTATTTCTGCCAGCATTCTAACAAAGAATACCGATTAGCTTATCACAAGGGATGGCTCAAACTATTCTTGCCGCTGTCCAGTGACCACAGCATTAAAAATCAAGACTACTCCCAGGGGAGGCTGGATCCCATGTTTCCCTGCCTCTGATAATACCCACCCATCTCAGCATCATTGTACAAGGTGACAGGACACACGTGAATCACTGTTCACTGGCGCTTTCCTCATGGTAGAATTAACCACGTCTCCCTACACAGAAGCTACACATGGTATCTAAAATGTTATGGGTAGTGCTGTACCAATTTGTAAATAACCTGCAACTCCAAAGGACAAACACAGTCACCCCTCATTTACCAATGGATCCTATCCAGTTTCCATCTCTAGAAATGTCCCATAGTTCAACAAGGACAGTCTTTTAGTAGGCTAGGCGCAGGTTTAAATTGGTTTACTGTTTTTAATTGTGCTTATCTACCATCAAGGAGTGTTAATTGGTTAGAGTATATAGAAACATAGAATTTGATGATAGATAAAGCCCACTTGGCCCACGCAGTCTGCCTATTTTTTCCCTTCTGATAAATTCACTGCAGATCCTACTCGATCTCCAGCTACCTTCCCCCCATGTTTCCCTCTAAGATTCCTGTGTGCCTATCCCATTCATACTTGAAGCCCACCACAGTTTTTGCCCCACCACGTCTGTTGGAAGACTGTGCCAGGCATTCACCACTCATAGGTTCATAGGTTGATAGTATGGTTTACAAGCTCAATCAGGCAATTGCCCTTAAAGAACTTGCCACGTCTCCTATGGGTGGGATTCATATTTCGCAGTTCTCATAAAGATATCAGTTCTATTTTTGAAAGTCTCAGTTGTGTCACTCTCAACAATAGTCAGTGGGAGTGTATTCCAGCTAGATATTATTCTTTGTGTAAACCATTTAATTCTTTTCACAGTATTATTTTTCACTCCAGTCATCTGTAGATTATGAGATCTTCTATGTTTATTTTTTGTCTGGGCGGTAATTCCTACAGTTTCCTGAAAAAAAGGATCATTCATTGGTTTAAAAGCTAGACAGAGATCCCCTCTGATCTGTCTATATTTCACTGAATATAATCCAAGTTTTTGAAGTCTTTCAGAATAACTTAGATTGCTAATTCCTTTAACTCTTCTTGTAGTTTTTCTTTGTATTCTCGCTATCATTTTTGCATTCACTCTTTCAGTGAAGAAGTGCCTTCTCACATCTCTCCTGAATTTACCCACCTCGAGGTTCATTGCATGTCTCCTTGATCTTGTACATCTTTTCCTCTGAAAAATACTCCCCTCCTGTACCTTATTTATAGTTCTGTATCCTATACCCCTATCCCTTCTTTCTTCCAGGGTATACATAATGAGGTCCTGAAGCCTCTCCTCATAGGGCTTCTGATGCAGACCCAGCACCATTTTTTTGCCCTCCTCTGGAAACACAGAATGTACTGGCAGAAAAGGACCGGTAGCCCATCTAGTCTGCCCTATTTTCTTTGCCTAACACTACAGGCTGGACTCTATTTTGTCACAGATGTCCTTCAATCTTCCCTTACCTCTGTTTATTATACCTATGTTCCTATCCCGTTTGAAGTTCCCACCTGTCTTCACCCCTACCACCTCTTCTGGCAGGCTGTTTCAAGCATCCACCACACTTTCTGTGAAGAAATATTTCCTCACATCCCTCTTAAACTCCCTTTCCCTCAATCTTCATAGCATGCTCCTGTGTTCTGAGGCTTCTCCTCCTGTGAAAGAGACCCCTCTTGAACTTGTTCACCCCAGTGAGGTACCTACAAGTCTCAGTCATATCCTCTGTCACTCTCCTTTCTCCAGGGAGTACATGTTGAGCTCCACAAGCTCATATGGTTTCTTGTGCAGCCCAACACCATTTTAGTAGCCCTCCTCTGGACTGCTTCCACCCCGTCGATGTCCTTGAGTAGGTACGACCTCCAAAACAGGACACAGTACTCCAGGTGGAATCTCACCAGTGAGCAATACAGAGGCAGCACCACCTCCCCTCTCCTGCTAGAGATTCCCTCCCAGTGCACCCCAGCATCTGGCTCTCGTTGCCTATCACACTGCCCTACCACCTTAAGATCATCAGATATGACCACCCTAAGGTCTTTCGCTTGTTTCGTAACTATAAGTAACCCCCCATCTTATACTCAGCCCATGGGTTTTCCCATCAGGTGCATGGCTTTGCACTTTTTGGCACTGAAATGCAGCTGCCACTCCCTAGATCACTTCTCTAGTTCCTCCAGATCCCTTTACATTTTCTCCACCCTTTCCTGGGTGTCCACCCTGCTGCAGATCTTTGTGTCATCTGCAAAGAGGCAGACCTTCCCCTCCAGTTCCTCAGCAATGTCACTTAAGGCTTTGAATAGGATAGGGCCCAGTGCTGATCCCTGTGGTACTCCACTGCCACTCTCCCATCCCCTGAATGACTGCCATTTACCACCACCCTCTGCATCCTCTCTTTCAACCAGTTAGATACCCAGCTCACCACCTTCTCCCCCACCACCAGGCTGCTAAGTTTCTTTCTCAGCCTCCTCTGTGGTACTGTGTCAAAGGCCTTTCTGAAGTCCAGATAGGCCACATCCACTGCCCTCCATTGATCCACCTCCCTAGTTACCCAATCAAAGAAATCTATGAGATTTGTCTGACATGACCTCCCTCTGTAAAGCCGTGCTGCTGGTGGTCCTGCAACATATGTTTCCAAGTTTTCCACCAGTCTGCCCTTCAGCAGGGACTCCATTAACTTCCCCACCAGTGAAGTGAGACTGACAGGTCTGTAATTGCTGGTCTCCTCCTTGCTGCCGCTCTTGTGTAGAGGGACCACATCAGCTCTCCTCCATTCCTCTGGAACCACCCCCATCTTCAATGAAGTGCTAAACAGTGTTGCTAGAGGGGTGGCTAGCACTGTGTGCAGTTCTTTAGGTTCTCTTGAGTGTATGCCATCTGGTTTCATTGCCTTGTTTCCTTTCAGGCTTCTAACATCTAACAGACTCTTTCTTCCGTAAATGTGCTTATGTCCAGTTCCCCCTTCCCTGGTGCCTGTTAATGTGGTTCAAGGGGATTTTGATTTACTTCAAGGATGGTTTGTGAGGCATATAATGGTGCCTAATACAAAAAAAGATGATGTTGTTTCATAGTCAAAACAGGAAAATGAGTCCTGATTTTCAGATTGTAGCTTGAGGTGGTGAGGTAGTTGAGTCTGTTAGAGAGTTTAAGTATTTGGGTGTTACTCTAGATAGCTCCCTCATGTATGAAGCACGTTACTAATTCAGTTAAAAGTGCTAATCAAACATTAGGTATGCTTTTTAGGATCAGGAATTCCTTAATGTTTGAGTCCTGAAAAATTGTTGCACTTAGTTATTTGTTTTCAGCTACTGATTGTGGAATTGTTTGTTATTCTTCAGCTGGGGAGAGACTGACGACTGGAGTTAAGACTCTCTGTAACTTCATTTATTGACCTGTTATGAATCTTCCAGTAAGAATGCATCAGTGTGCTTTATATAATAACATGAACTGTTTGTCATTTAGGGATTATGTTTGTAAACCCCCTGCAAATGGGGGTTCCTAAGAAGCCTGATTGGGCTTACCTTAGCCCTGTCATTATCTGTCTCCTTTCTGGTTCCCTGGGCTTCTCCTGATTCAGCCCGCCATTTTATCTGTGCCCCCAGGTCTTGTTTCTACTCCTGGTGCCCAGCCTTGCAGCCCAAAGTAATATCCAGCCCCTCAGGGCTTAAGAAGTGTCATCGTGATCTCCCGCTATGCTGTGCTGCCCCCAGGGCAGTGGGAATGGCATAGGTGTGAAAAGCACCTTTGACCTTCAACCGCGATGTTTTGCGGTCACCTCAGGGATTGTGCCGTCAGTCCCGGGATCCCCTTCACCAGTTTGGGACCTGGTGACTGTGGACAGGCTGCTGAGGGGCTGGTTTCACAAAAAATAAATGAGTTTGTGTGCGGTATTGGATCCGGGGCTCATTTGAATATTCATGAGCTGAGCCCCAGTCCGTTTGAACATTCATTTTGTGTCTGTCTGCCCCCAAGGCAGCTGTATCTCAGCTACACCAGAAAAGAAAAATAAAAATATTTTATTTAAATAATAAACTACTACTGCATATTGGGGGTTTACTGTGCTAAGGGGGTAGTGTTTAATAAATAAAATAATTGCTTAACCTGGCTGAACCAGAACTTTGAGACTCTGTGTATCAACTTGTTTGCTGCTGCAGAGAAGCTTAAATATTTGCAGCAGCGACAGGCAATTGAACTGAGCCACTCAGTTTCTCTGTGCTGCAACAGCAAGTATATCATCTGGGCTAAATGACTGTGGGGCACTGGGGACAAGTAATTATTACCTTTGGCTGTACCAGGACATTGTTTGAGACTGTATCTAAATCTGCTAAAGGGACAGTGGGTTAAGCAGCCATTGCCAGCATTCACAGCCAATTGGAAAGCCAGGACCTGTGGGACACTCACAACACCTCACAGAAAAATGCCAAGTGCTCATGGGGATTTACAAGGACATAGTTTTAGGCACCAAAACACCAAACCAACTGTGCCTCGAGTTCTGTGATTGACAGATCCTCCAGCCATCCAGAGGTCCATCACCCCATCTCTGCGCCCAATCAGGAGCTTGGAAAAAGCATACATGTGATATCTCCCTCTTTGCGTAGGAGACTCCTGTTTTTTTGACTGAACTCCCTCTCTCCCTCCCAGAAACAAAATCTCCTGCTTAAGTAAAATGATGTCCAAAATATCCATTCATGTTTGTTTTTGGCAGATAAAGACACATAAAAAGTAAATTAGTGATGAACAGTGTAAGTAACAACATTGTACAACTAGTTGTTGATTCATTTTAGTGCTTATTCTTGACAAAATGAAATATATTAAATGCTTTTATTCTTATTTTTTGATGCCATATAAGGACAAACTCATGACGTTACGGCATCTCCCTACTAGTAGGCCAATCTCCCTACTAATTTGACCCAAATCTCCCTCTTAAGCAAGTTGGACATATCACATGTATGAAAAAGCCCTATAAGAGATAGTGTCTGCCAGCATTTGGTCAGATTGAGACAGAGGAGAGCAGATTCCAACCTGCTGGGAGCCCCTCACAGGGGTGGGGGCTCAGGCCCCTGCCATGCTTCCAGGCCTGGGCATTCCAGTTAAGCCCCTCCATCCAGAAGGAGATGTTTGTTATTTTATTTAAAGTAAAGTTAAAGTTGCAGTAATTTAGTTTTGTTTAACCTGCTAGTCTGAAGGTTGCCAGAGTTGTCCTCCCTCCCATGTCGGGGAAAGATGTGGGCTAAAGACCAGATAACATCAAGCAGCGGTGAGAGAGCTGACCCAAGCCTCAGTTGTGAGAGGACTGAAGACACCAGGACACCTTCTAAAGCAAATGACCACCCGTGGAGGACCTGCGTGAGTACCTTTGTACCCCCCCAGTGCAAGGGAGAAGTTCTACAAGTAATCTATGGGCCTACAAGCCTTAAAATCATTCTACTAGATATGCTAAGTAAATAACCTTGGGGCCGACATGCCCTTTATCTGCTGAATTGTATGAGAGAAATTAGAAATAATCAGTTTGGGCTGCCTTGCCTTCAAGAGACTGTGTCATCTGCCCACATGGCCCAGTGCAGGTGTATTGAGTTCTGTGTAGTTAATCATATAAATGTGCTGATATTCATCTGTGCACTCTATGGGTTAATTTCTGCCCTATTGGAGTTGCCAGCCAAAGTCACGTTGTCACTTCATAGGACAGGAGGCCCTGGAGCTTGTTTATGTCTCAATTATACCTGGGAAGGACCTATTTCTAAGAATAAGAGATGCTTGATGTAAGTGTTGGTGTTTAAATGTACTGGATGTGACCTCCTCTGATAGTAAGATTGCTTGTGCCTCCAATTTGCTTTGTGCTGAATGTTCAGGATGCGAAATCCAAGGTCTAGTCAAGTTGTCTGTTCTGAAATATTCAGTTTCTGTGATACGCAGGGCTATTCCTGCCTTCTTTAGGATCTTCAACAGTCATTGTTGTAATGCTTTCCAAGTTTGCCCCTCCCTTCTAATCAAAGCCAGCCAACTTGACCAGCTACAATGTTCACCAGGCCTGCAACATCCAGGACTTTGGTATCTGGGTACCAAGTGTGTGGTGTGAGATTGCAGGGTTTCACACTTTTCTGGGACTGATACCAGTGTGGGGAATATAATTGTTGTGTAACATCTGATTTTTGTTAGCAGCTTAGATAGCCAGGGCTCTGGGTATCACTGTCGGTTGGAGAATGTGATTGCCTTTTCTATTAGTATGGTAGTCACCCAGCTGGAGGGTTCATCAGCAAATCCAACCAATCAAGCCTTGTACATTTATAAACAGCAAATAAGCCTAACCTCTGCTCTTGTTTCCCCATTCTAACTCCCATGTCTCCCAAAATAAATCTGTTGTTACTGTTTTGAAAAATCATCATCTTGTTTGTGAGCATATCATTAGAGAGAGTTATTAAATGTGAAATGTTAATGTAACCCCCCCTGCAAATGGGGGTTCCCAAAAGTCTTCCAGGAGCTTGGTAAATGCTCCCAGTCTGGATGGTGTTCGGCGTTTAAGCCATTTGAATGGCACTGTAGTGAGTGCTTTTAGAGCCTCTGGTACCGTCTCTTTAAGAGCTGCCTGCTCACAGGCTTAATTAGTTTAAATGGGGGGACTGTGTGTTTAATGCTTGAATCCCACCCAAGCTGCTGTCTAATTGCTCCGCTTCTGCAGTCGCTAAGAATGCAGAGGGAGCCTAATTGAAAGGTGTAACTGTTTGCCAGGAATTGTTTAGAGTGATAATGAAAATACAGTTTGTTTAGCCTGCCTTTCTTGCAGCTGGGACTCTTTGTGTTTTACCCCTCCATTTTGGACCTGAACTGCTGAGCTGGGCCAATTGGGTTAGGGAAGCCCTAAAATGGAGACTGTTTGGGCCAACCAGAACATGGGCTCTCACATGGAGCCTGCTACAAAGTGGGGATGTATGACAGTGCCTCTGGGAAATGTAGTTTGGACCTTGGTGCCTTTTTGCACCAACAGAGGGAGCCCTACTGTGATTGACAGCCGAACCAGCCAACTGAACTGGAGGGAGCCCAAAGGAAATGCCCTGCAATGTTGCTGGCAAGCCAGCTCGGTAGTGACAGTGAAGAGAGAAGAACCCTGTTTTGCTGCATGTAGTTCGATGAAGCGCGTGGGAGGCCCTGAAGTCGGCCTGCAGCCATTGTGAGTGCTAGTTCGGACTGAATCCAAGTTTGTGAGTAGAAAGAAGAACCAGAAGTGTGGAAGCCAGGCTCAATCTGAAGAAGACCGAAAGTTTGCAGAACGCGATCAGCCTGCCAGGGACTGCTGATGCTGTGTGTGCTCCTGGGTATTTTTGCAGTAATTGCGATCAGGATCAAGGAGCAGCCTGCCTGGCATAGTACTTTCCTTTTACATATGAATGTGTGTAGTGCTTGTGAGGAATCGTGATTTTATTTTTCCTTTACTGCGAACTGCGTGCTGAAGCGAGAAGCAGATCCCAGCTTGATTCGGACTAAATCCGCTTGCTATTAAATGCTGTTGGGTCCAGTCACAAGGGCCCTGTCTCCATACCCTATTGTTTCTGGCAATCCAGCAAGAACATCCACCACCCAGTTCTCAGCTTTGGGTATTGTGAGTACTAATCAGGGTATCTCCCTGCAGTCTGTTATCAATTACAAGTGTGTCATCTAATTATTACTGTTTCATTTCTTCTTGAACTGAGCACCCAGGCTCCGGATTACAAATTGGGTGTGCATATGCTTTTTTTCCATCACAGGGCCCCAGCCAGCTGCACCGACTCTGGCTAGCCCCCCACCATCCTGGGTACCCAGTGAGTGTGACATTTGCGGCTCTAAGTACGTGCACGGTACTGGGATTATTGATGTTTTTAATCTAATTAACCTGATTTTCCCCCTTCCTTGTTACAGCTCCCTAAATAAATCAGATCTGTTTGTTTCTGCAAAGTTACTTTGACTGTGGTGTCCGTTTATGCTAAGGTATTGCACTGTGGCTATTGTACTGCATCATCTTGTTTTACAGGGGGTTCCCTGAGTCAAGCTGATGGAACCAGTCCTGGGGGTAAGTGTCAATTGTGAAGGTACTCACTGTGTATTGTGTGGGCCACTAGTGGGAAGAAAGGGGAATCACAGTGTCCCAGAGGGCTGTGACCTGGTTAGAATAGATAATACCAACCCTGACCTCCGGGTGGATGCACCCATTTTAGAACCTAGGCCCCTCAACCTGTTAGTAGCCAAGCATGCAGGGGTAGTAAGTAGCCCTTGGGATAGTGCCACCTAAGGGTTACATTGAAATATGGGGAAATGTCTATTGGGTCTTGCCTTGGGGGTGGTAAATGATATTAGTGGGTGGTACAACATCTCAGGGGGTTATACCTGGTAACAGCTAGCCCACGTAAGGTTACTCTGAGTGGAGGCACTGCACAAATGTTTAGACTTGTTATAAATTAACAAACCCAAACCCCTTAGCCTATTGTCCAGAGTAGTAGGCAGAGGTGTAACTCTAGGAGTAGCGCTGCCTAGGGGTTACATGTTAAATTTAAAAAGGCAATTTTTGTTCATAAGATAGTTTTGAGGAATAGTTTGTACTGAATAACTTTTCTCTGTCAACAAGACAATAATGGGTTACAAGGCAATCTCATATATTTGGTTTCAGACCCCCTTTCATGCACACTTCATTAGGTCAGAAATCTTTGGTTTATCAGGCTTCTAATATGTCCAGTAATCTCCCTTCTGAAGTTACTAAATGTAGAAAAATTTCATCATTTAATCATAAATTGCTTGCCTATTTTAAATCAGGGTTGTTTTTTACTGTATTTGTTTGCTAAATTTTAAGTTTGTTAAATGTAACTGGTCACTTGTGAAAACGGGCAATTATCTGCTCATAAGATTTACCAGTATAATAAATAAAATGAAAATGACAAATGCATGTTAGCCCCCCCCCCCCACATTGTGAAAACTGGGCAGAAGTATTTCTTTAAAAGTTTAGCATTTTCTTGGTCTTCCTCTGCACAGTCACCCCCTGATCTTCTGCTCTTCACTATGCTACCCTTTGCCTTCTTCTTTTAGATCACATGCCTGAAGAAAGCCTTATCCCCATTCTTGACCTCCTGAGAGATCCTTTCCTCAGTTTGAACCTTTCTTTACCCTCCTTCCTGCCTCACTGTATTTCTCTAGATATACAGTACCTCCCTGTCCACTTTCATTTGGGTCCTTGTACTTCCTGAAAGCTGTTTTTTTCTCCATTACCACCTTAGCCACCTCCTCTGAGAGCCACAGTGGCCCCCTTCTCTTACTGCTCTTGCTTATTGCCTTTAAGCAGTTTGCAGTTACATTACATTACATGCCCCTACGTTATATTAGGTCCCAGGTTTGTTAGGGTTTATGTGCAGACTTGATGGACCAGTGGTCTTTTTCTGCCATCAGTGTCTATGTTTCTATTAGTTATTTTGGCTTTTTTTCTATCCCATTGTGCCTCCACTCCTCCCTGACTACCCCCCACCCCCCTCAAACGTATTCCTTTGCTTGTTGCCCTTCCCTTTACAAATGGTTGTTCTAGTTTGCTCTCTGTCTAGATCTTTGCTTGAGTACACGAGCACATTCCATAACTTACCTGTATGTTGTTGCTTACCTGTGTTATGACTCTTATCCCTCGTTACCTTTTTACTGTACTACTGCCTCACTATTGTTAAGCCTTTCAAGTGTCTGTATTTTTCTTTGTAATCTCCCGGGTGGTACCCGAAAATAGGCATTTTTTGTCTAGTGTCCATACCTGGTGAACAAAAGCCAAATAAAAAAGTATTTTCTAAGGTAGTCTTCCATTTCTTTAAAGTCTGCTGTCCTGAAGTCTAGGACCTCCATCCTAGTGTGTTTTTTCCCCTGCCCAATCCATATGCCAAACCACACTGTATGCTGTCCCTGTTGGTAAGTACCAAATCCAGCACTGCCTTGTCTCTAGTGGGATCTGTAACCGGCTGCCTGAGAAATGTCCCTTGCAGGGAGCCTAGGAGGACCCTGCTCTTAACTATAGCTGTGGCCATGATGTTCCAGTCTATATCTGGCAGATTAAATTCTCCCATAAGAACTACTTACCTTTTGCTTGTCATTTTACCTATGACCTCACCCATAACTCAGTCCAGTTCTACCCCCCCCCATGTTGGTGGCCTGTACATCATCCCCACACATATAAAGGTCCCAGACCATGTCTTTAATCCCACCCAAAGAACCCCCAGCCCCTCCTTTTCCTCACTGTGTCCTCGTATTTTTGTGGCCTTTATACATTCCCTTACATATCAAACAACTTCCTCCCCATCCCTCCCTTCCCTATCACTTCTAAATGTGTCGTAATCTGGTGTGGCCACCTCGCTGCTGTGCTTGTGGGTGCACTATGATTCTGCTATGGCCACCAGATCCAGGTCTGCCTCTGCAATGGTAGCCTCAAGGTCAGGAATTTTGTTTCCTAGGCTCCTTGTGTTGGAGCCTAGGAAGTTCTCGGAGTCCTTATTTTCCCATACTTGCTTTTTGCAGGTTGCAGTGCTGTATGAAACTGTTGTGTTCTCAACATACACTGGTGGCACTTTTTTCCTGTAAGTAGTACCCAGACACAGGGCATTGCTTTGGAGAAGATACTGTACAGGAATCACTACCAGGCACACCTACTGCACTATATCTCACGTCTTAATCACGCAATTCCTCCTGCAGTAAATATGGCTTTACCAAGAATAAAATCTTACACAACATCTCATGGAAGGTTGCAGGTTTAAATCATCCTATTAAATGAAAAAGGATCCACTCCTATGTCCTAAAGAAAAAAAGGTGACTGTTGCCCTCTTGCAGAAAACCCACCTCACTAGTCACAAACATGAAAACTAAAAAAGAAACTGGGTGGTTCAAGCTGGACATTCTGCATTGATACTTATCCATGAATAATTTATCTGCATGTTAAGCTGCAATTTTGTCAATTGACTGCACTTTGTTTATATCGTTATGTAATGTTCTGTTCTCTGCATGCGTTTGTAAATTCTCATACCTCCTTTAGGTTGCACATGGAAACCAGTCCAGTCTCAGTGTGCCTCTCTCGGTTACCAATTTTCAAATAAATAAGTAAAATTCATCACTTTCCTCTAAATCCCCGTGAGTAACCATCCTTAGGCGCCCAGAGCCTCATGGAATGGATGCCCTAAAACTAAAATTTGCCTTGCCTTGCCTTATACACAGGGACCTACTTTTAATACTCACCGAGACAGAATTTAACAGTGTAGGCAGCTGGACTCTGTTGATAGATCACATAAAGGAAGTGATTGTTAACTTCTTTGGTATATACAGTTTGTACCAAACTATGACAACCCCAGTTTCTTTGAAAAAATAATGCTCAATGTCAGTAAGTTTCAGCGACAAATCATTATAGGAGGAGACTTCAGCCTGATCCTGGGCCTCTAATGCTTGAAAGATCATTCTTCCTATCCGTACCCGCTGGCTAAGGTAGCTAAACACTAACTGAACTTGGTCTAAACCCCGGAGGAAACTGCTCCTAATAAATAGGAAGTACTCATACTTCTCACCTGTGCACACTGCATAGACATAGCTATAGTCTTTTCTAGTGAAATATGTATTGCACTCTCTTTTTAGATATTACATGGAACAAAGAATTATTAGAGGAATTCAGTGTTGAACTCGACTAACCTGACAAAGAGTCACAACCTGCAGTTAAAAGGCAGCTAATTCAAAACAGAAATGTAGACGTTTTTATTTTCACAACATATACTATAGGTAGAATATGAAATACGTTAACTTACCTTATCATCTAGAGCAAGATTAAAACATTGTTTAAAAGTAGTTTAGACCTTTGTTTTTAAAATAAGCAATAATAACTGGAGAGCGTTGTCTCCCATAGGCAAACCTGGTTATAATTCGACGTTATAACCTGTGGGTTGCAACAGCGAACACCCACCAGGTTTCCCTCTCTACACACATGTGCAAGCCTCCACTCTTCCCTTTGCACTCTTTGCTTTGCCACCAGTAGCACTCGGTGGTAAGTAAATCATTTTTTTTTTTAAAACCCGCCTCTTACATTAGTGTCCATGAATCCTGGTGCTCCTTGCTTAAAAGTTTTTAAAAAAAAAAAAGGAAAGTTTTCTGCAGCCGCAGATGGTGGACTGCACCTCAACTAACTGGACCATGGCTGAACATAAAGTAGTTGTATTTTATATAATTGCTGTGTCGATAAAATGCTCCCGGAATTATATAAAAATAAAACTAGGATTGGTAGTGTTTAACCTAGACGACACACCACCTTGTGTGTTAGATGCTCGAATATACCCCTCGACCTTTGCTCTCGGGGTTTATGTAGCATCCAACACCTCAAGGTGTGTGTAAAATCTCGTTAAACACACCACCCCATGCATTATTCTATATATAATATAGGTTATTATGTCCACTGAGAAATGGGGAAGATCCTAAGGGCACCACAGCCTGTTTCTGCTCTAGATTCCTAAGTATGCTCCTAATATAAGCTATCTGCTAGTTTTCATATTAACAGCGCATAGTAGCCCAGACAGTCAAAGAATGTCTTCTTGATTCTCCAAAGTGATAGAAACTAGACCCATCTGAATAACCCTGATTACACAAAGCCCATACACACAGAGCTGAAGGAATGTTTCCAGAGCCAGCCCAGTGGCATGGAGGGCAGAGACACTGTAAGTACTTTACCTCCTGCCACACCAGTAACCCAAGTTCGGGAATGGACATGGGTTGCCAGGGGTCAGCTGGGGATGATCGAGTGCCCAAAGGACAGCTCTCCTCAGGGTGGGGGTTCTGTGTCCCACCACCCAACTCCCACCTGGAGGAATCCAGTTGAGGTGTCAGTGGGTCACATCTATGAGAAAAAAAAAAGTTCACAGCATAGGGGACATCTTCACGGAGGCAGAGCTTGCACAACATACTCATTATATGTTCGAGGTTGGTCAGGGTAGAAAAGAGAGAAAAACATGGAGGATAGGCTTCATGAAGCCCTGTCTATCCAGCCGCAAGCCTGCACCACCACTCCGAGTCTGGGGCACTTCTGGATGAGTGACCGGGGGATGGCCCTTCCCTCCTGGCCCTGCTATGGGGGGGGGTAACCCATGGGGGATTAAGCCCCTGACTTCAGATGCAGCTGAGGACTGCTGCTGTAGATGGAATCGGGGCTGATGTAGTGCCCATCCTGCCACAAGGAGGAAAAAACATAGAATTTTCCCAAATCAACACAGGTACAGCCTCTTCTGAGGGAATAGGATGAGATGCCTACAAGGTGTTCTTAAGAGTGCAGATCACAGCATTTCCACTAAACTTGCGAAAGAAAGGGAAGCTAAACTTAATGGTCTTGAATCCAAATTGCAGAACTTACCACTTACCAGAACAACATTGGTACGCGTTTGTAGGAAAATGATATCGAACAGTTTCAGTCTGGATTTCTGGCCACTACATAACAGTGAGACAGCCATTGTCAGGGAACTGAATGAGTTCCTGTAACAACAAGTGAACAGACATGCTTACCAGCCACTGGAAGTGGCAGATCCAGTCAGGATGGCCAGCCCAAACTCAGAGAGAAACAACAACAGAACCTAGCACTGCACAGAGGACTCTAGATTCCACAAGCTGTATTGCAGAATTTTCTCAAAGGTACCAGCAACAAGAGGAGATGCTGACCAGGTCCCAAGTCCCCTTGACAAGGGACCTGTGTGACCTAAAGTGCTGTGGAGCTCTGGTCGGCTCTCCTCTGGTTGCCTTTACCTTCAATAAAATTGTACAATTCAGCTTCAGAAATCTTTAACCTTCTGAGTCTGCAGCACTTGGTCGTTTTGCTGTTCTACTGCACTATCTGCTCTTGGCAAGGGACAGAGAAGTTTCTGTTCTTGTTCCCCTTCATCTTCTCTTAGCATTTGACACTGCTGAGCAAAGGGTTCTAGTTGAGAGCTTGTGGATGGTAGTCAGTGCATCAGGAACCCCATTAAAGGGGTTTTGCTCCAGCCTTGAGGGATGTCAGCAGTCAGTGATCTCAAGGAATTATAGACCTTCTCCACTGGATATCAACTGTGGGGTCCCAGGGCTTGATTATTGTACCTCTTGCTGTTTTCAGTGTTAATGTTTCTACTTGAAGAGATCTGTAGGAGTGGTTTTAACTTTCATCGCTAAGCTGATGATACTCTGGTGTACCTTTTGTGTGAATCTGCCCAGGATAGTTTGGTAGCTGTACTGGAAGAATGTCTTGTTGAGAATGGCCGGTGGATGAATCTCAGTGGACTGAAATTTAATTTTGGAAGACAAAGTTGTTGCTGGTAGGTTCAGTTCCCCTCAAGTTAGTTTATTTAACCATTCTTTGGCTGACTTTTATCAATGGTGTGCAGCTCGATACAAGGCAGGTGATACAGAGTCTGGGTGTGTTTTGGATGATGGCCTTACACTTGAAAAGCAGTTGTTACATGTAGTAAGGAGTGGATATTTAAAGGGACACTGTCAGCCTCATTTGGCCTCAAAGTGTCCCTAGTTTAAAAAACACATTTTATGATTGTTCTCATTCTATAGAGACTGCTAATGTAGCTGGTTGTTTGATTCAGATTCCTTTTTCCGTTTAAAAAAGTAAAAAAAAAACTGAGTGTCAACCATACTGGTGTTACCACACCAAAACATGTTTGTTTACATTTCTTGACCAAGTACAACTGCATCTTTCCTGAACTCAGGAACACCCCCAACACTATCTAGCTACTCATTATGCAGTGGGAGTAGATGAGACTATTGTATCATGAGTGGCTGCACTGTTTGATGGGGTTTCTAATGGTCAGGAAGTATGCAGTAAGCAAAGGTAAACAATTTGCAGCAAAACAAGGCAGTGTATAACTATACATTCCCATACATTTCAGTTTTAATAAGCAAGGAGGTAGATTAAACAATCAGCAAAATCAATGAATTTTAGAGAAGGAAAGCAATCGTAAAATGTGGGGTTTTACCTAGAAATCCGATGATGCAAATAGGTTGACAGTGTCCCTTTAAGCAATAAGGCATGACCAGGGGTTATGTTAATGATCTGTTAATCAAATGTTGCACAAGGCATAGCTAAGTGCCACATACCCCTAAGTGCCTCATTGCTATTATAATAAACGTTTTTTTAAACAATGTTAAACCTTGTTCAGCATAGGATTCGGTTTTACATGTATGTTAATAAAAGATTAACATATGGCTGATAGAATGCTTACAGCCAATCAGAAAGCTCTATTTCTCATAGCCTTTTTATATCGTATAACAAACATCGAAAGGTATTGTGCTCCTACATTGATCAAGGCAATCTGATAATACTAATACAGATAATACTAATACATGGTTTTGTCACACTGTGTTTTGACTACTGTAGCACACATACCAGAGCCTTCCAGCTGTTCTTATCTGCCACCTTCAACTGGTGCAGAGTGCTGCAGTGCGTCTCTTTACTGGCCTCAGAAAGAGAAAGAATAACACCCCAATCTTACAGGAGCTCCACTCGTTGCCTGTAAGGTGGCAGACAGAATGTAAGGTTCTTAGAATGCTCTGAATGGCCCTCTGTGCCCTAGGCTATAGGCCCATTCTAGCGCTAGTGTAATTTCTAGCACTGTTTCCAGAGAGCTGCATGTTATAGCTGAGAGAATACTGGATGTCCCTAGGTCATGACTGAGATCTGCTGGTGACCAAGCCTGTGACTCTGAAATGTTCTTCCTGGATATATGCCAATAGTCCCTGCCATAAATGACTTTGAAACCAATTTTAAAGCATGCCTGTTCCAGCTGGCTTTTTTTAGATTGGTAAACTGTTGGTTACGTTGTAAATTACTTTAATTTTCTGTTTCATGTTTATTTATTGCTCTGCTTCTGACACGTTTTGATTTTTGTAAAGGTCCTTGACCATTTGAAAGGCATTTTTAATAAACTATCTAAACCAGCTGTCTGTCTGTCTATCTATCTATCTATCTAGCAATCATTTTGCCACTCAGAATCCAGTCATACACTGTATATAGTCAAGTGCTCCAGATTAGTATATAGTGTAGTTAACTGGCCACCATAAAAACTGAAAGAGTGTATTATTATCAGCATGTCAAATGCTATGTAAAGGGAGATGAGGCAAAAGCATCAAGTTACTAGCTTGGCAAATGAAGTGAGCAGCCATCCAAGAAGAATAGACAATATCAATACCTATAATTCCTATGAGGTATCCAACCGTATAGAAATAAAAAAGCATTCACAGAATATGACACCAAACTTTAAAGGAGACGGGAACACTGTCCTAGATTCCGACACTGGGAACAACCCCTCATTTGTACTTCCCTAACTGGCCACTCTGTCTAATGCTGAGAAGGCATCCCTAGCCTATTATATCAATAGTGCCAAAATACTTAAATCAATGAGGAGCGCTTCCCTTGGGAAAGGGGATGGCCCTAACGGGATACCCACTGATCTCTATATAAACAAACATTTGTCAATGCCGAATGTTGTCTCGCTGGCATTGGCAATGGTAGTGCAGGAGTTAGAGATGCATAATAGGAATGGCAGTGAAATATTGAACTGACGCCAGCCCCACCCCCACCCTGCAGAGAGTGACAGGCGTTGGGTGTGCCTTTGGGGCATCAGCTATAATGCTCATGCCATTTTACCTCACCTAACCCTGTAGACACTGACAAGTGTCGTGGCGTGTTTTGGGGTCTTTGGGCCTTATACTTACCCCATTCCGTAAGAAAGTATGCTGAGACAGGTGCAGTATAGGAGAATGGGCCTCGCCCTACCCTGTAGACACTGACAAGTGTCATGGTGTGCTTTGTGGTCTTTGGGCCTTACATTTACCCCATTCCATAAGGAAATATGTTGAGATGGGTGTAATATAGGAAAATGGGGTGAACTTTAAGACTGAACACTTCAAGGCACACCTCGATGCCTGTCACTAGCAGCAGGGTGGGGGTGGGGGGTGGAATGGCGTGAGCATTACAGCCAATGATCCCAAGTCACACTGCTGATGCCTGGCAGTCTCTACAGGGTGGGGTGTTACAGTTGGAAACCCTAACGTCATAGGCGTTTGTTGGTATTTTCACTCCAAATTTTCAGTATAGGCTTTTTGTGACCTCCACCTCATGAAGAGTGGCACAATCAGTTTGTTAGCTGAAAGGCAGTTTTGCACAGCGGCTATGCCATTTGGCAACACAGGACAAAAACACATTTTGGACACGATGTGAAAAATGACAATTGTATTGTTCATGAAGAGGTGTAAAAAAATGGCAACATTGAAAATCTGGAGTGAAAATATGAAAAATTGGTGAAGTCATGAGCATGCATAGAAACTGCGCAACACACGTCCATAATCCAATTATTTTTGGGATTTTTTTAACCACATTTTCAACATAGGCATTTTGGGACCTCCCCTCATGAACAGTGGTGCAACGATTTTGTTAATCTGCCCCGAAAGTTGATTTCCCATAGCTACCATGCCATTGTGCACCTCAGGTGCGGAAATGCATTTTGGGCAGGCTGTGAAAAATGACAGCTGTACTGTTCATAAGGAGATGTGAAAAATTGGCAGTGTTGAAAATCTGGCATGAAAACATTGCAAATTTGTGAAGTTACAAGGGTGCGTGGAAACTGCGCAATGCACCCTTGTAACACAGTCATTGTATGGATGTTCATCACCAAATTTTCAACATAGGCATTTTAGGACCTCTGTTCATGAACAGTGTCACCATCATTTTCTCAAACTGTCCCAAAAACTGATTTTGCACAACGACCGCACTATTCTGAGCCAGATGTGCGAAAACACATTTCAGCCAGGATATGTAAAATGACAGTCGTACTGTTAATAAGGAAGTGTGGAAAAATGCCAATTTTGAAACTCTGGAATGAAAATATTACAAATTTATGAAGTTAAGAGTGTGCATGGAAACTGTGCAATGCACGCTCATAAAACAGTCATTTTTTTTAATTTTGTCATCAAATTTGCAACATAGGCTTTTTGAGTGCCCCCTCATGAACAGTTGCACTGTCGTTTCGTTAATCAGTCCCGAAAGGTGATTCCACACTGTGACTGCAAAATCACCTTTTGGGACTGAATAATGCCATGACAGTGACTGAACTCATGAGGAGGGGTCCCAATAACCCATGTTGTAAATTTGGTGCCAAAATTCCCAAAATGCCCGAGATATGCACAAAAGTTGAAAAACCCTATTTATGCCATTATACAGCCTACCAGCATTTCTTCAGTTCACGGTCGGCTTTGAAGAGTGCAGATGTGTTCCCGGTCCACCAAAGATCATCGCACCACCATGCTTCAGGGGAGGTAAGTATGGGTGAGGGGTGTGGGGAGGCAGGGTGTGCAGAGGGTGGGCGTGGGTTGGGGGAGGGCCACCGGAGTCAACGAGGGACCATTTTCTGCTTTGCAGGTTTAAAAAAAAAACATCACAGGATGGGTTTTCTTTTACTGGGGCATTTGGCAGGCTGGGGTGGGCTCCCAGTGTGCCACCTGAGTGTTTTTTTTAAGGGGTTCTGTAGCCAACTGGGGATTGGGCACCCCCATCAGCACACAACAAATGGGGAGTGAGCTCCCCTATTG
Organism: Neoceratodus forsteri; assembly: GCA_016271365.2. NCBI lineage: Eukaryota > Metazoa > Chordata > Ceratodontiformes > Ceratodontidae > Neoceratodus > Neoceratodus forsteri. The sequence continues at coordinate 1,274,610,971 of CM057453.1, forward strand.
GCAAATTAAACTGGGAAGGGCGGACATAATGCCGAGGGGGATTGGGCACCCCCTTGGCACACTCTTGAAATGGGGGGGTGCATTATGCTGACAGGGAGTGGGCTCCCTCATCGGCAAATGATGTGGGTTGGGGCATGCCGACAGGGGATTGGGCACCACTTAAGTCAGCTGTCCAGGCGGCGGCAGTCAGTACCGCCATGTTCATTGAAGAGCTTCACCAGAAAAGGCATGTAGGGAGGACATGTTTTGGTGCTGCTGCATGATGACCTTGGCTGTCATTGCAGCGGACATTTTCTTAGATGTGCTTGCCCCATTATGTATTCCTGGTGTGGTGCCTGCATGCTGGCTTATTGGGGAATTAGGGACGCACCTACTGATGAGTGCCCTGCATTCACGCAACAGTGACCACATCTCCAAATCTGCTACTAATGCAATATGTTGCCCGCACAAGCGCGAGCCAACATAAAAATTATTGAGCCCAGTCTTAAGCCCTCTCCACAGAGCCATCTTGAACTTTTCTCAGAATAGTAGATAATACCAGTCTTTCTAAGCTGCCCAATTATTCTGCTTCCTAAGCCAGGCAAACCTAAAGATGAAGAAAATAATTACAGACCCATCTCCCTTTTAAATTTTGCCATGAAGTCTCTCACTAAAATATTTGCCACCAGACTAGAAATCAACCTCCTACGTATTAGCTCTCCAGACTTGGTGGAAGTAATGAGAGACAGAAATGCTTCCTCAAATCTTCATACAATAGTGGAAATTCTGGTTAAAATGGATTCCACTTACAAAAACCCTGTGAGAAGGGGTCTCACTCAATGCAAATAAGGCTTCCGAAGATGTTTTATTTATTTATTTAAGCGATTCACCAGGAAGGCATACTGGCCATAAAAGCTTGATTCCAGATGCGTCCTGGGGGGAGGGGACACGGAGTACATCAAGATAACTATAATACATTAGGTATACAACAAAGGGACAATTGCATAGTGACAATAACAAGAAGCAGTGCAATAACAACACAGTTGTAAAAATGGTATACAATATGTGTATAAAACAGTATACAATATGTGTATAAAACAGAGACAATAAAATAAGTTGCCAGGAGGAGGTTATGAGATGGGGATTGCGCAGGCAGCATAGTAAGAGGAGAAGATAAGTACGCCAACTGATTGGGCAACTGGGGCAGAGCCTAGGTAAACCTAGTCAAAGGGAAGCCTATTTGATGGTTTTGGATTTAAGGGGCAGAAGGGGATGAGGGGAGAGGAGACAACGGGGACTGGCAAGAGCATTTATGTTTTGTGAAATCTCTTAGAAGGGAGGAGAGGGAGTAGGATGAAATGACGTTGTGAATTGGGGCAGGGAGGGCATTCCATAAATTAGGGCAGTGGAAGGAGAAAGCATATTGGTCAGAGGAGGTAGAATGGTGTGGGATCTCGAAAGTATGAAGATTAGAGTTGTCATGAGCCCAACCTCATGGCGCCCAGCAGAACCTCCTATTTGCAGGGAGGGTCCCCCTTTTTACAGAATTCACGAGCAGTTGTAGGGCTCAGGAAGAATCACCAACCTTTCTTTTCCCAGTCGGAGGGTGGAAACTATAGTTTTGCGTCCCCCTGACTCTGTACTATATTTGGGTTTGAAACCCACCACTGCCACTGGCAGCCTGTTGCCTAAGTAGTTTGTAGGATAACCAAGCAGTCACTATCTTCGTTATCAAGGTGTACAATCTTTTACAAAACCCTTCTGTTAAAATGTTAGCTCACACAATCAGACGCCAGGCAGAGCTGATAAGAAAATCATAAAAGTTTACTTAAATAAAAACAGCACAGTAAATTCTACAATGTGGAAGATCTTTGAACTGCAGACAATACCAAAAATAACACTGGATGGTTTATAGAAAACAATATATAGTGTTGTGCTAAACTATACCTTATTCTGAAGTTTCAAAGTCCAGAAAAGTGTCCTTTTTGAGAATAACTCTCTCTGTGTAGGAGAAGAAAGGCTCTTTGGAAACACAAGATTTGTTGGGATTAAAAATCAGTCTCCAGGTGTCCTTTTTCAAAACTCAGGGTTTATCTTAAAGAGTGAAGTCCTTGTTCCCAAATTCTGACTTAAAATCAGAATTTCTGTTTTGCATATGAAAAATCGGATTTCCACAAAAACACAGGACATGTTCTAAAAGTAGTCCAAGAGATCCACATATACTTTAACCAAATTATGTAACAGCTTAAGATCTCTCAGCTCTGAGACCCTCCAAGGTCTCAGGCTTTTGACTCCAAGCTAAACTGCACTGATGTTCAAAATGTGTACCTGATAAATACAGTCTGAATGGTCATTTTCAAGCCACGCCCACCCCTTTTGGGATATAGAGTTTGGGGTGCAACAGTTTCACTTCATCCTGCAGGTGTCACTGTGGTTCCATTTCCAACCCCTGTAACATCTGGTTTCTGCATTTGGTTTGAGCCCCTACACCATCCTCCTAACCACTTTTTGTTATTGGAAACTAAATGCCCAGTTTTTATGGCTTTTATGGTCATAAACTTGTTTGTTCCTTGTCTAGATAAGTACCAGACCCAAACTAGCTTTTGGTAAGCCTGTTCTATTTTGATTAGTTCTTTCTGGCCTTTTAAAGAGACAGTGTCTTAACTCTGAAGTACATTACAGCACATACAATAGGAACATTAATAAATGATATAGGCCTAAGTACATTATGGCACATGCAAAAAGAACATTAATAAAGGATATAGGCCTAACTTGCCACTTCCCTTCCTTTTAAAACAGAATCTGGGGGAGACACTCCCCTATTAGAGGCAGTTCTTCCCAGTACTGTTATAGATCCAGTAAGTCAGATATGCCATCTGCATTCCCATTTTTAGACCCAGACTTATGCGAGATCTCCATGTCATAAGCCTGCAAGGCAATATTCCAACTCAGAAGTTTTCCATTTGTTTTCCGCATTTGACTCAACCATACTAATGGGTTGTGGTCTGTTTGGACCTTAAAATGCCTCCCATAAAGGTATGGTTCCAGTTTTTTTAATGCCCAAACTAAGGTGAGACATTACTTTTCTACTGTTGCATAGGCTTGCTCCTTTGGAAGCAGCTTCTTGCTTAAATATACAGTGGGGTGCTGATTTGATATTTGGCTGAGAACTGCCCCTATTCCCACATCTGATGCATCCATCTGTACCACAAATGGTCTGTTGTAGTCTGGGCTAGCCAGCACTGGGGCCCTACACAGCGAGGTTTTCAGCTGGGTAAAGGCCTACTCACAGTCTGCATCCCATTCCACCCTCCTAGGCTTATTCTTTGTCAACAACCCAGATAAAGAAGCAGCCAGGGAGCTGTAGCTGGGAACACATTTTCTGTAATACCCTGCTGTCCCAAAAATGATCCTGACTTGTCTCTGGGTTTCAGGCATGGGTCATGATGCAATTGCCTCTATTTTTGCTTGATTTGGGCAGAGTTGGTCTTGCCCCACCACATGTGCCAAATAAGCGACCTCTGCCATGGCCACCTGGCACTTTTCTGCCTTAATAGTCAGACCTGAGGCCTGTATTCAGCCAAACACCTCCTTCAGGTTTATCAGGTGTTTCTTCTAGCTATTGCTGAAGATAGCAATATCGTCCAGGTAGGCGACTGCAAAGTCCACCATATCTTGTAACATCTGATTTACTAACTGCTGGAATGTAGCAGGGGCATTCTTCATCCCAAAGGGCATGACCTTGAACTCAAACAGACCGAGTGGTGTGATGAATGCTGAAATTCCCTAGCCCTGTCAGTCAGTTCCACCTGCCAGTACCCCTTTGTCAGGTCTACTGTAGTCAAGTGTGTCACCCCACCCAGTTTTTCAAGCAGTTTGTCTGTGTGTGGCACTGGGTGGGCATCAGATTTTGTGATGGCGTTAAGCCCATGATAGTCTATGCAGAACCGTGTAGTCACATCTGGTTTTGGTACAAGGACTACAGGTGAGGCCCAGGAGCTGTAGGATTTCTGAATCATCCCTAGATCCAGCATCTCCCCCACCTCCCTCCTAATGTCCTTGAGGACTGTCTCTGACACCGAGTAAGCTGTCCTACATATGGGAGCTTGGGTCCCCGTGACTACATCTTGCACAGCTAGCGTGTCCTTCAAAGCTTTGTTGTAAATAAAGGGGCAAAGTCTCGCAAAACGGTCCTCAATTCTTGGGCCTGTCCAGGTGTCAACTGGTGTGACAGTGTGATGGTCTCCACAGATGACGCCTGCTTGCTCTCAGCTAACAAGTCGAGAAGGGGATCTTCCCCACCTAGCTCCTTCCCAGGACTGCAAACTGCAAGCACTATGTTAGCCCTATTAAAATATGGCTTCATCATGTTCACATGATACATTCTGTGAGTGTGTTTTTTGTCAGATAACTCTACAATGTAATTAACATCGTTTACCCACCAGACTACCTTGTATGGCCCCACCCACTCAGATAGCAGCTTGTCCTTCCGGAGAAGGATTAGAACCAGTACCTCCTGTCCTACTCCATATGGGCAAGCTCAGGCTCCATGATCATACCAGATCTTTTGTTTTTTTCTGGGCAGCTGCCAGGTTTCTCTGAGCCACGCCCATAAGCTCCTTCAACATCTCCCTGAATTTTAACACATACAGTACTCCACTGTGGGAGTCCCCTGGGTGGCATGCTTACCTTCCCAGTCCTCTCATATTAAATCTAGGGGTTCCCTCACCCTGCATCCATACAAGAACTCTAAGGGTTAAAACCTGGTTGACTCTTGTGGCATTTCCCTGTAGGCAAACAGCAGGTGGGGCAGGTATTTCTCCCAGTCCCGCCCATGTTGTTCTGCAAATGCCATAAGAATAGCTTTTAGGGTCCCATTAAATCTGTCTATGAGACCACTGACTTGTGGGTGGTAAGGCATTGAGCGCCTCTGTACAACACAACACTACTCCCACAAACATGTTATTAGGTCCGACATGAAGTTACCCCCTTGATCAGAGATAACCTCCTGTGGAAACTCAACATGGGAGAAAATCCCAAAAAAAGCATCTGCCACCTTGTCTGCCTTAGTGGAGGACAGCGCAATGGCTTTGGGGAAGCAGGTAGCATAATCGATGACTGTCAATTTATACCTTTTTCCCGAGGAACATGGGGTATTCAAAGGACCCACAATATCCATTCCAACCTTCTGAAATGGCTCCTCCACAAGCAGTAGGCGAATCAGGGCAGCCTTGACTTTGCTTCCGGCCTTCCCTTATTCCTGACACTGGTGACAGGATTTGCAGAATTCCTTCACCTGTTTGTTAATATTGGGCCAATACAAATTGTGAGCTAAGTGCTGTGTAGTACGAGCAATGCCCAAATGTCCAGACATGGGAATATCATGAGCTACCTTGAGCAATAACCCACGATACTCCTGGGGAACAACAAGCTGCCTGCCCATCGCCCCTCCCTCTGTCCTGATGTCCTGTGTGTATAACAGTCCATTGTCCCAATACACCCTGTGCTTTCCATCACCTCCCTGTGTCCTAGCAGACTCTCCACAAGTCCTCAGCTTCTCTAAGCTGGGGTCTGTCCATTGTTCTGCTGCTAAGTCTTCCCACTTACCCAGAGCATGGCACAGGTCCCAATCAGTTCCCAGGCTGAGGTCCATAGCTGTGGCAGTAGGGGACTCAGTATCATGACCTTTTAACCCTCCCCTGGGCTATGTGTCACCCCTCCCTCCTGAGAGCAACCTTCAGTAGCAGTTGGGTTAACTGCCACTGGGGAAGTTCCATCCCCCTGCTATCACCCTCTTTTACAAGAGCCACAGGTCAGCTAGCCTGTCTCCTAGCCTCTCCTGTCTGAATTTCTGTAGGGTCCCAAAGATCACAGGAGCCTCTATCCTTTTGGCTCTGAGTCAAAACACAAACCACTCCCTGTGGAACATCATTCCCCACAGTAACATCCATAATGAGTCTGTTGGCCACAGCCACCTTCCTTACCCCTTCACCTGCATTTCCCCAATCCAGGGTAACAATGGCTAATGGTTATGTTTTCTTTTTCCCTGTGTAATCCCTCACAGAGACAAACTGATTTAGCAGTATTTGTTCAGTCCCCACTAGATCCCCTTTCACCAGGGTAAGAGATGCTCCTGTATCCCTTAGCCCTCTAGTCTGTACCTCATTCACCGTGACTGGGTGAATGTTCCCCCTCATATTGTCAGGGATAGCGTCAGAGATACAGTGGGCAACTGTCTCAGTTTGTGCAGGCCCTTTTACCTTCTGGGCCTTTTTAGGACACTGTCTAGAAAGATGGCCTGGCTGTTTACAATACCAGTATTCATCATTTTTCTTGTCCCCAAACTCCCTTTTGGACACCTGAGGGTTCCCTTCTTTTTGCAAGGGCCATGTGCTTTTTGGTTGTCCAAAAAGCCCACTTTTCCCTTTAACCCCTGAATTCCCTTTGGGAGCAGCTCTGCTTCGAGCATAATGATCTGCCAGCTCTGCAACCTCTTTGACAATCTTTGGATCTCAGTCTTCTAGCCAAGGCTTTAGTTTTGGTGAGCAAATCCAATAAAACTGTTCAAGCAATACCACCCCTTCAATAGCTTCAATAGAATCTACTTTCACCCCCTCCCACCAACGTTTTAAATATTGATGCTGTTTTGTGGCTACTTCCTCAAAGCTCATTTCCAGCCACTTTCAGATTTCCAGGACTTTGCTCTGCATGCATCAGGGTTCAGATCACATTTTTTTAATAAAGCAGTTTTTAACTTAGCAAACTCTTTACTGTCAACATTGTCCATCTGCCCCAACGCCTTCCTCCCTTGGCAGTAAGCAGTGGAGGTAGTTGAAAACCTCAGGTCTCTTTGGGCAGATTGGCCTGGATACAGACCTTTTCAAATAAATTTAAAAACATGTCCATATCCCCCCCCTTAAACTCAGCTATTAATTTTGAATTTAACTTGTACCCCAGCCCTGGAGTTTCAGATTCATCCCCACCACTTATCTGTTCTGGTGTTGTTGGGTTTGCTGTCTGTTGGAACTCAGCTTTTCCAGCTTGTACTCCCACTGGCATTTCCATTCTTCTGCCTTGGCCTCTATCTATTGCTGCTGTTCCTCCACCTCTGTCTGGCGCTGTCTTTCTTCAGTCTCCCTCTGGAACTGCTTTCCTATAGTTCCATATTGAACCTTTTTTGCTCATTCTCAAGCTGTTTCTCCTTCATCCACAGCATCCTCAGCTCCAGCTCCTTGTCTGTAGATGGCTGCTTCTCCTCTGGGCTCTGGGCATTTGGAGTCATCACCTGTGGCTCCAAGTGAGGCTGCGCTTCCTCAGTCTCTGCTGTCATAAGGGCCTCTGTGAGTTGCTTTTTGTTTTTGTTTTCACTGGGAATGCCCTTTTCTCCACAGATCTTCCTCAGCTGTTCTAGATTCATAGTGCTGCACTGGGAAGACATCCTTCTTCTGTACTACACTACTCTTCTCAAAAAAAAAAATCAAACAGGATAGGGTTTATTGTCTGCAAGCAAATTTCTTTTTCCCCTTTCCAAATTCGGCCCTTGATTGTGTGATAGCTTTGTAAAACCATTCAAAATCCCAGTAGCTAGCACCAACTCTGTCATGAGCCCAGCCTCAGGGAGTATGGCAGGACCTCCTGTTTGCAGGGAGAATCCCTCTTTTTACAGAACTTGTGAGCAGTTGTAGGGCTCAGAAAGAATCACCAATCTTCCTTTTCCCAGTTGGAGGGTGGAAACTGTAGTTTTGAATCCCCCTGACTCTGTACTACATTTGAGTTTGAATCCCACTACTGCCATTGGCAGCTTCTTGCCAAACTAGTTTTGTAGGATAGCCAAGCGATAACTATCTTCATTATCAAGGCATACAGTCTTTTACAAAACCCTTCTGTCAACATGTTAGCTCACACAATCAGACCCCAGGCAGAGTTGATCAGAAAAATCATAAAAGTTTACTTAAATAAAAACAGCACAGTAAATTCTACAATGTGAAGATCTTTGAACTGCAGACAATACCAAAAATAACACTGGATGGTTTACAGAAAACACTATATACTGTTGTTCTAAACTATACCTTATTCTGAGGTTTCAAAGTCCAGAAAAGTGTCCTTTTTGAGAATAACCTTCTCTCTGTGTAGGTGAAGAAAAGTTCTTGGAAACACAAGATTTGTTGGGATTAAAAATCAGTCTCCAAGTGTCCTTTTTCAAAACTCAGGGTTTATCTTGAAGAGTTTAGTTTAATTTATTGTTCTAGGAATTACTACCTTTGAGCCAGAGGCTTTTTTACAAAGGTTCCACATCAATTAGGTACAGTACAAAAAAGGTTACATAGAAACACAACAATTTGTGCTGCGTCAAGAGTGAGAAAACATATACAAATACATATCAAATCATTTGTGCAAAAGGACATGAGATATCAATAATCACATTATTATTACAAGAAAGAGGTCATGCCAGATTAGGAGAAACAAACAGGGAAAAAGTCCAGAACAGAGAGGGTAAGTGAAAGGTGTGGGAGCAGACAATAGCAGGAGAAAAGGTTTCCAACATGTTTTGTCAAATAACGGAACAGGGTGGGTAGTGAGAAAATAGGAGGTTTAATCAGGGCTGTCACAGGAGCTGGAGGTGTCAAGGTGAGAGAACAGCCTTGATTTGAAAATACCTAGAGAGGTGGAGGCAGTAATATGAGTGCTGAGGGCATTAAGCCAGCTGGGGGCACGATAGACAAATGATCTTTGTCCCTGAGAAGTCTGGCATCGGGGGACTTGGAGAGGCTGGTGTTCTGATCTTCTGGTAAAACGGGTGCTAGCGCTCAGGCATAACAGGTCTTGGATACAAGGTGGAGTGAAGCCCAGAGTGGATTTTTTCACCATCAGGCAGGTAAGGTACTTTATCCGGTTTGAGAGTTGCAACCAACCTGAGTCAGCATAGAGTTCACATGTGTGGGTACGTCGATGTGCACCAGTGAGCAGCTGACAGGCCGTATTTAGGGATGTTGTAATGCGACTAAGTGCTGTAGTAGTGACAGATCCATATATAACTAAGCCATAGTCAACGACTGAGATGATAGAGGATTGGATGGCAATCCTCAGTGCAGAATGGTTAAGGAGCTGTCAGTTCCGATACAGAATCCCAATTCGCTGATTAATAGTTTTTGCTGTACTATCAATGTGAGTTGCAAAGGTTAGGCCTTGATCAAAGTTGATTCCAAGATATTTGAAAATTGGCACTTGTTCAAGGGTATTTTCCAGGTATGTATTAATGGTGAGGGACTTGCCATTTCTTGTTTAATGGGTTAGAGAAGAGCATGGATTTAGTTTTTGTGGGTTTAGAACCAGCTTATGTTCAAGGAACCACATCTCAACTTTGGAAAAGCATGCTGAAGGTTGAGGCGTAAGAGGTTCGGATCTTTATGAGTGGCAAGAATCACGGCATCGTTGGCATAGAGGATTATTTGTTCAGGGCAGGATTTGGGAGAGAGTTTAGGAAAAGGCTAAAAGGAGGGGCAGGATGGATCCTAGGGGAACTCCTGAAGCGAACTGGTTTTAGTCTGAAAGAACTTCAGCTACTTTTACAGATTGAGAGCACTGAGCAAGGTAATTTTTTACCCAGTCACCAGGACCTTGCGAGAGCCCTAGGGATAGTAGTTGTTTGATAAGTAGGCCATGGTGTACTGTATCAAATGCCTTGGTTAAGTCAATGTAGACTGCTCCAGTTAGGTTTCCTTTGTCCATGGCATTGTGGATTGCTCCTGAGAATTCAGGTAGGGCAGTCGATGTGCTGTGCCCTTTCCTAAATCCATGCTGCTGAGTGCAGAGGATGTTGTGCTTTTCCAGGTAGTCTGAAAGTTGGTCCGCCACCAAGCGTTCAAGGGCCTTAGAGAGAGTTGGTAGTATTGATATCGGGCTATAGTTACCAGGCAGTGACTTATCACCATTTTTGTGCACCGGAGTGACAACTGCAGCCTTCCATTTCCTAGGGAATTGGCTGTAGCAGAGGGAGAGATTGAAAATTTTCATGAGGGGGAGCAGTACTTCCTCCAGAGTGAGGGACAGAAGTTTAAGGTCAATAGTGTCGCTGCTTGCTCGGGACTTAGAAATGGCCTTCTTTACATATTTATAGACTTCATGCCTTTACTAGTTTGAAATGGAAGGGTGGTTTGGTTGGAGGCAGTAGTAGAAGTAGAAATTGGAGGGTCAGCATCAGTGAAGAAATCAGATGAGAGGACACCACTAAGGTCTGTGAAGGTATCATTTAGGGTGTTTGCAATGATCTCTGGGTCTAATGTAGTGGTTCCATCCACATTCATTATTGTAGGAGAGGATTTGGACTGCTGACCCATGATATTTCTTATGTTGTCCCAGAAGGATTTCCCTTCACCCCAGGAGTTGGAGAGGGCATTCCTGAAGTAGGAGCTCTTCATCAAGTGAATCTGTTTAGTACAGTGGTTGTGAGCCTGTTTATATTTTTGGATGTCTGACAGAGTGCCAGTAGCTCTTGCAGTGGCCCAGAGGTGATCCCTACTTTTGAGTTGTGCCAATAGCTTCGCCATGAGCCAGGGATTTGTGAGTGCTTTGATTTTTGTGCTTTTTTACTGGTGCATAGGTGTCACAGGCAGTGTTGAAAGTAGTAATAAAGTAATCAAGGGCTAGGTCAACATCTTGAGTTTTGTAAATCAAGGACCAGTCTATCTGCCTAAGACAGGTCTTGAGATGAGTAAGGTTGCCATAAGGTAGGACTCTGTTATAGATGGTTTTTGGAGGCGGCTTATGAAACTTATTTGTCTAGGTACATATTATTGGAGAGTGATCACTGAGGCGAGTCAGGAGAACACTTACATTGGATTATATGGAGTAGGGTGGCTGGTAAGGATCCAGTCAATGATGGTGCTGGTCCCTGATTTGTAGTTTTTCCTGGTAGGGGAGTTTACCACTTGTGTTAAATTTGCTGCTAGGATAGCATCTTTGTTTCACCCTGCATCAGGAGCAAGCCAATTTATATTAAAGTCCCCAAGGAGAAGGAGTTTGACGTCAGAAGGTTGTGTACTTACGAACTCGAGGACAGCCTGTAGGCCGGAATCAGGATCTTTTGGTGGGATATAGACAGCAGCAATCGTGAGGACTTTGTTTTGGGCAAGAAAGAGTGAAGTCTTTGTTCCCAAATTCTGACTTAAAATCAGAATTTCTGTTTTGCATATGAAAAATCAGGTTTCCATAAAAATACAAGTCTTGTTCTAAAAGTAGTCCAAGAGACCCACATATACATTAACCAAATTATATAACAGCTTAAGATCTCTCAGCTCTGAGACCCTTCAAGTCCTCAGGCTTTTGACTCCAAGCTAAACTGCACTGATGTTCAAAATGTGTGCCTGATAAATACAGTCTGAATGGTCATTTTCAAGCCACACTCATCCCTTTTGGGATATAGAGTTTGGGGTGCAACAGTTTCACCTCATTTAGCAGGTGTCACTGTGGCTCCATGTCTAACCCCTGTAACATCTGGTTTCTGCATTTGGCTTGAGTCCTTGACCCTAGGCCATCCTCCTAACCTCTTTTTGTTATTGGAAAACAAATGCCCAGTTTTATCTAAGAGTTATGGCTTTTATGGTCATAAACTTGTTTGTTCCTTATCTAGATAAGTACCAGACCCAAACCAGCTTTTGGTAAGTCTGTTCTATTTTGGTTAGCTCTTTCTGGCCTTTTAAAGAGACAGTGTCTTAACTCTAAAGTACATTGCACCACATACAGTACAATAGGAACATTAATAAAGGATATAGGCCTAAGTACATTACAGCACATACATTATGAACATTAATAAAGGATATAGGCATATCTTGCCACAAGAGTTATGGAAGGGAATAGGTGTGTTAGGAGGTGGCATGAATGGCAGAAGATAGATATGTTGAGTAAGGTCACCTTTGGCACTTAAGGGAATGGACTTTGGTCCAACTTTTATTATGTGGATTCAAACCATATATAAATTTCTAACTGCTTGAGTGCAGATCAGTTAACCTTCCTCCCACAGCTTTCATAAAGGCAACTTTTTTAATGCATTCCACACTGTGTTACAACACTGTATAATGCAATCGCACACTGTATGTGTGCTAGCAAGTTGAGTATTGCCACAGGAATTCATTTGCCACTCTGTTTTATCAAACTCAGTAAAAGCTATATTTTATAACAAAAAAACAGTGTTACTGACCCTCAGCCCCTCATGTTCCTGTGGAGGGCAAGAGGAGACTTGGAGAGGGAGTGAGGGGTGATTGGGGTCTGGACTACTATAAGGCTATATGGCAGTTAGGCACAAAGGGTTTTATGTCAGAGGTTCCCTCTGAGTAAACTGAAGGCAGGCATACAGTACTTGGATTCAGAGATACCCATGGAGAACTGCCCCACCCTCTTTCTGCCTCCTGACCCAACCAACTGCATTGGTCAGCAGATAGGGTAAGAGGCATCACTCTATGGGATGGGGGTCTAAATGTGTGGAGGCCTCTATATGCTTGGAAATGGGCCTCTGAGCTTCAGGAGCTGCCCTTTGCTCTCACATAGAGTTGCACAGATCTCTGTGGATTACTGTGTCAGCCCATATCCCTGAGCTCCATAGTCAAAACAGCTCAACTACCTTTCATTTGCACTGTCAACTATAACATTTATTCTTGAAAAAATGTCAGTAAGCAGCCAACCCTGAGAGACCTGAACTCAGGTAGTGTATACTATCCATTTAGTTTTGGATCATTTAGACAGAGCATCCCTTGGATTGAAGGACTCAGATATGTTCAGACAGTGCATAATCTGAGCCTTTGGATATACTGGATAATTGGATAGTGCTCTATTAGATCCTCCTTATATATTAGCGGATCGGATGGTACATTATCTGAGCCTTTGGATATATTGAATAATTGACAGTGCTCTATTTGATCCTCCTTATGTATTAGTGGATCGATGGTGCACTAGCTGAATTTTGGGTATATTGGTGGATCAGATAGTGTATTATCTATGCCTTTAAATATGTTAGTGGATCAAATGGTACACCATTTATTTATTTATTTGCTTTTGTTTACCAGGTAAGCACACTAGACAGCCAAGTGCCTATTTTCAGTAGCAACCTGGGAGGTTACAAGGTACAGACGAGAACAATTTGGCAGTATACATCACTTCACATATACAGTAAGACAGTCTACATCACATCACATGAGAAACAGTATGGTACAGGTGTTTGACAGCAGTCAATATACATCACATCACATGTGAAACAGTATAGTACAGGTGTTTGACAGCAGTCGACATACAGAACATCACAAATGCATATTAATGGGCTGCAGCCCAAAAGCTCAGAGATAGTACAGAATATTCACAAAAAATATATGCACAAAGGCAAGAAAGGAACACATTTCCAGACAGTATGGCTGATATAGCCAGCAGATTAAGTGCATTCAGTATCAGGAGACTCATCTCCTCACAAGGTAGTGGCCAGGTTAGAGTCATCTCAGCCGGTCAGTTTGGAGTTGCGAGGGCCCCTGAGGTACAGAGAAAGGAGGATGCCAATTTGAAGAAACCCGATAGGGAGGATTTGAAACAGGAGTGGGAGGGGGAGGAGCGAGCGTTTACTGGGAGGGAGTTTCACAATCTAGGTGCAAAGACAGCGAAGGCCCGGTCACCCATTTGAGTGCAGGTTTTGGGAACCTGGAGGACATGAGAGCTACAGGATCTTAGATGGTAGGAGGGGGTAGCAGGTTTGAGGGACAGAGTGAGAGCAGGAGGTGAGGCAGTTCTGATGATGTTGTCGATGAAGCTGCCGAGGACAAAGGTGCAATGTTTTTCTGGGGGAAGCCACTCGAGCCTGGTGTACAACTCACAGTGGTGCGTGAGGCAGGGAGCAGAGAGCACAAAGCCACACACATTGTAGGTGGTGTCCCATTTTGTGAGACTGGTTTTTGGGATGGGGGCAAAGGAGACAAGCCCATAGCAGAGTGAGGGGAGGAAGACCCTCTTGGCCAGGGTGAGTCATGCAGCTGGGGTTAGATAGCTTTTTGCTCTGTAAGCCAGGCCTATCTTGCAGTTTGCAGCCTTGCAAATATTGTGAATGTGCAGGGAGAGGTCAAGGTTCGGGTCAAGAGTTACCCCCCAGGTACTTGACAGAGTCCACAACTTGCAGGAGGCAACCATTATCTCCTGAGATTTGTAGTGGAGCAGGGCAGGTTTTTGTTTTGGCCAGAGACCCAAAGAGCATGGCCTGGGTCTTTTGTAGGTTAATAGCAAGCTTGTGGCCCTTTAGCCAGATTTGGATTCGAGTGAAGTCAGAGTTCAACCTGGTGTTGATGTCTTTGATGTCCTGGGAGCTGGTGATGATGACAAGGTCGTCGGCATACAAGGTGGGGTGCCCATGGACCGGGACCAAGAGCAGCTCATTTATGTAAAGGGAAAACAGGAGGGGCTGGAGAACAGATCCCTGGGGGACCCCACACTTCACAGGAGAGAGATCAGAGAGGACTTGACTGAATCTAGTGTATTGTTGTTTCCCGGAGAGGTAGTTAGAGAACCAGGCATGAGCTGGGGGGGCTATGCCGAGGGACAAGAGTGTGGTACCCAGTAGCGAGTGGTTGACCAGGTCAAAGGCTTTTGAGAGGTCCATGAAGATGGCACTGGTCAGCTTGCCTTGGTCAGTGGCAGACCTGATCTCTAAGGTGACCCCAGCAAGGGCGGTGGTAGGTCCTGTGCTCTTTTCGGAAGCCATTTTGCGCTGGGATTAGTAGATCATAGCTTTGTAGGTAGTGGGTGAGCTGTGAGGCAACCACCTTCTCAAGTAGTTTACTAACCACAGACATGATTGCAATGGGGTGGTAGTTCATGAGGATTTTGGGGTCCCCTTGTTTGAAGACCGGGACAACTCTGGCCACTTTCCACACATCAGGGATGGATCCTGAGGTCAGGGAGGTTTTAAAGGTGTGGGCAATAGGCAGGGCCAGAGGTGAGGCCCCCAGACAGAGCAATTTGAGCTCTATATTGTCGTGCCCAGCTCCAGTGTGAGGGGAGAGACCAGCAAGGAATTTGTGTCTCTGTGGCAGAGATGATTCTTAGGTAGAACAGAGGACGAGTGGTTTTACCACTGAGCGAGTGACCTTGAGCCTTAGGGTCAGGGGGCTGGGAGGGGTGAGCAGGTCGGTCAGAGAACATGGAGTTAAAAGTATTGGCAATTGTATGTGGATTTTTGCAGCTAACCCTGCCAATTTGCATGTCAGAGACCTGGACTCTGGCAGAGCCTCCAATAGTGTTCTTGATGTTATGCCAGAAACTCCTCGGGTTCCTGGCCGAGGATAGCAAGGCAGATCTGCAGTATTCACTCTTTGCAGAGCGAATGGCTCTTTTGCATTCGTTTCTCAGCTGCCTATACTCATGGAAGTCAGAGCTTGTGAGGGAGGTTTTGTACTTCACCCAGCATTTGTTCCTCTGCTTCATGAGGGAAAATAGTCCACTATGTAGCCATTTTGTGATGGTGCCCCTCACCCTCCTCTTTGTAAGGGGAGCGTGCTTGTTTTGCAGGGGAGTAAAGACAGCAATGAAGTTGTCAAGAGCTACAGAGGGGTCGCTTGTGGCAGTGACCCTGGACCAGTCAGCATGGTAAAGGTCAGCAAGGTAGTTATCACGGTTAAATTTAGAGAAGTCCCTCATCTGGATCACTTTACAGGGGATCCTGGGAGAGGAGCTACCCCAGGTACAGAAGGTTGGAGAGTGATCAGAGATGACGTCAGGAAGGATCCCAGAGCAGGTAATATTGTCTGGTCTATTGCTCAGCATCCAGTCGATGAGGGATCCATTATCCCCTAGATGAGAGAGCCTTGTGGGATCCGAGATGAGTTGAGTTAGGGCAAGTCTGGACAGCAATGGCTCATGTTGCTTGGCGTTGCGGCCCTGCCAGTTCAGATTAAAGTCACCAAAGATTAGTAACTCATTTGTGCCAGCCTTGGAACTGAGACTGTCAAGGAGATAGGAGAGCCCTAGCAAGCCTCCTATTGAAGAACTGTACGCACAGACCAGGTGTAACTTTTTTGAGTTACCTAGCAGTAGCACAGCATGAAGGAACTCACAGTGAGTGAGTGTAGGAGGTGAAGGGTGGTATGCTCAATGACAGCCAGGTTTAAGTGCATCCTATAGTAGAGGAGTACCCCACCCCCACGTTTTTTTCCTGGCCTGTCATACCTAATGAAGTTGTAGCCAGGGAGGGCACATGTAGAGTCCGGGATGTGGGGTTTTAGCCAAGTTTTTGAGACACCCAGGATGTCTGGGTTGTAGTGAGTCACCCAGGCTGTTAGCTCTGCAAGGTTTGGTAAGAGACTGCATACGTTCAGATGCGCCACTTTTATGCCCTTGGTGGATTGCCATGCGGGGGGAGGGGCTTGAGGGATGAAGGGGCGGCCAGCTGTCCATGGCATTTGGCTGTGCCCCCAGCCAGGTCTGGGGAAGCTGTGCAGGCATTCAGGGGCAGCATTCTTTTAGGCCACTGGGGGGGAGGGAGTATTGTCCAGGTAGGGTGTAGGCTAGGATGGACACTGCGGAGACAATTATTACAGGCTGCAGAACTTTAGCTGCAATTTGTAGCATATATTGTCCCTGGCTGTCAGCTGCACACCAGCGCCCCTACCCTGGAACTGTCTTTTAAGTTAGTCCTGTGACTCTGGCCAAAAAGAGATAACGAGAAAAAACAGTATCCAAGGCAGCAGTGCACGCTCTGGTGGCCATAACTGATAAGCTGCAGATGAGGAAGTAGACTGATAGACTATGTCTGGCACGTGATATTCCTTATATATCACTGTGTCCACCAAGGGTGGTGGCAGGGGTGGTGGGGCAGCTGACGTAAAGTGTCAGTGGGGTCCTATCCACACACACACACACACACACACACACACACACTCCATTGCGGTTTGAGTGCCTTAGCGTCATACCTGGACTTTCGGTGGGGATTCGACTCACTCGGGGGAGGGCAGGAACACAGCTGGCCCTCACAACCTCACCAGAAGCTGCCTTCAGATATACTGTATTTGTGGATCAGATAATGCATTATCTGAGCCTCCGTATATAGTGATGGATCAGACAGCACACTGTTTGCGTCTCTGTATATATTGGTGCATTGGCTAGTTCCCTATTGGGCCCTATAGATATTTTGGTAGATCGGATAGTGCACTGTCTTTACCTCCATATATGTTAACAGATAGGATCATGCAGTATTTGCTCCTTCAGCGATATAAGCAGATTGAATATTGCACTCTTTAAGTCTTACGATATATTGGCAGAGCAGAACGTGAACTGTCTAGGCCTTTGGATATATTGGTGAATTAGATGTTTCAGTATCTGAGGCTTTGGATAGATTGCCAGACCAAAAACAAAATCCAGCACCAGACTCCACAGCTAAAGTAATTGCCAGACTAAACCATATAAAACAAGCATTTATCAATGCTGAATGTTGTCTCGCTGGCATTGACATTGATAGTGCAGGAGTTAGAGACGCATAATAGGAGTGGCAGTGAAGTATTGAAACAACGCCAATCACACACCCACCCTGCAGAGACTGACAGGTGTTGGGGTGTGCCTTTGGGTCGTCAGCTATAACGTTAATGCCATTTTACCTCACCCTACCCTGTAGACACTGACAAGTGCTATGGTGTGCTTTGGGGTCTTTGGGCCTTATACTTACCCTGTTCCATAGGGGAATACGCTGAGGTGGGTGCAGTATAGGAGAATGGGGTGAACTTTGGGTCCGAACAGTCCAAGGCACACCTCGATACCTGTCACTGGCTGCAGGCTGTGGGTGGGGGTGGAATGGCAGGAGCATTACAGCTGATGATCCCAAGTCACACCATTGACACCTATCAGTCTCTACAGGGTGGGGTGTTAGAGTTGGAAACCCTAATGCCATAGGCATGTGTTGGTATTTTCACTCCAGATTATTAACATGGGCTTTTTGTGACCCCACCTTATGAAGAGTAGCACTATCAGTTTGTTAGCCGGAAGGTGATTTTGCACAGCGAGTGGGCCAGTTGGTGCCACAGGTACGTAAACACATTTTAGGCAGGATGTGAAAAATGACAACTGTATTGTTCATAAGGAGGTGTAAAACAAAATGGCAATGTTGAAAATCTGGAGTGAAAATATGAAAAATTGGTGAAGTCATGAGCGTGCATAGAAACTGCACAACGCACATCCACAAGCCAATTATTTTTGGGATTTTTTTAACCACATTTTCAACATAGACATTTTGGGACCTCCCCTCATGAACAGTGGCACTGTGATTTTGTTAATATGTCCCAAAAGTTCATTTCCCACAGCGACCACGCCACTGTACGCCACAGGTGCAAAAAAATATTTCGGGCAGGATGTGAAAAATGACAGCTGTACTGTTCATAAGGAGGTGTGAAAAAATGCCAGTGTTGAAAATCTGGCATGAAAACATTGCAAATTTGCAAAGTTACAAGGGTGCATGGAAACTGTGGAACGCATGCTTGTAACACAATCATTTTATGGACATTCGTCACCAAATTTACAACATAGACATTTTAGGACATCTGCTCATGAACAGTGTCACTATCATTTTGTCAAACTATCCCAAAAACTGATTTCGCATAGCGACCGCGCTATTTTGCGCCAGACGTGAGAAAACACATTGCAGCCAGGCTATGTAAAATGACAGCTGTACTGTTCATAAGGAGGTGTTGGAAAATGGCAATGTTGAAAATCTGGAGTGAAAATATTACAAATTCAAGAAGTTATGAGCGTGCGTGGAAACTGCGCAACGCACATTTGGAAAACAGCTATTTTTTGGATTTTTGTCACCAAATTTGCAACATAGGCTTTTTGAGAGCCCCCCTCATGAACAGTGGCACTGTCATGGTGTTATTCAGTCCCAAAAGATGATTCCATGTAGTGACCGCAAAATCACCTTTCAGGACCGGATAACACCATGACAGTCACCGAATTCATGAGGAGGGGTTCCAATAACCCCATATTAAAATTTGGTGCCAAAATTCCCCAAAATGGCTGGGATATGCACCAAAGTTGAAAAACCCTTATTTATGTCATTATACAGCTTACCAGCATTTCTTCAGTTCACGGTCGGCTTTGAAGAGTGCAGACGTGTTCCCAGTCCACCAAAGATTGTCGTGCCAGGCTCCGGAGGTAAGTATGGGGTGAGGGGGAGGTGTGGGGAGGTGGGGTATGCAGAGGGTGGGTGCAGGTTGAGGGAGGGAGCAGAACAGACCACGAGGGACTGTTTTCTGATTTACAGGTTTAAAAAAAAAACATTGCAGGACGTTTGTTTTTTACAGGGGCATTTGGCACACTGAGGTGGGCTCCCAGCATGCCACCTGAGTGTTTTGGGGGGTGCTGTAGCCGATGGGGATTGGTCACCCCTGTCGGCACATACCAAAGCGAAGGGGGACAAGAACCGAGTGGATTGGGCACCTCTTCGCACACAACAAATGGGGGACATTATGCGATAGATTGGGCCCCATCAGCAAAGAAAGACTGTTGGGGGCGCATGATGCCGAGGGGCTTGGGCACCCTCTTGGCACACAAGTGAAATGGGAGGGAGGGGGCATTATGCTGATGGGGAGTGGGCTCCCTTGTCAGCAAATGAAGTGTGTTGGGGCATGCCGACAGGGTGATTGGACACCCCTGAAGTTGGCACTCTGTGCAGCGGCAGTCCGTGCCGCCATGTTTATTGAAGTGCTTCACCAGGAAGGCATGTCGGGAAGCATGTTAGTGTGCTGCTGCATGACGAGCTTGCCTTTCATTGCAGCAGCACTTTTCTTAGATCTGGTGGCCACTTTACGTACAGCTGGTGTCAGTGCCTTCATGCTGACATATTGGGGAATGAGGGACGCACCTACTGATGCATGCCCTGCATTCGCCCACAGTGACCACACTTCCAAATCTGCTTGGCGCGCAAGCGCCAGCCAACATAAAAAGGCTAAAGTACAGCAAAAAAGTAGAGGGTAATAAAGCAGCCCTACCAGGTTCACATGTCATGCTCGTCATCGGGGGAATATATTGGCAGATCAGATGGTGAGCTATCTGAGCCTTTGGATATACAGTATTGGCAAATGGAATAGTGCATTATATGTCTTCAGATATACTGGCAGATCACATAGTGATCTAGCCGAGCTTTTGGTAACACTGGTGGATCAGGTAGGGTGCTATCAGAGACTTTGATCATATTGATGGATTGAATTGTACACTGTCTAAGCCATCTGATATATTGGTAGATCAGATAAGTTTCCACAAAAACAAGAGAATCCGGAGTCTGCTGTTGCTTGTAATACGTTTTCTGTTATTTAAAATCACCCCTACGTTTCGCTCCTATGAGCTCTTAACAACTACTATAGTTAACTATAGTAGTTGTTAAGATGTATAATAGTTTATTTGTTTGTTTTTGAATAGATACTACTGAAGCCCCGTGATCAAGCTCATAGGAGCGAAACGTAGGGGTGATTTTAAATAACAGAAAACGTATTACAAGCAACAGCAGACTCCGGATTCTCTTGTTTTTGTGGAAGTTTAACGCACCCTTTTGGAGTTTGTGATTGTCATAAAAGTTCATCATTTCCCAGATATTGCTTTGTGTATTTCTAGATCAGATAAGTGCAAGATGGACGATAACTGACAATGCTGAGAAGCTGCTCCCCAAACCATTCCTGATATACAATATATCTGCTACTGCCAGTTTTTGTGGTGTTTTTCAAACAAGCTGTTCCTCGAGCCAAGACTTTTAAGAAATGTACCAACATTTTTGCTGCCTTTGAGATGACACCTCAAAAAGAAACAAAAAACAGATGCCCTTCAAATCTACTGGTGAGCTGCTTGAACAAATTCCCTTGGTGACCAGAAGGGATGTGGCACAGATCTTCAAAACTAAAACAGTTGTAATAGACTTTGCTGACCCAGACAGCTCAGGTTTGAGTACTAAAAGCCTCTTGAATAAAAAATCAGCTTCACCTACTCCAGGATGTTGCTGCTTGCTGACTGTAGGTGGGGCCCATCCCCAAAGGATATAAATGGGAAGGTTTTGGCACCAAGAGGGGATCCTGGGGAAGGCCAGAGGAGAGGAGAGGAGAGGAGATAGAAAGCGACGGTTCGGGTGTGTAGGCAAGGGGAGCAAATGGAGCAAACCAAAAGGGACATGTTGGTGCATTTGGGAGCCAGAACCTGGAAAGAAGAAATGAAAATGGAGACCCGTCAAGTGAACTTCAGCACCTTGGTAGGATAAGCACCGAAAGGGCCTAAAGCCCAAAAGTGAGGGCGAGCAAGAATATCCTGTGCTTCCTCCTTCAGGTTATGCCATACAAATCTTATACCTTTATTTTATTTATTTTATTTTAGTCTTTGGTAAGCGGGTAAGGCCCACTAAGCACAAGTTCCTGTTTTCAGGGGTGACCTGGGAGTACCCACTTTGATGACCGGTTGTGGGAGAGAGACATTCCAAAGCCTTATCGCTTTCCCGGTCAAAAATTTCCTGATACCATCCCTCGACTGTGGCAAATGTTTATTAAAAAGAGATCAGATATTGACTCTTTGAAACCCTCCGAGCCCCGCTACCTGCATTATATGTCGTGGAGTTGGTTGCTAATAGGCACAATACCCAGAACCAGTGTTCACAGCATCCCTGACTGGTCATAGGCCGAACTCTGGGTCTGTCGCCACATCCATAAGGAGTACCCTGGAAAGAACTATCCTTACTTTACAACACACCATTGGGATATCATCAAGGAGAAGCATGAGGATTGGGTGTTCCAGGCTGCCCTAGACAAGGTAAAGATCAAAAGGTGTGGAAGTGCCATGGAGTTGGGAGGCCATGAGCAAGCAGCTATTAAGAAAGCTCGTCAAATGTTTTTGTCAACAGTGTGGACTGGCATAACCTTATTTAAGACTTCTGCCATGGTTTAGGATGTGGAGAGACAACGAACAAAGTATTATATAATTTGTGAAAATTCCGAAGGGGATGAGTGTACCAAGCCCTAACCTGTACTTTTCTTAAGACATACCAAAACATGCAGTGCCTTAAAAACACAACTTTCCATTTGCCTAATGTTTTAGTGTCTTTTACATTTATTAGAACTGTCCAATGAAAAAACTCCCTACATTGGTGCCTATGTTTAAAATGTTTGGGGTTGATTCTTTTGGACATCTTGATTCTAATATTTGATTGTCATGATTTTAAATGTGTATAGGAAATGTGTTGAAAAAAAAGAAGAAAGAAAATGATGAGAGAGAAAAAACACAAGGGGAAGAGAGAGAATGGATCAGCTTAAACTTGTTTTATTTTATAGGTAGCGGTGTGAATGTGGAGTGAGTGAAAAAAAAATTTCTTGCATGTAAACTGATATGAAACTTTTATAATAAGGCAGACTAGTCATAGAAACATAGAAACATAGAAACATGGAAATTGTTGGCAGATAAGGACTGCTAGGCCCATCCAGTCTGCCCGAAGGCCCTATACATTATATGTGGCCACTGACCCTATGTGATCAATGGCTTTTCATCACTCCATCCCTACTCAAGCTTCCCTTGTGCCTGTCCCAGGCATGCTTCAACCCCTCCACTGTTCTTGCCCCCACTACCTCCTGTGGCAGACTATTCCAAGTGTCGACTACCCTTCTGTGTAGACAAACTTCCTCACATTACCTCTTAATCCACCTCCTTCCAATTTCATGTTGTGCCCCACCTGCACCTTGTTTATGTCCTTGAAGTACTTGAAAGTTTCAATCATGTCCCCCCGCTGTCTCATCTCCTCCAGTGAGTACATATTGAGGTCCCTTAGTCTCTCCTTATATATTTTGTGGTGTAAGCCCTGCACCATCCTTGTTGCCCTTCTCTGGACAATCTCCACCTTATATATGTCCTTGCGTAGGTGTGACCTCCAGAACTGCATGCAGTACTCCAGGTGAGGCCATACCAATGCTTTATACAATGGCATCACCACCTCCTGCCTTCTGCTAGTGATACCCCTGCCTGTGTACCCCAGCATGCCAATGGCCCTCCCTGCTGCCTTTGTGCACTGCTTTGATACCTTAAGGTCATCAGAGATGATAAGCCCTCAGTCCTTTTCATCTTTGGGGACAGTCAACTCCTGCCCCCCAACCTGTGGCTCTCCCCAGTGTTCCCTCTGCCCAGGTGCATTATTTTGCACTTCTTTGCATTGAACCTCAGTTGCCACATCTCCAATCAACTTTCAGGCTTTTCCAGGTCCCTCTTCATTTTCTGCACCCCTTCTGGAGTATCCACCCTGTTGCAGATCTTGGTGCCATCTGCAAACAGGCTGACCTTTCCTTCCAGCCCCTCTGCAATGTCACTAATAAAGGCATTGAACAGGACTGGTTCTAGTACTGATCCCTGTGGTACCCCACTCATCATCCCCTCTCCCCAGATTGTGATCCATTTACCACCATCCTCTGTCTCCTGTCTGTTAACCTGTTCCTAACCCAGTTCACCACCTTGTCCCCCATGCCCAGATTACCATCTTGTTAATTAGCCTTCTATGTGGGATGGTGTCGAAGGCTTCGGCGAAATCTAGGTAGGCGAAATCTACCGCCCCTTCCTGATTTATTTCCCTACTCACCCAATCAAAAAAATCTATTAGATTCATTTGACATGACCTTCCTGCTGTGAATCCATGTTGCCTCAGATCCTGAGCACCTCTGGATTCCATATGTGCCACTATCCTTTCTTTCAGCAGTGTCTCCATGATCTTTCCCACCACTAAGGTGAGGCTGGCTGACCTGTAGTTCCCTGCCTCCTCCCTACTGCCACTTTTGTGCAGTGGGACTAAATGTGCCCTCCTCCAGTCCTCTGGAACAACACCCGTGTTGAGTGACTCTGTGAACAGGGCCACCAGAGGTGCTGCTAGTTTCCTTCACAGCTCCTTTAATATCCTCAGGTGGTTGCTGTCTGACCTCATGGCATTATCCACCTTCAGCTTTGTGAGTTCTTCCAGAACTCTTTCCACTGTGAATGGACTGGTGTCCACTTCTCCCCCCATTGCCTCTGCAACCTAACTGTGGTCCTTGAGCAGAAGTATTTGTTCAGTATTTCTGCCTTGTCCAGATCCCCCTCCTTACACTCTCCCTTCTCCCCTTTGAGCCTCATAATCCTCCACCCGTTTTTTGTTCTTTCACTGATGTACCTACACATTGCCTTATCCTGTTTGTTTACAGACCATGCTAAACCCTCTTCTGTCTGCGCCTTCACCCTCCTAAAAGCCTTCCCTGCTTTCCTTAGACATTCATGGTACACCTCCCTGTCCTTCTCCTCCCTTTGGCTCCCCTTATATTTCCTGAAACACAGCCTTTTAGCCCTGACTTT
The DNA here is from genome assembly GCA_016271365.2 of Neoceratodus forsteri. NCBI lineage: Eukaryota > Metazoa > Chordata > Ceratodontiformes > Ceratodontidae > Neoceratodus > Neoceratodus forsteri. Next base: position 1,274,635,292 of record CM057453.1, read on the forward strand.
GTCCCCCACCTCTTTGGAGAACCACAGTGGTTTCCTTCTTCTTTTCCCTTTGGCCACTATCCTGACACATTGGTTTATCTCCACTATGGCTCCTTTCAGTTTCTCCCATTGTTCTTCCACCCCCTGTGTTACCCCTCCCTTTCCCAGGACTGCTTATATACATCTACCCATTTCAGTGAAATCCACCCTCCTGAAATCTAATACCCTTGCGCATGTGTGGCTTAATTGAGTCCATGTCTCCATGCTGAACCACACTATGGGGTGGTCACTGGACCCCACTGCCCTTCCACCTGTATTTCTTTGACTCTGTTGCCATTGGTCCATACCAGGTCCAGAACTGGGTTGTCCCTGGTTGGCTTATCAATCAATCAATCAATCAATCAATCAAATCTTTATTTATCTAGGTGAACATCGTTGAGCAGAGCTAATTAGTAAGATGGACCTGGTAAGGTCAAGGGTCAGTTACATAAAAATATAGTACAATTCAATGAACACAACACAATGAGGAAACAGATTATACAGGATATAATAACATAGAGGATAACAACACATGGATATGTACAATTACGTAAAAAATCTATTGACACAAATGTTCATATTTACATGAAATAAGGAATAGGCAGAGCATGAATTTGGTCGTGGAATGAGAATATGTGGCGACTGAGGTATAAAGTATAAGGTATGAGGGGGTTTGTCAGAGGTGTAGGAATGGATGGTGTGTGGTCTGGGCAGAGGAGGAGGTGGTACTGCGGGAATAGGTGAGGCGGAGGGATATTACAAAGAGGGCTGGGTGGCAAAAGAGAAGAGATGGTATTAATGGTCTTAGTAGTGACTGCTGGCAGGGCTGATAGAGCAAGAGAGAGAGGGGAGGGGTGCAAGTAGGCAGGGAAGGAAGACGGAAGCTGGTGATGGGGGAGTGGGGAATGTGACAGGGAGGAATAATGCGGTACTATATGATGGCATAGTAAAAGATAAAATGAGAAGAACGGTATGAATGCAGAATCTGGGGAGTAGCGGAGAGCATCGGAGGATGGCACAGACTAGGAGATGAAGGAGAGGAGGAGGATTATTCTCTACTACTGTCGGAAACAGTCACATTCTTCCTTGATAAGCCTCGAGTAGAGGGATTTGAAGGATGCAATGGTTATGGGTTTGCTCACTTTCAGTATTTTCTGCATATTGTTCCATAGGGAGGATAGCACAAAACTAATGGCAGATCTACCATAGCGAGAATTGAGTTTGGGCACTTTAAGCATGATGAAATTATAGCTTCTTAGGGCAGATTTACTTGAAGTGACTTGCGTGAAGCAGTCCGAAACATATTTTGGTAAATTCTTGGATATGGCTCTGTAGATCCATAGCGTAGCGTTTCTGTCCCTTCTAAAGTGGAGCGAGGTCCATCCAACTGCAGCATAGAGGGAGCAATGGTGAGTGCTGAAAGGGAGTTCTGTGATATACCTCAGGGCCCTATGGTAGAGTGTATCCAGTTTTTCCAGGTATGAGATGGGGCAACGACTATATAAGAACTCAGCATAGTCCATTACCTAAAGAAATGTGGCCTGGACCAGCTTTTGTCTAGCCTCACTTGTGAGACAATGTTTTATTCTATAATAAAGTCTGAGACTTTGTCTAAGTTTTTTTAGTAGTTCTTCCATATGTTCTATGAGAGCCTACTGTCTAGCCAGACAGCCAGATATTTGAATTTTGTGACAAATTTGAGGTTTTCTCCAAGGACAGTGGATATGTGAGGAAGAGTGCTTGGGATAGAATATCCTGCATGTGTGTGGGGAGAGAAAAAGATTGCCATTGTATTCTTTGCATTGAGTAGGAGTTTTTTTTTTCAGTAGTTGGTGTTGGAGTAGGCTCATGCAGCAGCTGCCTGAGTCCAACCCCCTGCAGGGATTCTAGGATGACTGTGCTTCTGGCTGAAGCAGCCACCTGGGTGGCCCAATCCATGTCCAGCATATTGAAATCCCCCAGTAGCAGGATGTCACCTTTAGCTGCCATGTCATGTATGTTCTCCACTAGTTCCCTGTCTGCTTCCTCCCTCTGTACCAGAGGTCTGTAGATCACCCCGTGTGTATTGCTGTTCCATTCCCTAGCTCCAGGGTGACCCACATTGCCTTGGCCTCCCCCTGTCTTCCCTGAACCTCTGTAGTCTTTATACCATCTCTGATGTACAGGGACACTCCCCCATCCTTTTTACCCTCCCTGACCCTCCTGAACAGTGTATAGCCTGGTACACTGACTTCCCGGCCATGATTAGTAGAGTACCATGTCTCTGTTATTGCTGCTGTGTCAAGGTCTGCATCTGCCAACAAGGCCTTCAGGTCTGGAACCTTATTTCCTAGGCTATGGGCTTTCGTTAGCATGACCTTCCATGTTTTACAGTGTGCCCTCCTGCTACTCTTGTTCTCCCTCTCCAGCATCTTCCCCACACCCCGGTTTCCTTTCCTATGTGCTGTCCCCCCCCCCCAGTATCACTCGTTATTCATTCTTTGCCTGCCTGGCCTTCTCTGCCTGCTTTAGCTGTTCCTGTAGTCATCTTATGTTCCTGCATGTTCCCATGGGGGGGTTCTAAGCCTCCTGATCCTCCTGTCTCTCCCCCCCCGACCAGTTTAAATGATCACATTTGTGTGCAAGTAGAATAGAACTTTAGTGTACCTGAAATTGGTAGTTAATGTTTGGAAAAGATTACGTTGTACTGTTTTACAAGGTTTAGCAATGGTTAATGCGTGTTTATAAATGTTACCAACGTTTATATGGGGGGTGATAACAAAAAAATTCAACTTAGTTTGCACCTATTCCTGGTAGCAGTTTTAACAGGCAGCATTCTTGAATATGGTAAAAAGAAAGGTCTATTGTAATGAGAGAGGGGAGGAAGCATATCGTTGCTGCAGTACCTAGATGGTGACTGTAGGACCCAGCAGCATTTGCGAATTTAACACTTGAAGAGTGTGGGAAAAGAGTTATGAAAGTAGTATTGGGGTTTCATAGGTTTAGTATTCCATCATTTCGGTGCTGTAGCCGGCTTAGTGCTCTGCCTCTTGGGGGAAGGAGAGTGGCCATATGTCTCCTCTGGTGGGTTAGTGGTGTGGCCTGGTTGAGCGTTCACCACAAGGTGAATGTTTTGTGTGAGGGGAAAGTGTAAATACCCTTTGGGAGCTTACTAGTTAATTTTAGGTTGCTAGGGAGTCACTTGGCAGAGAAAAGGGTTAGTAGTGCCGTTGAGTTTGGGATGTGGTGTTGCCTGCTTACTGTAGATGGGGTGACCCAGACAGCCCAGGTTTGAGTGCTAAAAGCCCCTTGAATAAAAAATCAGCCTCACCTGCTCCAGAGAGGTGCTGCCTGCTGACTGTAGGTGGGGTCCATCCCCAAAGGATATGAATGGGAAGGTCTTGGCACCAAGAATGGATCCAGGGAAGGGCAGAAGAGAGGAGAGCTGGGGGGGGGTTGGCCCACGAGATCGGCTAGAGGGCCATGGCAGGGCCAGGGTGGTCCTCTTGCTGCCCTGGCCAACCACCCTTGAAGACCCATGATGGAAAGCGACGGTTTGGGTGTATAGGCAAGGGGAGCAAATAGTGCAAAGCAAAAGGGGCCTGTTGGTGCATTTGGGAACCAGAGCCTGGGGAAAAGAAAGAAAATGGAGGCCAGCCAAGTGAACTTCCACACCATGATATGCTAAGCACCAATAGGGCCTAAAGCCCAAAAGAAAAGATTGCCCGTGGGTGAATTCAACTGTTGGGTGGGATGGCGTACTGTGGGCAGGCTTGCTATGGCAGTAGGGCCTGAGGTGCAGCTTGGAAGTGGCAGCCCTTGCAGCTGAGGGTGTAATGGTGGCGGAGTTAGCCCTGTTCCCCAGGCAGTACACTGCCAGAGAGTTGGGACCAATGGTGTGAGCTGCCTGTGGAGGTGAGGAAAGTCCATCTGTGGGAGTGATTTTTGGGACCCCAGAGGGGTGGCAGTCCATTGGGTGATCTGGTGTGGCACTGGCAGAGGTCCCCCTGATGAGTCAGTTTAGAGGCTGGAATCACTGCATGAACGGAGGTGCTGTTGGCTCCGAGGTCCTAAAAGACATGGGGGAAACCATTCTAGGCACATGGCATCAGCGATTGGATGTCTGAAAGGGTCCTGGTGGTTCGATTCTTGCTTTGGAACATCAAATAAAATGTGCAGAATTAAGACCTAAAAAAGAAAAGAAGTTTATGCTCCATAAGTATTAGCCCCCAGGTGGAGAAAGTGTAAGACCAGGCAGATGAAAATGTACTAAAGACAGTGTAAGGGTTTGAGACAGTAGAACCGTCTCATGCGGTCTTAAGCCCGAGTAAAGGTATACGAATGGAATTGCCAGAAGAGAGTCTGAAGGGAAAGAAATGTAAATGCAGGAGCGAGAGAGCAAGGAATGAGATTTGAATTAGTAGAGTGTGCCAGTACTAAGCTACCTCAAGGGAAGGCCTCTTTCGGCCTCAAAATTGCTGCCAAGAATCTAGTCTTCTGGGCTTAAGGGAGATCTGCATGAAATACAGTAATTAGTCTGCTAGAAACATAGAAACATAGAAAGTGATGGCAGATGGGGACCAAAGATCCATCTAGGCTGCCTTGAGCGCTACCCCCTTAGAATTTCTTAGAGGCATTCCCCTTATGCCTGTCCCAAGCAGATTTGAATTGTACTACTGTTTTGAAGTCAATGACTTCTGCAGGTAAGCTATTCCATGGAGCTACCACCCTTTCTGTAAAGAAGAACTTACGCATGTTACCCCAGAACCTCCCTGCCCTTAATTTAATTTCATGTCCCCTTGTCCATGTGGAGCTATTGACCAGAAAGAGTTCCTGAGTAGGGACTCTGTTTATGCCCTTCAGGAACTTGAATGTCTCAATCATGTCACCCCTATCTCTGTGCTGCTGCAGTGAGCACATGCTGAGTTGCCGTCATCAGCTTTCATATGGCAATTCACTGAGTCGTTGCTTGACTTTTGTTGCCCTCCTCTGCACCATCTCTAGTCTATCCACGTCCTTCCTGAGATAAGGCCTCCAGAACTGTATGCAGTACTCAAGGTGGGGCCTTACCAGGGACTTGTATAGTCAGATGATCACTTCCCTCTTTCTACTTGTGATGCCCCTTCCTATGCATCCCAGCATTTTGCTGGCTTTTTGCACTGCTTTTTCACATTGTCTGTCCACTTTTAAGTCATCAGAGATGATAACCCCTAGATCCGAATCCTGTTTGGTGGCTGCTAGATGCTCCCCTCCCAAATAGTAGACTTTGCATTTTTTTGCATTAAATTTTAACTGCCACATGTTGGACCATTTTTCTAGCTTGAGCAGGTCACTTTTTATTTGTTCCACTCTCTGAGCAGTATCCACTCTGTTGCAGATCTTGTCATCAGCAAATAGACTCACCTTCCCACTCAGCTCCTCAGTGATGTCACTTATGAAAATATTGAAGAGTAAAGGACCCAGGATGGACCCCTGTGGAACCCCACTGGTCACCTCCCTATCCCCTGATGTTGCCTAGTTGACCATCACTGCCTGGTTTCTCTGACTAAGCCAGCTCCTAGCCCATGATACCACTTCCTGTCCCACCCCTGTATGCTCGAGCTTATTTAGTAGCATTCTGTGTAGGACCGAGTCGAAGGTTTTGCTAAAGTCAAGGTAGATAACATCCACAACTCCCCCCTGGTCCCTATCTTAGTAACCAAGTCGAAAAACTCAATCAGATTAGTCTGGCAGGACCTTCCCACTGTGAAGCCATTTTGCCTGCTGTCCAGTCTCTTCCAGGAAAGCTAAAATTATTTCCTTTAACAGGGTTTCCATCATCTTGCCTACCACTGAGGTGAAACTGACAGGGTGGTAGTTACCCGCCACCTCCCTGCTCCCTCCTTTATGTATGAGAACCACTATTGCACTTTTCCAGTCTTGAGGAACTATTCCCTCTCTCAGAGATCTGCTAAAAAGCTATCAATACTGCCAATTCATCCCTAAGTTCTCTCAGTAGGCATGGGTGGATGCCATCCAGCCCCCTTGGCTTTATCTATCTTTAGTTTATTGAGTTCAGTCCTTACCCTCTCTACTGTGAAAGGGCTTGGTCTACCCCCCTTTTGTAATTATTAACTGCCTTAGTGATGTGCCCATTACCAGACTCCTCCTTTGTAAAGACAGAGCAAAAGTACTCATTTAAGACCTCTACATTCTCTCTGTCTTTTTCTATCTTTTTCCCATCACTGCATATGAGTCTAACAATACCTCCCATTTTTCCTTTCGTCACTTTTGTGCCTAAAGAAGTTTTTTCACCTCCTTTTACCCCTGTGCAATTTCCACCTCAGTTTGCACCTTTGCCACTCTAATCACTCTAGAAGCCTCCCTCAAACTGCTTTTGTAAGTATCCCTATTCTTGTCGCTATTTAAACCCTTGTATTTTTTGAATGCTAGCCTCTTTGCTTTTACCACAGCTGCCACCTCTCTTGTGAACCAGAGAGGATTTTTCCTTTTCCTTGTCTTACTGACCAGTGTGGAACATTTTTCAATGATCTTTGCTATTGCCTCTCTTATGTTAGTCCAGCATACCTCCACCCCCCTTTTTGTTTACTCTTGAGGATATCTCTAAAACATATACTCATCTGATCAAAATCCATCCTTCTGAAGTCTAGAACCGGTGCCTTAGAGTGATTTGTTTCCTCCTTAGTATTGACCTTGAACCAGACCAATTTGTGGTCACTTTTCCCAGGTAGCACCCCACCTCCTTGACCTTGCTACTGTTTGTGAGTACCAGGTCTAGGACTGCATTTTCCCTAGTGGGGGCTGTGATGAGTTGATTGAGTCCAGCACCTTGCAGGGTGTCCAGGAAATCTCTGCTTTTGGCTGTGGATGCTGTGCAGGAGGACCAGTCTACATCTGTGAGGTTGAAGTCCCCCGTCAATATGACTTCTCCTTTTTCTGCCATTTTTACTATGTTTTCCAGCAAAGCTTTGTCTGCCTCTGCCCTTTGTTGGGGGGCTTTAAATCACTCCCAGTCTGAGGGCCGAGTTTGTGCCAGGTTTGAGAGTGACCCATAGAGCCTCAGGTTCTCCATGAGTTCTTTGGACTTCCATAGCCTTTATGTCTTCCTTGATATACAGTGCAACCCCCACCCCACCCCACATCATCCCTTTCTGTCCTTTCTGAATAACTTGTAACCCAGGATAGCAACATCCCACTCATGGCTCTCATTTACAGTGAATCTTTTATTGTAATTATTGTGATTATAAATACAAATACACTACATTCTCCAATATACACTTACATAAATTCTTAATAGGAGAAGGAAAAAACATGATGTCTGAAGTATTATACAATGATATTAAAGGGGAAAACAAATGTTGAGAAAACAATATGTAGCAGTACAATCTGTATGGTAGAGAGAAAATACGGTAATTTATGCTTCAAGGGGTAAAAGGAGTAGATACAAACAAGAAATATGAGCAGTCGTGATTGTACTTCTATTATGCTGTAATTTAATACAAGTATGTGTAAGATTGTATAAAGGAAGGAATATAAAAAAAGAGAAAAATATCTCGTCACCCCAGGGCCCCTTGGTTTGATGGGACTCTGAGGGAGATGCGGAGACAAGGGCGAAGGTTAGAGCGCTGCTGGCGCAAGTCCGCCCTTGATGCCGACCATCTTAGATTGATTGAACATTATACTAGCTATCAATCTGCAATCACCCATAAGAAGGCAGAATTCCTGTCCAGGGAGATTGCAGTTGCTCAGAATCGACTGGCTCAGCTGTTCCGAACTGTAGAGAGACTGTGCAGCCCAGCCTGTCTGCAAGTTCGGAAAGCCTTTTCGTAAATAGAGTGCGATGAGCTCGCTCGATACTTTGCAACTAAGGTGGCTGACATCAGGGCGGACTTGTGTCCGACAACCTCTAAGGGTGACGTGGTAGGAGTGTGCAAGAGCACAGGACCTCACTTCTCCTGGAGTTCCTTTTGTCGACCTGAGTTCGTGGATATTATGAGGATCATCCATAGTGTGCATCCTACAAGCTGTGGCTTGGATCCTGGACCGACTACCCTAATTTTGGGTTGTGTAGATATCATTGGTCCAGTTTTGGTGCAAATAGTGTGGTGCTCCTTGGAGTTGGGTGAGTTTCCTAGCTCCCTGAAAGAGGCGGTAGTGACACCACTCTTGAAGAAAGCTTGCTTGGACCCAGACTGTTTTTCTAACTACAGACCCATCTCTAACCTTCCCTTTATTGGGAAGGTTATTGAAAAGGTCATAGCTGCCAAATTGGATGACCATTTAACCATCCATAGTATCTACAAATCCTTCCAGTCTGGTTTCCGTAAAAGACACTGCACCGAGACTGCGCTGGTTTGGGTGCTAAATGATCTTCTGAGGGTGAGGGATCAAAGGAGATGCTCCATCTTGGTTCTCCTTGATCTCTCTTCAGCTTTTGACACTGTGGATCACATGGTGTTGTTAGCACGCCTGAGGCAAATCAGTGGAATGTCTGGAACCGTTCTTAAATGGTTCACTTCATTCCTTACTGGGAGATCACAAAGAGTTGTGTCAGGGATTTTTTCCTCCGGCCCAGTCTCTTTTTTTGTGGAGTGCCTCAGGGTTCTGTGCTGTCACCCGTGTTATTTGCAGTGTATATGCTGCCCCTCGGAAACATTATAAGATGGTATGGGCTGAGGTTTCACTGCTATGCAGACGATACCCAGCTATACCTGTCTTTTGCACCCGACCAGGATGGAGCTCTCTCGGTGTTTAATAACTGTCTGGGGGAAATCCAAGACTGGATGGATTCTAGTTGGTTAAAGTTGAACTCGATAAAACTGAGGTTTTGGTTGTGGACCCGGGTGGTCAGATTGAGAGGTCGTGTACTGGTGCGCCTTCTGGAATTTTTCTTGGCGGCGTGTCACTACCGGCCTCTGAATGGGTGCGTAACCTTGGGGTGATCCTTGACGATAGGCTGACTTTTCAATCTCAGGTGTCGGCCATCATCAGGACTTCCTTTTACCATCTTAAGAATATTTCCAGGGTTAAGCACCTTGTTCCATCTGACTCCTTGTCAATATTGGTCCACGCCTTTGTGTCCTCACGCCTAGACTACTGCAACGCCCTTTACTTTGGGCTTTCTGGGGTTGAAATCCGCCGCCTACAGCTTGTGCAGAACGCGGCAGCCCGGGTTTTGACTGGGACTAGTAGGTCCTGTCATATTACCCCGGTACTGCGTGAACTGCACTGACTTCCAATACGGTGGCGGATCACCTTTAAAGTAATTTTATTGACTTTTGAAGCCCTTCGCGATCAGGGTCCGTCCTATCTGAAAGACCTACTGGTTCCTTTCTGCCTCGGCCGATCACTCCGCTCGGCCGACATGGGGTTGTTAGAGATTCCAAGAGTGAGTTTAAAATCCTCTGGCAGCAGAGCATTTTCTCATGCTGCACCCACTCTTTGGAATTCTCTACCATGCCGGTTACGGGAATGCACCTCCGTGGAGATATTTAAGAAAGAACTGAATACACACTTATGGAGAATGGCCTTCTTAGACAGTTAATGTGAACTGTAATATGTTTGGAATTTTATTGTAATTTATTATGTTTTTATGATGTATTTTTATAATGTTTGTAGTGCTCGATGTTTTGTATTGAAATTTGAAGTTTTGATTAATTTGTTCAGCGCCTTGATATAGCGAAAGGCGCTATATAAATAAAATTATTATTATTATTATTATAAGAAAGTGAACAAGAATGAAGAGGGAAAGGGAAGAAGAAAAGGAGATAAAAAGATAGAAAGAGAGGAAATGAAAAAGGAATAAAAAATGGCTCTCATTTAGCCATGTCTCAGTTACTGCGACCTTGTCCAGTCCTGCTTCCGCCATTGTGGCTGAGAGTTCTGGGACTTTGTTAGCTAGACTCCTGGCATTTGTTACCATTGCCTTCTATACACTGGCATTCTTCTTCCTTTACTCCCATGAGTTTTGTTTCTCATGAGCGACGTTACTGTGCTCTTTTTGCTTTCGCCTTTGTGGCCAATGGGAGGTTTCCTTGCCTGTCTTTGCCTGTCTCTGGGGGGGGGGTTGGTGTCAGGGGTTCTGATTTCTTGCTCCCATCTGGCCACCACCTCCCCATTTTCTAGTTTAAAGTACTGGCGAATACGTCAAATTTGTTTCCAAGTGCCTTACACCATCCTTGGTGAAGTGAAGGCCGTTGAATTTAAAGTATGCTCTTTCCCAGAATTTCTTCCAGTCGTTAATGAAGGAGTGTCCTTTTTCTGAGCACCCCGTGTGGAGCCATGCTCAAGAGACTGTTGCAGTAGATTTTCCAGCTGTGTCTATGAAGGAAACCCACTGTATTTTCTGCCCCACACTCCATGGAGAGATTGTTACAGTTTTGTGTTCAATTACATTGTTTTGGCACTTTGATTACGGAGTGGACAACGAACTTAATTAATGTGATTGTGCATGCTTGTATGCTAACCCCTATTCCCCCTGCAGCCACTGAAACACCCAGCAGCCAATGACTATGTTCCCCTGATTCTGTGACTTCCAGTCACTACCTTTGCTGAACGCAGGTAACGAGTTACTCTATTTCTAATCCCGTGGACTGTGGATGCTTATGTTGTAAAGTGCCCCCCTTCCAACAATTCACCACCTGGATATCCCTAGATGGGGAGGGGGGCTTACATCAGATACACACACAAGAAAACAAGAACTTCAATTATTTACAGTAAGCAGTTTAAGTACAGCAAACAATGGGTGCTATTCACAAAGGGGCAGAAAGTATATGCCAGAGGAGCATACTCCACCCACGTAGCTCTGCGGCCCTGGACAGGTGCAAGGTGCACTGTATTCACTATCGCATGTGCTTGTGGGGCACCTGTCCATGGCCCCACCTCCCCAGTGTGCAGCACTCTGCAGGGTGACCGGGGGCAGAGTATTGGACCCAGGCAGGCATCCAATCGTATGTCCTTTCTGGGTCCCAAGTGGATCACTTGCACATGTCGGCGTGGGTCTGGGTGCATGAATAGCTCCCTGTGCAGGCACATGGACCCATGCAGCAATGCCTCTGTGGCCAGCAGTGCCCACCTGGTGCACAGATGTCCCCCTGCCCCATGCCTGAATGTCCCCCCCGCACACGTCCGCCCCATCCCCATGTGTGTGAACATACCCCCCAATACAGTGTTCCCCATCCCTGTAGTGCTGAAGCATACCCCCAACACATGTCATCTCCATCCCTGTCTGATGATAACCCCCGCCCCACCACATGGCAGCCCGACCCGTATGCACATACCATCCCCCCACCCCAACACATTGCAGCCCTGACCCTATTGCCCCACAGTATCTGTGGTGTACAGAGGACCCCAACCCACCTGCAGCACTGACATCTCCCTCCCCCCAATCCCACACCTGAAAGTCAGTGCCATGGCCCCAGACGGCTGGCAGCACAGCCCTCCGCCCACATCCTCAACCACCAACTTTCTGACTGATGCTGGGAGTGCGCTGTGAATAAATAACAGCACGCTCCCAGCATCAGTTGACTGGCCAGTGGCTGAGGAGGTGTGTGGAGGACTGTGCTGCCAGCCATCCAGGGCCAAGGCACTAACTTTCAGGTGTGGGGTTGGGAGGAGGGGAGATGTTGGTGCTGAGGGTGGGTGGGGGGTCCTCTGTACACCATGGATACTGTAGGGACACCTGGATCAGGGCTGCAATGTGTTGGGAGGCATAAACTGAACAGAAATCAGGGCTGCAATGTGTTGAGAGTCATGTACTGAACAGGGGTCAGGGCTGCCATATGTCATGGGGCAGGGGATATGTTTTTTGTACCCAGCGAATGGGATGCCAAATGTTGGGGGGTGGAGGGTATGTACTGAACAAGGGTCAAGGCTGCCATGTGTTGGGGTGGGGAGTGCTTTCATGGCATGTGGGTCAGGGATGCATTGTGTCGGGGTGGGGCGCTGTTACAGGAATGTCGCTGGGGCCGCCAAGTGTGCGGGGATGGTCGCATACAGCAGGTATGCCAGTGTCCCCCCTGGAATACCCAAGCCCTCCTACACCTCTGGTGCACAGCACTACACTTATTAGTGAATGGCGCATAGTGCAGGCATGCCCCCAGCACACACCCCCGCCTGCTCCCATGCGTTGCTGTCCATGCGGCTGTGGAATCTCACTCATAACAGTCTTGTGTGCAGATTTTGCACATCACCAGGGGTCTCATGCTTTTCCACTTAGGGTTGCCCACGAACCTCAGCTATGCAGCGTGTAGGCAACCTTTTTTTGTGAAAAAACATCAATATGAATAGCACTATATGGAGAAGTCACAATTTGGGGGTACAGTTACAGGTGTCAGGATGCTATGGGGTGCAATTGCAGGCAGATTTGGATAGGAGGGCTGTAAACTGGTTTGATTTGAAGGCCTGTAAGAGCCTGTGTTAAGAGCAGAGGTGCGAATGCTGTTACAGAGCTTGGGAGCTGCTACAGAGAATGTTGTCTGGCCCAAGTTCATGTTGGAGTCAGGGATACTTAGTAATTATTAAGATGAAGACATCATCTTCCTAGGGCTTTGCTTAATGTAGAATAACCAGCCTAGGGTGGAGGCAGCCCCAGTCACAAGGGATTTAAGGACATGGGTGAGGTGTTGGTCAACATTTTATATACTATAGAGGAATACAATGAATGCAAATGTGGAGAATAATGCACATCCACAACATGGGCAAATAAATCCTGTACTCTAATTAGGGAGTATAGATGTACAGGTAACTCCTTCTTTGGTAGTAGCAACTACAGCATCTGGGATGCATGATAACAAAGACCATGGACATACAAAAAAAACAATGATGCTAGCTCTCCCAGTTTCATGCTCCTCCCCCCAAAGTAAAGGCTGATAGTAGATGGACTATTGGATCTAACATCCAATCAAAGCCTTACAGAACCATTTCTGATGAAGAACTGTCAGACTCCACTGAGATGCTGTCATGGCCATACTTAATACTACAAGAAGTATTGACAATAAATGAAAAATTATCTACAATACAAAATCCTGAGCAAAAAGTAGACCCACTGCAATCGTCACTTAACTTTCTGGTACTAGAGAAGAAAGACGCTCTGGTTGAGTTACTACGGGCCCAACAGAGAATTTTAGTTCTCAAAGATCAGCAAAAACCTTGAAAACCTGCAAAAAGAATCACAATCAGAATTAATTGACTTTGAGTCTAGGGCATGCAGGAGGAACATTAGAATTTTGGGAGTCCCTGAGTCATCGGACAATCATTTTACCCTACGAGCCATGTTTAACAAAACTGCAGCTGATTATTTAGACACTGACCCCAATAATGTCCAGATTTAACTTGACAGAATATATAGAGGATTGTGTATGAGCAGTCATACATAACAAGAATATTCTTGTATCGAGAGGTTTCCTTGGTAACAGATGGTTCAAACCATTACTTTTGAAAACAAAAGCAAAAACCAACTGCACATATACCCATCAGTAAGCCAAAACAAACTTAAGAGGCACGGCTTACCGTATCTTCACATTTTATTCAGATGACACCACTGTTAAAACATGCAGCAAACCTTAGAGTGCGGCGGCGACCACTCGATTAATTATAAAAAATAATAATATATTTTTTCACCATCTCGGTGTAAACATGATTTTGACCAGGCCAGCCGAGCAGAACAGCCCAAGCGCGTGATGACGCACAGGATCAGCTGACGTTTCGGCTTACGCCTTCCTCAGAGCTGTGAGCCTGGTCAAAATCATGTTTACACTGAGATGGTGAAAAAATATATTATTATTTTTTATAATTAATCGAGTGGTCGCCGCCGCACTCTAAGGTTTGCTGCATGTTTTAACAGTGGTGTCATCTGAATAAAATGTGAAGATACGGTAAGCCGTGCCTCTTAAGTTTGTTTTGGCTTACTGATGGGTATATGTGCAGTTGTTTTTGCTTTTGTTTTCAAAAGTAATGGTTTGAACTGTCTGACTCTGATACCTTCTTGCACCAGATCAGAAATTATTTACCGTGAGTGAATTGAGCTCCTCAGTTTTGGTTTGTTCTACTTGGTAACAGATGACCTCGAAAGCACAGCTCAAGGGGTACTCTGTTACCAAGGGAACCTCAAGATACAAGAATTTCCTTGTTTGTGTATGACTGCTCATACACAATCTTTTATAGAATATGGGCAGTCACAGCATAGAAAATCACACAAAACCAGCTGGAGAAGACAACAGAGAATAGAAATGTCAACATTTTCTTTTTAAGTTCGCTTGCGCGCATGCACAAGGAACGTCTTGGGAGAATGGGACACTTTGGAGGTGTGGCCCTCCTGTGCAATCTCCTGCTCCATTGAGCAGGCGTGGTGGTCCTGCACCAATCGGATGCGGTGCTGTGTATGACAGCAGTGGTCTTCTCTTCAAAGAAAACCACCTCTGTGTGCTTGCACCGCGTCACCCCAGTATCCTTCTGCCACGCTGGGGCCCACCCAGCGTGGCAAGCGTCCGCATCGTCTCGCCGGGAGGTGCCCAATCCTTCGTCAGCTCCACGCCCCCCAGCCATCCTTCTGCCACGCTGGGAGCCCACCCCAACGTGGCAAATGTCCCGCGTCCTCTTTTTTTTTTAAAAAAACCTGTAAATTAAAAACAGTCCCACAGCGCTTCTCCTTGGCCCCCCTCCCACAACCCGCACCCACCCACTGCGCACCCTGCCTCCCCACACCCCCTCACTCTATACTTACCTCCGGAGCTCGGCTCATCGCTGGACCGGGAACACGTCTGCACTCTTCAAAGGCAACCGCGAACTGAGGAAATGCCGGTAAGCTGTATAATGGGCTAGATGGGAATTTTTCAACTTTGTTGCATATCTCAGGCATTTTTTTGGAATTTTTGCACCAAATTTTCAACATAGGGTTTTTGGGACCCCTTCTCATGAATTCTGTCACTGTCATGGCGTTATTTGGGCCCGAAGGGTGATTTTGCAGTCACTGTGTGAAATCACCTTTCGGGCCTGATTAACAAAACAACAGTGCCAGCATTCATAAGGTGGCTCTCAAAAGTCTATTTTGAAAATTTGGTGAAAATTCCTAAAACTGACTGTTTCTATGAAGCGGTGTTGTGCAGTTCCTCACGACGCTCATAAGTTTGCGAATTTTCAATATTTCACTCCAGATTTTCAACATTGCCATTTTACCACACCTCCTTATGAGCAGTACAGCTGTCATTTTTTCACATCCTGCCCAAAATATGTTTCCGCCTATGAGCGCATAATGGCGCAGTCGGTGTGCTTAAAATCAATGTATGGGACATATTAAAAAATCACAGTGACACTGTTCATGAGCAGAGGTCTTAAAATAGCTATGTTGAAAATTTGGTGAAAAATTCTAAAATGACTGTTTTACGAGCGTGCGTTGTGCAGTTCCTACGCACGCCGGAAGTTCGCGAATTTTCAATATTTGCACTCCAATGACTTCCAAACACCTAAACAGCACATAGAAGCAAGCAACATTCGGCATTGACAAATGCTTGTACTTCTTTGTCACTGATTTTTTTAAGCCATGTCCAAGTGCCAAATACCACTGCAAATACCTGCAAGCGAACGTTCGGCATTGACAAATGCTTGTTTTTTTAACTGGCAGTGTGCTGCAGATGTTTCTGCAAGTTCAAGTTAAAAAAAAAACGCAACTTCCAGTTTAACTGGATTGAGGAAAGCAACTATGTGGCAGCATTCCAAGTTGTACTGCTGCAGTAGTGACATAGCTAGTGCAGCATAACAGCTGTGATGACATAGCTACTGCAGCATAACAACTCCATTCTAGTTATGGATTTCTATCCATAACAACATTCTACCACACACTATACAGATCTTATAAGTTAAACTGGAGGATATAGGATCACCGTGACCAATAACAGCTAAACTAATCCAATTTGATGACAAGGATAAACTAACGACCTAGGTTTATCACAAAAAAAGTACCAACATAATGAGTACTATAGTTTAGATCTACATTGACTTGCCATCAGATGTGATAACAGAGCAGCACAAATTTGATTTTGTCTGAAATAAACTTTGATCACAGGGAACAAAGTCCTCAATGTTTGTTCCCTGCTAGGCTCAGAGTGGTAATTGAGGGGGAGGAAATGTTTTTTACAACTCCTTCAGAAGCTATTAAGGAGCTCAAGTCTAGACTCCCAGACATTTTCAGCACAGTCATAAAAAGAGAAAACTGTGTTGAGCATAAATAGGAATCAACATTAGAGTCTTTGAAATGCAGTTAACATCTTTACCTGCTAGACAACTAAATAACTAAATAACTAGCAGTAGTTTATGAAATAAATGAAGAATTTTCTGTTACTAGTTTTTTTAGAGTTGTTTGGGGTTAGTATGCCAGGGTAGTTAAAGATGAGCAGGGAAGGGGCATACATACCTTTCAACTGTCCCTCATTTTCAAGGATGTTCCTGATTTTGCCTAAAACAATCTCCTCTGTCATTCTTAAAACTAGTTTCTGTCACTAAAAAGTAGGGACTTGAAGCATAAAATGACAGAAAACATTAACGTTACAGTCCAGATTTCTATCAGAGAATGCTTTTTAAATTAGGCCACACATCATAGTAGGCTTTCAGAGCTGATACTGTCATTTTTATGATGTGTCCCTGATTTTGATAGTTTGTGCTCGATTTTTAAGCCCTGTCCCTGATTTGTAAGGCAGTAGGTCGAGATGCATCAGGGTGTAGTTAATACGAATACAAACAGTTAATTGAGCTGTAGTTTTTGTTTAAGTGAAGCATACTTTTTCATAATGGTGAGAAAAAGGTTGGCATGGGGTTCTTGCATTTGCAGGTTAGTGAGGCAGAGGTATTCAATGGATTCATAGGATTACTATGGGTCAAAAAGCATTATGCCATAACAGACTCGTCAACTGGTTAGTAAGAAAAACCTAAATGGTTATCTAGTGCTAACTTGAATGATTCCATGGGATGGAGGGTAACAAGAAGATAGTATATGTGGGGTTGAAGAGATAGATTGGTGGCATTTATTTACAGAAACAAGTTAGTGCTGTCAGACGTTCCATTCACTCACAGCTAATAAGTGATTTTTTTAGCCAAGCCTAACAGTAAACAACAAATGTGCATCACTTAATGTAAATAGCTTCAATTCACCCATTAAAAGATCAGGGATATTGGCATACACAAATAAATTTAAAGCAGACATAGTGGGACAACAGGAGGCCCATCTAGATCAAAAGGACAGTGGCGGAGCTGGGGGGGCTGGGGGGCGGTTACCCCTCCTGGCTGCCCCAGTGTGAGTAGTGGCACCCTGCCACCATCTTTATTCACTGTTTAGTGCCTATTGTGGAGCCCGTGCTTGACTGAATGGCTCCCTCTTGCTCCCAACTGCTCCCAAACCTGGCTCCGCCACTGCAAAAGGAGTGTCACAAATTTAAGAGAAATCGAATTTTGACATCATATTGTTCTGCAGGAACAAAGAAACATTCTGGTTACCTCAGATTAAGGCAAAATGGCCCAGATACTTTTACATTACATTAAAGATATGTATCAGTCTCCCTGGGTAACAGATGGGGCAAAATGGAAGACTTTTTTTATCTGCTGTTAATAATCAGACTTGAATACAGACAATGCTACATTTTTCTTACAAGAGGTAATCTGTGTAATTGAGTCGGTGCCTAAAAATAAGAATCCTGGAATGGAACGTTTTTCAAACAAATTCCTTCAGGTATTTAAAGAGGATCAAAGCCTATGTATGGAGAGAATAGTTCCAGAATTGATGGATGTAGTGGGGAGCATCTCATATTTGAAGAACAAAGCTAAAGTATTAATTTTAAAAGATGAGCAACCACAGTATAATACAGAATGTTATAGGCCCCTAGCACTACTAAACATGGACTACAAAATACTGGCCAAACTTGTGGCTAGTCAAATTCTTCTAGTTCTCACCCTCTCCATAATGACCCGAAGGGATTTATCGCCAGAAGAACAATATCAAATACAACATGCAAAATTCAAGCATTATTTGAGTATGTAGAAACTCTTCCAGATAAATATTTCTGTTAGCAGCAAGTACAAGTAAAGTCTCTGATCTTGTAACTAGAGTATATGTGGATACAGTTTTGGCTTTATGGGTATTTCTGAGTCTCCCTTAAAGATAGTCCAATAACCATATAATAAAGTGATGGTTAGATTTACATTGAATGCCAAACTTACGGAACAAATTTCCATGACTAATGGAGTTTAGAAGGGCTGTCCCCTCTCTCAACTATTTTTGTTTTTGCATTATAGTTCAGCATGAGGAAGTTTAATTAAGTGTCCATGCAGATGGTACTCTCATTTTGTTCAAGAATCTAGGCTCTATCTTTCTTGCACTTCTCCAGATAATTGTCAATTTCTCTCAATTCACTGGTTATAAACTACATTTGCAATTATTAGTACTCATGCAAATTTCCCAGGGGAGGCAGAGATAAGGATATGCTAATATTAATACTTTTAAAAGGATGACTAAATAAAATATTTAGGGTGGTACTTGGAAATAAAGTCAAGGAGACTATGGGACTGAACTATGGAACTGCTAAAGAAAAAGTAACAAATGAATCGGACAACTGGCAAAATCTATCCAATTGACCCTCCTTTCTGCCCTCCACTTTACCCACACTACTTCTTGTCCCAACCCCATTCATCCTTGCTCCACCTAACTCATCACCTGTCATCACCCACCCTTTAATTTTCAGGCCTTTGATCCCTCCCTATCTGCTTCCCCATATTTACTACCAATCAGACTCTCTCCCCCTCTTAGACCACACCCTAATACAACTGATTCTGCCATCCCCTTTCCCTATTACTTCCCTCCCCCTTGCTCTCCCCTGCTCTCCCTACACACCCCCTACCCCACCCTTCCTTAGACCATACCCATTCTCCTACATTACCTGCCTATACGCCCCTTAACTCACTCTCCTGTCTTGGGGCCCAGGCTCCTTAGGGACCCTGCCTGTACCTCTCCTCTCAGCTGGCAAAGGGAAACTCTGCTCTCCCATTTCCCTGCCCTGATTCCTATCACTCTTTCCCCAGTCCACTCTTTTTAAGCACTAGCACTGGTCTATGATTTAGGCAGTATAATCTTCAGCCTTCTAAGCTGGCCTACCCATGCACTTTCTTGCATCTTAACTTATCCCTGACCGTTTTCCCTGATACGTATGCATTTAATTTTTGACTATTCTAAGTGTTGACTTAATGTACCTAACCTTGATTACTGGTGTCCTTCCCCATCAACTGAATGTGTCTTGTATGTATTGCATCCAATGTGATGTGGAACCTTTGCAAATGAGCTAATAGCTCAAAGGTTGTAATCCGAGACTTGAATAAATAAAAAAATTTATTAAAAAATTTCTCTGGAGAAGAGTTGAGGTGATCACAGTGATGGTCTTACCACATCTGAGGCCAGAGTCACAAAATTTTGTCCCGGTGTAAACCTGGTTTAGTGCAAAGCCGGGTTCTGTGCTGAGTTTGTGTTCACAAAAGCCCGGTTTGCACCTTCAAAATGGGTTTGCACCGGGGCAAAGTGTGGAGAGGGCCGCAAAGCAAATAAGGGGATGGGGATGTGAATATTGGCACTGCCTGATTCACAAAGCATTTGCACCATGCAAGGGCCTCTGGAGTGGTCAGTTTCCAAAGGAGGTATACTGTGAATCAACAAGATGGGGGGGGGTGCATGAAAAAAGGTGAGTCAAACCTGATGCAAATAGTTCAAAAAAGATCAGCACTCCAAAGATTCAGAGGTCCACTCACTGGCTGGATTTTTTCAAAATTTATTTAAGTGACAACATGATAACACACCAGTGCAGTGAAAATGCTCACTGGCCACAAAGTACCCCAGTGCTTTGTGTCTTCACTGCAGGCACCCCCTGATGAAGGGTTAGTGAAGGCCCGAAGTGCCAGGGTACTTTATGGCCAGTGAGCATTTTCACTGCACTGGCATGTTATTATGTTGTCACTTCATTAAATTTTGAAAAAATCCAGTCAGTTAGGGGATCTCTGAATCTGTGGAGTGCTGATCTTTTTTGGACTTTTTGCCTTGGAGTTGTCCCCTTGCATGGAGCAAATACCACCAATTAAGACCTAGCAGTATCTTGTGCAGCTCTAGTGGCTGGTGGAGGTCTGAGCCCCCCCATGACTGCCAATCTCTGTCCCAAGAAATAAACAGTCAATGGTAGCTAGTGGTCCCCCATTGCCAATTGCCGGCCCCATGATAAATAAAACAACATCCCCTGGTGATATCGTGGTCCCTCCCTGTCCCTGATCACCATCCAATAGAGAAATACAAATATGTCCCTAGTAGTATAGTGGTCCCTGCCCTTACCTGATCACCAATGGATGTCCCATTGATCATACAAAATATGTCCCACTGATCTAGTGGTCCCTCCCCACCCGATCCCTCTCCTCACATCTAAATCACTATTCCATGGTGTCCAGTGGTCCCCTCCCTCCGATCATTGGCCCGGTATCAAAAGAAAGACTGTCCCTGATGTCCAGTGTCCCCCCAAAGCCATGCCCAACATGGAAATGTAAATGCTATGGTGGCTAGCAGTCCCTCCCCCCACCCGATAGAAATGAAAAACTTCCCTGGTGGATAGCGGTCCTTCCCCTGCCCGACCCCTCACCTGATAGACAAATAAATATTCCCTGGTGACCAGCTGTCCCTCCCTCCACCCAATCCCTCACCCGATAGAAAAATAAATATTCCTTGGTGCCTAGCGGTCCTTCACCCCCAATCACAGGCCCAATCCATAGATATATTTTCCCTGGTGTGCCCTCCCCCCACCTGATCACTCGCCCCGTATACTTACAGGTAGTCCCTGGTGTCCAGTGTAACCCCCCCCCATCTTGATTCCCTGTATAGGTAAGAGAATCATATCCCTTATGGTCTAGGGAACCCTCCTCCTCCCTATCCCTGAGCCCCAGTAAGTTAAAAACATTACTTCCTGATGGTCTAGTGCACTCCCAATCCCCACCAGAGCAGGTAGTGTCCCACCACCCTGCTCTGCCCCATCCCGAACCAAGCCAGTGACCAGCACAGCCTTCCTCTCACCACCACGTCTGGCTGCTGATTGAGCTCTCAGGGAACACGTACTTAGTTTATATAGTATGCACTCACTGAATGACAACTCACCCTGAGCTGTCAATCAGCGTCAGTGAGCACGTACTGTATACAGGTGCCATATTGAGCACCCAGAAGATATTACATCTGCATCTATGACGGAATTGGTGAGTTTATTTCTACCATTGCTGCACATTTAAGATAACTCCAATCCATCATGTTGATTTTGCAAATTTGTTTGTTTTATGTTCCATTCTATTCCTTTCTCCAGCCTTGGCATTGATTTATTATAGGGGGAAGGTGTATATGTCACAAGAAAATATTTTTGTTATTCTTCACAGTTGTATTATTTCAAGTATATTCAGTTATGAAATGAATTTCCTATGGTTTTTCTATAAAGAAATGTAATAAAATATGATTATAAAATTAAAACAAAAATAAAAAAAGCATGAGTTAGAGTAGCAATCTGGCTGAGAAGCATGGATGTGGGTCCATCCATTATTATACATGGTATAGTCACTGTCACATAACTGGAGGGCCAGACAAGATGTGCCACAAGTCCCTTCTATCTCCACAATGTCACTGATCTGATTTGCTTTATATTACATTCCTTCATTGTATTGTGTGCTTCTTCTGAGAAAAAAAAGTCTCCATTTCTCAATCAGGTCATTAAATATGTTCTTCCCTCTAAAAGACTCCATAGTGTAACCAAGCTTTCTCCCTTGCTAGTAGAGACCAGTTAGTGAAGGGTTAAAGACTGAAAAGAGGCCCCGAGTCCAGGAAGATTCCAGGCTCTCTTTTCTCTTCAGCTTTAGTACACTGTTGTATTGTGCACATGGCTATAGATGTAAAGCCTATGCAAATGCTGGGGCACTTGTTCTTAGAAGTGTAGGGAACTAGTTCTGTGTAAACAGGTTGCTCTAGATGGAGGCCAATAAGGAGATATCCCCCAGAGTGAAGTGTCCCACACAAAAATAGGATCAAGGGCACTAGTTATGCAACAGGATCCCACAGCATGGGATCCTTACTGTTATAGGTGTCCCTGTGTGAATGGCATGTGACTGAGTTTTGAGCCCCTGTTTATGTAAAGCGATACATTTATGTTAATGCTTGTTTCTACTGCTTTCAAACAATTGCTTTTACAGTATGTATGTGTAAATAGTTTCTGCCTCATGTCCCTTTTAAACTTCCCCCTCAGCTTCATTTCATGTCAGCGTGTTCTGGTGCTCCTCCTCCTCTGAAAGAAACTCACCTCCTGTACTTTATTCACCCCTGTGAGGTACTTATAAGTCTCTGTCATGTCCTCTCTTACTGTCCTCTCCTCCAGGGAGTAT
This sequence comes from Neoceratodus forsteri, assembly GCA_016271365.2. Taxonomy (NCBI): domain Eukaryota; kingdom Metazoa; phylum Chordata; order Ceratodontiformes; family Ceratodontidae; genus Neoceratodus; species Neoceratodus forsteri. The sequence goes on from CM057453.1 coordinate 1,274,657,711, forward strand.
ATGTTGAGCTCCAATAGCCTCTCCTCCTGTGGCTTCTCATGCAACTCCTAGACCATTTCGGTGGCCCATCTCTGGAGTGCTTCCTCCCTGTCAATGTCCTTCTAGAGATGCAGCCTCCACAACTGGACACAGTACTCCAAGTTGTGTTTCACTAGTGAGTGATACAGTGACACCACCACCTCCCTTCTCCTGCTAGAAATCCCCCTCCCTATGCACTCCAGGAAACTTCTAGCCTTGCCTATTGCCTTGTCGCCTTGCCCTGCCTCCTTGAGATCATCAGATCTGATTACCCTAAGGTCTGTCTCTTGTTCGGTAACCGTAAGTACCTCACCCATCTTATGCTCAGCCCCTGGGTTTCCCCACTCCAGATGAATGTCTTTGCACTATTTGGCATTGAAACTCAGCTGCCACACCCTAGACCACTCCTCTAGTTTGCCCAGGTCACTTGGCATTGTCTCCACCCCCTCCTGGGTGTCCACCTTGTTGCAGATTTTTTGTGACTTCTACAAAGAGACACACTTTCCTCTCCAGCTTCTTGGGAATGTCACTTATGAAGATGTTGAACAGGACAGGGCCAAGTACCAATCTCTGCAGCTTTCACTGGTCACACTCCCATCCCTGGAATGACTGCCATTTACCACCACTTTCTGCCTACTATCCTTCAACCAGTTTGATACCTGCCACCTTCTCCCTAACCCCCAAGTTGTTAAAGTTTCTTTATTGGCCCCCTGTGCTATTGTGAATGGCCACTTTGACTTGATGCCACTGACTGACACAGGCGCAGTACTACGTGCTGGCATGGTTGCCCAAAGGTAGTGCTTGCCCTGCCCGGGAAGATGCCACTACACATTGGTATGGGGCACCAAGGCTCCAAATGTCCTAAATTCTGAATGAGGCACAATAACATTAGAAAACCTTTATAGCACAGGGAGGTAATCTGTGAGTCTATATATGGCACAGTTACATCACACAAAGACAGAGAGAAGTGGCAGGCAAGCGAATTGCCCTTCATTTGCTGTGTAACATCAAGGGACAACATAATAAAATGCATCCAGCTTGATCCCAGCTCCAATTTGGAACAAAGTTTTATGTGTTGCCTCCAGTTAACTGTGCTCCATGTGTACATAGATGCCCTTGGCTCCACTGCCTCAGACCCAAGGTGGCAAAAAGGTAATGGTGCAGGTACTGGTCTTCATGGCGGAAGGCAGGTACTCCTCTAACAAGAGATGCCACCTAATACCCCTAGACACAGGGGGTGCCTGACCCTTACATTAGATTGTTTTCTTTTCAATGAACAGAGAAGAGAAGATGATACAGCATGTGGAAAGTAAGAAATGCAATGAGTGGCAGGGTGCAAGACCTGGACCTTCATCACATGGCACCAGTGTATATACAAATGGGTTGTGTGGTATACTGTACATGGTAACCAAGTATGTAAATTTCAATCAACTGTGAAGTCTTTAGAAATGTTAAGGTGAGACACCCCTAGAGGCTAAGTTTGAGTCTCAGCCAAGAGGAGTGCAACTGACTAGCTATTGATTAAGAGAAATAAAATTCAGAGCAAGAGCAAAGAGAGACCAGCAGCTCCTCCCCCCTCCCTTCCCCAGAGGGATGCTTTTGACTAGTGTGAACAAGAAAGATGAAACAGAGAAAGAAAGAAAAGCTCTAGAGAATTTAAAAGATAACAGGGTTGAGAATAGAGACTGAGAGAGAAAAGAAAAAAGAGAGAGCAAGGGAAAAAGTGTTATAGATACATAGACTTAACCTAACAGAGTGGAAGGGTTGGAGGACAAACAGAAATAACAGAGATGTGAGGAGAACTGAGAGTTCTGAAGTCCAACGATCTCATGAAAGAAAAGTGACCTTCAGGTATAGAGGTCGTAGACTACTATCAAGGGAGTTACCCAGGGATCATGAGGACCCCCTCCTGGTTTCATGGTGGTGGAGGAAGGCATGCAAGGCCATAAGACAGAGCTATGGGGAGGTCAAGCAAAAATTCTCCAGGAGCAATTGTTGAGATCACCTCATTGTTTGATGTTATACATGTGTGCTGAGCATGGCTTGTCAGATATGTGTCTGTACCCCAGGAGACTAAAGAAATGTCACCACATAGTGAGCTGGAACTGAGCATGAGCTGCAAAGTGACAGAGATTTGTGCCAACACTGGTGTTTGGCTATTATGATGTTTTACTCATTTTGTTAATACACATCTACTATTTTGTTGATTCCAAGTAGTGTGCTCCAATTTATTGACTGGAACTGTTTTGTTTGTTGGACTACAGGGGTAAATTGGTCACATATTTTGCCTTGTATTGAACTAGGGTGTATAAAAGCCTGGGGAGCATTATCCCATTAACAAAGTCCTCCTAGTGGAAGGTAACATCAGCCATATATAGCACCAGCAGAGGGTGGCTGTAAGACTATAGCATCATGCCCCCTCTCTGTGTGCTGCCCCAAAAATGTTGTTATGGTTGAAGGAGACAGGTTGCCCCAGACAGAAGCCCCTAAGGAGGTATCCTCTGAAGTGACGTGTCCCTTACAAAAGTAGGATCAAGGGCAATGGTTATGTAGAGGGATCCTACAGCATGGGACCCTATTGTTGTATGTGCTCAGTATGTATTGTATGTAATTTAGACTTGAGCCCTCTATGTGGAGCAAAAATCCAAGTTCATGCTTGTCTCTACTGCCCCCATGTGGACAAATGCTTTCTTGTGTGTGTAAACAGTGTCTGCCTCTAACAGCAGCTTAAAGGGACACTATCAACCCTTTCTGCATCATATTATTTTGCGTTGAAAACCCACATTTTATGATTGACTGCCTTCTCTAAAACTCAATGATGATGCTGGTTGTTTTATCTGCTGCCTTTCTTTGTCTAACTGAAATGCTTTCTAGTGTAATTACACATAGCCTTGTTTTGTTTCAAATCCTTGATCAACACTTACTGCACACTTCTTCAACATTAGAAACAACCCAAACAGTGCAGCCACCCATGATGCAATAGTCTCATCTCCTCCCACTGCACTCTGAGTTTCTAAACTGCATTGAGGGTGCTTCCAAGTCTAAGAAAGATGCAGTGGGACTTGATCAAGGAATGCAAAAAACATATTTTTTTGTGGTAACACCAGTATGGTGTGCAGTCTGTTTTCACTTTTAAAAAGGAAAAAATAATCAAAATCAAACTACAGCCTCCATCAGCAGTCTCTATAGAATGTGACAAATCATAACATGTATTTTTATGTTGGCTTGTGCGCATGTGCAAGAAACATCTTGCAACAGTGTGGGTCTTGGGGGCGCGGCTGCCCTTGGGTGAATGCAGGGTATGCATCAGTAGGTGCGTCTCTCATACTCCAATCAGCCTGCATGCCACCACCACACCATGAATTCATAATGGGGTGAGCACATCAAAGCAAAGGTCCACTGCAATCATCATACGCAGCGGTGCTTTGCCGGCCGTGGTTTCGCCGCCATTGGCGATCATGGTCGGCAAGCGGGCGGCTGGCTCACGGTTTTCCAACATCGGGGTGCCCAACTCTCTGCCGGCAACCCCCGTGTTTGTGTGCTGATGGGGAGCCACTCCCGTCGGCATCCCCCCCTCGCCAAATGTGGAATGCCGAGGTGCCCAATCCTCGGCTCACTCTCCCCCTTTCTTTGTTTGCTGGCGAGATTCTTCACTCCTTGCATTACCCCCGTGTTGTGTGCCGGCGGATGCCCAATCCCCGTCGGCTACTGTTACCAAATAAACCCCTACTTAGGTGGCATGCTGGGAGCCCACCCCAGCATGCCAAATGCCCTGTAATAAAACTGTCTCGCTGACGGTTTCATTTCTTTTTTCTACACCTGGAAAACGAAAACCGTCCCTCGTAGATTCATATGCCCCTCCCCCACCCGCACCCACCCACTGCGCATCCTGCCTCCCTCACCCCTCACCCCATACTTACCTTCGGACTCTGGCAGCGACGATCTTCCGTGGACCGGGAACACGTCTGCACTCTTCAAAGCCGACCGCGAACTGAGGAAATGCCGGTAAGCTGTATAATGCAATGAATAGGGTTTTTTCAACTTTGTTGCATATCTCAGGCATTTCTTGGAATTTTGGCACCAAATTTTCAACATGGGGTTTTTGGGGCCCCTCCTCATGAATTCTGTCACTGTCATGACGTTAATCGGCCTCGGAAGGTGATTTCGCAGTCACTGCGTAAAATCACCTTTCGGGACCCATTAACGAAATGACAGTGCCAGTGTTCATGAGGTGGCCTCTCAAAAAGCCTACGTTCCAAATTGGTGGAAAAAATCCAGAAATTGCCTGTTTCTGGCGTGCATTGCGCAGTTGCTACGCAGGCTCGTAACTTCGCGCATTCGCAATGTTTTAATGCCGTATTTTCAGCATTGGCATTTTTCTGCACCTCCTTGTGAACAGTGCAGCTGTCATTTCCCACATCCTGCCCAAAATGTGTTTCCGCACTTCCGGCGCACAATTGCGCAGTCGCTGTGGGAAATCAGTGTTTGGGCCAGATTATGAAAATGACAGTGACACAGTTCATGAGCAGAGCTCCTAGAATGCCTATGTTGAAAATTTGGAGCTGGAATTTTACTCCATAAAATGACTGTGTTACGAGCGTGCGTTGGCAGATTGCATGCATGCTCGTACCATCGTGCATTTGTGATATTTTCACTCTGGATTTTCACCATTGCCATTTTTACACACCTCTTGATGAACAGTACAGCCGTCACTTCACATATCCTGCTCAAAATGTGTTTCTGCACTTCCGGAGCAGAATAACGTGGTCGCTGTGCGAAATCACTTCTTGGAACACTTTGAGGAAATGACAGTGACACTGTACATGAGCAGAGGTGCTAAAATGCCTATGTTGAAAATTTGGTGCCGAACGCCCACAAACTGCCAGTGCTGCAAGCGTGAATTGCATATTTGCCACGTACCCTTGCAACTCCGCAACTTTCATATATTTGTATGCCACATTTTCAGCACTGCCATTTAATTACACCTCCTTATGAACTGTGCAGCTGTCATTTTTCACATCCTGCCCAGCATGTTTTCCTGCACTGCACTACCAAACACTCACAGGGACACCCTAATGCCTCTCACTCTCTGTAGGGTGGGGGTGGGTTGGCATCAGTTCAATACTTGACTGCCACTCCTATGCTGCATCTCTCTAACTCCTGTACTGCCAATGGCAGCAAGACAACATTCGGCATTGACAAACGCTTGTTTAAACTAGAGGCACTTTGAGGCCTAAGAGGGTTGACAGTGTCCCTTTAATAGAAAAGTCCCCTCAGCTTATCTTCTGTATACCTGTGTTGACTGTAGGCACGAACAATGACTCTCTCTCTTGCATCACCCTAAATAAAGTTGCTTTACTCTGTTTTGCCCTAGTGTAAAAATCTGTTTGTCTCCATTCCAAATGTCATGATCCCACTTGTGCAAGGCATCGTGGGAGCTGATGCATACATGCACAAGCCAGCAGATGTTATACTCTCATTCAGTTCTGTTACATGTCTTGCAAAGTCCCTGTATTCTCTAAAAGCATTTTTTTTCTAACTCTGATACACTTTAAACTACAAAAAACAGCAGGGCACTTATATGCCTTGAAAAGCTTCATGGGCAGCGTAACACAAGAACAAAGGAACTGCAGAGGATAGCAACAGCACTTATTGATACAGTGTAACTACTGCAGGCTTTAACACCAAAACATAAAATTCCAGGATGCCTTACATGAGTCAGGTTATGACCTCTGCAATGGAGTCAAACAGCTTTTGACACCAGTCTTAAGTACCTTCATTTACATTTAAATCCTGATGAAATTAGGAGTGTGCAATGGAGGCAATCACTGTGCACGCCTACAAACTACACAGAGAAACAAAATGAAGGACTGAGGGGACTTTCCCTTTAAGGGACCCCCATTTGCCCCCAGTGCCCTGACACTTATAAGAACCTTGGCCAGTTCCTTACTTTGTGAGTTGGGGCCTGTATGTACCCAGCATATGGGGGGCCAGCTTCAATGGTATGGTGGGCAAATAATCCTGAACAGAAGAACAGAAGTTAAATCACATTTGCCTAAGAGAGAATTTATATCATGCACAACAATCTTAAAAATCCTACTTTCTTTTTAACTTACTTCCACAAAACTGACTTCCTCTATGGATCATTACACAGTGGTTCATTTGCGTTTTGCAGTCTGATAGACCAATTAGGTTCAGACTGCTAGATAGACAGACAGATAGACAGACAGACAGACAGACAGACAGCCTGACAGCAGGGTGGTCAAATGGATGGATGACAAATGTATATATTTTATTAAACAGGTGACTTTCCTCTGCTCAAAGCACCTTACAGTAAATTTAACAAACTTTTAAACAAACATATATTCAATAAATAACATAAACATCTATGAGTCATGTAACAACCACTTAAAGTGCAAGGCTCAATAGTTGCAATACTGGGAATTATTCAATACTGGTAACACAGATTCCAGTTTATAATTATTCAGATTTTGTACTTCAGTCAGAATGTTCCTTCCCAAATAGATATTGGTGGGGATTCCAGATGCCTCCTGGGAGACTGTTCCTCATTCTTGGGGCTGCCAAAAAAAGCTCTGTCCCTTGCAGACTTCAGTCTAGATCTAGACAGAGGGATGGCTAGAAACTGTTGTCTAGTGAAAAGCAATACTTTGACATCCGTTCAGGTGATCAGTAGGTCACAGAGGTATTGGAGAGTGGACCAATCTGTGGAGGGCCTTAAAAGTTAATAGTTAAACCTTAAACACAATCTGCCAACTTACAGGCAACCTGTCTACAAAGCAGAGCAGGGACTGTATGTTCTGACCTCTGAAGGGAGGTCAAGAAATGACCAGCTGTAAGTGGTGGATCAGATTTTCAGGCAAGCCCTGGTAGAGCCTGTTACAGTAATCAAGTCTGGAAGTGATGAAAGCATAAACTAGTGTTGCCCGATTGTACCATGGTCAAGGTAGGAACACAAGGTAGCAATGTTTTTAAGATGATAAAAACTGCTCTGCATGACTGTTGCCACATGGGAGTCCAGTGACAGCTCATCATCCAGAGCAACTCCCAGGTTGTGTACAAGCTGCCTAGAGGCTGGGAAGGTTGAGTGCAACCTGCCTGCCCTCTAGCCTAACCCCACCGATTGAAAAGGGCTACCTGCTGGATGCTATCCTTCACAGATGACCTAAAGTGAGCAGACCCAACTAGAAGCAGCTCTATTTCGTCAGGGGTCAGCTTCAGCCTACTGAAGGCCATCCACCATCTCATCTTTGCAAGACCATTTTCTAGCACCACATTCATTTCTCCCCCACTGGGTGCAAGCGAGAGATACAGCTCTGCACGGTCAGCATAACCGTGAAAACTCAAAGAGCTCTTTCAGATCATCACCCCAACAGTAAGGAAAAGGCTAATTCCCTGTGGAACACCAGAGTAAATGTCACAAAGGGAAGATCAGAAATTCCCTAAAACCACTGTCAGTGCTCCAAGATTCTGAAACCTGTGGTTATTTCCCAACACAAACCTAAAGCTCGGAATCTAAAATTAAGCTAACATTCTCCTCAGTCGTTACTTTTTATGTTGGTGCACTTGCACAGCCAACATCTTGGGACAGTGCAGCTTTAGAGGCGCGGTCACTGTTGGGCGAATGTAGGGCATACATCAGTAAGTGCGTCCCTCATTCCCCAATCAGCCTGCATGCCGGCACCACACCATGCATACATAATATGGTGAGCACATCTAAGAAAAGGTCCACTGCAATCCGAGCAAAGCTCGTCAGATGCAGCGGGCCTTTTCTTGCCATGTTCACCGCCATTATGCACATGACGGTACACCGGCCTCCGAAATGCTGACATTGGGGGTGCCCAATCCCCCTGTCGGTTACCCCTGCCCTGCCCACTGTACTCCCGACGGGGAAACCCACTCTGTCAGCATAAATAACCCCTCATTTGTTATATGCCGAGGGGTGGCCACCCCTCGCTCTAACCCCTTTACTTGTGTGCCAAATGAGAAGCCCACTCCCCGTCAGCATAAAGAACCACCCTCCCCATTGTGAAATGCTGAAGGGGTACCCAATCCCCTCGGCCGGTGCCCCCGCTTCTCAGGTGCCCATGGGGGTGCCCAATCTCGCTGGCATAAATCCAACCCCCCCCTGTGTGCCGATGAGGGTGCCCAATCCCCGCCGGCTGCAGACCCCCCAAAACAGGTGGCACACTGGGAGCCCACTCCAGCATGCCAATCCCCATGGAATACAAAAAACTGTCCCACAATGTTTTTTTTTACCTGTAAACAGAAAACGGTCCCTCATAGTCTCCCTACCCACCACCCGGACCCACCCACTGCGCACCCTGCCTCTCCACACCCCCTCACCCCATACTTACCTCTGGAGCTCGGCGCGATGATCTTCGTGGACCGGAACATGTCTGTACTCTTCAAAGCCAACCACGAACTGAGGAAATGCCGTAAGCTGTATAATGGGATAGATAGGGTTTTCAACTTTGGTGCATATCTCGGGCATTTTTGGTCTTTTGCACAAATTTTCAACATGGGTTTTTGGGGCCCCTCCTCATGAATTCTGTCATTGTTATGACGTTAATCCGTCCCGAATGGTGATTTTGTAGTCACTGCGCGGAATCACCTTTCGGGACTGATTAAGCAAGGACAGTGGCAGTGTTCATAAGACGGGCTCTCAAAAAGCCTATGTTGCAAATTTGGTGAAAAAAATCCAAAAAATGGCTGTTTTACGAGCGTGCGTTGCGCAGTTGCTACTCATACTCATAACTTCACGAATTCACAATATTTTCACACCACATTTTCAACATTCTCATTTTCCTTTACCTCCTTGTGAACAGTATAGCTGTCATTTGTCACATCCTGGCCAAAATGTGTTTCTGCATTTCCAGCGCACAATAGCGCAGTCACTGTGGGAAACCAGTGTTCGGGGCAGATTACAAAAAATGTGAGTGATACTGTTCATGAGCAGAGGTCCTAAAATACCTATGTTGAAAATTTGGTGACAATACTCCATAAAATGACTGTGTTACGAGCATGCATTGCGCAGTTTGCATGCACGCTCGTAAGTTCGCAAACTTATAATATTTTCACTCCAGATTTTCAACAGTGCCATTGTTCTGCACCTCCTAATGAACAGTACAGCTGTCATTTTTCCCATCCTGACCAAAATCTGTTTTCGCAGTTCCGGCACAGAATAGCACGGTCGCTGTGGAATGTCCATGTTTGAGACACATTATGAAAATGACAGTGATACTGTTCATTGGCAGATGTCCTAAAATGCCTATGTTGAAAATTTGGGGACTAAAGTCAATAAAATGAGTGTTTTACGAGCATGTGTTGCGCAGTTTGCACGCACGCTCGTGACTTTGTGAATTTGTAATAGTTTCACTCAGCTGTTCATCACTGGCATTTTTTCATACCTCCTTATGAACAGTGCAGCTGGCTGAAATGTCATTTTCACCGTCCAGGCGCCAGGGTACACGGTCGCTGTGCGACATCAGTTTTCGGACAGTTCAGGAAATAGCGGTGATACTTATTTGTGAGCACCAGGTCCTAAAATGCCTCTGTTGAAAATTTGGTGCGAAGTCCTAAAATGACTGTGTGTTGCAAGCGTGCATTGTGCAGTTTCCATGCACCTTGTAACTTCAATCTGCAATATTTTCATGCCACATTTTTCCACTGGCATTTGTGCACACCTCATTATCAACAGTCCAGCTGATATTTTTCACAGCCTGCCCTAAATATCTTTCCGCAGCTGTGGCACACAATGGTGTGCTCGTTGTGCAAAATCACCTTTTGGGACACATTAACAAAATCACAGCGCTATGCGTCTCTAGCTTCACCACTCCCACTGCCAATGCCAGTGTGACAAAATTCGGCATTGACAAATGCTTGTTTATATAAAGGTATATTTTCATAGCTTTTGTATACTTCCTAAGTTTTTAAACTTGGTCCTTTTGTTTAGCTGAACTAAGGCAGCACTCCACTGTGTGTCAGTGTGGGGCATGACACTTGTAGTTTAAGACACTTGGTGTGCCACAACAACCAAGGCATGATAGTATTTAAAGGAAAACTACACCCTCATATATTGTAAATTATTATTCTTTTTTATTGCAAATTTTATCCTCCCAGCCACCTGCAAGCAACTCCTTCGGGAGTCTCCAAGGCATCCAGTCGAACTCTGTAAATTTTGTTTCCATGTCGACAGACAACTCTTTTTCTGCAGTTGTTAGGGCTATATGTGTTTGCTTTAGTTTGTTTTCACTGATCATGGTAGTCCCCTGTGACTACCCTGGGGGCTCCATTGTATGGTTATTGAAATATCACTGTTTATGAGAGTTGCATTAGCATATGAGAACATGATAACCATAGACCTGTCAGTCTGACCTCAGTGGTGGGGAAAATAATGGAAACACTGCTAAAGGACAGAATTGTGGTGCACCTTAAAGGCAGCAGAGCACTAGATCTGAGGCAGCATGGATTCACATCAGGAAAGTCATGTCAGAGAAATCTGATAGATTTCTTTGACTGGGTGACCAGGGAGACGGATCAGGGAGGAGCGGTGGATGTAGCCTACCTTGACTTCAGCAAGGCATTCAACACCGTCCTACATAGGAGGCTAGTGAACAAGTTGAGCAGTCTGGGACTGGGTCACAGGTGGTAAAATGGATTGGGAATTAGTTGAGGGACAGAACATGGAGGGTGGTGGTAAATAGAGCTAAATACAAGGTAGGGAGGGTGACAAGTTGGGTGCCACTGGGATCAGTCCTTGGGCCAGTACTATTTAATATCTTCATCAGTGACATTGCGGAGGAGTTGGAGGGGAAGGTATACCTCTTTGCAGATGACACCAAGATCTGTGTTAGGGTAGACAGCCTGGAAGGGGTGGAGAGGATGAGAAGCAATCTGGCAAAGCTGAAGGAATGGTCCAGAGTGTGGCAGCTGAGATTTAATGCAAAAAAGTGCAAAAATCATGCACTTGGGGAGTAGAAACCATGGGTAGGATTACATGATGGGGGTGTGTTTTTGGAGACCACACAACAGGAAAGGGATCTAGGGGTGATCATATCTAATGACCTAAAGGTGGCCAAGCAATGTGCCAAGGTGGTGGGGACAGCCCGTGGAATGCTGGGGTGCATAGGGAGAGGGATCACCAGCAGAATAAGGGAGGTGGTAATGCCACTGTACAGGTCATTGGTGAGGCCTCATTTGGAGTACTGCGTCCAGTTCTGGAGGTCGTATCTCCAAAAGGACATAGGTAAGATGGAGGCAGTTCAAAGAAGAGTGACAAAAATGGTGCAGGGCCTTCACCAGAGATCATACGAGGAAAGATTAGAGGAACTCAATATGTATACCATGGAGTAAAGGAGAGAGAGGGGTGACATGATTGAGACCTTCAAATACCTGAAGAGAATAAAAAAGGTATAGGAGAGCAGCATCTTTCAGATGAATAGAGGCTCTAGAACAAGAGGAGATAACCTGAGACTGGAAGGGGGTAGACTAAGGTGCAACATAAGAAAATACTTCTTCACAGAAAGGGTGGTGGAGGCATGGAACAGCCTCCCAGCAGAGGTGGTAGGAGTGAAGATGGTGGGGAAGTTCAGAACTGCACAGGATAGACATGGGAGAACCCTGGTGGGTCAAGGGAAGAGACAGGAACAGAGATCATGTAGGATCTGAATCCTTCAGCTAGGAAGGGAGAAAATGGGCAGAGTGGATGGGCCTTGAGGTCCTTATCTGCTGTCAGATTCGATGTTTCTAAGATGTCACATCACCCATTAATACCATGTATCTCTATGCTGAAAGAAATACCCTGCAAAAAGTCTCTAGAAACACATAAACTGCATGCAGTTCAAAGGGAGAAACCCTGCATTACAACTCAGTTTGCAAAGCTAACTAAAGGTAAATGTGGTTATTTCATCATACCTTCCTGCAGCTTATTTCTTTGAACTATAATTAAGCAGACAGGCATAGTGTGTTGTCAAAAGGGTGATTACACACCATGTTCTCATTTTATTTATTTATTTGATACATCGGAATTACAAACCTTTAAGTCAGAGACTCATTTCCAAAGGCTCCACGTCAAATCAACAGTGACAAGCATAGACATACTAACAACAATATAGAGATGAGGCATTTTGATACAATCAGTGCTGTTATACGATAACAGGTATACAGTTGAGTCCTAAACAAAGAGGTAGCTAAGGGTATCTTTGAATATGGAGAACAGTTGGGTTCTATACAGAGAGAGGTAGCTAAGAATGTAAGTAAAAACAGTACAATACAGTGGGTGTGAGACCTAGACAGCAGTTGACGCTGAGTTAAATAGATATGCTGAGTACAAAAGAGGATGAGCAGTCTTACAACAGACTTTGTCAGTGCAATCGGCCTAGCGAGCTGGGCCACAAACTAAGATAGTCAGGATTGTGGGCCGGTTGAGGCCGCCAAAGAACACACGTGGAGGGCCTATTGCAGGCAGGTGCAGTTGTGGGTGGCCAGGAGGTAGCACTTAAGCGTAATTTTGAACGGGCCAAGTTTTGTGTAGTTGATGACCGAAGAAGGCATGGAGTTGAACCAGGTGGGAGCCCTGACAAGAAAGGATCTCTGGACTAACGTTGTCTGTACTCTGGGAATAGCCAGCACAGCCATGGCAGAGCTGCGGGTGTTCACGGCTGGGGTGGTGGAGGTCAGGGAGGCAGATAGTCCTGGGGGATGGGGGTCAGGCCCAGAAGGGATTTTTTTTGGCCATGAGGCAGGCCTGATACTGGGCCCTCTCATCGAAGTTAAGGATCTGGGTGAGGGAGTACAGGGTGCATGTGTGTGTCATCCGGTCTGCACCAGTAAGTAGCCTGCAGGCTTTGTTAATCACCATTTTTATTTTACTGATGGCTGTGGCATCAGCTGCAGCATAGACCAGTAGCCCATAGTCAATCAGGGACATTACTGAGGAGATAATAGCTAGTTTTAGGGCTTCTAATGGCAGACAGTCCTTGTAGTGATAGAGTAGGTCAATGCGTGCATTGGTGGCAGACGTGAGGGTACTGGTGGTCGTATGGAAGGTGAATGCAGAGTCGAAGATAACCCCCAGATATTTATAGGATGAGACCTGCTCTAGGGTGTAGAGTGACCTAGACTAGACTTGTAGATGGCCATTTTTTAGCTTGCTTTTGTGATGTGCAAATAAAAGGGCCTTGTTTTTTTTAGGTTCATGACCAACCTGTGCTCACCAACCAGTGCTCAGTTTGACTGAAGGCATTCTGGACTGTGGTCTGCAGGTTGGTTGGGCTGTTGTGAGAGGTGCAGATGATGGCATCATCCTCATACAGGACAATTTTCTCAGTGCATGAGGCAGGGACTGCATTTATGAAGAGGCTAAAAAGCAGGGGCCCTAGGATGGAGCCCTGCGGAACTCCGGAGTGGATTGGGTGCATGCAGGAGACCACGTTATTTATCCGTTTACACTGCGACCTGGACGACAAGTAACTAGTGAGCCAATACAGGGGTCCTTGTGAGAATAATAATAATAATAATAATAATAAATGTTATTTCGCATAAGCGCCTTTCGGGCCATCAAGGCACTTTACAAAAAGATAAAAACAGTCATATAAAACGACAAACGTGATAATAAATAAGTGACATACAGATAAAATAAATAACAGGGGATCAGAGTTATATGAAGCCATCATAAGCGAGACTCCATAAAAGGGTTTTCAATGCCTGTTTAAACCTCTCCACAGTCGTGCACTCCTGAAGCTGACAGGGTAGAGAATGCCAAAGGGTTGGGGCCACATGCATAAATGCACAGGCCCCGGAAGATTTCAAAGACACCCTTGGAATCTCTAGCAACCCCTCATCAGCCGAGCGCAACTGTCGCACTGGATGGTAAGGCACAAGAAGCTCTTTCAAGTAGTTGGGGACCAGTCCGTGTAAAGCTTTATAAGTCAGTAAACCAACTTTAAAGGTGATCTGCCACCTAATCGGCAGCCAGTGCAGATCGCACAGCACGGGAGTAATATGGGATACTCGAGAAGCCCCGGTTGTCAATCGTGCTGCTGCGTTCTGCATGAGCTGCAGGCAGCGGATTTCAACCCCTGAAAGCCCTAAGTACAGGGAGTTGTAATAATCAAGGCGCGAAGTCACAAAGGCATGGACTAATGTGTGCAAGTCCCCGGATGGAACCAGGTGTTTAATCCTGGAGATATTCCTAAGATGATAAAAGGAGGACTTGACGACGGCCGACACCTGAAATCGTAAAGTCAGCCCATCGTCAAGCACCACCCCCAGGTTTCTCACCCGTTCAGAGGATAGGATCTGAGAGCCCCCAAGAAAAATTCCAGAGGGCTGATCAGCCCTAAACCCCTCTATCCGGTGACCCAGGTCCACTACCATCACCTCCGTCTTTCCTGCGTTCAACTTTAACCAGCTTGAGTTCATCCAGTCCTGGATTTCAGTGAGGCAGGTATTAAGTACCGAGACAGCTCTATCCTGGTCGGGTGCAAAAGACAGGTAGAGCTGGGTATCATCAGCATAGCAGTAAAACCTCAGCCCATAACATCTTACAATGTCTCTGAGAGGCAACATATACACTGCAAACAACATGGGGGACAACACTGAACCCTGAGGAACCCCACATGGCAGAGAGAATGGGACCAAGGAAAAAATCCCAGACACCACTCTCTGACTCCCGCCAGTGAGGAAAGATGTAAACCACCTAAGGACTGTACCTGACAGTCCGCAGATGGACCTCAGATGTCCAAGCAGTACCCCATGGTCTACAGTGTCAAAGGCCAAGGAGAGATCAAGGAGCACCAAGATAGAACGGTTCCTCCAATCCCTCGCCATAAGGAGATCATTGAGCACCCAAACCAGAGCTGTCTCAGTACTATGCCTCTTACGAAAACTGGACTGGAGAGGTCCATAGATGTTATGGATGGTCAAGTGGTCATCCAGCTGTTTGAGGAGGGAGTTTAGTAGGAGGGGGTGACTGACCGTGTCTAAGGCCTTGGACAGGTCTATGAACACAGCCCCTGCAATGTGCTCATTGTCAAGGACAGAGTGTATGTGATTTGAGAATTCTAGGAGGGACGCAATGGTGCTGTTCCCAGCACAGAACCCATGTTGTTCTTTGCAGAGCTGGTTATAAGATCCAAGGTAGTTTGTCAGCTGTTCAGCCACAATGTTTTCTAGAGCTTTGGACAGTGGGGGCAGAATGGAAATTGGCTGGTAGTTTCCAGGTGTTAGGGGGTTCCCTCCTTTGAGGGTGGGTGTAATGACCACATTCTTCCAAGCCATGGGGAACTGATCTAGGCAAAGGGAGCAGTTCAGGAGGCCGGTGAGCAGGGCAAGGAGCACATCCAGCGCCAGGCAGAGGAGTTTGATGTCAAGTGGGTCATTTAAGGGGCTGATTCCATTCAGGGCCTTATGCTAATGCAGCTGTCAGGGACAATGACATTTCAACAACCAGCAAATGGAGACCCGCAGGATAGTTATAGAGCCTAGTATGAAGTGTGAAAATAAACTAAAGCAATTGCATGCATCTCTGACAGCTAAACAAAAGGAGTTGTCAGTTGACATGGAAACAAATAACATGTACAAGATATGAGGGTGTAGTTTTCATTTAAACAATAAGGCGTGACATGGTGTGTGGTACTGTAGGCTAACGGCACATCTTGAGAGGTGAGGCACAAGGCAACAATGAGTGCCTCATACACCCAAAAAGTGCTATTATCGCATAATTCTGTACTAGAGTGCTTTATTGCAATTATAAAATGGTTCTTCTGGTTAAAAACTGAGTAATGAGGTTCAGAAAGTTAGGTGTTTCTAACTTGTGCTGTTGTGCTGGAATAATGTGTGGTCACTTGATCATAGCTAACAAATCACAGATCTTGGTTTCACTTTCCCAATTTTTATAACTTAAAAGAACACACACCATGCTGTGAGATATTGTCAAGGCCCTTAGAATTCTGAATTTCTGTGGTTGCAGAATTTTCTGCAGAATTTGCATCATACTGTAAAATATATGCAGCCCCATAAAATTCATTGCTGTTGGTGAATTTTCATTCTAATATACAGTGTTTCCATAATGCCTGGCTCTCTTCCCCATCTCATTTATCCTGAAGTCCCTTCTGTATGTTCTGCATGTGATGTCATAGTTGACATCACATCGTATGTTAACCAATGACAGGACTGCATTCTGCAATGTAAATTAACAAATCCTGCCATAGAAATCCAGAAATGCTGCTGCAGTATCCTAGGAGCCCCACTGCAGAAATCAGGACTGAAGTGCCATGGAGAGCTGGGACCCTGCGTATTGCACATTTTAGTAGATGAATGAATTTTATTCACAATCATGCATCCTCTAGCAGATACCTGGAACCTGATCTGGGATGGTTGGCACTGGCCCAAGAAATCACCTGTCTGGGAATTTAATGCTTTACACTGGCATCCTTAGAGAAACTGCTGTTTTCAGCAGCTTTTCTGTGTGGGGGGGGGGGCTACTTTATCCATTTCTGCACTGATGCTATGCTTGGCTATACCAGTTATAGCATGTGTGCAAAAAAAAGTCACAAGCTGACATATATTAGGAAAAGAGCCACAAAAAGGCATCCTTTATGAAAACTGAGCATAAGTGGTGAAACTTGAGGGAGTGCAACAAGACCCAGCACATCACATATTTTTATTTGCCACATGAGCCAAATTTTCGGCCCTCTGAAAATAAGCAGAAGAAATGCAGTTATGCTTTTGGGGACAAAACATTCTTCATGATGCTTTCGAAGAAGGATACTTTTCAGCAATCTTGTTTAATATGTTGAAGGCAAACAGACCAATGTTTATTTTTGTAAATGTGTATAGCAGTACGAACTTGCTGATCAGATAACAAGCAACAGCAACAGGAGACTCTCAGTTGGAAACTTTATAGAGCCATTCACTTGCCATTTTCTGCACCATTGTGAGAGGTGCAGAGCTGTTGTAGCATTGCTGCTAAAGCCATGTAAACACAATCTGTTCCATTTTGTTTGTGAGGGTTGTGTTTCACTGTGACCCCTCTTTTCTTGAGGCTGTGGTGTGTTGTGGTCAATTCAAGTGGTTGTCTGAACAGCCTGCACCACTCGCGACAGTGCCAGGTGTTTTCCCATGCTGCATTTCAGCTGATTTCCCAGGCTGCACTTCTCCTGTAAACAGGAAGTGAGCTGGAAATCACTGCTGTGCTAGGATGGTTGCTGTCTTTAGCTGGTCATGGTATGTCCTGATATTTTCATGCTCTTTTTATTTTCAGGTACCGTATGCTTCCTCGCACACACACAGATGAGATTTGCTGAGAAATGGGGAGGGTGAGCAGTTGGACATGGAGTGAAGGAGGAAAATTGCGGGGCAGAGGAAGTGACATCTCAGCTGATCATCAGGCAGATCTCCATGGCATAGACCCCCTCCCTCCACCGCTCTACTGGAAGAATGCTCACAACACAGAAAAAAAGGGAAGGGCCATCCTACACCACCACAGTTGCTGTCCATCTGAACACTGTTCAGTAGCGTTGCACAAACTGCAGCCAAAATGGTGGGTATGGCGGCGTGTAAATAGATGCTATGTGAAAGCAGCTTATGATGTAAAACAAATGTAAGAAAATAGGGTTTTATGTATTTTTTTTATGCTCCCTGGGCCCCAGCCTTGCCACTCTTTAAGGCCCGCATAGCTCCGTGTGCCTGCTGTCTCACCTCCACTGCCTCTCCTCCGTCAGTCACGGTCCCACTTGCCCCACACCCCAGGGGGTTCTGGCACTAATCCTACTAGAAGGGAGAAGAATTCAGAGATACGGTGCCCCCGGGGCTGGTGTACACATGAAGATGGAGGAGGAGGTGTACTCTGGGGACCAGCGTGTTGGGAGGAAGAGCGTCTGTCATCCAGCCAGGGTGGGGCCATTTTCCATTTTTCTCAATGGCATGACATGCCACATGATGTCAAGGCCAGAGCCAACTTCCATCACGCTCCCTCCCACAGTGGAAGCCTGATGTATTGCTGTGCCTCCAGCCTCCGCCAGGGGCCACCAAACACTGAAGCTCTTACACCCCTCCCTCCCTCCCTGGAGAAAGCGAGCAGTCGTTGTATGCTCGGGCCTTCTCCCCCCCAGCCAGCCCTCCAACTCCCCGGTCCATTCCCAAATCTGGGTCATCAGCGTCGCAAGCAGAAATCCAACCACTGCACCTGTGGGCAGGCTAGGGTTTTATGTATTTTAAATGTGCCATCTACTGAGGGTTGGGTACTTGGTTCAGTTAAAAAAAAATGTGTGGAACTTCATTTATGAGTGGAGGGGTGTGTGATTATGGTATTGTTCGCTGTGTGTTGGCTGGCTTGGGACTATTGTCTGTGTAGTTATGGGTTGATAATTACATGGGCTGGAGTGCTTCTCAGGCAATCAGAAGGCTGGATTTTTATTACACATTTGTAATTAAATTATAAAATGAGTAGGGAAAATCCTACTTCTGATGAGTGGAGAAGGTTCCAGTGCAGTGCAGTTTGGGGATGGGAACTGCACTGCTGAACTTACCATTCTTTTAACAGTGGAGCCATTTTATTCTATTTTTATTTTTTTTTTTTTTTACAGTGGACCCATTTATAAATGCAATAAGACACTTCAGGGTTTGGGTCATTCACTATTCCTGAATCACACTTCCAGGTGGTTGAAGCTATTTAGCTCAAGCACCTCATTTCTCACAATGCACCTGGGTGTGCGGTTCAGGTTCAGTAATACTAACCAACATCCTGTCTTGTCTTATTGCTTATGTAAAGGTTCTCTCCAAATAAATACAAAGCAATCAGATTGTTGTCTTCTCTAGGAACTTTGTTTTTATGTTTGCCATGCATGCACATGCAGCGAACATTTTGTCAGGAGAGTGGCTTTGGAGGGGTGTGACACTGTCAGTTCAATGCAGAATGGTCTGCAAGGGACTCGTCAGTGTCACACCAATAATCAGCCAGGCTGATCATGACACTGTTATGGCTTTCTGGGTGGAAACTTCATGTGTTCAAAAGAGATAGCCAACCCTATCATAGGTCAGCTCTTTTCTTTGATCGACATAACGTCGCCCAGCAAGCACAGCTGATCTGTCATGATCGGTCTGCTGCAGTTGAATTACACCCTGTAACAAAGGAAAAACATTCATCGATATCTGTTGCTGCCACTGCCGTTACTGTCCCCCCACCTGACCCTCCCACTCAGCACCCACCACCCCGCCAACAAATATAACACCAACACTGGGGTTGCCCAGCCCCCCAATGTCACCACTTGAAATAAACACTGACACTGGGGGGTGCCCAATCCCCTAGTATCACCACCTGAAATAAAGAAAACTGTCTCTTGTAGTTTTTTTTTTCAATATATCCTGTAAAATAAAAGTCTACTGATACATGTTACTGCTGCCGCCGTTAGTACCCCCACCCAATACTCCCTCTCAGCACCCACCACCCTACACCCCCTCAATCCCTCACTTACCCACTGGGGGTCCAATGCCGTAATCCTCTCTGGACCGCAGCCATGTCTTTGTTTTTCATTGCCAGACCGCGAACTGAGGAAATAAGGTATGCTGTTCAATGTATTTCAATGGGGTTTTGAACTTAATGGCATAACTTGGTCATTTTTGAACACGTTTGCCCCAGATTTTCAACATGCCTTTTTTTGGACCCCACCTCATGAACAATGGCAGTGAAATTAGGCAAATTCTGTCCCAAAAGGTGATTTTGTGGTCATGCTGCAAAACCACATTTTGGGCAGGAGTTGAACATTTTCTCCCCCTTGTTCATGAGGTGGGGTCATAAGAAAACTATGATGAAAATTTGGGATAAAAATATTAAAAAGAAAAAAGTTATGAGCCTACATTGAAATGTATGAACACAGGCATGTAACTTTGGTAATTTTCAATATTTTGACCCCAACTTTTCAACATAGCCATTTTTTTCACAGCACCTCATGGATGTGACAGCTGTTATTTTTCAAATCCCAGGCAAAATGTGTTCTTGCTTTTGTGGTGCGAAATCACCTTTTGGGCAGGATTTGAACATTTTCTATGCCCTTGTTCATGTGGTGGGCTCATAAGAAGGCTATGTGGGGTCATAAGAATGCTATGTTGAAAATTTGGTATGAAAATATGAGAAAACAACAAAGTCATGAGTCTACATTGCAATTTTTCAATGCATGCTCATAACTGTGGTCTTTTCCAATATTTTGACCCCAGCTTTTCAGCATACCCATTTGTTCACACCGCCTCATGCATGTGACAGTTGTCATTGTTTAAATTCTACTCAAAATGTGTTTTAACACTTGTGGTGCAAAATCATGTTTTAGCCATTGTTTTATAAATGACACTTGTCATGCTCAGAATGAGTGGTCCTAGAAAGATTGTGGTGAAATGTGGGGTACAAATGTGAAAAACCAACTAATTATGAGGAAATTAATTGTTCCAACATTTACTCATAACTTCATTTTTCGCAGATTTTGGCCCCTAATGTAGCCCACCTCCCAAATGGTGGGCTTACCTGAATTTAACTCCTTGGACCTTGCAAGGTTCTTTTGCCAAAAAGAATCCCAGTTGATGTTCTGCTGCTAAGAGCCTGGCATGCCCAGTACTGTAAAGTCGCCATATTAGATCCTGGATTTTGCAGTTGGACCATTCGGAATACAGAAGGGCCCTTAAGGGTCTTAATTACAGTGATTTATGGGAGATACTGTGAACTTTTCTCTTGGTGCCCAATTTACCCAGCTGGAGCTCCAAAACTGTGACTGACAGTTTGGGCAGCCAGCCAGAATACAGAGATCCCAGTCTTCAGTTGTGGGGGACTGTCTGAAGGGTATTCCAGCTTGAGCTTCCATGGAGGGAGGAGGCTCAGAGATCAGTTTGAGCTCTCCAGAAAGAGGGAGCCTGTGTGGCTTAGCTGAGAAGACTGGGGAAAGGCTTGTTTGCCTCCCTGCATGGCCAGGCTGACCCACCTAAAAGCAGAAAAGCCATTTTTCATCAGCCCTGAGTTTGGGTGAGAGAGCAGTTCATTGAACAAGTGAATCCTGGCTGAACTAGCCCAGAGGCTTAGGAGCTGTTGTGAGAATTATTTAAGGGACTCCAGAGGAAAGTGGAGCCTGTACCATTTGAGAGTATCGCCTGTCACGTTTTTGAGAAAAAGGGGAGACCTGCCTGATTTGTGTCCAGTTTACAGTAACAAAATTGTTAACCCAGAAGTGTGTAAACTGAGTGTGCTGTGTAAACTGCACCAGAGACTAATCTACATGTGCTGGGCCTGTGTCTCAAAAGGCCCACAAGACTGTTGCTGTGAGTTGCCATTTCGCCTGGCTAAAGATCAACTGAGGGAGTCAGTCCCATGGAGAGAAGAATTGCAGGTTGCGGCCACCTTGAAGGGATAGGCCATGAAATGGAGGTGAGTTGTGTCAGCCCTCGTCCCCATGATCATTCCTGGCAAGCAGGAATCCAGCCTGACTGCAGCTATCGTCTCTGCTGGTCCTGGTACTGTGAGTAACCTCAAGACCTGTGCTCTGCAACCTCCAATACAAAGAAATTGCCATCTGATTTGCCTCCAGAGTTTGTGTTGTGGTTTGCCTGTATTTGCTGGCCACTGGGCCTGCAGATTACAGTTTCTGTTTGGGTTTAAAGCTCTGGTGAATGTGGCTTCAGAGTAATGTAATTGAATCAGTAACCAATTGTTTATTTAAGAGTCCCAACCAGCTGCAACACTGGACACCCCACGGCAATGCTCAGGCCTGAAACAACTTAAACCTGGGTAGCCAGATCAAAATAACAGAAGTAAAGCAGATGCAAATGTATGTCTGTGATTGTTAAATCTATCACCCAAGCCAATTATTGTGTTGCAGTATTCATTGATTCATCTGCTCACCCCCTGTGCAATCCCCTGACTAAATCAGATTTGTTGTTTGAATGGTAATCTGCTCCCTGCGCATCTTATTACTGAATGGTGGGGAAATGGGGACTGTAGACAAGAGCAGTGCTGTTATTGTCACATTTCCTGTTCCAGGGGCACAGCGCAGTCCAGGGTCACAGGCCCTGTTGGTAAGAGTGGTAACCATGAGCATATTATTAGCGCTCACCAATAATTGTGATCGCATGTTAAGTGAAGTGTTTAGTATAACTCCAGGTGTGTGTCCACTGGTGGGGGCTGTGGGTTAGTACAACTTCCAAGAGGGTTGTGCTAATATAACATCTGACTCACTTAAAACTTTTCTCTGGGTGGAGGCACCTTGTCAATAGCATTATTATTAGAAACCAGGCCCCTCAACCTGCAGTTAGGGAAGCAGGCAGGGGTAGTAGCCCATTGGGAGGTGGCGCCCAGGTTACACTACTGTTCAACATATCCCTTGTGTTACCCTACCTCCTGAATATGGCAGGTGTCATTTTTCAAATCCCTTCTGAGACTTGTTTCCACAGTCATGCAGCAAAATCACTTTTTGGGTGGGATTTTAAAGAATTTCACCTGTCTTGATCATAACATCAGGTCATAAAAAGAATGTTGGACATTTGGGGTCAAAATGTGGGAACCCACTTAAAAGTAGATATTGTCTCTCAGCTGCCTTATCCAGGGTAATTACAATACAACAATGTGTCAAACAGGACACCACTGAAAATGAGACATTGGCAATACTGCATCTCATCTATTCTATCCTGGGTTAAGTATATAGTAAAAATGTATACAAGCAAGACCTAGTACAACAGCAAAACCAGCAGCGAACATTCCGCATTGACAAATGCTTGTTTAATGTTGACCTTTGTTTTGATTCATCTGGAAATGTAAACTGAACCTCTGCTGCTGAAGAACAGTTGAGTTCCTGCATCATAAATTGACACCTCTCACTTGAGTCTGTGCTGCTTAGTGTGTTGAGTGACTTCTGAATACAAGGTTTATGGTAAAAGGTGTAGCTTTGTAAATTATTTACAGGCACAGTTAAAAAAAACGAAAAACCTCAGGCTTCCAGTAGGCATGAACACACACACACACACACACACAGGCGCGCAGACACCTGGATTAGTTCATGCAGTGGAATTCCTGCTTGCAAAATTTCCCATGTGTGAAAGCTGCCACGTGCTGACTTGTCACTTTCTGTTTCAGAATGACCTTCTGTAGTCCATGTGCTTTCCAGGAAACACTATCCTCATTTCATAGCCTCTCCCTTACAGGAAAGACCTCTGCACATTTTGTGGGCAGATCTTACTATATGCACTGAAGGGTGATCAGAGTTCAGTGTTTAGTGATCTGGTCTGAAAAATGGAGAAGGGGTGGAAGGGAGGGTCAGGACACTACCAGACAAGATCTTGTGAAAGAGGATATAAAACTGTAACTGACTGTTAGGTCAAGCTAATTAGCAAAGGCTAAGGACCTGAGCTTTGAAACAGGGGTGTAGCCTGGCATTTCAGATTTGTACACTAACCTGCCACACTGCTACCCCCCACTGTTGTTCATGCCCCCCACGACTCGAGTCCAAGGTTCCTGGCTCCAATCAAAATGATTCCACACTAAACCTGTGTCTGTCTGTGCTGCTAGTGTGGTGCTCACTGCCCACTGGTAAACACCACTGACTGCACTATGAGTCTAAGACTATGGCAGAACTTTCTTCTCTCTCTCCCCTGCAGGGAGGCAGATTTGCTTCAATTTCTACTCCACATGAAGTCTTCATTCTTTTAGCTGGCTCTGAGTCTGTTCTTGCATTTACTGCTCCTCAATTCTTTTACTGCTTCTGTCGCTCTTAGTACAATTGAACTATTAGTATGGCTTCTAACTTTGCTGGGGCATTTAAACTCACTGCCCTAGACTTGGCACGCCCCCTACCAGATGCCACAGCCAATCACTATGCAGGCAGACCATATGGACCCAATTGAGATGTTTAGCTTCAACGTCTGTGGTCCACTCTGCCCCCCCCCAAAACAAAGCTGAAAGAGAAAAGAAAAAGCCTGCAAAGCCAAACAAAGGAATTTAAAAGAGATGGACTAGAGAAAGCAGAGCAATGCTGGCCAGCTTGTTTGCTACCCCCTGTTGCTAAACTTGGTACACCATGGCTTACTTGGAGTATTAGTAGCTACACCCTTGCTTTGAAAAGGGATTTCAGACTTGCTCAACTAATACAGTCACCCAAAGGCATACTGCTCAAACTGTCCCTGATTATGAGGGACGTCCCTCATTTTACCCCTCAAAACTGTTTTGCCCCTCACCCGTCCCTCGTAGAAAATGTACTGGTCGCACAGAAAAGGTTCTGTAAATTCAGGCTATAAAGCAGAATTTCATAATATTCTCAGATGCTAACTAAAACATAAACTGTATTAAAGTTCATGCAATGGTTTTCACAGTGTTCTGAGCATTTATCTTCATATTTGAGGATATGTCCCTCATTATGAGGGTTAGTGTCCTTCTTTGTCCCTCATTTTGAGAGCCTGTGTCCCTCATTTCAGACATCAGGTTGAAACTTTGAGTGTTTGATTCTTGTGAATGGTGGTGAACTTTCCACAGAAATCGGCAGACTTTAGGTTTGATTGATTCGACCCAGTTGAATCAGTCGAACCATGAATCATAGTTCACCCCTAAAACAAGTTAACTGACTACAGCACTAACAGGACTCAGTGTGATTCACAGGCTCCAGCCTCTTTTTTTGAGCTGCCTGACTCTGCTGAATCATGTGAGTCAAAGGGAAGCTCACTCGCACACTCCTCATCGGGCTGTCAGGTAGCTCAGGCAGGGCTTTGTGACGGATTAGTCACATAGCAAGCAAATTGTTCACACCCGAAAAAAAATCTTCTTAAATCAAAACTTCAACCTACAGTATTAGCAGGGCTGCTGAAGGGGTGTATTAGAGGAAAAGGAAGAAGACAAATGAAAAGACAGACTGAGCAGCAGCAGCAGCAGCAGTGTTCTAGGCTTGCAGCAGGCCTCTCAGACCAGGAGTTTGCCTGAGAAGGGAGAGGGGAGAAAGACTGTACTCTGGGGGACTGGAAGATGGAGTGTGCTTGGATCTTGGCAGTGGGCAGATGGAGCATGAGGTGGCAGTCTGCCAGTGCCCACTTGTTGCCTTAAATTATTATTTTTTTTTTTGGCTGCACACCACCCCCCTTTTTCCACCGGAACTCCTGACCCCTGCATCGCTCCTAAGATTCATTAAGATTCACTAGGAAAGTTGGAAGGAGTATAATGCCAAAGCCCATGAACACTCCTATCAGTCACCCATAATACCCAAGAAGGGAATGATCATGTAATAATTAATTGTCTAGGTGTTTTTCAAAGATATTCTTGGTTTTACTGATGACAATATCTGTAGGGAGTGAATTCCATGGTTTTATAATTCTCTGAAAGAAGAAATATCCTCTTTTTTTTGCATTAAAGCATTGTCTTTTTATTTGAAGTGGGTGTCCTCTTATGTTAATGTTTATCTGCTTGAAATCTATGCCAATTTCAAACATTAAGTTTTTGTCATTTATAATAGTTCTAGTGAGCAAAAGGTCACCCCTAAGTCTTCTGTTTTCAAGAGACATTAATCCAGATTTGTCCAGTCTTTATTCATAATTTAAGGACTGTGCACCATCTATGTATTTTGTCATTTTTCTTTGAATTTTTTCAATTCTTAAGACATCTTTCTTATTGTATGGACACCATAATTGAGAAGCATAATCAAATATGGGGCGAATATATGATCTATACAGTGGAAGAATAACTGATTCATCTCTTGATTTAATATTCCGTCTTATACTCCTCCAAATGTGGTTTGCTTTATTTATGTTCTCAGTTATTTGAGTATTGAATGTTAATGTATTCTGTACTGTTATTCCCAAGTCTTTTTCAGACTCCCCCACTTTTAAGGGTAAATTATTGAGTGAGTAGGGTGTGATAGAATTTTCAGTTCAGAAGTGCATGACGTTGCATTTATTATTGTTAAATCTGAGACCTCATTTTTTGGACCACTCAATCAATATATTTAATTCATTCTGTATAGAAATTGATTCAGACAGTGTCTTGCAAGGACCTCCAAGTTTGCAGTCATCTGCATATTTTACAATATAATTTTCTAGATTATCAGATAAATCAGTTATAAACAGTTGAAATATTAAGGGCATCAAGACTGATCCTTGGGGTACCCCACTAGTAACGGGTCTCCATTCTGAAGCATGACCATCTATTAGGACTCTTTGAGACGATTTAATAACCAGGTTTTTTATCCATTTTATAATGCTAGTGTGTATGTTATAGAGATTCAGTTTTATTAATACGGCCCAATGAGGTACAGAGTCAAATACTTTTTTGAAGTCCAGAAATATCATATCACATGGTGTCCTGCTATCAAGATGCTTACTCACTGATTCATAAAAGCATAGCAAATTTGTAATACGAGATTGAACTTTACAAAAACCATGTTGTTTTGAGTCAATTGCTGATAAGTTGTTTATTATTTTGTCCTTAAGTATGCTTTCCATAATTTTACAGAGAATTGGGGTAAGGCTAAAAGGCCTATAGTTATCCGTGCCCCCTCTATCTCCCTTTCTATATAGTAGTATAACGTGTGCTTTGTTCCAGTCTGCTGGTACTTCTCCTGTTTTAATGCTGTGATTGAATAACATTTGTAATGCTTTGGTCAGATGTGCTGGCATCATTTTGATTATATCCGTGGAGATGCTGTCTGGGCCTGGGGAAGAACTAGGTTTTATAAGTTTAATTTTAGATAGAATTTCTTCCTCAGAAATAATAATATCAGATTGAATTGCATCTTTCATGGTATTGGTATTGGATGAAGGGGTATCAAAAGATTTACATAAATGGTCATTTAGCAAATTGGCCATCTTTGTTGGTTCTGATCACATTATCTTCAAATGCTAATGGACCTACTTTACATGACTGTTTCCTTAAGGAAGATATATAATTGTAAAATTTTGTGCTGTTTCCTTTATTTGCTTCTGCTGCCAATTGTAACTCTGCTGTTTTTGCTTTCCTGATTGCTTGTTTGCATTTATTTTGGATCTGTTTAAATAATGCCAATCTAGATGGAATTGTGTTTTTTTTTATATTTATTGTAAAGACAATGTTTTTTCTTAATAATTTTTTTAAGTTTTACAGTTAGCCATTTGGGGTTATTCTTAGCAAAGCAGTGTTTCCTGATTTTTTTATGTTTGTGTTAGCTATTTGCAAGATTTTTGTCGTTAGGATAGTCCATATGTCTTCCACTGATGCATTATTAAATAATTCATCCCAGTCAATATTAGTGAGTGCTTTATTGATCATATCTAAATTAGCTTTTTTATAAAGAAAGATTTTGGAGACATTCCTAGACATGGAAACATCAGAAATTATCTCAAATGAAATCATATTGTGGTCACTGTATACAAGTAGTGTTTGTACCATACAGTTTTTTATTATATTTTCTGAATTTATCACAGTGTCTAATATGTCTGAACTCCTGGTTGGAGTTGTAACTGATTGTGCTAAGGATAGTTCACCACACAAATTCAAAACATCTTTGGAGATACATGATTGGGCAGTACCTTTGATTCAGTCAATGTCACCCATATTTAAGTCTCCCCAAAACACTGTCTCCGTTTGGTCTATAGCTTTTTTCAATTCATACATAATGTCTTTCAACATTGGGGGGGGGGTGGATCTGGTGGAAGGTAGCATAAGCCTATTAAAAGAGTTTCATTATTTTTATTCAATAGTTTTACCCATAAGGTTTCAGTGTGATTAGATGTTTTTATTTTGTCTGTAATATTTATAGGTTTTAGTTCAATTTTTATATATAATGCAATTCCTCCTCCTCTCCTGTTTTCTCTACTGTTAAAAAACAAATCATAATCAGAGATTACTCTCCCCCACATTTCTTTATTAGGCCACCAGATTTCAGTGATGGCAACAATATCTGGGTTATGCAAATTACAGAGTGCTTTTAGTTCATCCATTTTATTATGCAAACTTTGGACAATGGTTAAATATGTTTTTAAGGATGTTTTATATATCGGAGACTTAGTTTTGATAGGGTTGGCAGCTTTCATAATGAGTGTATGATCAATAGTGGCAAGATGGTACTTTTGACCCCCATTCGTTTAAAATCCATGATGTTAAGAGCTGAAAGAAAAAATTAATTTATTTGGTCTCTGCCTCTTTTTTAGATGTAATCCATCTCTGGCAAACACAGATCTGTTTTGTGAGAAAGTTCTCCAGTGGTCAATAAACAAGATGTTCTCTTGAATACACCAGTTTCTAAGCCTAGCGTTAATTCTGGCTATAGTATTATTTTTTTCCTGTGAAGCTCTTGGCATTTGTAGAATAGCAGAGATGGCAACGTGACATTTATTTTGCTGTATGTTCTTTCCTAAGTCTAGCAATTCACAACATATGTCCTTTTTGTGCGTTTGTGCCACCCACATTATTAGATCCTACATGAATGATAATTTTAGTGTTTTCTTCTTTTAACAAATTGTTGTTTTTTTTTTGCAAATCAGCTTTATTCAAATATTAAAATAACATAGCTTGGACAATTAATAACATAAAATTATTACAGCTATTTACTTGCTAAATCTATAAAATTGAGATTCCGTTTGCATATTAATCACAAGCCCATCAAGACAAAAGAAATAGTCCAAAACTGTCTAGCTGGATCATAAGTTTGACGTAGGCTGTAGTTGGTGAATTACTATAATATAAACCAAACTTAAACAGCAAACTAGAACATCTTGATGCCTGGAACAATACTTAAATTAAATTAAAAAGCTACTTATTATTCAAATATTTCAGCTCGGAGTTAGAAAGCAGCCTTTGGTAAAAGTTTTAGCAATTAAAAGCACCAGATCCTTGTTACCAAAATGATATCTTGGATTGTTTTTCTAAGTATCCAGAGATTGTAACAATTAGTGGACCCCCCCACTGAGAATGGACACAGAGTAGTGAGAGAGAATCCATTGATTCTATCAAACCCTAGAGAGTGACATCCCCATCAGGCGAGCTCTTTCCTGATATTGCAGGCAACCCTGTCTCCCATGCCACCCAGGGATCCCATATCTTCAAAAATGTATCTTGTCTAAGACGTAATTTAGCTGTCAGTCTCTCCATTTCACATACCTTATTTGTTCGATCTAACCAGAATTGGAATGAGGGAGGTACTAGCTTCAGCCAGCAAGTCGTTATGCATTTCAAGGCTACTGCAATGAGAATTAATGCCAGTTTTCTATGAAGTGAAGGTAGTCTAATAATCGAGGGAAGACCCAGGACCCATTCTGTAAATTCATCAGGGATGTCTGTTTGTATAATTTGTCTAATGGCATGCTGCACCCAAGACCAGAACCCCCTTAAAATTGGACCATTCCAACTGGCCCATTGGCGCAGTGGTTGGATTTCCATCTGCAATGCTGGTGACCTGGGTTCAGGAAAGGATCTGAGTCACTGGAGGGCTGGCTGGGGGAGAAGGTTGGAGAGTCTAACAACAGCTTGCCTTTTCCAGGGGAGGGTGGGGATGCAGCTCGGCATCTGCTGGCCCCTTGTGGAGGCCAGGGGCATAGCAGCACATCCAGCCCTAAGACATTGGTGTTGCCATGACATCCATGGCACGCCACTCCCTCCCCCCCAGGAAGAAAAGAGGAAAAATGGCACCCTGGCTGATCGGGTGATGGCCTTCCCATCTCCTCATTGCTGGACTCCCAGACCTCCATCTGCTACCTCAGCAGTGCCCAGGGTCATGCCACATGGCTGTAAGGCTCATCCCTCAAGAAGGTAAGGGACCCTCTCAATGAAGGGATACATCTGGGATACCTGGAGGCCAGCTATGATGTGGGGTGGTGTGGTCAGGAGTGGCCAGGATGTGTGGGTCCATGAGGGGCACAGAGGAGTGATCAGCCAGGGAGCAGGGAGGGAGCAAAAAAAAAACTGGACAGTCCCAGAATATGTGAAAATGTGATCCTAGTCCCCCACAATTCCACCAGCAATCACCCCAATAGGCAGTATGAAAATTTTTTGTTACTGTTGGGGTATGAAAAAAGTGAATCAGGATTTTCCAAAAGAACTCTCTCCACCCAGGGGAGGACGTCACTCTTCATCCAATCTTCAGACATGTATCCCAATCCCTGATAACAATAATTTTATTACTCTTTTTCCCATTGAACCTTTATATGCAGTAGTGGTAATGCCTCCAGCACCTCCAGTCTACAATAGAAAAGAGAAATTAATCTGATTTTCACTATTGCTGAGGAGATCTCCTCTATAATTTCCTCCTAAGAATTCCTCTGTCTGCTTATGAGGCTCTCATTGTCACCATTTTTAATAACATGTCTGACTTGTAAATATCTAAAGAGATCAGAATTAGGTAGGTGGAATCTGTCTTTAAGATGTTGAAATGATACACAGACCCCTCCTTCCAGAAATTGGGAGAATTTTATCAACCCCCTTGATTCCCACCTACCATATCCTGAGTCCAGTCTGGGGGGCATAAAGCCAGGGTGGTACCTTATTAGGGACAGGGGACCTAGTGTTTTTTTGGAATCCAACTTAATCAGCACTTGGTGCAGGATCTTGGTCATGTGTTTCACCCAGGGGTTGTGTATGTGTTCCAGGGCACTACAGTGTGCCCCCAAAAGGGCTAGTGAAAATAGGGGTAATGTAAGAGCATCCCCCTCCTCTATGTCATACCATCCCAAGGCTCTCCGATGTTTAACCCATGTGTACACCAGCACCAACTGACAGGCCAGATAGTACCGATGGAGGTCTGGTAGTCCCTGACCTCCTCTGGCTCAATGTAGTTGCAGGGTTTTCCTTGCCACCCTTGGTCGCCTGCTTCCCCAGATAAATTTACTTAGACCTTGCTTGGCCTTATTCCAAAATGTATTAGGAATAGGGAGGGGTAGTGTGGAAAATCAAAATAGAAATCTGGGCAACGGATTCATTTTGATTGAATCTGTTTGGCCTGCTAGTGATTGTGGTAATATTGACCATCTGGTCATGTATCTTTGCATTTCATTACACAATTTATTGTAGTTTATATCAAACAGTTTGGATTGAGAAGTTAAAATCTGTATCCTTAAATACCTTATTTGATTGTTCTTGGCCCAGGTATATGGGAACGTAGCCTTAAATCCCTGGGTCAGCGTCCCACTAAGAATTAAAGTCTCAGATTTGCTCATATTTATTTTATAACCTGAAAGGTTACCACACTTTTCTAGTATATTATTCAATTGGGCTACTGCCTTCTCAGGATTTCTGAGGCAGAACAATGTGTCATCTGCATAAAGAGACACTTTTTGTTCCAGGCCCCCTGACATAATCTCTTCTATTTGTTGTTCTTGCCTAACTGCTGCTGCCAAGGGCTCAAAAAAAAATACAAAAAGTAGTTGGGACAGAGGGCATCCATGTCTAGTTCCCCTACAAACCTGAAAACGTTCCAAGTTAATTCCATTGAACTGAACCTGAGCCTGGGAGGGGAGAATGTAAATTGGATATAATCTGTCTAAATTTGGCACCAAATTTCAGCCTCTCCATGGTTTTTATTAAAAATTTCCAATTCACCCTATCAAAAGCTTTCTCTGCATCCATGGAGATGGCTAATTCAAGTGTCCTCTGTCCCCCCTGGGCCAAGACTATGTTTAACAATCTTCTGATATTATCCTGAAGATATCTGCCAGATATGAAACCTGTCTGGTTGGGGTGGATGATTTTATGTACTATTTTCTGTACATGGCCCACCAAAATATCAAATATATAAAGATTTTGAGATTGACATTCAGGAGGGAGATAGGATGATGTGGGTTGCAGTATTCTGGCTCTTTTCCCTGTTTGTGCACTACTGAAATTTGGGTATAAAGCCAGGAATCTGGGGTTTCCCCTCCCTCCTGAATACGGTGGAAACAGGACAACAAAATGGGTTTAATGTCTGTCTGAAATGACTTATAAAATTCTGCAGGAATTCCATCTAATCCAGGGGACTTTCCTACTTTTAGATCTTTAATTTTTCCTGCAATTTCAGACATGATAATTGGTGCTTCCAGAAGAGCCGACTCCTCCTGGGACAACTGAGGCATTATCAAATGTGACAGGAATTCCTCTATTTTACCATTATTATTAATGCCCTGGGGGTCTTGGCTATAGAGTTGTTCATAGAAACTGGCAAAAGCTTGGGCTATCTGAGGTGGTTCTGAAACTAATCTGTTTCCCTTGCCCTGGTCACGGATGCCCAGAACTGATCTGCTCTGCTTGTAACCTGTTTTCTTAATGCAAAGGCTAGGAGCCTACCAGCCCTATTCCCTTCCTCATATTTATGATTGACCTGCCTTAAAGTTCCCTTAACTTGTTGGGCCAGCAACCGTTCAAGAGCTGCCTTCTCTGAAGCCACTCCTCTTTATCTATGGGATCTAGGGACAGTCTATGTCTGAATTCTGCCTCCCTAAGATCATCCTCTAATATTGTTTGTAATCTCATTTTCTCTCTCTTCACTTTGGAGCTATGAGAAATTATCTGACCCCTCAGGAGAGCTTTCAATGGATCCCAGGCAAGGGAGGAGGAAGCCTCACTGAAGCTATTTGTATCCAGAAATTCCTTAATTTAGTCAAAAATCATTTCTTTAAACTCCTCCGAGTTCAGTAGCTCCACGTTAAACCTCCAGTTTGAGTTCCTGGGGGTGGGAGTAAGCCTAAGCTGTAATAAGACTGGGGCATGGTCAGACCAGGTAATGGGGAGAATAACACATTGTTGTATGAGCATACTTTTTTCCACTGTAAGAAAAAGCATATCTAGGCAGGAGTAGCTCCCATGCCTGTGAGAAAAATATGTATAATCCCTTTGACCTGGGTGACATTTCCTCCATGCATCTATAAGCCCTGATTTGTCTAAGATCCATTTAAGGAAAGTGTTCCCTAGGAGCTCTTTCCCCACAGCTGGGCCTCCACACCTGTCTAAATTTCCCAAGATGACTCTATTAAAATCTCCTCCAAAAATGTAAATGTCTCCATGTCGGATACTGCCTCTGAAATCAGGGAGTGAAGGAAGGAGCGATTCTTCTTGTCTTTGTAGGGAGCACATAAATTTAAGAAGACACAAGGAATCCTGTAACAATAGGCTTTCAATCTAACAAAATGACCCTCTTCATCACTGTCCATCACCACTATTTTTATGGGGAAGTCTCTTCTGACCAAAATAACTGTACCCCTGCAAGGGGGGTGGGCCTTCCAAGTGGCTGCATGGACCTCCTGTACCCTTGATCTTCGCAACTTGGAATGCTCCACCATGTAGAGGCCATCATGTCATCTAATTTTCTTTGTCTCAGTCTGGATGCCAGTGTAATCAATGGATGGGCAAGGATTTCGGTTGTGACTAGGAGGACCAAGAAAATCTCAAGCCGCCATAAATGCTGACATCACAGGAAGCCACAAATTGTCAAGTCTTGATGCAACATCTTGTATTTTTGCCCCTGGTAGACATGTGACTTTGTTTCTTAGTTTATTGGTTGGTGGGAGGTGAGAATCAATGTGTTTAAGAATAGAGTCGCCAATGATTGTATGTTGAATCATATCATTAGAATGAGAATTATTCTCAGTGACAGTGTCAGGGATTTCCATAGTCTCTTCTAAAGATGCAAATCTATTATTAGTTGGTACTGAATAAGAAGGTGTGTGAAAAGTATAATCTATAATAGGAGATTTATAGACCTCTGCTCTCCTTCCTTTTCTCAACCTTCTGTGTTGCACTGTTTACCAACCCCTGTTTCAGTATTAAATAACTCTGGTTCTTGTGATCTTTTATCTCTTTGCGTGCTGTTGCTTTCTGCTTTCTGCTTCAGTTTCAACACCCTGAGTTATATCTTGCATTTTCTTAGAGGTATGAGATGTACCATTATCTGTGATAACAGCTGGCTCAACAGTTGGAGGGGCTATATTTCTAAGCATGTTGTCCATGAAGCATTCTAAACTGTGTAATTCTTTTAGGTTAGTCAATTCAGTGTGCAGTTTAGTAATTTCCTCTTTAAGGCTTAAGATAAGTTTACAGTTAGTACATGAAAAGGAAATTATGGGTTCGGCAACAGTGCTATTCTTGCGATCAATTGTATTACAAGTTTGATAAACTATCACCTTGCTTCCTTTTCCTAGCTCTAAGATGTTCAACTGATTTTGTTTGCTGTGGGGTGTATTAGTAGGGGTATCACAAGTCAGAAAAGGGAGGTAATAATCCCTTTTTACAAGACACTGGTTATGCCCCATCTGGAGTACTGCATGCAGTACTGGGGGCCACACCTTCACAAGGACATTAACCAAATTGAGGCAGCCCAGAGAAGGGCAACCAAAATGGTGCAGGGACTGCATCAGAAAAAATAGGGTAGGGCAGAAAGTGTGTGCCAGCTGGTAGCATACCAGTGGCTGGCCCCGGGTAGATGACATCTTGGTGACATTCCATAAAAGAATATTTTTTTCTTTCTTTGGCAGTTTTTAAATTGAAACTCTTAGGCCCAGAAATTCAAAACTTTGCCCTGGGGCTAAATTAGCACTGCCCGGCCAGGAAACTTTGCCCGGAGCAAAATCATAGCTATACTCGAAAGACAATAGCCCGGTGCAAAACCAGCTGAATATAGCAAGCTAAGGGAGCTGGGCAAACAGGCCCAGGAGTGCAGGGCAAAAATTGCCCGGGATTAAGACAGCACTGAATATAGCAAATAAGACAGCACTAAATATAGCAATCAGACAGAGACAGTGCAAACACCCACTGAAACAAAGTGTTAGAGGTGTAAGCAGCTGTCCAGGAACACAGGAAAGCAAATTAGCCCTGCTAGACACAACTGCAGTGCTAGTGAATGGCATGGAATAACCTGGACCCACAAGTAAAACCAGAATATCACAGAACACTGTCAAATCCCGAGTCCCCTCAAAAAAAGACACAGGACACAGGAATGTCAAGCATAGCAAAGTATAATTCAAAAAGGGAACAGGTAAGGCACAAAGGCAACAGGAACAAATGTACAGAAAAACAAAGCAAAACACAGCAGAACACAGTATGCAAAAATGGGGTACAAGACAAACATCATGAAAGGGAAAAGGGCAGGCTTAACAGAGGGACTGAAAACAATGGGGAAAACAACAGTAATAGTGCAAAAAGGCAATTATGTACAATATTTACAGTGGAATGGGGAAAGAATGTGGAAGGGAGAGGGATGTGGACACAGGAAGCAATGGCGGGAAACATAATGGCAGAAATAGGGCTAGGGACAGTGGGCCAGGGACAGGAAGCAGGATAACAGAATAGGAGGTAGAAGTTAGGTGCAGGCAGGTGCTGGCAGACGTTCCTCCAGAATGGCTGCAGCCAGTCTTGTTTCAGCAATTAACACAGCCTGCTGTTCTATTAGCGTGCGCTGTTGCTGCACCACCCTCCTCAACAGCTCATCCCTGCTTTCAGCCTCTTCTGGATGGGTGGCCCACAGTGAAGCCCAATGTGGACCTACAGGAAAAAGGGAGACCATATCAGGACATGACGATGACACAAAGGCACCATGTACCACCACATGGTGGACAGCATGCCCCAACAACCATGCCCATGTGCCAGTACAGAACAAACCACAATGCACACTGACATGTGCCTGCAGGGCAAGGCAGTATGTAACAGGCAGCATGCAACACCCAATGTACATGGACATGCATAGATGTATGCTGAGAAACCTAACACAGTGGAATCCAGCCAGCACAGAGGCATGCAAACTGTAACAGTGCAAACAGACAGCCACCCCTGAGATGCGAACGACAAGTGGACACTGAATGACATGCACATGGGATGACACATGTTGGGACATGCTGCCCACAGTCACACAGCTATGATACACAACACAGATGACACCCACTGGAGAAGGTGTCACAGCCACAACCAGGAGTGTAACCAGACATGCCTGTCCCATATCCCCCCAACAGTGGCCCACTCTCACTGCTGCCCCCCCACAAGAACTGTAGAGACTCAGCCAAACTGCCACCCACAATGCCATAACATAGCAGCTGTACAAATTATGTCATGAAGCCCTGAACAGGTGGGTGACTGACATAAGTGCGGAACAGTGGCAAGTGACACAGATAGAGACTCGACATGGACCACAGAGACCCAATGAGCACAGAGGGCAACAACACTGGCAACAGTACAGTAGGGACTGTGGGACAGGTAACCAAGCAGTACACAACCAGGGAAAGTGCCAGTGCCCACCCACACCCATTGCCACAACAGAAGGATGAGGAGCCCACACTGGTAAAGAGCATGGCATGGGGCTGTGCCACCACCCAAAGCGGCAGCACCTTGAAGGCACACATGCAAGAAGACACACACATGTGAAACAGGGACACAGGCCATGGTCCACCAGTGGCAGGGCAGCTGTAGGCCAATGATATGCACAGGACAGTGCCTCCCTGGTGGCCAAGGCATGGTGAGGCACACACCCTCACTTGTGGGAGCAGCATCTGCCACAGGGTCTGACACCCAGGACACCATGCTATCACAGAACAACCCTGAAGCACACCTGCATAACCTGTGCACAAACACCATGCACTGCAGGGACTGAGGGACAGCACCCTGTAGGGGACAGTGGCCCCCACAACACAGCTGGAGCCAACAGCAGGGGTGCAGCCAGGGAGGTCACATCTGCACACCATGTGGACACACTGCTACCTCTCTCCCCATCGTTAGGGTGAGCTACCCCACCCCAGAGTGTAGCCAGACAATATACAAACGTACACCAGGGCTGTGTTTGTTGCCACCAGTGGCATAATAAATACAACTTATGAAACTCATGACAATGGGCGCTGCCCTGCATGGGTAAATATAAAGCCATGCATTGCTCCCCAAGACACCCACATACCAGCCCACAGCCTGTACAGTTGTACTGTCCATGGGATACAAAGACAGTCATAGTGACCAGTCCTCCTAGCGCAGACCCCAATGAATGAAATCACAGAAAGGTACAGCATTGTTTTTGTTAGGTTTCATGGAAAAAGGAAGCAGTTCAGAGCCTATTTTCTACCTCCCCTCCATAAATAAAATAGCACACCATGGAGTACCTAGAGGATGTGTGCCTACTCCCATGTCGCAACAGGTACACATGACATGCACAGCCACACAGGCCCATGTGGCACCATAGGCCCAGAGGCCCCCAACAGCCCCAGTGCATGTACACCATGGAGGTCAGACAAAGGCACACAATAACATACCAGTGTCCTCACTACAATGGCAATACACCAGTAGGGAGATACAGGCACCACATGACACTGTGGCCCCCCCTTTGCCATAGCATGGATAGCCCTGGCAGTCACCAACATGTCCTACATAGACACTGACACACTATACATGGTACTGTGAATGAGACATGCCATGAGAAGTGCAGAACAGTGTTGCCATGTCAGACAGGACAACAGCAGCAGCAGAAACAGCCAGCACAGCAGGCTGACCCAGTAATTCCCCAGCTCCAGGCATAATGACTGGCTGACGGCCATGCACAGACCTGCTGCATCCTGCCACAATGGCGGACATAACAGCAACATGTTGCACATGACAGTACAAGGCAGATAGCAGTGCACATGGCAGTAATGGCAACAGTAGACCAGACATAGAGCCAGCCATGTCACAGGCCGTGCAGCAGAAGGCAAGGCACTGGAGGCACAGAAGACAACACAAATGCATGCAGCCAGCATAGCTGGCCCCACTTATGTAACGGTCATGGGTGTGCTGAATGGTGCCACTGGTGTCAAGCTTCCAGTGCTCCCCCATCCAACACATAGTCAGGTGTGAACACTGTAGCCCCAAGTGGCTGTACATATTGTAGCCACAATGGCTAAGGGGTCCCTCTAAGTGAGCACCCTGGAATCCAAATGCAACACGGCTAAATCACATCAGGCCTGGATGACCTAGGTGACTGTGCCACGACACCAGACACAGCACTCCAATGCCTGTAGTGGCAACACAGACACATAGCAGAAATGCACAATGGCACACAGTACTCAGGCAACATACTCCCATCCCCATCACTGCTCTCCGCTGCACGTTGAGCCATTGATGGCACCCTCCGCCTGTCCGTAGTGGGCCTCTGGTCAGCCTGCTGCTCGACCCCTCCTGTCTCCGGCATGGTCTCTGCGCTCTGCAGTGGGAAGATGGTACAGCAGCATTACTACAATGTCAGCCACCACGGTATGCTAAAGACCACCCTGGACCCTGGTGACATGGCACAACACATGCATAACCGGCACACAGGCACAGTGCACCACCCAAGCCATGCCAAGCATGACACAGGTCACTGCAGACCGCACAGTGCATGGCCAATGTGTGCAGGGGTGGAGCCTGACAATGCCATCCCATACACACAAGCTGCAACAGCCCCTCTATCATATGTACACAGCCCCTCTGGATGGTACCTCCTCACACACAAGGCAGACTGTAAATAGAGGCGTCCCCTAACCTGTAATGAGGTAACACAAGTATCAAGCCCCTCAACAATAGATGTGGACACACAGACATGACCCAGTGGCATACAACAACCCAAAGGCTACAGATAGAATGACAATGATGACAGAAAGTCATATGGGATGTGACATGCACACAGCATGACATACACAACTGAGTACAGTGCATATGCAGCCCACACCCATGAGAGTGTGCAGCACAGCAGGGCACCAATGCCATGGAACTGTCGCCCGAGCCACTGGCCAGTGTCATGGCACAGACACAGCAGTGGTGGTGGAGTGCACCACACCCAGACACATACCTCTCAACAGTACCACATTCTGAGGAACGCTCCTCAGTGTACGTCACAGAAGCTCCCTGCACCACATTGTGAGGACTCGACTCACATGCAGTGGACACATACGAAAGCACAGAGACATAGTAAATGATGCTAATCATATACCATACAATGAATTAACAGACCTCTGGAACATAACTGCAAACATTGTGACAGTGTTCTGAGCAGCGTAGGTGTAGCTATGTGTAAGTGATCCACAGTCGCCCCACTTATGCCGCATTATAAGAGGCAATGTACCACAAGTGGGTGTGAAATGGTTGGGAGGTTAGCCCAGACAACACACCCAACCACACACTGTGGATGTACAAAGTAGGCACAGCTGCACGCAGCCCCCTGGCAGCATGGCAGAACACAGTGAATGTGGCAGGGGGCCAGAAATCGTGGGTCCATGCCACCACAGTAGGTGGTATGGGGCAGTGTGCCACCACATTGCAGGACATTGCAGACAACACACCCAAGATGCTCTGTCCCCCTGGCCTACACAGTCCACACACACCTGATTGGAGGTCCCCATGGCAGAAGACCAACATGTAGTAGTAGTAGAAGTAAAAGTGTACATTTGTACAGGTAGCAAATGGAAAAAACATCATTGGGACATAAACCCATGTCCAAGAGTGACCCATGTCACATATCATTACACAAGGTGCACAACAGTATGTAATAGCATGGTAGATTTGTGCTGAACCCCAGCAGCACAGCAACAAAGCCCCCTCGGATGGTATGTTAATGGGCCATGGCACACACACATGCACACAAGCACACCACCCAACACACATTCCCACCACCCATTACATTACCGTGGTGAGAGGCATCACATACCTGGCACAGGCACAGTCCCCTTCCGAATCATCATCCGGCATCGTTCCAGCAGTGGGCGCTGCCTGCGCCTGATGTCCACATATCTGTGGTGGCACTTCTCCCCATCACATGGTATTCCCATGAGTGCTGTTAGGCGATGGGCAATTGAAGCCCACACCTGGCTACGGGGACGGTCACCCTTCCGGATCTCTCCAAACAGGCACCTATGACGCTGTTGAGTGAGCTGTACAAGGTTGGCCATCTCCACTTCATCCCAACACCTGTCATGGCCCACCACTGCCCTTTGCCTACATCTCCCAGACATGGCTGACACAAGAGGAGGGAAAGGTATTGCTCTACTGGCAACAGATAGCCTACACACCCTGACACTCCCAAACAGTTCAGCCTAGCACCACGCAGAACTATGCAATAGCGCCGTGCTACCCAGAAGTATGCGCATGTGCGACCCTGCTATGACCCCATGCAGACGTACCAGGCATGTTCAGTGGCAGCACGCTAACATGGCTAGCTCAGCACTAAGGCACAATAGCGTGGACAGGTTAGCGAGGAGTGCCCCAACCCGCGCATGCGCCGTACCTGGGCTAATCAGCCCTAGCGCGTGCTATTGCAACAGCGCTGTGCTAAGCATAGCCGAGATAGCCCAGCACTATATGGTTTGCCCGGCGCTATATGGTTTGCTCGTCATTAAACACTTTGCCTGGCGCTATCATCTGCCATATTCAAACAGCATATGCAAATGATGGTCATTGTGTATGCATGGTGCTAACAAGGAGATTAGCATATCATTAATGGACCATTAGCATGCTTAACAGGCTTGTTTGCCTGGCTGTGCTATATAAGGGCTAACAGTGCCCCACCTGTGTTGCTTATTGGTACTACATGTTGTTGTGGGATTACTGCTGCAGCACAGGATGTCACTGGAACACTCACAGAGCCAGCCAGATATGCACTGAATGTGGGCTGACACAGAGGTACAATTCCAGGGACATAGCAGTAGGTTTGTGATGTGGTTTATGTTGACTGGGTGCCTAGTGCCAGGCACAACCTGGCCATACCTTCCAACCTTATGTCCCTCAAATGTGGAACATTGCCTCTCAATATGTGGAACACATGAGCAAAATGTGGAACACGAATTCAAACTTCACCTCAGAGGCCCAGAACACTGTTAAATTATTTGCATTTATATTCAGGAGGTCAGTTAGTAATTGAGCTATATATGTTCTGCATCATTTACTGTGGAGTATTGCCTTACAGTGTTACCACTGAATGTGGGACAATTCCTCACGATGTTGAACAGCGTGCTGTTGTGCCGTACCATGAGGAACATTCCTCATATTATGGTACAGTTGAGAGGTATGGACCTGGGAGAGGGGGATACAAATGACTGCTAACTGACTGTGCCCTGGATGAGGCTGCCATTCATGAATGTTCTGTGTAGTCACCATGCTGACAACAGTTGGGCATCCCCATGTCACGTGTGCGTGACTTGATAGCACTGGATGATGGCAGACATCCAGGTCAGGGCTGTAACACATGTCTACTCTGTCTGTTGTATGGTCCAGTCTGCACAATCCTTATGTACTGCCACAGAGGGGTTCTCAGTCCCTGTGACCTCAAGAGCACAGATGTTCGAGGTGACAGA
Organism: Neoceratodus forsteri; assembly: GCA_016271365.2. Classification (NCBI taxonomy): domain Eukaryota; kingdom Metazoa; phylum Chordata; order Ceratodontiformes; family Ceratodontidae; genus Neoceratodus; species Neoceratodus forsteri. Next base: position 1,274,698,967 of record CM057453.1, read on the forward strand.
ACACAGGCTGTGTATAACTGTGGCATCATGTATGTGATGTATAGATGTAGTAGGTCATGTGTGCAGTGTGTTACTCTGCACTCTGTTCCATACTGACATCGACATGTGATGTCTCAAGCGGTTCGAGACTACTGACACTACTGCGGTACTGTGAGGATGGTAACACTGTGCAAGCAAGCCATGCGCTCCAGCAGCAGTGGTGACATCAGTACTGCAGCAGAACATCATAATAACAGCACTACTGCAGCAGCACATAGGGGATACTGGATGGGCAACTCTGCAGCACCAGTGTGTTCTGCCACAGAAGGATTCTGAGGCCCGATGACACTGAGAGCACAGCTCATGAGGTCCATGGGAATCAGAACCCCGACCTGGCAGGGCACGCTGGTAGTGCATAGCGCTGCTCTGCTTGTCATATGTATTGCTTATTATAGTGTTTGCTGACTGGGTAAGTGCTGTAGACCAATAGTTCTTAGACTTTGTCACAGTGAGCCTCCCCAAATCCATGGAAAAGATTTTGAGCCTCCCCCAAAAACTTAAATAATCTTGGGCCTCCCCAAAGAAAAATAATGTACTGTACTTTGCGCGCAGTACATGTTGAATAAACTGAAACCCCTTTGAATACTTGGCTCACATTCAGTTATTTGTCTTACACTGATGTGGAACCTTTGACAAAGAGCTTCTGTGCTCAAAGGTGTTATCTGAATAACAAATAAATAAAACAAATATTATTATTCAGCTTATTGTACCCCCCCCAACAGGCCAGCCTACTTGCTCCACTATTTTCATTCTTGAACCATTGTTACCCTTTGTTGCAGTTCCTTCATGGGTCAGACTACTTTCTTTGTTTCCTCTCTATATGAAATAACCTTCCTACATACTTTGCCTCTCCCCCTCCTTCCCTGCTCCTAAGCAATTTCTCTGGGATTGCTTTGCTCCTTCCTGCTATTGCTCTTAGCACTTCTATGCCCAGCCTTTGTATTGGGGCTGTTCTGCCATCAGTCTACAAATTGATCAATTACCACCACTCATTATTAGTTTATTGTTCATATTTGTTTGCACTATTGTTAATTGTGTATTTCTTGATTGTTTTGCAGTTACCTTTTGAAATGTATTCACTCTCTACCCTTCCCCTAGTACACCTGAAATGAGCCTTCGCTTATTCACCTTCCCTTGTTACTTGTTAGTAAATAAATACATAAAATCCACTTACTATTGTCCTCTTTCAATTTGCTTCATCTCTTGACACAAAATATATAAAACTCAAAATTTAAATACAGTATTTTTTAAGACTTGCTTGAGCCTCCCCTTGAACAGGTTGGGGCCTCCCCAAGGAGGCTGGCCTCACCATTTGAGAACCACTGCTGTAGACAAATCCTGCCTGTTTCAGCCACAACCCAGGGGGAAGGGGATACAGATGAATGCCAAATGTCTTTGAAACAGATTACGCTGCTTGTGGTATTCTTGTGAATGTGGGGTACATGGCCATGGCACTGTAGATATTCCCCTACACATTTCGGGATGTGCCATGGGGTCTTTAACATCCACCTGACCTACCACCAGAGCAGGCAGATGGGACCTCGGTCTAACATCTCATCTGACAGATGGCACCTCAGGAGTGCAGCATCCCCCTCATGCTGCACTGCAGTGTCACTTATAGGATATTAACCCAAGAGCCTTGTGTGAGACTAGAACCCACAGCTATCTGATCTCCTGGCCGCAGGGCATCTGTGCTACCTGCTGAGCCACTGTCTTTACCTGTGTATTGTACTGTGTGCAATCTGTGTGATGTAAGAAAGGAGGCTGCCTGATGTACGGGTGATAACCATGTTGTAAACGCCTCAGGTGGTTGCTAGGACATCAGTAAACCTCGAGTGTGCAGCTTGAGAGGCTTACAATTGCCCTAGCAACCACGAGAGGTGATTACACCATGGTTATCACCTGCACATCAGGCATTGTCAGGTATAGTGGATGGGACTCGTGATGGGAATCCCCCCCATCACGTGTAAGTGGGTCTTACCTTGGTATTGACTCTGCGGTACAGCCACATGTATGTGTAGGTACTGTATACACAGTATTGGGATACATGGACCAAATGACTGTGGGCCAGCACAGTACCAGTGTTAGCCCCTATCAGACATGGAGATTGCTAGACTCAGTGACAGTACACTGTGACAACTGGACTGTTATAGAATTACTGTACTGAGGCTTCCAAGCACATTCCAGGTGTGTAGAATACCGACTAACAGTGGTAGTCTGTCTAGTTAACCCACTGCTAAGACATAGCTGAGATGAGTTCATATGGTCCTGACATCACACCATTGGGATGCCAGGCCTGTAATCTGCTGGATATCAGTGGGTAATCAGGGCTACCCATACTTTATAGTCCTGTTCTGCATGGATGATAGGCTGACCCAGACAATGCCAGCCACCTGCCTGTCTGACAGGACAGGACCTGATTCCAGGTGTAGCAGTACCACATGTGTGGCTGTATCGTCCCTGCCATGCACAGATTGCTCCTGTATTGCCTGTATGTGGCAGGCTATGGTATCTGTGAACTGTCCAACAGTGGAGTACTGGTAATGGCCTTGGGACTGCAGCTGATGCCTGACTGGTACAGTGTGGCTGGGCATGTACGCGGTGGTGCTGGGGGGAGCTGGGTGGCCCATTGACCCTCTTGGCTGCCCCTGTGTGGGTAGTGGTGCCCCACCAGCGTTATGCACTGTCCAGCGCCCATAGCGCAGGCCATGCTTGACTGACTGCATGCTGTGGTGCTGCAGATGGCAGTGGGATGTGATCAGCAGTGTGGAGGATGCACTCTGGAGTGCTTCAGTAGTCCACTGTGACTGTAGGGTACATATACTCCAGTGTGACAACTGCCACAGGTACCCGTGCTGTCACCCATGTCACCGACTGACATCTGCAACACAGACAGCCAACCCCCCACCCCTGTATTGTGTTGTGTGATGTGTGCATGTGGGTCATGGCAGACAGTACTCATGCAGTTAATAGTGTTGGTACACTGCTGTCCCAGCTGCTGACTGTCTGTGCACAGTTCTGTGCAGCCAGGGGTAGGGGCAGTACCAACATTGTTGTGGTCCAGGGTGTCTACCCCATGATGGGCCGGTCCATCTACACTGTGCACATCCAGGCCATTGCATGATATACGTTGACACACATGCTGGGGGTGCAATACCCCAGTTTTATTGTTGTACAGTACCCACAACTACGACACATGGTGGATCACACACAGGCCTTGTGCACAGCTGTGCCAGGATCACCTATACACACACCATGCCTGTATGTGTTTGCAATGTAGCTGCACTGATACATGCTCTGGCACATGCAATGGTGCCTAGGTTGCACCCTTAGTGGAACGTGTGTCCTGGTCAGCCATCTAGCCCTGTTGTTGGGAGACAATCCATGCTTCCACAGCATGTGTTCCATGGTGCTGGGTGTGCAGAGGCCCAGCATGGCACTGGCCGTGCCGGGGGGCACCATGAGTCAGGCATTTACAGCCATGGCTGCACAGTCCCACACATGCACATTAGACACTGTCTGTGGCTGTAGGCCTTGTGATTGCCTTGCAGTGCACCCATGTCCATGCCAACATGTGCAGCCAGGCCACGTCTCCCATGCCACAGGCAGCAGCATGGGCAGCACAACTGTGTGCTGCACACACCCAGCTGGCTTCCACATGTGCTGGCCTGCAGGACTCCACAACACTGAGGTGCATCGTGCATGTCCTGTTGCCATTCCTCAGGGGGTTGGGGCATGTATAGCAGCTGTGTGTTGCATCATGGCCATATGATACTGTTACAGCTGTGCAGTGTTTGTTCACAACTCTATATAACTCTTTCCCTGCCTTCTGTCCCACACAGGTAAGGTTGCAGGACAGGAGCGGCTCAGGGCCCACAGATTTTCTGGAGATGAGCTGCGTGCCCTGGTGCATGCGGTGAAGGACAGGGAGATGGTCCTATGCAGGAACAAGTCAATGGACGCCACTGTTCAGCTGATGTGGGAGGAGATTGCCACAGCAGTAAACGCCATAGGTGGTCATGGCCATAGCACTGATGCCGTCCGGAAAAGGTGGAATGACCTGCTGCACAGGGCGAAGGAGGAGGAGGCACAGTGGATCTGGAACAGGCTGCGGACCGGTGGGGGACCACAACCACTTGAGCTGCGGGACTGGGACCCATTGATGGCCATAGTAGCCTCTACCCTGCGACTAGTGGCAGTTGGTGGGGTTGAAGGTGGTGGGTGTGAGACACCGCTCACACCACCCAGAGCAGGTAAGTTTAATGGCATGTATCTACCACTCAGTAGACAGCAACACCATGGGGATAGAGGCACACACATCACTACTGTCATGGTGCATGCATAGGGCCACATGGGTATGTTCCATTGTAAGGGTGGTGTTGGGGCTGCACAGTGGTGGGCATCTGCTGGCAGGCTCATGTCACGAGTGCATGTGTGCCATGGTGCAGGGGCTCCTAGGGCACAGGCTGCAATTGCATGGGATGCACACTGGGGTCTGCATGGGCATGCTGGAGGGCTCGCATTTCTGGGGGTGCATGTGACATTGTTGGGAGTGGGGTGGGGTGGGTGGTCTGGTCACTGTAGCAGCGACTGACATCAGTCTCTTCCATCTCAGCATTACATGCCCAGCAGGCTATGTCCCAGGTGGGGCCAGGCACAGTTGTACGGGAGGTGGAGGATTCATACACAGCAGAGGTGTGCCCTTCCACATCAGGCATGGCATCCACAGCTAGACCAGCAGTGGCCATGCCAGTCAGCACTGTCCACTCATAGACGTTATGAGGCACTGACATATGCTGGAACATCGGATGAGGAGGATGCAGTCTTCCTGGAGTCCCTGAATCCACCTGAGTATGCCCAGGTGGAGGATCTAAGTGGGGAGCAGGTGGTGATCCTGACTGTCACAAGTGACCATGGCTCAGAGGATGCAGGGGAGGAACCTGACATGCCAGTTCTGTGTGCGGCTAGTGACACCAGAGGTTTTGGTCCAGTGGGGGATGGCACCATGCCTGAATTGGGGATAAGGGGTACTCAGGCATGTGACACCTATCTGCCCACAGCTGCTGTTCCCCTGCCCGAACAGTCTTGCCCACTGGACATGTCCCACAGGGCACTGACTGCAGGGCGGTCCAGCAGCGTGCTTAGTCACCTGTGAGGCCACAGTTGCAGTGGCCAACACATCACCAGCCGCCCCTACAGGTCTCTTCCCTTCCACAACATACTGCCCAGCACCAGCCACGACCCCTGCCACAGGTGCAGGATCCTGATGCTGCAACTGCACAAGATGAGCAGGGTGCCTGGCCCATGCTCCAGGAAGCCTTGGCCTCACAGCATGCAGCCAAGCAGGACCTGCATGATCTCCGTAGGGAGCTGCGGCATGAGCTGTCACAGCTGCAGGAGACAGTGAGCACTGGTCTTGCCCTTGCTGAGCAGCAGTCAGAGGAGAGGATGACCCGTGTTCTCGCCACCATTGAACGTGGCTTTGGTGGCCTAACTGCTGCTGTGCAGGCCCATGCTGTGGTGCTGTGAGACACTATCACCACAGCACTGCAGGGTGCACCCAGATGCCAGCGCAGCCATGCCTCACATGGGCAGCAGCGTGGCAGGGGTGCGCGCAGGGTGGGCGCAACCTCCTCAACCCCTACCTCCCATTCATCCACAGGACATGCACAGCATCGTGGCTGCCCTCCCTCCACTCCTGTGCAAGCCCCAAGTTGTGGCCGCAGACGGCCTGCCCTCCCAGCCTCACCTCAATCCACCCCAACAATGTCCTCGGCACGTAGCATGCCCAGCAGTTTGCCCCATACACAGGGTGTGCATTGTGTGCGTGGCGGCAGGCACAGCTGATGTGCTCCGCCACATGCGTGCTGTGGCCCTGACTCCCTCACCTGCATGCCTATGCACACAGCCACTTCCCATGTCCCCTGCACAAACACAGTCCTCCATGGCCCTTGTTCACGCCGATGCCACAGCCCCTGCCATCACATATATACAGTGCTGTTTCTTGTGTGCACCTGGGTGGTGGCCATACCTCTCACCCTTTTGTCCCCTGACCATACAACAGTGCCTCTCAGGATGTGATACTACTGAGCAGGATGTGGACCTCATTCTCACTGCATTCCCTCAGCAGCTAACTGACCTGTTACATTGTTTGCTTATCTGTTCAGGCCGTCTTTTCTTAATTGCCTGTTTTTGTTGGCATCGTCTGTGATGGGGAATTTCTTTACAGTGTTGCCATTGAGTGTGGGACAAGTTCTCACACTCTGGAATATGTAGCTGCAGTGATGTAACTGTAGTACTGTTCCTCATATCGTTTTACAGTTGAGGGGTATGGTGGTGGCCCACACACATCGCACACATCACACGCACCACCCCACGTCATATCACCACACTGGCAACGTGTACAGCACCTACATATCACACAGATTTCATTGTACTGTATATGCACTACCATTAAATGTACTGTTGACACCATTTTATTTGTCTGTGTTTTTTGTACTCACCGTCCATCCTGGTTCAGTGTTTCAATGATGCTGCTCCTGTGCTCTATGACCTGGTGGGCCATGCGCGGATCCTGCCACTCGAGTTGCTCTACTATCCCCCTTACCCCTGGCTCTGGCTCACTGTCAGAATGTACCTCAGGTTCAGGTGCACATATCCCACAGTTCAGTGCTATATTGTGTAGCATACAACAGGCCAGGAAGATACGGCATACCTTCTGAGGGCTGTACTGTAAGGCACCGCCTGACTGGTCTATGCAACGGTACTGCATCTTGAGTATCCCAAAGACCCTCTCTATGATGTTCCTTGTAGCAGCATGTGCCTCATTGTACCTTTCCTCAGCCACTGTTGCTGGCTGAGGTACTGGTGTCAGCAGCCAGGGTCATAGGGGATAGGCACTGTCCCCTGTGGAGATAAATCGGGTGTTAGTGTTGCTGTCCTGCATGGTACCCACTGCTGCTCTGAACCATTGCTCCCTGCCTCTCCCACGGCTACCCATGCCTATCCCCCCCTTCCCCTGTGCTGTCACCCTGTTGTAGCTGCCCATGCTCATTGACTAGATGCTCACGTGGAATCCTGCCCTCCTCAAATGCCCAGCACAGCTGGGACTGGTGCCAGATGAAGGTGTCATGGGCACTGCCGGGGTACTGTGCAAAGACATTGCTAATGCACCCTGTTGCATCGCACACCACCTGGCAATTAATGGAGTGGAAGCCCTTCCTGTTCACGTACAGGTCACTAACATCACCAGGTAGTGCACAGATGGGGACATGGGTGCAGTCAATGGCACCAAGTACAGCGGGTAGGTGCGCAACTTGATAGAATTGCTGCATGGTTGCTGTGCACTCTGCTGCCATGCCGGGGAATACTATGAACTCACCGGCATGTGGCAGGAGAGCATCAAGGAACTGGGACAGGAGGCACAATGTGGTGGACTGCAGTATCCCAATGGTGTCCCCCACTGGGTGCTGAAATGTTCCAGTGGCTAGGATGCACATCGCTGCCATCACTTTTTGCTCAACTGACATGGTGTGACTGCGCCTGGTGTTCGGCTGCAGCTCCTCAAGCAGGAGTTCACATAGTTGCCTCAACCTTCCCCTGTCCAACCTGTACCAGCCAATGATGTGGTCATCAGGCAGGGTCTCAAAGGAGACTCTGGGCCGGTACCATCTGTGTGCAGCATATCTCCTCCTTCATCTAGGTAATGGGCCTTGTTGGGTCTGCTCTCTTTCATCCTCCTACACAGCCTGCTCCATCAGGTGCAGCACTACAGCATTGCTAAAGAAAGCCATTGTGTTACACTTCCTGGTCTGGCCACTCCCTCCTCTGTGGATTGCCCTGGGTTTAGGTCTCCCTTTTATAGGCGGCAGGTAGCGCTGCGCCAAGTGCCACGCAATGGTGCATTGTGCAGCACTATATCTCCGACTATCCCATTGCACCCATATGCAGGTTCCCACCCCTCCACTTTGCCCCTTGCATACATTATGTTTTAGCCCAGCGCTATTGCATTTAGCGCGTGCTATCTCCCTTCTTGAATATGGCTGTCCCGCGCTAACCCTGTGCTAATCCTGCGCAAACGGTTAGTGCGTCGCGCTAAGTTTTGAATATCTAGGCCTTAGTCTTCATGTTTCCCCAAATCGCAAAAGCTCCTTAGTTCTGATGCAGCCTGTCTATATGTCATTCTGAGCTGTACTGTTGCAGAGTGATCTGGACAGTAGACAGGCCAGCAAGTGTATGCCAGCTGGCAGCATACTGGTGCCTGGCTCCTGGTGGTTGGCACCTTCATGGCATTCCATAAAAAAAAAATTAAAGAGCTGGTGACATGATTTGGGCTGGCAACTCATTTGGGAGTTGTCCAGCAGAAAGATGGATTACCTGCACCTGAAAAATTTTCTGGAGTCGTGCAGCACAGCCATAGTATGGGAGCAATCCCAAGGTTCAGAAAAGAAAGTGAATTGGTGCACCTCACTCAGTCATTCACTGCATTTGGGGAGTTGCCTGCCCAATTAGCTAAATAAACTTATGCTGCAATTTTTTGAGCAAAATAAATACTAAAATTTTAACTTACAATGCTCATCTTGTACCTTCCGTGTACAAGCTGAGCGTCCATCTCAGCGCTGCAACCTTGCCCCAAAAATCAGCTCTTTGATGAAGCTAGTTGTGGGTTGGGGCTTTAGACACTCTATATAATAAGTAATAGGATGGGAATAGGATCAGGGGAGCGGGCTGTCTAAATGTACTAACGTTATCTTTGCTGGCAGTTATACATGTATGGGATGATACATCACACATATCATTTCCCCATACATGTATAACTGCCAGCAAAGATAACGTTAGTACATTTAGACAGCCCCCCTACCCCGATCCTATCCCTGTCCTATTACTTACTATGTAGAGCACCTGCAGCCCCGACCCATACCTAACGTCATCAAAAAGCTGATTTTCGGGGGCAGGGCTGCAGTTCTGAGATAGCCATTCTTCTCGTATATGGAAGGTACAAGTCGGGCACTGTAAGTTAAAATTTTAGTATTTATTCTGACCAGAGAAATTGCAGCACAAGTTTATTTAGCTAAATGGGCCGTCAACTTCCGAATGAGTTGCCTGCCTGAATCCTGTCACCAACTCTTTAAACATTCTCCACATTTTCTCAAGTTACTGTCATTCCTTCCTCCTCCTCCTCCTCCTAAATCCTGAAGCAATGTGTGTGTGTGTGTGTGTGTGTGTGTGTGTGTGGTCCTGGCTCTGAGCTGTGCTGTTACAGAGTGATCTGGGCAGTGGGCAGTGGCAGAACAACAAGTGTGTGTCAGCTGGCAAAATGCCAGTCCTTGGCTACTGGTAGTTGGCACCTTGGTGGCATCCCATAATAAAATAAAAATTCTCCACATTACCTCAATTTATTAACGTTCATTCCTCCTCCTCCTCCTCCTCCTCCTCCCACCTCCGCTTCCTCAGTACTCAAGCAGCCTGTGTGTATTTGTCATCCTGAGCTGTGCTGTTGCAGTGTGATCTGGGCAGTGACCAGGGCAGCAATTGTGAGCTAACTGGCAGCATATTGGTGCCTGGCTCCTGGTAGTTGGCACCATGGTGGCATTCCATTAAAAAATGTTGCTTTCTTTTTGCAGCAGTTTTCCATTTGAAACTCTCAGTCTTCATTTTCCCCCAAGCTGGAGCAGTTCCTTCCTCCTGAATCCTGAAGCAGCCTGTGTGTGTGTTGTCCAGAGTTGTGAGGTAGAAGTGTGATCTGGGCAGTGGGCAGGGCAGAATGTGTGTGCCCAACTTGGAGTGTGCTAGTGCCTGGCCCCCAGTAATTGGCACCTTGGTGGCATTTCATAAAAAAATAAAATAAAAATGCTCCACATTCCCTCAAGTTACTGACATTCCTTCATTCTCCTCCCCCTCCTGAGTCCTGAAACAGTGTGTGTGTGTGTGTGTGTGTGTGTATGTATATGTGTGTGTATGTGTGTGTGTCATCCTGAGCCTGAGCTGTGCTGCTGCAGTGTGATCTGGGGAGCGGACATGGCAGCAAGTGTGTGCCAGCTGGCAGCATGCCAGGACCCAGCCCCCTGGTAGTTGGCACTTTGGTGGCATTCCGTAAAAAAAAAAAAAAAATTCTCCACATTACCTCAGGTCAAAAACATTCCTTCTTCCTCCTTCTCCTCCTCCACAACCTCTTGAGTTCTGAAGCATGTGTGTGTGTGTGTGTGTGTGTTTGTGTGTGTATTGTCCTGAGCTGTGCTGCTGCAGTATGATCTGGGCAGTGGGCAGCAAGTGTGTTCCAGCTGGCAGCATGCCAGTGCCTGGCCCCCAGTAGGTGGCACCTTGGTGACATTCCATAAAAAAAAAACTGATAAACTAAACATAAAAAATAAATAAGAATTAAAGAAACTAAAATAAAAATAAAAAATAACAAAAAATAAAATACTAAAATAAAAATAAAAACTAGAAGAAAAATAAGATAAAGTAAGACTCAAAAAAATTAAAAATAATAATAAACAGTGTTGCAAGCATTAGGTAATGGAACAACAGAGAGGTCAAGGAGATGGTGGCATAGGATCGTCCAGTCATAATGACAAACAAAAGTGTAGCGGGCTTGCTCATAGACCTTCTGCCTCAGTGGGAACTACAAGTGTAGAGAAAGATGACAGTAATGGTTGAATAGTCCATTAAGTATCTCACATTATGAGAACCGCTTGCAGTAGAACTGCAAGGACTGCAACATGAACAATCATTGTAGAAAAAAGGAATAAGAAAGGAGTGTGTCAGGTAGTGACACAGGTAGAGGAGGAGGACGAGGAGCAAAATGGAGCTTGGGAATAGAGATACAGATTGTGATTATATACCCGATAAAAGTTATAGCAGCAACAGCAGTTCTGGAGAGGAGGTGGAACAGCTGGGACTTTGACTTGGGACAGGTGTACATAAGAGATCAAAAAAGACCAAAAATGGTGATACAAAAAAAAGGGCCATAAAACAAGTGGAAACACAAGAAGAAACATGTGAAATGACAGCAGATGAAGAAGACACAGGCAAAACTAGTGACCCAGGACACATGGTAGAGGAAGAAGAACCATTTCCTGACCCTGGAGAATTGGTGGAGAAAGAGGAGGAGGGCAAAGATGTGGAAGTAGCCCACAATAACCTGCCCATTAGACAACAGCTGAGAGTGCCAGTAGCAAAGACCAAACCGGTGACGTTGTTGGTGTGGGATTTCTTTAGTGGACAAAGAATCACAGGAACATGCTGTGTGTGTCTTTTATGTAAAGATAGGTTGAGTCAGAATAAGGAGGAAACAAGGCTGGGAGCATTTACCATGAAAAGGCATTTGCTGAAGTCCCACAGATCTCAGTACAAGATAGCATGCTAGAGCATGACGTCATCAGCAACACCACCAAGTAGTGAAGCTGATAATGACAATAACCAGGGCCACTGGCAGATCTATTTAATAGTTCACTAGAGTCAGGTGTGGTACCGCAGGACTGGAGAACAGCACATGTAGTGCCCCTCCACAAAAGTGGTCCTAAAGATGACCCAGGGAATTACAGACCAGTCAGTCTGACCTCCATTGTGGGCAAGTCTAAAGGAAAGGTAGGTGGAATATCTAGAGGAGCATGGTCTCCAGGATGCAAGGCAGCATGGGTTCATGGGGGGAGGAGATTGTGTCAAACGAATCTGACTGACTTTTTTGACTGTGTCACTAAGACAGCAGACAGGAGCCAAGCAGTAGACATCTTCTATCTTGATTTCAGCAAGGCCTTTGACTTTGTGCTCCACAAAAGGTTGATCAGGAAGTTGGTGGATCTTGGAGTTGGGGAAAAGATGGCCAGATGGGTGGAAAACTGGCTGAGCGACAGAACCCATAGGGTGGTTGTGGGGAGAGAGTTATCTGGTACCAGAGAGGTAACCAATGGGGTCCTACAGGGTTCTGTGCTGGGGCCGGTGTTGTTTAATGTCTTCATCAACAACATTGGGGATGGCATTAAGGGCAAAATGTGCCTATTCATGGATGACACCAAGATCTGCAGGAGGGAGGACACAGCTGAAGGGATACAGGACCTACAGGAAGATCTGGAAAAGCTGGGGAGGTCGTCCAGGATCAGGCAGCTTGGCTTCAATGCCATGAAATGCAAAGTTATGCATATTGGAGCCAGGAATCCCAGGACAGAGTACTGCCTGGGTGGAGTCCGAGTATCTGCATCAGAAGAGGAGGAGGACCTGGGAGTGATTATCACTAGTGACCTGAAGCACTCCATGCAGTGCAAGAAAGCAGCAGCAAAGGCAAACAAGATGCTGGGATGCATATCTAGGGGGATCAGTAGTAGGAGAGAGGAGGTTATACTGCCCTTGTACAGGTCACTGTTAAGGCCACATCTAGAGTATGGAGTTCAGTACTAGTGCCCACACCTCAAAAAGGACATTAACCTGCTGGAGAAGGTCCGGAGGAGGGCTAAAAAGATAATAGTGGGTCAGCAGGGTAAGACATTTGAGGAGAGGTTGAGGGTACTGAACGTGTACTCCCTGGAAGACAGGAGAGAGAGAGAGAGAGAGAGAGAGAGGACATGATTGGGACCTTCAAGTACTTGAAAGGGATAAATAAGGTTGATAAGGAGAGTCTCTTTAAGCTAAGTGGCAACCATAACGCTAGGGGGCACAGTCTTAAGCTGGAGGGTGGGAGGTTTGGGAGGGAGGTCAGGAAGCACTTCTTCACAGAGAGGGTGGTGGACACTTGGAATGCACTGCCGGAAGAGGTCATCTCGCTGAAGACAGTGGGCAGCTTTAAGAGAGGCTGGGATAGGCATGGGAAAGTAAGGATCATGGGTAGGGAGGATGGGAGGAGTGGGGAGGGAGGGTAGGGACATTAGCTCAAGCTGTGGACCCTGTAATATGAGCAGACTTGATAGAACAAATGACCTTCTTCTGCAAGTTTCTTCATATGTTCATATAATGATGATGGCTAGGGGGATAAGAACATTAGGAGACAAGGTAGAGAGGAAGAGGAAGAGGAAGAAAGTCTTTCAATAGGTAGCTGATACACAACTCCAACATCCTCATCAGTTCTTTAGACCACTGACTCTCACACCTCTAAGTGACTGTAAATCCCTAGTCCCCCCATGTTGCAACAATAGCTAACTGTCACGTCCAAGTAAAAATTCACTCAACTATCGCTGGTCCAATCTCTGGAAATGAGCCAGAAATATAAAGCAAACAGACCCAAGGCAAAAAAGTTAACAAGCAATTGCGAAAATGCTAGGCACTGACTTGCTGCCATTCTCCTTTGTGAGCAATGCTGGTTTTGAATTGCTAATGCAAGTTGTTGTGCCAAGGTATCAAGTGCCCAGTTGTACCTACTTTTCCACAGTGGCTCTTCCTGATTTGTATCAGTGTCTACAAGACTGTCTCACATGCCTTGAAAAAAGTATCATTTGTTTCAGCCATTCACATCGCCACTGACATGGACCAGTAGTCAGACTACTGGTTACATAGCAGTGACTTCCCATTGGGTCAGTTTCCCCTCATTTCCCTCCTCCTCCTCCTCTTGCTCCTCTGGTTTAAGTAAAAGCAGTAGCAGCAGCAGTAGCTGCAATTCACTGGTGCTGCCCAAACTTCCGCAATCAGTCAGCTTTTTGTATTGCTGGCAATGACAATGACCATCATGCAGAAATCTTGTTACATTTCCTTCAGCAGAAGCTGGATGAGTGGCTGACACCACAGTCATTAACACCAGGTTTCATAGTATAAGATAATGCAAAGATCATTACATATTACCCTGTTTATAGTACTCCGCAGTCATCACCAGTAGGCTATCCCTAGTCCATCCTGTAGGATGATGCATGATCCAGTGAAACCTGGACTGGCCAAAGGCCGGCTCCTTAGTGCAACACAGAAAAGTCCAGTTTAGTTCATGCATCCCTAGGGGCTGGTCATGATCCTAAACTGCTCCCAGACTTTCAGTTATTTGTATAAAAATACTTCTTCTGTGTCTATCCATTTTCCCCACTAGCCTGCACCAGCGTCAGTTTCTATGCAGCGAGTTGCAAATGCATGACATCACCTTTCTAATTTCTTGCACTTACTAATTTTCTAACCTCCTAGGGACTGAAAGTATCTGTAGCTGCCAAATCACCTCTTAAGGTAGCACCCACAAAGACTCTACTGCCAGAGCAGGTTGGACCCTCCTGCAGCATCCATCCTGTGGTCAGCTGATGGGTTTGCTGGGGCTATGACCTTCCTGTAGCATCCCTGCTACCCTGCACATGTGCAGCATACCTGATGAAAGGGACCCTCCTGTAGCATACCTTTCTACCATCAGCTGGGCATAGATTTTCATGGTTTGTGTGACTGTGGAACTTCCTGCAGTGTCAACATCTGCTATTTTATATGGCACAGGGAAAACTAAGGCTCTGTGCTCTGTGCAGGATGCTTGCATCCGAACTAACTACCCAGCTGGAAAAAAATGGTAACAGTCTTACCTCATTAAAGTCTCCTATTTCCAACTTGCAGTGTAAGCTCTCTTCCAACTTCTGGGATATGCTGCAGCTGTGTTAGCACCAGGGGGTTTCCTTAATCCTGCTTTATGGCATGGTGCCCAATGCCATTATCACCAGCTGTTTGCGGGGTTTTTGTTTATTCAGTGCCATCTCCTCCTGGCTCCAACCCAGGTGGCCTAGCCTTGCAAGATTGCACATTCCCTATTGGGATCCACAAAATTTCACAAAATTTTAGGGGGCCATCTTGGAGCTGCGAGATCTTGGTGGCCATCTTAGGGGGACATTATGCACTTGTTCAGGGCCTCTCTTCTCTCAAGAACAGCAGCAATTTTGAACTGCAAAAGACACCCATGGCCACTTGCCTATAATGCTGGCTGCATAAAGTAGATACATAAGTGAAGCTCTAAACTCACAAGAAGTGGACATTTTAACATGAAATCTCACAGCTGCCATTTTAGGTGGCAGCTTTTGCATTCCACCAGGCCTGTTTCACCTTATCATTTTGCATTATACAAGGAAAGCTCTAATCTCAAGAGAGGTGGCCATTTGAACTTGAAATCTCCTGGTGGCCATTTTAGGTGGCAGCTTATGCATTCCACCAAGCCTTTTTTCACATTATCATTTTGCATGGCACTATGGTCTGTATGCTTACACAGTGGAGGTAATATCCCATGTTCATTAAGTTTTTTCTGCCTCTCTCTTAGGCTTGCAAGAGGTGTCCCCATAATAGCTAAATGTAAGGAATGTGAACCCCACTGCTGGACATGCATGTGAGACAGCACATCTGTACAGTGTGCACCATTATGGAGGGAAATGTCATGCAGGACAGATACACTTCCCAGCAAGACAGTGCAGTCATTATGGATCCATGCCCCACTCCACAAACAGCACCTCTGGCCTTGGACGTAGATCAGGCACAGTTACTATTCCATTTTCTAGAGGATCACAAATCAAAAATGCCCCACTCACTGGCACCAGACAATGAGGGCACTTGCACTGCCCAGGGTCCACTAGCCAAAAATACTGAGATAGATGGCCAGGACAAATCGTCTGCCAGACTTTGCCCTTGGGACAATATTGACAAGCTTATCAAGATGGTGAGGGGCATTCTTAATGTACCAGCAGAAGCTCCTGTCTCTGCAGCATCTGCCGACCCTCTCCTCCTCTCAGGGGCCCAGCAGTTGGTCCCCACTTTCTGTCTTGTCAAATAAATGACTCCATCACTCGAAACGAGTATGATGCACTGGAACCAATAAGACTGCCAGAGGTACTTGGTGGGAAAATTCTATTCAGTCTCCACTACTAAAAGAGTTGCCTGTTCTAGGGTTCTGAAGGTTGACACTCCCTTCTCAGCCCTCTCGAGGTGCACTACAGTACCCATTGAGAACACTGCAGACCTATCAGACCCATTGGACAAGAAAGTTGAAGAATATTTGAAGAAGATTCACAAAGCCACTGGTTTATTGCTCTCTGCCGACACAGCCATGTGGTTTACTAGCACAGCTTTACTCTGGTGGATGGAAGCCATGGCACAAAATATCCCGGATGGGTCACACTTGGAGGACTCAAGACATTGTGCTCTACAAGCCATGAGATACCACTCAGATGCTTCATCAGACACTCTTAGGTTTGAAACAAGAGTTATGGTGTTAGCGAATAGGGCCCGAAGAGCACTATGACTAAAATTGTGGCAGGCTGACAACGAGTCAAAAGTCAACCCTTATGAAGTTACCTTTCAAAGGTGGCCACCTTTTCAGGGAGGCTATGAGGCTACTTATTAACTTATTCTTATCTGGGTGGCCATTTTATGTCAGGTTAAGTAATGGATGGTTCGGACTTTATACAAAGCTACTGGAAGTAATGTTTGTGAAAGAAGGGGGAAAGAAACAACCGTCAGGTGACAAGAATCTCTACCTGCCCTAAAACCAGCCTTTTTGTCCCAGATTCAAGCAGTCCAGACTGAAAGGCACACCCTCAGTTCACTCAAGGATCAAAGTAGTGGTCTGATTCACCAAAGTTCTCCAACAAAGTTGCTTACAATAAACCATGCTCTGCCCATAATTGCAATTTTGTCCCCACCGGGAACAAACCAGCTTTCTGCACCAATCATAAACAATGAGATGAGGTGGGCCCTGGAGGACCAGCCACCAGTGGCAAGTCAACTTCAACAGTTCACAGCACAGTGGGCCCAAACAATGACAGACAGATGGGTCAGGGGAGTCGTGACTCACGGGTAAGCAATAGGGTTGGAATGCAGAATCATTCCACACAAATGCATTTTCTCCCCAGTGCTGACATGCCAAGAAAAGAGGGAAGTGCTATTTCTGGAGCTTTCCACTTTGATAAACAACACTATTTCATATGTCCCAATGGAAGAAATTACCCAGGGGGTGTGCTCCCCAGTCTTCATGGTCCCCAAGAAGTCAGGGGGTATGCACCCAGTATTAGACCTAAAATATCTCGACCAGTTTGTGACTTACAAAAAGTTTAAAATAAAGATATTACATTCCATGCTGTCTGCCATTCGACCAGGATTTCCTGATGGCGGTAGATCTCATGGATGCTTACCTACACATCCCAGTTCAGCCCTTGCATCACAAGTATCTGAGACTTGCAGTAGGCAACAACCATTTCCAGTTCAACTGTCTACCGTTTGGTTCGGCATCGGCTCCCAAAGTTTTCACCAAGCCCCTAGTGGTTCTGGCGGTGGATATTTGCAAGAAGGGGATATATGTCATACTCTGTTTGGATGAATGGCTCATCAGAGCCAGGACTCAAGCACAATCACAGAGGAGTATGGATCTAGAGGTACAATGTCTCCAAAACATGGATGGATGCTGAACAAGAAGAGTCAGCTATTGCTGTCACAGTGCATTTCTCATCTGGGATCAATAATATATACATGCCTCAACATTGCAACCTCATCCAAGAACAAATTTGCAAATCTCATTCACTGTGTATAACAGATTTTACATCAGCTGTACAGACAGGTATGGGCTATGTAAACTTATGGGTCTCATAGCAGTGACGATCAACACAGTCCCATGGGCCAGGCTGCACATGAGACCGATCCAGAGATAAGTCTTGGACACCTGGGACCAATCGTCTAAGAATTTCCACTACAAAATAAATCCACCAGATCAGATTACCTCAACCCTGGTATGGTAGTACAACAAGCAGAACTTATAGAAAGTCATGAGTCTGGATCAAGAATTTTCCAAGACTGTGACCATGGACACAAGTCTTCAGGGATGAGCTACAATATGTCATAGTGATGTGGCTCAGGGCCTTTGGCCACCTGCTGAGACCAGGCTGCTAATCAATGTACTGGAGATGTGAGCGGACTGCCATGCACTGCAGTCTTTCACTCTGACCCTCCAGGGTCTCTCTGTCCTGATCAGAACAGACAACCAAGGGACAATGGTGTACCTCAACAAACAGGGGGGGTTCACGCAGTTGCTCACTGATCCGGGAGTCCCTGAGAGTGCTCTGGTGGGCAGAACAGAACCTGAAAAATCATGTTGGCCTCTTACCTGGCTGGGAAGGTTAACACCCAAGCAGAGTGGCTCAGCAAGGAAATGCTAAATCAGACAGGATGGATGCTTCATTCCACAGTGTTTCAGCTAATCAGTCTCAGGTGGGAGCCATTACAATTTGATCTCATGAACATGAACAAACAACTCCCTTGTTACCACTCTTGTTTCCAGGATCAAGAAGTACAGAAAATGGACACATTGTCAGCAGCATGGAACTTCAACAGGGATTACATTTTTCTGCCCACCCCATGATTCCCAAGGCACTGCACAAGTTTTGGTACACAAGAGCAACTGTGGTACTGGTAGCTCCAAACTGGCTGAGGAGATCTAGGTACCCTCTCATACAAACAATGTCAATAGACACACCTTTTCATATCCCATCTCAATAAGATCTTCTGAGCCAGGGGCCGATATTTCACCACAACCCATCACCCTTCAACCTGATGACTGGCTACTGAGAGGGACAGACTGGTAGCCCTGGGTAGCCATCCAAGGATGGTGGTGCACCTGTTACCATCAAGAAGGCAGTCCACAAACAGCACATACCAAGGACACTGGGCAATTTTTAAGAAGTGTATAGAAAAAGGGACTTCCCCATCTGCTGTGGGACTTCCACTCATACTGGACTCCTTAAATGATGGGGTGGAAAAGGGTTTAAGTTCTACTTCCCTCAGGGTACAGACCTCAGCTACATCAGCTACTAGGGGCCCCCTATGAGGGATAGGTCAGATTGGTGCCCACCCTAATGTTGTTAGGCTCTTCAAAGCGGTTCAATTAACTTCTCCGCACATCAGACCAACTTATGTCCCTTAGTAACTTACCCTTGTTCTAGATTCTCTTCAAAAAGACCCTTTCCAGTTCAATGTGCACTGTGTCAGGCCTCTAACCCTACTTTTCTATGACAGTTCTTAAGTAAATATCGGCATATAAATACTTAATAAGGTAGTTAAAGCTAGAAAATATCCTGTCTGTTAATATACTACCTTACTCTGCAGACAGTTGATAGGCAGGTCAAGCTCAGAGTACTCAAATAATACCCCTTCCCTAACAGCCTGGCCAAGGCACAAAGGTGCCTATTAGGGCTAGGATGCCCAGATAGAGCTCCTATCCAGCAAGGTATATGAACAAATTTAAGTTTGACAGGCACTCAAACAGATACAGGTTATGATCCCTGAGTAATTTTTTTGTTGTGATTTATATGCCAATAAGTAGGTATGGCATGTAAATAATTCTTTACAGTAATGATAGGCCTCAGTCACTCCTGCCTTGCATGTAACAGGTTGGCAACACGTGTAATACAAATGTAATATAACTGTTTTGTTTTTGTTTATTGAGCTGTATGTTTATGTTTGAAAACTCAATAAAATTATTAACTTAAAAAAAAAAGATCCTTTCCAGCAGGAATCTCTATATTGGGTTATGCTTAAAACAGCCATCCTGGCCGCCATTTGTTCAGACAAACAAGTTTCGGACTTACAAGCCCTGCCTTGCAAGGAACCTTTCTTGGTATTCCATTATATTATGGCCACCCAGCACACTGTTCCCTCCTTTCTTCCCAATGTAGCAACTCAGTTCCATCTTGAGCAGAAAAATAATTTACTTTCTCGCTGAACAAGTCCACCTACTTGCATTCTTCACTCATTAGATGTGGAGTGCCATCTCGCACTTTACCTCTCAGTTATGGAGCCTAGTCACAAGTCAGGTGGATTGTTCATCCTTACAGCATGCAAGAGAGTTGGGCACACCATGTCTAAGGGTATGGTTGCACATTGGCTCTGCTCAATGACTGCCAAAGCCTATTAGGGTGTGTGTGTGTCTCAATCCCACCCCCAGAAACCTGGGCATGTTCCACCCAGGCAGTTGCTGCCTCCTGTGCTGAAAAGAGTCAGATTCTATCACAGGACATTTATTATGTGACTACCTGGTCTACACTGCATTCTTTTACTAAACATTATTGACTGGATGTGGAACTGACTGATAGAGTCACTTTTGGCAGGGCGGTACTTCAGGCTGCAATGGACCCACCCTAGACCAGTGTCTGCATTTTTTCTCTCCCCAACTGGGGTACCTTGGGTCACTGCTACAATGATCCCACTGGTGATGACTGCAGAGTACTATAATAGGGTGATATGTAATGCAATTTACTCACCTGGTAAAGGGGATTAAATGAGCCCCCTTTATAGTACTCTGCAGGCCCTCCCAATGAAGACTGAATCATGTGAAGAACAGCATGTTGGAGGGCACAGTGGTATTCCTTTTTGTGTGATTACAGTACATTTCTCATAAGTCTATTTTGATATGTGTATATCAATAAATTAATGCTGGTACATGCTCATTCACACTGGCTGAGGCACGTTTGTTATCAGACACGGCTCCGACATTAGCTGACTTACATAGAAACATAGACAATGATGGCAGAAAAAACATCAATGGTCTATCCAGTCTGCCCATGGATTGTCCAGCACCTGGTGTCTAGCCGGAGACCTAGCCCTTCACTTCAGCTCATCTTTCCCCCCTTCCCTCACATACTGGAGAGCTTCCTGTCATTCCACTTATTCTGTTTCATCCACGCTTAAAGCCTTTCACAGCTGTGGTGCCCACCATTTCAGCAGGTAGGCTGTTCCAAATCTCCACCACCCTTTCAGTAAAATAATACTTCCTCGAGTCCCTCTTGAAGTTCCCCTTTTCCCTTTATATTTGTGCCTAAGTGTCAATGAGCTTGTATTCCTATTAAATAATTCTGCACAGTTCACTTTATTAAACCCTTTCAAAAACTTGAATGCCTCCATCATAACCACCCCCCCGTCCTCTAGCGAGTACAAGTTTAAAGCCCTTAGCTGTTTCTCATAGGATTCCCCCTGTAGTCCCCGAATCATCTTGGTTGCCCTACACTGTATCACCTCCAGTCTGTCCTTATCCTTTTGGAGGTGAGGTCTCCAGAACTGGACACAGTACTCCAGATGTGGCTTCACCAAGGACCTATAAAGGCGGAGTATTACTTACGAACTTACATTTATGGAGCATAATAACCAGTTTGAGAGTATAGGTGGGTAATGTTTCCAGCTATTGCTCACATTAGGTAAACGTTACTTTAAACCCTTTGTATGCCATGTATATTTATTTTTTGTAGTTCTGTTCTGTGTGGCTTATTTTTAACTTGCAATTATGACAATCTGAGTGGGGTTTGTTTTTCATGAACTGCACTATACAGATCTATGCTCCAGATGTCCTTATCTTACTTTGAAGGTATCTGTAAGTCACTTTAATTTATGTGCAGTGCACTCCTCGCATGATGCTACACTCTAAGCACATCTGACCTTTAGGCTTTTTCAGCTGAAGCTGAACTTCTTTTTTTTTTTCAGATTCTCTGATGTGTCTTGTGTTGTTTTTAAATGAGTATTTTAAACCAATGGGAATTTTTTCCGGTTTTTTTTCTGCATGATCTGGGTGTTAAAAGTAAGAGATTTTCTAAATAACTGTCATTACGCTTCCAAGGAAGAACTGGGTTGGTCCGAAATCTAAAGCACTTTGTTCTTTTTGTTACATCTATGTTGGTCCAATAAAAGGTATCAAATAATTTTCTTCTGGATCTGTTGTTACAAGCACCAATATGGCAAAGACTAAATCTGTATTACTAATATACAAAAGTTGCCAGCAGAAAGCTCATCCTTGTCTATATAGGCTGCTTGAGTTTGTAGCTAGCTCCCTATTCAGCAGCTGCCCCACCCCCCCTTCCTCCCTTTACCCTCCCCTTTGCCCTGTCCCATCCCTTTTTGAAGCAATCCACTGTGTTACGTGCCACCACCTCAGCCAGTAGTGCATTCCACTTTGCCACCACCCTCTCTATAAAGAAATTCCTCCTCATTTCCCTCCTGAATCTACCCCCCTCCAATCTCATGTCATGGCCCCTAGTGTCTCTCCCCACTCTCCTCCTGAATAGACCCTCTGTGTCTGTTTTGATTATCCCCATCATGTATTTGAAGGTCTCAATCATGTCCCCCCTGTCCCTCCTCTCCTCCAGTGTGTACATGTTTAACTCTTTTAGTCTGACCTCATATGGCAATTCCTCTAGGCCCTGAATCATCTCTGTTGCCCTACACTGCACCCTTTCCAGTAGTCTATGTCCTTTTGTAGGTACGGGCGCCAGTACAGCACGCAGTATTCCAGATGGGGTCTAACCAAAGATCTGTATAATGGTAGAATAACCTCCCTTCTTCTTGAGGTAATGCCCCTTGCAATGCACCCCAGCATTTTGTTGGCCATTGCTGCTGCCTTTCTACATTACATGGAATTGTTCATTACTTCATGATGAGCACACCCAGATCCTTCTCTTCTGTTACCTCCAGCCGCACACACCCCAGATGGTAACTTCTCCTCAGATTTTTTGTTCCAAAGTGCAGTACTTTGCATTTTTTTGCATTGAACCCCAGCTGACATCTGCCAGACCATGCCTCTAGCTGTGCCAGATCCTCCTGTAGCCCCCGCCACCCAACCTGGTCATCCACCAACACTCCCATCTTGATGTCATCCTTAAATAGGCTGATTTTGCTGCTGATGTCCTCCAAGATGTCTGCAATAAATATGCCAAACAGCACTGGGCCCAACACCGACCCCTATGGAACACCACTTGTCACAGGCTTAGGGGTTGAATATTCCCCACCTATCACCACCCTCTGCAGCCTATCTTTTAGCCAGTTCTCTACCCACTTCACCAGTTTTGCTCCTGCCCCCTGTGCCCTGTAGCCTGCTTCCAAGTCTCCCTTGTCGTACTAAATTGACGGCCTTACTAAAGTCTAGGTACAGGACATTCACAACATGGCCCCCATCAATTTGCCTAGACACCCAGTTATAGTATTCTGCCAGGCTGGTCTGGCATGACCTGCCCTTGACGAATCCATGCTGCCTCTCATCATGCACCCCGCTCACCTCCAGTAGTGCCACTAGCCTATCCTTTAGGATGGTCTCCATTAGCTTCCTAACTATGGACGTTCGACTTACTGGCCCATAGTTCCCCGGTTTGTCCTTGGGTCTGCTCTTGTGGAAGGAAACCCTGTGAGCCAGTCTCCAGTCATGGGGGTACACATCCTGTGCCTAGAGATTAATTAAATAATTCTGTCAAGGGTCCTGCCTGGACCTCTGCCAGTTCCTTTAGCACTCTTGGATGTACTCCATCCGGTCCTGGTGCTTTGTCCACCCTCAATGCCCTTAACCCCTCCAGCACCCTCCCCACTGAGAGTTCTCCATCCATCATCCCCCCATCCCTTTCTATCCTCCCTCCTATTATGGGTAGTGCCCCCTTCCTTTCTTTCATAAAGACAGAACAGAAGTAGCAAACCGAGTCCACTCTGAAGAAAGGGGGGTTACTGGTGGGGTACCACAGGGTTCAGTACTGGGTCCAGTCCTTTTCAATGTCTTTATAAGTGACATTGCAGAGGGACTGGAAGGAAAAGTATGCCTCTTTGCAGATGACACAAAGATCTGCAACAGGGTTGATACACAAGGAGGCATGGAAAGGATGAGAAGGGACTTGGCAAGATTGAAGGAATGGTCAGAAGTATGGCAGCTTGGATTCAATGCAAATAACTGCAAAATAATGCACCTGGGAAACAAAAACCCAGGGGAAGAGTACACAATGGGGGAGGCGGTAGTACCAACAACAAAAATGGAAAGGGTCCGGGGGTAATCATATCAGATGACCTTAAGGTTGGCAAGCAATGTGAGAAGACAGTAGGGAGGGCTGGGGGGATTCTGGGATGTATAGGGAGAGGCCTCACCAGCAGAAAACAGGAAGTTGTTATCCCTCTGTACAGATAGTAGGTGAGACCCCATCTGGAGTACTATGTCCAGTTCTGGAGACCCCATCTCCGAAAGGACATAGACAGGATGGAGGCAGTCCAGAGGAGGGCAACTAAAATGGTTCAGGGTCTGCAAGAGAAGCCAAACGAGGAGAGACTAAAGGAGCTTAATATGTATACCCTTGAGGAAAGGAGGGAGAGGGGGGAAATGACAAACTTTTAAGTACCTCAGTGGAATCAATAAAGTCCAAGAGGGTAGCATCTTTCAGAAAAAGAGATGTGCAAGAACAAGGGGACACAATTTGAAGATAGTGGGGAGACAGCTCAGGGGCAATGTGAGGAAGTATTTTTTCACAAAGAGGGTGGTGGACGCATGGAACATCCTTCCTGAGGAGGTTGTGGCGTCTAAAACTGTGGAAGAATTCAAGAATGCATGGGACAGACATAAGGCAATTCTTGTTGGGGGTAGGAAGAAATAGGCTGTTGGTTAACTAGGATCTGCAGCTTACCCTGTAGGTAGGGAAATGGGCAGACTAGGTGGGCCAAGTGGTCCTTACCTGCCATCGAAGTCTACGTTTCTATGAGAACTTCTGCCTTTTCACTCCCCTCTTCCACCCATCTCCTCTCCTTCCTAAGTCTTACAATTTGGTCCTTACAGCTTCTTTTCTCCCTGATGTACCTAAAGAAGTCTTTTTCCCCTTTATTTATGCCCTGCACCAGCCTGAGTTCTCATGACACCTTGGCTGCCCTTACCCCCCCTGGTCACTTCTTTTGCTTCTTGCAGATATTCCTCCCTATCCTACTCCATCCCTGATTTTCTGTATCTCCTGTAAGCTACTCTTTTCCTCCTCACGTTGTCTGACACCCCTTTGCTTATCCAGCTGAGTTTCTTTCCCCTAGCCTTCTTAGTCTGGGCCCTACAGCAAGTTTCTGTTGCCTCCACTATCCCCTGTTTTATCAGTTCCCACCTTTGTTGTATGTCCATACTCAGTTGAATTTTGCACAGGAACCCCTGTACCACTTCCCTCATCATCTTAAAGTTGGCATTCCTGAAATTCAGCACCCTTGTGCCAGATGTTCCCCTCTCTTTAGCCATCTGTAACTGGAACCATACTGTCTGATGGTCACCCCCCCAGTGGTTTCTCCACCCTTGCATCCCTCTCCCACTCCACATTCATAAGTATGAGGTCAAGGGTGTTCCTTTCCCTAGTTGGTTCCTTGACCAACTGTACTAGAAAGCTTTCCTGGAAGGCATCCAGCATTACCTGCTCCCTTCTATTCTTTGTTGTAGGTGTGTCCCACTCCAACCCCGGCGGGTTGAAGTCCCCTACTATCACCCCACTTTCCCGCAGTTCCTGCTGATCTGTTCTGCAAGTACCCTGTCCATCCCTTCAGATTGAGAGGGTGGCCTTTACACCACCCACAGTCTTAGTGATCTATTTTTGGGATCCTGTAGTTGCATCCACAGTGCTGCTGTATCTCCCTCATCTCCCCTCCTCCCTTACACATTTTAATCCCTCCTTTACATACAGCGCCACCCTCTTCCCCTTTTCCCTATCCTTCCAGTGAAATCTGTACCCTGGAACAGTGATGTCCCAGTTGTGGATCTGGGAGGACCATGTCTCGGTTATAGCTGCCAATTCCACTCCCCCCTCCTCCAGGAGAGCCTGTAGTTCCACCCCTTTATTCCCCTGACTCCTAGCATTTAGTGTTACCACCCTCCAACCCTTGTCTCTACCCTGCCCCCACCTCTTTCCCCTTATGTCCACTCCCTTAGTAGTTGCCTTCCTCCTTACCTTGCTATCACGGAGGGGGGAGGGGGTTAGCACATTTGGTTTTCGCATAACTAGGCCTCTGAACTCCTCTATCCATCCTGCTACCCCTCTTCCTAGTTTAAATACTCCTCAATGTGCTCTGCTCTGGGGTTCTTTTTTCCTAAGTTTATTACTTTGCACTTTTTAGCATTGAATTTCAGTTGCTACATATTTGACCAGCTCTCTAGCCTACAGAGGTCATTTTATAAATCCCTTACTCCTTCTACACTATCTACCCTTCCATAGGGTTTACTGTCATCTGCGAAGAGGCCAGTCGTACCCTGGATTACTACAGAAATTTCACTAATGAACATATCAAAAAGGACAGAGCCTAGGATCAATTCCTGTGGTACCCCACTAGTGACTTCTCCCTCAGCTGATTTAACCCCAGTAACAACAACCCTCTGCTGCCTACCCTTAAGACAGTTTCCCACTCATCTAACTAATTCACCTGCTTCCCCTACATCCTCCATTTTCCTCAATAAGCACCAATGAGACACTGAGTCAAAAGCCTTGCTGAAGTTGAAGTACAGCAGATGCACTGCGTGGCCCCTATCTAACTCTCTTGTTGTTACCCCGTCAAAGAATTAAGTTGGTCTGGTAGGACCTCCCTGTCATGAACCTGTGCTGCTTACTACCTTGTAGATCATTTTTTTCCAGGTAGTTAATGAGATCCTGCTTGATCAGAGTTTCCATCATTGTGCCCCCCCCCCAAAATGCCAATTGCAAGTTATAAATTCTCTCCACTAGTGGCCTCCCTTTAGCTCCTTCTTCTCCTGAATCAGCACCTGGGCAGCTGGAAGACTGAAGAAAAAAAAAAGGAATAATTGGTAAATCAGTGATCCCTCAGCCACCCACAGTTTTGACAGGGGATTCACACTTTCGCCTTTCAAAGCAAGTCCACTTGACTGCCCTTTTGTCCTTAACTTATTCTCATAGCTAAATTGTATGGTCTGAGCACCTATCACATACCCCCTCTCTGCAGCGTGACCCTCACCACCGGCCCATTAACCCCACCATGCAGCCTTTTACATTTTTTCTGCTACTTCTTCAGTCCCCCCCCCCTCTCCTTACGTCCACCTCCGGGGGCCATCACGTACCACCCCGCACTTTCATCTCTCTCCCCCTGAACTCCTCCCTCCCAGCCCCTTCATCATCTCACTTATTTATTTATTTTATTTATTTAGTCTTCGGTAACCAGGTAAGTCCACTGATCCAGAGGACCATTTTCAGGCATGACCCGGGCCACTCAGGTGGCAGTTATAGAGGTAGTGACAAGTAATACAATGAGTACAAGCCATGTGGATACACAGGCATTATTGGTGAACAAAGCGGATATACAGGCATCATTGGTGAACAAAGCAGATATACAGGCATCATTGGTGAAGAGATAAGTGACATAGGAAAGTAAAATTAATGAGAGGCTGAAAAAAACAATCAGTACATCATGACAGGCAACAATTATTATACAATTATTTACTAAGGATAAGTGGCCAGTGCAAATGAACGCATGATGTAAGACAAACAACAACATACAAGACAATACAAAATCACACATGCCCCCCATAATGCAAAGCATCATGGCTATATATGAAAATCACCACAAAATATTATGCTGGTTCAACTTTGAGCAGAAATGCATAATACCGAAAGGCCTCTCACACAGTCTGCACAGGGTGCCAACAGAAGACACAGACAAGTGTTTCGTCCTACCAGGACTCATCAGTGTGCCTCATCTGTATGACACCCCAGTGGAATAACCCAGCTACCCTAAGTTGGTCTATCTGGGTTGGGTTGTGGTGAGCCCAATAAAAACAAAAAAACAAGCAAAAAGACAAAGAACCTTACTGCACAAGCACTGAGGCAAGGGTTACCCCAAAGGTCAAGACAATAGTCAAGTGGGAGAGCCCAAGAAGCAGGCAGTGAAGGATGTAAGACAGGAGTCCAAAGAGATGAGAGAGGACAGGAGATGCCAAAGCAGCCCAAGAGGGAAAAGACAGAAAGGGGTGTGTGTATGTGTGGGGAGGGGGATGTTATCCAAGCTAGCAATGGCATGTGACCTCATCAAGCAGCCAGGATTTAAGATGTGTCTTGAAAGTGGCATCAGAGTCCAGACAGCAGGTGGGCATGGGGATTCTGTTCCACAGAGTGGGAGAAGCTACAGATAATGCTCTGCTACCCATAGCCAAGGACATTTTCGGGATATCCCGGGTGGGGGCTGAAGATGCATGCAGACACCTTGAGGGAGTTCTGGGCTTGAGGAGAGACATAAAAGGGGAGACTTTGCCATATCTGATGGCACTGTTCAGGAGGCAGCCAAGCCCGTAATCAAATCTGCAATGTAGTGGGAGCCAGCCAAGAGTCTGGTAGAGATGGCAGTGGTGAGTGGAATATGGAGCCAGGAGAGTGAAATGACATATGTTGTATGTGGAGCAGAGGCACACACACAAGGCTGAGGATGTGTGTGAATACATAAGGAAGTAGTAGTCAATCAAGGGTAGCAGGTTCCTTTGGACAATGGCTAAATGAGCTTCCCTGGTGAGGAATGACTTTATCCAATAAGCCACACCAAGTTTCTGGTTAATACGGCAGATAACAGAGGAGACATGATCAGAAAAGGAGAGGGATGGGTCCAGGATAACTCCCAGATATTTGAAAGTTAGTACATTTTCAAGTATAGTGTCATCCGGTGAGACTACTGAGAAGGTGGAGCCAGACTTGGTGACCTTAGATAGGAAGGGTTGGATCCAAATAGCAAGTATTTAGTTTTTTTAGCATTAACAATTAAGTGATGTAAATGGAACCAGGTGTGCACCACAGAGTAGTTATCAGATAATGCCCTGGATATACTGTATTCTCAAGAGCCTTGTCACTAGTAGAGAGGACAAGGTCTGGCATCACAAGTGAGACAGTCAGAAGGAAGCAAGTTTATAGACAGGGAGAATAAGAGTGGGCCCAGAATGGAGCCCTGGGGTACACCGGTAGTGACTGGGTGGGTGAAGGTGGTGGAAGGTCCTACACATACCGACTGAGATCTATCTGAAAGGTAATATTGGAACCATCAGGTGATCTCAGTAGAGCAGCCAAGGTTGTGTAGGGAGGAGAGCAACAGGGTGTGGTCGACCAGGTCAAAAGCTTTAGACAGGCTGACAAAGATGGCACCTGTTGCCCTTCCAAGGTCCATGTTCCTAAGAATATGATTGATAAACAGGGCAAGGGCAGATGTGGTGGAGTGATGTTTATGGAAACCATGCTGCTGTCTGGAAGATAGGTTGTGTGTGTCAATATAGTCAAACAGTTGTCGGTGGACAACCCCTTCCAGGTGTTTACTAAGGTGGGGGAGCAAGGATATAGGCCGATAGGTATCTGGAGATAGCGGATCACCAGTCTTAAAAATCGGGACCACTGGCATGCTTCCAAGTGCTGAGCACTGAGGAGATAGTCAATGCCAGGTTAAAGAGGTAGGGGAGTGGTTTTAAGATGGCAGGTGATACAAGTTTAAGCATAGCTGGGAAAAGGCCATCGCTGACCAGGCTTCCCCGGCTAAGCAGACTCTTCAGCAGTTCGGCAGTGTCCCTTGGGGTGATGATCCAGAAGTAGAAAGAGGGGAAGGGAGGAGTTTGAGGGGTATGGGTGGGGGGATGGTCAGAGAAACCAGTGGTCACCAAGGGTGGCATCTTGCTACGGGGAGCAGACAGGTCTGTGGATTTTTTATTGAAGGCCTCAGCCACAACAACAGGGTCAGCCAGATGCCCGGAGGGAGTGGCAAGGTGAATAATGGGGTTATGCCAAACCAAACTCTCCTGTCGTACACCTTTTTCCTCATACTACCTCAGGAAAACCGTATCCATTACCTCCTCCACCCCTTACCCCTCTTCTACCCCTGTCTTTCCACCAAGCACCTTTCTGTTACTCGGGTAAAACAATCCAGGTTCTGCAGACTAAGGTCTTGACCTCTCATCACTAGGTTGTCCAGGATCTTAATTCTCCTCCTACTTCTTACCAGAACCATCCACCCCAACCCCGGTCCCAGAAACCCCAGCCACTCTCCCTTCCTGTCCTACTCCATCAAAGAGAAACACATTAGCCTAGTCCATCTTAACATACAAAGCCTCTCTGCTAAAAATATTTTTTTTCAGGCTTGTGTCACGAGGGACGACTTCGACATTATTTTGCTCTCTGAAATGTGGTTCTCTCACAAAATCTTCAGTGGGGAGACTGAACTCAGTGGCTACACTTCTGTCTGAAAAAACTGACCAGGGAGAAAAGGGGGGCAGGATGCACATTCTTTATTTCGAATAAGTTCTGTTTCACTGAACATAGTCCCAATGGAGAGTTCATCATGCTCGAGACCCTCTCCATCAACCTACTTCTTGGAAAAAGTAAAACCCCTACACTCACAACAGTCTATCTCCCCCCTAGAAACCCACCCTCTGACCTGGAGACCGTGCTTGTCCTTAAAAGCTCCCTCCCCCTCAACAGAGAGTGGATACTCCTCTGGGATTTTAACATCAATTGGTTCTTCAGTCAAGCTGATGCAGCCAAATCCTGCATTGTTGGCCATGGCCTACACCAGCTTATTTGTACCCTCACCAGGTAAAACTATAAGATTGGTACCCAAATGCTAATTGACTGGATCATCGTCTCAAATCCATCACGTATTATTGACTCAGGAGTACTGCCAAACTGTTTAAGCAAGCACTCTGCCACTTGTTGCCTCTGGTCTGCCCAGTATCACCAGAAAATGAAATGGGGGGGGTGCAATTTCATTTTCTTCAGACGCCTCACCAATAACAGTATCAAGGACATAACTTGTGCTTTCCACCTGGTTGACTGTTTTTTACTTCTGTCTCAGGTGACTTTGATACTGTTCTAGACAAATTTTCTACTATCTTCAACAGTATCTGCAATAAATTCGCCCCGCTCAAAAAAATCAGGGTCAGGAAACATGTTAATGAATGGGTTTCTTTCTCCTGAGATCATTAAATTGATGAGGACTAGGGACAAGGCCTGGGTCTGTTACACTAAGCATAAGTACCCTGCCCAGCTCTCCCTCTACAAAGCACTCAGAAACAAGTGCAAATCCTGCATCAGAAAGGCCAAAATCCTAACCAAAGAGAAGGTAAATCCAGAGATCACATAGGGTCTGTGGCTTTTGCAGTAGGTAGGGAAAATGAGCAGACTGGATGGGCATAGCAGTACTTATCTACTATCAACTAAACACAAAAGAAAACAGCAACCGCAAATCAGAAATAATACAAGAAGCCAAATTAGCAATGAAACAAACAGCCAGAGCCCGCGGCTACAGCACAGCGCTTCAAGTCCAAGGTGTGACTCTATGTCCGGGGGTGTGTCCTGATTGCTGGCCGGTGATATTTATTTAAATAAGATTTTAAAGTGACAGTACATAATATTACATATCTTTTAAATTGTAAATTAACAAGCAAAAGCATTCATACACTAAACAGTGTAGGCATCATCTTTTTATCACAACATACCTTACCACTAGACACACACTATATCTATACATTTAAATGATGCAAATATCAATTTCTATTAATTCTGTCATATGATAGAAATATATTACATCTTAATTGAAAACAGCAGTGTAAGAGGGTATGCACCCTATCAAGTACATTTGTACCAGCAATTTGTAAGGGAATCAAAATTTAAATCCTAATTATTATCAAAAAAACTGTAATATCCAAGTTTTTATTAAGTCCTAGAGGGTGTAGAAAAAAAATCCAAGCAATCTCTGCACTCATGTGCCAAAAATGTTGCAAAACAGACACCAACCTTCTTTTTCTTTCCACGAAGCTGTGAATTTTTATTGTATGATGTCAGGATTCACAGATACATCTTGCTGCTCCAAAAATTCCAAATTACAGCCATTGTAAGTGCATCCAACAAACACTGTTACCCTAGAGGGTGTAGAGCCTGCATGGTATAAATCCATTTTTGTTCAAGTTTGGATAACTTATTTAATCTATCACCGCCTCTAATGTTTTCTTTTACATGATCTATTCCCATAAAAGTAAATGCATTAGCATCTTTATTATGGCATAATTCAAAATGAATGCCTATTGGAGTGTTTGGTTCAATTTTGTTTATGGCCCTGACATGTTCTTGCATACGCTCATGTAACATTCTTTTAGTATGGCCCACATATATCAAAAGACAAGCACATTGCACAACATATATTACACAATTCTGCTTAAAGTTGAACCAGCATAACATTCTGTGGTGATTTGCATATGCAGCCCATGATACTTTGCATTGTGTGGGCATGTGTGATTTTGTATCTTCTTGAAACTTGGCTTCCCAGCCAAATGCCCTTTGGCGTAACCCTTGCCTCAGTGTTTGCGCACAGAGGTTCTTTGTCTTTTTTATATGTTACATATGTTGTGGAACAATTAATGAAATGAAAAATTTCAATTTTTTTATTATTCTTGTCAAAACGTGGATGTAAAAATGTTGTTCCTTGTTGACAAAATCTACACACATTACAGTGTCCACAACGAAAACAGCCAAGTGGTTGAGGGGGTAACCAAGTAGATCTGGATGCCTTGTTTTTTACATATAAACTGTTAGTTAGAGAATTAGATAGATTTGGGTCCCTAGAATGTGATATTCTGGGTTTGCTTTGGGCCACATCTTTCAGGTCAGGGTCACCCTGGAGCAACCCCCCTTCCCCAGTGATTAACCAAAATATCTGATACTTTTTTAGAAATTCTATTGTATTCAGTGACAAATGTAATGGGTTGTTGGTTAATCGGCACTTCAATAGTTTTTTTGGGATATAATAACACATCTCTTTTCATCTTTTTGGCCTTGTCGCATTCCTTTTTTATGCATACCTCTGTGTAACCATGAGAGAGAAATCTAGCTTGCATCGATTGGCTCTCTTTTTCAAATTCAATCAGACTGGAACTATTGCATCTAATGCGTATACACTGGCCGTAAGGTATTCCTTTTATAGTATGTACTGAGTGTGCACTGTCAGCATGCAAAACCATATTGCCTGATGTGGGTCTTTTAAAAGTTCTACTCTGTATCTTTTGTCTTCTGCACCTATCAAAATTAGATCCAAGAATGAAATTTCCGTGATATGTGTATTGAAGGTAAAATGTAGCCCTACATCATTGGTGTTAATATAATTAACAAATTTAGATACATTGGGTAAAAATGAAAGATGAGAGGGGAATTATTAGGCTGAAGGTGGCAGGGTATAAGAGGAGGAAGAGCAGAAGCAGACACTCTTAACAATAACTTTTCCTTAGTGTTCACAGTGGAGAATAGTGGGACCTTGCCTGAAAGCAGCATAAAGGCTGCTGCACTAGGGATCCCAGAAACGGAGCAGGTGGCAATTATGAGAGAAAGGATCCAAAAAGGACTAGCAGCCCTGAAAAAAAAATAAGGCTTCAGGGTGGATAGGATGCACCTGAGGGTGCTCAGGGAACTAGCACTGGAAATAGCTAAACCTTGGTAGGGCTATTCAATAGCCTGCTAATGTCCAGGGAAGGGGGTCCAGAAGATCAGAGGTTAGTGAATGCAGTTCTACTCCAAAAAGGAGGAGACAAGGAGCAACCTGGAAACTACAGACCTGTTAGTCTTATTGCCATAGCTGGTAATTAACTAATGGAGACACTAGTCAAAGAGGACCTAGTGGACCACCTGGAGAGAAATGGGCTTAAGTATATTAAGCAGCATGGGTCTTTGGCACCAAGTTCTTGTCAGACCAACCTGATAGTGTTCTTTGATTGTGTAACCAAGGCAGTTGCTAAGGGATAAGCAGAGGATGTACTCTTCTCTGACATTAGCCAGGCATTTTATTCTGTGCTACACAGAAGGTTGCCAAAAAAGTTAGAGGATCTGGGTGCAGTAAAGGATCTAGTTAGATGGGTGGGTAACTGGCTGGGAGAGACAGCAGAGGATGGTGGTAAATGGGGTCAAATCAGGGTAGTGGGAGGTCTTGAGTGGGGTACCACAGGCTTCAGTACTGGAGCCAGTACTTTTCAATATGTTCATTAGTGACATAGGAGAAAGAATCCAGGGCAAGATGTGCCTCTTTGCAGATGACACTAAGTTGTGTGGCAGGGAAGAAAGTGAGGAAGGTGAAAGGGAGCTGCAGAAGGATCTGTAAATATTAGCCAGGTGGTTCAAGGTCTAGCAGTTGAAATTCAATGCCAAGAAGTGCAAAGTGACAGCTATAGGAAACAAGAACCCCAGAATGGAATATTGGATGGGAGGGGTTAAGTTGGACACTGCCTCTGTGGAACAGGATCCGTAAATCACCATAAATGACTCCCTAAAACAATCTGGCCAATGCAACAAAGTCTACAGCAAGGCAACCAATATGTTAGAGTGTATTGGGAGGGCGTTTGACAGCAGGAGGGAAGAGGTGATACAACTTCTCTAGAGTTTTGTGCTCCCTGTTATAGGAAAAATAGTTCAGCTTGGAAACTGACTGGGATCTTATAACTCTCATTAAAAGAATGTATGCAAATACCTGAGCTCAAATTAAGTATACTAAATCTGGTCTACCCACTGAAAAGATTATTACTAATGTTGGAGTTAGACAGGGATGCATTCTCGCTCCCACTTTATTCAACATATATATAAATTACATAATCATTGCACCAAACGATCCTCTATTCCACCTTGTTAAGATAAATAATAAACATATTCTCGTATTAGCAAACGTGACAATTTGGCAATAATTTCTACTAGCAAATTGGGTCTCCAGAGATCGCTGAATAGATTAGAAGTACTGTGTAAATCTCATACTCTTAGATCAAATCCAAACAAAATTGAAATGATGGTATTTGGAAAAAAGCATAAATACAGACCACTAACATTGGTGGGAAACAAACTGGAATTTGTAACTAAATTTACATACTTAGGGGTCTTATCTGCAAGTAATACCAAATGGAATAAACCTATCACATGGACAGGTAAAAAGTTAGAGAACTCCGCCAAACTATTAAAAAGATTTAATATACTCTATGGAGGTAAAACAGTTGAACCAATGATTAAGGCAGTCAGTGCTAAAATTATTGCCCAAGCTGCATATGCAGTGGAAGTATGGGGTATGGAAAATCTAAATAAAATAGATACAGTTCTTACTCAAATCTATAAACAGCTAATAAGAATTCCTCCTAGTACACCTAATGTGTTGGTGAGAACACAGTTGGGACAAATCAGTTTCAGTTTTCTCCCTCAAGAATGTACAATATCTTACTGGATCAAACTTCAGTCTAAAGCAAAGCATTCATTATTATCTAGTTCCTTAAGGGAAAAAAACATCCTACTCTTATATAAGCAGGGTGGATGGCTCAGTTCAGTATATACGTTATCAAAAACTTTTGATCTTTATTATTTAAAACTTTGGAATGATCATAAAATTACAATCTCTGTCATATATTAAATATATTAAAAAAAAAGAATACAAAATATTGCCAGGAAAGATGATCTGAACAGGATAAAACATCTGAAGGTCTCCAGCTGGCTGGCAAAGAACATCGTGGAACATTCATTAAAATATTTCCTAGTGGCTGTGCAAGTACCCCAATATAGATATATACTTGCACAGTATAGATTTGAAGTATTTCCAAGTAACGTGCCGAAGACAAGGTATGGTAGGACCTCACATCAGTCAATAGTATGTTTTTGCACTTTAAATGAAGATGAGGATCTGGAACATGTTATATTTAGATGCCCGGTACAATAGAGCTAAAGAGAAGCACATAAATGAGTTAATCGGCTGCTCCCATATTCCATCCAGGTTTCTACTAGATCTCTTTTTCAACTCAGAAAATGTTAATATCTTAAATAAACTTGCACTCTTTCTTATAGAAATCACAAAGATAAGAAAAAGATACATTATAAACCATAATGACTCTGTAGGCCGAAAGTAGAAAGGGTAACCTGGATAAAGCAATGGAGCAAGAGGAATAGGGTCAGGGGGTGTCTGTTTATTTATGCTGTTAAAAATTGGACTGTTCCTATATTTAAATGTACACTAAAAACAAAGGTTTACAGGTAAAGGCTTTAAGTCTTTCCCAGATAAGAAACATTTCTTTTTTTAACATTGGGAGTGCAACTTGATCAAATGTTGGCCTAACGTACTGACATGATTATTTATAGTTATAAGGAACTAGTGTGTGTGTGTGTGTAACATGAATTTGTGAGAACATGAGGTAGTTTTTGTGCAGATGTATTTATTTGTGAACTGTTTTTATGGTACTTTATTGTTTGTTTGTAATAGCTTTTAGCTGATCAATAAAATTTACTACAACGTCTCTATAGATCACTGGTGAGACCACATCTGGAATACTGTGCATAGTTCTGGAGTACCCATCTAGGAAAGGGCAAAGACATGCTAGAGATGGTGCAGTGTAGGGTAATCAAAATGATTCAGGGCTAACAGGGCAAATCCTATGAGGACAGGTTTAAGGCACTGAACATGTACTTGTTACAGATCAGAATGGAAAGGGTCAATATGACAAAGACCCTCCAGTTCCTCAAAGGAATGAGCAAAGCAGCTGTGATGGTGTGTCCCTGCCACTGTAGTAGGACCCCTTGAGCATTTTAGGTTGCAACCTCTCTCTATATATATTCTTATCTAATAAAGCTATCCCTTTCTTTCTGTCTGGAGGCAGGCCACTTCCAGACAACCCTCTGTGCTTCTCTTTAACTTTCTTTTCTTTTCCTTCCATGGGTCCATATGTATGGAGGTCAACTTCCAGTGGTCTCGAGCTCCCAGACAGAATGGGACAATAGAGTAGAATGGTTATAAGTATAGCTCTGTAGAATGGCTGGCTATTGTAGCTAGAATGTAAAATAGGTCTTGTATACAGTAAAGCACCCTAATCAAAAAAGGGATATGGTGGTTATTTAGTGCGTAGGCAGAGAAAGACCTACATGACTAGCCTGGAAATTAATATTTATTGCAAAGCGGCAAACTCCTTTCCCTTTTATTTTCTGTAACCCTGTTGCCACTATGGAAATGTTAGAACCTGTACCGAATGCTGCAGTTTATCTATTGGATGCATTATGCTGCTGTTAAACTGTAGTTGCATAAGTAAATATTAGAAGAAACCCTGTTGTAGTTATGCCATAACAAAAAGGGTGCAGAGCGAGTATTAAGCATGCTCTCTAAGAGAGAGAGAAAGCTATACAGCAACACGTAGAAGCCTATGCAGGGGAAAGTGAAAGTGTCAGTTGACGGTTTGACATTTCAGCCAAAAATACATTGTCTTGCCCCAAATTAGGAGAAAATGCCCTGAAACACATGTCTAGCTGTGTGCTACATGAGCAAGAGATGTAATATAAAGGGTTTTCTTGCTACCCTAGGATAAATATGAAAGGCTAAGGGATATTGTACTGCATAATAAAGATTGCAACATGGGAAACTCTAGCATACTAATTAACCTGGCATAAACATAGCTAGTGAAAACCTACACCCTAGAATACTAAAAGGGGGCAAAGTAATCACAAACCTTCTTCTGGCAACACAATATGCTTTAAACAAATGTACTTGTTGAAGGAGAAGGAATAAATTAAGTCTGTCCTTATCTTAAGCAGGGGAAAGATTGAAATATTGTGTATAATGGAACAGTGGGCCCTTGTGGCCCCTTTTAATAGTAAGCTGTCTGTCACTCAAGTCCCAGTGGAAAGTTTTCCACCTTTAAAAAGGGGAAAATCCTTCTGGGAAAGTCATTTTTATTATCTAAAGCTTCTCCTCATTATAGAAGGGTAACTAAGTCCTTTTAGCCTGTTATTTAATTAAGTGAAGGGCCATGATGATGCTTGGTCACCTGACCCAGGTGGGCAGCTATAAATAGTACTGCCTGAGCAAACAGATGTTAGATAGGGTTAGTGTCTTCTGACTCAGTGTAGGTGAAGGACTAGAAGAGTCCTGTGCTGCACTAAAGAGAACATTGAGAAAAGTATTTACAAGTCTTTTCTTTTGAATTGTTTTGATTGTTTTGTTTTTACTTTCTATATGGTGCAAAGCTGTTATTGTTTATGGTTACAAAATAAACATCCTGCTTAGAACAAGTGGGCTGCATCAAAAATCTTGTGTTTGTGTCCATCTATATTTCCCACACCTTTACAGTAGATTGTGAGGAAATGTTCAGCAAGCATAGTGAATTATCCCATGGCAAGGGGTGCAGGGTCGAGCATGCAGGTGGCAGATGGCTGGTGGACATGACGTCAAGCCCCACCCCAAAAAAACAAGCATTTGTCAATGCCAAACGTTTGCTGCTGGTATGCCCCTTTTTTTTTTAATTGCGACCTCAACTTTTGAAGATACAAGATATTGGTCTAGTGGCATGGAGGGCTGAGGCCCTGTGGGAAGACATGCTGATTTGGCCCTTGGCTGCCCCCAAGTGGAGGTCTGGGTGTAGCAACAGAAGTTTGACCAACATTGAAGCGAATAGCTGATGTTCCACAGCATGTGTGCATCACTATGCATGTACGGTTACATGCCACCATAGTAGTGGATCCAAGGGGAGAAAATGTAAAAATGGGCGATACAGGTTTCATGAAGCCCTGCTCACCTACATCTGTCCCCCACCACCACCTGGATCACCAGGCCAATTCTGGATGTGAGTCATCAGGATTGAGGAGGACGGCACTCCCTTTCCCGGCTCCACCACGCAGGGTAACTTCAGGCTCGGTGGTTCCAGGGGAAGTGAGTAGCAACGGTGAAGAGGAGAACAGGGCCAAGTCCCCACCTGCATCAAGTGCTGTGGTATGTGTCACTTAATAAACACACACACACACATATACACACACACGCACACGCACACGCACACACTTACACACACGCATGCACAGTAGCAGGAAGAGCTGTACCATTACAGTAAACCCAAGTTTAGGTAATACGTAGATGGTCTCTTACCTGGGTACAGGGATCTTGAGATAGGAGCCTAGAAGGATGACATCTGTCAGACCTCTAAAATAAAATATAGGGAAAGGGGTCACAAAGAATCTGTAGTTCTTAGGGAGTAAATAGGAAGGATAGGACAGGATAGACATAGAGTAATACTTATTTGATGGGGGAAGAGTCAGCATCCTGTCAGACCTATTAAGGAGAAAAATAGGTTAATATGGAGAAAATACAGTAGTGCAAGCAGAGACAGAGAGAGGAAAGGGGCTATAGGGCAAGATAGGAGTTAAACAAGAATTTGTCAATGCCAAACATTTGTTTGTGTGTATTTGCTGTGCAGGGGTTTGGCAGTGATAGTGCAGAGGTGATAAGTAGGCAAGGAGAGACAAGGAGGTGTGCATTAGAACACTTCTCACAGCAAAGTACCTGCAGCCTGTAGCTGTGTGTTAGAAGTGTATGATGCACATTCCTGGAGTCTTATTGTGCTTATAAAATGTGAATCTGTAGTGAACAGGTTTTAAAACTTTTTACTTCGAGGGTAGAGAAAAAAAATTATGTTGCGGGTGATACCTTTTATAGGACTAACAACATTATTTCTGAGACTAGCTTTTGACAGTTAAAACTCCCTTCTTCAGGTCATACTTTTTTCTGCAAGGGTTAAATGGTAAACAATCACCATTTTTACAGCATAGGGCTCTAATTTTCTTCCCCAGATTGGCCCTTTGCCCTCCAGTGGAATGCACAGCCTTCTGTTCTGAGCCACATGCAGGGGGTCACCTGATAGAGAGCTAGCACCATGGTTTGCCATCAGGAGGTCACTAAAGTGGTGGAACATGCTGCCTCCTAAAGCAAAAGACATTCCAGCTGTGAACTGCGAGGATTTATTGTTGAACCAAGCATTAAAATGCCCCAGCAGCAGAAGTCAGACAGCTCCAGCATGAATTCTGTGATATGGAGGCTGGTACATGAGAATGATCTTGCAACCTGTACCCTGCCCACCTCTAACAGCAACTCATTCAAATGATCTGGTCACAGCCATATGGCATGCTGTGAGACCCAATATGGTTCTAAAGCAGATGGCCACCCTCCTCCTCTGGGCAGTGAGGACTGTGAGCTCTGCTGCGTTAGTGCTACCTGGGTGACTATAGGTGGTGGCACAAATGGAGTCACGGCTTGGGAGGGTCAGGTGCCTTGTGACTGAGATGCTCACATATGCGTACATGTACTTCAGTCACAACCCACTAGGGCAACCAAGGTGAGGGACAAAAGGCACCATAAAATTCTGAGGCCATGCAAGATGAAGGCAAACTCCCTTACAGGCCCTGCATCCCCCACCTGGACAGGTGAAACCAGGGCACAGTGCAGTAAAACTGTGAAAAGACTGAAAGGGCATTAACATTCCTGCAATGTTCCCAGTAACAATAGTAGAAGTAATCAAAACCACACATATGGCAAGAAATCTGCCTCTGCTGCTACTTGCAGTTACTATGCCCCTCCATCCTGGTTCATGCTAGTAGCTGTACCTTCCTTTCTTTTCATCGGTCACACTAGGTTTGTGAAATGAAGGATGAATTGATGCCATATTTATATCAGTAGCCTCCAGTCCAGGGAAAATAGAGGTAGCTAGTTTTACACTGAAGGTATTTGTCTCCCTATACCTCCCCCCCATCCCCACCTCAGATCACACCCAGAAATGATCCTTGTCTCAGTATGTCTTTCACAGAAAGGCACACTGAGCCAAGGCTCCTACTTACTAACTAATGTGACAGGAACTGTGGAAAAGCTAACCTCAGACCAGCACCCCACCCCACCCAAAACTCAAGATTACACTCTGAATTTATTAACTATTGTTACAGAACAGTGGAAAAGCTAACCTCAGACCAGCAGTGGTCCCCACCCTCTGCTGAAACTCATGATTACATTCAGATTACACTGAGCATCTCTTTGAGTTTCTGAGCCCCGGTTCTATCTCGGACTCTGCTCTGCAGACATTTGCTTTCCTCACGTTCACTCCAGGGAAGGACTGGGTTACAAGCGGAGCACAGGTAGTTCTTTCTTGGCTATTCTCTGCTTGTTGTTGTTTTTTTTTCAAATAGCACTTTTATTAAGATTTTCAAATTTACATACAGACACAGTCAACACAAAAGACAGTTAAACACATAAAACAAGTACAGAATTAATAAGTCCTCACAAAAAACAAACACATACAACCCCCTCCTCCCCTCCCCTTCCCCGAGCAATGAATATAGAATATTACAATACAGTTGATGCTTAGATAAGAACTGGCAAATTAATTTCTGTGTTACTGCTGAAACCTTTTTAACAGCCATTAGAGTTTATTTCCAGATCAGACCCCTACCCTCATCCCCCTTCCCAACTGATCCTGTTTCTCTGCCTGTTGTATTACTCACTTGGTGCCACTCTCAAATCCTATACCTAAGTATCTCACCCACCTCACATTCCTAGCAACAGAAACCTAGGACCTGCAAGCCTAGTTCCCCTTAATCCAAGATGGCCCTGCCTATTCTCTACCTTTTACCTATTCTGGCCTCCCTCTTGGCTACCTACTCTTTCACCCCAATTGTTACCCTATTCCTTAATACCTCTTTATTTATTATCATTTAGGTATGAGCTCTTACTTAGCAGAGACTATCTGGGATTGTTGTCTCTTCTCATTTCAGTAATGCTTATCATTATGTACCTTTGCATGTTAATTATGTTGACCGGTATGTATAGGCCCATATTGACTGGCACCTTCACAATGTTTTTTGCACCGCTGTCCACCATAACTGTAATTTTATGAAGTGTACTGTATTGTATTAATGCCCAGGACCACCTTTGA
The DNA here is from genome assembly GCA_016271365.2 of Neoceratodus forsteri. Classification (NCBI taxonomy): domain Eukaryota; kingdom Metazoa; phylum Chordata; order Ceratodontiformes; family Ceratodontidae; genus Neoceratodus; species Neoceratodus forsteri. The sequence continues at coordinate 1,274,740,377 of CM057453.1, forward strand.
AAAAAGAGCTTGCTCAATGGTGTTTATGCCTGGTTAAATAAAGTAATTGATTGATTGATTTTATGACAGCTCGCCCGCGGAAATCCACAGTCAGACAGCAGCAGGGAATGACAGACCCAGGCAGCCCCACCCCACCTGGCTGCAGTCAGACTTGAAAGCATCCTCCTCTCACCCCTGTGCCCAGGGAGGGAACTGCAAGCAGTGCCGGCTCAGCAGGAGTGTGCTAAGTGACAGCAGGACACAGCAGCTGGATAGAGCTCTTTGTAAAACTTTTCCCATTTCTATCAGGATTTGGGCTATGGAGCATCAGAAGACAAAGGTAGAGAGAAAAAAGCAAACATCTGGAGCTGATACATGACAGATGTATGTTACCAAACCAGATCTGTAATAAAAGAATAATTATTTGCAGTCTATAATGAAGAAGAAAGCAGAGAAACTTTGCTTTTGTTACATGCTCTGCTCTCTTTAGTTTGTGACTGTGCTCTGCATGCATGTCCTGGATGTCAAACTAATTACATACAATGTTAGAACAATCATTATACACAATGTATCCTAATCATTACATCTGATGTTATCTTTACTCAGTCAGTAAAAGCCTGAATTTTCAGGGCTAAAGTCCCCCTTGCTGGTGCATTCATTGGAGGAGGCATCATTTCTCTTTCAACTTTTAAGAAAATCCTTGGGGAGGGGTATGCTGATACTGTGGGTTGGGTGTTGGAGTACATTGCAGAAGTGTAGGATGCTGAGATTGTGCTGAAATATTGTGGTACATTTGGAGTGGGTGATGCTGAGACAGGGGGCTGGGTATTGGGGTAGATAGCTGGAGGCAGGGGTATTGACACTATGGGTGAGGTATTGTGGTAGATTGTTGGTGGGATGCTAAGACTGTGGGCGTGGTATTAGGGATGATTGCAGGGGATGGGGCGCTGAGACCATGGGTAGGGTATTGATGTACTTTGATTGAGGTTGGGAGTACCACAACCATCGGTGAGGAATTAAGGAAGATTGTTAGAATATGGGATGCTAAGACTGTAGGAGAGGTATTTGTGTAGATTACTGAGAAGTGGCAGTGCAAAGACTGTGAGTGGGGTATTTGAGTAAATTGTTGGGGGTTGCTGAGACTGTGAGTAGGGTATTATGCTTGATCACTGGGGTCGAGGGTGCTAAGACTGTGGGTGAGGTATTGGGATAGATTGCTTGGGGGTGGGAGTACTGAGGCAGTGGTTGGGGTATTAGGGTAGATTGCTGGATGCTGGAGTGTTGAGACTGGGTGGGATATTGGGGTAGGTTGTTGCAAAGAGGCTGGGAGGTGTATTAGGGTAGACTTGGGGGGTGGATCCTGAAACTTTGGTGGGGTTTTGGGATGGAATGCTGGGTGTAGTGGTTGCTGAGATCATGGATTGGGTATTGGGGTAGATTGCTGGGGGTGCCAAGATCATGGATGGGGTACTGGAGTAGATTGTTAGGTAGGGGTGCTAGGACCATGGGTTGAGTAATGGGGTAGATTCTGGGGGCTAAAATTATGGGTGGGACATTACAGTAGATTGTGGGGGGAGGTTGAGATTGTGGGTGGGTTATCAGGGTAGATTGGTGGCTGCAGCATCACACCTGCTTCTGCAACTTTTTAGCAGTTCAAGTGCAGAGCTGTAAATCTGGGAACTGAGCACTGAATCCTAACACCACCACTCATTGCGTGACTTAGAGCAAGTTATTTAACCACCATATGCTAAAGTTCCTCATTCTCTCTCTTTGTAACTTTCCTCAGTGTCCCTCAATGTCCCCCTATCTTGCTTAGCTACCTCTTGTTCACCTAATAGGTGCTGTTGCCACTGCATGTTGTAATTGTTGAGAAATGTGGGGGATTTTAAGGGCAGTGTGGTACTATTTATTTCCTATGTTTGCCTTTCCTCTAAATTTAAAATGTGTAGCATTGCCTTGAAAACGAGGAGCTAGTAGTTAGAATGTATGAACCACAGAAGACAACCACAGCCTCCATGCCCAACCAACATGCTGAAGTAGCATTCCATCGGGTTGAGTGGCCATTTCGGCAGGTGGTTTCTGCATTCTAGCAGGTAGCATGTGAAGGGTGGGGTTTCCAGTCCGGCAGGGCGAGCATTTTGCTGGTGTGGGCAATTTGATGGGTGACATTTTTGCAGATGGCAATAGAAAAACTGAAATTGTTCGGGTGCATTGTGTTGCCTGCTACAAACAATGGGGAGAGCTACCCAATAGCTGGGAGTGAAACATGCTCCATATGCGCAGTGCAGCATAAAACATCACTACTCGACAGAACTCAACAAAATATCAGGCAGCAGTGAGCAACAGGCAAAAAGCATTCACTTTTACTAGAGAAAGTAATAAAACAGTACACATACCTTTTATGTAGGGTGAAATGGCAGTGCAGTTTAATGGCAGAAAGTGAAACAAATGCCAGTGACTCGGGTTTGAGTCCTGGATTCAAATTGAGCCAACAGAATTTGTTTCAGTCTCTGCCATTGAAATGCACTACCATTTTTTATTTATTTATTTATTTTATTTAGCTTTTGTTGACCGGGTAAGTGCACTAGACAAATCCTGCCTATTTTCAGGCATGACCCAGGGGGAGGGGGAATACAGATGAATGCCAATTGACCTTGAACCAGATTAAGCTGCTGGTGGTATTTTTAGTGAACGAGGGAAATTTGGCCAGGACACCGGGGAAATTCCCCCGCTCTTTTCGATAAGTGCCATGGGATCTTTAACATCCACCTGAACTACCACCAATCCAGGCAGATGGGACCTCGGTTTAACGTCTCATCCGAAAGACTCTACATAAATTGTAAGTGTACTTTTTTTTTATTACTATGTAGTAAAAACTGAATGGTGTTTAATGCTGCCTGTTGCCCACTGCCAGTCTTTAGTTGCTACTCTCTGAGCATGCACAGGCTTTGGGAGTGGAGTCACTGGACTTTGTGGCAAAGTACTTCGAAATTAAATAGAGGTCACTGGCGGGGGGGGGGCAGGATGGTGCAGATCTCCAACTGCTGCCCACGGAACTGCAACAGAAGCCCAGCACTCAGACTGGCGAGGATGAAGCTGGTTGCTGGGCGAAGTCATGTACATGAAACGAGCCAGTCGCTGTCTGATAGGAGCAGCTGATTCATTTCAAGTGCAGACATTTCTAATGAGCAAGCTGTGAGTAGTGTCACCAGCAGACTGTCTGTTCATTGGTCTGCACTGCTGAGCCTCTAAGAGTTTCAGCTGCAATTGGCTCAGCAGTGACACACCTGTGAAACTGCCCATTATCACAAAATGTTTGGTGCGCAAGCCCAATAAACATAAAAAAGAACATAGAATTATGAGTAGAAGCTAGGGTGGGAAAGATGCAGGAGTGACTTGAGCAATTTTTTATTTTACAGTAAAAGTGGCTGAGCCATGAAACAGCCTTCCAGTAGAGGTGGTGGGTTTAAGAAGCATAGTAAACACATCTGGGACTGAGTAAAAGGCTTAACAGTGACACAAGGAGAAGCAGTAGGACAAGAGAGGAGGTAAGGGCAATAACCCTAATGAAACAAGAGGTCCTGGGGTAGGATTAGGTAAAACAGGGCAGACTGGATGGACCAATGGTCTTTACTGCAGACATTTGCTATATTACTATCAATAAATCCAATAAATGTTACAAATTTTTATTCAGTATCCAGCCACACCCTATAACACAGGGTGGCATTTTGTGGCCCTTAGGTCACTTTGTCAGGTCCAGTTAGGCTGTGTTTCTTTATCTGAAAACAACATAAAACAGTCTGTTGAGTTCTTAATCTGGAAACGCACAAGGGATTAGTTCATAAACAACACCTGTGCTACCAACACCACAATGCTAATATAAGTTGTTTTAAAGCCAATGAGGGTGATATACAGTTTCCTCTAACTTAAAACCATATGAACAGCTGCTGTCATTCATTGAGTGCATACTATTTACAGTACGCGCTCATAGCGGAGCTCAGTCGGCGGCTGGCCGCAGTGGTGCGAAGTGGGCTGTGCCAGTCACCGGCTGGGTACAGGAAGGCAGGATGGTCTGGCACTGCTGGATGGAGGGTAGGGCAGCCACTAGACTACCAGGGCTAAAGGGGCTCTGAAAATGTTCTTTTTATTACATATTACAATGACATTTTATCGGGGATCAGGGATCGGGGATCGGAGCCTGGGGGGACTCTAGCCCACAAGGGCTTATTCTATTTAATAATCAGAGCTCAGGGCCTGGGGGGGCACTAGCCCACAAGGGCTTATATTATTCAATAATTGGGGATTGAGGCATGGGGGGCCAGTAGCCCATGAGGGCTTAATTATTACTACAATGGGGGCACATTGGTGCAACCCCCAGTGGACGGCAAAGTACACTTACACCAGCTCATAGCTGGTGTAAATGTTCTTTGACAGATGTGCTCCAGGGGTTGTTTGAGACTTCCACATTAAGGAATGTGACAATTGCCCTTTCAGAACAGGGTGCTGCTGCTGCCATAAACCCCCTTGTGCCATGTCACATCTGGGATTTATGGTGCAACCATGGTGCAAGTCCAGTTTGGCACAAGCAGCCTGTATCATGTCATAGGCTGCTTTAGAGACTATCAAATGATGCAACTAATGGTGCAAACTGCTACTTGCATCATTCCTGTTGGTGCAAGTCATTTTGTGCCATGTGTAACCTTTTTAGAATCAGCCCCAGTGTCTGTAAGGCTACATGCTGGATGATAAGGGACATAATAAAAGTTGACCTCTTGGTTGCTCTGGAATGGAACCTTTGTGGTTTGATTCATTTTATATGCCAACAAAGGAAATCTCCTGAACTTCTGATTTTCTCTCATCTGCCTGTAATATATGCAGATTATTCTGTAGAATTCTTCTGATTTTATCACTGCTTTGTGAATGGACAGCGGAAAAAAACTATCCATCCCTTCTGATCTTGTGTGTTTCTTTGCTGTAAAATATCCTCCTCTGATGTGGCTCTGATCTCCTTGGCTGTACTTGTCACTTCTCTAACTGGGTAACCACTCTCAATTAGTCTGGTCTGCAGACTCAGAAACTCAAGGATGTGCTAGCTGATTCACTGACAGGCGTATTCAACAGTTCACTGGAAACAGGTGTGGTCCCAGAGGACTGGAGGAGAGTAGATGTGGACCCACTCCAGAAGAGCAGCAACAGGTAGGAGACTAGTCTCACATCGGTGGTGGGGAAATTAATGGAACCCCTCTTAAAGGAAAGTTTGGTAGAGTCCCTTGAATCTAATGGGCTACAAGATGGTGTCAGCATGCTCAGTTGGTGGCACATCTGCTTCTGGGCCAGAAGGTCATGGAGTCACATCCCACTCTGAGATTGGGCTCATACCATTAATACTGGCACCCAAGTGCAGTACTGGCAGGGTGCTGTACTGACAGGATGTGCTGTTCTTTGGATGAGATTTTAAGCCAAGATCCCTTCTACCCATTTCTGGTGCTGTCCTGGTGGGTGTTCAGGTAGAAGTAAAAGAATCTAAGGCACTTTTTGCAAGAGATGGGGAATTTTTATTAAAAGGAAAAACAAAAATACAATAACACTATCAAGAACACATAATCAGTAAATGTATAAGGAATGCAGAAATTAGTTCTAAAGTAAAGTCATAAGAAAGAAGGAAAAAACAAAGCATACGGACAAACAAAACCTTTCCTATTCCACACATCCTTATGTGTATATTATGTCATATACTGCATATATGAGGAGTCAATGTCATAAGGCAATACCAAGAAATAATTACCTTATCCTCTGTGCTTCAAGGAATTAAGGCACTCAAAGGAATTTATTCCATAATGCATTAAAGACAGGCACTGATAAAGTATTTGATTCCCATTTCTTGATGTCATGCATCTCTGTTTCAATAAATATGAGGTTAGTTAAGGGAAGATGTTTTTTTACTTTTTAAAAAAACAGCAAATCAGCAGTAGGACTGCCAACCCCACCATTTAATACAGTAGTAGTAAAATGTTTTTATTTATATAGGCTTAATTTGAGCAACCAAATACACTATTAGGGCAATAAATACCATGTTTACAAGGTGCTCCTGTAGATGTTCCATAAAAGTAATACACATTTGACATTAAAACAAGTAATACACAGATAAAAAGACTAAAGACATACAACAACTTTACATATACTGTATATGGAGTAGATATAAGATTTTATATTAACAAAGGGGAAGTCATTCATAGCATAGCATACATGGTTTTGATTTGTTTCAAGCCATGTTTAAATGTAGTTACACTCATATTTAAGATTCGTATCTGAAGTGGAAGGTTGTTCCATGTGTTTGCTGCTTTATATTTAAATGTCATCTTCACAAAAGTATTTTTTGGAACCACTAACTCTCGTGATTTGTTTCTTAAATGGAAATTATGATTTGTCCAATCAAGGTTATATTATGATTTATCTAATCATAATATAACCATAGTACAGGCAAAAAGGATATTCAAAGTGCTGCTGTGCCAGGCATTCCATGAGTGAGACCTGTCACCTAAAATTAAAGTTTTATAATCAACTACTTGGAGTTCTGGGAAGTTCTATTATCCAGCAATGCTTCTGCAAACATTTGTGATGTGACTGCAATGGAAATACAAATGATTCATACTTTCCTCTTGACTGATACACAGAGGTCTCACACAAAGACCGTCTAACTGCTGTTTATGTTTAGCCTTCCCTCTAACATCTGAATGGCCATGCGCTGACATTCAGACCACATCCCACATTTTCCTGGGTATCCTCCTGTCTTGAGCTAATGTGCTATAACTTTTTCCTCTGCTCCCAAATATTGTAGGAAATACTGGGAATTGCAGAAAATGCATAGAGATTACCCACTTATAAATCTCCCTCCCACTATGACTGTAGACAAACTCCTTATTCTTATTCACTTGCCACTGGTTTAACTTGGCAAAGCAGGTCACAATGTACTCAGTCACTGATTTGTCCTTTCCTTTTAGCACCTTTAAAATGCTGTCAACCACTGAACTAACAAGAGCCTGCATTTAGCCAAAAAGAGGTGCTTTCCCACAGAAGGGATGCCTTGTCAACTGGCCTAAGACTAAAACTAAAAAATAGGCAACAGAAAATAAATTATAGGGTTAACCATCCCAAGGCACCCTCTACTACAGTGCATCATGTGTGACAGCTCTTAACTGTGTTCAGCCTGCTGCCCTATACTCAACAAAAAGAAACACTGTACAACTTGGCCTGAAGTGGAACGCACTACCGGCTGAGGTGGTGACATGTAACACAGTAGAATGCTTCAAGAAGGGGTGGGACAGGGCAAAGGGGAGTGTAAAGGGGAGGGGGGATGGGGCAGCTGCTGAATGGGGAGCTAGTTGCAATCTCGAGCAGCCTAGATAGACCAGGATGACCTTTTGCTGCTGGCAACTTTCGTAAGTTCATATGTTCATAAGGGCTGCCACAAAACTCAAATATAAGAAAACTGGAATCAAAAATGATTCAGTCATATGGATTCTTTTCAATTTAGACCATGGCCATGCATTCCATTTTGTGACTTGTGATCCTGCTAAATCAGTTTTTTTTCTTCCAGTTACAAGTCACATTAACCTGAGCCCTGAACCATACCCCCAGTGTTTTAACTAGCTCCAAAGCTGTTTAATATCATCTGTATCCTGAAAACCATTAGTACCTCTCTGTATCACTTTTGTCTTTATTGAGGCCATAGATATACTACCAAAGCGATTAAAGTGATGTAATGCTTTGTATGCAGCCTCACCATCCCTAGACAGTAAACATATATCATCCACATATATCAGACAGGATAAACGAGCATGCATGACCCTCATGTGTCGGACAGTCAGGTCCTGTACCAGTTTATGCAGTACCAGGTCTTAGCAAAATGCAGAGTATAGGGCTCATAGGGCATCCTTGCCTTAGCCCTCTATTTAATGGGCAGTACCGGCCCATCCACCCATTGACTAATGGGGTAATGGATGACCCAGAATACAGAGTATGTAACCATTGAATACATTTTCATAGGCACCCCATATCTCTATAAAACTAAAAAAAAAACAGTCATGCAATACTCTGTTGAACGCCTTCTCCTAATCCAGTGACAGGAGAAGGCCTTCAGCAGTCCCGATAACCCACAGTCAAAGATTTTCCTCATTAGTGCCAGATTGTCCTGGATTCTGCCTCCTGGAATTGCACAGGTTTGAAAGACTACCACCAGTAAATCCAATGCTGTTGCTGCCAGCCTCATAATAAGGATTTTGGCTATGATCTTTATGTCATTATTCAGCAAGGTTAATGGCCTCCAGTTCTTGAACTCAGTTGTAGTTCCCTTTTTTAACTCATTCCATCCCAGTGGCCATTTTGGATAGGGCTCAGCAATGGATGGTTCCAACACCATATAGCGGCTATGGGAATGAAGGAGTTAAGCAGGAAAATTAGAATCCCTCTAAAATGGCCCACTGCTATGTGCACTGTCTTTGTTAAGAAAATTAAATATGACTGCTAGGAACTCAGTCAAATCCTTCCTGATTTCTGTATAGAACTTCCCCCGGTAGGCCATCATCTCCAGGCACCACATTAGAGGACAGGGATTTAATAACTTTAATAACTTTAAAGACCTCTAATGATTATTTCTGCCTCAAGGGAGGTAGACATCTTGGGATTGATGGCTGGGATGTTTAGATCCTTAATGAAACAGTCAAAAGAGGCAATTACAGGCTCCACAATACTAAAGGAATTGTGAACATAGAAGTTCACTGCATGTAAAATACCCTTAGGGAATATGGTTTGGGCTCTTTGTTCAGTTATTAGTGATGTAATAGCCATATTATGAATTTGTTCAATATAAGCATCAAACAGATTTACTTAGTTCATTGTGTATCAAATCTCTGCTCTCGAATCAGTTATCACATTCACTGATATTGGTATTGGACCATATCTTTTTTAGGGTTTACCTATGCTGAATCAGCAACACCGTTGTCAAAGTTCAGCATAGCGAGATCCCCAATGTCGACAGGTGAAATTTCACCTGTCTGGCACTGAAGTGTTTCTCTCGGAGGGCTGCGCCCCTGCACCCCCCCCTTCTAAATTATTATCAGCTCTGAGTTGGAGTTGATTTGAAGGAGGGGGGGTTGACACATGGCAAAAGGGCAAAATTTCACCCTCAGGCCCCCCACAGCGACAATTTTGAAACGTGTCGAAATTGTCGCCGTGGGGGATTTCACTGTAAATGTTTCGATGTGCGGTCAGCACACCCTTTTTCAGCACATTCATGTGCGGTCAGCACACCCTTTTTCAGCACATTCAATTTGAGCTGAAAACTCTTGGGTAGACCTCTCTGCTAGGGAAAGGAGTTTTTGCTGATGATGGCGAAGATCTAGGTATTTTGAACAATTCGATATTTTTAAACATCTGGCTTTACTAATCAATAGTGTTTTAAGTTCTGACTTAAAGAGCTAATGTACTGCCTAAAACTAATATTAGTTTACAAAAGCAGCCAACCATTACCTTATATCTGAGGTACAGTACTTTTCCTCTTCCCTTTGTTTAATTAGTAGATTAGTTACCTGATGTTAGTAGGTGTGATGTGTGGGACAACACTCTGCCCGGCAACTGACATATCTATATCTATTCCCCCCATTACATCATTAGCATTGTCACTTCTCTGACTGTGACATCACTGCTGCTTAGGAATAGCCACTCAGTGGCCGCCATGTCAGTGACCTGTGATGTCACTGGCTGTGAGATCACAATGATGATGGTGTCATGGGAGTATAGAGATAAATATGTCAGCTATCAGGGCTAAAAGCTGTTCCACATATCCAGCACAATATTATCATATGGAAGATTTTCTAATGAGCAAAAGGAAAAATAAAAATACTTCAGAAATAAAAAGTTACAGCTGACTGCTTCTTAAGATTTGTTCTATTTCCCTGTGTGCCTGTTTTGGATCCACTAGTTCTTTAAAATCCCCCCCAACAGGTGAGTTATACATCTCTAATAAGGTGAATTAAATATTCACCTGAAGGAACTGGAAGGGGACAGGATCAGTTGTGTTCCAGGACAGTAGCTGCTTCTTGTTGTTTTTACAGGGTTCTTGTGGATTTTACTTCGTAGAAGGTTATTTCCTTTCTTTCTTACTTCTAAGGGGGTAGCAGGGTATTGTTTTGGGGGCTGTTGGAAGTTTGAAAACTGGTTTGGTGGCTGTAAGTGGGCTCATTTGTTGGATGTTTCACTGTGTAACAGGCTGCGCTGGTGGAGGCCTGTTTCTTCTGATTTAAAACCTATTTGGTGGGATTTGCTTGGGCCTGGTTCTTTGGCTGCTGGGCTTGGAGGGGAGACACAGGACTGATACACTCTCTCTCAAGTCGGGTGTCTGCCAAAGACCCACCCCTCTCTCCCCAGAGTTCTGCTAATTTTAGGGGACCTGCCCTGCAATTGGAGGAAAAGGCTGCAGGTACAGCTCATAGTTCTAGCCGCTAGGGTTGGATTTAAAGGCTGGGAGAGAGGAACTTGGGAGTTGTTCATTTCCTTATAAGTTTACTGTGTTGTACTGCACCTAGTAACAGGGTTACCGGTGTACTGTGGGACTGTATCTAAGATTAGTGGGTGACCTGATTAGGCAGTAGGGGTGTATCTTGGACTGGGGGGAACCTGGTGGCTCACCCAAGGAAACCTACTTGGAAGGGGATGGAACCACACAGTATTAGGGACGGCATCTTTGGGAGGGTGGTGGGGTGCACAGGGTGTGGAGCAGCCATGATACTGGACTGGGCTTGGAAGTTTGGTGGTTGCCCAGTGTGCTATCAGCTGGCACAGCTAAAAGAGGAGGTTGCGGGGATTAGGAGACAGCTGGGGGAAGTGGGGGTATGGTTGGGGAAGGGGGCAGGGGATCTCCCATGGGGTTGCACCAACCACTGGGGGCAGCGGCATAGAGAAAGGAGTGCAGGAGAATACTCAGGGGTCACATAGGGACCCTGGCAGAGGGGGTTCAAAAGGACACTACCGAGGAAGCAGGCAGGTAATTGGGGACCCTCATAAAGGAGGGACAGAGGGACAACATTCTCAGGGAAGTAGGCAGATGGCCAGGGCTGGACAGAAGGAAGCAAGGCGGGGAGGTGGATCAGACCTTACACTCAGTAACCACTTCAATTCTCTTCTTCTGCTCTAGGATGAGGGGGGTGATGTAGCCACGACAGGGGTGGTTAGAGATGGAAAGAAGTGGGGGGCAGGAGGCAGGGGCCAGATAGCAGGAAGAACAGGGAGAACCTGGAATGCAGGAAAATGGGGGAAGCAGTGAATCAGAGCAGGAGGGGCAGGGGGAAGAGGGAGGAAAGTGCAAGGAGAAGGACCAGTTGGGAGGAAAGGTAAAGGAGAAGGACCAGAAGTACAAGAAGGATTCAGTAAAGGGAGCTGAGGGTTTAGGCCAGGGGAGCACGACAAGCAAGGAGGGACTAAATGGAGACAGCAAGGAAGGAGGGCAGGCCAGGCTAGTTTAGCAGATGGGAGAAGGACCAGTTGTGAGCAGTGAGGGGAGTTAGCAAGGTACAGAAGGATACTCAGGAGGAGGAGGCATAGGATTGGAGGGAGGGTGGCCAGGATAAATAAGGAGGGGTGGCATGTGGCACCCAGATAGGGAGGAACAAGGAGCCGGCTGGGTGGAGGCCAGTAGAAAGGATGAGGACATGGAAGGGGGGGAAATGGAGGAAAAGTAGCGGTCAGAGTGCTCCTGTTGGGGGATTCTATGTTCAGGGGTATCAAATGGGATAGGGAGGGAGAAGCCTGGCCAGTTAGAACAAAATGCTTCCCTGGACTAACAGTTGCACAGAGGCTAAGCACGGTATATCAGCTGGCAAAGGATTGTGGAGTTCCCGGACATACTGGTCCACCTGGGTACAAATGACACTGAGGAAATAGTGAGCTAGAGATACAGGCAAGATTCGGGAACTTGCCAGGGTCTGTCATGACATAGGATGCACAGTTTCCTTCTCAGAAATCCTGCCAGTGCCAAGGGCTAGTGGGGAGCACAAAAGGAAGATTAGGAGATAAACCAGTGGCTCAGGGAGTGGTGTGAGGCCAGAGGTATGGGTTGATGGGGATTGGGGAGACCTGGGAGGATAAGGAGCTGTATGCTGAGATAGACTCCATCTAAATTTGGAGGAGGGAATCCTTAAGTTGAAAATAGAGGTTCATTGGTGAAAAGTGGGGTTTAAACTTGTGAAGGGGAGGGATGGGAGAAAAGGCTGTCAAGGGGTGCCTATAAGGAGGGACTCTGTCTCCACCCCTGGGAGCTGGAGGATTGGGAAAAGGCCGACTGGTAAAGTGCAGACCAGGGAAAACAGAATCCCAATGGGAACACGAGCAAGGGAAATGGAAGTATAGGGAAAGGGTGGAAGGTAGTCCTGCTAAATGCCAGGAGCTTGGGAAATAAAATGCCTGAGCTCCAGGCAATGCTAACTGAGGGAGCAGTGGATGTGGCAGTGGTCACTGAGACCTGGGCCACTGCAGGACACGACTGGGACCTGAGCCTGGAGGGTTACACTATGTTCAGGAAGGACAGGGTGGAGGGAAGGGGAGGAGGGGTAGTAATGATAGTCAAAAACTGAATTGGCATAGGGGGAGTAGAGGAGGCGGAGGGAACCGTGGAAGTGATTTGGGTCACCTTGATAACAAGGGGGGCAGAAGGTAAAAATAGGAGTGGTGTATAGAGCCCCTGCCTGGCGGAGGAGCTGGAGGAGAGTCTGGTGGCAGATGTTGGGAGATACTGCAGACTGGGCAGAGGAGCGGTGGTGGTGTTGGGGACTTAAACATGCCAGGAACAGACTGAGAGACTATGACATCCTCTGTAACCAGGGAACAGAGGTTGTTGGATGTCTTTCAAGACGCGTTCCTAACTCAGCAGGTGGGGGAACTGACCAGGGAGGCGTGGGTACTGGATGTGGTCCTGGCAGACAGTGACCAGATTAGGGGCCTGGAGGTAAGGGACCCGTTGGTGGGGAGTGACCATGCCACGGTCTGGTTCTGCCTGGACCTAGGAGGGCTAGAAGGCTGCACAAAGACGGAGGTAACTGACTTTAGGGGAACGCAGTTTTAGAAATGGGAAGGATCCTAAGGAGCATTTGAATGTGATTGGGTCAGACATGGATGCTGATAGTAGATGGGAAATCATCAGGAGAGGGGTGCAAGATGCTACCAGCACCTGTGCAAGAATAAGACGAAAATGCGGTAGGGCCCGAAAACCCTGCTGGTGAACCAGGGAGGTCCAGGAGGTGGTGCAGGGAAAGAAGGCAGGCTATAGGCAATTCAAGTGCTCAAGGAGTGAAAGGGATCGGGGGGAGTATGAGCTGATGGCTAGAAGGGCCACTAGGGTGGTGAGGCGGCTAAGGCAAGGAAGGAGCAGAACCTGGCCAGGAAATTAGGAGAGGGAACAAGGGGTTCTTTAGATACATTGGGAAAAACGAAGGGTGAAGGGTAGATTAGCAGGATTAAATCAGGGGAGAGATGGGCACAAGACCGGGGAGCAGGCTGAGGTACCAAATGAGTACTTCACCTCAGTTTTCACCAAGGAAAATAGGGTGCTGCATCATACATGGGAGGAGACAGAGATACAGAGGAGGGACCCTTACCGTCGGCGGGTCTGGGAGAGGAGAGGCATCACTGGCAGGAGGGGAGGGCTAAGCAGGAGAAGAGGTACTGGAAGTGGAAATCACATCAGAGAGAGTGAGAGAAGCCCTCAGCTCCCTTAAGATGGAGAAAGCACCGGGGCCGGATAAATTACATCCCAGAGTGCTGAAGGAACTTGCAGATGTCCTGGCGAAGCCCCTGGCGGAGCTTTTCACCGTCTCTCTGAGGACAGGGTGGGTGCCCCAGGACTGGAAGGTGGCGCATATAGTTCCTATCCACAAGAGCGGATCAAGGGAGGTGGCAGGGAACTACAGGCCTGTCAGCCTGACATCAGTGGTGGGCAAGGTGATGGAGGGCATTGTCAAGGAGAGGCTAGGGGGGGACCTGGAAAAGTCAGGGTGCCTGGATGATTGACAGCATGGATTCGTCCTGGGGAAATCGTGTCAGACAAACCTTGTGGAGTTCTATGACTGGGTGACGAGTGCCTTGGACCTGGGTAGACCAGTGGACATCCTCTTTCTAGACTTCAGCAAGGCATTTGACTCTGTTCCTCACATGGGCCTGTTGGATGAGCTGGGAGAAATGGGGGTGGGGAACCAGATGATCAGATGGATGAGCAGTGGCTCCAGTATCAGACCCAGAGGTCGTAGTTGTAAAGGATAGTCTCATCCCCAAGGAGGGTCATTAGTGGGGTCCACAGGGATCAGTCCTTGGGCCCCTCCTGTTCAACAGCCACGTCTCTGACATAAGGACAGGAATCAGGAGTGAGATGAGTCTCTTTGTGGATGACTCAAAACTGGGGGCAGTGGTGGATGGGGAGGAGGAGAGGTGGGCCATACAGGGGACCTGGAGGCTCTGGAAGATGGTCTAGAAAGTGGAAGCTGAGGTTCAATGCAGGGAAATGCAAGGTACTCCACCTGGGGGCCAGAAACCCAGGCCAAGTGTACACCCTGGGGGGAAATGCTACAAGTCTCGATGGCTGAGAGGGACCTGGGGGTTGTGGTGGATGTCAAGATGAACAACTCTGAGACTTGTAGGAGGGCAGCAGCCAAGGCCAACAGGATGCTGAGATGCATCGCTAGGGGGATCACCTCCAGAAGGAGGGAAGTAATACTCCCTCTGTATAACTGCTTGGTGAGGCCACACCTTGAGTACTGCATGCAGTTTTGGAGGCCACACTTAAGAGGAACATTAAACTCCTGGAGAGGATCCAGAGGAGGGCAACCAAAATGATTTGGGGCTTGGGGGACAGGACCTATGAGGAGAGGCTCGAAGAGCTAAATATGTACACATTGGAAGAGAGAAGGGACCGGGGGACATGATAGAGGTCTTCAGGTACATGAAGAGGGTAAATAGGGGAGGAACAGTCAGGGTGCTTTGAAGGAAGGAGGCGGGGCCACTAGAGGGCATGGGTGGAAGCTGGAGGGGGGAAGATTCAGGGGAGAAAGGAGGAGGTGCTACTTCACTGAGAGGGTGGTGGAGCCATGGAATGCACTGCCTAGGGGGCTGGTGGAGGCAGAGACGGTGGAGGGGTTCAAGAGGGGGTGGGACAGGTACAGGAGAAGGGCTCTGGAAGCAAAATCCAATGCAGCAAGAATATCTGGAACTTGGAAGGGAGAAGCCAGAGAAGGCGAGGGGGGCAGCAAAGTCAGCTCCCAGGGTGGGGGCTGACCAATCGAGCAGACTCGAAAGACCGTTAGGCCTATTCTGCTGGCATTTTAGTATGTTAGTATGTTAAATGGCTATGAAATTCCTAATTGCTGTTTTTTGCCTTTCATCTTCTAGAATGGAAATATTCATTCTCCATAAGTTTTTCTCTTCATTTGGGCTAGAATTCCCCTGTATCATTAGGCACACTACCATGTGGTCAGAAGTCTCAACCAGAAGCAGACTGGCTCCTTTTGTAGTTAAGAAGCTGATATGAAGAAGGAATCAATTCTAGTGTCCAGCTGCCCTCTGCAGATGGTACTGCTATCCACCCCATGACTAGCAGAAGCAGCATCGACAAGAAGCCCAGAGGACACAATGGTGGTGTGATAAGATGAGTCACAATAAACTTTTTTGTTGCGGTTGTTTTTCTTGCCTGAAACTAACAGTAAAAATCACCTCCAGGAATGACACCCATAATGGTGAACAAGAATGGGAGAATGGCTTTAAATAGTTCAGTTCTTCCTGTTTTAGTTTGGGGGGAATAAATATTTGTAATTCACAACTTCAAATTATTATAATCAATGTCAAGGAACATACCTCTGTCAGGAACTGTTTCTACAAGGTCTTGTGCCTGGATTGCAAATGACAAAATTAGTATCCCCAGCCCTGAACTTCTGTCCTCCCCAATGGAGAGGGCCCTATTGGCAATAGCTTTTTCATGGCAGTGATATCTTCTGGGGATCGCATTCTAGTATCCTAAAAACAGATAATGTCCGACTAAACTGACTGCATCAGAGCCACTATAGTTAAGCATTTCCTGTGGCTCAATATACTGTGAACATTAAGGAACATGAGGGTAAAATCAGTTCCTGGACTAACATCCATAGTGATAAAAACCAAAAAGTGCAGTGACACAAACATAATTATCTGTTGTTCCTCCCCCTTCCCTTGGTTCTAGCAGTAGTTTTCCATTTTTTAGAGCTAACAGCATGACTTGATTCAGGCACAGAGTCTGCTGTCTCAGATGATGAATCTTGCTGGGAGGAAGGGATGGATGAGACATCACAGTCTTCTTCCACTTCTGCCCAATCTTTATGTGTAGCCAATACATCAAAGGAGTTTAACAGTTTCACTAGATCCTTCTCTGAGAGCTTTGACTTCGGTTAACCCATTTTCTTTCTCTGCCTTGTGACCATTTGAAACACTTCTGCTTCTGGTGTGGAGGGTGGAAGCATGACTGGCATTTCAACAACTAACCGCAGACCTTGGGGTGCGTCAACTAGTGGAGATAAGTCTTTACTGTTCTCCGCTTCAGCTGAGCCCCGTCCATGTCCTGGCACTGGGGAAGGAAGGTGTTGAAGAAGTACAGTGAAGCCCACCAGGATGAAGCACAGTGCTACATAATTCTGCAGCAGAGTATATCTGGATGTTGGGCAGACTCAGTCAGGGATGTAACTGTTTCTGCTAGATTTTCTGCACTAGTGCCAGGTTGTGGCTCATGATCAGGTTGAGGCCTTTCCCTGTATGGGTGAGAAGGTGGATCTTTTGGGAATGATGCCTATGTACCAAAGCTGTTTGCTTTCTGGGTCCAGATTTTTGGACAGTGTTTACATAAAAATCTTGTTCCACCATATGCATTTCATCTCCCCATTTATGCAAGGCCGAAAACAGTAGCCTTCCTCTTGCAGAGGATTCATTTAATTTTATACCTCTTACACAAAAGAATGTTGCATCCTGGATACAGAGAAATGGTGCGAAACATAGCAGTCAGCCTAATGGCTGAAAGTACAAATATTTTTTCACTTGTGCAGCTCAATAGCAAAGAAAGCCAGCATCATAACTTAGTGAAGATTTTATTCCAGCATTAGATAGATCCCAGCCCATACCCTCTGCTTTGGTGCTCCAACTGGAGGTAGTATAGCGCAGTGGTCTAAGGCTCTGAGCTGCAAATCTGGTGACATCCAGCAGACCAGACCTGGGTTTGAATCCCACAGCTTCCATTTGCATACTGTGTGACCCTGAGCAAGTCACTTAACCTCCTTGTGCTCCCAGGTTGCTCCTGTCAAAAAGCTTTCAGCTTAGTGTGTTATACCTGGTTAAACAACTAAATAAAAAAAAACAAACAAACAAGGTCTTCATCAGGGACTGGGAATAGTGGTAACAGTTCATACACCTATTTTATAATGATCCATTAAAGGTATGCACTTCTAATTTTCAGTGCATATGAAAGTTAAGACCCTTGAAAGAAAATAAGGAAACAATTAACTAAAAGAAGGTGTACACAAATTAAATTAGTAGGAATACCAATGCAAATATTAAGAACTGTCAATTCAAGAAGTGCCTTTTATAATTTAAGGACACATATAGTTAAAGGTCAATTCATAGTACAGGAATTACTGAGACAGTCCAAAATAAATGCTAATATGTGTATACGGATGTCATGCATCAACAGGAACGCGACTGTTGGTACACTCAAATAAACTCAATAAAAATTGAGGAAATGTACTTTTTTATATACTGTTTATTTATTTACACAGAGAATTCCAGATCATTTCATACAAAGTCATATACGTTCAATGACAAAGCATGTTTCATCCAAACAGTTATTCTTCCTCAAAATCAACTAAATAATATCAATACCAATATTGGGTGGATAGGTACTACGTTATATCCCCTCAAATTACTTTATGGGATAAACGTATCACCTTCCTGTGCCATGTAGGAAACCAAAATCCTCCACTTTAATTCAAAACCAGAAACCCTGCTCAGGTGGTATGATACTAATCTTTCTACATAGTAAATTTCTTTTAAATTGTTATGCCATTGGGCAAGCGTAGGGCCAATCTGACTATGTCACAACCTGGTAATGGCTTTCTTTGCAGACGCTAAATACAGATATAACATGCTTCCGGTAGGAAGGGTAGAGCCATCACTAGCTACATAAAGTAGACCCAACTGTGGTAATAGAACAAAGTCCAATTCCACCTGGTGTGTTAAACTGGCTCTGACCTCCCTCCAAAAAGAGTCAAGTATTGGACACTGCCAGAAGACGTGTACCGAATTAGCACAGGACTCACCACAGTGTTGACAGCAAACACCAAATATTGAGGCAAATACTTACTTAGTTTATCTGGTGTATTAAAAAAATCTAATACACCATTTCCATATGAATTCCTGCCAATAAAGAGCTTGAGATATTCTCATCGAGGGTTTAATGACCTCTAGCCATTTCTCGAATGAAAGATCTGAGGATAATTCTACATTCCAGGCCCTGAGAGCAGAGACTGTGGATTCCATCAAGTTTTTGCTTTGCAAGCTCATCCTATTAAATGTGAAGATTGCAAGCCCTGTATGGCATCAAAAAACAATTTCAAAAATAAAGAAATGGGATTAGGTAATACATTCCATGGAGGGCCTTTTTGCATCAAAAACGTCCAGACATGTAATTATCGAAAATGATCTTGATCAGCTAAGCAATATGATGCCTATAAACTGGCAAAAGGGACTACACCCTGGGAGTCAAGAAACTGATATATAAAAGATAGACCAAGCTGATTCCAGTATCGGAATGTGAGGTCCATCTGTGCTGGTAAAAATTCCTCTTCAGAGATTAATAACCGAAGATAATAGAAAATGATACCAACGTTGGGTGGGCCTGAACTCTATTTCAGGAATGTAATGTATCCCTTGTGCCAAAGGTAAACTCTTTAAAATATGGGGAGGAAGACAAGGGTGCAAAAATTATTGAAATTATATTAAACATATCATATAGGACAAATTCTGAATGTTTCCATGCAGCTTCATAACTAGGATTAAGCTATTGCAAAACAATCTTAACTGTTACTGCCTTATGATGTTCTAATAAATTCAGTAGATTAAGACCTCCTCTGTCCACTGGTAGCTGCAATATTGACCAACGAACCCGAGTGCGCCACCCAGCCCAGGCAAATCTTGAAAGAATTCTGTTCCAGGATACAAAAAAATATGGCAATGGGGTCACAGGGAAGGTTTGAAATAAATATAAAAATTTAGGTAAAATTGTCATGCAGATGGCCTCTGTTCTGGAAAGAAAGATCAAATGAAGATATGCCCATTTACTCAATTCCCTCTCCACAGCCTGAGATAGTGATTCATAATTAAGTAATTCCAAATGCAATAGGTTTTGGGGTAACTGTAACCCTAAGTATTTAATCTTAGTACATCTCCATTGTGAAGGAAATACTTGTCTCAGGGTTTGTGAAGGGGTAAAACGAAGCACCAACACTTTGGTCTTCTGCACATTTATAACATACACGGAAAGTGCCGTAAAAGTCCAAAGTATCTCAGCAACTTCTGGAACTGATTTTTCAGGATCCAAAAGTGTAAGTAGTACATCATCTACATAAAGCAACATTTTAAAAATTCGTTCCCCCAATGGGATCCTCTCCACCCCTACATGGGTCCTTATAGCTGCCACAAGCGGCTCTATATATAATGCAAAGAGCAAATAGGAAAGGGGACAACCCTGTCGGTTCCACGGGTTAACGCAGTTGGGGTTGATATCTGACCATTAACTTGAACAAATACCTGAGGGGTGTTATATAATTGTTGAAGCCAGTAAATAAATTCTTTCAGGAAGCCAAATTGGGTGAGGATTTTCCACAGAAAAGTCCACGAGACCCCATCAAAAGCCTTGTCAGCATCTTAGCTGATCAGGGCTGCTGGGTTGGATCTCTGAGTTATGTGAGCCATTAAATGAATCATCCTACTGATATTATCAGTTGCCTGCCTAGAACGAATAAAGCCAGACTGATCAGTTTGTATTATAAAAGGAAGGATCTGTTCAACTCTATGAGCCCAGACTGACATTAATAATTTGTAATCCATATTTAATATTCATGTAAGCCTATATGAGGATGGTAATTTAGGGTCTCTGCCAGGCTTTAAAATTGGGAAAATTGTTGCATTGGCCCATGAGGGGGGAGGAGGCCCCCCCCTTCCTGTACCTCACGAAAAACAGAAATCAGTGAAGGCAACAAAAACTTCAAGAATGTCTTATACAATTCTGATGGCAACCCATCAGGTCCAGGGCACTTCAACATCTTACTTCCTGAAATCACTGCCTTTATCTCATCCTCTGTGATATGGGCTAATAATAATTCCTGCTGATGCTCAGAAATAGTTGGGAGGGTAAGTCTAGAAAAAAATGTATTAATCTGATGGTCCTCAGGAGGTATGGTCTCTGTATATAGCTGAGAATAAAAAGCTTGAAAATCCTCTAAAATATCTGTATTAGTTGAGACTAATGTATTATATTTTGAATAATAAAGCTGTGTGACACAAGAGTTCATCCTGTGCCCACGTAACCATTTCACCAAATTCCTGACTCCCTTGGGGCTCCCCTCGTAACTGTATTTCTTTAAATAAAACAATGCCTGATGGACCTTTTCATCTAAAAGTTTTTGTAATTCTGCATTCAATTGATGAATATAGGTCCACCTCTCAGGTACATCCGAATCAGGGGAATGCTGCAGCTGCTGCAGTTCTGCCCCCAGCCTATTATATTTAGCCTCCATCTGCTTCCGCTTGTAGGATGCTTAGGCAATTATCTCCCCCCTTAATACTACTTTTAAAGTATCCCAAGTAATACTTGCAGAAATATCTGGTGAGGAGTTGTCGCTTAAAATCTGTGGAATCTTAGTTTGTATTCATTTTTTTAATTCAGCGTCCCTAAGGAGCATTACATTTAAACGCCAGTTGGTGGTCTGGCGAGGTCTACCAAGGTCTATTTTCAATTATAAGAGGGAGTGATCAGAGAGAAAGTGTGGTCATGTAGTGATATCATGCAATCAGTCAATATGTTCCCGAGTAGTAAAAAAATAATCTATTCTGAAGAATGAATGAAAATGTGCAGAATAAAAAGTGTATGCCCTAGTTAAAATGACAGACGTCTGTTAATCTGATAACATCCTGTTGAGCACGGAATTATTTCTGAGAAGCTGAAACTCAATGTGTATGAGGCGTAGAAGCATCTAATTGTGGGGACAGTGTTAAATTTAGGTCCCCACACAGTACCAAACAACCTTGAAGATGATCTAGAATCTTATTAAAAAAATATGGAACTTATCAGGAAAGGTCTGTTGGGGGGGGGGAAGTATGCATTCACAAGAGTTACCACTTTCCCAAACAGGCTGCCTGTTAATATTACATAACAACCTGTGGAATTAACAAATTCCCTCTCAACCGTAAACAGCATGGATGTACTGTAGGTATTAAAATAGCAGTGCCCCAACACTTGCCCTTAGAGTATGAAGAGGCAAATACTCAATATGTCCCACCCATGAGAGCTTCAAATGTTCTTCTGCTGTCAGGTGAGTCTCCTGTAAATAGATAACATCTGTATTTTGTTTTCGTAAATACTGAAACAGTCTAGCCCTTTTAACTGGGTTATTTAACCCATTTATATTGAGAGATAAAATTTTTACCAAAGAGAGCACCATTGTCAGAATCATAAAGATTTGAATACTTTATGTATATTTGTTAGGGCCGACTTCCTCAAGGTTGATAATACCCCTATTAGAGAGCCATACAAGGGCTCCAGTCCCGCAAGTCTTCATGAAACAGAGAGAGCAGTAGTTTACTGCCTTCCACCCCCAATGTAACTAAAAACCATCCATTTTGAATAACTTCTGTAATAATGTCTAATGATATAGACAATGTAATAAAAATAATCCACTCTGTGCTCCAATTATTACTACCGTGAGAATAAAAAATTACGTCATTAATGCAATCTATTTTAACTATTAAACATTCAGAACAGGCAATGCAGAAACATAAGAGATAAGAACATTTTCTATCTCCTAAACTATATACACAACAAAAAGCACCCATAATTAAAAAAGCCAAGATATATATTGAACTACTTAACTGAAGGATGGGTGCAAGGACAATGGCTTCCAAGGTAGAGGAGATCAAAATATGACTCTCTTCAAGCTCAACTCATATTATTATGGAGAGCTCAGGGGGTTGGCTATGAAAATAATTCTCCTGGGCCCCCAGCAGGGGATGCAACCCTCCATAACTGGAGAGGATAAGGGACCAAACTAAAAAATAAATACAAATACTGATAGGTCCCAAAATAACAAGGGCTAAACACATCCTCCAAAAGACAGCAGCCTAAGCCCCTCGCTAATTGTAAACATGTAAACTTAGATACGGAGAATGCTCCCCATGACATACCCATACATGATAAACCCTGATAGTAAAAGAAAAAAAAGTAGGGCAACTAGCCAGCTTCTCATTTTCATTTCTTTAAATATTAATTCTAACATAAATTTCAACAGACTGCAGCCTGGCTTAGGACCCCATTATTCCTCATAACACCGATGATCTTATAAAGCTATTTATATATCTCACACATGAACAAATATAACAATTTGCCCCCTTTAACAAAAAAAAATTAAAAATCAACAGGGGGGGGGGAGCAAAATCAGCACAGGCTGTACCACAGAAATAATGGGGTAGAATACTTCCCCCACACTAACAATTCCAATACATTGCTTTATAAAAAAAAACTGCAGCCGTGATAAAATGAAACACTGTCTTTTTTTCTTCCTTCCCCTCATACCCCCTCCGGGAGTACTGTGGGAAAAATCTAACAGTAAATCCTGCTCAACATAACAAATCTTGCTAATAAAGTAATGTCACATGTGCACAAAGTATACATTGCAGATATCCCAAAAAAGGAAAGCAAATAACGGTTGAAAGCAAGCAAAGCAGTACGCATCAGGCAGTCCAAGTAATACTGTCCTATATATATATATATATATTATGGTAGCACGGTAGTGCTACCATAGTTAGGGTTGAGGAGCCATTTCTATGTTAAACCCCAAAATTTTGCACCTTAAAAACTTTGCAACTGTTTGATGGATTTGCCTGAAATTTGGAATACATGATCAAGAACCATAGGCATTGGGATCTGCCAAGTGTTGTACCAGTCGGATGTACGGCTGCGGAGTTATTAAGCGTGATCTGCGTGGGTGTTTACGCTTTTTCTGGAATTCTACGGTCGCGCCTACAGGTCTTATGGTTGGCGATACTGGCCTGAAATCTTCAGGGAATGTGTGCCAGGGTCCCCGATGTGCCTTTTGAAGATTTGGTGAAAAAATATTAAATGGTTCAAAAGTTATTCAAAAAACAATTTCCCATTATAAGTCAATGGGAAAAGTTAACAAAAAGTTTGACAGTGTCGCAAATGCATTTTTACTTTCGCAAATCCACCATTTTGTTTTCAGTTGGTGATAGAAAAATGCTTGGCATTTAAATTTGGGACCCTCTAGCAACCTAATTCTTTTTGTATTCACTTAGTCGGACCCTGAGGATGCTAGCCATGTCTTTATTTTGGGGTAAAACACCTCAGACATATGTTTTTCAAATTTCTGGAAAAAGTACTTTTGCAAATTACTTTCGTGCTCATGAAAGTGTTGCAAATTTTTGCGAAAGCTTTCGCAAATTGCGACAGTAGTTTTCTAGTCTGTGGGAAAATGACAGCAATTCTTTGGCACTACGCTGCAAAAGTACGGTTGGGAGTTTTGGGCTGAAATTTGGA
Source organism: Neoceratodus forsteri (assembly GCA_016271365.2). Classification (NCBI taxonomy): domain Eukaryota; kingdom Metazoa; phylum Chordata; order Ceratodontiformes; family Ceratodontidae; genus Neoceratodus; species Neoceratodus forsteri. The sequence continues at coordinate 1,274,764,237 of CM057453.1, forward strand.
AGGAACGCAGCCAACATCTCACAGATGTGCCTTTCAGTGCTATGTTGAAAACATATTACATGGTGGCAAAGTTATGGCACTCCAAAGTTGACTTTTTTTCCCATAAGATAACATTACGGCACCCGACGCAGTACAGGAATCCTTTGGCACCCTGCTGCAAAATAACGGTTTGGTCTTTTTCCTGAAATTTGGAAGGAAGATAGCCAACAGCCCACAGATGTGCCTTTCAGTGGTTTGGTGAAAAAATATTACAGGGAGGCAAAGTTATGGTGGTCCGAACTTCTCTTTTTTTCCCATAGGATAACATTACAGCGTTCGCAGCGCCTTTCAGGGCCCGTATCTCGGAAACGGTGCGAGATACGGACTTTTTGTCAGAAAAGTGCTTAGCCCCCACAAAACTAGCCAGGACAGTCGTAAATCATATGACTTTTAAATTTTTTTTCTATGTCGTACGGTTCCTGAGATGTAACCTATTTAGTATTCCAAGTCCTCATTTTCTGCTCCGATACCCATTATTATGCATACATTCTTTGTACTCACTGTCTTTCTCTATACGGGTTTGGGAAAACCAGCCACCAATAGCTTACATTAATTGAACGTTGCCCTTTCCGCTTTGTGGTTCCGTACTCGCTTTCACCTCACGCTGACGCTCACGCCATGTGCGTATCCTTATGTGTTCATTTGCGCTATGCTTTCTGTTATTTTTGCCATTTGTGTCTACAGTACTGTTTCTCTTTCTGTTTCACTTTGCGACACCATGCCCATTGACATTTCTGTTTGTAGGCACCATGTTACTATGTGACAACACATTACGCGTCAGACCATTCCCGTCTACGCCACTGTGTGCGTTACCCTTTCTGTTCTCATTCGCACTTGCATTACCATGTGCACCACTGTTAGCACTTCTGTTTGCATTGCTGTTCCTGTTACTATGCCACAAGACATCACGTGGTGGGAGTGGGGGGCCCTTTGGGCCCTGTGTTCCCGCTGCTACATTTCATTCACTATTTCTAGTTATCATTCTCAAAAAGAAGGGAAAGTAGAGGCAAAAAACTCTGTTTAATGCATTAGTTAGGGTTGTTCCATAGCGACAAAAATAAGGAAATTCGGTGTTAGGGTTGAAAACCCCCCTTGGACCCCCTGCCCACTCCCCCATCCGGCATTGGGGTGTGCATTGGGGTTGTTGGTCCTAACTCTCACCCCATTCTCCTATACTTCTGCTGCTTTACACATGTGATGGGGAGAGAGTTAGGCTGACGACCTCAATGCACACCCCAATGCCGGGTTGGGGTGGGTAGGTCCAAGGGGGCCAACCCTAACACCGAATTTCCTCACTTTTGTCACTGTGCAACAACCCTAACTAATGCATTAAATGGAATTTTTTGCCTCTAATATACATATACGCAAGTCCAGAGTAGGCATAGACAGCTTGACAGAGTTAGGGGTTGAGCTCCTTTCTCCCCCTGCATAACTATTAGTTTGCACCTGAGAATACTCACTAAAACCAAAGAGCTACAGCAATACTGAAATTGGACAGCTGGTCAGTATTACGGGTACGAGCATGAGAATCATCGGGTTGCAGGTTCAGTATAAGCTCGGTCTGACGACCACCAGATCTTGCGTCGCATACAGCATCTCAATACACTCGATGTTCACAGCAATAAATCCTCAGTCTAATTTCCAAGATGCTGACCGAGAAAAATAAACTGTATCCTGAATGGCAGGCTCAGATTATTCAAGATCTGCCCCGAGCTGACCTTCTGAATGTAGCTAAACATGAAGAAACCTGCGGATCAAAACATTCCTGGGATTTCTGAGTGTCTCATTTTCCTGCAGCTGTCTGCCATCGAGGGGGACATGTGTCTAATGCTGTTAACCATGACTCCTTGTTGGGGAACAGCAGGCCATGTTTTATCAGCTCCCCCCAAGCCTCCACTGCAGTTGAAAACACCCTACAACCCCCCAGAGGCTGAACCACCAACCGGGATGGGTAAGGGGTTGTAAATTTATAACCTTTTTCTTTAAGGGCCAGGAGAATGTCAGCATATGCCCTACGGCACCTCATGGTTTCAGGCACATAATCGTTATCAGTGTAGATCCGTGTTTGCTCATAAAACACTTTTCATGTTCTCCAAGCAGTCAGCAACAATCGATCCTTCATGTAGTAACTAAGAAAATGAGCAATAATAGACCTGGGGCTGGCATTCGGGCCCATTGGCTTCGGACCCAAGGCTCTATGTACCCGCTCCATGTCCAGATCGAGATCAGATGGCAATTCAAGGCAGTCCAGAAGAGTGTGACCACAAAGTCTGAAAAATCTTGTTCTTCCGATCCCTCTGGAATGTTGTAGATCCAAATATTTTTTTGACATACCCAGTTTTCTGCATCCTCCTGATGGGCCTGCATCTGTTCCTGCTGCTCCCATAGTGTTTGAATGGCCTCTTTAACCTCATCAACTCGATTCTCCATGGCTGTTAACTGTCGCTCAGTGTCATCCGCTCTCTGCTCCAGTGTGGTAATATCTTTGCGGAGCTCTATGTACAATTGTTTCACTTCAGTATGAAATGAGAGCAGCTCTTTGTATATAGTTTCTAATTTTACCTTTTTATTTTTAATTTGCTTAGAACATGGAGGGTATGTTTTATCTGCACAGCTACATGACTCCAGTGAGGCCTGAGATTCCTCTGACTCTGATTGGTCCTCGAACTGAGTCTTCCTTCATTTTTTACCGATGTTCTGAACTGTTTCCCGCAGAATTCTTGGGACCATTATTAATATGTCCCCTTCTGTAGTAAAAGGAAATGTTATTAATAACGTCTGTTCTTCAGGGAGTTTTAGTGATGGGATCAGGGAGCTCTAGAAATCAAGCAGCCATCTTATCAGAGGTGCAACCGGAAATCCCGAGGAAATTTACTTTTGACAATTAGATGTTAAGGATTAAAGAGCAGAAATGTAAAAGATAGGAAAGGGAAGGGAGGAGGCCAAAAATGGGTACAGGAGGTGTTGAAGATGTGTTTGTATGTTGGGCAGGCTCAGCTGGGGATGTAACTGTTTCTGCTGGATCTTCTGAACTGGTGCCAGGTTGTGGCTCATGGTCAGGCTGAGGCCTCTGCCTGCATGGATAAGAAGGTGGATCTTTGGGGGGAGTGGTGCTCTATGTACCAAGGTATTTGGGGGAGTGGTGCTCTATGTACCAAACCTGTTTGCTTTCTGGGTCCAGATTTTTGGATAACTTTTATGTAAAAGTCTTCTTCTGCCATATCCATTTTATCTTCCCTGTTATGCGAATCCCATTGGCAAGAACAAAGAGTTGCCTTCCTAGTCACACAGGTTGCATTTAATTTTATTCCTGCAGGATGCACCAGCATGGCCCATTTCTGAGCATATCCCAAACTTCACTGAGTCATATGCACTACTTATATGTTGTTTGGACCCATACCTATAGCAGGCCTTAGGTTGTCCTGTGTAGAGCAACACTCCTCTGCCCCTGCCCAGATAGGAACAGTTCAGAAGGTGGTTTGCTCCAGAGTTGGTGTATGAAAATTTGACCCTTGTATGCCACCCCCCAATCTAGATATTATTGAAGCCCATGATGGGCTCAGGGGAACCCATCACAGTGCATTTGTTTTTCAGCAAGTGCGCGCGCAATATCAGTTATGTTGACTCATTCTTAGATAATTATGACTTTCTTAATTTCATGCTTTGTTAGAGGGATCACAAAGAAAGGAAACCACAGCGAGTGTTCTTCAACTGGTGGTACCTTGCCCAAAAGCACACCAGGCCCTCGACCATCTTAAAATGAACATCAAATATTGTGTCTCCTGGGGCGTGTATGAGAGCATACAGTTTTGTTGCAAAAAAATAAATGCTTGCTGTCTTTTTGAAGGGTTCTGTCCATGTACAATATATCAGGGTGTTCTTTCAATCCTCTCTTATATTTAAATTTCACATCATTCCTCCTTTTAGCAGGTTCAGTAGGAAGCCTAAAAAAAATCCAAATATCTCTCCATCTTCCTGTGGCATCCTATTCTCTCTGGTCCTCCTGCTGCCTGTGCTCTTGATGTAATCCAGTAGTGTGATCTGGTTTGCCATGCAGTTGCTGTGGGGTTGCCTGAGTCTCCTCCAATACCTATTTGGGTGGGGGTATTTTTAAACCTCTTGAATCCAGGGGATGTTGAGGTACAGCAAGGTCATTAGCTGCAGATGTCTACTCTGAGACCCCTGTGGTAGGAGACGAGAAATATTGTACAAAGGCACTCTGCTCAAGATCAGAGACAGTCTCTGTATCTCTGGTTGTAGCACTGAAAGTGCTAAGGTTTGGTTCCAATCCTGCTGCAGCTGGCTGTGCTGTGGGTATGGGGACTGCACATTGCACTATTCTGGAAGGTTTACTTGTGTCTTGGATAGAGAGGGGAACAATGAGGTCTGAGGTGGACCCACAATGTGACTGTTTAAACAATTAGGGTTCTTGACTCCCTGAGAAGTCAAAACTATCAGGCAAGCACACCTCAGATTTTGTCCTAGAGTCTTATGAGTGTCCAAAGTAGCACAAATACCTGGTGTCACTATTAACTACAGGAAGTGCCCCCATGGAGTTGAATTCTTGCACAAGACATGATTCTTGAAGATAACTGACCTGCTGGGGAAGTGCAGATTTTCCCCAGATCTGCAGTGCTGACAGAGCCTGATGAATACCATCCTTTCCCTGTTGGTGAATTTTGCCATCCATCTTGTAGTAAAGCCTTTTCAGTGCTCAGGGTTTTGAGCTCAGGTTCAGCATTTTTTTGGAGCTGTTCTTGAGCTGCTTTCCTGTGGCATACTACATTCCCATGCTCAAGTTTTCTTGGTGGTGTATGCAGAGCTTCAAAGGATACTCCTGTGATGTACAACATCTCTGTTCCCCTCACCACTCTTATCAGCCGTCGCAGCTTTTCCTTGTCAATGTCAGCCGTTGCTGTCATTAGGTATCATACTGGTTGAACAATCCAAACCGGGTTATGGGCAAACCTTTCCGTACCTCTAGTGCCTTCTATACTTACTAAAGTAGATTTTTACAGTATGTCTTTGCAATGAATTAGAGAAATTGGGCACCCATATGGGTGTCTCATGGAAGTTCTCTGGCCCAGCAGAATCAGTTTTTGGTCCCAGCGGAGTTCATGGCATCGATTGACATGGACTTTGGATATTCAGTCTTGGCTGTTTCAACTTTAATTTTTCACTTTGGCATGATTCTCCCTCTTCTGCTAATACTTTTATCAAGGTAGTGTGTATTTTTCTGAGTCCCAAGTCAAGGAGCTGCTTGGCATCTGGAGGAGCTAATTTCTTGTCAAGTCCCTGGTTAAACATCTTTTTCTACCAATCCTGTGAAACCTCAAGCATTGCTTTTGGAACCATCACGAACAGTACTTCCACCATCAAGATCATACTCGGCTATCTCCATATCCAAAGAAGGAGACACCTGCTCTTCACTCCTTGACTCAGTTCCCACCTCTACCAAGGGGTTTCCTATGGATTCCATTATGCTACTCTTTCCTATTCCCCTTCTCCAATGGCTGTAAAGTGGCTTCCTAATTACTCTGGATAGTGAAGGAAGCAGTCTTCTCCACCCCGAATTCCATCTCTCCCACCTCTCCAGAGTTCTCCATCCACCAGCAGGAAGCAAAAAGTGTACCTTGTCAAAAGAGTAGGGACATTTTTATTGAAATCCAACAAAATACATCAGAACAAAGTTAGAATATGAAAAAAAATCAGAATTAAACAACAAACGAAAAGGAGAAAGAAAACATAAATAATGAACTCAGTCCAAAGAAAAGAATAAAAAGGGATTCAGTCATTTTAACCATGCAAAGATCCCCACCATTCTTTGTATAATGCTACAGTCACATAACAACATTCTATTTCTTGAATACGGCTGACTTCTTTTCAAATGGTCTGTAACAGTTCCCTGGAGAGATACATTGCTGCTGAATCACAGACCTACAGTGGGTTTGCCATATCCAATATTTAATGCAGGCAAGACAACCCTGAGGTTACTGCTGTTATGAACATGGCAGTGGAGTGGGAATATCCCCCAGAACAGAATCTCGGGAGGTAAATTACGAAATATGAGTTGTTTCCACCGGTCTAAAAACAGTACCCAAAAGTCCTGGATGTAGGAACAGTGAAGATAATGGTTTCAACTACTTGAAAACAAGTAGGCCAGGGGCAGTACCTTTCTGACAAGTTATTGTGTTTCAAACTTCCTTTAACATTGAGTTTCTTATGGACACATAACCACAATGTATCCTACAGCTTCATAGGGATTCTCTTGTCCATCAGCATGTGCCCAACACAGTGTTTATCTAAAACCAGAATAGTGCATATATGGGCTGTTCAATAAATGTAGATGTTACAATCATCTCATAAAATGATTTGCTGGACAAGGAACTGACCATATTCGGTGGTACAATCCCTTGCTTTAACTTATCAAAGCAGTCCACAAAATAGGAAGCCAACTTATAACATCTTTTGCTTTTGTGAACAAAGTAGTCACAAGTTCATTTTCCCAAAATGGAACAGATATGGTTTTGCACCCAAAGTGTCCAGTCTAGGGAGGAGTATAATAGCAAAGGCCAAAGGTTGGCATACATAAATATGCTAAAAAGAAAACCACTGGGTTAAGCATTTCCAAGCCACCTGATGAAATATCAAGATAAGTAACCCCACGCTTAATCGGGTTAAGCTTGTTCCCCCATAAACCCTGAAAAAACAGTTATAAAGACATACCTCCAAACATCTGGGGGGGGGTAGACGTAGCTGAGATACAAAAATATTGGGACTAAAAAAGTTTTAATTAAAAAACTTTCTCTTTCTTCCCCATATTCCACTGTTTCCAAAGTATAATTTTGGAAAATCCCACATCCATTTGCCGTTCCCAGCTGACTCGTGCCATGTCACCTGGACCAAAATAAATTCCTAAGATTTTGCAATGGTCAGTTGTTACAGTGATCCCTGCAGTCAAGGTACATGAAAAACCTTGGGTCCCAATATAAACACAGAAACTTTTCAGAAAATTAGTAACGGCCCCAGTAATAACAGTAAGGAGCTAAATTATGCCATTCACAGCAGCTCCATCTGATAGATGTGGTAATGCCATGAGACTATGGGGAAAAATAAATACCATTAATGCTAGGGGACAAATTTAAAATCCTCAATAAAGGATCCACAAACAACATGTGCAAAAGGGGCTAAGGGGACAACCTTGTCGGACCGCCCTTTTAATGCTGCATGTCTGCCCCACCCAGCCATTCACACATGGAGAGACTATCATAAATTTATAACATAATTGTATCCAATTAATTGTATCCAGGAAATGAACTGGGACGGAATGCCATAAGCAGATAAGCATTTCAACAAATAAGCATGGGAAACCTTGTTGAAGGCTTTTGCCTGGTCTATACAGGTGGTACACTAAAAAATACAGAAGTCCACAAACCTGGTACAGAGTAAACAGCATTGCTTCACTTTATTAAAGTGCAGAGCACTGCAAAAAACAGCTTTCATACAGCAGCAGCAACTGTTGTGGCTTCTTGTTAAAAACTCTCCCCCTCCTCTCGGATACAGATGCAAAATGCTTCCTAACACGTTTCAAGCCCCTGACACTTTTTTCAAGGAATTTTCTCGTATCAGGTTACTGATTATTAAGCACGGAACTGCAGACCCAGTTGGGCCTCACAACTCTTCTGTCTACGTTTTTTTTTTATCTTATTTCTATTTTTCTCTCCTTTCAGCCACTGACTTGCCCTATCTCCAGCCACTGCTCCACTCCCCCCGATGACCATGGAAGCACATCTTCCTGGGCCAGCTAGCATATGCAGCTGTACCCATGAAAGGGACCCCTCCTCAGTTCCCAAGCCAGGCACTAATACTGGCCCTGGCTCTGCACCAGTGAGCCCCACCAGGCTCAGGAAGTGCAGTTATCAAGCTGCCGTGGACAGTGCTGCCATTTTTCCTCCTGATTAATCCCCCAGGAGTGCAGACATGCAATGACATCTGAGCACTGACGTACTGACATCCGCTGCACTCCTCCCTCCATTGCACTGTCTCTAGCAGTGCCTCTAGGCATCCCCAGGGGCCACTGCAGAGCAGTGAAGACCCACATCCCTCCCCAGGATAGGACAGCAGTCCTCCAGATGCTCAATCCTATCCTCCCCTGCCAACCCCTGATAACCTGGGCTCATGTCTGAACCTGGGTCGCCAGCTGTCTACATTTTGAAATCTGTGTTCAGGAGTGTAATGGGGTGCCAACTGAAAATCAAGGCTTTATCACCCTTTTTAAATAAAAAAAATTATCAACCCATTATACATGTGAACTGGCAACTGAGGTGCATAAAAGAAGGAGTTAGACTTCCAACAGTTCGTTAAACATATGTGACCATAACCATTTATAGAAATCCCCCAGGAGACCATCTGAACCTGGAGCAGTATTAGGTTTTAAGCTAGAGATTGCCCTGTTCAATTTAGCTCTAGTGATAGGGGCTACTAGGTCCAGTGCTTGTTGCCAGGAGATGGTGGGAGCAAGACTAACTTGTAGCAAAAGATCCATCTTGGTGGTACCCAAGAATTGGTGACCAAATGTATGCTGGATATATTGTTCCAACACCTGCAAAATGCCCACCTTATCTGAAACCAAATGGTCCACCCCATTCCAAAGAACTTGGATGCATTTCTGGGTAGTGCATTGGTGATATCTGTCAAAAGGGATTAAAGCTGACATTCCTACCCTGGGTACCAAACTTTTGTTCTAATTCCAAGGACTTCAATCTGTTCTACTGTAGGTCAGTGATCTTGCATTTAACCATGGAGATTTGTTCCAAATAATCAGTCACTTTGCAATTATATCAACTTATACAGATTAGCTCTTAATCCAAGATATTTAGTATATTTTGTCTGATCCAGCTTTTTAGCGATATGTTTAAAAAGTATTTGAAAGTCCTTTTTGGAATCTTCCCACCAGTGAGCTGGAGAGTCATATATACACCAGACTGCTCTCCTAGTTGGAAGAATATGTCCAAGCTCGGCCAAAACCTGCGAATTATGCAATAAACTAACATTTGCATGCCAAAAGCCCCATTCCAGGATAAGTGGCTCAAATTCAGACAAATATAGACCTATCAACCCATGATCTGACATCTCAGTTGGGACAACCGCAACACAAAAAATGGGCAAATTGGCAGAAATAAACCAAAAGTCTGTGCGTGTGGACAAGGTACACCCCACGATAAGGGCTTACAGGGTGGTAGCCCCTATACTTATGCGATCAATTAAACTTGCTTTCAGGATCATGTTATTTAAAAAGGACATATCGCAAAAGACTTTAGTAGTCCTAGCCCCTTAATCAATATTAAGAAAACTACAATTAAGATCCCCTCCCAAGAGTACCGGCATACTGGTGTATAGAAATGGCTGAAGGAGCTTGAACAGGTCAATTCTAGACCTTTTTGTTTGAGGGGCATATATATTTAGTAAACGGAAGGGCTGATTATGCAAGGAAACATCCAGTAACAAAGCTTTAGCAGGGAAAATAACTAGTTGAATAACAGAGACATTCAGATGTTCAAAACAGACAGCCACACCGCAAAACAAGTCTTCTTACTAGATCAATATGAGGCATCCCAAACCCAGGCAGACTGGGCAGCCTGTATATCAGAGATGATGTTGTAAGTAAAATAGGCAAGGACAGCCATAGTGGTGGTCCATTTCCTTTCAGACTTGATACTATTCACATTCAGCAAAGCTAACCCTAGTTCAGGAAGGGTAGCCATCACAAGAACGTAGAGCCATGTCTTTGATGAACTCTTAAAATCCAAGCAGGTTCCCCATTTCTTCAATCCAGTTATTAGACCGGAGGATCCAGGGTCTTCAACATTAGAAAATACCTCCTTTCATGAGGAGGCCACAGAGGAGATGTCAGAATCCATCTCCTCTTTGGTATCACCCCATTGTTGTAGAGTGGCAAATGTATTTCAGAGGGGCACTAGGTCAGGAGTGATAGGTGCTTTATTTTTTCCATTTTCCTTTCCCTTTACTAATGGTTTTAACTCAGCAGGAGCCAGAATGGGTGGGGGGCATTCCAGAGTCCATGACAGCAGGAACAGGAGCCTCTGTTGAGGAAAGAGGTAGCACTGAAGGATCCATGGAGGCAGAAGGACCCATCTCTGATGAAACAGTAGTTGAGATGGACGAGGCAGACTGGCAGGTAATGGAAGACAGAGCGGATCCCCCAAGGGGTGGAACAATCATGGCGTCCTGCAGTAGGATCGAGGGGCAAATCAGGGCTTTAGTCGCCTTGTTAAAATAAAAATCCTATTCCACTGAATCAGAATTATTGTGTGCCACCCAACAGCAAGAACGAAAGGTATGGTCCTTCTCCTTACACAGGTTACATTTCTGTGTGAATGTACAATGGACACTTGAATGTCCAAAGTCCCCATGCAAACAGCATTTTTTCACTTTGCAAGTGTTACTTAAATGCTGAAGTGACCCACACTTGTAACATGACTTGGGCTGCACAGAGTAAAAGAGGATCCCCCAGTCCCTCCCCAAAAACAAACTGCTGGACAAGTGCAGAGGTCCCTTGTCACCATGACAAAGCTGAACCTTAAATTTCCAACCACTCATCCAAAAATGCTCACTGTCCATTATAGGCACAGGAGCCCCCAATGCCTCACAATGCTTCTGGATCCAGTAAGAAATGTTATCACTGACACCCTCATTTCGGAACTAAACACTGATAGATCTTAAAGAGGATTTGGTAAGGAGGATCGCTATGAATGGGATCCAAAGGGGTGAATCTTTTAGGGTATGGTACTGTGTCCAAAACCTTTCCAACAGGGCCATGGTTCAGAAGCTGATATCAAAACAGGAAACTTCAGAAGCATAAATGAGAGCATAAACATCTGAGGGCGAGAAATGAAGCGACTGTTTTATCAGTGTTTTCCCCACATAAACCTGATCTGGTGGTAAATCTAAACCCCCTTTATACCGAATTCAGAAAACATTCCTCCTTTTAGCAGGCTCAACAGGGTGGTGGAAGCAGCTAGCATAGCTAGCCGACCATTGCTGGTTAGAAGCTGTGTGAGGGGGGTCTACACTAGAGCTGGTAGAAGGAATCAGGGTAGGCAACACAACCTGATCTGAAGAGCTAGCATGGAGTGAATCCATGTATTCTTTGGAGTGTTCATTCTACTGTCGTTGAGAAGCAGGCATAGTCTCAGAATTCGGAGAAACAGTGGCAGGGATAGAAGCAGAGGAAACAGCATACAGTACCTCGATCCCAGAGCTCTACACTTCATCCTTGGCCCAGTCACTGCACAGCTGCAGTAGCCATTGGCAACATCTCAGGATGAGGCAGTAATTCAGCCAGAATGTCAACTATGTCTGGGACTGCAGGGCTACCAGGTAAGCCAGGCAGAGCAATGTAAGGGTCAGGAATCCAGGTACCATTACCCATTTGTATCCAGCCTGCCTTTTGTAGAACATTTTCAGGGGACCATGGTGTCACAAACCCACTCCTGGGGGTCAGGTCCACTGACCTCACAGTGCTGACCCCTAATTGAAATCCATGACTGGGGAACAGGGCTACCCTCCTCATGTCTTTTTAGACTGCTTGCCGAGGTCACGACTGCAACTCTGCCACAAGGACCCAGGGCATCCCTCTAAATTTTGGATAATGGCACAATACCAGTCTCGTCTTGTAGCCAAATATGAATTTCTCCTTGGCTATTACACAAAGGGGGACTACTCAGGCATCACACTCTCTTCAGGGAGTAGCAGTGTAAAACCTAATTTGGCCTTCTCCCTAGAGGACATGCAACAGCCTGGTTGAAAATCCCTGTAGACTCTGGTCACAATTTGGTTGCTGATGGCAACAACCCCTTAGCAATAACAGTTTGTCACAGATTTTTAATACTGTCCCACAATTCACACACAATTATAGAAACCTCACTCAGGCAGATTTTCTTTAGAAAAACAAATGTTTTTACTAAAATACTTAAATAATCATACAGTTACAACTAAAAAAACATTCATTTGGTCACAGTATACAGAAAAAAGGAGAAAATATACTTGAAACGCACTATGACTGATAGCTGAAGTCTATCTGAAATTCATAGAAACTTGAAGTCCAGAGCAATAACCGAAAGTTCAGTTTCATCGGTCTTGGGAGCAGTTTTATTCCTTGTGTGACAGGCGAAGTCCAAATGAAAAGTGTGTGTGCAGCCACTGAGTCTCAGCAGTTTGGCTTCTTGTATATCAGGTGAGGTGCAAATGAAAAGTGTGTTCAAATGCCCTGAGCTGGGCTTTAAATATCATCAGTAACTTGCAGTGTCATCAATTATTCTCAGTTCTAAGGAACTGGTCTATTTCTCCAGAGCAACTACTCCATGTGGCCAGGAGATGTCACTGTTCCTCTGTCTCCAAAATCCCAAGAATATCAAAATCCTGAGACACATAATTAACATGGCTATGACATTCAGAGTTTAAGCCTTTCGAAGTCCCCTGTAGAGAGCTGGCACCCATAAGATAAAATTCACAATATCCTGTCAGAATGGTCACTTGCTACTCAAATCCTGGCTAAAACATCTCGGGCTTTTGAACTGGCTTCCTTCAGTTAGTTACAAGGAAGATCCTGTAAGGTTAATGACTATACAAGCTGATTTTATTATCTCTGTTTCCCTTGGTTAGTTAACATAGGGGAATATCCTTTGATCAGCTATCCCCAAGCCTTTGACAATAACTTGTCAGTTTCTTGGCAAGCAAGCCGGCCTTCAGGTCAAAGGAAGGTCATACCTCTTTTAACAGAGATCCAATCTCTCTCTCCCCCTAGATGCCTTTGTATTAACACTGGCATTTCTTGTGAAATGTACATATACACAGAATTACATAAAACAAATATGTTATACTGGCACGGTAGTGCCAGTATAGTTAGGGTTGACCAGCCACTTCCATGTTAAACCCCAAATTTTGCACTTTAATAACTTTGCCACCGTATGACAGATTTGCCTGAAATTTTGTATGCATGGTGTAGTCCCATAGTTCTCTGGATCTGGCAAGCTGCGTTAAGGTCGAATGAGCGGTTGTAGAGCTGCAGAGCACTCAAAAATGCAACATAAAAGAGGGGGGTTGCGTGTTTCTTTGCTTGTGGCTACAACCCACACAATTTGTTTGTTTGGTCTGTTATCTTCAGGGAAGATGCAGTCTGGGTGACTGGTGTGCCTTTCGAAGATTTGGTGAAAAAATATTAAACCGTTTAATAGTTATTCAAAAAACAAGTTTCCCATTATAGTCAATGGGGAAAAAAATATATGTGTCTCTCGAAAGCTGCCGCCACTACATTTTACTGTCGCAAATTGCCTTTTTACTGTTGCGGGGTAGCCATCTTGTTTTCAGTTAGTGAGACAGAAAAATGTCTGGTATTTAAATTTGGGACCCCCAGGTAAACACTGACTGTTGTGTTTGCCTAGCCGGGCTCCAAGGATCACAGCACTATCTTTGTTGGGGAAGGGAAACCCAGAAATGCCTTTTTAGCTACCCCCCCACAGTGTCACAAATTTGTGACAGAATGAATGAAACACTTTTGCAAATCACGAAAGTGTCGTGCCCATTTTTGCAAAACTGTTACAATGTGCGACAGAAACAACACCCAAAACCAGCAGTCTTTTGCCACCCCACTGCATCACAATGGTTTGGGCTTTTGGGCTGAAATTTATGGGGTTGCAAGCCTTGGTACCACAGATGCACCTTTTGGTGGTTCTGTCCCAAAACATTCAACAGGTCCATAGTTACAGCACTCTGAAGTTGAGAATTTTCCCATAAGTTAACATTGCGGGGCCCGAAGTGACTTTCAGAGCCCGTATCTTGGAAACGATGCGAGATATGGATTTTTTATTCTCCACAGCTTAGTGGATTAAGCACATGTGGAGGTTTCAAAGTCATGAATACCCCTACAGTGAAATATTTTTCATAGTTGCCATGGTTACTGAGATATTGCCAAATATGTGTTACAAGGGTTCTTTTTGAGTACTATGGGGCTGCTGTATGGCTCCATACTTAGGTGTAATTGGGAGTGCAGGACCCAGAGTGACTATGCTCCCACATATGAATACCATTATGCAAAAATGGACAGCGTGAGGGGAGTGCACGGCCGGGAGTTCAGGGCCCAGAGCGCTCCCACTTCCACATACCACTTATTAGTTACATTACACTTTCTCAAAATGAAGGGAAATTCATTGCAAAAAACTTCATTAATGCATCAGTTAGGGTTGATAGCACAGTGACAAAAATTTAGAAATGTGATGTTGGGGTTCCCCCCACATGCAACACACCAACAGACATCGGGAAGTGCCATGGGATCATCAGGCCTAACTGTCACCCCATTCTTCTATACTGCAGCACATCAGCTTGTTTACACATGGAATGGGGTGAGAGTTGGGCCTGATGACTCCATGGCACACTCCGAAGTCTGTTGGGGTGTGGAGTGTGGGGATGGGTGGGGAACCTACCATCACATTTCCAAACTTTTGCTGCAGTGCTATCAACCCTAACTGATGCATAAACTTTTTTGCAATATATATATTATAGTGGCGCGGTCATGACACTATAGTTAGGGTTCAGCGGTCACTTACATACTAAAGTCAAATGTTTGCACGTTAATAACTTTGGACCCATTTAACGGATTTTCCTGAAAATTGGCATGCATGGTGGGGCATGATAGATCTCTTGATTTACCAAATTTTGTTTTGGTCAGACTTACAGTCTTTGTGTACAAAAACACTGAAAAATGCAAAATTATCCATTTTTGGAGGCGGCTTTTGGGATTTTGGATGTAGTCCTGTGTTGCCATCATATGGCGAGCTACTCTACAAGATGGCTTGTTTGAAAGAGCTTTGGTGGCTGAACAGGCCACTTTTCATTTGGTGAAAAAATATTAAGGCATTCCAAAGTTATGCCACTTTTAAGTTCCCATTATAAGTCAATAGGAAAATTTATATGTATGTTTTGCAAACAAAGAATGGGGTTCTGGCCATCTCATCTCGCCTGGCGATCAAAGAATTTGCAGCCTCACGGTTCAAGAATCTTTGACCCCAAGAATTTTCAAAATTCCTTGATCATGAGGTCTGCCATCTTGTATTTTAATTTCTGATCGGAAAAATACAAATATCTCAGCTCGGGGGTCACTTCTGAAGTAAAGCTTGGATGGGTTTTCCTCAGGGGGCTCCAACATATTGAGCCATGCCTTTGGTTTCATCCAAATCGGTCAAAAAATAGAGTTATAAGCTTTTAAAATTGTAATTTGCGGCTCGCTAATGATCTTTGATCGCGAGCCTGCAAATTCTTTGATCGTGAGATTCTTTGATCACGATTGTGCATCACAACCTAAAAACACTAATATCTCGGCTCAGGGGTGGGCTAGGGACACAAATGAGGGTGGGTTTTTCTCAGGAGGGTCCGTTCTATCGAGGCATGCCATTGGTTCAGTTCAAATCAGTGAAAAATTTGTGTTTCATCATTTTTAATTCTTTGTTTGTGAGCCTGCAAATTCTTTGATCGCGAGCCTGCAAATTCTTTGATCGTGAGATTCTTTGATCATGATCATGCATCGTGAGCAAGGGACAAGATGGACCAATTTAAAAATCAATTTTCTCAGCCCAGGGGTGTCCTAGGAAGTCAAATGAGGGTGGGTTTTACTCAGGGGGCTTCGTTCTGTTGAACCATGGTGGTGGTATACCACAATTCCATCAATTTTGTGATTTATAAGATTTTTAATTCTTTGTTCGTGAGCCTGCAAATTCTTTGATTGCGAGCCTGCAAATTCTTTGATTGTGAGATTCTTTGATCGCCATCTTTGATCGCAAGGGCAGGACAAGATGGCCAGATTTTTTATAATGGAATAGATAGGGAAATTTTACCAATCTTTAACATTGAATATCTCAGAAACAGTTTGGTCTTTTTACTTAAAATTTACAGGGTGTTTATGGCATGTCCTGTGGATGTGAATTACGGTGTTTACATGTTGGAGAAAATTTTTTTTGCCGAGATATTGTATGACACACTTGTTGCGGACAGTGTTTTGATGTGGTGGCTTGAAATTGATAGGATACCTAGCCTTAATGTCATACATGTAGTTTTCAGTTGTTGTGTGTGTTAAATGTCAACGGGTCCAGAACTGTGCCACTCTGACAAATAAAAATGTCAAATTTTGACATGTCATATCTTGGACACGATTTGGTCTTTTTACTTGAAATTTGGAGGGTGTTGACGGCATGTCCTGTAGATGTTAATAGAGGTGTTTACATGTCGTACAATGTACCTTTTGCGGAGATATTGTGTGGCACATTTTAAGTTTTGTGGGCAGTGTTTTCTATTGTTCTACTAGATTAACATTTGTTTGGTGGCTGGCCTTGCTGTTGTGAATGTACTTTTTAGTCATTGAGTTTGTAATGTGGCCTTTGGGCCCCGTGCTCCCACCAACTAGCACAACTTTCTACTTTTCTGTTCTTTTTTAAAAAGTAAGGAAATTCTATGCAAAAAAACTTTGTTGATGCATCAGTTAGGATTCTTCTACAGCGAAAAAAGTGAGGAAATTCGATTTTAGGGTTCACCCTTACCACCCCACCAACAGGCATCAAGGTGTGCATTGGGACCATCGGACCTCTCACCCCATTCTCCCACACTGCAGCACCTCAGCTTGTTTACACATGGGATGGGGTGAGAGTTAGGCTGATGACCCCAACACACACCCTGATGCCTGTTGGTGGAGGAGGGGTGGGGGTTGGGTGCAAGGGGTGGGAACCCTAAAATTGAATTACCTCACTTTTTTGGCTATAGAAGAACCCTAACTAGTGCATTAATTAAGTTTTTTGCATAGAATATATATATACACACACACACACACACACACACACACAAAACAGAATTTTATCTACAAATAAGGACTGGCAGTTGGGTAGTTTGTGCCATCCCTCGATCCTAGACTGAATTTATGGGAACACACCCCCTAATGCATGGTATGGTTTTCACAAATTCAGCTACTGTAGCCCATCTGTGTTGGCATTGGCCGATTTGGCCCTATGGGTAGTGGTCATATCGTAGACCTTTAGGGCAATACTCCACCTTAAGAGATAACCATTTGTTTTTCCCATCTGAGTTAGACACACCAGGGGGTTATGATCAATCTGTACCTTGAAGTGCATCCCGTAGAGGTACAGCTCTAATTTCTTCAGGGCCCACACCAGTGCAAGGCATCCCTTTTCAACTGTGGAATATGCCTGCTCCCGGGGAAGTAACTTTTTGCTAAGGTACACTATTGGGTGATCTTTTCCCTAATTAGAGGGCTGACTGAGGACTGCTCCAGTCCCTACATCTGAGGCATCTGTCTGTACTACAAATGGCTTACTGTAACCTGCACTGGCCAACACAGGGGCACTGCACAGTACCTCCTTTAGCTGTGTGAAGGCTTGTTCACAGGCTGGCTCCCACTTTACTTTTTGGGGGCATTCTTTTCTTTAGCAGGCCAGAGAGGAGAGCTGCCAGGGTACTGTAATTTAGCATCAACTTTCATTAGTACCAGGCAGTCACTAGAAAATGCCTAACCTGCTTCTGGGTTTCAGACCTGGGCCATGCCTCTATCGCCTCAATCTTTGCTTGATTGGGATGAAGTTGCCCCAGCCCCACAACATGTCCTAGGTATGCCACCTCTGTCATGGCCACCTGGCACTTTTTAGCCTTGACAGTGAGCCCTGCCCTCTGTATCCTGCCGAACACTTCCTTCAGGTGGGACAGGTGTTCCTTCCAACTTGTACTGAAGATGGCAATATCATCCAGATATGCCACTGCTTACTCTTCAGTACCATGTAACACCTGGTTGACCAACCTTTGGAAGGTGATGGGGGGTTCTTCATTCCAAAACGCATTACCCTGAACTGAAATGATCCTATTGGAGTGATGAAGGCTGACCTCTCCCTAGCTCTGGTAGTTAACTTCACTTGCCAATACCCTTTTGTCAAGTCAATAGTGGTAAGGTATGTCACCCCTCCCAACTTGTCCAGTAGTTCATCCGTCCATGGCATTGGGTGGATGTCAGACTTCGTGACTGCACTGATTCCACAATAGTCCACACAAAAGCAAGTAAAGCCATCTGGCTTGGGAACGAGGACTACAGGTGAGGCCTATGGGCTGTGGGATTTCTGAATTACTCACAAATCCAGCATCTCCTCCACCTCCTTCCTAATGTCATTTAGGACAGCCTCAGACACCTGGTAGGCTGTCCATCAGATGGGTGCTTGTATTCCAGTCTCTACGTCATGTGTCACTATGGAAGTACATCCCAGCTTGGCCATAAACAAAGGGAATAAGTCCGCTAAACCTCCCTTACTTCCTGGGACTGTTGCGGGGTCAACTGGGGTGACAGTTTGCCTCCACAGTGGACTCCTGCTTGCTTTCCTCTAGCAAGTCCAGTAGGGGGTCTTCTCTTTCTTCATCCATCCCCTCCCCAGGACTACACGCTGCAAATACCATGTCAGCCCTATTTACATATGGCTTCATCATGCTGACATGGTGCATTCTATGAGTACGTCTCCTGTCAGGCAGTTCTACAATATAGTTCACATCATTTACCTGTCGGACTACCTTGTATGGTCCCACCCACTCGGCCTGCAACCTATCCTTCTGGACCAGGATTAGGACCATGGCTTCCTGACCTACGCTGTATGAGTGACCTCTGGCTCTGCAGTTGTACCAGACCTTTTGCTTCTGCTGGGCAGCTGACAGGTTGCTCTGCGCAGCTCCCATAAGCTCCTTCACCATTTCCCTAAACTTTAGGACATACTCCACTATGGGAGTTCCCTGGGTGGCATGCTTGCCTTTCCAGTCTTCCTGGATCAAGTCTAGGGGCTCACGCACCCTATGTCCACATAAGAGTTCTAAGGGGAGAACCCTGTTGACTCTTGGAGCACCTCCCTGTATGTGAACAACAGGTGGGGAAGGTATTTCTCCCAGTCCCTCCCATGCTGTTCAGCAAATGATTGGAGCATTGATTTTAGGGTACCATTAAACCTTTCCACCAGCCCACTGGTTCATGGATGATAAGGTGTCGTGCATCTCTGCACCACCCTACACTTCTCCCACAAACACTTCATCAGGTCCAACATGAAGATACCCCCTTGATCAGTGATAACCTCCTGCGGAAACCCGACACGGGAGAAAATCCCTAGCAAGGCGTCTGCCACTTTGTCTGTCCTAAACGAGGAGAGGGCAACCGCCTCTGGGTAAGGGGTGATATATTCTACCATCATCAAGATAAACCACTTCCTGGAGGAGCTTGGAGTACTCTGTGTTTCCTCTGTATCTCAGAGACTTGGTTATCTGCCAAAGTCCATGACTCTTCAGTTGCCATTCCAAGGTACTCCATTTTCCGACAAGACGGGGTAAGCGTGGTGGTGGTGTTGCAATCTATGTCCATGAGTCTCTGCATGCCTCCACTGTCTCCCAGGAGGTAGCCCCAAAATCACATGAAATCCTACTCTCCAAGCAGGTCTTCACTTCTTCGTCACCCCCTTTTTGTAGCTGCCTGCTACTTCTCTCCCAGGGTCTCACCCTTCTCCATGGTCTCCAAACTTGCCACCCTAACTTCTTCAGCTGCCTCAGGCAAGCTCCAAATCCTGGGTGACTTCAACATTACTTGGCTCACCCAGCATTCCAAGGCCACCACTCAAGAGATCAAGGCCCTCAACCTCACACAACTCATCACTGATCCTACCAGACTCAACCCCCACTCCTCCAACCACTCACTGTTGGACTAGATCCTAACCACCCACCCTCAAAAATTCTCTTCAGCTGACTCCTTCTCTGATATTTTCAGCAACCATTGTATTATCTTCTGCCCCAGGAAGCACCATCCCCCCACCCCACCCAAATATATGTGGTTCAGGCCCCTAAGGCCCCTCAATCGGTGGGCACTACTAGCTGACCTCTACCTGGCCGACTGGTCTGGAGTCTTCACTGCCCCAGACATTGACTCCACATTGATGGCCTTCAACTCCACCTTCATAGGTATATGGAACTCCCACATCCCCCTTAAAAAGCTGTGTCTCCAGCACAGGCACCTTCCCTGGATCTCCCCTCACCTAGTGAAACTTTTCAAAGCTAGGGACAAAGCTTGGGTAGTGTTCAAAGCCTCCTCCAACTCCCTTTAACCTCCAAATGTACAGAACACTGAGGAACGCATGCACTAAGGCTGTGCCTTCCACTAAAGCTGGCTTCTTTAAGTCTTAAATTGAGGATTGCCACCCCACTCCAGCTGCCTTCTGGAAAACTCTAAATTCCCTGCTTGGCTTCTCTCAACATTCTTATTCCCTGGCTCTGTCGCCACTGACAATGGCTCCGGACCCGTTGCCTCTTCCATAAATCACTTCTTCACAACCTGTGCCCCACCTCAAGGGCTACCACCTTCCCCACTCTCCCCCCTCTCTGTAGACACCAGTACATCCCCACCCCTCCCGGGACCAGTCATATATCAGATCACCCACCCCTCCCCTTGCCCTCTCGCTACAGTTTTTGCTCCCCAACCACACCTTCCCCGCCCATCACCTCATCAGAGGTGCTTTGCACCCTCAGATCTCTGAACTCCTCCAAACAAAGTCCAGATGGGATTAATCCCATCCTCTTAAAAATCTCCGCTCCATCTATAATCCCACCAGTTACCCATATCTTCAACTTCTCCCTCTCCATTTACTCTCTGCCAAAGGCCTGGAAATTAGCCAATGTCATCCCCCTACACAAAGGGGGTGATCCATCTATCCCTGGCAACTACAGTCCTATCTCTCTCCCCTCCCCCTAAAAAATCTTGGAATCCCTTAGCTCTAAAAGACTAAACTCATTCCTCACCTCCAAGGACATTCAGTCACCATTCCAATCTGGTTTCCGTCACCTCCACTCCACTTCCTCCTCCCTTCTTCGCCTCACCAACCACATCCATTTGGCCATGGATAAGGGTCATCTGACACTTGTCATATTTATAGATCTAGCTAAGGCCTTTGATTCTGTTGCTCACAAACTATTCTTTGATGACCTCTCAGCTAGAGGACTATCCCTAACCTCTACTGAATGGTTCAAGGCTTACCTTACAGATAGGTTACAGTTTATCCAGCTCGGGAAAACCAGATCTGCTCTTCTCCCCATTCTGGTTGGTGTTTGTTCCCCAAGGGTCAATCCTTGGACATACCCTATTCTTAATATTTGTGAACAATCTCTCTTCTGCCTGTTCAAGTGTCCCATGTTTAAATGTATGCCAACACCGTGGTCTTCGCTTCTGGTCCCTCCCTAGCCCAGGTCAAATCCATCCTCCAAACCAATTTCATGAATACCCTAAAGTGGCTTGAAGACAATTTGTTCAAATGCAACACAAAGAAAATGGTTGTCATGGCTTTTGGCACCGCCCAGAAACTAGCCAAAATGACAGCTCCTCCCATCATTTACGGCCTCGATGGTTCCAAAATTATAGCAGTTGAATCATACAAATATCTGGCAGTTTGGCTGGATCCCAAACTGGAGTTCTTCCTACATCTGGACACTATTCACAGCAAACTGTGTCCAAAACTAGGAATGCTCTATAGGCATAAGGACAGTGTCTTCTTCCCCATCAGGAGAGAAATCATTTTGAGCTTATCCTTCCTTCATTTGATTATGCAGATGTAGTCTATAGCTCAGCACCGCAAACCTCCCTTGCTAAATTAGACACACCACTTCACATCTTCTGCAGATTTGCCTCTAATCTCCTGTACCACACTCATCACTGCCTCCTCTACCAATCTGTCTCCTTACCATCACTCACTGATCATCGCCTGGTGCATTGCACAACCTTTATCGCTAAGTTCTGGTTCAACACCCTTCCCTTCTACCTCTCCTCCTTATTAGTCCCTACTCCTAGTACAGGCTACTCCCTGTGCTTTTGAGACTATTGCTGTTTCACCTTGGCCACACCCTGCTAACTCGCCAATAAAACAGCCTTCATCCATCGGTTCCCTGCCCTCTGTAACTCTCTTACCCTTACTGTACATAGCTTGTCTACTGCGCTATCCATCAAAAAGCACTTCAAGCTTCTCCCACTCCCTCCTTGCCACTGTTTCCACCCTCCTTGACTGCTAGATACCACTGGTTATTCTGGCCCTACTCCCTATTTTCCAGCCAACTCCAGCTCAGTGTATATATTTCTGGCTGCACATGCTATACTTGTGCACGCTCGTATGCCTCAGAACACCTAGCCTTGTTAGCTTAGCTCATGCACTGCTATTTCCTTGTCCACTGTTAGGTACGCTGTTAGGCCCTACTTCTTGTACAAGCTGTAATCTACTGTTTATTTTCATGTGTTCTTACACATCTCATGTTTTTATATAAATGTATATATATTTTGTGTTCTTTGTACCCCCTTCCCCTTCCCCAAGTCACACCTGGAAATAAGCCTTGGCTCAGTATGCCTTTCCCGGTTATCAGCTTTTAAATAAATAAATAAAAGATCCCACAACATCCATTCCTACTCTCTGGAATGGCTCCTCCACAATGGACAAGGGAATTAGGGCAGCTTTGCTTTTACTACCTGTCTTCCCTATTTGTTGGCACCAGTGACAAGACCTGCAATATTCCTTCACCTGCTGGGTGACATTGGGCCAATAGAAATTTTAGGTGAATTGCTGCATGGTGCACACTATTCCCAGGTGTCTGGACATGAGGATATCATGAACAATCTTGACCAACCGCTCACGGTACCCCTGGGGAACAACAAGCTGCCTGCTCATAACCCCTCCCTCTGTCCTTATGTCCTGTGTATGCAACAGTCAATTGTCCCAAAATACTCTATGCCTCACGTCACCTCCCTGTGTCCCATCAGATTCTGCACAAGTCTTCAGTCTCTCCAAACTAGGATCAGTCCTCTGAGCAGCTGCACATTCTTCACAGTTTCCCAAGGCATGGGATATGTCCCCTTCAGTTCCTAAACTGGGGTCCATAGCTCTATCGTCAGGACATTCAGGGTCACTGCCATCCCTAACCTTCTGACCATTGGTTACCTCTCTCTCCTCAGAGTAACCTACTGTAGCTGTTTTGTGAACTGCTACTTGCGGAAGTCCTACCTCACTTTCACTACTTTCTATTTCAGGAGACATAGGCTGGGGAACCAGCCTCCTATTGTTATCCACAGGGGCTTCTTCGTGGTCCAGGGAAATACAATCAGCCTTTGCCATCTGACTGCGGGTAACCGCACACACCAACCCCCTTCTGGAGATTGTTCCCTATAAACACATCTAGGGTGAATTTGTCTGCCACTGCCAGCTTTTGCAACCTCTCTCCTGTCTCACCCCAGTCCAGGAGAGCACTAGCTTATGGCAGAGTTTTCTTCTCCTGAGTGAATTCCCTCACCATTACAAACTGATTAGGTATAAGCTGTTCAGGCCCAACCAAATTCCCTTTTACTAAGGTAAGAGGTGCCCCCATTTCCCTTAACCCATGGGTCTGCACCCCATTTACAGTAACCGAGTGTATGTGCTCCCTCATGTTTATAGGCATGTTTTCAGGGATACTCAGTGCACCCAACTCTGTTTAAGCACCACCTTGTCTACCCTGTGTCTTTTTAAGACACTGTCTAGCAAGATGCCCTGGCTGTTTACAAAACCAACAGTCATCATTTCTTTTATCTGAGAAATCCCTTTTTTGTAACCTGGGTCTTTCTCCTTTCCATGGAGGCAGTGAGGGTTTTAGCTGCCCTGAAAATGCACTTTTACCTTTCTGCGCTACCACACCTGGCCCACTCCCTTTCAGAGTAGGCCTGCTACTGACATAGCGATTCAAGAGTTCAGCAGTCTGCTGCGCTGTTTTGGGGTCTTGGTCCTCTCACCAGGTTTTTAGCTCTGCAGGGCAAGCCCAAAAGAACTGCTCTAGCAACATAACCTCCTCAATTGTTTCCACAGAATTTGCTTCTACTCCCTCCCACCAACGTTTAAAAAACTGATGTTGCTTTGTGGTGAGTTCCTCATAACTCATGTCAGGGCTTCTCTGGAGCTTACAGAACATAACCCTGTATACTTCAGGAGTTAGTTCATACTTTTTAAGTAAAGCAGTTTTAAGTTTTTCATAATCACTACTGTCCTGATTGTCCATTTGGCCTAGCGCCTCATGCCCTTTCCCAGAAAGTAGCGGGGATAACTGGAAGCTCCCGGACTCCCTGAGTATTTTTGCCTGAATACAGACCTTTTCAAATGAATTCAAAAATGCATCCATATCCTTCCATTCTTTAAATTCAGCTGTTCATTTTGAATTAAACTTATACCTCAGCCCTGGAGTTTCACATAAGGTTACCAGACGTCCGGTTTTACCCAGACATGTCCTCTTTTTAAAGAGTGTTAATTGCGTCTGGGCTGATTTTTCTTGAAGTGCTTTTTTGTCCAGGTTTTTGGCTTGGCACTAAATTTGTTGTTTGTTGCTAAGCAACTGCCCAACATGTGGTCCAGCGCCATGGTGCCATGGGTGAGGGAAAATAAAACTGAATGCTTGTCATCGCCCAGTCTGCCCTTTAATAATCTGGCATGACAAAAGAATCCTACGCATCGTGATTACTGAGGACTGGAGTCAAAAGCAATGAGGTGGAACTGCCCGTTGCCAACCCATCCTGATCCCAAGACTCCTTGAGGACCGGACCCCCCCAAATATGATCCTGAGCCAGCTGCAGCCTTGTAACTTAAACCAATGACTGGTCTATTACTGTGCTATATCTGGAGTTTGACAGTGGAGGCAGAGTGCCAATGTATTTGGTAAATTTAATTCATTTTATTTGCTTGATCTCAGAGATCCATGCTGTCCAAATGTACATCATCGGTGCATGTGGGGGTGTCAGATGGATGGCCAGATGGTAAGATTAATCTAGTATTTGTTTGTTTTTTGTTTGTTTTCATGAGTTGGACTCTCCTCCCTTGTTGTCTTGCCATCTCTCTGCTGTCAGCAGTGTAGGGTATGGCCAGCTGCCAGGATGAAATCCGACTTTGAAAAGTAAGCCCGAGAATCACAGCTTTACTTGCCGGCTTTCACCCCATTACACTGCTCGTTTTGTTTCTGAGTTGCAAGGTTTTGAATGTAAGACTTTTATAAAGGAGCATTTTGGTGCCTGTGCCTTGCATACTGTAGGTAACTGAAATTAAATGATATGGATAAGCTACTGTGGGTTTCTGAACTTTCTGCAGAAAATAGAAATCTTGATAGCAGCTCTTATCAGTGGTTTTAATTTGCTTGTCTGTCCTTAAATAGCAGCGGTGGGCCAGATTAAGGAGCATATAGCTACTACACAAAGCTACACTACATGAAGCACAGCAATTGGATCTCATTTGTTTTTCTTCCTGTATAGATGGCTGGGGGGGGTCTCATCATCGCAACAAGATGAGAGGTTAGCAACAGAATGAATGGTATTGCATTCATTCTTCCCATTGCATTAATGCTTAGCCTGCAGCTGTGAAGTCCTGGACCCTGTAAAATACAGTTAACTGCTTGTTTGCCTGGTCTGAGTCCAACCAGAAAGGGAGGAATGATGAGGGTGGGACTAAAGTGCCCTCTTTTTGGCATCCCAGTCTCTGGTAAGCCTAGTTACAGGTTCACTCCTGTTACTAACCTCCTCTGGCGTTGGTCATTGGAGTCATAGCTTTTCCATTTCAAACTCCCTCTGCCACTGTTATTCTCTTTCCTCGGCTCTCACTGAAGCTGTCTCTTTCCTCAGCCTCTCGCTGCCACTGCTTTTTCTGCAACTCCATCTGGAACTTTCTCTGTTTGAATTCCAGCTCCAGTTTCCTCAACTCCAGCTGCATCCTGATCCCTTCTGGCTCCAGCCCTGTGGTGACCTTCCCCTGCTGCTGTGGCTCTGGGTTCCTTCTGGTCATGCTGTCTGCCTCCCTGGGATGAGACTCTGCAATGGGCCCTGGCACCGTCATGCCCAGGCTCTGGTCCCTTTCAGTCACTGGCCATGACTCAAGGTTCTGGGCTGCCACTAGCTCATCGGCTATCATGAGAGCCTCCATGAGGTGCTTTTTGGTTCACCCCTCATACTGGGCCCCTCTTTCCTGACAAACTGCCTTAGGTGGTCTGCAATGCATTCATTACAGTTGAAAGCCAACTTCCTTACCTATTACTACACTAGCTTACGCTGAAAAAAAAAAAGAAAACAGGTAGGGAACTTTATACTGTAACCGAATTATTTTTTTTCCAAATCTCTGCCTTGATTTTTTGTGGATTGCTTTCAGTTTATCAATCTGATATCCCGGCCTCTGATCCAACTGTTATGCCTATGCCACCAATATCTCTCGAATCGCAACACTGTGCAACAAAATCTCTTAGGTCCCACCACTGCCACCAGATCTGTCACAAGCCCACTTCTGGGGGTCAGGTTTACTGACCTCACAGTGCCCACCCAAAGTGCAATCCATGATGGGGGGAACAGAGCTACCCTCCTTGTGTTTTTTAATACTGCTTGCTGAGATCACATCTGCACCTCTGTCACGAGGACCCAGGGTGTCCCTCTAAACTCTGGATAAGGGCACAATACAAATCTTGAGTCTTGTAGCTAAATATGAACCCCTCCTTGGCTATTACACAAATGAGGAAGACCCAGACATCACACTCTCTTCAGGGGTAGCAGCTTAAAACCTGATTTGGCCTTCTCCCTACAGGACATGCAACAGCCTGGTTCAAAATCCCTGCAGACTCTGGCATTCTCCCTATCCTTCCAGATCTCTTATAGCCCCCTTTTTTATTTGGTTGCTGATGGTGACAACCCCTTAGCAATAACAGTTTGTCACAGGTTATTTATACTGTCTCACAATTCACACACAATTATAAATATCTTACTCAGGCAGATTTTCTTTAGAAAAACAAAGGTGGGATTCAGAAAGAAGTTGCACATGGTGCATCTCAGCTGCCCCAGTGCAAATGAGACATGCCATGACCCAACTGCGGTATTCACAGAAGATGTGCTGTAACATACTCCCAGCGCATCCACCTCTGTGAATACCACACTTATGCCCAACCCGAGAAGCGCCAGTGCAACCCCCTGTTCAGGCTAGGAAACTGATGGGGCAGCACATCTCCAGTTGTGCTGCACCCAATATTGCCATTCACAGCCCCAAACACACAAAGGGGGCCATTAGGCATGCAAGGCACAGTAGGTCCATGTGCATGTCATTATGGCCCCATTAGCATGTGACTTGCAGGGATGCACCTGGTAGAATGTGCCAGGCACCCTGCAAGGGCTGTGAGCTCCACACATAATTCTGTGGTACCCTTCTCCCTTCCCCAGACTGATCGCAGTCTGTTTGCCATAACACAATGTATCCCTGGTGATCCAGTGGTCCCCCCTGCCTGAATCCCTGAAGTAGCATACCTGGTACCATCTCTGGTAGTCCAGTGGCATCTCCCTCCCTGCCCATGTCCCCAGTAATATGGAAGTAAATGCAACAAAATCTAGCAGTCTAGCAGAACCCTATTCCCTGCCCAGACCCAATCACAATGACAATGGAATTCACAAAGTCTCCATGGTGGTGCAGCGGACCCTCCACCCACTCAGGCACCACCATCCCACCCCACCCCACCCCATTCCCTGCATCCCAGCATGTCCCTATCATCATCGGGCAGCTTAACCCACCTGTATAGCACCATGGCTGCCTGCCGACAGAGACATTTGTGAATGACAGCTACTGTACTACTGTAAGCCCATTGGTGAACTGTGTCAGCCGATGGGCTTAGTGATGTAAGCCTGCTCATTCACAAAGTTGTGAATGACAGCTATAGTACACTACAAGCCCATCGGTTGACACAGTCTACCAATGGGCTTACAGTAGCACAATAGCTGTCATTCACAGATGGTTCTGTCTGTGGGCAGCTATGGTGGTATGTGGGTAGGTTGAGCTACCCGCCAACAAAATGGACATGCTAGGACGGGGGGAGCGAGGTGGGGTGGGGGTGTCTGAGTGGGTGAGGGGGTCCACTGGACCACCAGAGAGACTTTGGAAATTCTATCATCATTGCAATTGGATTGGGGCAGGGAGGAGGGTTCTGCTAGTCTGCCAGACTTTGCCACATTGACTTCCACATTACCAGTGATGCGGACAGGGAGGAGGATGCCACTGGACTGCCAGGGATGGTACCAGGTATGTTACTTCAGGGATTCAGGCAGGGGGACCACTGTACCACCAGGGATACATTGTGGTATAGCACGCAGACCGTAATCAGGTCAGGGAAGAGTTGGGGGTTCCACTAGACTACCACAGATGCCTGGTGAATGCATCACCACTATGTGGATACAGGCAGGGGGGGACCACTGGACTGCCAGGGTAGGCAGGCTGCCATGCTGCCTTCTGCAGTACAACAGCCAGCCTGTGGGTAGACACCCACTTAAGTCTTCTTGTTGCAGATTTATCTTTTGAAGGTGCATCTCCAGACTTGCTCCAGAGATGCACCTCCAAGGTGGGTTGTGAATAGGGCTGCACCCCATATGCATGGGCATGCCTCCTGCACAACCACTCCAGATGTGCCACATAACATTATGAGTGATATGCAGCTCATCTGCGATGCCCCCGCACATCATTGCCCTTCCAGAATTGTGATTGTGCACAACACGGGGCTGTGCTGGCGCATCTAGGTTGTGCCATGCGCATCCCTTTTGTGAATTCCACTTCAAATGTTTTTACTAAACTATTTAAATAATAATCATATAGTTAAAACTAAAAAAATCATTAATTTGATCACAGAATACAGAAATAAATGGGAAAATATACATGAAAACATGATATGACTGGTAGCTAAATTCTACCTGAAATTCATAGACACTTGAAGTTCAGAACAATAACTGAAAGTTCAGTTTTGTTGGTCTTGGCAGCAGTTTTTTTCCTTGTGTGTCAGACGAAGTCCAAATGAAAAGTGTGTGCATCCACTGAGTCTCAGCAGTTTGGCTTCTTGTGTGTCATGTGAGGTCCAAATGAAAAGTGTGTTCAAATGCCCTGAGCTGGACTTTAAATACTGTCTGTAATTTGCAGTGTCATTAATTATTCTTAGTTCTAAAGAACTGGTCTATTTCTCCAGAGCAACTACTCCATTTGGCCAGGAGATGTCACTGTTCCACTGTCTTCAAAATGCCAAGGATATTACAATCCTGAGACATATAATTAACATGGATATGACATTCCTAGTTTAAGCCTTTTGAAGTCCCCTGTAGACAGCTGGTACACGTAAAATAAAATTCACAATATCCTGTCAGAATGGTCACTTGCTGCTCAGATCCTGGCTAAAACATCCCAGACTTCTGAACTGGTTTCCTTCAGTTACTTACAATGAAGATCCTGTAAAGTTTTTGACTTTACAAGCTGATTCTATTATCTCTGTTTCCCTTGGTTAGCTAACCTAGGGGAATACCCTTTGATCAGCTATCTCCAAGCCTTTGACAATAACTTGACAGCTTCCTGGCAAGCAAGCTGGCCTTCAGGTTAAAGGAAGGTCAAACCCCTTTTAACAGAGATCCAGTCTCTCTCTCTCTCCCCCTAGGTGCCTTTGTATTAACACTGGCATTTCTTGTGGAATGTACAGACTGTATACACAGAATTACATCCAAATATATATATATATATATATATATATATATATATATATATATATATCTAAAGACAAAGAACCTCTGTGTAAACACTGAGGCCAGGGTTACCCAAAGGGCATTTAGCTGGGAAGCCAAGTTTCAAGAAAATACAAAATCACACATGCCCACACAATGCAAAGCATCATGGGCTGCATATGCAAATCACCACAGAATATATATATATATATATATATATATATATATATATACACACAACAGAATTATATCTACAAATAAGGACTGGCAGTAGATTAGCTTGTCACACATGGTTCCTCAGGCATATCCCCAAGGACAGCATCTGCCATGGAAACTTGAGATGGAATCTCCGTTTGAGCAGTAAAAGAGTGAACTGAAGAGTCCTGTATACACCTCTTTCCCAGCAATCCAGAAGGGCTAGTAGTTTGACGATTTCTCTTCTTTTCTTCAGGCAGCACCTTCGAGAAGGTTACCATGTGTGCTACAGTACTTGTCTAAGGCTCTTCCTCAACTCCACAAACTCATACTGCACTGCTCTGATTCCTTTCCCAGCCAGGTCATTTGTCCCTAGGTGGACAATGACGTCCAGCTCCTTCCCCCATACAGCTGCTCCTGTGATTCTGAGGATTCGCTCCCTGTCCTTGGTGTGGCTGGATACTGAAAACAAATTTAGAAGATTTATTGCTCTGGACCAAAACATCTTTTTGTGATTTCTGGGTATTTGTCAGCAGGTGTTCCCCAAGTCAAGGATAGACTTCAAATCATAGAAGCCAGCATCCTGGATCCTCACTACCTGATACAGATTTCCCAGTTTTCGACTCATGTCCCTCCCCCACCCCGTAATGTGGGCTGTCCCTCAGTGGCCTCATACACACAATGCACCCTGCAGAAATCACAGTAGCATCAGAACCTGCTGCCAACCCTCCTTGACTGAGGCACACTGCAAGCTACTGCATGGCAGTTATCTCAGCCTGGCCAGCCCCTTCCCTGATGTGGTTACCTGCGCTCACACCCGAACTCAAGTCCTCTGCACAGCAGTGGCCATCAGGGAGGTCTATCTGCTGGCAGTCTTGGCAGTGCCACATGCTGCTTGCAATGCTTCATCTCCTAGCCTATCATGATTCTCAGGTCCTTTTCCTCTTCTACTGCAGCAACAGAAGCCCCACGCAGTGTGCAGGTCCCACTTCTGTTTTTTTTTCCACAAGTGCAGCACCTTGAATTTGGCTACAAGAAATGTGAGACTCCAGGAGTTCTGCCAATCACCCAGCTTGCTGCAGTCTTCCTGAACATAGTAAAAGGACAGGATCATCAGACACGGTCTAGCTGTGCATCTACAAAGGACATTCATTTGTACATATAGCACTGGAAATTCTGAAATGGCCTTGTAAGTTACATGTGTATTTTATAGGTTGTTTTCCTGCAGTTGAGTAGCTTTACTGGTCAATGCTTGTATCAGTTAGTATGGGACTAAGACTCCAGACCCGTTCCCTTTTCTTGATCCATTTTTTTGGTCCACACCAATTCCCACAGGAGGGGAAGAATGCAAATGCTTTAATAGCATGTCAACTTTTCTTTTTTTAGTCAGATGTACCATTCACCCTTCTTCCATTTATTTATTTATTCATTTATTTATCTATTTAGTTGTTTATTTGTTTATTTCAAATGTTTCACCAAGAAAGACATACTGTACTGATCTGGTACCAGTTCATTTACAGATGCATCCTGGGGTATGCCTCGCCTTTCCACCACACATCAACTGAGTAAAACAGAGGATTCCAGATGGATTTACAGATCAGTTCCTGAGGTACTTTATTTTAACCCAGATGGATAGCCAGAGAAGACAAACAAAAGCCCTATGCCCAGTCATTGCCTGCTGACTTACTGTGTCCATCTGGCTATACCTTGTCTAGACCATCACTTGTTTTTACCCTGCCTTACCCCTGCAGTGGTCCATAGCTTGAGAAGCACTACTCACAATCCTGTCACACCCAGGGAAAAATACTAGTTTTTGATGGCCTCAGATCGGGTTAAGGAACCTGATGCCTTTCCATAAAGGCACAGTGTATACTAACACTAAAACATTACAAACCAGTACTGCTTCGCAATCTGCTGATAGAGGATGCCCAAGTAAACTCTTTCCCCCCTAGCTTGAAGGCCCCTCCACGTATCTAAACTGAAAATTAAGCACAACTTTATTTCCTCTTGCAATTGCCCTACTTAATTGGTGAAGTGTTGGGCATGTAATGTAAGCTTCTTGTATACACACTTTCTGTTGTAACTGGTGCGCAAATTCTTGCCTACTGCGGTTCATTTTTATTCCTTCCCCTCTATCCTTCCTCCTGCCCCAGGTCACATTTGTAAACATGAATGTTCCCTACATTACTTACCTGGTAAAACAATTTAAAATAAACAAATAAATCAAATAACAAATGCTGGTCAGCTTCTTCCCTCACCCCTGGGGTCAAGTACTATACCCCCACATGGTGCAGTGCCCCCACCATTGCCAGGGTGGGAAACAATCCACTCACAAAGCTAGGTCTCCTAGGTGGGGGACACAGTGCTCTGCTTCTATACCACTGAGCCACTTAGTACACTAGTTGTGCTTTAGCATGACTCCCACTCAGTCACAAACAAATTACATGGTCACTCCTTCAGATCAGGTAGTCAGCAAGTTAAATGTGTGCAATGGACTCTCTGGAGAAGTCACTTCTGTGATCTAATTTATTTGTGAAGGTCAAACTTTATTTATTTATTTTTTTTTTACTTTTTCTATATACCCCTTCTGTCTCTCTAACACATGCCTCCCTCAGAAACATCTAATGATGCACCCAGTCCCAATGTACTCCTACCTTGAGAGCAGTATCCTTAGAGTCTTGGTTATTCCCCCAGGTGGGGAGCTGGAACAGGTAGTGGGATGTACCCTTGAGCCTTGCAACAGTGTCAGTCTGCATCTTAGGTAGTTGTGTGGGGCATGGATATACTAGAGTACGTCATTGCTGGAGCTAGGGTGACTTTTGTTTTTCCACCCTATTCCCTGGAGTGTTGTGTGCAATGATATCAAAGATGTGTGCACATAAAGCATGCCTGTGCACTGATGTTTATGACATCACACCTTCCCTTGTCCCTCGGAATGCACTACCAACTGTGATCACGAAGGTGACAGTATCAGGGTAAAGAACGTTGCCATTTCTCCCTGCCCCACAGTCAAATCCTTCCACCCTACAGAGAACTGGAGCCCCCTCCACACGCAAACATAAAAATGTCCTGGCTCCTAAAACTGCTCCTAGAACCAGCACCATATATTAAATCTTTCCCCTCTCTAGCCTGACCTTCCAAGCCCATGAAAGCACATCATGCAATAATCGTCCCCCCCCCAAACTGACTACAATCCATAATTTGGGGGGCATATGATTTAATTCCCACTTTTTTAGTGCAAGTATTTGCGGGTCTTTATGGGTGGGCTAGAGAGGCAGCATCACTTTAAAACACTATGTCATCCTCTGGCACAGTGCCAGAAGCTGATAAAGCTCTTTTAAAAACTGTAAATGGTATGGGGGAACAGGGAGCAGGGCATGACCATGCTAGTTGGTAAGCAGTACAATTCACCACCTCCATCAAAGATTAGGGATCAGTGTGTTGGGGGGGCTATTTCCTTATGTATTTCAGGAGACTGGAAGGTTGGGCTTAGGAGTTTATTTGGAAGCCTGACAGCTCCTGGCACAGTGCCAGAGTCTGCTAATGTTTTTGTATGTGTATGCATTTGGGAGGACAAAGGAGTGGGGTCTGAGTGCTCTTCAGAGCTGCTCATGGCTAATAGAAGCCTGTTGAAGTGGTTTGCAACAGCCCATTCAGCTGAACCAAAAGTTCAACCTTTGGGCCCAAAAGGTCATGAAGGTCCACAAGAATCAAACACCTGAAGTTTGAGGTGTTTGAATCTCGGGTAGAGCCAGACTTTCATCTCTAGTTTCAAGTGCACTGAGAGCCCAAACTAAACAGAAATCCTTGGATGCTAACCTGCTTTTCCACATTTACACAAAGGCAATGGCAGGTACTCAGGTTACAGTAAAGACAAGCTTTATTAACAAGGAGAAGTAAAGCTAAGAACCATGTTGGGCCTTCACCCATTTATTATATGCCATCTGGACTCCTCACAAAGCACATTGTCACACTACCAGTAATTACAGCTTCCCTCATTCTGTAAGTTCCCATGGGAGTCTGCCTTGTCTCCATGGAATTCAGCGGTATCCATTATAACTTTGCATGCTTCCCTGCTTGAAGTCAATTCATGACAGTTTTTAGGAGCTGTGCTTTGTGTTATCATAAAATGATAAGGCTGTTGTAAAAGGGCTGTACCTCACGGAAAGAGTTATAACACACCAATATAGTAGCCCTAAATAAGACTGGTGGTCATTCAAATGTTGCTAAAGCTTCCAAATGTTGTTGTTCAAGCTTGTTGTAACTCGGTCAAATTCTGCCTTTATATAGTGGCTCCAGTGTTATAGTGGTCTGCTGAAAGCTCTAAATTAATTCTCTTTTTGTCACTGGACCTAAGGGAGTATGAAGGATGTAGATCTACTTATACAGTACATACTGTAAATATGTGTGTGTTGTGTGTGTGTGTGTGTGTGTGTGTAGATAAAAAGGCTAAAGGTAGCTCTGAAATTATAGTTACAATACTGTAAGAAAGATACTGAAGAGACTGAAGTGGGGGGCAACCCAAATGATTTATGAGCTTAAGGGACACAGTTATATAGAAACATTACAGAGATAAGGAGCCAGTGTTTGTGTTTTTGTCCCCCCTTCCCCACTAATCACCACAAACTGGCAGCTTGTGACCATAAAATTACATTGTTATTGTTGTATTTTAAGGGCCTCCCCTTCAGGTTGCAACAGCTATTCCTAGCATTCCTAGGGGAGAAAAGTGTCTTGCAACTGGTTGAAAGCAGGCAAAGGTGATACTGTAAACATAAAACCAAACAGCTACTGGTACAGTCTCAAAGAGCAGCAAAGCCTTTGGGCATCCCCAGTAGATGAAAAGTTTTATTTTGCACCAGTATAGAACTTTTCAAAAGCCAGTCACACTTCTGTGTTTTTAGTGATGTGTATTTAATTCAAGCAAAGACAATACTGTGGTATCGTAGCTACAGAAATCTTATTTTCAGCTGGGACGGGGGAGGTTTGAATATACAAAACTCTGCAGGTAGAATTAGCAGTTATCGCTTGTGCCCACCCCTCCCTGAATGTCAGATCTGACAGCTCTGTAGGTGGTCTGGGGTGGGGTCTACTTGTGATGTGCTGATGATGCTATTGCTAGGCAGACTTCAATCGAGAAGCAGAAAGAATGCTCCTTCTACCTGTCCCTCAGAACAAACTGCATGCCTCCCCTGTAAAGGTTGCTGGCAGGCTCTGAGAAAATGGAAAACAAGCATTTGTCAATGCCAAATGTTTGCTTGCTTCTAGTTGTTGTGTAGGTATTTGGCACTGATAGTGCAGAGACTGAAATTCTCAATTTTAAAATAGCAAGAAAAAATCCTGGGCTCTGATTGGTCAGTGCTGACTTCCAGTAGTGATGTTATCAATGCATAGCATCACACCTATTCAGAGCACAGCTAAAAACGTATTTTTAAAATGTATTTTTTCACTTTTGTTTTTCATAAGCAAGTCATTTTATAATCGCAATAATGCAAACTAGCGGCTGTGTTGTGGGATAACATCACTCCTTGGATGCTGGATTCATTCTGACTGTGGCCTTGTGCCCAACTACCCGAAGTGTGACATTATCACAGCATGGCACACATCCTGTCATGCATTATTGCTTAGATTAATAACACAAGTTATAACAGTGAAATTATCATGACTGGGACATGAAGAGGTTCACACATAACATTGTTGTTTTCTTAGACTGGGACCTTGAATTTGCAAAATACTAATTTTTATTGTCCAAGCCTATAAACAGAACATGTGCCATTTATGAAATTTAGCCCAAAACACTGCTTTGTGGACCTACCACATAAACAGACTTTTGAGGGGGATTTGATAATGACACCTGCCATGTTCATTCAATGGAGGTAAAAAACATGACAATGTTAAAAATGTGGGCTCAAAAAGTAAAAATATTGCAAAATTATTAAGAAAAATATTGAAAAATGTCAATGTTTATTCACAACTTAGTTTTTTTTTTTTTTCATTTTTGATTCAAAATGTTCAACATAGCTATTTTATTACACCACCTTAAGAACATGACAGGTCTCATTTATGAAATCCTGCCAAAAATGTCATTTTGCAGCACAACTGTGAAACTATTTAGTAATAGTAAGCTTTAATGGTCAGTGGTATAGCCATTACAGAACCATAAAATACAGTACATTCCAATTCATCATGAATCACCATGTACAGTAAAAACTACAGACAATAACATATCTCCATCAATTCTCATGAATATTATACATAATAGATGCCAATCCATTAAGGAACACAATAGTAAAACATTTACCACATCTACTGAATACGTTCAGGATTATCATGGCCTGTATTGTAGCCTCTGCCATAATATTTGACAAGTTTATAAAGGAGAACTGTATTAGAAGATGATTTCTAGATAGCATGTAATTCAGGAACATGCAAATCCTGGTAATCCCTAATCCTGTTCATTGAAATAAAACCATGGGGGCAACAAATGATTATTTCTAATCCAGGTTTGGTTACTACTCTGTCCAGTAACAACAGTCTGGTACAACAGTAGAGATAAAGTCATTAGAAAAGGGTGCTGAAGTAATAAGTAATCCTATAAAGTCAACATGATACTCATTTCCATAGGAAAGTGGTCCCTCGGTTTGTAAAACATCACAGCTCACCTTTATTTACTTGTTTGCAGAAAGCCTCATACTGTACTTTAGCCAAGAGTTTTGTACAACTGTGAACATATATATATACAGTACAAATCATGCACACTGAAAAACCTTAAAATCTGGACAACAATAATTCCTAAAAAATGTACAGAAGGTTAATTATCAGGATTCCCCTCTATTTATTTTTATGTATTTTTATTTATTTATTTATTTAGTTAGTTATTTGAATATTGGTGACCAGGTTAGCCCACTGAGACAATGGAGTCCCTTTTTCAGGGTCAACATGGAATTAGTTACATATAGTGTACACTACATCACATCAGATACAGAAAGCAAGTTCAGAGAAAAACAACGGAATTAGTTACATGCATTAGGTGATCACTAAAGGCTTATGCAAAACTGTGAAAGAAGTACAACATATGCAATTTAAAACAACTCCTTTGTTCAGATAGACACCATATGGAGTTGGAACCATCCATTGCTGGATCCGACCCAAAATGGCCACCGGGAGCAAATGAGTTAAGGACATTCAGAATAGGTGGTTACATAAAATAAAACTAAGTGCTATTACATAAGCATTTGCAAAAAAGTTACACAATAATTGCAATAAGGAAGAGTGAAACAGTGGGTTAACAATGCAGGAAATAGAATCTAATAATGAATTTGTTCAGTGTTTACAATGGCAATATGTAGAGGCCCAGGAGAGAGCTTTGAGACTCTTCTTAAATTGGATAATGTTGGGGGTGACTGGGAGCTCTGGAGGTAAAGAGTTTCACAAAGCGAGATCTGAGAAGGAGAAGAATCTACTACCAACAGCAGTCCAAACTCTAGGAGTGTCCAACAAGGGGCTGTTAGCTGATCTAGTGGACTAGTATGTTGTTTGGGATGAATTAAGGAAGCAAGACTTGGAGGAGCATTTTTCAGCAGTTTAAAGGTCATACAGTGCAGGGGATAGTGCAGTCTATCTTCAAAGGAGGGCCACACCAATGAGGAGAGCATATCACAGTGGTGATCACTGGGTTGGGCACCAGCAGCAAAATGTGCAGTTCTGTTATGTAAGATTTTTAGTTTTGATAAAACAGATTTACGGACAGACTGCACAACCAGGGCACCATAAAATAGAACTGGGAACACGCCACACGAGCTGGACTGGAGAGATAGGGGGCAAGCCTGTAAAAGAGGCCAAGCTTTTTTTTTTAGGGATTTGGTAAAGACCTCTGCCTGAGGTTCAAAGGACTGATTTTGATCTAAAACCACCCCTAGGTATTTGAATGTTTGCACAACTTCAAGGCTAGCCCCATTAATGATGGATAGATTGAGAAGTTGATGTCTTTCTGGGCTGAGTTTCTTGCTAAAAAATAGCGTAACCTTGGTTTCTTTGCATTGAGAACAAGTTTGTTCTCCAGAAACCCATTTTCTAGAGTGTGGAAGCCTTTACCCAGTTCAGTATTAATCCAATTTATGTCCGCTGATGACCAATAAACTATGGCATCATCCACATATAATTACACTGAGGTGCCACTACAGTTAAGGGGCATGTCATTGATAAATAAGGAGAATGGGGGCCAAGTATTGAGCCTTGGGGTACCCCAGCAGTGATCCCCTTAAGTTCAGAGATCATGCCCTGCCACTTTACACACTGTTTCCTCACTGTTGGGTAATTCTTAAACCAAAGGCAGGATAGGTCATCCAGACCTCAGTTTAGTTAGGAGAAGGCCATGAGTGACTAGGTCAAATGCCTTTCTAAGGTCAACAAAGACTGCATTGGTAGCCACCCATTTGTACATGGCATTAAGAATGTCAGAGGTAATCCCTGCCAGGGCAGTGTCTGTTCCATGGTTTTTATGGAAACCATATTGGACATTGGACAAGTAATTATTACAGTTAAGCAAGGCTTGTAATTGGTCATATGCCAGCCTGTCCTGGATTTTTGCTAATGTACAGAACAAAGAGATTGGCAGATAGTTTTCAACTACAGTGCAGCCCGCGTAAGTGCAGACCCTCGGGATATATGAAAAGTGTGCACTTAACCGGGCTGTGCATTAAACCGAACAATACCTTGCCAGGCACCGTGGCACTTTAAAAATGCTTTATTTAACAGGCGCATACACACAGCATAAACATTAAAACATTGGTGGCTAGCAAAATGTGGCAATACTGTACAGTGCAAATTCTATTTTAAAAAAATCCGGGTTTTTTTGTTTGCTGTTTACTAAACCTAATTGCAGCACATACTCAGAAAAATTAAACAGTGTGCTAAAGTCCTGCTTCTCTTTGGACAGCACATACTTTCTTACTGTGTCCATACTGCGTAGTACCTCTGTGAAAGTTATTGGCTCCTCCTCCTGGCTGGAGTCTTCATCTTCCTCTGGTTCCTGGTCCATGTCAGTGGAGCCCAGAATGCCACAACATATCTTCTCCTCGCTTACTGGGCCTATTGTGGCCACTGCTTTGTCAATTTCGGTGTAGGCAAGGAAATCAGCGGCAGTCATTCCGGCCGGTAGGACTGGGATTGGCGGTGGCGTCTCATTGCTCTCATTGCTCTCCTCTTCTAGGTTCATGGCTCCCTCGCTCGGATTGGCTTCTGTAATTCCAGCCTTCCGATAGCAATTGGATATGGTTTCCTGTGTTACAGATGCACGTGCCCAGTCAAGCATCTCTATGGCATCCAAGATGTTTAACTGTTTTGCAAGATTATCAGATCTCTGTGTCTCCCCTGAATCAATGTGGATCAGGATCTTGTTGATGATCTGTGGACACAAGAAAAATAAAGTTAGCAGTTATGCTTTACTGAAATGACGAAGTGTAGAGTTAGCGGGTACACATACCTTTGTTCTGTAGAAGTGCTTAACATTTTTTATGATGCCCATGTCCATGGGCTGGATTAATGAAGTGGTGTTTGGCGTCAGAAAAAACAGTTTTATGTGGGTCAGTTTGATGTTTGGGTGGGCACTGCAATTATCTAACAGTAAAACAATCCGTCTTCTTCTTTTCCGCATCTTACCATTGATCAGCTGAAGCCAGCGGGTGAAAATTTCATCAGTCATCCACACGTTACTGTTCACTTTGTAGGTGACTGGAAGGGCATTTATTGCGATGCCATTAAAGAATCATGGTTTACAAGACTTGCCTATAACCACAGGCTTTAGCTTTTTGGTCCCCAACATATTGGCACACAGGAGGACAGAAATCCTCTCTCAAGCCTTCTTGCCACCACACGCAGCATCGCACCTGAATGTCAGTGATCCCTCAGGTGTGGCTCAAAAGTACAGCCCCATCTCATCTGCATTAAAAATGTCAGACAGGGCATGCTCATTCAGGATTGCTGGCAGCACATCATTAATCCTGTGGTCAGCAGAGTCAGCATCAGCATCCCTTCTCTCCCCATGACATCATTT
Source organism: Neoceratodus forsteri (assembly GCA_016271365.2). Lineage (NCBI taxonomy): Eukaryota > Metazoa > Chordata > Ceratodontiformes > Ceratodontidae > Neoceratodus > Neoceratodus forsteri. The sequence goes on from CM057453.1 coordinate 1,274,804,148, forward strand.
GTAGATGATGCCATGTCACTCTTTCCATTGGCAGAGCCACCCATTTGTGGGTGTAAAGGGGATGGGCATCATATCTGCCAGCTGTTGTGCCTTCTGCAAAAGAATAGGACCACTAATCGGGGCATCTACAGCTCTGCCAGCTATGAACCACTGGAGTAAGGCAGTCTCTACGGACTCACTCTTACCTGCCTGCTTTCTTTTTGGTCAGTGTTCTCACCACCCTCCCATTCAGCAAGCAAGCTCTCCCTCACACTGTAGATGTGGGACACGGTCAAAATATCAATGCCGTACTCTCGAGCAGCATCACACCATTTGGCATTAGGCAGTGTTAATTTGTTCAGCATTGCTATCTTCTGCTCAAGAGTGAGCGTTACTTTCTTTGCAGGTTCCATTGCAGAGTGAGGAGCTACAAACCACTAGGTGCTACAGTAAACGCAGTCTTTAAAAGCAGTTGCACCATATTGAAGCCAATTAAATGTAATTAAGGTGGGCTGTTAAAGGTGGAATTGTGGTGTTTTATGATTACAGTATCTGTGACATATGATGGATGTGCACTTATGAGGAAGAATGATGTAAAATATAATAGGCTTTGCCCCCCCAAAATGTGCATTTAACCAAAATGTGAACTTATACAGTATGCACTTAAGCAGTTAATTTAACATGGGAAACATAGGAAAAAAATTGGAATATTGAAAAACTGTGCATTTATCTGGGATGTGCACTTATCCGATGTGCACTTAAGTGGGCAGCATTGTAATTCTTTATGCCCACCTTCATGGACCAGCACAACTAGTGCTGCTTTCCATTTCTTTGGAACTGCACCCAGAAGTAATTTATTGATGAGCTGCATTATAGGAGTGGCAATGGTGGTGGTGGCTATTTTAAGGAATTTAAGTTCTAGGTAGTCAAAGCCAGGGGAGACATCACCTTTTAAGCCTTTGATAAGCTTCAGCACTTCATTTCTAGTTACCCATTTAAAATGGAACTCAGGCTGAGTTGTTGAGGCAGGTGCCTGGAGAGGAGGTTGATAACTACATCTAAAATCATTTGCACATTTTATGGTTAAGAGCTGATCTTCCCCAGAAAGTAAATATGTTAATTGCTTAACGGGCAGATTCATGGAACTGTCCCAACCATGTTTTCCTTTGGTTGACATATTTTGGACAACAAATCACAACATGGACAGAGTCTTCAATTTGAGTTTGCAAGGGCAGTGTGTGCTGAAAGTTGCCACATATTGTACCAGCCATGTTTTCTGGTTGGGAGGTAACTTTTAAACCTTTATTCCACTGCAGCTACGAGTGGGAGGAAGTTTCTGAGGGGACTGCATTTCACAGATACACCACGAACATCGTGGTGGGATTTATTTTACTTTGGCAAAACACCTTGGTGATTTTTCAAATAGATAGGTCCCTGAGCTGTTTCCTGTTCTTTTAAGGAAAGGACAAAGCTCATTTAATATTTTTTGGGAACATTTACTGCAGCAAGGGGACAGGAAGCAGGCAGACATGCTACTTCTGGTCACGGCGCTATATCTTTACACACAATGGTAAGCATCAGTGAGCCCAGCAAACGCAACACAGCTAAGGCAAACAGTTTAGCTGTGTCTCCCGTGTCAGCTGGGGAAGAGGAGAAAGGGGCACCAGACTGTCACACAAAGGTAGGAAGTCAAATAGGGAGTTCTGTCTACTGTGAAGAAGCTATAAATGAATGGAGACTGTGTGGTTTAAGTGGCATGTCATGACAGGACAGAAGGAACAGATGGGCAGTTCAGCATGCATAAAATGTATGTACATTACAGCACTAGAGAAAAAGTTGAAAGTCCTACAGGATAAACTACAAATCCAAGCAGGCATACGTGATATAGAACAGTTTGTGCATAATAATAATAAGAGCTTGTTAGCAGAAAATGAAATGACACAGTTAGTCAAACAAATAAATAAAGGCCCTAGTGATAAAAGAAAGAAAAAGGGTGGATGACTCAGGCCCTAATACTACCAATGAGGAGAAGGAGGAGTGGTATTATGTCCAAAAAGGTCCTAGAAAATGCAGATGAGAAAAACACATCCAAATAGAGCTTAAAAAAAGATATAGTGATCTTGCAATGGAGAATGACGATGCCCAAACTCAGGCTGCTACTCCAGATATCCAGTCACCCAATGGCCAGACATTAAGTAAAACAACAACAAAAGTAAACTCCAAGGTTGGTATAGGAACAGATAGTAGCCAGACATTGGCTAGACCTAGACAGAGCACAGAACAAGGTGTAAGTGTCCAACCCTTTTCCAACAAGGTACACCTAAAACCACAAATAGAGTGGAGGAAGAATGACATCCCACTAAACGGAGTAGCCATCAAAGCTATGGGGTCCTACCTGACAATAGGGATAAAAAGCAAACTGTAGAGAATAATAAAGACATAGTAGTGATTGGCAACTCAATGCTACAAGCAACAGACAGGGTAATCTGCAATAACAGAAAAGACCAGGTTACACTTTAATGCCTACCTGGGGCTGGGATTACTGATGTTAGACTCTTCTCAGGGCCCTTAGAGCACACTAGTAATCCACTAGTATTCCTACATATGGGGACAAATGATGTTGGGAGAAGGGGGGTTACATATATTCAAAGGGATTTTGAAGAAGAGGAAATTGAGCTCAGAAAAAGGAACTGCTCAGTAGTAATATCTGAGATACTTCCCGTTCTGCAGGCTAGCATACACAAATCCAATTAAATAAAAAGGCTAAATGGGTGGTTATGAAGGTGAGGCATAAGAGAAAATTTTGAGTTCCTGGAACATTGGTGTAGATGTGATAATGTATATCAATTACTGTATATGCCTCAGATGGACTTCATTTGAACAAACCTGGCACCAAATACTAGCAGATAGATTTTATGCCAAAATCCATAAGACTGTATAAACTAAATGGGGGTTGAGGAGAAAACATTCAAAGCTAAACACCTAATAAGTTAAAGAAATCAACTAACTGGAAGGCCCTACTTGTAAATGCACGAAGCCTGAGTAATAAAATAGATGAATTGGAACGTATTCTACACTGAGAAAACAATCACAGAAACATGGTGGAAAAAAGATACATGAGGACAAAGATCAAAGTATATCAACAGTTCAGAAAAGACAGAGAGAATAGAAATGGTGGGGTGGCTCTATATGTCCAAAATGATATCAAGGCATTTGAAATCAATACATCCCCTGATCCTGACTTTGAACAGCTCCTAGTACAACTAATTCCCCCACAGGAGAAACAGATTACAGTGGCAAGATGCTATAGACCTCCTTCACTAAATCTGAACAGAACTATGGACTTTATTAATCAAATTGGTAATTTAGATCCTGCCAAAAGATTATTGCTCCTAGGAAACTTCAGTTTTCCAGGAATCAACTGGAAGTCTCGGATTCCCTCCTTAGCAGTGGAGGCAGTATTCCTCAAAGTACTAGATTCTATAACATTATTAAATTATGTGGTAGAAGGTACAAGAAATGACAATATTTTGGATTTGGTGATTAGCAACATGGAAAATGTAGTAAAGTATTGTAAGGTCAGAGAGCCCTTAATAGGAAGTGACCATAATATGGTGGAATTTCTAATACAAATTAAGACATGTATCCAGCAGGGTGTCATTAAAATAAATAATTATAATGTTGCTGATTACCACCTGCTTAGAGATAAGGTACAGCACTGGGAATGGAGAAAACAGTTTAATGGCTTGAATGCACTCCAAATGTGGCAGTTACTAAAATGATTCATCCATGGGTTGGTAGAAGCAAATATACCCACTAAACACATGTACAATTTAAAGGGAAAGATCCCAGTGTGGGTTACCACCAAGATACAACAAACTAATTAAAAGAAAGAATAAAGCATATTAAAAATGTTAAAAAGAAGGAATGGGGGTATATAGAGAAAAATACCAAAAAATATTGCGAGACTTGAAAAGAGAAATCAAAAAATCCAAAAATGAATTGGAGCATAAATTGCTTAATAAAGTCACGGACAATAAAAAAGCCTTCTATAATTATGTGGGTGCCCTGAAACAAAATAATAACAAGGCAGATTCATGTATAAGTAACATTACATAGAAATTATCTGTCTGTATGTATATCTGCCTGAGTTGTACTATTGGTAAAATGATCAATAAACTTTAAATTACAAAACAATAACAATATAGAACCACTAGTTCAGGGGGATGAGATAATAGCAGACTGTTAGGAAATGGCACATAAATGTAACAAATATTTTGAAAGCATCTACTACAAAGGGGAAATAACAGTGAATAACACCATAGAAGATGCACACTGTACCCTAAGAAGACCACCCAAAATGGTCAAGGAAATGTTGGCCAGCCTGAATTCGACGAAGTCTGCAGGGCTGGATGATTTGCATCCAAGACTTTTAAAAGAATTGGCAACTGTACTGTGTTACCCAATCCAAGCTATTTTCCAAAAATCTTTAAAGGAGGGTTTGGTACCAGAAGATTGGACAATAGCCCATGTTGTCCCTATACATAAAAAAGGCCCCAAATCTGCATGCTCCAATTATCGGCCTATTAGCCTGATAACATAGAAACATAGAATTTGATGGCAGATGAGGAATGCTTGGCCCACCTAGTCTTCCCATTTCCCTACCTGATGGATAAGCTGCAGATTCTAGCTAATCAACAGCTTACTTCCTCCTACCCCCCACTACAATTGCCTTTTGCCTGTCCCATGCATTCTTAAATTCTCCCACTGTTCCTGACTCCACTACCTCCTCAGGAAGGCTGTTCCATGCATCCACAAACCTCTATGTGAAAAAATACTTTCTATCATTACCTCTGAGCCATCCTCCCTCTATCTTCAAATTGTGCCCCCTTGTTCTTGCACTTCTCTTCTTCTGAAAGATGCTACCCTCTTGTACTTTGTTAATTCCCTTCAGATACTTGAAAGTTTCCATCATGTCCCCCCCTTCCCTCCTTTCCTCAATGGTATTCATATTAAGCTGCTTTAGTCTCTCTCCTCATATGTCTTCTGGTGCAGACTCTGCACCATTTTGGTTGCCCTCCTCTGAACAGCCTCTACTCTGTCTATGTCTTTGCAGTGATGGGGTCTCCAGAATTGACACAGTACTCCAGATGGAGTTTCACCAACTGTCTGTACAGAGGGATAACAAATTCCTGTTTTCTACTGTTGATGCCTATCCCTATGCATCCCAGTATCCCCCCAGCCCTCCTTACTGCCTTCTTACATTGCTTGCCCAGCTTTAGGTCATCTGATATAATTATTCCTAGGTCTCTTTCGATTTTTGTTGTTATTAACTCACCCCCCATTGTGTACTTTTCCCCTGGGTTTTTGTTTCCCAGACGCATTACCTTGCACTTCTTTACATTGAATCTGAGCTGCCACATATTTGACCATTCCTCCAACCTTGCCAAGTCCCTTTTCATCCTTTCTACTCCACCTTGTGTATCAACCCTGTTGCAGATCTTTGTGTCATCTGCAAAGAGACTTACCTTTACTTCCAGGTACTCGCCAATGTCACTTATAAAGACATTAAAGAGGACCGGTCCCAGTACCGAACCCTGCGTTACCCCACTAGTTACCCTCCTTTTGTCACTGTGGACCCGTTTACTATTACCCTTTGTGTCCTGTTGTCCAGCCATTTTTTTATCCAGGCTACCACCTTGGGACCCACTCCAAGGCTGGCTAACTTGTATATTAATCTTTTGTGTGAGACTGCGTCAAATGCCTTGCTAAAATCAAGGTAGCCCATATCCACAGCCCCTCCCTGGTCTACTACTTTGGTCACCCAGTCAAAGAAATCTATTAGGTGCATCTGACATGACCTTCCTGCTGTGAAACCATGCTGCCTTGGCTCCTGTGCCCCACTGGCATCTAGGTACTCAACAATTCTTTCCTTCAGAAGTGATTCCATCATTTTCCCTACCACTGATAAGTATCTTAGACAACATTTCTGAATCCTTTATTAAAGATTTCATTGAAAAACATATTCAGGATGAAGGGTACTTGGCTATACAACAACATGGGTTTAGAAAAGAGAGATCCAGTCTAACAAACCTACTTGCTTTCTTTGACCCAGTAAGTGAAGCCCTAGATAAAAATCAACCTGTGGATATACAATATATAGTTTTTGAGAAGGCTTTTGACAGTGTGTCATATCAAGCGTTAAAAAACACTCCATGGGAAATAGGTCTGGATAAATGTATTATTCAATGGATTACAACTTGGTTGGGAAACAGGAAACAGCGGGTTTGTATAAAGGGGTACATGTCTGGAAGGGTACCTATATCAAGTGGGGTTCCACAAGGATCCATCCTCGGGCCTACTCTGTTTAATATTTGCATAGCCTCCCTAAATTGAAACTCAAAGTCATGGATGGCAAAGTTTGCCAACGACATAAAAAGTGGAGCAGTGGTATCGAACGAAAATTAAGCCAAATTATTCCAACTAAACATTTACTATTTATTTAGATTTTGTTGACCCGGTAAGCCCACTGGGCCTAGAAGTCCCTTTTTCAGGGGCGACCCGGGGTGGGGAGGATACAGATGGTAAGCAACTGAGATTGAACCTTGAACCAGATTAAGCTGTTGATGGTATTTTTAGTGAATGAGGGAAATTTGGCCAGGACACCAGGGAAATTTCCCTACTCCTTTCAATAAGTGTCATGGGATCTTTAACATCCAACTGAACTACCAGCAATCCAGGCAGATGGGACCTCGGTTTAACATCTCATCCAAAAGACAGCACCTAAGAGGTGCAGTACCCCCCTCATGCTACACTACAGTGTCAGTATTAGGATATTAACCCAAGTGCCAGATGTGGGAACTAAACCCACAGCCCTCTGATCTCCTGGCCTCAGAGGCGAGTGTGCTACCTACTGAGCCACTGACACTGATAACAACTGGACAGGTAACTGGAAACATAGATGCATTGTTTAAAAGTGCAGGAATAAAGAAACTCAAATTTAACATGGATAAGTGCAAAATTATACATTTAGGTAAGAGAAACCACAGCTATAGTTACAATATAGATGGACATAATATTTTAACAACTGAATCAGAAAAGCTCTAGGAATACAGAGCTCAAAAAATATGGTCTTCACCAGCCACTGTACAAATGTCGCAAAAAAAGCCTATAGTATTTTGTCTTGCATAAGCAGAAACATAAAAAGTAGAGACAGAGAGGTGATGGTCCCACTTTATGTTTCCTTGGTGCGCCCCCACTCGGAATATGGAGGCAGTTTTTGGATGCCTAGGTTTAAAAGAGATGTTAGGAGGTTGGAGGGTGTTCAGAGATGGGCAACTAGTCTAGTAAGAGGCCCGAGAGACAAGCCATATGAGGAAAGGCTCCAGAACCTGGGTCTGTATTCACTGCAATATGGAGGATACAGAGGCGACATGTGTTTGGTGTATAGGGCCTTTAGGGAACCCAACCTTTGGAAATGCATTGGATTAGATAGAAGAGCACTCACTACCACAAATATGGGTCACCATTTCCAGCTGAGGGGTGTGAACTATAACAAAAACTGGAGGGGAGGATGGTTTTCACAACGAGTGGTGACACAGTGGAATTCACTACCCAAGTTTCTGGTATCATGCAGCACTATGGACCAATTCAAAACTGCACTAGATGAACACTGCATAAGATCTTGCTATCAGTTTATTGTATGAATAGAGCAGGTAAAAAATGGCTAACGCTATATGTACCTGACATACATCTTATGAATCTTATGAATCTTCAATAATACATAACCCACAAGTGCAAAATGAAGTTTCTTCAGTTTTACATTCAAACATGTTTTTAAGGCAAGGCAACATTATTTCTTTAGCATCCTTTCCTGAAGGCTCAGGACGCTTTACAATAAATACAATAAAACCTCATGACATTTTGTATAACAACAGGCAATGAGTGATAAGTCATAAATATCAACAATAGTTTAAAGACTCAGAGAAACGCTTCGGCAAAAAGAAAAGTTTTTAGATTGGACTTAAAGGCCCCTACCATGCAGGTAGATCTAATATATTCTGGCAGGGCAATCTACAAAGTAGGTGCCACAACACAAAAGGCTCTGTCCCCCAATTGCTGAGGCCTAGATATAGGGACAAAGAGCAAGCCTGTATCGGAAGAGTGGAGGGAACAAGTTGGGCAGTAGGAAACTATGAAGTCTTTTAAGTTGTCTTGTCCCAAACTGCGTACGGACTTAAATGTTGTCAAGCATATCTTGAAGGTTTTATGCCCAATTTCATAGGAAGTCACTGCAGCGCATGCAGTACCAGCATAATGTGGTCCCACTGAGAGGAACCCACAGTCAGCTGGGCCGCAGCATTCTGGACTAGCTGCAGGTGTCACAACAAACCTCCAGATAACTCTAGGTATAAAGCATTGCAATAATCGAGCCAAGAGGTGACAAAGGCGTGCACTAGTTAAGACATTTGAGTCAAACATTTGAAATCTGAATTTGGTAAAAGCTTTCCTAAGTTTGGGCAATTTGAGAATATCTAAGTATGTTTCATATTTATGTATTTTCAGTTTTTTTGTAAGCTATGGACCAGGGACCAAATTTATATGATGCTACAGCATCCCAAGCTTTTTGTTGATTCCTTAGTTTTAACCTTTCCATTACAGTTTTCTTATAGGACAGATGAATACTGATACCTTGTAGTATAAAGTAAGATAAAACGGTCAAACCAGTATCATCTAGACTTTTCTCAAGATGCCTACGACAGCCCCGAATCCAAGTCCCATTGCTTGAAACATTCCATTTCTCCTACGGCTAACACTAGAAATCTTTCAAGGCTCGTGGTTTTTATTTTTAACCAATAAGAATTCAGGCCTAAACATAGTACGGTACCAGCACTGGCAAAGGTAACAAATGATTGGCAAGTTACACTAGATTCTAAATACCATGTCAGCGCACTCTTTCTGGATTTGAGCAAGGCGTTCGATACGGTAGACCATGAGTTATTACTACTCTTATTGTGAGATATTGGACTGGATGATATGGCCCTGAAATGGCTCACCTGCTCTTTGATAGGTAGAAAACAGCAAGTCAAAGCCCAAGGTGATCTCTCTCTCTCCCCTTAAAACATTACAAAGAGGTGTCCCTCAGGGGCCAATACTGGGGCCTTTACTATCCGCAATTTATATAAATGATAGTGATGCCAAAATCAGTATAGCAAGTGTTTATCTTTCTGCAGATGACACAGTCCTCTATGTTGCTAGGTCTACCCTTGAGCTTGCATGTATAGAGTGGCAGCAGGACTTCAACCTGCTGCAACAAAACTTCTTGCAACTAAAGTTGTTGCTTAATGCTAAAAAAAACAAAATTATGTTCATATCTTCCCAAGCCCAATATGATAATACCAGTTCCACTAATACTAAATTCCAGATCAAGACCCTCCTGGGGGAACCACTAGAGGTAGTGGAGAAATTCAAATACCTGGGATTCTGGCTTGATTGCAGACTATCATTCTCAACACATACAGAGGAACTCTCCAAAAAGCTATGTCAACGGCTAGGCTTCTTAATCAGAATCAGGCATCTGCTTAACTATGAGGCCAAAACAAGACTGGTATTGACCATATCCCTCCCCCCCTGCTGACTACGCTGATTTTATCTGTGGCCAGTGTTCCACCACTGCTCTAGCCAGGTTGGGTACTCTGTACCATACAGCATTAACATTTATCACTGGAGCCCCATCTAATGCCCACCACTGCACATTATATGCACAACTAGGTTGGACTTCACTTAGCATTAGAAGATTAAACAAGCATTTGTCAATGCCGAATGTTGATTGCGTTGGTCTGTTGAGCTCGCTCACTGCCCCTGTGTCACTCGCTCATTCTGTTTCTCCCGGTGCTGCAGGCTGCTCTTTTGTACTGGGCTACTGCCTGTGTTGGAGCATTTTTCTGCCCAAAAAGAAATCTGCAGCTGTCCCGATAGAGCTCTGTTGAGGTGGGTCACTCCCCCTCTCTCACTCACTCATTCTGTTTCTGCTGGCGCTGCAGGCTGTCCTTTTGTACTGGGCTGCTGCCTCTGTTGGTGGCTTTTTCTGCCCACAAAGAAATCTGCAGCAGTCCTGACACAGGTCCGTTGAGGTAGCTCACTCCCCCGCTCTCACTCTCTCATTCCATTTCTGTCGGTGCTGCAGGCTGCCCTTTTCTGCTGGGCTCCTGCCTGCATTGCCACCTTCTTCTGGCTACAAAGAAATCTGCAGCAGTCACGATACAGCTGTGTTGAGCTCGCTCACTCACTCCCCCTCTCTCACTCACTCATTCTATGTCTCCCGCTGCTGAAGGCTGCTCTTTTATACTGGGTTCCTGCCTGCATTGCCGGCTTTGCCTGCCCACAAAGACATATGCAGCAGTCCCGACACAGCTCCATTGAGGTGGCTCACTCCCCCTCTCTCACTCTCTCGTTCCATTTCCGCTGCAGGCTGCCCTGTTGTACTGGGCCCCTGCATGCATTGCTGCCTTTTTCTGCCCACAAAGAAATCCGCAGCAGTCCCAACAGAGCTCCGTTGAGCTCACTCACTCCCCCTCCCTCACTCGCTCATTCAGTGTCTCCCGCTGCTGCAGGCTGCCCTTTTGTACTGGGTTCCCGCCTGCGTTGCCGGCTTTGTCTGCCCACAAAGACATGTGCAGCAGTCCCCACACAGCTCCATTGAGGTAGCTCACTCCCCCTCTCTCACTCGCTCATTCCATTTCTGCTGGGGCTACAGGCTGGCCTGTTGTACTGGGCTTCTGCCTGCATTGTTGCCTTTTCCTGCCCACAAAGAAATCTGCAGCAGTCATGCTAGACCTCCGTTGAGCTCGCTTACTCCCCCTCTCTCACTCACTTGTTCTGTTTCTCCCAGTGCTGCAGTCTGCCCTTTATACTGGGCTCGTGCCTGCATTGGCACCTTTTCCTGCCCACAAAGAAATTTGCAGCTGTCCCAACAGAGCTCCGTTGAGGTCGCTCACTCCCCCTGTCTCACTCGCTCATTCTGTTTGTCCTGGCACTGCAGGCTCCCCTTTTGTACTGGGCTTCTGCCTCTGTTGGCATTTTTTTCTGCCCACAAAGAAATCTGCAGCGGGTCCGACAGAGCTCGGTTGGCCTCATTCACTCCCCCTGTCTCACGCGCTTGTTCCGTTTCTGCCGGTGCTGCAGGCTGCCCTTTTGCACTGGGCTCCTGCCTGCGTTGCCATCTTTTCCTGCCCACAAAGAAATCTGCAGCAGTCACGATACACCTCCGTTGAGCTTGCTCACTCCCCCTCTCTCACGCGCTCATTCTGTTTCTCCTGGCGCTGCAGGCTGCCCTTTTGTACTCTGCTCCTGCCTGCGTTGGCACATTTTCCTGCCCACAAAGAAATCCACAGCTGTCCCAACAGAGCTCCGTTGAGGTCGCTCACTCCCCCGTCTCACTCGCTCATTCTGTTTCTCCTGGCGCTTCCCTTTTATACTGGGCTCCTGCCTCTGTCGGTATCTTTTTCTGCCCACAAAGAAATCTGCAGCAGTTCCAACAGAGCTCCATTGGCCTTACTCACTCCCCCTGTCTCACTCACTCATTCCGTTTCTACCAGTGCTGCAGGCTGCCCTTCTGTACTGGGCTCCTGCCTGCGTTGCCACCCTTTTCTGCCCACAAAGAAATCCACAGCAGTCACTATACAGCTCCGTTGAACTCGCTCATTCCCCCCTCGCTCACTCCCCCTCTCACTCGCTCGTTCTGTTTCTCCCACCGCTGCAGGCTGCCCTTTTGTACTCAGACCCTGCATGCACTGCTGCCCTTTCCTGCCCACAAAGAAATCTGCAGCAGTCCCAACAGAACTCCATTGAGCTCACTCACTCCCCCTCCCTCACTCGCTCATTCTGTGTCTCCCACGCTGCAGGCTGCCCTTTTGTACTGGGTTCCTGCCTGCGTTGTCGCCTTTTCCTGCCCACAAAGAAATCTGCAGCAGTCCCGACAGAGCTCAGTTGAGCTCGGTCACTCCCCCCCCCCCCAGTCGCTTGATTCTAATCTGTCCCAAACACTGATTTCTGACAGCGACTGCGGTATTCTGTGCCGGAAGCGCGGAAACACATTTTGGCCAGGATGTGAAAAATGACAGCTGTACTGTTCATAAGGAGCTGTGAACAAATGCCAGTGTTGAAAATCTGGCGTGAAAATATTACTAATTTGCAAACTTACAAGGGTGCATGGAACCTGCACAACACATGCTCGTAACACAGTAATTTTATGGAGTTTCATCACAAAATTTTCAACATAGGCATTTTAGGACCTCTGCTCATGAACAGTGTCAGTGTGATTTTCTCAATATGTCCCGAACACTGATTTCCCACAGCGACCGTGCTATAGTGTGCCAGAAAAGCAAAAACACATTTCGGCCAGGATGTGAAAAATGACAGCTGCACTGTTCATGAGGAGGTGTGGAAAAATGGCAATGCTGAAAATCTGGAGTGAAAATATTGCAAAGTTGCAAAGGTATGCACGTGTGTGGAAACTGCGCAATGCACATTTGTAACACATTCATTGTATGGACTTTCATCACCAAATTTTCAACATAGGCATTTTAGGACCTCTGCTAATGAACAGTGTCACTGTCATTTTCATAATGTGTCCCAAACATGGATTTCCCACAGTGACCGCACTATTCTGAGCCGGAACTGCGAAAACACATTTCATCCAGGATGTGAAAAATGACAGCTGTACTGTTCATAAGGAGGTGCAGAAGAATGGCAATGTTGAAAATCTGGTGTGAAAATAATGAAAATTCGCAAAGTTACGAGCGTACGTAGCAATTGTGCAAAGCACGCTCATAAAACAGTCATTTTGGGGATTTTTCCCACCAAATTTGCAGAATAGGCTTTTTGAGAGCCCACCTCATGAATACTGGCACTGTCATTTTGTTAATCGGTCCCAAAAGGGGATTCCACTCAATGACCGCAAAATCACCTTTCAGGCCAAATAACGCCATGACAGTGCCAGAATTCATGAGGAGGGGTCCCTAAAACCCCATGTTGAAAATTTGGTGCCAAAGTTCCAAAAATGTCTGAGATATGCATAAAAGTTGAAAAAAACCCTATTTATTCCATTATACAGCTTACCGGCATTTTCTCAGTTTGCGGTCAGCTTTGAAGAGTGCAGACGTGTTTCCGGTCCACCAAAGATCATCACGCTGGACTCCAGATGTAAGTATGAGGCGAGAGGGGTGTGGGGAGGCAGGGTGCACAGTGGGTGGGTGCGGGTTGTGGGAGAGGGGCAGGGAGACTAACAAGGGGCCGTTTCCTTTTTTACAGGTTAAAAAAAAAAAAGACATCGTGGGACCGTTTTTGATTTTACAGGGGCATGTGGCATGCAGGAGTGGGCTTCCAGCATGCCAATGAAGCCCACAGGGGGCAGCTGGCCGATGGGGGATTAGGCACCCCATCGACACACAACAAAGGGGTGACATTATGCGACAGGGATTGGGCACCCGTTGGCGAACAACAAAAGTGGGGGGTTACACAATGCCCGACAGAGTGGGCTCCCCGTTAACATAAACCTTGGGCCACTGAAGCCGTAGGAATTGGAGACCCGTTGGCAAACAAACATGTGGGGGGACATGCTGCTGAGGGGGATTGGGCACCCCCTCGGCGGGGGGGGGTAATGTTGTTTGTGAACATGATGCCACCATGTTCACAAACAATATGTGTTTCCAGGTTCTGCCCTGCAATGACGGATCGCTCCCTCATTGCAGTGAATGGCTGATGCTGCAATGACGAGGCGGCCCCTGATTGCAGCAGCTAAATTTTTACAAGGTTGTGGCATGCTGGCTGAACTAGTGTCAGCAGCAGTGTACCACGGCATTGGAGGAAGTGGGCCAAGCCTTTAAAGGCTGTGGGGGGCATTGGCCACAACAGTGCCGCGCCTCCACAACCTGCTTCTGGAGAAAGCTGCTGCAATATGTTTCTTGCGTGCAATCAACATAAAAATGCCTCTATCTCTGGGACTACAGAGCCATTACTAACAAACTACCCTCCTACGCTGCTGACCTTTTTATATACTCAACTGGGGTTTATCCGCTCAGAAGATACTCATATATTTTGCTAGATATACCCAGGATATCTACTCACTATGGCTCCTCATCCCTAAGCCATGCCCTCCCCACCCTCTGAAATACCCTGCAATAATCCTTAAAACTCACACATGTTGTTAGGATGAACATCTTCGAATCCATGCTTAGACAATCACTGAAGGAAAATTCTAACTGCTATGACTAGCCAGCACCTTATTTTATGACAAGCCCTTTTCTCACTACCTTTCAGCACTTATTGTACTCCCTTAGCTGTTGTGGACACTATTGTAATTGTCACCACCAACTGCGTCCTCAGCTCCACAATCCGCATGAGTTTCCCTCCCTCTTCTGCACTACTAAATTACCCGCCTTGCTGTTTCACTTAATGACTTGCTCAACCCTAATAGACCATCTTAATTGTACATGCCCTGTTCCTTCTACAACATTAATAATCTATCATTTTCGTACCTGTCCTGCTCCTTCCTTGGTCTTACTGTTATACCTGTAATCCTCACGAACACCACTTTCTACACCCAAGCTCCTAAGCACTTTCGAACACCTTTTCCCCACCCTCCTTCTTGTTTTTCACGAACCACCATGTCGAACCCGGGGAGTCCATCACACCCTAACTGTATTGTTCCTTTACTTTAAATCATGAATTATGATGTTAGCCTTATCAAAAGTATAATTATTTTAACCCTGTATTGTTAAACCTATTGTTAAAAATGTAATGTCCTTGTATGAAATGCTGTTTATATTATACCTTATGATGTGTCCTCCTAGGACCACCTTGTAAATGAGCTTGCTCAATGGTGTCTTCTCCTGGTAAAAAATAAATTGAATTGAACTGAATTGAACTGAAGAAAATACCCTGGAAACACAGAAACATAGAAGCTGACAGCAGATAAGGACCGCAATGCCCATCCAGTTTGTTCATTTTTTCTACCTTAAGAATGTGCCATAGGCCTTTACTCTGTCAATGACCTATATATTCATACTCATCTGTATTGCTCCCATATGCCTATCAGATGCCTGTTTGAAGCCCTACACTGTATTCATATCCACCACTTCCTGAGATAGGCCGTTCCATGCATCCACCACTCTTTCTGTGAAAAAGAATTTCCTCACATTACCCCTTAATCAGCCTCCCTCTAATCTAATGCTGTGTCCTCTTGTCCTGCTAATTTTCTTATTGTTATCCCCCTACAAATGGGGGTTCCTGAAAAGTCTTCCCTGAGCTTGCCTAAATGCTCACTAACAGGCTGGTGTTCTGCGTTTTAGCAGTTTAAATGTATTGCCAGAGAGTGCCTGTATAGCCTCTGTGTACTGTCTCTTTCAGAGCTGCCTGGATTGCAGTCATAATTAATCTGACAGGGAGCTCTGTCAGAAGATGTACTTGTTTGCTGATCATTGGTAGAATATTAATAATATTGCAGTTTGTTCTAACCTGCCTTTTTTGCAGCATGGACAGTTCTGTGTATTTCCATCATCTTGTTCCTGGACTGCAGAATAGGCAAATCAGTACATTTGGAACTCTAAAATGGAGCCTGCCTACAGGGGCTTAGTGGGGCCAAAACTTGTAGGAATTGTAGTTTTGGGCTTTTGGTGCCTAAAATAACCTGGAGGGGGAGCCCTTGTTGTGACTGACAGACAGATCAACCAACCGAACCTTTTGGATCTTGGGGAAAGTCCCACACTGCTTGCAGTTTCAGTTAGATCTGAGTTGGGAGGTGAAGAAGTAACAGCTCGAGATAGTTCAAGCAGCAATCCATAGTGGATTCACATGGGAGAACTGTGGAAAGGCCTGAGTTTGGCCTGCATGCCTGCCTGCTGTTCCTGAGAGGGAACTCGTGCTTTTTTTGGACTGCATCCGAATTTGGAGAGCGAATTAAGCCACTGAATTGTGACCAGGCTTTAACCTGAAGAAGACCGAAGATTTGCTGAATGCGATCGGCCTGTCAGGACTTCCAGCTACCTCTGAACTCCTGGATTGTGCAGAGACTCTGTAATTGTGACCGGAGAGCCATTTGCCTGGTACAGTGGAATTTCCTTACATATGAATGTGCTGTGTGCTTATAGCGGATTGTGATTTGGTTCCCCACTGTGTGTCTGAACTGTGTTTTGTTTGCTGGAGGCTGTATCCAGCTCCACGGACTGAATCCATATCCATTTCCATTTGTCTGGGCCCTGCTACACTGGCCCAGCCAGAATACCTGCTATGCAGAGAAAGTCATTGACAAGAGACTGGCCTGGAGATCAGCCCCCTGCTCAACACCTTGAACAGGAATGATGCCTTGGTGATTCATGTGGGTCCTGCTTCTCCGGGCACTCCAGCTCAACAGCCTGCAGTCTCGACATCGTCCTGCCTGTGTCCAGTATTGAGTATTGTGAGTAAACATCAGGGTAGCTGCCTGCAACAACAGCTAAATCTAGAAGTGTTGTCTTCTGATTGTCTTGTTGTCTTTTCTTTCACGAGCGGAGCCCTCCGGCTCCGGATTACAAATAGTGTGTGTTGTGCATGTTTCTTTCTTCTATCACAGGGCCACAACCAGCTGCAACATTCCTGGCTAGCCCACCATTTTCCTACCTGGGTAACCAGAGTGTGTGACTGTGTAGGGACTCTGAACTGCATGCATAACTATCTGATTAATATAGCTTTTAAGCAAATCAACCTGATTACACCCCTCCCTTGTTCGAGTCCCCTGAATAAATCAGATTTAACTTTGTTTGCATTTAACCTGACTGTGGTTCCAATATGTGCCAAAAGTATTGTACTGTTGCTATTTGCTGTGCTTAACCTTGTTTTACAGGGGGTCCCCAGGGTCAAGCTAGAGGAACCAGCCCTGGTGGTAAATGCAAACAGTGTGGGTAATTGCCTGGTGAATAAGGGTCATTGTGAAAGTAATTATTGTATATTGTTCAGGCCACTAGAAGGGAAAGAGGGGGGTTACAGTGTCCCGGAGGGCTGTGCCCAGGTTAGCTTGACCACCAACAACCCTGACCTCCGGGTGGAAGACAACGCTTTCATTACCCAGGCCCCTTAACCTGCTACTAGTTAAGCAGCCAGCGTAGTAGCCTTGGGATAACACCACCCAGGGGTTACATCTTGAGGCTCACCACGGATTTTGTGCCTTCTAGCGCCAACAAATTATGAATTATTGTTAAAGATTAATGGCTACCCCAGTAGAAATGGCTGTACACCAGTTGGTGGGGTGGTGTACTGGGCAGGAGATCGACCCGCAAAATGCTCTGCTTATACTGGATATTCCCCTGGGTACCAGTAAGGACACTGTAGAGGAAGCACTCTCCAAAGTTGAATGTTTAAAAAACCCTGTGGTGGTGGGTTGACAGGCTGATTTGATTGCCCAAACTTTCATAGCCTTGGTAAAGTGTAGTGACCTCATGGACAGCTCTAAAGTGCCACAGACTATTGCCTCAGAAGGGGTCCTAGCCACCTGGAGAGTGATAACAAAAGACAGTAAAGACCCTGAGGAGGATGAGCTCCCACCATTATCTGAGATTTTTGAGGAGAAATTTGCTAAGTTGTTGTTGGAGGAAGGGAAAACTGGAGATGACTTTAAGAAACTATTCCTGCCACCTGGGTGTGTTCCTTCCCAACACCCCCTCCCAGTCCAGCACCTGTTACTGCCCCGCCTTCTGTGCCCATGCTAATGCTGGCCCCTATATCTGTAACTGCCATTAGTCACGACTCCTACCGAAGGCTGAGACTCTTCTCGGGCACCTCCCACCCTCGGGGAGGATGACTGAGAGTCCTGGATCGACTATGTTGCCCCCTTGGTACTCGAGTGACAGTGTGTGGAGGCTGAGAAGTGGAAAAGAATCATAGAAAGTTTGAGGGACCCACCCTTGAAGCCATTAAATGTTTGAGGTCCACGAACCCTGATGCATCTGTTCAGAAGTACCTATTTGTACTTGAAGGCAATTTTGGGGGCATTGAGTCAGGAGAGACTTTGATGTGGAAATTCCAAGGTACCAAACAATGGAAGGGGGAAAGTTTGTCTGTGTAAGTTACTCGCCTAGAAAGAGCTATGCAGAAAGCTTACCGGAAAGGTGGGGTAGCCACCAGTGGTTTGAACCGTGTGAGATTGGGGCACATACTGCAACATGCCAAGCATTCTAAACTGCAGATCATCCAGCTAAGGCTCCAGAATAGGAGAGGTAACCCACTTGACTACTGTGATTCGATAAAAGAACTCCGGGAGGTAGAAGGTGAAGAGGGAGATTGTAATTATGGGGTGAGTGCAGCCAAGTGATCATGGCACTGGAAGGCCCTTCCGAAATGGAGACCACTACGAGTGTCCCACCATGGGCTAAACGGTGGGGAGAGGAGTTGCTGAAGGAAGTCAGAAAAGTACAACCGGGCACGTTTGCTGAGGTATCCCCTGTTGACAGAGACCCTGGCCCCTGTCAGGATGTGACTGTTACGGGGGTTCAAGGAATTGACTGCCATCCTAAAGGAACTTTTGAAACATGGTACACTACCAGCAGAAGTCAGATCACAATCTCCCATCAATGCTCCAGCATCCCCTGCTATGTTTTCCCCAAGGATGCCCCGAGAGCCTGTCATTTGTCACAATTGCAGCAAGGATGGCCATATGAAGAGGAAATGCCAGTCTCGGAAGGACTTAGAGAAAGTGGTGAACCGGCTTCAAGGAGAGCATCAGAAAATGAGTCAGTGGTCAAGGGGTGCATAAAATGACCGCAGTGAAGGCTTCGGCCATCCTAACTCAAACCCCTCTGTGGCTAAATCGTCTGTCCAGGCCCCTGCTGTTGTCCCTCCAGACTGGTCCAAAATAGTGGGCCCTTCAATGAAGACTACTGTGGCTGTGAATGATATTCCTACTCGGGCTGTGCTTGACAGTGGGTCGCAAGTGACCATTGTATTTCAGGACTGGTATGACAAACACTTATCTGATGTGCCATTACAATCCCTGGAAGGCCTACATGTGTGGGGGCTGAGCGACAAGTCTTATCCCTAAATAGGATATGTCTGCCTCTGGTTGTCTTTTCCTGCAACTGTAACTGGTGTAGAGGAGCAAGTAGAGACACTGGCTCTAGTGTGTCCCCGCACCAGACTGTACGATGGGGTTCTCCTGTTAATTGGAACAAACGCCCACATGTTTGGGAGACTTGCACAACTCTGCCATGAGAAACAAGGGCAACTGACTGGATGGGCCCTAAGAATTCCAGCCTTAGTAAAAAGAGCATATGACTTACAACAGAAACCCAATGAAGAGGACCCAGATGAGCCAGTGGGGATAGTGTGGAAAAAGGAACCTGACTCCTTGGTATTGGCCCCCAACGCCCAGTGCACAATCCATGGAGAAGTCCACCTAAAGAGAAATGTAAAGAACAAAACATTAATGTTGGATGCACCAGGTGATGGAAAGTTGCCAGAAGGATTATTGGTTAAACCCAGCATCTTGCCTGCCCGTGCCCATGCCTATGCATGATGAATATCCAGATTCAAAATGTGTCAGATCGGGAGGTCTGGGTGAACAGAGGGTGCACTCTAGCTACAGTACACTGTGCAGACACTGCAGTATTACCCAATAACAAGTACTCTGGCCAAAAGTACTTGTGATTTGACTTATTTGACTTTGGTGATTCCCTGCTGCCAGCTGAATGGAAGGCTAGGATTAGCAAGAAACTCACCCAGAGAAATCAAGTGTTTTCATTAAAAGAATGGGACGTGGTGTGTGTCCAGGGTGCAGAGCATCATATACACCTGCATGATGACCGGCCATTTCTAGAGAGATCCTTACAACTCGCCCCAGCGGACATTGATGATGTGAGGAGACAGCTGCAGGAAATGCTCGCTGCTGGTGTGATACAGGAATCAAGGAGCCCATATGCCTCTCCCATAGCGGCTGTGCATAAGAAGAATGGGTCGGTAGGATGTGTGTTGAGTATCGAACCCTGAACCGGCAGACCACCCCAGATCAATACACCATGCCCCGTATACAAGATGCCCTGGATTGCTTGAATGGGAGCAAATGGTTCTCAGTATTGGATCTTTGCAGCGGATATTACCAGATTCTGATGGCCATGGAGGACCATGAGAAAACCACCTTCATCTGTCCTTTGGGGTTCTATGAATTCCTGAGAATGCCACAGGGGATTTTGGGTGCGCCGGCCACCTTTCAGCGACTGATGGAACGTGCGGTGGGGATATGAACTTGCTGGAATGCCTAGATGATGTCACTGTGTTCGAATGCACATTAGAGGAGCATGAGACCCGACTGTTTAAAGTCCTAGACCGATTGGAAGACTTCAGCCTCAAACTGTCCGTTAACAAGTGCAAGTTTTTTCAAACCTCCGTGAAGTATGTGGGGCACATAGTATCTGCAGAAGGGATAGAGACCGATCCCAGTAAGGTCGAGTCACTGACTACTTGGCCCCAGCCCCATAACTTGAAAGAACTACAACATTTCCTGGGGTTCTGTGACTACTACCACAGGTTCATAAAAGACTATTCCAAGGTGATTCACCCGCTCCTGAATCTCATCCAGGGTTACCCCCCTACCAACTGTAAATACAAGAAAGGGACTGTCAAAGAACCCAAGAAAGTATACTTCCATGAACCTTTTGGGCCCCGCTGGACACCCGAATGTGAAGCAGCCTTCCACGAAGTCATATACCAGCTCACCCATGCCCCCATCCTCACCTATGCTGACCCTACCAAGCCCCCTATGTGCTGCATATGGACGCTAGTCTGCAGGGCCTAGGAGCTGGTGTATCAAGACCATGAGGATGGTTTGAGACCATTGGCTTTTGCCAGCAGGAGCTTGACCCCATCAGAATGAAACTATCCTGTGCACAAACTGGAGTTCCTTGCCCTAAAATGGGCCATTGTTGACCAGTTTCATGAGTACCTCTATGGGGCAAAGATATTGATGAAGACTGACAATAACCCGTTAACCTATGTACCGACTTCATCTAAGTTGGATGCCACTGGGCACCAGTGGCTCTCTGCTTTATCAACCTATGATTATGCTGTCAAATACAGGCCAGGACTGAACCATATTGATGCTGATGCCCTGTCACGAAGGCCAGTCTCCAAGAGTAAGTGGGTCAGGTTGTCTGAACCTGACATTCGAGCATTGTGCCAAAAGTTTGATAGAGATGAACAGATGTCTATGGACACAGTGGACTGTTTAGTAGATTGCTTGGACCCTCCTGATACCTGCATACCGGCTGCCTATTGCCATTTCTCTGCTCTAGATATTAGTGCACTACCTCAATTTGACAATGACAGCATCCAGTGGGCTCAATCCCAAGATCCTATGATTCAGCCAGCACTTGATGCCCAGCGAGTGGGGAAAGATGCTATCCCAGTTGCAGTCCCCTGACTTGCAAACTGCCCTATTATTTAAAGAAGGCACCAGGTGAAGTTACACAATCAGTTGTTATACAGAGAGACAGTGGATCACAGTGGTCGAGTAGACAAGCAGCAACTGGTCCTGCCTATGGCGTTTGAAGATTTGGTACTGAGGTCCCTCCGCAATCACATGGGGCACCTCGGTATTGACAGAACTCTCGACCGGGTACAATCTCGATTCTACTGGCCCAAGATGGGGGCCGATGTTGAGCACCATGTACAGACCTGCAGTCGTTGCCTGCAAAGGAAAGCCCTGCTTGAGAGGGCTGCCCCCCTTGTCAATATCACTACCAGCACCCCCAATGAACTGGTCTGCGTAAACTTTTTTGTGTTTAGAACCTGCTCAGCGGAATATTGGCAACATGTTAATGGTTACGGATCATTTCACACGGTATGCACAAGCTTTTCCAACTAAAGATCAAAAGCCAATATGTGGACTATTACCTCGGACCTTTTGTAAATGAGTTAAGATCTTACATTCAAGATACAATGGATATTTTGAGAGTATTGAATGATTTGGAAGGAAACAAAGAACATTTTCTAGTGACATTTGACATTGAATCTCTTTCTACAAATGTACCTCAAGAAGGGACATTAGATTCAATTGCACATTATTTAAACTTGAGAGACACTAGTGTTAAACCCAGTACAGAAGTTTTATTGAAATTATCTGAATTTGTCCTTAAGTTTAATTCTTTTTGATTTTTGGATAAAGTCTACCTCCAGACAAAAGGGGTAGCGATGGGGTCGACATTTGCACCAAGTATAGCTATTTATATGTAGGCCTTTGGGAACAACAGCACGTAACAGATTCTGATGCAAATCCTTTCTTTCATAAAATAGAATTATGGCGTCATTATATAGACGACGTCATAATGATATAGAAAGGAACATTATCAGAATTGACTGAATTTGTTGATTATTTGCATTTGACCAATTCTAACCTAAAATTTTCTTTTATAGCTAGTAAGACTTCAGTGAACTTTTTAGATATCTGAATTGATAAGGACCTTGAAGGTAATATAACCTTGGATATTTATAGGAAAGAAAATACTAAAAATACGATTCTTCAGGCATCTAGTTGACACCCGAGACATACTGTTAAGAATATACCCAAAAGACAATTTTTGAGGATTCATACAAATTGTAGTACGGAAAGCAGTTTTCAGGAAGTAGCTGTGGACATGAAGCATAGGTTTATAGAGAGAGAGAGAGGTTATAAACGTGAAGATGTAGAATTAGCATTTAATAATGCTAGTAATCAATATAGAGACAATCTTTTACAGAGAGAAAATAATTGTGGGACTACAGCTGAAGGTATAGTAGAAAATAGATTCACATTAGTTACTTCCTTTTCGGCTCATGTATTGCATGCTGAGAAGATTTTTAAGGAGAAATGGCATGTACTTAAGGGAGATCCAGGTCTGAATGGATATCTAATAATGCGCCAAGAGTTACCTATAGAAGAGTGGGTACATTGAGAGATACCCTGGTGCATAGTTTCCAGAAATGAAATTCAGTAGGTACTACCTGGTTGACAAATAGAACTGTTGGATGTTTTATGTGTAAAAAATGTTCCCACTGTAAAGATGTGTCAATAGGAACTCACTTTGTTAATCCCCACAATAATAAAAAAATAGGATATTCAACAGTTTATAACATGTGAGAGTATAGGAGTTATATATGCAGCAAGTTGCACATGTGGTGTCTTTTACATAGGAAAAACTAAGAGAATGTTTAAAAATAGAGTTGCAGAACATTGTAGAGGTATTAATAACAAAGATTTGAAGTATGCAACCGCTTCTTGTGCATAATTCTGTCGATCCTTCGATTCATAGTTTCTCTTATTGGGCAATTGTTAGAGTGCATAAATATCCAAGAGGAGGTAATTTTGATAATCTGATTAAGTAAAGAGAAGGTTTTTGGATCTATACTTTGCAAGCTTGCAAGTAGCCTGGACTAAGCGGTACATTTGATGTGATGCCATATCTGAAATGAATAAACAATAAGAGAATAACATTGTAAATATTATAATGAATATAGTGTGTAAATAGGGATTTATTGGTAATGAGTATACTCTTTATATGTAACAATCTTGTTCTCATTTCAGGTTTACAAGTAATGGAATAATTGAAGAAATATTTTGTGGAGCGCTCCGGTTTAGCCCTCAATTTTATTGCAGTAGACATCTTAGAGAAAAAATTAATAATAATGTTTAAAAGATATACATATATACATATATAGAAACAATTGTTTCTTTATAGTTTGTACATTTTTGGAATATTATAAAATGAAAATAGTTAAGACACTGCAAATAAGATGTCTGTGTTTTCTTTCCACAGCTCTTCCTGATTCACATTCTTGCTTTACTAAAGATTTAGAAGAACATACTGTTGAAGTGAAATTCTGATGATGGCTTAAAAGAAATGAACTGTTTTTTGAAATGTTTTCTGATTTAAATGTTATTTGATGTATTGTATGTTCTTTAATATAATTAGATATGTAGTTAATGCATGTATGTATAGTGGTAATTGTATTGTGTTTTTAAAAGCTTTTGGATTGTCAATTGACGCACTATCATTACATTACTATGATGAGTATATAAGGCAACTTGATGTTAGTAACAACAGCCTTTTGATAAAGGATCCATTTGTATCCAAAATGTGTCAAGGCATTGTGGCACTTTAATAAATTTGGGCATTTTTTATACATTTTAAAGAGCAGCGTCCTTCATTATTTGTGGTGGTGAGTGCTGGATTTGTTGTATTTTGATTTTTTAAATCTAAAAGTGTTTTCTGATCGTCTTGTTGCCTTTTCTTTCATGAACTGAGCCCTCCAGCTCTGGATTACAAATAGTGTGTGCTGTGCATGCTGCTTTCTTCCATCACAGGGCCCCAACCAGCTGCAACGTTCCTGGCTAGCCCACTGTTTTCCTACCTGGGTACCCAGAGTGTGTGACTGTGTAGGGACTCTGAACTGCATGCATAACTGCCTGATTAATATAGCTTTTAAGCAAATCAACCTGATTATGCCCCTCCCTTATTCAAGTCCCCTGAATAAACCAGATTTAACTTTGTTTGCATTTAACCTGACTGTGGTTCCAGTATGTGCCAAAAGTATTGTACTGTTGCTATTTGCTGTGCTTATCCTTGTTTTACAGGCGGTCCCCAGGGTCAAGCTAGAGGAACCAGCCCTGATGGTAAGTACAAACAGTGTGGGTAATTGCCTGGTGAATAAGGGTCATTCTGAAAGTAATTATTGTACATTGTTCAGGCCACCAGAAGGGAAAGAGGGGGGTTACAGTGTCCCAGGGGGCTGTGCTCAGGTTAGCTTGACCATTAACAACCCTGACCTCTGGGTGGAGGCACCCATTTCATTACCAAGGCCCCTTAACCTGCTGCTAGCCAAGAAGGCAGGGGTAGTAGCCCTTGGGATAGCGCCACCTAGGGGTTACATTATATTGAAACATGTTAGACTCTTTCACCTTGTTAATGCCCTTAAGATGTTTGAATGTTTCAATCATATCACCTCTCTCCCTACTTTGCTCTGGGGTATACATATTGAGCTCCATTAATCTGTCCTCATATGTTTTCTGATGCAGCCCCTGCACCATTTTGGTTGCCCTTCTGGACTGCTCCATTTTGTTAATGTTCTTGTGCAGGTGCAGCCCAGTACTGCACGCAGTACTCCAGATGGGGCCTAACCAGTGTCTTGTAAAGAGGGATTATTACCACCCTCTTACAACTTGCGATACCCCTACCAATACACCCCAACATCCCTCTAGCCTTACCTACTGCTTTAGTGGTCTGCTTTAATGATTTCAGGTCATCTGTGATGATGATGATGCCCAAGTCTCTTTCTTCCCTTGTGATTGCCAGCAACTTCCCTCCCAACCTATAGGTGGCTTCAGGGTTTCTCTTCCCTATGTGCATGATCTTGCACTTCTTTGCATTAAACCCCAGTTGCCACTCTTCCAACCATTTTGGGAGTTTTTCCAGATCTCTTCTCATTCTGCCAACCCCATCTGGATCATCTGCTCTGTTGCAGATCTTGGTGTCATCTGCAAACAGACAAACCTTACCCTCCAGTCCATCTGCAATGTCACTGATGAAGATATTGAAGAGGACTGGCCCCAGGACTGATCCCTGAGGTACCCCACTTGTGACTTGCATCTCTTCTGACTGTATACCGATTACCACCACTTTCTGTTTTCTGCCTGCCAAACAGTTTGCCACCCAATTGACCAACTTCTGACCTACCTGAGCCTACCCAGCTTATTAATCAATCTTCTATGTGAAACAGTATCAAAAGCTTTGCTGAAATCAAGGTAGGCAACATCAACTGCACCCCCTTGATCCACCACTCTGGTTACCTAGTCAAAGAAATCTGAGATTAGTTTGACAGGACCTTTCTGTTGTAAACCCAAGCTGTCTTGGATCCTGTGCTCCTATTCATTCCAGGTATTGCACTATCCTTTCCTTAAGGAGTGCCTCCATAATCTTGTCCACTACTGAGGTAAGACTGACTGGTCTGTCATTCTCTGCCTCCACCCTGCTACCACTCTTGTGGAGCAGGATCATATGAGCTTTTCTCCAGTCTTCTGGGACCTCTCCTGTGCTCAGAGACTCACTTAACAGTTTTGATAATGGCTCTGCTAGTTTCATCCTTAGCTCCTTTAGTACCCTGGGATGTATGCCATCAGGTCCCATTGCCTTGTCCACCCTGAGCTTGGTGAGCTCTTGTAGGACCCTTTCTTTTGTGAAGGGGCTAGTGCATACCTCCCTCCCCCATGTCCATGGTGCTGAGCTGTGGTCCTACTCTACCTTCTCCTCAGTAAATACTGAGCAGAAGTATCTCTTTAGGATAGATATTTTTCCTTGGTCCTCCTCCACACACTCCCCCTAATCCTCTTTGATCTTAGCATTACCCATTCTGGACTTTCTCCTTTCACTAATGTATCTTTAGAAAGTCTTGTCCCCTTCTTTTACTGTTCATGCTAGTGTTTCCTTGGTTTGGGCCTTTGCCTGCCTTAGTGCCTTCCCTGCTTCCCTTAGGGAAGTTTAGTATGCCTCCCTAGCTTTGTGCCGCTACGTTCTCTTATATTTCCTGAAGGCCAGCCTTGTGGCTCTGACCTTTTCTGATACTGTTTTTGAGAACCAAAGTGGTTTCCTCTGTCTTTTGCTCTTGTTTTTCTCTCTAATACAATGGGATGTTGCTTCAAGTATTGCATCCTTAATGTCTGCCCACTTCGCCTGTACCTCCTCACCTGTATTTCTTTTTGCCAGGGCTAGCTTAACTCTGTTGGCCATCTTATCAAAGTCAGCTCCTCTGAAGTCCCATATTTTTGCCTTGGAATGGGATGATTTAGTTCTAGTGGCCAAATTGAATGATACCATATGATGGTCACTGGCTCCCAGGTGACCTTCTACCTGGAGAGCTGTGATCCTTTCCTTATTGGTCAGTACTAGATCTAGGATAGCCATGTCTCTTGTGGGTTGTTGTGCCAGTTGTTTGGGGCCCTCCCCCTGCAGGGAATCCACCAGGTGTCTAGTTCTGGTGAATGTTCCTGCTGGTATTGACCAATCTGTATCTGGCATGTTGGAGTTTCCTATTATCAGAACCTCCCCTTTAGCTGTCATGTTTTGTGTATCTTCTGACAGTAATGTGTCTATGTCCTTCCCCTGGTCTGGAAGCCTGTACACAACCCCAGTTTGTAAGGCTGTCCTATTTCCTGTTTCAAGGGTGACCAACAGTTCTTCTGGCTCCTTATGTGTATTCTGAATTTCTGTAGCTTTGATATTTTCATTGACATAAAGGGCCACCCCACCCCCCTTTTTGCACCTTGGTCTCTTCTGAACAGTACATAGCTGGGTACTGAAGTCTCCCAAGTGTGGTTACTGGTGAACCATATCTCGCTAATGGCTACTATGTCCAGTTTAGCCTCTGTCATTGTTGCCTGCAAGTCTGGGATCTTGTTTCCCAGACTGTAGCCATTTGTGTACATGATTTTCCATTGGCCAGATTTCAGTGTGTTAGTTGTTGGGTGAGGTCCAGCATGTCCCCTGTGTGTTGTATGGGGAGCCAGACCTTTTTCCTTACCTGGTGATGCAAATGAACTACAAACATACTGAACTCCTGTTTGATCACTAGCTGAGGTGGGAGGGGTGTTCTTTCCGTTCGATGTATTGGGTGCTGCACCCATCTCCCCATTTGCTAGTTTAAATATTTTGCAAAGATGTCAAACTTCTGCCCCAATGCACAGACTCCCTCCTTAGTCAGATACAGTCCATCAGATTTAAAGAACTTTCACTCCCCACACTGTTGCCAGTTACCTACAAATTTGTGTCCTTTTTCCTGGCACCAGCCCTAGAGCCACATGTTTAGCTCCCATATCTCCTCTTCTGTGACCTTCCATCCATCTGTCCCCCTCTCCCAGCCTGGCAGAATCTCAGAGAAGGAGATGCTGAATGAAATGGATGACAGTTTGTCTCCCAGCCTGATCAGGTGTTCCTTGGTCTCCACAACTGACCAGCTGGTGAGATCATTATTCCATATGTGTACCAGGATGTCGATGTTTTCTCCTGCTTCCTGCACAGTTTTAGCAATGCGGTCAGTGTCTCTGCATGCTGATGTACCTGGGAGACATCTCACCATTACCCCCGGCTGGAGATAGGTATTAACTCCCCGAATCGTGGAGTCTCCTATGATCAGAAGTGTTTTGGATTTCCCTTTTTTTTTGTCTTGGTCCCTGATTTGGGTGAGTTTTGTTACACTAGCTTCTGTGCTGCAGTGTCCTGCTCTGCAGTGTCCTCTGCCCCTTTGTTTGATTTCAGAGATAGAGGCAGATACCTGTTTGTAGTTTTCATATGGTTTGTGGAGGTGATATGTTGGAAAGCACTGAGTGATGGGGCACCCAATTTGCCCCTCCTAACCACCTGCCAACCTCCCGGACCAACTACCCTCTGCGGTCGAGGTGCTTCAGTTGAATGTTGGGGAAATGGTGGGTGGTTCTTATAATATATTTCCTCCTGAATATGTGATTTGAGGCACACAATCTCTGCCCATGCTGCCTGGAGCCAAGCCCTTAGATCTCCAATGGTCCAGCATGTAGGACAATGTCCTAAATCCTGTATAACTGCCCTATTGAAAAGTGTCCCGCAATACCTGCAGCTAATAATATCCATTCCAGATGAGTTGCTGGGTTTATAACCTGGTCCAAGTAATTAGAAGGAGAAAAATGAAAGCAAAAGTTTGATTTTTTTGTTTTGTTTGTTTGGGTTTTGTATAACTTGTTATAAAAAGATAAATTACTTTTGCCCCTGTAAGTGAGGTCATTGTGTGGATACCCCTCTTATCCTCCCCTTCCTGCTTTGCTACAAGAAATGTCAGGACTGTGCTACCCTATAAAAGGAGCATAGCATGGGGTGGTTGGGGATGGGGTGGGTGGCTGGGACCTTTCCCCGCAGAAAAAGAAGAACCATGGATGAAAGAAACAAGGAGGTAAGAGCAGAAAAATCAATCATCAACAAATGCAGTAGCCTTGAAAGCTTAGCCTAATGATAGACAAAACTGTAAAACCTGTAAAGCATCACCTGTAGTAATTTCACAGAAGATATACCCTGCAAAAAACACTTTGCTACAGAGAAAAATAAAGCAGTAACAGAAGATATACCTTGCAAAAGACAATCTGAATCAGAGAAGATTACAGCAGTAACCTATAAGCACAAAACAATAACAAACATGTAGGCATACCCTGTAATAATACAGCAGAAAGTATACCCTGCAACAGCAATTTGAATCAGAGAACAATAAAGCAGTAAAATGTTAGCAAAACCAGTAACAAATCCTGTGAGTACAAAAGAAAATATCACACAGTAAATCTGCCTGGCCAAAAGAAGCCTTAATCATTTTCCTTGCTCTGATAATGTTCCTTGCTCTGTCCTTACAAGCAAACCTAGAAGAAAAGAGCTCAGTTGAAGCTAGGAGCCTTTACCTGGACCCACATACTGGCCACATGCTGGCTCCTGAGTACTTTCTCTTAGCTCTGTTCTTATAGCACATGCTGGAACAAAGTTTGGAATGGATAATATTCGTCACCAGAATTTTGTATGTTCAGTTTCAACAGGAGATAGATCAAACATTCACCATACCTCTGATGAATAAAATATTTTTGAAGATAATTTAATATTTGCAGCTCTCAGGGAGGAAGACACAGAATAACCACTCTATTGGCAGTTAAATCTGACAAGACCCTTTAGCATCGCATCCAATTTTTTGCATGTGTTGTCATACGCTCTTTCCATGACAGATTTTTTTAAGAACATCAGACCATAAATATATTAATTTATTATTTCCAACTTATTACCATCCAAAAAACAAATATTTATTTTTGAATTTATTGACAAATTGTAGTATTTTAGTTTCCCCTAAATTTATTGAGTTTATTGTCTTTACTTTATTAGTGATAGGAAAATTACATCATCCGTATGTGCCATAACTGCTGTAGGGGTTTTACCTATTTTTGGAGGGTCATGCATGTTTCTTCTATAGATATTAGAAATTTATTTAAGTAGAGATTAAATAATGGGGTGCTAACAGGAATCCCTGTTTTACAGCTCTGTTAGTTCTAAAGGAATTTGCAGTGTCAGTGGCTCAGTAG
Source organism: Neoceratodus forsteri (assembly GCA_016271365.2). NCBI lineage: Eukaryota > Metazoa > Chordata > Ceratodontiformes > Ceratodontidae > Neoceratodus > Neoceratodus forsteri. Next base: position 1,274,834,257 of record CM057453.1, read on the forward strand.
GTAGCACACTCACCTCTGAGGCCTGGAGATCAGAGGGCTGTGGGTTCAGTTCCCACATATGGCACTTGGGTTAATATCCCAGTACTGACGCTGTAGTGCAGCATGAGAGGGGTGCTGCACTTCTGAGGTGCCTTCTTTCAAATGAGACGTTAAACCGAGGTCCCATCTGCCTGGATTGGTGGTAGTTCAGGTGGATGTTAAATATCCCATGGCACTTATCGAAAAGAGTAAGGGAATTTATTGAAATTACAAATCAGACAAAGGAAATATACAAAACTTTCAAAAGAACAAATCAAAGAAACTTAATTTTACAAGAAAATCAGAAGTAGTAATCCAAGGCATGTTTCGCCAATTTGCTTCTAGAATATGTTGTGGAAATATAATACATTCGTTTTGAAAACTATTAGATAGTTCCTTACTAATGTTCTGAATAATAACTGCAAGAGGAGCATTTTTTTGTTGTAGCATAAAACCACATCTGGCAGTCCATATATTCCATTTTAAGACTAAACAAACAACATTCAATGTACCATTATGAAAATGTTGCCAGCCAGAATGGTAAATACCATACATCAATTTTTCAGATGTCATAGAAGAAAATATAGATACAGACGAAGTACTCACTAATGTTGACCAAAACGGCTTTATAAATGAATAAAGAAAAAATAAATGTTCAGTAGTTTCTTCTGCTGACAGACACTCAGGCCTTATACAAACTCGTTCAGCGTGCTGTTTGTGCTTTTGATTGCTTTTTACATTAATCTTAACATGGCAACTGAGCCAAAGGAAATCCCACAGATGTCTTGGAACCCTTTTTTCAGTCAATGAAGACAAGTGAGTATCTTGCAAATGTAAGGGTCAGTGACAAAAAGTTATTTTTCAATAAAATGGGTGGTAATTATACAATGGTACAATTGTTTTCTAGTAGTTCCAAGTATCATGTGACTAGAGACTCCCCATAATCATAATGTTACAAAGATTTCTCTATAGTAACTAGTGGTGCAAGATCTTGTTTCAAGTGGGTGGCCCTTGACCCTTCCCAAATAGAAAACCATTGTTGAACAGTATCGTAAAAATATGAAGCCCAAACCTTATCCTCGTTAACCACTAAAGGCCGAAGATTTATATAAAAAAACACAATAAAAAAACACTAATGGGTTAATCATATTTAAACCCCCCATACAAGTAAGGTAAGTAGGTAGTATTTATTTTTATAGGATCTAACCTACTACCCCACACTGCCAGAAAAAATAAACTCAGCAAACAAGCTTCCAATTGTTTTGCAGGAGGAAATACCTTACAAACATAAACATAAAGAAACTGTAGTAACAGTTTCATTTTTATCAATACCACACATTTCTTTTTATACATTTTTCAAGTATTCCACTCTGAAACCATTCTATTTCCAAGGTCTATTCTGGAAGTCCAGTTTAAAAAATCTAAATTATCTGTATACCATAATAATCCTAACATTTTAATAGGATAAGAAAAAAATAGGAATACCAGAAATCTGAGAGCCAATTCATGGTTGTGTTCCTAAATTTAGTTAGCCAGCCTGGGAGTGGGTCCCAGGGTGGTAGCCTGGGTTGCAAACTGGCTGCACAACAGGACACAGAAGGCACTAGTGAGTGGAGCACATTCTGAAGAAAGGGGGGTCACTAGTGGAGTACCTCAGGGCTCAGTACTGGGTCCAGTCCTCTTTAACATCTTTACAGGTGACATTGCAGAGGGTCTGGAGGGAAAGGTATGCCTCTTTTCAGATGATACAAAGATCTGTAACAGAGTTGATACACAAGGGGGGGTAGGAAGGATGAGAAGGGACTTGGCAAGGTTGGAGGAATGGTCAGACATATGGCAACTTGGATTCAATGCAAAGAAGTGCAAAGTAATGCACTTGGGAAACAAAAACCCAGGAGAAGAGTACACAATAGCAGGGAGGTACTAACAACAACAAAAATGGAACAGGACTTGGGGTAGTAATATCAGATGATCTAAAGGTTGGTAAGCAATGTAAGAAGTCAGTAAGGTGAGCCAGGGGGATACTGGGATGCATAGGAAGGGGCATCACAAGTAGAAAAAGGGAAGTGGTTATTCCTCTGTACAGACAGTTGGTGAGACCCCATCTGGAGTACTTTGTGCAGTTTTGGAGACCTCATCTATGCAAGGACATAGACAGGATGGAAGCAGTCCAGAGGAGGGCAACTAAAATGGTGCAGGGTCTGCATCAGAAATCATATGAAGAGAGACTGAGAGAGCTTAATATGTATACCCTTGATGAAAGAAAGAGGACAGGGGGTCATGATAGAAACGTTCAAGTACCTCAAGGAATCAACAAAGTCCAGAGTGTAGCATCTTTCAGAAAAGAGATGTGTAAGAACAAGGGGACACAATTTAAAGATGGAGGCTCAGGGGTAATGTGAGAAATTTTTTCACGGAGAGAGTGGTGGATGCTTGGAACTGCCTTCCTGGGGAGGTTGTTGAGGCTAAAACAGTGGGGGAATTCAAACATGCATGGGACAGACACAAGGCAATTGTAGTGGGGGGTGGCAGGAAGTAGGCTGTTGGTTAAATAGAATCTGCAGCTTATCCAGTAGGTAGGGAAATGGGCAGACTGGGAGGGCCAAGTGGTCCTTATCTGCCGTCAAAGTCTATGTTTCTATGTAAACATATACCTTGACATTTAGATGTATTTAAACTTGCTCCTGGTGCAAAATAATAAGCAGTACATACATCAATTGCCAAAGAAATTGACTGTGCATCTGATAAAAGAAGGCATAAGTCATCAGCATATGCAATACACCATACAGGACTTTGTAAAGTCCCTACCTGCAGAGAACTGATTCCAGGATGAGCATTTATGTATTTCAATAAGGGGTCAATACAGAAAACATAGAGGAGTGGGCTAAGGGGACAACCTTGCCAAACTCCCCAATGTACTGAGATTAATGGCCTAACATATCCATTAACTAAAGGAGTTACATTAGCAGATTCATATAATAATTTAATCCACTGTATAAACTTCCCCAGAACATTATAAAATCTCAAAACTTCCCACATATAACAACGATTAATAGAGTCAAAAGCTTTACTTTGATCTAAGGAGCATTAAAAAACCCTCAACCTCCTTCTTTGTACTTCTAGTAGTTATTTCTCTCAGTAAAAGGAGATGCTTCAAAATATTTAAATGTTTTACTGAGCATGCTTGTGCCGGACTAATTGCATAATTAGCCACTTGTTGCAACCTTACAGTTAAAATCTTTGCCAATAGCTTGAAATCTGTGTTTAAAAGACAAATCAGTCTCCAGTTAGTCAAGAGATGTCAATCTCCAGTCTTATAGATATCAACCAGGGAGCCCTGTACCATATTGAATGGTAATGCAGTCTGTAACATACAAGAAAAAACTTGGGCCAATTCCCGATCCAAAATGTCTACAATACGCCGATAAACTTCAGTAGTCAAGCCATCTTTCTCTGGAGATTTATTGATAGGTATAGACTTGACAGCTTGTTGTACTTCAGAAAAATAAATATTTTTTAGTAGGTCCTGAGTTAAGGTAACTGAGAACTCAGGAATCTTAATGTGTCCCAGAAATTCGTGGGTACAATCCAATTCTTTGTCATTATGGGAAAAAAGAGATTTCGTATGAGTATATACGATATCCATAATTACATGATGTGCATTGTGTGTATGTCCTAAAGAATCTTTTAAACTATCCATTCTTTTTGACTGAACCCGTTGTTTACAGGTATCATATGGACAAATAGTAGAAACTGCTCCTTTTAAAACAAAATTTTGCTGGAAGGCTAAAACAGCAGCTTTATGTTGATGAAATTGTAACATGTATTCTTTAAAATGTGAAATCTGAGTATGCTAATCATGTGTAGAGGTATATGATAGGGAAATCAAGGATTGTAATTGTTGTCTATTGCGTAGATATTTTAAATAATGTATAGCCCTGTCTTTTTTACTCAAAACTTTTAACAAAATAATCAACTCTTTCTTTAGATCTTCCCACCACTGTACTGGTGAATCATATAAACAAAATACCATTTTTTTTTTGCAGACAAAAAGTACTGTAGTTGCATGTGCCAGCATTCCTTACTCAATAATGAGGAATTGCATTTCCACAAGCCTCGCCCCGGCTGAACCCTTAGTCCTAGTTTAAGAAAAAAAAAAGAATGATCAGAATATTCCACAGCCTGAATTCCAGCTGCAGAAATAAAGGAATGTTGAGAGATAAAGAAAAAATAAATTCTAGTAGATAGTGTACCTTTACAAAAAGTTGGTACAATTTTTTAAGGTGGTAAAACATAACATCAACCAAATACGCCTTATGAAGTATGTCCTTTAAACAGTTAGAATCACAATAAGACTTCAAAGTTGTAGTCTGTAGTCCTCTATCCCTTTTCTCCAATCCACAATTGAAATCCCCTCCCCAAATCACTTGTTGTGCAGTATGTAAATATGGTTGTATTAATCTAAAAAGAGACACCCTATCAGCTTTGGATTGCATAGCATAGATATTAATAAGTCGAAACAAAGTCCCCTGAACACAAACATCTAATAGTAAAGCTCTTCCAGGGACCAGATCCAGCAGTCTAGAACATGTAAATTCAACACCTTTAAACAAAATCCTTACCCCGAGCATTGGTCTGTACCTATTGACCAAAAGGAAGACCCCACATACCAAGCAGTAGTAGCATTATGAACATTCAGCTCAGTGTGCAGTCTTGTATCCTGTAGAAAATAAACACCTGATTGTTGAAGATTTAAAGCAGAAAAAAAACAGCATTTCTTTCCCTCAGACTCTTAATACTATTTACATTTACCGAGGTAAGAAAAAGAGACATACAAAGATAAAAGAAATAATGAATCATCATTTTTTTTTAACCCTACTTCTAGTACCCAGTCTAGTTTTTAGTTTAACATGAGGTGATTTTTTTTCCCTGTAGACTCAGTAAGAGGGATGGTTCGAGGTGTTTCAGTCTGATCCACCTCCCCGTCCCCTACCATAGAAGAGGAGTCCAAAAGTATTTCAGAGTCACTATGTGCAGTAGGGAGAGTCTGGTACCGATTTTGCAGAGTATTAGTATGTATTTTGGCTCGTTTTGAGGCCGAGGTAGATTTCTCAGACCTTTTACGAGCCAAAATACCTTTTCTGGTAGCATAAGCTAAAGGGGGGCCATGGCCTCCTCATGGACTTCTACAGTTGGCAGAGGTTCTACTTCCAAACCATCATTACTTACCTGTGGCTGAGAATCTGAAGTAGCATGGTACAAGTCCACTAAGGGGTCTGCTTGTGGTTCCACTACCAGTACTGGAGAGGTCACAGTAAGTGGGGAAGTGGGGGGGTGGACGGAGGGGGGAGAAGGAAGGGGGTGATAGCACAGGTCCAGACTGTTGTCATTGGGCAACTGCAGTAAGCAGCCGCTGCTCATCACAGTCTCCTCCAGGATTTGTGTTATGAGCAGCCCATGAACAGCTTTGATACGAATGCCCCGTTTCATCACATAAACTACAAACCATTTCATTCAAACAGTTACTGCTAACGTGTCCTAATTCATTGCAAAGAGAACATCGTATTTTATCACAAACGCTACTCATATGACCTTCAGAGCCACATTTATAACAGGCCTTTGGTTGGCCTGAATAAAACAAGACCCCCCTATCACGCCCAAGAAAAAAAGAATTTGGCAAATGCTTAAGACCATCACTTGTGGAGGAAAGTAGAACTTTAAATTTCCAGCCCCCAGTCCAACAATGTTCACTATCAAAGATAGCAGTAGGTCCATCCAAAACAGTACAGCGTTGTTTCATCCAGTAAGTTAGATCAGTCACACTAACCCCTTCATTATGAAATAACGCAGTTACAAATTTTATTGCTGGCTTCATCAGAGGTATTGCTTCAAAAGGGGTCCACAGGGGAGAGTTTTGAAGTTCGTTATATTTTTTCCAAAAATGTTCCAAACCATTAGCAGTCTTGAAACTAATATCAAAGGTGTTCTCACCTGACACATGGATGAGGGCATATATTTTAGTTGCAAAAAACTGTAATGAGTCTTTCATCAGCATTTTCCCCTTGTAAACATGATCTGGGAACCCAATCTAAGCCCCCTTTATAGAGTAAACGTACAGCATTATGGCATTTAGCAGGGGGTCACAGGTAGATGAAATAAGGAGGCAAAAGATTTCTGAGGTTTGTCAAGTTTAAGATTTAAAGGAGCATCTGGAACAAGGGACCCAGGTTGGTCAGGTAAAGGGTTTTCAATCGGCAGTGATTCAGACAATTTTGGTGGTGAAATACTATCAGAGACAGGTACTATAGTCTGTCCCACAGATAATGGAAGACCCACCTGAAACCCAGCGTTTGCCATCATTTGTTTTCTCCCACCCTGCAGCCAACAAAGTGGCGTCCACAGACCATGGCTCTTCAGTATCAGGCTGTCTAGTTGCCTCAGAGGGGGACAGTTCATTTGAAGAGGTCAAAATCTGGCATGTGGTATCACAGACTGACTCATCCTGCAAGGCCTTTGATGCTGCCACATCAGCATTCAGAATCAGCTGTGTAGTCAGTTTTGACAGTGGTAAATCTGATGCTTCAGGCGGCTCTACCGCTAAATTTTTTGGGCTGATAAGAGGAGAATCCTTTAAAGGAGACTGTTTCTGTTGTGTAGAATGAATTAACTCATCATCCTAAACTTCTTCCTCCACCCAAGTACGAGCAGCCGGTACATTTGCTGAACACCGAGTATCCTTGCAAGTAGTTTGTTTTGCCAACAAAGCCTCTTGCTGAGTGATGACATCCAACAGTCAGTGTTTCTGACACTCCAAAGCTAAAAATTCGTCATCTTCCAAATCCTGAGCTGACTTCAGTGGCACATTGTTTTCCATATGTGTCTCAAAAAGCAGGCCTTTTGCTCTCTCCGTTCCAGGCAATTGAGAAGCAGGAGGTGGAACGAACCCTCCTGCCTCCTCCACGTCCATCTCCTCCACTGAGTCTTCACCGACTGCCGCCATGACCGACAGCAGCAATGCCCCCTACCAAAGAGTAGGGGAATTTTGTTTTTATTAGAAGTCAAGAAGCACCATCAAAAAAAATACATACAAAGAAGAAAGCTATAAGGGGAAAAAAAACAAAAAACTAATACATCAAGTAACTGGCACATCAGAATCTGTAATCCAGACAAGATTCCTCCAAACATTATCTAGAAATTGACAAGTACATTTCTGAGATTCTAAAAAATAAATCTTACGCAATTCAGTAACAATTTTACCCAAAAGTTCAGCATAAGAAAAGTCCTTTTGCTGTAATGTAAACAAACATTGGGTGTTCCAAACGTACCATTTAAGAACAGTGAAAATAATATTCAAGGTACCATGATGCCAGTGATGCCATCAGGAATCATAAACCCCATAAACCAATTCCTCAGAAGAAACCCCCAAAAAAACAGAACCCAATTTATTAGCTAAAAAGGACCAAAAAGGTACAATGTAAGAACAAGTGAAAAACAAATGTCTCAATGTTTCAGAAACAGCTATACATTCAGGACGAGCACAAATCCGTTCCTCTACTGACTTATGTTTTTGATTAGCCTTGACATTTAAACGTTCATGACAACAAAGCCACAAAACATCATGAAACTTTTGAGGAATTCGTTTATCAGCGATCAGTCGAGTAACAGACTGTTCAAATTCCACAGGGCATAAAGGAAAGGTTCTGGGCTTGGAGAAATGAGAAGCCAGAACCTGTAAATAGAATTGCTTTTTTGTCAAAGAAAGAACAGCAGTATCTGTAATACCCCATCGCAACAAACGGACAAAAACTTTTCGAAAATAAGGGGGGGGCAGAAGGCACAGATTTAAAGGCCTTTTGAGTATTCGCCCGCCATCCAGGAAACCAAGATAACAATTTCTGCTCCAACAAGGGAATCCAACAATAGTCAAACTGACAACATAAAGGACGAACATTAATATACAAAAAATGAAGAAAGAAAAATAAAATAGGGTTCACCATATTAAGCCCAACAGATACAACAGGCAGATAAAGAATATTCTGTTTAATATGGTTTAATCTGCTACCCCAAATAGCCCAAAAAAATAAACCTAGAATTACAGAATCTCTTTCCTTTGGAGGAGGAAACACAGAACAAACATATAAAAAAAGAGGGAGAAGATAAGTACGAACTATATAAACCCATTTTAATTTCTCCATAGAAACATTAGTCCATTTGTCTACCATAACTTTCCCTTATTGGAGCTTAACATCCCAATTATATAAATCTTGATGATCACCTCCCAAAAAAAATACCCAAAATAATCATAGGTGGGACAACAATTGGGATCCCAGAAATAGAGGTATGAGGGCACATAGATGTACCTAAATACATACCCCTACTCTTATTCGTATTAATCTGAACCCCAGAAACTAAGCCATACAAAGAACAAAAATTAACAACACGTGAAACAGCAAGAGCATCCTTGAGAAGGACACATAAATCATCAGCATAAGCAATAGCCAAAGTTGGAAGCTGGTAATGTGGTAACAGCAAAGGGGTGAAAAAACGAACATCATTCAACAACCTTAATAGGGGGTCAAGGGTAAATACATAAAGAAGGGACTAAGGGGACAACCCTGCCGAACAACAAGTAACAGAAATCAAAGGACTCAAATAACCATTAACCAAAGGCTGTACTATGGCTGTACGATATGCTGCCTGAATCCAAGAAATAAAGGAAGAAGGCACCCCATACCATGCCAGGACAGTCCATAAAAAATCATGACAAACCGAGTCAAAAGCCTTCCTTTGATCCAAGGAAAGAACAAAACTAGGAATGTTAAATTAATGACCAGATTCCACTACCTCCCTAAGCAACAACAAGTGATCCGTAATAGACCTACCTGGGATGCCACAAGTCTGTGCAACAGAAATAACCTAAGAAGCCACTTTCAACAATCGATTATGAAGGACTTTCATCAAAATTCTAAAATCTATATTGAGGAGACAAATCGGTCTCCAGTTATTTAAATCCCGTCTATCACCTTTCTTAAAAATATAAGTAACAATGCCTGAAGACATAACAAGGAGGAAAAAGGCCTGTATGCAAAATAAAATTATAAACTGCAGTCAATTCCTTGGCAATCATAGGACACAACAACTGGTTAATTTCGGCAGAGATACCATCCTTCCCCGGGGCTTTCCCTTTTTTCAATGCAAGAATCACAGAAGTAACTTCTTCAACGGTCAAATCACAGGAAATTTCATGCAAAACATCAGGAGGACATTCGGGAACAGAAATCATACCAAATAAATGAAAAAAGGAATCATCCGTACTACAAAATTCAAGAAGTTGAGCACGTAAATAAGAAGAAACCACATCAATAATAGCAGTTTGTGTCATATGAACAACCTCAGTGGAATCAAAAACCTCAGAAAAAGTTTTCTTCTGGACCTGGCCAGCACAACTCAAAAAAGGGAAAACAAAGGCTGATTTGCATTGGGTCCCAAAGGATTGCTGCATAAGTAACAAAGACATTTGTTTAGCATGAAATGATCTCATATCAGCCTGTATGGTAGAAATTTGCGTGGTAAAATCATGTCGAGAGGACTGAGATAAACTCATCACGTGCTGCAACTGCTGACGAAGTGTCTGATACCAAACACGATGCACATCCCTATGATGCCAACTTAAAGACAACAACAGAGAAAGTAAATCATATTTCAAACTATCCCACCACAAGGAAGCATTATCAAACAACTCAGATAACATTTTCTTACCACCAACACAATGCAAAACCTGTTGTTGAAAACTAGTAGTACTCAGGAGAGATGTATTAAATCTCCACAGACCAGGTCCCAGAAGCTTATCAGTGGTACCAAGTACAAGCAACAATTCCTTATGATCTGAAAACTCAACAGACTCCACAGAAACTTTTTGAATCACCAAATGCTTACTAATAAAAAAGAAATCTATACGAGTTGAAAAATGACCACGTTGAAAGGTGTGACAACCCTTACCATGCAGATATTGATAAGCATCAACTAAGGCCACCAAACGAACCATAGAGCCAAGGAAATGCATATCACTAAAAATGTTAGTAGTCTGAGTAGTACTGGTATGATCATCACTAGACAAGCCACAGTTAAAGTCACCACCAAGAACCACCGACTGGGCTGAAAAAAGATAAGGACGTATCGCATTTAACAGATCCACCCTGTCAGCTTTAGACTGGGGGGCATAAACATTGATTAAACGAAAATACTTAGAGTCATACTTAATATCTAATAACTAGGCGCACCCAGGTACTAGGTCCAAAAGCTTCAACACCTGAACAGGGATAGTAAAGAAAATAGCAACACCTGTACAACGTTCTAAACCCACAGACCAGTAGGAGGCCCCATCAAACCATTCATTAGAAGCAAGTCGAATTTCCCTAGTAGTGTGCAATCTGGTATCTTGAAGGAATAGAATGTCAACAGGAGCAAATCGAAAATGAGAAAAAACCGTTCCACGTTTAGAAACATTCTGGATACTATTAACATTGACAGTAAGAAAAGATAAGCAAAACATAACAAAATGCAAAGGAAAAATTACGTTTACCAGACAGGTCAGTTTTACCCCTTGGCGTTATCCACCACCTAGGTTTACCCAAAATCTGAACCTCATCCCCTAACTCACTAGACTCAGAGTCAGACAAGGCACTTGACATACTGAGAACATCAGAGGAAACACCAGGATCAGGATCAGACAAAGCCTGCAGAGGCCCAAATTTATTAGATAAGGGCACAGCAGAAATCTTTGGAACTTTAGACGCCGGCTGCTGCCAGGCCTGACGACATCGAGTGACTCGCATACCCACCTCAGTAAATGAAACAGGAGGAGGAGGGAGTGGAGGAGGCATGACAACAGGCTCAGAGACTGGGTCATCAACATTAGGTACTGGGTCAGAAACATCAGGGAGGGGAAGAGGAAGGTCATCAGGAGGAGGCACAGAAGAAACCTCAATGACATCTTCCTTATCAGTAATAGGACATGGGGCCACGGAAGGGGCAAAGACAGGAGAGACCGTCAAAGACGAAACCCCAGCAAGTCTTTCATGGTCTCGTTGGGCTACAGCAACCAATAAGCATTGTTCCTCTGAATCAGCAGACCCAGGTTTTTTATGAGCAGCATGGGTACAATCAGGGAAATAATGCCCCCAAGCCCCACAAAGATTACATTTTGCCTCACTGGTACGTTGGCCCCTACCATGCCCCGGTGAACCACATAAAACACATCTAATTTGATCACAAGAGCTACTAATATGACCAGGGGCCACACACTTATAACAAGTTTTAGGTTGTCCAGGGTAAAACAGAACAGCCCTATCACCCCCCCAAAAAACGAATTAGGTAAATGTTGCAGTACACCGTCACTAATTTCAAGGAAACCCGAACCTTCCACCCCCCAGTCCAAATATTCTCATCATCAAAAATAGCATCAGGATGTCCCAAAACAGTACGACGTTGACGTAGCCAAAACAGGAGATCAGCAATGCTAACACCATCATTCCGGAAAAGAACTGTGATAGTTTTTTGGGTAGGTTTGGAAAGAGGAATAACCTCAAAGGAAGACCACAGAGGAGAAGATTTGACTCGCTGATAGCACACCCAGAATTGTTCAAGTCCATGTGGCAGCTTGAAATTAATGTCAAACTTACTTTCCTCTGACACATGAATCAATGCATATACTGTAATTCTGCAGCATAAAATTTCAAGGAATCTTTTAATAAAACACGACCAACATATGACCTGTCTGGAAAGGTATCTAAACCCCCTTTACACACCAAATGCACAGCGTTATGCCTCTTGGCAGGAAAGACTTGCTGGTGAAAAAAGGAGGCATATGACTTTGGCCGACTATGAGACCCTCCGGCACTATCTTCCGAATCACCAACACCAGGGTCTCTGGCAACACAATCATCTGAGTCACTGGGCATAGTCTGTGAAGAGAGATCCCCAGCAACAGAAGGCAGAACAGGATCAGAAAGGGTCTTATGAGGGTCAATGAAAGGCAGAAAGGCTAGTTTAGGATTCTGGGTCAGTGTTAGGTCCGGGGGAGTTCTAAATCAGGTACCGGGGGCACCGAAGGAACAACTGATACAGATTTGGTCAGAAACTCAGGAACAGCCGTAGTCTGAGAAGTTAAACAAACACCAGGAATTTTTATAGGAGAAAATCCAGACATCCACTGACTAGTAGTAGGGGATTTAACCCAACCAGCTACCCGTAGAGAACTATCCACTGACCAGGGACCTGGTGGAGCAGCCAAAGTATCAGGCCAAGAAGCAGGCACAGAGGCTTTTTTAATAATACAATCAGGGGAAACATTAGCCAAAAAGGAAAACACCGTAGCCTTCCCCTGATCAGCAGCGTCCGAGACAAACACCGGAGCGACCATATCCTTAGCAGCCATAGCTACAGGAACTGGTGTATTACAGGATGCAGCCTGGCAACTCCTGCCACTAGGTACAGAAACAGGCGTAAGAGCACTAGAACGATCAGACAGCAATACCGGAGCAATGCTTTTCAAAACAGTGCATAAATCCTCCTTTTGCTGACGGTGCCTGTTTTCTGTAGCATGCAAATCCAACAATAGTTTGTCAACTGAAAGAGCAGCCTCATCCGAAGCTGAATCCAGAGCCACTGAAGAACCTTCAGTACGGAAGATCTTCACTCCCTCAGCAATCACGGGTACAACAGCAGAAACATCAGTAGGAAGAGAAGCAGAATCCAGAAGCAGATCACCGCGTGGAGACTCCCGCTCCACAACTGGCTGAACACCCATCTCCATCGCTGCTCAGAGAGAAACTGAACTAAGCATGAACACAACGGCCCCCTACCAATGAGTAGGGGAATTTCCCCAGTGTCCTCGCCAAATTTCCCTCATTCACTAAAAAATACCACCAACAGCTTAATCTGGTTCAAGGTCAGTTGGCATTCATCTGTATCCCCCTCCCCCGGATCGTGCCTGAAAATAGGCAGGATTTGTCTAGTGCACTTACCTGGTCAACAAAAACTAAATAAATAAATAAATAAAAATTTGTTCTATCGATTTCTGTGGAGATTCTTGCTTCTGTACAGGTATTAGAATATAAATCTGCATTGTGTTATAATGATTGATCAATGTTTAAGAAGTTTCCTCCATTAGACTGATCTTGACAAAGAGCCAAAGCTGTCGTTAGATCTATAAAAGAGGTATACATGTTTTGATTTCTTACTTTAACATATTTATGTAAGAGATGGTTTAAAACCAAACAGTGGTCAATTGTAGAGTATCTGGTTTTAAATCCTGCTTGATAGTTGGAGAGAATGTTATTTGTATCTACACAGGTCTGTAGTCTTTGTCATAGTATTTTGTAAAAAATCTTGGCTTCAGAATCAATTAAGCTTATGAGCCTGTAACTGGCAGGATTTAGTCTATCTCCCTTTTTATAGACTGGGACTATAATATTCCTTTTTCAAGATTCTGGTATGTAATGCACTTTCAAACAAGAATTAAATAAATCAATTAGAATATCACCCCACTTATCACAACTCCAGATATAAAACTCTTCTGGAATGTTATCATTTCCTGGTGCTTTACCCAGTTTAACAGAACAAAGTTGCTTCCACCACCTCCTCACTTGAAAAATATGTGTTCATCCTGTCTACTGTGTTAGACTGCATGGAATCTCTACTTTCATCATGAATATCATTAAAAAAACGACTTACAGTGAGCTAAAAAGATGCAGTGGGCAGATTTTTTGGAAAAGAACACATATCATGTTCATGGCGTGGGCTACAAAAATGGCTGTGTTGAAAATGTAGGGTCAGAACTGGGCAAAATTGCAAACCTAGGAGAAAACATCGCAGAATTTCAACTTTTCTTCATAACTTTGTCATGTTTTGAGACTGTGACACCAAATTTTTGTATTGTCTTTTTATGACCCCCACCTTATGGCCAACAAATGTGAAATGTTTTAAATGTTGTCCGAAAAGTGATTTTATGTAGTGACTGCAAAAACATGTTTCTGAGGTAATTTAAAAAATTACACCTGCTTTGTTCATGAGGTGGTGTAAAAAAGGCTATGTGGAAAATTTGGGGTCAAAATCTGGGAACATAGCAAAGTTATGAGTAAACGTTGAAGAATTTCAACATTGTTTTACAACTTTGTAGTTTGTTTGATATTTTAACCCCAAATGTTCAAAATTGTCTTGTTATGATCCTACCTTGTGATCAGGACAGGTGCATTTTTAAAACATCCTGTCCGAAACGTGATTTTGCAGAGCAACTGCAAAAACACATTTTGGGGGGATTTGAAAAAGTCCACCTACCTGGTTCATGAGGTGGGGTTAAAAAAAAAAGGCCATGTGGAAAATCTGGAGTAAAAATACAGGCTTCCTCCTTTATCTGCCCACCTTTATCCACCAACCTCACTTTCATTTCATTTCATTTTATTTTTTATTCCTGTAAGCCTGAATAGCAAAATGCCCATTTTCATAGGTGACAAGTGATAACATAAAAACACATAATAACATCCAAAAATAACATATGATACAATCACAGAGAAAATACAAACACACAATATAGCAACAATACAGACTTTCTAATAATCTACTTATTACATATACATTACTGCTGATCACTTAAAGACAGCATGAGTGCCTGTCCTGTTTCCCAGAAATGCTATTTCCCTCTTTAACCGCCACCCTGTATTATCCACCACCCTCTTTTATCTGCCACAGTTTAGGATATGGAGGTTGGTGGATAAAAGAGGGACCACTATATTAAGAAATGGCACAGTTATGTGTAAAAGTTTAACATGTATTAAAGTCATTAACCAAACTTACCTTGTTTTCGGTCAGTCATAGTTTGAGCTTGGAAGCAGCAGAACATCTTGAGAGAGCAGCGCTGGACCAGATTGGTAAGTATAGGGTGGGGGTGCTAAGAGGAGGATTGAAGGGGGATGAGAACAAGTCCATGGACCATTTTCTTTGTTTCAAGCAATAAGGAAAAAAAATGGATAACGAGGGAGAAGACCAACACTGGAGATTGGGCACCCCAGTGTTGGTGTGTGTTGGCTGATGGCACCGGGGGTGGCAACCCCAGTGTCACATATTTTTTTGGGTCAGGGTCACCATCATTGTTCCAGCAGCAGATTGGGCACTGCCACTGGAGTTCATTGGGGGAGTTCTTGTTTTTCCAGTGGCAGATTGGGTTTCACCACTGGAGTTGCTTGTAGGTGGGGTTACAAAAAGGGACACAGGAAGTGATCAAGAGATGGAAGGAATACTTGGCAGAGTGTGAGATGGGTTCTTACAGAAAGGGGCACAGGAAGTGATCAGGAGATGGAGGTATACTTGGCAGAGGATGGGATGTTTCTTATGGAAAGGGGAAGGGGAAGCAATTGAGAGGTGGGAGGGATACATGGCAGAGGGTGGGATGTTGCTTACAGAAAGGGGCCCAGGATGTGATTTGAAGGTGGGAGGGCTACTGGACAGAAGGTGGGATTGTTTCTGGGGAATGGGGGAAGTGGTTAGCGGAGGAGGAGGATGACCAGCAGGCTGATTGTGACACCACTGAGCTGTTTGCTGGGAAACATCATGCAGATGAAAGGATTGAGTCACTCTTTGATAGAAGCAGCTTGCTCCTTTCAACTACAAGAAGTTTCCACCCACCAAGCACAGAA
The DNA here is from genome assembly GCA_016271365.2 of Neoceratodus forsteri. Classification (NCBI taxonomy): domain Eukaryota; kingdom Metazoa; phylum Chordata; order Ceratodontiformes; family Ceratodontidae; genus Neoceratodus; species Neoceratodus forsteri. Next base: position 1,274,849,967 of record CM057453.1, read on the forward strand.
CAGTGTCATGATCAGCCACACTGTTACTGTTGATCCCTCTGCATCCTGAGCTGCACTGCACCCAACAGTGACATGCCTCTGAAACCCTGTTATTGTAAACAAATGTTTGCTGTGCATGTGCAAGAAAACTTAAAAAGAAGAGTGATGAGTAACATGAGAACAAATGAAACATAAACACTGCAACTGAAGGGGGTGGGGTGGCCTGACCAGCAAGCATGACAAACGTGCTTTAAACTCGCTCCCACATGGCAAGACACTGAAATGGCCAACTACAGCTTTTAACTCAAGGAAAATGACCAACCTTTACAGCAATTGTCAGGGGGAGGTTCATGGCTAGCCATAAACTCCCAAAAAGCAAAGTCAGCTCCTGTCCCTGCCAGCTACGAAAACCAGCAAGGACCAAGTTCTAATCAAGAACAACTGCTGTGGCAGGTGAATGAGAAAGAGAGATAGAAATGGAGAAAGCCATGGCAGCGATTCCTACAATGCTCACAAATATACAAAACGAGATAAAAATGGGGTTCAAAAATATCAACACACAAATACTGCACCTGCAGGGGATTGTCCCCGGGCTTACTAAGACTACAGCATCACATACCTCCCAGCTTGATGAGCTGGAGTAGTGGCTGGGGGAGACAGAGAACACCACCATCAAAGTTACTCAAGAAAGGGACATTCTGAGGAAGCAAACAGAGGAACTGCTGGACAGAGTCGACAATCAGAAGAATCGAGCAAGACACTCAAATCTCAGAATCATTGGGCTGCTTGAGGGAACTGAGGCGAAATCTCCAGCAGCAGGCATCCAAAAATGGTTGGTAGAACACCTCAAACTGCATCCAGAGGTGGATAAGTTTGACATAGAGGGCACCAATAGAAATGTCCAAACCAAATCCTGGAAAAAAACAAAACATGTACTTCTTGGTGAAGTACCTCCTTTACCCTGAGAAAGAACAGATACAGAGAGCAGCCAAATTGCAGCGTTCCATCCAATATGAAAAAAACCGGGTCATGATTTTCCATATTCTATTTATGCTCCTGTCCTCAGTGCCCCCTTCAGACCAAACCTCCCAGCCCCGCCATCCTGGAATTACTGGGGCTTACCTTTCTGCCCGGCCCAGGAGCGGAGCCTGCAAAGAGTTGAGCTTCATCCTGCAGCTGGAGGATTGATTTTCTCCCCCATTTTTCTCCCCACTCTTCGTTGTTGGGGCACACATGCCAGACATGCATGAATGGAGGTGCACATACGTCTGCAGAAGTCCCACAGCACCTACCCCTTCTGTGCACCCTACTGAACCACACTTCCCCCAGGCCTCCACCTGGGGTCAGTCATTCGGCAGGAGTGTAACCCCTCCCTTCCCAGAAGAGGAGAGCTGTCCTCCGGATGCTCAATCCTCTCTCTCCCCACCATGATTTGGGTCATGATTTTCCATGATTATACACACAACCTACAACAAAAGTTCCAGCAGTTTGGGGGTCTCAGGGCAAAGCTTCATAGACATGGCTGGGAATTCACCCATCTCTATACCCCTCACACTTGAAGATTACTAGGCCTGGTTGTCCACCATGATTTTCAAAACTCCTGATGAAGCAGAGGAGTTTGTCAACCAGGAAGATGCAGTTGTTGGGGAATGACTCGCAACATGTTCCATGGGACTGGCTACTTGATACATTGTCTTGTTTAGTTGTGTAAGTACTATTTTCATAAAATCACTGCTCCGTGATACCCACTCTGATATGTGCCGGCATCTGCCTGCACTTCCCCAGGTGCTGACAAGTTGTCAACTCCACTTAATGCCAATGCCCTCTATAATTTCCTTACCATATTTTAAAGCTGGTGTACCACTACTTAAATTAAAACCATGTCAGGGGCTAATAGGGTCAGCAAATAGCTTAAAACCTGGAGCAGGAGGTCTGCAAAGATGAGTTCAAATCATTGAACCTGGGCATTAAACATCTAGCAGGATGTCTCATGGTGCACATGGCCTGCTCCCTGTCTAGGCTAGACAAAATGGCGCAACAGCTGGAGAAGATTCTTACAGACTGAGGCAAGCCACAGCTGGGGGAGAGTGACCAAAAGCCTTAGGAATATGGTCTGGTCCAGAGACTAGGTGCATTTTTCCTACATTGAGCACAGACATTTTGGATGCCCAATAACTGTTCTGAATCTGAATACCCTTGGAATGCTGTGGGGGATCCTCTTGACTGCATGGCAGGCTTATTCTTTGCACAAGGCTTGCAGGTACCAGCAAGAGGGTATCCTCCTAGGTGAAGGCTTTGTTGACTGGACTATGCAACGCCGCTATGTGTATACCGAGGTCTGGTTTGTACTGTGTATTCAGTCTGATCAAAACTTTAGTAAAGTGTACCCCTGCTTCAATTCTATCACTAACTTGCTCATACTAGTGAATCCTGCCTAAAGAGGGGGATGATATATAGGGGACAGTGGTGTCATCCATTTTAGAAATGATTTGCAGCAAAATGCCCACTCTCTACATAGAAGCCATGGACAAACCTTTTCTCCGTTGTGTGGGTGGTGCACTTAAAGCCATGGTAACTTTAATCAGATAATTGTATTGTAATATCTTGCATTGCTTAGGGTTGAAGTTCATACTGGTTGATAGCGGAAGATGATCCAAGCTCACACAAGCTCGGCAAGGAGCAGAGGGGAGCATAAACCTGCCATCCACCATGTTTGCTGTGTAATATTGTTCCTGATAAGGCAGTTGATGGGAGAGGGAGGTGGGAAGAAAGGGCAACTTGTTTTTTGAAAAAGTTAAAAACAAAAGGTTCTATGTTTGTTTTTATCTAATGCACTGAGTACCCAACAATTCAGGATGCCAGTACTCAACTTCCACAACCTTATGCTTAAAGCAGGGGGGAAGGACACAAAGAATTAGGTTCAAATATGGTAACATCTTAAGCAAAGGCAATAGCTGAAAAATTGTGTCTTGCATGATGGAATGTTAATGAGGTCAAGAATGTAATCAAAAAGCAAAGGGTGTTGAATAGGGCACACAGGCTAGACACAGACATTCCGCTGCTTCAAGAGACACACATGACCGAGGGAGAGCTCTCAAAGATTACAAAGAGCTGGGAAGGTGGGTGGGTAGGTGCATTCTTTAATGCAAAGGCCAGGGGCATAGTGGTGTGGCTGCACACCCAGTTCCCTGGCTCTATCCCTGCGTCCAAGGTGGACCGAGGAGGGAGATACACTTTAGCCTAAATAGAACTGCACAATGGTAAAAGCTTTGCAGGGGGCTCGATATACAGCTCAAATGTGAATGACAGTGCCTTATTAATACAGTGGCAATTGACACGTCATTCTTCACTGAACTGTGGCACTTGGAGGGAGATTATAATTGTGTGAGTGATCCTGTAATGGACAGGTCTAATCACGCACCGGTGGCACTATCCACCAACTCTTGGGCACTGGGAAATGTTGTCACTACCTATGGGCTTGTTAACATTTGGAGGCACCATAATCCCACTGCTCATGTCTGTCATTTCTATTCTTATTCCCATGCATCTTATGTATGCATTGATAGGTTTCTCATCTCAGCCTTGGCAGTGCAGTATGTGTCTCAGGCCTAATATGAACCGATTCAGATATCTGACCATGGGCTGGTAACTCTGGAGGTTCATGTTGGTGGACAGGCAGCCCCTCCTAGGATCTGGAGACTGGACCCAGTGCTGATAACTAGCTCAGAGTTCAGGCGGGTCATATCCTACACAATCAGACAATTTGGGGAGGATAACAAAGTAGGCAACACGATATACGCTCCCAGGTGGGAAGCCTTAAAAGCCTTCCTGCAGGGTCAGATAATTTCCTACTGTAGCTTTAGGAAGAAAGAGCAAGCGGCCAAACTTCCATCAGCTAGAGCCTAAAATATTACAAATAGAAAGTGACTATATGGAAAGAAAACCCCACATCGGAACTTCACTACCACCTCTTGATGGTTATGTGGCAATTAAACACTACTTCTACAGCTACCCTGGAGAGAAGTGTCTTGCTTATTAGGGCTGGGCAATATTTCCAGGGAGATAAAGGAATCAGGCTCTAGGGATGGCAACTGCACAGAAGAGAAGGAGCTCAAACCACGGCACACATTCGGCAGGAGGGAGAGGGCCTGGACTCTAGCAAGAGCACTATGGAAACATCTTTCAGCAAATTCTGCAAGATGCTTTATATGTCTAAGGTCAACTCATCCGCAGATCAATAGGCATTTTTTTTGAGAAAGCTCCTATCATACCGGTTAGTGAGCAGATAGCAAGCCTCCTGGACAGCTCCTTATGGAGAGAAAGGGTACAGACAGCAGTCAAGGCATTAAAAGGAAGAAGGCCCTGGGCTAGATGGCCTTCCAATTGACTTCCTTAAAACATTTGGGTGGGACCTGGAAGAATCAATATACACCATGAAGGCCGAAGGCCTAATGAGCAGATGTCTGCCCCCCTCCACATGGATGTCCAATATAGCAGTACTAACAAAGCTGAGTAAGGACCCTGTCCTATGTTCATCATATCGATCAGTCTCTTTGCTCACTGCCAGTTTTAAATAATTGCAAAAATAGTGGCCACCAGATTGGAAGTGGTGTGGCTGGACATAATTCATCCTGATCAGGCTGGCTTTGTCAAGGAGAGACAAGAGAAAAACAATGACAGACACTTGTGCTTGGACAGTGGTCAAGGAATCCAGACAAGCACGGGTCAGTGGTCCTTACACTGGATGCTGAAAAGGCCTTCAACTGCATGGAGTGGGGTGGGGGTACATGTTCAAAACTCTAGCAAAGTATAACATTGGGTCACAGTTTCCTAACTGGGTGAAAGCATTGTACCAAGAACCAAAAGCCCAACTTTTAATCAGTGGTGGTCTGAATGCAGAGTTCTCTTTGACAGAATCCTATTAATGTGCCAACTGATTATTGTCGCCATGATGCTGCCGAGGAAATGATGTTGCACGCTTCTTCTGCAACTTTGGTTTTTTGGCATCCTGCAATGTTAAGGTTCCTGCTGTTCCTGCTATTTTCTACTGGGATGCAACCTGGAGTTCATTATATTAATAACTGGGGGTGACCAGGGCGAAGCTCCCCCTGCATTGGGGGTGCAGGGGGCATAGCCCCCCCCCACAATGGATGTCCCTCCTAGTGCCGGACGGTGAATTTTCAGAGTGCTGTGGCTGGTGTCAGCAGATTGTTTGTGCTCTGCTTTACATTGCTGACTTGGATGTCGCTGTGCCATGGTGAACTCTCTTTAACCAGGGGAACGCACCAGGTATGCCCCCTATCCCCCTCATTATACTATATGTATTATCGCTCGAACCAGTGGCCACACATACCAGGGATAACCCTGGAATGAAAGCGATGTTGGGGGGGATGCCAAGGGGAACAGAAAATCTCTTTATTTGCAGGTGATGCACCCCGGTACCTATTTGATGCCACGCAAAGTCTCCCAGAAGTAAAAGCACTATTGGAGGAATAAAGCTGTCTTGCCGGCCACAGAATTAACTGGAGCAAATGTCAGCTGCTCCCTGTTTATTTATTTATTTACAATTCTGAATTAACACCTAGGAGCCAGAGGCTCTTTTACATAGGTTCCATGTCAAAGCTCATAAAGGTACAAAGTGTGTATAAAAAACAACATAGTACAGAAAAGCATAGGTACCAATGCGAGGGTACAACAGCTAACATAAGGCACGAGAAAGGGAAGAGACAGCAGAAGACAGCAACAGCTTAGAAGAGTCCTAGTGTTAGGGAATAGGACCAGATATAGAATAAGTCTGGAAGTAAAGAACTGGAACAAGTAAGAACTGTACAGTAATGTGGTGCAGCTAGCAGGCCTTGTCAAAGAATCATAAGAAAAGTTTGCCGTGGGGAAACAGAACAAACTACAGCTATGTGGTAATGTTATTGGAGTGCAGGTTGTGTCAGTGATTAAATATTTTGGGATTATTATATCTTGCTCAGCAGCAGCCCTATGTAAATTGAATTATAACCCTTGCTAACTAAAACAGGGGTAGTATGGGAAAAATGGAGTCCTTTTCCCTTAACATTAATGGGCACAACCAATGTTATTATACTATGTACTCTCCCCAGTGCTTATATTTGTTCCAGTCATTGCCCATTAAACCACCACAATGCTTCTTTAAATGATTGGCCTCTACAGTAAATTCCTGTGGCAGGAGAAACCTGCTCATATATTTAGGGACATCCTCCAGCAACTCTATAAAGTGGGAGGGATAGCTCTACCAAACTTCAAACTTTACTTCTGAGCAGCGCAGCTGTCCTTTCTCTCAAACCCAACCCACAGTGTCTCCCCAGCTTAGTTAAGTATGGAAGAAAATTACCTGGGGTACCCCGAGCACAAGGAATGCTGTCCTCTGCCCTCCACCAAGACTGTAGGGAGTGGGTGACAAACTTGTTCACGGAAACCATGCTGCTTTTGTGGATGGCTCTTGATAACCATTTGAAGCAAAAAGATGTTATATCCAAAGCAGCCCTGTTGACTGAAGTTCTTTGGGACTCCCCTGAGTACTATGTATTCACACATCAGGTACTCCTGAGATGGCAAAAATTGGGTGTTTGAATGATGGGAGACATATTCAAAGGTGGAGGGCTTATACCCTTTACAGACCTAAGAACAAAAGCCAAAGTGCAGGTTAGGGATTTCTTTACTTATTTACAACTCCGTCAGTGGCTTCAGACCCAGAAGTACAGAACTTACAGTATATGACACCTGTCAGGCTCCACACATACTGTACAGTGCAGACAAAACACCACTATGCCCAAAATGTCAGGTATCTGAAGGGTCTTTCCTTCACATGGCACTTACTTGTGACAAGATCATGTCCTTTTAGAAGGATATACATCACATAATGGAACAGGGGATGGGGTCCCATTTCCTGACACTCATCTGGAGTTGCTACTGCACACAGAAGCAGAGAGACCTAGCAATCCAGCCACAAAGTATTTGTGGGATCTGGCACTAATCAATGCCTAAATGACAGTGACACTGTATTGGGTGAATGCTGACCCCCACCCATAGTGGTGCACTAGATCAAAAATCAGCTATCCTGCTGCAAACTGGAACAAACCCAACTCAGGGCCAATGGCAAGGAGGAACTGTTCCACAAAATCTGGCAGCCACTGATGGCAGCTACTGAAAATGGCTCCTTCCCCACATAACATTGGAGTGGATGGGAAAGCACCCAGAATGAAATCCCCACTGTCATCACAAGGTATAACTTAGAATGTGATATCACCTGAAGAGATGGATAATCTGATAGTAGGGGAGCACTTTACTCCCTGGGGGACCTGACTGCTGTTACTACTGTAAATGAGCCCATTATACACTGTTCCTGAAATTAAACTTGAATAAGAGCCAGATTATGCAGTCATCTTTTTATAGAATATATTAGCCTAAGCACAGGTAAACTCCTAAATGAAAAAAAGGTAGGGTTCTGCCATGTTAGCCCACACAAAAGCAGGAAAGAAACAAAAAGATAATCTTTTTTGGGGTTAAAGTAATACCTTTATTAGGTTAATGAAAAGTTAAAGATACAGGCTTTTGAGGCCTAAAGTACAGCCTCTTCTTCAGGTATGATACACATTACAAAATGGGCTTCAGTTTACCCAACCTCTGATTAGCTGAGCCCCTTGTCAAGGGGAGGCATCTATCAGACAACAGAGCCTGGGTAAAAAAAAGTACCTGCCCAGCCTGCCTCACTACCAGTTTGACATCACTGTGACCATAGAATGTTCTATTTCAAAATGCCACCATTGTTTTTCTGTTGCTTACCGGCAAGTTGGTGGTCGGCCAAGCCCACCCCCCACCCCACCAAGTATGTCTCAGTTTCATTCAGTCCAGCACAATCACTCCCAAGTACAGAAAACTTCAATTACTTATAAAAGCTGCTTACATTTTCCTTGCCAGCCTTTGTGAACAGAACTCCTGCTCGGTCACACACATCCACAATGTCATCGACCTCCACAAACATGGAAGCTACACAAGCTACTGGCAAACAAGCTGTCTCCTAACATTTTTACTTATTGCCACAAATAAAATAAAAAATACCATTACTGCTTAGTTACACATAATAAAAAGTAACTTAGAGCACTGCCATCTCTCATCTTACTTTTTGGTCTCCACTTCCTGGTTTAACATAACAGGGTTGTGTAAGGTCACATGCCTAACAGCCGCATCTTCCAAGCAAAAAAATTAAAAACAAACTAGCAGGAAGGGCAGAGAACTTTAGAAGAACTGTTGCATTAACACAAACATGATGGCAAGAGATTGCTGTAGGGGGCAACAACATAAAGAGTTTCTAAAAGTGCTAGCCTCCTATAGCAGCACCCCATACTGGCAACTCTGCCAGGCAGGGAAGGCAACTATGACAGGCAGGGACTACTTTACTATAAAACTTTTTTTTTTTGTATTTTTAAGATTTATTTTTTTATTTTGCACCTTTTTTTTAACCACTATATAAAACGTTAAGCTGATGCCCATTTTCTAAGCACAATAATACCCTCCATGGTAGGTGGTATGGGCAATACTGAATCTTCCAGAAGCTATAAAGCCCTCCGCCTGTGGCATCAAGCCTCATTACACCCCTGGGTGGTCCAGTATTGCCGAATACCACCCACCCTGTCAGGTATTATTGCTTGCATGGAGGCTGAAGCACCTTATATAGGGGTTTGATTATTTTAAAAGTGCAGGTACAAAACTGCAGAAACTGTGAAGTGCTGATAATATCAAAGTAGTTGGCATAAAGCTGCTATTTACATTCTAGTCATTGTCACAGTAAGAACAGGAAGGTGTCTTTTATAAGCAGAAGTTGATCTTTTAGCCCATATTAGATGAATCGAGCTTTGTGATCCTGGTTACCTCAAACAGGAGATGAGCAGAATATGTTAGGAAACTATTTACATATAGGCTTTTGTTGTGGAGCTGCCCTCCTGTATTGTTGTATGTTTAATGACAAGGAATGCGAGAAAAGGGAAAAAAACTGCAAAGATCTGATTAAACTCTGAAGTGCTATTTAACATCAAAGCAGTAGGAACAAGCATTTGTCAATGCCGAATGTTTGCTTGCTGGCATTGGCAGTGGTAGTGTAGAAGTTATAGAGCTGCTTAATAGGAATGGCAGTGAAGTATTGAACTGAAGCCCACCCCACCACCACCCTGCAGAGAGTGACAGGCATTGGGGTGTGCGTTTGGGTCGTCAGGCATAACGGCCACGCCATTTCACCACACCCCACCCTGCAGACACTGACAAGTGTCACGGTGTGCCTTGGGGTCTTTGGCCCTTATGCACACCCCATTCCATCAGGAAGGATGGTGAGATGGGTGCGGTATAGGAGAATGGGGTGAACTTTGGGGCAGAAGAGTCCAAGGCATACCTCGATGCCTCTCACTGGCTGCAGGGTGTGGAATGGTTGAGCATTACAGGCAAGAATCCCAAGTCACATCCCTGATGCCTGTCATTCTGTACAGGGTTGGGCGTTATGGTTGGAAACCCTAATACCTCAGGCATTCGTTGGTATTTTCACTCCAAATTTTCAACATGGTTTTTTTGTGACCCCACCTCATGAACAGGGGGAATATCAGTTTGTTAGCTGAAAGCTGCTTATGCACAGCGACTATGGCATTTAGCACCACAGGTGCAAAAACATTCCGAACAGGATGTAAAAATGACAGCTGTACTGTTCATGGGGAGGTGTAAAAAATGGCAATGTTGCAAATCTGCAGTAAAAATATTAAAAAAACTGGTGAAGTCACGAGCGTGCACAGAAACTGTGCAACGCACACCAGTAATGTAATTAGTTTGGGGAATTTTTACAGCAGATTGTCAACACAGGCATTTTGGGACCTCCGATCATGAACAGTGTCATTGTGATTTTCTTAATCTGTCCCGAACAATGATTTCCCACAGCGACCATGCATCTCTGCACTGAAAGTGTGAAAAAACATTTTCAACATAACCATTTTAAGACCTCTGCTCATGAACAGTGTCACTGTGATTTTCTTAATGTGTCCCATACATTGATTTTGCACACCGACTGCACCATTGTGTGCTACATGGGCGGAAACATGTTTTGGGCAAGATGTGACAAATGACAGCTGTACTGCTCATAAGGAAGTGTAATAAAATGGCAATGTTGGAAAATCTGGGATTGAAAATAGAATTCAAGAACTTACGAAGGCATGTAGGAACTGCTTAAATTCAACGCTATAAACAGTTATTTTTAGAATTTTTTCACAAAATTTTCAACATAGCCATTTTAAGATCTCTGCTCATGAACAGTGTCACTGTGATTTTCTTAATTTGTCCCGTACATTGATTTCGCATACCGACTGTGCCATTGTGCGCTACATGGGTGGAAACACATTTTGGGTGAGATGTGAAAAATGACAGCTATACTACTCATAAGCAGGTGTGGTAAAATGGCAATGTTGAAAATCTGGAGTGAAAATATTGAAAATTCGTGAACTTACGAGCCTGCATGGGAACTGCATAGCATAGCGGCTCGTAAAACAGTAATTTTGAATTTTCCCGCAAATTTTTCAAAATTGGCTTCTTGAGGCCCACCTTATGAACACTGCAGTGTCATTTTGTTAATCAGTCCCGAAAGGTGATTTCGCACAGTGACTGCGAAATCACCCTTCGACCAACTTTACCATGACAGTGACATCATTCATGAGAAGGGGTCCCAAAAACCCCATGTTGAAAATTTGGTGCAAAAATTCCAAAAAATGCCTGAGATATGCAGCAAAGTTGAAAAAACCCCATATATCCCATTATACTGCTTACCGGCATTTCCTCAGTTCGCAGTCGGCTTTGAAGAGTGCAGACGTGTTCCCGGTCCACCGAAGATCATCGCGCCGAGGTCCAAAGGTAAGTATGGGGTGAGGGGGAGGTGTGGGGAGGCAGAGTGCGCATTGGGTGGGTGTGGGTTGTGGGGGGCAGGGAGAAGCGCGAGGGACAGTTTTTATTTCCAGGTTTTTTAAATGGCCAGCGGGGCGTTTGCCACGCTGGGGTGGGCTCCCAGCGTGGCACAAGAGGGTTTCAGCTGGTTGAGAGGCGTGGAGCGATGGGGATTGGGCACCCCCGTCAGCCATAGCATCAGTTGCCATGCTGGGGTGGGCTCCCAGCGTGGCACCCTGTACTCTGGGGGGGAGGACAGTGGAGCCGATGGGGGATTGGGCACCCCCGTCGGCTATACGATGAGTTGCCACGCTGGGGTGGGCACCCAGCGTGGCATGTGGAAGGCTTTGGGGGAGCGCAGCACAGCCGACGGGGGAGTTAGGCACCCCGGCTGTACAGTGTGTGCGTGGGGGGCAGCACGCGGTATGCATATGTGTGTGTGTGTGTGTGTGTGTATGTGGGGAGGCGGCGCGCGAGCAGGTGATATCTTATCGCTGCTCACTGAAGCTTAGCTCCCCCTTTCAACTGTACCCCACTGCATTTTGGAGCTGTCATAGACAGCTCCAGCAGGCATTGGAGAACTGCGGCCGCGTCTGCCAACACACTGACTGAATTGGAAGAAGGAGTGACACACCTCCGAAAACTCGGATGATGGCACTATGTTTCTTGCACATGCGTGCAAGCAAACATAAAAATGTCACTATTTACATTCTAGCCATTGTCGCAGTATATACACAGGAAGTTGTTAAAAAAGGAAATACCTGCAAACAAAAAGCTACAGAGATTTTAAAACATTTATTTATTTATCTGAATTTTGATGACTGTGCAGGCCCACAGAGACAGGACAGACCCTTTCTCAGGGGCAGCCCATAATTAGTTACATACATTAAGTGAGAAGCAAATACACAACCTTTACAGCGTAGAAAAATAAATATTAAAGGAGTCCTCATACATACAAGGCACAGCAAATTAGTTTCAACCAGGAGCATCAAGACATATACATACATAAACAGGTCTCAGAATAAAACAGGCAACATTGGAGATGACCAGGATCCATCCGGAGAATGGTGAACACCCAGGCCGAGCCCAGAGAGATCATTCAGGCGAGGATGGCACTGGTCATCAATTGCACTTGCAGGGAGTCACACCACAGGAGAAGGCTTTGAGCCTCGTTTTAAATTGTGCAAGAGCGAGGCAGCTAAGGTTCTCATATGGGAGTGAGTTCCAAAGAGAGGGGGCAATGAATAAAAAGGATCTCCTACCAGATGATATTCATACCCTGGAAATTTCTACAGCAGACTAGCAGTGGATCTCAGGTGTCTTGTATGCTGCTTAAGCCTGATTATTCTATTAAGGCTTTGGGTAGAAGTAAGTTTCAGCAGCTGGAAGGTAAGGCAGTATGTTGTGTAGAGGAGTCTTGAATCAAAGGTGGGCCAGCGAAGTGCAGCGAACACCTCACTGTGGTGGACTCTGGAGTGGGCACAAGCTGCAAAATGTCCAATTCTGTTATATATTGTTTCTAACCTGCACAGTAGGGTTAAAATCGATGTCAGTGGCTCAGCAGTTTGCACACTCGCCTCTGACGCCAGAAGATCAGAAGGTTGTGGGTTCTATCCTCACACCAGGTACTTGGATTAAATCCCAGTACTGACACAGTAGTGCAGCATGAGGGGGTGCTGCATTCCTGAGGTGCCATCTTTCAGATGAGATGTTAAACTGAGGTGCCATCTGCTGTTCTGGTGGATGTTAAAGTTTCTGTGGCACTTCTCAAAAAAAAGTAGGGGAATTTTTTATTTAAACTTCAAAGTAAATAATAAAGCAAACATGTTCCTTCACATCACATAACATACAGAAAGAATGGGAACAAAAAGGAATAGGAACAAAATGCAATAACAGCAAACCAAAACAGTATTTAATTTATACTAACAGTTGTAAGGAAGTAACCCTTCCTACCAAAAATTCATAAGACCGTGCCTTATTATTCTAAACCAGAATGTATAACCTTGTAAAGACTTCTATGCAAGCCAACAGCTCCCTTTACCCCCACCTCCCTCTACAAAAAACGTAGGGGAATTTTTATTTAAGACTTCAAAACTCACTCACATAGTAAAGCATGTTAACATCACTGTATCAAGAAAGTAATGAGATAAAAAAATTTTAGTAAAGCAAATAAGAATTAAGTCATACCCCCTTTCCTATTCATTCTTCTAAGAAATTCATAATACTATACATTTTTTCATAGTGAAAGGATACAAAAATTCTTCCACTAGCTTAAAATAAGTATTGAGACATACTCATCCTAGCCTCCCACCCCAACTACTTAAGAAATAGGGGAGTTTATTCATTTGAACTTCAATGACACTTTGGCCCAGATATTCAGAAATGCGGCAAAGTTTGTCGCAAGTCCAGCACAGCACAAATCTGATGCGCCATGGTACAACTGGAGCCATATTCAGAGGTTGCGCAGGCCGAACAGCTCCAACGCCATGGAGGTGCATCATGGTGCAGAGATGCTCCAGCACAACTGTGGCAGCACAGCAACGTGGGGGGGGCAGGGCACAGAGAACAGACCCAGGGACAAAGCCATGGAAGCACAGTGACAGCAGCCACAGGAGGCCTCTACCAGCATGGTACAGCAGGGCGCACACACAGGCACCCAAACACTGGACCCCAGAACACAACAGTGGCATGGATAGCAGGTGACAGGAGGTGCCAATGGCCAATGGAGAGCCACCAAAGGAGCCCCCCAGTCCCCCAGGCAGGCTGCTGGCCATGCCCCCACATCACGAGACCATAGCAGGCCACACCCAGGACCATGCAGCCAAGCACACACACACATGCCACACAGGCACTCAGGGAGCCCACGCAGTGGGCACTGAATGGGCCAGGATGCAGGCAGTGTGGCAGACCACATGGGACAGGCCGCACAATGTCAAGTAGAAGACCCCAACACAGTGTGCAGACAGTACTCGAACAGTGACCATGGCCATGTACCACCACCATGCACACACCCGCCACACACCCCTGACTGCTGCCCCATGGGCACCCCCAATGCACAGCCACTAACCCAGGGGATGGACACCACCACAGTGGGACACACCACAGCACACTGCAGGGAACCATGGAAGCAAAACGTGTGCCCCCTCTCATGCACACTACATGGACAGACACTGGGCCATAGCAGCGTGGCTGCACACTCCACCTGAAAAGCAGACACAGATACAAGCAGGTAAGTCAAAAAATATTTATATGAAATAACTATTTACAAATATAACAGGGGCTGGGAAAGGGTAGGTACAGTGAGGGAAGGGGACAGGGAACAGGGACTGTACAACGGGAGAGGGGACTGTAGGGAAGGTGCAACAGGGGAAACAGGGGAAAGTAACAGCAACATTAGCGATGGCCCCATCCAGCCACCCCAGCAAGAAGTCACTCCCTCCTCTCTTCTACCACCATTCGCAGTATGGCAACAACAACCTCCAATATGCTGGACACCACCAGCAATGTCTGCCGCATGAGCCAGCTTAGCATTCTTCATGGCACTCTCCGTGCAGGATGCCGGACACCGGACACCTATAGCAAGGGACAGGATAGGTGATCAGTGCAATAGCCCAAGGCACCATGCCCACCCACAGTGTGCAATGGGCAGTGGGACCACACACCCCTGGAGGGCCCGGAACGGACACCCGCAGGGGGCTGGGCCAATGCCAGCCAGCAACACGGTGCACCACGACGTTGCAAAGAGGTGGTCCCCGCCGCACAATGGCCATGTGACTGCACAGTGACAGTCACATGGTACACTGCACCAGCAGCACCGCAGCAACAATGGTGGCAGCTGGGCACATGCTCACCCCACCAACAGCTGGCACACATGTCTAATGAACGCGCCACAGTGGCATGCACCATGCACAGTGCGACACACACAGCTGCCACAGCACAAGACACAGGCAGCCATGGCCACACCCACTCCCCACCGCCACCCCTCATGTACAGTGAGAAGGACCATGACAGTGCTGACTGCCTCTTATGGTGCTGTTTGTGCAGGTCCCCCCCCATCAGGGTGCACCACCCAGTCATGCGCCGCTGCAGCCCTGGACTGCCTGCAGTCCTCCAGCCCTGGGAATGGAAAGAAGACAGGTGCACATCAGTACCTGACCACAGCAGTTGCCCCCCCCAGCCCTCTGTGCACAGGGCATGCCCCTGCCCAACACATCCCGCATGCCAGCACAGCTGCATCGCAACACTAGGGGCAGCTGGCAATGCCACTCAGTGATGCGCACAACGACAGTGTACCCGACTGCAGGGCATGTCATGCAGCAAAGCCAACACCACAGTACAGCACCAGGGCAGACATGCAACATGGGATGACTTACCTGGCTGTGGCACTGCACCACACCTGACGCATGCCTGAAGCCTCCGAAGCCAGTCAGGGTCCCTGTGCATCAGGTCACCGTACCGGTGCCTACACTGCTCAGCAGTTCTGGGAACCACCGTCCTCCCCTCCAGGCTGACAGATATGCCCTGCCGCACACTGCCCCTGGCCTGCTGCAAGGGCACTTGGCCAAACAGCTGTGGGCTGTAGGGCTCCACACAGGTGACCAGGTTGACCACCTCCACGATGGTCCAATTAAATTAACAGTGTCCCTGACCCTGCGCAATGGATCTCACTCAGTTTGGAGGTGAAATGGTGGGTACAGGCACACATGGCCACCACAGGTACCGGATGCACGATGCACGGGAGAATGTACAGTGCCTGGCCATTGCACAGTGCTGGACATGTGCAGTAGACATGGCCTGGTGGGGTCACATGGTCATGGAGGAGACCCAAGGGTCAGAGGTAAGCGGCTAGCGCAACATGCTCATGTGCGCCATAGGGAACATGCCATGATGCACGACCATGTACATGTCTGGCCATGCGCAGCTTGTGTAGTGCTAATACATCATGCTGGTCACATGTCTTGTGCAATTGACACCATGACAGTGCAGTGCGCATGTGCACTGCAGGCCTGCGCACCATGCATGCATGGGCATTGCGCCGGCACTTGCTCTGGCGCAATACCATTGTGCACGGCGCAATTTCTCGATATTCAGATGCCGCATGCAAATTAGCTCATCAGCCAATGCGTGGCACAGTGGAGAGCATTAGCATATCATTACCGTTGAGCACAACCTCATTTGCATGCGATGCGCCTCATAAGCGTCACGGAACAGCACAGGCCATGTACCAGTATTGCAACAGTGACAGGTAAGTGGTGAATGCCACAGCAGCACACTGGGAGCAGACAGCACTGCAAGGTGGGATAGACCAGGGAGATGCTGCCACTGACACACTGATGTCCATGTTCACAGGAGGTAACATGTCTGCACGGGAGGAGAGCTAGGAGCGGGGGCCTGCACAGAAGTGCAGGTCCAGCTTCACGAAGAGAGAGACGGATGCCTTGTTCAAGGCCTACCTCAACAGGGAGGCCCTGTTGAGCGGTGCCACAGGCACACCACAGGACAGGGCCATTGGATGGGAGGAGGTGGCAACATATGTCAACCAGCACGGCAGCCACCAGAGGTCAGCGCAGGAGTGCCACAAGAAGGTGGGGACCAACAGGCAATGCATAAGGGAGAAGGTGGCAGCCATCAGAGCATCCCATAATGCCACCAGAGGAGGGGAGGCCAGAGGATGCACCCACACTGATGCCAGTGGAGGAGTTGGTGGCAGCCACCATCTGCTGCACCTTGGTGGAGGGTGTGCCTGGAGGAGGCTTCCAGATGGGTGGTAGCCCATTACTGCATGGTATGTATGTCAGCCACACACAGCTGGTGGCCTGGAGGGTGTGTACATGGGCGTGCTGTCATGCATGCGACCATCCTGCATGGCATGTGCACATGTGCGCACCCATGCACACGCCATGCTGCAGGACACATGTGGCAGCAGTGTACAGGGGCACATGTGGGCACTGCATCACTGACATGCCATCCTTCTCTAGCAGCACCAGCAAGCCTCCATGCAGAGGATGGGGTGCTGGCACCCGTGGATGCCAGCACAGCCCCAGAGGATGAACCATCAACATCCACTGGCATCCGGAGGCCCGACAGGCCACAGATCAGCACCATGGTGCCTGTGTGTGTCCTTGGCCTAGGGTCGGATGAGGCCCTGGATGTGATCCTGCAGGATGCCAGCCTTGGTGTCCTGTGTGCAGAGACACAGATCGGGGCGGGGTCCGACTCTGGTGATGAGGTGTACACCTTCTGAACAGCATGGGTGACATTGTAGGCATGTCACCCCTGTTGGCAGCACAGCCAGATACTGCGCACAGCACAATGCCAGCACAGCTGCCTGCCACCACTGCAGGTGCAGCAGTGTGCATTGACATGGATGTGCCCTGTGATGGTGGTGGTGCAACCATGCAGGTGCAGGGCAGCGTACAGCATCCGGACAGGCAATGGCAGCAGGCTGCGGGTGCCACCAGGCAGCCGGACACAGGGTCCGCCACCAGTGTGCTTGACATATCATTCCCCCTGCAGACCCCACTGTGCAGCATCCACCAGAAAGGGGGGCTGCTCAGCATGGCAGGTCACCCCCAGATGATCGGCATTCTGCCTGGGAGCCCCAGGATGCAGACCGTCTGGCTGAGCACACTCAGCTACTGCAGGTGTCCATTCAGCAACAGGCGCTGCTCACCACTGGGGTGCCTGCGGAGGTGCACCAGTTAGCCAAGCAGCAGGACAGGGGCACTGTGCAGATCCTGGAGGGGATGCAACTCATACAGGAGGCCATGACTGCATCCTTGGATCACATTGCCAGTGCAATTGCAGGTGGCTTTGCATTGCTGGCTACCACAGGGCATGGCCATGCACAGGAGACCCCCCACAGTGTGCTGTCCACCCCACAGACCCAGCATCAGGCGACCCCATCACAGTCGACACCGGGCTCGGATGTAGGCATCCTAGGCATGCCCAGGGCTGGCCTGCTTGAGTGCCTGCACACCTCCGTGAGGACATGGTTGTGGTCCCACACTTCCACACCTCGGGGACTGTTGGGCATCCCCCCCACCGGCTGATGTGCAGCCTGTGGCTGCCGATCAGCCCTGGTGCAGCTGCATCCATGGCCATGGTGGCTACTATACCATGCGGCTGCCCTGACCGCAGTCTGCAGCTGATGCCCTGTGCGCACCTGGATGGTGTGTGTGCGCCATACCAATGGTGGCATTCCTGTGTGTTGTGCCGCATGCTGCCTGTGTGTGTGCATGCCCGGCCATTGGACGGTGTGGTGTAAGCATGATGAGGGCAGTCTAGAAACATAGAAACATAGAATTTAATGGCAGATAAGGACCGTTTGGCCCATCTAGTCTGCCCATTTTCCTACCTAACAAATAAGCTGCAGATCCTAGTTAACCAACAGCTTACTTCCTCCTACCCCCCACTAGGACTGCCTTATGTCTGTCCCATGCATTCTTGAATTCTCCCACTGTTCTTGACTCCACGACCTCCTCAAAGAGGCTGTTCCATGCATCCACAACCGTCTCTGTGAAAAAATACTTCCTCACATTACCTCTGAGCCGTCCCTCCTCTATCTTCAAATTGTGCCCCCTTGTTCTTGCACATCTCTTTTTCTGAAAGATGCCACCCTCTTGGACTTTGTTTATTCCCTTGAGGTACTTGAAAGTTTCTATCATGTCCCCTCTCCCTCCTTTCTTCTAGGGTATATATGTTAAGCTCCTTTAGTCTTTCTTCATAAGTCTTCTTGTGCAGACCCTGTACCATTTTGGTTGCCCTCCTCTGGACAGCCTCCACTCTGCCTATGTCTTTGCGGAGATGGGGTCTCCAGAACTGCACACAGTACTCCAGATGGGGTCTCACCAACTTTCTGTACAGAGGGATAACAACTTCCTGTTTTCTACTATTGATGCCTCTCCCTATGCATCCCAATATCCCCCAGCCTTCCTTACTGCCTTCTCACATTGCTTGCCCACCTTTAGGTCATCTGATATAATTACCCCCGGTCCCTTTCCATTTTTACTGTTGTCAGTTCTCACCCCCCACTGTGTACTCTTCCCTGGGTTTTGTTTCCATGTGCATTACCTTGCACTTCTTTGCATTGAATCTGAGCTGCCATCCATTTGACCATTCCTCCAACCTTGCCAAGTCCCTTCTCATCCTTTCCACTCCATCTGGTGTATCAACCCTGTTGCAGATCTTTGTGTCGTCTGCAAAGAGACATACTTTTCCTTCCAGTTCCTCTGCAATGTCACTTATAAAGACATTAAAAAGGACTGGTCCTAGACCGAACCCTGCGGTACCCCACTAGTAACCCTTCTTTCTTCACTGTGGACTCCATTTACTACTACCCTTTGCGTCCTGCTGTCTAGCCAATTTTTTATCCAGGCTACCACCTTGGGACTCACTTAAAAGCTGGCTAACTTGTGTATTAATCTTTTGTGTTGGACTGTATCAAATGCCTTGCTAAAATCTAGGTAAGCCATGTCCACAGCCCCTCCTTGGTCTACTACTTTGGTCACCCAGTCAAAGAAATCTATTAGATTCGTCTGACACGACCTTCCCATCGTGAGTCCATGCTGCCTTGGGTCCTGTTCCCCACTGGCCTCTAGGTACTCAACAATTCTTTCCTTCAGAAGTGATTCCATCATTTTTCCTACCTCTGAGGTCAAACTAACTGGTCTGTAGTTTCCTGCCTCTGTCCTGCTCCCACTATTGTGAAGAGGAATCACACATGCCCTCCTCCAGTTCTCAGGTACCACCCCATCCTCCCATGATTTGTTAAAGAGAGTAGTCAGCAGTGTCATTAGTTCTACCCTTAGTTCTCTTAGAATTCTTGGGTGAATCCTATCAGGCCCCAATGCTTTGTCCACCTTCAATTTTATTAGTTCTTTCAGAACCCTTTCTTCTGTAAATGGACTGGTATCGACCCCCGTCTTCAGAGTGTTTCTCTTGTTTGGTTTAGGTACCTCCCCCTTCTCTTCCTTTGTGAATACTGATCAAAAATATTCGTTCAGTATCCCTGCTTTTTCACTGTCACCCTCTACCCACATTCCCTTCCCTTTATTAAGCCTCAGTATCCCTCCTTTGATCTTTCTTCACTCCCTAATGTACTTATAAAAGGTCGTATCCCCCTTCGTAACAGAGTTGGCTATCCTTTCCTCAGTTTGGGCCTTTGCTATTCTAACTGCCTTCCCAGCCTCTTTCTGCTTTAACTGATAAAGTTCTCTGTCCTGCTCCTTCTGTGTTTCCTTATATATCCTGAATGCTATCCTTTTCTCCTTAACCTTCCCTGCCACCTCTTTTGAGAACCATAGTGTTTTTTCCTTCGTTGTGTTTTGTTGATTTGCTTTACACAAATGCTCGTTGCCTCTGTGATGGCTGTTTTGATTACTCTTCATTTTTCCTCCACACCTCCTTCTTGCCTGTTTGCTAGTGCTTTTCTGAGGCACTCTCTCATTTTCCCAAAGTCAGCCCTCCTAAAGTCCAATACTCTTGCTTTTGTATGGCTTGATTGTATGGCACCAGTCTAGCACCAGTTGCACCTGTGCACCTGTGCCATGCGTCTGATCCATGCCACATTCCAACACCTGGGGGTGTGTGTGCGTATGTTGCAGTGTATGGCTGTGTGCCACTGACCCCCCTACCCCTGCATCATGCCTCTGCATGTGCATGCCCCTCGCCATGCACATCCCTGCATGTATGCTGTACTTGTCTGTGTGGCCCTTGCATGTGTACCACACCACCTACCTGTGTTCGCCAAAGTGTTCCTGTGTGACAGTGTCGTGGTGGGGTCATACCTGCTGCTGGAGTAGGGGGTCCCTCTGCCCAGGGGGTTGCTGTCCACCACCCTTCCGCCCATTGTCTCCATCATCCCCACTACTGTTGCCTGCATCAGCCTCGACAGCTATCCCATAATCAATGGCCATGTTGTGCAGTATGTAACATGCCAGGAATAGGCCACAGGCTTTCAAGGGGCTGTACTGTAGGGCACTGCCTGACCTATCTAGGCAATGGAATCATGCCTTCAGCGGGCCAAAGTCTCACTCGATGATGCTGTATGTGCTGGTGTGTGCCTCATTGTACCATTCCTCTGCTGGGGACCATAGTCGCCGGTAGGGGGTGAGCAGCCAGGGCCTCAGCGGGTATGCACTGTCACCTGTCTGAAGAATGACATGGTTAGCCCTATGCTATTCTGTGCTGCACCCTTTGCCTGTCCCTGGTGCCCACACCACCATGCACACCCTGCCCACCCCCATCCCCAGGTCTGCTCTGCCCATTACACCTTGCCTGTGCCATACTCACCCACTAGGTAGCCCATGAGGATGTTCCCATGTTCAAAGCTGTGGAACAGCACAGAGCTGTGCCAGATGAATGCGTCATGTGCACTTCCAGGGTGTGTGGCACAGACATTGATGATGCGCCCCATGGCATTGCACACCACTTGGCAGTTGATGCTCAGGCTCCCCTTCCTATTGATATATGCCATTCCCTCAGGGCCAGGTGGCATACGGATGCCCACATGAGTGCAGTCAATGGCCCCAATTATGCCAGACATGTGTGCCACCCTGTGGAAGTCCTGCATGATTACTTTTCGCTCTGCCTGTGTGCTGGGGAAATGGATTAATTCTGAAGCATGTGGCAGAAGAGCATTGAGGAACTGTGTGAGGAGGCGGGACGTGGCCAACTGAGTGATGCCCATGGTGTCCTCTGTTGGTCATTGGAAGGTGCCCGTGATGAGCAGGTACATGACAGCAGTCACTTTGGTCTCCACGGACATGGCATGGCTCTGCCTGGTGGGTGCCTGCTTCTCCTCACTGTACAGCTTGCAGAGCTGCCCCAGAATGGTGCTGTTTAGGTGGTACCAGCCCACAATTTCGGTGTCACTATAGTTCTCAAAAGTGATGCAGGCACCGTACCACCTGTGTCGGGCATACCGCCGATGGGTCCTTCATCAGCCATGTAGCTGTTCCTCCTGCCTCCTCACACCCCTCATTACCACTTCCATCAGGAAGGGCGCACTCTCCATCTCTCCTGCAGTTCAGTGTCCCCGGGGGGGGGGTTCGCTGCTGTCTGTATGCCACACTGGTACACTGTTTTTGTGTCTGTGTGTGTGTGTGTGTTCTCTCTCTCTCTCTCTCTCTCTCTCTCTCCCCCTCTTCCACGCCACCTCTCTGTCTCTCTCCCTCTGTGTCTGTTCTTGTGTCTGTCTGTCTGTCTCTCTCACTATCTATCACTCTCTCTCACACTTTTGGCACAACTACTGTCTGTGTGTTTGCACCCTGTTTTTATAGGAACAAGTCTGGTCGGTGCATCTTCGAGTTGCTCCACACTTGCAACATGGCTTCATGGTTGAATATACCATTGCACCGCATATTTATGGGAATGCCCCCTGCACTTGCACTGCATATATTATAGTTGCACATTGGCGCAATGGGTTTTGCACTGCTCCATGGCTCCCGCTGAATATCGTTCCTCGTCACATCTCTGTATTTGAGCTGGTGCAACTCAGCGCAGCTGCTCTGAATATCTGGGTCTTTATGTGTAATTATGTACTATGCCTAGAAAAAAAAAATTCCAAACTTATTCAATTAATCATTCTGCAATTTACTCCGTATTCCCCCAGTCTGATATTATACAGTCCAAACTAGATTCATGATTCAAGCTCATTAACTTCAAAACACATGTAGTTTACAACAAAGTTACTACTATGCAGTATGTCTCCTAGCTCATCCTGTATCCAACCATATTGTACCTCTCCATAATTTCTCATACATGTCTGTATCATAGTACCTTTTATCTTTCTCTTTTAAGGCCACTATTTCTGCTTCCATTGTATGAAATAATTGTTCTGCAGTCGTATCCTTTTGTTGTAAGGAAAATATACATCCGGCTTGTCAGACATAAAATTTAATACATGCTAAAGTGACATGCATTGTTCTTGGATCAAACTCCTTCCAGCTCTTTGGATGAATCCCCAGAAAATAGGATATTGGGGGTTATAGAAAGCAAGGGTGACTTTTGCCACTTGGAATGTAGTAGCGCCCAGAACAGGCATATATAAGGACAATTAAAGAATACATGTTCCAAGGTTTCTGGAACCCCCTCACATGTGTCTGACCTGAGACAAACCCTCTCTTTCTGCTCCTTATGTTTTAAGTTATCTTTAACATTGTTTTCTGTGTGCACATAACCATTGCACATCATACATTTTTACCAGGTGTCCTTTTGTTTGCTATCATGCTGTTAGTTAGTTTTACCTCCTAAGGGGTCCTCAAGTAGTATCTTGGGGTATCTTAATACCTCCCTGTTATTATATTCCCACAAAACACCTTTCTGGTGTACTTATATAAGGTTTGTTTAGTAACATTCCATGCCTTTCTTTATTTTACTGAAACATTGCTGAAGATAAATTGGAAAATCCCCCCAAGGGTTTTTGTTTTGGAATTGGGGCCGATAACTCTTCATTTATAAGATAAGAGATTCTATCTAGCACCCATGGGGCCCATGTATTGGTGGATGGCTTAAAAGTGGCTTTATATTTGCATAAATAAAAATACATGGACTGGAGGAATGGTAAACTCCCACGCAGGCTTTAGAGCTGGATTTTTGATGATGGATAATATATTTGTACTTAGGCATATAATAGAAAAATATTCCTTATTAAGGAAACAAAATGTATATGCAATGTTTATTGACTATACATCACCATATGATTATATTGCTAGAGGGAACTTATGGAAAATATTAATTGAAAGAGACATAGATTGTGCTTTGGTTACAGTTCTATCAGACTTATATTCAGGAACCTGGGCCAAAATGAGGCTGGGTCAAAAAGGGCATCTATCTTCCTCATTTGATATTAATCGTGGGGTAAGACAGGGATGTGTATTGGTCCCAGTCTTGTTTTCACTATATATTGATAAATTGTTAAAAGACATAGAGGAATTAAATTCTGATGCACCAAAATTTAAAACAAAAGCTGCCCAATTCTGGTCTATGTAGATGACATCTTTTTGATTTAGCTTACAAAAAAGGGCCTGCTAAATCAATTGGATTATATTTTACAAAAAGTTATAGAACTGAAACTAAAAATCAATCTAAATAAGTCTAAAATAGTAATTTTTAGGAAAAATAAAATATGAAGGGAACTTGGCTATTGGAAAATAACAAAGTAGAAGTGATTGATAGATATCTCTATTTAGGGGTTCTATTTATGGGAAATGGGCTATGGACTGCTCATAGAGAGTATGTGATGGATAAATTAAAACAAACAATAGAAGCTCTTGCAAGGTTTAATGTTAAACATGGTGGGTGTACATGTAAACCCTTGGTGCAAACCATCAGAGCTAAATTTGAAGCTAAGCTCCTTTATGGTGCAGATGTCAGGGAGGTTATAATAAGTAAATAGGCTTGTTTCTCCTTTGTATAAGCTATCAAGAAATATTTTAAGAGTGGGACATTCCTGTCCAGCAGCATACATAAGAAGTGAACTAGGATTGGTAGATATAAAGGCTTGCATTGGAAGTCGAAAAATACATTTTTGGATTAGGCTCACTAAAAAGAAAAAAGTGCCTTAACATCGGTATGTCTGAAGAAAAAAGAAGAATGGTTTAACTTAGGATATAGACATGGATTTTGGTATACAATAATACATGCACTATGGGGCAAACATAAATTCATGACTCTGAAAAGGGCAGTGGATCAAAGAATTGTATTAACTGAAAAGTACAAAACACATGTTACTAAAAGGATAAATAACTATTGGAAGGTGCAAGATTTACAAATTATAACAGGAACTTGCTACTCCAAATGGTTTGCACAAAATAATTACTGTTTGGGGTTTAAACCCTATTTAGAAATTTTGACTGAACACAAACTTAGAACACTGTTCTCTAATTACAAATTTGAACAATTCACAAGTAACGTTTTGTTCTATAGGTACAGGAAGGAAGGTATATTATCTGGAGCTTGTGATTGTTCTCATGGGGGACATGTTCTATGGTATTGTACATGGTACACAGAATCAAGAGCATATTGGTTGCCACCTTTTTTAAGTGAGAGATATAAAACTGATATATTGTGATTAATTAATATCCTTCTTCATACGGAAAATGAAGAGACTGTTGTTAGAGTAGCCAAGTATTTTCAGGTTATTAGTAAACTGGAAAAGAGATTTATGGTAGAGTCACATTTACTTCAGAAAATGGATGGATCCTTGTTCATGGTATATGTAGTGAGATTACGGGGTTTTAGTGTAAAAATGAATTATTTATGCTGTGAATAGGATGTGAATAATGTGATTGTGCTTGACTGTGTTGTGTATGTAATGTAAACAATCTGCCTGTTTATATTAATTTTAACTGTGTGTGTGTGTGTGTAAAAGGCTTTTTAGCTGTACAATAAACACTTGATTGAATAAAAATACTAAAAAAAGAACACTAAAGGATTAATAATATTTAACCCCCCTTCTGTAATTGCTAAATCGGTTACCCCTCTTTTCATAGGATTTAACCTACTGCCGCAAACGCACCTAAAAAACAATTGAAAATAGAGGTCAGAAATACTACAGCAAGATAAAGAAACATAGGAACTAAAAAGTCTTTACCATATACACATGCTTCTTTTTGGACATGTTCCATTTATTCCATGTACTTACTTTCTGTTGTGCTCCTTGTAAAGTAAGTTCCCAGTTACAGAACCCCATGTCTTCATATCCAAAATAAATCCCTAAAATTTTACATGCCTCTCTTTTAATCTGAATCCCCATTACCTCCTCCTCCTGGTCTTGTCCTGTGTTACCGATTGGGAGACATTTGCTTTTTGTAAAATTTATCTCTGACCCTGTACTGGCTCAAAATTTCCCTAAGACCTCTTCTGCTCTCTTGCATGAAGATAAATCCATTAATATTAAGCGTATATCATTTGCGTAGGCTTTGGTTTTAATTTCCTGATCGTCACTTGAAAAGGATAAACTTGTAATATTCTGTTGATTATTGAGGTAGTGTAGTAGGGGATCTAATGTTATTATGTAAAGCAGGGGGCTAAGTGGGTACACCTGCCTAACACCTCCTTTCACCTCGCATTGTTTCTCTATCCATCCATTTATATAGGGTCTTACGCTCGCGTTTTTATAAACTGATTTTACCCACCCAATAAACTGTACGGGAAGCCATATTTTTCCATACATTTCCATAAATACACATGAGAAATTTTATCAAACTCCTTATTTTAATATAAACTGAGAAGAAACCCCATTAATTCATTCAAATTACCTCTATCCATTATTTCCCTTATACAAATTAAGCTGTCAGATATACATCTATTTGGAATCCCACAGAATTGGGAGGGGTGGATAACATCTAATATATTTGATAATCTTTTGGTCAATAATTTCATTAGAATTTATTTTACAGCCAGAGTTTAGGAGAGTAATTGGCCTCCAGTTAGAGAGAAATTTTTTATCCCCGACATATAATAGTATCAGTAAACCCTGATATATGCTATCAAGGAAATTACCAGAATTTCGGAAGTAATTAAACATTTGAACCATTTCATCAGCTAAAGTTGCAAATACTGTCTCATATTTCATTAGGTAACCCATCCTGTCCTGGGGCAACCCCTGTTTTTAGTGATTTAATTATGCCTTCTAATTCCTGTTTTGGGACCTCCTGGATTAATGTCTCCTCTATGCATGCAGGACGTTTTGCCAATTTACAAGATTCTAGCCATTCCCTCATTTGCCCCTCCTCCAACATATACCCTTCAACAATTTTAGTGATATAGTCTTCCACTTCAGCCATAATGTTCTTCTGTTTATAGATCATAATCCCAGAGTGTGTTATGAAATTATCTAAATTCTTTCTATCTCTTAAAAAGGCACAACAGTCAAAAGGGTTAGTGTGTGCCTGAGCCCTCTGTGTCCCAAACTTTTGTTCCCTTTCTAAGGATTTCATCCTATTATATTGCATTTTATTCATTTAGTCCTTGATCTCTTTTATATGGGTTGAAAAAGCTGTCCTGGTATCTCTCTGTATAGTTAGGAACTGGTACAGCGTGTTTTTTGGAAGCAAATACTGTTTATTTTTTGCATTCCAATTTATTTTCCCTGTGGTTTGGAAGCATTTTCTTATATAAGCCTTGCATTCCTCCCAACATTCCTCTAGGGAATCATAAAGAAAAAAAACAGATTTTATTGCTGTTAAGGTGTGAAGTAGCCCTTCCTATAACTCTGGAATCTCAAGAAGATTCAGGTTCAGTCTCCAGTATCCCGGACCCCTTTTTGTTTCATCAAACCCAGAGAGAAAACAGGCCAGGAGTCCATGGTCCAAGGAACTGATCGGTTCCAACCTAGCTTCCTTTATCGAGAGTGATTCTGAGATAAACCAATAATCTAGTCTAGTGGGAATAATTCCCCTACAAAATGTATGTGGAGCCTGTGTGTACTGTGACTCAGATATATCCACTAACCCTGTCTGAGTGATTACATTTTTAAAAAGGAAGAATCACAAAACATTTTTGTAGTTTTTGACCCTTTGTCCTTATTTGATCTCCCACAATTAA
Source organism: Neoceratodus forsteri (assembly GCA_016271365.2). NCBI lineage: Eukaryota > Metazoa > Chordata > Ceratodontiformes > Ceratodontidae > Neoceratodus > Neoceratodus forsteri. Next base: position 1,274,877,435 of record CM057453.1, read on the forward strand.
AGCTCCCTCCCAGTAAAGTGTGTCTAGAGGTAAATAAATAAGGCTGTATGAGTTTTAGCAACTGAAACCTGCCTGTTTTAGATTGTGGTGCGTATACATTAATTAATCTGAAATTGGAGTCTGAATAATTAATGTCTAGCATCAGGGCCCTACCTGGAGAGATATCTACTGTAAAGTATGTGTAATCTGAATAGATGGGCAGTGAAACAAATTCCTACCCCGCTGCATAGGTCTTCACCCATAGACCAAACACTCAGACCCCATATCCATGTATCACTTGCCACTTGCATCTCATACAGTATGTTGTATGTAACAACGAATCCTGTAAAAATATGATATCATAACAACCCTCTGCAAAAAGTCCAAAGGTAACAGTCTCTTCTTTTCTGATTAGATGCTGTTTGTATTTAGGGATGCAACTGACAGCTTCAAATCAGAAGCAATCATTATTCAAAAATTACACAACGTCATGGCACTTTCCTTGTATTGGCCCTGGTCCCCATTCTTCTTTTTGGGGGTTTTGTCTTGGTTTCAATAATAATTTTTTTGTTCTGACAGCATGTCTATGGAGGATGAAGGGTCCGAGACACTATTAGAGTCATCTTCAGCTTCCGATTCACCCCACTGTACAGTAGAAAATCTGGTATATGTGGGCAGTTCCTCTGTTACTGGAATCAAGGAGCCAGATTTCTGTTTGGCTTTTCCCCCTTTATGCTTGACTTTCTGAAATTCCAGTTCTTTTCATAAGGGTGGTTGGGGGAGGCATAACTGTGTTCTCTGGTTCTTCTTCAGTTTTGGAATTTTGTGATGGGGGTTCTGTGGTTACTTTACCAGATGCAGTTTGATGCTCATCTGGGGGGAGTACAGGTGAACCTGACTCCTGCATTTTCTGTGGTCTTGAGGGTGCCGACATCCTTGCAACCTTCTGAATGTAAAAGTCCTGAACACCAAAATCTGCATTGTCCATGCTATAGGTAGCCCATGGACAGTCTATAAAGCTGTATCCTTCATCCTCACATAGATTGCACAACGGATTCTTTGTGCAATGACCCCCAAAATTACCTATTTCTCCACAAAAGGCACACTTAATGATTTCACAGTTGGTACTGATATGCCTTGGAGAGCCGCACTTGTAGCACCTCTGTGGCTGCCCAGGGTAAAAATGTAAACCCTTATCCCTCCCAATATAAAAACAATTGGGAAGGTGCTCAACATCAGTTACATTCTGTTTTAATTTCACTTTAAGTTTCCATCCCTCATTCCAGAACCCTTCATCAACCATGATGGGTTTGGGGTTCCACTGAATGTTACATCTCTTTTCAAGCCAGTATATTATATTAGTGATAGTGACCCCCTCATTCCTGAATAGGGCAGTTATGACTTGGAAAGGTTGCTTTGTTAGTGGGATGATTTTGAAGGGGAACCACAATGGGTTTGTCTTAAGGGACATGTGTTTACACCAAAACTGCTCGAGAAGTTCAAGGGTACAAAAGCTTATGTCAAATGTTGACTCCCCTGGGGCATGAATATGAGCATAAATGTCTGAAGGTGTAAATCCAGGGATTGTTTTTTTAAGACTCTGCTCACATAAAAGCAATAAGGGGGTGTGTCCATGCCTCCCAAAATATCTTCACCTTATGGTGTTCCTTCTTTTAGCCAGGTCTATAGGCTTATGGAATAAACTAGCATACGTGGGATTGGTATTGTTTTGTGGTGCAGGGCCCCAATTATTATTTACAGTGGCATCCTCCATGACTGGAGGAACTGAAGAATTATTGACATTGTTTGCTGTTCCATTATCTGTCCTGGCATCATTAAAAACTGCTGCCGTCTCCAAAGGAGAAAATAAAATGTTACCTGACTCTGTCCAAGAGGCATCTTGCTGTGTTCCCTCAGTCATTGTTAGCTTCTGCCCCTATGTTGCTGTAGAGTCCGAGCCAGACCCAGGAAGAAGAGTTTTGGGATTTGGTATCCACTGACCATCCTCCTTCTGTACCCAGCCTGATGCTTTCAGGGCATTATCCAGAGACCAGATGCCTCGATCTATGGTTTGCTGCACCTTGTTTGCTGGCATTTTCCCTTTAGAATTAATATTGCCACCTGATCCAGCCCTGAAAACAAACAATTTTGTGGGTCCTGCAGCTGCTGGACTTGTTCGTGAGTTGTTTGCTCTTTTTCTTTTTTCTCTCCTCTTCCATAGATTGTTTAGTGGCTGTCAGTTCTTTCTCAACCCTGTCCAACTGAGCCTCCAGCACCACTCTAGAATGCTCCAGATCTGTAGCTTGTGTAGCTGGGTTAGTACTTTCTTCTGCTTCTCTGCACCCATTTGACCATGACTCTGATACTATTATCGGTACTTCTGTGTTTTGTGGCATTTCAGTATCAACTGCACCTCGCCCATTCAGTTCTTCATCCCCTTCGCACATTGAACCAGGAGTTGGGGACTGAACCCCCATCTGTTGCAACACATCCTCCTCCTCTGCCCCTAGCATGGAGATTGTTATTCACCAACGAACCGCAGCACCCCCTACCCAATAATAGGGGAATTTTTATTTGAAAAGAAGGGCTACAAAACAATAAAACTCACAAATGAATTTTGGTATACCCTGACGTGGGCATGTCACAAGTGGGCTAATACCAAAATGGCAACCCACTTGCGACGTATACCTCGATGGTGAGGAAGTAGGGAGGACAACCGGAAGGGGAGGATTCATGAATGGTGACAGGATGCCGCTACATGTACATGCATGTGGAGGTGGAGAGAGCACATTGAGCAAGGGGTGGGAGGGTTTGTGAGGGGTGGTGCTGTGGTCTGCCTCCGAGCTGGGTCCATGGCATGGTGGGATAGGTGCTGGCCTGGGGTGGCTGGGATGCAGGGTTGAGGTCCGGGGCACAGGTATGTTTTGTTGCACCTGGCCTGAGATGGTGACATTTTTTTTTACTGTTGCCCACCCCCCGACATGCACCCACCTGGAGCTGAGAATCTAAAAGTAGGGGAGAAGTGGGGGGCACAGCCCTTGCTCCGTTGTATCTGTACTGGGGTTGTGCATCTCTGAAACTGAATTTTGGCAATGTACACTCGCCATAAGGACAATCGCCTTTCAGCAATCGCCCTTATGACACAGAACCATGAAATTTCATAGCAAACAATATTAGAACATCACAACATCTGTACAAACTAATACATATTATATACAAAAATAGATACACAAATGAACTAAGCCCAATAATTCATTGTACTTCTAGAAATTAGCCTGGATCCCAATCCTTGCAATGAACCCATAGAAGCCGGACTTTGTCTCTGGAAAACAATTTAACATTTTAATGCATTATGCTCTGTAAAGAAGTCTTAATATTCTGCAATACTTCTATGTGGGTAATAAACCTTTGCTGCGTTACCCAAACACATCTGGTTTGCCATATATAATATCTAATGACAGCAAAAATGATATACAGTATAAAGATTCAGAGTTATATTTACCCCAGCTTTGAATAAGATATCTTCTTGAACAAGGGTTCTCCCCATTCATTGGCCAAAAATTCCCAAAATGTTTTTGCATAGTTGCACTCTAAAAACAGATGTTCCTGAGTTTCCAACATTTGAGCATAAAAATTCCTTAAACAATATCTTTCTGTAAGAGGCTTGTGTTTATTATTGTTCTTGACTCCTAATCTTCCATAGTTACCCAACCACACCATGCCCAAACAAATACAGGAAGTCTTTTATTTCCCAGAAACTGAAAAACTGCTTTATGCTTGTCTAAAGAACATTCAGGAAAAGTAACCTCTTCCTTTCTTTCAGCCTGAATGATGGCACAATAAACCATCGTCCTATCCTTTGTCTGAATCTGAGATGGAGAAAGTTTCCAGTTAATTACATTTTAAATTAGTTCTGACCCAGCTTCAGGTAATGAGCAAACCCTTTTAAGTAACCTAGGTTTATTTTGAGTGTGGAGAACCATGCTAGGAGATAACCATTCTAAAACCAGAGGTTTCCATATTTTATCCCCGGGTTTCAGGGCATTCCCTATATTATAACTGATAAATATACTATAAAAGAATGCTACTGGGTTGATCATGTTGACCCCACTCTCCTGTATAGATTTGTATGTCAGTTCCCTTTTTATTGGGTTTAACCTGCTCCCCCACAGGGCCTGGAAAAAGACATTAAAGAGGGATGGTATAATAGACTGGGGGGTGTAGCTAACATATAAAAATACTGGAATTAAAAGGGAGTTGATAATACCCTTTTCCTTTTTGCGTTTTGTTGTCTCTTCCAACCCAAAACCTATCTATTTGCCTTACAGAATCCTATGTCCTAATTGGTTTTAGCTAGATCTCCAGGCTCAAACTTTACCCCTAGTATCTTAATAGAGTTTTGAGTGATGGAAAAACTGGCAAAATTATTATTATTATTAGGTAAAGGAGTATCACCCAATAACATTCCTATATTTTTTCTGAAATTTATCTGGGTTCCTGAAGCTCTTGCATACATGTCTAATGTGTCAGTGAGAACAGCCTCTGATGCATCTGGTTGTAAGACTAAAACAATATCATCAGCATATGCAAGAATTTTAATAGGATCAACATCTGGTAGTGGTTGTAAACCTCTACTCTCCCCTTGTGCATTTATGTATAATAAATATCAATTCCAAATTCATAAAGCAATAGACTAAGGGGGCAGCCCTGCCTAACCCCCCCTTTTAGCCATTATTTTCTTACCCCACCAGCCATTTAAGTTAGGAATAAGTACTGCTTCTTTGTGCATAATGTCACTCCACCTAATAAATTACCCTTACCTGACACCCAGCCCCCATCTATCCCATAAGTCTTGTTTCGACTGGGCAGGTATTGTTTATATTGTAAATACTGAATTGTATTATTCTGTAAATATATTTTGTTCTTGTCCTAGCAATGTTGTATTTGAGTATTTGAGGTCCACTGTACTGTTAGCCACTTTGTATGCACTATTATTTATGCCTAGCTCATATTTGCTCTACATGGACTATTGTCTTATTGTAATAGCAACATTTAGCTTATGTGTTTTTGTTATGACCTACCCAGGTCCACCTTGCAAATGAGTCTGTCTCAATGGTGTTTCACCTGGTAAAATAAAAAGGATTGATTGATTGATTGAAATTCTCCTGGAAGACCATAAACATGTAGTGCTGCAAACAGAAAATTATGTGCCAATCTATCAAATATCTTTTTTTGATCAAGGCCCAACACATATCCCTGTAATTTATTCTTACTTCCCCTATGAAACAGTTCCCTTAAAATGATCAGGTTGCCATGCTGGCATCTGTTGGGGATGGCACATGTCTGTGCTGGATGGATCAAAGCATTAGCAATTTTAGTGAATCTAGCTAAAAGAACCTTACTTAGAATTTTAAGGTCAGTGTTTAGTAAACTAAGAGGTCTCCAGTTCCCTAAGTCTTCCTTATCTCCTTTTCTTTTACAATAAAATAAGAACTGCCTCATTCATAGAGGGAGCAAGACTTCCTTTTGATAGTATGTGATTAAATAAAACAACTAAAACCGGAGCTAGATAATCAGAAAAGGTTTTATACAGGCCTGAACCAAAACCATCCGAACCGGGGGCTGCATCCTTATGCAGGTTATTAATAGCCTGTTGTACTTCTAATGTTATTTTATCTGATAATATCTGTGCACCCCTTTCCTGAACATGAGCTAGATTTAACTGAGTAAAGACATCCCTATCCAAATACACAAAAGGTGTAGTACCAAAGGCTGTTTCCGCATAGAGTTCAACTAGTTTCAACATTCCAGTTGATGTGGAGACAACTTGCCCAGCATTCTCTAAATGGGCCTAAAGACTCTTTTTATATATGGGTACCAAATCACAATTCCTGATCTAAAGATTTAGCCTGATCATCTTACAACACTCTCATCTGATGTTTTATGATCTATAGTTGGGTTCTATAGTCTAATTTTTGGATCTCAGATTGTGAAATTAGATTCTGTAATTGACCTCTCAACTGTAGATAACTTACATATTCTTTGTTTGCTAAATCCCTGGATTTATTTTCAAAAATAGTTCTCCAGGATCGCTTTGTGTCTTCCCAACAGTCTGATAAATCTTCATAACAAGCCAAGACAGATAATCTTACCTCCCATTCATGTACCCAAGCTCTTTTAACCCCAGGCTCCTCCAAAAGAGTCTCATTTAAATGCCAACTATTTTATTACACCTCGGTGTACTCCCCCAGCTCTCCTGAACAGTAATGGATTTATGATCAGAAAATTCCCATGCAATAGTTTGTACTTTAGTAGAAATAAGGGTCTGGGACAAAAAAAATTAAATCAATTCTGGTAGAGAAAGGGCCTTTAAAAATAGGTGTGTCCTCCTAAAGGAACAAGCGATCTATAGGAATCAATGAAATTAACTGTAGATATAATGTTTTGAAGTGCAAGAGTATCGCAAAAATGTTTCTTGGTTTTAAGCCCTCCATTTGCCTGACCTAACCCGCAGTTAAAATCCCCAGCACATTTTATTAATCTCGAAGTATGCAAATAACGTTGTATTTCTTTAAAGAGAGAGAGAGAGAGAGAGACTTTCTGGGCTTTGCTTTGAGGGGCATAAATGGTGACTAGATGGAATCTCTCATGTAAATAATAATTTAAATCTAACATTAAGGCCCTGCCAGGCAATATGTCTAATAATCTAGAAACTGTAATTTCAGGATTGGCAAGCAGGATTCCCACACCATCACAAGTCTCTTCTCCTACTGACTAAAAGGACAGCCCTTTAGTCCAACTACGAGCTGCCCCATGTACAGTAGTTCCTGGAGGGATTTGAGCTTAGTGTCTTGCAGGCACCAAATATCACAAGTGTAATTTTCCAAAAAAAAAAAAACATGGCCTGGATATTCAAAGCAGTTGCGCATGGCACAACTGGGTTGCACATGCACAACTGTGGAAATGCGCCATGGAGCGATATTCAGTGGAAGAAATTGCACAGCGCTAGTAGCAGTGCACCAATGTGCAACTGTAATGAATGCATGCGCAAGGGCAGGGGGTGTTCCCATGAATATGTGGCACAGTGCGATATTCAGTCCCTGACCCATGGCGCAAGTGTGGAGCAATGGCCAGATGCGTCGAGCAGACTTGACCCTATAAAAACAGGGAGCAAGCAGGAGGACAGCACTTGTGCCAGAGGGGAGCAAGACAGAGAGAGACAGAATGGCAGACAGAGAGAGACAGAGAGAGAGAGGGAGGGGGAGAGAGAGAGAGAGAGATTGAGAGAGTGAGAGACAGGGAGACAGACTGAGTGAGAGTGAGAGAGAAAGAGCCACCAGACCCTGGAGAGAGCGACACAGGCATCCACAGGGACATGGGACAGAGGTTGCAGGTGACTGCAAGCCAGGGGTAGGTGTCACAAGATGGAGCCCGGCAGAGTGACAGGCACTGCTCCATGGTGGCAAGCAGTCCACTGGAGCCGGACGCCCAGCAGGAGTCAGGACAACAGGGGCCATGGCCAGTGCAGCTTTCCAGATGGAGGCCATAATGAGAGGTGTAAGGATGCAGGAGGCAGAGTGACATGGCCATGGAAGGGCCCATCGATGGTATGCCCAGAACAGGCGGCAAGGGTGTAGGCAGGCATACTCACTGTACACATTTGAGTACAGTTTTGTTGTGTGCCTGGCACAAACCATATGCCTTTCTGTTAACATTTTCATTCTAATCTGTAGTATTTGGGTTAGTTTAGGCCACTGAGGAGTGTCTCTGTTCAAACTTCTACTGTTTAGGAGACAGATACATGTATAACCTCTTTAGAGATTATAAGAATCATCTGACAACAATCTGACTTATTTGGAATGGGGTACCATTTGGAGAAGATGTGTACATTTTTTAATTGGGGGGGGTGCAACTGTTGGAGACAGTGTACAAAACGGAAATTTCTGGCTACACCCCTGACAGGCGGTACCGGCCTTGCATCAGCCTCAAGACTCACACTGATACAGAGATCATGGGCCGGTATCACCTGCACTGGGCACTTCTGAGGCAGCTCTGTGAGCTGTGCAGTGAGGAAAGGCAGGCACCCACTAGACGGAGCCATGCCCTGACAGTGGAGATGAACGTGACACCTGTCATGTGTCTGCTCACCATGGGCACCTTCCAGAGACCAACAGGGGACACCACAGGCATAACCCGGTCAGCCACATCATGGCGTCTCACACAATTCCTCAATGCCCTGCTTCCACATGCTGCGAACTACATCCATTTCTCCAGCACACAGGCAGAGCATACAGCAACCATACAGGAGTTCCACAGGGTAGCATGGATGCCTGGCATGCTAGGGACCATCGACTGCACCCATGTGGGCATCCGCATGCCACCTGGCCTAGAGGGGATAGCATATGTGAATAGGAAGGGCTATCCCAGTGTCAACTGCCAGGTAGAGGTGATGCCAGGAGGCACATAACCAATGTCTGTGCCACACACCCTGGGAGCGCACATGATTCATTCATCTGGTACAGCTCAGCACTGTGCCACAGGTTCGGGAGTGGGGAGCTCCCCACGGGCCACCTAGTGGGTGAGTATGAGATGACCATGGGCAGCTGGGTACAGCAGGGCATGGGAGGGGGGCGGGCAGGGCAGATGCGCTGGCGGGAATGCCAGGGATGGGCAAGGGGCACAGCAACAGAGTACACCAGGCTAACCATATATCTGTCCACACAGGTAACAGTGTCTACCCACTCAGGCCCTGGCTGCTCACTCCCTTCCAGCGCCCGGCATCCCCAGCAGAGGACCAGTACAATGAGGCACACACCAGCACACAGAACATCATTGAGCATGTGCTCGGGATGCTGAAGGTATGATTCCGTTGCCTAGACAGGTCTGGTGGTGCCCTACAGTACAGCCCCTCAAAGGCCTGTGGCCTATTCCTGGCCTGCTGCATGCTGAACAACATGGCCATTGACTGTGGGATGGCTGTCAAGGCTGAAAAGGGGGACAGCAGTAGCGATGATGTGGGCATTGGGCTGGGGGGTGGTGGGCAGCCCCCCGGGCAGAGGGATCCCTGGCTCCTCAGGATGGCACGCCAGAACCAGGAAACAATTGCACAGGAGCACTTTGGCGCACGCAGGTAGGTGGAGAAACACCGATGCAATGAACAGACACAATGGCACAGCACACGGGCATGGGTAGGCATGACTATGGGCACGCACACACAGGTGTGGGGCAGGGGTGGCGGTGCCACACAGCCACACACAACACCACGCAGCACTGTACAGCAACACACACACACACACACACACACTGGCACACACAGCACGTGCCCAGGTGCTAGTATGTGGTGTGGATCAGATGCAGGGCACCAGTGCACAGGCGCAACCAGTGCTGTGCTGCTATCATCACGTACATACCACATAGGCCAGCAGCCAGGTGAGTACACACACGGGCAGTGTGTGGCACAACACACAGTTGCCATGACTGTGTCATGCACACACACACATCGCCCATGTGCACATAGGGCGGTGGCAGCTGACTGCAGACAGGGCAATGCACACATCAGGTCTGCTGCGCAGACTCACGTCCACCACAGACATGGGGGCAGCTGTGCCAGGGCCGCTCGGCAGCCATAAGCTGCTCAGCGGCCACAGGGGGGTATGCAACTGCCCCCAGGGGTCGAATGCGGGAACGTGACTCTGTCCTCACAGGGGTCCATAGGCACCCAAACAGGCCTGCCCCAGGCATGCCTGGGATGCTGACAGCGGAGCCCGGCATCGACATTGAGGGTGTCGCCTGATGCTGGGTCCATGGGGTGGACAGTGCACTCCGTGCTGACTGTGACTGGTGGCCACGCCCTGTGGCAGTCAGTGGTGCAAGGCCGACCGAGATCGCATTGGCAATGTGGTCCAGAGATGCTGTCATGTCCTCCCGCAGGTGCTGTATGGCCTCCAGGACCTGCGCAGTGCCCCTCTCATGCTGCTCAGCTGCTTGGCTCAGCTCTGCACAAAGAGCATGCACCCCAGCTACGAGCAGCACCTGTTGCTCCACAGAGGCCTGCAGCAATCAGGTGTGCTCAGTCAATGGGTCAGTGCCCAGGGGTACATGGGCATGCTGCCACCCCACCGGTGGTGTACAACCGTGCTGCATGGCCCCTGCTCAGGTGGATGCTGCACAGCAGGGTCCCCATGGGGTAGGTCATTGTCAGGTGCACTGGTGGCGGACTCTGCACCCGGCCACCCAACATCCCCAGCCATCTGCTGCTGCTGCCCCTCCGGCCCCTGTGTGCTGGCCAGTGCCTGGGCAGTTACACCACCACCCAGCACCACTGTGGCTGTGCACACAGTGGCACCAGGGGCAGCAGCAGGCAGCTGTTTCACTGCCGACAGGCCACTGGCCACGCTGCCAGTGATGGTGGTAGGTATGGGTGTCTCCTCCATGACACCACCCATGCTGTCCAGGATGATGGTCATGTTGTCATCGGTGTCAGACCCCACCCCAATCTGCATCTCCATGCAGAGCATGCCATGGCTGGCATCCTGCTAGAACACAGACAGGGCTTCGTCCGTCACCAAGCCCAGGACATCCGGCTGGATGGCGGTGGTGTGCTGCAGTCGATCGGGCTCCCTGATGCCCATGGAGGTGGATGGCTGGTCCTCCGGGGGTGGGCCTGCCCCCACAGCAGCCACTGGTGCCCTTGCCGTTGCATGCTAGCATGCCGGTGCTGTAAGGGAAAACAGATGTGTTAGTGCCACCATACCAACACCTTCCCCGGCATACATACCATGCAGTGATGGGCTCCCTCCTGTCTGGAAGCCACCACCCGGCACACGTTCAACTGTACTGTGCTGCATGGTGGCCACTACCAGCTCTTCTTGCACTGTGAGCTGTGGCACAGCAGCATTTGTCAGTGCCCACCTTCTTTCTGCACTCCTGCACAGACCACTGGTGGCTGCCCTGCTGGTTCACAGCCGCTGCCACTTCCACCCAGGCCGCGGCCCTGGTCTGTGGTGTGCCAGTGGCACCACTCAGCAATTTCTCCCTGTCGAGGTAGGCCTCAACAGGGCATCATCTTCCACCTTCGTAAAGTTGGGCCTGCGCTTGCAGGCAGGCCCATTTTCCTCGGTCTCCTCATGCTCAGACATGTTGCTACCTGTGGACATGAAAAAGTGGTTACTGGTTGCAGCAGCCCACCCCATCCAACCTGCTGTACTGGCTGTCCCCACGGCAGGCGCAACTTACCTCAGATGGTTGCAATATCGGTCCATGGCCTGTGCTGTTGTGCGGTGCCTTTATAGCGCATTGCATGCAAATGAGCTGTTGCGCAATGGTATTGACATACTAATATCCCCAGTGCACAGCACATGGGCTGATGAGCTCATGAGCATGTGATGGCTGAATATCACACACTTGCTCCTTGCACAATGGAATTGCTCCGGTGCATTTTGTGGTGCAATGCCGTGACATGCGTAGTGCGCCACCCACAATACACATGTTTCATGGCTTGTGCTCCCACCTATTGTGCACTGTGCACTAGGAGCGCTATAGGGGCCATAGTGCCTAATGTGCCATGGACCCTATGGCACTTGGGTGCTATTGGGGCCCATGGCACATGGTGCACTATAGGGCCCATGGTGCTCGGGCACTATAGGGCCCATGGTGCATTGTGTGCTATTGGGCCCATGGCGCTCAAGTGCTATAGGGCCTATTGCACACTATGCAATATGTGCCCTATAGCACTCATGCACACTTTGCGTGGAGTGACCCCTGCCCTGCCCCTATGCCCCCTCGGGACTCCTGCTTCACGTGCCGGGTGGGCCACACCCATGCCGCGCATCCACGGTGATGCACTATTGGCAGACGCAGCACAACTGTCCACGTGGTGCGCATCCTATGCACGTTGTGCACGTACGCTACTGGGCACCATTTTGATTCATCAATTGTATAGGTAGCATGGAGCAGTGAGGGGTGCGACGTGCTCACAACTGGAGCCAAGTGGAATTGGTGAACCTTGTGGCACAGGTTGAGCCACATGTGGCAGGCCTGTTTGGGCAGGCTCCCCTGCAGCAGGCCAGAGCAGATGTCTGGCAGGCCTTTGCTGCTAGCCTGGTCCCGGCCACTGGGGTGCAATGCACTGGAGAGCAGCGCTGCCACTGGTACAGCGACCTTAGGCAGAGGTACCCTGAGAGGCTGAGGATGCTGCAAGCACATGTCCACAGGGGGGCCGTGCCACAGCCAGGTAAGTCGGCACATGTTGCTTCTGTGCTCAACCACCATATCATGGTATTGGCTGGGCTGCCTGCCATGCCCTTGGGGTGGCACTGTCAGCATGTGCCCTGTGGTGTGGCATTGCCAGGCTGCAGGACCAGCACATGCAGCACCGCAGCAGGCAGGTAGGCACTCTTCTGTTCCTCTACTTCTTACTGGGTGGTCAGCAGGTGTGGGAGTGAGGCCATGGCCACCTGTACCATTTGCCGTGTCAGCTGTGTACAGCACACTGTGTGGTGTGCATGCCACCATGGGGTGGCCATTGCACACGTGTGGCAGCTGTTGGTGGGATGGGTGTGTGTCCAGCTGCCATCAGTGCTGCTGTGGTGCTGCTGTAGCACTGTGCCACCTGCCTGCTACTGAGTGGTCAGGTGGCCCTTGGGTGGCAATGTCCACCACTGTGCACTGTTGTGGCATGCTGGGTTGTCAGCAGGCATTGGCCCACCCACTGTGGGGGGCCAGGGTGCCACTCTAGGGACGTGTGTTCCCACTGTCCACTGTGCACAGCGGGAGGGCATGGTTTCTATGGACTTGAACTGATCACCTGTCCATTCCTTTGTCATAGGCATCCAGAGGAGATCGTGGCTGCTGCTGTACTGCCGGCTCCTGTGGCAGATCTTACTAATCACATCCACCACATTGGAAGTGGCACAACAGAAGAGGAGGATGGTGCTGCACGACAGGCAGAGATGGAGGTGCCAGGCGGCAGCAGGCCTTGGTCGCCTGTAGCAGGACCCCGTACATCCTTCTTGCCCCTGCCTTGCCTTCCCCTACCTTCCCCCATTCGACTGTACAGTCCCTGTCCCCTGTTCCCATCCCTCACCCTCCTACCCTATCCCTCTGATTTTATTGTACATAGTTCTTTAATACATTTTACATGCTTACCCACCTGTGTCCCTTTCTGCTTTGCAGCTGGTGAGTGGAGCCATGCTGCAGTGGTGTGGTGGGTGTCTGTGTGGTGTGCCTGTGTCATTGTGTGGGCCGTGCATGGTGGTGTTGTGCCCCTCGGTCAGTGGCTGTGCCTTGGAGTGGCCATGGGCTGGCTGTACAGGATGTGTGGCATGTGTGTTGGATGTCACATGCCAGGGTGTGGCTTGCCACAGTCTGGGAGGGTGGGGGAATGCCGTCCAGCGGGGGGGCCAGTGGCAGCTCACCCTTGGCCATTGGTGCCACCTGTTCCCTGTGTCCACTGCCCTGGTGCTGGGGGTGGCGGGGCGGCTGCCTGTCTGCGCCCTGCGGGTGGTGGTCACCTGTGGCCCACCACTGTGCGTCTCTGCCACTGTTCCCGGCCGGGTTCCACTGCCTTCCCGCGCTGTGTCTCCCCCACTGCCTTGCTCCCAGCAGTGTCTGAGGCTGATCCTTCAGTGCCTTGGTGCATCTTCCTTTGCTCCCTTGCGCATCTCTGGTTGAGCTATGACACAGGTCGGGTTGCTCCCTGGCGCACCTCTGGCTGCGCCATAGAGCATCCCTGAAATATTCAGCCATGTTGCACTGGTGCATGTCACAGTGCACAACCGTTGAATATCACAGTCACTGCACCATGGTGCAGTTGTCTTGCGCTGCACTGGGGTTGCGCCGGCCTTTGGCGCATTTCTGAATATCTGGCCCCATATCTTTTCTTTTTGCTCTTAATGCTGTTCACATTAATTGTCGAAGTGGTCAAAGAATACATAGGGTGGTCTATGGGGGAGAGGAAAAAAAATAAGACAGAAATTTTTCAAGAAGTTTTTGAACCTTTCCTGTGTCTAGTACGTTTGGCAATTAAATCATCCCCACCACCCTCTTCTGTATCAGAATTAATATCAGTAGTTGTGGAGGAAACTGGGGAGGAGTCTGAATCTTCATCCCCAGATTCACCCCATTGTTTGTCCACTGGTAGCGAAGCATACCTATTCTCTGATTTTCAGGGCAAGGGAGCTTTACCTTTACCTGTTTTCCCTTCCTTCCCTTCAGTCATGCCAGTTTTTAGTGACTTACCCAGTCTGGATCTTTTCTTTGAAACGACAATTTTAAAAGGGGTATCGTTTGCTGGAGGGGGGTGGGAGACATGACTAGTTCAGCTGGGACTGAGAGGGACAGAGAATTATCCTGAGAAGTTTCCATTTGCTCATCACCATCTGAGGTGTCACTGATGGTGACAACTGCATTTTGATTTGTTTGTTGGTTAATATCCTTACTGGAAGAACCCTTTCTATTTGAGCCTGAGCTGTGTTATCTTCAGGGGGATTATTTCTGGCAGCTTCCTCTTCCTGTCTCGCTACTTTCCTTGTTTGGGCTTGCTGAGCCATGTTTACAAACCTTCGTGAGAAGGACAATACTCCCTATTATGAGACACCCAGGGGCATCTACCATAAGCATGCCCAGTTTTTCCCAAACCTTGCACTTAAAAAGATTTAAACAGTTAGGTGCAACATGGCCATACTCCAAACAGTGATTGTAAAGAGAGGTATCACAAGTTGAACTTAAATGTATATGGGCCCCACATTAAAACATGCTCTGGGCTGACCAGCATAAACAAGCATTTGTCAATGCTGAATGTTGATTGTGTTGGTCTGTTGAGCTCGCTCAGTGGCCCTCTGTCACTGGCTGTCTGTTTGTCCCGATGCTGCAGGCTGCTGTTTTGTAGTGGGCTGCTGCCTGCGTTGGCACCTTGTTCTGCTGAGGAAGAAATCCACAGCTATCCCGACAGAGCTCCATTGAGGTGGGTCACTCCCCATCTCTCACTCGCTCAATCTGTTTTTCTTGGCGCTGCAGGCTGCCCTTTTGCACTGGGCTCCTGCCTGTGTTGGTGGCTTTTTCTACCCACAAAGAAAGCCACAGCTGTCCCTACAGAGCTCCGTTGAAGTTGCTCACTCCCCCTGTCGCACGCACACATTCTGGTTCTCCTGGCGCTGCAGGCTGCCCTTTTGTACTGGGCTCCTGCCTCTGTTGGTGCCTTTTTCTGCCCACAAAGAAATCTGCAGCAGACCCGACAAAGGTCCGTTGAGCTCGCTCATTCCAATTCTCTCACTCACTCATTCTGTTCTGCTAGCACTGCAGGCTGCCCTTTTCTACTGGGCTCCTGCCTGCGTTGCTGCCTTCTTATGCCCACAAAGAAATTTGCAACAGTTTCAATACAGCTCTGTTGAGCTCACTCACTTGCTCATTCTGGTTTTCTTGCCACTGCAGGCTGCCCTTTTGTACTGGGCCCCTGCATGCATTGCTGCCTTTTTCTGCCCACAAACAAATCTGCAGCAGTCCCAACAAAGCCCCGTTGAGCTCACTGACTCCCCCTTCCTCACTCGCTCGTTCTGTGTCTCCTGGCGCTGCAGACTGCCCTTTTGTACTGGGCTCCTGCCTGCATTGGTGGCTTTTTCTGGCCACAAAGAAATCTGAAACAGTCCCGACACAGTTCCACTGAGCTCGCTCACTTCCCCTCTGTCACTCTCGCATTCCATTTCTGCCAGCGCTGCAAGCTGGCCTTTTGTACTGGGCTCCTGCCTGTATTGCCGCATTTTCTGCCAACAAAGAAATCCACAGCAGTCACACTAAAGCTCCGTTGAGCTCGCTCACTACCGCTCTGTCACTCGCTCGTTCTGTTTCTCTTGGTGCCGCAGACTGCGCTTTTGTATGGGACTCCTGGCTGCGTTGGCACCTTTGTCTATCCACAAAGAAATCTGCAGCTGTCCCAAAAGAGCTCCGTTGAGGTTGCTCAGTCTCCCTCTCTCATCGCTCATTCTGTTTGTCCTGGCACTGCAAGCTGCCCTTTTGTACGGGGCTGCTGCTTGCATTTGTGCCTTTTTCTGCCCACAAAGAAATCCCAGCAGTCCTGATAGAGCTCCATTGAGCTCACTAAGTCCCCTTGTCTCACTCGCTTGTACTGTTTCTCCCACCGCTGCAGGCTGGCCTTTTGTACTGGGCCCCTGTCTGTATTGACACCTTTTTCTGCCAACAAAGAAATCTGCAGCAGTCTTGACAGTGCTTTGGTGAGTTCACTCACTCCCCCTCCCTCACTCGCTCTCTCATTCTGTTTCTCCCAGTGCTGCAGGCCCTTTGTACTGGGCTCTTGTGTTGAGGCCTTTGTCTGCCCACAAACAAATCCGCAGCAGTCCTGAAAGAGCTCAGTTGAGCTCGGTCACTGCCCCCTCTAACTCAGTTGATCTTAATCTGTCCCAGGTACTGATTTCCCAGAGTGACCGTGCTATTGTCCGGCAGGAGTGCAAAAACATATTTTAGCCAGGATGTGAAAAATGACAGCTGTTGTGTTCATAAGAAGTTGTGAAAAAATGCCACTTTTGAAAATGTGGCATGACAGTATTACAAATTTGCAAAGTTACAAAATGCGTGGAAACAGTTCAACGCACGCTTGTAACATAGTCATGTTATGGCAGTCCCGGCAAAGCTCCGTTAAGCTCGCTCACTCCCCTTCTCTCACTCGCTCATTCCGTTCTGCCAGCGCTGCAGGCTGCCCTTTTCTACTGGGCTCCTGCCTGTGTTGCTGCCTTCTTATGCCCACAAAGAAATTTGCAGCAGTTACAATATAGCTCTGTTGAGCTCACTCACTCGCTCATTCTGGTTTTCTTGCCATTGCAGGCTGCCCTTTTGTACTGGGCCCCTGCATGCATTGCTGCCTTTTTCTGCCCCCAAACAAATCTGCAGTAGTCCCAACAAAGCCCCGTTGAGCTCACTGACTCCCCCTCCCTCACTCGCTCATTCTGTGTCTCCTGGCGCTGCAGGCTGCCCTTTTGCACTGTGCTCCTGCCTGCATTGGTGGCTATTTCTGGCCTGAAAGAAATCTGAAGCAGTCCTGACACAGCTCAGCTGAGCTCACTCACTCCCCCTCTGTCACTCTCGCATTCTGTTTCTGCCGGCGCTACAAGCTGGCCTTTTGTACTGGGCTCCTGCCTGCGTTGCCGCATTTTCTGCCCACAAACAAATCTGCAGCAGTTACACTAGAGCTCCGTTGAGCTTGCTCACTACCGCTCTGTCACTCGCTCGTTCTGTTTCTCTAGGGGCCGCAGACTGCGCTTTTATATGGGGCTCCTGCCTGTGCTGGCCCCTTTCTTTGCCCACAAAGAAATTCCAGCAGTCCTGATAGAGCTCCATTGAGCTCACTAAGTCCCCTTGTCTCACTTGCTCATACTGTTTCTCCCACCGCTGCAGGCTAGCCTTTTGTACTGGGCCCCTGCCTGTATTGACACCTTTTTCTGCCCACAAAGAAATCCGCAGCAGTCCTGACAGCGCTTCAGTGAGTTTGCTCACTTCCCCTCCCTCACTTGCTCTCTCATTCTGTTTTTCCCAGTGCTGCAGGCTGCCCTTTTGTACTGGGCTCTTGTGTTGGGGCCTTTGTCTGCCCACAAACAAATCTGCAGCAGTCCCAACAGACCTCAGTTGAGCTCGATCACTCCCCCCCCTCACTCGGTCGATTTTAATCTGTCCCAAACACTGATTTCCCAGAGTGACCGTGCTATTGTCCGGCAGAAGTGCAAAAACATCTTTTAGCCAGGATGTGAAAAATGACAGCTGTAGTGTTCATAAGGAGTTGTGAAAAAATGCCACTGTTGAAAATGTGGCGTGACAGTATTACAAAGTTGCAAAGTTTTAAGGGTACGTGGAAACATTCAACGCACGCTTGTAACACAGTCATGTTATGGAGTTTCATCACCAAATTTTCAACATAGGGATTTTAGGACCTCTGCTCATGAACAGTGCCCCTGTCATTTTCTTAATCTGTCCTGAACACTGATTTCCCACAGTGACCACGTTATTCTGCACCGGAACTGTGAAAACACATTTCGGTCAGGATGTGAAAAATGACAGCTGTACTGCTTATAAGGAGGTGTGAAAAAATGGCACTGTTGAAAATCTGGTGTGACAATATTACAAATCTGCGAAGTTACAAGGGTGCGTGGAAAGTGCGCAACACACACTTGTGACACAGTCAATTGGGCTATCATCACCAAATTTTTAACATAGGCATTTTAGGACCTCTGCTCATGAACAGTATCATTGTCATTTTCTTAAGCTGTCCTGAACAGCGATTTCCCATGGTGACCGCTCTATTCTGCGCCAGAAGTGTGAAAACACATTTCGGTTAGGATGGGAAAAATGACAGCTATACTGTTCATAAGTAGGTCTGGGAAAATGGCAATGTTGAAAATCTGGAGTGAAAATATTATAAATTTGCGAAGTTACGAGCGTGCGTGCCAACTGCGCAATGCACGCTTGTAACAGTCATTTTATGGAGTATCATTACAAAATTTTCAACATAGGCATTTTAGGACCTCTACTCATGAACACTGTCACTGTCATTTTCTTAATCTGTCCTGAACACTGATTTCCTACAGCAACCGCGCTATTCTGCGCCAGAAGTGCAAAACCACATTTCAGCCAGGATGTGAACAATGACAGCTATACTGCTCACAAGGAGGTGTGACAAAATGCCAATGTTGAAAATCTGGTGTGAAAATATTGTAAATTCGCGAAGTTACGAGTGTAAGTAGCAACTACGCAACACATGCTTGTAAAACAGTCATTTTTTGGATTTTTCCCAACAAATTTGCAACATAGGCTTTTTGAGAGCCCACCTCATGAACAATGGCACTGTCATTTCGTTACTCAGCCCCAAAAGGTGATTCCGCACAGTGACCCCGAAACCACCTTTCAGGCCCGATTAGCGCCATGACAGCTCAAGAATTCATGAGGAGGGGTCCCAAAAACCCCATGTTGAAAATTTGGTGCAAAAATTCCCCAAAATGCCTGAGATATGCACTAAAGTTGAAAAAACCCTATTTGCTACATTATACAGCTTACCGGCATTTCCTCAGTTCACGGTTGGCTTTGAAGAGTGCAGACGAGTTCCCGGTCCACCGAAGATCGTCACGCCGAGCTCCGGAGGTAAGTATGGGGTGAGGGGGGTGTGGGGAGGCAGGGTGCACAGTGGGTGGGCGTGGGTTGTGGGAGGGATTCAGGGAGACTACGAGGGTCCATTTCCTTTTTTTCAGGGAAAAAAAAACAAAAACACGTCACGGGACCGTTTTTGTACTTTACAGGGGCATGTGGCATGCTGGGGTGGGCTCCCAGTGTGCCACCAGAGTCCTGCTTTGGGGGGGCAGCTGTAGCCGACAGGGGATTGGGCACCCCCATCAACAAACAACCAAAGGGGCATGTGGCATGCTGGGGTGGGCTCCCAGCGTGCCACTGGAGTCCTGTTTTTTTGGGGGGGGCAGCTGTAGCCAATGGGGGATTGGGCACCCCCATCGGCAAACAACAAAAGGGGGGAGAATTCCTTTCTACCGACAGGGATTGGGCACCCCGTCGGTAGACAGTAAAAGTGTGTGGGGTGTTACATTATGCCGACGGGAGTGGGCTCCCCGCGCAACAAAAACATGGGGAAGATATTGTTTGTGAACACGCGCATGTCACGCCATGTTCACAAACAATATCAGGGGTCTTACATCCTGCCCTGCAATGATGGGTCACTCCCTCATTGCAGCGGATGGCTGACACTGCAATGATGAGGCGGCCCCTGATTGCTGTGGCTGATTTTTTAGAAAGTTGTGGTATGCTGGCTGAACTAGTGTCAGCAGCAGCGTGCCATGGCATTGGAGGATGGGGGACAAGCCTTTGCAGGTTGTGGGAGCATTAGGCACAACAGTGCCACGCCTCCACAACCTGCTTGTGGAGAAAGCTGACGCAATATGTTTCTTGCGCATGCGCACAATCAACATAGAAAGGGAACCTCTATTCTTGCACAAAAAGAAGAAATTAGGCAAGTGAACTGGACCACTGTTAGAGGAGAAAAGTTTAACCTTGATTTTACAACCTCTATTCCAGATCTGTTCACTATCTAGAATGGGGGTGGGCCTATCCAACACCTCACATCCCTTTCTTTGCCAGAATAAGATATCTTCAACATTGACACCCTCATTTTTGAACATCACAGTGATAATTGTAGCAGCAGTATTGGTTAAAGGAACCGCTATGAAGAGAATCCATAAAGGAGAGTTTTTTAGTTTATGGTACTGGGACAAAATCTATCTAGGCCTGTGACATTTTTAAAACTAATATCATAGTTTGCATTGCCTAGATGAATCAAGGCATATATCTCTGATGAAAAGAATTTCATAGACCCCTTCAAAAGCAATTTTGCAATGTAGTCTATCAGGTGGGTCTTCAAGGCCACTTTTGTAGATCAGATGAACAGCATTTCTTCTTGGGGCTATCTCCCCTGTATTCTGAAAGAGGTCAGCAAGTCTAAACATGAGTTCCAACCAAGCCCTTTGTTCAGGGTTCCTTAAGGAGGACTCAGCAGGACCCAATCCTAAATATCTTTCTGGGGGGGGGGGGACCCTGAATTACCTGTGGCTGAGTTTGTACCACAGACTCCTCCCTAGATGTAGAGGGAGTTTTCCCTAAAATTATTTGTTCATTTAGTTGTATGGCCAATGCATCCTGAGAAGGATTCATTGTTACTGCTGTAGCAGAATCAGTATTTGTTGTGGTGGCCACTATATTAGTCTTTTCCTGCAGCTCTGTATGACATCTTTGTATTGTGGGATCTTTAGGGTCTGGGATCCACTGTCCCTCTTAAGTATAAATCCAGCCTGCTCCTTCTAAAGCATGTTCAGGGGACTAAACATTTTGTTGTGAGCTAGTGCTCTTTCCTGAACTCTCTATAGGAGGGTTTTCTATGCTTATAGCAGGCTGATCAACATTAGACTGAATGCTTTCTGACACGGGCACATTGGAATCAAATAAAATAGTCAGTACCTCTGAATCTCCTTGAACTTTGTAAGTCCCAGCCATGTTCAAAGTCCCTTTGATGTTTTGAAGTTGAGGGTCGAGCCTTCAGTGACTAGTCAATGCTTTGACTTGCAGATCTCTCTCTGTCTCTCTGGGGCAGCCTGCGTGGCTCTGGGCACACGACTGAAGCGTCATTCTCACTGCCAGACACTTTCTGCTTAAGCAGATTCCCCAAAGTCAGAGGTCTTCCAGGAACAGGCACAGAATATAACATGGAGGCCTCAGCTGTAGCAGCTGCATCATTCAGCAGCTGATTGTCAATATCAGCCGAAGAACTTGACATGCTGTCAGCGGAACCCCACTGAGCTCTAAGGAGCTTTTCCTGCAACTCCTTTCTTTTCTGTAAGTACAAACATTATTCCTGGTCTAACAAATGCTGCACATGTTCCATTTGACTTGCATCTGTGTTGACATTAATTTCTAAGTTTGTAATAGGTTAACTGGCCACATTACCACCATTGTTGATACCGATCCTCAAATCCTCTGTAGAAACAAATACATCCTGTCCCATGTCATCTTCTTGAAAATCCTGGATTGATACAGAATTTTTTATGACCGCTTGGCTAGTAAGGCTACAGGAGGAGGCCTGCTCCCCTGCCTCTGCAATGTCCATTCTCTCCTCTGACTCCAGAAAAGTGGCCATCTTGGACAGATGGTCAAGGGTTCTCCCTGCTGATGAGTAGGGGAATTTCCCCAGTGTGCTGGCCAAATTTCCCCCCTTCACATAAGATACCACCAGCAGCTTAATCTGGTTCAGTGTCAGTTGGCATCCATCTGTATCCCCCTCACCTGGGATGAGGCTGAAAATAGGCAGAAATGTCTAGTCCTCTTTTCCTGGTCAACAAAAACTAAATAAATAAATAAAATAAGTTTAGTGTTGCTGATTTACATCATACAGGGTCTAAGTAGTAGGTGTTACAAATGTTTTATATAAGGCCTATTGTTATGCAGCAGTCCAATCAAAGGCTGTGTTGGGTAGTGAGTCGAAATACCTCTTGTCTTTATTCAGCCCACTTTCAGGGTGTTAAAAGCTTGCATAAATCTGAAGTCTGAGGCCCTGCCCTCACTCTGTGTTCTGAAGTTACCCTTCAGGAGTCAGGACTACCAACTTCATGTCATCTAAACTATCTGTCAAGCTGGACAAATGTCCACCTGCTGTTGTGTTCGTGATCTGGTATCTGCTGTTGTAGTGGTGCAGGCAGGTTCATTCATTTCCTAAGAGTCTGTCCTGTTTCCCCCTGCAATAGGGTCAGTTGGTGACCTATCACAGGTAAGGGTCAGGTTACAGCCCATAGGGATGTGCAGTTAGTGATGCCACCTACCTGGACATCACTTCAGTCTAATGTACATTATTTCACCTTTGTAATTTCTTTTAGTCCCTTCCCCTTTCCCCAATCCTGTAAATAAAAGATGGATAGTTAATAGATGAAAATATACTTACCTTCATTCTGTCCTTTCTCTTTCTTCCCTCTTTCCTTTTGCTTCACCCTGAGCTGGGAATCCAGTGGTGATTTCTTCTTTTATTACTCTTTCTTCTCCCTGCCCCTTCTGGACAGCATTAGGTCCAAGCCCTCAGGCCCCAGGGAAGTGGGTCTGGCAGGAGGGCTGTAACGCATAGAGACTTCTTTACCAGGAGGTCAAATAGAAAATTAAAGGTGTCCGTGCTGGGAGACATCTCAAAATGGTGCCATAGAGAACAAAGGATTGTTTTCTTATTATTTGTATCCCTGACTGCCTTTTATTTCAGCAGAAGGGATACTGGACAGACAGATTAGTTCTGCTCCTAGGAGCTTTCTTTTTAAAATTGGGGCTTGCTGAGCAGCTCAGAAGCTCTAAACATAGGAGCACTTGCAACATATTTAAATATTTTCTCCCTGCTCCACCTTTAGAACAGCTGAGTGTTGAGTGGACAGCAGTCCCCTATTTTATAAAGCAAGCTCCAAGGAGCAGAGCTAATCTGTCTGTCCAGTATCCCTTCTGCTGCTGGATAGACAGCCCAGGGTGAAGCCAAGTAAAGATAGAAAAAAAAAGAGAAAAGACAGAATGAAGATAAATATATTTTTATCTAATAACGATCAATCTTTATTTACAGGACATTCGTATTCTATCCTGGCTTTGCTTGCTGGTCGCACATCCTGTGTCCTGGAGGCAGAACAGGAGGATTATTTTATTGTGAGCCCAGTTTGGTAGGCCCTTGACTGGGGACTAAAAGAAATTACAAAGAAATGACGTACATTAGCCTACAGTGTTGTCCAGGTAGTGTCACTAACTGCACATCCCTACTGGGTCTAACCTGACCCTTACCTGTGAAAGGTCACCTACAGACCCTATCACACCCCTACATAAAGATTTGTGGTGGGGTATTTTGAGCACATGATCAGATATATAACATTAACGAAGCAGCAGTTAAATGATCCTTGTATTTTGTAGTCCTGTTTCTTGTGAGGAATGGGGATTGTATCTGTTGTAATGATGTGAAGGCATGTTTGGAATCTTCTTTGCTGGCAGCAGAATGTCCCTGTTGCATTCTTATCTGCTGGCATCTTGCTTCAGACAACAAGTTGCCATAGATTAAGAGAAAGAAGCTAGTGCCAAGAAAGGTTTACTGTTGAGTGTCAGGAAGACAAAGATAATGGTGGTTGATGATGAACACGAGTCAAACAGCAAGGTGATTACTGATGGGGAAACTGTGGAAGAGGTGACTAGTTTTGAATACTTGGGATCCACTGTAGACGTGAAAGGAAGTAATGAAGAAGTCAGACGGAGGTTGGCAATTGCACAAAAAGCCCTGCAAAACAAGAACACCATATGGAAAGACTGCAACATCTCTATTAACCTTAAACTGAGAATTCTTAGGTCAAGAGTATTTTCAGTTGCATCTTATGGTTCTGAATCTTGGGCACTGAGAAGAAATGGTGAGAGAAGGATTGATGCTTTTGAATCGTGGTGCTATCCAAGAGTGTTATAAGTCTCCTGGCAAAATAAGAAAACCAATGAATGTGTACTTCGGAAGACTGGGTGCCAGCTGTCCCTATGTAACAACATACAGTGAAGCCCGCCAGGTTGAAGCACAGTGTCAGTTTCCTGCATGACAAAAGGGACTAATTCCTGTTGACACTGCCTTGTTTGCTGCAATAACTCTGCTGCAGAATTGGGCTTAATCCTGGTGAGCTTCACTGTCACTGTGATTCTTTGGCCACATGATGAGGCATGACTTCCTGGAAAAGGTTATCCTCACTGGACTGATGGAAGAAGATGGAGGATAGGAAGGCTTTGAGTCCATTGGATGGATGGCATCAAATGTTATGTTGGGAACAATGTCACAAGGATAGTGGAAAACTGTTCTGAATGGCATTGGTAGGTTCTGGACATGACGGTAAATTAGGACTACTCAACCTAAGGTTCTATATGCTAGGAGTTGGGGTTGTGGAAAGACAACTTGCAACCCTTAATCTCTTGGAGAATGGGATTGAGATCTTTTATGAGCTTGAGCAGGTGTTCAGTAGGAGGGTTGTATGTAGCAACCAGTGGTGTGTGGTCATTTTTCATTTTTTTT
This sequence comes from Neoceratodus forsteri, assembly GCA_016271365.2. NCBI lineage: Eukaryota > Metazoa > Chordata > Ceratodontiformes > Ceratodontidae > Neoceratodus > Neoceratodus forsteri. The sequence continues at coordinate 1,274,902,015 of CM057453.1, forward strand.
AATTTTTATATATTTCAGGAAGTTCTTTCTTGGTATTCTTGTTGCGCTGTAGATTTGGTTTTCTATGATCTGTGGGTGGTATCCTTGATTTGTGAAGGCTTCTCTGAGGGTGCTGATGTGTCTGTCTCTGTCTTCTGTGTCAGAGCATATTCAACTGTGCTATATGGCTTGACTGTAGATGATGGAATGTTTCATGTGCACGGTGTAGAAGCTTTTATTATGCAGGTAGTTGAATGGGTCATTTGGTTTGCGGTAAATGGATATCTGTATTTTCCCATTTTTTCTAGTGATATTGGTGTCCAGAAAGCTGACCTACTGTATGTAGCCCAGTAACTGAGTTTAAATGTTATGATAGGGTGGAATGGGTTGAAGTTAAGGTAGAATTGTGTAAGGTCTTGTTCACTGGCAGTCCAGATAAGGAATAAATCATCAATGTATTGCAGATATATTAGGGATTTGATGTGGCAAGTGGACTGGACAAGTAGGTCTCTTCCAGCTTAGCCATGAAAAGGTTGGCATACTGAGGTGCCATTTTTGTGCCCACGACTGTGCCCATGATCTATAGGTACGTGTTATTTCCAAGATGTAGCTGTGTGTGAGTATGAATCGGATGAGCTGAGTAACTGCTTCTCTCGGTAGACTGGGGTTCCAGATACTGTTTGCATGCTGATAGTCCATCACTGTGGGAGATATTATTGTACAGGGTTTCAACATACATGACTGCTAGAATTGTTCCCTCTGGTAGAGGGCCGAGTGCTGAGTTTCTTACGTAGATCTGTGATATCCTGTATGCAATTGGATATGTTCTTTGCCACCAGCTTACGGGTGTTTTCTACCCAGCCCAAGATGTTCTCAGTAAGTGTTCCAGTTCTAGAGATATTTGGGTGGACTGGACTCCCTTCTTTGTGTATTTTGGGGAGCAGATAAAAGGTGCCAGGTATGGGGTCCTCAGGAATCAGTGTTTAAATCTGCTGAATTACTGGGGCAAAGAGCTCTCTAATGATACCTTTCAGTGATTTAACACATTCTTTGGTGGGGTCCCTCTGTAGTTTCCTATAGTACTTAGTGTCTGAGAGCTGTCTGTTTGCTTCCTGCAGGTACTCTGTTGTGTTCATGACTACAGCATTTCCCTTATCTGCTGACTTGATAATTATATCCATGGTGTTCTGTAGTGCCCCTTTGGCCCTCCTTTCAAGGGGACAGATTGTACACCTCATTTCTCTGTCTCCCCAGTACATAGGATGGAACCATGTGTCTGAAGCTCTCAATATACTTGTCCAGTTTTGGGTTAAGTCCTGGGGGAAGGGTCCAGTTTGTGTTTTTGTACATGTCCCACTGGTCCTGGTTATCTGTTTCCCTGGTACTTTTGCTTCTCGTGGAAGAAGTCCTTGAGGCATAACCTCAAACACCAGATCATGAGCACATCAGTGAGTGAGTGCATTTCTTCAGCTTGGGACTTAGTTTAGATGACATGAAATTGGTAGTCCTGAAAGGCAACTTCGGAATAAAGAGTGAGGGCAGGGCCTCAGAGTTCAAATTTATGTAAACTTTTAACACCTGGAAAGTGGACTAAATAAAGATAGAGGCTTCATGTCTCACTACAGAACATTGTCTTTAGCCATGTTTACATGGCAACAGCACTCTGGCATTTGCAGTGCTCCCTTCCCACTGTGGTGGCTGCTCATAATGCAGTCCCCTATTTACACAGCCTGTCCTCACAGTGCTGCAGGTCACTCTGAGGAGGGGCTGTGAATGCTGCGGAGGATGCATGGAGATATGGCAAAGATATGGAGTGAGCGCAGCAAAGTGTTTGCACCACTGGTTGCTGTGCTCACTACGATAGGAGTACCAACAACTGAGTCGGTGTAGAAAATTGATTGGGGCCGCACTTGCGGCACTCCAGAATGTGTCCACACACCCGACTTTGTAGTGCATCAACCTATGCGCATGGGTTGATGCGCCGCAAAGTAGGTGGTGTAAACAGGGCTTTTGACTGTATCGCTACATAACAATAGACCTTATATAAACAGTTTTTAACACCTTTTGCTTAGACTGTTTGATGTAAATCAACAGCATTTAGCTTGTTTTATCCCTAATGTTTTAAAATCACTCTAGCTTTTTGTCTGCAGGTCTTTCTTTTTTCAGAACAACTTCCTGTGTATACTGTGACAATGGCTAGAATGTAAGTAGTGACATTCCTGCTGCACTGTTGTTAATTAGCACTTCAAAGTATACTCAGACCTTTGCAGTTTTTTTCTTGTATTCTTGTCATTAAACATACAATAATACAGGAAGACAGCACCATAACAAAAGCCTTTATATAAATAGTTTCTTAACACCTTCTGCTCACCTCCTGTTTGATGTAACCAACATCACAAAGCTTGAGTCAGTTAATATGAGCTAAAACATCAACTTCAGCTTATAGAAGATGCTTTCCTGTTCTTACCTTGACAGCAGCTTGAATGTAAATAGCAGCTTTGTGCCAGCTGCTTTGATATCAGCACTTCACAATTTATGTAGTTTAGTACTTGCATTTTTAAAATAATCAAACCTCTATATAAGATGCTTCAGCCTCCATTGTGAAATATTCCTGAAGAAGAGGCTGTACTTTAGGCATTGAAAGCCTGTATACTAAACCTTTCAATAGCCTAACAAAGGCATTACCTTTACCCAACAAAAAGATTCTCTTTTTGTTTCTCTCCTGAATGAAATGAGAAAGAAAAAGTACCCGATGATGGATTTGTTGAGCACAAATCTAAATGAAATGCACTATGTGTAGTAAACATTTTGTTTTAATTTATTGTATGTTCAGATGTAATGGTTGATACTGTTATACTGTTTATTATTTTTTCAATAAAATATGTTTACAAAAAAAACTGAAACTGAAAATGTTGCTATTAGTACTCATATCCTGAAGGAAATACATAAACTGTGTTACATCCTGATAAGTATGAATGTTGAATGTCATCAAATGTAATCTATCTGCAATAGAAGTTTAGAAGGAAAAAAACAAGCTGTATGTCAGAGCTGACTCTCTTGGATGGAAACCCAACTGAGCTGACTGTATTTCAGCTATTGTCCCCTTATCATGGATCAGAGTCAGGTATGAACTACTGCCACTGAGCCTACTGTCATAAAAGATAGGGTGCTGAGGGTTAAGGTTAGAGAGGAAGAGAGGAAAGTGTAAAGAATGGTGTTTGGGGGATGCTAGGATGCCAGGTGTATAAAACTTTATGCAGTGGGCATTTGACCACCTAATAACCCCCCCATGGATTAGCTGTTGGGGGGGGGGTGAAGACCACTGTACATGTATCTTTGGCTGAAAAATGGGACTTTGGAAGGTAGTTCGGATAGGAGCAAGGAATCTGGGTCACACATACACCCAGTGAGGTGCAACAATGGACAGCTCAATTGAGGGAAATGATCTAGGGTTAACTGTAGACAGTAAGCCAGTCAGTGAGCCAGAGTCAGGCAGGCAATGTGCTGCCTGAGCCAAGACAGCAAATACAATACTTGTAAATCACCAAATCCTGATAACAAAACTCAGCGCTCTGGGTTCCTCCCCTGCCTCCACCATCTGGCTCACTAACTACCTCTCTGGTAGAACATAGATGGTCTGCCTTGATGGTGCTACCTCCCCCCTGTTGCCTGTCTCTGTGGTGTCCCCCGGGATCTGTCCTTGGCCCCCTCCTCTTTTTCCTGTTCATTAACTCTCTCCTGTCAGAGAGTCTATCCTGTAAATCACTCCTCAATGCCGATGACTTAATACTATAGCAAAGTGACCCATCCCCCACCTCACTACCTGCCACTCTTACTGATGATTTCTGCAAGGCACATTGTTGGTTCTCCACCAACAAACTGTTGGTCAGTGCTGCCAAAACAAAGGCCATGCTTTTTGATTCCAAACCAAAACTCTCTGTCCTTGCCCACAATGGTAGCCTTCTCACTGCCAAATCCCCAGATGGATCTCCCCTTGACACTGTTCCCACCTTCAAGTATCTGGGGTTATCCTGGACCCATCCCTAACCTACACTAACCACATTGCCTCACTAATCAGGCACATCAACCAGAAGATAGGGCTCTGCTATCACCTGATCAACCACCTCTTGCCAGAAGCCCGCCTTGCTATTGCCCGTGGCAACCTCCTCACCCTCCTTGACTATGACTGCCTGGTGTACTCTCTCACTTCCATTACCAACCTGAACCACCTGAACACTACCTACAATAATATATGTCACCTTGCCCACCGTGTCCTCTCTCCTCACTCACCACTGCTCTCTTTACCAGTCCCTTAACTGGCTCCCTCCACAAGTGTGGCACTCCTACCTGCTGGCCCGGACCATTGCTGATGTCTTGCACAATACCTCCTACTCTCCACTATCCCTTCTTATCTGGCCTAGAACCTACTGCCACAATCTATGTCAGTCTTCCCACCTCCAGCTAGAACATCCTAACATAACTACGAGCATGGGCCTAAGAGCCTTCTCCACAGCTGGACCCTCACTATGGCATAACCTCCCCTCCTCTCTACATTCTCCCGACACCCCTCTAAATCTAAATTCCCTATTAAGAATGCACTTTCTGTCCTCTATGACCTGTGTCTGCTCACAAACCACTAGCATGGCTTTACCTCCCTTGCAGCCCACCCTTACCCTTTCACCCCTCTAGTGCTCTGCTCTCCTCTCCTGCCCCGAATACTATTGTTATTCCTATTGTTGAACGATGGAGCAACCTTACGCTGTTTACCTAAGTGTTATAGACCTTGGTATGCTCAATTGTTAATGTATCTGGTACTGTTTATCTTATATGTTCTCTGTTACCTTGATCTACACTGGATTCCCTGTAATGTTCCATGTAGGATCCACATTGTTCCTTCACTGTATTTTACACTGTTTGTGCCAGTTTCTGGCCCAGGTCATGCATGAAAAGGTCTTCGAAAAAGTGCACCAACCTGGTTACCAAATGAATAAATAAATAAACAATGTTGGAATGCATTAGGAGAGTTAGGAGCAGGTCAGGCAAGGTGATCCTCGCCCCTGTACAAGGACATGGTTTGACCACACCTGCATTCAGTTCTGTTCACCACAGAACAGAAAAGACACTGAAGACATCTGAGGCTACAGCACATTATTAGCAGCTTACGGAGAAGAGCTAGTGTACGAGGATAGATTAGAGATGCTCAAATTATTCAGCCTAGAAGAAGGGGCCATTAGGAAACATGATCATAGTGCTCCAAATACTACAGTGGGTTGATAGGGTACTGTATACATAGATGTTTGAGCTAGTAAGTGCAAGCAGAACTAAAGAACATGAACTCAAACTGAGGGGGAGGCAGGATAAGGGTAAACATTAGAAAACACTTCTTCACGCAGAGTGTGGCTAATGAGAAAGATCTTGTCTTGTGATGTGGAAACTAGCACTGTTCAGGCTTTCAGAGCAGGACTAGTAAGATCCTCTTGGGAGAATGGCATTGAGGGTCATACATCACCAACAGGGTTAGCATTTTAACTAAGTGGAAGATGCGAACGGCACTCACAATAAATACCAGTGCTCATCAAAAAAGGAACTGATTGGGAAGAGAAGATATTGATGGCACTCTCAGACCAGGGTGATGCTGAATAAATGTTTACTATTACAACTCTCCCCCTGACGAAGAGGCTGGTTGAGCCCCAAAGTACTGGGCCTCTAGTTCCTGGTTCCAGCGATCACAGTATTTATGGTGATGGTGTCACATTGAAATCACTTGTGGAGCAGTAACAATAAAAATGCATTCGGCATCACCTACCCTGGTCCAAGAGTGCCATCAATTTCTTCTCTTCAGTTACATTTTAACTGTTAAGTTTGTATGTGTGGCCATGCTCAGATTTGGCATAGGTATTGCCATGAAGCTGGAGGAGTGGACAAGATAAACCTCACATTCCTTCTGTCATCATAATACCATGTAACAATGAAAGGGAAAGAATTATAAAACAAGGGCTTAAATATTGAAGTTAAGGGAAGGCTGGGGTCAAAAACAGATCATGCAAAATATTCTTACACAGAGTGTATAACATGGGGAAGACTCTGCAGGGCAGGACTGCAATAGAAATCCACAATAAACACTGTCCTAAAAAGAGTGGTACCGTTTTTAGGAGAGATACCACTGAAGGGTGGCGATGCTAGCCAGGAAGCACTTATGGGGCATAAATTAACAGAAGATGGTGGAGGCCCCACTGGGCAGTGAAGTCTTCTCCTGCCCACAGACATCCCATATGCCTATGAGTTACAGCAAAGTTCATAGACAAAGTGTGAGATCAGTCTTGGTGCCCAGTTTGTTGTCATGGTGATGGAAAAGAAGATGATATACAACATACAATCATGTCCTTCTAGGTGCTACAGTGGTTGAGCCACTTCAACACTTCCAACCTGAGAGGCCTCTTCTCAAAATAGAATCTTCCCTAGGAGTAGTTTAGTAACAGTATTTTTTTTCCCTGCTTAATTCCTTTTACTGGTTCCATGAGTCCAATCAATCTTAGACTGCTGACTTATTAACTATGAGAAATATACTGTCTTCAGGTATGTAAAGAAGGCAGCTACTGTATGATGTCAGAGGAGGTACTGTATTTCTGGCAGCAGTCTACAATAATCCCATACTGTAAGTCTGATTCTCCTGAGGTTTTGAGTCTGAGAACAAAATGTTAAGTGTTTTATGTTGCATTTTTTGTTGGAGGAAAGCTTTAGCACTGTATGTCTTTCAAACATTCCCAGTTTATCTTCACTTAAAGAATGACAGAGTGTCATTAAAAGAAAAAACAGTGACTAAAATACAGAATATAATTAAATGATATACATGGATTTCAAACCCCTGACAACTGACATCCAATGAAACCTAACAACTAAACTATAAAAACATAATGGCAAATATTATTGACATTAGCCAATCAATGCTTGTTTAATCTAGCATTTCCTGTGTCTGCAGGAGAGCACAAGAAGAGAACAAGGACATGCCTCAAATCCGGTGGAATGATTGGCTGGTGAATCTTAAGTGACTGACAATATACATATAAGGTTCATCAGCTCATAAACAAATGCCATTGCAATCATGTTTGCCATGTAGACCTGGAAAAAGCTTTGTGTTCCTGCTTCTGCTCTAGTTCCCTATTTGCAAAAGATTTTTATGTTTGCTTGCACGCATGTGCAAGAAACACAGTGCCATCATCCGAGATTTCGGAGGTGTGTCACCCCCTCTTCCAATTCAGTCAATGTGTTGGCAGGCGCGGCCCCTGTCCACCAGTGCATGCTGGAGCTGTCTATGACAAGCTCCGAAATGCAGTGGCATACAGTTGAAAGGGGGAGCTACGCTTCAGTGAGCAGCGATAAGATATCGCCTGCTCATGCATAGCTCCCCTACACACACACCACACACGCACGTATACCGCGCGGTTGCCCCCACCACGCACACTCTATAGCCGACGGGGTGCCCAATCCCCCATCGCTGTGCTGCGCCTCCCCAAAGCCTTCCAAATGCCACGCTGGGTTCCCACCCCAATATGGCAGTTATCTTATAGCCGACAGAGTGCCCAATCCCCATCGGCTCCAATGTCTTCCCGAAGTAGCGGGTGCCATGCTGAGGCCCACCCAGTGACCCAACAAATACCATAGCCCGACGGGTACCCAATCCCCCAGTATTCACGCCCCAGAGTCTTTGTGCTATGCTGGGAGCCCACCCAGCTGGCAAATGTCCCGCGTTGTCTTTAAAAAAAACCCTGAAAACAAAACGGTCCCACGAGTCTCCCAGCCTCCCCACAACCTCCCACTCCACCCACTGCACACCCTGCCTCCCACACACACCCCACCCCATACTTACCCTGAGCACGTGACGATCTTCGTGGACCGGGAACACATCTGCACTCTTCAAAGCCGACTCATGAACTGAGGAAATGCCGGTAAGCTGTATAATGGGCTAGATAGGGTTTTCAACTTTATTGCATATCTCAGGCATTTTTGGACTTTTGCGCCAAATATTCAACATGGGGTTTTGGGACCCTCCTCATGAATTCTTGCACTGTCATGGCGTTACTCGGGCCCGAAGGGTGATTTCACAGCCACTGCATGAAATCACCTTTCCAGAATGATTAATGAAACAACACTGCCAGTGTTCATAAGGTGGGCTCTCAAAAAGACTATTTTGAAAATTTGGTGGAAAAATTCCTAAAAATGACTGTTTTACGAGCGTGCATTGCGCAGTTCCTATGCACGCTTGTAAGTTCGCGAATTTTCAATATTTTCACTCCAGATTTTCAACATTGCCATTTTACCACACCTTCTTATGAACAGTACAGCTGTCATTTTTCACATCTCACCCAAAATGTGTTTCCGCCCATGTAGCGCACAATGACGCAGTTGGTGTGCAAAATCAATGTACGAGACACATTAAGAAAATCACAGTGACACTGTTCATGAGCAGAGGTCTTAAAATGGCTATGTTGAAAATCTGGTGACAAAATTCCAAAAAATGACTGTTTTACAAGCGTGCGTTTTACAGTTCCTACGCATGCTCGTAAGTTCACGAATTTTAATCTTTTCACTCCAGATTTGCAACATTGACATTTTACCACACCTCCTTATGAGCAGTACAGCTGTCACTTTTCACATCTTGGCCAAAATGTGTTTCTGCCCATGTAGCGCACAATGGCGCAGTCGATGTGCGAAATCAATGTATGGGACACATTAAGAAAATCACAGAGACACTGTTCGTGAGCAGAGTTCTTAAAATGGCTATGTTGAAAATTTGGTGAAAAAATTCCTAAAAATGACTGTTTTACGAGCGTGCGTTGCGCAGTTCCTATGCATGCTCGTAAGTTTGCGGTAAAATTTTCACTCCAGATTTTCAACATTGCCATTTTATTACACTTCCTTATGAACAGTACAGCTGCCATTTCTTATATGTCGCCTAAATGTGTTTTCGCATATGTAGCGCATAATGGTGCTGTTGGTGTGCTAAAGCAATGTTTGGGACAGATTAAGAAAATCACAGTTACACTGTTCATGAGCAGAGGTCTTAAAATGGCTATGTTGAAAATTTGGTGACAAAAGTCCATAAAATGACTGTGTTACGAGTGAGCATTGCGCAGTTTACACGCACCCTCGTAAGTTCATGACTTTGTAATATTTTCAGTCCAGATTTTCACCAGTGGCATTTTTCCACACTTCCTTATGAACAGTACAGCTGTCATTTTTCACAACATGGCTGAAGTGTGTTTTCACACTTTCAGCGCAGAGATGCGTGGTCGCTGTGGAAAATCATTGTTCGGACAGATAAAAATCACAGTGACACTGTTCATGATCGGAGGCACCAAAATACCTGAGTTGACAATCTGCTGTAAAAAATCCCCAACCTAATTATATTACGGGTGTGCGTTGCACAGTTTCTATGTACACTCGTGACTTCACCAGTTTTTTTAATATTTTTACTGCAGATTTGCAACATTGCCATTTTTTACACATCCCCATGAACAGTACAGATGTCATTTTTTACATCCTGTTTGGAATGTTTTTGCACCTGTGGTGCTAAATGCCGTAGTCGCTGTGCATTAGCAGCTTTCGGCTAACAAACTGATATTCCCCCTGTTCATGAGATGGGGTCACAAAAAAAACATGTTGAACATCTGGAGTGAAAATATCAATGAATGCCTGAGGTATTAGGGTTTCCAACCATAACGCCCAACCCTGTGGAGAATGACAGGCATCAGGGGTGTGACTTGGGATTCTTGCCTATAATGCTCATACCATTCCACACCCTGCAGCCAGTGAGAGGCATCGAGGTATGCCTTGGACTCTTCGGCTCCAAAGTTCACCCCATTCTCCTATATCTCACCCATCTCACCGTATTTCCTAATGGAATGGGGTGCGCATAAGGGCCAAAGACCCCAAGGCACACCGTGACACTTGTCAGTGTCTGCAGGGTGGGGTGTGGTGAAATGGCATGGCCGTTATGCCTGACGACCCAAAGGCACACCCCAATGCCTGTCACTCTCTGCAGGGTGGTGGTGGGGTTGGCTTCAGTTCAATACTTCACTGCCATTCCTATTAAGCAGCTCTGTAACTTCTACAGTACCACTGCCAATGCCAGCAAGCAAACATTCGGCATTGACAAATGCTTGTTGTCATAGGTATAATATAAGGAAAAGCTTTTTACGTTCCCCTTATGGTTCTCCATTCCTCCCTTGATGATACAGGTTGTGATGGCTACATCCTTCTGCCATCTGCGAGGGAGGGTGGGCGAGAGACACTGCCTTCAAAGACACATTACTACTTCTGTTCCTGGGTCCATGGGGATGAATTCTGGGTAAGCTGCCTCTCTGAGCAGTATGTTCCTCAGCCCCATGAAACACTACCCAAGACTCTTGCTCTGTACTGTACTTCTCTTGTTGCTCTTCCGGGTCGTCCCTGAAAAAGAGACTGCTATTCTCTGAGTGGACTTACCCGGTTACCAAAATTCAAATAAATAAAGACAACAACAGTGTGGGATTTGGTAATGACAGATCATTCGCCCTGGGTACTGACCTTGTGGCAGCTGTGCCCAGGGCACCACTTCTCTGGAGGCAATGCTGACACTCACCAGAGCACTGTCTCCCAAAAAGATAAACAACAGAACCCAGAAACCCAGCAGCCAGCAAAGCCTAATGGTCAGGGTACAGGACAGCAAACCAGGAGATCTGGGTATAAATATTGATTCCTCTGTTATTTAAAGGTCTAGTGCACTGCCTAAAATCAATATTAACTTTCACAACTAGTGCACTATTAGTTCTTAGTTCTTATGTCTCATATCTGAAGTATTTTTTCTTTTCCATTTGCTAATTAAAAGATTTACTACCTGGCAGTACACTGTGTTAACTGTACAATCAGACTCTATCTGGAGGCTGACATGTCTAGTTCTTTTCCTTCTCATACATCATCGGCATTGTGACCTGACTGACATTGACATCACAACTGAACACAAAGAAACAGTCAGCTGCTCCCAGATCAGTCAACATGAAATGTCACAATGAATGAGGTCACAACTAGGGTTGATCAGATAGTCAATTTTAAAAATGGATAGTTAGGATAATAGATGCTTTTTATGATATTAGGATTTTAGGATACTGGTCCTCAAAGTCCAAAAATCCAAAAAAAATACCTCGGATATAAATTCCAGTTTTAGGATATCAGATTATTTGACATCTGATATCCTAAAATCCTAAATCTGCATCCTGTGACCTCCTTCATCCAGCTCCTCCTTACAAAAAAAGTACATTTACAGCAGGACAGCCAGATCTGAGGCTGCCACCCCTCGACAAATAAATACTCCCCTCACCCTTTTCCTTGTTGCCCCATCTCTGAAGGACACAAAGAAGAGGCCCACCACCCAATAAAACCACTATCCCACACCTCATTGCTCCCCTCCTCTTTATAATAAAAACATATGTAAGCCCCCCAAATGGGCTTACCTTTGTAGGGCTATGGCCCCCTTGTTCCCTTGGCAGCATCCCCACAGTGGCTGTGGGTGGGCACTGGATCCAGTGGCCCTCCAATTTCCTTCATGGCTGCAAGCCACCTGATTGTATGCCTCGAGCCCCTGTATAGATGGGGGCTGAGCTCCAGTGATGTATTTGCACCTCCAGGTGCTGGAGAGTTTTGTTTTGGGGTCCCAGAGTTGGCGTGAGCCCTACAAAAAAGAAACAAAAGACATGGTAGCATACACTCCACTGAGCACATGTGGCTATCAAGATCACAAATTTAATGGAGCAGTGACTCTCTTTGTGTGTGGGGAATTTAGCCACTATTGAACGATATCCCTGGCTCCAGGGAAGGCATGGGAGCCAAAAGCCAAGTGAAATACTAACTGGAAAGTCTCCGGTTTAGGGAAAAACTGTTTTCAACTCTTTTAAGGGCTCTTGTATTTATGTTTAAGGACTGTAGTGTTTTGGGATTAATGTACTCCAAGATAGCAGCCCCCATAGGACTACAGAACACAGAGGTCTGCTGGGTAAAGGCTAAAGGGCACTGGAAAGCCCAGGACTGTTACATCCAATCAGAAGAAGGCTGGAGAAGGACTATAAATAGGACCGGCAGCCCACCAAAAGGGGAGTCTAGCCCGACGGGGAGTGCAGTACAGCTGGGTGGGCTTCACAGCCCCATAACTGCGCTCAGGCCCCCAAGCCTAAAGGATCAACATATACTGAAAACTACAGTATAAAGTAAGCACAGAGTCTGCCAACAGGAAACAGCACCAGGTTTAGGAAGTGGCTGCAGACGACTCGGTGCCAGAGTTTGTACAGAGAGAGAAAAGTGAGCTGAAAGCTGTAAAACGAGCTGAGAGACTTGTTCAATGCTGTTTAAATCTGGAACTGAGAGACTTGGTCAATGCTATTTGAATTTGGACCTGGGAGACTTGTTCAAAGCTGTCTGAATTTGGAACTGAGAGACTTAGTCAAAGCTGTTTAAATCTGGAACTGAAAGACTTGATCAATGCTGTTTGAATTTGCAGCTGAGAGACTGTTTACAACTAACTGAATTTTCCAGTTAAAGGAACCTTTGCAGCAGAGACTGCAAGTTCCCTCCTCGGAGGAGTATTTTGTGAGTGCATCTTTCAGCAAGGGGAGAGTTAAAAAGAGCTGGTGGCCACTAACTAAGAGAAAGCCCATCAGCCATGGAAAAGGACAAGAAGTGCAAGATGACTGGGTAAAAAGACTGAAGGGAAGCCCAGCAGTAATTTGCTTGCTCAGAATGTTCCACGGAAGGGTCTAGAGAACCAAAGTTCAGGAATCTCTAGACTGAAGAAGGGAGAGAGGACCTGCAGCGCTGGACAATGAGAGGCCTGCCTGAGTGAAGTCAGTCAATAAAGGCCATCTGGTGAAGCTGAAAAAGCCAGGCAGATGAAGATCAACTGCCTCCTGTTCTACAGTGCTTCTACATTGCGTCTGCATCATAAGGAACACCAACAGTACCGTGTGTCTGGCACTTGATCTGCTGCATCGTCTTTGACTGGACTGCAAAACTGTAAGTACCCCAAGCTGCTGCTTTGGGGAGTTTCAGTAGTTTGCTAGTAAGACTGCAAGGGACAACCCCTAAAAGAACTATGTGGAATTCCACAGTTGAACAAAGTTAAAGTCCAGTGTTGAAAGTGTTTAAAGGGCCCCCACTGTGAGATCTCAGGCCTACATCACCAGCCGGTGAGGTACTCACTGCAACAGAGACAGTTTAGGGTGCACTCTAGGGTGGGAGGCAAAGAGACTGTGTGGGGTTGTTTATAAGAGTTTAAAAAGGTTTTGTTGCTATTCACATCCTTTCTCCCCTTTCCCCCAAATAAATCTCAATATTGTTTGGATGTTAAAATTTCTGGCTGTAAATCTGTGTATCTTATTTTCTGTGTGTGTGTAGGAATTGTTATTGAGTGGGGAAGTGTATTAGGGGGCATATACTGTTGTTTCCTGGAGGCTGGTAACCTGCACGTTTTCCACAGGTATTACCTGCCACTGCCACAGGTGGAGGCACCGTGCCAACAGACCGTCCAGTTTCAGAACCCAGGTCGAGCCCCTCGTAGGTGTGGTCCTGGTACCACCGAGGGCCCTGGAGTAGCCCAGGTGAGTGAAAGGGTTGTTACAACTGGAGGCACCCTTAGGATTACTGCCCCCTAGTGGCCAGACCCCAGAACTGCAGTTGTTGAAATTTGTTGGTAACACACACACACACACCCCGTGTGGGGAAAATTGTAGTACATTTACTATTGAGTTGCAGGAGTTGATTGGTGTTATGGGAAGGGTCCACCCCCAGAGAAGGCCTTTTTAGTGAAGGGGATCCAAGAGGGAACCACCCAAGAAGCCATTAAAACTGCTTTAGAGACTATACCCGATATTTGGAGCCTGACAGTCGTAGACCTGAGATATGATAGTGGTTCCCAGAGTGTTATGGCCTTAATCCAGAGCAACCAAAATGTAGATCCCAGTAATTTATTGGCCACCTTCGTTGTTGAATGGGTGGAAGGTACCTGGAGAGTGTTCGATAAAAGTAATACGCTGTTATTGCCTCCCCCTCCCCCAGCCCCTGAACCGAGCCTCATGGAGAAGACTGAGTCCCTGATGGCTGTCGAGGGAAACACTCTCCAGGATGTGATAGAGCTACTGCCCTGGGGAGTGACCCTGGATGACCTCTGATCTTCTCAGGCCACTGGCTCAGAATATTATAGATGCTTAAGGGTTTTCCTTCTTGGGCACTGTACCCACTCCTGCTGGGGAAAATGATTACAAAACCTGGGTCACCTATGCTGCCCTCATGCTGCAGGAGTGGCAGTGTTCTGATGCCGAAAAATGTAAGAGGTTGGTGGAAAGTTTGAAGGGCCCCGCTTTAGATGCCGTCTGTTCCTTGAGGGCTACTAATCCTGAAGTCACAGCGGATGACTGTCTAGCTGCCCTGTATAGTGTATGTGGGAATACGAAATCATGTGATGATCTGTACTGGCAGTTTAAGACAACAACCCAGCAGCGAGGGGAAACCCTCTCCATGTACTTACATATACTTGAAAGTGCCCTGCAAAAGGTACACCAAAAGGGGGGGAGTAGCTGCCAGGGATTTGAACCATGTCAGGCTTGAGCAAGTGTTGAAAGCTGCCCAGTTCTATGAAATACTGTTGTTAAAGTTGGGGCTGAGAGAGACACTGACTCCCCCCCCCCCATAGTGCATTATTGAGAGAAGTAAGGGCCGCTGAAGAGCAGACTGGGCCCTGGGAACAGTCGACTGCTGCTGATGCTAGTGCCCAGGTTTTGGGTGAGGGGGACTTGGGCCAAAGGGCTGAACTCCATGGTTTGCTCCAAGAACTAAAGACTGCTGTGCATCAATTGAACAAGCCCAACACTGCCCCCACTGAGCCCAACCCCATGGCATCTGGGGTGACTGTGGACAGCAAAGTAGTGGCACTTTTGTAGAAGTAGAGGCCCAGATGACATCACCCTCAAAGATGTGTATGAGCAGTTGATGGTGCTAAAGCAAACAGTAGATCCACCCCATGACCGCAGAGCTGTTCCCCTTTAAGCTTCACCCCCTCTACCCCACATCCCCCAAAGAGACTAGAGATACCACCTGATGTTCCTTGTTTTTGGTGTGGAAAGGTGGGACATATGTTTTTGGGGTATGGTCACCCCCCCAAAACCCAGATTGGTGGAGGAGAAGAGGCATGCCAAGCAACTGGGAAACTAAAGAGGGGCCAATGGTGAAGCTAACTGGGTCCCCTGACATTGCAAGTTTCACCAAATATACCAAGCCAAGGATCCCTCCTGGCAGCAAAGTCCCCCTAGGGTTGGTGGGACCCCGAACTGATGTGAAAGTCATCATCTAAGGGGTTTTGTGTTCTGCCCTACAGGACAGTGGGTCACAAGTGACCATCCACTGATCTTTCTATGATCAGCACCACAAAGCACCTGCCACTCAAGCCATTGTCCAGTTGGTCTGTATGGGGGATCGGAGCCCAGAACTGTCCGTATGAAGGGTACTGCACTATCCAAATTGCATTCATCATGAATGGTGTGGATGACCCATCTACTATAGACACCATGGCCCTACTATGTCCAGGGACAGGGGAGCTGGATGACACAACTGTTTTAATCAGAACCGATACCAATATGTTTGGCAGGCTGACAATCCTATGCCAGGAAAGGGGCAGTGTGGATCAGTTACTAAGCCCAGCCATTCAAGCAGCTGTGAAAAAGATCACGTTGTCCATGGATCCGCCAGGATGGGTGACCAAGTCATCAGACGAGCCTGTAGGTGAGATTCGGGGAGTAGATACCTGAGAGTTAATCCTGCCACCCAAATCAGAGTGTAGAGTGGTGGGAACTGCTGCTTTCACCAAGCCATCTGAGGGACTTGCATTCATTCTTGGTGCGCCGGTGGAGGAACAGCTGCTCAAAGGATTACTGGTGCAATGAGGGATCCTGCCTCCCCCTGAGACTCCCCACGCACTTTGCATGGCAGTTAAAGTAAATTAGGAATCTGGAAAGCTGGTGACTATCCGAAAGGACCGGGTGCTAGCCTATATCTACCAGGCAGATGGTGTGATCAGAGGGTACCTGGTGGAAGATCAAGAAGAGGAAATAGACCCAGCTGTATGCGACTTTGGGGATTCCCCCCTTCCTGACAGCTACCACTGGAGCCTAAGCCAGAAACTGGCCCAGAGGTGGTGTAAATTCTCTCTCCATGAATGGGACATGGGGTGTGTCCATGAAGAGAAGCACCATATTCAGTTGAGTGATTAGTGGCCCTTCAGAGAAAGGTCACAGCGTTTGGCGCCAGACGGTATTGAGGATGTATGGAAGCATCTGCAGGAGCTCCTGAAGGCTGGTATTATCAAAGAATCCCGGAGCCCAAATGCTTCTTCCATTGTCATGGCCAGAAAGAAGAGTGAGGCAGTTAGAATGTGCATAGACTATCGCCCTGAAAATAAAGACCATCCCAGATCAGAACACAGTGCCTCATGTCGAGAATGCCTTAGCCAGTCTGTCAGGGAGTAAGTGGTTCTCCATTCTGGATTTAAGGAGCGGGTACTACCAAATCCCCATGGCTGAGTGTGACAAGGAAAAGACTGCTTTCATCTGTCATCTAGGGTTTTACGAGTTTGAGTGTATGCCCTAAGGGATCTCCAAAGCCCTGGCCACAATTTTAGTGGCTAATGGAGAAGGCAGTGGGGGACATGAACTTGCTTGAGGTAACTGTGTACTTGGGTGACCTTATTGTTTTTGGCAGCACCCTAGAAGAGCATGAACGCCAGCTCATGAAGGTGTCAGACTGGCTAGAGGAATTTGGACTGAAAGAATTCATCAATAAATGCCAGTTCTGTCAGCCTTCAGTGAAATATGTGGGTCACATTGCTCAGCGGATGGGGTATGGACTGATCCTGCTAAGGTACGAGGCTCTTACCACTTGAGTCCAGCCCCATAACCTCAAAACACTCCAGTCCTTTCTCAGGTTTTGTGGGTATTACTGGAGGTTTGTAAAAGACTATTCAATGATAGTGCAGCCATTGGATGAACAAATGCCGGGCTACCCTCCCACGAACCAAAAGAAGAGACACTGTACCCGTGGAGTCAGCCCACCGCAGGAGTATCTCAAAGTAGCTGAGCCGTTTGGAAGCTGATGGACCCCTGAGTGTGATGCTGCCTTTCATGAGATTATCCAGAGACTGTGTGAAGCACCTGTACTTGCATTTGTTGATCCCCATAAGCCATACATCCTCTACACTGATGCCAGCTTAAATGGGTTGGGGCCGTGCTCTACCAGGAACATCCAGAAGGGCTGCGGCCTGTGGGCTTTGCAAGCCATTGCTTTTCTGCCTCTGAGAAGCATTATCCTGTCCATAAGTTGGAGTTTCTGGCACTGAAATGGGCAGTCATGGACAAGTTTCATGATTATCTGTACAGAGTCCCTTTCACGGTGCAGACATACAACCCCCTGATATATATCAACACTACTGCTAAGCTGTATGCTGCATGCCACTGGTGACTGTCTGCATTCTCCTTGTACGATTTCATGCTGAGATACCGGAGCAGCTGTCCCTGTCCCTATGATGATTTCACTGCAGGTAACGTTCACCTCTCCAGTGCTACAGTATGAGTATTGTGTTCAAAATTTGTGGTGCAGTCAGAGGGCCCCTCGAGCAACCACTATAGAGCCACTGATCAACTGGGTGCATCCCCGATGTCCTTCCAGCAGCATATGTGAACTTCACTGAGCTGGGCCTGTACTCCTTCTCTCTCTTTTTTTTATTTCTTTTTTATTGCAGATAATCAAGTAATACAGGCTTAATATGGATATATTTCAACATATCACATAATATTTATCACAAAAATTGTGTGAAGCTCCTATTACTCCAAGTTAGCATAATTGGGTGGTCAGGCACAGGATTAAGCATAAAACATAATGTTTTGTGTTTCCATCAGTATTTGTATTATACTTGGTTTCTTTGATCTGGAACCAGGCAGCAGAATAATTCATTTTATTTATTTCTTCATATTTTACTTATACTTTCCCCTACATCTTTATTTTCCCTTTAGGTAATTTATAAGTAAAGCAACATCCCAAGTGACTTGATAGTTTCAGTAAACGAACTCCACATCCTAGCATAAAATTGTATAGATTTAGATGTGGTATAGAAGATTTTTTCTATTCTATGGATGGCTATCATGTTATTAAGCCACTGTATAAAATCAGGCATGGTGCTATCCTTCCATTTCTGAAGCATGTATTTAAATGCTACTGTTATTCCTTGCTGGATAAGATTCTTAAGCTCCATTTTTATACCTGGATACTGTAGGTCAAGTCCTATCAATATCCATTTAATATTATTAGGAAGGGTCCTCTTTGTTACTTTAGACAAAAAGTCTAGGATGTTACTCCACCATTGGTCCAGTTTTGGACAAGTGACCAGCATATATTCCGACATTCCCCTTTGGTTATGACATCGGGGACACATCGCAAATACTGCCTCATTTATCAAGTTAAGATGATGGGGAGTATAGCATATACGGTGTAAAATATTAAAACATATCTGTTGCAAACTCACAGATTTTAAACCCAATGTTTTAATGTTTATAATTTTTAGCCATTTTTGTTGAGTAAGATTTATATTCAATTTTTCTTCCCATTTGCTTTTCCACACAGATGAATCTTGCGTTCTGTTTCTTAAAAGCCAATTACATAGCACTGAAATATGTTTTTTTGCTATAGGTCTTAAGAACATCTTGATTACCTGTTCCAAAACTGGGTCTTTAAGAACAAGTGTATTCTTGTGAATATAGTCTTGAATTTGTAAATACCCGTAAAACTGGTTTTTATTTAAATCATATAAATTACTGAGTCTCGTAAAATCTAATATATGACCATCCTGAAAGAATTGAGCTACTTCCTGTAACCCTGACTGATACCATTTTTTAAATGTAGTGTCTCCCATAGAAGGGGAAATAGAGATTTAAGTGTATAGGAGAATAATACATGCATTTAAGAGGCATATTCATGCTAGCCATTCATTTCTGCCAAATGTATATAACTGTATTTATACAAAAAGTGAGTGATTTTATTTTTATGTTTGCTTCCATGCATGTGCAAGAAACATAGTGCCATCATCTGAGTTTTCGGAGGTGTGGCAGCCCTCTTCCAATTCAGGCAGTGTGTTTGCAGGCGCGGCCGCAGTTCTCCAATGCCTGCTCGAGCTGTCTATGACAGCTCCAAAATGCAGTGGAGTACAGTTGAAAGGGGGAGCTATGCTTCAGTGAGCAGCGATAAGATATCGGCTGTCATGTAAACTCCCCACACACACACCGCGCCGCACGCATCACTGCGTGCTGTCCCCCACACACACTGTAAACAGGGTGCCCAATCCCCATCAGCTATGCTGCGCTCCCCAAAAAGCCTTCCACATGCCACGCTGGGTGCCCACCCCAGCATGGCAACCTCATTGTATAGCCGTGAGTGCCCAATCCCGTCGGCTCCACTGTCGCCCCCCGCCGAGTACAGGGTGCCGCTGAGGCCACCCCAAGCGTGGCAACAGACTCTTCTGACGGCCGACGGGTGCCGACCGGCCGGGCTCCCCAACCAGCCGCCCTTGTGCCACGCTGGGAGCCCACCCCAGTGTGGCAAACGCCCTGTCGCCATTTAAAAGACAAAAAACCTGCAAATAAAACTGTCCTCGGCATTTCCCTGCCCCTCCCACAACCCGCACTCCACCCACTGTGCACCCTGCCTCCCACACCCCCTCACCCCATACTTACCTCGGACCTCGGCGCAACGATCTCGTGGACCAGGAACACGCCTGCACTCTTCAAAGCCGACCGCAAACTGAGGAAATTCCGTAAGCTGTATAATGGGATAGATAGAGTTTTTCAACTTTGCTGCATATCTCAGGCATTTTTGGGAATTTTGCACCAAATTTTCAACATGGGGTTTTTGGGACCCCTTCTCATGAATGCTGTCACTGTCATGGCATTATTCGGGCCCGAAGGGTGATTTCGCAGTCACTGCGTGAAATCATCTTTCAGGACTGATTAATGAAACGACACTGCCAGTGTTCATAAGGTGGTCTCAAGCCTATTTTGAAATTTGGTGGACAATCTAAAAACTGATGTTTCTGGCGATGTGTTGCGCAGTTCCTCATGCGGCTAAATTGAGATATTTTCAATATTTTCCAAGATTTTCAACATTGCCATTTTACCACACCTTCTTATGAGTAGTACAGCTGTCATTTTTCACATCTCACCCAAAACGCGTTTCCGCCCATGTAGCGCACAATGGCGCAGTCGGTGTGTGAAATCAATGTATGGACAAATTAAGAAAATCACAGTGACACTGTTCATGAGCAGAGGTCTTAAAATGGCTATGTTGAAAAATATGGTGAAAATTCCTACAAATGACTGTTTCTGATCGTTATGCAGTTCCTACACTGCAGCTAATAAGTTCACGAATTTTCAATATTTACACTCCGGATTTTCAACATTGCCATTTTACCACACCTCCTTATGAGCAGTATAGCGGTCATTTTTCACATCTTGCCCAAAATGTGTTTCCGCCCATGTAGCGCATAATGGCGCAGTCGGTGTTTGAAATCAATGTATGGGACACATTAAGAAAATCACAGTGACACTGTTCATGAGCAGAGGTCTTAAAATGGCTATGTTGAAAATTTGGTGAAAAATTTCTAAAAGTACTGTTTTTGCAGTGCGTTGCATGATCCTCGCTTTTCTAAATAGTTCTCAACTTTCAATATTTTCTCCAGATTTTCAACATTACCATTTATTACACTTCCTTATGAACAGTACAGCTGTCATTTTTCACATGTCACCCAAAATGTGTTTCCACATAGTAGCGCACAATGGTGCAGTCAGTGTGCAAAAAGCAATGTTTGGGACAGATTAAGAAAATCACAGTTACACTGTTCATGAGCAGAGGTCTTAAATGGTTATGTTGAAAATTTGGTGACAAAAGTCCATAAATGACTGTATTACGAGTGAGCATTGCGCAGTTTCAAGCCCCTCGTAAGTTCACGACTTTGTAATATTTTCATTCCAAATTTTCACCAGTGGCATTTACCTTCCTTATGAACAGTACAGCTGTCATTTTTCACAACATGGCGAATGTATTTTCACACTTCAGCGCAGAGATGCGTGGTCGCTGGGAAATCATTATTGCGGACAGATAAAGAAAATCACAGTGACACTGTTCATGATCGGAGGTCCCAAAATGCCTGTGTTGACAATCTGCTGTAAAAAATTCCCAAACTAATTACATTACGGGTGTGCGTTGCACAGTTTCTATGCACGCTGGTGACTTCACCAGTTTTTTTAATATTTTTACTGCAAATTTGCAACATTGCCATTTTTTACACCTCCCCATGAACAGTACAGCTGTCATTTTTTATATCCTGTTCGGAATGTTTTTGCACCTATGGTGCTATATGCCATAGTCGCTGTGCATTAGCAGCTTTCGGCTAACAAACTGATACTGCCACTGTTCATGAGGTGGGGTCACAAAAAAAAAAATGTTGAAAATTTGGAGTGAAAATACCAATGAATGCCTGAGGTATTAGGGTTTCCAACCGTAACGCCCAACCCTGTAGAGAATGACAGGTATCAGGGGTGTGACTTGGGATTCTTGCCTGTAATGCTCATACCATTCCACACCCTGCAGCCAGTGAGAGGCATCGAAGTATGCCTTGGACTCTTCGGCCCCAGAGTTCACCCCATTCTCCTATACCGCACCCATCTCACTGTATTTCCTGATGGAATGGGGTGTGCATAAGGGCCAAAGACCCCAAGGCACACCATGACACTTGTCAGTGTCTCAGGGTGGGGTGTGGCGAAATGGCATGGCCGTTATGCCTGACGACCCAAAGGCACACCCCAATGCCTGTCACTCTCTGCAGGGTGGTGGTGGGGTTGGCTTCAGTTCAATACTTCACTGCCATTCCTATTACACAGCTCTGTAACTTCTGCACTACCACTGCCAATGCCAGCAAGCAAACATTCGGCATTGACAAATGCTTGTTTTGTAAGTTTTCTTGGCAAATAGTATATGTGCTTTAGTTTATGATATGGAGCCCATCTTCATTCCAGTATTGTAATTAGGTCTCTGCTTGTTATTTTAAACCACTCATACACTACAGTTAGATTTGGTGTATAATAATACAATCTCATATCAGGGAGCACTAAGCTTCCTTTATCTAAAAGGGCATATAAAGAAATTAATTTTAACTGGGGTTTCTTACCCTTCCATAAGAATTCCCTCAGGGCAGCTTCATATTCCCTGAAGAAACCCTCTGGAAGGGGAATAGGGATGTTCTGAAATAAAAACAGAAATTTTGGTAGGGCATTCATCTTTGTAGTATTAACTCTGCTAATTAGTATAAATGGAAAAGTTTGCCAATGATTTAAGTCCCTTTTAATTTTAATAAGTAATGGTTCAAAGTTTAATTTGTATAGATTGGATACTTCACTGTCTATGTTTATTCCCAAGTATTTATTAACTGAGGTTTTTCCAATTTGAATATGCGATTGGGGAGGGGGGGGGCTTAAATTGCTCTGAAGGCCCTTTTGACTCCAAAACCTCTGACTCAGTCCAGTTCACTTTGTACCTTGATATACTCCCAAATTTACTGATAATACTGTGTAAACTAGGAAAATATTTATTTAAGTTAGATGTATATATAAGGGCATCATCTGCATAAAGACTTATGCAATGTTCTACTCCATTTATATCAATTCCCTGCAAAGAACTGCTGTGACAAATAGCCATTGCAAATGGTTCTATGGCTAGAGCAAAAATAAGAGGAGAGAGAGGGCATCCTTGCCTAGTACCCCTCTGTAACTTAATAGTAGTCAAGATATTATTGTCTGTTTTAACTCTGGAGACCGGATTGGAATACAGCACGTCCATCTATTGTTGGAAATGAGTCCCAAAGCCAAATTTTGAAATCACCAGTTTGATATAATCCCACTCTGTTCTGTCAAAGGCTTTTTCAGTGTCCAACAACAGAATAGAGAGGTCCTCATTTTTATATTTGTCTATTGTATTTAAAGTTCTACGTATATTAGTTTGGATCGTATGCCCATTAATAAATCCATTTTGATCTTGATGTGTTACACTGGGTAGTGCCCCTTCCAATCTAGTTGCCAGAATTTTAGCCATTACTTTGGTATTGGAGTTTATAAGGGATATAGGTCTTTAAGATTTTGGCAATAATGGGTCTTTATCCTTTTTAAAAAAAATAGTATTTTAGCTTCGGTGAATGAAGGGGGAGACTATGGGTTGAAAGAGGTTTTAGATATGTCGAGATTTTCCTAATATGAGATTTATAAAAATCTATCAAAATGCCATCCAGACCTGGGGCTTTTCCTGGGTGTAAACTTTTAATAGCATTTACAATTTTTTCTGTGGGAATTTCAGCATCCATAAGGTTCCTCTGATCCTCTGTTAGTTTGGGAAAGGAAATAGCTGAAAGAAAATCTTCCTGTGTTACTTTATTATTTTTCTTTTCTGAAGCGTATAATGTTTTATAATATTCTTCAAAGACAGCATATATTTTGATTGGATTTTCAGTAATAATGCCATCTGCATAGTGGATGGCTGATATATTTGATTGTTCCTGCTGGGCTCTTAGCTGCCAAGCAAACAATTTACCTTGCTTCTCTCCAAGGGAATAATAGGTACTTTTAGTGAACATCTGTTGTTCCACCTCTTCCATTGCAATGTTATTGTAGTCATTTTTAGCAATTATTAATCCTTGCAGTATTTGTGGATTTTTAGTATCTATATGTTGTTGAGTCTTTAAATTAATGAATTTTTCTAATTCATTCATTCTTTTTTGTCTGGACCTTTTATGTTTAATATTAAATGTTATAACTGTACCCCTTAGGAAGGCTTTTAAGGCTTCACACCACATTTTAATATTATGGTTTTTCATATGGTTAAATTCCTCATAATAATTTAATTCAGTTTGAACATAATTATTGAATGAATTGTCTTTGAGTAAAATAGGGTCAAATCTAAAAGATCTATGCCTTTTATTTATTTAAACTTTTGTTTACCAGGTAAATACAATGAGCCAATGCACTTTTTCATGTATGACCTGGGGCCATGAAAATAACAGTCAAGATGCTACAGGACAGACAAGCTTACATTTAAATCACATACAAATCATACAAAATTTAACAAGTACAAGAATATTATCCTGACTAGGAATATTATCTTGAATTAGTTCCATAATAACTGGGGAATGATCTGATATTAGTATATTTCTATAACTTATAACTGGAATATATGCCATTAGAGATTGAGAGACTATAAAGTAATTCAGTCTTGAATCATTTTGAAGTGGAGCTGAGAAGAAAGAGAATTGCTTTGTATCTGGATGACGAAACCACCGTAGATCTATGAGGTCCAATTCCATCATCAGCCGTTGGATTTCTTGGGAGGCTGAAGATCATTTATTATCTCCATGTGAGGATTTATCCTTCAAAGGATCCATAATCAGATTTAGGTCCCCTTCAATAATATATGGGGAAGGAAATTTGCACAATTCCATGAATAAATCTGAAAAAAATATTGGTTCATTTTTATTTGGACCATAAATATTAAGCAGTGAATATCTATGCCCCGATGTGTTAATTTACAGACAATAAATCTGCCATTTGGATCTAAAATATGGTTCCCAAATGTTGTTCCACTGCTTTTCTTAAAAAATATTGGCATGCACCTTGTCATGTTTGTGTAGGGTGCATTTAATCCAAACCCCCATATTTTTGAAAGAAAATGGGTCTCATGGAGAAATAAACAATTTACAGAGTTTTTATCTACATAGTTGAATATTTTCTTGCCCTTAATTCTATCTTTCATGTCTTTTACATTCCAGGTCATATTGTGTAATTTTTAAGACATTTATTATAGCTTTTTATCTCCATATAGTCCATTTTGATAAAATACTATTCCAAGTAACACACTCACCACCACTACAAAAGACTTGCAGACTGCTGCTTCAGTTAATCTCATTTATTAGCAGCACATGCCATCTGCAGGCTGCAGTGCAGGAATGTTCTTATATTTCACTCACCTCAATGTGGGCTTCATCAGAGAACACAGTGGCTTACATGAGCACATTATTTATACACTTACAGGTAACCCTTCAACCATTCACAGTGCAGTATTTCAAATATTTTAACCAATCAGTTCCCGTATCCAATCAGTGTATTTAATAGCTACATAAATCAATTATAGCAAATCCTTTGTGAAACAAATCAAAACAATTAAGTAAAATGAAGTGATCCTACTATTTGGTGATCAATTTCTTAGTCAAAATAAAAAAATTATCTTTAAGAGACCCTTCAACAATCCACCTGGGTTTTGCATAGCTCCCTTCAAGCATCCAAGCGGTCAGGAGGACCTAGGACAAAAACCAAGAAAAAAGAAATGAGTGTCTGCATTTAAAAAAATTGCATCTTACTCTTAATTCATTACTGCTTTTACATAGTTAAACTGTCCAAACGTTATTATTACTGACACATCAAATACTTATAAGGGTGAAGAGGGGGGAGGAAGGGAAAGGGAAGGGAAGGGAAGGGAAGGGAAGGAGGACAGAGGGGGTGGGCTGAAAACATGGCAATAACATTTCCTATCTATTTCTGTACCTGTTGGCAGAGGTCCTGGCAGGACCTTTGGCAGACCTATTTAATGCCTCACTACACTCAGGGTGTGTACCTCAGGATTGGAGGATGGTTCATGTGGTGTCCTTCCAAAAGAGTGGCCCCAAGGAAGAACCAGGGAACTACAGACCGGTGAGCCTAATATCCATTGTCGGTAAGTCAATGAAGACTATCCTGAAGGAGAGGCTGGAGGCCAAAGGACTACAGGACAGCAGACAGCATGGCTTCATAAGTGGCAGATCCTGCCAAATCAACCTGGTGGAGTTCTATGACTGGATAACTAGGCAACTGGATGGAGGCCATGCAATGGCTATCCTGTACCTGGACTTCAGTAAGGCATTCGACTCAGTGCCGCACACAGGAGGCTGGGAAGTAAGTTAGAAGGCACAGGGGTGGGTGCAAAGCTGGTGAGATGGGTAGTGAACTGGCTTCAGGGAAGGCAACAGAGGGTGGTGGTGGGTGGTGGGGATCTCTCATCCCCAAGGGTAGTGATGAGCGGTGTCCCACAGGGCTCTGCGTTGGGACCAGTGTTGTTTGGGATATTCATTGCAGACATATCACTCAGCATGAAGCGCAAGATCAGTCTGTTTGCTGATGACACCAAGATGGGAGCAGTGGTAGATGACTTAGGGGGATGGCAGGGGTTGCAGGATGATTTGGCAAAGCTGAAAACCTGGTCGGACACCTGGCAACTGAGGTTCAATGCCAAAAAGTGCAAGGTGCTGCATTTTGGGGCAAAAAACCCAAGGAGGAGTTACCAGCTGGGGGGAGTGCAGCTAGCCAGGACAGAGGAGGAGAAGGATATGAGGGTGCTCATTACAGGGTCAATTAACAATTCTGCACAATGTAGGAAGGCAGCTACAAAGGCCAGCAAAATGCTGGGTTGCATTGCAAGGGGTATATCATCAAGGATTGGGAGGTGATTCTGCCACTGTATAGGTCATTAGTTAGACCCCACCTGGAGTACTGCGTGCAGTACTGGCACCTGTAGCTGAAGAGGAACACTAAGTTACTGGAGGGGGTGCAGTGCAGGGTGAAAAAGATGATCAAGGGGCTGGGGGACTTACCATACGAGAGGAGGCTGAGGGAGTTGAACAGGTACTCGCTGGGGGAGAGGAGGGATGGGAGGATGTGATTGAAACCTTCAAGTACATGAAAGGAATAAACAAGACAAGTACGGAGGGGCTGGTCAAAGTAAGGGAGGGGAGGGATACCTGGGGCCATGATATGAGACTGGAGGGAGGAAGGTTCAGGAGGGAGATGAGGAGACACTTTTTTATAGAGAGGGTTGTAGTTGGGTGGAATACATTACCAGCAGAAGTTGTATTCACTAGAACAGTGGACTGCTTCAAAAGGGGCTGGGACAGGGCAAGGGGGAGGGTCAAGGGAGGGGAAGGGTGGGATGGGCAGCCGCAGAATAAGTGGTGCTAGCTGCACATTCGAGCAGACATGATAGACCACTAGGCCTTTATCTGCTGGCAAATTTTGTATGTTCGTATAGTTACATCAACCTTTTTGAGTACTTCAGTTTTTCAGAAATGGAGAGATCTTAAATTTGCCATTCAGACCTGGGTGTCTAAGTGCACCCAGTCTATATATCCACTCCTGCTCTTTTTTGTTCAAAACACCCTCCACATCACCTCCATGGACATTATTTGGTATGACTTTGATACCCATAGCTTTAAACTTGTGTTCTGATCTATTAGGCTATGAGTTAATATGCATAGCCATGGCATATTTCTCATTATTATTTCTGACAGCTAATAGATGTTCATTAATTCTGAACCTGAATTTCCTCTTTGTTCTCCCTATGTACTACCTGCAACGTGTACAGGTGAGGAGGCAGAACACAGCCTCAGTGTTGCAATTATTGTAACCCTTGATCATCTCCATTTTTTCAATTTTTGGATTTTTAAACTCCAAGCCAGTTTCTATCATACTGCATGTATTACAGCTGACACATTTTTTAGTTCCCCACTTGTGTTTAGTGGATACCCAAGGTTTTCGGGGAGTAACTATGCACCAACTGGTCCCTTAGGTTAGGACCCCCTTTGTAAGAGACCGTGATGGCCTTGGTAAGCAAAAACTGAAGCTGTGGAGTACCTCTGAAAATCTGGAGATTATTTTTGACTATGTCAACAACTTCCTTAGTACCTCTACTGAAAGCAGTTACAAAAGTCATAATACCATCTTCCTTTTTCTTTTTATCCTTTGGCAATAGTAAGGATTCCTTGGAGTTCATATCAGTGAGGGATCTTGCCATTCCACAATTTTTCTCATTCTGACAAATTTCCCCTTCGGAAGGTTCCTAATCATGTGACCAGGATGGCAGCTGTGAGCATGTGGCAGACTGTTCCTGTTGGTGGGATTTTTGAACAGATCTGTCAAGAGGGAGCCATCACCAGTTTTGTATATGGTGATGTCCAGAAAATCAATCTTATCCTGTGTTGCTTTCATTATTAACCTCAAATTAGGGTTAGACCCTTCCAAAACAGACACAAAATCAGATAATTCCTCCATTGACCCTTTCTAAATGAGAAAAATGTTGTCGATAAAATGCATATACAGGTCTGTATGGTCACTACAAGGGTTACATTGACTATTATAGACATATTTCTCCTCCCAGGCTCCCAGATACAGATTTGCGTAGCTGGGGGCAAGTGTTGCCCCCATAGCAGTCCCTTTCACCAACCTGTAGTTCCTGTTTTCAAACAAAAATATATTGTGTTTAAGAACCATATCGGTTAGCTCCATCAGAAAATTTATCTTATTCTGGTTAGTATCTGTGTGTGAAACCAGGTACTGTTCCATGGCTTCTAGGCCCCCCTCATGGGGAATGTAGGGTGTCTACATCCAAAGTCACCAGTATCCATTTTTATGTTTGCTTGCACGCATGCGCAAGAAACATTATGCGGCAGCTTAGGAGAGAAGTGGGTTGTGGAGGTGTGGCAGTGTGGCGGCCAATGCCAGCACTGCATTTGTGGGCTTGGCGGTGTGCACCCAATGCAGGCCCAGTGTACTGATGACACTGGTTCTGCAGAAGTGTCACCAACTTGAAAAGATTTGGCCACTGCTATGAGGGGCCACCTTGTCAATGCATCATCAGCAATTCCGCTGCAATGAGGGAGTGACCCATCATTGCAGGGTGGTATCTCGCCTGGTGTAACAGTACCAGGATCATGGCAGCTCCATGCGTCCACCTCAGAGCCAAGGGGATTTCCCAATCTCCATGTCACATGCCCCTGACCCCCTTTATTTGCTGACGGAGAGCCCAGTCCCCATCGGCATAATGTCCCCACCCCCAAGTTTCCGTTGTGTGCTGAGGGGATGCCCAATCCCCCTCGGCATCATGCACTCCCACCACCAACAGTCTTTCTTTGCTGATGGGAGGCCCAATCCCCTTGCATCATGCCTCACCCATCTTCTGTGCTGATGGGGAAACACCACTGCTGCCCAGTCCCCTCCGACAATGCAGGTGGTACACTGGGAGCCCACCCCAATGTACCAAACAACACCAGTGAAAGAAGAAAACTTACCCACGTTGTCTTTTATTTTTTTCTTAACCTGTAAAACAAGAAAACGGTCCCTTGTGGTCTCTCCTGCCCCATCCCCCAACCCTCTCCCACCCTCTGCGCACCCTGTCTTCCCACACTCCCCTCACCCCATACTTACCTCCGGAGCCCAGCACGATGATCTTCAGTGGACTGGGAACATGTCTGTACTCTTCAAAGCTGACCGCAAACTGAAGAAATGCTGGTAAGCTGTATAATGGCATAAATAGGGGTTTTTTTTCAACTTTGGTGCATATCTCGGGCATTTTGGGAAATTTTGGCACCAAATTTTCAACATGGGGTTCTTGGGACCCCTCCTCATGACTTCAGCTACAGTCATGGTGTTATTCAGTCCCAAACGGTGATTTGGCAGTCACTGCGTGGAATCACCTTTCGGGAATGATTAACGAAATGACAGTGCCACTGTTCATGAGGTGGGCTCTAAAATCCTATGTTGCAATTGTGTGAAAAATATTCAAAATGACTGTTTCCCGATGCAGCATTGCTACAGTTTCCATGCACGTCAGAACTTCGTGAATTGCATATTATTTTCACTCCAGATTTTCAACATTGGCATTTTTCCACACCTCCTTATGAACAGTACAGCTGTCAGTTTACACATCCTGGCCAAAATGTGTTTTTGCACTTCTGGCACAGAATAGCAGGGTTGCTGTGGGAAATCAGTTTTAGGGACAGATTAAGAAAATGACAATGACACTGTTCATGAGCAGAGGCCCTAAAATGCCTATGTTGAAAATGTGTTGATGAAAGTCCATAAAATGACTGTGTTACAAGCATGTATTGCGCAGATTCCACGCACACTTGTAACTTCACAAATCTGAAAAATTTTCATGCCAGATTTTCAGCACTGGCATTTTTTCACACCTCCTTATGAACAGTACAGCTATCATTTTTCACATCCTGGCCGAAATGCATTCTCACACTTCCGGCACAAAATAGTGCAGTTGCAGTGGGAAATCAGTGTTTGGGATAGAGTAACAACAAGCGAGTGAGAGAGAGGATTGAGCAAGCTCAACGGAGCTCTGTTAGGACTGTTGTGGATTTCTTTGTGGGCAGAAAAAGGTGCCAATGCAGGCAGGAGCCCAGTACAAAAGGACAGCTTGCAGTGCCGGGAGAAACAGAATGAGCGAGTGAGAGAGGGGGAGTGAGCAAGCTCAACAGAGCTCTGTTGAAACTGCTGCAGATTTCTTTGTGGGCAGAAAAAAGGCACCAATGCAGGCAGGAGGCCAATACAAAAGGGCAGCCTGCAGTGCCGGGAGAAACAGAACGAGCCAGTGAGAGAGGAGGAGTGAGCAAGCTCAACTGAGCTCTGTCGGGATTGCTACAGATTTTTGTTGGCAGAAAAGAAGCTACTAGGCGGGAGCCAGTAAAAAGGCAGCCTGCAGTGCTGGGAGAAACAGAATAAGTGAGTGAGAGAGGGGAAGTGAGAGAGCTCAACGGAGCTCTGTCTGGACTACTGCAGATTTCTTTGTGGGCGGAAAAAGCGCCAATGCAGGCAGGAGCCCAATACAAAAGGGTAGCCTGCAGCACTGGCAGAAATGGAATGATCGAGTGACAGGGGGAGTGAGCGAGCTCAACGGAGCTCTGTCGGGACTTTAGAGTTGCCCACCCACCTGCCCAGGGTCCTGTGTGGTCCTATATTACAGCAGGGTCTCTGGGGTGGAGAAAAAGTAATTATTGGATAATTTTACGATTGCTGTAATAATATAGATTTAGTTGTTCTGTTTATTTCTCTAACTGAGCTAAGCAGTGAGCCTAACTGTTAGGACTGCTGTAATAATATATATTTATTTGTTCTGTTTATTTCTCTAACTGAGTTGAGTAATACTTGGAATGCAATATGATTTCTAACTGGGCTAAGTGAAACTATGAGGGCTGAGAACAAAAAGTATGGTAGCTGAGGGATGAAAAATGGACAAGGAAGCTTTAGGATTGCTACAGTAGTACGGTATCTAATGGATGAGATTTGAGACTGAATTAACCTGGTCGGCAAGGGGGCAGTAGGGGGTCTAGTGTGGGGGGAAACAGGAATTTGAGTTAATAGGGCCCTAACAGTTGTAGTAGGGTACAGAAACCAGGAGTAAGAGCCAGTAACATAAGATGGGGGCCAAAATGGGGTAGGTGCCGCAAGTCAATAGGGTGGGCATCTTTGGAAGGGTGGAGGGATGTACAGGGTGTGGGTCCGCCTTCATCCTGGACTGGGCTTGGAGGATGGGGGGTGTATGCTCTGTAGACAACTGGCTAATTTGAAGGAGGAACTGTGGAGGTTAGGGAGGAGTCTAAGTGGCAGGGCAGATGAGTATGGCAGGCATCCTGGCTGGGGGGGGGATAGGGGATGGCAAGGGGGGATGAGGGAAGAACAACTAGGGACTGAAACTGACCCCAGTATCAGAGACATTAGCAGACAAGAGAGGAGAAGGGAGGGGTGCCTGAGGTGAGGAGGGGCCTCTAATGGGGGAGGAAGAGACCACGAGGAGTACCAGGAGAGGCGCAGATGGCTGCGGTAGGGAGTGACCAGGGGTGGGACGGGGGGCATGGAGAGGAACATGTAGGAGGGGAACCGATAGGTGCAAGAGATGTAGGAGGGGTATTGACTAGGAATAGATTCAAGCCTCTGGTATGGGGGGGGAGCAGGAACATACTGAAGCGAGGAGGACAAGCAGGGCATGATAGGGATGGCAACAGGTAGGGGAAGAGATAGCAAGGATGAAAAAGTAGAAGGGGGGCTAGTAAGGAAGGAGGGGGTGACTGGAGGAGAGAATGCTATGAGAAGGGGAAGGATGGGAGGGGCATCACTATCGGGGTCGAAAGGAATGAGGGCTCTAAATTGCCAACAATGGTGATAGGAGAAGGGTTGGAAATTAGCAGAGGAGAAGGGGAGGTCAACATGGGGAGCCCAGTAGGAAGTAATCAGGCTGGGAAGGGGTTCAAGAGGGATGGGAGAAATAAGGCAGAGAAAAGGGGTGAGGCAAAAGTAGGGGATGCAGATACACAAGCCACAGAGGGTGCAGCTGGCGGGGTAAGGGGCAGGGAAGAATTAATACTCGGGTGGTGGAAGGGGCATTAGAAGGGAAAGGGGGTAAGAGATGGCGGGGTACTTGTCCTGGGGGATTCTATACTGAAAGGGGTGGAATGGGGCAGAAGGGAGGAAAGGCACAGCCATATTTGGGTTGAAACTATCTCTGGGTTGACTTCAGGAGGGGCAAGCACTGCTCAAATGTGCAGCGAGGGGGAGGAAGAAACCTCATTTACT
The DNA here is from genome assembly GCA_016271365.2 of Neoceratodus forsteri. NCBI lineage: Eukaryota > Metazoa > Chordata > Ceratodontiformes > Ceratodontidae > Neoceratodus > Neoceratodus forsteri. The sequence continues at coordinate 1,274,934,534 of CM057453.1, forward strand.
GTTGCATGTGGGTACAAATTACTTGGTGGGGGAGACTGTGGAAGTAGTGAGGGGAGGTTCTAGGAGTTGGGCAGGCAGTGTGAGAGCATGGGGGAGTTGGTGGCATTCTAGGTGGTACTCCCGGTACCATGTGCAAGCATGGGGAGAAAGGGTAGGATTGACGACTTCAACGAGTGGCTGAGAGATTGGTGCCACACCAAAAATTATAGGCTAGTGACTAACTGGAGTAGGGTCTGGGGGAATAGTGACTTGTACACGGCGGACAGGCTACACTTGATCAGGAAGGGGAGGGGAGTATTAAAGGTGGAATTAGAGGGGTATATCTCTACTAAGGTGGATTTAAACTAGTGGGGAGGTGGCCAAAAGACTGAGGTTGGTAAAAAGGTCCAGACAGAGGAGCCTAATGAGATCACCCCCTAGATATAGGTAAAGGCAGAGGTGTAGTAACCCTGGGAGGGGGCGGGCAGAGTGGTCTGAGTGTAATAAAGAAGGCACCACCACCCGTTAAGAATAACGAGGAGAAAAGGTGCGGACTACTGGGAGGAGGGACACAGGCCAAGGAGAAGAGTGAGGAGAAGGAGGGATACAGTGGAAGGTGGTCTCTCTCAATGCAAGAAGCCTGGTGAACAAAACTGAAGAGCTTCAGGCACTCCTTTCAGATGGGAAGGTGGACATTGCTGCAGTGACAGAGACTTGGGCCACAGAGTACCATGATTGGGACTCAGCAATCCCGGGATACAGGATGTAACCCCCTTGTAAATAGGGGTTAGTGAACGCTTTCTCGGAGCTCGTTTCCATGCTCCATGCCTGCTTGGTGATCGGCATAAAAGCCGTTTAAATGGGTAGCAGTTGAGCGTTTTTAAAAGCTTCTGTCAGCTGTCGCTTTAAGGACTGCCTGTTGCAGCCATAAGTAACTAAAATGGATGGGGGCTGTGTGGTTGTTTGCCCGAGTCCCGCCCGGGACACCGAAAGAGTGGCTCCCTTCTGCCATCGCTAGTGGTGCAGAGGGAGTTCTGCTGGAGGATGCAATTGTTTGTTGGGAATGATGTAAAATAATAATGATAATGTGGTTGTTCTAACCTGCCTTCCTTTTGCAGTGAGGACTGTTCGGTTGTCTCCACCATTTTGGTCCAGAACTGTTGAATTGGACCAATCAGTACCTCGGGACCCTACAGAGTCGGCTGACCAATGAGGAAACCGCTTGCCTTTGAGAGAGGTATTATGGGCTATGGCGCTTTTTCGGACCACTGAGAGCCAGAGGAAGTGACTGGCATGTTCAGCCAGCCAATGGAAAAGGGTAGCGCCCACTTTGGGTGGAGTGCTCAAGGCTACCAAAGTTAGATTTGTAGTGGCTGAAGAGAGGAACGGAGCTGTGTGCTTCTGCGCTTGAGGAGCGTTCGCGTGGGAAGCGCGTGAAAGGCCTAAGGCGTCTGTTTTGCCTTTTCAAGCGAGTCGGACTAAATCCGCTGGCGTGCAGTCAGAGGAGGCTGGTGCCAGCCCAGCTACCTACCAGGCTCAACCTGAGAGGACTGGAGAGAATTGCTGAGTTGCGCTCGGTCCACCTGTGATGTTGAAGCTGCCGTTTGCTGTCCGAGTTCTTCTGCAAGTTTGTGAATGCCTGAAAGCAGTTGCCTGGTATGGTACCCCTCTGTTGTGCCATATAAATGTGTGAGAAGGCTGGTGAAGTTCAGGCTCCGCCCTGGCAGCGTTGAAGGAATCATTATTTGCTGGAGTTGTGAGTACTGAGTCAGGGTAGCTCCCTGCAGGGTGTGTAAACAGTGGTTTCAGGTGTATTGTTATACTGCTGACTGCCTAATTAAACTTTCCTCCTATTCTGATTTGCTCCAGGATTGTAACGTTTATCCGTGTTAAGGGCCCCAACCAGCTGCCACGTTTGGACTAGCCATTAGGGCTTGGGTACCCAGGGACAGCCAATCTTAGGGTTAGGCCTGTGCACAGAGCCCTAGGTAGATAATTATAGTATAAGCCAATTAACTTGATTCCCCCCCTCTCCTTGTTATCTGCCCCTTTAATAAATCAGATTATTGTGTTGCAACTACATCCTGGCTGGTTTGTGCATCCCTGGTGAACTGCTACATAGTGACTGTGATATAACTGTACCTTACTTTACAGGGGATTCCCGGAGTGAGCTGAGAGATACTACCCGGGGTAAGTGTACTGGTGAAAAGAATTGTTGGTACCCAGTGTGAGCCACTAGTGGGACAAAAGGGGGGCTGCAGTAACCCAGAGGGCTGTAACCGAGGCAGTCTCGACCGTATTAACCCCGACCTCTGGGTGGAGGCACCCGTCCATGGATCTGGGCCCCTCATCCTGTCTCAATGGAGGCAGGCAGGGGTAGTAGTCCTAAGGGTAGCACCCCCTAGGGGTTACAAATTGGAGGCACCGCTGGGATTTGTGTCCCCTAGTGGCCAAGTGGGGAAGCACATAAGAAATGAAAAAAATGGAAGGGGATATGCTGGTAAAAATTAAACTGGGACCCATCAAGACCGTGGTACACAGACTGATGGGGTGGGGTGAAGCCAAAGAGATAGACTCCCAGAAGATTGTGTTATTGTTAGATGTGCCTTTGGGAACCCCAACTGCTGACATAATTTCTGCTGCGGAGCGAGTAAAATGTTTGGGCAAAGTGGAGGTAAAAGGGCGTATGGCTGATTTGCTTGACCAGACGTTGCAGATGTTACTTTTATGCAGTGTGGCCATCGATCTCAAGAAGGTACCTCCTGTGATTTATCCGGAGGGTGCTTCACAGGGATGGAGGCTAATTCATATTCGAAGTGGGTCAGTCACTCCTGGGGGGTCTCCTCAAATGAACAGTTTTAAAGACAAACTGCTTAAATTGTTGGCCGTGGAGAGGGGAACCACCCAGGAGCTGCTATAAGCCTTAGATTTATCCAGTGATGCTACCCCTCAGGGCTCCCCTGGCACCTCCCCTTACCTGCCCAAGAGTTCTGTATTGGCTTCCCTGCCCCTAGTGGTCCCACCCATACAGCTCGATTCTTACCGTAAGTTAAAACTTTTCTGTGGTACGGTGCCAGTGCCTCCCGGGGAAGATGACCTGAAGGCTTGGATGGACTATGCCACCCCTTTAGTCCAGGAATGGCAATGCTCTGAGGAGGAGAAAAGGAAGAGGCTGATGGAGAGCTTGCGTGGTCCTGCTTTAGAAGCCCTTAGGTTCTTCCAGGCCACCAGTCCGGAAGCCACCGCTACAGAGTATCTCTCTGCTTTAGAAGGGGTTTTTGGGAGTACAGAGACTGGTGAAGACTTATTGTGGAAATTCAGGTCTGCTAAGCAGTGGAGAAATGAGAAACTGTCCGCTTTTTTTACTAGAGTGGAGCGGGCCTTGCAGAAGGCCTATAGAAAAGGGAGAATCACTGCCACAGCCCTGAATCAGGTCCGATTAGAACATGTTTTAAAATCTGCCAGATTTTCTAGTGTAATACTGCTGAAACTTAAGTTACATGATCAGCGGGCCACCCCGCCTGAATATTGTCAATTAATGAGGGAAATTAGGGAGGTGGAGACCGATGAAGAGGGGTGGGAACCCTGTGTGGGGGTGGTGAACCCTAGTGGAACCCCTGAGCCTAATACCCCCGAGGAGACTGGCCTGCCCGGAGGGTCTGAGGGATCCCCAGATTTTCCAGGTACTGTGGGAATGCGAGTTATTTCCTCCGACCCCCAAGTAGAGAGTGAGTTGAGGGCCGAGGTCAGGAATTTGCGGGAAATGGTGAGGGACTTGAAGCAATCTACTATGTATCCTGTCAGGTCCGGGGCCCCTGAGTCATGCAGAAACCTGAACCCCTACCAAAGAGAGCCTTCTCACCCCTCTCCGAGACCCCCACAGATAAGGTGCCCCCTGCAAAATAGTGACCCCCAGGACCCCCAGTTCTGTTATCATTGCAGGGAAGATGAGCATTTCCAACCTGAGTGCCAGAGGCCAGAGAATTTAAGGAAAGTCAACAACAGACTGATCGCTCAACACCGCCAGGCCCAGTCTCAGGCCCCCAGAAAAAGTTTAGTGACTCAGGCTCATGCCCAGCCGGCTCTCCATGCTGCGGCCCCCAACTGGTCTGATGTGGTCGGGCCTTCAAAGGAGACCCTGGTGCGGGTAAATGGAATTCCCACTCGAGCTGTATTAGACAGTGGCTCTCAGGTAACCATCATGTTTTAGGACTGGTACAAGGCACACTTACCTGAGGTGCCCCTGCAACCTTTGAACGGTCTACATGTGTGGGGTTTGAGCGACAAGGCCTATCCATATTTGGGGTACATCCGAGTCTGGTTATCTTCCTCTGCCACTGTGGCTGGAATGGATGAGCAGGTGGAAACCCTAGTTTTAGTTTGCCCACCCACTGGACTGTACGATGGGGTGCCTTTGTTGATTGGGACGAATGCACATATGTTCGGACAATTGGCCCAATTGTGTTCAGAAAAACAAGAATTCCAGACTGGGTGAGCTTTGAGCATACCTGCTGTGATTCAAAAGGCAAGTGCCACTCAGAAGAAGGTTAGTCCGGAGGAACCTGAAGGCCCGGTGGGTGTGGTGTGGAAAAAGGATCCGGCCCCGGTGATACTTGCCCCGAATGCCCAATGTGTCCTGCATGGAGAAGTACGACTGAAAACCGATGTTAAGAATAAGTTGTTGATGTTGGATGCGCCTGTGGAGGGGAGATTACCTGAGGGACTGTTGGTCAAACCCAGCATCTTGCCGGCTAGAGCTCATGCTTATGTTAAGAGGGTGATGGTTCCAGTGCATAATATGTCCAACAGAGAGATTCAAATAAAAAGAGGGTGCACCTTGGCAAGCGTACATTGTGCAGATACTGCAGTACTACCCAACCGAAAAGGTTCCAGCACAGATGAAGGAGTTACTCCTGATTTGTTTGACTTCGGTGACTCCCCGCTGCCAGCTGAATCGAAACAAAGGGTCAGTGAGAGGCTTGCCAAGAGAGACCAGGTTTTCTCCCTGAAAGAGTGGGATGTGGGATGTGTGCAAGGGGCTGAGCATCACATTCGGCTGCATGACAAAAGGCCTTTCCGAGAGAGATCCTGGTTCCTGGCCCCTGCTGATATAGATGATGTAAGGTGGCATCTGCAAGAGATGTTGGCTGCTGGTGTAATACAAGAGTCCAGGAGCCCCAATGCTTCCCCCATAGTAGTAGTAAGGAAAAAGAATGGGGCAGTTCGGATGTGTGTGGACTATCGCACTTTGAATCGGCGGACCATTCCGGACCAGTATACTATGCTACGCATACAGGATGCCTTGGATTGTTTAAATGGTAGCAAGTGGTTCTCTGTTTTGGATCTTCGCAGTGGATACTACCAGATTCTGATGGCCCCAGATGACCGGGAGAAGACTGCATTCATTTGCCCCCTAGGCTTCTATGAGTTTGTTCGGATGCCTCAAGGGATTTCGGGTGCCCCAGCCACTTTTCAGCGCTGATGGAACGGGTTGTGGGGGACATGAATCTACTCAAGTGTCTGGTCTATTTAGATGACATCATAGTGTTTGGCCAATCATTGGAAGAACATGAGCAACAATTATTCAAGGTTTTGGACCGGTTGGAGGATTTCGGCCTCAAGCTGTCTATCGACAAGTGTCAATTCTTCCAGACTTCTGTGAAATACGTGGGCCACATAGTGTCCACTGAGGGCATAGAGACTGACCCTAGCAAAGTGGAGGTTTTGACCACTTGGCCTCAGCCCAGGAATTTGAAAGAGCTGCAATGATTCCAGGGGTTTTGTGGATACTATAGGCGGTTTGTTAAGGACTATTCTCAAGTGATTCGCCCCCTCCTCAACCTCACTCAGGGGTATCCACCTACGCACAAAACATATAAGAAGGTTGTGTGCTCTGAGACAGAAAAGAAGTATTTCTGGCTGAATGATGTGTTTGGGGATCGGTGGACTGCTGAGTGTGAGGAAGCCTTCTAAGACATCATATATCAATTTACCCATACCCCAGTGTAGGCCTATGCTGACCCGGCCAAGCCATACATTCTTCATACTGATGCCAGTCTACAAGGATTGGGGGCTGTGTTATACCAGGAGCACTCGAATGGTCTGAGACCTGTAGCATTTGCCAGCAGAAGCCTGACTCCTTCAGAAAAAAATTTTCCAGTGCACAAACTAGAGTTCCTGGCTTTGAAGTGGGCCACTGTTGATCAGTTTCATGATTATTTGTATGGTGCCAAGATATTGGTAAAGACTGATAACAATCCTCCGACTTGTGTACAGACCTCTGCCAAGTTGGATGCCACTGGTCATAGGTGGCTCTCTGCCTTGGCCACCTATGACTATGCTGTTGAGTATAGGGCGGACCTAAACCATATAGATGCAGATGCTCTCTCTCGGAGGCCTATGCCACAAACTGATTGGGTCAGGTTGTCCGAACCTGACATAAGAGCCCTCTGCCAGAAATTTGACAAAGAGGAACAGGTGTCTCCTGACGGGGTGGACTGTATGGTGGATTGTTTGGGACCATCCGAAAATTGCATACCTGCTGCCTACTGTCATTTCTCTGCATTAGACACTAGCTCACTACCCCAATTCAACAATGATAGTCTCCAACAGGCTCAATCCTGTGATTCTATGATAAAAATGGCTGTGGAGGCTTTGCAGGCCGGGAGGGACGTGTCCAAGTTACGTTCTACTGATCTAAGGACTGCCTTGTTGTATAAAGAGGGGCCCAAATTGAAGCTGATTAACCAATTACTATACAGAGACACTGTGAATAAGGAAGGCCAGGTAGACAAACAACAACTAGTGCTGGCCTCAGCTTTTAAAGAACTGGTCTTAAGGTCTTTGCATAATCAGATGGGGCATCTCGGCATAGAACGAACACTTGATCTAGTACGGGCTCGATTTTACTGGCCGAAAATGAGCACGGATGTAGAGCAATATGTCAAGACCTGTAGCCGCTGTTTGCAAAGGAAAGCTTTGCCCCAGAGGGCTGCTCCCTTGGTCAACATTACCACTAGTGCCCCTATGGAACTGGTCTGTATTGATTTTTTGAGTCTAGAACCTGATCTGAAAAGTGTCAGTAACATATTGGTGGTCACTGATCATTTTACCTGGTATGCACAGGCTTTCCCGACTAAGGATCAGAAAGCAACCACAGTGGCTAAGATACTTGTTGAAAACTTTTTCGTCCGCTATGGGGCTCTGCAGCAGATCCATTCTGACCAGGGAAGGGACTTTGAGAGCCGTTTGATTAAAGAGATGCTGTCTTTGTGGGGAGTGCGAAAGTCAAGAACCACCCCTTACCACCCTCAGGGAGATCCTCATCCTGAAAGGTTTAACCATACATTGCTTGACATGTTGGGCACATTGCAACCAAGAGACAAACCGAGATGGAGCCAGCAGATTAGCACCGTAGTTCACGCTTATAATTGTACAAAAAGTGACGCCACAGGATTTTCCCCGTACCTACTGATGTTTGGGAGAGAGGCTAGACTGCCAGTGGATGTGTGTTTTGGGGTTTCCCCTGATGGGGTGCAAGCAGAGAACCATTTACAGTATGTACAGAAATTAAAGGCCCAATTACACCATGCCTACCAACTGGCCCAGACCATGGTGGCTAAACGAAACCTGGCCAACAAGGAAAGATACGATAAGAAAGTAAAAACAATGGAGCTAAAAGAAGGGGACAGAGTGTTACTGAGGAATCTGGGACTGCATGGGAAACATAAAATTGTAGACAGATAGCACCACCTCCCCCACATTGTTGTGGGAAAATTGACAGATTTGCCTGTATATAAAGTGCGGACTGAAAACAATTCCAAAGATGTGAAAACTATACATCGAAATCATCTGCTGCCAATTGGTCAAATACTGATTGAAGCTGAATCTTCAAATGCCCCCCCTCCAGGCCTAGGACTAGATCGGCTGCCAGGAAAAGCACCAAACCCATTGATTCTTCAGCAGGCCACCCAAGAGGGCCTCGCCCAAAGTCTGCAGAGGGAAATGATCAACCATAGGTGTCAGAAGACGACGAAGATGATATTGCATACTATCCCTCTTATGAATTGAGTCAGTTATTGCGGGGCAATCCCCTTGGTAACTCTGGAGATGAGGTTGAGCCTCCTGGACTGTCTAAGCCCCCAGCTTTGTCTCCAGAACCCATGTTTCCAGACCTTGAATTGGGTAGCAGCAACGCCCAGGGGGTGGGATCCTTGAGCATGGCTGAACTGTCTGGCCTGGCTGCATTATCTGATTTTTCAGAGGAACGGAGTGAGATGGGGGAGCAAACAAGTGATATGTCAGACCTGGAAGAATATTTTGAATGCTCTGATGGTTCTTCACCGGTGCCTAGACAGCCCCCAGCTGATCCCAGTGGGGTGGGTCCGGGGATAGAAGGTCAGGCCCCCAATAGTACTATGAGTGCTGAGCCCTTTTCCCCCGTAGAAATTCCCATTGCTAATGTCACTGAAACTGAATTGGAGTCAGGGCCTGTTTCAGAATCTCTCGAGACCCTTAGGCGATCCGGCCGAGAAATACGGCCGGTGATAAAGTTGAGTTATGAGTCTCTGGGTCAGCCAATGGACTTGCCCTTAAATGTGGTCCACAAAGGGGTGTTTGTGTCCCCAGGTTCCTTGCCTAAGCTAGCCTTGGGGATGACTCCAGACTGTTAGTATTACCCTTTGAGTGTGGTGCCCCTGCTTTAGGTAACCCACCGATAACTGAAAGGGAGGGGTTCCCCCAGTCCCGGTGTCATGAGCAGGAACTAATGACCTGAGTTAGGAAAGGGAGCAAGAGTTTGTGTGCATAAGGTTGTATAAACCGTAGTACATTGTAAATGTAATATTCATGTATGTAATGCAAAGTGTAATATAGTGTTAACCAAGATATTTGCCTTACAGTGATTCAAGGGTAACTACTTGACGCGGACGCCAAGTTTTTCCAGGCCAGGGAGGGTGTAACCCCCTTGTAAATGGGGGTTCCTGAACGCTTTCTCGGAGCTCGTTTCCATGCTCCATGCCTGGTTGGTGATCGGCATAAAACCCATTTAAATGGGTAGCAGTTGAGCGTTTTTAAAAGCTTCTGTAAGCTGTCTCTTTAAGGGCTGCCTGTTGCAGCCGTAAGTAACTAAAATTAAGGGGGGCTGTGTGGTTGTTTGCCCGAGTCCCACCCAGGACACCGAAAGAGTGGCTCCTTCTGCCATCGCTAGTGGTACAGAGGGAGTTCTGTTGGGAGGATGCAATTGTTTGTTGGGAATGATGTAAAATAATAATGATAATGTGGTTGTTCTAACCTGCCTTCCTTTTGCAGTGAGGACTGTTCGGTTGTCTCCACCATTTTGGTCCAGAACTGTTGAATTGGACCAATCAGTACCTCGGGACCCTACAGAGTTGGCTGACCAGTGAGGAAACCGCTTGCCTTTGAGAGAGGTATTATGGGCTATGGCACTTTTTCGCACCACTGAGAGCCAGAAGAAGTGACTGGCATGTTCAGCCAGCCAATGGAAAAGGGTAGCGCCCGCTTTGGGTGGAGTGCTCAAGGCTGCCAAAGTTAGATTCGTTGTGACTGAAGAGAAGAACGGAGCTGTGTGCTTCTGCGCTTCTGGAGCGTTCGCGCGGGAAGCGCATGAAAGGCCTAAGGCGGCCGTTTTGCCTTTTCAAGTGAGTCGGACTAAATCTGCTGGCGTGCGGTCGGAGGAGGCTGGTGCCAGCCCAGCTACCTACCAGGCTCAACCTGAGAGAACTGGAGAGAATTGCTGAGTTGCGCTCGGTCCGCCTGTGATGTTGAAGCTGCCGGTTGCTGTCCGAGTTCTTCTGTAAGTTTGTGAAGGCCTGAAAGCAGCTGTCTAGTATGGTACCCCTCTGTTGTGCCTTATAAATGTATGAGAAGGCTGGTGAAGTTCAGGCTCCGCCCTGGCAGCGTTGAAGGAATCGTTATTTGCTGGAGTTGTGAGTACTGAGTCAGGCTAGCTCCCTGCAGAGTGTGTAAACAGTGGTTTCCAGGTGTATTGTTATACTGCTGACTGCCTAATTAAGCTTTCCTCCTATTCTGATTTGCTCAGGATTGTAACGTTTATCTGTGTTAAGGGCCCCAACCAGCTGCCACATTTGGACTAGCCATTAGGGCTTGGGTACCCAGGGACAGCCAATCTTAGGGTTAGGCCTGTGCACAGAGCCCTAGGTAGATAATTATAGTATAAGACAATTAACTTGACCCCCCCTCCTTGTTATCTGCCCCTTTAATAAATCAGATTATTGTGTTGCAACTACATCCTGGCTGGTTTGTGCATCCCTGGTGAACTGCTACATAGTGACTGTGATATAACTGTACCTTACTTTACAGGGGGTCCCTGGAGTGAGCTGAGAGATACTACCCGGGGGGTAAGTGTACTGGTGAAAAGAATTGTTGGTACCCAGTGTGAGCCACTAGTGGGACAAAAGGGGGGTTGCAGTAACCCAGAGGGCTGTAACCGAGGCAGTCTCAACCGTATTAACCCCGACCTCTGGGTGGAGGCACCCGTCCACGGATCTAGGCCCCTCATCCTGTCTCAGCGGAGGTAGGCAAGGGTAGCAGCCCTAAGGGTAGCACCCCCTTGGGGTTACATAGGATATACAGCAGGGACTGGGGGGTTGGAAGGGGAGGTTGTACTCTATGTGAGGGAGGGGATCAAATGCATAATGGACGAGGGAGAAGAGGAGAGGAGAGAGGCGCTTTGAGTGCAACTCCTGGACTCCAAAGGCAGAAAGCTGAGGCTGAGAGTGGTGTACAGACCACCAGCCCAATGCGGGGAACTGGATGGGAAGTTGGCAGAGCAAATAAGGAGGGTCTGTAGAAGGGTGAGTGTGGTGATAGTGGGGGATTTTAACCTACCAGGGGTTGACTGGAGCACCCCGGCCACTAGCAGTACCAGGGAGCAGGTGCTCGTTGATCATTCCAGGATGGCCTTCTGATGCAATTGGTAAGTGGCCTACAAGGCTTAGTAGCACTCTAAACCTAGTACTGGCAAATGGGGAGGCGTGAGGGAGGTAATGGCAGAGGACCCACTAGCGGCTAGCGACCACCAAACAGTGTGGCTCATTCTCGCACTGTGCAGGGAGACAGGAGGCACAGGCACTAAGGTGGTGGACTTTAGTAGGGTGGACTTTGGGAGGATGGGAGCAATGCTGTGAGGGAGACTCCAGGATATAAGGCCAGGGATGGATGCAGAACAAAAGTGGGGAGTTATAAAGACTGGACTAACAGAGGCCACAGTATCCTGCACCAGGGCCAGGAGTAAAAAGAGCATAGCCAAGAAACCATGCTGGCTGAACAAGGAAGTGCTGCAAGGGGTGAGGGATTAGAGGTCTGCATACTGGAAGTACAGGAGAACAGGGAAGGGAGAGGATAAGGAGGTTGGTCAAAGGAGGTGGCCAGGAGGGTGAAAAAAGCTAAGGCCACCAGGGAATTAAGGTTAGCTCAGGGCATAAAGGGAGGGGAAAAGGACTTTTTAAGGCATGTCAGAGAAAAGAGGAAGTGCAAGGAACATATTTTGAGGATAAAGCAGGGAACGGATTGGGTGGAAAAGGAGGAGGAGCAAGCAGAAATTCTAAATGAGTACTTCTGCTCTGTCTTCACTAAGAAGAGGATGGTCCACTACCAACATGGGCTGGGGGTGGGGAAGGGGAGGAGGTGACGGACAAAGTTATCACAGGGACTAGGTTGCTAGAGGGGCTGAAGGCAGTAAGGGTGGACAAGGCACCAGGTCCCGATGGCATCCACCCCAGGGTGCTGAGGGAGATGGCAGAGCTGTTGGCTGAGCCACTGGCAGATCTGTTCAACACCTCCCTTGAAATGGGGTGTGTGCCCCAGGACTGGGGGGTGGCCCATGTGGTGCCCATACACAACCGTGGACCTAGAGAAGAGCCAGGAAATTATTGGACAGTCAGTCTCACGTCCATAGTGGGTAAGCTTATGGAGGCGATACTGAAGCAGAGGCTGGTGGCATTCCTAGAGAGTAATGGCCTCCAAGATGGGCTGCAATACATGTTTGTCTCAGGGAGGTCATGTCTAACCAGACTAACAGAGTATTATGACTGAGTGACAAGGGAGTTGGACAGGGGCCATGCGGTACATGTCCTGTACTTGGACTTCAGTAAGGCCTTTGATACAGTGCTTCATGGGAGACTGGGGGGAAGGTGACAGCAGTGGGGGTGGGATAAAAGCTGACTAAATGGATAGAGATCTGGTTACAGGGGAGGGTTCAGAGGGTGGTGGTGGTGGTGGGGGTAGCTCTTGGCACCTAGAGCAGTGCCAAGAGGGGTGCTGCAGGGGTCAGTGCTGGGCCCGGTGCTATTTGGGCTCTTTATCTCCAATATAGCACATGGAGTGGGGAGCATGGTTCATCTGTTTGCAGATGATACCAAATTGGGAGCTTTGGTGGACAAAGAGAACGGATGGGAAAAACTACAGGGAGACCTAACCAAACTAGAAACATGGTCGGTGAAGTGGCAGCTAGGATTCAATGCAAACAAGTGTAAGGTGATGCACTTCGGGCCTAAGAACCAGAAGAGGGACTATTGGTTGGGTGGGTGAGGTTGGGGATAACAGAGGAGAAGGACCTAGGGGTGTTGGTAACTGGGAGCATGAACAACTCAGCCCAGTGTAGGAGAGCAGCAGTGAAGACAAACAGAATGCTGGGGTGCATCGCAAGGGGGTTCTCATCCAGACACAGGGATTTGATCCTATCTCTCTCTACAGATCATTGGTCAGATCGCACCTGGAGTACTGTGTGCAATACTGGAGGTCATACCTGAGGAAAGATGTAAAGTTGCTGGAGGGTATGTAAAGGAGGGCAACAAAAATGTTAAAGGGGATGGAAGGAAAGGAATATGAAGTTAGGCTGAACGAGCTGAACACGTACCCACTGTAGGAGAGGAGGGATGGGAGGATATGATTCAAGTGTTTAAATACTTGAGGGGGGTAAATAAACCTAGCACCGAGGGGGCAATTAAACTGAGGAGTGGAAGAGAGATGAGGGAGCATAGACTAAGGTTGAAAGGGGGACATTTCAAGAGGGAAATGAGGCACTACTTCACTGAGAGGGTGGTCTCTAGTTGGATTGCGCTGCCAGAGGCAGTGGTAACATGTAGGACAGTCAATAGCTTTAAGAAGGACTGGGATAACACAAGAAGAAGAGTTGGGGGGCAGGGGCTGGGACAAGCGGGGGAGGAACTGAGGGGTAGGAGGCTGGGGCTTCTGCAATCTAGGGTGCTAGCTGCACACTCGGGCAGATTTAGATAGACTGATTGGTCTGTTCTGCTGGTAGATTCATATGTTCATGCGTATGTTCATATGTAAAATCACAGTGACGCTATTCATGAGCAGAGGTCCTAAAATGCCTATGTTAGAAATTTGGTGACAAACGTCCATAAAATAACTGTGTTACAAGCGTGCATTGTGCAGTTTCCATGCACCCTCGTAACTTTGTAGTACTTTCACTCCAGATTTCCAACACTGGCATTTTTTCAGACCTCTTTATGAACAGTACAGCTGTCAATTTTAACATCCTGCCCAAAATATGCATTTACACATTTGGCGCAGAATAGTGCAGTTGCTGTGGAAAATCAATGTTAGGGACAGATTAAGAAAATCATACTGACAGTGTTAATGAGCAGAGGTCACAAAATGCCTATGTTGAAAATTTGGTGAAATAATTCTACTGAATGACTGTGTTACATGCATGCGTTGCGCAGTTTCCACGTACGCTCAGAAGTTCGAACATTTTTAATATTTTCACTAGCAATTTTCAACATTGCCATCTCTTTGCACCTCCCTATGAATGGTGCGGCTGTCATTCTTCACATCCTGCCCAATCTGTGTTTTCGTACATCTGGCACACAATGGCATGGTCACTGTGGGAACTCAAAGTTCGGGACACATCGACAAACTCACAGTGCCACTGTTCATGAGAAAAGGTCCCAAATGCTTTCATGAGGTGGGGGACAAAAAAAGGCCATGTTGAAAATTTTTAGCGCAAATACCAACAAACACCAAGGGCATTAGGGTTTCTAACCATAACGTCCCACCCTGTACAGACTGACAGGCATCGGGGTGTGCCTTTGGATTGCCGACTATAATGCCCATGCCATTCCACCCCACCCCACCCCACCCCACCCTGCAGCCAGTGACAGGCATCAAGGTGTGCCTTGGACTGTTTGCCCCAGAGTTCACCCATTCTCCCATATTGCACTCATTTCAAGCGCATGTCCTTATGGAGTGGGGTGACTGTAAAGCCGAACACCCCGAGGCACACCTCAACACTTGTCGGTGTCTGCAAGATAGGGTGAGGTGAAATGGCATGAATGTTATGGGCGACAACCCAAATGCATACCCCAATGCCTGTCCATCTCTGCAGGTTGGAGGTGGGGTTGGCGTGAAATTCAATACTTCACTGCCGTTCCTACTCTGCATCTCTCTAACTCCTACATTTCCAATGCTAATACCAGTACGCAAATATTCGGCATTGACAAATGCTTGTTGTTCCACCTGCATCTCCCTAATGATGGATAAGAAATGCCCTGTGTCTCTTATGTGGTTTCTCAGTTGTGAGACTATCAGGCAGATAAAACTATCAACATATTTTGATAATGGCTCTGTAAGCCAACTTATCCTGGAGATAATAGGGTGGCTCAGTGGTATGATAGCATCCTTATGTATCTTGGGAATGGTGTATATTGCAGGTTTTGTGGGGGTTTCAACAGAGGAAAAGTGCAGTTCATCAATATCAATTAGTCCAGTGTGGAAGTAGGTATGCCTCAATGTTCTTTTTAGAGCTTAAAAGCTGATAATATTCTTTGGTGCAAGCTGCCTTTCTATCTCCTGAATGTACTGAGATCCATCCTGTATTACAATGTTCCCCCCCTCGTCGTCTGGTTTGATGACTATGTTGGGGTTTTGGGCTAGAGAGTGTAATGCTTCTCTTTCTTCTCGAGTGAGGTTGAAGTGTGATGAGTCAGGTGCAGTTTTAAATAAATTTGAAAGGTTACTAACGCAGCAATCAAGGAAGGTGCCGTCACTGGGGTGTGGGGGGGAGCAGAAAGTGGACTGTGGTTTAAACCTGGGTATATTCATATTTTCGTCACCAATTTCCTTGTCCTCCTGTTCCTGTTTATTCTCCCCCTCCTGCCTATCCCTGTTTGTGCTAGCGCCTTTGGTTTTATCCTGTGAAAAGAAAATCTTAAGATTAAGCTTTCTGGCAAACTTATTAATATCAACAAAGGCCTGAAATTCATTAATTTTGTGTGTGGGGACAAATGACAAACCTTCTGACAAAACATCAACTTCAATATCAGATAATTGTATACTGGAAATGTTAATTACAGTCAATAATGTTTGGTCCCTCCCCTGGTCTGCCAGTTGCCTCTGCCTCGATCTCTTGTACTTCCTCTTCCCCCTGTGTGTCCTCCTCTTCCTCTTTGGGTGTCTTGGCCCTCTGTTGGTATTTGGAACCTGGTGCACCTGTTGCTCCTCCTGGGAAGGACCCCAGCAGAAGGAACCCCTTAAAAAGGCCCAGTATTACCGTCGTCCTCAGGTTCAGAGGCACTCTCTGCTGTGCTGTAATCAAGTCTCTCACTACGTGTGAGAACAGACAGTGGTATGCTTTCCTGATTGTCCCCATCTGTAGTATTAGTATTCCTGGACTGAATGGGTGTAGAAGCTGAAGATGGTTCAGCTGGAGGGGTTGTGGATTTTTTCTTCCAATTAAACACCTGGCCCCTCTGGTAATCATTATAGTCCCTCAAGAATTTGTTTCTTTTTTGGGGTTTGTATTCTTAGGTTATAGGACTTCAGATGTTCTTTGAACTTCTCCTGGCATTTTTTATAATCCACATGCTCTTTGTATGTTGCCACAGCTACCTCTTGCATGCCCAGTCCCTGCTTTAGTTCCTCTTGTGTTTCAAGGCCATCCTTAATGACCAATTTAATTAGCTTGATGGGCAACTCCTGTAAAATATCCTTCCATTCTTTAATAAAGCAGGGTTTGTCCTGACCAATAGTAGGGCGTTTCAATATTCTCAAATCCCTGGGGACCCTGTTCACAGTAACATATGCAGTCATTGTTTGCATCTGCCAATGCTGGTGCCTAGCCCTGGTCATTAATTTTTCTAGAGAGAAGAATGCATCCTTAATACTGTTACCTACCACAGGGGTGTCCAGTGTGTCTCTAGAAGTCACTCCGCTCTCCGCTACAATATTTAGTAGTTCTGTCAAAGGATTCTCCTCCTCAGAAAAGAGAGAGCTGTAAATGCTTTCTGCTGCTCCTCCTTGCTCACTGCTAGCATCCACTGGTATGGACGTTCCACTCATCATGTCTCTCCAGCTGGGGTACTTCTCTCTAATGGTGTTTTTTATGAAACCTGTGCAAAGCCCAGGGAAAGCATGCTGAGAGGCTTAGGAGGGGGCTTGTACTCAGAAGGTGGTGTATTTACAAAAGGCAGTCACTGGAAAAAGTACAGGAGATAATGCATTCACCACCACCACAAAAGACTTGCAGACAGATGAAGCAGCAGTCTGCCTGTCTTTTGTGGTGGTGGTGAGTGCGTTACCTCCTGTACTTTTTCCAGTGACTGCCTTGTGTAAATGCACCACCTTCCGAGTGCAAGCCCCTCCTATACTTCTCAGTACTATTCCAAGCATAAACATATTACCCAATATAACACCACATATAAATCAAAGTAATCTGATTTCTTACCCCATTTAAGCCTGAATGTATGAAAGCCCAGTACCACTTCCTCCCATTCCGTAACCCAGTCCCAGCCCCTTGCTACCACTCCCTTTTCCCATACATCTCATCAGCACAGAGAAACATAATTTCATAACTTAAACCCATACCTCCACTTCCCCTCATCCTCATCTTAACTATGTAGAAGATCCATTTAACCAAAATTAGACCAGTTTCAGAAGAGAAAGAAAACCCCCTCCTCCCTCCCTTTTACCAATCCTGACAGCCAGTTCAAGAGCCTGGATGGCAGTAACCCCAACTTGGTAGCCCAGCACCCCCCCCCGCCCTCCACAGATTATTACCATCCCCATAAGAACAAAACCTTTTCATAATAATAAATCTAGTCTTCCATAGTCCTGATATCATTACATCCATTACTCCTGCAGGGAAAAGAAGAGAAGAGAAAAGAGAAAAAATTCATTTTTCCTTTCTCTTGTCCCCTTCCCTCCTCCCTCTATAGTTCTCATCTCTCTTTTCAACTCATGCTTTTTCCTCTCATCAACTCTCTAGTGCAGAACATTCCCTCCCCCCTTTTTTTTCCTTTTTCTTCTTCCATTCATTCCTCTTATTTTATATATTGGGCTACCATTCATTACAGGGCGACCCCTCCTGAGTCATTTTGGTTTAGCAACATTTCAGCTCTAAATGATCAGTAAATGTTCTAATTTTGCCCAAGTTGAAAAACTGTAGTCTTGCAGATGGTAGCAATGAAAATTTAAAGTTTCTTTGCCATTGTAGGTTCTTAACCACATTAAAGGATTGTCAGTGTCAGTGGCTCAGTAGGTAGCACACTCGCCTCTGAGGCTGGGAGATCAGAGGGCTGTGGGTTCAGTTCCCACATCTGGCACTTGGGTTAATATCCCAGTACTGACACTGTAGTGCAGCACGAGAAGGGTGCTGCACTTCTGAGGTGCCGTCTTTCGGATGAGACATTAAACCGAGGTCCCATCTGCCTGGATTGGTGGTAGTTCAGGTGGATGTTAAAGATCCCATGGCACTTATCAAAAAGAGTAGTGGAATTTTTTATTGAGAATAATATAACAAAGAAAAAAAACTAGACAAAAACAATGGCAGACATTCAATCAAGACAATAACATATAAAAAAATTAGAAAGATAACCTACAAAAAAAAACTGAAAAGTAATACACATTCTATAAATGAACAGACTAAAAGGAATACAGGAAGTCTCAAAACTAACACACTCCCTTTTTTTTTTCAAGTAACCCCTTCAAAAAGTATTAACGGCAGTGCACTCCACCAGAATGCAACTAAAGTTGCTGGTAATGCCTTTTTCTCTGATTCATAAACATGTGCAATTTCTTTCCTAATAAGGCATTTCAACCCATGTAATGAAGTTTGTTTTTGCTGAAGTACAAACAGACATCTATTATGTCAAATACACCATTTGAACATTGCAAAGAGGACTCTAAGAGTACCACGATAAAAGATTTTCCAATCAGGCCCCAAATTCCCATATACCAGATCCAAATATGTTATATTAGCAAACATAGGTAAAGACCACTCATGTGCCAGCTGAACCCATAATGGTTCTATAAAAGGACAATCAAAAAAAAGGTGCGCCATAGTTTCCACTTGGCAAACACAAGCCTCCCTAACACAATACCGCTCTTTCAGCTGTTTATGGGCTTGATTCCCTTTAACATTTAATTTATTGTGACAGCACAGCCATAAAGTGTCCCACATTTTTACTGGGATCCTACCATCCAGTAATTGTTTAAGTAAACATTGACTGTCACAAGGCAGGTCAAAACAGAGTGTTAACAAAAAAATCCTATTCAAAATAGAAAAATACAAGAGCTTTCTATTTTGTAAATCCGGTACCTGACTGGATACATGCCATTGCTTTATTTTTTTTAAAAAGCTCAAGATACCCAGAAGTCCCTTGTGGAATCTTAGTAAATGGCTTCCAGGTTGGCGCTTTCCACTTATCTATAAAGTATTGGGATCTGGACGTGAAACTCTGTACCCAAAATTCCGGATGACCAGCTATGCAAGGGTAAACATTTGAATGTACAAAAATAGTAAAGAAAAACAATATCGGATTAACCATACTGAGACCCCCTTGTTTTATAGGCCAATAGGTAATTATTCTTTTGACTGGGTTCAACCTGCTGCCCCATAATAGTTGAAAAACTAAATTATATAGACGGGCTTCTAGATGAAGTGGAAGAGGGAAAAATATAACTAACCAATAAAAAAATGGGAATAATAAAAGTTTTCAACATATAAATAAGTTTTTTCTGAGACATAGGAAAAGATTTCCATTTTGTAATTTTATCTTCTGCAACAGAAATAGAGGAAAGCCAATTACTTTCTGCTGCTGAAGGTAATCCAAAAGAAAGACCCAAAATCTGCATCTTCTCAGACTTAATAGCTATCCCCCCAATGTCAGTATAAACATCCTGTAAGGGAATCTGTACAGCTGTGCCAAAACTTTTTTGAGTATTTAAGATAGATCCAGAGATTAACGAGAAAGACTGCACAATTTCAATAGCTCGCACACCTGAGGCCTGATCTGCTATTAAAATACAAATGTCATCCGCATAAGCCAAAGCACTAGGAAAAACCAGGGCAGATTTG
Source organism: Neoceratodus forsteri (assembly GCA_016271365.2). Lineage (NCBI taxonomy): Eukaryota > Metazoa > Chordata > Ceratodontiformes > Ceratodontidae > Neoceratodus > Neoceratodus forsteri. Next base: position 1,274,953,873 of record CM057453.1, read on the forward strand.
TCAGAATTATGTCTGATGGAAGTGTCAGTATTCAGTTTCCTAAGAAGAGGGTCTATAGAAAAAACATATAAAAGGGGGCTTAAGGGACAACCCTGACGTAACCCTCTTTTTATCTGAATATGAGATCCCTTTAACCCATTCACTACCAGAGTCATGGAAGCATATTTGTACGTATTTCTAATCCAGGAGACAAAATCCTTCAGCATCCCATACCGTTCCAGGACCGCAAATAAATAATTGTGTGGAGCTCGATCAAAGGCTTTTGATTGATCTAAGCTAAGTACATACCCCTGAGTACCAAACCCATCAAAAACCTCCCTTATTATTTTTAAGTTAGTAATCATAGAGTGAGCTGGGATGGCACATGTTTAAGTATAAAAAATGACTTTCTGGGCAATATTGGAAAGTCTAACCGAAATAAGTTTACATAGGATTTTCCAATCAGAATTCAGAAGACTAATAGGACGCCAATTGTCTAAATATTCTTTATTATTTTTAAATAAAAAACTTTAATTACTATCTGCAAATGCAGCAGGTATTGGCAATATTCCTTGAACAATGACATTAAATAAAGCTGTTAGGTGAGGTAAAAGTACAGATTTTGCTTTTTTATAGAACTCATTTAGAATTCCATCAGGACCAGGAGTCACAGTATTTTTTAAATGACTATTTACAGAATCTACTTCAGCACTGGTGATAGGCCAACTTAAATCACGAACACTTTCAGGGGATAATTTAGGAATATGTAAGGAATCAAAAAAATATTCCAGTCATGTGGCTTGGATTCCTGACCATACAAAATCTGGGTATGGTAGGAAACTTCTTTCACAATATTTTGATTATCAGAAATCCGGGAGCCAGTATGAGAGATTAATGATGGCATATATTTAGACTGAACATGCTGGTTACTACTGTCAAAAGGATTAACCACTTTGGCTGGCCCTTTCCTACCATATTTTTGTTCCAAAAAAAGGGAAGCGGATCTATCATACTGATAAGTACACATTTCTTCTTTTAATTGCCGAATCTGAGCAGAATAATCTAACCGGAATTCAGTTTGCCAGGATAACAATTTCTGCAACTGATGACGGCAATTTAAATATTTAAGATACCTACTAGAAGAATAGGATTTAGAAAACCTTTGGCAGAATTTTCTAATTTCCAATTTGGTGTCCTGCCACCAAAAGGCAGGATTGTCAAATATTTCAAAAACAGAAATTTTGTCTTGAAGAACTATGTACAGGTCTTGCCAACCATGGTCCTCCTCTAATACTGAGATATTCATTTTCCCAAAATTATGTGAGTCTGGTTTATTAATAGGATGGTCCAAAGATAAAACTAGCAAACAATGGTCAGAGTATTCACAGGGGAGAACTGAATACTGAACACCCGGCAACCAGTTAGAAATAAAAAAGTAGTCTATCCTTGTGGTTAATCTTCCACAATGAAATGTGTGTGCAGGGGGCTGGGGACCAAAAGAAGCCCCATCAGTAAGGTTAGCTGTGATATATAATAAGTTAAGAAAATCTGAATCAGAATATAACTTTTGTGTTACCCGTTTTATTCGAAAGAGATAAAATACAATTAAAGTCCCCCCAAAAAAATATTGATTTAGATGAATGGAGAAATGGCTGAATAGTTTTAAAAGTAGCTATTCTCTGCATTTTGAGCTGGGGGCTATAAGTATTGATCAATCTCCATTCTTGTTGTTGAATAATCACATCCAAAATAAGGACCCAACCCTGGATCAGGTCAAGAAGTCTGATGACTTGTACCTCTAAGTTAATAATTAGAATCCCTACTTCTGCACACACTTCCTCCGACAAAGACCAGAAAGATAATCCACCCCTCCAGTCACGAGATGCCTGACTAGTCTCCCAAAGTGGGTGGAGTCTGGTATCTTGTAAAAAGATAATATGGAGTGAAATAGAGGTGAGGAAAGGAAAAATAGCCCATCTCCTTTTAGGATTTTTTAGGCTGTTGGCATTTAAACTGCCAAATGACAAAATATCCCCCATTTATGCAAAAAAAAATCAGGACTTCTTTTTACCTCTCCCTTTTCGCGGTGATTTAATTTTGCACCTCTTTTTCCTAATGGTCTTAGCATCTCCGGAAAGCTGATCAGTATAAGTCAACATATCCACCTGAGAAGAGGCCACAGAGGAAGCATCGGAATCATCCTCAGTCTCTGTAGCCTGTTTACATTTATGTAATACAGCAAATCTGTTTTTTGAAATGAAATCAGAAGACTGAGATTCAGAAGAAGTAGGAACCCCTTTAATAGTTGAACTTTTTGTCTGTCTCCGAGTACCCACTGGAACCCAGTCAGAATCCTCTGGATGGGGCATAACATCTTTAGGGTCACAAATTTGGGAAGAAGTACTAGGTATATTTGCAACTTCAGACTATAACACAGTGTCAACAGAGGTCATGGGACCAGACAAGAGTACCATACTTTCCTCAGCCGGTGCAGAATCAGAAAAAGATTGAACCACACCTGAGTCCTCCTGAGAAAGAGTAGGGGTTATGTGTGCCGGTTCAGCCAAAGGAGAATGTAAGGGGGGGGAATGTTCAGATGCAAAAGGCCTAAATTGAGGCCTAGCTTGAGCAGTACGTTGGGCCTTAGAGACAGTCTCATCCTGACTCTCATTCGGCATCTCAGGGTTATTGTGAGAGGCCCAAGGACACTCTCTATAGGAATGGGAGGACTCTTCATAGAGGTTACAATAAGTCGGGTGAGGACAATTAATACTGACGTGTCCAGAACCCAGACGAGATGAACATTTGAGCCTGTCACAAGCATTACTAAGATGTGTGTGGGCCCCACACCGAAAACATGACTTAGGCTGTCCCTGATAAAAAACAAAACCTCTATCCCTACCCAAATAAAAACAACTGGGTAAATGCTGGATAGAACCATTTACCACCAGCAATTTCACCTGTAATTTCCATCCTCCTGTCCAAAAGAGCTCGGAATCGATAATAGGATCAGGCAAGCCCAACACTGTGCATCTAGAAGACAACCATCTCACAATATCATTGATTGCAACCCCTTCATTTTTAAATAAAACTGTAATGGTTTTTATAGTAGGTTTTGTAAGGGGAACAGCTAAAAAAGGGGACCATAAAGGAGTATGCCTGACTGCTGATACCTATGCCAAAATGTTTCTAGACCCACAGATGTTTTAAAACTAATATCAAAATAACTATCCCCAGATAAGGGCATAAATTTCAGAAGGAGCAAACTGTAAATTAGCTTTGATCAAGGTTTTCCCAATATAGAGGCAATCAGGAAATACTTCCAGCCCACCCCTATATCTAAGTCGCACAGCATTTTGCCTTTTGGCTTGTTCAGGAGGAGTATGAAAAAGACCAGCAAATGTTTTATTTTTTTTGCTGGCTATGAGTTTGTTCAGAAGCTCTTGTAGCTTGTGCCTGATCAACAGCAGAGGAAGTCACAGTAGACCGTGGAAAAAAACCTCCAGAAGAAGAATTAAGAGCTTCACATTCTACAGAATCCAGTAATTTACCATCTCCCGCCCCAGCAGAAGGAACAGTGAGATCTTCAAACTGCAACAAATCCGTCGATTCTTTATGTAGAGTAGAAGGCAAAGGACCTTTCTCTAAAGTGACTCCCATAGTAGCAGGATTCTTTCCAGTATTAATTAACGCATCCAGCCCCTTTGTTCCAGTCCCACCAACATGCCAGACAGGATTCTGTGTGAGTTGCAGACCCGAGGGCAGCTCGAGGGGGTCAGAAATGTCCAGTAGGTCTCCCTGAGGTGCAGGGCTAGGCCCAGTAGAAGAGGCCCAAGAATCATCTAAAGGTGACTTCTCCCACCCCGCTCCTTGTAGCGCTTCTGCGATGGTAAGTCCCATAGCAGATATATTTTTATCAAATGAAACACCAGGTTGATTAATAGCAGAAGCCAAGTTAATTCCCTGACCTTTAGAATCCTGCTGCAGTGATTCAGTTTGTGGACAGGCAGATATCCCAAATAATGGTACAGGAAATTGGGAAGAAAAAATAGTACCTGAAGGTGAAGCAGGTGATTGAATCGACGAGGAGCTCTCAAACAGCTGAGCCGGGAGACGCGAACACTGCACCCGGTCTGCGCTCTGCACTTGCACCACACCAGCCATCTGTTTCCCAGCAGAAACCCCCATACTAAGTCCAGAGGAACATGCACGAGACTCTAGGTACTCGCCTTTAGGCAAAACATAGCTGCCAGTCTCAGAACATCCAGTAAAAGCTGCTACATCGAGAACTTGAGAGCCGCTGACAGACGACTCTATAGCCCGAACTCTCACTCGTAGCTGGGCCCTGTCAGACAATGTCACTCCCTTGATGACAGGTCCTCTGGAAGCAGGAGCCACCGGTGAAGCAACCATTTCTCCTGTAGAGTTTTCAGGTAAGCAAACCTGAAAGTCAGTAGCATTGCAGGGATTGACATTCTGACATCCAGAGTTTTGAATAACTTCCAAAGCCTTTGTAGCTGTATTGTTGACCGATACCGAAATTACAGGATGCAAAACCAGGTTATCATTATCCAGGTCGGTCTCTAACTGAGGAGAGATAGGGATGGAAACCGTCTCCCCTACCTCCAGCACGTCCGCTCCATCCAGCACCGGACTCCGAGTGGCCATCGTAGAGAAACGGCCAAGCCCCCTACCAACAGAGTAGGGGAATTTTCCCGGTGTCCTGACCAAATTTCCCTCATTAACTAAAAATGCCACCAACAACTTAATCTGGTTCAAGGTCAGTTGGCATTCATCTGTACCACCCTCCCCAGGTCGTGACTGAAAATAGGCAGGATTTTTCTAGTGCACTTACCCGGTCAACAAAAAAAATAAAAAAAAATAAATAAATTTCCTTGATTGAGTTGTTTCACGGCTAAAGTCTGGATATGCAGAAAATTTAACATTTTCCACAGTTAACCCTGATTTATTCTTGCAGCTTGAAGGATCTTTTCTCTGTTTTGGTATTTATGGAATTTTATGTATACTGGTCTAGGTAGCTGTAAAGTACTAGCAGATTGTGCAAAAGATGCATCTCTTGTTCCCCCTCTATGAGCACGATCTAGATGAATCCTCTCTTCAGGATATATCAAATTCAGGGACTTGGTAACAAGCTTTTCAAAGAAGGGGAGGGGGTTCCCCACCCCTTTTGACCCCTCGGGACCCCTATTGGCTTCACATTATTGCGCCTTGACAAGTCTTCCAAGTCCACAGTTTTTTGTTTCTGGTCTTGTATATTTTTGTCTTGAGTTTTCCAATCTGTAACTGTAAGAAGGCATTTATCTTCAAGAAAGCTAATTCTCTGTTCCATTTCATTTGTTCTAACCATAAGAGCTTTGAATTTCAAGCTCAGTTCATTCATTGATTTGGTGATATCAGATAACGCTGTTGAAATTGTCCCCAAACCTGTTTGAATTTCCATTCGTATTTCCTCTTTTAGCAGTATTAGATTTGAGTGGTTTATTTTGTCGGTGCCGACTAGGTCTGCAAGTGGAGTGTCACTCTCCCCTTCTTGTTTCTTTTCTGACCCTTTTTGAATTTCTAGCCTCTCTGAGCTACCTCCCTCCACCATTGTTAATGTAATATTTGGTGGCTCTTCTCTCGACCCTGAATCAAACAAACGTAATACAGCAAACTGGTACAGTATATTCATTTGGCTTGAGCACTTATTCAGCAAAGAAGTAACACTCACCTTATTGGTCGAAAGGCTTTCTATCGATGAAGCAGCAGATGCAGAACCTTGTGGGTTGTTAGCCAAAAGAGCTGATACCTCTTCCTTGTCTGCAGTCAGGTAGGCAGGTTCTTCTGCCTCCATCACAGGGATCACTCTCGAAGCTTTTAGAACTTCAGGCTGTTGCATGGAGTCAGGTTCAGGCATTGCTGGTAGGGGAGACAATGGTTTTACCAATGGTGCCGGTGGGAAGTGGAAGAAATTGATTTTTTCTGTTGCAATCAAGTCCTGTCTTCACTGAGGCCTGTAGAGTCTGGGTGATCCCCATTCTCAAGCATTTCGGCAGTTTTCTGTTGGTGTTTCACCTCTTTTGTGCAGGTTCGAGGATCTTTAACTCAGTGAGTATTTTTGGACATATTCACAAGCCAGTGTGTTAGAAATGCTGATATATTTCAAAAGAAGTTCAAAACGATAGTGGTTTCATTCATCAGTTAGCATGATGTCAGATGGCATACTGGAAAGATTCAACAGATTGTGCAGCATATGCAGCAGGGAGGGGACCTCTGAATCAGCATCTTGCTGACAGCTCTTCACCGAGCCATCTTGGATGCCATCGCTCCATCCCTATATACTATCCTTTCTCTCTCATCTCAGTAGGTGGGAACTGCAACAAGCCAAGCGGGAGGACCCGGGCCTCAAAGATATCATCAAAGTCCTAGAGAAGGGGATCAGTCCAGAGCAAGTACCAATTCTCCATCCTAATGCTCAAATCATGCTGGGAGAGAGAAGCAAGGAGGGTTTGTTAGTCAGAAAGGTACATGATAATAGTGAGTCCGGTGCTCGTACCCAGCTAGTTTTGCCTTGGAAGTATCGGAAAGCTGTATTGGTCTCCCTGCATGATGAAATGGGCCATCTTGGGTATGAACGAACTGCTGACCTTGCCCGAGTTCGGTTCTATTGGCCACATCTGAAATGAGATTTGGAAAACCACTGCAAGATGTGCATAAGGTGCATCAAAAGAAAGACCCTTCCCCGATGGGCAGCTCCTCTAGTCAACATTCAAACCAGCTGTTCCTTGGAGCTTGTGTGCATAGACTTTTTGTTACTCGAGTCTGACTGATCCAATAAATCAAGCATTCTGGTCCTTACTGATCACTACACAAGTTATGCCCAAGCGTACTCTACCCGTGACCAAAAGGCCAGCACAGTTGACAAGGTCCTGCAAGAATTTGTCACACATTATGGTATTCCTCAACGAATACACTCTGATCAAGGCTGAGACTTTGAAAGCCATTTGGTGAAGGAATTCCTGGCAGCGTATGGCATCAAAAAGTCCAAAACCATACCATACCACCCCCAAGGTGACCCTCAACCAGAACATTTTAACCGCACCTTGCTCGATGTGTTGGGTACCCTGGATAAGAGGGACAAAAAGAATTGGAACCAGAAGGTCAGCTATCTTGTCCATGCCTATAATTGCACCAAAAACTATGCCACCCAACAGTCTTCTTTTTATTTGATGTTCAGACGCGAGGCCAGACTGCCTGTAGATCTGTGTTTTGGCATCTCTCCAGATGGCATTTCAGAAGAATTGTGCCTAGAATACACCAGGACATTGAGAGAACAATTGCAGGCAGTCTATCATCAAGCAGCTGAAGCAGCAGTTAACTGAAGTACAAGTAACAAACAAAGGTATGACCAGAGGGTGCATCATTAAGTACTTCAAGAGGAAGATCAAGTCAGCATTCAGAAACTGGGCCTTCAGGGGAAATACAAAATCTAAGGCCAGTGGGCCTCTGATGTATATGTAGTGGCTGAGAAGCTGCCTGAGTTACCTGTTTACCAAATCCAACAAGAGCATGGGAGAGGGATTCAGAAAACAATGCATTGCAATCACTTGCTCCCCGTTGGAGAGACTGGGCCAGAGCTTCATCCTGAAAGTGAGACTACAGTGGGCAGAAGGCCTCAAACCAGAAGTCAAACCTCAGAGAAGCAAAACGCAAGTGTTGTTACCGCTATGCCTCTCGAAAGGACCACTATGAACCTGAATACTGGCCCAACTGAGCCTTCTGAGCAGAATGTAAGAAGGAGAGCTATCTCGTCTATGCCTCTTGAAAGGGCGACTGAAGACTTGAATACCGGTCTGCCTGAACCTTTTGAGGAGCCCCAGGACAGTTCTATGGAAGAGAGTGACTTTGAAGAGTTTGTGACTGAATATTTTGTGGCAGAACCAAATCGTGCCACATCATTATGGCGAAAGGGTTGTAATCAGCTGAAGCCCTCCTCAAGCACTGTCCCAAATAACAGTGCACCTGTTTTAAATCCTAATGCAGTACCCTTTACCTCTGTGCAGGAGGGCCTGTAGTCCTGTGCCAGAGCCAGAAATGGACATTGAAATGAATGATGCTAATGACATGGCACCTGGTACTCCTGTGATTGATTAGCCTGTCCTCCCTGACCCTGTACCTGTAGCAGATGATGTTTCCCCAGTTCTGTTACCCCATAGGTCTGAGAGGCAACCTAAGGCAGTAATTACACTGACTTATGATACCTTAGGTGTTTCCTCTGATATCCCCCCGTGTGTTACTCATAAACATATTAACTCTAGAATACAGGCTTTTCCCCTTATCCCCTGGTACTGTTCAGAATCAAGGTTTGATATTGGGAAATGTGGGGTTTTACTACCAGGGTGACTTGTTACTCAATAGTATTTGATGTCTAGTTAGACAATAGTATGCTAATGCTGTTCTGAATGTAAAACTGTTGATTTTACACTTTGTTAGATAGAAATCATGTGTACAGTTAGTCATGAGTTAAAGTGTTTCACCACTTAGTGGGGTAATGGCTTGTCAGGGCACCAAGCATTTCAACAAGAGGAGAGTGTATGCCCCAAAATGGGCTTACTTATGTAGGACTACAGCCCCCTCACTCCCTTGGCAGCGTCCCCACAGTGGTTCCAGGTGGGCTTTGGACCCAGCAGTCTTCCAATTGCCTTTGTGGCTGCAAGCCACCTGATTCCATATCTTGACCCTGTATAGATGGGGACTGAGCTCCAATGATGAATTTGCACCTCCGGGCGCTGGGGAGTTTTGTTTTGGGGTCTCAGAGGTGGCTTGAGTCCTGTATGAAAAGTAAACAAAAGACATGGTGGCATGCGCTCCAATGAGCATGCACAGCCATCAAGATCACAAATTTAAAGGTGTCACAGCTCTCTTTGTTGGGGGGGGGGATTTAGCCACTATTAAACAATATCCCTGGCTCCAGGTAAGGCATAGGGGCCAAGGGCCAAGTGAAATAGTAATCAGAAAGTCTCTGGTTTATGGGGAAACTGTTTTCAACTCTTTTAAGGACTCATGTATTTATATTTAAGGACTGCAGTGTTTTGGGAGTAATGTACTCCAAGATGCCTGCCGCTATAGGACTACAGAACACAGGGGGCTGCTGGGTAAAGGCTAAAGGGCACTGGAAAGCCCAGGACTGTTGTATCCTACTAAGGTTCATACTAAGGTGTGAGGAGCTGAGAAAGATGATTGCCCATTGATGCTTCTTTCCAATTATCCGTAATAAGACAGCTTGTTACTTTTAGTATATGAGAGTCTAGTCTAGTTTTAAATTGATTTATATCTTTGCTGATGATAATCTCCTGTGGCAGTTTATTTCATGGACTAATTGTACTTTGTGTATAAAAGGCTTTCCTTCTATTTGTATGGAAGCATGTTGGTCTCAACTGTAAAGGGTGACCGCTAGTACACTTCTGGTCATTTTTAAATTCTAGATTAAGTTTGTTAAATAGGTAATTGTCATGTATAATTTTGTAGCATAGGAATAAACCCCCTCTTATTCTTCGAGTTTCTAAAGTCATTAGATTTAATTTTCTTAAATGTTCTTCATAAGGTAAAGTCCTGATATTATATGTCATTTTAGTTGCCTGCCTCTCAACCCTGTCAGTAGCCTCCACTGTGACAGGGTTCCACACAGGGCTCCCATAGTCCATAATTGGTCTAACACATGTCCTGTAAAGTGGCATAATCACATCCTCACTTCTACTCTTGAAGTTTCTTTTTTATAGTCCAGATTAACCTTTTTGCTTTAGCTATCTGTACTTCACAGTGTTACGTGCAATTAAAGTTATTGTTTATTATTATTCCCAAATCCTTTTCTTCTTGAGATTCTCTAAGAGGCGAACCATCCAGGGAATAAGCTTTACTTGATGTTGATGACCTAGGTGAATGACGCAGCACTTATCCTCCATATTGAATTTCATGCCCCAAGTCTTTGCCCATGTCATAATGTTATTCAGATTCATTTGTATCATGGTTTTCTCATTTTCTGTGTTTACTGTACTGGCTATTTTTGTGTTGTCTGCACATTTGCTGATCCAGCTAGTCACTTTCTCACCATTATCTGCTTAAAAGTCTGAAAGATCATAGGTCCCAGGACAGAGCCCTGCGGCACCCCTTTAGTCACCTCCCTTGTGCCAGACAAGTATCCGCTTATGCTCACCCTCTTGGTCCTATTGTTCAACCAGTTCTGTGTCCACTTAACAATTTTGGTATCTACATTTAGGTTTATTAATTTCTGGATCATAGCCTCATAAGGTACAGTATTGAAGGCCTTTGAAAAATCAAAATATATGCAATCAACCGGCAGACCTCTGTCCAAAGATGCAGATACTTTCTCATAGAAATATATAAGGTTTGTCACACATGATCTGTTCTGAGTAAAACCATTTTCCTCTGTGTCCTGCATCCCATGCTTCTTTAGGTGTTTTACACTCATATCCATAATTATAGATTCCAATATTTTCCCTGGCACTGAGGTCAGACTAATCGGCCTATAATTCGCACAATCCATCTTATCCCCCTTTTTGAGTATTGGAATCACCGTGGCAGTGAGCCAATCAGAAGAGACTTCATTTTTTGGTAAGTGTGGTGCAAGAATCTTTAGTAATCTTGGAGATATGTTGTCAGGTCCTGTGGAATGTGAATTTTTTAACTTTGTTATTTTGGCATTGTTGTGTTCCTCGTTGATTTCCGGCATATCTGTGTTGTTTACTTGTATTGATTCGGTACAAGGTTCTTTCTTTGAGAATATGGATGTGAACTATGTAATAAATATTTCTGCCATTTCAGTGGGTTCATCAACTTCCTGATTGTGTGTACAAATCTAACACAAGCTGGTGTATGAATTTCTTTGTGAGTTAACATCTGCATAAAACTCCCTCATATTGTCCTTATTTTTATTTTTAGCTAGTGATATTTCTAGTCATTATTTATTAGTCTTAATTTTTTTTTTACATTTCTTTAGGGTTTCTTTGTATTTTGCCCAATTTTTTTCAGTCTTGTGTTTAGTAGAAGCATTGTATAGTATTCTTTTTTCCTAAGTAACTTCTTTAAACTATTGGTAAGCCATTTTGGTTTGATGCTTCTGTTATATTTTTTTGTCTTTTCTATATGTTTGTCACATATTGTAAATATTTGGGTTTTAAATGTATCCCACATTTTGTTAGCTGTTTTATTATTGCGAAGAGTGTCCCATTGTATCTTGCTTAGCTCCTCGCTGATAAGAGTTTGATTAGCAGAGTTATAGTAATAAATCTCCCTGCATCCCTTGTTAATTTACATACATTACTGGTAGGAGAAGTATATACTATTATGATCACTACAGCCTAGAGGAACATCAAAATTCATAGTCAGTAATGCTTATTTCATTGCTACTTAGCACAACTTCCAAAGTGTTTGTTCCCTGTGTCGGTGACTATATATGTTGTTTTAGGCCAAAGTACTCAGTTACTTTTAGGAATTCTTTACTCTGGTATTTAATAGCAGTCATATTTCCCCAGTTGATGTCATTAAAACGTAGATCCCCCATGAAGATCACGTCCCCCATTTCACAAGCTCTTTTGAGTTCTCTGCATATTGCCTCAGATATGTCATTACTTGCATTAGGGGGCCTATAGCAAATACCAAGGATAATGTTCTTGCCACTACTATTCATTATTTTTACACATAAAGACTCTGTATTGGCTCCTTCTTGTTTTATCTTCCTAGAAATGTATATTTTCTTTACTATCTCAGGTGTATATGCTGCAACACCCCCTCCTTTTTTTTTCTAGCACTGTCACATCTAAATAGCTGGTATCCTGGAATGTCTTTACCCCAATTGTCATTTGTGGCCCACCACATCTCAGTGAGGAAAGCCATGGCTACCCCACAATTTAGTTTTAATATTGCCTGTAGTTCTTCTAGTTTGCTATTTAGGCCAATCAGAAGAGAGGACTGGAGAAGGACTATAAATAGGACCGGTAGCCCGCCAAAAGGGGAGCCTAGGCCAAGGGGGAGTGCAGTACAACTGGGTGGGCTTCACAGCCCCATAACTGCGCTCAGGCACCCAAGCCTAAAGGATCAACATATACTGAAAACTACAGTATAAAGTAAGCACGGAGTCTGCAACAGGAAACAGCACCAGGTTTAGGAAGTGGCTGCAGACAACTCGATGCCAGAGTTTGTACAGAGAGAGAAAAGTGAGCTGAAAGCTGCAAAAGGAACTGAGAGACTTGTTCAATGCTGTTTAAATTTGAAACTGAGAGACTTGGTCAAAGCTGTTTAAATCTGGAACTGAGAGACTTGGTCAATGCTGTCTGAATTTGCAGCTAAGAGGCTGTTTAAGGCTGATTGAATTTTTCAGTTGAAGGAACCTTTGCATCAGAGACTTAGAGTTCCCTCCTCGAAGGAGTATTTTATGAGTGCATCTTCCAGCAAAGGAAGAGTTAAAGAGGGCTGGTGGCCACTAACTAAGAGAAAACCAAGTCAGCCGTGGAAAAGGACAAGAAGTGCAAGAGGACTGAGTAAAGAGACTGAAGGAAAGCCCAGCAGCAGTTTGCTTGCTCTGAGTGTTCCATGGAAGGGTCTAGGGAACAAAGTTTCAGGAACCTCTAGATTGAAATAGGGAGAGAGGATCTGCAGCATTGGATGATGAGAGGCCTACCTGAGTGAAGTAAGTCAATAAGCGCCATCGGGTGAAGCTGAAATGGATGGGCAGATGAATATCAACTGCCTCCTGCTCTACAGTGCTTCTACATTGCATCTGCATCATCAGAAACACCCACAGTACTGTGTGTCTGGCACTCGATATGCTGCATCACCTTTGATTGGACTGCAAAACTGTAAGTACCCCAAGCTGCGGCTTTGAGGAGTTTCAGTAGTTAGCTAGTTAGACTGCAAGGGGCAACCCCCAAAAGAACTGTGTGGAATTCCACAGTTGAACAAAGGTAAAGTCAAGTGTTAAAAGTGTTTTAAAGTTAACTGGGCCCCACCACAAGATTTCAGGCCTGCATCACCAGCTGGTGAGGTGCCCACCACGACAGAGACAGTTTAGGGTGCACTTTAGGGTGGGAGGCAAAGAGACTGTGTGAGGTTGTTTGTAAGAGTTTAAAAAGGTTTTGTTGCTATTCACATCATTTCTTCCCTTTCCCTTTAATAAATCTCAATATTATTTGCATGTTAATGCTTGTGACTGTAAATCTGTGTATCTTATTCACTGTGTGTGGGGGATTCTTATTGAGTGGGGAAGTGTATTGGGGACATATACTGTTGTTTCCTGGGGGATGGTAACCTGCAAGTTTTCCACAGGTATTACCTGCCACTGCCCCAGGTGGAAGCACCATGCCAACAGACTGCCCAGTTGCAGAACCAAGGCCGGCCCCTCGTAGGTGTGGTCCTGGTACCACTGAGGGATCTAGAGTAGCCCAGGTGAGTGAAATGGCTGTCTACAACTGGAAGCACCGCTGGGATAACTGCGTCCTAGTGGCCAAACCCCGAAATTGCAGTTGTTGAAATTTGTTGGTACCCACCCCCCATGTGGGGAAAACTATTGTACATTTACTACAGAGTCACAAGAGTTGATTGATTGGCATCAAGGGGAGGGTCTACCCGCAGAGAAGGTGGTTTTAGTGAATGGGATCTCAGAGGGAACCACCTGAGAATCCATTAAAACTGCTTTAGAGACTATACCTGATATTGGGAGCCTGACAGTGGTAGGCCTGAGATATGATAATGGTTCCCAGAGTGTTATGGCCTTAATCCAGAGTGACCAAAATGTAGATCCCAGTAACAAATCTGCCACCCTCGATGTTGAAGGGGTAGAATGTACCTGGAGATGTTTGATAAAAGTAGTACACTGCTATTGCCTCCCCCAACCCCTGAGCTGAGCCTCCTGGAGAAGACTGAGTCCCTGGTGGCAGCCAAGGGAAAGACTCTCCAGGACGTGACAGAGCTACCACCACTGTGAGTGACCCTGGCTGACCTCCGATCGTCTCAGGCCACTGGCTCAGAATATTACAGATTCTTAAGGGTTTTATCAGGCACTGTACTCACTCCTGCTGGGGAACATAATTATGAGACCTGGGTCACCTATGCTGCCCCCGTGCTGCAGGAGTGGCTGTTTTCTGATGCCAAAAAATTTAAGAGCTTGGTGGAAAGTTTGATGGGCCCCAATTTAGATGCTATCCGTTCCTTGAGAGCTACTAATCCTGAAGCCACAGTGGACGACTGTCTAGCTGCCCTGGATAGTGTATTTGGGAGCACGGAATCATGTGATGATCTGTACTGGCGGTTTAAGACAACAACCTTGCTGTGAGAGGAAACCCTCTCCAAGTACTTACATAGACAAGGGCCCTGCAAAAGGTACACCAAAAGGGGGGAATGGCTACCAGGGATCTGAACAGTGTCAGGCTTGAGCAAGTGTTGAAAGCTACCCGGTTCTCTGAAATACTGTTCTTAAAGTTGGGGCTGAGAGAGAAACTGACTGATTCCCTTTCCCATAGTGCATTATTGAGAGAAGTAAGGGCTGCTGAAGAGCAGGCAGGGCCCTGGGAATAGTCGACTGTTGCTGCTGCTAATGCCCAGGTTTTGAACAAGGAGGATTTGAGCCAAAGGGCTGAACTCCAGGGTTTGCTCCAAGAACTGAAGACTGCTGTGCAGCAATTGAACAAGCCCAACACTGCACCTGCAGAGCCCGACCCTGTGGCATCTGGGGTGACTGTGGACAGCAAAGTAGTGACAATTTTTGTGGAAGCAGGGGCCCAGGGCCCAGATGGCATCACCCTCAAAGATGTGTATGAGCAGTTGATGGAGCGAAAGCAAACAGTAGATCTGTCCCCATGACCTCAGAGCAGTTCCCCCTCAAGGTTCACCCCATACTCCACAGCCCTCAAAGAGACTAGAGATACCATCTGAAGATCTTTGTTTTCAGTGCAAGGAGGAGGGACATATGTCTTGCAGCTGTGGTCACCCCCCAAACCCCAGATTGGTAGAGGACAAGAGGAATGTCAAGCAACTGGGAAACTTAAGAGGGGCCCAGTGGGGAAGCTAACTGGGTCCTCTGACATTGTAAGCATCACAAAATTGACCAAGCCAAGGATCCTTCCTAGCAGCAAAGTACCCACAGGGTTGGTGGGACCCTGAGCTGATGTGAAAGTCCTCATCAAAGTGGTCTTATGTTCTGCCCTGCTGGACAGTGGGTAGCAAGTGACCATCCACTGATTCTTCTATGATCAGCACCTCAATCACCTGCCACTCAAGCCATTGTCTGGTTTGTCCGTATGGGGGATCGGAGCCCAGAACTGTCCATATGAAGGGTACTGCACTATCCAAATCATGTACATCATGAAGGGTGTGGATGACCCGCCTACTATAGATGCCATGGCTCCAATATGTCCAGGGACAGGGGAGCTGGATGACACACTCATTTTATTCAGAACCAATGCCAATATGTTGAGGAGGCTGACAACCCTATGCCAGGAAAGGGGCAGGGTGAATCAGTTACTAAGCCCTGCTGTTCAAGCAGCTGTGAAAAAGATCATGTTGTCCATGGACTTGCCAGGATGGGTGACTGAGTCATCAGACAAGCCTGTGGGTGCAATTCAGAGAGTATATACCAGAGAGGTAATCCTGCCACCCATATCAGAGTGTAGAGTCAGGGGGACTGCTGCTTTCACCCGGCCACCTGAGGGACCTGCATTCATTGTTGATGTCCTGACAGAGGGACACCTGCCTGAAAGATTACTGGTGCAGTGAGGGGTCCTGCCTCCTCCTGAGACTCCCCACACATGGCAAGTGGTGGTTAAAGTAAAGAATGAGTCTGGAGAGCTGGTGACTATCCAAAAGGGCTGGATGCCAGCCTATATCTACCTGGCAGATGGTGTGATCGGACGTCACTCGGTGGAAGACCAAGCAGAGGAAATAGACCCAGATGTATTTGGGGATTCCCTCCTCCCTGACAGCTACCACTGGAGCCTAAGCTGGAAACTGGCCCAGAGGTGGTGCATGTTGCTCTCCATGAATGGGACATGGGGTGTGTCCATGGAGAGGAGCACCATATTCAGTTGAGTGATGAGCGGCCCTTCAGAGAAAGGTCACGGCATTTGGTGCCAGCTGATATCGAGGATGTACGGAAGCATCTACAGGAGCTTCTGAAGGCTGGTATTATCAAAGAATCCCGGAGCACATATTCTTCCCCCATTGTCATGGCCAGAAAGAACAGTGAGGCAGTTAGAATGCTGTTTGAATTTGGAGCTGAGAGACTATTTAAAGCTGATTGAATTTTCCAGTTAAAGGAACCTTTGCATCAGAGACTGAGTTCCCTCCTCAAAGGAGTATTTTGAGAGAGCAAAGGGGAGAGTTAAAGAGGGCTGGTGGCCAGTAACAAAGAGAAGGCCAGTCAGCAGTGCAGAAAGGACAAGAAGTGCAAGAATGCTGGGTAAAGAGACTGAAGGGAAGCCTAGCAGCAGTTTGCTTGCTCAGAGTGTTCCACTGAATAGTCTAAGGAACAAAGTTTCAGGAATCTCTAGACTGAAGAAGAGAGACAGGATCTGCAGTGCTGGACAACGAGAGGCCTGCCTGAGTGAAGTCAGTCAATAAAGGCCATTGGGTGAAGCTGAAAAAGCCAGGCAGATGAAGATCAACTGCCTTCTATTCTACAGAGCTTTTACATTGCATCTGCATCATCAGGAACACCCACAGTACCGTGTCTCTGCCTCTTTGTCTGCTGCATCACCTTTGATTGGACTGCAAAACTGTGAGTACCCCAAGCTGCAGCTTTGGGGAGTTTCAGTAGTTGGCTAGTTAGATTGCAAGAGGCAACACCCAAAAGAACTGTGTGGAATTCCACAGTTGAACAAAGTTAAAGTAAAGTTTTGAAAGTGTTTAAAAGTTAACTGGGCCCCACCATGAGATCTCAGGCCTGCGTCACCAGTCGGTGAGGTACCTACCACAACAGAGACAGTTTAGGGTGCACCCTAGAGTGGGAGGCAAAGAGACTGTGTGGGGTTGTTTGTAAGAGTTTAAAAAGATTTTGTTGCCATTCAGATCCTTTCTCCCCTTCCCCCAAATAAATCTCAATATTGTTTGCATGTTAATACTTGTGGCTGTAAATCTGTGTATCTTATTTAGTGTGTGTGGGGGGATTGTTATTGAGTGGGGAAGTGTATTAGGGGCATATACTATTGTTTCCTGGGGGGCGGTAATCTGAAAGTTTTCCACAGATATTACCTGCCGCTGCCTCAGGCGGAGACACCACGCCAACAGACCATCCAGCTGTCTTCTGGATGGAATATATCCTCGTAGGCGTGGTCCTGGTGTTACAGAGGTCCCTGGAACAACCCAGGTGAGAGAAAGGACTGTTACACATAATAGCTTGTCAAGCCATCTGGAAGCTACTGCTCCCCACCATTTCAATATGCCCCCCACTCTTTTATTTGTTGCTTCCAGTCCCTGGATCACAGAAAGAAGAAGATCCCCACACAACACCCACTAGCCCTCCCCCCTTATAATAAAAACATAGCATGCCTGGCCACCTGGAGGCTGCCACCTCTAACCCACCAAATCAGTACCCACCATGCTTTTACTTATTGTCTGTTCCTGACCCCCGGATCACAGAAAGAAGAACCCCACCCAACACACCCACTAGCCCACACCTCCCCTCCTCCTCCTCCATAGTACACAAAATCAGTACCCAAACTTAGTGATAATAGTAAATGCTTCCATGGTGGAATGGCTTGTGCTCATCTTCTCCCTTTATTCTGGTGTGAGTAAACAAAAGTAAAATAGTTTGTTAAACATGTCCTCCTCCAATTGCAGTAACACTGATTGGCCGACTGTCAGTCAGGTGTTATTATTATGGGAGGATGTGTTTCATAAACTTTTTTACTCAAGTTTACCCACACCCAGGGTCAGACTGGGTAGCAAGGGGCCCACCTGGGAATGTGGCCTTGGGGGCCCTGGTACCAACAGCAGTGTACCCTAGTATAAGAAATGTAGCCTGAATTTTCAACCACAAAATAGCAGCATATATTCCATCCAGAAGACAGCTATTCCTTTACTGGTATTTGAGTTTGGATACCTGGCTGTTTTGGAGGCTTTAGTCCTGACATGTTATGCAGTCTCAAGCAGGCAAGTTACACCATGGAGTTGCCTGTCTGAGGAACTAGTTTTTAGCCAGGTATTTCATTTTAATTATTCATTATTAAAAGACGGACTTACCTATTAATGCCTGGCTCATAATTTTCTAAGTACAAGCGAGTGGCTGAACAGTGCTGCAGACTACCCCTTAAAATAGCATTTTGATGTCATGAGGTAAGGAGCAGGGCTGCCGATGCACTATATATAGATCAGTGCCATTGGGGCAGGGGGATGTATAAACAAACATACATACAGACTATTTCATTGCAGTTAAACATGAATGGGGCTGTAATATTTATTTGCCCCACGCTACAAATATATAACTGCAATCATACTACAAAGACACTGTTTGTATGTATGTATAGTGCTGCAGTGCTGTCCAACTCCTCAGCTTGTGCTTGGAAGTCATAAACTGGGCATTAAAATGTAGGTCCTTCTTTTAATACTGAAAATACTGGGCAAAATTAACTCCTCAGTCAGGCAACTCATTGGTATAAGTTGCCTGTCCAGAATGTGTCAGCTACTGTTTAAAACAATGCCAGTTTTTAAGTGCAAAGCCCAGCCAAGACACCTCTAGGAGCTGAGTCCTATGCTTTCCCTAATCTCTTTCCCATTCCGAAGACAGATCTTGTGAAGTACCAGGATGCAAAAAGATAAAGATGCATACTTTCCAGAAACATGCATCACCTTCCCCTCCTCTGTATTTGTGAGTGGCTAAGGCATGCTTCCCACCAAAGGAAACACTGTGACAGTACAGTAATGCATGCATCATCTCCTTCCCTCTTTGGATCATGCTACAGATCATCCCACCCGCTCAGGGCAAGAAATTCAGGATCAAAACTTAATCCTGGCTATTTTACTTGGAAGAGTGCAGCACCAGTGGGAGCATAATTTTCTAAAACACAAAATGGAAAAATTTCACAAATATCTAATATGGGCCTAAATGCCCTGTGATTATGGTGCAATGTCTGTCAGAACTTACCCCACACCTTCGTGTGAGGTTGTCCCAGATCAGGCTTTTGCAAAGAAAGTAAGATTTTACCTCTTGGTCTTTTTGTAATTTAGCTTTATGTGGTTGATCCTGCCATCCATGCCACCTGACATTTTGTAAACTGCACATCTAGGGGCACATCCCAGAACTTGTCGTGGCTGACATCAAAGCTGGGGATCAGCTGTGGGAGACAACATGCAATGTTTTAATACGATGTTCACTACCCAGCTTATACTTTCTCTCAGTATGGCACCAGGACTGGTAAAGTTGCCATGTGACTATCTCCCTATTGAATTTAGAGCTTTACATAGTGGTTGTGATACACACTGTATACCACTCTTACACTGTCTTTTAATTGATTGCATCCTGTCTGCTGTTTGCCTGTTTTTGTGAATATGTTGTTTATCACTGTATACTGTAAACTGTCTAGTGTAGCATCACTCTTGTTGTAACTGTCTGGTGCTGCATCACCCTTATTGTAACTCTCCCAGGTCAGACGTGAAAACAGGCAGTTTCTGCCTAGTGTACATATCTGGTAAATAAAGCCTAAATAAATTAAGGAAAAACCAGAGCTATTAACAGTTCCTTCTATTAATACATTACATACTCTCTCCCCCATGGCTCATACCCAATCTGACGTCAGACAAAAAGCCTTATTGGGGATGGTCCCACACCAAGGTCCTGATAGACATTTCCTTTTAAGGGGAAAATATTCAGTAACATTTATTTTAAGTGTCATTAACTACACTGTAACCCATGTATGACTACATTGTAAGTGTACTGTAACTACTGTGCAGTTAGGTGTAACTACTATGTAGTTTTTAACTAGTTTCACATTTGTGTGTTGTGTACTTACACAATTTGCAGGAAGTAATAGTTACACATGCAACTAGTACTGTCTCCCTTTCCGCACAAATTAATCCATTCTGACAAGTGTACCTACACATTTAATAGCTGTTGCAAAGTGTAACAAAAAATTTGTTGTGCAGCTACTACTGTATTTCTTCTGGCATTATGTAATTTGCTCTTACAAGGGCAACTACATATGTAACAGTTATTGTAAATTGCAACAGCAAATCTATTGTGTAACTACTATGTTACACATTTTGTCATTATTAAATTTGTTCTTGCAAGTGTAACTACATATGGATGTAGATATTATGCACTGTTTCAAGAGTCTATGTCTAGCTGACATTTAATTACTGTATATACTCATGTATAAGCCAAGATTTTTTGATCAAATTCTGACATTGAAATCGCAGGTCTCGGCTTATACATGGGTCACTCTGCCACTCGCTAACAATTCAATCACCCAGTTCATTCGTGGTTGCTCACAATCACCCATTTACTCACTCCCCATGTTAATATAGGTAACCAGACCCAGCAAAGTTTCACTATGGATGCCAGAATGAGCACTAGTGGCAAGAGAAAAAGGAGCTCTTATGATACAGCCTTTAAGCTGCGTGTGGTGGAATTTGTAGAGACCTCCAACAACTCCACTGCGGCCAGACACTTCTTGATTAATGAGAAGCAAGTGCAGGACTGGCGTAAGCAGCAAGAGACACTGAGAGAGATGCCAAAAATGAAAAAAAGCCTGCTTTGGGGACAGACCTGCTTTCAGTGCATTAGAGGTAGACCTAAACAACTGGGTTCTCAAGTGCCACCAGAGTGGCTACATCGTTACCTGCTTGGCCATCCACATCCAGGCACTGAGGATAACAAAAGAACCCAAGTACAGCTCCACAGTTGCAGAGCCATTTTTGGCTTCAGCTGGGTGGTGCACGAGGTTCATGGAGTGCCATTGGCTAACCCTCAGACAGCGTACCAACATTTCTCAGAGACTACCACCTGATTTAGAGCATAAGATGGACAGTTTTCAACAGTTTGTATTAAAAAAGAGAAACCAATACATGGATGAGTTGTCACAGATAGGAAACATGGATGAGACCCCCATGACATTCAACCTTCCTAGCAACCGAACTGTCAATCTTATGAGGAGCAAGCTAGTCCTGATTCATACAACAGTGCACAAGAAAACCCATTTTACAATTGTCCTATCTTGCTTAGCTGATGGTACAAAGTTAAAACCACTTGTAGTTTTTAAACGAAAAACTCTGCCTAAACAAATGACTTTTCCCCCTTGAGTGCTGGTATACCCTCACCCCAAAAGGTGGATGGATGAGGCACTGATGTAGATTTGGATGCAGAGAGTTTGGGGGACACGTCCGGGGGCACTGCGCTCTAAGCATTCACTTCTTGTTTGAGACCTTTTCTGAACACATTTAATGGATGGTGTTAAAAAATGTGCTAAAAAGTCCAAAGTTGACCTCTGTGTAATACCGGTAGGGCTGACATCCGCATTACAACCTTTAGATGTTTGCCTAAACAAACCCTTTAAAGACAGGGTCAGGCATAAGTGGAGTGAGTGGATGTGTTCTCAGGCTGTACCTATAAAAATCTGGCAATCTAAAAAGACCTGACCTGGATGTAGTGCGCCAGTGGATCATTGATGCCTGGGACTCTATCCCAGCAGACATGGTCTGCAGATTGTTCCTGAAGTGCAGTATCAGTAATCACATGGATGGGACAGAAGATGATGCCCTGTTCGAGGACAAAGAAGGAGACATTCCTACAGATGCTCCGAAAGAGGAACCTGACGACTACACAGATGACGTCCTCACTGATCATTTCCTGTCTGAAAATCTTCACGCCCTCTGTATTTCGGAATCTGATCAGGAGGGGGACGAGGAATAAGATGAGAGAGACAATGAGAGAGAGAACATGGAGAAACTACAGTAGACTTGAGCGACCCATAAATGTGTACCGACTGACTTTACTTTTGATGATGCACTTTACTAGCACTTGCACAGAAGCCATGAAGCATTGAAGCACTTTTCTAACTACTTTGTCACTGTATGTTGTGCAGCATTTTGGAATAAATATTATTTCGGCTTATACACGGGACATTGTATTATTCCTAAACAGTGTATGGTGATTTGGGGGGGGATCGGCTTATACATGGATCAGCTTATCCACGAGTATATACGGTAAAAGGTAATCATGCAGAAAACTTAAAAGTGTAATCAGAATGGTAACCGAAATGTGATTACAATGTAGCGTCAGTCTGCTACACTTAAATGCTCTGACTGGAAACTATTTGATGATGTTCCATGTCTGTATTCCAGTTTTTCATGATCTTACAGGTTACTAAACATGCAGTCTAATAATGTGAATTGCTATATAACTGTATACAAAAATATTTCATTTGCATAATTACTAATTGATGTTGTAACAATATTGTGGCTAAGAAGTAATGGTATTGTTTTCACAGTTGATGCCTAGGTAACATGTATTTGCAAGTGTACACACACACTTACAATTAACAAATGTCAGTACTATAGCTGTGATGTAAGTTCTTATTCAGAAATCAGTCCCTCATGAACTTACTGCTTACCAAACATGCAATCTAGTATTCTACTCTATTCATATAGGTGGCAGGGAATGTGTCAAATGTGCATACCCAGGCCTGGTGATCAACAGCAGCCATCCAATCAGATGGACTGCCCAGCAGTAGACTGGATCCTGCACTGTGTGGAGTGGGGAATTGTGGGATATGGCTGGTCCTCCCAGTACTGCTGTTTTCCAGTAAGGGGACCTACTGGTGTGCCTGTGTTCATTGCCATGTTCTCAGTCCTCAAGGTGTAGTCAGAGGGCCAGGGTAGCTTGGTGTGAAGGATGGTGCCATGGATGCCACCCTATTCAGCCAGTGGGAAGGGCATGTAATGGCTAAGGAAGGGTCCCTGCCTCTGTATCTGGCACCACCCACCACCACCCATACAGCAGATCAAGCATAAAGCATGTCAAGTAGCCATGCCCCACCTTCCAGCCACCCACCTGGGCAGCAGGACAGGAATGTGGGTGCAGAAGAGGTGTGGGTCAATGCCACAGAAGCAGCACAGTTAAAACTGTGTAAGTACACAACACACATTGTGAAACCAGTTAACAACTACATAGTAGTGCAGTTACAGTGTAGTTATACAGTAATTACAGTGTAGTTAGTGACACTTGCAACCAATGTATGCTATCCTTCAGAAATCATTCCCTCATGAACTTACTGCAGTATAGTGTAGTGGTTCGAACACTGACCAGCAAATTGGGAGAGATGGATTTAAATCCCAAAGCCACCACTTGTATACTGTGTGACCAAAACAGAAAAAAATAATAAAAATAAACATGCAATCTAACATTGTTAATTGGTGAACAATAAAAGTCATTAATTTACATAATTACTTATTGTAACAGTGCTGTAGTTACTAAGGAATGTGCTGCTTCTGTGTCATTGTTTCCATGGTTAATGCCTAACTGACATGTATTTGCAAAGTAAGTACATAGAAATTGACACTTAAAGTGTAAGAAGATGGGTGTAACTACTACACGCTTAAATTGATCAAATGTCAATGCTACAGTTCTGATGTATGTTCACCTTCAGAAATCATTCCCTCATGAACTTGTTGCTTCATAAACATGCAGTCTAATACTGTTAATTGCTATACAACTACATTGTTTACTTATACAATAAAAATCAATCATTTACATAATTATTTATTGGCTTGTAACAGTGTTGTAGTTACTAAGAAATGTGCTGTTTCTGTGGCATTGACCCACACCCTGTCCTTCTACTGCCCAGGTAGGTGACTGGGGTTGGGGCATGGCTACATCCTATGATTTATCCCAAAGAGGAGAAGATGGAAGGTTTGATACCTTTTATTGGACCAACAAGTGTCTTGTATGAAGATGGAATTGTACAGAAGCTTTCGGGGCCACACAGGTCCCTTCTTCAGGTGAATAGCAAAACTGAGCAACAAGCAGTATTTATATCCACTGTGAAGCAATTAAAAATCAGGAAGTGAAGTAGGAAGGTGATAAAGTGGACTAGAGATGAAAGTCTAAGATGCAAAAATAAAAACATGAGAAGAAATGGGGAGGGGGCATAGTAGGAGCAGGTCAGTAGGAGATCAGAGGAAGCTAAAGGGAAGACAAAGGCATGCAGGTAGGATCTGAGATCAGAGGCTGGCTGAAAGAGTACAATGGGACAGGAGATGCCTAATAGATGCAAGGAAATCAAGAAATTAGTAGAAACAAAAGAACAAAGGCCTAGATAAACAGAGGTGTGAAAACAAGAGGGAGTAGGTGGGACTGAGCTCAGGAGTTAATAGGAGAGGCAGGGAGGATGTGAGGTATAGGTAAAAAATCAGAACAGGTAGAACTCAGAGGAAAAAGTATAATAGTCAAAGATGCAGAACCAAAGTGTGCTGAATAGAGACATGATATAGTACACAATAAAAAAGAATTACAGTTTACCATAATGGGTCATGAAACCGATGTCCTGATTCACTCCAGAAATGTTAGATTTAAATTGTTTTATATATTTCAAGTCCCATGTCCTTCTGCCCTGTGATTTATCCCCAATTTGCTGTGTGGAGTGATGGTGGTTGGCACTGGATACAAAGGCAGGGATCCTTCCTTATCCTTTACATGACCTTCCTACCCGCTGAACAGAGTGGCAGCCATGGCACTATCCTTCACACCAAGTTACTCCAACCCTCTGACTATACCGTGAGAACTGGGGACACAGCAGTGAACATGGACACACCAGTAGGTCCCCTTACTGGAAAACAGCAGTACTGGGAGGACCAGCCACATCCCACAATTTCCCCTCCACACAGAGTGCAGGATCCAGTCTGCTGGTGGACAGTCCATCTGATTGGATGGCTGTTGTTGATAACCAGGCCTGGGTGAATAGGGTCCAATATTAAATTGCATGTTTAGAAAGCAATAAGTTCATGAGGGACTGATTTCTGAATAAGAACTTGCATCACAGCTACAATACTGATATTTGGTAAATGTAAGTGTGTGCACTTGCAAATACATGTTACCTATGCATTAACTGTGAAAACAATACCATTATTTATTAGCCATAATATTGTTACAATGCTAATTAGTAATTACTCAAATGAAATATTTTTGTTTACAGTTATATATCATTCACAGTATTAAACTGCATGTTTATTAACCTGTAAGTTCATGAAAAACTGAAATACAGACCTGGAACATCATGTAAAGAGTTGCCAGTCAGTGCATTTAAGTGTAGCAGACTGAAGTTACAGTGGAATCATATTTTAGTTACTATTCTGATTATACTTCAAAGTTTTTCTGCATGACTACCTTGTAAATAAATGTCTGATAGACATAGATTGTTGAAACAGTGCAGAGGACTTGCATTCATATATAGTTATACTTGCAAGAACAAATTTAATAATGCCAGCGTTAGTAACATAGTAGTTACACAATAGATTTGCTGTTACAATTTGCAATAGCTATTACATGTGCAGTTGCTCTTGTAAAAAACAATTACATAATGCTAGAAGAGATAGAGTGGTAGTTGCACAACAGATTTTTTGTTACACTTTGCAACAGCTACAGGTATTCAATGTCTAGTTACACTTGTCAGAATGAATTGATTTCTGCCGAAAGGAAGACAGTAGTAGCTGAACATATAACTATTACTTCATGCAAATTATGTAAGTACACAATACACAAATGTGAAACTAGTTAACAACTGCATAGTAGTTACAGGGTACTTGTAACTGCACAGTGGTTACAGTGCAGTTACAGTGTACTTTGTAGTTATACAGCAGTTACAGTGTAGTCAATGACACAGTGTTACCTTTTTTCATATCATGGGTCACAAAAAAAGATGTTTAATCTTACAGAAAGAACATTTCAAGGGCATTTCTCCAACACTTAAGTGCATAATCCAGCTAATGGGGTCCCAATTACCAAGATACATGTTTTGGTGTATGCTGAGGAGCTAATTGTTGTGGATTTTCAATTTTTTTTATTTTGAAAAAAAGATAAGATCACGGAAAATGAAAAAGGACTTCTTTCTCACAAAAAAGGATAGGTCTGAATGAAAAAGGGCCCCTTTTCTTGAGGACCAAATTCCTTTTTCATTCCATTCTGCTATCCAAAACACAGTACTGTGCATGCTCAGAACCTGAAACTTTAAAATTTAATAACTTGGGAATAAATTAATATTTTTTCACCCCACCAGCTAAAGAGACTTCTGTGGAGCAAGACCTTTCTACCCTGAAAATTCTGACTGAAATTACAAACCATTTGGGTGCAGCGCAATGAGAAAAAAACTACAAAAAACTGTGACTTTTAAGGTTTTTCACTATCCGCTGCTTGGAATCCACACATCCAACCGGAATAAAACTAAGCATATCTACACCATGAGACCATGCATGTAAAATCTGATGCAAATCTGTTGAATGGTTGAGAATATATTAAAGTTCAAAATTTGAGATTTAACATAGCCCTGCTCGACCCTAAAATATATATATATATATATATATATATATATATATATATATATATATATTCTTTGTAAAAAAAAAATGTCTTAATGCACCAGTTAGAGTTCAGTTTACGGCCACAAAAGTAGAGAAATGTGGTGTTAAGGTTTTCAACCCTAACCCCACCAAGCAGCAAAAGGAGAAGACAAAAATGCAACCACAGACAGCATTATCAGGTAAGACAAACAATATGCAACAGTTTCCAGATGACACAAATGCAGTAGCACTGATGTGCTACCTTCGTGGATTTGTATCTATGGTACACATGCAGCAAGACATACATGCTGACTTCTGGCTACAGGTAGAAATCTACAATATTCAAATCACAAAACTGCTTCTGTCTGCAGAAGCACAGGCTCCTGCAGCCACAGATACAAATCCACAATACCCAAATAACACAATTGTATGCACATTGTAAGACATACATACTGTACATACAGTTCTGCCTGTAGAAGTGCAGCACTTGTACACCCACAGGTGTAAGACATACACATCAACCTCTGACTGCAGAAGTGCAGGCCCCATGAAATCCATGATACAAAAATTGCAACAGTACTTCTATTTGCAGAAGTGCAGGACTTGAGGCCCCTCTGTGATCTGCACTTCCACAGCTGTATATAGAAATCCAAGATACCCAAATTGCAACAGTTTTGTCTGTAGAAGCACAGTCCCAAGTACCACAGGTACTCATGCATGCTGTAACACACACACACACACACACACATATTGTTGAGGTTACAAAAGCACAGGCCACTGTAGGGTCTATGCTTCTGAAGCCACAGATACAAATCCATGAATGTAACACATTAATGCTACTGCATTTGTATAATTAGGAAACAGTTTGTTGTTGTTTGTTGTACCTGATGATGGCTGTCTGTGGCTGCCTGGGTGTCTTGTCTTGAAGCTTGAGGGACGGGGAGGTGGGGAGTTAGCATTGGAAATCCTAATGCCACATTTACCTACTTTTGTGGTGGTAAGTTGAACTCTAACTGGTGCATTAATGCAGATTTTTGCAAATAATTTAATTTCTTTTTGAGATAGTGGAATCATATCTTCATTCATGTAGGTCCCTTTGAGACCTGTGTGAACAGATGAAGACATGCAGAGCCCTCTGGGCCCTGTGCCAGCCCTGTGCTAAGGTAAAAGTCTGTCTACTTGCAGAAGTACTGGACCTTCTGTGCAGCAATGGATGTCAATGCCTCTTGAGGTTTTCCGGTGGGCATGGATGCCCATGACCCTTTGGTCCCTGTGCTTCCATGTGGCTACAGATACAGACATGCAGGGCAAAGAGTTAATCTCTGTGCCAAAGCGCAGGGCCCTCTGGCAGTCACAGGTGCAGATGTGTAGTTCTCTTAACTACATGGTACTTGGCCATGTGCAAGAAACTCCACATTTTCCTTTCCCAGGGTTGGGGGTGGTGCCACATGACAGCGCCATCCTCCCAGCCTCGGCCCATACAGCTGGCTCACTGAGTTCACTCCCAAACTCAGCTCACTAGCACAGCATCACAAAGCACTACCTGTTGGGCCAAAGGCTGGCACTGCACACGTTTCTTAAGAATATTTTTTTTTTATTTTGACACCAAATTTTCAACTTAATTATTTTATGACTCCCCCTTATAAACACGACATGTATCTAGAATACTGGGTGAAATGTCATTTCACATTACAATTTGCGAAAACACATTTCAGACAGATTTTGAAAAATGACACCTATTATGTTTATGAGAGGGCGTGAAAAAATGGCTATGTTGAAAGTCTGGAGAGAAAATGTTGAACAGTACCAAAGTTATGAGCAAGCACAGAAACATTTCAATGTACATTCATAACTTAGTTGTTTCTTAATATCTTGACCCCAAATTTTGAACACAGTTTTCTCAGGGCTGGCGTCAGCATCCAGGCCATCAGGGCAACTGCCCAGGGCCCTGACACCAGGACCAAGGCCCACCAGTGGCTCATTTTTATTTCCTGAGTTGCTATTCTGCTCGGGCCCTCTGCTCCCCTACTCCACCTCCATCCACTGTGCCTGGTGATGTAACAACAAACAACAATCTTTAAATCTGTGCCAGCTGTGCTGACTCCGAGTCTGCTGAGCGGAAACTACATCTGAGATCCAATCCATGACCCCCCACCACGGGACCCATAAAAATTGAAGGCTGCCCCCTGCCAGCCCAGCTTGACTGGCAGGGCCCCTGATCCATTTGTGACACTAGGTGGGAGTGTTTTGTAGGGCAGAGTGTGGATGTTGAGGCAGCCAATGGCTGGAGAGTGTGGTGGAGGGGCGGGTCTGAGATGCCCGGTCAGTTAGCTGTTGAGCGGGAGTCTGGGCGGCAGTGCAGCATGGTGGAGTGCACTACAGTCTGGTCTGCAGGTCTGCATCTGTGGTCAAGTAGAGCGAGCAAGTCAGGTGAGGAGGCTGGAGAGTCATCACAGAATCTGAATCCATTTTGTTTGTTGGGGGGAAGGGAGAGCATAAATGGCATGGATTGTGTGGTCGGGTCGGCACCGAGAGCAACAGTGGATCTGGAACTCAGGATGAAGCTCCATCCTGGATGGGTGTGTGATGATGGTCCTGGTGGTGGGACTTCATCAGCTCAGAGGTGGCAGCAGCAGTGTGATGAGGATGGAGGACTGAACGGAGTATCTGTAGTTATGTAAAGTGCAGCAGGTCAGACTTAGCATTTATACTGACTTGTCACTTATTTGTGTTAACTTTTTTTTTAGTTAATTTGTTTATCCTCTTAGTCCCTGATGGCAGTACTTCTTGCCAGATCCCCCAGCCCCATCCCCCACTTACAGCTTTCCCTCCAGCTGCCCCACGGCTTGCCCCCCATGGTGGGGCAGAGAGGATCCCTCAGCCTGCCTCTCTCACGGATTCGGTGCTGGAAGGGTGTTGCTGCTAGTCGCAGGGGCAGTGCCTGCAGGATCGTCCACCATGAAGCATGTCAGGACCCTTTTCCTCTGGTGTTTTCCCCCAAAGGTGAGGGCGTGCAATGACACTACAAGGAGCGAATGCCCACACTCCCATATGTGTTCCTCTGAGTGACTGCCTCGCCTTCCCCTGCTGTAGCCTCAGCGTACCAGCCCCCAGCCTCCGCTAGGAGCCAGTAGTGCACCGATTGCTGGTGTCCCCCCTCCCCAGAGAAGGAAAGCAGCCCAGAGGACACTCAATCCTTCTCCGCCCTGCTGACCCCCAATGGCCCATGCTCATTCCCAAACACGGGTCGCCAGCGTGGTGTGAGGTAAGGCGTCCAGTGCCTCAGCCCTCAGTGCCACTGGGCCATCGGGTGTTAACTTTTAATAGATAAGCGGCAATGGGTCATGGTCCACAATAACAATAAATCCCGATCCTAACCAGTGCAGAGTGTAACCAAATCCAAGACAGCAGGGCAGGGGAACCATCTGGGCTGGCCAGGACAAGCCACTCCTGTTGGGGGGGGACTGTAATATGTCATGATGTTCATAGTAGATGATGATTAACACCTGTAAATTAGTGGGACATTAGGCCCAAGTAAAACTGTGCGTGCATTGTCACTGCTGAATTGCTCTGGCTGGTCATGGGGGACTGGGGAAGCCTTGCAGTCTAAGCGTGAGACAGCGTCAATGGCTCAGGGTTGGGGGGCAGGCTACCTCCATCTTTTGGACCTGGTTTGATTGCATTTTTTTTTTTTTTACAAGGATGGTCAGAAGGGTCTGAGGGCGGCCCACTGGAGGTGCATTGCCCGGGGTCCACAAAAACCTGGCACTGGCTCCGAGTCCTCTTATAAGACATATGAAACATACTAAGGTGACAGCAGAACAGATCTACTAGTTCATCAAAGTCTGCTCAATTGTGCAGCTAGCTCCCTAGCAGGCAGCTGCCCCTCCCCCAACCCCCTTAACCTCCCACTGTTGTCCTTCTTGCCCCACTCTTACCCACCGCTGTACCTGTCCCAACCGTTCTTAAAGCCAGCCACATTTTTGCTTGATATCACCCCTTCTGGTAGTGTGTTCCACCTTGCCACCACTCTCTCTGTGAAGTAATGCCTCTCATCTCCCTCCTGAATCTTCCCCCCTCTATTCTTAGTCCATGCCCCCTAGTCTCCCTCCTGCTCCTTATTTTCAACACCCCCTCTGCCCCCCTTTGTTGACACCCTTCAGGTACTTGAATGTCTCGATCATGTCCCCCTCTCCTGCTTCTCTTCCAGTGCATACATATTCAGTTCCTTTAGCCTCATCTCATATCCCATTCCCTCCATCCCCTGAATCATCCTCGTCGGTCTTTGCTGCACTCCCCCAGCAGCTTGATGTCCCAGCTTAGGTACGGCCTCCAGAACTGCACACAGTACTCCAAGTGAGGCCTAACCAGTGCCCTGTAGAGGGGCAAAGTCAGCTCCCCATGCCAGAACGTGAATCCCTGTGCTATGCACCCTAGCATCTTGTTTGCTTTCACCGCCACCCTCCTGCATTGGGCAGTATTGTTCGTGCTCACTGTTATCAATACCCCCAGGTCCTTTTCCTCCTCAGTGCTCCCCAGCTTGATCCCACCTAGCCAGTATTCTCTCCTTGGGTTCCTTGCCCCAAAATGCAACACCTTGCATTTTTTTGCATTGAACCCAGGTGCCACTTCCCTGACCATTCCTCCAACTTTGTCAAGTCTCTCTGTAGTTGCATCCATCCCTCTTCATCATCTACTACTGCACCCACTTTGGTGTCATCAGTGAACAGGCTAATCCTGCTCACCACCCTCTGCGTAATGTCTGAGATGAATAACCCGAACAGTGCCAGGCCCAGCACCTAGCCCTGCGACATCCCACTTGTCATAGATCTAGGTTCCAAGACTTCCCCACCACCACCACCACCACCGCCACCCTCTGCAGCCTACCCCTTAGCCAGTTTGAGATCCAACATGCCATCTTTGTGTTTAAATTGTTACTTAACCACTTTTTTGTGCATTACTTCTACTTATTTGTCCTCTGTTCACATTCGGTTAGTGCTTATTGTTTGTGCTTTTCATTTTGTTCGGTTTTTTTTGTATTTGATTTTGTGATTCAAACTCTTGTATTTGTTTCTGGTAGTCAGTATAGTTACTTAATATGTCAGAGGAGCAAGAAGTGGCATGTGCAGGACATAGTGGGTGGCAGTCGAGCAGTATGCGTGTGCGGGAGGGGCTGTGTCTTAATCAGGATGCATTTCTGGCTAGGAGAGATGCAGGTGGAGCAGCAGCAGGTGGTGCCAGTCCAGCAGCAGCAGGCGGTGCCGGACATGAAACAGCGGCAGCAGCAGCCACCCACAGTAGCTCCAGGGACACCCCCATTTTATCCCCACATATCCCCAATGTGGGATTTGTTTGAGTGTCTCAGTAGTCTGAAATGCAAACTGTGTGGAAGAGATGTACAGGGGGAAAAAGGGTAGGCATTTAGGTACCGGTGGACAGCGAAGCCACCTCAGTGTCCACCAAGCCAATGAATGGCATGCCTGGCTGCCGCATGAGCATGAGGCTCCTCAGGGGAATGTGAGACAGGAGGGAGGGGTCAAGGCATGCTGTGAGACAGGCACATAGGCGTGCAAATACAGAGTCCAGCAGGGGCAGGGAACGGGAAGCAGCAGCAGCTGAAGCTCCAGCAGCCCATCCCCCACTGCCACCATCAGCTCCCCATGCAGTGGTGACACAGGCGGACCTAGCCGTCCTGTGGGATGAGGTGTCTGACATCCGGCATGTGCTCACAGAAATATGTCAGGATGTCAAAACCATAAAGGAGTTTCTCAGGACAGCATAACTGCCAACCAAAAGAAGTTGCTTAAGTTAATTGAGGAGCTCGGTGGGCATAGCAGTGGCAGTACCACTTAATTTTTTCATGTCCTTTTTTTCATTTCTGTATGTTGTAAAGGTATGTCCCTCAAGTGTTATTGACCCTCTCTCCTCCAAAAAAAAAACACAAAAAAAAACACAAAAAAATAAAAAAAGGATATAAAAAACGCAAAAAACATTTTCTGTCCTCTTGTCTTCCTTGTCTAATGTCGTATCCTACTACTTTGCACTCCCTTTGTAACCTTCCCTAGGAAATAACTTTCTTGTTCATATCTTTCTTTATATCCAAGATTTTTTTTTCCATTCTGTATTAATTGTCCTAGTTTTATGGTAGAGTTGTCTGTGCTGTTTTTCAGTGTTGTATTTGTTCCCACCACCCTCTATAAAGTACAAATTCAGAAACAATGATCAAAAGTGAGATGAAAAGCCTGACCCAGGGGTGCTGAGGGTTGAGGCACTGGACATCACACCGGCAACCTATGTTCAGGAACAAACACGGGCTGCTGGGGGTCAGCAGTGGAGGAGAAGGACTGAGCATGCTATGGACAGCTCTCCTTCTCCGGGGAGGGGGAGACCAGCGGTCGGTGCCCACCTGGCCCCTAGCAGCAGCTGGGGGCAAGTGCACCAGATCTGTAAAAAACATGGGTGGGAGTTGTATAAATGCTTGATGAGATGCGTGTACAGGAGCGTGCGTGTGCCGTCGCTGGCATCATTACATGCTTCCCTCCTGAAGAGGAATAAAAAACAGAGAAATATGCTCATGGTGGATGAAGGGGAAGTTTGCAGGTCCCACCTCTGACTAGCCACAGTGCCGTCACACTAGATCCATTCCAGTAGGAGTGAGCCCCCCCCCCCCGTTGACCCCGTCGGGGCCGGAAAGCCCTGGGGGCTATAACCAGCACCGGCTGGTAGATATTGGGGTGACAGAGCTGGGATTTCCCCTGAGTGTGAGGGCTGTGGAGCAAGGAGCAAATTATTATAAAAAAAAAGCATGAGACGAAAACAAAACCCATAAATATTTCTTTTCTTAAAAAAACTGTGCAGGCCTGAGGCCTCCACATCTTGTTGCCTGTCATTACACAGTTAACGGTGTCTAACAGTAAATTCTAAGTGCATGATTACTTACTGGATAGAAGATGGCCCTCAAAAAATAGCCATATAATTCACTTTAGTGTTGTTTTTAAAGGTTTTGCGATATTCATACAGTTAAATAAATACTAGCCTGAATTCATCACACATTGCTATAATACTGCCTGGTCCCTCTTCTGCAGTGGTGTGTGGTGTGCCAGTGCCCAGAGAAGCTATTAAGAATCATATGACTAAATATTTAAGTTAACTGCTGTCCTTCTGCTAAGTCTTTCTCGTGCCCATTGCATTGCATGCGCACTTCCTTGAGAAATCACCCATAATAAAATGAGAAAATATTTATGTGAAAAACTGCTGTCCTGCTGCTACGTCCCTCTCTTGTCTGCCGAGCTGCATGTGTACTTCCATGAGAAATTACCCAGAAAAATGAGAAAATATTTATGTCAAGGGAATACATCTGTTGTAGTGCCCCAGTAGGTTTCCTGCCAGAAAAACACATCATATAGACGTTGCTGCTAGACAGCTGTGCAATTGCTGAATGAGAACAAGAACATTCAGGAATAATGTGGATGATAAGGAAAATTCACAATGTCTGGTCGATAACATATGAAGACTTCTAACACTCAGAATTTACAGTAAAAGTCTTGCTGCTTGCTACTGCTGCTGCTATTATTGTCTTTTATGTCCGTGGAAGGATTAGTTGTAGTGCTGCTGCTGTCTGTGTGCTGCTGCTGGTCACAGATCGATGGTACCCATCGTATCCTGTGTGGTAAGTTCATTCATTTTGTTGAGTTAATGTGGCATTAAAAGGGGATGGTTACTCATTTTGTTTTTAAACATCAGTTGTGTCTCTTTCCTTGTAGGGACTTTACATCGAGAGTCTGGATTGCTTTCTGGGAAATTATGTTTTCCTTTTTCAGTGGTGCCAGGTAAGTACATGTTTTCAGTTTATTTGGTTTTTTTTTTGGCAGGGTGGGGAGGCTCAGGTGAAGGTAAGTATTTTTTTGTTTGTTTTGCTGGTTCTGTTTCCTCTGTGTCATGTTTATCAAAACTGCCAAACACTGTATTTTTGAACATTAGTGTTTCTGCATCCTTGCAGGTATTTCTTGAATCTGTCAATCTGAATATAGTATGATTGAAGTCTGTTGTCACTGATGCTCTGGATTCCAGTTGCTGTGTACCAGTACTGGAAGGTAATTCTTTTAAATTATTAGGTGATGTGGTTTTCTTTTCTGAATATGTACAGTTCAATGGATGTTACACTTAATGTTTTCTGTTCTTGATTATATCATTTCGGGTAATTCCCTGAAGCTTTATCCTGCGCATATAAGATGATGATGTCTTGACCGGCCCGGTGGTGCCGAGGGTTGAGGTGCTGGATGCCACACCTTGCGCCATGCCGGTGACCCAGGTTCAGAAACAAGTCCGGGGAGCTTGGGGTCAGTCAGGGAGGAGAGGATTGAGCATCCATTGGACTGCTCTCCTCTCCTGGGAGGGAGAGGGATCCTTGTCCCACAATGCTAGTGGCATCCAGTGTAGACTGTGGGCACAGCAGTGGGGGACCATGTACATGGGGTGACATCAGACGGCCAACCTGTAGCATGGGTGGGAACGTGCACATCTCACACTGGATGGTATTGTACATCCTGCATCAGGGAGGGACTGAACAAGGAAATTTCCTGGCAATGGGGGGGGGCGAAGGTGGATGCCCAGTGGTCATACCCACATGCCCAATGCTGGCCCGAACCTCGATTTGGCTCTCCATGGTTACCTGCCTCTCTCGATGGGGTATGTGAGAGATGGGGGGACCCAGCATACCTGATTTCCCAGTTGGCCAAGGGTTCAGGCAGGCGGTGGAGGCAAAGACTGAGCAGGTCCACTAGAGAGATGCCCCAGAGCCAGAGCGAGGATGTATAAACAGAGTCCACAAAAAAAAAAGATGATGCTGTCTCTTATGTGTGATGATTTCAAAATCAGGTACATTAAGAAATGCAGACAGCACTGGAGGCCTCCGAAGAAAAGAATATTCACATCGATTTCACTTCAAGAATCACTCATTGTGTTCCTGGATTTCAGAAAAAAGATCACAGTAATTTTTCTCAGCAACAATCACTGTATCACTGGAGGACACCCACTACAGTCATTACATCAATATCCATCTGAGTATACCTATGTTGACTTTGATTAAAAAAAAAGAATTTTTTCACAACACATCACCGCTGTGAGGGTATATGCCCAGTCAAGAACTTATCCAGGCCACGACCACTACTTATATGCATGTCACTTTATAAAACAACTGCACAATTATTTTGCCTCCTTTTGGCCACTGTGGCACACTGTTTTCCTTTACAAATAACAAATAACCCCCCCAAAAAAATTCTTATGCTTACTGTTCCCTCCACCCCCCCGCCAAAATAAATAAATAATTTAAGTGATACTTATGTCATTAGAAGTGTTCCTGAGTCTTTTGCAGTCCATTCATGTTCTACACAGATGTTCACTTTCTCTGAATCTTAGCAGGCACTGAGACCTGCATGGGAGAACAAAACTCAGAGGAAAAACTGTTTAATATTTCACTTTAATGAGAAATGTCATCATCAGTTGTACACATCGGTGACTGTCAACAAGAACAACAACAGGAAACTAAACTTTTTAAACAGCAAAGCAGAGTGCAGCAGACAGGCTTGGAACAGGATTAGCACAATTTTCATAACCATGTACTGCAAAATGCACTCTGTGAAGCATGTTATTGTTTTCAATGTCAGACAGACACTGACAGTAAGTATACTAACCCTCTCTAACCTTCTGATGGAAAAATGATGCACAGTTTCACCCAAAAACTATGTAACCTAACCATGACAGATATTACTGACATGATTTTTCAGTATGGTATACATACATCAAGTTATGGGAAAAAAAGCTTTTCAATGCCATACACCATGCAAACACCTCATGAGTGAATTGTTAAGCAATGAAAGCAATCGACCATCGGCGAGTAAAACAAGCATTTGTCAATGCCGAATGTTGTCTTGCTGGCATTGGCATTGGTAGTGCAGGAGTTAGTGATGCATAATAGGAGTGGCAGTGAAGTATTGAACTGACGTCAACCCCACACCCACCCTGCAGAGACTGACAGGCATTGGGGTGTACCTTTGGGTCGTTGGCCATAACACTCATGCCATTTTACCTCACCCTACTCTGTAGACACTGACAAGTGTCGTGGTGTGCTTTGGGGTCCTTGGGCGTTATACTTTTTTTTTTTTTAATTTGTTTCACTCTGGTCGCGGCTTGTGGAGTCATCTCTCAGGCATCCAGACCTTGTCCTGTTCGCCTGTGGATCTCTCTGACTGAGCCTCCTCTCTCTCCACCCCTCCTGCAGCCGGCACCCCTGGTTTCACCTGCCTGGGGAGGGTAGCCCGTCACCTCTTTGGGCTCTCTTACAAGGCAGACTCTGACTGCAGGTGGGTCCCTGAGGGAGGAGCTGGAAGGCCAGCCGAGGAGAACCTGGTGGAGGGCATGGGGAACTGGTGCTGTAGCCTACCCCATGAGCCGGTTGTTTTTTCCTTTGTTCTGCACTGCTTCCCCAACCCCCTGCATGTGCACACCTCGATGCGATGGCACAAGGCAACCCACCATGCTATACGTGCAGCCCAGTACTCAGTGGTGCCCCCCGGTCTCCACCAGGGGCCACCAGAGCGCTGGACTCCCCAGTACCCTCCCACCAGGATAGGATAGCACCCCAGTGGGTGCTCAAACCAATCCCTCCTCTGCCAACCCCCGGCACCCGAGCTTGCTCCTGAATTTGGGTCATCAGCATGGCGTCAGGTGTGGTGTCCAATGCCTCAACCCTCAGCACCGCCGGGCCTCATCTTGGGTGTTATACTTACCCCATTCCATAAGGAAATATGCTGAGCTGGGTGCAGTATAGGAGAATGGGGTGAACTTTGTGGCCAAACACTCCAAGGCACACCTCGATGCCTGTCAGTGGTTGCAGGGTGGGGGTGGGGGTGGAATGGCTGCAGCATTACAGCTGATGATCCCAAGTCATACTCCTGATGCCTGTCAGTCCCTACAGGGTGGGGTGTAATAGTTGGAAACCCTAACGTTGTAGGCGTGTGTCGGTATTTTCACTCCAAATTATCAACATGGGCTTTTTGTGACCCCACCTCATGAAGAGCGGCAGTATCAGTTTGTTAGCTGAAAGGTGATTTTGCACAGCGACTGTGCCATTTGGTGTCACAGGTACGTAAACACATTTTGGGCAGGATGTGAAAAAGGGCAACTGTATTGTTCATGAGGAGGTGTAAAAAATGGCAACTGTGAAAATCTGGAACGAAAATATGAAAAATTGGTGAAGTCATGAGCATGCATAGAAACTGCGTAACGCACGTCCGTAACCCAGTTATTTTTGTGGATTTTTAAACAACATTTTCAACATAGCCATTTTGGGACCTCCCCTCATGAACAAAGGCACTGTGATTTCTTAATCTGTGCCAAAAGTTGATCTCTCACAGCGACCATGCCATTGTACGCCACAGGTGCAAAAACACATTTCAGGCAGGATGTGTAAAATGACAGCTGTACTGTTCATAAGAAGGTGTGAAAAAATGCCAGTGTTGAAAATCTGGCATGAAAATATTGCAAATTTGCGAAGTTACAAAGGTGCGTGGAAACTGCACAACACATGCTTGTAACACAGTCATTTTATGGACTTTCATCACCAAATTTTCAATATAGGCATTTTAGGACCTCTGCTCATGAACAGTGTCACTGTCATTTTGCCAAAGTGTCCCAAAAACTAATTTCGCATAGCGACCACGCTATTCTGCGCTGGACATGCGAAAACACATTTTGGCCAGGATATGTAAAATGACTGTTCATAAGGACTTGTGGGAAAATGGCAATGTTAAAAATCTGAAGAGAAAATATTACAAATTCATGA
Organism: Neoceratodus forsteri; assembly: GCA_016271365.2. Lineage (NCBI taxonomy): Eukaryota > Metazoa > Chordata > Ceratodontiformes > Ceratodontidae > Neoceratodus > Neoceratodus forsteri. The sequence continues at coordinate 1,274,992,247 of CM057453.1, forward strand.
AGTTACGACTGTGCATGGGAACTGCGCAATGCAAGCTTGTAAAATAGCCATTTTTTTGATTTTTGTCACCACATTTGCAACATAGGCTTTTTGAGAGCCCCCCTCATGAACAGTGGCACTGTCATTTTGTTAATTGGTCCCAAAAGGTGATTCCATGTAGTGACCGCAAAATCACCTTTCAGGACTGACTAACATCATGACAGTGACTAAATTCATGAGAAGGGGTCCCAATAACCCTATGTTGAAAATTTGGTGCCAAAATTCCCAAGAATGCCCGAGATATGCACCAAAGTTGAAAAAACCCTACCTATGCCATTATACAGCTTACCGGCATTTCTTCAGTTCGCGGTCGGCTTTGAAGAGTGCAGATGTGTTCCCGGTCCACCGAAGATCGTCGCACCAGGCTCCGGAGGTAAGTATGGGGTGAGGAGGGTGTGGGGAGGTGGAGTATGCACAGAGTGGGTGCAGGTTGAGGGATGGAGCAGGACAGACCACGAGGGACCGTTTTCTGATTTATAGGTTTAAAAAAAAAAAAACATTATGGGACTTTTTTTTATTTACAGGGGCATTTCACGCTGGGGTGGGCTCCCAGTGTGCCACCTGAGTGTTTTGGGGGGTGCTGTAGCCAACGGGGGATTGGGTACCCCTTGGCACACATCAAATGGGGGACATTATGCTGATGGGGAGTGGGCTCCCCATAGGCAAATTAAACTGGGAAGGGGGACTAGAGCTGATGGGGATTGGGCCCCCTGTCAACAAAAGAAAGACTGTTGGGGTGCATGATGCCAAGGGGGATTGGGCACCCCCTTGGCCCCCATGTGAAATGGGAGGGAGGGGGCATTATGCCAATGGGGAGAGGGCTCCCCCATCGGCAAATGAAGTGGGTCGGGGCATGCTGACAGGGGGATTGAGCACCCCTGAAGTCGGTGCTCTGTGCGGCGGCAGTCAATGCCACCATATTTTTTGAACTGCTTCACCAGGAAAGGCACACCGCTGCATGACGAGCTTGGCAGTCATTGCAGCAGACCTTTTCTTAGATCTGATGGCCAGTTTACATGTTGCTGGTGTCAGTGCCTGCTGCTGCCTTATTGGGGAATGAGAGACGCACCTATTGATACGTGCCTTGCATTCGCCCACAGTGATCACACCTCCAAATCTGCTACTACTGCAATATGTTGGCTGGCTCGCAACTGCGAGCCAACATAAAAAGGATTATGCTTTGAATGTCAGACTACAAACTACTGGCAGTGCGCATGTCACTCAGGCGGTGAATGTTGTTGGACAGGCGTTAACCTGCAGAGGAAACAAAAGAAAGGCAAAAACAAAAATTAAATTATAAATCTGAAGAAGCAATGAGAATGATAACTGCAAGCCAAGTGACTCCTTCTTACCTTCACAGTCCTCAGTGACAGGACATGCAGGAGATGAGTGTCGGTGGTGGTACTCACATCATTGAACTGGTGTTTAAAGCACTCATGTGTCTGCCCACATGCAGTGATATGGAACTCATGACTGTAGCATCCCCACTATTGTTCAATCACATTTCCAGTATACAAGTGTTTGTAGGTGCTCGATATTGGGGGCGGTTCAGTTGAAAATGTAGAACATAATGGGATGGGCCCTGGCTGTGCTAACATTGAGAAAGTCAGTACAGGTGATACATGAGGGTCTGAATACCCAGTCCTGTTTCCCTCTGGACCATGGTTTCATCACCAGTGCAGCGATTGGATAATGCTGTGTAACAAAGAGCAAAATCATATACACAATCATTTGAAGAGGAGGCAGTGATGGAGCAGCAGAAGTCAGGGCTGTGTTTTTATTGGATTTGATACCCATAAAAGGAATTGCTTGCTGGGCTGTTAAAAGTCATTTTTTGTAGTTTGAGGCAGTGCTGGTGAGGGTTAACAGTGGTGGGTGGGAGCAGGCACTGCCAGTACTGCAATACATTACATTTATGTGCTGTTTGTTGATGGGTTGAGGACGCATGCAAATGAGCAAAAGATAGCAGCAGCAGAGCAATACAGTTCTGAGAAGGGAACAATTATGACAATACCATGAACTCTGGAGATGTTGTATGGGAATATAACTGTGTGCAAAGAAGGTACAACAACAGCACACTTAATATTGTTTTCTTTAAGCATCACCTTCTTCAATGAAGCAGCCCTCACAGTCTTCAAGACTGGAGTTCTCAGCTGATGGGCATTCATGTTCCAGAACTGAGTTATCAACATCAGTGTCACTAGTGTATGACTTCGTCTTTCTGCCAATAGCACCACCTGTCTCTTCATCTTCCTCGGATGATCCACTATTAGGAGGATGTGGTAGGAACATGGATGTCATGGTCTTGCATGGAATGTGCCCCTTATTCATTTTTATAAGTGTTAGAATTTTCACATTCCTTGGTGACAGGTTCATGTGCCGGTCACCTACAATGGCACCTGCAGCACTGAACACACGCTCAACACTGAGTAAGGGCAGCGAAGGTATTTTATCACCACAGATGTCAATGCAGGCCAGTCAGCTATCTTGCTCACTGAGTACAATAATGGCTCATCACCATTTGCAAGGTGTTTTTGGTCAGTCATGAAACACGCAATCTTGTGACGTGCTGCTCTGAGTCCAGCTGCCTCATTGTGCTCCTCCTCCTCCTCATCCTGGTCTTCCGTGTGTGCAACTCCAACCTCGCTTAAAACATCCCAAATGGATTGATGTTTTTTGATTTTTGTATGCCTGTTACCATAGTTGTGTCATGTGAAGATGATAGCCCGGTGGTGGAGGTAGCAACAACACTCAGTGCCCTATGTGCCTTGAGCATCTGTTCCCCTCTGACCCTCCTGACAAGAAGGTTGGTAAGGTTTTCTACCCTCTGATGGCCACTGTCTAGTGTAGACTCTAGGCCACACTAATAATGTGGGTCAAGCATGGTGACAATGCCAAAGTTGTTAAACTGCAGAATTCCAACAATTTGAGGATTGGAGTCCAACACATGGAGCATGTGCAGCATCAATGCCAAACTGTCACAGTCACCACCTGCCTCAGTCGATTGCTGCGCATTAACCAGTGTCTGCCTCAGCACGCGTAGCAAGGGGATGGACTGACTGATACAGGCAGTGTCCCTACTCACTGCCTGTGTTACATGTTCAAAGGGATACAGAATTATTATCAGTCCCATCCATTAAGCCCCACTGTTCTGTGGTGACAGCCATGGACACTCCAGCAGTGTCATGATTGGTGTGTAGCAACAGATAATCGGACACCACTTTATACTGCTCATAGAGCTGCTCCACCATGTACAGTGTAGAGTTCCATCTGGTAACCACATTCAACGTCATGTGATGATGAGGCAGATTGTTCTTTCTCTGAAGCTGGCATAACTGGTCATGGGCCTTCCCAGAATGGCAAAGTTGGCACAGATGTGGTGGGCCACCAACAAGGTATCCTTCTCATCGGGATGGCTAAGAAATTGCTGGACCATGAGGTTGAGGCAGTGCACAATGCAATGCATGGCACCCTGAAAAACCCACCATCATTTATGTATTTTACAACATTGGAGCGATTGTCACTTGCAACTAAGCCACCTTTCATTGAGTGTGAGTGCAGCCACTCATCAACCTCACTGAGTAGTACTTTAAGCATTTTCTCCCCAGTGTGGGATCCAAGCATGCTTTTCATTGTGAGGGTCACATACTGCCTAATACTGGTTATGTTGCTACCACCAGTCTGCCTTGCTGCACTGTCTGCCACCATGCCCAGATTCCAAGACTACCCCAGGTGCCTGTGCCCAATGTGCAGGAGCTGCCAGCTGTCCTCCCACTGGTCCACATATCCATGCTAAGATGGATAAATGGTGACATTGAATGCTTAAGTGCATGGAACACTGCCTCCTTTACTGTGGCGTACAGTTCAGGAACAGCACATTTGAAGAAGTATGTCCTTGATGGTACCTTCCACTATGGACATGAATGATCAGCAAATCTTCTAAATCCTTCATTCTCAACAAAGGAGAATGGGAGCAGATTGAGTGCGAGCATTTCTGCAGCAGCTGCACTAATCTCCCATGCAATAGGATGATTCATAGAGTATCTACTCTGCCATTCAAACATGCTCAACAGAGTTGGCTGTCATTTTCAGGGTGTTGGGCAGGCAAACTGACGGCTGCGTCACGGTGGCCCAGTAGGAGTTCTATTTGACTCAAGAGAAATACATGGTGCTGATAAAGGGATACAAGTCATTTTAGCTGTATTATGGGTTGGTGACTAAGTTACTGTGGACTGACTGTGAGGGGGACTGCTGAAGCTGCCACTGCTGCGATGCCCACTAGTTCTAGAAACCACCTCCACATCCTCCTCCCTCCACTACGTACTCCCCCTCAGTGGCACCACCTAAAGATGATGATGATGAGGGACCAGGACCACCTGCAACTGCTTTCTTCTGGCGGTTAAGCCATTGGAGAGGGTGCCAGTTCTTTAAGTGCTTGTGCTTACCACCAGTGCCTAGATGACTGCCCTTCTTCCCCCTACTATCCAATAGGTGGAAAAGCTGACATATTGCCACCATTTCATCTACTAGGTCTAGCACATAGATGTCCCGTACTAGGGATTTTGTAGCCCTTTTTTTATCATGATGCTGGGACTGGGACAGTGGAGTGGAAGTATGGGGAGGTTAATACTGTTTTTGCAGTTTGACTGTGTCACATCACATCAAGAATAGTACGGAGGGATGTTCAGTGTGACATTTGGTGGTTAAATCAATGCTGCAGTTAAGAACCCCTGTACTGTCACCACCTTTCTGCTTCTTCTTCTCTGGTTCCCATATGGGATCCAAAACCTCAGCATCATCATCTGCATGCCATCCATTGAAGTCCTCCTCAAGCTCCTCCTCCTCATGCTGAACCTGAGAGTCATGAATCTCAATCTGAATAGTTTGTGTGCCCGTCTCTGCAGCAATGGTTGCCATGGTGGTGTCACCCACATTTTTGGGCATTCCAACATTCCCCTCAACCACTGCCTCAACTGTATCATGTGGAACACCACCGCCACCACCAGCAGCAATGGAGACAGGAACATACTCCACCTTATCTTTATGAGACCCTGCTTCTGGTGTAATTTTCAGGCTGCTTGCACTATTGCCACTTCCCACATCACCCTCACTCACTATGTGGCTGCCACAGAGGTCGCCCAAAAAAATTTAGAAGCAGGAAAGCCACTAGTAAATATTCTGGCACTACTGCTAGCGGCGCCCATCCCAGAGCACTTAGAACTTGTTATTGATGGCAACATCATGTCAGAAGACAGTTCTTTATTCACCATTTCAGTTGCACCACTTTTCACAAACGATGCTATAGTCTTGCCTGCATGACTCGCTCCTCTCCCTTTCTTGTTATGCTTTGCTGGCATTCTTTTATTAATATATGGCAACACAGACAAGTGATATTTTTGGACCCTATTTCTCACAGCACATGGGGGTACAAGAACAGGTCAGGTAGGCTAGCTGGGTGAATAGCTGGATTTGTAAAGCTTATACTTTGCCAACAGGGCAGTACTATACCTGAGGCTGGGAGGACACCTCTGGTGTTCAGAAACAGAAGAAAATTCAGTCAAATACAAGAAAATTAAATCTGAAAAACTGATATTTTTAGATGCTATTTCTCACAGCACACGGGGGTACAACAAGTCAGGTAGGGTAACCCAGTGAAGAGCTAGATTTCTAAAGCATGTACTTTGCCAACAGGGCTGTCCTACATCACAGACTGGGATACCACTGGTGTTCACAAACAGAGGAAAATTCAGTCAAACACAGGAAATTCAGTTTGGAAAACTGATATTTTTGGATGCTATTTCTCACAGCACACATGGGGATACAACAATAGATTGAGTAGGCTACTGAAGTGAATAGCTGGATTTCTAACTACTACCCAGGCTGGGAAGGATACCATTGCTATTCAAAATGCAGGGGGGCAACAACAAGACTTGTAGGATAGATGGGTTTTTCTTGGATTTTCAAAGCATAATAGATTAGAAAGACAAAGGGGAAGGGGATTGCAAAACACAAGGGGTTGGTGTGGGGGCAAGGTCCCAGGGGTATTCAAATCAAAACACACACTCACGAACACTCACGCAGTCACAATCACCACACTCAGAATACAAAACAAAAAATGCATGCAACACAGTAATGCAGTACACACAACAGGTTTAAAAATGTTTCAACAAAAAATATTTAGGTTTATCCCCCACAGTCTCTTCAGAATCACTAGCTGCTATGTTCTCTCTCCTCATTCTCTCTCAATATTGCACAGAGAAATGTCCCCATCAGCTTTCTATTGGCTGTTCAGTCATATGTCACCTTCAACCCCACAATACATTGCAAACTTTGCCTGTTGGGACAAAATTTTCACACGAAGCCTGCAGTGCAGTAGGGGCACTTCGCGCATTCACTTTGCAGTTAGCGAAGTGCATTCCACATCGCGAAGTGGCCATAACCCATGGACTTCGCCCAGCGTAGTAATTCGCAAAATGGGACAGATTCATGAAATACTACGCGGAGAGGATTTTTTCTGCTTCACACACCACTAGTCTTGATCATAACATGGGGTCATAAAAAGACTATGCTGAAAATGCGGGGTATAAATGTGAGCAAAACAAATAAGTGACAAAGAAGCATTGAATTGTTCCAATGTTTACTCATAACTTCATTTTTGCAGATTTTGGTCCCTAATGTTCAGTATATCTCCTGTGTTACCTCAACTCATGAACATGACAGGTGTCATTTTTCAAATCCTCTCCGAAACACATTTTTGTGGTCACACTGCAAAATCTCCTTTCAGATGGGATTTAAAAAACTTTCACTGGTCTTTATCACAGCGTCAGGTCATAAAAAGATTACGTTGGAAATTTGGGATCAAAATGTCAGAGCCCACTGAAAATTAGATATTACCTCTCAGCTGGCTTATCTTGGGTAAATACAATCTGAAAATGTGTAAAAGCAGGACACATTGAAAATGAGATACCACATCTCAGCAGGTCTGTCCTGGGTAAATATATAGTAAAAATGTGTAAAAGCAGAAGCCCAGTACCACACAGCTCCCACTAAACTGTGCACCTATGCTGCTCTATCCTGGAAAAAATACATTGTAAAAGTTGGACCCCACTGAAAATGTAACTTGCCTTTCAGCTGGGCTATCCAGGGAAAATACATAATAAAAAATGGGCAAAAGCAGGGCCCCATCAAAAACAAAGATATTGCATCTTGGCTGTGCTATTCTGAGTAAATACAGTACAAAAATGTTTCAAAGCAGGACTGCATTGACAATGGGATATTGCATCTCAGCTGGGTTATCCAGGGCAAATGTATTGCAAAACTGTATAAAAACAGGATCCTAAGAGCAGAACACCACTGAAAAGATGTTTCATCTAAGATGATCTGCCATGGAAACATATATTATAATAGCAGGACCCCAATAAAAATGAGACACCACATCTCACCTCTACTATCCAGGGTAAATGCAGCATCAAAATGTGTAAAATCTGGACCACACTGTAATTTTTTTTTTATTTAACAATTTGATAACCAGGTTGGGTCTCTGGACAATGTCCTTCTTCAGGTCTGCCCTGGAACAAACTACAAGCAACAATAATAACAAACAATAACACACATCAACAATCACATTTTGACTTATTCAACAAAAATGACTTAAATTTATTCTTAAAACAACACGGAGACATAGTTTGTCAAAAAGCTGGGGGTAAGGCATTTCAAAGGGATGGGGCTGCAACAGAAAACTACCTCTGACCATTCCAAGTCTTAAAAACTGGAAGCTTTAATAAAATACCATTTGCAGATCTCAATTTGGGGAGGGACTGATGAACTGTAACCATATCTGCCAATGGGAATTTAGAGAAAAAAAGAGACTTATAAAGCAAACAACTGGAAAAATAATGAATTCCTTCCCTAGGTGATAACCAACCTAATTGTAAATACAATAAACAATGATGTATCCTAAAGGGGACTGATAAAATAAACGTACAAATATTATTATCAGCCACAGACAAAACATTATATTCCTTAACATTCAAACTCTGATACAAATAACAAACAAAATCAAAATGTGGTACTAATGAACCAACAGCAATTGATTTTCTGGTTTCAAAAGCAAAAAAATGACCGGAACTTAAACAAAATGCGTAATTTCTGATTTATTGTTTGACTAACATACTTAACATGTAACAAAAAAGTTAAACCACAGTCCAATCACACACCAAAATATTTAAATTGGATAACCTGATCTATTGCAGCACCATCCCCATCAGAAAGCGACAGACAAGGATTATCTTTTAACATAACCGGGGTCCCAAAAATCATTGTTTTCGTTGTTTTTTTTTTTATTTAGAATCATTGAATTTGTTACCAACCAATTACATACATTCCTAAAGCCAACATCCAGAGCATCCACCAACTCGTCTTGTGATTTACTCCGACTATAAAGTATCAGATCATCTGCATACATTATTGAGTTGCAAGGTCCACAATAAGCAGGCAATTGATTAACAAATAAAGAGAACAGCAAGGGTCCTAATATGGACCCCTGCAGAACATCACACTCAATGAAAGCCATTTGGGAATCCTGCCACCCAAAATGTACAAACTGCTGATGATTTACTAAATAATCATTAACCCAAGATAATGCATTTTTAGAGAAACCAATAACTTTCAACTTGCATAATAATAAACCACGATCAGTTAAATCAAATGCCTTGGTCAGATCTACAAACACCACCCCTGTCATTAGGCCAGTTTCAAAGCCCCTGAGGAGGATGTCTGTGAACCTGACCAAAGCAGTACCAGTTCCATAGCCACGTCAAAACCCATGCTGCTACAGACTTAAGATATTATAACAATCCAAATAATCGTTCAATTGACTAGACACTATTTTCTCCAACAATTTACTCAAACGATTTAAGATGGATATGGACCTAAAATCATCCAAAACAGCATCATGGTCTTTTTTCAGGACCAGAACAACGCTTGCACACTTCCAGTCAAGTGGAAACTGACCCGAAGTCAAAGATAAATTAAAAATATAACACAATGGGTCAGTAACATAAGCAAGAGCTAACTTCCAAAATCTAGCCTCAAGATCTCTACCACAGTCAGTACAATTATCAGGCAAAGTACAAAGTAAATTGAATATTTCATACGAGTCAATTGCCCTAAACTGAAATTGCGATCTTGCCACTTAAACAGTATCCACACCCCGGACAACATCAGATAATCCTAACCTATAACTTGAGTAGTCAGAAAACTTGATATTAAATAAATCTGCAATTTCAGATTGGTCAACAACTGTCTCATCATTCACCCGCAATTTATCCACATCATTATTAATCCTAGGAGACAATAAAGAATTAACATTCTGCCAACATTTTTTTGAATCTGATAAATTAGTTGTAAATTGTGCATTATAGAAATCTCTTTTTGCACTTTTCACCAATTCTGAAACCTTATTTCTCAATTTATGATAATTAGTCAAAGAAACAGAAGAAGGATTATATTTATAATGCACCCATGCATGATTCCTCTGTTTAATATACAACTTAATATAATCTGAAAACCACTTATTTATCTTGTCTCGTAATCTGACTGTTCACAGAGGAAAAAAGGCATTTTGAATAATTAATAATTGACTTCAAAATAATCCAGAGCACAGTCCACATCAGGTATTAAATAAAGATATGACCAATCAATAGCAGAAAAGGAGGCAGTAACTGCCTCAAGATCAATCATACTAAAACAACGAATTTTCAAAATGGAACAGCCTGGAACAGCCTTCCGGAGGAGGTTGTGGAGTCAAAAACAGTGGTGGAATTCAAGCATGCATGGGACAGTCATAAGGCAATTCTAGGGGGTGAGGGAAGGAAGAAGTAGGCTGTCGGTTAACTAGGATCTGCAGCTTATCCATTAGGTAGGGAAATGGGCAGACTGGGTGGGCCAAGCAGTCCTTATCTGCCATCAAATTCTGTTTCTATATTCTATGTTTCTGTATAAAATACGAGGTAGAATCCTTATGACATATTGCATTTCATCTGATCTATCATGGGTAAATATATACTAAAAATGTGTGCAAGCAGGACCCAGTACAACAGCATGAAAGCAAACATTCAACATTGATAAATGCTTGTTTCTCCTGTCTTGGAAAATTTTCTTTTTCTTCCTTTTGAGCCTATTTTAGCATTGATTTGGATTAGAAAAAACAGCTCATTTCAATACTGTCAATTCAAGCCCCTAACTAGACCTTTAAAAGGATTCCGTTTTGTAAAAGGTGTAAATTTGTCATGCTATGATGGCGAAATAGTGTCTCCTCACTGTAGTTCCATGTATAATGACAAAATAGGCCAGGTGCAAATAAGTTTGAAATTCAATTTTAACCATATCACCTTTGTTCTTACGGTTTGTATGACAGCAGAACCCCCTGACCAAATTGCAGCTTGTAATTTACAGCTGCCTATTAGTAATGCCATATATACAGTGTGTGTGTGTGTGTGTGTGTGTGTGTGTGTGTAGGCGTGGACCAAGGAGCCATTGCATAAATGAAATTATTTTCATTGCCATTGACTATAGTAGACACGTCATCCCCCCCCCACCAAAGTTGGTACTTGTTGTACACACTTTCACTTCTAAATTCTAGAGCACTAACTCCTTGCTTGCACACTCCTCACAGCCACAGCAGAAATACAGTCACCCTAACAAAGAATCCTGAAAGGAATGCTCACTAAAGCAGCAGTTCACTTTTTTTTCTTTTAATTACAAAACACAAATCTTCAGAAGTGCCACACAGTTCCAGCAACCTCCGAAAGCTCTATTCAATCTTCAGCAGCTTGGTAATGCCGCCTGCCTGCCAACCTGACCACACCCTCGCTCGCTTACTCAACCATGCATGGAAACATGCTGGTAGCTTTCCAAAATCTCAGATTTCTTTTTCCCCAAAAAACAGCATCCAGAACAGCACCAGCAGCTGTTAAAACAGCGCCCACTTTAACATGAACATCTTTCTCACTAAACAGAGCCGCCATGTTTCTTCTACATTTTCAAAACAGGCCGCTCCTCAACAAATCAGCACAGTCACCATGTTAATGCCATCATCATCATCATAATGTAGCAGCCATGACATCGCGCATGGCAACAGCGCTTCTCAGAGGTGAAAGAGCATTGTTTGAAAAAAAAAAAACTCAAAACTTCTAGTTAGAAAGAATAGCAGAAACTGATAAAAAAAAAACACAAAACAAGGTCCCTGCCTACTGCATAAATGAAACACATAGCGGGGTCCTTGGCCCACACCTACACACACATACGCACACACATGCACACGCACACACACACACACACACACACACACACACACACACACACACACACAGATCTGTTACTGGGGTTACTGCGCAAATTAAAAAAATATTACACTAATCAGATAAGTTAGTACACATTTCCTCTGTTTGCTTCACTGGTCTCTCATCCTGCTCAACAGGCTTTGATCTAGGCTTATCCTTTCTGAGGGGCTGTTAACATATCCTGTTGACTCTTAATTTGTCACAAAACTGTAGGCTTACTGTATCCCTGTAATCCAAGGGCACTACAGTCAGCTCTGTCCTCTTTCCAGCGTTAAGTCTAAGATGGCACAGGGAATTATCATTGCAGCCATGTACATCAGTGGTCCGGGGCTCTGACCACTTTATACACCATGCTCACCAGGACTCAATGCATGAAGCAGACTTCCCCCATCACAATTGCCCTGATGTATATCCCCAGACTGGGGTGAACACTTCCCTCATCAATATGCAGGGTCTTAAACAAAAAGGCAACTTTTACAATCTAATGTTTTATCTCAGTGAACAAAGGAAGAGGGCCCCACTCTTGATGCCATGGTCCCTGATCAAGTTCATGCTCAAGCTAAAACTCCTTCTTGGAGGTGATATAGAGATGAACTCTGGCCCCCATTGCACAAATGTATGCATTACTCCCTCTACCCAGTCCACCTGGGTCAATTCAAAAGGGGTAAGAATGACCAATATGAACATCAATAGCCTGAGGCCAAAGATTCATGAACTGGAAGCCTGGGTGAATCTTTACTCCCCAGATGTAGTTGCAATCTCAGAAACCTGGCTCAAACCACATGTACTAGACCATGAGGTTGAGCTAAAAGGTTTCAAGATATTCAGGAAGGATAGACTGGGCAGAAAGGGAGAAGGAGTCCTGATCTACATAAGATCCTTCATAACTGCTTCCCAGGTGACAACCCCTGCCCTAAGCAACACCAGTTGTGAAACAGTATTCACAACACTGATGTTGGGAGGTACCAAACCACTGACAATCGGATGCGTGTATAACCCCCCAAAGCAGCTGACACTGCCCTAAATTCTCTTCTTATGGTGCTGACTGACCTCCCCAAGGATGAGAAGGTGATACTAGGCGATTTTAATATACACTGGGGGCCTCAAACTAATGGAGAACTAAAGAACATACTACAAGAAGCTGATCTAACTCAGTTAATTCATGCGCAAACCAGTCTGAACACTAAATCAGGAAACCATTCTACACTTGACTGGATCCTGGCCTCAAAGCTAGATAGCATTAGACTGGCGGGTACATTTGAAAACACCCTAATCAACCACTCACCAGTTTTCGCACTATGAAAAAATAATTTCCAAGCCCCCCCACCTAAAATACTCTGGGCCCGGAACTTCTCAAATTTTGTTACATGATCCTTCCTAGACACATCAGCTGAGGTAAACTGGACTTACATCAAACAAGCCCCAAACCTTGACGCCACCCTAGACTACTTCATAAATAACTTCATATCTGCAGCAAACAAGCATTCTCCTCCGAAAAAAATCAGGGTAAAAGGTCAAGATGCTAGGTGTCTATCCCGGGATCTGAAAAAACTCTTGAAGGAAAGAGACAGGGTGTGGGGGAAGTTTAAATCCACCAGTCAACCCAAGGCCTGGCAGAACTACAGGGAATTATGAAACAAGTGTAAAAGGGAGCTAACAACAGCAAAAAATGGTACATCAGAGATCTCCAGAAAAAAATCTCTCCAACCCAAGAAAATTCTGGTCACAGATTAACACCCTCAAGGGTAGTCCCACCCAGGGCGACTGTGCTATAATAGCCAATGGCACCCACCTAATAAACCCTATGGATACTGAAAATGCAATCAACTCTTACTTTATGGATTTAAATAAGTTCAAGACTACCCACACAGGGGCTCCCCTACCAACACCTCCTAACTCTAATAACACTCCACCCACCTCAAACTCCATCTTAAGCTGCTATCAAAATATGAGGTCCTAACACTACATAAGAACATAAAACCCCATGGTTCAGCTGGGTGTGACAGGTGGAACCAAGACTGCTCAAGACAGCAGCCCCAGCCATAGCTACTCCAGTCTTGTGGCTACTCAATAGATCACTCTTAGAAGGGAAAGTCCCAACACTCTGGAAAGTCAATCAATCAATCAAAGTCTTTATTTATCCAGGCGGTCACCGTTGAGCAATGCTCATTTGCAAGATGGACCTGGTTAGGACATGTATACATAGTTAAAACATTCCACACAGTGATAGTACATTCACAATATGGGCAGAGCCCCGAGATAATATTCCACATTAGTAAGAAAATACAGATGATACAAACATAGATAATACAATGCAAGGGTTCATATGAGTGAGGGATAGCATCAGCATAGCAAATACAAGGTACAGTGCACATATACGTGCTGAGCAATGACTACAGCAGCAGGCTACATAAGAAATAAGATAACACAGAGGGGGGAAGGAGAAGAATTAAGGGGAGTTAGAAGGGGGTGTGTAATGCTGGCAGGGTGGCAGGGTGCAAGTGGTAGAGGTGGGAACATTGAAAAGGTATCTCAATCCAAAGTGCTGGGGGAGCTCCAGACAAAAAGGGAGACTGGGAGGGGGGATTATACTGAAAATGTCAAAAGCAGGGAAGATACTACAGGAAGCTGGAGAAGGCAAGACAGTGGAAGCAGCTACGAGCGGGTTCAAGCTGGAGGGCGGACCAAGGTAGATTTGGACACCGATACTGGGCAAGCAAAGCAGTTGCAAACTTCTGTAATTGTGCGCGAGTATAATGCCTTGAAGGCGGGTAAGGAGACAAGGGGTGGGTAGCGTAAAGCTAATTGCCGCTCTACCGAAGCAAGATTTTGCTTTGGGTATTTTGAGAGAGATGTATGAATGGCTTCTAAGTGCGTAGTTTCCCATTAAAGGTAGGCAGCCAGAGATATGGGGGGTAATTTTTTTTTTGCGAGAGCATGGTAGGTCCAGAGTGCAGCATTTTTGTGGTGCCTAAGTTTAAGGGAGGTCCACCCCCACAGCAGCATACAGCGCGCAGTGGTGAGTAGTAATGGGAAGACCTGTGATGAACCTCAAGGCTCGGTGGTACAGCATGTCCAGTTTTGCTAAATGAGAGCTGGGGCGCTGGCTGTACAGGAAATCAGGAAAGTGGCCCTGGTTACACCCATTTACAAAGGTGGATCATGTGAACATGTGGAAAACTATTGTTCCATATCAATCTTCTCCATCCTAAGTAAGGTACTAGAGAGGACCATCTATAACCAATTAACAGAGTATATTGAGAGGAACAACATATTTATGCCTAGACAACATGGTTTTAGAAAAAAACATGGCACAGACACTGCCGTTGTCTGCCTCACCGATCATATCTTCATAGCTCTAGATAAAGGCCAGCCTACTGGTTCAATCTTCATCAACCTTACCAAGGTCTTTGACCTGGTGGATCATCAGTTGCTCCTAGCAAAACTCCAACTCATAGGCCTAGACTGTCAGACAGTTCAGTGGTTCACCGACTACCTTCAGGGGAGATCCCAATTCGTCAGATGGCAGGGCACACAATCTGAAAATTGTCAAATTCTCGACAGGGTTCCCCAGAGATCCATCCTGGGCCCTTAATATTCTCTGTTTTCATAAATGACATGCTGAATCACTGTGGTGGAGCGGACATAATCCTATTTGCAGATGATGCTGTGCTCTACAGGGCCTCCAAGGGCGTGGGCTCTTGGAACAATTCTTTGATAGATGACCTGCAACTCTTTGAGGGTTGGCTGGCTAGCAACAAACTTGAAGATTAGCTTCTCAGCTTAGACAATAAGAAAAGTGCTGGTGATGATGGACTAGAAACATTCTTCTTAAAATTAAGCTACTTCCATCTTACAGCCCCCATACTTCATATATTCAATCTTTCTATCATCACTGCCACAGTTCTGTCTTGCTGAAAATCCGCCCATATCCTTCCTTTATTCAAACTGGGTGACCCAAGTGATTTAAATAATTATAGGCCCATCTCTATCCTGCCAATTCTCTCCAAAATCTTTGAAAAGTTGATTTATTCCCAATTAAAACGTTATATCAAAACCTTCTCCCTTCTCAACCCAGCTCAATCTGGTTTCCAGTTTAATCATAGTACTAAATTACTAATGAATGGGTGTCAGCTCTGGACTCCAAAAAGATCACTAGTGCAGTCCTCCTAGACCTCAGTAAGGCATTTGACACCATAGACCACAACTTAGTTGTCAGTAGCCTTATTAACCTAGGTGCCACCCCCTCCACTGCTCAGTGGTTTACCAGTTACTTAACAGGGAGGCTTCAGAAAGTCAAGGCTGATGGCCTATTTTCAGCCTCCCTCCCGATCATTAGGGAAGTCCCACAAGGCTCCATTTTAGGCCCTATCCTATTTTCTCTTTACATTAATGAACTTGACCATAACATAACTAATTCCAAATTGCATTTCTTTGCTGATGACACAGTCCTGTACACTTCTATTTCAACCCTGTGTGAAGTAAGAGACATACTACAAGCTGACTTTGCACAGCTTGAACAGAACCTTATTACTGCAAAGCTCCTTCTTAATGCCAACAAAACTAAGACCATGATTTTTACTCTCAACACTACCACCGCCTCCTCTCTAAACCTGCCTAATGACTTTATTGTTACCTCTCTAGGTGACTCTCTTGAGATTGTCCCCAAATTCAAATATCTAGGTATATGGCTAGATAATAAGCTCACCTTTAATGACCATATTGATAACTTGACCAGCAGATTAAATTCCAAAATAGGTTTCTTCTTCAGAAACAGATCCCTATTCCCTATTGATATGGGGGGTGAGATACTGACAACAGTAAAAATGGAAAGGGACCTGGGGGTAATTATATCAGATGACCTAAAGGTGGGCAAGCAATGTGAGAAGGCAGTAAGGAAGGCTGGTGGGATACTGAGATGCATAGGAAGAGGCATCAATAGTAGAAAACAGGAAGTTGTTATCCCTCTGTACAGACAGTTGGTAAGACCCCATCTGGAGTACTGTGTGCAGTTCTGGAGACACCATCTCGGCAAAGACATAGACAGAGTGGAGGCTGTCCAGAGGAGGGCAACCAAAGTGGTGCAGGGTCTGCACCAGAAGACATATGAAGAAAGACTAAAGGAGCTTAATATGTATACCCTTGAGGAAAGAAGGGAGAGAGGGGACATGATAGAAACTTTCAAGTACCTCAAGGGAATCAACAAAGTCCAAGAGGGTAGCATCTTTCAGAAAAAGAGATGTGCAAGAACAATGGGGCACAATTTGAAGATAGAGGGGGGATGGCTCAGAGGTAATGTGAGGAAGTATTTTTTCACAGAGAGGGTTGTGGATGCATGGAACAGCCTCCCTGAGGAGGTCGTGGAGTCAAGAACAGTGGGGGAATTCAAGAATGCATGGGACAGACATAAGGTAGTCCTAGTAGGGGGTAGGAGGAAGTAAGCTGTTGGTTAATTAGGATCTGCAACTTATCTGTTAGGCAGGAAAATGGGCAGACTAGGTGGGCCAAGTGGTCCTTATCTGCCGTCAAATTCTATGTTTCTATGATACTAGAGCTAGGCTTGTTCAGGCAACATTCCTGCCTTTACTCAATTATGGTGACATGATCTACAATTCTACTTCAGCCTTAAACCTGAACAAATTGGATGTCCTCTGACATCGTGCACTATAGTTCATTGCTAACTCCCCTTTTCGAACCCACCATTGTGATCTGTATGCAGCTGTCAGCTGGACGTTGCTTACTACCAGACGTTTAATTCACTCTGGCACTTGGACTCTCAAAATCCTCCTGAACTAACTACCGAGCTATATAATATCCCTTATTCGCATCTCCCACAGTTTGTATTCCCTTAGGAAGTATGACTTTATCCTTCTAGATGTGCCTAGGATGCGTACCTCCTTTTGTAAACGTGCCATCTCATACGCACTTCGAACTATCGGGAACCGGCTCCAGTCTATACTGAAACTCTCTAGCATTGTTTCTGTCAATCTCTTTAAAACCTTTGCTGCTACCAAATTAAAAAATATCTGCTACTGTTTCTAGTCCTTACTTGACCATTGACTTTCATATCAACAGCTCAGTTCCCCTCCCTAATTCCACTACTTCTCTAATTCTACTTACCTCTCCTTTTCTGTCCCCACCCTCCCTTTTCTCTTTATTTCAGTCATCCTTACTTTTGATATTCCTCCGCACTTTTCCTCTTTTTCCCCTCCCCCTCCTCCCTCACAAGATTATCCCTCTCTTCTCCCTCTCCACTCCCCTTTGCACCTATCTTATACTCTCCATTCACCTTATGCATCCTATTGCTCTTGTTCCAACTTTTTTGGCTGTAATTTCTCTACTTTCGATAATTTTTCCAGGTTATATTTATAAATATTACCTTTTTATGTCTTATTTTGAGCACTATGTACCACAAGTACCATATACTTCTATGTACCAATATCTTATGTATGTAATTTCCTTTGTCTGTATACTTTCCTCAGAACCTCCTTGTGAATGAGCTTGCTCAATGGAGTTTTCCTGCAATAAACTTGAACTTGAACTTGAACCACTGTACCGCCTTAGCCCTTTCCTCACACTGGACTCCCAGCTAAGGATTGCAACTGGAACCCTACTACCCACCCTGCTGTATGGGTCACCAGTGTTACGTATGGTAAAAGGTGAGGAATTGCAAAAACTTAGTACTCTGTATCATAGTGTGTGTCAGTTTGCTATGGGGGCTCAGCATAGGGAGCACCACTACCAGGTGCTCCAGTCGCTGTCTTGGCCTACATTGAAAGGGCAACTTAAGTGCCCATCATTATGCTTAGCTTTCAAGCTAAGGTCAGATAATGCACCACCAAGCCTAGCTAAAATGTTATCTGCTAAACAAAACAGCAGGGCCCCTCAGATCCTCAAGCTGCCAGCTCCTCTATGTGCCTAAAGTCAGGTCATCCATAGGGACAGAGGTCTTTCTCGGCCAGCATCCTGCCTCTCTGGAATACTCTTCCAGCAAATATACAGGTATGTAATTCCCTTGGGGGGGTCAAAAAGGGACTTAAGGCTCATCTATTAGAGCTTAACCAGTGCACTTGCAACCATTGAAAACTGAAAGTTCCTCATTTGCAACCTGTATTCCCTACTGCAATTTGTCTGTAACCATGATTGTCACCAAAGAACTGACATATGTTGAGTGTTGAAAATTGTCAAAATGTAAACAGAAATATATAACATGAACATTGTAATGTCAGAAGTACACCAATCCATGCTCTATGTAATACTGTCTGTTGTAAACTGTGCAAATCTACGGAATGTCTACCAGTAATGTGTGTAAATTTATGGAATGTTTTTACCCGTGATTAATCCCAGGTCACCCCTGAAAAAGGGACTGTCATGGTCTCAGTGGGTCTACACAGTTACCAAAATTAAATAAATAAAATAAATGATTTATTTTCACTTGAGCTGTTTGACCTCAGAAACATCACTTGTAGCTTATGCCACTTGTGAGGTTACCCAAGTTCAAACAGCTCTTGTGAAAATAAATAGTTTATTCAACAGGGCCCTGCTGTGTGTCATATATCGATAGATAGATAGATAGATAGATAGATAGATAGATAGATAGATAGATATTGATTTATTTCAAAAGTTTCACAAGGAAAGACATACTGAGCTGAATAGCAGCTCATTTCCAGATGCATCCTAGGACACATGGTGGGAACCTTTCCCCATAGAAAAAGTCACTGTTTATTTCCCTGTATACCTGTGACTGATCTAGCAGTTAAAAGTATATACATGCAGTAATCAGACAATTACAGCTACATACCTGCACAAATCAATTACATTGCTACACCTACACTAATTAAACAATGAATGGGACAACACTGATAACACAATTAACACATTAGTAGGAAGCTAGCCAAACCAATTAACAAGCTGCAAAAGAACCTTGAAAAAGACACACACAACCCTCCCAAACCCAGAAATCCCCCAAACTCCAACCTGCACTCATTGCACACCATTCCCTCCATGCTGCAGAGACCTTCAGGTGCCATAATGTGATCGCAAATGTGATCTCCATAACATTAACCATCCTAATATATTATATTTAACTAACAATGGGTAAGGGTGAAACACTCAGAAGTTTACCCATCTCGGGCTAATTAGGGCAACAAGGCCACTCACCATTCAGGCTCATGGCCTTATAGCCCTAATTATCCCCCTCAATGGGTATGCATCCTTGTATACCACCCCATCCCTTTATTTATTCTATATGTCTATGTAGATAGATAGATAGATAGATAGACAGACAGACAGATGAACAGACAGACAGATAGACAGATAGAGAATACATGGATGAGAACTTTCCCCCATAGAAGAGGCAATCATTTATTTCCCTGTATACCTGTGATTAATCTAGCAATTAAAATTGTACTTGTGACTAATCAATTAATTCAAAGTATATAACTGCATTAATTAAACAATTACAACTAAATACCTACACTAATCAAACAAATAGAAGCACATACCTGCACTAAGTAAACAATTACAGCTATATACCTACACTAATTAAAGCTGTACCCTTACACTAATTAAACAATTAAAAGTATATACCTGCACTAATAAAAAGTACACACGTGCACTACATTACATCCTATGGGACATCACTAATAACACAATTAAAACAGCATTAGGAAGCTAACCAAACCAATTAATAAGATGCAAAATAACCTGGAAAAAGGAGACTTTACACAAAACCCTCCCAAACCCAGAAATCCCCATGCTCTTACCTACACTCACTACACACCATTCCCTCCTTGCTACAAGAGACCTTCAGGTGCCATAATGAGATCACAAATCTGATCTCTATAATGATAACCATCCTAATGTATTATATTCAACAAACAATGACTAAGGATGCAACACTCAGAAGTATACCCTTACAAATTGTGGCTTGCATACTGCAGACATGTTTTTATGTTAAATTGGAACTGGTTGCATGTATGTCGCATGCATGCAACAAGCAAGTGGTCACTTATAACTGCACAAATAAAAGCTAAATGACTAGTTCAGGATCACACAGTATACAAGTGGGGGGGGTGACGAGATTCAAACCCAGAACTCCAGGGTTGCAAGGTTTCCAGGTTTGCAGCTCAGTGACCTTAACCACTACATTATACTGTCTGCATACATACAGCTTACTTGTACCACAATACAAATCTGCACTCGTATGGCATACTTTTAGACACTGCCATATTTTTTAGTTTTCATGTCCCCCCCAACTCTGCTGCACAGCTGAACTGTAGCATACATACTGTTGGAAGCAGATGTGGTTCTTTCCACTTTCCAAACATACACTGATCCACAGAACTACTTAATCACTTCTGTCTGGCCTGTACTCCTAATACTTTCTCTCCATAGTTTTGGATGCTTCCATGCAAACAGACTTTAAGAGGCAGACACAAAAATAGCAATAACTCAGCACCCACCCACACAGCCAGCTCCTCCCCCCACATACACACACTGTAACAGATGCAGCCACACCATTACAGATAACCCACCAAGTATTGGTATAGGTTGAGAGTCTCTTACCCAAGTACCAGGGAGCCAGAGGCAGGAGTCTTTAAGAGATGATGTCCATGGGACAGTGTGGGAGCAGCCCCTTTGAAATGAATGGGGTTATTTTATTACTATTTTATACATTATGATGGCCAGTTGGAGATGAATGAAGGCCACTGTTCAACTGACAAGGTCCTTGTTAGTCGTGCGGTGGCCTTCATTAATCTCTAACTCACCATCATAATGCATAAAATAGTAATACAAAAATTCTCCCATTCATTTCAATGAGGCACTCCCCTGCACTCTCCCTTGCCCAATGTCATAATGTGCCTGAGTGCAGGGGTGTGGATACCAGCTTCACTGTGGGGGCATATGTCTGACTATAGTGGGGCTCCAATAGTGTCTGCATACCATACCTCTCAGCTGTCCCTGATTGTGAGGGACATCCCTCATCCATCCCTCATGGAAAACACACTGCTGACACAGAGGATATCCTGTAAATTTAGACTTTATGGCAGAGGCACCATTTCAGAGTTCAACGGGGAGGGCAACAACCAGAAGAGGTCAGATGCCAGTTAGCCCCTAGAAGGCAAGATCTGGAACATCTCTGAAAGGTAAAACTTGTTTGTTGTGATTGAAAAGTTGTATGCAAAACAGGAAAAATTCAAATGTATAAAACTCATTTGTCTACCAAGGGACAAAATCTGAGACTGTAACTGTAACCACCCATCAAGAACCTCCACACATTCACACTGGCACTGAGTGTGAGCATGTTTGAGCAGGCAGCAGCCACCTCCCTGCTCAAACATGCGAGCTGATTCTAGCTCAGTTGTTCAGCTCTGTAGACTGGGAGTGCCTGCCTGCTCCATTCCACTACAAAGGACAACAACCTTATATTGTCTAGTCAAGGCACACCACACTCTTTACGTACAGCCTTCATTTCAGCTATAAAAATCACAAAACATTAGCAAATTTTAATTAGTTGACTTTCAGGCTTCAACCACCGCACCGAATCTCAAGTCTCTCTTGCCACTCGCTCAGCTGTCTCTTTTAACTTCACTCAGTCGGTCAGTCTCTCTCATCACTCAGGATGTTTTTGATTTAGGCATTTAGCACATTTTATCTTTCTCTCACACAGACTCCTGTTGCACCTGGGTTATGCTCCCTATCATCCCACAAACACCTTACACTGTATTCCAAGTTTATTATAATGTAATACTGCTATGTTGCACTAATATGTTGATTTAGGCACCCATCATGTAAGCATGAGTGCCAGGAATGTGCTTTGCTGCTAATATATGTTAAAGTCTACATCATTTATAGGATTATATCATGCATGATCATGATCCCTCACTATAATGCATTTACCTAGATTATGTTTGTCTTTTATATATATTCCATATATAATCTATCTAATTACTGATAAGATGACTCTAAGGGATTGTCAGTGATTGTTGTATATACTTATATTCTCATATAATCGTATGTAGTGTGTGTCTTACACTTAGGCAAGTATGCCACGTGTAGTTGGGCCTGTCAGCACTTCTCTTTGTCTAAGATCATGCTGACAGAGACAAATCCTTTGTCCCACATTATACTCATTAGTAATTCTGTCTCCTAAGTAATTATACAAGGAAGAACGCCTTGTTTACAATATAGAACCAACACATTATGTTCCTCATATCCATAACAATAATGTAATCTCTGTTGCTATGAGGTTATCTATGGTATATAACTTTGTGTAAGCCAGCTCCTCACAGAGATTCTGTACATTCTTCCGGAGACTGGCGACAACCCAACTCCCTTGTGATTTTCTCTGTCACATGCTTGGCGTGAGTATTGCAATAAATTATTATTATTACTTCTGCTTGTGTGGTCTTCTTTGGCTGACACTGTAGACATACTGCACAAGAATCTGATTTATTTACCCCCGAGCTGGTTTCTGGGTAACACTCCAAGCCCGTGCATGGGAGCAGTGCATCAGATTTGGGCTTAAACCCTACTAGTTACTAAACCATTTTGTTTTTCTGGCTGAAGTTCTGAATCCCCCCCCAAAAAAAACAAAATCTTGCCCCAATCTCTGTCTCTAGTTCCATGCCATTTAATACCCATCCTGTACGGGTCATGAAGCCACCCAATGGTGCAGAAACATGAATTATTTACTTTTACTAACCTCGTCATTTGGCTGGAACCTCTTGTCTGGTCTAGTGTGCCACCAGCCTAGTTTTCAGCCCATTCCCCCTACATCCTTCTGCCAGAAGCTGGATGCTGAAACCGACCATCCTAGGTCCTGACCATGGTCCGCAACCAAGTCACCTCACCAATCGAACCCACCCAACCTGTGTTGTTTGCTTCTTGCTTGGCTGCCACCATGGCTGCTGCTGTTCCACACTGATCAAGGCCTGTGAAGGCCACCCACACCACTGCTGCTAGGTGTAGCTTGCTGCAGGGGGAGATCCAAGTTGTTTTTATTGTCAAGTGAGCCTAGTGGTGTAGGTAGATAGCCTAGTCATTGAGCTAGCCTCTAGCTCACCTCCAGACCTTTTGACCACCAAGGGAGACAGAGAATCACTGTGTAGACCAACAAAAATGTGCCACTGCAATGCTGTTATCAAGATCTCAGTGCTTACTGACTCCTCCAAGCTCTAGTGTGTAGCCTGTCCACTCTGTGGCAGGAAAGACAGTGTCACGCTTGCCTGACTCACAGGCTCTTGCTTGCTCAGAGCTTCTCCATGTCACATGTAATGGTGCTGCCACTATTAGGTGGAGAGACTGGATGACCCAATACAGACACAGTCAAGTCAGGAGCACACCGGCAGCCACAGTGTGAGTGCACGCAGGCCAGGGGGCACTTATTGTGCAAAAGATTGAATCCAAATTTAATGACATTATTACCACACCATAAGAACATCCTAGGCATAAATGCAGAGAGGGGTCAACTGCACCCCTCTGCCCTACCTAAATGGTTCCCTTGCCTTATGGTAAAAATTCATCCTCAGGTGGTAATATTTGTGCAAGTAAATATAATGGTTTCCACTGTATTCTGAGGTATCTCCATGTTTCAGAAGTGTCTTTCATTATGAGGATCAATGTCCCTCATTGTCCTTTATTTTGAGTGTCCATGTCCCTCATCTTAGTGAAAAAAAGTGAGGTATGGTGCATGCTTCCAGGGCCCCACTCAGCACAAAGAGTGCTGAGCATGGCCATAGTGATGCTTCATACAAAATGACAAAGTGAAAGTAAGTGAGCCATAGCAGTCTAAGAGAAACATACATGGAGCACTAAATATGCATAAGGGGATTTGCATAGCCCAAAACAAAAAGGCCAGGCTTCGCAACGCAGAGGCCCCTCTTCACACATCTGGAATGGGGGTGTTGGCTGTCTACTGAGAGCAAAGATTAATGGGGTCATATCTTAGGCATTTAATGCTGGAAGCAAACAATACTTTACAGATTAATGGCAATTTAATGACAAAAATCAAAAGCCTTTAAACAATTTGCAAAAGGATTTAATGGTGAGAGTTAATGAGTTTGCCTAATTTTAATGGGATATCAATGGAAATGGTATTTTAATGGATCTAATTGCTAGCAGTAGTATGAGAAGTAGAAACTGATGTGTTTTAGACAAGATTTGCACCAGCTTAGTGTCTGCACATGTCAAGCATGCAGTATGTGAACCTGTTGTGATTTTTAAATGATGTTCACACCAGCTAAGCTGCTGCACACATGTCAAGCATGCAACATGCAAACCTGATGTGAATTTTATATGATGTAAGCACCAGCTTAGCTGCTGCATGCATGTCAAGATTGCAGCATGCAAACCTGATGTGCTTTTTATGTTGATTGTGTGCAGCGCAAGAAACATATTGGGACAGCTTGCTGAGAAGCAGGCTGTGGAGGTGTGGCACTGTTGTGGCCAATGCCCCCACAGCCTGCAAAGCTTGCCCCACTTCCCCAATGCCATGGCAGGCTGCTGGTGACACAAGTTTGGAACGTTTGCACCAACTTGTGACAATTTAGCTGCTGCAATCAGGGACCACCTCGTCATTGCAGCATAAGCCATCCGCTGCAATGAGGGAGCGATCAGTCATTGCAGGGGAGGGACGTAGGAACCTTGATATTGTTTGTGAACATGGCGACAACTCCATAACATGACTGTGTTACAAACGTGCGTTCAACTGTTTCCACGTACCCTTGTAACTTCGCAAATTTGTAATATTTTCACACCACATTTTCAACAGTGGCATTCTTTCACACCTCCTTATGAACAGTACAGCTGTCATTTTTCACATCCTGGCTAAAATACATTTTTGCACTCCTGACGGAGAATAGCACGGTCAATGTGGGACATCAGTGTTTGGGACAGATTAAGATGGAAGGAGTGAGAGAGGGGGAGTGACTGAGCTCAACTGAGCTCTGTCGGGACTACTCCAGATTTGTTTGTGGACAGAAAAAGGCCCCAATGCAAGAGGCCAGTACAAAAGGGCAGCATGCAGCACTGGGAGAAACAGAATGAGAGAGCGAGTGAGGGAGGGGGAGTGAGCGAACTCACCGGAGCGCTGTCAGGACTGCTGCAGATTTCATTCTTGGCAGAAAAAGGCATCAATGGAGGCAGGGGCCCAGTAGAGAAGGGCAGCCTGCAGTGGTGGGAGAAACAATATGAATGAGTGAGACAGGGGCACTGAGTGAGCTCAATGGAGCTCTATCAGGACTGCTGCGGATTTCTTTTTTGGCAGAAAAAGGCGCCAATGCAGGCAGGAGTCCCGTACAAAAGGGCCAGGACAAACAGAATGAGCGCGTGACAGAGGGAGACTGAGCGACCTCAATGGAGCTTTGTTGGTACAGCTGCAGATTTGTTTGTGGACAGACAAAGGTGCCAATGCAGCCAGGAGCCCCATACACAAGCGCAGCCTGCAGCGCCAAGAGAAAAAGAATGAGTGCGTGACAGAGCAGTAGTGAGCAAGCCCAATGGAGCTCTATTGTGACTGCTGTGGATTTCTTTGTGGGCACAAAATGTGGCAACACAGGCAGGAGCCCAGTACAAAAGGCCAGCTTGCAGCGCGGGCAGAAATGGAATGAGTGAGTGAGAGTGGGGGGAGTGAGCGAGCTCAATGGAGCTGTGTCGGCACTGCTTCAGATTTCTTTCTGGCCAGAACAAGCCACTAATGCAGGCAGGAGCCCAGTACAAAAGGGCAGCCTGCAGCAGCAGGAGACACAGAATGAGTGAGTGAGGGAGGGGGAGTGAGTGAGCTCAATGGAGTTTTGTTGGGACTGCTGCAGATTTGTTTGTGGGCAGAAAAAGGCAGCAATGCACACAGGGGCCCAGTACAAAATGTCAGCCTGCAGTTGCGGGAAAACCAGAATGAATGAGTGAGTGAGAGAGGGGGAGTGAGCGAGCTCAACGGAGCTGTATTGTAACTGCTGCAAATGGTGGCAACACAGGCAGGAGCCCAATAGAAAAGGGCAGCCTGCAACGCTGGCAGAAACGGAATGAGCAAGTGAGAAAAGGGGAGTGAGTGAGCTCAATGGAGCACTGTTGAGACTGCTGCAGAATTCTTTGTGGGCAAAAAAAGGCACCAACAGAGCCAGCAGCCCAGTACAAAAGGGCAGGCTGCAGCACCAGGAGAAACAGAATGAGTGAGTGACACAGGGGGAGTGAGCGACCTCAATGGAGCTCTGTCGGGACAGCTGTGGATTTCTTTGTGGGCAGCAAAAGGTGATAACGCAGGCAGGAGCCCAGAACAAAAGGGCAGCCTGCAGCGCCGGAAGAAACACAATGAGCGAGTGACAGAAAGGGAGTGAGCCAGCTCAATGGAGCTCTATCACGACTGCTGTGGATTTCTTTGTTGGCAGAAAAAGGTGGCAATGCAGGCAGGAGCCCAGTACTAAAGGCCAGCTTGCAATGCCAGCAGAAACAGAACGAGTGAGTGAGAGAGGGGAGTCAGCAGGCTCAACAGACCTGTGTCAGGACTGCTGCAGATTTCTTTGTGGGTAGAAAAAGCCACCAACAGAGACAGGAGCCCAGTACAAAAGGGTAGCCTGCAACATCAGGAGAAACAGAATGAACGAGTGAGAGAGGGTGAGTGAGCCACCTCAACGCAGCTCTGTCAGGACAGCTGAGGATTTCTTAATGGGTAGAACAAGGTGCCAATGCAGGCAGGAGCCCAGTACAAAAGAGCAACCTGCAGCACCGGAAGAAACAGACTAAGCGAGTGACAGAGGGGCAGTGAGCGAGCTCAACACACCAACGCAATCAACATTCGGCACTGACAAATGTTCGTTAGATCTGGTTCACTTAGGTTCACTTTGTGTATGCTAACCACATACAAACATTGCATAATTAATGCATGTGGCATGCATTGTGCATGTACACAGCACTCTTGTATTTCTGTAAGGGTATCCATCTCAGATGTTAATTAGGGCCACAAAGCCCTAATTAGCCCTTTGATTTGTATACATCCTTAACTACCCTTACCCATTATATTATATTACACACATATATATATATATATATATATATATATATATATATTCATTGCAAAAACAGTTAATGCATCAGTAAGGGTTTCTACTGCAGCAACAAAGTCAGGAAATTCAATGTTAGGGTTACCAACCCTATGACCACACCCCCACCCTTCCATCCTCCACACACCAACAGGCCTTGGGGTTGTTAGCCCTATCTCTCATCCCATTCCATGTGTAAACAAGCTGATATGGTACAGTATAGGAGAATGGGGTGAGAGTTAGACTAGATGACCCCAAGACACACCCCGATGCCTGTTGATGTGTGGAGGGTGGGGCTGTGGACATAGGGTTGGTAACACTAACATCAAATTTCCTGACTTTTGTTGCTGTAAAAGAAACCCTAACTGATGCATTAACTGAGTTTTTTTGCAATGAATTTCCCTTCTTTTTGTGACAATATAATAGTATCCTTATTTTACTGTGGGATCCTATCCCACCATAGATGTGCATATGTATGTAGGTGTGGAAGTGCAGGGCCCTCTGGGCCCTGTGCTTCCATGTGTCAAATAACAGTCATGAAATTTTCAGCATAGCCATCTTATTACCCCACTTCATGTACCTCGGTACAGAGTAATTGTGAAATACAAGGCAAAACATAATTATGCACAACTGCAATGCCATTCCACGCCACAGGTGCGAAAACACATTTGGGCAGGATGTGGGAAATGACAGCCATACTATCCATGAGGTGGTGTGAAAAAATGGCTATGTTGAAAATTTAGTGGCAAAATATGTAAAAGTACCAAAGTTATGCACATGTGTAGAAGTAATTCAGCAAACGCACATAACTTGGGCATTTTGAGGAATTTTTGCACCAAATTGTCAACATGGCCTTTTGGAGCCCTCACCTCATGAACAGTGGCATTGTCATTTTGTTAACTGGCCATGAAAGGTGATTTTGCACAGTGTATGCACCATTCTGTGCCACAGCAGTGAAACCACATTTTGGGCAGGATGTGAAAAATGACAGCTATACTGTTCATGAGGTGGTGTGTAAAAATGTCAATGTGGAAAATTTGGAGTCAAAATATTGTTAATTACCTAAGTTATGTGCCTGCATAGAAACTCTGCAATGCATGCTCGTAACGGGGCTATTTGGGGGAATTTTTTCACCGAATTTTGAACATGGGCTTTTAGAGACCACACCTCATGAACACAGGCATTGTCATTTCACTAATCGATCCCAAAGGTGATTTCACACAGTGACCATGAAATCACCTTACAGTTCCGATTAATGAAACGTCAGTGATAGTGTTCATGAGGTGGGGTTCTAAAAATGCTATACTGAAAATTTAGTGGAAAAGACCTGAAAATGGCCAAGTTATCAACATAAGTTCAAAATGCCATAGACAGCCATTATACGGTACTTACCTAGATTCTTCAGTTTGTGCCTCAGCTTTAAAGAGTGCAGACATGTCCTGAACCAGAAAAGATTGCAGCCGCCAACCTCCAGAGGTAAGTATGGGGTAAGGGGGGACAGGGAGGTGGGTGCACAGAGGGAGGGTTGAGATGGGGAAGGAGGATGGTGGAGATGATGAGGGACTGTTTTCTTTATTTCAGGGGCACAAAAAACAAACATTGGAGGATGGTTTTCTTTTTTCAGGTATATAAAACAAACATTTTGGGACACTGGGGGTGGGTTCCCCAGTGTCCGACAGTACTGCTGGTGTTCAGCAGGTATGACATAACTGGAGACACTGGGAGTGGGCTCCCCAGTGTCCCACCTTGGGGGGCTACTGCCAACAAGGGGATTGGGCACCCCGATGTCAGCAATGTGGGAGAATGTTTTATTCAGCTGGGGACAGTGGTATGTAGTGCTGACATGGGAATTTGGCACCCCAGTGTCAGCAGAAACATGTTTTTTTTTCCTTTAAAAATAAATATTACGGGAGTTTCGACTCACAAAGTAGGATTCTAGTTCGTCATATGAACAAGGATCTTACTTCATATGACGCCAATATGAACAAAGACTTTAAATGTGAAATAAACCACATTTGAAGGGTAATTTTTGAGCAGTAAAGTGCAGAATGAACCTAACGGGTCCCAATAAGCAAGCTACAGGTGTTCATTCCTCCCTAGAATATCATATTGGGAGGTTTCCAAATTTGAATTTTCAGGCAAAGCTGAAAACAAGATGGCAGCCATGCGAAGAAGTAATTTCCCCATATGAAGCAGGATTCCTTCTTCGTTTCATACAGCTATATTGTAGTGCTTACTGAGCATGCTCAAAAATGATTTTTTTTATTTTAAATTGCAATAACTTAAAAACCTTTCTGCCCTGAAAATTTTAGACCAAAAAACCAAACTATCTGGGAAGTAGGCAAGTTCAAAGAAAAATCTCAGCAAAGTCAATGATCAAAAACATGTTTTGTTCACCTCTCTGTAACTTGAAGACCATGCATTCAACCAGAACATAACTTGTCACATTAGGAGATCTACCCAACAGAATAGTGCACAGCAAATTTTGTGCAAATCCGCTGAAGGGTTGCAAAGTTATTAAAGTACAACATTTTGAGTTTAACATAAAGTGCCTGCTCAAACCTAACCGTGACCCTATTTTATATCTATCACTCTATCTATATGTATATATAAATATACAGATATATATAAAATATACAGTATATATATATATATATATATGTATTATATATATAGTATATAAAACCACACCCCATTTATATTCATACATACATATGTAAATTGCAAAAACATTGCGTTAATGCATCAGTTAAGGGTATAGCGACAAAAGTAAAGAAATATGGTATTAGGGTTTCCAACCCTAACACCCCACCACCACCCTGGACAGATCAAGATGCATCGGGGGCAGCATTGGGGTTGTCAGTCCTAATGCTCACCCCATTCACCTGTGCTTTACCCACCCAGCATATTTTCTAATGG
The DNA here is from genome assembly GCA_016271365.2 of Neoceratodus forsteri. Lineage (NCBI taxonomy): Eukaryota > Metazoa > Chordata > Ceratodontiformes > Ceratodontidae > Neoceratodus > Neoceratodus forsteri. The sequence continues at coordinate 1,275,022,584 of CM057453.1, forward strand.
AATGGTGTGAGAGTTAAAGCTGACAACCCCAATGCCATTCTCTGAGGCCTCTTAGTCTGTCCGGATTGGGGGAGGTGTTAGAGTTGGAAACCCTAACACCATGTTTCCCTACTTCTGTCACTTTAACCCTAACTGATGCATTAACACAGTTTTTTTTTCAATTTATTTCCTTACTTTTTGAGATAGTATAATAGTATCCTTAATATGTATGTGTGTGTGTGGATATATATATATATATATATATAGTATATATATATATATATATATATATATATATATATATATATATATATATATATATATATATATATACACTAACATACTAAAATGCCAAGCAGAATAGGCCTAATGGTCTTTCGTGTCTGCTCGTTGTGCCCCACCCTGGGTGCTGACCTTGCTGTCCCCTCGCCTTCTCTGGCTTCTCCCTTCCCAGTTCCGGATATTCTTGTTGCATTGGATTTTGCTTCCTGAACCCTTCCCCTGTACCTGTCCCACCCCCTCTTGAACCCCTCTACTGTTTCTGCCTCCACCAGCCCCCTAGGTAGCACATTCCATGGCTCCACCACCCTCTCAGTGAAGTAGCACCTCCTCCTTTCTCCCCTGAATCTTCCCCCTTCCAGCTTCCACCCATGCCCTCTAGTGGCCCCTTCCTCCTTCCTTCGAAGCACCCTGACTGTTCCTCCCCTATTTACCCTCTTCATGTACCTGAAGACCTCTATCATGTCCCCCCGGTCCCTTCTCTCTTCCAATGTGTACAAATTTAGCTCTTCGAGCCTCTCCTCATAGGTCCTGTCCCCCAAGCCCCAAATCATTTTGGTTGCCCTCCTCTGGAGCCTCTCCAGGAGGTTAATGTCCCTCTTTAAGTGTGGCCTCCAAAACTGCACGCAGTACTCCAGGTGCGGCCTCACCAAGCAGTTATACAGAGGGAGTATCACTTCCCTCCTTCTGGAGGTGATCCCCTAGCGATGCATCCCAGCATCCTGTTGGCCTTGGCTGCTGCCCTCCTACAAGTCTCAGAGTTGTTCATCTTGACATCCACCACCACCCCCAGGTCCCTCTCAGCCATCGAGACTTGTAGCATTTCCCCAGGGTGTACACTTGGCCTGGGTTTCTGGCCCCCAGGTGGAGTACCTTGCATTTTCTGCATATATACATATATATATATATATATATATATATATATATATATATATATATATATACGACACACACACAGTGAAGCTCGCCAGGATGAAGTGCAGTGTCACAGGTTTCCTTCATGACAAAAGGATTAACTCCATTGAAACTGCATTGTTCCCGTAGTAACTGTACTGCAGAATTCTGCAGAGTTGGGCTTCATCCTGGCGAAGCTTCACTGTGTATATATATATATATATATATATATATAGCTGTGGAAGCACCCTGCACTTCCATTTATAGGAAAACAGTGACCAAACTGTCAGCATAGCCTTCTTATTACCCCACCTCATATACCCATTACAGAAAATGTTCAAATCCCCACCAAAATGTAATTCTGCACAACTGCAATGCCATTTCACACCACAGGTGTGAAAACAAATTTTGGACAGGATTTGAAAAATGACAGTTATGACACACAAGAGGTGGGATAATAAGAAGGCTATGCTGAAAATCTTGGGTCAAAATATTTTAAATTTCAGAAGGTTATGAGCAGGCGTAGTATAATTGCAATGAATGGTCATAACTGCTGCATTTTTTGATATTTTGACCCCAAATTTTCAACATAGTCTTCTTGTGATCCTGCCTCATAACCCCCGTAGGTGAAAATGTTCAAATCCATGCCAAAACATCATTCTGCACCACTGGTACAGAAACAAGTTTTGGAAAGGATGTGAAAAATGACAGCTGTACTGCTCATGAGGTGGTGTGAAAAAATGGCTATGTTGAAAATTTGGACTCAAAATATTGAAAATTACCAATGTTATGCACGTGCGTTGAAAGATTTCAATGAACGTGCATAACTCAAACATTTTTAAGAATTTGTTCACCAAATTTTCAATATGCCCTTTTTGGGACCCCACCTTATCAACACTGGTGGTGAAATGTCATTATTCAGGCCCAAAAAGTGATTTAGTGCCGCAACCGTGAATTCACCTTCTGGGCCTGAATAACGAAACAACAATTGCAGTATTCATGAGGAGTGGTCCCAAAAAGGCCATGTAGAAAATTTGGTGAAAAAATTCAAAAAAATGCCAAAGTTATGAACCTAAGTTCAAAATGCCATTGAAATACAGTATACGGCACTTACCTTGATTCTTCAGGTCACGGTTTGTATTTGAAGTGTACAGACATGTTCCGTTCCACAGAAGTTGACAGCCTATGACCTCCAGTGGTAAGTATGGGGTAAAGGGGAGGTGTGGGGTGGTGGGTGCTCAGTGGGAGGGTAGGGATGGGGGAGACGACGAGGGTCCATTTTCCTTTTTTGTCAGGATTTAAAAAAAAAGATGCTGAGGAACTGTTTTATTTTTTGCAGGTCTACATAAATAAATTAAATATATCAGGACACTGGGGGTGTGCTCCCCAGTGTCCCACACTTCTTGGGGGGATGCACTAAATGCTGAAACGGGGATTGGGCCCCTGAAGTCGGCTTTATAATATAAAACAATGGGCAGTTGGTGGGGCATCCCAGTGTTGGATAGTTCACATTAATGATAAGAGGAGAAGGAGATGGCAATCGGAGGGTAGGGGTACCACTAGACAGCAGGGAATATATTAAAAAATAAGCAGGAGCTGGAATCTTGCTTCAGCCCCCTGCTTATACTGTACTTTGTCAGTTCTAGGTGCTCGGATTTTAAAAGAAGCAGAGGATGTTGCAGCACCAGACCAGGACATACCTTGCCATGGTAAATTGCTAGTACCAGAGGACTGGGCCTGAGTAATGAAATCTGTATTTCAGACCCTGTGATCTAACTTTTAGCAACATTTGTTTTCTGCCATTGCAAGATGGCTATGACCTGAACTGGGGCTAGGTATTAAAAACCCTGCTCTACCAAGCTGCTGTTTGTCTAACTGAAAGGGTTTAAAGAGTCTCTGGATGTAGTCTGCAAAAAATGTTTGCAATCTACACAGAGTTGCAGAAACGTTTTTGAAAAATGTGTTCACTTATGTTTTGCTTGCAATGCGATATTCTGACAGTCACGTGGTGCTATAATAGAAACCTAGAAAACATAGACTTTCATCGTTAGTAAAGGGTCACTGAGGACAGCGATCAGAGGGTCGGGGGTGCCACTAGACACCAGGAAAATTACAGGGAAAGGGTTCTTGAGTCACCAAAAATAATTCTTATTTCTCTATCTTGTACTATTGCTGAGAAAATGAGATATTGGGATGGCAAGGCCTCAATCTGGTGATTTTTCAGAATTGTATTGTAAGGTATAGACCAACAAAAAACATGACAATGTGTCACAAATTATGTGATGCCAACCCAGATCATGCGTTTCCATGCAGTATGATGTTGGTGTGTTGTCACATGATATGCCTGAGGTACACAAACCTACTGTAATTGTATTTTTACAAGTCCACGGGGCGGCCTAACTTGATTTTTACAAGATTTGTGGATGACAGTTGTGCTGTTTGTGTACTTATTATGTGACTTTGAGATTTCAGATCAGTCCATACAGTGTATGTGGTAGTGGCCCAGGTCACACTGCATCCAAAACAGAAAACCTTATGTCTCTATCTTGTACCATTGCTGAGAAAATGAGATTTCTGGGATGGCAATTCCTAAATTTGGTGACTTTCCAGAATTGCATTGAGGTATAGACCAACAAAAAACATGACAGTGTGTCACAGACTATGTGATGCCAACCCAGATCATGCTTTTCCATACAGTATGATGTTGGGGTGTTGTCACATGACATGCCTGAGGTTCGTAAGCCTAAATGTTGTATTTTTACAGGTTCACAAGAGTGGCCGGACTTGATTTTTACAAAATTTCTGGACCACAGTTGTGCTGCTTGTGTATTTATTGTGTGACTTTGAGGTTTCAGATCAGTCCATACAGTACCTATGGTAGTAACCCAGGTCACTGTGCATCCAAAACAAAATATCTTGTGTCTCTATCTTGTGCCATTGTTGAGAAAATAATGTTTTAATACTAAATGCATAATTTATTAATATTCTCAAAATTCAGGTGTAAGGGGGTTAACAGCAAATAAAACACATTTTAGGGCATATTTCTAACACTGAAGTGTAGATTGCACCTATGGGGGGGCCAGATCAGCCAGCTAGGTGTGGTGGTCTCTCTCCTGGATGTCATTTTTCTGTTTTTTGAATTTTGTTTTTAAAAAGGAGAACAAGATGGTTCATGAAAAAGGATTTTTCTTTCATCTTGTGAGAGTAAATCCTTTTTCACAAGAATAAATCCTTCATCTGTTTTTCTCCCTCTATACAGAAAACTGATCTTCCCATTGAAAACAATGGGAAATGAAAAACATCATAACTTTGCAATACATTGATATTTTTACACAAAACTAAGTATGCCCGTTCAGTTACCCAAACCGGTTCTACCATAAAAAATCACAACAAAATTCCACTTGGACACACGGTGATGAGGAAAGAACTGCTAAAATGTGGGGACTTTATGACTTTTTGCACTGTCCAAATCTCAGAATCCACACATCCAACTGGAACGAAACTTACCACAGCAAGAGACCTACCCCATGGGACAGCACATACCAACTTTTGAGCAAATCCATAGATTGGTTGCGAAGTTATTAAAGTGCAAAATTTGAGGTTTAACATTAAACATGCTACTCAACCCTAACTATAGGGCCATATATATTCACTGCAAAAAACATTGTTAATGCATCAGTTAGGGTTAAAGTGACAAAACTAGAGAAATGCGGTGTTAGGGGTTCCAACCCTAATACCCCACCCTGCACAGATGAGGAGGGCTCAGGGGATGGAACTGGGGTCATTTTCTTTCTTCACAGGTACACATGCAGCAATATTTTGGGGGCACTGAGGGTGGGCTCTCCAGTGTCCCACAGTACTAGAGGAGATTACATAACTGGGGACACTGGGAGTGGGCTTTCCAGTGTCCCACACTAGCAGGGGGTGGGGATTCTGATGACGACACGGGAGTGGGCACCCCAATGTTGGCAAAAGCATTTTGTAACATATTAATACTTTGGGATATTGGGAGTGTGCTACCCAGTGTCACAAACTGGCAGGGAGGTGGGAGGCATCTTGAGACACTGAGAGTGGGCTCCCCAGTGTCCCACATTGGCAGCGGTGGTGGGGGCTTCTATCTGGGACAATGGGGAGTGCTTCTACTGCTGACACAGGAATTGGGCATCTCAATGTCAGAAATGTTTTTTTTAATGTGCACAAAAAGTGTGTACAGCGACCGGAAGGTGGCGAAAAAGGATTCCTGTTTTGTGGGCAAACTCATTAACAAGGATTCCTTTTTCACGAGCCAGTTCCTTTTTTGCGAGTCAATTCCTTTTTCGCCAGCTCATGAAAAAGGAATTGACTTACAAAAACAAACCAGCTCGCAAAAAAAAAGAAGTAAGCAAGTCATGAAAAAGGAATATAAATGTATAATAAAACAACCTCCAAGGTTGCTGTGACATAAAAATACTTCAGAATCCATCTAAGGGAGTCCCGATAAACAAGATAAGTGTGTTAGTGTAGCTGGGTAACAACATTTTTGTGGGTTTTAAATTTTTTTTTTAAATGTAAACAAGAAGGCAACTTGCGTAAAAGGAATGTTTCCTCATAAAAAGGATTTTTGCTCTTGTGAAAGAGGAGCAATCTCGCAAGAGTGTATTCTTATTTGCGAGAGCAAATTCCTTCTTCGATTTTTCTCCCTCTATCTTGAAAAGTGCTCTTCCCATTGAAAACAATGGAAAATGAAAAGTTGTTATAACTTTCCAACAGATTAATATTTTTTTCACTAAATTTGGCTCTAGCATTTTGCTCTAGCATTTTATGTGAACTGTTCCTGTCTGTGCTCTGTTCCTGTTGGAAGTACTGATGTTGGAAAATATTTTAAAAAAATCATTAAAGTCTTCTTACACTGTGAGCATTGGATTTTGAATATTTTTTCCAAGGTACACCAAAAGAATTAAGGAAATCACACGTAAAAAAGATGTGGATGAACAAAGGAGGGGGGGTGCACCATTAGAAGGTTTAAGAGTTTTTTGATGTTTAAGGTTGCACCACTTCACGTAAACACGTATGATAGTGGACAGCCTATTTTTGGAACAAAACTTGACATGCCTGTTCTGTTACCCAAGCTGGTTTGACCATACAAAAATCATACCAAATTTCTATGCTGTCTGGGCACAGGGTGATGAGGAAAAAACTGCAAAAAAAATTACTTTATGACTTTTTGCACTGTCCAGATCTCAGAATCCACACATCCAACCAGAACAAAACTTGTCACATCAAGAGATCTACCCTATGGGACAGCACAGACCAAATGTTGTGCAAATCCATTGATCAGTTCCAAAGTTATTAAAGTGCACAAGCTGAGGTTTAACATTAAACCGGCTACTCAACCCTAACTATAGGGGCATGACGCCTATATATATATATATATATATATATATATATATATATATATATATATATATATATATATATATATATATATATATATATATGTACATTGCAGAAAAGCTCTGTTAATGCATCAGTTAGGGTTGCCATGACAAAAGTAAGAAAATATAACATTGGGTTTCCAACACTAACATCCACCACCCTGCAAACACCAAGAGGCATTGGGGGTCTGCCTTGGGGTTGTCATCCCTAACGCTCACCCTATTTCATTAGAAAATAAGCTGACATGGCTATAGAATAGCAGAATGGGGTGAGCATTAGGCTGACAGCCCCAAAGCAGACCCCTGACACCCCTTGGTTTGTGCAGGGTGGGGGTTGGGTGTTAGGTTGGAAACCCTAATGGCACATTTCCTTACTTTTGTCATGGCAACCCTAACTGAATCATTAATAAAGTTTCTTGAAATTTATTTCCTTACTTTTTGAAATAGTATATTCATATCATAATTTGCTTGTAGGGGGCCCTGCACTCCCATTCCTCCTTAAATATGTATATGTAAATAGCTGGGGAAAAAAGTGACCAAATTGTCAGTGTAGCCATGTTATTACCCAATATGATGTACCCAGTACAGAAAATATTCAAATCCCTGCCAAAACTTAATTCCGCACAAGTGCAATGCCATTCCATGCCACAGGTGTGAAAATACATATCAGTGAGGATTTGAAAAATGACAGCTGTGATATACATTTGGTGGTATAATAACAAGTCTATGTTGAATATCTGGGGTCAAAACATTTAAAATGTCTGAACTTATGAGCATCCATAGCGAAAATGCAACAAATGGTCATAACTTTGCCATTTTGACATAGTTTGACCCCACATTTTCAACATAGCCTTCTTATGACTCCACCTTATGAACAATGTGACTGTTATTACACAATAGGATGACAAAAATGGAATAGCTCTCATGAAAAAGGATGGGTACTTAGTTTTTTTTTATCCTTTTTGCAAGATCAAATCTTTTTTCGTCATGATGAAAAAGGATGGTGAAAAAGGAATTGATCTTGCGAAAAAGGATTAAAAAAATGACTAATTCCCCAATCCTTATTAGCGAGTCACAAAAAATGATTTAAAAACATTTTAAAAATACACTACAAGATCATAGTTCCACTAGATAAGTGCAGAATCCACCTAAGGGAGTCCCCATGAGCAAGATACATGTGTTGGTTCAATTTTGTGGGTGTTCAATGTGTTCTTCTGTGGGAAAAGAGAAAAAAAGATGGCGGGTCACAAAAATAAATTTTCTCTCACAAAAAATGATTGGTCCCTCATGAAAAAGAATCCTTTTTCATCAGACCAAATTCTTTTTTCATTCCAGGAAGCTATGCAAAAGACTGAACTGAGCATGCTCAGAATCTGAAATTTTAAATTTGAATAACTTTGAAATGGATTTATATTTTTCATCAGACCAATGCAGACTTGCAGTTTTGTGCAAGCTTTTTCTACCTGAAAATTTCAGTCCAAAATTCTAAACCATTTGGCCACAGCGTAATGTCATAAAAAAGGCAAGAAAAAGGTACATTTTAACATTTTTTCACTTTGCCCAGCTCTAAAACTGTCAATCCAACCAAAACAAAACTCGGTATGTCAAGAGATCTACCCTAGGAAAACAAGCATGCAAACGTTTGTGCAAATATCTTGAACAGTTGCAAAGTTATTAAAGCGCAAAATTTAAGGTTTAACATTAAAGTGCCTGCTCAACCCTAACTATAGTGGCACTCCTGCGCCACTATTATATATATGTACAGTATGTATATTTATATTTTATATATTATATTATCTATGCAGAGGATGCAGTTATCTTAGCCTTCCATCATGATCCAACAACAGCAAGAAAACCTCCAGCAGTGCTTCATATCAGTCGAAAACTGGTTCTTAAAGCACAAACTGGTCCTAAACCAGAAAAAAACAAAGACCATGATTTTCAGCAGCTCCCCACAACAAAAATAAACAGCATCACCTCTCCATAAATTCCAAGCAAGGAGTCACTGTTGAACAAGTCCATACCTTCAAATACCTTGGCATCACCCTTGACTCCAAACTCCACTGTGCTACCCATATTAATAATGTGGCGAAAGTGGCAAACACCAGGCTGGGTCTACTGGTCCATCATAGGAAACATCTAACCCCTGAAGCCTTGTCCATCACCATCCAGAGCTCCATTGTTAGTGTTATTGACTATAGACTCCTTGTTTATGGTGCTGCCACTGCCTCCTCTCTCAAACGTGTTTCTACCTCTCTCAATAAAGCCTGTTGACTCATCACCAGATCCCACCATCTCGCCCATACTTGTGACCACTACTGTCTAACCAGATGGCTGCAACTCAACAACTGAATAAAGTATCAAACCTGCATCACAGCAAAGAAAATAATAATGGACAATGCTCCTCCTGGAGTCTGCTTCCTCCTCAAACCCAGAATCAACAACTGCAACACCAGGAGCTCGAAACCTCAATTTCTGCAAATCCCTCACTGTCACACAACTCAAGGCCAAAGGTCCTTTGCATACAGGGCACCCAGATGGCTGAATAGTCTCAGTAGTGACATCTCTGCCTCACCAACACTGGGTGCTTTCAAGGCTAAGCTCTGCCTTTCTTGTTGCCTCAAGCTCCTGTGACTGCCCTGCTTAAGCAATACTCCCTCCCCATCTGCCCATAGTTTTGGCTGTCTTTTGTTGCCCCCCCACCAAGCACTTCATCATTCCAGTGCCCATCTAATGCACGTATCCCTGTTCTGTCCTTGACATAGCCCCATAGACTGCCTTACCCTGTCTCACCCCCTCCTGCCCTCTCCTCCCCACACCCCTATTTCTTTGTTTTATACAATTCCTACTGTTTCATGTAGTGTCCTTTTTATAACATGTTATGACTGTCAGTGTTATTGATTGTTTTATACTATAATTTTGAAGCCTGTATGAACCTTGAATGCCTGTACTTACTGATGTGGAACCTTTGTAAAAGAGCCTCGGCTCAAAGGTACTTTGTAATTCTAGACCCAAATAAATAAATAAAATATTCTTGGCAAAAATCTTCATTAATGCATCAGTTAGGGTCCCACAATCAAATGTTTGGAAATGTAATGTTAGGGTTTCCAACCCTAACACCCTGCCCCACCGACACCATCTACGCACCAACTTGCGACAGGGGATGTGCCTTGGAGTTGTTAGCCCTAATGCTCATCCCATTCCCCTATACTATAACATCTTAGCTTCCTTACACATAGAATGGGGTGAGCATTAGGGCTGACAACCCCAAGGCACACCCGTCACCTGTTGGTGCATAGAGGGTGGGGTGGGGTGTTAGAGTTAGAAACCCTAACACCACACTTCCAAACTTTTGATGGTGGAACACTAACTGATGCATTAATAATATTTTTTGCCAAGAATTTCCTTACCTTTTGAGAAAATATAATCAAAACCTAAATTGCTTGTGGGAGTGCAAGAAAATAATTCTTGACAAATTATAATTACTTCCTTACTTCCATGTGGGAGTGCAGGACTCTCTGGGCCCTATGCTCCCACCACTCCATAATGCTATACGTATTTCCATGTGAGAGTGCAGGGCCCTCTGGGTCCAGCACTCCCATCAGTCTGTAATGGTATCCCTATTTGTATGTGGGAGTGCACGGCCCTCTGTGCCCTGAGCTCCCATACATGCATAATTTTTCAGACAGTGTAGTGCTGTCCTTCTTCTCTCCCATCCCATAGTGTGCAGCACCAAAGAAACACCCCACATTGCAACACTTTCAACATAGCCTTCTTAAGACCACACCTCATGAACAATATGACTGTCATTACACAAATCCCACTTGAAAGGTGATTTCACCAGCCATCCACAAAGTCACCTTTCCAGTGGAATTTCTGTAATGACAGTCACATTGTTCATGAGATGGGGTCCCCAAAAGGCCATGCTTAAAATTTGGGGTCAAAATCTCAAAAAAATTAAAAGTTATGCATAAAAGTTGAAACCCCATTGAAATACGTTGAAGCACATTTACCTTAATTTCTCATATTGCAGTCACTGGTTCCAGCAGTAAGACATGTCTTTGATTTGGAGAGCGGATCTCAAACCTGGGACATCTTCAGGTGAGTGAGGGTGTATGGGGGGGTGTCAAGGGGTGTGTGTGAGGAGGTAGGTGCGCAGTGGGAGGTCGGATGGGGGGTGCAGGTGTGATCGGCAATGGACAGGGTTTTCTTTACAGATAAAAAAATAAATACAAAATACATCAAGGGATGGTTTTCTTATTTATAGCACAAAGGAACATGGGAGGGTAGGGGGGTGCCACTAGTCACCAACAGAAACTATAGAAAGTGGTGCCCAGAGGGATCAGGGAGGGTGGCCACTAAACCACCAGGAAGTGAGTAAACATATGTGCTCGGGGATCGGTCATCAGGGATCAGGAAGGGAGGGCCACTAGACCACCAGGTATTAAAAACATTTAAAACTTAAACAAATACTGGAATTAGGGGATAAGGAATTGAATTCTGGGGTCAGCGTGCCCCCAAAATGCCCTGAAGTAGGAAATGCTTATGTAGAATAATAAATACTGTATAAGCGTATAAATAATGAACCAAACGCACTACCAGGGCATCACATCTTCTCATGCCTCTGCCACCTTCCCCTTAGAGATTTTAAAACATAAAAAAATGCTTGAATTAGGTAAACACCAACAGGTGTTTACCTAATTGGGGCCCGAAGAATTAGAATCTGGGATCCTTTTTTCCCACCAAAATACCCAGAAATGTTAATTTTGTCCATGGATGTATTTGTGCCACAAATTGTGACAGCTGTTTAGTGAGACACCCTTTCTTGTTCCATAAAACAATGGGATTTTGCCACAGACTCCCTTTGTTTCACAAAACAACTGCCACAAATTGTAGCACAAATACATCAGCAGACAAAACTGACATATTTGTGGGCATTTTTGAGGCAAACTGGCCCCAGAATCTGATTCCTTTGGCCCCAATTAGGTAAACACAACTGTCCATGTTTACCAACTGAAAGTATTTTTTGAAATATTTAAATATATTTGCCTCGCTAAGTGAAAACAAGATGGTGGAATCTTGACACTACCTTCCGCATTTGTGACAGTAAATACTGCATTTACAACAACAAAACAATTGTTTCATATGGCACATCTAATTTTTCCCTTAGGAAATAATGGGAAATTAAAACATCAATAACTTTTGAATGGATTAATATTTTTTTCACCAAACTTTTAAAAGACACATCTGCAGCCATGCCTAACATACCCTAGAAATCTCAGACCAAGCCACCAAGCTGTTTCTGAGAAATGGCATGACAAAGAATTTACACAAAAATGGTAATTGTCATGGTTTTTGACATTCCGTATCTCCACACTCGCAAATTCGACTGGAACAAAACTTCTATGTCCAGAAACCTCTGGTCCCAGATGGCACATGCAAAATGTCATGTGAATTGGACAAATGGTTGCAAAGTTATTAAAGTGCAAAATTTGGGGTTTAACACAGAAGTGACAATTGAACCCTAACAATAGGGGTGCTACCACAACCCTTAAACTGACAAAAGTAGAGAAATGTGGCATGAGAGTTTCCAACCCTAACACCTCATTCCCCACCCTGAAAAGGCACCCAGGCAAGGGGGCTGTCTTGGTGCCATCAACCTTAATTCTTACCCCATTTCATTAGAAAAGCAGGTGACATGGGTACAGCATAGGAGAATGGGGTGAGCATTAAGGTTGATGGCCCCAAGACAGCCCCCTTCCACCTATGGGTCTGTGGTGTTAGGGTTGGAAACTCTAATGCCACATTTCCCTACTTTTGTTGGTATAACCCTAACTTGATGTATTAATAAATTTTTTATGTTTGCTTGCACGCATGTGCAAGAAACATAGTGCCATCATCCGAGTTTTCGGAGATGTGTCACCCCCTCTTCCAATTCAGTCAGTGTGTTGGCAGGCGCGGCCCCAGTCCTCCAATGCATGCTGGAGCTGTCTATAACAGCTCCAAAATGCAGTGGCATACAGTTGAAAGGGGGAGCTACGCTTCAGTGAGCAGCAGTAAGATATCGCCTGCTCATGCGCAGCTCCCCCCTACACACACACAAACAAACACATGCACTCATACTGCGTGCTGCCCCCCCATGCACACACTGTGTAGCCGACAGGGGTGCCTAATCCCCCCTTCAGCTGTGCTGCTCTCCCCCAAAGTCTTCAGCATGCCACGCTGGGTGCCCACCCCAGCATGGCAACTCATGGTATAGCTGACGGGGGTGCCCAATCCCCTGTCTGCTCCACTGTCCTCCCCCCCAGAGTACAGGGTGCCATGCTGGGAGCCCACCCCAGCATGGCAATGGATGCTATGGCCAATGGGGGTGCCCAATCCCCCATCGGCTCCACTGTCCTCTCCCTCCAGAGTACAGGGTGCCACGCTGGGAGCCCATCCCAGCATGGTAATGGATACTATGGCCGACAGGGGTGCCCAATCCCCCGTCGGCTCCATGCCCCCCCAATCAGCCATCCTTGTGCCATGCTGGGAGCCCACCCCAGCATGGCAAACATCCCGCGTTGTCATTTTGGTAAAAAAAACAAGCTGTAAAGAAAAAATGGTCCCACGCATTCTCCCTGCCCCCCCCACAACCCGCACCCACCCACTGCACACCCTGCCTCCCCACACCCCTCACCCCATACTTACCTCCGAGTCTGGCACGACGATCTTCAGTGGACTGGGAACACGTCTGCACTCTTCAAAGACGACCACGAACTGAGGAAATGGCGGTAAGCTGTAAAATGGAATAGATAGGGTTTTTTCAACTTTGTTGCATATCTCAGGCATTTTTTTGAATTTTTGCACCAAATTTTCAACATGGGGTTTTTGGGACCCCTTCTCATGAATGCTGTCACTGTCATGGTGTTATTTGGGCCTGAAGGGTGATTTCACAGTCACTGCGCGAAATCACCTTTCAGGACCAATTAATGAAACGACACTGACAGTGTTCATAAGGTGGGCTCTCAAGAAGCCTATTTTGAAAATTTGGTGTAAAAATTCCAAAAAATGACTGTTTTACGAGCGTGCGTTGCGCAGTTCCTACGCAGGCTCGTAAGTTCGTGAATTTTCAATATTTTCACTCCAGATTTTCAACATTGCTAGTTTAACACACCTCATTATGAGTAGTACAGCTGTCATTTTTCACATCTCACCCAAAACGTGCTTCCGCCCATGTAGTGCACAATGGCGCAGTCGGTGTGCGAAATCAATGTATGGGATAAATTAAGAAAATCACAGTGACACTGTTCATGAGCAGAGGTCTTAAAATGGCTATGTTGAAAATTTGGTGAAAAAATTCCAAAAAATGACTGTTTTACGAGCGTGCATTGTACAGTTCCTACGCACGTTCGTAAGTTCACAAATTTTCAATATTTTCACTCCAGATTTTCAACATTGCCATTTTACTATACCTCCTTATGATCAGTACAGCTGTCATTTTTCACATCTTGCCCAAAATGTGTTTCCACCCATGTAGCGCACAATGGCGCAGTCGATGTGCTAAATCAATGTATGGGACATATTAAAATCACAGTGACACCATTCACGAGCAGAGGTCTTAAAATGGCTATGTTGAAAATTTGGTGAAAAAATTCCTAAAAATGACTGTTTTACGAGTGTGCATTACGCAGTTCCTATGCATGCTTGTAAGTTTGCGAATTTAATATTTTCACTCCAGATTTTCAACATTGCCATTTTATTACACTTCCTTATGAACAGTACAGCTGCCATTTTTCATATGTCGCCCAAAATGTGTTTTCGCACATGTAGCGCACAATGGTGCTGTTGGTGTGCGAAAGCAATGTTTGGGACAGATTACGAAAATCACAGTTACGCTGTTCATGAGCAGAGGTCTTAAAATGGCTATGTTGAAAATTTGGTGACAAAAGTCCATAAAATGACTGTGTTACGAGTGAGCATTGCGCAGTTTCCACGCACCCTCATAAGTTCATGACTTTGTAATATTTTCAGTCCAGATTTTCACCAGTGGCATTTTTCCACACTTCCTTATGAACAGTACAGCTGTCATTTTTCACAACATGGCTGAAGTGTGTTTTCACACTTTCAGAGCAGAGATGCTTGGTCGCTGTGGGAAATCATTGTTCGGGACAGATAAAGAAAATCACAGTGACACTGTTCATGATCGGAGGCACCAAAATGCCTGAGTTGACAATCTGCTGTAAAAAATCCCCAACCTAATTATATTACGGGTGTGCGTTGCACAGTTTCTATGTACGCTCGTGACTTCACCAGTTTTTTTTATATTTTTACTGCAGATTTGCAACATTGCCATTTTTTACACCTCCCCATGAACAGTACAGCTGTCATTTTTTACATCCTGTTCAGAATGTTTTTGCACCTGTGGTGCTAAATGCCGTAGTAGCTGTGCATAAGCAGCTTTTGGCTAACAAACTGATATTGCCACTGTTCATGAGGTGGTTGTCACAAAAAAACCATGTTGAAAATTTGGAGTGAAAATACCAACGAATACCTGAGGTATTAGGGTTTTCAACCATAACGCCCAACCCTGTAGAGAATGACAGGCATCAGGGGTGTGACTTGGGATTCTTGCCTGTAATGCTCATACCATTCCACACCCTGCAGCCAGTGAGCGGCATCGAGGTATGCCTTGGACTCTTCAGCCCCAAAGTTCACCCCATTCTCCTATATCGCACCCATCTCACCGTATTTCCTAATGGAATGGGGTGCGATAAGGGCCAAAGACCCCAAGGCACACCGTGACACTTGTCAGTGTCTGCAGGGTGGGGTGTGAAATGGCGGCCATTATGCCTGACGACCCAAAGGCACACCCCAATGCCTGTCACTCTCTGCAGGGTGGTGGTGGGGTTGACTTCAGTTCAATACTTCACTGCCATTCCTATTACACAGCTCTGTAACTTCTACACTACCTCTGCCAATGCCAGCAAGCAAACATTCGGCATTGACAAATGCTTGTTTGCAATTTATTTCCTTACTTTTTGAGACAATATAATTGTATCCTTATTTGCCTGTGGAAACACAGAACCCTCCAGGCCCTGCACTCCCATCCCCCCATAGATGTGTATATATGTCTAGCTGTGGAAGCACAGGGTCTTCCAACCCTGTGCTTCCAGTTATAGGACAACAGTCACCAAATTGTTACCATAGCCAAGTTATTACCCCGCTTCATGTACCTACTGCACAACATTTTTCAATCCATGCTAAACGTGACTCTGAGCAAGCGCATTGCCATTCTGTACCACAGGTGCAAAAATACATTTTGGCCAGGATTTGAAAAATGACAGCTGGGACATACATGAGGTGGTGTAATAAGAAGGTTATGTTGAAAAGTTGGGATCAAAATATGAAAAATTCCCAAAGTTATGAGCATGCATAGTGAAATTGCAAAAAATAGTCATAACTGTGCCATTTTTAATAATTTTGACCCCAAATTTTCAACATAGCCTTCTTATGACTTCACCACATGTACCTGGTACAGAAAATGTTCTAATCCCTGACAAAAACAGAGAATAATAGATAGGCAACTGTGTGTTATGGATTTTTTTTACACACCCGAAGTGTGTGATGACCCATAAACCTCGAGAGCGAAGCTCGAGAGGTTTTTGAGGTCATCACACACTGAGGGTGTGTTAAAAAAATCCATATGCATGCAGTTGCTTATTTTTTAATTTTTATAATTACTGGTGCAGAGTTTGCTCTGTGTCTCAGTATATCTGCCATTTACAAACACACACACACACACTCCTGACAGACACTGTCTCTCACACTCACACAGACACTGTCTCTCTCACACACACACACACACTCACTCTTTCCCTTTCCATGCTCTGCTTTGACTTACTTTATTTTTTTTCTTTTAGGTGTCATCCACGACTTGTGCTATGTAGGGTCTGTCGTGGATTTCAGTCGGAGTCAGCGCGTCTACCAGTTTGGGGGCACGGCAGGATCAACCAGATATTCATTTTCTGTTTGAAAGGCAGGATCAACCAGATAAAGATAAACAAATGTATAGAGAAGTGGATGGAGAATTCAACAAAAGCGGCTCCTCGGTGAACGGAAAACCGAGCCGCCATTTTTTGAAATACTGCTGAGCCCGCCCACAAGCAGAGTGCGAGCCAATGAAGTGGCTCAGTATGCTAGAGTGACAGACAATGGACGCTAGCGGTGGAAAAAAAGTGTAGTGAACGCTGTAATAACTTGATTTTGGGTTGTTACGGCATTTTTACTGTGCCTGAAATCCGGTTATTAAAGGGAGTCACCAGTAATTATAACATCATTCTGCGCAACTGCAATGCCATTCTGCAGCAAAACATTTTGGCCAGGATTTGAAAAATGACAGCTATGACATACAGTACATGAGGTAGGGTAATAACATACTAACATACTAAAAGCCAGCAGAATAGGCCTAGTGGTCTTTCATGTCTGCTCAGTAGCCAGCCCCTATTGGGCGCTAGCTCCTCCACCCCCCCAGCCCCTGAGAGGGTCAAGTTCAGCTTCAGTATACCCATGCACCTGTCCCACCCCCTCTTAAAGCCTTCCACTGTGCTCTCCTCCACTAGACTCCCATGCAGTGCATTCCATGGCCCCACCACCCTCTCAGTGAAGTAATGCCTTCTATGTTCTCCCCTGTAGTTTCCCCGCTCCAACTTCCACTCATGCCCCCTGGTTGTGCCCCCTTTCTTTAGCCTGAACATTTCATTGGCTCTGCCCCTGTTAATCCCTTTCACATATTTGAAGACCTCAATCATGTCCCCCCGGCTCTCCTCTTTTCCAGTGAGTACAGCCCAAGGACTTCCAGCCTTTCCTCATAGATCCTTTCACTCATTCCCCAGATCATCCTGGTTGCCCTCCTCTGAACCCTCTCCAGCAATGCTATGTCATTTCTAAGGTGCGGTCTCCAGAACTGCACGCAGTACTCAAGATGCAGCCTGACCAAGGCATTATACAGAGGGAGGATCACCTCCCTTCTCCTGGACATAATTCCCCAGGCTATGCAGCCCAGAATCTTGTTTGCCTTTGCTGCAGATCTTCTGCGGTTTTCAGTGTTATTCATTTTGGTGTCTACCACCACCCCTAGGCCCCCTCACTCATTGTGGCTTGCAATGAGACCACTCCCAACGTGTACACATGACCTGAGTTTCTGACCCCCAGATGCAGCACCCTACACTTCCCAGGATTAAACCTCAGTCCCCACCTTCTTGACCAACCCTGCAGGGTATCCAGATCCCTCTGGATTGTCTCCCTCGCTTCCTCCCCATCTGCCAGTGCTCACAGTTTTGAGTCATCTGCAAAGAGGGTCATCCTACTCCTAACCCCCCCTCCATATATCAGAGACATAGGCATTGAACAGGAGTAGCCCCAGTACTGAACCTTGGGGAACCCCACTGAAGACCTTCCTAGGGGAGGAGACTATCCCACCAACCACTATCCTCCGTGTTCTTTCCGTTAGCCAATTTTCTACCCATCTCAGCAACTGTCCTCTGACCCCCATCCCCCCCAACTTTGTCAACAACCCGATATGGGGTACAGAGTCAAATGCCTTACTGAAATCCAGATATAGGACATCGACCAGTCTTTGTTGGTCCAGGTTCCCCGTCACCCAGTCATAAAAATCTATGAGGTTGGTCTGGCACGATCTCCCTGGGACAAAACCGTACTGCTTGTCATCCATGTACCCCAACCTTTTCAGTTGCCTCCTGAGCTTCTCCTTGATGAAGCCCTCCATTAGTTTGCCTACCACCAACATAAGGCTGACAGGCCTGTAATTTCCCATCTCCTCCCTAGACCCCCTTTGTGGATAGGCACCACATGAGCCAACCTCCAGTTTTGAGGCACCCATCCTGTCTGCAGAGAGGCACTGGAAAGTGTAGCTAGTGGAGCTGCTAGTTCGTCCACCAGTTCCTTCAGAACTCTCGGATGCAGCCCATCCAGTCCTGGTGCCTTATCAGTTTTCAGCATCCAAAGGGCCTCCCTCACACTCTCCTCTGTGATTTCTCCCTTCCTAACCCCCCTCAACAAAGCACCCATCCCCTTCTAGGCCAGCCCCGCCCCCCGGTGCCTCAGCCTCTTCTGATCCTCTCATCTCCATCTGACGTCTCCGCTCAGGTGTCTCCCCCTTCCTTCCTTCTGACTGAATGGATCCTCTGTCTCCTTCCATAAGTGCCGAGGCAAAGTACTCATTTAGTACCTCTGCCTGCTCCCCCACCTCCTGAGCCCATCCCTCCCCAGTCCTAATCCTGGAGATCTGTGCTTTCCCTTTTCTCTTCTCCCCTATTTATCTATAAAATCCCTTTCCACCCCCTCCGGATATCCCTAGCCAGATTTTGCTCCATCCTCGCCTTGGCTCCCCTCACCACTCTGGTGACTCTCTTTGTTGTCATCTCATAGTCTCCTCTCTCCCTTGATCCCTGGAGCACTTAAAACATGCATAGGCAGCCTTTTTACGCCTCACCACCTCTTGCACCTCCCTGGTCCACCAGCACGGCTTGTTAGCTCTACCATTTTTACGCCTTACCCTTGTACATCAGCTAGTAGCCTCCTGCACCCCTTTTTTAAATGTCTCCCACAAGCTACCAACATCCATGTCTGACCTAATCTTGTTCAAGCTCCCCTTAGAATCCTGCCCATGCCCACAAAGTCTGCCCCCCCGAAGTCCACTAGTGCTGTATTTGAGCAGTTGTCCTCCCCCCCCAGACACAGCAGAAACCAGACCGTGGCATGGTCTCCACCTGCCAGTGGGCTACACACCTTCAGACCCCTTATCTGGTCACTGTCTGCAAGGACAACATCCAGTGCCCTCCCCCCAAGTAGGTTCCCCCACCTGTTGGACCAGGAAGACATCCTGAAACTCATCCATCGGTCTCTGCTTCCTGGCCACCACTGATGTCATAGTGTCCCAGTCTGCCCCCGGCATATTTAGGTCCCCATGACCACCATCCAACCCTTTCCATGGTCACAGTGCCGCTTGATGTTCTCAGATAATTTTTCCTCCAGGACCTCATCCATTGCGGGAGGTGTGTACACCCCCTATTTTCAATCTTTTACCTCCCCTCGATTGCAGGGTTACCCAAATCACTTCCACTTCCCCATCAGCCTCCTCCACTCCACTAACCACTATGCCATTCTTGACTATCAGCGCTACACCCCCTCCTCTACCCTCTTCTCTATCCCTCCTGAATATCACGTAGCCCTCCAAGTTTAGGTCACAATCATTCTTCTGGGTGGCCCATGTTTCCGTAATCGCCACCACATCCGCTGATCCCTCCACCAGCATCGCCTGGAGCTTGAGCATTTTGTTGCCCAAGCTTCTGGCATTAATCAGGACCGTCCTCCACCCCATCCCCCCTTCCCTACCCAATTGTCTCAGCCCTCCGCATCCCCGGTTGCCCTTTCCTGCACAGCTCTTGCTTTGTTTACATCACAGTCCCCTGCCCTCATTTTTCGCCCTAGACCTGGGACCTCGGTCAGTCCTCCTGATTCCATTTCTTCACTTATCCCTCCCCCCTTTACAAGTTTAAATCCCACTTCTCATTTATGAATCCAGCGAGTTGTAGTTTTAAGATCTCCTTCCCCTCTAGGTTAAGATATATCCTATCCCTAGCATATAACCCCTTGTCTTCCCATGTGTCCCCCCAGTCCCCCACCAGCCCATACCCTTCTGCCCTGCACCAGTCCCTGAGCCACTGGTTCACTTCTCTGAGTTTGTGCTTGGTCTCCCCAGATGCCCTAGGTACTGGTAGAATTTCTGAGAAGGAGATTTAGCTTCTATAGAGTGGCAGACTCTGGCCAGTTCCCGAAACCTCACCTGGATTTCCAGATTGCTGTTCCCCTCCAAATCATTTGTGCCCAGATGTACTAGTAAATCTGGGGATCCCCGCATTCCAGTGCTAATGAGTATAGCTGGAATTTGGCCTTGTGAACAGATAGGTCCGGGATACATTTAACCCTGACCAGGCTGCTTTTTCCCTTCCCTACCCTCTCCCACTGGATGCCCCTGGTCATGGAGTCTCCCAGCAGGATCACCTTTACCCCCCCAATGTACTGGCCCTTTTGATCCCTTCCAGGCTCATCCTTCTTTCATTGACCCCCAGCTTACTCCTCCCACCCCCTTCAGTCCAGGGATCACTAGTCTGTGCATGTCCTACCATGCTCTTTCTTCTGATTGCGGTACCCAGTTTACGCCTCACCCCCCCAACTTCCTGGGAGGCACTGATGGCCCCCCCAATCTCCCCCAGGCTCCCTTTTTGGGCCAGAATCCACAGGTCCCCCACCCAGACACCCTTCTACTGCTTCCTCCTGCCTCCAATCCCCTCTGGTCAAGTCTCCCCATCCCGTCTGCCATATTTCTCCCTACCCTCCCTTCTTCCTCCCCTCCCTACCTCATCAGATTTCTCCCACCCCGATTCTGACCTTTCTAGAGTGACCTCTACTACCCCCTCTCCTTGGCTGTCTTTCCTAGCCTGAGTGCCTGCTCGACCCCAGTACTCCCCCTCCCCCTTGGCCTCATCACCTCCCCTACACCCATCCTCCCAGGCTTGCTAGTCACACCCTCGCTGCCTGCCTGCCCCCCTCTTGTTCTGCAACCTCTCCTGCCCTCACTCCCTGGATAGCTGGCCAAACCCTCTCTGTCCACCTGCTCCCCCCTCCTGTCAGCCTCTTCTACCTCCTCTCCTGGGTACAGCATGGTGTATCTATTACTAAGTGTGATGCTTGCCCCTGACTCATTTTCTCCTACCCCCTCCCTCCTTTTCTCCCACTGATCAGTCCCCCTCCTGTGAAGTGTTTTCCATCTGTTGCTTGTATTATGCCCTACCCATCTGGAGTTTCCATAGGGCCCATGTCTACCTGTTCCCTGGGGTATACCGTAGTGGCCTCGCCTCCTGCCATGGGACCTTTCCACTCCTTTCCTCCCCATTCCTTCCCCCTCATGCCTTCCAGCTCTCTTCAGATCCCCTCGACCTCCTCCCTAAGTCCTGTCAGCTGAAAACACACTGGAAACCCTCCGAACCTCCATGCCCAGTTTAAGATTATTGCTGCCCCGCATCCCGTACACCCAGTCACCCTAACGAAGATGCCTGCTCTGGCCAACCCCAAATCCACCCTTATTTTGGTGTGAGCAGTACCAACTGCTTGCAGAACCAATTTAGGCAGTAGCACACAAGGACACTAGGACATTAGCTGTTTGTCCCCTTCCCCAGTAGAACTCAGATTTCAACACCTCTCCCTCCCTTCCCTACAATAGCTAGTTTTCCAGCCCCAGTCCTCAAGCAGAATTTTTGCCCACCCCACAAAGATCAGTAGCAATAAACAATTCAGCATACACAGATATACAGTCTGCTATAATGTGCACCCCTCTGATAGTAATAGACAGTGTTGGCTTTGCAACCCAGCATACAGGACCCTTGTCCCCCAATCAGCTGTAACCAGTACACCAAGCGTAGTATTAATCAGTTTACAGTTATCATGTCCCGCAGCTGTATATAGCAGGTAGTCAATGGTGCCCAAGCAGGGACAGCATACAGTCCCCCTTTCCTTCAATCAGCAACAGTCCAAATCACTCTCTCTCAGCTTGTCCTTTGCAATTAGTCAGTGGTGCCCACACAGGGACAGTGTACAGCTCCTTTTTTCCCCCAATCAGCAGCAGTTCAGGACACCAATCAGCAGCAGTCCCAGACACCCACTCACAACTTGCCCCTTTGCAAGGCTCCACCCCCCCACTGACCATTTAATAGAGGTCAGGGCCAGGGTGGATTTTGTGGGATGAACACCACCAGCAGCTCTTCCTAGTTGCAACTGGGTTAATGGCCTTTATAGCCCAGTCGCACAGTCCGGGTCACCCATGAAAAAGGGAACTTCGGGGCTCAGTGGGCTTACCTGGTAATCAAAATTTAATAAATAATAAATAAATAAATAAATGGTCTTTATAGCCCAGTCACACAGTCAAAGTTCATGCCCTTAGCACTGATTGGCCTCACCACTCCTTGTTCCTGAGCGGCGGCGGCCCTCTGATCTGTCCCCTCTTCCGATGTGGCTCCAGTCAGCTCTCGGTCCACAGGCCCCTTCTCTGACCACCGATGTGGTTGCGTCTCTTCCCACCACTGATGTGACCCCAGAATTGCCTGCCTGTCTCCCCACAGCACCAAAAAACACACCAGCAGCTCTTCCATATGTTATGTTGAACATATGGGGTGAAAATATTGAAAATGTCCAAAGTTATGAGCATCCATAGTAAAATTGCAACAAATATACATAATGCAGCCATTTTTTGAAATGCTGACCCCTAATTTTCAACATACTATAGCCTTCTTATGACCCTACCTCATGAATAACATAACTGTCATTACACATATCCCACTGGAAAGGTGATTTTGCCAGCCCATCTCGAAATCACCTTTCTGATGGGAGTTGCATAATGACAGTCATATTGTTTACAAGGTGTGTCCTCAAAAAGCCATGTTGAAAATGTGGGGTCAAGATCTCAAAAAACGGCTGAGTTATGCATAAAAGTTTGAAACCCCCATTGAAAAACATTAAACCGCATTTACCTTAGTTTCTCATATTGCAGTCTCTGGTTCCAGCAGTAAGATGTGTCTTCAATTGGGAGAGTGGATCTCAAACTGGGACCTCTTCAGATGAGTGATGGTGTGTGGGGGTATCAAGGGGAGTGTGAGGGGGTGGGTGCACAGTGGAAGGTCAGGTGCAGGGTGTGGGTGTGATCGGCGATGAACTTTTTTTTTAAAGCTCAAAAAAAATGGAAGAAGACTTCAAGGGACGGTTTCCTTATTTTCAGGTAATGTCAACAATTGGAGGGTGGGGGGTACCACTAGCCACCAGGGAAAGTAATACAAAAAAGAGGGGGCAACGATCGGAGTGTGGGGGGTGCCACTAAATACCAGGGCAACTATTCAAAAAGTGGGGGCAGCGATTGGAGGGTGTGGGTGCTGCTAGACACCAGGGAATTGATAAAAAAGTGGGGGGGCAGCGATCGGAAGGTGGGTGTGCCACTAGACACGAGGGAAATTATACTAAAAAGTGGGGACAGGAATTCCTTTTTCACAAGCCAAATCCTTTTTGCCAGCTAGAGAAAAAGGATTCAGCTGACGAAAAAGGATTTGCCTTGCGAAAAAGGAAGTAAGCGAGTGCAAATAAGGATTTAAATAGTAAATAAAAACTTCCAAGATAGGTCTTACACCAAATAACTTCATAATCCACCAAAGTGAGTCCCGATGACCAAGTTACATGAGTTGATATATCTGTATAAGTTCATTTGTGTGGATTTTCATTTTTTTCTTTATATAAAATGGAAAACAAGATGATGTCTCGTTAAAAAGGAATTTTTTCTCACAAAAAAGGATTTTATCCTCGTGAAAAAGAAAACACTCTCATGAGACAAAATCTTTTTTTGAGAGATCAAGTCCTTTGTCGAACTTTTTACATTTTATCCTGAAAAATTAACTTCCCACAGGATATAATGGGATTTAAAAACTTAATAACTTTGCAACAGTTTAATATTTTCACACCAAACTAACGGTGCCAGTTCTGTTACCCAAGTTCTTTCTACCATAAAAAAATCAAAACAAAATTCCACACCATCTGGGCGCAAGGCCATGAGGAAAAAAGTGCAAAGAATTGTGACTTTTTACTTATTTTCACTATCCAGATCTCAGAATCCACACATCCGAACAGAATGAAACTTGCCACATCAAGAGCTCTACCATGGCCTGGTGGTGCTGTGGGTTGAGGCACTGGACACCACACCTCATGCCACACCAGTGACCCAGATTCGGTGATGGACTCAGGGAGCCAGGGGTCAGCAGGGGAGGGAGAGGATGGAGCATCTGTAAGACAGCTCTCCTCTCCCTGGGAGGGATTCAGGGGCTGCTCAGTGTCCTGGTGGCCCCCAATGGAGATCGGGGGCATTACAGAAACACCAAGATAGATGTGAGGGATGGAGCATGGCAGATGCCAGCAGGGCAGCCATGCATGAGTGTCATTGCAAGACGTGCTCCATGGGGGCAAAAACAAGCAGAAAATCACCCACCTCTAGGTGAGGCAACAGCAACCACAAGTGGTCCCAGCCACACACTCAGTGTCATCCACTTCCTCCAACTCTCCCCCTGGGAACTCTGGGGCCTCTCTGTTGGGCTGGGGGGAGGTCCCAGGTCCTGATACCAATGCAGTATGCAGAGGAGTGGTTCAGGCGGGTGATGAATCCATGGAACCGAGCGTGGATTGCCTGAGAGAAGCCCTGGTAGGTGGGTGCATAAAGAGAATCAACAACAACAAAAAAGAACTCTACAGGACAGCACATAACAAAGTTTGTACAAATCCATTGATTGGTTGCAAAGTTATTAAAGTGCAAAATTTGATGTTTAACATCAAACAGACTATTCAACCCTTACTACAGGGGCACAACCGTGCCCCTATAATATATTGCAGAAAACTTCGTTAATGCACCAGTTAATGTTAAATCAACAAAACTAATGAAATGTGGTGTTAGGGTTTTCCAATGCTAACACCCCACCCCCACCACACAAGTAACAAAAGGAAAAAAAATATGGCTTTGGCTGTCCTGAGTCTTGGCAAATCAGGCCTGGTGTCTTCCTTGGGGTTATTAACCTTAGCACATCAAAAAACAAGCTCAGATGTGCAGACTAAATGAGAATGGGGTGAGCATTAGCACTGATAGCCCCAAGGAAGACCCCAGGCCTTATTTGCCAAGACTCAGTATAGCCAGAACCGTAATGTTTTTTCCTTTTGTTGCTTGCATGGTGGGGGTTGGGTGTCAGGGTTGCAAAACCCAAACACCACGTTTCCCTAGTTTTGTCAGTTTAACCCTAACTGGTGCATTAACAATGTTTTCTGCAGTGAATTTCCTTATTTTTTGAGATAGTAGAATCATATTATTCAAGTAGGTCACTGTGGGACCTGTGTGAACACATTCATGTGATCAAGAAAGTGCAGGGCCATCTGGGCCTAGCGCATCAATGCCTCTTTTTATCCACATGTTTTTAAACAACAAAGCAATGCGTGTGCTTCCTTGTGATTTTTATTTTGTTCAAATGGACCATTTTCAGTTCTTATTTCTTAGGGGCTTAGTGTTCTAGTAGTCATTAAACAGCTGCTGATGTGTTGTGGAGTACTGTACATTTTTGTTCACTGAAATGTGTTAAGTTCTCCCAAGATTCCTTTTTGTTAACTGCAAAATATTTTTGGGAGGAGGAGTTCAACACAGGGCCAGTGTGATTTTCTCTCATGAATTAGTGTAGGTGTGATGACCTCTACCCCAATAAGCACTCCGATGTTATTTTCAAAACAACAATTTTTTCATGTTTCAAAGTTCATCAATACTCTGTATATTTTAATACTCCAATATAATTCATTTTCAATTCTTTTTTGTTAGCTCCCATATTTCAAACTCAAATGCTTTTATGTTTTCTTTATGTTAACGTTTCAGGACTTAGTATCCCTTCATCAGAACATAAGGGCTGTAAAACAAAGTGAAAAACATTTGCTTTTAAACCATTTAGCTGTGACTTAATATGTATTCATATACAGAAGCATCATGCTGACCAAAAGAAAAACATTGGCTTCATGTGCAGATGGAACATACCTGCTAAGTCAAAAGAAATGGTACCAGTGTCACACTCAATAAACATCAAATATCTTGTTCTGTAAAAAGACCAGTTTTATAAATTACCATTTAGTTTTTAATTCTTAAGTATATACTCTGTAATTATTATTCACTACAGCTTTTTAGTTTTGTTTTTTAAATTACTTGGTTTGAAATGGTGGGGCAGGAGAAGCTAATATATTTTCTTTTATGTGTTTATGGTAGGATGTGCAAAATTCAAGTCCCATTTTATTTTTAACCCGTCTCATACATTCCCAGTTGTTCTGTTTTACTGTGGCTCTGTGTTTGAATTCTTTCGCTTTTCATATGCCATTCAGTGCATAAAAAAGAAGAGTGGGAAAAACATATTTTTGTCCCCAGCTGATTCTGAATTCCAGCCTTTCAGAAACAACTATGCATATGGTAGTTTCAATTGCTTTTAATCTTTGATGCCACTCACCAAATTGTGCTGGTTGTTTTTATTTGTGACCTTCTGGTAACTCCTATATGTAACACTCATGCCATTTAAGTTCATTTAGAAATCAGGCCTCAGCGCCATTATACCAAACGCTACCTGCATTTCCTTGCTGCTTGACTATGCAGCTAAACAAGAGGCCAAGCCGCAGATATCACGCTATGAGATTAGTAAGATTACGTCACCCCAGTGACGTGCTACTGCCACTCAGTTTTTTCAGAAACCACTCCGTGTATTCAAAGGCAGCAGAGTGGCCCCTTCTCTCGTAATAGTATGTTTCCAATTACATTGTGGCAAACCATGCCTGTTCTGTGAACCTATACTGTTAAGCAGATATCCAAATAATTATGTGTGACAAATACATGTTTCTCAGTTTCCTTTCCAAAGAATCATACTTGTAACAGGGGAGAAATGATAGAACAGGGGATGTTAAAGGCAGGCGGGGGGGTTGTTATCTGGGTTTTAAAGGGGAGCTTCATAATACATTATTGTTATATTGTATCTATTAAATTAATGGTGGTGGATCCAAAACAAAAAAGTATTTTGTTTAGCAAAAAAAATTTGTGTAAATGGCATGTAGTACTTCTTCCCGTTTTACTACTGCTAAATGAATTAAAACCTCTTTAAGTTCAAGCATTTTGATGTGAATATGCTCGGGGTCAGTAGAAATTGACTTCCCATGTTGTTCATTTTGGATGCTTAGAATCACCTTTCTCTTTAATTTTGCTGTCTCTCTGTCTTGCTTCAAAAATCTTATTTAAATTGTTTCAAACATAAAGTTAGATTATATGCCTTACAGCCATTAACAACAGAAATAATAAACTTCAAATGTGAATAATAGTCCTCTTATTTTAAACTAAAGCTCCAGTTCAAGTTTCCATTCATTCCATATCTGTTATCAAATGTTTTTAGGATAACGATCCACCATGCTTCCCTTCTCAATAGCAGATTTTCCCAATTTCCTCCTTGTGGTGGTCTTTTAACCTTCTTAATGCCCATAAACTTTAAAGAAGACACTTGATGTTGACTTGAATTAAAGTGTCTTGCCACTGTGGATCTCCCATCACAACATCTAATTTTACTTTTGTGTTCTGAAATCCTTAATTTTAATGGTCTTGTGGTTTGGCCAATTTAGTACTTTGTACATTGACAGATAATACAATAAATTACATGATCTGTATTACATGTGATAAAGTCCCGGATTTCAAATTTTCTGTCTTGGCATGTACTTTGTATGAATTTTGATTTTAAACAGTTGTTACAATGGGTACAGTTGCCACAATTATAGAATCCTTTCAGACCTCTGTTTAACCAGGTTGTAAGTGGCGGTTCAGGTTTCCAATGTTGTGTTTTCACTGTGAAGTTTCTGATGTATATGGTCTTTCAAGCAGTAATCCAAGGTTTTTTTCAGAATGTTCTGAATCCACATTCTGTAGATTGTAAAATACTCCAGTTTCTTAATAATGTTTTCTTGATACCAGGAAAAAAATTCTGAGAATGTCATACTCATGGTAATTTTGTCTGATGATACTTGCTGTGGTTTATTTTGTAGTAACATTTCTCTTGTGTGAGTTTGAGTTTTTTTGTTTTGCCAAGTTCAGAGTCTTTTCACTATTTACCCTTTCTTGAAAGCACACTGTTGACTCCTTAAGATTCTTATCATAACGTTCTTGTGTGCCACTGTTCCTTTTTCAAGCACAGCATCTGTCCTTATGGTATAATCTGTTTTAAGCTCTGTGGATAAAAGCTCTGGGCATGTAGTATGGTATTTTTTTCAGCTGGCTTGTGATATAGGTCTGTGGTTATTTTGTTTCCCTCCAGTACAATGTTCAGATCCAAAAAAAGTGATATTGTTTTTACTGTATTCCATTGTAAATTCCAAATAATTTGTGCAGGAGTTTAAATATTGGTGGAATTCATGTAGTTTATTTTCAGTGTCTTTCCAAATTATTATTAAATCATCAATACATCTCTTATATAAAATAAGCTTTAAATATTGCCCATGTTGTAAATATAGTTCTTTTCAAATTCTCCCATCAGAATATTGGCATATGAAGGTGCCAGTGTGGCACCCATTGCTGTCTCTGCAGTTCCTTCAAATCTGAAATAGCTATTTTCTAATACTATTTCTGTTAGTTGTAGTAGAAATTCTGTATCAGGTTCATTAGTTTGTCTTTGTTCTAAAATATTTTTCAGTGCTTTAAGTCCTTCATCATGAGGAATACTCGTATATAGGTTTTTTACATCACATGTTACTAATATACAGTAGTTTAGATCTGCATTCTGAGTGTTAGATTTTTCCAGAATTTGAATGCAATGTTTTGTGTCTTTTACATAGGATGGAATCATAAGAATGAATTATTTGCTATAAAAGTCAACATACTGGGACAGTGGGTCTGTTATAGAGCCAATACCTGACATGATGGGTCTTCCGGGTGGTTTATTCTGATTTTTATGAATTTTAGGAAGGCAGTAGAACAAGGGTATCCTTGGGTGTCATTGTATTAGTTCTGATTCCAGCCAGCTCTCTATAAGATTTCTGTCTATAGTTTGCTCTATTACTTCTTGTATTTGTTGTTTGAGAGGCTCCAAGGGAATTACTGGAATTCCTAAGTGTGTGTCACTATTAAGTTGTCATAAGCACTCATCTTGGTAATCTTTATTGTCCATTATAACAGTACCTCCACCTTTATTTGACAGTTTTATTATTATGTTTGTGTCATTTTCCAGGTTTAACAGAGTTTGTTTCTCAGCCTTAGTTATATTGTGTTTTCTTTTTGATGTTTCACTTTTTTTAACAATTTCCTCAATTTCTCTGTTGACTTTTTCAATGTAAGTTTATATATTGGCAGGGATGTGCATAACTGGATTAAATGTAGATTTAGTCCCTAAGGTTCATTATAAAGCTGATCTATTTTGGCTTTGTATGGTTTCTGGAGGTAGAATTGCTACATTAGTAATAATAATAATAAAACTGTATTTATTAAGCACCTTTCAAGCACCAAGGTGCTGTACAAGTGAACAATAAAATCAGAAAATACATATATAAAATCAGAGTAAAAACAAAACCTCAGATCGTAAAAGCTTGACTCCACAGATGGGTCTTAAGTTCCCACTTAAAAATCTCCATGGTTGTGCATTCCCGAAGCTGGTGAGGCAGAGAATTCCAGAGGGTCTGGCCATAAACATAAAAGCCCGGGCCCCAGAAGATTTTAAAGTAACCCTCGGAACCTCCAACAACCCCTCATCAGCCAAATGGAGCTGTCATACAGGGCTGTAAGGAATCAGAAGCTCTTTCAAGTAGTCGGGGCCAAGTCCATGCAGGGCTTTAAAGGTCAAAAGACCTACTTTAAAGGTGATCCACCACTGTATTGGCAGCCAGTGCAGATCATGCAAAACAGGGGTAATATGTGTCCTTCTTGATACCCCTGTCAACAATCTAGCAGCAGCGTTCTGCACTAGCTGCAAGTGGTGGATATCAACCCCAGGAAGCCCCAGATACAGGGAGTTGCAGTAGTCAAGGTGAGAGGTCATGAAGGCGTGAACCAATACAGGTAAATCAGCAGATAGAACAAGGTGTTTCACCCTGGCAATAATTCTAAGATGATTAAAAGCAGACTTAATGACTGCTGACACCTGATGACGAAGGGTCAGCCCATTGTCAAGTACCACTCCCAGGTTACGCACCCGTTCAGAGGTAAGGATCTGATCCCCACCCAGGAATAAACCAGGAGGCTGATCAGACCTCAACCCCTCCATCCTGTGACCTGGGTCCACTACCATAACCTCAGTCTTACCGGCATTCAACTTTAACCAGCTCAAATTCATCCAATCATGGATTTCAGTGAGGCAGCTATTAAATACTGAGAGAGCACTAACCTGGTCAGGGACAAAAGACAAGTAGAGCTGGGTATCATCAGCATAACAGTGACACCTCAGCCCATACCGTCTTACAATGTCTCCAAGGGGCAGCATATATACTGCAAACAACAAGTGATGTTACAATCTTAATTTTCTAAAGCATTTTTCAAGATCCAGTTTTAATTCAAAGGTATTTAGTTTCTGTGTTAAAGCAAATGTTAAACCTTTATTTAATACTTTATTCTCAATTGGTGTGAAGTTTCTCTGTGAAAGATTAAAAATTGTTATATTTGTGCTGTCTTGGACCTCATGTCATGCACTCTGCCTCTGTTTCCTCCACCTGTGTTTTCTGATTCTTTTACTTTTCGTGTGCTCTTGTGTTTGCTGAAGTACTTGCCTGCTCTTCTCTGGATAAAAAAGGTCTCTCATCTCTAAATTCAGGTTGTCTATACTGGTAGCTCTCATGATAATAATTTCTATAAGGCTGTGTAC
The DNA here is from genome assembly GCA_016271365.2 of Neoceratodus forsteri. Taxonomy (NCBI): domain Eukaryota; kingdom Metazoa; phylum Chordata; order Ceratodontiformes; family Ceratodontidae; genus Neoceratodus; species Neoceratodus forsteri. The sequence goes on from CM057453.1 coordinate 1,275,053,632, forward strand.
AAAATTGTTCCCTTTGAGGACTTTGCCATCTGTAGATTTCTATATGATGAGGCACGTCTATATCTTCTGGAATATCTTGGTCTTGATCGGAAGCCTCTTTGGCCTCTGTTGCTCTCAAATCATCAGAATTTGAGGATGATATTGAATTGTCTGTTTCATCAAAATTATAATACATGGTGGGCCAGATATCCAAACTGCGTTCTTCTTAGGCGCAAGCCCCTGTGCCGTGCAAAATAGTTGCGCAAGGGTGTGGCCCGGGCGATATTCAAAGGAGTTGCGCTATTGAGCAACTCCTTTGAATATCACCCCCTGGCCACAGCCACTGTGCATGGCGCAGTGGAACTTGCACCACCACAAGTTGTCAGAGTGGAGCATTCAACCTGCGGTGGCGCAAGTACCATTGCGCCATGTGCAAAATCCCGATATTCAAAAGGTGACATGCAAATGGGGCCATAATTCATGCAAGGCACGGGGGGGCCATTTGCATCTGATTATGGCCCCATTTGCATGCCATTAGCATGCAGGTGCACCGATCCCCGAGGACTTGCGCCTGGCACCCTGCCAGGCAGCAGCCATCGGGGACTGATGCCCCCTGCAGCCCGATCGTGGGCAAAAGAGTGAAAATCCCCACCACCAGCCCCCACCAGCCCAACCATAGGCTGCATGAGTTTAAAAACAACGCCCCTACAGCCCGATGGCAGGCAATGTGTCTCCCGAACACATCCCTGGTGGTCCAGTGGACCGTAGATCCCGATCGTGGGATGTAATCATTCCCCAAACATAGCCCTGGTGGTCCAGTGGACCCGAAACTCCCGATCACGGGATGTAATTATGAAACATCCCCAACACATCCCTGGTGTCTAGTGTCCCCCCACCCACCACCCATGAGCCCCACCACCCGCTCCCCGCAGCCAGTGGGCGGCAGCATCCCACCCACCTGCCGCCCTGCCACCCGACTGACTGCACACTAGGGCTGCATGCCCATTGGCATGAGCAAGAGCCAATGGGCGTGCAGCCCACACCACTAAAGACAGTCCAGTTTTGTGAATGAAGTTCCAGTTTTGTGAATGAAGTATTCATTCACAAAACTGAACTGTCTTCTATGGTATGGGCTGCCGCCCATTGGCTCTGCTCTGCACCAATGGGCGTGCAGCCCTACCTGCAGTTCAGTCGCGGGGCGGGGTGGCAGGTGGGTGGATGCTGCCGCCCCGCTGCCGCCGGGGAGCGGTGGTGGGGCTTCATGGGTGGGTGGGTGGGGACACTAGGCACCAGGGATGTGTTGGGGGTGTTTCATAATTACATCCCGTGATCGGGGTTTTGGTCCACTGGACCACCAGGGCTATGTTTGGGGGTTAATGATTACATCCGCGATCGGGATCTCGTCCACTGGACCACCAGGGATGTGTTCAGGAGAGGGGGAGACACATTGCTGCCCGTGATTGGGCTGGTGGGGGGGTTAAACTATGCCCGCGATCGGGCTGCGGGGGGGCATACCTCTCAACCTCTCATCTCATAAATCAGGGACAAGACATTACAATATCAGGGACACAGACCCCATATCAGGGACACATCTTACGATTTGGTAGTATACACTCAGAAAGCTGATAGAATTAGGGGGGATTTATGTAAGATGCATTTTCTGAATAGGAAGGAATCTGTAACTTAATATATAACATTATTTTATGCTTACAATCCCCAGTGTTCTGTCACAACAATACAATTGTTATGAGGGACAAAGACAAATTCTGAGGCATAATCAGGGATGTCCCTGAAAATCAGGGACAGTTGAGAGGTATGAGGGGGGCACAGGGAGTGGGTTGGGGGCCAGCCACAGGTGGCAGCTGCTGTGTTATGCCCTGCAATGCAGCAGCTCACCTGTGGGTGGCCCTCAACTAAGCCTTTTTTTTGGCTCAAGAGTTGTGCAGGCGCGGGTTGGGTTGCGCCTGCACAACTCTCACAGCCCGGCTGAATATCGGGCTGTGCAGTTTATGCATGGTTCCTCCCCCACCAGTTCAGCATGCATTCATTTGTATTGCGCTGTTGCTCAGCCTGTTTTCAGTGGCGCAACTGCCTCCTGCTGAATATCGCAGAATGGAGCAAGTTCGGACTTGCGCATGGCGCAACCCTTTTGAATATCTAGCCCGGTGTATTTTTCCATTTGTAAATGTGACCATCATGATAATCCACTATATCCCTTCTTAATTTAGAATGTTTTATTCCTTTAATATGACTGTCTTATTTGACAAGTGATTATTTTATTCTTTCTAATAATGAATTTATTTGTGCGCTATCTATATTGTCACATAGTGTTTTCTCTGTTTTTTCTATTTCTTACAATTATTCTCGATTGTTCATTGATCATGGCTTCAATCAAAAGCAACATAAAATCAAAGGAGCATTTACTTTTCGTGCCATCCCATTTTTCCATGAAGCCTTCCGGAGGGAAACCTAAATTTGGTTCTACTAGAACTCTAAGGCATCTTGGTATCCATTTTTGTTTAGTGTACTCTGGTAAGGTTACAGCATGTCAGTCTAAGTGTATTTCTTTTTCTTTTAGTGCTTCTAATTTGTTAACTGAAGTTTTTGATATTTCTGTGTTTGTAATTGAACGTTTGCTTTTGACTAAATTCATAATTCTGTTTGCTTCTTCTGTATCCAGACTCATTGCTGTGGATCTGCTATTTGTGAGGTCTCCCAGCTCGACAAAGTTTGCCATATTTGTCTCTTTATAAAAAAATTATTTTTGAAATCCAGTTAATTTAGGGTGAACTGAGTAATCATTTACACTGGTGAAAGGGAAATATTAATGTTCACTGAAATGTGTTCAGTTCTCCCAAGGTTTCTTTTTGTTAATTGCTAAATAATTTTGGGAGGGGGAGTTCAACACAGGGCCGGTGTGACTTTCTCTCTTGAATTAGTGTAGGTATGATGACCTCTACCCCAATAAGCACTCTGATGCTATTTTCAAAACAACTAGTTTTATTTTTTCATGTTTCAAAGTTCATCAATACTCTGTACATTTTAATACTCCAATATAATTCATTTTCAATTATTTTTTGTTAGCTCCGATATTTAAAACTCAAATTCTTTTATGTTTTCTTTATGTTAATATTTCAGGACTTAGTGTCCCTTCATCAGGACATAAGAGCTGTAAAACAAAGTGAAAAACATTTGCTTTTAAACCATTTAGCTGTGACTTAATATGTATTCATATACAGAAGCATCACGCTGACCAAAAGAAAAACATTGGCTTCATGTGCAGGTGCAATATACCTGCTAAGTCAAAAGAAAGGGTAACAGTGTCACACTCAATAAACATCAAATAACTTGTTCTGTAAAAAGACCAGTTTTATAAATTACCATTTAGTTTTTTAATTCTCAAGTATATGCTCTGTAACTATAATTCACTACAACTTTTTAGTTTTGTTTTTTAAATTGCTTGGTTGGAAATGGGGGGGGGGGCAGGAGAAGCTAAAATATTTTCTTTTATGTGTTTATGGCAGGATGTGCAAAATTCAAGTCCCATCTTATTTTTAACCCATCTCATACATACCCAGTTGTTCTGTTTTACTGTGGCTCTGTTTGAATTCTTTCGCTTTTCATATGCCATTCGATGTTCAAAAAGAAGAACAGGAAAAACATATTTTTGGCCCCAGCTGATTCTGAATTCCAACCTTTCAGAAATAACTATGCATATGGTAGTTCGAATTGTTTTTAATTTTTGATCCCACTCACCAAATTGTGCTGCTTGTTTTTAATTCGTGACCTTCTGGTAACTCCTATATGTAACATTCATGCCATTTAAATTCATTTAGAAATCATGCCTCAGCACCATCATACCAAATGCTACTCATGTTTCCTTGACACTTGACTATGCAGCTGAAAAGGAGGCCAAGCTGCAGATATCATGCTATGAGATTTGTGCAATTACGTCACCTCAGTGACGTGCTACCGTGGCTCAGTCTGTGCATTTTTGACACCTACGTATAACCTCAATACAAATTGCAAGGTTATTTTTCATTAAAACAATACATTTTCACAATGTTTTGCCTGTTTTCTGTCCTCTGTGGGATGCGTGGTCCTGTAGAGTAACAGCGCTGCCACTCCCACTGTCAGATGTGGCGATGTCGTGTTGGGGGGAGCTGAGGGTGGAGCGGGAGCATGCTGCTATGTGTTTAGGGGAACTTCCAATGAGCCACATTCCTGTTTTCCTGCTGCTGGTTGCCAGAAGGAGCTCAGAGCTGATTTCAATTAGTGTTATCTATTTTGGCAGTGTGACTAAGCTGCTGACTGGCATCATTCAGAGTACTTCTTTGAACACCTCAATTACCGGCATCAGAAAACTGTGCATAGGAGCATCATTTAAATGCTTTATGGCTGGCTTTGGGATGGACAACCTCCCTTCCAAGGAGGGAGAGAAGGACCCCAGTGTTCAAGATTTACAGGTGTAAAATACCCCTAATAGCCTGAAAAGGCTGAAAATGCTCAGCCATCAGACTTATTAAATTTATTGGAGTACTTTAAGTATACTTACTCTTGTCTTGTGAATGTATTTGTGTTCTGATTCTGGTTTTACAGTTTTGATATGCAAGTCGGTACAGTGTCCAGTGCTTTGGGAGTTTTAGTTAGTGCCAAACCTCCCCCTATCCATGCTATATGTTGCATGGATGCCAGGGTACCAGTCCAAATGACCAGTACATTCCCATCCCCAACAGTGACAGACATCTACCCTGATGTCATGCCCCCCATCTCAATGTCATATATATTAGAGGGGCTTTCTGACTGAGCCTCTTTGGACCCCAGCCTCCCTGGTCATGCAGTAGCAGTCAGCTCATGTGTGCAGACTGTTGCCTGCTGAGTCATGGCAGTCAGGATGGTGCCCTGATATTCCCCATGGCTTTTATGCCCTCAAACTGGCCCAGGACTGCTGTCCTCAGCTGGGATTGATGCCATGCACCGTCCCATGCCGCTGTGCACTGCCAAGCCATGCTGGTCCCCGGCAGTCATATAGGGTCCCTTTGTTGGCAACCACAAGCTGCAGCACTATGGCCATACACTTGCTTCAGTGTGGTGTCCCTGGCCCTCTGGTCTCTCTCTCCCTCATTCATCCCATGCAGTCTCTCACAGCACATACAAGACTCGACACACTGTGCCATAGCACTGCCCATCCCAATTGCAGGTGTGTTGTGCGCTTGCTGGTGGTCCCTTGTGAGGTATGGTTGGCCATGATCTGCTGGCACATGAAAGGCACAGCCCTTCCTCTGGTTGCGTATCAGGACAGCAGACAACACTAGCTACATCTATGGGTCTACCACTTGGGGTAAGTAAGTAAGTAAACATTTATTTTTATGTCACCCAATCCCAGGGGCTCTACATACCTTACAAAAGGAGTAAGCCATGGCAGGAATAGACAAAAAATGCATACAAAATCATTAAACAGGTAATAAGTTAAAATCCATAATAAATAAATAACAATAAATAAATAACTTTAAAATCAGCTGCAGTTAACCAGAAAAGGCTTCTTTAAAAAGATGAGCTTTCAGACCCCTGTTAAAAGCCTCCACTGAAGGGGCCTCCCTCAGACATCTGGGGAGCGCATTCCAGAGGACCTGGATGGCCACCTCAAATGCACAGCCCCCAGAGGTTTTCAACCTGGCCTTCAGAACTGCTAGGAGACCCTCGGTGGAGGAGTGAAGGGAGTGCACTGGAAGAGCAGGTGTCAGGAGGTCACTCAGACAGCCAGGATCTGAGCCATATAGGGCCTTATAAGTGAGCAAGTCCACCTTGAAGATGATCCTCCATCTGACAGACAGCCAGTGCAGATCCCGCAGGACTGGAGTCACATGACAGGACCTGGGCAGGCCCGTCAGCAACCTGGCCACTGTGTTTTGCACCAGCTGTAGCCAATGGAGGTTCCCTCCACTAACCCCAAAGTATAGCACATTGCAGTAGTCCAATCTTCATGTGACAAAGGCATCTACCAGTGCAGGCAGATCATCAGGTGGAATTAGGGATTTAATCTGGGCGACAGTCCTTAAGTGGTAAAAAACACATTGGAAAACAGATAACACCTACACCTGAAGCATTAGCCCATCATCAAGAATGACACCCAGATTTCTCACCTTAGTGGATGTCATCAACGGAGTACAGCCAAGGAACAACCCTGTTACTACCCTGGTGGCACCCACATCACGCCTGTGACCAGGCTCAATCACTAGTACCTCCATCTTGCCAAGGCTCAGTCTCAGCCAGTTAGAGGACATCCAGACTTGAATCTCAGACAGACAGTTGTTTGGCACTTCTATGACTTTATTTGTCTTGGGGCAAAAGACATATACAGCTGGGTAAGTGGGTATCATCTGCGTAACAGTGAAAACCCAGACTGTAGAATCAAATGAGCACACCCAGAGGCAGCATGTACACTGCAAACAGCATCAGTGACAAGACTGAACCTTGAGGAACTACACATGGCAGGAGCTTCGAGCAGGAGGAGAAATTCCCCATTACTACCCGTTCCATCCTGCCCGAGAGATAAGACTCAAACCAGTTGATCACAATACGACAAGTCCACAATACTCTCTAAGGTGATCCAGAAACAAAATGTCATCCATGGTGTCACATGCTGAGGAGAGATCCAAGAGAATAAGAATTACCAGTCTCCTCTATCCCTTGCCCTGAAGAGGTCATTTTGCAACCAATGTTGTCTCAGTGCTATGCTTAGCCCTAAATCCAGACTGGAATGACTGATAGATGTCAAAGGCCATGAGGTGTGCCTCGACCTGCAAAGCCACCAATTTCTCAACAGCCTTCCCAAAGTATGGGAGGCTGGAGATAGCTCAATAAATTGCCAATACATCAGGGTCGAGTGATGGTTTCTTCAGAAAGGGCTTCACCAGTGTCTCCTTCAAGGTGTTGGGAAAGAACCCCTCTTACAGTGAACACTGGACTGCCTCGGCGAACACTGGACCAACGGACTTGGTGCATCCTACTAGGAGATAAGTCAGGCCCAGGTCCAGTTCACAAAAGGTAGGCCACAGCTTTGAGATTACCTCACAACTTCAGCACTACCTCACAACTTCAGCACCCCCACTGGCCGAAACTCCCCCCAGACAATAGGAGTGCCTCTGTTTATGCAAGGCCTACCACTGCGGGGCTGATCTTGTCCCACAGGGGAGATCCTGGACCAAATAGAAGACACTCTGTCTGTGAAGAACTGAGAAAACTCTTCACATAATGTGACTGAAAATGCTCTTTCTGGCTATAGACAGGTGGGATGAAGTAGCCTGTCCACAGTCTGAAAGAGCTGAGCTGGTCTGCTCCTTTCAGCGGCAATCTCCCTGGACAGGAACTCTTCCCTTTGATAGTCACTGTAGTGAATTTACAAAGCTAGTTTGTCCTCAGACCGGGTCCTCCGCCAGCAATGCTCCAACTTCCGACCCTTGATCTTCATCTCCTTAAGAGCCCAGTCAAACCACAGGGGTCTCAAGTGAGAAGACCTGGGTCATATACGGATCAGCATGATGGCATCCAGCACCTTGGTGACAGCACTGCCTCGCTCATGCCAACAACACATGCAGTACTCACACCAGAAAAGTCTACCACTGCCAGAAGTCCTTCTGGGGACAATTCCCTTAATGGGTGATGGCAGACCATCTCATCAGGGGAGAGACTATCAGAGGGGGCCCCAAAAGAGAACTCCACCTTGCAATGATCAGACCAAATGACGTGATCAATCCAGAGGTCAGTGACCTGAAGCCCCAATGAGAATACCAAGTCCAAGGTGTGACTGTGGTGGTGGGTCGCTGAAGCAACCACTTGTGCTGAGCCAAGTGATGTCATTAACTGGAGGAAATCATATGTAACCTGTGAGGATTCATCATTGACCCAGGTACTGAAGTCACCCAGAATTAACCATCTGAGCAACTCCAACACCCTGTCAGTGAAGAAGTCCATGATCTCTTGCAGGGAATCTCCCCCCACACCCAGAAGGGCAGTAAACAAGGAGAATCCTGCAACCTGCACCTGGACCCCCCATACACAGCCACACATTCAGATGATGAGGTAGAACCCACTGGGTGCACAGAGAAGTTCAAGCTGGATATAAAACATATGGCCACATCCCCATCCCTTCATTCTCTCCTTGGGCAGTGCACTACAGAGTACCCGGCCAGGACCAATGCCTCCAAAATAGGACCTGCGTCATCCCCCGGCCTGGTCTCTGTGATGCAAGCCAGTTCGAATGAGGAAATCAAGTCCACCAAAATTGCGGTCCTATTCCTCATCGATCTAGTATTGCACAGCACTGCCCAAAGGGGACCAGTGGAGACTACAGACCCACCAACTGCCTGTCTACTCAATCTGGTGGAAACCCTGGGGGTGGGCACCAAACACGTCTGGCCTCTCTCCTGGCCCCATTTTTCCCCAGGATGCCTCCTGCTCCTAACCACCCTAATGCTGCTCACCCCCACTCTACCCCTCTACAGAGCCCTGCTGCGAGCCCACTCGCACCCTACCGATACCCACCTCCTGACAGCGTCTTACCACCATAGCAGAAAGAGGGGGTTTGACCAAGGGGTGAGGGTCACATAGCAGAGATGCCATGTAGGTAATGTGATACGGTCTGGAGCCTGAGCACATCCTGCAGCTATTCCACTAAAAATATCTCCCACCTTTAACCTGTAGGTCAGTACTCAGATTCATTATCCTCAAACAGTCTAAATACAACCTACCTACCTCACTCTGCATGCATTCATCATTCACACATAATACAAAGTTTTCCTTAACAGCATTCACACCAGCACTCAAACACTAGCTATAGTTCCTCTCACAAGCCCCAAACAAAATCCCCACCAAACCCAAATAAAATTACATACAATTTAAAAAGACAGAATGAAGAATCCTAAAATTTGAAGTTCGGAGGACAAGTCCAAAATAATCACTAATAAAGATGTTTAATTTATGTCAATGTCCAGATTTCTCAGAGACAACAGTTCACAGACAGTACTCTCACCACTGCCCAAGATGGAACTGAACCAGAAAAATGAGTGGCCTGGTGAGGGAAAGCGCTCTCACCACCTTCCTTGGCAGACTTGTAAATCAGGCAACTGAATGTAGTACAGCAACACCAATTAATCATAGAGAGTGGAGCTCCCACCACCACTCAGTGGAAAACCATAAATTAGTCTTGAACTATAAAAAGACAAAAACCATGCTGTTTTCAACTACCAAAGCAAGCACAGACACTACCCACTCACTATCCTAAATGATGCTAGAGCATCACTGGAGCTAGTGCCTCATTTTAAATATCTAGGGATCACAGTTGATAGCACCCTCTCTTATTCCAGGCATTTAGATAACTTATCCAAAGCCATTAACATGCAAATTGGGCTCCTGTACAGACATAGACATAATCTCACTCCTGAAGCCCTCAGCATAGCTATACACAGCTCAGTGGTCTCACTTGTGAACTATGGTCTTATCATATATGGGTTGGCCACTGCCACGTCCCTCAAACATGTTACAATAGCACTAAATAAGGCCTGCCGGCTCCTCATAAGTGCAGCGCATCTAACCCACACCTGTGACCTATATGCACAGGCAAACTGGCTTCAGTTCAACGGTAGACTTCGATACCAAACATGTCTCCTAGCTAAGAAGATTACCTCTGGGCTGTTGCCTCTTGGGGTTCAGGAGCTTCTTACCCATAGTACCAACTCATGTCAAACTAGAGGCTCAGTCTGCCAATATTTCAAGATCCCTCAATGCCGAACCTCCCAGGGTCAAAGATATTTTGCCTACCAATCCCTATTCTGGTTCAACTCACTTCCTATTGACATCTCATCTATTGCTACCTTTGGAGCCTTCAAACAGAAGGTTAAACTTCAGCTTGTCTCTGACTCCTCATGTGACTGTACCCTCTAACTGCTTGTGCCAACTTGCCCCAGGTTACCTTGGCACAGCCCCTGTGACTTATGTCTACTGTCCCATGTAGTTAAGCAACCTGATGAGGCCCCTGGGCTGAATTACTTTCTCCCCTGCACCAGATCATCTATCACTGCCACTGCTGCTCTCTTTGTCATTACCCAATATTCTCACTCTCTGTAATTGCACTTAGTTAATGGACATACTTTTTACTATGCCCTTAAGCCACTGTACATTTTCACTGTATGTAATGACTCTTGCTCTTATCTAAATTTGTAGCAGTGTAATAGTGTCATTCTAATCACTGTGTTGCCAGGCTATTGTTTTCATTCCTTTGTTCGTGTTCTTGTTATTGTCTTGATTGTTGACATGGAACCTATATAAAGAGCTTTTGCTCAAAGGTATTCTCCAAATAAAGAATGAATAAATAAATAAATAAATAAATGATGGAATAGGCAAAAAAGTATTTACTGGAGCACAACTTCATGAGGGGGTCCTCAATTGAAACACAGACACTCATAATGGAGTCACCAATGTCCAGCTGTCTCCAATCCTTCCTGGGCTCTGCACTACCTCACAGTAAGCCTCTTTGGGAGACAGTCCACTGGTCATACATGCCAGCCAATGGTAATTCAGGCAACAGCCCCACAGCTCTTCTCCCCTAGGCCTGCTGTAGGCAATCAGCAGTGGCTAAAGTTCAAAGCTTCTCTGGCTGCCCCATGTCTCCAGAGGGCTAATCCAGTGCATAGTGCTGTTCAGAGCCCAAACTGAAGACTGAAGTCCCATGACTCCCCAACTCCAGCTTTCCATGAAGTAGCTCAGCAACAGACGACGTGAGGTGTGCTCTTCCTACCCACTGACCTTCCTCCAGAAACAGCTCCTGATTCAGTGGATTCATGGCCAGTGATTCCTCCACGTAGAACTCAAGTTCAGGTTTTACACCGAGTCTTCAACTTCAAGTGCTACAGAAGTAATGCTAAATTTAAATGTAAAATAATGTGGCCCTATGAACCAGAAACTTTGGATCCTAAAAATAAAAAAGCTAATTCCTGATCTACATACACTAAAAAGCCCTGCCTGACACTATTGCCTTAAATCAAACCCCTGGCTCCTCCAGTGTACTGCAGATGTTGCCATTACCCTGCCACAACAGAACACTGTGGCTGTGGTTGTCACCTACTGTCCTGCTGCTGCACTGTGGACCTCTGTTGGACCCTCCCATGGGTACCATCCATGGCATCCTATCACTGGCTTCCTCTGGGGTGGTCACCACCCAAGGTGCAGTTGGCACCATCCACTGTTTCCCACCATTGTACCCTCCCCCCACTTTGGGTGGGGTACTGTCGGGCACTGGTAGCAGCAGCTTCCCTGCACTATCCCACGGCAGCTACGGGTCCTGTGGGTCTGATGCACCAGACTTAGTAATTTTTTTTTTAATTTAATGAAGATTCATATCATCTCTCTAGTATGACAAGAGAGCATCAAGCTAACACAGTTTTTATAAACAGCTAATACTAATTGCACACACTCCCATGTCTCTCTCTCTCTCTCTCCTCCCTCCTCCCTCTCTCTCTCTCTCTGTCTCTCTGTCTCTCTGTCTCTCTCTGTCTCTCTCTCTCTCTTGCTCACCACCCACTGGAAAACAATGAACTGGGGGATACCCAAACTTGCAGTGCAGAGATGTCAAACTGCTGCAGAGAGAGTGAAGAGGGACTGCTGGTCACCCAGTATTAAAAACAACAAAAAACTAAATTCAAAAATAAGACTTGAATATTCAATAATCTTGATTTAACTCAGTCATCTCATCATTCTATCTGATAACAATAAAAATACAATAAAAATGAAATGTAAAATAAAATGAAACAGGGTTTTATTTAACTGTAAAAATTGATTAGCGTTTTGCTCATAAAAGTTCTAAAACATTGTGAAAATACATAGCACTTGCCTCACTGTGTTTAACAAACATAACACTTCTAGAAGACCTATATAAATGCTTTCTGTACGGTTAGTATTGTCCTAAGAAAAAAACTGCTAATCAATTATTTAAAACCCTGTGAAAAACAATGAATAAAAAATCAAGTCCCATGCTACTCTCCACACTTCTCCATCTGCTCCCCCTGGCCCTGGGGGGGGAGTCCATGAGGGAACACTCCCAGGAGAAAAGAATCAGGAAAGCTGAAGGCATCTGGGAACAGGGCTGAACAGTCACCTGGCCAGCCCTGGAGAGATAAAAGCCTTTATTAAAAAAAAGAAACATAAAGAAGGTGCCAGCATAAAAAAACTTGTAGTTGTTTTATCCAGTTCAGTTGGAAACATGATTTTGTCTGATTTAGTATTTCTACTTTTCATATCGATTGCTAATTACATAACATTAGGTCTAAAATGTAATCACTATACAAGTTAAATGAAATAGTTTTCAAACTAACAAATATACAATGTACAGCTTCTAGAGACAGCAAATAAAAATGTCTGCAAGTCCTTTATAGTTCTTCCAGTCTTTGTATAAACTTCTCCCTCTTTCCCCGGTCTCTCTCTTAATGTCTTTTGCAGGTCTGTGCTTAGATGCTTCCCTTTTACCCAATTTCTTACTTTATGCTGCTCTGGTAATGATCTGCAGGAAAAAAGTATTAAAATATACCAGTTATACAAGGACACCTGGTCCCAATATGTCACTGAAATAATAATGACACTACGAAACATCATCAAAATTCAAGGGTTGTTTCTACAGATTTAATTATAATCTCTGCTATTTGTCAGAGTAACTAGATTACCAGTTTTAATTTATACAATTTATGCAAATTACTGACCACCGTTTGTCAGTGAGGAGACAGACCAAGAAACAGAACAAGGTGGAGGAGGGTCAGGGAAACCACCGAAAGGGAGGAACATGCCCAAGAGCCGATTACGGTCTCCTATTTTAGTAATAGAAAATGTTAATCCAACAGAGATGGCAGCCCCAGGTAAAGGACTTTTGTTCACTCCCACCAAGCCAGTTGATCTGTTGGAAGTAAAATGTGACCTACGAAAGTTTTTTCAGACAGTGAAGACTAAAAGTACAAAGTTTAAGGTGCACTCTAGGACTCAGGTCCTGAGGTGCGAACTTCTGGCAGCTAGCCAAATGATCTAAGAAAAGTAGTTAAGTCGCACTTGTAGAACAAAAGACAGGAGAAGAAATGCAAGTTGCAAAATTTAATCCAGCAAAGGTAGGTGCTGTGCAAACCCCACTGCTTCGATCGGTAAAGGTCTTCCTTAGGGGTGTGTCTCATCATTTCAAAACTGCCCCTTTTGAACAACATCACAGATCACATGATCACAGGCTCTGTATGGACATCACTTAAAGCAGCCAAAACAGACTAGTTGTTATATAGCCATACAATAGCAAAAGAAAAAGAGAAGCAAATCTTTTACCAAACAAGACGTTCTAAAAAATATAATCCATTTATGTTACATGTATCTTAAATGTGTTTCTTCAGAAAAAAAGGGGAGACACAAAAAGAGTAGAGAGAAAAGGAGGAAAGGGAGGGAAGTGGAAATTTATAGGTGGTTCAATGAGCTCTATTCAAGTAGCAAATTCTGTAGTACACTGTATTTTACAATATCCACATTAAATGATGGACTTGTGTCGATTCACGCCTATATTTAAATAATTATATAAAAGGCTTTAGTAGTAAGAGCAAATTGTAAATGAACAAATCACAAAATATCAAAGAACCATATTTTATTTATTAAGACTTAAATAATTAATTAATAATCTTCAATAATGAATACGTTTTTAAATGGACTTTGAACTTGCGTGATGCTCACCAGTTTCCAAGCAGATAGAGAGTGGTAAAGGACAAAGAGGGGACAGTGAGTGGCAACAGGAAGAAAGGGAATGGAAACAGGAGAAAAGTTTAGTAAGAACAATCATTTTAAGAAATAAAGCCAAGAAGAGATCCACTAATCAGGGAAGAGCAAGAGTTAGAAAGAGAAAGAGAAAAAGGGAGAAACAGAGAAGGGAGATGGTGCTTATAAGCAGACCAAGCAGGATACAACAAGAAACAAGAGACAAGAGAAAGAGCTTATTCAAATCTATTTCTTATGTATTCTTTCTATCCATCCAACAACATGGTTGTATGTAATATTCCTGCCACATATGGATTTTCCAGGTATCCTATGTCCTAGAAATAGTGTGACCTATATTCAAGAGAAAAACACAGATATAAATATGAAATCAACATGCAAGATTAACGTACAAAATTAGCCAAGAGGTCTGATAGAATCCTTATATCATCTTCCAACAGTTCCACACATTTAAATATGTTTTATTTTTATTCGTCTTTTAAAAAGGGTTTGTAGTCAATCTCCTTGTTCATTCCTTTTGGGTTTAGGGCCCCCAAGTTTAAGATCCAGCTACTCTCTTTTCTCTGAAGTAAGTTCAGTCTATCCCTTCCTCCAGGTGGAGTCTGTATTTGTTCAAGCCCCATAAATTTTGGACCCACAGGGCTAGATCTATGAGCTATTCCAAAGTGTTTAGCAATAGCATTTGCATAGTTTTTGTTCACAATGGCTCTGATGTGTTCTTGTATTCTAATCTAAAGCATTCAGGTTGTCATGCCCATATACTGGAGGCCACAGGTACACCACACTATGTACACCACATGTGTACTACAGCATGTGATGAACTGACTGATCTTGGCCATTTTGTTATGTTCAAGTGGGTGTACATAGATGTTCCCAATGGAGGCATATTGGCATATGTTACAGTTTCCACATCTGTAAAAGCCCTCTGGTCTGTATGGGAGCCACTGAGAATTCGACATGGGTGCCGTTCTCCTGAAATGGCTTTTAGTTAGCAAGTCACCCAAATTCTTCACTTTCCTAAAGGTGACCCTGGGTTTGTCTCCTATGACTGTTTTTAAGGCTGAATCACTCTTCAGAATGGGCCAATATTTGTGGATTAGACTGCCAACTTCTCCTGCAATGGGAATAAAGTCCACACTAAAAGTACATGGTCCTACCTCTTGGTCTTTTTGATTTAAGTTCTATGGCATCAGAAGCATTTCCCTTGGTAATTTCCTTGCCTTTTCCAAGGCTCTTTCTAGTATTTCTATACTATAGCCTCTCTGTTGCAATCTATCTGTTAATTCTGAAACCTGTTTCTCAAACTCACACGTCTCTATGCAGTTTCTCTTGATTCTGATGTACTGTGCATATGGGATACAATTAATTAGTGTTCTGGGATGTGAACTGTCAGAGTGTAGTATACTATTGGCTGCTAAAGTTTTCCTAAAGCCTCTAGTATCAATTTTAGAATTTTTTGTAGTAAGGGTAATGTCCAAGAAGTTGATATCTTTCTTTGCAAAATTTTATGTAAATTGTAGATTGTACTGGTTAGAATTAATGTAAGTCATGAATTCACTGAACATAGTATTGCTAGCATGCCATATGCACAGAACATCATCAATATAGTGGTACCAGCACACTATATGGTCAAGGAATGGATTTTCCATTGGCATCATGTATGTGTTGCTCCTCCCAATGTGCCATATAGACATTGGCAAAATATGATGCAAATGCTGTCCCCATCACCATTCCACATTGTTGGAGATAAAAATCTCCATCAAATGTGAAAAAGTTTTTTGGGAGTGTAAACTCAAGTCCTTAATGATAAAGGGTACTGGTATTGCCCCTTGTGTAGGTAAAGCCTCTTGGGCCACCATAAGACCTTTATCATGGGTATGCTAGTATACATAGAGGTCGACGGCAGATAAGGACCGCAAGACCCATCCAGTCTGTCCGTTTCTTTTTCTACCTTATAAATGTGCCATCAGCCTTTGCTCTGTCAGTGGTCTATCTATTCATACTCATCTGTATTGCTGCCTTATGCCTATCCCATGCCTGTTTGAAGCCCTGCACTGTATTCATTGCCACCATTTCCTGAGGTAGGCCGTTCCATGCATCCACCACTCTTTCTGTGAAAAAGAATTTCCTCACATTCCCCCTTAATTGGCCTCCCTATATTCTCATGCTGTGTCCTCTTGTCCTGCTATTTTTCTTATATTTAAACATGTTAGACTCTTTCACCTTGTTAATGCCTTTCAGGCGTTTGAATGTTTCAATCATATCACCTCTCTCCCTCCTTTGCTCTAGGGTAGACATATTGAGCTTCGTTAATCTGTCCTCATATGTCTTCTGATGCAGTCCCTGCACCATTTTGGTTGCCCTTCTCTGGACTGCCTCAATTTGGTTAATGTCCTTGTGAAGGTGTGGCCTCCAGGACTGCACGCAGTACTCCAGATGGGGCCTAACCAGTGTCTTGTAAAGAAGGATTATTACCTCCCTCTTATGACTTGTGATACCCCTACTAATACACCCTAACATCCACCTAGCCTTACCTACTGCTTTAGAGGTCTGCTTGGATGATTTCAGGTCATCGGTGATAATGATTCCCAAGTCTCTTTCTTCCTTTGTGACTGCCAGCAACTCCCCTCCCAGCCTATAGGTGGCTTCAGAGTTTCTCTTCCCTATGTGTATGATCTTGTACTTATTTGCATTAAATCCCAGTTGCCACTCTTCTGACCATTTTTCTAGTTTATCCAGATCTCTTCTCATTCTGCCCACCCCATCTGGATCATCTACTCTGTTGCAGATCTTGGTGTCATCTGCAAACAGACAAGCCTTACCCTGTAGTTCATCTGTAATGTCACTAATGAAGATATTGAAGAGGACTGGCCCCAGGACTGATCCATGAGGTATCCCACTTGTGACTTGCATCTCTTCTGACTGTATACCATTTACCACCACTCTCTATTTTCTGCCTGTCAACCAGTTTGCCACCCAGTTGACCAACTTCTGACCCACCCGAGCCTACCCAGCTTATTTATCAATCTTCTATGTGGAACAGTGTCGAAAGCTTTGCTGAAGTCAAGGTAGGCGATATCAACTGCTCTCCCTTGGTCCACCATTCTAGTTACCCAGTCAAAGAAATCTATGAGATTAGTTTGACGGGACCTTCCTTTTTGTAAACCCATGCTGTCTTGGATCCTGTGCCCCATGGATTCCAGGTGTTGCACTATCCTTTCCTTAAGGAGTGCCTCCATAATCTTGCCCACTACTGAAGTAAGACTGACTGGTCTGTAGTTCCCTGCCTCCTCTCTGCTACCACTCTTGTGGAGCGGGATCACATGAGCCCTTCTCCAGTCTTCTGGGACCTCTCCTGTGCTCAGAGACTCACTAAACAGTTCTGCTAATGGCTCTGCTAGTTCCACCCTTAGCTTCTTAAGTACCCTGGGATGTATGCCATCAGGTCCCATTGCCTTGTCCACCCTGAGCTTAGTGAGCTCTTGTAGGACCCTTCTTTGTGAGGGTGTAGTGCTCACCTCCTCCCCCTTGTGTCCATGGTGCTGAGCTGTGGGCCCTGCCCTACCTTATCTTCAGTAAATACTGAGTAAAAGTATCTATTTAGGATACATGCTTTACAGGGTCCTCCTCCTCACATGCTCCATTTCTCCATTAGCTTAGCAACACCCCTCTAGACTTTCTCCTTTCACTAATGTATCTATAGAAAGTCTTGTCACCTTCTTTTACTGTTGTGCTAGTGTTTCCTCAGTTTGGGACTTTGCCTGCCTTACTGCCTTCCCTGCTTCCCTTAGGGCAGTTTGGTATTCCTCCCTATTTTCATCCTGCTGTGTTCCCTTATATTTCCTGAAGGCCACCCTTTTGGTTCTGACCTTTTCTACTACTGTATTTGAGAACCAAAGTGGTTTCCTTCTTCTTTTGCACTTCCTTTTCTGTCTAACACAATGGGATGTTGCTTCAAGTATTGCATCCTTAATGCTTGCCCACTTTGCCTGTATCCCCTCACCTGTGTTTCTTTTTGCCAAGGCTAGCTTAACTCTGTTGTCCATCTTATCAAAGTCAGCTCCTCTGAAGTCCCATCTATGGTGGTCCAATTATAAGAAGTCTTCCACTGTTTGGTCTGTAATTTATTCAATAGGTCCATAGCATCCCTTATGTGTGACCTTTGCCTTGTAGCACAGGGTTATAAGTAGTGATCTAGAAATAAGCAGAGATTCTGAGTCAGTGAGATGACCCCAGATACTATGTGTCACCCTGGTGAATCTGATACATTTTTGTGGGTTTTGGGCAATACATAAATGTGGGGGTTATGGGAAATTCTTTTTTCAAAAAAGCAGCTTCATCGCTTGTTATAAACCCTCCTTCCCATCCCCTATAAACTCATTCGAATAGTTCACTTTGGTATTGTTTTATTGGATTATGCGTTAATTTTCTATAGCCCCTATTATTCTCTAACAATTCCATAACCTTACTGATGTAAAAGATTTCATCCATTATTACTAAATTCCCACCCTTATCAGAGGGCTTAATAACAATACCTTTAGTGTCTTGAAAGTTTTTCAAAGCTATTCGCTCTGCTACAGGAAGGTTAATATGTTTTTGAAAGTGTTTTTCACTTGTCATTCATTCAAGTTCCTGAGTGATTACTTTCTCAAAGCTGGTAATTACTACGTTCTGTACATCTGGATAAAAGATGGATTTCGGTTTAAATCCGGATCTCTTCATTCCTATAAAGTTCTCTTCTTCATCAACCTCCTCTTGTAATAGTTCACTTAAGTCCACAGTATCTATTAAATTTAAACCCCAGTAATTTTCCATTCCATCTGTGGCCAGGTCATCCATATGGTCATTGTTCTGTTTATCTCTCATCATATTCAGCTGTGGTTCACCAGTTGGGAGGCAATCATGAAGTATAGGAGCAGTGGGAGAATACTGTACCTCTATATCAAGCCCCATTCTCTCTTGTGCTTTATCTTGAAAGAATAAACATTATTTAAGTTTTCTTATAAATTTGTAAATGTCAACACGTATATTGTAGGCATCAACTTGAGTTGGTACGAAAGATAATCCTTTGACTAATAGGTTTTTCTGTGCCTCAGTCAAGGTATAGCTGGAAAGATTTATAATATTTATTGTTGTGTCTTTCTTGAAGGATACCTGTTTTGCTTTAGATTTCCTCTCCTGCCCACTGCTGCCTCTCCTTGTTTTTTTCTTTCATTTTTCTGTGAGTTTCGCTTGAAGTTTTTTGGCTGCTTCTGTTTTGTACCACTTTGATTATTTTTACTCTCCTTAGTTTCTCTATTCATTTTCAATGCTTCCTGATTGGGGGGGTTATCAGATCATTCTCCCTCTTCACTGTCCATGTTGCTTGATTCCACTGCCTCTTCATTTGAGATAACAGTGGTACTAGTACTTTCAAAGTGAGCACTTTGTTTACTTTTATGCATTTTCTGTGATTTAGGAGTGTAGTTAGTATTTCTCCTATTAAAGCTTCTACTCCGTTGTCTGCCTCAATTGTGGTTCTGACATGGTAATCTTTCATTTTTTTACCTCTCCCTTCTCAGAACCTCTAATGTCTCTTGCTAGTTTGGGTTTCTTTTTTTGAAAGAGGTCTCATTCGTATTTATCAATTTTGGATGGCAGTAATTTATTTAGTTCGGTGAATTTTCCTTCTTCTGAATAATTGCTAAGCTCTTTTTGGATCTCCTCAATTTCTTTTTGAAGCCTTTCCTCATGAATTTTGTCTCTCTTAATAAGAATTTTAATCAACCTTTTGGTGCAATCCGTAAGTGCTTGTTCCCATTCTTCCCCAAACTCCTGCTCGTTTTCTGGGAACCCACACATGGGTTCCTTGTCCAACCACAATCCTCTTGATAATCTCTAAAGTTCTAAGTATTTTTCTAGAGTTACTCAATTGTAGAAATGGTTCAACTCTGATATTCAGAGTTTCTCAAACAATCGAAATATGTCCCCTAATTCTTGTGCACTGGAGGGTCCAACTACCTGTTCAGAAAATAAGGCTTCCCTGGCCCTTTCTCTCCATCTGTAAACAGACACAGCATCTTCCATACAATTGGATTCTCCACAAGCTCCTGACATGCTGGCTTCCCCACTCCTGCTTGTCTGTCTCATCTCCATCTCAACAGCAGGTAAGATACATTTTTAAAAGTACTTACTGTTTATGTTGGTCAGGGTTGCAGGAAATATAATCCAAACAAAGCTGGTAACTCCTGTTGAAAATTAGGTTGTTCTGTGCTTGTTCAACTCAGTACCAAACACCAACTGGCATGTCCAGCTGCACCTCATGAAACCAAAGGTAAATGTATAAAGTTTAAGGTGTGCTCTAGGACTCAGGTCAGGCAGCGTGAACTTCTGGCAGCTAGCCAAATCATCCAAGAAATGCAGTTAAGTCACACTCATAGAACAAAAGACAGGAGAAGAAATACAATTTGCAAAATTTAATCCAGCAAAGGTAGGCACTGTGCAAGCCCCAGCGCTTCAACCAGTAAAGGTCTTCATCAGGGGGGTGTCTCATCATTTTAAAACTGCCCCTTTTGCACAACTTCACAGATCACATGATTACAGGCTTTGTATGGACGTCACTTAAAGCAGCCAAAACAGACTAGTTGTTACATTGGCATACAAATAGCAAAATAAAAGGGGAGCAAATCTTTTACCAAAAAAGATATTCTAAAAAATACAATCCATTTAAGGTACATGTATCTTAAATGAATTTCTTCAGGAAAAAAAGGGAAGACACAAAAAGTGTAGAGAGTCATGTGGACTCAAAAGGCACATCTGTGGTACATTTGTGGGGTCTTGGCTTTCTATGCTGAAAATTTGAGCATGATGATGGATGTCTCTGTGTTATCTACAGAGAGTTGTATGTTGTTTGTCTTAGCAGATGATGACTGTTTCTGGTTGCTTGTATTGCCTTGCCCTTTATGTTGCTATTAGGTGTGGGTGCGGGGGTTGAATGCGGAATTAGGGTTGTAAACCCTAATGTTGAATTTACCAGCTTTTTAGGTTTTATATGAACCCTAACTGATGCATTAACAGAATTTTTTGCAATGAATTTTCTTCCTTTTTGAGAATACATATGGAGAAAAAACTTTGCATTGTTAAAATATGTGTATCTCTAAACAAGTTATCTATCGGTTCAAAATATATCTGAACTTTACATAACGTATTGCAAAATGTGATAGATTGGATTGTTTTATTGTAACAGTTAAATCATTTTTGGATAATGCAATACCATAATTACCTATTTGTTTTGTTGAAGCATGGCAACATGTCATACAACAAGCATTGCATTTTCATTAAATGTGATAACTTCATGGGTCATGTTTTTGGAAATGGAATGTATTTTTTTTCTTGGTATACTGTCACTTGCATAGATGTGATCTGACAAGAGCTCAGCTATAAAGATACTCGCAATATTAAAATAAATTGTCTCTAACTGTTGCATATTTTATAACCATTGTCATATTGTTACAGTAACAAGCAACCCACAGGAGTACTGGCTAAGCATTTTTAAAAGCATACCCTGGACAACAAAGTAAAAGTTTAAAAACAAAATGCTGTAATAAAATAAAAGCTCAGATTGTAATTATAGTCATACTGTTTGATGTCAAAAGCTTATATTAAAAATGTTAGTTAACACTATAAAAACAGTTTTATCACCAATTACCATTATGCGTGTACAGTCAACTTATGGTAATAACTGTACAAATGTACAAATAGGTACGCTTGGGAAATTCCACACTCAACTCCTTAAATAAAGGCGATTCTATGAAACAACAGGAATAGAGCTTGAGCAGCACCATATGTAACTGTGAAGAACATGTATACATACTTATTATACTGTACAATAACTGTAAACATTTATGTATATTGCATATTTATATATAATACAATAAATTCCCCTCTATCAGCTGATAAGCATATATGTTTAGAAATATGTATACAGCTAATAATGACTTACTAATCTCAAAGAATATTAAATAAAGATGAAACACTGCCGACAATGAACAACAACAGTACATATTTACATTAATAGGTATGAAGTTAATAAAGTTGATTGTAATAGTTTATTAATAAACATAATTACATATGTAGATGTCAATGCAGGTTCATGGTATGTACTGAATTCACATAAATATTGCAAGTTTTTCATTGCATTCAAATGCCACCTTAGTCAGTGAACATAGTTTTCATGACAATTAAATATGTCCATGGAACAGTTGTGGCATAGCATAAAATAATACAAGTGACATAGCACAACATTGTAACCACATGTAGTTAAAGTACCATATTACAAGCCCATAGTAGCTGTTCATGTGTCATTGAGTCAGTAGTCATGTTTAACATGCCAGATGTAAATAATTCACATTAGAAAATACAGCACATGTACTATTGTTAGTAAGAAGACTGTCAAGTTAAAGTATAATGTGAGTAACATTTTGACCACCCAAAAAGTGTTGTTGCGTACGTCATCAACACGTGCACGTTATATGATATGACTTGACTCAATATCTGATTATGGATGTAGCCAAAGCACCATATTATGATCCCACTCCAGCTGTGTACATAGCATTGTCAGAAGTATATGTTTGGTATACCATATGCATACACAATAGTTTAGTATCACTGTGTAATACAGTAACTGTATTTCTCTTACTAAAAAACAATATAAGTACAGGCTGATTTGCAGATATCAGATATGCAGTGTTGCTTTTCAAACTACTCTTCTGTACATTGTGTGTAACCATAGTTATTCAATACAATAACATATGCATCTTTAAGATTTTTTGGTAGTCTTTCTTTAAGAGTGCATATGCCATTATTGCACTCCACCCAACCATGCCTGTATCTCAGCCATGTGACATAATGACCCGAGTTAACAGAAGCTATGTGGTAAAAAATGATAGCATGTGTATCAAAGAGAGTATGCCCAAACATAGCTCTACCAGCTACATAGTCAGTGATTGGTGTCACAACCTTCATCCCATGTGAGTCAAATCGCTGTAGCATCAACATCAGGTAGTTTTGAGGAGTGTGTAACTCTCTGACACTGTGTACATGGTGGTGCACATTTAGTACAGATCCAGCCAGTGGCTGCATGCGTAAATAGTTGTCTGTACTTAACAGAATTCAGTTTGGAGACATATAGTGAAATACACAACATGTCCTCAGCTGTTTCCCTACCAATATGACCACATGACAGACACATATATTTACAACTGTAGTTAACTTTGAAATATTTACATGCTCCCATGTTTTCTCACTCCAATGTATTGACAACTGCCATCATGAACTCTGTAACATCCTGTTGGATATTCACAGCAAATGTGCTGTGTTCATGATAAGTAGCTATAGTAGTTCTGACTGTTGTTACAGATAGTAACTTGTCATCATATCTCTGTGAAGCAGTAACTACTTGCTTCATTGAGTCAGTTAAGATGCTTGATTGAGTTGCTGTTAGCTCTTCTGCAAAGTCTGTCATATGAAGGAACACTTTATAGCAGAGTTTGCATAGCAATTTACTCCAGTACTATCGACGAATTTGGCGACAGTGCTGAGACCCAAAGCCTTCTTGTGTTCAGTACATTTCACAGTACTGGACGGCATTGATTTCCTAGTGGATGTCACAAAAGATGACTGAGATGTACTGCTTCTCCTCCTCTTCAATGTATGCATACTCTGGAAAGATGTATCTTGTGGTTGTGCATAGTTGGGTAGTGGAATGAGAGGCAGGCTGGGTTGATATAGAGTCCGTAGATGGTTGTACTCAACAATACATTTAATCTCAGCTTTTATCTTACTGTAGGCAAAGTTTATAATGTATAAACCTTCAAGGCTATGAACTCTTGAGAGAGCAACATAGCTCATGCGTCTTTAAAGACACCATTGCCAATATCAATCACTGCTACATCCAAGCTTAAGCCTTGCAACTTATGGTTAGAGACAGGATACGCAACACAAATAGGAAACTTTTTCCTAGTTATGCATATGTCTTTCATAAGTTGAAATTTAACAGAGCACCTGTCAATGGACTCATGTGCTTCTATGTTGTCAGATTTCACAACTAACCTCTCAATAAATGTCTTCTGGACATTGTACTCAAAACTGTAAATGTGGCCCATTGTTCCATTAACAAGACCATGATCAACATCCAGATTATGTCGTAGCATAATGCATGCATTTATGCACACATGTAGACCTGCTTCAAGACCTGCTGTGCATGAAGCATCAGATGTTAGCTCCTTGAGATGTTCTGTGACTTTGGCGACCATTTTGGTTGTCAAACAAATTCCATCTATAGAATCAAGAGACGACAGTGTCACAATTGGATAACCCTGCCTCTGTGGTATATTATCATTAAAGTCAGTGCACTGTTTTAGATGTGGCATCAAGCATACAATGTGTCTTGATTCACTGTACACATTATGGTACACATCACATGCTGCTGAAATTGATGTAGTAGTGCCATCAATTTCACATGATTTAAGCAGTCTGCATTGTTTGTTGTGAGATTACTACTGCGTGCCTCATCTAGTAAAGATTTGTAAACAATATCTCCACTCTGCCTCATGTTTTGAATTAGTTCAACATATGTGAACAGCTCCCAAAGGTTCACACCACCAATGCAACCTATACTTTTTATTAGCTTGATGTACAGTAAGTGTAGAACGGACATGCTGAGCATTAACAGGTGCCAGCAGTAGTAGGTCGCCGAGGACAAAAATATTTTGAACTCCAAAGGGAACACCATCAGCAGTACCAAGAATCTCTTGGAGACAGAGGTGAATGAATGAATGTCAGCATGACATTAGACACCATGCTAATCTCATCTATTATGAGTAATTGCATCCGCTTAAACATATGTCATAAGTCTGCTGCAGTTTCAAATGATAACTTTCTGTATTCACCGGTATTGCCATGTTCAACGGGCAACAGAAAAAGTCGATATAAGGTGACTCCACTAATATTGTAGGCGACAAGACCAGTTGGTGCAGTGACAGCCACCGACATAGTATCACCTGTATGCTATCTAATATCAGCAGAGATTGTTTCAATTAGATAGCTCTTTCTGGTACCAGAAAATCCACTAACAAACATTAGAATGTTGTTGACTGTCACAATTACATTTATGAGTGTGATGACTAATTGCATGTTTCACATCATTCATGACAGTGTTGAACAACTCAGTCTGCTGCAAGTTCAAATTTTCAGTTAGTGCAGACACATCCACGTGTGAGTGGTAACTCTGTCCCATGGCAGTTTCAACTTCTGCCATAAGCACTGTAGAATCATTAAATGGAAGAGAAACTCCAAGAACACCTTCTCCTTCCAAAAGATAATTTTCCTGTGCCTTCTGGATTTTTTTTACTTGATCTAGCCATTCTATGTACAACTGAGAATGCTCAAACTTAAACATGTCATATGTCTAAGTGAACTCTTCTTCATATGCATCACCATCATCTTTCAAACTCATTTCATCATGCCATGGTCTAAACAGTAGCAATAGAGCTAAACAGTAGTGCTGTCTTTTCTCTGCTGTGGTCAGAGAAAGTTTGCAGTGGTCTATAAGCCATGGTTTCTGTCTTTTAACAAGACTTCCATCCAGGTGTTTAACTTTGTAGATGTGCTTGTCAAGATTTGAATTAAGACCATCCTTGTAGTCATATCACTTTGCAACATCAAACAAGCACATGTTATCCATGGCAGGGTGATGCTGAGGACAATATGTGTCAATTGAATTGTTATGGAGAGTGTGTGTAGATGTACACCTGTTAGATGCAAGTTCTTTAATCTGTGCCTTTGCCATCAGAACTTGCCTTTGATTCTCCTTTACTTTGACATTGATGTATTGTATAGCTTCAGATTTCCCATACAAACAAGTACCAATCAAGTGGTCACTTGCTTCATATGCACCACACTCATGGTGTGAGAGAGTCTTCAACCCAAGAGACCACAATCATGAAGTGATTGATCTGTTAGTATTAGCCAACTCATCCTATAGTTCCTGTAAACACGTTTGCTTGTTCTTGGCGATATACGAATTAACATTGTACTGGTGCCATTGAATTAACAGCAACAAACTGAACATCCATGTTGGCTTGCCACATCACGAGCAAAACAGGGCTGTAGTCATTTATGAACACCTCATTTGCTTTCCTGGGTAGTTCATACACCCTCTTTGTGGACTTTGATTTCAAATGATGTTGCATGGCAGAAAAAAAGATTATTAATGCAACCACTCTGAGACATACATCTTGGAAATCTAAACCTGCAGTGACAATACCACTTGTTCTGAGTTTTCACTGGCCATTTGCAGTACTTGCAGCAAATATGATGTTGGAACTTGTGTACAAGCTCCCACAGAGTTGGGCTCTCATACTTGTCAGGTACCTGACAAGTAGCATAGTTCATGATGAACTTGAGTACATCAGTGCTATCAGAGTCACCAAGTCCAGGAGCATCCTTTATCCACAGTAGCATGTGTACATAAGTAGCACCACGTGCTTGACATTCGACTCTCCAAAAATAGTGTTCAACTAGTCCAAGGGGTGGTTCTACCTTGGAGCGAATGAACCAGAGTAAAGCATGAAACCAATGATGAAAGGGCCATGAAATTGAAACAGAATCTAGTGAGCACATCTCTCCAAGAGTCATGGGTGTAATTCCATCAACATCTGAATTTGCCCACTTCAGGAGTTCAGCTAACTCATCCCAGGTGTACTCAGCACAACTGAGTTTCAAAAGCCATGTTACTGCAAAGTGTTCTCGTAGCATGCACATCACTTCTGAGTGTCTGCGGTATCAGTGTTCCTTCGTACCACGCATGCTAGAAAGGATCAAACTCAGATTCACCTGTAGTGTCCCATCCTTTTGTTGTATTCTCTGCAAGAATTCTGCAGCTGTAATGCCATCCAATGATGTTGTCAAATGCAGCGTGTGTGCAATTGATGCTAAGAGTATGCTAAGCTCACTCTCCCACAGCAAATGAAACAGGTGCTGAATATTATGTCTGAACTTACCATCACATTGTAGTACCCTCGAAGCTGTGTATTCTGTTCCTTGTATACGTACTTCTCTTTCATCCAGATGCCCTCCCTGTACCATGAGGAAACAGATCGGGAAAGCAACGCGATTCTAATGTTATATCCCAAATACTAACACGAGTGCCTTTTACCTGTTTCATCTGGTATAAGTCAGTGTTATCACACACTGGATATCTACCATGTAGACGATGAATTGTGTACTGCTCATACACATTTCTATCAGTTGTCAAAGTGATCTTTTCTATCTATGGCTTTCTTGGTTCCGATATTCCAAACTGTGTATCGATATCAAGAAAGTTGATCAATGCATAAATCCTCATAAAGAGGACTTATTTCTCTTCAGGTATCATAGAGCATTTTGCATGCTTTTAACATTAACAACATCCTTCCAAATAGTTTTTAACTTAGTTGGCACATCGTTAACAAGAATGATCAGACTGTTATCTGAAGATATTGTCTCAAAATTCTCTTGAAGTGGAAGTGGAGGTACATTACTGAACCTCTCAATGACCTTACCCACTCCTTCTGAGGCATGTTCTTCATCTTAGTATTCAATATCAGTATTGTTTGAAATGGCTTCATCGTTTGTATCAGTATCCATTCAAACAAGTTAAGTGTAGCTATGTCAGAGGGTGTTACATCAGTCTCCATGTTATTCCGCACCGACCGTGGAGGCATAACGTCAGTTTTCAGTTTCCTGACACAATACTGACACCTGTACAGAAGTGTCTAGGTTGAAGTCAGTCTTCAGTAGTAGATAAACAACTAAACATCCCCACATGATATTGTATGTTTCCATTAAGGCAAGATCTGTATGCACAGTTTGTTGTTTGTAGAACAATCTGTTAGAAGACACACAAAGTCAAACATTTTTCTGTTTGCTACCTCAAAGGTTGCAATTTAATTTCCAAAGGTTTGAAGCAAGTGTGTTTCTTGTGTTGTGACACAGTGTAACACTTCTGTGTGTTGTGCAGCAGTATCATCAGATGGTGTTCTTTTTCCTTTCATAAATCTAATAAAAGACAGGGCACCGTCAACATCACCATCACACAGTAATTGGTCTAGGCATGTGAAGTTTTCCACTTCACGCCTGACATGAAAAACAGTTTGCACAAACACACGCATTGCTATACTGTGCACAGTAATCATACGTATGTGATGGAAAACACTGTCATAAGTGCCTGTGCAAACATGCTAGTAAATGCCCCATTAGCATTGTATGCTGCCTTACAGCACAATAATCAGTGTTCTGAAACAGTTTGTATCTCAGTTTTCTGTCTACCAAAATAAAGCTTTGAATGAATTGACAGACTGCATCAAATGAAGACTGTCTGATGTTGCAAAACTCGTCACATGTCCATGTCAAGCATTTAGACACAAGTGGATCTTGCTGAGGTGCCAACTCCTCAGACACATCAGTAGTTTCATGTTGAGGTAGTAGTGGCAAAACATTCTGTATTTTACCATCAGAATCGACACAAAGTACACCGTTTCCAGAGTACACATAGTATGATTCTTCAGAAAAGTATGCTTCTCTGTGTTGTGTGTGTAACCAAGTACCACCAAAGATAGAGCAAAAGTTTTCAGTGCTGAGATTAACATTTTCCTGCCCAGTTCTTGTTGTAAACATGTCAATGGCAGCATTCATCAATCTCCATAAACAGGCTTGTACATGTAGAGTCATGTGAACAGCCTGTGTTACAACCAAGTGAGTCTTGAAGAATGCAACCTTACTCTTGCATATTTTACATCTCATGGCAGCAGAGATCATATGGCCCTGTCTTGCCTTGAAAGAGACTGTAAGAAAATAGCTAATCTTGCTATTGTTTGAATTTGCAAATGATTGTTTTATATGCCATTTATTACATGCTTTTTTCTGCAAAGTCTTATGGGTCTTTATTGTTTGTTTCGTGCTTGCACATATATCTAGATTGCTGTCTGATTGTGACAAGGGTGCCTGTTTTGCAGTATTATAAACTGGTTACTTACGTCGTTTCACTGCTATAGATCTAGTCATGTTGCTCACTACATTATGAGCAATGTGTGTGCCTGCCACAACTCTATCATTGTGTAAAAGTGTATTACCAACATATACTTTTTTTCTATACATAGAAAGCGCTTGATGTTTGGTGGGCATGTTGCATCTTGAGAGTAACTTCTGTAATCTTCAATATGTTGTCATAATGTGTTATATTTAAGATACAAAAACCAAAACATAAGATCATTGCTAGTATCACCACTATTAAATGCTTAAAGACATAACTTCATGTTCGTTACACGCCATAGGATCCTATGATGTACTGTAGTGTACAAGAAAGGATTCTACATCGTATGAACTTCCCTCTTGACACAGTGTCGCCAATAATGTTAAATATAGTGTGCAATAATTGTTTACATATGAGTACAGAAATCTGTACATTCCCACTATAATGTACTTGCAAATGTTAAGGAAAAACCACACCATTAGCAACTATGTTGTCACAGCTGATCAGAAATCATAAGACATAGAGATTTTCCTATACAAAGCAGAATTTTATGTCATATCAAGGCTCACAACATGGGATCCTAGCTTGTATAATGATATTGTACATGAATTAGGATAATGCCACATGAAATAGGATGATATATCATATGCCGTAATACAACACAGAATCCTACTCCGTATCATGCTTGGGTTGAGTAGGCACTTCAATGTTAAACTCACAATTTTGCACTTTAATAACTTTGCAACCGTTGAACGGATTTGCACGAAATGTGGTATGCACCTACCTGTGGTGTAGCTTTCTAGATCTGGCAAGTTTTGTTCTGGTTGGATGTGCAGTCTCTGAGTTACAGAGAGGTGAAAAACATGTTTTTACCCATTGACTTTGCTGGGACTTTTCTTTGAATTTGCCTACAGCCCAGAAGGTTTGTTTGTTTGGTATGAACTTTTCAGGATAGCAAGGGACTACTCCACAGATGTGCATTTGTTAGTCTGGTGAAAAAAAACAATAAGCTGTTTTTAAGTTATTGCAATTTAAAAATTAAAAAAAATAATTTCTGAGCATGCTCAGTAGGCACTTCAATATAACTGTATGATACAAAAGAGATATCCTGCATTGTATGAGAAAATTCCTCTTCCGTATGGCCACCATCTTGTTTCCAGTTTGCCTGAAATTCAAATCTGGAAACCTCCCAAAATGATATTCCGGGGAGGAACCAACACATGTAGCTTGCTTATTGTGAACCCCTAGGTGCATTCTGCACTTTTCTGTTTGGAAAATGCCTTTAAAATGTGTGTTATTTAATATTTAAATTCTTTGCTCATATCAGAGTCATACGAAGTAGGATCATAGTTCATATGATGAGATACAATCTAGTATCCTACTCCATGAGGCATACAACATAGGATCTTAGTTCACATCTCATCATACAGACATGTTGACACTTGTGTGTTGCTGCAAATTCAATAAGTTGCACACTCATTTTGTTTAACAATATTAATATAGTGAAACGTCATCTTATTAGAGATAAACATTCTTGTCAACTGACACCAGTCAATGGTATGTGGGTTCTGAATCTTAATAAAAACCTCAAATGTTTGTTTTGTTTAAGATGGCTGAATATGAAGTAGGATTTCATCATACGAATCAGGATTCTATGTTGTATCTCATGATATGACTTATGATCTTACTACGTGTGATGCTGATAGTTGCCCCTAGTTTGAAATGTTTTAAAACATAATTCTGTAACATCAGTAATAAACGTGTATGTCCCTTTAGTCAGAGGGTATGCTATTTATAAAGCAAAATAATACAGAATGGTATGCAGTCTCAGCATTGTAATACTTGTTACAAATGAAGTTTTGAAACCATGGTATAGTATTAATTAATATGGAATCTTGGGAAGCAGGATCCTTTGTCGTATCTCGTAATATGACTCAGGATCCTAATTTGTATGACATGGTCACTCTTTCAGTCCTACAAATTTTCTAGAGAAAACTGTATAAATATCACCATACTTGTTCTAAATAAATAAATATATGCACATATATTTATAATAAATTTAGTGTTAAGAAGAGCACCCCTGCATCAGCACACTGTGAGGTCGAAGTGTCTTGTGAAGTAGGATCCTACCATTATAGAACTGCACATCCTTCTTTGTATGAATCAGTCATAGCACATTAGCTGAACTGTGGGGCTAAACATTGTGATTGAGAAGCAGAGGCACATTTGGCTCAGGAAATCATCTTTACAAATCAAGGTAAGAGATATTATTGACCGCTGCAAACACCCATACACTGAAACATACACAAAAAGTGACATGAGGCATATTTCAGCATACATTGCAGGATCCTGCGTCGTATGCTGAATGTTTATGTCGCATGTGACTGACGGCGCAGGATTCCTGAGACACATAGAAAAAATAGCATTTAATTACATAGTGCATCCACAGACACTGTATAACATCCTCTTTTTTTTGTTCCCCCGCACCCTGGCTGATCCCTCTTTCAGGCCTTTCATGGACCTGCTCACCCGGCTGCTCCCAACTCCATCGCCCCACATCACAGCCAGCCCAGGTAACCCCGATGTATCCCTTCATCAGGAGGGTCCCTTACCTTTGTAGGGGATAAGTCTTGCAGCCATACCAGTGATCCTGGGTGCTGCTGAGGTGACAGATGAAGGTCCCAAAGCTCAGCAATGAGAGTCCAGGGAGGCCATCGCCCAATCGGCCAGGACACCATTTCCACGTTTCTCCCTGGGGAGTGATGTGCAACAGACATCTAGACATGTACACTGACATCTGCTACTCCCAGTCATCTGTGATGTGACATCCTGCTGTGGTCCCAGCCTTCACCAGAGGCCAGCAGGCACTGGGCCACATCCCTACCCTCCCCCTGGAGAAGGCGAGCTGTCGCTGGATGCTCTATTCTTCTACCCTGGCTGGCCCTCCAGCAACCCAGGTCCATTCCCAAAGCTGGGTCACCAGCATCACAGATGGAAATCTGACCGCTATGCTGATGGGCCAGCCCATAACATCCTTTTTTAAATAACTAGAGTATGTAAAAAGCTGTGTAAGTGAGTAATGTAAACATTAGTAAAAGAAGATTTTTCAAGCCACAGTAAACAACTCTCTAGGGACCGGCTGTCAGTAAAAGATATGTGAGTAAATAGCTTCAAAAAGCACAAAAGTATCCAATAACATTTTATTAATATTTCTCTTGTTGTAATTGTTTAAAGTTCAACATAAGCGCTGATGAAAAATGTCATGTGTTAGTGAGGATGCTGTATGCAAAGTAGGATTTCATTATACAACATAGGATCCCACATCGTATATTGTAGTAAGATGTATACACCTACTTTGTATAACAGTGGCACTTGCACATGGCTGTTAATGTATTGAAAAGGTATTCCTTTTCTGAAGTGTAAGTACTGCCAGTGGTGGGTGTAGTTAGAGAGCATAATTCAAGCTAATTGTGATAACACATAATGGTATGCATTAACTGTATGTTTAAAATGTGCCTTTCTTTAAAATGGCCATATATGAAGTAGGATTTCATCATACTAAACAGGATTTTATGTCGTATCTCGTAATACGACTTAGGATCCTATGCTGTATCCCACTGCAACTTGCTTGAGGCAACAAATTCAATAAGTTAGAATTCCTTTTGCTTGGCAGTGTGAATAAAGTTAAACTTACTCATTAGTTATAAGCATCTTTGTCAAGTTATACCACTCGCATGCAGTTCCTAAATGGTTATAAATGCCTCAAATGTTTACTTCAGATGGCCATATACGAAGTAGGATTTCACCATACGAGGTAGAATTTTACGTTGTATCTCATAATATGACTTAGGATCATGCTACACATGATGCCTGCCTGACGTTCGCGCTGGAGGGGAGGCGTGGGTGACCTGCTCCTGGAAGGTCCCCCCCCTCGCGCACCAAATCCTGCTGCGACAGCCCAGTTGAGAGGTGCCGTGGGCTCTGCAGCTCCGGCGGGCCTCCTCGGCAGCTGAATCCTCAATAAGAGTTTTCCCGACCCCTGCCCCGGTGCAGGAGAAAGACCGCCAACGGAAAGTCTGCACCTCTTACCTCGCTCGAACTCTTGCCAGGAATCTACTCGAAAACCACGCCTGTGGTGCGTCTCGCTCATCGGAGCGAATCTGGTGACCCCACCGCTGATACCTGCACTCCAAGGACTCCCAGCCTGTTGTTCTTTTTGAATTTTGGCGCTGAAAAAATCACTCACCTCCATTGGCCCCAGCCAGTAGTGACGCTCTCCACTGCTCACTACAAAGGGCGAGCTTGCCCCACCTATCCTGGACTTGCCTGACGTTCGTGCTGGAGGGGAGACGTGGGTGACCTGCTCCTGGAAGGTCCCCCCCCCTCGCGCACCAAATCCTGCTGCAACAGCTGAGTTGAGAGGTGCCATGGGCTTTGCAGCTCCGGCGGGCCTCCTCGGCAGCTGAATCCTCAACGAGTTTTCGCTTTTGAACCCTCCCGCCCACCCCAGGTTGTATGTGATATTATATGCCAGTTTTGCCCCGCCTACCGTGAGGAAACTCACCCTATCAGCCTGTGGGGGCGGTCCAATCTCGCATCCTTGGGGCATTGATTGCAATTACCCACTGTGAAGCTCTTTCTACGTTTAACTCCTTAGGCTGTGCTGATATATGGACATTTGTCAAAGTTGTTCCCTACTGCCTGTGCTCTGCTTATTTTGTGCCTAGCCTGCCATCTCACCTGCTGATCCCCACCGATCGGCCGTTGGGGGTACCGCTAACTCGTAAGGTGCCTAGTTGGCAAGTACCCATAGAATAGCTCTCCCCGACTTCTCCCACTCGATCTGGGTTGGTATAATTTCACTGACTATGGTGTGCTCCTCATTGCCTGCATTTGACTATGTTTAGAGTCTAGCTTGCTGTCACACTGTTTGGTCCCTCCAGATCAGCCCCTGTCTAGGGAATGTCTCGTTTATTCGAAGTAGCTTACATACCCTCTTGAGCCTCAGCCTGCCAATGTTGTTTAATTGTCCTAGGTCCTAAGCTCATCCACATCCATGGAGTCCAAAGGAGCCTGCCCTGATCGCCTAAGTGAATTATACAGCTCCCCCTACAATCTCTCGCAGTGCCTAGGGAAAGTGCCGTCCCTCCTGAAGCTTAGACTGGTCTCTCTCCGACCCCTAGCCCTCAGTCCCGGCCATAGTGCCATCTACTTTGCCTGCACCAATTGTGCCAGGCTCCTATTTTCCTACCAAGTTTCAAGCCCCCTTCTCTACCCTCAGAGCCCCTCCGGCCGACTGTTTTGAACTTCGAACTTGGCACCAAAAGGACCTAGTACAAACTCTCCAGTTGGTCCAATGTCTTCAGTCCGGATGTGGTCCAGGCTCACCTGTCCCCAGCTCAAGACATTGAACAAGGGTGTGTTGCCTGCCTCTTACAGGACGCTGGTCCCAGCTGGTCCTGTTCTAGGGCGCACCTTGCTCCAAACGGCCACTTCCCCCCCAATATCACTGGGGGAATACTGGGAGAGGTCTTCCTCCTGTGAGTTAACAGATCTCTCCCTCTCAAACTCCCTTGTGACCTCCAAGTCTCAATGCAGTCCCACATGCTGCCTAGACCTCCGGAGTCAAATGTCCTCTGCCAAGACTAAGCGTATCCGTGCTTTCAATCCCTCAGCCGGCCAATCCACCATGAAGTGGTATCTCCAATGGCTCCTCCTCTTAACACTACTACTGGCGGGAGATATAGAAACTAACCCAGGTCCATACAACCCCCAGAACATCCCCTCTGTATGGGGCGTGGGCAAGGGTCTAAAAGTAGCACATCTTAACATCAGGAGCCTGCTACACAACTGAGATGAACTGGTCGCGTGGATGGTGCTCTACAAACCCAATATCCTCGGACTGACTGAGACCTGGCTCAAACCCTCGATCCCTGACTCAGCCTGTATCCTCCCTGGGTATGAGTTCACTCGCCTGGACAGAGCGGGGAGCAAGAGGGGGGAGGCATACTGATCTACCACAAGTGCCATCTCAAAGTCTCCCAAGTTGCCCACCATCAATCCCATGTGTCCCAGTGCGAGGTACTCCATGTGCTACTCCTACTTGGGGACACAAAGAAACTGCACCTGGTGTGCACTTATAACCCACCTAAGGGTGGGCTCCCCGGATTGACCCACCTCCTGAACTCAGTTGGTCCCAACGTTGGGGACAATGAACTCTTAATCCTAGGGGATGTCAACCTCAACTGGGCTGGAGGTAGTGTGAAGCAGTATGAGTCCCTACTTGCTAACTTTACCCTGACTCAGCTCATCCAGGATCCAACCAGGCGGCCAGCAAATGGATCCTCCGGTACCCTACTGGACTGGATCATGTCCAACCGTCCGGACAGAATCTCCTCAGGAGGTACACTGCCAGACTCTATCTCAGACCACTCACCGGTCTACTGTGTATGGAAAATTTCCTCCCCCAAAATTCCTCACAAAATCCTGCATGTCAGAAACTACTCCAGGTTTGATCCTGGGTAGTTTCTGGAGGACCTACGGCTTACTGACTGGTCCAAGGTGTTAGGGGCCACTGACCCCTCAGTGGCAACCTCCACCTTCATCACTATCTTCGGGACCCTGCAAGATAAGCACGCCCCCAAGGTCACCCGAAGGGTGAGGGGGTCTGCTACTCACTGGTTGCATGGGATTCTCCTAGCCAAAATGCGGGAGAGAGACAAGTGTTGGGCCCACTTCAAAAGTTCAAGTGATCCCACCACTTTCCAAAATACAGACACCTTAGAAACACTTGTAAAAAGGCCATTAGGGCTGCAAAAAGTGACTTCTGCAAGTCCGCCCTACTTAGCACCGCCAGCAACCCCAGGAGTTTCTGGAGGAATATAAAAACTCTTGTCAACGGATCCTCCCAACCAGGGGTATCAGACATGTTTATCAATGGGGTCTCCTGCATGAACCCCCACACCATTGCCAACTCCTAAATTCACACTTCACAGATCTCTCTGCCTTCACTTCACTCTTCTCGACCAATAAGAGTTCGCCCCCCCTTTCCCCCTCGGCTCGGAGGGAGGGTCAACCCCGTGGTTAATGTTTAACCTCAGGGAAGTGTCTGTACTGGACACCCAGAGGCACTTGGCTGGCCTCTTCCAGTACTCCAGTCCTGGCCCAGATAACCTGGAATCAAAGCTCCTCAAGCTTGGCGCTGTTCACCTTGCCTATCCAGTAGCCCACATCTTTAACCTATCCCTTGGAAGCAGTACCTTCCCCGATATCTGGAAAGAGGCTAGGATTGTCCCAGTACTGAAGCAGGGCAATCCTAAATTACTGGATAATTATCGCCCGATTGCCATCCTCTCATCCCTTAGTAAGCTCCTTGAAAAGGTAGTGGCCGAACAGATTTCAGAGCACATCCAGTCACATGAGTTTCTGTCCCCGGCCCAGCACGGGTTTCGCAAGGGTCACAGCACCACTACTGCCCTGATCTCGGTCACATCTAGCATCAGATCAGCCATGGATCAGGGCAAACTCTCCGGAGCCATATTTATTGACCTGTCCAAAGCCTTTGATCTTGTTGACCACACGTTGCTTGGTTCACAGCTGTGGTCACTCGGTCTCTCTCCACTTGCCATGAAATGGCTTATGGGCTACCTGCATGGCAGAACGCAGTGGACCAGCTTCAATAAAGTCCTCTCAGAGTCCCTTCCAGTGACCTCTGGGGTCCCTCAGGGTTTGGTACTGGGCCCTCTCCTCTTTTCCCTCTTTATCAACCAGTTACCTGTGGTGACTACCACCTGCAGTGCCACCCTCTATGCTGATGACCTGGTGATCCTGGCACACGCCTGAGATGTCGCTACTCTCAACAAGGACATGTCTGAAGACTTTAACAAAGTCCAAACCTGGATCACTGAAAACAAACTGGTCCTGAACCTGAAAAAAACACAGGCCATGCTCTTTGGCTCAACAGCCAAACTCAAAGCCTAGTCGGCATTGTTAAAGATTACCTGTCCTGATGGATCTCCCCTCCCTGTAGCGAACTCTGCCAAATACCTAGGGGTCACCCTTGACCCCCAACTAGACATGGGTAGTCACATTCAAAACATCTGCAGGGCAGTAAACTGCAAGCTGGGCTTGGCCTACAGGGCCAAGTTCAACCTTACACCAGTGGCTAGACTAGCCCTCGCGAGAGGTGTTCTTCTTCCCTCTCTCAGCTATGGACTGCACCTATTCGCTCGCTCTCCCAAGACCCATCTTACTCGGTGGCACATGACATACAACAACATCTGTCGCTTTGCCCTTGCTGTCCCCCGTCTCACCCATCGCTGCGAGTTATACGATAAACTTCGCTGGCTCTCCCCAGCTAGGTACCTGGACTTCGGGGTGGGCTGTCTCACGGACAAAGTGATCAGAACTGGCACCCCCCCCGAGGCTGGCCCTGCTCCTGCCGCAAATTGACACTACTATCTACCACTTAGGTCCCAGGCCCTGGGATGCTCATAGTCCCTCCACCCGTACCCTCATGGGTGACCGGGACTTCACCGCATATGCGCCCAGACTCTGGAACTCCCTTCCTGTGCATATTCATTTGACCTCTTCCCACCTGTGCTTTCGTAATTCCCTCTGGGGTTTCCTGAAACAAGCCTCAGCGTGTGACTGCCCTAAGCCTCCCTAGAGAAATTCTCAATTGGTTGTCTTTCCGGTCCATAGTTTGCCTCCCTCAGATGCTACCCATAACTCCTGCTGTTTTCCATGACTCTACCAATTACCAGGGTACCCGACTTAGGGCATACTGCCTATGCCAAGGTTCTCTGGACATTGCCTTTCTAAATTGTCTCTAATGTGTATATGGTTTGTTAGAACTTGTAGGTGACCTACTCACCCCGGGGGTACATTTACCTTAAAGTTATAAGTTTTATTATGACCTTCCATACCCCTGGACAATGTTACTATTCCTACATGTTGTCATGATGTACTTACATTCTACTGTAAAAATGTCTGTATCCCTATGTTGTACTCTCCCGGGTCGTTCCTGAAAATAGGCATAATACTTGTCTAGTGTACTTACCCGGTCAACAAAAGCTAAAATAAAAAATAAATAAAAATGCTGACAGTTGTCCCTAGTTGTGAATATTCAAAAACAATTATCTTTCATCAGTATAAACAGTAAATGTCCCTGTATTTAAAGAGAAGGCTAGCTGTTAATCAACAGAATACACAATGGTATGTAGTACCAGCATTGTTCTATGTGTTGTAAATGAAGCTTTCATGACACGGCATAATATGAAGTAATATTGCATCATACGATGCAGAACCCTTTGTCATATCTTGTAATACGTCGCAGGATCCTACTTTGTATAACGCAGTCACTGTTTTGTTCCTACAAATAACCTAAAGAAAACAGCATTTATATTTACATGGTTGGTCTACATGTGTACTTAATGAAGTTACCAACAAATACTGCTGCAGCTCAACATGTGCTGTATTTCTATGTGTGTATCAGTTGAGTTTTGCTTATTTAAGTAATCTTTCAAACGTCATACCGTTAACAGTATGGTAAACAAAACCATTGGTGGTATACTATATAACTCCACTGCATCTCACTGATAATAGCAACATTTGTAGTGGTCAGAGTTTTCTGTTGAGAATACTACAGATTTTTTTGTGGTAAAGAATAACAAACTCATCACATATAGTCCTAGCTCATAAAGGAATTAAAGCAGGATGTGTGCAACCTTTTTAGCCATCTATGCACCAATAGATAAGCATCATGTTGGTATGTGGCAGTGACTGACACCTAATTGTCTGATGTTCTAGAAGTTTTAGTAAATGCTAATATGTCCAATAGAGATGTATATATGACACACAGGATGTGAAAGATATTTTGATTGGTACAGTTTAATATCAACATCCCAATGGGATGTAACATAATAAGTTTGACTGCATGACACACCAGGTTTACATCTGACAGTAAATCAGTCAGCTCCAAACTGACACTTGAGTCAGTTGTTGAAAGAGATTTTTCTGTTTGACAGACTGCTGCAATCTACAAAGTTGTAGCCTTCACCATGTCTAAACTTTTTGAAAGTACTGTATGGGTCGTTGGAAGTCCAGTTGTGAGGAGGGTTGCAGATTTTCCCAGGAGTAGTAATTCTAGCAAAGATTTGTGCTTGGCAAACTGTAATGGGTGCTGGTTTGAGAGAGGTGGTATGAGGTGAGAGCATCTTATGCCAACTGTCCACCGCCTATTGGAAAATTACCCTCACCCAGACATACTTCTACTACATCTCAGGGTAATGATATAGGTATAAAAAAGGGCATAGATTTAATTGAATCAGCAAAGTCAGACTTACCTGAAATAACAGTGATGCTGCCTCTGTGTAAAGTCATGTTTTCAGACATCACACCAGACAAATACATTTCACTTTGAAAGATCACGTAGAAAGGTGAACATCTGGATATCTGGTTTCCTATGCAACCTGGGAATGCACACCACATGTCACCCCAAACTTGATAGTGGTAAGCATTGGCTATATTTAAATGATGGTGTGCACCTGTCAGCCGCTGGTAATATATTATTTCTTGAGGATCACCATCATGGTATACAAACAGTGCTTTGATCCATCACAATTTGCAGCGTAAGGATACTGGCTATAAACACAAAGGCTCTTTTAAGAGCCACCTAACTTGGTCAAAATTAGATACTCTTACACTATATGAATCTCGTAGGTTTTAAATATTAAATTCAGACAGTAAGCATCAGCAAACAAAACTAATATGCTGTGATGTGTAGCGCACTGTAGAAATACAGTCAAGTAATATCTGTATTTATTTATTTGCTTTTGGTTACCAGGTAAGCACACTAGACAACTAAGAGCCTATTTTCAGGTGCGACCTGGGAGATTGCAGGGGTACATTCAAGCACATCAGGCAGAGACATGTACAAGGTATCGTCAAGAGCAACAACAAAGCAGGGTAATATACAAGCATCAAGGGATTTACATTACAAGCGGGAGGGCGATAAACAGCAAGGTAGAGGCAGTAACCAACATATCAGGGCAACAGCACCCCTAAAGACAGAGCAGTAGATAGAACAGTAACATATACATGATTATTGCGCAGTAGGGCCAAGGTGGACCGAACACAATCAATTCAGCAAGTAGCAGCATGTGTTACTAATCTGTGAGGTGCAGGGACCCACCACCATTAAGCAAAGGAGTTCAGTAACAACTCAGCCAGTTACCATGGAGTGGTCAAGGGGGTTTGATTAAGTGCAGTGGCAGGAGGAGGCTAATTTGAGGAAGCCCCCGAGAGAGGCTTTAAAGCAGGGATGGGAAGAGGAGGAACGAGTGTATCCGGAAGGGAGTTCCATAGTCTGTGTGCATGCCCAACAAAGGCCCGGTCACCCATTTGGGTGCGGGTTTTTGGGACTAGGAGGACATAAGAGTCACTGGATCTTAGATGGTAGGAGGGGGCAGCAGTTATGAGGGATGCAGTGAGGGCAATAGGGGTGGCAGTTCTGACCACATTGTCGATGAAGGAGCCTAAGACAAAGGCGTGGTGCTTTTCCGGTAGAAGCCACACAAGCCGGGAGTAGAGCTCATAGCGGTGGGTAAGGCGGGGGGGCTGAGAGTGCAAAGCAACATACACTGTTGTACGCATTGTCCCATTTTGAGAGACTGGTTTTGATGATGTGGGCAAAGGTGACAAGCCCATAGCAGAGCGTGGGTAGGAGGACTCCCCTGGCTAGGGCGAGATGGGCAGCCAGGGTGAAACAGCTTTTTGCACTGTACGCAAGGTCCAACTTACAGTTTGAGGCCTTGCATGCATTGCCAATGTGCTGAGAGAGATTCAGTTGAGGATCAAGAGTCATCCCCAGGTACTTGATAGTAACTGCAACTGGTAGGAGGGACCCATCAGCACATGAGATCTTCAGAGGGGCAGGGGCAGCTTTTATCTAGGCCGCAGAGCCAAAGAGCATGGTCTGAGTCTTCTGCAGGTTGATAGTAAACTTGTGGTCCTTTAGCCAGATTTGAATTAGGTCAAAGTCATAGTTTAGCTTGACGTTGATGACAGAGATGTCCCGGGAGCTGGTCAGGATGACTAGGTCGTCTGCTTACAAGGTAGAACGCCCATGAGCCATGGCCGAGGGCAGCTTGTTTATGAATAGGGAAAACAGGAGAGGCCCAAGGGCAGAGCCCTGGGGGACTCCACAGTTAACCACAGCAGGTTCAGACAGGGCCTTATTGAACTTGATGTACTGTTGTCTGCCCATGAGGTAATTATTGAACCAGGCAAGGGCAGGGGAGGAGAAGCCAAAGGTTCAGAGGGACGATCACAGGAGTGAGTGGTCAATCCGGTCAAAGGCTTTCGAGAGATTCATGAAGATGGCTCCAGTCAGTTTGCCTAGGTCTGTAGCAGACCTGATCTCAGAGGTGACAATGGCTAGGGTGGTGAAGGTATTGTGCCTTTTTTTGAAGCCATGCTGTGCTGGGGAGACTAGCTCATGGACCTGCAGGTAGTGGGTGACCTGTGTGGCAACCACCCTTTCAAGAAGCTTGCTGATCACAGATAGGATAACATTTGCATTTTATCTCATACAGAAACATGCCAAAATATTGGAAAAATGAAGAGGTGGCTGCCCTGGTAAAGGCTGTTCAAAAATGTGGCCACGCCAAAATGATGCGTGGCACAAATCTACCACTGACAAAAGTCTGACAAAATGTCAGTGACTGGCTGGACAGAAAAAGGGATATTGATAATGAGCCAGAATCCTGCAAACGGAAGTGGAAAACTGTATGGCAGAAGTTTTATCACCTTAAAGAGTGTGGCTTTGTACGTGAAGGGGACAAAGAGTGGTATCAGCAGGCGCACAAAATGTGGGAACATGCTGGGAAGCTGGAGTATGGTGATCAACACCATGGCAATAAGTACAAGATTAAGGGGTTACTGAATTTAGGTAATACTGGTTGTGCTGTAATACATACATTGAACTGCAACATGGTTAACCACAGTTATACAGCATTCAGTAGTATGCGGCAGCGAGTTACTGCAGCAATCAGTAGCATTGCAATAAAAATTAACCTATTGTTATGCATGAAAATGTGGAATTTTGAAACATATAAACTGTGTTGTAGAATGATGCAGAGTTCTGAAAATTGCCGCTGACACAAATTTCACCATGATTTTTCTTTCCTCCAAGATCTGTATTGCACAAAATTACAAATTAACTAACTTTTGTGACAGTACTTATATGGATGTTTTTTTTCTTTCTATACCTGGATGTCCAGGCTTCCCTGCCACTCC
Organism: Neoceratodus forsteri; assembly: GCA_016271365.2. NCBI lineage: Eukaryota > Metazoa > Chordata > Ceratodontiformes > Ceratodontidae > Neoceratodus > Neoceratodus forsteri. The sequence goes on from CM057453.1 coordinate 1,275,095,744, forward strand.
TGCACAGAGGACCCAGCTTGACCCAATACCCGCAGATCAGATGTTGGTGGATGTTGCTCCTGTGGAGCAGATGTTGCTAGTGAAACTCATTGGTAAGTAACAATAATTAAATGTGTTGAGGCCAAGGGGCATTGCTGGAGGGTAGCACTGATTAATCCTAGTAGCATGAAAAATAAGATACCCAAGCTTGACACGCTGCTAACTGGAGTAGATGTGGATATGTCAGCAGTTACTGAAACTTGATGCACTCATCATCACTATTGGGACTAGAACTTGATGAGGCACATTGTGTTCAGAATGTACAAGGCTGTGTGCAGGTAGGGGTAGATATTGCATTCATCATTAGGAATGGCATTGATATATACAGGATGGAAGTACTGAACAGGTTCAGATTAAATAGGGTGTTTCACCTAAGGGAGGAAGGAACCACCAAAGGGCATTCCATTAAGTTGGTTGGCGAGAGGGTCAGGGGACAGAAAATGAGACATATTGTTAATGTGTGAAGGCCTATTAATGTAAGAACAATTTTGTGTAAAGATGTCACTTAAATGGGCAAAATAAGTGTGTGACAGTTTAGTTAGTACTGATAATTGTGAGTTATAGTGCTATGACAATACTCAGATAATAACATTAAATATATAACATGTAATGTATCAGTGTAACAGTAATATTTCTATGATAGAGCAATTCACAGGTAAGATTTCGAAAATTGTATGTATTACGTCTTTGTCACTTATTATTAAAAACTGTCTGATAATACTTATTGTAAGAAAAATATAAACGTGTTGTAATGTCAGACTATATACATTTACAGACAGTTGCTTGATAGATTGTTTGTGTTTTTTAGTTATATATATTGTTTTTAATCTCTTTTTTATTGTATCTCATAGACGACACACCATCTGGAGAGGGTACAGTTATGCCACTGTTTCACAAGATACAGATCATTTGATCCAAGCATCAGTGCAGTCAACAGAGGTGCCACTGTGTGCTGGGGACACTCCGATGGCAGAAGAACGTCAGCATCAAGCACAGGCTAGTACATCTGGTGTAGCCTGTAGTGCAGGCCTGGACACATCTATTGCAGTAAAACTTAAGTCTATAAACAAGCTCATATGGTACAGGTCAGCATATCACTATGTTCCATGCCATTTGTACGTAATTAGCATATAGTTTATCATGAAGGTTACATAAACATCATGGGCACATGACTATGCATATCTTTCAGCACTATGGTCGGCATGTGTGAAGGAAGCACTGCCATAAAGTATACGTACAAACACAAAAACAATACAAGCCATTATTGATAATAAAGATCTAACAATAAATGATTATTGTAACATAGATGTAGTGGACAGTACTATATGTTTGGATTGCCACTGTAACATAGAAAGACAGAAACATAGAAATTGTTGGCTGATAAGTACCGCTGGGCCCTATACACTGAATGTGGTTACTGACATATGTGATCAATAGCTTTTCATCACCCTCCTCCCCTCTCAAGCTTCCCTTGTGCCTGTCACAGGCATGCTTAAACCACTCCACTGTGCTTGCACCCACTACCTCCTGTGGTATGCTATTATAAGTGTAGACTACCCTTCCTGTGTAGGAAAACTTCCTCACATTACCTCTTAATCCACCCCCTTCCAATTTCATATTGTGCCCCCTTGTTCTAGTACTTTTTAAACACTGGAAAAAATCCCCCACCTGCACCTTGTTTATGACCATGAGTTTCTTTAAAGTTTCAATCATGCACCCCTGCTCTCTCCTCCAGTAAGTACATATTGAGATCTGTTATTCTCTCCTCCCAAGTGTTGTGGCACAAGTCATGTACCTTCTTTGATACCCTTCTCTGGATAGTCTACAACTTGTTTATGTCTTTGCACAGGTGCGTCCTCCAGAACTACACACAGTACTCTGGGTGAGGCCTTACCAGTGTTTTATACAGTGGCATCACTACCTCCAGCCTCCTGCTAGTGATAGCCCTGCCTATGCACCCCAGCATGACAGTGGCCCTCACTGTCACCTTTGTGTACTGCTTTGATACGTTAGGGTCATCAGAGATGATAACCCCTAGGTCCCTTTCCTGTTTGGTGTGGTGCAGTGTAATAACACTGCAAAAAGGAACATTACAGTCTATAGTATTGTCATAAACAAATACTTGCTCTGGTGATAATTACAATAACAGTTAGTTAAGCAGCAACAGAATCATGTGATATAACTACAGAGTATAGTTTTGTGAGGCAGTGCACGATAAGTATTAACTATTAGGTTGTGCGTAAAACAGTCATAGTGTTGTAGAGTGTATATACAGTATTTGTAAGAAAAGTCACATAGTGTTGTTAATGCTGCAATGGAAAATTCTGTTAATGTTACTATTTTCGTGCAAAGTAGACCACAGTCTGTGCTTAAATATAATTAAATAGAATTCTGTTTCATTGCCCATAATGTGAAGTAACATATTTAAAAATAGTACAACAGAGTTATAGTTAAGCGACAGTAAGTAATTAGAATCAAAATAAAACTGTTTATTTTTGTAATCTTACTAGGTCATGCACCCTAGTGTCAAAAGGAAACTGTCTGAGTCAGGTATGTATTTGCACAGCACAATGTAACAATACATTTGTAATGTAAAGTAATATAGATTTGTCAAAGAGATTGTTTCTTTAATAGTACGCTACAGATTGATTGCCCATTATACGGAATATCAATCAGAAATCTCCCATAAGAAGGCAGAGTTCCTGTCCAGGGAGATAACTGCATCAACAAATCGACCAGTCCAGCTCTTCCGGACCATGGACAGGCTGAGCAATCCAGCCTGTCTGTAGGGTCGGAGAGCTTTTTCCCAAATAAAGTGTGATGAATTTGCTCGGTTCTTTGATGATAAGGTGTCATCGATCAGGTCGGAGACCGCAAAATGCATTCAAATGAGCATGGTGGTCAATGCAAAGCTACAGGCCCTCAGTCTGTCTGGACAGTTTTTGACCAGCCAGCGATCATGGATATCATGAAGATTGTCCAGGGCTTGCGACCGACTTGCTGTAGTTTGGATCCTGGTCCTAGCGCCTCCTTGTGTGATGCGTCTATGAGATCAGACCAGCCCTTGCTGAGATAGGCTGGTGCTCATTGGACCAAGGGGTGTTTCCAGAGTCTCTGAAAGAGGCTATTGTGACACACCTTTTAAAGAAATCTTCCCTTGACCCAGACTGTCTTGCTAACTACAGACCGATCTCTAACCTGCCCTTTTTGGGCAAAGTTATTGAGAAAGTAGTCACGTTGCAGCTCGATGACTTTCTTACCACCCATGAAGTCTATGATCCTCTCCAGTCCAGTTTCTGGAAGAAGCACAGTACCGAGACGGTGTTGATTAGAGTACTTAATGATCTCCTAATAGCGAGAGATCGGAGGAGCCATTCAATCTTGGTCCTCCTTGATCTCTCTGCAGCGTTTGACACTGTAGACCATGGGATGTTGCTAGAACACCTGTGGCTGCTCTGTGGACTGTCGAGGACAGTCCTCAGATGGTTCCACTCTTTCCTCATGGGCAGAACTCAGAGGGTAGTATCAGGAATTTTTTTCCTCTGCTCCCTTTGCGTTGCCTTGTTGGGTGCCGCAGGGTTCTGTGCTTTCCACCATGTTGTTCACTGTGTATATGCTGCCATTGGGAGACATTATAAGGCATTATGGGCTGAGTTTTCACTGCTATGCAGATGATACTCAGCTCTATATGTCATTTGTACCCGAACAAAATGATGCAATATTGGTCTTTAACAACTGCCTCGCTGAGATTCAGGACTGGATGAGCGCTAACTGGTTGAGACTGAATCCGGACAAGACTGAGGTGCTGGTGATGGACCCTGGTCACCATGTAGAGAAGCTGACTCCTGGGTCTCCTTCTGGCCTTGTGTTAGGGGGTAACCAATTGAGACCTTCTGAACAGGTGCGGAATCTGAGCGTAGTACTTGACAGCAAGCTGACACTTAAGACACAGGTGTCAGCCGTTGTCAAGTCCTCTTTTTACCACTTGAGGAATATTGCCCAGATAAAACACCTAGTTCCACATGATGACCTTCCTGTGTTGGCTCATGCCTTTGTATCTTTGTGTCTTGACTACTGCAGTGCTCTATATCTAGGGTTGCCGGGGGTGGATCTCTGTCTCCTGCAGCTGGTGCAGAATGCTGCAGCCAGGTTGTTGACTCGGTTACCAAGAGCTTGCCATATCACACCTGTGCTGTGCAAACTGCACTGGCTACCGGTGCGATGGAGGATCACCTTCAAGGTTGCATTGCTGACCTATAAGACCCTACATGGACAGGGACCAGGCTACTTGCAAGATCTCCTTCGACCCTACTGCTCTCTCCGCCCACTCCGTTCCACCTACGAGGGATTGCTAGAGATTCCCAGGGTTTGTCTTCAGTCGTCTGGGGCCAGAGCTTTCTCTTTCATTGCCCCAACCCTGTGGAACTCTCTACCTCGTCGTATTAGAGAGTGCCTGTCCACTGAGTCTTTTAAAGCCACACTGAAGAGTTACTTATTTGAATTAGCAATTTGAATAACATCTAGCTGTCCTGTTGCTTCTTAAATGTTTTATATCTGTATTTATTACTGTTGTGTGGTGTTAAATTTGTTATGTATTTGCACTTTGTTATTCCAAAAAAAAGCATTATAAATAAATATTGATTTTGATTTTTTAAATTTTTTACAGAATGTTGACAGAAGTGGTATAATGCAGAGATGGCATGACAAGCTAGCTCAGGGATCATCCCTTGTCCCAGTAATGTTAAATGTATCCAATAGTGTGATACAGAGTAACTGGAAGGAAAGTGCTGTCTGCACGACACAACAATCTGCAAAATTCTGCATATAGCATTAAGTGTACAGTATAAGCGTATAGAAATTGCATGAAATGTAGCATATGTGTTTGACTGTACCTGATAAAATGAAACTCTGAAGAGAGTTACTGGGGTGGGTGGGGGGAGCACACAATCAACAAGTGACAAAGGGACCTTGTGGTTATCATTGTTGATTACCTAAATGTGTCAAGGCATTGTACAAAGCATGCAGAGAAGACCAGAGCAATTCTGGGGTGCAAAGCAGAGGTATCACTAGCAGGTGTAGGTGATGATGTCATGTTGTTAAACATTAGTGAGGCCTCACGTACAGTATCACAGTCACTCTGAGTGGATGGCAATGCTCCAAAGGAGGTTATTCAAGATAGTACATGACTTTCAATGCAAAACATATGAGAAGAGATTAAAATCCCTTGACATGCACTTACTGTAGTATATGAGTGAACGAGGGGAACATGTTATAAACATTTAAGTGCCTCAGCACCAGAAGTAAGGTTCAAGAGTGAGACATCTTTGGTGTTACAAGTTGTACTAGAACAAAGGTGGATGATAAGAAATCTAACTGGTTGTCGTACAGAAAAATCTGTGTAAATGTTTCTTTATGAAGTGTTTTCATCAACAACAGTCTGCAGTTAAACAGCCCTGTGACAGATACAAGGAAGCCTTGAGCTGGGAAGTAGTGTAAAGCACTGAAAACAAGGCTGCAGGAAATGTATCTGTTTCTATGATTCTAACAAATAGTTATAGCGAATTTGAAAATGTTTAATATTCTGTTTCTATTACAGTTTCTTCTTCAACGGAAGTCAGACTTCTCCTTGAGCCCCTCCAACAATTAATAGGAACAACAGAGGGTATGCAGAATCTGCTAGAGTCTGTCTCACTGGTACTACAAACACAATAACAAATACTCAAAACAATGTACCAGTGAGACAGACTTGAGTGTCAAATGCATGAGGCCCTGCGTGGTCTCCAGCATAGCAATTCTGTCCTCACACAAAACATTAGACAGCTCAAAGACACTCAAAAAGACAACATTGCTATGCAAGAGACCACACAAGGTTTATTACATAATTTATTGGAGGGGCAGCGAGAGATGATAGATAAACAACAGAAAACTAATGTACTACTGCTTGCAGTTAGTGGGTCAGACAATCTTCAGACAACAGCAGGAGTCGCCGCCTGCCGAGTCACATCCTTCTCCACAGCTATCTCCTGAGCCAGAAGACAAACAGTGACACAACTATTACATCTCTTCTTCATATAAAAATCCAGTGGGAACAGTTGTCCACTTCCATTGAGAAGCATCCAGCCCCACATCAATCTATACCAGGGCAGGCACCTTTATAATTACAGTTATGTTCTGGTTACAAATATAGGGCCAGATGTTCAAAGGGGTTGTGCTGGTAATGCACACCGGGCAATACTCAAAAGTGGGACTTGTGCAGCACAAGTCCCAGTGTGCCGGGGCACATTGGTAATGTATGCGGCGCATCTGAAGGGGGCATGCCCATGCATATGCAATGCATCCCAATATTCAGCCCAGGATGTGTGGCACATATGCTAGCACAACCCCTAGATGTGCTGCATACTGGGGCACAAAGTTGAGCCAGAAAAAAATGGCACAAATGCTGGCCACCCACAGGTGGGCGGCTGTATTGCAGGGCACAACTCAGCAACTGCCAGCCGTGGGTGGCCACCTGCCCACCCAGAACACCATCCACAAGCATCCAAATGGTCCCTGGTAGTTTAGTGGTACCCCCCTTCCTCCTATAACCCCGATCATGGGTAATAGTAAATTAAAACAATCCCTGGTAGTCTAGTGGAACCTCCCTCCCTCCCATAGCCCAATCACCAAAAATGACAGATGTCACAAGCCCTAGTGATCTAGTGGTACCCTCACCCCTCCCGATGCTCTGATCACCATATGAAAAATATGTCCCCTTCCCTGGTAGTCTAGTGGTCCCCCCACGCCACTCGCTGCACTGATCACTGTAAAGTAAATTATTTCCTCTTCCCCGATAGTCTAGTGGTCCCCCCACATCACATGATGCACCGATCGCCAGTGCTTCGTATTGACATATATCCCTGGTGGTCCAGTGACACCTCTCACTTCCCCACCCTCACAAGACCTCCTGCCTACCCAGCTCCCCCTCCCATCATCAGCAGGCAGCTGCTACCTGCCTGCATACTGCCCACCAAATCACAGCTTATAGTATGAGCTGTAAGCCCATTGGTCCACAGTGTGGACCAAAGGGCTTACAGCTCATACTGTAAGCTGTCATTGGTGGGCAGCTGGGCAGTATGTGGGCAGATAGCAGCTGCCCACCGATGATGGGGGAGCTGGGTGGGCAGGGGGTCTTGAGGTGGGGAGGGGGATGCCACTGGACCACCAGAGATATATGTTAATATGGAGCACTGGCAATTGGTGCAGCGGGTAGGGTGGGGGGACAGCTAGACTACCAGGGAAGGGGACATATTTTTCATACGGTGATCAGAGCATCGGGAGGTGTGGGGGGTACCACTAGATCACTAGAGCTTATAACATCTGTCAGTTTTGGCAACTGGGCAATGGGAGGGAAGGGGCTTCCACTAGACTACCAAGGATTGTTTTAATTTACTATTAGCTGCGATCAGGGTTACAGGAGGGAGGGGGCACCACTAGACTACCAGGGTGTGTTTACATCTACTTCTACCACGATTGTGGCCACATGGTGGGGGTTGCCCCAGGACCCCCTCAGTCTGCACCACATGCTATGCAGGGCACCAGGCACATTTTGCTGGGCTGCCCTACTCAGCTCATGCAAATGGAGCCATAATGACATGCAAATGGCCCCCTTTGTGCCTTGCATACATTATGGTCTCATTTGCATGTCCAAGTCTCAATATCACAGAAATGCACCCAGCGCAACTACAGTTGTGCTGGAGCATTCCCAGTCCTCCCTGTCTGGGGAATGCACCAGCACATTGTATATGCACCATGCACATTCTGTGCTATATTCAAAGATGATGCACCATGGCACATCACCTTTGAATATCCCCCTGTCTGGCCCCGGTGCATCTCGGTTGTGCTGCATCTCCACTTGTGCCATTGCCTGGTGCAGTCTGAATACTGGGCCCATAATGTACATGTGTCAAAAGACAATATTTACCCCCATATTTTATAAAGGAAAACAGTTATGTCTTGAGAGTATCAAAAAAACTAAGTGTCACTTTCTTTTCAGAATAGTATTTTACTAATTCAACAGTCTGTTACTTACTATTGCAATTCTTGACAAATGTTACAAAAAAAATACACAAATTACGTGTAAATAAGCACCTACATAATGTATTTATTGTTTCTTGTGTACTTACTTTAGGGTATAAGGTATAGTGTTTAACAATTAAGTCCTTTCTTGACTCATATGCAATATATGGGTCCCACAAAATGGCGTACAAGATTTCAGGTACTGAGGTTTCCAACAGCGATGACCTTACAAACTATCAGAATTTGTTGTGATAGTGATAACATACTACTTGTGGTGGTAGGGGTGCTTTGGGGTCTTTGCTCCGAAAGCTAAACGACTGCATGTATGTGGGAAAGGGGTGTACTGGTGGCACAGACCCCATGATCGTTTATATCCAGCACAGTGCACAAGACTGATACATTTTTCTGCAACAGTTGGGTCATCTGTGAAAATCTTGGACACCATTTTGACAGGACCCATGAACTGCAGCCACTCCCAGTTCTTGTGTGTGTTTAAGTTGAAAGGTGATGAGGGGTTCGTTAGTAAGAACATACGTCTCAATTGTCAGTGATCAGTGAAATAGCAGTGGTATTTAGATACAATAATTACAGTTTTGCTACAGTGCTGTAGCTTGGGATAGCAGAATGTAACCAATACCTATAGCAACAAAAAGTTATACGTTATAACTACTGGGAGGCTAGCAGGACTGGTCATGGTTCTGGGGAGGGGGTGGAGGGGAACAGGCATACAGAGACAGCATACAAAATACAATCACGAGATATGAACTAGGATCCTGTGTTGTACTGAATAGTACAACATAGGATCCTAAGTCGTATCACGCGTCCACTTGCCCTAATGTCTGAATGCAAAAATAAAACACCCAGTGTCACATAACTTTAAACTCAGTGGGCATGATTCTCAAAGGACTTGCGCTCGGCATATCTCAGCTGCCCCAGTACAAATGAGATGCGCCTAGCACAAACTGTGGTATTCACAGAAGATGCACCAGGGGATGGTCCCAGCACATCCCCTCTGTGAATACACCCACCACCCACCCCGCCCACATCCCTGTGCACCTGCCCGCCTTCGCGATGACATTGTTGCACACAGACCCCCACCATGATACCCATCCCCATTAAAGTCCCACTCCCTGTGGTGATATTATTGTAAACTCTGAACCCCCTCCATGCCCATATCCATGCTCACAAGCCGCTCCCTGTGGCAAATAGTTTGTAAAAGCAGAGCCTACCCTCCCCACTCTGACCCGAACACACCATTATCATCAGTTCAGAGGCCCCCAGTAGCCAGTCAGATATCCCCCATCCCCACCCACTCAGGCACCCCTACCACCCCACCCCCCAAACCATCAGAGTCCCACCGTCGACAGGCAGCACATCCACCCTCAAGCCACCACATTGTGCATGACAGCATACAGTGCACACTACAAGCCCATTGGTTGACACGATCGACCAATGGATTTATAGTAGTACATTAGCTGTCATTCTCAGACAACTCTGTCACCAGGCAGCCATGGCAGTATGATGGTGGAATTTGCTGTCCACCGACGGTGGGACTCCATTCTGGGGGTGGGAGTGGGTTGGAGTGCCAGAGTGGGTGGGGGTGGGGAGGTCTGCCTGTCTACCAGGGGCTTCTGGACTGATGCCAATGGTGCATTCAGAGTGGGGAGGGTGGATTCTGCTTTTACAAACTATTTGCTGCAGGGACCAGCTTGTGAGCGTGGATGCAGGTGGGGGGTTCAGAGTATACAATAATATCATCACAAAGAGCAGCATGTGTACATGGATGCGGGCGGGCATGGGTGTTCAGAGTATACAATAATATCATTGCAGAGAGTGGCAGATGAACAGGGATGTGGGCGGGGAGGGGGGTCAGAGTATACAATAATATTGCCACAGAGAGTGGAAGGTGAATGGATATGTGGACTGGGGGCACACTGGACTGCCAGTGTGGGCAGCATGCCATGTGGCTGTCTGCAGTACAGCAGCCTGCCTGTGGGTGGCAGTACACATAAGTCTACTCATTTTAGACTTATCTTTGGGAGATGCATCTCCGCACCTGCCCCAGAGATACGCCTCCAAGTAGGACTGTGATGGGGCTGCGCACCATATGTATGGGCACACCACCTTCACAGCCCCACCAGATGCACTGCATATCATTATGGATGGTATGCCAGAATCACACCAGTGCGCAAGTTGGGGATGCACTGGGCGCATCCCCTTTGTGAATCCTGCCCAGTGACTTTAGCACTACACAAAGATCAGCAGTCATGTAAAGTGCCACAGCCAACCTTTCTGAGCTTATCCCTGATGTTACAAGTGCTGCCCATGAAGCCTTTAAAAATTGTCAGCATATGAAATAGGATAAGCAAGCAATAATACATGACGAGGTGTGGGTTACATGCTGATAAGAGCAAGCCCACGGGTGTACTAAGGCATGAGGCGCTTGCACCAAGTGCCTTATACCCCTGGACGTGCTCTTATCAGCACTTAACCCACACCTCGGAGTGTGTTATTGCACTTATAAAATGGGTTTCTCAATTAAGTATTTATGGAAAAAATAAATAAATAAAAAGAGGGAAATTATTTTAAGAATTTGAGGTTTTAAAAGGTGAAGTAGCAAAATAGTCCCTCTACTTTACTGCTTTCTGTAATATGTGATGTCTACTTTATGTCCCCCCCCCCCCACAACGTCACTCAGATACACAGAGATAGTGGTCAGGTTGTAGTTTCTGTATACAGTTTTAATTCTCCATTGTTTACCATTCTGTAGATTGTGTTATTTCTGTACCTTTTTCCCCATTCCACGTAGTGTTAATGTGGCACTGTCGCAGCGAGTGACTGCTTTGACAGTGAGTAGACAGCTTTCTTTATGTGTGTCTCCTGGCAAGTATATTTGTTCTGCAAGGCAGAAACAGTTTGTTGCTTTTTACTTATTTTGTTTTAATTTACCGTTTGATTAGATATTTTGATGCCTGCAGCTTGGTTGTCATGGGTGGAGCGTGTCTTGTAGTGGCCACCATAGAGATTCATTTCCAGGTTACTGGTTTTTTTTTCCCATTTCTTTTGCATGTGGTACGCTTATAATATATGCAAACTGAAGGAGTTCTTGCTTAACAGAAATGTTATTCCTGGAGTTTCTGTTGGTCCTCGCAAGCAGTATCTGAAGGGGATGGGGTAACGAGCGTGGAGGCAGCATATTCTGAAACTAGAAGACGTGTGCAGCAAGCGGTTCCTATTTTAGTGGTGTTAGCAAGGTATTTCTGTTTTTTTCTAATATGAGGGGGGAAAACTTCAGGCTAATTGTTTAAATTATTTTTGTGCTTTCAGAGACACAGACAGGCTATGTGTTGCTTGATGCCTGCTGTTACAGGTCTGCAGCGTTTCGGGTTGGTGCCACGCGTTGTGTGCCTGATTCTTGGATGAGTTTGTAGCTTGGGTAGGTTACTGATTCCTGTTTGTTGTGAGTCTCTTAGGTGAGAAAAGTGCCGGTTGGCATAGATACCTGCTGATAAGGACACGGCTGGAAGGTCCTTTAGCCAATCAAATTAAGAGATTTATTTTACCCATTTTATAATGAGATACGAACTAGGATCCATTCTCACATAAGTATAAAGCCAGTGAATGTGGCACTAGTCAAACATCATTATTATTCTAAAGTGCCGCAGCTAACATTTTAAACCTATTACTGATGACACAAACTACTGTACATGTACCATGTTCAAAATGGCTGCATACAAAATAGGATCATGAGATACGAACTAGAATCTTGCGTTGCATTGCGTAATACGACATAGGATCCTTAGTTGTATCACACGTCCACTTGCCTGAACGTCTGAATTCAAAAATAAAACATCCAGTGTCACATATCTATAAACTCAGTGACTTTAGCACTAGACAAAGATCAGCCAACCTTTCTGACCTAATCCCTGATGTCACAAGTGCTGCCCATGAAGCCTGTAAAAAATGGCAGCATACGAAGTAGGATCACGAGATACGAACTAGGATCCTGTGTCGTATCATGTAATATTGCATAGGACCCTGAGTTGTATCACATGTCCACTTGACAGAAGCTCTAAATTCAAGAATAACACCTCCAATTTCACATAAGTATAAAGACAGTGAATGTGTTACTAGTCAAACATTATTTTTGCAAAGTGTTGTAGGTAACATTTTAAGCCTGTTACTAATGACACAAACTGCTGTACATGCAACGTGTTAAAAATGGCTGCGTAAGAAATAGAATTATAAGATATGAAGTAGGTTTCTACTTCGTATCACGTAATATGACTTAGAATCCTAGGTCATATTAAGCGGATATGAAATAGAATTAAAATCATTAAATAAGCACATTTTACAGACATATTTCATCCCGTTAAGAACACAATGAACCAAAAGGGGTCACAATAAGCAAGCTACATGCATTGGTTCCTCCCAAGAATATAATTTTGGGAGGTTGCCAACTCTGAATTTCAGGCAAACTGGAAACAAGATGGCGGCCAGACAAAAGTGGAATTTTCTCATACAATGCAGAATTCATCTTTTGTATCATGCAGCTATATTGAAGTGACTACTGAGCATGCTAAGAAACCATTATTTTTTAAATTGCAATAACTTAAAAACTACCTATTCTTTTTACACCAGACTAGCAAAAGGCACATCTGTGGGTTAGTCCTGTTCTACCCTGCAAATTTCATGCCAAATAACCAAACCCTCTGGGCTGTAGGTAAGTTAAAAAAAAAATCTCAGCAAAGTCAATGGGTAAAAACATGTTTTTTCACCTCTCCATAACTTGGAGACCACACATCTGACTGGAATGAAACTTGCTAGATCAAGAGATCGATACCACGGGAAGGCGTATACCAAATTTCGTGCAAATCCGTTTAACAGTTGCAAAGTTTCTGTCTTGTTACCATGGTCAGCTGATTGATGAAGAACATGCTGTATTACAGAATACATGACTTTCTGATATTCCTTGAGTGTGGTGAGTAAAGGGGATTTTATACCCAAAGACATATATTTGAAACTTGTCGTGTCAGTCAGCCTCTGAATCTTAAAACTCGAGCAGAGGCACTGTTCTGTAATGCACTTATGACTGTGTTATGACAGCTGTTGGGGGGGGGCAGTGAGATGTGCAATAGAATCAGTTTATGATAGGGAAAAAGGAAGAAAACCAAATCAGTCAATTGAACTTACTATACAAGTAGCTGTATACACAGCCGTACCAGTTCTGTGCTAAATTTGATAACAGCAGCTGTAGCCTGAACAGGATTCTGTACAGTGAAACTGGTGTCTTTTTTTTTTTTTCAAATAAATAACAACTGGGATTCATGAGCTGTCAACACTCAATAGGCTGCTTCGTCAGACACTAGTTCTGTGTTTCTAGGTTGAGGCTTGTGTTAAACTGCTGATCAGTGGGAACACAGTTTCACAGATCACTGACATCTGTCAGGCACCAAAGTAAACGCTGTATTTTTGGCGCGTAATCTCAAAGCTGCTGTTGACATCATGACAGTTGTGATGTCACAGCATGAGCCACCAACATCTGTGATGAGCACTAAAGGTAGTAAAGCATGTACATAAACCAACTAATTGTTTAATAAAAATTTAAAAATGAGCAGTCACACACACACACACACACACACACACGAGCTAGCAGAGTAAATGTTATTAAACGACCACATAATAAGCTGCAATATGGCAAAGTGGAATAGCAGTGCACAGGATATTTGCCACTGATCTTTAGCAATCAGCACCTCTGGCCAATCCAGCCACTCCTGCTAGCCCTCAGTTGCCGTCACAATATCTGCTGCTACCATTCCCTTTGGTGCAGACTCCCCTGCTTCCCTGATTTCTGGCAAACTAACTCCACCAACAAATCTACTCTCCATGGATTTATAAATCACTTTTGTGTGCTAAAACATTAACTCTGTACCCCGAATCCCAGCCGATCCCTACCCCTCCACTTATTCCAGTGGCCTTTAGATATCTTTTTAAGCTTGCTTCCCAAAACACGGTTTCATGGTGAGACTGCGTTTGGGATGAAGGGATCCTGACCAAGAAACGGCTTCTCTGGTGGTGGTGGTGGGGGGGGAGTTATAAAGCTACTTCTGCAGAAAATGCTTTTTACATTAAGCCATGCAGCTTCGGAGTCTTTTTTTTTATTCAAGTTTATTGAAAAGCATGGGTACACAGATTACATTTCATTAAAACTCTTACATTCTGAGAAATAAGCAACCAGATAAGTTGACAGAACTGATTAGTCAGGACAATATATTGTCTCCACTGTTATATCGACATGTCAAAGCTTACCATGTAGTTTACTTTACATTCAACCCAATATCATTAAATTCCCCTATCCCTGGCCATATCACACTACACTCCTACAGTCATAAGGATTCATAGGTTGTAAAGGCCAGAATTGACTGTTGCATAGGAGGGCTTGACCCCGAACCTGACACAGGGAGTGGGAAACCATCTGCTCAAATAGGGTCTAAGGGGAGGGCCTCTCTCCACAACACCCACCATGTCCATCTTTGGGTGATTATATGGAGTCTCAGATTGACCTTATAGGTCAGTTCTTCCATTAATTAAATGTCTTGCATGACAGTTACCCAGTGTTGGAGTAGTGAAGGTTCCTCCCCTAGCCACTTATGGGTGATGGCCTTATAAGCAGCAGCCAAGCAGCTTCGGAGTCTGACAATTTTATATGACCATGACCACACATGTCATCTGGAGGTCTGCAGTCAAATAAAAGAGGTCTCTTGATAGAATGGTACAGCTGTCACTACACCAGGTCCATAGGACCATGGCCACCTCTCTCTTCTGTTTTACATGTGAAGAAGCCATAAGTGGTGTTGCCTAAACACTCTTAGTGTGAAGGGTAAATAATAATAGTACTAATAATACAGATTCTTATGTCTTCAGAGTCTGCCAAGAAACATTCGTAAACAAGCAAGAGTACTAATAAATGTTTATTATACTACTTACACCAAGCATGTGACAAAGAAAATCACAAGGGAGATAGGTTTCTCACCACTGTCCTGAAGAATGTACACAATCTCCAGGATTGTAGGATCTCAGGTTCTCCAAGATCTCATTCTCTCTCTCTCCCTGCTCTCCTGGAGCTACAGTAGGTTGCAGAAGGCTATATACTACAGATAACAGCATAGCAACAGAGATTACATCATAGTTATGGATATGAGAAACATTATGTATTGGATAATGATTTAGGAGAAAGAATTACTAATGAATATCATATGAGATAAATAATATGCTTTCGTTTGCATTATAGCTTAGACAAAAGAAATGCTGATGGGTTCAAACTACACGTAGCATTTCTTGCCTGTTAATAAGACATAACAAAGGTTTTCTCTCTGTATCAGCTTGCTTAGACAAAGAGAGGTGCTGTCAGGGCTCTATTACACATGGCATATCTGCCTGAGTGTAAAACACACACTATATAAATAGAATAATAGATAGGTTCTGGTGTATTACAAGGCAGTAATTCCATTGAGAGGTTCTGGGGACACAAGAAACCCTGAGAGTGAAGCTCGAGAGGGTTTCTAAGCGTCCCAGAACCATAGATGAATTTCTCATGAAACACCAGAACCTATTTGTATGTTTTGTAATATATGGATGCAAGGAATTTTTAATTTCTTACTTGTGCCTGCTGTATGGTGCTACGGTCTGCAGAGTTAGTAAGACTCCCGAGTGTCGTTCCTCGCTCCTCGCTCACACCACCCCCACTCCTGCTCCTGCTCCCAGTCCCATTCCGCATCTTTCTCTCACAAAAAAAAAGAAATAAAACACAGTTCACACAGTAGTCACATCAGTAATCCCAACTATACTATTATGAGGACCGGAAGTATAGTATTATTGGGCTGGAAGTATACTATTATGAGGACCGGAAGTATACTATTACGGGACTAACTAATATGTTACAAGGAATTTTTTGTATGCATTTTGGGGGTATTATTTTCACTATCCATATATTACACAATTGTGTAATATATGGATAATAAAAATAATACCCCCAAAATGCAAAATTCATTGTAATATATTAGTTAGTCCTGTAATAGATACTTCCGTCATAGTAATACTCGGACCAATAATACTATACTCCGATCCTCATAATAGTATAGTTATGATGTGACTACTGTGTGAACTGTGTTTTGCTTTTTTTTTTTGTGAGAGAAAGAAGCGGAATGGGACTGGGAGTGGGAGCAGGAGTGGGGGTGGTGTGAGCGAGGAGCGAGGAATGACACTCGGGAGTCTTACTAACTCTGCAAACTGCAGCGTCGTACAGCAGGCACAAGTAAGAAATTAAAAATTCCTCACATCTGTATATTGCAAAAATAACAAATAGATTCTGGTGTTTCAAGGCAGCTTCACTCTCGAGGTTTCATGTGTCCCCAGAACCTCTCGATGGAATTACTGCCTTGTAATACACCAGAACCTATCTATTATTCTATTTATATGAGAATATAGGTATATAATAATCACTGATGATCCCCCAGAGTCATCTTATCAGTGATTAGGTAGATTATATATGGAATATATGTAAAGAACAAACATAATGCATTATAGTGAGGTATAATAGTCTTGCATGATTTAATCCCTATGAAGGATGTAAACATTGCCAAATATTAGCAGCAAAGCACATTCCTAGCACTCATGCTTATATGATAGGTGCCCAAATCTATATATTAGTGCAAAATAGCAGTAGCACAGTATAATAGACCAGGAATACAGTGTGAGGTGTATGTGAGGTGAGACTACAGGGGGCATAACCCAGGTGCAACAGTGGAGAGGTGAGTGTATTGATTCAACTTTTTAATGTTTACATACACACCCCGACAGAATACGAGCAAGCAGGTGTGTGTGTGTGTTTGTGTAAGAGTGTGTGTGTGTTTGTGTGTGCACACGTGCAGTGTGCACAAAGTTGGGGGCGAAAACGAGAGGACCCAGGACCACCATTAAAGCAATGCAGCTGGAAACCCTGAAGGCAGCCTTTGCAGCAATTCCCAAACCTACGAGACACATCAGGGAGCAGCTAGCACTGGAGACAAGACTCAAATCTGAGGTTGGGGGCACCTCTAGGATCTTGGAGGCAATAATATTTTATGGATTGATAGGGCAACAGCTTCCTCCAGCATATTTCAAATAATTAAGATGCCAGTGTCAGGGAATCAATTTTGCATAAGGCTTGTATTTTAATGAAACATCAGTTAAATAAAATAAGAAAAATGAGTGTTCTTTTATTTTAAAAGTTTTTTAGATGTCTGCAGTTCAAAAACAGTCACTTTATCAATTTATAATATGCCACAGTAAACTGAAAAGAAACATATAGCCAAAACATTTACCTGGATAATTGTTTAGGAATGTGACAATGGGGCGGGGGGGTGAACTTAGTGCTAGTCGAACTGGATGCATTTGCTATATGAATTGAGTCCGACATGCTTCATACCAGATTCTGAAATGAATTGTATTAATAGCTTAAAAAAGTGAAGTGTGTTTGAGGGTTCTGCCTTTAAATTGCATATTTGAACACAATCCTTATCCACCTTTCTGTTACACAGTAACAGCAGGTAGCGACAGTTTATCACCTGATTCTCATGACCCTCTATGAGACAATGCAAAGGACTCAGAAAGCACTAATATTTCAGATAAGAAAATGGGGATTAACGAAAATGATGATCAGAATTTGGGGGTGAAAAGGAGAGGACCCAGGACCACCATTAAAGCAAAGCAGCTGGAACCCTGAAGGCAGCCTTTGCAGCAACCCCCAAATCTACAAGAGACACATTAGGGAGCAGCTGGCACAGGAGACAAAACTCAAATGGGAGGGTGGGGGGTGCCACTAGACACCAGGGAAATGGAGGCTCACTGCTCTTACTGCAGCCCGTAGCACAAGTTCCAGCTGTGGCTGCAGAAGCCAAGAAAGTCAAGCTGTTCTCGTACAGAGAATGCAGGTGAATGACTCCTCTCATTAAGTTGGTCACCTGGAATTTTGGGTGCCCAGAAAAGCTATTTCTGGTCCTTAGTGTAACAACAAATACCAGAATCTAGCTAAATTGGGCCTGTTTAGCTAGGTTCTGGTGTTTGTTTTTTAAAATGCCAGAATTGTTATGTAGTTTCCATACTGGTTAGTTTGTGGAGAAAAGCAACAAGACGGTGGTTCTCATGGCACAAAAAAAGTTTGGTACTGTGCCAAGCAAGTGGTGAGAAACCAAAACAGAGTCCTGCAACTTCCAATTTTTCATTTCATACCAGAATGTTAACTCAAAAAACCCTACTGCACATACTCAGAACAGAAAACACGAAACTTTAAAGCCTTATAGCTCTGGAACTGTTTAATATTTTTTTTTCACCAGACCTACCAAAGGCATTACTTTAGGACATAATACATGTCCACTGCAAGTTTGGGGAAAAAATTCCATTCCATGAAGGCTGTAGATGAGAGCCAAAAAAAAACATGCTAAGTACAGGAAAATAATTAGCCCTCTACAGAAAAATGACATGTGGATCTCAGAAACCATACAAGTTGCCATCACAAAACTTTACACAGATCGAGAGCTTGCCTATTAGGCAACACATACAAAATGTCAGCTGATTTTGTCAAACAGTGCCAAAGATATTAATGTGCAAAGTTAGGGGTTTAACACTGAACACCCTACTCAACCCTAACTATAGTGGCAAAAAAAATATATATATATATATATATATATATAGTGTATGCTATGAGCTAAAAGTAATCTCCTGTAAGTCTGTTATCCCTTCAGCAAGCACACTAATTAAAAGCACTGTGCTGTGAGACCTGTGATGTTCCAGTATTGCCACGCGTATACATACCAAACGCTGTAATGTTACCCCTGATGAAAATCAGACTATGGTTACATAGCTCTTATGCAATACAAGAAAACCTTTTTTCAGAAACCAAACCCTAGCTGTAGGAAGCACGTGCTGTACTATACAAATCCCTTAAATAACTGTACATAGCTATGATATGTCATCATCCGGGGCTTTGACAGGCCCTGCAGATCAGTTGCCAGCGTTTATGCATTTGTAATGGAATGAGAGCTAAGTCTTTTGGCACCAGCAGGCAAAACACATATGAAAGCTGTTATCAAGTGCCATTACATCAGTGTGTTTGGCACACAGTGATCTGAGATCATTAATGTTTATACATTTTAAACCTTTTTTTCCTTATGATAGAATCCATAACTGCATTAAAGCTAAAGTTCATTTACATTTATTTTATTATGTACGTGTTGCTCCATGTTTTTCCAGGCCTCACACAACCTCTGCCAAAATAATCTGATTTCAGCCTGTAAAAGGCTGACACAGAAACTCACATTTTCACATTTGTGAAAATGTGTCAACATTCTGATTGGCTAAAACACAAAACTTTAGCTTTTACAGCAGCTTACCACGCATTGTTTAACAGAACACACATCTGTAGAACAATGAGGAAGTTAATTATTGTGAAACTGAATTCCAAGTTCAGCTGGTAAAATTTGTAGAGTTGAATCTGGTGAAAAATCTCCAGGTAGAAATGTGGAACATTTGCATAATTTGCATAGTGGAACTTGCTCAGTATTAGGCCTCTAGCAAACATTTCATTTTAACTATGTGCCTTAGTGGCACTGGTAAGGTGTCCAAGTCATTTCCTTTCAGCTCTGTGGAAATGCACGTGTCTACAGTACAATGTGCACTAAACGTTCACACCATTGAGTTGCTTCAGCATTTCTCAATGAGTTGCATAGGTATTGCTGGATCGAGCATGAAGCCTTGGAGAAACTGTTGCCTAAGTGTGGCAGCTCAGTTCTGAATTGCATTGTGACAGAGCTACAGATGCATTCCAAATGAGTTGCAGAAACATAGAAACATAACATTTATCCACAGAAAAGGATCACTTGGCCCACATAGTCTGACCAGATATTCCCTGCCTAATCTGTCTCCACAGACTCTAATTAGTCCCCGGGGATCCATCCTCCTCCCTGCCTATTTCACAATATTCCCCTCTGTGTATCCCATGCATGCTTGAAGCCCCCCACTGTTTTTGCTTCAACCACTTCTGCTGTCAGTCTGTTCCAGTCATCTACCACCCTTTAGGTGAAGAATTATTTCCTCACATCTCTCTTAAACTCCACCCTGCAGCTTCATCACATGCCTCCTGGTCCTAGTGCTCTTTTTCATTTGAAAGCTTCCCTCCTGCACCTTATTTACTCCTGTAAAGTACTTATAGGTCTCTGTTATGTCACCTCCCACTCTCCTCCATGCTAGGGTGTACATATTGAGATCCATCAGCCTCTCCTCGTAGGGCTTCTTGGGCAACCCCTGTACCATTTTAGTTGCCCTCTTCTGGACTGTCTGCACCCTCTCTATGTCCTTAAAGAGGTGTAGCCTCTGCAACTGGACACAATACTCCTGTACAACTGTGAATGATACAGTGGCAAGGCCAGCTCCCTCCTCCTGCCGAAAGTACCCCTTCCTATGTACTCAAGCAACCCACTAGCCCTACCCACTGATTTTTCACTCTGCCTTGCCACTTTAAGGTCATCAGATATGTTCACCCCAAAGTCCCTTTCCTGTTTAGTGACTGTCAGTACTACCCTCCCCAACCTATACTCAGCCTCTGGGTTCCTATGCCCTAGGTGCATGATTTTGCACTTTTCTCACAGAACCCCAACTGCCATGCTCTTGACCACTCCTTAGGTTTCTAAATATCCCTGCACATTCTCTCCACCCCTCCTGAGTGTTCACCCTATTGCAGATTTTGGTGTCATCTGCAAAAAGGCATACTGTCCATTCCAGTTCTTAACTGTTTTCAGTACTGAGCCCTGTGACACCCTGCTGGTCAGTCTCCCATCATTAGAGTAAGTGCTGTTAACCACCAGCATCTGTCTCCTATCTGTTAATCAGTCTTTAACCCAGTTCACCATATTGGATCCCACACCTAGGCTGCTCAACTTTTTTTTATCAGGCCTCCTGCGCAGCACAGTGTTGAAGACCTTGCTAAAATCCAGATAGGCCAAGTCCACTACCCTCCCCTGATCTCTTACCCTGGCCACCCAGTCAAAGAAATCATTCAGACTTGTTTGGCATGCCCTCCCCCTTCCCGTGAATCCACGCTGCCTGTGGTCTTATGGCTGTTTGATTCGAGATTCTCTACCATTCTGTTTTCTTTCTTTCTCCCCCCTCCCCTGCTAAGTTCAGATGCATGAGTGACTTTAGTCCTGAGCCTAATGTCATGAATCATTAGCACCGTCGTTACCTACTAATTCCCTTTCAAAACCTTGCAGTGTACCATTGGTATACTTGTACTAATGCTAACATTAACAATAATCTAATTAGAGTGTGAGATAACTACTTCAAATTATATTCCTAATTAAATAATTTTGTCCATAAATTTAAATTAAATGAGTTATATTTTTGCTACAATCAAAGATCAAACTTGATAAAACAGGTTCCAACTTTCATCTGTTTTGTGAAAAGCTTTTTCAGTCTTGCTCAACTCTGTCATTAAGGCCAGCCATTCCATAAAATGTGGGGATGTTTCATCTTTCCAATGAGTTAATACATTTTTTTGGCAACTAGCAATGCCAAATTCACAAAGATAACTTGGTATTTGTTTCACTCCAAAATACTTAATGTCACAATACCCGGATCAAATGGAAATGCACTTGACCTCTTAAGTAGTTGGGTAGCAGGAACAGATGTGTTTTATTCCCTTGTGGACTAGGTTGAGCATCAGACCCTCATGTAGTTTGGGGGAGATAGATTTTTTATTGTTATTCTTTGACAAGCTGGGTAGGGCTTGGGATTCATCAGGTTGTTGAGGGAAGTGAGATATATATTTCTTATTCCCTGACAGTCCTGGTTTGGACCTGGACTCATCAGGTTGTTGAATGGGGAAGGAAAGACTGATTTTTTTTTATAACAGATCATGTTGGACACTGTAAGTAAGTAAGTAAAAGGTTTTGTTTTTATACAGGAAGTATGCCATTTTGACTTTATCAGTCCAGTTTACAAGATGGTCTTGTTTTCTTATCTAAATTACACATAAATTATAAAATTACAATACAAAACACACAGACATTATGTAGATTAAATTAATGGCACCAGTCAATAACAAATAATAAAACCAATTAAGTGTACACGGTAAAAAAAGCTCTATTTCACACAGCGGCAGGTGAAAACATAATGATCCCTCAACAGTTTAACAAAATAACTGTGCCTATCTCAGCCCGTATAAAAGAAGGTAGACCATTCAGTCCAGTGTGACGCTGCCAAAGTTGCATGGGTGTAATCCCCAAATCTGTTATTACACCTTTTTAAGGAAATTTTGTTTTGATGAACCAACCTAACCATGTGGGTTTTTTTTTTTTGTCAGGGACACAAAAAATATCACATTTTTGAGATATTGTGTTCGGGATAACTGACCTTGTACTTACGAATAAATGTTAACCAACCTCTTGCATATTCCATCTCAAGAGACAACCTATTTAGTCTGTTCAAAAGTAAACAGTGGTGTGTTCTAAAGTTACAACACAGGACATATCTGGCTACCCTATATTGTAATTTATCAAGCTGATTTAACGTTAATTTATTTGCAGACCTAAATACAAATTCACCATATTTTACTGTGGGCAAAGTAAATTGCTTAGCAATCTTTTTCTTATCAGATTTTAAAATATCTAGTTGTTCTTTTTAAAGCCCCTGGTTTCTTATTAACTTTACTAAATATTGTATCTATATGTTCCCTAAAAGTCAAAGCAGAGTCAAAAACTATACCCAAGTAACTATAGGTAGTAACCTGTTCTATTAAGGTCTGATCAGCAGCATGTATTTGCAGTTGACACTGGACCAGTAGTTGGGAAGCGGGCAGCTTTTTTTAAATTCCCTGCCGGGTTGAGCACTAGACCAATCAGGTAATTTGCAGAAGGGGAACAGATTTTATTTTATTATTCCCTGATGGGCCAGGTTGGGTACCAGATCATTCTGCTGTTCAGCAGCCTGGGTTGGAGCATGCATGGCAGAGTGATCCCTATGTGCATATTGGGAAGAGTGCAGAGCTGAGACTGAGGTCCAAGAGAAGGAAAGATTGAAAGAGGGGAAGTTGGGTGGTGGAGTCGGGATCACTGGTGCTTTGGGTTACAGCCTCGGAAATGTGTGCCATCAGTCCCCCTTGGCACAGTCTCCCATGCTAGTCTGCTGCGGGTCAGAGTAGCTGGAGATACCTGAACAGACTTGTAGCTGCAGCAGTGCAGCAGCGGCCCCAAGCCTGCCATGCAGTAGTTGGCCCCTCACTGTGACCTGAGTGAGCAGTCATGGGGAGAACAGTGTTTTACCACTCTGTCTCATCAACCTTCCTCTTGCCACTTTGCTGCTGCTCCTCCTTATCTCTGTTTGGCTTAATACATGTGCCAGGTTGGGAATGGGACCCATCAGGCAGTTGGAGGGAGGGGGACGGGAACACATTTTTGTTTTATTCTCTAATGGGCCAGGTTGGACAATGGGCTGGTAATATGTTTGGGAGTAAATAGATGACCAGATTTTTTTTTATTCCTTAGCAGGCATAGCTGAACACTGGACCTGTCAGGTTGTTGGGGGAGAGTTATCTTTTCTTATTCCCCGACAGGACAGGTTGGACATCGGACCTTTCAGGTTGTTGAGGAAGGGAGTCAGTTTTTTTTATTCCTTGATGGGCCAGGTTGAGCACTGGACATATCAGGCAGTTTTATTTTGGGGGGTGGTACTTTTATTACACATGGAGCACTGGATCCATCAAATTTGTGGTGGGAGGGGGACATACTTTTCTAGTGCCTGACAGGCTGGGTTGAATACCAGACCCATCAGGCAGTTTGGGAGAGAAGGACATATTTTTAATAATTCCATGATGGGCTGGATTGGGTATTGCACCAGTCAGGTAGTTGGAAGGGGAGTGGGCCAGATTGTTTTACTTCCTGATGGCTCAGGTTTATCATCAGTCAGGTTGTTGGGGGAAGGAGACAAATTTGTGCTATTCCCTGATGGGATGAGTTGAGTTGGGCATTGGGCCTGTCAGGTAATTGTGGCAGATTTTCTTTATTCCCTGATGGACTGGACTGCTCACTGGGCCCAAGTAGTTGTCAGAGGGCCTAGATTGCTTTTATTCCTTGTCAGGCCAGGTTGAACACTGAAAATTCCATTCTATTCTACATTCTCTGCACTACCAGTATGGAAATTTAGTGCCTTGTAAAACACTTTGGGATACAGTGTATATGAAAGTCATGAATTGCATCACCTTGGCCCCCCACTTTGCTCCAGCAACTGATCTCCTCCCCCCCTTTGAAGGGGTGACCACGGAAATACATTGGGGAGGGTAGTGGATGTGGCCTGTCTGGACATAAGCAAAGCTTTCAACACTGTGGTGCACAGCAGACTGATTAAGATGTTTACCAGGCTAGGAGTGGGATTGAATGTGGTGGCTTAGGTCAGAAACTAGCTAAAGGATAGTAAACGGAGGGCGGTGGTTAATGAAACTCACTCTAAGGATGGGAGGGTGACCAGCGGGGTATTACAGGGCTCAGTACTGGGACCAGTCCTCTTCAATGTCTTTATCGGGGACATTGCAGAAGAACTGGAAGGGACATTTGAGGATGACACCAAAACCTGCAACACGGTGGTCACCCAGGAGGGGGTGGAGAAAATGTGCAGGGATCTTGGGAATCTTGAGGAGTGGTCAGAACTTGGCAGTTGGGGTTCAATGCCAAAAAGTGCAAAATTAGACATCAATGGAGATATTAATAAGATAAAGAATGATGGGGCACCTGACCATTAATAAGTTGCAGGATCCAAGACAGCATGGCTTCACGGAAGGGAGATTATGCCAAACCAACCTAATAGAGTTCTTTGACTGGGTGACAAGAGTCATGGATGGGGGTGTGTGGATGTGGCCTACCTTGACTTCAGGAAGACCTTTGACACAGTCCTACACAGATTATTAAACAAGCTGAACAGTCTAGGGATGGGGACAAAAGTGGTAAGGTGGGTGCAAAACTGGTTAAGCAACAGAAGACAGTGGGTGGTAGTGAATGGGGTAAGATCTGAAGACGGGGTAGGGACAAAGAAGGTGCCACAGGGATCAGTACTGGGGCCACTGTTATTCAATATTTTTATAGAGGGCATAGCGAAGGGCTGGAAGGGAAAGTATGCCTGTTCACAGATGACACAAAAATCTGCAACAGGGTTGACACACAGGAAGAAATGGATAGAATGAGAAGAGACTTGAGCAAGCTGAAGGAATCGTCTAGGGTATGGCAGCTGGGACTTATTACTATAAAGTGTAAAGTCATGCATATGGGACGTAACATCCCAAGGGCATCTTACCAACTAGGGGGAGAAGAGGTAGCAACAACTAGTCAGGAAAGAGACCTGGGAGTCATCATAACAGATGACCTCAAGGTGGTAAAACAGTGCGGAATGGCAGTGGGAAAAGCCACCAGGGTGCTTGGTTGCATAAGGAGAGGACTAACAAGTAGGAAGGGTGAGGTAATATTGCCTCTCTATAGGTCTCTGGTGAGGTCTCACCTCGAATACTGTGTCCAGTTCTGGAGGCCCCATCTCGGAGAGGACATTGACCAGATGGAGGCAGTGCAGAGAAGAGCTACCAAAATGGTCAAGGGAATGCATCACAAAAACTATGAAGACAGGTTAAGGGATTTAAACATGTACTCATTAGAGGTACAATGGGAGAGAGGTGACATTATAGAGGCATTCAAAGATTTCAGGGGGATAAATAAAGTAGGGGAGGGCAGCTACCTACAAAAAAGGAAGGGCACCAGGACTAGGGGGCATGATATGAAGCTGGAAGGGGGAAGACTCAGAAGCAATGTGAGGAAGCACTTCCTCACAGAAAGGGTGGGTGAATCATGAAACAGGCTACCAGAGGAGGTGGTGGGTGCAGGCACCGAGGAGGCCTTCAAGCATGCTTGGGATAGACACAGAGGGCTAGTGGGACTGAAACCAGGGAGAAGTAAGGACCCAGATCTAGAAAGATCTAGGATATAGAACTTGAGCGACTCTGCAACCAGTGCAGACTGGATGAATCAATCGATCCTTTTCTGCCGACAACTACTATGTAACTGTGTAAGGGCATAGGAACCCCAGTGCTGTGTATAGAATGGGGATACCGACCCCAGTGCTGTGTATAGAATGAGGATACCGACCCCAGTGCTGTGTATGGAATGGGGATACCGACCCCAGTGCTGTGTATGGAATGGGGATACCGACAGTCACTAGATGGGAAAGAAACCTTGGGGTTATCATATCTGAGGACATCAAGATGGCAGGTCAACATAACAAGGCAGGGGGGAAGGGCTAGTGGGATACATAGGGAGGGGTTTCTCCAGCAGGAGGAGGGCGGTGGTGTTGCCACTGTATCACTAGCTGGTGCAACACCACCTGAAGTAAAGTATCCAGTTTTGGAGACCACACCTCAGAAAGGACATAGACAGGGTGAAGGCCGTCCAGAGGAAGGCAACTAAAATGGTGCAGGCTTTGCAATGGATGCCCTATGAGGAGGGGGGGAGAGAGAGAGAGAGATGGATATCAACATGTACACCCTGGAAGAGAGAGAGGTGACATGATCAAGACCTACAAGTACTTCAAAGGCGCGAATAGGGGGCAGATGTGGATTCTCTTTCAAATGAGGATAAGCACTAGGACCAGGGGGTATATGATGAAGTTGGACAGGGGGAAGTTCGAGAGAGATGTGAGGAAATATTTCTTCACAGAAGGAGTGGTAGATGCCTGGAATAGATTGCCAGTGCAAGTGATAGAGGTGAGTACATTGGGGGCTTCAAGCATGCATAGTGGTATATTAAGACAGGAAGGCGGGAAGGTAGCCAGAGATCAGATAGGGTCTGTGGAGGCAGAATAAGCAAGGAACATTTGAGCAGACTGTGTGGGCAAAGTGATTCTTTTCTGCTGACAAATTCTATTTTCCTGTGGTTTTCACAGTCCATGACCAGGCTACCTGAAGTGACTGGAAACTCTGCTGTTTTTTCATTATATAGAGAGGTTGGGAGAGAGACTTCCTAGTTCCTGCCACCACTATGCTATTCATTGTCCTTTTGCACTGCAATAATTTAGCAGCACACAAACTCTCAGTTTTATATAGGCAATTTAATTTCTTTTTTTTTAGAAAACATAAACGTTAGCTTTCCATTCACGAAGATGTGCAGAGTTTAGGAATAGTTTCACTCTGAGCTCATTCACTGTCATTCTTTTCATCGCAAAGGTGGGAGCAAGGCTGAACAACTCAGGACTTCTTCAGTGTATCACCTATGTCAGCTGCACCGTCACAAGATTAGCCCCACCTGCTCAACAGGTTCTCATGCACTCTCCTCCTTGCAGCCAGTAGAAAGACAGCAAAGCATTATGGGCAGGTGCAAGGAGCAATAGCAATGCACAACACTCACTCACGGACAGCCGTAAAGAGGCATATCTGAGTCCCCCAATGCATTTCAATGGGATCGCTGCAAAACAGCTGCAAAACACTCCTGGACTTTGATCCCAATAGAAATTGGTCTGCTATGCAGAAACAGCTCCAGTCAGCTGTAGCTGTTCATGTGATCATGGGAATGTCAGTTACAGTAGGACCCTTCATAATCTTCTGCCTTTTTGCCATCTTGATGTCATGCATTCAGTCGCACTAGCTGTTTGTTAATGCTGAGACACTTCAGAGGTTCTCAATCACATGGTAGTACTGGGTTGAAGAATGGTCAGACTACATTGGCAAAAATAAATGATTTTGCTGTTGTAATTAGGTTGTGACTATGTTTGATGAGCAAGAACACAAAGAAGAAGTAATTTTTAAGGATGGCTTCTTTTTGTTACCTTCCTCTAGTCCCCCATTGTAGCTTAACAATACCCCCACCCTTCTTCCTTTTTTCCTTAAAATATCTAAATAATTGCTATTCCCCACCCCTTGACACCTCTGCAACATGCAGTTCCAAGTCTGCACTTGCCGCTTTGACTGTCCTATTTGCTTCCCTAGTTTTTTGGTTTGTTTTCGGGTTTACTCTCCCCAATTTTCCTCCCCCTGCCTTTCCCTGAACCTAGTGAAAGTCTTTTTCTTGGCCCTCAGTACTTCTCTGACCATTTCTAAGAACAATATTGGTTTCTTGTACCTGCTTCATTTGGCAACAATTTTCATGCATGACTTTGTTACTCAAAAATGGGTCCCATTATTGCCCCCCCCCATCCACCCTGGTCAGTCTGTCTCAGACCAGCTCCCTCACCCAGTTGAAGTCTGCTCTTCTGAAATACAGGACTTTAGTTTTCAATAGAGGAATTCTGGTCCCAAGGGCCAGCTCGAACCAAATGGAGTTAGGGTCATTTGACCCCAGTGGCTTCCATGCCCTCACTCCACCCATTATCTCTGAGTTGGTAAGCATCAAATTGAGAATGGCCGCCTGTCTGGTGGGTTCCTTAAACAGCTGCACCATCAGGCTTTCCTGCAGTGCATTGAACAGGGCTTGATTGCTAGTACACCTGGCCACTGAAATGGCCCAGTCAATATCTTGCAGGTTTAGATCACCCACAACACCTCCCCATTCATGTCTTCCCTTGCCAGCTCTTCCCATACTGTAGCTCCCTATCTCTCTCTCTCTTCCCCTTGTCCTGGTGATCTAGAGATCACCCCCACCCACATCTTCCTGCCAGAGAGCATCATGAGATGAACCCACAGCAACTCTGTTTCCCCTCTGCTTCCTCTGATGTGTCTATCATCCACAGTCTCTATTTCCCCACCTGACATATAGGGCTACACCCACTCCTTTGCCTTTCCCTCTATCTTGTCTAAATATTGCATAACCTGGGACTGACAGGTCCCAGGCATTATTCTCTGTGGTCCAAGTTTTTGTGATGGCTACGAGGTCCACCTCACTGTCTGCTACCAATACCTGGAGCTCACTGATTTTATTACCCAGATTGCTGGCATTAAGGCAGACTCCCTTCCAACTAGATAAAGGATTCAAAAGGCAAGTGCGGCAGCTTTTACCTTTTTATGGAGTCAATTTCCCCTGTGTCATTAAAAGTCATATTTTAAATATGACAAATTTGAGGGGAACACCAATACTATGAGGGGACACTGAATCAGAAGAGGGCACTGCATTTGACTGTTTGGAGAATGGTGAACTGATTAATTGCTGTCAGGAACTGCAAAAGAGTACAATGTTCCAAGAGAGTGAAACAATACCGGAAGGTGAAGGGCTGAAGGACTTGTTCCTAAAACTAGAAAAACTAAGAATTGCAGGGTTAAATCATAATTATACCATGATAATGCTTGAACACTATTTGACTGAAGGTCTTTCACCGAGAGGTCTCCATTTGGACAAAACCCCTGCAACGGGATTTGATGATGATATACTGAAAATGGAGTGGGAAGCTACTTTTTCACAGTGCACAGCTGAGTTGATGAATGCACTGATTAGGAGAGGCACAATGCACCAGCAGGCAATTAAAGAGGAGATTAAGGAAGCACAAGAGCAATTGGTTAAAAGAAAAGGAAGAATAGAGTTTAAAAGTTTCAGCAAGAATTATACAAAAAGGATTAAAAAATATGAGCAGGATTTAATTGCAAGAAAAAGAAACAAGCTTGCAAGAGATGCTGCAAACTGTGAGAAGAAGGAAGTTTTCCTGTGGGGGAGAAGGGATCGGTCGAGGAGCATGGGACACTCACAATCATGGTCAAGGGGATAGCAATTTTATAAAAGAAAAGAAGCAGGAAAAAAAATGTTTCATGTTAAGACAATCCAGGTGTAGCAATGACTTCACAGGAGGATAATACACAAAAAAAATCATCTGTGTCTGGCTCAATACTGAAGATCTTTTTTAGACAAAAGGGAGACCACAACCACAAACAAGAAAAATAAAACCATAAAAAACACAGAAAAAAGACTAGAAGAGGAAGAAGAGGAAAACATCAAAGGGATTTTAACCCAGAGGACATTGAGGAACAACAGAAGAACACAGTTATGGAGTGTACTAAGTAGGGTTTTTTCCTTTACAAACAAACAAAAAAAAAGCTCACCAAGAAAATAAGGTGCCTGGGCCAAAATCTACCAATGAAAAAGTCAAAAAGGCTCACACACTAAGTCCACAAACACCGTGACAACAAATATACCCTTGACAAAGTGCCAAATGTAGGTACGAAACACTGTTGTGTCTTTTTTGCCAGGCTGTGGGAGTGTCTTTTTCTCTGTGAACTCTAACTTTTAATGGTAAGCAATAAAAAGTACTTTAAAAAGTATATTTGTGGTCATGGTGTTTGTGCACTTAGTGTGTGAGGCCTTTTTTCCTTTATCCCTTCCCCATCACCGGACTTATTTAAACTAAACGTGGACATTTTCAAATTAGTTCATAAGATTAAATTAAGATATTTGTTTTCACAAAAAGAACAAAGAAATCCAGTAATGGGCTACCTTGAGTCTACACTAGAGGGGGAACCCCAGGAGCTCTGGGAGACTAGGTAAATCAAGATAATGTGTTAAATACAAGCGGACAACAGAGAGAACAAAATGCCTTAGTGGGAATGGATGTGGAACAAGGAACAGACACAATGGAATTACTTGGGGAAAATATATTTCAAGACTCCTTCTGGACTGAAGTAAACATTATTGACAATACTGATGTGTCAGAACTTTTAGTGGAAACTGAAACTGGAACTGAATGGCCTAATGAAAATGCTGCACCATGTGATTGCAGTTAAGTTCATGTCTAAATCTACTGTGTATTTAACCCCAATGTACTTAGCCCAGAGATTATTATGTTTTAAATGTTACTGTTAAGTGAGACAGAAAACATTTATAAGAGTAATAACAGGAAATTTAGTAGTAACCTTAACAGGAAAGAACTGAAGGCTTTGAGGGAACTGGAACAACTTGAGGGAATAGTGTTCAAGGACTCAGATAAGGGAGAAAATATAGTAGTAATGAAAGAAGATGACTATGGCCAGGATATTCAAAGCAGTTGCACTTGGCACAACTGAGTTGTGCTGGCGCAAGTGCGGACTTGCGCCAAGGAGCGATATTCAGCAGGAGTCATTGCACAATGCAAATCCCATTACGCCAATGCACAACTATAATGAATGCAGGTGCAAGAGCAGGGGCGTGCCCATGAATACTTGGCGCAGTGCGATATTCAACTATGGAACCATGGCACAAGTGTGGAGCAATACCTGGATGCGCCGAGCAGACTTGAGCCAATAAATACATGGCGCAAGCATACAGACAGCACTTGCGCCAGGCGAGAGGGAGAGAGAGAGAGAGAGAGACAGAGAGAGAGAGAGAGAGAGTGGCAAGACACAGCAAGAAGGCAGGACAGACAGACAGAAAGACAGACCAAGGGAGACAGAGCAAGTGAGAGACAGAGAGACTGTCAGAGGCAGCCACAGGGGGAGAGGGACAGAGGTAGCAGTGAAGAAGGAGCCAGGGCAGAGACAGTGAGAGGGACAGGGAGGCACAGTGCCGGGCAATGCACCAGGGTGGCACACAGCCCACAGCAGCTGACTGCCCAGGGGGAGACAGGACATCAGGGGCCATGGAAAGTGCACCCTTCCTAATGGAGGCCCTAATGAGGGGTGTGAGGGGGCAGAAGGAACAGCGACATGGCCAAGGAAGGGCCTGTCGGCGATACACCTGGAACAGGTTGTA
The DNA here is from genome assembly GCA_016271365.2 of Neoceratodus forsteri. NCBI lineage: Eukaryota > Metazoa > Chordata > Ceratodontiformes > Ceratodontidae > Neoceratodus > Neoceratodus forsteri. The sequence goes on from CM057453.1 coordinate 1,275,127,540, forward strand.
CCATGCCCAAACCACCTTAGAAAACTACACCAACATGGAGATTGTGGGATGGTACCACCTGAACAGGGCCATTCTGAGGCAGCTCTGAGAGCTATGCAGTGAGGAGATGCAGGCACCCACAAGACGGAGCCATGCAATGTCTGTGGAGACAAAAGTGACAGGTGTCATGTGCCTGCTCACCACGGTCACCTTCCAGAGACCAACAGGGGACATCACAGGCATAATCCAGTCAGCCACGTCACGCCTCCTCACAGAGTTCCTCAACACTCTGCTGCCACATGCTTCGGAATACATCCATTTCCCCAGCACACAGGCGGAGTGTACAGCAACCATGCAGGACTTCCACAGGGTAGCACGTATGCCTGGCATGCTTGGGTCCGTGACCCTGCACCCACATGGGCATCTGCATGCCACCTGGCCCTGAGGGTGTGGCCTACACCAATAGGAAGGGGTTCCCAAGTGTGAACTGCAAGGTGATGTACGATGCCAAGGGGCACATCACCACTGTCTGTGCCACACACCCTGGGAGTGCACATGATGCATTCATCTGGTACAGCTCTGCGTTATGCCACAGCTTCAAGTATGGAGACATCCCCATGAGCCACCTAGTGGGTGAGTAAGGGATGGGCAATGGGTGCCGGGCAGGCAGGCTATGGGATGGGGGAGGCAGGGTGGTGTGCTGGCAGGGTGCTAGGGACAGGCAAGGGCACAGCAAAGGATGTCACCAGGGCTAACCATGTCATTATCCCACACGGAGACAGCACCTGTCCACTGAGGCCCTGGCTGCTCGGCCCCTATCGGTGCCCGTCATCCCCAGCAGAGGAACACTACAATGAGGCACACGCCAGCACACAAAACATCACTGAGCGTGTATTCGGAATGCTGAAGGCATGGTTCCGTTGCCTAGACAGGTCTGGTGGTACCATACAGTACAGCACCTCGAAAGTCTGTGGCCTATTCCTGGCCTGCTGTATACTGCACAACATGGCCAACGACCGTGGGATAGCTGTCGAGGCTGATGAGGGCAACAGTAGTGGGGACGATGTAGGCAATGGGCCAGAGGGTGGTGGACAGACCTCCCTGGGTGAAGGATCCCCAGCTGCAAAGGATGGTGCGGCAGCAATGAGACACCATCACACAGGAGCACTATGGTGCATGGAGGTAGGTAACACCAAACCCATGCAAAGGCCACACACGCAGGTACAGCACACAGGCAGGGACGTGCATGGCAGTGGGCTTGCACACACAGAGGAGTGGTACAGGGGTAGGGGAGTCAGTGGCACACATCCACACACCACTGCACACAGGATCACACAGCAACATACACACACACCCACGTGCCCAGGCACTGGCAAGTGGCAGGGATCAGATGCATTGCACTGGTACACAGGTGCAACTGGTGCAGAACTGCCCTCATCATGCCAACGCCACATGGGCCAGCAGCCGGGCAGGCATGCACACAGGCAGTGTGCGGCACGAAACACAGGTGACACACCAGTGGCGTACACACACACACACACCGCCCATGCATGCACAGGGCAGCGGCTGCAGACTGTGGTCAGGGCAGCACGCATATCAGGACCGCTATGTGGAACCATGTCCACCACAGCCACTGGGGTGGCTGGGCCGGGGCTGATCAGCAGCCACAAGCTGCTCATCAGCCACAGGGGGTGTTAGCAACAGCCCCCCAAGGGTTGAACTGCAGGACTGTGACTGGGTCCGCACAGGGGTGTGTAGGCACCCAAACAGTCCCATCCCAGGCATGCCTAGGAAGCCAACAGCAGAGCCCGGCATTGACAGTGTGGGTGTTGCCCAATGCTGGGATCATGGGGTGGACAGTTCACTGTGTGGGGTCCGTGGTGGCCAGCCACATCCTGTGACAGCCAGCAGTGCAAGGCCATCCGTGATCGCATTGGCAATGCAATCCTGGGATGCAGTCGTGGCCTCCTGCAAGCACTGTATGGCCACCAGGAGCTACGCAGTGTCCCTCTCATGCTGCTCAGCCACCTGGTGCACCTCCACGTACAGTGCACGCACCCCAGTGGCAAGCAGCACTGGTTGCTCCACGGAGGCCCGCAGCAAACTGGTGTGCTCTGCCAACTGGTCATCACCCAGGGGAACCTAGGCGGGGCGCCGACCCTACTGTGGTGACTTACCATGTTGCACAGTCCCCCACTCAGGTGGATGCTGCACAGTGGGGTCCTTATGGGGTATGTCCCTAGCAGATGCTCTGGCAGTGGACCCTGCATCCAGCTGCCCTGTAGCTCCTGCAGCCTGCTGCCATTGCCCATCTGGCCGCTGAACACTGCCCAGTGCCTGCATGGCTGCACAACCACCACCACATGACACAGCTGTGGCAGTGCATACAGCAGCACCTGCAGTGGTGGCAGGAAGCTGTTCCACCGCTGTCAGGCTGCTGGGCGCGCTGTCTGTGTTGGCATCTGGTATGGGCGTCTCCCCCACAACACCACCCATGCTGTCCGGGATCATGGTTAGGTCGTCATCGGTGTCAGATCCTGCTCCGATCTGTGTCTCCATGCAGAGGATGCTGAGACTGGCATCCTATAGAAATACATTCAGGGCCTCGTCCGACCCCATGCCCAGGACATCTGGCTGGACAGTGGTGGTGTGCTGCAGTCTATCAGGCCCCCGGATGCCCGTGGAGGTGGATGGCTGATGGCTAGTTCTCTGGGGCTGGTCCTGCCTCCATGGCTGCTGCTGGTGAACCATCCTCCGCATACAGGCATGCTGGTGCTGAAACAGAAAACAGGTGTGTCAGTGAAGCAAGGCCCACGAGTGCCCACCCCCCCAACACAGCCACAGCATGCTGTGCGTGCCCGACATATGTACCATGCAGTGATGGGCTGCCACCCATCTGGAATACTCCACCTGTCACACCCTCCATGGTGCTGCGGTGCATGGTGGCTGCCACCAACTCCTCCTGCTCCGTGAGCTGTGACGCATCATCAGGCCCCCCTCTGGTGGCTTTCCAGGCCGCATGGATGGCCACCACCTTCTCTTTGATGCACCGCTCATCTGTGCCCACCTTCTTGCGGCACTTCTGCACTGACTGCTGGTGGCTGCCCTGCTGGTTCATGCATGCTGCCACCTCCTCCCAGGCCGCAGCCCTGGCCTGTGGTGTGCCTGTGGCACCACTCAACAGTGGCTCCCTGTCAAGGTAGGCCTCAAACAGGGTCTCTGCCTCTGCCTTCATGAAATTGGGCCTGTGCTTGCAAGCAGGCCCACGCTCCTCACCCTCCTCACATTCTGACATGTTGCTACCTGTGGACATGGACAGTACAGTGTGTCAGTGTCAGCAGCACCCTATTCCATCCTCCCTGCTGTGCTGGCTGGGCTCAGTGTGCTCCAGCAGCATGCACAACTTACCTCAAAAGGATGTAGTACCGGTCCATGGCCTGTGCCCATCCGTGGTGCTTTTATGGTGCAACTCATGCAAATGAGCATTGGCGCAATGGTAATGACAAGCTAATTTCCCCAGTTCACCACACATTGGCTGATGAGCTCATTTGTATGTGGTGGCTGAATATCGCAAATTTGCTCCATGCATAGTGAGATTGCTCCAGAGCAAGTCTCGGCACAATGCGTACGTATGTGCACTGCATAGGACTGTTGTGCGCATGAGCCAGTCAGTGTGCTGCCACCTATTGCACAGTGTGTGCCCACTGTGCAATAGGAACCGTGGCACATGGTGTGCCATGCCTGCTATTGCGCACATGCACACTGTGCGGTGGCTAACTACTGACCCCTGCTGTGACCTCTGTCCCTGGGTGACCCCCATACCCATGACCCCACCTAGCCATGCTCATGCCATGCATCTCCATGTCTGTGCAATGGGCAGACACAGCGCATGTCCACTCAGCCCGCGCATCTGGCACATGCACTGGCCATGTGCACCTCCTGCTGCCATTTTGCTCCACAGTGATGGTACAGCAGCGATATGGATGGGCAGCCAACTGGACACAGGTGGAGCTGGCCAACCTCATGGCCTGTGTCCAGCCACATGCACCCCAGCTGTTTGGGCAGGCACCACTGCAGCAGCCCCAGGTGGCTGTGTGGCAGGCAATTACTGCCTCACTCATGCAGCACACAGGGGTAGCCAGAAGTGGTGAGCAGTGCCACCAATGATACGGGGACCTGGTGCAGAGGGATCCAGAGTGCCTCCAGAGGATGGAGGCATGCGTCGGGCATGGGGCTGTGCCACAGCCCGGTGAGTAGACCCATTGTGCATGTGTGCCCTGGTGCTGTCTTGTGGTGTTGGCTAGGCTGCCTAGTGCTTCCTGCAGCATGGAGTACTACCATTGTGTGCATTACAGGGTGGCATCGCCCTCCAGCACTTGCATTGCACTGCCACTCTGTGGGACATGTCGGACACAGGCTCACCCTGTGCACAGGGGTGGGGGTGGTGAGTAGCTGCTGTGGTTAGTCACTGATGTGTACCTGTTTCTGTTCCATTCCCAGGACCTGAGGACAGACGTCGGGTAGTGCTGGCAGGTCACTAGGCCACAGCAGCCCAGGTAGGAAGAGCGGCTCTAGTGCCAGTGGGGCCACAGAGAGCAGGTAGGCACTGACATTGTTCTGTGCACCGTCATTGGGGGTGGCAGGTGTATGGGTGCTGGCATGTCCGCCTGTGCCATGTGCCATGGCAGCTGTCTGTGTCAAACTGTGCATGGTGCCCGCCACTGTGGCGCATCCATCGGTCACGTGTGCCAGCTGCTGGTGGGGTTGGTGTGCGCACTGCCACCACTGATGCTGCTGCTGTGGTGCAGCCGGGGCACTGTGTCATGTGATTGCCATGGCACAGTCGGATGGCCACTGTGCAGTGAGGCCCACCGCTGTGCGCTGATGTGGTGTGCCACCTTGCCGGCAAGTGTTTTCCCACACCCGTGAAGGTAGCCTGTGTGAGCTCTCCGGGGGAGATGATCCCCCTGCCTGGTACATGCTGTGGTTGGGCTGTGTTCCTTGGGATATTGCATTGATCACCTGTCCTGTCCCTTGTCCTAGGTGTCCACCAATGGCGTAGGAGGCCCCTGTACTGCAGGCTCCTGAGGCAGCTCATCCTGACGACCTCGACAACTATGGAGGCTGTATTTCAGGTCCAGAGGCTGTTCCTGGTGGTCATGAGGTACCAACAGCAGCAGGGGGTGGCAGGACGTTGCTGCCGATAGCCCGACTTTGTGTTCCCCTGTTTTTCAAGACATACCTCCCCCTCCAGTCCCTCGTCCCACTGTACAGTCCCTGCTCCCAGTCCCCTTCCCTCGCTATCCTACCCTTTCCCACCCCACATTACTGTGTATAGTTTTTTGTATATATATATCTATTTTGACTTACCTGTCTGTGTCTGTGTCCACTTTGCAGGTGGCATGAGGAGCCATGCTGCAGTGGCCCAGTGCCTGTCCATGTGGTGTGCATGTACTGGGGCATGTGTTGTGCTTCTGTGGATCACTGCTGTGTGCTGCTGTGTGTCCCCCCGATGGTGGTGTCCCTCCCCTCAGTTGATGGCTGTGCCTTGGGGGTGCCCTTGGGGTGGCTGTCAGGGTTATGTGGCAGGTGTGTCTGCTTGGCTGCACGGTCCTGGCTGTGGCCTGGCCTTGTCTGGATGTGCAGGGGGCACAGCCTGCTGACTGCAGGGAGCCCCCTTGGTGGCCTCCATCCCCCATTGGCACCCCCTGTTGCCTCCTGTCTGTGCCACTGTTGTGTTCTGGGGTGGGGTTCTGGTTGCCTGTGTGTGCCCTGCTATGCTCTGTTGATGGTGGCCTCCTGTGACCCGTCACTCTGCTTCCCTGGCTCTCTCCCTTGGTCTCCTCTCTGTGCCATGCCCCCCCAGTTGCTCTGGTGCTCTGCTCCCACGGATGCCTTGGGCTTCTGTGTCTGCCCATGGTGTACCTGTGGTTGCACCATGGCACACCTGTGGTTGCACCGGTGCATCTTAGAAGAAAGCATGGTGTAACTGTGCCATTCACCATGTTGCACTGGGCGCAGTGCGCCAGTGCAACCTCTGAATATAGTTCCTGTTGCACCATGGCACATCGGTTTTGCACTGCACCAGACTTGTGCTGGCCTTTGGTGCATTTCTGAATATCTGGCCCCTCGTCAATAAAGTTATGGCTCTCCTAAGTGTTGAGAAAAACTGCACAAAATTGGCAAATGACCCTACTATCAGATTTCAGGGGGAGTTAAATGATTTTTTTCGACTTCTCATTATACTGTTCCTGAATTATGGAAAGGGGAGTTGCTTTTTTAAAAACAGACCAGCTAACAATTTCAACAATGTATATTTTGCCCAAAACTCCCAAAAGTCTTTTTAATCCACCCGAATGTCCGATCATCTCGGGGATTGGACCTTTGACACAGAATTTGGCAATTTTTGTGGATAGTTTCCTCCAGCCCAACGTTTTTGAACTTAAGTCACACAATAGGGATACAGTAATATGGATTTGATGAACAAGCTGAAAGAGTTTATATGGGACAGGAATTACATGTGGCTTACCATTTATGTGTCAAGCCAGTATACCTCCATCATGCACTCAAAAGAACTTGAGACAATCAAGTCCTTTTTTTTGAACGGTTCTGATGAGTCTAAAACTGTTTTAATCAATTCTCTAGAATACTGTTTAATACGCAACTACTTTATGTTTAAGAAGAAATTTTATTTACAGAAATATGGCACGGCTATGGGGCGGCATTTGCACTCTCATATGGCAATTTATTTATGGGTTTTTGGGAGGAGAAATGCATCTATAATTACAGAAACAATAGATTTTCAGACTACATAAAAATCTGGCTACAGTTTACTGATGATATAGTGTCATTTGGGATGATGCCCGAGATAGCATTCAAGAGTTCATGCATTACATCAACAATAATGAGCTTAACTTGGAATTCACACACATGTGTGATGAATCTTCAGTTAAATACTTAGCCCTGGAATTGATGATTCCATGACAACTCAGCAAAACCAAATACAGTGTGATAAAAACAGCTTGGTAAAAAAACATGCATGTCAAAACCGTGCATTCAGAATACTACAGAGATTTTTTTTTAAAGTGTCATTTACTATCACAACACTATGTCACCATGGACCATCACTCAAGTGAAAAGTTGTAACTTACATTTTTTTGGGTTCTCCAGCTGTATTCTGCATGCACAGTTTTGACTTTTGCAGTTTTCACCGTGCTGTTTCTGACCATGCTGTATTTCTTTTCATCGAGTTGTAGTGATGCGGTATTTAATTGGGGTACCAAATGAAAAAATTTAATTTTCAGGTTACAGAAAAGAAACAGCAGCTAGCACAGTGTAGCATGCTAAGAGTGCATGCCCAAAACAGTTGATTTTCTCTGTTCTACATGGGGGATTGCTAAAGACCAGATAAAACTGTTCAGATGAGGACAATTTTCTGAAACAGACTCATGAATTAATGGAGAGGTTTTCTTCTAGGGCCTATAGTACAAAAGGTCCTACAGGCTGCTTTTGCAGCTAATCTTTTTATTGTAATTATTGTGATTATACATACAAATACACTACATTCCCCAATATACACTTCATAAATTCTTAATGGGAGAAGGAAAAAACATGTTCCCTGAAGTATTATACAATGATATTAAAGGGGAAAACAAATGCTGAGAAAACAATATGTAGCAGTACAATCTGTATGATAGAGAACATATTGCAATTTATGGTTCAAGGGGTAAAAGGAGTAGATACAAACAAGAAATATGAGCAGTCGTGATTGTACTTCTATTAAGCTGTAATTTAATACAAGTATGTGTAGGACTGTATAAAGGAAGAACATAAAAAAGAGAAAAATATCTAAGAAAGTGAACAAGAATGAAGAGGGAAGAAGAAAAGGAGATAAAAAGATAGAAAGAGAGGAGATGAAAAAGGAATGAAAGAGCTAGAAGCGAGATTCCTATGTGAACATTTAACAACCCATGGATTAAGTGATGCTATGTGTAGACGAGTTCAAATATTTAAAATAGTCCTGCCAGCATTTATTACATAAATTAAGTCGGTCAGAGGCTAAGTGTGACATACGATCAAGGATGGCGTATTGAGATAGTTGTTTGAGAATATCCGGGAGGGTAGGAATGATGTTGAATCTTCAGTGCATTAGTATAAGGTGTTTAACTTGAAGGAATAGAAGGGATAACCACCTATTCTGAGGATGGGATATTTTGCATGATGAGCATTGAAAATACCAAGTATGCAATGTTTTGGATCTAATGCAAAGGATAGACCAATCACTTTCATTGCAAAGAAATGAATATGACGCCAAAGATTGTGTATGGGAGGACAGTGCCATAAAATATGTAGCAAATTGCCATTGGGGGAGTTACAGCACCAACATTTATTGTTGTTCATTAAACCCATTTTTTGCAAAATCTCAGTTCTGTACCATAGATGTAGAATTTTGGTTTGTACGAGTGAACTGTGATTATCCTTGAAAGATTTATGGCAGGAAAGCCAGCAGTATTGCCATTGTGAATTGGTTATGTTATAATTTAAAAGGGTACTCCATTATTTTTTGCAATGTTAGATTGATCTGGAATTGTATTTCTGTTATGTTTGTAAATGATACTATTTAATTTAGAGTTTGTTTTAATCCATTTAGAAATAAAAGTATGATGATGAGGAATAATAGGAAGATAAAGGTTCCATGCCGTGTGTAACTGTAAATATTTCCAGAAATCGTGCTGGGGAAGATTCCATTGTTTGCGCAGGTCAGAAAAGGATTTTAATTTGAGAGTCTGAGGTATAAGTATATCCTCCAAGAAAAAAATGTCTGTTTTTCCAAATACAACAACAAATTGGGTGATTATCAAGAGTGATGTTGCAGTTCCCCCAAATGGGGGCATATTTGAGAGAGGTTGGGTTGGATTTAAGGCATTTATGAATTATTTTCCAGTAGTATATGGATGATGCTATAGTAGGGTGAGATTTTAAATTGGGGGAGAGAGGGTTATAAATGAAGGAAGTGGTGACATTGCCCGGACATAGAGATGTTTCCATATTGACCCACAACAGTGATTTATTGCTGGGTTTATTAAACCATTTGACAGTTTGGGCAGTGAGGAAGGCCCAAAAATTTGCTTGGAACCAGGGGAGACTGAAGCCCCCTTTGGACCAGTGGGAACGCAGTTTGTTATGACTAAATCTGGGAATTTTGCCTTCCCATAAAAAATTGCCAATTATACCATCAATTCTGACAAAACAAAGAGCAGGGAGGGTTAAAGAGATATTAGAAAATAGATACAGTATTTTGGGAGCTATTGATATCTTGATAGCGTAGATTTTCCCATTAAAAGAGAGGTTAAGCAGTTTCCATCTGTTGAGAGTGTTTTTAATATTTGCTAATAATGGGGAAAGATTGGTGTCCCATATCTTTTCTAATTTAGAGGTGATCTGTATTCCAAGGTAAGAGATTCCTTGAGGGGCCCAACAAAAACCTAACAGTGTATTCATAGAAGGGTTACAAAATTTGTTCAATGGCATTGTTTCTGAATTGTTTAGATTCAGAGCAAGCCCAGAAAGTGAAGTAGAGTTGCTAAGTAACTTAATTAAGGGTGGTCCTGAAATTTCAAGATTTTCGAGTAGAATGAGGAGGTCGTCAGCGTAGGATAGTGAAGTATAGTGGGAATTACTGATAGGGATACCTTAGATCATGAAGGATTGATGAAGAGCAGCAGATAGGAGTTCCATAGCTAGAATAAAAAGAGTGGGGAATAAGGGGCACCCTTGCCTGGTACCTCTTGCCAGATGAAAGGATGAGGACAGAGTACAGTTAGTAAGAGCCTGGGCAGAGGGGCGGGTGTATAGTAATTAAATCCATGTACAAAATTTATTAGTGACACCAAAGTGGGATAGAACACGATACGAATTAGTCCAGTTGAGAGAATCGAATGCCTTTTCAAAGTCGATGGCTATAGCTGCGGCAGGTGATTTAAGAGATTTAGCTTTGTAGATTAAATTAAATGATGATCAGAACCAGTTCTGTTTTTGATAAATCCAGCTTGGGAGGTATGGACAAGTTTCAAAATTATTGATTCTAAACGAGTATTTAATATTTTGGCAAAAAATGTTCCCATCCATATTAAGTAATGATATCGGCCTGTAACTGGATGGGAGAGAAGGGTCTTTATCTTTTTTTGGTAGGATGGTTATAATGGCTTCTGTCATAGAATAGGGAAGTTTACCTTGTGAAGATGCCTCTTTGAAGACCTTAAACAGTAAGGGGCATAAGATGTCAGCTAGGGGTTTATAAAAGTCTACGGAAAAAACATCACTCCCAGGAGCTTTATCAGATTTATGGGAATTTAGTGCTGCTTGTATCTCTTTTAGGGAAAAGGGTTCATCTAGCAAAGCTATATCTTGTTGGGAGAGGTGTGGTAACTGTAAATTGTCCAGAAATTGTTGTATATATTCAGGTTGTGGGGGAGTGGGGTGAGAGTATAATTGTTAGTAGAAGGATTGCATAATATGGTTAATTGAGGGATTATCTGTATGTATTTTGCCTGAAGGATCTTTCAAACTGGCAATATGTCTCTCCGTCTGTTGATTCTTGAGTTAATAAGCAAGCAGCTTCCCACATTTATCCCCTTGTTCCCAATAATGGTGTTTAAGTCTAAGGAGGGTGAGTTCAGCTTTCCTTGATATTAATTTGTTGATTTTAATTCTAAGCTGAAGAATTTCAAGGTGAAGTTGTGAGTTATTATCTGGATTTTTTGTTTTATAATATTGGGTTTCTTTTTCTTTAAGAGATTTCTCTAAATTGGCCAATTGCTGCTCCCTTAGTTTTTCTTGTGTGCCCCATAGCTTATAATTTTCTCTCTAACTGTTGCTTTAAGTGCTTCCCAGATGGTACCTTGGGATACATCAGGAGTGTTGTTAAAGGAAAAAAAATTCTTGAATTTGGGATCTAATCCAAGGTAAGAAATCAGGGTCTTTCAATAAGAGTGGGTCTAGATGCCAGGAAGGGGATTTAAATGGGGGAGGACCCAAAATAAGATGTAATTTCATAGGAGAATGGTCTGATATAGTAATCGGAAGGATAGTTGTGTCGATAATTTTTTCAGTGATGAATGGGGAAGAAAACCAGTAGTCAATTCTGCTATAAGATTTATGAAGTGGTGAGTAAAAAGTATAGTCACACTGTCTAGGATGGTGTAGTCTCCAAATGACAGTGAGACCGAAGTCTTTCATTAGCATTGAGAGTGCAGAAATACTTCTGGGATGGGAATCACATGAAGAGTTACTTCTGTCTAAACGTGCTTCCAAAGCTAAATTGAAATTGCAGGCTGCTTTTGAAAAAGTAGGAAAAATGTATTGAACTGAGTTTGTTGTGTCCAAGAAGGAGACAGAAATGATGAGACAATTGGAACATTCTAACCAGGTGAGAGAAACCCCAGTAGTGAAGTTTGTAACTGAGTTTAACCCATTATCAGGGAAATTGGAGAGTGCGGTGCACAAATGATGGCCAATCCTATTGACAGATCCCATTCTAAAAGATAACATCGCCAAGAATCCAAGGGTTACAGTTAGCAAGGGGAGGAGCATAGGAGACAGACTAGTATAAAGCCACTGTGTGCCATCAGAAACAGAAAAGGCAGAAACAAATTGGCTAAGGAAGAAACCAGGGGGTTTCTTCAAGTGTGGCAGATGCAGTACTTGCAAATATGTGAAAACAGGAAATCAGTTTGCAAAAAATGATTACATTGTATATATCAGCCAATTTATTACCTGTGCAAGACCTTATGTAGTGTATATTTGCTGGTGCCCTTATAATAAGTAATATATTAGGAGTGACAACAAGGCCATTGAAGGTGAGGATCCAGGAGCACCTAAGGGTGATCCTGAATGGAAATTAAAATAATGCTCTGGGAGCACACTTCTTTGAGCAACACAATTGTAACCCAGAGGGCTTACAGTACATGGGTCTAGAACATGTTCTCAGCCACCCAAGAAGAGGGGACAAAGTTAAAAAATTACTCCAGAGGGAAACAAGGTTAGCAGTCATATAAGGCACTGCATCACTAATTGGTTTGAATAAATAAGTCAATTTCTCTCCATATTTAAAAAGTCAGTTTGCCATAATTTTGTGTATATATACACATATATATGAGTGTGTGTGTGTGTGTGTGTGTGTGTGTGTGTGTGTCTGTGTAACCACACCCCTCTGCTTTACTCAGTTAGGACCCCTTATTTAATCACTGGCACCCATACTGGGCACACAATTAAAATTTAGAAATGTTACCACCCCTAGCTTTGGGAATGTATACCAGGCTCATTCTCTAGAGATCAAGGGACTGGGGTGTACAAAACAACCACTGGTATTTAAAAACCAGGTCCTAATGAGAGATTTTTTACTAGGCATATGCTAGACCTGTCTTCTGGAGGGGCACCCAGTAAATCCACACAGGAAGCAATAACATAACTGTCCAAACCATAGTTTGGGTTCTAGAGTGGGACTTTATTCAAAAGATGTTCTTTAAAGCAAGGGTGGAACCCGAAAGATTTACACTTCTTGGCGCTCTTTCTCTTGCAGAAACCAAAATCAAACTGTAACTGACAGAACCTCCTTGTATTCCCACTGCAGTAGGACATAGGACACTTGCATTTGTATTCCTACAGACGTAGAACATAGAACACTTGCATTCAGTGGCATCTTGGCCACAACTGAAAACCCACTTTGCTAACCATTGGCACTATTCTTCCATAAACTGTGAAGAAACTGTAACCCACTATGGGGGGGTAAAATCCTTTTCCTCTCCAGCCCCTGCCTGGGCTTGCCTGTGCCACTGGAGCGGCTCTGGCTCGAGAAGCCAGCCACTCTCACCCACTCCACTTTTGCAGCCTCCCATGAGCTCCATCAAGCCACATCTCCAGCTCCCGACTGGGTTTGCCTGTGCCGCTGGAGTGGCCGCGGCTTGAGAAGCCGGCTGCCCGCCCACTCTACCATTGCAGCTGCACAGTAGCTCCACCAAGCCAGATCTCCGGCCCCCGACCGGGCTTGTCTGAGCCACCGAAGTGGCTGAAGCTCAAGAAGCCAGCTGCCCACCCACTCCACCATTGCAGCCACCCAGGAGCCCCACCAAGCCAGATCTCCAGCCCCGACTTGGCTTGCCTGTGCTGCCGGAGTGGCCGCGACTCAAGAAGCCAGCCGCCCACCCATTCCACCACTGCACCCGACCAGGAGCTCCACCAAGCCAGATCTCCAGTCCCTCACCAGGCTTTCCTCTGATTGGGCCAGATTTTTTTCTCTCTGTCTGTGCTTTCCTGGGCTTCAGCACCCATTAGATTGCATTGGAAAAAGCCAAATATTTCCTTTTATTGTCGTTTTACCTGAACTTTACTGTTTTTGAACTAAGTTCTGCTTAGCCTGGTTAACTTGCCTGCATTATAACTTTGCTCCTCACCCCCCAACCCCACAGTTTTAGCTTTCACTAGCCTCTGGATTTAAAACTTTCTTTTTTCTGCTCGCTCCCCTAACCACTCCTGTTTCACTCATGCACTCCTGTGGTGCCTGGGCAGATTAATCTGCTGTCTTGCTACTGGCTGCCCCCCTCACTTTCAGCTCCTTCTGCTAATTTCTCTCTGTCTCCATCCCCCTGCAGTCTCCCTCTGCCCTGTTTTTTGCACCTGCATCATGCTTCCTTTGTCTCTCTCTGCCCATTATAGTAATCCCTTCTGTCCTCTCTCCCTGCCTTAAATCTCCAGCCCCTGACTGAGCTTGCCTGTGCTGCCGGAGTGGCCACAGCTTGAGAAGCCAGCCACCCGCCCACTCCACCATTGAAGCCACCCAGGAGCTCCACCAAGCTAGGTATGACTACAGACCCAGCTGGGAAAGCCGACAGTAACTCCAATTGGCAAGTGCTCTCTGCTGCCACCTCTGATTGGACTTGTGCCCTACACCTCTGCCTCTGATTGGACCAGCTTTTTTTTCTCTCTGTCTGTGCTTTCCTGGGCTTCAGTGCCCATTAGATTGCATTGGAAAAAGCCAAACATTTGCACCTGCCCCCCAACCCCTCCTCTGACCTTACTAAATAGTCCTACACCCCCCCCGGCTGAGTCACCCCCACCCACTTAAACGCCATAGGGCCTCTCTCTAGGACCTCCCCTTACCTGGCCAGTGCTATCTCTTCATTGTGCCCTCCCTCTGTCTCTCTCTCTCTGCAGTGCTAAACAACTCTCTAATTCCTTCCTCTCCCCCTCCAGTTAGTACTCCACTTCTTTGTCTGCCTTTTATTCTATGTTTCTCTCCTGCACCCCACCCTTTCTTGCCAACCCCGACCGCTGGAAGTCATGATGCACCCCACTATGCTTCCTCAACTCCTTATTCTCTGGTCATTATTTCCCCTCTTCTACCTCCTTGGAGCCTGTTACCCCTCCCCTCTATCAAGTTACCAATTTGACTTCATCCACTACCACCCATGCACTCTGCAAACTGAACTGCACTCCCTCCTGCACCCTCAGCGGATTATGAATGGCAGCACCCAGGTACCCCTGACCAAGGGCCCTGGGCTCTCTCATCTCCTCTCCCACTCTTGGTACATATGACATCACTCTGGGACCAGCACCAGCAGCTCTCTCTACCTACCAGTACAAAGCGGACTCAATAACTTTCCATCAGGGACTTACACTTGTGTACCTTGAAGCTACTGCTCCTCCTGCTGCTTCTGTCTGGCAACATCCACCCTAACCCTGGACCCATAACTCATGGGTCAACCAACCAAGCAAAACACACTGGGGCACTCTCCCTAGCTACTTTCAACATCTGCAGCTTTCTCCCAAAGCTTGATGCCCTGCAAAACTTTTCAAACAGTACAAGCTGGACGTCATGTCAGTAGTCAAATCCTGGCTAACACCTAAGGTCCCTGACTTAGCAATCACCCTGCCTGGCTACAATGTTTTAGGCTGGACTGGATGGCTAAAAGAGGAGGGGGCTGCACTATATACCTCAGAGAGTCTCTCCTGGGCCACCCCTAACCATCCCTCTCTCACATTCATCTGCACAGATCCTTCCTATTTGTATCATCCTAGAAACCCACGCCAAAGTCCTCACAGTTGCTGTGGTGTACATCCACCCAAAGGAACAAGTAAAAGGCCTCAATGTCATCCTGGACTTCACCCGAACACAACCCCCTGGTTCAGAGTTAATCGTGCTTGGAGACTTTAACATATACTGGCTTGCCCCTGATACTGGGAGCCTCAAAGATGCCATCATCTCTGTTAACGTCACACAACTGGCCATCTCCCCTACCAGACACAACTACAGAACTGGAACCAGCTCCGTCCTGGACTGGGTGCTAACCAGCCACCCTACATGTATCTCCAACATCTCCATCCTCCTGGCCCTACTTAGTGATCATTCCCCTGTCACCCATGAATGGTCAAATAAATTCTGCAAACCCCCGCCATTAGTCATCACCAGCAGAATCCTTACCCGAGAGAAGCTGAATCTCCTCAAATCCTTCCTCAGGCAGCAAGACTGGTCTCCAATCTACAATGCAATGGATGTCAACTCAGCGCTGGATTTCTTCATCACCACCTTCAGCGCTGCCTGTAACTCATACACTCCCTTCAAAAGGCATAATGTCAAAGCCCTTCGTAATCCATGGCTCACCTCCGACCTAATTGCACAGCTAAAATCAAGGGACCACCTCTGGCTCCTGGCTCGGGCATCTGGCATGCAAGCCAGCATTCAGAAATATAAATGTGCCCGAAATGACTGCACAAAAGCAATCCGACTAAACAAAAGCACCTACTACAGCAAAGCTCTCACCAACTCATGGGGAAATGGGAGAGCATTCTGGAACAATATCAAAGAAGTAACCGGAAAACAACTAAAAACCTCCTCAAATATGCTAATCACTGATGGGTCTATTACTGTTGACTGCACGACTATCATTAATACCTTCAATACTGCCTTCACAGACCTTAGTAATGTTCTCCCCCTGACTACTTCAATGAATCGCACTTCCCCTGCTCATCCTACCAGCACCCCCACACACACATCCTCCATTCAACTTCAAAGCAGTCAAGATGCACGAAGCTCGTAAATACATAAGTAAAGCAATTGCAAAATCAAGAAATAGTGGGGACTCACTTGGTCTAAAACTGCTGTCCCTCACCCTAGATGAGGTGATTAGTACACTAACTAAGATCTTCAACCTCTCCCTCTGCCTCAGCCAGTTCCCTGACAGATGGAAATCTGCTACCATTACTCTGGTCCATAAAAATGGAGATAGGACCAACCATGGAAACTACCAACCAATCTCCATATTGCCTCTCCTATCCAAAGCCATTGAATGCTTAGTTGCTGACCAACTCACTGATTACCTGGACAAACACAATATCCTATATACACAACAACATGGTTTCAGAAAAGGGCACAGCACCACATCTGTCCTCCTGGAATTCACTGGAGCCATCCATAATTCTGTGGATAATGGGTAACTAGCTGCATCGGTCTTTATAGATCTAACTAAGGCCTTCGATACTGTCCATCTTCGTCTGCTCCTGGAACAGCTCTTAAATGCTGGGTTCTCCCCAGACTCTATAGCTTGGTTTAAAAACTATCTGGAAAACGGATCTCAAAGAGTTAAAATTGCTGATGTCCTCTCCAATGCAAGACCAGTCCACTCTGGAGTTCCTCAAGGCTCCATACTGGGTCCCCTTCTATTCAGCCTCTTCCTGAATAGCCTCACTCAATCCTGCCTGGAACAAATCATACTCTATGCCAATGATGCCATGATTTACACCACCCATAAGGACCCACAATCTTTGCAAAACAACCTCCAGCTTGGTTTTACCACAGTTGAGAAATGGTTCAGCAAACATAGACTCATCCTTAACTATAACAAAATGAAATCGATGCTTTTCAGTAACTCCCACAACAAGAACTGGCTGCATCCTCTGACCATCACAAACTCCCTTAAAATGGCCCTCAAATGGGTGCATTCCTTTAAATATCTTGGGATCTCTCTTAACAGTAACCTGTCCTATGGTGCCCATATTAATAGCATCTCCAAGACTGCCAACACGCAACTCAGTCTCCTTTACAGGCACAGATCATACCTTACGCCTAAAACCTTAAGGGTCGCTGTCCAAAGCTCTGTTGTATCCATAATCAACTATGGCCTCATCATTTATGGCTCTGCCACCTCAACAGCCCTTAGACGCATTTCCACCACCCTCAACAAAGCCTGTCGTCTTATAACTGGAGCTCATCGTCTTACCCACATCTGTCACCTCTACATTCTAACTAGTTGGCTACAACTTTCAAACTGCCTAAAATACCAAATCAGCATTATGGCAAAGAAGATAACCATGGGCCTTGCTCCCCCAGGAGTCCAGGCCCTCCTTTTCCCAAGTAGCAATCCCCGCCATACTAGGGGCTCTGAATCTCAACTCCTGCTGCCCCCCTCCCCCGCCGAACAGCACAGGAACAATGTTAATTCACCTACAGGGCCCCAAACAGGTTGAATAGTCTCAACAGCGAGATTGCCTCCGCTCCCAAGCTTAGACCCTTCAAAACAAAGCTCCACCTCTATCTCACTGCCTCCAGCACCTGCGACTGCCTTGTCTAGCCATCCCTCCTGTCTATCCTACAGCCTTTGCCTCAGCTCTTCCACTTACTACTTAACTCCTTCTCCCTGTCTCTCCTCCTACCCCTCCCTCTCTCCCCTCCTCCCTCTCTCCACCCAACCCCACCACCTGCACTTCTCTTTGTGATGCGACAATGCCCCTGGCGGCTCATCTCCCACTGTCCTACCCATGTCTTGCAACACTATTTGTACACCTTCATCTGCCCTTGCCCCATCTCCTCCAAAATGTGTGTATTTATCCTCATGGAACTGATTGCAACCTGTTTACCCTGCCTACACTGCCTTGCTTGTTGTACTGTCTACAGATTGATGTGGAACCTTTGTAAAAGAGCCTTGGCTCAAAGATACTTGTAATCCTAGATTCACATAAATAAAAAATAAAATAAAAACATTTGGCCATTTGTCTAAAGTAACCGAGCACCCTTACTATACCTTTTAGTCCTGAACTGGTTACTCCGGATGGGGTTCTGACCACCCTTTGCTCCCAACTTTATACTGGGAAAGGGAGTTCTTCAAATTAGATGGCCTCCACCTGACTAAAGAGAGAGTCAGAGCACTGGGCCAGAAATTTGACGTCCATGTAGGGCATTTAAGCTAGCAGAAGGAGAGATTACGTTAGCTCTAGGAGAAACACACATAGAGTCTGCTGTCTCTTCCCCTTCAGTTAGCACCAAATCTACACACTGCAGGACAGCAAAAGCAGATAGCCAGGAACATAAAACTCTTTCTGACTCTGGCATTGACCATCACAATGGAATGGGAGGAACCACAAACAGGGAAAAACTACAAAGGGACGAACAATAAGCTCAAGGAAGGCATGACAAACAAAGCGACACAGCAAGAGTGGTCAGCACAATGCCTCAATGCACATAGTCTGGCTAACAAGATGACTGACCTCACTGCCACAATAGCTGAGGCAGGACTAGACTGAGTGGCCATGACCGAAACATGGTTCGCAAATAATCATGGTTGGGAGGTGACTATCCCAGGGTACAACTTGTTTAGGAGAGATATGACTGGGAAAAAGGGAAGGGGGTAGCTATTTATGTTAAGGATACCATCAATGCTACAGAAATGCAGCAGGCACTAGGGGAAACAGAGGATCTATGGATCACAATAGGGGCCGGAAGCCAGAAACCCATTCGGGTAGGAATAATCTACAGACCCCCAAATCAGGAGGAAGCCAGGGTTAAGGAATTCCTTGAAACCTTCCTCCAGATGTCAGGCAAAGGGTACATGGTGCCAGTGGGGGATTTGAAATCTGCTGGACAGAGACTGGAATACACACACAGCAGCATCACAGAGGAGCAGAGAATTCCTAGTCATACTACAGAAAGCAGGCCTAAGTCAACTAATGACATCACCCACAAGGGGTAACACAGTTCTAGATCTGATAGTCACAAATAGTGAAAGAGTTATGGGTGTTGAAGTAGGGAACCACCTGTGCAACAGTGATCATAACACGGTATAGTTCAGGGTAAAAAGGACTGTAGACTCCACACACTCCAAACTGAAGGTCTTTGACTTGAGGATGGCAGACTTCACAAATGTGAAAGTCTGCCTAAGAGACAACCTTAGTTACTCGACAGAAGGGAGCATTGAGGAATATTGGACAAGGTTGAAGGATGCAATAACCATGGTCACATCACAGTGTGCCAGTTAGGTTAGTAAGAACAAAAGGAGGAAAAACCCACTATGGTTTTCCAATGAGGTGGCAACCATGGTGAGAGAAAAGTGCATAGCCTTCAGAAAGTACAAGGAGTCGGGGAACGAGATGGTCAAAACAGGATATAAACAGAAACTAAAAGAGACAGGGGAAAGTCGTAAGAAATGCAAAGGCTCAAACAGAGGTTAGGGTAGCTCAGGGAGTAAAAAAGGGTAACAAAACCTTCTACAGGTACATACATGAAAAAAGGAAGACCAAAGGGGGCTTTGTTAAAATCACAAAAATAGACAGACAAACCACAGAGCAAATGAGGAGAAGGCAGAGGCACTCAGTGAGTACTTCTGCTCAGTGTTCACACAGGAAGCAGATGGTAACGGATCAACAATAGGCAAAAAGAAGTGTCTGATTAAAGGGATAGACACGGGTCCCTTCACAGAGGAAAGGGTCCTGGAGGAAATAGACAAGTTAAAGATTGATAAAGCTATGGGGCCAGATGAGATACACCCAAGAATGCTGAAAGAACTAAGGAGGGAACTGGCAGCCGCATTATCGGTGCTCTTCAACAAATCATTATGGAGTGGGGAGGTGCTGGGGGATTGGAAGAGTGCAACAGTAGTACCACTCCACAAGAGTGGAAGCAAGAAACAGCCAGGTAACTACTGCCCAGTTAGCCCAACATCAGTTGTGGGAAAACTGGTGGAGTCCCTGCCGAAGGAAAGAATCATAGCTTTTTTGGAGCAAACTAGTCAGCTCAACAAAAATCAACATGGTTTCGTGGCAGGGAGGTTCTGCCAGCAAACTTGATTGATTTTTTCAATTGGGTCACCAAAATAGTGGATCAGGGTGGGAGAGTGGATGTGGTTTACTTGGACTTCAGCAAAGCTTTTGACTCTGTTCTGCACAGGAGACTAGTCAAAAAACTGGAGAACATGGGAATTGGGCCTGAGGTTACAAACTGGGTCAGAAACTGGTTACACGGGATAACTTAAAGAGTATTAGTAAATGGCACTCTGTCTGTGGAGGGGAGGGTGACTAGCGGGGTCCAGCAGGGCTCAGTTCTGGGGCCGATCCTCTTCAACATATTCATCAGCGACATTGCAGATGAACTGGAGGAAAAGGTGTGCCTGTTTGCAGATGACACCAAAATCAACAACAGGGTAGACACAACAGAAGGACAGCAAAGCATGGAAGCTGATCTCTGAAAACTGGAGGAGTGGTACAAGACCTGGCAATTGAAATTCAGTGCCCAAAAATGCAAGGTCATGCACCTGGGAAAGCGTAACCTAGGGAAACTGTACTCGATGGGAGGGGAGCTGGCTACCAAGCAAGAGCGAGACCCAGGGGTGATCATATCAGATGACCTCAAGGTCCGTAGACAATGTGAAAAGGCAGCACTAAAGGCTAGTGGTATCCTGGGATGCATAGGGAGGGGCATCACGAGCAGAAGGCATGAAGTAATCATGCCCCTGTATCGATCCTTGGTCAGGCCTCACCTGGAGTACTGTGTCCAATTCTGGAGGTCACACATCAGGAAGGACATAGACAGTCTGGAGACAGTACAGAGAAGAGCACCAAAGATGGTGCAGGGCTTGCATTAGAAACCATACCAGGCAAGACTGGATGACCTCAAATTATACTCCCTATACTGACGCAGGAATTGTGGGGACATGATAGAAACATACAAATACCTTAAAGGCAACAACAGGGTGCATGTGCAGAACCTCTTTCAGGTATAGGACTACAGCAGAACTAGAGGGCACAACCTTCGACTTAAGGGGAGAAAGTTGAGAAGCAATACCAGGAAATTCTTCTTCACAGAGCGCATTGTGGAACCATGGAATAGCCTGCTGGAGAGGGTGGTGGGAGCCAAGACAGTGGGGGAATTTAAGAGGGCATGGGAGAGACACTGTGATATACACAAGCAGGCAGATAAGTAGCAGAGTAGGAAGCCAAGGGCAGACTTGATGGATTTTATGGTCCCAATCTGCTGACAACTTCTATGTTTCTGTTTCAGCCATTTTTTCAGAGCTACACCTTAAACATTTGCAACATCTCTTGAAATGCTATGAATGAAGACTTGGCATTCAGCATTCAAATCACCATCAAGGTAGTGTAAAGGTAAAAGTTCTGAATAGTGTGATATAGTCATACCTCTGGACATCACACACCTCAGTCAACTTTACTTCAAAAACAGTCTTGCACATCTGTACTTACAGAAAGTTGTGCCTTCCTTTAGGCATGGAACACAACAGGACAAGTACTTGCTCCCTCTGGCAAAAGTCGGATTTTACTCACTGTTGTACTGTACTTTCAGGCAGCCATAAAACATCCTGGACCAATACAGGGGATTGCCCCTTAGATCCACCAAACTACAGTTCCTTTCACCGCTCCAGGGATGAAATCAGGAAATCCTGCTGAAGAAAAGGGCTCCACCACTGCACTTGGCAAGCTGGAGAATTACCACACTAGGGTGAGAAATTGAGGGCTCTAGACTCAGAGCCCACTGGCAGAGCAGCTCTCACTCCCATACTCCAACTCTGACTAACTAACTGCTGTTCCCAACATTCTATCTCCCACTGCAGCAGCTGGCACAAGGGTTATGCTGCTGTGAGAGTTCCAAATGAGCTCATCACTTCAGTCTCAGCTGGAGCCAAGCAAACACAAGAGGGAGCAGGTGAAAAAACATTCAACTGGCTAATCACAAGCTGCCTCTCCCTGCCTATATATACAGGATTTTATTTTTCAGAAATAAGTGAAAAAGATAATACGTTGAATAATGACCAAAACAAGTGAAAATATGAAACTTTTTGAAATCTTATGCTTTTTGTTTTCTTTTTATGGTTAACTTGAATAAGTAGTTGCTGCCTTTTGGGGAATTATATGCCCTAACTAGAAATGCACTTATTTTACCAGCACTGGTGTTTGCGATTCCATTTTTTTTTTTCAAAGGACACTTTAGTTTCTCCAGTTTTGAATCTAAGTTTCGGGAGAGCAGTAATGCATGCCTACAGAGGTACAGTACATATCTGACTGGATGAAATAAAATAAGATTAAATGCGCCTCTGAAAATAGCTTTGATAGAAGTCTCCTTTGAAATCCTCCCCTTTATATTTTGTTAACGTTATACTTTTCCCTTTGTCCCATCCTTTCTAGATCTCTCTCTACTTTATTACCTCCTTCTCCTCCCCCCCCCCCAGCTTTTCAATTCTATGCTATATTTTGTTTTAGAACTTGCCTGTAGGATACCTGGTTGAAACTTAGGTTCTCTCTATTTTTGCTTTTCTTTTTTCTCCCACTGAATGTGCCACGGGACTTGTGTCCTGCAGTATATTACTTTAATAGACTGATACTGCATTTTCAGTGTGTCTTTGCACCTCGTCGTATGGAATTAGCAGAGGAGGTAACTGTACCAGTTAGGAGGGACCCGGTCAGTGATAACACATTCGAAAGAATTTAGTAGGATGTGTAACAGTGTAGATGATTAAAATTAGTAGAGGTTAGAATTTATTTTGTTTTCTTTTGTAGTCATGTATTCCACCAAAATGTTATGCCTGTACATGTATAAACATGAATATACTGTATAGTTGTTGCTGTTAATCGCATGACTTGTACTTATTATGTAAATGAAATGCAAATTTGTGTTCATTTACCTGATAAAAGATGGATACACCTGACAGTCACAAGATCCACCCCCTGAAAAAGACCCGGATAGGGTTACAGCACCAGGGCATGGGACTCTAGTCAGCTTCTCTGGCCGTGCCACAGTGAAGCACATTTTAAACTTTTGTTTGTCTCTTGGTATCTTGATTGCTTGGAGTGCTGGATTTTCTAACAGTTTGATAAAGCAAACTGGCAGTCTTTCATAGCACAACTACTGAAATTGTCTGTGCACGAATGATCTGTTTCCCTCCCTTCCAACTAGCTCTTGATCCTCTTTGCCTGTTATGTGATCCTACACATATATTCCTTCTTGTTTTCCTTTCCTTTTTATGTTGATTGCGTGCAGAGCAAGAAACATATTGGGACAGCTTGCTGAGAAGCAGGCTGTGGAGGTGGGGCAGTGTTGTGGCCAATACCCCCACAGCCTGCAAAGACTTGTCCCGCTTCCTCCAATGCCATTGCAAGCTGCTGGTGACAGCAGTTTAAAATGTTGGCACCAAGTTCTGAGAATTTTGCCTCTGCAATCAGGGACCACCTCGTCATTGCAGCATCAGTCATCCACTGCAATGGGGGAGCGACCCGTCATTGCAGGGCGGAATGTAAAACCCCTGATATTGTTTGTGAACATGGCAGTGGACACAGACTGAGTGAGTGAGGGAGGGGGAGTGAGTGAGCTCAATGGAGCTCTGTTGGGACTGCTGCAGATTTGTTTGTGGGCAGCAAAAGGTAGCACTGCATGCAGGGGCCCAGTACAAAAGGGCATCCTGCAGTGGCGGGGAAACCAGAATGAGCGATTGAGAGAGGGGGACTGAGCGAGCTCAACGGGGCTCTGTTGTAACTACGGCAAATTTCTTTGTTGGCAGAAGAAGGTGGTAACGCAGGCAGGAGCCCAATAGAAAAGGGCAGCCTGCAGCGCTGGCAGAAATGGACTGAGAGAGTGACAGAAGGGGAGTGAGCGAGCTCAACGGAGCTTTGTCAGGACTACTGCAGATTTCTTTGTGGGCAGAAAAAGGCGCCAACAGAGCCAGGATCCCAGTACAAAAGGGCAGCCTGCAGCGCCACAAGAAAAAGAATGAGTGAGTGACATGGGGAGTGAGCGACCTCAATGGAGCTCTGTCGGGACAGCTGTGGATTTCTTTGTGGGCAGAAAAATGTGCAAACGCAGGCAGGAGCCCAGTACAAAAGGGCAGCCTGCAGCGCCGGGAGAAACACAATGAGCGAGTGAGAGAGGGGCAGTGAGCGAGCTCGGTGGAGCTCTATTGTGACTGCTGCAGATTTCTTTGTTGGCAGAAAAAGGCAGCAATGCAGGCAGGAGCCCAGTACAAAATGCCAGCCTGCAGCGCCTGTAGAAACGGAATGAGTGAGTGAGAGAGGGGGAGTCAGCAGGCTCAACAGACCTGTGTTGGGACTGCTGCAAATTTCTTCGTGGGCAGAAAAAGTCACCAAGAGAGGCAGGAACCCAGTACAAAAGGGCAGACTGCAGCGCCAGGAGAAACAGAATGAGTGACTGAGAGAGGGGCAGTGAGACACCTCAACAGAGCTCTGTTGGGACAGCTGTGGATTTCTTAGTGGCCAGAACAAGGTGCCAATACAGGCAGGAGCCCAGTACAAAAGAGCAGCCTGCAGCACCGGGAGAAACAGACTGAGCAAGTGACACAGGGGCAGTGAGCGAGCTCAACAGACCAACGCAATCAACAGTCGGCATTGACAAATGCTTGTTATTTTTCCTATTGCTTTCGGATCCTGAGAAACGTCCCCCTTTGCCTCTTCCACTGCTCCCTTTTGAACCTCAACATTATTGTTACCCACCTTGCTGCTATCAGTCCCCAGTGTAGGAAGAGAGCTAGCCGGGCCCCCCCTACACTCCCTTTGCTGTGGTTCCCCTAGCCTCACTGTCCCCTGCAGTCAGTTTAACTGTCTAACGTAGACATCAAACTTCTGCCCAGTGCATGCTCGTCCCCTCTATTGCCAGGTAAAGGCCATCACCTTTGAAGAACCTCCAGTCCCAGAAGTCTCTCGAGTCCCCCACAAAGTGGTACCATTTCTCCTGACACCATCCATAATTCCTCTGTCTCTTGCCTCCTAACTCTACCTTTCCCTGCCCCCCACTGAACACATAGAGGACCTTGGAAAAGACCAGGGAGGCCATGTGTGCCTGCAATCTGTCCCCCAGCCTCTGAAAGTTCCACTTCACTTGCTCCATAGGCTGGTTCTCCAGATCACATCAGTGTATCAGCACCTCAACTCTCCCCCCAATCCACTATCCTACCTATTCTATCCATGTCCTAGATGACTGATGTCCCAGGAAGGTACCCGCCATCTTCAAACCCTTCTCCCTCCCACTCACCACCAGCTCTACTCCCCTGATCATAGAATCCCTGACCACTAAGGCTCTCCTAGCTGCCATCTTACTCTCAGAGCTAGGTGCCACCAGGTCATCACTCCCACTTCTCTCCACTGACCCATCCCCCCCACTGTAGTCAGGTACCTGAATCTTCTCCAAGGGTGCACAGCAGATGGTGTGGGATTGGTTGACCTTATTGTGGCTGCCCCTGCCATGATTCTACCTTCTCCTCCTCCCCACCATTCTCCAACCCCTGGAACAGTGAGCCTCAGGGGGTGTAGGGGTGTGGGCCATGGGTTCCAGTTGAGCCAGTGCCACAGGAGAGATATCTCTTCCTCACTGCTACCAGCTAAGCATGGAGCTCTGTAAAGATCCTTCAGAAGAGGCAGTGACTCCCCCCACTCCAGAGCATAACCCTGGAGAAGAGCACCCCACAGTCTCTGCAACTGACATGCTCCCCACTAAACCTCATCTCTACACTGATCCTTATGATAACTCTTAGACTTCTGATACTAACCAATTTTCCCCTACCTCTCTAATACCCTTAATTAAAGTTAAAAAGTTAAATCAGCAGACTGGAAACTGGCTTTACAGAGTCTATCAAACTGATTTCTCACAATAAGCAATACTACCTTGGCTGAAACAAATTTACTGGTTGCATGAACTTAAGGCCAGCTCTATCCCCTCTTGGCTTCTCTCACTAATGTCCTTTTAATACCAAATGCTGGATATTTAACACTCCCCCACCACACTGCTGATGACATTCAAGCAGGATACAGAGTAATCCTTTATTCCTTTACTTTAATTCAGCAGATTTCAAAGTTTATCAAGACACCCTGCAACCTTTTGCCCTTCTGAATTAAAGTTTCTTTTTTTTTCTGTTAATTTTTGCTTATCACCATGTTTCAGACAGGGATTTACCCCATTTCAGGTTCTCACAGTCTTCTGACTTGGCATTCTCACCAGCTACCCAGGACAGAGGCCCCATAGCTTAGCCCCTATGGTGGAGCTCCCAAAGGAGTGACCGAGATATACCTTGATTCCACCTGAGACTTATGCTGGTGGCATCATTGGACTAGAGAGTGGGAGATTCATGATGCAACTCAGCATGGGATTTTCATGTTGTGGTTTCCCCTGGAGATGCAGAAATTCATTGGCATCAACACAGGGCATGCACGCTCCCATATGCACCCTACCATCTACCCTTGTCTCTGCCTCTCTCTGTGGTTGCGAGTTGATGCTGTCATCACAGCCTCCACCGGAAGTCACACATACGCTGAGCTCTGCCACCCACACCCCCAGAGGAGAAGAACACTCCAACGGATGTTCACCCTACCTCCCTCTGGCTGGACCTCTGACGTTCCAGACTCATTCCCAAACCCAGATCATTAGTGCTGCAAGCAGTAACACTTCCGTCGCAGTGGCAGGCTGGCATTCTGAATTAAAGCTAAAAAGTTCAATCTTACATTGCTTCTGATGATAAAGAAAAAAAGAAATGCTGCATAATAATTGTGGAAATACACTCTTAGTAATAGAAGGAAAGGTTAGAACTTAACTTCTCAGAAGATTTCAAATTCTGTCTGACTTCTCTTGCTGTACTGTGAACAATCAGTTGCTATAGAGGGATGTGTCATATGATTCGATACATGAGTCATAGAATGGTTCTTTGCAAACCAGAAAAAGGGTTTTAGTTTTAAAAATGTGTGAATCATAACAGAAATAACCGATTCTGAGTCATTACCTTGATAGTACCTTTGCAATGTTGACACAAGTTGTAATAATAACAATAATGTATCAGTAACTTCTATTGAAGTACAATAATCAAAAAACAATAACCAATATCAGACTAACAAGCAGTGTTGTTTAAAATTACTACTGAAACCCTTACTCACCTGTCACCTGTTTTGTATAATTTCCCAGTACTGCAGGTGGTCTAGTGATCTCTAGCACAGACTGCATGCTTAATATCCCCCCCCACCCATCGATACAGACACAGAGCATTAACTCAGGTGAAGAAAGAGAACGTCACAAACATCCACGCATCTCCTTGTGCAGCAGCCATATGCCTGTCAGTATGGGACTGTGAATACTGTACTTCACAGCTGCTCACTGATAGGCACATGGCGGCTGCCTGAGGAGTTGGGCATGCAGAGGTGCCATCAGCAGATTCTACCAATGGCACTGCTAGTTGTGCATGGCAAGTTCAGAGATCTGGGGTAGGAGGAGACAGAGTGGGCTGGCTTGTAGGGGGGTCAGTATACCACCGTGAATACCAGTAAAGGATACAGAACAGGTGAATGGGGCCAGGGAGAATAATCAGCCTCCTGGATTAGTGTTAAAGGCTACGCAATGAGTTCCACTGATTCTGTCCGGACATGCTAATGAGCCAGTAAAGCACAAGAAAATAACAAGGGCATGCTTTGTAGTGAAACACTGTATTGAAGTTCAAGAATAATAACCCAGTGAGCATTAGAAGACTAAGAAGTGTGATCTTTGCATTTAATCCTACTTGGTTATCCAGCTCGCTGGTGCATCATTACTTGTACAGCCTGCAGCACCAGCAAGATGGGTTTGGTACCTAACTTGGTACATGTAAAGGTCACTCTGGCAAAGGAGTAATGACTGTCCATGTGACTGCTCTGCACCTGTGGGTAGGGTGAAGGGTGGCACATGGTGTATCCATGCCTCCAATGGGTGGCTGGGGACAATACGCTGTACCCCAACATTGTGATGGAGAACATGCAGCCATTTTGTGTGCTACTACCTGAGCATGTGTGGCCTCCCCATTGATGTCATAGCATGTTGGCTGCTGCAGTTTATGACAAGAAATGTGTACATCTCTGATCCATGCCTGGTGTGTACGCAGCCTTTTTCCACTTTTTTCTTCCTTTAGTATTTCTTAGCTGGAGTGCCTTTATAGGCCAAGGTGTGCACTCCTTCGCCTCATTCCTCAGCTGTATACTACCTTGGAGGAGCACCCAGTGGTAGCAGAATGGCCACCTGAGTCTGACATCCTATCGTTCACTGATCATCTGAACAGAGCATTGGAACATGATAGCTTGCCCAGAAATATAAAACTGCCTGAAGATGGTGTAAAATGGCAGCCAGGGGCACCCTGATTTGGTGATGGAGACAGGGAATGGCATGGAAGTAGCCACAAGGAAGGCCCATTCTGTATGGTGCATGCTGAGGGGAGTGCATGCCAACAGAACATTAGGACACCCCAATTTCAAGAGAATGCAGCAGATGTTTCTACAAGCAGCGTACTTGAGGACATTTTCCAGCAGCTATGGAAGCTCTCAGTATAAAAGTTGAACATATGGTTTGATAAAATTCCTGCTGAACAGTATGCAGAAGTAGGACATGTACCGAGAGGATTATGAGTGCATAAGGCCCCTGGAACAACATTCTTGTAATGGCGCTGCCATTTATGGTGGAGTCTGTAGTCGTCCAAAGATGAGGAAAAGACAAGGACCACCGACAGCACTTCTTGGCTGATGGTCAAGAGCAGGAACACAGGGAGTCCCTAGATCCCAACTAAGAGCCCGATTGGGACTTTAACCTGGACCTTGACTGATGAATGGGCAGGTCACTGGGAAGAGACATGGGGGGAGGTGCCATGCGCGGAGGAACCCCCGAGGAGTCAACCTCCCAAGGGGAGACAGCCAGTTTGTCTGGCCCCCTCTAGCAAGGGAGTCACAAGGACCAGAGTCCTGGAAAATGAGTCATCTCTACTGTTCTCCAACATTGGGTTGACTGGGTTAAGAAGATCTCAACAGGCTGGTTGACCCACGTCTCAGGGATACCGAGGGACCAGTGGCATAGACCTGGATAACAGAAGCATTGGCCAAAGCCAACAGCTTGACAGTTGTCATATTAGCTGCAGAATCACGGAAACAGGATGAGTGAGCCCACTGCCAATCCCACAACATACAGTAGGATCTCTTGGACTTAGAGACCCACAAAGACTGAGACCCCTGGGAAGGGCCCTCCCTGACAGTAGGAAGGAACCGACATAAGTCCCGGAACACTCGGGTGAATGAAGCGCCCACATCCACCGGTAGTAGCATGGAGGACAAAGCTGCACCTGTTTCAGCCTGGGCCACAGCCTCTGCAAAGTTGTTAAAGTAAGGACTAGCTTGAGGAGTGGTCAAGGGTGTGGCAGCTAAGATTCCATGCAAAGAAGTGCAAGATCACTTGGGGCACAGAAATGCAGGGGAGGCGTACATGAAGGGGGGGATACTGACAGCCACCAAACAGGAAAGGGACATTGGAGTAATCATACAGTATCTGATGATCTAATGTGAGAATGCTGTGAGGAGAGTCAGTGGAATGCTGTGGTGCATAGGGAGACGTATCGCCAGCAGAAGGAAAGATGTGGTGATGCCACTGTACAGAACATTGGTGAGACCTCATCTAGAGTAGTGTGTCCAGATCTGGAGACTGCATCTCTGGAAGGACATAGACAGAGTACATGCGAACATATGAAGAAACCAACAGAAGAAGGCCATTTGGTCTATCAAGTCTGCCCGTATTGCAGGGCCCACAGCTTGAGTTACTGTCCCTGCCTTCCCTCCCCACTCTTCCCATCCTCCCTACTCATGATCCTTACATTCCCCTTATGCCTTTCCCAGCCCCTCTTAAAACATCCCACTGTCTTCAATGAGATCACCTCTTCCAGCAGTACATTTCAAGTGTCCACCACCCTCTCTGAGAAGAAGTGCCTCCTGACCTCTCTCTCCTAAACCTCCCACCATCCAGCTTAAGACTGTGCCCCCGCGTGTTATGGTTGCCACTAAGCTTAAAGAGACTCTCCTTATTCACCCTATTTATCCCTTTCAAGTACCTGAATCACTCAATCCATGACTGATTGATTGATTGAAGTACTTGAAGGTCCCAGTCATGTCCCCTCTTTCTCTCCTGTCTTCCAGGAAGTACATGTTCAGTGGCCTCAATCTCTCCTCAAATGCCTTACCATGCTGACCCGCTATCATCTTTGTAGCCCTCCTCTGGATCTTCTCCAGCAGGTTAATGTCCTTTTTGAGGTGTGGCACCAGTACTGAACTCCACACTGTAGATGAGGTCTTATCAGGGACCTGTACGAGGGCAGTATAACTTCCTCTCTCCTACTACTGGCCCCCCTAGATATGCATCCCAGCATCTGGTTTGCATTTGCTGCTGCTTTCTTGCACTGCATGGAGTGCTTCAGGTCACTAGTGAGCATCACTCTCAGGTCCTTCTCCTCCTCTGATGCAGATATTTGGACTCCACACAAGTAGTACTCTGTCCTGGGATTCCTGGCTCCAATATGCATAACTTTGCATTTCTTGGCATTGAGTAGAAGCAGTTCAGAAAAGGGTGACAAAAATGGTGCAAGGGCTGCACAAAAGTCATATGAGGGGAGACTGGAGGTTCTCAATATGCATTTCCTGGAGAAGAGAAAGTGGGGCTATGATTGAGACTTTCAAATACCTCAAGGGTGTAAATCAGGTACAAGTTGGTAGCATCTTTCCAAAAAAAAGATGTTCAAGAAAAAGAGGCCATGATATGAAGATAGAAGGGGGTAGACTTAGGGGTAACGTAAGAAAGTACTTTTTCACAGAAAGGGTGATGGATCCATGAAACAGCCTCCTGGCAGAGGTTGTAGGGGCAAAAACGGTAGTGTAATTCAAAAACACATGGGACAGACATAAAGGAACTCTAGTGATAGGAAAAAGAGGGTAAGCCAGAGATCATTTAGGCCCTGCAGTATAAGAAACAGGTAGGGAAAATGGGCAGACTAGGTGGGCCAATCGGTCCTTATCTGCCGTCAAATTCTATATTTTTATGTAACTGCTGCCGACCCCGCTGCGATGGAAACCATCTTATCGGTGTCCTTAGACTTAACGGGTGGGGGGGTTCTGTTCATCCAGGTGACCTAAAAGAAAGCGAGTGTAGCAGTCCTCCAATGTGGAGGGATGACAGGATCGGCACAGGCTGCAATACTGCGGATTGTGCTGAGCCCCGAGGCAATAAATGCACGAGGCATGAGGATCGGTGAGCAACATCTTCTGGGAATGAGCGGTGCAGCACTTGAACCCGGGACCCATTTTGTGGTCATTGCACTCCTTATGGAAAGAAAAAGGTCTGAATTCAGTTGTTGCAAACCGTCAACACCAAAGGCTCAAAGACCTAAGACTGGGTCTACACCACAGGCAGAAGTGGCGAAGGAGAAGACCTGATGCTTCCAGGCGAAAGGTCTATCTGACATCATAGGGCAGTTCAAGGAGGATACTACCTGGGTGGTGGGTGGGTGGGTGGGAGAAGCTTAGCTTGAAGACCTTCTGGTGAGATTTAAAATGGAAGGAAAGACTGTCAGAAGTGAGGACAGTGCACCATATCCATGTCTCTAGAACTGACCATTTAATCTCCAGTCCCCTTTCCCCTGTCGAAACGCCTGTTCAGAAGCAAGTGAACAAAATAACATCTGATGATCTAATGTTTTTATCAGGCAGACGTCTGAAGACTGTAAGTATACATTTTTTAAAGCAAAATATAATATAGCCTAGAGGAATGTGCACCCCAATGATAGGTATGACTCCCTTCCGTACACGATGCCCTAAAGGTATCTATCACTCTTGCTCCCAGTATCACCCCATTGGGCTGTCCTGGCCAATGATTCAAACCTATTCCATGTTTGTAATGGGGAGACATTCCTTCTTCAGAGGTTTGACTTTGGATATGCAGACCTATGGGTTCCACGTCTAACCGCCTTTGCCAACCTTGGCTCTAATAGGTGGGCATTACTTCCATATAGTTGTTAAGGGACTCTGTTGACTCAGGTAAGGGGGGGACAATTGCCTGCTCCTCAGTTGTCTCTTGAGTCTAATTCTGAGACTGTTCCTGCTCCTGGGGGTGGGGGGGAGCAGGGTGGGGGACCTTTTCTTGTGCTGCTTTTTTGTATTACTGGCCCTTTAACATCCCTGCCAGCAGCCAGGCCAGTGGTGCTGGAGGTTTAGGCATTGGTCGATACACCTTGCACCACGCTGGAAGCCCAGGTTTGGGAACAAGCCCAAGGTGCCAAGGATCAGCAGAGGGAGAGAGGATCGAGTGTCCGGAGGACTGCTCTTCTCTCTTAGGGGGAGGGTGCCACATCGTCCCACTCATTGATTGCCCTCTGGTGGTGACTGGAGGGCAATACAGGTCGGGAGACGTGCTCTGACATAATCATGTCAATATGGAGGGGGGATGGCAGAAATAGGAGGAACAAGGAGCCTGGTGGGGCTCCATGACGGTCCTGGCAGGGCTCCAAGATGGTCCACCACACCGAGGGATGACCCTGGCTTCTGGATTGGGTCTCCCGGGAGGGGGGGTGCCACCTTCCTGGCCCTGCCATGGGGGGGCAAGCCATGGGGGAATCACTGGGGTTGGTGAGTGCGGAGTGGCATGACCTGAAAGAGAGAGACCCTCCTTTGGAGGGCCAAAGCACCTGCCAGGACTCGGGAGGATAAACATCTGAACTCAACAAAACAAAAATCCCTGCCAGCAGAGTAATGTGGCACACATGATTGACCAGCACCTTCCCATCTTTCAAACGTACCCCTCCCCTCATCACGATCAGCTAATCAGCACAAATTGGACATCAGTGTGAACCCATGCTGCCGTGGTTTAACTATCTAATGTATGCCACAGTTGGGCAAGGGGCGACATGCCAGCAACTGAGAGTGTGGAGGCACAGCAGTAGCAGCATGAAGTTCATAGAGATCGGTCTCACAGGACAAGTGGACAAATATCAAGTAAAGGAGGAAAAATACAGGGTAGCAGGCATTCAGCAGGGAGGGGGTACCCAGGGACTGCTATCTCAACTGGGGATTATCGGTTTTGCATCTCCCAAGTGGTGGAAGGCACACCAGTGTCAAGTAACGAGAAAAATACAGGCTAGTAGGCCCTCAGTGGGGAGGGGTACCAAGGAACTGCTGTCTCTCACTTGGGGATAGCCAGAGACTGCTTTTTCACTTGGGGAGCTGCTCACTCTGGGCGTAGCAGCTGCAGCTTCCAGGAAAATCTGCACAGCAGGTACCTGACATTAGTGCTGACTGGGATGTTTAATATGGTTTGTGAATGGATGTACCATCTATTTTGATATACTGTATTTACAGGGTTGATTTTCTGCTTTCTGTCTCTTGTGATCTTTTCTATGGCCAGTAATGAGTCTTCTTGTACTAGGATCATGAGGATATCTTTATTTGGATCTTTATTTTGGATGTTTTCACAATATTGAATTATTAATCACCTGCTATGTGCCTATGTGGCCACCCTGGTAGCATGCCCCATGCAGTGTTTACTTCATTGTTTTATCTAACCTAAAGAAATGTGGACTGATCATAGTAATCCTAGTAAACAAGTGACCAGTTCACAGTATTTACGTTAAATAAAACAATGAGGTAAACACTGGCATTGATTTTTAAATACAGGTTGCACATACGATAGAAATGGAGTTTAGCCTACCCTTTCAAAATGCAGCAAACTACAAATTTGAACACCTAGAATTTAAATTTTTCTGTGGAAGGACCCCCAGATTCCCCGCTAAAAACTGGATTCCCCCTGGAAAAATCGTGGCACTGTCCCTGCTCCCAGTCAGTCCTAGCTGCAGACTCAAGGCATCCAAGGCCAGCCCAAGATTAATATTTATTCCCTGGAGTCAGGGGTAGTGGAGATCTAACAGAACTGTGCTTTATCTTCAGTATTAGCTCCAAAATGCACCACAGATTATCTAAAACCCCAGAGCTTCACATACCACATACCTCTACCACTCACTAAAAGAACTCCCCAGGAAAAATCCTGACAACGGGCCTGGACCAGCTTTATGCAGGGACCTAACAACAGGTGCTTCCAGCTACCTAGTTCTGGAAGAAGACAGTGGGACAACTTCCATGAATCACCTTCCTCTCTACAAATCTCCATTTGCTTTGCATGTGTCAATATTGTATCCTGATTCAGCCTACGTTCACTGCTGTGGGCAACCGATGTACACTGGCAATATGAATGGTCCAAGTCCTGACACAAATTACATCGGTACGTGTTAGAGCAACACAAACGGACATGCCCATGCTGAAGACATGCCCTACAACATGCACTACTCAAACATAGGTGCCAACCACACTTGTAGCATGTCTGCGGCAGTCCAGGATAAAAGGACAGTGCCCTATCCTTGCCCACGTAAAAACTACTAGGGAAGTGTACAAGCCCAGTATCTGGGCAAAGTAAGGGCAAAGCTGTCAATTCATAGATTTGGTTATAGTACTTGGCAATCTGATGTTTAGTTTATTATTTATGGGAACTGTTTTTATGAAGAGTTAATTATTTATATGTTCATATTTATTTTATTTTTTTGTTATTTTTTTTGTTTTATTGATTTGTTTTGAAATATATTTATTTATCTGTAAGGCACCCAGAGCCTCTGGGATTGGACGTCTTTTAAATAAATTGTGCCTTGCTTAGTTTGATCTTAATCTTCCATCCCCCTGTAGAGATGTTTTTAAAATCAATTATTGGTGTTGGCCTATCCAGGATGTCATGCCACTTGTTTACACAAAAAAGGGCATCTGACACATTGACCCCTTCATTGTTCAATAGGGCTGTAGCTACTTCTATGGCCAATTTAGTCAAAGAACTTGCCAAAAAAAGAATGCCCCAAAGGGGTATCCTTTAATGCCTGATATTTTCATCAAAATCTATGAGGACATGTAGTTCAGAAGTATAAAATATGGAGTCCTGTAGTAAAGTCCTAGCCACATACATTCTGTCTGGAACAACATCCAGTCATCCTTTACATTTTTGGAGCATGGCATTTCATCTCTGAGATGGCTCATCCTTGCTGAACCGCTCAGCAATATGGGAGGGGCTCTGAGCAAAGGTCTCCCTTCTCCACCAGGGGGGTGTCATCAACTGGCTCCAATTCCCGGTCAGGTAGGTGATGAATTCTTGAGTATCTTGCCCTTTTCCCTCTAGTCTCCATCACAGCGTCAGGATTTGAAACCCCCCCTACCCTGAATATCCTCAGAGAGACCAGTACAGCTTAATACAGTCCTTACCTAGGTTGGCATACCCAAGGTAGCCGCCCCTTCCTACTCTGTGAGAACCCCCCCACGGCACCTGGTTGTGGGTCATGACCCTCCTCTGTCTCCTCCTGTTCCAAATCCTCAAGCTCTATTGCTTCATCTTTACCAAGTGCATTGTTCTGAATGTCCTGTACTATAAGATCTCATTGCACCTGATTACCCTCCTCTGGATACATCTGGGAGTCCATTACCTAGTCCTGTGGCATTCTACCAGAATGCACACTCTTCCAAATATGTGCCAGTGAGCTCTGCTCCACAGTCTCCAACTCCAGAGTCACAGGAGAAAGCAGCAAGTAGGGGTTGTTCCTTAGGTAGACTGACTGGCCTCTCAGTTTCAATATGCAGACCCAAATTCTGTAATACTATGATTTTCACCTCCAACACAGGAGCGCTAGTGTCCTCTGTACAGTCTCATAAATCGTTGCTTCTACATGGGAGCTCCATAGTTTCTACAGTCCCATTGTCACTTTGCATGTCCTCTGGTGCAACAGGAAACACTGGAGGATATGTACTCTAATATGCACCAGAGACGCCTGTGGTAAAATACAAGGCCACTCCACTGCCTTTGTGGCCAGTATGATGTAAGCCACAGTAAGGGGAGGGCTCACCACCCACTTTGTGTCATCTTCTGTCCTATGCCAGCCGACCACCTCCAGTGCTGCATCTGAGGAAATTTCTCTTACTGACACCGTGGGGTGTAGGCACCTACTGACCACGGCACAACCCCAACCTGCTGCCACCTTTTCCTGGTAGCACAACTGTATATGCCTGGTCTCCCCCTGCAAACTGTTCTGTTCGAACAGCACTTCCTGCCAGGTGTTCACTGATGACATCATCCCGGGACGATCGTGATGACTCTCTGGCAAGTCTCTGCTCCTCTTCCACTAACAACTGCAGCAAATTGGATAAGATCATGGCTGGTAGACAGACGGCAGATGGTTAACATCAGGGGTACAAAGTCAGGGTGGATGGACATGACTAGTGGAGTATCGCAGGGATTGGTGTTGGGGACAATATTATTTAATATCTATATTGTCCCTTTGAAAAGTGGGAACCAAATTTGAATGACCAAATTTGCGGATGATACCAAGCTGGGGGTGTACAGCTGAAAGTGAATTAGATGCCATAAAAATGCAGGATACATAGATACATAGATACATAGACAGTGTCGGCAGATAAGGGCCTATGGCCCACCTAGTCTGCCCATTTGAGCTTGTAAGTTCAGTTTGTTTTCCTAGAAGTCTATTTCCCCTTACCCCTGACCTCTAGAATTCCTTTATGTCTATCCCATGCATTCTTAAATCCCGTGATTGTTTCAGCCCCCACCACTTCCTCTGGCAGGGTGTTCCACTTGTCCACCACCCGTTCTGAGAGAAATTCTTTCTCATGTTTCCTCTGAATCGTCCCTCCTCCAACTTCATCCCATGCCCTCTAGTCCTGAAACATCTTTTCGCTTAAAAATAGTGTTTTCCTGCACCGTGTTCCTCCTTGTAAGATACTTGTATGTCTCTATCATATCCCCTCTCTCCTCCTCTCCTCCAGGGGTACATGTTCAGTTCCTTCAACCTGTCTTCATGGGACTTGTGATGCAACCCATGCACCATCTTTGTTGCCCTCCTCTGAACCTTCTCTACCCTGTCTATGTCCTTACGTGGTATGGTCTCCAGAACTGTACATTGTACTCCAGGTGGGGGCCTCACTAGTGTCTTGTATAGCGGAATTATGACCTCTCTTTTCCTGCTGGTGATGCCTCTGCCTATACATCCCAGCATCCTATTTGCTTTACCTGATGCCTTGTCACACTGTTTCCTTACCTTGAGGTCATCAGAGATGACAACCCCAAGATCCCTTTCCTGCTTGGTGCATGCTATATCCTCACCCCAACTGATATATTGTGCCAGGGTTTTTGTGCCACTATGCATTATCTTGCACTTCTTTGTATTGAATTTCAACTGCCAAACCCTTAGACCATTCTTCAAGTTTCTGCAGGTCCCTTCCTCATTCTGTCTACACCCTCTGTGTGTGTCTACTCTGTTACAGAGCTTTGTGTCATCAGCAACAGTGAAATTCTGCCTTCTAGATCCTGTGCAATGTCACTGATGAAGATGTTGAATAGGACCAGTCCCAGCACTGATCCCTGTGGTACCCCACTGGTCACTCTTCCCTCTGTGGAGTGACAGCCATTTACCACCACCCTCTGTGTCCTGCCACCCAGCCAGTTACCTACCCACCACACTACTGTCCTGCCCACACCCATATTCCCCAGTTTGTGTAATAGTCTTCTATGCGGCACAGTGTCAAAGGCCTTGCTGAAGGATGAACTGGATAAAATTGATATATGGGCACTACAATATAAGCTGACCTTTAATCTGGATAAATGTGTAGTCATGAACTTGGGTCATTCTAATATTAAGGCATCATACACTCTAGGGGGTAAGGTACTCAGGATCACTGATGAAGAAAAAGATCTGGGTGTCATTATCACTAATGACCTCAAAAATAGTAGAAACTGCCAAGTGAAGGCTAACCAGGCTAGGAGTATCTTGACTAGCATAGCTAGACACATAACCAGCAGAGACAAAAGGGTGATTCTTCCTCTGTACAGGTCACTCATTAGGCCAAATTTGGAGTACTGCTCAATGTTTTCGGTGCCAATCAATAAAAAGAATATAAGGAAGTTGGAGGGGATCTAGGGGGAGGGCAACTAAAATGATCAGAACTGTCAGAGAATACAAGTATGAGGATAGATTAAGGGTTCTGTATCTATATACACTGGGGTATAGACTACTAAGAGGAGACGTGTTTTGTATATAGCGTCTTTGCTAAAAACAGTCTATGGGAAACAACAGGACTAACGTGCAAAAATACAGAACATGTCACAAGATCACATGGTTTGCAGCTTCAGGAGCAGGTACTCAAAACCAAAAGAGGGACAGGACTCTTTAGTCTGTGGGTGGTTGGAATGTGGAACAGGCTACCAGCTGAGGTGGTTGGTAGTAAAAACATGAATACCTTTAAATATTGTTTAGATAGTTATTGTTTATCATAGTCAATTATGGGTCATTTCCTTTGAGAAAAGGGCGAGCTGTATAAAGGCCTGTGCCTGTCCTGGCTCATATTAAATCTATGAAATGTCTCTTCCAATCATTCATGGCTGCCCTATGCAGCCATTCCTCCTTTTCTTCACATTCTGTGTCTGGGCCAACAACCACACCACTACTGCCATTGTCCTCATTACAAGACATGTGTTCATCCTCATGTCCAGATGGCCACAGCTCCATCTGCTCTGGACCTTCCAAATCCTGAAGGGTAGGTATTGTGCAAGGTTCAAAACCCCCCTTTTCCATTGTTAAACCATCCCTAGGTTTTTCAGGAGAGAGAGGATTCTCTCTCCACCTCTTCCCTCCTCAACACCAGTGTCTACCATCTTAGCAAGAAACCAGCCAGACAAGGAGTGTAGGGGAATTTTTTTCTTGAGAAATAAAAGGAACAGAACTGCATAATTACAAACTCATATGCAATTACATAAACTAAATTGAAACATTATTTACACAAAAAAAAAAATATTAACCCCAAAACCCTTAGTGAGGACAAAGTGCTGACAATCAGAAACAATCATTTGTCAATGCCGAATGTTCGTTGTGTGACGGGTTCATAACTTCATTGTTTTTTAATACTTGTACACCACATTTTCAACATAGCCATCTTATTATGCCACCTCATGAAGAAAGAAAGAGTACAACTTCAACTCCTGTCCGAAAGGTAATTTCACACAGTGGCTACAAAATCACCTTTTGGGATGCAAAAAAACAGTTTGCCCAGGATCTGTAAAATGGCAGCTGTCACATTCATGAGGTGCAGTGAAGAAATGGCTATGATGAAAATTTGGGGTCAAAATATTGAAATGTACGAAAGGCACGAGCCTGCATTTGCAAATTTAAGCTCACAACTTTGTTGCTTGTTAATATTTTCACACCAAATGTTCAATGTAGCATTCTTATGATCCCACCTCATGAACAGTGCCACTGTCATTTTGTTCACTTGTCTTGAAAGGTGATTTCACAGAGTGATGTCGCCATTCTGCGCCACGGGTGCGAAAACATGTTTCAGGCAGGATCTGGAAAATGACAGCTATGCTGTTCATAAGGAGGTATGAAATAATGGCAATGTTGAAAATCAGGTGAAAATATTAAAAACTGGTGAGGGATGCAGGCGTGCGTAGAAACTTTTCAATGCATACTCTGAATAGCAAAGATCATTTTTGAATTTTTAGTCAAATTGCAACATGGGCTTTTTGTGACCCCACATCATGAACAGTGGCACTGCCATTTCATTAATCAGCCCCAAAAGGTGATTCTGTGCCGCGATAACGAAATCACCTTTCGGGACCAAGTAACCAAATGACAGTGCTCAGGAGGTGGGGTCCCAAGAACCCCATTTTGAAAATTTGAGGCCAAAATTCCTAAAAATGGCAAAAATATCAACATAAGTTGAACTCTCCCCCATTGATTCCTATTATTCAGCTTACCTTGAAATTTTCACTTTGCGGTCGTCTTTGAAGAGTGCAGACGTATCCCAGTCCACAGAAGATCACTGCTCCTGACCTCCGGAGGAAAGTATGGGTAAGGGGGGGGTGAGGAGAAGTGCCCAGTGGGAGGGTCGGGATGGTGGAGGGGGGGATGGAGAGACAATGGTGGACAGTTTTCTTTTTTGCAGGTTTAAAAAAAGAAAGACATTGGGGATGGTTTTCTTTTTTTAACAGGCACAATGTTGTGTACATTTCTGAACACTGGGAGTGGGCTACCCAGTATCTGGGGGGATGGGGAATGGAGGGTGCGAGGAGGACAGCAGCAGTGTGAGGGAGCGGGAGGGATTGATGTGCTGGGGGGCTGGAACAGAGCAGAGGGTACGAGGAGGACAGCAGCAGTGTGAGGGAGCGGGAGGGAGTGATTTGCTGGGATGGGGGAGACAACGAGGGACTGTTTTCTTTTTTTGCAGGTTTAGAAAAAAACAGACATTGGGGACCGGTTTCTTTTTTTTTACCTGGAAAGATGTTGTGTACATTTCCAGGCACTGGGAGTGGGCTCCCCAGTATCCAGGGGATGAGGAACAGAGGGTGCAGGGAGGACAGCAGCAGTGGGAGGAAGTGGGAGGGGCTGATTTGCTGTGGGGAGGGGCTCGAACAGGAATGGAGGGAGTAGGGAGGACAGGAGCAGTGGGAGGGAGCAGGAGGTATTGATTTGCTTGTGAAGACAGGCACAACGCCTTCACGTGTCAGCTCGAGCAGGCTCTTACTAAGCAAGCTCGTTCCTGACAGCAACTGTCATCATCACTCTAAGCACAATGGCAGTGTGAATGCGCAACCAGGAAGTAACTGTAATTCCTTGCAGGGCTGTTTTCACATCAAAGGACTGAGCTGCGCCACTATTGGTTCAGCTCTGTCCTTTGAAAGCTTTGCCAACTCTGCCCCAAAACCAGAAAGTGAATCATCGGCAGCCTGTCTACTGATTCGCCTGCCGCAGACCTGCCCCTTGAACAGAACTCTCCGGTGGACGCACCCCCCCAACACCCCTCTATAGCAACTCTCGTATCAGCAAGTTCATCTGTGCTTGTGCACACTACGAACTTAAAAAAAAAACAATGGGAAAAGAATGCGGTCATAACCAAATTCCAATTTACTCAATGAAACTGGACCCCTCAGGTGACTAGAAGGAAATATACACAATAATTACCCGCCCCCCATTCTTGAGAATGAGCAGATTCTCAATGGCGAGTTAGTTCAGTGACATCAGGGGAATGGCAGCAGAGCACAAGTGCCTTCCTGATGTCACTGAGCTAACGAGACCTTAATAATCTGGTGAGTTCTCAAAGAAGGGGGGTTATGTTATTTTTTGTAATACAATTTTAGCCTGTTTTCAATTTTGACTGCTAAGTTCAGAAGGGAAAGGGTTGCCAAGGTTCAAACTGCCGATTTTGAATTGGTGCACGATTCTCTGCTGCCATGACAGTTGGTTTCATGTCATAATAGCGATCACAAAAATGCGATCACCATTACAGCAAGTGTACATTGCCACTGCATTGCAGTGCATTGCACTGTACATTGCAGTTTCAGTGGCTAAGTAGGTAGCACACTCGCCTCTGAGGCCGGGAGATCAGAGGGCTGTGGGTTCAATTCCCACATCTGGCACTTGGGTTAATATCTCAGTACTGACACTGTAGTGCAGCATGAGAGGGGTGCTGCACTTCTGAGGTGCCATCGTTTGGATGAGACGTTAAACCGAGGTCCCATCTTCCTGGATTGGTGGTAGTTCAGGTGGATGTTAAAGATCCCATGGAACTTATCAAAAAGAGTAGGGGAATATTTTTTTAAAGTACCATCAAAATAACAACTAAA
Organism: Neoceratodus forsteri; assembly: GCA_016271365.2. Classification (NCBI taxonomy): domain Eukaryota; kingdom Metazoa; phylum Chordata; order Ceratodontiformes; family Ceratodontidae; genus Neoceratodus; species Neoceratodus forsteri. The sequence goes on from CM057453.1 coordinate 1,275,169,325, forward strand.
ATCAAGAAGTACATATTGTGCTAACCGCACTCTACAAAACATTATACACAGCAAAATTAAAAACCAATAATTATCAATAGTGTTACTTCACACCACTAAACAGAAACAAAATAAATCAAACAAACATATATTGTCATACATTCACTAAAGTACTTCCAGAGGAAGTATTAACCTATCTTACTACCTTACGGAAATAATAATACTAATAATAATACTTCCTTCCTTCATAAACTATACAGTATAAAAAACTGGATGATCAAAAAAGACATCTTAGTAAACTCAGCAACAAGTTATTCACAAACAACAAAAGTAGAGAGGAAAAAAAAAACAGTACGGAATTATCCTAAATAAGTACAAAAGGAAATCCCAAAGTAAAACAACAAGCCTGTTTTAGTGGCTTTTCATATATCCCACCATCCACTTGTGAACAAAAAGTTCTTATTTATATTTAATAAATTACAAAAATTCTTTCCACCATTCTCTCACCTTCCTCGAGGAGAAGAATGCTGTGTCATGACTATAAATCCTGGACATAGCCCCCTGGATCGATCTCTGGACAGTGTCATGAGGCATCAGTTTTTGATATAGTACCCATTGGCACCTAGCTTGCCACAAGTAATATATCAATGTACTACAGAAAATCTGTAAAGTGTCCGCATGATATAAAAACCAGAACTGTGGAGCATGACCCAATACTAATGTGTCATAATCCATACATTCTAACCATTTCATATGCCATCGTACTGCCATGAATTTCCACAGGATGCTAGCATAGGAACAAGTAAAAATAAAGTGGTCAACTGTTTCCTCTTGTGCCACACACTCCAAAAACGGACAATTGCGTTCCTGTATTGGCTTATGTTTGGCATGCCCTCGGACTCCAATTCGACCATATACCATAAGCCATAAAGTTTCCCACATATAAGCAGGTAACCTCGGGTTATTTAATTTTCTTAAGACAACATCCACGTATCCCATAGGGCAGTTCTTAAACACTGGCTCACTAGTATATAATTGAAGCATTACTGATTTGTACAACTGTGGACCTGCACTAACTTTGACTACCTGTGCCTCCAACCCCCATTTAAATAATTTTTTTGCAATTGGTACAAAATATTTTGGGAGTAAAAACGTCGGAATCGGTTTCGGGGGTCTTCCAACGCAAAGAGTATAATACCTCCCCATCACTTGTCTGTGTAACAATCCAACTCTTTCCATGATTACCCCCCACCCCAGTTTAATATTGGTTGAAATAAATAAGGTGGCAAAAAAAACAACCGGATCTATCATCCCTAGACCACCTTTCTGTTTTTCCAAGTATGTAAAATGTCGTTTAATCGGATTGAGCCTACTACCCCATAACATCTAAAAGAATAGACTATATATTTGGGTTTCCAAGAGTAGTGGCAAAGGAAAAATCAGCGCCGTATACAATAACTTTGGAACAATAAATTTCTTAATAAACGAAACCCGTTTAATTTTATCCAGTTTCCATTGTTTCCAAATACTAATATTTCATTCTATGGACGTCAATACGGACATCCAATTAAGATCTGGTACATTTCTCGGCCCATATAACAATCCTAAGATTTTAATTGGATCACAAGAAGGACGAAGACCTTGTACTATCAATTCAGGTATACCATCCATTCCAATAAATACACCTTTACTTTTATTCCTGTTTATAGTGGAATTTGCCAATACTGCATATTCATCCATGAAGTCTAAAAAAACTGCAACTTGTGAACTATCGGAGAAAAAAACACATAAATCATCAGCATAAGCTTGTATATACCACTTATCCACATCAGAAGCCTAACCTATTCCTTCCCAGCGAGGGTTTTGTGTTAATGATCTAATCAATGTGTCAATCATGAATGCATATAACAGGGGACTTAAAGGGCAACCTTGCCGTACCCCAGTCGGGACATGAAACCCTTCCCTTATCTCAAGTTGTATCACTGGATGTGTAATTGCTGAATCATAAATCGATCGTATAATGTGTACGAAAACTTCTGGAATCCCATACTGTCGTAAGGTTGCAAATAAAAAAGGGTGATATACTCTATCAAAAGCCTTCATTTGATCAACAGAGACAATGCATCCCGAAATCCTTTGAACACCCGCAAACTCCACAATGTCTCTCAAGACCATATGAGCCTGATGTATGTTCTTCCCAGGCACTCCACAAAACTGAAATGGGGAAAGCACTATAACCGCTAATTGTTTTAATCTAGTATTCAAAATACTCATAAATAGCTTATAATCGGAATTCAGTAGAGTAATTGGTCTCCAGTTATTTAAGTCAAATTTGTTGCCTGATTTATATAAAAAAATCAGCAGCCCTTCTGCAAACCAACTTGGAAAATCAGATGTACTCATAAATGCGTTAAACACTAACACCAAACATTTGGCAAATTCCACCGGATAGACCTTATATAAATCTAATGTCAAACCATCAATCCCAAGGGAAGTTCCTGTTTTTTGGTTTTTAACGGCATTAATTATTTCCTGTGCCGTAATAGGCTGAATCAACACCGACGAATCAAACCCATGGTATGGTACCGCTATCTGGGTCAGAAAGCCCGAAATGTTCTGAGAATTCGGGGGCCTCACTGGCTTATACGCCCAAAAAAATTGTTTAATAATAGTATAAAGTGACTGCTGATCCTGTACCAGAAGACCCACCTCATTCCGGAGTGTATTCAAATGTGTGGATTGTGTATAAATTTTAAAGGCGTCATATGGATCACCTCCCGGCTGCTTCTTGATCCCATAACGTAAATGAGCATTAAGGGTTCTAGCCCTATTAAACTGAACCTTCAAAAGCTGATCTTTCAGTATCCTAATTTGTGAACTATAATCAAAAGTGGAAATATTGGCAACTGAAAATAAGTAAAACAATTGCTGTCTTAATTTTAAATAGTGTAGAAAATCATTATTTGCCTTGGCCTTCCCCTGCTGTTTTAATAGGCGACAAATGTCGTCTTTAGAATCCTTCCACCAATCGCCCATAGAGCTACAGTATATAAAAATGCTACCGACAGTCGTGCCATCAGCAATGAATGAATTTTATCCAATACCCCTTTTGAGTTCAGCAATAAAGGATTCAACTTCCATCTTGCCTTCTGACTTATCAGTCTGGCATAAGGAGAAACAGTGCAAAGTAACATCAGATGATCAGAAAAGGACACTGGACATGTTGCAAACATAAAGGGAATGTTGTTAGATAAAAAAAATATAATCAATTGTGGAAGTAAACCAATTCCTTTTATACATAAATTTGGGCCCTGAACTTTGTTTACTACTGCCATTAATTAAACCGGCGGAATGTATCATTTTATGAAAGGCTCTAGTATCACAATAAATCTTTTTACCCACTCCCCCTTTCGGATCCCCAACATCTAGCAAAGCACAGCTAAAATCCCCACACAAAAACACCTCCAGTGATGTCAGCAAATAAGGTTGTAACATATTACAGAGTGCTACCCTTTCTGCTTTAAGCTGAGAACCATACACGTTAATAAACCGACAAGACCTGCATTTCCACAGACCATCCAAAATCATCAACCGTCCTGGTATCAGATCCATCAACCTGATTAAAGAAAAGTCATAAGAATGGAATAGAAATCCTATTCCATCCGCCGACTGCTGGCCAAAAGACCAATAAGACGGGCCCCAGCACCATTCACGTTGAAAACACCTAGTTTGTTCCATAGTATACATCCAAGTTTCCTGAATTAAGCAGACATCAATCAGAGTAGAATGAATCAAGTCATAAACTATCTGTCGTCTCTTATAATTCAATATACTATGAACGTTCACCGAACCTAACCGAAATTGCAGCATACCTAGTCAAAGTTAACCCATCACCTATCTTTCTTCCTCCTTTTCTTCTTTTTCCCTTTATAATCCTCCTGCAGTCATAATGGGGAAGGCAGACTGTCCGTGTCAGCTGGGAATCATCCTCCGGGCAATCCATATCTGATTCCCCCCACTGACTGGTCAACAAGGCAAAGGAGTTACTGGTTTCCACTTCCATGACCGGCTGCTGTGGAAGACTTTTAACATTCCTGGAGGATCGTCGAACAGCAGCCACCACTGGACCCCGAAAGGTCTCCTGTTGCTGCTGTCCTTCTACCATCAAGGCTTCCCCCGGAACCGGTTCTAAAGGATCCTGTTCATGACTCACTACCTCTGCTACCTCCGCCCCCTTTCCACTCATCGCAACAACTGAAGGCATGTCTTCTACTAGCTGTGGGGAACCAACGGGAACCGTCCCTATCAACAAATCCTGTGCTTTTTGTATTAATAAATCTGGGCTACCACAACAACCTTTATTTTTGGCCGCCCATGTACAATCAGCAAACACATGCCCTGTCTCGTCACAAAGATCACACTTCATGAAGTTAGCACACTGAAAGGAAATATGACCTACTTCACCACAGTTATCACATTTCGGTTTGTCACAAGAGCTTGATGAATGAGTCCTAGCCCCACATTTATAACATGCTCATGGCTGTCCCACATAAAAACACACCCCTCTATCCCTCCTTAACAAAAAGGAATTTGGGATGTGCTCAATACCTGCATCCGTTTGTCTCAGTTTCACTTTAAAACGCCAACCTCCTGTCCAAAATTGTCCCGAATCCAGAATTGCTTCAGGGGCACTCAGAATTTCACATTTTTGGCCTAGCCAGTAAGTGATATCATCGATATGAACCAATTCATTTCTAAACATAACAGTGACATACTTAATTAAAGGTTTCGTTAAAGGTATCACAAGAAAGGGAGTCCATAAGGGGGAAAATTTAACCTGAGTATATCTTTCCCAAAACATGTCAAGAGCATGAGCGGAACGAAAACTAACATCAAAGTTGTCCTCCCCCGAAATATTGATAAATGCATACACTTCCCTAGGAAAGAAGTGTAAAGAATCCTTCAATAAACATTTATCCACATACTGTCTATCAGGTCGAACCTCCAAATCTCCTTTATATCAAAGATGCACTGCATTCCTGCGAGGTGCAGCATCCTGTTTAATTCTGGAAAATAATTCTGACATCAAGGGCTTTTCCCCCCTCGTCTCCCTCTGGTCCTGTGCCTTCCCTTGTGCCTGGGCCACAGGTACTGAGATTTCCTGACTTCCAGGGCTTGAACTCACCACAGGACCGGCCTCTTTGTTCCCATCTACCCACTCCTCCTCCCCGTGAACCACCAGTGTCATGTAACTTGGGTTTCAGGTTGGTTCATTTGGGAGAAATTCAACTTTGGTCCCAATCAGGTGTGGGCTTCCAAGATCCACAATCCAAGGTCCAGCCAGCTTCGCTTAGAGCTTTCCGTGGGGACCAGTTGTCAGCAGTGATAGGTTCAATACTAGCAGTGTCTGGTACTGTCTTTCCCACTCCCTGCTGACTTTCAACTAAAGTTCCATCTATCCCCGCAGTAGGCAGCACCAAATGGCGTTTTGCAAAAGTCAATACCATTGTCTTTTCCTTCCCCTCTTCTCCTACCTTATCCAAATGTCGCTTTGAAAATAAAAATTCCGTAACACCGGATTGCATTCCTGGTTCAGTTTGAAAGATGCAGCGTTTCACTGGCTCAGCACCCTCACTTGCAACGCTTGTTGTAGCCCGGAAGGTAAATCCCGACGAATTCTTCCGCGGACTCCTCTGTACCTCTTGAATGCCATTCCCCTTCAGCACTTCCTCTTCCACCAAGACGTCCTTGTGCACCCGCAATTCCTGCCATACGCAGTTCCTGTTCTCCATCTCGTCTGTCGGCTCATGGCACCGGGAAGTCACTCCCACAGAACTGCCAGCCACTTCTCTCTCTTTTTCCTGAACAACTTTGCCATCATCTTCTCTACTGGAGGCACAGACAACCATCGAGGACTGAATTTGATCCGCGTTACCTATGGCAGGCACATTTTCCAATTCCCCGTTCAACCCGGTAAGGTGTACTGTTTCTTTAACATCTAAGGCCTTCAATTGCTCTGATACCGTCCACTGTTCAAAACGTAAAGATGCCAATTTTTGCTTAAGCTGTCTCACCTCTGGTAATATTACTGTCGTATCAGAGGCACTTAAATCTGGCGATAAGACTGTCAAATCCTCTGCCGAAATGAACAATTCTTTCTCTTCCACACCAATATGCTCCATTGCGTTCTCCGTTAGGTTCAACCTAGTTGCCGGCCCATTTGCAGCCCTCGGCTGCTCCGACTGCTCCTCGACCTCCATCCACCTTCCGTGCAGGTTCCCGACTGACATGCGGTGCAACAACAGCAAGTCCTCCTACTGGCCAAGCAGTAGGGGAATTTCCCCGGTGTCCTGGCCACATTTCCCTCATTCACTAAAAATACCACCAACAGCTTAACCTGGTTCAAGGTCAGTTGGCATTCATCTGTATCCCCCTCCCCCGGGTCATGCCTGAAAATAGGCAGGATTTGTCGTCTAGTGCACTTACCCGGTCAACAAAAACTAAATAAATAAAAAGCACAACAGCAATGTACACTTGTGGGCGACAACACATCTGGCAAGTTAAAACAGTATTTATGTGGGAGGGGCTGCACCCCACACCCCCCTTACAGGTTGCTTTGCCCCCCTGCACCCACCTGGCTAAATATAACCAACTCCATGTTAGGGAGGGGACACAGTCTGAAAAATAAAAAAAACACCATGGCAGCAATAAAATATTCTCCAGTCCCCAGCCCTGAACCTAGTACCTGCTGCACTGAAGCTAGACACCCTCACCACCACATGGCTAGCTTGGTGGCAGCATGGCACACTACCCCACACAAACCCTCTTCCCTATCCCTCCCCTTCTCATCCCTATCCCTCCCCTTCCAGTCACCCTCCCTTGCTCATCCAGACTGTTGTGTTCGCATTCTATCGCTACCCTTACAGGGTAGCCCAACAGGATAGTGCTGTAAATGAGTCCCTCTTTTGAGAGTCGATCATCTATAGTCACTATAATCACTGGCTACCTGACAGCTCAGCTCATGCTTCAACAGCACTATTGGAGAGCGCAGCTGCAATTGGTCTAGGGAGAAACTTATCTCTTCGTGTTCTGAAATGTTAAGAACAGCAAGTTATACACTGGAAAACATGAAGAACAAGGTTTGGAAAACACCAGGAAAACATTCTAAAAGTGCAGTATATCACCATAATGCACAGTGTTCATGGTTTACCAAGTGTCCAGTGTAGTGAGCCATTCACAGGCATTCCACAATACCTGGAACCTGTGAATAGGGAGGTTATTAAACTCTCTGTTGCATACTTTAACAAGTGCAGATGTTACCATAGCCACTATTTCTTGGACTACAATGTCTTTTTGCTGTACTGTGCAAGCACATCTAGCTTGCCATACTTAGTATTGACGAGTGGGTAAGATTAATCTTAGAATCCTTTGATGCACAACCAAGAGACTTGGGGAGGGGTATAAGCCTAGTACAATAATTTTGTAAGTAACTAACTTTTTTAAGAATGGGCAAATTATCGACTAATTTTGTCCAAAATTACATGGAAACTGGACAATCTAATAAAAAATGCATCAGCCGGCCTGCTGGCACAGGGACAGAGTGCTGACCTGCGGCACTAATGACCCCAGTTTGGGATCGGATCAGATGTCAGAGGGCCGACTGGGGGAGAAGGATCAAGCATCCCACGACTGCTCTCCTTCTCGAGAGTGGAGGGGGGGTAGAGTGCCAGGTGCACTACGGACATGCAGCGGAAGCTGGGTGTACCACAAGCACCAGCACCAGCATGTTGGGGGGCGGGGTGGATGCTGGTCATCATTGCATGTCGCAGCCCCATACAGGAAGAAAAAAATGCAGCAGCCATCACCTCCATGATGCCCGCCCTTGGCTCAACTCGCTCCCAGGCTGGCTCCCAGACCTAATACAGCATTCGCAGCACTATGAGGTGTGGTGCCACGACCCTGCCCTGGGGGGCAAGCCAGGGAATATCATGAGGAGTTACGGCTCATGTGGGTTGCAAGAGCTGAGAGTCCATGACCGGGCGGAGGTCCAGCAAAGGAACTGCAAAAAAAAAAAAATGCATTGAGTTTCCAACATTTTATAGCACATAGGTCAGGGATACATTCATTCCTCTATGGGTTTGTGTTTGAAGGAGTTTTTTTACTCTCATTTTTCCGTGGCATGCTAGCCAAGGTTGGTTCCAGAGTTCTAGTTGTATACACTTATAGGTAAGTTGAGAAAAATATTTTTTCTTCTTCCCACTGGGTATAGAGGTAACCACACTAATGGGGATAAATTATCTAAAATTACTGTGTGATACAGCTGCTTTCTGGTTTGCGAAGAAATATGATCTATGGAAATCTTCCATTGCCGAACTTCCCTCAAGGAGGATATGGTGAAACCAGGAATATTGTTAGGTATTTTAAAGCTTCCTCTATCCCACTTCACCTTTATGTGTAAGAACCATTCCATTAAAAGGTCTGTTCACAATTTTCCTTTGCCTGAGATTGCTGAGTTGAAGTTTGCATACCAGAAGATACTGTGCATAAAACTTAGAAGGTTTAGCATTCAAACTCCTTCCTTATTACAATCCTGTTAAGTGACCTCATGCTTAATGGGGTTAAGACACCTACCCCGTAAGCCTTGAAGAAAGCACAGTACTGTCTAGCCTCAACACTTAGAGAGGTGGGAGAACATGTGCCAAATGCAAAACAAGCATTTGTCAATGCCGAATGTTGTTGCGCTGGCATTGGCTTTGGTAGTGCAGTGCAGAAACACATTTTTGGCAGGATGTGAAAAATGACAGCTGTACTGTTCATAAGGAGGTGTAAAAAAATGGCAGTGTTGAAAATGTGGCATGTAAATATTGCAAATTTGCAAAGTTACAAGGGTGTGCGGGAAATGCGTAACACACGCTTGTAACACAGTCATTTTATGGACTTTTGGAACCAAATTTTCAACATAGGCATTTTAGCACCTCTGCTCATGTACAGTATCACTGTCATTTCCTCAAACTGTCCCAAAAAGTGATTTCACACAGCAACCTCGCTATTCTGCGCCTGACATGCGAAAACACATTTTGGGCAGGATATGTAAAATGACAGCTCTACTGTTCATCAAGAGGTGTGGAAAAGTGCCAATGGTGAAACCAGAGTGAAAAGACATAATGCATGTTACTTAAGGCAGCATGCAACCGCGCACGCATGCTCGTAACACAGTCATGTTATGGAGTATCGTCACCAAATTCTCAACATAGGCATTTTAGGACCTCTGCTCATGAACAGTGTCACTGTCATTTTTGTAATCTGCCCCAAACACTGATTTCCCCAGCAAACTCACTATTGTGCACCGGAAGTGTGGAAACACATTTCTGCTAGAATGAGAAAAATGACAGCTGTATTGTTCACAAGGAGGTGTAGAAAAATGACAATGTTGAAAATTTGGCATGAAAATATTGTGAATTTGCAAAGTTACAAGCGTATATAGAACTGTGCAATGCACGCTCATATAACAGCCATTTTTTTTATTTTTCTCACCAATTTTGCAACATAGCCCACCTCATGAACACTGCCACTGACCTTGTGTTAATCGGTCCCAAAAGGTGATTCCACACAGTGACTGCAAAATCACCTTTCCGGAATGATTATCGTATAACAGTACCAGAATTCATGAGGAGGGGTCCCAAAACCCCCATGTTGAAAATTTGGTGCAAAAATTCCCCAAAATACCTGAGATATGCATCAAAGTTGAAAAAAAAAACCTGTTTATTCCATTATACAGCTTACCGGCATTTCCTCAGTTCGCGGTCAGCTTTGAAGAGTGCAGAGGTGTTACCGGTCCACTGAAGATCATCGTGCCGAGCTCCAGATGTAAGTATGGGGTTGGGGGGTGGGGAGGCAAGATGCACAGTGGGTGGGTGCAGGTTGTTGGAGGGGTAGGAGACTACGAGGGACCATTTTCTGTTACAGGTGTTAAAAAAAAATTGCTGATGGTTTCTTTTTTTTAAAGGTGTGTTTTTGGGGGAACACAGTAGCCAGCAGGGATTGGTACCCCGTTGGCACATAGGGAGTGGGACAAATGCTGAGGGATTGGGCATCCCTCAGCCCAGAAGAAGGGAGGGACATCATGCTGATGGGGAGTGGGCTCCCCATCGGCACATTAAAGTGGGAAGGGGTGGGTGGATGCCGATGGGGATTGGCACCCCCATCAATAACTGCTTAAGCAGGGCACACATGAGCCGAGGGGATTGGGCACCCTCAGCAAGCAAGGAGGGGGGGGACATTATGCTGACGGCGAGTGGGCTTCCCCATCGGCACATACATGAGGGGCAGCGTAAGCTGACCGGGGAATTGGACACCCCTGAAGTCAGCAGTTTAGCAGCCACTGTGCTGCCATGTTTGTAGCTGGCGAAGCATGTAGGAAGGTCCGCTGCGTATGATGAGCTTTGCTTGCATTGCAGTGGACCTTTCCTTAGATGTGCTCACCACATTAGCATGCATGGTGTGGTACCAGCATGCAGACTGATTGGGGAATGAGGGCCGCACCTACTGGTGTGTGCCCTGCATTCGCTGAACAGCGACCGCACCTCCAAATCTCCACTACTGCAAGATGTTGGCTGTGCAAGCGTGCCAACATAAAAAAGGGAGAATTTAGAGTTTTAAGTAAAAATACCGTTTTTCTCTTTGACAAAGTTTGATTCTTCCACATGGCTACTTTCTGAGTTGCAGCTGTAAGGACATACAGTAGTCCCAATTAAATAGAACTGCATCAGGTGCCCCCAAAAAGACCCTTAACAGTTTAATAAGGTTTTCCAAAATCTGCAATTGGTCTAATGGGAGTTGTGTAGGGGGTTGCAGTGACTCAAGTCATTCAATGCAGCTCTTGCATTAGTTTAACTTTGCCCCTGACATCAGTTCATATGTGGACAAGATCTGGATAGCTGTAACAGCAGACTCAATATTTTGCAAAATCAGATGTGTCATCTGCATAAGCCAACAATTTTGGGGGTTCCCATCTGGCACAGTAATACTAAGAGTATTCTGATTCTGCTGACTCTTACATGGCACAGGGTCCAGTGAAAAAATATACAAAAGGGGACTTAGGGGACACCCTTAATGAACTCCCCTTCAGATATGAACCTCCGTGCTCATACGGTATGGGGTGCTAATCCACCTTATAAATGGGAGTGGGGAGGGGGTACATCATAGTTGTTAAGTGCTCGAAAAAGATATGAGTGGGAGACCTTACCAAAGGCATTTTCTTGATCAAGGGCTAACAGTAAGCCAGAGATGGAACCTTTGTCACTTCTTTCAGAAATCTCACATAAGAAAATCAAATTATCAAAAATTGATCTAGAGGGTATGGAACATATTTGTGAAAAGACTAAAACTATTTCTGCCACATGTAACAGCTTGTGGGCTAATATACGACCTAGTATCTTTACATCCGTATTCAATAAACTGACTGGACACCAGTTTGTTTGTTTGTTTGTTTGTTTAAAATTTATTTTTATACAGGTTAATCTGTTGGGGAATAAATCCCCATTTACAACAAATACCTGTGGTGTATTACAAAAACAACAAAACAAAACTAAAAAAATACACACAATACGAAATCACAATAACCTAGACACAACTACAACAAACATTTAAATAATTATACAGTTCAAGTTTAAAAATATGCAGATCAGAAATTTCAGTCATTTGACAAGATAATTCATTCCACGTCCTTGCTAAACTATTTTGTAAAACCATATCCCCCATACAATTTATAATTTGAGTCATAGGCAGTTTTCTAGTTGTCCTCCTAAACATATCTAAATATTTTGAGTTGAGTTCAAACATATCAAATGTCTTAAGGAATGCATTTCTGAATGAATCAAACTATGACATAACATTAGCCATAAATATTCTCTTCGAGATGTCAGATGTAACCAACCAAGTTCCTGATAAACTAAACAATGATGGACTCAAGATTTATTATTCAAAATATAATTTCCCAATCTATAATAAGTCTGGTCCAGTTTATGTAAAAATTTTTATAAGAATGCATGTATAGTGGAAGACCATAATCTAGTACAGGTAATAACAATTGTTTTACCAATTTAGTCTTTATGTCCCTAGTCAAACATCCTGACACCCTTCTTAATGCTCCCAGTCTTTGGTTCACTTTTTTTATTTGTAACAAAATATGTTCAGAAAAAGAGAAACGATAATCAACTAAAACTCCCAAATATTTATAAGTGTTAACCCTTGTACCTTTGTCCCATCCAAAAAACTAATCTGCAAATCAGTAAAATCTTTTTTTGTATAAGGTCCCGCAGAAAAAATCACACTCTGAGTCTTCCCAGTACTCATTAAGAGTCCAGAATCTCTTATCCAGGATTCAATATTGGAAAAATCTGTCTGGAGTCGCTGTCTCAGGTCTCCTGGACTACTAGCAGATGCAACCAATACTATGTCATCTGCATAAAGTCTGACATCAGTGTTGGCTACATAGTCAGGAAGACTATTAATATAGATGTTAAATAACGTAGGGCCCAAAATTGAGCCCTGAGGTACACCTCAATATAAGTCCAGGAGATCCGAGACAGCAGCACCATAATTTGCTTCTGTCACCTTTTTTAATATAGCCTGCAACAGAGGGAGAGAATGATCCTAAAGTCAGGAAGTCATTAAATAATTCTGCCAACATGGGGCTCAGGTTTTCTGAAAACATTTAAAAAAATTAAGAAGGGAGACCATGCAATCTCAGGGCTGAGTTATGATTTAATTGTTTAATAGCACACTCTAATCCTAAAGTGAGGATGGGCAACTCTAATTCAGTCATTAGACTCGGTGGAATTTGGGAGATGGGAATATCAGCAAAAAGGGATTCATCCAATGACAATGACATATCTGGTCCAGTTCAGAATAAATCAGAAACGTGCTCCTGAACAATTAGCATAATTTTATGTGGCACAATCTGAATGCTGGTGCCTTCAGGGCGTGAAAGGCCAGTGACCACTTTTTAGAAGCCCTGTCTTGGCATCCCTTGAACATGTCAAAGTCATGTTTCCTGCCCTGAGTGCCAAACTGCAGCTCCTTCCTTAGAGATTCAGCTCTGTTGTACTGAAATCCAAACATCACCCATTTAACATCAGGAACTTGGGTAGATAAGCTCATTTTTTCCATGTGCATGTGAGAACTTAATGTGGGTCACTTATTTCTAAGCTGTAAATAGTGCAGACAGCTATGCTGCTTAGAGCGTGCTGCCTGTTTTATAAAGAAAAGTTTTAAATCCTTTTTTGGTTTCCCATCATTCTGCTAGACAGTCATATGCACTGGCAATAGATTGTCTTGTTGTCAAAAGCCCCTTCCATTTTTTGCATACCTCATCATCTAGCAAAAAGTGTGTGTTTATCCTCCACACAGAGTGTTTTTTTTCCCTAGTCATTTCACCAGGATAACAGCTCATGAAACAACTCAATGGTCAGATGCTTCAGCCGCAATTGTGCATGCACCATATATTTTAATGTTATGTAAAAGAAACAAAAAAATAAATTCTTGGGGCAAGAGTGCCTCTAACATAATTTTTTCCTCCCAGCTCATGGATAGCCCTGAAGCCATCTTGCAAATGTACAATCTAAATGACCTTACTCAGCAGATTAGTATCACTGCAACATTTTCTGGTTTGTACACCCCGATCTAGCAAAAACAGACCACAGTTAAAATTGCCACCTTAAATTAACAAACAATTAGTATGTAAAAATGGTTGCATTGGATTAATTTAAATATCTCCACCCATGTAGAGATGGCTTGCGGGGTGTATACCTTAATTTATCTATACTGAGTACCAAAGTATGCCAAATTCAGTAATAACGCTCTGCCAGGATCAATTTCCACTACTGTCTGAACAGAAAAATCTGGGCCTTTCAATAGCATGGCCACACCATCACACATCTCCGTACCTTGTGACCAATATGAAACCCCAACTGACCATAGTGTTTTAGCTTGTGCCAATTCATGAGTGGACTTAACCCTTGTGTCCTGAATAAAAATCATGCTGCTAGGTAAATTAGTCAGGGTTGTTAATGTAGTCAGCCATTTTTTGTAACTCTTTTTACTACTGATATTCAAGGTTAGTGGGTTTAATATTGGTCCTATACACATTAATTAAAGTGTGATTTTCGTGGTTCTGGAGTGAGACCTAGTGTGGCTTTCAGTCACTTTGATTTGGATAATTTGAACTGTAAATCACATGAATAATCTGGAAGGGAGGACACAACTGAGAGAGGTATCAGAGTCACCATCCTCCTCTTCTGTGTCCCCCCATTGTTTTCCTTTACTTAGGGCACTGTACTTTTTCCGAGTTGGCACAGGGGTTGAGGGATTAAGGACTTTGGGTTTAGTTCTGTGAGATCTCCCTATTAGTTTCACTACAAACATCATGCCAGTTTCAGACTGTGGAGGGGGGAAGGGAAGTTTCCCATGTTCCACAACTTCCATGACATCCTATACATCCTCAGTCAGATGTGGTGTTACTTCAATAGGTCATACTGTGGTGGGGGGGGGATTCCTGTGCCAGCCCAAAATCTGGAATGGAAGCAGCCTCCTCTGCCTGGTGTTGTACCCTGGAATGATCTACCTCATCACATAAATTACATCTTAAAGGAATTAGGCACTGCTCACTAATGTCCCCATAATTCATACAGAGGTGACATTTTGGCTTATCGCAGATGTCACTTAAATGGGGCCTAGAACCACATTTGTGGCACATCCACGGTTGTCCTGAGTAGAAACACAGGCCCCAGTCCTAACCAATGTAAATGCAAGAGACCAGTGTTGGCCTGTTTTAGTTGAATCTTGACCTTCCACTCCCAGTCAAAACAAAATCATTATCAAGAATAGATACTGGCCTGTCTAATACATCACATTTTTGCCAAAGCCAACAAAATATTGTCCCCCTCACTTTGAGATGAAAGAGAGATAGTCTTGATCATGGTTTAGTCAAGGGTATTATCAAAAAGGGCTGCCACAAGATGTTTTCTTGAGTTGTTCAAATTTCTCCCAAAACCTCTCTAGGGAGGTTACTGTCTTAAAGCTCAAGTCATAAAACAGTTCTCCAGATACATGAATGACAGTGTAAAGGTCCCCTAATACAAAACCCATGGTGCCTTTTAATAATATCCTGAAGATATAGGACCTGTTTGGAGGTTTCTCAGCATTCTGTCTACACTTTAGCTGTACAGCGTTCTGATGCTGCACTGGCTCCCCATGTTCTGTGAACAAATCAGCCATTCTGAACCTGCTAGACTGTTGTGGGAGGGTATCTCAGACCTCTGGTTCTGGTGATGAGACTCTTCAGGATCAGAGTCCTGCAGATCACTTGTAGTGTGCTGAACTGGCTGTGACATGAGAACCCCCAGGGACCTTCCCCAGCCTCTATATACTGAGTCTGCTGTGCCCTGGTACACCTGGAGGATGTGGAAATAGCATCACCATTGCCTGAAGAGGAAGGGTTACTTGGAGCAATTTCACTAGATACTGGGGCAGCAGTATCAGTGGAGGACTGATGGGCAGGGGATTTGTTTGTGGTATTGTATCTGAATTCTCCCTAGCAGTATACTGTAAGTATTCCCTCCTCCCCTGAATTGATACTCCAATAGAGGGAATCTCTTAGCAGAATCAGACTTACAGGACAGCTCTCTCCCAAATGCTCATCTGTAGGGCTTTGCTTGGGAAGACTCGTGTTCATGTCAGCACTAACTGGAGCTTCAGCAGGCAGTCCAGTTTCACATAGCATGTCAATGTTAAAAGCTGCAGTGGTCTAGGAAACTACATTACCTAGGGAGACAGAAGCATCTAGGCAGGAGGCAGGCCCTGATCTCTCTTCTTGAGGACAGTGTAGCAGCCTAGAAGCAGCAGCTGCAGGAGAATTTACAATGTTCAAAACAGTACATGTTGCATTGTACCATGGATTCAGGACAGAAGACCTCCAAAATCAGCCTCTGAATGTTCTGGTAAACACTTGCTGTGCAGATGGTCTCAAACATTCCCTCAAACACTCTCGGTTGGAACTGAAACAGCTGTAGAGACAGTTGAAGGTGTGCCTTGGCCAGTGCTTTGGACAGTAGAGGAAACATTTCTAGGGATTTCTTTGGTCATAACCTTAGGTACACTTAGAGCATGGTTTCAGACTGGAGTCAGGTTACCACTTTTTGCCGCTGCTATGATCTCGGCTGCACTGGGAACTACACCTGGATCCCAATTCTTTCTATCAGGTGAATGTTTTCATCCAACAGCAGAGAAAGTTGCCTCCAGAGACCAGGCCTGTTTGGTAGATGGTGGTGGGGGAGTGGGTTGGGGAATCCTTTCCTCAGCCCCAGCTATGCAGCAGCTGATGTTCTCTGATCTTTTGGTGCTAACAAGGTGCCCTCTAACAGCACCAAGCAGAGAAACAGCCAGTCTCAGTTTTGAGCTACAGTAGTACTTTTCCTGCTTTGCTGAGTTTTAATAATCTTCTCATCCTCTTCTGCAATTTGAGCCAGTGGGCTTTTCTTGCAGCCATCCCTGCCAATAACAAGGCTTCAGTATCCCCGGGCTATAGGATCACAACCATAGTCCACCTCAGACTCACCACCTCTGGAAGCTATGTGGAGAATAGCAGTGTCTGGGTGTACCACCCCGTGTAAGACTTCCATGTCCATACTTTCAACCAGATCAGATGTTTGAATGTTAACCATTTCCAGAACAGGTTCAGGAACATCCATCCAAGTACTGATTAGCAGGAACAGCATGTCCTCCTTTATCCTCCACACCAGTAGGGTCAGCCATTTTGCTAGCTAGCAAGATGGCCTAGGATCCCCCTCTAGGAAGAGTAGGGGAATTGTCCCAGTGTCATGGCCAGCATTCCCCCTTAATAAAACAGGTCCATGTAACCTATGTCCAGGACACTCCTAGTAACGAGCTATCACAGCATAGTGTGCCTTCTCTAGTCAAAAATTGCAAATAAATAAATAAAATACATAAACATAGTCATCTATCTTCTACTATAGAGTGATTACAGTAAGAGATACAACAGGTATACCATCCCCAGCATCATGGTCAGGGAAAGTCTGTGAAGTACTAAGGATTATAAACAATTGTAATGAGTACACCACTGTAAATGAAAAGTCATTAACACAATGCTTCAAGAAGTCTCCAGTTTTAAAGATTCTGAGTGCGAAACCAAATAAACAAGCAACAAATGTTGGACTGATAGTAACATGAACAATGGGGTGCGTAGCAGAAAACACACATGCACACACATGTAAAACATTGCTAATTAAAAAGTGACAAACAAAAGTAATGTGTTTCTACATAAGACAACAACATAACATTAATTATAATGTCAAAATAACATACATGGTTTGATTGTGCCAGTAATCAGGATGATCACAATAAACTATCACAGAAACTTTAATTAAGCCTAATGCCTGAGCAAGGTAACTCCCATGATTATGTCCCTATACAGCAGTAACAAATTACTGGTTGGGCACTAGGCAACACTGAAAACATTATGGTGTGTCTTTGATTATAAAGTAAGCAGCAATACAATGCAGAGTGTCCATTAAAGCACCATAATGCATCGCACATGAATCAGAGACATGGTAGTACATTACATTACATTACATCACATCACATGCTCTTCCCTTTTTTTACTTCTCCCTGGGCCCCCCATGCCCCTCTCCTTCGTGCCCCAGATGCTTTTAACCTGCCTGCCAGACTGAACCCTCACTACTGACACCTACCGCCATGCTCCGTGAGTTTCTGCAACACCCTCTAGTTTTTGGCTTATCGCTACTGGGGGGCCTCCCTGCTCTTACACAAGGATGAAGCTCATGTGGTCAGGGGCGAGAGGGAGGACACACTGAGGGCCATCATCCAATTCACCAGAGCTGGGCCATGTTTTCTGTTTTCCTCCCTCCCTTCCTTCCTTCCACCCCCCTTCCCACATCATGGCCACACATCACGGCATCCTGGAAGAGAGATGCATTGCAGCATGTGGTCACCCACACCATCAAGTGCATCTCCACCAGCCTACCACCAGGAGCTGCTCAAGAAGCAGTGTGAGTCATTCCCTCTCTGGGAAGGAAAGCGCATGCGTGGGTGCTCCTTATTCTCCCAGTGGTCTCTGCTCGAGTCATCCTGGGTGCAGGATTCAAACACGTGTCGCCAGTATGCCGAGCAGGCACCTCACAACTCGGCACCATGCAGCCGGCCACATTGTTCTTTTCTAAGTGAAGTAACAGACTAATAGGCCATATATGGGAATTGGACAAGCATCCACAGGGAATGGCTGCAGAAGGTAGTGGGCCACATTGCTGTATTCCCCAGAGGAGAAGACGCAGCTGGAAAGAAAGCCCACAGTAGGAGATATTGAAGGACACCACACTTAATCTTCCTACTGGTTTGAACTTTGTTGGGTTTGATTATTTTCATAGGCAGTGGGAGTGCCTATAAACAATATTAACACTGAATAATTTCTGCTTGCTTATTTTCTTAGACTCTAAGTGAGAGCTGAGTTCTGGATTTGAGCATTTTTGGCATTATTGGTTCGAAGAGGTGGGAGCTCTGATGGATCCTTACTAAAACTGTTTAAGAGACTTAGTGACCCGTATTGATCTGTGGAATACACTGCCATAAGACTTTATTTCATTTTACATTTATCAGTTTTGTGTTTCTGTAGTTTATTGGTTGTAATTAGTTGGGGTTATTATTTAAGGGGATTGTTGGATATTGTGGGGTTAATTTTGGGTTGGATGGTGTGTGATTGTGAGTGGGTCTGTGTGGGTGTGGGTGTGGGTGGTATTTAGGTGTGTGTGTGTGTTGTGTGGTTTATTGAACGTCCCCTCAACATTTTTTTCTTTATACCTGCATAGTTTTTGTGCATAACTATTGATTCCTTCTCTTTTACCCTCCTAATATCATCTTATATGTCCCTCAACATTTTTATGTTGGCTTGCACGCACGTGCAAGCAACATCTTGTAGTGGTAGCACAAATGCAGAGGTGTGTTAGTGCTGGCCAATGCAAGAGACACTTTAGTAGGTGTGTCTCTCAGCCCCCAATCAGTGAGCATGCTGCCAATGACAGCAGTTTCAATGAGAGCCACGGAGATGAAACAAATGTACTTTTGCAATCAGAAACAAGCTCGTCACTGCAGCGGCAGATGGCATGCCTCCGTGACATGCCTTTCCTGGTGAAACATTTCAGTAAAAATGGCGGCTCCTACTGTCCACCACACAATCCACAGAAAGCTGACATCGGAGCGCCCAATCCCCGTGTCGGCATATTCGCAGCTCCTGCTGCCCACCACACCACAACCTCCCACTGCTGCTGCTGCCCTCCCAGCTCCCTCCATTCCCTGTCTCACAACAGAAAATAACTTCCTGCAACCTCCCACTTCTGCTGTCCTCCCCACTCCCTCTGTTCCATGTCCCCTGAAAGACAATAAAACCCTCCCGCAACCTCCCACTGCTGCTGCCCTCCCCGCTCCCTCCACCCCCCCCAGAACTGTAGCACACTGGGACCCCACCCCAATGTGCCCATTTTTTTTGTCTGTTTCTTAACCTGTAAATGAAGAAAACCTTCCCTTGCATTTTGTGTCCCTTGCAAACAAGAAAACGGTCCACTGATGTCTCCCCATCCCCCTCCCCCATCTCTACCCTCCCTCTGTGTACCCACCTTCCCGCACCCCCACTTACCCATACTTACCCTCTGAAGGTTGAGAGCTGTGATCTTCTCTAAACTGGGATGCATCTGCACTCTTCAAAGTCGAACTGCGATGTGAAGAAATGACGGTAAGCTTTATAATGGGAAGCAATGGGGGGTTTCAACTTAGGTTGATATCTCAACCATTTTTGGAATTTTGGCCCCAGATTTTCACCATGGGGTTCTTGGGACCCCACCTCATGAACATGTCACTGTCATTTCATTTCTCGGTCCCAAAAGGTGATTTTGTGGTCACTGCACAGAATCATCTTTCGGGACTGATTAATGAAACGGCACTGCCGCTGTTCCTGAAGTGGGGTCCCAAAAAGCCCTTGTTGCAAATTTGGTGGAAAAATTCCTCAGAATGACTGCATTACAAGCGTGCATTGCACAGTTTCTATGCACACTCACCAAATTTTAATACATTCACTCCAGATTTTCAACACTTCCATTTTTCACACCTCC
Organism: Neoceratodus forsteri; assembly: GCA_016271365.2. NCBI lineage: Eukaryota > Metazoa > Chordata > Ceratodontiformes > Ceratodontidae > Neoceratodus > Neoceratodus forsteri. Next base: position 1,275,189,499 of record CM057453.1, read on the forward strand.
TTAAGAACAGTACAGCTGTCATTTTTTGCATCCTGCCCAAAATGTGTACACACCTGTGACACACAATGAGCACGTTTGTTGTCCAAAATCAACTTTTGGGACATATTAACAAAATCACAGTGCCACTGTTCATGAGGAGAGGTCCCAAAATGCCCATGTTGAAAATTTGGTTAAAAAATTCCCAAAAATGACTGCGTTATGGGCATGTGTTGTACAGTTGCTACGTACGCTTGTAAGTTTGTGCATTTTTCATATTTTCTCTCCAGATTTTCAACATTGCCATTTTTTCACACCTCCTCATGAACAGTATGGCTGTCATTTTTTTACATCCTGCCCAAAATGTGTTTCCGCACCTGTGGCTCTGAATGGCGCAGTTGCTGTGCGAAATGACCTTTCAGGATTGAGTAACGAAATGATAGTGCCACCATTCATGAGGTGGGGTCCCAAAAAGCCCATGTTGAAAATTTGGAGTGAAAATACCAACAAACGCCCAGGTCTTTGAGGTTTCCAACCATACACCCACCCTATAGAGACTGACAGGTGACGGGGACGTAACTTGGGTTCGTCAGCTGTAATGTTTGTGGCATTCTACCCCCACCCCTGCACCCTACAGCCACTGACAGGCATCAAGGTGTGCCTTGGGGTCTGTCACCCTAATATTCACCCCATTCTTCTATACTGCACCCATTGCAGCTTATTTCTTTATGGAATGGGGTGAGCATGAGGGCTGAAGACCCAAAAGCACACCGCGACACCTGTCAGTGTCTTCAGGGTGGGGTGGGGTGGAATGATGTAAGCGTTATGGCCAATGACCCAATGCCACACTCCCAACACCTTTCAGTCTCTGCAGGGGGGAAGGGTTGGCGTTAGTTCAATACTTCACTGCCATTTCTATTATGCATCTCTCTAACTCCCCACTCTTCAAGGCCCTAGAGCAGATCGTGGCTGATCAACTTGTGGAGTACCTCAACCACCATCAACTACTGTGTCCTGAACAGCATGACTTCAGGGGTGGCCACAACACCACCATCATGGCCTTGCTAGAATTTACGGGATACATCCACCACACATTAGACCAAGGCCTCCTAGTAGGAGCCACATTCATTGATCTATCAAAGGCATTTGATACGGTGCATCATGGGCTCCTCCTCAATCATGGGAACTATGGGAATTGGCGGACATACTGGCTGCACCCCTGGCGGAGCTCTTCAACAGGTCACTTGAGACAGGGAGGGTACCTAGGGATTGGTGAGAGGCACATGTGGTGCCAATCTATAAAGGGGGTCAAGGGAAGTACCAGGTAACTATAGACCCATCAGTTTGACCTCGGTGGTGGGAAAATTAATGGACAGTATACTAAAGGAACGATTGGGGGTGTACTTGGAGGAGGTGGGAGGTCTGGAGAGTCGGCAACATAGGTTTGTGCCAGGTAGATCATGTCAAACCAATCTTGTGGAGTTCTACGAATGGGTAACATCAGAACTGGACAGGGGAAAGCCTGTGGATGTATTATTCTTGGACTTCAGCCAGGCGTTTGACTCTGTCCCCCACAATGGTCTGGTGGAGAAACTGATGGGGTTAGGAGTAGGCCTTTGATGGTCAGATGGATTGAAAGCTGGCTAGCTGGGCGCACCCAAAGGTAGTGGTCTGTGGGGGCTCTCGAACCCTAGGAGGTTGGTAGTGAGGTACCGCGGGGCTCGGTCCTGGGTCCGATCCCCTTTAATGCATACATATCAGACATCAGGGAGGGTACAGGGTGTGAAATGAGTCTCTTCATGAATGACTCCAAGATGGGAGCAGTAGTTGAGGGAGAAGAGGGGAAGTTGGCCCTGCAAGGGGACCTGGACACCCTGGAAAGCTGGGCTCACACATGGAAATTAAATTTCAATATCACCAAGTGCAAGATGTTGCATCTTGGTCGGGGAAACCCTAAACACAGGTACACCCTGGGAGGGGAGGCACTGGAGGCCTCAATAGGGGAAAAAGACCTAGGGGTCTTGGTGGATGCATGTATGAATAACTCTGAGCAGTGCAGGAGGCGGTTAGCAAGGCAAACAGGATGTTGGGATGCATCGTAAGGGATCCCTCTAGGAGCAAGGGAAGTGATTCTGCAGCTGTACAATGGACTGGTTAGACCACCACCTTGAGTACTGTGTACAGTACTGGAGACCACACTTGAAGAGGGACATACACTCCTGAGAGGTACAGAGGAGGGCAACTAAGATGATACGAGGACTAGGGGATTTGACGTATGAGGACAGACTTGAGGAGCTCTGCCTGTTTTCATTGGAGGAGAGGAGAGACAGAGGGGACATGATTGAGGTCTTCAAGTACCTCAAGAGAATAAATAGGGTAAACATGGAGGGGATCTTTAGACTAAAGCAGGGAGGTATCACCAGAGGGCATGGTTTGACGTTGGAAGGTGGAAGGGTGACGGGGGGAAGAGGAGGAGGTTTTTCACTGAGAGGGTGGTGGACCCTTGGAATGCACTGCCTGGCGAGCTGGTTCAGAGATCCACAGTGGAGGGCTTCAAGAGAGGGTGGGACAGACACAGAAAGTGGATGTATCAGATGATGGCCTGTCCCAGGGGGGTGGAGATGGATGATAGGGGTTTCTGGAACACAAGGGAGGGGAGGGCCTCGGCACCCAACTAAGGATCTGAGGTTCGAGCAGACTCGATAGATCATAAGGCCTAATCTTCTGGCAAATAGTATGTTAGTATGTAATCAACTGGCTGACATTTGGCTCTCCTCTGAAACTTTGGGCTGGTTCACTAGCTACCTGAGCAACCACTATCAGCAGGTTAGGATCAGGGATGTGATCTCTGACAGCAGACCTGTGAGATCTGGTGTACCGCAAGGATCCATATTAGGATCACTGCTGTTCGGCTTATTCTGAAATAACCTTCTGACCTCTATCTCATGTCAAATGCTCCTTTACACAGATGATGCAGTTTTATTCACCAGCAGCCAACACCCTGAACATCTGGAGAAGGATCTGCAAAGTGGCTTTGCATCGGCGGAGCAGTGGTTTAAGGACCATAGACTGGTCTTGAATTATAAAAAGACCAACACCATGATGTTCTCCACCCCACACAGCAAACACAGAGCCTTCCCACTTGCAATTATGAACGTTGGGTGTGCCACTCTCGAACTTGTTCGGCACTTCAAATACCTAGGCATCACTATCGATTCCACCCTATCATATGCCAAGCACATCGATATTACTGCAAGAGCCATCAATACCAGAATCGGGATCCTTTATCGGCACAGGCACTGTCTCACACACAAAGCCCTGAGTACTGCCATCAATAACTCAATCGTCTCACTCATCGATTATGGGCTGGTGACCTACGGATCTGCAACAGACACAGCCCTCCACCGCATCTCAACCACAATGAATAAAGCCTGCCATCTCCTCACAGGTGCTGCTAGACTCATGCACACCTGTGATCTCTATATCATGGCTGGCTGGCTACAGCTCAGTGGGAGAATCAGGTACCAAACCTGCCTCCTTGCCAAAAAAAGCCTCCTTAAACCTTCTACCACCAGGAGTACGGAACTACTGACCCCTTCCTGGAGCACAAAACAAACCAGAAGTGCTGCCTCTCAGGTATTCCATGTGCCAAGGTGCTACACTACCTTGGCTCAGCAGTATTTCTCATACTGGGCCCCCCTCTGGACAAATGCACTACCTCAGGACATCTGTGATGCAGCAATGATTGGCTCTTTTAAACACAAACTGCGCTAACACCTTCTCACCGAGGGTATCTGTGCCTGCCCCCACTAAATCCTGCCTCAAGTCAGTAATCCCACTGCTGTAGTCTGCACTTACCCTCTAGCACTTCTTAACCCTGTCACTGTTCCACTGGGCAGCCTCGACCTTACACTTTCACAACACAAGTAATCGTAACTATTGTCTTAATTTGCAAATAAGTATGTGGCAGGCGCTATGCACTTTCACAGTTGATCACCACTTTCTGGTAAGTTTTTTTTCCCCCTTTTTCATACCCTGAGATCAGTTCACACTGTCTGCTATTTTACCCGCATGATTTTCTTTGATTCTTTGTAAAGTGTGTGTGGGGGAAGAGGGGTACTCCATTGTTTTCCATGGGGCTGTTTTGAAACTAGTTTTTCATATTCTAGATGGCGCATTCAAACAAATTACGGTGACTGCTCAACTAACAAGGCCCTTGTTCATTCAGCAGTGGCTGTAATTAGTTTGAATTCATCATCTAAAACATTAATAATTTTGGTTTAAAACATTGCCTCATAGAAACCAATGGAGCACCCACCTCCCCTTACAAAGAATCATGAAAAATAATGCAGGTGAAATAGCAGACAGCGTGAACTGATCTCAGGGTATAAAAAAAGGGGAAAAACTTACCAGGTGGTGATCAACTAGAAACCAACATTGTGGGAGGACAATGGTTGAGGACCAGGGTCCATGCTGGGAAACCACCGAGGGTGTTAAAAAGCCTTATCCTAGAAGAGACCCAGAGGTCCAGGCACATGAGCATATCTCTGTCATGCACCCCAAAGGATGCATGGCCCCACCTTTCAAGCTTACCAGACTATGGGACAACCCTCAGATCCTGGTTGGACGAGTTCCCCTGCACTGGCCTTCTTGAGAGGACAGGGGAATCCAGGTGATAGGGGACCTTTTTGTACCAAACTCAATAGTATTCATGTCCTACCAGCAAATACAGGAAAAGTATCAGCTCCCCAAGCAGGACTTTTGGAAATTCCTACAGCTTCGAGGTGCTGTAAAAGCTCTCCAGGCCTCTCAGGACAGGCGCGCAGTGGAAATGGCTGGGAGACCTACACAAACTAGGTAGGCAGAAAGCAATTGCTGGTAAGGCCTATAGGACTCTGAGGGTTTCGTGTCCACCTGACTTGGACAACTGTAGCCTCCAATGGCAACAAGATGCACAGCCCACAATATCAGCTGAACTGTGGGCATGCTACTTGAAACAAGCCTGTATAGGGTACAGAGACTCTCGAAGTCAAATGTTACAATTGAAAATACTACACTGATGATACCAGACTCTGGCACAACTGCACAAGATGGGCCTTCTCCCTAATGTTCAGTTTTGGAGAAGCCAACAGAGCCCGGCACACCTTTTGCATATACTGTGGAGGTGCTCCAAACTGTCCCACTACTGGGCGGTGGTTTTGGCAGACTGTTCCAAGGTTGTGGGCTGTAGGATTGATCCAGCACCCCCCCCCCCCATTGCTAGGTGACACCTTGACACTGCAGTTGTTAGCTAGTCCCCTGAAACAGTGGGTGATGACAGTGCTGATGGAAGCCAAGTGAGCTATCCTTATGAAATGGAGGCAACCACATCCTCTGTCCTTAGTGGCATGGCATGCAGCAGTGGCACAGGTGGCCATTCTAGAGTGTCTCTCCTACTGCAACCTTAATAAAGGGTGTAAATATTATCACAAGTGGAATGCTTATCTTCACTCTCATCTATGCTTAGTACCTCCCACCCCACCTGGCAATCCTCCTATTTGAATGTTTTGACACCTAAGTATTCGACTGTCTCAAATAAGGGTGCACTACAGTTATCGAGGCCCAAACTCTGGGCAAGGAGAAACTGGAGTCTACATCACCTACAGAATAACCCTGTGGCTGAAGGTATATCGGTTGCTGGTATTTCTTGTAAATTCTCGGCTTACGCTGATGATTTACTCCTCCATTTGGTAAATTCCCACTCTCCTACTCCTGCTGCACTTGATGAAATTCTTCGATTTTCAGAGGTGGCCAGTCACAGGCTTAATCTTGATAAAACGAAAGTCATGCCGCTCAATGCACATGTCCTTCGCCAGCAGATTCTGGATTTGGGCCTGCTCTGGGAACCTCACGCTCTTACCTACTTGGGTATTAGGGTTACCCGGAATCCTACTGCGCTGGGAAAAGAGAATCTTGTTCCCCTTCTGAAAGAAGTGTCAGCTGACCACCAAAGGTGGCTGCAACTTCCCCCTTCCCCGTGGGGCAGAGTAAATGTTGCCAAAATGAATATTTTACCCCACATTTTATACCCCTTGGGAATGCTGGGCCTTTTCCTACCCAAGACCTGGTTTGTTAAGCTTTATTTATCCCTTTCCACTTTTCTTTGGAAGCAGGGGGCCTCCCATTGGGCCTATTTTAAACTCACCTTATCTAGAGAGAGGGGTGGCCTCTGGCTTCCAAACTTTTTCTTGTATTATTGTGCCCTGCACAGTTCTAAGTGTTTCCTTTGGGTTTCTTCAACGCTTCCTCCCGATACCATGGATTATCAGCCACTGTGGTTGTCTTTGGAACAACGCCTCTGTGCACAAGCAGACCTCCAGCTTCCTAGTCTCTTATACCTCAAATTTGCCCAGTTGCCACCTAAGCTTCTTGGTATGCCCTTGGGATGGTCACTACATGCTCTCCAGCAACTTTGTTTGTATATAGGTTGGGATTGGAGTAAGGACTTGTCTCAGCCAGTTTTAGTAAATCCCAACACCCAGATTGCCCATCGGCCCATTCCTCTTCAATTTTGCGCTCGACTCCAGACAGCCCCTCTTTCTTCCTTGATTAAGGGAGATGTGATGGTCCCGCTCCCTGTTATCCAACATAAATTTGCTCTATCAGTGTTTCACCCTTTCAAATACTTGCAACTCTCCAGTGTTCTCGTCGCCTTTTTGGGTCCTCATCCCTGGTCTTCCGCACCCGTGGAAGTTTTTTCTAACCTCCTTCATCTGGCGACTCAGCTTCATGCCATCTCCAGTTTTTATTGGTTCTTTCAGTTGAAGGACCCAGCTAACCTAGATTGCCTTTGCTATTACTGGAGGCAGGTGTTACAGCTCCATACGGAGGCTCAGTTCTGGCAGAGTGTTTGGCAACGTCTATACAAATTTGTTAAGCAGGACCGCTACCAACTGTTGCAGTTTCATATCCTGCATAATCTTTGTTACATGCTGGTCAGGCTGTACAGGATGGGAAAGTGCACTTCTTCAACTTGCTCCCATCGTGGAGTTGCAGAGGGCCACTTAATGCATATTCTCTAGGAGTGTCCGAAGGTGCACCCTTTCTGAAATTCCCTCTGGCTTTCCCTAGACCCACTTTTGGGGCTGGAATCTTTCTTTACCCCTGAAATTTGTCTGGTCAGTCTTTATCCAGACAAGCTTTTTGGCCCTCACCAAACTTATATGTCCCCAGTTTCTATTGCGGCAAAGCTAATTATCTCTCAGCATTGGCTGGATGATGCTATCCTGTCCATTAGGAAGTAGCATCAGAAGATCCTGTTGGCCCTCAAGATGGAAAAACAGCATACAGGCAAGGTAGGCCTCACTCATTTCATTCACATTGGGATCCACTTTATGCCTCTATATCCATCTCTGATGGCCCATAGGTTCCCCTCCCTGCTTCCTCCTCATAAGGTCATGCTCATTAACGCTCATTCGGGGACCCTGTAATAGCTAATTGAGGTATACTTTCTTAGGGTATCATTTGCGTATAATGTGTTAGGTGCACTCTGGGGAGGGGGGCTGGGAGTTGTCTTTTTGGGGGGGGTTGTTGGTCTCCTACTGTTTTTTCTGTTGTACTCACTATTATGATATGTGGTTTTGTGTCTTTTGTAGTTGCATTGTTAAAACTTAATAAAGTTTAGTAAACTGAAAAAAAGGAGAAACTGGAGTCACCTGGAACTCTTGATTGACTTCTATGTTTGTTTTCAGTAGAAGGGGATGTGAATAATATCCATAGACTGTTCTTTATATAATGTTGAAATGGTAAACTAAAGTTATTCACTGTTTGAGCTGATATAGTTATACTTCTGAGATGATTGACAGAAGGTGTTGAACCCTTTGATGCTGGACATATAACCTTACTAGGTGGCACAGTACTGGCATTTGGTCATAAGTTTCTATGCTATGACAGTATACTTTGCATTTCTAGATGCTTTGTCATATCTGTCATATCTGAACACAATAACAAAAACTATTTCAAGTTAAAAAAAGAAAGTGGTGATCAACTGTGAAAATACATAGTGCCTGCCACATACTTATTCGCAAGTTAAGACAATAGTTACGATTACTTGTGTTGTGAAAGTGTAAAACTGGTAAAATATAGACATTCTTAGTCTAGTAGCATACAGTTTTCTGTAGTACTCTGTGTTTGGAAGGATGGTGAGTATTCATCCTTTCTGGGATTAAATTATCCAACACAGCGGAGGCAGAATTTAAAATTAAAAACTTTAAGTAAAACACTTCCTTTATACTTGGTGTCACTCTGTTGTAGGCTAGCACATGAAAAATATATCAGAAATTAAACCTCAAAAATGGCCACTTGCTCAGCAGACTAAAGGTTCATTCACACTGCACCTTTCCCCAGCAGCTCCTTTTGTAATTGTTCAGAATAATTTAAATAAACGTTTCAGAGCCATGTTCACGCAGCATAGGTTTTTGCTGCTGCCCTTTTTCTTTCCAGTGATTTGACTGTTGTTACAGTCACTGTAGGTTTGGTGGGGAATGTTTAGTGGTGCAGGTGGTTTGGCTGTTCAGACAGCACAGGAAACCACCTACACCACTACTTATACCCAAGGAAAGAGGGAACATTGAGGCAACACCACACAACAGAAAAGTGCCCAAATGGTAGTGTTCACTCATGGGCAGGAGCACCGATCTGGCCGCTGTGGGACACTGACAACAGCTCACAGTCGGTCATGTGAATGAGCCTTTTGTTCGTCAGCAGAAGACAAGCACAGTGAGAGCAAAGGTGTTCCAAGCTCTATGAGCCAGCAAACAAACAGCTACTAGCAGTAAAACCATATAATCAGATGAATAACAAAGCACCTGGACCTGGAGGCAGCTTAACAGACTGCCTCTCTAACTGAGCAGTGCCCTCAGACTGTCCCTATTTTTATTTCATTATCTTAGGTAAAGTTCTTAAGCAGGTTGAAGAGCTGGGATCACTGCAGCTCTTTCTCTGTGCAGAGTAAAGGGCTGGGATCACTGCAGCTCTTTCTCTGTGCAGGATGAAGGGCTGGCATCACTGCAGCTCTTTCTCTGTGTATCTGGTTCTCTGGGTGATTTGGCCCAACTCCTTCCTTTATTAAATACATTTTCTCTCTCCCAGTGACCCACCCCTACTTCTCTCAGGTTTCACTCTCTCTGTCTCGCGCTCACTCTTAAAGGTGTATTACCTCATTCCTGAGGCATTTCCTTTTTTACTGTGAGATCATTGCCTGTTGAACCTACAAGTGCTGTCTATCCCATCTGCTGATGTACCAGTTTGATTAGGCCCCAATATGATCTCGAACCCTGTACCCTATTCACCATAATTGGTACCTTTTCCACTGTGCTAACTGGGTGCCCTACCTTGACCCTGCATATTTCTGTCCTTACCATTTTTTCTTTTTATTTTTTTTACTTGCCATGTTTTTCCTACCCTTTCTTCTGTTATTGCTGTCAGGCCCCTCCTCCCCCCATCCTCTTACCCACTTGCTCTAACCCCCTTTGGGCATTCTAGTCCCAGATCCAACCCCATTGAACACCCCCGGCCTTTTCACCTTTACAATTCCTCCTGACCCATCCTCTCGCCCACGGCCCCTCAAAATACATTCCTGGATAATCCCATGCCCCCCCTTCCCCCTATCCCTTACTGCCGCTGGTGTCTTACCAAGCACACACCAGTCACTATAATAAAATGCCTCAGGTCTAAAAATCTTAAGTCACGTCCCCTCATTTCATATCTCTCCAGGACCCTTATCCTGCTGTTACTCCTCTCTGGGACCATCCTTCCAAACCCCAGTCCAGAATTCTCCGGTACTCCCACCTCGTGACCTTGCCCCAACAAAGATAAAAACATAAGCATAGTCCACCTCAACATCCAGAATCTCCCAGCTAAATCTGACTCTTTCCAAACCTGGATAGCCATGCACAGTTTTGATGTGATAGCTCTATCTGAAACATGGCTTTCCCACAAGATTGCCAACAGGGAGATGGAGATTAGTGGCTACTCCTCTATCAGAAAGAACAGACTAAGAAAAAAAGGAGGTGGTTGCATGTTCTATGTCTCCAACAAATTCTCCTTCACAGAACACAACCCAGTTATGAATCTTCCCTTCCTGAAACCCTCTCCATCCACCTTCACCTAGGACCAAATAAAATCCTTACCCTCACGACTGCCTACCTTCCCCCTGGGAACTCCGCACACTGACCTTGAGTCGCTCTTGGCCTTGAAGCACTCTCTTCCAGTTAACAGAGAGTGGAGCCTCCTCAGAGACTTTAACATCAACTGAGATTCCTGCCAAGCCGATACAGCTAAATCTTGCATTGCAAATCTCAGGCTCCACAGGTTTATCGCCTCATCGACCAGACCTAATTATAAAACAGGAACAAAACTGCTAATCGACTGGATTATCGTCACGCACCACTCCCGCGTCACCGGCGCACCGGCGCCGGAGTCTTGCCTGACTGTAGCAATCATTGTGCCATATATTGTCTATGGTCCACTCATCTTCCCAAGCAGCCCCCTAAATTTATCTTCACCAGGAAAATAACCGACTACAACATCCAATTAATTAACCATGCTGCCTAGTTGACTAATCTTTCACGTATGGGCTGAGCGACTGCAATGCCATTCTGGAGAAACTCTCCAGCATCCTAATTAACATCTGGGATAAACACACTCCCTTCAAAAAAATTAGGACAAGAGGGAAAATTAATGAATGGGTCTCCCCAGATATTATTTCGTTAAATTGAGAACAAGGGACAAAGTCTGGGCCCGTTACCACAAACACAAAGACCCCACTCAGCTTGTCCTTTACAAGTTCCTTAGAAACAAATGCAAATCAGCTGTAAGAAAGGCAAAAATAGACTTCCTACAAAACAAGCAACTTAGGGAATCCTCAAGCCACCATCAACTTTGGGGTACCCTCAACTCTCTTCTCGGCAAATCCAGAAACTCTGACCCCATCATCCTGTCTCATGATGGTAGTCTAACCCATGACTCCACAGAAGTGGCAAACATCTTTAACTCTTTTTTCAGTGACCTTGAAAAGTACAAACTAGCCACCCCTTCTCCCTCACCCATCTCTCCCCCCGACCCCAATTTTGGGCCTCCCCCCAAATTCTTCTTTAAGGCTCTAAAACTGGCAGACATTATCAAACTTGTTCGAGGGAACAACCCGAAACCCAGCAAAGGGGCCAATGGTATTGACTGCAAAATCCTTAAACGGTCCATCACTGACCTTGCAATCCCAATCACCAATCTACTAAACAGCTCCCTCTGCTCTCATACCTTCCCCAACACCTGGAAATCCACCACCATCAAACCATTATTCAAATCTAGGTCCAGAAGCGAAGTCAGTAATTACCGTCCTATCTCCCTTCTCGCCCCCCTATCAAAGATTAATGAGAAAGTTGTCCACTCTTAACTTACTGCCTACATGGAACCAACAACTTACTCTCCTGTGCTCAACATGGCTTCAGATCTGGTCACAGCACAGAAACTGCCCTGGCCAGGTTCACTAACAACATCCTTAAGGCCAATGACAAAGAGCAATACACGGGGTCGGTATTTGTCGACCTGACCAAGGCATTCGACCTTATGGACCATGCAGTCCTACTCGATACCCTCAAAGATCTGCAGCTCTCCATCAATATCATAGATTGGGTCGGAAGCTACCTTTCCGGACGATCTCATTTAAACCACCATTGAAGGTCATCTCTCTTTCGAATGCCCGATCAAATATGGGATCCCCAAGGACTCGATCCTGGGCTCCCTCCTGTTCTGACTTTTCATTAATAATCTCCCCTCTATCTGCCTTAACACACAACTTGTCCTGTACGCTGACGATGCGGCACTATACAGTAGTGACATCAACCCTGCCACCATATTCAGCAATCTACAGTCTGATTTCACGAAGTTGCACTCCTGGTTCTCCGGAAACAATATGGTCCTAAATTCTAAGACGACCAAGTTTATGGTCTCCTTAGACCCTAGTAAATCCACCATCACTGGCCTTACATTAGTTGATAACTCTGGCTACCCAATTGAAAAGGTGTCTGAATTTAAATACCTTGGGCTTCTCCTGGACCCTCACCTCTCCTCTAATCTCCACGTTAACAACCTCATGCAGAAGACCCACAACAGGCTTGGTCTTCTCTATAGGATAAGAAAGTTCTTTATCCCTGCAACCAGGCATCGCTTAGCTAACTCTTTTCTCCTGCCACTCATCATCTATGGATCCATCATCTTCTCCCCCCCCCCACTGCATCTCTACTCTACTCCAAACTAAGATCAACCTTCAACAACATTGCCCATTTCATCACTGTACCCTCTACTCCTTCATTAGCTGATCCACCCTTGAAAGGCAGTTCCAACAAAAATGCTCTCCTTCCTCCATAAGATACACCTGAATTTTCTGCCGCCCAGCGTGATTTCCTTCTTCCCCATCACTACTGCTGTGTGAGCAACCAAAGGGGCTACAAGTATGGTTTTTGACACCCCTTTCTACTGCACTAAGCAAGCTCAGAACTCAATCAGCAATAAGGGCACTAAGCTGTACAACCAACTGCCCCCCACTATCCAAGCCTGTAGGTCCATCCACACCTTCAACTCCTACCTCAAAGTTCACATACTCAATTTTTACATCTGCAGCTGCCCCAGCTGGCTCTCCAGCTAAACCCGGCCACTCTCCATCTTGCTTATCTCTAGTCCCTCTTGCTTTACTCTAGTCCCTGTTACTGACACCTCTGTACCCCTTCCCTTCTCTTTTCTGCTCTCCATATGTTACACGTGGTAATGTTCAGGCCACTCTATGTGTTTCTCTCTTTTTACTTTATTGTAATTGATTGCCTCCTGTTTTTCAGTTTATGAAAATTGCTGTAACTGTTAGACAACTGTTAGTCTTTGACATTGTTCTGTATATCTTAACCACTTGTTTGGATTGTTTCCCTTGTATAGATCTTGTTTCTGTTAGACTCTGTTTTATATTGTCATACCTTCTTGGTATCTCTTACACTGGACGTTTGTGAAAACAGGCATTTTTGCTCACATACCTTCCAGTATACAAATAAAGATTGATTGAAGTAGCAGCACCCTTTCAAATGCTTTTCTTTTTCCAACTCAGACACACTGTTCACACAGAAAACAGTAGGGAACGTAACTTGAAGAGTTGGATTGCCAAACCCAAGACAAGAGTGCAGTTACTTCCCAAACTGTGTGACACACTGACTGATTATAGAGCTTCCACTGGCATGAGCATCTACGCATCATCAATACCCATGCTGCTATGCTTGAGAGGGGTCATGAACTTTGAAATGGCACAAACCAGTTTTTCACACCTGGGCAAAGCAGAGTGAAGCAACTTCATTTATATTTAAATTAAGATGACATTAAGAGGGTAAAAGAGAGGGAATCAATAGTTATGCCCACAAACTATGCAGGTATAAAGAAAACAATACTGAGAGGACTTTCCCTTTTGATATGTCAGTTTGGAGCACAGATGGTCAGGCACTACTCTCCTGCCGGGCTCAGGGACCTTCGCTCTTTTAGTTGTCCCCTTTACCAGCACAGGTGTATAGAAGGTGTTGTATCTTGGGGATGGCGAGGAGGAGAAAGGGGGGTACTGGGCCCATGGGGGGGGTGGAGGGGAGTGGGCTGATTGGAGTTGTAGGGACTAGGAGATGCCCTGGAGTGAAATGGGATCAAGACAGGGGTCCTCCCAGTCTGGTTCCCATACCCAAGGGCTCTGCTTTATGCAGACAAATAATGCGGTCTTCCTCAGCTGCCCATCCTACTCAGGTGGTGTTCTGCAATGCAAGGTCAATAAAAAACAAGACCGCTGTGATAGCGGATCTTGTTGGTACATCTGATCTGGCATGCATCACCAAGACCTGGCTGGATGAGAATACTGGTCCAGTATTGGAATCGGTAGTTCCAGCTGGGTACTCGGTGATACACCGCCTGAGGGTGGATCATAGGGGCGGGGGTGTAGCCATCTGTTTTAAATTGGAACTGGGCCTTATGGATGTTCCAGTGGGGGAAACCAGATCCTTTGAGTGTATTGTGGGTGCAGGTGCAGGATACAGGATACTTCTCATCTTCCATCCACCCGGTGATGAAAAGGAGTTCCTGCAGGAAGTCACAGACTTCATCGTCAACATGGTGTTGGATTCCCCAGGTGGTTAATTCTGGGGGATTTCAATGCCTGGGAGGACTATGCACTCTCACAATTTGGTCAAGACTTTCTCCAACTGATGACTTTGTTGGGCCTCACACAGGTAATTACCTCTGCAACACACAATAAAGGTCACTCATTGGATCTGGTGTTCCTTCTGGTGATGGAGATCTCCAACTTGGTTGTGGAACCAGTCGGATGGTATGACCATCACACCACAGGGTTCAGTTTCATGGCCCCCAAATAGACCTGCCCCCATGCAGATGGTCCGGTACCGCCCTTTAAGGGGAGTGACCTCAGATGGTCTAATGGTGTTACTGGACCTATCAAGTATGCCTAGTGAATGCTTGGATCCAGGAGATCTGGTACTGGCCTATAATAAGGCAGTAACAGTGGCCATGGATTCTATAGCTCCTGTCTGTGTTCCCCCTCACTCTTCACCTGAGGTCCTTGTGGTTTGATGAGACCCTGAAGGAGTTGAGGAGAGTGGGGCAAAGGTTGGAGAGGCGTTGGCAGAAGACAGATCTGGTTGAGGACAAACTTAGACTGATGGATCATTATAAAGACTATCAATTGGCAGCCACCTACAAGAAGGCACAGTTCCTGTCCAGGGAGATTGCTGCTGCGTGGAATTGACCAACTCAACTCTTCTGGACTGTTGACAGATTGTGCAATCCAATCTGTCTTCAGTCTGGAGGAGTTTTGTCACAAGATAAGTGTGATGAGTTCACTCGATTCGTCGCAGATAAGGTTGCCACCACCAGGTCTGGAATCTGTTCAGTCCCCTCTACTGGGTGTTGTAGAGGTCGGCAGAAGGATGTGAGCACCCAGTTAACCTGGTCTGACTTTGGCCTGCCAGCGATCATTGACATTGTAAGGATTATCCAGATACTGCGACCAACCTGCTGCAGTTTGGACTCAGGCTCAACGCACCTCCTGGTGGGATGTGTTGAGGACATAGGTCCAGTCCTAGCTAAGATAGTCTTGGAGGTCATTGGAAATGGGGGGGGTTCCTGACCCCCTTGAAGGAATCATTTGTGTGCCCGCTCCTTAAAAACCCTCCCTTGACCTGGACTGTCTGGCTAACTACAGACCCGTCTCTAACCTGCCTATTGTGGGTAAGGTTATTGAGAAGGTGGTGGCATTGCAGCTGGATGATCATTTGACTATCCATGATGTCTATGAACCTCTCCAGTCCAGATTCAGGGAGAGACATAGTACTGAGACGGCACTAGTTTGTGTACTTAATGATCTCCTAATAGAGAGGGCTTAGACTGCCCGTTTGATCTTGGTCCTCCTTGATCTCTCTGCAGCGTTCGATACTGTGGACCATGGTGTGCTGTTGGAGAGCCTGCAGCTTTTCTGTGAACTGTCTGGTACAGTCCTCAGTTGATTTTGATCTTTCCTCTGCCTCTCTCCCTCTATCCTGTGGGGTGTCGCAGGGCTTCATCTTGACACCCATGTTATTCACAGTGTGTATGCTGCCATTGGGAGACATTATTAGGTGATATGGTCTGCATTTTCACTTCTATGCATATGATACTCAGCTGTACATATCCTTTGTACCCAAATAGAGTGGAGCTGTATCAGTCTTTAATAACTATCCCTCTGAGATTCGGGACTGAATTAATGCCAACTGGATGAGCGCGTACCTATATGCCCATGCAGTTCATTCAGTGGAGCGGCCAGCCGTGGCGTTGTGTGGAGGGCTGTGCTGGCCATGCCATTGACGAGGGTATGTTGGGGGGTAGGGGTGGGCAGCTACCTGCTGGGGTGGTGTGGGGAGGGGTCCACTAGACACCAGCGATGTAGTCTACTGCATTGCGGGGGTTGGGGGGGAACCACCATCACATTGTGGCTGGCTGCAGTTATGGTGCCTGGGGCACCATTCAGTGGGCTGGGGTCTCAGTCAGCAACTTGCCAAGTCATGCTGTACACTGCCCACGGGGTTTGGATGGGTGATAATGGTCCAAGCTGACATTATAGTCAGCGCTGCGTAGCCTGCTTTGTATTATGTGGCGATATTTCGTCCGCGATGTTATCACCCAGTACCGGGTGGGGTGGGGTACTACAGCATCCAACTGCTACACATCTATTAACCATCTTAATTTTTATATTAATAAGAAAATAAAAAGAAAATAGCCATGGCAAAGACTACTAGAGAGACATGTGCAGGTAAAGTTATCAGATAACAGTCACACTATATGACTTTCAATGGACTACAAATCTGATCAGTCACAATACTGTAAATTTAAAAACATTATTAAATAAAGAAGCTGGGAATTTACTATAATTCTATCACTATACAGGACAGGAAACAGGGCAGAAAACATACTGCAGATGGTTAAGCAGTAATATATACGGACACAGAGGCAGCTACAGACAGATTTCAGATTCCAGTTACATTATATGACTTCCAATGGACTAGAACTCTGTTCGGTCACAGTATTGTGAATTAAAAAAAAATATTATACGAAGATGGGAGGAAGGGGTTGGTGGAAATGAGGAAACTTATACAGAGGCCGGGGGGAAGGAGTCAGATACCCATAGGGCATCACAGACCAGCTATGGAAAGGATAGACATAGTCCCAGAGGGAGAAGGGGAAACATATATGCTAAGCAGATGGGGGAGATGCAACATATTGCAGACATGAGGGAGGAGAGCATGACTGGAGAGAAACTGGGAGACAAGGAGATGGAGAGGAGCCCTTCAGCAGGGGTGCGGTACCAAGGATGGGGCCCTAGCTAAAGGGGACCCAGCAGAGAGCCTCTGGAGGCAGGGGTACTATTACAAAGGGGGGATGGTGGTGTGGGGAAGGAAACCATCAGGGCCAGGATAAATGGTTCAGATAAGAGAGGTTAAAGGACACCTATTCAGAGGGGTTTGAGTTAAGTGGGCAAAATAGCAAGGGAGGCAGAAAGGGGAGGGTGACAAGGGGGTCTCTAATAAGGCAGGAAGACTCCCATGAAATTGCGATCATGAATAAAGTGGGGAGGGGGCTGAGAGGGCATAGTGGAGGTAACCATAAGGATGATGGCGGTGTTAAGGTTCTGTTACTGGGAGACTCGATGATTAAGGGTATCCATTGGGAGGGACAGAGGGGTGGATGCCATAGCCAGGTGAAGGTAGTGAGTATCTCTGGGCTGACAGTGCACAGAGCAAAGTTCATGGTGTATGAAATGGTTAGGGATTGTGGAGGAAACGGATCTCCTGGTGCATTTGGGAACTAATGATCTAGAGGGAAATAGCATTATGGAAATCCAAGCAAGGTTCCAAGAACTTGCCAGAGTCTGTCGGGATAATGGATGCAACATTTCCTTTTCGGAGATATTGCCAGTACCAAAGGCCCAGTGGAGAAAAAAATAAGCTCTACAGAGGTTAATGAATGGCTCAGGAAATGGGGTGAAGAGAATGGGTTGGGGGTGTTAGGGAACTGGAATGGAGTTTGGGAGGATAATGGACTATATGCCAAGGACAGGTTTCATCTTGCCCCATTAGGGAAGGGAGTCCTTAAACAGGGGATGGCTGACTACATACAAGAAAGGTGGGGTTTAAACTTGTAAGGGGGGGAAGGGATAAGGGAGGGGCTGACCAAAAGCCCTCCTCCAGATGAGGGGAGTAGTCTTCAAGCCCAAGGGGGGAGGGGAAACAGACTGGAGGTGGAGGTTTCAGGAGGAGCAGGGGGAGGATGGAAGTATAAGGAATCTGGGTGGGGTTCGACAAAGAGGATCAGGGATAAGGGGTGGGGGTTAGTGTTAGTTAATGTCAGGAGCTTGGGAAACAAGTTGCCAGAGTTCCAGGCCATGCTGTTCGAGGGGAGGATGTGGGCGTGCAGTCACGAAACGTGCACAACAAAAACCATGACTGGGACCCAAATGTACGGGACACTATGCTTAGGAAGGATAGAAAGGAGGGCAGAGGGGATGGAGTGGCTATGTTCATTAGAGATGACATAGAAATTGCTATGGTAGAAGAGGCAGAGGGAAACGTGGAGGCCTTATGGGTCACCTTACGATCCCCAGCAGGAGATAAGGTCAAGCTGGGAGTAGCATATAGGCCCCCTGGGATGAGTGATGTTCTAGAGGATGGTTTGCTGGACAACATCATTGCCCAGGGTGGTTCAAAAGGGGAAGGAGTGATGTTGATGGGGGACCTTAATATGCCGGGTACAAACTGGGGAACCATGTCCTCTAAGGTGGCCAAGGAGCAGAGGCTGCTGGATGGCTTCCAGGATGTGTTCTTAACACAGCATGTGATGGAGCCCACAAGGGAGGGGCATGTCCTGGATGTGGTTCTGGCAGATGGGGATCTGGTAAGGGACATGGTTGTACAGGACCCCCTGACTGGGAGTGACCACAATACTGTCTGGTTTCAAATAAGCATTGGGGAGTGGGGTGAGATCTAGGACACTGGCAGTGGACTTCAGGGCAGACTTTATGGGCATGGGAAATACTCTCAAGGATCACTTGAAGGGGATTACCTCAACGACAAGTGTGTAAAGGAGATGGGAGGTCATAAACGGGACTTCATGAGGCAGTCAGGATCTGCGCTAAGTTGAAACGTAAGGGAGCAAGGTCACATAAACCATGCTGGTGGTCCAGTGAGGTCCAGGTAGCAGTCAGAGAAAAGAAGGCGGCTTACAAAAATATAAAACAACAAGAGGGGATAGGGATAAGAAATGTACCAGCTTGCGTCTAGAAAAGTCACCCTATGGTGAGGGAGCAAAGTCCAGTAAGAAACAGACTGGCACAGGGATACATGGAGGAAAAGGTTCTTCGGACATTGGGGAGCGGAGAAAACTAAGGGCCATCTCAGCAGATTGAGATCAGAAGGAGGGTGGGTGGAAGAGGCGAGGGACCAGGCAGAGGTATTTAACGAGTACTTTGCCTCTGTGTTCACTAGGGAGGGGATGGGATATCTACAAAGCAAGGCACAAAGGGATAGAAGCGGCAGGGAGTGGGATCAGGGGAGCAACAGAAATGGAGCAAAAGGGAGGGAAAGGTACCCCTAGGGTGTCACATCTGGATAAGGATAAAAGACCAGTAAGGTGGAGGGACGGATGATGCCATCCCGCCAAAGGGTGTGGTTTGCCCTCAAGGCCCTAAAGAAAGACAAATCTCCTGGGCCAGATGGCATTCATCCGAGAGTACTATGGAGTTACGGACATACTGGCTGCACCCTGGCGGAGCTTTTCAGCAGGTCACTTGAGACAGGGAGGGTACCTAGGGATTGGCGAGGCATGTGGTACCAATCCATAAAGGGGGTCGAAGGAAGTACCAGGAAACTATAGACCCATCAGTTTAACCTCGATGGTGGAAAATTAATGAAGAGTATACTAAAGGAACGATTGGGGTTTACTTGGAGGAGGTGGGAGGTCTGGATAGTCGGCAGCATGGGTTTGTGCCAGGTAGATCATGTCAAACCAACCTTGTGGAATTCTATGAATGGGTAACATCAGAACTGGACAGGGTAAGCCTGTGGATGTATTATTCTTGGACTTCAGCAAGGCGCTTGACTCTGTCCCCACAATGGTCTGGTGGAGAAACTGATGGGGTTAGAGTAGGCCCTTTGATGGTCAGATGGATTGAAAACTGGATAGCTGGACGACTCAGAGGTAGTGGTCTGTGGGAGCTCTCGAACCCTACAGAGGTTGGTAGTGGGGTACCACAGGGCTCGGTCCTGGGTCCAATCCTGTTTAATGCATACATATCGGACATCAGGGATGGTATAGGGTGTGAAATGAGTCTCTTTCGCGGATGACTCCAAGATGGGAGCAGTAGTTGAGGAGAAGGGGAGGTTGGCCTGCAAGGACCTGACACCCTGGAAAGCTGGGCTCACACATGGAAATTAATTAATATCACCAAGTGCAAGGTGTTGCATCTTGGTCGGGAAACCCTAAACACAGGTACACCCTGGGAGGGGAGGTGCTGGAAGCCTCAACAGGGGAAAAAGACCTAGGGGTCATGGTGGATACGTGTATGAATAACTCTGAGCAGTGCAGGAGAGCAGCTAGCAAGGCAAACAGGATGTTGGGATGCATCATGAGGGGGATCACCTCTAGGAGCAAGGAAGTGATTCTGCCACTGTACAATGGACTGGTTAGACCACACCTTGAGTATTGTGTACAGTACTGGAGACCACACTTGAAGAGGGACATACAGCTCCTGGAGAGGGTACAGAGGAGGGCAACAAAGATGACACGAGGGCTAGGGATTTGACTTACGAGGACAGACTTGAGGAGCTCTGCCTGTTTTCATTGGAGGAGAGGAGAGACAGGGGGACATGATTGAGGTTTCAAGTACCTCAAGGGAATAAATAGGGTAAACATGGATGGGATCTTAGACTAAAGCAGGGAGGTATCACCAGAGGACATGGTTTGAAGTTGGAAGGTGGAAGGGTGAGGGGAAAAGAGGAGGAGGTTTTCACTGAGAGGGTGGTGGACCTTGGAATGCACTGCCTGGTGAGCTGGTTCAGAGATCCACAGTGGAGGGCTTCAAGAGAGGTGGGACAGACACAGAAAGTGGATGTATCAGATGATGGCCTGTCCCAGGGGGGTGGGGATGGATGATAGGGGTTTCTGGAGCACAAGGGATGGGAGGGTCTCGGCACCCAACTAAGGATCTAGGTTCGAGCAGACTCGATAGACCATAAGGCCTAATCTGCTGGCAAATAGTATGTTAGTATGTAAGATGCTGGGAATTTACTATCGTTCTGTCACCTGTGCCTACTGTTACAACTGTGTATCCTTAGAGTAGCCCCGAATGCCGTCTTGTGGTTCCAGGACTACCCATCATTCAGGTCACAAAGAGTCAAGATAGGTCAATCTGTATCTGCTTCAAAAGAAGTCTCCTTAGGAGTGCCTCAAGGGTCCATCCTTGGACTCTTGCTGTTCAGCCTGTTTCTGAATAATCTACTGGATGCCTGCACCGGTAAAGTTATTTTATACGCTGATGATGCCATCATTTTCTGCTGTCACTCTCACATAGAAGGCCTACAGGCTGAGCTGCAAACATCCTTCCAACAACTGGAGACGTGATTCAGCTCCCAAAGGTTACTACTAAACTAGACAAAAACAAGACAATGCTTTTCTTGAGCCCCCAGCTAAAAAAGGAGGTACCCTGACCTGACAGTCACAAATAACAAGTCAGTCCCCTTGGAACAGGTACACTCCTTCAAGTACCTGAGTGTCATGGTTGATGACACCATTTCATATGTACCACACATTGACATAGCGGTGAAAGCTATGAACTCCAGATTAGGGATCCTGTTTAGGCACAGGAAAAGCCTATCTACTAACGCCCTCCAGCTCTCAGTCTCCAGCTCCATTCTGTCCATTGTAGACTACGGTCTGTGGTATACAGCACAGCCATAGACACAGCACTCAAAAGGGTAGTCACAGCCCTGAATAAAGCATGCAGACTACTGCTAAATGCAGACTGCCTCATGCACACCTGCACTCTATATCGGCAGTCCAACCTTCTATTGCTCAGAAACAGGCTCACATACCAAACCTGTCTTCTTGGGAGGAAGGCCATGCACACCCAGACCCCTCCTTGCATATCTGAATTGGTAAAGGAAGTCAGTTCCAATTACAATACTAGAAGCACGGCTTTGACCCTGCTCAATGTCCCATTTCATAGAACTGCACTGGGACAACTCTCTCATTCTCATACCGAGCTCCATTGTGGCTTAATGAGATCCCCGCTGCTGCACTTAACACTGCAAATATTCAGTCCTTTAAAATTGAACTGAAGCAATACCTACTGAGTCTAAACATCTGTGATTGCCTGAACTGAAACTGAATCTCCCACCTTTGATACTTCGCTCATCTGTCTGATTGTTCCTCATGATAAACTACCCCTGTGCTGTACCCATCTTCTCCCCTGGCCTCCCTCTAACAGAATCCTCACAGTTACCATCCTCTTCTAACCCACCTTGATGGGTACATTCTCACACAGCTAACTCCCTACACCAGCTCCCATTCTTCTGCCTCAGCACCCTTCCCTATTTCCTGATACTGATGCCTCCCCCTCCATCCCCCCTACTCAAGCTCCACAGCACCCCCCCCCCCATTTCACTCCCACCTGCCTCTACCCTTTTTCCACCTATCTTTGTACTCCCATATCCCAATGTTACTCTGACAAGGCTCTACCAGGGCTGCAGTTTGGTACTTCTCATGGTGGTTATCCACTCTTGTTGTTATAGGGATCATTTACAGTATGTTTTCTAGCCTCTGTAATGTGTAAGTCAATTGTATACAATACTTGTAAATACCTTATGACTATATTCTAAATAATTGTAAAAATGTATGTTTTGTATTGTCTGTACTGTTTTCATGACGTGGAACCTTTGTAAAAGAGTTCATACTCAAAGGTTGTTTTCAACTATTCAAATAAAAAAATAAACTACACATTTATCTATTTATTTGAATTTTGATGACCGGATAAGCACACAGAGACATACACGTCCCTTTTTCAAGGGCAACCCAGGGAAATACATTCCAGTAAGAGCTGTACAGAGCAATGTTTACAGAGAAGTCAGCAAGACAGATGATTACATTGGGCAGCTATACAGTAAATACATTGACTACACATTATCTATTACAGTAACAGACATAAAGTAAAGCAGGTATACAGTAACTAATCAGATTATTCAGAAGCTGTAAACAAAAATGGTAAACAGTTTATTATCACATGTTCAGCGTAGTTACCCAGATGTAGAAAAATCAATAGACTCACTATGTACAAATATACAAGTAGGTCGTGAGGGTGTGGGGAGAGGGAGTAAAGGGAGTGAAAGAGAGAAAGGGTGGGATAGTGAGTGAGTGAGAGAGGGTGGGATAGTGAGTGAGAGAGTGAAGAGAGTGAGAGAGTGACAGAGTGAAGGGGTGAGAGAGTGAGAGGGTGAGAGTGAAGAGAGTGAGAGAGTGAAGGGGTGAAAAGGTGAGAGGGTGAGAGAGTGAGTGAGTAGGAGGAGGGGTGTAGCCAGGGATTTCAGATCTGCACACCAGGTGGACTCACTGCTAACCCCCCTCCTTGTTAGGGTGAGCTACCCCCCTCCCCGGTGTAGCCAGACTATATACAAATGTACACCAAGACTGTGTTTGTTGCATAATTTGACACAATAAATACAACTTTTGCATCATGACAGTGGTTGTTGCCATGCATGGGTAAATACAAATGCCATGCATTGATACCTAAGACACCCACATACCAGCCCAGAACCTGTAAAGTTATTGTGTCCTTGGGATGCAAAGAGAGTATTAGTGACCAGTCCTTCTAGTTTTGACTCCTATGAATAAAATTACAGAAAGGTTCAGTATTTTCTTTGTTAGTTTTCATGGAAAAAGGAAGCAGTTCAGAGCCTATTTGCTACCCCTTTAAATAAAATTGCACGCCATGGAGTGCTTGGAGTATGCCTGCCTACACCCTTGCCCGGCCCGAGTGAGTTAAGGAGGGGGAATAGAAGTGGTGGAAATTCAACCAAAAAGAGGGGGTCCACATGGATGGTGTGTCTAAAAACATTTGCAAGTTGGAGGAGGAAAGAAGATTTATTTGAAGTACTTTTTAAATAGGGGAAAAGATTTACAGGAAAGTAACCGCTAAGGAAGATTATTCCATCTGTGGGGTGCTAAGAAGGTGAAGGATCGCCTACCTATGGCTAAGTGCATTTTGGGAAGAACAAGCATTGGAAGGTGGGAGGAGCGCAGGATCCTTGAGTGGGATTTTAATATGAGAAGGTTTGAGAGGACAGGTGGGGAGGGGAGGTGGATAAGTTTGAACATGGTGCAATGTACAGGGAAGTCAAGCTTAGCCTTGAAGGACGGCCAGCCTAGGGCTTGGAGCACATTGCAATGATGCAATCTAGCAGCTGCATTTGCCGTGAAAAAGGGCTGTCCTGTGGTATGCTTGCGTTACTTTGGACAGGACAGTTTGTTTAGCTGAGAGGAGTACGGGGGCTGCAAAGAAAAGTCCGGGGAGTAGAGTGGCTGAGGCAACTGTTCTTTGGGATTGGAGGATCAGGTAAGGTGCAGTGTGGTACAGTAGGCCTAACTTTTGGTGGGTGGCCTTTATTACTCTGTCAACATGTGTTTCGAA
This sequence comes from Neoceratodus forsteri, assembly GCA_016271365.2. Lineage (NCBI taxonomy): Eukaryota > Metazoa > Chordata > Ceratodontiformes > Ceratodontidae > Neoceratodus > Neoceratodus forsteri. The sequence goes on from CM057453.1 coordinate 1,275,213,752, forward strand.
AGTAAGATGTTCATCCAGAGTTACTCCTAAATATTTAAAGGAATTCACTCCTTCAAGTACCATCCCAGCAGAGGTGTAGACTACTAGAGGTTGATGGATGGCCAAGTCAAAAGAAGTGTGGTGGAACAGCATAGTTTTCATTTTCTTGGTGCTGAGCACCAATAGGTTGTCGCAAAACCAAGATTCCAGTGATCGGAAGTCTGGCTCCAGGTTGGACTTAATGGAGGAGATGTTACAGTCTGATCTCTAGAGGGTGGCATCATCGGCATAAAGTTGCACTGATGCACCACCACAATTATGGGAAGTTTGTTGATAAAAAATGGAAAACAACAGGGGACCCAGGATGGACCCCTGGGGTACCCCGTCAGTGATGGGGGGGGGGGAGGTGGCACCGGCCCACCTGACACATTGCATTCAGTGAGATAGATAGTTAGAGAACCACAAAAGGGAGCAAGTAATTATTTATTTATTTAGTTAGTTAGTTTTTGTTGATCGGGTAAGTGCACTAGACAAATCCTGCCTATTTTCAGGCACGACCCGGGGGAGGGAGGGGGATAGAGATGAATGCCAGCTGACCTTGAACCAGATAAAGCTGTTGAGGTCTAGGTGCCTCAGTTTTGCTAACAGAAGTCTGTCATTGACCAGATCAAAAGCTTTTGTGAGATCTACAAAGACTGCTCCAGTAGCATGCCCTATATCCATTGCTCAAAATATATTGGTGGTGACCCTCAGGAGAGCAGTATCAGTTCCATGTGATTTCCGGAAACCATGCTGAAAGATTGTAAGGGCATTGGACAGTTCTAGGAAGGAATACAGCTGATTGTAGAATATTCTTTCCTGAATTTTTGCTATGGGACAAAGTATTGATATAAGCCTGTAATTTTCAATGTGACACAGAAAAAGTACTGCAGGCTGTTAGGCAGTTATAAGACTGAAAACAGTGGCAGCTACAGATGTCAGATTTGGGTCAGACTGGATTTCAATGGACTGGAACTATAATCAGTGACAATACTGTGAAATAAATTATTAAATGTATATGCTGTGAATGTAATATTAGTTTGTCATTATACAGGACAGAAAACAGGACTGAAAATGGACTAAAGCTTGATAGCCAGTAAGTAGCGGAGCCAGGTTTGGGAGCATCTGGCAGCCAGTGGGGGCCATTCAGTCAATCATGGGCTCCACAGTGGGCACGAAACAGTGAATAATGAAGGTGGTGGGGCACCACTACTCACACTGGGGTAGCCAGGAGGGGCAACAGCCCCCCTCTAGCTCTGCCACTGAGTCAGTTATTTCAGTGGAAAGCCTGAGACACTGTGACACACGAACCACACTTACACAAACAGAAACATTTATTAAGCTAAAAAATGCTCATAAAAGTAACTTCTAAATGTACAACACAACCTGATCTATAAAACCATGCTCCTAATTCCTTTCAGGACTTTAAATATCCACACTTTTACGGCCATGTTTTCATTCAGTATTAGCTGTCACATTCACATATCACGCTTGAACTAACAGTGACTGCCAAGAAGGGTGAAACACTTCAGCTCCTTACTCCACATCATGATGCACTGCGAGATGTCCGAGCATGGCACAGGCAAGCAAGGTGTCAGTGGGAGTGCACATACAGATGCAGGTCAAGAAAAGCTTCAAAAACAAGAAAGGGGAAGCTGAAGCAACACATAGATTTCGTGAAATAGTATCTTTATTGATATCTAAGCACAAACAAAAACAATCCTTGTCACAGGCTCTTTAACATTTTTTTTTCCATATTTATTTTCAGAGAAGAGGCAAGCTTCCCACTAAACAATATTAGAATGCAAACAAATGTATTGCAAACCAGTGTCTTACTAACCTAAGCAAGAAAAAATATTTTATGGGAACACTCACTTCTACAGGGAGAGACCAATGCAGAACCCATCCCTACATGGGATCTGAACGTCTGTATAGCCAAACCCATGGAATCTCCATTTGAGCCCATGGCCGCTATTGAGTTGAAGTATGTCATTTGTGTAAGCCCCCCCCCAATGGGGTGGGTGTACTATTTCGACCTTTTTCTTCTCCCCCCTTTAGGTGTTAGCTTTGGGCTTTTTCTGTTTCTTGCCCCTAGGGGACAGTGTTCTTGCCCACTGTATAAGGGGGGCAGCAGAGAGAGAAGGGTGGAAAGTAGTGGATCAAACAGCAGCGAGTACAGGTGGCATGTCCATGGGGGAAGGTGGCAGGAGTTGGCGACTGTATGGGATTGGGGGAGCCGTTCATCTTTTGTGGTGGGTAGGAGTAACTTGGAGGCAGAAGCAAGGATGGGTCAGTTGCAACAGCTCAAATTAGGACTCCCACAAAATTCTGAGGTAAAAGCGGATGGGGGCTAAAAGCATATGCAGAGTTTGGTGGTGGAAATTTGAATAAAGCTAAAAATGTACAGAACCCAATTAATAAACATAACTTGAGAGAATTAAAACATTGGTGCCTAATGATTCCTTTAAAGAATAATGAGTACAGTAAGATGCAAAGAAGGTTTTACCTCTCAAAAATTTGGAATGAGTTAGATCCTAAGGTTAGTAACGCAAAAAAAGTAGGACAGTTTAAAGCAGGTATTGACACAGGCATCAGAAATGGTCAGGGGGGCGATGAGGGCGGCCACCTCTCCACTTTTCTGGGCCAAAGGAGTGTGACCCTTTTCAAATAAAGCTGCAGGTATGCACAGAGGAAAGCTGCAGATGATCAGAGTCTTGCTTGCCCTTTGAAGCTGTCACAGCGCCCCGAGCCCACCCCTCTACCACACTAAAGAAAAGATAAAGAAAACAGATTGCTTGTCTCAGTGTCCCTGAACTGTAGTCGGTTAAGTGTATCCCAGAAGTTGTAAAGTAGCCCCATTAATTATGTTACATTCCTGCACTCTTGCTGTCTGTAGATAACAGCTGTACATCAACTCCTCCGGAATTTCAGCTCTCCTCGGCTCTCCCAGGAAATCAGCCCATCAGCCCTGCAATTAACATCAATTTTTTTGTTGGGGGCAAGAAAGTCAGGACTTAATACTTAACTCATCCTGCTGTGCTGGTACCTCCAGGTCTACACTAACACTTTGATTTTAGAAAACAAATTATTTTGAATGTCCAGCACTCGGCCCAACTTAAAGTTCCCATATGGAGAAGGAGAAGCCAGGCTAGCAAAGCAAGGGTCAGGGAGGTATAAAGGCACTAGGCAGTGCCACAGACTTTCCATTTATCTTGACTGACTCCTTCCAAATTCTTTCTAGCCTGGCTTTATGTTGGGGTTCTGTTGGTTGTTTGTCTTGTCTGACCTGAGTGACTTGTCCTCCGCTGCTGAACTGAGAGGACTAGGACTGCCTGACTGCTGATGTAATTTAAAATACTTTCAATTTATTGGTGAAATGGTAAGATTACCCAAAAGTAAAAAAATAAATGATTCCCCCCAGTTGAAGGACAGCCCCATACCCATTAGACTTAGTACTATAAGCAGCCAGCGTCCAGCCACTCACCCTGCTGCCCACCAGTCAGGCACACTCTGTGGTCTGGCTAACTGGCTGACTAGCTTATATGCCCCCAGAAGTCCGTCCTCTCTGACCAAACAGTGTGTGTGTGTGTGTGTGTGTGACAGTCAAGGACTCACTGACTGTGTGTGTAGGTCGTCGGATCCAATTTGGAAATTCGGTGGCAGTGTGGTCTGTCTGGCATCCAGTCCATAGCATTCCATGCTATCTTGCTTAGTTGCTGTGCCCTTAAATTATCACTGTGTTAGACTCGGAACCGTACAGGTGGGTCACCGGAAGTAGGTACCCTGGTACACTGTAACGCTAACACCTGTTTATTCGGGAGTCGAGTGAGGACATCAAGAAGATAGAAGGAGCTTGAAGTCTACTTGTCTAAAGAAGATAATCAGTGAGACAGCAAACCCAACTGTTCTGCTGACTGCTGCTGCAAACTAATGCTCATCTGCTTTGCTCCTGGCTGCCGTTACTGTCTGCTATTTGTCCAGGTATTTTGTTATTTATATGTCTGCTATTTGTCCAGGTATTTTGTTATTTAATTAAATTCAATGATTATTCTTTTTGTTAAGTAAGGACTGAGTAAAAGATGAACCCCAGAGTAGTCGAGACAAGGTTGCAGCTTAGCATGGATTTGTAAATATAAAATACATTGTAAAAAAAGAGGTGGGAAAGGGAATACTATTGCCCAGATTTGTCTTCTTCCACTGAGCAAATAACAAAAAAGTCATGATATACAAAATAAATTGTAGTGAGAAGGAAATAATGTTATTTTCTGACTTTCAACAGAACCCAGTTTTTGAGCAGGTGGTAAATGTATAATGGAAGGGGGAAACGTCAGGCATTTCTCTATCATGGAAGGGCAGGGCTGGTAGATGCAGGAACAAATGGATAAACATTTTGCCTTCAAATAGTAAATCATTATGTTCTTTTAAGGAAACTGAAAATATACAATACGGCCAAAGGATATTCAGTCACCAGGTTAAAAAAAAAAAGTATACTCATATTATAGCTATGAGGGTACTTCACAAGTCTGTCCTTCCTTTTTTTTGGGGTGTTCATTTCTACCAGACATCTACAAATGCAACAACAAATGTCAGAAACTAGACTTGAGGAACACAGTAGCCAAGCTGTGTATCTGACACACTCCAGAAAAAAAGTATATGCATTAGGACACACAATATGAGCCACTGAAGATTTGGGATTGTGAACAGTCAGCTTTTGTTACAGTACAATTTTAGAGCTCTTCAGCTTTTTATGTTTACACATAAAAAGCTGTGCTCTAAAATTGTACTGTGACAAAAGATGACTGTTTGCAATCCTCAGTGGCTCATATTGTGCGTCCTACTGGATATACTTTTTTTTGGCTTGGCTACTGTGTTCCTTATGAGTCTAGTTACTGTATATCATTCATGGGGTTGGTCAGTTAGTTATATGATCTTTGTAACAGGGCATTAATGAAGGTAAAGAAATCCTGCACACGTATTGGATAAAGCACAGCATGTGACCAGACACCAACCGTGGTATAATTTCCAAGTAGATCCCTGGTTGCTCTTACAGCACCATTTGTAACCACACACTGTAGTGCAGCAGTATTTCCCAGCCAGCGACCTCAATGGATAGTGAGAAAAGGCAGCCAAGCCGTGTAGTAAAATATTGTGGTAACATCACTCAAATAGCAGCGTCACTATTTTGTTTTGTAGCCTAACCTGTTGTGGTTATACACGAAAAAAATGTTGAAACCACGTAACATATCATCAGTAGTTCCCACCCTCCCATCCCAATGGATAGTGACAGAAGGGAGCCAAGCCGTGTAGTTAAATATTGTGCTACCATCAGTGAAATAGCATCGTCCATAGGTGTCCGTATATTGTTTTGTACAGTAACCTGTTTTGATTATGTAGAAAAAAATCTTCAAACCACGTAACATAGCATCAGTATTTCCCACCTACCCACCTGAATGGATAGTGACAGAAGGGAGCCAAGCCGTGTAGTTCAATGTTGTGGTAGCATCAATGAAATAGCATTGTGCATATTTTGTTTTTTACAGTAAGCTGTCTTGCTTATTGAAGGAGAAAAACAAATAAAAGTACATGGTAGAAGGAAGGAAAAGTGAGCAGTGTTAACATACAGAAGGGCAGAAGGGGAACTCACAGGTCGGAAAACAGTACATGCAGATTTCAGTGATGGAATGCACAAAATCAGTCCCAGCATGCATCTCATCATCCTACGGTAATGCAAGGCTGAAATTTCTCGAGTGTCATGAAGCAAACAGTGTAAGTAATTTAAAAAATGTGAAAGCATGACAAGATGTAGAAATGTATACTGTTTCTAAGGAACATTTGTAAAAAATAAGTGGTGTTAAGCACCATGATATGTACAATGTTTCCACCCGGAAGTTGCCTACCTTTGAACGATGTGGAAAGTAAACATTAGAACTGTTAGTGCTTTTATTGTGAGAAAACATTACAGTGGAAATGTACTATTATTACAGTGGATGCCCTGTTACAAGAGTATTAAACTACTCGAAAGGATGGGTCTGCTGTGGAATGAATCCATGGTTGGGTGATTGGAGGCCCCCCCAACCAAGGATTAATTCCACAGTAGACCCATCCTTTCTCATGGTTTAATGCTTACTTACAATGCATATATGTATTCAGTTTTTGTACTCCTTGTAATAGTACCTCATGATTAGATTTATTTCACTCAGTCTGAATTTGTTCCTTAAAAGTACTTAATATAATTTCTTAAGTTAAGGTCCCACAATACTTGAAGAAATATTTGCCAGACTCCATTTTTTTCCAGTGGCTCTGTTTCCATTTTCTGAACATTGTTATGAATGTCACCTATTGATTTACTTGCTAGTTGTTAGTGATGCATTGTAGCAGAATGATGCATGATGTTCTGTAGTGTCTGAACACTATAGAATTGTAGCTTGTGTATGCTTACCAGGGTACAGTGGAAAATTAGACTTTTATCACAATGAGCGCTTGCAGGTTGTATATTTTAATAGATATGGGGGGAAGAAAGAGAGCAAGAGAAAGAGGGAGAGAGAGGGATGGATACACTGAAATCTATTTCATTACCCAAGTTATAACACAAATGCTTCGCTTTACCTACAAACAGACTCTTGGCGAGGCACAAGTGCCTGTTATAATTTCAGAGGTGAACTAGTCTCTCCGACCCTCAATAATGTGGATTTTAGTTGAGGGACCAGAGAAAAGCTGCAGCTAAAGGGAGTGTTGATTTTTGTGGTGCTCCATACCAGCATGTGGAAGCAGCTCCACCCCGTAGAAACACAGATTTTGATAGTAGATAAGGAAGGACCTAGCCTGCCCATTGTGCTACCTATTGTTTTAGACTGCAGCCCCCCACATCAAACAGTGGCCACCTGGATGGAAGAGCATGAATGGCACTCCCTGCCAAAAGTCCTGACCAGACAGACCAGCTATTTAGTGTGCAGCAGCCATGGGGCCGTAAGATAACAGTGTGTGAGGGCAGCAGCCCTGGGCAAGGCTCCCTGTTAGAACAAAAAAGTTTAACCAGTGACATGGGCTAAAGGCTGCCCTCTATTTTTTTCTTACCTTTTAGTCCTCATTGTATCTGCAGGAGAGAATGAGTGACCCCCCCCCCACCCTGTGCCTTCCACGGACTGCTTTAAGAAAGGAAAGTACACTGCAGTAACAGTGGCCAAATCTGATTTAATAGTTTTCAGTGTTGAGATGAGAAGTGAAACACTATATACATATATATATATATATATATATATATATATATATATATATTAGAGGCAAAAAACTCTGTTTAATGCATCAGTTAGGGTTGTTCCACAGCGACAAAAGTGAGGAAATTCGATGTTAGGGTTGAAACCCCCTTTGCACCCCTCCAGCCCACCCCCCCAACTGCCCATCCCTCCAGCTGTACCTCTCACAATTCCTATGCCATTCTGGCAAAGTGTGGTTCCCTCTATGGAGGCACCCACAGTGGAGACCAAGGAGGATGCTGGGAACCTCCACAAAGGAGACCCACAGGAGGGTGGCAGGGGACTCTGCAGGGGAAGGAAACAACTCCTGGTGGGGGACTCCATTGTTAGGAAGGTAGAAGTGGGCAAGGAAGGGGAGAGGGAGGTAAGGTGCCTGCCTGGCGCCATGGCTTGGAGGGACAGGGAGTGAATCCTCAGGATTGCCGGAGCAGCTGCACAGGGGAGGGAGCTGGATGTCGTTGTCCACCTAGGGACAAATGACCTGGCTAAGAAAGGGATTAGAGAAGTGCAGGAAGAGTTTGTGGAATTGGAGAGGGGCCTTAGTCAAGTAGCACGCACGGTAACCTTCTCAGAGGTGCTACCCATCTATGGCATAGGAGAGGCTAGGGTGTTCCACCATGGGATTCAATCAGTGGTTGAAAAACTGGTGTGGAGCTCAGGGATTTGGCTTCACTGGGGACTGGGGGTCCACCTGGAGTGATGAAAGCCTATACTGGCATGATGGGCTGCATCTGTCCGGGAGGGGAACCAGGATCCTAGGTGATAGGTTTAAATGCTTCATTGGCAAGCTTTTAAACTAGCCAAGGGGGGAGGCACTGGAAAGGAGCAGAAAATCCTAGCCCCCCCAAACAATCACAGTAGTAAGTGTGGCAAACACCAACATGGAGGTGTCGATAGGGAGAAGGGCAGGGGTAAATGGAGAAAATGACAAAGGCAAGAAGGACAGGGATGGGGCAAAAGGGAGTAAGGCCATCAGGAAATGGAGGGTAATGAGTACCAATGCCTGTAGTCTGGGCAACAAGCTCCCTAAGCTGGTGGCCTTAATGGAAGAGGGATGCCTGGATATCTTAGCAGTCACAGAAACATGGTACACAGAGAACCATGACTGGGATGTTAACATACCAGGGTACATAACCTACAGGAGAGACAGGCAGGGGAGAAGAGGGGGAGGAGTAGCTCTCTATGTAAAGGAAGGGATAAAAAGCAACTGAACAAAAGAGTAAACAGGGAGGAGAGGGGCACTGTGGGGTCACCTTGAGACTGGAAAGGGCACCACAATCCACACAGGGTTGTGTACAGACCCCATGTCAGGGAGAAGGAATGGACAAGGATATGATGGAAGGCAGTCTTAGAATGGCAGAGAAAGGGGAGATACTGTTGATGGGAGACCTGAATATGCCAGATGTTAACTGAGCACATTTGCTGCAGCCACATCCAAGAGCAGGGCCATTCTTGACGCCTACAGGTGGCAGGCATTAGACAGCTAGTTTGGAACCCACTGTGAGGCAGCAATCTTAGACCTCGTACTCCAAATGGGGCAGTGAGAGGATCTCAGATCTAGAAGTAGGTTGCCATCTGGGGACAAGTGACCATCAAACAGTGTGGTTCATGTTAAACTCAGCTACAGAGTCAAGCCATACAAAAGTGAGGGTACTGGACTTTAGGAGGCTGACTTTGGCAAGATGGAGAGTGCCTCAGAAAGCACTAGCAAACAGGCTAGAAGGAGGTGTGGAGCAACAATGGGGAATTATCAAAACTGCCATCACAGACGCAACAAGCCTTTGTGAAGCAAATAAACAAATCAAAACGAAAGAAAAAGCCACTATGGTTCTCAAGAGAGGTGGCTGTGAAAGTCAGGAAAAAAAGATAGCATTCAGGAAGTATAAGGAAACACAGAAGGAGCAGGACAGAGAGCTGTACCAGTTAAGGCAGAAAGAAGCAGGGAGGGAAGTCAGAATAGCAAAGGCCCAAAGTGAGGAAAAGATAGCCAACTCAGTTAAGAAGGAGGATAAAACCTTTATAGGTACATCAGCGGCGTAGAAAGACAAAGGGAGGGATAGTGAGGCTGAATAGAATGAGCAGTGGTTGGGCAGAGGGGACAGTGAAAAGCAGGAATACTGAACGAATATTTCTGCTCAGTATTCACAAAAAGAGGAGGAAGTGCCTAATCCAATTAACAGAAGCACTCTTGATAGGGGGTCGATCCCAGTCCTTTCACAGAAGAAAGGGTTCTGCAAGAACTCCTAAAACTGAAGGTGGACAAAGCAATGGGTCCTGATGGAATTCACCCCAGAATTCTAAAAGAATTAAGGAAGGAACTAGTGAAACCACTGGCTACTCTTTTAATAAATCATGGGAGGATGGTGTGGTACCGAGGACTGGAGGAAGGCGGATGTGATTCCCCTTCACAAAAGTGGGACCAAGACAGAGGCAGGAAACTACGGACCTGTCAGTCTGACCTCTGTGGTAGGGAAAGTGATGGAGTCACTTCTGAAGGAAAGAATAGTTGAGTACCTAGAGGTCAGTGGAGCACAGAATCCAAGGCAGCATGGGTTCACAGCAGGAAGGTCATGTCAGATGAATCTAATAGATTTCTTTGACTGGGTGACCAAAGTAGTAGACCAGGAAGGGGCTGTGGACATGGTCTACCTAGACTTTAGCAAGGCATTTGACACAGTCCCACACAAAAGATTGATAGTCAAATTAACCAGCCTGGGAGTGGGTCCCAGGGTGGTAGCCTGGGTAAAACATTGGCTGGACAACAGGACACAGAAGGTAATTGTAAATGGAGTCCACTCTGAAGAAAGGGCGTTTCTAGTGGGTACCGCAGGGTTCAGTATTGGTCCAGTCCTTTTAATGTCTTCATCAGTGACATTGCAGAGGGACTGGAAGGAAAGTATGCCTTTGCAGATGACACAAAGATCTGCAACAGGGTTGATACACAAGGAGGTGTGGAAAGGATGAAAGGGACTTGGTAAGTTGGAGGAATGGTCAGACATAGGCAGCTAGGATTCAATGCAAAAAGTGCAAAATAATGCACCTGGGAAACAAGAACCCAGGGGAAGAATACACAATGGGTGGGAGGTAGTAACAACAACAAAACAGGAAAGGGACCTGGGGTAATCATAGCAGATGACCTTAAGGTTAGCAAGCAATGTGAGAAGGCAGTAGGGGAGGGCCGGGGTATACTGGGATGTATAGGGAGAGGCACCAGCAGCAGAAAACAGGAAGTTGTTATCCCTCTGTACAGACAGTTGGTGAGACCCCATCTGGAATACTGTGTCCAGTTCTGGAGACCCCATCTCCGCAAAGACATAGACAGGATAGAGGCAGTCCAGAGGAGGGCAACTAAAATGGTGCAGGGTCTGCAAGAGAAGCTGTATGAGGAGAGACTAAAGGAGCTTAATATGTATACCCTTGAGGAAAGAAGGGAGAGGGGGAACATGATAGAAACTTTCAAGTACCTCAAGGGAATCAACAAAGTCCAAGAGGGTAGCATCTTTCAGAAAAAGAGACTTGCAAGAACAAGGGGACACAATTTAAAGATAGAAGGAGGGCGGTTCAGGGGCAATGTGAGGAAGTATTATTTCCCAGAGAGGGTAGTGGATGCATGGAACAGCCTTCCTGAGGAAGTTGTGGGGTCTAAAACTGTGGGAGAATTCAAGAATGCATGGGACAGACATAAGGCAATTCTTGTGGGGGGCAGGAAGATAAAGGCTGTTGTTTAACTAGGATCTGCGGCCTATCCTGTAGGTAGGGAAATGGGCAGACTAGATGGGCCTAGCGGTCCTTTTCTGCCGTCAAAGTCTATGTTTCTATGTTTCTAACTGGAGTCGGGGTGCGCATTGGGGTCATCAGCCCTGTCAACCCATCACATGTGGAAAGAAGCTGAGGAATAGGAGAATGGGGTGACAGTTAGGACCGATGACCCAAATGCGCACCCTGATTCCAGTTGGGGGGTGGGCTGGAGGGGTACAAAGGGGGTTTCAACCCTAACATCGAATTTCCTCGCTTTTGTCACTGTGGAACAACCCTAACCGATGCATCAAACAGAGCTTTTTGCCTTTAATTTCCCTTCTTTTTGAGAATGATAATAAGAAATAGTGAATGTAATGTGGCAGCAGGAGCGCGCGGCCTCCCGCCACATGATGTCTTGTCACATTGTAACATTGTGCCCACAAACACAAATCGTAATGCGCATGGTGATGCAAAGAGAAACAGTAGACAGAAATGCTAAAAACAACGCAAACGCAACCGCAAATGAAAACGCAAAGGGTAACGCACATGGTGGCGTAAACATGAACAGTAAGTGAAATGGGTATGGAACCGCACGCAGAAACAGTAATGTAAGCGCACAGGCTGGTGTTCCATAAAAGCTGCATAGAGAAAGACTGTGAGTAGAAAGAATGTATGCAAAATAATGACTCTACGACATAGAAAAAACATTTAAAAGTCATAGGTATTATCACTTTCCTGGCTAGTTTTATATGTAGCCCCTTTCCGAACAAACACTCCGTACCTCGTGCCGTTTTTGAGATACGTGCCCTCAAAGGCGCGGCGAATGCCGTAATGTTATCCTATGGGAAAAAAACAGAAGTTTAGACTGCCATAACTTTTGAACAGTTTAATATTTTTTCACAAAATCTTTGAAAGGCACATTGGGGACCCTGGCTGCAGGTTCCCTGAAGATTTCAGGCAGGTCGCGCAAACCGTGCAACCTATAGGCGCGACCGTAGAATTCCAGAAAAAGCATAAATGCACGCGCAGAACATGCTTAATAACTCCGCAGCCGTGTATCCGACCAGTACAAAACTTGGCAGATCCCAAGGCGTATGGATCTTGATCATGTATTCCAAATTTCAGGCAAATCTTTCAAATGGTTGCAAAGTTATTAAGGTGCAAAACTTTGGGTTTAACATGTAAATGGCTCCTCAACCCTAACTATGGTAGCACTACCGTGCTACCATAATATATATATATATATATATATATATATTTATATATATATTAGAGGCAAAAAATCCATTTAATGCATCAATTAGGGTTGTTCCACAGCAACCAGAGAAATTGGTGTTAGGGTTGAAAGCCCCCTTGGACCTCCCAGCCCACCCCCACCCCGCATCGGGGGCGCATTGGGGTCGTCGGCCCTCTCACCGCATCACATGTGTAAAAAACCTGAGGTATAGGAGAATGGGATGAGAGTTAGGACTGATGACCCCAATGCACACCCCGATGCCGGTTGGGAGGGTGGGTCCAATGAGGGCTTTCAACCCTAACATCGAATGTCTTCACTTTTGTCACTGTGGAACAACCCTAACTGATGCATTAAATGGAGTTTTTTGCCTCTTATTTCCCTTCTTTTTGAGAATGATAACAAGTCATATAGTGAATGTAATGCGGCGGCCGGAGCAAGGGCCCCATGCTCCTGCCACGTTATGTCTTGTCACATAGTAACATGGTGCCCGCAAACGCAAATGGCAATGCGCATGGTGACACAAAGTGAAACAGAAAGAGAAACAGTACTGTAGACACAAATGGTAAAAATAACACAAACTCAAGCGCAAATGAAAACGCAAAGGGTAACGCACATGGTGGCGTAGACGGGAATGGTAAGTGAAATGGGTACGGAACCGCAAGTGGAAGCAGTAATGGTAACAGTAATGTAAGCACACAGGCTGGTTTTCCCCAAAAGCTGCATAGAGAAAGACAGTGAGTACAAAGAATGTATGCATAGTAATTGGTCTCGGAGCAGAAAATGAGGAGTTGGAATACTAAATTGCTTATATCTCAGGAACCGTATGACGTAGGAAAAAATTTTAAAAGTCATATGATTTATGACTTTCCTGGCTAGTTTTGTAGTTAGCCCCCCATTAGGGGGCTAAGCATTTTTCCAACAAAAAGTCTGTATCTTGCACCGTTCCCGAGATAACGGCCCTGAAAGGCGCCGGCGAACACCGTAATGTTATCCTATGGGAAAAAAAGAGAAGTTTGGAGTGCCATAACTTTGGCTCCCTGTAATATTGTTTCACCAAACTACTGAAAGGCATATCTATGGGATGTTGGCTTTCTTCCCTCCAAATTTCAGCCCAAAAGACCAAACCTTTATTTTGCAGCAGGGCGGCAAAGTATTCCTGTAATTCGGCGGACGCCGTAATGTTATCCTATGGGAAAAAGCATCAACTTTGGAGTGCTGTAACTTTGTTGCCCTGTAATATTTTTTCACCAAAATACTGAAAGGCACATCTGTCATATGTTGGCTGTGTTCTCTCCAAATCTCAGTCCAAAAGACCAAACCGTTCTTTTGCAGTAGGGTGGCAAAGAATTGCTGTCATTTTCCCACAGCCTGGAAAAGTACTGTCGAACTTTGCGAAAGCTTTCACAAATTCATGCAACACTGTCGCAAATGTGAAAGTACTTTGTGAAAGTACTTTTCCCAGAAATCTGAAAAACATATTTCTGGGGTGTTTTACCCCAAAATAAAGACATACCTAGCATCCTCAGGGTCCGACTAGGTGAATCCAAAAAGAATTAGGTTGCTACAGGGTCCCAAATTTAAATGCCAAGCATTTTTCTGATGGCCAACTGAAAACAAAATGACGGATTTGCCACAATAAAAGGGCTATTTGCAAAAGTAAAAGCTGCATTTGCGAAAGTGTTGAACTTTTTGTTAACTTTTCCCATTGACTTATAATGGGAACTTGTTTTTTGAAGAACTTTTGAACCATTTAATATTTTTTCATGAAATCTTCAAAAGGCACATCAGGAACCCTGGCCGCACATTCCCTGAAGATTTCAGACCGGTCGCACAAACCGTGCAACCTGTAGAGATGACCAAAGAATTGCAAAAAAGTGTAAATGCATCGCCAGATCATGCTTAATAATTCCGCAGCTGTATATCCGAAGAAGTACGAAAGTTGGCAGATCCCAAGATGTATGGTTCTTGATCGAGTATGCCACATTTCAGGCAAATCCGCTGAATGGTTGCAAAGTTATTAAGGTGCAAAATTTTAGGTTTAACATGTAAATGGCTCTCAACCTAACTATGGTAACACTACCATGCTACCATAATATATATATATATATATATATATATATATATATATATATATATAATCCTGGCAAAAAATCCATTTAATGCATCAGTTAGGGTTGTTCCACAGCGACAAAAGTGAGGAAATTCGGTGTTAGGGTTGAAATCCCTAACTGCACATCCCCACCCCCACCACCACCACCACCACACACACACACATACATGCAAGTAGGGGAAGGACCAAGGCAACACAACCAATAACACACATCCAGCAGCAGGTGTATACCTGTGTTACTGTAGGAAGTGGAGAAATCCAACTTCAGATATCATACATTATTTACAAAGTTTTTCTTCAAGGTAATTTCACATAAAGGTGAACCAAGCAGGCAGTAGGGAAAATGGTGTACCCTGTTCGGTTTCAACATATGGGTGCCGGAAGGCATCACGGGCACTGCAATGTTAGTCTATGGCATATTGTTCAATTTTGGAACAATGTAACTTTGCAATCCTTAAGTATTTTAGCACAATAGCAGGAAAAAGCAGATCTGTGGGACTAGGTCTTGCCACTCTGCAAATTTCAGTCCAAAGGACCCAACCATTTGCTTGCAGGATGTTGGCAAAGACGTGCAGTCATCAGGGAGCATGCTTTCACAAAATACTTCTGCAAACACGAAAGTGTCATAGCACCAGACTTTCGCATTTACAAAAGTGATTTTCAAAAGTATTTCAGGGAATGTGCAAAATCCTGTTAGGATCTTGCGAACCTCAAAATACTATATGTGTAGTCTGTATTATGCATTGGTAGCAGCGTGTGGCCCAAGATGTCCAGTTGTCTGTAGTGATATGTGTTTAGCAGTGTGTAGAATGTCTGGGATGAGAGTTAGCAGTGACGACCATATGCCACAGCCCAATGGGAGCATGGGTGTATGGTTTTGTGGTTTACATAGTTGTATATTATTCCTGTTACCTGCTGCTGGTTGTGTGTGATTGGTTGTGTTACCTTGGTCCTTTCCTGACTTGCATGTATGTGTGTGTGTGTGTTGGTGATGGGGAGGGAATGCGCAGTTAGGGTTTTCAACCATAATACCGAATTTCCTCTCTTATGTCGCTCTGGAACAACCCTAACTGATGCATTAAACGGAGTTTTTTGCCATGAATTTCCCTTCTTTTTGAGAATGTGCACTATAAATAGTGAGTGGAATGTGGTGGTGGGAGCACGGGGCCCACCACGTGATTTTTTGTTCACTGTGCAAAAACTGCATGACCGACTGAAATGAAAATTTGTAATGGTCGAAAATGCACTCAAATGGTGGACTGCAAAGTGGGCCAACTTCAAATGGCCATAACTCTGGAATGGAACAACATTTTTTTTTTAGCAACCAAAAACTGCTATGTTCCTTGAGCAAACGTTGTTCTACCTGCCAACTTTCAGACCAATCAACTACATAATGGCTATGCTATGTGTCACGGAAGACAGTGCAGAAAAATAGCTAACACATAATATTTTGCACTACACTACGCAAACGTAAAACACAAACAGTAATGGTAATGCAAATGATGATGGAAACGGTGAGGTAAAATAAAATAGCAATGCTAACTGTAATGGAAACACAAACGCAAATGGGAATGCACATGGCGACACAAACGTACACGATAACGCAAATGGTAAGAGAAACGCAAACAGTAATGAAGACAGAAATGGTAACGCAAACGGTAAAGCAAACATTTAGGGCAACAGAAATTCAAACATTAACAAAAACAGTAATGGAAATGCTAACGGAAACACAAACGCAAACAGTAACAAAAATGCAAACGGTAATAGAAACGCAAACAGAAATGCAAACAGTAACGGTAACGGCAACGGCAACGCAGAAGGAAACAGTAACTAAATTGGCAATGGAAATGCTACTGAAAATGCAAATGCTAAGGCCAACAGAAATACAGAGGATGATGAAGACGCAAACAGTAACGGTAATGCAATTGAAAATGCAAACACTGATGGTAACATCAATGATGACGCCAAAGGAAACACAAATGCAAACGGAAACGCAAATGGAAGAGCATACGCAAACGCAAATGGTAATGCACATGGTGACGCAAAAGGAAACGCAAACAAAAACAGTAATGGAAATGCAAATGTTAACAGTAACGCAAACGCAAAGGGTAACGCACACGGTGACATAAACAGGAACGATAATGCTAACGGTTACGGAAACGCAAGTGGAAATGCTAACTGTGACAGTAACGGAAATGCAGACCATTTTTTCCCCAAAAGCTGCATTCAGAAGCACAGTGAATACAAACAATGTATGCATAGTAATGGGCCCCGGAGCAGAAAATGAACTCTTGCAATACTAAATTGCTTATATCTCAGAATCCGAACGACATAGGAAAAAAATTAAAATCTCATATTATTTATGACTTTCCTGGCTAGTTTTGTACTTAGCCCCCTGGCAGGGGCTAAGCATTTTTCTGATGAAAAGTCTGTATCTTGAAGCGCTTTCGAGATATGGGCCCTGAAAGGCGAAACGGATGCCGTAATGTTAGCCTAGGGGAAAAATTGTCAACTTCAGCATGCCATAACTTTGCAGCCCTCTACTATTTTGTCACCAAACCACTAAAAGGCACATCTGTGGGATCTTGGCTTTCTTCTCTCCACATTTCAGCCCAAAAGACCAAACCGTTCCTTTGCAGCAGGGAGCAAAGATTTCCTCTTCTCTTGGGCATAGTGTTGCAAAGTAGTATCGTGATTTGCGGCACTTTCACAAAAAAAATCACGAAAGTGTCAAATGTGGGACATTACTTTGTGACACTGCTGTTTACAAAAATTTGAAAAACATATTTCTGGGTTGTTTAATCCCCCCAAAAAAAGACATGGCTAGCATCCTCAGGACTCGACTAAGTGAAGGCAGCAAGAATTGAGTCTCTAGAGGGTCCCAAATTTAAATGACAAGCATTTCTGTGACCACCAACTGAAAACAAGATGGTGGATTTATGATACTACAGGGCTCATTTGCGACACTAAAAACTGCATTTGCGACACTGTCGAACTTTTTGTTAACTTTTCCCATTGACTATAATGGGAAACTTGTTTTTTTAATAACTTTTCAACCGTTATATATTTTTTCACAAAATCTTCTAAAGGCACATCGGGGACCCTGGCTGCATGTTCCCTGAAGGTTTCAGACCAGTCATGCAGACTGTGTGACCTGTAGATGAGAGCAAAGAATGCACAAAAATGCATAATTATCACATTCTCTGGTGCTGTGTAGCTCTCAAACTGTATATCCGACTGTTACAACACTTGGCAGATCCAGAGACCTATGGTACTGCTCCATGCATGCCAAATTTCAGGGAAATCCATCATATGGTGGTAAAGTTATTAAGCTGCCAAATTTCAGAGTTTAACCTTAAATGGGGTACTAAACCCTAACTATAGTGGCACTACTGCTTCACTATAATACATATATATATATATATATATATAGAGAGAGAGAGAGAGAGAGAGAGAGAGAGAGAGAGTTTTAATTTAGTCGTTGGTAACTGGGTAAGGCCCACTAGGCACAAGTGCCTGTTTTCAGGTGCGATCTGGGAGCACTAGGCAGTTAAGTGACTTGTCCAGAGTCACACAGTATGCAAGTGGAGGTTGTGAGAATCAAACACAGGTCTGATCTGCTGGATGTACTAAGCTCTTTCACAGCTTGTTACTCTAACTCTAACCTCTAGGCTATACTGCCAGCAATATATAAATATATATATATATATCTATATATATATATATATATAGATATATCTATATATATATATAGATATATATATATAGAGATACATGATGTGTGAGAGTGTGATATGGGAAAATATATGCATGCGTGCAGAGTGAGCTTGGTAATATCACGAGTGGCAGAGCATAGGGGAACCACGAGTGCTATTACCAAGCTTACTCTGCACGAGTGCATATATTTTTCCAGCTCACACTCTCACACATCACGTACGCAATTTATATAACAGGGTATTCTTTGTTTTGTATTTAACATTTTGGTGTGGGTTTGGTGGTAAGTTTTTGTTGTAGCGGAGGTCATTTGAGGTGTTAATCAGCTGTTTCACAGCACTTCTTTTGTGAATGGGGTCTTTTTGCTGAATGTTGTAGTGTGAAGGTTTCTATTGGTTGAAGTCATGAATGGGCTCTGATTCTTTACATGTATTGGTTGTGTTTTGAGATCCTTGTTTGGTATTGGCCGTTTATTGTTTGTGATGATTGGTTGTTAGAGGTTTGGTTGGGTTAGATTAGTCAGTTGTGTTTTGAGGGCAGGTTTATGTTCATTTTCAAGTTGTGAGTTGTGTGTGTGATTTGGCGTAGAATTTCTCTTTATTGACTGTTTTGGCTGTTTTATGACAGCTTATTATGCGCTTTGTGTTCCACTTTTTGCAACTTTTATCTTGGTTTATTTCACCAGGATGTTTTTGGGTGGGAGATTCGGTTTATTTCACCAAGTGGTGTTCCAGTGTGTTTCACCGGTGTATGGGATTTATTTTTACATTGGCACATTTTGCACAGGTAAGTGTTTCTCTGTATGTGTACTCCTTTCTTTATTACAGGTGTAGGTTGTTTTAATCTGAGCCAGAGTCTGATACTATTATTCGCCATCTCTTCCGCGGATGCTTTTTTTCTGCTGGATCTGGAAGATAGAAACAGATTTGTTAGTGTCATACTGTTAAGTGTTGTGATATTTGTTTGGGGGTTTCATTAAATCATACCTTGTATTATGTCGAAGTTATTGGTTTGGGCAGTTATGTTTGGATTCTGAAAACAATGAGGGTTGTTGTGTAGCCATGTACTTGAAATCTCAGGGTTGTCAGGCACCTGTATACTTTGTTTTGAAGTGGATAGTTTAGGTTTCCAGTCAGGTATGGTTTGCTTTGAAGTAGATGGAATCGGTGCAGGTTCCAGTGTATTTTGCCTTGAAGTCGATGGTTTAGGTTCATATTTTGCTGTTTCTGTTATAGATGGTTAATGCTTTAGAGATGTCGATAGTGCTTTTGATGTGTTGGGTTTTGGTTCTGTAACTCTAAGTAAGTTGGATATTATTTTTTTGTGCTTCTGCTCATTTGATTTTGAGTATTCATTTAAGGATTGCAGTTTCTTATGGCCTGAGACCTGTATGATGTCGTTTCCAGGGATGTCACTATCAATCAATTTTTGGACTAAATGTTTGCAGATTTAATGATTATTAAGTCTCCACGCTGTTTTAGTATCCACTTTTTGGATCATGGTTTTTACTATCTGGCTTATTTTTATTGATTCCAAATAGTTGATTCTTGAACCAACATGTTGACTGTTGGACTGTGGGTTTGTAGTTTATGGCCAGAAAAAACGGGGAATCAGGATTGTTTGATTTCTCTAGTCTTCTGCATTTGTAAATCATGTAGTTTTTCATGGGGCACTTTTTCAGATCATCTGCTTCATAGGCTCTAGGTTTTAGAAACCTGATGTCCCTTGGATTAGAATCTAATCTTGTTTTAGTTTGTGTCTCTTTCCAGTATTCAAGTTAGTGATTATTCTCTTCGTCTCTTTTTAACAGTACATCACCCCATTTCACATTGCAGGTTTCTGTGTTCCCTCTGATCCCAGAATAAAGGGTCACAGTTACCCACATGGTGTTAATTAGTGCCTGCGCAGAGTTGGATGCTAGTTGATTGTTTTCGTAAAGTTGGTCTATTACTCCATCCGTCAATTCGTCTGCCGCCTGGTGTCTGTTTCCTTTTCCACTTTGTTTCAGTTTTTTTTTTTTTGAATTGAAGCACTTGTCTTGTTTTTAGAAATGTTATGGATGTACTTAGTGTTTCTGAATAAGAGCAGTCCTTTAAGTATCTTTCAAAGGTCTGAAATCTTGATTTGAGGCTTACTGGTTCATATTCCGTTCCGTCTGTTCTTTGGCAATGCATGAAGTAGTGGCACAGAATTCTGTCAAGTTCAACAGGCGGTATGTGTTGTATGGGGTTTTTATTTGTCATGTTCTCTTGTATATACCTGTGCAAAAGGTTGATGTCTGCAATAGTTTTTTGTTTAGAGTTTTCATTCTTGCCACTCTTTATGAAGTTGTCTATTTTTTTGTCTATTGTGTGTTTTGATGTTTTCATCGTTTCAGTTATTTCATTTTTAAGATTTGTTTTAAATGGCTTCTCCATTGTAGGTTTCAGTAGTGGTTCGTCGTCAAGTTCAAATTGACTGCAACTTTGAAGTACTTCGTCATCAATATAAATTTTGTTATTTGGACATTTCCTTTTTAATTTATTATATGTGTGATGTCAAAATAGTAAAGGTGTATTTTTGTTGTTTGGTAAATACATGTATTGTTGTTTTTCAGCTCTCTTTCTTCTTGTCAGGTTTTGTTTAGTTGCCGTTCTCTTTCTCCTTGCGAGGGTGTGCTGCACAGCTTGAGATTTTGAAGCTTTCCTGTGACTTTTTCATGCTAATTTCAGGTATGTCATATTATGTTTAATTGGGGGAATGTAGTTCCAGCTAGCAAGTTTTTTTAGGAGCTGTGGTGACATGTAGAAGATGGTGATATTTTTTAGTGATGTATACAGTGTGTGAGTAAATGGGAGTGTTACTCACAGTGCCTACGTCACTTTCTCTTTATTTAATAGGGGCGAGTGATATTTGTTTTTATTTTATATGTTATCACCTCACCCCTATTATATAAATATATATATATATATATATATATTCCTCATGCCTTATCAGTCTGGCTGCAGGAGACAGCAAAACTCATATCCTGGCCCTGGACTCACTGGGGAACTTAAAACGGTTTAAGTGCCTTAAAACAGTTTAAATCCCCCTAGCACTGTTTGCAGAAAGACTACAAGCCCCTTAAAATGTTTTAACAAAAGTGTTTTTAAACCCAGCTAGATACGTAGTCTTAAAACCATTTTTAAAAATGTTTTAGAGCTAGCATGGTTTTACTTACAGGTCTGTCCAGGAGTAAAAGTGTTTTAAGCTGTAATGGTTTAACTAAAACAGTTCTAGCTGCAGTGTGTCCAGGCAAGCACAGTTCTGAGTGTTGGACTTCACACAAAATAGTTACAAGGAGAACAGGTTTAACACTAGCAGTGTGGCCACACTAACCCATTTTCAAAAATGGTTACTGAGTAGTGTGGCTGCACTGAAATGGTTTAGCTAAACTGGTTTTAAAAATGGTTTTCAAAAACAGTTCTATAGTGTGACCAGGACCTTACAGAGATAAGTAGTAGGTTTGTTGTTCCCGCTGCCTCAGATACCAATGGTGTGTGTGCGTGTGTGTGTGTAACTAAGCACATCTTCTCAAAGAAGAGGAATGAAAGTATCCTAAGGCTAAGTGACTCTGTAAGGTGACAACACGAATCAAAAATAGTCTTCATATTTTGACTTAGGCAAGACTGAATGAAATCGCCAGCTGTAGTTATTAAAGGTGTTTTAGAAAAAGGCTGCATGTACTAATGAGGCAAAGCAGAGCAAGAATCTGTTACTAGCTTTCATTTTTGGTCCAAAGTAATACATGTCCTATAAATGGGTGGATATAAGCAACTTATGTTCACTCATTCATTTATTGAAGGGGCATGTAGTTTTGTCTTTTTAGTAAACAAAAAAAGGAATTTGGATTTGGTTAGAATTATTATACCGAGTGTCTTTCAACACATTGAGGTATTATTTATTTATTTGCTTTTGGTAACCGGGTAAGTGCACTAGGCATAGCAATGCCTATTTTCAGGCATGACCCGGGAGAGTACAAATAACAAACAGTTTGAAGCAGTACAACAATTGTTAATTGACATTGCAGATGGACTGGTCTGTTTGCAGATGACACCAAGATCTACAATAGAGTAGATGATCCAGATGGGGTGGGCAGAATGAGAAGAGATCTGGATAAACTAGCAAAATGGTCGGAAGAGTGGCAACTGGGGTTTAATGCAAAGAAGTGCAAAATCATGCACATAGGGAAGAGAAATCCTGAAGCCACCTATAGGCTGGGAGGGGAGTTGCTGGCAGTCACAAGGGAAGTAAGAGACTTGGGCATCATCACCACCGATGACCTGAAATCATCCAAGCAGACCACTAAAGCAGTAGGTAAGGCTAGGGGGATGTTAGGGTGTATTAGTAGGGGTATCACAAAATCGGGAGAGGGAGGTAATAATCCCTCTTTACAAGACACTGGTTAGGCCCCATCTGGAGTAATGCGTGCAGTACTGGAGGCCACACCTTTACAAGGAAATTAACCAAATTGAGGCAGTCCAGAGAAGGGCAACCAAAATAGTGCAGGGACTGCATCAGAAAACATATGAGGACAGATTAACGGAGCTCAATATGTATACCCTAGAGCAAATGAGGGAGAGAGGTGACATGATCGAAACATTCAAACACCTTAAGAGCATTAACAAGGTGAAAGAGTCTAACATGTTTCAACATAAGAAAAATAGCAGGACAAGAGGACACAGCATGAAATTAGAGGGAGGCTGATTAAGGGGTAATGCGAGGAAGTTCTTTTTCACAGAAAGGGTGGTGGATGCATGGAATGGCCTACCTCAGGAAGTGGTGGATATGAATACAGTGCAGGGCTTAAAACAGGCATGGGACAGGCATAAGGGAGCAGTACAGATAAGTATGAATAGATAGGCTATTGACAGAGCAAAGGCCAATGGCACATTTATAAGGTAGAAAAAGAAATGGGCAGACTGGATGGGCCTTGCGGTCCTTATCTGCCGTCAACTTCTATGTTTCTATGTTTCTATGTTAATCAGAGGGTACAGGTACAAATACAATTACCAGTGAGATAGAAATTCAGTTGGGACAAAAACAGGAGAGATGCAAGTGCGAGTTCAACAATATTCAGGATACAAAATATGAGAGATATCATTACAAACATTTTACAAAATACAGTAAAAGTACATTTAAACATTGCCTTAAGTAGGAACACAACAGAGGCATATTGTGAGCAACCACAGGACCAAAGGTCCTAAGACGTACAAGAATGTTAGTTTAGAGAAAAGATCCATGATTGAGACCAGGGTATATGAGCTATACTGTCGACCAGAAAGGCATGGATATAGAGTAGGGAGAAGTAGGAAATTAAGAGAGAGAAAGAGACGTGGAGGTGGGAGAGGGTGTGAGCTTAGGAAAAGCAAGGGCAAGGCTAGAAAGAAAGAAGGCAGGAAGCCAGGTTGAGAGGAAAGATGGAGAAGAGAAGGGCAGCAATAGGTAGAGACATGGCAGCCAGGAGTTAGAGGTTGGAGGGTCTAAGGTGGGTAAAAGCATGTGCAGAGGGTTGAGACAAGTAGATGACTATGGTGCAGCCTCTTAAAACAGGCATGGATCAGAGCAAAATGAATGTCTTGGTGAAGGGAGTTCCAATATTTAAGTGCTGCACATGAGAAAGCCCTCACACCCATGGTGGTTTTACAACTTTGAATGTGAAGGGAAGCTAGGTCAGTGAATCTAAGCCAATAGGAGATGGTTTGAGTGCCCAGCAGACAGGCAAGTGATTGAGGGAGACCTGATCTGGCAATACCACCAATGAGAGATCCAAGGGACTTGAGTCAATAGGGGGACAGCCATTTTAGATCAGCATAAAGTTGGCAGTAATGCTTGTAACGAGGGGATGCAGAGGCATAGTGGCAGATATTATTATAGGTGGTATCCCACTTGTGAAGAGTAGTTTTTGATGCTCCTAGGTAGGTGACTGTGCCACAGGCCAGTGCTGGGAGCAGAGTGCCTTGAGCAATAGCAAGTCTAGCTGATGAGTTGAGGGCATAACTGGTCCGGTATACACTTCCAAGCTTGGCATTAAAGGACTTACAGGTAGCAGTAACATGTTGATCAAAGTCCTGAGATTCATCAAGCAAAATGCCGAGGTACTTGAAAGAGTTACTGTTGGCCAATGGTGAGCCATCAGTGCATAAGATATTGAGAGGGTTCTGGTATGTTTTGAGTCTGGCATGGGAGACAGAAATCATGGATTGTTTTTTGCCCACATTAAGAATGAAGTTGTTTTCAATCATCAAGGATTGAATGTGGAGGTAGTCTGAGGACACAGAGTGATTTATGTGAGCGATGTTCCTAGCACTGGAATAAAGAACTAGATCATCTGCATACAGCAGTGATGAACAATCTGAAGGGAGCAAGGGGAGGTTATTAATGAAGATGGAAAAAAGTAGGGGGCACAGGATGGATCCTTGTGGAACACCAATATATATGGTGGAGAGATCAGACAGGACATAATTGTAATACATGCCCTGCTTCTTGTTTGACAAGTAGCTATTAAACCAGGCTACAGCATCTGTAGAGAAGCCAAGAGAACAGAGTTTGGTGAGGAGAAGGGAGTGGTTTACAAGGTCAAATGCTTTGGTTAGGTCGATGAAGATTGCACCAGTCAGGAGACCTTTATCCATTGAAGAATAGATATCATTTGTGGATTTCAGGAGAGCCGTAGTAGTGCTGTGGCCTTTGTAGAAGCCATGCTGGGAGACAGAGAGGAGATTGTGGTCCTGTAGAAAAGAGATGGTTTGCTTGGCAACTAGTTTTTCGAGTATTTTGCTAAGAACAGAAAGAATGGCTATAGGCCAGTAGTTGGCAACTTCCTTGGGGTCCCCTTTTTATGGCTGCAGTAGGCAGAGCCTGCAGACCTTTTGCATATATAAAAGGAGTGATGTCATGTTTTCTGACTGTGGAACTGACTGAAGGTGTAAATAGTCTTCTCCACCTTACCCTCCTCCAAGAAATGCTTTCCACCCTCAAATAAATATGCTTTCATGTTAGTCAATGGTTGCAGGGTACTATTTTCTTTCTTAAATGGGCAGTACAAGAACTGGAACCTGAGTAGAGGGAGGCAGCATTAGTTTTTTTGGGAAGTAAAATCCACCCCACCTCCACCCGAGAAGCTCCTAAAGATCTACCCCCACCTTTTTTTGATTCATGTGGGAGGGGCATGATGTGGCTTTATCATGCTGAAACAAGACACACTAGTTTGGGACCTGGACAAAGCAACAGAACAAGTCTGTGAAGTCCCTGCATTTTATTAAGGACTAGGAGAACAGAAGCTGTTTAATGCCTTCAAACTGACTTAAAAACCCTTGGAACAAATGATTATCAGAGCCACCTGGGACCTCAGAAGGAAAGATTAATTAGAGTGCCAAAACTACTACTCCCAAGGAAACCAATAGACACGGTGTTCTGACTCCAGTTGAAAGAGCCACAGGTTTTTCTTAAACATTTATATACTAAAAATATAAAAGTTTAGCTTTTGGGATTAACAGTATTTGCATACCATATTCAATATATACAGTTTAGCAGATACCTGACAGCTAGTTAACTGGGGTTTCTAATTCACTATTTTTGTTTTCTGTGTGTGTCAGGTCTAGTTCACAGCAGTGTTTCAATTTTAAAACTTTTAATTTTATCAAACTACACACAACCATAAAAGCATAGAAACTGTCCAGATCTTCAGTGCTATAATTAATAATGACTCTAGCTGTTTTCTTACAGAAACCCCACTCAGTCAGATTTCAAGTATTTGCTAAACTGTAATAGTATATGGTTAGGGCTTATTATGTATGGAAAACAAAGGTTTTCCAAAACTTGTTGTAGGGCAGTTCAAAGGTCAACAAAAGTTGTTGTACTATCGTTCTGACATCACATCGATAGTACAACTTTTTGCCCTTAACCTGCAATCTGATTGACTGCAACAGTGCTGTTTTCAAAAAATTCACTCTAAAATGGCACCTGTAGCTAGCGAGCGATGCGGTCAGCGAGCCGAATACTTCACAGACACAGTTTGGACACGGACTACTAAAGTCAGTTCCGTGTATCCAAACTGTTACTTTGCAGTTATTTTTTTTTTTTAAATTACTGGCACAGTTGTCAGATCAGAGCGAAACTGCAGCATGAAGGACCACTATCTTTGAGGACAGGACTCAGAACAGGACTGCAATGATAAGTATCGGAAATATTGTGGACTGAAGTGGAGAGAACAGGAATCTAGCCAGTGTGCAAGAGTTAAGGTACAAACACATTGCGGGGAAACCATATACTATATAAAAATAGTAGATGGTCGCCCATCTACAACTTCGGCTGTGTTTCCTATCTCTGGAGTTGATGACATCATGGAGACCTCTCGAGCTCCGCTCTCAAGGTCTCTCTGATGTCATCAACACCCTCGATGGAAACACAGCCTTGTTGTGGATGGGCATCCATCCACTATTCTATATAATGTAGGTATCAGCATTATATTAGCAGGCACTGCTGATTTTGCTCTGTGACAAGATTTTCATATTTTTATTTTATTTTATTTTTATAAATGAAGTGTATGGTATGAAGTTGCAGCCTAGAAACTGCGAAATACTTTAGAAGTCAGTTTTTCTCCTGTGTGTGGTACAGCATGAAAGCAATAGGATGACAGTGACTGTTTCAGCTACATATTTGATTCCATATTGCAATGGTTCACTGCACTACGCATTTAGTGTATTTTTTCAAATAATAAAACAAATATTCTCCAAACTAAATAACTCACACATACATGGTTTTATACTTTATTAAAAAGATACTTCAACATTTGTAACAAAAAAAAACAAAGAACATGCAGCCAGAAGGTCACAAATCCTGTGACAATTTCATTATATGGATGTTTTCCATGTAAAACAGAAATGTTGTTAATGTCATGTCTGTAGCATTGTTTGTAGCCAGTAAACTATTATTTACATAGGTACTGTAAATGACAGGTTTTAATTCAGAAATCCAGTCTTGATAAATTTGTTTTTTAGCAGTTCTATAAGATGTAAGAATGCATAACACAGCAATGAAAGGGTTTCTGTAATTGATTGTTTGCATGAGAAGTGGGCGTGACAGTGGCATGCAAAAGTGAGGTCTAAATTGTTTCTTGGCCATTCTGGGATCTAAAGTTTAACACTGTTGTGTGAAGTGAATACAGTCTTGTGTTTTTGCATTTGAATAGATTTAGTGCTTTGAAGTTAAAAGATATAAATATGTATACATAGTGTCATTGGCACCTGAAAAGGAAGAAGATACTACTAAAATAAATGCGGTTCTGATGATTTATTTATTTGTGAGATTTTAAATGCAGTTTTGCCTAGGTCACAGACACATAAGCTATGAATAAAGATGGATGTATAAGTCAAAGCTTGTAGTAGTGAAATAAAGCAAGAAAAATAATATATTGTGTTTTTTTTTTTAATTGTTTAAGCAGGAGTGGCACACTAAGCTGAAAGCTTGTTTACAGGGGCAACCTGGGAGCACAGGGAAGTTAAATGACTTGCTCAGGGTCACCCAGTATGCAAGTTGTTGGCCCAAAGTTTTTTTTATTGCCATTAATTGATTTGGGGTTTGTTTTATTATACTGCAAGGGAGGGGTCGCTATAGGTGAAAGTGTTACTTAATTCAGTTGCTAGATTTGTAGTAAAATATCCACAAAGGGTCCACCATTGTAATCTTCTAGAGCAAGTGGGTTGGCTTCCTCTGGTCAGAAGATATAAACTTCAACTGGGTATATTAGCAAACAAGGTGATACTTAACAGAGTTCCAGACTGCTTTTTCTTAATCTTTAAAAAACAGAATTCTAGTGTTAATACACAGTCAGATAATTTTTCTTCTTGCTTTCCAAGAATGCGTACTTCCCTAGGACAAAAGGCTTTATCTTACATGTTACCTACTTTTTATGTTGATTGCATGCATGCGCAAGAAGCATATTGTGACAGCTTGCTGCAGAAGCAGGTTGTGGAGGCGCGGCACTGTTGTGGCCAATGCCCCCACAGCCTTTGGAGGCTTGGCCCGCTTTTGCCAATGGGGTGGCACACTGCTGCTGACACTAGTTCAGCCAGCATGCCACAACCTTGTAAGGTTTCAGCCGCTGCAATCAGGGGCCACCTTGTCATTGCAGCGTAAGCCATGCCATGAGGGAGCGACCCGTCATTGCTGGGCGGAACCTTGGTACTGTGATATTGTTTGTGAATGTGGCGGCTTTCCACCATGTTCACAAACAATATTAATTAACTCTTACTGCCGATGGGGTGCCCAATCCCCCTCAGCAGCATATGCCCCCCGGAACAGTTTTTGTTTGCCAACGGGGCCCCAATCACCGTCGGCTTCAGTCCCATCTGAGTTTAAGTTGTCGATGGGGGAGCCCACTCCCCATCAGCTTATGTCCCCTCCCAATTTTATTTGCCAACTGGGGAGCCCACTTCCCATCAGCATAATGTCCCTCTAACAAAAAAACACTACATTTGTGCCAAGGGGGTGCCCAATCCCCCTCGGCTCTTGTGCCCCCCTTTTGTGCCGACGGGTGTGCCCAATCCCCCATCAGCTACAGCTGCCCCCCCAAAAAAAAGCACTCCATTGGCATGCTGGGATCCTACGCCAGCATGCCACTGGAAAAAAAAAAGTCCCACGATTTTTTTTTTGTTTTTTAACCTGTACAAAAAAGAAAATGGTCCCTCGCAGTCTCCCTGCCCCCTACTGCAACCCGCGCCCACCCTCTGTGCACCTTGTCTCCCTACCCCATACTTACCTCTGGAGTCTGGCTTGATGATCTTCGGTGCACTGGGAACATATCTGCACTGTTCAAAGCCGACTGCGAACTGAGGAAATGCCGGTAAGCTGTGTAATGGCATAAATAGTTTTTTAATTTTTTAACTTTGATGCATATCTCTGGCATTTTTTGGATTTTTGGCACCAAATTTCAACATGGGGTTTTTGAGACCCCTCCTCATGAATTCAGTCACTGTCATGGCATTATTCGGTCCCAAAAGGTGGCTTTGCAGTCACTGTGCAGAATCACCTTTTGGGACCGATTAACAAAATAACAGTGCCAGTGTTCATGAGGTGGGCTCTCAAAAAGTCTATGTTGAAACTTTGCTGGAAAAAATCCAAGAAATGACTGTTTTACAAGCGTGCATTGCGCAGTTGCTATGCATGCTTGTAACTTCACAAATTTTTAATATTTTCACTCCAGATTTTCAACATTGCTATTTTCCTGCACCTCCTTATGAACAGTACAGCTGTCATTTTCCACACACTGTCTGAAATGTGTTTTCGCACTTTCGGTGCTGAATAGCGAGGTCGCTGTGGGAAATCAGTGTTTGGGACACAGTACAAAAATCTCAGTGACACTATTCTTTAGCAGAGGTCCTAAAATGCTTATGTTGAAAATTTGGTGATGAAAGTCCTTAAAATGACTCTGTTAGGAGAGTGCATTGAGCAGTTTCCACATACACTTATAACTTCGCACATTTGTAATATTTTCACTCCAGATTTTCAACATTGACATTGTTCTGCACCTCGTTATGACAGTGAAGCCTGTCATTTTTCACATCCTAGCCAAAATGTGTTTTCACACTTTCAGCACAGAATAGCGTGGGCACTGTCGGAAATCAGTGTTCGGGATGCATTACAAAAATCACAGTGATATTGTTCATTAGCAGAGGTCCTAAAATGCCTGTGTTGAACATTTTGTGATGAAGCTCCATAAAATGACTGTGTTACGGGCATGTGTTGTGCAGTTTCTATGCACCCTTGTAACTTTGCAAATTAATAATATTTTCACGCCAGATTTTCAACACTGGCATTTTTTCACACCTTCATATGAGCAGTACAGCTGTCATTTTTCACATCCTGGCTGAAATGTGTTTTCATGTTTCTGGCACAGAATACTGCAGTCGCTTTGGGAAATCAGTGTTTGGGACAGATTAGGATCGAGCGAGTGAGAGAGGAGTGACCAAGCTCAACTGAACTCTGTCGGGACTGCTGCAGATTTCTTTCTGTGCAGAAAAAGGTGCCAATGCAGGCAGGAGCCCAGTACAAAAGGGCAGCCTGCAGTGTCGGAAGAAACAGAACAAGTGGGTGAGGGAAGGGGACTGAGCGAGCTCAACGGAGCAAAGCAATCAACATTCGGCATTGACAAATGCTTGTTTTAATACAATACAGTCTGTCTTTGATTGTGTGAACCTTTCCCATTGCTCCTTTAGGCATAGGTTGAAAGAGTATCTTTTTACTAAGTGCAAGTGTAAATGTTTTGAATGATGGTGTTAAGACACATTTATGTGTATTGGTATGTGTATATTTCCTTTTGTTATTTATATTTTTTTTTAAGGTGTATGTATTTATATATTGTACTTAATTATTATTTGTACAATGATCGCCCATGAAAATGGGTCATTTTTGGCCCATGGTCCTATCTGTATAACTAAATGAAACAAACAAACAAGTGGGGGCTGTGGGATTCAAACCCAGATCTCCAGATTTACAGTAAAGAGCCTTAAACCACTGTGCTATACTGCCTCCCTAGCTATAGCAGTTATCTGTTTTATGGTTCATGATGTTGGTGTAGTAAGCATACCAACATACTAACATACAAAAATGCCAGCAGAACAGGCCTAGTGGGCTTTCGTGTCTGCTCGTTTGGTCAGTCCACACCCTGGGAGCTGATCTTGCTGCCTTCCTGGGCTTCTCCCTTCCCAGTCCAGGGTATTCCTGCTTCATTGGACTTTGCTTCCACAACCCTTCCCCTATACCTGTCCCAGCCCCTCCTGAACCCCTCCACAGTCTCTGTCTCCACCAGCCCCCCCGGGCAGCACATTCCATGGCTCTACCACCCTCTCAGTGAAGTAGCACATCCTCCTTTCTCCCCGGAGTCTAAACCCTCCAGCTTCCACCCATGCCCTCTAGTTGCCCCCCTCCTTCCTTAGGAGCACCGTGACTGCACCTGTCCTATTTACCTTCTTCTTGTACTTGAAGACCTCTTTCATGTCCCCCCATCCCTTCTCTCTTCCAATGTGTACACGCTCTTTGAATCTCTCCCCATAGGTCCTTTTCCCCAAGCCCCAGATCATTTTGGTTGCTTTCCTCTGGACCCTTTCCAGGAGTTCAATGTCCCTCTTTAAGTGTGGCCTCCAAACCATTACACAGTACTCGAGGTGCAGCCTCACCAAGCAGTTATACAAAGGGACATAGAAACACAGAATCTGATGGCAGATAAGGACCACTTGGCCCACCTAGTCTGCCCATTTCCCTACCTAACGGATAAGCTGTAGATCTTAGTTAACCAACAGCCTACTTCCTCCTACCCTCCACTAGAATTTCCTTATGTCTGTCCCATGTATTTTTGAATCCCACTACTGTTTTTGACTCTTCAACCTCCTCAGGAAGGCTGTTCCATGCATCTATAACCCTCTTTGTGAAGAAATACTTCCTCACATTACCTTTGAGCCATCTCCTCTCTATCTTCAAATTGTGCCCCTTTGTTTTTGCACATCTCTTTTTCTGAAAGATGCTACCCTCTTGGACTTTGTTGATGCCCTTGAGGTATTTGAAAGTTTCTATCATGCCCCCCCCTCCTTTCTGCGAGGCTATACATCTTAAGCTCCGTTAGTCTTTCTTCATTTGTCTTCTGGTGCAGACCCTGTACCATTCTGGTTGCCGTCCTCTGGACAGCCTCCACCCTGTCTATGTCTTTGCGGAGATGGGGTCTCCAGAACTGTACACAGTACTCCAGATGTGGCCTTACCAACTGTCTGTACAGAGGGATAACAGCTTTCTGTTTTCTACTGGTGATGCCTCTCCCTGTGCATCCCAGTATCCCCCAGCCCTCCTTACTGCCTTCTCACAGTGCTGGACCACCTTTAGGTCATCTTATATGACTACCCCCGGGTCCCTTTCCATTTTTGTTTTTGTCAGTATCTTACCCCCCATTGTGTACTCTTTCTCTGGGTTTTTGTGTCCCAGGTGCATTACTTTGCACTTCTTTGTGTTGAATCTAAGCTGCCATACATTTGACCATTCCTTCAGCCTTGCCAAGTCCCTTTTCATCCTTTCCACCTCACCTTGCATATCAACCCTGTTACAGATATTTGTGTCATCTGCAAAGAGACATATATTTCATTCCAGCCTTTCTGCAATGTCACTTATAAAGACATTAAAAAGGACTGGCCCCTGTACTGAACCCTACGGTACCCCACTAGTAACCCCTTTCTTCACTGTGGACTCCATTTACTATTACCCTCTGTGTCCTGTTGTCCAACCAGTGTTTTACCCAGGCTACCACCCTGGGACCCACTCCCAGGATGGCTAATTTGTTTATTAATCTTTTGTGCAGGACTGTGTCAAATGCCTTGCTAAAGTCTAGGTAGGCCATGTCCACAGCCCCTCCCTGGTCTACTACTTTGGTCACCCAGTCAAAGAAATCAATTAGAGTTGTCTGACATGACCTTCCTGCTGTGAATCCTGCTGCCTTGGGTTCTGTGCCCCACTGGCCTCTAGGTACTCAACAGTTCTTTCCTTCAGAAGTGATTCCACCATTTTCCCTACCACTGAGGTCAAACTGACAGGTCTGTAGTTTCCTGCTTCTGTCTTGCTCCTACTTTTGTGAAGGGGAATCACATCTGCCCTTCTCCAGTTCTCAGGTACCACACCATCCTCCCATTATTTATTTAAAAAGGTAGTCAGTGGTGTTACTAGTTCTTCCTTTAGTTCTTTTAGAATTCTGGGGTGAATCCCATCAGGCCCCATTGCTTTATCCACCTTCAGTTTTAGGAGTTCTTTCAGAACCCTTTCTTTTGTGAAAGGACTAATAACAACCCCCTATCCAGAATGCTTCTATTGACTGGATTAGGTATCTTTCCACTGCCCTTCCATTGTGAATACTGAGCAGAAGTAATTGTTCAGTATCCCTGCTTTTTCACTGTCACTCTCTGCCCTTATTTAGCCTCAGTATCACTGCCTTAGTCTTTCTCTGCTCGCTCCCTAATGTACCTATAAAAGGTTTTATTCCCCTTCTTAACTGAGTTGGCTATCTTTTACTCAGTTTGGGCCTTTGCTATTCTGACTGCCTTCCCTGCTTCCTTCTGCTTTAACTGGTATAGTTCTCTGTCCTGCTCTTTCTGTGTTTCCTTATACTTCCTGAATACTATCTTTTTCTCCCTAACCTTCCACGCCACTTCTTTTGAGAACCATAGTGTTTTTTTCTTTCATTTTGATTTATTTATTTGCTTCACACACAGGCTTGTTGCCTCTGTGATGGCAGTTTTGATGTTTTCCCATTGTTGCTCCACCTCACCTTCTTTACCTGTTTGCTAGTGCTTTTCTGTGGCACTCTCCCATTTTGACAAAATCAACCCTCCTGAAGTCCAGTGCCTTCACATTTGTATGGCTTGACTCTACAGCTAAGTTTATCATGAACCACACTGTTTGGTGGTCACTTGTTCCCAGATGGCTACCCACTTCTAGATCTGAGATCCTCTCTCTATCCCCATTTGAAAGAACCAGGTCTAAGATTGCTTCCTCCCAAGTGGGTTTCAAAACTAGCTGTCTGAGGCATGCCCCCTGTAGGGCATCGAGAATTGCCCTGCTCTTGGATGTGGCTGCAGTAAAGGTGCTCCAGCTAACATCTGGCATATTCAGGTCCTCCATGAGCAATAGTTCACCTTTCTCTGCCATCCTAAGGATGCCTTCTATCATTTCCTGTCCATTTCCTCCCCCTGAGATGGGGATCTGTATACAATCCCTGTGCGGATCGTGGTGCCATCACTTCCCTCCTTCTGGAGTGATCCCTCTAGTGATGCATCCCAGCATAATGCTAGCCTTGGCCACTGCCCTCCTACAAGTCTCTGAGTTGTTCATCTTGACATCCACCACCACCCTCAGGTCCCTCTCAGTTATACAGGCATAGCAGCAGTACTCTGCATAGCAGATATAAAACGTCAATAAGCAGGTCATGCAACAGATGTGCTGAGCAGTTACTGAAGCAAGAAATGCACAGCTGTAATTTTTCACATCCTGTTCAAAATGTGTTTTTGCATCTGTGGTGCCAAATGGCATAGTCGCTGTGCAAAATCTCCTTTTGGTTAGTGAACTGATAGTGTCACTGTTCATGCAGTGGGGTCACAAAAAGCCCATGCTGAAAACTTGGAGTGAAAATACCAAGAAACGCCCAGGGCATTAGGGTTTCTGACCATGACATCCTGCACTGTAGGGACTGACAGGCATCAGGGGTGTGACTTGGGATTGTCAACAGTAATAGTCATGCCATTCCACCCCATCCCCACCCTGCAGCCAGTGATGGGTATCAAGGTGTGTCTTTGACTCTTTAGCCCCAAAGTTCACTCCATTCTCTTATACTGTGCCCATTTCAGCATCTTTCCTTATGGAATGGGGCAAGTATAAAGTTTCAAAACCACAAGGCACACCTTGACTCTTGTCTGTGTCTGCAGGGTAGGGTGAGGTGAAATGGCATGAGCATTATGGGCAATGACCCAAAGGCACACCCCAATGCCTGTCCATGTCTGTGAGGGGGTGGGGTTGGCATCACTTCAGTACTTCACTGCCATTCTTATTCTGCCTGTCTCTCTCTCTCTCTCTCTCTCTCTCTCTCTCTATCTATCTATATGTCTATGTAATTATCTATTTTTCTATTAATTGCATGTATCGCTATTTTTACCTATTTCTAAAACAAACCTGCATATCACATTTGTCGGGTCTGGTACGGTTTCCTGACATGAAAATCCCGATGGCTTTATTCCAGACTCCAAAATATCGACTTTCATCTTACTGTCAGGGTCATTTGGCAGACACACAAAATCCTGACACTAAAGCCTAATGTTGATTGCTGCTATCTAAGCCTGCCTTGTAGTGCGTAGTGTCTGTAGTGCTTTCTAAACATTAGAACTCCACCAACCTAAATGCAACCTGAGCTGTTCATCATAGTTTCCTCCAGTGTATTACTTCAACATTTACTGGACTGTTCAGGATTTTTCCAGAGAATGAGCTTGAGTCATTCCTTGCATGTTGTTACCAGGAACAGAAAGTGACAAGACCTGTGAGATTTTCCCTGAATTTATCCAAATTGGGCATTAGCCTCTATCTCTTGGTCCTACATGACTGGCTATTTTATTAGTGGAGCTCCAGATTACTTGGATTTCAGGTACAATATGTTGAAAGGCTGCTGCACCAGGAGCTCTCTTTTCTGGTTGAAGGTTGAAGGACTTTACTGCTAATTTCTTTAGCGTTATTCAGGAGCCGATTATTGTGTTTGTCGGAATGGTTTTCTGAACTGGCCACTGAACGTTTTCTCTGGGGCACTATTCTTTAATTTGTTGGTCATTTTAGACACATCCAGAAGGCAGTATTGAGACTGTTCTTTTATTTTTGTACCAAGCAAAAAGAGGATTATGTTTTTATCAAAAATATGTTGGGATTCTTTAGCACCATTCAGGAGCTGATTATTCTGTTCTGCTATCTACTTCTGTTGTTTTAATAAACATACTGCAAATGTTTGCTGTTTGCTGGCATCATGTCAGGATTTCATGTGTCGGCTACTGATGCGACGGGATTGCGTACCTGATGGGAAACCAGAGTTGGGCTTTTTCATGTTGGGCATTCCAGAGTCAGGATTTCATACAGATCCCCATTTGCCTGCACTCCGAGCACATACTCATGAAACTGTGTATATTTATACTCCACTTTTGCATAGACCTCACACTTTCCTTATATTCCCATTATCACAAGCATTACTACCTTGCCCTTATCAAAATCGACCCCCCTCGGAAAGTTAATATCACATTTTCTCTAACAGTCCATCATCATTACACCTGACTTCCTGACATCAACACATTGCTTAAATATAATTTACATCACCTCATGGACAAAAACCCTGTTTCTCTTAAAAAAAAATAAATAAAAAAATTGTGCAAATAATCCCAAGGCTGAACATGTGCTGGCCATTACTTTTTCATGTGCTGCCACCTTCTGTACCATCATGGGGATTTGCATATGTTTCTCTTGATGCTTTGCATTATTGGGATATGTGCAATTGTGTTTTCTTTAAAATTTGGCAGTCTAGCCAGTATCATCCGAGATAACACATACATCAGCGGCATTTACTCTCGGGTTCTTTTGTAAGCTTCCTGTTCCTTCCATTAAAATGTACACCTCCATATATTTTCCTAATAATGTGTATGCCTTTCTTAGAACAGAAACTAAAACAAATCTTTCTATTTACAAAACATTATGTTGTTTCTCCATACCTCCTTAACAATTCCACACAGCTTCCCTGACTTCATTATGCAGCCATGGTGGATCTGACCAGAATATGTTTAAATATTAGAGTAACTCTCACTATTTTCCAGATACTAGGGACAGAGCTGTGGCATAGTGACAAGTTAAAGATTTGAGCTAAGGGTGAGGCAATAATGGGGGCAGTGAGTCTCAGGATCCTGGGTTCAAGACCATCAGAACCAGTACCAGTGCTATCAGAGATGGCTTGTAGCATCTTTTGGACTTCCAGTCTGGTAATGGTTTGAAATCTAAAAGGTGGGTGGTTGTGCAGTGGCTCATTGTCCATATGGGGGGAGGGCTGCACTGGGGGGAAAAGAGACAAGTATCTGGCTAAATCTGAGAAGTGGAGAGTAAAGGAGTTTGCAATGGTGGCCGATTATTGCAGTGCATACCATTTAGGATCATATCATTTGTAGTTCTAGTATGCTTGGCTCCAAGAAGTGTTTTTATATGAGACCAGAATCTACTGGAATCACCTGCAGCATTTATTAATAGACCCTTGCAGAACAAGTTCTTAGCTAAACAAATGTTCCTTTTGCAAGACGTTCTGCACATATTCTGTAGTCATTGTGGTCAGACAGAAGACCGGAGACCTTGAAATGCTGCCAGCTTTTGTCCCTAGCCCAATCTGAGCAAGTAGGTCTTAATTTAGCCATTTGGTTTGCATTCCATGTACACAACATGTGATGCGAGGTGCATGGATATCTTGTAGCGATCCAAACAGAGTTAGGAAGTGGTCAAGCGCTGCCTGAGCATCAGCGGCAGAGTAGACGCAAATCCAGTAAATCATGGATAGATCATTCAGGCACTGGGCTTGGTCAAGGTTGGCTAGATTACAGAAAGTGATGAGTTTTGGGGGAGGGGAGGGTTGACAAATTGAGCACAAACACTGTGGCTCAAGTCAGCATCTGGAAACCGGAACCCCGCTACAATAAATCCAATGCATATTAAGTAAACAAACGCTGGCTCTACAGCTAGCAGTGAAGAACAGTCCACAAAATTAGGACACACTTAAAACTGCTTTTTAATATTAAAAAGCGCAGTAACTATGACTGCTTTGTGTTAAGTCTCGACAAAGTGTCTGATTACGACGTGAAACGTTGATGTTTTTTGGGGGTTGCTACCACTTTTTTTTGTACCTTAACACAAAGCAGTTCTAGTTACTGCATTTTTTAATATTAAAAAGCAGTTTTAAGTGTGTCCTAATTTTGTGGACTGTTCTTTACTGCTAGCTCTAGAGACCGCGTTTCTTTGCTTATTATGCATTGACAAATTGAGCGCCAGATACAATATATTGGAGAGTGGTCACTAATTGCATCAGCGAGGGTACCTGAGGAGATTATACAATCAGTGCGATTTGTCAGTGCCCAGTCAGTTAAGGTACTGGACCTGGGGGGAGGCATGACCCTGGTAGGGTCAGCAATTAGCTAATGGAGGTTGTGGCCTTGTACCACGGTGTGGAGTGATTTGTTCACCTTGCCAATCCAATTTAGGTTTAGGTCTCCTAGAATTAGGACTTAATTTCTTCCAACAGCTAAGTCAACATGTGAGAGGAGCTCCTCAAGGCCAGCAGTGCCACCTAGAGAGGGGTTATAAGCACACACTATATGTAATTTCTTGGAGCCAAGTTGAAAGGTAGCATGAATAGATTCACAGTGGGAGAGGACAGGCATGGTAGGGTTTGAGAGGTTTAAGTGTGATTTATAAAAAAATGACTACACCACCACCTTGTTTGGAGGTGAGCCTGTCATGTCTGATTTGGTTGTAGTTGGGTAACGAGCAGGCAAAGTCAGGGGTAGAGGGTTTAAGTCAAGTTTCAGACAGGCAAATGATATCTGGATGATATAGTGTGACCCATGCCTCAAGTTCAGCTAGATTACGGAGAAGGCTCCTAATGTTCAGGTGAACAATCCCCAAAGTCCCTTTGTGTCCTTCCACACTGCATCCGAGCAGGAGAGGTGAGCAGGTGGACCAGGGTTAAGTTCAATATCCCCTGCAAGTATTAGAGCAAGAAGGAGGAGATACCATAGTTTGCGATGGATGATTGGGAAGGGCAGGATAGAGTAGCAGAGAAGGCACTTCTTAAATCATCATATCACAGACCTGGACACAGGCACAAGAATGCATGCCATTTCAAAATGTTTGATGCATTTGTGACAGTTTCCTATGCTTTACCGAAGCTTGTATCAAGAGAGTGACACGTGTCACTCTTTTAATGAAGTTGAGCAAAAAGTGATGCATAATGTGTGACACCTGCAAAGAGATATAGTTTGCATTAAAAAGTACAGTATGGAGTCATCTTGTTTATGTTAGCAATATCCTGTAATTTGGTTCTACATACAAGCTTGTGACATTTGTTTTGGTTTCACTGAACCGTACCTGTTTATCACAGGAGTTCTGTTTTGTTTTCTAATCTTATCAAACCCATAAATTGTTGTTTCTATAAAAAAAAATCAGATTGCAGGGGGCTATATTAATGCTTCTAGACTAGTTAAATCCCCCCTTCTCTTGACCAACATAACTGAGGTAGCTGATTGGAACTGATGGGGAAATGGTGGGGGGGGGTGGTAAAATTATTTTGCTTGCTTAAATGGCATAAAGTGTTGTTACTATATGATTGGATGTGCAGGGTTTATTTGGTTTGTTGGTTAACTCAGTTGTGTTGCCAGAACCATCATGAGGGGTGCAGTGAGGCTGCATCCAAACATTCTGTATTACCTTATTAGTAGTCTGACTTTTAAGCACAAATTGCAGGAATGTATGGGAGTCATGGCTGGAAGGCCTAGGACAGCATTGACCCCCTACCACTTGTATGTCTCACTGCTTTACAAGCAGTGAGTAACAGCATTAGCCATAAGATGAGTTCAGAATGATAAGGGAGGCTGCAGGAGGTCAAATAGTTAAGTCTGGTAACTTTAAGATCACACAGTACGTGGCAGTGGTGGAATTCAAACCTGGGTCTCCAGGTTCACAGCTCTCCATACTAACCACTGGTCCAGGCTGCCTCCAAAAGACTTTTAATAATATTTCTGATTAGTTAGTTATATATTTATCTGCTACTTCATTTTTAGTTGTAAAAAGTTAATTTATGAATAAGCAGCCCATTTTGTTTTCATTTGTTTATTTATTTGGCAGAAAAGGTAGCTAATTTGGTCTGTAATAAGACTTGGTGCCAGTAATGTATTTAGTTTTTTCCTTCTCTGTGTATTATTTTGAAGAACTGGATACATCACTATATAAAGTACATTCTAACTTCAAAGTTCAAACTAAAAATACCTGTTAAGATGCCCACCTGGTGGCATAGAGGGCTGAAGCGCTGGCGCCTTACCTCAACCCACACTGGTGACCCAGGTTCGGGAACGAGGCCAGGTCGCCAGAGGTCGGCACGGGGGGGCAGAGCTGGATGGAGCTGCTGGCAGGCAGCTCTCCTCTCCAGGGTTGATGATGCAGCATCCCTCAGCAATGTCTGCCCCCTGGTGGAGGCCAGGAGATAATGCAGGCCACAGGGTGCCCAGTGTTAGGCCAATGGGGTGGGTGGAAGGGGGTCATTACCAGGGCTGAAGGCGCATCCACAACTCCAAGCACATGCCCCATTCTCCCGGGGTCCTTGGGAGAAAACAGAGGCTGAAAATGCCGGTGGCAGGATAAGAACCGACTCCCCGCAGGAGCCACACCCGGACTGGGCAAAAAGGTAAGCCCCAGTAATTCCGGGTGATGGGGTTGGAGGAGCCGGTTGGATCAGGGCCGTCCGTGGGTGAAAAAAGTCTGACATGATAAAAAAAATACCTGTCAAGAAATGTATTACAGAAGAAGAATAACAAAATGCAAAACATAAGGCAGGCTAGCAGAATACCTCCTGCTGCCTCAGAGCTCTCTTCAGCTGAACCTTTCCTCCTAACAGGAGAGAGCTTTATGGACCCTAGGCCCAATTATCTGATAAACTATATTTCTCAGCGGCCACACTAACATGTGGCCCATGGTTGTTTAATGTGTGCTTTAGTTTATTTTTCTAAAAATGCCTTTCTAGCAATTTGTTACAGAAAAAAAAAAACATGAAAGAAAACCTCTCTCTCTACATATATATATATGTATAATATTATATATATATATATATATATATATATATATATATATATAGAAATAGCAATTTAGCAGGTCTCCTCTTGCTGTGACAAACATACCTAAATTAAGCTGACTAGAGCGATATGCACCCATCTGCCCTCGATATCACCAGTATAAGTAGCGGCAGTTCCACTACATCAAAGTCCTCTCTGTGTGTGTTGCACAATAGTGGTGCAAAATAAAATGAGCAAGGAAATCCCTGTGTCCTGATTGGATGAGGCTTGGTTCTAGCCATGGCAGTAAGACAGTACCACCAATGGCTAAAAACAAGTCCCTGCCAACCAGGGCAACTCACAGAATGCATAAGCCACTCAATTCCTAATTTCCATCACAAACATGGCTGCTGCCTTTACTTGTATATATAAAAAAAACTCAACAGAGCCCTAAAAATAAAAGTTCATTCAATTAAATAAAGTAAGCAAAAAATGTAATGTTATTTACTTTCATGAGCCCCACCTCCCAACCTACACACATGCACAGATTTTAATAATCAAGTACTATTTACAGTTTCCATTGCTGGTACTTCTTGGACCATAAAAAATCCTCCTCTTAACCCTCCCTACCACTTTGCCAGAGAGCTACATGTTCCTCACCTGGCAACAGATAACACTGAGTTTCTGGCTCCCCTTGAGGCCTGTGACTTTGTGTGCATGCCAGTGGAACTCTGAAGAATTTTGAAATCATGTATTCCATGTTACCATTCTGCGTGTGTGGGGGATGGGGGGGCATTTTACTACTGGCATAATGAAGAGCTTTGAATTCATCTATTCCATGGTAAACAATCACACAATGTACTGAGTATGAAAAAGACAGATGACTGTCAGATGAAAAACATCTGTGGAGGGACTTTTTTATATGACAGCAACATTTTAGTATATTTTTTGTGACTTTGAAAACTTTTAGAATTATCTTTTTTAAAAAAGTTGCCTATGGGCCTATTTTATATAAGCAATTAGACATGGCTGGGTGTTGGTAGTACTGAGATATTGGCACACCAGAGAATCTGGGTGTGAGTATTTCAGTACTACCAACACCCAGCCATGTCGTATTGCTTACGTACACAAGCATTTTGAGGCATGAGTAACTACACAAGAATCTAATGCTCGAGTCAATCTAAGTAGCTCCAGTACTTGAGTATAAATATTAACTATTAAATATTGACAAAGAGATGGGCAAAGAAAGAAACTAAGATTTTTAAAACATCCTTTATTTTTGCCATAACACTTCATTGCTAGCTTGCTTAACAATGTTCATGCAGAAGTGCCTTGTTGGAAGATGGTAACCAGATATGGTTTAACTAACTTTCATGCACAAAATTCATTCACACAGCCTGCACTCTCTGTGACATTGCATTCAAAAATACCAAGGTCCAAGAGACAAAAAACACAGATGGAGAAAGAACTGGCTGATATTGCTGCCAAGATGCCAAGAAAACTAAATTACTGTTTTGGAAGTGGCCAGATACCAACAGTGTCAGAGCCTGCATGTGACATCACTGCTGAGAACAATACCACTGACCCTGCCACAAGCACTGCAACTGTCAATTGTACCGGTACAGTAAGTGACAATGTAACTGTGCAAACAGCTTCACTGCCAATGGCTTTTACAGAGTCAGATGCAGCCATGTTTGTTCCAAATGTTGCATCACTGCCAGAACTGACACATTATTTGGCTGATGCGGATTGTCCTGCAGCTGCTGTTCCAGTGCCCTTGGATGGTAAGGCCTGCTCTGATACTGAAAACAGAGCTGCAGAGCTGTTCCCCATGAACAGCAATAGTGATTGCAACATCATGCATGTCTCTGAGAATACCCAAGTCACTGCAGTTGACCCAGTGTCTGAATCTGCTGTCTCTTTGTCTCTCCCCTCCTTCTCTGAGAATACATGGGTCACTGCAGCTGACCAAGTGTCTGAATCTGCTGTCTCCTTGTCTCACCCCTCCTGCTCTTCCCTTTGTTGCAACAATATTAACAGTGTTTTTCAGCCCAGCAGTGTTACAGACACGTCCATCAAACAAGTAATTTTGAGAACCAATGGGAAAACTGAAACAGGAACTTATCAAACACAGTGATTTTCATCTTTCAGCTGGCTAACATATTGTGTTTCAAAAGGATATGTGTTCTGCTACTACTGTCTGGCAGCAGTGGAACGAAAACTCATCACAGGCAGTCACTGTGGTGAACAGTCCTTCACTTCATCAGGATTCAGTGATTGGAAGAAAGCAATTGAAAAATTTAAGAAACATCAGGCAACATTATTCTACCTTGAAGTTGTTGAGACGTATACTGCATTGAACAAATAACACAAGGGTGAATGTTGTTGCTCAGCTCAGCCAGCATAATGCACAGGAAAAAGTGAGAAACCAAGAAATGTTCCTGAAACAATTAAGGGTAATACCATTTCTAGTTCAGCAAGGACTAGCAATCAATGGCAAAGAAGGAGAAAAGAGCAGCTTGATGCAACAATTGCTGAGTAGGGCAGCTGACATACCAGAACTACTGAACTGGACCCAGGAAGGGAAATATCAAAGTGCAGATATTGTAAATGAAAACATGGAACTCATGACCCATCAGCTGCTAAGGAATCTGCTGGAAGAGATTCACAATGAATCAAAGCTGTATACAATTATAGGAGATGAATCTCGGGATATCAGTCAACATGAACAGATGACTGTATGTATACGATGGGTTTCTATGACCCATTTTGTTACATCTGAAGATTTTATTGGTATGTATGAAATGGCTAAGACCAATGCGGAACCCATCACCAGTTCTATTAAGGATATTTTATTAAGATGTAATTTACCAGTGAAAGACATGAGGGGACAGGCATATAATGGAGCTGCAAATATGAGTGGATGTACTGTATTTCTGGAACTGCAATCAGAATTAGAAGAGGAAATCCACTAGCACTGAATGTCCATTCTGCAAATCATTCCTTAGAGCTGGTGTTGCAAAGCTGTGCCAAAATAAGCATTGCCATTGAAGATGCCCTCAGCCTTGTCCCAGATGCAAGCATGTTGATTCATGCTTCACCCTCAGAGATGAGCTCTTTATGAAAATATTGCAACAGACAACAGTGAGGACCCTTACATGATGATAGAAGGGCTCCATTTACTTTGTCGAACAAGATGGACTGCAAGAAAGTTGGTTCTCACAAACTATCGAACACTTTATGAAACCTTACAAGAGTTGAAAGTAGACAGATCTACCAATGTACAATGTAAAGTCATAGACCTGTTGTCAATGATGAAAAAGTTTCAGACCTACAGTAT
This sequence comes from Neoceratodus forsteri, assembly GCA_016271365.2. NCBI lineage: Eukaryota > Metazoa > Chordata > Ceratodontiformes > Ceratodontidae > Neoceratodus > Neoceratodus forsteri. Next base: position 1,275,257,535 of record CM057453.1, read on the forward strand.
TTTGGACTGGTTGTATCATACAATATATTCAGTGTTTTAGAACAGGTGGCTTCTAGCTTGCAAACAAAAACATTAACAGCAGAAAGTACAATGACGAATGTAAACAGCCTAAAGCAAAATATACAAAGACAGCACAATGACTTTTACCCAATTTATGAAGGAATAAAAGAGAGAGCACAACTACTGGAAATTGTGAAAGAGTCCAAACTCCCCAGGAAGCACTCTGTCCCAGCAAGGCTGCAAGATGGTAGTGCACCTCATCACCATCATGAATCTGCTGAAGACTGGTATCGCCAAATGTATTATGAAGCCATTTTTGCTTATCTTGCTGAACTAGACCAATGTTTTGATCAAGAATCCTACACTTTGCTGTCATCCATGGAGAATTTATTGCTTCACACAGCGAATGCAAAGCCATTTTCAGTTCCTCTTCAGGTCATAGAGTTATATGGAGATAAAGACTTGAACATTGAAAATCTGAATACACAACTCAACTTGCTTCCAGGACTTGTGCAGCAGGTGTTGCCAGATGTGAAGACAGTAACTTCAATCCAAGCCATTATTGATGCCTTAGTGGGAAAAGACTGCCAGCAGCAGATACTTTATTCAGAAGTAGGGAAGCTCATTCAAATTTACCTCCTTGTCCCAGAGAGTACAGCAACTGGGGAGAGATAATTTTCAACACAGCGGAGGATAAAATCTTACTTATGAAGTACCATGACTGAGAAGAGGTACAATCACCTAATGCTGTTGAACATTCACAAAGAGATAACAGACAAGTTAGATCTGTCACAAATTGTTTGGGAGTTTGTGCAATGCAATGAAAGACGATGTAACTTTTTTGGAAAAATTTGATACTGATAACCTTTCCTCAATGGAAGAATACGTATGATGGCAACATGGCTGAGTCTGGGACTTTGTGGGATTCAAGACTTGGGAATGCATTGTGTAGGCATACCAGCCTGAAGTGATAACCAAAGCATCTAAAGGATTAATTGTTGGCAAAGGTACAAATATGGTAGTTAATTCATTGATTTGGCAAGTTTGTGGTACACAGTGGCAGCAGTAGAGGAATGAGCAGATAGCTAGCCATGGTTGGATTCTTATAGAATAGTGGCTCATTTGCAAGTGTATCCCACTCCTTCCTCCAGACTTTGTTGTATCAATTGGATGTTCCCAGGGGACCATAGGAGTGGATGGAGCTTCTTCATGTGGTAAAGACACTGCTCTTCTAATGAGCCTCTGTGCTGCTGGCTTGAGTACCAAAGGCTGCAGGTCATAAAAAGAAAATTTTCCTTACTGTTCAACACTATACTATTCATTGTATATTTGTACTAAAACAAACAATGTGAGCAGGAGTACAGGAGAAGATTAGCCATGCCATGGGCAACACTGGGTTAGGCCCGACCTATGACAAGCATTGGTCTTCTAGAAGGAGTCAAAGTCTTCCAAAGGACTTCCTCTGTCCAGGTGCTCTGTCTAGTCCTCATACCAGTGAGTGCAGTTTTTGGTAGGCTGACCTCTCTGACTCCAGGAATTATAGTTGTGCATTGTTTTGTGTTGTGCCCGTATGGTTGTAAATTAATATTGTTTGCTGTCATTGTACACTATGATTCATTAATAAACTATACATTGTAAACTGTGATTCATTTATAAATAAGCTCTGTGTAATGTTAATGGCTCTGTGTCATTATTTTCCTAGCCTCAGGAGTTTACCTTGTCGCTGGTGATTGGGCTTGACTGCTAATTTCTATCCTGAAGTTAGTGGAACCAAAAACACCTAACACATTTGTATGAAGACCTAATACTCGAGACTGATAATACACATATTACCTTGCCATCTTTCTTTTTTACCTGGGCGGCCATTGTATTAGGTTAAGCAATGGATGGGTCATACTTCACATGGAGCTATTGGAGGAAATGGATTGACAGCTGAGCTCTTAATATTCTGTGTTAAATATTTCTATATGGTATAATTGCATTCCTAACAATACGATTGTCATAATAAATGTGCATTTATTGTATTTCTGTGTGGTAAAAATTGTTTTAGAAAAAGTGCCCTTTGTACCCTAATAAGTGCCCTTCCAACCCTCAGCACCCCCAGTTTTCACTATCTTCTGGCACCCCTGGGCACTGATATAGCATGGAAAGACAAGTGCCTCTGTTTAGGGTATCATTAAGGGAATCTTACAGTGAGATGGGGAAGAGGAATGGGAGGATGGGATGGTTGTATAATTCCTGGCTCTTATGAAACTTTTGTTGACTTGACCATATTTTGTATTAAATTATTACCTAACCATTTGTAATGCCAAATTATACATTTTGTATGTTTTTATAGAAATCTAGGCTCAATATACATTACCTAATGTCTGTCTTCGATGTTTGTCTATTTGGAACTAATATAAATCTATCTACATAACCTACCCATGTACCCACTTGCTTCAACAGGACAACTTTGTAAAACAGGGTTTTACAGTCCTAAAAGTTACTCCCTATCAAAAAATTAAAGTTTATATCTATCTATCTATCTATCTATCTATCTATCTATCTATCTATCTATCTATCTATCCAGCTGTCTGTCTATCTATCTATCTATCTATCTATCTATCTATCTATCTATCTATCTAGCTATCTATCTATCATCAGAAAGCAGGGGCTCCTATTCCTTGAAAGTATGGGATGGAATGGTAGTGGGGCTGTCGTGGTGGTGGCAGGGCCATGGCAGGTCCCCTTGGTGGCAGCTCCAAGGAGGTTAGTTCCTGTGTGGCACACTGCTGGAGGTAAGCTTGGAGGGTCTGCACTCTGGTATTCACTTTATTGGGCCTGCCATGCCCATGTCTGGGGCAGGACCTATGTCAGACCCATTAAGGAGTGCAGGGGAAAGTTTGTAACAAAAGGAGGGAGCCATTGCCCAGCTTCATATATATAAGCCACCATTGCAATCTTAATGGAGGTGGGAACAGCGTTTGGTTATGGCTCTGGGAAAAAAGGGAAATGAAGCAGCTGCAGTATGGAATTAGGCTGCATTAGGACCTGATTCTAAAAAGTATGGAGGTGGGGGGAGAGTGAGGTACTCCCCTTGGGAAAAGGTTGGTGTTAGAAAGTACAGCTGCAGATGTGAGCCTTGATTCTGGCTTGAAGATCTATGTGTGGAGTCTGTTTTGGGTCTGTTTTCTAGGCATGTGTGTTCCAGCTGTTCTGGGGTTTTCTCAGTACCTGTGTGCCAGCCAACTTTGCCATATGCTTTCAGCCCCATGAAGCTGCTCCTTTTATTTATTGTTAAAAAAATCATTACTAATGCCAAATTAAATGTTTTATATTTTGTCTTACATGATGGTACTGGGTTATTTCATTTCATGAAATAACCTAACTTATCCCTCCAAAGAAGGTTTACCTGTCTCCTTGCTCCTCTCAAAGTCCAGCAGAGGTGTGCTGTGGCTTATGGAATGTCATCAGCTTGGTGAGGTGAGACCATATGGTGCTTGAAGTCCACCGGCCAGGTAAGGCCTGCAATATTATCTTGGATGTTGTTTTTCTGGAGTACACAAGTTCTGGACCCTATCTCGCATTTACCATTGGGATCCCCAGAAAGTTGAGGAAGGAGGGGGTTACAGATGTGGGAGCTCATCCGGGATTTCAACAACAGTGTTACAGGTTCAACGTGGCAGTGTGGATTGCAAGGAGCTGGGAGTTTGGCTGCCACCATGGGCCTAGATGAGTTTGGTGCAACATTGCAGGCCACCGTTAGAAGGTTGGTGGGCTTTTCCTGCCTAGTGTATCTAGCAAGGTGCCAGTCATCTGAAAGGGGTGGTCAGGTGGAATGAGGCAGTGCCTGGGATTGGCTCCCAGCTGGTGGTGCTTGAAAGTGTGAGAAGAAGACACCATTTTTCTTTACACTTGCAGTGGAGAAAAACGCTATTGAGGGCAATCTACCTAAAATGGCCGAAAAGGTCCCTTTGCAGGAGCCCAACACTACCATCTGCACGTCATTGCTAACCTGGCTGTGGAAGTCAGCAGGGAGAGGCATGGCATAGGAAAATTATGTTCAATGTGGTTATCAAGGTGAGGGAATGGTGCAGCTGCTACTGTGCTCAGTCTGTTACAGTGTGTCACCTGTAGGACTTTGGAAAGGCATCCCTGTAGTTATGCTTGGCCCTGCCCAGTTGGTACATCTGTGGTTTCTGTTTTGTTGTGTTCCCAGGGAAGTTTGGATTTGGGATTGGAGGCCAGCCCAGAGGCTTCAACCAGAGCCCATGTTACAGCTTAAAATGGAGGCCCTGGATATCATGGTGGAGGCCATGGAGGAAACCACCAGAGAGGGTGCTGTGGAACACAGATGTCTGCCCAGTCCCACAGTGCCCGCTGTCATTGATAATCCCCGTGGTTGAGGTGGAGGACATGGGATAGCATCAGGCAACCCCCCCAGGGCCCAGGGGGTCAGCTGTAGGTTCTCTACCTGGTGACAGTGGCCTGTCCAGTGCCTCGAGAGAGGAGACATCATACGTGTGTACTCCTGGACATGTCAAGAAGGAGGAAGCTGGGGATGAGGCTGTATGGGGGGAGCCAGTTCTGTTTCCCCTGGGACAGGACTTTAAGCAGTACCAGTTCACTGATCATGAAGTGTACAGAGCCATTCCTCAGCCATATAACTGGCCTGTGATACAGCTGCCTGACACCACCCCACATTTCCTGATGCTGGCCAAGTCCTTTTGATTAAAGATGGACAGCTTGCTATGCAGTAACCCTAAGAACATCCCATGCAGCACCCAGGTGTGACTGTAGCCGGAAGCAGCCAGATGTACCAGCATGAGGGACCTGCCTCAGTGGTCACAGGTAGAGAGGTGGGTGCAACAGAGGACCCATCTGGAATATTCTAGTGCTGAATATCCCTATGTTTCTGAACAGTTTGGAGACATAACTGAGGAAAAGCAATCGGTTTTGGTATTCTGTGGTATGGTTCAAAAGCTCCAGCAGTGACCAGAGGCTTCTGGCCAACCCACCCAAGCAGTCATTTGGAAGGCCAGAACCCTGTGTTTTTCTACACCTTGGGCTAGACTTATGCTGTTTAAGCATTTCGCTCTTGTGCAAGATGTGTCCGGGTGTCAGATGAAGTACTATAGAATATCCATGAATTCCTTGTTGAGGACACCGCTAAACTGGATCCAGACTATTACTATCCCTGCAGTGGAGGGCCCACCATCTGTAGAGAGAATGCTCAGCACCATTGTGATTTGCCAGAATGGTCTTGTCTAATTGAAAGCTGTTCAGTAAAACTCTCAAGGTTGAAAGAACATTGTGCCCAGTGGAGGTCACTCCAGGACTATCCCATCTGGGGGTTGGGCCTGTTGGACTGAAAACCACTGAAACAGTTATGGTTGAAGTTTGAAAGAATAAAAATAGAGAGTGCTTCCATTGGTTGCTCCTGTTGGAACAACCCCCAAAGGAACCGTTTATACAATATGTTTAACTGTACTATCACTACTACAACTGTGAATAGTGAAAGTATGGATGTGTTATGTGAATGAGTGCGAGAATGTTGTGTGAGTATAATTTTATTAGGATGGTAATTGATGGCACATTTCAAAACTTTAACAGTTTGGATGGTTAATGTTCTGGGCAACCTGGCCATAACAGTATTGCTATATGTTATTTGCAGCTAAAAGTTTAAGCCTCTTTGCTGAACTCACTCTATGGGACCGTATAGATAGGCAGGACCAGGAGGTTTGGGTTTGGGGCATGCTCTGGGGAGATTCTTGACTGGGTGAGGAGTGCGCATACCCACCCTGGCTGGGGTATCCCCCAGAAGGTCCCCCCTTGCCTTATTTCCAGGAGGAAATGATTTAAAGAGGGGGGAGAGTGTAAGCCCCCCCATGGGGAAAGCTTACTATTTTAATCTTTTTCTTCTTTCCCCCTCCCTTTACAGTAGGTGTTAGGGTAGGCATTTCCTGTTTCCTGCCCCTAGGAGACAGTGTTTTGCCCACTATATAAGTGGGGGGCAGCAGGAAGAGAAAGAAGAGAGATGGCAGGTTTGGCCGGGTAGTGTGGCCGGGGCCTAAAACCCCCTGACCCAAAAAGTACCGTCTCGAACAGAGGCGAAGCACAGGTGGCAGCTCCATTGGGGAGAGTGGCAGGAGTTGGCAACTGTATGAGGTCAGGGGAGCCGTTCACCATTTTTGGTGGGTAGGAGCTTGGTGGCAGAAGCAAGGATAGGTCATTAGGAGGCAGGGGCCCCTGTTCTTTGAAAATATGGGACTGAATGGCAGCTGTGGGGCTGTTGTGGTGGTGGCAGGGCCATGACAGGGCCCCTTGGAGGTGGCAGCTTCAAGGAGGTCACTTCCCAGGTGGAATACTGCTGGAGGTGAGCTTGGAGAGCCTGCACACTGGGATTTCCTTTATCAAGCCCGCCATGCCTGTGTCTGAGACAGGACCCGTGTCAGAACCATTAAGGAGTGTAGGTGGAAAGTTGGTCAGTTTGAGGGGAATTTGAAATAAGAGGTGAGTTGTTTCTGAGAGCTTATTTATGTCTGAGATATTTTGTAAGTTTTGGCGGTGGTGTTAACTTAAATTTGTAGTTTACAGCTGCTGGCTGAGCACTGTGCTAGATTTGGTGGTTGGATTGAAAAAAAAGCTTAAATCTGTATTATATTTCACAGTTGCTGTTGCTGGCTGGCTAAGCACTGTGGGGGAGGGGTTATTTAACCAAGTAACAAAGTAGCCAATTAAGATTGTGTGGATTTCAGATTTAAATATATCTTTAATTGCTCACCGAGGCAGTTTGTTTGAGGGGAGATTGGAATAAGAGGTGAGTTGCTTCTGAGAACATATTTATCTCTAAGATATTTTGTAAGTTTTGGTGGTGTTTTTTTAGCTTAAATTTGCAATGTACAGCTGCTGACTGAGCACTGTGCTAGGTTTAGTGGTTGGATTGAAAAAGCCCCCACACCCTCCGCCTCTTCTAGCCTTCTTAAATACTGAAAATACACTGGGGGTTGGGCTTGAAGGCTGTGAGAGAGGTGCTTGAGGAGCTGGGAAATAGTGCTGCCAACAGACAGGGTCAAAATAGAAAGAAGAGGAATGGAGCAGAGGGAACAAAGAACAGGCAGGGGTAATGGGGCAATGGTGATGGCTTGGGGCAGTCTGTGAAGGGGCTAAGGTAGTGGGGCAGGCTGGAATGAGGGTCAGTGAAGGGGAGGGGGCAAAGGAATTCAGGAAAAGGGGAACAGAAGTCACAGGGGAGGAAGGATCATGGGGTGTAATTAACTGTGGAGGGGCAATATTCATGGACACCCTGTGGAGGACGGGGGGGTGCCCCATCTGTATAAGGCTGGGGAGGATAGAGAAGGAAGTACTAAGGCTAATGGGGGAAGTTTCAAAGATGATGAAGGGTCATATTAGGTCAGAAGGAGAAGGGAATGTGGAAAGCACAAAAGACAACCAGGAAAAGAAAAAAGATGGGAGGGATAAGAGGGAGGGGGGTGGTCAGGACAAGGGGGCAGTGGGGGTGACACAGGTACGGGAGACAAACGAGCAAGGAGAACATTAGAAGGAGTACAGGGAGTTGGTAATGCTGTGAGCTCAGATGGGGGTGGACCTCTAACAGAGGAGTCAAAGGAGGGGAAGGAGGAAGGGGAAGCGCAGTCCATGGGTACAAAGGAAAAAAACAACTGAGGAGGGAGATGGAGAAATAGGTGAATTGGGGGCCAAAAGTGTTGAGTACAGCAGAGAACTCGGGGAGAAACAGAGACAATAGGAGGGAACTTTGTGCAGGAACAAGAAGGGGGAGGATGGGGAAGGGAAGAAGGGAGGTTTTTTGGTGTTGGGGGACTCGATACTAAGAGGGGTCAAGTGGGGAAGCAAAAGGGAGAGGCACAGTACAATTTGGGTAGAAGCCATGCCAGGAATGAAGGCAGAAAGGGTAGGGCAATCTGTGCAAAGGTATGCAAGCAGGGGAAGGGAAAGACCTCACCTAATAATACACCTGGGGTGAATGACCTGGCTGATGGGATGGTAGGGGAGGTTATGAGGAGGTCTGAGGAACTGGGACCTCTGTGTGAGGGAGTGGGCAGATCTGTCACCTTCTCAGAGATACTTCCCATTCCCAGGGCAAGCATGGCTAGAAAAGGGAGAATTCAAGAATTTAATGAATGGCTGGGGGCCTGGTGTCAGGAAATGGGGTATGGGCTGGTAGGTGGGTGGAGGGGGACCTGGGAGAACAGCAGTATGTATGCAAAAGATAGACAGCACCTAAATGAGGAAGGAAAAAAGTTACTGAAGGCAAGGCTAGGGAAGCACATTGAGGAGCATTTAAACTAGGCGAGGGGGTAGCAGGAGGGATAGTGGTGTTCAGAGGTCTAGTGATGTGAAACCAAATGGGCTTAACCCTGTGATAGCAAGGTAAGGAGGAAGGCAACTACTAAGGGAGCAGGCATAAAGGGAGAGAGGCGGAGTAGAGACAAGGGATGGAGGGTGGTAACACTAAATGCTAGGAGTCTGGGGAATAAGGGAACCTTAGTACAGGCTTTCTTGGAGGAGGGGGGCGTGGACTTGGCAGCTATAACTGAGACATGGGCCACCCAAATCCACGACTAGGACATGACGGTTCCAGGGTACAGATTACACCAGAAGGATAGGGAAAAGGGGAAGTGGGGGAGGGTGTGTGGCACTGTATGTAAAGGAGGGATTAAAATGTGTAAGAGAGGAGGGAGATGAGAGAGATACAGAAGCACTGTGGGTGCAACTACAGGATTCCAAAAATAGATCACTAAGACTGGGGGTGGTGTACAGGCCACCCTCTCAAACTGAAGGGGTGTACAGGGTACTGGCAGAACAGACCAGGAGGAACTGCGAGAAGGGGGGGTTGTGATAGTAGGGGACTTCAATCTGCCGAGGGTGGAGTGGGACACACCTACCACACAGAGCAGAAGGGAGCAGGTAATACTGGATGCCTTCCAAGAAAGCTTTCTAGTACAGTTGGTCAAGGAACCAACTAGGGAAAGGAACACCCTTGACCTCATACTGACAAACGGGGAGTGGGTGAGGGATGTGAGCGTGGAGGAACCGCTAGGGGGGAGTAACCACCAAACAGTATAGTTCCAGTTACAGATGGCTAAAGAGAGGAGGGCATCTGGCACAAGGGTGCTGGATTTCAGGAATGCCAACTTTTAAGATGATGAGGGAAGTGGTATAGGGGTTCCTGTGCAAAATTCAGCTGGGCATGGACACACAACAAAGGTGGAAACTGATAAGACAGGGGATAGTGGAGGCAACAAAAACTTGCAGCAGGGCCCAGACTAAGAAGGCTAGGTGTAAGAAACCCAGCTGGATAAGTAAAGGGGTGCTAGACAAGGTGAGAAAGAAAAGGGAAGCTTACAGGAGATACAGAAAATCGGGGAGGGAGGAAGATAGGGAGGAATACCTGATAGAAGAGAAGGAAGTGACCAGGGGAGTAAGGGCAGCTAAGGCAGCAAGGGAACTCAGGCTGGCACAGGGCATAGAAAAGGGGAGAATGACTTCTTTACTTTAGGTACATCAAGGAGAAAATAAGCTATAAGGACCAAATTGTAAGAATTAAGAAGGAGGGGTGATGAGTGGAAGAAGGGGGTGAAAACGCAGAAGTGCTCAACGACTACTTCTATTCAGTCTTTACAAAAGAAAAGGAAGGGGTGCTACCCATCATAGGAGGGAGGACAGAAACAGATGGGGGGGTGATGAACAGAGAAATCACAATGGGGAAGGTGCTGGAGGGGTTAAGGGCATTGAGGGCAGACAAGGCTCCGGGACTGGATGAAGTACATCCGAGAGTGCCGAAGGAGCTGGCAGAGGTCCTGGCAGGACCCTTGGCAGACTTATTTAATTCATCTCTAGACACAGGATGCATACCGCAGGACTGGAGACTGGCTCACGTGGTTCCCCTCCACATGAGTGGACCCAAGGATGAACCGGGGAACTACAGGCCAGTAAGTCTAACATCCATAGTGGGGAAGCTAATGGAGTCCATCCTAAAGGATAGGCTAGTGTCACTACTGGAGGTGAATGGGGTGCAGGACGGGAGGCAGCATGGCATCATCAAGGGCAGGTCATGCCAGACCAAACTGGTAGAATACTATGACTGGCTGACTAGGCAAATTGACAGGGGCCACGCGGTGGATGTCCTGTAACTAGACTTTAGTAAGGCCTTTGATTCTGTACCATATGAGAGACTTGGAAGCAAGCTACGGGGCACAGGGGTGGGAGCAAAACTGGTGGGAAGGGTGGAGAACTGGCTAAAAGATAGGCAGCAGAGGGAGGTGGTAGGTGGGGAATACTCATCCCCTAAGACTGTGACAAGTGGTGTTCCACAGGGTTCGGTGTTGGGCCCAGTGCTGTTTGGCATGTTTATTGCAGACATCTTGGAGGGCATCAGCAGCAAAATCAGCCTGTTTGTGGATGACACCAAGATGAGAGCGGTGGTGGATGACCAGGAGGGGTGGCGGGGGCTGCAGGAGGATCTGGCAAGGCTGGAGGCATGGCCTGAGAGATGACTGCTGGGGTTCAATGCAAAAAAATGCAAGGTACTGCACTTCAGAACAAAAAAATCCGAGGAGAAGCTACCATCTTGGGGGAGTCTAGCTGGAGAAAACAGAAGAGGAGAAGGATCTGGGGGTGCTCATCACGGGAGCAATGAACAATTCCGCACAATGCAGAAAGGAAGCAGCAATGGCCAACAAAATGCTGGGGTGCAATGCAAGAGGAAGTACCTTGAAAAGAAGGGAGGCATTATACAGATCGTTTGTTAGAGCCCACCTAGAACACCGCATGCAGTACTGGCACCCATACCTACAAAAAGAACATTAGGCTGCTGGACGGGGTGCAGCGTAGGGCAACGAAGATGATTCAAGGCCTGGGGGAATTGCCATATGAGGTCAGACTAAGAAAGTTAAACATGTACACACTGGAGGAGAGGAGGGACAGGGGGTTATGATTGAAACCTTCAAATACATGAAAGGGATAATCAAAACAGACACAGAGGGTCTATTCAGGAGGAGGGTTGGGGGAGACACTGGGGCCATGACATGAAATTGGAGAAGGTAGACTGAAGAGGGAAGTGAGGAGGCATTTCTTTATGGAGAAGGTGGTGGCAAAGTGGAACACACTCCCAGCTGAAGTGGTGGCATGTACCATAGTGGAATGCTTCAAGAAGGGATGGGACAGGGCAAAGGGCAGGGTGAAGGGAGGTAAGGGGAGGGGGAGTGGGGCAGCTGCTGAATAGGGAGCTAGCTGCATTTACGATCAGCCTAGATAGACCATGATGGCCTTTTGCTGCTAGCAATTTTCATATGTTCATCAGGAGGGAGCCGTTGTCCAGCTTTGTTTGTATAAGCCACCATTGCAATCTTAAATGGAGGTAGAAATAGCATTTGGTAATGACTCTGGGAAAAAGGGAAATGGAGCAGCCTTAGAATGGAATTCGGCTGCATTAGACCCCGGTTCTAAAAGGTCTGGAGGTGGGGGGGGGGGGGGAATTAGGCACTCCCCTTGGGAAAAGGTTGGTGTTAGAAAATACAGTGGGAGGAGTGAGCCTTGATTCCGGCTTGCAGATCTATGCATGGAGTCGGTTTCAGGCCTGTTTTCTAGGCCCGTGTGTTCTAGCTATTCTGAGGTTTTTCAGTACCTGTGTGCCAGTCAGACTTTGCTGTATGCTGTCAGCCCCATGGAGCTGCTCCTTTTATTTATGGTTAAAAAATAATTAATAGCGCCAAATTAAATGTTTTTATATTTGCATCTTACATGGTGGTACTGGGTTATTTAATGAAATGAACTAACCTAACTGATCCCTCTAAAGAAGGTTTACCTGTTTCTTTGTTCCTCGTGAAGCCCAGTAGAGCGGTGCCGCAGTGAGTGGAACATCATCAGCCTGGTAAGATGAGACCTTATATTGCTTTAAGTCCACCGGCCAGGTAAGGCCTAAATATTATTTTCTTGGATGCTGTAGTTGTTTGCTGGAGTACTCAGATTCTGCCCCCGTATTTACCACTGGGACCCCTAGACAAGTTGAGGGAGGAGGGAGTTACACTTGGATGACAGCCCTCCTGGTAGCCATCATTTCGGCCACTGGGGTGTACGAGACGCAAGCCCTCTGCACTGACACTAACTACATCATCTGCCACAGGGATAAGATGGTTCTTACAACTAACAGAAAATTCCTTCCCAAGGTGGTGTCTGAGTTTCATCTGAACCAGCCCATCACTTTTTCTGTACTCTTCACGGGAAAGCTCAGTACAGGCAAACTGAGACCGCACGTCCTGGACGTCAAGAGGTCACTGGGATACTACTTGAAATGTACTAAAGACCATAGGTCTTCTCATTCTTGGTTGATCCTCACATATGGTGAAGTGAGAAAAGGCAATCTGCTTCTTAAAGGTATATTGCCTGTTAGATCATTGCTTGCATCCAGTTCTTTTACTCTAGACCTGACAAACCGCCACCCCAGTGTCTCAGGGCACACCCCTCTGATGTTACTGCTGCCTCAGAGACAGCAGTTTGGATTGTTTCCTTTGCAGAAAACTGTAAAGCAGCTACACAGAACTCTCTGAACTTTCTTTCATCCCAATAATGTTATCATGTGCTACCTCTGTTTCTAGTAGTTTTTACTTTCTCTGCCACCCACTCTACCTCTCTTTCTAGTAATTTCTGCCTCTCCTAGAGTCCCATAGCCAACTTCCTAATAGAACTAGACACAGTTATATATCTTCCAGTGGTGGGATGGCTGGATTATCCCCTACATTTTGGAGCCTCAGACCAAACTTTCACCATTACTTACATCTTCAATCGATCCACAACCACAGGCTCCTTTCCCACCAGCTAGAAGCATGCCTTGGTAATCCTACAAAAAAGGGAGGTCGCAACTGACACACCAATTAATTACCACCTACAATCCCTGCTAGCCATCCAATCCAGTGTGCCTGAGAAACTGGTAAACAGGCAACTGTCTAAATTCAGTGGCAGTTCAAGTTTTCTTACTTCTTATCAATCTGGCTTCCACCCTAACAGTGACTATTTTACATCAGCCCACCCCACCCTATCTTACAATCAAGGCCCCCTGTTCTCCATAGCACTGTAGGCATAACTCTGTTAGGTTAAGTTCTGCAGCAAGGTTTAAAGTTATGTGGTACATATGTAACCCCCAGGTGGCGCTGTCCCAAGGGCTACTACCCCTGCCTGTTTGACTACTGACAAGTTGAGGGGCCTAGATTCTATGGCGGGTGCCTCCGCCCAGAGGTCAGGGTTTGTAGTGGTTAGACTAGCTTGGTCACAGCCATCTGGGACACTGAGACCCCCTTTTATTCCCTCTAGTGGCTCACACAGTACACAGGAGTTACAGCCCCAATACCCCACGTATACACACTGTTCACTCATAAAGTACCACTTACCCTCAAGACTGATTCTGCAGCACGTCTCTGAGGACCTCCTGTAAAATAAGGTTAAACAACATACACAGCAAAATACAATACTGTTTCCATAAGTACCAACACCACAGACAGTATATAGTATAACAACAACAAATCTGATTTATTTAGGAGACAGTAACACGGGAGGGGGCAATCAGGTTAATTGACAGAATTAAATCACAGTACTGTGCAGACATACAGGGTCTGAAAAGTCACACTCTGGTTACCCAGGTTGTAGGGGGGGGCTAGCCAGGTCCGTTGCCCGGGGTTGGCCGGCAGGTGCAGATGGACAGGGCCTTGTAGAAGAAAATATATGCACAACACCCAATTATAATCCGGAGCTGGATGACTCAGTCCATGAAGAAGTGAAACAACAATAATTAGATGACACACTTGTAATTGAAAACAGGCTGCAGGGGAATACCCTGATTTGTACTCACAATACCCAAGCTGAGAACCAGATGGTGGATGTTCTTCTGGGTTGCCAGAACAACAGGGCATGGAGACAAGGTCCTTGTGATTGGACCCCACTGCAGTACATAGCAAACGGATTTAGTCCGAGACAAGCTGGGGTTTGCTTCCAACTTCAACACAGCACACGGCACAGGGGACTTGAAATAGCAATTCCCCACAAGCACTACGCACATTCATGTGTAAAAGGAAAGTACTATACCAGGCAGGTTGCTCCTAGATCCCGATCGCAATTACTGCAAAATACCCGGGAGCACACACAGTAGCTTCAGTTCCTGACAAACCGAGTGCGATTCAGCAATTTCTCCCGTCTTCTACAGGGTGAGCCTGGTTTCCACTCTTCAGACTTCCTTCTTTCTCTTAACAAATCAGATTCAGTCTGAACTGGCACTTACAATGGCTGCAGGTCGAACCTCAGGGCCTCACATGCGCTTCCCGTGTGAAACTATGCACTGCAGAAGCACAGAGCTCCTTCTCTCTTCACTGTCACAACTGATCTAATCTTTCCAGTCACAGAGCAGGGCATTTCCTTTAGCTCCAAACCATTCTGTTGGCTGGTGCGTCAGCCACTCACAATGAAACTCCCTCTGTTGGTGAAAAAAGGCACCAAGGTCAAAACTACATTGCCCAGAGTCATTGCCCATACAATCCTCTTGTGGCTGGCTCAAAATTGAGAGTCCAACTTCCGATTCATCCACAGGCTCCATTTTAAGGAACCCCTCCCCATTGATTGGTCCATGTCAGCAGTTCAGGACCAAAATGAAAGAGCTACACTGAAACAGTTCGTGCTGAAATGAAGACAGGTTAGACAAACTACATTTTCTCAGTCACTCCAAATGATTTCTGGCAAATAGTTATATCTTTCAACAAGGCTCGCTCTGCACATGTAGCCACGGCGGAAACGGAGCGAATTGACAGCAGCTTGGGCCGGATTCGAGCATTAAATACACAGTCCCCCCATACAAACTAATTAAGTCTGTAAGCAGACAGCTGTTAAAGAGACAGTACATGGAGGCTCAAATAACACTCACTTGGAACCACATTTAAACAGCTTAAACGCCAAACACCGTCCAAACTTGGAGCATTCAGGCAAGCTCCAGGAAGACTTTTGGGAACCCCCATTTGCAGGGGGGTTTCACATAAATAAATAAACCATACAGAGCCAGCATTACAGTTTTGGGGGACCCTACAAGGGTGGTCTGTGAGGAGGACCCCTAATTCCCACCACATCAATTTACTGCAAGTTACGTAGTTCTGGTGAAATCTCCAGTTTTATGCCTTTCAGCAGCTGTTTATGTTCTCCATATTTATCTAAATGTATTTAGGTTTAGTGTCATGTCATGCAACATATAGATGTAAGCCTCCTCTGGGAGCTTATTAGTTCATTTATTTAGGAGCTCTAGTTAGTGAAAAGGAGGTTCTTGTGCCTGTAGGTCTGGAGCTGACAGCCTGCCTGCAAGCAGTGGTGCCCCAGCCCAAAAGGCATAAAGGTGGGAGATTTTTATCTATTTTTTTTTTGTGGAAGAGAGAGAGAGAGATACCAGGGAAGAAAAGAGAGAACTCAGAGGGGGGGTTCAGCCCACAAGTTCAGCCAGAGGGCCGTGGCAGGCCCAGGGTGGGCAGCTTCCCACCCTGGCCCTCCTCTCTCGAAGACCCACATATGAAGGTGCAGCAGTTTGGGCCATAAGTGGCAGAAGAGCAGTGGAACATCAGCCTGGGGCCAATCAGTGTAGTTTGGGAGCTGGAGTCCATGAGGAGCAGAAGATGGAGGCGTAGGGCAAGCACCAATGTGGGCCCAGTTTTCTAAGTAATCCTGCCCATGGGCAAGTGCAACCTGTAGAGCCAGCAAGTGTCGCTGTGGTTGTGCCTGCTCTGGCAGATGGGGCCTGGGGTGTAGTCCAGAGGTGGCAGCCTGGACTGTTGAGGGTGTAGTGGTGGCAGTCTACCCCTTTTCCCCAAGCCGGTGGCCGCCACAGTTTTGGGCTCTCAGGGCGTACAGCCTATGGAGGCAGGAAAGGATCCATGTGGGGAATGGCTGGTTGGGACCCAGGCGAGGTGGCAGCCTGACCAGGTGCTCTGTGTGGCAAGGTCAGCAGTCCCCTGGGCGAAGGCAGTCCAGAAATTGAAATCGCTGCATGAATGGATAGTGCCTTGGGTCTCTGTAGGTCCATGAATGTGCAGTATTCATTGGGGAGACCAGCCAGGCACGTGGCATCAGTGATTGGGTATCAGGAAGATCTTCGGTGGTTCAGTTTTTGCTAAGAAGAACACCATTTTGAATATGTAAGATCTCCAAGAAAGAATAGTGCTCCCATGTGTTTTAAAGTAACCCCCTGTATAGAAGGTTAAAGCAAAGCAAGCAAAAAATGAGATTGCGACAGTAAAAACGTCTTGTGCTGTCAAAATTGCTGCATCAGTTTGAATATGGCTAAGACTAAGAGATGGGAACAGCAAGCAAGTGCCTATGTGAAAACAGAGTAGCGTGAAGGAATACAAAGTGAGAGTGCTGCTGAATTTGAAATGCTTTTAAGTGAGGCCTGCTTTGGCCCACCGTATATGCTGCTGTCAGGAATGTAGCTTTTTCAGCTTGAGGGAATGCCTGCATGCAATAAATCAGTCTGCTGGAAAAATCGATTTTGCAGAAGAAGAGTCAGGGTTTTTGGTTTTTTTTGCCTGTGAAGTGTTCCGACCATATGTGTTACCCCCACACTCCATGGAGTGGCTATTAACTGTTCTCATTTATAATAAGTCAGTTTTTGCTCTTTTGTTTCCGGAATGAACAATGGACTTAATCATTTTACCTCTTGTGTTTCTGCACTAATCAAGTTGCCCCCTCAGCTGTTGTACCCTCAGGCTGCTAAGTGATGCTGGCACCCCCTGTGACATTGCATCTAGACCCAGGTAATGAACTGCAATATTTTTCTGAGGCTGTGTTTCTGGATGTATAGTGCCCCCTTCCCCAAAGTAACATCAGGCATACCCTTAGACATCGGGAGGGGGGAGCTTACAATGTGGGGCTAGTTTGGGATTTAAATTGCTCATTTGGGGGTGCCAGAATTGTTCCTGGACTGTAAATTTAAGGGTACAGCAGCATGGGAGATTTCTTTGCTGCTAGGTGCCATTTTGGACTCGTGAAACCTTGTGCCTTCTGTGCAGCACCATTTTCTGCCAGTGTGGACTGTTTAGCATACATTTAATGTATGCAGAAGTTTGGGGATCACATGCCATTGGCTGGAATTGGCAGGGCTGGGGGCCAGAGGTCACAGTGTGAGGAGCAGCTGCGCCATTTTGTGAAGCCACAGTGAACTGCACCACAAGTGTTTGCACCTCGAGGAGAAAGATTGATGCTAGGACTCTATATTTTATGTCAGTGTCAGTGGCTCAGTAGGTAGCACACTCGCCTCTGAGGCCAGGAGATCAGAGGGCTGTGAGTTCAGTTCCCACATCTGGCACTTAGGTTAATATCCCAATACTGACACTGTAGTGCAGCATGAGAGGGGTGCTGCACTTCTGAGGTGCCGTCTTTTGGATGAGACGTTAAACCGAGGTCCCATCTGCCTGGATTGGTGGTAGTTCAGGTGGATGTTAAAGATCCCATGGCACTTATCGAAAAGAGTAGGGGAATTTTCCTGGTGTCCTGGCCAATTTCCCTCATTCACTAAAAATACCACCAACAGCTTAATCTGGTTCAAGGTCAGTTGGCATTCATCTGTATCCCCCTCCCCCGGGTTGTGCCTGAAAATAGGAAGGATTTGTCTAGTGCACTTACCCGGTCAACAAAAAATAAATAAAATAAATATTTTGAGCAGCAGCAGAAAGAATTTCAAGGATTACAACAATGGCAGAAGCATCTGGTGATAGGGACAGGATGGTCCCTGTTCCCACTTTGCTCTTATCCTAGTAATGGGAGATTGCAAAAAACGGTGGCATACAGGAGAGATGCTTGGCCTGCCACCAAACAGGAGGATATGTGAAAGTGCTACCAGTTTGTTTGAACTGTGCCAGCAGTGGAGCACCTCCTCCAGTCCAGCCTGCCCTGCCTTATCAGCCTGACTGGTATTGGGCCATCACCTCAGCTCTAATAGGCATTGGACACTTCCAGTTTAGAAGATTGGGATAAAGTGGAAACTGCAGTATGTGAGGTAGTTCTTGGGGAGAAGGGCTCTAGCCATCTGCCCAGCCCTTCTTCTCCATCGGTGCCTGACCCTCTCCTTAGCAGAGGGAGAGGCTGTGGGGGGGAAGGGAAGCTTAAGCCATCAGAGACCCCTGCTCAGGGTACCCACCCATCAGCAGCAGGCACCAAGAAGACCACCCAAGGATCTCTCCCTGCCACTGTAGGTGCTTCAGTAGCAATGAAATGAAATGTGGAGGTGCAGGAGGTCATCTCTGAGGAAGAATCAAGTACGTGGAAGACACTGAAGGACTGGATGCAGTATCTCCTGCTTTGGGTGTCCAGGCTAGGTCCTTCTCATTTGATGATCCTCTTTGGGAGAGGGACATCCCAAGGCCTAACCGCTCCGCAGTTTGAAATACCCCAACACCATCCCCTGGCTGTAGCAGGTCTGTCAAAAGTGAACGAAGGACATGGATACCCTCTGCCCAACTGACCCCCACTACTTTCAGTACACCTCAAGAAGTTGGCTGTTAAATGGTACTGCCCCGAGAATCAGTGTGAAAAGCATACCTAACTGGTCACAGGCTGAACACTGGGTAAGAAGGAGGATAAAATAGGAATTCCTAGGAGAGAACTACCCAGACTTGTGCGAGAGGATATGGGACATCATTGAGGAAGGGAGAGAGGACTGGGTCTTCCAATGAGCCCTGGACAAGGTCAAGCAGAGAAGTAGAGTAAGTGCCCTTCATCTGGGAGGCCATGAGCAGCAAGCAATCAGGAAAGTGAAACAGATGTGTACCTCAAAGATGTGGACTGGAGTGACACTGTTTAAAACTTTTGCAATGTCCAGGATGGAGAGGGACAGAAGATGAAGTATTACATTATCTGTGAGGATGCTTTTGGTGAGGAATGTACCAAGCTTGGTCACAAACTGTATTATGCCTCAGAAACCCAGAAATAAAGGTGTGTCTTTTACTGGCTGCTCTAAGACTGCCTTAAAAAGATTTGTGTCTGGACTGATCTCCCTCAATGCAAGGTTTGGCATCGGGTGACCTGGCAGGATTGAAAAAAATATAGACCCCCACCACGGGATGCTGGGTGAGATCAACCACTTTTATTGTTACTTGGTGTTTAAAATGTTTGAATGTTTTAAGGGGTTGGCTCCCCAGTAAGTTAAAATGTGTGTTCCTTTGTTGAAAAAGAAATTCTACTTAGTAAAACATTTAGCAAGAGGTGGCTGGACTGGAATATGCCCTCTGGGTCTAACAGCTAAGCTCTAATGCTGTGAGTGGATATGTACGAACTAGTGTGAGTGGGTGTGAGTGAAATGCTGTGGAACGTGTGTGTGTGTGTGTGTGTGATGTATGAGTCTCAGGTGAAAATGTTAGCTGATATGAACAAAGAAATGTTAAAATGTTTGTGTTTCATGCATTTAAAGTTGTAGTACGTTATGCCTGTAAAGTAGCAGTGTGTTTTGCCTGCTTAAAATAACTGTGTTGCTTATTCTGTTATCCAAATCTTGTTGCTATGCAATGTTAGCATGGGGGGGGGGTATGCTTTAAGCCCTTACTGGCAGCAGAAACCCTAAGGTTATAGATAGTTTGGGAGATTGATAGTAGGAAAGAGATGCCACTGCTGCAGTACCTGGCAATCTGCCCAAGGGAATCAGCGGGTGGGCCACCATGGGACCCCGTAGGTTGGTAATCTAATAGCTATATGTTTACCCCCTCCTGTACTGAACAGGACCTCCAGCTCAAGACCCTCAATGTACAAAAATGGTTCCCAGCAAACCAGTTCACTGTGAATTAATAGAAAACAGTTTCTGTGCTTTTTGGCTTCAGGCAGTAGCTGAGCAATTAAACAATGCATGACAAGGTGCGCCTTTCTGTGGTATCTGCCCAAATCTTATGTGGTGTGTTATGAGCTGCAACTGAGTGACTTTAACCACACAAGAAGTGTGTAAATCCCACTACTACACACACCCTGAAGAACATTACTGCAATCATAATGTAGCACAGGCACCCGACTACCACACAAGTTAAGGGGCCTGAGTTCTGTTTTGATGGTGATTGGGGGTTCTTTCCCAGAATAGAAATAAAATAGTGCACTGCCCACACCCTGAGTAAGATAGCAGTGGGCCAGGTGTTTGAATAGCACAACCCCCTGGGATGCTGTACCTACCCACCTCCCCTTCCAGTCACCCCACACACTGAATACCACACTGTTTACCCACACAGTAAAATACATATACTCAAAGACTACAACTAATAATATGCTCACCACACAGGATTTGCAAAGAACGAAACACAGCCTTATTGTTAGGGGAAGGGCTATGGAAGTGGTACCTGGATGAGGGGTTGCTGCTAGGAATAAAAAGGTTTTAGATTAATTAGAAAGGCCCGTAGGCCAAAACATTTACAGTGCCCATCCATGCTAGTACCAGTGCAAACCGTTTACATGTCTGTCCTGTCTGGGTACCCAGATTCTGTTTTATTTTAGCTATCAGTTTGTGCTCCTTGTCGCTGCAGCCCTACCTCTAGAGGAAGCCCCCAGTCTCGTCCCCCAGCATCCACCAGCTGGTGCTGACCCTTACCCCCAGGGCTTACCCCCCCCCACCGGGTCTCACCAACCCAGTCAAAGACTGGATCCAATGTGGCCAGCATCATGGCTACAGTCGGAGGGACCTGTGAGGCACTCCATCATCCACCACAGCAACCTTTTCTCCTGGAGTTCCTCCCTTTCAGAGATGAAGCATGTAATAACGCCTTCGGTGGCAGCACGCATACTCCTGTGCACGTTTCTCCAGGCATCTGCCCGATTTCTGCCCACATCTACAGTATTGGTGTGCTGCCTCCAGCCTCCACTAGGGGCCAGGCATATGCCGACCACTGGCACCCCCCTTCCCTGAGAAGGAGAGCAGCCCCTGGGATACTCAGTCCTTCTCCTCCCCTGTCAATCCCCAGCGGCCCATGCTCGTTCCTGAACATGAGTCGCTGGTGTGGTATGAGGTGTGGCGTCCAGAGTCTCAACCCTCAGTGCCACCAGGCTGGCAGGGGTACCCAGATTCTAACGCAGGCCTGCTAGTTACCACAGGTTGGTCAGCATTGGGGCCCTTGGAGTAGACTTTTCCAAAATGCTAACTGCTTTAACTTAATCCCCTTTTTACCCTGGGTTACTCACAATTTGCAGAAACTGAGATTTGGGTTCTGGCACAGTGGGTATGAACAAACCAGGAACAACCATTCTGTGGGGCAGTAAGTAAAATGGGCAGTGACAACTGGTCTGGAAGATGAAACATCACTAGCAGCTGGTCGATCTTGGACTTGCTTGAAGAGTCTTGCAACTTGTCACCTTCTCACTTGCTTGAAGATTCTAGCTGCTTGTCACCTTCAGCACGCCAAGCAGGCCAGATTACAGAGCACAAACACAAGGCCTACTAAGCCACAAAGGAACCCAGACCCAGGAGTGACCCCACAGTCCAGCTCCCCAAAAGGGTATAGCGAGCCCTAAAAATCACGCGTGCACCCGTGGCCACCTGCAGCCCAGTTTACCTCACTCAGTAGGGATTTGCAGTTTCCCCACCTGGCTGCAAGTTGCATCATGTTGACTATACTTAACTGGCAAAACTTGCACATTAATGATGTAAAAACAAAACCTGATTAAAAACAATATATAAATTTCAGATTTTGTATCCTGATCACTACATCACAAAAGCAATATTTGATAGAGAAAATTTTGTCAAGATTCTAAAAGAACCGTTCATGTAAATAAAATAACATTATGCTACTGTTATACCATTGTTTAAACAAGCATATGTCAATGCCGAATGTTGATTGCCTATATGTGCTGCTTAGGTATTTGAAAAGTACCATGCCTAAGAACTGTCATGTGCTCCCCCAAGACATCCACTGTGTCTTTCTATTCAATATTCACAGAAAGGGGGAAGGGCAAGGACCTTCACAGAAGAGGGGGAAGGGCAAGGACCACAGCAGTACAGCAGTTGCAAAGGCTTGAAGAGGTGGACAGGAGTCCATTCACCGGCAGAAGAATCCTGCAGAAGGTGAGTAAACTGAAGGTGGACAAAGCGATGGGAGCAGATGGCACACACCCAAGGATATGAAAAGAATGAAGGGAAATAGCAGTACCTGTGGCAGCCATGTTCACTGAGTCATTCAACAGAGGGGTGATACCAGAGAATTGGAGGAGGGCACATGTGGTCCCTCTGTAGAAATCCAGCAGTAGGGAGGAGGCGGGGAACTACATGCCGGTCAGCCTCACCTCAGTAGTGGGGAAGATCATGGAGACATTGGTTAAAGAAAGGATAGTGGGGCATGTAGATCCTAGGGCCATAGGCAACATGGATTCACAGTGGGGAGGTCATGGCAGACAAATCTGGTTGATCTCTTTGGGTGGCAAAGGAGGTAAATCAGGGTGGGGCAGTGGACAATGCTTACCTTGATGTAAGCAAAGCATTTGACACCGTCCCACTTAGGAGGCTGATAAAGTAGCTGAGTAAGGTGGGCATGGGAGAAAGGGTGGTAAAGTGGGTTAGAAACTGGGTAAGAGACAGGAGGCAGAGAGTGGTGGTAAATGGTGTGCAGTCTGGGGAGAGGGGGTGACCAGTGGGTGCGTAGGAATTGGTTCTGGGGCCAGTGCTGTTCGATGTCTTCATTAGTGACATTGCAGAAGGGATGAAGAGAAAGATCTGCCTGTTTGCAGATGACACCAACATCTGTAACCCAGTGGATACCCCAGACGGAGTGGAGAAAATGAGGAGGGACCTGGGGAAGCTTGAGAAATGGTCTGAGGACTGGCAACTGAACTTTAATTCTAAAAAGTGCAAACTTATGGACCTGGAACACAGAAACCCTGGGAAAAGGTACAGGATGGGGGGGGGGGAGTTGGTGACAGTCACAAAGAAGGAAACAGACCTGGGGGTTCTTATCTCAGATGACCTGAAAATGTCAAAGTGGTAAGGCAGCTGGGAGGGCCAGTGACATGCTGGGGTGCATAGGCAGGGGCATCACCAGCATAAGGAGGGAGATAGTGATGCCATTATATAAAACCATGGTCAGGCTTCAAATGGAGTACTGTGTGCAGTTCTGGAGGTTGCACATTCATAAAGATATTAGCAGTTCTGGAGGTTGCACATTCATAAGGATATTAACAGGCTGGAGATGATCCAGAGAAGGGCGGATGAGATGGTACAGAGCTTGCAACACAAGACTTATGAGGAAAAATTAAGGGACCTCAATATGTACTCACTGGAAAAGAGGAGAGAAAGAGGGGAAATGATAGAAACATTCAAGTACATCAAGGGTATAAATAGAACTACTGAGAAACAGGAGACAGCTGCTATAGACATATGTGCCAGCTTCTGTGTAATATTCTTTTGTTCGGTTACCAAACTCCAGCAACCCGAGCCCCCTGTGTCATGGCAGCTGGACGGTCGATGCAGCTGTAGTGGTACCACTCATGACATCTCTGAGCAGGATTTGGCAGCGGGGTTCTAGCGGCCAGATGGGGGGATGAAGACTGGGCTTAGGCAGCACTTTAACCACCCTGGTCAACCCCAGTTCAGCAACCTGATTCCCATCCCAAACCCAGATTTGTCAACATATAGTGACCCCCAGAAAACAATTTTTCACTATTACTGGCTTGTGGCTGCAAGGCCAGTTTAAGGGTTGTTATAGTTTGGTCTGGTTTTATTTCTTGTACCATATGGTTATGTGACATGGGTGGAAGAGTGCTGCATCCTACTTCCAGAGAAAACTGCCCCATTATTGGACACAAAATTCAGATTGGGTTTGCCTAGATTGACCTTTTGCCCTCTTTACCAGTGCCTGTGTCACAATGTTTTATGCCCTGTTCTGCTACCTACCATGTAGCACAAAAGAAGAACAAGATAGCCTGCTGCCCATTTTTAAGAAGCCTGTGACATGGTGCCCAGATGGCTGATGAAGCAGTAGTGATACCACACATGACAACAGTCAGCAGGGTTTGGCAGAAAACATTGGGTTCTAGCGGGCAGTGGGGGGGAGGCAGATCAAGCATCCCAGTGCTCAGTCTTCCTCTGGTGCACTGGGGAGGCTGCCTCTGCTACAAGACTGGCATCTGGATGATCACTGGTGGTAGAGAGTGAGTGAGTGTGTGTGTGTGTGTGTGTGTGTGAGTGAGTCTGTCCTGCAGAGGCATTGCATGGCACTGGGATGGTAAGGGGTGGGAAAAGGGGAGGAAACAAAAAGGAACAAATCCACGAGTCCTGGCAGTCAATAATGATGGCAGGACAGTACTCGCGGACGCTTCCCTATGTGAATCCCTGTTGGTATAACAAAGGAGAGGGGCGACTGTGGGAACTGGAATCGCTTGAAGCAGATGTAAGGTGGTGATCAGGAGGCCAAACCACTATAGATATATATATATACAGTATAAATAGAAAATATGGGAAAGAAAAACCCAGGAAATCTAGGAAAGACAGCATAATTATATGGAATTTCCCAGAGGTGGCACTTGTTTAAATACATATTATATATACATAATATATATATAATATATATATATAATATATATATATATATATATATACACACACACACACACACACACACAGATACACACACACGTATACATGTCTATATATATACACATATATATAAATATATATATGGAGAAAGAGAGAGTTTTACACAATGACCAACACCACATTATCCTCCTCCCCCATGGCTGACAAACACCCAGCTGCATCCTTCATAACTTGGCCCTTCTATCGCTGCTTCCCCTCAGCATACCCCCGCCACCACCCATGGTAGGGCTCCAAAGGAGGGCCATTCTACCCGAGCAGGGGCTTTAAGATCTGGTGACAGGCTGGTGGCAGGCCTCATGGCATGGGGTGGAGGCTGGTGTTTTCTTCCCTTGGTTTTCCTTCCCACCCTCCCACTAGATGGCACCACAGATGACCTTGAACCCCACAGCAGTGTCCCTGGGGGAGGCAAGCTCCCCAGTTGCTGCTGTCATACCAGATGCAGCATCATCACCTCCACAGACTAAGAGGCTCACCTAGCCTTGGCCAACCACCTGCACCTCCTAAGGCTGCTGCTGAACCCAACTCATCTTCATGGCTGCACATTGGTCCCACAGGTGGCCCAGGTCACTCACTTGTTGTTTTTTAAGTTTTACCTTTTCCATCATTGTCCATTTAGAGTCGACCCTACTTTGATAAAATAGCTGGCAGCAGGAACAGCATGTTATGTCCACATCCCTGATAATCCCTCTCCAATCTACTTGTCATTTAGTGAGAACTGGAACAACTATGGCAGATGGAAAGGTGTTATAGCACTTAGCTTAGCTTTTTTTGCTTTGTTTACCTGGATGATGGATGCAGAAGCTGGACTAGCCTGGAGGACAGTGGAGATGGAGAATGCGATGGAGACACACACCGCATGCTTGTTTTGGTTGTGAGATAGGGGGAACAACTTGAGGAGTCTTTCTCAACGATAAGACACATCACCAGGCTACAAGTGAGCCCGCATGACTTGAGAATCGATGTCCTATCTGGTGACTCAAGGCGACGGTGGCAAATCTGAAAACACACTGACTCCTGCACTCCTGCAGCAGACAACGACAATTGCCTCATGCCCATGGACTGCCCTCTTCATGCCACAATGTCTTCTATGCTAGTGTACTACTGCAGTGCTACGTTGACTGATGTTCGGAGGTGAGGGCCAGCGAGCAAGACACAGCAGCATGCACTAAGCTCTCTAAGGAGCAGCTCCCAATCCTGCCGACTTTACGAAATGTGCCCACGTCACGTCACATCACGTGATTGCAAGTAGTCTACGTATAGACCCCCCCACCACCACCACCACTTGCCCTGGATGGCAGCAAGGAAAATTACTGTGGCATAGGCAGCGCAGCAATTAAAAAATTAAATAAAAAGAACAAGATAAGGAGTTAACGGTGGCCCCCAGAGCTCAGGACCTGGGAAAAAGTCCCAGTTGCCCCCTCATAACAGCGGCCCTGAGGACAAGCAGGTATCAAAATGGGAAGAAATGGAATGAGCAAGAATCAAGTACTAATTCAGATGCAGTGTCGATTTTAAGATCAGCATACTTGTGTGGAGACTGCAAATAGAACCCCAGTTCTTTAAGCAGTCTTATGAAGAGTAAAGGCTTCTCGAAGCACTGGGGTCTGTTTATTGTACTGTAAGTGGGCTGCATCTAATTCAGTAAGTTACTGTACCTTACATGTGGATGTATGCTAGGCCCAACTTTAAATAAACACTGCACCTGAATTAACACATGATGTGATAGTGACATAGAATTTGTCAGCAAAGAAGGACCGCTCAGGCCACTTAGTCTGGCCAAGTGTTCTCTACCTATGTGTAACTCCTGCCTGTATATGTTAGTGCACATCTTATTCTGCCTGCATCCATCAGGACCTCCTTGTGAATGAGCTTGCTTAATGGATTTTTCCTGCAATGAACTTGAACCTACTCCACTTCCATGGCCCTATTGATCTCCGTTGACCCCCTCCTTCTCCTTTCTGTAATATACCCCTATGTTTATCCCATGCATGCTTAATGCCCCCTACCATTTTAGCTTCCACCACTTCTCCTGGCAGTCTGTTCAAGGCATATACCACCCTTTCAGTAAATAAATATTTCTTCACATCTATCCTGAATGTCCCCCCGAGCTTCATTGTATGTCCCTTGGTTTGGGTGCTCATCCTCATTTGAAGGAAACTCCACAAGTGTACCCTCTTTACCCCTGTGAGGTACTTTGTAGGTTTTGATCATGTCACTTCTTGGCCCCCTCTCCTCCAGAGTGTACATGCTGAGATTCTTCAGCCTTTTCTTGAAGGGATTCCTGTGAAAATTCTGAACCATTTTAGTTGCCCTCCTCTGGAAAACCTCCACCTTATGTCTTTTGTGAAGTGTGGACTCTAAACCTGGACACAGTAGTCCAGCTGGGGGTATACCAGTGAGTGATACAATGGCAGCACAACATCCCTCATCCTCCTACTGGAGATGCCAGTCCTTATGCACTCCAGAATCCAATTTGCCCTGCCCATAGTCTTGTCACACTGTACTGCCATTGTGAGGTCCTCTGATATAATAACCTCAAGAACCCTTTCCTGTCTAGTGAGTATCAGTACCTCCCCCATTGTATACCCAGCATCGGGGATCCTGTGTCCTAGGTACATGATTTTACACTTGTTGGCACTGAACCCCAAGTAAGTAAGAAAATGGAATTGATCTGAATGAATTGCAGGCTTTTAAGCAGCTTTTCAGGGAGTGTGTATGTATGTGTGTGTTTGGGGGGGACTCTGGTACTGGCAGTACCTCCAAGAATGCCACCGACTTCCTCACCCCCTCACACTGCCTGTCCAAGTACTCTAACCTCCCCCTCACCACTTCCACAGTGTCTCCCAAGTCGTTTGTACCCACATGCAACAGTAAATGAGGTTTCTTCCTGCCCTCACTGCACGCTTGAGCCGTGCCTGTCCTGCCTCTCCTGCACTCAACCTAGGGATAGCTTCAATCCAAATATGGCTGTGCCTTTCCCCCTTTCCACCCCATCTCACCCATTTCAGTATAGAATCCCCCAGGACGAGTACCCCCACCCCTTACCCCCTTTCCCTTCTAATGCCCCTTCCACCACCCCAGTATTCATTCTTCCCTGTCCCTCACCCCGCCAACTGCACCTCTTAGACTCCACGCCTGTACCCCCCACTTCTGCCTCACCCCTTTCTCTGCCTTATTCCTCCTATCCCCCTTGAACCCCTTCCCAGCCTGATTACTTCCTACTGAGTTTCCCATGTCGACCTTCCCACCTCCCCTGCTGATTTCCAACCCCTCTCCTATCCTCTCTGTTGTCAATTTAGAGCCCCCATTCCCTTCTACCCCAAAAGTGATGCCCCTCCCATCCTTCCCCTTCCCGTAGCCTTCTCTTCTTCAGTCACCACCCCCTCCTTCCTTACTAGCCCCTTCTACCCTTTTGTCCTCGCCATCTCGTCAACTACTTGTTGCCATCCCTCTCATGCCCCACTTGTCCTCCCCCCTTCAGTATGTTCCTGCTCCCCCTCTGTGTCCCATTGTAGAGGTCCAGATCGATCGTAATCAACACCTGTCCTACATCTCTTCCCTAATGCTTCCCCTTTCTACTTGTTCTCTCTTGCCACCCTGGTGCCTTCCCACCCACAGCCATCTGTCTCTGCCCTGGTACTCCTTGTGGTGTCTTCCTGCCCCCATCAGGAGGCAGCCACGTCCTCTCTTCGGGCACCCCCTTCCTTCTCCTCTCCTTCCTGCTAGTGCCTCTGATACTGGGGTCTGTTTCAGTCCCTAGTTATTCTTCCTCTGTCTCCCTTTGCCATGCCCTATTCCCCCCTCAGAATGCCTATCATACTCACCTGCCCTGCTACTTACACTCCTCCCTAACCTCCACAGTTCCTCCCTCAAAGTAGCAAGTTATCTACAGACCATACACCCCCCCAATCCTCCAAGCCCAGTCCAGGATCATGGCACACCCACACCCTGTACACTCCTCCACCCTTCCAACGATGCCCGCCCTAGTGACATGTGACATTTGCCCCATTTTGGCCCCCATCTTATGCTAGGGGCTGTTACTCCCTGGTTCTGTACCATACTACAACTGTTAGGTCCCTATTTACTCAAATTCCTGTCCCCCCCACACTAGTCTCCCTACTGACCCCTTGCCGGCGAGGGTAATTCAGGCTCAAATGTCATCCATTAGACACTGTATTACTGTAGGAATCCTAAAGCCTCCTTGTCCATTTTTCACACCTCAGCTACCATACTTTTTGTTCTCGGCTCTCATACAGTTTCACTTAGCCCAGTTAGAAATCCCATTGCACTCCAAGTATTACTCAGTTCAGTTACAGAAATAAACAGAACAAACAAATAGTATTATTACAAGAATCATAACGGTATAGCTCAGTACTTAGCTCAGTTAAAAAAAGAAACAGAAGAAGTAAATCTGTATTAGTACAGCAATCCTAAAGCATCCAATCATTGCTTTGTCTCCACTCCAGAGACCCTGCTGTAATAGAGGACCAGAGGACACTGGGCGGAGGGTGGGCAAGTGTAAAGTCCCGCAGAGCTCCATTGAGCTCATTCACTCCCCTCTCTCACTTGCTCGTTTCTATTTCTACCGATGCTGCAGGCTGCCCTTTGGTACTGGGCTCCTGCTTGCATTGGCGCCTTTTTCTGCCCACAAAGAAATCTGCAGCAGTCCCGACACAGCTCCGTTGAGCTCACTCACTCCACCTCTCTTACTCAGTTATTCTGTCTCTCCCTGTGCTGCAGACTGCTCTTTTGTACTGGGCTCATGCCCATGTTGGCACCTTTTTCTGCCCACAAAGAAGTTCACAGCTGTCCCGACAGAGCTCCGTTGAGGCTCACTCACACCCTCTCTCACTTGCTCATTCTGTTTCTCCTGGCACTGCAGACTACCCTTTTGTACTGGGCTCATGCCTCCGTTGGCGCATTTTTCTGCCCAGAAAGAAATCTGCAGTAGTCCTGACAGAGCTCTGTTGAGCTTGCTCACTCCCCCTCTCTCACTCACTCGTTCTGTTTCTCCTGGAGCTGCAGGCTGCCCTTCTGTACTAGGCACCTGCCTGTGTTTGTACCCTTTTCTGCCCACAAAGAAATCTGCAGCAGTACTGACACATTGTTCGCTGAGCCTGCTCACCCCTCTCTACCGCCATTCTGTTTCTCCCCCAGCACTGCAAGCTGCCATTTTGTACTGGGCTCCTGCCTGCGTTGGCACCTTTTTCTGCCCACAAAGAAGTTCACAGCTGTCCCAACAGAGCTCCGATGAGCTCGGTCACTCCCTCCCCCTCACTCTCTTGATCCTAATCTGTCCCAAACACTGATTTCCCAAAGCAACCACACTTTTCTGTGCCGGAAGTGTGAATACGCATTTCGTCCAGGATGTGAAAAATTACAGTTGTACTGTTCATATGGAGGTGTGGAAAAATGCCGATGTTGAAAATCTGGAGTGAACATATTACAAATTCGTGAAGTTACGAGTATGCATAGCAACTGCGCAATGCATGATCGCAAAACAGTCATTTTTTGGATTTTATCTACCAAATTTATTACTCAGCTCTGCTAAAGAAATAAACAGAACAAATAAATACGTATTATTACAACAGTCATAACAGTATCGCTCAGTGCTTAGCTCAGTTAGAGAAATAAACAGAACAACTTAATCTGTATTATTACAGCAATCCTAAAAGTATCCAGTCATTGCTTTGTCTCCACTCCAGAGACCCTGCTGTAATATAGGACCACAGAGGACCCTGGGCAGGAGGGTGGGCAACTCTAAAGTTCCAGCATGGCTCCATTGAGCTCGCTTATTCCCCCTCTCTCCCTCGCTCATTCAATTTCTCCCGATGCTGCAGGCTGCCCTTTTGTACTGGGCTCCTGCTTGCATTGGCGCCTTTTTCCACCCACAAAGAAATCTGCAGCAGTCCCGACACAGCTCCATTGAGCTCACTCACTTCCCCTCTCTTACTCGCTCATTCTGTCTCTCCCTGTGCTGCAGACTGCTCTTTTGTACTGGGCTCCCGCCCATGTTTCTTTTGTACTGGGCTCCTGCCCGTGTTGGCATCTTTTTCTGCCCACAGAGAAGTTCATAGCTGTCCTGACAGTGCTCCATTGAGGTCGCTCACTCCCCCTCTCTCACTTGCTCATTCTGTTTCTCCTGGTGCTGCAGGCTGTCATTTTGTACTGGGCTCCTGCCTCCGTTGGCGCCTTTTATGCCCCCAAAGAACCGAGTAGTCCCAACAGAGCTTCACTGAGTCGCCTCACCACCCCTCTCACTCGCTCGTTCCATTTCTCCCGGTGCTGCAGGCTGCCCTATTATACTGGGCTCCTGCTTGCATTTGCGCCTTTTTCTGCCCACAAAGAAATCTGCAGCAGTCCCAACACAGTTCCGTTGAGCTCACTCACTTCCCCTCTCTTACTCACTCATTCTGTCTCTCCCTGTGCTGCAGACTGCTCTTTTGTACTGTGCTCCTGCCCATGTTGGCACCTTTTTCTGCCCACAGAGAAGTTCACAGCTGTACCGACAGAGCTCCGTTGAGGTCGCTCACTCACCCTCTCTCACTTGCTCATTCTGTTTCTCCTGGTGCTGCAGACTGCCCTTTTGTACAGGGCTCCTGCCTCTGTTGGCACCTTTTTCTGCCCACAAAGAAATCTGCAGCAGTCCTGACAGAGCTCCGTTGAGGTCGCTCACTCCCCCTCTCTCTCTCGCTCGCTCTGTTTCTCCTGAGCTGCAGGCTGCCCTTTTGTACTGGGCTCCTGCCTGTGTTGGTACCTTTTCTGCCCACAAAGAAATCTGCCTTTGATACCGACACAACTCCGTTGAGCTCGCCTCACCTCCTCTCCTCACCTGCTCATTCTGTTTCTCCCAGCGCCACAGGCTGC
The DNA here is from genome assembly GCA_016271365.2 of Neoceratodus forsteri. Taxonomy (NCBI): domain Eukaryota; kingdom Metazoa; phylum Chordata; order Ceratodontiformes; family Ceratodontidae; genus Neoceratodus; species Neoceratodus forsteri. The sequence continues at coordinate 1,275,288,997 of CM057453.1, forward strand.
CCTTAGTACTGGGTTCCTGCCTGCATTGGCACCTTTTTCTGCCCACAAGAAGTTCACAGCTGTCCTGACAGAGCTCCGATGAGCTCGGGTCACCCCTCTCTCTCACCGCTGATCCCCAATCTGTCCCAAACACTGATTTCCCTAAGCGACTCCTCATCACTATTCTGCGCCGAAGTGTGAATATGTGCATTTCGGCTCCAGGATGTGAAAAATGACAGTTGTACTGTTCATGAGGTGTGGAAAAATGCCGATGTTGAAAATCTGGAGTGAACATATTGCAAATTCGTGTAGTTACGAGTATGCATAGCAACTGCGCAATACATGCTCGTAAAACAGTCATTTTTTGGATTTTATCTACCAAATTTATTACTCAGCTCTGCTAAAGAAATAAACAGAACAAATATATATTATTACTACAGTCATAACAGTATTGCTCAGTACTTAGCTCAGTTAAAAAAAGAAACGGAAGAAGTAAATCTGTATTAGTACAGCAATCTTAAAAGTATCCAATCATTGCTTTGTCTCCACTCCAGAGACCCTGCTGTAATATAGGACCAGAGGACCCTGGGCAGGAGGGTGGGCAACTCTAAAGTTCCAGCATGGCTCCATTGAGCTCGCTCACTTCCCCTCTCTCACTCGCTCATTCCATTTCTCCCCATGTTGCAGGCTGCCCTTTTGTACTAGGCTCCTGCTTGCATTGGTGCCTGTTTCTGCCCGCAAAGAAATCTGCAGCAGTCCCGACACAGCTCTGTTGAGCTCACTCACTCCCCCTCTCTTACTCACTCATTCTGTCTCTCTCTGTACTGCAGACTGCTCTTTTGTACTGGGCTCATGCCCATGTTGGCACCTTTTTCTGCCCACAAAGAAGTTCACAGCTGTCCCGACAGAGCTCCGTTGAGGTCGCTCACTCACCCTCTCTCACTTGCTCATTCTGTTTCTCCTGGCACTGCAGACTACCCTTTTGTACTGGGCTCATGCCTCCGTTGGCTCCTTTTTCTGCCCAGAAAGAAATCTGCAGTAGTCCTGACAGAGCTCTGTTGAGCTTGCTCACTCCCCCTCTCTCACTCACTCGTTCTGTTTCTCCTGGAGCTGCAGGCTGCCCTTCTGTACTAGGCACCTGCCTGTGTTTGTACCCTTTTCTGCCCACAAAGAGATCTGCAGCAGTACTGACACAGCTCCGTTGAGCTCGCTCACTCCCCCCTCTCTCACTCGCTCATTCTGTTTCTCCCAGCACTGCAAGCTGCCATTTTGTACTGGGCTCCTGCCTGCGTTGGCACCTTTTTCTGCCCACAAAGAAGTTCACAGCTGTCCCAACAGAGCTCCGATGAGCTCGGTCATTCCCCCCCCCTCACTCTCTTGATCCTAATCTGTCCCAAACACTGATTTCCCAAAGCAACCACACTTTTCTGTGCCGGAAGTGTGAATACGCATTTCGTCCAGGATGTGAAAAATTACAGTTGTACTGTTCATATGGAGGTGTGGAAAAATGCCGATGTTGAAAATCTGGAGTGAACATATTACAAATTCGTGAAGTTACGAGTATGCATAGCAACTGCGCAATGCATGCTCGCAAAACAGTCATTTTTTGGATTTTATCTACCAAATTTATTACTCAGCTCTGCTAAAGAAATAAACAGAACAAATAAATATGTATTATTACAACAGTCATAACAGTATCGCTCAGTGCTTAGCTCAGTTAGAGAAATAAACAGAACAACTTAATCTGTATTATTACAGCAATCCTAAAAGTATCCAGTCATTGCTTTGTCTCCACTCCAGAGACCCTGCTGTAATATAGGACCACAGAGGACCCTGGGCAGGAGGGTGGGCAACTCTAAAGTTCCAGCATGGCTCCATTGAGCTCGCTTATTCCCCCTCTCTCCCTCGCTCATTCGATTTCTCCCGATGCTGCAGGCTGCCCTTTTGTACTGGGCTCCTGCTTGCATTGGCGCCTTTTTCCACCCACAAAGAAATCTGCAGCAGTCCCGACACAGCTCCATTGAGCTCACTCACTTCCCCTCTCTTACTCGCTCATTCTGTCTTTCCCTGTGCTGCAGACTGCTCTTTTGTACTGGGCTCCCGCCCATGTTTCTTTTGTACTGGGCTCCTGCCCGTGTTGGCACCTTTTTCTGCCCACAGAGAAGTTCATAGCTGTCCTGACAGTGCTCCATTGAGGTCGCTCACTCCCCCTCTCTCACTTGCTCATTCTGTTTCTCCTGGTGCTGCAGGCTGTCATTTTGTACTGGGCTCCTGCCTCCGTTGGCGCCTTTTCTGCCCACAAAGAAATCCGCAGCAGTCCCAACACAGCTTCACTGAGCTCGCTCACTACCCCTCTCACTCGCTCGTTCCATTTCTCCCGGTGCTGCAGGCTGCCCTATTATACTGGGCCCCTGCTTGCATTTGCGCCTTTTTCTGCCCACAAAGAAATCTGCAGCAGTCCCAACACAGTTCCGTTGAGCTCACTCACTTCCCCTCTCTTACTCACTCATTCTGTCTCTCCCTGTGCTGCAGACTGCTCTTTTGTACTGTGCTCCTGCCCATGTTGGCACCTTTTTCTGCCCACAGAGAAGTTCACAGCTGTACCGACAGAGCTCCGTTGAGGTCGCTCACTCACCCTCTCTCACTTGCTCATTCTGTTTCTCCTGGTGCTGCAGACTGCCCTTTTGTACTGGGCTCCTGCCTCTGTTGGCACCTTTTTCTGCCCACAAAGAAATCTGCAGCAGTCCTGACAGAGCTCCGTTGAGATCGCCCACTCCCCTCTCTCTCGTTCGTTCTGTTTCTCCTGAGCTGCAGGCTGCCCTTTTGTACTGAGCTCCTGCCTGTGTTGGTACCTTTTCTGCCACAAAGAAATCTGCCTTTGATACCGACACAACTCCAGATTGAGCTCGCTCACTCTCCCTCTCTCACTCGCTCATTCTGTTTCTCCCAGCTGCAGGCTGCCCTTTAGTACTGGGCTCCTGCCTGCATTGGCACCTTTTTCTGCCCACAAAAGTTCCACAGCTGTCCTGACAGAGCTCCGATGAGCTGGTCTCCCCTCTCTCACTGCGCAGTCCTAATCTGTCCCAAACACGATTTCCCTAGCGACCTCACTATTCTGCGCCGGAAGTGTGAATATGCATTTCGTCCAGGATGTGAAAAATGACAGTTGTACTGTTCATAAGGAGGTGTGGAAAAATGCCGATGTTGAAAATCTGGAGTGAACATATTGCAAATTCGTGTAGTTACGAGTATGCATAGCAACTGCGCAATACATGCTCGTAAAACAGTCATTTTTTGGATTTTATCTACCAAATTTATTACTCAGCTCTGCTAAAGAAATAAACAGAACAAATATATATTATTACTACAGTCATAACAGTATTGCTCAGTACTTAGCTCAGTTAAAAAAAGAAACGGAAGAAGTAAATCTGTATTAGTACAGCAATCTTAAAAGTATCCAATCATTGCTTTGTCTCCACTCCAGAGACCCTGCTGTAATATGGGACCAGAGGACCCTGGGCAGGAGGGTGGGCAACTCTAAAGTTCCAGCATGGCTCCATTGAGCTCGCTCACTTCCCTCTCTCACTTTCCTCATTCATTTCTCCCCATGTTGCAGGCTGCCCTTTTGTACTAGGCTCCTGCTTGCATTGGTGCCTTTTCTGCCCACAAAGAAATCTACAGCAGTCCCGACACAGCTTCTGTTGAGCTCACTCACTCCCCCTCTCTTACTCACTCATTCTGTCTCTCTCTGTACTGCAGACTGCTCTTTTGTACTGGGCTACTGCCCGTGTTGGCACCTTTTTCTGCCCACAGAGAAGTTCACAGCTGTCCCGACAGAGCTCCATTGAGGTTGCTCACTCCCCCTCTTTCACTTGCTCATTCTGTTTCTCCTGGCGCTGCAGGCTGTCATTTTGTACTGGGCTCCTGTCTGTGTTGGCACCTTTTTCTGCCCACAAAGAAGCTCACAGCTGTCCCGACAGAGCTCCGTTGAGCTCGGTCACCCCCTCTCTCTCACTCGCTTGATCCTAATCTGTCCCAAACACTGATTTCCCAAAGCGACTACGCTATTCTTGCCGGATGCGTGAAAATGCATTTCGGCCAGGATGTGAAAAATGACAGCTGTACTGTTCATAAGGAGGTGTGAAAAAATGCCAGTGTTGAAAATCTGGCGTGAAAATATTAATGATTTGCAAAGTTACAATGCTGCATGGAAACTGCACATCGCACGCTCGTAACACAGTCATTTTATGGACTTTCATCACAAAATTTTTAATATAGGCATTTTAGGACCTCTGCTTACGAACAGTGTCATTGTGGTTTTCTTAATGTGTACTGAAAACTGATTTCCCACAGAGACCGCACTATTCTGCACTGAAAGTGCGAAAATGCATTTTGTCCAGGATGTGAAAAATGACAGTTGTACTGTTCATAAGGAGGTGTGGAAAAATGCCGATGTTGAAAATCTGGAGTGAACATATTGCAAATTTGCGAAGTTACGAGTGTGCGTAGCAACTGCGCAATGCACGCTCATAAAATAATCATTTTTTGGATTTTTTCTACCAAATTTATTACTCAGCTCTGCTAAAGAAATAAACAGAACAAATAAATATGTATTATTACAACAGTCATAACAATATAGCTCAGTACTTAGCTCAGTTAGCGAAATAAACAGAACAACTTAATCTGTATTATTACAACAATCCTAAAAGTATCCAGTCATTGCTTTGTCTCCGCTCCCGAGACCCTGCTGTAATATAGGACCACAGAGGACCCTGGGCAGGAGGGTGGGCAACTCTAAAGTTCCGGCATGGCTCCATTGAGCTCAGTCATTCAATTTCTCCTGCTGCTGCCCTTTTGTACTGGGCTCCTGCTTGAGTTGGTGCCTTTTTCTGCTCACAAAGAAATCTGCAGCAGTCCCAACACAGCTCCGTTGAGCTCACTCACTCCCCCTCTCTTACTCGCTCATTCTGTCTCTCCCCACGCTGCAGGCAGCTCTTTTGTACTGGGCTCGTGCCTGTGTTGGCACCTTTTTCTGCCCACAAAGAAGTTCACAGCTGTCTCAACAGAGCTCCATTGAGGTCTCTCACTCTCTCTTTCTCATTTGCTCATTCTGTTTCTCCTGGTGGTGTAGGCTGTCCTTTTGTACTGGGCTACTGCCTGTGTTGGTGCCTTTTTCTGCCCACAAAGAAATCCACAGCAGTCCCAACAGAGCTCCGTTGAGCTTGCTCACTCCCCCTCTCTCACTCGCTCATTCTGTTTCTCCTGGCGCTGCAGGCTGCCCTTTTGTACTGGGCTCCAGCCTGCATTGGTGCCTTTTTCTGTACACAAAGAAATCTTCAGCAGTCCTGATAGAGATCCTTTGAGCTCGCTCAGTCCCCCTCTCTCACTTGCTTGTACTGTTTCTCCCACTGCTGCAGGCTGCCCTTTTGTACTGGGCCCCTGCCTGCACTGATGCCTTTTTCTGCCCAAAAAGAAATCTGCAGCAGTCCCGACAGAGCTCAGCTGAGTTTGCTCACTCCCCCCCCCCCGCTCTCTCGTTCTGTTTCTCCTGGCGCTGCAGGCTGCCCTTTTGTAGTGGGCTCCTTCATTGGGGCCTTTTTCTGCCCACAAAGAAATCTGCAGCAGTCCCGACAGAGCTCAGCTGAGCTCGGTCACTGCACCCTCTCACTCACTTGATCTTAATCTGTCCCAAACACTGATTTCCACAGCAACCATGCTATTCTGAGCTGGAAGTCCAAAAACACATTTCAGCCAGGATGGGAAAAATGAGAGCTGTACTGTTCATAAGGAGGTGTGAAAAAATGGCAATGTTGAAATTCTGGCCAGAAAATATTGCAAATTCGCAAAGTTACGAGCATGCATAGCAACTGCGCAACTCATGCTCGAAAAACAGGAATTTTTTTGATTTTTCCACCACATTTTCAACATAGGCATTTTAGGACCTTTGCTCATGAACAGTGTCACTGTCATTTTCTTAATCTGTCCCAAACACTGATTTCCCACAGCGACCGTACTATTCTGCACCGGAAGTGCGAAAACACATTTCAGCCAGGACGGGAAAAATGACAGCTGTACTGTTCATAAGGAGGTGTGAAAAAATGCCAGTGTTGAAAATCTGGCAAGAGAATATTGCAAATTTGTGAAGTTACGAGCGTGCATAGCAATTGCGCAACTCACGCTCGTAAAACAGACATTTTTTTGATTTTTTCCACCAAATTTGCAACATAGGCTTTTTGAGAGCCCACCTCATGAACACTGGCACTATCACTTTGTTAATCAGTCCTGAAAGGTGATTCCAGACAGTGACCGCAAAATCACCTTTCAGAGCCAAATAACACCTTGACAGTGGCTGAATTCATGAAGAGGGGTCCCAAAAACCCCATGTTGAAAATGTGGTGCCAAAATTCTAAAAACGCCAGAGATATGCAACAAAGTTGAAAAAATCATCTTTATGCCATTATACAGCTTACTGGCATTTCCCTCAATTCATGATCGGCTTTGAAGAGTGCAGATGTATTCAGTCCACGAAGATCATCCGCCAAGCTCTGGAGGTAAGTATGGGGGTGAGGGGTTGGGGAGGTGAGGTGTTACAGTGGGAGGGCGCAGGTTGGGGAGGGGCACAGATGACGAGGACCATTTCTTCTTTTCAGGGTTAAAAAATAGATATCGTGAGGATGATTTTCATTTTATCAGATACTTTTGGCACACTGAGGTGGGCTTCCCGAAGCCACCTGCATGTTTCGGGTGGAGAACTGGAGCTAACAGGAATTGGGCACCCCATTGGCACATACTGTTAGGGGCTCATGACTAGGGGATTGGCACCCTCGGCCTTTAAGAACTGTGGGGACATGCCGGCGTGGATTGGGCACCCCATTGGCAAAGAAACAGGGAGATGGATGCCAAGGAGGATTGGGCACCCCCTCGGCAAACAACACAAGCCGACGGGGACTGGGCTCCCTATCAGTAAACTGGTCAGGGAATGCAAGGGAGCCCTGCAATGAAGGTCGCTTCCTCATTGCAGCAGATGACACTGCAATGACGAGGCAGCCTCTGATGGCAGCAGCTGAAACTTTTCTAGGTTGTGGCACGCTGGCTGAACTAGTGTCAGCAGCAGCGTGCCACGGCATTGGGGAATAGGGGCCAAGCCTCAAAAGGCAGTGGGGCCATTGACCACAACAGTTCCATGCTCCACAACCTGCTTCTGCAGCAAGCTGCCGCAACGTTTCTTGTGCATGCGTGTAATCAACATAAAAATGTAGTAGCTCTGATAGATCCAACTACAGACCGATAAGTCTGACTTCGGTCATATGAAAAAATAGTTGAGACCTTCTTAAAGACCAAATTGGAGGAAAACTTAAATATTATAAAATACAGTGATAATAAACAGCATGGCTTTAGGCAGAATAGATCTTGTTTAATGAACCAGATATGTTTCTACAATAAGGTGAATAAATGCCTACATAATAATATACCAGTGGGTGTGGTGTTTTTGGACTTTCAAAAAGCCTTTGATAAGGTTCTGTATGATATATTACCTGCAAAATTAAGCAAAATAGGGATAGATAAGAAGTTAATATTGTGGATTACAAACTGACTGACTACCAGGAAACCACGTGTTTGAGCTAGGTGGTGTTATTCTGACAGCGGTGAGGTGACTAGCGGGTTCCTGCAGGGATCTGTCCTGGGTCTGGTGTTATTTTCCCTATTTATTAGTGAATTGCAAACAGATATCAACAGTTGGATAGTTAAATTTGAGGATGATGTGAAGTTGAGAGGGCCTGTGAATACAGATGAGAAGATTAAACATCTGACACATGACTTGGAACGTATACTTACGTTTGTAGGAAACTCAGTTGCCTGACACGCGCTGTCCTGGTCAGCACTGCCTGATACAAGCTGTATCCTGATGCTTGTACACCTGATGCTATTGCTCCCAAAGGGGTAAGATAGCGGATGTGATGGAATGCTACCTTACCCCATGGGTTTTGAGAGAAGGGACGACTGGATGGGGTTGCTGGCTGAGCTGCCCCAGTGGTGTGGAGGGGAACACCAGAGGCAGCTCGGCCAGCATGCACCACGTGACCTGGGTTCTCAACCGGGTCATGGCATTTTACACACTGCACCCCCGTAACAATTAACATTTTACTACAGGGTCCACCCACCCTCGGAGTTGGTTCATTTAATTATGGGGGGTGTGGTGGACAGAGCATGAAACACTTTGTTGTGTGACATGCCCGGAATTCATATATCGGGCATGTCAGTCATGTGGGCCCTGGCATTTTGGGCTGTTGTACTGTTGGCATACCGAGTTTGGGATATCATAGTATATCCACTTGGAAAAGGTAGAAAAATGGGCAAAGACAAATGAAATGTGCTTTAGTACAGAAAAGTGTTCAGTCATGCACTTCGGTAAATTTAACAACAAACATGATTGCACCTTAAATGCAACTAAGCTTAAGAAGGTCATTTCAAAATGGGATTTTGGCATTATTTTAGACCAGCACTTATACATAGATACATAGATACATAGACAGTGTCGGCAGATAAGGGCCTATGGCCCACCTAGTCTGCCCATTTGAGCTTGTAAGTTCAGTTTGTTTTCCTAGAAGTCTATTTCCCCTTACCCCTGACCTCTAGAATTCCTTTATGTCTATCCCATGCATTCTTAAATCCCGTGATTGTTTCGGCCCCCACCACTTAAATTTTGGAACCTTATCATACTGACCTAGTAAAGAAATCAAATTACATGATTAGGAATATAAAGAGATCTTTCACTAACAAGTCAAAACTTTCATATTACCATTGTACAAGTTGTACATTAGACCCTGTCTAGATTATGGGTCCCCACCATGGAGTCCTCACTTAAGGGGAGAAGTAGTTAGAGTTGAGGGGTTACAGTGCAGGATAGCAATGATGGTGGGCAGTTCAAAACATCTAGACTATAAAACTAGGCTGAAAAGATTGAATTTATATAGCCTTGAAAACAGGAGCGTGATGGGTGACTTGTTGATGTATAAAATTATGAAGGAGGACAAGTTAATGAGAGAACTTGGAAATTAAGCTGCAATTTAAACCAGTTGGTCTTAGGACACTTAACCAGCACATAAAACTGAACATTACAACAAAAAGTGGAAGATTTAATTTCTTTCTACAAAGAACAGGCAGGCTGTGGAACCAGCTACCAAAAGCTCTGGTTTAATGTCATACATTAGAGTTACTTAAAAAAATTTAGACAAATATATTTTAGAAAAGGGGTGTATTTGGACCCACTGATGCGCGGGGATGGTTAATATGGGTAGAACTGCCTTCTTCTATCCACAACCCAGTATAAATATCCAGTATGAATTATCCAAGACCAAAAATAAATTTGGTGCAAAAACTTTGTACTTACAGGGAGCAAAGTAGGCAAGCGTGTAGACAGGCATACTCACTGTACACATTTGTGTACAGTTTTGTTGAGTGCCTGTCACAAACCGTAAGACACTCTGTTAATATTATCATTCTAATCTGTAGTATTTGGGTTAGTGAAGGCCACTGAGGAGGGTCCGATACATGTATAACCTCTCTAGAGAATAGAGGAATCACCTGACAACAATCTGACTTGTCTGGAAGGGGGTGCCATTTGGAAGGGATAGGTACATTTTTTAATTGGGGGGTGTAACTGTAGGAGATTGTGTGCAAAATGGAAATTTCTGGCTACACTCCTGAAAGTAGGTAGCACACTGGCTCAGTAGGTAGCACACTCGCCTCTGAGGCTGGGAGATCAGAGGGCTGTGGATTCAGTTCCCACATCTGGCACTTGGTTAATGACCCAGTACTGACACTGTACTGCAGTATGAGAGGGGTGCTGCACTTCTGAGGTGCCATCTTTCGGATGAGACGTTAAACCGAGGTCCCATCTGCCTGGATTGGTGGTAGTTCAGGTGGATGTTAAAGATCCCATGGCGCTTATCAAAAAGAGTAGGGGTGTTTTTATTTATAATAATACATACAGGAAATCACATGAAACAATAAAGATGATACTTGATCCTCATAATAAACTACAGTGAAACTGAAAATGTAGAGGAAGAAAAACATAAGAAAGGACACAAATTAAAAGGAAAAATTCATAATTACAAACAGTAATATCTCTAAAAAACCACCAAAAAAAGGGGGGGGGGTTAGGGAGGAAGGTTAACTATCCAAGTTATTTATATTTAATAATGTAAGAAAAAACCCTCCACCAAAAATTTACTTTATCAATGTTATACATTTGTTTATCTTTCAAATAAACTTTCAACAATTCATTCGTAACATAACCCTTCCACTGTACTCAATTTCTGATAAATTACCCATTGACATTGTAATTGCCATAAACAAAATCTTAAACATGCAAAAAAAATTAATAATGTGTGTTTATCATATATCTGTAAGCAGAGTGGCACTATTCCAATAATTAAAGTCTCATAATTAATAAGAGACAACCAAGGCATATTCCATCTATTAGCAGCATATTTCCATATTGATTTAGAAAAAGAACAATACAAGAAAAAATGCTCCATAGTTTCCTCTTGGTTTATACAATCAGGAAAAGGACAATTCCTCTCTTCCCTAGCCTTGTACTTAGCTGTGCCCCTTACATTTAAACGACCATACATGATGAGCCACTGGGTTTCCCACATCTGTATAGGGAGTCTGGGGTTATTTAATTGTTCTAAAATATTTTTAACACCTGCAGAGGGGCAATTTTTAAAACATGGGTCAGTAGGATAGACTCTAGCCATTATCATCCTATAAAGATTTTTCGAATTAGAAGAAGAAATTTGTTCTTTTAACACTTGCCATTTATACAGCGTTTGTGCGGAAGGTCGGAAATATGCTGGGAAATGAAGATGTGGATGAATTTTAGAAGCATAAGTTATCCAGGTCTGCAGATATCGCTCTAGAGACTGCCTAATCCAAAACCTATCTCGACTAACTGAAAATAAAAAACATTTCCTTAAATTAAATGAAATAAACAACACATGACAAAAAATAACTGGGTCCACCATACCCAAACCCCCTTTGTCCTTAGCCAAATATGTATAACATCTTTTCACTGGATTCAGTCTATTCCCCCATAGAAGTTGGAAACAACAACTATATATTCTGGCTTCATATTGAGTAGGTACCGGAAAGATTTGGGCAATATATTGTAAACAGGGTAAAATAAATTGTTTTAGAACCTGTATTCTTTTGAGTTTGGAAAATTTAAACTGCTTCCACCTAGCAATTTTCCCTCGACCTTTTACAAACTAAATCCCAGTTATCTACTGGCAAATTTTAGGTTCAAAAGAACACCAAAATAGTTATAGGTTCTTATAGAGAAACAAATATTATTAACTAAAATAGGAAAATGAATAACACCCCCTATCAGAAGACCTTTGGATTTTGTGTGATTAAGCTTAGCATTTGACAAAGAAGAGAAAAGAGAAAATTCTGTAAAAAATTCTGCTATCTGCTCCTGAGAATAAAAAAAAAGGCAAACATCATCAGCAAAAGCCTGTACCAATAATTGATCATTTGATAAAGGTTTATGTACCCTTTCCCAGCGGGGAGGGTTAAAGCACGTAACAAAGGCTCTAATGAAAAAACATATAGCAAGGGGCTCAAAGGGCAACCTTGATGCACCCCAGTATTTATTTCTATTCCCTTTGTTATATGCTCCTTAACCACTGGATAGACTTTAGATGATTTATATAGAGCCCGAATCATCCCAACAAATGAAATCAGGATCCCAAGAAATTCCAGGACCCAAAATAAAAATCCCTGGTTAACCCTATCAAAAGCTTTCTCCAAATCAATTGATAACAAAAAACCAGCCTTCCCTTCTAAAGATAAATATTCTGTTACCTCTCTAATGATTATTAAAGATGACTGGATATTCCTATCTGGGACTCCACAATACTGAAATGGAGAAATAACTTTACCAGCCAATAATCGTAACCTATTGTTCAACAATGAGGCAAAGATTTTATAATCAGTGTTTAAAATAGTAATGGGCCTCCAATTCCTAAGGTGTCCTTTATCCCCTGATTTAAATATATGAATCAATAGTCCTTTTGTAAAATGATCTGGGAACTGAACTTTAGAGACAAAAAATTGAAAAATTAACAGTAAACAAGCCGTAATGTCTGTTAGAAAAGATTTATAAAAAGAATTCGGAAGGCCATCTAAACCTGGCGTTACATTATCTTTTAATTTTTTAATAACTGTTTCAATTTCAAGGCAGGAGAAAGGAACTTCCAATTTATCCCTCTCCTGGGCTTCTAAAAGGTCAGGAGGCACCACTAAATAATGTGCAATCTCAAAAACAGAAGGTTCCGAAATTGGTTTTAAACTATCAAAATAGTCTTTAATAATAGAATTAATACCCCCTGCATCCTCCACCTTAATCAGATTGCACATGAGATATTCCAAAGCTGTAGAATCCTTTAGTTTTTTACATAATGCAAAGGGATCCCCCAAAAACTGTTTTAGAAGAGTGATTAGTAAGGACTGCTTGCAAAGTTTGAGACCTATTATATTAATATAGTTTCATTTGATCTTTAATGTGTTGAATTTGATCCGAAAAATCATACTTAGATGTATTGGCAAGGGTAATCAGGTATTGCAATTGAGACCTTAACTTTAAATATGAAAGAAAATCAGAATTCCGTTTTCTTTTACCACATTTTTTGAAACCAAGAACAACAATCTTGCTTCGTTTCCAACCACCAAATACCTAAATCAGAATACAAAAATGCTATTGATAGCCTAGCCCTCAATATAAGGGAAATTGAGTTTATTACCACAGCTTCTTTCAAGATGGAGGTATTTAGTTTCCATCTTGAAGATTTCCTCCCAACAGAGGGGAAAGTGCCCACTTCAACCAACACTAAGAGGTGATCTGAGAATTCCACAGGGACTATATTAAAATTTTCTATTTCTGTATTTTTTGAAAGGAATAGATAATCGATCGTAGAACCAACTTTTCCCTTAAAAAAAGCAAAATTAGAATCTAGTTTTACTGAGGGGTTACAATTAACCAAATGTCCTGTCTTGATAATTGATGCTAAACAGTTTGAGTCACAATAGATTTTTTTGTTTACCCCACCTTTGATAGAGACAGTACAATTAAAATCGCCTCCCCAAAAAATAGTAAGGGAAGAAATCAAAAAGGGTTGAATTAGTTTCATGTACTCAGTTCAAGAGCCTTTGTCTGGGGATTATAAATATTAATAAATCTACAAGTTCTAGAGTGCCATAGACCATCAATAATTAAAATTCTCCCGGAATCAATTCAATTAGTTTGAGTAACACAAAATGAAAAGAATTAAACAAAATACCTATCCCATCTGCTCTGTCCCTTCCAAAGGACCAAAAGAAGGCCCCAAGGCCAGTCCTTTTGAAGGAAAAAATTTGTTCTTGAGCAAACATCCAGGTTTCTTGGAGAAAACATATTCCCAAAGATTGGTCTCTAAGGAGCTGAAAAACAGCTCTGCCTCTTTAGCAAAGTTAAGCAGACTGTGTGTATTAAGAGAGCCCCAAATAAACCTGGCCATGAAAGTTAAAAAACAAAGGAAACACAACCTATTTTTCCTCCTTTTTTTTTCTCCTTATAATCTTCTATAGGGGCACTCATACCACCTTGAAAGGATTTTTGGGAGTCCGAGTCTCCAACATCCATCTCTGAATCTCCCAAGAGGTAAACAAAGCAGCATAAGAATTTGGACATTCAAAAGATTCATTTTTAGAAACAACCCCAGCCTTCACATGTCTATTTGACCGACGTGGAGGAAGGGAAGATAATCTTACACTGTCCCTAGTAGGTTTATTTTAATTTTTTTATTTTATTTAAACAGCAGTTTGGAAAATCTTTGAGCCATAGGCTCATTTACAAAGGTACCTTGTCACAGTAAGATAAACCAAAATACACAGTATAGCAGTACAACACATAAGTATAACAGTAAAATTAAGACATAGATACAAACAAGCTGGTACAGGTAGGATGGATGCAAACAATACCAGAGTTATGTCGTCCTTAGCAGCTTAGTAATAAGCTTTGTCATAAGTATTGAGTATGGCTTTGACTAGTGGCAGTTACAGCATCGGGTGTTAATAAGGTGGTTACGTAAGGAAGTTTTGAAGCACGATATAGTTGGAACTTCGGAGAAGGAGGGGAGCAGTTTGTTGAACCAGGAGGGGGCCCTAAAGCTGAAGGCTCTTTGGCCATGAGAGGTTGTTCTGGTTCTGTAGTGTCAGTGTAACAAACAGGATCTAGAAGATTTACCACTTCTGCTTCAAATTTGACAATACTAGCTGGAACTACAGAAGGGGAAGGTGAAGTAGGAGGAGGAGGAAGGGGGGAGCAAAGGGGCCTTGAACTGGGAAACCAAATCTAAGGATTCCTGCTGAAGAGGAGGAGCCATTTCCTTAGTCTCCACTTTTTTGGAAACTGCATCCTGGGCCTGCTGAATGATTAAGTCTGTACTACCACAGGAGGCCTTATTTTTAGCGGCCCAAGGGCAATCTTTAAAGGCATGGCCAAAATCCTCACATAAGTCACACTTCATGTGGTTCGCACACTGCATAGTGATATGACCCACTTCCCCACAATTATCACATCTCGGCTGGTCACACACACTAGAAAGATGAGATTTAGCTCCACACTTATAGCATGCCCTGGGTTGCCCACTGTAAAAACATACCCCTCGATCTCTCCCCAACAAAAAGGCATTTGGAATATGCTCAATTCCGGAATCCGTGCTTGTCTAAGCTTCACCCTATATCTCCACCCACTGGTCCAAAACTGCTCAGAGTCCAAAATAGGGTCTGATCACTTAGTATATCACATTTTGGGAAAGCCAATAGTAATATCTTCCACATGGACCCCCCATTCCTAAACATCACTGTGACATTTTTGATTAAAGGCTTAGAAAGTGGAATTACCAAGAAGGGGGTCCACACAGGGGAAAATTTAACTTGCCCATAACGTTCCCAGAAAAGGTCTAAATTATAAGCTGAATGAAAACTAATGTCAAAATTATCTTCCCCGGAAATATTTATTAATGCAAAAACATCTCTTGGTAAAAATTTCAATGAATCCTTAATTAAATATCTCCCCACATAATGTCTATCGAGCCTGACATCCAGGCCACCTTTGTAGCATATTCTCACTGCATTCCACTGAGGTGCAGCTTCCCTTCTAGATTTTGAAAATAGTTCAGATAAGAGAGGTTTAGTTATAAGTGCCGAAGCCCCCACACTCTCTTCTTGCGCTGAAGCCTGTGATCCTGAACCAAGCCCACCTTTGAAAAAGGTTGCAGATTAGGTACAGATGTTTGTACCGGCATAGCTGTAGCAGGAAAAGTAGAAGGGATACTCTGTAAATTAGTCTTTGGCCGCCACTCAGGAGTCTGAAGATTAAGTGAAGGATCCCAGGCTGAATCTGGGGTCCAAATCCCTGATGGGCCCTTCTCCCATCCAGCTCCCTGTAATGCTTTCTGAGGAGACCAGGAAGCATCATGTATACTAGAAACCCCATTTCCTTGATGTATTTGGACAGATTCTGAATTAGTCACACATTTTGTAGACTGGGAAAACTCCTGTGCAACAGCTGTAGACCCTTGTAGTAAAGGTGCATTGTGTTTAGGGGTAACCATCGGAGAAAAACTAAATTCAGTCACTCCTTGTTGATCATTAACCTTTGTTTGATATAATATAAGATGGGCCTCAGTCTGTGCAGTGCCAGAAGGCGACTACGGATGGAACACAAAACCTGATTCCTTTGACAAAGTTATAGCAGTTTGAAACTTTGAATCCACCTGTTGCAGCATTGAAGCCACAGTAGGCCATTTGAAAAGTTCAGAAAGAGCTGAAACCGGCTCACCGACAATGGCAGTCTCAAGAGATGTGCCCGGCTTTCGGCACTCGCTATTCTCAGCGATTAACCTGCCAGCCGGCACACTCATTTCAGTTTTCCAAGCCTTGGAAGAAACAGTAATGCACTCTCCCGTCTTCTTTAAAGGGAGCTGACCGACGATTTCTTCATTCCTGTTGTCATTATTCACGGCAGTTTGTCAGACTGCTCAGCTGAGATAGTGTGTGATATAGAGCTTTTGCAAAACAAGCGTTATATATGAAATTTCCACCCTGGTTTCTTTGCCTTACTCCAGAAATTAGAATTTCTTACAGTTCTTAATAACTCTGTTGTAGACCTCTCTGGTACCAACAGCTCTGGTACCAATAGAGCTTCATGAAAAACCTCGTCTCCTTCACCAACCGGCATTTTCAACACGGCATCAGAAAAAACATCCTCTGCTACTAGTAGTGAGGCCTTCCCCACTACTAGACACGCATCCACCTCCTCAGACAACTCTCCCAGAGTGGGCATCTCACACAGAGACGGCTGTCCACCCACACGCGAAACAGACAAATCCATAGCAGAAGAAGTAAGCTGAAAAGCAGGAGCTGGAACCTGGGGACAGAGAGCAGCATTTCAACCACCTCCACTAGGATCTGGAACAGCAGCAGTCTTGGAGTCACCAGCAAATGGGTCCCCCCTGCTTACAGGAAGAATTTCCCCGGTGTCCTGGACAAGTTTCCCTCACTCACTAAAAAAAAATACCACCAACAGCTTAATCTGGTTCAAGGTCAGTTGCCATTCATCTGTATCCCCTCCCCTGGGTCATGCCTGAAAATAGGCAGGATTTGTCTAGTGCACTTACCTGGTCAACAAAAACTAAATAAATAAAATAAAAGCTCAGAATGCTTTAACTTATATAGCTTGAATGTTACCTTCTTATGGGATGTTTACCCAGGAGATAAATGAGCCATACAAATTTCAATGTTTTTGTAGGTAGTTTTGTACACTGTTAGTTTTTTTGTGGTCTGTTGTATACCTAATGCCATGAGTATGAATGTGTTTGTACAATGTTTTTCTTGTTTTATTCAATGTTAACAGCCACTTAAGTACTGACAGCACAGTCTTGAAAACAGGGTTGTATAACCTTAATGACATGATTTATTCCTTTATAAAAATATTTTATCTATCTATCAATGTAGTTTTCGCCTTTTGCCTGGACAGAAACAATCAGCTCTGGTGTGCAACAAGTTCTCCAGCTTCCACCTTGCCAGTGGCTTTTGGCTAGTAATGTTCAGTCTCTGGAGTGGACCTCCACCTTTCCACAACTGGATTTCAGCAAAACCAACAGGTTCCCAAGCTCTGGATACCTTCAAGCCTTCTTCACAAGTTTCCTGTTTCAGACTATGTGCCAAATTTAGGCTCTGGCACACCTATTTTCCAATAACCCTTTTTGTAAGCTCAGGATTACCACACTGCTACAGGCTGAGTGCACACACTGGATTCTTCAAACAAAAGCTTTCACCCAATGCCTGGGATGTTGAAATGCAACCACAGTTCCTTCAGGCAGAATAAATCCCTGCTTTCCAACTCTCAGGAGATTGACTGATTGACTGATTGACCAAATAAAGTCCTGGAAAGGTGTCCAACCTTTCCCATTTCACAGTATGAGCCCCTCTTGGCTCGATCAGAGCCCAGACAAGACTGCGCAAACTGCCCTAAAGTCCTGGGGTTTCACACAAAAGTCCCAGTTTCTGATTGGTTAGATCCTGTTGTCATTCACAAATATTATTGATTGGTAAATTGGTTTTGGCATCTGGAATAAAATTCACACCTCTCCTATCAAGCAGTTCACCAGTTTTTGGGCACCTAAGCTAGTGATTAGCTGATACAAGAGGTCAAAGTAGCAAAGATGGCTGCCATTATACACTGTCCATACAGTTTTATAGCAGTTCCCACTTCTAAGTGTCTTTGCAGCCAAATAACACAGTTTTTATATATAATTCCCCATGGTCCTGTAGTTGCCTTTATCCCCTGTAAAGCGACTGTACTTTTATATTTACAAAGCCCTTTGTTTTCCTGTCACTGGCTCTGAGAAACACAGTCCCCCAGACAGCCAGGCATCTTAGTAATATTCATACAGTCCCCATTAATATTCAGATTTCTCCCTGTTCTTAGGCGCTTATTGGCACTTTTAAAATATTACCTCTGGCCACTTTCAGGGCACCTCCTCCAGGTGTGCAACCCTCGATTAGCATATTCTGGGGGGTCGAAACTACCTAGGAGGCAATCATTTAGACACTACAATGGTGAGAACACTCCATGCACATTAGTGCGCATGCGTGGACCCTGTTGGCACTTTTCAAGTGCACAGCCCAGCAGCAGTCATACAATCGACTCCTCTGGCCCCCAGATGGACCAGAAGCACTAATGGGGGCTGGATAGAGACCTAAAGGGGACACAAGTCCCAGATTGGCAGCAGAGTGTGGGCAGCACCCAAGGCAACAGGTAAGCTCTTAACTGGGGGGGTTGCAATAATAAACCATCACAAAGTCGGTGTGTTAAAATCAGCTCCCCACCCCTATATAGCTTCGTGGGAAAGGATAACTCTGGACACAGTAATTCAGTACAACGCACCACAGTGTGGTTTTTATTTTTATACAAAAATCAGTATAAAAAGCCAATAAATAGAAATAAAAATATTCACACAAGAAAAGAAAAATAGCCCAAAGCTATGATCAAACAAAATCACCTTACTTCATGTTTCAAATGACAATTCAGTACTTCAGTTTACCCTACTGCGAAATTGTCAATACCTGTTTAGGTATAGATGCTTCCTCTTGCCTTCAGTCCAAGCAAGTGAGACTGGCTGCTCAGCTGATCTGCCTATACATGGGTTTGGGGGGTTTATATAGCCCTCCCACTTCATTTTAGGCCTGCCCACAAAAGGCAATTAAACAGTTTCTCTCTTTAGAGCTCACAACTAGGCCTATTCAAAAATAAAGAATTGTTTCCAAGCCTGGATTATAGAGAGCTTTCCAACAATATAAACTAATACAAATAACCATTTTTCTGGCCAGTGCTATTACCATTTTAAACATAATGGTCCATTATGTAAGTAAACTCCTCCCACTGGTCAGCATGGTTATGCAACAATTCACTATAGATATAGGACACTAGGGGGTGCTATCTTCCTATCTACATGTCTAGACATGCTTTTTCATGTCTGAACATGTTATGTCAGGGGACTTCTTAGTTCAGTCACTATTTTATCAGTTTTAGCCTTTTTATTTTATACTGGGGCTAACCCAAGAACATTTTAAATGCACATATATACTTTATATTGTTCCAGTTGCACTTTAAACAGTTCTAAATGCACTATTATTCATTCATAGACATTTTATGCCCTACAAGCACCTTAATAATTTTGTTGCCAGTTGGCGTGCTGGACATGGATCTGGTGCTACATGGGAATGGTGGTGAGGGACAGATAAATTAAATAGGAAAAATAAGGTAGTAGAAAAAAGGTATAGAGATAAAGAAAAAAACTGACGTAGATGGCCAACCTACGTCAGCAGTGGCGGATTTACTGGGGGGCTAAGGGGACCGTAGCTCCCCCATTGCCACCTGTCTGGGTTTTTTACTAGATCACCCATTTTTTCACTTATTTTTCCGGTCGCAGTTTCCTCTCCCTCTGCTCCGGTTTTCCCCTCACAAAGTCATCAGACCACAGTGCCGCCGCGCTGCTGCTGTAGTTTGCCGTTACTTCCAACCCAAACTAAAAATCATTCCTGCATATCCCGATCCCCGCCACACCACAGTGGTAGCTGCAGCACACAAGCAGCATAAAACCACTCTGTCCTGAGTCCTAGGCTGTCCAAGAGTCCTATCGGTCAGACTTAAAAAAAAAACTAAAAAAACTAACTTTTATTTTTGGCCCCGTCCCAGATTATATATAAGGCCAGGCACTGCAGCATCAGCATTCAGCTCTTAAAATTGTAAATAAATACCTCCTTTACAGCAGGCTGGAGCCTGAAGTCAGAAAAGACAAGACCGAGCAGTCATCATGCGGTCGGAATGGGACTCCAAGAGATGTGCATTGACTAGCATAAGAATCCTTATAATCACAGTCTATCTTCTGCCCTTCTCCAACTGGGACCTCTGCCGCTTCCTGGCAGTCTCTCCTGCCCAACTAGACTTCCAGGAGTTTGGTGTGCTTTTTGATGAAGCAGTCGGCATTGAAAGTTGCACCAATCAGAGGCTTGTATTACTGACTAGTTAATATTCTACCAATCGGGTTACTGTCCGACTTGCAGTAACCACCCACTGGAATTATTGATTTTCATTGGTCTTTCAAAAGGGACCAATCATTTTCTTCTGCTGTCTGGCCCTGGAAAACATGACTATACAGCGGGAAAGAAAACAAAAGAAGAGTACTCCCTACTACTGGCTATAAATACCCTAGCTTTTAGCTGCTTTATCTGTCCTCAGACAACCTCTGCTGGCTGGCTGGCTGACTGCATCAATCCTCGATGACCACCACTGCGAATCTGCAATATCTACTGCTGCTAGAGACACAGGGACAAGAAGAGAAGAAGAACATTTGGACTAGAAAAAAACTTTGGGATGAAGAAGAGCTACCATCAGGAAGAGTTGCACCCACCATGACTGCTGCTTACCAGAACAGACTGGAGAAAGTGGGAAAACCTATTGCTACACCTTGGATCAACTTTGTGAGGTAGGCTTGCCCTGTTTTAAAGTGTATTAAATTTACAATTTAACAGTGAATTTACAGGGCTCCCAGATGAGACTGTTTCTTCTTGAATGTCCATTGTGTTTTATTTTTAAGTTTGCTTGCACGCATGTGCAAGAAACATAGTGCCATCATCCGAGTTTTTGGAGGTGTGGCAGCCCTCTTCCAATTCAGTCAGTGTGTTTGCAGGCGCAGGCGCAGTTCTCCAATGCCTGCTGGAGCTGTCTATGACAGTGTCCAAAATGCAGTGGAGTACAGTTGAAAGGGGGAGCTATGCTTCAGTGAGCAGCGATAAGACATCGCCTGTTCATGCGCACTCCCCTACACACACACACACACACACACACACACACACACACATGCACGCATACTGCATGCTCACCCCCCCGTGCACACACTTTGTAGTCGACGGGGGTGCCCAATCAGCAGTCAACTGTGCTGCGCCCCCCCAAAGCAGAGTTACATATTCCACGCTGGGTGCCCACCCCAGCATGGCCACATATTGTATAGCTGATGGGAGTGCCCAATCCCCCGTCAGCTCCACTGGTCCCCCCCAGTACAGGGTGCCACGCTGGGAGCCCACCCCAGCATGGCAACAGTTGCTATTGCCGATGGGGGTGCCCAATCCCCTGTCGGCTCCATGCCCCCCACCAGCCATCCTTGTGCCACACTGGGAGCCCACCCCAGCATGGCAAACGTCCCTCGTCGTCATTTAATAAAAAAAAAAATTACCTGAAACTTAAAAACGGTCCCTCGCTGTCTCTGCCCCCACCCGCACCCACCTACTGCGCACTCCGCCTCCCCACACCCCCACTCACCCCATACTTACCTCCGGACTCTGGCGCGGCGATCTTCGGTGGACCAGGAACACGTCTGACTCTTTCAAAGCCGACTGCGAACTGAAGAAATGTCGGTAAGCTGTATAATGGGATAGATAGGGTTTTTTCAACTTTGCTGCATATCTCAGCCATTTTGGGAATTTTTGCACCAAATTTTCAACAAGGGGTTTTTGGGAACCCTTCTCATGAATGCTCTCACTGTCATGGCATTAATCGGGCTCGAAGAGTGATTTCGCAGTCACTGCATGAAATCACCTTTCAGGACCGAGTAACGAAACGACACTGCCACTTTTCATAAAGTGGGCTCTCAAAAAGCCTATGTCGAAAATTTGATGTGTGCGTTTCGCAGTTCCTACGCACGCTCGTAAGTTCGCGAATTTTCAATATTTTCACTCCAGATTTTCAACATTGCCATTTTACCACACCTTCTTATGAGCAGTACAGCTGTCATTTTTCACATTTTGCCCAAAACGTGTTTCTGCCCATGTAGCGCACAATGGCGCAGTCGGTGTGCAAAATCAATGTAGGGGAAACATTAAGAAAATCACAGTAACAGTGTTAATAAGCAGAAGTCTTAAAATTGCTATGTTGAAATTTGGTGAAAAATTCATAAAATGACTGTTTTATGAGTTGCTACAGTTCCTATGCACTTCGTAAGTTTATGAATTTTCAATATTTTCACCCAGATTTTCAACATTGCTATTTTATTACACTTCCTTATGAGCAGTATAGCTTTCATTTTTCACATCTTGCCCAAAATGTGTTTCCGCCCATGTAGCACACAATGGCGCAGTTGGTGTGCAAAATCAATGTTTGGGATACATTAAGAAAATCACAGTGACACTGTTCATGAGCAGAGATCTTAAAATGGCTATGTTGAAAATTTGGTGAAAAAATTCCTAAATATGACTGTGTTATGAGCGTACATTGAGCAGTTCCTACACACGCTAGTAAGTTTGCGAATTTTCTATATTTTCACTACAGATTTTCCACATTGCCATTTTATTACACTTCCTTATGAACAGTACAGCTGCCATTTTTCACATGTCACCCCAAATGTGTTTCCGCACATGTAGCGCACAATGGTGCAGTCGGTGTGCGAAAGCAATGTTCGGGACAGATTAAGGAAATCACAGTTACACTGTTCATGAGCAGAGGTCTTAAAATGGCTATGTTGAAAATTTGGTGACAAAAGTCCATAAAATAACTGTGTTATGAGTGAGCATTGTGCAGTTTCCACGCACCCTCGTAAGTTCATGACTTTGTAATATTTTCAGTCCAGATTTTCACCAGTGGCATTATTCCACACTTTTATTTATTGTTTATTTATTTATTGAAAATATTTTATGAGGAAAGGCACACTGAGCAAAAAGATGCTCGTCTCATGGTGCGACCTGGGGATTTTCCTGGACTGGACTTCCTTATGAACAGTACAGCTGTCATTTTTCACAACATGGCCGAAATGTGTTTTCACACTTTCAGCGCAGAGATGCGTGGTCGCTGTGGGAAATCATTGTTCTGGACAGATAAAGAAAATCACAGTGACACTGTTCATGATCAGATGTCCCAAAATGCCTGTGCTGACAATCTGCTGGTAAAAAAACCCAACCTAATTACATTACGGGTGTGCGTTGCACAGTTTCTATGCATGCTCGTGACTTCACCAGTTTTTTTAATATTTTTACTGCAGATTTGCAACATGGCCTTTTTTACACCTCCCCATGAACAGTACAGCTGTCATTTTTCACATCCTGTTCGGAATGTGTTTTTGCACCTGTGGTGCTAAATGCCGTAGTTGCTGTACATAAGCAGCTTTCGGCTAACAAACTGATATTGCCACTGTTCATGAGGTGGGGGTCACAAAAAAACCATGTTGAAAATTTGGAGTGAAAATACCAACGAATGCCTGAGGTGTTAGGGTTTCCAACCATAACGCCCAACCCTGTAGAGAATGACAGGCATCAGGTGTGTGACTTGGGATTCTTGCCTGTAATGCTCATACCATTCCACATCATGCAGCCAGTGAGAGGCATCGAGGTATGCCTTGGACTGTTCGGCCCCAAAGTTCACCCCATTCTCCTATACCACACCCATCTCACTGTATTTCCTGATGGAATGGGGTGCGCATAAGGGCAAAAGACCCCAAGGCACACCGTGACACTTGTCAGAGTCTGCAGGGTAGGGTCTGGTGAAATGGCATGGCCATTATGCCTGACCACCCAAAGGCACACCCCAATGCCTGTCACTCTCTGCAGGGTGGTGGTGGGGTTGGCTTCAGTTCAATACTTCACTGCCGTTTCTATTATGCAGCTCTGTAACTTCTACGCTACCAATGCCAATGTCAGCAAGCAAATATTCGGCATTGACAAATGCTTGTTTTGATTGGGGGGGGGCAGACTGCAGTATGTGGTTATTTTATATTCCCATAGTGTGTGCTCAGAACTAGTATAAATTCATTTATGCATCATAAGAATTGAACAACTACTGCAGTTCTTTTTGGCTGGTGTGGCCTTGAAATTTCAGTACTTAGTTTTAACAGGGATGCAGCATCTCTGTTAAAACTAAACACTGTAACTTCAGATGCTTGCTGTAAGGGCAGGCTAGCTCATTAATTTGAATAGTCTGGTGCGTGTGTTATATTATTACTGTATATTCAGAAGCTATAACATTCTTTAATCATGATTCATGAAACATAATTTCTGTTTGCCATTCTTGTTACTGAACAGTTCTTTTTGGCTGGACTCGAAAGTAAAGTACTTTTTAACAGGGATGCTGTAAGGCTGACTCACTAGTTTTAATAGTCTGGTGTGTATATTGTTTATATCTTATTTTCAAAAGCTATAAAATTATATCGTCATCAAATTCTCATAATTTCCGTTTGCCATTTTTGTTACTGACGTTCTTTTTGGCTGGACTTGAATCTACAGTACTTAATTTTAACAGGGATGCTGTAAGGCTGGCTCACAGTTTAAATAGTCTGATGTGTTATTTATACTGCATTTTCAAAAGCTATAAAATTATATCATCATGAAGCATGATTTCTGTTTGCCATTTTGTTACTGATGTTCTTTTTGGCTGAACTTGAACAGGGATGCTTGCTGTAAGGCTGGCTCAGCTCACCAATTTGAAAAGTATGGTGTGTCATATTAGCTATACTGTATGGGAAACAAATTATCAGAGCAGGTCTCATCTTACTGTAGTTGTGTAGCATTTATTGTGTGGAAAGGCAAGCAAATCACAGAGGTGTACACCGGACCCTCAGTTGCACAGTGGCTGGGCCTGGAATTTGTGTTCATGCACATTGCACTCAGAATCTCAGGTTCAGGACAGGATGCAGCAGGCAGGAGGCAGGAGCAGACTCAGAAGGAACATACAGTCAGGCTGGGGGTCAAGTGTTGCCATGTAGTAAAGGCATTCCATTTCCTTCCACCTGGTGTGGGTTTATGCACTGGTCTGGCACTGCTGTCTGTCTTGGCAGAAATCCCTTTTGGTAAGCGAATGGGGGGCATTTTCTGCAGCTCTGCCATGCTCTTCTTAATGGTGAAGAGATTGTAAAACAAGCTACCACCAGAACGTGGATGTATCTCTTGAGGTGCTGCACTATGCACTTCAACAAACAAGGGCGAGAACTGGCCCTTGCCATGGCCATTTCAACTAAGGCAAGTTTTAAAAAACAAACAGTCCACAAGTGTGTTACATTTATCATACTGTAGCTGTACCACAGTGTAATTTTTTTTTTGGGGGGGGGGGATTTGTTTCTTGCTTTGTTGATATTGTCACTTTGTCAGTAGTACATGCATTTTATGTGTGTGTTTTAACTTGAGTAAGAAAGGATAATCCTGGCTAAGGAAGTTGCTAGATCTCAACGAACTACAAGACTTTTGCTGCGGCACTGAGCTCATCACATAGATTCAAGGCACCAAATACAATACAGTATTTCAAATATTTTTGAATGAAACAAGAAAGGCATGTTTAGTCTTTGGATGAGTTTGTTGTTGTTTTGTTTGTTTTTTTTATATAAAAAGACAAGCTCATCCAAGGCCTAAACATGCCTTTCTTGTTTCATTCAAAAATATTTGAAATACTGTATTCTGTTTGGTGCCTTGAATCTATGTAATGTGCTCAGTGACACAGCAAAACTGTAGTTAGCTAAGATCTAGCAACTTCCTTAGCCAGGATTATCCTTCCTTACTCAAGTTTAAAACACACACATACACACACACTTCCCCACTCTTAATCTGTCGGGTTTTTATTTTAATTCTCATCCCTCTCCTCTGGCCCTCCTCCCTTCACCAGTGTCTTTCCGTGCACTTCCCCTGCTAGCCTTGAACGGCCACATCAGTATCTCCTATGCCCTGGCTAGATGTACCTCAATGACTGAACACCACACAAGAACCCATACAAAAAGAGCCCACTTCTACCTGATAAATGCCCTCAAGAAAATGTTTCTAATTCTCCTTTTCTGTTCAGGCAATGTCGAACTAAATCCAGGTCCCCCAACTCAAATCACTTCTCCGTCGGAGTCTGCAGCTGCTCCTGGGATGAAACTGATGATGGTCAATATTCTAAGCCTTCTCAAAAAACTTGATCATCTTCAAGTCTGGGCAGCCCACACTGACCCAGATCTGATTATAATTACTGAGACATGGCTAAAAAAGACCAACACTGATCCGCAAATTACTATACCGTGCTTCAAGCTCTTTAGAGCTGATAGGGATTCAGGGGAGGGTTGTATACGTAAATCAAAATTTGATGTTAGAAGCATTTCCTGTAAAACTAAGCCCAAGGAATGCAAGATTGTCTCGCTTAAACTTCACCTTCCATCCTCAGAGTGCATCACAATCATAGGTGGTTATAGACCCCCGTCAGGAGGCACAGAAATTCTTAACGTGTTGAAATCCATAACTTTGGCTGCTAACACAGAAACAATAATCTTAGGGGACTTCAATATGGATTGGCTCACTGATAAACCCCACTCCCTAAAAGCCATCGGTGATGAGCTGGGTGTTACACAGATAGTAACTGAACCCACAAGAATCTATGCTTCTAACTCTGCCAACAGCTCACTCTTAGATGTCATCTTAACTCCGCATCCCCATAAAATCTCACATTCTGCAGTTTTCCATAACGACATGAGTGACCACAGTATCGTTGTATGTACAAGATTCCAATCTAAATCCAGCAGCACCCTAAACTCGGAATCAAACCCTCGTTCTGTAAATTCAACCCAGTAAACTTGCTAACCGATCTAGCTATGATCAGGTGGCAAGACCTATATCTTGCCAAATCTGCTGATGCCGCCGTCTCTGTCCTAAATGACAACCTCACCAACCTAATTAACAAGCATTCTCCTCTTATTAAAATGAGGGTGCAAAAAATCTCACACCCGTGGTTCACCCAAGAGCTCAAATATGCACTTACCAATAGAGACAAGCTATGGGCTAGGGCCAGGCACACAAAGGACCCGGCAGACTGGCAGGCATTTAGAACTGCCAGAAATGCCTGTGTTAAAAGTGTACGTGCTTCTAAAGCAAACTTCTACATCTCTACTCTGGAGCAGGCCAAAGGGAACTCCCAAAAAATCTGGAAGACATTGAGATCCATTGAAGGCCATCCTGCTGCTTCCTCCCGTCCCACCAAGATTCTGGCCAAGGACGGGATAGTTGAAAATAAACTGCAAATCCTCAAAGAACTTAACCTTCACATTGCCACTGCTGGGTTGGCATTTGACTCCTCCCCATACGCTAGCCGAGTAAATAGCAACAGTAGCCCAGATACTACACATGCTACTCCACCTCATCCCTTCCAGTTGTGCCTGTTTAGTTACAAAGAGATCGAAGACATAATTCTTAGCCTTGACACCAAGAAAAGTGCAGGGTACGATGGCCTTGAATCATTTTTCTTGCGGTTAGGCTATGCCCAGCTCACAGCCCCCATCCTTCACATCTTCAGCCTCTCTATTACAACAGCCACTATTCCATCCTGCTGGAAATCTGCCCATATTCTTCCTCTCTTCAAATCAGGAGATCCTTGTGACTTAAACAACTACCATCCTATCTCTATCTTGCCCGTTCTCTCCAAAGTGCTGGAAAAACTTATATACAACCAACTAAAAAATCACCTCGAAGCACACCCACTCCTAAACCCGGCCCAATCTGGCTTCAGATCGAAGCACAGTACCATCTCAGCCTTGGCTAAAGTCTCTAATGACTGGATCCATGCTATGAACACCAAGAAGGTTACTGGTGCAGTCTTTCTAGACCTCAGTAAGGCCTTCGATACTGTAGACCATCACCTCCTAATCACCTGTCTTGCCTACATAGGTGCCACTCCACTTACCTTACAGTGGTTTAACAATTATCTCACAGGAAGGATACAAAAAGTCAAAGCTGATGGCCTACTATCTGCCCCCTTCCAATTGCCAGAGAAGTCCCTTAAGGCTCCATCCTAGGACCAATCCTTTTTCCCTGTACATCAACAACCTTGACTCCACATAAAGAACTCTAGCATACATTTCTTTGCACGGAGCGATGCGGTTTATACGCATCAGGCGCAAATCATAACTAAGAAATCAGGGAAGCACTCCAAGCTGACTTTATCTAGTTAGAAAACAACCTTATCAATGCCAAGCTTCTCTTAAATGCCAAAAACAAGACAATGATTTTCTCAAGACTTACCTTGTCTGGTGCCCTACCTACCCCACGTAAAAACTTCATAGTTACCTCCCTAGGTGTAGACCCTTGGAAGTCGTACTAAATTTAAATATCTAGGTATGTGGATAGACAACAAGCTTTCCTTAAACGACCACATTGAGGATCTATCAAAGAGGCTTAAAGCACGCTAGGTTTTTCTTGAAAAGGACCCTCTTTTCTCTCGCAACCCGGAAAAGACTTGTGCAAGCAACATTCCTTCCCTTGCTTGACTACAGAGACATTATCTTTATCTCCTCCCCAACCTTGAGCCTATTTAAACTGGACATACTCTATCACCATGCTCTTTGCTTCATTACTAACTCTGCATACAGGACCCACCACTGCGATCTTTATGCAGCAGTTGGGTGGACCTCTCTTGCCACCAGACACCTCCTGCATGCTGGCATTTGGACCCTCAAATTACTACTCCACAAACTGCATCTGCCTGTCTATTTAATGTCTCTCATACACATCTCGCATAGCGCCTACTCCCTAAGGAAATCTGACCTTATCCTACTAGATGTTCCCAGGACACGTACCACAGCTGGCCAAAGAGCTGTCTCATACACCCTCCCAAACATTTGGAACCAACTACAAGCCATGCTGAAGCTAACCAGCATCGTATCAATTAACTCCTACAAAACACTAGCTATCTCTAAATTAAAAGACTTATGTAGGTGCTACTAGGCCCCCAACTCCAAGTCAACTTCCTAGGTACCAACTGGCCCTCTACTTATTAAGCTGAAATGTGATGCATAATTTAGGGCAAGGTAAAAGCTGGAATGTACTGCAAATATAACATAAGGACTTCTATTGTGTATACCTCTTGTATTAGATATTTTTTTCTTTGCTGTTCTACATTTTATATCTCCTGTCTATGTAATTGTGAACTGTATGTGTATATGCCTCAGGACCTTCCTGTGAATGAGCTTGCTCAACTGAGTCTTCCTGCAATAAACTTGAAACTTGAACACACACACACACACTGTATTTTGCTTAAAATGTAACTGCTCACACTGTGGGCTATGCTATTTGCACTTTTAAATACTTCATGGTATTTTATCAGAACTCACTTAAGAACCCTGGGACCTAATAATGGTAGTTTACTCACCTGGTAAAGGTGATTGCTGGGGTATAACTCTCCGAGGCACTCCGCATTCATGACATCATGGGTCATTAATAAGCAGTGTATCTCTGTCTGGGTGGGTGAGACGTGTTCTCTAGCACTGTTTCAGTTTTAGGCTGCAGTAAGTACTGCTGTTGCTAAGTTTGTTTTGCCATCTTGTGACACATCCATCCGGTAGTGTCTAGTGAAAGTATGGATTGAGGACCATGTGGCAGCTGCACATATTTCCTCTGCTGTTGCCATGTTCTTTTCTGCCCATGAGGTGGCTATGGCTCGTGTCAAATATGCTTTTATTTCTGTAGGTGCGGCTGTGTTGTTGGCCTTGTAAGCTTCTTTGATTGACGTTTTAAGGTAAGAGGCTATGGACGCCTTTGATGCTGGTTGTCCTTTCCTTTTTCCTTGGAGAGTCATGAATAGTCTGTCCGTGAGTCGAATGTCCTTAGTTCGATCTAGGTACGTACAGAGTATGCGTCTCATTCCTAGTAGTTGTAATTGAGGGTCCTCCCATACATCTTCTGGAGGGAGTTCTGCTGGCATTTCTATTATTTGGTTGGGGTGAAAAGCGGATGTGATCTTGGGTCTGAAGGCGGGTATTGTTCTGAGTTATATTCTGTCATTGTAGAATGTTAGGAAAGGTGATTTGGATGACAGCGCCTGTAGTTCGCCTACCCTTCTTGCTGATGTGACGGCCCTTAGAACTACGGGCTTGAGCCGCATCCATTTTAGTGGTACTGTTTCGATTGGTTTGAAGGGGGTTTCATCATTGCCCGCAATACCAGGGTAAGGTCCCAGGGGGCCATTATGTTCTTGGTGACAGGTTTAAGGTTGATTGCTGCTTTAAGAAAGCAAACTATGTCTTGATGAGAACCTGGGGTAGAGCCTTGTATTAGCCCCCTTGCTGCTCCAATTGCTGCCACTTGTACCTTTAGTGAGGCTGGCGATAGGCCCAGGTGAAGGCCATCTTGTAGGAATAGTAGTATTTGATGTATGGTGCATTTGAGAGCCTCAATGTTGTGGTGGCTACACCATTTAGAGAAAATGTTCCATTGTCTCTGATAGGTTGCATTTGTGGTCGGTAGTCATGACATGGCCATTGTATTGATGACTCTTGGATAGTAACCTGCTTTAAGCAGTCTCTCCCTTTCAGGAGCCAAGCCACAAGTTGTAGCTGTTGTGGATTGGGATGTATGACTGGTCCTTGGGATAGTAGGTCCAGTCTTTGTGGTAATGACCACGGGCCGTCTAGTGCCATGGAGACTATAGTCACGAACCATGCTCTGCATGGCCAGTGTGGGGTTATTAGTATCACTCTGGTTCTGGATGT
This sequence comes from Neoceratodus forsteri, assembly GCA_016271365.2. Taxonomy (NCBI): domain Eukaryota; kingdom Metazoa; phylum Chordata; order Ceratodontiformes; family Ceratodontidae; genus Neoceratodus; species Neoceratodus forsteri. The sequence continues at coordinate 1,275,319,572 of CM057453.1, forward strand.
CCATATCGTCCATAGTACTTGAGTAATCAGTGGTATTGGTGAAAAAACCTATGCTATGTGGAAGGTGCAGTCTGCTTTTAAGGCATCCACTCCCAGAGCTTTGCTGTCCTTGAACTGCGACCAGAATTTCTGGCATTGGTTGTTGTGTCGTGATGCCATAAGGTCTTGTTCCTCTGGTCCCCATTTCTTGTTTATCATGTTGAATACCTAGGGGTGTAATTTCCATTCCCCTGGGTGTTTATGTGTAACCCCTAGATGGCGCTATCCCAGGGGCTACTACCCCTGCCTGATTTACCACTAACAGGTTGAGGGGCCTGGATCCGATGGCGGGTGCCTCCACCCAGAGGTCAGGGTTTGCAATAGTTCAACTAACTTGGTCACAGCCCTCTGGGACACTGCAACCCCCCTTTCTTCCCACTAGTGGCTGACACAGTATATCAGAATTACCTTCACAGTATACACTTACCCCCAGGACTGGTTCAGGTACTGAGGCCCCCTGTAAAATAAGAAGATACAGTGCAACAATCACAGTACAATACTTTAACATAGACAAATACCTCAGGCAGTATAACTTTGCTGAAACAAGCAGCTCTGATTTATTTAGGGGGATATAACAAGGACAGGGGAAATCAGGTTAATTAGCTTATCACTTTACTCATCTACTTCCATGGCTCTGTGCACAGGCCTATCCCTACCAGTTACTGTCCTGGGTACCCAAGCCCTAGTGGCTAGTCCAAACCGTGGCAGCTGGTAGGGTCCCTTTCACACAGAGAAAAGAAAAATTAGTTAAACAGTCAGCAGTACAGTAATTCCATTTGGACTCAATGTGGCAATTCAACAGGGAGCGACCCTGAATTAGTACTCACGACCTCCAAACAAGATAGTGTCCTTCAATGTCAGCAGAGCTACTCTTGAGCTCCACGAGACTCCTCACACATTTATATGACAAACTGCAACAGGCAAAAAGTCCTTTAATGGCAGCAGGATTCACTTGAGCTACACAAGCCTCCTCACACATTTATATGGTAAACAGTAACAGGCAAAAGTCCTTTAATGGCAGCAGGATTCACTTGGGCTACACAAGCCTCTTCACACATTTATATGGTAAACAGCAACAGGCAAAAGTCCTTTAATGGCAGCAGGATTCACTTGAGCTACACAAGCCTCCTCACACATTTATATGGTTAACAGTAACAGGCAAAAGTCCTTTAATGGCAGCAGGATTCACTTGAGCTACACAAGCCTCCTCACACATTTATATGGTAAAAAGAAAGTAATATACCAGGCAGGCTGCTTCTCTATCCTGATCGCAATTACTGCACAATACCCGGGAGAACACACAGCAGATTCAGTTCCTGACAGACCGAGCGCAATTCAGCTATTTCTCCAGTCTTCTACAGGGTGAGCCTGGTTTCTACTCTTCAGATATCCTTTGATTCTCTTCACAGGATGGATTCAGTCCTAACAAGCAGTTACACAACCTGCAGACCGGAACTCAGGGCCTTACACGCGTTTCCTGACTAAAACTGCACACCGAAAAAGCACAGGGCTCCTTCCCTCTTCACTGCCAGAGCTCAACTGAAACTCCAGCAGACAAAACCGGGCACTTCCTTTGAGTCCCTCCCAGTTCTTGGCTGGATTGGCTGTCACCCACAATAGACTGCCCCTGTTGGTCCAAAAAGGCGCCGAAGTCCAAACTACATCTCCCAGAGTCACTGCCCATACAATCCTCTTGTGGCTGGCTCAGATTATGAGTCCAAGTTCTGATTCGTCCAAGGCACCATTTTAGAGCTACCTTAACCCACACTGATTGGTCCAGTTCAGCAGTTCAAAACTAGTATGGGGAACTAGGCAAACACAGTTCTGACTGCAAGAAAGCAGGTTAGACAAACTGTATTTTCATTATTACTCTAAATGATTTCTGACAAACAGTTACATCTTTCAGATAGGTTCCCTTTGCACTCCTAGTGACTGCAAAAATGGAGTGAATTGGCAGCAGCTTGAGTGGTACTCAAGAAGAGAAACACACAGTCCCCCCATACAAACTAATTATGTCTGCAAGCAGACAGCTCTTAAAGAGACAGTACCAGAGGCTCTAAAAACACTCACAGATAAATGGCTTAAACGCCAAACACCATTCAGGCTTGGAGCATTCAAGCAAGCTCCTGGAAGTCTTTTGGGAACCCCCATTTGCAGGGGGGTTACACCCTTCCTGGCCTGGGAAAGCTTGATGTCCGCGTCAAGTAAGTACCCCCATAAGTTTCAACTGCAACCATATACATTTGCATTAGGCTCACACATGTAATCATCAGTCAATATATCATTTTACCAAGAACACATTTCTGAAACATTGCAGTACATCACTCTTTACACAGTATTGCACACACATTGTACCATAACTCAAGTTATTACCTCTTGTACATGAAATCTGAAGAGAGGGGCCCCTCCTATCAGTTACCTTGGGGCTGGACGGGGCAAGGGCACCATACTTAGAGGGCAACACAAGTAACTTGGAGTTAGCACTGACGCTCAGTTTGGGCAATGAGCTCAGGGACACATACACTCCTTTATGGACAACATTGAGAGGCAAGTCCACAGGCCTCCCAAGGGAATCATAACTGAGGTGCACCACAGGCTTTACAGCTCGACCAGTCTTTCTAAGGGGAACTGTTACAGTCTCTGCACTCTGAGCCTCATTTTCAGCATTGTGCTCACTTGTCAGGGGAGTCTCCATGGGGTAGAGAGGCTAGGGACTTGGGCACTTTCAGCTCCAGGAGTTACAGTTTCTGAGTCCACACATTTGGCTCGCATGGAGAGCTTTTGGACATTGGCAGTGGACTGTCAGGGCACTCAAAATACTCTTCTTATTCTGGTGTATCACCAGTCTGCCCCAATCCATCATTTTCCTCCCCTGAAAGCTCAAACAGTTCAACCATGCACAATGATTCCATTTCATCTGATCTGATGCTTTGCACTTCACTTTCTGGGAGCATTGGCTCCAGGGACAAAGTTGGGGGCTTAGACAGTCCACAAGGCCCAGTTTCATCTCCAGTATTGACTAGGGGATTGCCCCAAAACAATTGACTCAGTTTGTAAGAAGGATAGTATTCAAAGTCACTCTCACTTTCTTCTGATATGGACTGACAGTCATGCTCAACTGGGACTTGTCGAGGGGAACACTGACTCTGCTTCTGTAGGTGCAGACTTTGATCTTTTCTTAGCAGCAGCTCTAGTCACTGGTCCAGAGGGGCATCTTCTGGGGCTCAGACTCAATCAAGATTTGTCCAATGGACAGTAAATGATTTCTATGCATTGTTTTTACATCTTTTGAATTATTCTCAGAGCCTTATTTGTACACTGGCAGATCATCTAGTTTGCCCACTACAATGTGAGGGAGATGGTGCCATCTGTCAGCAATCTTGTGTTTGCCATGCAGTCCCAGATTTCTTAGCAATACCCACTCTCCTCCTGGAGTTCCTGTGCTTTCACCTTTTATCATACCTTTCTTTGTTGGCCAGATTTCTTTGGCAGCCATGGTTTGAGCCAGTTGGTATGCATGAGTTAGCTGGGCCTTTAACTTTTGCACATACTGTAAATAGTTGTCAGCTTGAACCCCATCAGGAGAGACCCCAAACACACATCTACCGTAGTCGAGCTTTCTTCCAAACATCAGGCGGTAGGGGAGAACCCAGTGGCATCACTTTTGGTGCAGTTATAAGCATGTACCAGGGTGCTAATTTGTTGGCTCCATCTAGGCTTGTCCTTTGGGTGCAGGGTGCCCAGCATATCTAGCAAGTGCGGTTGAAACGTTCAGGCTGTGGGTCCCCTGGGGTGGTAAGGAGTGGTTCTGGACTTTGCACTCCCACAGAGAAAGCATCTCTTTGATCAGACGACTCTCAAAGTCTCTCCCTTGATCAGAATGGATTCTTTGTGGAGCCCCATAGTGAACAAAAGTTTTCTACAAGTACTTTGGCCACAGTGGATGCTTTCTGGTCTTTGGTGGGAAAGCTTGGACATATCTCATGAAATGGTCAGTGACCACCAGCACATTACTGATATTTCTTTGATCTGACTCCAAACTCAGAAAATCAATACAGACCAGCTCCATGGGTGCACTGGTGGTGATGTTAACAAGGGGAGCAGCCCTCTGGGGCAAAGCTTTCCTCTGTAAGCAGCGACTACAAGTTCGAATGTGTTGCTCCACATCAGCCCTCATCTTAGGCCAATAGAATCTGGATCTCACCAAGTCAAGTGTTCTGTCTATACCAAGGTGCCCCATGTGGTTGTGCAAGGACCTCAATACTGAGTCTCGAAAGGCAGTGGGCAGCACTAGTTGTTGTTTGTCTCACTTGTCCCCTCTGTCTACTGTTTCTCTGTATAACAGTTTATTGATCAGTTTCAACTTAGGACCTTCTTTGTATAACAGTGCAGTTCTCAAATCAGTGGAGCGTAATTTGGACACATCTTTTCCTACACAGAGGGCTTCTAAAGCTGATTTGATCATGGGATCGCGGACTGAGCCCGCTACTGTCATTGTCCAGCTGAGGCAGTGCACCAATGTCTATTGCAGAAAAGTGGCAATAAGCAGCAGGTATGCAATTCTCAGAGGGTCCCAAGCAAGCCACCATGCAGTCCACTGCGTCCGTGGACATTTGTTCCTCCCTGTCAAACTTCCGGCAGAGTGCCTGAATGTCAGGTTCTGCCAATCTGACCCAATCATTCTGGGAACAGGCCTCGGAGAGAGCATCAGCATCTATGTGGTTCAGACCTGCTCGGTATTCGGAGCATAGTCGTATGTAGATAATGCAGAAAGCCACCTATGGCCAGTGGCATCCAACTTAGCTGAGGTCTGCACATAGGTCAAAGGATTATTGTCAGTTTTACTAGTATTTTAGCCCCATACAAGTACTCATGGAATTGGTCAACAATAGCCCACTTCAAAGCTAGGAACTCTAACCTTATGTAAGGATAGTTCTTTTCGGATGGGGTCAGGCTTCTACTAGCAAGGCCACTGGTCTCAGGCCATTCTCGTGCTCTTGGTACAACACAGCCTCAACCCTGCAGGCTAGCATCAGTGTGCGGGACGTGAGGTTTTCTTGGTTCGGCATAGGCCAGCACTGGAGCATGGGTAAGTTGATATATGATCTCATGAAAAGCAGTCTCACAATCAGGGTCCAGCGGGCCCCAAATACTTCACTCGGATGAAAATACACTCTTTCAGTCTTGAGGGACGATGACTTTTGGTATTTTTGTGGGTTGGGGATACCCTTGAGTAAGGTTAAGTAAAGGATCACTCTTGAATAGTCCTTGATGAAACGCCGATAATAACCACAGAATCCCAGGAATCTTTGCAGTTCTTTAGATTTTTGGCTGTGGCCAGGTGGTCAAGGCCTCAACTTTACTTGGGTCGGTCTCTATTCCTCGGTGGATACTATCGTCCCACATACTTTTACTGATGTTTGAAAGAATTGACACTTATCAATGGACAGTTTAAGGCCAAAGTCCTCCAGTCGGTCCAATACCTTAAATAATCTTCTCTCATGTTCCTCCAGTGAGCTGCCAAACACAATAACATCATCTAGGTATACCAGGCACTCTAGTAAATTCATGTCCCCCACTGCACACTCCATCAATCGTTGAAAAGTAGCTGGGGCACCTGAAATCCCTTGAGGCATCCTCATGAATTCATAGAAGCCAAGCGGACAGATAAAGACTGTCTTCTTATGGTCCTCTGGGGCCATCGGGATTTGGTAGTACCCACTGCGGAGATCCAACACAGAGAACCACTTGCTCCCATTTAGGCAGTCCAAAGCATCCTGAATGCGGGGCATTGTGTACTGATCAGGGATAGTCCGCCGGTTTAAGGTGCGATAATCCACGCACATCCTTACTGTCCCATTCTTTTCCTCACTACCACAATGGGGGAAGCATAAGGGCTTCTTGACTTGTATTACACCAGCAGCTAACATCTCTTGCAGATGTCGCCTCACATCATCTATGCCAGCAGGTGCCAGGCGTCGAGACCTCTCCACGAAATGGTCTTCGTCATGCAGCCGGATATTGTGCTCAGCCCTTGCACGCATCCTACATCCCATTCCTTTAAAGAAAACACCTGGTCTCTCTGGTCAAGCTTCTCACTGATCCTCACTTTCCATTCAGCTGGCAACGGGAGTCGCGAAATCAAACAAGTCAGGCTACTCTCGTCATTCTTCCTCGAACTCTTGCTGCTGGGTAGCACTGCAGTGTCTGCACAATGCACATTAGCCAGGATGCAAAATCTATTTACTCGAATGTCTCTTTCAGACACATTATGAACTTGGACCATTACCCTTCTGGCATAAGCATGGGCTCTAGCGGCAAAATACTAGGCTTGACCAGCAGTCCTCTGGCAATTTTCCATCGCCTGGTGCATCCAACATTAATATTTTATACTTCACATCCTTTCTGATACGGACCTCTCCCTGTAAGGTACACTGGGCATTTGGCACCAGGATCAGAGACTCAGGGTCCTTCTTCCATACAATTCCGACCAGTTCCTCTGGTTCTATTTTTTCAGCATCTCTCTGTGCCTCATAGGCCTTCTTAATTAAAGCCGGAACTCTTAAAGCTCTACTAGTTTTGACCCCTGTTTTTCATAACACAACTGTGCCAGCCTTCCGAACATATGAGCATTTGTTCCAGTCAACAAAGGGACACCATCATACAGTCCAGTGGGGGGACACACTAAGGCTAGGGTCTCTACTTGTTCAACCACTCCAGCCACGGAGGTGGGGAAAGACAGCCAAATTCGGATATACCCGGAATAGGGGTAGGCCTTCTCACTTAACCCCCATACATGCAGTCCTTCTAATGGTTGTAAGGGTACATCTGACAAATGCTTCTGATAGCAATCCTGGAACATAATTGTCACTTGGGAGCCACTGTCTAATATAGCTCTTGTAGACACTCCATTCACCTTTACAGTGGTCTCCATGGAGGGACCCACTATTCTGGACCAGTCTGGAGAGTCGGTGCGGGGCCTGGGCAACTGACCTTGCCAAAAGGACGTGAGTTAGCATTTTGGTGCCCTCACTGGGATCATTTTGCACCTCTTAACCACTGATTTGTTCTCCCAGCTCTCCTTGTAGCCTATATACAACTTTGTCAGTGTCTTTTGGGACCGCATTCCCTCTTCATGTGCCCATCCTTCTCCCACAATTATAGCAAAACATACTTTCTGGAGTTTGAGCCGGCCGAGGCGCCACACTGAGAGCCAGGGCGGGGGTACTACTAACTGGAAACCTTGGTGCCATCTCTGTCTGCGGCGTGATGAGCATTTGGAGACATCTCATCAGTTTCTCCACTTCCATGGTCAAGGAATTGAGTTTGGAGCTGTTATCAGCAGGAGATACATGGGTGGTACCCCACTCCCATAGCAGATGCAGTCAGACATAGGTCGGGCCCTGCATTACAGGCATGGCCTTCATAAAGGGACTGTTTTGAATTCGGATCTCTTCAACAGTTCGCCCCATTGTGGCATATCTTTTTCCTTGTCAGAGCACTCTGACTGCCAACCCTGCCCTGAACTTCACTTGATGGGTCACCCTCAGTCACCGGGTCGTAGCCACAGCTATTGGTGCAGGTCCCTCCGAGGTTGCCTTTTCCCAACTCCTCTAATTTCTCTCATTAACTCATCATAGGAGGTGGGGATTCCAGTCGATTTGCCAGGTGTAACTGAAGCAACAGCAGTTCTGAGAAGGGGCAGACTTAGGATCCTGTCCAGCCTGGTTCGGTCCAGTTCAATCGCTGGCAAACTACCCTTTCTGAGGCATTCTTGCAACAATTTTTCCAGCCGAGATACATACACAGACAACAACTCCCCTTGGTACTGTTGTGCATTTCTTACTCTCCACCATAGTTCCTCATCAGAATCTGGGCTCCCATACACATTCTCCAAGGCCTCAAGATAGGCCTGTGCAGTCGCTTCAGGGTTACTGGCCCATTTAGTATGGATGGTAGCCAGGGCAGGACCTCGGAGGCCTCACTAACCCTCTTCGCCAGCCTCAGCATTGCCATTCTAGCACTTGGGGCAACATAGTCTATCCAGGTCTCCCAGTCATCCTCCCTTGGGGTGGGAGGGTGCAGAGAGGATCCTCAACCTTCTGTAAGAGTCGTGACTAATGGCAGGTGCAGAAATAGGAGTCTGCATTGGTTCAGACACCATTACGGGTACTGGAGCAGGAGAGGTGTTGGGAGGAACACCCCAGGTGGCAAGAATAGTTTCTTCAAGTCCTCCACAGTTTTCCCTTCCCCAGCAACCATTTAGCAAATTTCTCCTCAAAAGTTTCAGACAGTGGTGGGGGTTCATTCCCCCCCGGGTCTTTACTGTCCTTAGTTATCACTCTCCAGGCAGTGAGGGCTCCCTCTGGGGTAATGGTCTGTGGCACTTTGGAGCTATCTATGGGATCTTTAAACTCTACTAGAGCCAGGAAAGTGTGGGTGAGCAGATTAGCATGCCGACCCACCACCACAGGGTTTTGTAAACCTTCCACCTTGGAAAGTACTCCCTGTACAGTGTCCGTATTGATACCCAGGGGGATGTCCAAGATAAGCATAGCATTTTGGGGGTCGATCTCCTCCCCAGTACACCACTCCACCAGCCGGTGCACTGCCACTTCTGTCGGGGTACCCATTTTTTTTTTAACAGTGGTTCATAAATATGGCCACTAGAGGACACACAATCCCAGTGGTGAGCCTCCAAGATGTAACCCCTAGATGGCGCTATCCCAGGGGCTACTACCCCTGCCTGATTTGCCACTAACAGGTTGAGGGGCCTGGATCCAATGGCGGGTGCCTCCACCCAGAGGTCAGGGTTTGCAATAGTTAAACTAACTTGGTCACAGCCCTCTGGGACACTGCAACCCCCCTTTCTTCCCACTAGTGGCCCACACAGTATTTCAGAATTACTTTCACAGTATACACTACCCCAGGACTGGTTCAGGCACTGGGGCCCCTGTAAAATAAGAAGATACAGTGCAACAATCACAGTACAATACTTTAACATAGACAAATACCTCAGGCAGTATAACTTTGTTGAAACAAGCAGCTCTGATTTATTTAGGGGATATAACAAGGACAGGGGAAAGGTTAATTAGCTTATCACTTTACTCATCTACTTCATGGCTCTGTGCAAGGCCTATCCCTACCAGTTACTGTCCCTGGGTACCCAAGCCCTAGTGGCTAGTCCAAACCATGGCAGCTGGTAGGGCCTTTCACACAGAGAAAAGAAAAATTAGTTAAACAGTCAGCAGTACAGTAATTCCATTTGATTCAATGTGGCAATTCAACAGGAGCGACCTGAATTAGTACTCACGACCTCCAAACAAGATAGGGTCCTTCAACGTCAGCAGGGTTACTCTTGAGCTCCAATGAGACTCCTCACACATTTATATGACAAACTGCAACAGGCAAAAAGTCCTTTAATGGCAGCAGGATTCACTTGAGCTACAAAAGCCTCCTCATACATTTATATGGTAAACAGTAACAGGCAAAAGTCCTTTAATGGCAGCAGGATTCACTTGAGCTACACAAGCCTCCTCACACATTTATATGGTAAAAAGAAAGTAATATACCAGGCAGGCTGCTTCTCTATCCTGATCGCAATTACTGCACAATACCCGGGAGAACACACAGCAGATTCAGTTCCTGACAGACCGAAGCGCAGCTAGCTATTTCTCCAGTCTTCTACAGGGTGAGCCTGGTTTCTACTCTTCAGATATCCTTTGATTCTCTTCACAGGATGGATTCAGTCCTAACAAGCAGTTACACAAGCTGCAGACCGGAACTCAGGGCCTTACAAGTGTTTCCCGACTAAAACTGCACACCGAAAAAGCACAGGCTCCTCCTCTTCACTGCCAGAGCTCAACTGAAACTCCAGCAGACAAAACCGGCACTTCCTTGAGTTCCTCCCAGTTCTTGGCTGGATTGGCTATCCTCCACAATAGACTGCCTCTGTTGGTCCAAAAAGGCCCAAGTCCAAACTACATCTCCCAGAGTCACTGCCCATACAATCCTCTTTGTGGCTGGCTCAGATTACGAGTCCAAGTTCTGATTCGGTCCAAGGCACCATTTTAGAGCTACCTTAACCCACATTGATTGGTCCAGTTCAGCAGTTCAAAACTAGAATGGGGAACTAGGCAAACACAGTTCTGACTGCAAAGAAAGCAGGTTAGACAAACTGTATTTTCAATATTACTCTAAATGATTTCTGACAGTTACATCTTTCAGATAGGTTCCCTTTGCACTCCTAGTGACTGCAAAAATGGAGTGAATTGGCAGCAGCTCGAGTGGTACTCAAGCAGAGAAACACACAGTCCCCTATACAACTCAATTATGTCTGCAAGCAGACAGCTCTTAAAGAGACAGTACCAGAGGCTCTAAAATACTCACAGATAAATGGCTTAAACGCCTAAACACCATTCAGGCTTGGAGCATTCAAGCAAGCTCCAGGAAGTCTTTTGGAACCCCCATTTGAAGGGGGTTACACCTTCCTGGTTTGGGAAAGCTTGACGTCCGCGTCAAGTAAGTACCCCCATAAGTTTCAACTGCAACCATATACATTTGCATTAGGCTCACACATGTAATCATCAGTCAATATATCATTTTACCAAGAACACATTTCTGAAACATTGCAGTACATCACTCTTTACACAGTATTGCACACACATTGTACCATAACTCAAGTTATTACCTCTTGTACATGAAATCTGAAGAGAGGGGGCCCCTCCCTATCAGTTACCTTGGGGCTGGACGGGGCAAGGGCACCATACTTAGAGGGCAACACAAGTTACTTGGAGTTAGCACTGACACTCAGTTTGGGCAATGAGCTCAGGGACACATACACTCCTTTATGGACAACATTGAGAGGCAAGTCCACAGGCCTCCCAAGGGAATCATAACTGAGGTGCACCACAGGCTTTACAGCTCGACCAGTCTTTCTAGGGGGAACTGTTACAGTGTCTGCACTCTGAGCCTCATTTTCAGCATTGTGCTCACTTGTCAGGGAAGTCTCCATGGGGGTAGAGAGGCTAGAACTTGGGGCACTTTCAGCTCCAGGAGTTACAGTTTCTGGAGTCCACAACATTTGGCTCGCATGGAGAGCTTTTGGACACTGGCAGTGGACTGTCAGGGCACTCAAAATACTCTTCTTGTTCGTGTATCACCAGTCTGCCCCAATCCATCATTTTCCTCCCTGAAAGCTCAAACAGTTCAACCATGCACAATGATTCCATTTCATCTGATCTGATGCTTTGCACTTCACTTTCTGGGAGCATTGGCTCCAGGGATGAAGCTGGGGGCTTAGACAGTCCACAAGACCCAGTTTCATCTCCAGTATTGACTAGGGGATTGCCCCAAAACAATTGACTCAGTTTGTAAGAAGGATAGTATTCAAAGTCACTCTCACTTTCTTCTGATATGGACTGACAGTCATGCTCAACTGGGACTTGTCGAGGGGAACACTTTGACTCTGCTTCTGTAGGTGCAGACTTTGATCTTTTCTTAGCAGCAGCTCTAGTCACTGGTCCAGAGGGGGCATCTTCTGGGGGCTCAGACTCAATCAAGATTTGTCCAATGGACAGTAAATGATTTCTATGCATTGTTTTTACATCTTTTGAATTATTCTCAGGCCTTACTTTGTACACTGGCAAATCATCTAGTTTGCCCACTACAATGTGAGGGAGATGGTGCCATCTGTCAGCAATCTTGTGTTTGCCATGCAGTCCCAGATTTCTTAGCAATACCACTCTCCCTCCTGGAGTTCCTGTGCTTTCACCTTTTATCATACCTTTCTTTGTTGCCGATTTCTTTTGGCAGCCATGGTTTGAGCCAGTTGGTATGCATGAGTTAGCTGGGCCTTTAACTTTGCACATACTGTAAATAGTTGTCAGCTTGAACCCCATCAGAGAGACCCCAAACACACATCTACCGGTAGTCGAGCTTCTTCCAAACATCAGGCGGTAGGGGAGAACCCAGTGGCATCACTTTTGGTGCAGTTATAAGCATGTACCAGGGTGCTAATTTGTTGGCTCCATCTAGGCTTGTCCTTTGGGTGTAGGGTGCCTAGCATATCTAGCAAAGTGCGGTTGAAACGCTCAGGCTGTGGGTCCCTGGGGGTGGTAAGGAGTGGTTCTGGACTTTTGACTCTCACAGAGAAAGCATCTCTTGATCAGACGACTCTCAAAGTCTCTCCCTTGATCAGAATGGATTCTTTGTGGAGCCTCATAGTGAACAAAAAGTTTTCTACAAGTACTTTGGCCACAGTGGATGCTTTCTGGTCTTTGTGGGAAAGCTTGGATATATCTCGTGAAATGGTCAGTGACCACCAGCACATTACTGATATTTCTTTGATCTGACTCCAAACTCAGAAAATCAATACAGACCAGCTCCATGGGTGCACTGGTGGTGATGTTAACAAGGGGGGCAGCCCTCTGGGGCAAAGCTTTCCTCTGTAAGCAGCGACTACAAGTTTGAATGTGTTGCTCCACATCAGCCCTCATCTTAGGCCAATAGAATCTGGATCTCACCAAGTCAAGTGTTCTGTCTATACCAAGGTGCCCCATGTGGTTGTGCAAGGACCTCAATACTGAGTCTCGAAAGGCAGTGGGCAGCACTAGTTGTTGTTTGTCTACTTGTTCCCCTCTGTCTACTGTTTCTCTGTATAACAGTTTATTGATCAGTTTCAACTTAGGACCTTCTTTGTATAACAGTGCAGTTCTCAAATCAGTGGAGCGAATTTGACACATCTTTTCCTGCACAGAGGGCTTCTAAAGCTGATTTGATCATGGGATCCGGGACTGAGCCGCGAATACTGTCATTGTCCAGCTGAGGCTGTGCACCAATGTCTATTGCAGAAAAGTGGCAATAAGCAGCAGGTATGCAATTCTCAGAGGGTCCCAAGCAAGCCACCATGCAGTCCACTGCTTCGTGAACATTTGTTCCTCCCTGTCAAACTTCCGGCAGAGTGCCTGAATGTCAGGTTCTGCCAATCTGACCCAATCATTCTGGGGAACAGGCCTCCGGGAGAGAGCATGAGCATCTATGTGGTTCAGACCTGCTCGGTATCTCGAGAGCATAGTCGTATGTAGATAATGCAGAAAGCCACCTATGGCCAGTGGCATCCAACTTAGCTGAGGTCTGCACATAGGTCAAAGGATTATTGTCAGTTTTTACTAGTATTTTAGCCCCATACAAGTACTCATGGAATTGGTCAACAATAGCCCACTTCAAAGCTAGGAACTCTAACTTACGTGCAGGATAGTTCTTTTTCGGATGGGGTCAGGCTTCTACTAGCAAAGGCCACTGGTCTCAGGCCATTCTTCGTGCTTTGTCAACACAGCCCCCAACCCTTGCAAGCTAGCATCAGTGTGCCGGATGTAAGGTTTTCTTGGTTCAGCATAGGCCAGCACTGGAGCATGGGTAAGTTGATATATGATCTCATGAAAAGCAGTCTCACAATCAGGAGTCCAGCGGGCCCCAAATACTTCACTCGGATGAAAATACACTCTTTCAGTCTTGAGGGACGATGACTTTTGGTATTTTTGTGGGTTGGGGATACCCTTGAGTAAGGTTAAGTAAAGGTGGATCACTCTTGAATAGTCCTTGATGAACGTCGATAATAACCACAGAATCCAGGAATCTTTGCAGTTCTTTTAGATTTTGGGCTGTGGCCAGGTAGATCAGGCCTCAACTTTACTTGGGTCGGTCTCTATTCCCTCGGTGGATACTATCGTCCCATACTTTACTGATGTTTGAAAGAATTGACACTTATCAATGGACAGTTTAAGGCCAAAGTCCTCCAGTCGGTCCAATACCTTAAATAATCTTCTCTCATGTTCCTCCAGTGAGCTGCCAAACACAATAACATCATCTAGGTATACCAGGCACTCTAGTAAATTCATGTCCCCCACTGCACGCTCCATCAATCGTTGAAAAGTGGCTGGGGCACCTGAAATCCTTGAGGCATCCTCATGAATTCATAGAAGCCAAGCGGACAGATAAAGGCTGTCTTCTCATGGTCCTCTGGGGCCATTGGGATTTGGTAGTACCCATCATGGAGATCCAACACAGAGAACCACTTGCTCCATTTAGGCAGTCCAAAGCATCCTGAATGCGGGCATTGTGTACTGATCAGGATAGTCTGCGGTTTAAGGTGCGATAATCCACGCACATCCTTACTGTCCCATTCTTTTCCTCACTACCACAATGGGGAAGCATAAGGGCTTCGATCTTGTATTACACCAGCAGCTAACATCTCTTGCAGATGTCATCTCACATCATCTATGTCAGCAGGTGCCAGGCGTCGAGACCTCTCACGAAATGGTCTTTCGTCGTGCAGCCGGATATTGTGCTCAGCTCCTTGCACGCATCCTACATCCCATTCCTTTAAAGAAAACACCTGGTCTCTCTGGTCAAGCTTCTCACTGATCATCACTTTCCATTCAGCTGGCAACGGGGAGTCACCGAAATCAAACAAGTCAGGCGTTACTCTGTCATTCTTCCTCGAACTCTTGCTGCTGGGTAGCACTGCAGCGTCTGCACAATGCACATTAGCCCGGATGCAACATCTATTTACCTCGATGTCTCTTTCAGACACATTATGAACTTGGACCATTACCCTTCTGGCATAAGCATGGGCTCTAGCGGCAAAATACTAGGCTTGACCAGCAGTCCTCTGGCAATTTTCCATCGCCTGGTGCATCCAACATTAATATTTTATTCTTAACATCCTTTCTGATACGGACCTCTCCCTGTAAGGTACACTGGGCATTTGGCACCAGGATCAGAGACTCAGGATCCTTCTTCCATACAATCCGACCGGTTCCTCTGGTTCTATTTTTCACGCATCTCTGTGCCTCATAGGCCTTCTTATTAAAGCCGGAACTCTTAAAGCTCTACTAGTTTTGACCCCTGTTTTTCATAACACAACTGTGCCAGCCTTCCGAACAATGAGCATTTGTTCCAGTCAACAAAGGGACACAATCATACAGTCCAGTGGGGGACACACTAAGGCTAGGGTCTCTACTTGTTCAACCACCCAGCCATGGAGGTGGGGAAAGACAGCCAAATTCGGAATACCCGAATAGGGTAGGCCTTCTCACTTAACCCCCATACATGCAGTCCTTCTAATGGTTGTAAGGGTACGTCTGACAAATGCTTCTGATACCAATCCTGGAACATAATTGTCACTTGGGAACCACTGTCTAATACAGCTCTTGTAGACACTCCATTCACCTTTACAGTGGTCTCCATGGAGGGACCCACTATTCTGGACCAGTCTGGAGAGTCGGTAGCAGGGCCTGGGCAACTGACCTTGCCACAAAAGGACGTGAGTTAGCATTTTTGGTGCCCTCACTGGGATCATTTTGTGCACCTCTTAACCACTGATTTGTTCTCCGAAGCTCTCCTTGTAGCCTATATGTAACTTTGTCAGTGTCTTTTGGGGACCGCATTCCTCTTCATGTGCCCATCCTTCCCACAATTATAGCAAAACATACTTTCTGGAGTTTGAGCTGGTCAAGCGCCACACTGGGAGCCAGGCGGGTACTACTAACTGGAAACCTTGGTGCCATCTCTGTCTGCGGCGTGATGAGCATTTGGAGACATCTTGTCAGTTTCTCCACTTCCATGGTCAAGGAATTGAGTTTGAGCTGTTATCAGCAGGAGATACATGGGTGGGTACCCTACTCCCATAGCAGATGCAGTCGGACATAGGTCGGGGCCTGTGCTTGAAGCGTGGCCTTCATAAAGGGACTGTTTTTGAATTCTCGGATCTCTCTCAACAGTTCGCCCCATTGTGGCATATCTTTTTCCTTGTCAGAGCACTCATTGACTGCCAACCTCCCCCTGAACTTCACTTGATGGGTCACCTCAGTCACTCGGGTCGTAGCCACAGCTATTGGTGCAGGTCCTCCCAGGTTGCCTTTTCTCAACTCCTCAATTTCTCTCATTAACTCATCATAGGAGGGTGGGATTCCAGTCGATTTGCCAGGTGTAACTGAAGCAACAGCAGTTCTGAGAAGGGGGACTTAAGGATCCTGTCCAGCCTGGTTCGTCCAGTTCAATCGCTGGCAAACTACCCTTTCTGAGGCATTCTTGCAACAATTTTTCCAGCCGAGATACATACACAGACAACAACTCCCTTGGTACTGTTGTGCATTTCTTACTCTCCACCATAGGTCCTCATCAGAATCTGGGCTCCCATACACATTCTCCAAGGCCTCAAGATAGGCCTGTGCAGTCACTTCAGGGTTACTGGCCCATTTAGTACAGATGGTAGCCAGGGCAGGACCTCGGAGGCTCTCACTAACCCTCTTTCGCTTTTCAGCTTCCGAGCATTGCCATTCTAGCACTTGGGGGGCAACATAGTCTATCCAGATCTCCCAGTCATCCTCCCCTTGGGGGGTGGGGAGGGTGCCAGAGAAGATCCTCAACCTTCGGTAAGAGTCATGACTAATGGCAGGTGCAGAAATAGGAGTCTGCATTGGTTCAGCCACCATTACGGGTACTGGAGCGGGAGAGGGTGTTGGGGGATGAACACCCCCAGGTGGCAAGAATAGTTTCTTCAAGTCCTCCACAGTTTTCCTTTCCCCAGCAACCATTTAGCAAATTTCTCCTCAAAAGTTTCAGACAGTGGTGGGGGTTCATTCCCCCGGTCTTTACTGTCCTTAGTTATCACTCTCCAGGCAGTGAGGGCTCCCTCTGGGGTAATGGTCTGTGGCACTTTGGAGCTATCTATGGATCTTTAAACTCTACTAGGCCAGGAAAGTGTGGGTGAGCAGATTAGCATGCCGACCCACCACCACAGGGTTTTGTAAACCTTCCACCTTGAAAGTACTCCTGTACAGTGTCCGTGATTGATACCCAGGGGATGTCCAGGATAAGCATAGCATTTTGGGGTCGATCTCCTCCCAGTACACTGCCACTTCTGTCGGGTACCCATTTTTTTTTAACAGTGGTTCAGAATATGGCCACTAGAGGACACACAATCCCAGTGGTGAGCCTCCAAGATGTAACCCCTAGATGGTGCTATCCCAGGGCTACTACACCTGCCTGATTTGCCACTCAACAGGTTGAGGGGCCTGATCCGATGGCGGTGCCTCCACCCAGAGGTCAGGGTTTGCAATAGTTAAACTAACTTGGTCACAGCCCTCTGGGACTGCAACCCCTTTCTTCCCACTGGTGGCCCCACAGTATATCAGAATTACTTTCACAGTATACACTTACCCCCAGGACTGGTTCAGGCACTGGGGCCCCCTGTAAAATAAGAAGATACAGTGCAACAATCACGGTACAATACTTTAACATAGACAAATACCTCAGGCAGTATAACTTTGCTGAAACAAGCAGCTCTGATTTATTTAGGGGGATATAACAAGGACAGGGGGAAAGGTTAATTAGCTTATCACTTTACTCATCTACCTATGGCTCTGTGCACAGGCCTATCCCTACCAGTTACTGTCCCTGGGTACCCAAGCCCTAGTGGCTAGTCCATACCATGGCAGCTGGTAGGGGCCCTTTCACACAGAGAAAAGAAAAATTAGTTAAACAGTCAGCTGTACAGTAATTCCATTTGGATTCAATGTGGCAATTCAACAGGGAGCGACCATGAATTAGTACTCACGACCTCCAAACAAGATAGGGTCCTTCAACATCAGCAGGGCTACTCTTGAGCTCCACGAGACTCCTCACACATTTATATGGCAAACTGCAACAGGCAAAAAGTCCTTTAATGGCAGCAGGATTCACTTGAGCTACACAAGCCTCCTCACACATTTATATGGTAAACAGTAACAGGCAAAAGTCCTTTAATGGCAGCAGGATTCACTTGAGCTACACAAGCCTCCTCACACATTTATATGGTAAACAGTAACAGGCAAAAGTCCTTTAATGGCAGCAGGATTCACTTGAGCTACACAAGCCTTCTCACACATTTATATGGTAAACAGTAACAGGCAAAAGTCCTTTAATGGCAGCAGGATTCACTTGAGCTACACAAGCCTCCTCACACATTTATATGGTAAAAGAAAGTAATATACCAGGCAGGCTGCTGCTCATCCCGATCGCAATTACTGCACAATACCCGGAGAACACACAGCAGATTCAGTTCCTGACAGACCGAGCCAATTCAGCAATTCTCCAGTCTTCTACAGGGTGAGCCTGGTTTCTACTCTTCAGATATCCTTTGATTCTCTTCACAGGGACGGATTCAGTCCTAACAAGCAGTTACACAAGCTGCAGACCGGAACTCAGGGCCTTACACGCGTTTCCCGACTAAAACTGCACAATTAAAAAGCACAGGGCTCCTTCCCCTCACTGCCAGAGCTCAACTGAAACTCCAGCAGACAGAACCGGCACTTCCTTTGAGTTCCTCCCAGTTCTTGGCTGATTGGCTGTCATTCACAATAGACTGCCCCTGTTGGTCCAAAAAGGCGCAAGTCCAAACTACATCTCCCAGAGTCACTGCCCATACAATCCTCTTGTGGCTGGCTCAGATTACGAGTCCAAGTTCTGATTCGTCCAAGGCACCATTTTAGAGCTACCTTAACCCACACTGATTGGTCCAGTTCAGCAGTTCAAAACTAGAATTGGGAACTAGGCAAACACAGTTCTGACTGCAAAGAAAGCAGGTTAGACAAACTGTATTTTCATTACTACTCTAAATAATTTCTGACAAACAGTTACATCTTTCAGATAAGTTCCCTTTGCACTCCTAGTGACTGCAAAAATGGAGTGAATTGGCAACAGCTCGAGTGGTACTCAAGCAGAGAAACACACAGTCCCCCCATACAAACTAATTATGTCTGCAAGCAGACAGCTCTTAAAGAGACAGTACCAGAGGCTCTAAAAACACTCACAGATAAATGGCTTAAACGCCAAACACCATTCAGGCTTGGAGCATTCAAGCAAGCTCCTGGAAGTCTTTTGGGAACCCCCATTTGCAGGGGGTTACATATGCTGACGGCTCAGCCAACCTGCTGTGGTATTCAGGGTTCCTGCCAGATGTATTGCTGTAATTGATTTCAGATTTCTTTGTGCCCATGGTATGAGTCTTGCTGTTTCTTCCATCATTGCTCTGCCCTTTGTTCTACACTGTTTGTTTATGTATGATACAGTCACTTGGTTGTCTGATTTTATTCTGACATGTTTGTCTCTTATTTGTATGGAGTAGTGCTAGAAAGACCACTCTCATCTCTAGGATATTTATTGGCATTTTCTTCTCTGCTAGTGACCATGAACCCTGTGCTGTAAGGGTTCCCATGGCGGTCCCCATTCTAGCAAGCTGGCATCTGTCTCTCAGATTGCCTCTGGTTGTGTGTCTAGGGGCATGCCTACTGTCAGTCTGTGTTTGTTTGTCCACCAGGATAGGCTTGCTTTTAACCCGTTTGGTAATGTCACTTTTCTTGATAGGTCAGTGTCGTAGGTATGGCCTTGCTTTAAAAGGAATGTCATGAGTGGTCTCATATGCCACCTTGCCCACTGTATTGTGTCTATAGTGGATGACATGAGTCTCAATACTTGTGATATGAGATGCAGCATAGGTTCCTTTGATCTTTGTAACTGGGATGTGAGTTGCAAGATAGCTTTTACCTTGCTGTTTGAGGGGAAGACTAGGCCTGTTTCTGTATCTATGATTGTGCCTAGATGCTCTATAGATTGAGTGGGTACCAGGCAGCTTTTGGCATGGTTTATTACCCATCCATGATTCTGTTGGTATTGTATGACTGTATTTGTCTCTCTTACTGCTTGTTGGTGTGATCTTGTTCGAATCAACCAGTCATCTAGATAGGGTATAACGTGTATGCCTTGCTCCCTTAGTTTTGCAGCCAGCACTATAGAGATTTTTGTGAATACTCGGAGAGCTGAGACCGGGACGAATGGTAGGACCTGGTACTGATAATGGCCTCCCTGTATGTAGAATCAAAGGAACTTGAAGTGATTTGTTCTGATCGGCATGTGTAAATATGCATCTTTCAGATCTATGGAGGTGAGAAAGTCTCCTGGTCTGATGAGTCTCAGTGTTGATCTGATTGTCTCCATTTTGAATGGGGTATATCTTACTGATTTGTTCAGTAATTTGAGATCTAGTACCGGTCATAGATCCCCTGTCTTTTTGGGTACCATGAAGAATATGGAGTAAATTCCCTGTCCCTGTTCCTGAGTTGGTACCGGTGATATCGCATTGTTCTGGAGGAGATTTTGTAACGTCCTGTCCACTTGTTGAGGTGTTATCTTGCGTGGTGATATGGGGGATTTCACCATGTGATTGTGCAGTGGTATGGTGTCGAATTCTATAACGTACCCTTTTCTGACTATTTCTAGAACCCACTTGTCTGTGGTGGATTTCTCCCATGCCTGTTTAAATAGTAGGAGTCTTGTGCCAGTGGGGGGTGTCTTGGATATCATGCAGTATTGATAGTCATGGTCTGGAGTGATGTTTTCGTGTGAATTGCCTGCCTCGGCCTCTAGGGGCTGATCCTCTGCCTCTGAATGTTGTGTGTTGGTATGAGGGAGTATACTGTTGTCTACAGGTTGAACCTCAGTAAGATGTGTTGCCTCTCTTTCTGGTCGAAATGCCACATGGGAGCGAAATCTATGCCTGGTGGGTAGGTAGGCATGTCTAGTACTATCCTTGGATAGTGCTTTTCCCTCTTCTTTCTCCTTGAGGTATTTTTCCAGACCTTCACCGAAAAGTAAGTTTCCTTTGAATGGGAGTTTTTCGAGTGTCACTTTGGACTCCCCATCTGCATCCCAAAGTTTCATCCATAGAGCTCTCCGTGCTCTATTGGTTAGGACAGCTGATCTGGAATTAATTTTGAGGGAATCAATAGCCATGTCAGCCAGGTATTTTGTTGATAGTATCGTGTTATCTAGTAGCACTGCATCCATAGATTTTGGTGGTAAGGTTTTTATGACCTCTTGCAGCCATGTTAGTTGTGCCCTAGTGGCATAGATAGCTGTAGAGGCCGCCCTATTTCCCAGACCTGCTAGTTCTGCATTTTTCTTAAGTAGATCTTCTAATTTTCTATCAATAGGGTCTTTCAGCCCAGAGATGGATTCTGTGGGTAGTACTGTTTTCTTGTTAAGAGAGGCTATTTGAGGGTATATGGTTGGTGGGGTGCACCATAGAGCTAATTTGTCTGCTTGTAGTGGGTACATTTTGTCCCATGACCTGCGCTCTGGAATGCATGCTGGTTCAGTGGAGCCCCATTCCTTTAGTACTACCTCCTCTATGGCTTCGCATACTGGGACTATATCCGCTAGCTTTGATTGTGGTTGTAGTGGGGGAATGAGCTTAAATGTAGGTGCTGGGGTTGGTGTCTCGAACTCCACTGTAGTCATGATGCTTCAGACTAAAGCTGGAATTTGGTCAGGGAAACACCATTTTGCAGTAAGGGTCTGGGGCTCTGAGTCCAGTTCTCCCTCTTCCTCAGACACCTGTTCTGTCATTTGGTTCCATTTGTACCTCCATAGGTATGGCGCCGAAGGGTCTATTGAGATTCCTGGTGGCTCTCTTTTTTGCTGGTGGAGGATTTGGTGCTTGTAGCGCTGAGAATTCATTGAGTCTGGCTAGTGTGGCAGCCAATACTTCTTGTTGCACTAATATTAGTAGAATTGCTGTCTGGATCATGTTCCTTATTACTTTTGCCCTTATTGGTGTTATTTTGTAATCCAATAGGTCCTACCCCAGGGTCTTCTGTGTTGGAAGGAGAGGGGTTGTCTTCCACACAAGTAGCGCAGTGTCGGCCTAGTTGTTGTAGGGGTAAAGGAACATTACAATGTCTGCAGGATTTATTCTTTGCCATAATGATCTGTGGAGGATAGGCACAGATCAGTTATGTGACTTTGTTAGTTGTGAATTATCTTTAAGCAGTGATTTAAAAGGTAGTTCTATGACATGTAATAAATATATGGATACAGCTGTCTCTCTAATTAGCTGTGGCCATGATTGTAGTAGTTGGTATAAATGCCTTAGGCTAAAATTGAACTATGCCCCTTTAATTAGGAGGAATTGAGCAGTGCCTCTTTAAATGGGATGGTGTTAATGAACTCTGCTGGTTTTGCCATGTAAAGGCATTGTAAAGCAGGAGTGGCGATCTGGCATTCACTTATCTGCAGGTTTAGGAATGTATTTCAGTAGTCTCTGCCTAGGTTGACAGGCGCTAGCACTACACTAGTATGGGGAGGGCGTTTGTGCCTGTAAGAGCAGAGTAACTAGCAGATTAATGTCTCATAGCGTGAAATAGTGTGAGATCTCAGAAATGGCAAGATCTCGCTATTTAGCCCCTCAACAAGATGGCGGACCCTCTCTCGCGATGATTCTGAGCCAATCAGCAAGCGGCTCACTCGTTGCACAAGATTTTGTCCTGGAAGAGAAGGGCAGGAGAATGGCTAGCTTTATGGGAATCTCTACGGACCTGGGGGCCATAAAAAAACATTTTGCTGGGCTCCATTTTGATCCATAGAGGTCATACTCACCCTGATGTCTGGAGGGGGTCTGGAAGTAGCGAGGGAGCCTTGGAAGTGCCGCGATTCGGTCAGACTTCTAGGAGGGAAAGGCAGGACAATGAGATGATTCCCCTGAGGTACTTTTCCTGAGGAATTGTTATATCTAGAAGAGATTTGAGCTCAGCTTGTTGCACAGCACTCAGGCACCGCTGGAAGGGGTGTCAGGTTGCTCCCTTGTCAATTTAATTGGAAGTATCTGCTGTTATGTCTTATAAGACTGGAGAGGGCTCATTTGTAAGGAGCCTCAGCTGGAATTGTCTGTTATACTTTTGTGTTAGTATCATTGCTTCTGGGACCACTAGCAGAGGTTGCCATGTAGTCAACATTTTAATCTTAATGGGCTTGTGCCCTTGTGAGTCTTAACAGAAACATCTGGAACCACTAGAAGGGGTATACAGGCTTCGTTATCTTTATGAATTAAAGCAATAGGGTTCTACTTGGGACCTCTAGTAGGGGTTTCCAGGTAGATAGTTGATATTCAGGATAAAGCTGTGCTGTGCTATATGAGATCTTGTAAACCAACGTTAATAGATGCAGGATTAACATATCATGCATTATTTGTTATTTCTTGCCTGTCATAGTCTGGTATATGGCAATTGGTTCTATTCAGAGAATTATTCTGAGGCTTACCTTAGGCAGTAGAATCGAGTTGCTGAAGGTGTATTGTGCTGCAACCTCATCGGATGCACATCTAGAACTGACCTGAGGTAAGCTGACCCCTGGGAGAAGGGGGACAGACTTACTTCAAATCTGCATGTGCATCAAGCAACCTATCAGGTGTACACAACCCATGATGTCACGAATGTGGAGTGCCTCAGAGACGATCCCCCACAATGGATATTTAACTAACCGTCCACATCTTTTTTTCTTAATCACCTTATAAGAAGTTGCCC
Organism: Neoceratodus forsteri; assembly: GCA_016271365.2. Taxonomy (NCBI): domain Eukaryota; kingdom Metazoa; phylum Chordata; order Ceratodontiformes; family Ceratodontidae; genus Neoceratodus; species Neoceratodus forsteri. Next base: position 1,275,343,010 of record CM057453.1, read on the forward strand.
AATAGTATCGTATTCTATCAGAAATTGCTTTAACTCTAACTACCCAAACTGTGGGTCATGCACTGCAACTGCCAAAGTCTTCATGGTATTTTATCACAACTCATTTAAGAACCCCGGGACCTGATAGTAGATATTCAACTAACCAGGTCACAGCTTTTATTTCTTAATCACCTGATAAAACCCAACCATTGATATATACTGTTTTCACATGTTGCTTTAACATCTTAACTGCTCACATTGCAGCTGTGCTACTGGCACTGCTAAAACCTTCAGGGTATGTAATCATAACTCACTTAAAGGAGCTGGGGAATGATTTTTACATTGTTAGTTGCCCCTTGCCCTTCCATCTTTTTTTCAAAGCCATTTATGTATTCTAATGTGCTTGACCATTTTTGATACACAATCTAGCTTTGGGGTACTTCAGATCTGCATAGAATCCAACCATCCTCAGTGGCTACTGCTCTTTCTTTTCATATTTCTAAAACATTCTATGACATCAATAACCTCATTCCATGCTATTACTCTGAATGGCCTGGCTTGTTATTATTGATGTCATAGAATGTTCAGGGCAGGCAGTATAAAAGAGAAAGTAGCAACTGGTGAGGAGAGAGGGATTCAAGGTGTTAAAAAGGCAACACAATTAAATTATTATTTTTTCAAAACAGGTCACAAATGTATCAGAATATTGGATAGACAGTAAAGGGAGCACTGGAGGGCATCTCCAGGTGTAAAAACTGTTCCCTATCACCTTTCAGAACCCGGGGCCTGTTAATGGATACTTAAGTGACCAGGTCAAACCATGTGTTCTATCAAACATTTTTTCATCCTGGGTTGGCAAGTTACTATTTTGATTTCAAAAGGAGTGAGGGACTCTTGGTATTCGCCTCACAGCCCTGCTGTGAAGTCACCCAGCTACCAGCGTTGAGGTAGACCACTCATCAGCTGGGTCCCTACTGTAAACTGCATCTGCCTCAAATGGCTTACCTTTATAGGGTGCATCAACCTAAAATTGGCTTAATTAAGGTGTGGTCCCCCGCCAATGTGCAGGTAACTGCTGGGGAGCTAGTTAACTGAGAAAGCCATACATCTCCATTTAGACACTTTATCCAACATTACATGCTCACCATTGCTCATTTACAAACTATAAATGGGATTCCAAATGAGGGGTGTTACTGTATATGGCATACATCAATAAAAGTCAGCACGCACTCTGACCCCCGTAAATGTAGCAATAAACATATTTTTTTCAGCTTAGCTTGGCAACTTACTATTTTGATTTCAAAAGGAGTGGGGATCTCTTGGTATTCACCTCAGGGCCCTGCTGTGAACTCACCCAGCTACCAACGTTGAGGTAGACCACCCATCAGCTGGGTCCCTACTCTAAACTGCATCTGCCTCCAATGGCTTACCTTTAATTGTCCCTTGTTGTTTTCAGACTATAATTAAAGTTTGTTTATAGGGCAGGAAAAATAAATGTGTCTGTGCTAAAGGGGGTGAACATAGATACATAGATCTGACACAATAATCTGAGCTCTACAATACAACATACTATACATGGGCCATAGCGAAAGGGAACCATTAAAATAAAATGCATTTACTTTCAAAGCAGAATGGATCAAGCATGCCACGCCTTGTTGCAGCCCACTTGTGCACACAGACTCGGTCAAGGGAACATGATGAGCTCACCAAAGTGCCCAAATGCTAAAATTACACCGTTTTTCCAATCATCAGGAACATCATCACTAAAAAGGTATGTTTTTTGGTATTGCTCATCAGTGCCTTCATGGTTATACTTGATTAGCAGGTTTAAGTTAAAGTGTGAATATGGATAGATGGTATGTCAACCGACATGTGCTGTCCACTGTGGTGTTTAAATAGATGTTCCATAGGCTACAATGTGTGTCAGTTTTGTTGGGTTTAAGTGGCATTTCTTCATTGATCAGTGTTGTTATTTAATGTGGTACATGGCTGAAAATAAGACTCTTAGTAATGACATGATGTTTAAAAGTTGCATCTTTTTTAGGTAGTGATGTTTTGTTGGGTGTTTTGTCTACTGCTTAAGTATCAGACTTGTGAGATGGGAAAGATGTGAATTTCAATTGTGATATGAGGCTGCACAAGTCATGGTGGTTTGAGTTGGTAACTGAACTGTGCTGTTGTTGCTTCTGAATAGTAAAGGAATGGTTGCTCGGTGGTTTCTCCAGTTCCTGTAAAATAGCTTGAACTTGTGAATGTAAACTTGTCAGGTTAGAGCCTCACTATTTCTGCTTAAATGTTTCCCTCGTGACATTTTGGGGTTCTTTTTCTCAGATGTCAACCAGACGAGCCAACAAGCCCAGAGGAAGCTGAACAGCCACCACAGAAAACTTTAATCTTGCCTGCATCTGCGTGTAGTCCTTGTTGCAAGTACAACATTGCCAAATATTTGAACCGCAAACTGACAGATGAAGAGAAACTGAAATTACTGACTGCTGACTATCACATCAGTACTTCAGAAAAGTTGCCTGCTACTAATTTTGGAAAGCAGAAATGCTACTTTCAACCCTCATGGATAGACGTAAACCCCAGACTAGTTTACAGTGCTTCCCTTGATGCAACATTCTGTCTACCCAGTGTAATTTTTGATAACTCTGCTGCTAGCAACAGGAAGAGAGGTGCGTTGGTTATATGCGGTTACAGAAACTGGAGAAAGGCTACATCAGACTGTGATGCTCATTTTTTTAACAAAGTGCATGGTATCAATCCTAAGGATGGAGGGAGAGGATACGAGATCCATGCTTCCTGCGCCGTTTGAGCAGATCTTTTCAAACACGTCATAATGAATAATGACAACAATGTTGTTGTACAGTGCAATAAGGGTCTTGAAGAAAGAAGAACTTGAAAGTGCTTAGATCTATAGCAAGCACCATAATTCTCTGTGGAACACACAATTTAGCCCTCAGAGGACACAGAGATGACTCAAAATACCTGAGCGACAAAACTATTAATTGTGGAAACTTTCGAGCTCTGCTGGACTTTTGCATTGATAGTGGAGATGAAATCCTGAAGCAGCACTTTGAATTTGCAAATAGAAATGCCACATACTGTTCTAAGACAATACAGAATGAGAAGATTATGGTCACTGGAGAACTCCTCCAAAGGCACATAGCCGCTGAGATCAAGAAGGGGGGTGGAAGGTTTAGCATGTCAGTAGACGAGGCTCGAGATATCAGCAACAAATTGCTGCTGGTTCTTACACTTCATTACGTTGATGAACAGTGTGAGATCTATGAAGACTTTATTAGCTATGCGGATGTAAGCAGTGATACCTCTGGATCACAAATTTCTTCAGAAATCCTCACCCAGCTGGAGAAGCTAACTCTTGATGCAAACAAAATGAGAAGCCAGTGTTCTAATGGAGCTGGTAACATGGCCAGGAAAAACAAAGGAGCAGGGCCAAGAATTGAAAGCCAGTCTCCTAAGGCCTTGTAGTTCTGGTGTGGGTCCATCAGCTCAACAGGTGCATTGTAAAACCTTCAGAAAATCAGTTAATCCACAACATGATGGGAAGTGCAGATGAGGTTGTGAAGTTTTTTGAATAGTCACTTAAAAGGAGACTGTTCTTCAGGGGGAGATTGCAAAGCTCAATGCAAAGACAGTTAAGCTAGTGCTCTTCTGTCATACAAGATGGGTTGACCGGCATGATGCCTTTGAAGTGTCGATCTCCTTACACCCAGCAGTGGGCAGTGCCTTAGAAGAGATCAGCCAGCGATATACTAGATGCGGAGATGTAGCTCAGGCAATTGGTCTCTTAAAGTGTCTGACCAGCTTTGAGTTTCTGGTATCCCTCATTGGGACAGCAAAATGCCTCCAGTACCTGTGTGCACTAAGTGTTGCTCTTCAAGGCTCAGCTCTAGATGTGGTGAAAGCCATGAGGCATGTGAGTCTCAAGCAGGCAGCTCTGAGAAATGTTAGGGACAACATAGAAGAAAATCATTCCAGATGGTACCAAGAATCTGTAACAGTTGCTGCAAATGTTGGAGTTCAGCCAAACAAGCCACGGACAACTGCAAGACAAAGGCACAGAGAAAATGTTGATGCAGAAAACCCTGAAGTATACTACCACAGAACAGTGACTATTCCCTTCCTGGACCACCTCCTTGCAGAGATGAACAGCAGATTTTCACAGCTGCATCAGACAGCTGCCCTTGCCCTACAGATTATACCCAGCATCATGATAGCAGAGCAGGATCATTCCAGTGTACAGTCCCTGGACCTGGGTTACTTCATGGATGATCTGCCCCAGCCTGATACTCTGCAAGCAGAACTGCACACATGGTTCATTAGGTGGAGGACTGTGAGAGACTACCAAACAACCTTGCTGACTCCTAAAAAGCTTTCCAATCTACTGCTGTTTCCAATTGTTCATACAGTACTAAGAATCTGTGCAACATTCCTCATCACTACCTGTGAATGCGAAAGAGTAGTCAGCAGATTGCACCTTATCAAGACCTATACAAGATCAACCATGACAAAAGAGAGACTAACAGCATTAGCTTTGATGGGTTCAATGTCAAAATCACCTGACCGGAAAAGCGCGAGTCATTTCAGCGCATGCATTTCAGCACTTGGTCACAATCGCAACCTCACAAAATATCGATGGCACAAAATAGTGGTATTCCTACCCGGAGATAGCTGATAGTTTTTGGTGTGCCTGGTGGGCCATCTCATAGCCTTCGGTCCTTGTCTTGTGCATTTCAGCTAGCAGAGAGGGACAGTTCACTGATACATCTCCAATGGAAATTACTAGTTCAAGGTATAAGGCCAGCTGGGTGCTGAACTCCTGGACAACACTGAAAATACGTATTTATAAAAAAATATTGACGTGCTGTTCAATGTATTCGTTAATAAATTACAGTACTTAAGATTGTGGAGTATTTTTTAAAGAAACATCATGAAGGTCACAGCTTTGAATTTATTCCTAGGTGTTTCTATGTTAAAGGATGGCGGTATAATTGCAGCGATTATAACTCATTTCTCATCATGAAAGTCCATAATCTCTTGGCATGACTATAGACAAATTCACTTGCGAAGACTATTTTTATCTACATATTAGACTCACTCACCATTTAATTTGCCGTACCACAGTACTGCTGTCTGGTTGTCGGAGAGACTTGGTATTGATCATTAGCTACAATCTGTACAGTAACATATTAGACTTGCTCACCATTTAATTTGCCGTACCACACTTCGGAGAGTATAGTGATGCTCGTAGAACCCCAGATAAACCATTTAGCCAGAATATGGGTTAAAGTATCATCTTTAACCAGTCATCGGCCAAACGTGTTGAAAAATCTAAACAACTATCTCCGTTCTCCTGCCTTAAAAATGACTCTTGTACATACAGAAACAAGAACAAGGAAAAAATCTTCCAGTATTTCCAATGCTGTTCAGTGGCTTTTCATTTGAGAATAAGCGCTGATTAACATGGCTTTCGACATTTTGTGTTAGTGCTTTCATGGCACGCGCGATTAATGTAGCACTATGTTGGCTCGTGCTGTTTTGGTTGCACGATTTTCACCGTATACCGCTTTGATGTGTGCACACAGAGAGAGAATTCCCACACCTTTCAAGATAGTACAAGAATTTGCAAAAAAGCATCCAAGAAGGCTGGAACTGCCTGACATTTTGAATAGTGATGCTGACTGTTGGTGATGATGGTGATTCTCTTGAACTGCACAACCAGACTATTAGTATGGTACCATTTTAAAATGTGTACTGGTCATATGGGTTCATGCACAATGTGGCTACATCGCAAGATTTTCTGGCTCTGCATGTAGACACCTTCTGTGATAAAAACTGGATTACAACTTCAACACCATACACTGTACACCAGCATAGTGTGCCATTACCCTGATGGTTCTGACTATTTGGCCGCAGCATGACTTGTCTGCTCTGATGAGGACCAAGAACTATGACTATGCAGCATGACTTGCCTGCTCTGCTGAGGGCCAAGAGCTAAGACTATGCAGCATGACTTGCCTGCTCTGCTGAGGGCCAAGAGCTAAGACTATGCAGCATGACTTGCCTGCTCTGCTGAGGGCCAAGAACTAAGACTATGCAGCATGACTTGCCTGCTCTGCTGAGGGCCAAGAACTACAACTACGCAGCATGTCTTGTCTGCTCTGCTGAGGGCCAAGAACTATAACTATGCAGCATGACTTGTCTGCTCTGCTGAGGGTCAAGAACTAAGACTATTCAGCATAACTTGCCTGCTCTGCTGAGGGCCAAGAACTAAGACTATGCAGCATGACTTGTCTGCTCTGCTGAGGGCCAAGAACTAAGACTATTCAGCATGGCTGCCTGACCGTTGAGAGTTTTAAGTTAGAATTAAAAACTTATTTATTTAAACAGGCATATGGAGAGTGATTTTATTTTAATTATATTGTTATTTGTTGTTGTATGTTATATGTATGTATTTTAATTATTTATCTGTACAGCGCTTTGGTTTTGAAAAGCGCTTTAAAAATAAATTTTACTTACTTACTTACTCTGCTGAGGGCCAAGACCTATGACTATGCAGCATGTCTTGCCTGCTCTGCTCAGGGCCAAGAACTATGACTGTGCAGCACGACTTGTCTGCTCTGCTGAGGGCCACAAACTATGACTATGCAGCATGTCTGGGTAGCAAACTGGCTGCACAACAAACACAGCAGGTGACAGTGAATGGAACACATTCCAAAGAAAGGGGGATTACTAGTGGAGTACCTCAGGGCTCAGTACTGGGTCCAGTCCTCTTTAACATCTTTATAGGTGACATTGCAGAGGGTCTGGAGGGAAAGGTATACCTCATTGCAGATGACACAAAGATCTGTAACAGAGCTGATACACAAGGGGGGGTAGAAAGGATGAGAAGGGACTTGTCAAGGTTGGAGGAATGGTCAGACATATGGCAACTTAGATTCAATGCAAAGAAGTGCAAAGTAAAGCACCTGTGAAACAAAAACCCAGAAGAAGAGTATATAATAGCAAGGGAGGTACTAACAAGAACAAAAATGGAAAGGGACTTGGGAGTAGTCATATCAAATGACTTAAAGGTGGGTAAGCAATGTGAGAAGTCAGTAAGAAGAGCCAGGGGGATACTGTGATGCATAGGAAGGGGTATCACAAGTAGAAAAAGGGAAGTGGTTATCCCTCTGTACAGACAGTTGGTGAGACCCCATCTGGAATACTGTGTTCAGTTTTGGAGACCCCATCTACGCAAGGACATAGACAGGATGGAAGCAGTCCAGAGGAGGGCAACTAAAATGGTGCAGGGTCTGCGTCAGAAACCATATGAAGAGAGACTGAGAGAGCTTAATATGTATACCCTTGATGAAAGGAGGAACTGGGGGACATGATAGAAACTTTCAAGTACCTCAAGGGAATCAACAAAGTCCGGGAGGGTAGCATCTTTCAGAAAAAGAGATGTGTAAGAACAAGGGGGCACAATTTAAAGATAGAGGGGGATGGCTCAGGGGTAATGTGAGGAAATTTTTTTTCACAGAGAGAGTGGTGGATGCATGGAACAGCCTTCCTGGGGAGGTTGTTGGGTCTAAAACAGTGGGGGAATTCAAACATGCATGGGACAGACATAAGGCAACTGTAGTGGGGGGTTGCAGGAAATAGGCTGTTGGTTAACTAGAATCTACAGCTTATCCAATAGGAAAGGAAATGGGAAGACTGGGTGGGCCAAGTGGTCCTTATCTGCCGTCAAAGTCTATGTTTCTACGTCTTGTCTGCTCTGCTGAGGGCCAAGAACTATGACTACACAGCATGACTTGTCAGCTCTGCTGAGGGCCAAGAACTACGACTATGCAGCATGACTTGTCAGCTCTGCTGAGGGCCAAGAACTAAGACTATGAAACATGACTTGCCTGCTCTGATGCAGGGCCAAGAACTATGACTACACAGCATGACTTGTCTGCCCCGCTGAGGGCCAAGAACTACGACTATGCAGCATGACTTGTCAGCTCTGCTGAGGGCCAAGAACTAGGACTATGAAACGTGACTTGCCTGCTCTGATGCAGGGCCAAGAACTAAGACTATGCAAGCATGTCGGGCAAATGATTTTTAACCTAACTTTTTCCCCACATGGAACCGTATGCTTGCACAGTTCATGGCTCTATGGTACTGTGATAATTTGAGTGCCAGTTTGTGTTTTGTCTGTATCACCAAGTCTCTTTCAACTTGTCTCATATTTGTTTCTGATGTACTGCTGCCTGCATGTAATCTTGTAATAAAGTGTCCAGAATAAGATGAACTGAACAGCTGCAGTCTTTCGTTCTTTTCAGGTGGGGGGTGGTTTAGGACTCTGGGGATGGTGCTTGAGTGCAACTCACAGAGCATGGGGAGGGAGGAACAGAGTAGAAATTGTGTTCGAAATACCCTCCAAAGTGCACCAGAATGCACCAAATGTAAAAAATTTTCTGGGGGCCTAGGTGGCCCACCAGACCCCTGGCCTAATATTTAAGTTTTTTATCTTGCTTTGAGCTCCCCCATCTGCAGGACTCCTGGATCTGCCCCTGGTCACGGATAGAAAAAGGCAAAGGATAGTGTAAAGAAGTACTGTTGCCCAACAGATTTATAGTAGGAAGAAAAAGATGATAGGATAGACATCCCTCCACCAGAGTACAAGACCTGGCAGAATGCAGTTCTGCTACACACCCCCAATGAAGAGGGTTGATACCCTTGAAGTGCCAGAGAGCCTTTTGCTTGTTCACCATTAAATTTTCTTGAAGCTACAGTCCATGTGTATCACCGTGTGTATCACTGTTTTTGTGTTCTAACAATATTATTTGTATAAAAAGTGTATACGAAATTAATTAGATTAAAATAAGTAAATATTTGATCAGCAGGCTGTTTACTGGTTTGTCTGATACAGGATTTACTCATGGTCATATGACATGTTTTTACCTTTGAGGTTACCGGATTTTTGAGACCCGTTTTTACAATTCTCTTCTCTCCATAAAGATATACTCTCAACAATGAGTCCTTGTAGACTCAGTAATCCCCTAGAACTAGTTAGGCCTCCAGCATGACCAAAACCTCACCTACTGTGATCATGTATTTTATGCCACGGCAAAGTGTTTTGCCAAGCTTGGTTCTCTATACAGGGCGAATAGCTGCCTCCCCCTTAATATAAACAAAAATGTAGTTAAACACATGATTTTTCCTTTGCTAGACCATGGCAATCTCATTTCCTCTGAAGCCTCCAACACTATTCAATCGAAAGTCACCCCATTGTTTAAAATCCTTTCTAGATTCACCCTGGTCTGTCAAACTCATACCCCACCACTGGATGAGACCGTGCTTACTTGGTTTGGGTCCTTCCTCAATGATCACCATCAGAAGGTGATTTGGGGGAATTTCTGATCTTCCTCATTAGGCATCAACTGTGGTGTTCCTTGGAGTTCCATTTTTTTGACACTACTGTTCATGGTGTTCATGATGCCACTGGGAGATGTGATCCAGAAGTATGACTTGGGTTTTTATTACTATGCTGATCATACCCAGCTATATCTTTTGTTTAAACTTGGACAGGACCCCCCAGTTGCTGTACTTGATAATATTTTGTGGATGATTTACAGCAGGTAGAAGCTGAATCCCGACAAAACTGAGCTGCTACTGGTGGGACCAGATTGTCTGAGGTCATTCATTAACTACCCGGAGAGCTGAGAGCTTCATTTTTGGGAATGAGAAGCTCCAGGCTCTGAAGGCTGTGAGCAATCTAGGGTCGCTCTTATTCCCAGCTTTTACTTGAAAGCTTGCAAAGCGGTAGAGATCAGAAGTGGCTTTTGCCATCTGAAAACAAAGCTGGATTGTGCCCCTACTTTGTCTCAGATCACCTCTTAACACTGGTACATGCTTTTGTCACCTCTCATCTTGACTACTGTAATGCACTCTATGGGGGCCATCCGGCAGGTCAGACTGGCCATCTGCAACTTGTGCATGATATAGTACCTAGACTCACTACCTCCACTAGGAGGAACAAGCACAGTACTCCTGTGCTGCATTCTTTGCACTGGTTGCCAGTCAGATGGCAGATCAATTATAAGATCTGACTTTTGATCTATAAGGCCCTTAATGGACTGGGGCCCCAGTACCACAGGATTCTTCTTGCAACCCGCACCAATATCCATGAGTTGTGATCTTCAAGCATTGATCTTTTAGTTGTCCCAAAGTCAAGATTAAAGTCTGTGTGAGACAAAGCGTTTTCTGTTGTGGCCCTCTTTCTTTGCAACAACCTTCCTATGGATCTTCAATCTTCTCCCTTGGTCCTCACTTTCAAAATGAAATTGAAAACATGACTATTGAGGCAGTCATTTGGTGAGGACTGATATTCCTTTGGTCTGTCTGGACACTTTTTTTTATATTTTAACATTATATTGATTTGGTATATTTATCAAATTTATTATGTTTAGCCTTTGAAACATGTTTTGTTTTTTGTTTATTTTGTATTTGTTTATGATGATTTTCTTTGCCCAGCACCATGGTTTTCAGAAAGGCATCTTTATATAAAACATCCATCTATCTCTCGATCTGTCAGTCTGCCTGTCTGTCTGTCTATGTCTATCTACCCATCCATATCTATCTGTCTGTCTACGTATGTATGTATGTATCTATCTATCTGTGTATCTATCTGCCTGCCCGATGGTGCTGAGGGTTGAGGTGCTGGATGCCACACCTCATGCCACACCGGCGACCCAGGTTTGGGAACGAGCCCGGGGAACCAGCAGTCGGTGGGGAGGGAAGAGATCGAGCATCCGAAGGACTGCTGTCTCTTCCCTGGGGAGGGACAGGGATGCGACCACTCAAAGAGCGACCTCTGGTGGTTGACGGAGGTAGCCCAAAGTAGTGTTGTGGCATATGTGTGGGAGTGGAGCTGCGGCAGCATGTTGCCATGACAGCCAAGCTCTACAGGGGACTTACAGCTAAGGAAACGCCTCCCTCCTCCCACTGATAGGCGAAGGTGCCTCCCACCCTAAGGATCACACTCCCAAAAGTAGGGAATGGCTGTATCCTTAGTCAGGCTTCTCCTGACCCGGTCTCAGCCCTATAAGAAAGAGCACCCTGGTCGGGGGCGGCCCTTCCCTGGAGGGTAGACCCGGGGATGCCCAGTGTCGGGGGAAGAGAATACCAGTCGATGGCATGCAAGGAGGTAGAATCCAGGATGGGCAGTCACTGGAGAGAGTTCGGTGGGGTTCAGGTAGGGAAGGGAAAAAATAGAATTTGAAAAAAAATCTATCTATCTATCTATCACTGTATCATGTATAAGCAACTAAGCTAGGTTCCTCCATTTGTGAGACCTCCTCTTCACTTCATCCTGTTCAATGCCAAGTACTGGTCGGACAAACTATCAAGTTATCTCAAGGACCTTTTCACCCTCTCCTCCAATCCTTCCTACTCATTAAGGTCAGAGGAAGGCTACATATTTCAAAACCTGCATTTCAGATGCAACATTGGGAAAGCCTCTATCAGGGGTAGAGTCCCTAAAATCTGGAACAGCCTACACTCTATGCTATCCTGCCCAGAGCACTGGTCTGCCGACCAAATGTTGCTGTGGTCAATGCTGAATGGTTGTATGTTGTGACTGTTATATTTTATAATGTTTTGTGAAATGTGTTGTAATACGTTCTATTGTCTGTTTGTAAAATGTTTATCATGGGTCACCATTTCAAATGAGCTTGCTCAATGGTTTAACCCAAATAAAAATGAAATTAAATTAAATTAAATGAAAATCCTCCACATGCAGCTTCCAATCTCATAAGTCTGTGATTAAGATGTACTATAAGGCCCCACTGTTTTGCCATAACTGCTCCAAGCGTGCACTCTGGTCCCACTCTAATTGGCCACCAAGGTACAGTCATTGTTCTGTGCCTATCTGAGTTGGTCTCAGCTTAGGTGGTTACTAGGATCCTGGTTTCCTAATATTGTCAGCAGGTAGTTTTGTTTCTGTGATAGCTGTTCCTCAGTCATGTCTCCTTTGTAACACATTATCTCAAAGTGTAACCACCACTTAAATTCTCTACATTGAAAGTATTTTGATTTGGTAACCATAGCATAATAGACCCACTCAGGTGGGCCTGCCCCCATGTTTAGAAACCTCTCAGAGGAAGGGACTCCGGGAGGGTTCTGACTGAAGGAGAGGCATCAGATTATGGCACCTTTCCTGTGTCCTGTGGGCTGCTGAGTTTCTGGAGTGACAGCTCCAGGCACAAATGGAGACAAAGTGTGATTAGGGCCTATAAAGGCAGGACTATACTGGAGGAGGGCAGAACTGGTGGAGATCTCATGGTGGAAAGGTCTGCAGTGCTGGGAGTAGGTGCAAGTTGTGCCATCCCAGGCCTGAAAAGCAGAGTGTAAACTGTGAACAGAGCTGTTACATCCTGGAGAGGAAGACAGTGGCAACCACGTGCAAGCAAGTACGTAAACAATACTGAAGATCCAACATTGAAAAAAAGACCAAGGGCTGCTGATACATGTCCTGTAACATGCACTGCAGCATGATACCAGGCTGCATTTGACATAAGGGTTTTGAATCCAGGACATGTGAGGGTCAGATTGAGGCCTCAACCCTCTGGAATGGGGGGAAAGAAGGTCAGAAAAGCCTGCAGCCAGTGCCCAAAGTAGCCGGTTCAGCTTGGAACAGAGAGAGGAAGCCTGCCTGCATCATAGACGCCCTGAGGGTAGCAGAGATCCACTAGCCTGCTGCATCAGGTGGAGCCGTCTGGGTCCAGAAACCGTAAGTATGGTATTGTTTCAAGGGACAGTGCCTGTTGTTTCACAATCTGGATTACTGGGGTGTGGCTTGGACCTGACAAAGAGGCAGCGAGATCTTTCACTCTGCCCCAGCCTGGAAATAAATCACATATAATCTGCTACAATGCCAGACTGAAATGCCTCTCTAGCAACTGGAAAAACCCTCCCCACCTCTGTTGCCACCAGCCCAATGTTTTTGATGAGAGAAGTCACGCTCTGTTAATGTTAACCGCACCACGCATATTTCAGAGCCGATTTGCTAAGATAGGCCGTGCAGGCCTGAGCGCTGGGGTACAAGTTCCTCTACGATTTTTCCTACCAGTGTGCTAGCACCTGACTCCAAGGACAACGGGCCGTGATCAGCGGATAATTTCGAGTACAGGGGAAAGGTTTTCTCAAGTTACTGAATCAAAACTATTCCCCCTTCGAAGACAGTGGCAGAAAAAGAGATGGATGCTTCAGGGGACAAAGCGCCAGGGCCTTATGCTCAAACCACCCAGTCACCTCAGGATCAGGCCCAGCTAGGAGAGGCCCTCTCAAATATTACAAAGATGTTGGAGGCTCTCCTAACCAGAGTGGGCACTATTGGAGCATCTTTAGTGTGGAATGTAGCTGATCTCTGTAGGCTGGAGGACCAGCAAAACGTTTTGGAGCAGAGAACTGAGGAATTAGAAAGGCAACACTTTACCGTATTGCAAAGCCTCAGACATCATGAAGCTAAACTGTCCAGACTGTGGTAGAGAGCCGAGGATCAAGAGAACAGGAGTCAGAGGAATAACATCAGAACCCTAGGGGTTCCGGAAGGGACTGAAGGTCCTAACATGGAAAAATTCTTAAATGAATGGCTACCACAACTGCTGAGGGAAAGATGGAGAGAACCCGTGGGTGTGGAAAGGGTGCACCGGGTGTTTGGCAGGCCAGACAACTCCAAGGGCCCGAGAACAATCATTGTTTATCTGCGGAGATTCTCAGTTAAAGAGAAGCTGCTTCGAGCCACAAGGGACATGGGGGAGATTACCTGGAAGGGAAACACCATCTCATTCTACTGGGATTTTACTCAGGAGGTAGCTGCTAAACGGAGAGCATATAGCCCCTTGAAAAAAATATTAACAGCCAACTCCTTCCATTAATGATTCAAAAGGCTCACTGTACTGTACCTCTCAAAAGATGGGAAAACCTTCCTTGCTGAATTACCCAAAGAAGCCGAAGCCTGGATTAATAATCAGTGGCCCAGACTCTTGCCGTGAACTGCATCTCCCAGACGCCTCTGGGCACCGAAAGACCAAGCAAGGCAGGGAACAGCTAAAGGAGGGAAGCGTTTTCAAGGGGACGACAATTTCAGTCGGACTGGTCCAGGTACAAAGGAGTCCCCCTTACTTTTCCCAGCACCATCTCCACAATCTAAAAACGGGAGTCACTCTCAGGCGGATCCCTTACTGATTTCAATTGGGTGTTCAAGTGGAGGGATCAAAACGAACATGCAGCAAGACCGGGCTAAATATTCAACTCTAGGCCGACAACGCCAGCATTCTAGAAGCCCCAGACCGGCCATTGCTGGCAACTCACTAACCTCTCCCCCCGCTAAATTCCCAAGAGCGGAAACACCATTGTCAGTGAGGGATGAAGCTACAGTCTCTTCCAATAAGGATCCTGAGGAATTCATGGAGGACACTGTCTCATTGGACTGGGCCACCACCATGGAGGAAAGTGAAGAAGAATCAGCACTGGCGGCTGGACTATTAAAGCCAGGGTCAAAATCTTTCACCAAGGCATTGATAGCTCCCCCTAGATCTGCTAGAGTGGAAAAGTCCTGCATGGAGCAATCTGCTACTTCTGGGAAAGACGGATAATTCAATAGATAATTGAACTTTGAATTGAACTGCTATTTCAGTTTTTCCTGGTCTCAGCTTCGGTGTTATCACTCCGAATTGCTGTTTTGATAGCCTACTCCTTCTCTCCCAGCTGGTGTTTTTCCTGAACGAGCAAGGGTGGCATGTGAAGCTCGTTGCCTTCGCTGTTGCGCCCTTCTCCCCCCCCATTTTTTCTTCCAGTGTGTTCTCTTTCTCCAGTCTGTTAGATAATGGCATGTATAACACCTATATAAAGGGTAATCATGCTTACTTCTCCCCCTCCTGTTTTTTGAATACACCCTGGCCTCAGCATACCCCACCATGAGCTCCTGCTGAGATGGACGGTTTCACCTAAGAGTGCTTGATGGGGAATTTGGTGTCACCTAAGATGACTGATAATCTTGTAACACATTTTGACACCCCTCTGCCCCTATACCTTGTCCCTGTTTCCCTCAGCCGATCATCTAGCTACAGAGCCAACCGGCTGACAGAGGTCCCCCCCCCCTTTTTTCCCTTCTCCCATCTAGGCTGTTCCCTCCTGTCAGAGTGTTCCCTTTCCTCCTTCCCCTCACCCATCTCTCCCCCCTTCTTTCCATTTTTTTGCACCTCTCCCCTTTTTTTCCAGTTGATACACACTCTTTTTGTGCCTTCTCGACAGTTTGTCGTTTGGCACTCCTGGACTCTCCGGACCTAATTTTTGTACATGGATCCACGAGGCCAGGTTGGGACAGTTCACCCATGTTAGGTGTGACCTCTCCTCTCGATTACTTGGTGCTTGAAGCAGTGTTGCATGGAGCGCTTTGACATCTCTATACACTTGTACGCCTCAGCTTCATTAACATTAAATTGTCTAGTGTGTTTTACATTTAGAGCAATAGCTCTTTTGTTGGTTTTCTGTATTGCTGCTAATCTTTGATAACATAGCATATAACTTTCTTTTCTCCCATTTGACCAGGCTCTTATTAAGAGGTGACAACAACTGCTGCTACTTTCTAACCTTTCTAACTACATCTGCTTCCTCTTCTGAGACACCAGGTCGGTGCCCTTAAATACGAACCAACAACCAGGTGAACCCTTTTTGTTGTCTGCTGTATGACTTGTTACTTTCTCTGGGGTGAGTGCTCCTTTTTCCTTTTAACCAGCTACCTGGTAAATGATAATGGCCGCTGTATCCTCTGCATGCCACGGATGGAGGTGCGTCTCCTGGAATTTCAAAGGGCTTAATGACCCAGCTAAACAAACTAAAGTTTTACAGTTCCTGAACTCTAGGGTACTGATATAGCCCTACTCTAGGAGATGCACCTTACCAGCCACACTGTGCAATGGCTTAAAAAACTGTGGGTAGGCTCAGTGGTTGCTAGCTGTGCCACCACTAAATCTAGAGGGGTGGCTATTTTGGTACGTAAGTCTGTGCCCTGGGTGATAGAGGATAAACGTATGGACTCCCAAGGGCGGTGGATAGCAATCAGGCTCTCTTAATCGGGAGGCAGGGTACTAGTGGCCAATGTGTATGGCCATAACACAGACTCTGGGAGGTATACTCTGACTTGAGCCAAGCCTTCACAGACCTAATGGATGGTCTATCTGATGTACCAATTTTGCTAGGAGGGGATCATAATCTAGTCCTAGATATTTTTCTTGACACATCCCTCCCCACCCCACAAACCCATCCCAAGGTGTTAGTGACCTTAACCGATCTGATGGCAGAATGGAGTCTTTGTGACCCCTGGAGAAGAAGTAACATGCAGGGACACGTCTACTCTTTCTACTCGGCAGTACACCATACCCATAGCAGGCTTGATTTCTGGCTCACCAACTATGTAGCTGCACCAGGGATCATGGACGCTTCAATTGACAGCATTATGATCTCTAATCATGCCCCGGTATCAATTCTGTTCTCTCCACCTGGCCAGGAAGCCCCTCCACAAGGTGGAGATGCAACCCATCATTGATGCAGGACAAATCTTTTCGAACTTACATAAAAGAAGAATCCCACTCTTATTTCTCTCTCAACACCCCTGGAGAGACTCGAGCCTCAATGGTATGGGAAGCTTTCAAAGCTGTTATTAGGGGAGAATTATCTCTTTCTCAGCAGCTAAAAATAAGGCCCAGGCAGAAACTATACACTCTCGGCAAGCCAACCTTGTGACTCTGGAAAGACAATTTAAAGTCTCAGCCCAAAACCTGCTCATTTCCCCTCTTCTAGCCACCATTACAGGCCTACAATACCGGATAGACACTCTGTTAAACAAAAAAGTGGAATGGCAATTAATCCATGCCAGGCATAAATCATAGGAGGATGGGGACAAGGGAGGCATGCTACTGGCTTACTATCTCCGTAAGCAACAAGCCTCATCTAGGATACTTGCCCTGAAGAATAAACAGGGTAAAATAGTTTCAGCACCTAAGGCTATTAATGAGGTGATACAGAGCTTTTATCAAGAGCTCTACCAAACCCAGGCCAAGCTTTCAGCTACAGAGCTCTCCACACAGTTGTCTGAGATGTGTAAAGGGGTTTCTCTCCCTAAACTCTCACTAGAGCAATGTCATGCTCTAGATGCTCCTGTCACTCCTGAGGATCTACAGTCCACCCTGTCTCAAACAGCAAAAGGGAAAGCTCTGGGACCAGATGGAATGACAGCAGAACTCTAACAACTCCTTAAAGTCTAAATTATCACCCCCCTTTTACAGGCCTTACAAGAAGCCCAGAATACCACTGCTCTTCTCCCCACCATGTGGGAAGCCCTAATAACGTTAATCCCCAAGAAGTCCTCAGATGCACAGAACTATGTCAATTTCTGGCCCATTTCTCTGCTCTCAGTAGATACCAAGTTATTAGCCAAAGTCCTGGCAAATAGATTAACTCAGGTCATCCCTACCCTGATACATCCTTCGCAATCTGGCTTTTCGAAGGATAAGTCAGGAGCAGATAACCTGTGCTTAGTCCTCCATCTAAAATGGCTAGCACGTCACTCCAAAACCCCAATGGCAGCCTTGGCAATCAACTTTGCCAAGGCATTCAGCTCCTTAGAATGGGATTACCTCCACAAGGTTTTAAGCCTGTATGGGTTTGGGTCTCATTTTTGCTCCTGGATTTCCACGTTATACCACCTGCCAACAGCCAGAATCATTACCACTCAGGACATCTCCCTGCCCTTTCTACTGCAGAGGGGTACTAGGCAAGACTGCCCTCTCTCCCCCCTCTTCATTATGTCTTTGGACCCTCTGATTAGAAAACTCTTGGGCACCCTAGGTATTACCAGGATCCCTGTTAAGGAGCAATCCTTTCTGGTTAATGCCTATGTGGATCACATGTTACACTGTCTAACCCAGAGCTCTCCATACCTATAGTACTGGCTGTGCTACAAGAGTTCGCCTCCTTCTCCGGCCTGCTAATCAACCAAAAGAAAACAATTCTTTCCCCGCTGAACACAAGATGTGGTAGAAACTGCCTAACAGGTACTGATATCACCTGGGCCCCACAAGGATTTTCCTACCTTGGGATCTTTATCTCCTCAGCCTGGAAAGACCTGGAAAAGGCCAATTTCTCCTCACTCTTGACAACCCTTATGGCTGAAGTCCAGAGATGGAGAAAGCTATGGCTAACCCTTGAAGGCAAAATAGAGGCCATCAGTATGTTGATTTTTTCCAGAGTCTCTTACCTATTAAATAACCTCTCAATTCCCCTGTCCCTGAAGCCATTTTCTGCTTTGAACAAATTTATCTCTTCCTTTTTATGGGAGGGCAAAGCTGCATGCTGGGGGTATACAAAGCTACGGGCCCACTGGACCAAAGGTGGACTGAGGCTCCCATGGTTTACAGACTACCATTTAGCCTTTTGTATGGCCCAAGTCACTACTTGGTTCATCCCTCACTCTGCCCCCCCCAAAAAAAAAATGGGCACTCCTCAAAGCTGCCCTTATACCACATAATTCACTCTTCTCTTTGCTAACCAACAAGAAACCCCCTGGAGACCAGCTCACCCCAATTATTACTGAAACTTGCAGATCCTGGCGCTGGACAATGGCTCTTACTGAGGTTCCAAGTACGGGCTATCTCCCTCCGATCTCCTATGCCCCCCTATGGAACAGCAAACTCATTATGGTAGATCACAAACCCTTGAATTGGCCCCACTGGGCATCCAGGGGCATTCGTTTTATGGGAGACCTCCTTCTCCAGAACAGCAGAGTACTGATTTCCTTTGAGCAGCTTCAGGGTACCTTTGAATTGAAAGCTCAGGATTTCTGGAGATATCTCCATATATGGAGTGCACTTGCTCCCCACTTAACCGACTCAACTGTCACAGATAGTTGGAATTGCTTGACCACCCTCCACAAACCCAGAAAAGGCCAAGGCCTGGTGGGAACTTTATATAAAATACTCCGGGATTCGCAGCCAGATACTGTACTTCTTCTGCAAGCCGAATACCATGGGAAGTGGAACTTAAGCGCCCTCTTTTCCTGCAGCAGTGGTCAGACTGCTTCAAGGCAGCACATACAGCATATGAAGATGCCAGGAGTCAGCTGATACAGCTCAAAATTCTTCTTAGGTGGTACAAGACACCCACAGTACTCCATAAACTTAAAATACTGAAGCACAATAAATGTTGGAGATGTCAGTCCTCACCTGCCCACTTGCTCCACATTCTGTGGACATGCCAAGCCCTTCAGGGGTTTTGGACACAGGTATTGGATGACTGCTCAAAGATCACTGGCAAACTGCTCTCACATTGCCAGAACTCCCTTTTACTGCGAGACGTCTCTATTCTAGACCCCTTGCCAGTGCCAACAAAAGCAAGGATTCTGGCAGCAGTAATGGAGGCAAAGAGGGCCATCTTGATGAAAAGTGGAGACAACCCTCCGCCCCTGCGGTCGCTCACTGGCGAGCAGCCGTAGCATGGCTTTCCATCTTCAAGAGGCTTACTGCGGTAGGGAAAGGCCACCTCCCCAGATATCTCAAGAAATGGGATGTGTATTTGCATTCACACATCTGTGCAGTCCCACCCCCCTCTCCTCAAAACCCCCCATTGTTATGAGCTGAGGTATTTCTTTCCCCCTCCTCCTCCCCACCACACTTCTGTCCAGTAGGAGGGAAAAGGAGTCCTCTAATCACTCTGTCAGTATCACCCTCACATTTCACCTATCTTCTATTTCCGCTATACTCTTTGCTGTCTACCCCATCTTAGAAGCCTGTATTGGGCTGTTTGCCATAACATGTGTGTGGGATCTGATGCTAACTAACAACAATGTATTAAGAATGATAGCAAGTGGCTATGTCATAATCTGGTAACTGGGAAATAGCTGGAACGTACACAGTATACTTGGGTTGTTACAAACTAGCTCTACTGCAACTTCAGTCTTCCAAGATTGTCAAGGATATAGAATGTCTCACATTTATTTTTCTCCAGCATTTGACGTGTTATGCTATCCTATTGTTATTATGTGGTGCTCAAATATTGCTGTGCTAGTGTAAGGCTATATGTGCATGCCTGGTCTACAGTTGCCATTATCATGGCTATTTGTAACTGGAAAAACTCAATAAAATCTTACATGGTAAAAAAAAACAATCTGGATAACAAATACCCAGTTTTAGGGTTTTTTCTACCATTTAAGCAATTTCATGACCTGTGGGATATGGGGGATTAATCACACTGTTACGTTTAAAGTGCACCAATGCCATCTAGTCTATGAAAAATCTACGAGCCTGCAGCAGTTCCACACCTGTGGTACCCAGGAACTGAGTTAGGGGAGTTCCCATTTGGGTTGGTTTAAAACCTTGTACCAGGTGGGAAGGGGTAGATCTGGCCTGCTAGGAGGGTACCTAAGAGAGAAGTATTAAAAGTTGACATTTGCACAACCCCTTTTTCTTGTAGATGGTCTATTGTTAATAAAGCTGTGTTATTCTATTAAACATGGACTGGTCATTGACTTCCACGTAGTATAGAATTAGTGGTTTCCTTACTGAGCCCACCATGTGCTGAAGCGTTTGTGTCTCAGTCAGTTGGAGTGTTTCCAGCACTCATCCCTGAACAGCAATTTACTGGACTGCACCAGTTTACCACGACCAGAGCACTCCTTGTCACGGGGTCCATCACAGTATGTTTCTGTACATATACCATGCTGTGGGCACCACACCTAACTGGCTGGGCCCCAGCCAGCCGAACCAGAACCTGATCCTGATTGACAGCGGAGGTTGGGGAGCCTCACCGACCTTGCCGGAGGGGGGGGGGAGTATGCTGCAAGACAGATGGCTGACAGTGTAAGTCCCTGTGGATGTTGGGGCTGGGGTGTTCAGGGGATAGGGGCCAGGCAGAGGGAAAGAAAAAGAGCAACTAAAGAAAATGTGAGCCTTGTAGTTGGATTTAATTTTCCAGAAATATGCCTCTATCACAGAAAAACAAGTTATTCAACATTGCCCATTCATTTCCGTGTGCCTCAACGTGCTCTCTAACACACTTCACAGAGCTTCTGAGTGCCTAACATGGAAGTGGAAGGGATTGTGCTGGCAGCTCCACAGAGCAAAATTACCACCCCTACCATCCCTCAACAGCTTGCCTTACAAAATTGTTATTCCGTACTGGCTGGCTTAACTGGTGGTACGACATCTGACACACAAGGAAGTCAACTTTTTGATCAATACCATTGTATGTTAATTGTACTCAAGAATGAACTGGTTCTTTTCTTTAACATGGGGTAGAAGTAAGCAAGGCCTTACTAAAATAAGATATCACATCTCTGCTGACCTTTACAGAGCAAATGCATTGCAAAATAAAATGGTCTCATGCTGATAATTTTCACATTGTCTGCATTCTTCTCATTGTCTGAATTCTTCTGTCTCTTACTGATAAGAATGTTCAAGATAGTAAAGAGGCATGGGTTAATTTTGAATTTGCAGAGGAATAGAAGTGTGTAAAGAGAATCTGAGGCTAGCTACAAGCTGTACCTCAGTTCGCTAGCACCATCTAGGGTTGAATGAAGGCCATAGCAGAAAAGAATTACACCCCTGTTATCCCCCCCCCAGGTTACCACCTTTTAAGAGGCCCAAAGTGGGACATTTCTTACTGAATCATTATTTTTTTTTTGAACAATATGTAACCTAGACCAATGCAACATAATTGATCTCTTAAATAATCAGAATTAGGACTAAGTTGTGTTTTTTTAGTTATTTCTATTATTTCATATCATTTTAAGGTATTTTAGTTAAGGTATCACAGTGTTCTGCAACATTTACAAGAAAGTTAGGAAACATTTGTTCTACTATGAGATCAGGATATGTAGAATTGTTCATGTTATTTTGCAGGACACCGTTACCCAAATCAGGACTGTCCTGCAAAAATCAGGACAGGTGGTAACTGTAGTATCAAATGTTTTTTTTTTTGTTTTTTTTTTATTGGAATGACACCTCCCAAAAAAAAAAAAAAACCTTTTGATTCAGTTTCTGTGGTTTATTTAAAGGTAAACAGGTCATAGGGTAGGCCTTTCAAAGAAAGGAAAGAAATTCAAGGGCTGGTCCCACATCTAGGCCAGCCCAATCTTACATCTCTTCACCATAGTCATTTGCCACATTTCCCAAAATAGGATTTCTTATGACATTGAGGATAACTATTAACCCTTAGGCTGCCAACAGAATTTGAACATATAGGAATTCTGGACTGGTATATCAGTCCACGGCACAGCAAGGGTAAGAGTCAAGTAATCTCGGTCTATTTCTGTATGCCCTACCTATAGTGCTAAACATAAATTTAGTTACATATCTGCATTTGTTTCCAAGCAGCACTGAGACCAATACAGCCCTACAAAAACTCACAAATTAAGTATCTTGTGAACAGTATGATGAATGGCTTTCAAATTTTTTTTTACTTATAATTTTATTACCAGGTCTCATCGGATTCTTACCCTGTTCTTACCCACAAAAAGTACCGTTTTTCATTAAAAGATATTTTTAACGGATGCAACACCCAGGAACTGCTTTTAATGATCTCTTCTCTTTGTAAAATATCACAGTGGGTGTGGGAGTTATTCGGATACTGAAAATTACATTCTTCTGTAGCTCAAGCCTCTTTACGTTTAGCTAAGAGTGACCTTTGTTGAAGCATTTTTTTGTCCTCTGAATACCAACAGGTTGGGAGGGGAACAGCAGCAGTGCCTGTCCTGCAAATGCTCTTTGTTTTACTTGCACATCAAGGTCTAAGCCCCCCTCCATCTAAACAGTCTGGGCTTGATTCTCAAAGAGCCATTAGACTGATGCAAGCTGCCACCAAAGGCAGCTTGCATTAATGCCTAGTACGCCAGGGACCTTGCACCTGATTCTCTATTGAGCAGGGTCCCAGCAAAGTCCCCACCGCTTGCAGCAACCCTGGCAGTGCGCAAAACAGATGGCACATCCTGAGGGTCTGTCACAAGCTGTGGGACAGCTATGTGCCACTCTAGCTAGTCCCTGGTGGATAGTGGCCTCCTCCCCAATCCCCAATGTCCCCCAAAAGTAATGTATTAGACAAAACTTGGTGGTCTAGTGTCCCCTCTCCCCAATCCCTGATGTCCCCCGAAATTACTATATTATAAAAGCCTGGTGGTCTAGTGGCCCCAATCCCTGATGTCCCCCCAAATTACTGTATTAAACAAATCTGGTAGTTTAGTGGTCTCCCCCAGTCCCTGATGTCCTCTGAAAATATTGTGTTAAAACACCCCCAGGTGGTCTAGTGGACCCCCCACCCAGCAGTACCCTACCACCCACTCCCCCATCTCATAACTGTGTTGGCAACTGCCACAGCCCACCACTCACCACCATGACTAAATGCCAACTGAGCTATGAATGAGTGCATACTGTATAGAGTACACGCTCAGAGAGCTGTCAGTCACTGACCACATACTGTATACAGTACATGCTGATTTAGACCTCAGTCAGTAGTTGGCCGTGGTGGTGAGTGGTGGGCTGTGCCAGTCACCAGCTTAGTTACAGGATGGGGGGAGTGGGGTGGTAGGGCACTGCCAGATGGAGGGGTCCACTAGACCACCAGGTTTGTTTAATACAGTAATGTCGGGGGACATCGTGGATCAGGGAGAGGGGCCACTAGATCAACAGATTATCTTAATACAGTAATTTTGGGAGACATCGGGGATTTGAGAGGGGGGCCACTAGACCACCAGGTTTTTTAATACATTCATTTTGGGGGACATCGAGGGTCAGGGAGGGGGAGCCACTAGACCACCAGATGTTTTTAATACAGTTATGTAGAGGGACATCGGGGGTCAGGGAGGGGTCCACTAGACCACCAGGGGGTGATTTAATACAGTAATTTCAGGGGATATCAAGGATGAGGGAGGGCCACTAGACCACCAGGTTTTTTTGATACAGTTATTTTGGGGGACATTGTGGATCGGGGGGCTACTAGACCACTGGGTGTTTTTAATACAGTAATGTCATGGGAGATCAGGGAGGGGGTCCACTAGACCACCATTTTTTTTAATACAGTCATTTTGGGGGGCATCAGGGATCGGGAGGAGAGCCACTAGAACTCCAGATGATTTTAATACAGTAATGTCGGGGGACATCAGGGATCGGTGACCGCAGCACATTGCCATGAACAGATCAACTCTCCTACAAGAGAATTTTCTAAGTATCTGGCTGGTCAAAGAGTACTTAGAATTTCTCCCTCTGGGAGTGTTCTGAGAATCCCGCATTACAGGATATGGCAGCCTGTGTCTGCCGCAAGCCCTCTAGCACCATGCTGCAGCCCATTTTTGGTTACACTGGTGTTGCAAGCCCCATTTGGGGCAGGCAGTCTGCAGTTGATGCAGGGTGCCATTGAGAATCACTCCTGGTATATTTTTTGGTGCAAGGGGCACTTTGTTCCATTCTTTGTGGTGCAAGCTCTTGCACGATTCTGGGAGCTTTGAGAATCAAGCCATCTATATTTTGACCATAAACAAATGTCTGGTTCAGTGAGATGGTGCCCTGCTAGGCCAGAGCAGAAGAAACAATGTAAGCCAAAGGCAATCCACAAAACTAGCATAGACCTGTTCTGGCAAGGGGTGGTCCCAGAGATCAAAGGAAGGTCCCGGATGTGATGTCAAAGAGGCATGTACAATGATGCAAGTAAAGTGGACAGTCTGCAAAATGTACTTCTGTCTTGTTTTATTCTGAGAGTTTAGTTAAGTTTTGGATATTGGACTGGTATTCTCATGGGTTCAAATCTACCATAACTCACCAGTTCCCAGTTGTGGTTAAGCATCTTCTACTCAGAAATTTAGTTATCTTTGAGTTAGGTTTCTCTGTGTGATCTCTGTTCAAATGTATTATTTTTTCATCTCTGTAGCATACTGTATTCCCCATAATTTTTAGTGTGTATAATCCTGTAATATATGTAAATACTGTGGAGTATTAAATGTTATTTTTATGTATATTTCTGAAGAGACCATCTATAAAGCTACCATATCTAAAGCAATGTTTTCAGCTGTGGGCTAAAGGGTGGGTCATTTGCCTTTTAGGAAATGTTAAGAACTAACACATTCAGTACATGCAACAGCTATAAGGATTTTGCAATGAGAAGTTTTTTCAATTGCAACACTGAATATATTGTGTATCTAGCTACATGTAGTTGTGGATCATTTTATGTAGGTAAGACCACAATACAATTCAAGGTACCAATAGGGAAATACTGACGTTCTATTTTAGCACATGATGTTTGGAATGCATTGGTGAATCATTGCAGGACAGTAGGCACTACACGACATACCTTTAAGTTTTGTTGGGTGAAAAAGTACAATTGGGGCCAAGGGGGTGTGATCTGGATGAAAGACAAAGAGAGTCATTCTGGATCTATACCCTGGGGGCCATGACATCACCTGGACTAAATGATAAAACAGAGTTACAGTCCTGCATCAGGAAATAATGCTCTTTGGCTAGTAGTGTATGTGACGCTTGGTCAGCTGATTATGATTATTGTATGATACTGGTATTATAAATACATGGTCTGTGTATGACCATTTCAGTGGGAGAGATTTGGCCTTTAAATTACAAGGTCAGCAGCTGAAATCACAGGATGTATTACACTGACCAGGAGATTCCTGTAATTAAGACTTTCTTAAAGAAATGGCATTTTATTACATTTTTATGACATGCTCAGGCTTTTGAAGTTGAAACACAATCTAAAGTTTATGACGTAAGGAAAGAAAGGGTAATTTGGCTGTTCCTATCAAGTTTAACACCTAAATAACAAATGCAAGGATTGCTAAGATCAAAGAGAAATATTTAATTAAAGAGTCATATTTAGCAAATGCCTTTTTTCTTCTGATGTCACATTATTTAACATACCTCCTGGTAGGAAATCATGTTTGTAATTTTATATTCTAAAAGGAGGAGCTAGATGACTCATCAAGCGGGTGTGGAAATAGAGTTGAAAATGTATCAGTGTATCTGAAATGTGGGATATATATCATCTTGGGCTCTTAAGAAACACAGTTCTCTGACAACTAACTTTAAATGCACTTACAGAGCTCTTTCTTCCCAGGTTGCTTGAAAGGACAGAGCAAATAACCTTACCAGAGCAAGGGAAAGGATTAAGGCATCTTTTGGCTAGGCAGATTTACTATGTGTTATTTTTATTTTGTGCTCTCATGGATTGTTACTGTTTGTTGTTAACATTTTATTGCTTTATTTTTGTCTGATACAAACTGTTATTGCTGGGCATACCTTCTGCTGCATTATTACAGGGTGTGCCTACAGGTGTGTGCTAACAGATTACTGCTGTAATCTTCTGATTCAAATTGTCTTTTGCAAGGTATAGCTTCTGTTACTGCTTTATTTTTCTCTGTAGCAAAATGTTTCTTACAGGATATATCTTCTTTGAAATTATTACAGGTGGTGCTTTACAGGTTTTACAGTTTATTCTAACATTAGGATAAGCTTTCAGGGCTACTGCATTTGTTGCTGGCTGATTGTTTCTGCTCTTACCTCCTTGTTCCTTTCATCCGTGCTTCTTTTTTTCGGCAGGGGAAGGGCCCAGCCACCCACCCCCATCCAGAAACCACCTCACTCTACACTCCTTTTATAGGGTAGCACAGTCGTGACATTTCCTGAAGCAAAGCAAGAAGGGGCAGATCAGAGGGGATATGCACACAGTGACCTCATTTACAGGGGCACTAGTAATTTAACTTGTTATAACAAGTTATACAAAAACAAACAAACAAAACACAAAATCAAGCTTTTGCTTTCATTTTCTTCCTTATAATTACTCTGACCAGGTTATAAACCAAGCAACTTATCTGGAATGGATATCATTAATTGCAGGTACTGAGGAACACTTTGCAGAAGGGCAGTTTTACAGGATTTAGAACACTGTCCTACATGTTGGGCCATTGGAGATCTAAGGGTTCAGCTCCAGGCAGCATGGGCAGAGATTGCACACCTCAAATTGCATATTCAAGAGGAAATATATTATAAGAACCACCCGCCATTTACCCAACATCCAACAGAAGCACCTCGACCGCAGAGGGTAGTTGGTCCGGGAGGTTGGCAGGTGTCTAGAAGAGGCAAATTGGGTGCCCCATCACTCCCTGCTCTCCAACATATCACCTCCATAAACCATATAAAAAATACAAACAGGTATCTACCGCTATCTCCGAAATCAGTCAAAGGAGCAGAGGACATTGCAGAGCAGGACACTGCAGCACAGGAGCTAGCACAACAAAACTCACCCAAAACAGGAATCAAAACAAAAAAAGGAAAAGAAGAAAATCCAGAAAACTTCTGATCATAGAAGACTCTATGATTCTGGGAGTTCATAGGTATCTACAGCCAGGGGTAATGGTCAGATGTCTCCCAGGTACATCAGCGTGGAGAGACACTGACCGTATTGATAAAATTGTTCAGGAAGCAGGAGAAAACATTGACATCCTGGTACACATAGGGATTAACAATCTCGCCAGTTGGTCAGTTGTGAAGACCAAGGAACACCTGACCAGGCTGGGTGAAAACTATCATCCATTTCATCCGGCATCTCCTTCTCTGAGATCCTGTCAGTCTGGGAGAGGGTGGCAGATGGACGGAAGGTGAGAGAAGGGGAGACAGGGGAGCTCAACATGTGGCTCAAGGTCTGGTGCCAGGAAAAAGGACACAGATTTGTAGAGAACTGGCAACAGTTTGGGGGGGCTAAAGTTCTTTAAATGTGATGGACTGCATCTGACTAAGGAGGGATGGCATGTGCATCACCAGGTAAGGAAAAAGGTCCGGCTCCCCATACAATGCACAAGGGAAACACCAGACCTCGCCCAACAACTAACACATCGAAATCTGGAGAATGGAAAATCATGTACACTAATGCTCACAGTCTGGGAAATAAGATCCCAGACCTGCAGGCAATAATGACAGAGGCTAAACTGGACATAGTAGCCATTAGCGAGACATGGTTTACCAATAACCGCACTTCAGAGACTTCAGTACCTGGCTATGTACTGTTCAGAACAGACCGAGGTGCAAAAAGGGGGGGGGGTGGAGTGGCCCTTTATGTCAATGAAAATATCAAAGCTACAGAAATTCAGAATACAAATAAGGAGCCAGAAGAACTGTAGGTCACCCTGGAAACAGGAAATGGGACAGCCATACGAACTGGGGTTGTGTACAGGCCTCCAGACAAGGGGGAGGACATAGACACATTACTGTTAGAACATTTGCAAAACATGACAGCTAAAGAGGAGGTTCTGATAATGGGAGGCTTCAACACACCAGATACAGATTGGTCAATACCAGCAGGAACATCTGCCAAAACTAGACACATGGTGGATTCCCTGCAAGGGGAGGGACTCAAACAACTGGTACAACAACCCACAAGAGATAGGGCTGTCCTAGATCTAGTACTGACTAACAGGGAAAGGATCACAGATCTCCAGGTAGAAGGTCACCTGGGGGCCAGTGACCATCACATGGTATGGTTCAATTTGGCCACTAGAACTAAATCATCCCATTCCAAGGCAAAAATATGGAACTTCAGAGGAGCTGACTTTGATAAGATGGCCAACAGAGTTAAGCTAGCCCTGGCAAAAAGAAATACAGGTGAGGGGTACAGGCAAAGTGGGCAAGCATTAAGATGCAATACTTGAAGCAACATCCCATTGTGTTAGAGAGAAAAGGAAGTGCAAAAAAGAAGGAAACCACTTTGGTTCTCAAAAACAGTAGCAGAAAAAGTCAGAGCCAAAAGGCTGGCCTTCAGGAAATATAAGGGAATGCAGCATGATGAAGATAGGGAGGCATACCAAACTTCCCTAAGGGAAGCAGGGAAGGCAGTAAGGTAGGCAAAGGTCCAAACCAAGGAAACACTAGCACAAACAGTAAAAGACGGTGACAAGACTTTCTATAGATACATTAGTGAAAGGAGAAAGTCCAGAGGGGGCATTGCTAAGATCAAAGGGGATAAGGGGACATGTGAGGAGGAGGACCATGTAAAAGCATCTATCCTAAATAGACACTTCTGCTTAGTATTTACTGAAGAGAAGGTAGGGCAGGGCCCACAGCTCAGCACCATGGACACAGGGGGGAGGGAGGTGTGCACTAGTCCCTTCACAAAACAAAGGGTCCTACAAGAGCTTGATAAGCTCAGAGTGGACAAGGCAATGGGTCCTGATGGTGTACATCCCAGGGTGCTAAAGAAGCTAAGGGTGGAACTAGCAGAGCCATTATCAGAACTGTTTAGTGAGTCTCTGAGCACAGGAGAGGTCCCAGAAGGTGGAAGAAGAGCTCATGTGATCCCACTCCACAAGAGTGGTAGTAGGGAGGAGGCAGGGAACTACAGACCAGTCAGACTTACCTCAGCAGTGGGCAAGATTATGGAGGCACTCCTTA
Source organism: Neoceratodus forsteri (assembly GCA_016271365.2). Classification (NCBI taxonomy): domain Eukaryota; kingdom Metazoa; phylum Chordata; order Ceratodontiformes; family Ceratodontidae; genus Neoceratodus; species Neoceratodus forsteri. Next base: position 1,275,372,475 of record CM057453.1, read on the forward strand.
AGGAAAGGATAGTGCAACACCTGGAATCCATAGGAGCACAGGATCCAAGACAGCATGGGTTTACAAAAGGAAGGTCCTGTCAAACTAATCTCATAGATTTCTTTGACTGGGTAACCAGAGTCGTGGACCAAGAGGGAGCAGTTGATGTCGCCTACCTTGACTTCAGAAAAGCTTTCAATACTGTTCCACATAGAAGATTGATTAATAAGCTGGGTAGGCTCGGGGTGGGTCAGAAGTTGGTCAACTGGGTGGCAAACTGGTTGACGGGCAGAAAATGAGAGTGATGGTAAATGGTATATAGTCAGAAGAGATGCAAGTCACAAGTGGGGTACCTCGGGGATCAGTCCTGGGGCCAGTCCTCTTCAATATCTTCATCAGTGACATTGCAGAAGGATTGGAGGGTAAGGTTTGTCTGTTTGCAGATGACACCAAGATCTGTGACAGAGTAGATGATCCAGATGGGGTGGGGTGGGCAGAATGGGAAGAGATCTGGATAAACTAGCAAAATGGTCAGAAGAGCGGCAACTGGAGTTTAATGCAAAGAAGTGCAAGATCATGCACATAGGGAAGAGAAACCCTGAAGCCACCTATAGGCTGGGAGGGGAGTTGTTGGCAGTCACAAGGGAAGAAAGAAACTTGGGCATCATCATTACAGATGACTTGAAATCATCCAAGCAGACCACTAAAGCAGTAGGTAAGGCTAGAGGGATGTTGGGGTGTATTAGTAGGGGTATCACAAGTTGGAAGAGGGAGGTAATAATCCCTCTTTACAAGACACTGGTTAGGCCCCATCTGGAGTACTGCATGCAGTCCTGGAGGCCACACCTTCACAAGGACATTAACCAAATTGACGCAGTCCAGAGAAGGGCAACCAAAATGGTGCAGGGACTGCATCAGAAAACATATGAGGACAGATTAACGGAGCTCAATATGTATACCCTAGAGCAAAGGAGGGAGAGAGGTGATATGATTGATACATTCAAAAATCTTAAGGGCATTAACAAGGTGAAAGAGTCTAACATGTTTCAATATAAGAAAAATAGCAGGACAAGAGGTCACAGCATGAGATTAGAGGGAGGCCGATTAAGGGGTAATGTGAGGAAGTTCTTTTTCACGGACAGGGTGGTGGATGCATGGAACTGTCTACCTCAGGAAGTGGTGGATATGAACACAGTGCAGGGCTTCAAACAGGCATGGGATAGGCATAAGGGAGCAATACAGATGCAAAGGCCGATGGTACATTCATAAGGCAGAAAAAGAAATGGGTAGACGGGATGGGCCTTGTAGTCCTTATCTGCCGTCAACTGCTATGTTTCTATTATTCTGTAACTTTTCCCATTTTCTTTTGAGATTGTAAGTTCTTAATATTTGTTCTGTATTTTATCTTACTTATTTTAATATTCTTAGTCAAATCACATTTTCTTGAAATACTGCCTGTGTCTTCCCAATTTTTTTGCACATGAAGTGCCTGTATTTTAAGTCTGACAACTGTTTAAAAGGCTTGATGGTGTTACTAAGTTTGAAAAAGGTAAGAATATACCTAAGGTCTCTTATAGAGTTTTAAGGGTTCATTTGGATACCTGGTTAGGTGCCCTTAGGCGAAAGATATATTACATCCCTCCAAAGAGAATATTATCTGAGCCTGTACATTTGTGTATGCTAACATAAACTTCACAGTTTGAATCCCCCCAGAACTTGAGGCTAAAGGTGATTTGGACCCAAAAGCAGAAAGGAGGGTTACCCTGTCTGTTACCTGTTCACACTATAGCGCTCGGAGGTTGGCATCGTGGGAGCAGAGGGCCTGACCTGCGGATTGAATTTGTGACAGATTTGGTTGGCAGTGGTGTGATAAATTTGATAATACAAGCGTTAACTGTTCAGTGTGTCAGCTTAATACTGTATAGCTCACTTACAAAATAAGGCAGTGATTTATTTTTAAAAGAGAAAACAGAACAATATCATTTAGCTTACAGTCAAAGTTCCTACCTGTTTTATTTTTTTTCAAAGTGCAAGTTAGAGTAGCCGTAGTTAGGGAAGAAGGTGGCTTCCAACTACAGTGAGTACACTGCAGACTACCTGAAGCAGTTGCGCAAGGAAAGAGGAGTCCTGCATGAGGGGACAGCCACCGAGCAGAACCTTGTGGATGCTCAGATGACCGCTGATGCCCAGAGTGTCGAGTCACAGACTGTGACTGTAAAGGACCAAACCTTGGGTGTAGAGGAGCCAGTGGCCAGTGCAGTATCCAGATCTGGTGAGGAGTACAGCAGGGCCAGTGCAAGGCAAGAGCCACAGCAGCAGGGGAAGGTCACTAGCATTCTGGAGCCAGAAGCCATCAGGCTGCAGATGGAGTTACGGAGGATGGAGGTGGAGTTCCAGAGAGAAGAGAAGCGAGAGTAGTGAGCTGCAGAGGAGAAGAGGGAGCAAGAACAGCGAGAAGCTGACCATGAAGAGTGTGAGTGCCAGCGAGCCGCAGAGGAGAAGAGGGAGTGAGAACTGTGAGAAGCTGAACGTGAACAGCGAGAGGCTGACCGTGAAGAGTGTGAGCACCAGAGGTGCCATGAACTGGAGAAGCTACGACTCCAACCACCAACACCAGAGCAGGTAAGTGGCTTCGGTTTAACTGGAACTACAGGACTGGGTTACAAATTAAATTCCAAATTGATAGCTGAATTTAAAGAGGGGGAGGATATGGATGCCTTTTTAAATTCCTTTGAAAAAGTTTGTATTCAGGCAAAGATTCCTAGAGGGTCCTGGAGCTTCCAGCTATCCCCGCTACTTACTGGGAAAGCTCAGGATGCATTGGGTCAAATGGACAATGAGGACAGTAATGATTACAGCAAACTAACAGCTGCAGTTTAAAAAAAAATTAATTAACTGCAGAAGCATACAGAGCTAAATTCCATAAGATCAGGAGAAGCCCTGACATGACCTACGAGAAGCTAGCCATGAAACAACATCAGTGTTTAAAATGTTGGTGGGAAGGAATTGAAGCAAACTCTGTAGATAAAATTGAAAATGCTTTATTGTTAGAACAGTTTTTTGGGGCATGCTCAGCAGAGCCGAAAACCTGGCTGGTGGACCAAGATCCCAAAAGAGTGCAAGAGGCTCCTGAACTCTCGGACCAATATGCCAAGAGCAGACCTGCTCTGAGAGTGAATGGGGCGAGCGTGGCAGTGCAGAAAGGGAAAAGCGTGCCTTCAGGGCAGCTAAAACCCTTACTGCCTCCACCAAAACCAGTTAGCCCCAGGTTTCAAAGAAAATATTTTTCTGAGAAAAGAAATGAATGTTGGGTTTCCAAAGAAACTGGACATATTGCCAGATAGTGTCCCAAAAATACAAACAATATGCAAAATGGAGCCAGGAAAGAAGTGGGTTGTTTGTGTGTCCCTGGAAGCATGCCTGTGAACATGAGGGAACACATGCACCCAGTCACTGCGAATGGTGTACAGACACAAGGGTTAAGAGACACAGGAGCATCCCTGACATTGGTAAAAGGGGATCTGATAGAGCCTGGTCAACTTATACCCAATAAATTTGTAACTGTACACAGCTTCACTAGGGAGGAAAAAACATTGCCACGCGCTACTGTTCTCCTAGACTGGGGTGAAACAGGGGGAACTGTGTAATAGGTTGCTGTAGCCAAAACTTTAGCTGTTGACATCATCCTTGGCAACAATCTCAAAAAGGGGATCATGTGTGCAGTTCCCCGTAGCCAAGCAGCAAGGGAAAATTGTAATTCCCTGGACCCCATAGAAGCCACTGTGGAAATCACTGGGAGGCTGCTTTCCCAGCCTGTGTTTCCTGCTATGGAGACTAATGAAAGGGGGGGTAGAAACTTCCCCAGTAGCAGTTAACCAAACAGCTACAGAAGGTTATTCCAAGGAAGGAGAGGTGACCCATTATTAGTGGATTAGGGATCGCAGTGATCTTGAGTGCCCCGATGCTAGTGCTAGGGACCCTAGTTTAGAGACTAAAGGGAACCTGTCCCCTGCCATGGGAATATGTCAGGAGTTTGCACCTGCTTAAAAAGGTGACCCTAGTCTAGAGAAGCTGAGGGCTTGGGCAGACTCTGACAGAGCACAGGGAGGTGATGGTAAACATAAAGTTTTTCGGGACAATGGACTGTTGTACATGCAGGATGCTAAGACAGAGGGAGGGAGGGGGTGATAGGCAGGCAGCTTGTCATTCCCCAGGGATACCGTGAGCAGTTGCTCGAGATTGTACATGATATTCCCTTATCTGGTCATCTGGGAATCGCACACACTATGCAGCGGTTGGCCCAGAATTTCTATTGGCCCAACTTCACCCAACAGGTGAAGGAGTATTCCAGGTCTTGTCACCAGTGCCAAGAAATAGGAACGGCTGGTAAGAAAACCCAAGCTGCCCTAATTCCATTGCCCATAGTGGAGGAGCCATTCCAGAAGATGGGAATGGATATTGCAGGGTCTTTAAATATCCCCAGCTCTTCCGGGAAGAGGTTCATCCTGACTCTGGTGGATTATGCCACCTGGTATCCAGAGGCTGTCACCCTACCCTCACTGAGGACAGACAAAGTGGCAGATGCCTAATTAGGAATTTTCTCCTGTGTTGGGTTTCCACAGGAGATTATTACCAATCGAGGGGGTTCCTTCATGTCAGACCTGATGAAATATTTGTGGGAGAAGTGTGGGGTGGTGCAGAGATGCACGACACCTTATCACCCGCAAGCCAATGGGCTTGTGGAAAGATTTAATGGTACCCTGAAGTCAATGCTCCAAGCGTTTGCTGAACAGCATGGGAGGGACTGGGAGAAATACCTTCCCCACCTGTTGTTCGCATACAGGGAGGTACCCCAAGAGTCGACAGGGTTTTCCCCCTTCGAGCTCTTATACGGATACCGGATACGTGGGCCCCTAGACTTGATTCAGGAGGACTGAGAAGGCAAGCACACCACCCAGGGAACTCCCATAGTGGATTATGTCCTTAGGTTTAGGGAAGGTTGAAGGAGCTTATGGGAACAGCCCAGAGCAACCTGGCAGCTTTCCAACAAACAAAAAAAGTACGATACAACCCCAGAGTCAGAGCTTGCTCATACGTGGTAGGTCAGGAAGTCATAGTCCTTAACCCGGTCCAGAAAGACAAGCTGCAGGCTGAGTGGGCAGGACCATACAAAGTAGTCAGAAAGGTAAATGACGTGAACTATATCATAGTTACCTGACAGAAGACAGACAGAAAGAATGTACCATGTCAACATGATGAAGCCATATGCTAATAGGGCTGACATGGTGTTTGCAGGATGTAGTCTTGGGGAGGGGACAGATGAAGGAGACTCCCTCCTTGACTTGCTTGAAGAAAGCAAGCGGGAGTCCTCTGTGGAGGCAGTTAAATTGTCACCCCAGCAGGCCCCAGACCAGATCCATGAAGCAAGGGAGATTTTAGCAGGATTTACCCCACTGTTTAGCACCAAGCCTGGACTAACCCCCTTAGCAATGCACAATGTAGAGACAGGGACACAGACTCCCACATGGCGGACAGCATATCGGGTGTCAGAGGCTATCCAAAAGGACAGTAGGAGGGGGAGTGGAGGAAATGCTGGATTTAGGGATAATCTAGAGATCCCACAGCCCCTGGGCCTCACCCATGGTCCTTGTGCCCAATCCAGATGGCTCCACATGTTTCTGTGTGGACTATTATGGACTGAATGCAGTCACGAAGTCAGGCACCCACCCAATGCCCCAGACGGATGAACTCTTGGACCAGCTGGGAGGGGTGACCTACCTTACAACTACTAACCTGACAAAGGGGTACTGGCAGGTAGAATTAACTGACAGAGCTAGGGAGAGGTCGGCCTTCATCACTCTGCTAGGGTTATTTGAGTTTAAAGTAATGCCTTTCAGAATGAAGAACGCTTCCGCCACTTTCCAAAGGTTGGTGAACCTGGTGTTAAATGGTGCTGAGGAGTATGCCGTGACATACCTGGATGGCATTGCCATCTTTAGTGCCAGCTGGGAGGAACACCTGTCCCACCTTAGGGAAGTGCTGGGCAGGATACAGAGGGCCGGGCTCACTGTCAAAGCCGAGAAGTGCCAGGTGGCCATGCCTGAAGTGGCATACCATGGGCATGTTGTAGGCTGGGGACAGCTCCGTCCTAACCAAGTGAAAATAGAGGTGATCAAGGCATGACCCAGACCAGAAATGCAGAAGCAGGTCAGGAGTTTTCTGGGGACAGCAGGGTACTATAGGAAATGTGTACCCAGTTACAGTGCTCTGGCTGCTCCCTTATCTGACCTGGTAAAGAAAAGGATGCCTAAGGAAATTACCTGGGAACCAGCCTGTGAAAAAGCCTTTACCAGACTGAAGGAAGCACTGTGCAGTGCTCCTGTACTGACAAAACTCCCACTGCTGTTCTACCCTACAACAATACTTCCCTCCTGATTGTGACCCACTTTGGAAAATCCGAAAGTCTGTCCCTTCAACAGCTAGAAACCCCTCCGACTAGTGATCAGTGCTGCTGAATTAATGCTGCTGCTGCTGCTGCATATACAGTACACCCAGCTCTCCCAAGTGCAGGTAGCTGGCAGCGTGATTCCATCTCCACACACATTTAACAAAACTCTCGCTTCTATGTTACCCGATTACACCAGAAAGCCGAACAGTACTATGGAATAAAAAGGGAATCCCTAAAATACCATGCCTAAAATAAATAAAAAATACTGAGTTCACAGTTGTGGCAAACTGTTTCTCTTTTGATTTTTTTTCCTTACCTTACTGATCTCAGGCCGTTTTACTTTCTGTTCTGCCATCACGGGGGGGGGGAGTCGGTGACTGTGGTTTGGGAAAGGCAAGCACAACAACAAAAATGAACCAAGTGGGTGACGGGGGGGGTGAGGGAACAGTTCAACAAGCAAGAGTGTGCAAACTATAACTTGAAACCATAACTTCTGCTGACGAGATACAATCAGAATTGCCCTCGTTCAATTAAAAACTACTGTGTCAGTCATCAAGGTGAAAAAAAAAAATATTAGTCCACTGGCATGCTCTACTCTTACTGTTTTTACATGGCAGGGATTATGTAACATCAGGCACCTGTTCAGGCAATTAAAAAAAAGACAGGAAGCTCAGAAATTTTTCTTTTAATGCACTATGTGGGGGGAATACAAGAGAATGGCTCTGTGGGGAGAGGAACAACAGGAGATGGAACAGCTCAGGGACTACTTTACAAGAAAAAGATTTTAATTTCATGCTTACTCTTTTTATATTTTTAATTTTAAATCCCATATAAAAATGCCACAGGTAGCCCAATTTCTAAGTGCAATAATACCCTCCAGGGTGGGCGGTGTGGGCAATACGGACCTTCAGGGGCTGTAAGGCCCTCCACCTGCAGTGGCGGGCCTCATTACGCCCCTCGGCGGTCCGGTATTGCCCAATACCACCCACCCTGTTGGGTATTATTGCTTACTTATTGCATGGTATTGGTATTATTAGTACATGGTATGTGTATGACCATTTCAGTGGGAGAGATTTGGCCTTTAAATTACAGGGTCAGCTGAAATCACAGGATGTATTACACTGACCAGGAGATTCCTTTAATTAAGACTTCATTAAAGAAATGACATTTTATTACCTTTTTATGACATGCTCAGGCTTTTGAAGTTGAAACAAAATCTAAAGTTTATGACGTCAGGAAAGAAAGGGTAATTTGGCTGTTCCTATCAAGTTTGACACCTAAATGACAAATGCTGGGATTGTTAAGATTAAAGAGAAATATTTAATTAAGGAATCATATTTAGGAAATGTCATTTTTCTTCTGATGTCACATTATTTAACATACCTCCTGGTAGGAAATCATGTTTGTAATTTTATATTCTAAAAGGAGGAGCTAGATGACTCATCAAGTGGGTGTGGAAATAGAGTTGAAAATGTATCAGTGTATCTGAAATGTGAGATATATATCATCTTGGGCCCTTAAGAAACACAGTTCTCCGACACGTAACTTTAAACGCACTTGCAGAGGTAATACATTAGACAGAAAAGATCTAAATGTATTGTGGTAGGAGTTTTATTCTGTAACTTTTCCCACTTTCTTTTGAGATTGTAAGCTCTTGATATTTGTTCTGTATTTTATTTTACTTATTTTAAAATCTTCAGTCAGATAACATTTTCTTGAAATACTGTCTGTGTCTTCCCAGTTCTTTTTACATGTGAAGTACCTGTATTTTAAGTCTGACAACTGTTTAAAAGGCTTGATGGTGTTACTAAGTTTGGAAAAGGTAAGAATATATCTAAGGTCTCTTATAGAGTTTTAAGGGTTCATTTTGGATACCTGGTTAGGTGCCCTTAGGCGAAAGATATATTGCATCCCCCCAAAGAGAATATTATCTGAGCCTATACATTTGGGTATGCTAGCATAAGGTTCACAGTTTGAATCCCCCCAGAACTTGAGGCTAAAGGTGATTCAGACCCAAAAGCAGAAAGGAGGGTTACCCTTTCTGTTACCTGTTCACACTTTTGCGCTCTGAGGTTGGCACTGTGGGAGCAGAGGGCCTGACCTGCGCAGTGCATTTGTGACAGTGTATTGTGATTTTTATAATATAATTGTTTAGATTGATTTATATGGAAGTTTATTAATTGCACTTATGTATTCCTTTTCCAGATGTTCGGGGAGCAAGGAATGACTACCTCATACACTAGGAAACGTTCAGGATGCATAGAAATTATGGACATTCTCTATATAATCAACTAAAGTTCATTCAATTTAATATCTTCTCCTAGCAGCAAACATTAGGTTGTTTTAAAACAGTTTGATATTATGTGGATTAGATAATATGTATTTTACACAAACCTTTTTTTGGCCACCTAATTTTTATTATTTATAGCACAGATCACTTTGAATTATATGTATTGGTTACTGGCTCAAGTACTGTCTCTTTAAATGTGATTACTACTTAAAGCAGCAGTGCTCGTTGTTGTTTAATTTTACTGCCCTTACAGTGTGGTAAGAGGCTTGTGACTGAAATTGGACCTTACGTTTCCCTGCTGTCATGCCTCCAACTTGTTCTGTGGTCTTTACTTGAAGTTTTCTAATTTTTTTTAATTACTGACCCACGTCATTAATTACCTTCATTTGCCACCTTTGCACGTGGCACTCTCATTGTGTGTCTGATGTTCATAGCAGAAGTGCTCGTTCCTGTGCAACTGATTGACATGTTGACTTTTTCTGTGTCTGAGCAACTTAACATGTTTTTACTGCAAGATACTAAGGGCTGTTCCTGTTCGTTTAAATAATCTGCTTATTACAAAGAATGCCCCCCCAACATCTTTTAATAATCGCCATTAATTTTGTTTTGTTTTGTATGATTTTCAAATAGAAAGCAGTTGTTTTCTGAAAGAAGTGCATATTTGATCTAGCCCATTCACTGGAAGCTAGAAGCAGTTGCCTGGTGAAGTTGTTCAGGCAGTATGGGGCGCAGTTCATTCTTGACACCTCAAGGCAACCATCTGTATTGTGAATTAATTTCCTTTTTTGATTAAAAATAAAGTTAAAATCTGATTTGCATTAGATTTGTGGTCCCGATGAATGTCACACTGTGTGCAAGTGTGTGTGTGTGTGGGGGTGCGTGTGAAGGTATTGCTGTTCCTCCAAGTGTACTGTATTTGAATGGCTAAAATTTTGTTGTACTTTACTACTGCGTGCCTGTCACTATGTAGCATGATTTAACACCTGAATACACTGCTCATCTTTAATAAAACTGTAGTCATTGATGGCACTGTGACTTGTCTCTTTCTTCATTTTGTCTCAGCTAGTGTCCTGAAGCCACTTTTACCACACATTCAGTGTTCGAGACTGCACTCCTCTTAAATGTCGTTCCCCACACACTGTGTTTCAGTTGGCTGCTAATCCTCTAATAAAATATTTTCATACCTGCAGGTAATACAAATTTTGTACTTAGAAAGTGACACCATGTGCGAGGTTGACTGTGGTGGGGGGTTGTAGTAATTTTGTTGGTGAAAGAATAGAGATTTCTATCCCAGTCATTTCACAGAGCAACATTTACTTGAATCATGTATATATTTCATTTATTGGGAAGCTTCTTATTAATTTCCTTTAATCATTACACATTTTTAACATTCCACTACCTGTATTGTAATTTTTTTTTGTTGTTGTTTCTGTACAATATACTACTGTAAGCTGATTTGCAGTTCTCTATCCTGGAGTTAATGTGATTTCTTGTATTGAAAAATCACAAACCAAACAACAAAACTCGTAGAAAATAGAAGACGAAGATGAAGTAATCAATCACAAAGGAAATATGACAACAGTAACATCTGAAATAGTATGCTGTCTGTTCTAGCTGTGTATATACAATTCCTTCCAGATTGCTGTTTTGTGTTTAGAATTGTGCCATGTTTTATGGCTCGCCAAAATTGTCAATGGCAGTTTACATGCATGCATGTTGTGTTCTGCCATTGTATGCTTTTACAGTCATGGTACTAATTTTACAGTCAATGTATATTATTAGAAACAGCAACACCAGTATCGAGGTTAACATAAACATTTCACAAAGGAAAGGAGGCAGATATGAGCTACATGATGAAATACACAAGATGGCAGCCAAGTGGGAGATTCTGCTGCTGGATGATTTAAATGTGTCTGACATATATTGGAACACAACCAGCAACTACTACAACAAAGTTCAGAGACATCCTAGATCCCCTACAGGGTGGCAGGCAACAGGCAGTTAGTGCTTGATCCCTCTATGGGACAGGGTGACTCTGGACCAGGAAAAGACAATTGGTGACATAATCACAGAAATCCAGGAAAGAAAGTAACCTGGGATCCAGTGGTCACTGGCAAGTGTGGTTTAACATGGGTAGAGGAACACAACTAAGACCCACAAAGGCAAAGGAATTTGATTACAGAAGGGCTACTTATTCTAAGAGGGGTGGATGTAGCAAAGAATCCATATGGATGAGGGGTTGCCGGAGTGGGAGTTGAGGAAAAGTGGGAACATCAGAAGGGAGACATAGAGAAGGTGACAGAGCATTTCATCAGGTTGGTATACAAAGGCAAGAGAAGGTAGAAACCAATATGGTACTTGAAAGAGGTGGCAGACAAAGTAAGCAGAAAAAGGGGGGAGGTTTCAAGAAATATATGGAGACTCAAAGGGATGAGGTCAGTGGAGATGGCTGTAAGGAGCTCAAAAGGCACAGAATAATGAAAGAACAGCACAGACGGTGAGAAAAGGGGTCAATATATTTATTGGTACATCAGCTAGAGAAGGTAAGGGGGGTTGTAAGGCTCAGAGAGGAGGCTAGGGAGTGTTAAGTACGGTGACCTTGAAAGGACAGAAATAGTGACTACAATAAATACATCTGATCAGTGTATACTCAAGAGATAGAAGGTCAGGAGCCACAGTTAGGCAATACATGCAAGGCAAGGCAAATTTTATTTAAAAAGACACCCATCCCGGAGGCTCTGGTTGCTGAACAATTAACATAGCATACAATAAACCAACAATAAAAAAATAAACAAAATAACACTTCAATATAAGATCTAATAATAAATATTATATACTCAAACTCACTATTATAAAATACAATAAATTTTATAAATAAATAATATGCCCAGTAATAAATAATCAAAACTAATTAGCTGGGGACAAACATAGACAGTAGGTCAGACATCAGATAAAAATTATAAATCAAAGTCCAGGAAGACCTGATTATACAGGAAGGCCTTGAGGTGGGCTTTGAAAACCTCAACAGAAGGGGCCTCTCTTACAGCTGGAGACAGCGAATTCCACAGGACGGGGCTGGTGACACTAAACGCTCTGTCATCAGCAGTTTTTAACCTCGTCCTGGGAATTGCAAGGAGGCCCCTACAGAAGGAGTGGAGGGAGCGGGCCAAGACAGCAGGTGTAAGAAGGTCCTTTAGGTAACCAGGGTCCAGGCCATGTAGGGCCATAAAGGTGAGCAAACTCAACTTAAAGAAGACCCTCCACCTGAAAAGGCAGCCAGTGCAATTCAAGCAGCATGAGAGTGATATGACAGTACTTAGACTGTCCAGGGGCAGAACTAGGGGCTTTATCCTGGTGATATTCCTCAGGTGATAAAAACTTGTGCGAACAATGGATGACACCTGGGACTCAAGCGTCAATCTGTTGTCGAGAATAACGCCCAGATCACACACCCTAGAGGAGGCCTTCAACGGCTCCCAAAGCACCGTTCAGGCTATGCCACAGAGGGGACCAGGGGTCACTGCAATAGTGCCCCACTCCATTTTTAACCTCTAGAGCCCCGGTTAACCCCCCGGGTGGGGCAGAGAAGGTCCTCCCTCTTATGTTCCTCCGAGTCTCAGGGAAGTGTGCAGCTGAAGTCTGCCCCGGTACCTCCACGGTCAATTTTGGTGTGGGAGCCAATAGCCTGATCCAACGTAGGGTCTTTTTTCTTTTTCTGGTTCTACTCCTCTACAGACGTCAGATCTTGAGGAGAGCCAATGAGTTTTGAGGCGCCCAGAGACGCACCTCCATGCTGGTCCTCAGCTGATGCCCACCCCTTCCTAGAATTACGCCTCCTCTTACTGCACCGGCACCACCCGTGGTCACCCAGGTGGTGGTGGTATTGCAGTGAGGAGAGCTGCCCACCCCCCCCAGGGAAGGAGAGCGTCCCATTGGGTGCTCGATTCTTCTCCCCCGGCTGGCCCTCTGACAACCCTGGCTCACTACTGAACCCAAGTTGCCAGTGTTACGAACAGTAGCGCTAGTGCTGTGCCAGTGGGCCAGCTCATGGTTATCAATTTTTAAATAAAAAAATAAATAAATAGACAAAGGGAACCGGGAGGAGTCTGGGGGAATGAAGGAAGACCGGGGGGGGCATCCAATGGAGCCATTTAAAAAAATCTTTAACTTTTTTTTTTCGACTTGGGGAAATGGTCCCTATTTTTCTTGTAATGCCCCCTTAATCAGGTGCACTACACCACCCTTTCAGTGAAGAAGTGCTTCTTCACTTCCCTCCTAAAGTTCCCTCTTCCAGCTTCATTGCATGCTTCTTTGTTCTCGTGCACCTTCTCCCCTGAAAAATACTCCCCTCCTGTACCTTATTCATCCCCATGAGGTATTAATAGGTCTGCATCATGTCCCATCCAAAAAAAGCTTCACAACTATCCCAAATGACAGTGGAATGAGGAGTACAAATGAAAAGTCATATCTTTATTGTACTTTTCTATGAAACACACATAATCTGTCATGCCCCCCTTCTCTCTCCTCTCCTCTCCTCCAGGGTGTACATATTGAGATCCCCCAGTCTTTCCTTATAGGGTTTCTGATGTAGCTCCTGTACCATTTTAGTTGCCCTCCTCTGGATAGCCTCTACCCTCTCTATGTCCTTCCTGGGATGTGGTCTCCAGAACTGGCCACAGTACCCATGTGAGGTCTCATCAATGAACTATACAGTGGTAACACTACCTCTCTCTTCCTGCTGGTGATACACCTATGCATCCCAGCATCCCACTGGCCCTACCTACTGCCTTACTGCACTGCCTTACTGCCTTGAGGTCATCTGATATGATTACTCCAAGGTCCCTTTCCTTTTTTTGTGACTGTCAGCTTCGTTTGACCATGATATAGCTTCAAAGAACCCTGGGTAAAATATAATACCTATGCCTATTCAGCTAAGTAAAAGCCATATATCAATAGTTAATGGTGGAGCTCATACAAAACAAGCATTATGAACCGGCGATCGTAAATGGAGGAAGCTGATTGGCCGAGAGGTCTTTGAAGCCGTGATGATATCGGGCTACATCATCACGGCTTCAGAAAACCTCCGGTCACCAGCCTTTTCAACAGCAGAAAAAAAATAATTCAGACAACAACGAGCAGCCATGCTGAACTTACAACGCAAGCTGCTGCCAGAAACAATGATCCAGTGCGTCTTAAAAAAATTTTAAAAAATCCACTTGCCATCTCATTTCCCTTCCAACATCCCTGTAATCCTGCTGCCGAAATTTAGTGCCACAACTTAACCCGCGCTTCTTTTCAACACAGCGCTACTGTGTGAGAGTTTTCTCTCTCTCTCGCTCGCTCACTCTTTCAGAAACTGCATACGGCCGTCCGTTTAACCAATGCAGTAGGGTTTAAAAAATTACGCTTCCTAATCCACTGATATTGGTCATTGGCTTAATTTTCTCTTAAAAATCTCGTTACCGCAATAATCTACTGCGGGTGGGGCAGACAAAGATACTTTTGCAGAGTTCACAGGTCACACCATCACAATACTATTACCTTTTCTGACAGCTCCAACTACAACAGCGCCACCTGCTGTCATCTAGAACTATTTTTTTAAATGTATTCCTACACTACCAAAAAAGCTTTTTTAACAGGTTTAAAGGGTGTTTTTTTTATCTTTTATTTATAAAACCATTACTCCTGTTCTATGTAATAATGCACTCAGGGTGTGGTATCTCGTGAGATATCATCACTTCTTGGTCGTTGGATCACTACTGCCTGCGGCCTCATGCCCAACCACCCAGGCAGGGCCGATATCCCACATATACCACACCCTGTCATGCATTACTGCTTAATTATACAATGTGGTAAATTGAATCAGCCAAATCCTGCAACCTGATTGGTTGGCTGGTACCTTTCCCAGCATTGTAAATCCTCCAGTGTACCCACTGGAAAAAGTACCAGCCAACTTTATCTTGTGCCAATCAATATATCAATAGGACGCTTTCACTTCAAAGGAACCCGCCACCATTTTTCCTGTCGCTGCTTCGGTAAGACACCGCGGTAAATAAAAAAAAAATTACATCCTCTTTCGAAGTGTATGGACCTCAGTGAGTTAAAAAAATATTTAAAAAACATTAAATGAACAGTATTTGCCATTGTATAATATCAATTTATCCCTCCAGGGTGTGGGTATACTGGAGGACTTAACACGACTGGTGTGGTAAATCCTCCAGTATACCCACACCCTGGAGGGATACATTGCTTAATCTGTCAATGCTGAATGTTTGCTTGCTGGCATTGGCACTGGTAGTGTAGGAGTTGGAGAGATGCATAATAGGAATGGCAGTGAAGTACTGAACTGAAGTCAACCCCAACCCCACCCTGCAGAAACTGACAGGCATTGGAGTGTGCCTTTGGCTCGTCAGGCATAACGGCCATGCCATTTCACCACACCCTACCCTGCAGATACCGACAAGTGCCACAGTGTGCCTTGGAGTCTTTGGGCCTTATGCGCACCCCATTCCATCAGGAAATATGGTGAGATGGGTGCAGTATAGGAGAATGGGGTGAACTTTGGGGCCGAAGAGTCCAAGGCACACCTCGATGCCTGTCACTGGCTGCAGGGTGTGGGTGGGGGTAGAATGACATGAGCATTACAGACGACAATCCCAAGTCACACCCCTGATGACTGTCAGTCTCTACAGGGTGGAGCGTTATGGTCAGAAACCCTAACACCCCAGGCATTCATTGGTATTTTCACTCCAAATTTTCAACATGGGTTTTTTGTGACCCCCACCTCATGAACAGTGGCAATATCAGTTTGTTAGCGGAAAGCTGATTTTGCAAAGCGACTATGCCATTTGGCACCACAGGTGTGAAAACAGATTTTGAACAGGATGTGAAAAATGACAGCTGTACTGTTCATGGGGAGGTGTAAAAAATGGCAATGTTGAAAATCTGTAGTGAAAATGTAAAAAAACTGGCGAAGTCACAAGCATGTGTAGAAACTGCACAACACACACTTGTAATGTAATTAGTTTGGGGATTTTTTACATCAGATTGTCAAAACAGGCATTTTGTGACCTCCGCTCATGAACAGTGTGACTGTGATTTTCTTAATCTGTCTGGAACACTGATTTCCCACAGCGACCACGCGTTTCTGCGCCGGAAGTGCAAAAACATATTTTGGCCAGGGTGTGAAAAATGACAGCTGTACTGTTCATAAGGAGGTGTGGAAAAATGCCAGTGTTGAAAATCTGGACTGAAAATATTACAGATTTGTGAACTTACCAGGGTGTGTGGAAACTGCAAAATGCACGCTCATAACACAGTCACTTTATGGACTTTTGTCACCAAATTTTCAACATAGCCATTTTAAGACCTCTGCTCATGAACAGTGTCACTGTGATTTTCTTAATCTGTCCCGAACATTGATTTTGCACACCAACTGTGCCATTGTGCGCTACATGCGCGATAAGACATTTTGGGCAAGATATGAAAAATGACAGTTGTACTGCTCATAAGGAGGTATGGTAAAATGGCAATGTTGAAAATCTGAAGTGAAAATAGTAAAAATTTGCGAAGTTATGAGCATGTGTAGGAACTGCGCAATGCACGCTAATAAAATAGTCATTTTTGGGAATTCTTTCACCAAATTTTCAACATGGGGATTTGGGGGGGCTACCTCATGAACTGTGACACTATTATTTCGTTACTGGGTCCTGAAAGGTTGTTCCACATAGTGACCACGAAATCACCTTTCAGGACCGAATAACAAAGTGACAGTGACTGAGTTGGAACTACGCAACACACACTAATAAAACAGTCATTTGGGAATTCTTTCACCAAATTTTCAACATGGGGATTTGGGGGGCTACCTCATGAACTATGACACTATTGTTTCGTTACTGGGTCCTGAAAGGTTGTTCCACATAGTGACCACGAAATCACCTTTTGGGACCGAATAACAAAGTGACAGTGACTGAGTTCATGAGGTGGGGCCCCAAAAAACCCATGTTGAAAATTTGGTGAAAAAATTCCCCAAAATGGCTGAGATATGCACCAAAGTTGGAAAAAAAACATTTATGTCATTATACAGCTCACGGACATTTCTTCAGTTCTGCAGCGGCTTTGAAGAGTGCAGACATGTTCCCAGTCCACCGAAGATAGCGCTGGCCTCCAGAGGTAAGTGTGGGGTCGGGGGGGGGAGGTGAGTGCGCAGGAAGGTTGGCGGGTTAGGGAGGGGGCTGATAGTCAACGAGGGACTTTTTTTATTTTTTTACACAGGTGTTTTTTAGACTACGAGACTTTTGCCACCCTGGGGTGGGATCCCAACGTGGCAGCTGGAAATTTATTTTTTTGGAGGGCAGTGGAGCCAACGGGGGATTGGGCACCCCCATCGGCCATACCGGCCTGTGCCACGCTGGGGTGGCCTCTCAGCGTGGCACCTACAATTCTGTTTTTTTTTTTAGGGGGAAGGGGTACAGTGGAGCCGACAGAGGATTGGGCACCCCCATTGGCCATACCAACTTTTGCCACACTGGGATGGGCTCCCAGTGTGGCACCTAACAGTCTGTTTTCTTTTGGGGGGGTACAGTGCAGCCAACAGAGGATTAGGCACCCCCATCAGCCATATGGACTTTTGCCATGCTGGGGTGGGCTCCCAGCGTGGCACCTGGAAGTCTGTTTGGAGAGTGGTCAGTGGAGCCGACAGGGGATTGGGCACCCCCGTCGGTCATACAGTGTCCGGGGGTGGAGGGGAGCGGATGAGCGCACTGGGGTGGGCTCCCAGCATGCTACGTAGGTTTTTGTTGGGGGGGACAAACTATCTATGATGGTTCAGATGCAGTGCTA
The DNA here is from genome assembly GCA_016271365.2 of Neoceratodus forsteri. Taxonomy (NCBI): domain Eukaryota; kingdom Metazoa; phylum Chordata; order Ceratodontiformes; family Ceratodontidae; genus Neoceratodus; species Neoceratodus forsteri. The sequence continues at coordinate 1,275,390,033 of CM057453.1, forward strand.
ACGTGGCAATTTGCATACTGCCGACAGCAGTATGCAAATTGCCTACACGTTATCACCGCTGATTGTGGCGGTGTTTTCCTTAGAACTGTATGCCACTGCATCTGAACAACTGTCATAGACAGCTTGGACATTCATTGGCACGGTGCAGCCACCCCTGCAAAAGGGAGCAGGACATTAGAAGTGGGGGAGGCACACTTACGGAAACTCATATGGTGGCACTATGTTTCTTGCACATGCGTGCAAGCAAACATAATAAATGAGGCAGATAGACAGTAAAACTCAAAAGCTGTGTTTAGAAGAGACCATGCAGGGGAACGGACTGACTGTGGTAAATCAGTCGCCACTATTAAAGTATTTCTGCAGTCAGGTAAAGGTAACACCAGGTTATGGAGGGTGAGCAGAAGAGGGTAACTTACAATTTGTGCATACAGACTTACAGTATGCTCCAAAGCCAGGTCTGTCAGCCATCCTGCACCCTCCCAAAAATGATTAACAGCCAGGGAGAGGGAAAGAGAGGAAACAGAGAACAAAGGCATTATTTAGGTAAGGTAAGCATAGTTTAATAAAGGGATTGGGGTCAAGTGTTGTACAAAATACTGCACTATCTCTAGTTGCAGGGACAACTGATTGCAGCATGGTTGGCAGTCATCTCACAACAGGAAACAGAGCAGAGATGAGCCCTGTACATCCAGCTTCTATGACAGACACAAACCCTACCCACTGCTCCTAGGAATGTCTGTCCTCTGATTGCTGCCAATACCCCTTTGTTCTTGTAGTTACTTCACTTGCTAAGTGAACAATGATACAGGCTCCCCAGTAAATAAAGAAATGGGCAAACCAAAGCAGGGATTATGTATAACTGCCCCCTAATGTAGTCAATTAGGGTTGTTTAAAAGAAACTCTGCACTCAGAATTAGACACATTGTAGGGGAAACTGGAGAAAAGCAAATCCACCCAAGGATGTCACGATAACCACAGAGGGAAAGGGGAAGGAAGATGTGAGACACAAATGTTGCTGTGGGGTCCAGGCTGTCACAGTGGGCTGAGTATTAGAAATAGTGTGAGTTGCCATCCCCCAACCAGCAGGGAAATCAGCTGAGTGTAACACGGACGGCAGTCCTCCCATGGTAAAGGGGGTGCAGAGAGGAGGCTTGAGGGTATAATGGCCTTTGTAGTTTATTTATTTATTTATTTGTTTGTTTGTTTGTTTACTAAGTAGGTACACTAGTCCCAGGGCACATTTTAATGCGCAACCACAGTTGCTGTATATGCAAGACTTGGGGATAATGGCCTCTGATGCTGCCAACACCCCTGCCCTACCTCGTTGGTATATCCACCTGTCCTCCCTCCATTCAGGGAAGTCTGGCTAGTAATAGTGAGTCCCCAGATCAGGGGAGGTAGCGGGTGATTCAGTATTCTGTCTTCACTGTTGGCTGAGGACAGCTGTCAAGCTCGAATGGGAGCGGAGATGAATGCAACATCCCTTCTGGGGCTACAGAATGAGCAGGGGAGCAAGAAGCACAGCAGTGGTATTTAGAGCTTGGTGGCTCAATCATTACCCCCCCAAGGCATCAGGCAAGTGGGCACCAACACAAATAAAAAAAGAAAACATCTGCTTTAAGAATGAATGTAGAAAGGGGAGAGAAGAACTAGAGGAAGTGAGTAGCAATGGAAGGCAGATGGGATTAGAAAACACTAATCATTTAACTGGATGGCCACGCCCCCATGAGGGCTCAAACTATAGTCACACAAGAATAGTCAGAATCCTATAGCAGAATGGCATAGGCATCACCCCAGGTCACTGGAATATAACAGCGATAGAAACTCTGACCCGAGGGGCAGGTACAATGCTGTGGCTTTCAACTGCTTTAGAAAGTCATAAATCACAACATAAGCTACAGCTGGACACATAACATACTCTGTCCAACAATAGTGGGCAAACAAAGGCATTATACCACACCAGATTTACCAGTTTAAGGGTAGGGGGCTTAAGACCTATGGAGCATCAGGTGCACCAGAGCTGAGTTTTACAATGTAGGGGCTGGAGCCCAGATGTGCTCACAATATAGGAGTATGTTTAGCTAGCGTAATAGGCAGGAGAAGGGAGAATGGAGGGAGTTGCCAGTGAGGTCCCTGCCTGGGCAGCTTCTACCTGCCTAGAAAACGTTTTGATTTTTGCAAATGTTTTATGTGAATAAGTTGTTTCAGACTCTCGACACAAGAGGGCAGTACAAGCTCATGTTCTGCATTGTCTGCACTTGCTAACATATTTCTCCTCCTTCTACTACAGGAAATCCAGTTTAATCCCCCCTCCTCTTTGTTTGCAGGCCTCCTTTCTCAACACAATAGCAACAATCTCCACTCGCTCTGTGATCCAGGTAACAATCCATCTCGGGCAGGCACCTCAGGTAAAACGAAGGCTCTACTGCAGCCAAGGATTTGGCGATAGGGCCCCCCTAAGTAGAAACAATAGCTGATACAAAAGTAATGTCCTGGAATGGCCGGGGTATCAATAGCCCAATAAAAAGAAAAAAAATATTCTGATTTACCTGAAAGCCAACAGATGTGATATAGCTCTCATCCAAGAAACCCACCTACTGAAAGAGGAAGTTGCCAAACTGGTGCAGGGTGGGTGAATGCAGAGTTTTCCAGTACCATCTCATCAAAACAAAGGGGAATATCCATTTTGGTCAATAAACAATGTCCATTAATAGTAGAACAGTCACTTAAGCCCCATTTTCACTGGTCGTTTCTACACCGGTATAGATGTTTTGAAGAGCCACACAGGTTCATATTTGCATGTGTAAATTTCACTGGCATCATACCAGTGCTGGCTCATCTGCTCTTCTCCCAGATACAGGAGCTGAACTGGTGTAGGTAGTTTCAAGTGCTGTGTAAATGGTAGCCACTTTTCACCTTGCTGCCTGAGGGTAATTTAGCATTACAACACAGAGTGAACTCCTTGCAGGATGAGTCCCACAATGCAGTTCCCAAGACACCGGTGTGGAAGCAGATGTCCTTCAGTGGTGCACGCCATTGGCTTCATAAATGACCAGGTGCAGATTGATACAGATGTAAGCCACACCGGTGTGTAACTGGGCTCACAGATCTACAGGGATTCAGATCCTTGAATTTTATATGGAAATGAAACTATCGACAGGGAAATCATTTCCATAGACTTGCACTGGTAGGGAAAACAGAGCAATATGGCTTCCATAGGAAACAGTGTAATCTACAGGAAAATTGCCCTGGAGTTACAGGAAAAAAAGCAAAATAGATCTGGGAGCACTGGTGTAATAGCTTGGTCAGTGTAAACCAGGCTTTAGAGACAAGGATGGAAGGGGGTAATGATTAAAGGGAAAATTCAGTCATGTCCTATAGCTATTATTAATGTATACGGCTCTATCCAGGATGAATGGGGTTGCCACCTACCCAGTATTTTTCCGGATCACCCGGAAATCAGGGCTCTTCTCTGGTTACCTGATTATCTCCCTTCCTAGTCCGGTAATGCAGCCGGGTGCACCATGTGACGGCAGCTGGCATTTTTTTTATATACGCGCGCTGAATGAAGCACAGAAGCAGTCGCGTAGCCGCCAATCCTATAAGGCTCCTAAATGAATTGTGTTCCCTTCCTGTACCCTACCCACACCTAACAGTAGCAAGCAAAATAAAATTACAAGAAAAAAAAACATTTGCGGCAGCACATTTGGCAGTGGCACTTACATTATACTTAGGGACGGGGTTGACTCACTCTCAGGACCATGCTGCTCATTCTTCCAAATCCGACTCCCGATCGTCGGGTCACCAGACCAAATTCTACCATTCCTCGGTCCAGACCATTGCCACCAAGTACCCAGTTGACTGGCTGCCTTGTCTTCCCCTTCCCCCAACAGTCCGGTCCTGGAAACTGGTCTGGATTGAGGCTAAGACTGGCCGCACGCAGTAACACAAACACGCACCCCCCGACAGAACGATCATGACACACTCTCTCTCTCCACTCCAAGTCCATCCATCTGAATGATTCTGCTGGGAGGTGGGAGCAAGCACGACCACAGAGGCTGAGCATTAAAGCAACTGAAGGCTTAAGGACAGCAGCCAATCAGGAGCTGTATTTGCTGGCTAGCATTTAGTGGCCAATCAGCAGTAGGCACAGCCAGCGAGCTCTGATTGGTGCACTAGTGACCAGTGATTGGTCCGTTAGGAAAACCATTCATTGTGGTCATTTCACGTAGTGTTGCAGCAGGAAAAATAAAACAAAAACATCAGAGGGCATTGCCCTATATTAACTCATTGCTGCCAGAGTAGGGTACAGTGTTGGACAAGTTGTGGGCTGAATCGAGATGGAGCGAGAACTTGAAAAGCAGAAATTGATTGCCATTGTGATCGGAGGACTTCCAGCAGAGCGGGAATGGAGAGAGAGACCATACCCAAGCAAGGAACCAGGAGGTCAGTCTGATTTTGGGGAAATCACCGGCAGCAGTCTGACAGCTTTAGTCAGCACTCAGCAGCAAAGGCAAGGGGAATCAGACTTCCACTGTCACCAAGTTGGCTGAAGCTGAATCCCTGCAAAACTGAGATTTTGGTGGTGGACCCAGGTTGCCAGGTAGAGGGGCCCTCGGGAGTGCGGGCCACTGGGCTTTTGCTCGTTGGTCGCCACCTGATGACCTCCGAATGGGTGTGGAGTCTGGGCTTTATAATTGATGAGGGGTTGACCTTGAAATCTCAGGTTTCGTCCGTCGTCAAGACCTCTTATTACCATCTGAGGAATATCACCCGGATTAAGCACCTTGTTCCTCCCGGTGATCTCCTGACATTGGTCCATGCCTTTGTGACCTCTCACCTTGATTACTGCAACTCCCTATACCTAGGGCTTCCATGGGTTGATATCCATCGCCTGCAGCTGGTGCAAAATACTGCAGCCAGGTTATTGACTGGGCTATGTCGGTCCAGCCATATTACACCTGTGCTGCGCGGACTGCACTGGCTGCCAGTTCAGTGGCGGATCACCTTCAAGGTCAGCTTGCTGACTTATAAAGCCCTACATGGACAGGGACTGGGTTATCTGCAAGAGCTCCTCCGTCCCTACTGCCCCCTGTGACCACTCCTCTCTGCCGATGAGGGATTGCTAGAGATTCCCAGGGTTTGTCTGAAGATCTTCTGAGCCCGATGCTTGCTTTTTGGCCCTACCCTGTGGAATTCTCTACCTCATCAGATAAGGGGGTGCCTGACTGTGGAGAGTTTTAAAACCGCCCTGAAGACTTATTTATTCTCTCTTGCTTTTACTGTTAATTAAGTTAGAATTGTTATGTATATAATTTTAATTTTAGCGTTTTAAATGTATGTAAAAGCACTTTGGTATTTATTGAATTGCACTTCTTATAAACATTATTATTATTATAAGTTGACTCATCAGCACACAGCAACCAAACTGTCTGTACTCTCCCCTGAGACCAGCAAGTGTAAGGTAGGCTGACTGTCTTATTTATTAAGAAAAGTATGTTTTTTATGCCGATGTCTTAAGTCTCGGACAGTGTGTCATTCTCTAGCCCACATAACAAAACTGTGTCTAATTCACTCAAGTTAGGTTACTAGAAACAGCAACACAGGCGGCCTAGCTTAGCAGCAAGTCAGCAATAGAGTTGTAACTTGTAAAAAGGTATTCTTCTGCTATATGCTTCCTCTGCTGACAGTCTGATGTAATTGCTTTTACTTAATGTTTGTCATTGTTTGTTATTGTGTGTGATTCACAGCAGTGCTTAGCAGCACCCGAGCTGTACAGTGTATTATTCATGTTAGGCTCAGTGGGCTGACAGTCTGTTATTACTCACACGTAATGTTTGTTACTATGTTATGTTTGTTATTATGCCACTTATTAATTTATCATGTGTGAGATTTACTCATAGCCTTGCTTAGCAGCAACAGAGCTGTACAATGTACTGTACTATTTATATTAGGCTCAGTGGGCAGACTCAGTGTGATGTTGTTATACAATGTTTTTTATTTTATTTATTTATATATGTGTGTGTGCGTCTGATTACGCCTTAGCAGCAGCAACATAGTTGTCAGGTATTATGCTAGGCAGAATCTGTGCTGCATTTAAAAACCATGTATGTGAGAACTGTGAGATCATGATGTGATTTCCTCGATATGTGCACATCCCATTAAATGAATGCTTTGCTGCTTTTTTTAATCATATTACATTATGGGAAGCGGTATAACATAGTGGTTAAGGGCAATAAGCAGCAAACCTGGAAACCTGGGTTTGAATCCCATCAGCCAGCCCCACTTGCTTACTTGTGTGACCTTGAGCAAGTCACTTGACTTTCTTGTGCTCCCAGGTCAAACCTGGAAACAAGCTTCAGCTTAGTGTGCCTCTGCCTCTCCTGGTTAAACAATTTCCCCTTCCCTTCCCTACATTAATTACAATTATTGGAAACAATCATGCATTTTTTCATGTCCACAGTCCCTTATGACTGATTTTTCACTAAAAGGTGCTCTTGTTGTTGTTATTATTAGTATGCACGTGTGCTGTCATTGTGTGATGTATGCAATGTATTGTGTGCCAGTCGGAACAAAGAGGAAGGTGACTTAAGAACATGTAAAAACACCAACAGAAATGGGCCTCACAGTCTATCCAGACCATAAGATTGTTCAGCTAGCCCCCTCACCTTGCAGCTGCTCCCCCCCCCACTCCCCTAAGTTAGATTTAGTCCCTATAAACCAACTATGAATAATAGGAACTGGTGTACTTGATGAAATCTGCTCGACTCATGTTAGTCCAACCTTATTTTTGATGGAGTCCAGCCTGTCCAGGAGTCCAAAAAATAGAAAAGCAGTGCATAACAGACAAGACCCATAAGGGCACCTTTCTGAATGCAGTGCTGGACCAGTTGTTGAGATGCCTTTCCAGTGGCTGCACTACAGTGATTAATTCTGTGTTCTGCAGATTTTTGGGACTACCAGTAGAAAATAATCTCAGACTGCTGACTGACCAGATTTCATCATAGTGCTGACTGCCCGACTGAGTGCCGTGCGTTGTTCTGTTGGGCAGCAGTTCCTGTTTTCCAGTGACGGACTAGTGCCACCTGGAGTACTGTCTACTGTGAGATGCTCATGGGGCAGCATATGTCCATTAATAACAGACATTGCATGGTAGTAGCGTACATGTACATAGCTGGACTTCTGTTATTTGTAGTGATGGTGCGGTGAAGGTTGAGTTGTCTTCTTGATGTGCTGACTCTTCTATTGATGCTGATGTCGTAAACATTCTCAAAGCAAATACAGCAATATCACTAATAAAAACAAATTACAGATATTATGAGTGGATAGAATTTGAATATACATGCAATACACTGTTGGTATTGCCATCTTGTACCACACATGCGAGTGCTCAGATGTTTGAATACTTGCATGTAGTATGATGCAAAATAGCAATACCAAGTAGTAAGACAGATTTGCATCACTCTGCAAAAGGTCTTCAAACACCTTTTCCAGAATGATACACAAATATCTTGTAGTACTGCTCCATCATGCTACAATCCACATACCCATGACGGCAGCTTGATGTAGCAGTGCTAATGATCAAGGTAGAGCCTGTATTAAAATTAAAAAAAAGAAAACAAAATTGCAGTTTGTAACCTGTAAACTGGTTCAGACCAGGCAAAAATCAATATACATTACCTCTACACACCATATACGGCTAGGGGAGCGTTAGTGGAAAGCAGTGCCACCACAGCAAGGTCCTCCCCCATGGGCACTGATTTGTTGTTGACCTGTTATTACATTGCCCTTTCAGGGCTTAGGGGGCGAGGGGAGCATTAGTGGAAAGAAGTGCGAGCACGGCAAGGTTCTCCCGCATGGGCACTGATTTGTTGTTGACCTGTTATAACCTTGCCCTTACACAGAATGGCAATGAAAGTTTTCTTGTTTGTATTTTTAGTTAACTTGCCATCACATGTCTGTGTAGCGCAAGCGACAGTGCCATGGCGGGTTTTCGTACGGTGACACCGAGGATGAATACTTTTGGAACGAGAGCACGGGCTTCAGAGCCACAAAGCAATGCCACCAGTGGGAGCCCGGCAAAGAAGGCAAAGGGGGTTCTGCAATTATAATAAAGTCTTGGAGCAGAACTATTCGTGGGAGCGGTCAGTACCAGGCTCAGAGGGAGTGGCAAAATGTGCATCCTGCGGCACCGTCTTCACAGTGAAATGGGATGGTGAAAAGGCTTTGAAGACTCATCAGAAATCAGAGAAGCACCAGCAAAGCCTGTAGACTCAGAAGGAGAACTTGTTTATGATCAAGTTTATGCAGCCATGGACCACAAGTGAGAGCTTAAAGATTACTGCAGCAGAGGTGACATTAGTGTACCACGGAGTGAAGCACAACCACTCCTATTTATCCATGGACTGTGGAAACAAGCTGGCGCAGACCATTTATTCAGACTCTGCCATTGCATCCAAACTGAGTTGTGGGAAGACCAAAGCAGAGTGCATAGTCACCAATGTGTTGGCGCCATATTCAGAGGAACTCCTTTTATATGACCTGTGCACATCCTATTTTTCTGTTGCTTCAGACGCCTGCAATAAGGGCAACAATAAAATGTTCCCTGTGGTTATTCAGTACTTTCACAAAAAGTATGGAATTCAGCAGAAACTCCTGGACTTCTATGAGGACCACAACGAGACTTCTGGAGGCATATTTACTCAAATTAAGGACTGTCTTCATCAGAAAGGATTGCTACTGCAAAACCTGTCCAGTCATGCTGCAGACAGTGCCTCAGTTAATTATGGCAAGCACCGCTTGGTGTTTAAGCAGTTTAAAACAGAAGTGCCACACTTCATCTCCGCCAGCTGCTTATGCCATGTGCTACACAATTGTGCATGGAATGCAAGCAAGACCCTTGCACAGTCTGATGTAGAAACTTTAGTGTTAAAAATTTACAGTGAATTTTCGTCATCTGCCAAGAAAGTTGCACAGCTGAAAGATAAAGAACCTGTGTGTGAAGCACTGAGGCAAGGGTTACCCCAAAGGGCATTTGGCTGGGAAGCCAAGTTTCAAAGAAATACAAAATCACACATGCCCCCACAATACAAAGCATCATGGGCTGCATATGCAAATCACCACAGAATATTATGCTGGTTCAACTTTAAGCAGAAATGCATGGTGCCGAAAGGCCTCTCACACAGTTTGCAAAGGGTGCCAACAGAAGACATAGACACATGTTTCGTCCTACCAGGACTCATCAGTATGCCTCATCTGTTTGACACCCCAGTGGAATGAACCAGCTACCCTAAGATGGTCTGTCTGGGTTATGCATGTAATCACCAGGTGGCTGTCATTCCTTCCTGCAGTGGCAAGGCTTGTGGAATGTTGGCCACCTATAAAAAGTTATTTTGTAAGTCAAGGAATGTTGGCCAGCTATAAAAAGTTATTTTTTAAGTCAAGGACCGGATGAATGCCACCCCCGATATGGAAATGTGTTGATGCTGATGAAGATGGCTGCAGCGACAATGATGCTGTGTCAGAGGCAGAGTGCTGCCTGCATTTATGCATTGTATTCTCCAGCTGTTCCATAAGTCGATTGCCAAACTTGACAGCAATAGTGTGACTGATCCAGAAGTCAGTTGTGTCATGCATAATCTGCACAATGAACTTCAAAAAAGGCTGGATGACATGTTCTTTGGTTTTAAAGTGCCATCCGCTTTAAAGGACTTTCCTTCAGCTGTTAGGGAAAGAGTCTCAAAAGACTGCAGTGGGTTCTATGTCCGAGCACTCGCCTATCTGAATAAATGGTTCTACTTTGACAACAGCCCGTTCAAGGCAATGCAGCTATTCTCTTTGCAACACACAGTTTCCTGGGATGAAATGTGTAACTCTCCAGAGACAATGAAGCTGCATAAAGAACTGGACATGGATGCACTGTATTCAGATTACAGTACACTCACTGCAGCATTGCCTTTTCTAATGGAAATGACAGAGAAATCTGTCAGTGACTGATGGGTGGCCTTTTTTAGTAAAGTGCCTGAGCGCAGGACAATGTACAAAGCTGTTCAGTTTGGTTTGTCCATCCCTGCCAGTAATAGCTTTGTGGACCGTGTGTTTTCACTCATGGGCAATGCATGGACTGATCAGAGAAACAGAATGCTGGTGCCCTTGGTAAACACTGAATTGCAGGTTAAATTAAATCATACATTTACATGCTCCCAATTCCATGCCTTTGTTAAAAGAAACAAAAAACTTCTTGAGGCTGCAAAGTCAAATGAAAAGTACACTTTTAAATATAAAATGTGATCCTTCCAATCCTGACTGGAGATGATAGATGCGAGATGCTATGAATCACATCAGTATAGAATTGTAAGTGCAATAAATGCTTTAATTAATGTGTGATGTATTTTCTTGACCTGTTATATATATGTAATACAGAAAGCGTGTGCTTATGTTCTTTTTATTGCTACTTACCAAAGAAAGATTGCACATTTTCATCATCGGTGTGTGCTGTGCTTGTGTTTTTTGCATATATAGTATATATATAAAGAATTATTTTTTAATTAATGCAGTTACTTTTCTTTTTGTGTTGCTTGCACGCATGTGCAAGAAACACAATGCATCATGCTTTCTTCACAAGCAGATTGTGGAGGCCCGGCAGTGTTGTGCCGAGTGGCAGCAGCCCATTATGGGGCTGGTCTCTGCCTTGGCCAATAGAGGAGCATGCTGTCGATCACCGCAGTTAATGAGCAGGCCACTATATCAAAGCAAATGAACTGCTGCAATCAGGGAGTGCCCCGTCACTACGCAATCAGCTGTTTGTATGTGGGGCCTCCCTGACTGCAGCAGCCAATTACACAGCTCCATTGTGCTGTTTTGCCATGGTGACGGCGTCTCCATTGGCCTCTCACAGTCCGCACAAAGCTGAAGGAAAGCCGCCATCCGGCCTTCAGTGTGCCTTCCTGGTGAAACATTTCAATAATATATTAAAAAAAAGCCGACTGGGGGTGCCCAGTCCCCCTCAGCTCTTGCCTGCCCCGCTTATGTGCCAACAAGTGCCCAATCCCCCTATTCGGCATGCCACCTGCCTGGTAATTTTGCGAGCAGAGGCCCTCCCATCAGCCAAATGCTCCCCCAATTTCTTGTGTGCGGTGCCCAATCCCCCTCAGCTCTTGTTTCCGCCCCTCAGCACTCCGTATGTGCCAATGGGGGTGCCCAATCCCCCATCAGCTACAGCCCCCCAAACACTCAAGTAGCACACTGGGAGCCCACCCCAGCATACCAAAATTAAATCTCCCTGAAAAAAAGAAAACCTTCCCACAACATTTTGTTTTGTAAACAAACCTGTGAAACAGAAAACGGCCCCTCATTGAGTCCGTGGCCCCTCCACCAACCCACGCCCACCCTCTGCGTGCCCTGCCTCCCCACAGCCCCCATCACCCCATACTTACCTCCGGAGCCCAGCACGACAATCTTCGGTGGACCGGGGACATGTCTGCACTCTTCAAAGCAGACCACGAACTGAAGAAATGCTGGTAAGCTATATAATGGCATAAATGTTTTTTCTTCCACTTTGGTGCATATCTCGGCCATTTTTGGGAATTTTTTCACCAAATTTTCAACATCGGGTTCTTGGGACCCCAACTCATGAACTCAGTCACTGTCATTTTGTTATTCGGTCACAAAAGGTGATTTCGCGGTCACTGCGTGGAACCACCTTTTGGAACTGATAATCTAAACAACAGTGTCACAGTTCATGAGTAGGGCCCAAAACCCTACATTGAAAATTTGGTGAAAATTCTAAAATTACTTTTACAAGCATGCGTGAGCAGTTCCTACACACGTCGTAAGTTCAAGCATTTTTAATATTTTCCTCCAGATTTTCAACATTGCAATTTTACCACACCTTCTTATGAACAGTATAGCTGTCATTTTCACATCTCACCTGAAATGTGTTTCGCACATGTAAGTGCACAATGCAGTGAGTAGGTGTCTTGGAAATCAATGTTCAGGACAGATTACTGAATATCACAGTGACACTGTTCATGAGGTAGGCCCCCAAAAACCCTATGTTGAAAATTTGGCAAAAAATTCCCCCCAAAAAATCACAGTGACACTGTTCATGAGCAGAGGTCTTAAACTGGCTATGTTGAAAATTTGGTGACAAAAGTCCATAAAATGACTGTGTTATGAGCGTGCATTTAAGCAATATACCCCTCCAGGGTGTGGGTATACTGGTGGATTTACCACAGCTGGTGTGGCTCGGTCACAAGGCACAGCCGAGTGACTTAACTACACCAGAAGTGGTAAACCCACAAGTATACCCATTCCCTGGAGGGGTATATTGCTATTATGCAATGTCCATTTTTTGTGTATGTGTTTAAAAAAAATGAAAAATGTTCTGCAGGTTTTAAATTATTTTTGTTTGGTGCCTGAGAAAAAAAAATAGTTCCCTGTTCATCAGTTTGCAGTACCTGATCATTTTCTATTTCGAAGTCCCCTGGTGCTGGTGCAAACAGAACCGTTTGATGTGGTGGTGTGGCTTGTAGAAGACACTGTGGAGCGGGAAGGAAAAGTTTTTTGTTGTTGTTGTTACCCGTTTCTGCGTCTGAAAAGTTGAGAGGCCGGCTGGTGCACATGGCTAACTGTGACAGTTCTAAAGTGCGGAGCTTCCATAGGGTTCCGGTGGTATGGGGCTGTGAGAGTAAATGTTCGGGACATGGAGGATGAGGGACGGTTCTGGGGAACTCTTTTAAAAAAAAATAGTGGGAATAGAAAATGGAAGAAGCCTGGGTAGTTATTGTGTGTGTGTGGTGTGGTTAATTAGGGCTGCTGGACTCAAAAGGGAGAGGCATTGGAGTAGTTTCTTACTGTGCGTGGTTACTAAGAAGGAGCCTCTCGCTGTTGGTTGCAGTCTTTGCTATGATTGTGTTTGTATGTTTGGAGTGATTTCAGGGCCAGTTCATGATGCGGTCAACTAGTGGCTGGCACCTTTTCCAGTGGGTACACTGGAGGATTTACAACGCTGAAAAGGTGCCAGCTAGCCAATCAAAATGCAGGATTTGGTGTGTTTTTTTTGTGCCCATTGTGTAATGTGCAATTTCCATGCACCCTCATAAGTTCACAAATTCGTGATCTTTTCAGTCCAGATTTTCAACATTGGCATTTTTCCACACCTCCTTATGAACAGTACAGCTGTCATTTTTCGCACCCTGACTGAAATGTGTTTTTGCACTTCCGGCACAGAATAGCACGGTCGCTGTGGGACATCAGTGTTCAGGATAGATTAAGAAAATCACAGTGACACTGTTTATGAGCGGAGGTCCCAAAATGCCTGTGTTGAAAATCTGCTGTAAAAAAATCCTCAAACTAATTACATTACGGGTGTGCGCTGCTCAGTTTCTACGCACACTCGTGACTTCGCTAATTTTTTTTATATTTTCATTCCAGATTTTCAGCATTGCCATTTTTTACACCTCCTCATGAACAGTACAGCTGTCATTTTTCACATCCTATTCGGAATGTGTTTTCGCACCTGTGGCACCAAAAGGTGCAGGCGCTATGCAAAATCACCTTTCGGCTAACAAACTGATAGTGTCTCTGTTCATGCGGTGGGATCACAAAAAGCCCATGTTGAAAACTTGGAGTAAAAAATATCAAGAAACGCCCAGGGTGTTAGGGTTTTCAACCATAACGCCCTACCCTGTAGGGACTGACAGGCGTCAGGGATGTGACTTGGGATTGTCGACAGTAATGCTCATGCCATTCCACCCCCACCTGCATCCTGCAGCCAGTGACAGGCATTGAGGTGCACCTTGGACTCTTTGGCCCCAGAGTTCACCCCATTCCCCTATACTGCACCCATTTCAGCATATTTCCTTATGGAATGAGATGAGTAAAGCCCGAACACCCAAGGCACACCTCAACACTTGACAGTGTCTGCAGGGTAGGGTGAGGTGAAATGTCATGACCGTTATAGGTGACGACCCAAAGGCACACCCCAATGCCTGTCCATCTCTGCAGTGTGGGGTGGTGTTGGCATCAGTTCAATACTTCAGTGCCATTCCTATACTGCATGGGCTCAATTCTCATAGGAGCCTGTGTCTGGCACAAGCTGCAGCAAACAATGCCTGGTGAACCAAGGACCCTGCACTTGATTCAGGTACAGGAGGTGTCCCAGCAGCTAAGTCCCCACGCTTGCGCTGACTGGAACCATGCGGCAAACCCCAGGCACACTACACAGGTCCACTGCAGGCCACCAGAGACTAACACAGGACCGCCATCCCACTAGATAATGGGCATGTGGACCCAATCTGGTGGGCCGGTGTCCCCCCACCATGTTTGATGCAGTTGGTGCCTGACCACGGAGGTGAGTGGTGGGATGTGCCGGCGCTGGGGAGCAGTCAGAACTGGTGTACGGGGGGGGTTGGGCACCACCTGCTGGGGCATGAGTGGGCATGTACCAGCATAAGTTGGTGCTGCAGTAGCACCGATGGGGCAAGCATTGGGGATCGGGGGAGCTGCTGCCAGTATGGGCAGCATCAGGACAGTGGTACCAACATGGTACATAGGTGGCATTGGGGAGCTGTGAGGGGTGCCATTGGACCACTAGGATGGGGGCCATACATACGGGGCCACACTCGGGGGTGTATGGTGGGTGGACCATCACCCATGGAGTGCCTCACACAGGCATGTCACCCAGGGGAGACTGTCTAAGTCCCCTTACACCTGCCCTGGCTGGTCTAAGGGCACTTAGTATTTCTCCTGCCAGGTGATGTCTGTGATTCACAGGATGCAGCTTGCATTGGCTGCAGTCCCCTACCACCATGCCGTAGTGCATTGCAGGTGCAAGCCTTGTTTGGGGCAGGTGGACTGCGGTCAACGCAGACCACCTTTGTGAATCGCACAGAGGGCAGTCATGGACACAAGGTGCACCTTGCACCATATCTGTTCGGTGCAGGCACCTTGCATCTGACGCAGGGCTTTGAGAATCAGGCCCCATCTGTCTAACTCCTGCACTTCCACTGCTAATGCCAGCAAGCAACACTTGGCATTGCAAATGCTTGTGTAGTGAGCTCTGGCCCATAAGAGGCTCACAGGTGACCAGTGGGAAGCTCATTAACTAGGAACAGGCTGCATCTCTTTTTTAATGCCTTTATAAGTGACATTGCAGAGGGACTGGATGGAAAAGTATGCCTCTTTGCAGATGACACAAAGATCTGCAGCAGGGCTGACGCATAAGTAGGCATGTAAAGGATGAGAAGGGACTTGGCAAGGTTGGAGGAATGGTCAGAAGTATGGCAGCTTGGATTCAATGCAAAGAAGTGCAAAATAATGCACCTGGGAAACAAAAACCCAGGGGAAGAATACACAATGTGGGGGGAGATAGTAACAACAACAACAAAAATGGAAAGGAACCTGGGGATAATCATATCAGATGACCTTATAGTTAGCAAGCAATGTGAGAAGGCAGTAGGGAGGGCTGGGGGATACTGGGATGTATAGGGAAAGGCATCACCAGCAGAAAACAGGAAGTTGTTATCCCTCTGTACAGACAGTTGGTGAGACCCCATCTGGAGTACTGCATCCAGTTCTGGAGACCCCATCTTTGCAAGGACAGACAGGATGAGGCAGTCCAGAGGAAGGCAACTAAAATGGTGCAGGGTCTGCAAGAGAAGCCATACGAAGAGAGACTAAAGCAGTGTAATACGTATACCCTTGAGGAAAGGAGGGAGGGGGGACATGATAGAAACTTTTAAGTACCTCAGTGGAATCAACAAATTCCAAGAGGGTGGCATCTTTCAGAAAAAGAGATTTTCAAGAACAAGGGGACACAATTTGAAGATAGAGGGGGACAGCTCAGGAGCAATGTAAGGAAGTATTTTTTCACAGAGGGTGGTGGATGCATGGAACAGCCTTCCTGAGGAGGTTGTGGGGTCTAAAACTGTGGGAGAATTCAAGAATGCATGGGACAGACATAAGACAATTCTTGTGGGCGGTAGGAAGAAATAGGGTGTTGGTTAACTAGGATCTGCAGCTTATCCTGTAGGTAGGGAAATGGGCAAACTAGGTGGGCCAAGCGTTCCTTATCTGCTGTCAAAGTCTATGTTTCTATGTTTCTCTCTCTCCTGTCTGAAAGCTCAGCCCAGGCTAATGTACAAAGACTTTATCACATTTCTTATGAGTTTTTCTTAAACTTTTTTTTATCTCTTTACAGGAGTGCAGCTGAGTTGAGGCCAAAATCAAAAACAAATAGTTATAGTAGCAGAGCCCCCAACACACACACACACACACACACACACTCCCAAAAGCTACTTAAAAGCCTGCAATTCATTCAAATCAATTCCATTTTCTCACTTAGATGGGGCTCAATGCCAACAAGTGTTAAATCATGTACCTAGGGCATAGTAACCCTGATGCTGGATATAGGATGGGGGGAAGTACTGATGCTCACTAGACACGAAAGGGTCCTTGAGGTTATTATATCAGAGGACCTCAAGGCGGCAGTACAGTGTGACAAGGCTATGGGCAGGGCAAATTGGATTCTGGGGTGCATAAGGAGTGGCATCTCCAGTAGGAGGAGAAGGGATGCTGTGCTGACATTGTATCACTCCCTGTTAGAAAATGGTAAGAATGGATTCTCCATTCTGATTGGCCGAAAGTAGCTCAAACCTGGACATCTATTTTTCAATAGATGCCAAGGTAAAAATAAGTACCAGTCCAACTGCCACTTCACCAGGTAATCTTGTATACTGGTGCCCAGACTGCTTTCTCATTGGCTGAAAGCACTAGTTGAAATTTCAAATCCCCGACATGTTTTTCTTTAGCTTAGCAAGAGCTACTACCCCCCCCCCCAACACTCCTTACTTCAGTGCCAGCAAATAAAAGCCCACACTCCAGATAGTTTGCGATAGGGAAGAGTGATAAAATAGTAATTTCACAAAGCCATGTTCTTTTACAATGGCACCACTCTCCCAACCGCGCTTCTGCAATACCGCAGGTGAACCAAAACGAGAAGGAAGCCGTCAGTTCTTTTTGCTTCATACTATGAAGCACATTTAAAACAATGGCACAAAGTGACTCCCTCATACTACAATATCCCCACATTTAGTAAAGCTCCTGCTTTAAATCTAAACTAAAGAAATAATTTACCTTGGGACTTAGGCTACGCAAGGTCAGTCCCGTGGTCACACAAGGTCAGTCGCACGCTTAACAGATGCATCTTCCAATGGCTACATTAAAAAACAGTCATGCAGAAAGGAGACAGACGTTGTACAGAGATTGCTGGGATGAATCTTCATGACACATTTGTTGCTGAACTGGCAGTGTGTGTGTGTGTGTGTGTGTGTGTGTGTGTGTGTGTGTGTGAGTGTGTGTAGCAATAGATTACAATAGCTCTGTGGGGAGAAGCAAAAGCAACTGGAACAGCCTTTAAACATAGGGACTATTTATTCAATAAACACATTTTTTGTACTACTTCTATGCATTTTTAAACTTATTTCTTCTCTTATTTTACTACTTAATTGAAATTTACTAAGATGCCCATTTTCTAAGCGCAATAATACCCTCCAGGGTGGGCATTATCGAGAAATACCAGACCTTCCAGGGGCTATAGGGCCCTCCACCTTCAGCGTCGGGCCTCATTACGCCCCTGGGTGGTCCGGTATTTCTCAATAATGCCCACCCTGAAGGGTATTATTGCTTACGTATACTCCCAGCTGGAGTAGTGTCCAGTTTTAGAGTCCACACTTCAGAAAGGACATAAGGTGGAGGTTTTCTAGAGGAGGGCAACAAAAATGGTTCAGGATTTTCACAGTAATGCCTACAAGGAAAGGCTGAAGAATCTCAACATGTACACTCTGGAAGAGAGGAGGGTGAGAGGTGACATGATCAAGACCTACAAAGTACCTCACAGGGGTAAATAGGGTATAGTTGGGGAGTTTTCTTCAAATGAGGATGAGCACCCAAACCAAGGGGCATACAATGAAGCTGGGGGGGGGCAGGATAGATGTGAAGAAATATTTCTTTACTGAAAGGGTGGTAGATGCCTTTAACAGACTGCCAGGAGAAGTGCTGGAGGCCAAAATAGTAGGGGGCATGAAGCATGCATGGGATAAACATAGGGGTATATTAGAAAAAGGGGAAGGAGGGGGTCAACAGAGATCAATACGGCTATGGCGGTGGAGTAGGTTCAAGTTCATTGCAGGAAAAATCCATTGAGCAAGCTCATTCACAAGGAGGTCCTGATGGAGGCAGGCAAAATAAGACATATTGTAACATATACAAGTAGGAGTTACAAGTAGGTAGAGCATACTTCGGCAGACTGGGTGGGCTGAGCGGTCCTTTTCTGTTGACTAATTCTATGTTTCTATGGCATCATGTGTTCTTTCAGGTGCAGTGTTTATTTAAAGCTGGGCCTACCATACCTCCAGATGTAAGGTACAGTAAATTACCAAATTAGATGCAGCCCACTTACAGTACAATAAACAGAACCCCAGTGCTTCGAGAAGCCTTTACTCTTCATAAGGCTGCTTAAAGAGCTGGGGTTCTATTTGCAGTGTCCACACCAGTATGCTGATCTTAAAATCTATGTTGCATCTGAATGAGTACTTCATTCTTGCTCACTCCATTTCTTCCCCACTTTGAAAGCTGCTTGTTCTGAGTTAGTTTTGGGCTGGCAGTGCCTCGCCTGTGTTGCAAGATGATCAATAAGCGGCACTGAAAGACGGCAGACTTTTGACTGTGAAGGCAGCTGCTCACCCACCAAATTGGCAAGAAGAAGGCTGCAGCTGTGGCCACCGATGACTGTTGGGGTGTGGGGATGGGGGGACCAAAGGGGATAGACATATATAGGATAGTGCATGGGGAACAGTTGACAACAGGGCTATTCTTTCACCGGGTTGGCACTATGACGATGGATTACCTCGAGAGCACAGCTCGAGAGGTAATCCGTTATCATAGTGCCAAGGAGGTGAAAGATGCCCTGTTGTCAACTATTCCCCATGCACTTTTCTTTATAGTGTATGGTTGAACGTCGTTTTTTGGAAAAAAAATCACTACAGCATGTTTCTGCTTCAAAACATTTTTACTGGGTTACTAGAAGGAAAAAAGAACTTTATATTTTGAACGTGTTCATGCTTGACATTTTAACTGTTTAAAAACTTTACATTTTGAATGTTTTAACGCTAAACATTAGTACTGCTGCCGACATTGCTGCTTTTGCTATGTGTCCTGTCTATTCAGTGCGCCCTGTCAAATGCTGCTCGAGGACACAGTGTGTGGCATTCGCAGTGCAGTAGAAAAAATCGTTCTGCTGCACTTAGAACGTCACTAGTGTGTGACTACAAGGTTTCTACAACAATGGATTTCGGTGGAGAACGATGTTCCACCATACACTATAAGAAGATAAAAGCATAATAAAATTTGTGAGACCTTCACCAGCTTTCCAAAACACTTACCAGTAAAAGAACACTCTATGAAGTTTTTCAAATGACAACACAATCTGGTGAGCCCTCTGTCTGCCATCTGACACCAGGCATCAACCAGCGTAAATTGCCTAAAGAAGGCAGTGTGGTCATGTTTTTACTGAAATACTGGAGATTACAGATTTATAAGAACAAAAGAATATCACACAGAAGCTGGCACATGTGTCTATAGCAGCTGTCTCCTGCTTCTCAGTAGTTATACTTATACCCTTGAGGTATTTGAATGTTTCTATCATATCCCCTCTTTCCCTCCTCTCTTCCAGTGAGTACATATTGAGGTCCCTTAATGTCTCCTCATAAGTCTTGTGTTGCAAGCTCTGTACCATCTCATCCGCCCTTCTCTGGACCATCTCTAGCCTGTTAATATCCTTACAAAGGTGAAACCTCCAGAACTGCACACAGTACTCCATGTGAGGCCTGACCATGGTTTTATATAATGGCATTACTACCTTCCTCCTTATGCTGGTGATACCTCTGCCTGTGCACCCCAGCATGTCCAAAGGTGGGTAAGCAATGTGAGAAGTCAGTAAGGAGAGCCAGGGGGATACTGGGATGCATAGGGAGGGGCATCACAAGTAGAACAAGCATTTGTTAATGCCGAATGTTGTCTTGCTGCCATTGGCAGTGCAGGAGTTAGATGCAGCATAGGAGTGGCAGTCAAGTATTGGACAGATGCCAACCCACCCCCACCCTACAGAGAGTGAGAGGCATTAGGGTGTCCCTGTCGGTGTTTGGTAGTGCAGTGCGGGAAAACATGCTGGGCAGGATGTGAAAAATGACAGCTGCACAGTTCGTAAGGAGGTGTAATTAAATGGCAGTGAAGAAAATGTGGCATACAAATATACGAAAGCTGCGGAGTTGCAAGGGTGCATGGCAAATATGCAAGGCACGCTTGCAGCACTGGCAGTTTGTGGCACTGCACCAAATTTTCAACATAGGCATTTTAGCACCTCTGCTCATGTACAGTGTCACTGTCATTTCCTCAAAGTGTCCCAAGAAGTGATTTCGCACAGCGACCACGCTATTCTGTGCCGGAAGTGCGGAAACACATTTGGGGCAGGATATGTGAAGTGACAGCTGTACTGTTCATCAAGAGGTGTGTAAAAATGGCAATGGTGGAACTCCAGAGTGAAAATATCACAAATGCACGACGGTACGAGCATGCGTGCAATCTGCCAACGCACGCTCGTAACACAGTCATTTTATGGAGTATCAGCTCTAAATTTTCAACATAGGCATTCTAGAAGCTCTGCTCATGAACTGTGTCACTGTCATTTTCATAATCTGGCCCAAACAGTGATTTCCCACGGCGACTGCGCAATTGTGCGCTGGAAGTGTGGAAACACATTTTGGGCCGGATGTGGGAAATGACAGCTGTACTGTTCACAAGGAGGTGCAGAAAAATGCCAATGCTGAAAATATCGTGTTAAAATATTGCGAATGCGCGAAGTTACGAGCCCGAGTAGCAACTGTGCAATGCACGCTCATAAAACAGGCATTTCTTGGATTTTTTCCACCAGATTTGGAACATAGGCTTTTTGAGAGGCCACCTCATGAACACTGGCACTGTCATTTCGTTAATGGGTCCCGAAAGGTGATTTCGCGCAGTGACTGCAAAATCACCTTCCAAGGCCGATTAGCGCCATGACAATGACAGAATTCATGAGGAGGGGCCCCAAAAACCCCATGTTGAAAATTTGGTGCCAAAATTCCAAGAAATGCCTGAGATATGCAACAAAGTTGAAAAAACCCTATTCATTGCATTATACAGCTTACCGGCATTTCCTCAGTTCACGGTCGGCTTTGAAGAGTGCAGACGTGTTCCCGGTCCACTGAAGATCGTCGGCGAAGTCGGAGGTAAATATGGGGTGAGGGGGTGAGGAGGCAGGGTGCGCAGTGGGTGGGTGCAGGTGGGGGAGGGATCTAGACTACGAGGGACGGTTTCGTTTTCTAGGTAAAAAGAAAAAGAAAAGAAAACATCAGGTCATTTGGCAGCAGGTGGCTCCCAGCATGCCACCTAAGTGGGTTTTGGGGGCAGTAGCCGACGGGATTGGGCACCCTGCTCCGGCACACAACACGGGGGGTAATGTCACTGGAGGATTGGGCACCCCGCCGGCAAAAAGTCGAGGGGCGAGCCGAGAGGATTGGGCACCCCCTCAACATTCAACAGTTGGGGGTGATGCCGATGGGAGGGTCCTCTGCCGCCACACAAACACGGGGGTTGCCGACAGGGGATTGGGCACCCCGATGTCGACAGAGGTGAGGCAGCCCGCCACCCACGGGGTGGGCTCCCCCAGCTGCAAAGCAAGCGGGGGCGAGAGCCGAGGGGATTGGGCACCCCCTCAGCATTCCACATTTGCGGTGGGGATGCCCGATGAGAGTGGGCTCCCCGTCGCCACACAAACATGGGGGTTGCCCGACAGAGGATTGGGCACCCGATGTCGACACAGGTGAGGCAGCCGCCCGCTCGCCGACCAAGGCCATAATGGCGGCAAGCACATCAAGCAAAGGACCGCTGTGTATGATGATTGCAGCAGACCTTTGCTTTGATGTGCTCGCCCCATTATGTATGCATGGTGTGGCGGTGGCATGCAGGCTGATTGGAGAATGAGGGACGCACCTACTGATGCGTGCCCTGCATTCGCCCAACAGCAGCCGTGCCCCCAAGACCCACACTGTCTCAAGATGTTTCTTGCGCATGCGCGCAAGCTCACATAAAAAGGGAAGTGGTTATCCCTCTGTACAGACAGTTGGTGAGACCCCATCTGGAATACTGTGTGCAGTTTTGGAGACCCCATCTACACAAGGACATAGACAGGATGGAAGCAGTCCAGAGGAGGGCAACTAAAATGGTGCAGGGTCTGCATCAGAAACCATATGAAGAGAGACTGAGAGAGCTTAATATGTATACCCTTGATGAAAGGAGGGACAGGGGGATATGATAGAAACTTTCAAGTACCTCAAGGGAATCAACAAAGTCCAGGAGGGTAGCATCTTTCAGAAAATGAGATGTGTAAAAACAAGGGGGCACAATTTAAAGATAGAGGGGGGGCGGCTCAGGGGTAATGTAAGGAAATTATTTTTCACAGAGAGAGTGGTGGATGCATGGAACCACCTTTCTGGGGAGGTTGTTGGGTCTAAAACAGTGGGGGAATTCAAACATGTGTGGGATAGACACATAATTGTAGTGGGGGGTTGCAGGAAGTAGGCTGTTGGTTAACTAGACTCTGCAGCTTATCCAATAGGAATGGAAATGGGCAGACTGGGTGGGCCAAGTGGTCCTTATCCAGGGTTTTAAATAATTGATTAGCAGTTTTTTTCTTGGGACAATGCTAACTGTACAGAAAGTATTTATATAGGTTTTCTAGAAGTGTTATGTTTGTTAAACACAGTGAGGCAAGTGCTATGTATTTTCACAATGTTTTAGATCTTTTAAGAGCAAAATGCTAATGAATTTTTAGAGTTAAATAAAACCCTGTTATCTGCCATCAAAGTCTATGTTTCTATACCACTTTGACATTTTCAGGTCATCTGAAATAAGAATCCCCAGGTCCCTTTCCTTCTTTGTGACTGTCAGCAACTCCCCCCCCCCCCCCACCATCCTGTAGCTTTCCCCAGGGTTTCTGTGTCCCAGGTGCATAATTATGTACTTTTTGAATTAAACTTCAGTTGCCAGTCCTCAAATCATTTTTCAAGCTTCCCAGGTCCCACCTCATTTTCTCCACCCCCTCTGGGGTATCTACTGTGTTATAGATCTTGGTGTCATCTGCAAACAGGCAGACCTTTCCCTTCAGCCCTTCTGCAATGTCACTAATGAACACATTGAACAGGCCTGGCCCCAGGACCAATCCCTGCGACACCTCACTGGTCACCCCCTCTCCCCAGACTGCACCCCATTTACCACCACTCTCTGCCTCCTGTCTGGTAGCCAGTTTCTAACCCAGTTTACCACCCTTTTCCCCATGCCCAGTCTACCCAGCTAGTTTATCAGCCTGCTATGCAGGACAGTGTCAAAGGCTTTGCTGAAATCAAGGTAAGCGTTGTCCACTGCCCCACCCTGATTTACTTCCTTTGTCACCCAGTCAAAGAGATCAACCAGATTTGTCTGACATGACCTCCCCACTGTGAATCCATGTTACCTATGGTCCTTATTTATTTTTATTTATTTATTTGTAATATCGGAAGACCTTTGAGCGTGTGCTCTTTTACAAAGGTTCCACGTCAGGGTAGAAAATTAATACAAGAGACAAATACAGTAGTTACAGGTTCAGAATAAATACAGTTGTTACAAGGGTTCACCACATTAGGCAATTAGAGAGTAGTACATGAGAAGTTAGACAAACACTGGAAAACAAAGCGATTGTAAGAGGATTTAGGTTATGTCATGGATGATTCTCTGGGTGGCTCAGCCCTGGAGACCACGAAAAGTCCATTGATAGACTATGGTTGGGAAAGTGGGAGAAGGGGGATTGGGGGGGCAGTACGCAGTGCGGTAAGGAGGATTAATAGCTTACTAGTGCTCTTGGCTAGGCTGGGATCAGGGCAGGTTTTTCTAGGTATCTGTGCTGGGTTTAACTGGAGGTGTTGGCCCTGGGCTCCAGTGGCTTCTAGATGCCCCACTATCTTTTCTTTAAGCAATGTCTCCATGATCTTCCAAACTACTGAGGTGAGGCTGACCGGCCTATAGTTCCCCGCCTCCTCCCTACTGCTGTATTTGCATAGAGGGACCACATGTGCCCTCCTCCAATTCTCTGGTACCACCCCCTGTGTTGAATGACTCAGTGAATATGGCTGCCAGAGGTACTGCTATCTCCCTTCACAGTTCTCTTAATATCCTTGGGTGTATGTCATCTGGTCCCATCGCTTTGTCCACCTTCAATTTAGTCACCTCCTGCAGGATTCTTCTGCCTGTGAATGGACTATTGTCCACCTCTTCACGCCTTTGCAACTGCTGTGGCCCTTGCCTCTCTCCCTCTTCTGTGAATACTGAACAGAAAGACACAGTGGATGTCTTGGGGGGGGGGGGTCACATAACAGTTCTTAGGCATGGTACTGTCACTTACAAATACCTAAACAGCACATATAAGCAAGCAACATTCAGCATTGACAAATGCTTGTTTGTATCGTAATATTGCAATTTGTTGAAGTCTTGCACCACTACTTGTAGTTTTACCTAATGCAGTTGGCTTGTTTTGCACAGTTTTGATTGCTTGTAATAATAGAAACATAGAAACATAGAATTTGACGGCAGATAAGGACCGCTTGGCCCACCTAGTCTGCCCATTTTCCTACCTAACAGATGAGCTGCAGATCCTGGTTAACCAGCAGCTTACTTCCTCCTACTCCCCACTAGGACCGCTTTATGTCTGTCCCATGCATTCTTGAATTCCTCCACTGTTCTTGACTCCACGACCTCCTCAGGGAGGCTGTTCCATGCATCCACAACCCTCTCTGTGAAAAAATACTTTCTCACATTACCTCTGAGCTGTCCCCCCTCTATCTTCAAATTGTGCCCCCTTGTTCTTGCACATCTCTTTTTCTGAAAGATGCTACCTTCTTGGACTTTGTTGATTCCCTGGAGGTACTTGAAAGTTTCTATCATGTCCCCTCTCTCCCTTCTTTCCTCAAGGGTATACATGTTAAGCTCCTTTAGTCTTTCTTCGTATGTCTTCTGGTGCAGACTGTGCACCATTTTGGTTGCCCTCCTCTGGACAGCCTCTACTCTGTCTATGTCTTTGCGGAGATGGGGTCTCCAGAACTGCACACAGTACTCCAGATGGGGTCTCACCAACTGTCTGTACAGAAGGATAACAACTTCTTGTTTTCTACTATTGATGCCTCTTCCTATGCATCCCAGTATCCCCCCAGCCTTCCTTACTGCCTTCTCACATTGCTTGCTCACCTTTAGGTCATCTGATATAATTACCCCCAGGTCCCTTTCCATTTTTACTGTTGTCAGTATCTCACCCCCCATTGTGTACACTTCCCCTGAGTTTTTGTTTTCCATGTGCATTACCTTGCACTTCTTTGCATTGAATAAAGACATTTTGCACATTTTCATTATCTATCAGTGTGTGTGTGTGTGTGTGTGTGTGTGTGTGTGTGTGTGTGCATGTGTTCTTAAAATAATTAAGATTATATTAATTTGAAGTGCCCCACCACAGTAAGAGACCAGTTAGGCATCGTTTATTTTCAAAACCACCCCAACATCGGTATAGGTGGCTGCCTGAAATTTGACAGGCCATGTGACATGAAGAAAAGGGGTGTGGCCAGTGACAAAGGGGTGGGACAAGAGGTGGTTCAGAGGTGGAGCTTATCAGTCAAGCATTGGCCTGATTCAAAGGTGGCAACCCTAAGGATGAACCAAACTTTTTTCATGGGTTAGCACAGACCATGGCAGATTTTTTTTCAACCTAAGTCAGCAGTTTACATGGGAGGGGATTTCAGCCTAGTATGGGAACCCCTCATAGGCAAATCACCAACAGACACAGGAAACCAGGGACACGAACAAGCATGGGCAGCAGTAAAACTCCTTGCTCGTGAATTTACACTGGAAGATGCGTGGAGGCTTCACAGTCCCACTGCTCATGATTATACCTACTGGTCACCTAGGCATGGAACGAGTAGTAGGATGGATTACTTCCTCACCAGCATGCAATGTAGCAAGGAGGTGACAGGCACAGGAATACACCCCATACTACTATCAGACCATGTCCTATCTCCCTAAATTCCTTACTGGCAACAAAAGAGGAACAAACCCCAAATGGAGAACCAACCCTTCCTGCTCCATTCGCCAGAGTTTGTACTATGGCTCAGTGGAGAAATCAGCACATATTTTGAATTAAATAGGGAGCCTGACACCTCGGGACACATGATTCAGGATGTTTTTAAGGCATATTTCAGAGGCCAGATAACTAACTATGTGGCCAAAATCAATAAAGAGAGGACGAAAAAAGTGGCCACCCTCACAGAAGAACCCAGGAGGCTAGAATGGAAATATTATGCTAACCCCAGACACACAAGGGTGGAATTACGGAACCTTATGCAAATTAAATATAATCTAAATATCATACTCCACTACCAGGTGGAGGGAGCACTACTGTTCGCGCAACACAGCTACTGGGGGTCTGGGGGAGAAAGCAAAGTTAAGGTGTATCGCCTCAATAAAAAAAGGCAAGCTACACTTATCTCCTAGATTCAACAGACAGATGGAGCACACACATCAGATCTGAAACAGTTTAACAAAAGCTTTCAAGCATTTTTCACTTCTCTGTATACCTCCATGAAAATTACACCATCAGCGGATGCTGAAGAATTCCTACAATCCATACGTCTGGCCAAAAATCCCGCAACATGTGAGACCAGGTATAGAGGCTGGTATCACCAAACTGGAGATCCTTCATGACATCCATTTACTAGCCAGGGTAAAAGTGCCAGGGCTATACAGCTTAAACAACAATTTATATTGGGCCTTTGCTGGACAGCTGACCCCACAGCTTCTGAAAGTTTTTAATATATCAGTCAGTGGTGGGACACTTCCATCATCTATGCAAGAAGACACCATTATCATACTCCCCAAGTCACAGAGACCATGCATTATGCACCTGCTACAAGACCATATCCCTACTGAATGTGGATGCCAAGACACTTACAAAATTATTGGCTACCCATCTGGAAACAGCCCTATCACATGTCATTCACCCATTTCAAATGGGGTTTATGAAGGGCAGACTAGAAACAAACAGACAGCCTACAAACAGTGAGTAACATGGTGGAAATCACCCACGAGACACCCACATCCTCAGCATTAGTTACCACCGACGCTGAGAAAGCCTTCAACCCAGTCAAATGAGAATACTTATACAAGGTATGAGATGTAGGGTGTGTGAATCCGACATTTATACAATTGTATTAAAACAATGTACGTAGTAAGGATACTGACAAGGACACCTAACGAAATAGGTCCATTGACCCTCATAATTGGAGACCCAGAATTTCAGCCAGGATACCAAGGTAGTAGGTTTAGGAGATGGAATAGAAAAACCTTGACTCAATATGAGCAACTGGTAGAAGGGGAGCACTGCGTGGCATACCAATCAAACAGAAGTATCACTTATACAGAACAGACTTTTATAGGTTCTTACAGGCCAGAGAGTCACTGGGGACAAGACTGCCTGGGAGGACTTCCTATATTGGAACACAAAATTAGCTGAACAGGCGGGGTGTATATCAAATATGTACAAACTTTTGATAGAGGATAGGGGGATTAACTTGAAAGAGTTACAAACTAAGTGGCAGGAAGAATTGGGGTTGGAATTTCAGACCACCAGTGGGGGGAGTGTTTGAATGGCTGGCAGATTTCAGCATCACAAAACTGGGAAGAATTCAGGTGGAAAGTAATTGATATTTTTATGTACCAACAGCCACCACTTTGGGACCACAAACACAAACCTATGTTGGAGGCTATGTGGCAAAGAGACACACACTACCACATGTTATGGTCATGCCCCAAAATACAGGGTTTTTGGAACCAGATTAAGGATGAATTATCTCAGATTTGGGGAAGGACCATGCCCGATCATTTACCCATTATATACCAGGCCAACCCATACCAGCGATCAGGCAAAGGAAAAAAAGGGAGGTTTTTCAATGCATGACTCTGGCAGCTGTAAAAACATTAACAGCACACTGGTTGGACCCTGAGACCCCGGAGCTGAGTGAATGGAAAAATAGTTTCCCAGATCTATCAAATACAAACATACGAAGAAGCCAGCAGAAGAAGGCCATTTGGTCTATCAAGTCTGCTCGTATTGCAGGGTCCACAGCTTGAGCTACTGTCCCTGCCCTCCCTCCCCACTCCTCCCATCCTCCCTACCCATGATCCTTACCTTCCCCCATGCCTATCCCAGCCTCTCTTAAAGCTGCCCACTGCCTTCAACTAACAACTAATGGCCACATTATGCCTCACAGCTGAGAAATTTGAGGAAAACTGGGGAAAGTGGGTAAGATATATGGCACCTGTAAGGGACCAAGGAAATCCGGAGGAAAAACATTTGAGGGTGAAAGAAGGGGGAATAAACAAACCAGGTGAACATACATATGGATAGAACCAACTGGGGATAATGGAAGTGGCAGACGGGAGGGTATTTAACATATACAAGTCCCAGAGGTACATAAACAAAGCTTGAGAGGTCCATGCTGGTATCTCAACCCCGAGATGGAAACACAAGGCGAGTTGTGTATGGGCGCCCATACTTTATTTGTTGTAATATATGGATCCCCCTCTAAAATGGAGAAAAATGACAGGAGAGTTGCTTATTGTTTAGTGTAATTTTTAATGTGGTAAAGTTATGGTAAAAGTGTAACATTTCTAAATAAAAGTAAGCTGAATAATTATAGAACTCTTGGTGCCCTGAATTTGAAGGAGCTGCAGCTGCTGAGGAGTTCCAAAGAAGAGCAGGTCCTGGGTTCTAGTCCCGATGTGTGTTTTTCACCAGGAGCAGCGTTGTTCAGGAGATTTTAAATAAATACTGCTTTCCTTTGTGGTGAGGTTTTTTACTGAGGGAGACTGCTTGACTAAGTATACTACAGCAGTCTTTTCTCATGTCTTTCTGGTGCCGTTTTACTGTGGGGCGAGAACTTTACAGGAAGGCACTGTTTCTGTAAGTCTCTGTGGCGGTATTCACAGAAGGGAGATTTGAAGGACTGCAGGCTTTCCGCAGGTTTCTGAGATGAGAAACAGCTATGGAGCACTCATGGAAGTTCGAGCGAGAGAGAGGGGAAAGGAAATTGTTCTGCTTTTAGCTGGGCAGTGTTTGTGTCCATTCGTTCACTGTATTCTGACAATGGAGATTGCCAGTTTGAAGGACTGCATTTTTTGTTTGTTTGTTTTACTTTTATTCGTACCATGGCTTTTTTTCTGGAAGAAGACCACTATGGAGCCCTGAGGGGATGTTTGAGAGGGAGAGCGCGAGCCACATTGCCAGGTAGTTTTTATTGTAAACCGTGCACAACAACATTTAGAACGTGCACAACAAGCTTATCGCAGCCACTGATTTTCGTTTATAATAAAGCTTAACCATATACTATAATGTGATATGCATTATCTGTGGGAAAACACTGTGAATAATAAGTTAGACACACTCAGTTAAGGTGTAAATAGTTACAAATGTTATTGTTATTAAGTTTTCCATGAATTAGAGTTATTCAAGCAGAGGAGTATGGAGTAACAGATCTAAGTCCAGGCCGAGCCACGGCAGACTAAATAGTGCATTATAGGTGCCTTGTTCACCATGGTAGTGCACCAATGAATGTAATTAAATTTTACTAAGCTGTTCTCCCTCGTACATCCAATTCTAGGCTGAAGATGCCATGAAAACCAGAGGAGGTGGAGAGCAAGGTACAGCTGATAGGGGGACCCAGGAGGTATGGAACAAATCATAGGAGGGTGGAAGGACGACATCTAGAAGGTAGGACAACATTTTTACTCCACACTCTGCTGCGGCTTCACATGAAAAATGACTAGACCTGTAAGGGAAAATACAGAAAAAAACACAGGTAAGGTGAAACACTACTAAGAAAATCTCCAGGAATGGAAGAACAATTAAGTACAACCTGAGACTGACAATGATGATGTTTAAGGCATGTTAAGGGATTAATATCACATTAATATGCATGGGTTCTCAGGAATGAATGTATAAAGCACAACCAGAATGAGATGTAGTAGGAGATTTATGTGAAAATTTTTGAAAATCTGTAATGTACAGTACTTGAGAGCAAATCTTATCACACAAGTGTGTAAAGAATGACTTGACCTGGATTACAAGAACAATAAAAAGTAAAAACAACAACAACAATGTATGCATCTCCCAAAGCAACAGTCCTAATGAACAGGCATATATTTCCAAATGTCCCCCTGCAGAGGGGTACCAGGAAGGGCTGCCCCTTATCACCGCTTCTGTTTATTATATGGAGCCCTTAGCAGCAAAACTGAGGCAAACACAAGAACTCAATGAGATCTCATTTGGAAGTTTTTCCTCCAAGACCCTGCTTTATGCGGCTGACCTCCTGCTCTCAATAGCAGAGGTAGAAGAGTCCCTCACAGTAACAATCAGCATACTACAATTATTCGAGGTAACCTCAGGGCTGTGTGTGAACTGAAACAAAATGGAAATCCACCTGCTAACAAAGTGCACACCACTCACTGCAAGCATAAAGGATCAGTCCCTAAAATGGGCTCCGCAAGGGGTTAGATATATAGGTATTTGGATTACCCCCAAAGTTAAGGACCTGGTATACAAAGGCATCCACCTGCTGGTGGCAAAAATTACTTTGAAATGTGAGAGATGGAAAACAATTCAACCTCACGCTACCAGGAAAAATGACTACTTTCAAGTTAATGGCTGTTCTAAGACTATAGTATTAAACATCCTGGTCAGTTTCCCAATCCCAGTCCCAGCACCACCCCCACCACCACACCCTCAATTTGGAGAGGACTGACTTCCTAATTTTGACTTTTTTTGTGGCAGAGAAAACAAGTAAGATACAGCAAAACAACTCGAAGGGTCTAAGCCACCAAAGGAGTGCGGAACCCCCTGTAGCTGTGGGCATACCACGTAGCATTCGGGGCTAGGCAAGCACTGCACTGGGTTAGAGATAGACAGGCTGACCTTCCCATGTGGGTGGCTGCTGAAGAAGCAATATGTAGCCCCACCCCACTGACCACATTACTCACAGGCAACCAACAATCTTTATGGTCATGTATAGATCCGATTAAATTCACCAGGTATGCCTGAACAAAACTGCCAAATGAAGTAAATGGAACACCATATCACTAGGAATGTATGAGCCAATCTGGAATAACCTCAAATTCTAAACTGGCCATAGGAACATCCACAGAAAATTCTGGAAACATGCTGGCATCTTGCAGGTCAATCATATTATGTGCCTGGTAACTGGATTTTCAAATCATATGCCCAACTTGAGCAAGTTTTCACAAATCCATCACAAGATAATTGGAAATACCTACAATAAAGACAAATAATGTGAAATACTAGGCTCAGTTCAAAGCCTCCCTCTTACCTTCACATCAACAACTATACAAATCCCACAGACGTGCATGTACCGAGGCCACCAGAAAAGTAAAATCAATCTTTTTCAAATCCCAGCTACAGACAAATGCCAACTCTCCATCTAACTTCTGGAGAATCCTCCATTCCCTCATAGACACACCTGTTACTCACCCCCCTTCCCGTCCTTAATTTTGAAGGCTGAACTGTATCTGACTCATCCTCCATTGCCGATACCTTCAACAACGTTTTCACAACTTGTGCTCTCCCAGATCATCCCACTTCTTCCTCTTCTGGACTTCTTCCCACTCAAATCGGAACTGGCTTCATCTTTCCCTTCATCTCCCCCCAGAGGTTTATTAGGCACTATTGTCGCTCAGCCTGGCAAAGTCCAGACCCGATGGCTGCCACCACGAGCTCCTATGCATATCAGCACCCCCAAATGCCACCCCCCTCACCCACCTCCTTAACCTCTCCCTTTCTACCAGCTCTGTCCCCCAGGCTTGGAAACTGACCAAGGTGCTTCCACTTCACAAAGATGGGGACCCTACTTCTCCGGGCAACTGTAGGCCCGGCCCGTCTCTCTCTTGCCCTCTCTTGACAAACTCCCAAGAGTCTCTTATCTACTTGAGGCTCTTGGAATATCTCACTGCTTCTGATAGCCTTTGTCCTTTCCAGTCAGGTTTCAGGAAGCAGCACTCAACTGTTTCCTCCCTGCTTTGAGTCACTGACTCTGTAAATTCAGCTCTGGACAAACATAGAAACATAGACTTTGACGGCAGATAAGGACTGCTTGGCCCACCTAGTCTGCCCATTTCCCTACCTACTTTTTTTTCCATTCACAATAATTTAATTTAACACAAGGGCTGGGACTGCACTACATTTTTTTTTCAGAAAGGAGTCTTACTTGTAACAAAAAACAAGCGAGGGGTGAAAATGGCACTTTTCAGGGTGGTGTTTTCTCCATTCTACTTTCACCTTTGTTCTGGGTTTGATGCAGAGTTTAACAGGGAACTCACAATTTCTTTGAACACCACACTGTGACAGGAACAACACTTTCACATGAAACAGAGGCTTCCCCCATGAGTCCCACGACATACACTGTATGTGTTCCTTGCAGTCTGGCAGTTTTCTTATTACATCCCTGATGTGAAGGCATGCTTTCACTGGTACCACCACCCCCAACCAGAGTTAACACAATTTTTCTAGCAGCAGTCAATGGTAAAACACAGCAACAGGAAGTTAAAAATCATTTTTTGTTAGATTAAAATCTATGTAGCTTGCACAAAATGAGGTATGAAACAGAGAAACAGATGGTCGCTTCCCCCTTTTTAATTAAAAGGCCATAGACAATAATGGCCAACTGGATCATTAGAATTAACAGTTACAGAAGTTTCTCCCAGATACCAGCACCAACTGAAACCCCTGAAATGGTTCTAGTACTTGGCTTAATACATCCACCTGCCTTCCGGAATTCGGTGCATTCCACCCGCCACTCCCACAACATAGCCCACTCGAATCCTGTAGTATGCCAGTTCATCTGTCCAATTTAGTTCCATTCATGGTCCCACCTGGGTGCCTCTAGCCAGTTTCTCAGTGTCAGTTCCATGCATTTCCTGCAGGTTTTTCTTGCAACACTATTTTAAGGCAGTACTGCCCCAATGAATCATCATCATCCATCCAGTGGGTTGCCCAGGTATACCATGGTCACTTCTGTGTTACCATATACAGCAGATACTGCTGGATACAGGCTGACTTTTGGCAGTCCTCGGAACACAACACCCAGGAACTCATAGCCATGCTCAAAGGCTAAAGTCCCGTCTTCCATGTCCAGGATGATGTGTATCCTTTCTCCTACCTGGTATTTTGGTGCATTGTTGCACTGCAGAAAGCGACTGCTGATTTCTCCATTATGAAGCAAATTATTGTCCACCAAGTTGCAGCCCCAGTTCTGGCCATCGCTGCCCAGCAGTGCTACATAACCCTGGCACTGCATGGGAGCATGCCCCATTGCAATCCCGATTACTGCCACTGTTCAAAGGCCAAGTCACCACTGCCATCTTCATGGACTTGGCGAAGGCCTTCGATTCCACCTCCCACCACCTTCTAATCCATAAACTTAACTCCTCTGGGTTGGCTCCATCAGTCATAAATTGGTTCAGATCCTGCTTACAAAACAGACAGCAATCAGTACAAGTTGGAACTGCCCTCTCCTCCCCACTTTCTATCCAAACCGACATCCCCCAAGGATCCAAACTTGACCCTATTATATTTCCACTATTCATTAATGACCTCCCCTCCATTTGCTCCTCCTCCCAAATTCATATGTTTGCGGACGACGCCATGATCTACTTTTCTGGCCCCACTGCCACCGATGTATTTACCCCCATACAGCATGATTTCAGTAAATTGCAGTACTGGTTCCAGGATAACCAGCTAAAACGAAACACCCAAAACACACTCTCGATGCTCTTTGGATCCAGGCAAAAGTTGTCCAGACTCCAACCCCCCCCCCCCAACCTTTGCCACTCTGGATGTCTCCCCCTTAGAGACAGTCAGATCTTTCAAGTACCTCCGGGTCTGGCTGGACAGCAATCTTGATTACTCATACCATATTGGCTCCATCTGTACTAAACGTCACCCCAAACTTGGAGCTCTCTACCACCACAAGGACTGCCTCCCTCTGCCAACCCACCAAGACTTAGTTACAAAAACTATTTTACCTGTAATTGACTACACCAACATTGTCTACGGCTCTGCCCCTGCAACATCCCTCGCAAGACTCACCCTCCTGAAATCTTTTTGCAGTTTTGCCACCTCCTCCCCCCAACTCACCATTGTCTCCTCTATTCCTCCCTCTCCATTAAGCCTCTATCTGTCAGGTGGGAGGTCTATTGCCTCTCTTTTATTGCTAAATTCTGGTTCAGAAAACTTCCTTCCTACCTCTCCTCCTGCCTATCGCCAGCTAGCCAATCCACATATTCCCTTCACTCTAGGGACTCTCTAACATTTTCCCTACCCCATTCACATACCAGTACAGGTCAGGCAGCATTTTCCTATCATCTCCCCCACCTCTGGAATCAATTTCCCTGGGACACTCAGCACTCCCCTACATTTACTGTTCTCAAGCCCCTACTCCTGTCTCTAGCCAGCACAAATTGCTCATGCTATTCCCCATCCCCGTCCCCATCCTGCACCCCTCTCCCTATAGCCAGTCACCACTCCTTTCTATTAGGACAGCGGTTCTCAAATGGCGAGGCTAGCCTCCCAAGGGAGGCCCCAAACTGTTCCAGGGGAGGCCCAGTCAAGTCTGTGAAAGTACAATATTTAAATTTTTAAATTTGAATGTTTTGTTTGATGGGATGAAGCAAACTAGATATGGATAATGGCAGCTGAATTTCTTTACTTATGCACAAACTGGTGACCAGGAAAGGCCCAATGAACCAAAGTTTGTTTCTAGGTGTTTGTTTATATGTAAATTGGTGACTAGAAGGCACACTAAGTCAAGGCTTGTTTCTAAAGTAGGCATTTATTTATACAGTATATAAATTGGTGACTAGAAGGCACACTGACCCAAGGTTTGTTTCTACAATAGGTGCTTATATGCAAATAAGTGACTGGGAAAGGCACACTGAGTCAATATTTGTTTTTACAGTAGATGTTTATATGAAAATTGGTGACGGGGGAAAAGCACACTGAGTTAAGGTTTGTTTCTACAGCAGGTGATGTAAATTGGTGACTGGGAAAGGCACACTGAGCCAGTGCTTGTTTCAGGTGTGACTTGGGGATAAGGGAACATGAAGTTACTTAACAACAGGGTAAGAGTGGGAGTCAAGTCAAGTGAAACTTTATTGGCATGAAAGAAACTGCATTGAGCAAGCTCATTTACAAGGAGGTCCTGAGAGACAAGTAATGTGCAATGCACGTACAATAAGCCATGGCCAAATATCTAATATACATGGAGTAGGATAATTTATAAGGCTGAGACATTGTGGAACAACAGTCAGGCATACAGCTTCACAAAGGAAAATATATACATGGAGCAGGGTAATTTACAAGGTTAAGATACTGCGGTACACAATCAGGCATACACAGTCAGGTAGATGGCACAGTTAGCAGTAGGCAGTAATTAAAACTTCCAATGATAAAAGTAGCGATGAGAAAACCTGGAAAAGATGGTATGGGATTATAGGAGAGAAGAAAAGGAGGAGTCAGCTGTGAGTAACGGGGAGGAGGTGGAGAGGGGAGGCCAGGTAGGGATAATAGAGGAGAGAGGGGGAGCCTGTGTTATCAAGAAGATTGGGGGGGTGGACGGCCCTGAATGGTGGACAGGAAGTGGAGTGGGTAGGTGGGCTAGGTAGGGTAGCTGTGGTAAGGGTGGATAGAGAAAAATAGTGTGGAAGGCAAGTAGAGTAGGGAGAGAGGAAGTGGCTAGGTTAGTTGTTCCAGACAAAGTGGAAACAGAGTAATGAGGGCCCAAGAGTCAGAAAAGTGGAGTGACAAAGATGAACTGGGGTGTGGAGTTGTGGATGAAGAACAATAAGTTTAATAAAAAGAGAATATATTCAGTTAGTTGTATTAGTTTCACTTTACACCTGGGTGCACTGTGCAAAGTATGATATATTTTTTTTCTATGGGGAGGCCCAAGATTTGTTCCAAATTTGAGGGAGGCTCGAAATCTTTTCCATGGCTCGGGGGAGATTCACTATCACAAAGTGTGAGAACTAATGTGCTAGGATGTTCTTTCCCCTAGGTGTCTCTGGTTCTCACTGCTTGATTTCTCCTAATCACACTAAATATGCTTCATAACTGTGTAATCCATATTTGCCTTGTTGCTCTACGTTTCTACTGAGTGTATTTTATTCTATTTTATTTCTTATTACACTGTGCTTGCACATATTGTAATACTGTTACACTACTGTATTATTTTTTCACTGTTCTCTATTTGTACCTCCCTGCTCACAAATGTTTCTCCCTGTTTGTTTCCCCGGGCTACACCTGGAAACGAGCCTCGGCTCAGTGTGCCTTTCTCAGTTATCAACTTTTAAATAAATAAATACACAAGAGTCCTGCCCAAGTCCTAACCCCCTGAAGTTTACCTAGCTCACTAGCTAACCAAACACTCCCCCAAAGCCATAGCTCAGGTACTTACAGTTCAGCGGTTCACAGGAGGGTTTCAGCAGATTGGTTCCTGGTACGGTACCATAAAGGTATCCTGTCGGTGATACACCACAAGGTCGCAGAACTGATGACAGGAGAACTGAAGAAAGCTAGACTTCACCTGTCTGGCCTTGCCAACTTCACCTCAGCGGCCTTTGTGGATAGTGTTCACCAGGCAGGCCTCTCGACATCTTCCTCCGCTGGTCTCCTTCCTCTTCTTCGGTCTAGGGACAGGGCAGGTGAAGTCCCCTGGACCCCTCTGTTGTACACCCTGGACACACAGTTATAGCTGGGCATTTGCACAGTCTCTTACCCCAGCACTCTCACTTTTGTTTCTCTATGCACAGCTGCCCTTGCACAGTCTCTAGCCACATCACGCTCAGGCTCTTTCCTTGCTGACATTTGCACTCTACAAACTTACCCCTTCATGGGGAAACATAGCAGCTCAGTCTTTGGCAAGGTTGCAGTGCCTGGCAAATTAGGCTGCACACATACAGTCTCCGGTCACACTGCAGCTACAGTCACTTGGGCTCTCTCACTTGCTCCTCACGGAGTCTCCCTTTTTTCTGGCAAGAGATCCTCACAAAAACTTTATTTTCCTGTGACAGCAGCAGGGGGCTCTCTCAGGCACTCTGTCCCTCACTGCCAAACTGTGGCCAAACAGTCCATTGGAGCAAAACTGCAGTTGGTGGGCTGGTAGTCCACATCTGTCTTTTCTGCACTCCAACTCTGGATGATATCCCCTTTTTGGTGGGCTGGCAGTCTTATTTATACTTTTTTCACAGCCCTGTGTTCATTGGCTGTGACAGTCCCAGGCTTTTCTGTTCCCTTTCACCTTTTACCCAGCAGCCCCTTTGCCTCTG
This sequence comes from Neoceratodus forsteri, assembly GCA_016271365.2. Lineage (NCBI taxonomy): Eukaryota > Metazoa > Chordata > Ceratodontiformes > Ceratodontidae > Neoceratodus > Neoceratodus forsteri. The sequence continues at coordinate 1,275,427,593 of CM057453.1, forward strand.
TAGTTCCATGGGGGCTGTCATGTTTTTTTCTTTCCCAAAAACAGTTTGCCCTTAAATGTTATCAGTTAGCCCTTAGAAAGGCTTTACCACACTGCCCTGACTCCCTACCTGCCCTGGAGCCGGGGATATATTTAACCATCGGCTGTAGCTGAGAACTCACTTCAGGAGCTATGGTTTCTTTAAATGTCACCATCAGGCCACCCGCACATGTGAACTGGGAGCACAGCAGCTAAGATTTTTATTTACATTACAGTCTGGGGATCTTGTTACCTCCAGGACCAAAAAACAGCCTCTCCAGCACCCAGAGGCACAATGACATCAGTCAGAGCTTGGCCCTCCCATCTACATAGGGGGAAGAGACATGGATTTTGGTGGCTCACAGCTGCAAACACAACCGGGGCACCACAGGGTCCAGAGCTCAACCAGAGCTACTGTCAGGACACCGGTGGAGGAGCAGAGGGCTGTAGCCCTTCCAGGTAAGCCCATCTGGGGAACTTACACAAATAAGAAGGCTGAAAGGTGACAAATATGGGGGAAGGAGACTGAGACATCTGTACCAAATGAAATCGATGTACACACATAGCTGAAGTGCCCATGTGAGCATGCCCACACACACACACACACACACACACACACACACTGGATGGAAGTGTGTGCAGACATGCCCACCCATGCAAATATACAATGCACAAACGCCAGCAAAGATATGATAAGGGTGTGGATAATAAGGACAGGCTATAGTGGTAAACCATAAGGTGGCTGGAAAATGTTAGAAAATAAGTCTGTCATTTACCATATATACTCGCGTATAAGTCGGACTTTTTGGAGCTAATTTTTCAGTGCAAAAAGTGGGTCCGACTTACATGCGGTACCTTATGATTGATTGAAAAATGGTGAGCCACGGGTAGCATGAAACAATATTGGTTTCTACGATAGTTAATGAATTTATTTATTTATTTATTTATCAAGTCTAGGATTACAAATACCTTTGAGCCATGGCTCTTTTACAAAGGTTCCACGTCAGAGAAATACAAATTATGGGGAACATCAAGACAAACATTACAACAATGTGGACATTGCAAACAGAGTACAGATTAATACAGTTCAAGGGTAGCATTGTAACAAGGCAGCCAGCGGCATTTGTCAGAGCAAACAGACAACAGATAAGAAGTGCCAGAGTCATAGGGAGAGGGAAGTGGGGAGGGGGGGAGAAGGAATGTAGAAAGGGTGGCGAAAGGGTGAAAAGTGCAGCATTGGGTATACCAAGATGTGAGGGTAGAATCCAGTGAGGAGGGGGAGTGGAGGGGGGACCACTAGAGCAGGCATGGAAGTGGAGAAACAAGGTTAAGTTGGGCAGTCACAGGAGCTGTTGGTAGTGAGATAGTCCCGGAGCCTAGTTTTAAACATACCAATAGCTGGGGCAGAGGAGATGGTTGGGCTGAGGCCATTGAACCAGAGTGGTGCTCGATAAGCAAAAGAGCGTAGTCCCTGTGAAGTGTGACAGTGGGGGGACTTTCAGTAGCTGTAGTGTGGATCTCCTAAGGCACCATTTGTTAATTCAGTGTTGTAACAGAGTTGAGACCCCAGAAGGTGCAAGGCCAAGGTAGATTTTTTTCACCATGGAGCAGGTGAGAAACTTTATGTGGTTTGATAGTTGGAGCCAGCCGGTCTGAGAGTACAGGTCACATGTGTGGGTGAGACGGTGAGCACCAGTGATGAGCCGACATGCTTTATTTAAGGCAGTTGAGAAGCATCTAAGGGTTGTGGTTGTGGCCGAGCCATAAATGATGAGACCATAGTCTATTACAGAGATCACAGAGCTCAGGACTGCAACCTTCAAAGCTTCTGGCGTGAGGTGTGGTCTGTGTTTGTAGAGGAGACCAAGCCATATATTAGCAGGTCTAGCTACATTGTCTGCATGAAGTCCATAGGAGAGATTAGGGTCAAGCTGTATCCCTAAGTATTTAAAGGACCCCACCTGATCTAGACTGTTCCCCCTGGGTGGTGAAGATAGCCAAGTGGTGTAGCTTGTGTGGGTTATGAGAGCTGCAGAAGAGCATAGATTTGATTTTCTTGTTATTGAGGACCAGTTTATGATTAAGAAACCATGTCTCTACAGAACTGAAACCAAGTTGAAGGTTGTGTTGAAGAGTTGCAGGATAATCACTTCATTAACATCTTGGCACCTAATTCATTATTCAGAACTATTCCTATTTGTAGTCAATTAACCTTAACTACCTGCAATTACCGATTGTCCTGACAAATAAAAGAAGGGCCCATTAGTACTTACTCATTTATGCTACCAGCTCCACACTGCTCACCATGCATTCAGTCGTGCAGTCACTAAAAAGAAACAGAAGTGCATATGAAGTGGACTTTAAAGTAAAGGTAGTCCTGTTCACTGAATGTCACTCCAACGCTGCTGCTGAGAGGGAGTTTGGTGCGAATGAAAAATTAATAAGAGACTGGTGAGCAAAAAAAGAAGCGCTACAGTCGGCAGACAAGAGCGTTAAGTGCTTGAAATTAAACCCTTCTCCTGTTGCCAAACTAGAGGATGAGCTGAGTACCTGGGTGCAGAAGTTTCAGGAGCAGGGCTACAATGTAACCCACATGGCTATAAGGTTGCAGGCTCTGTCTCTTGCAGAAAAAGAAAGATTTTACCTGTTCAAGCCTCATCGGGATGGTGCACACTTTTCATGCAGAGGCATGGGCTGACTTTACGGCAGAGGACCACATAGCACAGAAACTGCCTGCTGATGTAAATAAAACAGATGACAGCTTTCATACCTTTGTATTACGGGAGAGAAAGCTGCATGAATACCCTCCAATAGCCATTGGCAATATGGATGAGACTGCTGTCATTTTTGATCTCCCTCCACTCCAACAGAACACTGCATGTCAAGAGGGAGAAAACTGACAGTGCGAACCTGTGGGGCAAAGAAGACTGCGTGGGACTCGGAGACCAGGTCAAGGGGTTCCATGATGGGTGGTCAGCAGAATGGGATTAAGATAGTACTTCCCACTCCCAGGAGACAGAACAGAAAAAGGGTACAGGGACCACTGTAGGGTTTACAGGACCAACAGAAGGGGTAGTTGCAAAGGGAAAAACCAAAGGCAAAACCACAAATGGTGGGGGAGAAAACATGGAAAACCAATGGACAGTAACAGAGTTAGAATAGAGGTCAGATGGGAGGGAGTATGTCTTAACGCCAGGAGCCTAGGTAACAAACTCAACAAGCTCCAAGTACTGATGGCAGACACGGAGGTGGACCTTGTGACCATCACAAAAACATGGGCCACGGAAAATAGTTACTGGGAGATTGAGATCCCTGGATATATACTGTTCAGGAGGGATAGAAGAACTGGTGGATGGAAGAGTTACCCTCTTTGTCAAGGAGGGCATTGAAGAGACAGAAGATGGAGGCATTAGGGGTAGCAATGGGGAAGCTGAGTCTATATGGGTGCAACTCATGGCAGCCTTAGGCAGGAAAGTATGCTTAAGGGTAATCTGTAGGCCTCCAAATCAAGGGGAGGAAAGGGACAGAGAACTGAGGGAGGAACTTAGAGGAATGGTAGCAAAGGGGAAAGCAGTGGTGGTGGGAGACTTGAACCTGCCAGATATCAACTGGGAGGTCCCAGTGGCCAAGAGTGCCAGAAGTCAGACATTGCTGAATGTCTTCCAAGACTGTATATTGATGCAGCTAGTTAAGGAACCCATCAGGCAGTCTGCAATCCTTGATGTGGTGCTCACTAACTCAGAAATTGTGGGTGCCATGGGAGTAGGGGAACCGCTGGTGAATAATGACCACAACTCTGTGTGGTTTGAATTGGCTACAGTCAAGAACTTAAGTCCTCGACTTTAGAAGACTGCATGTTGATAGGTTGAAGGAACTGGTCAGAGAAAGTTAGTAGAGGTGGAGGACATAGGCGAGGTGGAGGGGAGATGGGGGGCAATTAAGGGAGCCATGCTTGAGGCATCAAAGGTGTGCAAAAGAACAGTAACAAAGAAAATTAGGTGTAAGAGACCACTAAGGTTCTCAGCTAGGGTCAGGGAAGCTGTTAGGGTCAAAAATAAGGCCTTCTATAAATACAAAGTAAAGCAAGGAGAAGCAGAATGAGAGGAATATTTATAGAGGGCCATTAGGGAGGCAAAAGCAGATACAGAGTTGCATATCGCAGAGGGGGTCAAGAACAGTGAAAAACAGTTTTTTAGATATATAAGAGAGAGAAGGAAAAAAGTTGGTGGGATCACACAGCTAGTTGAGGGGGTAGGGTGATAGAGGAAGATGGAAAAAAGGCCGCCATCTTGAATGACTAGTTTTGCTCAGTATTCACCAAGGAGTACTGCGGGTCCGTGCCAGAGAGTGGCATCAAAGGGGCCACAGAGGGACTCCTGGAAATGAATCAGCCAGTTTTTACTAATGAAAGCATCCTGAAAGGGCTGGCAACCCTTAAGATAGATAAGGCCCCAGAACCCGATGGGTTACATCCAAGGATACTTAACAAATTAGCAGTGGAGACAGCTGAACCACTGACTGGGCTGTTCAACAACTCACTCAGGTCTGGGGAAGCTCCAGAGGACTGGAAGATGGCAGATGTTGTACCGCTACATAAGGGAGGGACAAGGGGATAAGGAGCAACCAGGGAATTACAGGTCTATCAGTCTGACCGCTATTGTGGGGAAGCTGATGGAATCACTGATTAAAGAAGACCTCATGAACTGTCAGGAGAGCAATGGATTCCAGGCTATTAAACGGCACGGTTTCATGGCAGGAATGCCTTGTCAGACTAACCTGGGTGGGTAATTGACTTGAAATGAGGCAACAGAGGGTGGTGGTCAATGAGGTTAAATCAGAGGAAAGGGAGGTAACCAGTAGGGTTCCACAGGGCCCAGTCCTCTTCAGCATGTTCATTAGTGACATTGGTGAAGGAATCTGGGGCAGGTTGTGTCTCTTCACTGATGACACAAAACTATGTGGGGAGGGTGGATAGAGATGAGGGAATAAGGGATATGCAGAAGGACCTACAAAAACTTGAGAGGTGGTCAGAGCTCTGGCAGTTAAAATAAAGTGCCAAAAAGTGCAAGGTAATGCACCTAGGCAAAAAGAACCCCACGAAGGAGTACTGGATCGGAGGGGAGAGACTTAGCACTACAGATGAGGAACGGGATGTAGAAGTTATCATCAACTCCCTTGAGTAAATGAGCCAGTGCAACAAGGCCTATAGCAAGGCTAATAGGTTGCTGGGATCTATTGGGAGGGGAACTGCTAGCAGAAGTAAAGAGGTAATGCTTTCCCTCTACAGATCCCTGGTGAGACCTCACCTGGAGTATTGCATCCAGTTCTAGAGTCCTCACCTCAAAAAAAGACAAGGACAGGTTGGAGATAGTGCAACGCATAGTGACAAAAATGATTCAGGTACAGCAGGACAGATCTTATTAGGAGCACCTCAAGGCACTAAGCATGTATTCGCTGGAAACAAGAAGGGAGAGGGGAGATATGATAGAGATCTTCAAGTTCCTTAAAGGAATAAAGTGAACTGCAGGGAATTATTTAGCCTGAATATCAACTCCTGGTCACATGAACACAAATGGAGACTAGCAGCTGGGAGGTTCAGGAGGGACATGAGAAAGTACTTCTTTACAGAAAGGGTGGTGGAATCTTGGAACAGTCTGTCAGCCGAGGTGGTGAGTGTGAACACAGTCAGGGGATTCAAGCAGGTCTGGGATAGAATGATGGGAATGGTGGTTGCCGGGGCGACAAGTCCAGGGAAGAGAATGGGGACAGGACCAGGAAGGTTAGTACCCTGGATGAACAATAGGTTCCAAGGAAGGTTCCAGGGGTAAAGAGAACTTGGGCAGACTCAATGGACCTCTGGTCTTTTTTTCCCCATCATTTTTTATGCTTCTATGTTTCTGTTTAAACCAGAGGGCTGCTGGGAGTCAAGGCAGATGATCAGCTTGGTTTCCAGAAACCAAGCTCATCATCTGCCTAGGCTCCCAGCAGCCTTCTGATTTAACTATTTGGAGACAGCATGCCCCCACTGGAAATGCATAGTAAACTGAGCACTTTCTAAACTACACTAAAAATAAATGCTCTGGCCAGCCCAGTGGTGCTGAGGGCTGAGGCACTGGATGCCTTACCTCGTGATACGCTGGCGACCCGTGTTCAGGAACGAGCACTGGCCACCGGGGGTTGGCAGGGTTGGAGAAGGATTGAGCATCTGAAGGACTACTCTCCTTCGCCGGGGAAGGGGACAACAGTGGTTGCTGCTCAACTGGCCCCCGGTGGAGACTGAGGGGCAGTGCACTGACGCTGCAGAAGAGGGGCAGAATTGGGGCAGACGCCTTGAGGGAGCATGTGCGGACACGTGCACGCTCCCTCTGCTGGCACCATCGCACGCCCCTCCCCTTGGGGTAGAAAACTGAAACACCTCTTGGCAGCATGAAGGCCACAATTGTGCCCAAGTTAGCTCCCTCACGGACCACCCTCCAGGTCTCCACGGTGGTGGGGTACATACCCGCTGTGATGCGACCTGGGAAGGATGTGGCAGTGAGGTATGAGCTCTGACTGCGATCAGGGTGGCAGCTGTGAAGGCGGGCTGGAACAAATGGAGGAACCATAGGCACAACCCCCCCCCCAGCCAAAGGATACAAATAAATAAAGTAAAAAAAAAAAATCTGCTCTGAGTAATAATTGTACCCAACAAATATATTTGAATTTGCTATTTGCCAGAAAAAGTGCATATCATCTGAAAGAAAACAAATCATAGATCGCACGGGTGTCATATTCCAAGCACACATCATCATCAGCCATAACTAGCCTAAAAGTTTGTTGCACAAATGCATGGTAGTTGAAAACTAGGGTGTCAGTGCACACTTTACAACCCTATAACTGTGAAAAAGCATAGTACATCACAAAAAACAAGCATTTGTCAATGCCGAATGTTGCTTGCTTCTATGTGCTGTTTAGGTATTTGGAAGTCATTGGAGTGTAAATATTGAAAATTTGCGAACTTACGAGCATGCAGAGGAACTGCGCAATGCACGCTCGTAAAACAGTCATTTTTAGGGATTTTTTCACCAAATTTTCAACATAGCCAATTTAAGACCTCTGCTCATGAACAGTGTCACTGTGATTTTGTTAATGTGTCCCATACATTAAGTTTGCACACCGACTGCGCCATTGTGAGCTACATGGGCGGAAACACGTTTTGGGCAGGATGTGAAAAATGACAGCTGTACTGCTCATAAGGAGGTGTGGTAAAATGGCAATGTTGAAAATCTGGAGTGGAAATATTGAAAATTCATAAACCTCTGAAGCGTGGGAACTGTGCCTTTACACTAAAAGCAGTCATTTTAGGAATTCTTTCACCAAATTTTCAACATTGCCATTTTAAGATCTCTGCTCATGAACAATGACACTGTGATTTTCTTAATGTGTCCCATACACTGAGTTCGCGATAACGACTGCGCCATTGTGCTACATGGGCGGAAACACATTTTGGGTGAGATGTGAAAATGACAGCTATACTGCTCATAAGAAGGTGTGGAAAATGGCAATGTTGAAAATCTGGAGTGGAAATATTGAAAATTTGCAAACCCTAAGGCGTGCATAGGAAGTGCGCAGCATGCGCCTACATAAACAGTCATTTTAGAGAATTTTCACCAAATTTTCAACATAGCCATTTTAAGACCTCTGCTCATGAACAGTGTCACTGTGATTTTCTTAATTTGTCCCGTACATTGATTTCACACACTGACTGAGCCATTCTGCGCTACATGGGTGGAAACACATTTTGGGTGAGATGTGAAAAAATGACAGCTGTACTATTCATAAGAAGGTATGGTAAAATGGCAATGTTGAAAATCTGGAGTGAAAATATTGAAATTTTCGCGAACTTAGGAGCCTGCGTAGGAACTGCGCAATGCGCAGCTCGTAAAACAGTCATTTTTGGAATTTTGGCACCAAATTTTCAACATGGGGGTTTGGGCCCCTTCTCATGAATGATGTCACTGTCATGGCGGTATTCAGGCCGAAGGGTGATTCGCGTCACTGCGAAATCACTTATGGACCGATCTTGCTCATGACATATGTTATCATCATGAAGACCAAACACATGTTGAAAATTTGCATCAACAAAATAACTGAGATATGCAATAAAGTTGAAACCCCCTATCTAGCCCATTATACAGCTTACGGAATTTCCTCAGTTTGCGGTCGGCTTTGAAGGTGCAGGCGATGTTTCGGTCCACCGGAGATCGACCGCGAGTCCGGTAAGTATGGGGTGGGGTGTGGGGAGGCTGGGTGCGCAGTGGGTGGGTGCGGGTTGTGGGAGGGGGGTCGGAGACACACCGTGGGACCGTTTTGTCTTACGGTAAAAAAAAAAGGCGTCGTGGGACCGTTTGCCCACGCTGGGGTGAGCTCCCAGCGTGGCACAAGGACTGATGGAGGCGTTCGGCCGATGGGGATTGGGCACCCCATCGGTAAAGGACTGATTGCCACGCTGGGGTGGGCTCCCAGCATGGCACCAACTACTGGGGGAGAGCAGCGCAGCTCAGCCCGGGGATTGGGCACCCTGTTGGCTGCCACAGTGCGTGCGGGCCGCATCATGCCTGTGGGTGGGGGAGCTGCAGTGAGCAGCTTCTTATCGCTTCTTACTCAAGCGTAGCTCCCCTTTCAACTGTATGCCACTGCATTTTGGAGCATGTCATAGACAGCTCCAAAATGCATTGGCTTACAGGGGCCGCACCTGCCAGCACACTGCCTGAATTGGAGGAGGAGGTGACACACCTCCGAAATCTCCGATGATGGCACTATGTTTCTTGCACATGCATGCAAGCAACATAAAAATGAACATCACGTGTGATGCACTCACCAGTAAGCTTCAAAACTGTGCATGGCCCATCTAACTCCCATCAACGCTCTGCAATCAAAATGAACCAGTTTGCAACCATTGCTCATTCTGAATGCATTGTGAGAGGGACATGGGAGATATTGTGGAAACCCTACGTCACAAGCCAAGTGGTATGGACCACACAAACCATACATGGTCTTGAAGCTTGTTACATTCCCTATGTACAAAATATGCACTTTGGCACAGCATGTTCATGGCCAGATGTAGTGAGGCCATCAGCATGTTGCACCATCGCATGTCATTGAAAAACTAGGGCACCTGGTTGAATATAACCCTGAAAACTGCGACAAAGTATAGTACATCCTGCAATGCATTCAGTAATATAAAACTTTTTTTTTTAATTAGTATTTTATGGGTTTTTCCGGGTTTTCTTCTGTCCCACTCCCACATGTCCGTGACGTGATGTACGCATGTGAAGGCATGCGCATGCATGTCTTGCAGGATGCCCCACCCTACCAGTCACCTGGTACCACCAGTGCCCATCACTGAACCTCCCTTCAGTGACAGCAGGACTACAGGAAGGCGACCCCTCCTCACCCAGGAGAGGAGAACAAATGCTCAATCCTGCTCCCGTCCTCCACCCGTGCCAGCACCCCCATGACCAGAGGTAATTTCCGAACGGGTCACTGATGCAACTTGAGGTAAGGCGTCCAGCACCTCAGCCCTCAGCACCACCAGGCCAGCAGTAACATAAAACTTTGCAAATATTTTTAGTTAACTTTTAGAAAGTAAAAGCAACCTTCTCATCCATTACCTTAACTATGTCTCTGGTGTTCAGCTGTTCCCCACACCCCTCATATTACTATTCAGCAGTTGACAGGTTGTGGGGGGGTTGGGTAGTGCACTGGCCACCATGCATGGAGCTGTTTGCAGCACCTAAAAGCACTATGGATGTGAATGGTTGTAAATGCAGTTTGTTCCTAGTACGTAATGAGGACATCATTATATGCAAATGACCCTATTGTCCATGCTAGTGCTATTGTGTCATATGCATATAATGGTACAAATAAGACAGACTGCTTCTGAGATAGTCATAGTACTGCAAAACCTCAGCAAATTCAGTCACTCGCCTTAATGGAATTGACGGCACTTCTCTGTGTGATGTGGTCTCCTTTTATTGAGCATGAAGTTGTTAATGTCCCTGGTACATTTCATGTTCCTGAATTAGATACAGAGTTAAGAAGAAAATGAAAAGGATAGCATTAGTACAGAGTCCTGTCTTTTTTATTCATTTTTTTTTTCACTTTTGATTCTGGATCTCTGGACAGGACGAGGATGTACACTATATCTGTCCAAGGACCAACTGGCCACCCCCAGCCTCAGCACTTCCCCTAGCTGCCCTGCCAGAGAGAACTGTCACTTTCCCTTCACTGAGCAGCACCTGGAAGGGTAATACTAGGATCACCCTGAGATCCCGTCCAAGACTCAGGCTGCATTGTTTCAGTGGTTGAGTGGAGACTAAGGTCTCTAGTGTTATGCTGCTGCCTACCCTGAATGCGTTACTTGTAGGTTTCATCCAGAGGCAAGATCGTGCTATGTCTTCAAGTGTGTAGCTGTGTGTACTGCCACACAGGCATGCCGTCTTCATCTCACCCCTGCTTGTGTGGTCCTAGGCTGGTATTCTACCAGTCTGGTCTGGGAGTCACCATATAATCAGGTGACACAGTCCCCATGCTCTGGAGGAGAAAAGCAGTCTCATAGATTTTTATCCTTTCTCCCCTCACCCCACCCCCAAGCCAGTGCTCTGACTTTCCAGGTTCACTCCTGAACACTGGTCATCAGCATCACAAGTGGTTGTGTTTTCACTGCACTGGCAGCCATGAACCAGACTGCTCTACAATATACTTACCAGTCATGGAGAGCAGTCCATATACGGGGATCTTCATCCTCTAAGGTCTAATCATCTAATTTTCATCCTCTAATTCTCTAATAAATCAAATAAATGAAAAAAGTAGTTGACAACAAATTTATGATAAGGAAATTACAGTTAGTAGGCAGACATCATGGCTACGTGGCAGTGCCTACATTTGAATGATGAACCAAGAGCCCCCAAAAAAGCATAATGCTATCTTGAAGAAATTTTATGCCAGTGTGACTACAAGGCTGCTCACTTGTGGTTAGCCTGATTGTTATATGAATACAAATATCCAAAGAACACCTGCTTTGAAAGTCCAACTGTCAAAAATATTTTCAATAACCATATTCATTAACTGTTGTGAGGTAGAACGGTCTTTATGACACTATATTTAAATTTAAAGAGCTAGTGTACTGGCTAAAACTAAAATTCATTTTTAAAAACAGTCAACCATTACCTTTTATATTTTTCTTTTCTCTTTGGGTAAGTAGAAGATTATTTACCTGATGTTAGTAGATGTGATGTGTGTCACAGGTGCACTCCGGGGCTCAGACCCTCTGCTCCCACAGTGCCCAGCCTCGAAGTGCAATATGTGAACAGGAGACAAACAGGGAAACCCTCCTGTTTGTTTTAGGTCCAAGCAACTACCAGTTTAAAGTCCTGGGGTCAAATATGAACCCTTTTTCGCTAGCACACCCAGGTAACAAGTCCAAATATCACACCCTCTTCGGGGAAAGCAGTGCAATACTTAACCCAGCAGGCACAAAACCTGGTTCACAATCCCCCTTCTGACTCAACTGAGATCTAGGTATTTCCTTATCTTGCTGCATATGGTGTCACACTATAAGCACTTTAACAGTTATGTCAGAATTATCAACACTGTCCCTGCATTCACACTCAAAATGAGAAAATGTCTCAGGCAGGATTTTAAGGAAAACAAAGTTTACTAGAATTAAAAATAGTAATTAAAATACAAAACACAGAACATACAACATTAATGGTACAGTTAGAAAAATAAATGGGCAATCATGAACAAACCACCTTATACTAAGTAACTGATCCTACCCCAGTTTCAGTTGATAAATGGTGGTGCTGAAATTACCTAATTTAAGCAGAAGTGCTTCTTAGGTCCAGAACCCGAGTGTGTTAAGTCTTGCAAAGTTGGAACTAGACTGTGTTCTTTCAGGAGTCCAAAGTAGAAGATGATTCTGTCCTTCAGCCAGCTGATAATATTCAAAGTTACTGTCCCAACCTTCCTTTGATGTCACAGCATGAGGTCACTCTTAGTCCTGTAATTAATTTGTAACGTGACCACTGCATAACCAAATGCCTCAGCTGACTGCCTGTTTGAAAACTGCAAATATAGCAATATCTTAATTATAAACAAGACAGTCTATTTCTTAATCAGACCATAGTTTAGAATTAGCATTCCCCCTTTGATGTTTCAGACAAACACCCTGCAAAGCACCTCTCTTAGCTGTGAGAATTTTCACAGGTATCTGTCAGAGTTGGCTTACCTCCTGATGTCGTAAAAATGCAGTCCTTTATGGCTAGTTTCCTAGGTTCAAAATAGTGGCTGTTTTACAAGCTGTTATAGCAGCTAGCATAGGCTCTGATAGGTAGGTGTAAAAAATAAGCTCTTAATTAGTTTATCCACTGGGTCAGTGGGAGGGCAGACCCTTCTTTCCTCTGTTTTAAAATCCCATGTTCCATGAGGCTTTGCTGCTTGGCCTGTGTCATAAGCAGAAGTTTAAAACATATATTTATATCCAAATTATATGTACATAACTAGTAGATGGTTATCATGTTACACTCCCTCCTCCTAGACTGAACTTGGGGGAATCTATTCCTAGGCATGGGATGAGTTCCCTTAATTCAGTTCACTGCTCTAACTGTCGGGATAACCCATATGCATTTGCATTTACTGCCCCTGCCCTGTGAGTGACAATCATGTCGTAACCCTGCAAGGCAGGGCTCCATCTTTAAAGTCTACCATTTGTTTTACCCATTTGTGCCAGCCAAACTAGGGGGTTATGATCTGTTTGTACCTCAAAGTGCCGCCCGTATAGATATGGCACTAATTTTTTTAGTGCCCACACCATTGCAAGGCATTCTTTCTCCACTGTAAATAAGCCTGCTCCCTGGGAAGCAATTTCTTACTAAGGTACTGTGACAGGGTGACCCCTGTCAAGGACGGGTGCCATGGAAGAAAGATGAAGATCTTCCCTACGATAACCCCCCCAATAAATACTTAGCATTAATAAAGTGCCTAGGTATAAAGGGATGATTGACGTGTCAGGTGCCAAGAACGATGGCATTCATGTGCAAATGTAGAAATACATCATGAATAATTATATTAAAAGGGTATTGTCTTAATGTGATTGAAAGTACCTTAAGTGACCAGTGGGACAGACACAATATGCATTTAATTATACAGAGTTGCCATAGATAGTTACTGTAACTTGTCTGTTAACAGCTCTGAAGAACCCCTTTTTGTGTTGTTACCCTGTTAGAATAATGCACAAATTAGTAATCCTTCATTGTAGGACACCTTTGCATCCTGCCACAAACACTTGTCGGGACAGGAATAGCAAACCTCTTTTGTTTCTATGCCCCCTCTCCTTGCTGTTCCCTGTCCAGGGGCTCTGTAAGCCAAAAGGAAAGCCACTAGTCAGAGTATTTGGTGGCTCTAGCCGACTAGTTTTAATTAAAATTATCATATGCCCCTGCTTTTGGGTAAAAGCGCCTGTCACACTGTGGGAGTAAATCCCAGAGCAGGTGCATGAAAAGAAAGCACAGGTAGCATTTTGTTAAAAATAATAATGGTGCCCCATGTTAGACAGAAGAGAAGAGAAAGAAAAGAAGAAGTTTTAAATTAGGAGTGCATTCACTCCTTGAGCTCTCTCTCACTGCTATAATGCAGCCATCTAAGCAGCGCAGGCAGCTATGAGTTTGTTTTGTACATTTCAGCCGCCCGCCTGATACAATAAAAGGAAAATGATGTTTGCGGGCAGCTCGGTTCACATAGAATATGTGAAAATGAACTGAGCAGAATAATAGATAGACACTTTTGCCTTATTCAAGAAAGGAGGAGCACACTCGCTCGTAGCACTCTCTCTCTCTCTCTTTCTCTCTCTGGGAGAACTGCTGTGATGCAGTTCTAAATGGTAAGGCGATACCTTTTACTTTCAGCTGCCCGCTGTCAATGTGCACTCTGAGACTAGCACTTCAGTAAGGAAAAGGGACTGCCACTGTATGCTAGCTCCTAAATAATGAAATAGGGCCGCAAATGCAATCTAAGACAAGACCCAGTGAAACACAGACTTTGATGGCAGATAAGGACCGCTTGGCCCACCTAGTCTGCCCATTTCCCTACTTACAGGATAAGCTGCAGATCCTAGTCAACCAACAGCCTATTTCTTCCTACCCTCCACAAAAATTGCCTTATGTCTGTACCATACATTCTTAAATTCTCCCACAGTTTTAGACCCCACAACCTTCTCGGGAAGGCTGTTCCATGTGTCCACCACCCTCTCTGAAAAAATACTTCCTCACATTGTCCCTGAGCCGCCCCCCCATTTTCAAATTGTGTCCCCTTGTTATTGCACGTCTCTTTTTCTGAAAGATGCTACTCTCTTGGACTTTGTTGATTCCACTGAGGTACTTAAAAGTTTCTGTCATGTCCCCCCTCTCCCTCCTTTCCTCAAGGGTATACATATTAAGCTCCTTTAGTCTCTCCTCACATGGCTTCTCTTGCAGACCCTGCACCATTTTAGTTGCCCTCCTCTGGACTGCCTCCATCCTGTCTATGTCCTTGCGGAGATGGGGTCCCCGGAACTTGACGCAGTATTCCAGATGGGTTCTCACCAACTGTCTGTACAGAGGGATAACAACTTCTTGTTTTCTGCTGGTGATGCCTCCCTTATACATCCCAGTATCCCCCCGCCCTCCCTACTGCCTTCTCACATTGCTTGCTACCCTTAAGGTCATCTTATATGATGGGGTCTAAAGAGACAGAGGTGTTGTTTAATTTAGAGGGCAGTATAAAATAAAAAGTGGAAAGCCTCCTCATCATCAGAATTGTGCCCTGAAGCCCTTGTGTAAATAAAGGGCCAAAATGAAAGTTACACCGGTGTCTTGAAATTGCGGCCATCAACATTGAAGAGAGCTGGCTTTTCAGCTCTATACAAGTTACCCTGCTGTCCTGTATTGTAGCAGCAGAGGCATACAAATGGGGCTTAATAGTTTTATTTGATTTGAGACACTGAAATAAAATATAAAATACATACAAACTATTCTTACCAGATTTTATGCCAATTCAGGTGCTTCTCCAGTGAGAAATGATTGGAAGACTTGTTATTTATAACAAGAATTACTGGTACTTTTGCACAGAATAAATAAATGAAACCAGAACAAGTGAAAAAATGGGTATTACCTGTAGTCTAGGGTTCATAGAATGGCCTGTTTTATGCTAAAATAAAATGGGAGCTCACTGTCCAGAGGAGGAGGAGCAACAGGTAATTAAGCTCCTAATAGTATTAAGTGTGTGTAGCTATGCAAGAGATTTATTATTTTTATATCTGTTGCACCCTCTGGTAACCACGGTTTAGAAATAACTCATTTGATTCTGTATAGCCTGAGTTATGAGCTTCAGAGGGAATATGTTTAAGTTAAGGGGCTTAATGTGGGTGGATCCTGGGTATGTGATGTCATCCTTTCATCAGTATAAAAGCCTACCACAAGAAGTGTTCATTTAGACAGGGAGTCAGTTGGAGACTGTGAGAGGTGTAAGACCTCGTGAGAGAGTGGGCTTACACTACCACTTTGAGCAGGCTGAGAAAAACCTGGTGATCCTGCTGTTCCAGCAGTGATTTTGTTTCTCTCTTTATTAGAAAAAACTAACCATCTTTATTTCTGTTATAACTTTTCTCATCTAATAAAATGATAAATTCTTCCCGAGTGTCTTTTAAGCACCCTATTGACTGCCTGAGTCTAAAGTTCTTGTGTGAAATCCCACACCCTTCGACAGGTACACTATTGGGTGATCTTTCCCTTGGTTAGAAATCTGGCTAAGTACTGCCCCAATACCCACATCTGAGGCTTCTAGGAACGTGGATATGTTGTTCGATCCACACTGTCTGGCAGGTTCCTTGCCGCATTAATTCTTGCCGGAAGGTCTTCAAGCCGGCTCCTTCCACCCACCCGGGTGGTAAAACCCTCAGCTCCGCCCCATGACGCCAGATCTTCCTTACTGCTTGGAAGCTCGGGTTCCTTCCTTAGTGCTCTGTGTTTTAGGCCTGGATCCTAACTCTTCAGGTTTACTGAAAATTGTTTTAAAATTTACAAGACTTCTGTCTTCTTCTTCCCTCATGGCTGTGATGGACAAATCCACTCCCAGCTTCCGTTGGTGCCCTTGCGGGCAGAAGATGTCCCAGACTGATCCGCACTACACGTGCATTTACTGCCTGGGTCTTGCTCACGATCCGCAGGCCAACGATCTGTGCAAGTCCTTCTCGTCTTCGGTTCTAGAGGACCGCGCTGCCAGACTGCAACTTGGGCGTCCCGAGAAATGGTACCCGGCGGTGAAGTCAAAGGAGGCCCATTGGGCGGTGTCCATGGATGCAGGCTCCGTGGAGCAGCTGGAGCAGTTGATCACCCTCGAGGAGGAGGCAGCCAAGGCCACTTCATCTTCCTCCTCGGTTGAGGTGTTTATCCCGCTGTCCTTGGGCTCCTCCTATACTACTTCTTTTAAGGAGTTTTGCCAGTCCCACTCCACCAAAGGAGAAGGGCCATCGGGACATTCCAGTCGGTCTAAGAAAAAAAGAACCAAAAGGTAAGTCCCACCGTCGACGTTCGTGGGAGTGGGAGAGATCCCCTCCACCGGACCGGTTGAGGTTGCGGCTAAGGCCGCTGGTTTCACAGTGTCCCCATCAGGTCAGCTGGCCGAGACATCTGTTGATGCGGTCAAGATTTTTCTCGACCCGTTAGACGGAGAAACCGACAACCCTTCTTGACCGGTTCCCCAGTGGTAACCGAGAACTTGCCCCTGCCTCCTGTGCCGAAGTCCCCATAAAGGACCCTGTACCAGGGGATGAGTGGGTTTCCCCCACCCCCTCTTTGACCCACCCTCGGTGACCCCGAAGGTCTCAGTCTCGGTCCTCTTCCAAGTCTAGTAGATCCCGCCGGAGGTCTCGGTCACTACACCATGGAAAGCGGTGCTGCCGCTCAGCCTCCTCGTCCTCTTCGGAGGATAGGCTCCGACATAAGTTATGTCGGAGCTATGAGGACATAATGTGGCAGCAACTTTTATTGACCAGTAACAAGCCGACTCCATTGCCTTCTCTGGCAATCAAGTGGCTGTCACCAGAGCGACTGAAGCAACCCCTCATAGTCATCGAGGAGCTGACCCCGGTGCCGGTTGTTCAGCCGAAACAGGCTGCTCCACCCATTGTGGTGGAACCACTACCTCCTCAACTGAAGACTGGGGCCCTGACCAAGGATTCACGGTCGGGTCAGGGCTTGCCCCACAGGTTGTCGGTCACCCTCACTCCTGATCGACCTTGGCAGGTGGAGGGTGGCTCAGGTGCTCGGCAGCTGTTTGCTGATTCCTCAGAGTCTGACGACGACTCCTCCCTGTACTCCAGGTACATTGACCTGGAATCCGCTGGAGGTCAGTCAGTGGATGAGAGCATATCCTCGTTCCTGGGTATTCTTTGACTCATCTCAGAGTCTACTGGGATGCAGCTCGAACCTGTCCAGAAACGGGCCAGGTATCCCCTCACGGAGATACTGGACCGAGGAGATTCTCCTACAGAGGCCTTCCCGGTGGCCGAAGCCATTTTTGGCCCGGCCCTGGAGTTGTGGCTGCAGCCTGCTTCTTGTCCTGCACCTACGGCCAGGATGGCCCGCAAGTACGCAGTTCCCACCAGTTCACCCTCCGGTTTCTCGGAGCACCCCTCTGCAGACGGGCTGTGACCGATAGTGTTTTCCGGCATTCTGGAAATGCTAGGGATGTGGACAAACTGCCTGATAAAGAATCCAAGAAGCTGGATTACTCAGAGTGGAATGTTTATGCTGCTTCCTCCCTAGGCCTTCGACAGGCTAGCTTGGCTGTACTGATGGCACATTTCTCACACGCCCTTATGGGTTTCCTGGAAGTGGTGATTCCCCATCTCCCAGCTGACCTTCAGACAATGGTCAAGCAGGTTCAGGATCAGGGAAGAGCGGTGGCTAAACAGCAGCTCCAGACTTCTTTGCACATCGGTGACTCTTGTGCCTAGTCAGTAGCAGCCGCAGTAGCTATGCACCGCAGAGCTTGGCTGCAGATCTCCACCTTCACGGCGGACACCCAGCACAAGCTGGCAGACGTTCCCTTCCTGGGCACCGACTTGTTCGAACCAGGTGTGGAAGGCCATTTCCAGAGGATCGAGAAGTCCAATGCCACCTTGGACTCGGTAACGTCTGCCCAGAAGGACAAAGGCTGCTGGCAGCAGCATAAGCCCTTTCGTCCTTCCACTCCTGCGGCACGTCCGGCCCAGCAGCACCAGCAACAGGGCCTTTAGGCTTGCACTTGGCACCCTAAGGCCAAGTCTGCCACTTCCTCCAGTAGGAAGCCTAGAGAGAAAGGTCCAGGAGGTCCCTCGGTCGGTCCTTCCACCAAGCCTGCCCAGTGACGGGTTGAGGGGTATCGCCCCCAGCCTCGTCACTACTCCCCGAGTACGCCCTATGGGGGGACGGCTCCGCCACTTCCTTTCCACCTGGTCCGCTATCACCACAGACTGCTGGGTGTTGGAAGTGGTCGGCAAAATTCTGCCTCTGGAGTTCGAGCAGTCCCCTCCCTATCAAGCCATCGCCCCACGGGGGCAATGGGTTCCACAGCCTCTTTGTCTGCTCGTCAAGCCGACATTGCCCTGCTTCTCCAAAAGGAGGTGATCAGGAAGGTGGTGGACCCTCCTCCAGACCCAGGGTTTGTGTACAGGTACTTTCTGGTCCCAAAACGGATGGTGGGCTGGCGCCCCATTCTCGATCTGCATGACCTGAACAAGTTCCTAAGGCCATGCACCTTCAGGATGGTTACTCTGGCACAAATCATTCCATCCTTGGAACTAGGCATGTGGTTCTGCTCTCTGGATCTATAGGACATGTTCTTTCATGTCCCAATCCATCTGTCTCATCAGATATTCCTCCGCTTCAGAGCAGA
The DNA here is from genome assembly GCA_016271365.2 of Neoceratodus forsteri. Taxonomy (NCBI): domain Eukaryota; kingdom Metazoa; phylum Chordata; order Ceratodontiformes; family Ceratodontidae; genus Neoceratodus; species Neoceratodus forsteri. Next base: position 1,275,446,564 of record CM057453.1, read on the forward strand.
AGGATCTCTTTACGAGTACCGGACCATGCCCTTCGGCCTCTCTCCAGCTCCCAGGGTCTTCATCAAATACATGGCAGTGGTGACAGCATTCCTGCAGCATTGAGGGGTCCAGGTGTACCCTTACCTGGATGACTGGCTAATTGCAGCTCCCTCTAGGTTGGAGGTGGAGCGATCCAGGGATCTGGCCCTCCAGGTCTGCTCTCAGATTGGCCTCCTCATCAGCGAGGCCAAATCAGAACTCATGCCATCGCAGGTGATTCAGTTCATTGGGGCAGAGCTCGACTCCCTTTGAGCCAGAGCTTGGCTCCCGGCGGACAGGGCCGAGGTTACTTTCCTCCTATGTCCAATCATTTCTGGTTGGGCACTTGCACACTGCCTGGGACTTCCTGTGCCTTCTGGGCCTCATGGCGGCCTGCACCAGCGTGGTCCTTTGGGCCCGCTGGCATATGTGCCCTCTGCAATGGGAGCTGGCCAGCCAGTGGTCATAGCGTTCCAGTCCTCTGGACCAGCCAGTGACAGTGACCCAGAAGATGTGGGACGGCCTGCAGTGGTGGCTCGTCCCAGCTCATCTGCAGAAGGGTATCCCATTTGTCCGCCCCGAGCCAACGGTCACTCTTACGACCGACACCTCTGTGATGGGTTGGGGTGCCCATCTGGGAGAATTCCAGGCCCATGGCCTCTGGTCCCCTCAGGAGTCTTGATGCCACATCAACCTGCTGGAGCTTCGAGTGGTTCAGCCAGCACTCGCTGCCTTCGCTCCGTTTGTATGGGGTCAGGTGGTTTAGGCCCAGACAGACAACACCACGACCATGTACTACCTCAATCATCAGGGCAGGATGCACTCCTGGCCTCTGTTCAAGGAGGCTTTCCTCATTTGGTCTCTCGTGATCAGCCTGGAGGCAGATCTCCTAGCCGTCCATGTGGCAGGAACCTCCAACAATCTGGCCGATGCCCTCAGCTGGATAGGCGCTGCATGTCACGAGTGGTCACTCCTGCTGGAAGTAGTGCAAGAACTGTTCTCCCATTGGGGCACCCCTCAGGTGGACCTGTTCACCTCCAGGGAGAATGCGAAGCTGAGGCTGTTTCATACCCGCCCCCCCTCAGCAGGGCTCACTGCAGGGGGATGCCTTCTCGAGGTCGTGGACCCCGGGCCTCTTCTACTACTCCCTTCCTCCCTCCATTTCCCTTGATCCACAAGGTGCTTCTCAAGGTAAAGAGGGACAAGGCACAGGTGATTCTGGTAGTCCCAGACTGGCCTCGCCAGTTCTGGTACCCAGATCTCCTCAGTCTCAGCTCTAGGCTCCCGAGGCGGCTTCCAGCCCACCCAGACCTGATCTCAGTTGAAAAGGGGAAGGTTCTCCATCTGGACCTTCAATCCCTGCACTTGATGGCCTGGTTCCTGAGCAGCTAGAGTTCCAGGCCTTGGGTCTTTTTGACGAGGTCCTCAACGTCCCGTAAGGAGTCGACCAGAAAATTCTACGCCTTCAAATGGAAGAGATTCTCCATTTGGTGTCAGGACAAGGGGTAGGACCCCTCCTCCTGTCCCTTGGCTAGTATTTTAGACTACCTGTTGTCCCTTTCTCAGCTATGACTTCAGTCGACGACCCTCAAGGTGCACCTGGCAGCCATCTCTGCTTACCGGGTGCGGGCCGGCAAGCAGTCGGTGGCACAGGAGAAAGTGGTCGGGTGCTTTTTCAAAGGCCTTGATCACATATCCCCTCCGATGTGAGAACCTCCACCTCTGTGGGACCTACTGCTGGTACTGGCTAAGCTTATGGGAAAGCCATTCGAACTGATGCACAGGTGCGATGCCTCCCTTGGTGGCTATAACGTCAGCCAGAATGATGGTAGAGATCCAGGCACTTTCCATCGAGTCTCCTTATCTGGTCTTCCACAGGGACAAAGTTGTCCTTCGCCCCCACCCAAAACTCCTTCCGAAGGTGGTGTCAGAGTTTCACCTTAACCAGGTGTTGACTCTGCTGGTGTTCTACCCCAATCACACCTCGGAGGCCGAATATAAGCTCCATACTTTGGACCCTAGAAGGGCACTCGCTTATTATAAGGCGCAGATGGCTGAAGTTCGGAAAGAGGTTTGCCAGCTGTTTGTTACCTACGCTGAAGCCACACCTGGCAGACCTGCAGCCAAGTGGATGATAAGCAGGTGGGTCACTTCCTGCATAGATGTCTGCTATAGGTTGGTGGGCATGGAGCCTCCCAAAGGGATAAGAGCTCATTCAACCCGCCATACCGCTGCTTCAGTGGCTGCTTCTAGGGACATCCCTATCCTGGAAATCTGCAGGGCTGCTACCTGGAAGTCAGCACATACCTTTATTACCCATTACCACATTGACCTTGAGTCACGCTGGGATGCTGGTTTTGGGACCTCGGTTCTCCAGTCCTTATTTCCTAAGTAGGGGGTGCGTGCCTTGCCTCCCTACTCCCAGAGAACTGCTAGGAGTCTTGCCAGACAGTGTGGATTGAACAACATATCCACGTCCCTAGAAATACAGGTTACTCACCTGTAACAGGATTTCTAGGAGTAGTATATGTTGTTCATCCACATGACCCACCCGACCTCCCCAGCTTCAATGCACAACCTGGCTTCCAGTGGGCTAGATCTGGCGTCATGGGGTGGAGCCTAGAGTTTTACCACCCGGGTGGGTGGGAGGAGCCAGCTTGAAGACCTTCCGGCAAGAATTAAAGGGGCAAGGAACCTGCCAGACAGTGTGGATGAACAACATATTCCACTCTTAGAACTCCTGTTACAGGTGAGTAACCTATTTATCTGTCTGGACTACAAAAGATTTACTGTAGTCTGAACTGGGTACTACAGGAGCACCACACAGTGCCTCCTTTAGCTGTGTAAAGGCTCATTCACAGGCTGGTTCCCATTTTACCTTTTTAGGCATTTTCTTTAGCAGGCCAGATAGAGGAGTTGCCAGGGCACTGCAGTTTGATACAGATTTTCTATAGTACACTATGGTACCTAGAAAACTCTGACCCTGCTTCTGTTTTTCAGGTCTGGGCCTCACCTTGATTGCCTCAATCTTTGCTTGATTAGGACTGAGCTGTCTCCACCCTACTACACGCCTGAGGTATGCCACCTCAGCCATGGCCACCTGGCACTTTTCAGCTTTAACAGTGAGCCCGGCCCTCTGTATCATGCCCAGCACTTCCTTAAGTTGGGACAGGTGTTCCTTCCAGCTGGCACTGAAGATGTCAATATCATCCAGGTACACCATGGCATACTCTTCAGTATCATGTAACACCTGGTTCACCAACCTTTGGAAAGTGGCTGGGGCATTCTTCATTCCGAAGGACATTACCTTGAACTCAAATAACCCTATCATAGTGATGAAGGCCGACCTCTCCCTAGCTCTGGCAGTTAACTTCACCTGCCAATACCCTTTTGTCAGGTCAGTAGTGGTAAGGTATGTCGCCCCTCCCAACTTGTCCAGTAGTTCATCCATCCATGGCATTGGGTGGGCGTCTGACCTCATGACTATGTTGAATACACGACAGTCCACACAAAAACAAGTAGAGCCATCTGGCTTGAGAACGAAGACTACAGGTGAGGCCCAGGGGCAGTGGGATTCCTGGATTACCCCTAAATCCAGCATTTCCTCCACCTCCCTCCTAATGTCCTTTTGGATGGCCTCAGACACCCAATATGTTGTCCGCCTTATGGGTGCTTGTGTCTCCGTATCTACATCATGTGTCACTAAGGGGGCTAGTCCAGGCTTGGCATTAAACAATGAGGCAAAGTCTTCTAAAACCTCCCTTACTTCCTAGACCTGGTCCAGGGTCAACTGGGGTGAAATTTTTATTGCCTCCACAGAGGACTCCTGCTTGCTTTCTTCCAACAAGTCCAGATGGGGGTCTTCCTCGTCCATCCCCTCACTAGGACTACACACTGCAAAGACCATGTCAGCCATATTTGCATATGGCTTCATCATGTTGACATGGAACATCCTGTGGGTATGTCTCCTGTCAGGCAGTTCTGCAATGTAATTTACATCATTCACTTGTTTGACTACTTTATACAGTCCTGCCCACTCGGCCTGCAGCTTATCTTTCCGGACGGGGATAAGGACCATGACCTCCTGACCCACAGTGTACAAGCGAGCTCTGGCTCTGCATTCATACCATACCTTTTTCTTCTGCTGGGTGGCTGCCAGGTTGCTCTGGGCTGTTCCCATATGCTCCTTCAGCTTTTCCCTAAACTTAAGGACATAATCTACTATGGGAGTTCCCTGTGTGGCATGCTTGCCTTCCCAGTCCTCCCAGATCAAGTCTAGAGGCCCACGCACCCTGCGTCCATATAAGAGCTTAAAAGGGAAAACCCTGTTGACTCTTGGGGCACCTCCCTGTATGTGAACAAGTGGGGAAGGTATTTCTCCCAGTCCCTCCCATGCAGTTCAGCAAATGCTTGGAGCATCGATTTAAGGGTACCATTAAACCTTTCCACAAGCCCATTGGCTTGCGGGTGATAAGGTGTTGTGCGTCTCTGCACCACTCCACACTTCTCCCACAAACACGTCATCAGGTCTGACATGAAGGAACCCCCTCAATCGGTGATAACCTCCTGCAGGAACCCGACATGGGAGAAAATCCCTAGCAAGACATCTGCCACTTTGTCTGTCCTCCGTGAGGACAGGGCAACTGCCTCTGGGTACTGGGTGGCATAATCCACTACTGTTAGGATAAACCTCTTCCCAGAGAAGCTGAGAGTATTCAAAGGCCCCACAATATCCATTCCTACCCTCTGGAATGGCTTCTTCACTTTGGGCAAGGGAATTAAGGTAGTTTAGGTTTTACTACCTGCCTTCCCTATTTCTTGGCACCAGTGACAAGACTTGCAGTATTCCTTCACCTGCTGGGTGAAGTTGGGCCAATAGAAATTCTTGGCCAATCGCTGCATAGTGTGCGTGATTCCCAGATGGTCAGACATGGGGATATCATGAGCAATCTTGAGCAACTGCTCACAGTACCCCAGAAAACGACAAGCTGCCTGCTCATCACCCCTTCCTCTGTCCTTACATCCTGCATATACAGCAGTCCATTCTCCCGGTACACTCCATGTCTCCCATCACCTCCCTGTGTCTCGTCAGAATCTGCCCAAGCTCTCAGCCTCTTTAAACTAGGGTCATTTTTCTGAGAGGCTGCAAAATCTTTACACATTCCCAAGGCATGGGACAGGTTCCCTTCAGTTCCTAAACTAGAGTCCCTAGCTCTCTGACAATTGACTACCCCTCCCTCCTCAGAGTAACCTTCTGTAGCTGTTTTGTTAACTGCTACCTGGGGAATTTCTACCCCCCTTCACTGTTCTTCATATTAGAAGACACAGGCTGGAGGATCAGCCTCCCAGTGTTTTCCACAGGGGCTTCTATGAGGTCCAGGGAACCACAATTGGCCTTTGTGATCTGGCTGTGGGTAACCGCGCACACCACCCCTTTTGGAGATTGTTCCCTATAATCACATCCATAGCAAGATTTTCTGCCACTGCAACTTTTTGGACAGTCTCTCCTGCCTCACCCCAGTCCAGAAGAACACTGGCAGGTGGCAGAGTTTTCTCCTCCCCAGTGCATCCCCGTACTGTAACAAACTGATTAGGTACAAGCTGTTCAGGCTGAACCAAATCAGCTTTTACCAAAGTAAGGGATGCCCCGTGCCCCTTCAACCATGGGTCTGCACTCCATTCACAGTAACTGGGTGTATATGCTCACTCATGTTTACTGGCATGCTTTTCGGGATACACAAATAACCCACCTCTTTCCCAGCACCACTTTGTGCACTCTGTGCCTTTTTAGAACATAGTCTTGCAGTATGCCCAGGTTGTTTGCAAAACCAATAATCATTTCTTTTATCAGGCAAATCCTTTCTTTGTAACCTGGCGCTGCTTGCTTTCTTGGGAGGCAGCGAGGGTTTTAGCTGCCCTGAAGGTGCACTTTTCCCTTTCTGTGCTGCCACACCTGCCCACTCCCTCTCAGAGCAAGTCTGCTCCCGGCATAGCGGTCCGAGAGCTCAGCAGCCTCCTGCACTGCTTTTGGATCTCGGTCCTCTAGCCAGGTCTTCAGCTCTGCTGGGCAAGCCCAGAAGAACTGCTCCAAAAGTACAACGTCCTCAATTTTCTCTACATAATCTGCTTGTATCCCCTCCCACCAATGTTTCAAAAACTGGCATTGTTTTGTGGCTAGCTCCTCGTAGCTCATGTCAAGGCTTCTCCTTAACCTACTGAACTTAACTCTGTACGCTTCAGCGATCAAGTCATACTTTTTTAGCAAGGCAGCTTTACGTTTGCCATAATCATTACTGTCCTGATTGTCTTTTGACCCAGTGCATCATGAGCTTTACCGGTAAACAGCGGGGATAGCTGGAAGCTCCAGGACTCTCTGGGAATTTTTGCCTGAATGCATACTTTTTCAAATGAATTTAAAGATGCATCCTTATCTTCCCCCTCTTTAAATTCAGCTATCACTTTAGAATTTAATTTGTAACCTAGTTCTGGAGGTCCAGGTTCACCCATGCCACTTACCTGCTCTGGTGCTGGTCTTTGGAGTTGTAGCTTCTCCAGTTCAAATTCTCTCTCTGTGCATCTCTCTCTCTTCTCTCTCTCTCCCCCACCCCTCCCCATCTGGAACTTCCTCTGTTTGGATTCCAACTCCATTCTCCTCAAATCTGTCTGTAGCCTGATCCCTTCTGGCTGCAGCATTGTGGTGATCCTACCCTGGTGCTGTGGCTCTCGGTTCTTACTGGTTTCACTATCCTCCTCCTCCTCCCTGGGACTGGACACTGTGGTGGATCCTGGCTACTCCACACCCAAGGTCTGGTCCCTTTCAGTTATCGACTGTGACTCGAGGTCTTGGGCAGTCGCCATAAGAGCCTCCATGAGGTGCTGTTTGTTTCGCCCCTCACAATGAACTCCTCTTTCCTGACACTACTGCCTCAGGTATTCCACAGTGTACTCACTGTAGGTGGAAGCCATCTTCTTCCCTAATCTACAGCTACACTAGCTTGCACCCAAAAAAAAAACAGGTGGGGAACTTAGACTGTAACCACAATTCTATATTTCTTTTTAAAATTACTGCCTTGTAAGTGTGTGAACTGTTACAGTTTATCAATCTGACACACTGGACTGTTAATGCTTGTGTCACTAAATAATTGCACAATATGCAAACAAATCTCTTTAGATCCCACTGCTACCACCAGATCTGTCACAAACACACTATCGGGGTCAGACCCTCTGCTCCCACGGTGCCCAGCCTCGAAGTGCAATATGTGAACAGAAGACAAACAGGGAACTCCTCCTGTTTATTTTGGATCTAAGCAACTACCAGTCTTCAGTCCCAAGGACAGATATGAACCCTTTTTCGCTAGCACACCCAGGTAACAAGTCCAAATATCACACCCTCTTCAGGGAAAACAGTGCAATACTTAACCCAGAGGGCACACAACCTGGTTCACAATCCCCCTTCTGACTCAATTGAGATCTAGGTATTTCCTTACCTTGCTGCATATGGTGACACGCTATAAGCACTTTAATAGTTATGTCAGAATTATCAACACTGTCCCTGTATTCACACTCAAAATGAGAAAATGTCTCAGGCAGGATTTTAAGGAAAACAGAGTTTACTAGAATTAAAAACAGTAGATAAAATACAAAACACAGAACATACAACATTAATGGTACAGTCAGAAAAATAAATGGGCAATCATGAACAAACCACCTTATACTAAGTAACTGATCCTACCCCAGTTTCAGTTGATAAAAGATGGTGATGAAATTACCTAATTTAGGCAGAAGTGCTTCTTAAGTCCAGAACCCGAGTGTGTAAGTCTTGCAAAGATGGAACAAGAGTGTGTTCTTTCAGGAGTCCAAAGTAGAAGATGATTCTGTTGTTTCAGCCAGCTGATAATATTCAAAGTTACCGTCCCAACCTCCCTTTGATGTCACAGCACGAGGTCACTTAGAAACAGAGAAACATAGACTTTGATGGCAGATAAGGACCACTTGGCCCATCTAGTCTGCCATTTCCCTACCTACAGGATAGGCCGCAGATCCTAGTTAACCAACAGCCTATTTCTTCCTACCCCCCCACAAGAATTGCCTTATGTCTGCCCCATGCATTCTTGAATTCTCCCACAGTTTTAGACCTCACAACCTCCCCAGGAAGGCTGTTCCATGCATCCACTACCCTCTCTGTGAAATAATACTTCCTCACTTTGCCCCTGAACTGCCCCCCTTCTATCTTTAAATTGTGTCCCCTTGTTCTTGCACGTCTCTTTTTCTGAAAGATGCTGCCCTCTTGGACTTTGTTGATTCCACTGAGGTACTTAAAAGTTTCTATCATGTCCCCCCTCTCCCTTCTTTCCTCAAGGGTATACCAATTATTATTATTTATTTACCAGGTGAGACACACTAAGCTGAAAGCTTGTTTGCAGGTGCAACCTGGGAGCACGAGGAAGTTAAGCGACTTGCTCAGGGTCACAAAGTATGTAAGTGGGGGCTGTGGGATTCAAACCCAGGTCTCCAGATTTGCAGCTCATAGCCTTAAACCACTGCGCCATACTGCCTCCTCCATATATACATATTAAGCTCCTTTAGTCTCTCCTCATACAGCTTCTCTTGCAGACCCTGCACCATTTTAGTTGCCCTCCTCTGGACTGCCTCTATCCTGTCTATGTCCTTGCGGAGATGGGGTCTCCAGAACTGGATGCAGTACTCCAGATGGGGTCTCACCAACTGTCTGTACAGAGGGATAACAACTTCCTGTTTTCTGCTGCTGATGCCTCTCCTATACATCCCAGTATACCCCCAGCCCTCCCTACTGCCTTCTCACATTGCTTGCTAACCTAAGGTCATCTGATATGATTACTCCCAGGTCCCTTTCCTTTTTTTGTTTTACCTCCCCACCCATTGTGTATTCTTCCCCTGGGTTCTTGTTTCCCAGGTGCATTATTTTGCAATTCTTTGCATTGAATCCTAGCTGCCATACTTCTGACCATTCGTCCAACCTTGCCAAGTCCCTTTTCATCCTTTCCACACCTCCTTGTGTATCAACCCTGTTGTAGATCTTTGTGTCATCTGCAAAAAGGCATACTTTTCCTTCCAGTCCCTTTGCAATGTCACTGATGAAGACATTAAAAAGGACTGGACCAAATACTGAACCCTGCAGTACCCCACTAGTAACCCCTCTTTCTTCAGAGTGGACTCCATTTACAGTTACCTTCTGTGTCCTGTTGTGCAGCCAGTGTTTTACCCAGACTACCACCTTGGGACCCACTCACAGGCTGGTTAATTTGACTATTAATCTTTTGTGTGGGACTGTGTCAAATGCTTTGCTAAAGTCTAGGTAGGCCATGTCCACAGCCCCTCCCTGGTCTACTACTTTGGTCACCCAGTCAAAGAAATCTATTAGATTTGTCTGACATGACCGTCCCACTGTGAACCCATGCTGCCTTGGGTCCTGTGCCCCACTGGCCTCTAGGTACTCAACTGTTCTTTCCTTCAGAAGTGACTCCATCACTTTCCCTACCACAGAGGTCAGACTGACAGGTCTGTAGTTTCCTGCCTCTGTCTTGGTCCCACTTTTGTGAAGGGGAATCACATCCGCCTTCCTCCAGTCCTCAGGCACCACACCATCCTCCCATGATTTATTAAAAAGAGTAGACAGTGGTTTCACTAGTTCCTCCCTTAATTCTTTTAGAATTCTGGGGTGAATTCCATCAGGACCCATTGCTTTGTCCACCTTCAGTTTTAGGAGTTCTTGCAGAACCCTTTCTTCTGTGAAAGGACTGGGATTGACCCCCCTATCAAGAGTGCTTCTGTTAATTGGATTAGGAACTTCCCCCTCCTCTTTTGTGAATAGTAAGCAGAAATATTCATTCAGTATCCCTGCTTTTTCACTGTCCCCCTCTGCCCACCCACCGTTCATTCTACTCAGCCTCACTATCCCTCCCTTTGTCTTTCTACGCTCGCTGATGTACCTATAAAAGGTTTTATCCCCCTTCTTAACTGATTTGGCTGTCTTTTCCTCAGTTTGGACCTTTGCTATTCTGACTTCCCTTCCTGCTTCCTTCTGCCTTAACTGGTACAGCTCTCTGTCCTGCTCCTTCTGTGTTTCCTTATACTTCCAGAATGCTATCTTTTTCTTCCTGACTTTCACAGCCACCTCTTCTGAGAACCATAGTGGTTTTTTCTTTCATTTTGATTTGTTTATTTGCTTCAAACAAAGGCTTGTTGCCTCTGTGATGGCAGTTTTGATGATTCCCCATTGTTGCTCCACACCTCCTTTTAGCCTGTTTGCTAGTGCTTTTCTGAGGCACGCTCCCATCTTGCCAAAGTCAGCCCTCCTAATGTCCAGTACCCTCACTTTTGTATGGCTTGACTCTGTAGCTGAGTTTAACGTGAAACACTGATTGATGGTCACTTGTTCCAAGATGGCAACCCACTTCTAGATCTGAGATCCTCTCACTGCCCCCATTTGAGAGTACGAGGTCTAAGATTGCTCCCTCACGAGTGGGTTCCGAAACTAGCTGTCTGAGTCCTGCCACCTGTAGGGCATCAAGAATGGCTCTGCTCTTGGATGTGGCTGCAGCAAATGTGCTCCAGTTAACATCTGGCATGTTCAGGTCTCCCATCAACAGTATCTCCCCTTCCTCTGCCATTCTAAGAATGCCTTCTATCATATCCTTGTCCATTCCCTCCCCCTGACATGGGGGTCTGTACACAACCCCTGTGTGGATTATGGTGCCCTTTCCAGTCTCCAAGGTGACCCACAGTGCCTCCTCTCCTCCCTGTTTACTCTTTTGTTCAGTTGCTTTTATCCCTTCCTTTACATAGAGAGCTACTCCTCCCCCTCTTCTCCCCTGCCTGTCTCTCCTGTAGGTTATGTGGCCTGGTATGTTAACATCCCAGTCATGGTCTTCTGTGTACCACGTTTCTGTGACTGCTACGATATCCAGGCATCCCTCTTCCATCAAGGCCACCAGCTCAGGGAGCTTGTTGCCCAGACTACGGGCATTGGTACTCATTACCCTCCATTTCCTGATGGCCTTACTCCCTTTTGCCCCATCCCTGTCCTTCTTGCCTTTGTCACTTTCTCCGTTTACCCCTGTTCTTCTCCCTATCGACACCTCTATGTTGGTGTATGCCACACTTACTACCGTGATTTTGGGGGACTAGATTTCCTGCTCCTTTCAGTGCCTCCCCTTGGCTTGGTTTAAATGCTTGCCAATGAAGCATTTAAACCTATCACCTAGGATCCTGGTTCCCCTCCCGGAAAGATGCAGCCCATCATGCCAGTATAGGCTTGCATCACTTCAGGTGGACCCCCAGTCCCCAATGAAGCCAAATTCCTGAGCTCCACAGCAGTTTTTCAACCACTGATTGAATCCCATGGCGCGGAACACCCTAGCCTCTCCTATGCCATAGATGGGCAGCACCTCCGAGAAAGTTACTGTGTGTGTTACTTGACTAAGGCCCCTCCCCAATTTCACAAACTCTTCCTGCACTTCTCTAATCCCTTTCTTAACCAGGTCATTTGTCCCTATGTGGACAATGACATCCAGCTCCCTCCCCTGTGCAGCTGCTCCGGCAATCCTGAGGATTCGCTCTCTGTCCCTCCAAGCCATGGCACCAGGCAGGCACCTTACTTCCCTCTCCCCTTCCTCCCCCAGTTCTACCTTCCTAACAATGGAGTCCCCCACCAGGAGTTTTTTCCTTCCCCTGCGGGATCCCCTGCCACCCTTCTGTGGGTCTCCTTTGTGGAGGTTCCCAGCATCCTCCTTGGTCTCCACTGAGGGTGCCTCCATAGAGGAACCACACTTTGCCAGAATGGCATAGGAATTGTGAAGAGGTACAACTGGAGGGATGCGACTCTGTTCCACCACCCTCACCCTCCCTGAGCCCACTGTGGTCCAACCGCTCCTCTTTCTTGGCAACCTCTGATGCAATGGCAGTGGCACTGGTGGTCCCTGGATGGAAGAGGAGGTCCCACAAATCCTGGCCAACTCAGTCTGGAGATGAGCAACCTCCTCTCCCTCAGCCCAGAGAGAGGTGCCTGCAGATGGGACAACACCACATCCTCCAGAACGTCTCCCGGAAGACTGCTGCTCCACAGCCACTGCACCACTCCAATCATGTCTTATTTCTGGCCCCTTGACTGTTTGCAATCCTTACTCTTTCCTCTGTTTTTTCTCTCTCTCCTTACTTTCTGCCTGTGTGCCCTTTAAGCTCCTGATTGTTCTGTTCTGAGACAAGAATATCCTATATTTCTCAGTAGACCCCTTACTTGCTCAGAGGCAGACCTCCAGCAGCTAGAGGGGGCTGGAGAGCTACTCTTGCCCTTCTAGGATGGTGGGTCTTTGGTGGCTCTGTGATCACTCACTTCCTGCTCCCAAACAGGAAGTTCCTGTTGTCAGTCAAATCCTGTGCCTATAAAAGTAGAACTAACTTTGGGTTGGAAGGTGGAGGGCAGGGAAGGAGGGCGATATAGTCCCAGTAGGGAAGTCCAGTCACACAGCAGTCCTTTCTCCTGGTGTCTTCTGCCAAGCTATTAGCAGAATCTTTCTAAGGCAGTCTTTAAATTTAGCTTCCTTCTAGCTAAGCCACTTCCCCTACTTACTAGATCTTTCTACAAGTAATTAGCCCTGTAGCTAATTTATAACTTGACCACTGCATACCCAAATGCCTCAGCTGACTGCCTGTTTGAAAACTGCAAAGATATCAATATCTTAATTATAAACAAGACAGTCTATTTTTTCTCATCAGACCATAGTTTAGAATTAGCATCCCCTTTGATGTTTCAGACAAACATCCTGCAAAGCACCTCTCTTAGCTGTGAGAATTTTCACAGGTATCTGTCAGAGTTGGTTTACCTCCTGATGTCGTAAAAATGCAGTCTTTTAAGGCTAGTTTCCTAGGTTCAAAACAGTGGCTGTTTTACAACCTGTTATAGCAGTTAACATAGGCTCTGACAAGTAGGTGTCAAAAAGGAAGCTCTTAATTATTTTATCCACTGTGTCAGTGAGAGGGCAGACCTTTCTTTCCTCTCTTAAAATCCCATGTTCCATGAGGCTTTGCTGCTTGGCCTGTGTCCTAAGCAGAAGTCTAAAACATATATTTCTATCAAAATTATATGCACATAACCAGTAGACGGGTATCACGTTACACTGTAGAGCGGCACTATACCTGGCAGCCACCGTATCTAATTCTGTTCCCCCCACTACATCATGGTTCACCACTATCAGTGCGACAATCATTTTGCTGTCACTGATAGGAGCACAGGCAATACGCCACCTGGCTCTGCAGCGTTAGGCATTGCGGCTTCCTGAAGCCACAGCACATTCCTGTTTTGCAGGAGGGATTTGTGCCCTGTGCCTCCCAATGTGGGGGCTCTGCCCCCACATCCCCCACAAGTAAATGTAATAAACTCTGGAGTGGGCATGCCCTGAAAGGAAGAAAGATTGTGTGGGCGCAAAGGACAGCATGAGTACAGGGCGATCAAAAACCAAAATTGCCCCGTCACTCTCACAGTTAGTGAGGTCACAGTGCTGATGATGTAGTTGGGGGGGATAGAGAGAGATATGTGGTTTGCCAGGCTGAGAGCTTTTCCACACATCCAGCACAATATTATCACACAGAAAACGTTCTAATGAGTGAAAAGAAAAATACTTCAGAAATAAAAGTTACAACTGTCTACTTCTTAAAATTTGCATAATTTTCCTGTCTGTTTTGGTTCCACTAGCCCTTTAACTTTACATATAAAAATAGTATTACAATTTGCATACAATTTGAATTAACAGCAATTTTATAAAACTTTAAACATATACCTTACGAACATGAAACAATTCACACATTCAATGTCCTATACATCTTCTTAGGTTACATAATAGTTTCCTAGAAAATAAAAGAAACTGAAACAAGTATGGAAAAATGAGCTGGACAATTCCACCCATGAATCACAAGACAAAGTCCCCAAACAGCATTAATCAGTCTGAGCCTGATTCATCAGGCCTCCCATAGTCCTTCTCAGTGCGGTACTCCATGAAACAGGGAGAAACACAAAGTTCTTTCCCACAATCAAGACACCAGTATGTGGTCTCCCTTCGGATTCCTCTTCTGCTGCACACTGCACATTTACATGCCAGAGACTCATTCAGTGGAGTTGGTGGAACTTTACAGACACAATGACATTCTGTTAGCCAAAACAGGTCATCTTTCATCATCTTGGTGTGTTCCACTATAGGACAGAAACTTGTTAGATCACCCATCGTTATAAGTCCAACAAAATTTCATATTAGAAATCATGATGACGCATTTTTTTTTAGCTGCCACGCAGGTGCAGGGGTGTTGCCAGGAATTTTGAACTTGTACTTGAGTTGTCGGCACTGTTGCCCCTCCACCTACCCACAGTTGCCCTCCAAGTAAACACAAATGAAACAATGTGCTGCCCCATCTCACAAACAATGGTTCCCCCATTTCAGTTAAATATGCACTAAGCCAATAATCCTAATAGGTTTACAACATTTTATCTAAGGCACGCACACTACCAGCCAGAAGTTGGCTGGCTTTTAATCACAGTGTTTAGGATACATTTTGATAAACCTCTGTACCACATCAAGGTAGCCAGCTTTACAGAAGCCCATTCACATCAGCACTCATGTACAAATACTTATCATTTTACTCTAGCCTCTAAAGCACAAGCACATGTGTGCCACACACACACACACACACACGCTAGAAAAAGATTCTGTCCATACATTGCACTCAGGAGGACCCTCCTGGTGAAAGCAAAAGATCCTCATTATATAGACCCCAAACAGCCATGCACATAAACCCAACCTTGATGCTGCTGCTGCCACCCCAAGGGTAGGCTTAGTGCTTAATCTCTTCAGGCGAGTAGTCTCTCCAGTTTGGGGCACCGTTCTGATTTTGAGTGCATTCTGCTTTCCAGCTTTTAAGGAAAAGTCATATTGCACACCAAATCTGGAATGGTGCCCCCCCAGTTAGTCCCTTTGCTAGAATGCAACCCCCCAACCTGGTAGTGTTTGGTCCTGCCATTCATTTCCAGGATTTGGCGGCAATTAGTTCCAGGTGCATTCCAGTTTGCACTCACAGCCTACCCTATAAACTTTTAAAGCCACCTCACTCTTATTAAAAGGATGGATTTAGCCATCCAGTGTTTTCCAGATCTCCTCTTTTCAGAGCCAAGTCTACCTCCAAGGATAAAAAGATTAACAATGCGATTCAGTGGGCCACAACGGGCATTTTATGATCATTTGTTTTTTCCTTCTGTAATTTTACTCCCACCCTCAAAGATTAAGAACCAGTTTAAATAGAACTACAAATTTAACTCTTTTCTCTCTCACTTACTCCTTACACTGGAAACCTTGCTTGCAGCTCACTTTCGCAGACTAGAAGGCCAGACACTGACTGCCCAATGTCTCAGCAATGAACTGTTCAAAGAATGTCAAGGCAGTGCTGCTGCTACAACTTGCCAATAACCAGGGCCCGTGAGAGGGTAGGGCAGGTGAGCCGGGAATAATTCCTGGGACCCGGCACCAGACAGAGGCCCCGGCCACCAGGCATGCTACTGTACACAGCTTCATAGGGGCCCCAGAGTCTGAACTTTTTCCAGGGCCCAGAATTCCTCTCATGGAGTCTGCCAATAACACCAGTAACCTTTAGATCCAAACTACTACTTGATAACACCAACAAGGGACCAAGAATTCATAATGCCAATGCAGTAGGCTAAATGTCCCCCAACCCTCCCTTCACATCATACTGTAAAGAAATGACAAAAACGTATCCAGTAAAGTATATTCAATTCTATATCACAAATTAAAAGCCACATCTTTGCTGCTCGGCTACAGCAAGTAGCCAGGGGAGTATGTGGTGTGCACGGTTACATTCTTTTTATTTTTTGTTTATTTATTTAGTAACCAGGAAAGAGCACTGGACCAAGGGTCCTTTTTCAGGTTTGGCCTGGGCAGAGTCTGCATTAAACAAAAACATATAAATAACAATGTAAGCCCCCCATTCTGGGCTTACCTGACTTGTTCTCTGCTTCCACACAAATGTGCAAGCGGTGGTCTGTGCATGTGCTGTAGCGCATTTAGATTTTCTTACTGCCATGGCAGCCAAGTGAAAGCCCCTCTGGTGATCCCAGATCCCGGAATAGGTAAATTGGGGTCCAGAAATATGAAGGAGGCACAGGAGGAGCACTAAAAGAATTTATTTTAGGAGCGCCAGTGAGCACTGGGGGGAGCTCTTATAAATATTAATGAAGGCAACCCATGAGTATTAATAAGTCTGCCTGCTGTATTGGGAACAGATATTGGCAGCCAGCAGTGATGGGAGGGGAAGTGGTTTAAAATGTTAAACTCTGCAGCTGAATGAGAGGGCACAGGGGATATTGTGGGTCTGAGGGACTTTCAGTGGGCAAAAGTATTTGTGTTGGCTGCTCCAGAACTTTAAAAGTGGGACTTTGCTTGGGACTGCACTGAACTGTTTGTGTACAGTAGCCATATTCACCTCCTTTAACCCCTGCCACAGCCAGTCACAAGGCAGGGATTGTCAAACATACTTATGGGACTGCAACAAAGGTTTGTGAGAGTAATAGGCACCCAGACAAGGAACCAATAGGACGTCAAGTGGAGCTAATGACTATGAACTTGTTATGTGGGACAATTGCTGCAGCTAATGAGAAGGGTCTGCTGAAAAAGGGATTTAAGGGGCTAATTGCCCACCAAATGGGGAGTCTGGAGGATCAGCCAAGGAGTCCAGAGAGATCTGCCAGAGAGCGCAGAGGAGAGAGACTGCAGGGGGCTTGTTTGCCCAAAGGCCTTGTCTGGAACCAGTATTGGATCAGCTGCAGAATGCCTGGAGAAGTAGATAGCCCCCGAAAATCAAACTGAACTGTGTAAGAGGTTCCCAGGGTGAGATTTAAGCCTGCAGCTAAGTGAATTTGCTGCCGAGTTGGAAGTTGCAGCTGAGAATTTGAGAGCTGCTGCTAATATTTGAACCTGCAGCTATGAAAGAAAGACTCCGCAGCTAGAGTTGGGAGATGGTTGAGATCTGCTGCCAGAGATAGAAAGCCAACTGTCCTGCCATGCAGAGAGAGAGCAGCAGAGGTTACAGCTGGAAAGCAGAGACTACAAAGGGCACAGCCTAACCCACAGTGTCTGCAGTGAAAAGTAAAAGTTACCTGCAACCTGTGTCCTCCCCCCACCCTTGGTGGGGTAGGTGCATTAGAGACAGCTTCTGTTGCAATCAGGAGTAACTGTCCTTGCTGGGAATAGAGACTGAGTTAAATTTCCCTGCTCATGTCCTGCATCTGAAAGATGTGTGTGCCAGCCGTCAATCTGGGAAACCACCAGCCTGCTCCATACTCCAGACCAAAGAGGAGACCACCGGAGAGGAAGATGTCAAGAGGCCTGCCAGGTGAACACCACATACAAAGCCTGCAGGTGCGAAGACTGGAAAGGCCTGGCAGGTGAAGACCAGCATTCATCACTTCTTCATCTAACTGCTGCTGCGGTGCACCTACAACTCCTGTCACCAGCACGGTACCATAAGCCAAGTTTCTGCCCAACCCCCTGTGTATCTACAGAACTGTAAGTACCCTGGACTGCAGCTTTGGGGAAGTTTTATTTAGCCTGCTAGTCAGTATTAAGGGGGTGACGTCCTGGGCAGGATTGAGCCAAGATTAAAGCTGCACCCAGGCAGGAAAGTTGAGTTTTACATCTGTTGCTACTGCTTAAAGTATTTGGGCCCCAATGAAAGATCCCCAGCATCTTCTACATGGCAGTATGGTACCTACCTAAAGGACTGTATAGACTTTCTGGGCAGCAGCCAAGGGAAAGATGGGTGCACCCGCAGGTGGGAGGTGGGGATTGTTTTGGGCAGAAATGTTAGCTAGTTGTTGCTACTGTTGCTGTTTTATTCCCCCTTTTCCCCTTCCCTTACAATAAAACACTCTTGTTGTTCATGTTACTTGCTGCTATAGAGTGTTTCTGGAAAGGGGGATATTGTCAGAGTGTGTGGGAACTGTTTGGGGGGGCAGCTAGTATATTTTCCTGGGGTGGTAGCCTGGTATTTGCCTACAGGTATTCCCTACCACTTCCTCAGATGGAGGCACCATGCCACTCTACAACTCTGTATCCTAACCCAGGCCAGCTCCCTCGAAGGCGATAGATGTGAGGACCTTGAGGGCCCCAGAACAGCCAAAGGTGAGTCAAGGGGCCGTTACAACCAAAAACATTAAACAGGATTACAATTACATGAACATTGATTAAACAGATGCTGCACAAAATTCTTTTTAAAAACATAATGAAGAAGCAGATCGTTGTGAATCCAGTAGACCATTCCAAAAATGTGGAGCAGCGGCAGAAAAAGCACAGGTATCAACCTTTGATTTACATAACTTTTCAACCAAAACAGTCCTCTCCCTGATCTCAAGCTAAGTAGCATTGACCTTCTAGACACTAAGTCCTTAAAAGCCCCAGAAACAGAAGAAAATAGATTTTTAAAAACTAAACAACCAAAAAAATACTCGGTATGAAGGGAAAGAGAAAATCAGCCAAGCTGTGAATACAAAATGCAATGATCAGTATGCTGGAGGGCCAACAAAACAAAACGACAAATATTATAAACAAAAGAAAGGTTTTGACATTCTTTGACACACAGCCCCACCCCAAAAAAAAATAAATAGATTAGCCACATAATCAAAGTGCAGTAAAAGAAATCCAGCTGCAATAGCTTTTTGTGTATCCAGAGGAAAACAAATTCAGTTTGTATAATATTCCTATGTTCTGATTAATAGTCAGACAGACCATTTTACATGAACTGAGAAGGACAAAACTGAGTCCAACGACATCCATAAATACTTAAATTGGGACACCTGCTGAATTTGATTTCCAGAATTATCCTGTAAACATAAAGGTGAAGCACCACTAATTAATACGCATCCTCCAATAAACATACATTTTGTTTCCTTTAAGGATCAAAGAATTAGCCACAAACCAAGAACAAGCAGAAAGAAAATCAAGCTCTCGACATCTGCTGTAGTCACAGTAACCACATCCTTCCCAGTAAGTAAATAATATGATCTTTAGTTCTGGTGCGCCTCCTCAAGCAGACCATGACTAGTTTCAAATTAAAGATAGTTCTAGTGCACTTTGAGTCACAGCTTGCCTTGCCATGCAAAACTTTTTACAGATGAGAACTAGATTTCCGCTATCTCTCCTCACTCTGGGCATTACGCTACCAATCTTAGTTCGGGTCCTGGAACTGGACAGGCCTTTTTCTCCCTCAGGCCCTGTCTCTGTCCTAGTCCTGACAGAGGATGCCCCATATGTGGAGGGGCTGAGAGGTATGGACAGAGGAACTCCGAATGTGGGATGGGACATCCCTTCTAATAAGGGTAAGTAGAACAAGGGACTAAACATCCCCTGTAATGTGTGGCAGTTGACAGGTATGATGCTGGCCCCTGCAGCACCAAGTTGCAGTTACGAATACCATTTTTTACTATTTGGCTGAATACCGAATAGTTCAAAATGGTATTCACTGAATAATGAATATGAATACAAATAGTGAATGTAGCAACAATACATGTCCATACCTCTCAGCCCAACATTGGGGAGGGAAGAGTTATGACAGGAGACAGCAGCATGAGGCGGTGGAGGAGACGTGCTTTCCCAGGTTGTGCTTTAAGAATGAGGCAGAGGGACAAAGGAGGGTATCAAGGGGGAGAGAGCTGTAGAGTTTTGGGCCTTTAAGGAGAGGGTGTTTTGGCCGTGGATAGTGCAGCAGAAAGGGACTGAAATGAGAAGAAATAGGACCTTCTTGTGGTCCTGGGGCGGGTTGTCTAAGGGTAAGGAGATATGATGCTATTGGGAAGGAGCCCAAGGAAGAGTTTATGAAAGAAAGCAACAATTTTGCTGTTAAGAAGGTTCTCAAGGGAGGACCAGGGCTAGATTAAGGCATGGGCAACATAGGCACTAGCCTAGGGCCCCCACCTGCCTGAGGGCCCCCAACAATCCCCCAAATATATTTTCTAAATACATGTTTCTTCCTGCCCGAGCTGTATTTTTTTGTAATGGACTTGGTTGCTAAATAACCTGAGTAGGGAAGGAGGTGAACTGAGATGTGAATCTCACCTCCCTGATTAGGTGCTAAGTACAGCTGATAGCTTCAGGGGCTGCAGCCAGACTGACCTTTAAGATAAAAACATGCCCTTTTCCTTTGCTTTGTCTCCCCCTTCCCCTCCCTCCCTCCAGTATTCCAAGTGGGGAGAAGTGGCTAGAAAGATCCCTACCCCCCAGATGATCCTCCTGATAGGGAGAGTGACTTGGTGGGAATCTTAAATGGGGCCCCCTGCAGTCAGTTGTCCACTATCTACCTCATCTTGTGCATTTGAGGGAGCCCTCTCATTCATACTGAAGGGATCGAAGAGCCAGCAGAGCCTGCTTATTGGAGAGCCTGTTCCAAGTTCCAGATGCTTCTCATTAGCACGTAAATGTTCTGTGGCATGCCTGGCCCTTGGTCACACAGTATGCAGACAGTTTGTGGTTCCCACATCCAAGTTTTCTGAGTCTACATGTTTTCCAGATTCTTGGCTTGGGGCTGTAGCCACTAGGTTATATGTATTAATTTTTACAGTCCTTGACTGGAAGTGGATTATCATAGTAGATAAATGCAATTCTCCTCTTAGGGACCATTATAGGTGGGTTCATGGTTGAGTTTAGGTTGGGGCAATGAGAGTCATAAAAATGATCAGCAAATTTATGAAAAAAAGAAAAAAATGGGGCTGAATTTTCTAAGTCCTTTAACAATACTATAGTATATTGCAATTCGCAAAGAGTGTGGCTAAGCCTGATCTTTAACACCACCTACAAAACCACATTTTAATGACACGAAGTAGTGAAGAGGCTGCAGTGCCATGGACAGGCTTACAATGACATCGGGAGCAGCAGTGGTCATTAAATCATATTTGTTTATTTGCAAAAGGACACATTGCTGTCTGAAATATGTCAGATATTGTCCTGGCTGCTAGGCTTGTGGCATGGAAATACCACTGTCTTTTTAGCCTCAGTGGCTTATTGTTGCTTTTACTTTTGACTGAGGTAGAGAGTGCCAGATTTCTATGGTCTATACCTCATGATCTTATCCTGAACACCCCAGCCTTGTGTGGATATTTTAAAGGTTGGTTTGAAATCAAATGGTATGTAACACTTGAGGAAAAGGAAGAGGACACATAGAAGAAACATAGAACGTT
Source organism: Neoceratodus forsteri (assembly GCA_016271365.2). Lineage (NCBI taxonomy): Eukaryota > Metazoa > Chordata > Ceratodontiformes > Ceratodontidae > Neoceratodus > Neoceratodus forsteri. The sequence goes on from CM057453.1 coordinate 1,275,467,845, forward strand.
TTGACAGAAGGGGACCTTCCGGTCCATCTAGTCTGCCCTTTGTTTGCTAACCCCTCCCCCCCCGATTTATTTTATACTACCATGTACAAGGATTCCTGTGTGTCTGTCCCAAGCTCTCTTGAACTTATTTATAGTTTTAGACTACCACCTCTTTTGGGAGCTGGTTCCATGCATCCACAACTCTCTCAGTGAAGAAAAACTTCCTCGAGTTTCCTCTGAGTTTGCCACCCTCAGTCTTATTTCATGGCCCCAGTGTTCTAGTTTGACTGAAAGAGGTCAGTCATTTCCACCCTTTTCATGCCTTTGAGATATTTGAAGGTCTCGATCATGTCCCCCCTGTCCCTTCTCTGCTCCAGCGTGTTCATGTTCAGCCTTATCAGGCTCTCCTCATAAGGCTTCAGGTGCATTCTGCACACCTACTGGACAGAATGGAGTGCACTGTCACTAATATAAGTTTGAGAGAGGGGAACAGAAAGGTAGGATTTTGTATTTGTATTCTGTTGCCCATATCTCTTTACATACAACGTGTATTCTAACATGGGATACAGTTTGTATTTAAATATATTTCCAAAGTGTCTTACAGTCTGTGATAGGGTCCCGCATTGCGGCAAAGGGGCACTGTCATGGCAAAAAGGGGCCCCAGATTTCTCTTGTGCCTTGGGCCCCAGGTTACCTTAGTCTGGCCCTGGGGAGGACCAGCTAGATAGTTTGTACAGATCACAGTGGTGAGTAAGTCTGGGGAGACCAGAAACAAAACTAATTATGTTATGGTAGGTGCTACGAAGCTTGCTGAGATTTGTCTGAGACAGAGGGTGGTAATAGAGTAAGGCTCCATAGTCAAAAAGCAGGAGATGGAAACTACAGGCAAGGAGTGACTTGGAGTCCTTGTTTAGGTACGGTTTAACCCTGTAGAGCATGCCTAGTCTCTGGTGGGCTTTCTTGATAGTAAGATTGATGTGTGCTTCAAAACTGAGGTGGCAGTCTAGGAGTGGTCCTAGGTATTTAAATTCCTGAACCTTCTCAATTAAGTTACCGTCATTGTCATGAAGGGGAACATTGAAGGCTAGTGATCTTCTGGGGCTGGCGAAAACCATGACCTTTGTTTTTTTCAAATTGAGTACCAGGCCTTTAGACGAGAACCATGTGTGAAGTCTCTTGAAGTCATGCTAGAGTTTGTTAGCAAGGGAGGAGGAGTCTTTATCCTTGCAATAGAGGACAGCATCATCTGCGTAGAGAATTCTCTATTATTTTCTCTTTGTGTATTATTTTCCAGTGTTAGCTATACCTGTTATTATGCAATGTTTTGCACGGATGTAATGTATTTGTCTAACTATCTGTTGTACTCTCCCGGGTCATGCCTGAAAATAGTCATTCTATGGCTAGTGCACTTACCCGGTTAACAAAAACTAAATAAAATAATTAAACATTTCAGGGAGTTTACAAGGGAGAAGAGAAGGGGACCAAGGATGGACCCCAGGGTACGCCATATTTGATGGGGGTGGGAATCAAAGAGAATGCCATCTACAGTATAATGGTTTGATAGGACCTAGTGGAGAAATAGTTCCAAAAACAGTTTACAACGTTCATGGGAAGTGAAGATGGGACAGGGTGAGGAGTAGAACATCATGATCGTTTAGATCGAAGGCTTTTGTTAGATCAACAACAACTGAACCGGTATATAGGCCTTCATCGTTGCCTGTATCAATGAAATTAGTGAATTTTATGAGGACAGTCTCAGTGTTATGGCCAGCCCTAAAACCATGTTGGGCATTGGTCTGAAGGTTATATTTTAACAGAAAGTCAGTGGTTTGTTTGTGAACAATTTTTTCCAGAATCTTGGAGAGAGGAGCCAGGAGGGAGATAGGTCTATAATTGGAAATTTTGTCCTTAGGAACGGATTTGTTCAGAAGTTTGATGATCGTGCATTTCCATTTAATAAAGATGGAACCGGCGCAGAGAGAGTGGTTAAAAATATTGGTAAGAAGGATATCCAGAAATTCACATACTAGCTTAAGTACCCTGTAGTCAATGTCGTTAGGACCAACAGAAGGCCTGGGATCATTAGTTTTTATTAGCTTCACCATCTTAGAGGAGGACAGACATAAAAAAAAGAAAAAAGTGGGATGAGGGTTGAAGGGGGAGGGTGAGGACCAGGGGCAGGTGGGGAAGTTAGGTTTCTATTTATCTAGATCTGTGAAATAGCGATTGAAGAGCGAGACTACCTGGAGGGGATCGATGACAGCAGCTCTGTCCACGGACAGGCAGATATGGTCATTGTTTTGGCCCCTTCCAATGAGGTTATTGAGAATGTTCCAGGTACGTCTGGGGTTGCAAGCAGCAATGCACTGTTTTTCCAAGAGAAAGGAAGTTTTGCAGACCTGACAGCAACTTTGCATTTGTTTGAGGGTTTTGTATTGTTGGAGGAGTTGAGGAAGTTTAAGTTGTCTATAATTGGACCATGCTCTGTCTCTGTCTCATCAACTTAAGGAGATCAGGGAACACCCATTCTTGGCTGTTTCCTTTGACCTTAGTTTTTTTAGTGGGGATGAGTGAGTTCCAAAGGGTAAGGAATTTTTTGCAGAACAAATTGAGGGCTAGGTCAGTGTCATTTATGGATTCAGTGAAGGTCCAGTCAACAGCGAGGGCTGCGTTAGAAAAATCGTCAAGGTTTAGTTTATTAAGTTGTCTGGATTGGATGAATTTGTGAGCTTGATGGGGAGTTTTGGCAGACCAGAACAGTGAACAGCACAATGGTCACTAATCAAGTCTGGGAGGATTCCTGAGGAGGAGATGTGTGCCAGGTTGGTGACAAGAATCCAGTTTAGTAGGAATTCATACCCTGTTCTATAGTTGGTCCTGGTGGAGGCAGAGATGAACAGGCCATGGCTGATGATTGATTCCTTTGCCACGACAGTATGGGATGACAGCCAATTAATGTTGACGTCTCCAAGGATTATCCATTCCCTTCCCTGAGGGAAGGAATCCTTGAGGGAGAGAAAGCCATCCAATTCATGAGTGGAAGTGCTAGGGGGAAGATAGGTGGTGTTGATGGTAATTGCCTTGTTGTTTCCTAGAATGAGATTAATTGAAAGGGATTCGAGGTTAGGGTTTTCTAGGGGAGGATCAAATAAAGTGGCTAAGAGGTGGCTTGCTATCCAAAAAAGGCAGCCCCACTTCTTTTACCAAGAGTGTCATTCCTGAATAAGATGAACCCTTCGAGACTAATTTTGTTGAATGGTATATTATCGGTGAGCCATGTTTCAGTCAGGGCAATGATGTCAAAGGTATCCGCAGATAGCCAGGATTCTAGCATAGACTTTTTTTGCCAGAAGACTTTGAACATTGAGGTGCACAATTTTGAACTGTTTGGAGAATCGGGGGGTTATTTTCAGCTGTGAAAGGCAGTCTAGTGTTTGGGTGGATGGAGCCAGAGATGAGTAGGAGAAGAAGGAGAAACCTCCTGTGCCTACTGGAGGCAAAATTGGCTATCTTATGGGAACTGAGCCTAGATGAATGTTGTGTGATGCATAGCTGCTTGCTGTACCGGGGGGGGGGGATTCCTGAAAGAGGCAGAGTTGATAACGTTGGTTTTCAGGAGGGTGGGAGGGGTAGTTTGTTCCTTCAGGAAGAGTGATGTAATGGGGAGGGGAGCAAACAGGAGCAGAGGTTGAATGAAAAGGGTGTGCAAGTAGTGCTAGGGAGCAGAGAGGCGGGGTAAAGAAGAATGCGACCAAGTGCTGAGGGTGATATTGGGCTGATGCAAAGCCACTGTGGGGGAAAGGAGTGTCCATGGTTATTCACAGTGAGTCTAGAGGTAGGGAGTAGGCACCAAAAGACGACTAACAGTAACGTCAGTTTGACGTGATTCATGGTGAGTGGAGAGGGAGATTCGAGGTGAAGGTGGTAAGGGAATGTGGGAAGGTCAGACACAGGGCATTGACAGAGCAAGTTTGAATGCATGGTTGAGGGAGCAAGGAAGGGGCAGGGAGAAAGGGTAGCGGGAAGGTGGGTGAGGGTATAGGGTAAAAGGGCAGAGGAAAGGTGGTTAAAAATGGGCGGGGACGTGGAGCTTAAAGGCGTGGAGGAGAAAGGGTGTCTTTAAGAGGTTATTGGTTTGTAGGCGGGAGCGTGCCTTTAAGAGTGGAGGGCAGTCTGTATAGCAGCCAATTGGAGAGAGTAGGGAGGGGAGGGTGGGACCGACTGGCAGAAAATGTATTTAAAGAGTGTCAGGTGGGGGAGGGAGGACGGGAGAAAAATTTGAAAATAATGAGCCAGAAGCTCGGCAAAAAGCAGAGAGCTAGGGTCCGAGTGGTGGCTTGGAGAGATAGCCTATGGTGTGAGTAACCTGATATTTGGCTGCCTCGAGAAATATTGGTTTTGCAGATGAGACCCAGCTTTTGCAGTGTTGTCTTCACTGACAATAAAAAATTCCCCAAACTAGGCTTCTCTTCTTCTCACTCATTTTCTTGTATCTGGGGCTCAGAGTTCAGAACGCCACACGACAAGTTACTGGACACCATACTGTGAGACACCACAGCACAGCCTTCTATGGGGCAGACAGACCAATCCATGTTCACGCTGACACGCAAGACACAGTTTGCGGTTTTTAAAGTTACAACAAAAACAGCAGCACAAACACAGTTTGGTATTTGTATTTAAAAAAAAGATACTATTCGACAGAATACAAATACAACGGGGGGGGATCACTATTTATATACAAAGCAAATATGAATAAAACAATTAATTCCATCGCTACTTTAAAATCACAGTTTCAGCTCATGGGGTCACAGTAATTCAGAAGGCAACAAGGTCAAGCTGTATCCTGTTCATTTATGAGCGTTTCTCAGCCGTAGCAACATGGCACCAATATTCAGTTCATCTAAGTTAACTGCTCCCCCCGCCCCATTTAGAACCCAGTCACATTACTTTGTTGTTGTCAAACACAAAAGCATCCAAAACAAGCAGGTGGCTACCGAAATGGCTCGGACTGCAGCCAAAAGCAATTTTCCAAACAGTATTTTCTCACCAAGCTTAGCTCTGTAGTCTCCACTTCAAAACATAGACATGTAGTTGTGCAAAAGGATAATGTTTATCATCAAAATAATAAAACCAGCAGCAAGATATTGGACGCACCCTCCCAAGCACAGCCAAATGTTTTCACCCGGCTCTTGGGCTCCCTGTCTGGCCCCTTTGACTTTGTCCACCCTCAGATTTGCAAGTGCTTTCCTGACCCTCTCCTCAGAAAAGGCACTGGTGTCCACTTCCCTCCCCCCTAATCTCTTGGTGATTATTTGTGGTCCTTCCTCTTCCCCCTTAACTGTGCATACTGAGCAGAAATATTTAAGATATTTGCCTTTTCTTGGTCCTCATCAGTACAGCCCCTTGCCTCCTTTATTAACTATGTAATCCTCCCTTGGTCCTCCTTTTCTTGCTGGAATACCTGAAAAATGTCTTGTCCCCCTTTGATGCTGTCTGGGCTATTTTTCCCTCAGCTTGCGCTTTTGTGCTCTTTACTGCCTTGCCTGCCTCCCGACATTTCCCCAGATATAATTCTCTGTCCTCCGCTCTCTGAGTCTCCTTTTACCTTCTGAATGCCCTCTGTTTTTTGCCCTTACCTTTTCTGCCACTTCCTTTGAGAACCATAATGGTCTCCACCTCCTTCTGCTTGTTCTTATTTGCCTGATGTACAAGTTTGTTGCCTTTACTGTGCTCTCCTTTATTCTAGCCCATTTTCCCTCCACCCCTCCCTCAACATCTCCCCAGCCAGGTCTCCTTGGATGCACTCCCCCATCTTTCTAAAGTCAGTCCTTCTGAAACCAGGACCATCACCCCTGTGCATCTGGATTCCGCTGTAGTTCTTGTAGTAAACCATACTACGCGATGGTCACTGGTCCCCAGATGACTCCGCCCTCTGACAGCTGCCACACTGTTCCCATTCGTAAATACCAGGTCAAGTATTGCCCCACCCTGAGTGGGTTTTCTGACCAGCTACCTGAGAAATGCCCCCTGCAAGGAGAACAAGATGTCTCTGCTCCTAGCTAATGTTGCAGCAGGTAGGTTCCATTCTACATCTGGCAAATTAAAGTCCCCCACCAGCACCACCTCCCCCTTCTTAGCCATTTTGCCTAGGTCTTCCAACATCTCTTTGTCTATGTCGTCTCCCTGTGTTGGAGGCCTGTATACCACTCCCATGCAAATGATGGCTCTGTTTCCAGACTCAAGGTTCACCCACAACACCTCGACCCCCTGTCCTCCCAGTACCTTCGTGTATTTAATGTTTTCCTTAACATAAAGCCCCACTCCCCCACCTTTCCTTCCTACCCTGTCCCTTCTAAACATTGTGTAGCTGGGTATGACAGTGTCCCAGTCATGGTTGTTTGTGCACCGTGTTTCAGTGATGGCCACAGTATCCAGACCTGCTTCAGCCATGGTGGCCTCCACGTCTGGCATCTTTTTTTCCCAGACTTCTAGTATTGGCACATGTGGCTGTTAGTCCTACTCTTGTCCCTTCTCATGTTGTATAGTCATCCCCCTTCTCCTTTGCATAATGCCTGCTTCTCTTCACCCTTCCTCCCATGCTGATCCCTTGCACCCTTGGCTGTCTCATTTCGACTAGAAATTCTCCACTTTCCATCACAGCTTGGGGGGGCAGTTTCTGCCACCCCCTCTGCCTTCCGCCACCCCCTTGGCTAGTTTAAATGCCTGTTGAAGTAACACTTAAACCATCTATGGAGGACTGCCACCCCCTTCCTGGATGGATGCAGGCCACACACACCCCCGGTACTGATCCCTCCATGTGGAACTCCAGTCCCCAGTGTAGCCATACCCCTTCTCTTTGCATCATTCCATCAACCATGAGTTGAAGGCCTTAGTGCAGAGCCCCCTCTCCTCTCCCCTACTGTAGGCAGGCAGCACTTCCTTAAAAGCTACAGTGCATGCTACCTGCCTAAGACCCATACCCAGCTCCTTAAACTGCTCCCTAATCTGGGCTGGAATTTGGGGTCCATTTCAGCTTTCAACGGGGGTGGAGCAACAACTGGTCAGGGGGCTGTGGGGGTGGAGCCAGGGGCTGAAAAACAAACAAACAAAAACAAAAAAAAACAATGGCCTGCGATGTGGGGGTTGGGGTGACTGCCCTTCCCCCACCCCACCCCAAATGGTACCCCTGGCTGGAAAACCAAGATACTTCAATTACTGCTTGTCATACTCAAATGGTTTCTGTGTTGCTCACTGCACACATACTGAACAATCTGAAAAACGAGTGCAGCTGTACCAGTAATCTCACCGAACCCTATAACATGAGAGGGGAGATTCTGTTGGTGAACTGCAGGGAAAAGAAAAAGTTCTTCTATTAGGGCACTTTTGTCCATGAGCCGATGCACCTCTGCCTCCTCCCAGTCTTGCCCATCTGTGAATAATATTTATGCAGTTATTGGTTTCAAACCCAGGTCTGCTGGTTCTCCAGGTTTGTTGCTTTCACCAAAGTATGAGCAAAACAAGGCTGTCCCACTGTTAGGTGCGCATAATGATACAAGCCACTAGCAATAACAAGAACTCCGGCACCGCCCACCAGTCTTCAAGATTAAGGCACTACTCAGGACAAATGAAAATGCACATGTGAGTTTCAATGCATAATGAAAAGCCAGGTGAAGTATCTAGAGTGTCAGCCTCTCATGGAGTCACCAGCTGGAACACAGCACCCCCCCCCCCCATGTTCCAGCTGGCATTTCCACAGGGGGATAACACTCTAGGCACTTATACTAGTGTAACCCCCCTGCAAATGGGGGTTCCCAAAAGACTTCCAGGAGCTTGCTTGAATGCTCCAAGCCTGAATGGTGTTTGGCATTTAAGCCATTTATCAGTGAGTGTTTTTAGAGCCTCTGGTACTGTCTCTTTAAGAGCTGTCTGCTTGCAGACATAATTAGTTTGTATGGGGGGACTGTGTGCTTCTCTGAGTACCACTCGAGCTGCTGCCAATTCACTTAATTTTTGCAGTCACTAGGAGTGCAAAGGGAACCTATCTGAAAGATGTAACTGTTTGCCAGAAATTATTTAGAGTAATAATGAAATTACAGTTTGTCTAACCTGCTTTCTTTGCAGTCAGAACTGTGTCTGCTAGTTCCCCATTCTAGTTTTGAACTGCTGAACTGGACCAATCAGTGTGGGGTAAGCTAGCTCTAAATGATGCCTTGGACGAATCAGAACTTGGACTCATAATCTGAGCCAGCCACAAGAGGATTGTATGGGCAGTGACTCTGGGAGATGTAGTTTAGACTTCAGTGCCTTTTTGGACCAACAGCAGCAGTCTATTGTGGGACAGCCAATCCAGTCAAGAACTGGGAGGAACTCAAAGGAAGTGCCCGGTTTAAATCAGTTGGAGTTCAGTTGAGCTTTGGCAGTGAAGAAGGAAGGAGCCCTGTGCTTTTCAGTGTGCAGTTTTAGTCAAAAAGCTGTGTAAGGCCCAGAGTTCCGGTCTGCAGCTTGTGTAACAGCTTGTTAGGACTGAATCGTCCTGTGAAAAGAATCAAAGGATCTCTGAAGAGTAGAAACCAGGCTCACCCTGTAGAAGACTGGAAGAATTGCTGAAAATTGCACTCGGTCTGTCAGGAACTGAATCTGCTGTGTGTTCTCCGGGTATTGTGCAGTAATTGCGATCGGGATACAGATGCAGCCTGCCTGGTATAGTACTTTCTTTTATATGGATGTGTGAAGAGGTTTGTGTACCTCAAGTGAGCCCTGCTGACATTGAAGGACCCTATCTTATTTGGAGGTCGTGAGTACTAATTCAGGGTTGCTCCTGTTGAATTGCCACATTAAATCCAAATGGAATTACTGTACTGCTGACTGTTTAATTCTCCTTTTCTCTGTGTGAAAGGGCCCCTACCAGCTGCCACGGTTTGGACTAGCCACTAGGGCTTGGGTACCCAGGGACAGTAACTGATAGGGATAGGCCTGTGCACAGAGCCATAGGTAGATTATTAGAGTGATAAGCTAATTAACCTGATTTCCCCCTGTCCTTGTTATATCCCCCTAAATAAATCAGAGCTGCTTGTTTCAGCAAAGTTATACTGCCTGAGGTATTTGTCTATGTTAAAGTGCACTGTACTGTGATTGTTGCACTGTATCTCATTTCACAGGAGGTCCCAGTGCCGGAACCAGACCTGGGGGTAAGTGTATACCGTGAAGGTAATTCTGATATATTGTGTGGGCCACTAGTGGGAAGAAAGGGGGTTGCAGTGTCCCAGAGGGCTGTGACCAAGTTAGTTTAACTATTGCAAACCCTGACCTCTGGGTGGAGGCACCCGCCATTGGATCCAGGCCCCTCAACCTGTTAGTGGCAAATCAGGCAGGGTAGTAGCCCTGGGATGGCGCCATCTAGGGGTTACATCTTGGAGGCTCACCGCTGGATTGTGTGTCCTCTGGTGGCCATATTCTACGAACCACTGTTAAGAAAATGGGTACCCGACAGAAGTGGCTGTGCACGGCTGGTGGAGTGGTGTACTGGGAGGAGATCGACCCCAAAATGCTATGCTTATCCTGGACATCCTCTGGGTATCAATACGGACACTGTGCAGGAGTACTTTCCAAGGTGGAAGGTTTACAAAACCCTGTGGTGGTGGGTCGCATGCTAATCTGCTCACCCACACTTTCCTGGCCTAGTAGAGTTTAAGGATCCCATAGATAGCTCCAAAGTGCCACAGACCATTACCCCCAGAGGAGCCCTCACTGCTTGGAGTGATAACTAAGGACAGTAAAGACCGGGGAATCAGCCCCACCACTATCTGAAACTTTTGAGGAGATTTGCTGAATGGTTGCTGGGAGAGGGAAAACTGTGGAGGACTTGAAGAAACTATTCTTGCCACCTGGGGGTGTTCCTCCCCAACACCCTCTCCTGCTCCAGTGCCCGTAATGGTGGCTGAACCAATGCAGACTCCTATTTCTGCACCTGCCATTAGTCACGACTCTTACAGGTTGAGGATCTTCTCTGGCACCCTCCCACCCCAAGGGGAGGATGACTGGGAGACCTGGATAGAACTATGTTGCCCCCAGTGCTAGAATGGCAATGCTGGAAGGTGAAAAGCGAAAGAGGGTTAGTGAGAGCCTCCGAGGTCCTGCCCTGGCTACCATCCGTGCTAAACAGGCCCAGTAACCCTGAAGCGACTGCACAGGCCTATCTTGAGCCTTGGAGAATGTGTATGGAGCCCAGATTCTGATGAGGACCTATGGTGGAGAGTAAGAGATGCACAACAGTACCAAGGGAGTTGTTGTCTGTGTATGTATCTCGGCTGGAAAATTGTTGCAAGAATGCCTCAGAAAAGGTAGTTTGCCAGCGATTGAACTGGACCGAACCAGGCTGGACAGGATCCTAAGTCTGCCCCTTCTCAGAACTGCTGTTGCTTCCAGTTACACTGGCAGATCGACTGGAATCCCCACCCTCCTATGATGAGTTAATGAGAGAAATTCGAGGAGTTGAGAAAAGACGACCGGGAGGGACCTGCACCAATAGCTGCGGCTACGACCCGAGTGACTGAGGTGACCCATCAAGTGAAGTTCAGGGGCAGAGGTTGGCAGTCAATGAGTGCTCTGACAAGAAAAAGATATGTCACAATGAAGCGAACTGTTGAGAGAGATCAGAATTCAAACAGTCCCTTATGAAGGCCACGCCTGCAAGTACGGGCCCTGACCTATATCCGACTGCATCTGCTATGGGGTGGGGGTACCCACCCATGTATCTCCTGCTGATAATAGCTCCAACTCCGATTCCTTGACCATGGAAGTGGAGAAACTGACGAGATGTCTCCAAATGCTTATCACGCAGACAGAGATGGCACCAAGGTTTCCAGTTAGTAATACCCCGCCCTGGCTCCCAGTGTGGCGTCCGACCAGCTCAAACTCCAGAAAGTATGTTTTGCTATAATTGTGGGAAAGATGGGCACATGAAAAGGAATGCCAGTCCCAAAAGACACTGGACAAAGTTGCATATAGGCTACAAGAAGCTTGGAGAAGAAATCAGTGGTTAAGAGGTGCCACGACATGATCCCAGTGAGGGCACCAAAAATGCTAATTCACGCCCTTTTGTGGCAAGGTCAGTTGCCCAGGCCCCCACTACCGCCTCTCAGACTGGTCCAGAATAGTGGGGTCCCTCCATGGAGACCACTGTAAAGGTGAGCAGGAGTGTCTACAAGAGCTATCATATTAGACAGTGGCTCCTAAGTGACAATTATGTTCCAAGATTGGTATCAGAAGCATTTGTCAGACGTACCCTTACAACCATTAGAAGGACTGTATGTATGGGGTTAAGTGAGAAGGCCTACCCTATTCGGGTATATCCGAATTTGGCTGTCTTTCCCCACCCCTGGCTGGAGTGGCCGAACAAGTAGAGACCCTAGCCTTAGTGTGTCCCCCACTGGACTGTATGATGGTGTCCCTTTGTTGATTGGAACAAATGCTCATATGTTCGAAGCTGGCACAGTTGTGTTATGAAAAACAGGGTCAAAGACTAGTAGAGCTTTAAGAGTTCCGGCTTTAATTAAGAAGGCCTATGAGGCACAGAGAGATGCTGAAAAACAGAACCAGAGGAACGGCTCCGAATTGTATGGAAGAAGGATCCTGAGTCTCTGATCCTGGCGCAAATGCCCAGTGTACCTTAGGGAGAGGTCCATATCAGAAAGGATGTTAAGAATAAAATATTAATGTTGGATGCACCAGGCGATGGAAAATTGCCAGAGGGACTGCTGGTCAAGCTTAGTATTTTGCCCGCTAGAGCCCATGCTTATGCCAGAAGGGTAATGGTCCAAGTTCATAATGTGTCTGAAAGAGACATTCGAGTAAACAGAGGTTGCATCCTGGCTAATGTGCATTAGTGCAGACACTGCAGTGCTACCCAGCAGCAAGAGTTCAAGGAAGAATGACAGAGTAACGCCTGACTCTGTTTGATTTCGCCACTCCCGCTGCCAGCTGAATGGAAAGTGAAGATCAGTGAGAAGCTTGCCCAGAGAGACCAGGTGTTTTCTTTAAAGGAATGGGATGTAGGATGCGTGCAAGGGCTGAGCACAATATCCGCTGCATGAAAGACCATTTCGTGAGAGGTCTCGACGCCTGGCACCTGCTGACATAGATGATGTGAGGCGCATCTGCAAGAGATGTTAGCTGCTGGTGTAATACAAGAATCCAGAAGCCCTTATGCTTCCCCCATTGTGGTAGTGAGAAAAGAATGGAACAGTAAGGATGTGTGTGGATTATAGCACCTTAAACCGGCGGACTATCCTGATCAGTACACAATGCCCCGCATTCAGGATGCTTTGGACTGCCCTAAGCGGGAGCAAGTGGTTCTCTGTGCTGGATCTCACGAGTGGGTACTATCAGATCCCGATGGCCCCAGAGGACCCGTGAAAAGACAGCCTTTATCTGTCAGCTTGGCTCCTATGAATTCATGAGGATGCCTCATAAGGTTTCAGTGCCCCAGCCACTTTTCAACGATTGATGGAGCGTGCAGTGGGGACATGAACTTACTAGAGTGCCTGGTATACCTAGATGATGTTATTGTGTTTGGCAGCTCACTGGAGGAACATGAGAGCAGATTATTTAAGGTATTGGACCGACTGGAGGACTTTGGTTAAACTGTCCATTGATAAGTGCCAATTTTTTCAAACATCAGTAAAGTATGTGGGACACATAGTATCCACCGAGGGAATAGAGACCCACCAAGTAAAGTTGAGGCCTTGACCACCCTGGCCACAGCCAAAAATCTAAAGAACTGCAAAGATTCCTGGGATTCTGTGGTTATTATGGTCATCAGGACTATTCAAGAGTGATCCGCCCTTTACTTAACCTTTACTCAAGGGTATCCCCAACCCACAAAAATACCAAAAGTCAGCATCCTCAAGACTGAAAGAGTGTATTTTCATCCGAGTGAAGTATTTGGGGCCCGCTGGACTCCTGATTGTGAACTGCTTTTCATGAGATCATATATCAACTTTCCCATGCTCCAGTGCTGGCTATGCGATCCAAGAAAACGCCGTCCTGCTAATTGATGCTAGCTTGCAAGGGTTGGGGCTGTGTTGTACCAAGAGCACGAGAATGGCCTGAGACCAGTGGCCTTTGCCAGTAGAAGCCTGACCCCATCCGAAAAGAACTATCCTGTACATAAGTTAGAGTTCCTAGCTTTGAAGTGGGCTATTGTTGACCAATTCCATGAGTACTTGTATGGGGCTAAATACTAGTAAAACTGACAATAATCCTTTGACCTATGTGCAGACCTCAGCTAGTTGGATGCCACTGGCCATAGGTGGCTTTCTGCATTATCTACATATGACTATGCTCTCGAATACCGGCAGGTCTGAACCACATAGATGCTGATGCTCTCTCCCGGAGGCCTGTTCCCCAGAATGATTGGGTCCGACTGGCAGAACCTGACATTCGGCACTCTGCCGGAAGTCTGACAGGGAGGAACAAATGTCCACGGACGTAGTGGACTGCATGGTGGATTGTTGGGAGCCTCTTGAGAATTGCATACCTGCTGCTTATTGCCACTTTTCTGCAATAGACATTGGTGCACTGCCTCAGCTGGACAATGACAGTATTCGCGGGCCTCAATCTCGATCCCATGATCAAAGCAGCTTTAGAAGCCCTCTATGCAGGAAAAGATGTGTCCAAATTACGCCCACTGATTTGAGAACTGCACTGTTATACAAAGAAGGTCCTAAGTTGAAACTGATCAATAAACTGTTATACAGAGAAACAGTAGACAGAGGGGACAAGTAGACAAACAACAACTAGTGCTGCCCACTGCCTTCGAGACTCAGTATTGAGGTCCTGCACAACCACATGGGGCACCTTGGTATAGACAGAACACTTGACTTGGTGGAGATCCAGATTCTATTGGCCTAAGATGGGGCTGATGTGGAGCAAACATTCGAACTTGTAGTCGCTGCTTACAGAGGAAAGCTTTGCCCCAGAGGGCTGCCCCTTGTTAACATAACCACCAGTGCACCCATGGAGCTGGTCTGTATTGATTTTCTAAGTTTGGAGTCAGATCAAAGAAATATCAGTAATGTGCTGGTGGTCACTGACCATTTCACGAGATATGCCAAGCTTCCCCACCAAAGACCAGAAAGCATCCACTGTAGCCAAAGTACTTGTAGAAAAACTTTTGTTCACTAGGGGCCCCACACAAAGAATCCATTCTGATCAAGGGAGAGACTTGAGAGTCGTCTGATCAAAGAGATGCTTTCCTGTGGGGAGCAAAGTCCAGAACCACTCCTTACCACCCCCAGGGGACCCACAGCCTGAACGCTTTCAACCAGACTTTGCTAGATATGCTAGGCACCCTGCACCCAAAGGACAAGCCTAGATGGAGCCAACAAATTAGCACCCTGGTACATGCTTATAACTGCACCAAAAGTGATGCCACTGGATTCTCCCCTACCGCCTGATGTTTGGAAGAAAGCTCGACTACCAGTAGATGTGTGTTTTGGGGTCTCTCCTGATGGGGTTCAAGCTGACAACTATTTCAGTATGTGCAAAAGTTAAAGGCCCAGCTAACTCATGCGTGATTAACTGGCTCAAACCATGGCTGCCAAGAAATCTGGCCAACAAAGAAAGGTATGATAAAAAAGGTGAAAGCACAGGAACTCCAGGAGGGAGATCGGGTATTGCTAAGAAATCTGGGACTGCATGGCAAGCACAAGATTGCTGACAGATGGCACCATCTCCCTCACATTGTAGTGGCAAACTAGATGATCTGCCAGTGTACAAAGTAAGGCCTGAGAATAATTCAAAAGATGTAAAAACAATGCATAGAAATCATTTACTGCCCATTGGACAAATCTTAATTGGAGTCTGAGCCCTAGAAGATGCCCCTCTGGACCAGTGACTAGAGCTGCTGCTAAGAAAAGATCAAGAAAGTCTGCACCTACAGAAGCAAAGTTAAAGTGTTCCTCCACAAGTCCCAGTTGAGCATGACTGTCAGTCCATATCGGAGAAAGTGAGAGTGACTTTGAATACTATCCTTCTTACGTAACTGAGTCAATTGTTTCGGGCAATCCCCTAGTCAATACTGGAGACAAAGCTGGGCCTTCTGGACTGTCTAAGCCCCAGCTTCATCCCTGGAGCCAATGCTCCCAGAAAGTGAAGTGCAAAGCATCAGATCAGATGAAATGGAATCATTGTGCATGGTTGAACTTGTTTGAGCTTTAGGGAGGAAAATGATAGATTGGGGCAGACTGGTGATACACCGAACAAGAAGAGTATTTTGAGTGCCCTGACAGTCCACTGCCAGTGTCCAAGCTCTCCATGCGAGCCAAATGTTGTGGACTCAGAAACTGTAACTCCTGGAGCTGAAAGTGCCCCAAGTTCTAGCCTCTCTACCCCCATGGAGACTCTCTGACAAGTGAGGACAATGCTGAAAATGAGGCTCAGAGTGCAGAGACTATAACAGTTCCCCTAGAAAGACTGGTCGAGCTGTAAAGCCTGTTGCACCTCAGTTATGATTCACTTGGAGGCCTGTGGACTTGCCTCTCAATGTTGTCCATAAAGGAGTGTATGTGTCCCGAGCTCATTGCCCAAACTGAGCATCAGTGCTAACTCCAGAGTTACTTGTGTTGCTCCTATATGGTGCCCTTGCCCCATCCAGCCCTAAGGTAACTGATAGGGAAGGGCCCTCTCTTGTAGGTTTCATGGTACAAGAGGTAATAACTTGAGTTATGGTACAATGTGTATGTAATACCGTGTAAAAGAGTGACGTACTGCAATGTTTCAGAAATGTGTTCTTGGTAAAATGATATATTGACTGATGATTACATGTGCGAGCCTAATGCAAATGTATATGGTTGCAGTTGAAACTTATGGTACTTGCTTGACGCTGGACGCCAAGCTTTCCCAGGCTAGGAAGGGTGTAACTTCTGCAAATGGGGGTCTCAAAAGATTTCCGGAGCTTGCTTGAATGCTCCAAGCCTGAATGGTGTTTGGCATTTAAGCCATTTATCAGTGAGTGTTTTTAGAGCCTCTGTACTGTCTTTTAAGAGCTGTCTGCTTGCAGACATAATTAGTTTGTATGGGGGGACTGTGTGCTTCTCTGAGTACCACTCGAGCTGCTGCCAATTCACTTAATTTTTGCAGTCACTAGGAGTGCAAGGGAACCTATCTGAAAGATGTAACTGTTTGCCAGAAATTATTTAGAGTAATAATGAAATTACAGTTTGTCTAACCTGCTTTCTTTGCAGTCAGAACTGTGTCTGCTAGTTCCCATTCTAGTTTTGAACTGCTGAACTGGACCAATCAGTGTGGGGTAAGCTAGCTCTAAAATGATGCCTTGAGAATCAGAACTTGACTCATAATCTGAGCCAGCCACAAGAGGATTGTATGGGCAGTGACTCTGGGAGATGTAGTTTAGACTTCAGTGCCTTTTTGGACCAACAGCAGCAGTCTATTGTGAGTGACAGCCAATCCAGTCAAGAACTGGGAGGAACTCAAAGGAAGTGCCGGTTTCGTCAGTTGGAGTTCAGTTGAGCTTTGGCAGTGAAGAAGGAAGGGCCCTGTGCTTTTTCAGTGTGCAGTTTTAGTCAAAAAGCGTGTAGGCCCAGAGTTCCGGTCTGCAGCTTGTGTACAGCTTGTTGGACTGGATCCGTCCTGAAAAGAATCAAAGGATCTCTGAAGAGTAGAAACCAGGCTCACCCTGTAGAAGACTGGAAGAATTGCTGAAAATTGCACTCGGTCTGTCAGGAACTGAATCTGCTGTGTGTTCTCCCGGTATTGTGCAGTAATTGCATCGGGATACAGATGCAGCCTGCCTGGTATAGTACTTTCTTTTATATGGATGTGTGAAGAGGTTTGTGTACCTCAAGTGAGCCCTGCTGACATTGAAGGACCCTATCTTATTTGGAGGTCGTGAGTACTAATTCAGGGTTGCTCCTGTTGAATTGCCACATTAAATCCAAATGGAATTACTGTACTGCTGACTGTTTAATTCTCCTTTTCTCTGTGTGAAAGGGCCCCTACCAGCTGCCACGGTTTGGACTAGCCACTAGGGCTTGGGTACCCAGGGACAGTAACTGATAGGGATAGGCCTGTGCACAGAGCCATAGGTAGATTATTAGAGTGATAAGCTAATTAACCTGATTTCCCTGTCCTTGTTATATCCCCTAAATAAATCAGAGCTGCTTGTTTCAGCAAAGTTATACTGCCTGAGGTATTTGTCTATGTTAAAGTACTGTACTGTGATTGTTGCACTGTATCTCATTTCACAGGAGGTCCCAGTGCTGGAACCAGACCTGGGGGTAAGTGTATACCGTGAAGGTAATTCTGATATATTGTGTGGGCCACTAGTGGGAAGAAAGGGGGGTTGCAGTGTCCCAGAGGGCTGTGACCAAGTTAGTTTAACTATTGCAAACCCTGACCTCTGGGTGGAGGCACCCGCCATTGGATCCAGGCCCCTCAACCTGTTAGTGGCAAATCAGGCAGGGGTAGTAGCCCCTGGGATAGCGCCATCTAGGGGTTACACTAGCTTTTCATTATGCATTAAAAATCACTTGTGCATTTTCATTTGCCTTGTATAGTGCCTTTGTTTTGGAGATTGTGGTGGTGGTGCTAGATTTCTTGT
Organism: Neoceratodus forsteri; assembly: GCA_016271365.2. Classification (NCBI taxonomy): domain Eukaryota; kingdom Metazoa; phylum Chordata; order Ceratodontiformes; family Ceratodontidae; genus Neoceratodus; species Neoceratodus forsteri. The sequence goes on from CM057453.1 coordinate 1,275,485,444, forward strand.
CCTTGGATGGTGCCTTCATTCTCCCCTAAACCGTAATCTTTCTCAGTTCAGCAGTACCCCCCCACCCCACCCCCAGCATCTGCTCTGGTTCTCCAGATTTGATGCTTTCACCCTCTGTGTCCAGTTCTGAGACCCCATCTCCGCAAGGACATAGACAGGATAGAGGCAGTCCAGAGGAGGGCAACTAAATGGTGCAGGGTCTGCAAGAGAAGCCGTATGAGGAGAGACTAAAGGAGCTTAATATGTATACCCTTGAGGAAAGAAGGAAAGGGGGACATGATAGAAACTTTCAAGTACCTCAAGGAATCAACAAAGTCCAAGAGGGTAGCATCTTTCAGAAAAAGAGACTTCAAGAACAAGGGACACAATTTAAAGATAGAAGGAGGGTGATTCAGGGCAATGTGAGGAAGTATTATTTCACAGAGAGGTAGTGGATGCATGGAACAGCCTCCTGAGGAAGTTGTGGAGTCTAAAACTGTGGGAGAATTCAAGAATGCATGGGACAGACATAAGGCAATTCTTGTGGGGGGCAGGAAGATATAGGCTGTTGGTTAAATAGGATCTGTGGCCTATCCTGTAGGTAGGGAAATGGGCAGACTAGATGGGCCTAGTGGTCCTTATCTTCCGTCAAAGTCTATGTTTCTATGTTTCTAGGCTATCCAGCCTCCCAGTCATGCCTACATCTTTCTCATCTCTCCTAGAAGTGTTAATCTTGCTCAGTTCTGTGGCCCCATTGCTAGTTTGCTTTCTCTGTGCTACACTTGTATTATTTTTTTCCTCCACTGAGGAGTTTTTCCCCTGAAGCATTCTCCAACCTTTTCAGCCTGATAATGATTCAATGGAGGAGCCAAACAAATGTTCTGATCTGAACAGAAAATGGGCACGCAAATTGTTTTTATTTTTTTTAATTTTACACGTTTTAAACAGAGTTACTAGAGTGGCTAGGAGTTTCATTTGGGACCAGGACTCCTCATATGTGACTGGGCAGGTGTGTGTATGTGTGTGTGTGCGCATGCGTGCATGCGGTACCTACCTCCAACTACACCTGTTGCTGATTGCTTGCCACCACTCCAGTCCCTCCTTCCTCCATGTTCTCCTCCACCTCTTTGATGTACCTCTATGCTTCTCAGCACCTCGCTCGACCAGTTGAGTTGGCCATTCCCTGGTGCCTACCACTGCTGCTCACTGGAATAGGTCCTAGTCAGAGTCCAAGTGCCCAATGAATGCTTGCTCCTCGACTTGCAGACTCACTTGAGTCAGCTTCCTAGGCTGGTTCCAATTTCGAATGTGATCCTTACAACATCACTCCTCCATCTTGTCACAATAAAGTCTACTTCTTTGAATTCAGCCCTCTCGAACTCAAAAAAACTGAGTCGAAGTGGTGCTATGCATGGAAAGGGATGCTGATTCAACCCTCCTGCTGACTGATTGCTATACACAAAATAGCCACTCAGCAGAGACATGCCCAACCCTTCCCGCATGGTCAATTATACAGTACAGCAGGGCTTAGCCATACACAAGCAAATCAGCACGTAATGGCAGCTTAAGATCGGAGACTGGGCTCCAGGCCTTTGGTTCAGATACATACCTCCATCTTGCTGGACAGGGAAAAGGGAACTGATCCGCGTGGTTTATGGAATGCTGCATTTTGCTGCCCCCACCATCGACTCACAGTCGCTGCCCAGCCAGGCTCAGCTGCACATACTCTGTCCTTTCCAACTCTAATCCTGAAGAAATAAGTTAATTCATGGTGCTAAAAGTAAAAAGGGAGCTATTATACTGCAGTTTGTTTCATATTTCCCCTCTAATTCTCTGCTTTTTGACAGTATACTCAGTCATACAGAGGGTATGCCCGCTGATGGTCGTGTGCGGGTACACTAATACAAATATGCATTTGTACATGCCCAATTAGATACCATAAAAACAACTTGTCCACCGCTTCATGCTTCGTTGTTCAAATACATACTATTGTTTGTTTAGAATCTGGCCAAAGACCTGTGTGCATGGGCGACCAGAACAAATAACAAAGAAACACATTGACAAAATACATAAAGTGTAAGACAATTACGAAAAAGATATAGAAGACAAGATTAAATTAACTAAACCATAAAACATTCACAACTATCACCAATTAGAAAATGCTCTTTTAAGGCTGTCCTGAAGGTCTGTAAAGAATGACAAACACTAGTTATACATGATGGCAAGTAAGGATTAACCCACTCCAGAGCGTGGGTCTATCAAATATTATACAATGTGGTAAATCCAAAGTCCCAAATCCTGCATCCTGATTGGTTGGCTGGCACAATTACCACCGTGATAAATCCTCCAGTGTACCCACTGGAAGAAGTGCCAGCCAACCTTATAGCCTGCTAATCCGGTCGTTTTCATTTAAAACGAAACTGCCGCGATTTGTCCCGTCGCCGCTTTGCTAAAATACCGCGGTAAATTGTTTACAAAATTACCTCATCTTTCGAAGTGTAGGGACCTCAGTCAGTTAGAACATAGTTAAAAAACATTAGAGAAACAACATTCGGCATTGTATAATAAAAATTTATTCCTCCAGAGTGTGGGTACACTGGAGGACTTAACACCGCTGGTGTGATTAGGGTCACTCGGCTCGCCTGGTGACCGAATCACACCAAGCCGTGAAATCCACCAGTGTACCCACACCGGAGGATAAATTGCTTAATTAATGTAGGGGCTGGGGGTCCAAACCACCCAGCCATACAGCACACCCGACAGGACCCACACTCTGGAGTGGGTTAATTAACTTGTAACATAGGTAAGAAAAAGGGTTTGGCTCCCTGTGAAGAATGTTTTCTTGCCCATGTTACAAGTTCTTAAGCGTCTATTTTTTGGCTCTGATATTCCGTGATTCAGTGTCTGGTACACTTCCTGGTTTCACTCGCACCTAGGATTACTAGTTGATGGTAGAGCGGAGAGGTCTGACCCAGTGTTTTCTCTGTGTATTCTTGGGGAACGAGGAAACAGAATCGGGGTCCTGAAGCACCACTCAGCTTTCCCAGCACTACCTGCACCACTCATCACTCATAACCACGGCTACCATGCCGCCCGACTCCTGCAACCATGCCCAGGAATGCTCGTTCAGGATGACGAACTGTAGCGGCATCAGACACTCCTTGGAGCGCCGCACCACCACCTAGTTGAAGTTCGAGCACCGTATCAATCAGAACACGTAGCTCCTGGTACATCTCTAGCTACATAACCAGATAAATATATTCCTCTCCGTGGTGGTCTCATTTCTCGGGAAACGGGAATTGGTGTTTCTCTAAAAGGTCCCTCTTTGTGAACGTGTCTGCGAAATAATACAGTGCATATCTTATTTATTACCTGTGGCAGTATGTGGAAGCCAGTAGTAAGCGAAAGGGTTCTACATGTAGTAGTGTTCCAAAGTTTGCGAGCTGTGCGGCTGTATCCTTCACCCCCGGTGGTGCACTGTTCTAGTGTGTCACGTTGTTCGGTGCCGGAGGCAGCGAGGTGTCTGTAGTTTACCTGCTAACTAAGGTACGAATGTTTTTTTACTGTTCAACAATATTTCAAACATGGGAAAATGTGTACTGTGTACAATAACAAACAACTGGTGATTTGAGGCACTGTGTCACTAGCGACGATATCGGAACTGTGGCGCCGACCTATACAACATATTAAAGAAAAAGAAGAAGGATCAGCATTTATATAGCGCTTTTCATACACAGTGTATCCCAAAGTGCTTTACAAGCAATGCTAGACTGGTAGTGAAGTGACTGAATGTGTAGTGGCGGGCATATCACACATCAAAACCCACACACAGCCTGGACAATTGCATGAACCGGTTTTATGGGAAGGGAATGTTGGCCATTACACCTGCAATGTTCCCTACTGTTTGCGAAGAATGCCCTAGGTTCTTTCACTTCCACCTGGACATCCACCAGGACAGCACCAGGATGGGTAGAAGGGACCTCGGTTTAACATCTCATCAGAAGGACGGCACACCCCAGCAGGGCAGCACCCCCCAGTACTGCACTCGGGTGCCAGCGTTTTAGGTACAAGTTCAATCCCAGTGTGAGAAGAGAACCCACAACCTTCTGGTCCAGAGGCAGATGTGCTACCAACTGAGCCACGATGACACCTAAATACTGAATATATTAAATACTGTATGCTGTGCATTATGAGACTGCGGGATCATGACTTGATTTCAAACAGTTGGTGCGCCAGGAGAATGACACCATGCATTAATCCCAGCATGGCCATACATTAATTGAGAATTAATGTATGGACACGCTCCGATGGTATTTGTCCAATCAGTTGTAACCTTTTTTCTTGCCCATGTTACAATAGGCCATAATCTTTCAGAGGCAAAAGAAAGCTCTATGACAGCACAGCCTAGTGGATGGGATAAGTAACAAGTTAAGTCAATAGAGAGAACCCAATCTTTTATGTGTTAGTTTAATAATAATATTGATGTGCTGTTCCTACATTAGGAATTCATCCAATAGAAGTCCTGAATATTTGAAGGTCCTAACTTTTTCAATGTCCTCACCCTTTAATATGTGCAATGAGAGAGTAGGATCATCAATCGGATCAAAAACAGAGCTTAACCCGCTAAGTGTCCCATTTCATAGGACTGCTCTGGGACAATGCTCTTTCTCCTACAGAGCACCACTTTGGCTTAATGAGATCCCAGCAGCTGCACTAAACACTGTAAACCTCCAGGCCTTTAAATCTGAACTGAAGCAGTTTCTGTTAAGCAAGAGCATATGTGAATGCCAGAACTGATCTACCCTTCAAGTACATCTGCTCACTGTACTCTGGGACATCCCAGTGGCCTTCAACCCACTTCACTCTCCCCGACTCACTGACCCTCTCTTCCAGTGCTACCCCTCCAGCTCCCATCCACTTCCATTACATTACATTTACTATTTGCTCTCTCTCTGTCTCTCTCTCTCTCCTCTCTCTCTCTCTCCCCTCTCTCCCTCTCTCCTCCCCTCGCTCCCCTCTCTCTCTCTTTCTCTCCATCTCTTCCCCTCTCTCACACATGTTACACCCTCTTCCTCTCTCTCTCTCTCTACCTCTCTCCTGCACGTTATACCCTCTTTCCTCTCTCTCCCTCTCTCTCTCCCCACATGCTACCCCCCTCCTCTCTCTCCTGCACATGTTATACCCCTTTCTCTCTCTCTCTCCTGCACGTTATACCTCTCTTTCCTCTCTCTCTTCGCATCGTTATACCCCTTTCCTCTCTCTACCTCTCTCTCTCCTGCATGTTATACCCCTTTTCACTCTCTCTCTCTCCCCATCCCCTCCCTTCCTGTGCCCCCTACCTCCTATAACTGTCTCTGCCCCCTCGTCCAATCTCCCTCCCTCGAGACACTGCTATATCCTTGGCTGAGGTATTTCTGAATCTCCACCCTCCCATACAGCAGTACATCTCCATCCCACCCCTTCTGTTGCCCACTCCTGTTACCCTCTTCTATTTAAGAATTGTCCATTCCAATCTCTCAATGCTATTATCTGACAAGGCCCTCCCGGGGCTGCACTACTGAACTCTACGCTGTAGTCTTCTCATGTTCTTGCCTGATTCTTCTACATTTTGAACTCAATGCTGTATTCTGACAAGGCACTCCCGGGGCTGCACCACATGAATTCCATGCTGTAGTATTTTAATGTTGTTGCTTGAATCTTCTACATTTTGAACTTTGGCATTCTAATGTAAGACTCATGTTCCTGAAGAAACTACATGCTTGTAATCTTATTTATTGTAAAAAAATCATGTCTGTATTGTATGTTGTGTTTTTGACATGGAACCTTTGTAAAACAGTTCTTACTCAAAGGTTGTTTCCAAATACTCAAATAAATAAATAAACCTTTTTATTTGGTTATACAAAAATTTATTTTTTCTTTCATTTAATACCAAATTTATTAAAACAAAGCCAAATCATCTTGCACTTTCAGAAAATTGGGACCACTCGTGAGGATCACTGCAGTGTCTGCGTAAAGAAATATTTGGGTATTAGTACAAACTAAGAGAAGTGTATTCAAAATTAAACTAAATAAAGGGGGGCCCAAACTAGAACCCTGAGAAACCCTGGTGGAACGCAGCTGGTGGTGAAATACTGCCCTTGATTTTTGTTGATTGTGAGCGACCGGAAAGGTAGCTCTCAAACCATCCGACTTCCAGTGACAAACCCAATCTGAGAAGGGCAGATAGAAGCAAATTGCAGTTTACCAAGTTGAAAGCCTTGATCAGGTCCACAAAGGTGGCTGCAGTAAAAAAAAAAAAAAAACCCTATCTAGGGTCTGACGGACCTCCTGTGTGAACCAGAAAGGCCATCAATGTATTGTTACCTGGGCGAAATCCATGTTGTGCTGGAGTCAGTATGTCATACTTTAAGTAAATAATCAATCATCTGATTGAAAACGGTCTGTTCAAGGACATGGATACGTAGAATTTGTCGACAGATAAGGACCTCCTGACCCATCCAGTCTGCCCATTTTTTCTACCTTTAAAGCAGCAGTACTAGTTAGCCAGCAAAAATTGAATCCTACCTTTTCTAGCAGTAATGTATTCCCGATTATCTTAGATTTTTCATTCAGGTATTTTAAATTCAATCAACTATTTTTTAAGACTGTGTTAAATTACAGCTTTTGTAATTTACATGGATCTACAATAAAGATGGCAGCTCCCAGCAACTTTCAAAAATGTTCTCCCCAGAGCTTACACACTAACTGCATCCACTGTATTTATAATGCAGATATGTCAGGGGACTGCCAGCACATTTTTTTTTTTATTTCATTTTTATTGAGTGAGACAAATCAATACAAACTGTTGATTTCTTTAAATTATTCTTCTATAACATAGTTGTACATTATTCCTCGTAGAACAAAATCATGTACTGGCCATCATTAATGACACCTCTAATTATATCTAGTGAAAAGGAAGGATATTAGCTGTCCATAGCCCTGTCCCAAGATAAGGGGAAGGAGGGAATAGGGAACTGGCCAATAGAGCAGGCGGCCTGCCCCTAACACCAGAAATAAAGATGGATTCATAGTGCCCCCCGCTCCCCTCCCCCTCCCCCACAGAGAGGAAGGGAGTAACAGCTGTACCTTAGTTTTGTTTCGTTACAACCTTAACTTGTCCCGGCTTAGCCCCTCCTGCATGGTATAAATTCTGGGTCAACCAAGACTAAATACATTATCCATTTGCACCATTTAAGTTCAAAAGAGTTTGGCTTATTGTGTATTTTAGCAGTTAAATGTTTTAGGTTATATATTTCCAGGGTTACTTGCCGCCAGTCCATCATCGAAGGGGTAGCGGTAGACATCCATTTGTGTGTGATAGCTTTTCGGGCTGCTAAAATATATATTGGCAATACAGTATGCTCCCATCTTGGCCTATGAAGGGGGTAGATAGGGAGAATAATTATTTCAGCCGTTAGTTCTAGTTCTTCATCCAGGCATTCCTTCAGCACTTGCTGGGGGAAGCACCAAAAGGGAGTAAGTTTAGGGCAAAACCAGAAAATGTGTCCCAACCCCGCTAATGTGCAACCACACCCTCTCCAGCAATGCCCATAGGTGGCTGGAAGATATTTTGCTAAAATAGCTGGGGCTCTAAAGTATCTTGAGTGGGACTTCCATGCGAACTCCCCCAAATATGAGAGGAAGTAATTTTAATTGCACTTAACGTTGCACTTTCCCATTGCTGGAAGGGGACTTCTAGCTCCAGATCTCCATTCCATGCTTCTAGGACTGATTGGGTAGAATCTCTGAGAGACTCCCTTAGAAGCCTATATATATGGCCAATTAGCCTCGTCCAAGGGTTTCCATTCAGGGAGTCTCTTAAAATAACCCATAGCATAGGAAGAAGAGTCAGGCGACTAGCTGTAAATTCTTTCTGCCTTAGTATGTAGTTTCTCATCGGGGTATAGCGAAACATATCACAGTTGGGAAGAGAGTATGTAAGTTGGAGTTCAGCAAAAGGGATAATACCCGTTTGATTTATAAACTGGTGATAATAGCCGAGTCCTAGTCTCCACCATTGTGCAAAAGTCGGGTCCAGGTTGGCCGGGATAAAGCTTGCATCCAAAGAAGGTAATGTAAAGAAGAACATAGTCTGCTTAAAGGCTCTTTTGTTTTAAGGCGTACCAGATTTTTAAAATTTGGGCCGAGAAGTTCGTAAAAGCCCAAAGGGGTGGGGCTTTTTCTCTAGAAGCAAAGACTATTTTCTCTATATCATGTAAATCATTAATTTGAAACTCAATGTCCTTCCAGATGTAGTGGTTGTTAGGGAAAATCCGTAAGAAGAAGATCTTCAAAAAGGTGGCTAAAGCACAAAACCTTAGGTTAGGAAGGTTAACCCTCCATGAGACAACGGGAGGTAAAGGAGAGACAGTCTAACCCTTGGTCTCTGTCCATCCCAGATGAAGGAGGAAATTATTTTCTCCCATGAGTTAAAGTTGAAGGGTGCTGGGAACGTGGGGATGTTTTGGAAAAGATGGAGAAGTTTTGGGAGAATGATCATGCGGATGGTATCGATAACGCTGAAAGAAAGCTTTAGTCATCCCCATTTAGATAAGTCACCTTGGATTTGGAGAGAGATGGATTCATAGTTGACCAGATCTAGGTGTATTAAGTTTTTGGGAATATGAATTCCAAGGTATTTAATTTTAGTCCCTCGCCACTTGATAGATGGGGCTTTTCTTGCCAGCACATGTTTGTGATGGCCAGCAGCACAGCACCATCCTGATCTGCTTACATCTGTGATAGTGGACCTAGCAAAGGACTAATAACTTTCAAGAACTTCAAGAACCTTGGATAAAGAAGCCAACAGAGAAACTGGATGGTGATTTTGTACACCGGCCATGCCCCCAGCTTTAAAAACAGGAACAACAGTTGCCCATTTCCATATGTCAGGAAACTGGCCAGGACAAAGTGATTAATTAAATATTTTAGTGAGTGGAAAACAAATAATATCGGCAGTGATCCTCACAAGCCTGAAGTCCATGCTGATCAAGTAAGTCCACTCCAAGCTTGTTTTTATTGTACTCAGTTACAGCCGTCAGTTTTGATACCTCCTCACCATTATGTTGCCGCGTACCAGCTGACTGCACTTCATTCTTGTGGAATGTACATAGATATGGTGTACACAACCCTTTTGTCATGCCACCGGATGCACAATATTGAACCATCAAAGTGCTCACCATTATCAGGTGTTTTGTTACGGTTCAGGTGAAGAAACGGCAACATTTTGAGGACCCTGTCCCATACCATGCACTGCCTGAATATGGGAGTAGCAAGCAGATTGGTTGACCAGTGATCCACTAGTCTGTTTTTCACTACAAATCCCATTACAATGCTCCAAGCCAGGAAAGTGAGCACATGGTGTTGAGTCAGACATAAATTTGGCCAGTCTTGAATGTGTAGGGTGTTCAGTCCTTGGTCTTCTTTCAAAATGTTGTCCTGCGTAAGGGGGAACATTGTTTAACCAGGAGTAGCACTCTAAGCTGAAGCTTGTTTCCAGATGCGACCTGGGAGCACAAAGAAGTTAAGTGACTTGCTCAGGATCACACAGTACACACCTAGGCGGCTGTGGGATTCAAACTCAGGTCTCCAGATCTGCAGCTCAGAGTCTTGACCCACTGCGCTGTACTGCCTGCATAAAGATTAGTCTCTTCGGTTATCAGATTGATGATTGTCTCATCAAATATTGCTGTGAAGTAATCCACAGAAGCAGCATTCCCAGGTAATGTCCCTTGAAATCTGTCACTCACTGTCAGAGGTATCCGATGAAGCTGTCATCACTTTCAGCATATACGTTATCAGCATCCAGCTGATTACCTTCAGCAGTGCTTGTCAGATGTTCTCTTACTCCAACAAGCAGAGTATGCTCATTAATGAGCACAGGAAGTTCTTCATCATTGTCCTGCAAGTTATTATTTGAAATATCTTCCTCCGTGTCACTGCCAGTGTCAGCAAAAATTGCCTCCAACACCTCGCAGCACTCTTTCCACATCTTCTTGATATTTCTGTCTTTCTCTTTCTGTCAACACCATGAAAAGCAAACAACTTGAATCAGAGACTTCAGGTTTCCCTCAGCTAGACTACTGCACCATGATTGGCTGCTTCTAGCCAAGTCCTGATTGGCTTGCTGGTTATCAGAGGCACGGTTGCTATGCTTATTCCACAACTTGCCATTAGAAGGCAGCATGATGTCAAGTTAGTGTTGTGTTCATACTAGAACAGCATCCTTCTAAAAATAAGAACATTATCTTGTGTTGTTTTGGGTGAGAGGATGGTGAAGCGAAGCTGAGCGGTTCTGTCAGCCCAGAACAGCACAAGATAACGTTTTATCCTGTAAGAGACACAGGTCAGTATACATATCGATATATTATGAAGCACTGTAACAGCCTCTAGTGAAGAAATCAGTCAGGCAATATTCTTACATTTGGTTTTGTACCACACACACAAATACACGCTGCACTTCTTGGTACATTCCAAGACTGAACAAAGTGGAGAATGGACTGACACTGCTTACACAGCAGTTAATAGTGACGGGGAACTGATACTAAAATTAACTAATTCCATCTTTTAAATTTTCTACTGTTACTTCAAGAACTGAAAAGTTATAACTACTGCCGACTTCTCTTTTGCAGCTGAAGCCATAGTGTTTGAGAGACAGGGGTATCAGAACACAGCAGTACAGCGGGAATCAACTGAGCAGAGAAGTATGAGGTGCCATCTGTATGGTGCATAAGAGGCACAGTAATTGAGCTTGCTCATTGGCCGAGGCAGTCACACTGTTTTATAATGTGCATACACGTCAGCACAGAGACGCTGTTGCAGGTATGGGCGTTTGAGCACATTCTATAGACGGCACAATTTAATATGAGGGTATTTTTGATAATAGGCAACAATAAGTAAAATATGGGGGACAGAGCAGATTTGCAATTCCCAACATTTTTTTAACCCAAAATATTGCTTGTAGCTCTTGCATTCCCGAGCAACAAACGCAACCTAGGAGGTTTACTCATGTTTTTAAATTATATGACCTTTTTTGAATGTATTTAATTATGGCATTTGCTAGTCTGCATTTCAAATCTAATCCCATAAAATAAGTAAACAGGTGAACCCACTGAAGCCAGATTCACCCAGTCATATGGGTTCAATACCAGCAACATGGTAAAACATGAAAAAGTGAAAAATGTGTTCTGGGTTCCAAGCCCACCATTGCCAACAGCACCAAAAAATATGGATTAAACTGCCAAAATTATACTGCAGCTCTCAGGCTCAAATCACATAGCTTGGAAGAGGAAACAAATGTAAAATCTGATGCATCACAGGTCTGAATCCCACCATGGCCTTTATCAACCTGGGGAATCACATGTTCAAAACACACAACAGCCAGAAGCAAATAGTCCAAACTTAGAAATTGCATGTTCAAATCGCTCGGCAGACAGGATCACAAAAAAATTATATGAAATCTGATGCATCACAGTTTTGATTCCCACCGTAGCAAATAGCACATAACTGTAAAATCTGGTGAATCACATGTTCAAAACCCACAACACCCATAAGCGAATGGCCAAAATATTGCAAATCTTAGGTTTAAACCCTGCAGAAGCAGGAAGCACAAAAAAGTGACACTGAGGGCATCATAGATATGAATTCCACCACAACCAAATAAAAAAAAAAAAAAAAGCAAAATCTGATGCATCACATGTTCAAATCATGTTACAGCGAGTGGCACAGAACTGTGAAATCTGGTGAATCATGTTCAAAAACCACAACAGCCATGAATGGATTGCCAAAACCTTCCAGATCTCAGGTTGGAATCACACAGACGCTGGTAGGACAAAAAAAAAAAAGTGACATTTGATGCATCAAATATTCGAGCGCATAGTAAAAAAATTGCAAATCTCTATTTGAAATCATACAGAGGCTTGTATGACAAGAAAAAAGTGACATCAGATGCATCAATGTTCATAACCAAGCACAGCCATAAGCAAATAACCAACATATTGTAACTCTCAAGTTGAAATGGCAGTGGATGGAAAGAAATAAGGTCAGTTGCATAACAGGTTCGAATCCCACCACAGCAAATATAAAACAAAAGAGAAACTCTGGTGAATTACAGGTTCAAAACCCATCACAGCTCTGAGAAAATACCCCCCCCCCCAATAAAAAAGGTAAATCTCATGTTCTGATCAAGCATCAGTCAGAATCACAAAAAAAGAGTGGAATATGTTGTATCACAGGTTCAAATCCCACACAGACAACAGCACAGAACGTTGAAACCTGGTGAATCACATGTTCAAGAAAATCACAACAGCCATGTGTGATCAGCCAAAAACTTGAAAATCTCAAGTTCAAATCATGCAGAAGGTGGTAGGACCAAAAAAATAAATAAATAACACTGGCTGCATCAAATGTTCAAAACCTACCACAGCCATAAGCAAATAGTCAAAATATGGCAAATCTCAAGTTCACATCACTCAGCAGCAGGGAGGAAGAAAAATGAAATTGGATGCATCACAGGTTTGAATCCCGCTGCAGCCAATACCACAGAAATGTGAAATCTGGTGAATCACAGGTTCAAACCATATCATTGCCATGATGAAATAGTCAAAAAATGCAGATCTAATGTTCAAATGAAGCAGCAGTCAGAATCACAAAAAAAAAAAATGCGTAATACGTTGCATTACAGGTTTGTATCCTACCACAGTCAACATCACAGAAATGTGAAATCTGGTGAATCAGGTCCAGAACCCATTGTTGTCATGAGAAAATAGCTGAAAAAATGCATATCTCATGTTCAGATCAAGCAGCAGTCAGAATTCAAAAAAATAAAGTGAAACCGGGTGCATAACAGGTTGAAATCCCACCACAGCTAATATTATAGAAATGTGAAATCTGGTGAATCATAAGTTCAAAATTCACAACAGCCATAAGCAAATAGCCAAGATATTGCAAATCTCAGAAACATAGAAACAGAATTTGTTGGCACATGACTGCCTGGCCCATCTAGTCTGCCCGTTTTCCACTGCCTATAATATCACTGCAGATCCTACTTGATCTCTGGCACATCCACCCCCCCTTCCCTTCCCTTTCCCTTAGACTCCTTTATGCCTACCCATGCATTCTTGAACCCTACCACTGTTTCCCCACCACCACCACCTCAATTGGAAGATTGTTCCAGGAATCCACCACTCTTTCTGTGAAGAAATACTCCCTAACATCTCTCCTGAATCTACCCCACTTCAGCTATTTATCGTGCCCTTTTGTCCTTGAGCACATTTTTTCTGAAAAATATTTCCCTCCTGTACCTTATTTAACCCATAAGGTATTTAAAGGTCTCTATCATATCCCCTCTCTCCCTTCTGTCTTCCAGGGTCTACATATTTAGGTCCTTAAGTCTCTCCTTGTCTGGCTTCTGTTGCAGACCCTGCACCATTTTAGTTGCTCTCCTCTGGACCACATCAACACTGTCTATGCCCTTCTGGAGGTATGGTCTCCAGAACTGGACACAGTACTCTAGGTGGGTCTTACTAGTGATCTATACAGAAGCAATACAGCATCCCTCCTTCTGCTAGTCATACCCCTCCCTATGCACGCCAGTATTCCACTAGCCCTTCCAACTGCCTTGTCGCACTGCCTGGCCACCCTTAGGTCATCTGATATGATAATGACCAGGTCTCTTTCCTGCTTAGTGGCCATCAGCACCACTCGTCCCATTTTGTACTCTGCCCCTGGGTTTCTGTGCTCCTAGTGCATTATTTTGCACTTTTTCACGTTGAAGCCCAGCTGCCATACCCTTGACTACTCCTCAAGTTCTCAGCTCTCTGCTCATCCTTTCCACCCCCCTAGAGTGTCCACCCTATTGCAGATTTTGGTGTCATCTGCAAAGAGGCAGACCATCCCTTCCAGCTTCTCTACAATGTCACTTATAAAGATATTAGAGAGGACAAGTCCCAGCACTGGTCCCTGAGGCACCCCGCTGGCTGGTCATCCTCCCTCTCTTCCTCTGAGTGAACTCTGTTTACCACCACCCTCTGCTGCCTATCCCCTAACCAATTTCGTATCCAGGTTATCATCTTCGGAGCCACTTCTAAGCTACCCAGCTTGCTTTCTTGTCTGCTATATGGAACAGCGTCAAAAGCCTTACAGAACTCTAGGTGGCCATATCCACCACTCCACCCTGATCTAATACCTTGATCACCCAGTCAAAGAAATCTATCAGATTTGCATGACATGACCCCTCTCCCCTCCCTGTGAATCCATGCTGTTTTGGCTTTTGTAACACATTGGATTCAAGATATTCCACAATCCTTTCCTTCAGCAGTGACTCCATTAACTTTTTTTTATTTTTTATTTTAGTCTTTGGTAACTGGGTAAGGCCCACTAGGCACAAGTGCCTGTTTTCAGGGGCTGACCTGGGAGCACTGGCCGGTTAAGTGACTTGCTCAGAGTCACACAGTATGCAAGTGGAGGTTGTGAGACTCAGACTCAGGTCTGGTCTGCTGGATGTATCAAGATCATTCACACCTCATTCCTCTAACCTCTAGGCTATACTGCCAGCCCAACCCGCCACCGATGCCAGGCTGAATGGCTTATAATTGCCAGCCTCTTCCCTACTGCCACTTTTGTGAAGTGGAACTACATCTGCCCTCTCCATGTCCTCTGGAACTACTCCTGTTTCCAATGAGCTGTTAAACAGGACTGTCAGAAGTGCAGCCAGTACCTCCCTGAGCTCTCTCAATATCCTTTAATGCACCCCATCTGGCACTGTTGCTCTGTCCACTTTCAGATTAGCAAGTCCCTGCAGGACTCTCTCCTTTGAAAAAGGACTAGTGTCCACCTCCCTCCCTCCAATGCTCCTGGTCAGGATTCAACAAATCCCACAGCCCAACATCCCAGGCTACAATATCTGTCAGTCAGACAAGTAGATTTGCAGTCCTCACTTGTCCACCAGCTCAGAGTGTTTATTTTTTTCCCCTTTAGTTTTCCCATCTGTCTGGACTGCCTGTACACCAGTGTCCACTAGGTGTCACTGCCGATTAAGGAGTTCGGTCAGTGAGGGTTACATGTCAACAGTAAATTTAGTCATGTGGGAGCTGACTGAGAGAGCCGCTGGGCAGGAGTGAGTGCAGGAGCACGTAGTAGTGATGGAGTTGGACCCTCCCTCTGAATCACTCTCCACACATCACAGAACAGCTTTAGAGAAACCAGGACTCACAGGTGAGTGAATGAGTTGAAACTGGGAGAGTACCCAGTCAGGCCTGGTAATTGGCACAGGTGGTAGTAGGGGCGGGCGGTGATGTAGCACAGATGGGGAGAGAAGACACTGTGAGAGGCTGAGAGTGCCATTTGCAGTAGAGCAGTGGACAGAGCAAAGCAACTTGTACTGAGCGATTGTTCAGTTTAGATCTCAACAGACAAAAATAATTCAGCTATGGGAGACAAGCTCCCATCCTTTCTAGTACACAGTACTGCTGGTGGCAAAAAAAGGAAAAGAAAAGAAGAGCGAGCACAGCAAAATAAATAGGGAGACTGACCGTGCATTTTCTCCTTCTTTAGGATTCACTGCACGCAGTTTGGGTGGGAGGGGGCTCATCTGAATATCTCTCCGCCAGAAGTTGCCATTGCTCACGCTGAAAAAACAAAATTACTAAATATTAATTAAGTTCTTCGAACATAGAGCAGCTGATGATATAAAACAAAAGGGGACAACAAAATAAATAAAGGGAGAGGACTGTGTTTTGTCTCCCAGTGAAAGGACTGAATGCAGTTTTAGGGGAGAGGTTTGCCAACTTGGTCAGTTGGACGTCAGCCAGATAACTGAACCGTCAGGGCAAAGCAATTTGCAGGACTTCTTTCAGCCAGGGCAGATTAAAGAAAATACATAAAGTTAAACAGGTAAAAAAAAAAAAGATTTTAAAGAACATAAAAAATAGCCTTTATGAAGGCTGCTGCCGGTTGGTGTTGGGAGAGGACTGAAGGGAGGTGTCCAGTCCTGAAGTGTCCTGTTGCTGTCTTGTAAAAGAATTACAAAAGATAGCTAGTAGACAAGTACAGGACTACTAGTACTAGCTAGTTAAAAAGAACAAATTGTAAAAAAAAAAAAGTCTGTATATATATTACAGGAGCCCTGCCTAACTGTGTGGGGCTGTTGGGAGAGCGACGAGGAGAGTGTGGAAAAGAGTGAAAAAAAGGGACTGATTAATTTGTTGCCCAGTAGCTATCCACTGTCCAGTCCACTCCTGAGGCGAACTTGAGAAACAAAAAAAACAAAGCTACGAAAAAAAAGATTGTAAAGAAAATAAAACAAAAGAAGCTTAACTGAGAGTGGGGCTACTGGGAGCAGCAGTGGGAGGAAGGAGATTGTGTGGAAAGGAGTGAAGCTTCAGGCAGGGGTGGGGTCGGGGTGCCCTGCCCAGTGTCCTTTGGCTGGCTGGCTTGTGATAGATTGGACACAAAAAATAAATAAATAAATAAATAAAAAATAAAGATTTTACATAAAATAAAATGAGAGAAGCCTAACTGTGTGACTGTGTGTGGTGGGCTCTTGGGCTAGAGGTGTCGTGTGGGAAAGGGGTGAACTGCCCAGTGTCCTGTGTCCGGCTGGCTTGAGAACAACACATAAAAATTAAGAAAGCTATTAATGACAACAACAAAAAAAGGATTTTACAGAAAATAAAATGAGAGAAGCCTAACTGTGTGTAGGCTCTTGGGCTAGAGGTGTCCTGTGGTAAAGGGCAAGGGGTGACCTGCCTAGTGTCATGTGTCCTATGGCCAGCTGATTTGAAAAATACACATAAATATATAAGAAAGCTATTAAACAAACAAAAAAAGATTTTACAGAACATAAGATTAGAGAAGCCTAAACTGTGTGTGGGCTGTTGGGATAGAGGTGTCATGGGGAAAGGGGTGACATGACCTGCAGTGCCTCTCCAGCGGCCTATGGCTGGCTGGCATGTGACAGGACAATTGTCTGACTGACTTCTGTCTGTCTGTTCTCCCTCGTCCTCCCATGGTCTACCACCAGTGGAAAAAAGACCCGCACACCTCACAGTGACTTTAATAACAGAATAACATTTTTTTATCATCACAAAATTAAAAGTAAGCCCTAAGCAGAAAACACTAGAGCAGAGCCAGGCATTTGATATGCAGAAGAGTAAGCAACAAACTGTTTTATCGCTCTGGTCAGCAGCAGCATCTTCAAGTTCTTCTAACACACAAACTACTTATTCCGCAGAATCCGATGAAAGTAATAAAAAGTCTGCAAGTATATCTGCATCTGTGTTACTTGATAGAACAGCTGATTTAAGTAGTGAAGGCCTTAGCTGAGCCTGTAGCCCCTGTGTCACTTCCAAAGAAATGCAGTACTGTGCCTGATGTGCAAGAGAAAATAAATAAAGACAAGAAATATGACCAAGAAAAAGAGGGCCAGGCTGTTTCAGCCTCATTGGTTGACCACTTATAAATGGTTGCGATACGATGAAAAAAGGGATTGGGTTACTGTACAGTGTGTGAAGAGTATCCCACTATTACAACACCAGCCTTTTCAAAAAAGCCAAAATGTGTTTTGCTGCAGGCTCTAACAATTTTAGAATTGAGTCACTACGTGCACACGAGAAATCTAGTCCGCATATGCTATGCCAGAACCAGCACATTCTGGAAAGTGGTCAGTGAGCATTTTAGTGTGATATCAGTGAGTCACCACTTTAGCCTCCTACCTTGACATCTGCAACATTGTCCTTGTTACCAAGCACCAGGTCCTGTATTGCTCCATCACAAGTGGGTTAGTCAAGTAGTTGTCAAAATGAAAGAAACCAGCACCTGCTGGTATGTGGCATAGCAACTGCACAGCGTGTACTCCCAAAGAAAGCACTGAGAACTGATGCACTCTGGATGAAGTTCCTTCTTTATTAAATAATTCATCAAAAGACAACTTATAAAATCCAATCAATCCTTTTACAGAAATAGCATAAGCCCAGGATCCAAAGAGTGCAAAATGTAGCAAGCCCCATGCTCCACAAGGGACCAGCATTTCACTTTGTTAGAACTTTATGAAAGGGTAGCAAATGTCCATATAGGCATCCCTTATAAATCCCTCCCTTAAACAGACAGTGGTCCATTCCAGATCCCCACTATGCAATGAGTTCAGCTCTCAACACATGTATATACAATAATGAATTAAAAACAGTAATGGGTGTGCACCATTTATCAAGTAGAGGGCACAAGGAATACTTAATGATAGGGGTATAAGCACCAAGACGACAAGTATAAGGAATTCATTCATTATTGTATATACATGTGTTATTTAATAAAGAAGGAACTTCATCCAGAGTGCTGTATCAGTCCTCAGTGCTTTCTTTGGGATTACATGCTGTGCAGTTGCTACACCACACACTAACAGGTGCCGATTTCTTCCATTTTAACTATTGTTGTATTTAGACCTTGGCACTGCAGTTTCCTTGAGGTCGTGTTTCTTTCATTTTGACATGAGTAGTTGCCTGAGGAACATCCCCTGCAGGGAGTCCAGGATGTCCTTGCTTATAGCCGACAGCCACAGCTGGGAGGTTCTGAACTACATCCAGGCGATCCAAGTCAGCCCATCAGAAGCACCTCTCCCTTTTCTGCTGTCTTCGCACCTGCATGGACAAAGCCCCCTGGCTTCTCATAGCTTAGTTACCTGTACTAAATTCTGGTACTAAAGTGTCACTCTCAAACTGACTGTACTACTTTTAGCTCTATGTGTATCCTGCCATTTTTTGTCTCATCTTGTCATTATTGTATGTTACCTGTTTTGCTCAGATGTGGAACCTTTTCAGCTCAAAGGTGTAATCCGATATCTCAATAAATAAATAAAATGATCTACAGACCTCCAGCACAGGGGGAGGAGTTCAATAATGTACTGTAGGAAGCCATTGGCAAGATGACAGAAAAGGGGCAGGTGCTGCTGGTGGGGGGCTTCAATCTGTTGGATGTAAGCTGGAGTCTTCCAGCTGCAACTTCAGCTAGAAGCAGGGACATCCTGGATTCCATTAGGTTTCCTCAGGCAACTAGACAGTGAGTCCACTTGTGATGGGGCAGTACTGGACCTGGCACTCAATAACAGGGACAGTGCTGAAGACGTCAGGGAGGGAGGCCACCTGGGGACCAGTGATCACTATATGGTGTGGTTCAGTATATAGATGACTGCAGAATCCAGCCACACATGGGCGAGAGTCCTGGAATTCAGATGGCCAGATTTTATGAAGATGGGTGAATGCCTCAGGGATGATCTTGTGGTGGTGGGGGGATGATCGGGGGAAGGGGATGGAGGAACTGTGGGCCAAGCTAAAAGGGTGAATAGTGAAGATAACTAATACCTGTGTCAAGCAAGTGAGCAAAAGTAAGAGTGGCAGAAAAAGTAAAGGCTAAAAGGATTGCATTGAGAAGATAAATACAAGAACAGGCAAAGGGAGGAGCTGGATAGGGAGGTGCATCACGGAAAGCAGAGAGAAGCCGGGAAAGCAATAAGGAGCACAGAGTCACAAAATGAAAAGAGAATTATCCAGACAGTATCAAAAGGGACCAATACATTTTTAGGTATGTAAGTGACAAGAGGAAAACCAAGGGAGGGATTGTAAGGTTAAAAAGGGAAGGGGGTTGTAGAGTGGGGACCAAGAAAAGGCAAACATCTTGAATAAATAATTTTGCTCAGTGTTCACAGAGGATCTACTACGTAATACCAAACCGCACAATCCCGACAACCAGCAGCCCGAGCCCAACATCCTGACACGGTACTTACCCAAGGCAGTAACATCCCGATGACAGAAAAGCCAGACAGTGGACTCCATGCTCGGTTTATAATATGCTCACCCTCCCCCCACACACCACAATTATTATAACAAACTCCAACTCCTGGCAAACCCACTGTTGGGTTATCTGTCATCAGGATGTTAATGCATCTGGTAAGTGCCACATCGGGATGATGGGCTTGGGCTGGTGGGTGTTGGGATTGTGTGTTTTGGTATTATATAGTGATATCTTCACAGAGGAAGTGGAAGGAACCATGAAAAGGTAACAGGAACCTTGAAGGGGGGAGGTGGATACTAGTCCTTTTTCAGAGGGGTGAGTCTTGAAGGCACTCACTAATCTGAAGGTGGACAAACAGAAGGGATGCATCCATGGGTGTTAAGGGAGCTCAGGGAGGTACTGGCTGCATCTCTGACAATCCTGTGTAACAGATCCCTAGAAACTGGGGTGGTTCCAGAGGACTGGAAGTGGGTAGATGTAATCCTGCTTCACAAATGTGGTAGCAGGGAAGAGGGTGGAAATTACAGACCAGTCAGCCTGACATCAGTGGTGAGAAAGTTGATGGAAATACTACTGAAAGAAAGAATTGTAGAATATCTTGAATCCAGCACATTACAGAACATAAGACGACATGGATTCATGGGCAGAGGTCATGTCAAACAAATCTGATAGATTTGTCTGGGTGAACAGGGAATTATATCCAGGAGAAATGGTGGACGTAACTTACCTGGATCTGGGTAAGACGTTTGACACCATTCCACATAGGTGATTAATAAGCAAGCAGGGCAGTTTAGAGGTGGGTAAAAAGATAGTAAACAGGGTAAGAAACAGGTTAGGGGATAGACAATAGAGGGTGGTGGTAAATGGAGTATGCTATGAGGAAGGGAGGGTAACCAGAAGGTACCTCTGGGATCAGTGCTGGGACTGATCCTCTTTATTGTTTTTATAAGTGACGTTGCAGAGGAGCTAGAAGGAAAGGTCCGCTTCTTTGTGGATGACATCAAGATCTGCAATAGGGTGGGACACTCCAGGGGGCATAGAAAGGATGAGCAGAGACCTGAGGAAACTTAGAATAGTCAAGGGTATGGCAGCTGGGTTTCAATGCAAAAAAAGTGCAAAATAATGCACTTGGGGCACAGAAATCCATGGGTGGAGTACACAATGTGTAGAGTGGTACTGACAACAACCAAGCAGAAAAGAGACCAAGGGGTAATAATAGCAGATGACCCAGTGGTGGCCAGACAATGCGACAAGGCAGTTGGGAGGGCTAGTGAGATGCTGGGGTGCATAGGAAGGACTATCACCAGCAGAAAAAGGGAGGTGGCATTCCCCCAACATAGTTTGCTGGTAAGACCCCACCTTGAGTACTGTGTCCAGTTCTGGAGACCACATCTCTGGAAGGACATAAACAGAGTGGAGGCAGTCCAGAGGGAGGCAACTAAAATGGTGCAGGGTCTGCATCAAAAGCCCTATGAGGAGAGACTAAAGGACCTCAACTTGTAAACCATGGAAGAGATGAGTGAGAGAGAGAGAATATGATAGAGACCTTTAAATATTTCACAGGGGTAAATAAGGTACAGAAGTATTTTTCTAAAAAAAGAGGTGCTCCAGAACAAGGGAACACGATAAGAAGCTAGAATGGGGCAGATTCAGGAGAGATGTGAGGAAGCACTTCTTCACAGAAAGAGTGGTGGATTCCTGGAACAGCCTTCCAGAGATGGTGGTGGCAAAAACAGTGAAGTGGTTCAAAAATACAGTGCTAGGCACAGGGAATCATTGTGGAAGGGAAAGTGGGGACGAAGAAAGAGCTGTAGATCAAGTAGGGTCTGCAGTGAGAATGTAGGTTTGGAAAATGTGCAGACTGGATGGGCCAAGCAGCCCTTATCTGCTGTCAGATTCTATGTTTCAATGTTTCTATCTTGCCAGTGGCTTCCACCAGTACCTTTTCTAACTCCATTCTCTGTACTGGAGGTCTGTAGATCACACCAGTGTGAACAGAGGCTCCATTCCCAGTCTCTAGGGTGACACGCAGGACCTCTGCTCCCCATTGCTTTCCCTGTATCTCCATTGCTTTTATACCTTCCCTTAGATAAAGTACCACACCCCCTCCTTTCCTTCCCATCCTGTCCCTCCTGAACAGAGTTTAGCCTGGTATGGACATATCTCAGTCATGGTTTTCAGTGCACCATGACTTGGTAAGGACCACAATATCCAGGTCATCCGCTCCCATTATGACCTCTAGGTCTGGATTCTTATTTTCTAGACTTCTAGCATTTGTACACATGGCCTTCCAGATTTTGATATCACTCTGCTTGCTACCCCTCTTCTTTCCTTGTTACCCTGTCTCCTTCCCACCTCTCTTTTCAATGCTTCCATTCCCATCCCTTCATTTCTATTGCCCTGCTTCCTTTATTAATTTCCACCATGCAGGATTCCATTCCCCTCATGTTCTCCCTACTTTCTACTTCAGCTTGCGGGGGTGGGCGCAGTTAACTTCCTAGATTTCTTCTGCCACCCCCCTCTCCGACTAGTTTTAAATGCTCATCAAAGTAACATAAACCATCCATTGAGGACAGCGGTTCCCCTCCCGGATGGATGTGGGCCATCACCCCTGTAAAGGCTTTTATCTCTCCAGGTAGATCGTCAGTTCCCAATGTAGCTGAACCCCTCCTCTCTGCACCATTCCTTCAGCCATGAGTTGATGGCCTTGGTGTGGAGATTCCTCTCCCCCGCCACCCGTCATAGATAGGCTGCACATCAGTGAAAGCCACTGAACAAGCTACCTAAGACCCCTCCCCAGCTCCCTAAACTCCCCCTGCACTATCCTAGCCCCATCACTAGCCAGGCCATTAGTCCCCAGGTGAACAATAACATCCAGCTGTGCCTCTTATCCTGCTGTCCCAGCCATCCTCTGTGTCTGCGTCCCATCCCTCTGGGCCATGGTACCATGTAGGCTACTATCCTCCCTCTCCCTCCCTTTCCTGTTCCCAGATCTATGGAGTCCCCCACTAGAAGCTAATTCCTCCTCCTCTGGGGTTCTCTTCCTCCCTCCTTGGGGTCACTGCTCTGGAGAACCCCTACTACCTCACTGGCCATTACCACAGATGACTCCTCCTGGCAATCTCACTCCATCACAGCAGTGTAAGAACTGCATAGTGGTACCAGTTGAGGAATGTACCTCTTATCCACCAGTCCCACCTTTCCAGAACCCACTGTAGTACAACCATTCCTCCTTCCTGACATCCTCTGGGGTAATGGTGCCTGACTTGGTGGCCCCTGGGTGGAGAAAGGTCCCCCAAATCCCAGCCAGCTCATCCTGGAGTCTAGTGACCTCTTACCTCAACCCAGAGAGTTGCATGCAGATGGGGCAGCACTGCAGTCTCCAGAAGGTCTCTCTGAAAACTGCTGCCCCACAGCCACTGCACTGCACCATTCCTAGCATTCCCAGCTTCTATACTCCCTGTGTTATCTGGAAATACTTATATACCCTTACCCCTGATATAGAGTTCCTAATTTTCCCTTTTTTTGTTTGTTTTTGTTTTCCCCTGTACCAGGTGAAAATCCCCTTATACAGTTGCCCTAGATAGGGTGTTTCTCCTATTCCCAGTTTCAGGCCTATCTTTTGCCCTCCACCCTTCCCAGCAGTGAATGCAACAAAAGGAGTGAACATGAGCCTTACCTTAGTCGACTGGCAGAGTCCTTTGTTTCCCTGCTTCATTCTGCTGACACCTGCCGACACCTAAAGCACCAGTCTTACACCTGTTTCACCCCATTGCATTCCACTCACTTGTTGAGACACAAACATGTCTGGGCAGTGGGGACACAGTAAGGGTGGCTGCCTTTTATCCTTTCTGTGCAGCCCACTTAAGGCAGTACTTTCTGTTGCACTACTGAGTCCCTGATTGGTCCCCTGGCTGCCAATTCACCCTGTCACAACCAGCCTATTAGAAATCTAACTGAGCCCCACCTCCAATTGTCAACTACCTGAGGCCCCAGGCCAAACAATTGGCACAACTCCCCCTTACTACAGGGCTAGACACAGTGGGTGGGATATTCAAAGGTGTTGCGCATGGCACAGCAGGGTTGCACCATGTGCAACCCACCAATGCACCCCGGTGTGATATTCAAACGGGCGGGTTGCGCTGCACAACTCCTGATGCGCCGGGGCACACCTGTAATGTATGTGGCGCAAGTGCAGGGGGGCATGCCCATGCATATGCAGCACATCCCGATATTCAGCCCGGGATGTGTGGCGCATATGCAGGCACAGCCCCGCCTTGCGCCACTCAGGACGGTGCAGTGTTGTGCCCATACAAACAGGGAACAAGTTGGGAACACCCATTGCTGGGCACAACACAGCAGCCGACTGCCATGGATGGCCACCCGACCTCCCAAAACACTGACCCCATGCCCCCTGCCCAGGGATCGTTGTGCACCCCCAACCTGTCACCCGATCATGGGAATCAGTAAAGGAACTCCCAGGTGGTCCAGTGGACCGCTGTCCCTTGCCTGATCGTGGGCATATGCACATATGATCCCTGGTGGTCCAATGGACCAATCACTTTCGCCCGCTCGTGGGCATATGTCAACCACCCTGGTGGTCCAGTGGTACCCCCCCCATCCTACCTGCCCACTGAGTTCCCCACCACCCTGCACCCCCTTCAGTCAGTGTCTGGTGGCAGCTCCCCACCCACAAGCCACCCAGCCACCCGCCACTGACAGCGTACAGTAGGGCTGTAAGCCTATTGGTCCACTGCGTGGGCCAATGGGTGTGAACCATACTACTACACAGTCCTGAATTGGCAGATGGGCATTTTATTCACAGATTCGAGGACTGTCTCAATACAGCTGTGGTCTGCATGTTACAGTGGACGATGAGCACCTCTGGCCCTGCACGTAAGCTGACTCGAGATGAGAATGTTGCGGGGCGAGGGGCTTGCCATCCACTGCTGACTGGGGGGTGCAGATAGCGGGGACTCCAGTGGTGGAGTGGAGGGGACCACTGACCACCAAGGTGGGCACATATGCCGCAAGCGCAAGCGAATCGATCCACTGGACCACCAGGGAGTTTGACATATGCTCGTGATCAGGCAAAGGGGATCGGTCCACTGGACCACCAGGGAGTTTGACATATGCTCATGATCGGGCGAAGGGGATCGGTCCACTGGACAACCAGGGCTTATTACATCACATGTCTGTGATCGGGCAAGGGATAGCGGTCCACTGGACCACCAGGGATTATTTCAACGCATGCCTGCAAATGGGAGTGGCGCCCTCTGAGGGGGTGGCAGGGCATCGGTCCCCGAAGGCTGCAGCATGGCAGGGCACCAGGCGCAAGTCACCGGTGGATCGGTGCACCACATGTAAATGGGGCCATAATGACATGCTAATGGCCCCATTTGCACCTTGCATGCATTATGGCCTCATTTGCATGCCCATGGCTGAATATCACGCAACCGCACTTGCAGTGGCGCAGCCCCCTGCTCCCCTGCTGCCACTTGCACTGGCACAGTGCGTGCACCCTCAGTGTCATATTCAACGGTGCTGAGTCATGGTGCAGCACTGTTGAATATCGCCTGGTCCCCAAAAAGACCAGCGATCTGAGGCCCATTTTGGACCTAACGGGCCTCAATCTCATTATCAAGTACAGAAAGTTCTGGATAGTAACTTTGCCAGGCCTGATGCCCGTTCTCAAGGCAGGTGACTGGCTCTGTTCACTGGACAAGCAGGACGCCAACCTGCACATCTCGGTCTTCCTTCCTCACAGGAGGTTTCTCCATTTTCTGTTTCAGAGCGAGCACTACCAATTCAAGGTGCTGCTGTTTGTCTTGTCCTCTGCACCGTGGGTCTTTACCAAGTGCTTAGCAGCAGTAGCTGCAGCACTCAGAAGTGAGGAACTGTACATTTTCTCCTATCTGGATGATTGGCTCCTAAAGCTCCCCCCTCCAGGGAGCAGCTCCTGCGGACTCTGGAGAGAACTCTCCAGTTGTTCCATTCCTTGGGCACTACAGTAAACCTGCCCAAGTCGGTTCTGGTGCCATCCCAAAGGCTGCAATACATAAGGGTGGTTCTAGACTCAGCGCAGGGAAAGGCTTTCCTGCCTCAAAACAGGGCTGAGTGCCTTATAACCCAGGCTCAGGAGGTGGCCCAGAGCCATTTTATTCCTGCCAGGGTGTACCTGAGATAGCTGGGCCTAATGGAGGATGCCATTCCTACTGTTCCGCTGGCCATATCCCATATGCGTATCCTCCAGTGGACTCTCCTAGTGCAATAGGACTGACGCACGAGCAAGCTAGATCAGTTGGTGCTGATCTCCTCCCTAGTCCACAAAGTGCTCCAGTGGTGGATGGATCCCCTGAACCTGCTGCAAGGAGTCCCATTCCAGATCTCTTCTCCACAGCAGATCCTCACCACAGATGTGTCTGGTTTAGGCTGGGGAGCTCACCTGGGTCCCTTTCAAACCCAGGTCTCCAGGTCTCAGGTTGAGACCTCCCTGCATATCAATGTCCTGGAGATGTGGGTGGTTCTGTATGCCATGCAAGCCTTTCAGAACCACCATGCTCTGGGTCAGTTGCTGGTGCAGTGAGACAACCTCAGTGAAGTGTACTACATCAACAAGCGGGGGGGACTCATTCATACCCCCTATGCCGGGAGGCCATGAGAGTGTGGTATTGGGCATTAGATCAAGGTCTGACACTCTCAGCAGTCCACATCTCAGGTGTACTAGATACTCTGTCGGACAGCCTCAGCCGGACTCAGTCCAGCATACCTAAGTAGAAGCTCCTCTCATCCATCGCAGAAGAGTTGTTTGACAGATAGGGTCATCCAGAGCTGGACCTTTTTGCAGCCCCATTAAATGCAAAACTGCCCAATTTTTGCTTGCTCGATCCAGGGCCTGGAGTTTTCTGGCGAGACACATTGTCCCTATCCTGGAGCAGTAGGTTTCTCTATGTATTTCCTCCATTCCGCTGATTCAGAGGGTGCTCATCAAATTGCAGATGGAGGGGGCCAGCATGATTCTGGTAGCCCTATTCTGGCCCCGCCAGATATGGCCTCCCCTGCCACAGCAGCTGGTGGAGGAACCTCTGGTTCTACTCCCCCTTTGCAGAAACCTGCTGACCCAGTCTCAGGGGATCGTGGTCCATCCCAACCTCAGGTGCCTCCATCTGCATGCTTGACTCCTGAGGATATAGCCATCATCAGGTGTGGAGTTTCCAATAGAGTGGAGGACGTCCTGGTGGCCACCGAGAAGCCTTCCACTTGAGTCAAGTATGCCATGAAGTAGAAGCGGTTTACCATCTGGGCTGCCAAACATAATCTGGACCCTTTCACCTGTCCGGTAAGCCAGATCCTGGACTACCTGATCTCTCTGTCCAACTCAGGTCTCCAGTACTCCCCCCCTCAAGGTGCATCTTTCGGCTATTCCAGCCTTTTATGAGCCCATGGGTGACAGTACGATTGCTCAGCTGGATGTCTCCTGTATCTCTTTATGGGGCATCCTGCATCTGAAACCCCGAGTCCATTCTCCTGTCCTTGCCTTTGATTTGAATTTTGTTTTGGGAAAAATGACCCTGTCTCCTTTTGAGCCAGCCACAACATATGAGCTACACTTTCTCTCTTGGAAAGCATGATTTTTCATTGCTATTACCTCTGCTTGAAGAATTTCACAGCTTCAGACACTCTGGTATGAGGAGCCTTATTTGATTTTTCACAAAGACAGGGTGTTTTCACGCACAAATCTTAAGTGTCTCCTTAAGGTGGTCTGTGAGTTTACACTCAACCAATCTATCCACCTTCCTGTTTATTTTCCCCGGGTGTGCTGATCCGAGGGAAGCATTGCTCCATGCATTAGATGTGCACAGAACTCTGAAGTACTACCTGCTTCGCACCAAGGAATATAGAAAGTTGAAGTAATTGTTTCTTTCACCCCAGGTAGAGAGGGCATTTTGGTTTCTAAGCAATGTTTATCCAAATGGCTGGCAAATTGCATTGTGTTCTGCTACAACAGGTGTGGCAAAGAATTGCCTGGAGTGGAGTGGTTACAGCTCATTCCACAAGGGACATGGCTACCACTGTGGCTTGTTTCCGAGGGGTGTCAGCCACTGACATCTGTACCGCTCATACTTTCACCAAGCACTACAGTTTGGACATTGTCTCTAGAGCCCAAGTATGTTTTGGCAGGGCTGTGCTGCAGGGCTTCCTGTCTTAGGTTTATGGTTGGCCTTCCTCCCAGACTGTCTGTTTGCACCTGTAACTGCTTTAGACTCATTCCAATGGTGTGATCTGATGACTGAGATACCCCCAAAGAAGATAGAACAGTTACATAAAAACTTAACAGTAGGTCTTCGAAGGGATCTCATTTATCAGGTCTGCTTTCCCTCCCACATCCCCCTTCTAGGGGCTCTTGTACTAGAACTGGCTGTCTGGTGTATCCAGCCTTTCTCATGGACCTGGGTACCTGTCTCTCTCCTCGGTCCCCCATGGCTTGAGTTATGCTCCCTTTGTCTCCAGAGGAAAGAACTGAGGAGGGAGTGGGTCCGCTCACACCTTTATAGGGTTGATGACATTGACGGACTTCGAAGACGAAGGAGGCCCCAGTTTTGCTGCTGAAAATCTTCAGTGTGGATCCTGCTTCATCGATGGTGAAGTCCTGTGGTGTGACTTGATGACTGAAATCCCTTTGAAGATCTACTGTTATGGTACATTCTTACGTAACTGTTCTTTTTTTACTCTATTTTCTATTTTCAGCGTGCATTTAATATTACCATTTTGTTTCTGAGTTCAGACAACACACTGATGCAGCTCCTTGTTTTTTGCTATAACAGATGCAGGACATGCAACAATGTCTACCAATTGTTTTTAAAGGGGACTGTCCATGTCATTCTGTGCAGTGTAGGTTATTTATGAGTGCCTATTAATACAAAACTCATTGTTAATACTCCTTTTACATGTTTAATTTTTAAAGGTCACAGAAACACTTCTTAAATACTGTACATTTATTTAAAAACTTTCGAACATCACATTAGGTAATTTACCCTCCGATTAGCCTGCCTGTCCATTTTATTCAATTTCTGTGACATCTACGTTTTAAATTTATATTTTTTCCCATGGCCGTTTTGGCGTTTACTTCCTGCTTCATGTGCACGTGGTCAGGTCTGGAGCACTCACGAGCGTGATTCACTGCCCAGAAGTGACATCATCGAGTCACTCTGGAGGTAGACTTCTGACTGTAGCATTGCTCGGTACAGTTGTAAGCCTATATCCTGTCATTTGCCTGATTGTGGCTGCTGTAAGCTGATAAAAGTAAAAGCAGCACAGTACTGAAACGATTGCCTTTGTAATGTTCTCATAACAGAAACATATTAGCAGTAGTACAGTTTTATATTAGACATTACTTCGTGCAGTTATATGTAAAAAAGTGTGGCTTTCAGTGAATCAATGAACAATTTAATGTACTGCCTGTATGTGCAATTGGCAAACTGAGTAATACAAATACATGATTTCATGTATAATGTATGTGTTTTTGTGTGGGGGGGGTTGTGTGTGTATGTGTTTTCATGTATAGATGTGTGAAAATTTCTAATTTTTGAATATGTTATAATTTTCACCTATGTTGTTTATGTTACATGAAGTGTCACTTAAGCTTTTTGGAAGGGAAAACTGCACTTGGGGGGGGACCATTCTGAAGTGTATCTCATTTCCAGTGCTCCTTTTCAATACTGTACCTCACATTACTGTCAATCTAGCATATTGTTGCGTACTAATTTTCTGTTTCATTTCTGTTTAAAAGTATTGACATGTCCTTGCTTTATATTATTGTAAAATAACATACAGTGTAGTTTACGAGTGTCAGAATAAAAGTAGTCATGGCTGTGGACTACCTTTTTTTTAGTTTACCTTGTGATCCGAAATATCGTTGCACATGGATTTATTTCTGTAGACAGAAATCATTTAAACCCACACAGTACAGCCATATTTGTTCTGTTCATTTACTTCAGTTGTGTTGTGAGCGTGATACTGTAAAGCTTGCAGAACTTGGATGACTTATTGCCAAACCAAAGCTGAAGCCAGATGTTGTTGAATCCTTTTTTGAACTTGCTGAGAACACCAGTACTATCACACCAGAGATGACATGATCTGCATATGTGAAATGGCGCTGATGCTACACGAGTTGTGATTATTTTTCTTATTTTGCTGTTACTGCGTTGTATGTTTTTTTCCATAGAGATATTTATGGTAATGGGTAGCACGCGGGGCCTGTTCAGCTTTTGTACCCATGCATCACTGGCCATCCACACACCTTCCCCCACTATGTCTCCTTGTCCCTCTGCATTACCGGATCTGCACAGTCGACCACAGTGCCTAGCTCATGGCTTTACTCCCGTTGTCCCCTTGTCCATTTTCCTCTGAATTTTTTCCCAGGGCCCATGTCAAATATGGAAGCATGTGTACATGGAGGCACCCATGATGTGTTTAGGAACTGCCAACACCACTGCACCCACCCAGCATACAGGCAGTGAACAAGCATCAGCGCTGCTACCACACCACAAACACAACAAAAAAAATGGGCAGAATGTGACGTCAGATAAGGTTTGCTTGCCCCACCCAGTCTACCCATTTAAAACATTTTTTTTTTAAGACTACATTCATTCTTGCCTCAGACCCTGCTTGATCTGAAGTTCTTTATCCACCCCCCCTTTACTCTACGATTCCCTTGTGCCTAACACAGGTATTTTGGAACCCCACCACTGTTTTGGCCCTTCCACCCCCACTGGAAGCCTGTTCAAGGCATCCACTACTCTTTCTGTGAAGAAGTACTTCCTCAAATGTCTCCTGAATCAAACCCCTTTCAACTTTTTTTTTTGAAATTGCAGTTTTTATTCCCTCCTCGTCCTGCCAAGCCCGACCCTTCAAAGTTCTAAGTCATCCTCCTGCCTCCCACCACTTCCACCTTCGCCTTGTCCCCATGGAGCCTTGGATTACCCCTCGGGTGGGGACGGGGCGAGGCCCTAACATCCCGAGCTACTCACTGTTTTTCGTCGGTCCGGAAGTGGCAGGGCAAGTGGGGGCACATTGGAGGCACACTCCAGGTAGCCCATCTTCCTGGTCCTAGCAGGCGTTTTTCCTCTTTTCTCCCACCCCTACAGCATAAGACCCAGATGTCAAGGCATTGAGCGCCGACGTCATGCTATGTAATAGCCGCCCATCCCCTATTGTTAGGGGCTTGTAATACTTCGAGCCTCCGCTCGGAGTCATACAAGAGCATGGGCTATGGCCTCAGCCCTCCCCGGAGTAGGCGAGCTGTCATAGGATGCTCAAGCCTATTTAACCCTGGCCGACCCACCAGCGACCCGAGTCTGCTCCCGAACCCGGGTCGCTGGTGTGGAGCGAGGTGTGGCATCCAGCGCCTCAACCCTCAGCGCCACCAGGCCGGCTAGCCCCTTTTAACTTTATAGTATGTCCCCTTGTTCTATAGCACCTTCTTTTCTGAAAAATACTTCCCTCCTGTACCTTATTTACCCCTGTGAGGTATTTCAAGATGTGTACCATATCCCCCCATATCCCTCCTGTCTTCCTGGATGTGTATATTGCAGTCCTTTACCCCTCTCATTGTTCACTTTTAGTACAGACACTGCAGCATTTTAGTTGCCCTCCTCTGGACCACCTGTACTTTGTCTATATCCTTCCTGAGATATCTTCTCCAGAACTCTACACAGCAGTCAACATGGGGTCATACCAGTGATCTATACAGGGGAAGACCACCTCCCTCTTTATGCTGGTGCTACACCCCCCCCATGCACCACAACCTTCCAGTTGCCCTCTTTATGCTGGTGCTACTCCTCCCCCCATGCACCACAACCTGCCAGTTGCCTTCCCAACTACTGTGTTACACTGCCTGTCCACACTGAGGTCATACGATATGATTACCCTTAGGTGTCTGTCCTGCCTGGTTGTTGTCAATAGCACCCTGTTGCAGATCTTGGTTTCATCTGTCAAAAGGCAGACCTTTTGCTTACACTTCCTTTACAAAGTCACTTGTAAATACATTAAAAAGGACTGGTCGGGGGGGGCGCTAATGAGCATCTAACAGACTGGTAATGTCTCTGCACAGCTCTCTCACCATAGGACTTTTAATTGAATAAAAGTGGTTCCAAAGGTGGTTTTTGGTCCAAAATTTACTTACCAGCAGCAATCGGAGAGGATAATGGATGAGTATTTGGCTTCTAATATGGGAAAATCATCACAGAATGAGTGAAATCGGGCAAGAAAGCTGCTCCTCCAGGTACATCAGGAGGCCCCAATGTCATCATGCTCTCGGCGACTGAAATGGAGGTCGTAGGCCAAACCTTAACTGCACAAGTGCTGGTGGCGGTCTCTCCTAAACTGGACATAATTACAACAAAAATCTCTGAGCTATCTGAACAGCTCACGGGGCAAGCAGCCAAGATCTCTGAGGCCGAAACCCGAATCTCCCAGCTTGAGGACCGCACGGAGCACCTCCCAGACGCAGTCGGGGACCTTCGGAGGTAACTGGGGGAGCTCCGGGAACAGTTAGATTATCAGGAAAACTATCAGCGCCGCAACAACCTTTGGATTCGAGGGCTCCCTGAAGGAAAGGAAGGGACTTCCCCAGAGGACTTCAGCGGTAGGGTGCTTCCCAGTCTATTGGGTCTGGAGCCAAAAGGAGGGCACTTTAAAATAGAGAGGGCGCATAGGGCTTTGGCACCGAAACTGGCAGCAGGGGAGCAGCCACGCTAGATCTTCTTCCAACTGCATCATTTTGGGGACAGGCAGGCAATCTGGTTTGCCTTCTAAAAATGCAAGGAGGTCCTGTATCAGGGAGCGAGGTTGTTTCTGCATCAGGATTTTTCGCAGCTATTGCAGAGGAGAAGAAGGCTCTTCAATCCGGTTTTGGATGCACTCTGCGCTGTTAAAATTGATTTCCAGTTCCTGTACCCGACAGAAGATCCGCAAGGAATGAGCAACATATACCTTCCACGAGGTGGAACGGGTTCAGCATTTTCTGAACAACCTGGAGCCCAATCGGAGAAGGGATGCCACGCCAGGCCCATCAAGAAGTCCAGATAAGTGAATGGCACTTTGTCCAGTGGCTGGATTGAGAGACGAGGGGACAAGTCCATTAAAACTTGCATGTTTTTTTGAACCCTTACTTCACGTGGCAGATAGCTTTTCTTTTGGGGTACAAGGGAGGCACGGCCCGTTATTAAAGGTGTACAAGGGTAGTACAGAGGGGTTTCTCTCTATGGAAGATGCTTGGACTGGGGCCTGCCATGATGAGATCCTAAACTGCTCCTGTACCCTCTGTAGCGACCAGCTTGGTGGTTGAAGGAGAGTGGGGATGCAGTGAGCTGAGTATCTCGGGGGGGGGATGGAATTAAGTTCATCTGTTCCCAACCCTTTTTGACACTTGGAGAGTATGGGGAAGGTTTGCACCTGCCAGCGGGGGGATTTATTATTGGAACAGCGGCCGGGAGGAGGCATGCCATGAGGCGGAAGGCCTGAGAATACAAGGACGCTGGATGCAACAATACAAACAGGGACATGGACTCTACTAGCATGTACTGTCTTATCTTTTTATGTGAAATGTTGCTTGTGCTAGTTTTTCTTGCTGATTTCTGAGCGAGGGAGGATGTGGGTGCCCCTGTCTGCTTTTTCCTGGGGAAGGGAGCCTTCCTAGTCAGCAGAGGATGGTGGTACAGAGGTAATGAGGGGTGAGAGGGGGCTACAGGTAAATGGATGGGCGGGGGTAATTGCCCTGCCTCAAGTCAGCGGACAGGAAGGTAAGAACTCGGGGACCAACAGCATCATCACATGGGGAGGATAGGGGGAATGGGATCACAGGGGGGTAGCAGAGGAAATGCTGGACGTGCAGGGGTAATGATCAGTGTGAAGCTGTAATGGGCTCTAACCCTTTTTAAGCAACAGGCAGTGTCCATCAGAGGAGTGAGCAAGGACCCAGTGCAACCCAGGATGCTCAACGGATGTGGGGATGGACACTGATCGCCTGGCTGCTCTAGGACTGGGGTAAGTAGAAGCCTCTGGTGGCGGGGCCCAGGACCTTAGAAAAGGAACAGTCGCGAGGGGGGGATGTACCGACAGAGGTACATGGACAGGGGGTGGGGAGAGGGAGCTGGTGGTGGTCACACCGGCAACTAACTGGGCCATTTAAACAAGATTAGTCTCTTATGGTGGTGGGGCATAGAACAAGGACGTGCTAGCCTCCCCGGTGAGCAATAGATTGAGCGCCCCCCCCAATGCAAGCATTTCTCCCTCCAGTTGGTCGGTGGGCGAGGAAATCATTCTTAACTCAGCATCTTTTAGTTGCTGCTCCAAGGTATGTCTCCTATTCTTCCTTTCTTTCTTGTATCTATTAACATAGCCTATTATCACTCCCCGATGTACGCCTTCCCAGCCTCCCAGTACACTACTTGTGTCAGTGCCATGGTCTCATTGGTTTCCCTGTACATTCCCCATTGCTGCTTCAGGAATTCCCTGAACTTCTCCGAGGCCATTAAATAGGTAGGGAAACGCCATCCTGGGCAGGGCTCCTTCTCCCCCTCCGCAAATCTGTTCAGCACCACCATTGCATGGTCGGACACTTGTATGGGGCCATGAGTTACATCCCGAACCCCAATGTTTCTTTCTCTAGTGACATATATGTAGTCCAGCCTAGACCAGGTCCCATGAGGGTTCGAATAAAATGTATATTCCCTAGCCCCCGGGTTAGCTGCCCTCCATATATCTATCAGGTCCAGATCCACCAACCCTTGTTTCCATTGATTCATAGCCCTTACATGTCGGCTTCTTCCCTCAGAATGGTCTAGGCTGGGCCCCATTACACAATTCAAATCCCCTCCCATACAGAAGTTGGTGAACTGTTCCCTCACCAACACATCCCAGAGTTTTTTGTAAAATTCCATTTCAAACACTGAGGGGCATACACATTTCCTTATGTGATACTGTCTTGTCCCACCTTGCCTTGTATGAAGATATACCTGCCCTCTTCCGGGTCTGCTACCACTCGTTCCACCTCTATCCCATAATTTTTATGGAATAGCACCGCCACCCCACGTTTATGTGAGTTGTAGGGTGCAGCGTAACAAGCTCCGACCCATCCTCCTACTAGTTTCCTATGCTCATCCTGGCTCAAGTGCATCTCCTGAAGCAGTACCACCTGTGCGTGTTTATTTTTAATGGCCTGGAGAACTTTCTTGCACTTGATGGGGATGTGGAAGCCCCAAATATTCCACAAAATAATCACCTCAGTATTAGCCATTTTTAATCCCATGGGTTGTCCTGCCCTCCCAATCTTGCAGGAGGCTGTACCCCCATCTGCAAGACTGCACAAATGCCAATGTAACCGTACATTTCTGGATTCATCATACATAGTACCCCCCCCCCCGTGCCTGCAACCAGCATGGCACAAACTTGAAACAGCAAACAGGCATAAAAAAGAACCAAATAATAACTGCTGTGTAACACTTGTGTCAGTTGTCTATAGCCATCTACCTTCCTTCCCTTCTGTAGCAACATCCTCCTATGTCCCGGACATCCCTCCAGGACCTGAAGAATATAATAATTTCCACCCCTTCCCACATTGTCACAAGCAGAATTAAACACAGGCACATCCATCACACAGCCCCTCCACCACCATAAGAGACTAATCTTGTTTAAATGGCCCCAGTTAGTTGCTGGTGTGACCACCACCAGCTCCCTCCCCACCCCTCCCTGTCCGTGTACCTCTGTCGGTACCTCCCCCAGGCAGCGGTTGTATGAATGGGGTAATAAACCGGGGGCAATCCTAGCCCGCCTGGCACGGGGGAGAAGAGGCACAGCAATGATCACGGCAATAAGAGATGGGAGTGGATATATGTCCACCCAGAGTGATAAAATACGAGGGGACTTTTGCCACTTTCTTTACAAACCTGTATAAGTCAGAATGTGGTAACTCAAAGGGCCAAATGGAACAGTTCTTGGGTAAGGTTAAGCTGCCGGAATTATCAGAAGGCCAACGGGAACAATTAGGGGGCAAAATTACAGGAGTAGAATTGGGCAGAGCTATTGCCTCCATGAAGCAGGGGAAGGTGGGGGGCCTGATGGTTTTGTCATGGAATACTATAAGGAACTCACGGGGGACACGGTGGGGCCAATGGCCGGGATGTTGGAAGAGGCTGGGGAGGGGGGTGGGTTGACTCTCTCATGCCTGCAAGTCATGATTTGTGTGCTCCCTAAGCCCGGAAAATGTCCAGAAGAATGTGGATCATACCACGCAATATCACTTCTGAACTGTGATCTTAAAATCTATGCAAAAGTCTTGGCTAGGAGTTTGGAACTGATCCTGCCTCTGCTAGTCCATGCAGACCAGATGGGATTTGTTCAGGGGCATTAGTCATATCATAACATGAGACGGCTCCTAAATTTCATTCATTGGGGTAATCAGCGTCCAGGACAAGTGGTGGTGCTGTCTATGGATGCTGAAAAAGCCCTTGACAGAATAGAATGGCCGTACCTCTTGGAGGTACTAAATAGGTTTGGGTTGGGGGTGGACTACATTAAGATGGTCAGGTTGCTGTACATGAACCTGAAAGCACAGGTCCTGATTAATGGGGGATGCTCCGACATGTTTGAATTACATAGAGGGACAAGACAGGGATGTCTGCTGTCCCCTCTTCTTTTTGCCCTTGCGATGGAACCGCTAGCTATCCGGATTAGGGAGGATGAGCGAATACAGGGAGTGAGGGGGAGGTCGGGTATTCACCACAAACTGACTGTATATGCGGATGATCTGCTGCTCTTCACCACACAACAAGAGGCCACTATACCGGCTCTTTGGGCAGTAATACAGGAATTTACGGGGTTTTCGGGTTATAAGCTTAACTTAGATAAGTCAGAGATGTTCCGGGTGGGTGGATTGGGGGGAGTAGGGGATAAGGATACGTGGAGCTTTAAGGTGATCAGGACTCATTTCATTTATTTGGGCATCAAGGTGGGTAGGGATCTGGCAGGCCTCTATGGAATTAATTATGGTCCGCTCCTGCAGACTCTTAAGGCAGACATGGAAAGGTGGAGGGCACTCCCCATTTCCTGGTTGGGTCGAATTAACCTCCTGAAAATGAATGCATTACCCAGAGTCCTATATCTGATGCAAATGTTACCAATGGGCCTGACCAATGGGGATTATAAAGACACAGACAGAGAATTTAATAGGTTCATTTGGCAGAATAAACGACCCAGGATGAGCTTGCAGAGGTTGAAGGGTGGGATAGAGCGGGGGGAAGGTTGAACTTCCCGGATCTAAAGGGGTACACGATAGCCATGCAGTCCAGATATATTCAGGACTGGGTACACCATGGATAGGAGGCAAGTTGGGAACACCTGGAAGAGGAAGACACACAGGTGTGCCTGACGTCGTATTGGACCCAGAGGGACGGAGAAGGTATCTTAGGGGACACAGTAAGAATCCATTGGTGGACTGGACTCTGGAGGCTTGGGAACAGGCACATAAGAGGAGGAAAGTGGAGAATGAGATGTCAGGGTTGGTTCCGGTAGTGGGCAATCCTGCCTTCCTTCCAGGGTTGGAGGGGGGGGGTTTGAGATATGGGATCATAATGACATACATTGCCTTAGGGATCTCTGGGGCAATAGGGGATTCAAGTCCATGGAGGAATTAAGGAATCAATATGGGATCCCAGTCACACATAGGTATCAATATTACCAGGTCCGGGCTTTCAGTACAGCCAGGAGGGGCCAGGAATCTGATATAAGGCAATTGGAACACTTGGAGGACTTGATGTGGCTGGCATGGGTGAACAGGGTCTAATAACTCGGGCAGTACATGACGATAGGGGGGTATTCCCAGACAGGTCTATCAAGGTTAGGAAGTTGTGGGAAAGGGACCTGGGCATGCAGATCTCAGAGGAGAACTGGAGGCTGGTCCTCCGGTCTCATATGGGGCTACTGCTATGCAACAAGTTTAAAGAATCACAATTCAAATTCTTGTACAGACTATACTGCCCACCGGTGGTGGTGAATAAATTCCACCCAGTGATCTCACCAGTATGTGGGAGATGTCAGGTGGCTAGGTGTACATATCTGCATTATTTTTGGGAGTGTGGGAAGTTACAACCCTTCTGGGTGGAGATTGCAAGGGAAGTGTCAGGTATCATGCAGGTGAGGGTGAGGGACTTGGCGGCCTCCTTACTGTTTGGAGTGGAGGAGGGGGAGGGGGAGGAATGGAAAGCTTACCCAAGAACAGTGAGGGTCTTACTAACGCTGGCCAGACATTGTATCCAGAGCACATGGGTATCACATGTTAAGCCATCCCTTGAACAATGGAAGACACTGGTCATCAATAATCTGGCTCTAGAGAGTCTAACGTATCAAAGATATGGAAAAGAGGAACTTTTTTTGAACAAGTGGGGGGTGTACATCAACTCTCTTCCTTTGGGGGAAGCCATGGCATTAAGACAGGGTATAACCTGAATCAAAGGACTTATGGCTGTCTCCTAGTGGCGAAGCTCATGGAAGGGGCCTGGACCGGTTCTCCTGACAACAGAGGTGAATGCCTGTGAGTGGCAGTGTAAAGCTGGAGGT
Source organism: Neoceratodus forsteri (assembly GCA_016271365.2). Classification (NCBI taxonomy): domain Eukaryota; kingdom Metazoa; phylum Chordata; order Ceratodontiformes; family Ceratodontidae; genus Neoceratodus; species Neoceratodus forsteri. The sequence continues at coordinate 1,275,523,856 of CM057453.1, forward strand.
GGAGATGGAAAGTGGACTCCAGCTCACAGGTACGCTACATAATTACATCTTGGAGGCCGGAGAACCAGCAAGGTCAAGGACAAGGGAAGGAGGTAGTGGGGGGGTACAGAAGCCCGCGGATATCGCGAAATACATATAAATTGCCATAATAGTGGAATGGAGGAGGTAAGGATTTCTGGAGGGGTGCGTAGGTTTTGTATTCTGGATGTTCTCTTATGTTACTACTATATACTTAGGGTGTAAATAGTTAGGGGGAATTGGATTGTAAGGGGGGGGGGGTTGGTGGGCCAGACAGAAGGCCAAGGTAAGTTAAAGGTGATTGGTTGCATGATGAATAAAATGTTATATACTGTATGGCAGGTTCCTTAATGTTGGAAAAGGAATATGCGAAATGATTGTAATGTGTTCTCGGATCTCTGTCTGTCCTACCTCAATAAAAGATTTTAAAACAAAAAAAAAAGGACTGATCCCAGCACTGAACACAGAGATACCCTTCTGGTCACCTTCCCTTCCTTTGTGCAAAGTCCATTGTCCATTTACCACTACCCTCTGCCTGCTATCCTCTAACCAATTTCTTACCAAGGTTATCAGCTTGTTACCCACTCCCAAGCTACCCATACTGGTTACTAGTCTCCTATGTAGAACAGTGTCAAAACCATTACTGAAATGTTGCCATACCTCACCCCTGACCCCCGCCTCCTGCACAAACTCAAGCCGGCGAGCGGTTCCATGAGCCCGGTCTCAGGTCCCAGCCTTCTGCCGCAAAAGCTGCTAAGTCCCACCGCACCAGACTGAATCTTTCAGCAACTTTCCCTACTTTCAGCTCAGCCCCCCTACCCCTGTAGGCTTCTCTCCCTTTTCCCGGCATGGTCAGCCTGTCTCCTATTGCCCCTCTTCGGACTTATTACAGGAATGACGTGTTTCTGCTTACACTACCGCTGGACCACCGTAATCCCCCCCCACCTCTGACGGAGCACCGATCCCGCGCCGGGATCAGAACCGTGAATAGACACTTTCCACTCACGCGCAAAAGCGTGAGAGTACGTACTTTCACCCCGACCCGCCTCTTCAATACACTCAAGCCGGAGAGAGGTTCCATGAGCCAGTTTCCAGCCCCAACCAGCTACATAAAGCGGAAAGTCCCCTTGGCTCCGACAGAAGCTCAGCTCCTATGCCCGGTTATAGAACCAGCGGTCCGGACACTTTTACCTTTCAGCCGCCGATGCCGCAAGGTTTCACCGTATTTCGTCTCCGACCCCCCCGCCTTCCTTTATATTGCTAGCCGGTGAACGAACCTAGTAGTCTGGTTCCTAGCCCCTGTTACCTGCCGTGGAAACTGTCAGGGCGTAGTCATTTATCCTTAGCCCCATTTTCTCCATGTCCCCCCCCCTTTCTTCCTCCTGCCATGTCTGCCAATATAATCCCTGAGGTCTGTCCCAGCACCATTACCCGGTTTTTCTGTAAACAAGTTGTGATATTTCAGTATACCTTGATTCTGTAACCCTGCCTCATTGTCATTGAAATTGTACTTTGTATTGTTCCTGTACCTCCCGGGTCGTGCCTGAAAATAGTCACCTGCTGGCTAGTGCACTTACCCAGTAAACAAAAACTAAATAAATAAATAAATGTCCACCACTCCTACCTGTTCTAATTCATTGGTCACTCAGTCAAAGAAATCTATCTGATTTGTCTGACATGATCTTCCCCATGTGAATTTATGGTGCCTCGGATCTTGTAGCCTGTTGGATTCAAGATATTCCACAATCCCTTCCTCTAGCAGTGTTTCCATTAATTTTCCCACCACCAATGTTAGGTCTAACCATTCTATAATTGCCAGCCTTTTTTGTGCTACCACTTTTGTGAAGAGTGACTACATCATTCCACCTCCTGTCCTCTGTAACTTCTCCTGTCTCCAGAGATCTGTTAAAGAGTAGTGTCAAAGGTGCAGCCAGTACTTCCATGAGTTCCCTCAATGCCCTTGGATGCACCCCATCTGGGTCTAGCGCTGTGTTCACTTTCACGTTAGTAAGTGCTTTCAACAATCTCTTCGTCAAAAAACTACAAGTGTCCACTTCCCCGTCAACAAATCCCCTGCTGCTTTTTAGTGGCCCCTTCCCTCTCCCTTCCACTGTGAACACTGGGCACAACTATGTGATCAAGATGTCTGCCTTTTCCTGGTCTCCCTCTGTGCAGTCCATCCCCTCACTTCTAAACCTTACAATTCCTCCCTTTTTCTTCCTCTGTTCACTTACTGTACATACCTAAAACATTTCTTGTCCTCTTTTGATACTGCCTGACCTGTTCTATATTCAGTTTGTGCCATTTGTCTTCCTTACTGCTTTCACTGCTTCCCTATTTTTTCTGTGATACACCTCCATATCCTCCCCCCGGTGTATCTCCTCGTACCTTCTGAATGCAATCCTTTTAACCTTTACCTTTTCTGCTACCTCTTTCAAAAACCATAGCAATCTCCTCTTCCTCGTGCTCACTTGCATCATGCAGAGTTTCATGGCCTTCAGTATGCACTCTTTTACTTTTGCACTCTGTTCCTGCCCCCCAACGGTCATCCCTCCCTGACAGGTCATCCATGAGGCATTCACCATCTTTATAAAATCTTCTGTGTTGCTGTTCAGTACTGTACTGAGCCAGTGTAAAAGCCACTGTATTCACATAAACAAAGTTACTGTTTTTGTTATGTCCCTACCAAACTTCACTATTCAACACAAATGTAATATCTGCCTGCAGCAGTAATGTACTACAGTGCAATATTCCAAATGGATAACAAGAAATAAAACAGACAACTTGAACTTGCAGCCTGAATCAAATGCAGAATTGCTTATATACACCTCTGGAATAAAGCTCGGGCCATGGGCAATCAATCCGACTGTCAACAGTACAGGACGGCCAGAAACTCCTGCACCCAAGCCATCAGACAAGCTAAAATGGCTCATTACAAGGAAGCACTCTCAAGCTCCTGGGGTGACAGCTGGAAGTTCTGGGACAACCTAAAAGAACTTACTGGCAAACCCAGCAAAACCCCTCCCACTATGCTTAGCGTTGACGGTACAATCACCCAAGACCCACTGCAAATAGCCAACACTTTCAATGCCACGTTCATTTACCCGAGTGGTGTACTTTCCTCTGACTTCTTCAACCTCCCTACCCCCTCGACTAGCTAAAAGGACACAGGCCCATCACCAACTCACCCACCCTTTTACTTCAAAACTGTCTCCCCTAGCAAAGCCAAAAAGTACCTCTCAAGGTCGTCGGCAAATCCCGCTTTCGAAGTGACTCACTAGACCTGAAGCTGCCATACCTGACATTAGATTCTGTCCTAATACCCATCACAAAAATACTGAATCTGCCTCGGGCAATTCCCCTCACAGTGGAAAGCCGCAGTAGTGGCCCCATCCATGAGAGTGGAGAGAGAGCCCTTCAACTCTAAGTACCACCGAATCTCCATTCTCCCTCCCCCCCCCCGAAAGCCCTTGAAAGGATAGTTGCTGACCAGCTGTCAGAGTACCTGGCCAAATACAACCTCTAGTGCAATGAGCAACATGGCTTTAGGGAAAGCCACAGCACTACCTCGGCGCTCCTAGAATATACCAGCTTTATCCATAAAGCCTTGGACCGTGGCCACCTATTGGGGTCAGTGTACTTTTACTCACTAAGGCTTTTAATACAGTTAATCACTCTCTCCTTGTACATACTAACATACTAAAATGCCAGCAGAATAGGCCTAATGGTCTTTCGTGTCTGCTCGTTTGGTCAGCCTCCACCCTGGGTGCTGACCTTGCTGCCCCCCTTGCCTCCTCTGGCTTCTCCCTTCCCAGTTCCGGATATTCTTGCTGCATTGGATTTTGCTTCCAGAACCCTTCCCCTGTACCTGTCCCACCCCCTCTTGAACCTCTCCACTGTCTCTGCCTCCACCAGCCCCCTAGGCAGCGCATTCCATGGCTTCACCACCCTCTCAGTGAAGTAGCACCTCCTCCTTTCTCCCTGAATCTTCCCCACTCCAGCTTCCACCCATGTCCTCTAGCGGCCCCCTCCTCCTTCCTTGGAAGCACCCTTGACTGTTCCTCCCCTATTTACCCTCTTCATGTACCTGAAGACCTCTATCATGTCCCCCCGGTCCCTTCTGTCTTCCAATGTGTACATATTTAGCTCTTCGAGCCTCTCCTCATAGGTCCTGTCCCCCAAACCCCAAATCATTTTGGTTGCCCTCCTCTGGACCCTCTCCAGGAGGGTAATGTCCCTCTTTAAGTGTGGCCTCCCAAACTGCATGCAGTACTCAAAGTGCGGCCTCACCAAGCAGTTATACAGAGGGAGTATCACTTCCCTCCTTCTGGAGGTGATCCCCCTAGCGATGCATCCCAGCATCCTGTTGGCCTTGGCTGCTGCCCTCCTACAAGTCTCCGAGGTTGTTCATCTTGACATCCACCACCACCCCAGGTCCTTCTCAGCCATCGAGACTTTAGCATTCCTCCCCCAGGGTGTACACTTGGCCTGGGTTTCTGGCCCCAGGTGAGTACCTTGCATTTCCCTGCATTGAACCTCAGCTTCCACTTTCTAGACCATCTTTCCAGAGCCTCCAGGTCCCCTGAGGGCCACCCTCCCTCCTTCCCATCCACCACCACCCCCAGTTTTGAGTCATCTGCAAGAAACTCATCTCACTCCTGATTCCTGTCCTTATGTCAGAGGCAGTAGGCATTGAGGAGGGCCCAGGACTGATCCTGTGGGACCCACTAATGACCCTTCTTGGGGATGAGACTATCCCGCCAACTACGACCCTCTGGGTCCGGTCCTGGAGCCAATTGCCTATCCATCTGATTATCTGGTTCCCCACCCCCATTTCTCCCAGCTTATCCAACAGGCCCACATGAGGAACAGAGTCAAATGCCTTGCTGAAGTCTAGAAAGAGGACATCCACTGGTCTACCCAGGTCCACGGCACTCGTCACCCAGTCATAGAACTCCACAAGGTTTGTCTGACACGATTTCCCTGGAACGAATCCATGCTGTCTATCGTCCAGGCACCCTGGCTTTCCAGGTCCCCCAGCCTCTCCTTGACAATGCCCTCCATCACCTTGCCCACCACCGATGTCAGGCTGACAGGCCTGTAGTTCTCTGCCACCTCCCTTGATCCCCCCTTGTGGATAGGCACTATATTCGCCACCTTCCAGTCCTGGGGCACCCACTCTGTCCTCAGAGATGGTGAAAAGCTCCACCAGGGGTTTTGCCAGGACATCTGCAAGTTCCTTCAGCACTCTGGGATGTAATTTATCCGGTCCGGTGCTTTCTCTGTCTTAAAGGGAGCTGAGGGCTTCCTCCTCTCTCTGCTGTGATTTCCACTATCAGTACCTCTTCTCCCTGCTTGGCCCTCCCCTCCTGCCAGTGATGCCTCCCCCTCTCCCCAGACCCGCCGATTGGTAAGGGTCCCCCCCTCCTCAGTATCTCTGTCTCCTCCAATGTATGATGCAGCACCCCCATCTTCCTTGGTGAAAACTGAGGTGAAGTACTCATTTAGTACCTCAGCTTGCTCCCTTGTCTTGTGCCCATCTCTCCCCCTTGTAGACTCCATTCGTAACTTGGGGGCCTCTCCTGAGTCTTTGTGCTGGTTCAAGCACTACCTGGAGGATAGATCCCAACAGGTAAAAATTAGCAATGCTTTATCCTCCAGTCTACCGGTCCTCCCTGGAGTTCCACAAGGCTGCATTCTGGGGCCCTTACTATTCAGCCTCTTCCTGAACTCCCTCCCTCAAGCCTACCCTGGTGAGCTACTCCTATATGCAGATAATGCAGTGTTATTCACCAATCATTCTGACCCATTTTCCTTGTTAGTAGCCTGCAAGCCGATTTCACAGCTGCTGAAGAATGGTTTGCACAACACAAACTGATCCTAAACTATAAAAAAAACGAAGTCCATGTTTTTTGCCAGCTCCCACAACAAATCTAGATCAGCCCAACTTACCATACTCAACAACCACAATGTCCCTATTGAACAAGTACAGACCTTTAAGTACCTCGGTGTCATTCCTGACTGCGCACTATGCTTCTCTGAACACATCAATGCTGTCTCCAAGGCGGTTAACTGTAGATTAGGGATCCTATATAGGCATAGAAAAGGCATGACCCAAGAAGCACTCCAAACTGCAGTCACCAGCTCCATACTCTCAGTGGTGGACTATGGTCTAGTCATTTGCAGAGCAGCCACAGACACAACCCTTAAAAGAGTTAGCACTGCATTCAACAGGTCTTGTCGTCTGGTTATGGGTGCCCATCAGCGTACACACACATGTGTGATTTGTACTCCATGACTAATTGGTTGGACCTCAAAGACAGGACCAAATATCACACCTGCCTTTATGCAAAGAACATCAGCCTGGGCTTAACTCCCCTAAATGCCCAGCACCTTCTCACACGTACCCCCCATTCTTATAGCACTAGGAGTGCATCTAGTTATGCCTTCCAAGTCCCTTTCTGTCGCACCTCGCAGACCCAACGATCCTTCAGCTTCCGAGTGCCCAGTTGGTTAAATGGGCTCTCAACTGAAATCCTAGAACTACCCAAGCTTGGTCCTTTCAAGTTCCTCCTTAGACAACACCTGGTCACAGGCAGGTGCTGTGACTGCCCAGTCTAGCTCTCGGTCCAACCTACCTGTTCTTCTCTCTTTCCCTTTCCTACCCCATCTCCTCCTCCTCCTCCTCTCCTTTTCACAACCTGTTTGCCCACTCCTTTGTTAGATTTGCAACCTCCCTGCCTAACATTACCTATCTGCCCACTCCTGTATTTCCTGCCTACCCCCACCTTCCTTTATCTACCCCCCTTCCCATTCATTTCCTGTTTGCCCACTCTTTGGTATTTTTCTTCTTACCCTGCCCCATCAATGACTAATGCCTTCACGATTTCCAAAGACTGATCCTGGCCCTGCATCGCCCATCTCTGGCCGATCCCTATACCTGACAATTCCATCCTGTGGCTGCCCATACTTGCCTCTCGTTTGTTGCACAGTGACACCTTCTGGCTTTCTTTAATTTGTATATACCACATGTAGTTAATTGCTGTTACCCTTCTATTATTGTACCTCGTATGCTTGTCACAATGTTATTTTTGCTTCACATTATCTCTCTGTGTATATTGTTTTGTTAGTAGTCAACGCGGAACCTATGTTGAATAGTCTCTGACTCATAGGTAATCCAACCAGCATACTGACTGGTCTGCAGTATGGAATGTCCAGGACTCCTCATCTGCTGTCAGTCACTTCCTCAGCACCTTCAGGGCTCTGCAGGATAAGCATGCCCCCCTCATCAGACGGAGGGTCAGGGGGTCTGCTACCAAGTGGTTACATGGGAGCCTCTTAGCACTTATGAAGTCAAGGGACAAGTGCTGGGCAAATTTCAAGGCCACGTTGGATCAGGCTGTATTTCAGCAGTACAGGAGAATCAGAAATGAGTGCAAGAAAGCAATAAGGGCTGCCAAAAGCGAATTTTGCAAAACTTTGCTGCTGAATTCAGCTATGGACCCCAGGAGGTTCTGGAGGAACATTAAAAACATAGTTAGTGGTTCCTTGAGTGGTGAGGCCTCTGATATGCTTATTGATGGTGCTAGCTGCAACAACTCGCTAACCATCGCAAATGCATTTAACCTGTATTTCTCTGACCTGTCTGCTTTCACCTCGTTATTCCCCCCTAGTGGAGGTGATAGCTGTGAACAGGTCCCTGCCCCTCCACTACCCTGTCCACTCTTTCATTTTAAGCCTGTGATGGTGCAAGAGGTGCAGAGCCTACTCTCTGGCCTCTCCCCCTTCTCCAGCGCTGGCCACGATGGTTTGGAACCGAAGCTCCTCTGTCTTGGTGCCTCTCGTATTGCCTCCTCAGTGGCCCATATTTTCAATCTGTCCCTGTCATCTGGGGCTATCCCAGACATATGGAAGGTTGCCAGGGTGGTCCCTGTCCTTTAACAGGGCAGCCCCAAACTGATTGAAAACTACCGTCCGATAGCCATTTTGTCAGCAGTCAGCAAACTTCTTGAGAAAGTTGTGGCAGGGCAACTCTTGGAGTATTTCCAGTCGCATGACCTACTGTCAACTGTGCAGCATAGCTTTCGGAAAGGGCACAGCACATTCTCTGCCCTTGTCACAGTCTCCTCCAGGATCAGGGCTATGGACCAGGGCAAACTCTCTGGGGCTATTTTTATAGATCTCTCCAAGGCCTTTGATCTTGTTGACCATGCCATGCTCTGCACTCAGCTCAGGTCCTATGGTCTATCACCTGGTGTGCTCCGTTGGTTCTCTAACTATCTTCATGGCAGAAAGCAGCTTGTCAAATATGGTAAGGAGCTCTCGGGCTCTACTTCTGTAACCATGGGTGTCCCCCAAGGCTCTGTCCTCGCTCATTATGTCCACCCCCCCATGGTGTGTCTACCCTATTGTAGATCTTTGTATCATCCGCAAATAAGCACACCTTTCCCATCAGTCCCTTCACAATATCCCCAATGTAGATGTTAAAAAGGGTTCTGCTGCAAAACTGACCCCTGGGGTACCCCACTTGTCACCCTTTCCTCCCCAGAGTGAACCCCATTTACCACCACCCTCTGGCATCTGTCACTAAGCCAGTTCTCCACTCAATTTACTTTCTTCCCCACTCCTAAACTGCCCATCTTGTTCACCAGCCTCCTGTGAGGGATGATGTTGAAGGTCTTGCTGAATTCCAGATAGGCCATGTCCATCGCCCCTCCCTGATCACTCACCCTCATCAACAGTCAAAAAATTTGATGAGGTTCATCTGGCATGACCTTCCCTCCATGAACACGTGCTGTCTGTCGTCCTGGAGACCACTGTCTTCAAGGTATTTGACAATCCTTTCCTTTAGGAGTTCCTCCAAAATCTTACCTACCACTTAAGAAAGACTGGCCAGACGATAGTTATTCGCCTCCTCCTTGCCTACACTCTTGTGCAACGGCACCACATCTGCCATTTTCCAGTCCCCTGGAACTCTCCTCGTGTCTAGTGATAGATTAAACAGCCTTGACAGTGGTGCTGCCAGTTCCTTCCTAAGCTCCAGGAGCACCCATGAATGTAGGCATCTGGACCCATTGCTTTGTCCACCCCCCGACTTACCTAGTTCCTCCCATACCCTGCTTTCCACGAATGGGCTAGAGTACACATCCCTACCTTCTGTGCCCCTCCCCTCTCTTGTCCTCCCTTTCAGCTGTGAAAACTGAACAGAAGTACCTTTTCAGCAAGTCTGCCTTCTCGATATCCCTCTACCAGAACTCCCCCCTCTCCCCTTTAAGTCTCTTTATACCCTGTTTATTTTTCCTTCTTTTACTAATGTATCTGTAGAACTTTTTATACCCCCTTTTTGCTTCCCTCGCTATCTTCTCCTCTGTATCTACCTTCGCCCTCCTAATTGTCTGCCCAGCCACCCTCAGCTTTTCTCTGTATGCCTCCCTATCCTCCTTTCCTTGTGTTTTTTTTATATGTCCTGAAAGCCTTCTTTTTTTCCCCTATTGCCCTTGCCACCTCTCTGGAAAACCAGAGCGGCCTCCTTCCTCGTTTGGTTTTGCCTTCCCTCCTAATGCACTGATCAGTGGCATTCAAAATTCCCCCCCTTTATTGTCCCCCCACAGTTCTTCCACGTCCCGCATTTTTTCTTTGCCTTCCACAGCTTCCCTGAAAATCTCCCTCATCCTGTTGAAGTCCATCCGCCTGAAGTCCAGTACCCTAGTGGTGGTTCGATTTACTTCCATCCCCATCCTAAGTCTATACCAAACAGCTCTGTGGTCACTTGACCCTAGATTGTCACCCTCCAAGACCTCAACTACACTGTCCCCATTTGCCAGCACTAAGTCCGGTGTTGCCCCCCCTCCCCCAAGTAGGTTCCCTGACCAGCTGTTGTAGGACTGCTCCTTGCAGGGATTCCAGCAACTCTCTACTCCCTGCTGATGTTGCTGCTGGGATCTTCCAGTCCACATCAGGGAGGTTAAAATCCCCTACAAAGCAGAAGTTCACCCTTTGCTGCCATCCTTTGTTCCTCCTGCATTAGTTCCTTTTCCACTTATCACCCTGATTAAGTGAACTGTATACTACTCCTAGGCATATTGTTCCCCCGGACAACTTTTCTAGCATAACCCATAGGAACTCCGCCAACCCTAGTTTTACCTGCCCTGCTGTCGCCTTTATCCTGTCCTTTATGTAGAGTGCCACACTCCCCCTTTTTCTCTGTTCTGTCCTTCCAAGAAAGACTATACCACCAGGATCATATAATCATAGAAATCTGGTGGCAAAAAAGGACCCTTCTAGCCCATCGAGTCTGCCTCTTACCCTCCTCCGCTCATCTCCTCTGTCCAGAGACATCCCACTCCACCCACTAGTCAACCCCTTATGCCTGTCCCATGCTCTCTTGAATCCTTCCACTATTTTGGCCCCCACCACCTCTTCAGGCAGTCTGTTCCAGGACTCCACCGCCCTCTCAATGAAGTAACACCCCTTCATGTTTCCCCTAAATCTTCCTCCTTTTAATCTTAGACTATGACCCCTAATTCTAGCACTTACTTTCCTTGTAAATAGGCTCCCCTCCCGCACCTTATTAATCCCCTTCACGTATTTAAACATTTCTATCATGCCCCCTGCTCCCTTCTAGTCTCCAGTGGGTACAGATCTAATTCCCTCCACCTTACCTCATAGGGCTTCCTATGCACACCGTGCACCATTTCATTTGCCATTCTCTGAACCCTTTCAATCCCATTTTTGTCCTTGTATAGGTGAGGTCTCCAGAACTGGACCCCGTTACTCCAGGTAATGCCTCTCCATGGATTTACAAAGGAGCATCAGCACCTCCCTCTTTCTGCTTGTTATACCCCTCCCTATGCACGCCAGCATTCTATTTGCTTTGCCCACCACCTTGATACATTGGTTCCCCACCTTAAGGTTATCTGAAATTATAATCCCCAGATCCCTCTCCTGCTCAGTAGCCCTAATTTCCTCCCCCCCCCGGGCACACCGTTCATCACCCCTTCCTCTCTGAAATGCACCCCATTTACCACCACCCTCTGACTTCTGTCCTTCAGCCAGTTCTCCACCCACCTTGTTATTTTCAGTCCCACACCTAAGCTTTCCAGCCTATTTACCAGCCTTTTGGGAGGGACAGTGTGTTGAAGGCCTTCCTAAAGTCCAGATAGACCATGTCCACTGCCCCTCCCTGATCGACCACCCTCATCACCCAATTGAAAAACTTGATTAGGTTCGTCTGGCATGACTTCCTTTGTGTGAAGCCATGCTGCCTGTCATCCTGTAGTCTGCTGTCTATAAGGTAACTGACCACCCCTTTCCTTTAATAGCACCTCTATCACCTTACCTTAATTGGGGTTGGGAGTAGGCCCTTTGATGGTCAGATGGATTGAAAACTGGCTAGCTGGACGCACCCAGAGAGTAGTGGTCTGTGGGGAGCTCTCGAACCCTAGAGAGGTTGGTAGTGGGGTACCGCAGGGCTCGGTCCTGGGTCCGATCCTGTTTAATGCATACATATCGGACATCAGGGAGGGCATAGGGTGTGAAATGAGTCTCTTTGCTGATGACTCCAAGATGGGAGCAATAGTTGAGGGAGAAGAGGGGAGGTTGGCCCTGCAAGGGGACCTGGACACCCTGGAAAGCTGGGCTCACACATGGAAATTAAATTTCAATATCAACAAGTGCAAGGTGTTACATCTTGGGTGGGGAAACCATAAACACAGGTACACCCTGGGAGGGGAGGCGCTGGAGGCCTCAATAGGGGAAAAAGACCTAGGGGTCATGGTGGATGCATGTATGAATAACTCTGAGCAGTTCAGGAGAGCGGCTAGCAAGGCAAACAGGATGTTGGGATGCATCGTAAGGGGGATCACCTCTAGGAGCAAGGAAGTGATTCTGCCGCTGTACAATGGACTGGTTAGATCACACCTTGAGTACTGTGTACAGTACTGGAGACCACACTTGAAGAGGGACATACAGCTCCTGGAGAGGGTACAGAGGAGGGCAACTAAGATGATCACGAGGGCTAGGGATTTGGCGATGAGGACAGACTTGAGGAGCTCTGCCTGTTTTCATTGGAGGAGAGGAGGACAGGGGACATGATTGAGGTCTTCAAGTACCTCAAGGGAATAAATAGAGGTAAACATGGAGGGATCTTTAGACTAAAGCAGGGAGGTATCACCAGAGGGCATGGTTTGAAGTTGGAAGGTGGAAGGGTGAGGGGAAAAGAGGAGGAGGTTTTCACTGAGAGGGTGGTGGACCCTTGGAATGCACTGCCTGGCGAGCTGGTTCAGAGATCCACAGTGGAGGGCTTCAAGAGAGGGTGGGACAGATACAGAAAGTGGATGTATCAGATGATGGCCTGTCCCAGGGGGGTGGGGATGGATGATAGGGGTTTCTGGAACACAAGGGGGGGAGGGCCTCGGCACCCAACTAGGGATCTGAGGTTCGAGCAGACTCGATAGACCGTAAGGCCTAATCTGCTGGCAAATAGTATGTTAGTATGTTACCCACCACTGAGGTGAGGCTGACTGGATGATAAGAAAAAATTACTCACCATAGTAATGTTGTTTCTTCTAATGGAGTCTTGCTGTATTCTGACATAATGCAGTGAGCCCCAGTACTTGAACTGCCCTGGAGAGGAAAGAGTTAACTCTGTGCAGAAGCACAGAACGTTGAGCTTGAGCTTGGTTTTCAAACCTCTGTCTGTGGTACTTCCCAGTGTAACCATCAGATTCTTATGAGCAAATTAACTAAATACTATAGTATGGAAATTGTTCAACATATAGCCAAAGGGCAAAAGACTTTTTGAGCCCAAAAGACTCAAGTCGAGAACCCAAGAAGGAAAGGTAGTGACAATATTTAACTATAAAACACCAGAAAAGTAACAACAACAGCTACCCCACCCAAGAGGGAGGGTAGAAGATACACCCCTGAGGTGCAACACTGTACCTGCCAGCCCACTTCCCAAAAACTAGGTTCTGAGAGGGGAGGCGGGGGGGAGTAATTTTTTCTCCAAACAACATGAAGTCTTGCTGTATTCTGACATAATGCAGACTACCAAGCAGTTCCCTATGGAGAAGGGAATGCAGAACTTACTTTGGGAAGAGGCTCTGCAGAACTGCTGTGCCAAACCTAGCATCACTCCTAGCCTGGATGTCCAGGGAGTAATGCTTGGTGAATGTATGTACTGTTTCCCAGGTGGCTGCTTTGCAGATCTCTAACAAGGGTATATCTCTGGCCGCAGCTAGAGTAGCAGCTGTACCCCTAGTCGAGTGAGCCCTCAGGCCTGAAGGGGGTGTTCTACCCAATTTGTCATAGCAGAATTGTATACAAGAAACAATCCACCTGGCAATAGTTCTTTTAGTGGCAGGCTTACCTTTCCCCACTTCACCATAAGTGAGAAACAATTGAAGACAGTCATTTCTATGTGCCTTAGTATGCTCTATGTAGCAGCTAAGAGCCCTCTTAGCACCCAAACGGTGTAACTTTCTTTCTCCTGAAGAAGAATGGTAGTGAAAAACACAGGGAGAGATACAGACTGGTTCAGAGGAAAATCAGATACCACTGTGGACCACCTTATCCCTATGGAAGGAGATGAAGTCAGGTTCAACTGACAGGGCCTGTAATTCACTAATCCGCCTGGCAGAAGTAATAGCTACCAGGAACACAGTTTTCCAGGTCAAGTACTTCAATTTGGCCAAAGCCAGAGGTTCAAAGGGTGGCTGCATAAGCTGAGCAAAGCAGACATTAAGATCCCAAGGTGGAGTGGGCTCCCTAAAGGGAGGGTTAATGTGAACCAGATCTTTGAAAAACTTTCTGAAAACAGGATGAGACGCCAGGGAAGAGCCCCTTCCTGCTGAAAGGAATGCAGAGACAGCTGCTAGATGAACTTTCAAAGTGGCAGGCCTAAGGCCTAGACTGTTCAGATGAACTAGATAATCTAAGGTTGTAGAAATGTCTGCAGAATCAGGCACGATGCCCTTCTGAGAGCACCAAATACTGAACGTCTTCCATTTGGAATTGTAAGTGTTTCTAGTGGAAGGTTTCCTGGAGACCTGCAGAATATCCAGAACTCCCTGAGAGAGATGTAGTGCTGCATATTCTAACTCCTCAAGAGCCAGGCCTTGAGATTGAGAGACTGGAGATTGGGGTATCAGATCTGCCCTGGGAGGAGGACAGGAAATTGTATGTCCTGGGCAGAGACAGGCGACATGACACTGACAAGGACAGTAGTAGAGGATACCAAGGCTGTCTGGCCCAATCTGGAGCCACTACTATCACTGTGCAGGGTTGGGTCCTGATCTTGATCAAAACTCTGAACAGCAGAGGGAAGGGAGGGAAGGCATAGAGAAACCTGCCCTTCCAGTTCAAAATGAGAGCATCCTGGGGTACTGTCCCCAGGACTGGAGGTCTGCAACAAAATAGAGGAAGTTGATGATTGTCTGGTGCTGCAAAGAGATCTATCTCTGGAGTGCCCCACCTGAAGAAGATGACCTTCAGGATGTGAGGATCCAGGGACCATTCGTGATGTCCCTGTGAAATTCTGCTCAGAGCATCTGCTAGCACATTATCCTTCCCTGGAAGGTGAACTGCTACCAGAGAAGTCTGAAGGGAATAGGCCAGAGACCACAGCTTCATGGCTTCTGTGCACAAGGCCGAGGACCGAGTGCCTCCCTGCTTGTGGATGTACCACATTGTGGTGGTGTTGTCTGTTCTGACTTGGACCACCTTGCCCTTGACTGAATCTGAGAAGCTCTGAAGGGCTAGGAAAACTGCCCTGAGCTCCAGGAGATTGATATGAAGGAGAGACTCCTGTGGAGATCAGACTCCCTGAGCTGTCAGGGCTCCCAGGTGGGCTCCCCAACCTAGGAGAGAAGCATCCGTAGTTAGAACTACTGATGGGATTTGAGGGAGAAATGGAACCCCTTCTCTGGGCGGGAGACTTGAGGTCGAAAGGATGAAGTGAGATCCACTAGGGCCTTTACCCTTGCCAGGGGAAGGAAAGCTTTTGTTTGTACAGTGTCCAACTCTATACCTATGAAGGTGAGAAGTTGATCTGGTTCAAGGACAGCCTTTGGAAGATTGAGAAGAAACTCCAGGGAACTGAGTAGGTCCTGGGCAGTTTGTAGAGCTGACTTGACCTGTAGAGATGACTGACCCACGATAAGCCAGTCGTCCAGATATGAGAAGATGGTGATACCCTGTCTTCTGAGGTAAGCCACCACTACGGCTAGGCACTTTGTGAACACCCTTGGAGCTGATGTTAGGCTGAATGGCATGGCTCTGAATTGGTAATGGCCTGAAGGCAACTTGAACCTGAGGTATTTTTTGTGGGAGCACCTGATAGGAATATGGAAGTAGGCATCCATGAGGTCCAGAGATGCTAACCAATCTCCTGGCCTTAGAGAGGGAAGGATTATTCCCAGAGTTACCATTTTGAATTTTGGCTTTAAAATGTTTTGCTCAAATACCTTAAGTCTAGGATGGGTCGCCACTCCCCTGTCTTTTTTGGGGTAAGGAAGTACCTGGAGTACAGTCCTTTTCCCTTGTGTTGAGCAGGAACCTTCTCTACAGCTCTGAGAGCTAGAAGAGAGGAAACCTCTGCCTCTAGGGCAATGGTTTCTGAGGCTGATGCAGGTGGAAAAGACTTGGTCCTCTTTTTTGGAAACATTTTGAAACTGAGGACCAGTCCCTGGCTTACTACTTCCAGGACCCACCTGTCTGAAGTCACAGACTTCCAGGCCTGGAAGTAGTAAGCCAGCCTGCCTCCTACTGGAAATGGGGAGTCAACCTGGGCTGACACATCAGGGTGTCTGCTTGGCAGGAGCCTTAGACTGAGAGGAGGAGGGAGCAGCCCTGCTCATCCCCCTTCTGCCCCTCCCTCTGAAGAACCCCCCTCTGTGGGAAGGGAGAGAAGGCCTGGGCTTGGTAAAAAGGCCTGTGAAAGGGCCTGCCCCTGCCCCTAGACTGCAGCTTTTGCGGAGTGGCTTGCCTTTCCTTGGCCTGTGCACTCCTGTATGTGGTCCTGTATTCATCCATTTTCTTCATGTAAGCCTCTGTTTGCTCCCCCAAACAGACAGTTACCCACTACAGGAAAATCCATAGCCTTAGTCTGGGTATCCTGTGAAAGGCTAGTACATCTGAGCCAAGCATGTCTCCGAGAGACACAGATGTAGCCATGACTCTTGATGCCACATCATTGGAGTCCACAGCAGCATGGAATTGCATTTTGATGCCTCAGTTCCATCAGCAGCCACCTCCTCCAGCTCTTTGGCTAGCTGGGAGAGGCCTGCTTAGCCAGTTCCAGAACTGTATCCCATCTGGATTTCTGGTACCTGGCTGTGTAGACCATATAAGTAGCCTGCCTGAGTCCCAAAGAGGATGCCAAATACTGTTTTTTGGTCATGGCATCCACTTTCCTGGAGTCCTTATCTGAGGGGTATGAAGCCAAAGGAATGTTAGCCCTGTCACAGGCTGCAGCCTGCACTATCCCAACATGACTGCTATGACTATAAAGGAACTCTGCAGCTGAGCCTGATAACATATACCTCCTGTCCATTCTCTTGTCCACAGGAGGTATTGAATTAGGAGTTTGTAAACATTTTTGTGTCTGTTTCCCCAAGGATTTATGAAGAGGGATAGACAGCATTTTGGACTCTGGGATGTCCATCATTTCCACAAAATCAGGCTCTTCTTCCTCCTCTGCAGCTTCAACCAAGGGAAGCTGCAGGGTTTCTGCCACCTTTTTGTGGAACAAAAAATGTGAAGGGGACTCAGAGAGCCTGGGAGGAGAGACACCCGAGGGCCTGTCTGGGGAGATGTCCGGTTCAATGGGCGCATCCAGACCCCCCTGGTCATCATCATCTTCTTCACCGGGATAGTCTTCATCTCCCTCCCACTTCTCATAGTAAGCATCTGGATCATAATCTGGAGGAGACGGATCCGACTGAACTGACTGCCTGACCGGCAGTACTGGTTCAGACAGAACCAGTCTAAGCGATTGAACAATGCTAATCGCTTTGGCTATTTCGTCCGCAGTTGGAGAATGCGATACAGGATCCTGACCGGCAGACTTACGCTTCTTTTTTGATGAAACCAGCCCCACGGGGTCAGCTCTCCTTTGCCTGAGGAGGTATCGCCTAGGTCAGTAGGCACCTCCTCAGGTTCAGACGCAATCAAACCAGGCTGGCCTTCCAGATCTACGGACTTCTTGACCTCTCTTTCCTTCAGCCTACTTAGTCTTTTTTCTAGAGTGGATTTAGGAAAGTTTTTACAGATTTGGCAGTCTGACTTGAGGTGGTCAAACCCCAGACAATAAACACAGATGAGGTGGGGGTCAGCCTTAGCAAAGGCCTCCCCACACTCAGTACAGTGTTGAAACCCAGTGGGACCGGTTTTCTTCTTGGGTTTCTCAGACATGGCCAACCTAACAAATTACCCTATTGCAGCTTTCAAGCCAGGTAATACAATAACAGATCATTTACAAACCGTGTCACGGGTTTTGAAAAAGAGCAGGAAAAAACACTGGTTCTTTTGAAACTAATCGGTAGCGGAACACTGCTCTAATCCCAGAAAAGATTTAGTAAGACAGTACAAGATCGGTTCCAAACCGGACCGACAGAAAAGAAACAGAGGAAAAAACAATTTCCACACTTTTCTCCCCAAATAAACACAGTCACTGCCTTTCTACCACACTACCTGTACTGTAGACAGAGGCTGGAAATCCGAAAAATAACAAATAGCGGTTTTTAAACCGAACGCTTTAACTTTACCGAACCGAGCAGAGGAAATCTCCGGAGTGACTTCACTGTTAGGCGGAGTAAAGAATCTAACGGTTACACTGTGAAATACCACAGACAGAGGTTTGAAAACCGAGCTCGAGCTCAACGTTCTATGCTTCTGCATAGAGTTAACTCTTTCCTCTCTGGGGCAGTTCAAGTGTTGGGGCTAACTGCATTACGTTAGAATACAGCAAGACTTCATGTTGTTTGAATTTTCTGCCTCCTCCCTGCTGCCACCCTTGTGAAGTGGCAGCACATCTGCCCTCTTCCAGTCTCTATGCACCCACCCTGTATCCAGGGACAAGTTAAACAGCCTCGCCAGAGGTGCTTCCAGCTCCTGCCTTAGTTCCCAGAGTATCCTAGGATGTAGGGCGTCTGGACCCATTGCCTTATCCACCCTCAATCTTCCTAGTTCCTCCCTTACCCTGTCCTCACTGAACAGGCTAGGATCTACCTTTTGTCATTCCTTCCCTTTTCCCTTAACTCCAGTCCCCTTCCTTCCCTCTCCACCATGAAGACTGAGCAAAAGTACCTGTTAAGCACCTCTGCCTTCTCGAAGTGCCACTCCGCTTGTACTCCCCCTCTCCCCTCACTCTTACTGTTCCCTGCCTTGCCTTCTTCTTCTCTCCTACATACCTAAAAAAAAGTTATCTCCCCGTTTTCCCTGCCTAGCAATTCTCTCTTCTGTATCTGCTTTTGCCCTCCTAATCTTCTGCCCTGCCACCTTCAGCTTCTCTCTGTAAATCTCCCTGTCCTCATTCCTCTGGGTCCTCTTACAAATTCAGAATTCCCTTTTTCTTTCCCCAGTTGCCCCCTCACTTCCCTGGTGAACCAGAGTGACCTCTTTACTTTTATGTTCTTCCTTACCTTCCTTATGCAGAGTTCAATGGCTTTCAGCACCCCCTCTCAACTGATTTCCACAATTCCTCCACATCTTCTATTTCCTCCTTCCCCTCCATTTCTTCCCTGAATATCTCCCTCATTCTGGCAAAGTTCGATAACCACTTCTCAGTCATGCTGTTTAGTCCACCAAATCTCCGTACAAGATTGCCTATTTTGGGTTACTTGCTCTAGTAATGGTATCACAGACACAACCATACAGAAATGGTTGCATGTCCAAACACAAAATGTTCGAGAAAGTGGTCTCTGTGACGTAGACAGCCAGTTCGGAGTGCTGTATCATTTTTATTAATATAAAATGTATTACTGACTGTCTCTTGAAAATTTGATGCTCTTAGAATGACCTCACTCATCCCTCCCCCAGATTTTAGCTAAAAGATGAAAGCCATAAGAAAAATGCTGACAGCATGTGAGTTCACACACACTCAGTTTTTAGAGACCATGTGTTACATGTAAAGCCTTAATTAAGGATCTTGTTGGTCTGAGTTAATTACAACCATAGTTGCTATAACATATCCATTTTATGATGTTGGAAGGAAAACCCAGGTTATAACATAGAAGTGCAAAATCATAAAGATGCTTTCCTGTCCTGGAAGTGGAAAGCTTATTATGAGATCAAAAGAAGTGTAATTTGAAGGACATGAATTATGCTGAAGTTGCAGATTGTAATACTTTTGTATAAGATATATATTTTCATATGCCCTGACAGGGAGGAGCTAGGTGACCTCCTGAAAAGAGGTTAAGTAAAAACCAGCATTTAATTTAGTCTGTTTTACTTCACAGAGACACATTTTTACCTAGACTCTGACCACAAAACATCTTGGGAGCACTTTTAAGCAAGTATTTAGAGACTAAGTACTGTAGTAGGAATTGCACTGTTTAAAACCTTGTTCTTTTAATAGATTTCTATGTCTTGTGATATAACAGTTCTGTATTGTTGTGTTTTACATATTCTTATCTATTATAGTAAAATTCTTTTTAGAACTTACAGTACTTGGTCTGTCTTCGACTTCTTTTTTAATTTGTAAGAAAAGTACATGGTTATAGAAGACAATAGACGTAAGCTTGAATGGTGATACCAAACTGGAAAGAGAAGCGTTTTAAATCTGAGGTCTTTATTAACGTTTTAAAGGGTTCATCTCTGTATACCTGGTTAGATGCCCGTAGGCAAAGATATCTGGCCCCCCGAAGACAGATATATCTGAGCCTGTGCACTGAGTATGCTAACAAGAGGTTAACAGTTTGAATCCCTCCAGAACTTGAGACCAAAGGTTGATCCGAACTCACAAAACAGACAAGAGGGTTGCCTTGTCTGTTACACTGTTCACAAGACTGCGCTCAGAGGTTGGCACTTTGGGAGTAGAGGGCTTGACCTGCTGAGTGGGTTTGTGACAGTCTCTAGTCCATACCTGTTACATGACCTCTCACCCTTCGTTCAAGGAGCCCTTGGTTTGATGGCTCCTTGAAGGAGTTAAGGCGAGTTGGCTGAAGGTTGGAGAGAGCCTGGCGGAAGTCCGGCCATGATGCTGACAGGCTTAGGTGGATGGCACATTATGACGGCTATCAATCAGAAATCACCCATAAGAAGGAAGAATTCCTGTCCAGGGAGATTTCTGCTGCACAGAATCGACCGGCTCAGCTTTTCCTGACTGTTGACAGATTGTGCAATCCAATCTGTCTCCAGCCCAGAGAAGCTTTTTCTCAGCTGAGATGCGAGGAGTTCGCTCTGTTTTTTGTAGATAAGGTTGCCAGCATCAGGTCTGGCATCGGTCCGACCTCCATTATGAGGGATTGCAGTGTTCAACAGGAAGTGGCATGCACTCGGTCTATCTGGTCAGATTTTTGCTGTCTGGAGTTCACTGACATTGTGAAGATCATCCAAACACTGCGACCAACTAGTTGTAGTTTGGATCCAGGTCCTACACCTCTTTTAGTGGGATGTGTAGAAGTTATTTGCCCGATCCTTGCTGACATTGTCTGGAAGTCTTTGGAGATGGGGGGTCTTTCCTGACCCCCTCAAGTAGGCGGTCGTTTGACCATTCCTTAAAAAACCCTCCTTGGATCCAGATTGTCTAGCCAACTACCAGCCTATCTCTAACCTGCCATTTGTTGGTAAGGTTATTGAAAAGGCGGTTGTGTTGCAATTGGATGATCATCTTACAACTCACAGTGTCTATGATACTCTCCAGTCTGGTTTTAGGAAGAAGCATAGCATGGAGACTGCCCTTATCTGGGTATTGAATGACCTCCTAATGACTAGAGATCAAAAGGCATATACCATTCTGGTCCTTCTCGATCTCTCTGCTGCATTTGACACTGTAGACCATGGTGTGCTGTTGGAGCATCTGTGGTTTTTTGTGGGCTGTCTGGTACAGTCCTCAAATGGTTTCATTCTTACCTCACAGACAGGTCTCAGAGAGTTGCCACTGGAATTTATTCCTCTGGCGCTCACTCCCTGCCTTGTGGGGTACCGCAGGGTTCCATTCTAGCCCCTATGTTGTTTGCAGTGTATATGCTGCCATTGGGAGATATCATCAGGTGATACATTCTGGGTTTTCACTGCTATGCAGATGATACTCAGCTGTATTTGTCCTTTCTGCCCAGACAAGATGATGCACTCTCCGTGCTAAATAACTGCCTTGCTGAGATCAGACTTTGGATGAGTTCCAGCTGGCTGAAACTGAATCTGGATAAGACTGAGGTGCTGGTAGTGGACCCAGGTCATCTGGGGGCAGGTTTGGGAGCTGGACAACCATCAGGCTAATTACTTGGTGGTATGTCGCTCTCTGCCTCTGATCAGGTGCGTAACCTGGGTGTTATTTTTGATGACGGTTTGACCCTAAAATCTCAGGTGTCAGCCGTCATCAAATCCTGTTTTTACCATCTGAGGAATATCACCCAGGTGAAACACCTGGTTCCTCCGGGTGATCTTCCAACATTGGTCCATGCCTTTGTCACTACCCGTCTTGATTACTGCAATTCCCTCTACCTAGGGCTACCTGGGTTTGATATCTGCCGCCTGCAGCTGGTGCAGAACGCGGCTGCCAGGCTTTTGACTGGGACTTCTAGAACCAGTCATATTACATCTGTGCTCCACGAACTGCACTGGCTGCCTGTTTGGTGGTGGATCACCTTTAAGGTTGGCTTACTAACCTTTAAAGCCCTACATGATCAGGGACCTGGTTACCTGAAAGATCTCCTGATACCCTACTGCCCCCTCCGTCCTCTCCTTTCTGCCAACGAGGGATTGCTGGAGATTCCCAGAGTTCGATTAAAGACATCAGGATCCCGTGCTTTCGATTTTTCAGCGCCAACCCTGTGGAATTCTCTACCTTGTTGGTTGAGAGAATGCCCAACTGTCGATAGATTTAAAATGGAGTTAAAGACATATTTATTTAGTTTAGCTTTTCCTAGTTATGGATGATATGTTTTAATGTTTGTTTTTAAATCTTATCTTTATGTATATGGTTTTTATGTACAGCACCTTGGTTTTAAAAGGCGCTATAAAAATAAAGATGATTTGATTTGATTTGATGACATCCGACAAATATCCCCTATGTATTAAACCTACATGTTGGATGTTTTTCACAGCCTGGTGTGCCACTTTTCACCCAAATTTTCACATTTCTTTTATGGAGCAATGTATACAAGATATGTCCTTACAATACAATAGTAGACAGTGTTTTCGAGGTTCAGTACTTCCATGGAAACCCATGGATGGAGACCCGTATGTCTGTATGAAATCAGTAACACAGAAATGGATGTGTGTTATGATATGATTCACACACGTCAGGGGGAACAGTGACTCATGACATCACAGGAAGCCTGCCTTAATGCCCTTAAGAGTGAGCTGTTCAGAACATAACTTGCACACCTGAATGTGTTACTAAACTGATATAATGTGCATATGTTGCCAGTTATTGCATCTGTATAGTATTATGCCCTGACATTGACTGTGCAAATATTTTGGCAGCCTTGTGCTACTGCTGTGTTCAATAGGATACTTGGCCAGTGGTGTCCTATTGAATACAGATCCATGTCATATCAACTCTGACTGAAAATGTCATGGCTATATACTAAACTTGTCTATGTATATGTCATATGAAGTAGTGCTACACAAAATATGTACCCCTAATCAGATGCTGTGTGTTACATTCAGACACAACATGCAATTCAGTCCCTTTCTAGAGGGCCATTTGCAACACCATTATGTGCTTATTTGCCTGTGTGCTGCAGCAAATTACTGTGCATCTTGGTATTTATCTGCAGAATTGTCTGGTGTATTGTGATACCCTCCCCCCACACCCCAAACACACATTCTGTTTACTCATACAAATCCAATGTGTCATTTGTCACCACTCACCCCATCACCTGCACCATGTCCAGTAACGTCCGTACTGTGTATTTGCACTCCTCATCCGCACCATTTGCCTGGTCCATTTAATTAAGCAATAACACGACAAGGTGTGCATTATGCTGGAAAAACAGCAGACCTCAGGTGCATTCACCAATTGAAAACTGCCGTCATCCCACCACAAAGCATACCCTGGAACAGCACTAGTACAGATTGCCTTCTGCCAATCAGGTGTCATGACTGTGGAAACCCATTTCTTAATGTTAAATATCCCTGTTATCCAATTGCGTGTCAATGGTACCCGATGAAGCATTCCGTATACATCACAGCTCTCCCTGGTGTGTACTGGCTTCCCCCACAACCCCGTTCAACCATTCTGTATATGTCAGCCTTATCACTGGTGTGAAATGCACCCTCCACCACACCCACGTCCATTTCCAAACATTATGTATGGCCTGGTGTTCAGTGTACCCCCTGACCATCCCATTGCCCATTTAAAGATGTTAACATTGTCTAAAGGCCACACCCATACACACCCATGTAAGACGAGTCACCCATTGGGTACCGCAATAGACCACCAATACAGTGTTTTTGTCATCATTGACTTAGGTCTACAACACATGTCTGCCCAGTGACCACTTGTTTGGTGGCATCCAACACCTCAAAACATGTGCCCTATTCAGATTGTATGACGGCACCCCCCCCTCACACCCCACCACACTGGCAATTATACCCCTTCTACCACTGAGCACAGCACACCACCACCACTACGCATATGCCCTGTCCACATTGCTTATTGCACAACACACACACGTTGAGTGATACCACCAGCACCACCCACACGTATGTCCCATCCCCCGAGTACATGAATGCATCATCCTAAAACATATGAACCACAAAATGTAACATATCATTGAGTATGGTGAACTGTCACATTCATTTACCTGCATTCATTGTCGCTTTGTGACAGCTGTCCTTTCCTTCTTCCGTGAGGGCCAGGTAGTCACTGAGCTTGATGGCATAAAGATTGATGGAACACTGCCAGTTTTTAGCTTAGGTTTGGCTGGCATTAGTCCAAGCCAGTTGTGCCAGTTTCTCTGGATCTCTCTCATAACAAGACCTTTCAAAATGGTCTGAACAAATATGACTGTTCTGCAAAGGTTTGAATTCTTTTCTCCTGCAAAAATGAGTCCAGGCTTTGCGAGTCACTTTATCAGTAGAGAATTGAAAGAAATGGAGACCACAGCCTTTACGGCTTTCATTTTTCAGCCGTATACAACACAGTATGGCATGGTCAGATGTAACAATAATATTACAAAAAAAACAAAAATCAGATGTGAGGTAGAATGGAAAAGGAAAGCAAAACCGAGTTACACAGTAAAACCAATAAAGACCATAAAGAGAAATTCAGTGAAATACATTCATTCTTCAGAAGCTGACAGAGGATGTGCTTCAAGTGACTTGAGGCAGCTGTCAGCTCTGACAGACATCACATATCCCTCCAAATAATGCTAGAAGGTCAAAGGTGGAAACTACATGTCAAATAAACTGAAAACAGAACAGACAACACAAAAACACAACAAAGGATTTCCACAATTAAAAGTTTATTTCAATAATACAGTTATGGATAAAAATTACAAATGTAAAATATGCAGGAACGAAAACACATTGTGACACAGCAGGGAATTTATGGGAACACAGAGTGACAGCAATGATGCCATACAAATGATTTCAATTCAGTACAGTCTCTGAAGCATCAATACTTGATGTCAAAAATAGTATTATCAGCAGTTATGGGCAGAAACGTGAATCTCAATAACACTGCTGTGCCATTCGAGTAAATGCAGTGTGTCCTATCCTGTAATCAGCTGTCATCCCGTTTACTCGTCAAAAGACTTGATACCCTTCCTTTGCAGTGAATGACATTCTACGGATAGTGATGTCCAGAATGACTTTGCTAACCAAATGTATCTTTTTTTTTTTTTTTGCATTATCTGTTTGAATCAACCCCGAGGTCCGACTGGCCTCTCCTTGGACGCCAGGGACGACTCACCACCCCTTTAGGACCCCCCCGTCCTACATACATAGATACATAGACAGTGTTGGCAGATGGGGCCTGCAGCCACCCAGTCTGCCCAGTTGAGCTTGTAAGTTCACTTTATGTTTTCCTAGAGTCTGTTGCCTTACCCCTGACCTCCAGAATTCCTTTATGTCTATCCATGCATTCTTAAATCCTGTGATTGTTTTAGCCCCCAACTTCCTCTGACAGGGGTTCACTTGTCCACCACCCGTTCTGTGAAGAAATTCTTCCTCGTGTTTCCTCTGAATCGTCCTCCCTCAGCTTCATCCATGCCCTCTAGTCCTGGAACATCTTTTTCACTTAAAAATAGTGTATTCCTGCACCCTATTCCTCCCTGTAAGATACTTGTATGTCTCTATCATATCCTCTCTCCTCTCTTCTCCAGGAGTACATATTCAAGTCCTTCAACCTGTCCTCATAGAACTTGTGATGCAATCCATGTACCATCTTTGTTGCCCTCCTCTGAACCTTCTCTACCCTGTCTATGTCCTTACGTAGGTAAGGTCTCCCGAACTTGTACACTGTACTCCAGGTGGGGCCTCACTAGTGTCTTGTATAGGGAATTATGACCTCCCTTTTCCTGCTGGTGATGCCCCTACCTATGCATCCCAGCATCCTATTTGCTTTGCCTGCTGCCTTGTGCACTGTTTCCTACCTTGGGTCATCAGGAGATGATGACCCCAAGATCCTTTCCTGCTTGGTGCATGCTATATCCTCACCCCCCAACTGATATATTGTGCCAGGGTTTTTGTGCCCCATATGTATTATCTTGCACTTCTTTGCATTGAATTTCAGTTGCCAAACCGCTGACCATTCTTCAAGTTTCTGCAGGTCCCTTCTCATTCTGTCTACACCCTCTAGAAACATAGAAACATAGAAGTTGACGGCAGATAAGGACCGCAAGGCCCATCCAGTCTGCCCATTTCTTTTTCTACCTTATAAATGTGCCATCGGCCTTTGCTCTGTCAGTGACCTATCTATTCATAGTCATTTGTATTGCTCCCTTATGCCTATCCCATGCCTGTTTGAAGCCCTGCACTGTATTCATAGCCACCACTTCTTGTGGTAAGCCATTCCATGCATCTACCACCCTTTCTGTGAAAAGAATTTCCTCACATTCCCCCTTAATCGGCCTCCCTCTAATCTCATGCTGTGTCCTCTTGTCCTGCTATTTTTTATATTTAAACATGTTAGACTCTTTCACCTTGTTTATGCCCTTAAGGTGTTTAAATGTCTCGATCCATATCACCTCTCTCCTCCTTTGCTCAAGGGTATACATATTGAGCTCCGTTAATCTGTCCTTATATGTCTTCTAGTGCAGTCCCTGCACCATTTTGTTGCCCTTCTCTGGACTGCCTCAATTTGGTTAATGTCCTTGTGAAGGTGTGGCCTCCAATACTGCAAGCAGTACTCCAGATGGGGCCTAACCAATGTCTTGTACAGAGGGATTATTACCTCCCTCTTACGACTTGTGATACCCTACTAATACACCCTAACACCCCTCCTTACCTACTGCTTTAGGGTCTGCTTGGATGATTTTGGGTCATCAGTGATGATGATGCCCAAGTCTCTTTCTTCCTTTGTGACTGCTAACTCCCTCCCAGCCTATAAGTGGCTTCAGGGTTTCTCTTCCCTATGTGCATGATTTTGCACTTCTTTGCATTAAATCCAGTTGCCACTCTTCTGACCATTCTGCTAGTTTATCCAGATCTCTTTTCATTCTGCCCACCCCATCTGGATCATCTACTCTGTTGCAGATCTTGGTGTCATCTGCAAACAGACAAGCCTTACCCTCTAGTCCATCTCACGAGGTCACTAATGAAGATGTTGAATAGGACTGGCCCCAGGACTGATCCAAAGGTACCCTTGTGACTTGCATCTCTTCTGACTGTATACCATTTACCACACTCTCTGTTTTCTGCCAGTCAACCAGTTTGCCACCCAGTTGACCAACTTCTGACCCACCCGAGCCTACCTAGCTTATTTATCAATCTTCTATGTGGAACAGTGTCAAAAGCTTTGCTGAAGTCAAGGTGGCGACATCAACTGCTCCCCTTGGTCCACCACTCTGTTACCCAGTCAAAGAAATCTATGAGATTGGTTTGACAGGACCTTCCTTTGTAAACCCATGCTGCCCTTGGATCCTGTGCCCTATGGATTCCAGGTGTTGCACTATCCTTTCCTTAAGGAGTGCCTCCATAATCTTGCCCACTACTGAGGTAAGACTGACCGGGTCTGTAGTTCCCCGCCTCCTCCTGCCACCACTCTTGTGGAGTGGGATCACATGAGCCTTCTCCAGTCTTCTGGGACCTCTCCTGTGCTCAGAGACTCACTAAACAATTTTGCTAATGGCTCTGCTAGTTCCTCCTTTAGCTCCTTAAGTACCCTGGGATGTATGCCATCAGGTCCCATTGCCTTATCCACCTGGGCTTGTAAGCTCTTGTAGGACCACTTTCTTTTTATGAAGGGAGTAGTGCTCACCTCCCTCCCCTGTGTCCATGATGCTGAGGCTGTGGGCCCTGCCCTACCTTCTCTTCAGTAAATACTGAGCAAAAGTATCTATTTAGGATAGATGCCTTTACAGGTCCTCCTCCTCACATGCTCCCTTTTCTCCATTAAGCTTAGCAATACCCCCTCTAGGACTTTCTCCTTTCACTAATGTATCTATAGAAAGTCTTGTCACCTTCTTTACTGTTAGTGCTAGTGTTTCCTCAGTTTGGGACTTTTGCTGCCTTGCCTTGCCTTCCTTGAGGCAGTTTGGTATGCCTCCCTATCTTCATCCCGCTGTGTTCCTTTATATTTTCTGAAGGCCAGCCTTTTAGCTCTGACCTTTTCTGCTACTGTATTTGAGAACCAAAGTGGTTTCCTTCTTCTTTGCACTTCCTTTTCTGTCTAACACAATGGGATGTTGCTTCAAGTATTGTATCCTTAATGCTTGCCACTTTGCCTGTACCTCCTCACCTGTGTTTCTTTTTGCCAGGGCTAGCTTAACTCTGTTGGCCATCTTATCAAAGTCAGCTCCTCTGAAGTCCCATATTTTTGCTTTGGAATGGGATGATTTAGATGTAGTAGCCAAATTGAACCATACCATGTGATGGTCACTGGCCCCCAGGTGACCTTCTACCTGGAGATCTGTGATCCCTTCTTTGTTAGTCAGTACTAGATCTAGGATAGCCCTGTCTCTTGTGGGTTGCTGTACCAGTTGTTTGAGGCCCTCCCTGCAGGGAATCCACTATGAGTCTAGTTCTGGCAGATGTTCCTGCTGGTATTGACCAATCTGTATCTGGCATGTTGAAGTCTCCCATTATTAGACCTCCCTTTAGCTGTCATGTTTTGTATATCTTCTAACAATAATGTGTCTATGTCCTCCCTCTGGTCTGGGGCCTGTAGACAACCCCAGTTCTTATGGCTGTCCCATTTCCTGTTTCAGGGTGACCCACAGTTCTTCTGGCTCCTTATGTGTATTCTGAATTTCTGTAGCTTTGATATTTTCATTAACATACAGGGCCAACCCTCCCCTTTGCACCTCGGTCTCTTCTGAACAATACATAGCCAGGTACTGAAGTCTCCCAAGTGTGGTTACTGGTAAACCACGCCTCACTAATTGCTACTATGTCCAGTTTAGCCTCTGACATTATTGCCTGCAGGTCTGGGATCTTATTCCCAGGCTGTGAGCATTGTGTACATGATTTTCCATTGGCCAGATTTTGGTGTGTTAGTTGTTGGGTGAAGTTTGGCATTACCCCTGTGCATCGTATGGGAGACAAACCTTTTTCTTACCTGGTGATGCAAATGAGACGGCAAACACGCTGAATTCCTGTTTGACCACTAGCTGAGGGTGGAGGGTGTTCTTCCCATTGACGTGTGGGGTGCTGCACCCTCTCCCCATTGCTAGTTTAAATATTCTGCAAAGGCGTCAAACTTCTGCCCCAATGCACTGACTCCCTCTTTAGTCAGATGCAGTCCATCAAATTTAAGAACTTTAGCTCCCAGAACTGTTGCCAGTTCCCTACAAATCTGTGTCCTTTTCCTGGCACCAGTCCTTGAGCCACGTGTTTAGCTCCCTATCTCCCTTCTCTGACCTTCCGTCCATCTGCTCCCTTCTCCCAGACTGGCAGGATCTCAGAGAAGGAGATGCCAGACGAAATAGATGATAGTTTGTCACCCAGCCTAGTCAGGTGTTCCTTGGTCTCCACAACTGACCCGGCTGGCGAGATCGTAGTCCCTATGTGACTAGGACATCAATGTTTTCTCCTGCTTTGTGAACAATTTTAGCAATGCGGTAGTGTCTCTCCATGCTGATGTACCTGGGAGACATCTGACCATCACCACCTGGAGATGGGTATCAACTCCCCGAATCATGGAGTCTCCTATGATCGAAATTTTTGGATTTCCTTTGTGCTTGTTTAGTTTGGTTCCTGATTTGGGTGAGTATTGTTGTGCTAGCTCCTGTGCGGATGTCCTGCTCTGCAGTGTCTTCTGCCTCTTTATTTGATTTCAGACATAGAGGCAGATACCTGTTTGTAGTGTTTATATGGTTTTGGAGGTAATGTGTTGGAGAGCAGAGGTGATGGGGCACCTGATTTGCTCCTCCCTAACCACCTGCCAACCTCCTGGACCAACTACCCTCTGGGTCGAGGTTTTCTGTTGGATGCTGGGGAAATGGCGGGTGGTTCTTATAATGTATTTCCTCTTCAATATGAAATTTGAGGCGTGCAATCTCTGCCCATGCTGCCTGGAGCTGAGACCTAAGATCTCCAAAGGCCCAGCATGTAGGACAGTGTCCTAAATCCTGTAAGACTGTCCTTCTGAAAATTGTTCCACAGTACCTGCAGTTAATGAAATCCATTCCAAATAAGTTGCTGGGTTTGTAACCTAGTCAGAGTAATTAGAAGGAAAAAAATGCAAGTAATGGTTTAATTGTGCTTTGTTTAACTTGTTATAACAAGTTAAATTACTAGTGCCCTGTAAATGAGATCACCTTGAGGCCCCACTGATCGCCTTCCTGCTCTGCTACAGGAAATGTCACAACTGTGGTACCCTATAAAAGGAGTGTAGCGTGGGGTAGTTGGGGATGGGGGTGGGTGGCTGGGCCCTTCCCTGCCTAAAAAGAAGAACCACGGATGAAAGAACAAGGAGGGTAGAGCAGAAACAATCAGTCAACAACAAATGCAGTAACCAAAGCTTATCCTAATGTTAGATAAAACTGTAAAACCTGTAAAGCACCACCTGTAATAATTTCAGAGAAGATATACCTGTAAGAAACACTTTGCTCAGAAAAATAAAGCAGTAACAGAAGATATACCTTGCAAAAGACAATTTGAATCAGAAGATTACAGAGTAATCTGTTAGCACACACCTGTAGGCACACCTTGTAATAATGCAGAAGAAGGTATACCAGCAACAACAATTTGAATCAGAGAAAAAATAAAGCAATGAAATGTTAGCAACAAACAGTAGCAATCCCTGTGAGTAAAAAATAAAAACACCACCACACAGTAAATCTGCTTAGCCAAACTAAGTCTTAATCCTTCTCCCTTGCTCTGGTAAGTTTCTCTACTCTGCCTTTCAAGCAGTCTTTGAAGGAAAGAGCTCAGGTGAAGCTATGTGCCTTGGCCAGCAAACCAAGTCTTCTACCTCCAAGATATCAACTAACCTGACTTTTTAACCCTTCTTTCTGTTGGAAATTACTGACAGTTTGCCAGCTCCACCCCACATACACACCTAATCCTTTGGAAGAGCTGTAGGAGGAAAAGCAATTAGCTCCTTCAATGTGAGAAGGAGACTGAAACACCTCTGAGACAACAAACCTTTTCAACAAACAAGAATAAAATAAAACACAGTGTCAAACAGTAATTTTGCTTAGCCCAATGATAAAAGTCACAAAAATGTAAGCTCCACCTGTAATACAGTAATTTCAGAAGATATACCCTGTAAAAACACTTTGCTCCAGAGAAAATAAAGCAGTAACAGAAGATATACCTTGCAAAGACAATTTGAATCAGAAGATTACAGCAGTAATCTGTTAGTACACACCTGTAGGCACACCTTGTAATAATGCAGAAGAAGGTATACCAGAAACAACATTTGAATCAGAGAAAAAATAAAGCAATGAAATGTTAGCAACAAACAGTAGCAATCCCTGTGAGTAAAAAATAAAAACACCACCACACAGTAAATCTGCTTAGCCAAACTAAGTCTTAATCCTTCTCCCTTGCTCTGGTAAGTTTCTCTCCTCTGCCTTTCAAGCAGTCTTAGAAGGAAAGAGCTCAGGTGAAGCTAGGTGCCTTGGCCAGCAAACCAAGTCTTCTACCTCCAAGACAGTTTCTCTGGTGTGTCTACTCTGTTACAGAGCTTTGTGTCATCAGCGAACAGGAAAATTCTGCCTTCTAGGTTCTGAGCAATGTCACTGATGAAGATGCTGAATAGGACCGGTCCCAGCACTGATTCCTGTGGTAGCCCACTGGTCACTCTTCCCTCTGTGGAGTGACAGCCATTTACCACCACCCTCTGTTTCCTGCCACCCAGCCAGTTACCTACCCACCACACTACTGTCCTACCCACACCCATATTCCCCAGTTTGTGTAATAGTCTTCTGTGTAGCACAGTGTCAAAGGCCATGCTGAAGTCCAGATAGGCCATGTCCACTGCCCTCCCCGATCCACCTCACTAGTCACCCAGTCGAAAAATTCAATGAGGTTGGTCTGACATGACCTCCCCCTGGTGAAACCATGCTGCCTTGGGTCCTGTAGTCCATTGACAACCAGATGTTCCACCAATCTCTCCTTCAGTAGTGCTTCCATGATCTTCCCCACTACCAAGGTGAGGCTGACTGGTCTGTAGTTCCCCGCTTCCTCTTTGTTCCCACTTTTGTATAAGGGGACTACATTTGCTGTCCTCCAGTCTTTGGGTACCTCCCCTGTTTCAAGTGATCAGCTAAACAGGATTGCCAGAGGTTCAGCCACCACCTCTCTTAGTTCTTTAAGGACCATGGGATGCACCCCATCTGGTCCCATTGCTTTATGAACTCTTATTACTTCCAGTTTCTTCAAGACCCTTTCTCGCGTAAAGGGACTTGTGTCCATTTCTGCACCATTCCCACCCCTTGTACTCCTTCAGACCCATTACCCTCCTCTTCCTCAGTAAGACTGAGCAGAAATACCTGTTCAATATGTCAGCTTTACTGTTGTCATCCTCCACTGCCCCATCCTCCCCTTCAGTCTCACTATCCCTCCCTTTGCCTTTCTTTTTTCACTTATGTATCTGTAAAAGGTTTTGTCCCCTCTACCCACTGATTTTGCAATGTGCTCTTCTGTCTGAGCTTTGGCTTCCCTTACTGACCTCCCTGCCTCCCTTTGCTTCTCCTGGTACTTCTCCCAATCCCCTTCTGCCTGTGTCTTTTGGTATTGTCCAAATGCAGTCTTTTTGGCTTTCACTTTCTCCGCTACCTCCTTGGAAAACCATAATGGCCTCCTCTTCCTTTTCCCCTTGCTAACCTGCTTAATGCATAATTCTGTTGCTCTTGTAATGCCTGTTTTAAATACTGCCCACTGTTCCTCAACCCCTGATTCCTGCCCCATTCCCCTTAATGCCTCTTTCAAGCATCTTCCCATTTTCCCAAAGTCTGCCCCCCTAAAATCCAGGATACGTTTTTGTGTAGTTTGGTTCTGCTCCTTATGTGATTTCAAACCACAATGATTGATGGTCACTATTCCCCAGGTGCTCCCCCACTGTTATCCCCATCACACTGTCCCTGTTTGAGAGCACAAGGTCCATGATTGCCTTCTGCTGAGTTGGTTCCGTGATCAGTTGCTTGAGGAAGGCAACTTGAAGGGAGTCCTGGATAAATCTGCTCCTAGTTGATGCTGCTGCTGGGATGCTCCAGTCCACATCTGGAATATTAAGGTCTCCAACCAGCACTACCTCACCCTTGTCTGCCATCCTTTGGATGGCTAGCATCAGCTCCCTATCTGTTTCTTCCTCCTGGGCTGGTGGTCTATAGACCACACCTGTGTGGATGGCTGGCCCCATTTTCCTTTCCAGCTTAACTCACAGTATCTCTCCCCCATTTTGTTCCTCCTGTATCTCTGTGGCCCTTATGTCATTTTTAACATAAAGTGCCACTCCTTCTCTCTTCCTACCTGCCCTGTCTCTTCTGAATATGTTGTAGCCAGGTATGGCCATCTCCCAATCGTGGTTATCATTACACCAGGTTTCTGTGATGGCCACAATGTCCAGGTCCAACTGCACATGACAGGCTCCAGATCCTCCATCTTGTTGCTAAGGCTCCTGGCATTGGCACACACGGCTTTCCATGATTTGACCTCCCTAGACTGTTTAGCTATTCTACTCCTGCCCCTTCCCTGGTTGTCCTTTATCCCTGGTTCTCCCTGCTGTCTGCCCTTCTGTTGAATTTTGCCCCTTTTCTGCCTATCCACCTCTTGGGCGCTTATCTCCATCTTTTGCACACTGCTTTGTAGAGAGATCCACTCCTCCGGTTCACTGGTTCCACTGCTAGCTGTGGGAGGTGGGCAATTAGGTACCCTCCTTGCTGGCCTGCCACCCCCCTTGGCTAGTTTAAATGCTTGTCCATGTAGTATTTAAACTTATCATTGAGTGCTTGGATTCCCCTCCAGGATGGATGCAGGCTGTCAGGCTTGAACAAGCCTCCATTCCTCCAAGTTGGTCCCCAGTCACCAATGAATCCAAATCCTTCCTCAAAGCACCAGTTCTTCAACCACGAGTTAAAGTTCCTGGTGCATGCACCCCTATGCGCTTCCATGCCTCTCGCAGGTAGTACTTCTGAGAAGGTGACAGAAGTAGCTACTTACTTGAGACCCCTCCCCAATTTCCTAAACTCTTCCTGAACTTCCTTTGGCTCCCCCATTCACCAGGTCATTAGTACCTAGGTGGATAATGACATCCAGTTCACCCTCCTGTCTTGCCTTCCCAGCGATCCCCAGGATCTTCCTCCCATCCCTCCATGCCATGGCACCTGGTAGGCACCTCACCTCCCTGTCCTCCCCCTCCTGTGTTCCTAGCTGGATCTCTCTTATGATGAAGTCCCCCACCAGGATTCACTTCCTCCTCCTTTGGGGTCCACTGCTCTCCCCACTGAGGTCACCTACTTGGCTAACCTCCACATCCTTTTCTTCCACTTCTCTGGGTACCTCTATTTGGTTGTCCTAGTTTGACAGTGTGGCATACGAGTTCTTGAGTGGAATAGGATCTGAGATGTGTCTCTGCCTGACCACCCTAACCCTCCCCAAGCCCACTGTCATCCAAGTGCTCCTCGTTCTCGGCATCCTTTGAGGCAGCGGCATTGGACTGGGTGGTCTCTGGACAGGGGTGATGGTACTCCTGACCCAGTTTACTTCCGCGCTGAGTCTGGATAACTCATCCCACAGTCCAGAGAGATGCATGCAGATAGGGCAGCACCTCAGCGTCCCAGAACGTCTGCTCGAATATATTATTGCCCTGCAGCCACCTGGTATCAAATTAATACCCCCACATTATACTGCACTTATACGGCTATTCTAGTACTTGTCTGTTACTGAAGCTCTCCTAGTTCCCTTTTTATTAATTTACTGTCCTAAAAATGTTGCCACTGATACTCAGATACTTTTCTTTAAACAAGGAAAAGATAAATAAAAAATGAGTCAAAACACTAGTTGTGCTGAGGGCAGGCTTCTTCCCCCTATGCCCCTCCTACTCCACAACCCCTACTACCTCCTGTGTTTAGCTCCTGTCAATCAGATTTAACAGGGCATATGATTAAGAGTGGGGGTCGGGGGGGCGAAAATTTGCAGCAATTAAAGACAGCAAAGGAATACACCACCACTACAAGCACACCAAACTAGGTTTTAAATTTTCAACAGCCCACAAACAATTCTAAGTAAAGACAGCAAAAAAATGTGGAGTGTCACTAAAAGCTCACAGTCTAAGTTTAAAGCAAACATAACAATGAACAGTTATGTAAAGCACTGAAATTAATCTGTTTCCTTCCCCTTCTGGGTTCTGGCTTCTTCTCCGCCTCATATCACAGCCTACCCAGGGTAACCCGACGTATACCTTTGTTGGACAGGTTCTTGTCTTCTGGAAAGAAAGTGTCTTGCGGCTTACTTTTCTTGGCCCTAGGTGCTGCTGAGGTCGATCTGTCTGGGGGCTCCATGGCGGTGAGGGTCCAGGCGGCCATCATCCGGTCAACTGAGATACCATTTTCTCTGTTTTTTCTGAGCTCCTCCTGTTGCATCGCTCTTATAGTGCTCCTGGTCTCCACCAGAGGTTGCTACAGAGCGAGGCAAACTCCCCAACCCACCCCAGGAGAGGACAGCAGTCCTCTGGACGCTCAATCCTTCTCCTTCCCCACCGGCCCCCGGCATCCTGAGTCCATTCCCGAACCTGGGTCACTGCCATGGCACGAGGTAAGGCGTCCAGCGTCTCAACCCTCAGTGCCACCGGGCTGGCTCAAATATATTATTTTAAAGCACACACACAAAAAAAAACAACATGAATTCTTAGAAAGCGCCAGTATAAAATACAAGATCAGGACTTCCTGTTGATATTGCACAGCACACAGTTCATCTAGCTTCTCAGTGATCCCACATCACACTGCTCAAAAAACTGCATGATGAGCACTCTATGCACACTGAAAGCTTTTGAAAATAAGGCAGAAAACATAGTGTTTAAATTCAGCTTTTATTTTATTAATGTAAAGAAGCACAGCCGCACACAGGATTCCTACTTGCACCACAGGCACCGCAACACACCTCTTGCTCAAGTTATGTTATCGCATTTGTTAATCTCACGTGACCACAGACACAGCCGGTGAGAATGCATAAGGGGTGCTTCCTGGAATCGCGCTTTTTAAAAATAAATATTTCATTGAAATACTGAGGTAATCGAGAAAAGCACATTGCAAAATGATAGTGGAGAACACAAAGCAGTGTTACAGTAAGTTATTTTTTAAATACAAAGCTTATTTACAGGTCCTTTAAGGCATGGTATGGTGCATGTCACTGAGGAGAATATCTTACATTCCATAGTGTCCAGTTGTTTAGACTCCTGATCTGGAGGCTGTGTGCTAAGGTGCTGTGGCCTCTGGGATCAGTCATGGGTGGCCGAGATTACGACAGAGTCTGCTGTGGACTGCTCACCCAGGAAGGGTTCCTCCTTTGGGGCTCTATATAGGCGATCTGCTTTTTTGGGTACTGTGAAGGAGGTGTATGGGTGCTTCCAAGCTGCCTTTGTGATGTCTGCAAATGTGTCAACCAAGGGTGGGATCACTGTAGGCTTTGGGTCTTTTTGATGCAGGTACTTGGCCAAACAGAGTCTCTCCAGGTCAAGGTCCTCTGTGTCCCAGCCCATATTCTTTTGTATGTGGTACATGATTTCCATAATGGAGGGATCATCCAGTGGTGACTTGGGAGTATCCAATTGGTCTATGGGGGGAAGACCTCCAGCAGATGAGGTTAATGAGGAGGAAGAGACCAAGGAATGCTCCAAGTCCATGGGGGAGGAGGACCGAGACCTGGTGCTCTGGCGTGTGTGCTTGTGGCGCTGGGAGGAGCAGGAGGAACTGTGGCTCCTGGTTCTAGAACAGCATTTGTGGACTGTTTTGCCCTTGCCTGAGATGGGAGTGGACTCCCTCAGAGGTTGAGCCCTAGTATCAAGGGAAGAGTCCTCTGCCTGAGCAGGTCTTGGTGGAAGGAGATCCGTCTTGATGGTCTCCCACCAATAGCTGAACAGGTCCTTCACCTGGGGCAAGTGGAGCTTGGGCTCCATATCAGTCATCGGTCCTGACACCAGTCCAGTTTCTTGGATCCGTTGGCAGTGCATGTCCGGGGGGGGACGTCGGATCGGTAGGAGTAAGTCCAACATCGGTAGCCGACATCTGGTCTAAAGCTGATAGGTTGTCCTCAGAAGGACTGCACCCCAAGTGTATGTCAGCTGTCAGCAGGGGGGAGGCTGAAGAAGGTGGGAACTGGGCCGGCGATGCCAATGGTGGGGCTGTCGAAGCAGCGATGACAGAAGAGTGTCATCAGTAGGTGTTGGCTGCTAGCGAATGTTTATCTGCCAAACGTTTTTCTGATGGCGGCTTATGCAGTCGAGGGGACTGTGATGCTGATCTCCCAGAGGAGTGCCCTGAGGTCTTGTGTTTGTCCCAGGAGTTGGCACCAGAAACAGAAGCCAACTAGGAGTGTGCTGATGTCAGTTCTGAGGCTGAGGTGGACCTGCTGAGGTCTGAGAGCCAGCCCAAGATCTGAACGTGCAGCCGGACTTTGAGCGGCTGCAGGACTGGGCCCAAAGACCCAGAGCTGAGGTCCTTACCACCCGATGCCCGGATCAGGGCAGGTGGCTTCACAACCGCTAGCTGGGTAGGAGAATGTGTCACCTGGGAAGCAGAGTCCGAGCTACCCCTGGGAGGCAGATTGGGAGCCTGAACACCTGGATTTTGAGGGAGACTTCTCTTTTTCCCTCTCCTTCCTCTTCTCCTTATGGTGGTGCTTTCTGGATGATTTCTTGTGGGAAGAACTCCCCTGAGAAGAGGAATCATTCTGCATTGTAGCGAGATTTTGCTCAGTGAGGAAAGTCTGAAGGGCCTTTTGGCGGCGGATTCTCGTCCTGCTGTTAAATTTTTGGCAGTGCAGGCAGGTCTTAGTATCATGGTTGGAGCCTAGACACAGGAGGTAGGCTGGGTGCCCATCCTTGGATGGAATTTGTTTGCCACAGACACACTTAGAAGGGCACCATTTGATGGAGGATGTCAGAGAAGATGACATACAGAACTGTGAAGTCCTGAAAAAGTGAACATTTTCGTCCAAAAATAAAGAAAAATGGATGCTACCAACTAGCAAAATGGTGGTCAAACTAAGTGAGAGGCATCCATGGAGCCAATGTACGTGACTCAATGGCAAGAAAAGAACTGAGGGGATGCTGGGGACTGCCTTCCCTTTATAGAGTGCATGACATCAGGATGGGCCAACGTCGGGGTGGTCCCCACTATAGACTACTAGCTAGAAGTTTTCTTTGGGGTCCTGGTGCTTGCCGGCTTCAGTCCTACCAGTGTTACCTGCTGCAAGAGCTGACTCTTGAAGTAAGATCTGCAGTTACTCTTGATAAAGCATCAAGCAAAACTGGTTGGGTCACTGGGGGCTCTAGTTGTTCTCTCGTATGCAAGTCTTTTCTGTATTAAAGATCTGACACTTGGTTACGGTCTTTTTTGCTAACAATTAGCAGTAAAGTACCATGCTTCATGCTATGAAAGGATGGATTGAGTCTTGTGGTGTGTGCATATAGTGACTCATAACATATTGAGAAAAATTGTGCTACTCCGAATGGCTAAAAGCAGGTCACAGATGTGTAATTACTGACCCATAATTACATGCCAGATTTACTTTTAGCCAAGAGAACCTGCGCATAAAAAGATGAAGCATATTACTACACAGCACACTGTAGGATGTGGATGCTGTGACTTGGATGGAAGTGTCGGTGGCATCATCTAAGACAGCAAAGAAACTTTTTTCACGGTCCCCACTCCTGAGCATCCATAACTGTCCAATACGGTGCGGCCAGTGCAGTTCTGCATACGAGAAACATTATCTTTGACGCCATTTCATGTGAAGTAAAATATGCATAGGATATTACAGCCCATTGCTTGTCAAGGAGTTTATGTTAAAAAAAAAGAGTGTTATTTCAGTAAAAACGGGTGTTGAAAAGTAAAGCTGCAACTTCTGAGCACGCGCATCAGTGTTGACACTGATACGTATGCTCAGAGTCACAGCTTTACTTTTCAAAAGCCATTTGTACATAAAATAACCGTTGTTTCTTAAAATAAAGTACTTTAGAGACATCAGTTTGTAGTATATACAACACATTTTTTACTTCACATGGTTTCAGAAATACCGTTTTCCATATGTAGCACTGCTCTGGTCATGTTGCATTGGACAGTCAGCAATGTTCAGGAGCAAGGAACTTTGAGTAAGGGATCGCTTCATGTCCCATATGTTAAAATGAATACATTTCATGTTTCAGAGCAAGTAAAAATACTTTCTTCCCATAGCTGGTGAAAAAGTTTTCTCGATATGTTATAAGTCAATAATCACACACCTCTCTCGGGTGTTAAAAGGCACTCGGCACAAGCACCTTGTGCCTAAGAACACCCGTGGAAGGTGTGTGATTACTGTGCCTTACTGCATTCTTATAATATGGAGATGGAAAATAAACAAATGCAATTGGTCAAGCAGTGTCAGGTGACCATGCATTAAGCACTGTTAAATGCACACCTGTTGTGAAATGTCCCCAAGCCAAAATCCCTCATCAAAATTGGGACTCATTTCCTGGTAAAGCAAAGTAAATCAGCATGGCAACCATTGAAATTCCCACAGATGGGCAGCACAGTATTTGGTGAAGTGCAGCGGGGACAGACTGAGTGTGTCTGTTCCCCCTTCCGTTGCTGCTCTGGGTGTGCTATCCTTTCCGTGTCAGTGACCCTGTGTGTTTTTGTTTCCTATGTCACATTACACTGTTTCCGATTTGTATACTGGGTGAACTGCCAACTGTCCCACAGTGCAAATAGAGTTTGCCATCCCGTCCTGCAGGATTTGTCCCTGCCATTCCCCATTGGTGACTCCCCTGTCCCCTGCCACAGCATTTGTCCCATCCTTATAGGATGCAGCCCTTCAGTGAGCTGTCCTACAGCATTTATCGTTGCCATGCCCCTTGGTGGGTCTTGTTTCCCCTACCGCCTGTCCTGTAGAATTTCTCCCCACCGTTCTCTATTGCTGGCTCCCCTTTCCCCTGCCACAGCATTTGTCCCTATCATTACTGGATGCAGAACTTCAGTAAAAGACAGATAGAGAGAACAGCAGTTTTGCATGATTGTCCCCCACCCTCCATCCTGGACTCCCATGACTCGCAGTGCATCAGCAGACAGAAGGAGAGACAGAACATAGAGTGAGAGAGATGGAGAGAAACAATGAGTATGTAAACTGTGAAAGTGGCACACACATGGGAGACCGCACCCTGCTGCACAGATTGAGAGTGAGATACAGCAAGAATGGTGGTTGGTGTCCTGCACCCAGATTGATGACCCCACCACCCACCCCAGGATGATGCACAGTATATCCTCATCTGCACCGATGCCATACACGGACAAAGTGAGAAGGTAGAGAGAGAGAGAGAAACAGAGAGTGGAGGTTGGTGTCACACACAGACTGATGACTCCCAACCCCAGATGATCCACGGTATCTACTCCTCTGAGCACATGGTAGGCAGCGGGAGAGAGAAGCTTGAGAGACAAAGACAGCCAGAACGTAACTGCTGCACTGTTCAGCATCTGTTATTAATGCGATGAACATAACAGTGTCATATTTCACTCCAGAACTGTATTTGTGGCATTTGTAGGTTCATAACATAAATAACACATGCATTAGCTGTCGAGACTATTTTCCCAGTCAGCAGGATACAGTGTATGTTCCTGATTCCAAGCCCAAAAAACACACCTTTTCCAATTATTGTGTGTTTCTAAACGTACCCCATGGTATAAATGCAATAACCCAAGACAGGGTATGGGGTTATTGGGGATTAATCAACACCCCAGATGCTGTGAGGGCCCTCAGCCTGTGGCCTCATGCCTCACAACGCACCCGGGGTATTGATTAATCCCCAATAACCCCATACTCGGTTGTGGGTTATTGCTTACTTACTTATAACATATTGAGAAAAACTGTGCTGCTCTGATTAGCTAAAAGCAGGTCACAGGCATGTAATTATTGACCCATAAGTGATTACTGAGCCATAATCACACACCCTGTCATGCCTCATTGCATTCATACCAAAATGTAAACAATGTTGGGTACAGAAACAGTGTAACGTATCTTCAGCACTGCATGAAATGGAGTACTTAATGGCCATAAAGGTGAAACATTACAGATGTGTATGTAAAAATAATATTGTTATTATGGCCATGCACTATGTCACCAAATTGATCTGTTTACCTGTTTTTTTACTATATCAGTATACAGTACAACTGCATATGCAGTACTTTGTGTTGTGTGCCCTGAACACACACACACACACACACACACACACACACACACACACACACACACACACACATGCATCAATGCATACTTTGGTGATATCCATTAGTGTACTGTGATAATTTCACTGCCTGAATATGACTGGCAGGCATGGGTGCTTTCTTTCAAGCATAATGAAACAGAAATATTTCTTTAACAGTGGCATCTGGCACTCGCAATGTGTGATGACAGAAACATCAACTTATATATTGTGCTGTCTATTAACAGGCCATGTGTTGTTAAAATTGTTACTTCTACTGAAATTCAGTTAGGAGACATATGCCTAAATGCATCGAATACATGTGTACGATACACAGTGAGACTTGTCTTTCTTAGTGTCTCAGTTGAGCACAGCAGTGCACTAAATGTGCTGAAATACATTCTAGCTTACAGTGTAATCTTCTGTAACTAAGTGAACAGTGGCCACAGAACTGATGAAACAATCAAAACGCTGTATGTTGGTCGATAGTCATGTCATAAACAACAAGGTGTTATGGCATGGATCACAAACCAACATTTGGTGAGAGAAAGCCTGCATATTCCTCCGAAGGAAATGCAGCTCTCATTGCAGTAGCGGCACATGCAGCCAATACTTTTTTGTCGTGATGTCCCAGCTTCTTCCATATCCGCGATACGAAGCATCTGTAGGCAGTATGTCGAAAGGTTCTGTGTGATAAATATGAAGAAATAAAAAATCAGTAAACATGGTTCTTATTCATAGTTCGAAAATATGTATTTCACTATGTTACAATATAGGCACAGTACAGCTATAGACATCGGAATTACAAGAATGTAAAGTGAAAGGATATAAAGTTGGATGGGTTTCACATGTTAGTGGTTCTGCACATCAACTGACATGACAGCACCACAGAAGGTTGTTGATAAAAATGATTACTACATCCCCATACCATTCACTGGAGGAGGACAATATGGTTACTAACATCATGAGGAACATCACTTATCTAGATGATGTTGTGTCTGGTGTGCACTGGCACACACACTGCCCTCTGAGCCCCACACATGCATAGCTCTTGTTGTCCATGGTGCTTAGTGTCACGACCTGCACAGTGATCACCCATCCCTGTAAAGGTCTTGTTTTCCCTATTGGGTACTGCCATATAGTACATACTGGAATATACTGTATACTGTATGTGCAGTCCTTGTAATCCCATTTGGCGGCCAGCCAAGGAGGTCACTGGAGGGCTGTGACGGTCAGTATATCATTCTAACCGCATGTCACCACCTTCATGGGGGGGCAGCTGGGTGGTGTGCTCACTGCAGGTGGTGCAGGGGTGGGGGAGCCTCCAGCCACCGGGGACTCTGAGGTGGCACCTGAATGGGTGGTCGATGGGTGGCGGGTAACAGTACACAACAGGGAACACCTATGCATTTCAGGGCATATGATCAGAGCTTGTGGGGGGCCCTAGACATCAGGGCACCATCACACTGACCAGTGAGGGAAATCACAGAGAGGGGGATGGCAATACACATCAGAGAGAATCTGATATAGCAGGCGGCCACGGGTTGGGTGCAGATCTGCGGCAGCTTCACATGCAAATGATGCCATAACTGCCATGCATGTGGCCCCTCAGTGCTCTGCATGCACAAATGATCTTATTTGTATTTTATGGCAGAATGTAGCAGCATGGATCCCTGATGCTATCTATTCTCGAGGTGCAATTCCCAGCCTGAATTTACCCGAAATTACCTGGTGTCCAGCATTCACTCCACCATAAAAGCACAACAGTGAAATGACATGCACGGTCACATCCAATGTAATGCACAACAGCCTCAACAAGGGGAATAGTGATCATGTGCATCATAGTACAGTGACTCGTGATGCCCTATAGTCATCATTGCAGACAGCTGCCACATCAGCTGTGAGTAAACGTTCCTACATTAAAAACTGATTATTGTACAGTACGAATGCAGAGCAACTCATCATACTGTGGACATGCAAGCTGGAGGGGGGAGGACTGTGATGGTCACATAACTAAATTGTATGTCATCACTAATCACTGGGTTGAGGAATATATA
The DNA here is from genome assembly GCA_016271365.2 of Neoceratodus forsteri. Taxonomy (NCBI): domain Eukaryota; kingdom Metazoa; phylum Chordata; order Ceratodontiformes; family Ceratodontidae; genus Neoceratodus; species Neoceratodus forsteri. The sequence continues at coordinate 1,275,567,101 of CM057453.1, forward strand.
GAGTGAATATATAGAGTGAAGTTAGATGTTATTACCCAACTTACATGTGTGTGCCTTATGGGAGGTTAGGATGGAGGTGGAAACTGGACACAAGGGAGAGCAAAGCGCTTCCAGGCATCATAATACACTTTACCTAATATCTTGAAACACACTCTGTGGTGATTACGTGTTCCCACTCACCCCTCACATGGCAGAATAAACCTTATAATGTCAGCCTGCGGTGGTCTGCTGGATAGCATCAAGCACAATGACACAGTACGGTGGTGTCACATACCCATGAGCTTATGGTCAACCTGTTTAATCAAGTACCAGATGTCCAGTATTGATCAACATACACCAAACAACATAACGGTACCACAGCACACAGCAGACTAACATGCTGACATTCAGGGACCCTGAACACCAACACTCATGAGTGTGACCAGCAGTCACATACAACTGGGTATGCCAACTGACAACTGTCTCCAGTCATCAGTGTGGACACTTGACATACCAGCTGTTAGTGAACATGTGGACCGTGGAAACAACTGTTCGTGCAGGACACATGGTCAGGGTCAGCTCCTACAGCTCTCATCTGTAAAGGTGACAGTAAGGCTATGCAGCTTCCAGTGCTCTGCTGTACAGAAGAGAAATTCACCAGGGTGATCAGCATGTGTCCTGTTGCTGGATGTGAGGGTACATTTCGGATGTGTGCTTTGGGACTGTTAAGTGTAGCTGATGGTGTAATACCAGGTGATAAGTACAATTACTACCTGTTTCCGGGAAAACACGTTTTGAAGTTTAAATGTACTCGCTCGCGTAGCATTATCAAAAGGGCCATTGATAGGTGCTCATAATACAATATGCGGACAACATCAGGGTTCACACAATTGTCTCAAAAGCACTACACCTCTGTTATACAGCAATACCGTTCTTCATCCAATTCCAGTACAGCATTCTCCTCGCAGCAGCATAAGCATTCCAGGGCTGTGTCCGTGATAGCACAGTGATTATAGAAGAGCATATACAGGTATAAACAAAACAGAGATAATGAAATAGAAGTTAACGTGGTGTGAAAGCAAAGACATAAACAAAAATAACAACCAAGAAGAATATATCTAACATGTGAAGCAACAAAAATGATATGCATCTGTCATGTCCTTATGGAACTGCTTCTTTCACAATTGTTATTCCACAAGCTTCCATTTAGTCATACAAGATCATCATGTTTCTGAGGGAGAAGGGGCTGCACAGCACCATGACTGCTGGTCCACTAGTGGAAGCCATGGGACAGGCATCTAGGACTGACTAGAAGGAAAGGGTGGGTATGGCAGATGGACATATGGTGCACCAGAGCATGTGGCATGAGTCATGGCATGATGGAACACCACACCTCACTGTGCATAAAAGGAAGAAATGGGATAAGACCAGGGACAGATGGCCATATGTGCAGCACCCAACCAGGTGGGCTTACAAGCCAGAAACTTGATCCTGACCCTGAGGGGAGATGTGGAAACATGATTACCCTAATGGGGGGGAGCCCTTGGTGACAGCTGACTAGCAGGTAAGTCCCATTGCATATTGGGGTGTCAAGACTGTGGTGGTTGGCAGATGTAGGCCATCTGATACAGAAGAATAAAAAAATTCCTGGAAACAAAAATCCAACAAGCACACAACATCATTGTGCATACGTGATACCCTTAGAAGACAAATGGTAACCATAAAATGTAAACTTGTCATGCTGATCTCTGCACCACCACATGTGGTCACCAAGGTGATGGTACGGAAATGGACAGCACAGCCAAGGCAACAGGGCTCTGGAGTACATTGTCCTCTGTATACAGATGTATCCTCTCTTTACTACCTGTTATGCTCAACAGAGGGGGAAGGAGGCCCATCGTACTAGTTCCTGCTTTCTTCTGGTGAGTGCCGAGGGGTGGAGCCGATGTGTCTGCAGACCAGGGGGCAGAGCCCATCTCAAGCTGATCCATGGACATCAGCATGTGGACACACAACTGAAAGTACAGGGACAGACAGCCAGGACCACCATCCCACTACTCACACAGAAATACATATGCAGACACACACACCCACACACACACACACATCATAAAAGATAAAACGCTTACCGATCCGATGTTGACACCGCTACATTGACACCTCCACAGCGCCACTCCGATAGTGACAGGAATCTCCCCAACAGGTGTTCCACAGCAACATGTGTCCTGCAGCGATGTGTGCTACCTCTGAGGCTGCCGACATTGGCCTGCATGGAACGGCAACTCGGCGGCGGTCAGTGCGTCGGAAAAGGGGGTGCATACAACTAGGGATAGCACCCCCAAAGCGAGCCCTGAAATAATGAACAGGCAGGGCAGACAGGTGAAAGAGCGGCTCGATGAAACCTTCCCTCACCGACCGGAGCAGCAGCACAACGCCCCAGTCAGATTCCCGGGGCAAACACAGTGTCAAGGTGTGCACCCGCACACCGGTGAGTGGATGCACCTGTGTGCATGCAGTACAGGGCAATGATGCCGACAGACGGCACCAACATAAGGTTAACTGGGGGGGACAGAGAACATGGAGCTAGCGATTGGGACCAAGCTGGGCGAGTATGCCAGTGTGTTTCATGAAGCGCGCACGGGAGAAGGACCTCCTTTCTCATCACATGTTCCTGTACCAGTGGGAGTGGAACTGGGGTGCAGTCACCTACTGGAAATGTGTGGAATACCGCACAGGTCAGTGCCTCAGCCATGCCCGGACAGTTGCTGAGGTCGATGACATGTCACTGATGGGATCGCATAATCATGTGTCCCATAGCGCTGGCGTGGAGGTGCGATGGGTCTGTGCAGCAGTCAAGCAGTGGGCAGTGGACATGACTGAAAACAGCCAGCAGGTCAAGGCTGCATGCTGCAGTGAGCTGACAGACGCTGTGGAGGGCCACCTGCCAGCAGTGGGGAACCTAAAGAGGGTCATCCAGAGGGCCTGGAGGGGGGTGCGGCGGACACCTGTAGAGTCCACCACCTTATCACAGCTGACAGTACCCGATGAGTACAGGAGCACTGACATAGGGGACCTATTCCTGCATCATGAATCCATAGGGGGGGCTAGCACAATTCCTCATATTTAGCACCACTCAAAATCTGGAGTACCTGTCCCAGTGCACCTCATGGTTTCGGATGGGACTTTCCGGTGCTGCCCACGCCTGTTCCACCAAATGTACAGCATCCACGGTGTGGAGGTGGAGACTGTGCTTGCCAGCCATCTATGTCCTCATGTCCAGTAGGACCATGAGTTGCTACACCGCAGTCCTATGCAAGCTCCTGGAGCTGTGCTCAGGACTACATCCGGACAACATCATGATAGACTTTGAACACTCGGCATTCAGGCATTATGGGCTGTGTTCCCCCATGCCAGGCTGCATGGGTGTTTCTTTCACTTCTTGCAGTGCCTGTGAAATGCACCAGCATGGCACCCTCGCCCAACTCTATGTGACCAGTGACGAGTTAGCCCTCCACATCAGGATGCTGGCTGCCCTGGCCTTTGTGCCACCGGCGGGGGACGTCTGCAGTGCCTGTGAGGAGCTGCGCACATGGGAGGACTATGTCAACCATGAGAAGGAGCTAGCTGACTAACTTGATTACTTTGAGGACTCATGGCTGGGGTGCCCTGTCCACAGTGGGGTGTGCCAGAGCCCTACGTACCCCTTTGATTTCTGGAACTATTACTCCACAGCCAGGGAGGGGTTGCCACACACAAACAACACCATAGAAGCCTGGCACAGGGGGTTCAATTCTCTGATGGGGGCATTACACCGATGGTGGTTCATCGATGCCCTATGTGGTCAGCAGTGCCTAATGGAGCTCTGTATGCAGCAGGTGCTGCGTGACGTGTATGGCGGGGCCAGCACATGGCGGACCACGGCCTGCAGTGACTGCATCAGGGACACTGTAGAACAGTATGAGCAGCGATGCCTCTGCAACTACCTGCTGGGTATCACACTGAACATCAAGTTGCAGGTGTAGTGGACAAACTGTCAGCAGCAGCCTACAATTGACACGCACTGGCTGGCATGAACTGCCCAGCAGATGTATGGCTGTACTGTTTCCCTCCATGGGGACGTGGGTGGTGGTGGTGGGGTGGTGGTGGGTGTTGTGTGTTTGTTGATGGGCCCTGTTGGCCCCCTGTCCATGTGTTTCTGGCTGCATGCAGTGGCCCTTCACCAGTAAAACATTTCATTGCAGCTCCTGTGTCTCCTATGTACTGTGTCCTGGGTGCTCACCCGTGGTCCATGCCCACATGGGGGGGGGTGCACCATCTATTAGAACTGGGTGGGGGGCTACGCGGCTGTACCCCACACGTGGTCAAGTGGCCCGCTGTGGCTGGCACTGTGCCACCCAGAGGGGGGCTCCCCCTGCATCTGTCCTGCATGCACCCCAAGCTCTGCGGGGGGGGTGCTGTACTGCCCAAGGGGAATCCACCTTTGTCTCTGCTGCAGGGGGGTGTTGCTCTGCCTGGGGGGAGCCCTGCTCCTCGCTTGCCGGTCCCTGTCCGTACCGCAGGTCATTCGCCATGCTGGCGGTCACTGTCTTGGTTTGTGACCTGCGGTACCTGTGGTGGTTTTGTGGTCGACACTCCAGTGTCACAGTAGCGGCTGTCAGCAGTCACGTTGTTGTGCCAGCATCATAGAGCCTAGGTAAAATACTCAGTAACAAAACACAGATCCTAATAGACTAACATGAGGCAACATCAATATATGACAATTATGGATCTACATGGGCACTTTTGCAGCGTTCCCCTCCCCCCAAAATAAAACCGTATAAATTGATATACTTCAGAATTGGAGTACACAGACATATAATATATATATATATTAAAGGGACGTGGTTGCTCCCCTATATTAGGGTTAAATCTTCATGTCTATGTTAAACTGAAAATTTTGGACTTTAATAACCTCACAACCGTTCAAGAGATTTGCATGAAATTTTGCATGCACCATCAAGGGTCATCAAGAGACAAAGATCACTGGATGTGGCAAGATTCGTTCTGGTAGGATGTGAGGGTGCGGAGATATGGAGTCATCACCACTTTTTGTCAAATTCTTTGTCACTGCGCTGCACAACAACAGCTTGGAGTTTTGGTCTGAAATTCTTAGGTTATATACTGTAGGTCTTGGGTCACAGCGATGCCTTTTGAAGCACTGCTAAAGCCCTCTATTTATTGTCATTTAATTTTGTTTCCCTCGCTAACTGAAAACAAGATGGCGGCAGCATGAAAAAAGATTCTGCATTTGTGGCAAAAGATCCCGAATTTCCAAAAAAGGATTCCACATTTGCGATAAAGAATCTTTTTTTGAGGAGAACATCTAACTTTTCGAATAGGAAATAATGGGAAACTTTGAAATTTAATAACTTTGGAACGGATTAATATTTTTTCACCAAACCTTTAATAGGAGAATGGAGTGAGCATTAGGGCCCAGGGTGGGGTGAGGTGTTAGGGTTGGAAACCGAGGGTGGGGGTGGGTTTTATGGTTGGCAACCCTAAGTCCACATTTCCCTGCTTTTGTTGCATTAATCTTAATGATGCATTAACGTCGTGTTTTGCAGAGAATATATTATAGCGATAGCATCCCAATAGTTAGGGTTGAGTAGCCTGTTTAATGTTAAACCTCACATTTTGCGCATTAATATCTTTGGCTGTCTTTGACAGAATGAGCTGAAATTGTGTATGTGTTGTCTAGGAGGCAAAGTCTTGTGTGGAAATACTTGTGACGGCATCTTGAGTGGTTTCTTAGATCTGCATGTGTCATTTTTAGAAAAATAAAAATGTTTCCTATACTTTACTCTTTTTTTTTTTCATTTGCTCATGCCTACAGCCTACATGGAAAGGAACTGTTGACCTAAACTTGCAGGGGACATGTGTAATGTCCCAAGGTAGGGCCTTTGACAGGTCTAGTGAAAAATATCAAAGGGTTCCACAGTTATAAGGCTTTACATTTTATTGTTTTCTGACTTGTGCATGTGCAGTAGAGGTTTTGAGATAATGTTTTGTGATGCATGCGCATTAGGGGTCTTGAGATAACGTTTTGTGGTGAAAGTAAAATTTTAATGTCGCAAATGCGCATTTTGCTTTCATGCCACTTGTTTGGCAGGGCATCAAACATTTTTTTTGTGCCGTACCAACTGCCATCTTGTTGACCTTTTCCATGAACCAACAAACATGGAAAATACACAAAAAATGCTGTGATTTTAATAAACAAACATCAGAACCTATCTAAATGGGACACATTTATCTAGGTTCTGATGTTTGTTTTTGAAAACTATGCCCACAAATGCCTTTTCTGGGCACCCAGAATCCAGGATGCCCAGCTTAGCGAGAGGAGCGCTTCCCCAGTGTTCTCTGTATGAGAACAGCAGGATTTTCTTGACTTCTGCAGCCACAGCTGAAGTCATAGGAACATAGGAATTGTGTCGGCAGATGGGGACCGCATGATCATCTAGTCTGCCCGTGTTTCTGCCCACCTCCCTGTTTAGACTGCACCTTGATGTGTCCACAGTGTCTATCCCATGCGAGTTTGAACTTACGTACTGTCTTGGATTACACCACCTCCTGAGGTAGGCTGTTCTGTGGGTCTATAACCCTTTCTGTAAAGAAGTACTTCCTGAGGTTGCTTTTGAACCTACCTCCCACCAGACGCAAGTTGTGCCCCCTTGTACGCGCATCCCTGTTTTGCTGGAAGAGGTTTCCTGCTTGTGTTGTGTTGATTCCCTTAACGTACTTAAAAGTTTTGATCATGTCCCCTCTGTTTCTTCTCTGCTCAAGGATGTACAGATTTAATTTCCTGAGTCTTGCCTCGTATGGCTCACGATGCAGTCCGTGTACTATCTTTGCAGCCCTTCTCTGTACCGTCTCCAGGCAGTCTATGTCTTTTTTGAGGTGGGGCCTCCAAAACTGACCACAGTACTCTAAATGTGGCCTCAACATGGACCTGTAGAGAGCAATGATAACCTTGCTTTTTCTACTTGTAATTCCCCTACCAATGCAATCAAGGATGCCACTCACCCTCTGTGCTGTCTTTTCGCACTGTTTTCCAACCTTTAAGTCATCCGCGATGACTACTTCAGGTCTCTTTCTGTCTTTGTCTCCTCTAACTCGTGCCCTCCCAGTGAGTACTTTATCCCTGGGTTTCTTTTTTCCATCTGCAAAACCTTGCACTTCTTGTCATTAAACTTCAACTGCCAATCCCTGGACCATTCGTCTAGTTTTTTCAGGTCTGCTTCCATATCTTTTGCTCCCTCCGGCGTGTCTACTCTATTGCAAAGTTTTGTGTCATCCACAAACAGGCTGCAGTGTTAGCTGTGAGCCGCCCTTTTCCCTGGTGTCTAGTGGCACCCTCCACCCACCAATTACTGTCCCTGGTGCCCAGTGGCACCCCACCCTCTGATCGCTGCCCCTGATGTCTAGTGGCACCCCCCAACCTCCAATCACTGTCCCTGGTGTCTAGTGGCACCCCCCACCCTAGGATCGCTGTCCCTGGTGTCTAGTGGCACCCCACACCCTCCAATCACCATCCCTGAATTTGTATTTAATAATCCCCCCCTCACAGTCCATTGTTTGATTTACAGTGCCGACATTGGGGGCCCAATCCCCCTGACACCATAACAAGCCCCCCTCAGCAGTGTGTGACACTGGAGAGCCCACCCCCAGTGTCCCAAAATATTTATTTTACTTGTCTCTGTAAAAAGAAAACAGTCCCCTGACATCTTTTTTTTAACTGAAAAAAAGAAAATGGTCCCTCATCGTCCCTGCTGTCCCCTCCCCATCCCGACCCTCCCACTGAGCACCCACCATCCCACACACACCCTTACCCTATATTTACCATCAGAGGTCGTAAGTGGTGATCTTCTGTGGCCTGAGACATGTCTGAACTCATCAAAGCCGAATCGTGAACTGAGGAATCGAGGTAAGTACCGTATAATGTATTTCAGTTGTGTTTTGAACTTATGTTCATAACTTTGCCATTTTTAGGGCTTTTTTCACCAAATTTTCAACATAGCCTTTTTGGGATCCCACCTCATAAACAGTGTCACTGTTATTTTGTTAACTGGGCCCGGAAGGTGATTTTGCGGTCACTGTGTGAAATCACCTTTCGGGACTGAATAACTAAATTTCACCACTAGTGTTCATGAGGTGGAGTCCCAAAAAGGTCATGTTGAAAATCTGGTGAAAAAATTCCTTAAATTGGCCAAGTTATGCGTGTCTGTTGAAGTGTTTCTACACATGCGCATAACTTATAATTTTCAATATTTTGACTCCAAATTTTCAACATAGCCAATTTTTCACACCATCTCATGAACAGTACAGCTGTCATTTTTCACATCCTGTCCTACATGTGTTTTCACAGCTGTTGTGCGAATGGTGTTTTGCCACAGATTTGAAAATTTTCAGCTACAGGGTTTACGAGGTGAGGTGATAAGAAGACTATGTTGAAAATTTGTGATAAAAATATGAAAAAATGCCAAAGTTATGACCATTCATTGCAATTTCAGTACACATGCTCATAACTTTGGAAATTTCAATATTTTGACCCCAGATTTTCAACATAGCCATCTTATTACACCACCTCATGTATGTCACAACTGTCATTTTTCAAATCCTGGCCAAAATGTGTTTTCACACCTTTGGCATGGAATGGCATTGCAGTTGCGCAGAATTATGTTTTGGCAGGGATTTGAAAATGTTCTGTACTAGGTACATGAGGTGGGGTAATAAGATAGCTATGCTGACAATCTGGTCGCTGTTGTCTTATAAATGGAAGTGCAAGACCCGGAGGGCCCTGTGCTTCTGCAGCTACATACATATACACATCTTGGAGGGCTTTGATTATACTATCTCAAAAAGTAAGAAAATAAATTACATAAAGCTGCATTAATGCTCTAGTTAGGGATAAAGCCACAAAAGTAGGGAAATGTGGCATTAGGGTTTTCAATGCTAACACCCCACATCCACCCTGCAAACACCAACAGGCATCGGGGAAGTGCCTTGGGGTCCTTGGCTCTAACACTCACCCCATTCTTCTATAGTGTACCCATCTCAGCTTATTTACTTATGGAATGGGGTGAACATTAGGGCTGATGACACACACACACACACACACACACACACACACACACACACACACACACACCTCTGTCTTTGAAAATGCCACCATACCCAGGGGAGCAAGAAACCAGAAATGATGTGTAGCAAGAATAAAAAACACCATCATACACACAAATTCTTTCAGGCACCAACACCCTTGAATCCCCGACTGCTTTGGATGAGTATACTGGACCGGGGGGGGGGGGTTCTCTTAACTTTTCATGCACTCCAGAGAGAGGAGGAGAGAGACGGTGTAAAGAAAAGGGTATATTTATAATAATAATAATATGCTTTATTTATATAGCACAATTCTTAAAATCAAAGCACTTTACAAAGAAGAAATACAACACAGACAATATACAGTAAATACCATAAATAGTTAAAATTCTGATAACAGCAATTAAAACCCACTGTAGCTTTACAGAAATGTAAGATTAAATAGATGAGTTTTCAGAGTGGCCTTGAAGCTCTCCACTGTCAGGCATTCCCGAACCCAGTGAGGTAGAGAATTCCACAGGGTCGGGGCTACATAAGCAAAAGCATGCGCACCTGATGACTTCAACCAAACCCTGGGAATCTCTAGAAATCCCTTGTCAGTGGAGCAGAGTGGTTGGGAGGGGCAGTAGGGACGCAGAAGCTCTTGCGGGTAGTGTGGTCCCAGACCGTGTAGGGCTTTACAGGTCAGCAAACCGACCTTGAAGGTAATCCTCCACCGAACTGAAAGCCAGTGCAGCTCGCACAGCATAGGTGTAATATGGCTCGATCAAGAAAGCCTAGTTAGTAACCTGGCTGCCACATTCTGCACCAGCTGCAGCCGGTGGATTTCTACCCCTGGCAACCCTAGGTACAGGGAGTTACAGTAATCCAGGTGGGAGGTCACAAAGACGTGGACAAGTGTAGGTAGTTCACCGGGTGGGACCAGATGCTTAATCCGGGCAATATTCCTCAGAAGGTAAAATGAGGTCTTGACAACAGATGACACCTGAGATTTCCGGGTCAGCCCCTCATCAAGAATCATACCCAAACTCCACGCTCGATCAGAGGTCTCCAGCTGGCAGCCTCCTAGTACAAGACCAGTCACCTGTCCTACTGAAGACCCCACAGCTCGATGACCTGAGTCCACAAGCAACACCTCAGTCTTGTCTGAATTCAGCTTCAACCAGCTGGCACTCATCCAGTCTTGCATCTCAGAGAGGCAGTTGTTAAATACCAAAACCACTAACTCTTGATTGGGTGCAAAGGACATGTACAGCTAAGTGTCATCTGCATAGTAGTGAAAACTCAGTCTGTACTGCCTTACAATGTCCACCAGCAGCAACATGTACGCTGGGAACAACATGGGAGACAGAACAGAGCCCTGCAGTACCGCACATGGCAGGGAAAATGGGTCAGAGGAAAAAATCCCCAACACCACTCTCTGAAACCTGCCAGTGAGGAAGGATTGAAACCATCTGAGGACTGTACCTGACAGTTCACAGATCAACCACAGGTGCTCCAGCAATATGCCATGGTTCACGGTGTCAAATGCCATGAAGAGATCCAGGAGGACTACGATGGACCAACTCCTCTGATTTCTTGCTAGAAGAAGGTCATTGAGCACCCAAAAAAGGTCAGTCTCAGTACTGTGCTTCTTCCTGAATCCCGACTGGAAGGGATCATAGATGTCATGTATGGCAAGGTGGTCCTCCAGTTGCAGCGAAACCACTTTCTCAATAACCTTCCCCACAAAGGGAAGGTTAGAGACTGACCCGTAGTTGGCGAGATGATCCGGGTCAAGAGAAGGTTTCTTGAGGAGCGGAATCACTGCTGCATCCTTCAGGGAGTCCAGAAACTCCCCGGTCTCTAAAGAACACCGGACTATCTCAGCTAGGACTGGGCCGATGACATCCACACATCCCACAAGGAGATGTGTAGGGCCCAGATCCAAACCACAGTAAGTCGGCTGCATATTCTGGATGACCATCATGACATCTGAGATTGCCACCCAGTCAAAAGCCGAACAACTAGCCCAAGGTGATGCGACCTCTCACCGATCACTGCCACTCCCATTGGGGTGGATTTGGCCAATCTCTGACCTGATGTCAGCAATCTTATCTGTAAAGAAGCAAGAAAACTCATCACATTTCTCCTGTGACAAGACTCTCGGTAACTGCAGACAGGCTGGACTGCACAGTCTGTCCACAGTTCTGAAGAGCTGGGCTGGTCAGTTCCATGCAGCCATAATCTCACCGGACAGGAACTCTGCCTTCTTACGTGAGATCACCAATTGATAGTCTGCATAATGTGCTATCAATCTAAGCTTGTCAGCATCAAGGCCAGATTTCCGCCAGCACCGCTCCATCCTTCGCCCTACCCTCCTCATCTCCCTTAAAGCCCCATAGAACCATGGGGAATGAGGAAGAGTGGAGAGAAGGCAAACATGGACTGGAGCAATGGAATCCAGAGCCCCCACCATGGCCTTGTTACAGACCTGAAGTAGGTTCTCTGGGTCCCAGCTTGCACCCGGAAACCCCAGTAAGTCCAGTACTGCTATCAGGCCTTCTGGGGTCAAACCCCTTAATGGGTGATACCAGACCATCTCCAAAGGGGCAGGCCTATAATGGGGTGCCTGGAAGTTGAACCAGAGAGTGCAATGGTCCGACTATCTGACCGGTTCCACCACCAGGTCGGAGCTCTCCATACCCAGTAGGAAAACCAGGTCCAATGAATGATCCAAAGTGTGGGTCACAGAGGAAACCACCCTTATGAAGCCCAATGAATTCATCAATTGGAGGAAATCTTGTCCAAGATGTAAGAGTTTGTCGCTGAACCAGGCATTGAAGTTACCCAGCGCCATCACTCTGGGGGACTCCAACACTGTGTCGACAATGAAGTCCTCAATTTCCTGCAAAAATTGCTTCCCATCACCAGGTGGATGCTAAATGAGAAGAATCTTGCACCCCATACCTGCGCCCAGGATACACTCAAAGGATCGGGTCTCCCCCACTGGTACATCTATCTGGCCCAAGTCCATTTTTAAAATAAATGGCAACACCCCTGCCCCTATGATTCAATCTGAGGCAGTGTATCACCGAGAACCTAGCTGGAACTGCCGCCTCCAAAACTAGACAGGCATTCTCATTCAGCCAGGTCTCGGTAGTGCAAGCCAGGTCCGCTGACCCAATAAGATCGGCAGTCACTGCCGTCTTGTTCTTAATGGACCTGGTGTTGCCTAAGACCACCCAGGTCGGATGGGACTCCGAGGCAGAACACACCCCCTGCCCACTCGAGGTGGAGCCCTTGGGTATGGGGACCAGACAAGGAGGACTTCTCTCCAGTCTCCATTTCATCCCAGGGCATCTTCTTGTCCCCACTACCCTTATTCAACCACCCCAGTCCTCTCCTCCCTGAGGTCCTGCCCCCCCCACGCCTTATCCCTACTACCCCCAATGCCCAACAATGACCATAAATGTCAGCGGGCAGAGGAGGACAGTTAAATGGGTGGAGGCCACGGAGCTCGATGGAGGAGAAGTGCCTAACAGGAAAAGTCACCTGCCAACACATGATCCCTCCCCAACCCCAGAAGCCAACCCACCATTAACTTAATAAAACAAAATAAACAGTGTCCCCACCTTACAAAACTAACAATCCCTGCCAACAACTTCTTTTTTGTTTGTATATTCTATTTATACCCCCGTCGTGCTCTGGAGCTGCCTCTCCTTCGGGCTGCTATGACCCTCAGACATCCCCTACTATCTCCCCCAAGCCACCTTACCTCAGATCTGCAGCCATCCTCGGGATAGCCCAGTGTAACCCTGTACCGGGTGGGTCCCTCTCTTCCGAGGGGGAAGGCACCAGTGTGGAGGAGACTGGCACACTATTTTTCCTCGGTTCTGGGTGCTGCTGAGGCTTTCTGTGGCTTCCTGGGAGTCTTCAGAGGTGTCCGGGGCCGGCAGCCATCATCTGGCCAGTCCCCAGAGCGGTATCTCCATTTTTCCTGGTGTTCCCCGTAATGCGATCCCTCTGCTGTGCTCCCGGTCTCCACTGGGGGCTGCTGCAGAGTGACCATGCGTCCCTAACCACCCCAGAGGAGGAGAGCAGTCCTATGGATGCTCCATCCTACCCCTTCCCCTGCTGACCCCCGGCGCCCGAGTCCGTTCCTGAACCTGGGTCGCCGGCGTGGTTCGAGGTGTGGCGTCCAGTGCCTCAACCCTCTGTGCCACCGGGCCGGCTCCCCCAACAATTTCTAAAAGAAAAGCAATTACTCAAACCCACTAACCCACCCCTATTAACCCAGCAAATCCCACCCAGCAAATAAATATAATAAAGTAGACTTAAAAAGTCCCAGATAGTCCGAAGTGTAGAACCAGTGTCCAGGTATAAGAAGTATGCCAAAAACTTCAAGAAAGATGTTTTAAGGTGAGTGAGGCTCTCACCCTCACCCTCTCCTTGCAGTCACAGTCCAAAATATTGCTCTCCTCTCCACCACCAGCAATACTGAGTTTAAGACACTTCAAACAATCTTCAGAGCTACTCTCACTACCTCCCCAGTGGTAACAAGGAATCTGCCATCAGAGGAAAAACAGGCTACCAGACAGGGATCTTTGATTTTAGTTTACGTGTAGTGGGAGCAATAAACGGCTTTCAGAGGGTAAGTGGATGCTAGCAATCTGCTGCAGATGGATTGATAACAGTTTAGTGTCCCACACATCTCCTCTAATACAAGTGCCGAACTAAAACCTCTCTCTGAGACCTGAAAAAATGCTACCTCTCTACCTGACTCACTGTTCTGCCCTGAACTATCACTAAACAATAAACTGACTAAAAAAAGTAACAACAAATAATGTCTACGCAGCACAAAAATCTGAAAAACAAAACATAAACTAAAAACTGAGCTGTCTCTGCTAAAATTCGGGCAGCTCACACACAGCCACCATCTTGCTTTCACAAATAAAGACATAAAGGGCGATGCCACTGCCAACCAAATATATCATTACCTCAAAGGGGAGTTTGTCGATGGTGGGTAGGGTGGGTCCAACATGAACTGATAGCTCTCTGTCCGAATAACCACTAGTTAAAAAAAAACTATGCTACACATAGCGCAGGACCTCAGGCGGTCTCATACTAACATGAACTGTCTATACAAAGCAAACATTCACAAGCACACACAGCCCTTCTGAACCAACTGAATCTCATGTTGTGTCACATAGCCCCTGAACAAGGCTCCAGCAGACCAGATAATCTGATGGAGGAGCAGTGGAGAGGCTCATTGCATACTACAACACTAGAAAAAAGATTAATCTGCCTTCTGCCAGCTAATTATCCCAGAATGAAAAACTGAGCAGATACCCACACCTCAAAGAGGGGATGGAATACAACCATCGCTATAGATGTCATATGTGGAAAAAAAACCAAAACAAGAACAGACCTCCCCACTTAACTATTTAGTTAAGCACCCCAACAGTATTTATGAATTTACTTACTTGAGTCACCAACAGCATAGAAGCTTCTGCAGACTTACCAAAAGACACTCAGTAAATGGCAAGTGGTTCCCATTTAGGCACCGTAGGCACTGATGAAAGTTATAGCCCACTCACAGGTCAGTCAATTTTAAAGTCTCTGCTTAATAGCCATGATCTTTAAATTTAGGGGTATTCCCTAACAACAGACTGCCACAACCTGCCTCGGAGTTGCACAATCATGAACGAAAATAACAAAAAGCATTTAGTTCAATAGACTCTTTCAGTGAGCTCTGTCTGTAAGCTGCTACCCTTTAACTGGTACAGCTAAAAAAACTGAGGTAACTGTTGTATTTGGAACATTCATGTCCTTAGGGTTCTATGCTAATGAAGCCACTGTTTTTGAGCTGTACTACTACTATCCCAGTGGAGCACGTTATATGTATATACATTTACCTTTCCCATTGACAATATGGAGTGCTACAAAGCATGCAATTGTAATAACATAGAAACATAGAAGTTGATGGCAGATAAGGACCACTTTGCCCACCGAGTCTGCCCATTTTTTTTCCCTGCCTATAATATCACGGCAGACCCTACTTGATTTCAACTCTCTCCTCCCCCCTTACTTTCCACCAAGATTCACTTACGCCTATCTCATGCACTTTTGAATCCCACCACTATTTTTCCCCCACCACCTCTGCTGGAAGACTATTCCAGGCACCTACCACTCTTGCTGTGAAGAAGTACTTAGTCACATCTCTTCCGAATCTACCCCACTCCATCTTCATTGCATGTCCTCATGTTCTCGTACATTTGTTTTTCAGAAAAATACTCCCCTCCTGTACCTAATTTACTCCTGTGAGGTATTCATAAGTCTCTATCATATCCCCCCTCTCCATTCTCTCTTCCAGGGTGTACATATTGAGGTCCCTTAGTCTCTCCTCATAGGGCTTCTGATGCAGACCCTGCACCATTATAGTTATCCTCCTCTCAATATACCCAAGGTGCAGCAGTGGTAAATGGCTAATACTGGACTCTAGGCAGTAATATGTAGATTGCCTATGTGGAGGTGCAGAGGCAACCCTAAGTTGGAATGCCAAACAGCAGGAGTCCAGCGAACCCCCAGTGGCATTTACAACAGGTCCGCGAGCCCCTTCAATACTTCATACCCTGGCCTCCTGCGTAGTCAGGCACCATAGGCAGTCCGGGGGGGGGGAGTGTCGGAAGCGTACCTGCGTGGCATGGAGGAAAGCACATACTGTTCCTCACCAAACATGTCCTGAAGACGGCTGTTATTGGCCAAAGTTTGAAGGACTGATTCACCAAGCCACTTAGCAACACTAATAATGCATAGATCCTTCCCATACTGATCAATCTTTTAAGAATGAGTGCAGAAACCTTATTTTTGTGGCAGGATCATGCTCAAGTATCATGAGGCAGAACTGGCCTCCCTTGTAACAGCTTCAGATGGCTCCAGCAGCACAATGAGCGACTGGATGGTTGTCCATTTGCTAGCAGAAATCACGATATAGTGAACGATGGAACGTTGTTATGCACTGAATTCCATCATTTTCAAAACATTGTTACGCTGTACTAGCTACGTCAGTTAGTTTGTTAAGCTGTACTAGCTACATCAGCTAGTTTGTTATGCTGTACTAGCTATGTAGCTAGTGCAGCATAACAACTTAGAACGTGATCATGCATGCACAGTGTGCGAATCTCCCCTACTCGACAGCGGCATCGGCTGTGAGAGCTAGTCCATCGGAGAAAAAAAAAAGGCACTAAAGTGAACTTACTATATTCATAAAGGTTTTTCTTAACTGCGTTCTCTGTTACTTGTTTGCTTGCTATTATTCACCGGAGCTCTGCCTGTTGCTCGTTTGTTGCCAAAGTAAGTAAATTTATTCTAAAAAGTCTTAGTGTGTGCCTGCTACTTTTGGACATCATTTCTGATCTTTTTTTGTGCCATCATACACTATAAAAAACAATGGATAGTCACCTGTTGGTAACTAGCTGGGTTAGAGCATCTCAAGGTTGCCATTGGTGACTAAACCTCTCGAGCTTTGCTCTTGAGGTTTATGTGGTCGCCATGGCAGCCACTTGACTCACTAACCAGTTTGTTATCACTAGGTAATTATCCATTATTCTCTACATTTGCACCTCCTATCTGGTTACGAAGCAGATAATCAGGAATGGCCAACATCCGCTCATTAAAGTGTTGCAGCATATGGTAGGTCGAATTCTACCTCATCACGCAGTCCTGAATCTGATCACGTATTGGAAGATTCTCTGGCCTATAGTAACTCAGAACATGGATGGCACCATAGGAAAAGTATATATCTTCTGAAACTGCACAAAATACTGATTTCAAAAATGTATAACATTGCCCTCTCTTCAGATGTTCGCTACCTATACTCTTCCTTTACAGTTGGTAGAACTATGAAAAATAATGGAAATTCACATAATTTTCACACTTTAGTGAACCAGGGTCTGATATTCAGGAATAAACACTAGCGGTATAATTGTGCTGTGCTTACGCTAGCGCCGGTCCCCAACTGAGGTACATTTAGAGGCATTGAACTGGCACTATATCCAATGAATGTAGGGTTAACGGCGCACCACACAAATGATATGTACTGTACTGGTGCAGTGCAATGCATGTGTGTAGCAATGAATATAGTGCTGAGGATAACGTTGAACACGGGGCAGCAGTGGGTGTGAGTAGGTCACCAATGAAATACACACAACACAGCAGCATGAGTATGAAGAAGAAGCTTTACTAGATACAATAGAACATACAATGGAAAAAACAAGGGTAACATCCTGTGCAAGGATGGGGGAGGGGGTGCAAAATAAAAGGCAAATGCTTGCACAAGAAAGGGGGAGGGAACAAAAGCAAAAAGGGCAACCACCTGTACAAGGAAGGAAGGGGAAGGAACCAAACAAGGAAAATCCATTCCCTCGTGGGGCTGCAGCAGGTGCTGGTGGGTGCAGCCGTTGGAATGCCGCAGCCATGTCCAGTATTGCCTATGTTTTCTCTTCCAGCAGCTGGATCATCCCTTCCTTCACTCAGCATCTGATCCCTCCTGTGAACTGCATCCTTCCATGCACCTATGGAAAGAAATACACAGAACTTAGCCAGCTGTGCTCACCAGATGAGAGACACAGGACTGGCATAATGTGCAACCAGACGAGACAGAGGTCAGCATGCCACATGCAGGTGGATGGAGTCACACAGCCTCAGTCAGATGTGCATGACATACCAGTGAGAGGACTGTGTACCTGAACCATAGAGGACTGCACATACAATGAGTGTGCTGTGCTGCAACACAGCCGGACAGGAGCATGCAGTAGACATACTGTAGGACATCTGCGGACATACCAGATGTGGATCAGAATCATGCAGCAAAGTGTAAACATGCAACCTACGGGGTGAAACACACAATGCAATGGATTCTTACATGGATGTGTGTCTGCGGAATGTTCCTCCACTGGCTGCCCACACTGGGCCCCATTACGGCCTTTGGTCCCTTCTTCCAGCCGCTGGCATGCTGTGTCACGTGCAGAGAGCACGCATGCATATTGTGTGCACAGACATTGCGCAATGGCATGGCGCATAGGGCCACACTGTGTGATGATGTCACATGTGGTGTGTGATGTCATGTATGCACTGCAGACTGATGTTGCACAAGCACAAGTACCATGCAAGCGTGCACACTAGCGCAACCACATTAGCGTGTGGGGCAAATCTGCAGTATTCAATCATTGTATACAAATGAGTCTGTTTTGCAGTCCGAGAGCAAACATCCACATTTGCATGTCATTACTGGTAGGCATGCATACATTAGCATGCCTAACTGCATCTGCCACATGTAAAAGGAGCAAAGTGTGCCACCTAGATCCTATAGCTGAACTGCAGGTGGCTAGATGAAGGTGTCTTGAGGAATGGTCTAGAAAGGGACATGGGTGATCATTGAACTCTGTGTATGCTGTATGTAGTGGTACACTGGACATGCTGAGGTGGTAGAACTCTCATATCTGCATCTATTGGTGGTGTTGTCATGTCTAGGTGGAGGATCTCTCATAAAGTAGTCAATGGTGATTGATAAGAGAGGCTGTGGTACCTCACATACATGCTTAGGAGGTGGTGGCCCTGAGTTCCATTAGGCCCCTGCCCATTTGAACCCCTGTCTGTGCCCATGATTATGACTGTGTCTGCACAAGGTCAGGCCTGTGTCAGGCAGACTGCTGGCTGTGTTGGGAGATGCATTACCAGGACACTGACATGTCCCTGACAGGGGCGGTGAGGGTCTCATCCCAATGTACCCTTCATCTGTGTTCCACCATGTGTATTCCCTGCTCACCTGTATTCTGCTCCCCTTTCTGGCAGGTACTATGGCTGACACGGACAGACTATGGGCACACTGCTTCTATGAGGAGAAGTTGTAGGCGCTGGCACATGCCCACATGGCCAGAGAGGAGGTCCTATTCAAGAGGCAAAGCACAAATGCCCGGGTACAGCAGGCCTGAGTAGAGATTAGTGATGTGGTCAATGCTGCTGGCAGGTGGAATAGGCCCAAGAAGGCTGTGCAGAAGTGCTTCAGGGACATGAGGAGATGGACAAAGAAGGTCCTGTTGATACAATGCAAGGAGATGCATGTGACAGGTGGGGGCCCACAGGCATCAGCAACTGCACGTACCTTAGGCCCTGCAGACAAGGCAGCAGTCTCCATCCTATGACCCATGGAGGTGACATGAGTGCCAGGAGATGGCTATGAGAGCCAAGTGGTACTTGCCCAGCCATGTGAGTGATTGACTGTGCATCATCCTGTCGGCCATGTGTGTTTATGTGTGTGTATATATGTGTAGATACATGCATACACCAGTGATGTGTGACACATTGGGTGTAGGCCGTACTTCTGTTTCCTTGTCTCCTGGTGTGTAGCCATCTGTGTGGTACTCCACTACTGTGTTCCATGTGTTGCTGCCTGTGTTCTCACTGGTGCTGGGATGTGTGCTCACTGGTGCTGGGATGTGTTCTGCCTGGTGATGCAGTGTGTGCTCAGTGGTGACAGGGTGAGTGCTCACTGACGTAGGGGTTTGTGGTGTGTACAGTCACAGGGTATAGGCAGTGCACTGCACAAACAATATGGGTGCTGTGTCACCATACACCAGGCATGCATGCTGCCTTGGCCAGCACACAGCTCTGTATGGCACATTACTATATGACTCTCATCTCCTCTCAACAGTTCACCATGTCGTACCAGACATGGCGGAGAATGCTCCAGGTCCATCTCAGAGGCTGCTGCCCCTACTGCCACCCACATGCACCTGCTGATGGATACCAGTGAAGAGGGTGCAGTGGATGATTACAGTGAGACTTTCATCAGGAGCTGGGGACAACTGGGGTCTGCCCAAGACCTGGAAGGGTTGCCTACCCCTGCTGGCCCCCATAACAATGGGACCCAACCACTGTCCATATGAGGAACTGTGGTCACAGCGGTGCAGCCCCCCACAGCCACTGCTGTTCTTCCACATGACCAAACCTCCGGCACCACCATCACCCTACCATTCAGGACCGATACCACAGGGCCAGCCACCGCTGTGCCTCCCCATGATCCATCCTCCAGCACAGCCACAGCCCTGCCACCCCAAGCCCATCCTACTGGGACAGAAACAACTGGCCCAAAGCACAAATAACGAACCTCAGCACCCAATGCAATGCAGCCATGGACCATACAATGTTCAAGGGTGCAGCCTGACTCTGTCCCAATGGATAGTTCCCAGCGACAGAAAGATGTGGCTGCCGACTGGCAACTTCTGCAGTCAGCCGTGGAAGCACAGAGTGTTGTGCAGCAGGAACTCACACACATCCACCACATTCTGCACAACGACACGCAGCTTGCTGAAGAGTGGGCGGAGCACATGGCAGCCATCTGTGACCTGTGTCAGGATACTGCCACCAGCATGGATCGCCTCTGTGCCACTGTACTGGAGGCTGCAGCCATGGTGGCAGACACCACAGGGACTGGCCACAGCCCCGGCCTATCCAATGAGAGTAGCGTCACCCCCCGGCAGACAACATGATGTATGCCCACATCACACAGTGCTGGAATGAGAATGCCCAGCACACCCAGGACTCCTAGGACACCAAGGGCACCGTGCACACCAGGATGCTGCCTGTTCCTTGCTGCAGGCAGTACCCTGTGGGGCTGTGGCCGAGGGTGGCTAACACTGTCCAGACATTCATACCCCATATCGTAGATGATGACCCTCCAACCATACCAGATACAGCACACACATAGTCTCCATACCCGGGGAGTTAGTAAGGGACACATGCCCTGGCAAAAATGTGCCCCCTTAGTCCCTCCCCACATTACACATGTGTCACTACCCCCTGCTCCTTTTGCCTATTCCATTCATTTCCCTCCTCCTTGGATTGCCTGTATTACTGCTAAACCTCCCTTTTGAACCCCCTCACCTGGCTGGCATGTATCCATGTTTACACTCCTTTGGAGCCCCCAATGTACTGTATATATGTGTATGCCCCATTTCCTACACCCCCACCTGGATGGCCTGTATTTGTGTGACCCTCTCGCCTGGCTGGCATGTATTCATGTTTACATCCCTTTAAAACCTCCATGCCAGACAGGACTGTATATATGTCCCCCGGGTCGTACCTGAAAATAGGCAGTTATGCTGTCTAGTGTACCTACCTGGTTAACAAAAACTAAATAAATAAATAAATGTGTGTGTGCCGTATTTGCTACCTCCCTGCCTGGATGGACTGTATTTATGTTAACCCCACTTTGATACCCTCCTGCTTGGCTTGCTCCTATATATGTACTGATATTCTTATGTGATAACACATTGACTAAACACACTGCAGTCTCCTGTGTTGTCTGTACTCATCCTCCATGTCCAAAGAGGTCTGTCATGGGGTGGGATCTATACCCCTAGGCCCTCCTGGCCATCTTTGGGTCACACCTGTCGAGTTGCTCCTGTATCCCTGGTCCTCTGGCTCTGAATCCACTGTAGGTTTTTCTGCATACTCCATGGTTGCCAGCCCTGTTGTGCACTACACGACATGCAAGGAATATGGCACAGTCCTTCTGAGGGGTGTACTGTAGGGTACCACCAGAATGATCAAGGCACTTAAACTGCATCTTGAGCATTCCAAAGACACACTCGATGATGTTGTACATGGTGCTGTGTGTCTCATTGTACCTGTCCTCTACAAGGGATGCGGGCCATAGGGCAGGTGTGAAGAGCCAGAGATGCAGGGGATAGGTTTTGACCCCTGTGTAAGTAAAGGACATTGGTTAGTGTCATCATCTGCAACATGGAGTGGGAGGAGAGGCCTGTGGGGTATACTCACCGAAGAGGTGGACACTAGGGATGTCATGGTCCCTACTTTCAAACCTCTGGCACAGAATGGAGTTGTACCAGATGAAGGCCTCTTGGGCAGTGACAGGGTACCATGTCAGGAAATTGATGATATGCCCTGTTGCATCACACAGAATCTAGCAATTGATGGAGTGGTACCCCTTCCTATTCACATAGGCCTCCATTCTATCACCAATGGGTGCCCAGGTGGTAACATGGATGCAGTCAGTGGCAGTGTATACAGATGGTAGGTGCTGAACTTGACAGAACTGCTGCGTGGCTGCTGTCGACTAGTCTGGTGTGCTGGGGAATACGATTAACTCCCCGGCATGGGCCAGCAGGGTATCTAGGAACTGGCACAGCAGCTGGAAGGTGGCTAACTGCGAGATACTGGTGATGTCCCCCACCAGCATCTGGAATGTTCCATTGGCCAGGAAGGACAGTGCGGTCATCACCTTGAGCTCTACAGACAGACATTGCATGGCTGCACTGGGTGTCTGTCTGGAGCTGGTAATGTAACAGATCACCCAGCTGTACTAGCATGGACCTTTTGAGCCTGTACCGGCCCATGATCTGGTCATCACTGAGAACTTTAACTGTGGCTTGTCGACAGTACTGTCTGTTTGCAGCATAGCACCTCCATAGCTTACACCTGGGCCAGGGTGGCCATTGGCCCTATTTTCATGCTCCATGACCTGCTACATCAGGTACATGATGTGAGCTACTATGTGAGTCACCTTGGTGCATGGTCTGCAATGTCTCCCTCTGCCTTTAAGGGTTGCCCCAGATTAACACAGACTTTTCATAGGCTGAATTTGAGGAGCACTATGTGACCTGTGCAATCCTGGTTGCACAGCGCTATCACACTGAATATTGTGCTGCACAAGTTATTTATTTATTTAATTTTTGTTTACCCAGTAAGTGCACTAGACAGAAACTGTCTATTTTCAGGCACGGCCTAGGAGAAATACAACGTCAGATAACACAGGACAGTGCAGTACAATAGGACACAACATCATTTCAAAATAAGATACAACAGCACCAGGTTACAAGGAATAGTACAGTGTATACTGCAATGTACCGCCCCAGCTTTGGACACTGCATACATTAACTTTGTGCTGGTGCAATGGCAGTAATAGTGCGTACAGCGATGCCCTCTGAATATGGGACCATGGCGCAAATACATGTGCCACATGGGCACAACCACTTTGCATCTGGCACAACGCTTTGACTGTCTGGACCCAAATGTCTATGTAGTAAAGGCTGGAGCATATGCTCAAGGAATGAAACTGTATCTGGACTGTAATACACAACAAATCTCAAATATTCTGTGAGCACCAGGCCACACACAGACAGCTCCCTCCTGGAGCAGGACAGAAGTGAGTGTCTTAAGAGGTAATTGACTACCTCCAGCAGCTGCATCTTTGTGAGGGGGGTTAGCCTGTTGATGTGTTGCACCCGTTGACTGCCTGGCCCACCCGCCCCAACCACCATCCCACCCAAGGTCAACTCTTAATTATAGGCCCCTTCTTGCCTCTCGTGTTACTAAGTCCCCACTTTTCCATTTGCAGATTATACCTGCTTGCCATTAGAGGGACCTTCTGCCTGTCACCTCTATCTCTCTAACTGAACTCCTCTTCCTCCTACTTTCTAGTAACCCCTCTATGAACTTCCACTACTCCTCTACCTTACTCTCGTCCTGCTCTGCCCACATCTCACTCTGTGCCCAACCACCTGTCTGGCCCTACACACTGATCCCCCCTGCCCAATCTGCAGACCCCACCTGCCCCTTCACTAACCCTCAGTGACCACTAGGAGTTGCTATTTCCACCCTCTAATCTGCCTCTAACCCAGCCCTCACTAGGTCCCCCCAGCACCCGGAACCCCATCCCACCTAGGCCCCAGAACACCTGCCCCTCTGGGGTCCTGAACCCTGCACCCTGTGTACCAAAGTCCGTGAAACTACCACTGTTCCAAAGCGGTATCCACACTTTCTATGGGGCAGCCTAGATACTTATACCATTCTGCCCCTCAGGCACCATGTCCGTTCACCTCCTGCTCAAATGTCTCCCCCTTATTACCATACTAGTCCCCGGCACCTATAAACCAGATCTCACCACCAGCCCATATGGGCCAGCACCTCTGCCTCTCTCCGGCTTAGTCCGACCCCCCCACACTGGCCAGATACCCTGGTCTCCAGCACCCACCTCCTAGCTGCCCCCCTCCACTGCCTACCCTGGATCCCCGTGGACTCACCTCATCCTCGCTTTCCCCACCTTTCGAACACTGCCCATCCCCTCTTCCCTTATGGCCCCCTCCTCACCCCAGTGTACCCCCAAAAAGCATACATATTGTCACCCCCTGGTCAAAACCCTGGTCTTACTACTACTCCTATCCAGTAATACACACCCAAACCCTGGCCCTGCCCCCTCCAGCCCACCAACTAAGTTCACTGGTCTCTGCATCACCTCTCTGAACATTTGCAGCCTGCTGAAAAAATTTGCTGCCCTCTAGTGCTGGGTCATGCTACATCAACCAGACATTATAGCCCTAGTAGAAGCCTGGCTGTCCAAGTCTACCCCCGACTCCTTTGTCTCCCTCCCAGGCTACACCCTATACCGAGAGGATCGTGCAGGTAAACGCGGGGGTGGTTGTGCAATCTATACCTGCGACTCCATCATTGGACAGGTGCTCCCCATCCCCCTGCTTGTGAATAGTGCCCAGGCCCTTACACTCAAACTTACCCCTGACCTCTCCAGGGGCTCGCTCTATCTTACCATCACCTATGTTCCCCCAAGAAACCAGAACCCAGCGCTGACAGCCATCATGGATTACCTCGCCACCCTTCCCCATAAGGTTGAACAAGTCTTTGTGGGGGACCTTAACATGAACTGGCTCAGTCCCTCCACCTCCACAGTAAGGGACACCTTGCTGCCCAAGACTTGACACAACTCGTCTCCCAGCCCACTAGAATTAACCCAACGAGAGGAACCTGCACCCTACTGGACGTCATTATCACCAACCACCCTCAAAAAATCCAGGACATTAAGGTCCACCCTGACTCCTTAAGTGACCACTCCCCGATCCTATTCCTCTGGGCTGCCCCCACCCCCAAGCCCTTAACCCAAACCACACTCCGCAGGTGCCTCCGACCAGGCAGGCTGACTAAACTCAAGCAGTTCCTCTCTCAGACTGATTGGCCCCCCCATCCATCATGCACCCGACGTTGATAACGCCCTCGCCCTCTTCTCATAAGCCTTTAACATGGCCTGTGATCTCTTTGCACCCCTCACCAAAACTCGCTCAAAAAAAAAAAACACACCTTGGATTTCCCCTGCCGTACTCCAAATGCTCAGAAATAGGGATAACCTCTGGCACCTAGCCACTGAAACAGGCCGGGCTGCCGATAGACAGGCCTACAATGCCGCACTGAACAGGTGCACATGGGCCATCCGCAAAGCCAAGACAGACCACTACCAGGCCACCCTCACCTCCTCCTGGGGATGTGCCCAGACCTTGTGGGACAATATCAAAGAGCTAAATGGGAAATCTAGCTTTCCCCCATCCCAGCTCACCATTAACGGCTCTACTTCCACCGACCCCACTTGCATTGCCAACTGCCTTAACTCCTCCTTTACCGACCTTACCTCTGTCCTCCCTAGTAACTTCTTTGACCCACCCCCTGACCTACCGCCCCCAGTCCTCCAGTGCCCCTGGTTCCACCTACTCAATGTTTCTGCCCAGGAAGCCAGACCTCTCTTACTGAAGGCGTGAGAATGTAACAGTCCTAGCAATGACTCCTGGACCCCAAAATACTCGGCTGGTCCTAGATGAAGTCCTTGTCCCCTTCACCGCCTACTAACTAGTCCTCTGTCTGGGGAAATTCTCTGCTTGAAAACTGCCATAGACACGCCGATACATAAAGGAGGTCATAGATCCTCCCCAGCAATTACCGACCAATATCCATTCTTCCTCCCTTCTCCAAAGCCCTAGAAAATGTGGTGGCCAATCAAATCACTGAATACCTGGCTAAGCATAACATCTTGTGTCCGGAGCAGCATGGCTTCCGTGCTGGTCACAGCACTGGCACGGGCGTTATTGGAGTTCTCCAACTTCCTGCACTCCTCCATGGATGCTGGCTCCCTAGCTGGAGCAGTGTTCATTGACCTCCCAAGGCCTTTGACACTGTCTCCCATCCTCTTCTACTAGATGCCCTCTGTCACACCGGTTTCTCCACTAGCCCCCCGCCTGGTGCTCAAGCTACTTATCAGTCCATTCCCAGTGTGTCAAAATCAATGGAACACCTCGGAAACACGACCACCTACTGGGAACCCCAGGGTCCATCCTGGGTCCCCTACTGTTTAGTCTTTATCTAAACACCCTGCCCAGAGCCTGTACCGCAATATTCTTTGTATGCTGATGATGCCATCATTTTGCCACCCACAAAAATCCCACCTCCTCCAGGTCTCTCAACACTCCTTCAACGATGCGAAACCTGGTTTAAGGAGCGCAGACTCATCATTAATTTCAAAAAAACCAAGACAATGCTGTTTGCCCACCCCCAAAACAAGGTCAGCAACAGCCCACTCAATATCCTCCCTAGCGCTGAACAACCGCTTGAACAAGTCTTCTCCTACAAATACCTTGGGGTCACTTTCAACTCAGCCCTCACCTTTCATGCCCACATCAATACCCTTGCATCCGCCACTAACACCGGACTTGGCATCCTCTACCGCCACAAGGACTGCCTCCCACCCGATGTCCTCTGACTTGCCGTCACATCCTCAGTTCTGTCCCTTGTGGAATATGGCCTGCCGGTATACAGTGCTGTTGACACCACTGCCCTTAACAAAATTCGCCTCACCCTAAATAAACAAGGCCTGCAGGCTAATAACTGGTGCCTCCAGGCTCACTCACACTTGCCAACTCTATGACAAGGCCAGTCTCCTTAACCTTGATGAACGACTCCGCTACCAAACCTGCCTTCTAACTAAGAAAATTCTGCTCGGGCTCACCCCACCAGGGGCGACTGCCTCCTTCCAGCATACCCCGTCCACTGTCTCAACCCGAACCGCCAACAAGACCACTCTACTGGTTCCCAGAACTAGGACCACCCATGCTCAGAGGTCTTTCCGCTATAGAGCCCCAACCTGGTTTAACTCCCTCCCAGCAACCATCTCCAATTCCCCCAAAATATCCACCTTCAAATCCACCCTTTGAAACCAACTAGTTAACACCTGCAGCTGCTCCTGTCTCTAAATGGCACTACACAACTATCACATTGCCCTTGACACATGCTCGCTGGGCTGCATCCCCCACCAGCACCCTCGCTCGCCCTCTGCTAGTGTCTGCATCAGCTGAACGTTGTAATTATGAAATTGTTTTAAAATTGCTCCCTGTATGCAATCATTTGTGTAACTTTATGTCAATTATTGTCATGAACTATGTAAATTGTAACCCTGTCTGTCCTCTCTGTGACGAGGTACCTTTGTAAACGAGCCGCTGGCTCAAAGGTTGTTAATCTGAAATTGTACAAATAAATAAAAAAATAAAGAATGTTTTCATGTAGTCAAATCTGATAACTGGCTAGCAGTTCCAGTCCATAACATGTGTATGTCATCAGTAAAGTGAATGCATTTCAAATGAATAAGTGGAGTGGTTGTATACCTAGAGTTCAGAATGTAACTGTTGTTTTATTCCCCTCCCCACTCAGCATGTCTTCCATTTTACCACACCAACTCACTCTGGTAACTTCTCCAGAGCAGGAAGTGATGTTTCTGATGAACTCTGGTAACCTCTTCAGAGCAGGAAGTGATATTTCACTAGGAACTGTGTGAGTTTTCTGCCTGCAGCACTGCTACACAGTAGTAGTGTGCCCAGTGGATTACCTGGAATCTTCAAACTGTAAACAAGATTGTCAGCAGTAAAAGGTATTTACCACCTCTGTAATCTCCTAACTGCCCGCATTCATGTGTAAAACACTGTTCCTAGCTTCCTTGATGTGCTTTCCCTCTGACAGACAAGATGGCATGCCAGTGTGCTGACTGAGGCTGTTTACGCTGTGCACAGCGTGGGGCATTTACCTTTAACTCTTGCAGTGTCTGGAATCTCTCCTAGTCCCATTTTATGAGGAGGCTGATGAATTCCTGCTCAGTGATTATATTTAAATAATTATGTGGATTAAGACTTGTTATCATATATAAATTAAATTTAAAGTGAAGCTGTATACGTAATGCAGTATGTGATTCTGTCATTTAGCTTGTGCTTGGAGTGGTTTGTCTTGATGGCAGAGATTTTGCTTGATCTCACTAAAGGGAATAACAGCTTTTAATTTTACCAAACAAGTATATGTACTGCTGCTGTAGCATACTGACTACTACAATAAATGTTACTGAAAAGTGCTGTATGTGCTGTCCTTGCCAGATTTGGCCACAGCATGGTACGAACTGTGCATTTGTACAGGCTCTCAAGAGCAGATGGGCCCCAAAGCCTCAGCTGTCCAGTTAGCCTCCTTTCTTCCTTGTTCTGTGTGTCTTGGCCCAAATTTCTCCAGAGTTTGTTGCTGACGTGTGCATCTCCTCATTGCTTAGAGGTGACGTTGTATTTCAAGGAAAGTGCAAAAATGATAACAAAACTAGATGAAAATGAAGATATAGGGAGGCCATGGTAGGGATGAGGATGTTTCATTGGGTGGGAGCTTCCCAACTTTTGATATGGGGCCCCAGCAAGGAGGTTTGCACAGGGCCCAGGGATAGCTAGGGTGAATGTTGGTCCTTACTCCTACAGGCATTATCCTGCCTACTTACTTATTCTGACTCTGTTAAGCTGTGCGCAACATAGGTTCCTAAACTGAGGGTCTGCCTTTTAATTTAACCTTTGGTATATCTGGAGTTTAATAGGAAGCACCTTTAATTTATGACTCGGTGTCACGGCAGCAGGAAACAGTATGGTCGGGATACCGTTATGGCAGAACACAATCTGTGCCATAGGTTTGGCAAAACACCTCCGACAATAAATTTCTGTGGGGCTATGCACTCCTCATAAAATAAATATAATCGCTCCAAAGTCGCATATGTTTGAGGAAAACAAATTATACAGGCAGACGTCCTCTTTCAGGGATGACAGCGGAGATTTGAGCATATTTAGTGATTTGGAGATGGCCACACTGTATGCAGGTAGGGGAACTGAACCCAGGTCAGCTGGACATGGCTCTGCTCTTTCGTGGTCCGTTGCTCTAGCCAGTACACTACAGAGGTAGGGACGCTAAACCACACTTCGCCTGTCCACTTTCTAGTTTCCCACGCTTACCTTTCGGGAACACAGTACTGACAGTATCCCCATCAGCCATATTGTTTCCTGTCACCATGACACTGGAGTCATATACTAGAGGCGAGCCTGTCTATGTACACTCTCATGTTAAATGTTGCGGAAGAGCATCAGATGTAAATCAAAGACATCATTTGAATTTGCCGGTACTATATATTGCACTTGTTTAGGCTAGTCACTCGCTCTGTCTTACCCATGCCATGTGGACTCCCTCCTCTCAACTAGTTGGAAGCCCCCTTATTTATTTATTTTATTTATTCAATTTTGATGACCAGGTAGGCTGACTGAGCCCCAGAGGTCCCTTTTTTAGGGGTGACTTGGGATTAGACATCTGGTATACTGCTCTGTGATGCACGTCAGTCTTCTAGTATAGTAAAGAAAAGGCATTCAGAGGTTGTGGGTTCAAGTCCTATCAGAATCGCTCAATATATAATTTCACACAACTCACTTACTCTTCATTGCTTCAGGAAAGTTTGCGCTAAGCGATAGTTTGGCCTATATAGGGGTGATACCTGCATCCATCCGGGACGGGAACTGCAGTCCTCAGTGTACGGTTTAAATTTTACTTCAGTGAACACAAACTAGCCAACAGGGGTGGCAGAAGGAATTGGGGAGGCAAAAACTGCCCCCCCCCCTTCACAGGCTGGAGTTGAGAGTAAGCAGAACCAGATGAGAGAGGAATCCCCCAGGGTGCAAATTAATAAAGGAAGCAGGGTGGTAGAGATAAATGGGGAAGGAAACAGGATCATTAAAAAGAGAGAGGGGGAAGGAAGGAGGGAGGACAAAAAGGGAAGGCAACAAGCAGAGTGGAAACAAAATCCGGTGGGCCATGTGTGTGAATGCTAGACATCTAGGAAATAAGATTCCGGACCTAGAGGCCATTATGGCAGAGGCCGGCCTGGATATCACGGCCATTACTGAGTTATGGTGCACTGAAAACCATGACTGGAACTTGGTTATACCAGACTGTACTTTGTTCAGGATGGACCAGGTAGGAAGGAAAGGAGGGGGTGTGGTGCTTTATGTGAGGGAAAGTATAAAAGCTGTGGAGATATAGGGAATATAGGGGAGCAGAGGTACTGTGGGTCATCCTGGAGATGGGGAATGGAGCCACTATATGCACTGGTGTAATTTATAAACCTCCAGCACAGGGGGAGGAATTAGATACTGGTGGAAGCCATTGGCAAGATGGCAGAAAAGAGGGAGGTGCTACTGGTGGGGGACTTCAACCTGCCTTTTGTTGCAGAGAGGGTGTTGGAATCACCAAGATGGCTAATTCTTGGTGATTTTAGTGCCTGGGTGGGCAGTGAGAGTTCAGGATTCGCTAAAGACTTCCTTAACAGCATGAGGCCCTGGGCCTATTTCTTGAAGTCACAGCTGGGATCCACTGACATGGCAATGCTCTCGATTTGGTGTTCTTACTGGGGTTTGAACTTAATGTACTTGAGATTGATCCTGTCATTTAGTTGGATCATTGCATTGTCCAATTCAGTTTAACAGCGCCCCCTTGTGTCCCATCCCCTGTGGACGTTGTCCAGTTCCACCCTTTAAAAGGGTTACAGCCCAAAGGACTGTTGGTGGTGCTGGACACCTCATCTGTGTTGGAGGCTTGTGCTGGAGAGCTGGAGGCAGCCACGGCAGCCTATGATAGGGCTGTTACGGAGGCCTTTGATCTTCTTGTAGCAGTCCGTGTATGCTCGCTGGTATTGCGCCTCAGCTCGCCTTGGTTTTGATGGTGAGTTGAGAGCGTTGAAAACCAGGGGGCAGAGGTTGGAGTGCCAATGGAGGAAGTCCAGGACTCAGGAGGACAAGCTGATTCTGATATCACATTATGATGAGCACCAGAATGTAATCACACAGAAAGAGGCAACTTTTATGTCTTGGATGATTGCAGCTGGGAAGAACCGACCAGCACATCTCTTTCGGGTGGTGGACAGGCTTTTACATCTGGCCTGTCTGGTGCCTGTCAGAGCATCTTCTTTGCAAAAAATGTGAGGAGTTTGCTCGGTTCTTCTCAGACAGGGTGTTCTTCATTAGGGCTGGGGTTTCTCTAGGTGGGCTTTTACCTTCCAATAGGGATGGGCCTGATGATGACATTCGCAGTCAGTCTCCCTGGTGAGAGTTTAGACCAATAATGACAGAGAAGGTGTACTAGGTGATCTCTGAGTTAAGACTGACGTTTTGCAGCCTGGACCCAGAGCCAACCGATTTCTCATTGGTTGCGTTGAGCTGCTGGGCCTGGTTTTTCCCAGGATTGTCCAGAGTTCCTATTGACAGAGATCTTCCCAGAGTCACTTAAAGGGCTCTGGTGAAGCCCCTGTTGAAGAAACCAACTTTGGACCTGGAGAGCCTGGTGAATTACTGACCTGTCTTGACTCTTCTCTTTTTAGGAAAGATTATTGAGAAGGTGGTTGCACAACAACTCGAGGTGCACCTCGCTACCTTTAACACCTACGAGCCTATCTAGTCTGGATTTATGGCAATACACAGCACAGCACGGAAACTGCATTAGTACAGGTGCTGAATGACCTGTTCAGGGTGAGGGATTGGGGACAGCGAGCGATTCTTGTTCTCCTCAATCTCTCATCAGCATTTGACACTGTGGATCATGGGCTTCTTTTGGACCAACTGAGGGAATATTTGGGACTCACCA
Source organism: Neoceratodus forsteri (assembly GCA_016271365.2). NCBI lineage: Eukaryota > Metazoa > Chordata > Ceratodontiformes > Ceratodontidae > Neoceratodus > Neoceratodus forsteri. The sequence goes on from CM057453.1 coordinate 1,275,599,024, forward strand.
GCAAAATCTTTTGCTGGTTCGAGTCTTTTCTCTGGGGCAGGACCCAGAGACTGGTACTAGAGAGTTATTCCTCGGACCCGTGGCCCTGGCCTGTGGAGTGCCCCAAGGCTTGGTTCTGTCGCCCATGTTATTCACAGTGTATATGCTGCCACTGGCGAGGTCATAAGATGAGTATGGGCTTGGGTTTCATTGCTATGCCGATGACACCAGCTCTGCCTGTCTTTTGCACTGGAAGAACAGATGTAGTTGATGTGTTTAATGAGTGCTTGTCTGAGATCCAGACATGGGCGGCATCATACTGGTTGAGTCTTAGCCCAGGAAAGACTGAAGTGCTGTGATGGTTGAGCTGGGTCAAGGGGAGGCGTGGAGGCCTCGGGGGATCTTGGACATTTCCTTAGTCCATCCAGCCTAGTGGCCTCCACAAAGGTGAAAAATCTAGGTGTTATTCTGGACAACGAGCTGACACTAGAGGCTCAGATGTAGGCGGTGGTCAGGAGTGGATCTTATCATCTTTGTAATATCGCCTGGATCAAGTCCCTTGTCCCTCCCAATGACCTAGCTACACTGGTATATGCATTTGTTCCTCGAGGCTTGACTACTGTAATGTGCTCTACCTTGGGGTCAAGAAGGATGCGTTACAGCGCTTGCAGCTGCTGCACAGTGTGGCAGCTCGGGTGCTGATGGGTCTTCCGAGACCTTGTCATATTTCATCAGTGCTGTGCGAGATGCACTGGCTGCCGGTGCGTTGGTGCATCCTTTAAAATAGGTCTGTTGACCTATAAGGCCTTGCATGGGCTGGGTCCAGACTACTTGTTGGAGCTCCTTCACCCTTCTGCCCTGAGACGCTGTCTTCACTCAGCAGGGGAGGGCCTCCTGGAGGTTCCCAGAGCAAGGTTGAAATCTTCAGGAGACCGGGCATTTGAAGTGACTGCTCCAGTTCTTTGGAATGCATTGCCTGGGTCCTTGAGGGCAGCCCTTTCTGTGGAGATTTTTTAATTTTTTATAATTTTAGTCTTTTTGTCCCCGTTTTCTCCCCAACCCAGGACCCCGGCAGACATGTGCGTGCGTGGAGGTGCATGCACATGCTGGGTACTGGCTTGGTCGCTTCCACCCTGCCCTGGCTGTCACCGCCACCCCCTCCCACCTATGCTTCCCACTGGACCTCCACCCAGTGGGAGCAGAACTATGGGGGGGTGCGGGCAACCACCCTGGGAGGGGAGAGCTGCCTTGTGGGTACTCAATCCTGCTTCCCCCCCCCATGCCGGCTCCCCGATGACCTGATGTCATACCTGAACCTGGGTCGCCGGCGTAGCACGAGGTAAGGTGTCCAGCGCCTCAGCGCCAGTGGGACGGCCTTTCTGTGGAGATTTTTAAAAGGGGTTTAAAAACCTTTTTATTTTGCCAAGCATTCAGAGATTTACAAAATGTTAGCTGGGGTTTGGGCATGTCTAGGGAATGATATTATATTATTTGACATGTTATAATGTTTATAAATATTACGTAATGGTGCCCTGAGCCTTCAGGGAAGGGTGCCACAAATAAATAAAAACTACTACTACTGCCAGATGTAGATTGAAGCCTCCCAGCAATGGCTTCAGCTAGAAGCAGGGACGTCCTGGACACTCTGTAGGGAGTGTTCCTCAGGCAACTAGTCAGTGAACCCACTCGCAATGGGGCAATACTAGGCCTGGTACTCACTAACAGGGACAATATTGCAGATGTCAAAGTAGGAGGCTATCTGGGGACCAGCGAGCACCATATTGTGGTTCAGTATAAGGACGGCTGTGGAATTGAACCACATGAGAATGAGGTTCCTAGACTTCTGCAGGGCAGATTTTATAAAGATGGATTAATGCCTCAGGGATGACTTGTCAGTTAGGGATGGCTTGGTGGGGTTGAGGAACAGTGAGCAAAGCTAAAATGGAACATAGTAAAGGCAACAAACCTCGGTGTCAGACAAGGGAACAAAAGCAAGAGGAAAAATAGACTGCTGTAGTTCCTGAAAGAGAATGGCTGAAAAGGTAAAGGCTAAAAGTGTAGCATTCTGAAGGTGTACGTGATGCAGAGGGAGTAGGATAGGGAGGAGTATTGGGGGGAGGAAGCAGGAAAAGCAGTAAAGAGCGCAAAGGCACAAACTGGAGAGAGAATAGCCCAGCAGGTAACGAAAGGGGACAAGACACTTGTAAGTTCGCCATGCACACATGCGAGTGAACTTTTGCAGTAGAGTGACACTTGAGAGGTGTGTCACTGTCTGTCCAATGCAGAATGGTCTGCAAGGGGCAGGACAGTGCTCGTCAATCATCAGCCAAGCTGATCGTGATGCTATTTTGCCTGAACGGTCTGCACTTGAAAAGAAAAAGCCGCACCAATCATAATGTGGCTTTTTCTTGTCATCTGCAGGACACCGCACAGCAAACAGCAGTTACGTGTCCTGATCAGCCTGGCTAACGTGACACCCACCCCCCCATCCTGTGTCTCTTCCCTCACCGATGCACCAAGACATGCAGCAATTTGTGTGCTGCCTTACTCCCCGGCCATGGGTGGCCACCGAGTGCTTCTGCCAGCCCCGTTATCTGTTGGTCTTGATTGGCGGTCCAGAGGAGCGTAACAGTAAAGCTGCATGCAGCTGGGTTGCCAATCGCCATGCAGCGCAATGTGCGTGCTGTGGTTGGCCTCACGTCCTCTCTCTCTCCTCCCCTCGCATTGCTGAAAAGCTGTCCCTCATTTTTTATGTTATTCCCCCACGCAACCTTCCCTCATGCACCCACCACCCTACACCTCCCCAAACATAAGATACTGACACTGGGGGGTGCCAAATCTCCTAGTGTTCTCAATTGTACAGCAAACTCTCCCTGAAAAAAAGCTGTCCCTCATTGTTGTTCTTTTTATTTTTTATCAGCAAAAAAAAAAAAAAATCGTCCATCATTGTCTGTTCGCTGATTAACCCCCAAGTGACCCTCGCAAGGGTGGCCACAGTGCTCCTGCTGGCCCCATTATCTGTTGGCCTTGATTGGGGGTCCGGTGGAGTGTAACAGTAAAGCTGAAACATTCCTGTCCCTTAAAAAAAAAAAAAAAAAAAAAAAAACCATCCCCCAACGTCTTTATTTTATTTTTTTTAACCCTGTAAAAAAGAAAACTGTCCCTCGTCATCTCCCCATCCCGACCCTTCCTCTGTGCACCCACCTCCCCGCACCCTCCGCCTTACCCCATACTTTGCACTGGAGGTCGAAAGCACTATCATCTTCTTCTGGACTGGTACACGTCTGCACTCTTCAAAGCCCAACGCAAAACTGAACAATCAAGGTAAGTGCTGTATAATGGCAGTCAGTGGAGGTTTCAGCTTATGTTGATATCTCAGCCATTTTTTGAGATGTCTGCACTAAATTTTCAAAAATGGGAGTTCTTGGGGACCCCACCCTCATGAACACTGTCACTGTCATTTTGTTACCGGTCCCGAAGGTGATTTTGCAGTTATTGCATGAATCACCTTTTTGGGACAGATCTTCAAAACAATCATGCACTGTTCATGAGGAGGGTCCTCAAAAGCCATGTTGAAAATTTGGTGTAAAAATACCAAAAAATGGCGGAGTTACATATATTCGTTGAAATTTTTTATATGCATGCGTAAATGCGTTGGTTATTGTTAATTTTTTATTCCAACTTTCAACATAGCCATTGCTTCACACCACCACATGAACAGTAAATATGTCATTTTTCACATCCTGCCCAAAACGTATTTTCGCACCTGTGTCATGGAATGGAGCTGCCACTGGGTGAAATCACCTTGCAGGATACATTCCTGAAATGATGGTGCCACTGTTCATGAGGTGGGGTTCCAAAAAGCCCATGTTAAAAATTAGGAGCAAAAATACCAACAAACGCCCAAGTTACATGAGCTCATTTAAATTTTCCTACGTACAAGCGTAACTTGGTCAGTTTTTAATATTATCACTCCAAATTTTCAACGTAGCCATTTTTCCACACTGGCTCATGAACAGAATAGCTGTCATTTCTCACATCCTGCCCAAAACATGTTCTCACACCTGTAGTGTGGAATGGCACAGTCGCTATGTGAAAGCACCTTTCGGAATTGAGTAACAAAATGATAGCACCACTGTTCATAAGGCGGGGTCCCAAAAAGGCCAGGTTGAAAATTTGGAGGAAAAATACCAACAAGAGGCAGAGTTATGCACACTCATTGATATTTCCTATGCACTTGCGTAACTTTGCCAGTTTTTTATATTTTGACTCCAAATTTTCAACCTAGCCATTTCTTCACACAACCTCATGAACAGTACAGCTGTCATTTCACACATCCTGCCCAACACGTGTTTCCGCACCTGTGGCGTGGAATGGCATTTTTCCACGGATTAAGACATTTTCACCTATAGGGTTTATGATGTACGATGATAAGAAGACCTATGTTGAAAATCTAGGGTCAAAATGTGAAACAATTACAAGGGTGCATAGGTAGGGGTGTCATGAGCAGAAGGAGGAAGGTGTGATGCCATTATGTATAAAACCCTGGTCAGGCCTAACAGCGGGTAGGTTGTGTCAGGCGAATCTGATAGATTTCTTTGACTGGGTGATGTAGGAAGCTAATCTTGGGGGCATGGATAGCCTACCTCAATTTCAGCAAGGTCTTCAACACCATCTCACATAAAAAGGCTTGTTAACAAAGTGGTAATCCGAGCATGGTAGACAAGGTGGTGAACTCAAATGGGGAAGGAGAGGATCTCTGATCTGAAGTGGTAGCCATCTGGGAACAAGCGTACCACCAAACAGTGTGGTTCACGATAAACTTAGCTGTAGAGTCAAGCCACACAAAAATGAAGGTACTGGACTTCAGGAGGGCTGATTTTGTCAAAATGGGAGAGTGCCTCAGAAAAGCACTTGTAAACAGGCAAGAAGGTGGGTGGAGCAACAATGGGGAAACATCAAAACTGCCATCACAGAGGCAACAAGCCTTTGTGTGAAGCAAATAAACCAGGGATAGAAATTAACTTTTTTCGGTACCTGCACCAAGGTGCATGTGGCGGCAAAAGTTACATGCACCATGGTCAGGTTACTTGCACCAGTGGTCATAATGATAAAAACTGAAAAAAGATAACTGATTCAGGAATCATTGCATATGAAAACGAATGTAACAGTATTCTACAACATATCAGTGTCTTCATCGCTTTCCCAGGCCTTTTCATCTTTTCTGGCACCATAAGGCGCTGTTTGAGGTCTTCTTGTTCTCATTCCTGCTGACCACCACCTAGCTATGGCATTATCTGGTGAGTATGTGGACACTGTGTCACTGCTCAAACTAATTGCCATTAAACGGACACAGTTTCTGGTCTCAAGTTTGCCCTCCAGTCATGTTTTATCCGTGACATTAACTAGAAACCCCTTTCACATTCTGCAGTAGAAGATGGAATGAGAAGAAATATTTTCAGCAGTGAAAGAATGTCCTTAAAGTCCTCCCTTTCTTCAAAGAACTCTAGCCCACAAAGTAGTGGAATCTAAAGGTGGATGGTAAGCTGCGTTTAGGGTCTGGACATATAGCTTTCAGTTCTGACCACTGCAAGACTGCTGAAACAGCACTGTACCCCTTTGGTTCCAGAATGTCACTGTAGTGAGAAAATAATGACTTAACTTCTGTGTCTCCATACTCTGCCAGGGAATCAGAGTTAGGCCAGTTAGGTTGAAAATTCCCATTTCCGTAATGACACGGTCATTAACAAATTCAGAGAAACGATTCTCCATTTGATTTAGGGTGGTGGCCAGCACTTTCTTCACAACAGCCACAATGCTGCTCTTCGCAGTGTTTGCATCCTCGTCAGAATCTGATCTACTACGTCTTGCTGAACCAGAAGAACCAAGCTCCACACCTTTGTAATGCAGCTTACCATCCACGAGATTGATTCCTGTGTCAAGGCAATCAATAGTCTCTGAATCTCTGAGAGACTTCAGTTTTGTCATGAGAGAAAGAACTTTAGCTTGCACTGAGTCTACTGTTAAGTTATTTTGCTGGAATGTCAGTGTTAGTCTGGACATGACTGCTATATAGAATTCTAGGAAATTGATGAAGAACAATATCTTCGGCGATTTTTATCTGCTTCAGGATTGCAGTGGCTCTTTCTTTTATCCCTGTGCCATTTACTGACACATCATCCAGGTGTGTAACAATTGCTGGATAATTTGTCTGCAACACTTTCACAGCACGCTGGTGATGTGGCAGCCACCTTGTTCCTCCAGTATTTACAGGACGAGTACCCGGATGCCCATGCTCTCCCGCAGCTCAAGCCAGTCCAGTTTAAAGCAGAGTGCTTATAGAAGCCATGCAGTAAGGAAAGCAACTCTTCCACTGCAGTAGCACAGGGGTGTCCCCTTAATCACATATTTAGTGACCAACTGAAGTCTATGTGCACAGTAGTGCACAACTTTTAAAAGTTTAGCCTCCTCCTTCAGTCTTGTGGCTACTCCAGTTTTACTGCCCACCATGACTGATGCCCCATCAAAGCAGCAAGCCACTAATTTATTTTTCCAGTCTTGTATTTGGAGATCATTTTCCATTGTATGTTTTAAAGTTAATGTTATTCTGCTTCTGCCTTGTCTAGAGAGGTTTAAGTGCCACAAATTTAGTGACAGGGATGCCCTTTTCCAAGATGCGGACATACACTACCTCCTCTTCAGTAATACTTTTGTCTGTTGAGCCATCTGACAGAATGGAAAAGAAATCTTGAGACTTCACCAATGATATTAAATCTTCCATTTTATCTCTGTAAATATATTCTGTGAATACTCGTGCTTGTTTGTCGTTACAGTAGGTTTCACTGACTGACACCCCATTCGCTCGTAATAAATTTATTTCATCTTTTAGATCAGTAAATGGTCGTGCTTTTTTACCAAGAAAAAAAGTTGTTCTAAAAGAACTCTCATTTGCTCAAATTCTTTTTCTTTCATTTTTTGGACAATCTTTATTAATGGCTGCTCTGCAGGGGTTATACTGTGGGCAAAAAATGCTTTTCTGGATGCTTCATGTAAATCTGATGACTCATGAAATTCGGACGTTTGCTTTTCTAAAAGATGAACGGCCATCCCTGAATGAATTATTTTCCCTGATTTATCAAATAGTTCACACCATTCTACATTTCATGATGTTCAGTTCACTATCGTATTTAAGCCATTTACTGTTCTGTTTCCAAGAGTCCACAAATTTATAAGTTTTTTTTTTCTTTTTAAGGGTGGCTCTCCACCATCATGTGGTGCAGGAGGCAGAGAAGGTTGAGGAGAAGGCCATCACCTATGTTCCCCAAGAAACCAGAACCCAGCGCTGACAGCCATGCAGGATTACCTCGCCACCCTTCCCCATAAGGTTGAACAAGTCTTGTGGGGGACCTAATATGAACTGGCTCAGTCCCTCCACCTCCACAGGTAAGGGACACCTTGCTGCCCAAGACTTGACACAACTCTGTCTCCCAGCCCACTAGAATTAACCCTAACGAGAGGAACCTGCACCTACTGGACGTCATTATCACCAACCACCCTCAAAAAATCCAGGACATTAAGGTCCACCCTGACTCCTTAAGTGACCACTCCCCGATCCTATTCCTCTGGGCTGCCCCCACCCCCAAGCCCTTAACCCAAACCACACTCCGCAGGTGCCTCCGCCCAGGCAGGCTGACTAAACTCAAGCAGTTCCTCTCTCAGACTGATTGGCCCCCCCATCCATCATGCACCCGACGTTGATAACGCCCTCGCCCTCTTCTCATAAGCCTTTAACATGGCCTGTGATCTCTTTGCACCCTCACCAAAACTCGCTCAAAAACACACCTTGGATTTCCCTGCCGTACTCAAAATGCTCAGAAATAGGATAACCTCTGGCACCTAGCCACTGAAACAGGCTGGCTGCCGATCAGACAGGCCTACAATGCCGCACTGAACAGGTGCACATGGGCCATCCGAAAGCCAAGACAGACCACTACCAGGCCACCCTCACCTCCTCCTGGGGATGTGCCCAGACCTTGTGGGACAATATCAAAGAGCTAAATGGGAAATCTAGCTTTCCCCTATCCCAGCTCACCATTAACGGCTCTACTTCCACCCCACCCCACTTGCATTGCCAACTGCCTTAACTCCTCCTTTACCCGACCTTTACCTCTGTCCTCCCTAGTAACTTTGACCCACCCTGACCCACCGCCTCCAGTCCTCCAGTGCCCCTGGTTCCACCTACTTAAGGTTTCTGCCCAGGAAGCCAGACCTCTCTTACTGAAGGCGTGAGAATGTAACAGTCCTAGCAATGACTCCCTGGACCCCAAAATACTCCGGCTGGTCCTAGATGAAGTCCTTGTCCCCTTCACCGGCCTACTTAACTAGTCCTCTGTCTGGGGAAATTCCTCTGCTTGGAAAACTGCCATAGACACGCCGATACATAAAGGAGGGTCATAGATCCTCCCCCAGCAATTACCGACCAATATCCATTCTTCCTCCCTTCTCCAAAGCCCTAGAAAATGTGGTGGCCAATCAAATCACTGAATACCTGGCTAAGCATAACATCTTGTGTCCGGAGCAGCATGGCTTCCGTGCTGGTCACAGCACTGGCACGGCGTTATTGGAGTTCTCCAACTTCCTGCACTCCTCCATGGATGCTGGCTCCCTAGCTGGAGCAGTGTTCATTGACCTCTCTAAGGCCTTTGACACTGTCTCCCATCCTCTTCTACTAGATGCCCTCTGTCACACCGGTTTCTCCACTAGCCCCCTCGCCTGGTGCTCAAGCTACTTATCAGTCCATTCCCAGTGTGTCAAAATCAATGGAACACTCTCGGAAACACGACCCACCTACTCGGGGGAACCCCAGGGGTCCATCCTGGGTCCCCTACTGTTTAGTCTTTATCTAAACACCCTGCCCAGAGCCTGTACCGGCAATATTCTTTTGTATGCTGACGATGCCATCATTTTTGCCACCCACAAAAATCCCACCTCCCTCCAGGTCTCTCTACAACACTCCTTCAACGATGCCGAAACCTGGTTTAAGGAGCGCAGACTCATCATTAATTTCAAAAAAACCAAGACAATGCTGTTTGCCCACCCCCAAAACAAGGTCAGCAACAGCCCACTCAATATCCTCCCTAGCGCTGAACAACCGCTTGAACAAGTCTTCTCCTACAAATACCTTGGGGTCACTTTCAACTCAGCCCTCACCTTTCATGCCCACATCAATACCCTTGCATCCGCCACTAACACCGGACTTGGCATCCTCTACCGCCACAAGGACTGCCTCCCACCCGATGTCCTCTGACTTGCCAGCCATCCTCAGTTCTGTCCCTTGTGGAATATGGCCTGCCGGTATACAGTGCTGTTGACACCACTGCCCTTAACAAAATTCGCCTCACCCTAAATAAACAAGGCCTGCAGGCTAATAACTGGTGCCTCCAGGCTCACTCACACTTGCCAACTCAATGACAAGGCCAGTCTCCTTAACCTTGATGAACGACCCGCCACAACCTGCCTTCTAACTAAGAAAATTCTGCTCGGCTCACTCCCACCAGGGCGACTGCCTCCTTCCAGCATACCCCGTCCACTGTCTCCAACCCGAACCGCCAACAAGACCACTCTACTGGTTCCCAGAACTAGGACCACCCATGCTCAGAGGTCTTTCCGCTATAGAGCCCCAACCTGGTTTAACTCCTCCCAGCAACCATCTCCATCCCCCAAAATATCCACCTTCAAATCCACCTTGAAACCAACTAGTTAACACCTGCAGCTGCTCCTGTCTCTAATGGCACTACACAACTATCACATTGCCCTTGACACGTCTCGCTGGGCTGCATCCCACCAGCACTCTCGCTCGCCCTCTGCTAGTGTCTGCATCAGCTGAACGTTGTAATTATGAAATTGTTTTAAAATTGCTCCCTGTATGCAATCATTTGTGTAACTTTATGTCAATTATTGTCATGAACTATGTAAATTGTAACCCTGTCTGTCCTCTCTGTGACGAGGTACTCTTTGTAAACGAGCCGCTGGCTCAAAGGTTGTTAATCTGAAATTGTACAAATAAATAAAAAAAAATAAAGAATGTTTTCATGTAGTCAAATCTGATAACTGGCTAGCAGTTCCAGTCCATAACATGTGTATGTCATCAGTAAAGTGAATGCATTTCAAAATGAATAAGTGGAGTGGGTTGTATACCTAGAGTTCAGAATGTAACTGTTGTTTTTTATTCCCCCCTCCCCCACTCAGCATGTCTTCCATTTTACCACACCAACTCACTCTGGTAACTTCTCCAGAGCAGGAAGTGATGTTTCTGATGAACTCTGGTAACCTCTTCAGAGCAGGAAGTGATATTTTTCACAGGGAACTGTGTGAGTTTTTCTGCCTGCAGCACTGCTACACAGTAGTAGTGTGCCCAGTGGATTACCTGGAATCTTCAAACTGTAAACAAGATTGTCAGCAGTAAAAGGTATTTACCACCTCTGTAATCTCCTAACTGCCCGCATTCATGTGTAAAACACTGTTCCTAGCTTCCTTGATGTGCTTTCCCTCTGACAGACAAGATGGCATGCCAGTGTGCTGACTGAGGCTGTTTATGCTGTGCACAGCGTGGGGCATTTTACCTTTAACTCTTGCAGTGTCTGGAATCTCTCCTAGTCCCATTTTATGAGGAGGCTGATGAATTCCTGCTCAGTGATTATATTTAAATAATTATGTGGGATTAAGACTTGTTATCATATATAAATTAAATTTAAAGTGAAGCTGTATACGTAATGCAGTATGTGATTCTGTCATTTAGCTTGTGCTTGGAGTGGTTTGTCTTGATGGCAGAGATTTTGCTTGATCTCACTAAAGGGAATAACAGCTTTTAATTTTTACCAAACAAGTATATGTACTGCCTGCGTAGCATACTGACTACTACAATAAATGTTACTGAAAAGTGCTGTATGTGCTGTCCTTGCCAGATTTGGCCACAGCATGGTACGAACTGTGCATTTGTACAGGCTCTCAAGAGCAGATGGGCCCCCCAAAAGCCTCAGCTGTCCAGTTAGCCTCCTTTCTTCCTTGTTCTGTGTGTCTTGGCCCAAATTTCTCCAGAGTTTGTTGCTGACGTGTGCATCTCCTCATTGCTTAGAGGTGACGTTGTATTTCAAGGAAAGTGCAAAAATGATAAAAAAACTAGATGAAAATGAAGATATAGGAGGCCATGGTAGGGATGAGGATGTTTCATTGGGTGGGAGCCTCGACTTTTGATATGGGGCCCAGCAAGGAGGTTTGCACAAGGGCCCAGGGATAGCTAGGGTGAATGTTGTCCTTACTCCTACAGGCATTATCCTGCCTACTTACTTACTCTGACTCTGTTAAGCTGTACGCAACATAGGTTCCTAAACTGAGGGTCTGCCTTTTAATTTAACCTTTGGTATATCTGGAGTTTAATAGGAAGCACCTTTAATTTATGACTCGGGTGTCACGGCAGCAGGAAACAGTATGGTCGGGGATACCGTTGCGGGCAGGAACACAATCTGTGCCATAGGTTTGGCAAAAACACCTCCGACAATAAATTTCTGTGGGGGGCTATGCACTCCCCCCCCCCCCATAAAATAAATATAATCGCCTCCAAAGTCGCACATGTTTGAGGAAAAACAAATTATACAGGCAGACGTTCCTCTTTCAGGGATGACAGCGGAGATTTGAGCATATTTAGTGATTTGGAGATGGCCACACTGTATGCAGGTAGGGAACTGAACCCAGGTCAGCTGGACATGGCTCTGCTCTTTAGGTAGTCCGTTGCTCTAGCCAGTACACTACAGAGGTAGGGGACGCTTAAACCACACTTCGCCTGTCCACTTTCTAGTTTCCCACGCTTACCTTTCGGGAACACAGTACTGACAGTATCCCCATCAGCCATATTGTTTCCTGTCACCATGACACTGGAGTCATATACTAGAGGCGAGCCTGTCTATGTACACTCTCATGTTAAATGTTGCGGAAGAGCATCAGATGTAAATCAAAGACATCATTTGAATTTGCCGGTACTATATATTGCACTTGTTTAGGCTAGTCACTCGCTCTGTCTTACCCATGCCATGTGGACTCCCTCCTCTCAACTAGTTGGAAGCCCCTTATTTATTTATTTTATTTATTCAATTTTGATGACCAGGTAGGCTGACTGAGCCCCAGAGGTCCCTTTTAGGGGTGACTTGGGATTAGACATCTGGTATACTGCTCTGTGATGACCGTCAGTCTTCTAGTATAGTAAAGAAAAGGCATTCAGAGGTTGTGGGTTCAAGTCCTATCAGAATCGCTCAATATATAATTTCACACAACTCACTTACTCTTCATTGCTTCAGGAAAGTTTACGCTAAGCGATAGTTTGGCCTATATAGGGGTGATACCTGCATCCATCCGGGACGGGAACTGCAGTCCTCAGTGTACGGTTTAAATTTTACTTCAGTGAACACAAACTAGCCAACAGGGGTGGCAGAAGGAATTGGGGAGGCAAAAACTGCCCCCCCCCCTTCACAGGCTGGAGTTGAGAGTAAGCAGAACCAGATGAGAGAGGAATCCCTCAGGGTGCAAATTAATAAAGGAAGCAGGGTGGTAGAGATAAATGGGGAAGGAAACAGGATCATTAAAAAGAGAGAGGGGGAAGGAAGGAGGGAGGACAAAAAGGAAGGCAACAAGCAGAGTGAAACAAAATCAATTGGCCAGTGTGTGAATGCTAGACATCTAGGAAATAAGATTCCGGACCTAGAGGCCATTATGGCAGAGGCCGGCCTGGATATCACGGCCATTACTGAGTTATGGTGCACTGAAAACCATGACTGGAACTTGGTTATACCAGACTGTACTTTGTTCAGGATGGACCAGGTAGGAAGGAAAGGAGGGGGTGTGGTGCTTTATGTGAGGGAAAGTATAAAAGCTGTGGAGATATAGGGAATATAGGGGAGCAGAGGTACTGTGGGTCATCCTGGAGATGGGGAATGGAGCCACTATATGCACTGGTGTAATTTATAAACCTCCAGCACAGGGGAGGAATTAGATACTGGTGGAAGCCATTGGCAAGATGGCAGAAAAGAGGAGGTGCTACTGGTGGGGACTTCAACCTGCCTTTTTTGCAGAGAGGGTGTTGGAATCACCAAGATGGCTAATTCTTGGTGATTTTAGTGCCTGGGTGGGCAGTGAGAGTTCAGGATTCGCTAAAGACTTCCTTAACAGCATGAGCCCTGCGCCTATTTCTTGAAGTCACAGCTGGGATCCACTGACATGGCAATGCTCTCGATTTGGTGTTCTTACTGGGGTTTGAACTTAATGTACTTGAGATTGATCCTGTCATTTAGTTGGATCATTGCATTGTCCAATTCAGTTTAACAGCGCCCCCTTGTGTCCCATCCCCTGTGGACGTTGTCCAGTTCCACCCTTTAAAAGGGTTACAGCCCAAAGGACTGTTGGTGGTGCTGGACACCTCATCTGTGTTGGAGGCTTGTGCTGGAGAGCTGGAGGCAGCCACGGCAGCCTATGATAGGGCTGTTACGGAGGCCTTTGATCTTCTTGTAGCAGTCCGTGTATGCTCGCTGGTATTGCGCCTCAGCTCGCCTTGGTTTTGATGGTGAGTTGAGAGCGTTGAAAACCAGGGGGCAGAGGTTGGAGTGCCAATGGAGGAAGTCCAGGACTCAGGAGGACAAGCTGATTCTGATATCACATTATGATGAGCACCAGAATGTAATCACACAGAAAGAGGCAACTTTTATGTCTTGGATGATTGCAGCTGGGAAGAACCGACCAGCACATCTCTTTCGGGTGGTGGACAGGCTTTTACATCTGGCCTGTCTGGTGCCTGTCAGAGCATCTTCTTTGCAAAAAATGTGAGGAGTTTGCTCGGTTCTTCTCAGACAGGGTGTTCTTCATTAGGGCTGGGGTTTCTCTAGGTGGGCTTTTACCTTCCAATAGGGATGGGCCTGATGATGACATTCGCAGTCAGTCTCCCTGGTGAGAGTTTAGACCAATAATGACAGAGAAGGTGTACTAGGTGATCTCTGAGTTAAGACTGACGTTTTGCAGCCTGGACCCAGAGCCAACGCGATTTCTCATTGGTTGCGTTGAGCTGCTGGGCCTGGTTTTTCCCAGGATTGTCCAGAGTTCCTTATTGACAGAGATCTTCCCAGAGTCACTTAAAAGGGCTCTGGTGAAGCCCCTGTTGAAGAAACCAACTTTGGACCTGGAGAGCCTGGTGAATTACTGACCTGTCTTGACTCTTCTCTTTTTAGGAAAGATTATTGAGAAGGTGGTTGCACAACAACCGAGGTGCACCTCGCTACCTTTAACATCCTACGGAGCCTATCTAGTCTGGATTTATGGCACACAGCACAGCACAGAAACTGCATTAGTACAGGTGCTGAATGACCTGTTCAGGGTGAGGGATTGGGGACAGCGAGCGATTCTTGTTCTCCTCAATCTCTCATCAGCATTTGACACTGTGGATCATGGGCTTCTTTTGGACCAACTGAGGGAATATTTGGGACTCACCAGCAAAATCTTTTGCTGGTTCGAGTCTTTTCTCTGGGGCAGGACCCAGAGACTGGTACTAGAGAGTTATTCCTCGGACCCGGTGGCCCTGGCCTGTGGAGTGCCCCAAGGCTTGGTTCTGTCGCCCATGTTATTCACAGTGTATATGCTGCCACTGGGCGAGGTCATAAGATGGTATGGGCTTGGGTTTCATTGCTATGCCGATGACACCCAGCTCTGCCTGTCTTTTGCACTGGAAGAACAGATGTAGTTGATGTGTTTAATGAGTGCTTGTCTGAGATCCAGACATGGACGGCATCATACTGGTTGAGTCTTAGCCCAGGAAAGACTGAAGTGCTGATGGTTGAGCTGGGTCAAAGGGGAGGCGTGGAGGCCTCGGGGGATCTTGGACATTTCCTTAGTCCATCCAGCCTAGTGGCCTCCACAAAGGTGAAAAATCTAGGTGTTATTCTGGACAACGAGCTGACACTAGAGGCTCAGATGTAGGCGGTGGTCAGGAGTGGATCTTATCATCTTTGTAATATCGCCTGGATCAAGTCCCTTGTCCCTCCCAATGACCTAGCTACACTGGTATATGCATTTTTTCCCGAGGCTTGACTACTGTAATGTGACTATCTCGGGGTCAAGAAGGATGCGTTACAGCGCTTGCAGCTGCTGCACAGTGTGGCAGCTCGGGTGCTGATGGGTCTTCCGAGACCTTGTCATATTTCATCAGTGCTGTGCGAGATGCACTGGCTGCCGGTGCGTTGGTGCATCCTTTAAAATAGGTCTGTTGACCTATAAGGCCTTGCATGGGCTGGGTCCAGACTACTTGTTGGAGCTCCTTCACCCTTCTGCCCTGAGACGCTGTCTTCACTCAGCAGGGGAGGGCCTCCTGGAGGTTCCCAGAGCAAGGTTGAAATCTTCAGGAGACCGGGCATTTGAAGTGACTGCTCCAGTTCTTTGGAATGCATTACCTGGGTCCTTGAGGGCAGCCCTTTCTGTGGAGATTTTTTATTTTTTTATAATTTTAGTCTTTTTGTCCCCGTTTTCTCCCCAACCCAGGACCCGGCAGACATGTGCGTGCGTGAGGTGCATGCACATGCTGGGTACTGGCTTGGTCGCCCACCCTGCCCTGGCTGTCACCGCCACCCCCTCCCACCTATGCTTCCCACTGGACCTCCACCCAGTGGGAGCAGAACTATGGGGGGGTGCGGGCAACCACCCTGGGAGGGGAGAGCTGCCTTGTGGGTACTCAATCCTGCTTCCCCATGCCGCTCCCCGGATGACCTGATGTCATACCTGAACCTGGGTCGCCGGGCGAGCACGAGGTAAGGTGTCCAGCGCCTCAGCGCCAGTGGACGCCTTCTGTGGAGATTTTAAAAAGGGGTTTAAAAATTTTTATTTTGCCAAGCATTCAGAGATTTACAAATGTTAGCTGGGGTTTGGGCATGTCTAGGGAATGATATTATATTATTTGACATGTTATAATGTTTATAAATATTACGTAATGGTGCCCTGAGCCTTCAGGAAGGGTGCCACAAATAAATAAAACTACTACTACTGCCAGATGTAGATTGAAGCCTCCCAGCAATGGCTTCAGCTAGAAGCAGGGACGTCCTGGACACTCTGTAGGAGTGTTCCTCAGGCAACTAGTCAGTGAACCCACCATGAATGGGGCAATACTAGGCCTGGTACTCACTAATCAGGGACAATATTGCAGATGTCAAAGTAGGAGGCTATCTGGGACCAGCGAGCACCATATTGTGGTTCAGTATAAGATTGGCTGTGGAATTGAACCACATGAGAATGAGGTTCCTAGACTTCTGCAGGGCAGATTTTATAAAGATGGATTAATGCCTCAGGGATGACTTGTCAGTTAGGGATGGCTTGGTGGGGTTGAGGAACAGTGAGCAAAGCTAAAATGGAACATAGTAAAGGCAACAAACCTCGTTGTCAGACAAGGAACAAAGCAAGAGGAAAAATAGACTGCTGTAGTTCCTGAAAGAGAATGGCTGAAAAGGTAAAGGCTAAAAGTGTAGCATTCTGAAGGTGTGTACGTGATGCAGAGGGAGTAGGATAGGGAGGAGTATTGGGGGGAGGAAGCAGGAAAAGCAGTAAAGAGCGCAAAGGCACAAACTGGAGAGAGAATAGCCCAGCAGGTAACGAAAGGGGACAAGACACTTGTAAGTTCGCCATGCACACATGCGCAGTGAACTTCTTGCAGTAGAGTGACACTTGAGAGGTGTGTCACTGTCTGTCCAATGCAGAATGGTCTGCAAGGGGCAGGACAGTGCTACGCCAATCATCAGCCAAGCTGATCGTGATGCTATTTTGCCTGAACGGTCTGCACTTGAAAAGAAAAAGCCGCACCAATCATAATGTGGCTTTTTCTTGTCATCTGCAGGACACCGCGACAGCAAACAGCAGTTACGTGTCCTGATCAGCCTGGCTAACGTGACACCCACCCCCATCCTGTGTCTCTTCCTCACCGATGCACCAAGACATGCAGCAATTTGTGTGCTGCCTTACTCCCCGGCCATGGGTGGCCACCGAGTGCTTCTGCCAGCCCCGTTATCTGTTGGTCTTGATTGGCGGTCCAGAGGAGCGTAACAGTAAAGCTGCATGCAGCTGGGTTGCCAATCGCCATGCAGCGCAATGTGCGTGCTGCTGTGGTTGGCTCCTCACGTCCTCTCTCTCTCCTCCCCCTCGCATTGCTGAAAACTGTCCCTCATTTTTTTATGTTATTCCCCCCCACGCAACCTTCCCTCTATGCACCCACCACCCTACACCTCCCCCAAACATAAGATACTGACACTGGGGGGTGCCAAAATCCTAGTGTTCTCAATTGTACAGCAAACTCTCCCTGAAAAAAAGCTGCCTCTTGTTCTTTTTATTTTTTATCAGCAAAAAAAAAAAAAAATCGTCCATCATTGTCTGTTCGCTGATTAACCCCCAAGTGACCCTCGCAAGGGTGGCCACAGTGCTCCTGCTGGCCCCATTATCTGTTGGCCTTGATTGGGGTCGGTTGGAGTGTATCAGTAAAGCTGAGAATTCCTGTCCCTTAAAAAAAAAAACCATCCCCCAACGTCTTTATTTTATTTTTTAACCCTGTAAAAAGAAAACTGTCCTCGTCATCTCCCCATCCCGACCCTTCCTCTGTGCACCCACCTCCCCGCACCCTCCGCCTTACCCCATACTTTGCACTGGAGGTCGAGCACTATCATCTTCTCTGGACTGGGACACGTCTGCACTCTTCAAAGCCCAACCGCAAACTGAACAATCAAGGTAAGTGCTGTATAATGGCAGTCAGTGGAGGTTTCAGCTTATGTTGATATCTCAGCCATTTTTTGAGATGTCTGCACTAAATTTTCAAAATGGGGTTCTTGGGGACCCCACCCTCATAATTACTGTCACTGTCTATTTTGTTACTCGGTCCCGAAGGTGATTTTGCAGTTGTTCATGCGAATCACCTTTTGGACTGATCTTCAAAAAATATACTATTCATGAGGAGGGTCCCAAAAGCCATGTTGAAAATTTGGTGTAAAAATACCAAAAAATGGCCGAGTTACATATGTTCGTTGAAATTTTTATATGCACGCACGTAAGTGACGTTGGTTATTGTTAATATTTTTATTCCAAACTTTCAACATAGCCATTGCTTCACACCACCACATGAACAGTAAATATGTCATTTTTCACATCCTGCCCAAAACGTATTTTCGCACCTGTGTCATGGAATGGAGCTGCCACTGGGTGAAATCACCTTGCAGGATACATTCCTGAAATGATGGTGCCACTGTTCATGAGGTGGAGTTCCAAAAAGCCCATGTTAAAAATTAGGAGCAAAAATACCAACAAGCGCCCAAGTTACGATAGCTCATTTAAAATTTCTCCTCATGACAAGCGTAACTTAGTCAGTTTTAATATTATCACTCCAAATTTTCAACGTAGCCATTTTTCCACACTGGCTCATGAACAGAATAGCTGTCATTTCTCACATCCTGCCCAAAACATGTTCTCACACCTGTAGTGTGGAATGGCACAGTCGCTATGTGAAAGCACCTTTCGAATTGAGTAACAAAATGATAGCACCACTGTTCATAAGTAGGGTCCCAAAAGCCAGGTTGAAAATTTGGAGGAAAAATACCAACAAGAGGGGCAGAGTTATGCACACTCATTGATATTTCCTATGCACTTATGCGTAACTTTGCCAGTTTTTATATTTTGACTCCAAATTTTCAACCTAGCCATTTCTTCACACAACCTCATGAACAGTACAGCTGTCATTTCACACATCCTGCCCAACACGTGTTTCCGCACCTGTGGCGTGGAATGGCATTTTTCCACGGATTAAGACATTTTCACCTATAGGGTTTATGATGTACGATGATAAGAAGACCTATGTTGAAAATCTAGGGTCAAAATGTGAAACAATTACAAGGGGTGCATAGGTAGGGGTGTCATGAGCAGAAGGAGGAAGGTGGTGATGCCATTATGTATAAAACCCTGGTCAGGCCTAACAGCGGGTAGGTTGTGTCAGACGAATCTGATAGATTTCTTTGACTGGGTGATGTAGGAAGCTAATCTTGGGGGGGCATGGATATCGCCTACCTCAATTTCAGCAAGGTCTTCAACACCATCTCACATAAAAGGCTTGTTAACAAGAGTGGTAATCCGAGCATGGTAGACAAGGTGGTGAACTCAAATGGGGAAGGAGAGAGGATCTCTGATCTTGAAGTGGGTAGCCATCTGGGAACAAGCGACCACCAAACAGTGTGGTTCACGATAAACTTAGCTGTAGAGTCAAGCCACACAAAAATGAAGGTACTGGACTTCAGGAGGGCTGATTTTGTCAAAATGGGAGAGTGCCTCAGAAAAGCACTTGTAAACAGGCAAGAAGGTGGGTGGAGCAACAATGGGGAAACATCAAAACTGCCATCACAGAGGCAACAAGCCTTTGTGTGAAGCAAATAAACCAGGGATAGAAATTAACTTTTTTCGGTACCTGCACCAAGGTGCATGTGGCGGCAAAAGTTACATGCACCATGGTCAGGTTACTTGCACCAGTGGTCATAATGATAAAAACTGAAAAAAGATAACTGATTCAGGAATCATTGCATATGAAAACGAATGTAACAATATTCTACAACATATCAGTGTCTTCTTCGCTTTTCCCAGGCCTTTTCATCTTTTCTGGCACCATAAGGCGCTGTTTGAGGTCTCCTTGTTCTCATTCCTGCTGACCACCACCTAGCTATGGCATTATCTGGCTGAGTATGTGGACACTGTGTCACTGCTCAAACTAATTGCCATTAAAGGACACAGTTTCTGGTCTCAAGTTTGCCCTCCAGTCATGTTTATCCGTGACATTAACGAGAAACCCCTTTCACATTCTGCAGTAGAAGATGGAATGAGAAGAAATATTTTCAGCAGTGAAAGAATGTCCTTAAAGTCCTCCCTTTCTTCAAAAAGAACTCTAGCCCACAAAGTAGTGGAATCTAAAGGTGGATGGTAAGCTGCGTTTAGGGTCTGGACATATGCTTTCAGTTCTGACCACTGCAAGACTGCTGAAACAGCACTGTACCCCTTTGGTTCCAGAATGTCACTGTAGTGAGAAAATAATGACTTAACTTCTGTGTCTCCATACTCTGCCAGGGAATCAGAGTTAGGCCAGTTAGGTTGAAAATTCCCATTTCCGTAATGACACGGTCATTAACAAATTCAGAGAAACGATTCTCCATTTGATTTAGGGTGGTGGCCAGCACTTTCTTCACAACAGCCACAATGCTGCTCTTCGCAGTGTTTGCATCCTCGTCAGAATCTGATCTACTACGCCTTGCTGAACCAGAAGAACCAAGCTCCACACCTTTGTAATGCAGCTTACCATCCACGAGATTGATTCCTGTGTCAAGGCAATCAATAGTCTCTGAATCTCTGAGAGACTTCAGTTTTGTCATGAGAGAAAGAACTTTAGCTTGCACTG
The DNA here is from genome assembly GCA_016271365.2 of Neoceratodus forsteri. Lineage (NCBI taxonomy): Eukaryota > Metazoa > Chordata > Ceratodontiformes > Ceratodontidae > Neoceratodus > Neoceratodus forsteri. The sequence goes on from CM057453.1 coordinate 1,275,619,494, forward strand.
AGTCTACTGTTAAGTTATTTTGCTGGAATGTCAGTGTTAGTCTGGACATGACTGCTATATAAATTTCTGGAAATTGATGAAGAACAATATCTTCAAGCGATTTTTATCTGCTTCAGGATTGCAGTGGCTTTTTCTTTTATCCCCTGTGCCATTTACTGACACATCATCCAGGTGTGTAACAATTGCTGGATAATTTGTCTGCAACACTTTCACAGCACGCTGGTGATGTGGCAGCCACCTTGTTCCTCCAGTATTTACAGGACGCAGTACCCGGATGCCCAGTGCCTCTCCCGCAGCCTGCAAGCCAGTCCAGTTTAAAGCAGAGTGCTTATAGAAGCTATGCAGTAAGGAAAGCAACTCTTCCACTGCAGAGTACAGGGGTGTCCCTTAATCACATGTTAGTGACCAACTTGAAGTCTATGTGCACAGTAGTGACAACTTTTAAAAGTTTAGCCTCCTCCTTCAGTCTTGTGGCTACTCCAGTTTTACTGCCCACCATGACTGATGCGCCCATCAAAGCAGCAAGCTACTAATTTATTTTTCCAGTCTTGTATTTGGAGATCATTTTCCATTGTATGTTTTAAAGTTAATGTTATACTTTCTGCTTCTGCCTTGTCTAGAGGTTTAAGTGCCACAAATTTAGTGACAGGGATGCCCTTTTCCAAGATGCGGACATACTACTACCTCCTCTTCAGTAATACTTTTGTCTGTTGAGCCATCTGACAGAATGGAAAAGAAATCTTGAGACTTCTACCAATGATATTAAATCTTCCATTTTATCTCTGTAAATATATTCTGTGAATACGTGCTTGTTTGTCGTTACAGTAGGTTTCACTGACTGACACCCCATTCGCTCGTAATAAATTTATTTCATCTTTTAGATCAGTAAATGGTCGTGCTTTTTTACCAAGAAAAAAAGTTGTTCTAAAAAGAACTCTCATTTGCTCAAATTCTTTTTCTTTCATTTTTTGGACAATCTTTATTAATGGCTGCTCTGCAGGGGTTATACTGTGGGCAAAAAATGCTTTTCTGGATGCTTCATGTAAATCTGATGACTCATGAAATTCGACGTTTGCTTTTCTAAAAGATGAACGCCCATCCCTGAATGAATTATTTTTCCCTGATTTATCAAATAGTTCACACCATTCACATTTCATGATGTTCAGTTCACTATCGTATTTAAGCCATTTACGGTTCTGTTTCCAAGAGTCCACAAATTTATAAGTTTTTTTTTTTTTTAAGGGTGGCTCTCCACCATCATGTGGTGCAGTAGGAGGCAGAGAAGGTTGAGGAGAAGGCACTGAGCTTGAGCTGCTCTGCTGGACTTGGGCACAGTCAGACTGGGAATCAGAAATGGGGCTAGGAGGAGGAATCTGACAAGAATGCAGGACTGATACGCATGCATACTCATTATCAGGGGAGTTAGATTCCATTACTGACACATTCACATTGGAAGTACTAGTACTGGGAATGCCTGCTGTTGCACTACTGGCATCAAGAATCAGAGAGACTTCAAACTGGCCACTGCCACCACTGCCAGACTGAGATACACAAGACTCGGACTGTATCTGGTTCTGGGCATCAGCTACAGCAGTAGCAGCTGGAGGCATTTCACCGCTTGCTTTGCTGAACTTGTAGTGAAAAAGAGTATTAACTGCTTTGGGTAAAAGTTTCTTGGTCGGCATGGTCGTTTAATGCAGTGAGCTTGCCTTTGTCTTCTTATGTAACACAAATGTCAATAAAAGTTCTCTGCTATGAGACAAAAAGTGTTCTGTATTTTTAATATCACTTATTTGCTAAATAGATGGATCCCTCGAGCAGGCAGGTGAGTTGATGATGCTAAATAAGTTACATTCAGTATTAACCTGAGATTAACTCAGGAAATTAGGTTAAATTACTCGGTCCAGGCCAAGCTAAGAATAAGTTTAGTCTGCAAGGCAGCTGCTGAAGCAGCGAACCACCAGTTAGATTTATTTATCCCACCAAACTGGTGGTGGTAACTGTCTGTACTACTCCACAACTAGAGACAGAGAAGAAGAAAAAGAGAGAGAGATTTCGGTTTAGTAACTTTTACTTGTCTGAGAGAGTCGATGTGTATTTACACACTCACAGCAGGATAGTAGGAGGAAGGGCTGTCTGACTGCTTGACTGGGGCGGTCTACACACTCTATTTAGACTACTAGGCAGTAGAATCGGTGGTTAGTTCAAGGGAGGGGGGCATTTTGTTCCCCTTAAATTTTATAAAATGACAGACAAAGGTATTACTGAAGAAGAGGCCTAGCCACCTAGTGTACTAGCAACTAGCTGTTAATGTATACAAATCCAGATAAATGGGAAGCAAAGCTCTCGAGTCTCACACCCCACACAGTTGCACACACAAATGGGCAGACTAGGTAGGTGAACCAGGCAGCCAACCAGGTCAAACGTAGCCGTAGCCACAGGCAGTGATTTTTATTTGCTGTCAAAATTCAGTTTTTAATTTTTTTTAATATATGGGCAATGGTCATCACATTCACAGGTGACAGGTCACTCACAGGCAGGCATTATACTTGCCACAGCAGTGGAGGCTGAGCTGACAGACATTTACTGTGTGACCGACTCTCTGAAAGGTAACTGGCTTCACACGCAGTGTACACACACAGAAAAGAGATATAGCGTGTGTAGAGTAGACTAGGTAAATAAGCAGCCTGGTAGTCCTTATCTGCTGTCCAAATCTATGTTTCTATGTAGTATATATATTTGTAACTACTGTTACTCAGCATGCAGAGATTTATTGTACTCTTGATTATGACAGAGTAGACACAGGATGGACGGATGACATCACTCACACAACATTGGTCACAGTCACACTCACACACAAATATAGGTTAGCTGGCACAGGGCAAGGCATATGGAAGTTCCCCTAGAAATAAAAAAAGAAAGCAGTTGTCTGAAAGACCTGACCAATTTTTTTTTTCACACAAAAATAAATAAGTGAGGACTGGGGCAATCCAGAACGAGACAAGCAAGGTTGTGGACGGTGGGAAACCCACAGTAATTGCTTATTGCTAGCTCAACAGTCAGACGCAGACAGTTAAAGTCCTTTACACTTTCTTTTTATTAGTTTGAAAAAAAAAAATAGCAAGCAAAGCAACTGCCCTTTGCTCGGGCAGGGGCTGCACGCTAGCCTAGCCTGCAGCAAATCTGTCACTGGCAATCTTTGCTTAAAAGGTTTATTTACAGCACAAGCTCACCCTGGTATTTAATTTTTTTTAATGATCTCCAAGATCTCCACCCCCCCCTCACTTTTTTAGACACAGGACAGAGAAAACTACTGGTACTGGACTGGAGGAGACTGTTTTTTGTCAAGTGTTATATCTGGGACTGACTGACCCACACTCTGACTGTGAAGGATTAAAAGTAAGACTGCTGCAGCAGCTCCTTTTCACAGACTGCACCCCAGGCAGCCCCACAAACAAAAGCAAAGCAGTTGTCTGACTGCAACTAAACACTCCCTGTCCAAGAAGTATTTTTTTCACACAGATAAATGAGTTCGGGTACCAGGTTCCAGACAGGGATCAAAAAAATTTGGCAAGGTTGTGATAAAAAGCACAAATTTCTCTACAGACAGAAAGTTAACTTTTCCTTAGACTGAATAAAAAAAATAAGGCAACAGCTCTTTTTTATAGTACTGGTTCCATGCTGAACACCAAAACAGGACTGAAGAAACCCCCTCATTTGGATTGCTGGAGTGAAGCCCCAATTTACTTTGCTATTAATTTTTAGATTTATAAGTTTTTTTTTTTGTTTTTTAATTGCTGCCTGGTGTTAACAACCTCTTTTCCTGCCTAGATACTGCTAAATATATGAAAACAAGACTGCAGAGACCAAACTCCCTTGCTTGGGGTGGGGAGAAGCCCGATTACTTCTGATTTCCTCAGCTATTAATTGCCCGATTTATACCTTTTTTCCTTATAATGCTGCCTTTAGCTGTTTACACCCTCTCTTCCTGCCTAGATACTACTAATCTAGAAGTTTTGTACAGGAATAAAAGATCCAAGACGGTCACGGAGCTTCCCGCCCAGCGACTGTTCTCCTGAAACAATCCACAAAAACTGCGTAGTTAGAATCGATGTGCATGCTCTATAGAATCTTATTGCACCACGAGGGTGACAGAAAGAGACACTCACGTGGTACAATAAGGTTAACATTGCATGCATTGCCAGATACAGTCAGTCAAGCCAGTGGGAGTAGGAGGACCCGCCTCCTGTCTGGAGCTGTCTCTGTGATGAGACCGCCCCCACCCCATGCCCATAACTCCATCCCTGATTGGCATGTTTAAGAAAATACCCAGTCCCGCCCGAGCCCCAAGTTCCAACCCCTTCTGTAACCCCAGACCAATCACTGCTGCAGCAAAGGACATGAATATCTGGTGCCTGCCTACTTTCAACTGTAGCTTCTCCTGTCTCTTCCTGATTGCCGGTGCTGCTGCGTCCCGCCTCCTTCTCTGTGGACACTCCTCATACTTAGGCGTTCTCGCTCACACACTGCCGTGCTGCAGTACTCACTCCTGAGTCCTGATGCTGCTCATTCCTCGAGTGCTTCTCAGTGGCGCGCTCGCGCGCATGATGTGACTTGGAAAAAAAAAAGTATTAGCTTGCAGTTTCAGCACTGCGCCCCTTGTGGCACCTCATGGTAATGCAGCCATTTCAATCTGCCACAAGCTACATGCACTATGGTGCAAGCCAGGGAAAAAACTACATGCACCAGCCTGTTTCTACTTGCACTGGGAACAGGCTGGGTATGCTAATTTCGACCCCTGAAATAAACAAATCAAAATGAAAGAAAAACCACTATGGTTCTCAAAAGAAGTGGCGGGGAAGGTAAGGGACAAAAAGATAGCATTCAGGAAGTATAAGGAAACGCAGAAGGAGCCAAACAGAGAACTGTACCAGTTAAAGCAGAAGGAGTGGGGAAGCCAGTCAGAATAGCAAAGGCACAAACTGAGGAAAAGATAGCTAACTCGGTTAAGAAGGGGGATAAAACCTTTTATAGGCACTTTAGGGAGCAAAGAAAGACAAAGGCAGGGATACTGAGGCTGAATAAAGAGAAAGGTGGTTGGGCAGAGAACAACAGTGAAAAAGCAGCGATACTGAACGAATATTTCTGCTCAGTATTCACAGTGGAAAAGCAGGGGGAGAGACCTAATCAAGTCAATAGAAGCACTCTGGATAGGGGGTTGATATTAGTCCTTTCACAGAAGAAAGGGTTCTGTTAGAACTCTTAAAACTGAAGGTGGATAAAGCAATGGGGCCAGGGCCGGCGTCAGGGGGGTGCAAGGGATGCGACTGCACCAGGGCCCAGAGCACCGGTGGGGCCCATTGCCCCCTAAGTCTGAAAAGTCACCTGAGTAACTTTTTTTTTTTTTAACTGTGCTCACGCCGGAGAAGATCAACTCTCCCCCCGAGGCTGAGAATTGGCTGCGTAAAGGCCGGGACTGAGGTCTGAGTCGGGTTGGCGGCCGGTGAGACGTGACATTTTTAAATTTAAATCCCCTGCCCCTGCACTGTAGGCTCGCATCCTGATCCTCCTCGGACATACCTGCAGGCAGCCGCAGCTGCTCCGCCTTCTGATGATCCCACCAACCATCACGCTTGATGTGTCCTCAGTGGCTTCTCCTCCTCCATGCTGGCAGTAGCAAGTGCAGTGCTGCACGCCGCCTCCCGAGTCCCTCCCGACGCTGCTACGCTGAGCGCTCACTCACTCACTCGGACTCGCTCCTCCCCGCCCTGCTCCTGACCTGCCTCCTCCCAGTCCCTGTGTCTGTCCTAGCCTCTGACTAGTACTCTACTCTTCTCTTCTCTTCTCTGATGTCTGATTTGCTGCCTGGGCTGGGGCGGCAGGTGCTCACTCAAAAGGCTGCTGTGCTGCAACTCTCACAGGTCGGTCAGTCAGACATTCAAAATTATATATTAAAATATTCTGTTGTGGAGGCAGGGTTGCAGAGGAGGAGACTGACATCTCGAGAATCTTGTCGTTGCCCACAGCCACACAGTTTGTGGCAGTTGATGGGCAAGCAGATGAACCAGCGGATGCGGCTGGCATCGGATCGGGCAGAATTTTGCAGCACTGCACTGTAGCAAGCAGAGCAGCCCCTTGTTGAACTACTGTTTATTGTTGTAAACTAGACACACACATATACTTGATGGGGGGGCTGATGAATTAAGAATTAAAAACTTAGGAAAAAATAGCCACAGGAAGGGGTGAGTACTGTGGCTGCTGCCTAGCCTAGGCCCCAGCGGGTGGCGGCAGCCAGCGTGGGCCCAGGCCCAGGTCAATCAAGTGAGTGAAGTCTTGTCTCTAGAAGAACTTAAGAATATTAAATAAATAAAAACATTCATAATATATAAACAGAGTTGTTGTGACACCTGTTTCGCCATGACACTGCGGAGCTGAGCTAAGGTTACTACTCTACTGTGTTGTTGTGACTGTGTGATGACTACTCCTCCCTCCTCTCCCTCAGACATGATGAAGAACTTTAGGCAGGCAGGTTAGGCAGGGAGTCACTAGTCAGGGAGAACTTGAGAGAAGAATTAAAATAAAAAAGGTATTATTCAATTATGCATAATGCTGCTGCAGTCTTGAATTTGTTTTATTTGTGACGTTAACAAGAATTACAGGAGGATCAACTGAATGATCAGTGTAAAGAGTAGTGATTGATTGAGTCAGTGAGTCGTGAGTGAAGTTAGTGTAAATGAACAACAAGTAAGTTAGTCACTCAGTCTGGTCTGTACTGTCTGACCAAGAATATAAGATCTAAGTTTTCAATTTCTTCTGAGTGAGTTACTGTATTGGCATTAAAATAACAATATTCTCTGGCTCTGCTGCTGCAGCCTGCGCCTGCCTAGTCTTCTTCAGAGTAATGCCAGCAGCAAGCATTGTAGCCAGCCTAGTACTGACTGTGTAGGAGTCACTGTTTGGCATTAAATAACAAGATATTCTCTGGCTCTGCTGTGCCTATGGCCAGCCTAGTACTGACTGTGTAGGAGTCACCTTTAACTCTCACAAATGGAATAACAGCAGCAATATTCTTTTGCTGGTGGTGGAGACAGAGGAACTACTGGGGCGGGGGGCACTTGGGGGGTTCTCTCGGTGGACCTGGGGCCCACTACAAACTCTTGCACCAGGGCCCAGTACATCCTGGAACCGCCCTGAATGGGGCCTGATGGGATGCACCCCAGAATTCTAAAAGAACTAAGGGGAGAACTAGCAACACCACTGACTACCCTTTTTAATAAATCATGGGAGGATGGTGTGGTACCTGAGGACTGGAGAAGGGTGGATGTGATTCCCCTTCACAAAAGTGGGAGCAAGACAGAGGCAGGAAACTACAGACCTGTCAGTTTGACCTCAGTGGTAGGGAAAATGATGGAATCACTTCTGAAGGAAAGAATTGTTGAGTACCTAGAGGCCAGTGGGGCACAGGACCCAAGGCAGCATGGAATCACAGCAGGAAGATTATGTCAAACAAATCAAATTGATTTCTTTGTCTGGGTGACCAAAGTAGTAGACCAGGAAGGGGCTGTGGACATGGCCTACCTAGACTTTAGCAAGGCATTTGACACAGTCCCACACAAAAGATTAACAAACAAATTAGCCAGCCTGCGAGTGGATCCCAGGGTGGTAGCCTGGGTAAAACACTGGCTGGACAACAGGACACAGCTGGTAATAGTAAATGGAGTCCACAGTGAAGAAAGGAGGGTTACTAGTGGGGTACTGCAGGGTTCAGTACTGGGGCCGGTCCTTTTTAATGTCTTTATAAGTGACATTGCAGAGGGACTGGAAGGGAAAGTATGTCTCTTTGCAGATGACACAAAGATCTGCAACAGGGTTGATACGCAAGGTGGGGTGGAAAGGATGAAAAGGGTCTTGGCAAGGTTGGAGGAATGGTCAAATGTATGGCAGCTTAGATTCAACACAAAGAAGTGCAAAGTAATGCACCTGGGAAACAAAAACCCAGGGGAAGAAAGAGTACACAATGGGGGGTGAGATACTGACAGCAACAAAAATGGAAAGGGACCCGGGGGTAGTTATATCAGATGACCTAAAGGTGGGCCAGCAATGTGAGAAGGCAGTACGGAGGGCTGGGGGGATACTGGGATGCATAGGGAGAGGCATCACCAGTAGAAAACAGGAAGTTGTTTGCCCTCTGTACAGACAGTTGGTAAGACCACATCTGGAGTACTGTGTACAGTTCTCTAGACCCCATCTCCACAAAGACATAGACAGGGTGGAGGCTGTCCAGAGGAGGGCAACCAAAATGGTACAGGGTCTGCACCAGAAGACATATGAAGAAAGACTAAGGGAGATTAAGATATATAGCCTCAGGGAAAGGAGGGAGAGGGGCATGATGGAAACTTTCAAATACCTCAAGGGAATCAACAAAGTCCAAGATGGTAGCATCTTTCAAAAAAAAGAGATGTGCAAGAAAAAGGGGGCACAATTTGAAGATTAAGGGGGGGATGTCTCAGAAGTAATGTGAGGAAGTATTTCTTCACAGAGAGAGTTGTAGATGCATGGAACAGCCTTCCTGAGGAGGTCATAGAGTCAAAAACAGTGGGGGAATTCAAGAATTCATGGGACAGACATAATGCAATTCAAGTGGAGGGGTAGGAGGAAGTGGGCTGTTGGTTAACTAGGATCTGTAGCTTATCCGTGAGGTAGGGGAAATGGTCAGACTAGGTGGGCCAAGCGGTCCTTATCTGCCGTCAAATTCTGTGTTTCTATGAACTGGGTTAGGAACTGGCTAACAGACAGGAGACCGAGGGTGGTGGTAAATAGAGTACAATCTGGGGAAGGGGGTGACCAGCGGGGTACCGCAGGAATCAGTCCTTGGGACAGTCCTGTTCAGTGTCTTCATTAGTGACATTGCAGAGGGGCTGGAAGGAAAGGGCTGCCTGTTTGCAGATGATACCAAGATCTGCAACAGTGTGGATACTCTGGAAGGGGTGGAGAAAATGAGAAAGAACCTAGGTGGACTTGTGAAATGGTCTGAGGAGTGGCAACTGAGGTTTAAATCAAAGTGCAAAAATATTTTGCACCTGGGGCATAGAAACCTGAGGAGAGCTACAGGATGGGGTTGGGGGGCAGTTGCTGACAGTCACAAAGGAACAAAGGGACCTGGGGGTTATAATTTCATATGACTTGAAAATGTCAAAGCAGACTACAAAGGCAGCAGGGAGGGCCAGTGGCATGCTGGGGTGCATAAGCAGGGGTATCACCAGCAAAAGGAGGGAGGTAATGATGACGTTCTATAAAACCCTGGTCAGGCCGCATGTGGACTACTATGTGCAGTTCTGGTGGCCGCACCTTTAAAAGGGCATAAACAGGCTGGAGATGGTCCAGAGAAGAGCGACTAAGATGGTACAGGGCTTGCACCACAAACAAACGAGCAGAGATTAAGGGACCACAATATGTACTTGCTGGAGGAGAGAAGGTAGACAGGAGACATGATAGAGACATTCAGGTACTTCAAGGGTATAAACAAGGTGCAGGTACTTCAAGGGTATCAACAAGGTGGAGGTGATTCAAGGGTATAAACAAGTTGCAGGGGGAAGACATCTTCCAATACAGGAGGAGTATAAGAATGAGAGGCAGGACATGAAATTGGAAGGTGGCAGGCTAAAAGGGAATATGAGCATGTTTTGTTTACAGAGAGGGTGGTGGACACATGGACTGGTCTGCCACAGAGGTGGTAGGAGCGAGTACTGTGGCGGGAGTTAAACATCATGGGACAGGCATGGAGAACCATAGAGGTACAGGTTAGAGAGTGTCAGAAGCAGTAGTCAAGTACATGGCTTACAGTCAGACTGGATTGGCCTACTGGTCCTTATGTGCCAACAATTTCTATGTTTCAGCCTCTGGCAACCATGTTCAGAGTCACTCAACACAGAAGTGGTGCCAGAGGATTGGAGGAGGGCACATGTGGTCCCTCTACACAAATCCGGCAGTAATGAGGAGGCAGGGAACTATAGGCTAGTCAGCCTCACATCAGTAGTGGTGAAGATCATGCATGCACTGCCTAAAGAAAGGATGGTGGAACATTTACAAGCCATCAGTGCCCAGGACCCTAGGTAGCATGGATTCACAGCGGGTAAGTCGTGTCACATGAATCTGATAGATTTCTTTGACTGCGTAATGAATTAAGTAAATGGGGTGGGGGGGGCGTGGATGTCGTCTATCTCGTTTTCAGCAAGGCCTTCGACACTGTCTCGCACTGGAGGCTTATTAACAAGATGGGTAGTCTGGGCATAGGACACAAGGTGGTGAACTGGGTTAGGAATTGGCGAGCAGACAAGAGACAGAGGGTGGTGGTAAATAGCGTACAGTCTGGAGAGGGGGGTGACCAGCAGGAGGCAGGGGCATTACCAGCAGAAGGAGAGAGAGGTGGTGATACCGTTATATAAAAACCTGGTCAGACCTAACAGCAGGTAGGTCGTGTCAGATGAATCTGATAGATTTCTTTGACTGGGTGATGAAGTAAGTTAATCGGGGGGAGGGTGGCCATGGACGTCGCCTACCTCATTTTCAGCAAGGTCTTCAACACTGTCTCAGATGAGAGGCTTGTTAACAAGATTGGTAGTCTGGGCATGATAGACAAGGTGGTGAACTGGGTTAGGAACTGGCTAACAGGAGACAGGGTGGTGGTAAATAGGTTACAATCTGGGGAGGGGGGTTGACCAGCGGGGTATCGCAGGAATAGTGCGACCATATGACTTTTAGAGGTGTGCTGCCTGCTCTGCCAATGCCCCACTCTATTTTCCAGGCGGGACCACACCGCACCAATGAATGGCTGAGCTGCCTATGACAGCACTTCAGATGCAGTGGCGTGCAGTTCAAAGGAAACCACCGCTGCAATCGGCGGTGGTAACGTGTACCCATTTACGTATTCCCGATGTCAGCAAGCAGCGGCTGTCGTCAGCAATTTACATATTGCTGGCTTGAGCCGCCTCTGTCCCTATGAAAGCCGATGGGGTGCCTCAACCCCTATCAGCATGCCCCTCTCTGGTTAATTTGCCATCGGTAGCCCAATCCCTGTCGGCAGACATGCTGTGCTCCCACCAGTGTGTTAGTGCCGAGGGGTGCCCAACTCGTCCCATGTGCCCCTCCCTCACACTATATGGATGACGGGTGCCCAATCTTGTCTGCCCCCCAACAAACATCCAGGTGGTACGCTGGGAGCCCACCCAGTGTGCCAAAAGTCCCGCGCCTCATTTTTTTTTAACCCTTTAAAAAGAACAGTCCCTCATTGACTCTCTTGCCCACTCCCCAACCCACGCCACCCTGTGCACACCCCACCTCCCGCACCCCTCACCCCATACTCTACCTCCAGAGCCTGGCACGACGGTCTTCGGTGGTCTGGGAACATGTCTGCTCTCTTCAAAGCCAACCGTGAACTGAAGAAATGCCGGTAAGCTGTATAATGGCATAAATGAGTTTTCTTCAACTTCGACGCATACCTTGGCCATTTTGGGGAATTTTGTTACCAAATTTTCAACATGGGGTTCTTGGGACCCCACCTCGTGAATTCGGTCACTGTCATCTCATTATTCGATCCGAAAGGTGATTTCACGGTCACGGCGCGGAATCACTTTTCAGGACTGATTAACAAAATGACAGTGTCACTGTTCATGAGGTGAGCTCCCAAAAGCCTATGTTGCAATTTGGTGAAAAAATCAAAAATGACTGTGTTACAATCGTCATTAGCAGCTTCCACGACACCGTAGATTTCAATTTAATCTGCAATATTTTCTACTCCAGATTTTCAACATTGGCATTTTTCACACCTCCTTATGAACAGTACAGCTGTCATTTTTCACATCCTGGCCAAAATGTGGTTTCACACTTCCAACGCAGAATAGCGAGGTCGCTGTGGGAAATCACTGTTCGGGATGGATTAAGAAAATCACAGTGACACTGTTCATGAAGTTCAGAAATACCCATGTTGAAAATTTGGTGGAAAAAATCCAAAAAAGGATTGCATTACAGGCATGCATTGCGCAGTTTCTACGCCATTCGTAACTTTGCCAATTTTTCATATTTTCACTCCAGATTTTCAACATTGCCATTTTTTTTCACACCACCTCACAAACAATACAGCTGTCATTTTTCACATCCTGCCAGAAATGTGTTTTCACACCTGTGGCGCCAAATGGCGCAGTCGTTGTGCAAAACCACCTTTCTGGATTGAGTAACAAAATGATAGTGACACTGTTCATGATGTGGGGTTGGCAAAGGCACACCCCTAATGCCTGTCACTCTCTACAGGGTGGGGGTGGGGTTAGCGTTAGTTCAATACTTCACTTCCATTCCTGTTATGCATCTCTGTAACTCTTGCACTACCAATGCCAATGCCAGCAAGCCAACATTCAGCATTGACAAATGCTTGTTTGGAGGTGAGATTTCAGAAGGGACTCGCTAATCTGAAGGTGGACAAAGCCATGGGGCCAGACTGGGTGCATCCACTTCTGACAGTTCTGTTAACAGGTCACTGGAAACAGGAGTGGTTCCAGAGGACTGGAGTATGGTGGAAGTAGTCCCACTACACAAAAGTGGTAGCAAGGAGGAGGCTGACAATTTTAGTCCAGTTAGCCTGAGATCAGTGGTGGGAAAGTTAATGGAATCTCTGTTGAAGGAAAGGATTGTGGAATATCTTGAATCCAGTGGTTTACAAGATCTGAGGCAGCATGGTTTCACGGTGGGGGAGGGGGGTGTCTTGTCAAACAAATCTGATAGATTTCTTTGACTGGGTGACAGGATTTAGAGCAGGGTAGAGTGGTGGATGTGGCATACCTAGATTTCAGTAAGGCTTTTTGCACTGTTCCACATAGGAGACTAGTAAGCAAGCTAGGTAGCTTAGGAGTGAGTCCAAAGGTGGTAAACTGGATAACAAATTGATTAGGGGATAGGTGACAGAGGGTGGTGGTAAACGGAGTTCCTCCAAGGAAATGAGGGTGACCAGCAGGGTGCCTCAGGGATCAGTGCTGGGACCGTCCTTCTTTAATGTCTTTATAAGAGATATTGCAGAGGAGCTGGAAGAGAAGGTCTGCCTCTGTGTGCATGACACCAGAATCTGTAATAGGTGGATACTGGGGGGAGGAATGTAAAGGATGAGCAGAGACCTGAGAAAACTCGCGGAGTGGTCGAAGGTATGGCGGCTGGGTTTCACTGTGAAAAAGTGCAGTATAATGCACTTTGGGTACAGAAACCCAGGGGCGGAGTACAAAATGGGTGGAGTGGTATTGATGACCACCAAGCAGGAAAGAGACCCGGGGTTAATCATATACTAACATACTAAAAGCCAGCAGAATAGGCCAAAAGGTCTCTCAATGTCTGCTCGAAAGCCAGCAACCTAGTGGCTGCTCACCTTATCCCCCCTCAGCCCCCACGAGGGTCTTCTTTGGTTTCAGTTTCCCCTTGTACCTGTCCCACCCCTTCTTGAAGCCCTCCACTGTGCCCTCCTCCAACAGCCTCCTGGGCAGATTCCACGGCTCCACCACCCTCTCAGTGAAAAAATGTCTCCTACGCCCCATAATTCTCCTCCATTTCCACTCATGGCCCTGGTTATTCCCCTTTTTAGCCTAAACAACTCCTTGGTTCCACTCCTGGTTATTCCTTTTACATACTTGAAAACCTCTATCATATCTCCCCTGTTCCTCCTCTCCTCCAGTGAGTAAAGCCCAAGCTCTTCCAGCTCTTCTCATAAGGCTTCCCCTCCATGCCCTGAATCATCCTGGTCGCTCTCCTCTGAACCCTCTCCAGCAGCGCTATGTCCTTCTTCAGATGAGGTCTCCAGAACTGTACACAGTACTCGAGCTGCGGCCTGACCAAAGCATTATATAGAGGGAGGATCACCTCCCTCCTTCTGGACGTAATTCCCCTGGCTATGCAGCCCAGTATCCTGTTTGCTTTGGCTGCACAATTTTCAGAGTTGTTCATTTTGACGTCTACCACCACCCCTAAATCCCTTTCACCCAATGTGGCTTGCAGTGTTATCTCCCCTCCAGGGTGTATACAAGGCCCGGATTATTGACTCCCAAATAAAGTACCTTACATTTCCCAGCATTAAATTTCAGTCCCCATCTCATTGACCACCCCTCTAGAATATCCAGATCCCCTTGGACTGTCTCCCTCTCTTCCTCACAATCCACCAGTGCTCCCAGTTTTGAATCATCCACAAAGAGACTCAACCTATTCCTAACCCCACTCCCTATATCTGAGACGTAGGCATTGAACAAGATTGGCCCCAATACTGAACTGTGAGGGACCCCACTGATTACCTTCCTGGGGGAGGAGAGTATCCCACCCACCATAACCCTCTGTAATATCGCAGGGGCTGAAATAAGGATTTGGCAGCCAAGAACCATGAATAGCTTCTGGGTATCGACATTTTCCAGCTGACCAGGAGCTACTCTGGCAAAATCAGGAGTTGAAGGTAAAATATATTAAAAACATGATGACGCAGAGTGGTCAGCAGTGTGGCTTCTAGGAGGTACTGGTCTGGTGGTTAGCGCATTGGCTTGGGAAGAGAGTTGCAGGTTTAAACCCCACTAGAGCCAGATACTCACTGTGTGACCTAAGACACTGACCCACCTCATCCTTCTGTCCACCTAGCTGTGAAAGTGAGTAGAAACTAGGGACCCCACTGAAAACAAGTTGTGGCATTTCAGAAGGGCTATTCTCCTGGACAATCTGGCTGCCATGGGATGGTAGTTATAACGCTCATGAATTCTGTGTACTGTACATGCTTCCCCTGGTGCCCTAGTGGTTAATAAAAGTGGTCTTATAGGTTTTGGGGAGGGGTTATTAATTAAATATGTACCTTCTTTTGTAACATTTCAAGTAACTATTTCAGCTGCTGCCTGGGGTAGCTGGATGTGTGCCACCTCAAGCACTCTGTGAAAATGTCCAAAATATTGCAACCTGTTACACAAAAAAAACACACACACTCTATACCACCAGTTCCAGCAAAGATGTATACATGTAATTGTCACATGATAGGCCGATATCCATTTGTGTGGGTTCATACTGTATATGATGTAATGTACTTTAGAATTAAGACACTATCCCTTTAACAGGTAACTACAAAATAACTGGTATTTCTGTAAAGGCTGGTGTGGACCTGTTATATTTCAAGATAAGGGAAGACAGGTATATGACCACAGGAAGGCATAAAACATCCCACTGTGGCTTTCCATGACAGAGACGGGGTAATGTAATGACCTAGGGGTCAGAGGTTAAGCCAAATGCATGCACCAGATGTCACTGGGATTGACATGGAAACACAGTGACACCTGCTGGGAAAGGTAACTGGTTGCACCCTAATATCTGTTTTGTCTTGGAACCATTTAACCCCACCCCAGAGGGAAAAAGGGTAGGTGTGTCCAAAATAATGACCATGTATATAATTAGACACATTTGGAATTCAGAGCAGTTGAATAGTTTTTAAGTTGGAAGTCATATCGCCTGTTTCCAACTAGCATATACTTGTAGCCAGAAGTATACATGTAGGCCTGGGAAATCTTTAAGAACCAGCCCTGAGTGTGTGGAATGTCTGACTTGCCCCATACTGAACAGAAACTTCTGATTTTTAAGTCACCATTTTGGAAACCAAGTATTTGCACAACTACAGCATCTGAAGTCTTTTAAAAGGACATCCAGAGACATGGATCAAGGACTCGCTACAAAATTCTATTGCCTAATGAACTGTCATCTCTACCAGAACATTCTAAATATTGTCTGAACTTTAACATCAAAACAAGGTGTAGATGAGAATACAGTATCTAGTGTTTTTCTGTGAACCATCCAGTTTTACTTTTGTTACTGTCTGCATTTCAAAGTTTTTCCAAACTGTAGAATTTTCTGTATTGCTTTTAAGTAAGCTTTAATGATTTTTCCAAACTGTAGAATTTTCTGTATTGCTTTTAAGTAAGCTTTAATGATTTTTCTTATCAACTCTGCCTGGGGTCTGATTGTGTGATTTAACATTTAAACAAAAGGGTTTTGAAAAGACTGTGTGCCTAAAAAGACAGAAATCTGCTCAGCTATCGCATAAAAACTACTTAGGCAAGACATAGCCAGAGGCCGGGGTGGGATTCAAATATTGAAAGTAGTGCAGAGTCAAGGGAACTCGAAACTACAGAATCCACCCTCCCACTGGGAAAAGGAAGATTTGGTGGTAAGTCTTCCTGAAACCCTTACTCGGAGTTACTCCTGCTTATGAGTTCCTGAATAGTGGGATCCTCTCTGCAAACAGGAGGTCCTGCCGGGCTGCCTGAGGTTAGGGGGCCAGGGGCTCGTGACAGTAATTTTTTTTTTTTTTTTTTCACATTCTGTTTTTTTCTCCAGCCAGTGGAACTCTCTCAGGCATCCTGTAGTACCCCCTGACTCTACTTCCATGCCTGAGAGGCCTCCTGAAACCTGACACCAGCCTGGCTATCCCCCCAGCTCTGAGCCCCCCGAGGTAGGGCCACCCTATCCACCCAGGGTGCTCTCTCTGCAAATTCAGGCTGGGCTGGGCTTGGCCCAGGTAAGGAGTGCTCCTGGCAGTGGAGAGTGTGGTCCTGGTGGATACAGGTGCTGTCGCCTATCCACTTGGCCGGGTATTTTTGCTTTGTCCCCACCCCCTCCCTCGTTACTCCCTCCCTCTCCCTGTCGGAGTCCGGCATGCAGTGACGCCAGGGAACGTTGTGCCGTAACTCCGCAACCCTCTATTTCTGGCCCTGAGCATTGCGGTACCTTCGGTCTCCACCAGAGGTCGCCATGTGCTAGGCGGAGAATCCTGGCCCCGAGGAAGGAGAGCTGTCCTCCGGATGCTCAACTTTTCCTCCCCGCCGACCCCCGCTCGCCCCGAACCTGGGTCGCCGGCATGGCCCGAGGTGTGGCGTCCAGCGCCTCAACCCTCAGCGCCACCGGGCCGGTAGCTCGTGACAGTAATAATGTCACAGAAATTAGGCATTACAGCGCTAGCAAGCATAAGGCTTCACTTCATGAATGCAGAACTTGTTTTGTCACCTGTTTTCTGTGCTTCTGACATGTCTTGCTCATACTGTATTTTAACCCTCCTCCCCATCACATTAGTCCATTGTATTTTTACTGTTCCCTCCTATCTCCTAATGGCACCGAGTGTGTGGCTCCTATTTCAGCATTCCTTCTCCTCCCGTGACATGGCTCACTAACCTCCCTTTCTGCATAGTCCACACCCCCTTCTCTTTTGCTTTCTTGGACTCTGATTTCAAGATTGGGTATATTATATCACTAATTGTGGAGCTCAGACACTCCCACTCTCCTACACTACACAGAAAAACAATGCACAGACACACTGCACAGAGACAGGAGCTGCCGGTAGCCCCACTAACTTGCCATTTATTTATTTCTAGGAAGTACCTTTGAGCCAAATGCTCTTTTACTGAGGTTCCACGTCGTAGTAATACATGGGCATAACATCATTTATAGTGGTTACAAATCAATAAGCAGATACAAGGAGGTTCTATTCCTAGAAAGACATGAGTACATCAGGTTCCAGAGGTTCTATAATTACAATAACAGGGATTACATAAGTAAAAATATACAGACACATAATTTAAAGCAGGCTAGGTTGACAGGTTGTTAAGTGAACAACTTGAGAATCTACAGGATATAGAGCGAATCGGGTAGGGAACAGAGACTACCTCTCAACCTTTCTTCCCTGAAATGTGTGACACGATGTGTGACAAATGACCAAAATGTGTGACATATCATCAAACTTGGCACTGCACGTTCAGAACACTATTGCTGTCAGTGCACTAATGTTAATAATGTTTGTTGATAACAGAGCATAGTAGATAATTATGAATTTCTGCTTTACAGTCTCAGTGGGAAATGTGGAATATCCCCGTCTTCATGTGGGGCAGAGGATTTCTGAGGGTAAAATGAGTGACGAACCTGGTAATGTGTGACAGTTGAGAGATATGGAACAGAGGATGATATAGTCTGTGAAATAATTAACTAATACTAAACGCAAGGAGGCGAGAACTTGATGGGCAGCAGTTCTTTTGTCTTAAGTGCTAAAGAGTGTAGTCATAAAGGAGGGCTAGACTCACTGGGGGGGAAGTGCTGAGGCTGGGACCTGGAGCCTACTAGGGAAGTGTTAGTTAGCAAGAAGAGAGGAGAAGGCAAGGGTGCAGGTTAGAATGAGGGTAGCAGGAAAGAGGAGGAAGAGTGTGGGGGAGTTCAGGTCTCACAGTCACAGTTCCTGTTTGTGGTGAGGGCCACTCGGAGTTTGTCTTTAAATTGGCCTATTTTGTCCTCTTTTGTAATGGCTAGGTCAAGCGCATTAAGCCAAAGTGGTGCCTGTATTCTGTGAGGACCGCTAGCCTTGTGTGGTTCTACGGAAAGGGACTCAGAGGGAAGAGTTGTTTGTACCCCTAGTGCATCTGATGGAATTAGGTCGGCTAAGGAGGCTTTGCAGGCCTGGGGTGGTAGGTCCTAGCATAGACTTCCTGGCGAGTATGCATATACTTGATACTAGAGGCGACTGTCAAGGTTGAGCCATTTTGTTTGAGTGTACAGCTCGCAAGTTGTGAGAGAGATGGGGTACACCTAGGACTAAACTACACACTTTGTTTAGTGTTGTTTTGATATGTTTCAAAGCAGTATGGGAGGCAGCCCCATATACTGCTAGACCATAGTCTATCACTGAGTGGACTGAGCCATTTACAGCAGTTTTGAGTGCCTCAGAAGTCAGGCCTTTTTGGTGTCTGTACAATAATCCTAGTTTTGCATTTGATGACTTTGCGACTGCGTCTATGTGTTGGTTAAATGAGAGGGTGCGGTCCAGTGTCAATCCTAGGTATTTAAATGTTTGAACCATCTCTAGGGAAGTGTTCTGATTGTTATGAATGCAAAGTTGGTGAGTGTGGTGTTTATGTGATGATACGAATAACATAGTCTTAGTTTTTTTATAACTGAGGAGCAGTTTGATTGAAGGAACCAGTGCTCAGCCGTGGTGAAATTAGCCTGCATTTGCTTTTCCAGTATGTAGGGGTCAGAATTACACGACTATAGGACCGCGTCGTCTGCATACGGTAGTAGCTGGTCATTTACCGATTGAGGGAGGTTGTTTAAGAACAGGCTGAACAGTAGAGGGCCAAGGATAGAGCCTTGAGGAACGCCTGTGTTTAACACTAAGGTTGTCGGAGAAGGTGTCCAGGATTTTTACTTTTTGGACCCTCCCAGAGAGGTAGCTTCTGAACCATCCTACTGTTGCAGGGGGGAGGCCGATATTGGAGAGCTGATCCAGGAACAGATTGTGATTGACGGGTCGAAGGCCTTGGTGAGATCAATATATGTTGCCCCCACCAAGAGCCCTCTGTCTAGCGCATTATGGATAAAGCTAGTAAACTCCACTAGAGCGGTTGTGGTACTGTGTTGTTTTCAAAATCCATGTTGTTGCTGACATTGTAAATGATACTTGTCTAGATATTCTATCAGTTGGTCGCCTACGATTTGCTCCAGGGCCTTGGAGAGTGGAGGAAGGATAGATATTGGGCGGTAATTTGTAGAGTTGGCCCTGTCACCACTTTTGTAAACAGGGGTAACTACCTCCACCTTCCAGATTTGTGGGAATTCGCCTGATACCAAGGAGAGATTTAAGATTTTGGTGAGGGGTTTGAGAGTTATGTCCAGGGTGAGCCTAGCTACTTTTAGGTCAAGTTGATCAGAGCACCGGCCCGGTGGCGCTGAGGGTTGAGGTGCTGGACGCCACACCTCGCGTCACGCCGGCGACCTGGGTTTGGGAATGAGCCCGAACCGCCGGGGGTCGGCAGGGGTGAGAGAGGATTGAGCATCCGTTGGACTGCTCTCCTCTCTTGGGGAGGGATCCAGGAGTAGCCCAGTGCAACAGCGACCCCAGTGGAGACCGCGTACTGCTACGCACTGGCCCATACAGTAAGGGACGACGCCAGACTGCTGCTCCGCGGTGGTGGGAGCACCTACGCCACGGCTGTGCGGCATTGCACGTCTTACGTTGAGGGGCTAACCAGGAACATGGAAAAACCCGGCACCGAGGATCAGGCGATGGCATCTATCCACCATGCCCAATGCTGGGCTCTCCACGGGCAGCCTTCGATTTCCAGGATCCACTCTTCATCCGATGACTGAGTCTGACTGGTAAGTACGCCCAGGTAGGAGGGGGCGACCTACCCCGGATAGGGTTAGCCGGGGGTGCTGCCATCGGAGAGGAGGGAGAGAGGAGGCTTAGCTCGTGGATCCTTAGGCGGACAGGACAAGGCTAGGTTGCCTGAGAGAGGACCTCAGGGCCGCAATCGGAGGGAAAAAGAATTGAGGGGAAAAAAAAAAAGTTGATCAGAGCTAGTTCTGGAATTACCTAGTACTTTTAGGATGTACTTTTTTGCTTCCGTAAAGTTGATAGCTCTGAAGTAGAAAGGCGGATGGGAGTTTGATTGGGTCCCCGGGTTTTGTTCGGTGCAAGTATCTGATTGGTGTTGAAGGAAGCTAGGGGGTAACACTCCACTGAAGTCAGAAAAAGCTTTGTTGAAGACATTTCCTATGCGACTGTGATCCTGCGTAGGTTGGCCCTCAATGTTCAGGAAAGTGGGGGAGTTTTATTAGGTTTACCGGTTAGGGACTTGATGTTCTCCCAGAACCGTCTACTGTCACCCCATGAGTTTGTCAGCTCATTTTTAAAGTGAGTGTTTTTGGCTTTGCGAATAGCACAGGTGCATTTATTCCGTGCAGCTCTATAGTTCTGGTAGTCTGTCTGGGTACTGGAGTTTCTTGCTTTGTACCACAAGTCGTCTCTATTTTTCAGGAGGGCTAGTAGCTATGCTGTGATCCAGGGGCTATCATAGTCACGGATCCTTCTTTTGGTGTAGGGGGCGTAGACATCGTACACTTCATTGAATTTGCTTATAAAGCATTCTAGGGCAGTGTTGACATCTGTTTTGTGGTCAGTAGAGCTCCAATCTTGGTGGCTGAGGTGTGCTCTTAGAGCTCCCAACTTGCCTTTCTTCAGAAGTCGAGCAGTAATAGTCCTGGCTGGTGCCTTTGGGGCCTTATTTGACCATTTACAGATTACTGGGGAGTGGTCACTGAGGGGGTCAGGGAGAACCGTGACGGAGGATATTCTTTCTGGCCAACTTGTGATCACCCAGTCGATAACTGACCCCGTGCCTGTTCTACTGTTATACCGAGTGGGGGAGTCT
Source organism: Neoceratodus forsteri (assembly GCA_016271365.2). NCBI lineage: Eukaryota > Metazoa > Chordata > Ceratodontiformes > Ceratodontidae > Neoceratodus > Neoceratodus forsteri. The sequence goes on from CM057453.1 coordinate 1,275,640,736, forward strand.
ACCAATTGCACAAGGTTGAGAGTGGCTAATGAGTCCTTGTAGTGTATAGCTTAAGCGGAGGACCAGTTGATATTAAAGTCTCCAACCATTATCAGCTCTGTGTTTGTTCCCCCTTCAGAGAGGTAGTTGATGACAGAATTGAAACCATTTGCTTGTTCCTTGGGAGGGATATAGGCCGAGACTATCGTTAGGATTTTCCCATTCTTGCCAGGTATTACTTTTATGGCCATCGGTTGATCCCCACATTTGGTGTCACATGGGTTCAGCATTTGGCCCTTAATGTGGTCTTTAACATATATAATACAACCACCTCCTCTTTTATCGAGTCTGTCTAGTCTGAATGCAGCATACCCAGTGAGTCGTATAGCAGAGTCTGGCACCCTATGTGATAGCCAAGTCTCTACTATCGCAAGAATGTCGGGCTGGTGCTGCTGGACCCAGACTTGGAGGGTGTCCTTTTTTGCTAGCAGGCTGCAGATATTTATTGATACTATTGTTAGACCATTCTGGTTCTTATGAACTGTTGCAGTGTATGTCATCGGGCCTGGGTTGGGATGGATATTACCTGAGATCAGTAGGAGCAGCCATGTGATCCTTATAGCTTGCCGTTTTAGATATGTTAGGGCCTGCGATTGTGTAATGCAACGTGATTTTTTTTTGGCATGGTACATGGGTAGGTTAGGGGTACATCACTACCAGGTGGAGGGAGGGGATAGCCAGCCTGTCCACTGCTCATATGGACCCATGTAGTAGGGGGTATGATATGCTCTGTTACTGACGGCTATGCGTTTGTGGTTTTTGTGTTATTCAGCTGGTAATATTGTGGCACTACAGTCTGGAGGTGGAGAATTAATGTCCTCCTCATATTCTTCAATGCGTCCTTGATGGAGTATACTGGCAAGCGTTTTGTGTGGTCCTGTCCTGTAGAGGGGGCCAGTTTCAGAACTGATAGAAATAGAAATAGAAATAGAAAGAGGGTTCTAGGGAGGAACATATTGTGGGCTACAGCAGGGAAAGAATTCCCTAGGTGTGTTTATAGATGGTCGGAGAGGGTCTGCGTTTAACCACTGTGGGTAGATTGGAACTAGAAGCAAGTGGTTAGAGGTGAGAGTGGGTGGCAGGCTTATCTAGCTTTTAAGGTGAGAGAGAGAGACAGAGAGAGAGCCCACTAAGGAAGGAGCACTGGGATGATAAAATCTGGAGAACACAGTGTGTGATGTGCCAGATAGGATAGGAGCTCCTAGTGGCAGCTGCATATAACCTGCTAATAGTGGAGTAGACACAGAAAATGTCACTGCTACCAGAGTTATAGCCCTCTAGTGGCCAAAGGATATAATCTGCTAATGGAAAAGTCAATGGTACCAAAATTCACTTCTAATATCAACCCAGAACTTAAAATGACTGTAAGGATTAAACAAATTATTAAACCCTAGCACATAAATTCAACTAGAGAGACAGAGGGAGATATAGTAGTTAGAGATGTGTTCAGCAGGTGATAGTGTGGGCCACTTGGAAATCAGCTTCCACTCGTACCAAATTCAAAAGTCAGGGCTAGTACCTTGCAGTATCAGCTGAGCTGTAGCTCATGGAGGATTTCTGAACCACTGTTTAGGTTCAAGAAATTGAGGGGTCTCTGGCCTAGTCAAGGCTCACTGGATCCCTTGCAGTATCAGCTGAGCTGTAGCTCATGGAGGATTTCTGAACCACTGTTTAGGTTCAAGAAATTGAGGGGTCCCTGGCCTAGTCAATGCTCGCTGGATCCCTTGCAGTATCAGCTGAGCTGTAGCTCATGGAGGATTTCTGAACCGCTGTTTAGGTTCAAGAAATTGAGGGGTCCCTGGCCTAGTCAAGGCTCGCCGGATCCCTTACAGTATCTGCTGAGCTGTAGCTCATGGAGGATTTCTGAACTGCCGTTTAGGTTCAAGAAATTGAAGGGTCCCTGGCCTAGTCAAGGCTACCAACATACAAGCGCGAATTGGTGCTCAGCACCCCCTTATTTTGCCCCTGATATCAGATGACCAGAAGGTGGCCAGGCAGTGCAACAAGGCAGTCGGGAGGACTAGTGGGATGCTGGGGTGCATAGGGAGGGGCATCACCAGCAGAACGAGGGAGGTGGTGTTGCCTCTGTATAAATTGCTGATAAGACCCCATCTAGAGTACTGTGTGCAGGTCTGAAGACCACATCTCCAGAAGGACATAGACAGAATGGAGGCGGTGCAGAGGAGGGCAGCTAAAATGGTACAGATTCTGCATCAAAAACCCTATAAGGACAGACTAAAGGACTTCGGTATGTACACCCTGGAACAGAGGAGGAAGGGGGGGATATGATAGAGACCTTTAAATACCTCATGGGGGTAAATAAGGTACAGGAGGGAAGTATTTTTCAGAAGAAAAGGTGCTCAAGAACAAAGGAAATGCTATGTAGCTGGAGGGGGTAGATTCAGGAGAGATGTGAGGAAGTACTTCTTCACAGAAAGAGTGGTGGATTCCTGGAACAGCCTTCCAGTGAGGTGGTGGGGGCAAAAACAGTGGTGGGGTTCAAGAATGCATGGGATAAGCACAAGGGAATCATAGTGAGAAAGAGCTGTAGATTGGACACGGTCTGTGGTACTAGTGTAGTTAGGGAGAAATGGGCAGACTGGATGGGCCAAGCAGTCCTTATCTGCTGTCAAATTCTACGTTTCTGTGTTACTGTTGGGTGGGGGATGGTGCATTGACTGGTTTGTTAGCATGGTGAGGGTGGTTGGCAGGAAGGGGGTCAATGAGGACTGTCATGTGGTGCAATAGATGATTTTTTTTTTTTTTTTTTATCATTCTTATTCAATCCACTCCCCCTCACCTCATTATAGATGCACTTTGTGGCATCCATGAGGGATGCATGACTGCATGTGTGCACCCATGATAGTGTTCAGCTGCTGGTAAAGGAGAGCAGCTGCATTGACATGCTTTATGCTGTCTGTCTGACTCCTCCAGTCATATTTGCGCAGTGCTTGAACCCTTGTCAACAGCATGCTGAGTGGGTGCATCTCCATGTGGCCATGTGGCGCCACTGAGCTGGCCTGTGCAGTTTTCCCTTTTTAAATGTTATGTTTATACTGAGCTATGCCCACCTGCTGATTTTCACAACCTAATTTAATATTGAGCAATTTACATTGTTCTCATTATTTTTTTTTTTTTTTTTATTTTCTTCTTGCATGTCATGTCCAGGTGCTATCCCTCTCTCCTATGACCTAGTCAACACCCTTCTCTCGGACTTAGTGGTTGTCCATCGCTCATACATTCCCTGATAATGAGAGTCCTGTGGTGCTGGTCATGCAACAGCATGTGCAATGCCTAAATAGATGGCTGACATGTTCCTCCATTATCTGCTTACTTTTTGTGTTTGGTTGTGTGCACATGCACGCAGCAAACGTATTGTGAGAGTAGAGTAGTAGGCTTCATAGGTATATCATGATCGCATCCAGTGCAACTTCGGGCTACAGGAGGCTTGATAGTGACAGGCCAGTGATCAACGAGGCTCATTCTGATACTGTTCTGCTGGTGATGGGCATAAACTTCATGTAGCTGAAAGGAGGCAGCCATGCCTATTAGGCAGCATCTGCTTCCATTCCTCTACGTGACACCACCCAGCAACCAGCTGAGTGGTGTCATATTCAGTCTTGCTGTGTGGAAGTGTCTGCACTGAGGAACCAAATATGAAACTGACGCTGAGGTGCCCAGTCTCCAATATTAGTACCTCCAGCCACATAACCCTTCCACCACTGGTGCTGCCAAACATGAAACTGACACTGGGGTACCCAGTCACCAGCCCATCTGATGCCTTAACCTGTGGTGCTTCCTGTACCCTATCAAAGTGGTCAGGCACATCGGCCGCAGGACGTCCACTAAGGCGGGCACTCCCCCTCTGAGGCATTTCCTCTGGCTTCTACTGGTGACACTCGTCCTGGCAGGGGATGTGGAGTTGAACCTAGGTCCTACATGTCAAGCCCTCTCCTCTCCTGTGGGCTGGCAGTCAGAGAATGGGCTGAAAATGGCTCATCTTAATGTCCGTAGCCTTCTGCCCAACATGGCTGAACTCCATGCCTGGGTCACCCACTACAAGCCTGACATCCTAGGGATAACCGAATCTTGGCTTAAACCCCCGATCCCAGACTCTGCTTGTGTGCTTCCCGGCTTTGACTTCCTCAGACAGGATTGTCCAGGAAAAAAGAGAGGGGTTGGTATTCTGGTTTACTGCAGGAGCTACCTTAACTTGTCGGTGCTAACCTGCCCTCAGCCAGAGCAGTCTTCCTGTGAGCTGTTGCACACTGTTCTGCTACTTGAGAATGCAAAGAAACTGCACATTATATGTACCTATAATCCCCCCATGGGTGGTGTACTGGGCTTATCCTCCCTTCTTGAATCTGTTGGTTCCAGGACAGGAAACAATGAGGTAATAATCCTAGGGGATCTCAACCTAAACTGGCTTGGAGGCAAAGTCAAGCAGTATGAAAATCTGCTAGCTGGCTTCTCAATGTCCCAACTCATTCAGGAGCCCACCAGATGGTCGTCCATAGGTGGTAACAGCTCTCTCCTGGACTGGGTCCTGACCAACAGGCCTAAGCGGATTAGCTCCTCAGGTACCCTCCCGGACTCCATCTCTGACCATGCCCCGGTGTACAGCATATGGAAGATCTCCGCCCCCAAGATCCCTCCCAAAATCATCCAGGTCAGGGACTTCTCCAGGTTTGACCCGGGGACTTTCCAGGAGGATCTCATGTTCCTTGACTGGTCTTTATTGTTCTAGGAATTACTACCTTTGAGCCAGGGGCTCTTTTACAAAGGTTCCACGTCAATTAGGTGCAGTACAAAAAAGGTTACATAGATAACATAACAATATGTGCTGTGTCAAGAACGAGAAAACATTTACAAATACATATCAGTCATTTGTGCAAAAGGACATGATATATCAATAATCACATTATTATTACAAGAAAGAGGTCACGCTAGATTAGGAGAACCAATTAGGGAAAAAGTCCAGAACAGAGAGGGTAAGTGAAAGGTGTGGGGAGCAGACAATAGCAGGAGAAAAGGTTTCCCAAACATGTCTTTGTCTAATAACAGAACAGGGGTGGGTAGTGAGAAAATAGGTGGGTTAATCAGGGCAGTCACAGGAGCTGGAGGTGGCAAGGTGAGAGAACAGCCTTGATTTTGAAAATACCAAGAGAGGTGAGGCAGTAATAGGAGTGCTGAGGGCATTTAGCCAGCTGGGGGCACGATAGGCAAATGATCTTTGTCCCTGAGAGGTCCGCATTGGGGACTTGGAGAGGCTGGTGTTCTGATCTTCTGGTAAAAGGGCAAGCAACCGGCATAACAGGCTTGGATACAAGGTGGGAGTGAGGCCCAGAGTGGACTTTTTCGCCATCAGGCAGGTAAGGTACTTTATCCGGTTCGAGAGTTGCAACCAACCTGAGTCAGCATAGAGTTCACATGTGTGGGTGCGTCGATGTGCTCCAGTGAGCAGACGACAGGCCTTATTTAGGGATGTTGAAATGCGACTAAGTGCTGTAGTAGTGGCAGATCCGTATATAACTATACCATAGTCAGCGACTGAGATGACAGAGGATTGGATGGCAATCCTCAGTGCAGAATGGTTAAGAAGCTGTGGGTTCCGATACAGAATCCCAATTCGCTGATTAATAGTTTTTGCTGTACTATCAATGTGTGTTGCAAAGGTTAGGCCTTGATCAAAGTTGATTCCAAGATATTTTAAAATTGGCACTTGTTCAAGGGTATTTCCCAGGTATGTATTTATGGTGAGTGGGACTTGCCGTTTCTTGTTTTGCGGGTTAGAGAAGAGCATGGATTTAGTTTTTTTGTGGTTTAGAACCAGTTTATATTCAAGGAACCACATCTCAACTTTGGAAAAAGCATGCTGAAGGTTGAGGCGTAAGAGGTTCGGATCTTTATGAGTGGCAAGAATCACGGCATCGTCGGCATTGAGGATTATTTGTTCAGGGCAGGATTTGGGAAGGGAGTTTAAGAAAAGGCTGAAAAGGAGGGGGCCCAGAATGGATCCTTGGGGAACTCCTGAGCGAACCGGTTTTGAGTCTGAGAGAACTCCTGCTACTTTTACAGTGATGGATGCCCAGAATGCTTCCTTGGCAGTCTGTCACTTCAATAGTATCTTCGGGATGTTACAGGATAAGCATGCCCCCATCGTCAGACGGAGGGGGGCTGTCACAAAATGGTTGCATGGGAGCCTCCTTGCTCTCATGAGTGCTAGAGATAAATGTTGGACCAGTTTCAAGGTCTCAATGGACCAGACCATATTCCAACGTTACAGGAGGCTCAGGAATGAGTGCAAAATGGCTATCCGGATTGCCAAAAGCGACTTCTGTAAAGCTGCCATGCAGACCTCAGCTAAGGACCCTAGGAACTTCTGGAGGAATATTAAAAACATAGTGAGTGGCTCCTCCTCCTGTGAGGCTCCGGACATGCTCATTGATGGTGCTAGCTGTAATAATCCGCTAACCATCGCAAATACATTCAATGCTCACTTCTCGGACCTGTCTGCGTTCACCTCACTATTCTCCTCCACTGGTCATGATAGTCCTATCCAAGTCCCTCTGCCTCAAATGGCACCTTCCCCCCGTCCTCCATTCTATCTCAAGGTTGTGACAGTAAAAGAAATGCAGAGATTGCTAACTGGTCTCTCACCCTTTTCTAGTGCTGGCCTTGATGGCATGGAACCAAAGCTTCTCTGCCTTACCGCTGCCTACATTGCCTCCCCTGTAGCCCATATCGTCAACCTATCCTTAGCCTCTGGGGTTATCCCAGACCTGTGGAAGGTGGCATGGGTTGTCCCTGTGCTCAAACAGGGCAACCCCAGGATCCTTGACAACTATCGTCCGATTGCCATTCTGCCTGCCATCAGAAAGCTCCTTGAGAAAATTGTATGGGACAATCTTGGATTATATCCAGGCTCATGAGCTTCTGTCTTCCTCACAGCATGGCTTTCAAAAGGGCACAGCACCACCTCTGTGCTGGTCTCTGTCACTTCTGGGATAAGGGCTGCTGGACCAGGGGACTCTCTGGGGCCATCTTTATTGATCTCTCAAGCCTTTGACCTTGTTGACCATGCCTTGCTATGGTCTCAACTGGGTCTTTGGGCTTATCCTCCCGCCCTGAGTTGGTTCTCCAACTACCTTCATGGAAGGCAGCAACTGACCTCAATATAGTAAGGTGCTCTGGATTTCCACCCCATATCCTCAGGGTCCCCCAGAGGTCAGTCCTTGGGCACCTGCTTTTTTCCATCTTCATCAATGACCTTCCCTCCTCGGCGGCCTCTTGCAGGGCTGTCCTGTATGCTGATGACCTTGTTATCCTCACTCATTCAAAGGATATTGGGGTCATTAACCACCAACTGAGTGAGGGTTTCAGGAGTGTCCATTCCTTGATATCATCCCATAAGCTGGTCCTAAATCTTAAAAAGACCCAAGCCATGCTGTTCGGGTTCCCTGGCCAGATTAAGGCCTCCTCTGTTCCTATGTGCATCTCAGGTATTGTTGGCACTCTGTTCTCACCACCGATTCCGCCAAATACCTTGGGGTGACACTTGACCCGCTAGCTCGATCTTGGTCAGCATATCCAAAATGCGGTAGAGCTGTTAACTGGAAATTGGGTCTGACTTACATGGCAAAGAATAACCTTACTCCGGCTGTCACTTAGCATTGTCTAGAGGGGTGTTTACCACCCTCTGTTATGGGCTCCTTTTGTTTGCCAATACCTCCAAGATCCACCTCTCTAGATGGACCGTTGCTTATAACAACATCTGCCGTTTTGCTCTTGGAGTCCCTCTTCTCACTCACCACTGTGATCTGTACAGTAAGCTCAACTGGCTCTCCCGCCCAATTATTTGAATTTTGTTGTGGGCAGTTTCATGGGTAAGGTACTGGGTACTGGCACCCCCCCTGGACTGGCGGAGCTCCTTGTGCCAGCAGTCCCCGCTACCTACCCCCTAAGGTCACAGGGCCCTGCTATCCTAAGGTCCCTCCTACTGCACTCAAAATGGGGGACAGGGACTTTCAGTCATGTGCCCCTAGACTGTGGAACTCCTTTCCTGTCCAGGTCCGGACCTCCCCCTCAGTCGGGCCTACACACCTCCCTGTGGAACCACTTGAAGCTCTCGTCAGTATGTGACTGTCTTAACCCTCTCTGATTAGCCTGGTCCTCTGCACAGTATACTTGAGTGTATTCATTCCATGTATCTTGCAAATGTGTAAATTTTGTATATATATTGCTGGTGACGTTGTGTCAGTCACGCTGTACCTTGGCATACTGACTATGATTACTGTCGTGACCTGAGATATCTTACTATGTATGTTATGCTTCTCCTGACATCTGTGTGTCTGCCCTACTTGCTTCAAATTGTACTCTGTATGTTCTTTGTTTTCCAGTACTCTCCCAGGTCGTACCTGAAAATAGGCATGTGTTTGTCTAGTGTACTTACCTGGTTAACAAAAGCTAAATAAATAAATAAATTAATACCTGTAATGTAAAAACAGTCCTTCGACACCTTTTTTTTATTTTTTATTCCTTGTAAAAAAAAAAGAAAACAGTCCATCAATTTCTTTTGTCGCTCCTGTTGTTAAACTCTTCCCCACTTGACCCATCCCCAACTCCTTACTTATCTACTGGGGCAACAATGCCGTAATCCACTCTGGACTGGAGACATGTCTTCACCCTTCAACGCCAGACCAAGAACTGAGGAAATTGGGAAAGTGCAGTTAATGTAGTTCAATATGTTTTGAACTTGTACTCATAACTTAGTAATTTTTTAAATATTTTTCTCGCTGATTTTCAACATGTCCTTTTTGGGACCCCCACCTTATAAACAAGGTGGGTTATATTTTTCAAATCCAGCCCAGAAGGTAATTTTGAGTTGTTCTGTTAAATTACCTTTCAGGCAGCGTTTATTATTTTTTTTTATTTACTGTGCTTTTTCCACCACCTTTTTGCACCTCAGCCCTCAACAACCCCTGGACCCCATCCTTGTCCACTCGGAACTTACCCTACAGGCGATATACCCTGCATTGCCTCTCAGGGTGGGGCCACCTCACCAGCACGACCCCGCGATGATGGGAGAAGGGTGCCGGCAGGTGTACCAACCCTCAGTGCCTCCCTGGCTTGCCCCCCAGGGTGGGGTGCGGAGACGGCTGGATACAGCAGATGACAGGATAGGTCATCTGGTCGGGCATGCCAGGGAATGTTGATCTGGGCTGGGAAAGTGGGCAGGGCATCATAGAAGCGGCTGCTGATTTTTCCCCTTTAAGGAGGAAGCATGACGTGCTGCTAAGGTATCTAGGTGCTGGTCACTGTGAGAGACCCCCAGCCACCGCTAGGGGTCTGACTTGCACCGGACACACAGCCCCCGGAGAAGGAGAGCCATCCCTAGGATGCTCAGTTCCCCCCCCCTCGGGCAGCCCTCCGACTTCCCGGGTCTGTTCTCGAACCCGTGACGTTGGTGTCACAGACGGTCACCGTGCCGCTGTGTCAGCGGGCCTGCACCTTTCAAGCAGCATTTGAAAATTTTCACCCATTCAGTTCATGAGGTAGGGTCTTAAGAAGACTATATTTTAAATGTTGGGGTCAAAATAATGAAAAGCAACAAAGTTATGAAAATACATTGAACTTTTTTTTTTTGTAATTTATTTTTATCCCTCTTCGTACCTGCACTGTCACCTGACTACACCTCCTGACACTGCTATCCATGAGTGACCCCCATGGAGCCGTGGATTACCCCCCAGGCGTGGATGAAGTTGAGCTGGGGAGACGGGGCCCTCAGCCCCCCTTCCGGTTTCATACCTTCTTGTCTGCATTGGGAGTCCACTCTGGGCCACAGCGTCGGTAGTGGGGTCCTAGTTGACTCTCGTGTCGGTGTTGCGCTGGTCCGAATATTCTGAAGTACTCCCCCTCCCACTTGGAGATGTGATGTGTGCTGACACCAAGGCATAAGCTGGTGTCCATCACGCTCCTCCCACTCTGGACTGCATGGGCATTCCGATCCTCCAGCCACCACTACAGGCTGGTTGTGCATTGAGCCAAGGTTTCCCCAACCCCCCTGGAGGAGACGAACAGTCCCTTGGACGCTCAAGCCTCCTTCCCCTGGGTGCCCTCCAACAACCCAAGCACATTCCTGAACGCTGGTCACCGGTGTCCTGAGCAGTAGCGCTACCGCTGTGCCGGTGGGCCAGCTTATTGAACATTTTTTAATGCTCGCTCCTAACTTTGGTAATTTTCCATATCTGGACCCCAAATGTTCAACATAACCATTTTTTTCACACTACCTCATGAACATTATGGGTGCTGTTTTTCAGATCCTGGCCAAAATGTGTTTTTGCACTTGTGGCTCAAAATGACGTCTTAGCCACTTATTTTATAAATGATACCTGTCATGTTCAGAAGAGAGGGGTGTCACTAAATGCCTATGTTGAAAATTTGGGGTCAAAGTGTTGTAAAACAGCAAAGTTATGAAGAAGCATTGAATTTTTTCAAGGTTTACTCATAACATTGCAATTTTCAAAGATTTTGCCCTCTCCCCCACAGTTTTCAATATAACTCTCTTGTTACCGCACCTCATGAACGTGACAAGTGTCATTTTCGAATGTTCTCTGAAATATGTTTTCGCATGCACTGCACTCTGTAAAATCATCTTCTGAACAGGATTTAAAAATGTCCACCTGTGGCAATCATAAGGTGGAGTCATAAAAAGACAGTGTTGAAAATTTGGGATCAGAATATCAGAAACCAATAAAGTTACATGACCGTGTTGAATTTTTTTTCAAAGTTTACTCATAACTTTATGCGTTTGGCAGATTTTGGCCCAAATGTGCAACATTGCCCTTTTGTTACTCCTACCTGATGAACATGACAGGTGTCATTTTTCAGATCCCCTCTGAAACATGTTTTTGCAGTCGCCCTGGGGAACCACCCTTTGAAAAGGATTGTGAAAAATTCACCTGTCTTGATCATGACATGGGGTCATAAAAAGACTATATTGAAAATTTGGGGTTAAAATGTGACAAAATAACAACAAACACGGAGAAAGGTTTAATTGTTTCAGCATTTACTTATAACTTTATTTTTTTGCAGATTTTGGCCCCTAATGTTCAACATATCCCTTGTGTTACCTCATGAACATGATGGGTATCATTTTTCAAATCCCCTCTGAAACATGTTTTTATAATCCCACTGTGAAATCACCTTTCGGATGGGATTTAAAAAAATTCCACCTGTCTTGATCATAACGTCAGGTCATAAAAACACAATGTTGGAAATATGGGGTCAAAATGTGGGAGCCCACTGAAAGCTGATCTTGCCCTCAGCTGGCCTACTGTGGGTTATTACAGTCTAAAAATGTATAAAAGCAGGACACCACAGAAAATGAGATATTGCAGCTCATCTAGTTTATCCTAGGTAAATATATTGTAAAAATGTATCAAAAGAGGACCCCAGTACAGCAGAGCCCCACTGAACTGTGCATCAATGCGGCTCTGTCCTGAGAAAAATACATTGTAAAAGCGGGACCCCACAGAAAATGAGAACTTGCCTTTTGACTGGGTTATCCTTAGTAAATTAAGCAATAATGCCCGATAGGGGTGTAGCGTGGGATAGACGCCACGCCTCAGTGGCACGAGGCCGCAGGCCGAGTGCGTCCAACAACTGAGGCGTGACATTATCCCAAACGACACACACCATGGAGGACATTATTGCTAATATACAATGGCTCGTTGTTATATATAAAGTAAAAAAAATAATTTTAAAGAATGTTTTTATTAGTGTGGAAAAATATTTTTGTTTCTTAAGAGGAGATGCAAAAAAAGGGATCATCTGCCATAAGCTCATCCAGCTCATCATCCAGAAACTCATCAGCAGGTTCACAGTGAGGCTGAGACTAGACCCGTGATGTTGTACTGGGATAACATCACGGGTCCAGCCCGAGACTGACCAATCAGAGTCCAGGATTTTTTCTTGCCATTGTATAATACATTATAAAAATGGTTCAAAGCAGGGCCCCATCGAAAATGAGATGCTGCATCTTGGCTGTGCTGTCCTGGGCAAATAGAGTGTAACAGTTGAGAAAAGCAGGATCCCACTGAAAACAAGATAGCATCTGAGCTGTGCTATACTGAGTACATACAACCAAAATGTGTCAAAGCAGGACTCCATAGAAAATGAGATAGTGCATCTCAGCTGGGTTCCCCTGGGTAATATTGTAAAACTGTATAAAAACAGGACCCTACAGCAGAACCCCACTGAAAGAAATGTTGTATCTAAGATGATCTGTCCTGGAAGAATACATTATAAAAGCAGGACCCCACTAAAAACAAGATATTGCATCTTATGTCTAATATCCTGGGTAAATGTAGTATAAAAATGCGCAAGATCAAGACCCCACTGCGGTAAGATATTGCACCTCATGTGGTCTGTCTTGGGTAAATATGTAGTAATCATGTGTGCAAGCAGGACCCCCCAGTACAGTAGAGCCCCTCACTGAAAAATATGCATTTCTGCTGGTCTGTCTGGGAAAAATACATTGTAAAAGCTGGACCCCACTGAAAATAAGAAACTGTGTCTCACCTGGGAAAATACATTGTATACAAATGGGTGACAGCTGAGCCCCCACTGAAACCGAGATACTGCATCTCCACTGTGCTATCCTGGATAAATGCAGTGTAAAAATGGATGAAAGCAGGATCAAACTGAAAACAAGATACTGAAGCTCATTTGTGCTGTCCTGGGAAAATACAGTGTAAAAATGTGTCAGAGCAGGACCCCTTTGAAAATGAGATATTGCATCTTGGCTAGGCTATCTGCAGAGCTGCCTTACACTGAATTTCCTGGACGCACCAGGACAAAGCTGCCTTATACTGGTGTTTGGGGCGGTGGGAAGCGACATCGGGGAGTAGAGCATTTGGAGGGGGGAGGTCAAGTGCTGCAGAAGGGCTTGTTTGAAAATCCCCTAGTGTCAGCATGGAGTGAGAGATACGGCTATCTTAGCTGTGCAATCCAAGGCAACGCAGTTTTCTTTATAGAACGCCCTTTCCCTAGGGCTCAGGGTGCTTTACAGTAGTAACGATAGTAAAATCAACAAGCATAGCAGAGAAAGCTAAAACAGCAGTCGATAGCGATTTAAAAATTGTGCAGCCATTTTAAAACAATGATTAAGAAAAATCAGGGAGTGCTGTTTTTTAAAGAGATCTTCAAGGCCTCAACCATGCGGCCAGACCTCATTTATTGTTGTAAAACATTCCAGAGTTGGTGCTGCAACACAGAACACTGTGTACCCAGATTGTTGCAGCTGAGATAAAGGGACAGACAACAGGCCTGCATTGGAAGAGTGGAGGGAGCAAGTTGGGTGGTAAGGAACTAGAAGGTCTTTTTAAGTAGTCTCGTCCCAAATCCTGTAGGACCTGGAATGTTGTCAGTTGTGTCTTGAAGGTTATGTACCACCGCACATGCAGAACCGGCATGATGTGACCCCTATGACAGGAGCCCACAGTCAGACTGACTGCAGGCATCTTGCATGGCACACTGGTCTACCATGAAAACGGGTCTTTGGCCCATGGACTAACCTGCATAAATAAACAAATCAAATTACAGCAAACTTCTAGATAGTCCTACGTATAAAGCACTGCAATAGTCAAGCCCAGGGGTGACAAAAGGGGAACTGTCACAGCCAGATTGTAAGGGGCTAGATGCAGTTCGATCCTGGTGATGTTTTGGAGGTGGAAAAAGCCAGAACAGACCATAGCCCATAACTGTTGATCAAGTGTCAGCCTGTAGTTCAAGATGAGCCCAAGATTCTTAACTGCATCTACAGCTCTGAGTGGCTGACCGCCCAATGAAGAAAGTAAAGTCAGTCCACTTGTCATTGCAGGACCCTGCCTACCTGGCACAATGGTCATGACTTTGGTCTTTGATTTACCCGGATTGAGATGTAGCCAGTTTGAGGCCATCCAGTCATTTTTTTCATTCGAACACCTCTCCAGCACAGAAACTGCATGACACCCATCAGAAGTGCCAGATGGTTGTAGCTGAGTATCGTCTGCATTGCAGTGAAACTGAACACCATACTGTCTAATAATATCACCAGACAGCAACATATACACTGAAAAAAACATGGGAGCAAGGATCGAGCCTCGAGGAACGCCACAGTAGTGCACAGAAGCCCTGGTAATATAACTTCCAAAAGCCAGCTGGTGCATTCTTCCAGTTATATAGGACTTAAATCTCAGCTCAGTACAGTGCCGCCGAGTTCCACATAATTCCTCAGGTGATCCATAAGCACCCTGTGGGCAACAGTATCCAGTGCCGATGAAAGACCTAGAAGGACCAAGATGGCACAGAGCCCTTAATCCTTCACCATGAAGAGATCATTCATAGCACTGATGAGGGCAGTGTCTGTGCTGTGGCAAGACTGAAAACCCGACTGGAGAGGCTCATAGAAGTCAAAAGTATCCAGGTGTTCCACAAGTTGCTCAACCACTACCATCCAATAATCTTTACCAAACAGGGCTCGAAATATAGCCTTTCCGGATTTCCGTGGAAATGCATTTCTAGCCCTGGAAATGTATTTTTAGAGCCAGCATTTCTGTATGGAAATGCATGCTGCAGTACGCTGGCTTGGCCACTTGGCTACAGTGGCAGTAGAGAGCCTCAGTAGTGCATGCGCGTGCCATGCCTGAGATAGAAGGGGAGTTTAAAAAAAGAATGCACATCATGCGCTGAAGTGGGAGGCGCTATGCTAAACACAATGACGACTGGCACACAAGTGCATGATGTGCTGGGGGGTGCTGAGGGAGGCGGGAGAGTGTGCGAGCATGTCATGTGCTCAGGTGGGCGGGAAGAAGGAGGGAGGAAGACAGCCTGCTTGTGGAAATTTGTTCCAATTCGGGGAAGCTAAACGCGGGTCCATAATTGTGAAGCGGAGCGCGGGAAGGTGGAGATCATGGGCTGAAGAGGTTGCTGAGAAAAATAAAATACAAGTCGGGCAGGAGGCATGCAGGACCAAAATACAGGTAAGTAACACCACAATGTGATACCACGATGTAGGGTTGGTGTAGTTCTAACCATTAAACAGACTTATTTGGTTTCTGTTTCGAACCTGTGACTTTTTATACAGCAATCTGTATGGATTTTAATGTTCAAATCTGTAGGTAACTGTTCTTCCTTAAGTGCTTGGAGCCTAACTCAAGTGCATTTCTGCTGGAACTGCTTATATTGTCCTTAACAATATTTTTTGTCACTATATATTTGAGGTGGAAAATTTGTAAATGAGCACTGGTGCTCACAAGGTAAAGAAAGAGACTGAGGGTGGGGGAAAGTCCTGTGGCACAATTAATTAAAAAAAAAAAAAAATATTAAGGGCTCTGCAGAGAACAGACCTGCCTCAACAAACGGGGGCAAACGTCCTGCCTGAAGGCAATAAACTTGGCAGAGTGTGAGAGGGGAAAAGTCCTGTGGCACAAGTGAGTGAAAAAAACAAAAACAAAAAACTCTGCAGAAAGGGGAAAACATAAGGGAGGGGTAAAACATCCTGTCTTCAGATCAAAGAGCAGAGTGTGAGGGGGAAAAGTCCTGTGGCACAATAAGTTGGTGTGGAAAAACAAAAGCTCTGCAGAAAACAAAGGTTAGTGCTGCCTGAACAATAAAAAAAGAGGGGGCAAAACGTGTGAACAATCAGGCTTGAGCTATTTAAGGGCAGAGTGTGTGTGGGGGGGGGAGTCTCGTGGCACAATTTGGCGAAAAAAAAAAAAACCCACACACACAAGGCTCACAGATAGGGGAAACATCCTGCCTGAACAGAAAAACAGTTTAGAGGGGGCATGACTCCTGTAGATCAGTCAGGTCTTGGAACAAAAGGCAGAGTGTTTGGGTAAAAAGTCATAGGACATAATTGGGGAGGAGGGAAAAAACAAAAGTTTCTAAGAAAGGAAAAAAAGTCCTGTGAACAAAGGGGCAAAACATCCCACCTGAACAGTTGGCCTTTCTGGAGGAAAAACAAAAACTGTGCTGACAATTCGTAGACTGCAGCGAGGGTGGAAACGTCTGTCACCTGTCAAGTCTGTACTTCAAAAAGAGTACTGCAGTCCACAGAGTCACAGGATTGTGAAGGGAGAATTTATTTATTTATTTATTGAAGAGAATCGGAATTACAATCCTTTGAGTCTTAGACTCCTTTGCAAAGGCTCCACGTCAGTACAAAAAAACATAAACATAACATTACTTGTATTTTACATAGGTCACATGGTACAATAAATACAGTGTGTCAAGGATCCTGAAATCAATTTTTGGTTTTAGCTGTGACCACGGGGTAGATTGCAGATTCGGGGGGTCCTGATTGAACCCTGAGTCAGCTTTATATAAACATTGTGGTAGAGGGACCTGAGGATGCAGTAAAGGTGTAAGTTAAACTGTGTGTGCTGTGATTTGACTAAATAATAAACACTCTCACGACTCAAATAAAACTCTTTATTGACAAATTACATTTTTCTCACATCAGTAAGCATCACAATGTCTTTTCTTAGATTTGGGTTTACAGCTCAACCTGTCAAGCAGTTCCTCTGATGGAGAGAGTGAAGGGGGGATTAACTTGTGTCCCTGCACCACTCTACCGTGTTTTCTAAAACAAGTATTATTTGCTATGTGGAAGTGTACCATTTGCCCTGGAAATGTAATCTGCACCTCCTACATTTCCGAATGAAATGTGTCCATGAGCTCATTATTTCTAGCCCTGCCAAAACAGGTCTGTAATTCCACATCACATCCTGCACGGTCCAAGGAAGGTTTTTTTCAGAAGGGGCCTCACCACTGCCCATTTAAGGGAAGATGGGAAGACACATAAAAACATAGAAGTTGTCGGCAGAGAAGGACCTCTTGGCCGACCTAGTCTGCCGTATTTTCCCTACCTACTGTGCCACTGTAGACCCTACTCGATCTCCGGTCCCCCCTTTGCCCTATTTTTAAGATCCCCTTGTGTCTATGGGTCTTTCTCTGATAAAGCTAGGCCACTAGATGTCCATACATTTATATGTAAAAATGTCATAATCAAATTGTTTTGTAATGTGGATAATTATTTAAAGTATTATATGAATAAATACATTTCACAATATCATAATGTTTGGATTTTTTTGTCTCCTTGATGAAAACATTTCAAAAAAGGTTGTCTTTCTTTACTGTTTTTTGTGACATTCTGGCACACACACACTGCTTTTTAAAACATAACTTGAAAACCATGACAATGACAGGACATCCAAATATGCAGCAAGAAAGTGCACAGGGATGTTGAAATTAATCTTTCAATTTTGTAGTTAATTTTTTTTTTCCTATTTTTAAAAATGTAACACAACATATTGCATGTTAACATCAGTTGTCAGTCATGTCACCCACAATATAAAAACAATTTTATTCTATTTAAAAGCACTTGCTTGTGAACATTTGTGTGTACTGACCAAGTAGTATGTACAATATAAACAACCACAGTGGTCTCCCTATTCAATATTGCCTCATTTATTATTTAGTAATAAAAAAATAAGACTGTTTACCCTGCTGTCAAAATGTACTGTTTGTTAATATTGGCTGTTGTTTTTCACCTGACTGTTCCATCTGAGTGCATCATGTATGCAAATTAGGGGCATGTTACCATAATTGGTGCACTATAAATAGTGATTGTGAGAATGACTGTGGGTGTGTGAGATAAGGCATTTTGAGGTGTTGTCCAAACATCCCATGAGAGTAACATGCGGCAGAAATTGGTATCTGTAAAAAAAGAAGGGAAACAAATCACAATTTCCAGATATAGAGTTGAAGTACTCACTTTAATTGTCAGTTTTGGGTTAGAATAGAGATAATGCCATTTTCTGTACATGCAAAAATTATTCATGCATGTGACACTTGATGTCCCACATGTGACAGGGACATTGTTAAACAGTCAAAAGTTACTGTAGTATTGCACAGATCACATATAAAGAAATAAAAAGTATTCACTGGGTTTATTTCTATGTTCTACTTTATTAAAGCACACGTTGTTTAAAAAAGTGATGTCATACACTGGCGTACATGTAAAAATTATTCACGCGTGTGACATCCAGTGTCATGCATGTGACAGGGACATTGTTAAACAATCAAAAGTTACTGTACTGTTTCATAGATCAAATATAAAGAAATAAAGTATTCGCTGTGCTTATTTCTGTGCTGCGCTTTATTAAAGCACAAAAAGTTTTTAAAAAATTGTTATACACAGGCATACATGTAAAACTTTTTCAAGCACTCTCGTAACTTTGCAGATTTGTAATATTTTCACTTCAGATTTTCAACATTGGCATTTTTTTATACCTCCTTATGAACAGTACAGCTGTCATTTTTCACATTTTATTTTATTTTTTTTATTTATTGTGAACTAGGATTAAACACCTTTGAGCTGGGAGCTCGTTTACAAAGGTTCCGCATCAGTGGGAGGGGAAGACAGTATTACAAAGGATTAGACAACAGAGAGTATAAAACATGGACAATAATTACAGCGGTTTGTACAAGCAGGTATATACATACAAAACATAACAACAGAAGGTAAGATACCCTCGGTTTGCTTATATAGTAAGTTAGCGGAGAGAATAGTTGGAGGTAGGGAAAAAAGGAGTTAGAGAGGGGCTAAGGTGGCAGTAGGTGGGGGAGGGAGGTGATGTGAGAAAGAGAGTGGCAGCAGTCACAGACATTGTCGAAGTGAGAGGGTGTGGGGGATTGGGGTTGGGTAGAAGGCGGTTAGTGGCCAAGTCAGAGCAGCAGGGCAGTAGGGGGTGGGAGGGTAGAGGTGGCAAGGGACCATGCCAAGAGGCAGGGCAGAGCCTACTGGCAAAGGGGACTAGTGGTAGCAGTCAAAGGTGCTGGATGTGGAAAGATTTTGGCGTAGCAGTCTCTTGAAAGGGCCCAGAGTAGGTTGGATGGAGATGCCCCAGCTGAGGGCATTAAACCAGAGGGGTGCTCTGTAGGCAAAGGAGCGTTGACCTTGCGTCGTTCGAAGATGAGGAACATGGAAGAGGTGAGTGCCAAGCTTCTTCTCTGTTGCGAGTTGCTGCTGTGTGGTTGAAGTGAGGTTAGCTGTGCCATGGGAAGGATACCAGCATGTTTCCTTTGGCCAGCAGACAGGTTTGGTAGTGTAACCTCCCACTGAGTTGCAGCCAGCCCATTTGAGCATAGAGGTCACAGGTATGGGTGAGACGTTCGGCCCCTGTGAGCAGTCTGCAGGCCTTGTTCAGTGCAACCGATATTCTGCGGAGAGCAGTGTGGCAAGCAGCACCATAGATAACCAAGCCATAGTCTATGACAGAAAGGATGGAGCTGTTGATGGCTAGTCTAAGGGCGTCCGAAGTGAGACAGTGCTTGTGCCTATGGAGGAGACCGATTTTGTAGTTGATAGTCCTAGAAACATTGCTGATGTGCTGGTCATAGGCCAGACAGCTGTCAAGTGTGACCCCAAGATATTTAAAGTGCAGGGTATGTTGGAGCAGAGCTCCAGATCGGGTGCTGATGTTGAGAGCATGGGACTTATGCTTGTTCCGAGTGCTGCAGAATATCATGGTTTTTTTTTTTTTTTTTTGCTGTTTAGAATTAGTTTATGGTTTTGGAACCATTCCTCAACAATCCCGAAGCTATGTTGCAGATTGCCCTCAATTTCCTCTGAGTCTGAGCAGCTTGTGAAGATTACTGCATCATCTGCATAAAGTAGCATCTGTTGTGGGCAGTGGCATGGTAGATTGTTGAGAAAGTATGCTGAAAAGGAGCTGTCCCAATATGGAGCCTTGGGGGACACCAGATCTTACAGGCAGGTGGTCGGAGAGGACATTGTTGATTTTCACCCTTTGTGTACATTGTCCTGGGTAGCTTTTGAACCAGAGCTGATTTTGCGGAGAGGCCAATGGAAGTTAATTGGTTTAGGAGGAGGGAGTGGTGGACAGTATCAAAGGCCTTTGAGAGGTCAGTAAAAACTGCCCCTGCTAGGGTTCCTTGGAAAACAACCGGTGAATAAAACCAGTGAGTTCCAGTAGTGCCGTGGAGGTACTATGTCCTTTACGGAAGCCATGCTGCTCAGGTCATTGGATTGAGTATTTTACAAGGTATTTGACCAACTGGTCAGCCACTATGTGTTCTAGAGCTTTGGAAAGCGGTGGCAAAATTGAGATGGGCCGGTAGTTTGACAGCGACGCCCTGTCACCATTCTTGTGCACAGGAGTCAAGGAGTCACGATGGCCGATTTCCACACCTGTGGGAATTGTGATTGGCTGAGTGACAGGTTCAGGATCTTAGTTATGGGGAGGAGAACTTCTTCAACAGTGAGTGCAACAAGTTTGAGGTCCAGTGTGTCTACGCTTTGTCGCTATTTCCCAAGCACTTTGTGAATGTATATTCTGATTAGCGAGGGAGTTAGCTTCTTGAAGTAAAAAGGGGGGGGGCAGACTGATGGCGAGCATCAGTGGTAGAGGTGTTGGAGTGTGGTGAGTTCTCGAAGAAGTCTGGGGGGAGTGTCCTGGAGAGGTCCGAGAATGCTTCATTGAAGGCGTTGGCTAAAATTTGAGGGTCCTGGGTAGGGGTACCCTGAATGTTGGCCGAAATGTGTGTTTGCACTTCCGGCGCAGAATAGCGTGGTTGCTGTGGGAAGTCGGTGTTTAGGACAGATTAAGAAAATCACAGTGAAACTGTTCATGAGCAGAGGTGCTAAAATGCCTATGTTGAAAATTGAGTGACAAAAGTCCATAAAATGACTGTGTTACAAGCGTGCGTTGCGCAGTTTCCACGCACCCTCGTAATTTCGCATATTTATAATATTTTCACTCCAGATTTTCAACATTGGCATTTTTTCACACCTCCTTATGAACAGTACAACTGTCATTTTGTTATATCCTGCCCGAAATATGCATTTACACATCTGGCGCAGAATTGCGTGGTCGCTGTGGGAAATCAATGTTCGGGACAGATTAAGAAAATCGTAGTGACAGTGTTTATAAGCAGAAGTCACAAAATGCCTGTGTTGAAAATTTGGTGAAATAATTCCACTAAATGACTGTGTTACGCGCATGCGTTGCACAGTTTCCACGTATGCTCAGAAGTTCGAGCATTTTTAATATTTTCACTACAGATTTTCAACATTGCCATCTCTTCACACCTCCCTATGAATGGTACAGCTATCATTCTTCACATCCTGCCCAATCTGTGTTTTCATACATCTGACGCACAATGGCACGGTCGCTGTGGGAACTCAAAGTTCGGGACACATTAAGAAAATCACAGTGCCAATGTTCATGAGAAGAGGTCCCAAATGCTTTCATGAGGTGGGGGTCACAAAAAGGCCATGTTGAAAATTTGCAGTGCAAATACCAACAAACTTCTGGGGCGTTAGGGTTTCTAACCATAACGTCCCACCCTGTACAGACTAATGGGCATCAGGGGTGTGCCTTTGGATTGCTGACTGTAATACACGCCATTCCACCCCCCCCCCCCACAGCCAGGGACAGGCATCAAGGTGTGTCTTGGACTCTTCGGCACCAGAGTTCACCCCATTCTCCTATACTGCACCCATTTCATCTGATGTCCTTATGGAATGGGGTGACTGTAAAGTCAACCACCCCAAGGCACACCTCAACACTTGTCGGTATCTGCAGGATAGGATGAGGTGAAATGGCGTGAACGTTATGGGCGACGACCCAAATGCATACCCCAGTGCCTGTCTGTCTCTGCAGGGTGGAGGTGGGGTTGGCGTGAAGTTCAATACTGCGCTGCTATTCCTATTCTGCATCTGTCTAACTCCTGTATTTCCAGTGCTAATACCAGCAAGCAAACATTTGGCATTGACAAATGCTTGTTTTTTTTTTTTTTTTACCTCAGTGTCATACTAGTGGCTCAGGTTTATCAGAGAATGACCCTTAACCCGTGCATGCTTGAATCCTGTTACCATTTTAGTATCTACCAGCTCTACTAGGAGGCTGTTCCATGTGTCCACCACCCTTTCTGTAAATAAGTATATCCTCACATCTCCTCTGAGTCTCCCCATCCAGCTTCATAGCATGACCCCATGTCCTCGAGCATTTTTTCTATGTAAAATGCTACCTTCGTGTACCATATTAATACCTGTGCGGTATTTGAGCGTTTCTTTTTTTTATTTACTATACTTTTTCTGCCCCTAACCGCCCGGTACCTCAGCGTGGTCACGGGCCCTTTGATTTACACTCTCTCATACTGGTCATGACTCCGATACCCTCTGGCTTATCCTCAAGGCCCAGGACAGGGTTGCAGCACCGACCCAAAGTGCTGCATCAGACAGGATAGGTCAGGGAGCTAGCCTGAGAGAGCTAATTGAAGCCGAGGGCAATCTTCATCAAGGGTGGCCGGCAGCTATTTTTCGAGGCTGCGCCAGATGTCCAGCGTCTGCCTCACCCCTCTTGCGTGTTGGCACTGGTCACTTGTGGTTCCCCCACAGGGTGTGCGTCAACTGCGCTGGCTGCTAGTTAGGTGGATTGTCCTCTTTAAGGTGGGTTTGCTCACCTTTAAGGCCTTACACGACCTGGGCCCTGGCTGCCTGAAGGACCATCTTGCACCTGCTGTCTCGGTCCACTCCCTCCGCTCCTCCTTTAGGGTCCTCCTCGCGATTCCCAGGATGAGGTTAAAAACTGCTGGCGACAGAGCATTTAGTGTCACCGCCCCCGTCCTGTGGAATTCGATTCCTTTAGCCATCAGGGAGGCCCCTTCTGTGGAGGTATTTAAGGCCCGTCTCAAAGCCTTCTTGTATAATCAGGCCTTCCCAGACTGTGTGTTATAGTCCCTACCTGTCTTTTAGAAATCTATGCTTAATTTAGTTTTTAGTGATTCTGAATTTAATTGTTGTTGAGGGTAGTAAATTCTGTTTTAACTGTTTGGAATATTGTATACAAATGTTTATTATTGTGTTGTTCTGTATTTATTTGATTGATGTACAGCACCCAGAGCCTCCGGGATGGGCATCTTTTAAATAAAACTTGCCTTTCCCCAGCCTCTGCCAGGGGTCCCTTGGGCACCAGATACTCTACCTCTCCCCTCCCCTCCCCCCGGAGAAGAAGAGGATTCCATGGGATGCTCAATCCTTCTCCCCCGGCTGGCCATCTGACTCCCCAGGTCTATTCCCGAACCTGGGTCGCCAGTGTCACAAGTGGAAATCCAACTGCTGTGCTGGCGGGATGGCTAATACCTGTGAGGTATTTGAACGTTTCTGTCATGTGCCCCCTTTTCTCCCTTTCCTCTAGAGAGTACATATTTAATTCCTTGAGTCTTTCCTCATAGAGCTTTTGATGCAGGCCCTGCACCATTTTTGTTGCCGTTTTCTGTACTGCCTCCACCCTATCTATGTCCTTCCAGATATGGGGCCTCCAGAACTGGACACAGTACTTTGGGGGCGGGGGGGCGCCTTACTGTCGATCTATACAGGGGTAATATTACCTCCATCTTTCTGCTGGTGATAACCCTCCTTATGTACCTGAACATCCTGCTATTTTTCCCCATGGAACACCTAACGATCTGGAAAACAGCTGGACCCAAAGCATCCCAGCAGTCTAAAAGTAGCCAGGTAGGACCAGGATTCAGAAAACATGGATTTATCAACCTGTCTACAGTGCGGAACAGTTGAGCTGGCCGATTTCTACCTGCTTTAATCATCCCTGACAGGAACTATGTCTTTTTCAGAGTCGCTGCCCAGTGACACTCACCACATTGAGTTTTCAACAGCAGTTTGTCATCCACAAATTGGAATCTATGCCAAGAAGACTCAAACCTCTGTCCTTTCATCTTCAACTGATGCAGCTCGTCACAATACCACAGAGAGCTGCGCGGGATGTCAAGGGATGAACATGATAGGGTACTAATGAATCTAAAGTGGATGTAAGAACACTCTTATAGTGCTCCGTGGTGTTTTTCAGATCCCTGTTGACAGGGGCATATTATGACTGAGTCATCTAATACCTCCAGGATTTTATGAGGCCAAGATTATATTTTGGATGGTATTGTATTGTCTCTGCAGGGGGACTAATTGAACTGGAGGCACCACAGAGGAATGACATCGTGTGATGATCCAACCAAGATACCAGATCCACCCTGACTGCACTTATGTTAAGACCCAAGGAGAAGATCGGATTAAGAGTGTGACCATGCTGATGATGCATGCTAGAAGCAGCAGCCTGTGCAAAGCTGAGTGAGTTCATCAGTGGGAGGAGCTGTTGAACAAGGGTGAGCTTTTATTATCAGTCCAGGTGTTGAAGTATCCCAGTAGCAAAAGTCAGAGAGCATTCAACACCTGCCTGACCAGGAAATCTGCCACTTCCTGCATAAAATCACCCCGCTCAATCCCAGTGGATGGTGTATACGAGTAATTTTGTAACTAACACCTAGGGCCCATCTAACAGTGACACACTCTAAAGACCCAGAAGTTCCCATGAGGTACGTGGTGAATCCCAAAGCAGATTTCAGTCAAATGATCACCTCAACAGTCCTACCTCAGGCAGTGTATAACCGAATAACCCAGTGGAATAGATGCCTCCTGCACAGGGCTAGAGTCATCCCCAGCCAGGTCTCCGCAATACAAACAAGGATTCAATCAATCAATCAAAATCTTTATTTAACCAGGCGGACACCGTTGATCAAGCTCATTTTCAACGTGGACCTGGGACAAACAATAGGTAATACAATATAGGTGAGATCAACATACGATTTCAAGTATGTGTACAACAAATTACAATTTAGGTGAGATCAACATATAATGTCAATTATGCGTGCAGTAATTAGGCAAAGGCAGTATAAATGCAAGTAAATGGTACAAAAGATTGTAAAAAACATTAATTACAGATAAATAATTTGTGCATCATATACAAAGTGCAGAACACGGGGGAAGCAGGTACAGAGTATGCTCAGTCAAAAAACAGATAGACAAACATAGAGGTTAAAAGTCACGGGTAAGTGGATATAAAGTGTAGATGTGGGCAGGGGAGTGGAGGAAGAAGGAATGGGTACGGCAAATGAGTGGAGTCAACAACAGAAAAGACCTAAAGTCATGACAACGCAGGGGCAAGGTCAGGGAATAGACCAAGAAGCTTTGAAGGGAAAGGGACTTAGATCAGGAGGAGCAGACACAGGATTCCTTGAAATGGAATGTATATAATGTTTTGAAAGCTGCCAAACTAATGGGGTAATTGATTTTTAGCTTCTTTTGAATCTTATTCCACAAAAGGGGCCATGCGTGACTACTAGATGCCCCGCTAAACCGAGATTTGGCCTTGGACACTTTCAGCGAAATATAAGAGGCACTTCTCAGGGCATACTTTCTTAAAGAGCAGAGAGGAAAGCAGTCTGAGATGTAATCAGGCAATTTATTTAGGATGCTTTTGTAGATCCAGATTGCGGCATTTCTCTGGCATCTAAAGCTGAGGGATGACCAACTTACCACAGAGTACAGGGAGCAATGATAGGTGGAATAAGGAAGGCCTGTTATAAACCTTAGAGCTCTATGATAGAGCGTATCAAGTTTGGAAAGAGCACCTGCAGGACCCTGGCTGTAGAGGAAATCAGCGTAGTCTAATAAAGAGAGAAAGGTAGTTTGGACTAGCCTCAATTTTGCATTCCTGGTGAGGAGAATTTTTATCCTATAGAAATGGCCAAGTCTCATTCTAAGTTTCTTTATCAGCTCTTCTATGTGAACAACGAAGGAGAGTCTAGAGTCCAGCCAAACCCCCAAATATTAAAATTTTGATAACGTACTCCAACTGTTCACCCAGTATTGTAGTAATTGGGGGGAGTAGCCCTGTTGCAGCCAGGTTTGCTAGGTAAGGAAAGGGTGACAAGAACATCACTTTTGTCTTCTTGGCATTTAGAAGCAGCTTCTGCTTTAGGAGCCGAGTCTGTAGCCAATTGAAATCATCCTGTAGTTCAGAGTATGCCATTTGGGGGGAAGATCTGCTAGAGTAAAGTACTGTATCATCTGCAAATAGGTGAATGTTGGCCTTTTTGATGGTAGCATCGATTCTAATGATGTAAAGTGCAAAGAGCAAGGGACCCAAAATGGAACCTTGGGGAATGCATCTCTGAAGGGCTTTCAAAGGAGAGACTTCACCATCCGCTTTTACTTGCTGTGAATGGTCAGCAAGGTAATTGCCGAACCATCTGAGAGAAAGAGCATCCAGTCCAATGGTTTGAAGGGATGTAAGGAGCAGACTATGATCAGCGGTATCGAAGGCCTTACTTAGGTCCAGGAAAACTGCACAGACGAAATTCTTATTATCCAGCTCACTCTGCCAATCATTAGTGACTTTGGCCAAAGCGGAAGTAATGCTGTGTTGTGCTCTGAACCCTGATTGTAATGGGTTGAAAAGTTTTGACGATTCCAGATGGTTCCTGAGCTGGGTGTTCATGATTTTTTCTAATAACTTAGGATAGGGAGAAGGGAAATGGGCCTATAGTTATTTAGGTCACAGGGGTCACCTGACTTAAAGAAAGGGGTGACATGTGCGGTTTTCCAGATGGGAGGAAGGTCGCCTTGCAACAGAGATAGGTTAAACATGTGTGTAATAGGTGCAGCTAGGGCCCTATAGCCCATCTTCAGAAAAAATGGGTCGATGTGATCGGCATCTGCACTATTTCTGACATCCAGTTTTAACAGGAGGTCTTCCATCTCCTTCAGAGATGTGGGTTGAAGCAAGAAGGTCTGACCGGAGGAGGAGGTGCCTTGTTTATCAACCCCAAGTTGTGCTCAAAGGTTACTGGCGGGGGAAGAGTCAAAGGCAAGACCTGCTGTAGCAAAATGATTGTTGAAGGCATCAAGGATTGATGGTTTATCAGTGAGTGTGGTACTACCCATCGGGATTTTGGTAGACAAGGAAGTCCTGGCCGAATGGCCTTCTATACCCTTAATTACCCTCCAGAATTTGAAGGGGCAGTTGGCCGAGAGATCAAGTTGTGAGCGAAAGAAATTAGCCTTTGCTTCTCTAACCATCTTAGTGCAAAGGTTTCTCGCTCTCCTGAAGGAAATCTAATTGTTTGTTAGTTTAGTTTTTCGGGCAGTTTTCCAAAGCCTGTCCCTATTCCGCATTGCATCCTTCAATTGGATCAGCAGTGAAATCATACATCGCCACTGTTTCGGGCCTTGTATTGAAAAGCATGGCCCGCAGGGGAGGAGCAGAGCTTGCCGGACCTGCTACTTCCTACTTGTTGGCGTGAAGCGGAACCGTATGGAGGAAAACCAGGCATGGCAGTCCTCGTTCCTGGTTTCATATCCTCCCTGGGAGCCTCCTAGACATGACCAATCCAATCACCCCCCCCAGACATTATACCCAGGATCTGCTTTGTGACTGTGGATACCCCTCCTGAGGATCCCCAGCCCCCTTCAGTGGCTGAGAGCCAGGGCCATTGGGGTTGCAACAAAAACGTGGAACTGCCATAGGTGGTCTCTGGAATAAACATGCCTCACACCCGTACTTCCTTACTCATCTCGTTCTCACAGCTAAAACAACCACAGCCTTATACAGCAAACCTAAAACAAACTGCAATGACTTCTCCCCCCCCACCGAAGACCTCTCAAGCCCACCAGTCACACACGAATACAAGAAAGTAATGAAAAAAAAACAAACACACTTGCTCACACTACCCAGGTACTAGCTACTTTACTCCATTTTGGAAGTAAAAAGGCAAGTTTTTTCCATCCAGGCAACACTTGATGAAGCTTCTGCAGGAGGAGCAAAACGGTGTCGGGAGTTCATTTACTTGTACCTGTGCCAGGGATGCACTGCATTTTAAATATGGATTGGTTTTAAAAGGATGGAATAAATGTTTGCCATTTTACTTCCAAAATGGAGTAAAGTAGTTAGTACCTGGGTAGTGTGAGCAAGTGTGGGGGACTTTTTTCATTACTGTACTGATGTTATTTCCCCAGACGCACTGCTATTCTGGGGCAATCTCTTTTTGCACATACAACCAAATACAAGAAAGCCTACACATCCATACACCCCATACGTACAGCAAATAATTTATATTTATTTATTTAAGAGTTTTACCCGGAAGGCATACTGAGCAGTGTACCACTTGATTCCAGATGCGTCCTGGGGGTGTAGGGGGAGAGGGAGAAATACAGTGGAAATACATATTGCAATACATTCCTGTATACAGAGTAGACAGCAGCATTCATATGTACACAGTAGTCAACAGCAGAAGTAAAAATATACAGACGAATAGGCAGCAGCCGACATGACTACTTGAACTTGAGCAGTGCAAATTGCATGAGCACGTAGTGGAGAAGTGTGTCTTGAGTAGGGAGTTGAGGTGAGGTGTGCTGGTGGAGTGCCTAATATCAACCTGCAAGGAATTCCATAAGTTTGGCATCCGGTAGCTGAAGGTAGCCTGGCCAGACGCGGTAGACATATGGGGGATGTGAAGAAGCCGGGAATCAGTGTTCCCGAGCGAGTATGCTGGCATGGGTAGAACTATATAACTAGACTAATAAAAAAAAATCCAAGATAAATACAGTCTAAAAAAATGGGTAAAAGCAGGACCCCACTGAAAACAAGATATGGTAACTCTGCTCGGCTGTGCTGGGTAAATATATTGTAAAACTGTGTAAAAGCAAGACCCTACAACAGAACCCCACTGAATGATGTGCATCTGTGTTGTTCTGTCCTGGGAAAGATACATTCTGAAAGCTGGACCACACAGAAAAGAGAAATTGCCTCTCAGCTGGGCAGTCCTGGATAAATACATTGTGAAAATGTGTAAAAGCTGGGCCCCCACTGAAAAGGGGATATTGCATATTCACTGTGCTATCCTGGGTACAGTGTAACAGTGGGTGAAAGGACCACACAAAATGCATCTCCACTGGAATACCCTGAATAAATACAATGTACAATTGTGTCAAACCAGGACTCCACTGAAAATTAGATACTGCCCTACCCTGGGTAAGTAGTCTAAAAAAGGATAAACGCAGAACCCCCAGATAGTGACATATCTGCAGCATGCAAGCAAACACATTCAGCACTGACAAATGCTTGTTTTACCGTGTTGTCGCAGTGCAGTGCATGATGGGCATCACGCAGCGCCCCAGTCTTCCTTCTGTTACCCATTGACGGCAGCAGTCACGTTACTGGAGTAGCATTCACCTAATCTTCAGGCAAGCAGAGTTGTTAATGGGAACCTGTATCCACCCTTCCACTAACATCACACGGCAGCCCTTGCTCTTTTCAGCTTTGGTTCGCCAGTGTCTAGAGCTGTGGCGATACAGCAGTGTGGAGCGTGAGTGGTGCTGATCACGGAAAGGGCCTTTTTTATTTTTAACTGAACTAATTAATGCTGTTGTGGAGCATGTGGGTGAGTACCGGGGGAGCTTACCAGTGCAGTGGTGGAGCAAGCAGCCATGTCAAGGGAGGGTGATGTACCTCTCAGGTGGGGATGAACTTGCCACTTCAGGTGGGAGCATCAGATAGGAGCCAGAGCGGGCACACAGGAAGACTCTAGGTTAAGAAATGAAGGCCTACAAACAAGAAGGTGGAAAAACTAACAAATAATGAGTGCCTTCATCTTACAATATTCATTTTCAGTGTTAGCAGTGTGTATTGTGTTTGTTAGATGGGGTGTTATAAACATGTTAAAAAAAAAAAAAAGGTACTTTTAGGAGGTTAGGGCAAATAATGTGTTTACTGTACTTTACTTAACAAATATAGCTGCTAGAAATCTTTTAAAAAAAACATTTCCAACAGGCATGGATATGTGGTTGCGCTGTGTCAGGCTTGCTGAAAATATTCCCGACCTGGTAGTTGTCTCCCACTAAGGCACTGGGTTCCAGACCCTCTCGGACACTAAGGATGCAGCATTTTCACCACCCATTTTTTTATAAATAGATACACCCGACCTGGGGGCTAGTATTGCCTCTCGCTTCTCTTGCTCGTTTCTATGGTTTGCCCTGGTCCCTTTTTTATACAAGGGAACCATGCTTGCTTCTGTCCAGCTTTTAACCACCTCCCCTATGTCCGTAGAATATAGAAAAATATTTGTGATGGTCCTGTCAATTCTTCTGCCAGTTCCCTAACTCGTCTTGAATGTATACCACCAGGGCCCCAACCCATGCCTTGTTCGGATTTAGACCCTTCAGCCTGTTTCATCATCCTCTCTTATCAGTATTCTAGGGCTACATAAACATCTCTTTATCTTCCTTTTTATTTTGTCCTTACCCCTGTAGACACTGCAGAATAAATGAATGAATTAATAAAAATCTCTACCATCTTTTCTGATGTTACAGTCTTTCCTTCATGGTGTGCAGGATGCATAGCGTTCTCATGCTGCAGTGTCACTGTACACCACTCATCCTACAGTCACCACTAGAGAAAAAAAAAGACATTACCAGACTAACTGAATGCTGCCTGCTTTACACCACTGCCACCACACAGCCAACCTGGGGCTGCTTCCCTGGACACTGAGTGCAGCGTCCGATTGGGTAAAGGGGAGGCCCCAGTAGCCCCACCCTGGGCGGGGTAAGCCAGGGAGGAACACTGGGCAAGGTAGATCCCACTGCGACGACAGTGGTTGGGTCCAAGGCAGGGCCTATGGGGGTGCTCAGGCACCATAAAGTACAGGGGAACGTGTTGTGTGGAGTGTTGGTGTGGGGTGGAAGTATTTAGCTAAGTTAACTTGACTGATGGCTCAGGCTGGGGAGGTTCTGCAGTTTTAAGTTCTCCAGGCAAGCAAGCAGTGAAAATTATTTTACATCTTGGCTGCCTTTTATTTGGTCCCCCATGTCAGTCATGTAATCCGATGTGCTAACAAAAACAAGGTGCTGCGTCAGCATGTGGTCTGAAAGCAAAACAAAGTGGTAATATTTAAAGCATGCTATTAGATGCATCCTGAAAGCAGAAAATAATGTAATGTGACTGTGATGCTAGTTGGCTTGCTCCTCGTTTCAGGCTGTAACACAAGAAAGGTGACACAGACTTTTTCTGTTTTGCCCTTTCTGCTCCATCTGTAATACTTCCTTTACAGTTAGACATGGAGACCAATGAGGGGAGGCGATGTAATTTAAACCCCAGATGTACTTAGCCAATCATGGTGACCGGTGTTAAGTAAAACATTCAATTGGTCTACAACTGATGATGTGTAGAAGAAATTTCCAGTCCTTTCTTCCGGCAATAAAAGCTGGTTAGTAGCACACCTTTGCTTTTTTTTTTTTTATGAGAGTTTCTCTTTTTCTGCAACTGTAGCCCCAGAGACCACAGGAGAGACATCAAACCTACAGCCGCTGCTTTATTGTCCACCGACCCAGATCTGTGTTGTGCTTATTGATCTCCTTTGCTGGAGAATGTCCTGCTTTAACGGGTTTCCTGGAGCAGCTACATTACGCAGCCACCCGGCCTGGCTTCTTAGGGGCAGAAGGTGAACAAACACTGCCAGGAGCATCAGCTGCAGCATCACACAAGAGGATCGCTGAAGCTGAACTAATCACAGCATCGGCCAACTCTTAGCTGGTAAGGCAGACTAATTCAGTAAGGAGCCTGTGGGATTTGTGTGTATGCATATTAAGGCACGCGGAGTCAGCTTGGTGTTTGAAGGGAGGGGCTATGAAAGTTGGAACAATTTCTTGAATCAAGCTTAAAAAAAGTTCTTTGAACCTCGGGTATAGCTTATGTGTGTGTGTGTGTGTGTGTATGTGTGTTGTGGAGCCTTTGTTTCTAGGAGTCCTAGGCTGTGTGTTTGGAGCCTTTGGTGATGCCTATGAGTGTTTGTGGGCAAGGAGGCCAAGTGGATCCTTTATTTATGAATCATACCCAGAGGAAGGTGCACTGATCTTTTATCTGTATGCCACCTAGGACCATGCATTTGTAGCCTGGGGTATAGAGTGTGTGGGTGGGGTGGGCAGGACAGAGATAGGTGTGGCAAGCCAAGGCAAGCTTGAGCCTAGTCACTAGTGCCTGGCTGTGGCTCACCTTGACCTAGTAAGCAGTTGCGAGCCCAGGCCAATCTGAGCTTCTGTCAACTCATCTGCTTGTCTTTAAGTGTTAAATCTGTGTCCCAAATGGACTGCTGTTCTACCACCAGAACTTGAACTTGTGTGTTTCATCAGATGGACTCAGACCTGCAGAACACATACCAGGTCTGTGGTTTGCAAGCTTTCCACTGCCTGCCCCCAAGACCACTAAAAGGTTTACAATGCATTGTTGTTTGCTACTGCCTTGTCTTGTCTGGTGGGGGATGGGCACTGTTACTTCTGTTTTAAAGGGACACTGTCAGCTTCTGATCATTTTTTTCACCCTTCTAATCTTGGTGCCTGTAAACTGCGCTTTGAAGGCAGTTGCTGACATTACATTTCAGTCCTACCTTTGTCATGTGTAGACATTGTTTTTTTTTTGTTTGTTTACAAAAAATGCATTTAGGTCAGACTGACCTTTTCTTTTCGGTGCCCCGCATGTGTCCCCGCTGTTGAATCCTGCCAAACTCGTGCATTAACGAGTTCAACATTCTTTGTTGCTATTAAACAAAACAGCTGGGGGCGCTGCTGAGCAGCCTAGCAGGAAGCAGCAATTAGACCGAGCTCCCGGGAGAAAATTGTAATAAAGTTAAAACTAAGCTTTCTAACTCTAAATTTTATTGCCTAAAAGCAATTGGAGAGCTGTTAACAGAGACCTACTTTAAGAAGTGTTAAAATGGGCAAGAATAAGGCAGCAGCGGCTACAGCAGGTGATTTCTTTACTCCGAAGAGGCAGAATCATGAGGAGAGGCCTATGCAGCATGGTGCAGCAGCGGACTCTGTGCCCAAATCTATGGAGGAGGCCTCACTAACTAACATGCCTTCCACTCTGCACCAGTTGGCCAAATCTGTCCAGGAGCTTGACAAAAAGTTCGATACTCTCACACCTCGGGTGTCAGCACTAGAATCCCGTATGGATCAGTGTGAGGCTACCACACAGCGCTCTGAGCTGAGCCGTCCATCCTAAAAACTGTTGATGCCACCATGAAACTAATTAAAGAAAATGTGCTTCTCCGACAGTGCCTGGAGACGGTCAAGAACCAGGCAAGGGAAAAGAACTTGTGGATCTTTGGTTTATCAGAGGGTGCTGAGGGTGACGACCCTCTGTCTTTTGCCAGGACAATGCTGCCGAACGTTCTGGGCTTTGAGGAGTCGGATCCCCTTTACAATTTGAAAAGGTTTATCGCATCACTCCCCGCTGTGCAGCAGTCGATTACACGGCTCCACGAACTCTCTTAATTGTGTATACTGGCATTTAGGATAGGGATCAGGCCCTGAATGAAGAGAGATGTCGCAGATCACTGAAGTATGGTGAGCATACCCTACAGATGTTCCCGGACCTTTCCTACAGTGCCCGTCTTTAATGGAATTTGGGGTCGACTGAGAAGCATGAAAATTCCTCATCAACTGCTGTTGCCGGCTAAGCTCCGCATTGTTTGGCAGGGGAAGCAATATTTATTCAATGAAGGGGGGAGGGAAGCTGAGAGAAGGATTTGCAGGATGGAATCGGAGATAGCAGAGGATGCTGAGGGCGAATCCCCAGATGCAGACTGAGACGCTGGGCAAGTCTAGTAATTTACACTGTAGTTGTGTGGGGATGGTTCATGAGATTCGGGTGCCTGACTTCCCAGTTCAGTACAGCGATCGTTTGGACATATTTTAGTTAAAATTTGTAGCTTCTCTCATTTGGACAGTGGGGACTATCTGCAGCTTTGCTGTTTCTGTGTTGCGACTGTACACATTTGGGTAATTATCACTGTCCTTTCAACAGGTCGTAGGCCTGGTAAACTTTCTTCTCCCAGTTTAAACAATGTCATGCTCTCCTGTTGCATTGTAATATGCTCTTTAACGATATGCTTGGTTATATGTTTAGTCATTTTAAAATGTCTGTTTATTTCTTAATATGAAAGTGATGCTACCATGGGCTTTCCTAGCTTGTACTAGTTACCGTAGTATTGGGGGATCCGATTAGGCTGTTATAGTCAACATGATAATAAGGGTATTTGGTATATTACCCATCCTTGGTATGTATCCCCTTGGGACTTCCTGGCTGCATGCAATTCTACACCCAGCCTAAAATACAATGCACTTATTGCTAAGTCCCCCTATGATGCATCTCTGGGGGGGGGGTCTTTCACTAGTGCTATCTAAGACAGCAGTAATATTTTAACCTGTATAATGCTATCCTCCTGTGTGTAATTGAGATGTAAGTCTTGCTTTGCAAAATCAATAAAAATAAAATACAAAAAAACAGCTGGCAGTATGAAGAAAAGTCCCCAGAGTTTGGCAATAGTGGTATTTTAACAAACCGAGCAGTGTTTAATAAAGAAATCACTACCAGAATGTAAAAACAGGACTCGGCAGATGGGCACCCACGGGACTTAGTACATGTTTTACTGGCCTGGATTAGGCAGGCACTTAATTAGGGTCCTGCAATGAGTTAACGAGGTTTCTGCTAAAACAGTATTGCTTTGCATTCCCCTATCCTTTGTGAACACCCCCCTTACTTATGAAGTGGTATTGCTATACACCTCATTTGACTGATCTGAGTATTTGGGTACCAGATACAGTAAAACCCTATTTAATCGAACCCCGGATAACCGAAAACCTCAGTTATCCGAAGCTCAGTCATGTCCCCTGCAGCTAGCAACGATTACCGCCTTTTGTTGGGTTTCCGTTAAGCCTTCTGAATACACCTATGCCATGTGTTAACACCTAGCTTAACTTAACTGAAACTCAACAAAAGACAGTTAAGCACAATGGTGACAGAAATACAGCAGGCAGCGGGTGTGACGCTCTGCCACCTATGTATGGTTATTGTATAATATTTGTATTATAAATCAGTGGTCTGTGTATGAAATTGTCTCACACAAGTTAGTAGTTTGGCTTTTGACTTTCAAGGTGTCAGTGAGGATGTCAATGAACTGACCAGGGAAAAACTTAATGCTTTCCTTCCAGAGGGATAGTTTATGGCCCCTTATCAACTGCTGCTGCTTTGGTGTTGGTTCCTGAATATGAATTTTATGACACCAGGAAAGGACGTAATTTGGCTGATTTCCCTTGGCTTTTTGACTCCTTAGTGACAGATTGTGGGGTTGTAAAATCTCAAAGAGAAATGTTTGATTAAAGACTGTCATATGTAGGAAATTTATTTTTTCTGATGTTCACA
The DNA here is from genome assembly GCA_016271365.2 of Neoceratodus forsteri. NCBI lineage: Eukaryota > Metazoa > Chordata > Ceratodontiformes > Ceratodontidae > Neoceratodus > Neoceratodus forsteri. The sequence continues at coordinate 1,275,675,952 of CM057453.1, forward strand.
TTAATTAAAATACTTCCTTGTAAAAATTATGTTAGAATGAACTCTAAGGGGGGAGCTGCTGATTCACCAAAAGGGGGTGGGGAAAGATAGAGTTAAAATGAAACACTGTATCTGGGAAATGTGTGTTTTATGATTCTAGACTCTGAGAGAGATAGTTCTCTGACTTGGAAAGCACTTAGAAAGGTAACACTTACTCAGAGCAGAATTAACACTTAGAGCAGAATTAAGTATTTGTAGTAGGAGTTTGTATTCTGTAACTTTCCTTTTTATTTGTAGATGACTGTGAGATTTGTGGTATCATTTGTTCTGTATTTAATTTTTCCTGTTTTAAAACTTTTTCAGTCAGAGGTGTCAGTAGTGTTTCCTTGAGCTCCCTCAATACCCTTGGATGCACCCCATCTGGTCCCATTGCTTTGTCCACATTCAGATTAGCGAGTTCCTTCAGGACTCTCCCCTCCAAAAAAGGACTAGTGTCCACTGCCCTCTCTCCAAAGTTTCTGTTAACTTTTTTGTGGCCCCTCCATTTTTCCATCCTCTGTGAACACTGAACAAAAAAAGTATTTATTCAGGATGTCTGCCTTTTCCTGGCACCTCTCTGCACAGTCCCTCCCCACCCTTTTTAACATTACAATCCCACCCCTGGTCTTCCTCTTTTCACTTATATATCTAAAAATGTCTTGTCACCTTTTTGTTATCTCCTGGGCTAGTCTCTCTTCAGTTTGCACCTTTGTGCTCCTTGCTGCTTTCCCTGCTCCCTTCTGTTTCCCCTGATACACCTCCCTGACTTTCTTCCTCTGCATCTCCTTATACCTTCTGAAGGCTACCATTTTTGCCTTTACCTTTTTAGCCACTTGGGGCCACGATGGACAGGAATGGGACATGCTAATACCGGGGTATGCGCTATTCAGAAGGGACTGGGAGGGGAAAAAAGGGGGGAGGGTTGCACTATATTTGAGGAAACACACAAAGGCAACAGAAGCGCAGGGAAGATGAGATGGGGGGGGGGCTGAAGCTATATGGGTATCATTAGAGACAGAAAAAGGGGAAGTCATACAAGCTGGGTGGTATATATACAGGCCCCTGCACAGGAAGGGCTGGCGGATAGGGCAATGCTGGAGGAATTTTAGAGGATGGTAAACAAGGGGGAGGTGCTGCTGAAGGGGACTTCAACATGCTGGATGTAGCATGGTCTACCCCATCAGTGGCATCTACCAGGAGTAGGGATATCATTGACTCCCTGCAGGGGCACTCATGAGGCTGCTTGTGAAAGAACCAACCAGGGAAGGGGAAATCCTGGACCTGATTTTTACTAATGGAGACGGGGTGGGGGGAGAACCTTGGCACACGCAAGCACAGTACTATTTGGTTCACAGTGGAGACTGCAGCTGTGGGTCACCAAACCAAGGTGAAGGTACTTGATTTCAGGCACTCAGACTTTAGGAGAATGGGTGACTGTCTTAAGGAAGCACTGACAGGGGTGGAGGAAAAGTGGGCAGCAATAAAGGGGGCCATATTGGATGCCACAAACCTTTGTATCAAACAGGTCCGTAAAAACAGGGAAAAAAGGAAGCCACTATGGTACAGTAGAGTAGTGGCAGAAAAGGTTAGGGCAAAGAGAACCGCTTTCAGGAGATACAAGCAGACTCAGAAAGAGGAAGATAGGGTGGCATACCAGGAAAAGCAGGAGGAGGCAGTATCTGAGGTCAGGAAAGCAAAGGCAAGAACAGAAAATAAATTAGCAGACTCTGTCAAGGAGGGGGATACAACTTTTTTCCGGTATGTGAGTGAGAGGAGAAAGTTGTGGGGGTGATAGTTAGGCTAAAAGATAAAGGTGGAGGGTTGGTGGAGGATGACCAGGAGAAGGCAGAAACATTAAACAGCTATTTCTGTTCTGTATTCACAGTAGAGGGGGAGGGCAGTTGGATCAGGGATCGGGGGGTGGCAACAGGGGGGATAGACACTAGTCTTTTTCAGGAACAAGAAGTCCTGCAAGAACTGGAGAGGCTAAAGGTGGACAAGGCCATGGGCCCTGATGGGGTGCACCCCAGGGTATTGAAGGAGCTACAGAAAGCAGTAGCCGAGCCTCTGGCTAGCCTGTTCAATAGGTCCCTGGAATTGGGGGAGATTCCTGTTGACTGGAGGAGGGTCATAGGCGGATTTGGGGGGGGGGCTAAGGGTGCTATAGCTCCCCCATCATGGAGCTCCTCTATTAGTAACATACTGTGCTGCATTCTTTATCAGAATGCACTAATGCCTCCATGAAAGCTGCCTGAGCCACACAGGTTTCATCTGTCCTCCAGCAGGGCTGGCCCTAGCTAGGTGCAAACTGTGCCCCTGCACCTTGGGGCTAAAGGTCTATAGCCCCCATCATGGAGCTCCTCTATTAGTAGCACACTGTGCTGCATTCTTTATCAGTATGCACTAATGCCTCCATGAAAGCTGCCTGAGTCACACAGGTCTCATCTGTCCTCTAGCAGAGCTGGCCTTAGCTAGGTGCAACCTGTGCCCCTGCACCATGGGGGGGGGGGGGCTAAGGGTGCTATAGCTCCCCCCATCATGGAGCTCCTCTATTAGTAACACACTGTGCTGCATTCTTTATCAGTATGCACTAATGCCTCCATGAAAGCTGCCTGAGCCACACAGGTCTCATCTGTCCTCCAGCAGAGCTGCCCTTAGCTAGGTGCAAACTGTGCCCCTGCACCTTGGGCACCCATGCTTTTTTCCTGAGGAAAACAAATAATTTAAAACATTTAAAAATGCCTAAATGTTGTTAGAGATGAAAATGTTTACCAGCAAATGAAAGTGGAAGACAACTGGCTCTGTTACTGTTACAAGAGGTGGGGGCAGCTTTGCTGCAGTGGAAAAGATTGGTTTAAGTTCTAATGGCCATACTTTACACCTCCCAGATTGACTGCTTTCACAAACAAAGGGCTATATTGATAAAAGAACTTGTTTGTAACCTGGACATGTAGGTGAAACAATGAATGATATGGCAAAATATGTTTCAAAAGTATGTGAGCACTCAAAGTGGCTCAAAAATCTGACCAGCACAGAGCAAAACTGGATTTCCTGATAGGGACCATTAAAATCTGATCACCAGGTAAAGAAACTGAGAGGTGGCAGCCTTACAGGTGTCCCATGATAATCCTCTCTATTCTGTCTCTCTCACACTTCCAGAAAAGTTAAGTTGTTTAACTTGTTTGCAGATCAGAGTATCAGAGGTGTGAGTGTCCAGTGATGATGTCCCTGTCCTTACAGAAATGAATACGGTAGCAGTACCGTACTTACTTAAGTTCTTGCTCCAGGCTCAGCACAAAGGGAATTAGTAGACATGGGGACTTTGAAGGTGTTCTGCTGTATGTTATGGCATGTGCAGGAGTTTCTGCATGCATGGAGAGCAAAATTGGCAACAGAAGTCATAAGGCCTTGTTTGGCTCATTGACACAGGCGGTTACAAAACTGGAAAAAAGTGATAGAATCAAATATTTAGTTTATGTAGTTCTTTGTGTTGAATTGGGAGGGTGCAAGTTGTGATGTACCCAAGCAAGTGCTGTTGCTGATAAAAAAAACAAAACAAAAAAAACATGCATTTTTATATTTGTTTAAAAACTGTTTTTCTGTCTGCTTACTGACTTTTTGGGCCTATCATAAAAATGGGATGCCTCATACCGTGGGGTTATCCCAGTAAAGGACATTTTAAAACAATAAATTTTTTTTTTATTTATTTAAACATGTATTTTCTTTGGAATTAATTGTTCTATAGAATAAAATATGTTTTGCAAAAATAGCAAGCAGACTTGAAATGATATTTTCAGAAACTTTGTAGCAAAGTGACTGTTCCCATATTTCTGTAGTTACTGTATTTTTTTTTTTACTGAGATAAGGTTGGGGGATACGTTGATCTGTACTACAGGACAAACTGGGATGGGTTGGCTTTATGGTAATGTCATACTGTGCTTGACGAGTGACATTTGTGAACTTGTTTACTTGGATTGTCACTTAATTTGTCTGCGATTTGTCTTTATCACCAAGTCTCTTTCAACTTTTTTCATTTTTATGTGTTTCGGATGTGCTGCTGCCCAGCTGCAGTCCTTTGGTATTTTGTGTTTCTTTTTGGGGTGGGAGGGTATTTTAGGCAACCTACTGTCATGTGGAATGTGGGGACTCTGCAGATGCTGCTACAGTGCAACTAACAAAGCATGAGGATGGAGGAAATGAGTAGAAATTGCATTAGAAATACACTTCAAAATGCACCAGAATGCACCAAAATGTTAAAAAGGCGGCTAACCACACCCCCAGCCTATTATTTTTATTTTTTATTTGACTTGAGCTCCCCCATCTATAGGACTCCTGGATCCACCCCTGGTGGATATGGTCCCTCTCCACAAGGGAGGGGATAAGAAGGAAGTAAGCAACTACAGACCGGTGACATTGGTGGTGGGGAAGCTTATGGAAAAACTGCTAAAGTGAAGGATCACCAGCTACCTTGAAGCCAATGACCTGCAAGACCATCGGCAATACAGGTTCATGGAGGGCAGGTTGTGTCAAACGAACTTGATAGAGTTCTTTGATTGGGTCACCTGGGTAGTGAATCAAGGAGGAACGATGGACATTACATACCTTGACTTTAGCAAAGCGTTTGACTCTGTGCTGCACAGGAGGCTGTTGAACAAAATGAGATGCTTAGGGCTGGATCCGGTAGTAGTGAGGTAGGTGGGTAACTGGCTTAGGGATGGAAGGCAAAAGGTAGTTGTAAATGGAGTGCCCTCAAAGGAAGGCTGGGTCATTAGTGGGGTACCTCAGTGGTTGGTGCTGGGGACGCTCCTGTTTAACATCTTTATAGGGGACATAGCAGAGGGAAGATCTGCAATAGAGTGGATACCGAGGAAGGGGTTGAAAAAATGCACATGGACCTGTATAACCTGGAGCAGTGATCAAGGAGTGGCAGTTGTCATTCAACACAAAAAAGTGCAAGACCATGCACATAGGGAAGAAAACCCGACAGGCAGAGTACAGGGTGGGGGGCAAGTCATAGGGGCAATTGAGATAGAAAGGGACTTGGGCATAATCATTTCACGGGGGCCGCAAGGTGGCAAAGCAGTGTGAGAGGGCAGTGGCAAGGTCTTGTAGAATGCTGAGATGTACTGGCAGAGGGTGGGCCTGGCGGTCCTTCTCTGCCGACACATTCTGTTTCTATGAACCATAGTGTGTTGTCTTTTTTTTCATTTTGCTTTTGCTCACTTGTTTGACACAGAGGTTTGTTGCTGCCTTTATTATGCTTCCTTTTAAGATTTCCCCACTGTTCCTCTACTCCTCCCAGGCCATGCCCCCTTGTCAGGTCATCCCTGAGGCATTCACCCATCTATATAAAATCTGCTGTCTGAAGTACAGGACCCTCACCCCTGTGTGGCTGAGTTCTGCAGCCATCCTTCTATTGAACCACACTGTATGGTGATCACTGGTCCCCAGGTGGTCTCTTACCTTGATATCAGCAATACTGTCCCTGTTAGTGGGTACCAGATCCTGTATTGCCCCCTCATGAGTTGGTTCACTGACCTAGCTGTCTGAAGAATGCCCTGTGCAGAGAATCCAGGATGTCTCTGCTTCTTGCTGAAGCCACTGCTTGGAGGCTCCAGTCTACATCTGGCAGGTTGAAGTCCCCCAACAGCAACACCTCACCCTTTTCTGCCATCTTGCCAGTGGCTTTCAATAGTGCCTTATATAATTTCTCCTGCTGTACTGGAGGGCTGCAGATCACTCCAATGTGAATAGTGGCTCCATTCCCCATCTCCAAGGTGACCCACAGTACCTCTGCCTCCCCTCAATATTCCCTGTATCTCTGTTGCTTTTATGCTTTCCCTCATATAAAGTACCACGCCTCCTCCTTTCCTTCCCACCCAGTCCTACCTGCACAGAGTATAGCCTGTTATGGCCATGTCCCCATCATAGTTTTCAGGCACCATGACTTGGTAATGGCCACAGTATACAGGTTCTCTGCCATGATGGCCTCTAGGTTTGGAATTGTATTTCCTAGACTTCTAGCATTCGCACACGTTACCTTCCAGATTTTGTATTTACTCTGCTTGTTGCCCCCCTTTTTTCCTTTTGGCCCTCCCTCCTTCCCACCTCTCTTTTTAACACTCCTGTTCCTTTCCCCTTTTATCTCTACCACCCTGCTGCCTTTATTAATTTGAACCCTGGGGGATTCCACACCCATCAGGTTCTCTTTACTCTCCTTCAGCCTGTGGGGTGGAGGTGGGGGACAGTTTCTGCTTCCCTGATTCTTTCCGCCACCCCCCTCGACTAGTTTAAATGTTCATTGAAGTAATATTTAAACCATCCACTAAGGACTGCAGATCCTCTCCCTGATCAGTGCGGGCCATCACCCTTATGTAAGTCCTTTAGCCTCTCAGGTGGGTCCCCACTCCCCAGTGTAGCTGAACCCCTCCTCTTTGCACCATTCCTTCAGCCATGAGTTGTAACTCCTGGTACGGAGATCCCTCTCCTCACCCCTGTCATAGACTGGCAGCATCTCAGCGAAAGTCACAGAGCGAGTTACCTGTGTAAGACCCCTCCCCAACTCCCCCTGCACTATCCCAGCCCTGTGCCTAGCCAGATCATCAGTCCCAGGTGGACAGTGACAACCGCTGTCTGTCCTGTCCTGATGCCCTAACGATCCTCAGGATCCGCTTCCCATCCTTCTGGGTCATGGTAACTGACAGGCACCTAACCTGCCTCTCCTCTCCACCCCCCTTTCAATCCCATATCTATCCCCCTCATAATCGCGTCCCCGGCCAGAAGTTGCATCCTCTTCATCTGGGGTTCTCAACCACTTTCCTTGGCATCTCCACTGTGAAGGCCCCCACTTCCTCCCTGGTCACTACCGCTGGTGCCTCCTTTAAACAGTCCCACCCCACCAGGGTGGTGTAGGAATTACGTAGTAGTACCGGCTGAGGAATGTACCTTTGTCCCACCACCTCCACCCTTCCAGAGCTCACCATAGTCCAGCCATTCCTCTTCCCTGGCATCCTCTGAGGTAACAGGGGCAGACTTGGTGGCCTCTGGTTGGGGGAGGAGGTCCTCTGAATCCCAGACAACTTGGCCTGGAGTCTAGCAACCTCCTCCCTCAACTCAGAAAGGCCCCTTCCCCCGTCCAAGGCCATCGATAGAATAGTCTCTGACCAACTTGTCACATACCTCAAAAAATAGTGTCCAGTGTATTCAGCAGCAGGGCTTCTGGATGCTACACTGTGCCAACACAGCGCTGTTGGAATACACAAACTATGTTCATGAGGCCCTTGACAATGGTGATCTTGTTGGAGCTACATGTATCGACTTTGCTAAGGCATTGGAGGAGCCTCCTGCATGGCTTGAAGCAGAAATCCGGGCCCACGGAGCCGAACGGCGAGAACAGGTGTATCCTGGCGGCTATCTTGTGCATTGGGGCCTAGCCGCACCGAGAAGATTGCTGGCAGGCCTGCTAGAGCAGCGTGGTCGGCAGGATGTGTGCAGGCGTGGGGGGATAGGCACTTGCGCATGTGCAATGGAGGAACGGGCGCCATCTAGGGGTAATAAAAAATAAATAAATAAAGCCAAGAGAGGAAGAATTGCTCAATTCTACAACCTGGGACAGGTTCAGTGGCAGAATGTGGGGGCTGCAGTTGCGTGTATGAGGAAGTGATACAAGGGTTTCATGGACTCTTGGGCCATGCATCAGAGAAATTTCACCTGTACCCTTGGCTTAAGCTGTAAGTGCTTATTACACCTGATAGATTGCTCAGTAAGTTAGTGTGTTCAGAAACACTATGTTGATATGGGTTTATATTGGGTATGGTGAATCTGATGGTTTGCTAAGATTAAAAATTATCCGAGTGTCTTTCACAGGCCATTCGGGCATAAGGCGTGGGCCTGACTAACTAACTTCATTATGGGGCTCCTAGGTTGCCAGGAGCAAGTAAGAGGTGCTACCAGCTGGGCAGGTAATGTAAAAAAAAAAAAAAAAACAAGGTGTTAAAATGTCCCATGGTCAATGACCCATGTTGGTTGCAGCATTGTCAGCTTAAGCACTAACAAGGAGAGAGTGGCCGTGATTTGTTTGTTTGCAGGCATATCATGAAGATGAACGGAGATCTTGAACAGCAGTTGGCCGCCCTTGTCCGAGGCAAGGGTAAGGCATGGTGGGAGGCGCTGATCAGGGAACAGGGTGAAGATGGGGGAGTGGGACCTTCAGGGCTGCTGCCCCAACCAGAACCCAAGAACCTAGACGAGGCCAACCTGGGGGAGCAGCCGGAGAACCTGGCACTGCTGACCCTGCCTCTCTGGCGGGGGTGCCGGGCACGTCCGGGCAAGAGCCAGAGAAGCTGAAGCCCAGTCCAGATGAGACACTGGTGCACCCCCCCCCTCAGAAAAAAAGCACGAAGGAAGAGGGCCGATCAAGGAGCAGTGGCAGTGGACCAAGTAGCAGGTATGCCAGAGTTGGATCAGCTGTGAGCTGAGGAGTTGAGGGCTCTACTTAGGAGCGGTGGCGCTCCCAACAGGAACAGGGGGCACAAACTGAAACAGGGCAGAGAGTGTGAGGTCATGGAAAAGGTGTTGGTAGGGCACAGGAAGGAAACAGAGGCATCGGCATCCATAAGCCTGGGTCTGCCGGGGGGCCTTCCAGAGGTCCAGCCGGCACCGCTGCAGGCGAGCTTGTGGACTCGTGAGCAGTTGTGGCAGGGTCAACCTGTCCTGCCACAAGCAAACTCCTCAGCTGGGAGTACCGGGCCATGGGTCCCACAGCAGACAGCCCTCGGGAGCTGGGTCAGCCAGCCAAGAGGAGGGCTCAGGGGCGAGGCCATGGCGATACCCAAGGGCGGGAGGAGCCTAACATGTGGCCTCCAGCGGGAAACCCAGGTCAGTCAGGTGTGGAGCAGAAGCTTGATCGGTTGCTGGAATTACTGGCGGACCTGAATAGGGCTCGGCCAGGAGTGGTCCAGGTGGCCCCAGCCATAGCAGGGATTGGGGACGAGGGAGCAGGAGTGGCATCTGCGCCACCAACAATGCCAGAGCAGCAAGGGTCAGTGAGCTTTCTATCCCTGGTGGAGCCCATTGGGTCGCACTTGCTGGACAAGGTGAGGCAACAGATAATCAACGGAGAATACGTTGACATCTTTGCTCTTCTAAACCGGCCAAAAGAGCCAGAAAAAGAGAAAAAAGACAAGGAGGGGGATGACGGTGTCGAACAGAAACAAAAAGCAACTGTGCAGCGGACGTGGGAGGACTGGGCCGTAGGGTTCATAATTTACGCAGGGATCCTTACCCAGGGCAGTCCAGGGAAAGCTGGCGGATTGTGGGTCTACTTTAATAGAATAATGGCCATGCACGCTAGTAAGCCAGGCAGGGGGTGGTTAGAATATGATGAGGAGTATCGGAGGAGAAAACAGATGGACACGGTATGATCGTGAGCGATCTTGGACCTCCCGCTGCTGTGGATGATCGATTTGGGGGGAGGGGTTCAACACACAGACAGTGGTTTCCTGGTGAGGCGCCCCCCCATCGCCGAAGAAAGGTCATCAGTGGGGTAATGGGGAAAAGGGGGGGCAGGAAAGGGCGTTGTTTCAGCTACAACCAGGGGTCATGCAAGACCGAGCGTTGTAGATACAAGCACGAGTGTATGGCATGAGGGAAACCACACTCGTTTCAACAGTGTGGGAAGGGGACAGAGGCAGGGGCAGGGATGGCAAACAATTTTCGTCCCTTTCAGAAGGGAGGTAAAAAGGCTGCCAACGCTGGTCAAGGCCGAAAATATTGAAGGGTGGTTGGTCAACTACCCAGACAGGGTGGCCGCTCACTCTTTGGCAGAAGGTTTCAGGGAGGGGTTCCGTATACGTTACCAAGGCCCAAGGAGGGCATACAAGGCAGACAACCTGCGTTCTGCCAAGGAGCGACCGTAGGTCATGCAGGGCAAGCTACGGAAGGAGCTAGCTGTGGGTCGGATCAGCAGCCCCTTCTCCTCTCCCCCTTGCCCATGGTTCTGGGTGTTGCCCATTGGCGTAGTCCCCAAAAAGCTGCCAGGTGAGTTCCAAATGAGAAGCCACCTGTCGTACCCAGAAGGGGATTCAGTCAACGCCTACATCGACCCAGTCAACACTGCGGTGTATTACACATCGTTCGAAAGGGTGGTGGAGGTGGTGCGTCAGGCGGGCCAGGAGGCATTGCTGGGGAAGGCTGATATAGAATCAGCATTCCGTCTGTTGCCGGTGTTCCCGGCAGATAGGGAGCTACTAGGCTTGAAATTTGACAGGTACTACTGTATGGACAACTGCATGCCCATGGGGTGTGCAGTGGCATGTGTGGTATTTGAGCAGTTCAGCACATTTCTGCACTGTGCCATGGAACAGAAAGCCAAAGTCGACCACATGGTTCATTATTTGGATGACTTTCTGTTTGTAGGGAGGGCCGGCTCAGGGCAATGCGCACATATCATGGCGGCATTCCACGAGGTATGCGCCGAACTGGGGGTACCATTGGCCCAGGACAAGATGGAGGGCAATGCACAAGGCTTTCCTTCCTGGGGATCGAGATTGACATGAGGGAGCAAGTGTTCCGGCTTCTCCAAAACAAGCTGGTGGCCTTGCGCACCCGGTTGGGCGCTGTGATGAGGGCACAGAAAGTCGCATTACGGGAGCTCCAGCAACTAGTAGGCCATCTCAGTTTTGCTTGCCGGGTAATGCCCATGGGCAGGACGTTCATAAGGCACCTGTCGGGCATTGGGGTGGGCTATTCAAAACTGCACCATAGAATTTGGGTCACAGCGGCAATGCGGGCGGACCTAGGCATTTGTCAGACATTTCTGCAATGCTTCAATGGGGTGTCGATGTGGCCTGTTCTGGTGTCCAGTGAAGAATTGGAACTCTTCACAGATGCCTTGGGGGGCTTAGAATTCGAGGCTTATCTGCAAGGGAAATGGTGAACAGGGCAGTGGCCTTCAGAATGGATCAGATAAGGGATCACGAGGCAGAGAATGGTGATGGAATTTTTTCCCATTGTCGTGGCATTGGTGATCTGGGGGAATGTGCTGCGGGACAAGCACATCATATTTAGGTCAGACAACACCGGAGTGGTGTATGCCATAAACAAACAGTTGGGGGTCAAGGGTCCGATGGGCAACCTCATTACAAGTGTTTGTCCTCAAGTGTCTGATGTTGAATATTACCTTCAGGGCAGTGCATGTACTGGGTATTGAAAATGGCATCGCTGACGCTCTTTCTTGTTTACAGTGGCAGAGGTTCCGAGAATTGGCACCAGCGGCAGACCAACAGCCTAGGGAAGTCCCGTCATTCCTATGGGAGGTGATAACCCAGAGGCCTGGGAGTTGATTGAGCAGGCCCTTGCACCTAGGATGCATATAGCGAACCAGAGGGGAGTCAACGGTTTCCTGGAAGTGCAGTACGCAGAAGGGTGGGCAATGACATGGCTGATCCCAGTTGCACAGCTGTGTGAATACGTACTGATCAAAAAACATTCGGGGGTCACCCGGGCAATAGTCAAACAGCACATTGTTGGCATTGCCTGGTTCCAGAAAGTCAGAGGTTTCTCCGACTCTATAAGTGCATTTGCCCTTCGCAAGATGCTGGGAGGTTGGGCACGGGCAACCCCGAGGGGTATGGACAACAGACGCCCTATCAGCCCTGCCATATTCAAGCAGATCTGGGACGAGTTGCCTAAGGTATGCTCATCTCCTATTGAGACAAGGCTGTTCTGGACAGCGTACTTGGTAGCATTTTGCGGGGCATTCCGGATGTCGGAGCTCGTGCAGCCCAGCAAGGCTACTGGGAGACCAGTAGCGCTGGCAGAGGCAGACGTGGAGGTCACAATGTCTGGAGTCTTTGTCCGCATCTGGAAAAGCAAGACTGACCAGCTTTCCCACAGGCAGTGGTGCCGACTAGCGGCGCCCCACAGGCTTCAGTGGGATGTGGGAGCATGGGTACAGGATTATATAACTCAGCTCCTGGCAATGGGGGGGCCCTTCTTCTGTCATATAGGGGGTGGCCCCCTAACAGTGTACCAGTTTAGGCACGTTTCAAAAGACCTTGCAACAGCTGGGCATCCCCGCAGAACACTACAACATGCACTCCTTTAGGATTGGTGCAGCATCACATGCCAGGGCGGAAGGCTTAGCAGATGGGACAATACAGGCGTTGGGTAGATGGAAGTTGCAGGCTTTTGAAAGATACATAAGGCCACACATGTTATAACTCTCTTTTGCATTGTTTGGACAGGTGCTGCAGCCCGAGCAGAGCAGATCTGGATTTGTGGCCACTTATACAGCCATTGGGCGTCCCTCAGGGCAAGGCAGTGTCCCGGAGGAGAGAACCTGCCCTGGCACCCGAGAGGGAAGAGATGCATTGGTTTGGTGGCGCGGGATGTGATGGAATAAGTTAACCACAACACTGCAAGCAAAAGCCCAGGAGAGGTGGCAGCCAGATGTTTTAGTCCTTCATATGGGGGGAAATGATTTAGGGGTTATGTATGCGAGGGAGCTTAAGGAGATGGTCAGGCAGGATCTGACAAGAGCGAAGCAATGGTGGCCCAAGGTGCATATAAATTGGTCCGAAATGGTGCAGCGGCAGAAGTGGCGGCACACCCAAAACATTAGGGCAATAGAGAAGGTGCACCGGCTGCAGAACGTGGCCATGAGACCAATCATGGACTCCATGAGGGGGTCCATAGCAGCGCACCTGGGAGTGTCTATGAAAAAAAGCCTGATCTGTATAGCAGAGATGGGATACATCTATCAGAGAAAGGATTTGACTTGTTTTTGGATGACATGCAACGGGCAGTGGTGAGAGTATTGGCGTGAGGTGCTTGTGGGGGGTGAGTGGTGAAACTCACCTTGTGGCGGCTTGGTAGTCTTGGAACACTGTGGAGGGGATAACAGGGGATCACGTGTCTTGACCAGCCAGATCTTCCTGAGGCTGACAGGAGGGCGGGCCTGACGGTTGGAGTCCGGAGGGCACCCTCTTCGGGCAGTGTCCCATGGCATGGCGGATCCTTTGATGGGGGAGGAGCTAGCCGCAGCCAGTCACAGAGCCATCCCTCATGCCCCGGAGGCTGTTGTCCCTCGCGGGGTCTGGGTTGATGGTAAGGCGGCCCTCCCCTGGGAGGGAGGGTCGACCATCAACGATAGAGTGCTCCATGGGGAACTAGATTCCTTCCAAGGCTACCTAGCTGCGCACAGCACGCTGAAGCATTTGTATATATGGATAATTGTTTTTTATCAATAAACACATGGCTGTGGCCATTTCTCCAAAGCCTGTTGTTGTGTCAGTTTGTTCAGGTGAAGAAGGCATATGCCCTCAAAAGACAACTGACCTGGTCAGTGGTAATCTCCTACTTAACAAACTCCTTGGCTTGAGTTTGTCACAGAACACAGTTGACTGGTTTTACAGCTGCCTCCCCATCTGCTCCCAGCATGTGAAGATCTATAAATCTCTGCCCGACATTAGGGGGGAGTATCTGTTGATGTTCTCCAGGGCTCCATCTTGGGACCACTTCTATTTGGCCTCTTCATAAATCAACTGCCTGATGCTTGTCAGACAGCCAACGTACTCCTCTATGCCGATGATGCTGTAATCTATTCCAAAAACCCTAACCTTGACAGCCTCACTACCACTCTCCAGAGTAACTTCAGGTCACTAGAAGGCAGGTTCTCCAATAACAAACTGGACCTCAGTTACAAAAAACAAAGCCCATGCTCTTCTCTAGTCTACCACAAAAGACGAAAGTTCTGCCCTTACTCACTCGAAATGGCCAGGGTGGGACAAAACCTTAAACAGGTGGAGACTTTCAAATACCTTGGAGTAACTCTGAACAACACCTTATCTTTTGCCCCCATGTTGACAATCTAGTGGCAGTAGTTAGAAGACAGGGTGCTCTGTACCGTAACTGGAACAGTCTCACGGGGGATGCTATGCACCTTATTGTAGCCAGCTCCATTCTGTTACTTATATAATAGCTTCCCTGTCTACGTAGTTGCCTGTGACACACCGTTAAACAAAGTAAAGCTGATCTGTAATAAGGCATGCTGCTTTGTATTTGCTGCAGGTAACCACACTCCTACTTGTACCTTTTGTGTGCTCACTAACTGGCTACCTTTACCATGCAGAAACAAGCTCCAGATCTGTTTGCTAGCCAAAAAGGCACTCCTGGGACTAACACCCACTGCTTTAACAAATTGTTTCCATACCGTCTTCAACCAATACAGCACCAACAATGTGGCCAGGAATGCCCTTAAGCCTCCTTTCTAGTGTACTCAGCTGGACAAGCGGTCATTTGCTGTCAGGGCCACTAAATGGTTAAACGAACTGATTGATACTCTCCTAAATCTCCCCAAGATTAATCAGTTTAAGAGATATTTGTGGCCTGCCCTTGCTGTCCATTGCAACTTTAACTATTAAAGGAGCTCTACGGGCAGAGGGGAAGCCTCGACCGCTGCATAGAGCGGGGCTTCACCTCACAAAGTCCCCTCCCACAAGCGCCATATTAAATTAAACGTTTTTGTACCTGAGTGCTCATAAATAATGTCTGAACCTCCAGTGCAGTCGGCATGTTTGTGTGGCTCTCCTCACCCCTGCTATCGCGCTGCAAACACTATGATTATAATGACGCAGCACTGCCCTTTCCTTATTGGTGCCCTTATGTACAGAGATTTAATAATCACTGTATCGCCCATGCCAAGCGCTGTTTTTACAGAATTTGCTTGAATGCCATGAGTATGCCTGGCCATAAACATGGTATTTAGGAAAACTCTGTAAAAATAGAGCTGGGCATCGGTGATATGGAGAACGAGAATGAGACCCATGGCTTGCCCACCTCTAGAGGGAGATGTGGATCTTTTTTTTGTTTGCCACCTAGGATCGTGCATTTGTAGCTTTTGCTTTTAGGAGCCTTCAAACCATGTGTGTTTGTAACTTGGGGTACAGCTTGTGGGGCCGGGGAAGGGGAGGTGTGTGGATGTTTTGTTTGAATGCCACGTAGGACTATGAGTTTTTTGCCTTTGTGTTTTTTAGGAGTCTTCTGTGTACTTGTAGCCTGAGGTAAAGCTTATGGGGCCTGGAAGAGAGGAGGGTCTGTGGAATTTTTGTTTGTATGCAACCTATGACCATGCATTTGGACTCCTTGATGTTGACTGTGTGTGTGTGTATCTGGGAGAGGAGGCTGTGTGGATGTTTGTAGCCTGGGGTATAGAACATGTGTGGGGGTGGGGGGATGGAACCTTTGTGTATGAGGCCTACCTCAGACCATGTGTTTGCAGCCTGGGGTATAGCTTGTATGTTGGGGTTGGGGGCTCCTTTGTGTATGAGGCCTACCTTGGACCATGCATTTTGGAGCCTGGGCGTGTGTGTGTGTGTGTGTGTGTGGGGGGGGTGGAGCCTTTGTTTGTAGGAGTCCTAGACCATGTCTTCGGGGAGATCTGTGCTTGACTTATGAGGCATTTAGAAATGCAGATCTCTGGTAATGTTTAAGATTGTGTAGAAGAGAACTCGCCAGGGCGTTTTAATTAAGCTGGAAAGAAATCTGAAGATTTGTGCAAAGGGCCTTCTCGGCACAGAGCGGTAAGGAGGGAAGCTTCTTCTTTCAGCAGAAAGGAAGATCTGGCATCACGGGGTAGGGCAGCAAAGTATGATTGACAGTTTTATTGTCTGCTTATTGTTATTAGCTAGTCTGTGAATTACCTCTGTAATTATTCCCGGGTCGCCCCTGAAAAAGGGTCTCCAGAGGTCCAGTGGGTTTACCCCAGTCCATTGTGGTGTGTCTCCCTGTTGCGGTATTTAACTTTGCAAGTTCACTAATTATTTAGTGGTGTAGGTTACCATCATTTAAAGTATTTTTATAGGTGCAGGGTCCTTGCCTGACCAGTTAAGGTTAAAGTTCGCTAACAGGATTACTTAATTGAACTCTTGCTCTCTGAGGCAGCCCAGGAGGTCGTCCAGGGCAGTCTTGGCGACTTGGGGGGGGGGGGACTGTTGTTGCAGCCCACATACAAGGGCTTGGCATTACCTAACAACAGTCTGATAAATACTGATCCATAATGAAGAGGAACCAGAAATAGGGGAGGGTAATTCAGTGGTTTGGAGAGAGGTGCTGGCATAGAGTTCATTTTCACTGTTCATACCAGTCCCTGTAACTATCCTGGGGGTCTCTGTGTTCTGGTTATTGAAATTGCATTGTGCCTGAGAACTGCATTAGCATATGAGAACATGATGTGTCAGCACCCTTTAGACTCCACAGTCTGCCTGTCTACTTACTTAGAATGCAACAAAACAAGACGTGGCAAAATGTGAAATACCACATTTACCTTTACTTAGCTTTGCAAACTGTCTTTGATGTAATGCATTTTTTTCCTTTAAATTGCATTCAGTTTGTGTGCCTCTAGAGATTTTTTTTAGGTTATGTGTACTTTCAACATAGAATGTAAAAACAAAAACAAGGTGCTGCGTCAGCATGTGGAAAGCAAAACAAAATGGGTATATTAAATACACGCTGAAAATAGAGTTAACCATCGATGTTTCAACCATAGGTCTTCTTCAGGAAATATCTAAAAGAGAAAAAGCAAAGTTAGTGTAGAGGAGAAGTAAAATGAAGAATATATAAGTGGGGAGAGAAAAAAGGGGGAGACTCTGGGAGAAGTGATAAATGGCAAGATAAAGACAGAATCTGGAAAACAAAAAGGTGATGATGGGAGTGACGAGGTTTAGTAGCAGTTGATGAGCTAGGGAAGTCCCCATGTGGGGACTACTTAGCAGGGCCTTAGACTAGTAAGACAACCTAGAGATACATGTTGTAAATGGGTTCTGTAGCATCATGTTCTCATATGCTAATGCAGCTCTCAAGGACAGCGAGAGCTCAGCAACCAGAAAATGGAGAGCCCAAGGCTACTTACAGGGGCTGATATGACTATACTGAGACATTTTAAAATTTATGTGACAAGAACTCTCTGGCTGTAGAGAATTCTTGATAACCTTTGCCCTTCTGAGGCTCCTCAGTTTAAGGCATACTGGTGTTAATTAGCTTCTCTGACGTAAACTTCTATTATGTTTTAAATGTATATGCTAAACCAATGAGAATTATTTCTGCTTTTTCTATATAATCTGGTGTTAATAGTATGGGATATTTGAAAAAACTGCCACAAAGCTTCTGAAGAAGGACCTGGTTGGTTCGAAAGCTAAAGCACTTTGTTCTTTTCTGTAACATCCATGTTGGTCCAATAAAAGGTATCAAATCATTTGTTTCTGGATCTGTAGTGAAAACAAACTAACGCAAACATATGTCCCCAAGAGTTATCTGTGGACAAGGAGACAAATGACGTTTACAAGATGTGAGGGTGTAATACTCCTTTTAAGCTGTTTATATTCACATGGACTATCTTGAGCCCCTTACATCTGGCCTAGCCTGGGACTGAGGGGAAGGTAATTCTGGCATTAGGGAGACAGAGGCCTGCGTTTATTTCAATGTCCTTGGCTGATAGCAAGAAAAATTAATAGGGAGAGCTTAGTTAGCAGAATGTAGGCTGATGCAGCGTGTTTACTAATTGACAATACCATGTGTTTAGATATCACTAGACATCAAGTAACAGACACTTTCTTTTTTTCTTCTACTGTAGAGGCTTATGGGGGGGAGGGAGTAGGCCAGTTTGGTGTCGGCATACATCGGAGGCACTGGGTGTCTAGCTTGCATCCCCAGATAGGGAGTGGGGAGTTTAGCTAGCAAGCTGTCCGCTAGTGCCATCAAACTTATGGAGAATAAGGTGAGGAATAAGCCTGCAGAGGCCATGATTACAAGTTGCAGTGGTATATATAGATAGCTGGCTGTGATGAGACTTGACTGAAGGGGGGGTAATCATTGCTTTTATGGGGACCTGCCTTACCAAGGGTGGTTTGGTCTCCTTGCCAGAGCCAGTTACTTGAGGCAAGAGGATGGGGGACCCAGTTAATGTCAGATGAAATTTGTAATATGGAGGTCACTCAGACAGGGTTTTGCTGGCAGTGTGGAAAAACCCTCGAGCACATATTGAGCCGGTAGGAGATGCTTCTTAGCAGACAAAGACCCTGCCAGCAAGTGGGTGTAGAGGGACTTGTGAACAATAGTTAATACTGGTTAGATTCCAAGCCTTGTCTAACAGAGTAACTGGCAGAAGTATAGGTTAAGGAATTATCTATTGTCAATCACGAGAGTTTTCTGTTTGTGTGTAGAATGATTTGTCACAGCTTAATCTTGCAGCATTGTGAGGTAAGGAACTCTATCACAGCTTACCCACATCAGCAGGTTAAGCAGCTTAACAGTAAGTGTGCAACTAGGTGTTAAAACACAGTAAGGTAGGGAGCAGGTTACAAATCTTAACTAGCAAGCTGATGTTTGGCAGTATGGAGTAAGGAACTTCATACCACAGTTTAACCATTTAGATAGCTTGTGGTTTACAACTAACACATACTAGGCAAGAGCAGTACTTAATGTACAATGCAACATAATGTTGGAGAAGTCTCTGAGATAGCCAGGGAGACCAGGAATTTTTATTTTTTATATTGCAAACTGATTACTTATCGGCGAATGTTTGGTCAGACAGTATGGTTGGCTGCTGGTTGTCTCTGTAGTTGACACTGGGCAGACTTTGTGTTTTCCGTTGTGCTCTGTCCTTAGCCCGAAGACTGTAGTATGGAAAGGCTGCTTGGTGTTATCTACTTAAATTGTAGAGTCTGTCATGCCTCCGAGCCTCCTGATTAGTTGGGGGATTTCTGGCTGATCCATGGCTTCTTGGGTGAGGATCGCTGCAAGGCCGTTTTTTTTTTGGGGGGGGGGGTGAAGCAGGCAGGATCCTCTCTTGACTGGTGAGCACTGTTTAAGTCCTGGCAAGAATGGGCCATGATTGCCTTAAAAAAGGTGGCAGGATTCAAACTCATTTTGTCATGCCCCCAAGCCTCCTTACTGTCTGGGGGACTTCTGGCTAGTCCATGGTTTCTTGGGGGAGGAGCACCACGAGGATGTTGGAGGCTATATGGGGAGGCAGTGAAGCTGACGGGACCCCAACTCAACCTCTGGTTCTGGGCTGGAGAGCGCTGGTCAAGTCCTGGCAAGAATGGACTGTGATCATCTTAAAAAAGCACCAGAATTCAAACCCTCTCCATCATGCCCCTGAACTTCCTAATTAGCTGGGGGACTTCTGTCTGGTTTGTGGCTTCTGGGGTGAGAAGCACTGTGAGAGCATTGGCAGTCATGGGGGGGGGAATAAAGCCAGCAGGACACCCTCTCGACCCCTGGGTCTGGGCTGATGAGTGCTGGTCTAGTCCAACACCTCCAACATAAAATATCTTATTTTATACCAAGTTTGAAGAGCCTGTCTGGAGTATAAAGCCACCTGTGGACAATGTTATATTGAACTAGTCTAACATTTAAATTTTTTTAAATCTTTTTCTGCACCCTGTCCAACTAACACCTTCTGCCGGTCACCCCAGCCCCGTAACCCCGGCGTCCTCCAGGTCTTACCCGTCCACATCTTCCTACAGGGCTTACCCCCCGCCAGCGAAGTCAGTGAGGTTCCCCAGTCCCTGCCGTCAAACCAGATCTGGTGCGCTGGACAGGGCCTGGATAGCTGGTTTGGGGCCTGCAGGTGACCAGTGTTATCCTGCCAACTGGGAGATTTTCCATGTTATCTCGCCTGGAGGTGCTGATGTTTAGTACCATCAGAATGCACTTTACACACTTCCACACAATGTGAGTCCGCAGTTGCCCTGCCTCCGCACATTTTCTGGCAGCCTTGGACTGCCTTCTCCCTCTCCGCTAGAAGGCGCATCTGAGTTCTACATCCCCCCACCCGGAGAAGGGGCAGTCCACGTATACTTGAACCTACTCCCCAGCTGCCCCAGCACCTTGGGTGTGCTTCCAAACCTGGGTCGTCAGCACTGCAAGTGGTAGTGGAACTGCTGCACCGATGGGCTGGCCCCGACTAGTCTACCATCAGTTTCTTTACAAGAATACACCTATATTTCTTTAATGTTCCCATTTTATCCTTAAGTCTTGCACGACATCTTTTGTCCTCTTTTTTAGCAGTTTAATCAATAGTGCATGACAGGGTGTGTGTACTGCTGGGATAACGTAATGTCTTGTTCGAGGCCATAGCCCGAGTGCATTCAACACCCCCGAAGTGAAATGCTCCCAGAACGACACAATCCCTGGAGTGCATTATTACTGTTATACAAAGGCTTGGTTTAAATACAAAAAGAAGATAAAAAAATATTTTTAAATAAATTTTTTCTTAAGTTTCGTATGTGCATGTATACCTTTAAGACAAAAATTCCTTACTTTGTGTTTTCTCCACTAGGTGGTGCTGCTAAGACCAGCTACTTGCTCTAAGTCTCCCTAGAGCAGGATGGAACAAATCACTTTGTGGTGTGATGGCCAGCTTGGCCAGCATACATTAGAATTTTGTGGCCAGATTTTTCTGGGGTGGCCACTTTTTTATGGCCTTTCGATTTTGAAATCTGGTAGCCATTTCAGTGTTTTTCATTGATTTTCAGTTGGACAGAACACATACATGACAGGTCTTCCGGGGGGGGGCAGACCAGGTTGGACTACAAAATTAGTGTACTACAGACAGTGGAGTCACTTCACTGCTGGCTGGTTTCCAGTCCTGACTGTCTCCCCCCCACCAAGTCCCACATATCATTGACTATCCTGGCTCTCTTTTTATTATTATTATTTTTAATCTTATCAAAAAAGGGCATTCAAATCTGTGCTGTGCAACAGCCACAGCCTGCAAGTGCCTGTCTTCTCTGTCCATCCTGTCACTGACTGAACATTGAACTGAAGCTTATATATTTTTTCAAAATGTTTTATATACATTATCTCTTGCCCCAGTCAGATTTTAGTACAGTACTGTCCATGTCCATTCCAGATTCCCACAACAGCAGCCCCAAGCCCAGACTCTCAGTCCCCTACCCTCTCCCTCAGAGCAGAATGATCTCCCAACTTAACAAGAGACACACTATACACTAATTAAAGTGTAGCTCTTTCTAGGGACATGGATATGATGTTCTATCCACACTTTCTTGCAGTTGCTTTTCCCCTTAAGAATGGCTGAAACGTCTTCAAGCTGGCTCCTCCCACCTACCTGGGTGGTAATTCCTTCAGCCCTACCCTCGTAATGCCAGATCTTCCTTTCCGCTGAAAGAAGAAGGTTCCCACCTACCTGGGTAGTAATTCCCTCAGCCCTACCCCGTGATGCCAGATCTTCCTTTCTGCTGAAAGAAGAAGCTTCCCTCCTTACCGCTCTGTGCTGAGAAGGCCCTTTGCTCAAATCTTCAGATTTCTTTCCAGATTAATTAAAACTTCGTTTTCAGCTTATTTTTCCAGCTGACTGACATGGACGACAAGAAGTCTGCTCTAAGGTTCTGGAGGTGTGGCTGTGGGCAGAAAATGCCCTGGACGGATTCGAACACCATGGGCGTTTACGGCCTTGGCCACAATCACTATCCCCAGGCTTGCACATTTGTCTTACCTTCCACCCGTCAATTTTAGAGGATTGTCATGCCTGCTTACTTTCAGGGCATCTGAGTGAATGGCACCTACTGGTCAAATCGAAGGATGTCTGTCGAGTGGTCCGTCGAACAACTCGCGGCTTTTGAGGAGGTGGCGGCCCAGACCACAGCTAAGTCCTCCTTGACTTTGGCCTTTTTGCTGCTCTCTTTAGGCGCCTCCTTTACAGGGCCATTTAAGGATTTGTGACAGGCTCTCCTGACTCATGGGCAGGGCCCCTCGTCAGCACACAAATCTAAATCTAAGAAAGAGGTCAAAAAACAGATCTTGCCGTTGATCGTTGGATTGGGAACGCTCTCGAGCTTCCAATTCCCGCACTTCTTCAGATCTGACTTCAGTTGAATCTTCGGCCCAGGCGACTGGTTCCACGGTACCTCCGTTGGGCCAGTTGGCTGAGATGCAGGTTGATCCTCCAGTCGAGATTTTTCTCGAGTCAGTCAATTCGTTGTCCCCTGAAGATGCCGATTCCTCTCTGTCTAGGACTCTGGTCCTGACTCAGACCCAGGAAGGGACAGATCAGTCCGCTGACCCACCACCTCTCCTTATAGACCCAGAACCAGAGGTGCCTCGGCTCTCACCGCCCCCCTCTGAGGCCAGCCGCCGGTCTCCCCAGCGGTCAAGGTCAATGTCCCGGTCTTGTTCCTGTGAGTCGTTCAGCTTGCGTTGACATCAACGCTCCCACTCTCGATGCTTGGGAAAGCGGGGCTGTTGCTGTTCTTCTTCCTCATCTTCCTCTGGTGAAGACAGGCTTCGGCGCAAGTTGCATTGATGCTATGAGGACTTGATTTTGCAGCAGCTGGTGTTACGCTGATATGATACTTGTTCTGACTTCTACCCTGGCCATCATCTGGCGTTCACCACAGAGGCCGTTGCCTTCTCTGCCTCCACTGGAGCAGACTCATAAATCGGTCCTGGCTCGGCCTCCTCTGGCATCTCCACTGATTCTGGTGGAGCTGCCCCCCAAACAGCCGATGACCAGCGCTCCAACTAAGGAGTCTTGGTCAGCCTCGGGTCTTCCCCATCAGCTGTCTGTCACCGTCACTCCTGACCATCCACGGAGGGTAAGCGGGGATTCGGATGGTTGAACCCTCTTTGACGACTCTTCGGAGTTGGAGGGTTCCTCATTGCACTCTCGTCCAGTGGACATGGAGTAGGCAGGGGGGTCTCTTGATGGACGAGGGCTCTACCTCTTTTATGGGCCTTCTCTGTCTTATCTCGGAGTCCATGGGTCTCAAGATGGAGCCCATTCAGAAGCGGGCTCAATACCTGCTTACTGAGATTCTGGACTGGGGCGACTCCTCTGGGGAAGCCTTCCTGGTAGCAGAGGTTGTCCTTGGCCCTGCCTTGGAGCTATGGCAGCACCCCACCTTCTGCCCAGCACCGTCGGCTTGGATGGCCCACAAGTATGTGGTTCCCACCAGTTCCCCTTCAGGGTTCACGGAACATCCCTCAGCAGAGGGCTTGGTGGCAGATTCTGTGTTTCCACGCTCTGGCAACATAGGAAACATTGATAAACCACCTGACAAGGAGTCCAAGAAGTTGGACCATTCATCTAAAAAGGTTTATGCTGCCTCTTTGCTTGGCCTTCGCCAGGTAAGCTTAGCCCACCAGATGGCCCACTTTTCTCATGCCCTGTTGGGCACTCTAGATGAGGTGCTCCCTCATCTCCCAGCAGACCTACAGACTATGGTCAAGCAGGTCCAGAACCAGGTTCAGGCTGTGGCAAAACAGCAGCTCAAGACAGACATGGACCTTGGGAAATCCTGTGCCCATACTGTGGTGGATGCCGTGGCCATGCGCTGAAGGGCTTGGCTGTGGATCTCGACCTTCATGGCAGACACGCAGCACAAGCTGGTGGATGTGCCCTTCCTGGGCACTGACTTGTTTGGGCAGCTCATCCGCATTGAATAGTCCAGTGCCACCTTGGACTCTCTGACATCCGTCCAGAGGGACCCCAAGGGCTCCAAACAGCAGAAAAAGAAGCCCTTTCAGTCCACCTCCACTCCTGCGGCCAAACCAGTCCAGCCCCAAGCTGGGCATCAGCCTCAGGCCTGGCGACCTCAGCCGAAGTCAGTGGCCATGGTCGCCCATAAGCTGGGAGGATGAGGCCCCGATGAATCCTCAGTCAGCCCCTCCTCTGCCTCCAAGCCTCCTCCTTCTTCTCACCTTCTTGAACCTGTCTTGCACTACGCCCACTTCACATCCTGCAAGGTCACTTATACCCAGCTGCACTATAATGTGAGGTTTCCCTCCTCCCTGTCCCACGTGCTGTGTTACTAGATGTTCCATCCTCCCTGCTGTCATCCCTGTCATGCATTCCACTCACTTATGGTTTGGCAGTTCCCGCCATCTCACCCCCTTTACAGTTGCATCCCTCAAGATCACCACCCTGCCCCCTCATATTGTTACCCATTCCCACCTGCCTTCTTCTTTCCCTCCTGACCCTCTACACCCACTGTCCCCTTCTCCCGCCTTCTGAACCTGTCTCCTCATGGCATACCCCCATCCCTCCCTTACGTTTACCATCAGCCTGTCCCCTACCCTTCCCTCGCCCTGTGTATCTTCTCGTTTTCCCATACCCACCATCTCCTGCACCATCTACCCTCTCCCTCTTGAACTCGCATCCTCTCACCCATTCTACCTACTTATTTTTTACATCTACCCTACTCCCCCCACCTCCAGCCCGTCCCTTCTTGCTGCCCCTTTCCTTATCACCACTTCCCACCCCCATCCAGTGTAAGGAATCTGTTTCTTACCAGCAGTCCTGCAGATATGAACATATGAAGAAGCCAGCAGAATTAGGCCTTTTGGTCTGTTTAGTCTGCTCATTGTGCAGGGTTCTCAGCTCAGGCTGGTGTCTCTGCTCCCCCACCTTTCTATCCCTTTCCTCCCCCCTTTCCATGACTTTTATCTTCCCCTATATCTATCCCAGCCTCTCTTGAAGCTGCCCACCAACCTCGATGAGATCACCTCTTCTGGCAGTGTGTTCCATTTGCTAACTACCCTTTCTGTGAAGAAGTGTCTTCTAACCTCCCTCTTAAACACCCCTCCTCCAACTTTAGGCTGTGCCCCCTCATGGTTTTGCTGCAGTGTTGCCTGAAGAGACCCTCCCTGTTCGCCTTATCAATCTGTTTCAAGTACTTGAAGGTCTCAATCATGTCACCCCTCTCCCTCCTGTCCTCCAGGGAGTACATGTTTAGGGCCTTTAGTCTCTCCTTGTACAATTTACCCTGCTGCCTCACAATCATCTTTGTAGCCCTCCTCTGGACCGTCTCCATCAGGTTGATGTCCTTTTTGGGGTGAGGGCTCCAGAACTGCACCGCATACTCCAGATGCGATCTCACCAGTGACCTGTACAAGGGCAATACTACCTCCTGTCACCTACTGCTGATCCCCATGGCTATGCACCCCCACCATCCTGTTCGCTCTTGCCACTACCTTCTTGCACTGCAGAGAGAGCTTCAGGTCACTAGTTATCATCACTCCCAGATCCTTCTCCTCCTCTATGGAAGTTACCTGGACCCCTACCTGGTAGTACTCTGTCCTGGGTTTTTTTTTGCTCCAACATGCATAACCTTATACTTCTTGGCAGTGAAACTCAGTTGCCAGATCCCAGACCACTTTTCAAGTCTTCTTAGGCCCTCTTTAAGGTCCTGTATCCTCTCAGCTAAGTCCACCCTCCCGCAAAGTTTGGTATTGTCCACAAACAGACACATTTTGCCCTTGATGCCACCCCAATATCATTAATGAAAACATTGAATAGCACTGGCCCTAGCCCCGAGCCCTGCGGGACACCACTTTTAGACACCGTGGTGCTAGACAACTCTCCCCCCACCAACACCTTTTGGGTACTGTTCGCTAGCCAGTGTTCCACCCATCTAACCATCTTATCTCACACTCTAAGGTCTGCCAGCTTCCTGGTCTGCCTCCTGTGGGGTACAAAGGCTTGGCTGAAATCCAGGTAAAGGATGTCCGCTGCTTGGCCCCTGTCCACTGTTTTGGTTACCCAGTTAAGAAGTCCATCAAATTTGTTTGACAAGATTTGACTTCCAGAAATCCATGCTGCCTTGCATCCTGGAGGCTGTTTCATTTCGTTTCATTTTTATTGGTTATACTGGAAAGGCATGTGAGCATTGCTGCCCGTTTACACAAGCGTCCGGTTACATACAACAATCATGAGACATGACATAGGCTTAAACATTTAACTAACAGTGAGGGTTAATAAAATGGTACATAAATTTAGGATAATATAGACTAAAGGGCAAACCATGAACTAGCTTTGGTGAATTAACAAATACAGAGTGACATTAAGCATTCAGTGAGGGTTTAACAATAATATAATATAACAGTGGGTAACAAAAAATGTAAGTGCAATCTAAAAACTAGCCTAGGTAGATTAACAATACCACAAGTGCTAGAAAGAAAGGGTAAGTGCCTGAGGTGGATAACCAGAGAATGAGGGGGGGAAGTGCAGAATGGGAACCAGATTAGGGCTGCAAGCAGGTGCAGGTGGGAGAGAAATGTCTCATGATATTGTGTTTGAAGGCATTTGTGGACGGACAGAGTTTTAGTTCCAGAGGGAGAGAGCTGAAGAGCTTGGGTCCCATAAAAGAGGGTGTTTTCTGGTCTTGAGTGGTCCAGCAGAAAGGAACAGTGAAAGAGAGAGTGGAGGACAGTCTAGTGGTCCTGGTGGTGGTGGCTGTCTGGAAGAGAGAAGTGAGACAATCAGGGAGCAGTCCAAGGGAGAGTTTGAAGAAGGTGGCCATCTTGCAGTTGAGGTGGGCCTCAAGGGAGGGCTGACTGGTAAGCTTATAAAGATCACAGTGGTGTGTGAGTTTAGGGAGACCAGAGGCAAAGCAGATAGCATTGTGGCAGGAGCTCCGAAGTCTGGAGAAATTTTTGATGGAGAGGCGGGGGAGGGAGACAAGTGAACCATAGTCAAAGACAGGAAGGAGGAAGCTGGAGACTGGAGGGATTTGGATTCCCTGTTAAGGAAATGCTTGGTTCTGTGGAGGATACCGAGTCATTGGTGGGCTTTTTTGATTGTTAGGCTAGTGTGAGTATCGAAATTGAGGTGGCTATCCAGTAGTTAGCCAAGGTATTTGAAGGCACTGACTCTTTCAGTGGTGTTACCAAGGTTGTCATAGAGTGAGAGGTCAAAGCCAAGGGGTTTGCAGGGATTGGAGAAAGCCATGAACTTAGTTTTCTTGGAGCTGAGTACAAGACCTTTGGACGTGAACCAGGTGTGAAGTGTGCTGAAATCAAATTGGTGTTTGTTAATGAGAGCGTTGGGGGTTTTGTCCTGACAGAAAAGGGCTGCATCATCAGCATAGAGAATGAGTTCTGAGGTGATGCAAATGTCAGGCAGGAAGTTAACTACCAGAGAGAAGAGAAGAGGGTCCAGGATAGACCCTTGGTGGACGCCATATTTGATGGGGCAGGATTCATAGAGGACATTGCCAATAATGGTGTGATGGGATCTGCCCGTTAGGTAATCCTTAAACCAGATGCAGACGTCAGGTGAGAAATGGAGGCCTGCCAGGGTACAGAGGAGGACTTCATGATCAACGAGGTCGAAGGCTTTGATGAAGTCTACAAATGCAGCACCGGTGTAGAAGCCTTCGTTGTTAGCTTTGTCTATGGAGTGGGTAAACTTTATGAGGGCAGTTTTGGTATTGAGTCGAGCACGGAACCCATGCTGGGCCTCTGTGAGCAGGTTATATTTGGAGAGGAATTCCGAGGTTTGCTTGTGGACCACTTTCTCTAAAATTTTGGAGAGAGGGGCAAGGAGGGAGTTGAGATGGTAGTTGGATACTAGATCTTTGGAACCAGATTTGTGAAGAGGTTTAATAATGGCGCACTTCCAAGCTTTCGGGAAGGATCCCGTGCAGAGGGAATGGTTGAGGATGTTAGTAAGAGGGATGGCCAGGGAGTGACAGACAAGATGGAGAACTCTGAAGTCAATGTTGTCAGCGCTCTTGGATGGTCTTGGGTCATTTGTTTTGATTAACTTAACCACTTCACCAGGAGTTAAGTACCTGAAATGGAACTTAGGGTGGAGACTGGGAGAGGTGCAGGGGTAAATGAGGTAGGAGTGGAGCTGGGCTTATACTGGCCAAGGTCACCAAAGTATTTATTGAAAAGGGAGGCTGTTTCGCTTGGCTCGGTGGTGGCTGTCCCTTCGGAGGTAAGACAAATATGATTGTCGGAAATTCCCCTACCAATTTTATTTTATTTATTGAAATGCTTCACCGGGAGGGTACACTGAACAACAAGTTGCTCATCTCATGGTGCGACCTGGGGGAAGGGGTTACATAGGGTTGTGAAGGATGATCAGTTACAATAGTAAGTGTACAAACAATACAACATTGTAAGATTGTGCAACAGTTGGAACACAAGGTATTGTACAATAAAGAGTAGTGGAACATTGGGTAAATTACAATACATTTCCAAAATAATACACAAGAACATATAAACGTACAAAACAGTAATAATGCGACAGAACCATTTATAGTGCATGAGTGTACCAGGAGTAGGCTCAAGATAGTACGCAAGTGCTGTTGGAGTAAAAAGGATGGGGTTAGGTTGTGCACACTGGTGACCCAGAAGGGCAGGTGGAGAAGAGAGGGAGAAGAGGCAAGAACTGAATATGAGGAGAAGGGGTAATCATTTTATAATTTCCTCCTTCAGGATGTTGAGAACCCTGCGGGGGGGGGTCATGGTAGGAAGGCAGAAACCAATAAGGTTGTTAAGAATGTTCCAGGTCCTCCTAGGGTTCCCCTGGGCAGCATGTTGTTTTTTCAGGATGAAGGAGGATTTAGCAGATCTTGTGGAAGATTTGCACCTGTTCCTGAGGGTTTTGAAGTCTTGGAGGAGTTGGGGGGGTGGTGTTTGTGTTTTCTGTGTAACTTCCTGGCTCGGTCCCTATTCCTCATTAGTTTGCGTAGCTTGGGAGTGACCCATTCTTGGTTAGAACCCCTAACCCAGATTTTTTTAAGCAGGATGAAACAGTCGCAGAGGGCAAGGAACTTAATGCGAAAGGCTTCAAGCACTTTGCAGATGTCAGAAATGTTTTCAGTGAAGGACCAGTCTTGGGCTAGGGCGGTTTTAGAAAACTCGGAGGCATCCAGCATCTTCAGTTGCCTAGTTTGGATGAATTTGTGTGGGCGGGGGTGTTTGTGGACCATCTGCAGAATACAGCACAGTGGTCTCTGACTGAGTCGGGAAGAACTCCGGAGGTGGTGACATGGGAGGGGTGTGAGACCAGGACCCAATCGATGAGGGACTAAGATCCAGTTTTGTAGTTGTTCTGGTAGGTTCAGTGATGAGCTGGTGTAGGCCAAGACCAAGTATGGATTCCTTGGTGGAGTTACAGTGAGGGGCAGCCAGTTTAGGTTGAAATCCTCAAGGATGATCCAATACCTCCCTTGGGGGAGGGAGGTCTTAATATCGAGGAAGAGGTCGAGATCACATAGTGAGGAGGAGGGTGGCAGGTACACCACACTGACTGTGACCATTTTATCTGCTCCAAGGAGGAGGTTAATCGAGATGGTCTCAAAGGAGGAGGTGGTAGTGGGGGGTCGAATTCGGTGGCAAGGAGGTTATCAGCAACCCAGATGAGGCAGCTTTCCTCTAGATGCTCTATCAATTGTTCCTTCAGCATGGGCTTCATAAGTTAGCACACTATCAAAGTGAGATTGACTGGTCTGTAGTTCGTGGGGTTGCTCATGTGGAGGGGGCACCACATGTGCTGCTCGCCAGTCCTGCTGCACCACGCCCGACTCTAGTGAACAACTGAAGAGGTCCGCCAGTGGCTCCACAATCTCCCCCTCCTTCAGCACCCCAGGGTGCACTTCATCCAGGCCTGGTGATTTGTCTATCCTCAATGCTAGAAACCCTTTCTTCACTCTTTCCCCTTCTATTGCCCCATCTGTCCTCCTTTTCCCCTGTCGGCACTAATCCACCTTTCTCTCTGGTGAAGACTGAGCAGAAGTATTTATTTATTGAAGTCTCGGATTTACAAACACCTTTGAGCCAGAGGCTCTTTTGCAAAGGCATCACATCAAGAGGGAAGGAACAAGGGTATAATTTACATGGAATGGGGCAGTTACAGAATACAAATTTACATAAAGTACATTATACATAAAATACATAGGAAATGCTGAAAAGGTTGCATGAGTTACAAATTTACAGGTAAGTAAAACAGTAAGTGATAGCGGTCAGTGGGAGTGACATTGTGACACTTGGAAAGCTGGCTCTGATCGCTCTATGATTTTTGTAATTTATAAATGTAGTGTGATTGTCATGAAAAATCCTGTGCCTGGGATGACAAACCCCACCCCCCAGGTATCAGTTCAAAAGACAAGATATATATTAAACAGCAGGTCTCTGAATGCAATTAACTTGTCAGTTTGCTTTGAAGCCAGGAACTAATATATCCATTTTATGACGTCCTCAGGAAAGTCAGTTAATTGCACCTGGTGTCATAAGGAAGTGGAATATCCATTTTATGACGTCCTCAGGAAAGTCAGTTAATTGCACCTGGTGTCATAAAAAGTCCTTTGATGTGTTTGAGAAAGGAAACTGCTCATGGATCAAAGGGACTGAGAAATTACAGTCTTAATTAAGAGTGTCATCATTTGGAAAATGAGTCTTGCAGGAGTCACAGAATTCAATACCTTGATGGGACTTCCTGTTTTGTATATATATTTTTTATGTATCCTGAAAGGGAGGAGCTAGATGATGACATCATGAAGAGGGTTGAAACGCAGCATTTTTTAAACTGTAGTCTGTATTCCATTTACACACACACACACACGTGTTTGGACTCTGAAAAAAGCAACATCAGCACTGGAAGGAGATAAGAATACATTAGATTTGACAAGTCTAAGGGTACTGTGGTAGGAGATTTTGTGTGTATTTTAAACCTTTTTTTTTTTTTTTTTAAGTGATTTGTATGTTTTGCGATATATGGTTCTGTATTTACATTTTACATTTTTATCTATTTTTAAATAAACATCTCATTTTTAGAGACTACTTGGTGTGCCTTTGAAATTCTTTATTTGACAAGTGAAGCATATATGGTTAAAGTTGACACTGTGCAAAGCTAGTGGTAATACCAAATTGGGAAAAGTTAAGAGTTTATTCTGAGGTCTTTCATAGAGTTTTAAGGGCTCATTTTGTATATCTGGTTAGGTGCCCGTAGGCAAAAAATATCTGCCCCCCCCCGAAGAGCAGAATTATCTGAGCCTGTACATTGGGTACGCTAGCAAGAGGTTCACAGTTTGAATCCTTGAATCCCTCCAGTACTTGAGACCAAAGTTTGATTCGAATCCACAAAACAGGAGGGTTACCCTGTTCTGTTAACTGTTCACAGTACTGCGCTCAGAGGTTGGCACTGTGGGAACAGAGGGCCTGACCTGCTGAGTGGGGTTGTGACGACCTTGTCATGAGTCTTTGAGGTAGGGGGTACAGGATGTAGGAAAGAGGGGCACAGAGAGGACCTGGCTAGAGTAAAGTAGAGAGCTACCCAGGTGGGCAATGTTAAAGAGGGGTATGGAGAGCTCTAAGTAACAGAAAAGAGAAGAGATGAGGAATAGAAGTAGGCTGAAGGAGGCAAGTGGAAGTAAAAAGTGTGTGTGGGGGAGGGGAGTCAGACAATTGGGGGCATAGTGGAGGGGTGTGTTAAGTGGGGGGGTGGCAGGGTTAGAATTGGGGGAGGGGATGAACTCTGAGAAGACAGAAAGGAGGCTGAAGATAAGTGCCCGGCTGGTGTGATAAGACAGAGGTGCTAAATATGGTAGGGAACGTAAAGGGGGAGGGAAGAAAGTGGGGGAGGGTAGTGGAAGAGGTGAAGTAGCAAGAGTTAGTAAGTAGCTAGAGATGGATGTGGTTAGGAGGGAGAAGGTAATTAAGCTGTGAGGGGTGGGAGGGGTTTGGAGGGGGACGTGCAAATAGGATAAATTAGGACCAACAGTCGCAGTGGGTATGTTCCATAAGGTACTGCCGAAGCTTAGTTTTGAAGGGACCAGTATTGGTATTAGTCAGGAGGTCAGGTGGGAGGCTATTTAGCCAGCTTGGAGCTTGATACCTGAATGTTCTCTGCGCCTGCGCAGTGCGACAGAAAGGAACTTGAAAGGTGGGGCTGGACGTGCTTCTGGTGCGGTGGTGGCTAGTTGTCCTGTTAAGGAACTGCAGAAGTGAGGGTGGTGCTAGCCAAGGCTAATTTTCTTCGCGAACAGGCAGGTGTGGTAATGGATTCTGCCCTGTAGGTTCAACCAGTTCGCTGAGGTGTAGAGGTCACAGGTGTGGTTGTATAGTTGGGCTTCTGTGACTAGGTGGCATGCCTTGTTTAGGGCGACAGTTAGTATTTTGAGTGTAGTGGTGGTGGTGGCAGCCCCATAGATTATGAGCTCAAAATCAATAATTGTGAGGATGAAACTAGTAATGGCTAGACAGAGTGCTTCCTGGGACATACTGTGCCTGTGTCTATACAGGAGACCTAGTCTGACACTGACAGCTCTAGAGATAATGTTTACGTGCTCATTAAAGAATAGGTTACAGTCGAGCATTATACCCAGATATTTGAAATTATGGACTTGTTCTAGGGGAGTGTTAAGGTTGTTGGTAATGGGTAGCTTGGCATTTTTATGTTTATTGTGATGACTAGCAAAGAGCATCACTTTGTTTTTTTAATAATTAAAATAAGTTTATGTTCGGAAAACCAGTCCTCGACTGCAGCAATGCTTTCTTGCAAACAGCTGGTGAAGGGTAGGGGATCTGGTTGGCTGGTGAAAAGCACTATCATCTGCATATGGAAGCAAGTTTGTAGGGCAGGCTTTGGGAAGGGTGTTTAGAAGAAGGCTGAATAATAGAGGACCCGAGATTGAGCCTTGGGGTACTCCAGCGCATACCGGGTGGCTAGCTGAGAGTGTATCATGTATTCTAACTCTTTGGGTTCTGTCTACTAAGTAACTTTTGAACCAAAGGGTGACATCATGAGAGAGTCCAAGGGAGGGTAGAAACCTGAGTAATAGGGTGTGATTAACAGTACCAAAAGCCTTTGTGAGGTCAATATAGATTGACCCCACAAGGTGTCCCCAGTCAGGTGACTTATGAATGAAGTTTGTATAGTCAAGAAGGGCAGTGGTGGTACTGTGCCCCTTTCTAAAACTGTGCTGGTGGACAGATTGTATATTATTGGAGGATAGGTAGCAAGTCAGCTGGCCAGCTACTATTTACTCCAGGGCTTTAGAAAGGAGTGGCAGGATGGAAATAGGGCAGTAGTTAGAGTAGGAGGCCCTATCACTGCTCGTGTGTGTAGGCATCACTAGAGCCGCTTTCCAAACCAGGGGGAATTGGCCACGGCAGAGGGATAAATTGAGTATTTTGTTGAGCGGTGTTAGAACGGAGTCAAGGGTAAGGTGTAGCAATTTAAGATTGAATGTATCACTGCTAAATCTGGCATTGTTGAGGACCCGCAGTAGATATTTTTTAGCTAACTTAGTAGTTATAGCTTTGAAGTAAAAAGGGGGAGCATTAGGGGTGGAACTCGTGTTGCTTTCACTACTCTCACAGGAAGGATCAATGGAGAAATTCGGAGGGAGAACACCACTCAGGTCACTGAAGGCAGTATTGAAAATGTCAGCTATCTCTTTAGAATCCTGAGTGGTAACACCATTTACATTGAGCACTGAAGGGGGGAACTTATTGGGTTTGCCGTTCTGGTGTTTTATATTCTCCCCCAATTTTTTGCTTTTACTCCAGGAGCTAGCAAACTGGCATTGGAAGTAAGTAATTTTGGCTTGGCGTGATGCACGGGTGCAGGCTTTTCTGGCCTCCTTATAGCATTGCCAGTCACCTGGTTTATTAGTGGTCTTTGCAGTGTGCCAGAGATGATCCCAGGAGGACATGAGGCCTAGTAGTGATGTGCTGATCCAGGGGTTGCTGTGCAATTTGCATTTCTGTTTCTTGGGGCAACGATATCATGCTTTATTGAAAAGTGAGATAAAATACTTAATGCAAGGTCCACATTTGTTGCTGTGTCAGTTGGTGACCAGTGACAAAGGTGGAGGCATTTTTGAAATTGCCTGAGCTGCCCTTGCTTAAGGGCATGACGGCAGGATGACGTGTTAGGGCATTTGGGATGCTGACTTGACCAGGGACAAATGACAGGGGAATGATCACTGAGGGAGTCAGGAAGTACCAAAGTATCTTTAATTCTATCAGGTCTGTTGGTGAAAATATGGTCAATTGGGGTGTGGGTCCCGGTTCTGTAATTAACCCTGGTAGGGGATTGAACCAGCTGAGTGAGGTCGATGGCAGCAGCTGCATCCTTAAAAGGGCCAGCCTCAGGTGCAAGCGAATTGATGTTGATGTTGCCTAGCTCAACAACCTCAGAGCGATTGGGAAGTTTGGTGATAAAGTCAATGGCGGAGTCAAATCCAGTGGCTGTGTACCTGGGTGGAATATAGGCTGATAGGACAGTGAGTGACTTCCCATTGGTTCTTAAGGTTATTTTGACAACGATCGCCTGGGCACTATTCCCAGTGGACAGGGTTGGAAGGGCAAGGCCCTGAAGTGTATCAGAGAGATAGATGGTGCAGCCGCCCCCTTTTTTCACAGGTGGTCTGCTCTGAAAAGAGTATAGCCAATTAGTGTAGCAGCGGTCAGGAGTTTTGGGAGAGAGCCAGGCTTCTGCAATGGCTAGTATGTCTGGCTTGTGCTGTTGTACCTAGACTTGAAGCTGGTTAAGCTTTGTTAATAGGCTCCGGATGTTAAGAAAAGCAATCTTTAGTCCATAAGAGTTGTTAGTTTTTATTTGTGGTTGCTGCAGAGGGCCAGGGTCGGGGTGTACATTGCCTGAGAGTAGCAGGAGTAGTATGGCATGACGCACTAGCAAGAGCTTAATTAGTTTGGGTTTAAGGGCAACTGGGTGTTTGAGGGCAGGTTTAGGTGACGGGGCAGTGGGAGTGAGGCAAGGTGTGATATTAAAAAGAGTGTGGGCGGTTCCTACGCTCATAATGGCCCAGCCTGGTAGGGTGGGTGCTGGGTGGTGGGCTGTGTGGGCACCTAGGGTGCCGGAGGGTGGTGCTGTGGTCTCAAGGATTGGTGAGTGGGGTGGTCGTTTCAGCACCAGGACATTTTGGGATACATGGGACCAAGAGTAGCAAGAGGATAATAAGCTGGTGCGGTAACTCAGGGGGCCCCTTAGTTTGGCCAGGAGATTGACCAGGAAAAGAGTGGATTACAGTATGTTCGTAACAAACTTGTGAGTGGCAGGAGAGGGAGGTGAGACAAACGGGCAGAGGAGAAGGTCCAGCTGTGATGAAAGTTGGAAAGGCGGGGGGAGTGGACAGGGGACAGAGAACCTAGAAAGCAGGTGAGCGAGGGGAGTAAGATAGATGAATACTCTGTAAGCTTTGGACCCCGCAAATGGCACAGTGGTAGTGTATTTGCCCTAGGTAACAAGGGTCGAAGGTTTGAATACAGGGGAAGTAGGTTAGAGAAATGGAGGGGGTGCAGGGAAAACTGGAGGTCAAGGTCAATGAAATAGCTGTCAGAAGTGAAGAACAGGGAGGGTAGAGAAGGGGGAGTAGGTAGCTGGGAAAAGGTACACTAGTGACTCCTAGTGGTCACAAATTATAAAGGTCAATCAAATGGATAAGTGGGGAATTACAAAATGGAAGATGGGGAGTCATGTGACTAGTCATGTGACATCCGGGGCTTATAAGTTTAGAGTCTGACCAGGATGGGAGGGTGGTGGGGCAGTTGGCATGCTTGCGTATTCGTTCATTAGCTCCGCCTTCTTCCTATTTTCCTCCACCCACCTGTCTCCTTGTCTTATTCTAACTAACCCATCTTTCTTGTCTCTTTTCTTGCTTATGTAGTGGAAGAAAGCCTTCTCCCCACCCTTTTACCCTCCGCTGATTGCAGTTCCTTCTGTGCCTTGGCTCTCTGAACCACACTTCCTGCCTCCCTCACCAGCCCTAGGTATTTTTCTCTGTCCCCCTCTTTGTTGGTCTTACTGAATTTCCTAAAGGTCAGTCTCTTAGTCCTCACTGTCTGGGCTACCTCAGAGTTGCACCAGCTGGGTGCTTTGACTTTGGAGTTCTTCCTCTTGTATCTAGCATACTCCTCCATTGCAGCTGTTAAGCCTTCCTTAACAAGAGCCATTTTTGGTCCACCTCCATAGTTGCCGTCATTTTTGCTAGGTACCTTTTTAGTATTTCTCCCATTCTCCTAAAGTCCACCCTCTTAAAATCCAGGATTTTGGTCCTAGTGGGGACACCTTCCCTGCCCATGTCCAGCCACAACCTGACCGAGCAATGATCACTTCCACCCAGTGGCTCCCTAACTGTTATGTCCTGCATGTGCTCTCTGTTCGTGAGCACCAGGTCAAGGATTGCCTCTTTTCTGGTGGGTTTAGTGACACCTTGAGTCAGGAACCCATTTTGAATCACTTCTAGAATTCTCTGACTCCTGCCACACGTCATGGTCGGTACACTCTAGTCCACCCTGGGTAGGCTGAGGTCCCCACTGTTACCACTCCACCCTTCTCCGTGGCCTTCAGAATTTGTGAACCTAGGTCCTTGTCCAGTTCTTCATCCTGATTGGGTCATCTCTACACCACCCCCCAACCTCGCATTCCTTGCTGTATTGGTCTGTAATTGGACCCACATGGCTTCCACCCTCCCCTCTTCTGCCTTCTCCCCTGTACTTATTATACTCTCATTAATGAATACTGCACCCCTCCTCCTTTGCATACCACTCTGTCCCTCATGTAAAGTTTATGTCCCGAAATGGAGAAGTCCCAGTCATGGTTAGGTGTGGCCCAAGTCTGAGTTATGGCTGCAATGTCCACTCTCCCCCCCCTGCAAGTAGCGCTTGTAGGTCGTCCGTCTTGTTTCCGAGACTGTGTGCATTCAGGGACACCAACCTCCACTTTGAGTCTGAGGCCCCATCATTCTCCTCTTCCTGCCTTGCCTTTCCCTGTTACTGTTATCCACTCCCCTCCCTGGGCATCCTCTCCTGTTGTGGGAGAGAGACCCAGGTGATCTACGTGATCTCCTGTTCCCTCCTATCCCACCACTGCTATGCCCCCCTCTCTGCCTTAGCTCCACTTCACTATGACCTACAAAGAAGCTCAACCAGTGTCTTATTCACACAGTGCACTCCGCTATTTGATATTAGATGTTAAACTTGACACAACATAGAAGTTAGAGAAACAAAAGAAGTTACCTCAACATAAGAACATTAAGAATAGTGTCGGCAGATGGAGACCACTTGATCCATCTAATCTGCCCATGGTGGCTACAAGTATTGAGGTCCTTATTGGCCGCTGTTTTTGGTTGCTTAAGAGTGATGTTATTGGTATACAGGAGCCAGCCAGACTGCTCTACCTTCTCCCATAAAGCAGCTGGTGCCATTTCCATTACATGCCTAGCGCAAATCACATGCCCAGAGCAAATCTGGTATGACCTTAGGAGCTTTTTCTGTTTCAAAAACAAATTGTTCCTTTCTTGATTGCTGTCCTTGCATTAGCGATAAGTATTTGCTGTATCGCCAGCAGCAGGTAGGCTCTTATTTCAGGCCCCCTTCTTAACATACGTGTTTATGATTGACTGTTTGGCAGCAGCTAGGTAGATCATGTTCCCTCGCAGACAGTGAGGGATCTGCAGCTGTGGTGTCATAGAAATGTAGATTTTGTCCGCAGAAAAGGACCTTTAGGCCTGTCTAATCTGCCCCTTGTCCCTGTCGGTTCTGTCACCACTGACCCTAGTTGGTCATAGGTGTCCCCCGCCTACCGTTCCTCTATCTAATATGCCCCTGTGCCTATCCCATACTTGAAGCTCCCTACAGTCTTTGCCCCCACTACCTCTTTTCCAGTCATCCACCATCCTTTCTATGAAGAAGCACTTCCACACATCTCTCCTAAACTTTCCCCTCTTAGCTTCATTGCATGACCCTTGTTCTAGTGCCTTTCTTTCTTTCTCTGAAATAGACCCTCCCCTTGCACCTTGTTCACACCTGTGAGATACCTGTTGGTTTCAGTCATGTCCCCTCTTCTCTCTTCAAGGAACACACGTGAGTTCCTGTAGCCTTTCCTCGTATGGCTTGTCATACAACTCCTCACCATTGTGGTTACCCTCCTCTGTACCACCTTCACCCTTTCAGTTTCCTTGCAGAGGTGCGGCCTCCAGAACAGCACACAGTACTCCAGGCGGGGCCTCGCCAGTCAAGGGTGTAGACAGGCATACTAACTATACACATTTGTGTACAGTTTTGTTGAGTGCCTGTCACAAACCATAAGCCACTCTGTTAATATTATCATTATAATCTGTAGTATTTGGGTTAGTGTAAGCCACTGAGGAGGGTCCGAAACATGTATAACCTCTTTAGAGAGTAGAGGAATCATCTGACAACAATCTGACTTGTTTGGAAGGGGGTGCCATTTGGAAGGGATGTGTACATTTTTTAATTGGGTGGTGTAACTGTTGGAGACTGTGTACAAAATGGAAATTTCTGGCTACACTTCTGTCACCAGTGAGCAATAACAGCAACATTACCTCCCTCCTCCTGCTAGAAATCCCTCTCCAAATGCACCCCAGCATCCAGCTACCCTTTCCCTCTGCTTTGTCACACTGCCGGTTGTTAGTGCAAAGGGAATTCTAATGCATGTTGCACAGTTCAGAAAGGATTTATATCACACATTATGGATTACTTCTAGAGATGCCTGAAGTGGGTTCTGTCCACAAGAATCATTTTGGAGAAACTTAGAGACCATGCTGATAAAGAATCACCTGCCCTCCCAGTTCCAAATAACCACTTCCCTGTAACATGCCTTGCCTTTTCTTGCGTTTTCCCTGTAGATGCGGGCTCAAGTCCCTGTATAAATCCTTGTAGAATTTCCTGTCAGTTATTGGATCCTTCTTTCTGATTTTCTTCTCTATTTAATATGTCTGTATCCTTTTAGAGAGCTCTGACTTCCTGTTATGTATTAAATGGAGAATAAGGATAAACAAGAGTGTATATATTGTTTTTACACCTTGGGGTGTAAAAAAAAGCCTTGAACACACACTCTGCTCATCCTTTATTTTCATAATTACTGGTGCAGGGAGCAAATGCCAGTGTTAGCTGAAACAGTTCTGTCATACTGTCACTCACTCACACACACACACACACACCCTGTCCAGTACCTACCTACCTTCCTCGGACTTAACCCCCGACTGAAGCGCAACAACAGCAGGCTCAGCCAGATAGTTTTTTTTGTTGTAATGGCAGGATCAACCAGATAAATAGTCAAAAAAAGAAATATAACTTACGTAGGAGGATGCTGGCAGGCAAACTATTAGTCTGGACAGGCGGGTGAATTATTGCGATTCCTCGGAAACAGAGAAATGGAGATGCCATTTTTTTTAAGGTGTTCGGACTGCCCACACGCAGATGAAGTCAGTCAGCTGGCACTGCTGTTAAGAGAAACTTTTTGGAACACCGGTTTGTTATGGTGTTTGATAGAGGCTTCTATAAAGGAAGTCACCAGTAATTATTAGAATTTTACTATTTCAACTATAAAAAATAAGGCTAATGCTACAACATGCCAGAAAATAGATTTTAGGTACTGACCGACTAAGTATTTAGATTTGTACATTTTCCCCATCTACTAACTTCCAGTGTACAAATCTCACCAATCCATCATTTGTTTGTATATTCAATTTTTATTGATATTTTTTTTCAGAAAATACAGTACATCCATAATATATAGACATTTTCGTGTGTCACCCCTAGCCAGGGGACCCCCTTGGGCATATAGTACAATGCTAACAAAGAGTTCTGTCAATACAGAGTATATAAGAAACTTCTTCATCATAAGTTATAGGAAGAAGTTAGCTAACTGACTGTAGATGGACTATAAAGGAGCAGATTTTCATGAATATTCACTACATATACATTGCTATCCTGTGAGCTATTAACTTAATTATTAGTGAGCAGAAATATAATATGTCACATTTAAGTCACACAAGAAACAACCTTCCTTGTTACAGAATTAACACCACACATTTAAAACAGGAAACTAATATCTTCCATCTGTAAAAAGATTTTCTGAACTGCCTTCTGTGTAATTTTTCAGATAGAAGTTACATATTGTCCTCTCGCGCTCCCCTCCTCCCCCGTGCTGTTTTTATTACTTGTGAGTATAACTGTCTGTTAGTGTGTCCCTGAAGCTTTGTCCAACTTTGTTTTGAGCAGCCTCTGGATTCCTTATTATTAAACCTGGAGGGTGAAGACAGCAAATACCCCCCAACACGCTACCAGGTTTCAAGCTGAGATCACTTGAAAATTCTTTCTTTTTAACTGATAAACTTGTCCATTTGGCTGACTTCTTGGTTGCTGCCATTTACCAGTCCCTCTTATTTTGCCATACGTTTCACTCAGAAGCATCTCATTCTCATGTCACCTCCACGCCATGAACCTTGTTGCCACCGCCATGATGTGTCCAGCTCAAGATTTAAAACTTCATATTTTTCTTTAAACTGACCTATCTGTTATGCTGAATGCTGGCTGCTACTCCAGAAGAACTCTACTGGTCATGATGTGATGATACCTCCAGTGCCAGTGCGTTTTCGATGTGGCTGTGTTCTGCTGTTCCTTCGAGCAGCACTAGGACACCAGTGGGACCACGTGGACATAGGCTGGGCATTCATATAGATAGGTCTGCAGCTGAGCTCTGTGGGTTGATGCAGTGGATCTTGCCAACTTCGTCCTTGTGAAGGCCTGAAAAGAGACATTCTTCCCCCCAGATGGAAACGCAGCCTCCAACCACCGATATTGTTAGTCTTCCGGCACTTTCTAGCATTTATCAGCACATTAGAACCAGTCAGAAAGGTTAAGTCTTGATCTCGTCAGCCATGAGAATCTCGGCAGCCATTTTCCCGCAGAGTGGGGCCATTTCCCGTGAGATTTTTGAAAAATATTTCCTTCCTGTAGCTCGTTTTTGTTGTACAATTCCTGTAAAGTATGTGAATCCCCATAGATTTGGGAGCACTGAATCACCAGACTAGGTGGGTGAGAATTAGGCTTCAGTATTTGCATTTGGGGGGGGTAAATGTTCCTTCATTTCTTGTGATTGGCTCATTCACAGGTTGCATTAGGATTCCCTTCTGTCTGGAGAGCTGAGGAATGAGTCTGGGGAGTTGGTTGCTGGTTTTCTCTTACTACTTCTGTCATTTCTCAGCCTTTTTCCCTTCCACCCAGGTCGCATCGGGAGATGAGCAACTTGTTGCTCAGTGAGGCTTCCTGTTGAAACATTTCAATAAATAGAATACATTTTTTGTGCTGAGAAAAGCACAAGTTGTTCTGAAAATGTGTCTGTGCTCTTGGGAGGAGGTTTCCTCTTCTGTATCACATTGGACCAGGCATTCTATGCAGGGGCTTTGTTTTTGGCTTGAAATGCTTGTGTTTGACTTTGTGACAAGTTGGTATTTTTTTTTTTTTTTTTTTGAGTTCCTGAAGGAACACTCTGCATACTCGTGCTTCAGATTTATTTTGGTATTCTTTCTGATGCAACAAATTTAAAACTACATTTCTAACCCCATTCACAAAAAAAAAAACATATCTGGTACCACAGGGCCAAGCAAACAAGCAGTTGGGCAGTTCAGTGCCAGCCAGTGACGTGGCGAATCCACGTGCCTCGATGACGCACTTGTAATCGGTCAACATTTCTTGCATGCCTGTTTCAGAA
This sequence comes from Neoceratodus forsteri, assembly GCA_016271365.2. Classification (NCBI taxonomy): domain Eukaryota; kingdom Metazoa; phylum Chordata; order Ceratodontiformes; family Ceratodontidae; genus Neoceratodus; species Neoceratodus forsteri. The sequence continues at coordinate 1,275,717,266 of CM057453.1, forward strand.
GACAAGAACATAACACTTTGCCCTAACAAGAAGAGCTCTGAGTTTGTATTTGAATTTAAGTCTCCTCCTGTAAGAGGCAGTTTTAAATGGCGGGCCTGATTGCAAAGGCTGGAGGCTATCTGACAAAGAGGCGGATTGGAAATTTAACCAGGAGGTAGAGTATTTGGATCAAATGCATACATATAGTATCTGCTAGCTAACCTGGGGCCAGAGCTGTGTGTTGCGCCAAGGTCGGGGAAGGGTAGGTGAAAACTGCCCAAACAGATCCCCAAACCCAAATAACACAACACATACAATCTTTGGGCACAAAATGCTGCAGCTTTACTTAAACTTAATTAATATTAAGAGTAACCATCACCAATATGATATAAATATGTATGCAGTACAACAATAAGTCCCCCCTGGGGCTGCAAATTCATGTATTTGACTTGGCTTCCCCTTTAGCCATGTGTATGGAGGAACACTGCCCCATAAGACTGGACAAACCCACACAGGTTCGTGCCTTTCCTGTGGATTTGGGAAATTCTAGGACCTTCATCGAAGAGCATGCCCTGCCATGGCCACACTCCTAAACTACTGCTCCTGGCCACCCTGCGTTCAGGTGTGCACCCTTACTATGTGACTGCCTTCTTGGCTAGAATGCATACCCACCTGAGGGTCGTGCCTCTGGCCTGACTGACACCCATCCCCAATTGATTCCAATTTCATCTTCTAGAAGGCCTCCCTTGGGTGAGTCTTACATGAATTTGCACCACTAGAAGTGCATTCTATATGCATGTTCCTCCATTAATGCCCTAGCTGTCCTGCAGTGGATTTACAAAATTTGATCACAAGCACCTGAAGCTCCAAACTGAAGATCCTAGTGGTAGTGCTCGACAGGTGCATCACATCAGTGCTGTACAGTGCCTCATACACCCTTGTTATGTGATGATCTCGAATGACTGCCACACCACACGAGAGCAAAATGGAACATCTCCCTATCTACTTCTCTCCGCACCGTCTCTGTCAATTGTTTTTTTGAGACTCATGCCAGCAACAGTATTGTGTCTGGCAGTAGCTGCTTCAGACAGGCCAGGTCCTTCTTGATCTTGCATCTCAGTTACGGGACCTTGCGGCTGACCAGGTTGTTACCACCAAGGTCAACCACCAAACCTGTTAAGTTGTTTTGTAGGCTCAACTGATTCACCGTGTCCATGAGCTGATCCACTGCATTCCCCTTCTTCCTGACCATTTCATCAAAGCTGTTTGTGCTGGGGAATCCCAGCTGGATGCCATGTGGTTGAGCCTGGGATCAGCTGTGCCCCTCTTGTGTGAAGAAATTACCCCTCATCCAGATGGTTGAACCCACTGCAAGCTTGCCTGCAAGAGATGACCCGTGGTATGATTTTTCCTTTACCAAGGTGTTGACCTAGGCACCATGCTCCTTAGCGCCATGTTCCATACAACACATTTGTGATCGTGTCTAATCTGTGTAAGTGCCCATATGCCTACCCCCTTGATTTGGGCTCTATACATCCTAAATCTGACCACTTTCGTAGCTGCCCCTATAGTAAAGGAATGTATATTAAAATCCTTCGGATCGCTGCCTTTCAGCCATATTCCTTTCCCGAGGACCACTGTGAATTGTTCTCTGGTCATGTTTTCATCCCCATGATAAAACTGGCACCCTTCTCCCCGAGGCCTGGCCTCCAGGTATTGACTAAGGTACAGCCATGGGCAGATGTGCCCAACTTCTGCCTGGAACAGGGTGATGGTCCTTTGGTGGCCCACTCTTGATTCATTCTGGACCTGGGCATGAAGCATATTTTGTCCTGCAAGAGGGACATGTCCCCAGGCTGCAGTTGTCACCCCCACTGCCAGTTGCCGAATCTGGCAGGAGCATGGACACCTAGAAAGCCCTGAAAAAAAAGCACATCCATCAAGAGCACAGAACAGTAAAACCTCTTACAAGAGGAGCTGCACACTACTCTCTCAGCCAACAGCAAGTCAGACAGCTGTTCAGATAGATGTTGGATGGCCATGTGTCAGTGCATGCCATGCTGCTGAGGGAAGAAAACAAGGAACGCCTCCAGCAGCAGGATGGCACTCGCACCTTCGCAGGCCCTTCTCCCGTCTAGCTTGACTCGCCAATTCAAATACTTGATCCATTTCCCAATGAGAATTGGGAAACCCCTGGGGGTACTGACTGGCAGGTAAGGGTCGGCATATGTTGGAGTGATGGGGCTGGAGGGGTCTGAGCTGAAGGGGACAGTCTGGAGGAGAAGGAGAAAAAAACAGTACATTTACAAAAAAAAAAATAAGACACAGCATGAAAGTTGGTGGAGCAAAAGAAGTTACCCCAAGTACTGAAGTCCTCATTAGCCGTTGTTTTGGTTAAGAGTTAGAAGTTAGTGGTGTATGGGAGCTAGTCACACTACTGTACCTTCTCTCATACAGCATCTGATGCCATGTTCATTACATGTTCAGTGCAAATCACATGCCTAGTGCAAATCTGGTGTGACCCCCAGAGCTGCTTCTGTTTCAGAAACAGATATATTGTCCCTTTCTTAATTGCTGTCATTTCATTAGCAGTATGTATTTTCCCACATCTCCAGCGGCAGGCAGGATCTTATTTCAAGCCCCGGCATTAGCATATGTATTTTTGACTGGCTGTTTCATAAGGCTCTATTCAGCCAATAGCATTCATATGTACTCTGCAGCAGCAGTCATGTTTCCCTCTCAGATAGTGAGGGATCTGCTGCTGCGGTGTCATTGAAATAGATTTTTGTCAGCATAAAAGGACCTTTAGGCCCATTCAGTCTGCCCCTTTTCCCTACCAATTCTGTCACCACTGATACTAGTTGGTCATAGGTTTCACTCCCTCCTCACCCTGTTCCTCTACCTAATATGCCCCTGTGCCTATCCCATGCATGCATGAATCTCCCCTAAAGTCTTTGCCCCCATACCTCCTCTGCCAGGCTGTTCCAGTCATCCACCACTCTTTCTGTGAAGAAGTATTTCTGCACATCTCTTATACGTCCCCTTTTTAGCTTCAAGGCATGCCCCCTTGTTCTCCTGCCTTCCCTCCTCTGAAATAAACTCCCCACTTGCACCTTGTTCACTCATGTGAGGTACTTGTAGGTTTCTATCATGTACCCCCTTGCTCTTCTCTGTTCCGGGGAGCACATATGAGTTCTGGCAGCCTTTCCTTGTATGGCTTGGCTTCTTGTACAACTCCCTCACCATTTTGGTTGTTCACTTCTGTACTGTTTCCCACCCTTTCAGTGTCCTTGCGGAGGTACAGCTTCCAGAACTGCATACAGTACTCCAGGCAGGGCCTCACCAGTAAGCGATACAACGGCAACACCACCTCCCTCCTCCTGCTAGAAATCCCTCTCCCAGTGAACCTCAGCATCCTGCTAGCCTTTCCCACTACTTTGTCACACTGCCAGTTGTTAATGCAGAGGGATTTCAAATGTGTGTTTCACAGTTTAGAAAGGATTTATTTAACGGATTATGGATTACTTCCAGAGGCGCTTGAAGTGGGTTCTGGCCACAAGAATCAGTTGGGAGAAACTCGGAGACCATGCTGATGAAGACTCACAAGCACTCCCAGATCCAATTAACCACTTCCCTATAACATGCTTTCCTTTTTCCTGTATTTTCCCTGTAGATTAATTCTTCAAATCCCTGTATAAATCCCTGTAAAATGTCCTGACCGTTATTGGATCCTGACTTCTGACTTTCTTTTCTATTTAAAAAAATCTGTATCCTTTTATAAAGTAGAGAGCTCTGACTTCCTGTTCAGTATTAATACAATATTACTATTTCAACTGTAAAAATATAAGGTTAATTCTATAACATGACAGAAAATATATTTTAGGTATTGTCTGACAGACTATTTAGATTGTTACAGTTTCCCTGTCTACTAACACCCAATGTACAAATCCCATCAAGCCATAATTTTTTTCTGTATTACATTTTTATTGATATTTCTTTTCAGAAAATACAATACATCCATCATATAAATACATTTTTGTGTGTCATTCTAGCCAGGGAACCCCCTTGAAAATACAGTGCTAATTCAAAGAGTTCAGTCACTACAGAATATATGAGGAACTTCTATATGCAGAGGCTAAAAGCCTACCTTTTCTGCGGCTTTCACAGAATGATCTTATGTCCTACTGTTTTAATTATTATAGGGGATTGTTAAAACTGTAATCTGATTTTCATTTTTTTTTTTTTTTTAATTTTTGATTTTAAGTTTTGTTTTATTGCTCCTGTTTTTGTTAGGCGCCCAGAGCCTCAGGGATTGGGCGCCCTAAAAATAAAATTTGCCTTGCCTTACACCATAAATTATAGGAAGAAATTAGCTAACTAACTGTAGGTGGACAATAAAGGAGCAGGTTTTTGTGAGTATTCACCATATGTACATTGCTGTCCTATAAGTTATTAATTTAATATTCTAGGGGAGTAGATGTGGTTCAGTTATCCATGCTCAAGGCCATCTCCCTTTAAGAGCTGTTCTTGCTGAACAGACTTCAAGCTAAGAACCTCTTACCATCCAGGTCATAGATCCTTCGGCTGCGCCCCATGAAGACAGATCTTCCTTTCCACTGGAAGAGTCCTTTCTTCTTCTCAGCTCTGTGGACGGCATAGGCCCGAATCTTTTTCAGTGTGCATCATTGGTTAACGTTTTCTTTGAACTTCAGCGGAGTATTCCTTGATTTTGTCTCCCTCTCCGACATTGATGTTATGGATCGTAGGGATTCTAATCCAGTTTTGGTTTTAAGAGGTGCATCCAGTGCAACCAGAAAATGTCATGGATGGATCCTCACATGCTGTGCATCTACTGCCTCAGTGAGCAGCATGACGCCGCTGCCTGCATCATGTGCTTCCCTCCTCCCTTGAAGACCACTACACCCACCTTCTCCTTGGTCTACTAGCCGATTGGGACCCTCCGGTGAAGTCCAAGCAGACATGGAAGGCAGCCACTGCAGTTGCAGCATCCACATCCCAGATGGCAGCAGTGGAAGAGGCAGACGCTAGGGCCATGGCAGGTACCCTGCACTTCTCCTGTTGGGGGTACGTGTTGGGCAAGTCTTTGCGGTAAAATTTCATGAAATGTTTAAGTCCCTCCAACCTTTGGGGAGAGCCTTGCCAGCCATGGTAAGGTTAAGAAATCTAAAAGGTCCCACTGTCAGTCATGGAATCAGGAAAGGGCATTATTTTCCTGTTTTCTCTACTTTCCCGACCACTCGACAGCTGTTGAGTGTTGGTCTTTGGCCGAACCTATGGCTGAGGGCCAGGTCACTAGCTCCACGGTGCCCTCATCGAGTTTGTCAGTCATGACTTGGTTTGAGCAGGCGGTCAAGATTTTTCTCGACTCTTTTTATTTATTTAGTTTTTGTTTACTGGGTAGGCGCACTAGCTAAAAAATTACTATTTTCAGGCATGACCCGGGAGAGTACAGAGACAAACTTCAAGAGAACATTTTGGAACAAAATACAGGTTACATATAGATGTTTGAGGCATTAACAGCAGAATGACAAAAATTAAAGTTAGTAAGAACAATACAGCAGTAGAATTTAACATGTGACAATTACAATCAGGTCAAATAAAGTGACTAAGCAATGTTCAGCCAAGTTCCATGTAGATATATGAGGCATTAACAGCAGGATATGACTAAGACTGAGGTAGTAAGAAAAATGCAGCATTAAAATTTACAAGTGACAATGCATTCAGGTCAAATAAAGTGACTAAGCAATGTTCAATCAGCAAGGGATAAAGTGCTGTGAGAGCAGTAGCAGCCAGATAGAAATGCGTGAAGGGGGAACTAGAGAGAAAGTGTAGGGAGTAGGAAGGCAATAGTTGTGGGGTGGGGGGGGAGCGCAGATTAGGTATAGAATAAGTACAGGTTACCCAGTAGGGTAGAGCAGGTGATGGAAGAATGAAGCTGTGTCGATTTAAGAAGAGAAAGCAAACAAGTTTTCCAGAAAGATGTAGTAGAAAATGGTAGATGAATGCTAGAAGTTTAGGAAGTGAAAGTGAGAGGAAGTGCTCCATGTTGGAGTGGGACCCTTTGTCAGAGGGGATTGAGAATGACTCGCTCTCCAGGGCCCTAGTCCTGTCGGGTTCCAACCAGGAGGTCCAGGAGCATTTCAGCGAACATAGCTGTCTCCTCCCAGGAGTCGTTGCCTTCTGGGGTTAAACGGTTGAAGCCTGTTCGGGCAGTCTACACTGCCACTCTGGCCGTATCTGCTTGGTGTCATTGACCCCGTTGATGCACGAAGTCTCAGTCGTGGTTGAGGGATTCCTTGTGCCCTTGATCTCGCTCGACTGGGAGGTGCCACCATTGACTCCCTTCTTTTTCTTTGTCCTCAGACGATGAGAGACTCAGCTGCTGTGTGTGGCAGTCCAGTTAGGGGCTCCTTTGGCACCAGTGGGTGTTGGGCAGGTTAGAGCTTTACCCTCGACCTTTGCAGTCACCTGGTACTTGCCAGTCTAGCCCGTACCAGTCCTACCAAGACAGCTCTTTCTGATGCAAGTCTCACCACTGATACAGTTGTAGTTGGAGCCACGTCCATTACAGCCTTTGCAGGGAGCTTCCTTCAAAAACTCATGTCTGGCTGCCAGCTTGCTAAGCTGCTTGTCAGTTGAGATCACACACTGGAGTGAGCCCTGAGTGGTGCATGGTGGCAAATGACCGAGGGCCATGTTCGAGAATTCCTCGTCAGACTCTGATGGATCCTCGATGTAGCCTTCCAGGACTAATGCCTTTAACAGGGAATCAGTCTAAGAATTGACTACTGACCATGGGCTGGTGTCCTTTGGGGCTCTTCTCAGACATGTCTGAATCCGTGGAGGTTCCCTTGAAGCCAGTCCAAAAATGGTCAAAATCCCCTATTACTGAGATCCTGGACAGGACCGAGTCCCTCTGGGGTTGTCTTCCTGATAGTTGAGGCTACTTGGGACCGGCGGTGGAGTTTTGGCATTATCCAGCTTCTATTGACATGGATATGTTGTTCTGTGCACACTATCTGGCAGTGTCTTTTCCCTTTAAGATGTGCTAGAAAGTCTTCAAGCTGGATCCTACCACCCACTCGGGTGGTAACTCCCTCGCCTCCATCCCACAATGCCAAATCTTCCTTTCCGCTGGAAGAAGCAGGTTCCCTCTTTAGCAATCCCACGTTGAGTAGGCTGTACACTTAAATTCTTTGGAATTACTTCCAAACCAACTCTTACGAGTTGTGTCTTCAACTCGATTTTCGATCACAGCCACAATGGATGATAAGTCCACTCCTGGGTTCTGCTGGTGCTCTTGTGGACAGAAGATGTCCAGGACTGACCCGCATGCCACTTACGTTTACTGCCTGGGGTACGACCACGATCCCCAGGCCTGCAACTTTTGCTGCTCTTTTCACCCGACTGTCCTGGAGGACTATGTTGCTCACCTGAAACTGGGACGCCCGGCACAGTGGAACCTGCTGGTCAAATCCAAGGATGCCAGACAGTTGGGTGGTCTCCATGGCTGTGGGGTCTGCTGAGCAGCTTGTAGCCTTCGAAGAGGAGATGGCCCAGGGAGCAATGCAGAGGCAGGAAACTACAGACCTGTCAGATTGACCTTGATGATAGGGAAAGTGATGGAATTACTTCTGAAAGAAAGAATTGTCGAGTACCTAGAGGCCGGTGGGCACAGGACCCAAGGCAGCATGGATTCACAGTGGGAAGGTCATGTCAGATTAATTGAATCAATTTCTTTGGGTAACCAAAGTAGTAGACCAGGAGAGGCTGTGGATATGGTGTACCTAGACTTTAGCAAGACATTTGACACAGTCCCACACAAAAGATTAATAAACAAGTTAGCCAGCCTGGGAGTGGGCCCCAGGGTCGTAGCCTGGGTAACAAGCTGGCTGGACAACAGGACCCAGAGAGTAATAGTAAACGGAGTGCACTCTGAAGAAAGGGGGGGGGTTACTAGTGGGGTACCACAGGGTTCAGTACTGGGACCAGTCCTCTTTAATGTCTTTATAGGAGACATTGCAGAGGGGCTGGAAGAAAAAGTATGCCTCTTTGCAGATGACACAATGATCTGCAACAGGGTTGAGATACGGGGAGGTGCAAAGGATGAGAAGGGACTTGGCAAGATTGGAGGAATGGTCAAAAATATGGTAGCTTAGATTCAGTGCAAAAAAGTGCAAAGTAATGCACCTGGAAACAAAACCAGGAAGAGTACACAGTGTGTGTGTGGGGGGGTACTAACAAAAACACAAATGGAAAGGGACCGGGGTAGTTATAGCAGATGACCTTAAGGTTGGTAAACAATGTGAGAAGGCAGTAAGGAGGGCTGGGGGGATAGTAGGATGTATAGGGAGAGGCATCACCAATAGAAAACAGAAAGTTATCCCTCTGTACAGACAGTTGGTGAGACCCCATCTGGAGTACTGTGTAAAGTTTTGGAGACACCATCTTTGCAGGGACATAGGCAGGATGGAGGCAGTCCAGAGAAGGCAACTAAAATGGTGCAGGGTCTGCAACAGAAGCCATACGAAGAGAGACTAAAAGTGCTTAACATGTATACCCTTGAGGAAAGGAGGGAGAAACTTTCAAGTACCTCAAGGGAATCAATGAAGTCCAAGGCGAGAGCATCTTTCAGAAAAAGAGATGTACAAGAACAAGGGGGCACAATTCCAAGATAGAGGGGGAACGGCTCAGGGGCAATGTGAGGAAGTATTTTTTCAAGGAGAGGGTGGTGGATGATTGGAACCACCTTTCTGAGGAGGTCGTGGGGTCAAAAACAGTGGGTAAATTCAAGATAGCATGGGACAGACATAAGGCAATTAAATTGAGGGGTAGGAGGAAGTAGGCTGTTGGGGAACTAGAATCTGCAGCTTATCCCATAGATAAGGAAATGGGCAGACTAAGTGGGCCAAGCGATCCTTATCTGCCATCAAATTTTATGTTTCTATCTTTCAGTGAATACAGAGTACAGCAGTAAAATTAACAAGTGGATAAATGGTACAGTTTTAAGATGTTGTACAGGAAAATTATGACCTAAACCTGAAGGTACAGGGCAGGAAACATCACAATAAATACAGGGTGCAATAACAAAAAATAAATAAAATAAAAAAAAAAAAAATTAACAAGTGGATAAGATACAGTTTTAGGACGTAGAGAAATGGTTGCAGTGCAAATTGTCTTCTAGGTACCGTGTTCTTTTTATTGTGCTGTAATTTTATCTTCCTACTTGTATAATGTTTCTTACTTCTCAATGCCTATTGATGTCTCCACATGCTTTGTACCCTGTGCTTTTGTACTTGCTGTATTCCTGTGCCATTCTACATGGCCCGGGTCGTGCTTGAAAACGGTTCTTGGACCAGTGCACCTACCCAGTTATCAAATAAATAAAATAGTCTGACACATGTTGGCAGAGCCTGGCACTAAAGGAATGAATACTACCAGTATTGTTGAGGTGGGTCGTAGGTGGTCGTAAGGGCCAGTGGCTCTGTAGATCTACAGTGCCCTCTGTCCAGCGATGCTTCTTCCGAATGGGAGTGTGAAGGTAAATCTGGACTGGGAGTGAGTCTTCTGGGAGTTAGATTAGCATTGGAAGAGCTCAGAAATGCAGGATGGGGCTTTCCTGAATGCCATGTTGTGGAGTACGGCTGACCTATGGGTCAGGCGATCCTCCAGAGAAGGGCAGGAGACAATGGAATACAGATGGCAGAGATGCGTGAGAAGCAGCAGACCAGTGAGAAAGTGACATACACTGTTGTAGACAGTGCCTACCTTGGAAAGGATCCTGGGCAGGGGCAGCTACATATACCAGAGAGTCATAGTCAGTTAGAGGTAACAGAAGGCTATGGACATGCTGCCTGTTAGTTTCCGAGACTAAATCTTTTTTATTGGCTAGAGAGAACTAAGCCTCATATGAAAAGCTTTTACCAGGTGGTTTACATGGGAGTCAAAATTTAGGGAGTAGTCCAGGTACAGACCCAGATATTTAAACTGAGTGATGTCCTCCAACTCAGTGTTGTCCAGGTCAAAAAGCTGGACAGGGGCACTGATCAATCATAAGGTGTGTTTACACTACTAGATCTGCACTGTTGCCAGCAGTGCAGATGAGTTGCACCAGTATAAATACGGCAGTGTAAATGCTACTGGAGCATTGCAGGCTGCTCTGCTGCAGCGCAGAGGATTGCCTGTTTTGGAGGGAACATTCGTTGCAAGCATGTAAACACGCTACTTCGCTTGCAGCCCTGCGGCACCCCATACCAAGCAACTTACTCTATGTATCCATCAAAAATAGAATGAATAAAATACTATTTTTTGTTTCATTCCACCCCGAGTAAAAATGCAACTTCACCAGCCTGCTCTGCCATACCTGAAAATAAATTCCTACCCTTTCAAAACATGATGCCCAAAGACTCTCCCGTTTCTATAAATCTCCTCTACATTGCATCAAGTTGTGTTTACAGGGACCATTAGGCCTGCCTCCCTCCTCCAGTCTGAATCGGAAGCGCAGTCAAAATGGCAGAACAGCCCCAGCAACAGTGCAGACTGCCTCAGTGTGAATGCACTGTGTTGGTGCTGCAGATAGAGCAGTGGCTGTGTGGTGCAAAATATTGCGCACACTCAGGTACATATAGGCGGCCTAAACATATATATATATATTTTGGTGTTCAGCTCTAGCCTGTGCTTTATAAACCAGTTCTGGAGTAGTTCAAAGTCCCGCGGAATGACACTATTCAGGGCTGCCAGGTCCTTGGCCCATACTGAAGATGACACAGCATCTTTGACATAGAGTTTGGTTTCCATTGATGGGCAGGCCATTTGGTAACATGTTTAGAAACATGGAATAAAGTAGAGGACCAAGAATAGAGCCTTGGGGAACCCCACAGCAGATTTGATGGAAGCCAGAGAGAGATGTCAGTGGCTATCCTGTGGACATGGTTGGTCAGATAATGTTTATACCAGTATGTGACTAATTGAGGAAGGAAAGGCCCTGGAGCAGTAGTTAATGATCAGCAAGGTCGAATGCTGTGGTGAGGTCAACGAACACTGAGGCTATGAAATTACCTGAGTTGGATGTACGAAGTCTATAAACCTCACCAAGGCAGTACCCATGCTGGGCGTGGGTCAGAAGACCATATTGCTGGATGTACTCGTAGTCTGGTCAAAGACCATCCTTTCAAAGACTTTAGAAAAGGGAGCCAGAAAGTAATAGAATGGTAGATGGGGGTGAGATGTTTGGGACCAGACTTGTGGATGGGAATGATAGTGGCCAGCTTTCACACCTTGAGATAGGTACCAACGCATGGGAATGGTTAAAGATTTTGAAGACAGTATAAGCTAGAGTCTTGCTGGCTCGTTTGACTATATGGTAGTTGAACTCTTCAGTACCAAGCACAGGTTTGAGGGTGGAGCAGCTCAGGTAACTGGCCAACATATCAACAGATAGGTACCTAAAATAGAATTTGGGAACTGCATTAGTGAATGGGAGTGAAAGACCCTTAGTAATCAAAAAACAATCATGCGGAATCCTTGTCTACTTTTGTAGACTTTCACACGTGAGCCCCGACAAGACAACAACAGGGATACAGTAAAGATAACACCACGTGTTGTTAAGATAATGAAATCTATAAACTAAAAAAATGTGGATCTTGACAGAGACATTATTAGTAACCCTAGATGTCACAAATTGCTATACTTCCATACTACACAATGAAGGCATAGAAATCTTAAAATAGTTTCTTAAGTATAGAGAAGATTCAGAATTTGAAAAAGGTCCATTTTCTCCCAGAATTGTCAGACACTGCAACAGTGAGCTTCTTGGGGGAGAATTACAAATTCTTCCTTTAAGGGCAACTTCTAAAAAAAATTATCTTGCTTGCAGAGGAACTCCCATGAAGGTAAGGGAGCCTGTTTGTTGTTAAATGTATCAAGAAAGATTTTCTTTAAAGGAAAGCTGTCAACATTTCATGCTCCGGCCCCTGCAAGGCTTACCTTCTGGCTAAGCCCTTTAAGTATGTTGCAGCGTTTTTCTTGGGCCGCAACATACTTTTATTTTAATTACAAAAAGTCCGCTACCGGAAGTATGGTGGAGCGCTTATGGGGCTCCATTATAAATAAGGTTGGTAACGGTGTCAAGACCGCGGTGCTTCAATACATTTGGTTTACTCCAAAACAGCAGTACAAGGAATTTGGGCAAAAATATAACCCTATCTTTTTTCACTAGAAAAGATTCTAAGCATATTCCTGTTGTATTTGGTGGCAGCATTTTCTTTTTCCATCAAAATGTGATTATGTCATAAATATTTAAATTTAAATTTAATTTTTTCTCAAGAAAAAAAGATGTCTCCCCATTTGGCTAAGACATAGCATTGAAGGGGTTCCATGCATGCTGCTGCGAGTGATGGGCACCTAGTAAAGAAGCTTCTGCCATACAAATTCTGCATCTGCCACCGTCCAGTCACTAAAGTGCATCCAATATAAAAAAAAATGGTTCAATTTGATAGCCCACGCTCTCACCTACAGTCGGTGTCATACTGGCAAAAAATAATTATTTTAGTGTTTTTCTTTTTTGACATTCGAATGCGATCGCGATTCAAACCCTAATAGCAGTGGGGCTGGGTGAATAGATAGCGATCACTGTCACTGATACAGCTGCAGGACCAGACATTGTGAAAATGTTCACAGTAGTGAAATTGGACTTATAAGAGTGAAAAACAGCATTTGTTAACATGACTATGAGGCAGGTAAATGACAGGATTGAAGCAGATGAATGAAGCATATCCTAGGCAGAGGATTTAATTTTTATACTGCAACAAACAAAAATAAAAAAACTGAATACTTGTTAAATAAAGTAGATGATCTGGAGAACAGAGGCAGGCGGAAAAACCTCCATATAGTGGAGGTTCCTAGAGGAGCTGAAAAAGGGTTTGTAGCCAGTTTTCTGCGGTATCTCCTTCTTGAAATCCTATAATACAAACCAGGGATGGGCAAACTGCCTCTGTTGCAGAGTCGTACCTTCTTGGACCGGGTTGTCTCGACTTAACCTGCCGATGTGCTGCCAATCAGGGTTCGGCTCGAGTCGGGTTGTTGACCCGGTTCAGATATGCAGTGTTGCTGCTGCACTTGTATTTCTTGAGCCAGCGTGAGAGCCAGCTTCATACCACGTGGGAGAGAGAGAGAGTCGGGTGACTTGCAGAGCTGGTGAAGGGTCATTACATGAGCCCATTGCAATGTGAAATCTGGCGGCGGGGGAGTAAGCTGCTCTGCTGCCACTCTGGGTTCTACTGAACTGCAGAGTAGACGCGCTGTGCACTGTGTAGGGAGGGACGGCAGGCAGCTACCAAGGCTAGCAGAAAGAAACTGAATTCGAGAAGTTGGTTCTGTTGTGAATGAAGTTGAGTGTTGTGTATTAGAAAGAAGTAAGATTTGTCTAAAACTGCAAACAAAAGAACAGAACAGAATTGGGTTCTGGCCTGGGCTGACTTAAGAAAGTCATTCTTTTCTCTGTGGGGGAAGGTGAAATTTGGGGATCTCTAAGACACAGCAGAGTCTGCTAATAAAAAAAACATAGTACTATTATCACATCTGCACGCAAACTAGTGGCAAAAACATTTTTTTTATCTAATGCAGTCACAGTGTTCTACCTTTAGGTGGGGCAGGCTGCTTCAGTGGAGCCAAGGTGTGGCTGTGTGTTGGGAGGTTAAATAATTATACTGACTTGGTCAGGTCAAGCAGAAAATTAGAGGTGGGTGGGGAATTTTTTTTTTTTTTACATCTCTACTTCCAGCTTGTCTTGTGCTGCACCCCATATCTAGGCAGTCCTGGCACTGATATAGAGTTCAGAGAAACTGCTAGCGGTGTCAGATCCAGGATTTTAAAAAGGCTCCTAAGGCAATAATGATAATAGACAGAGTTAAATAGGTTTGGCTGTCAGCAAGTAGGCAGAATGCTTCTGTGTGTGTTCTCTTGTATTGAACATTATACCTCTGGGTAGTAGGCCATGATAAAGTGAATTTTTGTTGTGTTTGAAATAAATAACTGTGTATATGCTGGATTACTTAAGCAGTATGTCATTTAAATTAGGGTTGTCAGAACTAGTTCTAAAAACATTAGAATCCCTTATAGAACCCAGGAGCCTGAGTTCTAATTTACAACTTGAACACTCATGGGTTCTAAGTATTAAGGGTTCTAAATATTAAATATACAGGATTATGTGTGGTTCTCCATACACAATAGGGCTGTGTTTGAATCATGAGGCTTCCATGGCAACCAGAGACCTCAAACGCACAGCTTGAGGGGGTCCCTTAGTTGCCATGGCTACCTCAAGATTCAGACGCAGCCTTTTCTGTGTATGGAGAACCATACACGATCTTTTATAGTATGTGGCTTTCAATATGCTAAAAATGAACAGGCACCTCCCTGGTGCCTACTTATATGTGCCAAACAGCTGGAATTTTCAGGTATCGTACTTCACCCCTCCCCCAAAAAACTTACTTTGCGTTGCCTCTCTCTCTTTCTCCCCCCAATCCGTAGTGTGCTGACCACAGACGGAGGAGCCATGGAGCCGAACAAATAAAACAGACTGCCACAGAACTGGTCATTTAAAACCAAAACAAAACAGACTGCCACAGAACTGGTCATTTAAAACCAAAACAGACTGCCACAGAACTGGTCATTTAAAACCAAAACAAAACAGACTGCCACAGAACTGGCCATTTAAAACCAAAACAAAACAGACTGCCACAGAACTGGTCATTTAAAACCAAAACAAAACAAGCATTTGTCAATGTCGAATGTTGTCTTGCTGGCATTGGCATTGGTAGTGCAGACGTTAGAGAGATGCATAATAGGAATGGCAGTGAAGTATTGAACTGAAGCCAACCCCACCCCCACCCTGCAGAGACTGAGAGGCACTGGGGTGTGCCTTTGGGTTGTAGGCCATAACGCTCACTCCATTTCTCCTCACCCTACCCTGTAGACACCGACAAGTGCTGCGTTATGCCTTGGGATCTTCGGAACTTATGCTCACCCCATTCCATAAGGAAATATACTGAGATGGGTGCAGTATAGGAGAATGGGGTGAACTTTGGGGCCGAAGAGTCCAAGGCACACCTCCGTGCCTGTCACTGGCTGCAGAGTGGGGATGGGGGTGGAATGGTGTAAGCATTACAGCCAACAATCCCAAGTCACACCCCTGATGCCTGTCAGTCTCTACAGGGTGGGGTGTTACAGTTGGAAACCCTAATGCCCCAGGTGTTTGTTGGTATTTTCACTCCAAATTTTCAACGTGGGCTTTTTTTTACGTCACCTCATGAACAGTGCCACTATCAGTTTGTTAGCTGAAAGGTGATTTTGCACAGCGACTGTGCCATTTGGTGCCACAGGTGCAAAAACACATTTCGGGCAGGATATGAAAAATGACAGCTGTACTGTTCATGAGGAGGTGTAAAAAAAATGGCAGTGTTGAAAATCTGGAGTGAAAATATGAAAAATTGGTGAAGTCACGAGTATGCATAGAAACTGAGTAATGCACGCCCATAATGCAATTATTTTGGGGATTTTTTTAACCAGAATTTCCACATAGGCATTTTGGGACCTCCACTCATGAACAGTGTCACTGTGATTTTGTTAATCTGTCCCAAACGTTGATTTCCCACAGCGACCGGGCCATGGTATGCGAAACACATTTTGGGCAGGATGTGAAAAATGACAGCTGTACTGTTCATAAGGAGGTGTGAAAATTTGGAGTGAAAATACTAAAAATTATCAAAGCTACGAGCGTGCATGGAAACTGTGCAATGCACGATCATAACACAGTCATTTTTTGGAATTTGTTCACCAAATTTGCAACATAGGCTTTTTGGGACCCCACGTCGTGAACAGTGGCACTGTTTCGTTAATCAGTCCCGAAAGGTTATTCCTCGCAGTGACTGCAAAATGACCTTTCGGGACCGAATAACGAGATGACAGTGCATGTGTTCATGAGGTGGGGTCCCAAGAACCTCATGTTGAAAATTTGGAGCCAAAATTCAAAAAAAATGGCTGAGATATCCACCTAAGTTGAATCCCCTTCATTTATGCAGTTCTTCAGCTTACCGGCATTTCTTCATTTTGCAGTTTGGCTTTTTTATTTATGTATTTAGTTAGTTTTTGTTTACCGGATGAGTGTGCTAGCCTTAGAAATTACTATTTTCAGACACGACCCGGGAGGTTACAGACGTATACAGTACAGGTAGTTGTAGGATGTGACTTTTGACAGTAACCAGCATGGTACAATTAAACATAATACAAAAGAACCGTCAGATTGCAGCAGTAGTATACAGATTACAGTGGCATCATACAAATAGTGAATAACCATAATCACCTGGTTGACAAGAGACTAGTACAGGCCCAGGGTATGTGCCATAGGCCTGTCAAACATATACTTTGCATAAGTGCTTAAGCTAGTAAACAGCTAGAAACTCTTTAACAAAACCAAAAAGCGGCTAATGAAAGTGGGAGCAGAGAAATGAGGGGCCATGGGTAGGGGGAGTAGGAGATGGTAGCAGAGGTGTTAGTGGGGATTGAAGCACGTGCAAGGGGTAAGCTTACATAGGTGGGACCGATAGGCTTTCTTAAAACAAGGATGGATGGGCGCAGCCCGGACACCTAGGGGAAGAGAGTTCCAGAGTTTGGGAGCAGCACAAAAGAAAGCACAGGTTCCCTTGGAGGTTTTGCATTTCGGCACTTGGAGTAGGGATTGACCAGAATACCGGAGGCCATAGGAGGAGGAGGTTGAAGGAAGAAGAAGAGAGGCAAGAGATGCCGGGGCATTAGTCCTGATAATGCTATCCACCAGTGTGCCAAAGGAGAGCCGTCGATAGTTTGTGGGGGAAGGCTAGTTTAAGTCGGCATAGAACTGACATCAATGTTTTAGTCGTGGGGATGCAGAAGCATAGCGACAGATGGAGTTATACATTGTGTCCCATTTGTGTAAGGATGCCTTCGAAGCATTAATATTAGTTGCCGCTCCATAACTCAGAGAGGGGAGTAGAATACCTCTAGCAATAGCCAGTCTAGCAGAAGGCGTCAGGATATGACTAGTCTTACAAGCAAGCCTGATTTTGGACTTCACAGCCTTACATGTGGACATGATATGTTGGTCCAGGTCGAGGGAACCGTCAAGCAGGACTCCAAGGTATTTAAAAGAGTCCAGATGTGCTCCCGCTCCATCAAAGATCACGCGCCTGACCTCCGGAGGTAATTATGGGGTGAGGGGGGTGTGTGTGTGGGGAGGTGAGGTGCGCAGAGGGTGGGTGCAGGTTGGAGGAGGGGGGCACCATGGACAACGAGGGACCGTTTCCCTTTTTTCAGGTACGGAAAAAAAAAAAACAACATTGCAGGACCGTTTTCTTTCTTTACAGGTGAAACGAAACAAATGTTGGGCACACTAGGGTGGGCTCCCAGTGTACCCCATGACTTTCGGGGGGGGTGATGTTGGCCACACTCGGGTGGGCTCCCAGTGTGCCACACAGTGGGGTGGGGTGGAGGCAGGAACATGTCGACGTGGTTGGCTTTCTGTGAGCGGCGGCACACTTGGGTGGGCTCCCAGTGTGCCACACAGTGGGGTGGGGTGGAGGCAGGAACATGTCGATGTGGTTGGCTTTCTGTTAGCGGCGGCACACTTGGGTGGGCTCCCACTGTGCCACACAATGTGGGGGGGTGGGTGGCGGACATGCTGACATGGGGATTGTACCCCCGATGTCGGCTTTCTTTGGGAGGAGCCGCCACCATGTTTATTGAAATGTTTCACCAGGAAAGGCACGTATGGGAGGCGTGTTATCTATGCCTCTGCACGATGAGCTTGTTTTTGATTGCAGCGGAACATTTCTTTCAAGTTGGTGGCACTTTACATAATTCTTGTGTCAGTGCTAGCATGCTAGCTAATTGGGGGAATGAGGGCCGCACCTACTAAAGTGTGCCCTGCATTCGCCAACACTAACACACCTCTGCATTTCTGCTAGTACCACAAGATGTTGCTTGCGCATGCACAAGACAACCTAAAAAGAAACTACTTTCACGATTGTCGATGCGGCTTGAGGGGAAGGCGACTGCGCACTGACGTTCTGGGTTGTGCTGCAGTAGTGATGTTGCAAATGCAGCACAACAGCATCAAGACGTAGCTACTGCAGCAAATCAGGAAATTCTAGGGATGGATTTCCAGCGACGGTAGTGTTCTACCATACGCTATAAAATGTTTTTTGTGTTCAGACATTTCAAAAACAGGAGATGCCAGCCTGGAAAACAAATTAATTATTGGGAATCACATCCTAAAATGTTCTATTGAGGGACAATACGAGAATGTGCTGCTCATAGGCAGATGTGCCAAATGTATGGAACTGAGACATTTGGCATTTTGAAAGGTACAATGTGTTTCTCTTTTCTGCATGTGCAGTGAAGCAATATTGTTGCTGTTCTGAGAGGGCAGGCCTTTTATGGTTTTTTTTTTTTTTTTATCTACTCTCAGTATCTTTATCTGTTCTTTCTCTCCGGTCCCATACACACAAGAGTTAGAGTTCTAAAAGATTAGAACCTAGAACTATTGCAAAGTTCTAGACCAGAACTCAGAACTTCAGTGGGTTCCGAGGGTCGTGATGCTGCAGGATCTTTCGTAATGCTGGATTCACCACTGCCTACTAAGAGTATATTGACAGGGAGGTTAATAGAGACTTGGTCCGGGCACACAGAAAATAAGAGCTGGTTGGAGAATTAATTGTCAGTGTTACTGGATGTAAGCTACTGAAGCAGTCTTTCGCTCTAGCATCGCAGGGCTCTTGGTAGAATTTTTTGTTCAGGAGTCCCGGACTTTCATGAAAAAATATGGGGGTCCTAAGCTAAAATTTGGGAGTCCCTGTGAAATTTTTGGGGGTCCCTATTGAAATGAATAGAACGAGTCTGGATAAGTGCATTTCCAGTGTGCGTCTATTTTCCCTATGTACTTTTTACACCGTTCAGGCTATTCCTGAGTTCAGAATGCAGATATATGACAATTTGTCATACAGTCGTCACAGAATCATAGACTCTTGTTGGCAGAAAAACACCCTCGAATCCAGCTATTCTGCCCTTCCCACCCTTTTAATTATTCTGTCCCCTTTCCTGCGGCCCCTTTCCCATTCCCACATAGCCCCTTATGCCTGTCCTATGCCATCATGAATTCTGTCACTGTACTGGCCCCTACCATGAACTCCAGAAGCCTGTTCCATGCCTCCACCATCCTCTCCATGAAGAACTGTCCTCTCACATCGCCCCTGAATTCCACCCCCCTGTAGTCTCAAACCATGCCTCCTAGTTACTGCACTGTCCTTCCAATGGAATAGACTCTCTACCTTTACCTTGTTAATCCCCTTGACATATTTGAACGTTTCAGTCATGTCTCTTCTTTCCTCTTCAGTCTCCAATGAGTACAGCCCCAGTTCCCTGCATCTCTGCTCGTATGGTTTCCCCTGCATACCCTGCGCCATCTTAGTCGCCCTTCTCTGAACCCCCTCCAACCTGTCTTTGCACAGATGTGACCCCCAGAACTGGAACCCATACTCCAGGTGCAGCCTCACCATGACTTTGTAAAGGGGCATCAGTACCTCGCTTCACCTGCTAGTGATACCCCTGCCAAGACACACCAGCATCCCATTTGTTTTTCCCACTGCCCTGCTGCATTGGTTGCCAGCCTTGAGGTTACTAGATACTATTACTCCTAAATCTTTTTCCTGCTCTGTAACTCTAATACCCCCAATAGCCGCGTATCCTGCTTTCAGGTTGTTGTGCCCCAGGTGCATCACTGCACACTTTTGACATTGAACTTTAGTTGCCAATTCTCCACTCATCCTTCCAAAGTCCTCAAGTCCTGTCTCATGTCCTCCACCCCCCCCCAGCTGAGTCCACCCAATTGCAGATCTTTGTATCGTCTGCAAAAAGGCCCACCTGTTCTCTCAGTCCTTCCACTATGTTTCTTATTTAGATGTTGAAAAGGAGGGGACCCAGTACTGAACCCTGGGGTACCCCTCTCGTCACCCACCCTGTCCCCGAGTAAGTCCTGTTTACCACCACTCTCTGGTTTCTACCCACCAACGAGTTTTCTACCAGTCAGGTTATTCTGTCACCAACACCTACGCTTTCTAACTTGTTCACTAGCCTTCTGTGGGGAACGGTGTCGAAGGCCTTGCTGAAATCCAGGTAGTAGTGTATTTGTTCTTTGCAAGGTTGCAAAGTAATTTATAAGTGATGGCTAAAAACCATAGTAGTGTGATCACATTCACAAAAATGGCAGTAGAACTGACCAACCTGTGTGTTGTTCAATCATGCTGGTTCACAGTGCACTGAGAAAAAAAAATTGTACTTACAGTTTTGCAGTCATTTTTTGCCTGTGCAACCATGGAAATTCTATCTTGCTGATGCCTCGTGTCCCTGGCCCTCAAGCAGATTTGTGCCAACCTGGCTCCAAAACAAGTCAAGGCTATTAGGTTAAAGTAAAAGTAACATGTTCGCTAAACATTTCAGGACTAACAGTCATGTTGACTGTCACCTATGTCTCCCAGTCACCTCTCCTGTCCAATACTTCTCCTAGCTTCTCTCCTGCACATGACATAGTTGCATTATAATTATTTGACCCACCCACCCACTCGGGTTAAGACAGAGTGTGGCACAAATCTGTCTCCCGAATAAACTTCTCCTGCACAATGTGTCTTGCTAAAACATTTCATTATGTGGGGCTCCTGAGAGAGGATTGTGATTGGACCTTGGGTGTCACCTGACAGTGTGATTATCCACATTACGGCACTGTCAGGGTGAAGAGGTCCAACAAAAGAGTGATCAAGGGGCAGAATAGTCCATATTTCTTAAGCCATGCAACAGAACCACATAAGTAGCCATTTGCAAAGTTCAGTTAGAGGTACAGAAGTGGCGGTGTAGCACATCCGCAGTGTCAAGGTAATCCTCCGGCTCGTGACATAGTATGTAGGCTGGCAACTAATGGTGTTATGCCACAGGGGTGCTTCTACTAGTAAACTTGCTGTCTGTGGTATCAAGAGAGGTTCCGGCCCATGGATCAGTGTGCGGAAAGGGCCGCCCACCCCCCACAGCTGACATCATGAGACAAGCATTCCATCACACTGGCGCAATATTAATGAGGCGAGTCCTTCCTTACTATGTTCTCTGCTAGCTAGTCGTCATGCGGCAGTCACTACTTTTTTAACAGGAAAACTGCTTCTATCCCGATGCACCCTCCCCTGCCAGAGTTGACCACATCAGAGTAGCATCCTGTAGCAAGTCTGACTCCCCACCCACGCACCTGGTGGATCGTGTACACTCCTCGCATCAGTGAGTAGAAACTGTTGTTCCTGAATGTCTGTAGTGGGCTGTTGGCCCCCCTTCCCAGTGAACACCTCACAGAATGTTCCCGTGGGAGGAGCTAATGTTGCCACCCACTCACCATGCAGATCACCAGGGAGTCCATGGAGCAGAGACCTGAAACGCTGCTCACACAGTGTGCCCACTTCCCAACTGTTGCTGGAAACTGGCAGGCTGTCTATTGTCGTCCGAGTCTTCCTGGTTCTCATCAGAGTTGTGGACATTGTGTTTCTTCAGGGGGTTGCTGCACCCTGTGTGCTGCTAGCAGTGGAGCAGTTGTTCGCACAGTGCAGGATAGGTAGATACATAG
Organism: Neoceratodus forsteri; assembly: GCA_016271365.2. NCBI lineage: Eukaryota > Metazoa > Chordata > Ceratodontiformes > Ceratodontidae > Neoceratodus > Neoceratodus forsteri. The sequence goes on from CM057453.1 coordinate 1,275,738,951, forward strand.
TATTATCGACTCTTTCCACCCCGAGGCATCTACCCACCCACTCACCCAGCTGACCTCAACAGCCCTGACACACAGTGCACCCAGATCAGACAGTTGAATGAGTCATCTTCCCCCCCCCCCCAAGCATGACGAGCTGTGCCGCAGTGTCTGCTGCTTTCTTGCCGCTCAGTGCTGAAGCAGGAAATTTGTCCTGCTGTGTCAGTCCCGGCTGTTTTCAGGAAACCTCCTATGTGTCCACGTCTCGGGTCTGTACAGCACCACGGCTGGTGACTGTGCCCGTATGTCATGCATGGTACCCCCCAAGTAGTTTGCCCACCCACCAGCCCAGTGGACCTCCTAGCACCCTCCACATACTGCATTCGGGAGTGCTGAGTTTTGACAGTGTTGCCCGCACACTGGAAGCAGCCAGGCAATGCAACCTGCACTGAAGGTGTCCCGCGCCCCCTGTGCAGCAGTCACTGGGGACCGCACGGATAGGAGTACTGTATTTGTATAAGCGAAGAGAGAGCCTAAAATTGAAGGAGAGTCTCAGACCATGGAGTTGGCACACAGGTTCCCCGTCACATCTCAGTGTGGCAGTCACCTCTGCTCTGCACAGTGTCCCACACAGTGGTAGCTGAATGTTGCCCTCCCATGTGGCGCCGTTGCCAGTAGTGAGGAAGGCACGACAGGACCAGCAACAGGTTAAGGTAGTGACAGCGTGTCGAACACATAGTTATGCTGTATTTACTTCTCTGACAGGCCTGACCCGCTGTCGGCACGGTATGATCCCCCATTCGTAGCCATCCCCTTGCAGCTGTGTAGCCGCACGGTGTGTGAAAGAGGGAGCAGGCGTGCATAGTGATGGTAAATTTTTTTTGTTTGTTTCTTGTTTGATTTTTCTGTAATTTGGCAGCCCTGCCCCCACTCAACTCCCTCCTGAGTCTGGATCCGTCACCGCAAAGCGTACAGCTGACAGCTCTGTCTCCCATCCCTAGTGGCTCCGTCCTGTGCCACTCGGTCCTCCCACCGTAGTGTGCAGGGCAACAGCCAGAAATTGAACAGATATATTTTGGAGCCGCTGTCAAATTGCTGCTGCCATGATAATGCCATCCCCCGCCGGAGAGGAAGTAGCTGGGGGGGGAGACGACTACTTTCTGGTGTATGTTGCCTTCTGCTCAGTCTCTTGAAGGAGTGATGACAGTGCGTGAAAGTCCCACAGCAGCTGTAGTAAGGCACAGTTTGTGATCTGTACATGTCAGAAAATGTGGCAGTGATTAGGGCACACTTTGGGACGTGTGTGATGTTCATGAATGCGGAACTGATTAACGCACACTCTGGGACTACTTTACCGTGCAGCAGAACATCCATGAAAAACATACTATTTCTAGTTCTTAAAAAGGTTTTTTTTTCTGTCCTTTTGTAACACAGATTTTGCACCCCATATAATAAGTGCATTAACGCACTCCCAGGGTGTGCTGATAATGTGGATTAACACACACCTTGGAGGCTGTGAGGGCACTCAGGCTGTGCGCTCATGCCTCACAATGCCCCAGAGGTGTGCGTTAATCCACATTATTGGCACACCCTGTCATGTGTTAATGATTTCTTATTGACTAATATTCCCACCCACCCACCCTCTCCCAGTCTGTCAGGTTAAGACAGTGGCACAATCTACGTCTAGTGGTTGGTGGTCTGCATTTGCTTGTCGTCTTCTTTTTTCATGTCATGACTGACCTTGTTGTAATCCAGTCTTCTTATGCCCTCCTGCCCATAACTTCTCCTTAAGCCTTCTCTCCTGCACATTTCTTAACAGTTGTGTGTGTGGCACATTCTTGATGAGAAAGAACTTGCCAGTGTTCCAGTCAGACTGCGGAAAGAACACTAGGGTTAGTGACTAAAAAGTCCCTCCCCCACCCACACCCTCCCAGAACTGTCAGGTTAAGACAGTGGCATAATCTACATCTGGTGGTTGTTGGTGGCATGGTCTGCATTACTTGCTTTTCTTCTTACTTTTTTCATGGCATGACAATCTGTGGCATAACATTCTCTTCGCATAACTTCTCCTGACCTACGCCCCCCTGCCCATAACTTCTCCTAAACACACTCTTGCCCATAACTTCTCTTACATAGCTCTCCTGCACATTTCTTAATAGTTCTGTGTAGTAATCTTGATGAGAAAGAAGCCACTGTTGACAGACTGTGGAAAGGGCAGAGGGTTAGTGTTACATTAGACATGTAACCTCCTCTCACCAAATACCCATGAGATAAGAGCAATTGGTCTGTAACTTTATGGACACCCCAACCCCCTTGGGGTACTGAACTTGTAAGACATATGATCCTCCCCCACCAAAACCCATGGTGCACTAAAGGTAAGAGCAAAATTGGGGCTATTACTTGTTGTGGTCACCCCCACCCCACAGGGTTAGTGTATTTGTTAGTCTGTGGCTCCACCAAAACACATGGTGTTAAGAGCAGAATTGGGGCTATAATTACTTTGCCCCCCCTTTTATAAATGGGGAAACTAAAAAAAAAAAAAATCACAAATTAAGACCAATTTGAAACATAATTTTCTGCACAGTCTAATGACCTTAAATTTCTTAAGTGCTGGAAGAGGGTCATAGTTTTCAAGTTCAGCTCTTTCTTGGGCTATCTGCATGAGTTTGCTCACAGTGTCAGTCTTTAGTGAACTTCTACTTTTTGTTTTTATTTTTTTTATACACAGAAAAGCCTCTTTCACGTGCCACTGATGTAGGTGACACAAGTAAAATCTTGGTCATTGTGACAAAATTGGGAATACATCTGAATAGTTCTCGGTTAAGTCTTGGCAGACGCTGCTGAGCAAAGGCAGCCCTTTTTTAGATTTCAGAACAAGTTATAATTGTCTGTAATCTTTCTCAGCCCTGTCTTGGTCAGGAAGTGCTGGCAGTGTTTCTTCTTTGATGGTTGTGTCTTAGAAATAGGTGCAAACATCCTTCTGTTCCTGCAGTCCCCACGGTCCATTATTTTGGAGTCATCAGGGAGACGCTCAGGATTTAGAAGAACATTTAAGTTATGCAGCAACTCCAATGAAGATGTCTCAGACCTTGTGTGAATGTTTTCAGTGAGTTGCGTCAGGTCTTCCTGATATGCCATCTGGAACTGCATACGCAGTGCTGGCCTGTCATTCACTTTCTGAACCTGCCACATGCCAGGATGTTGGTCAAGTTCCTGAAATGTCTTCTGTAGCTCTACTCCATTAGCTCTTTGAATTGTTGTAGTCTTGTAATTGTGGCTTCTATCAAGCTGCTGACCACTGAAATGTCAACACTGTCCCGCTGCTTGACTAGAGACAGTTTATTCACCACGTCTAAGACAGCCATGAAAAAAGAAGTGCATAAGATAAAGCAAACTGGTTTTAGTTTTGTGTGAAGGCCCTTTGCTTCTTGGACACCTTTTGCTGCATCATGCTCTGGGGCTTGTAACAGTGCAGGGTATGATCTGTAAATTGCTGAAACTACAGTATGCAGTGACAGCCACTGGAAACATGCAGGTTCTTTTAGAGACAGATACTGTATCTGATATTGTCATCATTGAATGTTTCTTGGATGAAACGCAAGGCATTGTACCGTACTGCAGAGTTGCTGTTTTGATGTCGTGTGCGATTAGCAGATATTATATCCCAAGTGCCACAAATAATACGGTATTCGGGAGCTGAATACCAAATATCGCAGCTATTTGGCGATATTCGGTGGTTCTGCAGGATTTCAAAATCTCGCAGGACTTGCTGGCCAATCGCTGAGCGTTTGGCAAAGCTAGATTACGTGACACTTTGATTGCTGCATAGTGGAGAGAACTCTGTCAGCAGAGATTAGAAGTTGCAAAAACTAATATTTTCATCAGAAAACCTTTATTTTCTTGCTCTGTACTGTGTGTCTTTAGTGCCTAGTACTAGTGGAAACACTGGGAGGGGATTGTTTCATGGATAAATCATCTGATGTACTGATTTTTTTTTTTTTTTTTTTTGCTAGGAGCTGCAGAGAAACTAGTATACCTTCATTTCAGTGGCCTCTCCTAACTGCCTGGTGGAGAGATCGTAGTGGAGGAGAGTGGAGAGAGAGCTCCGAGTCAGCGGAGATTAGGAGTTGCAAAAAACAAATATTTTCATTACAAATCCTTTATTTTTTTGTTCTGTACCGTATGTCTTCAGAGCCTAGTAGTAGTGGGAGGGTTTTTTTCCTGGATAAATTCTCTGATGTAGCGATTTTTATTGCTAGGAGTTGCAGGGAGAACTAGTAGACTTTCATTTCAGGGACTGATAGTGGCGTGAGACTTTTTGTATTTTCCCAGAGAAATTGTCTGATTCATTTTGCCAGGAGGAGCTGCAAAGAGACTTAAGTTGCAGTTTACCTCCTTAATTACAGTAGTTCTAACTTCTACCTTGACTACTGTACTGTACTGATTTAAAAAAAAAAAGTCTTTAATTTGATAGTGTAAATAATAAGTACTTCTTCTGGGGGAGGACTCAGGTTTCACAAAACCCAGTAGTAGCCTAGCCAGAAATATCGAAGGGCAGTCAGCTGATTGCACTCCCAGCCCCCATGGTTTATGGTTAGGCTGTGATGCTTGCAGTGAGCACGCACTCTCGCCTGCCCTGCGTGCGGCTGCTTGCAGTAATTTTAGTGTGCGAAAATAAGGCAGTACTGCTGCGTGCAGCCATTTTTTTTGTACTGAAATACAGCAGAATTTGTCTGCATTTACAAAAAAAAGTGAATTGCAGTAGTTCTGCCATAGAAATCTCTGTAAGAAATATTTGTGGTGTAATTTGAGGTTGGGTAGGGTTTCACCAAAGTCAGTAGCCTAGCCACCAGCAGTTTCGGAGGGTTTGCAATAATTTTTCTGTGCTAAAATAAAGCAGTACTGCAGCTGGTGCTGCTTGCAGTAGTTTTTCTGTGCTAAAATAAAGCAGTACTGCAGCTGGTGCTGCTTGCAGTAGTTTTTCTGTGCTAAAATAAAGCAGTACTGCAGCTGGTGCTGCTTGCAATAGTTTTTCTGTGCTAAAATAAAGCAGTACTGCAGCAGGTGCTGCTTGCAATTATTTTTTTGGTGCTACAGTAAAGCAGAACTTTTTGTACATTTACAAAGTATTACGTACTTTAGAGTGTTTAGAACTTGTTGGCATAGACAAAGACAATGACAAGTAGAGGTGGAAAAAAACGTACTTGGTCCAGCCCAAGCAAATCTACAGTGGAGGAACAGGTTGATGATGCTGAATCTGAATGTGAGCAATGGTTAGCCCGTCCTTGATGCACAAAATTATTCTTTACCCCTTCCAAGCCTATGTCTTCTAACAATAGTAGTACTGTGGCTAGCACAGGACAAAGTGATACAAGAAACACAAGCAGAAGGACACTGTTCTCGAATCTCACCACAACCATCAGTGTGTTCTCATCTCTCACCAGTACCATCATTACTCCACCACAACCACCAGTGCCCCCATCTCTCACCAGTGCCATCACATCTGTCATTACCACCACCACCACTATAGAGACCCTGTCTTCCTCCTCCACAACAATGGGCAGCATGACTACTACAGCCAGTCCTGCAACTGTGACTGTCACTCCAGCCGCTACTGACACTATGAACCCTGCCACTACTGTAACACTATCACCACTGTCTGGTATCCCTGCCATGGTGCATATTACCAGTATGACCACTACAGTTGATGCAGTTATGCATTCTGCTTCTCAACTTCTCCGTTCTCCTGAAACGGTGAAGAGGATGACCAGTCATCTGGTTCTGAGTATTTCACTCCACATGATGAACTGCCTAGTGACACGTCATCTTCTTCATCAGAGGCACATGTGAGTGACTTTGAAAATGAGGCAGAGTACGCTATGTACCTTGAGGGCAGAAAATAAAAGGCGTCTGGCAAAACAGCGTCTAGGTGTAGCACTACTAGCAAGGGTAGTAGAAACATAGAATTTAATGGCAGATAAGGACCGCTTGACCCACCCAGTCTGCCCATTTCCCTACCTAATGGATAAGCTGCAGATCCTAGTTAACCAGCAGCCTACTTCTTTCAACCCCCACCCCTTAGAATTGTCTTATGGCTGTCCCATGCATGCTTGAATTCAATCACTGTTTTTGACTCCACAACCTCCTCCGGAAGGCCGTTCCATGCATCCACAGCCCTCTCTGTGAAAAAATACTTCCTTACATTACCTCTGAGCCGCCTCTAGCTTCAAATTGTGCCCCGTGTTCTTGCCGCCTCTTTTTTGAAAGATGCTACCCTCTTGGACTTTGTTGATTCCCTTGAGGTACTTGAGCGTTTCTATCATGTCCTCCTCTCCCTCCTTTCCTCGAGGGCTATACAATATAAAGCTCCTTTAGTCTCTTTTCATATGTCTTCTGGTGCAGACCCTGCACAATTTTAGTTGCCCTCCTCTGGACAGCTTCCATCTTGTCTATGTCCTTGCGGAGACTGGGTCTCCAGAACTGCACACAGTACTCCAGATGGGGTCTCACCAGCTGTCTGTACAGAGGGATAACAACTTCCTGTTTTCTACTGGTGATGCCTCTCCCTATGCATCCCAGTATACCCCCAGCCCTCCTTATTGCCCTCTCACATTGCTTGCCCACTTTTAAGTCATCTGATATGACTACCCCCAGGTCCCTTTCCATTTTTGTTGTTGTTAGAATCTCACCACCCATTGTGTACTCTTCCCCTGGGTTTTTGTTTCCCAGGTGCATTACCTTGCACTTCTTAGCATTAAATCTAAGCTGCCATACATTTGCCCATTCCTCTGACCTTGCCAAGTCTCTTCTCATCCTTTCCACCCCACCTTGTGCATCAACTCTGTTGCAGATCTTTGTGTCATCTGCAAAGAGACATACTTTTCCTTCCAGTCCCTCTGCAAAGACATTGAAGAGGACTGGTCCTAATACTGAGCGTTGCGGCACCCACTAATGTAGCACTGGCTGAGTGGACTCCATTTACTATTACCCTCTGTGTCCTATTCTCCAGCCAATTCTTTACCCAGGCTATCATCTTGGAACCCACTCCCAGGCTGGCTAACTTGTATATTAATCTTTTGTGTGGGACTGAGTCAAATGTCTTGCAAAGTCTAGGTAGGCCATGTCCACAGCCCTACCTGATCTACTACTTTGGTCACCCAGTCAAAGAAATCTATTAGGTTTGTCTGGCATGACCTTCCTGCTGTGAATCCATGCTGCCTTGGGTCCTGTGCCCCTCTGGCCTCTAGGTACTCAGCAGTTCTTTCCTTCAGAAGTGATTCCATCATTTTCCCTATCACTGAGGTTAAACTGACTGGTCTGTAGTTTCCCGCTTCTGCCCTGCTCCCACTTTTGTGAAGGGGAATCACATTGGCCCTTCTCCAGTCCTCAGGTACCACCCCATCCTCCCATGATTTGTTAAAGAGGGTAGTCAGTGGTGTCACTAGTTCTTCCCTTAGTTCTTTTAGAATTTTGGGATGAATCCCATCAGGCCCCATTGCTTTGTCCACCTTCAGTTTTAAGAGTTCTTTCAGAACCCTTTCTTCTGTTAATGGGCTGGTATCAACTTCTGTATCCAGAGTGTTTCTCTTGTTTGTTTTAGGTACCTTCCCCTCTTCATTTGTAAATACTGAGCAAAATGTTTGTTTAGTATCTCTGTCTTTTCACAGTCACCCTCTGCCCACCCCCTCCCTTTATTAAGCCTCACTATCCCTCTCTTAGTCTTCCTTCGCTCCCTGATGTACCTAAAAAGTAGCAGTAAGGGTCCCCCTCCCTCTAAGAAGACCAAACAAGCAACACTGTAATTTCTTCAGCAGGCTCCGTTACAGCCTGAAAGATAGTCAAGTGATGGCAACACTGGCATGGCACTATCAGGAGCAGTGGTCACATGGCAAGAACATCAGGACTAGACAGGTACATCTGTTAAATGGGGGGTATGGTGCTAGCAAAGTCACTGGTAACCACAGTGTTAAAAGTGCTGTGTGGCTGCATTTCACAGTGTTAAAGGAGGATGCAAGGAAAGCAGCCTGTTCTTTTTGCAACACCACTATAGGCCGAGGGAAATCACTCTCTAACTAACCACATCATTACAGAACCACTTGAAGCATAAGCACCCTCAAGTGTATCGAAGCTCATCTGGGTCTGGGATCGGGACCCTTGGTTTAACCAAGACTAAACCCATCTGGTGGACAGGCATGCACATTTGACAGTGGTGGTGGTGGTACTGATGACACTTATGATTTAGAGCAACCCAGTGGTCACGGCACTCCTTTCCCATCACCAACACAGAGTCCAGCTTCTACTCTGGTGGTCACTTCTGACTCCACTAATACTACAAGGCAGAGACAGTCATCAGCACTTTGCACACCATCGTTGTTGAAGCGGTCTGTATCGATGTCTCCCGTGGCAGTTTCAATAGTGGATGCTCTGCATGCATGAACAAAGTATCATACCTCACATCTAACAGCACATCAAATCACACAGCTGATTGCTGAGATGATGGCGTTGGCTCTCCAGCCTATGTCAGTTATGGAAGGCGCTGGCTTCGGATGACTTCTTAACTATTTGCACCCACGTTATCAGATCCCATCTCGTACTACATTTTCTCGAACTGTATTGCTACAATTGTATGATGGCATGCGATCTGCTGTTGCTGCTCTGCTTGCAGAAGCTGTTGATGGTGTTTTTCACTGCAGATCAGATATCTGGACTAGCGATAACTCCCTGCATGCCTGTCTCTCCTTAACTGTACACTGGTGTGTGCAGTAACCTACTGCTGCTGTTTCCAGTGCATCACCTTGGGCCCCCTCACCCCACAATCTGGTAGTCTCATTAGGTCAGCTTTGCGGAACGTCTAACTGATGGGGGAAGACCACAAAGCACATAATATTCTCACATTCCTGCAAGACATGTTGCAGTCTTGGATGGTATTAACACCTATTTAAAAGTTGCATTTTTTGTTGCCGACAATGCCACAAACATGGTAAAAGCCATCAATAATGGCCATTGTGTGAGTATTTGTTACTTTGCACACACTCTAAATTTAGTGGTGATTCACGCACTGCATAGCAGTAGTAGGACCAACAACATATTATCCACAGCCCGTTCCATCTGCAGCCATTTCCATCACCCTGTAAAAGCCACTAACAAATTACGAGACCTTCAGGAATGCCTTGGTCTGCCCCAACATTGTGTAATACAAAAATGTTAGAACTCGGTGGAATTCTTCATACCTGATGCTTTCACTACTCTTGGAGCAAAAGCGGGCACTACACGAAATGTCTATGGAGGCAGACATTGGAGGAGTCCTAGGACATCATGATTGGTTAGTTCTTGAGAGCATGGTGAAGGTTCTCGTACCATTTGAGAGGAGTACACGTGATCTAAGTGCTTCCACAGCCTTACTTAGTCTGGTTATCCCAGCTGTGCATATTCTGAAAAGATCATTACTAACATAGTAAAAAGTCAGCAGATTAGGCCCCATAGTCTGTCGAGTCTGCTCAAGGATCAGTGCCTTCCCAGGGCACTGTTTTTAGCCGCCCCCCACCCTCCCTACAAAGTCCCACAACCCCCAGCTGGGCTCTGGGATGCACCCTCCCCCTATACCTATCCCAGCCTTTCTTGAACACTTCCACAGTTGTAGCAGCCACCAACTCCCCAGGTAGCGTATTCCAATGGTTTTTGGCTGACAATACACTCCGTACACAAGAGGTCACGGACCCTGTTAATCATCTCAACGCAGAACTTGATGTAAGGTTCTCCACAGTCATGGATACCTGCCATCACGTGTCTGCTACCATGTTGGATCCTAGATTCAAATGCGAGATCCTTCATATAGGCATGGACACCCACAGGGTGAATAATTTTAGGCAACAGCTCAGTGAAGAGTTAAATAGTGCCATGCAGGCTGTCAGACACTCAGAAGGGGAAGAACATACTCCAGTTCAGGTTCTTGAGGGAGAGAGATAGGCATGTGGTGGTTTGGAATCTGATGATACTGCTGGAGATGAGGAAAGACAGCATAGTGGCAGTGTAGAGGAGAGTAACTGGGCATTACCCAGCACATCATTGCATCAAGCAGCAACACAGATGCTCACAGGTTCAGCCTCTCTCTGCAGAAAATTTACTTAATGGCTATTCTGCAGAATCAGTTGAGCCATTTGATGTTGATCCACTGGGCTACTGGGTTCAGAAAATCAACTGCTCTTCTCACCTGACACAAGTTGCTTTAAAATATTTAAGCTGCCCTCCTACAAGTGTGCCATCCGAGAGGATGTTTAGCTCTGCTGGTGATGTTGTTGAGCCACACTGTTCCAAGCTGGACCCTCAACATGTTGAACAGCTAGTGTTCCTTAAGCTAAACTTACCAGTAATTGGCTACGGATATGATCTGCCCACATAAGACTGGTGGTACAGTACTGCTCTCAATCTGCCTAATGTTACAAAAGTGTAATATTACCTTTTCTTGGCTCACCCCTTCATTTTTTCTATCATGTAAAGTATTTAATTAAAAGGGTGACTGAGTCTCCATCAATTGGCATTAACTGCAGGACCACCATGAGGCCCTTGTTAAACTAGAAACATTTAAATAATGTATCATATTTTAGTGACCTTACTATTGCGTTCTTTAGGTTACTAATTATCTTTTGGTAGAAAAAGACTGCTTGGCCCACACAGTCAGCCCAGATTGTCCATCCCTGCCTTACTGGTCTCATCTGCAGACTTCAAAGCAACCCTGCTGCCTCCCTGCCTGTTTTTAAATACACCCCTATGCATATCTCACACATGCTTGAAGCCCCACACTGTTTTCGGCACCATCACTTACGCCTGCAGTCCCTGTCAGTCATCTGCCATGCCTTCTGTGAATATTTCTTCACATTTGTCTTGATGAACTCTTCCTTCAGCTTCATCACATGCACTCATTGCCCATGGTACTTGTGCTCTTTCTCATTGGAAAGAGTCCCCCCTTATGTGCCCAGTCTTCACCCTGTGAGGTACTTGTGATCTTTCTCATTGGAAAGAGTCTCCCCTTACGTGTCCTGTCTTCAGCCTGTGAGGTACTTGTGATCTTTCTCATTGGAAAGAGACTCCCCTATGTGCCCTGTCTTCAGCCTGTGAGGTACTTGTGATCTTTCTCACTGGAAAGAGACTCCCCTTATGTGCCCTGTCTTCACCCCGTGAGGTACTTGTGATCTTTCTCACTTGAAAGAGACTCCCCTTATGTGCCCTGTCTTCACCCCGTGAGGTACTTGTGATCTTTCTCATTGGAAAGAGACTCCCCTTATGTGCCCTGTCTTCATCCCGTGAGGTACTTGTGTAGGTCTCTATCCTGGCACAACTGGCTCTCCTGTGTTCCAGGGTGGACATACAATACACTTATGCCAGTGCCATTTTAGTAGCCCTAGGCAAGACACAAGATGTCACCTCAGCTGTGGCCTTTGCTCAATCTATGATGCTCATGCATCACCTGACCACTGAGTAGTGCAGTCATTTGTTGCCTTTTTGGGTCCCTGAAAGGCTGTTGGGGAGTGTTCATGGCAGAACTGCCTAGTGTACTTTGAAACAGGGAAGGAAGTGGTGGAGTTTAACAGTATTACAATTCTTTTAAAAAAAAACATGTATCTGGGGTGGCTGAATAATGAATATCTGGTGCCCTGAATACGAATATTCATCCGAATATTCGACTTCATGTATTCGCACACCCTTCATTACTTGATATTCATTGAATACGGGGTTGTCCCGACATGTTTGTCCTGCTGCCTGTGCCAGTCTGTGGGCAACACAATGGATCTGAATCAGCCTTGGGTTTACTTGCTGTCTTAACTTTGCGCCCACCTCATTGTACATTCCAGACATGATGCTTGCACCGTCACTTGCTAGTGTGATGATCTTCATAGGGTCAACTGCATTAGCAGAACACACATTTACAGTTCTGCTGCAGTTGTCTCTGCCCTCCCATCAGGTATTGCAATATAGTCAATGAAATGCATTTTGGCCTGTGCATTGAGTATGCACTCCACATATATATTCAGCTTTTTGTGAATGGTTACATCACTGGTTTCATCCACCGTTACCCCATGAAACTGAGAACCTGCTAAGAGAGCTTTGATTTCTTCTTGTATGACTTTGTGTATGGAGTCCCGCATGTCATATCTTGCATCCCAGCCAGTGTAGATTGTGCAATTGTCTTGCAATGCTGCACATCCATTTCATTTCTGTGGGTGTAAAACACTGCCATCAGTGATATAATTCCACAAGCAAAAGCCCAGCCTGAGTGCCCCGGCCTGCTCTGAAAGATTCCATTCCTCACCTGTAAAGATATCAGTGTTTCAAACTGGTTCATAATTGCCCTTGTTTGGTAAGGTAGTACATTATCATTAACTGAACAACTTTACTGTCATCCTTTGCCTCAGTACTTGAGATCTGCTTCTCAAATGCCACAGGCAGAGACTATTTTTTGGCTGTTTTCTTTTCTGTGTGCACCAGCAAATGTTCTGTTTCTTTCATGTCTGTAGACAGTAGTCACTTGCAGATTGGTTGTGCCAGTTGTGGCAAATGGGTTGCTTTTTCCTCCTTTTTTTTACACCAACTGCACTTCCCAACAGTGTTTCCCTCTACTTCCTCCTTTACAAGCCATGGAAATAACTTTGTCCAGCTGTCCCTCCACAACCATTTCTTGCTGCTTATAGCTGAACGTACATATGATGCTGTCCCCTCAGACTGCTGCTTATCATTATCAGTTTCAACAGTCACAATCTCTTGAGATGTGTTAATGTCACACTCCAAGGAGGAGGTTGTTTCCATATCCTTTGCTGCTGAAGAGTCTCCTCCAGTAAAATAATCAGTAAGGCTTTGTTGAGACATTGCTGTCTGCCACTCAAGAGGCAGTCTCGACTTTCCCTTCCCAGCTCTCCAGTCTCTGCAATTTGCTGCTCGCCTGCTGCATCCACTATAGCTGAACCCTAAACAGACACAGAAGAAGAAAAAAAAAAACACAGTAAACTCTAAGCTCACTAAACCGTCAGCCAAATAGTTGTACAGTGCCCAAACTGCCTAAATAATTATGAAATTTAAATGTATACCTGGGCAGGTGACAAAAAGTCAGATGTTGCTGCCCGTGTGTGTGTGCAGCCTGCTGGACACACAGTACGACTCAGTTCTCCTGGGTTGAGCAGAGCTGACAAACAGTTTGTTACTTTTTTTGAGTAAAATCACTTTTTTTTTTTTTTTTTAAACAATGTTCTTTGTGACCCTGCTGTCTCCGGCCGTCAGCACCTAGTAATGGCTGCTCTTCTCCCCTAGAATCGTCTTCTTGGGACAAAGCACTGTGCTGGCTCCTTCAAGGGGGATGATCCAATCTCCCACTGTTTTTTTTCCTGTCTTCTGGATCTCTCCCATGTTCCCCCCATCTCGCCTCAGTGGTGGTCCGCCCTGGTGCGAGTGCTGTGGAAATCTGCCAGGTGACTAAGGGGAAGGGAGGGAAAACAAAACAGTCGCACATTTCGCACATGTTCAGTAAGATGGCCTGCTGGGACTCCTGGGCCTGCAATCTTGAGCGTCTCTGGGACTTCCTGGGGTAAAAGCTGTGCATCCCGAAGCACAAAATGTGCATAAAGGACGCGGATACCCACATCCCTGCGAGCCTGTAATGGTCAGCAGTTTAGTTTGTGAAGGGGTAAAAACCACTAGATGGCAGTAGCAGGGCTGTACCTTTTTAGGATACTTTTGTTAGAACACTCAAATAGTTTTTTTCCCCCTACCCGCTCTGTCTCTTCCCCATCACTGTTTCTATCCAAAAAGCTTTTTCTCCCTCTGGTCCATGCGGCTTACAGCCTTGCTCCCATTCCCCTGACCAGTGCACACCTCCCCTGGTACTCACTGAAGGTAGTTCCCCCACAGGTGGCCCCCAGAGATAGAGCCAGGTGGGGGACAGTTGCCCCCCTCCCCCATTGTACATATCCAGATCTTCCAGTAGACGGGTAGCAGAACAGGTTGGTGAGAAAGCGAGCAGGGCTTCATTAAACCTGCACCTCCCCTTTTCTGTTTTCTCCCATCCCCAGCCACAGCAGCAAATAAGTACGTTCATGTGGATGCCACGCTCGCACATGCACAAACTATGGAACTGTGGCCCCTCCATTCTGTGCCCCTCTGGACTGCACTAACACCAGGCCTACACCATTTCTTTTATTTTTTTTTTTTTTTTACTTTGGAGCACCTTGCCCCATTTATACCCCCTCCTGTACTCCCTCCCGTGCTCCACTCCTTCAGGCATTGCTCATATCCCTCCTAGGTCTGCTACCATGGCGTCTGTCTCTAGAGTGCCCGGTTACTCCTTCCCTCTTCCTCCTACTCGTGGAGCACCTGCACAGTGGAGATCTGCCCGTAGGTTCTGGACCTGGATGGCTGTTGGAGCTGCCATCATCTAGGCTCACTGAGGCTTTTTCTGTGATTCCCAGTCCCCTGGGGACACCGGCACAAGGGCGTACGTCCAGAGAAGCGACATGCTGGTGCACGCCTTCTCCCAAGCGCCTGACAGCGTCTCCCCTCCCCGACTCCAGTGAATGGAGCTGCCAGAACCCTGGAGAGCCCGTGCTTCCACCGGCTCTCTCGGGATACGGGTGCACAAGGCACCCGGTAATCCCTCCCAGAGGAGGAGAGCATCTGTTGGGATGCTCAATCCTCCTCCCCAGCCGACCCCTCACGACCTGAGTCCGCTCTCGAACCCGGGTCGCCGTGCAGCGCGAGGTGTGATGCCCAGCGCCTCAACCCTCAGCGCCACTGCGCCGGCAGGCCTGCACCATTTCTGAACCCATTTTTTTGTATCACTTCGTTGTAAACTCTCAGTAATTTCTCTGCAGTCTCTCATATGCCCTCTATGGCCTAGCGAGTGGGGCGCAGAGCAGGGAAAAGTGAAAACAGAGACCTAAAAACTACTCCAAACCACCTCTTATGTTTTGTATGATCTGACCAAGAAGGTGTTTAACCTCTGAATCATTACACTAGCAATTTCTGTTTAATATGCTGGTACCAAGAGGTCCAGATCTGTAAAACAGTTAAGGTTACCAGTTTGGTTAGCAGTTGGGTAATAACATCTCAAAATGGTGGGAGTGATGGCCTGGGGTCCCATCACATCTCCTGTTCATGTTGCCTGTCTCCCCCAAACAAGCACCTGCAGATTCAGGAAAGGAACATCAAATGCAAAAATACAGATACAAAATTTTATTGTATGAGAAAGGGATCAAAAACAATTTAGATGCATTTCTTACTTTAAAATAAAAACAAAAAACAGTTATGAAACTAATCAGAGTAAATAGAGTTGGAATCAGAACAGGGTCAAAACCGATCCTCTCACCCCTAATATAAAACAAATGTCCCTTACAAACTGAGAGAGCTCATTGGACACAGACTGCTGTTCCTAAACCCAGTGAAGGACCCTGGAGAGTTGCAGCTTACTTTTCTCTGACAAAGAATATATTTTAAAAGCTGACCAGGGAAAGGCAGTCTCTTTATTGGCAAAGAAATAAAATATTTTTATTCCAGGATTTTCTACAGGGTTAGCAAACAAAAAGAAGTGTCATTCCAGCCAGGCAGCTCTTACAGCAGCTTGAGAGCAGATTCAGGTACTTAACCAAATACCCTGCAGTTCTGCTATTTCCTAGGAACGGAGTTAATGATCAGTTTACTGATCCCCTGACACAGCTCTCAAGTTTATAAAGGAAAATTGGCCTTTACCTGAATAAAAAAGGCCCCCCCCCGCCCCGTATTAAAAACACAGGCAGCCTCCTGATTCCAGTCTGAAACATGAGAGTGCAGTGAGACAAACGACTGCAAATCCCACCTTAAAGGAGGAGCCCAGAGGAGAGCTAGCCCAATTGGCTCCTAAAAAAATAAAAAAAGCAGCCCCCAGAGCACTCTAAGCTAATCTGTAAAGGCAAGCATCATCCGAGGGGGAGGGCCAAAGCTCAGAGATACATTCCCCTTGTAAATGGAAAGATAGGAGCTCAAACAAATGTAACACAGCTTACTTAAAGCAGGAAAAGGATATTTCTTCCAGGTCGAAGTCCCAGTGAGAACAGGAAGATATGCAGGGTGCACCGTCTATTCAGGACCAGGAAGATGTTTTTAACTGAGGAAGAAGTAACAAGCTGGGGCTGATTCAGATGGTTAAAGTAAGAACTTTATTTAAATTAACTGAATGCTGAACCTTAATCAGAATTTCATTAGCATTATGCCTACATTTATTGTGAGTAAGTACTTTGGTCTAGAGGGGAACAGAGGGTGGGAGGGTGCTCTGAATGGGGGTGAGCTGCAGCACTGACTGTTCTGTAATGGCAACATTATTTTAATTGCCCGAACAGGATTTGGTGGATATTGCAGGTAAAAACAAACTTGGGGCTGAAGGCAATTTCCAAATCTGAGCCCAGAAACCTATGTCATACACGTGTATGTGGGTATCGGAAAGCACCGTGAACCCACTAAGGCAACAGTTCTCAAACTTTGTTATAGTGAGCCTCCCCTAAGCCATGGAAAAGATCTTGAGCCTCCCCCAAAACACAGAAATATGTTTGGGCCTCCCCATTGAAAAATAGCCTACTTTTCACAGTACATCAGGAATACATTGAAACCTCTTTGCATTGCTGGCTCTCATGTTATTAAGCTTATTGTAACCCCCCTCCCCCAACAGGACAACCTACTTTCTCCAATATTGTGACTCTCGAACCATTGTTACCACTTACTGCCATACCTTCATGGGTCAGACTGCTTTTTCTGTTTCCCCTCTAATTGGAATAACCTTCCTGCCGACCTCTGCCTCACCCCTCTCACCCTGCTCTTAAGCAACTTCTCAGGGATCACTTTGCTCACTCCTGCTCTTATTCCTAGTACCTGTATGGTTAACTCTTGTATTTGGACAGTTCTGCTGCCAGTCTAATTGATCACTTGTTCCTCGCATTGTTAGTTTATTGTTCTGAATTTGTTTGCACTTTTATTCATTTTGTATTGCTTGAGTGTTTTGCAGTTAGATTTTGAATTGTATTCTCTCACTACCCTTCCCTGGGTACACCTGAAATAAGCCATGGCTCAGTGTACAGTACCTTCCCTGGTCACCGACTTGTGAATAAAAACATAAATTCACCTACTATTATCCTCTTTCAGTTTGCCTTATCCCTTCACACAAAATCTATAAAGTTCAAAATTTAAATACAGTACTTTTTCCAAGACTTGCTTGAGCCTCCCCTGGAACAGGTTGGGGCCTCCCAAGGGAGGCTGGCCTCACCATTTGAGAACCCCTGCACTAAGGAATAATTTTATTTTATTTCTTTTTTCATTTATTTAGGGATTCGGCTCATACCTTTGAGCTCAGAGTTCTTTTACAAAAGTTCCACGTCAAACAGTGACAATGACAACAATAACAAACAGTTTATATACAATACTCGTATAGTAGGTAGCTAGTATACAGTAAGGTTACAATGTCATTCATAGTACCAATGGTGATAGTACAGCGTCAAGAGCATTCAACTAGGGTAAAGGACAGTGTTTATATGTAACAAGGGAGATAAAGAGGTGTGACACCTAGTGTGAGAGTCCGAGGAGAGTCAAGGTGAGGGGCAGGAACGGGGAGAGTGGCAATAAAAGAAGTGACTTTGTCTAGGAGGTTGGAAGGTAGTGGTAGTGGGTTGGTTATAAGGTTGATCCAGTGGGGGAAAAGGCACGGGGAGAGGAAGACAGAGGGATAGAGCAAGGGGGAATAGTGGGGGTAAAAGGAAGGGGAAGGAGAATGTGGATGAGTGGACATTATGAGTGTTACAGTCCTAGTGGCAGTCACAAACTGTCTTAGTAAGAAGGTGTTGCCTTAGCCATTTTTGAATTGCAAAATGCATTGGGAGTTTAGAACGTGCACTGGGATTTCATTGAGCCATTGGGGGGCCCTGTAGCTGAAAGCACACTGTCCCTGCACAGTTCAATAGAAAGGTGTTGACAGGGCCCCCCTCATCCTGTCTCTGGTGGTATAGCTGGTAGCACTTAGTGTTAGGATTCTAGCATGGGGGGGGGGGGGGTTTACCCATTAGTGCCTTTTTTCCAAGGAGACATGTTTGGAATATAATCCTGTTCTTTAGTGGCAGCCAATGGGTCTCCTTGTATAAGGAGCAGGTGTGGGTATTTTGATCTGCAGCCATTGTGAGCCTACATGCCTTGTTGAGGGCAATGTGAATCCTTTTTAGTGCAGTGTCTGTTGCTGCGCCGTAGACCACCAATCCATAGTCGATGGTAGAAAGGATGGAGCTGGAGGCTGAGAGACGGAGGGCCTCTGGAGTGAGATACTTTTTATGCCTATAGAGTGCACCCAGCTTAGTGTTCACTGCCTTTACCACTGTGTCGATGTGTTGGGTGAAGGTGAGGGAGTCATGAATGGTGACCCCCAGGTACTTGAAGGAGTGAATGTGTTCTAGCGGCTCACTGGCTTTATTGGAGATGTTGAGGGGAGGGAGCTTCTTTTTGTGCTGTGGGCTGGCTGTGAGCATCACCTTGGTTTTTTTGTAGTTTAATAGAAGTTTATGGCTACAGAACCAGCCTTCCAGCTTGTAGAAGGATGTCTGCAGCTCGGAGTGGAGCGGACTATTGATGAACTGCTGGTGAGAAGTACAGCGTTGTCTGCGTAAAGTATCATGGTTATTTCATGTACAGCTTAAACAGATTCTTGGTGTGTAGAGAGAGAGAGAGATCAGAAAGCAGCTATGGTCTCTCTGGCCATGCAGTCTGCAGGGTATATCCCAACTATTTAATAAAACAACGTAAATAAATGGCAAACTTTTCAGTCCTATAAATGGTTGAACAGTACCCTCTTCTGGACATCTGCATTATTGTACTAACTTTATCAGTTGCTAAGAAATAAATGAGACAAGTCACGTAATAATTTATTGTATTGCAGAGACAGTTAAGTGCTGTTATGTTCTCTTTCCTCACCTCCTGCCCCCCACATCTCCCAAGGAACTCAATGCTCACTCATAAACTTCTTAGATATATTTGTTTATCTCTCAGAATATGACCCAGTATAATTCAAACAAACTGAAACTTGCACCACTACAAACAGTAACTTTATTGAGAAGCTTCAGGAAAATCTGATCTTTTGGACTTTCGTTTTCAACATTATCAGACACTTGCATGCATATTATATTTAAATTAAAATGTATGCTTCTTATACGCATATGCTCATTATGCTCAGAGTTTTATTGTATCTGTTGGTCTAATGTAACTACTTAATGGGAAAAGGTTAGTAATAAGGGAAACAAGGCATTTAGTTTAGAATGACTTACACAATACCTAAGAACAATGTTGTACTGTATTTATTAGCTCTGTTAGCAGCAATCATTACTTTCTGGAAAGTGGTGTCGGATCAGTATATACTGCCTTAGAGTGAATGTGCACAACAATAATTAGATTATGGACATTGTTCTATTAGGATGGCTTCACTGTATAGATACAAGTAGGTAGTAGGCTTACCTGGCTCACGGAACCAGGGGCTAAATAAATGTACCAAGTACTTTAGGAGTAGGAAGAATCTCGACAGTTACCTTGACTAGTCCAACTGTTTTTTTTGTTTTTTT
This sequence comes from Neoceratodus forsteri, assembly GCA_016271365.2. Taxonomy (NCBI): domain Eukaryota; kingdom Metazoa; phylum Chordata; order Ceratodontiformes; family Ceratodontidae; genus Neoceratodus; species Neoceratodus forsteri. Next base: position 1,275,758,528 of record CM057453.1, read on the forward strand.
CAGAACCCTTTAATGCTATGAGCTACAGTACTCCAAACAGGTATAGTTCCATACCCGTACATAGCAAAATTAGTAAACCTGTGTAGTTGCTCGAAACATAGAAACACAGAATTTGACGGCAGATAAGGACTGCTTGGCCCACCTAGTCTGCCCATTTCCCCTACCTAACGGATAAGCTGCAGATCCTAGTTAACCAAAAGCCTACTTCCTCCTACCCCCCACTAAAATTGCCTTATGTCTGTCCCATGCATTCTTGAATTCCCCCACTGTTTTTGACCCCACAACCTCCTCAGGAAGGCTGTTTCATGTATCCTCAACCCCCTCCATGAAAAAATACTTCCTCACATTACCTCTGAGCCGTCCCCCCTCTATCTTCAAATTGTGCCCCCCTTGTTCTTGTACAGCTATGGGTTAGACAAGGCTGGAGCACATATCTGTACTAACAGCTCATTATGCATCCATCTATTATTGTTAGAACTGCTAGGTTATTAAACGACGACTGTTCTGTTCACTATGTGATGACTAAATCAGTAGGATAAATAAGAAATTTACTGCTGAGAACTGTGGTGAATCTTAAAATCATATCCAGGAATGTTAAAGGATTAAATTCCCCTGTTAAAAGAACCAGGGCCTGAATTATTGTAAGTCTGACCCACAAAGCAGACATAGCTGTGTTACAGGAAATCCATTCGACTCCAAAGGAAGCACGCAATCTTCAAAGGGGTTGGGTGAGGAAAATTGTCCACAGTTGCTGCAATAACATAAAGAGAGGGGGTGGCTATACAAATAAATTAACCAAAAAAACAGTTTTGAAATTTCTAAAGGTAAAAGCTGGTGCAGAAGGAAAATGGTTGATAGTTCAAGGAATTCTAGAGGGTAAGCGTATAACTTTCTGTAATGTTTATGCCCTCGCAGAAAGTGCAAACACATTTTTTATGACTGTTGAAATAGGTTTAAAAGACAGAAGTCATACTTGTAGGTGATTCAATCTAGTACTGGACATGTGTAACTCCTAGGTGGCGCTATCCCAAGGTCTACTACCCCTGCCTGTATGGCTAGTGACAGGTGAAGGGGCCTAGGTCCAGTGACGGGTGCCTCCACTCAGAGGTCAGGGTTGTTAGTGGTTAAACTAGCTTGGGCACAGCCCTCTGGGACACTGTGACCCCCTTTTGTTCCCACTAGTGGCCCACACGGTACACAGGAGTTACCTTCCCAATACCCCACATATACGCACTCATTACACATACAGTACCCACTTACCCTCAGGACTGATTCTGCAGCACGTCCCTGAGGACCCCCTGTAAAATAAGGTTAGACAATGCCACAGCAGTTATGCAGTATTATCTGCTATAGGCACTATCCCAAGGGCTACTACCCCTGCCTGTATGGCTAGTGACAGGTTAAGGGGGCCTAGGTCCAGTGACGGGTGCCTCCACCCAGAGGTCAGGGTTGTTAGTGGTTAAACTAGCTTGGGCAGAGCCCTCTGGGTCACTGTGACCGCCCTTTGTTCCCACTGAGGCCCACACGGTACACAGGAGTTACCTTCCCAATACCCCACATATGCACACTCATTACACATACAGTACCCACTTACCCTCAGGACTGATTATGCAGCACATCCCTGAGGATCCCCTGTAAAATAAGGTTAGACAATGCCACAGCAATTATGCAATATTTTCTGCTATAGGTACTGACACCACAAATAGGATACAGTTCAACAAACATAAATCTGATTTATTCAGGGGAAGTATCAAGGATGGGGGAATCAGGTTGATTGGCAGTAAACACACAAATCATAGTACTGTGCATGCAATTTAGGGTCCAAATGTCACACTCTCTGGGTACCCAAGATAGGGGGGGGCTAGCCAGGTCCGATGCCCGGGGATGGCCGTCTGGTGCAGCTGGTTGGGGCCCTAAAGAAAAGAAAGTCATGCATAACAAAATTGTAATCCAAAGCAGAGGCTCAGTTTAGGAAAAAGAAAGCACAAATAAATCAGATGGTGCACTTTTGATTCACAGATTGTTGCAGTGGGCTGCCCTGAATTGTACTCACAATACCCAGTACAGATTTCAGGATGAATGGTGTTGTTTCTGGGTCTCCAGCATTCAGCACACACTGCAGAGTGAGGGGAAATTAAGATCGCAAACTCCCTCCAGCTTAAAGCACATTTATATGTACAGGAAGTACTGTACCAAGCAGACTGCTCCACGATCCCAATCGCAATTACTGCAAAATACCCGCGGGAGCACACACAGCATCAGCAGTCCCTGACAGGCCGATCGCATTCAGCAAACTTTCAGTCTTCTTCAGGTTAAGCCTGGTTCCCACACTTCTGGTTCTTTCTTCCTCCTCAGAACTCGGATTCAGTCCGACTTACACTCTCTAATGGCTGCAGGCCGACTTCAGGGCCTCCCACACGCTTCCCACGCGAACTACACACCGCAACAGAACAGAGCTCCTTCTCCTTCCACAGCCACCTCGCATCTGGCTTGCCAGCAACAGAACAGGGCATTTCCTTCAGACCCACACAAGTTTGGTTGGTTGATTTGGCTGTCAATCACAGCAGGGCTCCCTCTGTTGGTGCAAAAAGGTGCCAAGGTCCAAACTGCAATTCCCAGACGCACCTACCATACAGCCCACTTATAGCAGGCTCCAGATGAGAGTCCAGGTTATGATTCGCCCAAGCAGTCTCCATTTTACGGCTCTCTCAAACAAATTGGTCCAATTTGGCAGTTCAGGACCAAAATGGAGGGGCTAAACAGAAAGAGTTCGAGCTGCAAGCAAGGCAGGTTAGACGACCTGCATTTTTCCTGTCACTCTACATTTCCCTCCAGAACTAGTTAGAGCTTTCAAGTGGGCTCCCTCTGCGGTCTTAGTGACTGCAGAAATGGAGCACTTAAGACAGCAGCCCGGGCGGGATTTGGGCATTAAAACACACAGTCCCCCCATACAAACTAATTATGTCTGCAAGCAGACAGCTCTTAAAGAGACAGTACATGGAGGCTCTGAAAGCACTCGCAGCACCCACATTTAAGCAGCATTTCGCTGAACGCCAGCTAGACCTGGAGCACTCAGGCGAGCTCCTGGAAGACTTTTGGGAACCCCCATTTGCAGGGGGGTTTCACATGTTTCTGGACAGATCAAAACCAGGAAAAGATGCACACACAAGAAATGTAGAGAAATTGTCCAAAAAACATGCAATTACTCTGGACTTATTTGGTGCACTATTAATCCAGATGGCAGAGACTACAGTTTTTATTTTATGCCACATGCAATTTAGTAGGCTTGTGTACTTTCTAGTAGCTAGAAACCTTTGTGACTCTTGTATGAATGCTAAGATTCTGAATGCAGTAATTCCATTTCAGATCATTCAGCAATTTTGATCCAATGTGGCTGTACAAGGAGGACCCCCCCCCCCCAACACACCTGAGATTATTAAAGCAGGAATCTGGGATGTAAATGCTGTATCAAAGGAAGGATAATTGGGCACTCAGCAAATTTAAAAAAAGAAAAGAAACTGGAACTAGATAGGAAGGAGGGAGAGTTAGACAACCTTGGGAAATTCAAGAACAACTGACAGCCTTGGATCAAGAACTTACATGACAAATCACAAAACCAAAATTTGAAATAAATACAATATATTACAATGGATAGCACATGTGCTTATTAAAACTAGACAAAAAATATTTGGAACAGTGGGAAAACCGCAAAATTGCTCAGATACCACCGGAAGAAGATGTAAACACAAAACATAATAGTCATTTAGAGAGACACGAGGTAAGCTGGCAGAAGCAAAGAATGAGATTAATAAAATCTTTAAAGCCTTTAATCATGATTTATATAGAAGCAGGGCTGAATTCTAAGCATCTAAGCATACTGCATTTTGGACTAAACTTAAACGACCTTCCCTTTCTGAATCACAAACAGCTGATCTTGGCAAACCCCTGACTGTTGATGAACTATAGAACCTAACTTCATCCCTTCCAGTGGGCAAAACATATGGTCCTTTTGATGGGCTACCAGGAGAATTTCACAACTAAGTGCAACAAAAATGGTGCAGAGTCTGCAGCAGAAGCCCTACGAGGAGAGATTAAAGGACCTAAATAAGTACACCCTGGAAGAGAGGGGGTGACAGAGAGGATATGAAAGAGACCTTCAGATACCTCATGGGGGTAAACAAGGTACAAGAGAGAAGTATTTGGGGTCGGTACATTCAGGAGAGATGTGAGAAAGTACCTCTTCATAGAAAGAGTGGTTGATTTCCTGGACAGTCTCCTAGTGGAAGTGATGGGGGTGAAGACAGTGGTGGAGTTCAAGAATACATGGGATAGGCATAAGGGAATCTTAAGGAATGGGAAAAGATAGGTGAATGGGCCAGAGATCAAGTAGGATCTGTGGTGATACTATAGCCAGGGAAATATGGGCAGATTGGTTGGGCCAAGCGGTCCTCATCTGCTGTGGCATTCTGTGTTTCCCACTTGGTAACTCCCCATGTACTGGAAATGTTAAATGAAGACCATTGCAAGGGACATCTACCTGAATCATTGCAAGACGCCTTAATAGTACTGCTTGCTTCTCTAAAAAGGCGAAGATACACACGAATATGCAAACTGCTACCCAATATCACTCCTCGGTGACGATTATAAAATAATTGAAGAAACCCTAAATAAACACATAAAACATATGTAATGCTTAGTTTAATTGGAAAAGACCAGGTTGGGTTCATAAATGGGAGCCTTGGAGTGAATAATGTATGCAGACAAATTTTGGTACTGTGGTCTGCATGCAACTTAAAGGAGAACTGCGCTGAATCTATGAGTCATTTTCCCCCAGTAGAAGCTGTTTTTTAAATACTGGTTCAAATTCGGTTATTGATCTAGCTGTCCAGGATTTTTAACTATCTTAGTTGGTGTTTCTGATTTACATGCTGCTGATAAGAACCAGTTTAGAACTGTACGATGTAGTTTATGTCCCTGTTCTACTCTTTTATTGTTGGTACAATGCACTTATATTCTGATGCAACTCTATGGCTAAGAGGGACATAAACTGCATCATACAGTTCTAAAATTGCACTTAACACCTGCGTATAAAGCAGAAACACCCACTGAGGTTACTAAGAGGACTGTATAAATTGAACAATAACAGGAATTTAACTAGTACTTAAAAACAGCTTATAAAGTAGGTAGGACAAATTATTGCTGATTGGTTGAAACACATCACATGACTGTGCATATATCAGAGCGCGACCGCACACCTGTACTTTCACCCCCCCACTAAAACAATTTTGCCATTTTATAAGATAGATAACCCACTCTTGGGTGTGCAGTCATGCTCAGATATATGCATGCCTTGGGTGGTTGACGCACTCGGCCGTAATAACGCACACCGAGGTGTGCGTATATCAGAGCGCGACTGCACACCTTAGAGCGGGTTATGTATTACTTCTATTGGAGAAAAATGACTAATGGGTTCAGTGCAGTTCTAAATTAAACAAGTCAGTGGCAGTGGTCTCCCTAGATACCCCAAAAGCCTTTGATTCTGTTGAATGGCCATATCTGAGAGAAGTCCGTACAAACTTCTGTCTTGGACAGACATTCCGAACATGGGTTAATACTAAGGGCACCACAGCCTCAGTGCTAACTAATAGTGTAAAGTACAGTGAATTTTCATTAGAGAGATGTACTGGACAAGGGTGCCTGCTTTCCCCAGCCTGTTTTTTTTTTTAACTCAGTAAAAGTTTACTAAAGCAAAGGAATACCATCTCACTTACATAAGTATGACAAATATAGAATTTGGGGTGTGTTAAAATGATAACTTATACTGTATAATCACCAAAGCCATGTCGGATGCTTTACCATATAGTCAGGTAAACCTCCCATAACATCAAAGAAATACAATCAGATAATCTCAGTCATTGAATATAAAATCTACAGTCAATACTATGAGGTAGAAAGAGGGGAAAGGAAAAAAAACACCCAATTAAGATAGGTAGATAAAAAGTTTACTTTTATACAGGAAAAAACATGTCATTTGGACTTGGGGTCCAGTTTACAAGACAGTCCTGTGCAAAAAATTGTGCAAAAGTTACAGATGCAAAAACACTTGACATATTAATAACATATCAAGAAAAAAAATATGAAAAACTAGGCAATAAATACAGTAATATACATAAACAGTTATACAGTTAGTTTAGAATCAGTTTTAAAAGTAAAAAAACACACCAATTAAGCAATTAATTATACTACATCAAATAAACTAGACATTTGTCTTGTTGCATTTTAACCCCCAGAAGTTTAAAGGGAAAGTCCCCTCAGCCTTTTATTCTGTCTCTCTGTGTAGTTTGTAGGCGTGCACAATGATTGCCTCTATTACACCTTAACTTATTTCATCTGGATTTAAATGTAAATAAAGGTACTTAAGTCTGGTGTGAAAACCTGTTTTGACTCCATTGTAAAGAGCATGACTCGACTCATGTAAGGCATCCTGGAATTTTATGCTGTTTTTGTGCTAAAACTTTCAGTAGTTACACTGTATTAGTCAGTACTGTTGCTGTCCTCTGCATGTATCTGGGTTAGAAATAAAAAATGCTTTTAGAGAATACAGGTACTTTACAAGACATGTAACAGAACTGAATGAGAGTATAATTTCTGGTGGCTTGTGCATGTACACATCAACTCCCATAATGCCTTGCATGAGTGGGGTCATGGCATGTGGAATGGATACAAACAGGTTTTCACACCAGGGCAAAACAGAGTGAAGCAACCTCATTGATATTTAAAGTATGATGATATTGGGGGATGCAAGAGAGGGAATCATTGTTCATGTCTACAAACTACACAGATGTACAGAAAATAGGCTGAGGGGATTTTCCCACTAAGTCCAGTAAGTATCAACCAGAGTTATTGTAAATGAAGTATTGTTAACAGCATTAACAGAGAACAAATCCTTAACATGGGAAAAATAAAAACATGAACCATTTCAACACAAAGTAGTGGTGCACCTCTTCATCACTCCCTCCTTTACAAAACCAAAAGTAAATAATACAGGTGAGACAACAATAGTTACCTAGAAAACCCAGCTGTTAGGCCCATCAGTATGGTTAGACTCTATACAGCCGTGGTTTCTGCTTGATGCCAGGGGTGTAGTATTTCCCCAAACCATTCATTATTCGGTCGTATGCTCCTGGTAATTTGCTCCATTCTTTCTATTTCAAGCACTTGAGCGCCATTGCACCACAGAAGGGGGCTGAGGGACTAGCCAGTTAGCGGTAATACATTTTAGCACTGCCACCTGCAAAATTTGAACCAGTTTTCAAATATTGCTATATCAAGATAGCATAGCAGGGAAACCCAGCACTAACTCTGTAAAGGCAAAAGGAAAAGATAACCCCGTTAGCACCTGAATTTCCACGTGAATGGATTGCAAAAAGCCCCGCAGCACAGGGCACTCCCAAAAATATGATAGTGGGTTTCTCGGGCACCTCCACAGTTATGCCAGCAAAGGTCCATATGGCTAGAGTGAAAATGTTTAGTAATTACTGACGTTCAAAAAAAAAATAACAACACTTTCCAGTTAAACTCGCACCAGGCTGGGGACGCATTGACCTGCCAGTCCAGATGTAAGGTGTCTTGACCAGTGGGCCAAAGGTTTTGAGAAGTCACATTCCTGTTCCCATTTTAGCTGTGTAGTGTCTAAAGGGGGTGCTGCAGGATGTAATAAAACTATATAAAGTTCTGAGAGACAACAACATTTCTCCCTCAAGGTGACAGCATCGTAAAAATAAGCTTCTAGGCTAGTACGTTCTCTCTGTAATTGAGGGAGACTATTGGAAGACATTATGAAGTGCCTAACCTGCAGAAATCTGTAATGATCCTCCTTCCGAAGAGAATACATTTCTTTTAGTCTAGAAAATGGTAGGCAGCCGTGTTCATCTGTACATTGCGTAAATGTAGTAAGTTTATGCCATTCCCAAAAAGCGTACCTGGGATCTAATTTAGGGGGAAGAAACTAATCTTTATGTCAGATGAGAGACAGGGGTCCAAGCATGTTGGGGGTATTTGCTAACTTCTGAAGGTGCAAAAGAATGCACAAGGAGTGTTTAAGCCAGGGATTATATATCTGAGACCAGATATGAGAGGGAATCACATTAGTAGGGGGAAGTCCAGAGAGCCCATTTGGATATTGTTGCAGATTCTACATGATTCCCCACTATGTGCCTCTCACTCCCCTCTCCCGTCCCCTTGACCTCTCCTCTCTGTCATTTCCAACTGTTACTCTCTATGTGTCCAATTTAGTAGTGTGATTCTAATTACTGATACTGGCATACATTGTACAATGCCTCAGCTGTCTCCATCTTATTGCGTTACTGTATTTGTAACTATCTGTACCAACTATGTATAATGGCTCATCTGTTTGTACTTTACTGTTTTTTGTCAACTGATGTGGAACCTATGTAACAAGCATCCACTCAAAGGTGTTAAACCAAGACCTAAATAAATAAAACAAATAAAATAAAGATCTATCTGGTACCAGCTGGAGCCAACACACGTCATTTGGCCCAGGTGCAAAGCTGGCACCTTCAGCCACCAGAGAATAGAGATTAAAATTAGCTAGCCCCAGACCACCTGGTGATGGGCCTGTAAAACAACTTTTGAGAGGCAGGGGCGTGCCCCAGACCATATGAAATGTTGGACAGCTTTTTTTTAAATTATTCCAGCAAAATCTAAGAATAGGGATCAGTAGGGTCTGAAATAAAAATAGAACGTGGGGCAGAACATTCTTTTTGATAGCTTGGATTCTTCCATATAGGATAAGAGGCAGGAGAGTCCATCTAGCTAAATCTGTTTGGGGAATGTTATACAATCTAAATTAATTGTTTTTAAACGACAACGAGGTATCCGTAGATACCCGACCCGATACCTATATGAAGGGAAAGGAATGCCTGAAATCTGGTGGGAGAGGCATTTAAAATCATTGCTTCCGATTTATTTAAATTCATTTTGTATCCCTCCAAAGAGCCAAATTCTTTAAGGGCCCGCAGCAAGTGGGGAAGAGAAGATTGCAACTCCGCAAGGAAAAAAGGAATCTGCATAAAGTGCCAATTTTTGTTCGATACCACCATCTGTGACTCCCTTGATGTTAACATTGTTGTGAATAGAGATTGCCAAGGGCTCAAGAGATAAGGCGAATAACGGGGTGATAGGAGGCAACCCTGTCTAGTGCCCCTCCCCAGTGGAATACAGTCAGAAAGCCATTGACTTTGACTCTTGCATCAGGGGTGTGGTAAAGTGAGGTAACCACTGTAATCGGTTTCGGGCCTAATCCAAACTTCTTCAGGGTGGCGATCATAAAGGACCAATCCACCCTGTCGAAGGCCTTTTTGGCATCTGTTCTTATCAATTGGAAAGATCTTTTGGAATGCCGAGCAGTGATGATATTCAAAAATCAACGGATACTGCCTTGAAGAATGTGTCCTGAGATACAGTGCCTTCAGAAAGTATTCAACCCCCCTTTGGATTTTGTCACATTTTGTGATGTTGCAAACTCAAATTAGAATACATTTATATGGGATTTTTTTGTCACGTATCTACACAAATTACTCTATAATGTCAAAGTGGAATGAAACTTCTGAAATTTTTTGTACATGTAATTTAAAATAAAAACCTGAAATGTCTTGAGTTGATAAGTATTTACCCCCTTTGCTATGACACTCCAAATTGAGCTCAGGTGCATCCAATTTCCTTGTGAGATCACTCTAAAACTTGAATGGAGTCCTCTTGTGGTCAGTTCAAATGGTTGACATGATTTCAGAGGAAATACACTTGTCTATAGAAGGTCCCACTGTTGACAGTGCATGTCGGAGCAGAAACGCTACCATGAAGACCAAGGAGCTGTCCGTAGAACTCCGTGATAGAATTGTGAGGAGGCATAGATCTGGGGAGGGGGTATAAAAACATTTCTAGGGTGTTGAAAGTTCCCAGGAGCACAGTCAAGTCCATCATTAGGAAATAGAAATATTACAGAACCACCCAGACTCTTCCTAGAGCAGGCCGTCCTCCCAAACTGAGCAACCGGGAAAGAAGGACCTTGGTCAGGGAAGTGACCAAGAACCCAGTGACCACCCTGACAGAACTACAGAGTTCCATGGCTGAGATGGGAGAACCTGTCCAGAGGACAACAACCTCTGCAGCACTTCACAGATGTAGCCCTCTATGGGAGAGTGGCTAGACGGAAGCCACTCCTGAGAAAAGGCCACATAATAGCACGCCTGGAGTTTGCAAGAAGGCATGTGGCAGACTCTGAGACCATGTGGCAAAAGATTCTCTGGTCTGATGAAACAAAAATTGAACTCTTTGGCCTGAATGCAAAGCGCTATGCCTGGCGCAAACTGAACACAGCTCATGACCCGTGTAACACCATCCCTACCATGAAGCATGGTGGTGGCAGCATCATGTTATGGGGATGCTTTTCAGCGGGCAGGGACTGGGGCACTTGTCAGGATAGAGGAAACAATGAATGAAGCCAAATACAGGCACATCCTTGAGGAGAACCTGCATCAGTCTGCAGTAGACCTTGGACTGGGGTGAAGATTTACATTCCAACAGGACAACGACCCCAAGCATACAGCCAAAGCAACACTGGAGTGGCTTCAGAACAAGAAGGTGAATGTCCTTGAGTGGCCCAGCCAAAGCCCAGACTTGAATCCCATTGAGAATCTGTGGAAAGACTTAAAGATTATGGTTCACACACTCTCCATCCAACTTGACAGAGCTTGAGCAAATCTGCAAGGAAGAAATGGGACATAACCAAATTCAGATGTGCAAGCTGATACAGACATACCTAAGAAGACTCAAAGCTGTAACTGCTGCCAAAGGCGCTTCTACAAAGTATTGACTCAGGGGGGTGAATACTTAAGTAAACAAGATATTTCAGTTTTTAATTTTTCATAAATTTTTGTTACACAATACAAATATTTTTGCCCCTTTAAATTGTTGAGCGTGCTGTGTGAATCAAGGGAGGGGAAATCATTTCAATGCGTTAAAAATTCTGGTAGTAACACAACAAAATCCAAGGGGGGGGGTGAATACTTTCTGAAGGCACTGTAAATCCTGTTTGATCGATATGTACTAAAGAGGCAGTACACACTTGTACACCAACACGTTCAGCAAGAATTCCAGTAAAAAGCTTTAAATCTATTCAGAGAAGAGAAATAGGGAGGTATGAGCCATATTCCACATAATCTTTGTCTGGCTTTAAAATAACTGAGATTTGAGCTAAGTTCCAGGAAGGGGGACAGTAAAATCTCCCTCAAGCACTTCATTAAAAGCTGTTGTTAGGGGCTCTACTAGTAAGGGAGAAATTGTTTGTAAAATTCAGATGCAAAGCCATCCATTCTGGGGGCTTTGCCATTTTTTAATGGTTTAATTTTAGCTAAAACTTCAGAATTCAGAATGGGGGCATCAACATAGAAACATAGAATTTGACAGCAGGTAAGGACCGCTTGGCCCACCTAGTCTGCCCATTTCCCTACCTGATGGATAAGCTGCAGATTCTAGTTTATGCTACTTCCTTCTACCCCTCACTAGAATTGCATTATGCCTGTCCCATGCATTCTTGAATTCTCCCACTGTTCTTGACTCCACAACCTCCTCAGGAAGGCTGTTCCATGCATCCACAACCCTCTTTGTGAAAAAATACTTTCTAACATTACCTCTGAGCCGTCCCCCCCATCTTCAAATTGTGCCCCCTTGTTCTTGCACGTCTCTTTTCTGAAAGATGCTACCCTCTTGGACTTTGTTAATTCCCTTGAGGTACTTGAAAGTTTCTGTCATGTCCCCCCACTCTTTCCTTTCCTCGAGGGTATACATATTAAAGGGGACGTCTTCCATAGTTTCACACCAATATTTTCCCAACTCCTTATGTGTAACTGTTGTGTGCCTCCTTCAGTTGCCAGCAGTCCTATTGCTGTCCAAATCTAGATTATAAATAAAAATATACAGCCCCCAGAAGTTATCAATGTGTTTGTCCTCCATGTTACCATCAATTTTGCTGGAGGATGATGTCATCAGAGCAACAGATAATGGTGCTGCACTAAATGCAGTTCCACCAGTAAACCAAACCCACAGTGTTTGGTTCCCCACTTGAGTAATGGAAGAACCCTTTAAGTGTTGTGCGCATCCTAAAGTGCAGGTCTAATAGGGACTAGGACCATGTGAGTGTGATGCAGCACTGATTTGACATGTATATACAGTATTCATATAAGGAAGTGCCTGTATGTGTGGGGTTACTGTTTCTGTTAGCAAAAACAGTTTAACCAATAAATGACTGGGTACGACAAGAGTTTTAAGTGGTATTATATAGCTGTTCCATCATGGTGTGTGTGTGTGTGTGTGTGTGTGTGTGTGTGTGTGTGTGTTAGCATTCTCTGTTTTGATTGACACCAGCAGTGAGAAACAATCTTGCTAATATGCCCCTTTCCCTTTGTAACTAGGCAGTCAGTGATTGGATGGTTGCTGTAAGGCAATGAAGAATTCAGCTATAACAAGGAATAAGTTACAAGGAAAGCATCAGCTGCAGCATATGGAAGAAGGATAATCTAGTGGTTAAAGCACAGGCACAAGCACTGGGGGACTGTGGTTCAAATCCTACTAGAGTCCCTTACTCTCTAACCCTTAAGAAGTTCCCCTAACCTCCTTGGAAACTGTGGTGGCCCCTCAGGTCCATGACTTTAAAAGTGCCCCAATTCCCATTATAAATCATTAGCAGTTATTCTTAACAATTGCCACAACCACAGTAAAGTCAGAGTTCCGATAGTCACACCAAGGTATGACACCGAGTAGCTGTGCCTGGGACGGTGGGGGAATGGGGGCGGGAGGGAGTAAGGGGTTATTGGGGGGAGGGTTTTTTTTGTTTGTTTTGTTTTGTTTTATTTCCCAAATGCATATGTCTCCATCAAGTATACCTGGATTATGTTGTATTGTATACCTGAAAGTCTAATAAAGATTTAATTGAAAAAAAAAATCATTAGCAGTGATGTGAGAGCTACAGCACTATACTTTCAAGGTACTAAGGATAAGCTGTGGCAGCCCCCCACCCTGTAATGCCAGCATTTGAAGTAGGATGTCCCTCACAAATCAGATGCTACACCTCAGCTACTGTAAGTAATGAAACTAATCAGTTTCAGTGTTTGTAGTGCTCTGTATTTGCTTAGCTCACTCCTCCCATGTCATATGCATTCTGTGTCTTGGTATTTCCAGTAAGAAAATCAGATTTAAGGAGCATTTGAAATGTAAAACAATACGCTTTATAAAGTAAATGATCTAGCTCTCCACTTTCAGGCTGCTGAAAGGGGATGTGGTATAATTCAGTCTTGTGCGATCCTTTGGTAAACTGCTCATGCCCACCTGTAATGTATCTTCTCAAGGGTGTTCACCTGGTTCAGTACAGAGTGACTGATTGACTACTCGATTGATTGGTTGATTGACTGATTCAGTCTGCTGCTCTCCACAACGTTACAACTGTCTCAGAAATAGAAATGAGCAGTACAAAGAACAGATTTTGTTTCCTGTGAATGAAATACTATTAGATGTATTATTTGCTCTTCACATACAGTATTAAGGCTACAAGTACTACTCCCTGTGTGAGTTGCAAAACAGAACTGCCTTAAGCTATTGCAAACTTAAACTAAAATCAGGCTAGACAGCATTGATACCCTTATGTTTTGTTCTGCACTGTTGCTTCAGTGACATCAAGGAATGGGAGGGGCTGTATTACAAGTGACTCATTTGCATGTAAATAGAGGCTTGCTAAACATTTTACTACCTTGTGTCAGAGCCTCAAACTCTAGATATGTGTTGCAACAGAAGAAATGGCTGATCTCTTATTGACATATGTACAGTACTTGATGTAATATATAATAAATACATCAGACACGTCCAAATCATAAATATACAGGAGTCTTCTCCTTTAAGCTGCTTTAGTCTCTCTTCATACTGTATGTCTTCTGGTGCAGACCCTGCACCATTTTGGTTGCCCTCCTCTGAACAGCCTCTACTCTGTCTATGTCTTTGCGGAGATGGGGTCTCCAGAACTGCTTGCAGTACTCCAGATGGGGTCTTACAGAGGGATAACAACTTCCTGTTTTCTACTGTTGATACCTCTCCTATGTGTCCCAGTACCCCGCCCCCAGCCCTCCTTACTGCCTTCTCTATATTGCTTGCCCACCTTTAGGTCATCTAATATAATTACTCCCAGGTTCCTTTTGATTTTTGTTGTTGTTAGTATCTCACCTCCCATTGTGTACCCTTCCCCTGAGTTTTTGTTTCCCAGGTGCATTACCTGGCACTTCTTTGCATTGAATCTGAGCTGCTGTACATTTGACCATTCCTCCAGCCTTGCCAAGTCCCTTTTCATCCTTTCCACCCCACCTTGTGTATCAACCCTGTTGCAGATCTTTGTGTCATCTGCAAAGAGACATACTTTTCCTTCCAGGTGCTCTCCAATGTCACTTATACAGACATTAAAGAGGACCGGTCCCAGTACTGAAACCTACTGTACCCTGCTAGTTACCTTCCTTTCTTCACTGTGGACTCTGTTTACTATTACCCTCTGCGTCCTGTTGTCCAGCCAATTTTTTTATCCAGGCTACCACCTTGGGACCCACTCCAAGGCTGGCTAACTTGTATATTAATCTTTTGTGTGGGATTGTGTCAAATGCCTTGCTAAAATCTAGGTAGGCCATATCCACAGCCCCTCCCTGGTCTACTACTTTGGTCACCCAGTCAAAAAAAAGTCTATTAGATTCATCTGACACGACCTTCCCGCTGTGAATCTATGCTGCCTTGGGTTCTGTGCCCCACTGGCCTCTAGGTACTCAACAGTTCTTTCCTTCAGAAGTGATTCCATCATTTTCCCTACCACTGAGGTCAAACTAACTGGTCTGTATTTCCCTGCTTCTGACCTGCTCCCACTTTTGTGAAGTGGAATCACATCTGACCTCCGGTACCACCCCATCCTCCCTTGATTTGTGAAAGAGAGTAGTCAGTGGTGTCACTAGTTCTACCCTTAGTTCTTTTAGAATTCTGGGGTGAATCCCATCAGGCCCCATTGCTTTGTCCACCCTCAGTTTCAAGAGTTCTTTCAAAACCCTTTCTTCTGTGAATGGACTGGTATCGCCCCCCCCCCCCATCCAGAGTGTTTCTCTTGTTTGTTTTAGGTACCTCCCCCTCCTTTTCTGTTGTGAATACTGAGCAGAAATATTCATTCAGTATCCCTGCTTTTTCACTATTGCCTCTGCCCACATTCCTCTCCTTTATTAAGTCTCTGTATCCCTCCCTTGGTCTTTCTTCCCTCCCTAATGTACCTATAAAAGGTTTCATCCCCCTTCGTAACAGAATTGGCTATCTTTTCCTCGGTTTGGGCCTTTGCTATTCTGACTACCCTCCCTGTCTCCTTATGCTTTAACTGATAAAGTTCTCTGTCCTGCTTCTTCTGTGTTTCCTTATATTTCCTGAATGCTGTCCTTTTCTCCTGAACCTTTCCTGCCACCTTTTTTGAGAACCATAGTGTTTTGTTCCTTTGTTTTGTTTTATTGATTCGCTTCACATAAAGGCTTGTTGCCTCTGTGATGACTGTTTTGATTATTCCGCATTGTTCCTCCACCCGTTCTTCTTGCCCATTTGCTAGTGCTTTTCTGAGGCACTCTCTCATTTTCCCAAAGTCAGTCCTCCTAAAGTCCAGTACTCTTGCTTTTGTATGGCTTAACTGCATGGCTGTGTTTATTGTGAACCACAGTGTTTGGTGGTCACTTGTTTCCAGATGGCAACCCACTTCTAAATCTGAGATCCTTTCTCTGTCCCCGTTTGAGAGTACCAGGTCTAAGATTGCTCCCTCCCAAGTGGGTTCCAACACTAGCTGTCTGAGGCATGCCCCTTGTAGGGCATCAAGAATGACCCTGCTCCTGGATGTACCTGCAGCAAAGGTGCTCCAGTTAACATCTGGCATATTTAGATCCCCCATCAACATTATCTCCCCTTTTTCTGCCATTTTAAGGATGCCTTCTATCATTTCCTTGTCCATTCCCTCCCACTGATATGGGGGGGGGTCTGTACACAACTCCTATGCAGATTGTGGTGCCATTTCCTGTCTCCAGAGTGACCCATAGTGACTCATCTACTTCATGTTTACTCTTTAGTTCTGTTGCTTTAATCCCTTCCCTTCCCTTACATAGAGAGCTACTTCTCCTCCTCTGTTACCCTCCCTGTCCCTCCTGTAGATTGCGTATCCTGGTATGTTGACATCCTAGTCATCTTTCTCTGTATACCATGTTTCAGTGACTGCCACAATATCCAGGCATCCCTCTTCCATCAAGGCCACTAGTTCAGGGAGCTTATTACACAGACTGCGGGCACTGGTACTTGTCACCCTCCATTTTTTGATGGCCTTACCCCTTTTAGCCCCATCCCTGTCCTGACTGCCTTTGTCTTTTTTTTGCATTTACCCCTGTCCTGCTCCAGAATGACTTCTCTACCTTGGTGTTTACCTCGCTTATTACTGTGTTTTGTGGCGGAGGGTGGGATTTCTCTGTTCTTTTTAAGTGCCTCCCCCCTTGGCTAGTTTAAATGCTTGCCAATGAAGCATTTAAACCTATCACCTAGGATCCTGGATCCCCCTGGGCAGATGCAGACCATCGCGACAGTATAGGCCTGCATCCCTCCAGGTGGTTCCCTAGTCCCCAGTGAAGCCAAAACCCTGAGCTCCAAACCAGTTTTTCAACCATTCATTGAATCCCATGGTGCGGAGTACCCTACCTTCATCCTTGCCACAGACAGGCAGCATGTCTGAGAAGGTTACTGTACATGTTACTTGTCTAAGGCCTCTTCCCAACTGTACAAACTCCTCTTGCACTGCTCTGATCCCATTCCCAGCCAGGTCATTTGTCCCTAGGTGGACAATGACATCCAGCTCCCTTCCTCGTGCAGCTGCTCCCATTATCCTGAAGATTCACTTCCTGTCCCTCCGAGCCGTGGTGCCAGGCAGGCACCTTACCTCCCTCTCCCCTTCTTCCCTGTGACAGGAAGCTTCTGCCACTTTTGAGGACCAACCTTTTCTTTAATTTGTTGCAACAGTTCTTCTATTTCTTAGCCTAATCTTTCCTTTACAATTTCTAGTCCATAAGGTTGGCCACCTATGGGCACCCCCCTCTTCTTTCTTGACTATGCTATAGTGTCTTCTTTAATTTTCCTTTTCCCTCTCAGTTTCTCGTACAGGGAGGTTATTGTGGTGACCTCCGAGCGTATGTAAAACAAGTTGTGTTTATTGTTGTTGGTGTTGGATGTAGTATGTAATAGCACTATGTCACAAAATAGCTTGATGTATATACCTTATGTTTATGAAACCTGTAAATGTTGAAAACATCATGGCACTAGGTGTTTTTGATAATGGTAAAAAATACTAGGTGACTATTATAGAAATTAAGTTAGTTGTGCTGTTTTAAAATGCATGTAAATTGCTGTAAACTGAACAAGTCTGAAATTCCATGGTGATTTGCAGATATCCTGTGATGCTTTGCATTATGGAAGTATGTATGATGTTGTATTTCTTTGAAACTTGATTTGTTGCCAGTGCCCTTTGGGGTAACCCTTCTTTCAGTGATTCTGCATTGAGGTTCTTTGTCTATAGCTTATTTTTTTTTTTCTTTTTGGGCCCCCACTACCCAAGTAAATGGGGCCCACATTGGGGTGGAGGTTGTATCTCAACTGGTAAGTTAGATCAGTGACAGTAGGTGCTGGCTAAGTGCAGAGAAAGGACATACATAGTCTGTTGCTGCAAACTGATGTACTGAAGAAATAATATGGCATTGTAGAAGCTTATTTCCTGTATTTTGAATAAACATCACACAGAGATTGTATGTCGAACCTGAAGTTTGGTGTCTGGTCCATCTGTTATCCTACAACCCTTCCACACACTCCCCCACTTCTACCCCCCCCTAATGATTGAGTCCCCCACCAGGAGTTGTTTTCTTCCCCTGTGGGGTCTCATGCCGCCCTCCTGTAGGTCTCCTTTATGGAGGCTCCCAGCATCCTCCTTGGTCTCCACTGTATGTGCCTCCATAGAGGAACCACTCTTCATAAGAACAGCATATGAATTGTGGAGAGGTACAGCTGGGGGGATGCACCTCTGTTCCACCACTCTCTCCCTTTCTGAGCCCACCTTGGTCCAAATGCTCCTCTTTCTTGGCAACCTCTGAGGTAGCAGCGGTGGCCCTGGTGGTCCCTGGGTGGGGGGAATAGGTTTCACGAATCCTAGCCAGGTCAGCCTGGAGACAGGCAACCTCCTCCCTCAGACCAGAGAGGTGCCTGCAAATAGGGCAGCATCATAGCCTCCAGAATGTCTCCCAGAACACTGCCACCCCACAGCCATTGCACTGCATCACTCTCATCATAACTTATTTTGTGTCCCCCTCTCCTGTTGCTTTGTATGCTTACTCTCTCCTCTCTCTACGTATTTTTCCACCTGCTTTCCTACTGCCTATGTGCCCTTACAACTCTCGTCCTTCCTGTTCTGTGACAGGAACTTCCTGTAGTCTTCAGTAGTCTCCTTCTTCCTTGCTTGGACTCAAAGCTCCAGCAGCTGGGGGGGAGCTATTTTTTTTTTCCTTCAAGTTTCATGAAACTACTGTGTCTCAGTGATCCGTCCCTTCCTACTGCCAAACAGGAAGTTCCTGTTGTCAGTCAAATCCAGTGGCTATAAAAGTAGAACTGGCTTAGGGTGGGGGGTGGAGGGGTGAGAACGAGGGCAATTAGTAAGAAACTCTGTAGCTTTTTTAGTCAGCTGCTACTTGCTTTGAAAGCAATATTCCTCCTGCCAGAACTAGCAGCAGGAAGCTGTAATTGGAGACAGCTGCTTTTCTACTGCTCAAGCCACACTCCCAATTAACTTCTCTCCTCTAATCCTGATTTGGCAAACTAGGTTGATACAGACCCCTTCCCCAAACAGAGAAACAAACAGTGACTTTCCTCCTTTTTTTTTTTTTTTTTTTACTTAAATGAGACCCCCTGCTTCTAATAAAGTATCTGTTTGCTTAATCCCAACAAGCACTGACTCCTGCTGAGATAGAAGTACTTTATCAGTAAGAAACTCTTTAGCTTTTTTAGTCAGCTGCTACTTGCTCTGAAAGCAAGATTCCTTCTGCTAGGAACTAGCAGCAGGAAGCTGTAATTGGAGACAGCTGCTTCTCTACTGCTCAAGCCACACCCCCAATTAACTTCTCTCCTCTGATCCTGATTTAGCAAACTAAGTTGATACAGCCCCCTTCCCCAGACAGAGAGACACACAGTGACTTTCCTCTTTTTTTTTGTTACTTAAATGAGACCCCCTCAAGGCATGCTCTCCTCTCTGCACAGAGAGTAGGGAATGGTAACTGGTCCAAGTAACTGCGGACTTTGTGGTTATGGTCCGGAGCACGTTCTAGGCCATAGTGAGAGGAATATTAGTGTGCAAATATCTGGGAGTTTTTCGTCTAGGTGTGTGGTGGCGGAATGATAGACCAGATCCTTAAGGTGAACAACAGCCTTGTTCACAGCTTCTTTTCAGAGTTGCCATGCCAAAAGTTTTCCGGCTCTATTACCATGTTCAAAATATTTCTGCTTGGAATATGAAAATTGTCCCTCAATTTGGGCATCTAACAATTGGTTTAGGCATTGTCTCTCGTGATCCAACTCCTTTTTCACAGTTTCATCTAAAGTCACTCAATGACTAAACTTCAGTTCTGCAGTTTTAAGTTCTAAATCTAACCACACTTGAATTCATTCTTTTTTTATTGTAGAAGAATATTTAATAATCTGCCCTCGTAAATAAGACTTAAAAGCGTCCCACTGTATTCCTCCTCTGGAGTCCAGTGTGGGGTTAGTTTGGAGAAATGTCTGAGAAGCCAAAGTTATAAAGTCTTAGAAATCTACACGATTAAGTAAACTGACATTCAGTCTCCATCCCTAGCTTATTTTTGCTGGCAGCGGAGTCACTAAGAACCAAAATAAAAATAAAATGTACCTACATTAAAAGTATAACAGTTGAAAAGTACCCATGTAAAGTCTTGGCCTACGCGGAAGATCTTCTAACAGCTATGCAAAACCCAAGGGAATCATTAAAGGCACTAATGGAAATTCTTGAAACCTTCTCATCGGTATCTGGGATATCCATTAATTGGGGGAAATCTGAAATACTTCCAATTAACAAATACTATTGGAAACATTCCTTATTACTGATTGCAGATAGTCTGAAATAGTCTGATGAATACATGACTTACTTAGGAATTAAAATATCAACAATATCTCAAAAATGTTAACCCTGAATCTGGCACCTTTTTTACAAACAACACAGAAACTGAAAGATGGAAACATTTAAATGTATCATTATGGGTGAAGTAAACACCATTAGAATTATTCTCTGTCCCCAAATTGTATATACCCTCAGTATCTGAAGCATAGAAATCGAGGTAAATGTGTTCCAGAAAATTGCTAACATCATATCAGACTTCTTATGGGATGGAAAATGTCCTAGAATAAGTTAAAATGGGGGGAAATAAAGGACAAAGAAAAGAACAAGAGGGAATTGGTCTCTCAGACTTCAGAAACTATCATAAAGCTTTTGCTCTAAGACAGGCATTGATTCTTCTTAGAGCTAAAAATGAGTGGCAAATTCCTGTTTGGGCATCTTATGAAAAGGACATTCTTGGTCCCTATATATTTCTTGGTGCATTCACTTCCCTAATAAATTTAAGAGCCGCCCAACAATCAGTTGTGTAGTTCAGGTTGGTAAATACATCAGAAACATGTTAAAAACAATGTACCTGTAGTAGAAAGTATGCTGTTATGGGAGAATCCACACCTGTTTATTAGAAGGAAAAATACTTTGGGATAATGGAGAAGGAAGAGAAAGTCTTCATCTCTTGGACATTATTAACCCCACTTCAAACACATTGTACTCATTTGCAGATTAAAAAAGAATTTATGAGGTGAGCAGATGGGACTTTTGGATATTTCTACAACTAAGGAAAGCAACAGAGGATTCATTAAACTTAGAAATCAATACCCCTGTTACAACCGAATGGGACAAAATGTTATCTGTGATGTCCAAGGGAGGGGCAGGAAAGGCATATAAACTGTTTACAACATCAGAAGTAGACTTAACCGACAGCTCAAGAGACAAACTGGAGCATGAACTTTATTGCTCAATTCCAGAACGTATGTGGTATGGAATGACTAATTCAGTTTAAAATTTTACATAATATTTATTCTAGGGATGTGGATATGTTGTTCTAGCCACACTTACTGGCAGTATCCTTTACCGTTAAGATGTGCCGGAAAGTCTTCAAGCTGGCTCCTCCCACCCACCTAGGTGGCATATCCCTCAGCTCCACCCCATGACACCAGATCTTCTTTTCCGCTGGAAGAAGCAGGTTCCCTCCTTACCGCTTCCGCATTGAGTAGGCCTTAGTGCTTAAATTCTTCAGATTTACTTCCAAACTTTAAACTCGTACGAGTTTCCATCTTCAGCTCGATCTCCGATCATGTCCGCTATAGGAAACAAGTCCATGCCCAGATTTCACCAGTGCCCGTGCGGGCAGAAGATGTCACATACCAACCCTCATGCCACGTGCATCTACTGCCTGGGCCATGATCACAATACCCAGGCCTGCGACATTTGCCGGTTGTTTCACACAACAGTCCTTGAGGACCGCCTTGCCAGCCTTAAGTTGGGCCGCCCGTAAAAATGACGTCTGCTGGTCAAAACTAAAGATGACCATTGGGTGGCCTCCATGGCTGCGGGGTCTGCCGAGCAGTTGGAACAACTTACGGCCTTTGAGGAGGAGGCACAGCGCAGTCCTCGTCAGGCTTCTGCCTTTTTTCTGCTTCAGTTGGGATCTACCTTTACAGGCTTCTTCAAGGAGCTGTGCCAGTCCCTCCCTACTCAAGGGCAGGGCCTTCCGGGTTGACACAGCTCCCGCTCTGGTGTTGGTCAAAACCACGGCCTTGGCCACTGGCTTCATGGAAAACCCCTTGGGCCAGTTGGTTGAGATGCTGGCTGATGATGTGGCAGAGATTTTTCTTAGCCTTATCGACCGGTTGTCATCTGAAGAGGCCGACCACTCCCTTTTCAGGACTCCGGTCCAGTCTGTGACCTCTGAAGGGGCTGCTCAGTCTGCTGAGCAGTTCCTTTGGGTCACCAACCCAGACCAGGAGGAGCTGCGGCACTCGCCATCTCCCTATGCGATCTCCTGTTGGCACCACTGGTGGCCAAGGTCTCTGCCTGTGTCTTCCTCTTCCAGTGGGTCAAGCAGCTCCTGCTATCATCGGCGCTCTTGCTCTCGATGCCATGGGAAGTGGTGCCACCATTATTCCTGGTTCTTCATTTTCCTCAGGTGAGGAGAGGCTTCAGTGCAAGTTGCGTCAACGCTACAAAGACCTCATGTGGCAACAGCTGGTGCTGGCCAGTCCGAAGCTGACCCCGCCTCCCACACCACCCATCACTTGGCTATCACAGGACAGGCCGACACCAACTTCCCCTGCGGTGTTTGTCGATACCTTCTCCCCCCACAGCGGAGCCAGTCCAAACCGTTTCAGCTTGGCTGAAGCTGGCCTCTCCACTAATCCTGGTGAAACCGCTGCCCAAACAGCTACCAACCAGCACTCCGACTAAGGAGTCTCAGCTGGCCAAGGGGCTTCCCCATCGGCTGTCGGTCACCATCATGCCCAACTGTATGCGGCGGGTTGAGGGTGACTCTGCGGTCGGCTTCTCTGAGTACGAGGATTACTCACTACACTCCCGTCTGGTCATCATGGAGTCCATGGGGGATCTCTCGATATAGGAAGGACCCACTTCCTTAATGGGCATCCTCTGCCTCATCTCCGAGTCCACAGGGATGAAATTGGAGCCTGTCCAGAAGTGGGCTCCCTATCCCCTCGTAGAGATTCTGGACAAAGGGGACTCTCCGACAGGCTTTCCCAGTGGCTGAGGCCAAACCTACCCAGCCCTGGAGCTTTGGCAGCACCCCATGTCCTGCCCTGCACCCTCTGCTTAGATGGCCTGCAAATATGCAGTACCCACTGGTATCCTTTCGGGTTTCGCAGAGCACCCCTCAGCCGAGGGGTTGGTGGCAGACTCCATGTTTTAACGATCTGGCAACTCAGGGGATGTCAACAAGCCACCAGACTAGGAGTTCAAGAAATTGGACCGCTTGACTAAAAAGGTTTATGCTGCCTCCTCAATTGGCCTCTGCCAGGCGAGCTCGGCCGTCATGATGGCATACTTCTTCCATGCCTTCTGGGGCTCTTTGGATGAGGTGATTCCTCATCTACCCACGGACATCGACCATGGTCAAGCAGGTCCAAGATCAGGGCTAGGCTGTGGCAAAGCAGCAGCTTCAGATGGCTCTGGATCTGGAAGATTCCTGTACTAGCTTGGTGGTGGCTGCAGTTGCCATGCACCTTAGCTTGGCTGAGGATCTTGACCTTTACGGCAGACACTTAGCACGAGCTGGTGGATGTTCCGTTCCTGGGCACCAACATGTCTGGGCCCAGTGTGGAGGGTCACTTCCAGCGTATCAAGAAGTCCAATGCCACCTTGGACTCTGTGACATCCATGCAGAAGGATCCCAAGGGCTCCAGGCAGCAGAAGTGAAAGCCCTTTCTGTCCTCCACTCCTGCGGCAAAAAGAGGCCAGTATCAGCCGGGCCAGCAGGCTCAGTCTTGGCGACCTAGGCCCATGTCAGTGGCCCACAAGCCTGGAGGGAAGGGAACCGGTGGCTCCTCGGCCAGGTCCTCCTCCTCCAAGCCTGCTCAGTGATGCGATGGGGGTGCCACCCTCATGCCCGTACGCCTCCTTTTGTGGGGGGGGGGGCGGCGGGTCTCCCACTTCCTTTCTGCCTGGTCCGCTGTCACCACAGACAAGTGGGTTCTGGAAGTGGTTGGTCAGAATCTGTCTCTGGAAATCGAGCAGCACCCTCCAAGCCGAACCCTGCGCCCCATGGGAAGACTTGGTATCCACAGACAGTTGGTCAGCTTTTCGAGATGACATAGCCCATCTCCTCTGCAAGGAGGTCATGGCCAGAGTAGCGGATCCTCTGGAACATCTAGGGTTTGACTCCAGGTACTTCCTGATGCCAAAGCAGACGGTGGGCTGGTGCCCCATTCTAGAGCTGCACAACCTGAACAAGTTCCACAGGTCGCGCACCTTCAGGATGGTAACTGTCTCAGATCATACCATCTCTAGAGCAAGACATGTGGTTTTGCTCCCTGGATCTTCAGGACATGTTCTTTCATGTCCCTATCCTTCCGTCCCATCGATGGTTCCTCTGCTTTTGAGCTGGGGGAACCCTTTATGAGTTCTGGGCCATGCCTTTCGGCCTCTCTCTCTTTGGCCCCCAGGGTCTTCCCCAAATGCATTGCAGTGGTGGCAGCTTACCTGAGGTGCCGTGGGGTCTGGGTGTACCCCTACTTGGATGACTGGCTAATAGCGGGTCCCTCCAGGCCATAGGTGGAGCGGTCCAGGGACCTGGCCCTCCAGACCTGCGTCAGACTTGGCCTTCTGGTCAGCTAGGCCAAGTCAGAACTCGTGCCCTCACAGGTGATCAGCTTTATTGGGGCAGAGCTCGACTCTTGCCGAACCAGAGCCTGGCTCCGGGTGGACAGGGAAGAGGTTCTATCCTCCTTTGCCCGATCATTTCGGGTTGGGCAATTGCACCCTGCCTAGGACATCCTGTGCCTTCTGGGTTACATGGGGGCCTGCATCAGCATGGTCCAATGGGCCCACTGGAATATGCGCTCCCTGCAGATGGAGCTGGCCCGCCAGTGGTCCCAGCGCAAAGGTTGCTTCCACCAACTGGTCACTGTGACCCAGAAGATGTGGGATGCCCTCCAGTGGTGGCTAGTCCCAGAAGATCTGCAGGAAGGAATCCCATTTGTCTGCCCTGAGCCGATGGTCATATTGACAACTGACACATCTCTCACAGGCTGGTGTGCCAATCTGGGGGAATGCAGAGTCCATGGGCTCTGGACCCCTGAGGAGTCCCGATGGCACATCAACCTGCTGGAGCTCCGGGAAGGTCGGCTGGTGCTGACTTATATTCGCTCCATATGTTCGGGGTTAAGTGGTCCAAGTCCAGACGGGCAACACCGCAACCATGTACTACCTAAAGCAGGGCGGGATGCACTCCCTGCCTCTGTGCAAGGAAACGCTCCACATTTGGACCCTTGTGCACAGCCTGGAGGTGGATCTTCTAGCCATCCATGTGGAAGGAGTCTCCAGTCAGCTGGCAGACACCCTTAGCTGGGTGAGCAAGATGTCTCACGAGTGGTCTCTCCATTCGGAGGTAGTTCATAGTCTGTTCTCCCAGCGAGGCACTCCACAGGTGGACCTGTTTGTCCCCAGGGAGAAATCAAACCGGAGGCTGTTCTGTGCCCATCCCCCTCAGCAGGGCTCACTGCAGGGGGATGCCTTCTCAAGGCCTTTGGACCTCAAGCCTCTTCTGTGCCTTCCTTCCACTTCCCTTGATCCACAAGGTGCTGCTTAAGGTCAGGAAGGACAAGGCGCAGGTGATCCTGGTGGCTCCAGACTGGCCCCACCAGTTTTGGTACCCCGATCCCCTCAGCCTCAGCATCAGGCTCCCGAGGCGTCTTCCAGTATGCCTGGACCTGCTCTCAATCAGTCAGGGGAAGATACTCCACCTGGTCCTTCAACCCCTGCACCTGACAGTCTGGTTCCTGAGCGGCTAGAGTTCCAGACTTTGTGTCTCTCCAAAGATGTCCTCACCATGGTGAAGACATCTAGAAAGGAATCGACCAGAAAATGCTATGCCTTCAAATGGAAAGAGATTCTCCATTTGGTCTTAGGACAAGGGGCTGGACCCTTTGTCTTGTCTGGTGGCCAGCATTTTGGACTACCTATGGTCCCTCTCTAAAAGGGGACTTCAGTCGACAATCCATAAGGTGCATCTGGCAGCCATCTCTGCTTACCAGGTGCGGGCTGGTCAGCAGTCGGTGGCACAGGAGAAGTTGGTCTGGTCTATTTTCAAAGGCTTAGATCACATTTCCCCTCTGGTGCGTGAACCACGACCACTGTAGGACTTGTTGCTGGTTTTGGTAAAGCTCATGGGCAAGCCATTCGAACCGATGCACAGGTGTGACATGTCTCATCTGTCATGTAAGACCGCCTTTGTGGTGGCTATCATGTCAGCCAGAAGGATCAGTGAGCTCCAGGCACTCTTGGTGGAGTCTCCTTACCTGGTCTTCCACGGGGACAAGGTTGTCCTGCGCCCCCAACCCGAAGTTCCTCCCAAAGGTTGTGTCAGAGTTTCACTTGAACCAGGTGATGACTCTTCTAGCATTTTTCCTGAATCACACCTCGGATGCTGAACACAGGCCCCATACTCTGGAACTGAGGTGAGCGCTCGCTTACTACAAAGAGCGCACAGCTGGAGTTTGGGAAGAGGTTCACCAGCTGTTTGTTTCCTATGCTGAAGCCACACCTGTCAGACCTTCAGCCAAGTAGACGATTGGCAGGAGAATCACATCCTGCATTGATCTCTGCTATAGGTTGTCGGATATGGAGCCTCCTGGAGAGTTAAGGGCTCTTTCCACCCACCATACTGCTGCATCAGTGGCTGCTTCTAGGGACGTCCCAATCCAGGAAATCTGCAGGGTTGCTACCAGGTGGTCAGCACACACCTTCATTTTTCATTACCACATTGATCTAGAGTCTCACCGGGATGCTGGTTTTGGGGCCTCAGTTCTCCAGTCTGTGTTCCCTAAGTAAGAGGTGTGCGCCTTGCCTCCCTTATCCCGAAGAACTGCTAGGAATCTGCCAGTAAGTGTGGATAGAACAACATATCCATGTCCCTAGAAACACAGGTAACTCACCTGTAGCAGTAGTTCTAGGAGTGGTATATGTTGTTCATCCACACGGACCCACCCGACCTCTCCAGGCTAAGGCGCACAACCTCTGCTTCCAGCAGGTGAGATCTGGCATCATGGGGCTGAACCGAGGGATATACCACCTGAGTTGGTGGGAGGAGCCAGCTTGAAGACTTTCAGGCACATTTTCAAGGGAAAGGACACTGCCAGTAAGTGTGGATGAACAACATATACCACTCCTAGAACTACTGTTACAGGTAAGTAACCTGTGTTTATACCCATGATCTATTGAAGATGGGATATGATCAGGGCCGGATTAAGGCATAGGCAACATAGGCATGTGCCTTGGGGTCCTGCCTACAGCAATCACCAATATATATATATCATTTTTTCTACCTGAGATGCATTGTTTGTAAATGACTCAACTGCTAGGTAACCTGAGCAAGGCAGAGACTGAACTGTAACATGATTCTCACCTAACTGATGAGGTGTTAAGTGTAGCTGATTGCTTCAGGAGCCCATGGCCAGGCTGACCTGTAAGGTGTGAACATGCCCATTTCCTTTGCTTTGTCTTGCCCTCCCATTTAGAATCTCCACATATCAAATTGTACTCTTAAATATAAAAGATTAACAGTGCAATTCATTATGTATGCCTTATATTTAAAGAGTCCTTGAGAACATTAGGAAAACTTTATGTAACACCCTTGCAGATGGGGGTTCCTGGGGGTCCTCCGGAGCTTGGGTAAATGCTCCGTGCCTGATTGGAGTTCGGCGCTTAAGCCGTTTAATTGGGAAGCCAGTGAGCGCTTTAAAAAAGCCTCCGTGAGCTGTCCCTTTAAGGGCTGCCTTTTGCAGTCGAAATCGGTTAAAATGGGAGGGGTTTGAATGTTGTCATGCTCGACTCCTCACCGGCTGCCGCGAACGCCCATTCTGCCATCGCTAATAGTGCAGGGGGAGCCCTGATAAAGGATGTAGGTGGTTGCTTAAAATAAGCTGTAAAAATAATGATAATGTAGTTGTTCTAACCTGCTTTGCTTTGCAGCACAGAGAGTTTTGATTGCCTCCTCCATTTTGGTCCCGAACTGCAGAATTGGACCAATCAGTACTTGGGACCCTACAGAGTCGACTGACCAATGGGGGAGCTTTTCGTTCTTTGAGAAAGGTATTATGGGCTATGGCGGTTTTTCGCACCACTGAGAACCGGAGAAAGTGACAGGCAGGTGTCGGCAGCCAATTGGATCGGGTCGTGCCCGAGTGGTGAGGAGTGCCTCAAGCTAGGAGAGCTAGATGCGTTGTGGCTGGTGAGGAGAGAGGAGCTGTGTGCTTCTGCGCTGAAGAGTGTTTGCACGGGAAGCGCGTGAAGGCCTGAAGCGGCCGTTTTGTGTTGTCGCCCAGCGGATTAAACCTGGCGGGCGGTCAGAGGAGGCTGTGCTCTGTACAGCTACCCACCAGGCTCGACCTAAAGGAGGACTGGAGAAAATTGCTGAATCGCGCTTGGTCTGAAGACAAGTGGAAGCGGCCGTTTGCAGTATCTTAGTGACGGTGAGTTTGTGGGAGCATTGGAAGCAGTTGCCTGGTGTGGTACCCCTCTGTTGCTGTTTACCATATAAATGTGTGAGGAGCCTTTGTGTAGCTCAAGTAAATCCTGCTGCAATTAAAGGACTTTTGCCTGTTGCTGGTTACCATATAAATGTGTGAGGAGCTCAAGTTAAATCCTGGCTACCGTGTATATTAATGGTGAACTGCTGCTTGGTGATTGCAACATAACTGCGCCTTACTTTACAGGGGTTCCCCGAAGGGAGCTGGATTATATTTTTCGTGGGGTAAGTGTACTGGTGAACAGAATTGTTGGTACCCAGTGGGAGTTACTAGTGGGACAAAAGGGGGGTTGCAGTAGCCCAGAGGGCTGTAACCGAGGTAGTCTTACTTGAGCTAACCCCGACCTCTGGGTGGAGGCACCCGTTCACGGATCTGGACCCCTTATCCTGCCTCAGAAGGGGCAGACAGGGGTAGTAGCCCTAAGGGTAGCGCCTCCTAGGGGTTACAAATTGGAGGCACTGCTGGGATTAGCGTCCCCTAGTGGCTCAGTGAGGAGATACCCCAAAGATGGAAAAATGGAAGGGATATGTTGGAAAAATTAAGCTGGGACCCATCAAAACCATGGTACACAAACTAATGGGTTGGGGTGAAGCAGAAGAGCTAGATTCCCGAAGACTGTATTATTGTTAGATGTGCCCTTGGGTACTCGGCTGCTGATATTGTCTCTGTTGCAGAATGAGTAAAGTGTTTGGGTAAGGTTGAAGTGAAAGGGCGTATGGCTGATTTGCTTGACCAGACATTGCAGGTGCTACTCCTATGCAGTGTGGCCATCGACCCTGAGAAGGTACCTCCTGTACTTTACCCGGAGGGTGCGTCCAGGGGTGGAGGCTAATCCATATCCAAAGTGGGTCAGTCAATCCTGGGGGGTCTCCTCAAATGAACAGTTTTAAAGATAAACTGCTTAAATTGTTAGCTGTGGAAGGGAGGACTACCCAGGAGTTGCTACAAGCCTTGGATCTGTCCAGTGATACTACCCTCGGGGTTCTCCGGGCGCCTCCCCGGGCCCGCCCAAAAGCTGCGTGCTGGCTTCTTTGCCCTTGGCAGTCCCATCCATACAGCTTGATTCTACCGTAGTTAAAGCTTTTCTTTGGCATGGTACCAGTGCCTCCCGGGAGGATGACCTGGAGGCGTGGATGGACTATGCCACCCCTTTAGTCCAGGAGTGGCAATGCTCCGAGGGGAGAAAAGGAAGAGGCTGATGGAGAGTTTCGGGTCCTGCCTTAAAGCTATTAGATTCTTCCGCCACTCATCCGAGCCACTGCTGCAGAGTATCTCTGCTTTAGAAGGGGTTTTGGGAGTACAGAGACTGGTGAAGATTTATTATGGAAATTCAGGTCTGCTAAGCAATGGAGAAATGAAAAACTGTCCGCTTTTGTTACTAGAGTGGAGTGGGCATTGCAGAAGGCTTGTAGAAAAGGGGGAATCACTGCTGCAGCCCTGAATCAGGTTCGGCTAGAATATATTTTAAAGTCTGCCAGATTCTCTAGTGTAAGTCTATTGAAACTTAAGTTGAATGATCGGCGGGCCACCCCGCCTGAATATTGTCAATTGATGAGGGAAATTCGAGAAGTGGAGACTGATGAAAAGGGGTGGGAACCCTGTGTGGGGGCAGTGAATCCTATTGGGACCCCTGAGTCTAATACCCCTGAGGAGACTGGCTCACCTGGAGGTCCGAGGGTCCCAGATTTCCAGGTACTGTGGGGATGCGGTTGTTTCCTCTGACCCTACGTGGAGGGTGAGTTGAGGGCTGAGACAAGGAATTTACTGAATTGGTGAGGGACTTAAAGCAGTCTACTGTGTACTTCTACCTGCCCGGGCCCCTGAGTCATGTAGAGCCCCGAACCCTAGCCCTAGAGAGCTTTCTCCTTCCCCCTCAGGGCCCCCCTCAGAATAGTGATCCCCGGGACCCTAAGTTTTGTTATCACTGTGGGGAAGATGGGCATTTCCAGCCTGACTGCCAGAGGCCGGAGAATTTAAGGAAAGTTAACAGCAGACTGATCACGCGATACCGCCAGACCCAGTCTCGGGCCCCCAAGAAAAGTTGTGTGACTCAGGCCCATGCCTGCCAGGCTAACAATGTTGCTACCCCCAACTGGTCTGATGTGGTCGGGCCGTCTATGGAGACCAGGGTGCAGGTGAATGGAATTCCCACTAGAGCTGTATTGGACAGTGGCTCCCAGGTGACCATCATGTTTCAGGACTGGTACCAAGCACACTTATCTGAAGTGCCCCTGCAGCCTCTAACTGGTCTACTTGTATGGGGATTGAGCGACAAGGCCTATCCATATTTGGGGTACATCCGTGTCTGGTTATCGTTCCCTGCAACTGTAAATGGAATAGATGAGCAAGTGGAAACCTTAGTGTTAGTTTGCCCGCCCACTGGACTATAGGATGGGGTGCCCTTGTTGATTGGAACAAATGCCCACATGTTTGGCGATGCCCAGTTGTGCTCAGAGAAGTAGTATCAAACTAGGCGAGCTTTGAGCATACCGGCTGTGATTCAAAAGGTCAGGGCCACTCGGGAGAAGGGTAGTTTGGAGGAACCTGAAGGCCCTGTGGGAGTGGTATGGAAAAAGGATCCGGCCCCCGTGGTACTTGCCCCAAATGAGCAATGTGTTCTGCATGGAGAGATACGACTAAAAACAGATGTCAAGAATAAGTTGTTGATGTTGGATGCGCCTGCGGAGGGAGGATTACCTGAGAGGTTGTTGCTCAGACCCAGCATTCTGCCGGCTAGAGCCCATGCTTACGTTAAGAGGGTGATGGGTTCAAGTGCACAATGTGTCTGATAAAGAGATTCGGATAAGAAGAGGGTGCACCCTGGCTGGCGTTCATTGTGCGGATACTGCTGTCCTACCAAATAAAAAGAGTTCTCAGATGGGTGATAGGGTTGCTCCTGATATGTTTGACTTTGGTGACTCTCCGCTGCCGACTGAGTGGAAGCGCAGGGTCAGTGAGAGCTTGCCAAGAAGAACCAGGTTTTTCCCTGAAGGAGTGGGATGTAGGATGTGTACAAGGGCTGAGCATCACATTCGTTGTACTGCACGAGAGACCTTTCAGAGATCCGATGTCTGGCTCCCGCTGACATAGATGATGTACGGCTGCATCTGCAAGAAATGTTGCGCTGGTGTAATTCAAGAGTCTAGGAGCCCCTATGCCTCCCCCATTGTAGTAGTGAGGAAAAAGAATGGGGCAGTTCGGATGTGTGTAGACTATCGTACTTTGAATAGGCGGACCATTCCGGATCAATATACCATGCCACGCATACAAGACGCCTTGGATTGTCTGAATGGTAGTAAGTGGTTCTCTGTATTGGATCTTCGGAGCGGATACTACCAGATCCCGATGGCCCCAGACAACTGGGAGAAGACTGCTTTTATTTGCCCCTTAGGCTTCTATGAATTTATTCGGATGCCTCAAGGAATTTCGGGTGCCCCAGCTACTTTTCAGCGCTTGATGGAACGAGCTGTGGGGGACATGAACCTACTGGAGTGTTTGGTCTATTTAGATGACGTTATAGTGTTTGGCCGATCATTGGAAGAACATGAGCAACGATTATTCAAGGTCCTGGATCGGTTGGAGGATTTTGGCCTCGAGTTGTCTATCAACAAGTGTCAATTCTTCCAGACTTCCGTGAAATATGTGGGCCACATAGTGTCCACTGAAGGCATAGAGACTGACGCTGGCAAGGTGGAGGCGTTGACCACTTGTCCTCAACCCAGAAATTTAAAAGAGCTGCAACAGTTCCTGGGGTTTTGTGGCTACTATAGGCGATTTGTCAGAGACTATTCACGAGTGATTTGCCCCCTCCTTAATCTCACCCAGGGGTATCCGCCTATTCACAAAAAATATAAGAAGGGTGTGCACACTGACATAGAAAAGAAGTATTTTCGGCCAAACGATATGTTCGGGGATCGATGGACTGCTGAGTGTGAGGAAGCTTTTCATGACATCATATATCAACTCACCCACGCACCTGTGTTGGCCTATGCTGAACCAGCCAAGCTTTACACTCTTCATACTGATGCCAGTCTGCAAGGATTGGGGGCTGTATTGTACCAGGAGCACTCGAATGGGCTGAGACCTGTAGCGTTCGCCAGTAGAAGTCTGACGCCGTCAGAGAAGAATTACCCTGTGCACAAATTAGAGTTTTTGGCTTTGAAGTGGGCCATTGTTGATCAGTTCCATGACTGTTTGTGTGGTGCCAAGATATTAGTAAAGACTGATAACAATCCTCTGACCTATGTACAAGCCTCAGCCAAATTGGATGCCACTGGGCATAGGTGGCTCTCTGCCTTGGCCACCTACGATTACGCTGTAGAATACCGGGCGGGCTTAAACCATATAGATGCGGATGCTCTCTCTCGGAGGCCTGCGTCCCAGACTGAATGGGTCCGATTGCCTGAGCCTGACATAAGAGCCCTGTGCCAGAAATTTGATAAGGAAGAACAGGTGTCTCTGGACACGGTGGACTGTGTAGTAGATTGTTTGGGGCCGCCCGGAGAATTGTATACCTGCCGCCTACTGCCATTTCTCTGCATTGGACACCAGCTCTCTGCCGCAACTCAACAATGATGATCTCCAACAGGCTCAATCCTGTGACCCTATGATAAGAATGGCCGTAGAGGTTTTGCGGGCTGGAAGGGATGTATCCAAATTACGTTCCACTGACTTGCGGACTACCTTGTTGTACAAAGAAGGGCCCAAATTAAAGCTGATCAACCAACTACTATATAAAGAGACTGTGAGTAAGGTGGGCCGGGTGCAACGACAACAACTGGTGCTGCCCTCAGCTTTCAGAGAACTAGTTCTAAGGTCATTGCATAATCAGATGGGGCACCTGGGCATAGATCGAACACTTGATTTGGTACGGGCTCGATTCTGTTGGCCAAAGATGAGTGCGGATGTGGAACAGTATGTCAAGACCTGTGGTCGTTGTTTGCAAAGGAAAGCGTTACCTCAGAAAGCTGCTCCTTTGGTCAACATTACTACTAGTGTTCCTATGGAACTGGTCTGTATTGATTTCCTGAGTTTAGAGCCTGATCTGAGAAGTGTTAGCAACATATTGGTGGTCACTGATCATTTTATCTGGTATGCACAGGCTTTCCCGACCAAGGATCAGAAAGCAACTACAGTGGCTAAGATACTTGTTGAGAATTTTTTTGTCCACTATGGGGCTCCGCAGCGGATTCATTCCAATCAGGGAAGGGACTTTGAAAGTCGCTTGATTAAAGAGATGCTATCTTTGTGGGGGGTACGCAAATCACGAACCACCCCCTACTACCCGCAGGGAGACCCTCAGCCTGAAAGGTTCAATCGTACATTGCTTGACATGCTAGGCACTTTACAATCAAAAGATAAATCGAGATGGAGTCAACAGATTAGTACTCTAGTTCACGCCTACAATTGTACAAAAAGTGATGCCACAGGGTTCTCACCCTATCGACTGATGTTTGGAAGAGAGGCTAGATTGCCAGTAGATGTGTGTTTTGGGGTTTCCCCTGATGGGGTGCGAGCAGAAAACCATCTACAGTACGTACAGAAATGAAAGGCCCAATTAAATCATGCCTACCAACTGGCCCAGACCATGGCTGCTAAACGAAATCTGGCTAACAAGGAGAGATATGACAAAAAAGTGAAAACAGTAGAGTTGAGAAAAGGGGATAGAGTGTTGTTAAGAAATCTGGGACTGCATGGCAAACATAAAATTGCCAACCGATGGCATCACCTCCCTCATATTGTTGTGGGACAGCTGGCAGACCTACCTATGTATAAAGTGCGGCCTGAAAACAATTCGAAAGATGTGAAAACCATACACAGAAATCATCTGCCAATTGGGCAGATCTTGATTGAAGTTGAACCTTCCTCTACCCCTCCTTCCAGGCCCGTGACTAGATCTGTTACTAAGAAAGGAACCAAGCCCATGGAGCCTTCAACAAGTCCACCAAGGGAGCCTTGTCCAACTCCCCCTTCAGAAGGAGATGGTCAACACTCAGTGTCGGAAGACAGCGAAGGTGTTGTTGAATACTATCCCTCTTATGAACTAAGCCAATTGTTTCGGGGCAATCCCCTCATTAACTCAGGAACTGAAGCTAGCCCATCTGTGTTGATTGAGCCCTCTACTTTGTCCCTGGAGGAATTGCCTCCAGAAGATGAATGGGGTAGCAGACAAACTCAAGGGGCTGAGTCCTTAGGCTTGGTTGAACTGTCTGGCTTGGCTGAACTATCTGATTTTTCAGAAGAAAAGAGTGAGGTGGGGGAACAAGCCAGTGATAGGCCAGAACTGGAAGAATATTTTGAATGCCCTGATGGTTCCCCTTCAGTAAGTAGACAACCCCTAGATGAGCCCAGTGGGGTGGATTCAGGGATAGAAGGTCAAGCCCCTGATGGTGTTATAAGTACCGAGCCTGATCCCCTTGAAGGGATTCCCTTTGCTAATGTCCCTGACATGGGAGTGGAGTCAGGGCCTGGTTCAGAATCCCCTGAGACCCCTAGACGATCCGGCCGACAAATTCGGCCAGTAATAAAGTTAAGCTATGAATCTTTGGGTCAGCCAGTGGACCTGCCCTTAAATGTGGTCCACAAGGGGGTGTATGTGTCCCCGAGTTCTTTGCCTAAGTTAGCCTTGGGGGATAACTCCAGACTATTAGTAAAGCCTTTTGAGTGTGGTGCCCCTGCCCCGGGGGACCAGTTAGTAGCTAACCGAAGAGGGAGCCCCTCAGTCCCGGGGTCACAGGTAGGATTCTATGACCTGAGTTAAAAAAGTGTAAGATTTTATATGTATAATGTGTATACACTATAGTGCACTGTGAATCTAATATTCATGTATGTGAGGTGAAATGTAATATAGTGTTACTTGGGGTATTCACCTATTTTGCTTTAAGGGTAATTACTTGACGCGGACGCCAAGCTTTTCCAGGTCAGGGAGGGTGTAACCCCTTGCAGATGGGGTTCCTGGGCCTCCGGAGCTTGGTAAATGCTCCGTGCCTGATTGAGTTAGGCGCTAAAGCCGTTTAATTGGGAAGCCAGTGGAGCTTTAAAAAGCCTCCGTGAGCTGTCCTTTAAGGGCTGCCTTTGCAGTCGAAATCAAGTTAAAATGGGAGGGGGTTTGAGTGTTGTCATGCTCTCGACTTACTGGTTGCCAAGTGAGAGCGCTCCATTCTGCCATCGCTAATAGTGCAGGGGAGCCCTGATAAAGGATGTAGGTGGTTGCTTAAAATAAGCTGTAAAAATAATGATAATGTAGTTGTTCTAACCTGCTTTGCTTTGCAGCACAGAGAGTTTTGATTGCCTCCTCCATTTTGGTCCCGAACTGCAGAATTGGACCAATCAGTACTTGGGACCCTACAGAGTCGACTGACCAATGGGGGAGCTTTTCGTCCTTTGAGAAAGGTATTATGGGTTATGGCGGTTTTTCGCACCACTGAGAACTGGAGAAAGTGACTGGCAGGTGTCGGCAGCCAATTGGATCGGGTCGTGCCCGAGTGGAGAGGAGTGCCTCAAGCTGGGGAGAGCTAGATGCGTTGTGGCTGGTGAGGAGAGAGGAGCTGTGTGCTTCTGCGCTGAAGAGTGTTTGCGCGGGAAGCGCGTGAAGGCCTGAAGCAGCGGTTTTGTGTTGTCGGCTCCAGCGGACGAAACCCGTCGGCGGGCGGTCAGAGGAGGCTGTGCTCTGTACAGCTACCCACCAGGCTCGACCTGAAGGAGGACTGGAGAAAATTGCTGAATCCGCTCGGGCAAGACAAGTGGAAGCTGCTTGCCAGTATCTTAGTGATGGTGAGTTTGTGGGAGCATTGAAGCAGTTGCCTTGTGGTACCCTCTGTTGCTGTTTACCATATAAATGTGTGAGGAGCCTTGTGTAGCTGAAGTAAATCCTGCTGCAAGTAAAGGACCTTTGCCTGTTGCTGTTTACCATATAAATGTGTGAGGCGGCTTGTGTAGCTCAAGTAAATCCTGCTGCAATTAAAGGACTTTTGCCTGTTGCTGGTTACCATATAAATGTGTGAGGAGCTCAAGTTAAATCCTGGCTACCGTGTACATTAATGGTGAACTGCTGCTTGGTGATTGCAACATAACTGCACCTTACTTTAAAGGGGGTCCCCGAAGGGAGCTGGATTATATTTTCCATGGGGTAAGTGTACTGGTGAACAGAATTGTTGGTACCCAGTGGGAGTTACTAGTGGGACAAAAGGGGGGTTGCAGTAGCCCAGAGGGCTGTAACCGAGGTAGTCTTATTTGGGCTAACCCCGACCTCTGGGTGGAGGCACTCGTCCATGGATCTGGGCCCCTTACCCTGCCTCAGAAGGGGCAGACAGGGGTAGTAGCCCTAAGGGTAGTGCCCCCTAGAGGTTACATTTAAAAAAAGTAAGATTTATATTCAGCTCCATCCCATTTTCTTTATACTTCATATATGTTTAAGTACTTAATTCTCAGTTTTCTTTGACTGAAAACAGTTGCATGAAAACAAGATCCCTATCCAGTAGACTAGTTCACATTTCAAGTTTATTGCAGGAATAACTCCATTGAGCAGGCTCATCCACAAAGAGGTCCTGAGGGCATCATATATCAGGAACATATATTAATAAAATAGAGGATAAAATATGGGTTAGTGTGTGTAACGTGAAGTTTACACACACCCGAGGGGTTAGATGCTCATAGCCCGAGGCGAAGCTCGAGGGGTTTATGTCAGCATCTAACCTCGGCGTGTGTAAACTTCACGTTACACACACTTATCCATATTTTATTTTATATAATTGCTGGGTTTCTGTTTTTCAACTCAGCAATTATATAAAATAAAGACCTTGTAGTGTAACCGCGGTTTGGCTTAGTGTTAGTGTGGTGCCGAAATGGGAATCCGTCCCTGTCTTTTAAAAGTGGCTTACCTCTGCCTGAGTGTCTTCCACATCTTTCAGAATAAGCCTTAAGCCTGTTGATGAGCCCAATAGATCTTCCCTTGTCAATCTTCACCATTCATTACTTCCTGGGTGTAAGCCGGAGGCGCGCACCCGTCACGGGAGCTTTTTTTTTTTAAAAAGTTGCCTAACGGCCCCGCCCTCGAGAGCGACGTCATGCGCGAGGGGCGGCCGTTAGCGACCGACTCCTCCTCCAACTCAGTTCTGTTTCTCCACGCCCGTCGAGGCCAGCACCTGTTCGTTGGCTAACCGAAAGTGCGTATCGACTCCTTTTCTACACTCGGCGCCCTACGGTAAGACTGTTCCTTTTTCTTTCCTTTGTACGGCGCCGGGTGTATTTCCGACTGTGTTTAATCTTGTTTATTTCGCGTTATGTCCGGTTCTGGAGCGAAACGTTCTTCTAAGACGGGCCGTGCCCCTATGCGTCGGTGCTCCTGCAGCCGGCATTTCTCCGTCTCGGACCGGCATGACGTCTGTCTTCGTTGCCTGGGACCCAACCATAATATGGATTCGTGCAACGCTTGTTTCTCGATGGACCGTCGCATCCTCGAAGTCCGCGCATACAAGCTCGGCAAGGCCCCGCCGACTTTCGAGGGACGGCGTCGTTCATGGG
The DNA here is from genome assembly GCA_016271365.2 of Neoceratodus forsteri. Taxonomy (NCBI): domain Eukaryota; kingdom Metazoa; phylum Chordata; order Ceratodontiformes; family Ceratodontidae; genus Neoceratodus; species Neoceratodus forsteri. Next base: position 1,275,796,559 of record CM057453.1, read on the forward strand.
AATCTCGAGGCGAGATCCTTAGGCCTTTCCCGGGTCTCTCCCGGCCTATACGATCCGAGGAGGGGGGTCTCCTCTTCCTTCTTGCCGAGGGAGGCCCTTCGCGGTGTTGGGGGCGTGTAGCCCCTCCGGGGCGCGGCGCTGACACCGCCTCGGCAGTCACCTCTTGAGTGCAGGCTCCCCGTGTCGAGGCCCTTGGCTGGGCCCGGCTCGGGTGGACCTCAGCGACGCCTCGCCAGGCGCCATTTGGATCCCGCGCCGTTCGCGGTGCCGGTGATCGCTGCCTTCGCCGTTAGATCCCGGGCGCCGCTTGCGGTGCCGGGTGATCAGGCGGCGCCACATGGTGTTGCTGCACCAGCACCGTTCACAGTCGATGAGGCCTGGCGGCGCCTGCCGACGGTGCCGCTTCGCTTCTCCTGGCGCCGCCCGGCGCGCCGACGGCCTTCCCCTCCTCCGGGCGGTGCCGGTCTGCGGGACGCTGGGGGTGTGGGGTTGGGCCTTCATGTTGCCCGGCGCGTGCTGGGCGGCGGCGTCGCACTCGGTACACGGGGCGTTCGCGGCCGTGGCCTCGGGACCTGGGTTGGCCAGCATCGAGGTCCTGCTGGTCTCGTCCTCCTCGGAGGACGATGACTCAGATGTGGACCCATCCTGGCATCCCCATTCTTCGGAATCTGGGTCCTCGGTGGCTAGGGGTACCAGGCGGTGCAGCGGGCCCCTCCCTCTGTCCCCCTTGCCGTCGTCTCCTGAGGGTTCCTCGGCTGGGGGTGGCCGAGGGTCCCGGGGGGCAGACGTGGGGGTGACGGAGGGGGAGGCTCCCCTCTCTGGAGGTCCGGTGACAGCTACCCCCCGGGGTGCTGTTACCTCCTCTGGGGTTAGGGGCGTTGCAGTCGGGGAGGAGGGCTCTCGGAATCGAGGGTTGAGGGCAGGCGTCCTGCTGCTCGGTCTTCTTTGGCCACCTCAGGGGTGGCCAGGAGCCATGGCGCAGAGCCCGCCCTCCCAGGGTTCTAGGGTGTCCTCTGGCGGCGTTTGTGCGGACTGCCCTTCTGGATCCATGCAGTCCAGGCGTCGTCACAGGAGTTTCTCCCCAGGGCTCTTCAGTTCCGCTTCCCCAGAGTTCCGTTCTGCGGCCTGGTTTGATATCCGGGATCCCTCCTACTAGAGCTCCCTTCCCGGTTCCAGAGCCCTACGCGAGAGCAGTGCCTCTCGGGTGCCCCTCCCATCTCTCTGCCTTCACCACCCCGCTCCCAGGCCATGTCGGTCCCTCGGGTCCGTTATCCTGGGAACAGTTCAGAGTTCTCGTGCCTTCCCTCATTATGTTAGTTACATGCATGAGCCGGTCTTTCGACTCTCCCACCGCCCGCGGGAATCCTCTGGACATTCCAGTTCCCCATCATCCTCGTCTCCCTCCTCTGAGGAGAGGAACCCTGCTCATCTGTCCTCCGATGCTGATTTCACAGAATATCAGCGTTTCCTCTCGAGGATGGTGAGGATCTTGGATTTCCCTACGTTCGGGAGAGACAATACCCGAGCGGGTGAGCGTAATTCCTTGGTGAATTCAGTGCCCAGCATCTGGTGGTACCTTCCTGGCCTATCCCCTTCCAGGAGGCGTCTATCCGGTCCTGGCAGTTCCCTGCCGTTTCTTCCCCAGCCCCGGCGGACTGCCAGCGTAGGTATTGTGCCCCCTCTGAGTCTCTAGGTTCCCTTCCCAACCCGTCCTCAGGTTTGGTATACCTGGATACTCCTTCTGGGCGCCGTTGCCTGGCGCCTCGACCGCCCACAGGTTCGGACTCTCTCAGTTAGGCCGTTGGGGGCGAAGAGTGTTCTCTTCTTCGCGTGCGAGTGCATGTATTGCATCACATCAGGCTCACCACGCTGCCTACAACCGGCATCTGTGGTCGATGATGTCCCAGCTGCTGGCATCTATGCCTGACACGGAACAAACCAGACAAGCCGTTGCCCTCTCCGCGGTAGGCCTGGAGCTGGCAAGACACCAAGCAAGGGCATCTTATGACGCCAATGAGGTGGCTTCCAGGCTTGCGGGGACAGCGATCTGCATCAGGCGAGACTGACATGACCGTCTCTCAGGTTGTCACCCTGGCCGGAGTAGGGTGATGCGCTCCGCCTTCCGGGGACCCATCTTTTCTCATCCAGAGCTAGGAGACTTTTACAGGGCTCCCTCCTCCTCGTCCTCGGGAGGCACCTCCTAGCTCTTGTCCCACTTAGGCTTTCTGAATAAGCCAGGGTCTTCTCCTTCTGTTTCTCACCAGCAGAGGCTGGGGTCTTGTTCCCTCAGGGTATGGCCTCTTCCCTCCTGGGAAGAGGCGTAATCTCACCCAGGAAGTAATGAATGGTGAAGATTGACAAGGAAAGATAGGAAAATTACGTGCCTACGTAATTCTTGATCTTCTCTTGTATCTTCACCATTCATTACTACTCACTCCTACATCCCCTCAGTGGCCTCTTCCTGTGGCTTCTCCACCTCCGTCTCCTTCCTCTCTCTGCATTATATAAAATATAGGGAAAATTGCTTCATTTTCCAAAAAAAAAATCTTCTTGGGGGTTTAAAATCAGAAAAATTATTTACTCTAAGATTCATGGGCCATCTCGCGGATTGCATTGGCGATCAGACTGCACAACTATCTCTTGCTATTCTTATGGCAAGATACCTCTGGGGTTCAGTTTTGATCCTGCAATCCCGTGTTCAGGTAGTTGCCCTGAAATCTAATCCCCCCCCTCTATTCTTGCCTTGCAGAGCAGAGGAACGAGTACTTCTGTTCCTTTCTCTTCTAAAAAAAAAAAAAATGCTGAGGGAACTCTCTCCGACTGCTATAGGCATCTTGGTATCTGGGTCATGCATCTAGTTAAAAAAAAAAAAAAAATTTTTTTCTATCTGTAAAAAAGAATAGGAGAAATCAAACAAGAAGGCAAATGAGAAGGTAGGCTATCCTTCTCGCTGTTTTGCTAAGTGGTTTCTCCCTTTAAGTGTCCTCCTGGACAATTTTTACAGTAGAGCTCTGCTGACCATATCAATCTTAGCCAGCCTAAGCCTTGGCCGCCTTAGCCAGTCAGTCTGAGTCCGTTTCTATCTTGGAGCGCTGAAAGGCTTACATTTTCCATTTCTAAACCCTGAGCAGCGCTCTCATGCTGCTGGGGTTTTATTCTTCCCTCCTCGGCTGTCCTCCAGTTAAAGGCCTTCCGTGGCCAGGAGCCGAGGTGGGTGTCAAGAACAATGGCATGTTGAAGATGAGGACTATGCCCTCCTGAGTCTGTCTAGCGGGTTCGGTGAACCTTCTCTTCAGCTCTATCTCCGGGGATTCTTGCTTCCCCTTTAGTCGAGCCTTCAGCTACAAGCTAACTATGCTCGTTGGGCATTCTGGTCCCTTCAACATCCCATCTCTCTCTTCTCTTTCTTCTTCTTCTTCTATTTTCTCATTTCCTTACTCATCTCTCCTCCCAGAGTCGCCCAGGTAAGGAGGCCCTGCACTCCCTAGGCTAGGGATGTTCTTATCTCCTCTGTCCTTCCTCCATCGGCTTATTCCTTTTTCAGTTCATTCTTCCTTGCTTTGCTATCCCTCGGCTATCTTGCCTCGCTATCTATATTTTCTGCTTTCATTTTTGCCTCTCCGGCTCACAGAACTGAGTTGGAGGAGGAGTCGGTCGCTACTACGCGGCCACCCTCGCGCGCATGGCCTTGGCGTCGCTCTCGAGGCGGGGCCATTAGGCAACTTTAAAAAAAAAGCTCCGTGCGGACGGGTGCGCCTCGGCTTACACCCAGGAAGTAATGAATGGTGAAGATACAAGAGAGATCAAGAATTACGGTAGTGCGTAATTTTCCTTTCTTACTCGCCAAGTTCTTCTTCGCGGTGCTGTTTTAGGAACACAGGCGTGGTCCAGGAACAATCGGCGCTGCTTCATGGGCATCCGCACAGCAAGGGAAACCGTGCGCGTGTTTGCTGTTATAAACGCTCCTTTATAATGGCAAATTACGCCACGGTTTCCCTATGGGAAAAAGGGGAAGCCAGTTAATACAGACAGGTAAAACACATACAGTACTGGGACATAAATAAAACAGGGTAAATAATGTTCAATTAATACATGACGAGTACAATATTTACAGAGCAAAACTTTGAGAATACGTTACAGAATATAGAAACTGTCAGACTAGGGAATTATACAGTATTTACTCTGACTGCTTCTTTACATATTGCATCACAATCCCCTATTTATGATGACACAGATAACTTCACAGTAACATATTTTAATGTGACAATTATGATGTCAGGTGTAGACAGGCAACCAGAGCTAAAAAGGGCAGAGATACTATATTCTTACAAATACCCTTAGTAATAAAATACGAAATATAAGCTACATCTATGCCCGAATGTTAAATTTTTTCAAAGTTGTCTCAACTGTGTCAGGAACTCTAATTTGTCAGTGTCAGTGGCTCAGTAGGTAGCACACTCACCTCTGAGGCCGGGAGATCAGAGGGCTGTGGGTTCAGTTCCCACGTCTGGCACTTGGGTTAATATCCCAGTACTGACACTGTAGTGCAGCATGAGAGGGGTGCTGCACTTCTGAGGTGCCGTCTTTCGGATGAGACGTTAAACCGAGGTCCCATCTGCCTGGATTGGTGGTAGTTCAGGTGGATATTAAAGATCCCATGGCACTTATTGAAAAGAGATGGGGAATTTCCCTGGTGTCCTGGCCAAATTTCCCTCATTCACTAAAAATACCACCAACAGCTTAATCTGGTTCAAGGTCAGTTGGCATCCATCTGTATCCCCTTCCCCTCGGGTCGTGCCTGAAAATAGGCAGGATTTGTCTAGTGCACTTACCCGGTCAACAGAAATTAAATAAATAAAGTCTCACTCCTAAAATCATGAAACCTACAATGCATTTTAATTGTAATGTTAAGAACTGTACTTTTTTTTTTTTTTTTTAATTCCCTCATCCTACTCATTTTGAAGTTCTGGTGCTGGTGTAGTTCTGTTTTCAGGGTGAACCACCGAGTATCATTCCAGAGTCCCTTCAATAAATCCTGCCATTATTTGATCCTGGCTTATTAGCAATAACGTAAATGTATGATCCCTGAAATTATTTCTTCCAACAGTCACTCACTTCACAACATAATCTCTTATCATTCATCATGACTCATTTAGTAAACCACCAGTTTAACTCCTACACCACTCTGGACCTGTGCTTTTTCAGTGATGGGCCCTACCCGATAAAACTCCTAAATCGTTGTTCTTACTACCTGACAAGACAAAATAGTTTATTTATTTTTTCATTTTGTTTAGTTTTTGTTGACCAGGTAAGTGCACTAGACAAATTCTGCCTATTTTTAGGCACGACTCGCGGGAGGGGGATACAGATGAATGTCAGCTGTCCTTGAACCAGATGAAGCTGCAGGTGGTACTTTTAGTGAATGAGGGGAGATTTGGCCAGGGCAGTGGGGAAATTCCCTGACTCCTTTTGAGAAGTGCCATTGGATCTTTAACATCCACCGGAACTACCACCAGAGCAGATAGATGGGACCTCGGTTTATTGTCTCATCTGAAAGATGGCACCTTAGGAGTGCAGCACCCCTCTTATGCTGCACTACAGAGTCAGTATTGGGATTTAACCCAAGTGCCTGGTGTGGGGATAGAACCCACAGCCTTCTGTTCTCCCAGCCTCAGAGGCGAGTGTTAACTCCCACACTGCAAGTGCACATGTGTCTATTGGGGCAGGAGGGGTCAGAAGTGCAAATCAAGACATTTCATACCCAAAACAATGTTTGTACCAGGCAAATTAGAAAATTATTTTTTCTAAATAATCAAAACTAGGACCAATGTTTTTTTTTTTTTTTTATACTGATATTATTACTTCAATTCATTGTTAAGCATTTTAGTTAGGTTTTTCAGTTATTATGTCACCTTTTATGGGCAGTAAAAAAATATGTTTTCAAAATTTCAGTAATTAATATGCAATGACCAAAGAGTATGGTCACAGTGAAGGGGCACTGGTGTGGTGAGGGGGCCTTAGGTTTCTCCTGGGCCTAGGGCCCCAGGTTGCATTAATCTGGCCCTGGATATGATAGTGATGGAAGTTGCAGGAGATGTAAAGGTATTGTGGTCCTGTCCCCAAATCAGACCTATATGGAAGGAAATGTCCATCTGTAAAGAAAGAACATAAATATGACTTTACAAACAGGGATCGACAAATCCCATAGCCCAATGTCCCGGGTTGTAAGAATTTTCAGTCGGACAAGCAGAATCTTGGTTGTTGCTTGCCCACCAGACAACCAACCCAGAAATGCCCAGAAGTGTTTATTTTACCTTTTTTTTCTGCTGCCTGCTGCTGTGTGTTGTCCCAGCCACTAGATGCTGCCGGTGGTGCCTGTCATTTGTTCTCCAGACAGCTTGGTCACATGGTCACCGAGACTACCATCACATGGGTGCCCGCAGTGCGAGTGAGAGAGCCAAGGGATCGCATGCAGAGTAGCGGCAGTGTGCGCAGTATCAAGCAAGGACCCTCCCCTTTCTCTCTCCACCCATCAGCAGAAGGTTTGGATGATGCAGGACTGACAGGTGAGTTATCGAATCCGATACGGGAGAGTACCTGTCAGTCATAGTAATTGGTCATGGCGGTGGTACGGGCGGGATGTTCTCGGGGACAGAGCAGGAGACAGTAGCTGAGATCACCATTTCAGTCCTGTCTGTTGTAGTGGATAGTCTGTCTGTCTTGAGTGAACAGTAGGACATAGACACATTACTGTTAGAAGATATACAACACATGACAGCTAAAGGGGAGGTTCAGATAATGGGAGACTTCAACATGCCGGATACAGATTGGTCAATACCAGCAGGGGCATCTGTCAGAACTAGACACATGATGGATTCCCTGCAGGGAGAGGGCCTCAAACAAGTGGTATAACAACCCACAAGAGACAGGGCTATCCTAGATCTAGTACTGACTAACAGGGAAGGGATCACAGATCTCCAGGTAGAAGGTCACCTGGGGGCCAGTGACCATCACATGGTATGGTTTAATTTGGTCACTACATCTAAATCATCCCATTCCAAGGCAAAAATATGGGACTTCAGAGGAGCTGACATTGATAAGATGGCCAACAGAGTTAAGCTAGCCCTGGCAAAAAGAAACACAGGTGAGGGGGTACAGGCAAAGTGGGCAAGCATTAAGGATGCAATACTTGAAGCAACAGAAAAGGAACTGCAAAAGAAGAAAGAAACCACTTTGGTTCTCAAATACAGTAGCAGAAAAGGTCAGAGCTAAAAGGCTGGCCTTCAGGAAGTATAAGGGAACACAGCAGGATGAAGATAGGGAGGCATACCAAACTGCCCTAAGGGAAGCAGGGAAGCCAGTAAGGCAGGCAAAGTCCAAAACTGAGGAAACACTAGCATGAACAGTAAAAGGTGACAAGACTTTCTATAGACACATTAGTGAAAGGAGAAAGTCCAGAGGGGGTATTGCTAAGCTCAAAGGAGAAAAGGGGGCATGTGAGGAGGAGGAGGAGGAGGACACTGTAAAAGCATCTATCCTAAATAGATACTTTTGCTCTGTATTTACTGAAGAGAAGGTAGGGCAGGGCCCACAGCTCAGCACCATGGACACAGTGGGGAGGGAGGTGAGCACTACTCCGTTCACAAAAGAAAGGGTCCTACAAGAGCTCGTTAAGCTCAGGGTGGACAAGGCAATGGGACCTGATGGCATACATCCCAGGGTACTTAAGGAGCTAAGGGTAGAACTATCAGAGCCATTAGCAGAACTGTTTAGTGAGTCTCTGAGCACAGGCGAGGTCCCAGAAGACTGGAGAAGGGCTCATGTGATCCTGCTCCACAAGAGTGGTAGCAGGGAGGAGACAGGGAACTACAGACCAGTCAGTCTTATCTCAGTAGTGGGCAAGATTATGGAAGCACTCCTTAAGGAAAGGATAGTGCAACACCTGGAATCCATAGGGGCACAGGATCCAACACAGCATGGTTTTACAAAAGGAAGGTCCTGCCAGACTAATCTCATAGATTTCTTTGACTGGGTAACCAGAGTGGTGGACCAAGGGGGAGCAGTTGATGTCACCTACCTTGACTTCAGCAAAGCTTTAGACACTGTTGCACATAGAAGATTGAGAAATAAGCTGGGTAGGCTCAGGGTGGGTCAAAAGTTGATCAACTGGGTGGCAAACTGGTTAACGGGCAGAAAACAGAGAGTAGTGGTAAATGGTATACAGTCAGAAGAGATGCAAGTCACAAGTGGGGTACCTCAGGGATCAGTCCTGGGGCCAGTTCTCTTCAGTATCTTCATTAGTGACATTGCAGATGGACTAGAGGGTAAGGCTTGTCTGTTTGCAGATGACACTGGATAAACTAGCAAAATGGTCAGAAGAGTGGCAACTGGGATTTAATGCAAAGAAGTGCATGATCATGCACGTAGGGAAGAGAAACCATGAAGCCACCTATAGGCTGGGAGGGGAGTTTCTGGCAGTCACAAAGGAAGAAAGAGACTTGGGCATCATCATCACCGATGACCTGAAATCATCCAAGCAGACCTCTAAAGCAGTAAGTAAGGCTAGTGGGATGTTAGAGTGTATAAGTAGGGGTATCACAAGTCGTAAGAGGGAGGTAATAATCCCTCTTTACAAGACACTGGTTAGGCCCCATCTGGAGTACTGCGTGCAGTATTGGAGGCCATATCTACACAAGAACATTAACCAAATTGAGGCAGTCCAGAGAAGGGCAACCAAAATGGTGCAGGGACTGTATCAGAAAACATATGAGGACAGATTAATGGAGCTCAATATGTATACCCTTGAGCAAAGGAGGGAGAGAGGTGATATGATCGAAACATTCAAACACCTTAAGGGCATTAACAAGGTGAAAGAGTCTAACATGTTTAAATATAAGAAAAATAGTAGGACAAGAGGACACAGCATGAGATTAGAGGGAGGCCGATTAAGGGGGAATGTGAGGAAATTCTTTTTCACAGAAAGGGTGGTGGATGCATGGAACGGCCTACCTCAGGAAGTGGTGGCTATGAATACAGTGCAGGGCTTCAGACAGGCATGGGATAGGCATAAGGAAGCAATGCAGATGAGTATGAATAGATAGGATTGGGCACCCCCCGTCGGCTATACAGTGTGTGCATGGGGGGGGGGCTGAGCACGCAGCGTGCCTGCGTGTGTATGTGTATGTATGTGTGTGTGTGTGTGTGTGTAGGGGGAGCGCGCATGAGCAGGCGATATCTTATCGCTGCTCACTGAAGCGTAGCTCCCCCTTTCAACTGTACTCCACTGCATTTTGAAGCTGTCAAAGACAGCTCCAGCAGGTATTGGAGAACTGCGTCTGCGCCTGCAAACACACTGCCTGAATTGGAAGAGTGCTGCCACACCTCCAAAAACTCGGATGATGGCACTATGTTTCTTGCACATGCGTGCAAGCAAACATAAAAATGGTAGGAGGAAAGAGCAGAGCTACAAGAACATTACTGCAGCTCCACCAACTGGCAAAAACAAGTATCAGCACAATTTTTTTAGATAGTATTCCAACACATTACAAAAAAGACACAAAATGTAGTTTAAATAAACTTTGTAATTATTTTTTCTTATTTTTATTACAAACGAGCCATTGTATAATAGGAATAATGCACTCCAGGGTGTGTGTCGTGCTGGGATAACGTCACTCAAGACACTCGTGCCTAATCACCCCAGGCGTGATGTTATCCCAGCACGACACACACCCTGTCATGCATTATTCCTTTATTAAAAGCACTACAAAAAACTGCAGGTGATCAACCATATCTGCTAATTTATTTGAGATTGCTGAAAGAGAGACCAGCCCAACTTGCTCACATCCTAGAAATGCTAATGGCTACGAATGTGTCCACTGCAAAATATGAGAGAGAGTTTTCTATTCAGAATCTTATTAAATGCTAAATAAGAACAAGATTGGCTGACGAAAGTCACTTCTGCAAATAAAAGTGGAAGGTCCTTATTTAGAAAGCTTTGATCTGGATCCTGCTATCGACCATTGGCTCCTCTCTGGTCCTGGCACACGTCACGTTCATGGCACGCTACTGCTGCGGGTGATGCTTCTCATTGTTCTCAAGATAGTGTTGCTGTCCACCTGCATGCTGATGATGATGTTCCTTCTCCCAAGTGCTCTGGCTGACACTTTTGTTGCTAGTTCTTCTTCTCCGCCTCACTATTCTGACTGATGGGTTGTGATTTGATTTGCCTGTGTGTGGCACACTCTGGAGGACTCTTCTGCTGCTTTCTCTGTCCTTGACCTAGTCTCTCCTCTTCTGAAATGTTCTGCTTTAGTTCTGTCTCACTGTCTCCTCATAAGGACCATGACTGGTTCTGTCTGACCTGGAACAAAGATTACACATTTTCAGACAGTAGTTTACGTGTCAGTATTTAACACCCCAGTACATACATACATACAAACATATTGTTCTTTGCCTTTACTGATTTTCTTAAAAATATGCCAGCGTTTAGCCAGACTACCAGCTCCAACATGAGGACTACTACTTTGTCAGGCCACTTGTCCTTGGATTAGCAGTAAATTTTAAGATTTGTCAATCCCTGTTTCCAAATAACCCATTGTTCTAGGGGCGTGGATACTGTTCATTATCCACACTCTGGCAGTTCCATTGGAACAGGCATTTTAGTGTATGTCTTTGAGCTAAGTTCCTCCCACCATCTGGGTGGTGTATTCCCCGACTCTGCCCCGTGATGACAGATCTTTCTTTTCACTGGAAAAACGAGTCACCTCCTTAGCTGCTTCTGCTTTGGATATTGCACCATTAGTGATCTTCATTTTTCATAGTATTTTGAAGTTTTAGGCTATATTTCTCAGTCCTTGGACTCCCTCTCATATTCGACGATAGAGCCACGGAAGCCAGGATTCACCTTGTATGTGAGGTGCCAGCAGAAGATGTAGATTGCTGACCCACGTGACACATGCTTGTACTGCCTAGGCAGGCAGCACAACATGACCGGGGTCTGCCTTTCTCTTCTGATGCTTCCTGACTCATTGGAAGACAGGAAGCACCTGCTAACCCTCAGCCAGCCTTGGGAGTGGGCTCTGGAAAAAAAAACACGGCCTCAGGACTGCCAGCGGGCCTTGGCGACTGCTGGGTCAGCATCGCAATATGTGGCTTTTGAGGAGGAAGGGGCGGCCGCTGGTAGGTACTTTCTTGGTCTTGGTGCTGCTCCCAGCTCAGGCCAGCATCAGGGGGTTATTCTTGGAGGGATTCTGGGACAAGTGTATGGTCCCCAGACCTTGGCAGAGCCCTCCTAATGTGGCAAGAAGCACAAGCGCTGCCAGTGCTGTTTTTTGGATCGGGAGAGCTCGAGGTCCTCATGCTCCCTCAACTCTCTCAACCTCTTGATGATTGTCGAGGCCCCTTTGGTCGAGGGGAAGGTCAATAGCTTCTCAGTATCCCTGTTAAGCTTGTAGACCTTAACTCCAGTCGAACAGGCTGTGCAGATTTTCCTCAAGCCTGTCAACAAGCTGTCGGGTGAGATAGAGGATTTAATCTTCCAGAACCCAGTGCTTCCAGTCCTCATTCAGGATGATGTGATCCAGTCGGTGCTCCTGACCAGGTCACCTCAGAAGCTGCTTCCACCAGAGGTTAAGCCTTTAAAGCCTCTGCTGCTGAATGTAGCAAGGCATGTGGTCTACCATGACCAGCTAGAAGACTGTCCTTGACATCGACTGTTATGGTCTCAATCGAGGTGATCCTGCTTGACTAGGAGGCATTGCTGTCAATGCTCCCAGACCATATTATCCTTGGTTGAAGAGAGGCACTGCCTGAAGATGCACCTGTGCTACGAGGAGCTTCTTTGGCAACATCAGGCCATTGTGGGGTGGGGTAGGGCTCTATCCCCTGGACCTTCAGTTGCCTGGCAGCTGCCAGTGATGCCCTTATCAGTTCACATATCGCAGGTACTTCTTGCAACTGCTTCCCCACACCAAGGGTGAAGCATCCCCCACCACAGCCAAAGATGGGTACTCCAATCAAGGAGGCCCACTCAGCAACCGGCTTGGTAGGCCAGCTGTCAGTGGTGATTACCCAATCCGAGGTACTCAGATTGTCCTGTGAGAAATGGTTGAGGGCCATTTTCGAGGAGTCATCTGACAACTGATCATTCCTCCATGGCCTCTTCTGGGACTCACTTCATCGACCGGGGCTTGGTCAAGGAGTTGACCACTGACAATGGGTAGGTGCATTTCGGGGCTTTAATCTGACTAATATTGGAATCCATGAATGTCCCTCTGGAGCCTGTCCAAAAAAGGGTCAAGTAGGCTTTAATGGACATTCTGGATAGAATGAATCCCTGGCAGTTGTGTTTCCCATGGTAACTATCAGGTCCCTCTCTGGGTTCTCAGACCATCTTTCATCCGAAGGGCTGGTCTCTCTGACTTGGCCTTCCACAAATCCAGGAGCAAAGGGGGATGGGGACAAGTCTCTGGACAAGGACTCCATAAAGAATGACCATGCTGCTAAAAAGGTATACACTGCGGCGTCCTTGGGTATCTGGGTGAGTTACTCATCATGATGGCCAACTTCAGTCACTCCCTGTTGTGAGTCTTAAAAATCTTCCCTTACTTTCCTTCTGACCAGCAATTGTCAGTGACGATGTTGGTGACCAAGGTCAGTCACTGGCTAAACATCAGCTTCAGACTGCCTTGGATGTGGGCAGCTTCTGTACCCATACTATGGCAGTGGCCATATCCATACATCACAGGGCATGGCTGTGTCTGCCCACCTTTACGGCGGGCAACCAGCATTAACTGGCCAGTCTCCTTTCCTGGACACTGCCCTTGTTGGCTCTGGATGGAGGGGGCATCTCACCCGCATTGAGAGGTCCATTGCCATCCTTGACTCTGTGGCATTGTCCCAGAAGGACCAGAAACAGGAGCCTAAGAAAAAAGCTTCTCAGTATTGTCTCTTTCAACCAAAGCCTCCTTGGCAGCATCCCCTGCAGGGGCAGTACCAGGCCTGGTGCCTGAAACCCAATTTCGGTGGCCAGGACCCCAAGAGAGGTGGGGGCAGGGCGGTGGTGGTGCCCCTCTAGGCACAGTAACCAGTGCCCCTGCCAAAGCTGCACAGTGACAGGTTAGGGGGTGTCATCCCTCCACCCATCCTGTCCCTGTCTGTGCTCACCATCGGAGCTCAGTTTAGTCACTTCTTGCCATTACAGCGGACAACTGGGTGTTAAAAATGGTGGTGGGGGGCTGTCTCTGGACGTAGAGGCTTTCCTGCTCTACCAGTCCCATGCTCCTTGGGAAGTCCAGAGAGTCAAAGGGCATGCTGTTCACCCTTCAGAAGGATCTCACTCAGCTCCTTACTAAAAGGAGCCATAGCATGTGTCCCGGATGCCCTGGCCAGTCCAGGTTACGTGTCCAGGTAGTTCCTGGTTTCAAAACAGACCCCTATTGGATCTGCAAAGTCTGAACCAGTTCATGTGGAAGCACAAGTCGCGAATAGTCACCCTGAATCAGATTATTCTGTCTCTGGAGAAAAACGTGGCTGTGCTCCCTGGACCTCCAAGATGCATTTTTCCACATCCTAGTCCATCCGTCGCACCGCCAGTACCTCTGGTTCCAGCAGAAGGGGTACTGTACCAGTTCCAGGTCATACCCTTTGATCTCTTGTCCATGCCCAGGGTCTTCACCAAGTGCATGGCAGTGGTAGCAGCCTTCCTGTGGCACTAGGGCATCAGGCTGCATCCTTACCTGGACAACTATCTAATGGCATGTCCCTCTAAAGAGACCGTCGAGAGATCCCGGGATCTGGCTTTCCAGGCCTGTCAAGACTTGGGCCTGTTGGTCAATCCAGTCAAGTCCGAACTGGTCCCCTTGCTGGTGAGCAAGTTCATTGGGGAACAACTAGACTCCCTGTGGGCCAAGGCCAGTCTCCCTGTAGTCTGGGCACTGGATCTTACTCCCTTTGCCCAGTCATTTCAAGTTGGGCTCTCATGCCCTGCCTGACATTTCCTGCAGCTGCTGGGGTACATGGCATCCTTCACCAGTGTGGTCTGTTGGGCCTGCTGGCAGATGTGCCACCTGCACTGGGAGTTGGGTCGTCAGTGGTCCCAGTGCCTTGGCCATTTGGACCAGCAGGTCACACTGACCCAGCCTGTGTGGGATGCCATCCAGCAGTGGCTGGTCCCAGAATATCTGGAAGAAAGACTCCTGTTTGTCCGTCTAGAGCCGACCATAATACTCACGATGGACACATCTATGGTGAGGGGAGCACACCTGGGAGACCACAGAGCCCATGGATTCTGGTCACCCTTGGAGTCCTAGCACCACATAAAACTCCTGGAGCTCTGTGCAGTGGGGCTTTCTGTGAAAGAATTTGCTTCTGTAGTCAGGGGTCAGGTTGTGCAGGTCCAGACAGATAACACAACTGCCATGTTCTAACTGAATAGGCAGGGCAGAACATGAAGGGTGAAACACATTCCCTTACCCTGTGTTAGGACCTACCGGGTCAGAATGTTGTACACTTAATAGTGTAGGACATTCCAGCTAACCCGGAATAGCACCGTAGAGGTAAGCGAATGGTGCAATACCGTGTAAATTGCTGTACATGGTATTGCACCATTCACACTATCCCAGGCTGAGGATAAGACTTCTGCTGAGACTGGGTTCCACCAAGCAGCTGCCGTGGCTCAATGGACTGAGACACAGCAGCAGGGAACCCAGGCAGTGCTTCTGGGACAGGTTTGATTCCCAGTCACAGAAACTTTTACTTTGTATACTCGAGTTGAACCCCACCCCGGAGTTGAGAATCTTTATTTTGGGGTTCGGGAGGCAGAGCCCCCACAGAAAAGAGAGTTATGCTGCATGGCAGAAATCGTATGTATTGGCAGCGATTTTGCCATGCGGCATGATGTCATGCGACATTATGACCCCATGCCGTGTCAGGAGGCCCTGCATACCTGGACACTTTTGTGCAGCCTGGGTGCAGATCTCCTGGCGATCTGTGTCACAGCAGTGAACCGTCAGCTGGCAGATGCTCTCAGCCAGGTAGAAGAGACGTTGCATAAGTGGTCCTTGAATCAGGAGGTGGTGAACCACCTGTCCTGTCTGTGGAGCACTCCTCTGGTGCATCTGTTTGCCTCCTGCAAGAACATCAAACTGAGACTTTTGTGCCCACCCCCCACAGTATGGGACAATGTTGGGGCTGTCCTCACAAGGCCTTGGACCCCAGGTCATATGTATGCCTTCCGTCTCTTCCCCTTGATCCATAAAGTGATGGTCAGTGTCCAGAAGGACAAGACATGGATGATCCAGATTGCTCCAGACTAGCCAAGGAAGTTCTGGTACCCGGATCTCCTCAGCCTCAGCAGCAGATCTCTGTGGCGGCACCCTCTTTGCCCGGATCTGCTGACCAGACAGCAGGGGACAGTCCAGCACCTGGACCTGACATCCTTGCACCACTTAGACTGGTTCCTGAGTGACTAGAATTCCAGGCCTTGGGTCTGTTGGAAGCTATGCTCCACATTGTGGAGGTTTCCTGAAAGGAGCTGACTCACAGAATCTATGCATTTAAACGGAAGATGTTTTCCATATGGCATCAGGGCAAGTAGCTTGATCCCCTTGCCTGCCTGGTGGTGAGCATCTTGGAGTACCTCTGTTCCCTTTCTTAGTTGGAACTGCAAGTGATGACCCTTAACATGCAGTTGGCAGCCACCTCTGCTTACCGGGCATAGGCTGGTAAGCCAACAGTGGCCCAGTTGATGGTGGTCAGGTGCTTTTTCAGTGGCTTGGACCATTTGTCCCTGCTGGTGCGTGAAGTACCACCACCATGGTACTTACTGTTGGTGCTGGCTGTGCTCATGGGCAAGCCATTTGAGCCTATGCACAGATGAGCTGTCACACTTGTCATGACAGACTGTTTTCTTGGTGGCCCTCACATTAGCCAGGATTAGTGAGTTCCAGGTGCTTTTGGTGGAGTCTCCTTATGTGCCCTTCCAAAAGGACAAGGTCACCCTTTGCCTCCACCTGAGGTTCCTCTCAAAGATGGTATTGGAGTGCTACCGTAACCAGGTGATAACCTTCTAGTATAGTTTGCCAGCTCATCTTCAGAGGCTGACTGCAGGCTTCATAACTCTGGATTTACAGGGAGCGCGCTCTCATTATAAGGAGCTCATGGCTGGAGTTCAGGGTGAGGCTCACCAGTTTTTTTGTAACGCACATTGAAGCCATTCCTGTCAGTCCAGTAGCAAAGCCAATGATTGGCAGGTGCATCACATCCTGCATCGACTTCTGCTATTGGTTGACTGGTAGGGAGCCTTCTGTAACATAGAAACATAGACTTTGACGGCAGATAAGGACCGCTTGGCCCATCTAGTCTGCCCATTTCCCTACCTACAGGATAGGCCATAGATCCTAGTTAACCAACAGCCTATTTCTTCCTACCCCCCACAAGAATTGCCTTATGTCTGTCCCATGCATTCTTGAATTCTCCCATAGGGCTGTAGGGCTTAGAGCTCATTCCACCAGACATGCCATTCAGGGTTTCAAATAATTGATTAGCAGTTTTTTCCTTGGGACAATACTAACTGCACAGAAATTATTTATATAGGTTTTCTAGAAGTGTTATGTTTGTTAAACACAGTGAAGTAAGTGCTGTGCATTTCACACAGTTTTAGAACTTTTTTGAGCAAAACGCTAATCAATTTTTAGAGTTAAATAAAACCATGCCATTGCCTCAGTGGCTCCCTCCAGAGACATCTCCATACAGGAGATCTGAAGGGCTGCTACTTGGAGGTCAGCACACACCTGCATTTCCCACTCATTGACCTTGAGTCCAATCAGATGATACTTTTGGGACCTTGGTTCTCCATTCTCTGTTCTCTAAGTAGGGTGCACACCTCGCTCCCTCATCTTAGAGAACTGCTTGGAGTCTGCCAGAGTGTGAACAGTGAACTGTATCCGCACCCCTAGAAAAATAGGCAACTCACCTATAACCATAATTCTAGAAGTGATATACAGTTCACATCCACATCCTGCTTCCCCTGGTAAGTGGGACACGGAGCCATGCTTCCGTTGTGCAAAGATGTGACATTCATTGGAGTCAGGAGATATATTGCCTGGGTGGTGGTAAGAACTTAGCTTAAAGATGTGCAATAGAAAGCCTGTGCCAGTGAAGCTGTCAGAGTTGGATGTGAACTGTATACCACTCCTACAACAACAGTTACATGTGAGTAACCCATTTTTACTACTTCTGGGTGACTTTTTAAAAGTGAAACGTACTGTACCAGTATTGCCCCACAGATGGTTTCTGGCAGCTTCACTTTGCCTAAAAAGGATGACTTTATTCAGATGGAAAGGTATTTCAGTCCCCTCCCTAGATGACTGGCTGTATTGCATTGGCAAGCTTTCCCCCTCTGATCGAATGAGTTGCATAGTGATTGACAAACTCTCCATGTTCAAAGATATCTGGAACCCCTTGTTGAAAGTCCATAAGTAAAACAAGTTTAAGTGTCACTAGTAATACTTTGCTGAGTGAAATATGGATAGTGTGCACAGTTGAATAGTATGACTGGTCACAAGCAAACACAGTGCACAAGAGGAGAACACTTTTGATCTTACTGCCTGCACGTGCAAATAGATGGACAAGAAGCATTTTGTAATTTGTACTTAACAGCTGAATGCGGTTTTATCCTTATACATGTCATGTTTATTTGCAATGTACAATTGTACCAATTATGTTTTGTTCTTGTTTATTATGATTTCACTGACATTAAAACACAATAAAAATTTATAAAGCAATAAAAGAAATAGCATTGTAGACCGTGCAAGGGTTAGGCTACAAAAAACACGCAAAACTTGTGTGCGGATTAGGAGTTACCTAGAAAAGTAGGTTTGACAGCTTTGCTAATATTTTTAGTAACTGTAGCTTAAACTAGCTTTTTGAAACAAAAAATTGCTGCACTTCTGATTTCAGTATTCTTTTTCCTTTTGTTAACAGGATGAAACGGGGAGGAAGAGAAGGAGATGTGGGTTGTGATTCAGAGGTGGAGGAGTTTGGAGCGGTAGCCAAGATGTTCAAGGCTGAGGAGCAGGCCCCTGCGTATGATGACTGGGGTAATCTGCCTCAGCATGTCATCATGTATGTGTTTCAGTACCTGCCCCTTCTTGACCGTGCTCATGCATCACAAGTGTGCAGAAACTGGAATGAGGTTTTTCATATGCCAGACCTTTGGAGATGCTTTGAGTTTGAACTGAGCCAGCCAGCGTCATCCTATTTGAAATCCACACACCCTGAGCTGATCAAACAGATTATCAAAAGACACTCAAATCACCTGCAGTACGTGAGCTTCAAGGTTAGCAACACTTATTTCTTTCTTTGAAACGGACCAGTGCAGTTTCTGTATTATAGATCAAGGGAAGGCTCCTGATCAGTCGGAGTGCTCCTTTTGTCTGTGTGTGTGTGACACGCTTATTCTGTGTAGAGTATCTCACGCACAGATGCACTGGAAATGGGCACGTTCCAGGACAGTTTAAAAGAAAAAACTCTCTCATATATATATATATATATATATATATATATATATTTTATTGATAGAGCTCGATCAGTAATATATTAATACCACTGCGGAGACCACTCTTACCCTTGTAAGAGTAGTCTCTCTTACGTTTTTAGGGTATCAGAACCACTCACCTTTGCTTCGCTTTTCTCATACTCTATAAATGCAGGTGAGACCCCTCTAACAAGTGTAAGAGTGGTCTCCACGGTAGTATTAACATACAACGTAGTTCATAGGGTGTCTCTTACTAGCTTAGCTGGGAAGCTGCTCTCTTTTAGGTCATCTTGGTAGAGTTAGTCGATACATGACTGATCTTAAATGGACTTGCTCAAGATCCAATAAAATTTTGCTGATTTGTAATAATAGAATTCTGCACACTGGGCAACTGACTGTTAGAAATGTACTCACCCAATATAATTTTGAGTTGCCAAATTAGTATTTTAAGAAATAATTATTAAGTGTCTTCTCTGGCAACTGAAAAAAATTGTTTTTTAGTCACATGTGAAAGCCCATTAAAACGAGGGCTGTTCAGGAGTGAGGACCACAGAGCTGAGCGGTTCTGGCACATGAGGAATGCAGGTGAAATTACTCATGTCTATAATAGTGCCTCTTGGAGAGGTGTTAACATATTTTAAATCCACTTTAGTTTAGATTTTTTTAGAACGCCAGGTTTTTTCTTTCACTTTTATTTGGCTTATCTGCAGCTCTGTGCAAGGCAGACAGAAAGTGAAATTGTGTTGATAAAATGCTACCATTTACTGCTGCCATGCCCCTCAAGAAGTTTTTTTCTGTAACTTTTTTATTTTAAAAAAGTGCATAGTTCCAAGAGACCATTCACTTCATATATACATACTGTATTCTGGAAATTTGCATTATATTGTGAGTAATAGTGTAACCCCTAGGTGGTGCTATCCCAAGGGCTACTACTACCCTGCCTGCTTGGCTAGTGGCAGGTTAAGGGGCCTGGGTACTGAAACGTTTGCCTCCACCCGGAGGACAGGGTTGTTAGTAACAAGGCTAACCTGAGTACAGCCCTCCGGGACACTGTAACCCCCCTCTTTCCACTCTAGTGGCCTAGACAATATGCAACAAACACTTTCACAGTAGCCCCTATTCAGCATACAAATCCCCACACTGTTTGCACTTACCACCAGGGCTGGTTCCAACAGTTTCACCCTGGAGACCCCCTGTGAAACAAGGTTAGGCACACCAAATAACAACAGTACAGTGCTTTTGGTACAAACTGGAACCACAGTCAGATTAATTGCAAAGAGTTAGATCTGATTTATTCAGGGGAATTGAACAAGGGAGGGGTGTAATGAGGTTGATTGATTCTAAAACTGATCTAGTCATGCAATTATGCATGCACTTTTAGTCCCTGCATAGTCACACGCTCTGGGTACACAGTTGGAAGTAAGGTGGGCTAGCCTGGAACGTTGGCTGGGGTAGGCCGGCGTAGCAGCTGGTTGGGGCCCTGTGATGAAAAGAAAAGGCATGCACAACCACACGCAATTTGTAATCTGGAGCCTGAAGGCTCAGTTCATGAAAGGAAAAGCAACATAGCAATCAGATGACAAAACTTGAAATTTAGCTGTTGTTGCAGGGAGCTACCCTGATTGTTACTCATGCTACCCAGTATGAGACACAGGATGGACGAAATGGAGACTGCAGGTTGATGACTGGTTTGCCAGGAGAAGCAGGGCCTACACGAATCACCGAGGTGTCATTCCTGTTTGAGATGGCTGATACCCGGGCGAGTCTCTCGTCCATGATAGTTTCTGTGTCTGAAGTAGCTGGCTGGGCCAGGTGGCAAGGCCCAGGCCAGAGAAACAGTTTGGATTTTGAGTCCGGTAGTGCTGGATGCAGCTTCCAGCAAGCGTGGCACATTTACGCAGTGGGGAACCAAATCGTGACCCATTAGCAGGTTACAGCACATTTATAGTAAAGCAGTCACCATACTACCAAACGGATAGCAGTCCGGTCGCAATCTCAGTGTCTCTGAGCAAAACCGGGACTTCTGTGGTGAATGGATGTCCTGACAGGCCGGTCGCGTACAGCAACTCTTCGGTCTTCTTCAGGTTTAAATCTGGTCACTGTTCCGTGGCTTTATCACACTCCAGTTCAGGTACAGTCCAACTGCTAAGCATTTCAAAGGATTCCCTCTCAAGGGACAGCAGGCAGGCCAAACTCAGCCTTTCCACCAGTCTCCTG
Source organism: Neoceratodus forsteri (assembly GCA_016271365.2). Taxonomy (NCBI): domain Eukaryota; kingdom Metazoa; phylum Chordata; order Ceratodontiformes; family Ceratodontidae; genus Neoceratodus; species Neoceratodus forsteri. The sequence continues at coordinate 1,275,817,311 of CM057453.1, forward strand.
CGCAAACTACGCAGGAGCTGCTGCCCGAATCACTCGAGCTGTTTACTCTCCAAACTGTAACTCCAGACTGACTCACTGTAGCAGGCAGCTGGGGAATTCCTTCGGTCCAAAAGGTTCGATTCATTGATTCATCTGTTTGTCAAAGCAAGGGCCCCCCCCCAGGTGCGTTTAGGTGCCAAAGTCTCAAAACTACAGTTTCTACAGAAATTCACTCCCACAAGACCCCTGGGGACAGACTCCATTTTAGGGTCCCCAAAGGTACTGATTGGCCCATTTTAGCAGTCCAGGACCAAGATGGTGGTGATAAACAGAACTGCCCATGCTGCAAAGAAGGCAGGTTAGACAAACTACAATATCATTACTATTCTAATAGATAATCAGCAAATAAGTACAGCTTCTAACAGAGCTCCCTCTGCGCAAATAACGATAGCAGAACGGAGCGATTATCTGGCAGCCTGGGTGGGACTCGAGCATAGAAACACTCAACCTCCAGATTAAAAAAGCACCATGTTATAGGCATCTCTTACAGACAGAGCATAGAGGCATTAAGGCACTCTCACACAACACTTTTAAAACGCTAAGACACAGGATACCAGCCTGGCAGTGGGCATTTAGGCAAGCCCAAGGAAGACTTTCAGGAACCCCCATTTGTAGAGGGGGTTACAGTAGCATGTCTGAGATCAGTAGGGGAGGTGCAGCCCAGCCCGGATGTGTATTGGTGCAGAAGATACAAAGGCGCAGATCTAAGGGTAGAGGAGGGTGTCTGCCATCTCAGTATGTCATTGCCAAAATGGTACAGTTAGTGAACAGTATGAAACTGGACTCACTGTCACATGTCTTATTAAGGTACAAAGGCAGAATCCTTGGGCATAACATAAATCACTTGCCTTCGCCCACTTGTACGTAAATTGTTCCTGCCAATTATTTAAGGCATACATAATAGTTTCCATTTTATAAATTTGATTCACCGCCCCTCGCCAGGCCTCTGTCGGTGGCTGCGATACTCTAGCCAGAGCCTAGCAATGCTGTTGTTCCCCACTGCTATTAATATGCCCCGTAGATATTCTACATGTCTATCCCTACAGCCACTAGGGTATTGGAGCAGCAGAAATAAACCCAAAGTCATAAGTACTGGTTGTTGGGGACTTACTATCCCCCCTCACAAGTGCTTCTATATATGGTGCTAATTTGGGGCAGCTCCAAAATATATGTGTGTCCTGCTCTGCATTCTCTGCAGGTTCTCCAACATTCTGATGTGTAACATTGGGCATGGTGTGCCATTATTATTGGGGTTCTAAAGTATCAGAGAAGTTGTTTCCACATATACTCACTCCATATGTGAGAGCGTATCTTGAGTTTCCCTGCAAATATGATAAAGCAAAAACCAGAAGTAGAGCTCAGGTAACACAGAGAATGTTAGAGATCTCTGACGCTTGGATGTCTGATTCAAAAAGCTGCATTTATTTGTAGTTAAAATCGAAGCCTCAAACCAAACACATCCGCCGAACATTTTCAAGCACCACCAGACTCTTTTTGAGGGGCTTGAAATGTTCCGCAGGTGTTTGGTGTGTGGATTAGATTTTAACTACTAATAAATGCTGCTTTTTGAATCAGACATCCACGCATCTGGGATTTCTGACATTCTGTGTGTTACCTGAGCTCTACATCTGGTTTTTGCTTTGGACATTTGCACGTTTTGAGCTCGGTATCTGTGGCCAGTACCATCTTACTGTTCTTTTGTTTCTGCAGCTATGATACCAGTCCTCCTCTTCTTTAATGTCTTCACCTAATTGGAGTTGTCTGTCTTTTGAGATTCCTGAAATGTTTTGTATAAGGTGTCACCAAATAGAGCCAGTGATTTTCCATTTTCAAGTAATGGCCGGTTCCATTTGGCAAAAATCTTAATCCATTTTTCCTCAAACTGAGGACAAATCAGCATGTTTTTGGGAGGGATTTGGCTCAAAATGAAGGAGTTTGCTCAAAAAGCTGGTACAGAGTGGGGGGTTTTCATGAAAAATTGATTTTCAAGTGCTGGTTTAGAAATGACAGATTTATTTTTTTACCAGTGTTTTCTGTTGAAAATGGAAAATCACTGGCCCTACACCAAGTGTTGTATGGTATTTAGTTTACTGTATAAAATAAAGGCCTGTACCAGCAGGGAAGCTGATCCCCATTTCCTGTGCGGCTTTTGGAAGGGATGTGATAAAATGTCTAGTTTGCCGGTAACTAAAGAAGTCACTGTGCTGAATGGGAAATTTATGTTGCCTACCAGCAAACAAAATTTTGTGTTACCATCTAAAAACTGGTGTATGTATTAGAATGAGTATTTGCTCAGTGCTGGGTGTATATTTTTGGCCAAACTTTGTGGACAGAAGTGAGAGAAAAATGCTATGTGGTGGAACGTTTTCCTGATTTCTCGCCATTCCCTGATTGTCAGCTTAAGAAGAGGGGGTAGGAAATTATAGATGTCCTCCACTTCCTGCATATGAAACGTGAGCCATGTCCTATTTCATCAAATGGAAACATTTCCTTTTCCACCTACAGCCATGTAGCTTCTGGCCTGGTCTTAGGCCACAGCCATGTCACTGGGCTCATCGCCCAGTAATAATACAGCAGGTCTGGTAAAGCAAGCTCTTCTCTATCCTTAGATAAGGTCAACAGTTGATATTTTGTCCTTGGCTTGGTGCCAGCCCAGATATATCTAGAGATATGTTTATGTCAGTGGTTCCTTACAGACTTCTCCATGCCACGGGGTGGGGGTGGGGTGGGTAATTAAAGGTTTGTTTTTCTGTTCTGGAAGTATTCAGCTTCTACCTCGATAAATCATAAAATTGTTGCTGGATTTGAGAAGGCAGTGGTATAGAAGTAATTGGCTCAGTCAAGTATAAGAGCATGTCATCTGCATAAAGTGCTATGTGGCACTCCTGTCCCCCACAGTCCACCTCCTTTGTAATGTTGCAGCTAGCATTTTGCACCAGTGGCTCTATATAGAGAGCAAATAGTAGGGAGTATGACTGGAATCCCGTGGAGTGCTTAGGTGTAATGTAAAGAGCCGTAAGATCTGTCCACTGGCCTTGACGAATGCCTTCTGTCGTATATGTGGTCTGGAGTAAGCTCACAGATGGGATTGGTAAGCCTAGCCTTCCCCCCCCGTACATCCTAGAGAAAGGTCCAGGAGACCCAACTGAAGGCCTTTTCAGCAGCTATGCTTAACACCACCTCCTTCATCCTCTCTTGTTGAATCTGGTGCATGTAGCATTCTACAGGTGTTATCCATCATCTACTGTAAGCGCACAAACACAGTCTGATCCCACTCAGTAAGGTCAGGTATTTGCCCATCCAGTCATTTCACTGGGATAGCCATGAAAAGTTTATAATCTGTGTTCCAGCACAGATATGGGATGGTAGGAGTCACAGAGTTCCAGGTTCTTTCCTGGTTTTAGGATGATAGATATTGCGGCATAGTCCCAGGATGGAGGTGTTGGATGAGCCCCCTCCAACCAACACATAATTAACTAAATTAATTAAGTAGGGGAATACCTCTTGCCTGTTCCTTGCAGACTATGTAATATTTATAATACTTGGTGATGTAGCCATCTGACCATGGGGCTCTCTGTATTTTAGTTCGCTGGAGCACTTCATAAATACCTTTGTCCATTATGGGACAAAGAAGGTTTTGCCCTTTTTCCTAGGCCAACTTTGGGAGGCCCAGGGAATTTGTGTAAGCTGATATCTCCCCTGGTTTCGAGGTGCTCTGGGGGTGTTTAGGGAGGAGTAATAAGTTCTGAAAGACTGCACTATGTCTCCTATCTAAAAGACCCTGCTTATTATTTTTTATCATTTAACATTTTTCCTCCTTTTTGCAGCCACAGCCCTACTTTCACATCCAGCCACCACTCCACTCCGCCACCGACCCCAAAGCTTGCATGCCCAGCTGGCAGATGTAGCTACACCTGCGAAAGGCCCCCCCCCCCATGCCTGGCGAGGAAATCAGTACCGGCACATGCCTCCAGGCATCGTCGGCCGGCGGAGCTGCGGACATCAAGCTGCAACGGACCCGTGCTGCCAACTTCCCCATTTTTCTCCCCATTTGGGATTGCGGACATGCAATGGCGTCCGTGCACATACGTCTGCGCAGTCCCCCCCAGTTACACCGTCGCTTGCGGTACCTCCGGGCATCCCCAGGGGTCACCGCAGCACGGTGTAGAGTCCCCGCCCACCCCAGGACTGGGAGAGCTGTCTACTGACACTCAATCCCAGTCCTCCCCTGCTGACCCCCGACAACCCGAGCTCGTTCCCAAACCCGGGTCGCCGGCGTAGCGCGAGGTGTGGCGTCCAGCGCCTCAACCCTCAGCGCCACTGGGCCGGTGACCCTGCTTCTTATAACCAAGTGGGGAACATATAGAATGGTGGACTTGGCCTTCTGTTTGCAAAGGTGGTACAACAGTATATGCGATGCCTGGACCCCGACCTCATAATAATGCTGATATAGAAAAGGCAATGCTACCTTTTTGTGGTGCCACGTATTTAATTCCTGCATAACCTGCTTCATCTGGACTTTCACTGAACTATCCCCCGGTTCATGTGCCTCTTGTAAGAACAGGCAGGGTATTTTCCACACAGGAAGGTGCAGTAACAGGTCCCTCCTCTTCTGTGTTGCATATTCTATGTTATATAGTGGGCATGGAGACCTCCTGAGTGTCATTGTTAGCCATACTTTCTTCTATCAAGTTATTTCATTTCTTGAATGCCCATGGGTGAAGGTGCACTGAGTTTAACCATTCAAGAGGTTTCTGTTGTTACTGAGTACTTAACAGAGGCACTCTTCACAAAATGTGTTTTGTGCTGTGAAGAGTTAACATGATTGTCTAAAACACTTTCCAGCTCCGAGAAGAAGAAATAATAGCCATTGTGTGTCACCGCCTATAGGCAGGCAGTTGGTATGGGCCGTCCTCCTCTGCTAGCTGGGACGGATTGAAACAGTCTGAGAGAAGTCTTGGGACATGACCCTTCCTGGACTTCCTCAGTCTATGTCAGTCTGTCCTAACTTGTAGACAGGTGCCTACTCTGTAGTGACACTTTTTTTTGCTCAGCAGTTGGATTTCTTTTGTTACCTTTCATCAAGACTTTTGGATTGGATATTCAGGTTGCTACAGCTCTGGATCGATAGGACCTTTAGTCAACCACAGAGCTGCAGGAAGCAGTTTTTTTTTTGGAAGGTGGGACATGGGGCTGCTGTAGCTGACATTACTTTCAGTGCCTGGTGAGCCCATTTTTCCCCCTGAAGTCAGCAGGCGATAGCATTCAGGTAGGAGGTGGGGCTTTTTGGGGAGTGGGAATGACCATGGAGTTTACATCACCACGTTAGAAGAGGGAATGATCTACCCCACCCCAGGGGAGAAGGGGAGCATGAAGGTCTGTGGAGGATGGCGGGTGAAAGTAAGGTAGGTGGGGACCTCAGAGGTGTGTAGGGGGAGGCAGACGCCAGAGGCAGAGGGGGGCATAAAAAACAAAAATAAAAAAACAAAAAGCAATCAGGTGGGTTCCCACACCCTTTAAGCTGCACAGTCACGGTGATGCAATCTAGGGAGGTCCGTTTTGAACGTACCCAGCTGTCGGTCATCTTTCTCACAGCCACGTATACGTGTTTGGGTACAGTGGCCATCTTGGCACAGGCTGCACATACTTAGTGGTCATATTGGATCCAAGGACAAGACTTCAAAATAGTCATCATCTGACCAGTACCATTCCAGACACAAGATGCCTCGTTTTCTGACCTGCTCCAGATTTCTGCATGATTCAGGGTCATCCAAAGGTAATTCCAAGTCTAAAGCCACGACGGCTGACCTCACCTCCTATACCCCCTGACCATCCAAGCAATGCAATGGTTAGCATCTGGCTCTGGCTTTCTTGCTAAAAGTAGTTTGCAGCCTCCATCATCGGACGCTGTCCCATTGATGACAGTCAAATCGACCTCTGTGCAGGGCATCATTGACTCACAAGTAGTGCTTACTATGGTGCCTGAATTATTTCTACACCTGCTGCCTACTTTACTGGTGACAATCATGGCGTCATCATAGATGGTACCTAGTCTGTCAACATCATGGACACCAGCTGGTACCTCACAGATTGCAGCCATTTCTTCCTCAGTGCCATCCTTGCCTGTTGAACCCCCTCTCCCTCATTCAGATGATGAGGAAAAAGAATACAGTCACGACTCCTGCATATGAAGGGGGGACTCTGTGATGTTAAAGGGGATTTGGAAGCGCCAGTGGATAGGGGTTCTAGCTCCACTCGGTCATGCTGCAGTTAGGATACAGTTATGTGTACCCCCAGGTCCCATCCTGAAGATGCATCTTTTCAGGCCCTTTTGAATCAGATGAGGGAGACACGGGGGTTACTGCTGAGGTGAAGGACTCCTCAATGCGCACTACCTGTATGAATTTTTGGAGATGCCTACAATGCACCCCATTTTCAATTTTTATTTTATTTCCAGCATTGGAGGATGCTATAATGGCTGCCTGGCATAGGCCCAGAACTTTAGTTGCTGTCCCTAGGAAGGTGGATAAGTAAGTAATAAACCATGACAGGGTGTGCACACCCTTGAGGGGCTCATTACACTTACAGAATGTCTGTCAGTTTTTTTGGAGAGGAAAATGAGATTCAGTACCTGACTGTGCATTTTTAGCGATTTAATGCACGGTCATGTGCCATCTTTTTGGCCAGTGAACATTTTAGATCTGACATCGGGAGTATCGCTTGCAGCAGGCCACACCTATGGAACTATAGTTGTCAGGCACTAGGATCACATGCAAACTTTTTTAGTTAGCAGTCTACCAGGGGGCCACCCACTCCAATGTCATATGCCGACGTCAGCCTATCCTGTAAAAGTGGGCAGTCCCGTGCCTTCCTCAGTGCTTTTCCTGTTGTTGACCCTCACACGTTGGACTTCACAGAGATCTGCCAGCTTCAGTTGACCGCCATTTTGCCAAAATTCTTTGTTGAACCTCTGTTTTTTATTTTTCTCTCTCTAGTGTGCATCACTTTAGCGATAAGGTGATTTTCCTCTCTGTTTATACCGAGCTACACCTCTGGAAATCTTTTCAGAATGTGTGCCAGCAAGCAGAAGATCCCTGAGAAGGATGACCACGAGGCCTGCGTCTGCTGCCAAGGCCCAGAACATGACACCCAGGCTTGCATGTTCTGCGGCTTCAACCAGGCCACCAGAAAGCACCGAGTGCAGACCCTTGAAACTTTTCTGCTGAAGCAGAAGGTCACCCAGATAGAGATTGAGCTTCAGGCTTGAAGTTCTTCTGCTTCCCTCACAATGTACTTGGGCTTTGCAGTCTTCCAAGGACCAGGACGAGTCTACAGGGAAGCATAAGCATTGAAACAAGGACCATTCCAATGAGAAAACCGGTCCTCCTCACCTCGATCCCACTTGCTGACCATGGCAGTACGGTCCTCGTCATCGGGGGCAGCCCCCTCTGTCTCACACACCCTTTCCCCCCAGGGCTACCATTGACAGCTCCCGTCATTACTGTATCGGTAGTGGGGGTCAGTTCCAGGGGCTCTGGCAGCTGACTTCACAGCCCCAGCTGTTTAGGCCCTTGCTTTCATCGGTCACTTAGGTGGATCGGTCAGCTCGTCATCGGGATGAGCATCAGCAGTCGCCATGACACATCCTAACCCCCCATCACTGACCTCAGCTGTTCGTTTGGCCGTTGTCTCGGGCAAGAAGCCTCTATCCTCTCCTGAATCACCCCTGCCCGAGCCCAGGTCGCCGTCACCTTCCCCAGTGCCGACCCATGCCGAGGAGCTTCTCTGTAGGCCCCAGCCTGTGCAGCCACCCTCCCCAATGGCGACCCTGGCATGGACCCTGGTGTTCCCTCAACCAGTAAGTCTGACACCAATAGCTGTGGACTTCCACTCCGTGCTTACCACCTTATGGGACTTTATGCAGGCTAAGCTTGCTCCTTCCCAAGATCTGTCCTTGCAGTGCCCCTCTGCTCCTTCAGCAGGGCAGAGCCCCTGCCCCAGAATCCTGGGCCTTTGCAACCCCACCAGGACTTGGGGGACTCGGATGGGTGTTATCCAGACCTCATTTGTCCAGATGAGGGCATCAGTCCTTGCAGCTCCTCCTCCATGGTCTCACCCAACGTGCTAAGAGACCCCGAGGTATATCCTGCAGCCCCCGAAAACCCCTCTTTTGTCTCGGTTTTGAGATAGTTACAGTCAGCCAATGGCAATGACACAGAGGAACAAGATCCCGCTTGACATTGACTGGCCATTTTTTTGTTTTTGTTTTTTTTAACTATTTGTTTTTCCCTTCCAGGGCGCACCGTGGGCGGGCTAACTCCACTCTGTCCTATCCCCTCATCCATCTGCCATCCTCTGGCACTGCTGAGCCCCACTTCCCACAGATTTCCCCCACAGTAATAATCCAGTTCTGGGGCTCAGCGAACCATCAACGGCAGTGAAACGAGATGTTGCAGGCAGGGTTTCATGGAGTCCATGGTCGCTGGTTCATTTTTCTGTTTTTCTTCCTCCCCTTCTGTAGTCATGATCGCGCATGTGTGGAGGCACGTGCACATCATCTAGCCGCGCTCCTTTGCTGCCCTCAAGTCTGATGCTGCCACCTGGCCTCCACCAGGAGGCAGTCAAGGAGCGGGATAACCGACCCTCCCTCCCTGGGAGAGGAGAGCAGTCCATCGGGCCACTTTATCCTCTCCATCCCCTGCCGACCCCCGGCAACCCGAGCTCACTCCCGAACTCCAGTTGCCCACATGGCAGAAGGTAAGGCATCCAGTGCCTCAACCCTCAGCGCCACCAGGCCGGCCCAACTGGCCACTTACTTATGGCTACCAGATGCCCCTTCTCTGGCCATCCCTCCGTTAGTTTAGCCCTTTGAAGATGCCACCATGGGTGCCTGGCATCGGCCTAATTTGATTCCTGCCATACTAAGGAAGGAAGGAAGGGAGCATTGTTTAACCAGGAGTAGCACACTAAGCCAAAGCTTGTTTCCAGATGTGACCTGGGAGCACAAGGAAGTTAAGTGACTTGCTCAGGATCACACAGTATGCACCTAGGCGGCTGTGGGATTCAAAACCAGGTCTCCAGATCTGCAGCTCGGAGCCTTGACCCACTACACTATACTGCCTCCATGGTGGACAAATTATACCAGGCTCCAGCAGGAAGGCCCTTCTTCACCAGTCCGCTTCAAGCAGATTTGGTGGTCATCCGTGCCACACAAAACTGCACCACGAGGCCCAAACATCTCAGTTTCTTGCCCCAGATAAGAAGTCCTGGAGGCTGGATCATATTGGCAAGAGAACCTTTGCCTCTGTCACACTGACCATCAGGGTACTAAATTACTTTGCCCATATGGTCCCATACCAAAACCAGCTCTGGGACCAAGCCCTTGAATCTGTTCAGGCCCCCTCGGGGGACTACTAAAACAGCAGCTGCTGCAGTCTCTTAAAGCTGGTTCCGATGTCAGCACCCGCCTCCTTAGGGCTGCCGTGGCAGGCATTTGCCTATGTAGACACTCTTGGTTGAGAGTGTCTAGCATTGCCCAGGATGTTCAGGTGTTCATTCTGAATCCCCCCCTTTAGAGGCTACAAGTTGTTTGATGCAGAAGTGCAGGACATACTATCTCAACTGCAGGCCTCTGGCCACACCCTGCGTTTGGTCCACTCCATGTACTACACCAACCAGCCAAAAAAAGTGGTCAGGGAGTGCCCTTTCATTGGTTTACTCCTAGACCCAAGCCCTTTAGCAAGCGTCAGGGTAAGCGCCGGGCCGCCCCTACCATGACCACCCCCTCCTCCCCCACAGGAAAATGCCCCAGAAGAGTAGGTGTGGCCCCGGCTGCCCCTGCCGGTTCAGCCTGACTCCTTGTCTAACCCCCCCCCAGGCAGGACATGGTGGTAGGGGGTTGCTTCTCCCTACACTTGGACAAGTGGAGGGAAATCACCATAGATGCTTGGGTACTGCAGATCATAGAAAGCGGCCTGCAGAGAAATCCCCAGTTCTGTCCTCTTACCCTCCAGTCCACATTCTACTGCTTTTGGAGGAAATTCACTCTTTGTTGCAGAAAAGGGCCATAGAACCTGTCCCAGAGACTCAACAGGGAAGATGGTTCTATTCTCACTTCTTCCTGGTGCCCAAATGCACAGGAGATCTCAGGCCTATTCTAGACCTTCGGGAGCTAAATTTGTTCATTCAGTGCAAAAATTCCAGATGATGACACTACAGCGTCTGCTGTCCCTTCTGCATTATGGAGACTGGATTTGCTCCCTTGACATGAAGGATGCCTACCTGCATATCCAGGTACATGCCTCCCACAGGCAGTACCTAAGATTTCATTCCGGGGCACACTTTCAGTTCCAGGCCTTGCCCTTTGGCTTGTCTTTGGCCCCTATAGGTGTTCACCAGATGCAAATGCCTGGCAGTGGTGGCAGCTGCCCTCAGGTGGGAGGGACTGTATGTCTTTCAGTACCTGGACAACTGGCTTCTCAAAGCCCGGTCCAGGGAGCACCTCTTACAGACTTTGGAACATACGTCCTGCCTATTCCAGGATCTGGGCATCATGGTCAACCTGAGTGCCAAGTCAGTTCTTACCTCCTGTCAGCGCCTTCAGTACATAGGGGCAGTCCTGGATACTTCTCAGGGCATAGCCTTTCTGCCCCAGGACCAGGCGGAGATCACCTGATAACTCAAGCCTGCCTGCTATACAACAGCCGCTATGTCTCAGCCAGAACCTTCCTCTAGCTTTTGGGCCTGATGGTCTGATCATTGTGGCCATGGTCACAGTGCCAGATCGCACATGAGGATTCCCCAGTGGACACTGAAGGTCCAGTAGGACCAGCATACCAGTGACCTGGAACAGCTAGTCCTGGTCTCCTCTCCAGTGAACAAAGTTCTATTTTGGTGGCTGGAACCCAACAACCTGTTAAGAAAGGTTCCTTTCCTCATTCCTTTCCCTCAGCAAAACTTCAGAACTGATGTTTCGGGGTTGGGCGGGTGTGCTATCCCTGGGTCTTCTGCTAGTGCAGATGGACAACATAAGTGTAGTCTGCTACATCAACAAGCGGGGTGGGGGGGGTACTCGTACCCTCTCTGCTGGAAAGCAGTGAGAGTCTGGTATTGGGCTCTGGATCATGGTCTCGAACTGTCGGCCATCCATGTTCCAGGTGTCCAAAATGTCCTCACGGACACCCTAAGCCGTTCGCAGTCAAAGGTGCATGAGTTGGAGCTGTTGACCTTAGTAGACTTGTTCGACAGGTGGGGTCATCCAGCGTTGAACTTTTTTACGTCCCCACTCAACGCAAAACTAATGCATTTTTGCTTACTTGATCCAGGGCTTGGAGTTTTCTGGCAAGACGCATTGCCTCTCTCTCGGACTGTGAAGTTTCTGTATGTATTTCTTCCCTTCCCACTGCTTCAGAGGGTTCAGATCAAGCTCCAAATGGAAGGGACCATGGTGGTCCTCATCACTCCCTTCTGCCTCATCGGATCCGGTTCATTTTACTGCAACAGCTGACAGTGGAATCTCCAGTGCCTTTTCCTCTGTGCACTGGTCTGCTTTCCCAGAACCAGGGCACCCTGGTCCATCCGGATCTCAAATCCCTGCATCTTCATGCCTGTCTCCTGAGGACATAGCCATGGCTCGGTGCAGGGTGTCACCCAAGGTGGCTGATGTCCTGGTGGTGGCTAGAAAGCCTTCCACTAGGGCCACTTAATCCATAAAGTGGAAACACTTTGCACTGTGGGCTGTCTCACATCAGCTGGATCTCTTCACTTGTCCAGTGATCCAGATTTTGAAGTACTTGCTGTCCATTTCAGACTCTAGCCTGAAGTACTCCTCTCTTAAGAGGCACATGTCTGCCTTCCATGTGCCTGTTAATGGCTGTACTGTGGCACAACTGGAGGTGCCCTGTACATTTCTGAGAGGTATTCTTCACCTGAAATCTCCTATCCGTAATCCAGTCCTGCCTAGGGACTTGAATTTTGTGTTGAGAAAACTTATTTTGTCTCCTTTTGAGCTGGCAGCAACATGCAAGCTACACTTTCTGTCGTGGAAAATTTTGTTTTTATTAGCAAATACTTCTGCTCGAAGAATTTCAGAGCTGCAGGTGCTCATATGTGAGCAGCCTTATTTGGTTTTTCACAAAGATAGGGTGTTTTTGCGTACTAACCCTGAATTCTAGGGACGTGGAAATGTTATTCTATCCACACTATTTGGCAGTGTCCTTTCCCTTTAAGATGTGCCAGAAAGTCTTCAACCTGGCTCCTCCCACCCACCCGGGTGGTACAACCCTTGGCTCCACCTCATGATGCCAGATCTTCCTTTCCGCTGGAAGAAGCAGGTTCCCTCCTTACCGCTCCTGCGTTGAGCAAGCCCTAGCACTCAAATCTTCAGATTTACTTCCAGAATTTGCCTCCAGGGAGAATGCAAAGCTAAGACTGTATTGTGCCCGCCCCCTTCAGCAGGGCTCGCTGCGGGGTGGGGGGGTGCCTTTTCAAGGCCATGGACCCCAGGCCTCTTCCATGCCTTCCCTCCATTTCCCTTGATCCACAAGGTGCTACTCAAGGTCAGGAGGGACAAGGCACAGGTGAACCTAGTGTTTCCGGACTGGCCTCATTAGTTCTGGTACCACGATCTCTTCCAGCCTCAGCAACAGGCTCCCGAGGAGTCTTTCGGTATGTCTAGACCTGCTGTCCATCAATCAGGGGAAGGTACTCCACCCGGACCTTCAGTCCCTGCACCTGACGAGCCTAGTTCCTGAACGGCTAGAGTTCCAGGCTTTGGGTCTCTCTGAAGATGTCCTCACTGTCGTGGAGGCATCTAGAAAGGAATCGACCAGAAAATGCTGTGCCTACAACTGGAAGAGAGTCTCCATTTGGAGTCAGGGCAAGGGGTTGGACCCTTCGACCTGTCCAGTGGCTAGCATTTTGGACTACCAGTGGTCTCTCTCCAAAGGGGGACTTCGGTCAACGACCCTTAAGGTGCACGTGGCAGCTATCTCTGCCTACCTGGTGTGGGCCGGTCAGCAGTCAGTGCAAGAGACTGTGGTCTGGCACTTTTTCCAAGGTTTAGATCACATTTTCCCTCCAGTGCATGAACCACCACCACTGTAGGACTTGTTGCTGGTTTTGGCAAAGCTCATGGGCAAGCCATTCAGACTGATTCACAGGTGTGACATGTCTTGCCTGTCGTGGAAGACCACCTTCTTGGTGGCTGTCACATCAGCTAGAAGGATCGGTGAGCTCCTGGTGCTTTCGTTGGAGTCTCCTTTCCTGGTCTTCCACAGGGACAGGGTTGTCCTGTGCCCCAACCTGAAGTTCCTCCCGAAGGTTGTGTCAGAGTTTCATCTGAATCAGGTGATGACTCTTCCAGTGTTCTTTCCAAATGACACCTCGGAGCACAAACACAGGCTTCAAACTTTGGATCTGAGGTGAGCGCTTGCTTATTACAAAGAACGCACGGCTGGAGTTAGGGGAGAGGTTCGCCAGCTGTTTATCACCTACGTTGAAGCTGCACCTGGCAGACCTGCAGCCAAGCTGATGATTGGCAGGTGGATCACATCCTGAATTGATCTCTGCTATAGGTTGGTGGGTAGGGAGCCTTCCGGAGGGCTAAGGGCTCATTCCACCTGCCACACTGCTGTGACAGTGGCTACTTCTAGGGACTTCCCTATCCAGGAAATCTGCAGGGCTGCTACAAGGAATTCAGCACACACCATCATTTCCTGTTACCACATTGACCTTGAGTCACGCTGGGATGCTCGCTTTGGGGCCTCAGTTCTCCAGTCTCTGTTTCCTAAGTAAGGGGTGTGCACCTTGCCTCCCTCCTCCTGGAGAACTGCTAGGAGTCTGCCAAATAGTGTGGATAGAACAACATATCAACGTCCCTAGAAACACAGATTACTCACCTGAAACAGTAGTTCTAGGACTGTATATTTTGTTCAACCACATGGACCCACCCAACCTCCCCTGGCTCAGGCGCACAACACTGCTTCCAGCAGGCAAGATCTGGCGTCATGGGGCAGGGCCGAGGGTAATACCACCCGAGCGGGTGGGAGAAGCCAACTTGAAGACTTTCCGGCACATCTTAAAGGGAAAGGACACTGCCAGATAGTGTGGATGAACAACATATACCACTCCTAAAACTACTGTAACAGGTGAGCAACCTGCATTTTCTTCTTTAGGTGGTGTCAGAGTTTACAGTAAAACAGTCCATCCACCTTCTTGTTTATTTTCCAGGGCATCACAATCCAAGGGAAGTATTGCTCCATACCTCAGATGTGCATAGAATTTTACATAACTACGCACACCATTTGAAGGACTGCAGAATGTCCTCTCAGTTGTTTTTCTTTCGCCCTTGGGAAAGAGGGCATTCCTGTTTCTGAACAGTGTTTGTCCAAGTGGTTGGCCAACTGTATTATTGCTACAAGAAGTACATTAAGAAGCTTCCTGGCATTGTCCATGGCCATTCCACCAGAAGCATGGCCACTTCTGTTTCCTGTTTCAGGAATGTATGAGCTGCAGAGACCTGTGCTGCTGCTACTTGGAGTACTGTCCACACCTTTACAAAGTACTACAGTGTGGACATTGCCTCTTGGCCTAGCTGTTCTCCAGGGCCTACTTTTTTAGGCTTGAGGTTTCCTCCACCCAGACTGTGCTGTCTACTGACAGAACTGCTTTGGATTTATTTCATAGGTGTGGCCTGCTGCAAGAGATACCCCCAAAGTCAGATAGTACAGTTACATAAGAACTTACCGTAACAGTAGATCTGCGAGGGGATCTCTTGCAGCGGGCCATGCCATCCCTCCCTCCTTCCCCCTGGACGTGGAAGACTCTTTGGTGCCTCTACCTTTTTCTCCCATTATTTTCTTTTTGGCGGGAACCTTCAATTCATCCTTGGTTCCCTCAGCTGGGACTAAAGGGCTTATGGTGTCCGTTGGGAGAACTGAGGAGGGTGTGGGGGCTGCCCACTCCTATAGGATAGGCCAACGTTAGTGTATAACATCAGAGTGGGCAGCCCCCAGGTAGATTGCTAGCTAGAAAAGTTTCTGTGTAGTCCTAGTGTCTGCCAACTATAGTTCCATAGGTGTGGACTCCTATAAGAGATCCCCTTGCAGACGTACTGTTCAGTAAGTGCTTACATAACTGTACTATTTTTTTCTTGCTATTGTATGAAAAATCTTGTACTCCTACTTGTAAGATCTATTATTCAGCTGGCCCGGTGGTGTTGAGGATTGAGGCACTGGATGCCACACCTCTCTCCACACTGGTGACCCATGTTCGGGAACAGACTCGTGCCGTCGGGGGTCAGCAGGGGAGGGGAGGCTTGAGCATCCGGAGGACTGCTCTCCTCTCCTGCAGAGGGTAAGGGTGTGCGCCTGCCACTCCAGCGACCCCAGTGGAGACTGGGGGAGCAGCAGTTGAGGGCCCTTATAACAGGGGTTATGCAGGGGCGGACATCCTGTGGGTGAGCATGGTAGCCTGCTTGCCACGCGCCGGACGTCATTGCACATCTGCACCGTAGGGGAGTCTAAAAAGATAGAAAACCCCTCAGGACGGGCAGCCTCTCCCCAGCCAAACAAAGCCCGGAATAAGTCAGGGCGGGGGTCCAAGGATGATGCGGTCTCTCCCCCAGTTCATCTCCTGCCAGGAGGGGGCCTCCATGGGGGGTAAGCCACGATCCTCCCTGACTCTGCATCCATGGCAGAGGCTGGCTGGTGGGGTTAGTCGAGCGCCTTCGCACAAGGCAGAACAAGGGGTAAGTACGCCCCTGCTGTCATGAGGAGAATAAATAGAGTTAAAAAAAAGATCTATTATTCTTCACAAGCTGAAATCTGGTTATAATGGCTGTTCATGATTAAGCCAGTGCCCCTCGTCGTATGAGTTTCTTGCCTCTTGACAAACAGTCTAGGAGTTTTGACATTATGAGCGAAAGAACATACGAATCTGCCAGCAGAAACAGGCCTCATGGTCTGTCAAGTCTTCGAATGTGCAGCTAGCCCCCTACATAGCAGCTGCCCCCTCCCTTCCCCACCCTGTCCCATCCCTTTAAACTGCCCACCGACCTACAGGATACCACCTCCTTGGGCAGAGCATTCCACTTAGCCACCATCCTCTCTGTGAAAAAATGTCTCCTTATCTCTCTCTCTCCTGTATCTTCCCCCCTCCAGTCTGAGACCATGCCCTCTCGTGTTCCTCCCCTCAACTTACATACCCCTTCCGTACCTGTCTTGTTTATCCCTGTCATGTATTTAAAGGTCTCAATCATATCCCCCTGATCCCTTCTCTCCTCCAGTGAGCACATATTCAGCTCCCTCAGCCTGTCCTCATAGGGGTTTGTCCTCCAAACCCTGGATCATCTTTGTTACTCTGCGCTGTACCCCCTCAAGTAATCTGACATCCTTCTTCAGACACGGGCGCCAGAACTGCACGCAGTACTCCAGGTGTGGTCTGACCAGTGACCTGAGGCAGGATCACATCCGTCCTTCTGGAGGAGATTCCTCTCGCACTACACCACAGCATCCTGTTGACTTTAGCTGCTGTCTTTCTGCACTGAGTTGAGTTGTTCATATTCCCTGTAATAACCACTTCTACATTCTTTTCTTCCTCTGGGGTACCTAACTGGACCTCTCCCAACTGGTAGCTCCTCCCAGGGCTTCTTGCTCCGAAGTGCAGTACCTTGCACTTCTTAGCATTGAACCCCAAATGCCACGTTTCCGACCACTCTTCCTGTTTAGTTAAGTTGTCTTGTATCCCTTGCCACCCTCCTATGTCATCCACCACCACCGCCCCCATCTTGGTATCATCTGTGCACAAACTGACCTTACTCCTGATGCCATGTGAGATATCCAATATGAAAACCCCAAACAAAACCAGGCCCAGTACCGAGCTCTGTGGAACCCCACTCATCATAACCCTTGAGTTCCCCCCCACCACCACCACCCTTTCTGGCCTCCCCTTCAGCCAGTTCACAATCCAGTTCACCATCTTTGTCCCCACCCCCACATACTCCAACTTTCCCCCAACTGCCCATGAGGCACCAAATTAAAGGCCTTGCTGAAGTCCAAATACAGGACATCCACTGCATGGCCCTTATCCAGTTCCCTCGTCAACCAGTCGTAATACTCAACTAGGTTGATCTGGCAGGATCTTCCTGAGATGAACCCATGTTGCTGACTGTCCTGGAGTCCATTATCTTCCAAAAAGGTCACCAGCCTCTCTTTCAGAATTATCTCCATTAGTTTCCCTACAATGGATGTGAGACTTACTGGTCTGTAATTGCCTGGTTCATCCTTTGAGCCACTTTTGAGGAGGGGCACCACGTGAGCCGTTCTGCAGTCCTGTGGTACGCATCCTGTATCCAGGGAGGTATTGAACAGGTCTGCCAGCAGCCCGGCCAGGATCTCCGCCAGTTCTTTCAGCACCCCAGGGTGAATGCCGTCTGGTCCTGGTGCCTTATCCACCATCAGAGTCTTGAGACCCTCCAGCACCCTGCTCTTTGTAATTACCTTATCTGTCACCCCCTCCCCACCCTTGTCCACTTTCCCCATCCCCTAAGGTAGCCCGCCCGCCCTTCTCTTTTGTGAATACAGAACAGAAGTACTCATTTAGTGCTTCTGCCTACTCCGCCCCTTTCTCCACCCACCCCCGTCCTTCCTAATCCTCACTATCTGGTCCTTGCAGCTCCTTCTCTCCCTTATGTACGTGAAGAAGTCCTTTTCCCCATCCTTGATGCCCTTTGCCAGCCTCTGCTCTCTGGAAGCCTTGGCTGCCTTGACTAGTCTGGTTACCTCTTTGGACTTCTTCACATAAACTTCCCTGTCCTCTCCCCTCCCGGATTACCTGAACCTTCTAAATGCTGCTTTTTGTGCCCTCACCCCTTCCAAGACCTCCCGATTCAACCAGCTTGATTTCTTGGCCCTACCCTTCTTACTCTGTGTCTTGGTACATGACTCAGTAGCTTCCACTAGCCCCAGCTTGATGATTTTCCATTTTTGGCATGCATCCAAGTGTGGAGGAATTCCTGCCAGGTGCCTCTGAAGCTTTAGGAATGCAAACTTCCAGGTTTATATGATTAAATATGAGAACAGCCTGTGGAAGTCTATGCTTCCTGTACCTGTCAAGCTTCCTTACAGATCAGCTCAATCTGAATTGCTTATAACCATAACATATGGCCTTGATGCTGGGAAGCATCTGCTTAGGATGCTTCTGATGCTTCAGCTCATGCTGTGGCTTTGGGTATTTGCCTTCACTGCTACCCTTGGTTTAGAGTGGCTGGCTTTACCACTGATATTCAGCAGTCCGTGCCTTAATTAATCATTTAGAGGACAGAAACATTTTGGTCATGATGTTGAAATAACTGTCCTTGAACTTCAGTCCTCCAAGATTACTCTGAGGTCTGTGATGGCTCTGAACCCTCAGCGTCTTTTGATTGTGGCAGGGCCACCTTTCGGAGACTGGCTGCTTGGCCTGCCCGCAGTTCCTGTGTCCTCCCTTGCCCACAGGTGGCCATTCTGGAGCCCCAGACAGTGCTGGTACAGGTGGCGTTTGTGGCTCATTGCAGGGAGATGTTCTCAAAGAAGATGGTGCAGTTAATTACTGTAACAATAGATCTTCAAAAGAGAGTCTCCTCCAGTCACAGCTCATCCTCGCTTCTTTCCCCTTGTTTGTTTCATTTCTGGATACACAGTCGCTGGATGGTACTGCCTGCTGTTTTATGTGGGGCATTCTTCTCTCCTCATTATTGGCTTCATCTTCAAGCCCATCACCTCTCCAGTGTACCTGGTTCTGGTCTCCCGGTCCCTGCCAATTGGCTATCCTCCAAGCTTGTCTCCGGCAAGGAACTGAGGAGAGGCTCCTGGCTATCAAAAGTTTCCGAGTGACCATGATGCCGATGGCTGACAATTCCAAAAGTGTGGCTTAGTGGAGGAGATTCTCTCAGAGATCTACTGTTACGGTAAGTGACTGCACTTTACTACATTGAGTAACCATTTATTCTGGTTTTAGACTTTGTGCTCCACTTGATTTTAGTTAAATAAAACAGACAAAAAAGATTTCCTCAATGGTTTATGTTTAGACGTATGCTTTTTCCATATTTAAAATGTACCTATTACTGTCTAGAAAAAGTGGTTTTCTTATTTGCAATTCAATTTTTTTTAAAGGTGGACAGCAGTAAAGAGTCAGCTGAGGCAGCCTGTGATATTCTTTCACAGCTAGTGAATTGTTCTTTAAAAACACTTGGGCTGATATCCACTGCTAGACCAAGCTTTATGGATTTGCCAAAGGTAACGTTCTACTATGCTGCTGAGATTGCATCCAAGTCTTCAAAAAAGTGTTACTGAATTGAACTCTAACATAAGCTCTAATATTAACTCTGCTTCTTAGAGTGGGAATTACTATGCTTAAATACAGTAGTCCTAGATTTCAACATTTTCTTGTGTAAATCAGGTGTTTAATTAAGCACATATCGATGTAGAGAGATTGACACAGTCAGTGTTTATCAGATACATAAAGTGAAATAAGTGCACCAGCAGAATAAACTTTCTAGAGGTAGTCACTGATTGCAGTCTGACTCGGTACAGTCGAGATGGGATGGAACAATTGCTTGTTTCTATAATTGTACTGTCTCTACCTGTAAAATTGTTCTTTCTTGGGGCCTGGATACAGTTCACTTTCCACACTCCAGCAGTTCCACTGGAATAGGGTTTCCATCAGACATCTTTAACTAAGCTCCTCCCACCGGGGTGGTATATCTCTTCCCCCCCAACTCCAGCCTATGACATCAGATCTTTCTTTCCGCTGCAAGAACAGATCTTCTCTTTAGCAGCTCCTGCTATGGGTATTGCACCATTGGTGACAGTTGTTTTTTTAAAGAGCAACTGACACTTTCAGGACAACAATAACAAACCGGGAGGGCTTTAAGCCCAAGGTTCAATGGGCAGAGCAACAACATCACTTCTCCATTGAGCTCAAATATGTCACTTTTCCTAGACGCCCTCAGGATTCACTTTCGTTGCAGCCGGAGGTCATGCTGGCTGCCTGGTTGGCGGCTAATTCTCCTGCCTCATTACTCACTGCATGGCCTCTGGCTGATCTCGCTCGCATCCTTCCTTTCTCGGGACCCTCTCGTGTTCGCCTCCCGAATGTTCAGCTCTCCATCCACATTGCTGTTTGTGCAGCAGGGTGGATAGGGGACCTGTTCCTCCTTCCTGATTCTGCCGCTCACTCAGCAGTTGTCATAGTACTTGTCTCCCCCTCCCTTCTGTTTGTGGCCTCTGTCCTGTGGCTCTCCATCATTTTGAGACCTCCCTTCCCTGCTTGGGTCGCCTCACCTGGTCCTCACCTCTCCGTGTGTGCCTCCCCACTCCTGCTGAGCTGCTCTGTTTGTTTGCCCTCCATTTGCTGAATTTCAGCTGCTGTTTCTCTATTCCGCTGCACTTGTTCCTCTCACCTGCCACTCGGTTTTCCCTTTCTTGTGTTTTCTCCATTGTTGCTGCATCATCTTTGCCTCCACTGCCTGCATTTATTCTACCTTTCCTACACCCCTTTGGTTTCCTTTGCTCATTGCCTGCCATTTCCCCTGCTGCTTAGTGCACCGTGCTACCTCCCGTTTTATAGCAGGTCCTAACCACCGTGGGAATCTGCATTCCCTGTCACTCATTGTTGAAGGTGAGTCGTCTGTCCTTATTTCTCCGTACGTACGTGTGTCTTGTTACCTATCACACGGCTGTATTGCCGTTGTCCTTTCTAGTGCTCTGGTGCTAGTACAGCTTGCTTGATTCCTGATTGGACTACACCTGCATTGGGACTGTGCCACCTGCTGTCCATAGTAAAAGGTACAAAGCCATGTTATTTCAGTGCATCTTTACATTTCGTATAATCCTTCCCTCATTTACTAAACTATTTTAATTTTGTTAGGAATACGAATCGATTACCAAAAAAAAAAAAAAAAACATTTTCTGGGCTCTCCTGATTCTCCTGAGCACCTTGGAGCCTTTTAACCTCGGTTTGGGCCCTCTCATCTGCCCTCCCCATGCGTTATTTTGGGGTTTCCCTTGCCTACCACCTTATGCAGTTCGTTCAATCGGTCTGCATCAGCTAACCAATCGGTGTATCTCAGCTGCCTTGTATGTTTCGGCTGCCTCCATCTGGCTTGCATTCAATATTTCTTTTGGGCATACCTATCATTACTCATATGCCTCCTCATTGATCCGCAGCTCTCCGGCCGCAGTACTAGGTTCAAGACTCTGGTCATCATTCACCACTTCGCACCAGCCATCCAGGATTCACTGCAAGCATGGCTTCATTCCATCATCGTCCATTTTGCTCCTATTGACCGCTCGTTCTGATCATACCCTCTGGTTCCAGGCATGCCTTCTTGGCCTTGGAGTATACTTCCTCACATCGCTCAGTCGCAGAACTCATCATCAGTTTTCTTCAGCCTCAGTCTTCTAACGAGCACATCTGGATATCCCTTGCTCATCTGCCCTACGCATGGATCGACTCCTTCCCATCGCCTGCTAGAGCATACCCTTCTAGGGTCCCTGCTACATCATGTTCCTTCCTTGATCTGTGCCGTTCGCTCAACCCCTCGTGGTCTACCATTGATGCCTCTTTCTGGGCGTACCCATCATGACTCCTATGCCATCCTATCAATCGAGTTCATAACTCCAGTCATTGTTCTCTTGGCATTACCTTAAGGTTTCTCTATTTACATCACTTACTCAACCATTCCCATCCTTGTCTCCTATGATATCTGATCGACTTCATCCTCAGGGTCCTATTGTCCAAGGTCTTATCGTTCGCATACCTTGTCCAGTTTTGATCCTCGACCGCGCGACTCAAGTTGCCTCTCAACCTAAGTTGCCCCTTCTCAGCCTCTGAGTCTACCTCCTTTCTAGGAGCCTACTCATCTCTTTCCTTCACATAAGAATGTTTTCAAAAATGATTCCTGTCCAAAAAAAAAAAAACCTTCCCGCCTGCCCTGTCTCTTTTCTTCGTTCGTTCCGCACGTTCTGCTCCTTGCCTGTATGTCCTGTGCTTCTTTGAACTGCCTAGATCTCTGTGTACCGACTGGGTCCTCCGATACCAACTTGAACCTCCCTCATCCTTTGTCGTTTCATACTTCGCTTTCCTGTACCTGCCCCTGGGTTTCACTTCATCTTCGTATCTCATCCGTTTCCTATTTTCCCTTCCTCGTCCTAGTGCCTTTTTTTCCTCCCAACTAACTCCATCTGCCCTGCCATGGATGATTCTTTTGGCCTTGCTGATCCCACCTCCCATACCACCTCATTGATCTGCGGCCTCCTGCCCCTGTATCCGGTCCCTGACTCCAGTACTCCTTACCCATTTTGTATCTCTTCAAGCCTCCCTTCCTGGATACATTCCGTCATCTGCTGTTATGGATTTACCCCGGTCATGGTTTCTCTCATTATCGTCCGAATTGCTCCCATTCCACCATATCTCACCTCAACCCGCTCATTTCTTTCCATCGTTTCATTGATATGCCTTGGCTGCCTCCCTCTTGCCTGCGGTGTCAATCACCTTGATTCAACTCTGTCTCCATTCCCAGCTATGCCTTCCTGTCGGTTGCCCCTTGCTAAGGGCTGGCCAGATGATATCCACTTTCCTTCCTGTTTCTTTCACATTCATTTCCGAATCTACCTCATTTTGTGGTGCCTATTTCATCTCATCGCTCTGTTCATTCCTGGCTCCACCTCCTTTCGAGACATCTACTCGGTCGCGTGGCTGATCCTATCTGACCTTCAGTTGATTCGGGCCTCTGTGCCACCTCATCCAGCTTACCCTTGTACGCCCTTGTGGAGCCTTCCTCCTTCACGGAGCCTACTTGCTCCATGTAGTCCGTCATCGATCCCTTTGTCTGCAGTCCTTCGTCTTCTTTGCTCCTCTGCTCCATGCTGCTTGGCCGTGACCTGTTCACCTCTTTCAATCCCTCTCTAAGGCTACCCTATTGCCCACCATATCGTCCTTCGTCCTTTCGTACCTCCTGTCCAGTACCTGCCTTCCTGGCGTCCATCACTCTTCCTAACTCCTCCGTTCCTGTTCCCTTCCTCAGCCTAGCGCTTATTCTTGTCTTGACAGTCGCGGATTTATTCCACTTTTGGCTCTCCTCCTTCTTGCATTTCGCATACACTCCTCTCGATCGCAGTCCCATGCTTGCCCTTTCGATCGCTGACCCTCTGGTTCCTGATACACCTTCCTGGCCTTGGCGCCTGTCTCCTTTTGGGGAGCATCATTATTCATATCACTCCATAGAGCCTGATACCTTCGCTCTTGTTCTTTCCTTTTCATTCTTTTTCATTCCCGTCTCCTCTTCTTCCGGTTCTGTACCGGTTCTTCAGGATTCAGCCATCGTGGCTTCCCTCCGCTCTTCGATTCCCTCATCATCGTTCTTCGTCCACTTTCGATCACTCCTCATTGTACCTCGTCCAGTTTTGATCCTCAATCGCTTCACTTGAGTTGCCTCTGGTCCCAGATCTCCCTTATTGGCCTTGGACTCTACCTCCTTTCATGGTGCCTCGTTGGTGTACTTCCTTTGTGCCAGTTCCTTTTCGGTTCTTTCGCATCTCCTCCTCTTTCAGTTCACTTCCGGCTATCCGAGCTTCCCTCCACTCTTGACCTGCTCTTGACATTCTTTTTGGGCATACCTATCACAGTTCATATGCCACCTATCAGCTGCGGCTATCCTGCCAAATGCATCGAGTTCATAACTCCAGTCATATCGAGTTCATGACTCCAGTCATCTTTCACTCAGCATTACTTCAAAGCTCATCTATTTATATCGCTCACTCTAACATTCCTATCATTCAATACCGTCCTGCCTCATCGACTACAACCTCAGGGTCTAATCATTTACATCGCATAATCAAGAATGCCTCTTTAACCTCAGTGTCTGCTCACTTGCATCGCTCTATCAGACACATCACTCCATCAAGCCAGTCTACAATATTATTGGTCTTCTCATTGACTCATCTGGAATATCCTCATGAACACATCTAGATACCCTGGCTGCTCCGACTCATAAATGGATTTACTCCCTCCTATCCTCGCTTCTAGATCTCTTATCTCACACTGACTGCTCGGGCATACCCTCCTTAGTTCCAACAAAGTTTATCTAGTTTTATCGTTCCCTCGAGCATTCCATCATCGACTTTGATGCTACTCATTGACCACAACATCAGGATCTAATTGTTCACATCGTATAATCATGCCTTATCGACCTCAATTTCTACTTCCTCGCCTCACTCAATCAATCATACCTATTATAGATCTTATGCTACTTTATCGACGCGCCAACCTCCTGCAGTGATCATCACCACCAGTATTCATTTCGCCTCATGTTCGCATTTGATCTACGCGCAGCCGCATGTTCCATCTTTGATCTGTGCTTTCTTTTCGGGATCTTCCATATTCCATCATCATCCTCACTACTCGTATACCTCTAGTTACTGAACGCTTTCTTTAAAAATATACATCCTCAATTCAAACGTCGTCAGCCTGGAGGGAAGGCGACCTAGGCCTTGGATCCCCAGAGGTTTCCTTCTCAAAAGGAGGTTTTTCCTCTCCTCCGTGCCAATAGTCATAATATTAGTTAGAATTAGTGATTTTCTTCTTAGCTAGTTAGGTTCCTCTGTTGGAGGAGACAGATGGTGGCCCGGCTTTCCCCTCTCTCCTCAGGAAGTTAGCCCTTCTAACAGAATTCATTAATCAATTCTCTCTTCGACGCTTGACAATTCAGGTATTCTTTTTGGGCTTCTTCCTAACCTACCTTTAGCCAACTCATTCATTTCCGGCACCTGTTGGGGGGACCCTCACTAGGGTTCCTTGCGTCGTATCCCTACAGGAGGTATATCCCACGGATAGAGAGGTGGAAAGCCACATAAAATTCAAGTTACTAAAGTTAACAAGCATTATCATATCATATCCAGTTGCGTAAGCACATTGAATGGGAGGGCTTTAAGCTCGAGGTTCAGTGGGCGGAGCAACAACGTCACTCCCCCATTGAGCTCAACTACGTCACTTTTCCTGGACGCCCTCAGGATTCGTTTTCGTTGCCCACCATCCACCCCTCCTCCTCCAGCGGCTAGCCTCTCTTACCCGTGGGCTTCTTCCTAACCTACCTTTAGCTGACTCATTCATTTCCAGCACCTGTAGAGGGGGGAACCCTCACTAGGGTTCCTTGTGTCGTACCCCTACAGGAGGTATATCCCACGGATAGAGAGGCAGAAAGCCACATAAAATTCAAATTATCATATCCAGTTGCGTAAACACATTGAATATAATATTTAGACACAGTTCAGCTTGTATTTCACATTATTTCTGTATTCTTGCCCCTATTATTTATTATTGAGGTCATTTGCATTAAAACAGAATCTTTGTTCCTGAAGAATTCATATATTTCTGTTGCTTTCTCCCTACCTGAGGTCATAATGCACTGCTTGTGACATCACTGTTACTCTCATGGCAACAGACTGTGATGTCACAACAGAGGATTATGACTTAAAGTAGGGAGTAAGCTGTAGCAGTAGATGAACTCTATGGGATAAAGATTATCTATTCATGTAAGTTTACGCAGTAACAAATAAAGGGGAAAAGGAATATATAAAATATATATGGAATGCAAGCTGAATTTTTCCCAATTATGTTTTTCGAAGTTTTCTTTGAGGCGCAAGTAGTTTTTTAAGTTTTTCGAAGTTTTCTCAACTTAAATTTCAGGTTTTTGACTCCCCTCAAACAAGAATCATGGAGCCATGGAAATCAGGTTTTAAATTCTGCATTCGGTCGATGACTCTTAAGGTGAATCTGGCAACCATCTCTGCTTACCGGGTGTGGGCTGGTATGCAGTCAGTGGCACTGGAAAAGGTGGTCTGATGCTTTTTAAAAGGCCTTGATTACATTTCCCCTGTGGTGCATGAACCGCCACCAGCTTAGGACGCTGCTGGTGTTGGCAAAGCTCATGGGCAAGCCATTCGAACCGATGCACAGGTGTGACATCTCTCATCTGTCATGGAAGACTGCCTTCTTGGTGGCTATCACCTTAGCCAGAAAAGTCAGAGAGCTCCAGGCCCTCTTGGTGGAGTCTCCTTACCTGATCTTCCACAGGGACAAGGTTGTCCTTCGCCCCAACCTGAAATTCCTGCTGAAGGTTGTGTCGGATTTTCACCTTAACCAGGTGATTAATCTCTCGGTGTACTTCATCAACCACACCTCGGAGGCCGAGCACAGGCTGTGTACTTTGGACCTGCAGGGAGTGCTAGCCTGTTATAAATTGTGCACGGCTAGAGTTCAGGGAGCAGTTTGCCAGCTCTTTGTCACCTGCGCTGAAGCTGCTTCCTGCATACCGGCTGCTACGCGGACGATTGGCAGGTGGATTGTATCCTGCATTGACCTCTGCTATAGGTTGGCAGGTAGGGGGCCGCCAGTAGAGCTAAGGGCTCATTCCACTCATCATACCACTGCCTTGGTGGCTGCTTCTAGGGATGTCCCTATCCAGGACATCTGCAGGGCTGCCACCTGGAAGTCAGCACACACCTTTATTTCCCACTACCACATCAACCTTGAGTCACGCCGGGATGCTGGTTTTGGAGCTTCAGTTCTCCAATCTCTCTTCCCTCCTCCAGGAGAACTGCTAGGAGTCTGCCAGAAGTGTGGATTGAACATCATATCCACGTTCCTAGAAAAGTAGGTTACTCATCTATAACAGTAGTTCTAAGAGTGGTATATGATGTTCATCCGCACTGACCCACCCAACCTCCCCTGGCAAGTGGCACACTGATTTTCAGGTCAGTGCTGAAGAAGTTACTACTTGGGTGGGTGGGTGGGGAGAGAGCTTGCAGATGTTCTGGCAAGCCTTAAAGGGGAAAGGAACACTGCCAGAAGTGTGGATGAACACCATATACCACTCCTGGCACTACTGTTACCTGTTTTTATGTTGGCTTGCGCATGCCATCTTGCGGTAGTAGCAAATTTCAGAGGTGTGTCAGTGTTGTGGCCAATGCAGGGGACGCTTTAGTGGGTGCATCCCTCAGCCGCCAATCAGTGAGCATGCTGACAATGACAGAAAACTTCAAAGAGAGCCAAAAACTTAAAAGAAATGTGCCGCTGCAATCACAAACAGTTTTGTCATTGCAGCTGCACTTCCCCCCCCTTGCAACATTGTCGGCTCCTGCAGCCAAGCACTCCGTCACCGGGCCTTGCTCCAGGAGCTAGCGATCGGTTCCTGCCACCGAGTACTCGGTGCCGAGCTTTGCTTCAGGAGTAAGGCATTTGTATAGTGTGCCTTTCCTGGTGAAACATGCCAATAAATATGGTGGCCCCTGCCGCCCGCCACACACTCCCCAGAAAGCCAAAATCGGAGTGCCCAATCCCTGTGTCGGCATGTATCCCCCTCCCCACATTAATGTGGCACACTGGGAGCCCATCCCAGTATGCCACAATCATAGTTTAATGTTTCCAACACTGGGATGCCCACTCCCGGAGTCTGATGCGCCCCCAACCCAGCCCAGATTCGTCTGTGTTTTACCAATATTGGGGTGCCCAATCCCTGTGTTGACATGCACTCCCCCCCCACATGCACACTATTGTGGCACACTGAAAGCCCACCCCAGCCCAAAACCGTCTGTGTTATTTGCCAACATCAGGATGCCCAATACCTGTGTGCACGCCTCCCCACATACTTGTGGCACACTGGGAGCCCACCCCAGTTGCCTAAATGCCTTTAATTTTTTCCCTGTAAAATAAAGAAAATGGTCTCCCATGGTTTTAAAATTTTTATTTTTACCTGTAAACGAAAAGCGGTCCATTGTTGTTTCCCTGTCCCCTCTCTCCTCTGAGCACCATCTCCCCGCACCCTCCCCCACCCTATACTTACCTCAGGAGGTCGGGAGCAACGATCTTCTCTGGGCCGGGATGTGTCTGCACTCTTCAAAGCTGAACTGTCCATTATACAGTAAGCGCTGTATAATGGGAGTTAGTGGGGGGTTTCAACTTAGGTTGATATCTCAGCCATTTTTAAGAAATTTGGCCCCAAATTTTCAACATAGGGTTCTTGGGACTCCACCTCGTGAACTTGTTACTGTCATTTCATTTCTCGGTCCCAAAAGGTAATTTCGCTGTCACTGCGTGGAATGACCTTTCGGTACTGATCAACAAAACGAAAGTACCACTGTTCATGAGGTGGGGTCCCAAAAAGCCCATGTTGAATATTTGGTGAAAAAATTCCAAAAAATGATCACGTTATGGGCACGCATTGCGCATTATGTACGCACGCTCATAACTTTGGCAGTTTTTAATATTTTCACTCCAGATTTTCAACATTGCCATTTTTTACACACCTTCTTATGAACAGTACAGCTGTCATTTTTCACATCCTGCCCAAAACGTGTTTTCGCACCTGTGGCACATAATTGCACGGTTGCTGTGGGAAATCAACTTTTGGGACAGATTAACACAATAACAGTGTCACTGTTCATGAGGGGAGGTCCCAAAATGCCCATGTCAAAAATCTGGTGGAAAACTCCAAAAACAGATTACGTTACAGGCTTACGTTGCACAGTTTCTATGCACGCTCTTAACTTTGACAATTTTTCATATTTTCACTCCAGATTTTCAACATTGCAATTTTTTCACACCTCCTCATGAACAGTACAGCTGTCATTTTTCACATCCTGCCAGAAATGTATTTCTGCACCTGTGGCGTTGAATGGCGCAGTCGCTGTGCAAAATCATCTTTCAGGATCTAGTAATGAAATGATAGTATGACTGCTCATGAGGTGGGGTCCCAAAAAGCCCATGTTGAAAATTTGGAGTGAAAATACCAACAAACGCCCAGGGTGTTAGGTTTTCCAACCAAAGACTGACAGGTGTCGAGGGTGTGACTTGGGTTCTTCGGCCGTAATGCTCATGGCACTCCACACCCACCCTGCAGCCACTGACAGGCATCGAGGTGTGCCTTGGGGTCTTCAGCCCTAACGTTCACCCCGTTCTCCTATACTGCATCCATCTCAGCTTATTTCCTTATGGAATGGGGTGAGCGTAAGGGCCGAAGACCCCAAAGCACACCACAACACCTTTCGATGTCTGCAGGGTGGGGTGAGGTGGAATGGCATAAGCGTTATGGCTGAAGGCCCAAAGGTACCCACCCAACGCCTTTCAGTCTCTACAGGGTGGGGGTGGGGTTGGCGTTACTTCAATACGTCACTGCCATTCCTATTATGCATCTCTCTAACTCCTGCACTACCAATGCCAGCAAGCCGGCATTCGGCACTGACAAATGCTTGTTTCTGTTTTCTAGTCCCTTCTTTGTTACTGACAGAAATGAACACATATGGTCAGTGGTGTGTGTATGTGCTATTGTCACCTTCACACGCATTCTGACACTTTGTTATCCATAACATCCCTGCTGCTAGAGGTGGCGACACTTAATGTCAGGACCATCCTGTCCCAGCCACAGAGGTTGCTCAAGCAGGATTACAGACTCCCGAAGTCCTAGAATAGACAGCACTAAGGCAGGCAGTCCTTCCACCCCCAGCCACTGGAGTGCAAACTGCAAACCTGAGTTGCCTGCAGGGTGGTACAGCATGTTAACCTCCTGGCCATCCGGTGACCCCAGAACTGGCAGTGTAACCAGCTTTTGAGGTGGTCAGCTGAAACTTTTCCAATATCCTGGCTAGGAATGGCTTTGATTTGTTCACACAGCCTGAACTGTTTTTAACCCAATTTATAGAGAGGCGAATGGGGAGATATCACTTTGTGACTCACTGGTTACGTCTGTCAATGCTGGGGACACTTTCTGCAGAACTCATTATTTCTGGCAATAGTTTTCTGATATTAGAACCAAGCTGTGAGCTAAATTTCTGCTAGCGTGCTGTTCTACTTATCGGAAATAGCTCATTTATTGTTTTCCTTTTTGGTCTTCAGTCCCATTTTATCTCTGCACTCACAGTAGTCTTTGTGAACTCCAAACATCTTGCTTCACTGAAGATCGATGACACTCCAGTAGATGATCCCTCTCTTAAGGTTCTTGTGGCCAACAACAGTGACACTCTGAAGCTCTTAAAAATGAGCAGTTGCCCTCATGTATCTCCGGCAGGTAAGCCATACATTTTGTTTTTAAAGATTAGCATTTTAAAACTATAAACTAAATGTGAATGCCAGGCTGGCATGCTGGATAACAAAGGCAAACATTGCTGATGCAACTTATTAGCATGTATTTGGATGGCAGAAAGTCTCTTTTCGTGTGATTAAAAAAAGCAACTGAAACTTGTGAGATGCTTCCAGCACTGCTGAAAACCACTCAATTCTTCTAGAGAAAAAAATAAATTTTGCCAGCGAGACAAGAGGTTTGTGTGTCATGATTTACAGTAATCCCGCTCCTGCATCTCTCAAGTCTTCAGTTATTCTTTGCGTCCAAACATGGGCGCAGTCTCTTAAAGCTAGCCTGCCATGCTGAAGGTAGGACATTGCACTGCAGCATGGGAGAAGACCAGGCTCTGCATCAGGTGCCCAGAATGTATGTACGTATCTATGTATATGTGTGTGTGTGTGTGTGTGTGTTACTTATTTTACCAGGTAAGCAAGCAGAGTCTCTTGACAGGCTTGTTTCCAGCTGCAACTGAGGGGGTAGGAATCAACAAGCAGATACAATACAAACATTCGAGTAACGATAAATAAAAACAATTCAACACACAGAGTCACAAAGTACATAGAGTATGGAAATACCTGCTGTGGAATAGTACAGAGGGGTCTACATACAAAAACCTGCAGGGTGCTGATAGTGCATCATACAGTTTACATCAAAAGGAACACAGTCATAATGATGTACAGACAGCACAGTATACAGTGAAGCGAACATAAATGCCCTGGATGGAATGATAAGGGGCTGAATGACAATGACACTACACAGTGATTACGCTGAAACAGAGCATGTCAGAACATACAACAAAACCATTGGTAGCACAGTAGTAATAACAACGCTTAGGTGGGAACCCGTCTCCGAGATAGGAACAGATCAGGATTATACCCAAGACCTGACTAACACTTTTGGAGACTGCCTGATGAGAAATTAGGAGCCATTTCTTAGGACAGTTGTGACAAGTTAAAGTGCTTTGAAATACTCCTTGACCATGGCCTTTGAAGATCAGAAACTGGAAGTGTTAGTGAGTGAGGCGGAAAGGTTATTCCATATGTGAGCAAGTCGGTACCTGATAGAGGCTTGACCCACATTGAGTCTGCATCAGGGAATTTGGAGTCCGTTTCCATCCTCAAAATGTAAGGAATAGCAGGAATTTGAGGGGGCAAATCAGTCACTGAGGTACCCGGTATTTGCTGCCCAACAGGGAAGTATGGAGAGAGTACCTCTTAGGAGGGGAGGGGCCCAGTCTAGTTCCTTGTACATGGTACAGTGGTGGGTTCGGGGATGGCAGGCCGAAAGAAATCCATAGAGGGCGTTAAAAAGAAGGGAGAGCTTAGATAAGGCAGCATTGGAGGCTCCGGAGAATACCTCATCCCCATAGTGTAACAGGGAGAAGATCGCACATTTGGCTACAGTTTTCCTAATACTAAATGGGAGACAGTTGTTTACCTTGTAGAGTGCCCCAAGTTTGGGGAATATCTTAGGTGGGTTAGCAGGAGGCAAAAGACTTTGCTCAGGTGATCTTACCCTTTGGGCTCTGGAAAAGGAAAGGGGAAATTGTTTAACCAGAAAAAGCACACTAAGCTGGAGCTTGTTTCCAGGTGCAACCTGGGAGCACTAAGAAGTTAAGTGACTTGCTCAGGGTCACACAGTATTCAAGTGGAGGCTGATGGGATTCAGACTCAGGTCTTCAGGTTTGCAGCTCGGTGCCCTTAACCACTATGCTATACTGCCTCCTTAAAAAGCTTTGTCTGTGCCCTGCCTGACCCCTGGCTTCCCAGGGGTGCTGCATGGTATGATCTCTAGGATTGTTTGGGGGAGGGGGAGAATATGCCATAGGCGGGTGGTGAAGTCATGTTGTGAGATATTTACTGGCCCACCCACCAGTGTTTCCTGAGACCCAGGGTGCGAGCAGGGGATACAAAACAAGAAACACCCTGCGTATGAGTAAAACCTCATCTCTGTGCACTAGTCCCCAACCTCCTACCCGCTAGCTGACAGTGAATTCTGCTTCTCTGGTTCTCCATCGGGGGGTACCCTATGAGACTCACTTTCCAGGGGGCACGGAAGGGGGCAAGAGTCAGTTTTGGGGAATAGGGTTGGTGGAGGGGAGAGGAAGTGCAACTAGGAAAAAAAAAATCACAAATGACTTGAGTTTCATTTTTGTATGATTATTGTATTAGTCCATGAAATGTGAAAAATTCTTTCTAATTTGTACTAGCTCCGAAATGCTGAAAGCTTAACACTTACTCCACCCACTCAGTCACTGTTGTAGACGTTGGTGCCATTATGCAGTGCTAGTCATGGCAAGCTTTATTAATTTGTTAAATTTGGTGATCATTGCCAGCCCGGTCGTGCTGAGGGTTGAGGCGCTGGGTGCCACACCTCGTTCCATGCCGGCAACCCACATTTGGGGATGAGCGTGGGCCACCAGGGGTCAGCAGGGAGGAGAAGGATTGAGCGTCCAGTGGACAGCTCTCCTTCTACGTGGAGGGGGGTCTCCGGTAGTCAGGGCTTGCCTGGCCCATAGCGGAGGCTGGGGGTAGGTGCACCAACACTGCAACATAAGGGACAGGAGCGGCGCAGATGTTTGACTGCGCATGCGTCGTTGCACGCGCTGCCTCCAAGGGGACAGAAAAAACAAGAAAAACAGCTCCTGATGGATGACGGGGGAGCATGCAGGCCCCGCACCCGGCCAGCCATGGTGCAATACTGGATCTGGTCTCGTTGGAGGAGGGCCCACTCCACCACTCCACCGGGGAGAGGGTAAGCCCTGGGAGCACACGTGCCGATGGTGGACGCCTGGCCCCCTGATTGCAAGCAAGTCGGTGATGAAGGCGTTTAAACCACATTAAAAAAAAAAATTATAATTTGGTGATCAAATAGGCAAACTGAGCTTGTTTCCAGGTGTGAACCGGAGGGGGGGGGGTGGCAGATTGAGAGAAACAACAAACAGTGCAAAAATAGCACTACTACAGTACAGGGGAATCGGGACTTCAGAGAGCATAGCATGCAAAATAAAGGAATACAGACCATGAGATTACCTGATAAAGCCACAAATGAAGCCAGAATGAAAGGCACTACAATATGCAGAAGTTTATGCACACTGCAGTATGATTTACAACCATAAAGTAAAGGGCATATACAGTAGGTCGAATTAGCAGAAGGCAGTTCTACATACGGAGAGTACAAATTAACAAAGAACACATGAGCTATAGGGATACATCTGTCAGCCAGGAGGCAGTCTGTGAGAGGAGAGCGAAGAGGAGAGGAGGAAAACTGGAGGCAGTATGGCGCAGTGGGTTAAGGCTCTGAGCTGCAAATCTGGAGACCTGGGTTTGAATCCCATAGCCCCCTAGGTGCATACTGTGTGACCCTGAGCAAGTCACTTAACTTCCTCGTGCTCCCAGGTTGCACCTGCAAACAAGCTTTCAGCTTAGTGTGTCTCACCTGGTAAAATAATTGGTAAAAAAAAAAAACTACAAGGGGGATGAAAAAACAGTTATGGCAAGGAAAAGAGGCTAGCTGCAGAAGCAAGTTGAGGAGCAATGAACTGTCAAGACTAGGGATAACATGCTCCTGCAAGTACTCAAACTAATGTTTTTTTTACTAGATGTTTACATATGTTTATGTAGCCCAGGCGCCGTGTGCCAGTGGGCTACAACCCCTGCCTGTTGACTAACACACAGGTTAAGGGGCCTGGGTTCTATTCCAGAATAGAAAGAAAGTAGCGCGGTGCCTTTATCCAGAGTAAAGAAACAGTGGAACATGTATTTGGTACAACCCCCTGGGATGCTGTACCTACCCATCCTCCCCTTTCAACCACCCCACACTCTGGATAACACGTTGTGCACCAATAATGTAAACCACATATACTTAGCAGCTAATACCAATAAATTGCCCACAACAATGAGATTACAACAAACAAAACACAGCTGTATTTTAGGGGAAAGGAAAGGGCTAGGAAAGGGGATACCAGAAACAGGATTGCTGTGGAGAAGAAAAGTTTGGTTATGTGGGTTAACAGGACTCGTGGGCCAAAACGCACACAGTGCCCACCCACACTGGTACCAGTGCAAACTCCCTGTGTCCTGACAGTCCTAACTGGGTACCCAGACTTAACACAGGCCTGCTAGATGCCGCGGGTTGGCCGGCATTGAGGCCCTTTGAGTAACTCTTCCTCGGATGCTAACACTTTTAATCTTTTTACTCCCCCTTTGTCAGGGCAAGCCCTGGTATACTCATGGTCCTGAAGCACTGGAATTCAGCTACTGGCACAGTAGGTTCTGGGAGTCCAGGGATCACACAGTCAATGTCAAGGAGGGCAGCAAGCAGATGGGGCAGAAAAATGTTGGTCAACCTTGGGCTTGCTTGAAGACTCTTGCAGCTTGTCATCTTCTGACTTGAAGATTCTTGCAGCTTGCCCCTTCAGCCTTGCTCACAAGCCAGATCACAGAGCCCAAACGCTAGGCCACAAGGAACCCAGGTCCATGAATAACTCCACAGTTCAACTCTCCCAATAGGTCCAGAGTGCCCTAGCACTCAGGCACACTCCCGTCGCCTACTGCAGCCAAGTCTGCCTTACTCGGTAGGGGTTGCAGGACCCCTACCTGGCTCCCAGTTGCAACTGTGAACAAACTTTCAGCTTTCACTTTCCTCATGGGCAGGAACAAACAGCTCCGGTGTGCAGCAAACAAGTTCTCCTAATTTCCACCTTCCAGTGGCCATTGGCTAGTGACTTGCAGTCTCTAGATCTAACTTTGCCCTTTTCATTACTGGTTTTCAGCAAACTGCAGGCTCCTGAAACACTGGACACCTGCAAAACTTTTCCCTTTCAGAGTCCTCA
Source organism: Neoceratodus forsteri (assembly GCA_016271365.2). Lineage (NCBI taxonomy): Eukaryota > Metazoa > Chordata > Ceratodontiformes > Ceratodontidae > Neoceratodus > Neoceratodus forsteri. The sequence continues at coordinate 1,275,852,338 of CM057453.1, forward strand.
CATTCAGGTACCGCGCCAAATGTTGGCTCTGGCACACACAGTTCCAGTTTTCCCCTTCTACAGCTCAGGGTCTCTCCACACTGATGCAGAATCACTGCAGCACCACATCTTCAAAACATCAGGAGCTTCCACCAAATTGCCTTAAACATTCAGCTACAATACACAATTCCTTTAGGCTGAGAGCATCCTTTATTCCAGTCCTCGGACAATTCACCAATTGAGTCCTGTAGAAGGCCTCCTGACTTTCCAACACATAGCACTGAGCCCCTCTTGAGTTGAGCAGAGCCCAGGAAAGACTGCCCAAAGTCCCTGGAGTTTCACTCGAAAATCCCAGCCTCTGATTGACTGGTTCCTTCTGGCAATCACAAATATTAATATTCATTAGCCCAGTTCGATTATTGATTGGCAAAGATCTTTGGTGCTTAGAATTAGTTTACTCCTCTTTCCTCGAGCCATCACAACCAGCTTTTGGGTGCCTAAGGTAATGATTGGCAGTTCATAGGAGTCAAAGGGACAAAGATGGCTACCAGTGTACACATCCCCAGACAAATTTACAGCAGTCCCACTTTGCAACTCTCTTGCAACCAAAATATTCAGTCTTAACACATATTGACCATCTGATCCTGTAGTTGTCTTTGTCCCCTACAAAACGACTGCTTAATTATAGCTATTAAAGCCCCCTGCTGCTGGTCGCTAACTCCGTAATACACAGTACCCCTGGAGCAGCAACGGCCTCATTAATATGCATACTGGCTCATAAATATTCAAATCGGACCCCGTTGTAAGCACTTATAGGCGCCTTTAAAGAAACTTGTACAGCCACTTTTTAGTAGCCTCCTTCAGGTGTCCAACCCCCGATTAACTTATTGGGGGTGTCCATACCACCCATCAAGGAGGCACTTAGTAAGCCCCCCCGGAGCGGTGAGAATTCCAGATAGTGCTACTGTGCATGCACGGACCCTGCTAGCCTTGTAAGAATGCTAGGGCAGCAGCGGTCCCACGACCTTTGCTCTGCCGGCCACAAAGGATACAAAAAAGCACCGGGGCTGGTTGGAAACTGTACTTAAGAGCAAGAACCCGGACTGGTCAGCAGGTGGCAGTGGGAGGAGTAGGAGTAAATCAGCCTGCTATGGGCAAAAGGTAATCCCCACCCAAGGGGGGTTACATTTACCCAGTAAATTGTTTTCTTAATGCTGGGATGGGTTGCTGTTGTTTTATGTATACTGAGTGTGGGTTAAATATATGTCTACTTACCCCACACAAAAACAGAGAAGCCTGTATGGTGCTACCCTTATATTGCAGTGTAACTGTAAGGCTGAGAAGGCTGGCTCTTCAGTTTCTGATGTTGGACTTTTATATGGACAGAATAATGCTTTGGCTGCATTTATACCATAGTTCCCTTTGTGGCAGATGTTGTGAAGTATTGCAGTGTGCAAAAAAAAAAATGAGCACACTTGAGGTGGTAGTTGTCACAAATCCACTCCTGGGGGCTGGGTCCACTGAGCTCACAATGCCCTCCCCAAGTGCAACCCATGACAGGGGGGTGTGAGGAAATACCCTCCTAGCATCCTTTTAGAGTGCTCGCTGATTTCACAACTGTACACTTGCCACAAGGGCCCAAGGCTTCCTCTCTCTGTCTCTCTCTCTGGGTATCAGTAAAATACAGTCTTGAGTCTGTAGCCAGGTGAGAACCCTCCTTGGTTGCTGCACTTGAGGGGGGGACCCAGGCATTACGAGATCTTCGGGAGGGGGGGTTTGCCCTCGTAACCCTGATTGTGGCTTCTCCCACAGGTGGTGCAGGAACCTGATTCAGTCCCCACAGCCCCCCTCCAGAAACCTTGTGTACTTTTACCCTACTTTAGGGCCCCAGATTCCCTTCCAGGAACCATGTGGCAACTTGAATAAAACTTCTCAAAGCCTTCACACACACAACAAATCACTCCCAGGCAGTAGTATTTTAAAATAAAAGCGAGTGCTTTTACTGATTACTTAAATAAGTACAATACAAACATGCAGACAAATAATTTAGAGATTTGGTTACAGGATAACTACAAAAAAGTTGGAAATTAACTGGATAATTTCTGTCTTTTCTGTAGAGAATCAAGAGTCCTGAAAATAAATGAGCCTTGCAAAGTCTGTCTTTCTCTCTGCTGTGTCTCAGAGTTCCAGCTTTCTTTGCAGTGCTTTTCTTCCAGGTACAACTGTTTATTTCTAGGTCATCAGGAGTCTCTCTTGCTCTTTCCAAAGTTGCAAGTGAACCAAAATTATCAATATTTTAATTTCCCCCAGTCCCACCTCCCTGACTGGCTTTGATCTACATTACTTCCCTGACACTTATTAAAATGGTAGTAGACTGTGGCAGTCGGTAGGGAATTTAACAATAGCTTCCTAGACTGGGCATCTGCAGAGCCCCTGCTCTAAAATCATGTCTTTTTGAAATTCAAAGTGTTATAACTAGAGGAGATGGCCCTTCCCTCGCCTGTCATTATGGAATCTTCCTCTTTGATCAGCTACCAGGAAATTTCAATCCCCTATTGAAATGTAACTCATTTACCTCCAAGCAAGCCATTATCCAAGGCAAAGGGGAGATGTCAGACACTGAAATACACATCAGCTCTTCCCAAATACCCTTGCAGTAAAATGGGCATCTTTCCAACAAAGCTTAGGTCCTGGCCTTTTCAATATTAAACATAAAAGAATTAGAGATATGACAGCAGTTGCCAAAATCACCACATCCCTCCCTCCTAAGATTGAATCTGTGGGAATATGCCCCTGTTGTATGGCAGGATTTCCACAATTTGGTCACTGTTCTAACTGGCGTGATAGGCCACCTGCATTAGTGTTGGCAGACCCTAACCTGTGCATAATCGTCATGTCATAGGCCTGCAGGGCAATACTCCATCTGAGGAGCCATCTATTTGTTTTGCCCATCTGATGTAAGCACACCAGAGGGTTGTGGTTTCTCTCATAGAGGTAGAGCTCTAATTTCTTTAGGGCCCATACCAGTGCAGGGCATTCCTTCTCTACTGTGTAGTATGCCTGCTCCCAGGGAAGTAGCTTCTTGCTAAGGTACACTATCAGGTGGTCTCTTCCCTGACTGGATGTCTGGCTGAGGACTGCTCCATTCCCCACATCTGAGGTGTCCATCTGTACCATAAACTGCCTAGTGTAATCTGGACTGGCAAGACCAGGGGCACTGCAAAATACTGCTTTTAGCCATGCGAAGGCCCTTTCACAGGTAGGCTCCCAGTTTACCTTTTTGGACCTTCTTTTCTTTAGCAAGCTAGATAGGGGAGCCGCCAGAGTACTGTTATTGGGCACAAACTTTTGGTAATACCCCTCGGTCCGTAGGAAGCTCCTAACTTGCTTTTGTGTTTCAGGCATATGCCACACCTCTATTGCCTCAATCTTTGCTTGGTTGGGACCGAGCTGCCTCCGCCCCACTACATGGCCAAGGTGTGCCACCTACGCCATAGCCATTTGGCACTTTTAGACCTTTACAGTGAGCTCTGCCGCCTGTATCCTGCCCAACACTTCCTTCAAATGGGACAAGTGTTCTTTCCAGTTGGTACTGAAAATGAAAATATCATCCAGGTAAGCCACTGCGTACTCTTCCGTACCCTGTAACACCTGGTTAACCAACCTTTAGAATGTGGCAGGGACATTCTTCATTCCAAAAGGCATTACCTGGAATTCAAATAATCCTATTTGAGTGATGAAAGCTGACCGTTCTCTAGCTCTGGCAGTTAGCACCACCTGCCAGTACCCTTTTGTTAAGTCAGTTGTGGTAAGGTATGTCGCCCCTCCCAACTTGCCTAGTAGCTCATCCGTCCATGGCATTGGGTAGGCATCAGACTTCATGAGTGTGTTGAGTCCACGATAGTCCACACAGAAGCAAGTAGACCCATCTAGCTTGAGGATGAGGACTATGGGTGAGGCCAAGGGACTGTGGGTTTTCTGGATTACCCCTAAATCCAGAATTTTCTCCACCTCTGCCTAATGTCCTTTAGGATGGCCTCAGGCACCCAGTAGGTTGTCTGTCTGATGGGCACTTTCATCTCTGTATCTACTTCATGGGTCACTAAGGGGGTTCGTCCAAGCTTGGCCATAAATAAAGGGGCAAAATCCTCTAAAACCTCCCTCACTTCCAGGGGTTGTTCCGGGGTTAACTAGGGTGACAGCTTGATTGTCTCCACAGATGACTCCCACTTGCTTTCCTCTAGCAAGTCCAAGAGGAGGGGGTCTTCCTTGTCTGTCCCTTCCCCAGGACTACACACTGCAAATACCATGTTGGCCCTGTTTACACGTGATTTCATCATATTGACATGGTACATCCTATGGGCATGTCTCCTGTCAGGCAGTTCCACAGTATAGTTCACGTCATTGACCTGTCTGACTACCTTGTATGGTCCTGCCCTCTCAGCCTGCAGCTTGTCCTTCTGGACTGGAATTAGGGTCATTACTTCCTGGCCTGCACTGTATGAGTGAGCAATGGCTCCGTGATGGTACCAGACCTTTTGCTTTTGCTGGGCAGCTGATAGGTTGCTTTGGGCCACCCCCCATAAGCTCCTTCAGCTTCTCCTTAATCTTAAGGACATTCTCCACTATGAGATCTCCCTGGGGTCATGCTTGGCTTCCCAGTCTTCCCAGATCAAGTCTAGGGGCCCACACATCCTACATCCGTATAAGAGTTTGAAGGAGGAGAACCCTGTCAACTCTTGGGGCACCTTCCTGTATGCGAGCAACAGGTGGAGAAGGTATTTCTCCCAGTCCCTCCCATGCTGCTCAGCAAATGCTAGGAGCATCATTTTTAGGGTACCATTAATTCTTTCCACAAGCCCATTGGCTTGTGAGTAATAAGGTGTCGTGCATCTCTGCGCCACCCCACACTTCTCCCACAAACACTTTTATCAGGTCTGACATGAAGTTACCCCCTTGATCAGAGATAATCTCCTGTGGAAACCTCACATGGGAGAAAATCCCTTGCAAGGCATCTGCCACTTTGCCTTAATTGAGGAGAGGGTGACCGCCTCTGGGTATTGGGTGGTGAAATCGACCACAGTCAGGATAAACTTTTTCCCGAGGAGCTTGGGGTATTCAAGGGTCCCACAGTATCCATTCCTACCTTCTGGAATGGCTTCTCCACAATGGGCAAGGGGAATTAGGGCAGCTTTTGATCTTACTTTGAGGATAGCTCCTTCAGCAGGCAACACCGGTAGAACTAGTCTGCTGTGACAGGGGAACTCCCTGCCACTGTTAAGGACCTTTCTGTTCTCTTTTAAAACTACTGTTGCAAACATTTGTTTCTTCTATTCTACAGCTGTCCTTTCCTATTTATAAGTCCAGAAAGGTTGGCCACCTTTTGGGCACCTCCTCCCCTCTCTAATCAACGTCCCAGCTCTTTGCTTCTTTTTCCCCTGAAGGTCCTCACATAGGGAGGTCATGACGGTGACCTCTTGCAATAAAACTAACCTAAACTAACAAGGTGGCTATTGATATTCAAGATGTGAACAGCCACAAGAATGGGTAGTGTGGGCAACTTGGTGGAAGAAAGAGTATGCCACATAATGGCTAATGCTAGCAATCTGTAATAAATAAACGGAGTGGCAGTCCCTGTTCTTTTATGTATCCCTGTTACCCCCTTTGCCGCTCAGTAAACTATAATACATCTCCGTATGTGATATGTCTGTAGACTACATGGAGAACAGCTATTTTAGGATAAAATAGGTATGGCTTGAAGGGAGTCTAGTGAATGAAAGGGAAAGTCCCGCTCCCCAATTAAACCAGCCACCCCAATTAAATAGAAATAAAAATATAAATAATCTTTTGTTGGCTGTAAGGGGTCTTTTACCCCTTCCTTTGTAGTGTTCTGAGTTAGTTTTGTTTGCTAATGTTGTTTGTCTTGCAATATGGGTGTACTCGGTGGCAGATGCAATTAAGTAAATTCAGTACAGCCGAGCTACAACCCCGTTAGACACCAGGCATGATACAGCTTTAACAAACTGTAAACCGGAGCTGTTACCATTGTAGGAGCTCGTCCCTTGTACCAGAAGCAACATGGCTGAGGACTGAAAAGAGAGAGAATACCTGTATATCCCTCTTTATGTGCGCACACTCTTCTCTCTCTTCAATGTTCCCTGGCACTGTCCCAGCCTATGCAGCTGCTCCACGTACATGCCCTCATACAGTGGTTACATGGGCACTCGTCTGGAAAGATGAGTGCCATTCCAGGCAATGGCAAGGCCATCTAGCTACCCCCCTGAATAAAAAGGGGGATTATTATTACAATGTATATGTTTGGCCAGCAAAGTAACAAGAAGTCAAGTAAATAGAAAACAAGAATAGGCCAAAATGAAATAATTTGCTGAAGGCTTGCGGTTGCAGCCGTTGGGACCCATCTATATACTAATTAAATCCTGATTATGTATGAAACAAAGATGGCTTAAGCTCTCCAAGTTTAACTAAATTGAAAACCTCTGCACTCTGGTAATAAGAACTGCTAAGCTGATGAAAATATTAACAGACTCTGGTCAGAGCCTATATGGCTGTGGAGAGCTTTTGGGATGCTTTTACCTATTATTTCTAATGAATTTCCACAATGCAGATCTGCTGAGAGGCAGTTTCAATGTGGTCTTCTTTTTACACATTTTTACAATGCATTTTCCTAGAATATGCCTGCTGATTGCTATATGTTTAGCCTGGATAGTTCACAGAAGACCTGGCATATATCTGAGACAGTTCTTATCAGTGTGTGTCTTAAGAGGTTAAAAAAAACAATGTAAATCTTTTTAGATTTGTTGCTGGGAAAGGGTGACATTTATGAGGTATGAATCCTTCTTGAAAGACAATACCGGCCCAACTGAAGCTAGTAACAATAAAATGTTTAAATGCTAAGTATTTAAATGTGCAAGTTGTTGCATTTTGAAGGGGTAAACAAATCTCCAGTTTAATAGGCAACCAATATTTTACAAGCTGTTTCAGTTTCCGAATGGCCATCTGATAAGCAACTGGAGTGCTGTTTCCAACATTCTAAACAGAAAGAAGGGAGTATTTTATTTCAACTGGCGTAGTGTTTTATAGTTTTTATTTATTCGGATTCGGAAAATACCTTTGAATCATAGACTCATTTACAAAGGTTCCACGTCACAGACATTGGATACAGACAAACATTACTAACGATTGTTCAGTGATAGAGTTCAGTTTGTTACAAAGAACAGCAAAGGCTAACATTCAAATGCTAGGGTTACTTAGTACAGGTTTTACACAATACAGGTTGAACGCAGATATGAAACAAAGCCTGACAGACTCAGGTTAGGCACAAAGGGGGAAGAGTCAGGCCAATGGCAATTGTCAGTGGAGAAGCAGGAGGGGAGAGGGCAGAGTTCAGTTGCAATCACAGGCACCTGAAGTCAGGAGGTGGACCCTAAGATGGTTTTTAAATGATCCAAGTCTATGTTCGTTTACCAGGGAGGTGGGTAGGCTGTTCATCCACAAGGGGGCCCTGTAGCTGAAGGACTTTTGGAATTGGGAGGTACAGCAGGAGGTAACCGAGAGGAGATGCTTGTCTGAGCTACGGGTGTGCTTAACCTTAAGATCTGGGTGGATTAAAGGGGCAAGCCCAGTGGGGGAAGAGGCCATGGGCAATTTTTTTAGCCATAAGGCAGGTGTTGAACCTGATTCTGTTGTCGAGATTAAGCCAGTTGGTAGCGTTATAAAGTGAGTAGGTATGGGTAAGATGGTCAGATCCTAGTACGAGGCAGCACGCTTTAGTTAGGGAGAGACGGCGTCTAACTAGGGCTGAGGTGTTTGCTATGCCATAGATCAGTAAGCCATAATAAAGCAGAGAGAGGACCAAGGAGGAGACAGCAAGCCTGAGGGCATCTGGGGTAAGACAGTGTTTGAAGCGGTGCAACAGCCCCAACCTAACATTGAGGGCCTTAGGTGGTGAATATGATAGTGGAAGTTAAGCGCTGGGTCCAAGGTGATGCCCAGGTATTTAAAGGAGTCCACTTGCTCCAAAGGGGTCTGATTTGAAATTAGTACTGGAGGGCAAAGCTCCTTCTGGGTGTTCTGCAGGTGTGAGAATAGCTTAACTTTGTTTTTTTTTACAGTTGAGAGTAAGGCGCTGTGCAGAGAACCAGCTTTTGGCACAGCTAAAGGAGGACTGGAGGGAGCGGTGGAGTTGAAAGGGGTCAGAGTTGGAGGAGAAGAGGACAGTATCATCCGCATATAGTAATGGGTTGCCGGGACAGGACTCGGGGAGGGAGTTAAGGAAGACGCTGAATAGTAGAGGTCCCAGAATGGACCCCTGTGGGACACCAGAGAGGACAGGTAGACTATTGGATGAGGTGTTACCAATTTTGACCTGCTGGGACCGGTTTGAGAGGTATCCAGAGAACCATCTCAAAGCATCCCAAGAGAAACCCAAGCTGGCCATGGTGGTTAGTAGGAGGGAGTGGTTGACGGTGTCAAATGCCTTTGTGAGGTCTATGAAGACAGCACCAGTGATGTGACCCTTGTCCAGAGCAGAGTGGATGCGTGTGGTAAACTGGAGAAGGGCAGTGGCAGTACTGTGCCCTTTGCGAAAACCATGTTGCTGTTTGCAGAGTAGGTTGTATTTGTTGAGGTGATCAGTGAGCTGATCAGATACAATCCATTCTAAGGCCTTGGAAAGGGGTTGGAGTATGGAGATGGGGTGGTAATTATTGGTATTGGAACGGTCCCTACTTTTAAATACGAGTGTGATGGAGGCAGATTTCCACTTAGAGGAGAATTTACCTAGACATAGGGAGCGGTTTAAAATGTGGGTAATGGGGTAGAGTACCTCGTGAAGGGTGAGCCGAAGGAGCTTCAAATCTAGAGAGTTGCTGCTGTAGGAGGAGTGGCTAAGGGCTTTTAAAAGTTATGGCTCCACAGACTTGGGAGTAATTTTGCGCAGGTAAAAAAGGGGTGGGGGTGGGGGTGCTGGATGTAGGTAGGTCAAAGAAATTAGGCGGGAGAACATGGTTGAGGTTAGTGAAGGCATTATTGAAGGCTGCGGTGATTCAGGTGGGGTCAGTGGTCAAGGACCCAATGACCATGACCATATTAGGAACGGGTTAGGGTCTTTACTACAGATTTCCTTAATATTGTTCCAGAACTTGCGCCCTGAGCCCCAAGAGGAGGTTAAGGAGGATTTATAATACTCTGCTTTTGCTTTGCGCATGGCCCAAGTGCACTTGTTCCGAGCCTTCCTGTACTTTTGTCTATCGAGCGGGAGGCCAGACTCATTAGAGAGTTGCCACAATGAATCTCTAGTCAGCATCAAGACCAGGAGGCGATCAGTGATTCACAGCACCGGATTGCCTTTAACCATTCTTTTGGTGAGTGGGGCAAATTTGTCACATATATTGTTGAAAGACAGGATGAAGCAGTCAAGGGCTCTATCGGGGTCAGGGGAGTTAGTTATGAAGGACCAGTCCATGGCGCTGAGATGTGCTTTAAGAAGTGCAAGTTTACCAAGGCCAACTTTGCGTTGTGCTATTAATTTGGGAGATCTAGGAGCTTTGCAGGTCCAGGAGCAGAGAACTGGGGAGTGGTCACTAAGGGCATTTGGAAGAATGGAGACACTAGTGATTTTGTGTGGATGATTAGTGAAAACGAGGTCTAGCAGGGAGGAAGACCCAGTGTGCAGGTTCAGGGGAGTGGGGGATGTGATCACTTGGGATAGGTCTTGGGCTGTGGCAGCATCAGTGAGCGGTGTGGCGTCCTTACCTAACCAATTGATATTGAAGTCTCCGAGTATAATCTTTTCTGTATGAGATGGGTGGGTGTCCAGGTAGGACAGTACCGAGAGGAAGGCTACCTTTTGGTCCCTGGGGGAATGTATACAGCAGTGATGAGTAGTGGGGTTTGAGAGTGTCCCAAGGTAAGTTTAAGAGTTTGTACTTGTGGTCCTGGTCCTGGTCCCAGTTGGGGGGTGAGGAGCAGCTGCCCATGTAATATGACCGTGGTGTAAATAGCGCAGCCACCCCTACGCTTACCCTGCCAGTCGACACGGTAGAGGTTGTAATCGGAGAGGGTTATAGAAGAGTCTGGAATCCGAGGGGTGAGTCAGGTTTCACCCACGGCTATGACATCAGGCTGATGTTGTAGGACCCAACCCTGGAAGGAGTCCCACTTTTTTAATAGACTGCAAACATTGAGGGAGACTGCAAACATTGAGGGAGGCAATGCGCAGCCCACAGGCAGGAGATTGGGTAGGTGCCAGGGGTACTGGGGCCCAGGATTTGGGTGGACATTGCCCGACATGAGGAGGAGGAGGAGTAGGAACCTGAGTGCAGGGTTCCAGGACATCTTTTTGCTGTAGTGATTGTGTTGGGCTGAGCGCACAGGGGTAGAGAAGGTAGGAATGGGGAGGTTTAGTATATGGGGGGTAGTCAGGAGGAGGAGTTGAAACGGGTGGGGGGGACTGCACCAGGGGTTGCAGGTGATGTGGCTGCCAAGCGCGGAAGGGCGGGTCCAGTGTGATGTGCCTGGGGCGGCGCTCATAGGAAATGACAACTGGAGTGAAGGCCACATGCACAGACCCATTCCCAACAGCCTGGGGGGTGAGAGGGGCTTCCCATGTGTTTACAAGCTACCAGGCAGCCAGGCTATAGTCTGTACCAAAAAGGGGGAGAGTATTCATGAAGTGAAATGTGGGTGGGGGGAGTCTGAACAGTGGGTAGCAGACAGCACAGCTGGAGAATTAGAGGAAACATCCTGACGCTTAAGTATAGTGCTAAGGAATAAGAGCAAGCCAAGAGTAAGGCAGCAGAGCAGCCACTAGTGGCGAAAGTGTATGAGCTGCTAATGGTGGTGTAGGCTGATTGGTTCACAGGCCCTATATAAGGGCGTGCTGACCAAGGGTGGTGGTGGGGGAGGTGGGGAGCCGACGCTCTGCATCAGCAGGCCAAACTAGCCAAGTCCTTGTGCGCAGTAAGAGAGGAGCTCCTCAGCGTGGGCTGCACATGTACCGGCCGAATTCGGGGGAGGGAGGGCACCTTGCTTCCGGGCCCTCGCGACTTCTGGGGACCTTCATAGGATCCGTCTGTATGCTGTGGAAGAAAGTACAGAAGCGGTAAGATATATATATATCGTGGGAGCTGGTCGGGGGAGTGGGTAGAAGTCTAGCCAAGGGCAGAAACGATCGAGATACTCCTGATTCGAATTAAGCAGGGCACTACTGTATCGAGTTTTGTGGCCTCAGCCCTATTTAAGATAGAAACTGAGTGTAAACACACTTGTTGGTTACAGTTTTTCCTTTTTTTACTCTGTTTTTTGTCATTTGTATTTGTTTTAGATCAGGATCCAGTATGCTACTATTGGGCATTATACAGGAGCCAGGCCTGCAAGGCAGAAACCTGAAGTGCACCTTAGGGGCAGTTTGAGCTGCAGAAGCTAGGGCACAGTCTTATTCAGGGCTCTAAACAAAACATAATTCATTTGTATTTAAGGGGAATGCAACAGTACAGAAATTCCAGGGCTCCAACAAGCAGCACAATTCATTTGACAAAGCAGCACAATTAGTTTGTAATGTAAAGGCATGCAGCAGTAGAGAAAATCCTTAAACACATTAAATTGAATTTAAATGCATGCAACAGTAGAGATGATCCTTAAAGCACAATTATTTTGAATTTAAGGGGATAAAATTAATCCTTAAAGCACAGTTGTAACAGTAGGCTTTTCTGCATTAGGGAATAAAATTACTAAAGCTGAAGACTATCCAAACATACTCTAACAGTGCAGTTTAAAGTAACAAAGTAAAAATGGCGCCAACTCCAAACAAGCCAAGTCCTTGTGCACAGTAAGAGAGGAGCTCCTCAGCACGAGCTGTGCACATACCTGCCGAATTCAGGGGGTAGGGAAGGGCGCCTCGCTTCCCACGGCCCTCGCGACCTCTAGGGGACCCTCGTAGGATCTGTCCGTATGCTGCCAAATTCGGGGGGTGGGGGAGGGCGCCTTGCTTCCCACAGCCTTCACAACCTCTGGGAACCCTCGTGAGGATCTGTCTGTATGCTGCCAAATTCTAGGGGTGGGAAGGGCACCTTGCTTCCCGCGGCCCTCGCGACCTCTGGGAACCCTCGTAGGATCTGTCTGTATGCTGCGGAATTCGGGGTGGGGGTGGGGGAGGGTGCCTTGCTTCCCGTGGCCCTCGCGACCTCTCAGGACCCTCGTAGGATCCATCTGTGTAGTTGTGGAAGGATACATTGAAAACTCCAAAAATATGTTCCATGGTACTCTATTTTTCCAGCTATAGACAGCAAGATGGCTGTAGGCTCCGCTCACAGCCATAAAAAAAGAGTCTTCTTGTCCACGGTAACAGCGCAACAAAATATTTATATTGTATTAAAAGATAGATAGCAACTGGTGTAATCAAATCCTTATTGGGGTTTCTTTTTTTTTTTGTGGGGGTGGGGACCTGGCAAAACATTAGAAACATAGAAATTATCAGCAATTGTGGCCCATCCTGTCTGCCCCTAGGCGCTATACATTGTATGTGGCCACTGACCCTATGTGACAAATGGCTTTTCATCACTCCCTCCCCTCTCAAGCTTCCCTTGTGCATGTCCCAGGCATGCTTAAACCCCTCCACTGTGCTTTCCCCTACTACCTCCTGTGGCAGACTATTCCAAGCGTCAACTACTCTTTCTGTGTAGAAAAACTTCCTCACATTACCTCTTAATCTACCCCCTTCCAATTTCATATTGTTCCCCCTTGTTCTAGTACTTTTTCTACATTGGAAAAGGTCCCCCACCTGCACCTTGTTTATGCTCGAGTTGCTTGAAAGTTTCAATCATACCCCGCTCCGCGGTCTCCTCTCCTCCAGTGAGTACATATTGAGGTACCTTAGTCTCTCCTCATGTGTTTTGTGGTGCAAGCCCTGCACCATCTTTGTTGCCGTTCTCTGGACAATCTCCACCTTATATATGTCCTTGCGCAGGTGTGGCCTCCAGAACTACACACAGTACTCCAGGTGATGCCTTACCAATGTTTATACATTGGCATCACCACCTCCTGCTAGTGATACCTCTGCCTGTGCATCCCAGCATGCCACTTGCCCTCCCTGCCACCTCTGTGCACTGCTTCGATACCTTAAGGTCATCAGAGATGATAACCCCTTGGTCCCTTTCCTCTTTGGTGACAGTCAGCTCCTCCCCCACAACCTGTAGCTCTCCCCAGGGTTCCCTCTGCCCAGGTGCATTATTTCGCACTTCTTTGCATTGAACCTCAGTTGCCACATCTCCAACCATCTTTCAAGCTTCTCCAGGTCCCTCTTCATTTTCTGCACCTCTTCTGGAGTATCCACCCTGTTGCATTATATTCTTACACCTACCAGTGTACCTTCTGTGCTGTCCAAAGGAAGCTGCTTACTGTTCTGATCCCTATAGGGCAGCAGCAGCCCATAGGGAACCTTTTTATATTGCCGTAGCTGTCAGTCGGGTTAAGGAGGAAAATATTTCAGCTGTTTTAAACCTTATTCAGCCCCTACTGGGCCCTAATTATTCTGTATGCCATAAGGATGATTCTGATACTGTTTAGGAGGTTCTCTAGTATTATATAAATTAAAAAGAGAAACTAATTAAAATATTATAAAAATATATGCTCTCAGAAGCATGTGACCTCCCTAGGGTGGGTATAAAAGACCTGCCTTTCCTCAGTATAGACAGATAGGGTCAATAGCTGCTGACTGGTGCAGGCAAAGGACTGGGGAGGGTGTTGTTGCACAACAGTGGAAACTGAAGAAAGTTTGCCACAGTTTCTTTTCTGATTTGATTTTCTTTTGATGTATTTTCTTTGCATTTTATATGTTTATGAAGTAATAAACATCACATGAGCAAAGTGTGTTAACCTTATATACTGAATTGTCCATCTGTTATCCCACACTCCTACAGCCACCAGGCGCTAGGACCCCCATGGAAAACTTCTAGCTAGCAGTATACAGCGGGAGACCACTCGCTGATGGCCAGTGGTATAAAAGGGGCGGTCCCACATCCCTACCTCAGTTCTTTTCCTGCCGTCAACCTGCACACATCGGCTCCACACACACCTTTTGCTCACAGTCGACTGCCATTTTTCGTGTTTACCCGCACTCTTTTATTTTACCTTTTTTCATTATACAGTTATTACTGCATGCCTTCTTCATCTTCCTCATCATCTCCAGAGCAGTGGACAAACAAGTGTACCTGCAGCAAGCAGATTCCTCACTCTGATGGCCATTCGGCCTGCCTGTTCTGCTTGGGCCCCAACCACGACACCGAGGCCTGCCAAGACTGCGAGAGCTTCAACTGCAGGACTAGGATCTGCCGCCTGAAGGTTCTCAAGACCTTTTTGCTTGAACAGCAATTGACCACCATGGAATCTTCAGCTATATCTTCCAAGACTGCAGGGACATCAACCTCCTTGGACAACCACAGGGAGAAGTTCCATGGAAAGCACTCTCACCGGGATAAGGACAAGAGGAGGTCCAGGTTGAGCTCCCGTCCTCGGTCCCCACGCCACGTGGAGACCGAGTAAAGTTCCTCCTCCCACAGGAGGTCGGACTCCACCCCCCCCCCCGCCGTCCTTCTGGGTAGCCGTTGGTTAGGCCTCCCCCACCCTTGTGCTGATGTCCGTTTGGGGGGGGTCTTCGGGGCAACGGTCTTCCTCAGCCCTTACTCTCCTGTGCCTTAAGTCCTATATTCAGCCCTCTGGGCCTAAGCCAGGAGGCTCAACTGGACCAGCTGCCCACCCAGCTGGGGCATCAGCCTCATCAGACCGGACATCAGTGTCTGATGGCAGTTCCCGGCACCAGGAGCATGACCGCAGGTCAGATGTTCGCTCCCCTAGGCGGACGCGGTGGATGCCGGCTCAACTGACGCTGGCTGGTACCCCAGTTCGGGTACAGCAGGCACCCGCTGCTTCGTCTCCAGTCTCGCTGGACTTGAACCAAGCTGCTCCCTCTGAGTCACCTGATACTCAGTCTTCGGTCCCCGTGGAGCTGACACTGAGGAACAGCTGCCTAAAGGTCCGATGCCCGGCAGCCCGACGCCTGTTGACCGGATGGCAGCTACCCCATTGTCAGACCCCTTAGGGCCTTCAGACTCGGTGCCACCCTTCAATCCAATGCCGGGCTCATTGGGAAATCCTCCTCAGGCTCCAGGGACCCCAAGATCCCCTTGTTGGAAGTGGGAGCCCTCTTTGACTCATGGTGGAACTCAGTCAAGAAAGATTTACTGCCTGCTGACCCCAGAATTCCCCCGATGGGACCACAACCAATGACTCCTACTCCCCCTCTCATCCTAGGGAGTTGTCTCCTCCACGGAAGCCTTCACCTCAGCTGGAGCCCAGGGAGCCAAGGTCCCCCAGGGGTAGGAAAAGGTATTCCTCTTCCAGATCCACCTCTATGTGCCGACACAGCTCCCATGACCATCTGAGGCAGAGATTCTCTTCCCGGTCCTCAGATTCCAGAAGTTCCAGTGGGAGCTCCCCTTATGATTCAGATTCATCTGAGGGCAGCCTTTCACCTGCCCTGGTCAATCCTCAGGACACGCCTAGGTCTCCTGATGATCCCACTTCTATGGACGTTATGAGGCATATCCAGGCCCTCAACGGCTGGGATACAGAAGACCTGGATCCAGAAAGGCACCGGCTGGACGAGCACTTGGAGTCGCAGGACCCCAAACCAGTTTTCCTGCCCCCCCCCTTACTTCCTTCCTACCAAGATACTACTACGATGGCATGGAAGCACCCCTCTTCGGCCTTCGCCGTCCCTAAAGAAATCTGACAGGCTCTACAGAGCCCTTAAAAATGAGCCTTTCTTAGCAGCTCATCCTAGGGCTGATTCCATGGTCTTAACCACAGCCATGGAAGATCCAAGCAGCCCAGATACCTTAGTTCCCAGCCCCCAGACAAGGAGTCCAAACGGCTGGACCAGCTGGGTTGCAAAGTATATTTTTCGGTCATATGCAGCATTTGTTTGCTTAACTTCTTGGCTCACATGGTGAAGTACAAGAACACCTAGTGGAAGAAGGCCCTAGAACTGGCCAAGGTGCAGTCTGAGTCCCCACAGACTTCGGAGTTGCTATATGTCCTCCAGTCAGGGGCTGATGTGGGTGAGCATGTCCTGTGTTGTGCTTATGACACTATGGACACTTTGGCTAGAGCTGCTGCTACGAGTATCTGTCTGTGCTGGTACTTCTGGCTTAGGGTCTCCAGCTTCCATCAGGACCTTCAGGAGGGCATTTTAGATGCTCTCTTTCAAGGCCCAGTGCTCTTCAGGGAACCCACCGAGAAGATCATCCTGGGGCTCCAGGATTCAGGGAAAGCGGTCTAGTATGTAGATTGAATGTACAAGTTGGAACCAGCCCCCTCCCTGGCCCTTTCGCTGCTCAAAGAGCCCGCAACCCCAAGGCCAGCAGCACAGAGGAAACTTCAGGAGCAATACTGACTCTCAACCGGGAGGAGGCTCTGGTCCTAGAATCTCTGAGACCCCCCCCAGCCTCCCCTCCCTGCCCCCATTGCCTCTGCCTGACTCCTTGCCCGACCCCCCTCCTCCAGCAGAGCATTTGAGGGAGTTGGTAGTGGGGACGCTTCTCCCTCTACCTCGATGGGTGGAGAAGCATCACAGCAGATCAGTGGGTACTATAACTTATCAAAATGGGCCACATTCTGGAATCCACCAGTCCCCCAGTGTCTTCTCATTACCCTCTCTCTCATCTCAGCCTGATCTGGGAGGAGAGTCAGTCTCTGCTGTCCAAACAGGCCATAGAGCCTGTTCCCCTGGAGCAGAGGGGAAAGGGCTATTCTAGGGACATGGATATGTTGTTCATCCACACTTATTGGCAGGTTCCTTGCCGCTTTAAATCTTGCCGGAAGGTCTTCAAGCTGGCTCCTCCCACCCACCCAGGTGGTAAAACTCTCGGCTCCGCCCCATTATGCCAGATCTTCCTTACCGCTTGGAAGCTCAGGTTCCCTCCTGCGCTCTGTGTTTTCGACTGGTTCCTGAAATTTTCGGTGTCTCCGAATTTAGTTTTTCTAAACTTCAACCTTCCTCCCTTGCTGCTGCGATGAATCATTCGTTTTCTGGCTCCCGGAGGCGCCCAGTTAATTCCTCCAGGAAAGTCCCGCACTCCACGTGCGTCTACTGCCTCGACTTGGATCATGATCCGCAAGTTTGTGATTTTTGCTGTGCCCTTTCGACCAGCGCACTGGAGGATCATGCGGCCCGTTCGGGGCTCGGGCGACCTGAAACTTTTTCTGTGCCGGAAAAATCCCTGGAGACTCGTCGGGCAGTGTCCGCGTTGGCTGTTTTGGATGAGCAGCTCGATCTTCTTTCCTCCATGGAGGGGGCGGCTCCCTCCTCCTCGGTCGCGGCGCTTATCCCACTCTCCTTGAGTTCTTCTCATTCAGCTTCGTTCAAGGAGCTTCGCTAGTCCCTTTCCTCGAAGGGAGAGAGACCTTCGGGACCTGCCTCTCAGCCCAAGTCTAAGGAGTCGCAGGCTAAGTCCCATCGTCGGCGCTGGTGGGAGCGGGAGAGTTCCCCCTCCCCTGCCGGCTGACGTTCGACTTCGGTCGAGGGTGCAGCTCAGGCCGCTGGCTTCACGGTGTCCCCGTCAGGTCAGCCGGCCAAGACCCCCGTCGACGTTGTCGAGTCTCTCAACCCGTCATCCGGGCTGTCTTCTGCTGGAGCCGCCATCCCTTCGCCAGTTCCCCCGGCGGAGGCTGAGGTCCTGCCTGTACCTTCGGATCGACAGGCCTCGGTCCTTTCGTCCGAGCCGAGGGAAGAGCGGGTGCTCCCCGCTCCTTCCCAGGCCGACCCTCAGTTTCCCCGAGGATTTGGGTCTCGGTCTCGGTTCTCCTCTCGGTCAAGCTGCTCATGCCAACTTCGGCGTTCTTGGTCGGGGCACCGAGTTAAGTGGCATTACCGTTCTTCCTCGTCTCCCTCCTCGGATGAGGAGTGGCTTTGATGCAGATGGTGTCGACATTACGAGGAGTTCATGTGGCAGCAGTTGTTGTTCTCCGGGAATCAATCAACACAGATTCATTCCCCGTCCAGCAAGCAGCTGCCGCCCGATCGGCCGACACAACCGCTCGCTGCAGTCGAGGTGCCCACTCCGGGGCCGGTTGTTCTTCCGAACCTTGCTGCCCCACCGCCCTCGGTGGAACCTCAGTCAGGTCACGACCTGTCCCGCAGGTTGTCTGTCCCCCTCACTCCCGCCCGCCCTCGGCAGATGAAGAGTGACTCAGGCCTGAGGCAGGTCTTTGCAGACCCCTCAGAGTCCGACGTCGACTCCTCTATGTTCTCCAGTCAGGAAGACCCGGGGTCCTCTCCGGAATGATCTGTGGACGACAGCCCATCGTCCTTTATGGGTCTGCTTCAGCTCATCTCGGAGTTCACCGGGATGCAGCTTGAGCCCATGTCCATGGGCCCCTTGTCTGACGGAGATTCTAGACGAGGGTTCACCCTCAGGGCCTTCCCGGTGGCGAGGCCATCGTAAACCCGGCCTTGGAGCTCTGGCGGCCTACTTCCTGTCCTGCGCCTCGGCCAGGATCGCCAGGAAGTACTCCGTTCCTGTTGGTTCTTTTGCCCGGTTTCGTGGAGCACCCCTCGGCTGAGGGGTTAGTTACCGATAATGTTTTCCAGTGTTCTGGGAACGCTCGGGATGTGGATAGGCCCCCTGACAAAGAGTCCAAAAGGATGGACTATGTCGGGCGCAAGGTTTTCGCTGCGTCCTCCCTAGACCTTCGACAGGCCAGCTCGGCTGCACTGATGGCACATTCTCACGCCTTTTGGGCTCCCTGGATGAGGTGCTCCTCATCTCCCGGCCGACTCAGCGGACCACGGTCCAGGGGTAATGGGACCAGGGTAGGGCGGTGGCGAAGCAGCAGCTTCAGACTGCTCTCTGGACTTAGGTGATTCCTGTGCCAGGTCGGTGGCCGGCTGCAGGCCATGTGCCACAGGGCGTGGCTGAGGTTATCCTCTTTCTCAACGGAAACCCAGCACAAGTTGGCGGACATCCCCTTCTTGGGGACTGACCTTTTCGGCCCTGGAGTGGAGGGACACCTCCAGGGGACCGAGAAGTCCGATACCACTCCGGACACGGTCACCCCGCCCGGAGGGACAAGGGCAGCCAGCAGCCTTTGCATAAGCCCCTTTGCCCCTCGGCCCCTGCGGCTTGACCGGCCCATCATCTCCAGCATGAAGGCCAGCAGGCTTGCGCTGGGCATCCTGAATCCAAGTCAGCGGCTTCCTCTAAAGGGAAGCAGAGAGGTAAAGGCCCAGGAGCTTCCTCGGCCAATCCCTCCTCCAAGCCTGCTCAGTGACGGGATGAGGGGCGCTGTCCCCGGTCCCGTCACCCCTACCTGGGGTCCCCCGTGGGGAGACAGCTTCGCCCCTTCTCCACCTGGTCTGCTTTCCCGGACCTCTGGGTGTCGGAGGTGCTAGGGGAAGGTCCTGCCTTGGGATTGCGAGCAGGCCCCACCCTTTCGAGCCGTTGCCCCACGGGGGCCTTGGGGTCCGCAACCTCGTTGTTGGCCTTCCGAGCTGACTTGCCTGGCCCATCGATCTAGAGGTGATCAGGAAGGTTGTGGACCCTCCTCCAGACCCTGGTTCGTGTCCAGGTATTCCTGGTCCCTAACAGACAGGGGGCTTGTGCCCCATTCTCGCTCTGCACGTCGGGATGGTCTCGCTGTCTCAGATATCCCATCCTCAGTACGGGACGTGTGGCTCTTCCTGGTTCTCCAGGATGTACCTACACTTCATTCAGTCCGTTTCTTGGGGGAATCCTCCGTTTCTTAGCGGGGGATCCCGTTACGAGTTCCAGGCCAGGCCCTTTGATCTCTGCTCAGCAGCATTCCTGCGGCACTAATGGGTCCGGGCGTAACCCCACCTGGATGGCGGTCTGACGGCAACCCCTCCAGGTGGAGGGGGACGGTCCAGAGCTCTGGCCCTCTAGGTTGCTCTCAGACGGGTCTCCTTTTTATTGGAGCCACATTGGAACTCGTGCCTTAGCGGGTATCCTTCTTCGGGACGAGGCTCGACTCTTAAGTCCGAGCTCGGCCCCTGGCGGACAGGGCCGAGGTCCTTCCTCCCTTACCTAGTCAGGTCTGACTGGGCAATTTGCACCTTGACCAGGACTTCCTGCACCTCCTGGGCCTTGCTGCGGCCTGCACCAGCGTGGTCTGTTTGGATCCGCCGGATCATGCGTCCCCCTAATGGGGGCTGGCCAACCAGCGGTCACAGTGCTGCGTTCCTTTGGACCAGTCCATGACAACAGCCCAGGGGTTAGGGAACGCTCTCCTTCGGACCTTTCCAGCTCTTTTGCAGGAGAACATCCCGTTCGCCCGCCCCGGGTCGACGGTCTTCTCCGACCGAAGCATCTCGGATGGGTGGGGGTGCCCATCAAGGGGAATACAGAGTGCACTGCCTCTGGTCCTCTCGGGTGTCCCGTTGTCTTCCTACCTGCTGGAGCTCCAGGTGGTCCGCTTAGCTTGCACCGCTCGCTCCGTTTGTGCGGGGTCTTGTGGTTTAGGTCCAGGCAGACAACACCACGGCCATTTGCTACCTATCCCGCCAGGACCGGATGACCTCCTTGCCTCTGCATAAGGAGGTTCTCCGCATTGGGTCTTTCGTGCAGCCGGGAGGCGGTTTCTTAGCCATTTCTATGGCAGGAGCCTCCATCACCCTGGCCGTTGCCCTAGGCTGGATAAGGGCTGCGCCTCACGAGTGGTTTTTCCTGCCGGAGGTAACACAAGATCTTCTCCCTCTGGGGTCACCTCGGGTGGACTTTGTTTTCCCTCCAGGAGAATTCGAGGCGAGACTGTCTCATGCCCACCTCCTCAGCATGGTTTGCTGTGGGGATGCCCTTGAGGCCGTGGACCCCGGGCCTCTTCTACGCCTCTCCCCCATTTCCCTTGACCCTCAGGCAAGGCGAGGAGGGACTAGGCGCAGGTGATTCTGGTAGCCCTAGACTGGTTTTGCCAGCTCTGGTATCCAGCTCTCCTCAGTCTCCGCCCCAGGCTCCCGAGGCGGCTTCCAGCCTGCCTGGTCCTGATCTCTGTTGTTAGGGGAAGGTACTCCCTCCGGTCCTTCAATCCATACACCTGACGGCCTGGTCCCTGTGCGGCTAGTGGCCAGGCCTTGGGTCTTCCAGCAAGGTCCTCGACGTTTCCAGGTGTCCTGCCAGGAGTTGACCAGATACGCTCGCCTTCAAATGGAAGAGTTCTCCATTTGGTGTTGGGATAGGGCCTGGCCCCCTCTCCTGTTCCTCGGCGAGCATTCCAGACTATCTGTGGTCCGTTCTTTCTTGAACCAGGGCTTCGGTCGACGACCCTCAAGGTGCTCCTGTTAGCCACTCCTGTCTTCCGGACGCGGGCTGGAAGGTAGTCGGTGGCGCAGGAAAGTGGTCTGGTGCTTCTAAGGCCGTGATCCACTCCCCTCTGGGAGAGTATCCCCCTTCCATGGGATCTTACGGCTGGTATGGAGGCAAGCTCACGGGCAAGCCGTTCGAAGCTTCGCACAGGTGCAGATTCCCACCTGTTGTGGAAGAACACCTTCTTGGGGCTAAACGCTACAGAAGGACGGAGAATTCAGAGCTCCTTTGAATCTCCCTGTCTGGTCTTCCACAGGGACAAGGTTGTCCCATGCCCCACCCAAAGTTCCTTCCGTAGGCGGTGGCGGAGTCTCTTTCCCTACCGGGTATTGTCTCTGCCGGGGTTCAACCCCATTCACACCTCGGAGGCCGTATATAGGATCCATTGGGACCCTATTGAACGCTCGCCTTCCCAGGGAGTGTAGGGCTGAAGTTCGGGAGAGGTTCGCCAGCTGTTTATCATCTACGCTGAAGCCGCACCTGGCAGACCTGCAGCCGAGTGGATGACGAGCGGGTGGGTCACCTCCTGCATTGATCTCCGCTATAGGTGGGCAGGCATGGAGCCTCCCAGAGGGATAAGTGCTCATTTTTACCCACCCTTCCGCTGCATCGGTGGCTGCTTCCGAGGATACCCTGTCCAGGATGTCCGCAGGGCTCCTACCTGGAAGCAGGCATATACCGATTCCCCCTTCCACATCGACCTTGGGTCACACCGGGATGTTGGTCGGGGCCTCGGTTCTCCAGTCTTTATACCTAAGTAGGGGGTGTGCGCCTTGCCTCCCTCCTCCCGGAGAACTGCTAGGAGTCTGCCAATAAGTGTGGATGAACAACATATCCATGTCCCTAGAAATACAGGTTACTCACCTGTAACAGGAGTTCTAGGAATGGTATATGTTGTTCATCCACACTACCCACCCGGCCTCCCCGGCTTCGACGCACAACCTGGCTTCCAGCGGCTAGATCTGACGCCATGGGTGGAGCCGAGTTTTACCACCGGTGGGTGGGAGGAGCCAGCTTGAAGACCTTCCAGCAAGATTTAAGCGGCAAGGAACCTGCCAATAAGTGTGGATGAACAACATATACCATTCCTAGAACTCCTGTTACAGGTGAGTAACCTGTATTTACTCTCAACTCTTTCCTAGTTGCCAAGAAAACAGGGGACTTGCGGCCAGTTCTATACTTGTCAGCTGAACAAGTTTGTAGAGTACATACGGTTCAGAATGGTTACTCTTCCGGGCCTGCTCCCTCTCCTCCATCGGGAATTGGTTTTGCACTTTGGACATGCAACATGCATACCTCCACATTCACATCTTTCAGCCCCACAGGTGGTTCTGCAGTTCTGTTTCCAGGAGGCCCATTGTCAGTTCCGGGCCCTTCCCTTTGACTGGTCCTCAGCCCCTCGCATTTTCACCAGGTGCCTAGCAGTAGTGGCTGCGGCCCTGACAAGGGAGGGACATTACATCTTTCCTCACCTAGACGACTAACTGCTAGTGGTTCCCACAAGAGAGCAACTGCTAAGGACTCTAAAGGACACCTCTACCCTCTTCAGGACTCTGGGTATCACCCTGATCCTCCCAAAGACTGCAGTACATAGGAGCTGTTGTGGACACCAAACAGAGAAAGTTCTTCCTACCGGACAGGGTGGAGAGGCTCCAGTCCTTAGCCCAATTAGTCTCATCTCACTGAGTTCTGGCAAGAACGTGCCTCAGACTTCTGGGCCACATGGCGGCTGCCATTCCCACAGTCCTTATTGGCTGTGGCAGATCTGTTTTCCTCTTCTTCAGCAGCTTCCAGTTCCTCTACCCCTGAACTCGCACTTGCTCTCCCAGGACCAGGGCATCTTAGTCCATCCAGACCTCAAGTCACTGCATCTGCATGCATGGCTCCTGCAGACTTAGCGGTCTCCCGTTTCGAGGTTTCCCCTAGGGTAACAGACATCCTGGTGGCTGCTAAAAAGCCTTCCACCTGAGCCACCTACGCTATGAAGTGGAAACAGTTGTCTGTGGGATTCGGCCCTTTCATTTGAACCCTTCACCTGTACGGTGGCATCTGTCTTGGATTATCTCCTTTCCCTGTCGGATTCTAGCCTGGGTTACTCCTCCAGTAAGGTGTACTTGTCTGCCATCTCTGTGTATCATACACCTATTGAGGGCAAGACACTGGCCCAATTGGACCTGTCCCATACATTTTTATGGGGCGTCCTGCACCTGAATCAATCAATCAATCAGTCAAAATCTTTATTTATCCAGGCGAACATCATTGAGCAGAGCTCTTTTACAAGATGGACCTGATTAGAACAGGGTCGGGTGACATCCATCATAAAAACATATAAATACGTGTAAATAAGTATATAAACACAAACACAATGGTGCAATAATAGGGGAGTCAAATGATAAAAGGAAGACAAGGCAAGCCATAACAGAGGAGGATTCAAATACAAGGTGGCAGGTCCACCACTGAACCATGCAACTGTATATAAACCATGTTATCTGTATAGCGGTACCAGTTAGTTCATTTACCAGGGGCAGTCACTAGTACTAGCCATGAAAATAGCTTGGAGAACCACCAACTAATGGCAGATGGGGTACCAGGAGGGGTAGTAATATGTAAGTGAAGGATAAACATTGTGAGAAGTGATGTCCCAAGGATAGGTCGGTAGAACTGATGCGGTGGTGGGGGCCTACGGGGAGAGGGAAAGGGGAGTTAGGACTTTTATAGTATGATCGCGTGTAGATTGTGGATGAGTGCAGTATAGAGTTGTGAAAAGAAGGCTGGAGAAAGCAGGAAGCTAGACCAGTATCAAAGGGAGGACAGAGGCATCAAGGTGTTACATGAAAACATGATGTCACAGACCAAGGCCAAGGAGGAGACGAGCACTAGAAGTAATTAGTTCATGGTTAAATGGTACAGGTTAGCATGATGACAATTCATAGTCATTGGAAACAATTGCACTGATCATTTCTGAGACGTGAATATAAGAGCTTGAAAGAAGAGATGCCGATGGGTGACCTCAGTTTCAGGTTTTTTTTTTTTGCAATTTATTCCATAAGGAGGACAGTGTAAAGCTTATAGCAGCCCTGCCAAAGCGAGAGTTAACTTTGGGAACCATCAGTAGGAAAGATTTCCAACTTCTCGGGGCGTAATTGCCTGTTGGTTTTATAGGAAGACAGTCTGTAATGTATTGGGGCAGTTTTTTGGAGATGGCTCTCAGGGTCCATAAGGCTGCATTTTTATCATGCCTGAATTGAAGAGAACTCCACCCCACTGATTGATTTAGGGAGCAGTGGTGAGTGGAATAAGGAAGGCCTGTGATGAACCTCAAAGCTCTATGATATAATGTGTCAAGTTTGGTGAGGTAGGAAATGGGACAGAGACTGTAGAGGATGTCAGCATAATCTATCAAGGATAGAAAGGTTGATTGTACCAGCTGTAGTTTGGCATCTCTAGTTAAGAAGCGGGCTATCCTAAAGAACAGGCCAAGTCTCTGTCATAATTTTTTGAGTAATTCTTCAACGTGCTCTATAAAGGAGAGTCTATGGTCCAGCCATACTCCCAGGTATTTGAATTAAGGGCCAAATTCCAACTTCTCGCCAAAAATTGTAGTAATCTGCGGCACAGGATCTGATAGGGCTGAATTTACCATTTGGGCAGAGGGAGAAAAGAGCATTGCTTTTGTTTTCTTGGCGTTAAATAATAGTTTTTTGTTTAGAAGTTGGTGTTGCAGCAGGTTGAACTCAGATTGTAATGACGGGTGGCTTACATAAAGAACTGTGTCATCTGCAAACAGATGAATGTTGGCCTTAGTTATGCTTTCATCAATATTGTTGATGTATATTGCAAATAAGATCGGTCCTAAGATAGAACCCTGGGGAATCCCTCTTAGGAGAGGTTTGAGAGTTGAGAGATCTCCTTCTGCTTTCACCTGCTGGAAACGATCAGAGAGGTAGTTGTTGAACCACTGTAAAGATAATGGGTCAGCACCTAGTGAGGTCAGGGGAGAGAGCAGCAGAGAATGGTCAACAGTGTCGAAGGCCTTGCTCAGGTCCAAGAATACGGCGCAGGTGTAATTCCTGTTGTCTAGCTCTCTTTGCCAGTCATTAGTCACTTTCGCAAGTGCTGTGATGGTGCTGTGTTTAGCTCTAAACCCTGATTGGACTGGATTAAGCAGGTTATTAGCTTCTAGATACTGCCTCAGCTGGTTACTTACAACTTTTTCCAGTAATTTTGACAAGACCAGGAGAATCGAAATTGGTATGTAATTATTTAGATCACAGGGATTTCTGGACTTGAACAAGGGTACGATGTGCGCTTTTTTCCATATTGAAGGAATGGATCCTTGAGTTAATGATGGGTTAAATAAATGGGTTATGGGCACGGCTAACACATGGATGGCCACCTTCAAGAAATATGGGTCAAGGGTATCCGTACCAGCACTTTTTTTTTTACATCCAGTTTTAGCAATAGGTCTTCAACTTCTTTCAGAGTAGTAGGACGCAAGAAGACTGAATCGGTGACGCTAGGATCTGCACCTTGATTATCCACCTGAGAACGTATCAAATTCGCAGGGGAATTGTCGAAGGCTAAGTCTGCAGTCGCAAAGTGATTAATGAAGGCATCCAGAACTTCCAGTCTGTCACTAATGGTGTTATTGCTTAAGGAGATTTCATCAGGTAGTGAGCCACCAGATGTGTGACCAGACTAGTCCTTGACGGTTTTCCAAAATTTTGTAGGATTTTTGGAGGCAGAGAGAAATTCAGAATGATAGTATGCAGCTGTTGTATCTTTAACCATTCTAGTACATGAGTATCGTGCCCTTTTGAACTTGCACCGGTCCACAGCAGACTGGGTTTTGCGTGCTTTTTTCCATAGGTTATCTCTTTCAGTCATTGCAGATTTTAATAATGGTGTGAACCATCTACATGCATTTTTTGCTATTCGTACCTTAATTATAGGGGCATATTTATTTAGGGTGTCTAGGATAATTTTGCTGAATATGTCGAATGCAGATTGCGTGTTTTTGCCAAATAGAACTCTTGCCAATACAAGGAGTGTTTCAGTTCGTTTATGTAGGCAGTGAGATCAAAGTTCCGTCTAGATCTCTTAGCAGCAAACTTCGTCGAAGTAGTAGGTTTGTTGCTTGATCTTATGCAAGCAATAAATGAGTGATCACTGATATCACTGAAGAAGGTGCCGGCAAAGTAGAAGAGATGTGGTTTATTCACTAGGATAACATCTAGCAGGGAGCTGTTATCCACGTTCTTTTTATTTACTTATGGTGGTTCGACAATGAGTTGCGATAATCCATGAGTGTCACAGAAAGCTACGAGAGGAGCAGCGGTTTTAGATAGCCAGTCTAAATTAAGATCCCAAGAATAATTATTTCTGAGGATTGTTGTTCGATGATATTACTCAGATGAGGTAACAATTGTAAATCAGCAGAAAGAGGTCTATAGCACCTATGATACATAATGTTGAAGTGTGCGAGATGGTGACTTGAAGAGACAGACATTCATAAGCATTTGCAACAGGTAAAGCACTCAGACAGGATGCCGTATACCTATCTTTGACATAGATGGCAACCCCTCCACCCCTGGAGTGTCTGTCTGCTCTAAATAGTAAATAGTTAGGGATATTGACTTCCCTGTCGGAGGTGGCCGGTCTAAGCCAGGTTTCTGAAACCACTAGGATGTCTGGTCGAGTATGGAGGACCCAGGCCTGGATAACTGTTTTAACAGACTGCATACATTAATGTGGAGGAAACTCATGCCTTTCATTGTGGCAAGGTCAGAGGGCGATGTGATTGCAGCTGGTGACCCCGGATTGATCTCCACATTTCCTGAGCACAGGAGAAGGAGTAAAAGTTTTCCTAGAGTGGCAATAGTAAGCTTCGTACTGGTAACCCCTTTAAGTCGTTGTGGGCCATCGTCCTGGGAGGGGCGCGCCCCAACATTTTTTGCCCTTCCCACTAAGGGTGGCAGAGCCGAGTACTCTGACTGCTATCTGTAGAAGTGACACCTCTGTGATGTTGGCGGAAGTCATAAGCTGAGGTGGTAATTCATTTCGTGTACCAGCGTTAAAGGTAATATGAAAATAGTGTTGAAGAATTGGAGAGTTGAAAAGGCATATATTCACGTAGGGACAGGAACTGGTTACAGAGCAGATCAGATTAGTATCCACAGTAGTAAAGGCTTGAGGTGGCATATATTGGGCATGCGATATGAGATAGAAGAAGGACCAGAACAGGATCCACAATTTGACACACATAGTGGAATAAGGATGGGGGGGCTGAGGGAGGAGCTAGAAAGCCAGGGGGGTTTATGTATTTAATCAGGACCGGGAGGGTGGTGGGCAAAAATTGGCAGCTAGGGCCCTTCCTGGAGGTAATCAGTCCCTGAGGGCAAGTCCATACCTGCGTTTCTGTGAGGGGCTGGTGGCTTCAGACCTGGACTGCGGGTGGCAGTCTGGCAGGTCGGGTTCATCAGAGAACCACGGCTGTGGCTTTCAGACTACCTGGAAGGAGAAGGAAGAGGAGAATTAAATAAGAAAGTCAGAGGGCGTGGGGCTGCTCGTGGAGCTAAAAAGAAATGCAGACTGGCTTAAAGGGGGGTGTTGCAGACCAAGATGTTAGGCAAGGTGCCTCCAAGTCTGAGTGAGCAATAACAGGGCTATTTAAAACACAATACTAGCATAAAAAGGTGAAGAGAGGGGTTTCAAAGGCCTGAGCTGAGATCGCTACTGGTCTTAAGAGGAACACAATACAGGCATTTACATTAAATCAGAAAACTTAGCGGCCCTTGGCATGGCGGTTAGTTTCCGCTTGCGGCGCGGCGACCGGGTTCGAGACGGACTCGCGGTCGCTGGAGAGGCCGGGAGGAAAGGATAGAGCGCCCCACGGACTGCTCTCCTTCTCGGGAGGTGGGGCTGTGTCCGGAGTCTGCGTGACTTCTGGCGGAGGCCAGAAAAGCACATGACTGCCGACACCAGGTTCTGTGTGGAGACGGGCAGGATGCTCTGCGTCATTGCACGCCCGCCTCCCGGAAAAAGGAAAAGGAGAGCTGCCGAGGCTCCTCAATGAAGCCCATCACAGCTTCAATTAGGCCCCCAGGCCAGCCCCTGGACCTAATCCGGAGGTCCGCGGCATGCGCTCTAGAAACATGCCCAATTGTGGGGAAGCTACCGGGTATCCGGGAGCCCGAGGTCAATGTGGGGGGGGGGTGGAAGCATAGAAATGGGCTGAGTACTTGGGCTAATGTCGGCAAGAGGCGTAAAGAGAAAATTAAAAATAAATAAATAAATAAATCAGAAAACTTCAGCTATAAAATACAAACAAGACAGTTTTAACAGAAAACATAATCTAGCACAATATAATCAAACATTAACAGTGCAGAGCTATATGGACCCAATCGGAGCGCTCCTGGGGCTGACTGCAGCCAGTGGGCCACAGCAGTGAAAGACTCTGGATTTAAACCCAGAGACAACTGTCTTCATGTAAAGAAAGCAAAAATTGGCAGCTAAGGCTCCTTTCCTGGAGGTAATCAGTCCCTGAGGGTAAGTCCATACCTGTGTTTCTGTTAGGGGCTGGTGGCTTCAGACCTGGACTGCGGGTGGCAGTCTGGCAGGTCGGGTTCGTCAGAGAACCACGGATGTGGCTCTCAGACTACCTGGAAGGAGAAGGCAGAGGAGAATTAAATAAGAAAGTCGGGGGGGGGCGCTGTTGAGCCCGAGCAAAATGGCTGCTAAACCTTAGAGCTCCAAGTAACTCGAGAGATTATTAACTTTGGAAACGATCTATTAGGAACCAATAAGAGAAAAAAATTGGATTTGCTAACATCGGAACCTGCCTACAATAAGATGGGAAATCCTCACAAGGATTAAATGCATGGATTGGGAGATAAAAGCAAAACAACTTCTGCTGCTCCCACCACGCGCTTAGCTCAAGGCCGTGGAGAAGAAGCGATTGAGTCCAGGGAAGAACC
This sequence comes from Neoceratodus forsteri, assembly GCA_016271365.2. Lineage (NCBI taxonomy): Eukaryota > Metazoa > Chordata > Ceratodontiformes > Ceratodontidae > Neoceratodus > Neoceratodus forsteri. Next base: position 1,275,881,688 of record CM057453.1, read on the forward strand.
CTGCAAACACTTGGTCTGAAGATAGATAGACTCATTTCCACAGTAGCAGGGCTAGCAGAGAGATTTGACAGTCTAACAAATCGAGTGGTGGCTCTAGAAACCAACTTGGATGCGGTACAGACATCGGCTGTGGAATCGACTCACAGAGCCGATGCAGCAGTGGGGGCTGTTTCGTCGATGGCAAAGGAAACAAATCACTTTAAGTCCAGACTTGAAACCCTGGAAAATCAGGTGCGGGCAGCAAACGTTCGCTTAATTGGGATACCAGAAGATGCTGAAGGAGATCATTTGTTACTTTTTCTCCAAGACTGGCTCGCTCAACAATTAGGAGAAGAAACTATCCCAAAAATTCAGAATGTCCAAAAGGCTTATCGAATCACTCCGAGAGGGCGACCGATGAACCCAGAGGCACCACGTACTGTGGCTTGGTCACTGATGGCATGGGCACTCGGGATTATTTACTGGCGCTATCTAGACAGAAGGGGTCTCTTCTTTGTGAGGGTCAAACAGTGCAGCTGTTTCCAGACATAAGTTATGCAACGCGCCAAAAAAGAAAGAACTTTTCGGGGGTGCGTGCTGTGCTCCGAGAGGCCAAAATACACCACAGTATGATATTTCCTGTTCGGCTAAGAATTGTGCAAGATGGCAAAATCTATATCTTTTCCGATCCGAGGGAGACCCTAAAGTGGAGTCAGAAACATGTGCAGCATGATCGCAGCAGACGTGGACCAGAGGTGGATTCATCGAAAGGAGAGGAAGATGATACTTGAAGGGTATGGACATACTCAAATTTGAAATATTGAACTATAGGAACGGCGATTGCCCCGCTAATCCACTCTTGAGACCAATATTGCTTTCTGGGTTAAAAACTGGAAAGTAGTTGACAATGCCTTTTTGTGTGACGAATAAGAGACTCTTAATTCTCCTTTAATTAAAATGTTGAAGGCATTCCTGAATGTTTTGATATAGTTATTGGGGTAGTTCCTGTAGATAGTTTAGTGTAAATAATTGTTTAGTGGAGTTACATCTATTATAGTGGATGAAGTTATTAATATTGATGACTCTACCTTATTACAAATGTTACAGAACATGTTAAAAAGTTATTATAAAATTGGTTTAGCAGCATAGAATAGTGGAAAGCACTGAAGGTGCATAACTAAGAAATAGGGATATTAAGGTTGTACCTATCGATTAGGTGAAGTTTTATGGGAGGTGTTTAATTAGTTCCATGTAGCTCATGGGCCTAATATTAGCTTAAGTGGAATATTTCTGGATTGATAAATGTACTTAGATTCCCCTCCATTGATGTATCAAAAAGAACAGGACGGGAAGTTTGTGTATAATAAGAGGAGTGGTGACCTCATCGATTGTAAACAGAAATGTAATGTGTTGATCTTGCATTTATCTGTATGATGTTTTATACAAAACAATAAACATAAAGTATAAAAAAAAATATAAAGTCAGAGGGGGTGGGGCTGCTCGTGGAGCTAAAAGAAATGCAGACTGGCTTATACGGGGGTTTGCAGACCAAGATGTTAGGCAAGGTGCCTCCAAGTCTGAGTGAGTAATAACAGGGCTATTTAAAACACAATACTAGTGTAAAAAGATGAAGAGGGGTTTCAAAGGCCTGAGCTGAGATCGCTACTGGTCTTATGAGGAACACAATACAGGCATTTACATTAAATCAGAAAACTTAAGCTATAAAATACAAACAAGACAGTTTTAACTTAGCACAATATAATCAAACATTAACAGTGCAGACCTATAGCCAATCGGAGTGCTCCTGGGGCTGGCTGCAGCCAGTGGGCCACAGCAGTAAAAGACTCTGGATTTAAACCCAGAGACAACTGTCCTCATGTAAAGAAAGCAAAAATTGGCAGCTAGGGCTCCCTTCCTGGAGGTAATCAGTCCCTGAGGGCAAGTCCGTACCTGCGTTTCTGTGAGGGGCTGGTGGCTTCATTAGGGACCCGGTCCCTCCATGGGACCTTTTATTTATGTTAGAGAAACTTACTTTGCCTCCGTTCAAACTGGCCTCAGATTGTGAGCTAAGCTTTCTGTCATGGAAAATGTAGTTTTTCGTTGCTGTTACTTCTGCTCGAATAATTTCCAAGCTTCAGGCTCTGATGTGTAGAGAGCCTTATTTAGTTTTCCACAAGGACAGGGTGTCCTTGCGGACCAGTCCTAAGTTCCTGCCTAAGGTGGTGTCCGAATTTACACTGAACCAGGACATCCATTTACCTGTTTATTACCCAGAGTACTGAAATCAAGGGGAGGCTTTACTTCATACTCTAGATGTCCAAAGGGTGCTTCATTATTATCAAAATCGCACCCTTTCTATCAGGAAATCTGATCAGTTGTTTGTGTCTTTTTGCCCTGAGGACTGTAGGGGCTCCGGTTTCCAAGCAGACATTATCCAAATGGTTGGTTAACTGCATTGTTTTCTGTTACCAGAAATATGACAAGCCTTTACCGGGCCCAGTTAAAGGCCATTCTACAAGGGGATTTCTGCCTCCTTTGCTTCGCTGCGGAGGGTTTCAGCAGCAGATATTTGTGCAGCTGCCACCTGGAGTTCCATCCACACATTCATCAAGCACTACAGTTTGGACATTGCTTCCAGACACAGGACAGGCTGTGGTCTTGCAGTCCTGCAGGGTCTCCTTTCTTGAAGGACTGACTCAGCTATTCTTTCCTCCTCCCTTTTGACGGAGGTTGTTTTCCTGGCACTGCTTGGGACTCAGTCCTACTGGTGTTGCCTGCTGCAGGAGCTATCCTCGAAATAAGATAGTACGGTTACGCGAGACCTTACCATAACAGTAGATCTTCGAGAAAAGCTCCTGCAGCAGATGCTGCTTTCCATCCTTCCCCCTGTGTTTGTTCCTTCCCTGTCCTGAGATCCTCCTTGGTCTCCTACTTGTAGTTGCTGTGTCTCTGGTGGGAGAACTGAGGTAGGGTTGGGGGACTGCCCCTTTTATACCATTAGCCAACGTCAGGGGGCAGTCCCCACTGTACATCGCTAACTAGAAATTTTCTGTGGGGTCCTAGTGCCTGGCAGCTTAGTCCTACCAGTGTTGCTACAGGAACTTCTCTGGTAGATCTACTTTAATGGTAAGTGCTTACATAACTGTACTTTTTAATACCTGCCTTCGCTATCCATTGGCACTGGTGAGAAGACCTGCAACATTCCTTCACCTGCTGGGTGAAGTTGGACCAATAGAAATTTTGGTGCCATTAGCTGCGTGGTGCAAACGATACCCCAATATCTGGACATGGGGATATCATGAGCGATCTTACGCAACTACTCACGATACCCCAAGGGAACGACAAGTTGCTTTCCCATCAACACTCCCTCTGTCCTCATGTCCTGTGTATACATCAGTCTGTTGTCCCGAAATAGTCTGTGTCTCATGTCACCTCCCTGTGTCCCATCAGATTCTGCACAAACCCTCAGCCTCTCCAAACTAGGGTCAGTCCTCTGAGTGGCTACGAAATCTTCACATTTTCCCAAAGCATGGGAAATGTCCTCTTCAATTACTAAATTGGGGTCCTTGGCTCTAGCATCAGAGCATTCAGAGTCACTGCCATCCCTAACGTTCTGACCATTTGTTACCCCTCCCTCCTCAGAGTAACATTTTGTAGCTGTTTGGTGAACGGCTACTTTGGGAAGTCCTACCTCCCTTTCATAATTCTCCCTTTCAGGAGACACAGGCTGGGGAACCAGCCTTGTATTCTTTTCCATGGGGGTTCTGTGGGGTTCAGGGAGTTACAAGTGGCCTTCGCCATCTGACTGTGTTTAACCGTGCATACCACCCCCTGCTGGAGATTGTTCTCTATAATCACATCCAGGACGAGGTTGTCTGCCACTGCCACTTTTTGCACCCTCTCTCTCCTGTCTCACCCCAGTCCAGGAGAACACAAGCTAGTGTCAGGGTTTTCTCCTCCCTGGTGAATCCCCTCACAGTTACAGACTGATTATGTATAAGCTGATCAGGCCCAACCAACTCCCCTTTTACTAGGGTAAGAGATGCCCCACTGCCCCTTAACCCATGGGTCTGCACCCCATTTACGGTAACTGGGTGTATGTGTTCCCTCATGTTCACAGTTAAACTGTCAGGGATAAACGGTGCACCCCCCCTTTCAAAGGACACTTGTCCACTCTCTGCCTTTTTAGGACACTGTCTAGCAAGATGCCCTGGCTGCTTACAGAACCAACATTGATCACTTTTTTATCCAAGAAATCCCTTTTTGGTAACTTAGGGCTTCCCCCTTTCTCTAGAGGCAGTGAGGGTTTTAGCTGCCCTGGAGGCGCTCTTTTCCGTTTTGCCCTTGCAGCACCTGCTTCCCCATTTCCTTTCAGAGCAGGCCTGCTCCTAACATAGTGATCTGAGAGCTCAGCAGCTTGCTGTGCTGTTTTAGGATCTCGGTCCTCTAGCCATGTTTTTAGCTCCACCATACAGGCACAAAAGAACTGTTAACTTATCTTGTCCAGTGGCTAGCATTCTTGACTACGTCTGGTTCCTCTCTCAGTCGAGCATTTGGTTGATGACCCTTAAGGTGCACCTGGCAGCCATCCCTGCCTACTGGGCAAGGGTCGGTCAGCGGTGCAGGAGAGGTCTGGCACTTTTTTAAAGGCCTTGACCCCATTTCCCCTCTGGTGCATGAACCACCACCACCTTGGGACTTCCTGCTGGTGCTGGCAAAGCTCATGAGCAAGCCATTCAAACCAATGCACAGGTGTGACATGTCTCACCTGTCATGGAAGACCACCTTCCTGGTGGCTATCACATTAACCAGAAGGACCAGTGAGCTCCAGGCAGTCTCGGTAGAGTCTTCCTACCCGGTCTTCCACAGGGACAAGGTTGTCCTTCACCCCAGCTCAAAGTTCCTCCGGAAGGTTGTGTCAGATTTTCACCTTATCCAGATGATTAATCTCCTGGTGTACTTCATCAACCACACCTTGGAGGCCTAGCACAGGCTCCATACATTGGACCTGCGGTCAACGCTTGCCTGTTATAAGGCGCTCATGGCTGGAGTTAAGGAAGGGGTTCGCCAGCTGTTTGTCACCTAAGCTAAAGCCGCACCTGGCAGACCGGCAGCTAAATGGACGATTGACAGGTGGATTGTATCCTGTATCAACCTCTGCTGTAGGTTGGTGGGTAGGGAGCCTCCCGTAGGGCTAAGGGCTCATTCCACTCATGAAACCACTGCTCCGGTGGCTGCTTCCAGGGATTTCTCTATGCAGGAAATCTGCAGGGCTGCTACCTGGAGGTCAGCACACATCTTTATTTCTCATTACCGCATCGACCTTGAGTCATGCCGGGATGCTGGTTTTGGGGCCTCAGTTCTCCAGTCTTTATTCCCTAAGTAGAATGTGTGTCTTGCCCCCTCCTCCTCCTCTTGGAGAACTGCTAGGAGTCTGCCAGATGTGTGCATACAAACACCATATCCATGTCCCTAGAAAAACAGGTTACTCGCCTGTAACAGTAGATCTTCTACAGAATGGTCTCTTGCAGTAGGTCATTACTTCTGGGAGGTTCCAGCAGGTGGCGCTATCACATGGCAGCTTCTTCTAGCAGTCTTTTCAGCAGGGACCACCCACACATGACATCACTTCCTGGCTCTGCCTATAAGAATGGGTGGTCCCTGGTACCCTCTGTTCATTTTCCTGCCGGCTTCAGTTCGGACAGCAGCTAGCTCAATATTCTGTGTATGCAGTCATTGATGAGAACTGAACCTTATAGCCTGAGGTGCCTGGGCTTCATACACGGCACCAACTCCTGTGCTTTATGCCAGAAACAAAACTCTGTAACCAAAAGGAAGGTTACAACAACTTTAAAAAAAAAACATTTAAGGGAAGACAAAATACTATGTTATAGACTCAGGGGGCTCGCACCAAGGGCTCCATATCCACTGAGCCGTCTTCCAAAACTCTCTATCTTCATCGTCAATGGAGCATTTTGAACCTAGCAAATACAACAGCCTCCTCATACATGGGAGTGCTTTCCCCGTCGATGGAGCATCATAGCTGTACTCGGTCTTGCTGGTCGACAGGGCTTATATAGCTAGCCTCCTCATACATGTAAGTGCTTTCCCCATCGATGGAGCACATACTCACTCTTCCTCATTGATGGCATGCATATCTTCAGCCTCCTCATACATGGGAGTGCCTTCCCCTTCAACCGAACACATACTCAATCTTCCTTGTCGACGGGGTCTATGACTCCAGCCTCCTCATACATGGGGAGTGCTTTCCCCGTTGATGGAGCTTTATGTCTATACCCAGTCTCTCTTGTCGACGGGGCTCATAAAAACAGCCCTACTCATACATGAGAGTGCTTTCCCCATTGACGGAGCATCATTTCTGTTCTCCCCGTTGTCTGAGATAACCCTCCCGTCGACGACAGCATCAAAAACGACACTTCTCATTGATGGGGCACACTCCTCTGTCAACAGAGGCTCTTAAAATACCTCCCTGTCGACAGAACACATAAATATTACTCTCATCGGCAGGACTGCCTCCCCGTTACGGAGCACATGAATATCACACTCTCGTCGACGGGCTACCCCTTCGTCGACGGAACCCATGAATTCCACCATGGAACTTCCTTCTCTGTCAACGGAACCTGCCTATATAACCCTCCCGTCAACAGGAGTGCCTCTATCGTCGACAGAGCACCTATTTTATGCTCCCCTGTTGACGGGACACATTCCACCGTCGACAGAGCAGGTTTTTCATCGTGAAGTCATACCTTTAGAGGCTATTTCTCCATCAACGGAGACTATTATTTTGACGTCAGCCCCTCGGGGGCCCTAACCTCAGTGACGAAGACGTCTCATTTCTTCCTGCATATACCCATGAGGACACCTCACCACAAATTATGGGGTCACACCTCATGAGAAAAAGGGGCAAACCAACATATCTTACCCCTATGGACATACCACATTCATTATATGACAAAAAAAAATCCTCACCAAAGGAGTGCGGGATTATACTACTAAGAGGCATACATTCATCCTCTGTAACACCCACTACCGTCAGGTACAACAGTCATGATGGGCTGACAACCTAAAATTATTGACCTACCACCTTACAGGTACCTAATATTGAGCATATTATTTTATAATCCTTGGGGTTTGATCATACACCTGATCCACCTAAACCCCACTCCTTTCATATTATATCTCCGCCTCCTACAAAGAGGACACAAACGGAGCTGGAACTCTCTCCTTCCTTATCACCTCCAACACCTATGGAGGAATACTACTCTGAACAAGCGACACAGAACGGAGAACCTCTCAGAGGCGATGTGTTATGATGGGGCTCCTAACATGGACTTCCGGGAGGCACACTCACTTATTTTATAACGTCCTCTCGTGACAAGGACAAGACTCAGCCTTCCAGGGCTACCTCACCCCTGATGATTTCTCATTTTACAAATACAAAAATAATAGGGTGAACAACCCCAAACAAAAACTCTAGAAGCCTTAATTACATGGAGAATATTTGCCCAAGTATTCCAAATACTGAATTATATGGGCCATATGCTAAATATCAGCATATTGTGGGTATTCTTTATCACCTCCTTCACCTGAAAAGGAACAACTGATGCCTAAAGTTAATACCTTTATGAACATCCCTTAAAGACCAGGATATGATATATACTTTGCCACAAGCATTTCTATACGACATCAGGCCTGGTTCACAATTCCCAGCATTATACATGCTATACAACATAAGGCGGATAAGGCCCCGTTTTCAGGCAATAATCTATTTGGTCCAGCAACATAAACCATTCTGGACAACTTACAAGCCTCAGGCAGACAATTACGTACAGTACAAAAACTGCACTGCAAATAAAGTAACCAATACAAATTATTTTAAAATGAGAAATAAGTATCACAACCAAAGAGATGTTTTTCTGAAAAGAAAGGGTAAATAACAAAGGCACATTCACTACCTCTGGGCCTACCTGGCCTTTCATTCTGACAACAGTGCCTACACCTCTATGATTTCAAATATCTGAACCCCTACCCTCTCCATAGGGCCTCAATAAAACTGTGGGGTTATTCTGCCTTTATACTCAGAAACACAAACAAAGAGGCTTTCTACACACAAAGAAAGACAAGGAGGCGTATGTCCCTAACAGTGGACAATTTAAAGCGGAGACCAAGTACGGGTCGCTTAGGCCATCACATCTGGATTCCACCTGCCTCATACAGTGCCCTTTCATGGTGGACACTGATTCCAACCTCAACTAGGGCCTGTTACAACATTAAATGCAAATAACAGATGCAGCTTTTTAAAAAGGGGAACACCAAAGCCCAAATCATACACGGGTACGTGGATTAACCCCACTGCACAATCTCATATTAATCTCTTGCCTTGGATGTTGCTGTGCGGCTTATGCCTACCCGCCATCCAGAACCCCTACTCAGATATCTGTTTACCCAACAGAACAAATAAAGGGTTCACCATCCCAGTTTTTCATGTACAGTACCTGAAATATAACTATTATTTATATTCAAAAAAAAAAAATCAGTAATGCTACATCCTGACCCTGGACAAGATTCTCTTTTATCAATCCTATATCACTAAAAAATCAATTGAATGTTAATGGACCAATGAGAGAACCAGCACATACATGGCCTCAACAGATCTGGCATCACAGGCTACAACAACACTTAGTAGCCATCACACTCAAATTAATACCCAGACCAGACTTTGAATGCAAAGGGAGAAACCCTAAAACACCATAACCTGAAGGGTCTACAATTTCCAGGCTTAACGCCCAAGGACTCCCTTGTAAATGAAATTACACACACATGATAACAAAGCAGACATTTCTTTGCTACTTCCCTGACAGCTACTAAGTAACACATACAAGTAAGCATTAAGCCACGACGAAGGTGGCATCTAATGGAGAATTAATGCATGGTTGGGACCATTACAACGGCCCAACCATGCATTAATTCCATTAGATGCCACCTTCGAGTGTTAATGCGCTTTAGTACATACACTTGCATTACTATTGGTGTCGCACATGATTTTTCAGCTTCAGAACAAATGGATCACTGGCTGTATTTCAGGTGCAACGACAAGTTTAATGCACTTCTGGAAGTTACACATAACACTGTTTAACATACTGATGTGTGGATTTACAGGTTTGGCACAGAAATACAGAACTGTATAACTAAGTGATTACTGTTACTTTTACCAGATTACACACGGCTGCTAGTCTTGCAGCCTGCAGAGGAGGACCGCGGCATGCGACTTCTGTTCACTCGGATTCTGCCTATTTGCTTCATTTGCATGCGGCGTCACTGTGCTCCTGTGTCCATTCAGTGACATTGCTCCTGCTTACATGATTTTTTTCCCTTCTTCTTTCGGGACAGTAGCTGCCGCTTCTGACATCTACGTCTTCTCCTGGTTGCCGCTAGCTCCTCTGCAGTACTTACAGTTGACAGTCCCATAGACCGTGACCGACTGAAATTTAATGGGGTTTATGCTTGCTTCATGTGCGACTGCACGATCCGGTATCTCGTCCGTGGTCACACTGCATTCCCCTGCTGCAAGTTCCACCCATACGTGTGGCTCGCCTGCTAACCAATGCCTCCATTCGCTCCTTAACCAATGCCTGCACACACACTACATGTTATGCTGCTCTTCTCCATTTATTTAGTATATTTCTTTCACCTACTGATTGCCTATGTCGCACTATCTCTTTACCTGGTCTGCAATTACTCTGGCCATTCAGCTGGGAGGGTGGGAAACACAATCCGTTTCTCCTCTCTCTCTCCCCGATGCCATTTCTCTCTCTTTGTGTCTCACTATTAGTTTACCTACTGTCCCTCTTCTCTCAGTGCTTCGTTGTCCAACACTACATATGTGCACTTTTCTACCTGTTCTCCTTTCCCATACTGCTCATTTCTCATCGGTGGCTATTTACTGAACTTCACAAGGAACACGGCATTATCATCCTATAATGCCATGTTGCTATTCAGACACCTGACGCACTTCACCCAGTTGTGTTCCTTGTCTCCCGTTCTCTGATTTTTGCCATGTTACAATCCTAAATGGACACATTTGTATCATTTGGGTTTCACTGAAGCCCTGGGCTCATATGACTACCTCCTCACAAGAGCCTTATACTATTTTACCAGATTATTTGCTGAAAACCTAAGCTAATTGTCCATTTCTACCATGTATGTACCAGAACTGGATAACCAGAATATTCCTCAGGGACATATTGTACTTAATACCTCCTATTCAGACCCTTTCCACCATAGGATCTGACTTTTTCAACTTCCATATCCTTGGCCACAGATCACCGAGACCTACCGGTCTCTCCATTATACAGATGAATCCATCACATGACTTATTGCTATAATAAATACAATAAACCCTTATCGGGTCTTGATCAGACTCACTCCACTGAGAAAATATCCTTGGCCACAGGCCACTGAGACCTACCGGTCTCTCCATTATACGGATGAATCCATCACATGACTTATTGCTATAATAAATACAGTAACCCTTACCGGGTCTTGATCAGACTAACTCCACAGGAGAAAATATCCTTGGCCACAGGCCACCGAGACCTACCGGTCCCTCCATTATACGGATGAATCCATCACATGACTTACTGCTATAATAAATACAATAAACCCTTATCGGGTCTTGATCAGACTCACTCCACAGGAGAAAAGCACTAACAGTCATTCTAGCTGTTTTACCAATGATTTTATCACCGACATTATAATGTGGTCACCTGATACACTATACAGACCTATACTAGACAATATAACTTGGATACTACCTTTAGACAACTACCGGTCATTCGGCTGCACTGTTCTGTAAGGCACAATGCCACAGTTGTCCTCCCCACTAGGCTATAACTACTTGAGAATCTCCCAGAAGTAATGACCTACTACAAGAGACCATTCCATAGAAGATAGTACGGTTGCGTAAGATCTTACTGTAACAGTAGATCTTCTATGAAAGTCTCTTGCAGTAGGTAGCTTCACCTCCATCCCCCTTCCAATTCTAATAGGGGAAATCGTAATCTAAGAACTTAGGGTTAGGACTTACTGGTGCCTCGGTTTCCCTCGGACCCTCACTTACGAGCTGAATCTGACGGGGAACGGAGAGTACCAGGGACCACCCACTCTTATAGGCAGAGCCAGGAAGTGATGTCGTGTGTAGGTGGTCCCTGCTGAAAAGACTGGTAGAAGAAGCTGCTGTGTGATATCGCCACCTGCTGGAACCTCCTAGAAGTAATGACCTACTGCAAAAGACATTCCTGGAAAATCTACTGTTACGGTAAGAGCTTACGTAACCGTACTTTCTAGGAGTGGTATATGGTGTTCATCCACACTGACCCTCCTGAACTCCCCTGGCAAGTGGCACACCAGTCTTGCTTCCAGCGGGCAAGATCTGACATCGCAGTGTGGCACCAAGGGAGTTACCACCCGGGTGGGTGGGAGGAGCCTGCTTGAAGACATTCCAGCAAGCCTTAAAGGGGAAAGGACACTGCCAGAAGTGTGGATGAATACCATATACCACTCCTAGAACTACTGTTAAAGGTGAGTAACCTGTTTTTTCATTCTGTAGTCTAAGACTTTAGGCACCATTGAGTGGGGCCTTGGGATTGGAGGTTTTTGTGGCCAGAGATCTGTGGGCATGAACAATGTTCAGTGATTCCTCTGGTGGTAGGTTAAATAACTCTTTTAAGAGGGATTCAATGAAATCTTCCATCTTGCCCAACTCTGACCTTCTGGTAAGCCATAAATCCTTCAGTTATCTTGCCTGAAATGGAGCTGTATGTCATCAAGCTTTTCGGTTAGCTCCTGTTCCCTACGTTGTAGGAGGTGAATCATTGTGTTATGCTGCTAGAGTGTTTCAGGTGCCGTGGCGAGGCCTGCCTCCAGGTCCGTCGTGAGCCGTGCTACCTCGGCCAGGGTCTTTGCCGTATTGCCAACTGCTCTCCCCAATCAGTCCGTATTGGTACTAAATTTATCTAGGGAGTGTAAAGACTTTTTGGATGTGATAGTAAATCTCTCATTGCCCTCCTCTTTGCTCGGGTCACTAATGTGGCTTGAAGCCATTAAGGTGGAGTGGCTGTGGCTACGGGCCCTTGGGTCAGGAGCAATGGGAGGTTGAGTCTTCTTTAAGTATTCAAAAATCATGTCCTTGCCTCTGGATTTTGCTGGCGTGTCTGTCTGGGTACAGTATTAATGAACAATTAAAGTTAATGATTCCAGGATCGGGATAAATTAATTAGGATTTTAACACCTGGGGAAGGAGAGCTGAGACCACTCATAGCTCATTGATGCAAGGTGGAACAGGAAGTTATCATTGTTTTTTTTTTTTTTTTTTGGAGGCAGTATAGCGCAGTGGGTTAAGGCTCTGAGCTGCAGATCTGGAGACCTGGGTTTGAATCCCACAGCCGTCTAGGTGCATACTGTGTGATCCTGAGCAAGTCACTTAACTTCCTTGTGCTCGCAGGTCACATCTGGAAACAAGCTTCAGCTTACTGTGCTACTCCTGGTTAAACAATGTTCCCTTTTTGCAGTGGACCATGTAGAGCAAGCACGCGTAGTAGGGGATGGGTGGTGCAGGATTGGGGCAGGTATAATCAGAAATTACATAGAGACGCATCAGTCAAGTTGGTGCTGCCCTTTCTGGAGTGCCAAGGAAGGGACTTCCCAGCTTTTGTGTGGGGTATGAAAAGCATTTTCTGAAGGAGAGCTAGATTGTATCAATAATGTCTAACAATTTTTTATGATTCAGCACCCTAGTTTTCAGTGACAAAAAATGCCAAATTTTGGAGAGGACTGAGGACTTTTATGAGGCAAAATCAGAGGCATTTGAAAGGTATGCCTAATGTGTTTTTTCTTTGTCCTAGTTTGTTTTGGCACCATCCTTTTCAACTGTGCCTGGTTTTCAGAGATGTCCCTGATTTTGACTCAAATATATCCTGTGTCCCTCCTGAATTTTGCCTTTTTTTTTTCACTAAACTGTCAGGATTTGTTCACTTTTTTTTTTTTTTTTAATCTCTTTCCTTGCTTTTACCTTTTCAGTGTACATGCTAGATTCATACTCTGGATGTGGTAGTATGATGATATCACATATTTCCTAATGTTAAATGCCACAGCACTGTAGCAGTATATTTAATTTTTACATGGCACAAGGCTAGGAACTTTTGCAACCTTCAAAATCCTGTATCGTGCTTCTGAAATAAAAAAAAAAAAGTAAGACAAACCTTACTACTCACTGATTCCATTGCAGACTGTCTCTCACTACAGTATAGCTCTATGATGCCAGTTCGACAGCTTTGTTGTCTACTGACGTTACAGCGACGGCTTTATGTCGACCGCAGTTGCGGGTGGCATAAAACTGTTCATTACAGACTTTGTTTTCTTCAGGGGGCTTTGCCCTCGAACTCCCATAACTATTCAACTCTGACTTTGAGGAGGGGGTACAAGACCCCCAGAAAGCAGTGCTGGGTCCCACAGTGACAGTACAGTGACCTGTCGATGTTGTCGCTGTACTGTCATTTGTGGTGCAGGGTTCACTGTGCAATCGGCTTACGCTACAGTACTACTCTGCCTTCATCATTCTCTACAACACAAACTGGACACAGCCAGCAAGCAAACATTGGCATTGACAAAATGCTTGTTTGTTTTTATTTTGCTAGTGTAGAACTGATCTGTTTGACCATGCAAGATGTGTATGTATTTTTGACTCAGGATTCTTTTAAAATACTGTAGGTTCTTGCCAAATAAAAATGAAAAATGAGATGTGTAGGCGACACATCTAGTACTGTTCCCTTCAGGAGATCATGCTATGTAACTGCTGTGACATCACCGAGCAGGTGGGCCACTCAGCCCTCCTACTGCCTGATTAGTCTTTTGTAATGACAGGAATAGTGTTTTATATGTCTGGATACTGGTAAAGTGCTGTTTTGCACATTACACCATGTATTATCAGGCAGAAAATCTCTTGGCTGCCTAGTTTAAAAAATGAGTATTGCAAAATAAGTGGTATTTTGTAGATCGCAATGTAAGAAAAAAAAAAAACTACCTCATCTGTACAAATATATCAGCTGACTTTGCTTTCTTTTTAAGGTATCCTTTGTGTGGCTGACCAGTGTCATGGCTTGCGTGAGTTGGCTTTGAACTACCATCTGTTAAGTGATGATCTTTTGCTGGCTTTGTCTTCTGAAAAGCATGTCCGACTGGAACACCTAAGAATTGATGTGGTCAGCGAGAACCCAGGTCAGACGCATTTCCATACTATCCAGAAGAGTAGCTGGGATGCTCTTGTCAAGCACTCTCCCAAGGTAAACTTGGTCATGTACTTCTTCCTGTACGAGGAGGAGGAGTTTGACCCATTCTTTCACTATGAAACACCAGTTACCCATCTTTACTTTGGACGGTCAGTGAGCAAGGATGTTCTTGGTCGTGTCGGAATGTGCTGCCCTCGGTTGGTCGAATTAGTAGTATGCGCCAATGGCTTGAGGCCCCTGGATGAGGAGCTTATTCGAATTGCTGAACGCTGTAAGAATTTGACAGCAATTGGCTTGGGAGAGTGTGAGGTGTCATGCAGTGCCTTTGTGGAGTTTGTGAAGATGTGTGGAGGCCGCCTATCTCAGCTGTCAATAATGGAAGAAGTGTTGATTCCTGACCAGAGGTACAACTTGGAGCAGATTCATTGGGAGGTGTCAAAATATCTGGGTAGAGTCTGGTTCCCTGACATGATGCCCACATGGTGAAGTCATTGACTAAAGTTATTGCCCAAGGACATGCTATACAGAATTCAAAATTGGTGTATAGTACTATGACAGTATACTATACAGAACTTCGGGTAATAGTACAAGGCAATGCAACAATCATAACATGTACAGCAATTACAAGCAGGCATATTTATTAGGACACTGATGCATAATTTGCATAATTAATTAAACTTTGTTTCCTAAATCCAGGATTTTTAACCAGTGAAGGCTCTGTAATATGTAGCAACACCAGGGACCACACTTTTTTTTGTTTTATAAAAATCACCCTGCAGTTAATTTTTGTCTTTGCTTTTGATGCGCCTGCATGTAATAAGTCTTTTGTAAATGTTTGTATTGGCTCCTTACCTTTGTTGAACAGGTATATTACACAGTGACAGCAACTGGGGAAGGGGAATTTCTACATGTTGTTAAATTAGGACAGAAAATCTACATTTAGAGCAATAAAGTATATTTTTAAATCTAGTCATTTTAGATATATTATGAACAAAATGTGAAATATAGTGAAGTAAATGATACAGTTCTAAATGCAGGCTTAGCAAGGCAGTTACCTAAAAACAGTCAAGTTTAACTGATGACAGAAGGAAAGTTTAAACTACGTTTTTGTCCCATGCCCCTCATTTAAAAATGTTCCATGGAACAAGGTTTTCTGAAGGGTTCAAGAAGTAAGCAGACTGCATAACGTTTCCTCTGACCTCAGATGTTTCATAACCATTTAAACACACAGTGTAACAAGCATGTAATATAGGATGTTTCGGTTAAGTTGTAAATTTGGAAATAGATGTACAAAGAAGTTAGTATATTGGGAATGTTGGGTTCTCTGTACCAGTGGCTGGATGATGGTAAGTTCTCCAAACTGAGGACTACCTACAGCAATGAACTGTGTTAGTCAAGTTCTCATTTCAAAATTTAAATCATGTAAAGTAATATGTTACTTCATTTTTTCAGAAGCGCTACATCTGTATATAAAACTGTAGAATTTATAGAATGTATTTTAGATTTGTATTTCTTTCTTGTCTTGAATATTCTTTGTAAATGTTTCGGATCTTTGTTTGAAATTGTCTAGCCAACAGCAAGCATGTTCTGTCTCTAAGCAGAATATGAACTGGAAGCAACAGTATTACATTGTATTAAAAAACAAGACAAAACCCTGAATATTGTGACCATAAAAATGTGCATTAAGATTTGACCTGTATTGAACCATGCTGATGGCGAACTGTTTGCATTCTAGTCATGGCAAGTCATATAATAAACTGCAAGTCAAGATACTGAATGTAAGTTACGTAGGACATTAATCATAGAAATATTGGACTGTATTTAATGTTTATTGTTGTTCTTTCTGTTGGGTAGATTTTGCTTAGTGGGCTGACAAATTTAGGTAACTGTATTTGATTATAGAGTTTCTGCAACAGACTACAAAATGTTGGACGCTAGAATAAATTTGATGTTGGTTTGTTTTGTTTCATTAAAATCTATTCTCCCAAAAAACAGTAACACTTTGAATGATATCTGTAGTACAAAGAAAACGTGGTCCTCATCAGCAGTAAACACACTTATGGTAGCTATTACAACTTAAACACAGTTACATTAAAAAATCTGTAAGATTTTGCTGCTTTTAATTGTTACTGCCTTTTTTTGAGTACCTGTAGTTCAGCTTTGTTTTTGTTTTTTTGTGTGTGTGTGTTAGCGCAGGCCAACATACAAAACTTAAGTAATTATGAGTTTATAGATGCCATTTTGCGATTAAGACCTAGTAGATACCATTTTAAGAAGCTCTTACAACTTGTTAAAAATCTGATAATTTTACAGCAACCATGCAGTTAAGTTCAGTAAGAGCAGAAATTAATTGAAATAAAGTTTCAGGAAGTACTTAAACTTTCACAGCTAGGGTACTGGTTTGTATCATGTGAGCATCCTCAGCTGGGTAATTCAGTTTCAGTAGTGATCTCTTGGTTGTGTGGTGTTTGGTAGCCTGGACTACCACCCACTGTGCCCCAGCACCTTTGAATGCAGATCAAATGTCAGAACGAGACAAATTAAACTGGATGGTCTGTCGCATATACTGTATAGCATAATGCGGCTTGTTGAAGATGGGATTAAAAGGCCAAACGTAACAAGCCATGTGTAATCATGAGAGGAACTGGAGAGCTGAATATACAATTCCTGTATTGCAACAGCAGTAGAACAAATTAACCCTCTGTTGGTTGTCTGCTCATAGTAACCTCCAGTAATAGCTACTGAAGCACATTAGTGGCCTTTTAGGCTGGATAGTGTAGAGTCTGTTAAACAAAGAAAATAAGTTTCCACAGTCTGTGAAAACCACATTCTGTGCTATAAGTGATGAATTCTCTTTAGATACATACAAACAGAAGAGAATCCATGCTCCACTCACATAAAATTATCTACAAAATTCAAGTACCAAACTATTCAGTATTCAGTACAATCAAAGCATTTAGGCTGCTTACTGTAATTCATGATGTCAAAGATTAAACTCCATATTGCAAATGTTGCCTTTTCTGACGGCATGTTGGAGCAAGTCAGGTTTGGTAGGGAATTAGCATCCCTGAGTCCGGGTCCTATTTTTGTAAAGTTTTGCCCTGTATTATTTTGAGAGAACTCTAACTGGTCCGGTGGATAAGTGAAGATGAAGAAACCATTGAATTGGCACTGGACACTGATAAAATAATGCAAAAAATGTTTTGCCATGGGGCTGTACCATTTGTGGCCTTGCGCGCCTGCTGCTGTTGAGGTGTTCTCTCCCTTCCTCTTGCCCTCAACCCACCCTTGGGTTTGTCTTTTTAGTGGATGGCCAGGAGATTCTGCTCCTATCCTGGTCTCTTACACCCACCCCTGCTTTGTGCTCTAGTTCCTTTCAGCCTTTTCCTTGTTCTAGGGCCCAGAACATCATATTGTGTGGTTAGACTTCTGGGCAGGTTTCATCCCAGGGGGAGGAGGGTTGAACAACTCCAGGTTGTTGTCTTGGCTTGTCAGATGTGGTCTGCCACCTTATCCTATGGCAGTGCTCTTCTCTTCTTTCCAGACTGACCATGTTCACCTCTCTTTAATGTAGGGTGTGGGGAGAGAAGGTCTGCTGAAGTGGACCTTCTGTGGCATCTTGCAGTTTCTAGGGAAATTATCTAGTGTGGTGAATTTGCCTGTTTTAAAGCAACATAAAGCTTACTTTTACCTTTTTTTTGTTTGGAAATATGGTCATGTGTGTACCCTCAGTCTCCCTGTTATTCTTTTCTGTTTATTTATATGTGAACATATGACTGTGCTTTATGGTCTATCTAGTCTGCTCGAGTATGCAGCCCCCCCCTCCCGTTTCTATAGCGGGACCTGCCTCCTCCCCAAATCCCCTTCTTCTCTACCTGCAACATTCCCCCTTCATCCTGTCCCATCCTCTATTAGAGCTATCCACCATTTTCAGGGAGACCAACTCCTATGGCAATTCGCTCCACTTGGCCACCACTCTCTGTGTGAAAAGGTGCCTCCTCATCTCTCACCTGCATCTCCCCCTACCACTTTTAGGCAATACCCCATAGTGGATTTGTTCCCACTAAGGTTAAAGAGGCCCTCCATATTCACCCTGTTAATACCTTTAAGTGTTTGAAGGCCTCGATCATATCCCCCCCCCCTTCCTGTCATCAAGGGGGTTCATGCTGAGCCCCTTGAGCCTCTCATTGTAGTTGTTGCCCTGCTGGCCCTGGGTCATCTTGGTCACCTTTCATTGGACTGTTTTTAAGGGCACCGATACTGCACACTGTACTTTAGAGTGGTCTAACCAGTGATGTGTACAGTAGCAATATGACCTCCACCTTCCTCCTGGTAAGCCCCCTGGCTATGCAGCCCAGCATCTGATTTGCTTTTGCTGCTGCTTTCCTGTAGTGTTTTGAATGCTTCAGGTCACTCTTGTTGATCACCCCATGTCCTTTTGCTCCTTTGATTTGGCAACCTGCACACCACCCAACCCCTATTTCGGTCTATGGGTTTTCCACCCCAAGTGCAGGACTTTACACTTCTTACCAGCGGCCAGGGCCTCCATCGCCACTAGCGTCCTGCTCCCGACCATTACCTATGCAGCCCCGGTGGTTCAGGGAGCAGCCAGACAAGAGATGAACAGACTACAAGTTCTCTATCATAAAGTGGCTCTCTTCACCACGCTATCCGGCCCCAGGACCCACCACTGTGACACTTTGTCCCAACTAAACTGGCCCTCCTGGGATGCCCGGCTCCAGTACCCCCTACTCTGCCATACCTATAAATTACTCAGCCCTTCCCCTCCTCCCAGCCTCAGTGGGCTCATTGCCCAAACGAGTAACCCAAGGCTCCTCCGTACGACGGACCGGACTCTCCTCGCAGTGCCCAGGGTTAGAACCAAGGTGGGTGGCAAGTCGTTCGCCCTCACCGCCCCCCTCCTATGGAACTCCCTGCCCCCAGGTGTCCAGGAAGCTACCTCTACTAACACCTTCCACACAAGGCTGAAGGCTCATATGATGGCCACCTCCAAGTGCAATTGCTAAGGAAAGGGGCTCCTAAGCGTAAGCCTAATTCATCACAGCACATACGCACAAGGCCATCCCCTCGCCCCCACCCCCAGGAAAATACCTACAATGACTACACCGACCTATATAGCCTACCCAGCATATGTAACCAACTGAAATGCAACTATGTATTACCCCGTGTTATGTTTCGATGTGTCTTATGTAATGTACTTTTGCTGTATATAGTTCCATGTAATCCCCGGGTCGCCCCTGAAAAAGGGACCTTCGGGGCCCAGTGGGCTTACCCGGTTATCAAAATTTAATAAATAAATAAATAGTGTTGAACCCCAATTTGCAATAAAATATATATTTTTTTTCTTTTTTGGCATCCCTTAGTGATTTTTTCCCCCACCTGATATCATTACTGACCAGCTCTGAGAACTTGGTGACAGCAGCTGAGTGGGAACACTGTATTGAAACTTGCATTGCAAGCTTCCACTCAAATCAGGTTACCAGGCCGGCCTGGTGGTGCTGAGGGCTGAGGCGCTGGACACCTTACCTCTTACCACGCCAGCGACACATGTTCAGGAACGAGCACGGGTTGCCGGAGGTCAGCCGGGGAGGAGAAGGATAGAGTGCCCAGCGGCTGCCTCCTTCTCCGGGGTGTCATCTGCATGCTCCCCAGCAATACTGCCACCTATGGGAGCCCAGGTGGAAGGTGCGGTGGAAGGGGGGGCAGTATGAGGACATGGCAGAGGGGCAGAGCAGGAGGTACTTTTCAGCGCGTCTCCTTGCTCATTGGCCCTCATTGCATGCCGACGTCTGGGGAAGAACAAGGGAAAACCACCCTCGTCTCTCCTAGGTGACGACTTCTCACTGTACATCTCCTCAGCTCGTCGGGGCAGACTCCACTGTACTGGTCCACGTCACAGTAAGCAAGGTTCAGGGGAGGTGAGTGGGGATTCCTCCTCACCCTACCCGGGGCTTATCCGGGCACCTAAGTTAATGGAACCGTGTACTCTAGGGGCAGACCCAGATGAGTGTCAGAGGCTCATGCAGAGGAGGTAGTCTGAGAGAGGGGGCTGTAAGGACTATAAATACAGGGTTAAAAAAAATTTAAAATAAATAAAATTAAGTTACCAGGGCCCAGATTAGAACTGATCAGTAATTACAAAAGCGTGTATCTGTTAGAGAAAAGGCAGCATCAAGGGACAATAGGTTAAAAATATTATAAAATGAATAGCTGTAAAAGCACAGTAGGGAGAGTGAAGGAAAGCATATACACAATGGTCAAATTAAATTAAAAAAAAAATGATATTCCCTTTTAAGGGCTGGACTGCTGCCTAACTTTTTTTTCCATCTTGTCTGGCTATTCCTCCCACTTTCTTGCAAACTGTCCCATCGCCCCACCTTTCCTGCACTCATGAAAAATATAATCTACCTGTTTCTCATATTCCATTTCACTCAGTCCCCCCATCCCATTTAAGAGGTTTTGTTTTTTATGCTACAACTAATGAGACTCTGGGAAGGAGTTTTGTTGTACAAAACACCTGGGAGTGTTTATTGTGGTGAAAGGTTCCTGATGATGACCTCCTGATCACATCGGCAAAACTGCTCTAGTAGCATGTAAATATTGTTTATGTACGGTACAATTACAGTATAAATTTTCAGATGATGTAAGCCAGTGATCAGCTGTTTTCTTTTCTTTTTTTTTTTTTTTAAGACTTAATACTTATTACGTACTTATGTTTACATCATTTATGCTCTCTCCAGGGCTGAAGAAATCCAGCACTACAAAAAATGGCTAACACCCACCCCGCCTTCTAATATCTGCTCCAGTAGGAAGTAAGATGATATGGGCTGTTCTCCCTTGTTAGCTGGAACAGGTTCTTGCAATCTAAAAGAACTCTTAGGTTATGACCCTTCCCACACCCCCTCGGTCTTTTGTAGCTTGTCTTGGCTATTAGACAACTTCCTGCTCTGCAGGGATACATTTTCCTGAATGTCTGCATAGCATGTAGTCCTCGTGTTGCTTTTGGAATCCCCTATACTATCTTGAGCAGAGAGGAGGTCTTTCGGCAGCAGTTTCTCTATTTTGTATGGGCTTAGTCTGCAGGTTTGGAACCCTGGGCCTTGGTGCCATGCTAAGGGCCACTGTAGCCCCCACTCCCCTTGCAAAGCCTTCTTAGGGCAAAATCTTGTCTAACTGACCAAAGATAAGATAGGACAAGGGGTTTTGACAGCTAAGGTGTGGTTTCCCAAACTGGATTGCCACAAGGTGCGCACATGACTGATAGGGTTCCCATGCTGTCTTCCATGCATGTTCAATGAGTGCCATTTTGGGAGACGAGGAACTGCATTCTTCCAAGTGGTGGCCATCTTAGACAAGGCACAGATTTCATTATTTTTGGTCTATATTTCACTTTTTCTCCATAAAAATGTGTTAAAACAGATGCAAACCTCAACAATGTTACTAAGCTCATCATGGCATCCTTATTTCGTGCACCAAAAGAATTGAGATCTAAAGCCCCCAAGTGAAAAATGTGCCAGTTCACCATTGCTGGTACCTGTTGTCCATCCTGTGACAAGGCTTCTCTAAGCAAAATGACACCCAATGCTCCTCACGTTCACTATGGGGCAACAGAACAAAGAAATGCCTCAGAGCCCAGATCTAAGTCATCACCATCCAAGGAACCCCCTCGTCTATTTGGTATGTGCAAGGAGGTCCAAAACACCTTCCCTGAGTGGGGAGGCACATCCTCTTCTTCCCACAATGATGAAGATCAAGACCATGAACATCCTACCGGAGGTTCTACTGAAGTCAACAAAAAAGAGAACCACTTTGGTACACCTTGCATCACTCGAGTCCTCACTGAAATTTACCAGGCCATGTCCCAGACATGCTCCGATTTCCAAGGAAGTTTCTCCAGCACCATCTGAGGGTTCCACCATCGGAACACGTACGTCCAGGCATGTCCGTCATTAGGGCGCCAAGATTTTTATTTCGCCATCTGTAATATATGTACGGGGCTGTGTCCCCCATGCACCTCCCAACTATATATTCTAACTCGGGAAGGGGTGGACCTTGGGGAAGGGGCAGCAAATTTTAAATTTTGGCGCCCTATTGATGGGCCCACTCGGACCCGTGCACAGATGGCCTGAAGGACCATCTGAGGAAATCTAGAGTTCCGAATTAGAAGGGTGAGGGTTCTGAATTAGAAGATGGAAAATATGGTTCCTCGGTCGAGGGCCTGGGGCAGATGAGTCAGGCAGAGCCTTTAACTAGGAACACCTGGCTACACTGATGAAGCCAAACTGCTTCACAATGTAACTACAGGACAACGTGTGCAGAAAGAAAGCAGCCTCCTTATGAGATGTGGTCAGAAAGGCTAAAGTTTTCCCAGTGTGCGACATGGCAAAAGAAATTGTGGCCTCAGAATTGGCAAACACGAAGGCAGGACAATAGCTCTGTGATTTTATTTGTATTTATTTTTCCAGGAAAAAGGCTACATTGATCAAGCTCATTTACAGGGAGGTCAACAAGATAAACAACAATGCAGCTAAGAAATACAACATAGTGCAAAAAAATACAGTGGCCTTACATATAATTTTATTTTATGTTAGTCTTTGGTAAGTTGGTAACTGGGTAAGGCCCACTAGGTACAAGTGCCTGTTTCAGAAGCGACTTGGGAGGTTAAGTGACTTGCTCAGAGTCGCACAGTATGCAACTGGGGGTATAATGAAACAACGAGGAATAATATAAGGCAGTTACAAAGCAATGGAAAATTAAATCTGCAAGGAGCAAAACATATTTATATGTTATGCTTAATGTCGTCAACCTACAAAATTGATGGGCTGCAAAATCATTAAATACGAGCCCTAAAGTTGAAACTACCATTCCACTTCAAGGTGCAGTGCCCATTAAGGATTGCCTCAATATAAGATTGGAGTCCATCATGAAGAAGGTTTATGAGGTGGCAGGAGCCTCCAAGTCGGCAGTGTTTGCTTTGGTTTATGTCACCAGGGCCATGACTCTTTGGCTCGTGAATGTCACCTTTTGAACCCCCCCCCCAAAAAAAAACGATTCAAAAGCAGAAATTTCCATGTCATTCTTATCTATCTGGGTATGTCCTTCCTAGCTGATGTTTCCTATGAGCTCCTGAAGCTGTAGTCAAAATCCACCTTGCAGGGGAGTCCACCAGGATGCAACACAATACTGCAGCATTCTGCAGCAGAGTTACTGCAGGAAACAAGACAATTTCAGTGTCAGTTAATCCATTTTGTCATGTATTTATCTGAGACGCTGCATTGCATCCTGGTGGGCTCCACAATATATTTGTTTATGGTGCGTAGCGACCCACTGGCTTTGCCCCTGGTCAGCTGATAAATCCTCCAAAACCTCACTCCTCAATATGCCGTTCATGGGGGAAAGTGTAGTTACGTAAGAACTTACCATGACAGTAGATCTTCAAGAGAGGCTCTTTCAGTAGGTATTCACAAGTAGGACTCAGGCGTCAGGACCACACGGAAAAACCTCTAGCTAGCAATCTCTGGCGGGGAACGCCCCCACGTCAGGTGACTGACGTCAGTATAAAGGGGGCGGTCCCGACACCCACCCTCCAGTTCTTTCCGGCCAAGCGCCAAAGAGCTTACAGGAGAGAAGAGGATAAGGTCCCATATCTGAAAGAGAAGAAAATGAGGGGACAGAGGAAGGGAAGGTAATACCTACTGCAAGAGCCTCTCTCAAAGATCTACTGTTACGGTAAGTTCTTACGTAACTGTACTATCTTACTTCGAGAGGTCTCTTGCAGTAGGCATTCACAAGTAGGACTGAGTCCCAAGCAGTCTGGAACAAAAAGAAAGCGGGAGGAAGAAAAAAACATCCACAAAGGCTGAGCTTCTAGACAGGGATCATGAAAGGATTCCCTGCAGAACAGCTAGCCCGAAGCCTGCTCTGCGGCGAGAGGCAATGTCCAAACTGTAATATTTTGAGAAGGTATGGACGGAAGTCCAAGTTGCGGCTGTACAAATCTCAGCCGCTAACACATTCTTGAAGCAAGCGGCAGAGGCCGCGACCCCTCTAGTGGAGTGGTCTTTGACCTGACCCAGAAGGGTCTTGTGATACTTGTCATAACAGAAAGTGATTCAATAGGCCAACCATTTAGAAAGGCATTGCTTGGAAACAGGGTTGTTTTCTCTCTTGTGAGCAAAAGACACAAAGAGTTGGCCTGATTTCCTGAGATCCTTAGTCCTGTGAGTGTAGTATCTCAAAATTCTATGTACATTCATGGTATGGCAGAGATACTCCCCCTGATTGGAGTGCTCCATGAAGAAGGCTGGAAGCTCGATGGACTGATTCAGAGTAGATTCAGCCACCACTTTTGGAAGAAATTTAGAATTAGTATGCATGGCTACCCTATCCTTGTGGAAAATCAAATAAGGGATTTTACCCATCAAGGCTTGCAACTCAGAAATCCTCCAAGCTGAGGTGATGGCCACTATAAACAAAGTCTTCCAAGAAAGAAACTTCAGCTCTGCCTCCGCTGCAGGTTCGAAGGGAGGCAGGGTAATCTTCTCGAGAATGAAGTTCAAGTCCCAAGGAGGAGCAGGGTTGTGGATCGGGGGTCTTATGTGCAGGACCCCTCACAGAAAAGTGTTTGAGACTCCTAGTTGTGCAAACGTCCGGCTCCCGAAAGGGATGTGGTAAGCTGAAATGGCTGCCATATGTACTTTCACTGATGAGTAACTAAGCCCAAGTCGTACAGGTGCCTAAGGGAGTCCAGGACCTTATTGGCTGGACAAGAAAAAGGTTCTATGTTTTTAGAACCCGCCCATATGGTGAAGCGCTTTCACTTCATGACGTAAGTGGACCTGGTGGAAGGCTTTCTGGCCTCCACCAGGATGTCAGCAACCGCGGGGGAAACTCCAAAACGAGTTTTAGCTACGTCTAAAGGAGCCATGCGTGAAGGTGAAGAGACTTGAGGCCTGGATGAACCAGGGTCCCCTTCTCCTGGGTCAGCAAATGTTGTGACAGTGGTAGAGGAAGAGGAGGTTCCTCGGGAAAACTGTTGCAGAAGAGAGAACCAGGCTTGCCTCAGCCAAAAAGGAGTGATGAGGATCATTCTTGTTCCTTCCGACGTGAGCTAGTTGAGTACCTTTGGGATCAAAGGTATCGGAGGGAAGGTGTAGACGAATCTGTCCTTCTAGCACAGAGACAGGGCGTCCCGACAAAAAATGTCTTGCCCTGGAGCGAGCGAGCAGAAAGCGGGAAGTTTGGCATTGTTGGGGGAGGCAAAGAGGTCCATTTGAGGAGTCCCCCAGTACTAGAAGACATTGTCTAGCACAACCTGGTCAAGTTCCCAGTCGTGCTGACGAGCGACTTTTATTTATTTTATTTATTTATTTATTTATCGAATTGTTTCACCTGGAAAGATACACTGAGCAACTTAATGCTCGTCTCATGGTATGTCCTGTGGGAATGGGAAAGGGATGTACAGATGAGACTTGGGAACAAACAATAAGGATGGGGGAAGCATACATATAGTTACAACAGCTACATGGAAGTTGGGTACATAATTTGCTAGTACCATATTTACAGTATAGGTAGGTCAGAGGAGCATACATATGTCATAAGTACAGGGATATCATATAAAGCAAGCAAACATAAAGTGGGATCAAGTGCTGCAGGCAGGGGAACACAAGGATCCTACCACCTTAGTAAGAGCTGGGCTAAAGATTGGTAGGTAAGTGCCATGGGGTAGTGGGGGAAAGAAGAGGGTGGAGGAGGGGAAGAGGAGAGAAGGCGTGAAAGAGATACAGGGTATCATGAAGAGAGGCAGGTGCAGGAAGGGGTATGGTAGTTATGCAGAGCAGAGGTAAGAGGATAAAGGGAGGAGGAGTGGCGGATTTGAGGAGGGAGTGCATTCCACATTTTAGGCAAATTAGAGAAGGCTTTTTGGCCAGAAGCAGTAGATCTGCAGGGGACTGAGAGGGAACGAGTGTCTGACTGGGATCGCAGGGAGTAGAGGGAGGGGGTGGGTGTGTTAAGGGAGGAGGAGATATAGGTGGGGAGGAATCCAAACTAGAATTTAGAAATGAATTTGGCACCATGTAGTTGACTTAAGGTGGGACTTAAGGCATCTGCGAGAGTGTTCTCCATCCCTGGCACATGAACGGCTATCAGATGAAGGCTGTGCTGGGACGCCCAGTGCCAGACTCCCATGGCTTCCCAGAAGAGGGGGACAGGAACGAGTTCCCCCCTGTTTGTTGAGGTACTAGACAACACACATGTTGTTTGTACGAGAAGGTGACCAGGAGGAGAACCTGGAGGGCATAAAGGACTGCCCTCAGCTCGAGGACATTTATATGGAGCCTTTGTTCGAACTGAGACCAGCTGCCCTGAGTCTGATGGGGCCTGAGATGGGCACCCCAACCTGCCCCTGATGCATCTGTCGTCAGGGTCTGAATGGGAGGGGCGGTACAGAACGGGATCCCCAGATTGAGATGTACAGGTACCGTCCTCCATTGCAAGTCCCTGACCATAGGGTCAGACACCAGGATTTCATGATCCAGGTCATCCTGAGATTGGTCCCATTGAGACCGCAGGGTCCACTGAGAGATCCTCATTTGGAGACAAGCAAGTGGGATGGTCGGGATGGCAGCTGCCATCAGGCTGAAAAGATGAAGGACCTTCCTGACTCTGACCCTTCTGTGACTCAATAAGAGCCGAGTTTGGTTTGACAGTGTCTCGGCTCTGTCCTGGGGTAATGAAGCCTTGCCCAGAGTCATGTCCAACACTACCGCTATGAACTGCAGCCATTGGTAAGGGATCAGATGGGACTTGACAGAGTTGATTGTAATCCCCATGTCGGAGAATACTTGAAGGGTGAGGGAAAGGGAACCCAAAAGTTCCTCCCTGGATGGGGCTGCCAGAAGTCAGTCATCCAAGTAGGGGAAGACTTGGACCCCCTTGGTATGCAGGAAGGCCGCCACCACCATCAGGCATTTGGTAAATACTTGGGGGGGCGGGCGAGGATAGACCAAAGGGAAGGGCCTTGAACTGGTAGTGGGACCCCTGAAAACAAAAACAGAGGTATTTGCGGTGGGAGTGGCAAACGGGGATATGGAGGTAGGCATCCTGGATATCCAGGGCACATAGCCACAGTCCCAGCCGAAGCATGGGGAGAAGGTTCTGGAGGGAGAGCATTCAGAACCATTTGTACTCCACAAACTGAGGGAGCTGAGGTCGAGAATGGGCCTCAGATCCCCGGTTTTCTTTGGTACTAGGAAGAAGTGACAGTAATAACCTGTCCCTGAAGGTTGGGGGACGGGTTCTATTGCCTCTTTAGCAGAAGAGAGGATTTCTTCCAGTACCAACTGCAGATGAGTGTGGGAGCAAGGAGGAGGGAGGGGGTAGTCTGAGTTTTTTTTTTTTGAATGAACTCTATCGAATGTCCAGCTACAATCAGCAGGAGCACCCAGGCATCTGTCGTTATCCTCTCCCAACCCGGTAGATGGGAGTAGAATCTCCCCCCTACTGGTTCCTCTGAACTGGGCAGAGGCAGGGAGTCAGGAGGTGGGGGGAAGAGTAGCGGCTGAGGCCCCGGGAGCTTTCTTGCTGAGGGGGGGGGCCTTGGCAGCTGACGCAGCTTTGTGTTTGTTGGGACGTCGGGGTTGCGTCTGCTTAGGCCTTTGGCGGTTGGGGTGCCGAAAGGACCGTTTCTGCCTCTGAGAGGGTTTGTACATTGTCTGAACAGACTTTAATGCCAAACCCTTCTCCCGTAATTCGGTGATGATGTCCTTGACATCACCGCCAAACAGCACAGACCCTCTGAAGAGAGCATCGTGGATGGCCGACTGCACTTCAGGGGCCAAACCTGACACTCTGAGCCAGGCATGATGCCGTAAGGATACGGTGAAGGCCAAGCTCCTGCCTACAGTGTCCACCACGTCATATGTAGCACGAAGCATGTGTCTACAGGCCGAGCGTGCGGAGTGGACAAGATCTTCCAGTTCCTGCTTTGTTTGTGAATCTGGGAGGGAGTATAGTTTTGATTCCATCTGACTAAGGATAGCCTTCTGGTAGTCCTCCATGTGGCCGATGTAATTGAGGGCCCTCATGCCCAGAGTAGAAGAAGCATAAAACTTCTTCCCATACTCGTTCAGAAGACTGGACTCCTTGTCGGGGGGGGGGGGATGAGCTGAGATGCTTAGGGTTGCCTGATCGGTCGTGTGCGGCACTAATCATGACTGAATCGGCCTTAGGGTGAATGACAAGTAAATCCTTCCCTTCAGGAGCCTGAGATAGCCTGTTGGCCTTCCGAGGAAGGGTGGCTAACGAGAAAGATTGCTTCCAAATAGTGGAGACAAGATCCTCATGAAGCTCTATCCAGGGTGGAATCGGGTTGGGAGAAGTCTCTGGGAGGTGCAGATGGGCCACAAGCTTCTTACGCTGGGGATCTGGCTCCACTGATTGCCACTCGCAGGCAGCCTGGATTTTCGTCAGCAGCTCCAGAAAGGAAGGATCCTCCGGAGGGGACTTCGGAAAACCTTGTGGCCTGGGTCTGTCTAGAGTGCGGGGCTCATCCTCCAGATCAGAGCATTCATAGTCCAAATCTGACTCTGATGATGGAGAAGCAGAAGAAGAGGCCTCCCTAGGAGGGGGAAGATCACCCTCTCTGGGGGTTCCCCGGGGGAGCGTGTCCCTCCTGGCCCAAGATCCAGAAGGTTCAGCTCTGGTGTCAGGCAGAGGAAGAGGAGTCTCTTCACGCCGACATAAGGGGTCTGGCATTGGGATAGGCATCAGTATGCGTTTCTCCACCTCTTGGGTGATCTATGATTTTGCTTCAGCCCACCAGAAGGCCAAGACCTCAATCAAGTCTACCTGGGGCTGCGGGGTAGGTGGAGGAGGGGGAGGAGAAGGTGGAGGGGGGGCTCGGGTATGGGTAAGCTGGAAACTCGTAATAAGTGTACCCATAACCCGACGGTGGGATGCCTGGTGTCAGGTATTGAGGCGTTGGATAGTGCGGCATTGGGTACTGAGGAGCCGGATACTTCAGAGTCGGGTATGCTGGCGCCAGGGTGTCTGACGGAGTCAGAGGTTCCCGGCGGCGACCCTGCAGGCGGACCAGATGGATCAGGTGTCGTCCCGGAGAGGGACCCGTTGGTGGTCCCAGGATCCCAGAAGGCTCTGATGTTACATCGTCAGAGCGGGATGCTGGAGGGTGATGTCGGGCAGTCTGATATCGGGTCAGGTGTCTGAGGATCTGGCTTCGAGGGGCACCCCCGATGTCAGCGGGTCAGGCTCCTCGACCCCTGCAGGGGAAGGAGGAGTAAACTCCTCGGGAGGAGCCTGAGAAGACATGAGGTCCTCAGAGGGCAACGCAGCTGAAGAGCGCTGCAGCAACTCTCCGACGTCGGGCATGGATGAATGGCCTGATGAAGGGTCACTGGCTGGGTGGACATTGGGCGAGCCGACGACAGACTTATCAGCCGGTCCAGGCAGGCGTTGGGACAAATGCTCGACTTATCGGATGCGCTCTGACCAGAAGGCCTGGATTTAGAGGCTGTAGTGAGTGCAGGCCTCCTTTGCCCTGGAGGCTCCCGTCGGGCCCGAGTGCAAGCCAGACAGGAGGGGGTCGCCGCCGGTTTAGACACCACTAAGGCGGCCGCCAAGAACAATCCCCGGGGGAGTTACCTGGAGAGCTGTGACTCCAGCTGAAGTCGCAGCTGCTGTGGATGGTGAGTCCCGATCCCGGTGTTTCTCCTTGTCCCTCTTTTTCTTGTGATGGCCCTCAGGAGAAGTTGATGCCTGCCTCAATTTCTTCAGTTCCTTTTCCATGGATGCCATTTCCTTTTTTAGTAAATGGGCTGCCAGGGACCGCTGCCTTTGTTTTCGAGTTGCAGCGTTGAATTTTCAGCAGTGCTCACACTCCTCCACGCGGGGGTCTGGGCCTAGACAGAAGAGGCAGAGGGAATGGCCGTCCTTGTGAGGGAGCTGGGATCCACACGAATCGCACTTATGCGATTCCGACTGCATCAGGGACAACATGCCCAGCGAGGTAGTATTACACAAATATCAGAGTAAATAAAGTCGAAAAAGACTGATACTTATCCAAAATGGCGAGAAAAGCGAGTGCTGATCTTCTGCGAGGTACTTTCGCAAGCAGACAGAAAGAAAGAACTTGAGGGCGGGCGTCGGGATCGCCCCCTTTATACTGACGTTGGCTGACGCCAGTCACCTGATGTAAGGGTGGTCCCCGCCAGAGACTGCTACCTAGAGATTTTTCCGTGGGGTCCTGACGGCTTAGTCCTACTTGTGAATACCTACTGCAAGAGCCCTCTCGAAGTAAGGTTTTATTATTTGAACTGGAATTAGAGGCCAACATCCAGCAGGCGTCTAATTCCAAAATGGCACACTCGCAGGATGGGAAAGCTATAGGGAAGACTTTCCTTTTCTGATGCATGACAGTTCCGCCCTGGACACCATTTCAAGTTTCCATAATCAAGGCACACAATTCCCCCAACCAAGAATAGTTTTACTACACTGTAGGCAGCTGGGGCAGAGGAAACTCCAGGACAAGACAGATTGTAAAGATAACCATTCAGATTGAAATTAGGTCTGACCTCAGTCCCTAGCACCCCTCAGGTGCCAGACTGTTGTTCTTAGACGAACAATGGATGGTTGTCATCACAGATCTGTGACTTTTTGGATGATGTATACAATGGTTACACCAAGTTCAGAATCTTCTAATTCTAGATTTTTTCTAGCAGTCTCCACTATAACACCTTCTGGGCAGGATTCACTATACCATCAGTCAGCTGCAAAGCATAAAAACTATCCAACAGGTCTTATTTTAGCAAATGGGCTCAGACCTTTACTCCATCTTCTTCATCCCCAAGAAGACCGGGGGTTTCATAGCTGTACTGGACATCAGATGCCTCAACAGAAGGAACAAGTTCTTGCGCTTCAAAATGGGAACATTATGGGCTACCATGACGGCAGTGCACCTAACACCTTCTGGGCAGGATTCACTATACCATCAGTCAGCTGCAAAGCATAAAAACTATCCAACAGGTCTTATTTTAGCAAAGGGGCTCAGACCTTGACTCCATCTTCTTCATCCCCAAGAAGACTGGGGGTTTCATAGCTGTACTGGACATCAAATGCCTCAACAGAAGGAAAAAGTTCTTGCACTTCAAAATGGAAACATTATGGGCTACCATGACGGCAGTGCACCTAAGGGACTTCCTGGCATCCACGGACCTTCAGGACCCATATCTACATACCCTCATTCATCAGTCATATCACCACTTGCTGCACTTTTATGTGCATCACAGCAACAGCAGACTACATTCGACGCAACACATCCAGCAGCTAGGGGGTAATGTTGGACACAGCAAGAGTCATAGTAAACAGTGCAGTCCCTGTCACAAGTGTGAAAGAGGCTCAGATACAAGCCCAGAAGGACAAAACTGCATGTGCAGGGTCTGATGGCAGCAAGTCAATGACTTGGGGAATTGGGCTAGGCTTTACTCTGGCCCCCTTCAATGCCACCTTTTAGAACTGGGATCCACGGAGGCAGTCCCTGTCGACCACTATCTCACTGACACCCTCAGTTAGATCATCCCTAATGGTAGACAGCACAGACTTATTGAACTTCAATTGTCTATGAGGGCTGTGCAATGGCACACCCTCATGGCAGATTTTAGCCTGTCATCTGGGAAGTGATGCCATGCATGACATCAGTTCAAGGGATTTAAAGCCTAACAGAAAGAAGCTTCCATTCAGTGTTGTCAAGATGAGAATGGTATTTAAGGCACTGCTCACATTCAGAGGCAGATTGGAGAATCAGTATGTTCTAGGAACATGGATATGTTCTGGTAGTGTCCTTTCCCCTTTAAGGCTTACCGGAAAGTCTTCAAGATGGCTCCTCCCACCCAGGTGGTAACTTCCTCAGCACCGTCCCATGACATCAGATATTCTAGGGATGTGGATATGTTTCTCTATCCACACTTATTCATTGGCATGTCATTTCCCTTTAAATATCTTGCCGGAAGGTCTCAAAGCTGGCTCCTCCCACCCACCCACCCAGTTGGTATAACCTCAGCTCCGCCCATGATGCCAGATCTTCCTTTCCGCTGGAAGATTCAGGTTCCCTCCATACCGCTCCCGTATTGAGTAGGCCCTGGCACTCCAAAACTCAGTTTTACTGCCGATTAAGATTCTTCGAATCTCTCCTAGTGAATTTAAAACTG
The DNA here is from genome assembly GCA_016271365.2 of Neoceratodus forsteri. Lineage (NCBI taxonomy): Eukaryota > Metazoa > Chordata > Ceratodontiformes > Ceratodontidae > Neoceratodus > Neoceratodus forsteri. The sequence goes on from CM057453.1 coordinate 1,275,914,218, forward strand.
CGGCCGCGATGGGGGACAAGTCCTCAAGTGGGTTCCGCCAGTGTCCCTGCAGGCAGAAAATGTCTTGAACGTACCCGCATGCCATGTGCATGTACTGCCTGGGTCACGATCACGATATTCGGGCCTGCGATTTATGTCGCTCTTTTCATCCAAATGTTTTGGATGACCACCTCTTGCGTCTTCAGCTCAGATGTCCGGAAAGACGGCACCTGCCGGTCAAATCAAAGGATGCCTGCCAAGCGATCGCCACAGCTGCAGGGTCCACGAAACAGAACAGATGAAGGCCTTTGAAGAAGAGGTGGTTCGCACCGCTGAACTCTCATCTTCGTCCTCAGTTTTCGTTCTGCATAGACTGGGCTCATCTTTCTCCGGTTCCTTCAAGGAGCTTTGCCAATCCCTTCCCACTCGTGGGGAAGGCACCAGCTCTTATCATGTCTCCTGGTCCTATAAGAAGGATACGAAGGAACTGAGGGATTCCACATCTCGTAGACATCACTATTGGGACAGAGAGTGATCTCGGTCCCAGAAGTCTCCTGCTTCGACTTTGGTCAATGTTGCAGACTAGGCCACTGACCTCACGGTGATCCCATCAGGTCAGTCAGCCCAGACGCGGGACAACAATGCCGTCGAGATTGTTCTCAACCCCGCTGACCCATTGTCATCCGATGAGGCTGACAATTCCTTGTTCAGGACTCCGGTCCTGACATGCCTCGCTGATGAGGTGACCCAGCTTGTTGGAAAACCCCCGCTAATGGTCATCCCCAACCCGGAGGAGCTGAGGTTTTCCCCCCGACTCCTCCTGAACGCCCAGTTGGTCCCCCTGATGGTCCACGTCCAGGTCCAGGACATCCTCGACCGAAAGGCTGAGGAAGTCACATAAGCGGTGCCCTAATGAGTGGTGTCCGCCACCACTCGTCGTCGTCCTCAGATGAGGGGAGGCTCCGATGCAAGCTGCGTTGGCACTACAAAGACCTTTTGTGGCAGCAACTAGTTATGTTCAGGTCTAAGTCGGTCCCTTCTACCCTAGCCATTACCTGACTGTCACCCTCCAGGCTGTCATCGATCACCCCGGAGTTGGTCGTCACCGCCCCTCTGCCTGCGGAGCCAGTGATGACCCTCCCAACTCGGCCGAAGCTGGTCTCTCCACCTATCTTGGTGGAGCCACCACCTAAGCAGCCTCCCTCGGGGCCTCCTCCCAAGGAGTCTCAGCCTGGCTCAAGCCTTCTGCACAGGCTGTCCATCACCCTCACTCCTGACCGCGCACGGCTGGTCCAGAGTGACTCCTGTCATAGGACGCTTTACCCAGACTCTTCAGAGTCTGAGGACTCGGAGCTGGCATCTTGTCCATGCGATGATGATGCCATGAGTCTTTCTACAGAGGAGGGGCCCACCTCTTTCATGGGTATATTCCGCCTCACCTCCGAATCCACAGGGATGAAGTTGGAACCCGTCAAAAAATGGGCAGAATACCCCTTAACTGATATCCTCAGAAAAGGGGATTCCCCGACAGAGGCCTTCCCAGTGGCTGAAGCTGTTGTCGGCTCAGCCCTGGAGTTTTGATGGCACCCGGCCTCCTGCCATCCTTCAGCCAGGGTGGCCCACAAATATGCAGTGCCCACTGGCTCCCTATCAGGGTTTACACAGCATCCTTTGGCCGAGGGAGTGGTGACCGAGTCTGTGTTCAGGTGATTGGGGAATTTAGGGGACCCAGATAGACCACTGGACAAAGAGTCCAAGAAGCTGGACCATTCTTCCCGTAAAGGTAGTGCTGCCTCATCGTTTGGTCTCAGTATGGTGAGCTTGACCGTGATCATGGCACATGTTTCTCATGCCCTGTTAGGCTCCTTGGATGAGGTGCTCCCTCATCTCCCCATGGACCTTCAGACCACGATCAAGCAGGTCCGGGACCAGGGTCTGGCTGTTGATAGGCAACAACTCCAAATGACCTTGGACGTTGGGGACTCCTGTGCCCATTCAGTAGTGGCTGCAGTCATACTGTGCTGCAGGGCCTGATTGCACATCTCGACTTTCACAGCTAACACCAAGCTGGTGGATGTTCCATTCCTGAGTACCGACTTATTCGGCCCAGGAGTGGAAGGTCACCGTGAACATATCGAGAAGTCTAATACCACACTGGACTTCGCTACGTCCACCCAAAAGGAATCCCAGGGTTCCAAAAAGCAGAAGAAAAAGCCTTTTCGACCTTCTGCTCCTGTAGCCAAGCAGCCCCAGTTTCAATCTGGGCAACAGCAGAAGGCCTAGTCTTGGCACCCTCAGCCCAAGCCAGGAGCTCAGTCAGCCTGCAAACCAGGGGTAAGGGTCAGGCGGTCCCGCTACCAGACCCTCCACTTCCAGGCCTGCTCATTGACGGGATGGAGGTGTTCAGACCCATACCCGTCATGACCACTCTGGGTCCTCCCATGGGGGGCTAGCTCCTTCACTTTCTTTTCATGTGGTCCGCTGTTACAATGGACAGGTGGGTCCTGAAGGTGGTCGGTCAGGGACTGCCTCTGGAGTTTGAGCAGTACCCTCCCAGCCGAGCCCGTGCCCCACGAGAGGAAAGGGTATCAGTGTACACTCAGTCAGCTGTTCGAGACGACATTGCCCAACTCCTCCACAAGGAGATAGTGGCCAGAATCACGGATTCCCCAGTTGACCCAGGGTTCGTTTCCAGGTACTTCTGGTCCCAAAATGGACAAGGGGGCTGGTGCCCCATTTTGGATCTGCATGACCTAAACCAGTATCTCAGGTCGCATACCTTTTGGACTGTAACTCTGTCCCAGATCATACCATCTCTCGAGCAGGACTTGTGGTTCTGCTCCCTAGATTTTCAGGACACGTTCTTTCACGTCCCGATCTGTCCGTCACATCGGAGGTTCCTCTCCGTCCGAGCAGAGGGAACCCTTTACAAGTTCCAAGCCATGCCGTTTGGCCTTTCATCGGCCCCCAGGGTCTTCACCAAATGCATTGCAGTGGTGGCAGCCCATCTTCGGTGTTGAGGGATCAGGGTGTACCCTTACATCGATGATTGGCTGATATTGGGTTCCTCCAGGTTGGAGGCGGAGAGGTTCAGGGATCTGGCCCTCCAGACCTGTCTCAGACTTGGCTCCCTGGTCAACAAGGCTAAGTCAGAACTCATGCCGTCGCAGGTCATTTGCTTCATTCGGGCAGAACTCGACTCTTGCCAAGCCAGAGTCAGGCTCACGGCAGACAGGGCGGAGGTTCTCTCCTCCTTTGCACAATCATTTCAGGTTGGGCAATTATGCCCTGCCTGGGACTTCTGCGCCTTCTGGGTTACATGGTGGCCTGCACCTCTGTGGTCCACTGGGCCCGGTGGCATATGCACCCCATTCAATGGGTTCTGGCCAGCCAATAGTCCCAACGTCAAGGTCTTCTCCACCAGTTGGTCATGGTAACCCAGAAGTTATGGGACGCTCTCCAATTGTGGACCGTCCTGGAACATCTGCAGGGAGGGATCCCGTTTGTTTGTCCCGAGCCGACGGTCGTCCTTATGACCAGTGCCTCTCTTATGGGCTGGGGAGCCAACATGGGGGACCACAGGGTGCACGGGCTCTGGAATCCCAAGGAATCCCGATGTCACATCAGCCTGCTGGAGCTCCGAGCAGTCCGGCTGGCGCTGACTGCATTAGCTCCATTCCTGTGGGGTCAAGTGGTTCAGGTCCAGACAGACACCATGACCATGCACTGCCTCAACAAGCAGGGCAGCACACACTCCCATCTTCTGTGCAGGGAAGCGCTCCACATCTGGACACTTGTGAGCCGTCTGGAGTTGGATCTCCTCGCCATTCATGTGGCAGAAGCCTCAAATCGACTGGTGGATGCCCTCAGCCGTGTGGGCGAGGCATCCCATGAGTGGTCTTGCCATCCAGAGGTAGTTCTCAGTCTGTTCTCCCAATGGGGCACCCCTCAGGTGGACCTGTTTGCCTCCAGGGAGAATGCAAAGCTGAGGCTGTTTCATGCCCACCCCACCCATCAGGGCTTGTTGCAGGGGGATGCCTTCTCAAGATCATGGACCCAGGCTTCTTCTACACCTTCTATTTCCCTTGATCCACAAGGTGCTTCTCAAGGCGAAGAGGGACAAGGCGAAAGTGATCCTGGTAGCCTCAGATTGGCCACGCCAGTTCTGGTATCCAGATCTCCTCAGCCTCAGTGTCAGGCTGCCGAGGCATCTTCCAGCATGTCCATACCTGATTCAGTCAACCAGGGGAAGTTATTCCATCCAGACTTTCAATCCCTGCACCTGACAGCCTGGTACCTGAGCGGCTAGAGTTCCAGGCTTTGGGCCTTTCCAACGATGTACTCAACATGGTTGAGGCATCCAGGAAAGAGTCGACCAGGAGATGCTATGCCTTCAACTGGAAAAGGTTTTCCATCTGGTGTCAGGGCAAGGGCTTAGACCATAATTTCCTCCCTGTGGCCAGTATCCTCGACTACCTTTGGTCTCTCTCCAAAGGAGGTCTCCGGATGATTACCCTTAAGGTGCACCTTGCAGCCATCTCTGCTTACCGGGTGTGGGCCGGTCAGGAGAAAGTGGTCAGACACTTTTTCAAGGGCCTCGATCACATATCCTCTCTGGTGCGTGAACCACCACCTCCATGGGATCTACTGCTGATACTGGCAAAGCTCATGGGCAAGCCCTTTGAACTGATGCACAGATGTGATATCTCACACCTGTCATGGAAGACCGCCTTCCTGGTGGCTATAACATCAGCCAGAAGGATTGGGGAGCTCCAGGCACTCACTGTAGAGTCTCCTTACCTGGTCTTCCACAGGGACAAGGTTGTCCTGTGCCCCAACCCGAAGTTCCTTCTGAAGGTTGTGTCGGAGTTTCACCTTAACCAGGTGTTAACTCTGCCAGTGTACTATCCGAATTACCCCTCGGAGGCTGAGTACAGGCTCCATACAGTGGACCCGAGATGAGGGTCTTATTATAAGGAATGGATGGCTGAAGTTTGGGGAGAGGTTCTCCAGCTGTTTGTCACCTATGCTGAAGCCACACCTGGCAGACCTGCAGTAAAGTGGACGATTGGCAGATGGACTACATCATGCATTGATCTCTACTATAGGTTGGGGGGTAGGGAGCCTCCTGTAGGACTAAGGGCACATTCCACGTGCCATACTGCTGCGTCGGTGGCTGCTTCTAGGGACGTCCCCATCCAGGATATCTGCAGGGCTGCCACCTAGAAGTCAGCAAACATCTTCATTACTCATTAGCACATCAACCTCGAGTCACACCAGGATGCTGGTTTTGGAGCCTCAGTTCTCCAATCTCTTTTTCCCCAAGTAGGGGGTGTGCACCTTCCTTCCCTCCTCGCAGAAAACTGCCAGGCGTCTGCCAATAAGTGTGGATAGAACAACATATCCACGTCCCTAGAAACCCAGGTTACTCACCTGTAACAGTATTTGTAGGAGTGGTATATGTTGTTCATCCACACTGACCCACCCAACCTCAACACACTACTACTGCTTCCAGCGGGCAAGATCTGGCGTCATGGGGCACAGGCAAGGGTTATACCACCCAAGTGGGTGGGAGGAGCCAGCTTTGAGACCTTCCAGCAAGATATTTAAAGGGAAAGGACGTGTCAATAAGTGTGGATGAACAACATGTACCACTCCTACAACTACTGTTACAGGTGAGTAACCTGTGTTTCCTTTCTGCTGGAAGAGGAAGGTTCCTTACTTACTGCTCTCGCGCTGAAGAGGCCCTTCGCTTTTTCTTTAAATTCTAAATAAAAAACTTTGTCTTCAGTCTTTTACTTTTTGCCACCAACTTGGACACTGCAAAGTGTGCTCCGGAATTCCGGAAATGTGCTTGTGGGAAGATGTCTCAGATGGATCCACATGCCCCGTGCATTTACTGCCCAGGCTTGTGACCTGTGTTGCACTTTCCACCTGTCCACTCTAGAGGATCGCCTTGCCTGCCTGCCTGCTCCTTGGTTGTCCGGACAATTGCGACCTGCCCGTGAAATCCAAGGCTGCCGGCCGAGTGGTCTCTGCAGTCGTGTAGTCCACCAAACAGCTTGTGGCTTTTGAGGAGGCCATGGCTTAGGCCGCAGCTCACACCTTCTCTTGGGTGCTTCTTTTTTAGGGGCACTCATGGAATTGATTTGGCCAGGCCCTTCCCACTCATGGGCAGGGTCCCTCGAGCACTAAATCTAAAAAAGAGCCCAAGAAAAGGTCTCATCATTCATGGGATTGGAAGAGCTCTCAAGCCTCAGATTCCCACGCTTCGCCGGAGTTTACATCCTCAATCGGTTCTTCAGCTCAGGCCGCTGGCCCCATGGGCTGTCCATCTGGCCAGGTGGTCGAGGCTCAGAACGTCTTACCGGCCAAGATTTTTCTCAAACCGGTTGACCCGTTGTCTCCGGAGGAGGTTTATACATCTCTCTCTCTCTCTCTCTCTCCAGGACTCTGGTCCTGCGGCTTTCTCAGGGAGGGACAGACTAGGCTACTATTCCGACCCCTCTCGATCCTGAGCTTCCAGACCAAGAGAGGCCACAGCTGTTGTCTACCCCCTATGCGACCTGCAGCCAGTCCTCCAAGCGGTTGAGGTCCTGCCTCGGCTCCTAAGTCAAAGTTGACGCTCACAGCAAGTGAGCGCTTATTCCCTCGCTCTTCTCGGGTGAGGCACTGACACAGCCAGCCGGGCGCACGAGGGAGTTTTTGTGGCATTAGCTACTTTTGTCCCAGGTGAAGCTGGTTCTGGCACCCAACCCAGCCCTTTCTTGGCCTCTGTCTCAGGACCCGCAGCCATCTCCGCCTTGGCAGGAGCTGACCCACTCGGTCCTGGCACAGCCCCCTCCGGCCTCTCCGCTGATTCTGGTGGAGCCGACACCCAAACAGCCAAAGACCAGCACTCCAACCAAGGAGGCCCACCCAAGCAAGGGTTTACCTCATGAGCTATTGGACACTGTCATCCCAGACTGCTCTCGCAGGGTCAGTGGGAATTCGGGCAGTCGATCACTCTTTCACAATTCTTCGGACTCGGAGGGTTCCTCGTTGCAGTCCTGTCTGCTGGACCTGGAGTCGGCAGGGGACTTGTCCTTCATGGCCCTTCTCCGTCTCATTTCTGAGTTGATGGTTCTCCACTTGGAGCCTGTTTAAAAGCAGGAATGTTACCCGCTGACCGAGATTCTTGACCAGGGTGACTCTCTGGTGAAAGCCTTCCTGGTTCAGGATGCTATCCGCAGTCCTGCCCCAGAACTGTGGCAGCACCCAGCCTCCTGCCCTGTGCCATTGGCCAGAAAGGTCCAAAAGTACGCAGTCTCTATTGGTTCCCCATCGGGGTTCACAGAGCACCCCTCAGCTGAGGATGTTGTGGCGGACTCCATGTTTCGGTGTGTGGGGGATGTGGACAACCCCCCTGACAAGGAGTCCACGAAATTGGACCATATGGCCAATAAGGTGTATGTTGCCTTCTGCCTCGGCCTAAGGCAAGCAGGTTCGTCCATTTCTCACATGCCTTCCTGGGTTCGCTCAATGAGGTGCCCCCTCATCTCCCCACAGACCTGCATATTACGGTCAAACAGGTCAGGGATCAGGGCCTGCCACTGGCCAAGCAACATTCATTTGGCTTCACACCCCCCAGACAAGGACTCCAGGAAAGTCGATGCCATGGCCAAGAAACTATACTTGGCATCCTCTCTGGGACTCAGACAGGCAGATTATATGGCCTACACGGCCAGGTACCAGAAGTCCAGGTGGGATATGGTTCTGGAACTGGCTAAAAAGGCCTCCCCCCAGCTAGTCAAAGAGCTGGAGGAAGTGGCTGCGGATGAAATTGAGGCATCCAAAGTACAATTTCACGCTGTTGTGGACTCCAACGATGTGGCATCCAGAGTCATGGCTACATCTGTGTCTCTCAGAAGGCATGATTGGCTCAGATGTACTAGCCTATCACAGGACACCCAGTCTAAGGCTATGGATTTTCCTGTAGTTGGTAACTCTGTGTTTGGGGAGCAGACAGAGGCTTACTTGAAGAAAATGGACGAATATAGAACCACTTACAGGAGTGCACAGGCCAAGGAAAGGCAAGCCACTCCTCAGAAGCAGCAGTACAGGGGCAGGCCTTTTCACAGGCATTTTTACCAAGCCCAGGCCTCCTCGTCTTACCCACAAAGGTTTTCTTTTTCCGAGGGAGGGGTAGAAGGCGGATGAGCAGGGCTGCTTCTTCCTCCCAATCTAAGGCTCCTGCCAGCAGACACCCTGAGGTGTCAGCCCGGGTCGACTCTCCAATCTCAGTAGGAGGCAGGCTGGCTTACTACTTTCAGACCTGGAAGTCTGTTACCTCAGACAAGTGGGGCCTGGAAGAAGTAAGCCAGGGACTAGCCCTCAGCTTCCAAAGGTACCCAAAAAGGAGGGTCAAGTCTTTTCCACCTGCATCAGTTTCAGAAACCCTAGCCCTATAGGCACAGGTTTCCTCTCTCCTGGCTCTCAGAGCCATAGAGAAGGTTCCTACTCAACACAGGGGAAAAGGCCTGTACTCCAGGTACTTCCTCACCCCAAAGAAACGGGAGTGGTGACCCATCCTGGACCAAAGGTATCTGAACAAACACATTTCAAAACCCAAATTCAAAATGGTAACTGTGGGAATAATCCTTCCCTCTTTAAGGTCAGGAGATTGGCTAGCATCACTGGACCTCAAGGATGTCTACTTCCATATCACTATAAGGTGCTCCCACAGAAAATACCTCAGGTTCGAGTTGCCTTCAGGCCATTATCAGTTCAAGGCCATGCCTTTTGGCCTAACATCAGCTCCAAGGGTGTTCACAAAGTGGCTTGCAGTAGTGGCGGCTTACCTCAGAAGACAGGGTATCACCATTTTTCCATATCTGGATGACTGGCTCCTAGTAGGGCAGTCTTCAGACCAGGTCAGGTCAGCTCAGCTCTGCAAACCACTCAGGACTTGCTCAGTTCCCTAGGGTTTCTTCTCAATCTGCCAAAATCTGTCCTCAAACCAGTACAGCTTCTCACCTTCATAGGGGTGGAATTGGATACTACCCAAGCAAGAGCTTTCCTTCCTCTGGCAAGGGTGAAGGCCTTAGTAGACCTCGCTTCCTCCTTTCGGCCTCAGGTTTCTCTTCCAGCGAGACAGTTCCTCCAACTCCTGGGTCACATGGTAGCCTCCACTGCAGTGGTTCAAGGAGCCAGATTTCAGATGCGGGACATTCAGATCCATCTAAGGTACTTTTGGTCACAGAGAACAGATTCTCTCACCAAACTGATTCCAGTGACCCAAACTCTGGTCCAGGCTCTGCAGTGGTGGCTGGACCAGGACAACCTCAGACAAGGGGTTCCATTTCTCCCTCAACTTCAATCAGTAGTACTGACTATGGATGCTTCTCTCCTAGGCTGGGGAGCCCACCTGGGAGCTCTAACAGCTCAGAGGATCTGGTCCCTGCAGGAGTCTCTTCTTCATACCAACCTCCTGGAACTTAAGGCAGTTTTTCTAGCCCCTCACACCTTTTCAGATTCAGTCAAAGGCAAGGTGGCCCAAGTCAGGACAGACAACACTACCACAATGTGTTACATCAACAAGCAGGGAGGCACTCGGTCCACGGCCTTGTTAACAGAGATGATAAAGATTTGGTCTCTGGCCTATTCCCTTCAGACTTCCCTGGTAGCAGTTCATCTTCCAGGGAAGGACAATGTGCTGGCAGATGCCCTGAGCAGGATTTCACAGGGGCATCATGAATGGTCCTTGAATCCTCACAGTCCAAGGATCATTTTCTCCAAGTGGGGCATTCCAGAAATAGATCTATTTGCAGCACCAGACAATCATCAGCTTCCTCTGTTTTGCTGCAGACCTCCAGTCTTGGGGACAGTTCCCCAGGATGCCCTCATACTGAACTGGAAGAGCAGGTTTCTCTATGCCTTCCCTCCTTTCCCTCTCCTGTTCAGAGTTCTGATCAAGATAAGAACTCAACCCTGCAAAGTGATACTGGTGGCTCCAGATTGGGCCAGACAACCCTGGTATTCTCTACTGCTGTCCTTGGCTGTCTCACGTCCCCTGTCCCTTCCCAGGAGATACAATCTTCTCTCCTCCTCCACCCAGGGGCGGATCTGGTGCCCCAATCTCCAGTCTCTCAACCTTAAGGCCTGGCTCTTGAAGAGTTAGAATATGCAGCTCTACATCTCTCTCAGGGAGTTCTGGATATTCTGAAGGTCTCCAGGAAACCTTCCACTAGAAAAACTTACAATTCCAAATGGAAGAGGTTCAGTATTTGGTGCTCTCAGAAAGGTATTGTGCCTGATTCTGCAGGCATTTCCACAACCTTAGATTATCTAGCTCATCTGAATAGTCGACTCTAGGCCTTAGGCCTGCCACTCTGAAGGTTCATCTAGCAGCTGTCTCTGCATTCCTTGCAGCAGGGAAGGGCTCTTCCCTGGCATCTCATCCTGTTTTCAGGAAGTTTTTCAAAGGCCTGGTTCACATTAACCCTCCCTTTAGGGGAGCCTACTCAGCCTTGGGATCTTAATGTCTGCATTGCTCAGCTTATGTAGCCACCCTTTAAGCCTATGGCTTCAGCTGAATTGAAGTACTTGACCTGGAAAACTGTGTTCCTGGTAGCTATTACTTCTGCCAGGCGGATTAGCGAATTACAGGCCCTGTCATTTGAACCTGACTTCATATCCTTCCATAGGGATAAAGTGGTCCTAAGAACTAATAGGAAGTTCTTGCCTAAAGTGGTATCGGATTTTCACCTAAACCAGTCTATGTCTCTTCCTGTATTTTTCACTGACCATTCTTCCCCGGGGAAAGAAGATTACACAGTTTGGATGTTAAAAGGGCACTTAGCTACTACATAGAGCATACTAAGGCACACAGAAATGACTGTCTTCAATTGTTCCTCACTTATGGTGAAGTGGGGAAAGGTAAACCTGCCACTAAGAGAACTATTGTCAGGTGGATTGTTTCCTGTATACAATTTTGCTATGACAAATTGGGCAGAACACCCCCTTCAGGCCTGAGGGCTCACTCGACTAGGGGTACAGCTGGTACTCTAGCTCCGGCCAGAGAAATACCCTTATTAGAGGTCTGTAAAGCAGCCACCTGGAAAACAGTACATACATTGTTTGTTTTATTTGCTTAACGGGTAAGCACACTGGAAAACTAGTTCCTTTTACAGGTACGACCCACATAAAGTTACATATATTCAATACAAAAAACATACATATACAATACAAATATAGCAGACATAAAATGTCTTTGTTACAAAAAAAAAATCATAAAAAACATTTACAATCAAATTGAGATTCAAAAAACAACCTTAGCTCATCTGCAAACATTTTTGCAGAACATAATTGTCTGATATCACAGGGAATTTCATTCCAAATAAATGGAGCAATACAAGCAAAGGCTCTCTGTCCACTTTTAGTTTTCATAAATGGAATTTTGAGAACCATACCATCTGACCTATGCCTAGAAAAGTAGTCCTCATTGTACGGCCTCAGCAGATTACACAATTTTTGTGGAACTCCAGAATTAACAATTCTATGTGTAAATTTAGCTACATAATAGTAAAAATTTAATGGGACTGGTAGCCAACCCATTTCCTTCAAAATCTCACAGTGATTGGATAATTTGGGGTAATTTAAAGCAAATTTAGCGATCAGCTGAAGTAAAGTGTCAGTGGCTCAGTAGGTAGCACACTCGCCTCTGAGGCCGGGAGATCAGAGGGCTGTGGGTTCAGTTCCCACATCAGGCACTTGGGTTAATATCCCAGTACTGACACTGTAGTGCAGCATGAGAGGGGTACTGCCCTTCTGAGGTGCCGCCTTTCGGATGAGACGTTAAACCGAGGTCCCATCTGCCTGGATTGGTGGTAGTTCAGGTGGATGTTAAAGATCCCATGGCACTTATCGAAAGAGTAGGGGAATTTCCCCGGTGTCCTGGCCAAATTTCCCTCATTCACTAAAAAAATACCACCAACAGCTTAATCTGGTTCAAGGTCAGTTGGCATGCATCTGTATCCTCCCCTCCCCCGGGTCGTGCCTGAAAATAGGCAGGATTTATCTAGTGCACTTACCCGGTCAACAAAAGCTAAATAAATAAATAAAATAAAGTGGATTTCCTAGAGATCACTGTCACAGAAGCAGTATCAGTTACAATGGCAGAATAATTTACAATAGGAACTAAACAATGTTTAGAAATAGCTAACCTAGACTCTGAAATAAGAAATGAATGAATTCTATATAAAGGGGCCATTCTACTATGAATTCTTGAGGTTACCCTCATAAAATGAGGTTCATAACTTAAATTAGAATCTAATAGTACCCCAAGATACTGAAATGTATCTACTTGATCAAACAATGATCCATCAAGAGATTTAACCTCCAGACAGTGTTCCACAGATCTTAATCTAGCCGAGGTTCCAAAAACCATCACCTTTGTTTTTGATTTATTTAAGACCAATTTACAAGCCATGAGGGATGATTGAAAATTACACATTTCTTCTGTTAAGGAATCACCTAGGTCCCCAACAGAAGAACCCTGCATATATATAACTGCATCATCTGCGTAAAGAGTTAGAAAAGCATTATTAATTACATTCACTTGCTGATCAAAAAATAAAGAAAACAAGAGCGGTCCTAGTATGGAGCCTTGTGGGACCCCACACTTTACCATTACAGATTCAGAAACAACACCCCCATATTTAACCCTTTGAAACCTGTCAGTTAAATAATCCCTTATCCAAATCAAAAAGGACCATCCAGCTTCTAATCTAGAGACTAACAACTGATGATCCACTAAATCGAATGCCTTGGTCAAGTCCACGAACACGGCACTGGTCAAACAACCTTTATCCATACCATCCAGTACCGTGTTCGTGAACTCGACAAAGGCAGTCTCAGTACTTCTTCCTTTATGGAAGCCATGTTGATTCTGAGACAGTAATCCCAAAGAATCCACATAATCAGTCAACTGATTGTAAACTATCCTTTCCTGGACATTAGCCAGGGCAGACAAAATTGAAATCGGTCTATAATTACCAAACTCCTGATGTGAACCAGACTTAAAAATGGGAGTCACCAAGGAATGTTTCCGAATGTCAAGTATAATACCTGTCAAAAAAGACATTAAAAATAACACTAATTGGATATGCTAAGACTGAAGCAGCATCTATCAATAGATGGGGGCATAGGCCATCAGAGCCTGCTGGGCTATCCCTTTTAATATGTCGTAACAACCTCTCAACCTCTTTTGGGGTAGTAGTCCTTAAATACAATTTACGATTATCTTTAAGACCATCAGTAAATCCTTGATGAGTCACATCAAACTGGTCAATACAAGAATTAACTGGAGCAGTAAATTTTAAATTAAACTCATTAGCTATTTTTATAGGACAAGTTAACAGATCACCATTCAGTTTCATCGGACTCAGTTGACCAACACTAGGTTTTATCAAGGTATTAATTGTTTTCCAAAAAGTTGTAGCATTAGACAAACCTTCATATTGTTTTAGATGAATAAAATCTATTTTAGATTTCTTTATCTGGGCCTTACATTGATTCTGTAATGTCCTATAAATGTGATAACCAGAAATAGAATTTCTACTTTTGTACGTTTTCCATGCCTTCACCAATTCACATTCACCAGGCATTACTCTCTGGACATCCAGGCCAGGAGTGATGCTAGGTTTGGCACTGCAGTACTGCAGAGTCTGTTCTCAAAGTAGGTTCTGCATTCCCTCCTCTAAACTATATTGACCACCTTCCCTCCCAAAGCTAGTTCTACTTTTATAGGCACAGGATTTGACTGACAAAAGGAACTTCCTGTTTGGGAGCAAGAAGCGAGTGATCACAGAGCCACCGAAGATGCACCATCCTAGAAGGGCAAGAGTAGCTCTCTGGCCCCCTCTAGATGCTGGAGGTCTGCCTCTAAGCAAGTAAGGGGTCTACTGAGAAATATAGGATCTTCTTGTGTCAGAACAGGACAATCAAGAGCTTAAAGGGCACAGAGGCAGTAAGTAAGTAGAGAGAGAAGGGAAAAAAACAAAAAAAAAAGAGGAAAGAGTAAGGATTCCAAACAATAGTGAAGGGGCCAGAAATAAGACATCATGGGAGTGGTGCAGTGCAGTGCAGTGGCTGTGGAGCAGCAGTTTTCCAGGAGACGTTCTGGAGGATGTGGTGTTGTGACATCTGCAGGCACCTCTCTGGGCTGAGGGGGGAGGTTGCTCATCTCCAGGCTGAGTTGGCCAGGATTTGTGGGACCTCCTCTTCCATACAGGAACCACCAGGGCCACTGCCATTGCCTCAGAGGTTGCCAAGAAAGAGGAGCGGTTGGACCACAGTGGGCTCAGGGAGGGTGAGGGTGGTGGAACAGATGCGCACCCTTCCAGTTGTACCTCTCCACAATTCCTATGCCATTCTGGCAAAGTGTGGTTCCTCTATGGAGGCATACACAGTGGAGACCAAGGAGGATGCTGGGAACCTCCACAAAGGAGACCCACAGGAGGGTGGCATGGGACCCCACAGGGGAAGGAAACAACTCCTGGTGGGGGACTCCACTGTTGGGAAGGTAGAACTGGGGGAGGAAGGGGAGAGGGAGGTAAGGTGCCTGCCTGGCGCCATGGCTTGGAGGGACAGGGAGCGAATCCTCAGGATTGCCAGAGCAGCTGCACAGGGAAGGGAGCTGGATGTCATTGTCCACCTAGGGACAAATTACCTGGCAAAGAAAGGGATCAGAGCAGTACAGGAAGAGTTTGTGGAATTGGGGAGGGGCCTTAGACAAGCAGTACCGATGGTACCCTCCCTCGGAGGTGCTGCCTGTCTACATGACGAGAGGCCAGGGTGTTCCACATCATGGGATTCAATCAGTGGTTGAAAACTGGTGCGAGTTCAGGGATTTGGCTTCACTGGGGACTGGGGGTCCACCTGGAGTGATGCAAGCCTATACTGGCATGATGGGCTGCATCTGTCCAGGAGGGGAACCAGGATCCTAGGTGATAGGTTTAAATGCTTCATTGGCAAGTATTTAAACTAGCCAAGGGGGGAGGCACTGAAAAAGAGCAGGGAAATCCCAGCCTCCCCCTAACAAAACACGGTAATTAGTGAGGTAAACACCAAGGTAGAGAAGTCATTAGGGAGCAGGACAGAGGTAAATGTAAAAAAAGGCAAAGGCAGTAAGGACAGGAATGGGGCTAAAAGGGGTAAGGCCATCAAAAAGTGGAGGGTGATGAGTACCAATGCCCCTTGTCTGTGTAACAAGCTTCCTGAACTAGTGGCCTTGATGGAAGAGGGTTGCCTGGATAGTGTGGCAGTCACAGAAACATGGTACACAGAGAACCATGACTGGGATGTCAACATACCAGGATACACAATCTACAGGAGGGACAGGGAGGGTAAAAAGAGGAGGAGGAGTAGCGCTCTATGTAAAGGAAGGGATCATAGCAACAGAACTAGAGTAAACAGGGAGCAGATGAGGCACTCCGGGTCAGCCTGGAGACAGAAAATGGCACCACAATTTGCATGGGGGTTGTATACAGACCCCCATCTCAGGGGGAAGGAATGGACAAGGAAATGATAGAAGGCATCCTTAGAATGGCAGAAAAAGGGGAGATATTGTTGATGGGGGACCTGAATATGCCAGATGTTAACTGGAGCACCTTTGCTGCAGGCACATCCAAGAGCATGGTCATTCTTGATTCCCCTACAAGGGGCATGCCTCAGACAGCTAGTATTGGAACTCACTTGGGAGGGAGCAATCTTAGACCTGGTACTCTCAAATGGGGATGGAGAAAGAATCTCAGATTTAGAAGTGGGTAGCCATCTGGGAACAAGCGACCACCAAACAGTGTGGTTCATGATAAACACAGCCATACAATCAAGCCATACAAAAGCAAGAGTATTGGACTTTAGGAGGGCTGACTATGGGAAAATGAGAGAGTGCCTCAGAAAAGCACTAGCAAACAGGTAAGAAGGAGGATGGAGGAACAATGGGGAGTAATCAAAACAGCCATCACAGAGGCAACAAGCCTTTGTGTAAAGCAAATCAACAAAACACAACGAAGGAAAAAAACACTATGGTTCTCAAAAGAGGTGGCAGGGAAGGTTAAGGAGAAAAGGATAGCATTAAGGAAATATAAGGAAACACAGAAGGAGCAGAACAGAGAACTTTATCAGTTAAAGCAGAAAGAGGCTGGGAAGGCAGTCAGAATAGCAAAGGTCCAAACCGAGGAAAGGATAGCCAGCTCTATTAAGAAGGGGGATAAGTCCTTTTATAGGTACATTAGGGAGCGAAGAAAGACCAAAGGAAGGATACTGAGGCTTAATAAAGGGGAGGGAATGTGGGTAGAGGGTGACAGTGAAAAAGCAGGGATACTGAATGAATATTTCTGCTCAGTATTCACAAAGGAAGAGGAGGGAGGTACCTAAACCAAACAAGAGAAACACTCTGAAGATGGGAGTCGATACCAGTCCATTTACAGAAGAAAGGGTTCTGAAAGAACTAATAAAATTGATGGTGGACAAAGCAATGGGGCCTGATGGGATTCACCCAAGAATTCTAAAAGAACTAAGGGTAGAACTAGTGACACTGCTGACTACTCTCTTTAACAAATCATGGGAGGATGGTGTGGTACCGGTGGACTGGAGGAAGGCAGATGTGATTCCTCTTCACAAAAGTGGGAGCAGGACAGAGGCAGGAAACTACAGACCAGTTAGTTTGACCTCAGTGATAGGGAAAATGATGGAATCACTTCTGAAGGAAAGAATTATTGAGTACCTAGAGGCCAGTGGGGCAGAGGACCCAAGACAGCATGGATTCATGATGGGAAGGTCGTGTCAGGCAGAATCGAATAGATTTCTTTGACTGGGTAACCAAAGTAGTAGACCAGAGAGGGGCTGTGGACATGGCCTACCTAGATTTTAGCAAGGCATTTGATACAGTCCCACACGAAAGATTAATACACAAGTTAGCCAGCCTTGGAGTGGGTCCCAAGGTGGTAGTCTGGATAAAAAATTGGCTAGACAACAGGATGCAAAGGGTAGTAGTAAATGGAGTCCACAGTGAAGAAAGGAGGGTTACTAGTGGGTTACTGCAGTGTTCAGTACTGGGTCCAGTCCTTTTTAATGTCTTTATATATGGCATTGCAGAGGGACTGGAAGGAAAAGTATGCCTCTTTGCAGATGACACAAAGATCTGCAACAGGGTTGATACACAAGGAGGCATGGAAATGATGAGAAGGGACTTGGCAAGGTTGGAGGAATGGTCGGAAGTATGGCAGCTAGGATTCAATGCAAAGAAGTGCAAAATAATGCACCTGGGAAACAAAAACCCAGGGGAAGATTACACAATGTGGGGGTAGTAACAAAAACAAAAAGGAAAGGGACCTGGGGTAATCATATTAGATGACCTTAAGGTTAGCAAGCAATTTGAGAAGGCAGTAGGAGAGCTGGGGTATACTGGGATGCATAGGGAGAGGCATCAGCAGCAGAAAACAGAAAGTTGTTATCCTCTTATACAGACAGTTGGTGAAACCCCATCTGGAGTACTGTGTCCAGTTCTGGAGACCCCATCTCCGCAAGGACATAGACAGGATAGAGGCAGTCCAGAGGAGGGCAACTACAATGGTGCAGGGTCTGCAAAGAAACCATACGAAGAGAGACTAAAAGAGCTTAATATGTATACCCTTGAGGAAAGGAGGGAGGGGGGGGCATGATAGAAACGTTTAAGTACCTCAGTGGAATCAACAAAGTCCAAGAGGGTAGCATCTTTCAGAAAAAGAGACATGCAAGAACAAGGGGACACAATTTAAAGTTGGGGGCGGTTCAGGGGCAATGTGAGGAAGTATTTTTTCACAGAGAGGGTAGTGGATGCATGGAACAGCCTTCCTGAGGAGGTTGTGGGGTCTAAAACTGTGGGAGAATTCAAGAATACATGGGACAGACATAAGGCAATTCTTGTGGGGGGTAGGAAGAAATAGACTGTTGGTTAACTAGGATCTGCAGCTTATCTTGTAGGTAGGGAAATGGGCAGACTAGGTGGGCCAAGCAGTCCTTATCTGCACATCCAAGTCTATGTTTCTGTGTGAGGAACTGCTTGATAGTCTGCATTATGTCTGAATACAGCAAGACTTCATGTTGTTTGAAGAAACAATTACTCACCATAGTAATGTTTCTTCTAATGGAGTCTTGCTGTATTCAAACTCTCCCCTCCCCTCTCAGAACCTGTTTTGGGAAGTCGTTGGCAGGCACAGTGTTGCACCTCAGGGGTGTGCCTGGTACCTCCCCTCTTGGTAGGATAACTGTTACGTTTCTCCCTTCTTGTGTTGCATAGTTTGAATTGTCACTACCTTATTTCTTCTTGGGTTCTCGACTTGAGTCTTTTTTGGACCCCAAAAAGTATTTTGCCTTTTGGCTATGTGTTCAAACAATTTCCACATTTTAGTGTTAAGTTAGTTAGTTGCTCGTAAGAATCTGACAGTTGCACTGGTAAGTACCACAGACAGAGGTCTGAAAACCAAGCTCGAGCTCAACGTTCCAAGCTTCTGCATGGAGTTAACTCTTTCCTCTCCGGGGCAGTTCAAGTGCTGGGACTAACTGCATTATGTCTGAATACAGCAAGACTCCATTAGAAGAAACAACATTACTATGGTGAGTAATTTTTTCTTCCCGCTGCTTCAACAGCTCTCAGTGGAACCTCTGGTTCCTCTACCACTTTCCTACGATCTCCTGACCCAGGAGGGGGGCACTCTGGTACATCCAGGTCTGATGTCCCTTCATTTTCATGCGTGACTCCTCAAGACACAGTCGCTTTCAGATTTGGGGTTTCCCCTAGGGCAGCTCAGATTTTGGTAGAGGTAAAAAGGAGTTTAGGGCGGTGATGGCAGCACCACTGATAGACCTGTTCAATGAATCGCTGGAAACGGGAGTGGTTTCAGATGACTGGAGGAAAGCAGATGTAGTCCCTCTACACAAAAGTGGAGCAGGGAGGAGGCTGGAAACTATAGACCAGTCAGTCTGACCTCAATGGTGGTGAAAATAATGGAATTACTGGTAAAAGAAAGGATTGCGAAACATCTTGAATCCAGCAGAGCACAGGATCCGAGGCAGCATGGATTCACAGCAGGAAGGCCATGTCAAACAACTCTGATAGAGTTCTTTGACTAGGTGACCAGGTAAGTGAATTGTGGGGGGGGCCGTGGATGTAGCCTACCTGAATTTCAGCAAGGCCTTTGACGCTGTTCCACATAAGGTAGCCAGGGAATGGGTCCCAAGGTGGTAAACTGAGTTAGTCACTGGTTGAGGGATAGAACACAGAGGGTGGTTATAAACTGAGCTCAATCTGAAGAAAGGAGGGTGACCAGCGGGGTGCCACAGGGATCAGTTCTGGAGTCAGTCCTAGTTAATGTCTTCATAAGTGACATTGCAAAGGGGCTGAAGAGAAAGGTATGCCTCTTTCCAGATGACACTAAGATGTGCACCAGTGTAGACACTTCGGGAGGGGTGAAAAAAATGAGGAGGGACCTAGGAAAACTAGAGGAATAGTCAAGAGTGTGGCAGCTAAGATTCAATGCAAAGAACTGCAAAATTGTGCATTTGGGGCACAGGAGCCCAGGGAAGGCTTACATGATGGGGAATACTGATGACCACCAAACCAGAAAGAGATCTGGGGGTAATCATATCAGATGACTTAAAGGTGGCCAAACAATTTGCCAAAGCTGAGGGGAGAGCCAGTGGGACAGTGGGTTGCATAGGGAGAGGTATCATCAGCAGAAGAAAAGAGGTGGTGATGCCTCTGTGCAAATCATTAGTGAGACCTTATCTGGAGTACTGTGTCCAGTTCTGGAGGATGTGTCTCTATAAGGACATAGACAGGGTAGAGTCAGTTCAGAGAAGGGCTACAAAAATGGTGCAGGGCCTGCACCAAAAGTCATATGAGGAGAGATTTGAGGACCTCAGTATATATACCCTGGCGGAGACGGGGGGGGGGGTATGACAAAGACCTTCAAATATCTCATGGGCATAAATAAGGTACCGGAGGGTAGCATCTTTCAGAAAAAGAGATGCTCTAGAACAAGGGGTTATGACATGAGACTAGAAGGGGGTAGACTAAGGGGTAATGTGAGAAAGTATGTATTCATGGAAAAGGTGGTGAATGCATGGAACTTCCTCCCAGTGGAGGTGGTTGTGGCTAACTGGGTAGGGGAGTTCAAAAATGCAAGGGATAGGCATAGGGGAACCCTAGAGTTAAGAAAGACAATAAAGCCGGAAATCAACCAGGTTCTGTGGTTTTTGCAGCAAGTAGGCAAAATGGGCAGACTAGGTGGGTCTAGCAGTCCTTATCTGCTATCAGTTTCTATGTTTCTATTTCTTTAGTGTTTTGAGCCTGACTCTACTGCATTTCCTCTAGAACTGCTTTCTGTGCTTGAAATTTATTTTTTCTGATGATTTGACGTGGAACGTTTGTAAATGAGCACTTGTGCTCAAAGGTAATCTCCCAGGTTTTTCAATAAAATGTGTAATCAGTGATCATTCTAGAGCAGACGGGGTTTATGCAAGTGATGATACATGACAAGGTGTGTGGGTATGGTTTAATTCTACACCACACATAGGGTGTGATGCATGAGGCTCCATCCCGGAAATGACATTCTTCAAGCATAGCTGCCCACCATGGAGGGTAATGCTTATAAAATGGGTACACTAGCTAAGCCATTTTTACTGACCTGTGGCGTTTTGCTGTTACAAGTGTAGGGTCATATGATTGGATTCTACCAATCACAGTACAGGATTTCTCATACCCATTTTGTAAGAGGAACTGAGTTTCTGTCAACATGGATTAATCGACCGAAACACTACATTAGTAGTGGCAGCACCCCAGAACATTCTGTAATTCAAGTGACCCTTGCGGCCACTCACCCGCACTTCGCGACGAACTATCATCAGCCAACAGACCTTTTTCTGGGTCGGGACCTGCTGTATTTTGCACATGGATCACAAAGGGTCTAAAGGATCAGCGAGGAGTGGCTACCCATTAGAACAGGCATCAGAAGGACCCCTCGATGGCCCACCAGCAGCTCAGTGCATTGCAGTGTTGGCGACCTAGGCTGGGGAGCAAGCCACAGGAGCTGGGATTGGAGCATCCCTGGGCTGAGTGCTGCTGTCTAGTGCATGCCAGCCCAAGGAAGGTGGGATCGGTGTGGCACCACTGTGGCTCATCCTTGGGGGGGGGGGTCAGGGACCTTGATCCATGAGGGGTGGCACATACCAGTCTGAGCTGCAGTGTATGAGGCTTCTAGTAGGCTGCATAGGGAATGTGGGAGGGTCCTGGGGAATGGGAGTGTAAATAGGCGAATAAGAGGACACCCAACCACCTATATGAGGACACCAGCACTCTTGCGTTTTTCCGCATGTGGATCCTTAGCAGGCGGAGTATTGTGAGTCATGTAATGTGCCTGAACATGTGACAGAGCAAGAGATCAGCTCCACCAGCACAAGACTAAAACTCTAATTACTTAATGGCAATTTTCTGCTTTTCCCAACTCACTGGACAAATAATTATGTATTTGTGTATTTATTTCAAATGTTTCACCAGGAAAGACACACTGAGCCTGATAGCAGCTAATTGTCAGATGCTTCGTTGGGGGAGAGGGATAACTGGATAAAAAGAACATTCATAAGCAATAAAATTACATGTCAGGAAGAAGACCAAGTAACAAGCTACAATAAATAAGCAAATTTAAACAATGTGTACAATATCTGTGTAATATAATCAGGGATGTGGAGAAGATTGTAACCCAGAGGGCATCAAAAAGGAGCAAATAAAGTTCAAGGTGCAGTATGAGGAAGAGGAGACAGCTATCATTAGGAATCAAGACTGACTGAATCAAGGTGCCAGGGTAGCCCAGAAATAGCAGAAGGGGGTGGAAAGAGAAGAACAGGAAGAGGTAATAGCAGGTAGCGAGTACAGGGAACCTGGACAACTATCAGAAGCAACTGCAAGTTTGGGTGGAGAAGTCATGGAGTAGGGAGGAGAATGAGCACACAGAAGGGGCAGAGTGGATGTTTAGAGGGAGAGAGTTCCATAGTCTGGGGAAATGGTAAGAGAAAGCAGCCTGCCCAGCTGAAGATTTTCTTGGAGGAGGAGAGCAAGAGAGCGATAGCCAGAGTTACAGAGAGTGTAAAAGGAGGGTGGGGGAGGGGGGTGGAGAGGTAAGGTAGGAGGGGAGAGAACCAATCCAGAATTTGAAGTTAAAGGAGGTGCAGTAGTGAACAAAGCGTCTGGCTTGAGGGGAGGGAAAGGGAGGAATGGAGGTAGAAATGGTGGGTGTAGGCAGTCCAAAGCAAAGCGGCAGGAGTGAAATATGGAGTCCAGTCAGCTTGGGTTGTTTTAGAAGCAGCACTGTAGATGATGTCAGCATAATCGAAGATAATTTTCTGGACAATTGCCCAACGAGCAGAAACAGGGATGCAACCTCTATAAAGCACCAATTTTAGGATGAGTTTTTTTGGTGGATGGCATCCACGTGTCTAGAAAAGTGAAGGTGATGGTCGAGTCATACTCCTAAGTACTTAAATAAGGGGACATATTCGATTATGGTCCCATCCAGAGTGTGGAAGAAAGGGATGCCAGAGAGCTTCTGTCTGATGCCAAAGGTCATGGAGACTGTTTTCTTACCACTGAGTGATAACTGGTTAGACCGGAACCACTGATAGATGTTGTCGAAGTCCAGCTGGAGTCTGGCCATCAGATCAGAGGAGGAGGATCCTGAGATAAATATTACCATATCACCTGCTTACATGTGGAAAGATGCAGAGGAGCAGGCAGCAGAGAGGTAATTGAGGAAGACTGGGAAGAGTATCGGACCAAGGACAAACCCTTGAGGGACACCAGTTCGGATATGGAGTGGGGGGGTAGGGAATCTCCAGTATAACTGATTAAGTCCTGCATTCAAGATAGGGGTGGAACCAATTAGCTGAGGAGTTGAAGAGCCCTGCTGCCTTAAGCTTATCAAGGAGGAGGGGTGGGCTATGGTATCAAAGGCTTTGGCCAAGTTGACAAAAATTGCTGAGGTGAGAAGGCCCTGATCCATTCCAGAGAGAATGGAGTCAGTGAGACAGAGAAGGGAGGAGGTGGTGGAGTGCAATTTACAGAAACCAGACTGGACGGGGATGAAGAAAGAGGTGGAGTCAAGGAAGGAGGAGAGCAGAGCCAAAAAAGGTGTTCTTGTTGTTTAGCTAAGGTGGGGAGCTGGGAGATGGGCTGGCAGTTGCCAGGAAGGGTGGGGGCACCTCCTTTGGGGAGGAGTATAACAGTAGCCTATTTCCAGGCATCAGGGACAGAGGCAAGGAAGAAAGAGAGGTAAAGCAGGGAGGAGATGGGTAGGGGCAGAGAAGAGGAGTCTAGGGTTAAGTCTGCCAGGGCTCTTGCTCTTGAGAGGATTTAAAGCCAGGAGAGCATTGAGGGTATCAGTAGTGGAGACAGGAGAGAAGGAGGGAGACTGGGTGGTACGCTAGAGGTGGAGGGGAGGGAGGAGAGAAGGGAAGAAGCACAGGAGGTGAAGAAAGAGTTGAACTCGGAAGCTGCAGAGAGGGGTCAGAAACAGGGGTGTTAACCACCTTCAGGACTGGGGCAGAGGACTGGCTTGGGGGAGAGAAGAGAGCATGGATGACCTTCTAGAACTTGGAGGGTGGTTAAGGTTGTTCTGGAAGGTTGATGTGAAGTATTCAGCCTTAGCAAGCCTAGTAACTCTGGTACAGGAATTGCGAAGGGCACAGTACGTAAGTAAGTCAGCAGGGGAGCTGGAGGACTTGTGAATCTTCCAGGTGAGATCACATGCACGTAGGCAGGCCAGCAACTTAGCTGAAATCCAAGGGAGGTGGGAACCTAGGACCATGGTCTTCCTTAGGGGAATATGCCAACCCCAAATTGTGAGGAAACTGGTATTGAAGAAAGTAAGGGCAGAGTTAATGGAGCTGACAGAAGTGACAGGCGACCAGTCGGTAGCTACCAAGTCTGCATGAAGGGAGGATAGATCCAGCAACTGGAAGGACTGGATCTGGAGGAGTTTGGGAGGGGCTTTGGGGTGATGTATTTTGCACACAATATAGACCATGCGATGGTCACTACTGGCATCAGGGAAGATGCTGGCATCAATGATGTGGTGGGGGTGACCGGTGAGAGCCCAGTCCAGCAGTAAGTGGTTGAGGGATTTAGGATTGTGATGGGTTGGGTTGGTGATCAATTAAGTGAGATTAAGGGAACAAATATTATGGCAGACTTTAGATTTTGAGAAGCAGAGCCAGTTGATATGAAAGTCCCCAAGAATGAATAGTTCCCCAGAGGAGATAGTGGCCAGGAGATCTGTGACAGTTGAGATAGGTAGACTGGGGCAGCAACAGACGCCAATTACAGAGCTAGGAACTAATAGAAGTAAAGAGAGTTTGAGAAGGAGTAGTTCATATGCTGAGGGGGAGGTAATATAGAGTACAGGGACAAACTGGAAGGTAGATGATGACATCACCTCCCCTTGAGGTGCGATCCTGCTAGGTGAGAGTGTACCCAGCGATGGCGATTGCAGAATCAGGAACCCTGGGAGATAACCAGGACTTCGGGATTATTAGCACATCTGGTGGAAGATTAACCATGAGTAGTTGAAGTAGGTCAATCTTGGGAGGAGGCTTCAAACATTGAGGTGTGCATTCTCAACCCTCTGGGAAGACCAGTGAGAGGATGGTGTACAGGGCTGGGATAGGGTTCCACATCACCTCCCACTAAGAGCAGCAGTGAGATGTGGAGCTTACTGAAGGTTGAGATATGTTTGCGTGGCAGGTGAGGGGAAGAGAGGGGGTGTGGGAGGTAGAGGGTAGAAAAGATTTAAGTGTTTCAAGGTGAAGCCATGCGCAGGGAGCATCAGGGAGCGGATGGTATGTGTGAGAGAGAGAGAGAGAGGCAGGAGGGAGGAGGGAAGAGAGGGGTGCGGGGGAGCAGATGGATGGGAGAAAAGATTTAGGTGTTTCAAGGCGGAGCCAGGAGGAGGAGCATCCAGGGAGCCGGGTGTGTGTGTGTGTGAGAGAGAGAGGGAAGGCAGGAGGAAGAGAAGGTAGAGGAAGAGAGGAGGTGCGGGGGGGGAGAGGGATGGGAGAAAAGATAAAAGTGTTTTAAAGTGGAGCCAGGAGGAGGGAGCATCCAGGGAGCCAGGGGGAGTGTGTGAGAGAGAGAGGGAAGGTAGGAGAAGGAGAGGGTTGGAGAAGGGTGAGGGAGAGAGAGTGGGGAGGGGAAGGAAAATCATTGGAAGGAAGGGAAGCAAGGGAAAACAGGAGGGGGAAAACAGAGGGGGAGATAAACAACATAATGGAAGCTTGGATGAGAGTAAGAAAGGACTTGAAAAAGGAGGAATGATGTGATTAAAAATAGAGAACTGCTGCAACGCCTGACTGACATTGTCCTATTTCTAGCAAAGCAAAGTTTGCCTTTTCGTGGTTATGTGGAAGATCTCGGAGAACTTGGAGATGTTACTTTGAATCATGGCAATTTTCTGGAACTGGTTGCCTTGCTCTCCAAATATGACAGGGTACTTGGGGATCACATGGAAAAAGTTATTAAAGAAAAACAAATCAAAGCATCCGAAGAATATGCACAGAGGGTGTGGTTCAACAATTACTTTCCTGAGTCTTGAATCCTAAAACAAGCTGATTTTGAATATCACTGATGAAATATGCCAAGCTGTAGTCACCAAAGTTCAAGAGGCAGGATATTTCAGTATCTCAATGGACTGCACCACTGATATTGCCCATCAGGACCAAGCATCAATTGTAATAAGGTATATCAGATCTGATCTATGTGTAGTAGAGCGCCTTCTTGAAGTGGTATGTGTGGAAGACTCATCCGCTGTAGGCCTGTTTAAAATTCTAAAGGATACCCTGGCATCTAAGGGAGTTGACCTGCAACAGGCTGTTGGTCAGTCTTACGATAGTGGTGCAGTCATGTCAGGACAGTACGCTGGAGTCAGAGCATTACTTGAAAAGGAAAATCTGAACTGCATCTACATTTGGACGTTCGACCATACACTGAATTTAATCATAATGCAGGCTTGTAGTGCTTCTTTGCCAGCTAAGCGACTATTTGGTCTTTTGGAACAAATCTACAACTTTTTCACTGCATCTCGCAAAAGAAGTGATGTCCTCATGGAGGTTCATGCCTGCAATAGCATCTCGCCAGTACACCAGCCACAGCACGTGTTAACAACTGGTTGGTGGTCTCACCAAAAAGATCTTAGTAACATGTTTTTCGTATGTGAAGAAAAACTTTTCGAATGCTTCATGGATGCTCTGGAGGAATGTCAGGACACAAGGCACGGCCATGAAACTGTTTGTGAAGCAGAGGGACTTGGAAAAAAACTTGCTTCATTCGAGACTGTCATTACTGCTCATTTGTTCAGGAAGATTTTTGACATCACAGATCCTGCATCTAGATATCTTTAGTCAGAAAGCATCGATCTTCTATAAGCGCTGAACACTGGGGAGACTTGTCAGTCTCAGCCGATGAAACCAAGAAACAAGGCAGGTGTATATGAAGAACTTTATCAATCGAGCGTTCCCTTCTGTGAACTGCATGACCTTGAGAATGTGCAGTTTCCTGAAGTTCAAGTCTGCAGGAGGAAAAGAATGGATGATAAAATTACTTGTGATGAAACTATTACCAGTGCAAAGGAGCGGTATAGAGTCAGCACCTTCTTGTTTACCCTTGATGTGTCAATAGATTGTATGAATGAACAATTTTCATCCCACAGACATATCTTATCTGAAATTGCTTTGCTGAATCCATTGCGTTTCTCAGAACAGGAAGAAGCAGAACTTCCTAAGGATGCTTTTAACATTATTGCTGTCAGATACAGTTTTAGTAAAGAAGATCTCCAGAAAGAGTATGTGAATTTTGTGAAAGCTTACCCAAGGCTGTCAGAGTGTGCAGTCAGGGGTGCCGAGATACATCAAGACCATGACTGTCCAGTGTTAACTCGTCCTTCTTACCTGTCAGTTCTGCAACTCCTTGGCAGTTCTGGACTACGCTCGGCTTTCCCAAATGTGTGAAATACAGTATATAAAATTCTAGTGACTTTACCAGTTGGTTCAATCAAATGTGAATGCTGCTTCTCTAAACTGAAGATAGTCAAGACCCGCTTGCGTTCCACTGTTGTCTGAACACCTAGCATCGTCATTAATGATTAGTATAGAAAGATCTCTACTCGCACACGTTGATCCTAGTTGTGTCTTCTCACGATCTGCATCTTTTCCTCTTCTACAGAAGTTACTGATTCCATAAACACCCGCCATCAACGTTCTGAACTGGGCACATATCACTTTCCTACGTCTGTAGTACACCAGTAGCTAGTTTAATTTTGAGTAATAGTTGTCTCTTTCATTAATCTATTCTAATAACTTTATTTTGTGGAATAACATTTTTTACCTGGAGTCATGGGTTAGGGAAAATCTAATGAGTGGGTTTTATCTGTGATAAAAGCCTAAAGACTAACCACAGCGCATCTAAATCTTCAGAGCTTCTGCGGCCCACTGAGACCATCAGCATGTGTATAAAAATCTTGCACAGTACATTGCAATAATGCATATGATGTAGGTGGATGATGGCATTGCTGATCAGCCAGTTGCCCAGCACAGTTGCAGCTGGAAACTTTACGACCAGCTGTAGTCTCTACACCCATGACTCCAGAGGGAAAAATATTTTTCCTCCTGGAGTCAGGGGTAGGTAAAATGTAACAAAACTGTGTTTCATCTTTCATAAAGGCCCAAAGACTCTCCACAGAGCATCTAAATCCCCAGAGCTTCTGGGGGCCTGAAGGCCCCAGGCCCCCAGCCTTTATATTAAAAATCTTTCACAAAACAATTCAATGATGACT
The DNA here is from genome assembly GCA_016271365.2 of Neoceratodus forsteri. Lineage (NCBI taxonomy): Eukaryota > Metazoa > Chordata > Ceratodontiformes > Ceratodontidae > Neoceratodus > Neoceratodus forsteri. The sequence continues at coordinate 1,275,942,096 of CM057453.1, forward strand.
ATGGGGTGAGTGGTTGATAGCATTTTTTGGTCAGCCAGTTGACTACTACAGTTGCAGCTGCAGTTTTTAGAGTCAACTATTGTCTCCCACACCCCTGATTTTGGTAAAAAAATATTTTTTTCCTGGAGTGAGGGATAAGTAAAATGTGAATAAACCCCCTTGCAAATGGGGGGTTCCTAAAAATGCCAGCCTGCTTACCTTAGCCCTAACCTTCTGTTCTCCTCCTGCCATCTCCCAGGCTTCTCCCGTTTGGTCACCATGATTTTGTTTAGTCCCCCAGGTCTGCTTTGCCTTCTGTGTGCTTCTCCTGCAGCCCAATTGAAAATCCAGCCCCTCAGGGCTCAAGAAATGGCACCCGCGAGTGCCCATGTAAAAGAGGAATTGCATTGCAAGTGCCCAGTGTTAAAAGTGCTGCCTCCAGGGCAGCGGGACTCGCGATGGTGCGATTATTGCCCTCAGTTAAACTGCTCGGTTTACGGTCACCACGGGGACTGTGCCATGGGTGCTGGGACCTCTTCCGCCTAATTGGGACTCGGTGACCATGGCCAGCCTGCTGGGGGGCTGCTCAGATGTCCAGTTAAAATGTTTGACAGGGTTTCAAGGCAACAATGACTGAGAAGGGCCCCAGTCATCTGTATAATAAATAACAGAGTGTCTGGCTGCTTCCAGGGTAGCCCTAAACAGTTTTGTCAAAAAGTAAAGAAATTAAGTGGCTTAGATAATGAAACTTGTTGCTGCATAGGGCGGATTGAATATACATGAGGGGGAGAGTGTTTTAAAGTAAAGTAAATACTTTTTCCCTGCCTTCACCAGCATTTTGGGACTCTTATGTGACAGCCTGTCAGCTGCTGCAGGGGAGCTTTATTAAGTGCAGTAGCGACAGAAAAACGATCAGAGCCACACTCTTTATCTGTGCAGCGACTGCAAGTACAACCTCTGAGTTGCAGAACTATGGGGCATTGGGGCAAATAATTATTTATTTTTGGCTACACCAGGACATTGTTCAGGACTGTATCTGATCTGCTATGAGGAACAGTGGGTTAAGCAGCCATTGCCAGCAGCCACAGCCAACTGGGAGCCAGGAATAAAAAGCCAGGACTTGTGGGACATTCACTACACCTCATGGGTAACCACCCAAGTACTCATGGGGACTTACAGGGACATCATTTTAGGCACCAATTCTACAATCCAATTGTGCCTCGAGTGTTCTGATTGACAGGCCCCTCAACCATTTAGAGACCTGTCACCCCATCTCTGCTGCCAATCAGGAGTCGAACTAGGAGCCCTATAAGAGACAGTGTTTGCCAGTTTTTTCTTCAGATCTGCTAGGGTGAAAAGAGGAGAGGAGAGGAGAGCAGGCTCCAGCCTGCTGGGAGCCCCCCCACAGGGGTGGGAGCTCCGGTCGCAGCCATGCCACCAGGCCTGGGCCACTTAGCTAAGTCCCTCCAATCATCAGGGGGCACTTGTTGTCTTTAGTTAAAGTTACTAGTTAAAGTAAATTTAGTTTTGCAACTGCTAGTCTGGAGGTTGCAGATATGTCCTCCAGAGGCTAGCCCTCCCACCCACATTGGGGAAAGATGTGGAAAAAGACCATTTACTCTGCCTCAGTTGTGAGAGAGCTGAAGCAGAATTCAGAAAGCCTTTGATTGCGAATGAGACACGTGGAGGACCTGAGTGAGTACCCTCATACCCCCCGGTGCGAGGGAGAAGATTTAAGAGTAATCTTGGGGGCCTCAAGCCTCACTGCTAGATATTTCTACAGTGCAAAAAGATCTCTGAATTATCAGTCTGGGCTATTAACCCCATCAGAGACTGCTTAGTTCAAGTCAATGTGGATGAATCTTGTCTGTGCCCCAAATGGCTAATTCGCAGGTGCAGCAAGATGCCCGGCAAGAAAATCATATAAATGTGTTGTAAATTGTTGTTGCTATATGGGTTAGAGTCCTGCCCTTGTGGAGCTGACTGCCAAGCCGCATTGCCACTTCCTGGGACAGGAGGCCCTGGAGCATGCAATCTGATTGATTCTGAAGAGAATCTATGGTGGTCTTACCCAGATGTCGTCAGAGAGTGCTTGCCATAAGTGTAAAAAGGTTTGGACATGCTGGATGAGATTTTCTCTTTGAATGTTGTCTTTGGTATAGTAAATGTACTGGATATTATTTCAAGTGACTGAAATTAGGATGCTTGCTGAAAATGTCACTATCTTCTTATGCTGGATGGAAGCCTATTTTGGTATAGTAAATGTACTGGATGTGACTTCATATCAAGGAAATTCGGATGCTTGGCAAAAGTAGCAGCTTCCATCTATATTGGATGGGACTTTTGTGCGTTGTGCCAAATATTCAGGATGTTAAATACAAGTAGCTGGTCCTAAAATGTTCTGAAGTCAGTAAATGCAGGGCAATCCCTGATATTCAGTAATGTGCAAGGCAATCCGTAGCTCTTTGCGACTAGCAGAATCAATTCCTGCTACTTCTACTAAAATTTCTAGGCAATCCCTGCCTTCGTTGTAAATAACATCTGCAGTCATTGCAGAAATCTATCTCCAAGTTGCCCCCTCCCTCAAATCAATAGCTGGCCACCTCAACCAGCTGCAACGTCCACCAGGCCTGCAACATCTTGGACTGTGGTATCTGGGATTCCAGTATGGTATGAGATTGCGGGGTTTCATATTGATCTGGGTACTAGTACCAGTGTAGGCGGTAATGATAATTATTATGTGACATCTGATTATTCAGCAGCTAGATAGCCAGGGCTCTGAGTATCATAAGTCAAATGGTAAAATGTGATTGCTTTAGGCCTATTAATATGTAGCCACCTAGCTGGAGGGTTCACCAGCAAAACTAATCAATCAGTGTACATATGTAAATAGTAATCGAATAACCTCTACTCCACATCCCTGTTCCTAACTCTTTACCCCCTAAATAAATATCTTGTTATTGTTGTTGAAATATTTGGCGTGAGCATATTATTAGAGAGAGTCTTTAAATACAAAATGTTAAAATGTGGGGAATGTTTATTGGGGCATGTCTGTGAAGGTAAATGGTCATGGTGGGTGGCGTAGCAGCTCAGGGGGCTACATCCATTACCACCTTACCCACGTAAAGCACCCTGAGTGGAGGCACTGCGCCAAGGTTTTAAAGTTATGGTTATCAGTTAACGAACCCAAACCCCTTAGCCTATGTCCAGGGTAGTAGGCAGGGGTGTAACACTGTGGATAGTGCCACCCAGGGGTTACATAAAAAAAGTGTGTTTTATCTTCAATAATAGCCCCAAATTTCACCACAGAGCATCTAAATACCCAGAGCTTCTGGGGGCCTGATGGTCCCCAGACCCCCAACCTTTATATTAAATATTTCACAGTACAAAACAATTCAATGATGACTATGGGGTAAGTGGTTGATGGCATTTTTTGGTCAGCCAGTTGACCGCTACAGTATTTAGAGTCAACTATAGTCTCCCACACCCCTGACTTTGGTAAAAAAATAATTTTTTTCTGGAGTAGGGGTAGGTAAAATGTAAAAAAAGTGTGTTTTATCTTCACTAATAGCCCCAAAACTCACCACAGAGCATCTAAATACCCAGAGCTTCTGGGGGCCTCGTGGCCCCAGGCCCCCGGCTTTCTTGTTGTGAATTTTAGAACGGTCTGCCTGACCTACATTTCTGTCCCACTACACCCTGCACAGCACTCTGCATCTCCAAACTGCTTCCTGTGTACAGTACTGGCAGCTACACAGCATCCACGGTTGGATAGTATATTATTTTGGACAATTGCAGTTTCTTGGACTTTGTGTTGGTATTAAACAGGTCTGCAGACTTTGTGGAAAGAGGGACTCGGACACTGTATCTTGACTGACTGTTGGGGTGGGAGGGGTAGCTGAGAACGCACTAGTGCAGGGGCCCCAGAAAGAAACTGCATCCTTGCAGTTTAAAACATGTGTTTTGCTCATTTTGCTGCAGCCTGCCCAGCACTGGGCAAGCGTGTGTTACCTTTCTCCAGCTCACGCTGGGTAGCTGCTTGCCTCCCTGGTCTCTAGGGACTCGGTGTCCCGAATGCCAGGGAGGGTTCTTTTGGCCAGAAACAGACATTTTTTAAATAGTGAGCAGTTGGGTGATTCAGTGGTCAGCGGCAGCAGCGGTTGGGTGAGTGCTCTCAGGCACCCCAACGAAGAAAAGAAGAAAGAAGCCGGCCACAGTGAAAGGGAGAGAGGGGACACAGGTAGTAAGGCATAGTAGGTGCTTACCTATCATCCCTCCTTGTTGGCGTGGGGTCTCACTTCAGTGTGCGGCAGTTCGATGGCTCCAGTCCCCTTCTCCTCATCTTAGCATGGTGTGGGATCTGTTTCACCCCACTTTTTATTTTAAAAAGTTAAAGTTTCAGTCCCTCGGCGGTGGCCACAAGTGGGGCCACATCTCCATGTGAGCTTTGGGTCAGCAGAGGGAGCATTGGGAGCTGCAAGGCCCCCTAGTTGTCCACCCACCGCCTGCAAACAAAAGTCCCTCCCTCTGCAGCAAGCACCTCACATTTTCCCGATCCAGCAGCCTTCACCCCGGGCTGGGGCAGTCAGTCGGCAGCAGCACTAGTACCAAGGTGCTGACCACCAGAAAGTTTTTAAAAATAAAACTGTTTAAAGTGTTCAGGCACCTGAGAAAACATCTGAATGCTGCGGGGGAAACGGGCCAGAGGACTTCTAGATTTAAATATTTATTAGTTGGCGGAGGCAAGAAGGGGCCTCTAGAGAATTAATTGAGGGGCGGAGTAGAGGCGGGGCGGCACAGAGTGAGTGACATGAAGGCCGTGGGCAGGCCCTGAAGATTAAAAGGGGCAACATAAGGTCCAGAATAGTTTAAAGGGGCAACCACAGGCCCAACTGATTCAGTGGGGGTAAAAGCAAGCCCCAGGCAGTAAAGGGGGCCCAGCCAGAGTAGGTCCATGAGTTAAAAAGGGCACATTAGGCCCAGTAATAGGCTAAAAGGCTTATTTAAAGGCACAAGATAGGCCCAGTTATTGATTTAAAAGGGACAAGTCAGGCCCAGTGAGATTAGAAGGGGGCCCAGCAAGGCAATAGGCTCAGTGCTGCAAGGGCAAAGCAGGCCCAAAGATATTTAAAGGGGCCCAGTTCTACAAAGTATCGAAGGCATAGCAGAAGGGTCTCAGGTATTAAAAGGAGCAACGCTAGGCCCATAGGAGCCTTAAATAGAGCAATCAGGCCCAGTGGTTAGAGAAGCCATTGTGGCCCACAGTATTAGAAAAGGGGTTAGCTAGCCATCTAAGCCCACATTTGTTAAGGGGTTTAGCTAGTCAGTCCCAGTAGGCTAGAGATTTAATCAAGGCCTAGCACAGCTATAAGGGGACCACCTAAATAAAGTACTCCACAGTCTAAGGAGGTCAGCCAGCATTCACTGCCAGTGTACCCACAGTAGCAAGAGAGCTCACTTAGTCAGAGGGACCCACTGCAGTTAGATCCACAGCTAACGAGGGCTTCACCTAGAAGGTGATCAGACAGAATCAACCAAGTGCCTGTTATTTACTGTGATCTATACATCCAGAGACTGTGATACTGTGCATGACTATTGGAATGGTGACATTTAATTACATTAAGCCAAGGATCTGGGTTTTCCATTTTTACCAGTAAAAATCACAGAATCCTACTTGGTTTGCGGATTCTGAATTCTTGTACTGGTGCCTCATGGAAATTGCATGTCACTGCACAGAATCTCTAAGATTTCAGCATCTTTTTAATTTTTTATATTCTCTTTCTATGTCCCCTTCTCACAGCATCAGTCTCCACTTTTCAGAGATCCCTAGGCTGGGTATCCCATAGCGTCACCCCAGATAATGCTCAGAAGCTCCTGTGGGCCTGCCCCTATCCTGTCTGGGTTATACCCCCCAAGTGGGAAGGAAGGGGACCCCCCGGTCACCCCTCCACAGTCCCACAGTGTGTGTGTCAGGCAGCCCAGTGGGTCCCTCATGCAGCCTGGTTATGAAGTCTGAGGCAGCTGGGCCCTTTCTACCAGTGGCCGATGTGGGGTGATTGTTCCTGGTTTTCTGGTCTCTGTCCCTAAGGGCACAAGCACTCAAGGGGATCCAAGGAGGTGGGGCACACAGAGACATGTAACTGCTCCAGATCCTGGCTAGCGTCCTCCCCTCCTGATCACTCTACAGCACTGCTGCACCACCACCTGTGGCCACCCAGGTGGAAGTAAAGCAGCAGGACTTGCAGCCCACCCTCCCCGGAGGAGGAGATCAGTCCCCTGGGTACTCGATCCTACTCCCCTGGCCAGGCCTCCAGCAACCCGAGTTCGCTTCTGACCCTGGTTCACTGGCATTGCAAGCAGTAGCGCTACTGCAGTGCCGGGAGGCCAGCCCAGATTTTAGCAGCTTAAAATGAATGCTGTTGTGCTTTGCATTCTTTCTGCTTTGCTGCGTACAGAATCAGTAAGGAAACCACCCTCACTGCTTTGTTGGAACCAGCCATTCAGTTTAACCACCCATGCTTCCCACCAACCTCTCCATCAGCTGAGGACTGCTTTCCTTCCTGAAAGCAGTTTTCATTTAGTGTGTGCCTAAATGTCTTTTATTATTTATATTACACTGGATGATACAAAAAATAAATACAAGTACCAGCACACATGGGCAGGGCCACTAGAAAACTGGGGGAAAAGTAACCTGAAATTGCAGAGATTTTTTCAAAATTTGCTGGGAAATTGCAGGAGTTCTACTATAGACTCTGAGTGTTTCACAATACATCATTTACTGTTTTCTGCAGCATATATTAGCCAGCATAAACTACTAAATGAATACACTGACACTTGGATATGTTTTAAATATGAAGAAAAACTTATGTTCCTAACATGACTCCTAACTGGATAAGATGTGTTGCCTCTTCCAAAATGTAAAAACACCTGCCTCATACAGTGCTAGATTCTATTTAGTGAGCCACAGAAAATCAGTATTAAATAAATCCAGAATAAACAAATGTTATCCGTTTCTGGATGTAGAATAATGAAGCCTGATCAAAAGCTATTTACAGTGCTCTGTCAACTATTCACCCTCTTTGGTGTAAGAAAAAATAAGCAGATGGAGTGGCAAATAATTCAGTTTTAGTAAAATGTAAAATGTTTAATGTTCATAATTTGCACTGTAGGTACTATGCACTATTACTGAAATCATACATTAAAACATTATATATGGGTGTTATTATGGCTGGCAGTATAGCCTAGTGGTTAGAGTAACAAACAGTGATTGAACTGGGTACATCCAGCAGACTTGGGTTTGATTCCCACAACCTCCACTTGCATACTGTGTCACTCCAGGCAAGTCACTTAACATCCCCAGTGCTTCTGGGTCACCCAAGAAAACAGGCAGTTCTTGCCCAGTTTACAAAGAATATAAAAAAAAAACAATATATGTTTATTACATCATAGAACAGTAGTCAGGGTGCCATGTAATTTACCTGAGTTTTACTCAGGCTGCAATGATTTTGTATAGGTAAAGATAAATGTTCAGATATAATGTAATGTGTTTCATGAGCTTTATTTCAGATTTAAGTCAGTATTTTATTGTACTCTTAGCATGTGAGCATCTAGGTTGTAGATTGCTAAGCGCAGGATCACTGTTACCAACTAGCTTATTCAAGTTTGTAATCAGTAGGATTTGTAGGACCATCCAAAATTTTTATTTATTTATTTATTGTGATCTCGGGTTATCACCTTTGAGAACAAGCTCATTACATAGGTTCCACGTCAGAATTGCATTAACAGTGACTAAAAAAGAACAAAAAATATATAGGTATACAGTAGAGCTGTAAGTGCAGGCTAACAACAAGTATAAGACTAAATATTAATATAAACATAAACAAACAGACTAAGTCAGCAGGTTATTATAAGTACCACAAGTTTGTGAGAGGGTTAAGGCAGTTTAAGGAACAGAGGACAATTCAGACTGGGGGGTGCCTGTAAGGCAGAGGGAGGTACTGCGGCAGACTGAGTTGTCAGGATGGAGGACTATGTTCAGGGGTTACAGCAGCCCAGGGCAGCCAGCACCACTAAGGAAGAGGAAGCATCAGCCAGAGAGGCCTTGTCGAAGCTATCTTTTAGAGGCGGAGGGGCTTGAGGGCTGAAGGCAGATGGGAGAGGATAGTAGGAGAAAGAGGGGGGTGGTGGGGAAGAGGGGAGTTTGACGGAGGGAGGGGGAAGAAAAGAAAGAAAGAAGGAAGAGAGGGAGGGAGGAAGGACAGGAGGGAGACAGAGATTACATTAAGGCATATGACGAAGGGAAGTAACAAGTGCAGGATTTAAAATGTGGTCTTGAGGGAGAGCTGCTTAGGGACGTGAAAAAACAGCACTGAGTGGCTAAGGCAAGCAGTCACAGATAGCATTAACATTGAGATGTTTTCGGAGCTCACATTTGTAGGGGCCTAATGCTGTTATCAAGGAGATGGCAGGAGGAAGATTATTAATCCAAGTGGGAGCACGGTAGGCAAAAGCTGTCTGACCAAGAGAGGTGCGACACCTAGGAATTTTCAAGACCGTGCTATCTGAGCTTATGGTGGAACGGCTGCTATCATAGGGAGTGAGGAGCTTCTGTACACCCTTTTGCATGAGGCCCAGACTCACTTTTTTGGCCAGCAGGAATGACTGGAACCTGAGCCTATCTGTGAACTAGAGCCAGTTAGCCTGGTCATATAGGTCACATGTATGTGTAAGCCGTTGGTGAACCAGTTAAAAGTCAACAGGCTTTATTTAGGGCGACCTTTATACGGTGAAGTGCTGTGTCCATAGCTGAGCCATAAACTACAATACCATAATCAACAAGAGACACCACTGAACTCTGGATAGCGAGATTTAGGGCCTCTGGGGTAAGACACAGAAACACAGAAGTTGACGGCAGATAAGGACCACAAGGCCCATCCAGTCTGCCCATTTCTTTTTCTACCTTATAAATGTGCCATAGGCCTTTGCTCTGTCAGTGGTCTATCTATTCATACTCATCTGTATTGCTCCCTTATGCATATCCCATGCCTGTTTGAAGCCCTGCACTGTATTCATAGCCACCACTTCCTGAGGTAGGCGTTCCATGCATCCACCACCTTTCTGTGAAAAGAATTTCCTCACATTCCCCCTTAATTGGCCTCCTCTAATCTCATGCTGTGTCCTCTTGTCCTGCTATTTTTCTTATATTTAAACATGTTAGACTCTTTCACCTTGTTAATGCCCTTAAGGTGTTTGAATGTCTCGATCATATCACCTCTCTCCCTCCTTTGCTCAAGGGTATACATATTGAGCTCTGTTAATCTGTCCTCATATGTCTTCTGATGCAGTCCCTGCACCGTTTTGGTTGCCCTTCTCTGGACTGCCTCAATTTGGTTAATGTCCTTGTGAAGGTGTGGCCTCCAGTACTGCATGCAGTACTGAGATGAGGCTAACCAGCGGCTTATAAAAGGATTGTTACCTCCCTCTTACGACTTGTGATACCCTACTAATACACTCTAACATCCCTAGCCTTACCTACTGCTTTAGGGGTCTGCTTGGATGATTTCAGATCATCGGTGATGATGATGCCCAAGTCTCTTTCTTCCTTTGTGACTGCCAGCAAATCCCTCCAGCCTATAGGTGGCTTCAGGGTTTCTCTTCCCTATGTGCATGATCTTGCACTTCTTTGCATTAAATCCCAGTTGCCACTCTTCTGACCATTTTGCTAGTTTATCCAGATCTCTTCTCATTCTGCCCACCCATCTGGATCATCTACTCTGTTGCAGATCTTGGTGTCATCTGCAAACAGACAAGCCTTACCTTCTAGTCCATCTGCAATGTCACTAATGAAGATATTGAAGAGGACTGGCCCCAGTAGTGATCCCTGAGGTACCCCACTTGTGACTTGCATCTCTTCTGACTGTATACCATCTACCACCCCTCTCTGTTTTCTGCCCATCAACCAGTTTGCCACCCAGTTGACCAACTTCTGACCCACCCGAGCCTACCCAGCTTATTTATCAATCTTCTATGTGGAACAGTGTTGAAAGCTATGCTGATGTCAAGGTAGGCAACATCAACTGCTCCCCCTTGGTCCACCACTCTGGTTATCCAGTCAAAGAAATCTATGAAATTAGTTTGACAGGACCTTCCTTTTGTAAACCCATGCTGTCTTGGATCCTGTGCCCCTATGGATTCCAGGTGCTGCACTATCCTTTCCTTAAGGAGTGCCTCCATAATCTTGCCCACTACTGAGGCAAGACTGACTGGTCTGTAGTTCCCTGCCTCCTCCCTGCTACCACTCTTGGGCGGGATTACATGAAACCCTTCTCCAGTCTTCTGGGACCTCTCCTGTGCTCAGAGACTCACTAAACAGTTCTGCTAATGGCTCTGCTAGTTTCACCCTTAGCTCCTTCAGTACCCTTGGATGTATGCCATCAGGTCCCATTGCCTTGTCCACCCTGAGCTTAGCGAGCTCTTGTAGGACCCTTTCTTTTGTGAAGGGAGTAATGCTCACCTCCCTCCCCCCGTGCCCATGGTGCTGAGCTGTGGGCCCTGCTGTACCTTCTCTTCAGTAAATACTGAGCAGAAGTATCTATTTAGGATAAATGCTTTTACATGGTCCTCCTCCTCGCACGCCCCCTTTTCTCCTCTGAGCTTAGCAATACCCCCTCTGGACTTTCTCCTTTCACTAATGTATCTATAGAAAGTCTTGTCACCTTCTTTTACTGTTCGTGCTAGTGTTTCCACAGTTTGGGACTTTGCCTGCCTTACTGCCTTCCCTGCTTCCCTTAGGGCAGTTTGGTATGCCTCCCAATCTTCATCCCGCTGTGTTCCCTTATATTTCCTGAAGGCCATCCTTTTGGCTCTGACCTTTTCTGCTACTTTATTTAAGAACCAAAGTGGTTTCCTTCTTCTTTTGCACTTCCTTTTCTGCCTAAAACACAATGGGATGTTGCTTCAAGTATTGCATCCTTAATGCTTGCCTACTTTGCCTGTACCCCCTCACATGTGTTTCTTTTTGCCAGGGCTAGCTTAACTCTGATGGCCATCTTATCAAAGTCAGCTCCTCTGAAGTCCCATATTTTTGCCTTTGAATGGGATGATTTAGATGTAGTGGCCAAATTGAACCATACCATGTGATGGTCACTGGCCCCCAGGTGACCTTCTACCTGGAGATCTGTGATCCCTTCCCTGTTACTCAGTACTAGATCTAGGATAACCCTGTCTCTTGTGGGTTGTTGTACCAGTTGTTTGAGGCCCTCCCTCTGCAGGAAATTCGCCATGTGTCTAGTTCTGGCAGATGTTCCTGCTGGTATTGACCAATCTGTATCCGGCAGGTTGAAGTCTCCCATTATCAGAATCTCCCCTTTAGCTGTCATGTTTTATATATCTTCTAACAGTAATGTGTCTGTGTCCTCCCCCTGGTCTGGGGGCCTGTAGACAACCCCAGTTCTTATGGCTGTCCCATTTCCTGTTTCCAGGGTGACCCACAGTTCTTCTGGCTCCTTATGTGTATTCTGAATTTCTGTAGCTTTGATAGTTTTCCCTGACATACAGGGCCACTCCACCCCCCCCCCCTTTTTTGTACCTCGGTCTCTTCTAAACAGTACATAGCCAGGTACAGAAGTCTTCCAGATGTGGTTACTGGTAAACCACGTCTCACTAATTGCTACTATCTCAGGTTTAGCCTCTGACATTATTGCCTGCAGGTCTGGGATCTTATTTCCCAGGCTGTGAGCATTTGTGTACATGATTTTCCATTGGCCAGATTTCACTGTGTTAGTTGTGCCTATGAAGCAGACCAATACGGATGTTCACAGCTTTTGCAACATTTTCAATTTGGTAGGCATATGACGTAGTGCTGTCTATTGTGATCCTCAAATATCTGAAATGCTGGACGAGTTCCAATGTAGTCCCAGATTCATTTGTTATGTTGAGTGGATGTGATTGATGCCTACTCTGGGGACTGGAAAACAACAAGGTCTTGGTTTTTTTTAAAGATCAGAATGAGTTTATGTTCTCAGTTGTTTGAATGAAAACTAGTCTGAATGAAAGTATGTTCACAGGGAAGAAACTGCCTTACTACTTACAAAAAGACTTCACAGTTAGCACCCCATTTAGGTGAATGGGATCATTTACACCTTTTCTCCCACCTGTTGTTTTAAATGGGCAGACTGGGTGGGCCAAGCGGTCCTTATGTGCTGTCAAATTCTATGTTTCTATGTTCTCTGTGACAACAGAAAGTTTTCTGATAGACTACTTCAACAAAAAGCAAATGTTAAGTGTTTAAGTGTACTTGTACTTGGCCAGTGGATTCCAAAAGCACATTCAATGACACACAGAAGGTAAGACCCCAGGGGCTGTGTGATGCTGGTGGGCAGAGTTTAGGTCGGTGGCTCTCCAATGCCCTCTCCCACCCATGGCTCCTGTTCTCCTTAATTTTTACTATTATCCCCACCACCCTCCCCATTCTACTCTCACCCCTTCTCCTGTGTCCCTCCACCTCCCCCTTCCCAAATTTTCTTCCCACTCCACCCCCCACCACACTCACTGCTCCACTCCCACCCCACCCCTCCGAGGCTTCCTGCTATCACTCTCTATGCCTCGTCCCTTCCCCACCCTCCTTCCTCTCTATCTCCCCCTCCTCCTTCCTTTTCTCCCTTACTCCCACCCATTAGGCTCTTCCTTGGTTCTTCCCTATCCCTGCCACCCCCCATGAACCCACTCCTGCTCACACCCCTCATCAGGTCCACCCCTCTGCTCCTCCCTCCAGCCCCCCTAGCACTTTGTGATCAAAGCACTTCCGGCAACTTCTTTTCCTGAAGGCCCACCCCCCCTCTCCTCATCTCATCCCTTTTTATTTATACTTTATGCCAGGCTCATGTTCACCCATCATAGACTATCTGTACATCACCCTTTTTATCTTACTGTATTCATATGCCAATTTGTCTTTGTATCATATTATCAAGTGTTTATTTTTTGTATTGTTATTACTGTTATGATGACACGGAACCTTTGTAAACAAACCTATGATTCAAAGGTATTGTGTAATCCTAGTACTCAATAAATAAAAAAAATTAAAGAAAAAGAGTGGTGCTCAATTCACATCTGAGCTCAGACATGAAAACTGAGAGAAACCCTTTTCATAGACACCAAGTAAAAAAAAAAAGCATCCACATGTCTGGGAGGTGCATGATTTTCCATTTCAAGGTCCTCCACTAATCACATGTGGATTTTTTAGGTGAAGACGCTTTATTTCAAAGAAGCAAATTGAGGCAGTTTTTTTTTTTGCTCATCCTACCCTCTGGCCATCCACTCCTTCAGGCCTGCCTAGGCTCCCGCATCACTGCTGCTGTGTCCTGACCACCATCCACTGCTGCTTATTGCCATGCTGCCAGGTAACCCTTCATTGGGTGGACCCCTAACCCTGTGGGAAGCTACCAGGGGAGGAGAATTGCCCCCAAAGAGCTTCCTGTGTATCCCAGGCATGGCAGGGGTCAGAACGGACACATGTCTGAGGCTTCAGGCTTATGGAGGAACCAGCAGCCATCCTCTGGTTGGCCAGCATTTTATTTTCCTATTTTCTTGGGAGTGTGACAGGCCACATGATGTCAAGGCACAAGCCAACATCCATCACACTCCCTCCCTCCCACAGTGAGGGTGACGTTGTTGCTGTGCCTCTGGCCTCCACCAGGGAAAGCAAATGCTGAACCATGAACCCACCCTCCCTCCCAGGAGGAAGGCAAGTGGTCACTGGACACTCAAGCCTTCACCCCTTGGCCGACCCTCCAACACCCAAGCTTGTGCCCAAACCCTGGTCAGTGGTGTCACAGGCAGAAATCCAATTCAGGCAGTTAAATGATAGGAAAAAACAAAGGTGGTCCACCTTAGTGGTGGTGGTTCTGACTAATTCACACCTGAGTTCCTACAAGCAAAACTGCCAAGTAATTTGTAGCTTGTGCATGTGGGGTGTGGGTGTTGAAGAAAGGGGATCATAGTGCTGTCACTACTGCCATCACCCCTGAGGGATGTGGACTACATTGTTGCTACTGCCATCACACTGGAGGGCCGGGGGCTGTAGTGCTTCTGCCATCACTACTGGTGGATGGGGAATGTAGTACTTTTGCCATCACACCCAAGAGATGGGGGCTGCAGTGCTGCTGCTTCTGTCACACCTGAGGGAGGGGGGCCATAGTGCTGTTGCTGCTGCCATCACACCTGAGGGACAGGGGCCATAGTGCTGTTGGTGCTGCCGTCGCACTTGAAAGATGGGGGCCGTAGTGCTGCTTCCATCACACCTTAGGGATGGGGGCTGTAGTGCTGCTGCTGCCATCACATCTTGTACCTAAAATAACTTTAAATTGGTACAAGGATAGAAGGATGTGCAATAGTGAAGGTCAAAATTGCTAAAATGCATGTTAGCAAAGTTAACAATTGTTAAATAAAGTACACAGAACCAAACACCGATAAACACGGATTTTGGCTTAGCAGACACTGGTGACAATACCGTTTTTTACAATGTGGAAAATGGAATTTGCCCTTTCTCAATCCCAGTAAACCAGTGTCCCTGCATTAAGCTAGCATCTTGTACCATTGTGCATTTGAATGTCTTCAGTAGTCCTACAGAGACATTTCACCAGAGTGTGTTTGAATCAGTCTTTAGCAATCCCTCAGAGACATTTCACCCGTGAGGGTTCGCATCAGCCTTCAGCAATCCTTCTGAGACATTTCACCAGTCTATTTCAGAATCAGTCTCCAGCAGCCCTGGTGGGGAGATTTCACAAGCATACCCCAGAATCAGTCTACAGCAGTATTTCTGAAGAAAAGGGCCGAGTTATATTCGCACTTTGCAACGTCATGTTTGTTGTTTTCCTCTGACAGTTCCCAATGTACGGCTTGGCCCAGTGCAGAATCTGCCATCCATTTTCTTATTTTGTCATCCACACCAGAGTGCTGTCCAGATCTTCTGTTCCAGTTCTCTGAAGGACGCCCTGTCTGTTGTTTTACGTGTGCCCTTAGCTTGTCCGGTCTTGGTGCCCCGAACTCTGTTGTACTTCGATGCCCTGTTTGTTGTTTTACATGTGCCCTTGGCTCATCTGGCCTTGCAGCCCAGAACATTGTTGCTCTTCAATGTCCAGAGACTTCTTCATATGGACTCCTGATTCCCTTGGGGTCTGCATTGTTTTCATCATCTGGCAGTCCAGAAGCGGGCTGTGGCAGGGTGATCTCCATCGTCTTCTTCACCTGGCAGTCCAGAAGTGGGCTGTGGCAGGGTGATCTGCAATGAATTATTCACCCGGCAGTCCAGAAGCGGGCTGTGGCAGGGTGATCTGCATTGTATTCTTCACCTGGCCCTCCCAATAGCCCTCCCCCTGCAGAGATGGGCAGCTATCGCCCTTTGAGGGGGTTGACCCCTGAGGGTTTTTTTGGTGGTGGCTGATCTGTCTAGTGTGGACAATGCATGTGTTGGGGGTGTGTGCGCAGTGGTGGATGTCTATAATAAGGCACTGGCTGGTGCGCTCGACTCCCTCACACCAGTCCGTGTATGACCCAGGTCTTCTCACTTGAGGTCCCCTTGGTACGATGGTGAGCTCAAGGTGATGAAGACCTTGGGTCAGAGATTAGAGCGCTGCTGGTGGAAATCTGGCCTGGAGGTAGACAAACTGGCCCTATGTGTGCACTATGCTGCTTCCCAGGGGGCAATCAACCGTAAGGAGGCAGAACTTCTGTCCAGGGAGATTGCCGCCAGGAGGAACCGATGAACTGTGCTCTTTTAGACTGTGAACAGGCTTCTCCATCCTTTCTGTCTACAGCCGAAGGTAGCTTTTTCTAATGCATTGTGCGAGGAGTTTGCTTGGTTCTTCTCGGACAGGGTGTCTGCCATCAGGTGGGGGTTCCACCAGTGGGCCAGAGTTTGGCTGACAGTGGTCATTATGGGTAACTGGCGAGCACGCCGCCTGGTTGGGGTGAGTTTAGACTGGTGGAGGTGGATGAGGTCACTGAGGTTGCTTCCAAGCTTTGGCACACCTTTAGCAAACTGGACCCAGTGCCAACTCATTTCTTAATGAGATGTGTTGACTCCATTGGCCCGGTGTTTGCCTCAATTGTCCGGTGCTCTTTGTCGGAGGGGATCTTTCCCGATGTCTTGAAGGAGGCATTGGTGAAACCACTCCTGAAAAAACCCTGAGATTAAGGCAAATTACCGTCCTATCTCCAGTCTTCCATTTTTGGGTAAGATTGTGGAGAAAGTGGTGGCGCTTCAGCTTGAGGAGCATTTCGTGACCCATGATCTATACAATCCACTCCAATCTGGGTTTCATGCAAAACATAGCACAGAAACTGTGCTAGGTTGGTTGCATATAGAATTTGACGGCAGATAAGGACTGCTTGGCCCACCCAGTCTGCCCATTTCCCTACCTAATGGATAAACTGCAGATCCTAGTTAACCAGCAGCCTACTTCTTCCTACCCCAACCCCCTAGAATTGCCTTATGACTGTCCCATGCATGCTTGAATTCCACCACTGTTTTGACTCCACAACCTCCTCCGAAGGCCATTCCATGCATCCACAACCTCTCTGTGAAAAATACTCCTTAAATTACCTCTGAGCCGCCCCCCATCTTCAAATTGTGCCCTTGTTCTTGCACACCCTTTTTTGAAAGATACTACCTCTTGGACTTTGTTGATTCCCTTGAGGTACTTGAAAGTTTCTATCATGTCCCCCCTTTCCTCGAGGCTATACATATTAAGCTCCTTAAGTCTCTCTTCATATGTCTTCGGTGCAGACCCTGCACCATTTTAGTGCCCTTCTCTGGACAGCTTCCATCCTGTCTATGTCTTTTGAGATTGGGTCTCCAGAACTGCACACAGGACTCAGATGGGGTCTCACCAGCTGCCTGTACAGAGGGATAATAGCTTCCTGTTTTCTACTGGTGATGCCTCTCCCTATGCATCCCAGTATCCCCCAACCCTCCTTGCTGCCCTCACATTGCTTGCCCACCTTTAGGTCATCTGATATGACTACCCCCAGGTCCCTTTCCATTTTTGTTGTTGTTAGTATCTCACCCCCCATTGTGTACTCTTCCCCTGGGTTTTTGTTTCCCAGGTGCATTACCTTGCACTTCTTAGCATTGAATCTAAGCTGCCATACCATTACTTCCTCTAAACTTGCCAAGTCCTTCTCATCCTTTCCACCCACCTTGTGCATCAACTCTGTTGCAGATCTTTGTGTCATCTGCAAAGGACATACTTTTCCTTCCAGTCCCTCTGCAATGTAAACATAAAGACATTGAAGAGGACAGTCTAATACTGAACCCTGCAGTACTCCACTAGTAACCCCCTTTCTTCAGAGTGGACTCCATTTACTATTACTCTCTGTGTCCTATTCTCCAGCCAATTCTTAACCCAGGCTGTCATCTTGGAACCCACTCCCAGGCTGGCTAACTTGTATATTAATCTTTTGTGTGGGACTGTGTCAAATGCCTTGCTAAAGTCTATTTAGGCCATGTCCACAGCCCCTCCCTGATCTACTACTTTGGTCACCCAGTCAAAGAAATCTATCAGATTCGTCTTGCATGACCTTCCTGCTGTGAATCCATGCTGCCTTGGGTCCTGTGCCCCTCTGGCCTCTAGATACTCGACAATTCTTTCCTTCAGAAGTGATTCCATCATTTTCCCTATCACTGAGGTTAAACTAACAGGTCTGTAGTTTCCTGTTTCTGCCTTGCTCCCACTTTTGTGAAGGGGAATCACATCTGCCCTCCTCCAGTCCTCAGGTACCACCCCATCCTCCCATGATTTGTTAAAGAGGGTAGTCAGTGGTGTCACTAGTTCTACCCTTAGTTCTTTTAGAAATCTGGGATGGATCCATCAGGGCCCATTGCTTTGTCCACCTTCAGTTTTAAGAGTTCATTCAGAACCCTTTCTTCTGTAAATGGGCTGGTATCAACTTCTGTATCCAGAGTGTTTCTACTGTTTGTTTAGGTACCTCCCCTCTTCATTTGTAAATACTGAGCAAAAATATTTGTTTAGTATCTCTGCCTTTTCACAGTCACCTCTGCCCACCCTCCCTCCCTTTATTAAGCCTCACTATCCCTCCCTTGATCTTCCTTCACTCCCTGATGTACCTATAAAAGGTTTTATCCCCCTTCTTAACTGAGTTGGCTATCCTTTCCTCGGTTTGGGCCTTTGCTGTTCTGACTGCCTTCCTATCTTCCTTTTGCTTTAACTGATATAGTTCTCTGTTCTGCTCCTTCTGTGATTTCTTGTACTTCCTGAATGCTTTCTTTTTCTCTTGAACCTTCACTGCCACTTCCTTTGAGAACCATAGTGGTTTCTTACATCGTTTCGTTTTGTTTATTTGCTTCACACAAAGGCTTGTTACCTCTGTGATGGCAGTTTTTATTATTCCCCATTGTTCTTCCACCCCTCCTTCCTGCCCATTTGCTAGTGCATTCCTTAGGCACTCACCCATTTTGGCAAAGTCAGCCCTCCTAAAGTCCAGTACTTTTGCCTTTGTATGGCTTGACTCTATTGCTGTGTTTATTGTGAACCATGCTGTTCGATGGTCGCTAGTTCCCAGCTGGCTACCCACTTCTACATCTGTGATCCTTTCTTCATCTCCATTTGAGAGAACCAGGTCTAAGATTGCTCCCTCTCGAGTGGGCTCCAATACTAGTTGTCTAAGGCATGCCCCCTGTAGGGCATCTAGAGTAACCCCACTCTTCAAAGTGGCTGCTGCAACTGCACTCCAGTTAACATCTGGCATATTCAGATCACCCATCAGCGATATCTCCCCTTTTTCTGCCATTCTAAGTATACTTTCTATCATTTCCTTGTCCATTTCCTCCCCCTGAGAAGGAGGTCTATATACAACCCCTGTGTGGATTGTGGTGCCATTGCCGGTCTCCAAATTTACCCACAGTGCTTCTTCTCCTCCCTGTTTACCCTTTTGTTCTGTTGCTTTGATTCCTTCCCTTATGTAAAGAGCTACTCCTCCTCCTCTTTTACCCTCCCTGTCCCTCCTGTAGATAGTGTATCCTGGTATGTTTATGTTCCAGTCATGGTTTTGTGTGTACCATGTTTCTGTGACTGCCACATTATCCAGATGTTCCTCCTCAATCAAGGCCACTAATTCAGGAAGCTTGTTACTCAGACTACGGGCATTGGTACTCATTGCTCTCCATTTTTTGAATGGCTTTACCTTCTGTTGCAGCATCCCGCACTGACTCTACTTGATCTTTTCTCATTTAGTACCCTGTTTTGTAGGGAGGCTGGGAGTTTCCTGCTGCTTATCAGTGCCTCCCCTTGACTAGTTTAAAAGCTTGCCAATGAAGCATTTAAACCGATTGCTCAAAAGACTTGTTCCCTTCCTGGACAGATGCAGACCATCCTGCCAGTATAGGCTGGTGTCCCTCCAGGTGGAACCCCACTCCCCAATGAAGCCAAACCCCTGTGCTCCACACCATTTTTTCAACTATTCATTAAACTGCATGGTGCAAGTACCTCGCCTCACCCATGCCATTGACAGGCAGCACCTCTGAGAAGGATACTGTGTGTGCTACTTGTCTTAGGCCCCTCCCAACTCTACAAAGTCCTCCTGCACTGCTCTAATCTCATGATGAGCCAAGTCATTTGTCCCTAGGTGGACAATGACGTCCAGGTCGAACTCCGTGCAGCTGTTCTCGTGATCCTGAGGATGCACTTCCTGTCCCTCCAAGCCATGGCACCAGGCAGGCACCTTACTTAAGTTTTCCCTACTCCCCCCAGTTCTATCCCCCTAATAATTGAGTCCCCCACCAGGAGCTGCTTTCTTTCCCTGTGGTGTCCTCTGCCTCCTTCCTGTGGGCCTCCCTTGTGACAGTTGTCCTCAGCCTCCTTTGCGGATGCATCCATAGGGGAGCTGTGCTCCCCCAGAATGGTGTATGGATTGTGGAGTAGAACAACTGACTGGGTGTGCCTCTGTTCCACCATCCTCACCCTCCCTGAGCCCACTGTGGTCCAACTGCTGTGCTTTCTTCGCAACCTCTGAGGTAGTGGTGGTGGCTCTGGTGCTCCCTGGATGGGGGAGGTTCCCTTCCTACTGTCCAGTGTGGCCTGGGGGAAGGTTCCCTTATTACTGTCCAGTGTGGCCTGAAGATGGGCAACTTCCTCCCTCAGGGCAGAGAGTTGTCTGCAAATAGGGCAGCATCTCAGCCTCCAGAAAGACTCCCGGAAGACTGCTGCCTCACAGCCATTACATTGCACTACTCCCCACATGTTTATCACATAATGACCTCCTTAGGGCTAGAGATGGAGGGAAGGGGACAATTCTAGTTCACGTCAATCTCTCCTCAGCGTTTGACATGGTGGACCATCGATTGTTACTTGACCGCCTAAGGAAATTCTGCGGACTCGTTGGCACTGTCATCTGCTGGTTTGAGTCTTTTCTATCTAACAGGAGGCAGAGGGTAGTGATGGGTAATTTCTCCTCCTCCCCGGTCACCTGTCTTGCGGAGTTCCCCAGGTTCGGTCTTGTCGATGCTGTTTGCCGTGTATATGTTGCCCCTGGGAGAGCTCATTAGGAAGTACAGTCTGGGTTTTCATTGTTATGCTGATGATACCCACCTGTATATTTCCTTTGCCCCTGGAACATCTTGCGCAGTGGAAGTGCTGAATAGCTGCCTTGCCGAGATCAAAGACTGGATGGTCTCCAGCTGATTGCGACTGAACCCCAATAAGACGGAGGTACTGGTTGTGGAGTCAAACAGAGGGCATGATAGGTTGGCCTCTGGTGCAGAGACAGGGATTTTTCTTGGCTCTGTACCATTCAAGGCCTCCTCTAGTGTGTGGGATCTAGGCATCATTCTTGACAGCAGACTGACACTTGAGTCTCAGGTGGCGTCCATTGTCCGTACTAATTTTTACCATCTGAGGAATTTCACCAGGATAAAGCCCCTAGTTCCACAGCAGGACCTCCCCACCTTGGTGCATGCCTTCGTGATGTCCAGGCTTGACTACTGTAATGCGATCTATCTTGGGGTCTCTGAGGGTACCCTATGCCAACTGCAGCTGGTGCAGAATGTGGCAGCGAGGCTGTTGACTGGACAGCCTAAGTTTTGTCATATTACTCTGGTGCTGCGTCAACTGCACTGGCTGCCAGTGAGGTGGAGAGTCCTCTTTAAGGTGGGCTTGCTCACTTTTAAGGCCCTACGCGGTCTGTGCCCTGGTTATCTGAAGGACCTCCTTTCACCTGCTGTCTCAGTCTGCTCCCTCCACTCTTCCTCTATGGACCTTCTTGCGATTCCCAGGACAAGGTTAAAAACAACTGGCGACAGAGCATTTAGTGTCGCTGCTCCTGTCCTGTGGAATTCACTTTCTCCAGCTGTTAGGGAGGCCCCTTTTGTGGAAGTTTTTAAAGCCCACTTCAAGGCCTTCTTATGTAATCAGGCCTTCCCAGACTGTATCTTATAGTCCTTGTGTATGTTTAGGTTAGTTTTGGTTTTCTAAGTAGTAACTGTCATTCTTAGGGTATTATTTAATTTTTGTTAATTGTTGAATTATTGTATGTTTGTGTTTAACCATATGTCTCTATGTATTTATCGTGATGTGCAGTATGTATTTTCATTTTGTTCAGCGCCCAGAGCCTCCAGGATGGGCGTCTTCTAAATAAAATTTGCCTTGCCTGACAGTCCAGAAGTGGGCTGTGACAGGGTGATCTGCATCATCTCCTTCACTGGGCAGTCCAGAAGTGGACTGCGGCTGGATCTTGTGTTTCAGTTCCGGCAGCCCTCCATGGGTTCTTAGCCAAAGAAATCTTGGCACCTGTTCTTGCATTCCGGTGACCCTAGAGAGGTAGGATGTGGCTGAGAAACTCATGATCTGTTCAAAAATCCTCTCTGAATTCCCCTATTTTCCCAAAAGTCCTCAGAATCGTACTGGACAGCCAGTCAAGTTGATTCTTGTCACACCAATTCCTTTGATTCTGTTCCCTTCTTGACAACTGAGAAAATACAACCGTTCACAAACTGCCACCTGCAATACATACAGACTCTTGCTATAGTATGTACTGTGATTCATAATGTGGACTTCTCCAGGTGTAACCCAAGTTGTGCTACCCTCGGTGGAGACTGAGGGCAGCACAACTTGAGGCACGCACTTCAGGGATGGGGGTGTTGTCAGACGTCTGATGCATGGGTGCATTAGCACACACATTGTGTGCAGGACGTCATGGCACATCTGCACCTCCAGGGGAAAAAACAGAAAAAGCAGATATATATATCCTGGAACCTGGACAGGTGATGGTGTGGTCAGTGGACTGCCCATATGCCCATTGCTGGATCCGTCCTGGCTGGTTGCTGTCTGTCCTCCACTCCCTGGCTGCCCTTCTATACTATAGATACAGTGCCGGAGGAGCAAGGTGGTCCCACCCCGAGGGGCTGAGAGCTGGGGGACGGGGTAGTCGGAGGAGTTGGAGGTGAGTGCTTGCCATCAGCAGACCACATCCAGGAGGACCTCAGGTAGGGCGGAACAAGGCAAGCTCCGAGTGACCTCACTGGAGAGAGGTGTAAGGGACCAGAGAAGGAGGATAAACAAAGTTTGAAAAAAGGAGAGACAACATGAGCTGTAAACAGCTCGTTTCCAGAAGCATCCTGGGTGGGGTGTTGCAAGAGTTGGAAGAACAAGCAAACACATAGCAATAACAGAGCAATACAAGTACAATTATTAAAAACAAACAGTGTAGTACAATTACAGAGCAGAAATAACCTAGACCAACTGGCCAGGGTAAACAACACCACATTCAGATGTAACATACATTGCAACAACCCAAGAGCCAGTGATCCAGTAGGGGTAAAGGTTAGAGAATAGGTAACGCATTTGAAGTGCTAGAGGTACTAGGATGAGCACAAGATTTGAACTGCTATTGTATACCTAAGGGAGGACAGTCATAAGACAAGTGGGGAAGTGGACAGGCGAGGGGTAGAGGGTGGGGGGATGGAAGAGGGGGAGAGAGAAGGACAGCCAAGATCTATACCCCTTCAGGATGATTAGAACCCTGCAAGGGGGACAGGACCAGGCAGAAAGGTTGGGGAGAGAAAGGCGGTGGGGAGGTACAGAAGAGAGGGGTGGGAGAACAGGAGGGGATAAGGGGATAAGGAAGTAGGGAGGTGGGCGGGCGATGGATTTCAAAGTGTGGGGAAAGGGAGAAGGGGAAAAGAGAGAGACAATCTATACCCCCTTTAGGTTGCAGAGAACCTTGCAAGGGGGTCAGGATTAGAAAGTGGGGGGGGGAAGAGGTGGTAGAACTGAGAGAGCCAAGCTCTATCCCCCTTCAGGATGACAGAGAACCCTGCAAGGGGGATAGGACCAGGCAGAAAAGGAGGGGAGAGAAAGGGGGTCAGGGAGGATAACTGGAGTGTTGCGGGTGACCGGAGCGGAGGAGAGGGATAAGGAATAGGGAGGCTGTAGAAAATATGGGTAAACAAGGAATGGAAAAGGAGACCATCAGTAGGGTGGGGGAAGGACAACAGTAGAGTGTTGAAATAGCACAATAGGTTGTTGACGGTAGTAGAGTGTCAAAATGACACAGTAGGGTGTGGGAGGAGGGGATCCAATGCAACATGGATACACTGAAAGAAGATTGTGTCCAAATAAATGTCATACATTTGGTTGGATTTGGTGACAAAGGAAGAAAATAAGGGAGGGCTGGTGGACGTTGCCTAACTGGATTTCACAGACACCTTTTACACTGTCCTACACAAACATCTGAGCTAAAGCTTTGGTAGTGATGGCACTGGGCACAGGGTGAAACAGTGGATTACTAATTGGCTGACACAGAAGCAGAAGGCATTGGTAGTAAATGGGATCCAATCAGGGGAGAGGGAAGTAACCAGCAGGGTACCTCAGGGATCATTCTTGTGACCAGTCCTGTTCAAAGTATATATTTGTGACATTGCCAAACTGCTTGACAGAAAGGTGTTGATGTTTGTAGATGATACAAACATCTTCAATGGTGTGTATTCTCCAGAAGTGGTATAGAAAATAAAAAGGGAAACATGGATGCTTGACAAGTGGTTGGAGGTATGGCAGCCAAGGTTCCATGCCTAAAGTGCCAAATAATTAACATGGGGAGAAGGAACCATGAGAAGAGATACAGGATATGAGTTGAGGTGGTAAAAGTAAAAAAAGAGGAATGGGCACTAGGATGTATTATTTCTGATAAATTGAAGGTGTTAAAGAACAGCTGTAATACTGCATGGAGGGACATTAACATGCTGGGGTGCATAGACAGAGGGATCAGCAGCAAAAGGCAGGAGGTGTTGATACATTAGTACAGAACACTTGTACTGCCTCAGCAAGACAACTTATTATGGTGGCCACACCTGCACAAGGTCATTTACAGAGTGGATGTTGATGTTGTCCAGACAAAGGGAAACCAAGATGTAACAGTGCTTCCACCGGCAAACATATGAGGAGGCACTACATGACATCAATATATACTCCATGCAAGAAAGGATGATGGGTGGGGGTGACATGATAGAAACTTTTAAGTACCTGAAAGGCCAGAACAAGGCACAGTTAGGAGACCTGTTGCAGTGTAGAAAGTGTATGACAACGAAGGGTCATCATATGGGATCATAGGGGGTTAACATTAATAGGGAATGTAATACATTTCTGGGGGTCACATAATGGGAAGTGGACACATGGAATGGTCAGCAACAAGTGGTTCTGGTAGCAAACACAGTAGAGGGGGTTTAAACATGTCTTGTACAGTCACAAGTGAACCATGACGTGGGAGGGAGTGGTGAAGAAACACTGACCAGACCAGATCTGAGGCTGCATACAACTGTACAGCTTAGAGGCACACTGGATGGTCATGGTGGTCCTTATCTGCCAAAAAAGTCCATGTGTCCAGGTTTGTAAGAGTAGGATGTGCCTGAAATTCAGACTTTAATAATAATAATAATAATTTTATTTATATAGTGCCTTTAGAATCATCAGAGCACTGAACAGATTAATAACATGAATACAAATATCCATACAAACATAAACTTATAAAAACACATCATAAATATATCATAAAAACTTAATAAATTACAATAAAATCCAATCAGGTTCTAACTAGCTTAATCCTCCAAAAAGGCCATTTTCCATAAAAAGGATTTTAGTTCTTTCTTGAATATCTCCACGGAGGTGCACTCCCGTAACCGGCGTGGTAGAGAATTCCAAAGAGTGGGGGCAGCATGAGAAAAGGCTCTGCTGCCTGAAGTTTTTAAACTCACTCTTGGAATCTCCAGCAACCCCATGTTGGCCGAGCGTAGCGATCGGCAAGGGCAATAATGAACCAGGAGGTCTTTCAGATAGGACGGACCCTGATCGCGAAGGGCTTTAAAAGTCAATAAAATGGCTTTAAAGGTGATCCGCCACCGAACAGGCAGCCAGTGCAGTTCGCGCAGCACCGGGGTAATATGACAGGACCTACTTGTCCCAGTCAAAACCCGGGCTGCCGCGTTCTGCACCAGCTGTAGGTGCGATTTCAACCAAAGCCCAAAGTAAAAGGCGTTGCAGTAGTCAGGGCCGAGGACACAAAGGCGTGGACCAGCGTTGGCAAGGAGTCAGATGGAACAAGGTGCCTAACCCTGGCAATATTCCTAAGATGGTAAAAGGAGGTGCTGACGACAGCTGACACCTGGGATTGTAAAGTCAGCTTATCGTCAAAAATCACCCCAAGACTACGCACCCGTTCAGAGGTTGGTAATGACACGCCGCCAAGAAAAATTCCAGAAGGCGCGTCAGTACATGACCTCTCAATCTGACCACCCGGGTCCACCACCAACACCTCAGTCTTCTCCGAGTTCAATTTTAACCAACTAGAATCCATCCAGTCTTGGATTTCCCCCAGACAGTTGTTAAACATCGAGAGAGCTCCATCCTGGTCGGGTGCAAAAGACAGGTATAGCTGGGTATCATCAGCATAGCAGTGAAACCTCAGCCCATACCATCTTATGATATTTCTGAGGGGCAGCATATACACTGCAAACAACATGGGTGACAGCACAGAACCCTGAGGCACTCCACACAACACAGAGACTGGGCTGGAGGAAAAAATCCCCGACACAACTCTTTGTGATCTCCCAGTAAGGAATGACATGAACCATTTCAAAATGGTTCCTGACATTCCGTAGATTTGCCTCAGGCATGCTAACAACACTACGTGATCCACAGTGTCAAATGCTGAGGAGAGATCAAGGAGAACCAGGATGGAGCGTCTCGTTGATCCTCGCCTCAGAAGATCATTTAGCACCGAACCAGCGCAGTCTCGGTGCTATGTCTTTCACGAAACCAGACTGAAAGGATTCGTAGATACTATGGATGGTTAAATGGTCATCCAATTGAGCAGCTACGACCATTTCAATAACCTTCAATAAAGGGAAGGTTAGAGAATAGTCTGTAGCTTGAAAAACAGTCTGGGTCTAAGGAAGCTTTCTTCAAGAGAGGTGTCACCACCGCCTCTTTCAGGAACTAGAAACTCACCTGACTCAAGGAGCACCAGACTATTTGCGCAAAACTGGACCGATGATATCAATGCAACCCAAAATTAGGGTAGTCGGTCCAGGATCCAAACTGCAGCTAGTAGGGCAGCCGCTATGGATAAACCTCATAATATCCACGAACTCAGGTCGATAAAAGAACTCCAAGAGAAGCGAGGCACTGTGTTCTCGCTGCGTCCCAACAACATCACCCTTAGATGTTGTCAAACACATATCAGCCCTGATGTCAGCCACCTTAGTTGCAAAGTAGCGAACGAGCTCATCGCACTCTGCTTGCGAAAAGGCTTTCCGAACTTGCAGACAGGCTGGGTTGCACAGTCTATCTACAGTTCGAAACAGCTGAGCCGGTCGATTCTGAGCAACTGCAATCGCCCTGGACAGGAACTCTGCCTTCTTATGGGTGATTGCAGATTGATAGCTAGCATAATGTTCTATCAATCTAAGGCAGTCGGCATCAAGGGCTGATCTACGCCAACAACGCTCTAACCTTCGCCCTTTTCTCCGCATCTCCCTCAAAGTCCCATCAAACCAAGGGGCCCTGGGGTGCAGAGAAAAAGGGCGATCACGAACAGGAGCAATAAAATCCAGGGCAACCGTGATGGCCTTATTATAGGCCAACACCAGTGCCTCTGGATTACTGCTCACCAACACGGGGGATGACAGGTCAAGAACTGCCACTAGGCCTTGTGAAGTAACATTCCGTAATGGGCGGTACCTGACCATTTCCACAGGGGATGGTCTCCTAAGGGGGGTGCAAAAATTGAACTTCACGGTGTAGTGGTCAGACCAAGCGACTGGTTCCACCCCCACGTCGGATGCATCAATTCCTAGAAGGAAAACTAAGTCCAGACAGTGCCCAGATTTATGTGTAGCAGCGGGAACTACCTGTTTGAGGCCCAAAGAAGACATTAATTGGAGAAAGTGACTACCAAATTGTGAGAGTTCATCGTCGACCCAGGCGTTGAAGTCACCCAGCACCATCGATCTGGGTGACTCAAATGACATGTCGACGAGGAAGTCTGCTACTTCCTGTAAGAAGTGTTTCCCATCACCGGGTGGACAGTAAATGAGAACGATTCAAACGCCTACACCTGCTACAACTGAACACTCAAAGGACTCAGCTTCCCCTACTACCACACTCGTGAGACCCAATTCAGTCTTAAAACAGACTGCAACCCCCCGCAGTCCAATCTCGGGCGGTGTATTACCGAGTACCCGGCCGGAATCATGGCCTCTATTATAGGGCCAGAATTTTCATCCAGTCAGGTCTCAGTAATGCAAGCCAGGTCAGCCGAACCAACAAGGTCAGCAATAATAGCAGTCTTATTCCTAACAGACCTGGCATTGCATAACACCTCCTGAGTTGGACAAACCTCGGAGGTTGTCAGGCCTATCTGCCTACTGAAATCAGTAGTACCCTTGGGTATGGATACCAGACAGGGCGAACCCCAATCAGGATTTGATTTCGCCCCAGGGCGCCTTCTTGACTTAATAACCCCGATACGATGGCCCCGGTCGTTCATCCTCCCCTGTTCGTGCACCCGGCCCCCTCACTCTCCCCGAGCTATCCCCAATGCTCTACACCGCTGATAAACCTCAAATTGCAAGGGAGGAGTACAAAAGGGGCGGAGGGCGCGAAGAGAGGAGGATGAATAGCGCACCGCCATGTGAGATAAAGGCCAGCACATGACGCTGCTTAAGTAAAATAAAACACAAAATAAACCAAAGTAAACTACTTAACAAAAAACTAAATTAACTATCCAGTTTCAATAACATATAAATAAAACAGGACAAATAATAAATTTCTGTATAATCCCTCCTCCCGGTCCTCTCACTACCGGGAAAAGAGAATACAATGGCACTCTCATTGCCAAACCAACATAAAATATACAATTCTAAACATAAAAGAAAAAAGGATAAATTCCCCCAATTCTCTCACAACTGGGGAGAATAATATCAGTCTTTCTCCCTGTTAGGAGAAAAACCCAAACTGTAAAATAAACAAAAAGAATTAAAATAAAAAAATTTTTGGACCCAGGGTCCTCTCACCACCTGGGAGTCCAAAACAGAATCCGAAAGATGATAGCAATCCACAGCCTCTTGCAACAGATCCAGAAAATCCACTTAAGTTCAAAAATCCAGATCCAGAGAGGATAGCCACATAGCTCCAAAAGGGAAACAATCTGAAGCGGAGGTCCACAGAAACTCTATATAGCAAAATCAGGAGGTCCAAGAGGGGAAATTGTCCAGAGCGCAATTTCAACCCCACTACTCCCTATCAGGTGCACATCAGGGCAATTTATGTCACTCACACCAAAGGACCTTATGAAAAAGCCATCGTAGTAGCAATTTCCAAGGTCCAAGGGAGCGGGTACTCCACTCAGTTCCCTGACTAGAAAATACCCCAACCTCCTGTGGAGTGGCAAACCCTAGAAAACACCAGCTGGAGCAGAGGAGATTCTAAAAAGTTTTACTTAAAAATTTCAAAATAATCACACGGGGACGTCAACAATACTCCGATTGAGTCTTGCCAGCTTTCACAGTGTCCGAGTTGACCCTAAGTTCCTCCAACTATACCCTCCATACAGTCCATTGGAGGGAACAGAGTCCAACACACAAGGTCCCCACCACAATCTGTTAAGAAACAAAACCCCTCTGGCATCTCTTCTTCAAAACTCATCCATTTGAGGAAGTAAAAACCCCTCTGGTGTCTCTACTTCAAATTCATCCGTTAAGGAAGCAAAACCCCTCTGGCGTCTCCACTCCAAAAGATCACATCGATCCACGAAACAACACCAGGAGAGACCAGCAGCTCTCTCCAGCTCCACAAGCAGAGTACAAAACCCCTCCGGTGTCAAAACCACCACCAACTAAAAAAAAAAAAAAAAAAAGCAGAAGAAAATCGGCCAGCGATCAGCACAGTTCTCCACCAGAACTCCGGAACTCATCCAAAACTCATCAGGAACACTGCTCGGCGTCTCTCGTCTCTCGTACTCCAAAACAGACCTGCTCGACGCTCTCCACCCGGCGACAATGAAACACCAAAGCCGGGATCGACACGAAATAAAATAAAACTAAACAGATATTAACAAAAAATAAAATGAAATCAAAAGAACAGCAGCGGCAATGCGCCCAACCCGCCGGCCATATTGGCCATACAGAGCATCAGTCATCATGGTACCTTTTCCTATGTTACTTTTCACCTCCTGGTACAAAACACCATCTGCAGGGGCAGAGAATGGTGCCTTGCACCCACACCAATGATCATTCACAACATTAATTGTTGCTAATACGCTTTTGCCTTCACCAAGTTACTGGGGTGTGCTTGATGGAGCACGCAGGCAACTGGATAGCAGCCATGCCATGAGGGTCGTAACACAGTATGGTCTCAAAAGGCACACTGGGCTTACTGTGAGCTATGGAGGTGACGTGTCTCAAGGGATGCACAGGATCTGCAGGATAACATATGGTCACTGAATGGATGCCCTTGGTGTGGTAATGGGAGGAAACAATGGAAAAACTAAAAGTGTATAAGAAATAATGCACAGAATAATGCACTCAAAAATAGTGTGTGGCGCATTGCCACCATTATAATGTTGATGATGAGTATAATATGCTGTTAGGAGAACACTGAGATTGATAGTGATGCACTGCAGCTCTCCATCCTCTCTCCTCCAGTTCATCCTTTCTATTTCCTGACAACAGAGGCTCTCCAATGTTTTATCCATGATGGGGCAGCGACCACAGTAGCACCTACAAGCGGAAGTAAATAATTATCTCACTGGCATTGCGGCCTATATCAATGTAACAGGACCTTTTTTGAGTACATTAGTGATAGAAAGAACACCAGGTGTGGGATTGTGATGGTAAAAAAAGAGGAAGGGTGGTGTGCATAGGGGGACCTAGAAAAAGTATCAGTCCAGAACCAATATTTTAGGTCAGTATTCACATAAGAAGGGGAAGGAGAAGGAGCGCTACTGGGGTATAAGAGCACCGGTGGAAAGGAGGTGGACAGCAGACCATTTCTAGCAGAAATAGTACTAAAGGAACTGGAGAATCGAAAATGTAAAAGACTATGGTGCCATATGGGACACATCACAGAATATTAAAGGTAATTAACTGCTGGCATCACCACAAACGCCACTTTTCAAAAAATAAATATAGACAGGAGTGTTCACAGGGTACTGGAGATGGGCAAACGTAGTCACTCCACACAAAAGTCGGAACACAGAGGAGACTGGCAACCACAGGCCAGTCAGCCTTACTTCAGTGGTGGGGAAATTAATGGAGTCACTGCTGATGGAAAGGACTGTAATATTTGTTGAATCCAGTGAAGCACAGGATACAAGGCAGCATGAATTCACAGAGGGAAGGTCTTGTCAAAGAAATATGATACATATCTTTGACAGGGTGACAAGGATGTTACATAGTGGAGGGATTGTGGATGTGGCCTAACCAGAGGCCTTCAATAATGTCCCACACAGAAGGTTGATGTCTTCATAAGTGACACTGCGCAGGGGCTGGAGGGCAAGGTATGCCTCTTTGCAGATGACACAAAGATCTGTAATGGTGTTGACAATCCCAGGGGAGGAGGAGGGAAATGAAAAAGGACATACTGTATATACTCGTGTACAAGTCGTTTTTTTCATCCCTTTTTTGGATGTTCAAGAAGCAGTACCGACTTACATGCGAGTCCCCCAGAATGAAACACAAAATCAACGGTGGTAAATGTTGTGAATCAGTCAGTCAGAAACACACTGACTGCCATTATGAATGTAAGCACTTAACTGCCACCTCAGAACGTTGTTTTCATACCTAATATCTGGCCCCCTTGATTGTCACACCTCTTGCTTGCCCTCTGATGTGTCCACATTAAGAAGTAATTTTGAAGCAAATAATCCTCGCACTTAATTTACCTCGCACTTAATTAACCTGCTGCCTTACCTAATTTATACCATACCATTTGTTACCTTCTCTGTTCCCCCTGCTGATCAATGCACCAACATGTTCACTCAGAAATGGAAGAGAATCGCGTATAATGCCGAATTCAAATTAAATGTAATATCTTTTGCCGAGTCCCATTCGAATTCTGCTGCTGAAAGACACTATGGCATAAATGAAAAGTTGGTCCATGACTGGTGAGCAAAAAAGAGTGAGTTACTGGCAGTTGAGAAGATAGTGAGATGAATGAAGCCGAACCCTTCCCCTGTGTCTGCCGTTGAAGAGCAGCTGGGTTCTAGAGTTGTGTCTTCAGGGCTACATAGTCAATCGGACAGCCATTCGATTGCAAGCACTGGTGCTGGCCAAGAATGAAGGTTTACAGGCGGGTAAAACTTTTCATGCCTCAGCTGGTTGGTGCACACGCTTTATGAGGAGGCATGGACTTGCACTAAGACAACACACTCACATAGCACAGAAGCAACCTGCAGATGTAAATGCCAAGGTTGATAGTTTTCACACTTTTGTTCTTAGGGAGCGCAAACAGCATAACTTCCCACTGATGGCAATAGGAAATATGGACGAGACAGCTGTTAGCTTTGATTTGCCATCGAACAGGACAGTTCATTTAAAGGGGGAAAAACGGTGACTGTGCATACCTGTGGGGCTGAAAAGTCACATTTTACAGTAGTGTTCGGGTGCCTGGCAGATGGTACTAAATTGAAACCTATGGTGGTATTTAAATAGAAGACCCACCACAAGGAAAAGATGCCACCAGGTGTTTTAGTTGAAGTCCACCATAAAGGGTGGATGGATGAAGCGTTAGTAAACAAATGGCTAAATGAGATCTGGGCTAAAAGACCTGGGACACTCATCCATAAAAAGAGCCTCCTTGTCTGGGACATGTTCAGAGGGCACCTCGTTGACTCTGTTAAAGCTAACCTAAGAAGGCAAATGACATATCAAGCAGTGATACCCGGGGGCTGCACTGCATTATTACAGCCACTCGATGTCAGTTTAAACAAACCATTCAAGTCTAAAATGAGAGAAGCGTGGAGACTGTAGATGATAACTGGGGAGAAACAGTTCACTGCTGGGGGTAACATAAAAAATCCTAGTCTCAGTATGGTTCGTCAGTGGGTCAAGGATGCCTGGACCACTGTATCCACTGAGGCAGTAATAAAATCATTCAAGAAGTGTGGCATTTCGAATTCAATGGATGGAACAGAAGACCACTTTTTGTATGAGGACCTGATTGCCAACACTGAGGGGGCACCTGAACAAAATACAGACAGCAGTAGTGCAGAAGAGGAGGACATAGCATTGAATGAGCTAGAAGACATGTACGCTGATATGCCTTTGTTCGAACATCAGCTCCATCTTCTGTTTAACTCGGACGATGAAAGCGATGACAAGTTTTTATGGTTCGAGTGAAGTTTGGTATGTACCTCTAAAATTTGGTTTCCTGTATTTTCCTTCTCTCTGTGCACTTCTCATGCTTACATTTTTTTTGTAGCTGTCAGCATCCACAAGTGATGATCAGCCCAATCTGCATAAATGAATGAGGGAAACACAGAAGCCTGGAAACTCTTATTTATCCTTTTTTTTTTAAATGAAAAAAATAAATAAATGTTCAAAAAAAAAAAAGAAACTTTCTCTCGTTGTCTTGTTAAGGGGGTGATTTTTAGGGTACTGACTTATACGAGGGTCAGAGCTAAAGTGTCCAAATAACAGCAGGCAATTATATCCCCCAACTTATATCCGGGTCGACTTATATGCAAGGATATATGGTAGACATGTCTGAGGAGTGGTCAAGAGTGTGGAATATAATTTTCAATGCAAAGAAGTGTAAAATCAACCATTTGGGGTACAGAAATTAAAGGGAAGAGTACCAGGTGCGCATAGCAGAACCTAGAAAAAGTAACAATCCAGAAACAGTATTATAGTTCAGTATTCACATAAGAAGGGGAAGGAGAAGGAGCACTATTGGGGTATAGGAGCACCAGTGGAAGGGAGGTGGACAGCAGGTGGCCGTCAGTACCCCCCCACGAAGGCACTGATGGCCACCACTCAAGAAAAATGTGAGGGGTAATCATATAAGATAACCTAAAGGCAACCAAACAATGTGAGAAGCCTGTGGTGAGAACCAGTGGGATGATAGGATGTATAGGGAGAAGTATCACCAGCCGAAAAAAGGAGATGGTTATGACACTTTACAGATCAATAGTAAGATCTCATCTTGAGTGCTGTGTCCACCTCTGGTGGCCACATCCACAGAATGGCATAGACAAAATAGAGGCACTCCAGAGAAGGGCAACCAATATGATGCAAGGATTGCACCAAAAGTCATATGAGCAAAGAGTCGAGGACCTCTATATGTATTCCCTGGAGAAGGGGGGAGGATATTATAGAGACATGAAAGCATATCAGGATGTAAATAAGGAACAGGAGGATAGCATCTTTCAGAAAAGAAGGTAGACAACAACAAGGGTGCATGACATGAGGCTACAGGGGTGTAGGGTCAGGGTCAACTTCAGGAAGTACTTTTTTACATAGAGTAGTGAATGCTTTCAACAGCCTCCCTGTGTATGTGTTGGGGGAAAAAACTGGAATTCACTAAGGCATGGGATAGACAGATTAGTACTCTAGCAATAGGGCACAGAGTGTAAGCCACAGATCAACTAGTGTCTGCAGTAACGCATCAAGTATGGAAAACTAGCAGAATAGGTGGTCCATGCGGTCCTTATCTGCCTCCCCTTTTCTGTATCTGTGTAAATGGGTAGCGTGAATACATATTTCTTCTCTGAAATGGTGGTAGAGGCATAGAATTGACTCCCTGCTTCTCAGGTGAGGGCAAACACAGTAGGGTGATACAAGCATGCATGGTACAGGCATAGGGAACCATAGAAACAGGAACAATGAAGTAAACACGTGGTGCAAATGTGGTCTGTATCTTTCACAGCAGGCAGGGAAAATGGGCATAATACATGGGTCTACTGGTCATTGTCTGCCTTCAATGGTTATGTTCCCATGAATGTGCAGTACTTGTAACAACAAGTGTGCCACAACACATATTTTCCATCAGTAGCATTCGCTTAGGAGTGGTGAAGGAAACACATGAACATTTTGGAATGCCTGAGCACTGACACCTGTAACCATATGAAACAATTCCTAACATCAGCACAATGGAACAAACAATAATAAGTACAGGGCAGGACTCCTAATTCAGATGTACAAAGTAGGTGCCGATATACAAGCTTATAACAAGAGTAAGCAGGCTACAGTGACTGAAATATTATATGAGCAGGATTCAGTAACAACAATGTAAGATGCTGAAAAAGGCTTGAGCGTGACTTATGTGTGCCCTGAGTACAGCCAACATACACCGCACCCAAAGTGTGGTTCATCGACGCTCATATGAATGAAGTAACACATGAGGACATAGGGTTGAGATCGAAGGGTCAAGCCACACTGTTGAGGAAACATGACATACAAAACCTCGTACTGTTCAAGTGCTCATCTTTCACAATATTTCTTGACCGTCATAGTGAGGATCAATTGGAGCTCAACTACTTTGGACTTGGCACACATATTACAGATCGTCAGGCTTTACATAGTGGCAACAACAATATACGTTATGTGGCCCACATCTGCAACAGTCACAGGGAACGTCATGGGTCAGGTAGACTCACACAGTCCTGCCAGCCTATGATGTAACTATAAGTATATTTGTGAGAAACCAATTTGCAGATATGTACCCCTGTCACGACACATGACATGAGATCGTAGCAGAAATAACTGTCAGTGTCAATGTACAGCAATCAGAAAAAACTGGTAATGGAATGCATAGAAATTCACTTCAACTATGAATCAAGTGTCACTGAACATCATTTTATTGTCAACAAAGGATTTACTGACATACTTGTTAGTGTGAGTGGTGGTGGTGGTGGTGGGGGTTAACACAAGCAGGATTTTCCCAGACTGATTCTGCACTTGAACACACAGACATTGTGGCTGTCAATGTACAAGCACTTGGAATGGGATAATTATGGTGATAACTGCTGAAGTGTCACTCATGACCGTGAAGCTTTATGGACAAAAACAAAATTGACAGTAACAGTAAAAGAATAAGTGTCATGCTGTTAGCCACACTAATGCAGCAGGGGGGAAAGAATAGCCATTCATTAGCAACAGTACCCAGATAGATCCTGCAGACTCACAAAAAACAGGGCAGATAAGTAAAACTGCAGTGTTGGGAATTGCCAGACGGGACATACCCTGATTACATATGAAGAAGAAGCAGCGCAACATAAAGAAACGAGAGACACAGGTTTCAATAACATTTATTACCATTCTGTATTGCCGACCCTGTTATCTCTGCCATACCCCATACCACTCTCACTGCTGCTGGTGCTGTCACTGTCAGTACCGGCGTCTACATCTACATCAGAAACATGTGGGTCATCCCGGTACAGGTCTAACACAGTAGATGTGAAGAAAAAAACTTGGTTCTCAGTCAGAGAATCACTGCTGTCATTGGATATTCCCTCTTCTTCCAATGCAGCAGAATCAGAATATGCAATATCCTCTGAATCGTTGAAGATTTCAGGACTTTCCATTTCACCTTTAGGCACGCGTACAGATTTAGCAGGAGTGCTCCCTGTGATGACGTGTAATGTCACAGGTGCATGCATGTGCGGCAGTAGGCACGGTTGCTCACTTCCGGTTTCAATGATAATAAAACAATTAATTTAACATTTTAACAGCAACAACAAATGGAACGGAGGATGCAGTTGGGCTACAGACCACTACAACTACAAAACCTGGTGAGTCAACTACAAATCTTGGTGAATCTCTTTAAGCAATAAGACACTCCAGGGGGTGTGTTATGGTGGGATAACAGCCAACCTCGGGGTGTGTTGAAGCACGATCGTGGCCTTGAGGGCTTCAATACACCCAAAGTCGTAATACCATAACACCCCGAGTGCCTTATTATTAACGCGATTATGAAATGGGTAATTTTAGTAAACTTTATGCATCTTTAAACATAATACTTTCAGCTGGGCTGTTGTGCTAAGATAATGGTCAGCTGAAAGCAGCTCGCGGCCAATCAAAATTCAGCATTCTTTCTACCCATTTCATAATCTATGTTAATAAACAAACCACAAAAAGATTTACCATGATCCATCCACATCCACTCTTACTGCTGCTGCAAGTCAGATCATCATTTTTGTGCCTCAGTCAGCACTCGACTCCTCCTGTCCTGAGGACAGGCTGCTAAAAGTTTTCAAAACATGGAGTTCAATATAAAGAGACAGGCTAGAGTGCTGTGGACTCCAATGGTTCGGTTGAAGCGGCGCATCTTCTGCCCTATTAGAGAAGGGTTCAAACTTCAGGTGCTTACGGAATATCAGCAATCCTTCTTGAAACTTAGATAGTGGCACCATCACCACCAGCACACTGTTTTCACAGCAATTTGCTGATCTGGTTGAGTTGGTTCGGTAAGAAGAATAAGAAGCACCATGACACTTGATAGCAGGGAAATAATGATGCAGATGGCAGACAGTCAGACACACATCATGGGTAACAAAAAAACAAAACAAAGTATGCTTGTTTCTCCTCTGCTGTGTGTCATATGCAGTGCGTTAGCGCTACTCAATTGCTGTTAAAACACTGTACTGGTGCCTCCCACATCTCAGTTTCCAAAAAGGTTCCTGCTATTCTGCTGGCTCCTCCTCAACCATCCTCTAATATGGCAGCAGATGCGCGGCTTCAACTGAGCCATTGGAGTCCGCACTCTGGCCTTTCTCTACTAGTGTATACTGAACTCCATGATTTCAAAGTTCAAACTGACTCTTCCTAACATTATCCCCACCCGTCCCGAGTCCCCACAGGCCACAGAGGAGGTAGTGTGGTTTTAATTGTTAGAGCACTTACCACTGAGATTTGAGAATTAGGAGGAGACTGTCTTTTTTCCCCTTTCCCATTTTCTAGGTTCAGTTCTGGTCTGGACTCTGGGGGCAGGCAGGCACTTAGTATAATGCTGAGTGCAGAGGTTTAGGGCTCTGAGCTGCAAGCCAGGAGACCTGGGTTTGAATCCCACAGCCC
Organism: Neoceratodus forsteri; assembly: GCA_016271365.2. Classification (NCBI taxonomy): domain Eukaryota; kingdom Metazoa; phylum Chordata; order Ceratodontiformes; family Ceratodontidae; genus Neoceratodus; species Neoceratodus forsteri. The sequence continues at coordinate 1,275,979,648 of CM057453.1, forward strand.
CCACTTGCATACTGTGTGAGTGTGACCCTGAGCAAGTGAAGTCACTTAACGTCCTTGTGCTCCTCCTAGATCACACAACTGGCCTGGAAACAAATTTCAGATTAATGACTGACTGTGCCTTTCCTGGTTAAACAATTTCCCCTTTCCACTCTCTGCAAATTCAAACATCATTAGAGTCACATAGTCACTCTGTGCAAGTGCAACTAGGGAGTTGGAAGCCCGACCTATAGTACTCACTGACTTAACTTAACCACCAGCACTCCAGTCAACACAACCAGTCAGATGAGTAGAACCCGGGCCCCTCTGCAGTGAAAATAAGGTGTTGCATCAATCTCAGCTGAGTTACTGTATCCTGGGGGAATACACTGTAAAAAACAAACAAACAAAAAATATTGTAGCCATTGCTTGACTTCCATACCGGTGGCACCCCCCCCCCCCAAAAAAAAAAAAAAAACAAGTCTGGTGTAAAGGTTAAAGAACTGGATATGAAGAACTAGGAAATCACAGATGCACTTAACAGGAAAACATTGTGCACTCCGTCCACTGTCACCCTAACCAAATCGTCCAACTGAACCAATTGCAAAAACGGGTAGAAGAGCAGAACCCCACAGTAATGTTGCAGGTAGCAGGGCCATCATGCACATGGGGGGAGGGTCAGAGTGGGGGAAGGGGCATATGCCCTCCCACAAATTTAATTTACATTAAAATAGTTCCACCTGTAAAAGTGTCATATGTTTCACTTTAATGTTGCATTATGTGGCTGTGCCCCCCACCCCAGGACTGTCCCAGAAATTTATATGGCATGACACACCACACAACACAATGCATGATGTCACTGGGAATTGGCTGGTGGCATCTCAGCTGCATTATCTTGCTGAGTAAACACACTGCACACATGATGACATGAGTAAATGCAGGAGGACACCACTGGAAAGGAAATGTGCATTGTGCATTGCATCATTCTCAGCCAGGTCTCATATGGTGGTGGTAACTGGTAACACTAAACAGTAACCAAAAAAACCCAGTAACTACTGGAAGCCATTGGCTTAAGTTTTCAGTGACCAAGCCCCCGACTCTCCCCCGGCCAACACTGCACCTAGGCTGTACCCCTGCAAAGAAACAGTTTACCTGTCCAGCAATAAACAATGCACACTTTCTTCACTTTATCCCTCGACACCAGCAACCACTAATGTGATGATGATACTAACCAGGTACATCGCCGAAGAAACTCTCCTGGGCCCTGGCCTTCTTTTACACTTGTTCCTTGCCTGCCTGCCTGCATTCTTAAAACAGGGGCACTCAGCAGCACAGCACTCAAACAGAGAGACGCAGGAGGACTCTGAGCAGAAAACAGGAATAAAATATAACAAAGTCATCACAGAACAGCATCAACCTGAACAATTTTTGCCTTGCCAAATTGCTCTTGCCACATAAATATCAAATGATATCTGAATCTTGCACTCTGTTATTTTGTTACTACATCTGAGTGACTAGCCACCACTATATCTCTATAAGTCAGTGCTGAGTGAGTATGCCGACTGAGTTGCTGACTCTGCTGAGTGCTCCTGTTTGATGAATGCCTGGACTGGCCTGGCCAACCTTCTACCTTAAGTCACTAACCAAGCAGCTCCTCCTGAGCGCACCACTTACTTTGCTGGCCTGGGATTTACTTGTTCCTTCCTGCTTGCTGCAGGCCTGCAAGTCGCAACAACCACCAAATCAACTCAGACACTTAACAACTACTTGGGGTACTGCTACTTTGACTGAGCAACTCAGAGCAAGCACAATAAACACAGTGGAGTGGACAGAGATCTGCCTCTCTCCCGGTCCCTCCCGATTTTATGGTGGCACCCACCCACCTACGTGAAAGACCCTCCCTCACCTGATCGTATCTCACCTCAGACAGCACAGCATCAGATTCAGCAAACAAAGCCTCACCTTGTCAAACTGTGACATTCGTCACATCACACAAACGATTGCATCGACCTCAGCAGCTGCAGACACTCATAAACGAATATGAGAAGTTTTAACCTGCCCAACTTGCCCCCCCACCTCCCACAGGACCCTGTACAGACATTAATTAACACTGCCTTGCTCTTGCTATTCTGTTGAAATTAGTACATACACACTCACCATTTAGTGGCTAGTAGCAGCAGCAGCAGGTTAGACTCAGATGATGCCTCTCTCGGACTTGAAGTCTTTTCTCTCTCAATGTGTGGGTGTCAGTTTAGGTGAAGTGGGTCAGGGCAGGTCTCTCTTCCACACCACAGTATGAGGCTGATGAGTGAGTTTTTCTTCGATTCTGGACCACGGGAACTCAGTCAGAGTTGGACTGGAGGGAGTAGTGATAGCCTATTGGTGGTTGGACCGTTGGGCTTCACAGCACTGCACACAGTACTGCAGCCTGAGGCTCGGACTGTAGGGTGGCCTTAGTTCATACTTGCATGATGCGCAGTGCGCACAAAAACTACACTGTTCCCCCTCAGCTTTAGGCTGTCAGAGGTCCAGAGCAATCTTCTATTTTAATCGGTCAGTCTCGCATGGGCAGTCGGGCCCTGATTGAAAAGGTGGCCTTCACGCTGCTTGTCTCCACAACTTGCAGGCTAACGCAAGCACATGTATGCTCTCTCAGGCAGGCTACAGAAGAAAAAGGGTGTTTCTTAGATGCCTCTCCCTATTTAACTGGAGAGGTGTCTAAGAAGGAGATTGGATTGGGCACACTGTTTTTTGACAGGCAGCAATTTTCGGTTTGGATGGGCTCCCCTCCCCCCTTTAACACTGAAAACAGCTGGAAAATTGTAGTGAGTAGTGTACATGCTGAATACAGAAGACAGCATGGCATCCTCCCATGTAGTAGTACCAGGCTAGCAGCAGCTTAATAAGTCAAGTGGAAATATCACGGTTTATCGGATGAAACGATTATCGTGGTTGAGAGAAAAAGGTACAATATTGATATCACAAGCTTTTCATACCATGATAATGTTTCATACTGGTATACCGCGGCTCCCCTAATACCCCTCTCCCTCCTCTCCTCCAGTGTGTACAGGTCCAGCTCCCCCAGTCTCTCCTCATATGACTTCCCCTGTAGCCCCCTCACCATTTTGGTTGCTCTTCTCTGGACCCCTTCCAACCTGTCTTTTTCCCCTTGCAGGTATGGCTTCCAGAACTGGACCCTATATTCCAGGTGTGGTCTGACCATGGTTTTGTATAGTGGCATGATCACCTCCCTCCTCCTGCTTGTGAATCCCCTCCCTATGCATGCCAGCATTCTGAATGCCTTTCCTGTTGCTCTTTCACACTGACTCCAAACTTTCAGGTTGTCTGAAATAGTGATCCCCAGGTATCTTTCCTGTTCTGTTACCTCCAGCTCCACCCCCCCCAAGCAGATACTTCACCTTTGGCCTATTGTGCCCTATATTCATAATTTGGCACTTTTTTGCATTGAACTGCAGCTGCCACCTTTCTGACCACTACTCCAGCCTAGCCAAATCCTGCCTCATATCTTCCACCCACTCTTTCGCTGTATCAACCCTATTACTACATATCTTCATGTCATCAGCAAACAGACACATCTTCCCCTGTAGACCCTCTGTGATGTCCCCAGTGTATATGTTGAAAAATATGGATCCCAACACAGACCCCTAGGGAACCCCACACGTCACCTTTTCTTCCTTTGAGTGCACCCTGTTCACCAAAACCCTCTGTGTCCTCCCCACCAACCAATGTTCTACCCAGTTTATGAGCTTGCTCCCCACTCCTAAGCTGTGTACCTTGCATATCAGCCTCCTGTGGGGGACGTGTCAATGCCTTCCTGAAGTCCAGGTAGGCCACATCCAGCCCCCCGATCCCATATCTCTGTCACTCTGTCAAACAATTCAGTTAGGTTGGTCTGGCATGATCTACCACCTGTCAATCCATGTTGATTGTCATTTAGGAGGCCCTTCCTCTCTAGACATGTTATCAGACTTTCCTTAATACGTGCCTCCATTAGTTTACCAACCACGGAAGTAAGGCTAACCGGGCGGTAGTTTCCCTGCTCCTCCCTTCCTCTCCCTTTAAGCAGGGGTACTACCTCAGCCCTTTTCCAGTCCCCATGAACCCTTCCCTTGTGCAGTGGCAGGTCAAATAACTTCGTGAGTGGTGTTGCCAATTCCTGTTTCAGGCTTTTGTTTTTTGGAAGTGACCCAAACAAAACAACAATTAAAGTTTACTACAATAATTAAAAGTCTATTGTACTACCTGTGTGCATATTATTGACATCGTCTCTTGTCTTTTGACAGTCCATCTGTCTCGTCCAGTCCTCTTGTGGTTGTCTCAGGCTTTTTTTCTTTGGGGGGGCCCAAACAAACAAAATATTAAAGCTTGCTGCGATTAATTCAAAGTCCACATAAGACTACCTGTGTGCATATTACTGACAGCGTCGCTTGTCTTTTGACAGTCCATCTGTCTCATCCCATCCTATCCTCTTGTGGTTGTCTCAGGCTATTTGGGAGGACCCAAACAAAAACAAATGATAGCTTGCTACAATTAATTTAAAGTCCATATAAGTCTACCTGTGTGTATAATAGTGACAGCATCTCTGGTTGTGTGACAATCCACTGTCCATCTGTCTTGTCCAGTCCTCTTGTGGTTGTCTCAGGCTTTTTTTGGTGTGACACAAACAAAAAACAAAATTAAAGCTTGCTACAATAATTAAAATTCCACAGTTTTACCTGTGTGCATATTATTGACGTCTCTTGTCTTTTGACAGTCCATCTGTCTCATGTAGTCCTCTTGTGGTTGTCTTAGGCTTTATGGGGGGGGGATCTAAACCAAAAAAGCATTAATGCTTGCTACAATAATTAAATGTCCATAATACTACCTGTATTCATATTATTGACAGTGTCTCTTGTCTCTTGGCAGTCCATATGTCTTGTCCAGTCCTCTCGTGGTTGTCTCAGGTTTTTTTGAGGGGGACCCAAATTAAAAAAAAATTAAAGCATGCTGCAATTAATTCAAAGGACTACCTGTGTACCTAGCATTGTCAGCAAACTGTGACCACCTGTCCTCCAGTGGTTAATAGGCAGGACTACCTGTGTGCCTACTGTGTTAGTAAATTGTGAAAGTGAGCCTGTCCGTCTTGTTGGCTTGTGTATGTGGCAAATGTTTTTGGGATTCTTACAAAAGAAGAACAAATAACAGCTTGCTAAAAAAATTATTTTAAAGTCCATAGGATAGGACTACTGGCTGACTACGTGTTGCGGACCGGTGTCCGCTGAGTGTAACGACTGACTTTGTCTTTCTGCCGCTGTGCTGTTACCACACCCCACACATTCTTTCTACAGTACTGTGTTGTATTTACTACAGACATTCACAGTCATAAACCATGTCTGTGAAAAAAACAAAAACGACCACCACCAAATTTGTTTTCCTTTGGCTTTATTAAACCTGGCCTATCTGCTGTGGAAGAACTGCGTAACAAAAATAGCCAAGTCAGTGACACTGACGGTAACTTTGTTGATGATGCTGATGATGTACATGTGAATGTGAATCCTCCTATTGCTATCCCTGCTGCTGCTGCCGCCACCGCTGGTGCTTCTGTATTGGGAGAGGGGGCCAGGGTGACTGTCACAACCATACTGATAGACCTACAGTAATGGTTACTGACATTCATAGTGTTTCCACTACTTCCAGAACTGTTTCTGTTGCAGGCATTTCATCCTCCTCCAGCTCCCTGACCAAAGTAAATCCTACCAACAGGAAAAAAGCTTCTTTGAAATGCAAATTTGGGGTTGGATGGTCCCGGAAACTTGACTGGCTTCAATATGAGAAGCAAAGCAATACAAGGAGTTGCAAAGCTTGTAGGAATCACCCTAATCTGGCAGATCATGCCTCTGTGTTTTATGTTGGTAGCAGTACTTTTAAAATGAAGTCCATAAAAATGTATGATACAAGCAGTGAGCATTTAAAATGTATTCTGGCTGAAAGGGCTCAACTGGCACCTGACTCCACACCTACGGCCTTTTGTTTTCAAAAGATGGATGCTGCAATGAGGGAATCCATGCGGTGTCTGTTTAACGTTGGCTACTTCATGGCATCAAGGGACAGACCATTCAGGGACTTTCCTTTTCATACCTCACTATTAGGGAAATGTAATATAAAATTGATTGAACAATACACAAATCACAAAAGGTGCTGCAAGTTTTTGCATCACATTGCAGCTGTAATATGCAAAAACAAAGCTGAAGAAATTAAAAGTCTCCAGCTGTGGGACTGTTAATAGACGGAAGCACTGACAGAAGTGTAAGGGAATTTGTGAATATGTTTATCAGCTATATTGGGAATGATGGTACTCCAAACACTTCCTTCATTGGTACCGAGCTATTAGGGAAAGCAGATGCTGATGGATACATTGCAGCATTAGATTCACTCTTCAACAAATTTAACATCCCTTCCTGGAAAACTCTCCCATGGATTTCAGGGATGGCCACAGATGGTGCATCAGTCATGCAAGGATGACGTGGCAGAGTCATAGCTAAGCTACAAAGTAGTGGCCTGCCTTGATTAACTGCAACCCATTGCATTGCTCATCTTTTGCAGCCTGCCATTCTAGACGCAGAAGAACACACATCAGAAGTACAAGAAAACAAAAATGGCTTGAGGGCCCTATATTCATTTTCTCAATCTTCTCATCAAAGAATGAGAGCCTTGGAGGAGGTCACTAACACCCTTTTCATTGAGTTGAAAACACCTGTCAGCACTTTCACAGTGTGCTGGGTCAGTTCGCACCACACTGCTGTGTCAGCTCTTCTCCACAACCTGCCAGCAATAATTGCACACTTAGAGAATACTACATCACAGCACAGTGGGAATCCTGATGCAGACAGTGCTAAAGGCCTCACAAACAATGTGAAAAAACAAAACAAAAAAAAATGTGGTTCCTGGCCTTTCAACAAGATTATCTATCTATTCTTTGAAGGGCTTCTCAAAATTTAAAATAATCATCATTAATTTTTGATTTGAAATGGAACAGAAATGAGCTGCAGGATGTTATCTTATGGAATTTATGCAGAGGACCAATGAAAATCAGAGATTCACATACCAGATGGCTAAGGAAAGTATCAGCTTCCTGGATATACTGGCGATTAAGAATGAAAACGATCATGTATTAACTGATTTATTTAGAAAAGGAACAGATGGTAATGCGATCTTAGGAGCCAATAGTTGTCATCCTAGACACACAGTCCAAAACATACCAAAAGGACAATTTTTAAGGACACATATAAACTGTAGAAACTAGGGTTACCACCTTTTAAAGGAGTAGTCCACCCAGAATTTGCAAAAAAAACATATGTTATGCAGAGTGTTTTAATCTGTATGTTAAGTCCTAGTGTGCCCTTCCCTCTATCTGTTATCAGGAGTTTTTCCTAAATTAGTCTGCTAGCGGTATGGTAGTTTTATGACCGCTGGGGATCTCCATCACAAATAGGTTTTTTGGCTTTCTTTCTCCTACGATGCACCCTGTCTCATGTGACACTGATGTAGCCATGCCCTTAGATTTAGCATGTGCACTGCTCTAAAATCAGTTTAAAATCAGTTCACAACAGCAGGTAACTGTTCTTATCCAGGGAGCACAAATGGCAACAATTACAGTTTAGCAGATACCTGAGAGCAAGCTAACTGGGGTTTCTGTAAGAAAACAGCAGCCAAATAGCTCTAATTTATTATTTGTGTTTTCGGTGTGGTTAACCAATTAAAATTAACTGAGGAGAGGCCATGATAGTGACGTGATCTGAACTGCCTATTTAACTGCCACCTTATGTGTGAGATCTTTAGCCTTTGATAAAGGATGTTTGTTAATATGAATTGCATCAGGCCAGCTATGCCTGTGTTTGTAATTGTATCTTGTTGAATAAAAAATTAAGAAGACTTCAGACTAGTGCCCTTGAATATAAAAGGTAGGTGTGTGCCCGACTTTTTGCTGTTGGTAATACCATGGTCCCCCTCCTTATGTCCAGATGTATAGATCGTGGGCTAATCTCCCATACCCATATCAGCCGACTCCTTCATTTCCTAGCTCTAAAATTCAATAGTTTGAACATTATCCTGGAGTGACATCCATGTGTTACCTATAAAAAGCTGCAATTTACATAGCTCCATCTGAAGATGCTGTTGTTGTTCAAATCATTTATTTCTTGGAGTCATTTTGCAATATGAACGCATTTATGACATGTATAACTTGTATGACCAGTGTCTTTTTCAAACTTTTTATAGCTCGCACATTGTGTAAGGCCCTCCATATTGTGAATTGTTTGCCCTTCCCAGTGTTTTTACCTAGAGCAAACAAGCAACACGCCTATACATGCCAGCTGTTGTATTAGAAGAGAGTAACCTGATATAAGTAAAAGTTTAAAATTCCTGGCCTCACCGTCATGGCAGACACGTGGTATTGCACGCTTGCCTCTGGTTGCGTTGCCTCCATGCACTCGCTCTCTAGGAGTTGAGCATACATAACGGAGGACCCAGAAGTGGCTCCCTTGGATCATGCAACAGGCTGTGCAAAGTACAAATATAAAAGAATAAATAAAACTAAAACTGAACTGTTGAGCACATAAAACACAACTTTGCAGAGTTAAAACAAAATGAAAATCCCTGAAATACAAATAGGCTTTGGGCTTGTAGTCCTCACTGATACTCTGGGAACTACACTACCCAGCAACCCCCTGTGTTATCTCTAGGACAACAGAGCACAACACCCTCTACAGTTTTTTTTTTTGTTTTTTTAATAGTGGTCTGCACACAATTCCCTCATGGGCCCAGTGGGGATTCAGTCACAAAATACACAAAGTAGTCAAATAAATTTTAACACTCCTTCCTGCTTTCTAGGGGTCGAGCATAAATAATGGAGGACCTGGAAGTGGCTCCCATGGGTCATGCAACAGGCTATGCAAAGTACACATTAAAACAGAACTGTATGGCACACACAACACAGCTCTGCAGAGTTACAACAAAAAGAAAATCCCCAAAACACAAACAGACTGTGAGCTTGTTGTCCCCATGGATACTCTAAGGACTACACTACCCAGCAACCCCCTGTGTTATCTCCAGGACAATGGAGCACAGCACCCTCCAATTATTTTAATCTGTTTTCCATAACTATAAGGATAATGTTTAATTCTGAGATAAAAAACAGAAATATAAAATCCAATGAGTTCTTGCTGAACTTGATAAGTTTAAATTAAAAGGATGTCTTTATTGAATCCAGTCAGTGGAGTCTGGGTGTGGGAATGGAAAAAGAAATGTTACAAAAGGGAAAAAAGTACTGGAAAAAAGAGATTCTGCACAATTAAAAACAATACATTTTGTGGGGAAAGTTATGTCAATGCCAACTCAGGGAAGGGAGAATCCTAATTTTAAAACAAAACATGGACAAAAAGACCAATTTACTAAAAAAGGGACACAGAGTGGTTAGGGAAGGAGTAAACCTATATTGTACAATAAACTCATTCCTTCAGAATATGGAAGTTTTTGATACCAACTCAAATAAAAACATAGATTTCCAGTAACAAGTTACAGTTCATACTCCAGTGTATAGAAATATCTTGGGAAATAAGTAATCAAAACTGGAACTTCAATGATTATCAAAGTCAACAAGGTCACGTGATTTGACAGTGGTGGCAAATGATCTACGGTCCTTAATTAATGGACTAAAAGATTTACTAAGGGGTGGGATCTGGAAGGGAATAATGAGGCTTATTCATCAGATTTAAATTACATTAAAAGGGAACATTTTTAAACAGGAGTAGCACACTAAACCAAAGCTTGTTTCCAGATGCAACATAGGAGCACAAGGAAGCTAAGTGACTTGCTCAGGATCACACAGTATGCACCTAGGCAGTAGTTGGATTCAAACCCATGTCCCCAGATCTGCAACTCAGAGCCTTAACCCACTGCGCTGTACTGCCTACTACATATATTGAGCAAGTGGACCGTCAGTAGAGTGGCCGGCAGGGGAGCCGGGCCAGTCGGGCTGTGTATCCAATGCACATGCGAAGTCCGGGCTGAGTGCCTGGTGGGTCCAAAGCCAGACAACTGTTGAAGTGTTCATTCCTCAAATGGACCGCTGTGTTTAACCTCTAATCTGCATTACAGTTACGTAACCCTGTGGGGGACCATAGAGAGCTTTGTTTAAGTTCAGTGAGTTAATAAATAAAGCCACACTGAAAAATCCCAATTCTGGTTCTGGACATTACAGTTATTGCTTCCTGTAGTTGGATTTACTTGGGTGCCCCTGTGCAGAGTAGTCAAACCTAGGCCTCTTGTGCCAGGTAGCCTCATCCTTCCCCCGAACCCGTAGATATACACTCCCCACCAGGTATTGCTGCCAAATGCCAACAGCATGCCACCTGTCGTTGTTTTGGTAAAAGGACAGGGGTGGGGAGGGTTACAAAATTATAGGATATTATAGAATTGTTACAGCTGCATGAGCCACATTTGGAATCTTCAGCTCAGAGTAGTTCTAGAACCTTGGGAATTTGAAAAGCCAGTCTTCCGTTTGTCCTTGAGCAAGAAGGAAGCATCAGACTGTAGTTTGAGTTTTGCCTCTACACAGAAGGAAGTTTTTCTGTGTTTCACCATTCTTCAAGTGGTGGAGACCATCCCCTCGGTCTCAGTGCCCCCTCCCTCCGGGGGGGGTAGGAAAAGGTCTCTGTGGGTTCCAGGGGCAATCCCCTTTTCCCCACCAAGGAAAGAAGCTGCCTGAAATTACTTTGTCTGTTTGGGTATACAGAAAAGGTTAAAGGACTTCGCCTGTGGGGCCCTGCAACGATTGGGTGAGTGTTTGGCTCCAGTTTAAGGGGCAAACAACTGTTTTCAGTCAGGAAATGTTATTGGAGACTGCTGCTTGGGAGCACTATATACACTAGGACGAACAAATGGAGCAGTCAGTTTAAAGTTTAAATGGATTTAGAGTTCACAGTAGATGGGGTGCATCAGTTCTTCAACCATGCAATCTACATTTTTACAGTCCTGAAGTTTCTGTGTGTTCAGAGAAATGGCCGGGAATGGGCTGTGGGAGCTGGAGGTGGATAGATCCCCATCTTTAGTAACCAGGTCCACCTCTGCGGATTTCTTCTGTTTTTGCTACTAGCCTCATGTGCTTGGCCAGTGATGGGGTGGGTACCCAGACGTGGGTCTCAACTTGAAAATCTCTCTAGGAGTCGCAGACTTCAAGTGGTGTGGGGAGCCACAGGATGGGAAAATTACTCCTTGTAGGATGGGAGTCTCCCTGTTTGATGGGAGTTTCGAATTGGAAGTACGAAAACAAAATCTCTCTAGGAGTCGCAGACTTCAAGTGGTGTGGGAAGCCACAGTTTGGGAGCCTCCTTGTTTGTTGGGATGTCTTTCCAAGTAGAGTTTGGGTTCATTTGCCAAGTGGACCGTCAGTAGAGTGGCTGGCAGGGGAGCCGGGCCAGTCGGGCTGTGTATCCAATGCGCATGCGAAGTCCGGGCTGAGTGCCTGGTGGGTCCAAAGCCAGACAACTGTTGTAAAGTGTTCATTCCTCAAATGGACCGCTGTGTTTTAACCTCTAATCTGCATTACAGTTACGTAGCCCTGTGAGGACCATACAGAGCTTTGTTTATGTTCAGTGAGTTAATAAATAAAGCCACACTGAAAAATCCCAATTCTGTTTCTGGACATTACAGTTATTGCTTTCTGTAGTTGGATTTACTTGGGTGCCCCTGTGCAGAGTAGTCAAACCTAGGCCTCTTGTGCCAAGTAGCCTCATCCTTCCCCGAACCTGTAGATATGCACTCCCCACCAGGTATTGCTGCCAAATGCCAACAGCATGCCACCTGTTGTTGTTTTGGTAAAAGGACAGGGGTGTGGAGGGTTACAAAAATGGAGGCACCGCTTTGGATTTGTTTGGGAAGGAAGGTGCTTGGGCAAGTAGGCTAGCGTTTTAGCTATCTGGCAGTCAGTAGCCCAAAAAAGTTGAAGCAATTTCCCTAGTGTGTGCTGTGTGCTGTGAATCTTGTGCTGCTGTTTAAAAATGCCAACTGTTTACCAAGGAGTTGTAAAGCCAAAGTGTGTATCCTTGTCCTGCATCAACATAATTTACAATGTTTGAAATGCTTTTAAAATAAAGTTCTGTGAAGGAAAGTGTGGAAAACTAGGGGTAGCAACAGAGAAATTATGCCCTGGACGTTTGAAATGCTTTTAAAATGAGATTCTGTGAAGGAAAGTGTGGAAAACTAGGGGTAGCAACAGAGAAATTATGCCCTGGACGTTGGAAATGCTTTCTGTGCAATACTAGAGACTGCAGAGTTAATGGCAATGTTACATGGTTGAAATGGGCTCCCGCCATGGAGTCAGTTTAAAAAAAAAAGTGCATCTTTTCAGTTTGAATTTGCCTGCTCGACGATCGCCGTGAGGAAAGGAGCCCTCGTGAGGAAGAAGAGTCTCATTTGCATGGCGTCGTGTGGTTGGTCAGTTTGCCATTAGTCCCGCCCCTCAGCCAGCTCTTCTGTGTCTGCTTCAGCATTCGAGAGGGAGACAGAGAGTAGTGCGTGTACTGGCAGTGGAGGAGCATTCGCGAAGTGTTCAAAGCACTGTAAACGGTGAAAAGTGACTTTTCTAGTTCAAAATCGGGCTCAACCCGCTTATCGGTCATGGGATCAGTGAATTGTGTGATTAATACTACGATCGCGGAGACTGCCCCCCCCGTTTGAAATCCGAGGCCTTCAAAAATCTGTCTGTAGGCCATTTTCCTCCATCGCAGCAATCTGCTACCATAACAGTGAGTAAACGATTTAAAACTGCTCAAATCAGTGATTTTCAGTAATGCCATATAAAATGTGAGTGCAGCTGTATAGTCGCTTTGCAAGTAGCAATTGTGTGATATCCTGTTAGCAAGTGCAAGTCTGTAAAGCCATTAAATGTGAGCATAGCAATAAAAGTAGCCTCAGTTTAAAGTTTGCAGCCAGAGAGAGACTGTGGGTTGTAAAATAAGTGCAATGCTAGTAGAAGCAGGCAATCCTGTGCTGAAACCTGAAGTTTTAAAAGGGACAGTGATTAAATAAATGTTGCCAGCATGTGAAAAGTCCAAGGAAAATCCTGTAAATGTGAGAACAGCCAGAAAAGAGCAAGTTGTGCAGTTTGAAATAAACGTTATTAGTAGCTGATGTAAATCGGGTGCGCAGTGGCTTGACCCAGAGTCTGAATGTTGATGCACAGGAGTGCTGCCGCCGCCATTACAGGGTGGGGTAGTAAAGTAAAATCAACAAAGCAGCAGAGGAGCCATTTTAAAGCTACAGAGTGTGTTCATTAAAGTGGGACTTTCAGTTACAGTGAACTTTTGTTTGTTTTCTGCAGTTATGGCCTCAGGACCAGCTCGTTACCCGGATCATGCCGGGTTGCAGTAACAACAGCAGTAAATAGATTGAGAGATATTGAAAATTGGTGCTATAGGCGCAACTCCCTCCTGATGTGGCAATTCCTAATTATCCAGTGCGTGTATGCCAGATGTGCTTTAGTGCTGGAAGGATGTCTTCATGATTCCTCACTGTGCTGGTTGTCTACAAAATATGAGCTTGTATAAAGCGCCTCAAATTCGTTTGGCTCCACATGGACACAACTTCAAGAATCTGCAGTTGGCAGCACACAGCATCAGGCGGAGCCTGTGGAGGAAAGTCCCTGAGAGTGTGGCATAAAGTTAGAGAGTGCAGAATTAGAGACTGAATCTGAAGTTGAAGTTTTAGATGCTGGATCTCAGAAGGCAAGTTCGGATAAAGCATCAATAGACCCCTGGGTGGGGGGGGCCTAGCCCAAGTCTTGAAGGTGAAGATGAGATGCGGGAGGCCGTTGAATGGGAGGTGTCGACCTCCGCTCCCAGTGATGCAAGAAGGTGGTGATGCCACTGCTCTGGCTTCACCAGAAGAAAAAGAAGTCAGGGATCCGTTTTTAATTTCATTGAGGATGCGAAGCTGGCAGAACCAGGACTGGCCACCCCCAAGCCAGGCCAGCGGTCTCAGATTGACCAAAGCAAGTAAAGAGGAGAGACTGGTTCGTAGAAAGGCCAATGAAATCTTTGATATGACCTTTCCTACCTTTCCTCGGAGAGTCTGGGAGGAGATTGAGAACTGCAGGAAATCCTGGATCTGGGATGAAGCAATGAAACATGTGCATCCTGGGGCTAACCAGCATGTAAAGAATAGACTGTTCCACGAAAAATATACACAGTGGAAGAGAGGCAGGACACTGTTTATGGACAGAGTGAGAATTGTGGACGGAGAGGGACGCGAAGTCTACCACTGTGTGAATTATGTGCGTCCAGATGGAGTAATAATTCAAGCCCCTGACCCCCTCTACTATTGGCCTCAGCGCAAGGACCTCCCAGTAATTAAGCCTGTGCCTACAAAATGGAGAGCCGAGCAGTGGTAGTCAATACTGCCACATCTGAACTGTGAAGTGCCTTTATTGAACTGCCAAAATGAATAAACAAAAATTCGGGGCCCCACATTCTTCAGTCTACAGTAAACTGTCTGCAATCACCAACCACCTACTGGTACCACCAGATGACTTCAGATCCAGAGAGGACACCAGCCCAGCTGTTTTCCTGTTCATCGCCTGGTAATCGGATGACGCCGGACCAGCTGTTTCTCTTTTTGTTCCTGTTCTAAGGTTCCTTCTCCAGTTATGACATCAGCCCAGCTGTTTCCAGATGTGCACTCCTGTGGGTTCCCGGAAGATGTCCGCCCAGCTGTATCAGAAGAAATGCTGCCAGGGAGAGTCTTCGGCAGGGAACAGGTTGGTGACATTCGAATACTTCAAGAGGCTGGTGAGTCAAAATCTCTTTTTATTCTATCTTTATGACATTGCAATACACACCTTACACTACAGACTTCAAACAGTGTGTGAACTGTCCACAAAGACTCTCCCCTTCAGGATTATGACCTTAAAAGACTATGTTCACGGGGCTCCAGCCCAGGAGAGACTCTTTAATGGACTGGCCTTCGGGCCTTGTAGTCACTAGTGGGACATTTATGGCATTCCATCCCCCAAAAAAAGTGTATTGTTATCAATGTCATTTCTGTACTTAATGTATATACTGTCTTTTCTACTTTTCTAAAAAAAAAAAAAAAAATATATTTTTTCTTTTTGGGATTGTTTAGTGTTTTGTTTATCCTGTATGGTAAGGGTTGTGGTTGTTGTTGTTGTAGTCATCGTTATTTAGGTAGATCGTGAATGCAGATTATGGTGTTTTGTTTTTTGTTGTTTTTTGTCTTTTCTACAGGTGTTCCTGGAAGAAAGAAGAGAAGACAAGAAGAGGAGGAGGGGCTCATCGGAGTTCCTCATTTCAGTGCTTATGTTTAGAAATTAAAGTACTGTTTGTGTTCCTAATGTTGTAGTTGCAGGCTGCCAAAGGTCGGGGAGGTCCCCGGGTTTTGTTTTTATTTGGGATGTTATGTAGAGGCAGATAGGTTTTCCCTAGAGGGTTAGGGGGGATAGACAGGCTGTGGTCCTGAACGGCCGTAGGGATTGCAGTGCTGATCTATCAGGGCTATGCTCTGGATGGTTCTACCAGAGCCACTAGGTGTCCATAGTAAGTGGATAGAGTAGAGGCTGAAATGTCAGCTATGGGCCTCTGGGCCCTTAGTGTTGCCTACCTGTGCTCGCACCACGGTGGGAGAGCCTGATCACCCCCCTCCAGCGGGTAGCACAAGGTGGGATGGCCTAAGGCCGGGTGCATAATGACTGGGACAGTCATTTTCCTGGTCAGGGCAGTGTAACCCCTTTGTTACACGGGTTACTAGAATCCCAGTAAGACCTAGTGGTAGGAAGGGAGGCAGCTTGTGAAACTCCAGTTAAATGGGTTTCACACTGTCTCACTCTGTCCTCAGTCACAGCTGAGACTGGAGAGATGACATCATTATAGAATTGTTACAGCTGCATGAGCCACATTTGGCATCTTCAGCTCAGAGTAGTTCTAGAACCTTGGGAATTTGAAAAGCCAGTCTTCCGTTTGTCCTTGAGCAAGAAGGAAGCATCAGACTGTGGTTTGAGTTTTGCCTCCACACAGAAGGAAGTTTTTCCTGTGTTTCACCATTCTTCAAGTGGTGGAGACCGTCCCCTCGGTCTCAGTGCCCCCTCTCTCTGGGGGGTAGGAAAAGGTCTCTGTGGGTTCCAGGGGCAATCCCCTTTTCCCACCAAGGAAAGAAGCTGCCTGAAATTACTTTGTCTGTTTGGGTATACAGAAACGGTTAAAGGACTTCGCCTGTGGGGCCCTGCAACGATTGGGTGAGTGTTTGGCTCCAGTTTAAGGGCAAACAACTGTTTTCAGTCAGGAAATGTTATTGGGGACTGCTGTTTGGGAGCACTATATACACTAGGACGAACAAATGGAGCAGTCAGTTTAAAGTTTAAATGGATTTAGAGTTCACAGTAGAGGGGGTGCATCAGTTCATCCACCATGCAATCTACATTTTACAGTCCTGAAGTTTCTGTGTGTTCAGAGAAATGGCCGGGTATGGGCTGTGGGAGCTGGAGGTGGATAGATCCCCATCTTTAGTAACCAGGTCCACCTCTACGGATTTCTTCTGTTTTTGCTACTCGTCTCATGCGCTTGGCCAGTGATGGGGTGGGTACCCAGACGTGGGTCGCAACTTGAAAATCTCTCTAGGAGTCACAGACTTCAAGTAGTGTGGGGAGCCACAGGATGGGAAAATTACTCCTTGTAGGATGGGAGTCTCCCTGTTTGATGGGAGTTTCGAATTGGAAGTACAAAACAAAATCTCTCTAGGAGTCGCAGACTTCAAGTGGTGTGGGGAGCCACAGTTTGGGAGCCTCCTTGTTTGTTGGGATGTCTTTCCAAGTAGAGTTTGGGTTCATTACTAGCCGGACCGTCAGTAGAGTGGCTGGCAGGGGCAGACCAGTCGGGCTGTGTATCAATCGCATGCGAAGTCCGGGCTGAGTGCCTGGTGGGTCCAAAGCCAGACAACTGTTGTAAAGTGTTCATTCCTCAAATGGACCGCTGTGTTTTAATCTCTAATCTGCATTACAGTTACGTAGCCTGTGGGGACCATACAGAGCTTTGTTTATGTTCAGTGAGTTAATAAATAAAGCCACACTGAAAAATCCCAATTCTGGTTCTGGACATTACAGTTATTGCTTCCTGTAGTTGGATTTACTTGGGTGCCCCTGTGCAGAGTAGTCAAACCTAGGCCTCTTGTGCCAAGTAGCCTCATCCTTCCCCGAACCCATAGATATACACTCCCCACCAGGTATTGCTGCCAAATGCCAACAGCATGCCACCTGTCGTTGTTTTGGTAAAAGGACAGGGGTGGGGAGGGTTACATGTAGTAGTAGTAGTAACCTTTAATTTTTCGACAGGATATAAACTTTAGGTCCAAGGGAGCTATTTTTCAAAGCTGTCCTGCTTTGATGTAAAACATACACGTTTCAAAGGTTCAAAATATTTACATTTATTCCTGAAATACAAGTAAATCTACAATTAGCACTGACTTACAAAAACACATTAGGGACAGATTGACAATGAACAGTCATTCATTTTCTTCACCCATCATATCTAAAATAGTATGAAGTATTACAACATTGTCAAACATGAGGGAAGGGGGACGTGGCTTGATGCCTAGCTGAGAGGATATGCTTTCAGAGAGCTCCCTAGCTGACATCCAATAATTTAAATAATTTAACATTTTACAACCAGTTTTAGGTTTCTGCAATTGCCCAAATTAATTCCTTGAGGTGCAGAGACCAAATTATGAGCGTTATTTCAAAATGGGCTGGAAAACAGCAGATCAGAAGGTGAACTTCTTTGCTCCTTGTGTCAGGGACTGTAAAACCCTGTCTATGTCTATAACACCGACTGCAGAGCAGAGCGTGGAGGGGTCTGAGCCGGTGACGCTCAAATCGTTACACCTAGCGATGACCACCCTAATGAAAATGGTGCAAAAAATGGTCAAAAAAAGGGACACTTACAATGAGAGGATGGCGGTGGTCAAGCAGAAGCTGGATGGAGTGGTCGACATGGCGAAAGCTGCAGAACGATCATTGGAGAGGGCCCAGGCAGCTGCAGTGTCCTGCATTAAACAATAAGCCCTCCTGAGGTCCCAACTGGAGCATCTCGAAAATGTTACTCGGGCTGTGAATGTCCACATAATTGAACTGCTGGAGGGAGTCGAAGGGGAAGATCTCCTTGCTTTCTTGACAACCTGGGTTTGGGACACATATGGGTTGAATCTTCACGGCCTGGTTCTTCGCGCTTACAGAGTGAACCTACGATGGGCAAATGGTCAGTCTGAAAGGGCGAATACCATAATGACGGTCACCATGTCTATGGCTGTGTGGGATCGGCTCCTTTAGGCTGCCAGAACCAGATGAGGAGTAGAGGTAGAGGGCGACAGGGTGTTATTTTCTGATCTCTCTTATGCCACACGCACAAAAAGTAAAAGTTTCGACACAATCCAAAGGCATTTAAGGGACTTGGAAGTTCCAAATAGTATGCTGATGCCAGCTCGCCTTAATGTAATGGTAGGTCAGAAGGCCTACATCTATATGGATCTGAAGGAGGCCACAAAGCTTCTAGAGAAGCTTGAAGCTGAGGCAGCTGCATGAGAATGGGATTCCTCATCAGATTCCGACTAGGGGGATGCTTGAATACTTGTAGTCTGTAAGTGACTCTTTCTTTTCTCATCCCCTTTGGGAAAATGACCAGAGGGTTCCATAACTAATTTCCTTCACATATGGAACACATGAGGAGTTCTTATTTGTTTTCTTGGACTTTCTGCTAGTACTGTTCGTGGACTGGCTTATTATAGTTTGCTGTTTCTGTTGGACCTTCTTCATTTGAAATAGCTGGAGGGCAAGTGTTATTATTAAT
The DNA here is from genome assembly GCA_016271365.2 of Neoceratodus forsteri. Lineage (NCBI taxonomy): Eukaryota > Metazoa > Chordata > Ceratodontiformes > Ceratodontidae > Neoceratodus > Neoceratodus forsteri. Next base: position 1,275,998,529 of record CM057453.1, read on the forward strand.
ATCAATGGACATTATGATGGACATATGGACAAATATCCTTCCCATGGTACCTACCAGATCTTAACAGGCAAATTTCTTTATTTAGAAATGTATCTCTGGGTCTTTATAATTTTCTAAGTAGGTCTGGGACAATTTATTGTTTACTTGATTTGAGGGAATATTTGATATGATTTCTACTGTGGGTTGCTATTTTGTTGGGAAGAAATTGGAAGTTGGTGGGGTGTATACTGAGAGGGATTGTGGAGTTATGAGTGTTAGTGAAAACTACACAAAGGCCTGACAGATGTTTTTTTTGCTATCCGGGTATACTTAATGGATGTATATAGTCAATGCATTGGCGACCTAGCTAAAAGTGATATTATCTTCTTTGAGGTAATCAGTTTAAATGGAAATCCCCCTATATCTTGTAACGCAGGTGGCAAATGACTTGCCTATCTGTATATCTAATTGAGTGGTACTACTTATGATGTATTGCATTGCTAAGTATGTTTGATGGCATTGTACTGGCATAAAACCTATGAATAAAAAGTACAAAAAAAAAAACATGAGGGAAGAATCCCTTCACCATTCCCAAAAACAAAACAATCAGTCACATTTCATAATTCATAAAGTTTGAATGGATAAACTTATGCAATCATCTAATACACTTACAGGTTTCAGTTAGAACCACATTTACAGCTTGAGTGAAAGTGCTTAATGTAGGAATATTTCTTATTACTGGAGGTACACTGGTGATCGCGCAAAAGTATACTGTTACCACACACCGTGTGTCATTGTGCAACAGCAGTATACATATTATTAAATGGTACCACACATTTGCGTGGTACTGGTATACTGCGCTTCCGGCATACTTTTGCACGATCACCACTGTACTTCATTCCACAGTTTAACAATATTGTGTAATTTAATGTAATTTGTCCAAATTTACTGGGTATTTTTGAATTGTTTACCCTTCTATGGATGACATCCCTTAAGGGGTGTCTGTGATCATTTACTCATTTCTGAAATGTAAGTTTCCTTTGTCAATCTGTTTCTTACCTTAAAAATCAAAACTAACTTTTTTTGTATGTTATGGTATCAAACTATCCAATTTTAATTTTTGAAACATGAGACTGCGAGGGGCTATATAAGAACATTGTAAAACAAATTTTTTGCGTCTACCGTATATTTGGTTCACTCTGCCAAGTGACTTTTGATTTTCATATTCATACACTAAGTTCTCATATTCTAGAACCAGCAAGATTAGCTGTTTCACAATGGTGTTTCATATTGTAATCATGGAGGCTGATATTCTCAGAGCCCCAATTCTTGAATTAACTTTCTTAGTTACAGTGTTTAGGTTTCAAATGCCAAGGAGTTATCTAATATAACACCCTAATACTTGTACTGATTAGTTACTGTTAATTTTAAACTCTCCAGAGTAAGAATCTCTATATCATGAACATCTGTCAGAATCTCTACATCACAAACATCTGTCAAACTGTTTTCAGATTGCTTGTTTTGAAACATCATAACTGGCATCTTTTGGGGGCTAACAACCACCTGTGATTCACAAAACCCATTTTGCAATATGTAAAAATATTTTTGCAGTTTGTTTACGATTGATTGACAATCTTTTGCTGAAGCCAGTATGACGGTGTCATCAGCATAAAGACAAATTTTGTATTTTTAATGTGGTTTGGAAGCTCATTTATATAAATCAGAATGGACAATGGCCTTAATATAGAATCTTGAGATGTGCCTTTTGTTAATTAACCCAGTTCTGATAATTGACCATCTACTGCAACTTGTTGCCTCCTCTGGCTTAAATGGGAAGCAACCAGCCTATCAGATGAGAACCTAGTCCTATCTGTTTCAGCCTGACAGTCATAATTTCTTGGTCTACTAAATCAAATTCTTAAGACAGGTCAATGAACACTGCACTCATGGACTCCCCTTCATCCCACACATGTGCCACCTTGTCAGTGAAGTCCATGAGTGCAGTGCCAGGCGAATAACCTGCCTTAAAGCCAGACTGAAAATTTGTCAATTCTGAATACTTCTGTAAATATTCATACAGTTTTTTTTGTAGACCATTTGCTCCAGAAGTTTGGAAAGTACAGACGTAAGTGCTATTGATCTGTAATCTGGAAGTACATTTGGTTCACCGCCTTTAAATATAGGCACTGTTTTTGCACATTCCCAGGTATGTGGAAAAAAACACCCCCTAATGTGCTATAGTTAAATAGTGGGGTTGACATGGGTGATACCACATTTACTGCATCTTTCAGAAATTTTGTTTTGATATTATCTGGGCCATAGGAGTTCCTGGTATTTAGTTTCTTAATTTCTAGCACTACTTCTTTAACTTTTATCTTCCTGAAATTAAACAAAGGGACTTCCAGTTCCACCGTGGACCTGATGGCAGCTTGATCTGCTAGCTCCAGCCCCCCTAGCACTAATAATAGTCCTTAATTTTCCTAACTTACTGCAACAAAGGTATAAATATGTTGGGAAGAGGACGTAACTCGTTACAGGGATCCAGAAACAAAGCTAAAAATGAAATCCAGCTGAACGATGCCGTCGGGTTAGACACTGAGTTCTGGAGCTTGAGTAGCACTAAGGGGATAGATTACAACATGGAGGGAGAATCAGAGCAACTCTCTCATTCAAGGTTTGAAACACTGTTAACTGAAATCAGGCGTTTCAGGGAGGAAAACAAAAGGGAGTTTTGCAATTTGTCTCAGCAAATAACAAAAGTCGAGCGGCGTCTCAACCAAGCGGGAGCAGCGAATCTCGGACATGAAGGACAAAAACATGCAGATAGGCTGTGCAGTGGAGGCCTTGTTCCTGCAGGCAGTTATGCTTCAGGCTAAGTGCCTAGACCTAGAAGGCCGCTCCAGGAGAGAAAACCTCCGAATGTACAGACTAGCAGAAGGTGTGGAAATGGCCCCTATGTCTGCTTTTCTGGAGAACCTATTGAAGGACGTGTTAGATCTACCCCCAAATTACCACATCAGCACTGAGAGGGCTCACTAGTCATGGTCCAGAAGCCAATGGACCCCACAGCCCACCCTCGCTCCATCGTTATGAAATTCGTATTTTTAAGACAAAAGAGGACATTCTGAGGAGGACTTGGGTGAAAAAAGATATAACATACCTGTTTTCCAAGCAGATGTTCAACCAGGATTATGCGCCTGAAGTTCAACAAGCTAGACAACAGTATCTCTCAATTTTAAGAGCACTGATGAAAAAAGGACTGAGGTTCCAGACACCATTTCCGGTGAAACTGAGGATCTTTTGGCAGAAGGGCCCTCTGGTCTACAATTCGGCAGCCCAGGCACTGGAGGCATTAAAGTTGAAGGGTATCTCACTCCCTTCGGTGGTGATGGAACGAAATGTCACGTGGCATGTTCCTGGTCAGGACTGGATAGCGGCGACACAAAGACCAAAGGGCATTTCCTCTCTCCAATCTACCAGGGATGCTCTGCCCCAATTGGGACTGATCTCAAGAAATACACAGGCTGCGGTGATGGTGGATGGACAACCAGGGGACTGATAACATTCTTGCTTCTACTTTGATCAGTTGGATTTGATGGTTATTATTCTCCAATGGAACTGGTCAATATGAGGATCTACCTATGGTACACAGGAAGAAATACAGGGACATGTCGATATAGGGTTGCTTGGTTTCTGCCTTCTTTAATACTGTTTTACAGACACTGACTTATTTTTCTTGATGGAACATTCCTACCCATTAGAACTAATATACATGGACCCAGAAACTTTACAACATAAGGGAGAGTACCTCTTGTATTGTATAAAGCTGATTTATTTGCTTATATACACCAGGTTTAAGTGAGCGACTGAGGTTCAGTTGTGGTTGTATGTTCTCCTTTTTAGAAACTTATACAAGAAACTACGTATTAATGCAGGACCAACAATGATTTAATTTTTTTATTATTTGTTTACCAACCCCTCATCCTGCTGACTCCGACCCTTCAGGGCCCCCAAGGAGTCATCCTCCTGCCTCCCGCCCTACCCGAATCTACTTCCAGTCCCCATGGAGCTGCGGCTTGCCCCCCCCGAGCGGGGACGAATTGGGGGACCAGACACCTCGTAATCCTTCATTTCGTCGGTCTGGAGGTGGCTGAGTGAGTGGGGGCACATCGGAGGCACACTCCTGGAAGCCCATCTTCCTGGCGTCGGCAGGCATTTTCCTCGCTTTTCTCCCCTACAGTGTGCAAACCCCTGACATCAAGGTGCAATGCACCGACATCCACACTGCGTGTTGGATGCCCTTCCCCTACAACTGGGGCTTGCAGTACTCCGAGCCTCTGCTCGGAGTCAGGCAAGTGCATGGGCATTGGTCTCCCCCCTCCCTGGAGAAGGTGAGCTGTCGTGGGATGCTCAAGCCATTCTCCCCCAGCTGGCCCCACCAGCGACCTGAGTTATTTATTTATTGAAATGTTTCACCAGGAGGGCACACTGAACAACAAGTTGCTCATCTCACGGTGCAACCTGGGGGGAGGGGTTACATAGGGTTGTGAAGGATGATCAGTTACAATAGTATGTGGGTAGTACAAAGAATACAACATTGTAAGATTGTGCAACAGTTGGAACACAAGGTATTGTACAATAAACAGTAGAGAAACATTGGGTAAATTACAATACATGTCCAAAATCATACAAAAGAACATATGAACGTACAAAACCTATAGAACCATTTATAGTGCATGAGTGTACCGGAGCAGGCTCGAGGTATGCATAAGTGCTGTTGGAGTAAAAGTATGAGGTTGGTTGTACACTGGTGACCAGAAGGGCAGGTGGAGAAGGGGAGGGAGGCAAAACTGAATATAAGGAGAAGGGTAGCCATTTCCTGATTTCCCCTTCAGGATGTTGAGAACTCTGCTGGGGGTCATGGTGGAAGGCAGAAACTGGGGACAGGTATTAAGGTGGGTTAAAGTAGGAAAAGCTGAGGAAGGTAATTGTGTAGGGCAGAGGTAAGGGAGTAGTTGGAGGAGGGGTTTCATATTTCGGGGGGGGGGAATTGCAGATTTCAGGGAAATGATGGGCGAAACCAGTCTGACCAATGAGGGTGGAGCGGTGAGGGACCGTCAAGGTGCGGGCGTCATTTGATCTGAGAGAGTGGGTGGGGGAGGTGGAGTGGACAGAGAGGATGAGCAATAAGAGGAGAGCCCCCAAACCAGAATTTGGAGATTAGTTTGGCACAGTGAAAGAGGCATCTGTGAGATAGTGGAAGGGAGGTTAGAGAGCAATAGAGTTCACAGTGGTGGGAGTGGGAAGGGGAGTCGATAGCAAAGGGGCAGAAGGAGATAAAGAGAGTGTCCAATTTGGTCAGAGAAGATTTGGGAGCAGCACCATAGAGTACGTCGCAGTAGTCAAAGATGGGGAGTATAATCTTCTGGACAATTTTGTGCCTTGCAGTCTGAGTCCACTCTCGAACCCGGGTCACTGGCGTGGAGTGAGGTGTGGAGTCCAGTGCCTCAACCCTCAGTGCCACCAGGCCGGCCAATGATTTTATTTGTATAGGATTATGAGCAATAACTAAAACTAACTGTGGCCCCTTATAACTTTGGAGCGCTTTGAATGAACAAAAATACAGGCAATTGTTTGTTTTATGTAAAGGGTAGAAGACCCCCACATATTTGGGCGGGAGGAATTTAAGCAATCAGGCTGTAAGCTAATTCTTGAACTATATTACAATTGTTGGTTTGGGAGTTGAGGAGTTGGAATGGAAGTCTCCTCCCCCTCTCTGTATGATTTTCTTCAGAGAGTCTTTCAATATAGATGGTGAGGATCTTCAACCCCGTTATAATTGTGTATGGGTGTTTTCTTTTGAATAGCCTGGGGGGGCGGATAGATGGGTAAGACTCTGGCCTCTCAGGTCTGTGGCGCAGTTTGTCAGGACTTATTCCTGTAATACAAGGAGTACTCTGATAATTTAGGCTGCTCTGGGGCGACTTCTGGAAAGGAGGTGATAAAATGCCCCCTTCCCTTGCCCTGGTACTTAGTACATCTCTGGATTCAACCAGGGTAAGGGAACAGAAGTCCTTACCATATGCTAGGACTTCCCACCTTGGAAGCACAGTTCAGTTTTGTTTTACTGTTCTATACTTAGATGGGTGGTTCTGTTTGTCCTTCTGTTTTAGGATGAATGGGACCTATTTGATTAGGTTTTTAGTTTGTTTTTTGGGTCTAGTGGAACATTATGCAGGAAAGTGTTTTAGGTACAGAGACAATAAATACAGGTTACTCACCTGTAACAGGAGTTCTAGGAGTGGTATATGTTGTTCATCCACACTTTGTGGCGGGTTCCTTGCCGCTTTAAATCTTGCCGGAAGGTCTTCAAGCTGGCTCCTCCCACCCACCCGGGTGGTAAAACCCTCGGCTCCGGCCCATGACACCAGATCTAGTCTGCTGGAAGCCAGGTTGCGCGTCGAAGCCGGGGAGGTCGGGTGGGTCGTGTGGATGAACAACATATACCACTCCTAGAACTCCTGTTACAGGTAAGTAACCTGTATTTCTAGGGATGTGGATATGTTATTAAATCCACACTTTGTGGCAGACTCCTAGCAGTTCTCCAGGAGAAGGGAGGCAAGGCGCACACACCCCTACTTAGGGAATAAGTACTGGAGAACCAAGGTCCCAAAACCAGCATCCCGGCGTGACTCTAGGTCAATGTGGTGATGGGAAATAAAGGTGTGTGCTGACTTCCCGGTAGCAGCCCTGCAGATTTCCTGGATAGGGACGTCCGTAGAAGCAGCCACTGAAGCAGCAGTATGGCGGGTAGAATGAGCTCTTACCCCTTTGGGAGGCTCCATGCCTGCCAACCTATAACAGAGATCTATGCAGGAGGTGACCCACCTGCTTATCGTCCGCTTGGCTGCAGGTCTGCCAGGTGCGGCTCCAGCGTAGGTGACAAACAACTGGCGAACCTCTCCCCGAACTTCAGCCATCCGCTTCTTATAAGCAAGCGCCCTTCTAGGGTCCAAGGAATGGAGTCTATATTCAGCCTCCGAGGTGTGATTGGGGTAGAACACTGGCAGAGTCAGCACCTGGTTAAGGTGAAACTCCGACACCACCTTTGGAAGGAACTTCGGGTGGGGGCGAAGGACAACCTTGTCCCTGTGGAAGACCTGGTAGGGAGGCTTAATGGAAAGCACCTGAAGCTTTCCCATCCTTCTGGCTGACGTAATAGCCACCAAGAAGGCAGTCTTCCACAACAGGTGAGAGATGTCACACCTGTGCATCGGTTTGAATGGCTTGCCCATGAGCTTAGCCAATACCAGCAGTAGATCCCACGGAGGTGGAGGTTCCGCACTGGAGGGGATATGTGGTCTAGGCCTTTGAAAAAGCACCTGACCACCTTCTCCTGCGCCGCCGACTGCTTGCCGGCCCACTCCCGGTAAGCAGAGATGGCTGCCAGGTGCACCTTAAGGGTCGTCGACTGAAGCCCTAGTTGAGAAAGAGACCACAGGTAGTCCAAAATACTAGTTAATGGACAGGAAGAGGGTTCCAACCCCATGTCCTGACACCAAATGGAGAATCTGTTCCATTTGAAGGCGTAGCATTTTCTGGTCAACTCCTTACAAAACGCCTCAACAACGTTGAGGACCTCATCGGAAAGACCCAAGGCCTGGAACTCTAGCCGCTCAGGAACCAGGCCGCCAGGTGCGGGGATTGAAGGTCCAGATTGAGAACCTTCCTCTTGTCGACTGAAATCAGGTCCGGGTGGGCTGGAAACTGCCTCGGGAGCCTGGAGCTGAGGCTGAGGAGATCTGGGTACCAGAACTGGCGAGGCCAGTCTGGGGCTACCAGAATCACCTGTGCCTTGTCCCTCCTCACCTTGAGAAGCACCTTGTGGATCAAGGGAAATGGAAGGAAGGGGTAAAAGAGACCCGAGGTCCACGGTCTCGAGAAGGCACCCCCCTGCAGCGAGCTCTGCTGAGGGGGGCGGGCGTGAAACAGCCTCAGCTTCGCATTCTCCTAGGAGGTGAACAGGTCCACCTGAGGGGTGCCCCAATGGGAGAACAAGTCTTACACTACCTCCGGCAGGAGAGACCACTCATGAGATACAGCGCCTATCCGGCTGAGGGCATCGGCCAGACTGTTGGAGGCTCCTGCCACATAGATGGCTAGGCGATCCACCTCCAGGCTGATCACGAGAGACCAGATGTGGAGAACCTCCTTGCACAGAGGCAAGGAGTGCATCCCGCCCTGACGGCTGAGGTAGTACATGGTCGTGGTGCTGTCCATCTGAACCTGAACCAACTGACCCCGTACAAACAGAGCGAAGGCGGTGAGGGCTAGTCGAACCGCTCGAAGCTCCAGCAGGTTGTGTGGCATCGAGACTCCTGAGGGGACCAGAGGCCATGGGCCCAGAGATCCCCCAGATGGGCACCCCAACCCATCAGAGAGGCTTCGGTCATTAGAGTGACCATTGGCTCGAGGCAGACAAATGGGATACCTTCCTGCAGATGAGCTGGGATGAGCCACCACTGCAGGCTGTCCCACATCTCCTAGGACACTGTCACCGGCTGGTCCAGAGGACCAGAGCACTGTGACCACTGGCTGGCCAGCCCCCATTGCAGGGGGCGCATATGCCAGCGGGCCCAACAGACCATGCTGGTGCAGGTGGCCATGAAACCCAGAAGGTGCAGGAAGTCCTGGGCAGGGCGCAATTGCCCAACCAGAAATGATTGGGCAAAGGAGGAAAGGACCTCGGCCCTGTCCACTGGGAGCTGGGCTCTGGCTCGAAGAGAGTCACACTCTGCCCTGATGAACTGAATCACCTGCAATGGCACAAGTTCCAATTTGGCCTCGTTGATGAGGAGGCCAATCTGACAGCAGACCTGGAGGGCCAGATCCCTGGACCGCTCCGCCTCCAACCTGGAGGGGGCTGCAATCATCCAGCCATCCAGGTAACGGTACACCTGGACCCCTCGGTGCCGCAGGAATGCTTTCACCACTGCCATGCATTTGGAGAAGACCCTGGGAGCTGGAGAAAGGCTGAAGGATATGGTCTGAACTCAGAAAAGAGATCTCTCTGCTCTGAAGCGGAGGAACCGCTGATGAGATGGATGGCTTGAGACATGAAAGAATGCATTCTGGAGATCCAGAGAGCAGAACCACATGCCTAGTTCCAAGGATGGAATGATCTGAGCCAGACTGACCGTCCTGAAGGTGCATGGCCTTAGGAACTTGTTCAGGTCATGCAGGTCGAGAACGGGGTGCCAGCCCCCCATCCGCTTTGGGACCAGGAAGTACCTGGACACAAACCCTGGGTCTGGAGGAGGGTCTGCCACATCACTGATCACCTCTTTCTGGAGGGGCAGGGCAATGATGGCTCGACGAGCCAAAAGAGAGGCTGCAGAACCCGTTGCCCCCCCCCCGTGGGGCAACGGCTCGATAGGGAGGGGACTGCTCGAACTCCAGAGGCAGACCCCTGCCGACCACTTCTAGCACCCAGTGGTCCGTGGTGATAGCGGACCAGCTGGAAAGGAAGTGGCGGAGCTGTCCCCCAATGGAGGGAACCTGGGGAGGAGTGACGAGGCTGGGGGCAACACCCCTCAACCCGTCACTGGGCAGGCTTGGATGAAGGGCCAGCCGAGGGGCCTCCCAGGACCATTCCTTCCAGGCTTCCTACTGGAGGAAGTGGCAGACTTGGCCTTGGGGCACCAAGTGTGAGCCTGCTGGCCCTGCTGCTGGTGCTGCTGGGCCGGGCATGCCTCAGGGCGAAAGGGCTTACGCTGCTGCTGGCGGCCTTTGTCCTTCTGGGCAGACGTGACCAAGTCCAAGGTGGAATTGGACTTCTCGATCCTCTGGAGATGGCCTTCCACCCAGGCCCGAACAAGTCAGTGCCCAGGAAGGGAACGTCTGCCAGCTTGTGCTGGGTGTCCGCCGTGAAGGTGGAGATCCGCAGCCAAGCTCTGCAGCACATGGCTACTGCGGCCACTACTGACCGAGCACAAGAGTGGCCGATGTCCAAAGAAGGTTTTACCTGCTGTTTAACCACCGCCCTTCCCTGATCCTGCACCTGCTTGACCGTTGTCTGAAGGTCAGCCAGGAGATGGGGAATCACCTCATCCAGGGAACCCATAAGGGTGTGTGAAAAATGTGCCATCAGTACAGCCGAGCTAGCCTGTCGAAGGCCTAGGGAGGAAGCAGCGTAAACCTTCTGTCCCGAATAATCCAGCTTTTTGGATTCTTTATCGGGCGGTTTGTCCACGTCCCTAGCGTTCCTGGAACGCCAGAAAACACGGTCGGTCACCAGCCCCTCCGCAGAGGGGTGCTCTGAGAAACCAGAGAGTGTACCGGTGGGGACCGCATATTTGCGAGCCATCCTGGCTGGAGGCGCAGGACAAGATGCAGGCCGCTGCCACAACTCCAGGGCCGGGCCAACAATGGCTTCTGCCACCGGGAAGGTCTCTGTAGGGGAATCTCCTCAGTCCAGTATCTCCATTAGGGGATACCTGGCCCGTTTCTGAACGGGTTTGAGCTGCATCCCAGTGGACTCTGAGATGAGTCAAAGTATTTCCAAGAATGAGGATGGGCTCTTGTCCACCAACTGACCCCCTGCAGATTCCATGTCAATGGGCCTGGAGTACAAGGAGGAGTCGTCAGACTCCGAGGAGTCTGCGAACAGCTGCCAAGCGCTTGAGCCACCCTCCACCTGCAGAGGCCGATCGGGAGTGAGGGTGACCGACAACCTGTGGGGCAAGCCCTGACCCAACCGAGAATCCTTGGTTGGGGTCCCAGTCTTCGATTGAGGAGGCGGTGGTTCCACCACAATAGGCGGAGCAGCCGGTTTCGGCCGAACAACCGGTGCCGGGGTCGGCTCCTCGACAACTACAAGGGGTTGCTTCGGTCGCTCTGGTGATGGCCACTTAATGGCCGGAGAAGGCAATGGAGTCGGCTTGTTACTGGCCAACAAAAGTTGCTGCCACATCATGTCCTTGTAGCGTCGGCGTAACTTACGTCGGAGCCTATCCTCCGAAGAGGATGAGGAGGATGAGCAGCGACGCCGCTTTCCATGGTGCCAAGACTGAGACCACCGATGTTGGTGGCATCTACCCGACATGGAAGAGGACCGAGACCTTCGGGGTCGCTGAGGGTGGGTCAGAGAGGGGGCAAGGAAAACCCGCTCACCCCTCGGTTCAGGGTCCTTGACCGGGGACTTCGGCACAGGAGGCATGAGCAAGTCCTCGGTTACCACCGGGGGAACCGGTGAAGAAGGGTTGTCGGCTACTCCGGTCGACAACCCGTCCAACGGGTCGAGAAAAATCTCGACTGCATCGACAGGTGTCTTGGCCAGCTGACCTGACGGGAACACCATGAAGCCAGTGGCCTTAGCCGCAACCTCGACCAAAGTCGAGTGCCGACGGTCCAGTGAAGGGGATCTCTCCAACTCCCACGAATGTCGATGGTGGGACTTACCTTTTGGTTCTTTTTTCTTGGACCTACTGGTATGTCCCAATGGCCCTTCTCCCTTGGTGGAGAGGGACTGGCAAAGCTCCTTAAAAGAAGCAGTGTAGGAGGAGCCCAAGGAGAGCGGGATAAACGTTGCGGGCCGAGGAGGAAGATGAAGTGGCCTGGGCTGCTTCCTCCTCAAGGGCGATCAACTGCTCCAGCTGCTCCGCAGAGCCCGCAGCCGTGGACACCACCCAACTGGCCTCCTTCAACTTCACCGGTGGGTACCATTTCTCGGGGCGCCCAAGTTGTAGTCGGGCAGTGCGGTCCTCTAAAACCAAAGCCGTGAAGAACTTGCAGAGATTGCAGGCGTGCGGATCGTGGTCAAGACCCAGGTAGTAAACGCACCTGGAGTGCGGATTGGTCCAGCACATCTTCTGCCCGCAGGGGCACCGAAGGAATCTGGGAGTGGATTTGTCCATCGCAGCAACGAGGGAAGATGAAGACTGTAGTCTAGTAAACTTTAAAATTATTTTCAGAAAACCCAAAGAATTTGGATCCAGGCCTAAAAAGAAGAGTGCTAAGGAGGGAACCTGAGCTTCCAAGCGGTAAGGAAGATCTGGCGTCATGGGGCGGAGCTGAGGGTTTTACCACCCAGATGGGTGCGAGGAGCCAGCTTGAAGACCTTCCGGCAAGATTTAAAGCGGCAAGGAACCTGCCACAAAGTGTGGATTGAACAACATATCCACATCCCTAGAAATGGAATTTGGGGATAGAGGAGGGTGATGTATCTTGCAGGAGCAGTATGTATTTCAATGGCTAGTAAAAGGGGGACAATGGTCTGTTCTTATAATGTCCATGGCTTAACAAATCCTGTAAAGAGAAGTAAGGTTTTAACATACCTGAAAAGTAGTGGTACAGACTTTATCTTTTTACAGGAAACACACATTTCAGCATAAGAGCATGACAAATTACAGAAGTTTGGGTTTGGGTCCATGGTTACAGCTTCATACAAAAAAGGAAGGCGAAGGGGGGTAGCAATTCTGGTCCCCTCAACGGTACAGTTTCAAATGACTGATCAGCTAAAAGATAGAGAGGGGAGATATGCACTCATGAAAGGCTTGTATATGGGGTCTAGGGTTACCCTAGCTAATGTTTATTTCCCCCTCGGATCATCTTTCCAAGATTATAGGCCTTTTTTCATAGCATTGCAGGACTAGGCAGAGGGACCTGTTATTTGTGGTGGGGTCTCAACCTGATTTTAACCTGCAATTGGACACTTCCTCGAATTCCCTCAAGAAAAGAATATGAAGTGGCAAGGGATGTTCAGAAACTGTTAGGGGAGATGGGGTTAGTAGATATATGGAGGCAACTCTTTGGGCATAAGAGGGGCCACACTTTTTTCTCAGCTGTGCACCGAGGATTGACCACTTCCTGATCCACATCGAGGACTGACCACTTCCTGGTCCCAAAAGAACAGATGACTATAATTCAAGATATATGGTTTGGGGACTTTGTACTTTCAGATCATGCTCCCATTTTTTTGAAGTTTGGAGGTGGAGGAGACCCGTAGGAACACCTTCTGGCATTTAAACATGTCCCTTCTGCAAGATGAGAAAGTAAAAGAGGAAATAAAGGAAACTTATAAACAATATCTACATGACAATTCTGCATCAGAGGTATCCTCTGCCGCAGGGATTGACAAATCCAGTAGTCCCTTGTCCCGGGCTACCAGTCTACTGACAGGGACAAGTATCAGCTGAGCCAGAGGTTGTCCCACGGACAACCAAATTAATTCAGGCTTTCTGTTTTTTTGTTTGTTTTGTTTTTATCTACAGGTCCTACATTGTTCAGCTGTTGCCACTAGGTGTCGTCAGATACATAGCCAGGCTGCTTGCTGCCATGGAGTTCTCACGAGAGAGCAAGCTGGAGAAGAGATGCAGCACATGTCTTTCAGGGATCTGCCATTCTGGAGCAGCACTGGGAGTGAGCACAGTTTAGACAGTGTTGCAGCCTACCCAGTACCTCCCACCCAGCCATTGCAGCAGCCGCGCCACTTGGAGTGACAGATCAGTCTGCATATTGCAAACTGTAGGCTGCCTGTCACTCAAGGGTGTTTCACCAATTTCATGGCAGTTAATCGTGGTGGTGAGCTGTTGGTGGGTGGAACTACGCTGTGCGCAAGTGGAACATGTGAAGACAGCTTGTCAGTCGGTGGTCGAGTAGAGAGCAGACTTGTCTCGCACAGTACTGCTGAAGTGACTAATTAAATTTTGAAGTCAGAAAGGTGCATTTAGGGAGCAGATCTCTGCCTTTATTTCAGTGTGTCCTCAGTGACACCAAGTAATAGAACTTAAAAAAGAAGTCAAATCAAACAAACAGATGTAATTTAAAAAGGAGAAGAAAAGTGACTAAGAGGAGGGGGATGAGGAGATCTTGGGGGGGGTGGTCATGTCAGATCAATTCGACCATATTGAATGCAGCAAAGTTGATAATTGAAAAAAAAAATTATTGAAAATATATACTATACAAAAACCTATTTACTTCACTGCTATCTCTGGAAAAGGGTGAGGGACGTGGCGTGGGATGGGTTATGTAATGTGGTGAGCGAGAGAGAAGGAAACAAGGGAAAATATATTAAAACATTTCATTTATAAATTATTTTTCCTGTTTCATAGTGTTCCCCTCCCTCATTCCCCACCCCCCCACTCTCCCAACACCTTACCTCTCTCACTCCCCCTCTCTCTACACTTGACAAAGCTACCAGTGGTTGCTACTATTCTCTACCACAAATGACCAGATCCTGGGATCCACAGTGACCAGGGCCATTGCCAGGATTTTCACAAAAGGGGGTTCTTTTTATGCAGTCTGAGACTTTTAAAAAAAAAAGCTTTGGGTTTTAGAGCCGCCAGTACCCCCAGAAGCCATGGGATCCTAGAATTGCTCTGTGGTGCATTTTGTGGCTTATTTTGAAGCTAAAAAGTCATATCTGAGATCTCCTACACCCCTTGCTCTAAACAAAATTATTATCTAGCTGGCTGCAGGGTGAATACATATATGTATTCAGTACCAGAGGGCAGCAAGATGCTGTTAATGAAATATACGTAAGACATTGTCTCACATATATTATGAGTTTTAATATCTGCAGCTGTATCTACTGGTGTGTAGAGAAGGGGTCTGGGGGCTACCTGGCCCCAGAAGCTTTGGGGTACTAGATGCTCTGCGGCTAATTTTGTGTATTATTTTAAACCAGAATAACTCATCTGTGAGCTCCCCTCCACTTCCTGCTCTAAGGACAATTATTACTATTTGGGTGGCTCAGATTGTGCGTGTGCATGTGTGTGTATTTATAAAATGGGAAGCAAAGTAAATAAATCCAGCATTCTGATTATATAAAACACATCACATGACCATGCGTATATCAGAGCGTGACCGCACACCTGCACTTTTACCCCCTTCAAAAACAATTTTGCCATTTTATAAGATAGATAACCCACTCTAGGACGTGTGGTCACGCTCTGATATACACACGCCTTGGGTGGTTGACACACTCGGCCTGCGGTCTCATGCATAACAACACACACCAAGCCGTGCGTATATCAGAGCGTGACCGCACACCTTACAGTAGGTTATCTATTACATAGATAGATATATAGATATATATATATAGAGAGAGAGAGCAAATGCTAAGGCACTGAACCTCAGTGCAGAGTCTGCAGCTGGTTTTGGCTGGGTATTGTACGCTACTAACTTACTGCAGTGCTGGCTTGCTACTAGGGCAGGGGTCTGGATCTGATAGGCCCCAGAAACTGTGGGCTATGGTATGCTCAGTGGTGCACTTTTGTGGCTTATTTTAAGTCTAAATAACTCATATCTGAACTTCCTCTACCCCTTGCTGTAACCCCCACCATCCACAACTCAATATACCATTTAAGTAATTGAGTCAGTGCAACATGGCCTATAGCAAGGCTAGTAGGATGCTGGGATGTATTGGTAGGGGTATTGATAGCAGAAGAAAGGAGGTAATACTTCCCCTCTATAGATCCCTGGTGAGGCCTCACCTAGAGTACTGTGCCCAGTTCTGGAGTCCTCACCTCAGAAAGGATAAAGATAGGCTGGAGACAGTGCAGCGCAAAGTAACTAAAATGATTCAGGGCCAGCAGGGCAGATCCTATGAGGAGCGCCCCAAGGCACTAAATATGTACTCATTGGAGACCAGAAGGGAGAGAGGAGATATGACAGAGATCTTCAAGTTCCTGAAATGAATTAAAGTGAACTGCGAGATACTAGTTAGCCTGAGTACCAATTCACAGTCACATGGACACAAATGGAAATTAATAGGAGGTAGGGTCAGGAGATGTGAGGAAATACTATTTTATGGAAAAGGTGGTGGAACTTTGGAACAGTCTGTCAGCTGAAATGGTGGGTGTAAAAACAGTCAGAGGATTCAAGCAGAGCTGGGACATAATGAAGGAAATAGTGGTTACTGGAGGCAATAGAAACAAGGAGGAGAATAGAGAGAGGATGGGAAGGGTTAGTACCCTGGAGAAATTGTAGGTTCCAGGGATTATAGAGAACTTGGGCAGACTGGATGGACCTCTGTCTTTTCCTGCCGTCATTGTCTATATTTCTATGTTTCTATTCTAGGCATCCTGCTTGGAAAAAAATCTGTAACATAATTCTTAGTTCAATATTGAGTACTCCAATTGTTGCCCCCACTCTATTCTCCAATGTGGTAAGTATGACAAAGGGAGTGAGGGGAAAAGTAATTTGACAGTGGCGGGGATTTCCAGTGCAAAGTTACTATCTCTTAAATGCCTACCCCCAACCCCACCTGACCTTGCTTCCAAAAGTACAGTGGGTATATTCAAAACACTGAACTGTAACAACAAATGTCATTCTGCTGGCGCATGTGGTCATCCGGAGAAAACACATCACAACTTATTTGATTTAACGGCATCTGGCACAGATGACACAGACAAAAGTGGAACTGAATGACAATGAAAATGGGACCACAGTGAAGACCTCTCTGAACAGCACAGTTAGTGAGGTGGCAGTGTAAATCCCAGCCAGACCCTTCCAAACACTTACAATGGCTTTCCACTGTAGTACCTCTTTTGCTTTTCTTATGAAAAGTTAAAATAGGCATATGAAACAAGACAGCTTTGCTTGTTGTATAGAGGGGGATTTAAATAATTTATTTCTAAATTTTCAGCCCACCCACCCAAAAAGCTCCCTTGGCCAACTGCACAGACTATCCCTTGATATACAATTATTAAGGGACACATCTTCAGCAACAGTGGCCAGTAAAATTTACCTGCCGGTGACTGATAATATTCTAAGTCGAGGTCCTCTACTTCTTTTTTGCTCTCCTGGTGACGTCACTTCTGAGCCTGCCACCATGCTCCATCTTCCTCCAGTGCTAGCTGACAGTATGAATTGTAGGCAGCGGCTGTGCTGTATTGAGGTCACATTCACGATGCTGATGTGAGCTCCAACTGGCCAGCCAGTCATAGGGGGAGAGTGCGGAGAAAGACTCACAAAGCAGCTCCAGTCATCTCACTGGTACTGAGGGAGCTGATTGGCAGCAGATGGGGGGAGGGGGCACATGCAGAGAGAAAGTGCTGGGGTTCATTATGTGTGCATTAGCACTCTGTAACAGTAAAAAAAATAAACAGAAATGATGAAAAATGTTTACAAATAATGAAAAATAAAGGGGGAGTTTCAAAAGGGGGGTTCTTTCGAACCAGACGAACCTCCCCTGGCAACGGCTATGGTGACCCCCAAGATATTTACGATAATATACAAGAGTTTACCACACTCCAGTAGTGTTGTTGTACTCCCTGCTCTTGGCTACTTGTAAATAACAAATATTCACACTTTGTAACCTATGTAACCTTGTTTGTATTTTCAGTTATCAGCCTGTTGTGTACTGCCATTGATGTGATCTTGTAACTTGTCTGACTTGGAACCTTTGTAAAAGAGCCTAGAGCTCAAAGGTATTGAATCCTAAACATGAAATAAATAAATATATCTACCTAGTATTAATAATACAATCCCCACATCAAGTCTTTTGTTGCTACATTGTCTTTGTAATTTCCTTCAAAATATAGCTTTCAGACCATGGACTACCACTCCCAGCAATGGGACTACCATTTTTGGTAAGGCCAGTTGTCCTGGACAAGTACTTTATTTTGAAATTTGTCGATCCCTGCTCTGCCGTGTTATGGGATGCTGCCTAAGAAATCTTGCGAGGGAAATTCATAGAAATGGCTAGTAGGAAGAAAAAGGAAAGAGAGGCTAAAAGGGCTTGTTTGCCAGAACAGATTAGTTCACTAGAGGCCCTCCAAAAAATTAAACTGGACAAAAAAAGAGCGAAGGAACTTTTGAAAGTCAAAATGGACCTTAATGAGCTTTTAGACTATTATGTGGAGCAGAAACTTTTGTTTTTGCACCAGAGGTATTATGAGGGGGGTTCTAGATCACTTAAGCTACCGGCTAGATGATTACGTATACAAAGGGCCAGTACGATAATATCAGGCATTCAGCACTCCAGCACAAGGCAGACAATAAAAACAATACCTGGAATAGCAGACGCATTCCGAGGTTATTACCAGGAACTCTATGCACTGGACCCTGAACCAAACCCTGAGAGGGTGGCAGAGTTCCTGGCCCATGCTTCTCTCCCGAAAATGAAGAAACAACAGAGGGAGGATCTCATGCAACTGATTTCCTCAGTAGAGCTTGCTGCTGAGATCTTGAAGCTTCAAACTGGTAAATGCCCTGGTAGCGATGGGCTACTGGCAGAATTGTATAAAGTTTGTAAAGGTGATATATCATTGTTACTACTTGACACCTTTAATGCTATCTTTCTGGAGGGGGGTAGGGTACCTATTTCCTGGTCACAGGCAGTGATATCGGTTATATACAAACCATATCATACAGGCCCATTTCCCTCCTTAATAATTATTATAAAATATTGACTGCTATATTGGCCCGCCGTATCCAATTAGTTATCCCAGAACTGATACATGTAGACCAGACGGGATTGGTGCCAGGAAGACAGACCCAGGATAATCTAAGAACAGTGCATATTATCGACCATATCAATGATATCAAGCTTCCCTCCCTGCTGCTAAGTCTAGATGCTGAAAAAGCATTCAATAAAGTCTCTTGGTCCTTTCTGCTGCGGGTCCTTTCCGGGTTTGGGTTCCCTGATTCTTTCTTATCAGGTTTATTTAAATTATAAGCCACAGGGATATGTAAGAGCCAATGGGCATATTCCATCTGAGTTTCCCTTGGGTAGGGGTATGCAGCAGGGACGCCCACTCTCCCCATCACTCTTTGCCCTATATATAGAGCCCCTTGCCCAATCTATCAGGCAAAATGTCTTAATAAAAGGAGTTCGGATAGGCACAGAATGCATAAATTGGCACTTTATGCCGATGATGTCCTTATATACTTAACAGACCCAGAAAAGTCTTTACCGGCAGTATTCCAACAATTGGAGGAATTTGTGGGTTTAGCAGGATACACACTAAATAAAACCAAAATGGAAGTACTAAGTTTTTATTATCAAGTTCCACCAAATATTAAGCAACAGTTTCCTATGAACTGGGACCTGCCAGCTATGAAATATCTGGGAGTCTTAATGGGGAACATGTCCACACAGTTGTATAACTTAAATTATGAACTGGCGATCATAAATGGAGGAAGCTGATTGGCCGAGAGGTTTTTGAAGCCGTGATGATATCGGGCTACATCATCACGGCTTCAGAAAACCTCCGGTCACTAACCTCCTCACTTACCGCGCAAAGTTTCTCTGTGTGTCACAGTCCAAAGTGACTGAGACCTCTAGTCGGCTTAAAACCAAACCCCCCATCCATCTTCTCCACAGCACCCACTCTCCAAACAGAAGAAAATTTCATTCTTACCCGGCTTCTGCTTGGAGCACCAGCTACTACAGTACAGAAACAGCCCCTCACACCAGTACATTTTCCCCACAGCATGCTGCCTTACGCTGAATGGCAGTTCACACACATCTACGAACTGCTCCTTCACAATCTCCCCATCGAGACAACGGCTTTAAATGTAAGCCACGGCACCTTACTGATCCCTCAAAAGCACGACATGACCATGGCAGCTGTTACGAAAGTTTTTTCACGCCGAGTTTGGGAGATGGGACAACAGAACACACAGGGAGATGTCCCTACACTACACTACCTCCTACCAGCTCCTACAGTAGCGCCACCTCCTGACGGCAACCCTAATAGAACTATTTTCTGAAACAGTACTCCTACACTACCCCTTACAAAGCTTTTTTTTAAATATTTGGGCGGTTTTTTGCTAATTTTTTATTTACAACAATTTTGTAATCCAGTTCATAATAGCAATAAGTCACTCCAGGGTGTGGTATATCATGGGATATCGTCACTTCTCGGACGGATGGACGAACTTGGCCTGTGGCCTCGTGCCCAACCACCCAAGGCGTGACGATATCCCATGACATACCACACCCTGTCGTGCCTTATTGCTTAATTATACTCCCCTGTGAAGACAGTTAAAAGAGGATTTCAGAAGATGGTCACTGCTCCCGTTATCTGTCCACTCACAGATGCAGTCTCTCAAAATGAACGCACTGCCACATCTACTATACTTGTTTCAGTGTGTGCCCTGTGCGACTCCCCAGAGGAGGGAATTAGATAATGGACAAAGGTTATTCTTTATGTTTACATGGGGTAACAGATGGTCAAGGATTAGAAAACAAACACTATTCCCTCCCAAAACCCAGGGAGGACTAGCATTTCCTGATTTGCAAGGCTACTGGGTGGCAGCGCAGATGAGAGCAGCCCTGCTTTGGGGCAACCCACATTATAGTTCGGGATGGAAGCAGATAGATTTACATGAACATGGGAGGCTAACACTTCAGGCCCTGTTGTTCCAACCTATGCAACTGAGGTCTTTCCAATCTACAGTAAATTTGCAGTACCAGAGCAATAGTAGAAGGATGGAGTAGGGGAATTTCATTCATATATATCTTAAGGCTTCGACAGCACTGCCCCCATCCGGCCTCAGTTTGCCCCCCCCCTCAGGATGAGAGGGACCCCACAATAGTCCCTTCCAGTCCACGAGTGTGCATCGGGTATACTGCCTAGGCCCCTTCTGGAGCCTGGCTGTGGATTTTCTCGGGCAGCTGGGTCCCATCTCCAGGCATCCGTTGTGGGGTTTTTCCTTTTTCTGGTGCCACCCCTAGGATGCCGACATGCTTGAACAGCCAAGGGGCAGAGCACATTACTACGTGCTGTCATCCTGGATCCTGGTCGACTTCCTCCCTCCCTCCCTCTTCATGCCGTCCCACTGCACCTCCACCCATGGTCACCCAGATGGCAGGAGAGCAGCGGGACAGGCTCTCTATCTTCCCTGGAGGAGAGCAGCCTATGGGTGCTTGACCCTTCTCCCCGGACAGTCCTCCAGCAGCCCAAGTTCGTTCCCGAACCCAGGTCACTGGTGTCGCAAGCAGTAACCCTACCGCTGCACTGGCGGGCTGGCTGAGGAGGAGGAGAAGGAGGGGGGGATTTCAAAGCGACATACCAAAGTGACCCTCTGGCATTAAAAATGATGGATAAATGATCCACAGTTCCCTCCATCGGGGCAGGACAATTGGTTTAGACAGCAGGCAGAGAGGGACATTACTTCCACGGTTTACTTAATGCAGGCGGGCTTAGTGGTGGTCTCCTTTGAGACTGCACAGCAGAGGTTTGTTTGGGAGGAGGGAGATAGACTATATTTGTGTCAGCTGATAGACCATATTAACAGTCTTATGAAGACTCAGCAAAGAAAAGTTGACAGGGGATTCAGGTCAGTTCACATTCCAAAATATATGGAGATCCTCCAGAGGGGAGAAGGCCATCTCTTTATTATATGCGAATTACATATATAATCAAGATTATCCAACTGCATTTGTTAAAGGTAAATAGGAGGCAGATTTAAATATTTCTCTCAGCGAACAACAATGGGTCCAAATATGGAGAAACACATGGCAGATTTCATCCTCCCCTATTTGGAAGGAATCTGGCTGGAAACTAAGAATAAGGTACTTTCTAGTTCCAGTACAGGTCTCAAGGTGGGACTCTCGTGTCCCTCCCTCATGCTGGACAGGACGCGGTGAGGTGCAAGCTACACAGGTGCATGTTTTCTGGAACTGCCCAAATATTGCTAGGTTCTGGAGAGAGGTGCAGCAGCACCTGAAGAATATATTTGGGATTCAGGCAGGACTGGGACTGGAGAATATGATTTGGGGTATCTATCCAGGGGAGGTGAAGGGTAAAGAGGGTAGATACCTCTGGGCCATTTTGATAACAGCAGCCATAAAAATGGTTCCCAAACACTGGCTGCAACTTGACCCCCCTGGGGTTGAAGACTGGGTAAAAGTGATTTCATAAGTGCAAAGATTAGAGAAACTCACATTTGGAATCATACAACAGATGCCTAAATATCAGAACAGGTGGACCAGATGGAATCTCTACGATGACCTCTCACCCCAATTACTATCCTAAATTTAGTACAGGGAGTACCTATACTGACACTCCAACCCCAAGGTCACTCTTTTCTTTATTGTCATTTGCATGTTTTAATGGATTTTGGTTTATGATAAAGCGTATTGCTTGATTTTTAGGAGGGGTATTCAAATCAGGGAAATAAGACACTTTGCTGATAATATGTGCATATCTTGATAGACTATGACTCTACCTGTTCTTTTTACTGTTTTTTTTTATGTTTATTTTTTAGAGTTTGGCTAGTTAATGTATTTTTTAACTCTCAGAAACCAGTAACTGTTCATGGACGTAACCGAGTCTTTTTCTTGTACTGGAGTTTATGAAGGTAAAATGGAATGTAAGCATGTTCTGTATGATATGTCAACTTTGATGTTATTCAATAAAGAAAGTATTAAAAAAAGAAATAAAACAACAGGATTGTACAGTCAAGAGCACGTCCTCATCAATGTTGTGAATTTCACTCAACACATTGGAATCACAATGTCCAGTAAAATTGAAAAATAATTATTTCGTGTCAGCAGCTTATTGGGATCTAGAGTTTCTCCATTTTCATCCATTAGTTTGATTTTAGAGCCCGATTTAGCTTGATTTTCTAGCTCCTTTATTATATTCCAGTAATTGTCTGGTTGAGAAAATTTACAGTTCTAGTTTTATAGTATATTTTTTAGCTTTTTTGTGAATACTTTACATCTATTATGTTACTTCTTAAAGCAATCACAATTAGCTGGATTAACTGTCATATTTGCTTTTTTCCATAATCTATACTTAAGTCAAATTATTTTCCTAAAGGAGTCATTTATCCAAGGAACATGTTTTTTTCCTCAACTGTTGAATTTTAACAGGTGCATGTGTATCATAATTTTTTTTAAAAGTATTTGTGAAATCCTCTATTCCTGCATTTACATCAGGGATTAAATTTAACATATCCCAGCGTTACTGTTGTAGGCCGGCAAAAAGGTTTGCTGGGTCATAGTTCATAAAGCTTTTTTTGCTTACATTTGCAAATTTTGTTTTTGGAAGACTTTTCCTCCCATGTGCAACACTTTATAGAATTATGGTCACCTAAATTTGAGGGGAGTACTAGGCTGCTTTCAATATTTAAATTTCTAGACAAAAACATTAAGTCTAAAACATTACCAGTACTTTGGATATGCCCTTTCCTGGTTGTCTTAATCACTTGCTGGGCATTTAGGTTTTGAAAATACTGCTCTTATTTCCTGTGGGGTTTCCCCATGTAGCTTTAAACTCTGTGACTAATATAATTTTCTTATAGACTGTGAAAAGGGCTATTCTTTGGGCCACCCATTCAAAGTTTTCAATGTTATTTTCAGGAGGAGAATAAATAACTCCAATTAGCAAATTGAATGCCCTAACTGATACAGACAGACATTCTATTCCTAATACGCCCTCTGAAATAAAGAAGTACTCCTCCTCATTTACCTCTATGTTGTCTAAAACTAATATAATTTTCCATCTGTATTTTTTTTAGTCTTTGGTAACCAGGTAAGGCCAGCTAGGCACATGTGCCTGTTTTCAGGGGTGACCTGGGAGCACTGGGGAGGTTAAGTGACTTGTTCTGAGTCACACAGTATGCAGGTGGAGGTTGTGGGAATCAAACTCTGGTCTGCTGGATGTACCACGCTCATTCACAGCTCGTAACTCCAACCTATGAACCTATACTGCCAATGTTATTCCAATGGTATTTCAGAATTATTTATTGTTTGTGTGAACTAAGTTTTGGAAAGCTAAGTTATACCATAACTGTACTGCAAGACCTACACTCATAGATTATCCATCTTTTTTATTAAACGTCTATCATTTTCATGCCCTATTTTTAGACTAGGTTTTTCTAAAAATCTGGGACCTGGATTTAGTTATATGTCACCTGCAAGCAAAAGTGCAAACTGAACTGGAATTAATGTACATGCCTTATTGATTCGTATCAATCCCATTGAATTTTTAGCTAAAACTCATTTACTTATATAGCCATTAATTCTTCACCAATGTGAAAAGTCATTTCTCCTCTTCTTTGGCTGAGCAGACAAACTAGGAGGTGTTGTTTAGAGCCATAGGCTCACCCTGTTTTGCTGGTTACAAAATGTATTGCTCACATTAGGACTGTATAGCCTGGTAGTGTAGTCTGCATCTAGTTTAGCTGTGACTAATATAACCAAATACAGGTATTGAATTAGTGTAAATGACCTCATTTTCTTGTAAAACCTATGTTAAAATACAGTGAGTTAAATATATAAAGTTCCATATCCTGTCAATGTTTTATTTAAAAGAGTATCTGCTATAAACTGTAGGCAGCAGCACAGCAATACAGTAGATCAATATACAATGCTTTGACTATCTAATACTTTAGGTTCACACTCTTTTACTCCCAACAAGCTTTAATTGAAGCTCATATGGGAAAAAGTGGATTTAATTATGTCATTTTTTAACATAGCCTTCAGCTACTAATCAGGCACCAAGGATCTGAACTAGAAATTAAGTGCTGCATCATATACAAATGTCGACGGTTCTATAGCAACTGCAAGATTCGAATAACATAATATAAAAGCAAATCAATGTATAGGATCTGCAAACATAATATTTTGTAACAGATAACACGTATAACTTTAAATGAAACTACTAAACAGATTCCAAAAAAATGCTGATTTTAGCAGATTTTAAAATGGTTGTGGACTATGCACCTTCTTAAAGTCACTATACGCTTGTGTTCACAATACCAAAATTCTGCATGCCATTTTCAGGAACGCTAATAGTACCAACAGAAACACAACAACAGTTTCTCATTCAGGGTTTAAAAAAAAAACTCACCAATAATTACTGGATAAGAGATTTAGTTCTTACAATTGTAGTGCAAGTGCCAAATGAGAAATTTCTTCTCCAAGTGGTACTTGCGCCACTCATGTTCATGCCACAGCACTCACGCCATGCGGTGGCATGGACTTTTATGTACTGATAGCCCCGTCCCCTCATGACGCTCAGCCTTCAGCTCACCATCGAGCCCCTGGCCCCTGCCTAAGTGACACCAACTGTTAATACAGTCCTTTAAAGACAGCTGCACGCTGTTAGGTTTCATGAAGCTAACTGTTGTCTTCTCACCATGGGCTGTGGCTGACATCCGGTGCACAGATGGAAAATGGGACTGGTGTTAAGTGCAGTGGGGTGGCACAGGCTTTTATGTGCCAATTGCCCCACCCACTCGTGACGCTCAGCTGCCAGCTCACTGCCAAGCCCCCTGCCCGCTGAGTGATGCCAACTGTTAATACAGTCCTTTGAAGGCAGCTGTATGTTGTTAGTTTTGTGTTGCTGGCAGCTGTCTTCTCGCCATGGGCTGCAGCTGACATCCAGGGCACAAAGAGAAAATGAGACAAGTGTTAAGGGCAGTGGGGTGGCACAGGCTTTTATGCGCCGATAACCCTGCCCCTTGTGACACATGGCCACCAGCTCGCCACCAAGCCCCCTGCTTGGTGAGTGACACCAACTGTTACTACAGTCCTTTGAAGGCACCTGTATGTTGTTAGTAGCCGACAACATGAAACTGTCTTCTCACCACAGGCAGTGGCTGACATGTGGGGCATAGTTGGAAACAGGACCAATGTATGGGTGATTGTCTCTCAGCCACAACAGAAATAAGGAATCTAACCTTTCAAAAATGTTATTGTGAATCATTCTCAGGGAAGGAAAGAAAATTAGAGAAAACTTAGACATAACTCAAGATGTGAAATCCTCATGTGGGAAAAGATCGAGCAGCCTCAGTATTATCAAAAGAATTGCTAAATTGATGTCAGGCCCTGTAGAAGAGTATGAGGGTTTAATGATAGATGCTCTGCCTGACTGCACCAGTTCAGTGAGCATCAGGAAGCACTGCTGAATTAACTATCAGAGTGAGTTTAAAATGTAAAACACTAAGGCATACATTTTAAATGTTGAACACCATTCAGTTGATTTAACAACTAATGAAAACATTTACCTCTAGAATTAGAAGCCATTGTTGGCAACTGACTAATCCTGATATATTTCCGCTCTGACTGGCTCCATACGGTGTCTGGGTGATCTAGAGGTCATCCCAGGCCACAGGAGGTCAAGTAAGTGCATCGCCTGTGCATATGCTCCCCTCTCCCTTATTCCATCTGCATACCCCTAGACATGGAGGGGGGTTACAATTTTGTTTTTAGGCTGCAATGTGCAGTTTTACCTTCCCTGGACACAGCAGGCAGATGACCTGGCTGCTGCCGTTGACTAAGCCAAGTCCCCAAGGACTTCTCATTAAGTCTATTTTTTATTTTTAAGTTAAGCGGTCTCTGAACACAACAGATCCCTGTCTGTTGCAAATGGCTCAGCAGAGCTCCCAAATACTTTCACTAATCCTTTATTATTATTTATTAGCCCACACAACACAGTTGCTCTGTCTGTGGCCACAGTAGGGAGATCCTTGGCTGATGCAGATGGCTTAGTCAAACAATCAAGGACTTCTCACTAATCCCCTATGTTTTTAAGTCATTCCAATTTTAAATTTATTGCTGGCTGTATTTTGTAATTTTACAGTCTCTGGTCATAGCTGAAACATCCCTTATTTTTATGTTTTAAATATATTTTGTTGTTCTATTTTAAATGTATTT
The DNA here is from genome assembly GCA_016271365.2 of Neoceratodus forsteri. Lineage (NCBI taxonomy): Eukaryota > Metazoa > Chordata > Ceratodontiformes > Ceratodontidae > Neoceratodus > Neoceratodus forsteri. The sequence continues at coordinate 1,276,025,128 of CM057453.1, forward strand.
TATCATTCAACCTAGCATGGACTTTTTATTAGTCCCAAATATTTATTTCAGGCTGCAGTAGGGATTTGCACTATTTTTGGACACAGTTGGCATACCCATCTGCTGCATGTGGCTAAGTAAAAACCCAAAGGACTTCTCCCTAATCTGGTTCCACATCAATTTTAAGAGTATTACAGGCTGCACTATGCTGTTAATCCTATCGCTGGAGATCCCTGGCTGGTGCAGATGGCATTGCCAAGGCAAAGAACTTTTCACAAGTCCCTTATTTTGTTTAAAACTTATTTTAGGCTGTGGTACACATCTGCAATGCCCCCTGAAATGACTGGAATATTCCAGTCTTTTACAGATTGCTCAGCCGAGCCACCAAAGCTTCACAGTAGTCCCCTATTTTTTAGTTTAAATTTATTTCAGTGTTATTTATTTTTTTCATTTTCAGGCTGCACTACGCAGCCACACTGTCACTGGTCATAGCCGAAAGAGCTCTGGCCGGTGTAAATGATGCAGCTGAATCAAAACTTTTCACTAGTCCATTACTTATTTTGTTTTACATTTATTTTAGACTGTGCTACACAGCTGCACTCTCTTTGGGCACAGAAAGCATGTCCCTGTCTGCTTCACAAAGCTCAGACAACCCAAATGCAAGTCACTTAACCTCCTCAGCACTCACGGATCACCCCTGAAAAAAGGCACTCGTGCCTAATGGGCCTTACCCAGTTATCAAAAAGAATAAAGAAAAACACTTCTCACTAGTCCCATGTTTTTAGTTTCAAATTTATTTCAGGCTGTGCTTCACACTTGCATGGTCTCTGGGCTCAGTAGGCAGATTGCTGTCTGCTGCTGATGTTTCAGCTGAGCCCACAAGGTCTTCTCTCTAGTCACTTATTTTTGTGTTTTAAACTAATCTCAAGCTGTGCTACCCAGATGTACTGTCTATGGACACAGCTGCCATATCCATCTGCTGCAGAACAATCAGTCTAGTCCCCAAGAACTTCTCATTAGTCTCCTATATTTTAATTATTTCACGCTGTGCTCGGCAGTTGCATTGTGTCTGAACACAGCAGGCAGATGCCGATTGCTGTGGTTAACACAGGTGATGGACCTGTCACAGTTTTTACGGCTGCACTGTGTCATGGCACAATGCTGATGTATTGCTATCAGAAGAAAGGGTCTGTGACCGGAATTCCTAATGCAGCACAGCTGTGTTGTTAGGAGGGAGTGGAATCAATCCGCGACCTCCCATTCACTGCAATGTGTTTCGTTCTTCTCCCCTTCCCCTCGGACGCACTATTTTATATATTTTACATATATAACTTTCACTCTGAGCCATTGGAACCATTACAGCTTTTTCTCTAAAACTCGGTCCAGCAAATTTTGTTTGTGCTTTCTCTCAATAGTTTCTGTTTATTTCCCCTCTAAAACCTGATTCAGCAAATTTCATTTGGAAAAAAAAAGGTCAATCATTTTCACCAGTATCCTACTTCCTTTCATTTTCCCCTCACCACACAACATTATTTTCTTGATCTGCTAGTCCACACCCATTTATGACAGAGTTCTCATTCTCTAGAAATGTAGCATGGTTGGCTCATAAATCGTCACAATTTAATGTATTGAAGGATTGTTATGGAAACTATGAATTACTATGAGGCTGGTCGATTATTATTCTGCCTTTAAAACAAGAGCTCTATGAATTGGATTGTTTCTAATCCCAGCAATTCCCACAGAAAAACGTGAACAGGGCTGGTGTTAGTTATGTGAAAGGCATTAGACGCAGTTTCTCCTTCTGAGTTCTTCAGCTGTTCTCCCCTTTTCTTTCTCGATACTTTTTTACTTTTACCAAAACTACTGGAGGCCAGGGTTGTGTGTTAATACGAGGCTGCATCGCACTCTGCCACTGATGCCATAACTTAACCACCAGCTTTGTGACTCAGCCACTGGTTGCTCCTGGGTTGTGGTCCTTAGATCTCCAGGTAGTGGGCCCTGGGTTCAATGGTACAGGTTTGGCTACGCTATCAGAACCGGTACTGCTTTTCCTCTAACACCAGATCCAGCAAATTTTGTTTTCTCTCAGTGCTATTTTTTTTCTCTAAAACCAAATCCAGCAAATTTTGTTTTGGGAAAACAAAGGTCAATCATTTTCGCCAGTATCCGACTTCCTCTCTTCTACCCCTTCTCTCCTCTCACTACAGTATTTTCTTGATCTGCTAGCCTAGACCAATTTATGTCTTTAGAAATGTGGCATGGCTTGCTAGAAAATCATCACCACTTGATGTATTGAGGGACTGCTATAGAAACTATGAATTACTACATGGCTGTCAGATTGTTATGCTGCCTTTAAAATATGAGCTCTATGAATTGTATTATGTTTCAATGATTCCCACAGAAAAGTGTGAACAGGGCTGGTGTTAGTTATATGAAAGGAAATAGACAGTTTCTCCTTCTCATTTTTGCCACTCTTCCCTTTCTCGACATTTTTTTTTTTTACTTTTAACAAAACTACTGGAGGCCAGGGTTGTGTTAATATGAGGCTGCTTTGCACTCTTACCACTGATGCCATCACTTAACCACCAGCCCCACCACCAGCGTTGTGACTCAGCCACTGGTTGCTTCTGGCATGTGGTCTTTAGACCTCTGGGCAGTGGGGCCCTGGGTTCGGTGGTACAGGTTGGGCTATCACAGAGTTTAAAATGGTGGTGCCCCCACCCAGATGGACCCCTGAGTTGCCAATACAACAAGCAGAATGATACCCCTTCCAGGAAATACTACATGATCCTCAGCAAACCCTCCTCACAGTACTCACAATTTACAATAAATCAATAGCAGTAATAAAAGAAAGAATAAAATAATGAAACATGGTAAATAAGTCAAACAAGTAATGGATTTATTAGGGAGAAGTGTGGGAACAAAGCCCTGTGGTAGGAAGGCATGGGTTATATAAATAGTGAGGTACTGTAATACATATAAATATTCTGTCAGGTAACCCCAGTCCTCACGAACCTCCCAACAAAATAACTCACAAGGAGTTATTAAGCTACTCTAATGCACCAGTATTTCAGTTACTCTTTACCTAGGGAGCTCCCTTTGTTCTGTTGGCGGGGGGTGGTACTGTACCACTGAGCTGCAGTCAACTCACAATAAAGGCTTCATGCAGGATGATGTAAATCAGGCAGGCACAAGTAGTAGAACAAGTTGTGGTCAGAGCCAACACGGCCGCTATGCATTAACCTCCCAGAAGTCTGTTTTTTTTTTTTGTTACAGAAGTAAAGGGGGGGGGCAGAATGGGGTGAGGTAGGGGTGCCCCCATCCCTGTGTTATACATTTTACATTTTGAACTATTTTTAAACCATATAAGGTTTAACAAGGAAACATTGGAGGTGGATACGCATGAAGGAATTATAAAAGTCAATGCATTTGTTGATGATGTGTTAGTAATATTGAATATCATTAATAAGACCCTTCCTGAATTTATGTGTGATGTTAAAAATACGAAACAGCTGGATATGAACTAAATATGCAAAAATCAATTTGCAGAATATCAGTAAATGATTATTTGTTGGACCAGGATATTCAAGGAGATTTAACATACTAAAAGCCAGCAGAATAGGCCCAATGGTCTGTCATGTTTGCTTGTAGCCAGCCACCTAGTGGGTGTTCACTTCCCTGCCCCCCCAAGAGGGTCATCTTTGACTTTAGTTTCCCTTTGTACCTGTCCCACCCCTTCTTGAAGCCCTCCACTGTGCCCTCCTCCACCAGCCACTCAGGCAGCGCATTCCATGGCTCACCACCCTCTCAGTGAAATAATGCTTCCTATGCTTCCCCCCTGTAATTTCCCACCTCCAGCTTACACTCATGCCCCCTAGTTGTTCCCCCCTTCTTTAGCCTAAACAGCTCCTTGGTTGCACTCTCTGTTATTCCTTTTACATACTGGAAGACCCCATCATAACTCCCCTGTCCCTCTTCTCCTCCAATGTGTACAGCCCAAGCTATTCCAGTCTCTCCTCATAGGACCTCCCCTCCATGCCCTGAATCATCCTGGTCGCTCTCCTCTGGACTTTCTCCAGCAGCGCTATGTCCGTCTTCAGATGAGGTCTCCAGAACTGTACACAGTACCCAAGTTGCGACCTGACCAAGGCTTTATACAGAGGGAGGATCACCTTCCTCCTCCTGGACGTAATTCCCCTGGCTATACAGCCCAGAATCCTGTTTGCTTTGGCTGTGGTTCTTCTACAATTTTCTACAATTTTCAGAGTAATTAATTTTGACGTCTACCACCACCCCTAGATCCCTCTCACCCAATATGGCTTGCAGTGTGACCCCTCCCCCGGTGTAAACATGGCCCAGGTATTTGAGCCCCAGATGAAGTACCTTATATTTACCATTAAATTTCAATCCCCACCTCCTTGACCACCCCTCCAGTCCACCAGTGCTCCCAGTTTGGAATCGTCTGCAAAGAGACTCAGCCTACTCCTAACCCCCCTCCCTATATCTGAGCCATACGCATTGAACAGGAGTAGCCCCAATACTGAACATTGGGGGACCCCACTGATTACCTTCCTAGGGAAGGAGACAATCCCACCGACCATTACCCTCTGTATTCTCCCCGAAAGCCAATATTCAACCCACTTGAGCTCCTGTCCTCCCACCCCCATCTCCTCCAGCTTTTTTATCAGCCCATTATGGGGTACCGAATCAAACACCTTGCTAAAATCCAGGTATTGAACGTCCACCAGCCTGTGTCTGTCTAAGGCCCCCGTCACCCAGTCATAAAACTCTACAAGGTTGGACTGACACAATCTTCCTGGAACGAAGCCATACTGTTTATCATCCTGGTGCCCTAACCATTTCAGCTGCCTCCCAGTCCTTTCCTTGATAAAGTCCTCCATTACTTTGCCTAACACAGACGTTAGGCTGACAGGCCTGTAATTCCCCATCTCCTCTCTAGACCCCCCTTTATGGATAGGCACTACATAAGCCACTCTTCAGTCTTGGGGCACCCATCCTGTCTGCAAAGAGGTATTAAAGAGTACAGCCAGTGGAGCTGCCAGCTCCTCCGCCAATTCCTTCACAACCCTCAGGTGTAGCCCATCCGGCCCTGGCGCCTTATCAGTTTTTAGCTTCCGAAGGGCCTCCCTCACCCTATCCACTGTGATATCTCCCCCTCCCAAGTCCTCCCCCTCACTCAACCTCACCACCCCTTCTGGGTCTGGTCCTGCCTGTAACCTAGCCTCTTTCCATCCTCTGGTCTCAGACTGACTTCTCACCTTAGCTGGATGCTCTTCCCTCCCATCAGCCTGTAGGGATCCCCAGTCCCCAATCTACAAAGATTGAGGCAAAGTATTTGTTTAGCATGTCTGCCTGTTCCCCTGCTTTCTGAGCCCATCCCCCCATAATTTTAATCCTATTGATCTGCATCCTCTCTTTTTGCTTCTCTCGTGTATCTATAGAATCCCTCCTCCCCCTCCGGATATCCCTAGCCAGGTTTTGCTCCATCCCTGCCTTGGCTCCCCTCACCACTCTGGTGACCCTCCTGGCCAACAGTTCATACTCTCCTCGCTCCTTGTCCCCCCTTGAGTGTTTAAAATGTGCATAGGCAGCCTTTTTATCCCTCACTGCCTCCTGTACCTCCCTAGTCCACCAACATGGCTTGCTGGTTCTACCATGCCTTCGCCTTAATTTTGTACAGTACTTAGTAGCCTCTTGCACCCCTTTTTTAATGATCTCCCACAAGCTTCCGGCATCCATGTCTGGCCTAATCTTGTCCAGTTTCTCCCTTAGAATCCTACCCATGCCCACAAAAACCGCTCCCCTGAAGTCTACCACTACTGTGTTAGTGTGGTTTTCCTCACCCCCTATATACATCAGAAACCAGACCATGACATGGTCACCACCCACCAGTGGACTGCACACCTCCAGGCCCCTTATCTGGTCACTGTCCGCTAGGACAATGTCCAATATCTGCCCCTCTCTAGTAGGTTCCCCCACCTGTTGGACCAGGAAGGCATCCTGAAAAACGTTCATCAGTCACTGTTCCCTGGCTACAGATGATGTCATGCTGTCCATCACCCTACCCTTACCAAGATCACAATGACCCTTGATGTTCTCAACCAGTTTATCCTCCAGAGCATCCTCAATTGCAGAGGGCCAATATGTATACCACCCCTATGTTCAATTTTTTCCTCAGCTCATTTGCAAGGTTACCCAAATCGCTTCCACACTCCCTCCGGCCTCCTCCATACCACTACCCACTACGTCATTTCTGGCTATCAGCGCAACCGTTCCCCCTCTTCCCACTTCCCTATCTTTCCTGAATATCTTATAGCCCTCCAAATTTAGGTCCCAATCATTTCTGTGGGTGGCCCATGTCTCTGTAATTGCCGCCACGTCCGCTGATCCCTCAGCCAGCATAGCCTGTTACTTGGGCATTTTATTGCTCATGCTCCTGGCATTGATCAGGACTGTCCTCCATCCCGACCTCTCCTCCCTCTCCAATCCCCCCAGCCCTGCGCAGTCCCTTTTCTACCCAATTTTCCTTAGATTTGCATCACATTTCCCCTCACTCTTCCATTGCCCTAGACCTGGACCCACTGACAGCCTCCCTGAGGCCTTTCTTTTATTTGACCCCCCCTTTACAAGTTTAAACCCCACCTCTCTCCTATAAATCTAGCAAGTTTTAGTTTCAAGATCTCCTTCCCCTCCAGATTGAGATATAACCTATCCCTTGCATATAGCCCCTTATCCTCCCAAGTATCTCTCCAGTCTCCCACCAGCCCATACCCCTCTGCCTTGCACCATTCCCTAAGCCACCGGTTCACCCCTCTAAGTTTTAGCTGGCTCTCCCCGGTTGCCCTTGGTACCGGCAGAATCTCAGAGAAGGAAATTTTGCTTCCTATAGAGTGACAAACCCTTGCCAGTTCCTGGAACCTAGCCCATATTTCTAGCTCACTGTTCCCTTCCAAGTCATTTGTCCCCAGATCTACTAGGAAGTCTGGGGATCCCCCTCATTCCAGTGCTAGCGAGTATAGGTAGAATTTGGCCTTGTGTACAGATAGTCCTGGTATACATTTATCCTTGACTGAGCTGCTTTTATTGTCCCCTACCCACTCCCACTGGATATACCTGGTCATGGAATCCCCTAGCAGTATCACCTTCACCCCACCCCCCACTTTGTTAGCCCATTTATTTCCTTCCAGGCTCCTCCTTTGGTTGACAACCCCCTACTTACTCCTCCCAACTCCATCAGCCTGGAGGCCACCATCATATGCTAGCCCTACCATACTCCTACCTGCAACTGCCAGTTTGCCCCCCCAATTTCCCGGGAGGACAGAGTATGCCCCACCAATTCCACCCCATCACCCTTCTTGAGCTATAATCCTCCGTGCACCCACCCATGCAACCTCCCACTACTTCTTCTACCCCCCCCTTTCTGGACCTGCACTTCCCACCCCATCAGCTGACATTCTCCCTACCCTACTCTCCACCTCTTCCGATGATTCTTGTCTCGAAGCTGACCTCTCTACCACCCCCCCTCCTTGATTGACTTCCCCAACCTGGACACTGGTCTGACCACATTCCTGCCTCCTTCCACCCTGTCCTCACTCAGTGTCCCCATCTGCCATATTTCCCTCCAACCTAGGGTCATGTCCTTCCCTCCTCCATCCTTTCCTATGGTTCCGTCTCCCTCCTCTGTCTCCACCCCCCTCAGCTTACTGACCAAACCCTCCTTGTCCACTTGCTCCCCCCCACCAGCCTCCTCCACATCATCTCCCGGATATAATAGGGTGAATTGGTTTATAAGTGTGATGCTTGCCCCTGTTTTGCTCTCTTCTACCCCTCCCACCCTCTTTTGCTCCCTCTGAGCAGCCCCTCCCTACAGAGTGCTTCCCATATGTTGCTTGTTCCGCCCCCTCACCTCCAGAGTGACCATATGATCCACCTATCCTGAGATGCACCCTTTTTGCCTTGTCCACTTGTCCCCTGAGGCATGCCATTTTGATCACGTCTAATCACATATGATCTGTATCCCACCTTAGCTCCCCATCCCTCCCCCTCCCCCATTCCAGCTGCCTTCTGATCCCCCTGATCTCGTCTCTAAGACCCTCCAGTTGAAAACACACTGGGCACCCTCCAAACCTCCATGCCCAATTTAATATTATGGCTGCCCCACACCCCGTACACCCAATCGCCCTACCAAAGATGCCGCTCTGACTGCCCCCAAGCCCACCCTCATTTGAGGTATGAGCAATATGTTCCCCTACCAGCAATAATATACTGTCAGACTTACAGAGCCCCCCACCAGTGATGACTACACACACACACGAGATACCAAGCAATAGACAATTCTCATCAATGTGCCCTCTTTTACCCAGCAAAGCCCAACACAATACCTCTCAATGTGCCCTCTTTTTATACCAGGAAAGCCCAGCACAACCCCAAGATTTATTTGCAATCCCCAACAGTAACCACCATACCCAAGCCAGCACAGTATGTGAATCATATGTCCCCCCTCCACCCAGCAACAAATCTGAGCTTCCTATTTCTCAATCTCAGCCAGTCATATCATGCCGTCTCCCAATGATCCGCCCCCTCAGACCATTTAATAGAGGTTGGGGCCAGGGTGGGTGGCGTGGGACTCAAATACAGCTCCTTAATGGGTGGTGAGGTGGCTGGGCTCTTCTTATCTAGTTCAGCCGCAAATTGAAATTGGCGTCCTCCCTCCCGATTGGCACTCCAAGCTCAGCTGCTCCCTCTCAAGCCCTGGCCCGCTGCCGATTGCAGCTGCCGGGAAGTCTTCTCCAGTGCCCTCTCCTCACAGCTCCTCACCCTCTAGCCCTGGCCCACTGCCGAATGCAGTCAATGGGAAGTCCGCTTTACAGTACTTCATTTAAGTATTTAGGTGTTATTATTTGTAAATCTCAGTAAGAAATATCCAGAAACTTCAACAAAGCAAAATATAAGATACAAACAATTTTGAACAATTGGTTAAAACTCTCCCTTTCATTACTGGACCATACAGAAACACTGAAGATGATGGCCCTCCCTCACTTAATGTTCTATTTACAAACCATAAGAAGTACCCCCTCAGTCTCTTGGTTCAACAACATTATAGTTATTTTCTCTAAGTTCCTATAGAGATGAGGCAAGCCAAAGACAGCATGGCAACAATTGACGATGCCTAGAAAGATGGGAGAATACAGCTGTCCTGGCCCTATAAAGTATGCAGTTTCACATCAAATTAGAATGCTTTGGGAATGAGCATTCTATAAATCAGATTATACAATGGCAAGAAAGAATCCTGGTCTCTGATTGGTCAGTCTGGGACTGGACCCCTGATGTTATCCCAGCACATCACAGGTTTAGTCTCAGTCTCACTGTGAACCTATAGATATCAGTCTCTTTTTTTGCATCTTCTCTTAAGAAACAAAACATTCTTCCACACTAACAAAAAATATTCTTTAAAATGTTTTTTTTTTAATTCTGTTCTGCAACAAGCCATTGTATAATAGCAATAATGCCCTCCAGGGTGTGTGTTGTGCTGGGATAACATCGCTCCTCGGGTATTGGACGCACTCAGCCTGCGGCCTTGTGCCCAACCACCTGAGGCGTGACGTTATCCCTGCACAACCTGTCCGAGATTATTGCTTAAATCAATATTAAAGAAACTTACCTAGATTAATAAAAAAGAGGACGACAAAGGAAATAACTTGATTTTTGATATTGTATCTAAGGTAAGTTGGTTACCAGAGGCGTTTGTACCACTGGGTAAGAGAATGAGATGTGAAATAAAAAAAACTATTTATAAACAATATGGTCCCCTGGCTTTATCTTAATATATGGGCAAGCAACTCTATTTGGGATAATAAATATAAAGGAATTATACCGGCATTCAGTTAATCTGAAATTCAAACTTGGAGCCAGTTAATTAGGCAAGGCAAATTGTGCAACTTTTTAGAATTTAAACAAATCTGCCCCCCACAGACTAGGATTAAATTCATAATTTATTTGATGATAAAAGCTAAATTTAATACGATGTCAGCTAAAGGTCCATGCTCTCAACCTAAAACATTGGAGCACATTCTTAAAGAACATTCAAAAATGATTAATTTGGGAATAAAAAAGTTACTACAACGGATTTATTTAATGTTACTTAAGGGGGAGAAAGAACCTTGGAATAAAACAAACAATGGAATGAAGAATCTGGTCTAATATTTACTAACCAACAATGGACACATTTAATAATAAAATCCAATATGGACTACTGTTATGCAGAAAATAAACCAATACAAAAAAAGGAAATGGACAGGGCATATCTTACCCCACTGATAATGGGAAAGATTTCCAGGCACAGGAATCAAAATTGTTGGCATCAGTGTGGGTTAAAGGTTAAACTTTTTCATCTATGAGACTGTAGATATATAAAAGAATGGTGGATTCTAATGACTAATTTAATTAACATAATTCTAAAACCAAAAATTCTAGCACAACTCAGGATTTTGGTACTCAATGATACGGACTCCCTAGAACTCAATAAATGGCAGGAAAAGGCATTTTGCATTGCTACAATAATTACCAAAAGACTAATCTTTGAAAAATGGAATGCTCCTGAACTTGGGAACTATGAGAAATAGAGATGGTGGTTTTGGCTTAGGGAAGCACTATCCTATGAAAAATTGTGGTACGAAGCACAAGACAGAAAATGTAGATTCCTCATGGAAGGAGATAGAGACAATCTTACCCTGACTCAGAACAATAAGAACACATGTAGTCCTTAAGTTTTGCAAAATGAATCTAATGCAATATATTTTCAGCCAGGAGGTAATTTAAAATAGTATTTATTAAGTGATGTAGATAAAATCTCTGGACATTCTGTGCAAACTATATATGTAAAATAATATATGTTATAAATGATGTTTTATGTAAAAATAAAAAAGTGTTTTAAAAAAAAAAGAAGGGGGGACAGTTCTTTAACCATCACAGTATTCCTTGAGGAGCAAACTATTATACAGTTCATGAAAATGACACTTACATCATGATAATTCTAAACCTATGAACATTTAGATTGTACAGGCATAAAAAAATAAACATCAAACATAGTTCTGTGTATATGTATGAAAGCACAGGAAAGAAATATAACATTGTCTGTTTCCGTGTAATTGGTCTGCTAAAGGGGAGAACAAAAACGTCATATTTCAAAGAATGTCCAAAGCTGTTTAACACCAAGTCTGTGTAGCAACAGCCTCTCGGTTAGACCTGATTAGAGCTACGAGTCCTTCTACAAAGAAAATGGTGACTTCCTTGCCAGAACCACAAGGAACAGGTTGCGCCCCGATTATTTAAAGATAATTACCCTGCAGTTTGTTAGGAAAATGGTAAGAAATCATAATACCAAAAAATAAATACAAGTCTTGAGATAGTGCAATAGTGCAAAACTGTTGATTGAATCGGGAGCTGACTGTTTCTCTGTCACGAGTGTCTGCAATAACTGTTTTTTGTTGTACTGTTAAAAACACTGGATTTTATGGAAGATAAACTGCTTTGAATTCTTTGGCACTTTGAGTGCAATGCTTTGTCTGGATTAACTGGACTGCACCGCACACTCAGGAGCCGCTGCTTAGGTACTTCTTTCATAGAACGTTAGTACTGACCGAGTTGCCAGAAGATCTTTACAATAAAGATTCTTCTGATAATTTAACAACGTGTGTGGCTCAATCTTTTCCCCGATCCCAAATTGCAGCGCATAAAATCTACACATGCCCTAAAATATTTTACATTTATAGTCATATAAATACACATGGCTTCCTGGGATTTCCCATTCTTTCAGTTTTCTTTATTTTGTTTCCCCATTTTTTTTCTGGGGAGCTGGCAGGTGGCTCCACCCCCCCCCCATGGTGGGGGGAGGTCAGATCTGGTCCTGGTCATCCGCCTGGATCGTGATGTAGCCTGCCAGGTCTGGTTTTCTAACCGCCCCTGCTGTGGAGGCACACGCAAGCTGCGGTCCTGCAGCACTAGCCCATTCTTGTGTCACTCCCGACCTGCGCTACCCTCAGGCCTCCACCTGGGGGCAGCCCTATGGCAGGATCGGTGACATCCCTCCCCAGGAGAGAACAACTGCCTTGCGACTGCTCAATCCAACTGCCACCCCCCAGCCAACACCCAATGAATTCCTTAGTTTTCTTCTGATGTCATCCCCACACTGCCTGTCCTGTCGCCCATGAGAGAGGGGGCACCTGACTTTCAGTACAGTGGGCCTTGAGCCCGATAATGCAGTGCTGGTATGAGCATTGTGCTGCCTAGGTAGAAGGGCAAAAGGAACAGAGGAAGCTGTGTGGTGATTGGAATGAAAGTGTGGGCTTGCAGTTGTGCACAACAGACTTGTCAATCTTTGATTCTTCTGAGTGAAGGAATAAGTTAATACATGTACCGTTCATTCAATGGAAATGCCTCCACAGCTCTTGCCTTTCTTTTTAGGTGGGGTGCAAGGAATTTAGGAAGTACTCTTACCTTTGCACTCACAAAATACTGTCAGATCCCAACTGGGATTGGTGTGATAGCAAATGAAACACTGTACCCAAATTTTCCTCCCTCTTGTTATCAAGTAGTTATAAATTTAAAAAAAAGGTACATCTGTAGCAGTGCATAATAATTTGATCAATACCATCATTTAAAATGGCCCTTCACTAGTTCTTTTCATCGGAATGCATAAATTCCTTTTTTTTGCATTTCTTTTAATGATGTATTCCCCTTCTTTACCTTCTGTGGCGATTTTGCATATCCAGCTGTTCAAAATGCAATGTTTAGGTCACTGTTACTTGATTCCCACCGAGTGCTGACATGAACGCGCTTCGCTCTGTGACGTAATAGTAGGATTTTCCTTGGGAGAGTGCTATTCATTGAGATCGAGCAGCGCATTTGCAACTGTGTTGGCACGTGGTGTACTTAATTATGGAAGTGCATTGTAAGCATTCCCAGAAGTCATGTTACTCTGCTGTTGTGCGACAATGGCCGGTAATCATTACTCTTCCTCTGAGTCTGAGGAAGAACTGAGCTTTCTTGCTTCCTCCATGGGGCTAAACACGGAGGGATTGGATGCAAATTCATTGTTAGGGAATGTTGAGGGCTTCAGCGTGCAGCTGTATATGTTTGAGCCTGAAGTCAATTGAGGTGATAGTGCTAGTCAGACATTCATTGCTGCCAGTCAGGATACAATTGGGAACCATAGAGACGACCTGGACGTGTCCTGGTGAGTTCCACTGTAATCATGCAGTTGCTGAATTGTACTGGTCAGTGTCAGCAGTGTTCTTTACTGCATGGAAAGCTCCACCATTGAGATTGATCCTACTGTGTTCAGATAGTGAAAACAAAATGCCTGCCTCTATGTGTATTATTCCGTCACAGTACTCTGTGCACTGTACATATTGAGAGCCGTACAGGGATATACAGGTCCTGTTTTCCTGAAAAATGTTGTCCCACATGTTATGTTCAGTTATATTCCTGCACTGATTGATGCAATGATGTCATCATTACTTTCACATGTGTGACTGGTGTTGTGGGTATGGAATGTAATGACATAGGCCCAATTTACTTGTATTGCATATTTTTCTTGTTAGTTATGTGGGTGCAGATTTATATGTCCATTCATGCAAGTCTGTTTCACTGTTGTAGTACATAAGAATTTGAACATCAAGACCATGTATCTTACCTTATGGAGCACAGTAAGCACAATGTTTATGTTCTGTGTTACCAATTACTGCCTTCTTTCAGGCATTACTAAAGATCAGACATATTGCTCCTCTGGAGCTAACATTATGTCAGTGTAACTGAAAAGTAATGGCAATGTGCAGTTGTGCAGCCCTTCCGTTTTGGACTGCCATTATGACAATGACATATTGTTCTTATTTCCCTGCTGCAGCACTGAAAACTAGTGCCACAAATGGATATAACAACCTGCCTCCACATAACTAGCAAATGCTTCTAAATTTTGGCAGTGTTAATAAATTCAATACCACAAAGCGCATATTATTGCTTTTGATCCCCGGCCCCACCCACTAAAGTAATGTACAGCATGGTGTTCTAATACATACTGATTCTGTTTTTCTACAGCCATGTAAGAACTGTGTGGTTTACAGATTGAGCCAATGGTATGTATTCCTCTTTTTAACTGTGATCTCACAGGTTACCCACTTGTTTGTGTACACAGGTACATATGGCATACTAACAGAGATCACACATGTCACCATAGATGTTGCAGCAGCATAAGCTCACAGCTACGCCTGTCATGGTTATTTCTGGCACTGTTACCAGTTTTGTGCACAGTGTGGCGGTGTGTTTTTATGGTGTTCAAAAATCCCTTTAGACATATTTTTTGGTGTTTTCATTCTGTCACAGTGGACGTCATTTCTGTGTCGCAATACATTCAATGTGTTGTGTTTGTAACAGGAACACGAACTGTGAAGCGTGGTGCCATCTTGTTTGTCACTGTACACACATTTTTTCTTGGACACATTCATTAGTCATTACCCATAATCATGCCAAGATGTTACTCCGTAATCGATGTGTGACTCTTTTGTTCCCCTCAGCTGTCCCTCCTGCCCATCTCTCATATTGTGGATGAGGTCTGTACATTACAGTCCTACTTTTATTGTAACAATGACCGGTTAATGAATCCTCCTGAGGTATTTCATTAGTAATGTCAAACTCTTCATACATTTCGGCTATCTGGATTCATTTGTTATGTTGTGTCCCACTAACGTGTGAGCTTTCTCTGCAAGTGCCCCCCCCCGAGGTACTCATTTTTTATTCCATGATATATGTTTACAATGAATTATAACATCACTTTGCATGTCATACTGGATGATGCTATGTTGCTCACTGTGTTGTTTAATCTAACTGTGAAGCACTCATTTGTTTTCCCTGTGTTTCTTCTGCTGTTTATTCTAACATTATTTTTTCTCTTGACCAGTGCCGATTGGGAAGGATCTTGCCGTGGTGGCACTGCTTTCCACTAATACTTCCCAGCTGTAGTCGTGTACCTGTTCTGAATATGCCATTTATTTTCTGTATTCCAGCATGGTAAGTTAATGTGACTCAGTAGTTATTTTTGCGTCAGGTGCTATTTCTTACAGTGGCATGGTGACTTCATGTTACCGCCGATTTAACTTTTTCATCATATGGTCACTTTGAATTATGCTCCTATTTTCTTTTGTATTTACATGTTTTGTAGGATTATGAGACGTAACATTTATGCATGTCTATTATTTATTGTTGTTTTGTCTGGAACATATCTTGCTGTCCAATCGGTGTCACACACAGGCAATTTTTTGATCCTGCTCATTGTGTGGTCCTGTCAGTGGCATGATCAGTTTGATACCACACATTTCTGTTTCTTCACGGACGTGCCTACCATTTCTCTTTCTGTTTTCTGTATCATTCAATCATGGTAACTGTCATCAGAAAAGAACCCCATGGCCTATTCAGTCTGCCAGTTACCCCACGGGAAGACACCTTCACTCCATTGTCCACCTTCCCCTTCTTGTTCTGCCAATTTAGCTCTCACAGTCAAGTCTGAATCTCCAATACCACATCCATCCCCGCAAGTAATTATAGCATACTGTTCTACTTCCTTACCACAGTCTGTAAAGAACTGCCACCTGACGACCACTCTAATTGTTTCCCATTCAACTTTGCAGTCATGCCCCATAGTGTAATTGTTGCTGCTCATTATTAACATGTTAAGTCTGTTCTTCTTTATGCCCGTCCACTATTTCAATACCTGCAAGATATCCCCCCCTCTCCACTGTGTACATGCACAGTTCACCCACTTTATCCTCAGACAACCTTCCTGTCGCCAGTTCAGAATTTTTTGTTCTGCTATCTTTACATTTTCCAGCCTGTACTTGTCTCCTGGAGGAATGGCCTCCAGAAATATACCCTGAATTACATTTGTCGTGTTGACCATGTTTTTTTCAGTGTCAGGATCATGTCAATCCTCCTGCTTGTGAATCCTTTTGATATGCATTCGGCTGTGTATGCTGGGTCTAATGTCAGGTGCAGCATGACCTATATGTCTGTTTCATTTCATTCATGCTGTTATTTTACAGTATCAATAACCAGCAGAGCGTAGGTTTCATTGTAGTACTTTGAGGCACTAGTTCCTGATTAACCTGTCATTGTATTCAATAACTGTTTTCATTTTTCTTTTGTCTTTCAAACAGGTGCTCATGTGGCAAATGTGCCATTATGCCAGCAGAAAGGGAATGCAGATGCTGTGTGGAGATAGAGCAGGTCATGGCAAAGTTTGATGAACATGGGGTGCCACCATCATGTATCATCAATCATTTTGGCTTTCATGATGTATGTCTCCGTATCCCAGTTTTACAGACTGCATACTACCAGTTCAGGCAAGAGTATGGCGAGCCAGAAGAGACAGAGCTGCATGAGTGAGTATTGTCGGAATTATTTAATAGAAACATACAATTTTATGGCAGATAAGGACCGTGTGGCCCACCCAGCCTGGCCATTTCCCTACCAGATGGATAAGCCGCAGATTCTACTTAATCAACAGCTTACTTCCTCCTGCCCCCCCACTACAATTGCTTTATGCCTGTCCCATGCATTCTTGAATTCTCCCACTGTTTCTGACTCCACAACCTCCTCAGGAAGGCTGTTTCTCTGTGAAAAAATACTTTCTAACATTACCTGTGAGCCGTCCCCCCTCTATCTTCAAATTGTGCCCCCTTTGTTCTTGCACATCTATTCTTCTAAAAGATACTACCCTCTTGTACCTTGTTAATTCCCTTGAGACACTTGAAAGTTTCTATCATGTCCCCCCTCTCCCTTCTTTCCTCAAGGGTATACATATTAAGCTGCTTTAGTCTGTCCTCATATGTCTTGTGGGGCAGACCTTGCACCATTTTGGCTGCCCTCCTCTGAACAGCCTCCACTCTGTCTATGTCTTTGTGGAGATGAGGTCTCCAGAATTGCATGCAGTACTCCAGATGGGGTCTCAGTAACTGTCTGTACAGAGGGATAACAACATCCTTTTTTCTACAGTTGATGCCTCTCCCTGTGCATCCCAGTATCCCCCCCCAGCCCTCCTTGCTGCCTTCTCACATTGCTTTCCCACCTTTAGATCATCTGATGTAATTACTCGTCTTTCTTTGCTCCCTATTGTACTTATAAAAGGTCTGATCCCCCTTCTTAACAGAGTTGGCTCTCTTTTCCTCACTTTCTGCCTTTCCTATTCTGACTGCCTTCCCTGCCTCCTTCTGCTGTAACTGATAAAGTTCTCTGTCATGCTCCTTCTGTGATTCCTTATATGTCCTGAATGCTATCTTTTTCTTCTTAACCATCCCTTCCACCTCTTTTGAGAACCATAGTGTTTTTTTCATTCGTTTTGTTTTATTGATGTGCTTCACACAAAGGCTTGTTGCCTCTGTGATGGCTGTTTTTATTGTTCTCCATTGTTCCTCCACCCATCCTTCTTGCCCATTTGCTAGTGCATTTGTAAGGCACTCTCTCATTTTCACAAAGTCAGCCTTCCTAAAGTCTATTACTCTTGTTTTTGTATGGCTTGACTCTATGGCTGTGTTTATTATGAACCACACTGTTTGGTGGTCACTTGTTCCCAGATGGCTACCACTTCGAAATCTGACATCTTTTGTCCTTTCCCATTTGAAAGTACCAGGTCTAAGATTGCTCCCTCCCTAGTGGGTTCCAACAGTAGCTGTCTGAGGCATGCCCCTTGTAGGGCATCACGAATGACCCTGCTCTTGGATGTGCCTGCAGCAAAGGTACTCCAGTTAACATCTGGCATATTCAGGTCCCACATCAACAATATCTCCCCTTTTTTCTGCCATTTTAAGGATGTCTTCTATCACTTCCTTGTCCATTTCCTCCCCCTGAGAGGGGGGGTCTGTATACAACCCCCATGCGGATTGTGGTGCCATTTTCTGTCTCCAGGGTGACCCCTAGTGACTCATCAACTTCCTGTTTACTCTTTATTTCTGTTGCTTTAATCTGTTCCCTTATATAGAGAGCTACTCCTCCTCCTCTTTTACCCACCCTGTCCCTCCTGTACACTGTGTATCCTGGTGTGTTGACTTCCCACTCATGGTTCTCTCTGTACCATGTTCCAGTGACTGCCACAATACCATGCATCCCTCTTCCATGAAGGTCACTTGTTCAGGGAGCTTGTTGCACAGACTGCGGGCATTGGTACTCATTACCCTCCATTTCCTGATGGCATTACCCCTTTTTGCCACATCCCTGTCGTTCACAACTTTTTCTGCATTTATCCCTGTCCTGCTCCCAACTGACTTCTCCACCTTGGTATTTTACTTTGTAACTACTGCGCTTTGTGGGTGGAGGCTGTGGTTTCCCTGCTCCTTTTCAGTGCCTCCCCCCTTGGCTGGTTTAAATGCTTGCCAATGAAGCATTTCAACCTGTCACCTAGGATCCTGGATCCCCCCTGGACAGATGCAGACCATTGCGCCAGTATAAGCCTGCATCCCTCCAGGTGGCTCCCCAATCCCCAGTGAAGCCAAAACCCTGAGCTCCACACCAGTTAGTCAACCATTCATTGAATCCCATGTTGTGGAATACCCTAGCATCATCCTTGCCATACACAGGTAGCACCTCCGAGACGGTTACCATACTTGCTACTTGTGTAAGGCACCTCCCCGACTCCACAAACTCCTGTTTCACCGCTCTGATCCCATTTACAGCCAGGTCATTTTTCCCTAGGTGCACAATGACTTCCATCTCCCTCCCTCGTGCAACTGCTCCTGAGGATTCGCTTACTGTCCCTCCAAGACGTGGAGTCAAGCAGGCACCTTACCTCCATATCCCCTTCCTCCCCCATGTCTACCCCCCTATCGATTGAGTCCCCCACCAGGAGAGGTTTCCTTCCCCTTTGTGGTCTCGTGCCACCCTCCTGTGGGTCTCCTTTGTGGAGGTTCCCAGCATTGTCCTTGGTCTCCACTGCAGGTGCCTGCATACAGGAAGCACTGTTTGCCAGAACAGTATATGAATTGTGGAGAGCTACAGCTCGAGAGATGCACCTCTGGTCCACCCCTTCTTCCTCCCTGAGCCTACCCTGGTCCAACCGCTCCTCTTTCTTGGCAACCTGTGAGGTAACGGTGCTGTCCCTGTTGGTCCCTGGGTGGGGGAAGACGTTTCACGAATCCTAGCCAGGTCAGCCTGTAGACAGGCAGCCTTCTCCCTCAGACTACAGAGGTGCCTGCAAACATGGCAGCATCGCAGCATTGTGAATGTCTCCTGGAACATAACGGAACTATCCTGGAACATATCCTGGAACGGTAGTGGGGAAGATCATGGAAGCACTACTGAAGGAGAGATTGGTGGAACATCTGGTTGTCAATGGGCTACAAGACCCAAGGCAGCATGGTTTCACCAAGGGAAGGTCATGTCAGACCAACCTCATTGAATTTTTTGACTGGGTGACTAGGGAGAAGTGGATCAGGGAGGGCAGTGGACATAGCCTATCTGGACTTCAGCAAGGCCTTTGACACTGTGCCACATAGAAGACTATTGCACAAACTGGGGAATATGGGTGTGGGCAGGACAGTAGTGCAGTGGGTAGGTAACTGGCTGGGCAGCAGGACACAGAGGGTGGTGGTAAATGGCTGTCACTCCACAGAGGAAGAGTGACCAGTGGGGTACCACAGAGATCAGTGCTGGGACGGTGCTATTCAATATCTTCATCAGTGACATTGCACAGGACCTAGAAGGCAGAATTTCACTGTTAGCTGATGACACAAAGCTCTGTAACAGAGTAGACACACAGAGGTGTAGACAGAATGAGAAGGGACCTGCAGAAACTTGAAGAATGGTCAGGGTTTGGCAGTTGAAATTCAATGCAAGGAAGTGCAAGATAATGCATATGGGGCACAAAACCTGGCATAATATATCAGTTGGGGGTGAGGATATAGCATGCACCAAGCAGGAAAGGGATCTTGGAGTTATCATCTCTGATGACCTCAAGGCAGGAAACAGTGTGACAAGGCAGCAGGTAAAGCAAATAGGATGCTGGGATGCATAGGCAGGGGCATCACCAGCAGGAAAGGGAGGTCATAATTCCACTATACAAGACACTAGTGAGGCCGCACCTGGAGTACACTGTGCAGTTCTGGAGACCTTACCTACGTAAGGACATAGACAGGGTAGAGAAGGTTCAGAGGAGGGCAACAAAGATGGTGCATGGATTGCATCACAAGTCCTATGAGGACAGGTTGAAGGCACTGAACATGTACTCCCTGGAGGAGAGGAGGAGAGAGGGATATGATAGAGACATACAAGTATCTTACAGGAGGAACAGGGTGCAGGAATGCACTATTTTAAGCGAAAAGATGTTCCAGGACTAGAGGCATGGGATGAAGTTGGAGGAGGGGCGATTCAGAGGAAGCGTGAGGAAGAATTTCTTCACAGAGCGGGTGGTGGACAAGTGGAACACCCTGCCAGAGGAAGTGGTGGGGGCTGAAACAATCACGGGATTTAAGAATGCATGGGATAGACATAAAGGAATTCTGGAGGTCAGGGGTAAGGGGCAACAGACTTCCTGGAAAACATAAACTGAACTTACAAACTTAAATGGGCAGACTGGGTGGGCCATAGGCCCTTATCTGCCGACACTGTCTATGTATCTATGTATGTAACACTGCTGCTCCACAGCCATTGCACTGCACCACTTACATCTTGACTTATTTTGTGTCCCCTAACCTGTTGCTTTGTATGCTTATTGTCTCCTCCATGTATTTTTACAGTTACTTTCCTACTGCCTATGTGCCCTTACAACTCTCGTCCTTCCTGTTCTGGGACAGGAAGTTCCTGTAGTCTTCAGTAGTCTCCTTCCTCTGTGCTTGGATTATCCCATTCCAGCAGCTTGAGTGGGATAAATAGTTATTAGTTTTTTTTTGTTTTGGTTCCTTCAAGGTTGCTGAAACTAATGTGTGTCAGTGATCCTTCCCTTCCTACTGCCAAACAGTAAGTTCCTGTTGTCAGTCAAGTTCAGTGGCTATAAAACTATAACTGGCTTTGAGTGGGACAGTGGAAGGGTGGGAAGGAGGGCGATTAGTAAAAAATCTGTAGTTCTGGACTTCTCTTTCTTGCTGTGCAACCACTTCTCTGCTGCCACAAAGAGCTGGAAGCTGTACATGAAGACAGGTGCTTTTGAACACCTATATATTTACATTGTCCCTACATTCACCTCTGCTGTGTATGACACAGCTGTGATGAATTGCAAACAAATTCCGGTGATGGCATGGCCATTGTAAAATTATGGCATGACAGATACCATCTGTTTTTGTCACACAAACTTCATGATAGTAACCAATCTTGCTGACCTTTGTTCAGCATACTGTCATCCTGTAGGGCCAGCATCTCCACTTTCCGTGCAGTGTGCTTTATCGTGCACACAAATTATGTTAGGAGTGTGGTGTATAGGTAGCAGTGCCAACACATGGTACATCTTCTATTCTTCTCCCACCATGTGTCCAGGTAAGTATTCAACCCATTTCTCACCGTGAGAAATATGATTGCTATCATCATTCTGTGATGTATGGTGTCACATTATTGTGCCTTATCCACCGTGAAGCGTGGCTGTTGCTCTGACACATCTTATCAGCCACGCCTTTTCAACCATCCAGACCCCATCACGTAGTTAACAGCCCCGTTACCTGCTGAACAGTGGGTATTGCTACATGTTTTGCTGTTCTTTTCATTTACGACAGCTGTGTTTTTCCCCAACACCATCCATTGTGACATTTGTGAGCTTGTCCTTGCATTTACTTCAGTAACATATACATATGTTAATATGTTTTGTTACCTGTCATTAGTAACTGTAGGGTGCATCATTTTATATGACTCCTTTTGCAGTCTGAATCACCCTATAAATTTGTTTTCTGTACGTATATGATAGTACTTACATACCCCGAATTCACTGACCCATTGATCATTTCCTCTATCTCTTGAACGATTTTGTGTTATGCAGTAACTGTAACGCTTGTTATAACTTATGCTCCATGTATAACACTTTTCATTTGTAATGTACATGAAAAATGTGGTTCCGCTGTGGTCAGGAGGATACCCAACATGCAGACAGTCAGGATCCAGCCACCAGTAAAACGTGAAATAACAAACGCTGCACTGTAACCGAAAGAAGTACAGAACATCTTCATTAGTGCAAAGTAACATATTGTGTATCGTGTACCCAGCAATGACTGCAATGTCAACAAGAATTTATATCTATGAACCCATGGATACGAACACAGTTATGTGCCAGCAGAAACATAGACTGCATCTAGCGTCCATACTTTTCAGCTGACCCACCCCCTTCCCATTTATCATCCCACTGCCACTCCATGCATTTTCCAGTCTTACTATGCCCAGTTACCTGTCTCATTACCTTTTTAAGCTATTAACACATTACAATGATACCACCCATTATGGTACAGTTGATGAGCTATCCTCAGTTGTCACCATGCTCAATGCACCATTAGAACCGATTCGGCCTGCATTCTCTTTACTTTGTATTTCAATACTTAATACTTGTGTTGCCTGCAGCTACTCAAGTGAAACGCAGATGAGGATGTCTGTGTGTACTACTGACATTTCTGTTTCACTACCCAGCAGAGTGAATGAACCCATATGGTGATGCCAACAAACTGGTGTTGGAAAACAAGTATCGTGTTTACTTGCAACAGATGTGTGTATCACTGGTAAACTGCAACGACATTATTTTTTTATTTTATTTTATTTGCTTTTGGTAACTGGGTAAGCACGCTACACAGCAAGTGCCTATTTTCAGGTGTGACCCGGGAGAATTACAAGGTATTACATAGGAGAAATACATAGTCACAGTACAAACCTGGAGCAGCATGCTCCAACAGTGGGATAAAACATCAGGGATTATTG
The DNA here is from genome assembly GCA_016271365.2 of Neoceratodus forsteri. Taxonomy (NCBI): domain Eukaryota; kingdom Metazoa; phylum Chordata; order Ceratodontiformes; family Ceratodontidae; genus Neoceratodus; species Neoceratodus forsteri. The sequence goes on from CM057453.1 coordinate 1,276,048,051, forward strand.
AGGCGGTAGAACAAAGCAATGGAATTACATATCAACAAACACAGAGGGTTGGATTTCCAACATACAGGCCCGGGGGCAACAAGGTGGTATAAGACCTCCCCTAGGTGGAATAAGAAACAATAAATCACATGCCCACTAGTAAAGTGCATCACCGAGGTGGCAAGAGGGACAGAGCCAAGCTGGGGTACCATAGCAGGTACGTTGGTGGGCTGTGGGGCTGGGCATTAGGTGGCACACGGGCAGGTCGCAGCAGAGTTCAGAAAGCTCCAAAGGGAGGTTTTGAAGGTGGAGTGGGAGGGGAAAGCACAAACTTGTGGGGGAAGGGAGTTCCACAGCTTGGGTGCGTGGGAGGTAAATGCCCTATCCCCTGTGATGGTGCAGGTCTTTGGGACCAGGCGGGTCTGGGATGCACAGGACCTAAGGTGGTAGATGGGGGAGGCATGTTTCAGGGGGAGAGCAAGAGAGGCCGTTTGAATTATGTTGTCAATAAAGTTACCCATGGTGTAGATCCGGTGTTTTTCTGGGGGGAGCCATTCCATCCGAGAGTAGAGCATGCATTGGTGTGTGAGATGGGGGGCCGCGAGTGCAAAGCGACATATGTTGTTTTACATGGTGTCCCATTTAGCTAGGCTTGAGGAAGGGACTGAGGCAAAGGCAACGAGACCATAGGAGAGGGTGGGCAGTAGTATCCCCCTGGCTAGGGCCAGCCGGGCGGCGGGGGTAAGGCAGTCTTTAGCCCTATATGCTATGCCAGGTTTGCCATTGGTAGCATTGCATATGCTTCTGATGTGCCGGAGAGGTCCAGTTGAGGTCGAGGTGACTCAAGGTACCTAGCAAAGTCAATTGTCGGCAGGAGGGAGTTGCAGGAACCATGAATTTTTAGGGGCGTTTTGCAGGAGGAGATTTTTGTCATGGTGCCAAAGGGCATGGCCTGTGTTTTCTTTAGGTTGACTGTGAGTTTGTGCCTGTCAAGCCATGCTCTGATACGAGAGAAGTCTGAACTGAGTTGGGCATTGATGCTGGTAACATCAGGGGCGCTGGCTAATAAGACCAGGTCGTCCACATACATGGTAAGGTGCCCTTCTATGGCAATGGAGGGTAAATCATTGACAAACAGGGAGAACAGGATAGGTCCGAGGACAGATCCCTGCGGTACCCCACTGTATACGGGTAGGAGGGGCGAGAGGGTACGGTTGAAGCAGGTGAGTTGCTTCCTGCCCCCAAGGTAGCTGGTGAACCAGTCAAGGGAACAGAGGGAGAAGCCAAGGGTCTGGAGTGTGGAGAGGAGGAGGAGATGATGTACATGGTCAAAGGCTTTGGATAGATCCACAAATATAGCCCCCGTCAACTTGCCCTGGTTGGTTGCAGTCCTGATTCTGGTTGAGACTTCAGCGAGCGCCGTCGAGGTGCTGTTGCTTTTACAAAATCTATGCTGACATGGGGAAAGGACATTGTATTCCTGGAGGTAGTGGGCAAGTTGCGACGTTATAGCTTTTTCCAGAAGTTTGCAGGCAGCCGATAGTATGGCGATAGGACGATAATTGTTGATGTCCTTAGGGTCACCGTTTTTCAGGATGGGGACAACCCTGTCAACTTTCCATATGTCGGGGATGACCCCTGAAATAAGCGAGGAGTTCAATATGTGGGCAAGTGGTCTGGCAATGTATGGGGCCCCCAGGCTGAGAAGCCTGGGTTCCAGGCCATCCTGACCCTCCCACGCGTGGTGAGAAAGACCGGCAAGGAGAGCCTGGGTCTCACTCACAGTGATCTTTTTGAGGTAGAAGGGCAGACGGGGAAGTGGGGAGCCGGAAGCGTGAGCTGGGGCAGCAGACTGTGGAGGGGTGGCGGCCGGCAAGTCCGTGAAGAAGCGGTTAAAAGAGGAGGCAATGGTTTGGGAGTTATTGCAGTTGGCCTCACCAATTGTCATGTCACTAACTTGTGCTTTGGACAAGCCATCGGCTAGAGTTTTTATGTTCTTCTAGAAACATCTTGGGTCACGTGCAGTGGCAATCAATGCTGAACTGCAGTATTGGCTTTTTGCAGTACGTATTGTTCACTTGCAGGAGTTTCTAAGCTAACAGTACTCCTGGAGGTCCTTTTGGTTGCGTGATGCCCTGTATTTTGTCCAGGACTTGTCACGCCACTTCATAAGAGATAGGAGCTTGCTGTGAAGCCATTTCGTGACCGAGCCTCTGACTCGCCTCTTGGATAGGGGAGCATGCCTATTCTGAAGTGGGGCATATGCCGTAAGAAAGAGGTCAAGGGCTGCAACGGGGTCATGCGTAGCCATGACGTGGGTCCAATTAACTCCCTGCAGGTCCTTGAGGTAGTTCAGAACTATAAGTTTTGAGTAGTCCCTCATAATTACCACTCTGCTGGGAACCCTGGGGGGGTTTGAGCCCCATATGCAGTAAACCGGTGAGGGGTCTGAGATGGAGTCAGGAAGGACTCCCAACTTAACAATTTTGTCAAGCCGGTTGCTCAGGACCCAGTCAATGAGTGTCCCTTTGTCCACATGATAGGAGAGCCTGGTGGGTTCCACGATGACCTGACTGAGAGAGAGGCCGGAGAGTATTGGTTTGCACAACTTGGCGTTTGGCCCCAGCCAGTTAAGGTTAAGGTCACCAAGTATGAGGAGCTCACTGGAGCCCACCTTCTCCCGGAGTAGCTCCAGGAGGGACGACAGTCCCTGCAATCCTCCCTTGGGAGGATTGTATGCGCACACTATGTGCACCTTCTTGGTGTTACCAAGTAGGAGAAGTGAGTGGAGAAACTCACAGGGTGAGGGTCCCTGGGTTTGGTGCTACACTATGGAAATGTTTAGGTGTACCTTATGGTATATAAGTACTCCTCCACCTCTTTTGTTACCAACCCTGTCAAGTCTAGCCATGCCGTAGCCTGAGAGGGAGCAAGCCGAGTCAGGGGTGTGAGGTTTGAGCCACGTTTCTGTAATGCACAGGATGTCAGACTTGTAGTAGGCTGCCCAAGCACTTAGCTCCCCATGATTTTGCAGGAGGCTGCGGATGTTCAAGTGGGCTATGTTTAACCCCTTAGCCGCCCACCAGGAAGGGGGCGGGCAGTAGGAGACTGGGTGCACCGGGGGACCCTGGCTGTGGGCTGATGGGCCAGCCTGAGCGGGGGGGCGGCCATATCTCAGAGGGTGTGCAGCCTGATGCAGTGCACTTCACAGGGACAGCGGACCCAGTATAGAGTGTTCGGTAAGGTGTGGAAGGAGGATTAGGGTGAGAGTGAGCAGAAGCGAGACAGGTAGGTCGTCTTGAGCTGGGTAGCTAGAGACCGTGGGTAAAGGGCAGGGGGAGTGAGAATCTGGAAGGTGGAGGAATCCCCTAGAGGAACAGCAGGAGTTTGAAGCTGTGAGATCTACTGGTATTTGGGGAGTGACTAATGCAAGTTATAGTGAAAAAGCCCCTTGTGATAGAATGGTATAGCATGCATATGGAGAAGTGGGCTGATAGGTTTTTCAGCACCATGTGACCATTGCTATAAAAGCGAGTGACGACCAAGGGTGGTGGCGGGGGTGGTGGGTCAGCCAGTGAAGCCGGCGGGGCTAGTGCTCCACTCTGCAGAACCGGCGGGAATGCAGTAAGGAAAGAACTAGCGCTCAGGCACTCGCTATCCCCAGGTACCGCAGTTGGAAAGTCCAGGGTGGAATACAAAATGACTTAAGCTTCACAGAAAGTCAAGGTAAGGCAGTAACTACGACGAGTCACTGTATCAGCACTCCTTCTCCAGCTCAGGGGTATGTGGCATTACCTTCAGCAGGGAGGCTGCTGAGGTGAACAAGTTCTCGGGGAGTGGGGGTGGTGGAGGGCCTATTCGGCAGCCCTCTCACACCTCAGGAACAGACCGGTACCTCCGTGCACCATGTGGAAACAAGGAGAGAGCATGAGCTTAAATAGGCTCCGGGAGGGAAGGGGGGAGGGTAGGCAAAAATGGACTCTGAAGGCTGTCTGGCAATAAGCTGCTTGATTATGTGCACAGGCTATCAGGCTATCCTACCTAGACAACAAGTTGCAGTCACTGTAAATCATAGTATAACAACATCAGCAGTCACAGAAGGTAACTGGGACACTTATACAGCTGGGCTCAGAGAAGTAGCAAAAAATTGCTGTATTAACAAATAAAGTGTATGAGGAGACAATTATTCAAGCGACAACAGCAGTCGCCCGTGTGCAAAAGTCTTTTTGGGAGAATGCCCGAAAGGAGCCAAGGCATTAGTGAAGGGTCAACAACTGGTGGGCATAGGGAACAAGTAAAATCGGCAGTCTTCACAAATGTAGAGCATCAACAGTGCGTTAGTCGCAAAATCGGCAGTCTTCACAAGTTTTAAAGCATCGACGTTAACTTTCAAACAGTGGTTCTCTGTGTTGCTGTGCCCTTAGTTCTGAGACCACAGACTGGAGTATGAACACATTTTTCTGACAAGCAATTTTATCAGTTCCCCAAGCCTTTGTATTACTCTGTGACATAAAGTACAATTGTTTTCTTGCTGTGCAATTTTACCCAAAGTCAGCAAACACCCTTGTGAATGTAATTATTCATTGTGCCATAACCATGGCTGTGCATTAAAAAAAGTCCTGTCTTAGTCTTATATGGATGATTAGTATTGAAAGTGTCCTTCTGCACTGTACACTTAGGACAAAGAATCGCGCTGTAGTCTTCTATGCTCTGTAATGAAAGAAAAATAGGAATATATCATTTTTGGTCACAGAACAATGATCACCCCCCTTTTTTTTTTTCTGCCATTGACACATTGTTGACAATGTTCAGTCCATAGAATCCAAGCTTCTACTTATTCTTTTTTAACTTTTATGGACTATGTTAAGAATGATTACCACCACACATTTAGTGTTTTACAAATACAACATACATTTATGTAACGATAGCAATGGAAATAAATATAGAAGTCCATGTCATGAACGCAATAAGACAGTCGCGGCATGCGCAGGTAACATATTGTACCATACACAGTGGCTAACGGCACTACGCACAGGCATTCTACCTTTTTATGGCCTTGTCAGTACAGTTAAATATGTTGCATGTACACCATTTCATGTCTTGTACCGTACATATCATAACATATCATGACATGTAGGGACTGCACATTGTGTTGTTTAGGTTTGCTTTGTCCTCTGATTTATCAGCAATTAATGCCAATGACACTTGCAACATGTGTTTGTATGGCCAGTACATGGCTGTGATTTAAGAATCGTTTTTGATAAGTAACACTGTGCGCAGACAATACACAATCATTTTTAACTTGTTAACTTGTTCTTCACTTCTGCATCTTCATTACTGTAAGCTGATGTTGAAATGACATCCGGGGTTTCTTACTCACGAGCCGTTGGCCACCCTTTCACATGCTTTGAATTATGAGTTTTCTTCAGCAATTAAACTGTGTTCAGTGCTGTTTGTACTAAGCAGTGTTTATTAAATGTTATCCGGTGCCATGTATACGTGTCTGTGTTATGTATAACTTCATAGTTATCACTTTTAACATTTTGTATTCTCCATTCCACTTTTTTTAGGAGATACAGATATGTGGCATACAGACAACTGGCGCATTGGTGCTGGGGATGGCTCTGTAGACGTGTACCTGTGGTCTTGCCAGCGTGTGCAGTACTTAAGATCAGATCAACCTTCCCATCAGAATATTACACCGGTTTCAGATGTGCGCCTCTACATTGAAAATTGAAATTTAAATTCTTCTAATTCTTTTTTCAGTGCTGTTGCACCTATTAGGCAGGCAATGTGATTAAAGTAAGGTGGTATTTGTTCACGTACTACTGTTTGCATGGCACATATGGCTGTATATCGTTCTTGCAATAGTAATACATTCAGTCGTTTTTGGAACCGATATTAAAACAATGGTGTAATGTTTACCTGTTTCACACACGTCGTACAGCACAATATCTGAAATGTCTGGAGTTTTTGATGCCTTCTGTTGTTGAACATTAATCAGTAAACAGTGTTGTACATGCTTGCTTTATGTGTGTGGTGTGCCTCATTAATAATAATAATAGCCGGCATGTCCTTTTTCCCATTGGGAAACCGTAGCATAATTTGCCGTTATAAAGGAGCGTTTATAATGGTGAACATGCACCCGTTTTCCCTCGGACTGCGCAGGCGACCTCACCTCTGACACTCTTCCTCCCAGCCACTGTCCGCCTCATCTTTCCCCCTCTTGACCGCTACTCTTTACTGCAGTAAGTGCTGGCAGGCAGAAATGAATCAAAATGAGGGAAATACCCTCAAAATGAAATAACAAAAAATAAATTAACAAAAAGTGAGCGAACAACAAATGTAGAGCATGCGCTCACAGCTAAGCAGACTGCCGCGGTCACACAAGAACGTCTTTTTTTATGTTATGTAGTTGCTGTGGGGAAAAAGGACATCCCGGCAATTATATAAAATAAAGTATGGTTCTGGGTGTCTGTGAACTTGAATTTACACACACCCTCGGGGTTAGATGCTATGCATAAACGCCTCGAGCTTCACTCTTGGGGTTTATGTAGCATCCAACCCCTCGGGTGTGTGTAAATTCTCGTTACACACCCAGACCCACACTTTATTCTTTATATTATTTTCTCACTGGTTTGCACATTACACAGGCATATGGTCCACAGTGGTACCTGCTATATTAAATGTATAAAAACATGAAGTGCTATTGGAGGTAGGAATTGGTATTATGCAACCACACTATGTCCACTTACACAGGGGTGGGGGGCAGCATTCCATGTGGAAGCCACAATGCCATATGGTTAGAGAATGACAATTAGGGTGATGTTCAACAAGCACGTCAGTCAGTTTGGCACGGGTTGTGAGTTACACATGGCGAGTGTTATCAATAACATGTAGTTGTGCATGTGTGGAGTGCAGTTGCACCCTATATATGCATTATTTGCAGACCAGTGCAGCCTGGAAACGGGTATGTACAGTACAGTAGATGGTGGTCCTTAGCAAGGGGTGGTTAGGGACAACTGTTGCTGGGTGGTGTTAGTCAATGACAGGATGCTGTGTAACAAGATTCCAGAGTTGGCCAGGGATGTTATGGTGCTGTATGTCTCACACAATGTGTTCAGCAATCAGCAGTTGATGGAGCCAACGATGGATGGTCATGTCCTGATGTTGTGCTGCATTCCACAGGGGGATTAACTTTAGGATCATGGAATCAAATGGCCTGGTAACAACACCAGTTGAGAACTGTCTGTAGCACTGGATGCACCACTTCGGGAGGTAACTCAAGCTCCTGTAAATGGTTCAGAGGAGAGAAAGCAAAACTATCCAGTGTGTATTGGAGATGGCGTATGAGGACATAGGTAGAAGACATATGCCTGTTCTTGGAGGAGAGGACGGACCAGATGGACATGATTGAGGTCTTCAAGTACCTCAGGATAATAAATAGGGTACATCTGCATGTGATGTTACTGCTACCAGAGGGTGGTATCACCAGAGGAGATAAGTGGAACTTCAAATCAGGAATGATGGGGGGGGGGGGTTCACAGACCGAGTGATGGAAACGTGGAATGCGCTGCCTAGTAAGCTGTTTCTTGTTTCTATGGTTGAAGGGTCTAGGACCCGATGGGACAGGTACAGGAAAGGAATGAGGCAGCCGCTTGTCTGACATAGAAGGGCTGTGAGGGATATCTGGAGACACCGGCATACCACCAGGGTGGATGGGTTTGGCACCCACCCATGGGTGTTTGCATCGAGTATATTCGATATACCATACTGCTGATGCTGGTGAAGACTACCATGTAAGAAATAACTGGTGTGCCCTGTTGTGTAAATCACACAGATGTTGTGCAACAACTTACATATGTAAAATATTAACAGTCATGCACTGTGACCTGAGATAATAGTACTGCTTTGTTTGTCAGTCTTAGTATTGTCATAGTTCACCCTGCACGACTGGAAATATTTTCCCTATTCCACATTCGCCCATCATGTATCCCCTATATACAGTACATGCAATGTATTTCTTCTCGAAACATATATAGGCAGATACAAGATAAATACACAGTACGTCACTTTCATACATCATACAGCTAAACTGGAAGGGAACGTGTGCGAAACACTGCAATAACAACACAAGTCATAAAGTGTGAATAATGCACGGTAGCAGAAAGCAGTATTACAAGTGTGTAGTGAATTACCTCAGTCTTCTGATTGTCCCGCAACTGCCTTGCTGAATCTTGACTTGTGCGTGTTAACTGCATCTTCCTTAGAAGGTGGATAAACTAGCTGCACAGAGGTGGTGGCTTGTGAGGTCTGTTAGCAAACGTCATCTCCAGAAGTCAGTAAAACTTGTTTTACTTCCTCCATGAGTTCCAAGACATAATCTGAAATAGTGATCACAGTTTGAGAAGACTGGACTGTTGTTGGGGGAAGGGGGGGTTAGTAAGATTATGGAGTTAATGAAGCAACCAAGATTGCATGTCACTAGTGTTAGGCAATCATGTTATTTAAAATTGTCAGAGACCGGATAGGCACAGAAATAGTCATGCAGAAATCATTATTTTGATTATTGCGGTTCTCAATGAAATTGGTCATGTAGAACGGTGTTCCACTGTGACATGTATGGACCAGACATAGCAGTACAAGTCAGGCATGGCACTGTGTGTCTGTCTACATGGGTGGGTGGGTGTTGGTGGGAGTGTTCCCTTGGTGGTCATACACTGTTCTGACAGTAGCACGATAGAAGTGACTGGGTATGTCACATCCGTCAGTCTTATGACAAATATTCAAAGCATTCTTTAATACAGTAACGACACGCAACATATTTAAATTGAGTACTTACTATATGTGATGTTGACATGCATCTGTCTCACAATAAATCCTCCCTTCTTGTACTTGGGAAAGTCCACCTTGAAACGCTGTCTTCCATCCTTTGTTGTTGCAAACTTGCGCAAACAATTTTCATTGAAATGCATGACAGCAAGAAGAAGTCTATAATGTGGCATGAAATTTTTATTCACAGTTTAAAGGTGATATCTATGTCTATAGTGATGACTTTAAGACACAAATTTATGTTTCTGAACAGTAACACAGTTGTCCCTCAGGACGGCCCACCATTGCAGGGATGGAGACTCCGTGTGCGGCGCCAGTGACCCCTGTTGGGGAACAGACTTCGGTGGCTGGAGGGTCGGCCGGGGGGGGGAGGAAGGTCGAGCACCCCAGAGGCTGCTTTCCTTCTCAAGGGGTGGGGAGTTGCTCTTCCCTTCCCGCTGCTGTACTGCCACCTGGGTGACAACAGTTGAAGGTGCAGCAGGCCAGCACGAAGAAGGGAGGGAGTATGTCAGCCGACAGCCGGAGCATTTTCACGCCACTGCATGCTATGCCCCTATGCTGTCTGAGAGAGAGCAGACATCCAGAGGAGCTGAGAGAACCAGAAAAAGGACCCTGTCACATAGGATGGAAACTGGACCTGACTGCCCCAGACAACCCATAACCGGTCTCCCAATGGATGCCTCAGATGGACCTCCTGACACACAGTTATGGACTGGAGGGGGGAAAGGGGTTCCCCCTTCCTCCCTGCCCAGGGGAAGCAGGCTGAGAAATCATGAAGGTAGGTCTGAGTAACACCATGTGACGTACCCTGGGAGGGACTAGGTGCTCACCGTCTAGGACTCCTCGAGGAAGTCCCAATGAGGCAGAGAGTGGTGGACAAAAAAACTTTATACCTCATGTTTCCCCTTATCTGAACCGTATGTGTCATGCACAGTACAGACATTGTTTTCTGACATGCTCATGTTAAATTGCATGATGTTAAGATTACCCATCTGGGATTAAGCAAATATGAAACGTTTACAGCAAGACAAAGGGAATGCAATAAAACATGAATTGCATTGTGTACTGCAGTAAGTGACGCATACATTGATTCCTTGAAATAATTCTCAGAACAGTGATTCGATTTATAACATCTAACAATATTATGTGTAATCTCACTGACATCGCATTCCAGTGTAGCTGTATGCCATGTGCTTTGGCGCAAAGTGTATTATAACACTGTGGAAACCTTCAATAGAGCTTGTCTGAGCATCCGGTGACAGTCTCTCCATATCACCTAGCAGTCTCCTCTGCATCACGGCCTCCTCCAGCTTTGTAGCTGCCCTTGAACCTAGTGATATGTAACATAGTCAGAAATGTTGTCATCGCACAGCAGATGTGAAAGTCACACAATGTTGAATGGCCATTGAAGGTTTTCAATAATCATTCTCTTGTTATAAAACATCCCTCCTGAAGGAAAAGGGTGACAGTGCCAAGAAGGGAAGGAAATGTTATAGACCTAATGTTGGAAGATGGAGAACAGGTAACAGATGTCTTTCAGCGGAGCGTTCAGGACTGCAAAAGTAGCCAATGACAGGAAATGAGCGAAGGGGATTGACGAATGGAAAAATGATTTTTTCAGGTATGTCACTAAAAATAGGAAGTGCAAGGATCACATAGACAGTGGGTGGGTAGACAAGGGGGGCAGAGAATGGTCAAGTAGTTAATGTGTACTCCTGTTCAGTGTTCACAACTGAGATGAATGGTCGTGTCCGTGCAGGGAAAGGGGGAACAGGCATAGGTGGTGAGAAGGGTGGTGGAGTGCCTTAGGTCACTGATGGTGGAAAAGGCACGTGTGGCATATGGGGTACATCACAGGGTGCAGAGGGAGCTGGCAGGGGTCATGGCACAGCCAGTGGCTGATCTGTTCAACACCTTGCTAGATACGGCATTTGTGGCAAGAGATTGCAGAGAGGCACACATGGTACCTCTCCACAACAGTGTGCCCCAGGATGAAGCAGGGAACTACAGACCAGACAGCATCAATGCAATGGTGTGGAAAGTGACATAATCTGTCCTCGAAAAATGGTGTTCCACTTTCTTGCTGATGATGCTGTTCAAGAGGAAAGACACCATGGGTTTGCTGTTGCCAGATCCTGTCAGACAAACCGGTTTGATTTTTTGAACTGCGTACTGAGGGCAGTGGACAAGGCCCATGCGGTACATGTGTTGTACCTTGATGTCAGCGAGGACTTCGAATCAGTGCCACATGGAAAGTTGTTCTGCAAGTTGAGTAGTGTTGGCATAGGGTGTAAGTTGGCAGGATGGGTAGAAAAGTGGCTTAGGGATAGGCAACAGAAGGTAGTTTTGGGGGGAGCAGTATTGGACGCCAGGGAAGTGACAGGTGATGTCCCACAGGGATCAGTAGTGGGACCTGTCCAGTTTAACATTTTCATCACAGACATAGCGGTTGGGAGCAACACTAACATCAGCCTCTTCACCACTGACAGGAAGATCGGTGCTATGGTGTAAGGGATGAGGGTGGAAAATTCCTGCAGGAGGACTTTGCAAGAGTGGAGGAGTGTTCGCACACCTATCAACTTGTGTTCAATGTCAAGAAGTGGACAGCAATGCATTTAGGATAAAAAAAGAGAGGATACAACTACTGGATGTATGGTATGACACTGTCCACATCTGAGCAATAATAGCGACTGAAAGCAGTGGGGCCAGAGTATGAAGTCAGCGCCCAAGGCTAACAGGATGCTACTGTGCATAGCAAGGGGGATTACATCCATATGTAGCAAAGTGATATTGCCCCTGTACAAGTCCATAGTGGGACCGCACTTGGACAAGTGCATGCAGTTGTGGCACCACAACTAGAAAGGGATATTAAAGTAATGGAGGTAGTGCAACAAACAGACACACATACACACACAGAAACAGAGAACAACATGCATCACTTTAAATACACTGTGTGATTAAGCACTAATGCTAGCCAGTGACAACAGAAGCAGACAAGAACACACTACTGAACAGTACTTATGAAAAGTGCAACCAGTGCACATTTTTGGTGACTACATGCATCTGCTGGCTGTGTACTGCAGCAGTATACGAGATGACTATCTGAAGCTGTGGATTACCAGGTGGTGTTGAGACGGTGGACCAGTACAAGTGATTGACGATGCTCTTCTGCCACTCAGCAATCGACTCACTGCTTGCAAAGAGCTGTTGTCACTTTCTTCAGGCCTAAGAAGAATAATTATTTAAAAGACATGATCAACAGCATACTGATGTCAATAAGACTGTCACTGTCACATTAGCAGTTAAGAACTGTGCAAGGGTGGGCTACCTAGTTTGCATCACTGTGTAGCGGCACCTTGTGGAGAGTGGGTGCACTACACATGACTACATGATGGTGGTGCCACAAAAAATAAAGAACAGGGCTGACAGATGCACCAGATGGCATCAGTAACCCTAGCATCCACGGAGCCATCAAACAGCCAAAGACAACCTTTGCTGCACCAACTTCCAAGAAAAGTAAGTTGGAAGGCACTTTCTCACCTGAAGGAAAAAAAGCAAGCGATGAAGGGATATGGCACGTTACCATGGGTCAGCCAAAATGTCATGATGGGAGTGTCACCGGGTGGATGATACGTGATGCGGGGAGCTGCCCTTTGCAGCCGGAAGTGGTGAAGTGTCAGGTAAGGTGTTAATAAACCAATCATGAAAAAAATTTAATTTCACATGAAAATCATAGTTTGAAGCACCAAAGTGCACCACAGGATGATGCATTTCAAGTACACAGTTTATCATGCTAGTAATACCTTTAGCAACATGCCATATATCAAACTGATGTATGACTCCGGGAAGTTCATCACAAACCCATTTATTGATTGATGGATCTCCATCCATCACTAGCCATTCAATTGTAACTCCATTTTCCTCCAGGAAATTGACTGCACACTACAGTCTCTCAAGTTCCATGTGGTAGGAGCTTCCAACCACGTTACTCTGCAAGTGCAGTAGCAAGTGTCAGAAAGGCCTACAGTATGTTACCTCAGAAGTAATGCATCAAAATACTTTCTTCAAGTCTCATTTACTGAGTCGTAATGAAAACAAAGGAAGTACAATATAATGAGTGTGATGTAGTGGCTGCTGCTGAAATGAATAACTGTGATTTGGCAGTCAGTAGTTGACATGGGTCAGGTCTGCCGTAGACAGCGTGAACAACATTACTGTGCCCATATCCGTAGGACTGCCATAAGCCCTAGGAGGACATATGGTGACCCCCCCCCACTGAATCAATCAATTCCCGCCTCCAAACCTGAAGAATGGCCTGCGTCAGGCACAGCACACCCTCAGCACCGCATCTGGGAACAGACAGAAATGTCATTGGTAGCAGTATGTACTGTGTATGCATTGAGATGGCAATGAGGGCATGCACTGTCCAGAACACATAACTGTTGCTTTACTCAGTGCCCAGAAGAGGAGGTGAGGGGTATGCTGTGCCTGAACATGAAGTGATGTTCAGGATGGGGGTGTGCAGTACCCATTAGGGTGTGGAGGACAGTATGCTACCATGTGGGAGGGACTGGCAGTACAAGTTACTGGGTCAGCATCAGTGTTCGTGGTGGGGAGGGGTCAGTACTAAGAAATATGCCATGGACAGCACATGGGATGGGGGGCTATACAATGACATGGGAATAACATGGGCTGTGTCAAAACTGGAGGACTGCGTCATAGTGCTGCATACAGGGGATGCACCCAGCACAGCATATTCAAAGTACTCTTGGACTAGCCCTGGCTGGTCTATGGGTACTTCGAATTATGCCTTGAGGGTGCAGTTTGTGAATCACGTTCCCATGCTGTGGCAGCTTCTGTCTGCCACAGTATATGTGGCACCTTGTCGTAGCTCATATGGGTGCAGTGATGGTGCAAGACCATTCTGGGGCAGGCGACATGTGGTCGACGCAGGTCACATTTGTGAACTGCACGGGGTAGCCATGGATGCAAGTGGCACCTTGCACTATATCTATCTGGTGCAAGCACCTTATGTAAGATGCAGGGATTTGATAATTGTGCCGATGGTGTTAACCGTTAAAAGAACGGAATGATAGTCCATAGCAATTCCCCACCTGTACCAGCTGAACGGTCACAACCTTATTCCGAGACAGGTCTACCAATGAATAGCTTCCGAACTTTGCTGAATGTCTGGGACTGTCAGCTCTTCCATCTCCACCTAGGACAACAGGTAATCCTGACAATTTCATTTCTGTAATGATTTTGTCTTGGTGCCAGTCCCACACACGTGTAATGGCTGGAAACAGTAAGTTCCGCTGATGCTTGCAGAAAGTTGTCAGTCTGATAGATGCACAGTTAAAGTGCTGGAACATCATAACAGCTTTCTTTGGAGAAGATCCAGAGAACAGAATGGATGCTGCCATTTCTATGTTTCCAGACGGTGTGTCATGAATCAGCGGTTGAGCACGCCATGTATACTGATAGTCACATTCAGGACATCGCTGTTTGACGCCAGCCATGCTTCCGATTTCAAAGATGTTGTTGTCCACATTATAAGAAAAGCAGCTATGGCAAAACTTGAACAATTCCAGTAGGGTTTCTTCATACACAATATATTTGCGAGACTTGAAGGATGAATCAGCTAGCGTTTATGCTGCATGTGCACAGAAAGGTGAAAGTGACAGTGTTGTGTAACGTGGGGTCGCAGTGCATCTTCCACTGATTATCATTAACATAGTAACCTAGTACAATGGAAGCAGAATAGGCATAATGGAATTTCAAGTATGCTCCATGTTTGGAACATGCATGGATGCCACATATTGTTGCCCCCCTCACCATTTTCTTATAGTCTACTCGCAGATGTGCCGCCTGCATTGGAAATGATATTGTTTCTGCCTCTACCCGCTCCCTGGGCAGTGCATTACAGGGCTCCACCACAAATTCTGTAGACTTATATCTCCTCTCCCCTCTGAGCCGGCAAACATTCCAGCTTATGGCTGTTTCCTGTTGCTCTACCACCCAGCTTCCTTTGGAGAACCCTGACTGGTGACCCCCTTATTGATCACTTTTATGTAATGATACATCTGAGTCATGATGTTCATGGGACAAAGCCGTGCTGCCTATCGTCCAGATAACAATTTTGCTCCACTAAGCAACCAATCACCCTGCAGACCACTTGCGTCACAGTAATGTGCCAGCACTTTCCCACCTTCTCCCTTGCACCCCCTTGTGGATCACCGGGACATGGGCCACCCTCCGGTGTAGGGTTAGTCATCACATCTTCACGGAGATGTCAAACACCTGTGCCAGCAAGGACATCCGCCACTTCCCTCACCACCCTGGTATGTATGTCATCAGAACCACGTGCTTTGTCCATGTGAAGGGACCCTAGGGCCTCACTTTCCCTCTGTAGTGTAATTTCAGCCTGTACCTCCTCCCCCATCATTGCCAAAATATAACATAGAAATGTGTACATGTCACCCATTCCTGGTCTCCTACCCTGGTGGTACTACCCATCACAGTTGTCCAAGTACCCATACTGTGGTTGTAGAACATCAACAGTTACAGCCACTTTCAGGTGTAGCAGATAAAACAGAGCCCTCATACCCAGTTCCGAACATAGGTAAAGACTTTAGCAAGTGAAGAGTGGTAATAGATTGTAGCAGTTGCCTGCAAAATTTAGCAAGTAAACATTTGTAACAGTTGTAACAGTTTACAGCATCATTCATAAACTGTGGTTAACAGTGTTTTACCCCTCGGTCACTATATTACGCAGTATCAATTTATATACTATATATTACAGCTGCATTGAAACACCTCAGCTGCCTGTCATATCACAGACCCAATGGCATTAACATGATTGTCCTTAGTAGCAGAAAGATAGCACATTTACTCTATTGAAGTGTAAGTACAAGCCATGATTTCTACACTTACAGAGAACACCTACCCTTACAAGACAAGAAATGCTATGTAAGAATGCGATGTCGAGGGTGGCTGTTACAACTTTGATGGTCACTCCCTGAGCTGTGATGAGCTCCAGCACGCTGATATGTCTATCCCCACTAAGTTCATTAGTACTGCTTCAGTGACTGTCATTACAGACATAATAACAAATGTTACAATACAATTCAGTGTCTACAATCTCTTCAACAACTTGATGAACGGTACAATGATAACATGAACTTGAAACTTACCTATCACACTCTGATGACTGAAGAACTGAAGGTTCATAGTCTGGATCATCAACATTGTCAATAGAGGTTATCTCGCCAATGTCCGAAACTTCAGACAAGAAGGTGGAATTCGTTTTTTTGCATGGTGTAGAGTGCTTCACCTCTGGCTGGCCATACCATCGGTCACCCTGCATGGCAGCATCCACCATCGGTTTATTCTGTGCATCACTTCTGTGTAACTAAGTCATTTTTGTTGTGGTCTGTGTACCTGAGAATGTCATGATAAACAGACACACAACATTGCTATGCATATCAATGTAATCGGAACACAAAAGGAAAACATTTGTGTTTTCATACAGATATTACTACAGCACTATGTATATTTGCTGGCGACAACATATAGCTTGCCACAGTACAGACTACTGTTATGGAGTACACATTCATCAACATGATATAAGTCATAACCCCTGCCATACACGTGACAACACATGTGTACAACACACGTGTCATGCTACACAGTGGCATACCTATCTAAACACTGTTGCATAGTAAAAGTATGGCCTGAAACACGATGTCAAGGAAACTACTGACTGTATTACAATAGTCAGCATACATTAACTGTGAATTGCCCATTGGCTGTTAAAGGAAATTGTTCAATACACAGCAGGAAGAAGACAGTTTACTTAACTGGACAATGACATTGCGTCACCTGAAACACTGCATGCTGATAGTCATGAATCGCCAAAGCAGTTCACGGGCATCATCATGTCATTGGCCATTCGATGGCTGTATGTCGCTGACATATAGTGCCACAATACTTATATATGCTTATAAGTATGTGACAATATGTGAGCCATGTAAAGCGATATGTTTCCCCACATGCCATAACAATACCAAGCTTGATTTTCAGGGACAACATTTACAGTGCTACATTTCATAACAATATTACCTCTGTTCATCGACGGGATCCTGACATGTGTTTGTAGTTTAACATCTTTAGAGGGGCACTGGCATTGTATGGATATGTCTTTTGTGTGTATCGTTGTGGTGTCAATGTCAGGCATTTCAAAATGGAAAACATGATCCTAAGGGAATAAGAAGCAAGGAACAAAAGTTGTACACAGTTGTGGAAGTAGCAACAGTGATCGACATGTTTACAAAGTACGTGGGATGGACACAACACCTGACAACTTTCCAAAATCCCCTGTACTATGTTACCCTGATTTACAGTCAGTGAACATGTTATTTCTCCTTGGATTTGTCGTAATAGAGTGCAGCACCTGTCATTTATTTCTGTTTAAGCACAGCTGCTATCTGTCAGGACATTCATCAAACCAAAACAGATGTCCTGCTAATCCCACCGCCATTCCAGGTTGACCAACACCAGTACCTGAACAAAAGTCATACATACACAGACAGTGTAGGCAGGTAAGGGCCCATGGCCCACCCTATCTGCCCTTTTAAATTTGTAAGTTCACTTTCTGTTTTCCTACAAGTCTGTTGCCCCTTATCCCTGACATTTCTCTCCTCCACGGAGTACATATTTTGTCCTTCAACCTATCCTCATAGAACTTGTGATGCAATGCAACTACCATCTCCCCCACCCCATGTTTATGCTCCATCTTACCTCCTCTCTCCACTCTCTTGGACATCCTTGTTACTGCCTTCAGATCCAGTCGCAATCTGCCTCTAGAGTGCATTATCCAGTAGTCCTAGGTACCCAGTAACCCCCCACAGGTGGGTGAGGAGTGACACCCAATTCCTCCTCTGATCCAATTCTTCTCTTGTCATGGTGCCAGCACAACGCAGTCTGCCACAGCCATCAGGAATGCAGCGCGAGGTGTCATCAACGAGGAGAGAGAGAGAGAGAGAGAGGAGTTTTCCTCCTTTTTACAGCCTCCCCAGAAGTCAGCGTGCAATGGGGGCTAATGAGCATGCGCCTCCTGCTGCGCCACCTACTGACTTCTATGCAATGCTCTTGCTGCTGCACCCATGTACCGCACCTTCCAGCGGCGCTCCCCTAGGAGGTGGTGGTATTGCGGTGTGAGTGTGCAGTATTCCCCAGCAGGGAAGGAGAGCTGACATTGTACGCTCAATCCTTCTCCTCCCCAGCCAACCATTGGCAAGCCGTGCTCTGTCCCGAACACCGGTCACCGGTGTGGAGCAAGGTAAGACATCCAGTGCATCAGCTGTCAGCGCCACGAGGCAGGCTCAAGTACCATCTTTTTTGCCCTCCTCTCAACCATCTGTACACTGACTATGTCCTTACCAAGGTACACTGTACTCCAGGTGGGGCATCAGTTACATGCTACCTTCTGGTGTTTGTGGTATGGGTGTGTCATACTGAAACACTGTCAGGCTGAACTGCACTAATATCAGCAACACAGACTTACAGCACTTGCACCTGATCTGTGCAGCCACTACACTGTCCATCTCTTTTGGAAGATCATGCAATGGTCCTGGTCCAGCCAATACTTCACACCACCAGGTGCTCATGATTGGCAATCTGCACAATCAGCAGCCACCACCACCACCACCCCACATTGCAGACAACCACCTAAACATTAGCCGTGCCATCCTTGTGTTGCTCATGGTTGCACTGCTTCACAACACAAATCATACCATGCAGGAGACTCGGATTGTGAAAGGACTGTGGTGATCATGAGTCAACAGGGGAAGCAGAGGATGGAGCAACCCACATCAATTATCCTCTATCCATGGTGGGTAAAGGTGGATGTGTCACTGTTCACTGGCACAAATGAAGAAAGTTGGTGGAACTTCACTGCAGATAACACACCCAAACCATGACATTGGAGGACGCAGGATGTTGGCACATAACTGCGCTGGCATCATTGCATGTATGCCTAGAGGGAGCAAACCAGGGGGAAAAAATCAAACAGCTCTCGTGATACGTGATGGCCATGGTCGTGAGAGGTATGCCACACAATTATGGGATGTGGGACCAAGTGAGGGGGGAGCTGTGTGTTCCCATCTGCATGAATAACAGCTAGTCACTTAAGAGACCTGTTTACAAGGGTGTGTGTGTGTGCAGGTGTGTGGACGACATGCCTTCACATTGCGCATATGGTAAAAATGAAATGAAAAACAAAGTAACCCTTTGCCTTATTAAACGTGGTCTTGGAATACCACTAACATCAAGGCGGATGATCGCATTCCAAACCTTAGTAGCCTGATAGAAAATGTACTGGCACTTTGCATATCAAGACAGTGGAAATGTAAAACCATGCTTGTATTGGAAATATTCCAAAAGTAATTAATGGAATAATATTCTGCAACATCTCATACCCCAAACAACACCCTAAGGAAGATTTACTTTGTTGGTGACCAAATCAATAAACATAAATGAAAGGATTGTAAGATGCGCTGTTGAAGTTAATATGTGTTACCACACATGGTGAGCAGTCTTGCTTTACATGTTTGCAAGTGTGTCTTTCACCAGGCAGTACATGGTGTTCAACAGCATAGTGTTGAAGCATGGTGTTGCATGGTACAGCGACTCATACATACATAGTACCAGTGTTATGCATAAGACATAACATACTGAGCTGCTAACATCTGAAATGCCTACATACTGCATCTGGGTAGTTCAGCAAGTCACAGAAAAAGCAAATTTGTAGTGTATGTATATTAAGAAAAATGGAGGGGAACTATGCAGAACCACTGTGTTTTGACACAAAGTGGTTGTGATTCCCTATGACCTCTACAGCGAAGCTGGAAAGGTCAATGGGAATCAGAAAACATTGGTGGCAAAATAAAGTGGTTGTGCATACATTTGACCATCATGCATGTTTCATAGTGTTTCGTACTGTGTGAACTATGTCTTCTGACAGTTGTTCAGCTTTCAAACAGAAATGACTCATGCAGTCTCTGGAAATTATGCTGTTATATCACACAAAGGGAATAATTAGATTTCATGACCTTGGAAGTGTGGTACAACAGCATTGTCAGACCGATGGAATTCTATACAGAACATTAATCCATTACACAGTAATAATAAAATACTTACTCCTGTTTTTGATGTCTCTGATAAGTGTCTGTTGTGGGGACACTGTAAAGTCATCAAAAATAGATTTAACAACCTGTGCCAAAAACAAAGTGAAAAAAAAATGAGGTATGCAGAACCATGCAAAAAAATGTTGATGACAATAGTATGCACATAATTTCATTATAGTATTGCTGATGAAATGATGAAACATACAGATGTTAACATTGAAAACACTGAATAAACTGAAAAAGCATACTTACATATAAAAGCAGACATGTAAGCTGATGGGAAGCGTTAGTGAAAAGCAGTGCCACCACAGCAAGGTCCATCCCAGTCGGCACTGGTCAAACAAAAATAGATTAGTAAGTGGTAATGGATGAGAACATGATAGGAGAGACACACACACACACACACACAACTGTGTCAACCCATCCACACACATACAGATAGACACACACACCACAGACAGAGAAACACAGCACAACACATAGCAGACATATACAGTTTGAACACAGAATGCAGTGGCCAGGTAACCAGCAGTAAATAATGCCACAATGAAACAGAAACATACACACACACACACACAC
This sequence comes from Neoceratodus forsteri, assembly GCA_016271365.2. Classification (NCBI taxonomy): domain Eukaryota; kingdom Metazoa; phylum Chordata; order Ceratodontiformes; family Ceratodontidae; genus Neoceratodus; species Neoceratodus forsteri. The sequence continues at coordinate 1,276,068,627 of CM057453.1, forward strand.
ACACACACACACACACACACATATGGCAGAAATGGCAATGCATATTACTGAAAAAAATCTGACTCACTATTGCCCTTTGACGCTTCCGCAGTGCCACACGTTTCAGTGACTTCGCTGGTGGTGATATACCCACAGCAGCAGCAACAGCAGCTCCTGTACCTGATTGCTGTCCCTTGAAAATGCTTGGGACCGCATCTGTCCTCAAACATTTCCGTGATGGGAAATTAAATTCTGGCATCATCAAGCAAGACATCTCAAAACAGTCCTCTGTGAAGTGATCACTACAAAGAAAACTATATTTTGTGGGCCCCTTCCAGTTATCTCTGGTACGTTTGACTTGCTCGGACCACTTATTTCGCACCTCTTCATTTGGTGGGAAATGAAAAAGGCTTACACCTGACTTGCAGGTATTTGTACAATTGCCAGCAACACATGAATTAACCATTGTTTTCTGCAAAATTGAGAAACCAGTGATCAAAACACTCTACTTGTACTTCTGGGAAAAATATGGCAGAATGCAGAGAAGAAATAATCAGCGAACAGCAATACAAATCAGTGAACTAAGTCAATTTTCCCTCCAAAACATCTCTCATCAAGCAAACCAACGTGGAAGCAGTGTGATGTGCAATGTAACGACCAATAAGATGCAGCTGGACAGTATCAGAATAAGGCAGAAAACAAAACACTGAAATAAAACAGATAGGCATAAGGAGACCACATGTATCACTCGATATATCATCACGTGTGTGACATTTTTAAAAAATTAATATTTTTTAATTACTCAGAACCCGAACAAGTCATCACATGGTGCTGTCAGAGTCAAAGGTCAGAGTGCAGAAGACGTGATGCAGGAAAAACTAACAAGATCATGCACATCAGAAATGGAGAGAATAACGGAGCTGCATGTCACTGAATTGACTTTCTGGTAGGGTGTAGTACTAAACATTATGGGGCATGGAGGGAGTAAGCAATACATGTATGTACTGGATAAAGTATGTAATTTTACTATGTTTTGGCAACAAGGGTTACAGCAAGCAACAGTGCTACATGTGTGATCACTGCAGAATGTTATGCAGCACTGTGTGCCTCCGGTGGGGACAAAGTTTCATAGTTTCATAGTAGTCACGAAGCATATATAGACTTTCGTCCTTGACTGCTTGCAAAAGTTTATTTTATCATCAAGTGAACAAATTAATTGACTAAAAACTTGGTTCTACTGTAATCATCCAATTTTACTTTAAAAGTATCCAAAGTTGGACTATTAACTATGTCATGGGGAAGAGAGTTCCACCTTGAAACAACCCTCTGACTGAACCACTGTTTCCTTTTTTTGAGATTTCCACTTTTGTCGTTTTATTTGTCTACAATGAGATCTAGTATAGTAATTCCTAACAGATAATTCAAGCCCCAAATCTTCTCTGAGAGCGATATCTTGAAATGATCTATAAACTAAGATCATATCACCCCTCCATCTTCTATAAGCCAAAGAATACAGATCCAGACTAACCAACCTATCCTCATATGTCATATTTTTAAGTCCCAATACTGATCGGGTAGCCCTACGTTGCACTCTCTCCACTCTCGCTATCTCACCCTTAGTGTAAGGGGCCCAAACGTGGGAACAATACTCCAAGTGAGCTCTAACAAACGATCCATGCAGTGGGATCACAACCTCTTTGCTTCTACTTACTGTATGTCTCAATATACACTTAAGAGCCCTATTAGCATTTTTTATAGTTTGATCACAATGAGCAGTAAATGAAAGGTCATTTTGTGTAATAACACCCAAGTCCCTTTCCTGTGTCATACGTTTTAATTGTTTGTTATTGATAGTGTAATTAAATTCCAAATTTTTTCTTGCCCATGTGTAGGACAACACATTTATCCTCATTTAGCATAAGTTTATGATCTAATGTCCACTTCTCAATATATTTGAGCGCATCTTGAAGTCCAATATAATCTGAAGGTGAATCAATTACTGCTCCCACTCTACAGTCATCGGCAAACTTGGTTATCCATACATTTCCCTTATTATATTGTAACAATGATATATACTGTATATGTTGAACAGGCAGGGGCCCAACACTGAGCCCTGAGGGACCCCACTTGTCATAGGAAGCCAATCAGACAACTGCCCATTAATCACCACTCTCTGCCTCCTAAGCTCCAACCATTCCGATATCCAATTTACAAGGATCCCATTTATATTTAGTACAAGAAGGAATTTGATTAGTTCATCATGAGGTAATTTGTCGAAAGCTTTGGAATAATCTAACTGGATAACATCCACTGATCTACCCTGATCCAAAACATTACTAACTTTTTCATAAAAACTCAACAAGTTGGTTTGACATGATCGTGACTTTGTAAACCCATGTTGACTACGATCAACAAGGTCATTTACAGTCATGTGGTCTTGGATATGATCTTTTATTATACTTTCCAAAATTTTCCCAAGTGTAGATGTTAAACTAACTGGTCTATAGTTACCAGGGGAATCCTTCTTTCCCTTTTTAAAAATGGGGACAACTTGAGCTTCCCTCCATTTACTAACAACCTCTCCTCTATCCAATGACTCTTGAAAAATAAAAGCTAATGGGTAAGCTATTACCTCTGCTATTTCATAAATCAATCTAGGATGTATATTGTCTGGCCCAGGGATTTGTTAGTCTTAACTCTCTTCAATCTATCCCGCACATCTTCTATATCAATGTTAATCAGTTTTTCAGTTTTTGTATTATATTTAATGTTAGTTGTTACAGTATCTTTGGGGTTGAACACAGTAGCAAAATATTGATTTTGAACCTCAGCCATTTCCTTATCATTTAATAAGTTGCCACTGTCATCCTTAAAGGGGCCTGCTGTTTGTCTATTCCCTTTTTTGTTATTAATATATGCATAGAATGCTTTGTAGTTATTTTTACTTCGAGTTGCTAATTTAATTTCAAAATTTGATTTGGCATCCTTTATTAATTTCTTAACATATTTAACCTGTTCTTTGTACTTTGGCATTAGGTTTAAATCAAGTTTTGCTAATCTGTACAATTTATGTTTTACATTTATCTGTCTTTTAATTTTACAAGTTATCCATTTTGGGGAAGCACCCAATTTAGAATTTTTTCTTGTACATGGTATATTTGCATCTGCAGTGTCTTTTATTTTATCCACTAAGATGTACCACATTTCGTGTAACATTAACCCAGTGAAATCTGATTTCTAATCCCACAAAAGTAATGCCTATCTAATTTTATGAAAATCCGCTTTTTTAAAATTGGGAATTTTTATATTACTACCCTGTTGAGTAGCTAATTCATTTAAATGGAAAAAAACGGTGTTATGGTCACTGTTTGAGATTGGAGGTCCAACCTCAGCGACATTTAATCTAGGTCCCATATTTGAAAGTATGAGATCCAAAATATTGTTAGATCTCGTATTTTCTAAAACTAGTTGGTCCAAGCTCAGTTGATTGAAGCTTTCTAAATAATTCCTTCCATTTAGACTAGAAGATGTCTGGTTTATCCAATCTATAGCTGGGAGATTAAAGTCACCAGTTATGATAAGATTATCAGCTGAGTCAATATGGTCCAGGTAATTTAGAATATCTACATCCTGCTCCCTGTTTGTTGAAGGGGGATGATACATGGCTCTCAACATAATTTTAGAAGCATTTTGAGGCAAGATTTTAACAGACAGAAGTTCAATATTAAGTTTACCTTCATGAATTTCCACACTTGGAATAGATTCATGCACATAAATTGCTACACCAGCACCTTTTCTATGTTACCTAGATTTCTGATAAATGTTAAATCCTAGTATGTTTCTGTCCCATGTATCATCTTCCTTCCACCAGGTTTCCATAAGAATTGCTATTTTAATGTTTTTGTTCCTCATAAGGAGTTTAAGTTCATCAAATTTGCCATCCAAACTTCTCACATTTGATAGTAAGCAATTTACTGGTTCCAAGTCTGTATTTTGAAGATTTTGTGTACTAGTGGTGGAATTTATCTTAGTACATTTCCCATCCCCCACTTTACCCAGTTTAAATGTTTCTCAATGATTTTATTATATGTATTTCCTAGAACCCTTTCACCCATCTTGTTTAAATGAAGTCCATCATTCTTATATAATGATCCAGTTTTTAAAAATACAACCAGTATCAATGAACCCTATTTCATGTTTGATGCAAAACCTACGTAACATACAATTTGTAGAAAAAATATCATGGTTAATGTGCTGATGCAATCCATAAGTAGGTAGAATTCCAAATATAATAATATCAGTGGTGTATTTTTTCGCTTCCTGAATTAAATCAATATAATTCTCTAAAATAGTCCCTTTTTTATTTGACTTTATGTCATTCACTCCTATTTGGAGAATCAGCAATGGTTGTTTATCTTGTCCCATACAACCCTCTATTTCTTGTGCAAGTTCTTGAATTTTTATTCCTGGAAACATGCTAACCATTGTATTAGTATTCCTTCCTTTACATACTATTTTGTCAATACCTCTTGTAGAATCACGTAATACTATAATTTCCCTTGATTTTTCAACTAACTGCTCACTATTATAGGTAACTAAATCATTTACCCTCGTTGCACTCAGAGTCAATTGGTGAGGTTTAGAAAATGTTAAAGCTGGAGATTTAATTTCTCTTTTGTCAATTTCCTTAGGACATCCATTACTAATTATCTGGGCCTGCTCCCTATCCTGAGGTTTGGTAGCTGTTGAAAATGAAGATTCAATAACCCTATCATCAATTCCCTTAGGACCTCCATCCCTAATTTCCTGGGATTGGTCCATGTTCAGGACTGAAAAGGAGTTTTTCAATTCCAGAGGTGTAATATTATATACTTGATTCGGGGGTCATGTCACAAAACAGTACAAAAACATACCCTGACCATGATATCCATATTCAGCATGATTTTACTTGTTCACATTACGTACTGTGGATTGGGCAGTCCATGGAGCGGCTGGCAACACAAAGGACAATCGCATAAACAAATTGTAAATGGCAGCATTTCGTAGGAGTAGGAAACAGGTCTGAAAGTGAAGCAGCAGTACATACAATAGTTAAAAAATGAACCAAAATGACCACAAATGCATATCGCGGTCAACACAAATGCACTGATCAATCGCAAGCACCAGGGAAGGCAGTGCACGAGATCCATGTAGTGAGAATGCGCGATCGTGGTTAGTCCTACTACTGGAACGCACATTCCCTACAAGTACGTCACAGGCAGCTGACGTCTAAGAAGACAAGCAGCAGTAACAGGCATGGTCGGACTGAAGCACGGTTAATAAAACCATACGGATTTAAAAACCGGGAGATAGCAATTGGCGCCACAAACAAATGCAAAGCAGATCACAGGTATGGAACTAACCATTAATGATAAAATCTCTATGTGCATACAACATCGGTGAAGTTCCTCTTTAACATGCTGCGTAAGTAGCTCAAGCTGGGAACCCTGTAATTCGAGGCTTCTTTGTATGTTACAATATAACTGTTTCTGGCATGACTTGGGTATATGAGGCTGGTTTAGCTCTAACCGCTGTGCAATTTCTCAGTCAGAACTCCTATCAAGGAGTGGTTCCTTGCTCATAAGTTCCTTTAATGGTTCCAGTATTGCTGCTATATAAGTTTCTAGGTCTGAGAGTTTACACTCTGGTCTATTATTTGAGGATATTAATTGGTTTTTAGTCTCAGTTTTCCTTTCATATAAATGTAGTTAATGTTCTATCTAGTTCTGTGAATAACTGTTTGGGTCAGATTACTGGAATTGATTGGAAAACAATACAATAATCTGGGGAGAATATACATGTTTATTATGTTCATATAGTACATCCTATTAATGTTAGTGGTAAACCTTTCCATTTAGTGAGGTCTAGACCACTGACACTAATTAGTGGCTTTATAGGATGCATGTACCTTAACTCTACATGCTGCATATCATGCCAGGTAGAACAAGTAAGGATTTATGCATGGACTCTGCCCAACCCGGTGCAAGATCTCCCAGTGTATGGGGCACTTGTAACACCACTTGCTGATCACAAAATACAAATAAAATATAAACAGTTCTAATTCATATTTCTTGCAGCTGGGTCCTGAGGTACGTGGGTGGTCATGGGGTCCTGAGGTGGCAGGGCAGTGCATGCAACAAGCTTTTGTACAGCTAAGAGTTTTTCTGCCTCTAAAATGAACACCAGATATAACTAGCTAAAATGCTGTTTTTTAAATTCTCCATGTGACACTGTGAACGGTGTGCAGACCCTGCAACCTAGTGTCAACAAAGATGACATTTATTAATTGGAACTAGTTCATGCAATTATAAGCACATGGGATTCCCTGCTCTGGGGATTTGAATGGAAGTTGCTGGGCTTGCTTTAATATGTACTGCAGAAGTGCAGTTTGACCCTGGCTGGGAGCCCCCTCATTTTTCCCCTACTCTGAACCTTCAGCTAATTCTTTACCTGATTATCTTACTCCCCAGAGAACCAACACCCCAATGAATGCTTTTCTTGAGATCTGCAGTAGTCAGTTTTGCGGCTTTTTATATTCTCTACATGCTTTCCCAACGGACATGCTCCAGGTGGTTAGGAGTCACCCATGTTTAACTTCTAAATATGCAGCTACCTCAATGTTTGCCAAAGTCACGAACTCTGATGGAGAAAACTCTGGCTTTTAACACCAGAAGTCAGTACGTACTGTGTATAAGGTCTCATGGCTTATGTAAAGTTAAGCTATATGCAGCTTTTGTGACATTGTGAGTTGACATACAGCAGGCAAAATTGGGAAGCCACAAATATAACTTTATGTAGCCCTACTGAGAGGTATCCGCAGGCTCTCAAAATTTAAGCTATTATGTTGCCAAATGCCTGTCCTTAAATTAGTCTGCTTTGCTGGACTGTTACCAACAAAGGGACTAAAGGATCACTTCTTTGTCAGGGGATGTCAACAATAAACACGTGTTTATTTTTTGGTATTACAATTTCTTACCATTTTCTTAACAAACTGCACAGTAATTATCTTTCAATAATTGCTCCAACTATTGTTAACCTGGAAACCTGTTTCTGGTGGTTCTGGCAAGGAAGTCACCATTTTCTTTCCAGAAGGACTCACTATAGCTCTAAGCAAGTCTAACAGAGAGGCTGTTGCTACAAACACATTACTTGAATTATGATGTTTTTTTTTCCCCATTAGCAGACAAATTATATAGACATGAGCAATGTTGCATTTCTTTCCTGTACTTATATAAATATATACAGAACTTTGTTTTTTTTTTTTTTTGCCTGTACGGTTTAAATGTTCATAGTTTTAGAATAAGCATGATGTAAGGGTCGGTTATACGAACTGTATAATAGACTGCCCCTAAAGGAATACTGTGATGGTTAAAGAGCTGCCCCCTTTACTTCTGTAAATAAAAAAGGGGGTGGGGGAGGCAAAAACAAAACCAGACTGTCGGGATAATGCATAGCAGCCTAGACCCTGTTGGCTCTGACACAAGTATGTTTGAGAGATGGTAGCGAGGAGCTCCTGCCCAATCATACATCTGAAGTGTCCCTCATTACGAGGGACATCCCTCATTTTGCCCCTTAAAATTACTCTGTCCCTCATGGAAAAGGTGCTGCCCACACAGAGAATGTGCTGTAAATTCAGACTTTAAAGCAGAAATTCTTAATATTCTAAAATACTAAAACCAAAATAAACTTTGTACATGCAAACACTATGGTTTTCACAGTCTTCTGAGCTTGCATCTCCATGTTTAAGGATATGTCCCTCATTCTAAGGGTCTGTGTTTCTCATTGTCCCTCATTTTGAGTGTCCAAAAATGTCCATGTCCCTCATTTCAGTGACAAAAGGTTGAGGGGTATGTGCCCAATGTAAACCCCCATATTCTTCTAGTTCTGTGCTCTGTCCCCGGCTCTCCTGCATGCCCACACTGGGTTGCACTTATGGCCTGGGGTGTCGACTCCTCTTGCAAAATGGCTACTAAGAGTGACAGACCAAACACTGCATTCTAACCAACATACTAAGCCCCAAACACTCTGGTGCTGCTGCTAAGCATAGAAATAATACCACCTTACTACATCTATGCTTAGAAATAGCAATTTATTTCTAGTTCTAGTCCATGCTGAAAAGCCGCAAAAAGACGTGATTGCAAATTTGTGCACCCACAGAAGAATACTGAAATTTTTGCAAATGTTCTGCCAGTGTAATTCCCACACAAGCTCAAGCCACAGGCTTGGGCTGAACTTAAATGCACAATAGTCCCTCAACTGTGCCCACTGGGTGGCGCGTCTGTTCATTGGCCAATTGCACCATGTCCACTCACTGGTCCGAATGGTCTGCCATTCCTTTGGCCACCAAGTCTTGCTAGCCAATTGGCTACATCTCCGTTTTTTTTTCTGTGTTGGTGAGCGCTCAGAAGCACTCTTTTTAAATTTCAAAAACACCCTAAACCTTTCAGCATACCACTTTGCAGACAGGGCAGAGGAGCTTGGAGCAACTTGGCAATCAATAGTTTATTTTTTGTATTACTTGTGTTCATTTTCCTTTTCGCTATAAGTAATGGGTTGCCTCTTCAAGTTCCTTTGTCCCATCTTTTCTTCACATTTTATTTCTTACTTTATTTGTTGGTGATATTATTGCATGGGGGCACAGAAGGCAGCCTGGTAAAGTAGATAGTCCTGTTTTGCTGTGGGTTGGTCTGTAGTTATTCATAACTTTTAAAATAATTGCATCAGAACACATATGGCGGTCAGTCATGACTTGTTGCGGGACGATATGTGTTTGGCTGTGGTTGAGGCGCTAATCATTTTTTTCTGTTTATTTTCAAAGTTTGCCAGGGGTTGGGGTGGGGGGAGGGGGTAGTAGAGCACTCATCCACATCTCCTGTCCGCTCTGCTATTTTCCTTTCAACAGGCTGTCCTGGCTCACTGGTATGATCGTATAATTGCTTATGATACAAACAGCTAATAACCCCACTTTTGGGTTTATAAGCAAGTTGTATCATAAGCCAGTTGACTGCAGTTGAATGTAGCTACCCATTCACTGTCCCTTCATTAGGTGAGCCAGAATAGCCTGCCGTAAATCAGGGTGTATGTCTTTTCTGTTTTTTATCATCCCGTGCCTTATTTATTAGACTATATATTTCCAGGAACATTATAGGTGTGTCTTAATACTGCTGCATTATACACTTTTTTGGGAGCAGGTGCAGTTCATGGGTCCTGTCAAAATGGCGGACAAGATTTCCACACATCGGGGGGTTGTGCCCCCGAACCCCCCATATATCCAATTGTTTAATTTTGGGGGGCAAAGCCCCACAAGCCCCCCTCCCACAACGTGTAGTATACTATATCTACTCCAACTATTGTTAACTGTATGTAAGGATTCCCAAATCTCGTCCGCCATTTTGGGACTCATATACTGCATACGATCCCTTTTTTCTTGTTAAGGCTGTGCAAGTAAAGCCATTACAATTTGAAATCATTATTTAAATATTTCTACTTTTAAGTCATTACTTTGTCATTTTTCACTTCCAAATCCATGTAACATTACTTTGTTAGAGCCCTTCCCTTCCTGCCAGAAGCACAGCAATTCCATCTGAGCTTTCTGTGCTGAGGGGTTGCAGTATCAGTTATTCTGTGAATATACTGTCCCCTTTTTATTATTCAGACACTGATTTTTACTTATTATAAGAAGGGTCTCAGAAATGCTGTGATCCAATTGGCTGTTAGGATTCCGTCAGCCTTACATTAATCCCTGTTATACTGTCATGTACAGCCTGATCACCACGGCACATGAATTCTTCCTGCTAGCATTCCATCCTTCCAGCACTACTGAATGACTGGAATGATGCATTCTGATTCTAAACCAGCATTCTTAAACTGTTGGTGGAAGAACTGTTTTATTAAAAATCTCCCTTTCAATAAGGAAAACGTTCAAAATGTAAACTTTTAACACTTTTCTTTTGGAATAATTTTTATAATAGCAATAAGGCACTCTCAGGAGTTAGATTAACAGTAAGTTAATCAACCCCTAGGGGCAATATGGCACTCGGCTGTATCTCGTGCCACATTACACCCCAGTGGGTGATTAACAGACTGTTAATCTAACCCCTGGTCATGCCTGATTAAAGCAATATACCCCGACAGGGTGTGGGTATACTCAAGGATTTACCACGGCTGGTGTGGTTTGGTCGCAGGCGCGTAAGGGACTTGACCACACCAGTGATTATAAATCACTGGCCTCTCCACTGCCGGAGGGGTATATCTTATACAAAGCTCTGGTTTTTTTTTTTTTACAAAAAATATTTAAAACGTCCGCTTGTTTTAAAAGTTGCTGCTCGTTTATTTTTCACTGCAGCGGTACTGCTCGGATTTTTTTTCGAGTTCTGTGCATGTGCCGGAGGATCGCAGATTTCCACCACCACTGTTCTGAATTTTTTCAGCTTCTTTGCTTTGGAGAGAATGAACTGCATTTTCTTTCTTTTTTTCTTTCTGGTGTTTCATTTTTTCGGAATGGTGTGGCAGTTTTTCTGAACTTTTGAGGCTAGTGATGGAGTATCGGATGTCGGGTTAAGGACAAGGTAATCTTGCTGTCATCTGTGTGTTTGGCCGTGGTGTGTTTGCGAGGAATGGAGGGATTTGCCAGTGGTTCCTGATGCACTGAGTGGTGGTTGGCACCTTTTCCAGTGGGTACTCTGGAGAATTTACAACGCTGGAAAGGTGCCAGCCAGCCAATCAAAATGCAGGATTCTCTATATTTTTTTGTGGCCATTGTATAATGCTTAATTGAACTCACTATATGTCATGATACATGAAAAATATTAGAATACCTGTCAAATATTCCTTTCCAGTAACCGTCCAGGGCTAGAAATAATGGGCTCATGGGTACATTTCATTCGGAAATATAGGAGGTGCAGATTACATTTCCAGGGCAAATGGTACATTTCCACATAGAAAATAATACTTGTTTTAGAAAACACAGTAGAGTAGTGCAGGAACACAAGTTAATCCCCCCTTCACCATCTCCATCAGAGGAACTGCTTGATAGATTGAGCTGTAAACCCAAATCTAAGAAAAGACATGGTGATGTTTACTGATGTGAGAAAAATTTAATTTGTCAATAAAGATTTTTATTTGAGTCGTGAGAGTGTTTATTATTTAGTCAAATTACAGCACACACAGTTTAATTCTTCCTTCACAATCCTGTGAATTTGTGGACTGCAGTACTCTTTTTGAAGTGCAGACTTGACAGGTGACGGACGTTTCCACCCCCGCTGCAGTCTACGAATTTTCAGCAGTTTTTGTTTTTCCCTCAGAAAGGCCAACTGTTCAGGCAGGATGTTTTGCCCCTTTGTTCACATAGGACTTTTTCCCCTTTCTTAGAAACTTTTGTCCCCCCAATTATGTCCTAGGACTTTTGACCCAAACACACTGTTTTTTGTTCCAAGACCTGACTGTTCTGCAGGAGTCATGCCCCCTGTAAACTGTTTTTCTGTTCAGGCAGGATGTTTCCCCCTTCTATGAGCCTTGTGTGTGGGGGTTTTTTTCCGTCAAATTGAGCCACGAGACTCCCCCCACACACACACACTCTGCCCTTAAATAGCGTAAGCCTGATTGTTCACACATGTTTTGCCCCAATTTTTTTAATTGTTCAGGCAGCACTAACCTTTGTTTCCTGCAGTGCTTTTGTTTTTCCACACCAACTTATTGTGCCACAGGACTTTTCCCCCTCACACTCTGCTCTTTGATCCGAAGACAGGATGTTTTACCCCCCCTTATGTTTTCCCCTTTCTGCAGACCCTTTTTTTGGTTTTTTTATCCCCACTTGTGCCACAGGATTTTTTCCCTCTCACACTCTGCCAAGTTTATTGCCTTCAGGCAGGATGTTTGCCCCCTGTTTGTTGGGGCAGGTCTGTTCTCTGCAGAGCCCTTAACATTTTCCTTTTTTTAATCAATTGTGCCACAGGACTTCCCCCCACCCTCAGTCTCTTTCTTTACCTTGCGAGCACCAGTGCTCATTTACAAATTTTCCACCTCAAATATATAGTGACAAAAAATATTGGTAAGAACACTATAAGCAGTTCCAGCAGAAATACAGTTGAGTTAGGCTCCAAGCACTTAAGGAAGAACAGTTACCTACAGATTTGAACATCAAAATCCATACAGATTGCTGTATAAAAAGTCACAGGTTCGAGAGAGAGAGACCAAATAAGTCTGTGTAATGGTTAGAACTACACCAACACTACATCGTGGTATCACACTGTGGTGTTACCCACCTATATTTTGGTCCTGCAGGCATCCTGCCTGACTTGTATTTTATTTTTCTCAGCAGCCTCTTCAGCCCGTGATGATCTTCACCTTCCCGCACCCTGCTTCACAATTATGGACCTGCATTTACCTTCTCCAAATTGGAACAAATTCCCACAAGCAAGCTGTTTTCTGCCCTCCTTCTTCCTGCCCGCCTGAGCACATGACGTGCTCGCACACTCTCCCGCCTCCCTCAGCGCCCCCAGCACATCATGCACTTGTGTGCCAGTCGTCATTGTGTTTAGCATAGCGCCTCCCGCTTCAGCGCATGATGCTTCTTTTTTTTAAATTCCCCTCTGTCTCAGGCATGAATGCGCACATTAAGCCTGCTGAGAATACTCTACTGCCACTGTAGCCAAGTGGCCAAGCCAGCGTACTGCAGCATGCATTTCCATATGGAAATGCTGGCTCTAAAAATACATTTACAGGGCTAAAAATGCCTTTCCACGGAAATCCTGAAAGGCTATATTTCGAGCCCTGCCATCTCTACTGCACACCATAAATGTTTTTTTTACATTCCCGCTTGGAACCCTCAGTGGACCAGATATTCAAAATTGCCCACAGTGGAGCAGAAACATTTGAGACCTGCCTTAAAATAGCATTTGTTCACAGTGTTGTCCAGCAATAAGTCACTTATTCCTGCCCGACAGGGCTCCCACAATGGCTAGAACTGGGGCAGTACTCAATAGTCCCCATGCAAATGAGCCCACTGGGCATGCAAGGTGCTAAGGGGCCATTTACATTCCCATTATGGGCTCATTTGCATGGGGTTGGAGGCCCTTTAGCACCAAAATGTGCCTGTCCCATGAGCTGTCCCTGGTGCAAGCATCCCCCCCTCTGATCCCAGTGCACCATACCAAACAAAAAATGTCCTGGTGTGCAGTTGTCCCTCTTCCTGTCTGATGCCCATCCCTTACCATTAATATAATTCCATGGTGTACAGTGATCCCTCCCCCACCCCTGTACATACAACCGCCCACCCCACAGTGTTGCCCACAGCCCTAGCCAACCCTCCCAAAGGTGGAAGTGGTCCCACCCATCCACAGCACTGACAACCCACCCCCGCCCCTGTACAGTCAATGACACGCCCCACCACACATCTCCTCAGTCACCGGCTGTCTGACTGTAGCAGGGAGAGTGCTGCTTATTTATAGTGTGGGGTTGGACCACTACCACTAATGGGGGGGTTGGCTGCGGGCTTGGAAACAGGGCCAGTGCTTTGTTGTTGGGGTGGGTTCTTGTCACCAGAGTTGCCCAGCTGTAGCAGTCCAGCCATGCGGGGAGGGGTGACACACTGGGGTATGGTGTTGTCATATTTTGGGGCCGGTGATCGGGTGGGGGGAGACCACTGGACACCAGGAAATTATATTAACCATACTGGATGGGGATCGGGTGTGGAAGAGGGACACTGGACACCAGGGAATTATATTAACTGTACAGAATGGGGACTGGAAGCACTGGACAACAGGGATGTCATGTAACTGTGCCAGGACTGGGACTGAAGTGAATGGGGTTCCACAAGACACTGGGGCATAATGTGTTGGGGGGGGTGCTGACACACTAGCTCCAGCAGCCACTAGGGTTATTGCCAATTAAGAGAATCGGCAGTATTTGCTCTGCTCATGGGTACCACACAAGGCATCCTTGCACTGTGCAAATACACAGCATATTGAATTGTGCTGATATTCAGGTTCCCCACCCCAGATTTGCATTGTTTTGCCTTTTGAACCCCTCCACATTTTGTCCTGGCGCAATCTCAGTACGCTGGTGCTAAATGGGACTTCAGTGCAAAACCTGGTTTTTGTGGGCAAACTAACTTGGTTTTGCGCAGAGGCAATCCGTTGAATATTTGACCACATATGTCTACAATGCTGTTCCAGCTGTGTGGGTGGGTGGTGGTGGGGAAACATGGCAAGTCTGGTCTTCAGGAAAAGGCAGCTGCAGAGTATGGCTGGTCTGTGGCATGGGGTATTCCAGCTGTGTCAAGGGTGCGGAGAGTGCATTACCCTTGCAACAGGATAGTCCATCGTTCTGGTGTGAAGTCCATCAAACCCGAGTCATACAGGATGCCTGGAGCGGTGCCAGCAATAACAGAAGCCCTGGGACCTCTGCAGACTGTGTTACCTCTGCTACATTGGTGTGTCTCTTGCCCACGTTGTACTCCCAGAAGCATGCAACCATGGCTTTGGGGGCTCAGCAGTCTGGAGCCCGAAACCAGGTATAGATACAGGTTCTGCAGCCTAAGACCATGGCTTGAAGGTGGGGTGGTGCTTGTGATCATAAACACATGAACTATCCCCACTGCAGGGGCAAGACTTGTTCTATGTCCCAGCACACAGGTGGAATCCTGCTTCCTACATATCAGTCACCCCTCTGCAGCTGCTTTCCCTGAAGACGCTACAAGACATGTCCCCTCTCCCCAGCATCCCTCTTCCAAATAACAGAATGGACCCCCCCATCCCACAGTGGGGGTTTTTGGTGGACTGTAGAGTTGGTGGTTGTCAAGGGTTAGGAGCAGTGGACCCAGACTTACCTCCAAGTTCCCCCATGCAGGCCAGGAAGGAGTAATCTGTCTTTCCTCCCAGGAACACAATCCAGATGGGAGGTGTCCCATTCGACAGAGCCAGTTAAGTATCATGCTCTAACCTACCACGTTTTTCCTTATTCTGGTTTTACTCCATCCGGCAGCATGTCATGATGTAGGGGTGTGTGTGTGTGTGTGTATAGAGGTACACACCATGTGTCTGCCAAGGGATGTCCCCCTGCTGAGCTGTGCCAGCTGCCCCGCTACCATGCCTCCACATGGTTACAGTCTAGGAGCAGCGTAGCTAGCCTTGGCGGGAGCAGGCAAGAGAGCAGTCCCACAGATGCTCAATCCTCTCCCACCTGGATGACCAGTGGTGACCGGGCTTGCTCCCAAACTCAGGCTGTCAGCATAGCAGTAGGTACCCAGTGTCTCAGCCCTCCATGCCACTGGATCAATGTTTCTATTTTTTTTTTTTAATTGCTGGTTTCAGTACTGCACATGGCTATCATGATATAATCAACATTATGATACTGCTCTTTAATTTGTTCAGTATTCCACTGTGATGTACCCAGCGTTGCTAGATATCTGTCATGAGCTACCACAAAAATCAAGATACTGTATGACACCCTGTGAAGTGGGTTCAAAAATAGCAGTTTTATTCTGTGGCATTCTCTAAACGCCTGTTGTATAAATTTGCAATACTGTAATCTCTGTAATGCAAAAGATAGTATCCCCCCATTCCATCTGTAGATCCCATTGTTATATTTAGGGTCTGAAGTGTAAATAAAGAATTTTATTAGAACACAGTACCCCACCCCATTATATATTTATGGGATGGATGGAGAAGGCAGAAAAATCCATTTCCAGGGACCAGAATGTTCTTTTGACCATTAACTCCCCACCTGTTCACTGCCTACTACAATTACTCCTTCCGCTCTATCAAAACTATGAGTAGCTGCCAGCCAACTGTCACAGCAATAGCGCTACTTCTCATGCCACCAGCAACCCGGGTTCACTAATGAGCCTTGGTCATCGGGGGGGACTGAGTGTTCCACAGGACACTCTCCTCCCGGTATGGTGGGTTGCTGCCCTGACTGTAATACTGCCTGCCTTATTAGGCAGCAACAGGTGGTGGTGGGGTATTCTCTTCCCCAAGGGCGGTGACAAACGGTGTGCCGCAGGGCTCAGTCCTGGGTCCGGTGTTGTTTAGGTTATTCATATCGGATATCTCACATGGCATTAGGAGCATGGTCAGTCTGTTTGCAGATGATACCAAGATAGGAGCGGTGGTGGACAACATAGAGGGGTGGCAGGGGCTACAGGATGACCTGATCAAACTGGAGAAGTGGTCAGAAAAGTGGCAATTGAGCTTCAGTGCGAAGAAGTGCAAGGTTATGCACTTCGGAGCAAGGAATCCTGTGAAGAGCTACCAGTTGGGAGGGGTTCAGATAGAGGTCACAGAAGAGGAGAAGGACCTAGGGGTGATCATAACGGTTAACATGAACAATTCAGCTCAGTGCAGGAAGGTGGCAGCTAAGGCCAACAAGATGCTGGGGTTTATTGCAAAAGGAATCTCATCCAGAAATAGGGGTGTGAAACTGCCGCTGTACAGGTCACTAGTCAGGCCACATTTGGAGTACTGGGTGCAGTTCTGGCGTCAGATGGCTGGAAGGTGTGCAGCGTAGGGAAATTAAGATAATCCAGGGGCTGAAGGGCAAAACCTAAGAAGAAAGGCTGACTGAGTTGAATATGTACACCCTGCAGGAGAGGGAGGATTGGGGGGATATGACTGAGACCTTCAAATATTTGAAAGGGATTAACAAAACAGGCACAGAAGGGATATTTAAGCTGATAAGAGGAAGGGATACCAGAGGGCATGGTCTCAGGTTGGAGGGTGGAAGATATTGGAGAGAGATAAGGAGGCGTTTTTTCACAGAGAGGGTGGTGGAGAAATGGAACACTAACTAAGGAGGTGGTATCTTGTAGTACAGTGGGCAGTTCTAAAAGGGCATGGGACAGGGTGCGAGGGGGGGTAAAGGTGAGGGGGCAGCTGTAATATAAGGGTGCTAGCTGCACATTCGAGCAGACTAACTTGATAGAGCGTAAGGCCTGTTTCTGCTAGCAGTTTCATATGTTTGTATTGTTTTCAAAATCCACATATTAAAGACTTTACTACACCAGCAGCTTGCTTCTTTGGCTGTTATCTCAGTGTGACGCTTTGCTTCAAAATGATACCAGCTAAGCCGGCCCGGTGGTGCAGACGGCTGAGGTGCTGGCACCTTACCTTGTGTTACGTTGGCAAACCAGGTTTGGGAATGACCTTGGGAAGCTGGCTTGGGGGGGGTGGAGGGTTGGAGTGGGATTGAGCTATGGCTCTCCCTTCCAAGGGGTGGATGCCTGCTCCTCTGGAGTCCCGCTCCCAACAGGTGGAGGTCCGGTGAGATGCGCAGGCTGCAAGGAGCAGCGACATTAGTCTGGGAAGGGGTAGAAGGGACCACCAGATCCTGGCATTTGCGTGCGCCTCTATTCGCAGGCACACACATGTGTATACCATGGCCTGGGGGGGGGGGAATGGAAAAACAACAAACTATATATGAAGGAAAAAAAAAATTTGTTCAGATCCACCACAGCTGTATAATGAAGTTAGTGAGATTGTGCTGAATTGTGAGGGATACATGGAGAAACAACACACTGGTTTTTTAACTAGTAAGATTTGTTTTATTTTCTGTTCTAAGGAAGGCAGACACATTATTAGGAAAAGAAATGGAGGTGTCGATTTTAATGGAAGGAACGGTGAGCAATAAAGGTTTTACGTAACGATTATATACTCATAGCGATAGAAACAGACTGATTCAGAACCCTGGAACCCCACCATCAGAATCAATTAAGATTGCACATTTCATTATTCATATTTAGGCCAATCAAACCAAACATCATGACTCAGTTGGCCTATACTTGCATGGCATGGCTAACCCCTGTTCTGCAGATGCAGTCCCTGTTCTCTACATTAAGATGCAACATTTTATCTATGGACTACTGATTGCTACTTTTGTGATTGACATCGAGACTGTGACACTTTCTTCTATGCACAATTACAACAAAAAAAAATATTTAGGATAGTACATATATTTTTTCAAGATAAAACATGGGTGCTCCTATTTTACACAGCAACACTTATTCCAGTTTCTGTTATACACAGCCTTTTACCTAGGAATTACAGTTTGGATCAGTCCAATTTCAGATATTAGGCTACTGCTATTTAATATATGACAATGCATATGTCACCTTGGGAATATTTCTATATTATTCTTTTCTTTGGGGGGGAAATTTTGCATAGAACAAACAGTGACACTCATGATAGCAATCACAAAATTAGTATTCCATACTCATTATACCAAGATGTTCAATCTTACTGTAAAGAACAGGGACTGCATCTGTAAAGTAGGGATTGACCATACTGTGCAAAGATACCTCAACTCGTCATCATTATGGTTGCCAAGGGACTGGAAAGAAAAGTATGCCTCTTTATAGACACAAAAATCTGCAACAGGGTTGATACACAGGGGAAGGTGGAAAGGATGAGAAGGGACTTGGCAAGGTTGGAGGAATGGTGAGAAGTATGGCAGCTTGGATTCAATACAAAGTGCAAAGAAATGCTCCTGGGAAACAAAAACCACGGGGAAGAGTACACAATTGGGTGTGGGAATAGTAACAACAACAAAAATGGAAAGGGACCTGGGGGTAATCATATCAGATTACCTAAAGGTTAGGCAAGCAATGTGAGAAGGCAGTAGGGATGGCTAGGGGATACTGGGATGTATAGGGAAAGGCATCACCGGTAGAAAACAGGAAGTTGTTATCCCTCTGTACAGATAGTTTTGTGGGACCGCATCTGGAGTACTACATCCAGTTCTGGTGACCCCATCTCTGCAAGGACATAGACAGGATGGAGACAGTCCAGAGGAGGGCGACTAAAATGGGGCAGGGTCTGCAACAGAAACCATAGGAGAGACTAAAGGAGCTTAATATGTATACCCTTGAGGAAAGGAGGGAGAGGGGAGACATGATAGAAACTTTTAAGTACCTCAAGGGAATCAACAAAGCTCAAGAGGGTGGCATCTTTCAGAAAAAGAGATGTGCAAGAACAAGGGGACACAATTTGAAGAGAGAGGGGGATGGCTCAGGGGTAATGTGAGGAAGTATTTTTTTCACAGAGAGGATGCATGGAACGGCCTTTGTGAGGAGGTTGTGGGGTCAAAAATAGTGAGGGAATTCAAGAATGCATGGGACAGACATAAGGCAATTCTTGCGGGGGGTAGGAAGAAATAGGCTTTTGGTTAACTAGGATCTGCAGCTTATCCAGTAGGTAGGAATATGGGCAGACTAGGTGGGCCAAGCGGTCCTTATGTGCCATTAAAGTCTATGTTTCTATGATTTTTGTTTTGCATCTTTTTTTTTACTATGCTTCATGAAATGTGCATTCCCTGTTGATTCAGATGGTGGGATTAGAGGGTTTCACATCTTTGTGTTTCTGTCATTCCACTATATGACTGGATGTGAAAAGACCTTAAAACTATTTTTGAGTTTACTTTCAGTACATTGCAAGTTGTTTTACAGGTCCTGTACCAATCTACTGTACTTAGTAGACTACATGAATTTTAATATATTTCATTTTACACTTGTCATTGTTTAATCACAGTTGGAGCACTTAGTAGCTGTGCACAACAGTAAGATAGGCCCTAGGATTTTCATAAAATACGTGCATCATAACATAACCTGGATCATAAAATACAAAAAATGGGAATTTCTAGATATTGAACTAAGTCTGAATAATGTGATATCAGCATGACCACAATTAACATTTAAATGAACCAGTACTTTACAAGATACCCATGTTAAATCTCTATTTGTAAAAGTAACATTTAATCTGAGAACAACTTGAATGCCTGACAGTCTACATTGAAGGAATGATTTTGACAGTTTGAGAGGAGACATGCAAAGGAGATAGCTTCAGTGAGAACCTTACTGGATTTATGAATGTCATAGTTTGCAGCCAAGAGGTTTAAATGAAGGTGTCAGACTGCAGTTATTTATAGTGTTTGCAATTTCAGTAGCTGTAACTTGTTCAGTGAAATAATTTATTTTTCCAGGAACTAGTATATATTTTCATTGGTTTTACTGTGTATATGATGCATTTTTTATATGTCATTACTTTTAAGATATGCACTTTGCACCCTTGTTTCTATGGTTACAAGCTTCATGAAACTACACACACAAAAAAAGACAAAGATAACCAAGTTGTGTTTAGCACCTCGTTTACAAGGGGGTCTTTAGAAATCAATGAGATCATAATAAAGAAACTGAGAAGTTATAGGTATTGAACCTTGTTATTCGAAGGGCAAAAAAATTACAATTAAAAACTGATAAAGGTGTAAAGCTGTAAATAAGAGTGAAACAACCATGCTGGTATGCACACCACATAAAGTAGTTCTTGAAAGGATACAGATTGGGGACAGCTCAATTAACACTGCAAGTCCAGAAAAAATATACAGTGTCACCTCTAGCTGTACTAAAATGCTACAGCTGATGCAAAATACAAAGCAAGGTGGTAGGGGCAAGGTTGGAGGATGGGTGTGAATAACACCATATACCCAGCAGGAGGGACTTTACATCTCTCAGAATTTATTTGTGAAAATGAGTGATCAGGATAGGAATGTAAGCTGAGCCAAGGCTGGTTAAAAAAAAAATTGTTGCTGAACTTGTAACAGGCTTTAGCTTTAAAGCTAACGTGCTTAACTGTGTTTGGTAGATTTTACTCGGATTTCTGTTTATGACAGGCAGTAAACATTCCTGCATGAAAAGGCTTTACCACTGAAGCGTTTATAAAGTGAGGAACTACACAGTGACATAAAAACATCACTTTATAGGAGCTTCAAAGGCAAAGTCTGTTCCAGGAATATTAACTGCCAGTAATGATAAGAAGTCAGGAGTCAAATCTACAAAAAAACAGTTCAGTAACTCACAGTTGCACTAGCAAATATGATGTACACTTTTACAAACATTTATCAAG
This sequence comes from Neoceratodus forsteri, assembly GCA_016271365.2. Classification (NCBI taxonomy): domain Eukaryota; kingdom Metazoa; phylum Chordata; order Ceratodontiformes; family Ceratodontidae; genus Neoceratodus; species Neoceratodus forsteri. The sequence goes on from CM057453.1 coordinate 1,276,089,536, forward strand.
TAAAAAGACACGCTTCAACTTATTCTAAAAACAGAGAAACAAAACTCTGTAACCACACAAGCTCAGTACACACTGGTCTGCTATAGGGGCTATTAGACATCAAACCAAAGGGCACTCTGGGAAGACTATCCTGGACAAGATGCAATAAAACAAATCTGAATGGCAGCCCCCAGAGGTCATAAAACACCCAGGGAAAGTTAGAAAAAAATCCTCTCACAGCCTAGGCAGAAACAAAACACTGGGATCACTGTTTTGCAAAATGTACCCCTTACAAGTTTTCTTTATTTGAAAGACAGCATATATTTATCCTAACAAATCTGTCCTACTGCCACAATCAAAACACTATGCCCTACCTGTCACATATAAACTCAATTACAACACTGCTTCAATTTACTTCTCAAACTTAAAAGAAAAAATACACTTTATCATCAAAGTCTGTATTTACCAAGTACTGTGCCCATGATTAAAATAATTTGAACCCCTCCCCCAAAATGTGCCCTCACACGAAACTGCATGTTTAACTGTAAAGACAATTAAAACATGCATTTCTAAATACATTACTAACACCAATCCTTTCAAAGTTTTGAAACTACTAAAAAGACAAACTATATATGTGGTAAACAAATATTCTTAACCCAAAAGCTGAACTTTATGTTTTTAGTATATAAATGTTTAAGAAAAACCTGTGGCTCTTTCAACCTGAATTCAGAATGCTGTGTCTATTGTTTTCCTTGGGAGCTGTAGTCTCAGACAGTCTTTCCTTCTGAATCCCCAGGTTGCTCTGATAATCATTTGTTCCAAGGGTTTTTAAGTCAATTTAAAAGGCATTAAGTACCTTCTGTTCTTCTAGTCCTTAATAAAATGCAGGGGCTTCATAACTGGATCATTCCACAGACTTGTTCTTTTGCTTCCTCCAGGTCCCAAACTAGTGTGTCTTGTTTGAACATGATATCAGCCTCATGCCCCTCCCACATGAATAAAAAAAAAGGTGGTGATAGATCTTTAAGAGCTTCTTGGGTGGAGGTAGGGGTGGATCTTACTCCCCCTTAAAATGAATGCTGCCTCTCACTACTCAGGTTCCAGTTCTTGTACTGCCCATTTAAGAAAGAAAATAGTACCCTGCAACCATTGACTAACATGAAAGCATATTTATTTGAGGGTGGAAAACATTTCTTGGCGAAGGGTAAGGCAGAGGAGACTATTTACACCTTCAGTCAGTTCCACAGGCAGAAAACATGACATCACTCCTTTCATACATGCAAAACATCTGTAGGCTCTGCCTACTGCAGATGTAAAAAAAGAAACCTAGAAATCTGATGGCAGAAAAGGACCCCTTGGCCCATCCAGTCTGCTCTTTTTCTATCCCCATAAGTAGCCCTAGACCTACCTCTTTGCACAGCTCCCCTGTGCCCCCCCAATAGAGACTTCAGTCCCCTCTTTTCTTCCAGGTTTACTGTCCCCTTCCCTCTTCTGGTTATTCCCATGTAATTATCCCATGACCTCTTAAACACCCACTTGGGGGTGATGACTCTGGTGGCCAAGTACTGGTTTGGCAGAGTGCAGGTAACAAACTCAGAAGAAGAAAAAGACCTCAGAGTAAGAAGCACCAATGATCTGAAATACTATGCACACTGTAAGACAGCTGCTGCCAAGGCAAACTGCATGCAGTGATGCATAGCAAGGGGAAATACCACTGTGTAGGCAGAGGTCATTCTGCCACTGTACATGTCACTGATATGACCACACCTGGAGTACAATGGGCAATTTTGGTGCCCATGGATGTCAACTCCCTGGAGATAGTCCAGAGATGGGCAACCAAGATGATACAGGGCAAGCAAGGCAACACCTACGACAAGAGGCTCAGGGGAAGGGAGAGGGAATATAAGATAGAGACTTTTCAAGTACATTAAGGGGTGCCAGTTGAGGACCTCTTCAAAGAAACATAGAATTTGACGGCAGATAAGGACTGCATGGTCAGCCTAGTCTGGCCAATTCCCTACCTACATAAGCTCCAGATTCAAATGATTCTGCATCTTACCTTCTCTTTCCTACCACTATGGTTTCCTTCTGTCTATCCCATGCATTCTTGAATTCACCTATTGTTTTTGATGCTACAGTCTCTTCAGGGAGGTTGTTCAATGCATCTACCACCCCTTCTGTAAAAAATACTTCCTCATGTTGCCCTAGTTCCCCCTCCCCCATCTCATACTGCGACCCCTTGTTCTTGCACTTCTCTTTTTCTAAAAGATGCTTCCTTTCTGAACGCTGTTTATCCCCTTGAGGTACATGAATGACTCTATCATATCCCCCTCTCTCCCTTCTTTCCTCAAAGGTGTACATACTGAGGTCTTTCCTCATATGTTTTCTGGTGCATTCCTTTCCCCATTTTCGTTGCCCTTCTCTGCACTGCTTCCATTCTATCTATATCCTTCCGGAGATGTGATTTCCAGAACTGAACACAGTATTCCAGATGTGGCCTTACCAATAGTCTCTACGGTGGCATCACCACCTCGTTTTCTACTGTTCATGCCTCTCCCTATACACCCCAGCATCCCTCCAGCCCTCCCCACTGCCTTCTCATGCTGCTTGGCTACATTCAGGTCATCCGTTATAATTACCCCCAGGTCTCTTACCAGTGTTGTTGTTAGTATATGTCCCCTTCCCCATCCTGTATTTCTCTCCAGGATTCCTGTGCTCCAAGTATATTTTTTTGCATTGAATTTAAGCTGCCACACTCTTGACCACTCCTCCAACTTGCTTCTAGGTCTCTTCTCATTCTTTCAACCTGTCTGGAGTGTCCACCCTATTGCAGATCTCAGTGTCATCTGCAAAGAGGCTTACCTTCCAGCGCTTCCACAATGTCCCTAACGAAGACATTGAAGAGGACCAGCCCCAGTACTGAGCCTTGTGGCACCCTGCAGTCACCCTTCTGTCCCGGGATTGAACTCCATTAACCACCCTTTGCGTCCTGCTGCTCAGCCAATTTCTGACCCAGTTCACTATCTTGGGACCAGACCCCAGACTGCCCAAATTGTTTACTAGCCTCTTGTGTGGGACGGTGTCAAATGCCTTGCTAAAATCTAGGTAGGCCATGTCCACAGCCCCCCCTCCCCATCGACTACCCTAGTTACATAGTCAAAGAACTCTATCAGTTTTGTCTGACAAGATCTACCAGTTGTGAATGAGTGTGTCGCTTTGGGTCTTGTGCCCTGCTGGCCTTAAGATAAGCAACAATCTTTTCTTTCAGCATCGACTCCATTATTTTCCCCACCTCTGAAGTCAAACTGACCAGCACATAATTTCCAGCTTCTGCCTTGCTCCCACGTTTGTGTAGTGGTACCACATTTGCCCACCTCCCGTCCTTTGGTGTCACTCCAGCCACCATTAATTTGTTGTAGAAGGCTATTAATGGTGCCCCTACCTCTCTTAGTTCTTTCAGTATTCTGGGACGCATCCCATCTGGACCCATTGCCTTGTCCACTTTTTGTTTTGGGAGTTCCTTTAGGACTCCTCCATGAATGGACTGGTGTCCACCTCTCCTCCATGTCTGTTTCTACCATCTAATTTTGGTCCCTCCCCTTCTTTTGTAAATATTGAGCAGAAGTATTTGTTCAGAGGTTCTGCTTTTCTAGGTCCCCATCCGCACATTCCCTTCTCCCCTTAATTAACCTCATAATCCCCTTATTGGACTTTTTGCTCTCCCTAATATACCTGAAGAAGGTTTTTCCTCCTTCTTGTACTGATTGTGCTATGCTTTCTTCAGTTTGTGCCTTTGCACTCCAGTCTGCTTTCCCCACTTACTTTTATTTTGCCTGATACAGTTCTGTCTTTCTCCCTCAGTGTTTCTTTGTACTTTCTAAATGCCCATTTCTTTTCCTTAACCTTCCCTGCCACTTCTTTAGAAAACCATTGTTTTTTTCCCCTTCTTCTTGTTTTGTTGACTTGCTTTACACAGAGTCTTGTTGCCTCTGCTATGGCTCCTTTAAATGTCTACCACTGTTCCTCTACCCCCTTCCCCTCCCCTCTCTCCACCTTTGCCAGAATTTTCTTGAGATGTTCCCCCATTTCTGCAAAGTTGTCCCTTTTGAAATCCAGGACCCTTACTTTTGTGTGACTTGCCTCTACTACTGTCTTTACTTTAAAGAGGGAGTCCGGTCAGAAGTACTGCATTGCAGAATTATAATCAGCCTACCCCCAATAAATCTCAAACCAAAAATTAGCTTTCTACGTTACTTCATTTTAAAGTTATGAGCTATTTTGTAACACTGGTTTCACTCCCTGTTTTAAAAAGCCAGTTTCAGTGAAGTCACTGATGATGTCACAACCAGAACCCAGACTAGTCCCCCCTATCAGCAACCTTATAGGACCTATTTCTTCAAACTTATTGAAACTGTAGCTGTAGTTTTTATTTAAAAAACAAAAACTGACACAGGGTTGGCTGCTGTGCTTGCATTTCCAGTGTTCAGATGCATGGTACTGTATTTTAGAATGCATCAGGAGGTAGTTTTGGAATGCAGTACTGAACTAAGGTATAGACTGTCAAGGTGGTGCTCAATTTTAGAATGTCGGGGGGAGACATGTAATCTCAGCATGTGGCAGGGATGTGCCATCTTGCAGTGTGGTGGGACACTCAATTTCAGAATGTAACAGGGACACACACTGAAGAATTTAGTGGGGAGTGGCAATTCTGAAATATAAGTAAGGATGTACACTGTTGGAATATGGCAGTACACACCATTTTATTTTGAAACTGCTTGTCCTTGCCACATTCTGGAATTGTATGCTTCCACCACATTTTAAAATTGTGCATCACATCCCCATCACAATCCAACATTGTACATCCCAGTCATATTCCAAAATAGCGAATCTTCACCATATTCCAAAACTGCACATCCTCACCATGTTCCAAAGTTGTGCTTCAATGCCACATTCTGAAACTGTCACCATCACATTCCAAAACTGTGTCATTGCCACATTCCGAAACTGTGCATCACTGCCACATTCCAAAATTGTTCATCACCACCATATTCTGAAACTGAGTGTCACTGCCAGATTCTGAAACTGAGCATCACTGCTGCAATCCAAAACTGTGTGACACCACTGCATTCCGAAACTGTGCACCACTACCAATTTCTGAAATTATGTGTCATTGCCACATTCTGAAGTTGTGCATCACTGCCACATTCCAAAGTTGTACATCACCGCCACATTCCAATGTCATGCGTCAATGTCACATTCCGAAATTGTGCGGCACCACCACATTCCAAAGTCATGCAGCACCACTACATTCTAAAGTTGTGCATCACCACCACATTCTGAAGTCATGCGGCATTGCCACATTCCAAAGTTGTGCATCTCTGTCACATTCCGAAGTGTTCTGAAGTTGTGCGTCACTACCACATTCCAAAGTCATGCAGCACCGCCACATTCTGAAATCATGTGTCACCACCGCATTCTGAAACTGTGTGGCACTGCCACATACTGAAATTGTGCATCACCACCACATTCCACAGTCATGCAGCACTGCCACATTCCGAAGTCATGCAGCACTGCCGCATTCCGAAGTTGTGCAGCACTGCCACATTGAACATTCAGAAGTTGCGCAGCACTGCCACATTCTAAATTCACGCTGCACTTACACATTCCGAAATTGTGTGGCACCACCACATTCCAAAATTGCATGGTACCACATTCCAAAACTGCATGGTAACAAACACCACATTGCGAAAATGCACACGTGTTCATCACCACCTCATTCTGAAATTACACGTCACCACCACATTCTGAAACTGTGCATCATTGCCACTTTCCAAAACTGTACATCAGCAACACCACTACATTCCAAAATTATGCATCATTGCCACATTCTGAAATTGTGGTGAGCCACATTCCGAAATTGCACATCAGCCACATTTTGAAACTGTGCGTCCCACCACATTCTGAAATTGTGCATCATCGCCACATTCTGAAATTGCTCACCACCATCACATTCGAAATTTGCATCACCACCACATTCCAAAATTGTGCATCAATGCTACATTCCAAAACTGAGCGTCACTGCCACATTCTGAAACTGCATGTCTCTTCTACATTCTAAAACTGTACCGGCCTGCCACATTCTGAAATTGTGTGTAAACTTCCATGCTCCAGTATTGCCTGTCATCGTCACATTCTGAAAATGTGCATTCCCACCATATTCTGAAGATGAGTGTCACTGCCACATTAAAAAATTGCATGCTCAAGATATATTCTAAAATGATGCATCCCTGCCTCATTCTGAAATTCCGTGTGGCTACCAGATTCTGAAACTGCATCACTGCCACTTTCTGAGATTTCGTGTCCACGCCGATTCTGAAATTGAATGTTCCACCACAATCTGAAATCAAGCATACCACTACGTTTAGAAATTTTGCATCACTACACCACATACCAAAATAATCCATCCAAGACACATTACTAAATTGCATATCCCTACCAGCTTCCACAACTATGTGTCTCCGCATTTCAAAACTGTGTATCTCTGCCACATTCTAAAACTACATGACACCACCACATTAAGAATTTTAGCATCCCTGCCACTTTCCAAAATTGTGTGTCCCACCTACTTTCCGAGACTGTGTCACTGCTGCATTCCACAGTTGCAGTCTGGTGACATTCGAGATCTCATCCCGCACTATTATAACATTTGCACATATTTCTGTCATTATAAAGCCATGTTTGCTGCTGCATTCCAACCCCCCATCACATTCTTAAGTACTGTACCTTGCCTCTGCACATTATGGACATGCATGCTCAGACTCACCCATTGTCAGCTTTTCTTTTCCAGATGTTTAATAACACTGCAGTTTTATGTAATGTGGGAGAAATATGTCTTGTAAGGTAGTTTGCAAGAAGGACTACGCTGTGAGTTCTGGTTGTGCCATCATCAGCTTTTTTGAACAGGCAGTAACTTTAGGGTTACAAAATGACTTGTCATTTTTAAATAAAGTAACATAGAGATCTAATTTTTTGCATGCGGCTGACAGGGGATATGCTGATCCAGATTCTGAATTTACTGATGCTAGAAATTTTGTCTGGACTCCCTCTTTAAACCACACTGTATGGAGATCACTGGAAGCTAGATGGCTGCCCACTGATGGCCTTAGTGTCAATGAGACCACGGTGGACATAGCCTAAAGCTGGTGGGAGAAAGGTTCAGGAGGGAGACGAGGAGGCACTTTTTCAATAAAAGGGTGTTGGCCAAGTGGAAAAAGCTGCCGTATGAGGTGGTATACTCGAAAATGGTGGTCAATTTCAAGAGTGGTTGGGGCAGGGTGACGTGGAAAATTGCGTGTGTTAGAAAAGGAGTAAGTAGGTGGAAAGGGGAATTAGTGGGAGTTCACAAAGGAAATGGGGAAGGGGGCAGTACCCTTAGTAAACACACAGGGAGCTGCACAATTGAGCAGACTAGATAAGACACTAAGCCTGGTGGCACATGTGCATATGTTTTTGCAGGTAAATACTAATATATCTGTCTAGCTATCAGTATTTCTGCCAATGAAGTCAGCCTGCTGTCCAGCCTCTGTCCCAACCTAATCTTCTTTGCCTGACCTCTCACCCCTGATCTATGCTACTACTAATGCTGGTAGTTCAGCGATCATGGTGTTCGTTATGATCGTATTTATTTGCTCTACTTTGAGGAGCAATGCTTCTTTACAAGTAGGTCCTGCTTAGGAAATGTAAATATATATCTATATAAATGATCCTCCTAACCCACTCATTCGTACATCTCCCCCAACCATACTACAGGTTCCTCCCCGGCAGGTGTGCACAGAGCAGTGCAACCCCCCCAAAAAAAATTAACATCATGTTTTATTCTGGTACAGTTAAATACAGAGGCAATACCACCTCCCTCGTTTTGCTTTTGATACCTCTCTCTATGCACCGCAAGATCTGATTGGCCCTCTCAATTGCCTTGTTGCATTGCCTGGCCACCTTTAGGTCAACCAGTATGATTACACCAAGGTTGCCTTTCTGTTTGGTGCTTGTCACTACTACTCCACCTATTCTGTACTCTGCCCATGGGTTTGTGTGCCTGATTAATTGACATTTTTTTCACACTGGAATCCAGCTGTCATATCCCTGACCATTTCTCCAGTTTTCTCAGGTGTTAGCTCATCCTTTCCACCCCCAACTCGCAGTACCTGGCCATTCTGTCAGGGCTGCTTCCCAGTGTAGGTAATGCCGGGCCATGTGTTCAAGGGTGCGGGCAGGGGTCACTACCTGTCTGTTTAAATATGACGTGCAGTGATCACTGGGGATCCAGGTGGTCAAGATGCTGTCCGAGTTTTACTGCCTTGCCAGTTGTTTTAAAAGTGTTGCTTAGTGAGCAGTTCAGGTCTATTTGGTCAAAAGTCAGTGCCTTGGGAGTTGGTCATGGGCACTGCCTAGGGGTCAGTGTATTTCCACTTTTTCCCAGGGGCTACCCTATATTCAGTGCCTAGCCTTTAGTTCAAAGGTGTTGCACATTAGGCCATGCCTTTCCAACTGGTTGAAGGTAGTGTATTTTGGCACTGCCAGTCCAGCTGGTCCAAACTGCTTGGTTCTGCTCCTTGTACAGTGCCTGACCCCTGATCCAGTGTGCTGCCCTGGGTTAGTGCATGGCCACTTGGTCCTGTGAGCTTCTCCTAGTGCAGTGCAGTGCACTGCCAGCTGGCCTCAGTTCGGCTCCATGGACCGCGGCTCATACAGTTGGCTGAATGTGCAGCCCATAGGGTTATGCATGGCAAGTTTGTCAAAGGTGCTGCCCAATGGTCAGTTCTGCTCACTGGACCAGATATGCAGCCCAGTTGTTGACAGGTGCTGCCATTTGTGCATTGCCAAATCTGCAGGGCAAAAAGGGCTGTTTGCTGCTCCTTGTGCAGTGCCTGTCCACTTAGTACTGAGAGTTGCTCTTTTGGCAGTACCTGGCCAATTGGCCCTGGGTTCTGGTCTAGTAACAGTACCTGTGCATGTGGCCAAAGGTGCTTCCTAGTGGTCAGTGCATGTCCAGTTGGTCACCAGTGCTGTACAGTGTGCAGCTGTCAAAAGGTGATTAGTGGGCAGTGCATATCCAATTGGTCAAGGGTGCTGCCCAGTAGTCAGTACACTGCAAGTTGTGGCAGCACACTGGAAGAAGCAGCCAGGCACAAAAATGTAGGGGTAGCACCTTGGAACAAGTGGCAAAGCACTGCACAGTGGGCAGCACCTTTTGCAAACTGGCAAGAAACTACAGCAGCTTTGACCAACTGGTCAGACCATGCCCACTAGGCAACACATTCTAACCAATCGCAGACACTGCCCATTGGGCAGCATGCTGAAACAAGTGGCCTTCATTAACCAATGGGCAGTACATTTAAACAGCTGTTTGGGTACAAAAATGCAAATGTACAGCACGAGCATAGGAAGCATCCAGAAAACACAACTCAATAGTTCAGTCAATATTTTCATAACAGCAAGAGAAAATTCACTTTTGGGAATACTGTTTTTCATTGCACTGCTGCTTTAGTATAGAAGAAGCCCTTCTGAATAAGTGGCAAGGCACGGCACAGTGGCAGCACCTTTACAAACTGGCAATAAAATGCCCACTGTGCAACACCTTTGACAAACTGAACAGGCACTGACCCCTGGGCATCGCCTTTGACCAGCTGACCTGTCACTGTCCCCTGGGCAGCACCACTGATCAACTGTCCAGAAACCACCCACTGGGCAACACCTTGGACCAACTGACCAGGTACTGCCCACTGGGCAGCACAGTTGGAACAGATGGACCAGTACTGCTCACTGGGCTTCTCAATTAAACAACTGACCAGGAACTGTGCACTGGCCTGCAACTTAGACCAAATGACCACTGGGCATCAAATTTGAATGGCAGGAACTGAATTCAGGGCAGCACCTCTGAACAAATGACAAGGCAATGCATGGTGGGCAGCACATTTAAGCAAGTAGCCTTGCGATGCTCACTTGGGAGGCACATTTTGCTAACTGGACCAGCACTGTCCATGGTTCGGCTCCCTAGATCAAGTGGTCAGACACTGCCCACTGGGCAGCACATCTGAGCACATGGAAAAGCATTACCCACTGGGCAGCACATCTGAGCACATGAAAAAAGCATTACCCATTGAGCAGCACATTTGAGCTCATGGAAAAGAACTGCCCACTGGGCAGCACATGGGAAAGCACTTCCCACTGGGCAGCACATTTGAGCACATGGAAAAGAACTGCCCACTGGGCAGCACATGGAAAAGCACTGCTCACTGGGCAGCACATCTGAGCACATGGAAAAGCACTGCCCACTGTGCAGCACATCTGAGCACATGGAAAAGCACTGCCCACTGGGCAGCACATCTGAGCACATGGAACAGCACAGCCAATGGACAGCACATGGAAAAGCACTGCCCACTGGACAGCACATTTGAGCACATGGAAAAGCACTGCCCAGTGGGCAGCACATTTGAGCATATGGAAGAGCACTGCCCAGTGGGCAGCACATGGAAAAGCACTGCTCACTGGGTAGCACATCTGAGCACATGGAAAAGAACTGCCCACTGGGAAGCACATGGAAAAGCACTGCCCACTGTGCAGCACATCTGAGCACATGGAAGAGCACTGCCCACTGGGTAGCACATGGAAAAGAACTGCCCACTGGGCAGCACATGGAAGAGCACTGTCCACTGTGCAGCACATCTGAGCACAAGGAAAAGCACTTCACACTGGGCAGCACATTTGAGCTCATGGAAAAGCACAGTTGAGTACATGGAAGAGTACTGCCCACTGCGCAGCACATTTGAGCACGTGGAAAAAAAGTACTGCCCACTGGGCAGCACATTGCAACAACTGACCAAGCACTGCTCACTGGGCAGCAAGCGCATGGACAAGTGCTGCCCATGGGGGAGCAGATCTCAACAACTAGCCATGTACTGCCCAGTGGGTAGCACATGGACAAACACTGCATACTGGACAGCACACTGGAACAACTGGCCAGGCACAGAATGTAGGGGTAGCACCTCTGAACACATGATAAGGCAATGCACTGGCCTGCATCCAATGGTAACATATCTGACTCCATCCTGGGTGTCAACAAGTAGTGCCACGTCGATGTGCATTTATTCAAAGTGCCAAACCTGAGCCACATCATGGTGTCCAGTACCCTGGACTGGGACCACATACAGTGGTGCAACCTCACTGTTTCCGTTCAGATCTTGCACCCCCATTGCACGCTCCTCTACATGATTTGTTAAACAGACCGGTTGGCCACACCCTGTGATGCTTTTTTGTCCCTCCTCCAGGTCACCTGCCCTTCCCAATATTTACACATTTTCATATAATTGGAACTGGTGCCCACTACCAGTGTCGCTTGTCTTGACCCCTCCACTTCAGGCTGCCGAACCCTGTTCTCCCTATGTACATGGCAGCAAAGGTTCCCATCCCAGTATCAAGTACACTAGCACAACACTGAGGTGCGCAATGCACAATATCAGATTATCCTCTGAAATAAAGAAAACCAACCCTCGATTTTTTTAACATTTAAAAAAGATTAGTCCCTTGCCAATCTGACCACTCCACACACCACCCACCATGACAGCCCACTCAGCACCCACCATCAAACACTCTCCCACACATCATCACTCACCTGAATATATACTGCGCAAACATACACTCTGATGGAAGACACGTGTTGATACTGGAACAGGCAAATGCAATATGAAGAAAATCACGTGAGGTTTAATGTATTTCAATGGGCTTTGAAATTTGATTTATAAACTTGCAATTTTTACAAATATGTTGATCACACATTTTCAACAGTGCCTTTTGAAGCCCATCTCATGCCCAGTGGCAGTGGAATTATTCAAGGTAGACCACAAGTCCATTTTGCGGTCAATTTGACACATCACACTTTGGGCAGAATTTGAACATTTTACCGCTCTTGCTCAGGAGATGGGGTCATAAGAAGATTTTGAAAATTAGGCGTCAAAATATATAAAATGGCAAATGTTGTACTCTGAAACTGTTCTATGACTCTGTGCCTATCATATATGCTTGACACTCCACTTGGTTCTGAATGCTGCTAGGGGGCAGCATCTGGCCAACTGGCCTTTAGTTCTACTCCCTGGACAGTGCCAGTCCAGTCTGCCAAAGGTGCTTCCCACAGGGCAGTGCATGACCAGTTGGTTGAATGTGCTTCCCAGTGGTCAGTTGCTGCCCATTGGTTAAAGGGGCTGTACTGTGGGTAGTGCTGGGTCACTTGGCTAAACGTACTACTCCATGGGCAGTGCATGGCCAGCTGGACAAAGGTGCTGCCCACAGGGCAGTACCAGGCCAATTATTCAAATGAACTGCCCAGTGATCAGTGCCTGTCCATTTGATCAAAGAACCTGTACAGTGTGCAGTGCTGGGTGACTTAACCAAACGGACTGTTTAGCAATATGAGTTCCAGGACAATTGGTAAATGTGCTGCCCAGAGGGCAGTACCTGATCAGTTATTTAATTGGGCTGCCCAGTTGGAAGTTCCTGGTCAGTTGTTCAAATATTCAGCCCAGAGGGCAGTGCCTGACCAGTCTTCAAAATGTTCTGCCCAGCTGGTCAAATGTGCTGGCATTGCCAGGCAAGCAGCTCAAAAGTGGTGCCTGCCAATTCTGGTGCTGTGCCTGGCCACTTGGTCCTCCGAGCTGCTCCTGGGGCAGCACCTTGCAGATTGGCCCTCAGTTCTGCTCCATGGACAGTCCCTGTCCAGTCAGCCAATGGTGCTGCCCAGAGGGCAGTGCCTGGCCAGTTGACCAAATGTGGTAGCCAGTGCAAGGTCAGTTGTTTAAATGGGTTGCCAAGTGGGCAGTGTCCAGCCAGTTGTTTAAATGGACTGCCCAGGGGTCAGTGTCAGGCCAGTTAATGTAATTCTCTGCACAGTGGGGTGTGCATGGCCAGTTTGCCAAATGTGCTGCCAGTAGGCAGTGCATAGCCAGTTGGTCAAAGGTTCTGCCTTTGGGCATTACCAGGCAAGCAGCTAAACATGCTGAGTGCTGCTTCTGTTGCTATACCTGGCCACTTGGTCCTGTGTTCTGCTCCTGTTGCTATACTTGGCCACTTGGTCCTGTGTTCTGCTCCTGGGGTACAGCTTGGCCACTTGGTACTGTAAGCTGCTCTTGCGATAAATTTAAGATCTTACTTTACCATACCTAGCCCCAACAATTGCATCCTTTTGATCTCCACTATACCTCTTTCTGCATATTTTGTTCTAACTACTCTTTTACTCAATCTAATGAGCAATAATCTCTGAGGACCCCACCTCCTCCATTACAACTGCATCTGGTGCCTCCCTCTGGCCCCTCTAGGTTTTTAAAAATGTTCTGTACTGTAGGGACCAAATTTTAGCCACCATGAGATGAGACTATGATCCAGAAAGACAAATCAGAAAAAATGTAAATGATATTGGGGTCTCCTAAAGAACTACAGTAAGTATAATACTGAAAACACACATTTAAGTATTTTACTCATGGGCTCCGTAGTAACCAGTGTCTTATAATATTAAGATATACTGCTTAAAAACACTGACTGTCACTGTTAAATAAAATCATAACACTCTTTAATAAAAAAGCAGTGTATAACATTGACATTTTCTGAGTTTTTATTAATCGGCATTGCAGATGGTCAGCATTAGAAAGCTGCAAACAGTGGCACAAAACAGCCTTGAACAGGCATCAGAATGAGCAGGGCCAAGTAAATTTTACAACAGTTAAATCTAAGTTACTGCAGACATTACTCAGTGGCAAAATTATTTTTTTTCGGTAAGTCTTCCCCACACTTGTTCAGTCCATTATGACTGACCTTATGTTTACAACCAAAAGACAGGCACTGCAGTGTTATATTGCCATTTGACTTTCCTCCACCAGGCCTCTTTGATGTCAGTCTCGGTGTTCATTTTTTTCTTCACTTCCAAACATCCAGCAGTTGTTCGTAAGCATATTTAAAAAAACACTTCAGTGTAAGTCTTTTTTTTTATTTACATTTTATGCCTGATGTTTCTCTCCCCCCCCCATCCCCGGGTCCCGGCCACGCAAGCGCATGTGGAGGCATGTGCTCACTGCAGCTCCAAGATGCCCTCCTCTACTTTGCTGCCCACCTACACTGGCCTCAGACCTCCACCCGGGGGCAGTGCAATTACAGTGGGTGACAGAATTCCTCCCTGGGACAGGAGAGATGCTTTTCGGCTACTCGATCTTGCTCCCTCCCACCCAGCCAGCTACCGACAACCCAGGTCGCTGGTGTGATGCGAGGTAAGGTGTCCAGTGTCTTAGCACCACTGGTAGTCTTTTTTAATTTTGTTATTTTTTCCACCTCCTCTGTGGAGCAGGCAGGCAGGTTGTCTGGCCACCTGCACCGGGGGCGTACCTCTCTAGGTCTGGGGGTGCGATGCACAGCCATCAGCCGCCACAACCGCACCAGTTTTCTGCCATGTTTTTCTCCCCTGCTAGAGCCGGACGTACAATGATGCTGGCACATGTACGTGCCGACGTCTGCTGCGCTCCAGCCCCCTTTCTGTGCGGCGCTCATATAGTGCACCTGACTTCCATGGCCCATATATCCGCTTGCGTGGCTGGGACCTGGGGATGAGGGGGCAGGAGAGCGTCGTGGGATGCTCAGTCTTCTCCCTCCCATACCTACCCCCAATGACCTGAGTCCGTTCCTGAACCAGGGTCGCTGTCGTGACACAAGAGGTGGCGTCCAGTGCCTCAATCCTCAGAGCCACCAGCATGGTCTGATAGCATTTTTTTAAATACTCACCCACAATGTTCTACAGAATTATACCCCAGGTCATGTCCTACCTGCTCCTAAGTGGTGAGACCAGGGCATTTGTTTTTGTTTAATCGCTGTTCCTGATTTGTAGCAGAGGTGTTTTTACCCACCTTGCTTTGGATAAAGGCTGAGTGATATGGAGGGATAGGAGGGGTAGTGCTATACATCAGGGAGGGAATCAAGGTCACGGAGGGGGTGGAAGAGCAGGGAGAAGTGGAGAGCTTATGGGTGGCGTAGAGAGGAAGGCTGGGACAGCATTAAGACTAGGGTAGTATACAGACCCTCCTTGCAGAGTGAGGAAACGGACATGCAGATGCTTGCAGGAGGTTCAAAGAATGGTTCAGAAGGGGAGATTCTGCTGGTAGGGACCTCAAATCGCCCAGATATAGACTGTGAAATCCCATTGGCAAATGTCGGCTAGAAGCAGGGGATTCTAGGGTCACAATGGGCCGGAAGATCCTTTTCTGCCGACATACGTCTATGAATATGCCAGTCACAGGCACGCACCATCCAAATGATCATGTAGTGCACATTCACAGTCAGGTATCACTGCACTGAGGAGTCAGCATTCTTTTGGGAGTCAAGCGTGACCAAGTCTCATGCTCCATGAAGTCTCACAGTGACACTTGAGAGCAAACATGGCACCTATAGTTGTTTTTTTAATATGTCACCTCTGTGGTAATATAATGAAGGCAGAAGTGTCAATTTAATGACATGCTTTACTGACTCAGAAACCAGCCAGATTTAAGCCACACAGTAAAATGATTCCCAAGTGGCAAGTGTGAACATATCCTTCTCCTTACTGCCCCATCCCTCCAGAATGGCGAATTTTGTATTGGCACAGCCTGAGGATTGTGTACTCAACACACCACTCCCACTATCCTGAAGTACACCAAGGTGCAGCTGTCACTTCTCTGTCTAGGCATTAGCAGAGTTGGCATCCAAGGGGTTATGCAAGCAATTCCCAGGATCCTTGCCAGATTGGCTTGGAGTCCAGGGACCTTCACCCTTTATTTGAATTTCTTTCTGTCTCCTCTAAAACTGCAGTCATTGTTGGGGAAGGGGGGGTGGCAGCTTCACACTTTTTTTTTACATTATCTATTCATTACAGCAAGCTAATCAGTTCATTCATTCACAAAGTTGTGCATGACTGTTGTAGTACACACTGAAAGTCAAATGGTCAACAGTGTCGACCTATGAGCTTGCAGCAGATACTGCAAGCTGTCATTCGCAGTCATGGATGTGTGTGGGTGAGTTTTGCTGCCCACGAAGGCCTGGGGTGGGTGGGATGGAGGTCCTGTGTGGGGTACCACTAAACTACCAGGAAGGTTTTTATTAAAGCTCAGAGGATCGGGCCATGGGACGGGGGAACACAGAAACATAGAATTTGAGGGCAGATAAGGACTGCAAGGCCCATCCAGTCTGCCCAATTTTTCTACCTATGAATGTGCCATAGGCCGTTACTCTGTCAATGGGCTGTGTAGTCATACTCATCTGTATTGCTCCCTTATGCCTATCCCATGCCTGTTTGAATCCTTGCACTGTATTCATATCCACCACTTCCTGAGATAGGCCATTCCATGCATCCACCACCCTTTCTGTGAAAAAGAACTTCCTCACATTACCCCTTAATCGGCCTCCCTCTAATCTCATGCTGTGTCCTCTTGTCCTGCTATTTTTCTTATATTGAAACATGTTAGACCCCTTCACCTTGTTAATGCCCTTAAGATGTTTGAATATTTTGATCATATCACCTCTCTCCCTCCTTTGCTCTAGTGTATACATATTGAGCTCCATTAATTTGTCCTCATATGTTTTTCTGATGCAGTCCCTGCACCATTTTGGTTGCCCTTCTCTGGACTGCCTCAATTTGGTTAATGTCCTTGTGCAGGTACGGCATCCAGTACTGCACATAGTACTCCAGATGAGGCCTAACCAGTGTCTTGTAAAGAGGGGTAATTACCTCCCTCTTCCGACTTGTGATACCCTACTAATACACCCCAACATCTCTAGCCTTACCTACTGCTTTAGTGGTCTGCTTGGCTGATTTCATGTGAAGATGATGCCCAAGTCTCTTTTTCCCCTTGTGACTGCCAGCAACTCCCCTCCCAACCTACACGTAGCTTCAGGGTTTCTCTTCCCTATGTGCATGATCTTGCATTTCTTTGCGTTAAACCCCAGTTGCCACTCTTCCAACCATTTTGCCAGGTTATCCAGATCTCTTCTCATTCTGCCCACCCCATCTGGATCATCTACTCTGTTGCAGATCTTGGTGTCATCTGCAAACAGACAAACCTTACCTTCCAGTCCATCTGCTTGGTCACTGATGAAGATTTTGAAGAGGACTGGCCCTAGGACTGATCCCTGAGGTACCCCACTTGTGATCTGCATCTCTTCTGACTTATACCATTTACCACCTCTCTCTGTTTTCTGCCTGCCAACCAGTTTTCCACCCAGTTGACCACCTTCTGACCCACCTGAGCCTACCCAGCTTATTAATCAATCTTCTATGTGGAACAATATCTAACACTTTGCTGAAGTCAAGGTAGGTGACATCAACTGCACCCTCTTGGTACACCACTCCGGTTACCCAGTCAAAGAAATAGGTGAAAGGGACCACTAGACTACCAGGGAAAGTTTGTACTGTATTATCAGAGGGATCGGGGTATGGGGCTGGGAGGAAGGACTCACTAATCTACCGGGGAATGTTCTTTTATTTATTTACAGAGGGATCAGGGTAAGGGTCAGGGAGGGGGGGACCACTAGACTACCAGGTTTTTTTACTACAGAGATACGGGGCTCAGATTGGGGCATGCATGTGCAGGATGCCAGGCACATTCCAAGGTCAGCCCGGCACAACTTATGCAAATGGAGCCATAATGACATGCAAATGGCACCATTTGCACCTTGCATGAATAATTCATTTGCATGTTTGGATCTGAATATCTGGAATTTGCGCCTGGGTGCATCTCCAGATGCGCTGGCGCATTCTATTCAGGTATTCAGACTTGTCTGAGGATGTAGCGCACTGTATTTGCGATGCTCGCATCTTCTGATATATTCAGATGGGATGCACCATTGCATCTTGTTTGAATGTATCTGTTTTGTGCTCGGCACAATTCAGTTGCACGGAGCAACCACTTGCACACAAAATATCGGGCACAAGATATCCACTTTGCTTTGTAAGAGATATGTAGTAAATAACAGAAACACAGCTGGCAGTGAGGGAATGTGATCTGTTTGTGCCCTCACCTCTGCATGAGTCTTCCTGCTGTATAGGTTTGATAAATTTAAACTAATAGCTTTTCTTACCCCAGGAGTCCTTTAGCTTCAGTAACTTTTTTGCACATAGCTGGCTAGGTGCAACTGCCCTGAAGGTGTGCCTTTAAGAGATATTTAAATGAGTGTAGGGCCAAGCCAATCAAAAGACAGGAGGGGGTGTGAGCTGAATGAGAGCTGTTGAATGCTTCAGAATTTTTTCTCCGCTGGACTGAGCAATATTGCCTCTGAGGTGTCTCCCAACTTTCCTTGTTGACAGATTCCTAGTGCTTATCTGGGTGAAGTTTTCCTCATAAATTATTTACTTTAGTGCGCTGAGTGAAAGTTTTACTTTTTCATTAGTGCTGCGCAAATTTTGACTATTTTTACCGTGACTATTTAGTTAAAGCCTAATTTTATCAGCGGGTGCTTATTTTGACAGTTTCCTTCATTTTGGGGCAAATTCCTTGTGGGAACCATCAAATTAGGGACAGTTGCCTTGTTTTTACCTCAGACCTCACAGGGTTTACCATGAGGCACCCAGAGTTTATTAACTGGGGCGGGACTGGCCAGTGGCATTTTCACAGAAACCTGCACTCCGTTCATAGGTCCAGAACTGGTTTGCTTTGCATAAATTGGCAAACATAGCAGACAAACCTTTGATTATTATGGCTGAGGATAAATCAAAGGCTTCCAACGAGGGGCCATTCAAAAGTACTAATACCAAAAGCAGAGGTGCTGAGAAACCCTCCAGATCCCAGCCAAAAAATAAAGCTTCCAAAGATTAAGTTCCTCACAAATTGAAAAATAATAAGAGTGACGAAAAAAGGAAGCTTGATCAAGCCTCTGATGAAGTGGCTAAAAAGAAACTGTCAAGACAGATATGCTCCGTTGCTCCTGGGAAAGCCAATAGCAAGACAACGGGCAGCTTAAAGCATACAGAAAAATAAAACTCTTACAAACTCATGAGTTCTTCCATCAGTGCAAGATATGGAAAAGCATGGCAACTGTTTCAGACCTTTCAAAATATGGGTCCTCTATTTACTGGGGCTGGCAAGCACTCTTCCACAGTCCTCTGTTCTGTAGACGGTGAGGGTGACGCAGATGATGATCAATTTTATGATGCCCCTGAAATGGATTTTGAGGGCCTTGAGCCTCAGGAGTCCCCTGACCCTCACCTTGGGGATACCCTGGTGACCACAAGGATCCTTCCTCTATGTTTACATTTATACAAAATATGCTGGATACCCTGGACCTCCCTACGAGGAGCCCAATCAGGATGTCGATGAAGACGAAGATTATAGAGATGAAGGGTTTTCATCCTCAAAGACCCTGGTCATTCCTATCTATAATGCATTTAGAAAAAATACCATGAAGATTGCTTCAACACATTCGAAATTGTGTAGCACCACCACATTCAAAATTGCATGGTACCACATTCCAAAACTGCATGGTAACAAACACCACATTGCGAAAATGCACACGTGTTCATCACCACCTCATTCTGAAATTACACGTCACCACCACATTCTGAAACTGTGCATCATTGCCACTTTCCAAAACTGTACATCAGCAACACCACTACATTCCAAAATTATGCATCATTGCCACATTCTGAAATTGTGGTGAGCCACATTCCGAAATTGCACATCAGCCACATTTTGAAACTGTGCGTCCACCACATTCTGAAATTGTGCATCATCGTCACATTCTGAAATTGCTCACCACCATCACATTCCGAAATTTGCATCACCACCACATTCCAAAATTGTGCATCAATGCTACATTCCAAAACTGAGCGTCACTGCCACATTCTGAAACTGCATGTCTTGTCTACATTCTAAAACTGTACCGGCCTGCCACATTCTGAAATTGTGTGTAAACTTCCATGCTCCAGTATTGCCTGTCATCGTCACATTCTGAAAATGTGCATTCCCACCATATTCTGAAGATGAGTGTCACTGCCACATTAAAAATTGCATGCTCAAGATATATTCTAAAATGATGCATCCTGCCTCATTCTGAAATTCCGTGTGGCTACCAGATTCTGAAACTGCATTACTGCCACTTTCTGAGATTTCGTGTCCACGCCGCATTCTGAAATTGAATGTTCCACCACAATCTGAAATCAAGCATACCACTCACGTTTAGAAATTTTGCATCACTACACCACATACCAAAATAATCCATCCAGACACATTACGAAATTGCATATCCCTACCAGCTTCCACAACTATGTGTCTCCGCATTTCAAAACTGTGTATCTCTGCCACATTCTAAAACTACATGACACCACCACATTAAGAATTTTAGCATCCCTGCCACTTTCCAAAATTGTGTCCCACCTACTTTCCGAGACTGTGTCACTGCTGCATTCCACAGTTGCAGTCTGGTGACATTCGAGATCTCATCCCGCACTATTATAACATTTGCACATATTTCTGTCATTATAAAGCCATGTTTGCTGCTGCATTCCAACCCCCATCACATTCTTAAGTACTGTACCTTGCCTCTGCACATTATGGACATGCATGCTCAGACTCACCCATTGTCAGCTTTCTTTCCAGATGTTTAATAACACTGCAGTTTTATGTAATGTGGGAGAAATATGTCTTGTAAGGTAGTTTGCAAGAAGGACTACGCTGTGAGTTCTGGTTGTGCCATCATCAGCTTTTTGAACAGGCAGTAACTTTAGGGTTACAAAATGACTTGTCATTTTTAAATAAAGTAACATAGAGATCTAATTTTTGCATGCGGCTGACAGGGATATGCTGATCCAGATTCTGAATTTACTGATGCTAGAAATTTTGTCTGGACCCTCTTTAAACCACACTGTATGGAGATCACTGGAAGCTAGATGGCTGCCACTGATGGCCTTAGTGTCAATGAGACCACGGTGGACATAGCCTAAAGCTGGTGGGAGAAAGGTTCAGGAGGAGACGAGGAGCACTTTTCAATAAAGGGTGTTGGCCAAGTGGAAAAAGCTGCCGTATGAGGTGGTATACTCGAAAATGGTGGTCAATTTCAAGAGTGGTTGGGGCAGGGTGACGTGGAAAATTGCGGTTAGAAAAGGAGTAAGTAGGTGGAAAGGGGAATTAGTGGGAGTTCACAAAGGAAATGGGGAAGGGGGCAGTACCCTTAGTAAACACACAGGGAGCTGCACAATTGAGCAGACTAGATAAGACACTAAGCCTGGTGGCACATGTGCATATGTTTTTGCAGGTAAATACTAATATATCTGTCTAGCTATCAGTATTTCTGCCAATGAAGTCAGCCTGCTGTCCAGCCTCTGTCCCAACCTAATCTTCTTTGCCTGACCTCTCACCCCTGATCTATGCTACTACTAATGCTGGTAGTTCAGCGATCATGGTGTTCGTTATGATCGTATTTATTTGCTCTACTTTGAGGAGCAATGCTTCTTTACAAGTAGGTCCTGCTTAGGAAATGTAAATATATATCTATATAAATGATCCTCCTAACCCACTCATTCGTACATCTCCCCCAACCATACTACAGGTTCCTCCCCGGCAGGTGTGCACAGAGCAGTGCAACCCCCAAAAAATTAACATCATGTTTTATTCTGGTACAGTTAAATACAGGCAATACCACCTCCCTCGTTTGCTTTTGATACTTCTCTATGCACTCGCAAGATCTGATTGGCCTCTCAATTGCCTTTGTTGCATTGCCTGGCCACCTTTAGGTCAACCAGTATGATTACACCAAGGTTGCCTTTCTGTTTGGTGCTTGTCACTACTACTCCACCTATTCTGTACTCTGCCCATGGGTTTGTGTGCCTGATTAATTGACATTTTTTTCACACTGGAATCCAGCTATCATATCCCTGACCATTTCTCCAGTTTTCTCAGGTGTTAGCTCATCCTTTCCACCCCCAACTCGCAGTGCCTGGCCATTCTGTCAGGGCTGCTTCCCAGTGTAGGTAATGCCGGGCCATGTGTTCAAGGGTGCGGGCAGGGGTCACTACCTGTCTGTTTAAATATGACGTGCAGTGATCACTGGGGATCCAGGTGGTCAAGATGCTGTCCGAGTTTTACTGCCTTGCCAGTTGTTTTAAAAGTGTTGCTTAGTGAGCAGTTCAGGTCTATTTGGTCAAAAGTCAGTGCCTTGGGAGTTGGTCATGGGCACTGCCTAGGGGTCAGTGTATTTCCACTTTTTCCCAGGGGCTACCCTATATTCAGTGCCTAGCCTTTAGTTCAAAGGTGTTGCACATTAGGCCATGCCTTTCCAACTGGTTGAAGGTAGTGTAATTTTGGCACTGCCAGTCCAGCTGGTCCAAACTGCTTGGTTCTGCTCCTTGTACAGTGCCTGACCCCTTGATCCAGTGTGCTGCTCCTGGGTTAGTGCATGGCCACTTGGTCCTGTGAGCTTCTCCTAGTGCAGTGCAGTGCACTGCCAGCTGGCCCTCAGTTCGGCTCCATGGACCGTGCCTATACAGTTGGCTGAATGTGCAGCCCATAGGGTTATGCATGGCAAGTTTGTCAAAGGTGCTGCCCAATGGTCAGTTCTGCTCACTGGACCAGATATGCAGCCCAGTTGTTGACAGGTGCTGCCATTTGTGCATTGCCAAATCTGCAGGGCAAAAAGGGCTGTTTGCTGCTCCTTGTGCAGTGCCTGTCCACTTAGTACTGAGAGTTGCTCTTTTGGCAGTACCTGGCCAATTGGCCCTGGGTTCTGGTCTAGTAACAGTACCTGTGCATATGGCCAAGGTGCTTCCTAGTGGTCAGTGCATGTCCAGTTTGGTCACCAGTGCTGTACAGTGTGCAGCTGTCAAAAGGTGATTAGTGGGCAGTGCATATCCATTGGTCAAGGGTGCTGCCCAGTAGTCAGTACACTGCAAGTGTGGCAGCACACTGGAAGAAGCAGCCAGGCACAAAATGTGGGGTAGCACCTTGGAACAAGTGGCAAAGCACTGCACAGTGGGCAGCACCTTTTGCAAACTGGCAAGAAACTACAGCAGCTTTGACCAACTGGTCAGACCATGCCCACTAGGCAACACATTCTAACCAACTGGCCAGACACTGCCCATTGGGCAGCATGCTGAAACAAGTGGCCTCTCATTAACCAATGGGCAGTACATTTAAACAGCTGTTTGGGTACAAAAATGCAAATGTACAGCACGCAGCATAGGAAGCATCCAGAAAACACAACTCAATAGTTCAGTCAATATTTTTCATAACAGCAAGAGAAAATTCACTTTTGGGAATACTGTTTTTCATTGCACTGCTGCTTTAGTATAGAAGAAGCCCTTCTGAATAAGTGGCAAGGCACGGCACAGTGGCAGCACCTTTTACAAACTGGCAATAAAATGCCCACTGTGCAACACCTTTGACAAACTGAACAGGCACTGACCCCTGGGCATCGCCTTTGACCAGCTGACCTGTCACTGTCCCCTGGGAAGCACCACTGATCAACTGTCCAGAAACCACCCACTGGGCAACACCTTGGACCAACTGACCAGGTACTGCCCACTGGGCAGCACAGTTGGAACAGATGGACCAGTACTGCTCACTGGGCTTCTCAATTAAACAACTGACCAGGAACTGTGCACTGGCCTGCAACTTAGACCAAATGACCACTGGGCATCAAATTTGAATGGCAGGAACTGAATTCAGGGCAGCACCTCTGAACAAATGACAAGGCAATGCATGGTGGGCAGCACATTTAAGCAAGTAGCCTTGCGATGCTCACTTGGAGGCACATTTTGCTAACTGGACCAGCACTGTCCATGGTTCGGCTCCCTAGATCAAGTGGTCAGACACTGCCCACTGGGCAGCACATCTGAGCACATGGAAAGCATTACCCACTGGGCAGCACATCTGAGCACATGAAAAGCATTACCCATTGAGCAGCACATTTGAGCTCATGGAAAAGAACCTGCCCACTGGGCAGCACATGGGAAAGCACTTCCCACTGGGCAGCACATTTGAGCACATGGAAAGAACTGCCCACTGGGCAGCACATGGAAAAGCACTGCTCACTGGGCAGCACATCTGAGCACATGGAAAGCACTGCCCACTGTGCAGCACATCTGAGCACATGGAAAGCACTGCCCACTGGGCAGCCATCTGAGCACATGGAACAGCACAGCCAATGGACAGCACATGGAAAAGCACTGCCCTGGACAGCACATTTGAGCACATGGAAAGCACTGCCCAGTGGGCAGCACATTTGAGCATATGGAAGAGCACTGCCCAGTGGGCAGCACATGGAAAAGCACTGCTCACTGGGTAGCACATCTGAGCACATGGAAAAGAACTGCCCACTGGGAAGCACATGGAAAAGCACTGCCCACTGTGCAGCACATCTGAGCACATGGAAGATACCCGCCCATTGCAGGCACATGGAAAAGAACTGCCCACTGGCAGCATATGGAAGAGCACTGTCCACTGTGCAGCACATCTGAGCACAAGGAAAAGCACTTCACACTGGGCAGCACATTTGAGCTCATGGAAAAGCACAGTTGAGTACATGGAAGAGTACTGCCCACTGCGCAGCACATTTGAGCACGTAGAAAAAAAGTACTGCCCACTGGGCAGCACATTGCAACAACTGACCAAGCACTGCTCACTGGGCAGCAAGCGCATGGACAAGTGCTGCCCATGGGGGAGCAGATCTCAACAACTAGCCATGTACTGCCCAGTGGGTAGCACATGGACAAACACTGCATACTGGACAGCACACTGGAACAACTGGCCAGGCACAGAATGTAGGGGTAGCACCTCTGAACACATGATAAGGCAATGCACTGGCCTGCATCCAATGGTAACATATCTGACTCCATCCTGGGTGTCAACAAGTAGTGCCACGTCGATGTGCATTTATTCAAAGTGCCAA
Source organism: Neoceratodus forsteri (assembly GCA_016271365.2). Taxonomy (NCBI): domain Eukaryota; kingdom Metazoa; phylum Chordata; order Ceratodontiformes; family Ceratodontidae; genus Neoceratodus; species Neoceratodus forsteri. The sequence goes on from CM057453.1 coordinate 1,276,114,454, forward strand.
ACCTGAGCCACATCATGGTGTCCAGTACCCTGGACTGGGACCACATACAGTGGTGCAACCTCACTGTTTCCGTTCAGATCTTGCACCCCCATTGCACGCTCCTCTACATGATTTGTTAAACAGACCGGTTGGCCACACCCTGTGATGCTTTTTTGTCCCTCCTCCAGGTCACCTGCCCTTCCCAATATTTACACATTTTCACATATAATTGGAACTGGGTGCCCACTACCAGTGTCGCTTGTCTTGACCCCCTCCACTTCAGGCTGCCGAACCCTGTTCTCCCTATGTACATGGCAGCAAAAGGTTCCCATCCCCAGTATCGAAGTACACTAGCACAACACTGAGGTGCGCAATGCACAATATCAGATTATCCTCTGAAATAAAGAAAACCAACCCTCGATTTTTTTAACATTTAAAAAAGATTAGTCCCTTGCCAATCTGACCACTCCACACACCACCCACCATGACAGCCCACTCAGCACCCACCATCAAACACTCTCCCACACATCATCACTCACCTGAATATATACTGCGCAAACATACACTCTGATGGAAGACACGTGTTGATACTGGAACAGGCAAATGCAATATGAAGAAAATCACGTGAGGTTTAATGTATTTCAGTGGGCTTTGAAATTTGATTTATAAACTTGCAATTTTTACAAATATGTTGATCACACATTTTCAACAGTGCCTTTTTGGAAGCCCATCTCATGCCCAGTGGCAGTGGAATTATTCAAAGGTAGACCACAAGTCCATTTTGCGGTCAATTTGACACATCACACTTTGGGCAGAATTTGAACATTTTTACCGCTCTTGCTCAGGAGATGGGGTCATAAGAAGATTTTGAAAAATTGGCGTCAAAATATATAAAAATGGCAAATGTTGTACTCTGAAACTGTTCTATGACTCTGTGCCTATCACATATATGCTTGACGCACCCCACTTGGTTCTGAATGCTGCTAGGGGGCAGCATCTGGCCAACTGGCCTTTAGTTCTACTCCCTGGACAGTGCCAGTCCAGTCTGCCAAAGGTGCTTCCCACAGGGCAGTGCATGACCAGTTGGTTGAATGTGCTTCCCAGTGGTCAGTTGCTGCCCATTGGTTAAAGGGCTGTACTGTGGGTAGTGCTGGGTCACTTGGCTAAACGTACTACTCCATGGGCAGTGCATGGCCAGCTGGACAAAGGTGCTGCCCACAGGGCAGTACCAGGCCAATTATTCAAATGAACTGCCCAGTGATCAGTGCCTGTCCATTTGATCAAAGAACCTGTACAGTGTGCAGTGCTGGGTGACTTAACCAAACGGACTGTTTAGCAATATGAGTTCCAGGACAATTGGTAAAATGTGCTGCCCAGAGGGCAGTACCTGATCAGTTATTTAATTGGGCTGCCCAGTTGGAAGTTCCTGGTCAGTTGTTCAAATATTCAGCCCAGAGGGCAGTGCCTGACCAGTCTTCAAAATGTTCTGCCCAGCTGGTCAAATGTGCTGGCATTGCCAGGCAAGCAGCTCAAAAGTGGTGCCTGCCAATTCTGGTGCTGTGCCTGGCCACTTGGTCCTCCGAGCTGCTCCTGGGGCAGCACCTTGCAGATTGGCCCTCAGTTCTGCTCCATGGACAGTCCCTGTCCAGTCAGCAATGGTGCTGCCCAGAGGGCAGTGCCCGGCCAGTTGACCAAATGTGGTAGCCAGTGCAAGGTCAGTTGTTTAAATGGGTTGCCAAGTGGGCGTGTCCAGCCAGTTGTTTAAATGGACTGCCCAGGGGTCAGTGTCAGGCCAGTTAATGTAATTCTCTGCACAGTGGGGTGTGCATGGCCAGTTTGCCAAATGTGCTGCCAGTAGGCAGTGCATAGCCAGTTGGTCAAAGGTTCTGCCTTTGGGGCATTACCAGGCAAGCAGCTAAACATGCTGAGTGCTGCTTCTGTTGCTATACCTGGCCACTTGGTCCTGTGTTCTGCTCCTGTTGCTATACTTGGCCACTTGGTCCTGTGTTCTGCTCCTGGGGTACAGCTTGGCCACTTGGTACTGTAAGCTGCTCTTCGATAAATTTAAGATCTTACTTTACCATACCTAGCCCCAACAATTGCATCCTTTTGATCTCCACTATACCTCTTTTTCTGCATATTTTGTTCTAACTACTCTTTACTCAATCTAATGAGCAATAATCTCTGAGGACCCCACCTCCTCCATTACAACTGCATCTGGTGCCTCCCTCTGGCCCCTCTAGGTTTTTAAAAATGTTCTGTACTGTAGGGACCAAATTTTAGCCACCATGAGATGAGACTATGATCCAGAAAGACAAATCAGAAAAAATGTAAATGATATTGGGGTCTCCTAAAGAACTACAGTAAGTATAATACTGAAAACATACATTTAAGTATTTTACTCATGGGCTACGTAGTAACCAGTGTCTTATAATATTAAGATATACTGCTTAAAAACACTGACTGTCACTGTTAAATAAAATCATAACACTCTTTAATAAAAAAGCAGTGTATAACATTGACATTTTCTGAGTTTTTATTAATCGTATTGCAGATGGTCAGCATTAGAAAGCTGCAAACAGTGGCACAAAACAGCCTTGAACAGGCATCAGAATGAGCAGGGCCAAGTAAATTTTACAACAGTTAAATCTAAGTTACTGCAGACATTACTCAGTGGCAAAATTATTTTTTTCGGTAAGTCTTCCCCACACTTGTTCAGTCCATTATGACTGACCTTATGTTTACAACCAAAAGACAGGCACTGCAGTGTTATATTGCCATTTGACTTTCCTCCACCAGGCCTCTTTGATGTCAGTCTCGGTGTTCATTTTTTTCTTCACTTCCAAACATCCAGCAGTTGTTCGTAAGCATATTTAAAAAAACACTTCAGTGTAAGTCTTTTTTTTTATTTACATTTTATGCCTGATGTTTCTCTCCCCCCCCCATCCCCGGGTCCCGGCCACGCAAGCGCATGTGGAGGCATGTGCTCACTGCAGCTCCAAGATGCCCTCCCTCTACTTTGCTGCCCACCTACACTGGCCTCAGACCTCCACCCGGGGGCAGTGCAATTACAGTGGGTGACAGAATTCCTCCCTGGGACAGGAGAGATGCTTTTCGGCTACTCGATCTTGCTCCCTCCCACCCAGCCAGCTACCGACAACCCAGGTCGCTGGTGTGATGCGAGGTAAGGTGTCCAGTGTCTTAGCACCACTGGTAGTCTTTTTTAATTTTGTTATTTTTTCCACCTCCTCTGTGGAGCAGGCAGGCAGGTTGTCTGGCCACCTGCACCGGGGCGCACTCTCTGGGTCTGGGGGTGCGATGCACAGCCATCAGCCGCCACAACCGCACCAGTTTTCTGCCATGTTTTTCTCCCCTGCTAGAGCCGGACGTACAATGATGCTGGCACATGTACGTGCCGACGTCTGCTGCGCTCCAGCCCCCTTTCTGTGCGGCGCTCATATAGTGCACCTGACTTCCATGGCCCATATATCCGCTTGCGTGGCTGGGACCTGGGGATGAGGGGGGCAGGAGAGCCGTCGTGGGATGCTCAGTCTTCTCCCTCCCATACCTACCCCCAATGACCTGAGTCCGTTCCTGAACCAGGGTCGCTGTCGTGACACAAGAGGTGGCGTCCAGTGCCTCAATCCTCAGAGCCACCAGCATGGTCTGATAGCATTTTTTTAAATACTCACCCACAATGTTCTACAGAATTATACCCCAGGTCATGTCCTACCTGCTCCTAAGTGGTGAGACCAGGGCATTTGTTTTTGTTTAATCGCTGTTCCTGATTTGTAGCAGAGGTGTTTTTACCCACCTTGCTTTGGATAAAGGCTGAGTGATATGGAGGGATAGGAGGGGTAGTGCTATACATCAGGGAGGGAATCAAGGTCACGGAGGGGGTGGAAGAGCAGGGAGAAGTGGAGAGCTTATGGGTGACGCTAGAGAGGAAGGCTGGGACAGCATTAAGACTAGGGGTAGTATACAGACCCTCCTTGCAGAGTGAGGAAACGGACATGCAGATGCTTGCAGGAGGTTCAAAGAATGGTTCAGAAGGGGGAGATTCTGCTGGTAGGGGACCTAAATCGCCCAGATATAGACTGTGAAATCCCATTGGCAAATGTCGGCTAGAAGCAGGGGGATTCTAGGGTCACAATGGGCCGGAAGATCCTTTTCTGCCGACACATGTCTATGAATATGCCAGTCACAGGCACGCACCATCCAAATGATCATGTAGTGCACATTCACAGTCAGGTATCACTGCACTGAGGAGTCAGCATTCTTTTGGGAGTCAAGCGTGACCAAGTCTCATGCTCCATGAAGTCTCACAGTGACACTTGAGAGCAAACATGGCACCTATAGTTGTTTTTTTAATATGTCACCTCTGTGGTAATATAATGAAGGCAGAAGTGTCAATTTAATGACATGCTTTACTGACTCAGAAACCAGCCAGATTTAAGCCACACAGTAAAATGATTCCCAAGTGGCAAGTGTGAACATATCCTTCTCCTTACTGCCCCATCCCTCCAGAATGGCGAATTTTGTATTGGCACAGCCTGAGGATTGTGTACTCAACACACCACTCCCACTATCCTGAAGTACACCAAGGTGCAGCTGTCACTTCTCTGTCTAGGCATTAGCAGAGTTGGCATCCAAGGGGTTATGCAAGCAATTCCCAGGATCCTTGCCAGATTGGCTTGGAGTCCAGGGACCTTCACCCTTTATTTGAATTTCTTTCTGTCTCCTCTAAAACTGCAGTCATTGTTGGGGAAGGGGGGGTGGCAGCTTCACACTTTTTTTTTACATTATCTATTCATTACAGCAAGCTAATCAGTTCATTCATTCACAAAGTTGTGCATGACTGTTGTAGTACACACTGAAAGTCAAATGGTCAACAGTGTCGACCTATGAGCTTGCAGCAGATACTGCAAGCTGTCATTCGGCAGTCAGCTGCGGATGTGTGTGGGTGAGTTTTGCTGCCCACCGAAGGCCTGGGGGTGGGTGGGATGGAGGTCCTGTGTGGGGTACCACTAAACTACCAGGGAAGGTTTTTTTATTAAAGCTCAGAGGGATCGGGCCATGGGACGGGGGGGAACACAGAAACATAGAATTTGAGGGCAGATAAGGACTGCAAGGCCCATCCAGTCTGCCCAATTTTTCTACCCTATGAATGTGCCATAGGCCGTTACTCTGTCAATGGGCTGTGTAGTCATACTCATCTGTATTGCTCCCTTATGCCTATCCCATGCCTGTTTGAATCCTTGCACTGTATTCATATCCACCACTTCCTGAGATAGGCCATTCCATGCATCCACCACCCTTTCTGTGAAAAGAACTTCCTCACATTACCCCTTAATCGGCCTCCCTCTAATCTCATGCTGTGTCCTCTTGTCCTGCTATTTTTCTTATATTGAAACATGTTAGACCCCTTCACCTTGTTAATGCCCTTAAGATGTTTGAATATTTTGATCATATCACCTCTCTCCCTCCTTTGCTCTAGTGTATACATATTGAGCTCCATTAATTTGTCCTCATATGTTTTTCTGATGCAGTCCCTGCACCATTTTGGTTGCCCTTCTCTGGACTGCCTCAATTTGGTTAATGTCCTTGTGCAGGTACGGCATCCAGTACTGCACATAGTACTCCAGATGAGGCCTAACCAGTGTCTTGTAAAGAGGGGTAATTACCTCCCTCTTCCGACTTGTGATACCCCTACTAATACACCCCAACATCTCTCTAGCCTTACCTACTGCTTTAGTGGTCTGCTTGGCTGATTTCATGTGAAGATGATGCCCAAGTCTCTTTTTTCCCCTTGTGACTGCCAGCAACTCCCCTCCCAACCTACACGTAGCTTCAGGGTTTCTCTTCCCTATGTGCATGATCTTGCATTTCTTTGCGTTAAACCCCAGTTGCCACTCTTCCAACCATTTTGCCAGGTTATCCAGATCTCTTCTCATTCTGCCCACCCCATCTGGATCATCTACTCTGTTGCAGATCTTGGTGTCATCTGCAAACAGACAAACCTTACCTTCCAGTCCATCTGCTTGGTCACTGATGAAGATTTTGAAGAGGACTGGCCCTAGGACTGATCCCTGAGGTACCCACTTGTGATCTGCATCTCTTCTGACTTATACCATTTACCACCTCTCTCTGTTTTCTGCCTGCCAACCAGTTTTCCACCTACTCTACTGCTTTAGTGGTCTGCTTGGCTGATTTCATGTGAAGATGATGCCCAAGTCTCTTTTTCCCCTTGTGACTGCCAGCAACTCCTCCCAACCTACACGTAGCTTCAGGGTTTCTCTTCCCTATGTGCATGATCTTGCATTTCTTTCGTTAAACCCCAGTTGCCACTCTTCCAACCATTTTGCCAGGTTATCCAGATCTCTTCTCATTCTGCCCACCCCATCTGGATCATCTACTCTGTTGCAGATCTTGGTGTCATCTGCAAACAGACAAACCTTACCTTCCAGTCCATCTGCTTGGTCACTGATGAAGATTTTGAAGAGGACTGGCCCTAGGACTGATCCCTGAGGTACCCCACTTGTGATCTGCATCTCTTCTGACTTATACCATTTACCACCTCTCTCTGTTTTCTGCCTGCCAACCAGTTTTCCACCCAGTTGACCACCTTCTGACCCACCTGAGCCTACCCAGCTTATTAATCAATCTTCTATGTGGAACAATATCTAACACTTTGCTGAAGTCAAGGTAGGTGACATCAACTGCACCCTCTTGGTACACCACTCCGGTTACCCAGTCAAAGAAATAGGTGAAAGGACCACTAGACTACCAGGAAAGTTTGTACTGTATTATCAGAGGGATCGGGTATGGGGCTGGGAGGAAGGACTCACTAATCTACCGGGAATGTTCTTTTATTTATTTACAGAGGATCAGGGTAAGGGTCAGGGAGGGGACCACTAGACTACCAGGTTTTTTACTACAGAGATACAGGGCTCAGATTGGGGCATGCATGTGCAGGATGCCAGGCACATTCAAGGTCAGCCGGCACAACTTATGCAAATGGAGCCTATAATGACATGCAAATGGCACCATTTGCACCTTGCATGAATAATTCATTTGCATGTTTGGATCTGAATATCTGGAATTTGCGCCTGGTGCATCTCCAGATGCGCTGGCGCATTCTATTCAGGTATTCAGACTTGTCTGAGGATGTAGCGCACTGTATTTGCGATGCTCGCATCTTCTGATATATTCAGATGGGATGCACCATTGCGCATCTTGTTTGAATGTATCTGTTTTGTGCTCCGGCACAATTCAGTTGCACGGAGCAACCACTTGCACACAAAATATCGGGCACAAGATATCCACTTTGCTTTGTAAGAGATATGTAGTAAATAACAGAAACACAGCTGGCAGTGAGGGAATGTGATCTGTTTGTGCCCCTCACCTCTGCATGAGTCTTCCTGCTGTATAGGTTTGATAAATTTAAACTAATAGCGCTTTTCTTACCCCAGGAGTCCTTTAGCTTCAGTAACTTTTTTGCACATAGCTGGCTAGGTGCAACTGCCCTGAAGGTGTGCCTTTAAGAGATATTTAAATGAGTGTAGGGCCAAGCCAATCAAAAGACAGGAGGGGGTGTGAGCTGAATGAGAGCTGTTGAATGCTTCAGAATTTTTCTCCGCTGGACTGAGCAATATTGCTCTGAGGTGTCTCCCAACTTTCCTTGTTGACAGATTCCTAGTGCTTATCTGGGTGAAGTTTTCCTCATAAATTATTTACTTTAGTCGCTGAGTGAAAGTTTTACTTTTTCATTAGTGCTGCGCAAATTTTGACTATTTTTACCGTGACTATTTAGTTAAAGCCTAATTTTATCGCGGGTGCTTATTTTTGACAGTTTCCTTCATTTTGGGGGCAAATTCCTTGTGGGAACCATCAAATTAGGGACAGTTGCCTTGTTTTTTACCTCAGACCTCACAGGGTTTACCGCGAGGCACCCAGAGTTTATTAACTGGGGCAGGACTGGCCAGTGGCATTTTCACAGAAACCTGCACTCCGTTCATAGGTCCAGAACTGGTTTGCTTTGCATAAATTGGCAAACATAGCAGACAAACCTTTGATTATTATGGCTGAGGATAAATCAAAGGCTTCCAACGAGGGGCCATTCAAAAGTACTAATACCAAAAGCAGAGGTGCTGAGAAACCCTCCAGATCCCAGCCAAAAAATAAAGCTTCCAAAGATTAAGTTCCTCACAAATTGAAAAATAATAAGAGTGACTAAAAAAGGAAGCTTGATCAAGCCTCTGATGAAGTGGCTAAAAAGAAACTGTCAAGACAGATATGCTCCCGTTGCTCCTGGGAAAGCCAATAGCAAGACAACGGGCAGCTTAAAGCATACAGAAAAAATAAAACTCTTACAAACTGCGCAGGTTCTTCCATCAGTGCAAGATATGGAAAAAGCATGGCAACTGTTTCAGACCTTTCAAAATATGGGTCCTCTATTTACTGGGGCTGGCAAGCACTCTTCCACAGTCCTCTGTTCTGTAGACGGTGAGGGTGACGCAGATGATGATCAATTTTATGATGCCCCTGAAATGGATTTTGAGGGCCTTGAGCCTCAGGAGTCCCCGGACCCTCACCTTGGGGATACCCTGGGTGACCACAAGGATCCTTCCTCTATGTTTACATTTATACAAAATATGCTGGATACCCTGGACCTCCCTACGAAGGAGCCCAATCAGGATGTCGATGAAGACGAAGATTATAGAGAGATGAAGGGTTTTCATCCTCAAAGACCCTGGTCATTCCTATCTATAATGCATTTAGAAAAAATACCATGAAGGTGCTTCAACACATTCCGAAATTGTGTGGCACCACCACATTCCAAAATTGCATGGTACCACATTCCAAAACTGCATGGTAACAAACACCACATTGCGAAAATGCACACGTGTTCATCACCACCTCATTCTGAAATTACACGTCACCACCACATTCTGAAACTGTGCATCATTGCCACTTTCCAAAACTGTACATCAGCAACACCACTACATTCCAAAATTATGCATCATTGCCACATTCTGAAATTGTGGTGAGCCACATTCGAAATTGCACATCAGCCACATTTTGAAACTGTGCGTCCCACCACATTCTGAAATTGTGCATCATCGCCACATTCTGAAATTGCTCACCACCATCACATTCCGAAATTTGCATCACCACCACATTCCAAAATTGTGCATCAATGCTACATTCCAAAACTGAGCGTCACTGCCACATTCTGAAACTGCATGTCTTGTCTACATTCTAAAACTGTACCGGCCTGCCACATTCTGAAATTGTGTGTAAACTTCCATGCTCCAGTATTGCCTGTCATCGTCACATTCTGAAAATGTGCATTCCCACCATATTCTGAAGATGAGTGTCACTGCCACATTAAAAAATTGCATGCTCAAGATATATTCTAAAATGATGCATCCCTGCCTCATTCTGAAATTCCGTGTGGCTACCAGATTCTGAAACTGCATTACTGCCACTTTCTGAGATTTCGTGTCCACGCCGCATTCTGAAATTGAATGTTCCACCACAATCTGAAATCAAGCATACCACTACGTTTAGAAATTTTGCATCACTACACCACATACCAAAATAATCCATCCAAGACACATTACGAAATTGCATATCCCTACCAGCTTCCACAACTATGTGTCTCCCGCATTTCAAAACTGTGTATCTCTGCCACATTCTAAAACTACATGACACCACCACATTAAGAATTTTAGCATCCCTGCCACTTTCCAAAATTGTGTGTCCCACCTACTTTCCGAGACTGTGTCACTGCTGCATTCCACAGTTGCAGTCTGGTGACATTTCGAGATCTCATCCCCGCACTATTATAACATTTGCACATATTTCTGTCATTATAAAGCCATGTTTGCTGCTGCATTCCAACCCCCCATCACATTCTTAAGTACTGTACCTTGCCTCTGCACATTATGGACATGCATGCTCAGACTCACCCATTGTCAGCTTTTCTTTTCCAGATGTTTAATAACACTGCAGTTTTATGTAATGTGGGAGAAATATGTCTTGTAAGGTAGTTTGCAAGAAGGACTACGCTGTGAGTTCTGGTTGTGCCATCATCAGCTTTTTGAACAGGCAGTAACTTTAGGGTTACAAAATGACTTGTCATTTTTAAATAAAGTAACATAGAGATCTAATTTTTGCATGCGGCTGACAGGGATATGCTGATCCAGATTCTGAATTTACTGATGCTAGAAATTTTGTCTGGACTCCTCTTTAAACCACACTGTATGGAGATCACTGGAAGCTAGATGGCTGCCCACTGATGGCCTTAGTGTCAATGAGACCACGGTGGACATAGCCTAAAGCTGGTGGGAGAAAGGTTCAGGAGGGAGACGAGGAGGCACTTTTTCAATAAAAGGGTGTTGGCCAAGTGGAAAAAGCTGCCGTATGAGGTGGTATACTCGAAAATGGTGGTCAATTTCAAGAGTGGTTGGGGCAGGGTGACGTGGAAAATTGCGGTTAGAAAAGGAGTAAGTAGGTGGAAAGGGGAATTAGTGGGAGTTCACAAAGGAAATGGGGAAGGGGGCAGTACCCTTAGTAAACACACAGGGAGCTGCACAATTGAGCAGACTAGATAAGACACTAAGCCTGGTGGCACATGTGCATATGTTTTGCAGGTAAATACTAATATATCTGTCTAGCTATCAGTATTTCTGCCAATGAAGTCAGCCTGCTGTCCAGCCTCTGTCCCAACCTAATCTTCTTTGCCTGACCTCTCACCCTGATCTATGCTACTACTAATGCTGGTAGTTCAGCGATCATGGTGTTCAAGATGATCGTATTTATTTGCTCTACTTTGAGGAGCAATGCTTTTTACAAGTAGGTCCTGCTTAGGAAATGTAAATATATATCTATATAAATGATCCTCCTAACCCACTCATTCGTACATCTCCCCAACCATACTACAGGTTCCTCCCGGCAGGTGTGCACAGAGCAGTGCAACCCCCAAAAAATTAACATCATGTTTTATTCTGGTACAGTTAAATACAGAGGCAATACCACCTCCCTCGTTTGCTTTTGATACCCTCTCTATGCACTAAGATCTGATTGGCCCTCTCAATTGCCTTGTTGCATTGCTTGGCCACCTTTAGGTCAACCAGTATGATTACACCAAGGTTGCCTTTCTGTTTGGTGCTTGTCACTACTACTCCACCTATTCTGTACTCTGCCCATGGGTTTGTGTGCCTGATTAATTGACATTTTTTCACACTGAATCCAGCTGTCATATCCTGACCATTTCTCCAGTTTTCTCAGGTGTTAGCTCATCCTTTCCACCCCAACTCGCAGTGCCTGGCCATTCTGTCAGGGCTGCTTCCCAGTGTAGGTAATGCCGGGCCATGTGTTCAAGGGCGGGCAGGGTCACTACCTGTCTGTTTAAATATGACGTGCAGTGATCACTGGGGATCCAGGTGGTCAAGATGCTGTCCGAGTTTTACTGCCTTGCCAGTTGTTTTAAAAGTGTTGCTTAGTGAGCAGTTCAGGTCTATTTGGTCAAAAGTCAGTGCCTTGGGAGTTGGTCATGGGCACTGCCTAGGGGTCAGTGTATTTCCACTTTTCCCAGGGGCTACCTATATTCAGTGCCTAGCCTTTAGTTCAAAGGTGTTGCACATTAGGCCATGCCTTTCCAACTGGTTGAAGGTAGTGTAATTTTGGCACTGCCAGTCCAGCTGGTCCAAACTGCTTGGTTCTGCTCCTTGTACCAGTGCCTGACCCCTGATCCAGTGTGCTGCTCTGGGTTAGTGCATGGCCACTTGGTCCTGTGAGCTTCTCCTAGTGCAGTGCAGTGCACTGCCAGCTGCCTCAGTTCGGCTCCATGGACCGTGCCTATACAGTTGGCTGAATGTGCAGCCCATAGGGTTATGCATGGCAAGTTTGTCAAAGTGCTGCCCAATGGTCAGTTCTGCTCACTGGACCAGATATGCAGCCCAGTTGTTGACAGGTGCTGCCATTTGTGCATTGCCAAATCTGCAGGGAAAGGGCTGTTTGCTGCTCCTTGTGCAGTGCCTGTCCATAGTACTGAGAGTTGCTCTTTTGGCAGTACCTGGCCAATTGGCCCTGGGTTCTGGTCTAGTAACAGTACCTGTGCATGTGGCCAAGGTGCTTCCTAGTGGTCAGTGCATGTCCAGTTGGTCACCAGTGCTGTACAGTGTGCAGCTGTCAAAGGTGATTAGTGGGCAGTGCATATCCAATTGGTCAAGGGTGCTGCCCAGTAGTCAGTACACTGCAAGTTGTGGCAGCACACTGGAAGAAGCAGCCAGGCACAAAAATGTAGGGGTAGCACCTTGGAACAAGTGGCAAAGCACTGCACAGTGGGCAGCACCTTTTGCAAACTGGCAAGAAACTACAGCAGCTTTGACCAACTGGTCAGACCATGCCCACTAGGCAACACATTCTAACCAACTGGCCAGACACTGCCCATTGGGCAGCATGCTGAAACAAGTGGCCTCTCATTAACCAATGGGCAGTACATTTAAACAGCTGTTTGGGTACAAAAATGCAAATGTACAGCACGAGCATAGGAAGCATCCAGAAAACACAACTCAATAGTTCAGTCAATATTTTCATAACAGCAAGAGAAAATTCACTTTTGGGAATACTGTTTTTCATTGCACTGCTGCTTTAGTATAGAAGAAGCCCTTCTGAATAAGTGGCAAGGCACGGCACAGTGGCAGCACCTTTACAAACTGGCAATAAAATGCCCACTGTGCAACACCTTTGACAAACTGAACAGGCACTGACCCTGGGCATCGCCTTGACCAGCTGACCTGTCACTGTCCCTGGAAGCACCACTGATCAACTGTCCAGAAACCACCCACTGGGCAACACCTTGGACCAACTGACCAGGTACTGCCCACTGGGCAGCACAGTTGGAACAGATGGACCAGTACTGCTCACTGGGCTTCTCAATTAAACAACTGACCAGGAACTGTGCACTGGCCTGCAACTTAGACCAAATGACCACTGGGCATCAAATTTGAATGGCAGGAACTGAATTCAGGGCAGCACCTCTGAACAAATGACAAGGCAATGCATGGTGGGCAGCACATTTAAGCAAGTAGCCTTGCGATGCTCACTTGGAGGCACATTTTGCTAACTGGACCAGCACTGTCCATGGTTCGGCTCCCTAGATCAAGTGGTCAGACACTGCCCACTGGGCAGCACATCTGAGCACATGGAAAAGCATTACCCACTGGGCAGCACATCTGAGCACATGAAAAAGCATTACCCATTGAGCAGCACATTTGAGCTCATGGAAAAGAACTGCCCACTGGGCAGCACATGGGAAAGCACTTCCCACTGGGCAGCACATTTGAGCACATGGGAAGAACTGCCCACTGGGCAGCACATGGAAAAGCACTGCTCACTGGGCAGCACATCTGAGCACATGGAAAAGCACTGCCCACTGTGCAGCACATCTGAGCACATGGAAAAGCACTGCCCACTGGGCAGCACATCTGAGCACATGGAACAGCACAGCCAATGGACAGCACATGGAAAAGCACTGCCCACTGGACAGCACATTTGAGCACATGGAAAAGCACTGCCCAGTGGGCAGCACATTTGAGCATATGGAAGAGCACTGCCCAGTGGGCAGCACATGGAAAAGCACTGCTCACTGGGTAGCACATCTGAGCACATGGAAAAGAACTGCCCACTGGGAAGCACATGGAAAAGCACTGCCCACTGTGCAGCACATCTGAGCACATGGAAGATACCCGCCCATTGCAGGCACATGGAAAAGAACTGCCCACTGGCAGCACATGGAAGAGCACTGTCCACTGTGCAGCACATCTGAGCACAAGGAAAAGCACTTCACACTGGGCAGCACATTTGAGCTCATGGAAAAGCACAGTTGAGTACATGGAAGAGTACTGCCCACTCGCAGCACATTTGAGCACGTAGAAAAAAGTACTGCCCCACTGGGCAGCACATTGCAACAACTGACCAAGCACTGCTCACTGGGCAGCAAGCGCATGGGACAAGTGCTGCCCATGGGGAGCAGATCTCAACAACTAGCCATGTACTGCCCAGTGGGTAGCACATGGACAAACACTGCATACTGGACAGCACACTGGAACAACTGGCCAGGCACAGAATGTAGGGGTAGCACCTCTGAACACATGATAAGGCAATGCACTGGCCTGCATCCAATGGTAACATATCTGACTCCATCCTGGGTGTCAACAAGTAGTGCCACGTCGATGTGCATTTATTCAAAGTGCCAAACCTGAGCCACATCATGGTGTCCAGTACCCTGGACTGGGACCACATACAGTGGTGCAACCTCACTGTTTCCGTTCAGATCTTGCACCCCCATTGCACGCTCCTCTACATGATTTGTTAAACAGACCGGTTGGCCACACCCTGTGATGCTTTTTTGTCCCTCCTCCAGGTCACCTGCCCTTCCCAATATTTACACATTTTCACATATAATTGGAACTGGGTGCCCACTACCAGTGTCGCTTGTCTTGACCCCCTCCACTTCAGGCTGCCGAACCCTGTTCTCCCTATGTACATGGCAGCAAAAGGTTCCCATCCCCAGTATCGAAGTACACTAGCACAACACTGAGGTGCGCAATGCACAATATCAGATTATCCTCTGAAATAAAGAAAACCAACCCTCGATTTTTTTAACATTTAAAAAAGATTAGTCCCTTGCCAATCTGACCACTCCACACACCACCCACCATGACAGCCCACTCAGCACCCACCATCAAACACTCTCCCACACATCATCACTCACCTGAATATATACTGCGCAAACATACACTCTGATGGAAGACACGTGTTGATACTGGAACAGGCAAATGCAATATGAAGAAATCACGTGAGGTTTAATGTATTTCAATGGGCTTTGAAATTTGATTTATAAACTTGCAATTTTACAAATATGTTGATCACACATTTTCAACAGTGCCTTTTGAAGCCCATCCATGCCCAGTGGCAGTGGAATTATTCAAAGGTAGACCACAAGTCCATTTTGCGGTCAATTTGACACATCACACTTTGGGCAGAATTTGAACATTTTTACCGCTCTTGCTCAGGAGATGGGGTCATAAGAAGATTTTGAAAAATTGGCGTCAAAATATATAAAAATGGCAAATGTTGTACTCTGAAACTGTTCTATGACTCTGTGCCTATCACATATATGCTTGACGCACCCCACTTGGTTCTGAATGCTGCTAGGGGGCAGCATCTGGCCAACTGGCCTTTAGTTCTACTCCCTGGACAGTGCCAGTCCAGTCTGCCAAAGGTGCTTCCCACAGGGCAGTGCATGACCAGTTGGTTGAATGTGCTTCCCAGTGGTCAGTTGCTGCCCATTGGTTAAAGGGGCTGTACTGTGGGTAGTGCTGGGTCACTTGGCTAAACGTACTACTCCATGGGCAGTGCATGGCCAGCTGGACAAAGGTGCTGCCCACAGGGCAGTACCAGGCCAATTATTCAAATGAACTGCCCAGTGATCAGTGCCTGTCCATTTGATCAAAGAACCTGTACAGTGTGCAGTGCTGGGTGACTTAACCAAACGGACTGTTTAGCAATATGAGTTCCAGGACAATTGGTAAATGTGCTGCCCAGAGGGCAGTACCTGATCAGTTATTTAATTGGGCTGCCCAGTTGGAAGTTCCTGGTCAGTTGTTCAAATATTCAGCCCAGAGGGCAGTGCCTGACCAGTCTTCAAAATGTTCTGCCCAGCTGGTCAAATGTGCTGGCATTGCCAGGCAAGCAGCCAAAGTGGTGCCTGCCAATTCTGGTGCTGTGCCTGGCCACTTGGTCCTCGAGCTGCTCCTGGGGCAGCACCTTGCAGATTGGCCTCAGTTCTGCTCCATGGACAGTCCCTGTCCAGTCAGCCAATGGTGCTGCCCAGAGGGCAGTGCCTGGCCAGTTGACCAAATGTGGTAGCCAGTGCAAGGTCAGTTGTTTAAATGGGTTGCCAAGTGGGCAGTGTCCAGCCAGTTGTTTAAATGGACTGCCCAGGGGTCAGTGTCAGGCCAGTTAATGTAATTCTCTGCACAGTGGGGTGTGCATGGCCAGTTTGCCAAATGTGCTGCCAGTAGGCAGTGCATAGCCAGTTGGTCAAAGGTTCTGCCTTTGGGGCATTACCAGGCAAGCAGCTAAACATGCTGAGTGCTGCTTCTGTTGCTATACCTGGCCACTTGGTCCTGTGTTCTGCTCCTGTTGCTATACTTGGCCACTTGGTCCTGTGTTCTGCTCCTGGGGTACAGCTTGGCCACTTGGTACTGTAAGCTGCTCTTGCGATAAATTTAAGATCTTACTTTACCATACCTAGCCCCAACAATTGCATCCTTTTTGATCTCCACTATACCTCTTTTTTCTGCATATTTTGTTCTAACTACTCTTTTACTCAATCTAATGAGCAATAATCTCTGAGGACCCCACCTCCTCCATTACAACTGCATCTGGTGCCTCCCTCTGGCCCCTCTAGGTTTTTAAAAATGTTCTGTACTGTAGGGACCAAATTTTAGCCACCATGAGATGAGACTATGATCCAGAAAGACAAATCAGAAAAAATGTAAATGATATTGGGGTCTCCTAAAGAACTACAGTAAGTATAATACTGAAAACACACATTTAAGTATTTTACTCATGGGCTACGTAGTAACCAGTGTCTTATAATATTAAGATATACTGCTTAAAAACACTGACTGTCACTGTTAAATAAAATCATAACACTCTTTAATAAAAAAGCAGTGTATAACATTGACATTTTCTGAGTTTTTTATTAATCAGTATTGCAGATGGTCAGCATTAGAAAGCTGCAAACAGTGGCACAAAACAGCCTTGAACAGGCATCAGAATGAGCAGGGCCAAGTAAATTTTACAACAGTTAAATCTAAGTTACTGCAGACATTACTCAGTGGCAAAATTATTTTTTTTCGGTAAGTCTTCCCCACACTTGTTCAGTCCATTATGACTGACCTTATGTTTACAACCAAAAGACAGGCACTGCAGTGTTATATTGCCATTTGACTTTCCTCCACCAGGCCTCTTTGATGTCAGTCTCGGTGTTCATTTCTACACTTCCAAACATCCAGCAGTTGTTCGTAAGCATATTTAAAAAAACACTTCAGTGTAAGTCTTTTTTTTTATTTACATTTTATGCCTGATGTTTCTCTCCCCCCCCCCCATCCCGGGTCCCGGCCACGCAAGCGCATGTGGAGGCATGTGCTCACTGCAGCTCAAGATGCCCTCCTCTACTTTGCTGCCCACCTACACTGGCCTCAGACCTCCACCCGGGGCAGTGCAATTACAGTGGGTGACAGAATTCCTCCTGGGACAGGAGAGATGCTGCCACTGATCTTGCTCCTCCCACCCAGCCAGCTACCGACAACCCAGGTCGCTGGTGTGATGCGAGGAAGGTGTCCAGTGTCTTAGCACCACTGGTAGTCTTTTTAATTTTGTTATTTTTCCACCTCCTCTGTGGAGCGGCAGGCAGGTTGTCTGGCCACCTGCACCGGGCGTACCTCTAGGTCTGGGGGTGCGATGCACAGCCATCAGCCGCCACAACCGCACCAGTTTTCTGCCATGTTTTTCTCCCTGCTAGAGCCGGACGTGCAATGATGCTGGCACATATGCGTGCCGCGTCCTGCTGCGCTCCAGCCCCTTTCTGTGCGGCGCTCATATAGTGCCCTGACTTCCATGGCCCATATATCCGCTTGCGTGGCTGGGACCTGGGGATGAGGGGGCAGGAGAGCCGTCGTGGGATGCTCAGTCTTCTCCCTCCCATACCTACCCCCAATGACCTGAGTCCGTTCCTGAACCAGGGTCGCGTGACACAAGAGGTGGCGTCCAGTGCCTCAATCCTCAGAGCCACCAGCATGGTCTGATAGCATTTTTAAATACTCACCCACAATGTTCTACAGAATTATACCCCAGGTCATGTCCTACCTGCTCCTAAGTGGTGAGACCAGGGCATTTGTTTTTGTTTAATCGCTGTTCCTGATTTGTAGCAGAGGTGTTTTTACCCACCTTGCTTTGGATAAAGGCTGAGTGATATGGAGGGATAGGAGGGGTAGTGCTATACATCAGGGAGGGAATCAAGGTCACGGAGGGGGTGGAAGAGCAGGGAGAAGTGGAGAGCTTATGGGTGACGCTAGAGAGGAAGGCTGGGACAGCATTAAGACTAGGGGTAGTATACAGACCCTCCTTGCAGAGTGAGGAAACGGACATGCAGATGCTTGCAGGAGGTTCAAAGAATGGTTCAGAAGGGGGAGATTCTGCTGGTAGGGGACCTAAATCGCCCAGATATAGACTGTGAAATCCCATTGGCAAATGTCGGCTAGAAGCAGGGGGATTCTAGGGTCACAATGGGCCGGAAGATCCTTTTCTGCCGACACATGTCTATGAATATGCCAGTCACAGGCACGCACCATCCAAATGATCATGTAGTGCACATTCACAGTCAGGTATCACTGCACTGAGGAGTCAGCATTCTTTTGGGAGTCAAGCGTGACCAAGTCTCATGCTCCATGAAGTCTCACAGTGACACTTGAGAGCAAACATGGCACCTATAGTTGTTTTTTTAATATGTCACCTCTGTGGTAATATAATGAAGGCAGAAGTGTCAATTTAATGACATGCTTTACTGACTCAGAAACCAGCCAGATTTAAGCCACACAGTAAAATGATTCCCAAGTGGCAAGTGTGAACATATCCTTCTCCTTACTGCCCCATCCCTCCAGAATGGCGAATTTTGTATTGGCACAGCCTGAGGATTGTGTACTCAACACACCACTCCCACTATCCTGAAGTACACCAAGGTGCAGCTGTCACTTCTCTGTCTAGGCATTAGCAGAGTTGGCATCCAAGGGGTTATGCAAGCAATTCCCAGGATCCTTGCCAGATTGGCTTGAAGTCCAGGGACCTTCACCCTTTATTTGAATTTCTTTCTGTCTCCTCTAAAACTGCAGTCATTGTTGGGGGAGGGGGGGTGGCAGCTTCACACTTTTTTTACATTATCTATTCATTACAGCAAGCTAATCAGTTCATTCATTCACAAAGTTGTGCATGACTGTTGTAGTACACACTGAAAGTCAAATGGTCAACAGTGTCGACCTATGAGCTTGCAGCAGATACTGCAAGCTGTCATTCGGCAGTCAGGCTGGATGTGTGTGTGGGTGAGTTTTGCTGCCCACCGAAGGCCTGGGGGTGGGTGGGATGGAGGTCCTGTGTGGGGTACCACTAAACTACCAGGGAAGGTTTTTTTATTAAAGCTCAGAGGATCGGGCCATGGGACGGGGGGGAACACAGAAACATAGAATTTGAGGGCAGATAAGGACTGCAAGGCCCATCCAGTCTGCCCAATTTTTCTACCCTATGAATGTGCCATAGGCCGTTACTCTGTCAATGGGCTGTGTAGTCATACTCATCTGTATTGCTCCCTTATGCCTATCCCATGCCTGTTTGAATCCTTGCACTGTATTCATATCCACCACTTCCTGAGATAGGCCATTCCATGCATCCACCACCCTTTCTGTGAAAAAGAACTTCCTCACATTACCCCTTAATCGGCCTCCCTCTAATCTCATGCTGTGTCCTCTTGTCCTGCTATTTTTCTTATATTGAAACATGTTAGACCCCTTCACCTTGTTAATGCCCTTAAGATGTTTGAATATTTTGATCATATCACCTCTCTCCCTCCTTTGCTCTAGTGTATACATATTGAGCTCCATTAATTTGTCCTCATATGTTTTCTGATGCAGTCCCTGCACCATTTGGTTGCCCTCTCTGGACTGCCTCAATTTGGTTAATGTCCTTGTGCAGGTACGGCATCCAGTACTGCACATAGTACTCAGATGAGGCCTAACCAGTGTCTTGTAAAGAGGGGTAATTACCTCCCTCTTCCGACTTGTGATACCCCTACTAATACACCCCAACATCTCTCTAGCCTTACCTACTGCTTTAGTGGTCTGCTTGGCTGATTTCATGTGAAGATGATGCCCAAGTCTCTTTTTTCCCCTTGTGACTGCCAGCAACTCCCCTCCCAACCTACAAGTAGCTTCAGGGTTTCTCTTCCCTATGTGCATGATCTTGCATTTCTTTGCGTTAAACCCCAGTTGCCACTCTTCCAACCATTTTGCCAGGTTATCCAGATCTCTTCTCATTCTGCCCACCCCATCTGGATCATCTACTCTGTTGCAGATCTTGGTGTCATCTGCAAACAGACAAACCTTACCTTCCAGTCCATCTGCTTGGTCACTGATGAAGATTTTGAAGAGGACTGGCCCTAGGACTGATCCCTGAGGTACCCACTTGTGATCTGCATCTCTTCTGACTTATACCATTTACCACCTCTCTGTTTTCTGCCTGCCAACCAGTTTTCCACCCAGTTGACCACCTTCTGACCCACCTGAGCCTACCCAGCTTATTAATCAATCTTCTATGTGGAACAATATCTAACACTTTGCTGAAGTCAAGGTAGGTGACATCAACTGCACCCTCTTGGTACACCACTCCGGTTACCCAGTCAAAGAAATAGGTGAAAGGGACCACTAGACTACCAGGGGAAAGTTTGTACTGTATTATCAGAGGGATCGGGGTATGGGGCTGGGAGGAAGGACTCACTAATCTACCGGGGAATGTTCTTTTATTTATTTACAGAGGGATCAGGGTAAGGGTCAGGGAGGGGGGGACCACTAGACTACCAGGTTTTTTTACTACAGAGATACGGGGCTCAGATTGGGGCATGCATGTGCAGGATGCCAGGCACATTCCAAGGTCAGCCCCGGCACAACTTATGCAAATGGAGCCATAATGACATGCAAATGGCACCATTTGCACCTTGCATGAATAATTCATTTGCATGTTTGGATCTGAATATCTGGAATTTGCGCCTGGTGCATCTCCAGATGCGCTGGCGCATTCCTATTCCAGGTATTCAGACTTGTCTGGGGATGCGCCAGCGCACTGTATTTGCGATGCTCGCATCTTCTGATATATTCAGATGGGATGCACCATTGCGCATCTTGTTTGAATGTATCTGTTTTGTGCTCCGGCACAATTCAGTTGCACGGAGCAACCACTTGCACACAAAATATCGGGCACAAGATATCCACTTTGCTTTGTAAGAGATATGTAGTAAATAACAGAAACACAGCTGGCAGTGAGGGAATGTGATCTGTTTGTGCCCCTCACCTCTGCATGAGTCTTCCTGCTGTATAGGTTTGATAAATTTAAACTAATAGCGCTTTTCTTACCCCAGGAGTCCTTTAGCTTCAGTAACTTTTTTGCACATAGCTGGCTAGGTGCAACTGCCCTGAAGGTGTGCCTTTAAGAGATATTTAAATGAGTGTAGGGCCAAGCCAATCAAAAGACAGGAGGGGGTGTGAGCTGAATGAGAGCTGTTGAATGCTTCAGAATTTTTTCTCCGCTGGACTGAGCAATATTGCCTCTGAGGTGTCTCCCAACTTTCCTTGTTGACAGATTCCTAGTGCTTATCTGGGTGAAGTTTTCCTCATAAATTATTTACTTTAGTGCGCTGAGTGAAAGTTTTACTTTTTCATTAGTGCTGCGTAAATTTTGACTATTTTTACCGTGACTATTTAGTTAAAGCCTAATTTTATCGCGGGTGCTTATTTTTGACAGTTTCCTTCATTTTGGGGGCAAATTCCTTGTGGGAACCATCAAATTAGGGACAGTTGCCTTGTTTTTTACCTCAGACCTCACAGGGTTTACCGCGAGGCACCCAGAGTTTATTAACTGGGGCAGGACTGGCCAGTGGCATTTTCACAGAAACCTGCACTCCGTTCATAGGTCCAGAACTGGTTTGCTTTTGCATAAATTGGCAAACATAGCAGACAAACCTTTGATTATTATGGCTGAGGATAAATCAAAGGCTTCCAACGAGGGGCCATTCAAAAGTACTAATACCAAAAGCAGAGGTGCTGAGAAACCCTCCAGATCCCAGCCAAAAAATAAAGCTTCCAAAGATTAAGTTCCTCACAAATTGAAAAATAATAAGAGTGACGAAAAAAGGAAGCTTGATCAAGCCTCTGATGAAGTGGCTAAAAAGAAACTGTCAAGACAGATATGCTCCCGTTGCTCCTGGGAAAGCCAATAGCAAGACAACGGGCAGCTTAAGCATACAGAAAAATAAAACTACTTACAAACTCATGAGTTCTTCCATCAGTGCAAGATATGGAAAAAGCATGGCAACTGTTTCAGACCTTTCAAAATATGGGTCCTCTATTTACTGGGGCTGGCAAGCACTCTTCCACAGTCCTCTGTTCTGTAGACGGTGAGGGTGACGCAGATGATGATCAATTTTATGATGCCCCTGAAATGGATTTTGAGGGCCTTGAGCCTCAGGAGTCCCCGGACCCTCACCTTGGGGATACCCTGGGTGACCACAAGGATCCTTCCTCTATGTTTACATTTATACAAAATATGCTGGATACCCTGGACCTCCCTACGCAGGAGCCCAATCAGGATGTCGATGAAGACGAAGATTATAGAGAGATGAAGGGTTTTCATCCTCAAAGACCCTGGTCGTTCCTATCTATAATGCATTTAGAAAAAATACCATGAAGGTGCTTCAACACCCCACTTCAGTATCAGGGGTTGATAAGCAGCTTGAGAGAAAATATAAATTGTCTAAAAATGGTACAGAGTTCCTGTCTGCACACCCTAGCCATGAAAGTATAGTGCAGCAGGCAGCTTGTGAGAAAGCTGGAGTCTCTTTGTCACCCTCTCCCCCTGACAAGGATTCTAAGAAAATTGACGTTATAGCAAAGAAAATGTATGCCACAGCTTACCTGCTTCTCAGGCTTTCTTCTTACATGGCATTCACAGCCAAATATCAGAAAGTCCTTTGGAAATCTGTACAGGCTATTGCCCACAATGGATCAGATTCTATGGTGCAGGAGCTGGTGGATACGTCAAAAACTGCCCTGGAAGCTACTATGTACCAATTCCACATGGCAGATGACAACAATGATGCAGCCTCTAGGGCGATGGCCCATGCCATCTCTCTGAAATGCTTCGCCTGGCTTAGAACAACCAGTCTGACCACAGACACTCAGAACAAGGCCATGGATTTTCCCAGTGATTAAAATATGTTGTTTGATTACAGAACCACTGACTACATGAAAAAAGTCGATGAGTACAAGGCCTCCTGGCAGAACCACTCATCCAAGCCTAAACCCGCCACCCTTCAGAGATCCCATCCCGGGGCGGTAGGGGCAGAAGTTTTGTTCCCAGGACTTACAATCCCGATCCCCAATCTGACTTTAGTGAGTACAGGGGGTCTTTC
The DNA here is from genome assembly GCA_016271365.2 of Neoceratodus forsteri. Classification (NCBI taxonomy): domain Eukaryota; kingdom Metazoa; phylum Chordata; order Ceratodontiformes; family Ceratodontidae; genus Neoceratodus; species Neoceratodus forsteri. The sequence goes on from CM057453.1 coordinate 1,276,137,744, forward strand.
AGAGGCAGGGGCAGAAGGGGCCAAAGAAGAGCCACCTCTACCCAGCCATCTGCCTCTCAGTCTAAATCCTGATGTGACTGTCCAGGTCGCCTCCCAGTTTCCAGTTGGAGGCAGACTCTCTATCTCCAACACTGGTCCCTCATCATGTCAGACAAGTGGGTACTAGAAATAGCGGAGAAGGGTCTGTCATTACAGTTCAAGCAGCTGCCAGACCGCAAGCGTACCCAGGTGTCAAGACCTCTGTACCCAACACAGATACCGCTGTTGGAAATGGAGGTACAAAACCTTCTGACTTTACAAGCAGTGGAGAGGGTCCCCATCCACGAGAAGGGCAAAGGCCTCTACTCCAGGTATTTTCTGACACAAACGAATACTGGGGAATGGTGACCTATCTTAGATCTCAGATATTTAAATAAACATCTGAAAAAAAAAAATTTAAAATGGTCACTCTGTCACTGGTCATACAGTCCTTACAGCAGGGAGACTGGCTAGCCTCCCTTGACTTAAAGGACACTTACTTCCACATACCCATAAGATCATCTCATAGGACGTTTCTCAGGTTCAACCTTCCTTCGGGTCACTATCAGTTCACCGTAATGCCCATCAGTCTGTCCTCTGCCCCAAGAGTCTTTACCAAGTGTCTCGCAGAGGTAGCAGCACATCTCAGGAGACTGGGTATCGCTCTCTAGCCCCATCTCGACGACTGGCTCATAGTAGCAAAGTCTCCTTGCTAGGCCAAGGAATCTCTTTCCCTCATAGAACGCACTCTGGAGTCTCTGGGTTTCCTGGTAAATCTAAAAAAATCTCACCCGGAACCCACCCAGCTACTCACCTTCATAGGGACCCAGCTGGATACTCAGAAGGGATATGCTTTCCTCCCGCAGGAAAGAATTCAGAGATTCCTTTCAGTGGCAGATTCTTTCACCCAGGGACAGCCAAGACCAGCCAGACATTTCCTCAAACTTCTGGGACATATGGCCTCTATGACTGCAGTATTCCCAGGGATCAGGTACAGTTCCTCCAAAACTTGCTGTGGTGGAAGAACCCTGCAAATTTGCAGGCAGGGGTTCCCTTTCAAGCTCCTCTTCCCACAAAGGTGATCCCCACAGATGCCTCCCTTTTGGGCTGGGGAGCTCATTTAGACAGTGACTCAGTAAGTGGCAACTGGACTCCTGAAGAGTCACAGTTGCACATAAATCTTTTGGAACTCAGAGCAGTCTTACTAGCTCTCAAAGCTTTTGCTCCCAGCATAGAAGGGCAGGCGGTTTAAATTAGAACAGACAACACCACTGCAATGGTCTACATAAACAAGCAGGGTGGTACCAGATCAGGAATACTGTTTGGAAGCTCTGGTCTCTAGCATTCTCCCTGGGAGTCAGCCTCTCAGCTATTCACCTCCCAGGCAAACTCAATACTCTGGCGGATGCTCTAAGCCGCATCAGTCAAGGTCAGAGCGAATGGACACTGAACAAGCAATTACTAGCCACAGTGTTCAGGTAGTGGGACACACCAGACATGGATCTGTTTGCCTCTCCTCTCAATTTTCAGCTTCCTCAGTACTGCTGCAGGCCCCCAGTTCCGAGAACACTTCCTCTGGACTAGTCAGGGAGGTTCCCATATAGCATTTCCTCCGCTTCCCCTGATATTCAGGTTTTTTTCTGAAACTTAGACAGCAGCCTGCATCGATGATCCTAGTGGCTCCAGACTGGCCCAGGCAAGCCTGGTACCCTCTCCTTCTCTCAATGTCCTGCAGCAGGCCCATTCGCCTGCATCCGACTCGCGCTCTGCTGACCCTTCCTCAGACGGGAGTGCAGTACCCAGACATATACTCTCTTCACCTAAAGGCCTGGTTCTTGAGGAGTCAGAGTTTCCATCCTTACAGTACTCTGAACAGGTCCTTAAGATGCTGAGGATGGGTAAAAAACAAACACTAAGAAGACTTATGCAGCCAAATGGAAAAGGTTTTCCCCTCTAGTGCAAAAGCGAAAAGGTCGAACCCCTATCAGCTTCAGACCCTCAGCTGCTAGACTACCTGGTACACCTACAGGCGTCAGGCTTGAAACCATCTTCACTCAAGCTACACCTGGCGGCAATTTCAGCCTACCTTTCAGTGGGAAAGAAGAAACCATTTTTTTCCCCAGAACATTTTTAAACAGTTTTTCAAAGGCCTCTTGCACCTCCAGCCTCCAACCAGGGAGCCTGTTCCTCCTTGGAGCCTGAACCTTTGTATAGATGGGCTCATGAATCCACCTTTCGAGCCTATGTCCACGGCCCACATCAGGTTTGTAACTTGGGTAACTTGGAAGACAGTCTTCCTGGTAGTCATTACGTCTGCCAGGAGGATTTCAGAGCTACAGGCCCTGTGCACTGAGCCAAATTACATCATCCCTCACAATGATAAAGTTGAGCTCAGGACAAATAGGAAATTTCTGCCAAAGGTGGTTTCAGAGTTTCACTTAAACCAGTCCATTACTCTGCCTGTCTTCTTTACTGAGCCATCCACTCTGGGTGAGCAAAAGCTCCACAGCTTGGATGTCAAAAGAGCCATCTTTCACTACCTAGAGCATACTAGACAATCCAGTGGCTCTTCCACTAAGTTGTTCCTCACCTATGGGGATGTAGGCAGAGGAAGATCAGCTACCAAGAGAACTATTTCTCATTGGTTGGTCTCTTGTATTAGATTCTGCTATGAGAAAACTGGTCAACAACCTCGAGTGGCTCAGGGCCATTCCACCAGGGGCACTGCAGCCTCGCTTACAGCAGCAAGGGACATTCCCCTACTGGATGTCTGCAAAGCAGCTACCTGGAAATCTTGCACACCTTTGTGAAACACTACAGTTTGGACGTGCAGACCAGATCTGATGCCAGATTTGGCAGGGTGGTTCTGCAGAGCCTCTTTCCTAAGTAGGTTCCCACTTGGTACTGCTGGGTAGTCTGCAAAAAAGTTACTGATGCTAAAGGACTCCTGGGGCAAGAAGAAAAAATTACTCACCACAATAATCTTCTTTCTTCCAAGGGGTCCTTTAGCATCAGTAAGCTGCCACCCTTCCTCCTCAGTTCACCTGTCGGAGAAGGGCTCTTATGTCACCTTTTACCAAATTTGGAGTGTCTTATTGATGAGTTTTTGGCTCATGTTGCTGTTATTTCTATTTCCACTTTTGTGGACATTTACATGTTGTTTGAATCCTGTTGATTATTTTTCGGGGCATTTGCCCTCATTTTTCCTTGAAAAAATTCTGAAGCATTAAACAACTCACTCAGCTCACACACCCTCCTGTCTTGATTGCTTGGCCCTACGCTCATTTAAATATCTCTTAAAGGCACCCCTACGGGGCGTTGCACCTAGCCAGCTAAGTGCAAAAAAGTTACTGATGCTAAAGGACCCCTTGGAAGAAAGAAGATTACTGCGGTGAGTAATTTTTTCTTTCATTACAGGCTTTTGGAGCGGTGCCATCTTGACTCGGCTACTCCGCGCCACACATAATTCTAGTAGTCTGCTTTTTACACACTGCATGTATGCAGCATTTGTAGGGGGCATGCCAGCATTTTAAAAACATTTCCTGGCCAGGGAAAATCCACATACTGAATTCTCAGTTTACAACTTTTGAACTAAAAGCTCATTTACAGAGGTTCCACGTCATTAAAGCAACAGTACTACAAAATTAGGAAGTGAGCTATCAAAATTAGGTTTTTCGGCTGTAAGCATGCGGCCAAAGTTCTAGCTTCCATACCTGTAAATGTTTTTTTCCAGTCATCTTTAGTTTTTTTAGATATTTGCAATTTATTTGAATTGTTGTAGCGCTACAACAAATGTGGTGGCTGACTAATTTTCAGCTGCGCTTTTTCTACTGGTCACATCACGTCTTTTGACAACAGCAGAGGGACCCTCTGCTGACCATTCCCGATGTACTTGCAAGTCATACACATGTGCAGTTGGCAGCAGAGGGGATTCCAGTGCAACATGCTTAGTGGCAGAAATGTAAACAAAAGCAGAGAATAACTGAGCAAATTACTCAGCGATAGTACAATGCCAGCGAGAAGGAGTACCAGGTATATGATTAGCAGGGCACAGGGAATAAACTGTCAAAAAAAAGCACAATTTGGTGGTCACTAGGGGCGCTAAATAGGATGGCAGCTTAAAGATCAGCTCCACAACCCAGAGGGAAATATCCTTTAAAATCCTTTTTCTACCAGCTGGTAGTATATCCTCACTCAACTGTAACTTGTGGAGTAATACTCAAGCTACACTAATTTAGCTTCATTGATACAAAAAGCCTTCATTTGCTGTGTGGAAATTGCTATTTTACTGAAGAGCCTCCTGGACAAGGTAGGCCTGAAAATATGGCTGAAGGCCGCTTGCCACAAACCTGGGAATAACCATCAGTTGAGGCGATGTTCGGCCAACTTATGGCCCAGATGGCATAAGTCACTGTGGCAACTAATCAAACACCCAAGTGGTTCAAATTTAGAAGCCAGGATGCTGCATACCGAACAGCGGGTCTCGGCGATGGAGGGGCATGTTCAGGAGTTAAGGGCAGAATTAAGAGATCAACAACAGACCATACAGATGCTGTGCAGAAAGATGGATGACCTAGAGAATCGAGGTCGCCGTAATAATCTTCTCTTCCTGGGCTTCCCTGAGCGTGTAGAAGGCAAAGATACTGAGGGATTTCTACAATTAGCCATCGCTGAAATACTGCAGTTGGACCCATTGATACCGCTCCAGGTGGAACGCGCACACCATACGTTAGCCCCCATGTCTCAGGCCCAGGACAGACCACGACCTATCATAGCCCAATTTATTGATTTTAAGGACAAAGAGAAAGTCCTAACTAGAGCTTGTGAGTTACAGCATGTAGCGTGGAGATCGAATAGGATCCACATCTTTCAGGACTTCTCTAAGGATCTGTTGGACAAACGCCGAGCATACTCTGAGGCAAGTCATAAAATGCACAGTATTGGACTGTCCTTTTCCTTGCGTTACCCAGCCATGGTGCAGGTTATGCATGATGGGGTCCCGAACAGTTTTGAATCTCCTGATGCACTCATGGATTTTTTACGGCACAACTGGCCACAAGAATTCACCACCATTACCCCGGGAGCCCCTTCGGCAAAAACTGCTACCGACGGGTTGGATTGCCACTCCTCTCCATCAATGAGCAGGCCTGCAGTTTGGCAAGACCTCAGGGAGCAACACTGGGAACTCCCCCCAAAAGCACACCGAAAGCGGCAATCCTCAAAAAAACATGGCCGCCAGGAGCATCCTTGGGAGAGAGGGCAAGACGACACAGAGGAGGCCACAAGCATGGACACTTGCTCTAGATCCATTACAGGCTTACCACACCGCTAATAGATACAAAGCTTTATGCCCCAGCTCTCCGGATCAACACTCAGGCATTGTGGATTTGACTGTGGAAGGCAGGCCTACTCCTATGTTGCAGCCCAGCTACGTGTCCCCGTCAGCAACTCCTCACCAGCCGCAGAATGGAGCTACAGATAGCGGAAGGCAGTGTCCACCAAAAGCTACGACGGAGGCCTCCGCTACCAGCGGAGATCTCATCTTCAGTGTGGACTGTCCTGAGCGCTCTACTTCTCCAGGGCAATCAATCAGAGAAAACCCACCAACGTGGTCAGATAAGTAGTCATCCTTCTATTTTCTTTCTATTCCTGTTCTTTTAATCCCCCGGGGAGTTGTAGGTATCGGGCGAGTTTGGGGTGTCTAAATTGATTGTCAGTGGACAATCTCCTTGGCTGACCCATCTGCTACCCTTACTCCATGTTACCCATGTAAGGGAACTTTCGAGACCCTTTTCACCCCAACCTTGACCCCCAACTTGCACTGCCATATGGCAGAGAAGATGCCTCACTCACTCCTATACCTGGAGGGATTCAACGAGGCCTACCAACAACCTCTCAGTGGACGTCCTGATCAAAGGTCTAGACATGTCTAGATGGCAAAGAAGGCCTTTTTTGTACCATCTGATTAAACAGCAGAAATTTTGTGGGTTCTACCTCGCTTACTTGTGTGTGTGTGGGGGGTGAGGTCCGCTGGGAAGCTGTGTCATATAACATGAAAGTATTTGACAGCATGAATAAAATGTTGTGCTGAATGGGTAGCCAGGATGTGTTTTACGTGAGGCCCTAAGTGGTGAATGGCACAGGCCTGTGCCCCTCTGGTATGTTTTTTTTTCTATCAAGGGGAGGCTTACAGTACACTCTTCATAGGTGTGACGAGCCTGACCTCACCAAGATTTTTGTTGTGAGAACACGTTGGCACCCATCAGCAATAACCCTAGACTTGCTGAAATAGTGGGCAGTTCCCCCCCCCCACTTTCTTTTGTGCAAACTCCCACCTCATTAGAAGCATTGTGTAGTCCCACTTTAACTACCCCAGCTTCTGAGCTACACCGCTGGAGGAGCTCTCTCAGCTCTCTGAGGCTGCAATGAGCCACGTGGTCCAACCTTCTTATTGGGTTGCTCGATTCTCTCAGGGGGGAAGCTCTCCCCTCTGCACTCACCGTAGTGCTAAGGAAGGATGGATACCATTTGCTAATGCCCTGGGAACAAGGGCTGGCCTACAGCAGGGCTCTGAGGCTGAAGAGATGCCTCTATATCCCCAAATTGCATGGTACACTGTGCACAATGTATATAGTTTGTTAATGTGTTTATGTATGCTCGTTTCACAAGAGACACACACAGATGTTTCGTTATTTGTTAGTATAAGGTCATCTGATAGGGGAAGGGTATATGGGCTTTACCCACTCTCTCCATATCTGGTGGCGCTCTATAGAAATTTGCCTCTTCTGGTTGGGCTGCCCTCGCTCCCTATCTGCTGGTTGTTCTTGATATATCTCTTAATTAAATATTTGCTTCCTATTACTAACAGGTGATATCACTTGTTTGACATGGAACGACCAGAGGGCTTAACACCCCAAACAAGAGGAAGCAAGTTTTGGGCCACCTTAAGAGACTGGGAGCGAGGGTCACCTTCCTGCAGGAGACCAAACTTACTGGGGGGGGGGGATCCTGAGAGACTGAAGAGTGAGTGGGTAGGTCAGATCATTCATGCCTCGGCCTCCTCTAGAAAGAGAGGGGTGGCGATTCTGCTTCACAAGCAACTACAATGGAAATTGCAGAGACAAGTGAGAGACCCTGAGGGTAGATGGGTGGTGGTACTCATGGATACTGGGGAAGGCCCTCTGATCCCGGATAACATATACGCTCCGAATGAGGACTCACCCTCCTTCTTCCACAAGTTGGCCTAGGTGCTGGGATCCATAGCTCCGGAAGACACCCCCATTTTGTTAGGGGGTGATTTTAATCTTACACTGGACCCTTTCCTGGATAGATCCCCTTCCAATACTGAGCCCCACTCCAGGGCTGTAATGGCAGTGGCTCAATTACAACACGATTTGGTCCTTACGGACATCTGGAGAATACTTCACCCTCCCAGCGGGACTACACCTTTCATTCCCCAGTACATAGTTCTCTTAGTAGAATAGACTTCTGGCTCACCTCTCCTACTATTACTAGCAACACTGTTAATACCCTTACTCATCCCTTAGTTATCTCGGATCATGCCCCTGTGCATCTTGCCTTCACATGGGGCCCCCCTCTCCCTAAGTCTCCGGCATGGAGGCTGGACCCATTGCTACTTCATGACCCAGACTTTCCCCCTTGGCTTCAAAGAAGCAACGGAATTTTTTCGGCATAACCTCATAGCAGATACCTCTTCGGGTACCACATGGGAGGCATTCAAAGCTACTCTAAGAGGGGCGATAATAGGGTATGCGAGCTGGCGTCGAAAGAGGAGGGAACAACATTTGAGGAGGCTTGAACGACAACTCCGAGAAGCGGTGCTTGCTTTTAAGGCCCTTTGTGTCCCTTCCCTTAGGTCATAGGCAGATCACAAGGTCACCTCTCTGAAGATGCAAGTGAATGAACTGGTCTCTAGAAAGGCAGAGATTTCGATCATTAGACTCAAGCATAAATATTGGGAAAGGGGAGAAAAGGGGGGTAAGCTGCTGGCATACCGTCTCAAAAAGCAGCAAGCCGAAAGACATATAGCGACTTTAGAGGATGCAGGGGGTTCGACCCAGACCTCGGCGCAAGGTATTAATCAAATAATGATGGAGTTTTACTCCTCGTTATATAAATCTTCCAGAGCCCCAGAGGGTCTGCCCATTTCTGGAGTCCCTACATCTCCCCAAAATCTCGGAAGCCCAAGCTAATGCCCTAGATGCCCCCATCTCAACCCAGGAGGTGGCAGACACCATCCTCTCCCTTAAAAAGGGAAAAGCCCCGGGAAGGGACGGTTTCTCTACTGAAGTGTGGTGGCTGTTGCATCCAATAATCTCTCCGGTATTGCAACAAGTATTTACCGAATCATTGCAAACAGGGTCTCTCCCTTCATCCCTTAGGTAGGCGACTATTACTATCTTACCAAAAAAAGGTAAAGACCCTCTTAAAGCGTCCAGCTACCGCCCTATTTCATTATTGAATGCTGATAGTAAGGTGCTAGCTAAGATACTAGCTAATAGACTTAATCCTTTCCTTCCCAGTTTGATCCACCCATCCCAAGTAGGCTTTGTTAAGGGCCGCTTTAGCATGGACCATATTAGATCGTTGGTAAATTTAATCCATACGGCCCAAACAATATCTTGCCCTGCTGCTGCCATTGCAATAGATTTCGAAAAGGCCTTTGATTCCCTGGAGTGGGACTATGTTCAACAAATACTTTGCACTACGGGCTTGGGGGCGGGGTTTTGGGCCTGGATTGGGGCAATATAGTCATCCGCAGCTGCACGGATGCTCACCAATACGATGCAGTCTCCCCCATTCATACTGGGTAGGGGTACCCGTCAGGGCTGCCCACTTTCCCCACTACTTTTTGTATTGGCAGTAGAACGCCTGGCAGCTGCTATTAAGCAAAATCCTCTAATTTCCAGGGTCCAGGTGGGAACAAGGGCATACCCTACTCTTATGTATGCGGATGACCTGTTGTTCCCTTTAGCCAATATCATCACCTCCCTCCCTCCCCTACTGTCCACCTTGTCAGATTTCTCTACATTTTCAGGGCTCAAGATTAACCAGGCCAAGACGGAAGTCCTACCTTTAAACTCTAAGTGTACCTCTCAAATGGTTACTCAGCATGGGCTCCGATGGGCCCCGAAGGGGATTACCTACTTGGGCATTACTATCTCTCCTAATCTGCATAAAATCTGAGACCTGAATATGAAACCACTTTTTGCCTCCATTACATTGCAGAACTGGACAGATGGAAATCTCTTCAACTGTAAACGTAGATAAAATATCCATAATAAAAATGGTCACAGCACCAAAAATTATGTATCTTCTCTCCCACACTCCTTTGAAAATACCTTGTTATTGGTTTACTAAGTTAGACTCCCTGCTGGGATCCTTTTTGTGGGAGGCTGAGAAACCTAGGTACAGTAGAAATAAGCTCAGAGCTCATTGGTCGGAAGGGGTCTGGGGCCTTCTGTGGTTAGAGGGGTATAAATGGGCCTTTCAGCTGGCTCAGACGTTAAAATGGTTCCTTTTCCCTTAACACAACACTCCCCAGTGGCTGGATATGGAGAGAGAGGTATGTCAGCGTACTCACTTGGTATTATTGTTATTTAACCATCCTCCTAAGGGCACTCGCTCTCATCCTACTATAGGTCCCTCTCTGGAATATTGGGCCAAGGTGCACAAGAAGTTGGGCGCCTCCCCATCTCCCCTAAGACTTACCCCACTATGGGGCAATAATGAGATTACCATCAATAAACAACCAATCGCATGGCCCTCATGGGAATGTGGTGGTATCTCATTGCTTCGAGATATGCTCATTCCTGGTACAGATACCCTTAATTCCTTTGAGGGCCTGCAGAGCTCTTATGGGATCTCTCCCAAAGACTTCTGGTGATTCCTCCTAATAAGAAGCGCCATCCTCACGTACAGGCATAAGCAGCACCAAGAGCAACAAATCTCCCAGGTAGAGTCATGGCTGGCCCTAGAAAGAGGACAGTCAAGCCGGGTATATGCGGCCATTCGGAGCACCATCCCGTCCCAAGCAGAGGAAAACAAGCATAAATGAGAGAAAGCACTGTATGCCCCTATTATGAACCTGGAGTGGAAGTCTTGCCTAAAACTAGCTCACGGGGCATATCCTGACACCAGTAGTCAATTAATACAGAACAAGATAATTCACTCCTGGTACAGGACTCCTGTAGTCCTTGCCAAGGCAAAGCTGGCTGTCTGACCTCTGTTGGAGGTGTCAGGAACTCCCAGGTGACCTGTTCCATATACTTTGGTCCTGCAGGCTGATCCAGCCCCTATGACAGGCTACCTGTGAGATTGGGTCCAAAATACTTAGGAAGCCTGTGCCTCAGTCCCCCGAGTTGCTATTAGGACTCCAGACCCCGGCCCCTCACCTTCGTCTCTCCGAGTTGACACTACTTCTGACACTCAGTATGCAGGTTAAAAGACTCCTACTGTGTAACTGGCAGTCCCAGATAATCCCCTCCCTTGGGGAGGTACTTACCTTCATGGCTCAAGTTGCCAACTGGGCCAGAATATCACATACTATGACCAATACCCTCTTTAAATATACTGCCCTCTGGACTCCCTTCCTTCTGTTTTTGAAACCTAGGGAGGGAATCGGCTGAATAGGCACAACCATGCTACTATAATGGTCTCCTCTCATGGTGTATTTAGGGGCAAATGCTGGAGAGATTATTACTGAGTTATAGGGGACCCTGCTCTACGGATGACATGGTATAATATCAGTAAAGGACAGTATCTTCTCTGATAATGAAGACCTGTTTGCTTTGTGTGTGTGATCTCTTGTATTTTGTAGGCGTAAAGTAGAGGACAGCGGCCTCTCATAATTTCTGATGCTTTGTCAAATACTGCAGAAACTAGCAGGATGGGGCCAGGTAAGATATGTTTCTATGAGTTAGCTATAATGCAAGGCACCAACTGCTAATACTTTCAAAGTTAATCTACAGCTGGATAGGTGTTGTATATCCAGGCACAGAGTATTATCCTACTGCTTACCGGGCTAGTATATTCAGTTCATTACTATTTGGCCAGCATGTTCCGTTCTCTGCTTCTACAGACATATGTAACAGTCTGTAAGACCTTTGCAATGTATCCGACTGTTTTAATGTTTGTATCGTCTTAATAAGTCAAATCAATAAAACTTATTAACCACAAAAAAAAAAAGCACAATTTTTTTTTTTCGTAGTACTGCTGCTTTAACAGAATTATTTGAAAACAATAGCAGGCGATAACATACAGAGATCATTGGATGCCCCCAGGCAAAACATTACTGTAAGTGCAGCACAGAAGCTCGGTATAGACCAACACATAAATGACTATACAAATATGGGGTTATCATCTCTCATGACCTCAAGGTAGGGAAACAGTGCGACAAGGCTGCACTCTCAACGGTGCAGACCACTGTGTGTAAAAAGCACTATAAAACCATAACAGATTTGGTAAACACACAGTAGTCTTGTCTCAAGTACAGTTCTTTTGTTTGCACGGTAAACACACTCAGTAGGCAATCTGTAATCTGCGCCCCCATAAAAATACAACGCAAGAGCGATCATGCTGGAGGGAGGGGGATATTCGTCAGCTTTACATTTTTTCTTTTTATGATTTCATCTGTTGGGCATGTAAGGCAGCTAGGCAGTCATGTCAGGGGTGGTGGTTCACACACATCCGGATCCAGATTCCTCCAGACCAGATACATTCTTTGATTATATATAGCTCCAAAACAGAGTACATGTTTCTACACAAGATGATATATGATTGCCATTTTTGCTGTGTAAACTATATCTATGAAAAATAAAACAACACAGCTGGCTGTGATGTGTAGATGTGCACACCCACCCTCAAGATAAGACACTGGTATAAATGTCTCTGGTGGGATTTGAACCCAAGTCTCCTACCTTGTGCTCTAAAAAGACAATCTGGATCCTTTGTTGTAAAAAGCATCATTGTAATAAATATTTAACAATTTGCAAATGATATGTTTAAAAAGTGAGTTCGGGGTCATCTTTGCCTACTGACTTCCTATTTTGTAATTTTTAAAAAATTTGCACAAATAGTTTTATTGTAATCTAGTAATCCATAACAAGAGTCCTATGAAATCCTGACAGTCTCTTGCCCGATGCACAACAGCCAGACTCCATTTGCCCAACAGTCACTTGCCCGACGTAGAAATTTGCTTACAGTGGATGAGATTAAATTTAGCAGGGTTTTAAATAATTGATTAGCAGTTTTTTTCTTGGGACAATACTAACTGTACAGAAAGCATTTATATAGGTTTTCTAGAAGTGTCACGTTTGTTAAACACAGTGAGGCAAGTGATATGCATTTTCACAATGTTTTAGAACTTTTATGAGCAAAACGCTAATCAATTTTTAGAGTTATTTAAAACCCTGTTTAGGTATGGGCTCCCAAGACTTAAAACTCACCTCTGCAGTGGGCACATTTCTACCATTGGGCAAGTGACAGTCTGGCAAACTGAGGCAGGCTGTTGTGCGTCAGGCGAGTGACTGTAGGGATTTTGTAGTAGACTCATCAATAACCACTATTTGTGTTAAGATGTCCACCTTCCAATAACATGTATCAAGGTTTTTAAAACAATTGCTTTTTATCTTAAAAAATATATTAATGAAGGGTTCACTTGAGCTGTTTCATCTTACCAACTCTGCCAGTCATTTTGCTCCCTCAACCACCCCCACTAACTCATCACTGACAGCATATGAACCCCAGCATGGAATGTGTATATTCTTTGCAAAAAAAACCCAGTGAACCCTAATTCTCAACCCTCTCCCCAGCATATAGACTCCTGTCTGATGCACAAGGTACATCTCCAAGCCATTGCCTCATACTGATAGTACGAGGCACTGGCTTTTAGCTATACCAGTATGCGGTGCTGTACAGCTCCAAGTCGATACTGGTGGCGGGCACCATGGTCCGCTTATATATGAAATATATAAACATTGGGAAGGGCAAGCAACATGGAGGGGGAGAAAGAAGCATTACAGGGTGTGTCAACCCCAGTCCATTTAAAAATGATTTAGAAGAGTGCGCGGGGGGGGCATGAGGCATGATGTCCAAGATGGAGACAGTGAGATTGCAGCACTATGTTCTTATAGTCCAGGGTGCTGGACACCATGATGAGGCTGAGGTTGGCTAACTTGGATGAATGCACATCGAAGAGGTGCTGGTCGTTGCTACCCAGGATGGATACAGGGATGTTACCATTGGATGCAGGCGAGTGCATTGCCTTGTCACTTGTTCAAAGGTGCTGCCCCTACTTTCGATGCCTGGTCAGTTGTTCCAGTGTATTTCCCAGTGGCAGTACCTGAACAGCTGTTTACATGTGCTGCCCAGTGGGTAGTGCCATGCCAGTTGTTTAAACATGCTTCCCAGTAGGCAGTGCTGGGGCAGTTGTTCCAATTCACTGCCCAGTGAGCACTGCTTGGCCACTTTTTCAAATCTGCTGTCCTGTTGGCAGTACCTGTGAAGTTGTTTAAGTGTGCTGCCCAGTGGGGAGTGCATGTCCAAGTGCCCACTTTTACTAACATACTAACATACTAAAATGCCAGCAGAATAGACCTAACGGTCTTTCGTGTCTGCTCGTTTGGTCAGCCCCCACCCTGGGTGCTGACCTTGCTGTCCCCCTCGCCTTCTCTGGCTTCTCCCTTCCCAGTTCCGGATATTCTTGCTGCATTGGATTTTGCTTCCTGAACCCTTCCCCTGTACCTGTCCCACCCCCTCTTGAACCCCTCCACTGTCTCTGCCTCCACCAGCCCCCTAGGTAGTGCATTCCATGGCTCCACCACCCTCTCAGTGAAGTAGCACCTCCTCCTTTCTCCCCTGAATCTTCCCCCCCAGCTTCCACCCATGCCCTCTAGTGGCCCCTTCCTCCTTCCTTCGAAGCACCCTGACTGTTCCTCCCCTATTTACCCTCTTCATGTACCTGAAGACCTCTATCATGTCCCCGGTCCCTTCTCTCTGTGTAATATTTAGCTCTTGAGCCTCTCCTCATAGGTCCTGTCCCCAAGCCCCAAATCATTTTGGTTGCCCCCTCTGGACCCTCTCCAGGAGGTTAATGTCCCTCTTTAAGTGTGGCCTGCAAACTGCACGCAGTACTCCAGGTGCGGCCTCACCAAGCAGTTATACAGAGGAGTATCACTTCCCTCCTTCTGGAGGTGATCCCTAGTGATGCATCCCAGCATCCTGTTGGCCTTGGCTGCTGCCCTCCTACAAGTCTCAGAGTTGTTCATCTTGACATCCACGACCACCCCCAGGTCCCTCTCAGCCATTGAGACTTGTAGTATTTCCCCCCCCAGGGTGTACACTTGGCCTGGGTTTCTGGCCCCCAGGTGGAGTACCTTGCATTTCCCTGCATTGAACCTTAGCTTCCACTTTCTAGACCATCTTTCCAGAGCCTCCAGGTCCCCCTGCAGGGCCACCCTCCCCTCCTCCCCATCCACCACTGCCCCCAGTTTCGAGTCATCTGCAAAGAGACTCATCTCACTCCTGATTCCTGTCCTTATGTCAGATACGTAGGCGTTGAACAAAAGGGGCCCAAGGACTGATCCCTGTGGGACCCCACTAATGACCCTCCTTGGGGATGAGACTATCCCACCAACTACGACCCTCTGGGTCCGGTCCTGGAGCCAATTGCCTATCCATCTGATCATCTGGTTTTGATGCACAGTGAGCAGTACATGGCCAGTTGTTAAAGTGTGCTGCCCAGTGGGGAGTGCTTGTCCAAGTGCCCACTTTTGATGCACAGTGAGCAGTACATGGCCAGTTGTTGAAGTGTGCTGCCCTATGGCACTACGTGTCCATGTGCTCAAATGTGCTGCCCAGTGGGTAGCACCTAGCCTGTTGGTTAACGGTGCTGCCCAGTGGGCGGTATCTAGCCTGTTGGTTTAGGGTGCTGCCCAGCGGGCAATCCCTGACCCATTGGTCAGTGGTGCTGCCCTTTGGACAGTGCCTGTCCAGTTCATTAAAAGGTGCTGCCCAGTGTAGTCACTGTCCATTTGGGCAGAGGTGCTGCCCCTTATGCAGTTCTTGACCAGTTGTCCAGAGGTGCTGTCCAGTGGGGCAGAGCCTGGCTAGTTAAGGAAAGGTCTGCCCAGTGGGCAGTGCCTGGCCATTTGGTCAAAAGTGCTGTACAGTGGGTAGTTTCTTGACAGTTGGTAAAGCATGCTGGCCACTCTGTAGTGCCTTGCCGCTTGTTCAGAATTGCTCCTACTAATTCAAACATGCTGCCCCGTGGACAGTGCCTGACTGATTGGCCAAATGTGCTTCCCAGTGGGCAGTATTTGGCCAGTGGTCCAAGGTTCTTCCCAGTAGGCTGTGCCTGGACAGTTGATCAGTGGTACTGCTCAGGGGACAGTGACAGGTCACTTGGTCAAAGGAGATGCCCAGGAACCAGTGCCTGTTCCGTTTGTTAAAGGTGCTGCACAGTTGGCAGTTTCTTGCCATTTTGTAAAATGTTCTGTCCACTGTGCAGTGCCTTACCACTTGCACAAAGGTGGTACCCTAGATTCAGTGCTGCGCTAGCAGTTCATATGTGCTTGGGCATTGCCATGCCAGGAGGTCAAAATGCTTCCACTAGATTCAGTACCTAGACAGTCGTTTAAATGTGCTGCCCAGTTATTAGTGGTAGGTCACTTCTTCCAATGTGCTACCCAGTGGGCAGTGTCGGACCAGCTGGTCAAAGCTGCTGTAGTTTCTTCCCAGTCTGTAAAAGGTACTGGTCAATGTGTAGTGTTTTTGCCACTTCAATGGTGCTACCCTTATATTCAGTTGCTGGCCACCAGTTCCACTATGCTGTGACAACCTGCAATGCATTGACCACCGGGCAGCTCCCTTGACCAAATGGCAAGGCACTGCCCATTGGTAAACTGGCCAAGAACTTCACACTGTACATAACATTTGAATGAATGGACAGACGCTGACCGCCGAGCAGCCCCTTTGACAAACTTGCAATGCACTACGCTCTGGGTAGCACCTTTGGCCACCTGCACAGGCACTATTTATGAAACAGAACCCAGGGTCAGGTGCCATCACAAGATCAGGACTCAGGACCAAGTGGGCAGGCACTGCACTAGGAGCAGCACACTGGACAGCATGTTTTGCCAACAAGCTAGATAATACCCTATGGTCAGCATCTTCAAAACAACTGGCCAAGCACTTCCCACTGGGCAACACATCTGAACTACCAGCCATGCACTGACTCTGGGGTCAGCACTTTGAGCAAGTGACTGGGCACTGCAAAGTGAGAAGCACCTTGAACCAACAGATCAGTGCCTGCCCACTGGGCAACACCTTTAGACCATTTACCAAACACTGTACACTGGGCAGCATCTTTGACAAAATGGAAAGGCACGGATTACTGGGCAGCACCTTTGAGAAAGTTGCAATGCACTGACACCTAGGCAGCACCCTTACCAACTGGCCAGGCACTGCCCTCTGGGTAGCACATTTAAACTACTGGTCAGGCACTAAGTCAAGAAGAAGCACTTTTGAACAAGTCCAGAGTAGTTAGAAATGTGGTCAGCATCTTTTACCAACTGGCAAGAAACTGCCTACTGTACAGCACCTTTGACAAACTGGACAGGCTCCGACCTGTGGGCATCACCTTGGAAAACTGATCAGTCATTGTCACCTTAGTAGTACCACTGATCAACTGGCCAGGCACTGCCTACTGGGCAGCACCTTCACCCAAGTAGACAACTGCATGCTGCACAGAACAGTTCACAAGGCACTGACCTCTTGAGTATTTAGAATATTTTTCCTTCTTGGCCTGCACGGAGGAAATCTGCAGGGGAACCTGGAGGTAAGACCCTGGTCCACTGCTCCTAACCCTTGACATCCACCAACTCTACAGTTCACCAAAAACACATCGTGGGATGGGAGAGTTCCAGTCTGTTCTTCAGGAGAGGGAGGCTGAGGAAGGGGGGGATATGGCTGATATTGTCTTTATGGAAGGCAGCTGGATATGTGGGAAGGGGGATTTCACCTGTGTGCTGGGACACAGAGTAGGTCTTGCCACTGCAGTGGGGATAGCCCATGTGTTTATGGTCGTAAACACCACTCCCCACCTTCAAGTCCTGGTCTCGGGTTCCAGAACCTACATACGTGCCTGGTCTCGGGCTCCAGAACCTATAGTAATGCCAGGTCTGGGGCACCTCAGCCACCAAAGCCATGGCAGCATGCTTCTTGGAGTACAACATGGGCAAGAGATCCACCAACGAAGCAGAAATAGTACAGTCTGCAGAGGTCTCAGGGCTTATGCTGTTGCTGGCACAGCTCAAGCCATCCTGTATGACCCAGATTTGATGGGCTTCACACCAGAATGATGGACTATCCCGCTGCAGGGATAACACACTCTCCGCACCCTTTACACAACTGGAATACCCCTTGCTACAGACCAGCCATACCCTGAAACTGGCTCCAAGGACCAGACTAGCCTTGTTTTCCCACTACCACCCACCCACACAGCTGGAATAACATTGTAGACATATGTGGTCAGATATTCAACTAATTACCCTGGTGCAAGACCCAGTTAGTTTGCCCTCGCAAACTAGGTTTTGCGCTGAGGTCCCATATTCAAAAGCATGTTTAGTGTGGGCATACTGGGATTGCGCCAGGATAAAATGTGGAGGGGTACATAAGGCAAAACAATGCAAATCGGGGGCAGGGACCTCAATATCAGCACAGTCCAATATTCAGTGTATTTGCACCCTGAATTAGAGCAAATACAGGCCACCAAGACCTAATTTTAACATGGTGCAGCCCTATTGGCCACGAGGTAGTGCATCAGCACCCCACCACCAACACATTAAGCCTCGGTGTATAGTGGCACCCCCTCCTCACTCCAATCCCAGTCTCGGTACAGTTACATGACATCCGTGTTGTCCAATGCACCTAATCCCTGTCCCGTACAGTTAATATAGTTCTCTGGTGTCCAGGGTCCCTCCCCCCGCTCAGTACAGTTACTATAATTCCCTGGTGTCTAGGGTCCCTCCCTCCGCTCAGTACAGTTCATAAAATTCCCTGGTGTCCAGGATCCCTCCTCTCGCTCAGTACAGTTAATATAATTTCCTGGTGTCCAGTGATTCCTCCCCCCCACCAGATCACCATCCTTGTACATGACAACACCCCACCCTGATGTGTCAAGACCCCCCCCCCACATGGCCGTGCAACTCCAGAGGCAAGAACCCACTCCCAGTAGCCAGCCTGGTGGCATAGAGGGCTGAGATGCTGATGCCTTACCTCTTCCCATGCAGACGACCTGAGGTCAGGAGCGACCTCGGGTCTTGGAGGGCTGGCCGGGGGGAAGGAAAACAGAGCATCCCAAGGACTTCTCTCCTCCACCGGGGAAGATCACTGAGGCACTGGCTTCTGGCAGTGGCTGGTGCAGGCTCGGGGATCAATCTGTGGTTTGGCACGGGTGTGCACGAGTGGCAGTGTTCTTGACACCACTGCACGCCCATGCCACAGGGGGAATGAGGGACAAAAAAAAAAAAAAAAGCACAATACTCTGGCACAACTGACGGCAAGCTTCAGCGCCGTGGCAGAGCCACTCAGGCTAGTTCCTGGCCTCCACAGTGCGCAGGATAAATCCCCGCTGTGATGCAACCTGGGATAGCAGGGTAAAAAGGGTCAGAGCTCGGACTAGGTTCAGGGCAGCAGCCGAGAGCAGCACGAAAAAGAGGGGCACCATAGGATCACACCCAACCCGAGGAGGTAACTAAAAATAAATAAAAAAATTACCCCCAACAACAAAGCCCTGGCCCTGTTTCCAAGCCAGAGACGTGACCTCAGCCCCAGCTACCCCCATTGGTGATAGTAGTTCCCCCACACACACCCCGCCCCTTACTGTACTCAATGCCAAACTAAAATGACAGCAGGTGACACAGCCACACCACACACCTCATCAGTCACCCACTATCTGACAGTAGCAGGGAGCACACTGCTTATTTATAGGTCAATCACACAGGTACAATTAATCAGTAGGCTTACCATACAACTTGCTTATTATTTAACCAGGAGTAGCACACTAAGCAGTTTCCAGATGCGACCTGGGAGCACAAGGAAGTTAAGTGACTTGCTTAGGATCACACAGTATGCACCTATATGGCTGTGTGATTCAAACCCAGGTCTCCAGATTTGCAGCTCAGAGCCTTAACCCACTTTGCTATACTGTCGCTTTATAAACCCAAAAGTGGATGAGCGCTGTACCCCCCCCCCAAAAAAAACCCGGCAAACTGAAAATAATTAGAAAAATTATAAGCGCCTCCATAACAACCAAACTCACATTGTCCCCAGCAAATCATGACTGGCTGCTACATGTTCGGAGGCAATTACTTTAAGTTATTAATAACTACAGCCCAGCGCACATACTCCCACAGCAAAACAGAACCACAGAATTGACCGCGAGCAGCAACTACAGGTGTGTCATTTGAAAAATACACATAAATAAAACAACTAAACGTCTTAGTCTAGCAAGGGGCTGCAGTAATGGTTGGGTGAGGGGGAGCGAGTTAACTGCCGGAGCTCCAGGAGTAACAGTGAGCGGGTGACAGAGGAACTTGAAGCAACCCGTTGCCTTACCGTGAAAAGGAAACTGAACACAAATAATACAAACTATTGATCGTGGGGTTGTTCCAAGCTCCTCCGACCCGTTTTTGGTATCCCGGAAAGCTTAAGCAGATTTTGAAATTTAAAAGCGCGCTTGTGAGCACTAGTCAAAAGAAAAAAAAACAGCGCTATAGCCAATCGGCATGCTAGATTTGGTAGCCAATAGGAACAGCGGACCAATCGAACCAATCAGAGGATGCGGTGCGATTGGCCAATCAGAGGATGCGCTGCCCAGTGGGCGTAGTTGAGGGACTGTTGTGTACTTCAGCCAGGCCTGGTTGGAGACGTCAGCGTGTGTATTTCCCCCACAATCCCCAACCTTCGGGTGCTGCTGGAAAAAGACAAGACAGTTCTTCCGGTGCAGGTATCGGCGCTCGTTAAAGTGAGTTTGGGGGTCGGGGTGCCATGCTATAAACGCCGGGTATTCTCACTCTGGCAGGATGATCTTTAAGTTTGTATTGTAGAACTCAGTGGCGGGCGACAGCTCCAGGTGTTTGGCTGACACAGGCAGGCTCTTTAAATTTCGAGAGCGCAAGTGTCTTTTAGATAATCAGAAGGACTGACTTACAGTCAGCAGGCAGACACCGACTGATAGAGAGACTGGCTAGCTATTTCGGAGTTTTAAAGTGCACTTAGATTCCATTCACATTATAAACGAACAATGTTGAAGTCTGAGTTATCACCAAGGCCTGATTTATAGTGTTGAGAAAGTAATAAAAAAAGAACAAACTGTACAGGGGTTGGAATTAAATGCTGTAGCTTTTACATCGAAGTAGTAAAATGTTACTTAAACTATCTCCAGGTGGCTGCTGCTACTGAAAATACAATATTTCAGTAAGTACACCAGCTTTGCCATTTGAAAAGTCCGTGAGCCAGTGTTTTTTTTTTTTTTTTTTAAGTCACAAGCCTTTGCTGCCTAGTAGGAGCTAAACTTGTTTCGAGCCTTTGCTGTATACCATTGAAATAACTGATTCTGTCACGTGTGGTACCAGAGGTTTTGCTGATTTAAGAAGGCAGTGCAGATTTATCGTGTTTCAGGTGTACACCCCAGTATACATGTAAAAGATTTTACATGTGATCTACGGTTGCTTAATCAGAATTTAAAGCAGGAATGACTGCTAGTGGCAGTACAATTCTGAAAGATAAATATTCCACTAACTCGACACAGCGCAAGTGGGTACTCTTTTCTGAGGGTGAGTGAATGTGAAAATGGCAGCTTCGATTTGACTTGTCTTCAGTTCCTAGCCCTTTACTTTGGTTCAGATTTGGCAAAATTAAACTTAGGGTCCTTGATATGGGTGTCTAGCAGACATAAAAAAGAGGGGGAAGTCGCCTTTCACCCACTCCAGTCAATTCCAACCTTTTCCCCTTTGTCCCAGTGGCACCTGACAGAGTGCCCTAGCTGGAAAAATATTTTCATAAGAAAAGGGATGGAGAAGGGAAGTAGAAAGTGGCTGATCCCCATCTCTGATGTCAGCCACAGGAGGCGCTGGGATGTACCCACTACAGACATAGGTCACAAAATATCTGGTGTAAGCTGTGGCAGGATCAAACAGCTAAGTAAATTACAGCAGCAAAGACTTGGGTAAAAGTTTAATTTTTGGATAATGCCTAGTTGGGGACTGCCACACATTAAGGTGTTGGGCAAATGCAGTAGATATTTTCTTTCAGAAGCATGAATTTAACTCTGAGCCAAACTAAGATACAAGTAGCTTCCATGTTAGGCAGCCTCTACAGTCTTTTTAATTTTTGTAAATTTATATTTTGTCTCTGAGGAGCAGCTAACCAGTCCCTTGCCCTTACCTGTTTCTGAGCACCTCATAACATTTTTTTGACTGAAATGTTTGACAATACTGCAGCACTCTCCTTCGAACTGTATCTGGCCATCTTTTATGTGGTGGCTTTGAGCAATAAACAGCACACTATGGAAAAATAAAGACCGCCCTTTTCTCTTTATTGGAGAGCCCTGTAGTGCTGACTTAACAGTTTCAGTTTAACACTGCCAGAATACGAGAGAGTGGCACTAAATAAGGAACTGGAAAGGTTTGGGTTGCTGGTTAAGAACATAAGAACATGTCAGCAGAAGGGGGCTGTGTGGTCCGCCTAGTCTGACCACATTGCGTAACCCCCTATTCTGTTCTTCCGAGATTACCACAGTACTTGTCACACTCTAGCTTAAAAGCAGTGACTGTTTTGGCCTCCGCAATCTCTGGTGGTAAGCTATTGCAAGGGTCCACCACCCTCTCGCTGAAGTAGAACTTACGAATGTTGGTTTTAAACTTACCCCGTTAGTTTCAAACTTTGCCTCCTTGTTCGCGTAGTCTCATTTTTGTGAAAGAGGTTTTCTGCTTGTACCTTATTTATTTGAAGGTTTTTATCATAGTCCCCCTGTTTCTCCTTTGCTCGAGGGAGTACTTTTGCAGTTGCTGTAGTCTAGATTCATGTTGCTCCTGGTGTAGTTCCTGTACCATTTAGTAGCTCTCCTCTGTACAGTCTCCAAGCGGTCTATATCTTTTTTAGGTGTTCCCTCCAGAACTGTATGCAGTACTCGAGATGTGGCCTCACCAAGGACCTGTACAGAGGGATTATGACCTCTAGCTTCCTACTTGTAATGTCCCTGCCAGTACATCTGAGGATGCTACTAGCTTTCTGCGCCACCTTTTCACATTGTCTGCCCACTTTTAAATCATCGGAAATAAGTACTCCGAGGTCCCATTCAAGTTTTGTTTCCGTTAATTTTTCACCATTGATTGTGTGTTTTCCTTGGGTTTCCTATACCTAGGTGCATGACGTTGCACTTTTGGTGTTGAATTTCAACTGCCAGTCCCCAGACCATGCTTCTAGGCTCTTTAGATCTGCTTCCATTGCTGCCGTTCCTTCAGTTATATCTACCCTGCTGCAGAGCTTTGTGTCATGTGCTAACAGGCATACCTTAACCTGTAGGCCATCAGCAATGTCGCTGATGTATATATTGAAGAGGACTGGGCCAAGGACAGATCCTTGAGACACACCACGGATCATCCTTCCCTTGCTAGACAATGTTCCATTGACTGTGACCCTCTGCGTTCTATTGTGGAGACAGTTTTGAACCCACTTGACTACTTTGTGCCCTAACCCAGAATGCTCTAGCTCAAGTTACCGACCAGTCTTCTATGGGGGACAGAGTCATAAGCCTTGCTGAAATCTAGATAGACTATGTCTGCTGCCCCTCCGTGGTCTGCTATTTTGGAGACCCAGTCAAAGAATTCGATCATATTCGTTTGACATGACTGTCCTGCTGTAAATCCGTACTGTTTAGTATCTAGCTGCCCTGTTTCTGTAAGGAATTTCATTATTCTTTCCTTAAGCAGGGACTCCGTAAGCTTCCCCACTGACTGGGTCAGGTTCACTGGCCAGTAGTTTCTGGCCTCCTCCCTGCTTCCACTTTTGTGCAAGGGTACCACTGTGGCCCTTCTCCAGTCCTGAGATATTTCCCCGCTCTCTAGAGACTGTGTGATTAATTCTGCCAGTGGGCATGCAATTTCCTGTGCCAGCTCCTTCAGAATTCTAGGGTGGATTTCACCTGGGCCCATTGCTTTATTTGCTTTTAATTTGAGAAGCTCTTTTAGGACACTGTCTCTTGTAAATGGTCCTGCATCTGCTTCTATGGTGAGCCCGCCTGTGTTCTGCATTTTGGGTCCATTGCCGTCATTTTCTTTTGTGAAGATTGAGCAGAAGAAACTGTTTAGAATCTCCACTTTTTCATTATTTTCTCCGTTTGCCATCCTTGGTTGCTATTCTTATAACGCTTCCTTTTCCTCTGAGTTTTACAAAGCCACAGAATCATCCCTTGCTTCAGTAAATTGCAGTAATGGGGGAGGGGAGGTTATATTGACCATCTTACATGGAATCTACTAATGCTAAATTTGATAAACTGTATATCGTAGTTTAACTAGAAAGAGATCCCTGCATCAGAAGTTAAGTACTTGCAAATTAAATGTAATTGACCTGGTACTGCACCCCACTTCACTCAGACATAACATTTATGTTTCCTTCTTACCCCAGGAGTACGAAACATACGAAATTTGCCAGCAGATAAAGGCCTAGAGGTCTATCAAGTCTGCTCAAATGTGCAGCTAGCACCCCTTATTCTGCAGCTGCTCCACCCTTCCCCTTCATTAACCCTCCCCCTTGTCCTGTCCCATCCCCTTTTGAAGCAGTCCACTGTTCTACTGGATACCACTTCTGCAGGTAACGCATTCCATCCAGCCACCACCCTCTCTGTAAAAAAAGTGTCTCCTCATCTCCCTCCTGAACCTTCCTCCCTCCAGTCTCATATCATGGCCCCTGGTGGCCTGGTCCTCCCCTCCCTTACTTTGAATAACCCCTCTGTACCAGTCTTGTTTATTCCTTTCATGTATTTAAAGGTTTCAGTCATGTCACCCCTGTCCCTCCTCTCCTCCAGTGAGTACATGTTCAACTCCTTCAACCTCCTCTCGTATGATAAGTCCCCCAGCCCCTTGATCATCTTTGTCACCCTGCGCTGCACCCCCTCCAGTAACTTAATGTCCCTCTTCAGATACGGGCGCCAGTACTGCACGCAGTACTCCAGGTGTGGTCTAACTAATGACCTATACAGTGGCAGAATCACCTCCTCCCTCCTTTGCTTTAGCATCAGTAACTTTTTTGCACTTAGCTGGCTAGGTGCAATTGCCCCGGAGGTGTGCCTTTAAGAGAGATTTAATGAGCGTAAGGCCAAGCCAATGAAAAGACATGAGGGGGGTGTGAACTGAGTGAGAGCTGTTGACTGCTTCAGAATTTTTTTTTCTCCGCTGATGGCAATTACGAGGAAACCTTTTTTGTTTTGTTACTGGACCTTGGTATCATCTGTGTCAGGACTGTTCATAAGGATCCAGCAGCCAACTGTGTGTAGTTGAGTATTACTGGCTTTCTATTAAGATTGGCACTGGTATAGATCCCAGTTTTATAACCAAAAGGAAAAAAAAGGCACTGGTAATAGACAGAGTTGAGGCAGGACTAGCCAGTGGCATTTTCACAGAAACCTGCACTCAGTTCGTAGGTCCAGAACTGGTTTGCTTTGCTTAAATTGGCAAACACAGCAGACAAACCTTCGATAATTATGGCTGAGGATAAATCAAAGGCTTCCGACGAGGGGCCATTCAAAAGTACTAATACCAAAAGCAGAGGTGCTGAGGAACTATACAGATCCCAGCCAAAAAATAAAGCTTCTAAATATGAAGTTCCTCACAAATTAAAAAATAATGAAAGTGACAAAAAAAGGAAGCTTGATCAAGCCTCTGATGAAGTGGCTAAAAAGAAACTCTGTCAAGACAGTTATGCTCCCATTGCTCCTGGGAAAGCCAGTAGTGAGACAACAGGCAGCTTAAAGCATACAGAAAAAACAAAACACTTACAAACTGCGCAGGTTCTTCCATCAGTGCAAGATATGGAAAAAGCATGGCAACTGTTTCAGACCCTTCAAAAGATGGGTCCTCAATTTACTGGGGCTGGCAAGCACTCTTCCACAGTTCTTTGTTCTGTAGACTGTGAGGGTGACGCAGATGATGATCAATTTTATGATGCCCCTGACATGGATTTTGAGGGCCTTGAGCCCTAGGAGTCCCCAGACCCTCGCCTTGGGGATCCCCCAGGTGACCACGAGGATCCTTCCTCTATGTTTACATTTATACAAAATATGCTGGATACCCTGGACCTCCCTATACAGGAGCCCAACCAGGATGTAAATGAAGATTATAGGGAGATGAAGGGTCTTTCATCCTTGAAGACCCTGGTCGTCCCCATCTATAATGCATTTAGAAAAAATACTATGAAAGTTCTTCAACACCCAACTTCAGTACTAGGGGTTGATAAGCGGCTTGAGAGAAAATATAAATTGTCTAAAAATGGTACCGAGTTCGTGTCTGCACACCTTAGCCATGCGAGTATAGTACAGCAGGCAGCTTGTGAGAAAGCTGGAGTCTCCTTGTCACCCTCTCCCCTGGCAAGGATTCCAAGAAAATTGACTTTATAGCAAAGAAAATGTATGCCACAGCTTCCCTGCTTCTCAGGCTTTCATCTTACATGGCATTCACAGCCAAATATCAGAAAGCCCTTTGGAAATCTGTTCAGGCTATCACCCGCAACAGATCAGATTCTATGGTGCAGGAGCTGGTGGATATGTCAGAAACTGCCTTGGAAGGTACTATGTACCAATTCCACATGGCAGATGACAATTATGATGCAGCCTCTAGGGCGATGGCCCATGCCATATCTCTGAGATGCTTCGCCTGGCTTAGAACAACCAGACTGACCACAGACACTCAAAACAAGGCCATGGATTTTCCCTGTGATCAAAATATGTTGTTTGATTATGGAACCACTGACTACATGAAAAAGGTCGATGAGTACAAGGCCTCCTGGCAAAGCGCTTCATTCAAGCATAAACCCGCCACCCCTCAGAGATCCCATCTCGGGGGTGGTAGGGGCAGAAGTTTTGTTCCCAGGCCTTACAGTCCCTATCCCCAGTCTGACATTAGCCAATACAGGGGGTCTTTTTAAAGGCAGGGGCAGAAGGGGCCAAAGAAGAGCCACCTCTACCCAGCCATCTGCCTCTCAGTCTAAGTCCTGATGTGAGTGTCCACGTTGCCTCCCTGTTTCCGGTTGGAGGCAGACTCTCTCACTATGTTCAGCATTGGTCCCTCATCACGTCGGACAAGTGGATGGTGGAGAAGGGTCTGTCATTACAGTTCAAGCAGCTGCCAGACCTCAAGCGTACCCAGGTGTCAAGGCCTCTGTCACCATCGCAGATACCGCTGTTGGAAATGGAGGTACAAAATGTGGCTTTACGAGCAGTGGAGAGGGTCCCCATCCACGAGAAAGGCAAGGGCCTGGTATTTTCTGGTACAAAAGAAAACTGGGGAGTGGCGACCTATCTTAGATCTCAGGTATTTAAACATCTGAAAAAAAAAAAAAATTTAAAATGGTCACTCTGTTACTGGTCATACAGTCCTTACAGAAGGGCGACTGGCTAGCCTTCCTTGACTTAAAGGACGACTACTTCCACATACCCATAAGGAGATCTCACAGGAAGTTTCTCAGGTTCAAACTTCCGTCGGGTCACTATCGGTTCACTGCAATGCCCTTTGGTCTGTCCTCGGGTCCCAAGAGTCTTTACCAAGTGTCTTGCAGTGGTAGCACATCTCAGGAGACTGGATGTTGCTCTCTACCCCTATCTGGATGACTGGCTCATAGTAGCAGAGTCTCCTTGCCAAGTCAAGGAATCTCTTTCCCTCACAGAACGCACTCTGGAGTCTCTGGGTTTCCTGGTAAATCTCAAGAAATCTCACCCAGAACCCACCCAGCTGATCACCTTCATAGGGGCCCAGTTGGACACTCAGAAGGGATATGCTTTCCTCCCACAAGAAAGAATTCAGAGTTTCCTTCCAGTGGCAGATTCTTTTGCCCAGGGACAGCCAAGACCAACCAGACATTTCCTCAAACTTCTGGGACATATGGCCTCTGTGACTGCAGTAGTCCCAGGGGTCAGGTACAGGATGAGACTCCTGCAAGCCTACCTCAGAGCTCACTAGTCTCAGAGAAGCAACACATTTTCAAAGTTAATATCTGTGTCGGAGCAGTTCCTCCAAAACTTGCTGTGGTGGAAGGACCCTGCAAATTTGCAGGCAGGGGTTCCCTTTCAAGCTCCCTTTCCCACAAAGGTGATCACCACAGATGCCTCCCTGTTCGGCTGGGGAGCTCATCTAGACAGTGCCTCAGTAAGCGGCAACTGGACTCCCGAAGAGTCACAGTTGCACATAAATCTTTTGGAACTCAGAGCAGTCTTACTAGCTCTCAAAGCTTTTGCTTCCAGCATAGAAGGGCAGGCGTTTCAAATTTGAACGGACAGCACCACTGCAATGTTCTACATAAACAAGCAGGGTGGTACCAGATCAGGAATACTCTGGAAGCTCTGGTCTCTAGCTTTCTCCCTGGGAGTCAACCTCTCAGCTATTCACCTCCCACGCAAACTCAGTGCTCTGGCGGATGCTCTAAGCTGCATCAGTCAAGGTCA
This sequence comes from Neoceratodus forsteri, assembly GCA_016271365.2. Lineage (NCBI taxonomy): Eukaryota > Metazoa > Chordata > Ceratodontiformes > Ceratodontidae > Neoceratodus > Neoceratodus forsteri. The sequence continues at coordinate 1,276,165,498 of CM057453.1, forward strand.
GAGCGAATGGACACTGAACAAGCAAGTACTAGCCACAGTGTTCAGACAGTGGAGCACACCAGACGTGGACCTGTTTGCCTCGCCTCTCAATTTTCAGCTTCCTCAGTACTGTTGCAGGCCCCCAGTTCCAGGAACACTTCCTCTGGATGCCCTGATCCTGGACTGGTCAGGGAGGTTCCTATACGCATTTCCTCCCTTTCCCCTGATATTCAGGTTTTTTTCTGAAACTCAGACAGCAGCCTGCATCGATGATCCTAGTGGCTCCAGACTGGCCCAGGCAAGCCTGGTACCCTCTCCTTCTCTCAATGTCCTGCAACAGGCCCATTCGCCTGCCTCCGACTCGCTCTCTGCTGACCCTTCCTCAGACGGGAGTGCTGTACCCAGACATACACTCTCTTCACCTCAAAGCCTGGTTCTTGGGGAGTTAGTTTCCATCCTCGCAGTACTCTGAACAGGTCCTTAAGATACTGAGGAAGGCTAAAAAACCGAACACTGAGAAGACTTATGCAGCCAAATGGAAAAGTTTTCCCTCTGGTGCAGAAGTGAAAAGGTCGAACCCCTATCAGCTTCAGACCCTCAGCTGCTAGACTATCTGGTACGCCTACAGACATCAGGCTTGAAACCAATTTCCGCCTACCTTTCGGTGGGAAAGAAGAAATCATTTTTTTCCCACAACATTTTTAAACAGTTTTTCAAAGGCCTCTTGCATCTCCAGCCATGGAGCCTGTTCCTCCTTGGAGCCTGACCCTTTGCATAGATGGGCTCATGAATCCACCTTTTGAGCCTATGTCCACGGCCCACATCAAGTTTGTAACTTGGAAGACCGTCTTCCTGGTAGCCATTACGTCTGCCAGGAGGATTTCAGAGCTACAGGCCCTGTGCACTGAGCCGAATTACATCATCCCTCATAACGATAAAGTTGAGCTCAGGACAAATGCGAAATTTGTGCCAAAGGTGGTTTCAGAGTTTCACTTGAACCAGTCCATTACTCTGCCTGTCTTCTTTACTGAGCCATCCACTCCTGGTGAGCAAAAGCTCCACAGCATGGATGTCAAAAGAGCCATCTTTCACTACCAAGAGCATACTAGACAGTCCAGAGGCTCTTCCACTCAGTTGTTCCTCACCTACAGGGATGTAGGCAGAGGAAGACCAGCTACCAAGAGAACTATTTCTCGTTGCGTGGTCTCTTGTATTCGATTCTGCTATGAGAAAGCTGGTCAACAACCTCCAGTGGGGCTCAGGGCCCATTCCACTAGGGGCACTGCAGCCTTGCTTGCAGCAGCAAGGGACATTCCCCTACTGGATGTCTGCAAAGCAGCTACTTGGAAATCTGTGCAGACGTTTGTGAAACACTACAGTTTGGATGTGCAGACCAGATCTGATTCCAAATTTGGCAGGGCAGTTCTGCAGAGCCTCTTTCCTAAGTAGGTTCTCTGCCCGCCTCCCACTTGGTACTGCTTGGTAGTCTGCAAAAATAATTACTGCTGCTAAAGGACTCCTGGGGTAATAAGAAAAAATTACTCACTGCAGTAATCTTTTTTCTTCCAAGGGGTCCTTTAGCATCAGTAAGCTCCCACCCTTCCTCCCCGGTTCACCTGTCAGAGAAGGGCTCTTATGTCGCCTTTTACCAAATTTGGCGTTTCTTATTGATGAGTGTTTACCTCGTGTTGCTGTTGTTTCTATTTCCACTTTTGGACATTTGCATGTTTTTTGAATCATGTTAATTCTTTTTCGGGGACATTTGCCCTCGTTTTTTCCTTGAAAAAATTCTGAAGCAGTCAACAGCTGTCACTCAGTTCACACCCCCTTCTGTCTTTTGATTGGCTTGGCATTACGCTCATTAAATGTCTCTTAAAGGCACACTTCCGGGGCAGTTGCCCCTAGCCAGCTAAGTGCAAAAAAGTTACTGATGCTAAAGGACCCCATGGAAGAAAGAAGATTACTTCAGTGAGTAATTATTTTTTTTTCCGGTCATTAAATGATACCTAAACTACTAAAATGTGTTTTGGAACTTTTTTTTATTTTGTTGTAGATTACAGGAAGCCCTGCAGGTTCGATTATGTCAGTGACATGAGAGTAGAGATGTTTTCAATTCACCAACAAAGTTGGCACAGATTTGCACTTCACAAATTTTCCAGTGGCCACACTAATTTCACCATGCAACCTCAAACTGTAATAATGCCCTACCCCACCTACCGTGTTATAATACCACCCACCACTGCCCCCTCCACCAGCACCCAGAAAAATTGTGACCTGTAATAAAGAAAATGGTCCCCTGGTGCAGAGCATTTGCTTTAAGTGTCAATCTCGGTAGTGGTGCTGGAATACAAATGAATTGTAATGTCTTTGCTCCTAGTAAAACCTGATTTTTCTAGGGATGTTGATGTGATGTTCTATCCACACTGTCTGTCTGGCAGTTGCCTTTCCCTTTAAAACTTGGCTGGAAATGTCTTAAAGCTGGTTCCTCCCACCCACTCAGGTGGTAAATCCCTCGGCTGCACCCCTTGACGCCAGATCTTCCTTTCCGCTGGAAGGTTCAGGTTCCCTCCATACTGCTCCCGTGTTGAGTAGGCCCTGGCGCTCAAATCTTCGGATTTACTTCAAAAACTTACTTAAACTCATTCTAGTTCCATCTTTAGCTCGCTCTTCGGTCACGACCGCGATTGAGGATAAGATCATTCCCGTCTTTCGCCGGTGCCTTTGTGGGCAGGAGATGTCCCGTACGGACTCTCCTGCCTATACAGTCTGGGCCATGATCACGATCCACAGGCCTCTGACTTTTGTCGATCGTCCCATCCTAGTGTTCGTGACAACTGTGCTGCCTGTGTGAAGTTGGGCTGACCAGAGAAACAGTACACACTGGTCAAATCCAAGGATGCCCGTTGGGTGGTCTCCGTGGCTGTGGGGTCTGCCGAGCAGTTAAAGCAGCTCAAGGCCTTTGAGGAGGAGGAGGCTGCCCAGGCCACTGTTCAGTCCTCTTCTGCCTCTGCCTTTGTTCTGTTCCAGTTGGGCTCCACCTGTTCGGCCTCCTTCAAGAGCTGTGCCAGTCCTTCTCGAAGGAGGAGAGGGCCCTTCAGTCACAGTTCCGCTCCATGAGGGAAGGTCAAGAAGGACAAATAGAAGACTCATCGTCAACACTCCTGGGACCGGGAACGTTCCTGCTCTCAGGAAACTCCGGTTTCAACTAAAGTTGAAACGGTTTCATGGTAACCCTGTTGGACCAGTTGACTGAGACATCTGCTGACGATACGGCAGAGATTATTCTCGACCCTGTCAACCGGTTGGCATCTGAAGAGACCAACAACTCTCTTTTCAGGACTCTGTTCTTGCCGGTGACCACTGACTGGTCAGCCCAGCTTACTGAGCCGGAACCTCTGGTCATCAACCAAGACCAGGAGGAGCCGTGGATCTCCCCGGCTCCCCATTGGCAACACCGACGGTCGAGGTCCTCTTCGACTTCAGGGTCGAACAGGTCCTGCCGACATCGGCGGTCTCTATCTCGACACTGTGGTAGGCGGCGCCACTGCTGCTTATCTTCGTCGTCCTCGTGTGACAAGAGGCTTCAGTGCAAATTAAGTCGACGCTACGAAGACCTTATGTGGCAACAGTTGGTTCTGTCTGGGCCGAAACAGACACCATCTACCACCCTAGCCATTACATGGCTGTCGCTCGAAAGGCCGATGCAGACTCCCCCAATGGGGTCGGTTGACACCGTTCCTTCTCCAGCGGAGCCAACTCAGACCCCGTCAGCTAGGCTGAAGCAGGCTTCTCCACCGATCATGGTGGAGCCGCCACCTAAACAGCCAATGGCCGGAGCTTCGACTATGGAGTCTCGTCCAGCCAAGAGACTTCCACATTGGCTGTCGGTCACCCTTATGCCTGACCATCCGGCGGGTCAAGGGTGGCACAGGTGACTGTCTGCTTTATGCAGAGTCTGAGGATTCCTCTTTGCACTCCTGTCCACTAGATGCGGGTTGATTGGGGATATTTTTCTACAGACGAAGGCCCTACTTCGTTCATGGGCATTCTTCGGCTCATTTCCGAATCTACGGGGATGAAGTTGGAGTCTGTCCAAAAGCGGGCTCGATATCCCTCACAGGAATCCTGGACAAAGTGGATTCTTCAGTGGAGGCCTTCCCTGTGGCCGAGGCCATTGTTGGCCCTGCCCTGGAGCTTTGGCAGTGCCCTGCTTGTTGCCCTGCACCCTTGGCCCAGATTGCCCGCAAGTATGTGGTGCCCAGCGGTACCCTTTCAGGGTTCACGGAGCATCCCTCGGCTGAGGGGTTGGTGGCTGACTCTGTGTTTTGGCACTTGGGCAATACCAGGGACGTTGATAGACCGCCGGTTAAAGAGTCCAAGAAATTGGATCATTCGGCCAAAAAGGTCTCTGCCCCCTCCTCGTTGGGCTTCTACGAGGTGAGCTCAGCCATCTTGATAGTACACTTCTCTCATGTCCTGTTTGGCTTCCTGGATGAGGTGATCCCTCACCTTCCTGCAGATCTTCAGACCACGGTCAAACCGGTCCGGGACCAGAGTAGGGCGGTGGCAAAACAGCGACTCCAGACTGCACTAGATGTTAGATTCTTGTGCCCACTCAGTGGCAGTTGCCATGTGCCATAGGGCTTGGCTGCGGATCTCAATCTTCATGGCAGATACCCAGCACAAGCTGGCGCATGCCCTTTTTTTGGACACCGACCTATTTGGGCCCGGTGTGGAGGGTCACCTCCAGCGCATTGAAAAGTTCAGTGCCACCCTGGACTCTGTGACATCCTTCCAGAAGGACAGCAAGAGCTCTAAGCAGCAGAAGCGCAAGCCCTTTCGGTCCTCCACCCCTGTGGCCAAACTAGCCCTGCATCAGTCTGGCCAGCAGGCTCAGTCCTGGTGACTGCGGGCCAAGTCTGTGGCCTCTGTGATCCGAAAGGCCGGAGGGAAGGGACTTGGTGGCTCCTCGGCCGGATCCTCCTCCTCCAAGCCTGCTCAGTGACTGGATGGGGTTGCCATCTTCATAGCCATCACACCTTCCCTGGGTCCTCCTGTGGGGGGCCGGGTCTGCCACTTTCTTTACGCCTGATCCGCTGTTACCACGGACAGGTGGGTTCTGGAAGTGGTCGGTCAGGGTGTACCTCTGGAATATAAGCAGTACCCTCCAAGCTGAGCCTATGCCCCACGGGAGGACTTGGCATCCACAGTCACTCGTTCGGCTCTTCAAGCCGACATAGCCTAGCTCCTCCGCAAGGAGGTCATGGTCAGAGTTGTGGATCCTCCGGAACATCCAGGGTTTGTCTCCAGGTACTTCTGGCGTCGAAGCGGACGGGGGGCTGGCACCCCATTCTAGATCTGCACGACCTGAACAAATTCCTCAGGTCTCGCACCTTCAGGATGGTAACTCTGTCCAAGGTCATACCATCTCTGGAGCAAGACGTGGTTTTGCTCTCTGGATCTTTAGGACAAGTTCTTTCACGTCCTGATCCGACCGTCCCATCAAAGTTTCCTCCTTTTCTGAGCAGAGGGAACCCTTTACAAGTTCCAAGCCATGCCTTTCGGCTTCTCCTCGGCCCCCAGGGTCTTCACCAAATTCATTGCAGTGGTGTCAGCTTACTTGAGGCGCCAAGGGGTCTGGATGTACCCCTACCTGGATGACTGGCTAACAGCAGGTTCCTCCAGGCTGGAGGTGGAGCAGTCCAGGGACCTGGCCCTCCTGATCAGTTTCACTGGGGCAGAGCTCGACTCATGCCGGGCCAGAGCTCGGCTCCCGGCGGACAGGGAGGAGGTTCTCTCCTCCTTTGCCCAGTAATTTCTGGTTGGGCAGTTGCGCCCTGCCTGGGACTTCCTGCACCTTCTGGGTTACATTGCCTGCACCAGTGTGGTCCGATGGGCCCATTAGCATATGCGCTTCCTTCAGTTGCAGCTGGCCAGCCACTGGTCTCAGAGCAAATTTCACTTTCTACCAGCTGGTCACGGTGACCCAGAGGATATGGGATGCCCTCCAGTGGTGGCTTATCCCAGAACATCTGCAGGAAGGGATCCAGTTTGTCTCCTTCGAGCCCACGGGCATCCTGATGACCAATGCCTCTCTGATGGGCTGGGGTGCCCACCTGGGGGGAACACAGAGTCCATGTTCTCTGACCCCGAGTCTCGAAGCCACATCAGCCTACTGGAGCTCTGAGTGGGTCGGCTAGCCCTGACTACACTTGCTCCGTTTGTCCGGGGTTAAATGGTTCAGGTCCAGACAGACAGACAATACCATGACCATGTACTACCTCAAGCAGGGCGGGACGCACTCCGAGCCTCTGTGCAAGGAAGCGCTCTGCATCTAGACCCTCATGCGCAGCCTGGAGGCAGATCTCCAAGCCATCCATATGGCAGGAGCCTTAAATTAGCTAGCAGATGCCCTCAGTCGGGTGGGCGAGGCATCTCATGAGTGGTCCCTCCACCCTGTGGTAGTTCACAGTCTGCTCTCCCAGGGGGCACCCCTCAGGTGGACCTGTTCGCCTCCAGTGAGTACGAAAAGCTGAGGCTATTTTGTGCCCACCTCCCTCAGCAGGGCTCCACTGCAGGGGGATGCCTTCTCGAAACCGTGGACCTGTAGCCTCTTTTATGCCTTCCCTCCACTTCCCTTGATCCACAAGGTGCTACTCAAGGTCAGGAGGGACAAGGCACAGGTGATCCTGTTGGCTCTGAACTGGCCCACCAGTTTTGTTACCCTGATTTCCTCAGCAACAGGCCCCTTAGGCGTCTTCCAGCACACCCGGACCTGCTTTCCATCAATCAGGGGAAGGTGCTTAATCCTGGCACCTGACAGCCTGGTTCCTAAGCGGCTAGAGTTCCAGGCTTTGGGTCTCTCTGAAGATGTCCTCACTGTCGTGGAGGCATCTCACAAGGAATCGACCAAAAAATGCTATGCCTTCAAATGGAAGAGATTCTCTATTTGGTGTCAGGGCAAGGGGTTGGACCCTTCGACCTGTCCAGTTGCTAGCATTTTGGACTACCTGTGGCCTCTCTCCCAAGGGTGACTTTGGTCGATGACCCTTAAGGTGCACCTGGCAGCCATCTTTGCTTACCGGATGCGGGCTGAGCAGCAGTTGGTGGTGCAGAAGAAGGTTGTCTGGTGCTTTATCAAGGGCCTTGACCACATTTCACCTCTGGTGCGTGAACCACCACTACCATGGGACTTGTTGCTGGTTTTGGCAGAGCTCATGGGCAAGCCATTCGAACCGATGCATAGGTGTGACATGTCTCACCAGTTATGGAAGACTGCCTTCCTGGTGACTGTCACATCAGCCTGAAGGATCAGTGAGCTCCAGGCACTCTCAGTGGAGTCTCCTTACCTGGTCTTCCACAGAGCCAAGGTTGTCCTGCACCCCAACCCAAAGTTCCTCCCGAAAGTTGTGCTGGAGTTTCACCTGAACCAGCTGATGACTCTACTGGTGTTCTTCACCAGTCACACCTCGGAGGCTGAACACAGGCTCCGTACTCTGGATCTGAGGCAAGCGCTCACTTATTATAAAGAGCACATGGCTGGAGTTCAGGGAGAGGTTCACCAGCTATTTGTCACCTACGCTGAAGTCGCACCTGGCAGACCTGTAGCCAAGTGGACGCTTGGCATATGGATCACATATTGCATTGATCTCTGTTAAAGGTTATCGGGTAGGGAGCCTCCTGGAGGGCTAAGGGCTCATTTCACCCATACCGCTGCGACAGTGGCTGCTTCTGAGGACGTCCCTTTCCATGAAATCTGCAGGGCTATTACCTGGAAATCGGCACACCCGTTCGTTTCCCATTACCACATTGACCTAGAGTCACGCCGGGATGCTGGTTTTGGGGCCTCAGTTCTCCAGTTCTTATTTCCCAAGTAGGGGGTATGCGCCTTGCCTCCCTCCTCCTGGAGAACTGCTAGGAGCCTGCCAGACAGTGTGGATAGAAATCATATCCACATCCGTAGGAAAACAGGTTACTCACGTGTAACAGTAGTTCTAGGAGTGGTATATGATGTTCATCCACATGGACTCACCTGACCTACCCAGTTTCAGCACACAGACTCTGCTACCAGTGGGCAAGATCTGGCATCATGGGGTGGAGCTGAGGGAGTTCACCCGGGAGGGTGGGAGAAGCCAGCTTGAAGATGTTTCCGGCCCAGTCTTAAAGGGAAAGGCAACTGCCAGACATTGTGGATAAACATCATATACCAGTCATAGAACTACTGTTACAGGTGAGTAACCTGTGTTTTTTTTTTTTTTTTTTTTTTCAGCCAGTCAGTTTTTACTAGGAGTAGACCTAGGTCACCATTCATTCAGGCAGGGACCCGTTACTGAGAGGGACACAAACCTGAGCAGACTCTCTACACAGGGTATTGTTTCCTTTATTTCAGCCTTTATGGACTTGGGTGTGGGGGAGGCAGCGGGAGCGTGTTTGGTGTGCAGGTGGGGGGTATATTGTATTTAATGTTGCGTGTGTGTTAGTTAAAATTCGCCAAGATGGGGAGAGGAGTATGCCAGTGAGGGATTGGAGAGTGGAACTGTAACAAAGTGTTTTAGGAGGGGTGTGGTATTACAGTTGAATGCAATGTGCAACATTTTTGTTTTGGGTGAATTGCACAACTTTGAGCTGTGAACTACATTGATTGCCTAACTGACCACACAAATGTAATTGATTTGCTGAGCGAGTAACTATTTGCTGTCATCAGAGAAATTGCAGAAATTTGTGAATTTCAGCTCAGAGTGTATTTCTGCAGCTTCGCCCAGGTCTAAACAAGAGTGCACCTAAAATAATAATGACGGTACTACTGCATTACAAAGATTAAATACATCAGAGTATTGACTAGAAGGTTGAAGTCCATAAACTGCAAATTCAGGATGATGCAGTAATAAATGTCTTAGTTTTTGTGATATGTTTTTGCCTCATTGAGGAAGCTGTGCATGATGTCCGATGCAATATTAGGAGCTGATTGGAAGGCATTTACATTTTTTCCAATACTACGAAACAGAATTAAATAAGCAGTAAGACTTGACAGAAGGGGGTTCCAAATCCTGAACTGCAGCTCTCACAAAAAGCTCACTCTGGGCTGCCAAGAGATGCCTCTTGTTGCAACAATTGTATTGTCTTTGTCTTCACGTGAAGGAGGTGGTCTTTGAGAACAGATTCATGCAGCAGTCTATTTAGTTGCTGATTGTCAAAATGCATCTCAGCAATGATTAAAAATGTGCCTATGAGCGGGCCTATGGTGTGAGGTGCGCAGTAATGCTACCACTGGTTACCTGGGATCTGGAGCGTCTCTGGTTACTAGAGGTTGGCCGTGGTGGAAGGAGGAGGATTGAGTGTGCTGGACTACTCTCATCTCCTGGGAAAGGAGGTTGTTGGCTTTCCTGTGCGACTGCCGACAGGTGGAGGCCTGGTGGTAGCATGGACTGATTGATACCACCTGCTCAGGTCCACCTATGATGCCGTTGACACTGTGACGCGGACGTCCTCGGCAGGTGTTTGTCTCAGACGTCACGCCTGACTCAGAGTGTCAGGATTTTCACAGGACGTGCAGCTATCTATCCTTAATGCACCTTTTAAGGCAGAGGTGTGCAAATCCTATTGCCTCCTGTCTGGGGCAAGTATATTTCTTGAAGAGCATGTACAAAAATAGTTAATTTCATTGTAATGAATAGGGACAAGAGAGAATTCAGCTACAGTCACGGCTGGGCAAGTCCTAAAAGTTTTGACTTGAACACCCTTGTTTTAAGGCTGATCAGCTGTCTGGTCCACAGACCCAAGAAATGTTGTTGAAGGACTTACAGGACTCTGGTCGTACCCTTCAATCGGTCCGGACCCTGTATCGTCCAAAAGCAAAACCGGCCTTCAGCGGATCCTCCAGTGGCCGCCCCTACAGTGCGTGTACCAATGCTCAAAGGCCACCTGTTAATAAGTGAAAGCTTCAATTGACATTACCTGATCCTAGAAATGCTCAGAAAGCAACCTGTTGCATCCGTGCTGCTCCCCAGCAGGGCCAGCCTTCAACCTGAATGCCTTCCTCTGGTCGTGGGACCAGAGGCCCTTCCCATGGCCCGGGGGCAGGTTTTCCCTGCACCTACAAGGGTGGCAAGCCATCTCCTCGGACCTGTGGCTCCTGCAATTGATCGAGTCAGGACACGCACTGGAGTTCACAGAGATACCCTTTGCTTTGCCACGAGGGGTCTCTCATTACCCCCAGATCAAGCATTGGTCTTAAGGAACGAAATTGATGCTTTGCTCACAAAACGTGCCATCGAACCAGTTCCCCTTCCACAGAATGATACAGGATTTATTCCCATTTATTCCTGGTTCCCAAATTGACAGGGGACTTGTACCCCGTTTTGGATCTGAGGTGTCTCAATCTCTATATCAGATATCAAAAGTTCAAGATGATGTCTCTCCCTGAACTTCTCCTCTTACTGAACAAGGGAGATTGGCTGTGCTCTCTCGATAAGAAGGACACTTACCTCCATATCCTGATGCACCCTGCTCACAGACGATTTCTCTGTTTTTTGTTTCAGGGTCATCATTACCAATTCAGGGCCCTCCCATTCGGCCCTTCCTGAGCCCCGAGGGTATTCACAAAATGTCTAGCGGCAGTCGCAGAGGCCCTCCACAGGCCTCTATGTCTTTCCCCTACCTGGACTGGCTCCTGCAGGGTTCATTTTTGGCCGCGGGATTGACACGCATTTTACAGTTTTGTCCCCTCTTTAATGGTTCTAATGGGACATCTAACGTGCTGCTCCATACTCCACATTACAAGTCCTGACGTCATGACAGTCTCCGTGAAGTGTTCGGCTACTTCCGCTATTCGGGGAGGTGCTTCTAGAATGATCCATCAGTCAGTCAGTCAGTCGGTGTATTTAATTGGGACTGACTGACTTGGTGCGGTAGCGATCTTCGGCTGGCACTACTGGAGGAGGGACTTTCTACGGGTCAGAGCAGCTAGTGCATGCTCATGCACCAATAAGGTGGGTTACGTGATGGCAGGAGGCGGGGGGGTGTAATGAAGTACTTCGAGGACACTAGCGCTTTGTGTCAGACTCAGTTACCCAGACTTGCACAGCGCAAACTGTACCACGTGTGTGTTTCTCTGTAAAACACATGGTACAGTAAGTTGAACAAGCACATGTGCAAGTCCACAGTAACACGCTACGCATTTCTTTGGCAGAGTTTGTCGGAGACAGACCTCTCGTTCGAGTGGGTAGAAAAAAAAATTTCTGAAAAAAATTCTGAATTGATCCTTCCTGTTTTAGTAGTTTACTATCACAGACTGTGTTTGGTGATAAATTCGGTGGCTGGGGCTCAGTGTTCCCATTTACCCCCATCTGTACTTGATTAAAGAACAAATTGTCAAATTCAAGTACATTTTTGTGTGAAGGGGGTACACTGTATCACCATAATTCTGTTTGGAGTATATGTACCCCACAAAAATGTTGTACAAATGGTAGAATGAACCCGTATAATTTATTTTGTACCCCTGAACATTTTTGGAGAGGGTGCAGTGCACCCCCAGATCTGCAGCCGTAATGGGAACACTGCTGGGGCTGTCCATAAACACTGATTTTGCAGCATTTTTGATTTCTGGGCCACGGTTACTGTTTGTGCTCTGGCTGCCAGTTGGTTCTACTAGGCAAAGGCATACAGGCTTGGTGTCTCATCTGTCTTAATCAGGTTCCAGTCTATCTACCTAACTAGGATTTAACTGTTAAAAAAAAAAAAAAAAAAAAAAAATATTTGAGACCCTCTGAAAATATGAGAGAGAAGACAGGCTACTTTACTGCTGCTGTGAAATAATTCACTTGAAAGTGGTGCCCGCCTGCAGCCTGGTCTATTGACTAGTACTGCAAACACTTCTGCTTATCTGCTGTTTGTTGAGAGGACAGACAGACTAAAACCTGATTGGGGAAAAAAAATAGTACTCTACTCTGAAATAATTACACACTGAAGTTGTGCAACAGTAGAAACAGGCTTGCCTTTGCTATATAAAATCCAAACCTTTTCAGGAGGGAGACAGTTCTTAACTTGAAAAAATATTAAAATAAAACTGGGCTGAGACCATAGTGCTTAATTGTTGGAAACAGGCTTGCTTCTGCTGTTAAACTAACCTTTTCAGAAGGGGAGGGGGGAGAGAAAAACCTGAAATAATTACAGTGCGCTGCTGTGGTGGTACCACACACTCCGGTCACTTGTGTATCTAAGATTTATTAGAAACTGCTGCTTGTGCTGTTTTTCTTTAAATTTGCTTGTTTGGATAGAGTATTAAGACAGGTATAACCCATCTAATTCTGGACAGACCTGGTGTGTATATTTTGAGAATAAAAAAAAAGGCTTCTCTGTTTTGTTATTTTTGGAGAGGGAGACCAGACAACTTCTGTAATTCCACCGGACCCGCTCTGTAGTTGCACTATGAGTGGCAAGTGCACTGCAGATTTTAATGCTGTAACTTAAAAATTCTGGCTGAATTTAGACATATATAACAGTAGGATTTAACTGTTAAAAAAAAAAAAAAATCTTCAGTGAGACCCTCTGAAAATATAAGAGAGAGACAGGCTACTTTACTGCAGTGCTGCTGTGAAATAATTCACTTAGAGTGGTGCCAGCCTGCAGCCTGGTCTATTAACTAGTACTGCAAACACTTCTGCGTTTGTTGAGAGAAGAGGACAGACTATCTAAACCTGATAGAAACTAGCATTTGTCAGTGCCGAATGTCGTCTTGCTGGCATTGGTAGTGCCGGAGCTAGAGACGAACAATAGGAATTGCAGTGAAGTATTGAAGTGACGCCAACGCCCACCCCCACCCTGTAGAGAGTGAGAGGCATTGGGGTGTGCATTTGGGTCATCAGCTATAACGCTCATGCCATTGTACCTCACCGTACCCTGTAGATACTGACAAGTGTTGTGGTGTACTTTGGGGTCTTTGGGCGTTATACTTACCCCATTCCATAAGGAAATACACTGAAGTGGGTGCAGTGTAGGAGAATGGGGTGACCTTCGTGGCTGAACAGTGCAAGGCACACCACGATGCCTGTCACTGGCTGCAGGGTGGGGGTGGAATGGCGTGAGCATTACAGCCGATGATCCCAAGTCACACCCCTGATGCCTGTCAGTCTGTACAGGGTGGGGTGCTACAGTTGGAAACCCTAACACCATAGGTGTGTGTTGGTATTTTCACTCCAAATTTTCAACATGGGCTGTTTGTGAGCCCACCTCATGAAAAGCAGCACAATCAGTTTGTTAGCTGAAAGGTGGTTTTGCAGAGCAGCTATGCCATTTGGTGACACAGGGACGACAACGCAGGAGGAGGTGTTTATAAAAAAAAAAAAAAAAAGCAACTTTGAAAATCTGGAGTGAAAATATGAAAAATTGGTGAAGTCATGAGCATGCATAGAAACTGCGTAACACACGTCTGCAACCCACTTATTTTTGGGAGTTTGTTAGCCACATTTTCAACATAGGCATTTTGGGACCTCCCCTCTTGAACAGTGGGGCTGTGAAGTTGTTAATCTGTCCCAAAAGTTGATTTCCCACAGTGACCACGCCATTGTGTGCCACATGTGCGGAAACGCATTTTGGGCAGGATGTGAAAAATGACAGCTGTACTGTTGATAAGGAGGTGTGAAAAAATGCCAGTGTTGAAAATCTGGCATGAAAATATTGCAAATTTGCGAAGTTACAATAGTGCGTGGAAACTGCGCAACACATTCTTGTAACACAGTCATTTTATGGAGTTTCGGCACCAAATTTTCAACATAGGCATTTTAGGACCTCTGCTCATGAACAGTGTCTCCATCATTTCCCCATACTGTCTCAAACTGATTTCACACAGCGACCGCGCTATTCTGCGGCGGACGTGTGAAAACACTTTTGTGGTCAGGATGTGTAAAATGACAGCTGTACTGTTCATAAGGAGTTGTGGAAAAATACCAATTTTGAAAATCTGGGTGAAAATATTACAAATTCACGAAGTTGCTTACTTGGAAACTGCATAGCATGCGCTAGTAAAACAACCATTTTTTTTATTTTCCACAAATTTTGTATGGGCTTTTTGAGAGCCCCTCATGAGCAGTGGCACTGTCGTTTTGTGTCGGTGCGAAAGGTGATTCAGCGCAGTGACCACGAAATCACCTTTCGGGACAAAATAACACCATGACAGTGCCTGAACTCATGAGGAGGGGTCCCAATAACCCCATGTTGAAAATTTGGTGCCAAAATTCCCAAAAATGGCTGAGACGTAACAAAGTTGGAAAACCCCTATTTATGCCATTATACAGCTTACTGGCATTTCTTCAGTTCGCGGTCGGCTTTGAAAAGTGCAGGCGTGTTCCCAGTCCACCAAAGATTGTCGCGCGGACTCGGAGATGAGTATGGGGTGGGGGTGTGGGGAGGCAAGGTGCGCAGAGGGTGGGCGCCGGGTTGTGGGAGGGGCAGGAGACCACGAGGGACTGTTTCTTTTATAGTGTGTTTTTTTTTTTTTTGCAGGGAATTTGCTTGCGCTGAGGTGGGCTCCCAGCGTGCCACGTAAAATGTTTGTTTGAAGTTCTAGCCGACGGGGATTGGGGCACCCTGCCTCCACATACTGGGGAGGAGACACAAGCCGAGGGGGATTGGGCACCCCACGGCACACAACAAAAGCTGGGGGAGACATGCCGGGGAGGGGCTCTCTGTCGGAAGAATCATCGGGACAGGGGATAAACGCCGCTGGGGATTGGGTCCCCCCCGCATGATGCCAAGAGGAATTGGGCACCCCCTCGGCATACATTTTAAATGGGAGGGGGTTCAGTATGCCGACGGGGAGTGGGCTCCCCTGTCGGCATTGTGACAGGCTGTGCCACCATGTTGCCTGCATGTCGGGAGGCGTGTTGTGGTCACGCTGCATGAGAGCTTTGCTCTCATTGCAGCAAACCTTTTCTTTGTTCTGGTGGCCACATTAGGGATGCGTGAGGTCCTCTCCTGCTGCTGGCTGATTGGGGAACGAGGGACGCACCTTCTGATGTGTGCCCTGCATTTGCCCAACAGTGTCCGCGCCTCCAAATCTGCTACTACCGCAAGATGTTGGCTGGCACGCTAGTGCGAGCCAACATAGAAAATTACTCTACTCTGAAATAATTACACACTGAAGTTGTGCTACAGTAGAAACAGGCTTGCTTCTGCAGTGCTGTATAAAATATAAACCTTTTCAGGAGGGAGATGGTTTTTAACTTGAAAAAATATTAAAATAAAACTGGACTGAGACCGCAGTGATTTCTATTGGAAACAGGCTTGCTTCTGCTATTAAAAAAATCTAACCTTCAGAAGGGGAGGAGAAAGAGAGAGAGACCCAGAGAGAGACACAGAAAACCTGAAATAATTACAGTGCTGTGGTGGTTACCACACACTCTGGTCACTTGTATATCTGAGATTTATTAGAAATTGCTTCTTGTGCTGTTTTTCTTTAAATTTGCTTGTTTGGATAGAGTCTTAAGACAGGTATAACCCACCCAATTCTGAACAGACCTGGTGTGCATATTTTGAGAATAAAAAAAGGCTTCTTCTCTGTTTTGTTATTTTTGGGGAGGGAGACCAGACAACTTATATAATTCCACCTGACTTACTCTGTGTTGCACTGTAGAGTGCATTGCAGATTTTACTGCTGCAACTTAGAAATTCTGGCTGAACGTAGACATAAAGCAATTAGCAAAGCAGCTAGCTATCCGTCATAAATAGTCTGCTACTGTAAGGAAAAACATCCCCACCTCGAGAAGCAGTCTGCGGGGGGGGGGCTTAAACTAAGGTTAGCAGCCCTAAAGTGTGCTTGACTCACAAAACTGAACACCCAGCTCCTGGAGTCTGGTAGCACCTGCACCTGGTGCTAGTGGCACCCACAGAGTCTCAAGGTAGTTTTCTGCCTTTAGCACTTGATTTCTATATACAGGTTTGTAAAATCTGAACATAGTTAGTTGCCTCTCATCTTAATACAATCTGTCATCATGGCAAGCAAAAAAAGAAAGGCTAATATTCTTTCTGGCCAAAGCCTATTACCATGGGTCATAAAAGACAAAGCAACCGGGTTGGCGGTAGCAGCTTCAGAGCAGTGAAGCAGTAGTGAAGAACTGCACATAGCTTCTACAAGCTCTGAACAGCAACACATGACTAGCCTATCCTCTAATGTTCACACATCATGTGAGCTGTCCTCTACCATACCAGATGAAGAAGATGGACAAGGGAGGCTTGTGAGCAAAAGGAATTTTGTGCATAGTGGGCACGGGACTACAGTTGGCTGCAATATGATGCCACTGAAAACAAAATGACTTGTAGGTTGTGTACTAAACATGGGAAAAATAATTATTTTACGGGGAATGGCACTGATAACTTCCGTACCAGTGCTCTGCAAAGGTATGCAGACTCTGGTGACCACAAGACTGTGGTGGTAGCAGAGGGTATGAAAAATGACTTTGCACTTGCAGTGCAAAAAGCAATAAATGAAAAGGAAAGTGTCATACTTGTTCATCTAAAGGCAGTTTACTGGCTGTGTAAAGAAAATCTTCCAGTGCACAAATATGAATCTCTCCTGTCCTTCCTGTCAGATCTTCAGTGCCCAAATGTTGATAAATCCACACTGGAAGGTGGACTCAAAACCTCGTACAGTTCGGAAACCATGACAAATGACATGCTGGAATCTCTTGCCTCTGTTATCTGGAAAAATATATGAAAATACTGGCCTCCCCCTATATAAGCATCCTTGCTGATGAGACCACCAATATAAGTACACAGAAAAAACTAATCATTTATGTACGTGTAGTTGACCCAGAAACATTTGAGCCCAGCACTCATGTTTCTAATATACAAATTACCTCTGGGACTGGGAAAAACATTGCTGAGGCTTTGCAAAATTCTCTAACTGAGCATAATGTTCCAATGCCTAAGGTGATGGCTTTAGGTAGTGACGGCGCAAAAGTGATGACAGGAACAAGTGAGGGATAACAGGGCATCTACTAAGGCAGAATCCAATGCTCTTGAATTACCACTGCATAGCCCTTCGACTTGCTCTAGTCAGTTCTCAAGCTGCAGACTCATTGCTTTATTTGCGCCAGTACCAAGAGGTGTTGACAGGATTATTTTATTTTAAAGCATCCTCAAATCGCTGCGACAAATTGCAACTGATTCAGGAGAGGCTTAAAGAGCCATCACTTAGGGTGAAAGAAGTTCACGACGTGTGCTGGCTTGCAGTTTTCAGTACAGTGCAGACAGTGTATAGAACCCTCGACTCACACATGATGTACATGTCGAGCAACACTGGCGCCAAGGCCACTGGCTATGCCAAGAAACTGTTGCAGGCCGATTTTGTGGCAACCACATATATGTTGATGGACGTGCTGACAGTAATCACTGAACTGTGCTTGGTTTTCCAGAAAAAAGATCTCTACATTGCAATTGCAAGTATCGGTAAAGCGCTGCATGACTGTCTTAGAAAAAATTTAAAATGGGGACAACCACTTGAGGGCAGGACAGCAGACCCACTTGGAGAAGTTAAAAACAGGTGATGATGGAAAACAAATATTTAAAGGGAATCTCATCGTGCAAGGGAAATCTAACATTGCAACAATCAAAAGAGATTTTATTGAAAAGCTAATTGAAAATGTAAAAATCGGGTTCCCAGACTGATAGCAATATCATGTTTGCCTTTGGGGTATTGGCAATGAGCCACTGTCATTTATCTCACCTAGTGATGTGTCTGAGCAGTGAGTGGGACAGCAATGAACTAGAGTTACTTCTGCAGCAGTATGGCCAGGAAAAAAACACAACTTTGTGGGGGACTCCACTAAAGTACCACGGATTGTAGAGCCTGACCAAGTTATGGAGGGGTGGGACAAACTAAAAACACTAGTTTTGCAGGAGGGGTACCCAAGAGATCAAATTTCAGTTTTATGGGGTTTCATCAATAAATACCATAGTGAAACCGTCCCCAATTAAATCAAGCTGGCAAGCCTTGCCCTCATAGCACCTATCCACACTGCAGATTGCGAAAGGGGATTTAGTTCACAAAATCTCATTAAAACTAGTCTGCGAAACAGGCTGTCTGCCACCTAGACTAGATGACCTGATCTTAATCCACTGTGAGAGACCTCCACAAAAAGATATTGATTTTGCGCCTGCACTGCATAACTGGCGAAACAAAAAGAAAAGAAGGTTGTTCACCAGTTAAACTTCAGATTTGGGTCACCCTATCAGTTTAATGTTATTTATCCACCACCCAGTCACACTCAGCCTCCCTTACTAAAAAAAAAAAAAAAAAAAACCACTATATTGATTTCTTGTAACACAATGAATATCATAACTAACTGACTGAGACACAATGAGTCAAAACAATTTTTATCAGATATCTTTATTTTTCTTTAACTAGAGCTGCACTGTCCGCAAACAAACACATTTCTATATGGCAAATTGATTGTCAATTTCTGTCTTCCTGTCCTGAATCCTTCCTGCAGCTGCTGCAAATCTTCTATCCTTTCTTTCTTTTCTGATTTCTGTAGCTGATGGCCCTACAAATAATGAAAACAGAGTAAATATATGGTTCGACGAATCACAGTGGATGTACAAAAAACAGTATTTGTCCCCAACTTTTTCTAGTCTGTCCTGTTTTCCTCAGTTTGTCCCCTATTTTTCAGCACCTTGGAACATTGTCGCTTAAAAAAAAAAAAAAAAAAAAAATGCAGAATGAACCCTGCTCCTGGGCGCCTTCATGCCAAAGGCTGTTGTCCATGCTTTCTCGAACCCTGCAGTTGTTCACCCAGGTGGGGAAACCTCGTTAGACGCCTCCTTGGGATGGCATATTTGCCCATGGCTTGGGCGGACACCCTGATTACTTTGGCATGCAGACTAGAATCCAGCAGATTGGTCTCGGCATGAGACTACCTGTGCCTCCTGGGACATTTGGCGGCCAGGATTCCGATGGTCCCCAATGCCAGGTTGAATATGAGGGTCCTTCAGTGGTCCCTGAGAGTCCAGTGGGACCAGAAGGAGGACAATTTTGATGCCCTGGTCCTGACGTCTTCCCCGGCTTTTTGAGCTCTGCAATGGTGGAAGTCCAGGTACAACTTAATGCGAGGCATGCTGTTTCATTCTCCTGTCCCGTTTCTCATTCTGACTACAGATGCCTCATTGGCAAGGTGGGGTGCTCATCTCTTGCACGTTCGGTCCCAAGGATCCTGGACGCCAGAGGAAACCCGCCTCCACATCTGTGTCTTAGAGATGAGGGCAGTCCTCTGTGCCTTACAAGCATTCAAGACTCTCCTTCCCCTCGATTGCCTTCAGGTGCAATCAGACTGTACTGTGGTAGTTCACTACCCAAACAAGCAAGGAGGCACCTATTCATACCTCTTGGCAGAGAATCGATGAGGGTCTGGTACTGGGCGATCCAGAGAAATATCCATCTTCTGACGGTCCACATCCCCAGGGTGTCCAATGCCCTGAGCAGATCCACTGCATGGGCCCATGAGTAGGAAATCTTACCGGACATCTTAAACAACATCTTCCACCAGTGGGACCGACCTGGAGTTGGACCTATTTGCATCTCTGCAAAACATAAAACTTCCTCTTTACTGCTCTCTCGGGTGAGATCCTGGAACTGTGTGACGGGACGCCATATCTCTTTCCTGGACAGGAAGATTTCTTTATGCCTTCCCGCCCTTTCCTCTCATTCAGAGAGTACTACTTAAACTGGTCCGGGATGAGGCATCTATGATTCTCATTACACCGTTCTGACCAAGGCAGATTTGGTTCCCTCTGCTTCTGCAGCCCTCGCAACCAGATCCCCTACCTCTGCCTATCTGCCGGGCTCTGCCGAGTCTGCTGTCCCAGGTGCAAGGCTCCTTGCTACACCTGGACCTTCACTCCCTCCATCTGCATGCCTGGCTCCTGAGGACATAGTCCTCATGCTTCAGGGTGTCGCCAAAGGTGGCAGAAGTTCTCCAGGCTGCTAGGAAACAGTCTACGCAGGACGTAGACCCTTACGAGTGTTCCCCCTCAGAGCATCTTAGACTTTGTTTTTCTTGTCTGAGGGTGGCCTGAAATATTCCCCTGTAGAAGTCCACCTTTCAGCCATTGCCACATTCCATTTACCTGTGGGCAACAAACCATTGTCCCTGTTACCTTTGATCAGAATCATTTTAAAAGGCATTCTGCACTTTAACCCCATCTGGGATCCAGTCCCTGTGTGGGATTTGAATTTTGTGCTTGAAAGATTGACTGAGTCCTTTTAAGCCCGCCGAATTCAGCGAGCTGCATTATCTTTCTTTGAAAACTATATTTTTAGTTGCCATTATGTCAGCTAGACGTATTTCAGAGTTACAGGCACTAATGTGCAAACCTCTCTACCTGCAGCCTCCCTAACTGCAATTTCATAATGATAGGGTGACGTTACTCACCAACCCATCGTTTTTGTCAAAGGTTGTTTCAGAATTTACTCTAAATCAGGCTAGCCACTTAGCAGTATACTACGCGGAGCGTGAGAATTCAAGGGAATCCCTACCTCATACTCTTAATGTGCATAGAACATTGAGTCTTTATCTTCTCCGCACCTCACAGTTGCGAAAAACTGAGCAACCTTTTGTTTTCCAAAAAGACTACTCCAGTTCAACCAGTACCTCAAAAAAAGTTTAAATAAACTAGTGTTGATAACTGTTCCTGGGGAGAGGATAATGACCAGTATAGGCTTACGCTAAATCAGAAAAAAATATACTGGAAGTCTATCCCACACCCTCTAAAATAAATCAATAAACCAAATACTGATTTTTCCACTTATTTAATTTATAACATCCAGTTTAATTCTCTGTTTCTGGTAACACCCTTCATCAGGAAACTGGTTTCTATGAATAAAAGAATATATTTATAATCTTAGTAAGTATTTATTCTTATACGTAGATTTGAACCTAATTTATATACATACACGAGAGAGAAACTAGGTGGGCCAAGCGGTCCTTATCTGCCGTCAGTCTATGTTTCTAAGTTCCCTTACTAATTTATGCCTTTAGTCTTTCTACACAGTTTTTTTTCTTCCCTCTGTCCTGGTTATCAGGTTTGACTCCCACCACTCTTCAGCTGAATCTATAGAAACATGTGCAAATTATTTCACTTATCCTTTATTCCCACCACCAAATCTAAATAAACACTAAGTGCTGACCTTCTTAAAATATGAACATTTGGTGCAGAGTTTTGAGCTTGTGCATTTCTGTGCTCCTGACCGATTTGTAAAACTGGTGACTCATAAAGCAGAGTAGGGAGAAGGGGGTCTGCCATGCTGGTTTATCAAAAATGTTGTCGACTGACGTTGGAGCGATGGATTTATTTCGACTGCAGATTGCGGCTGACATAAATCCGTCAGGTAATCTGTCTTTTTGTTTTTGCCCCGGAATCCTCTCAGATTGAAGGATTATCAACTCTTCGTTGGAATTGATTCGAGTGAGTGCAGGACTGGGTGAAAGAGTGCTGGTGTCCTGGGTGGACTTTACAGCGATCTATCAATGTTGTTGGCATCGACGCGATTGCTGTAAAAGTTTTGCTGTGGGATCGGCCTACTGGGAGAAGGGTGTCATTAGCAATATGTAGTCGTGACTCCTTAGTGAAGAATGGGCTCCTAAGCCCTGTATTTTGGTGCAGAAATTTGGTTTGATGTTCTGTATGTGTTTTGAAATTTGTGTCTTGGTCTGTGTGCACCCCAAGGTACTTAATGGACTTCACTACCTCAATTCCAGATCCATTTGAGAGAGAGAAGGGGTCGGAATATGTTGCCTGTGGGGACCTAGACTTCTAGGGCCAAAAAGGATGGCCTTTGTCTTTTTGGTATTAAGGACCAGTTAATTGGTTAGAAACCTTTTCTCAAGCAACTGCAGGTCATTTGTGAGTAGGCCTTTCAAGTGGGCAGCGTCATTTGAACTCCAATACGGTACTACATCATCTGCGTATAGAAGCTGTCTCGCACCACCATGTGGCATGTCATTTACATATAGGGAGAAAAGTAGGGGCCCCAGAATTTAACCTTGTGGGACACCATCCACGATAGGGTGTTTATCCGATAATTCACTCTTCCATTTGACAGTTTGTGATCAACTGGAGAAGTAGTTGGAGAACCACTGTAGAGACAACCAATTTAGGCCAAGGGATATCAGTTTAGTTGTAAGCAGCTGGTGGTTCACCAAATCAAAAGTCTTGGTGAGGTCTTATAAAGACCACACCGGTCAGTAAGCCAATTTCTAGGGCAGACAGGATATCTGTAGTCACATGGACTAGAGCAGTTTTTTCCAAAATCATGTTGGTGAACAATGAGCAAGCCACATTATTCAATATACTCTTGGACCTGATTATAGATCAGCCTCTTCAACAATGTGTTTAGGATGCAAAGGAGTGAGATGGGGTAGTAGTTCTCAACTTGCTATCTTGACCCTCCCTTATGGATAGGAGTCAGAAGGGCTGTCTTCCACACAGTTGGGATTTTCCCTTCCAGGAGGGATCTTTGGAGAGCCTAGCAGTGGGGGAGGCAAATAACAGGGGCACGGTGTTAAGGAGCCTAGGTTCAAATTTGTCACATCCAGCAGATCCAGCCACTTTAATATGCCTAAGGAGCTTAAGCACCTCCTTCCTGGTCACTAGTCTAAAATGGAATCGGGAAGGGGGATTGTCATCAGGGTACTCTAGGAGAGGTGGAGAAGATATGGGGATGATTCTCAAATTTCTCTTAAGTCAGTGAAGAAAGCATTAATATTTGCTGCAGAGCCTGCGGGGTTACTAAGATGCACACAGTCTGCTACAATGTTGTATTCATCGGGGGTGACTCGCCCCTTCCGGAGAGCATTAGTTTGTGACCAGAATTTCTTTTAAGTTCTGAAAGATTTTTGTCTTGTAGGTTTCTAAGGTAACTTCTTTTAGCTGCTTTTAGATCCCTTTTGCATTTGTTATGCATTTCTCAATATTTATGGCAATCACTAGTTAGGTTTGTGGCTTTGAAAATATCCCATGCTCTGTATCTCGCTTTCATTATTTTTTTACTTTTATTTTTTTCCACTGTATTATCTGTTTATGCTCCATTGCCGCTTGGCAGTCCACTCCTTTGGGCTGCCTAGGGCCCCCACCAGCCAAGTTGTCCCCTCCTGCCATCCTGCTGCTGATCCCGAATTTCCTGTGCACCGGACACGTTCAATGTATTCCTTCATCGGGGAAACCCCTCACCCAGGCCCTAGGTGAGGAGAGAGACTGGGGATCAACCTTAGCACTGGGCTACGGGGCAGCCTAAGAGGGCATTCCACCGGGACTTGTTGGCGGAGGGGAACCAGTGACAGTCATCCAGTCAGACGAGCAGTCATTTTCTGTTTTTTCATTCTTCACCCACAGTGTGGCTGCATGCACGTGGCATCTTGACTTGACTTACTGTGGCACGTGGTCACCAAGGCCGTGAAGTGTGCCACCACAGCAGGCCGCCAAGAGCCGCTTGAGAGTGATGCAGGCTCATGCCCACCCCCCAGGGAGGAGAGTGTTCAATGGGTGCAACCATACTGTTATGACATAGTCAAGTTTAGTGGCAGATCTTTATAATCTGCTAATGGGAAATTTGACACTAGTCCAGTGACTCACAGCAGATATATAAGTAGACACCCTGAATAGGGTGGGGTGAAAGGCGGAAACAGTAACTAACAGTGGCAATATTTGCTAAAATAGCTTTACACAGTAAGTAACAACTTAACCAGGAAGTAAAAGAATAAAATATATCTTTTTAACCTAGAGAAAAAGGAAAGCAAAATGCAACATGGAACTGCCAGAAGCTGCAGTTTCTAGTGAGGCTAATGGGACAGAGGTAGCAGGGAGAAGCAGGCAGTGTAGGGCACCGAAAATCAATCAGCTGCTCAGTATAGTTGTACTTGCCTGGATCTGAGGGAGTCTTTGCTGGCTGGAGAGCGCGGGTGGCAGCTTTAGCAGAGCCGTCTGCACCGCAAAGGAGAAGGGAGTGAGGTGGGTCGAGTTGTGGAGGGAGCGCCCGGTCAGGGGCCTCCACTTGCCTGGATCCGAGGGAGTCTTTTCTGGCTGGAGAGTGTGGGTGACAGCTTTAGCAAAGCCAGCCACAACACAGAGAAGAGAGCGAGGCGGATCATGCTGTGGAGGGAGTGCCCTGTCAGGGGCTTCCGCTTGTCTGGATCTGGCTGGAGTCAGAGCTCCGGCGGTGACTTTAGCAGAGCCGGCTGCACCGCAGAGGAGAAGAAAGTGACGCGGGTCAGGGTGTGGCGGGAGCATCCTGTCAGAGGCCTCTGCTTGCCTGGATCTGAGGGAGTCTTTGCTGGCTGGAGAGCATGGGCGGCAGCTTTAGCAGAGCTGTCCACACCTTAGAGAAGAAGAGTGAGGTGGGTCAGGCTGTGGAGGGAGCGCTTGGTTAGAGCCCTCCGCTTGCCTGGATCTGAGGGATTCTTTGCTGGCTGGAGAGCATGGGCGGCGGCTTTAGCAGAGCTGGCCACACTGCGGAGGGGGAGAGCGAGGCTGGTCAGGCTGTGGAGGGAGCACCCAGTCGGGGGCCTCTGCTTGCCTAGATCTGAGGGAGTCTTTGCTGGCTGGACAAGCAGTGCGGGGCGCACTCCTTGCCTCTGTGCAAGGAAGCCCTCTGCATCGGGAACCTCGTGCGCAGCCTGGAGGAAGATCTCCTAGCCATCCATTTGGCAGGAGCCTCCAACCAGCTGGCGGACGCCCTCAGCTGGATAGGCGATGCATCTCACGAGTGGTCCTCCATCCGAGTTAGTTCACAGCCTGTTCTCCCAGTGGGGCACCCCTCAGGTGGACCTGTTTGCTTTCAGGGAAAACGCAAACCTGAACCTGAGGCTGTTTTGTGCCCGCCCCCCTCAGCAGGGCTCACTGCCATGAAATGCCTTCTTGAGGCCTGGACCCTAGGCCTCTTCTGTGCCTTCCCTCCACTTCCCTTGATCCACAAATGGACAAGGCACAGGTGATCCTCTTGGCTCAGGACTGGACCCACCAGTTTTGGTACCCCAATCTCCTCAGCCTCAGGCTCCTGAGGTGTCTTCCAGCATGCCCAGACCTGCTCTCCATCAGTCAGGGGAAGGTACTCCACCTGGACCTTCAGTACCTGCATGTGACAGCCTGATTCCTGAGCGGCTAGATTTCCAGGCTTTGGGTCTCTCCGAAAATGTCCTCACGGTAGTCGAGGCATCAAGGAAAGAATCGACCAGGAAATGCTATACCTGATCACACTTCCCCTCCGGCACATGCACCACCAGCACCATGGGACTTTTTGCTGGTTTTGGCAAAGCTCATGGGCAAGCCATTCAAACCGATGGCAGGTGTGAGATGTCTCACCTGTAGTGGAAGACCACCTCCCTGGTGGCTGTCACGTCAGCCGGAAGGATCAGTGAGCTCCAGGCGCTCTCGGTGGAATCTTCTTATGTGGTCTTCCACAGGGAAAAGGTTGTCCTGCGCTCCAACCTGAAGTTCCTCCCGAAGGTTGTGTCAGAGTTTCACCTGAACCAGGTAATGACTCTACCAGTGTTCTTCCCGAATCGCACACCTCAGGCTGAACACAGGCTCCATACTTTGGACCTGAGGCGAGCGCTTGCTTATTATAAAGAATGCATGGCTAGAGTTCGGGGAGAGGTTCACCAGCTGTTTGTCACCTACGCTGAAGCTGCACCTGGCAGAGCTGCAGCCAAGCAGACGATTGGCAGGTGGATCACATCTTGCATTGATCTCTGCTATACGTTGGCGGGTAGAGAGCCTCCCGGAGGGTTAAGGGCTCATTCCACCCGCTGTACTGCTGCAACGGTGGCTGCTAGCCAGGAAATCTGCAGGGCTGCTACCTGGAAGTCTGCACATATCTTCATTTCCCATTAACCACATTGACCTAGAGTCACGCCGGGATGTTGGTTTTTGGGGCCTCAGTTCTCCAATTTTTGTTTCCAAAGTAGGAGGTGTGCGCCTTGCCTCCCTCCTCCTGTAGAACTGCTAGGAGTCCACCAGACAGTGTGGATAGAACATCATATCCACGTCCCTAGAAACACAGGTTACTCACCTGTTACAGTACTAGGAGTGGTATATGATGTTCATCCACGTGGACCCACCCGACCTCCCCAGCTTCGGCGCACATACTCTGCCATCAACGGGCAAGATCTGGCGTCATGGGGCAGAGCCATGGGAATTACCACCTGGGTGGATGGGAGGAGCAAGCTTGAAGACGTTTCCTGGCGAATCCTAAAGGGAAAGCAACTGCCAGACAGTGTGGATGAACATCATATACCACTCCTAGAACTACTGTTACAGGTGACAGAAGGTGAAACACGTGGAAACACACGGGTTAGAAATCTTAAACAGATGAATTTCTAGTAATGAAATAAATTTGCCTCTGGACCTGTCCAGTTCTCGCTCCTTTTTGGCACAGATTGGAGCCCGGCTTACTAAATTGCAGGGAATGGACAGCTAGTTAACAGTGGAAATAATGCTTCTGGCTGTTCCTGCTGTAGGTGTCCTACTCAGTCTCCTCTAAGTCTTTTGTTCTCTGCTGTATTCTGGCTGTAACACAAAAAAAAAAAAAAGTCATAACTCACTTATGGTGTTAGCCCTGTCTCCCCCACCCCGTTTCATCATGTGGTATGATATTAATAGTATATATACCATGGAACGACTTTTGGCACCCCAGATGGGTCTGGACTCGTAGTTTGAGTTAAAATAGTGCATTTTTTTTTTTTTTTAAATGGCGTTTTTGTTTTTTTTCTCTTAAGTTCCCAAACCCACATGTCCCCGACATAATGTACTCATGTGGAGGCACATACACTCACGCCCTACGGGATGCCCCACATTACTTGTCACTCTGTTGCTGCCTGCGTCTGCCACCGGACCTCCATCCGTTGGTGACGACACCCCGCTCCCCCTTGGGAGAGGAGAGCCAATGCTTGATCCTACTCTTTCCCACTTTGCTGGCACCCAGACGACTCCGAGGTCGTTCCTGAACTCTGGTCACCGGCGTAGCACAAGGTGAGGCATCCAGTGCCACTGGGCCGGCTCACATGTTTTTTTTTTTTTTTTTTTAACATATCCCTGCAAGATGACACTTTTGTTCCCTGAAGTATTTTTCTTTTTTTGGATCCCAGGCAGGGTTGTGCCTGTGGCGATTCATGATCGGTCTGGTTATTTGGTTCGGAGCAGACGTGACATCCTGATTTCGTCTCTCTAGGTCTAAGGCCATGTTTTCTCATTGACAAAACTGTTTCATTTCATGTAAAGAAGGGGGATCCCTGCTATAGTTTTTGCTTTACGTATCTTGAGGAGTTTTGCTGTAGATTACTTCCCATTTATTAATGGAACTGTATAACCACAATGTTATGAATGTTATTCATACCTCACTCTGACTAATAAATAAAGATATATAAAAAAGAAATTAATTTGCCAGTTTAAAATAGAGGCAGAGAATTTCAGAAAAGTGGCCATCCAATAGCTAAAAACATGACTCGCCATTGTTTTGAGCTCTGTCTTCAGAACAGACAGCTAGAATTGATTTGATGAACATAGATTTCCAGTTGGCATGTCGATTTCTCATCTTTTAATTACCTTGGCTCCATATTATGTGCACCTTTGTATGACCAGAAAAGATATTGAATTTTTGTTTTTTGGAGTGCGAATACAATTGTTTAAGAACAGAAGAGAGAGAAAGATGATCCATTAGCTGGCTTCTGAGAAAAGCTGGGTACAGTCTGGGAGATGAAGGGAACCAAATCCCAGCAAGTGGCTGCCCCAGGCCTCCGAAAGAGAAAGTCGACTGCCTTCTTATTTGGTTGCCTTCACATCATTGACAGTTAGGAAGCCGTTAATGGAGTAAGGAGGAGACTGGTGGCTGTCTGGAGCAGCCTAGACCCCAGCCCATAGAAACAGACTTTGACGGCAGATAAGGACCTCTTGGCCCACCTAGTCTGCCCATTTCCCCCTACCTACAGGATAAGCTGCAAATTCTATTTAACCAACAGCCTGTTTCTTCCTACCCCCCACAAAAATTGTCTTATGTCTGTCCCATGCATTCTTGAATTCTCCCACAGTTTTAGACTCAACAGCCTCCTCAGGAAGGCTGTTCCATGCGTCCACCACCCTCTCTGTGAAAGAATACGTCCTCACAGTGCCCCGAGCCGTCCCCCCTCTATCTTCATATTGTGTCCCCTTGTTCTTGCATATCTCTTTTTCTGAAAGATGCTACCCTCTTGGACTTTGTTGATTCCACTTAGGTATTTAAAAGTTTCTCTCATGTCCCCCCCTCTCCTCAAAGGTATACATATTAAGCTCCTTTAGTCTCTCCTCGTAAGGCTTCTCTTGCAGACCCTGCACCATTTTAGTTGCCCTCCTCTGGACTGCCTCCTTCCTGTCTATGTCCTTGCGGAGATGGCGTCTCCAGAACTGGACGTAGAACTCCAGATGGGGTCTCACCAACTGTCTGTACAGGGGGATAACAACTTCCTGTTTTCTGCTGGTGTTGCCTGTCCCTAAACATCCCAGTATGCCCCCAGCCCTCCCTACTGCTTTCTCACATTGCTTGCTTACCTTAAGGTCATCTGATATGATTGCCCCCCTTCCCGTCCCTTTCCATTTTTGTTGTTGTTCCCCCCCATTGTGTAATCTTTCCCTGGGTTTTTGTTTCCCAGGTACATTATTTTGCACTTCTTTGCTTTGAATCAAGCTGCCATACTTCTGACCATTCTTCTAACCTTGCCAAGTCCTTCTCATCCTTTCCACGCCTCCTTGTGTATCAACCCTGTTGCAGATCTTGTGTCATCGGCAAAGAGGCATACTTTTCCTTTCAGTCCCTCTGCAGTGTCACTTACAAAGACATTAAAAAGGACTGGACCCGGTACTGAACCCTGCAGTACCCCACTAGTAACCCCTCCTTCTTCAGAGTGGACTCCATTTACAATTACCTTCTGTGTTCTGTTGTTCAGCCAATGTTTTACCTAGGCTACCACCCTGGGACCCACTCCCAGGCTGGTTAATTTGACTACTAATCTTTTGTGTGGGACTGTGTCAAATGCCTTGCTAAAGTCTAGGTAGACTATGTCCACAGCCCCTCCCTGGTCTACTACTTTGGTCACCCAGTCAAAGAAATCAATTAGATTCGTCTGACATGACCTTCCTCCTGTGAACCCATGCTGCCGTGGGTCCTGTGCCCCACTGGCCTCTAGGTACTCAACAGTTCTTTCCTTCGGAAGTGATTCCATCACTTTCCCTACCACAGAGGTCAAACTGACAGGTCTGTAGTTTCCTGCCTCTGTCTTGCTCCCACTTTTGTGAAGGGGAATCACATCTGCCTTCCTCCAGTCCACTGGTACCACACCATCCTCCCATGATTTGTTAAAAAGGGTAGTCAGTGGTGTCACTAGATCTTATCTGTGTCTTCACCATTCATCACCTTTGGGTTCTGGTCAGAGGTAATGACCCCGCAGGAGCTCTTTTTTTTTTTTGGATGGGCGTAGTCTACGCACCATTGGCGCCACCCTTGAGGCCGACACGCTGTGTGGCGCTCGCGGGTTGGCCATTAGGTGTTTTCGACTCCGCCCTTCCGCTAGTTCTTCGTCTCCCACCATCGAGGTCACCTCATGGAAGCTGTGCTGCGTGAGAGGCCTGTTGTAATTGTTGAAGCCTTTGGCTCCGATATGAGTCCGTCGACTCCGTTCTCTTTGCTCCTGCCGGTTCCGTTTCACTCCACTTGACATCACCTGAGGTTTAAAAAGTAAGACTGTTCCTTTTCTTTATTTTGCGATGTTGGGTCTTGTTTGATGGTGGTTTTCCTGTAAGTCATGTCTCGGTCAGGGGGCAAGAAAACATTGAAGACGGTACAGCCCCCTATGCGTCTGTGCCCGTGCGGCCGTAAGTACTCAGTCACCGACCAACATGACCGTTGTCTCGTGTGTCTTGGCCGCTATATGACATGGATTGATGGATACCTGCTTCTCCATGGATCGTTGTCATCTAACAACGCTGTGAAAGTTGACCAGCCCGCCCACTGGGATGGGCGCCACCGCCTGGCTAGCCACTTCTCTCGGCCTTCCTCTGGGTCCCTTCTGATTCTGTACGGACCGAGGAGGAGTGGGCTTCTGCTTCTTGTAGCCTAGCCATGGCAGAAGCCCTTCTGTGGTGCAGGAGACCCAGTCTGTCTGTCCCCCCCCCCCCCCGGGGACGGGCAGATGGCACCGCCTTGGCAATCTCCCCTTTGGTGGTGAAGGCTCCCCTGGCATTGTACCCTCGGCTCGGAAGGCCTGGCTCGGCGCCGTCCTTGATGCCGTCTGTTGGCGCCGTCTTGGGCCTCTGCGCCGTTCTTGGTTCCGTGGGCCCTGATGGCACCGTCGTTGTCATCGGTCCGTCGCTCGGCGCCGTTGCTGCCGTTGGCACCGTTCGCAGTGCCAGTGGTGCTCACGGAACTGTGGGAGGCTCTACGGTGCCGTCCTTGACTGTCTCTCACCCTAGCGCCATCCACGGCGCTGTGTCTAGCTCTGGAGCCGCTCACGACTGCGAGTGAGGACACGGCATCATTGGGATTTCCGACCTCGGCACAGAGCGCGGTCGGGGCCGTCGGCGTTGTCTCTGGCAGAGTGGCACCATGGCTCAGGATGGCGTCGTGGGGGTTTCTGACCTGAGCACTGTTTTGTGGCGCCGTTCACGCAGTCAGAGCTGTCGTCGCAGTCTCTGGCCTCGGCGACGCTTGCGGCACCGTGACAGGCTCCGGATCCGATGCTGCTGCCGCCGTTGGAGCTATGTCTTCTTCTGACACCGTTCGCGGTGCGGCTGGAGATGTCGGCGCCAACTCTGGTGCAGTCTCTGGGTCTGGTGTCTCTTTCAGTCAGGATGGCAGCGGGCGTCCATGCACCGTTTGGCACAGAACTTCGATCTCCACTTCTTCGGAGGAGGAATCTGACTCTGAGTCAGATAGGCAGTCTGACTCTTTGGAGTTGGCTGCTGGTGTGGATACCTTGGTAGTGTCATCGACAGGCTGGATCCAACCCCTCTCTGAGGAGAGGACAGTGGCTTCCGGGACCAGGGTCAGGTGTGCTGACCAGCAGACAGTAGCGCAGGCCACCATTGCTCGGCAGCCTGGACTCGGGAGGGTTTTCTGACCCCTCACTGGTGGTACCCCTTCAAGTGGTGTGCCTGGATCGCCCAACTTTGGGGCCGGTCGGAGCTCCCACAAGAGGGGAGGGTGCTGCTCCCTGGATAGCCCCTTCGGGGGCTGACCAGGGTTGCCAGCTGCCTAGACTGGCTCTTTTGAAGAGGAGGGCACTTTTGGATTCCGAGGGTCGAGGGGTTTGGGTTCCCTGCAGCGACCTTTTTCTGGAGCCCACCTGGGCTCTGGGAGAAGTCGTAGCGCTGACTCTCGCCCTTCCCTTTCGGTTTCCTAGAGAGAGAGACCCATTCATTGGAGGTAGGGGACCGTCCTTCTGGAATTTCACGCCTCCGGTCACCTCACGGGGGATTCTTCAGGGCACAGTTCCAGTATGGTTGACCAGCTGTCGGCTGTTGAGTTTTCCGGAGCTCCCTCTTCTCTTGGGGCTCCAGGTGCACTCTCTAGCCCAGGCGGAGGACAGCTGATTCCTGTTGTCTGCTCTGTCCCCTCTTCTCTGCCACATTCTCATGCTCTCCCAGGTATTCTTGGTCCTAGCGGTCCTCTCTCCTGGGAGCAGTTCAGAGCTGTGGCTGCTCAATTTTCCTCTTATGTTAGGACCATGGACAGACAGGTTTTTCAACCTCTCTCTGAGCAGCCAACCTCTGAGGTCCTCTGACTCCTCATCCTCCTCTTCAGGAGGTGAGGAACCGTCTGTCCACATCTCCCCAGCTGCTGATCTCGCTGAGTATCAGCATTTTCTCATGAGGATGTTGGAGGACCTGCATGTCACCCCTCTGACTCAGCACAATCCGGAGCATTTGGCGTGCACCTTTTTGGGCGAGTTCAGTGCGGACACTCTTGTAGTGCCCCCTTCAGGGAGGTGTCGATGTGCTTCTGGCAGAGACCCTTTTCCGGAGTCCCAGCCCCTAGAGATCTACGCCAGAGGTATTGTGCCGCCCCCGAGTCTCCAGGTAACCTGCCTCATTCTAGCTCAGGATTGACGCAATTGGATACTCCCGACGGGCTTCGCGCCCTGCACCGTGACCAGCCCCCAGATCAAGATTCCTTGGATTTTGACTTCTGGGGTTGGAGGACCTTTTACTCAGCACAGTTGCTCCTCTCAATATCTGCTCATCAGGCACACTGTGCTACCTATGATAGGTTCCTGTGGTCCAGGCTAGGTCAACTCCTAGTCTCGATGCCTGACACGGAAGAAACCAGACAAGCCATTGCACTCTCTGCACGTGGCCTGGCGCTAGCAAGGCACCAAGTAAGGGCATCGTATGACACCAGTGAGATAGCTACCAGGGTCGTAGGGACAGTGATCTACACTAGGCAGACGGCATGGCTGCATCTCTCCTGGTTGTCACCCTTGGCCCGGCGTAGGCTGATTAGCTCCACTCACCAGAGAACCTATCTTTTCTCTCATAGGGTGAGACAGTGTCTGTCGGGGCAACTTCCTACCCCCTCCGGAGGTCCCCATCTCACTCTCCCCACTCCCGGGCCTCTCCAGACCCGTGAAGGTTCTCCCTCTTAGTGTGTCACCCACTGAGAGCTAAGGGACTCAGTCCCTTAGGGTTGAAGCCCCCTTCGGGGAGGCTCGGCACTCACCCAAAGGTGATGAATGGTGAAGACTGACACAGATAAGATATGAAAATTATGTGCCTACCGTAATTCTGATCTTTCTGTGCATCTTCACCATTCATCATAATCCCATCCTCCATCCCCCTGGGGCCTCAGTCTCTGGGTCCCCCTCCCTCTCTGTGCCCTTTCCCTCGCCCCCCTCCTTTCTGTTAGTCAGGAATGGGGTGACTTGGGGCACATAGGGGGATAATTCTCTCTGGGGGTAGAGTGGTCAGGATGGGGGGGCACTCCTTTTGTGCCTCGGCTCTACCCTTGTGGGGTGGGGGTTGGTAGTTGCCCACCTTTCTGTTCCCTCTCCCTTTCTCCCCATCAGTTTGCTTTAATTTCCTTGTCCTTTGGACACAACCTCGATTTTAATTTAAGAAACTAGGTTTCTTACACCAAAAATTTCTTTTTGGGGGGGTGGGGATATTCCCTGTATCCTGCCTTTTTTTTTTCAGAATAGCTGATTCTGCTTGTGTTGGAGTTATTGCCAGTGATTCTGTGCCTTGAATTCTGGCATTTAGCCTTTTTAGATACTCCTTCGCAATTCCTTTACAATCTGGAGACAGGTCAAGGTTCCAGGGTGTTTCCCCATCCTTATCTCTAAATTCCTTAACCCTCCCTCCCTCCTCCTTTTTCTACTTCCAGAGATTTGGAACCCTACCCAGTACCCTTAGTATTTTCAAACTTATTCTGTCCTCTCAGTCATTTATTTCTCCTTTTAGTTTATATATCTTTTCCTTTGTCTGTCCCTTGGACTTCCTTGTCCCACCATCACAACCTTTTCTTACTCTACGGTGACTCAGAACTGGCGGGAGGGCAGAGTCAACAACACCTAACTGCCAACCTGCGAGTGCCACACAGTGCATCTGCCTCAAGGGCGGTGCCGATGGTGCGACGACCCCGCCCATCCAAAAAAAAAAAAGCTCCTGCGGGGTCATGACCTCCGCCAGAACCCAAAGGTGATGAATGGTAAGGATGCACAGAAAGATCAGAATTACGGTAGGTATATAATTTTAATTTCTCTCCTTAATTCTTTTGGAATTCTGGGGTGAATTCCATCAGGCCTCATTGCTTTGTCCACCTTCAGTTTTAGGAGTTCTTTCAGAACCCTTTCTTCTGTGAAAGGACTGGGATCGATCCCCCTATCCAGAGTGCTTCTGTTAATTGGATTAGGCACCACCTCCTCCTTTGTGAATACTGAGCAGAAGTATCACCGTCCATTCTATTAAACCTCACTATCCCTCCCTTTGTCTTTCTACGCTCCCTGATATACCTATAAAAGGTTTTATCCCCCTTCTTAACCGAGTTGGCTATCTTTTCCTCAGTTTGGGCCTTTGCTATTCTGACTACCCTCCCTGCTTCCTTCTGCCTTAACTGGTACAGTTCCCTGTCCTGCTCCTTCTGTGTTTCCTTATACTTCCTAAATGCTGTCTTTTTCTCCCTAACCTTCACCACCACCTCTTTTGAGAACCATCGTGGCTTTTTCTTTCGTTTTCATTTATTTGCTTCACACAAAGGCTTGTTGCCTCTGTCATGGCAATTTTGGTGTTTCCCCATTGTTGCTGCACCCCTCCTTCTAGTCTGTTTGCTAGTGCTTTTCTAAGGCACTCTCCCATCTTGCCAAAATCAATCAATCAAATCTTTATTTGTCCAGGCGATCACCATTGAGCAAGCTCATTTACAAGATGGACCTGGTACACATGATATACAAGGTATAAACAGTCGTAATCATGACAATGTACAATGTATACAGTTAGTCATATCAACGCAGTGAATTTATACAAAACTGGTGTTCAGTAGTAAACCATATACATTGGTGGAGAATTTTTTTGGAACAAAGGTTCAATTCATTAATGGAATAATTATGATGATATAATAGAGAATAATGACAGAACACAGGGCAGCAAGGGAGGGAGTCGGAGTTGAGGCAAGATCAGTACCGACAGAGTGGAAGGGGATAGACTACAGGACAGAGAGGCCTCAGAAAGGGCACGTGACAGGTGGGCAGGGAACACAATTGGTGGTTAGAGAAAAAGAGGGGGGGGCCCACACAATCCAGGTTGTAGCGTGGGGACCATGCTAACGTGGTCAGCCATAGTGTGGGGAGTTTTAAAGTCAGGGAAGCAGTAACAAATTTCCTTGACTGAATGTTTATATAAGGTCTTGAAGGGGGATAGGCTGATCAAAGAACTAAGTAAGCTTCAGCGTTTTTTGCATTGTATTCCACAAAGATGGCAGCGCAACGCTTATGGCCAGTCTCCCAATGTGTGCTTTTAGCTTAGGTACCTTTAAATAAATGAATGAGTAGCTTCTCGGTGCATAGGTCCCAGGTTCACGTAGCGGAAGACAATCGTAGATATTTGGGGAAGTTTTTTGATAATAGCTCTGAACGTCCAAAGTAAAGCATTTCTGTTTGTCCCGAAATGGAGGGAGGGCCACCCCACGACTGCGTAAAGGGCACAATGATGAGTGGCATGAGGTAATCCAGTAATGAATCTTAGAGTCCTGAGATACAATGTATCCATTTTAGTGAGATGGGAGATGGGACAGTGACTATAAAGAAAGTCAGCATAGGCAACTAGAGAGAGAAATGCAGTTTGCACCAGCCACCGTTTGGCATCGCTGGTGAGGTAGTTATTAATCCTGAAAAAGAGGCTTTTCTTTAGAATGTCTTCGATGTGGTCCATGAAAGAGAGTCTATAGTCAAGCCACACTCCCAGATACTTGAATTTGCTGACAAATTCAAGATTTTCTCCCAGGATTATGGTGATCTGCAGGACGGAGCCAACAGTGGCTGGGTTTGCATCATAGAGAAGAGGAGAAAATAGCATTGCCTTTTTTTTTTTTTTTTTTTGTTTAATAGAAGCTTTTTGTTTAGGAGTTGGCTCTGAAGAAGATTGAATTCAGATTGTAGATCTCTGCAGGCTGTTTCAGGCGATGGACGACTTAGATAGAGGACCGTATCGTCTGCGAACAGATGAATATTGGCCTTAGTTATGTTAATGTCAATGTTATTTATGTGGATTGCGAACAGTAGAGGACCCAGAATCGATCCCTGAAGGACCCCTTTTTGCAGAGGTTTAAGGGGGAAGTTCACCTTCTGCCTTGACTTGCTGCCACCAGTCAGAGAGGTAATCAGCAAACTACTGTAGGGATAGTGGGTCCAGTAAGTCCTATTGCCTTTAGGGAGGAGAGGAGCAGGCCATGATCAACAGTATCGAAAGCCTTGCTGAAGTCTAGAAACACTGCACAGACAAATTTTCTATTTTCCAGTTCTCGCTGCCAGTTGTTGGTCACTTTAGCTAGGGCCATAATAGTGCTGTGCTGTAAAGCCAGATTGCATAGGATTTAGAAGATTCATAGTTTCTACATATGTTTTCAGCTGCTTGCTTACAATTTTTTCCAAAAGTTTAGACAGTATATGTAGTAAGGAAATCGGTCTGTAGTTATTTAGATCACAGGGGTCCCCTGATTTGAACAAAGGGATAACGTGAGCTTTTTTCCATAAGAATGGGAGGATTCCGTGGGACAGTGAAAGATTGAATAGGTGGGTAATTGGTGCGGACAAAACATGGTAGGCGACCTTTAGAAAGTAAGGGTCAAGAGAGTCGGCACCCGCACTTTTCTTAGTGTCCAACTTTAATATGAGTTCTTCGACCTCTTTCAATGAAGTATGCTGGAAGGAAAAAAATGAGTTGGTTAGGAGAGGTTCCGAGTTTTGCACATCCAATTGGGAGCGTAAGGGACATGCAGGAGAGTTGTCGAATGCAAGACCTGCGGTGGCAAAGTGGTTGTTAAAGGCATCCAGGATTTCCATTTTGTCATAGATAGTGGCGCTGCCAGTGCTATTCTTAGCAGGCAGGGAATTTCCCGGGGTATGTCCAGACATATCCTTAATAGTCTTCCAAAATTTAGAGGAGCTCCTAGAGGCAGAATCCAGTTCCAAGCAGTAGAAGGATGCCTTAGCATCTCTTCTTATCTTGGTGCACGCATTCCTGGCTTTCCTGAAATTGCACCAATCCATCAGTGCCTTAGTAGTTTGTGCGTTTTTTCAAAAGCTTGTCCCTATTCAGCAGTGCTGTTTTGAGCTCAGAGGTGAACTAATGACAGGTTCTGCCCCTTACCCTAACTTTTACGAATGGGGCATACTTATTTAATGCCCCAGTCACAATTTCAGAAAAAACCTCATAAGCCAATTGGACCGAGCTAGCTAGGTAAAAGTCCTGCCAACGCAATGAATATTTTATCTCATTGAGGTAGGCAGACAGACAGATCAAAGTTGCGTCTGGGCCTCTTGATGGAGAACCTTGACGTGGATGGTGGATTCTGAACCGACCTTACGCCAGCGATGATGCCATGGTCACTAACGTCAGAGAAGAATATTCCTACATGGGAGAATAGGTGCAGTTTACTTACTAGAATGACGTCAAGCAACGTACTGTTAGCAGGGTTCTTTTTATTAGGGCGGGTGGGTTCACCAATAAGTTGTGTCAGCCCAAGGGCATCGCAGAACTCCTTGAGTGGAGCAGCGGCTTGGGACATCCAGTTGAAGTTTAGATCCCCAAGGATAACTGTTTCAAGGGAGCCATGCTCCATAACATCAGTTAGATGGGTGAGGATTTGAGGACCAGCAGAAGGGGGTCTATAGCAGCCTATAACACAGAGCACGGAAGAGGAGGATATCTCCAACTTTAGTGCTAAGCATTCAAATTGGTTAGCAACAGATAACGAATCTAGACATGTAACAGAGCATTTATCCTTAACATAGATGGCCACTCTCCCCCCCCAGTAAGCCTGTCAGCTCTAAATAATGAGTGTTCATGGATGTTAATTTCCCTGTCAGGCGTAGAAGGTCTGAGCCAAGATTCGGAGATCACTAAAACATCCGGTACGGTATGACTGACCCAGGCCTGAATCAGTGTGAACTTTTTTAACAGGCTGCATACGTTCATATGCATAAAATGCATACCTTTTAGATTTGCTGGGTCCGAAGGGGAAGTAAGAGTTTTAGCTGGGCCAGTGTTAAGCTCAGTATCTCCTGAACACAACAG
Organism: Neoceratodus forsteri; assembly: GCA_016271365.2. Classification (NCBI taxonomy): domain Eukaryota; kingdom Metazoa; phylum Chordata; order Ceratodontiformes; family Ceratodontidae; genus Neoceratodus; species Neoceratodus forsteri. The sequence goes on from CM057453.1 coordinate 1,276,203,274, forward strand.
AAAGAGAAGGAGGTTTCTTAGGGTAGCAAGGGACAGCTTAAAATCCCTTGCCCATGAGCGTCTACAGTGGGTGTCAGGCCGAGTAAATAGAAGCCCATAATTAGACCTGGTCCATCCTAGTGTCGCAATTACCATGACCCTGGCTGGGAAATGTAAAGGGAGGTAAATGCATGGTAGAACAATGGATATGCTGTGCAGTGACAGATCGGCCCCAGTCCCACCTCTGTTAGTAGTTCCAACAGAAGGCTGCAAGTAGGGGAGTCTGAGTGCACAAAGATGGTTATAAGAAGAGAAACGTTGTACATGACAGCCCACTGGCAGGCTATATTCCCCACGGCTAAAGGATTGGGGGAGCTTGGGTACTATGCAAGGCGCAAGGAAGAGAAGAAACAAAATGCGGAGCCAGAGGGGCACCCACATGGTGATGCCTTGTATGTACAGATGTAGTTGAACTGTCTGGCCCTTACAGCCTAAACTTGATTAGCAACCTTCACCACTGCCTCAATAATTCGTAAGAATAGAGATGTAAAATGTCACCAGCTAATGCCAAGTCAAAGCACCACCAATTTTTCTTTCTAGGAAGACTGGTACAAGGGGCGTATGCAGTGACAGCGGTAGGGTTCCATGAATGTGGGTCCAAATGGACCCGCCACTACCAGAAATATGGGTCCAAAACCAAAATTGTGGGTCCAAAATTCACAATCTTTAGAAATACTGTAGAAATGCATTAATATTGTTTGTATGTTTTATAATATATAATAGTCAAAGCAGTTTACTATTATTTCTGAATTTAAAAAAAAAAAAAAAAGTTTCCCCCTCTCAGGTTCTTTGCCAGCTGGGTCCAAACATGCATCTAAAGATAGCTACACTGACATCGTCACACACACACACACACACACACACACACGCACACACACACACACACACAAAAAAAAAAAGATCCTTCCTGTCAAAGTCTGGCCGCATTAAGTAAAAACAACAACATTATAAGTATTCACTAATACCAGCCACGGACCACACCAAACTCTCTCAGAATCTGTCTCAGTCTAATAGTCTGTTCCCACATCCCATCCCATTCACAGCAGACTACAGTATATTTATGTCATGAATGTGACTGTTACAGTGCTACTGCTGAGCAGATATAGTCTGGACCAGCCAGGCTCTCCGGTTCGTAACAGTCAGTTGGTGTTTGGGGGGGGAGCAGTTCAGTTATAGACATTGATACTGTCTGACATTCAAATTCTGACTCACACTGATACACATGATGAGCATTAAGCATCATCTCACAATGTATTTTGAAGCAGCAAACACTACCACCTGTGTGCACCCCCCCCCCCAACTGTGGCTTCCTTGACTTCGTGTAATATTGTGGTTCATTATTTTCATAACTGAAAAACACACAGTCTTCCTGACCTGCCATATGGTGATGCCAGCAGCCAGCCCATCTAATATCCACTTACTCATTATGCCCCTCTGTTGCTTACCACAAAATACATAATTTCAAGTTGAAAGTTCCCAACTACTGTAGCCGAAGAGCTGAGACCTCTCCTATGCACAGAAACACACACTCACTGGACTGGGCAAGGCAATACTAATCATTCTCACCTTCGAGAAATCGAGCAGTCACACAGACTGTGACAGAAATGTGGCCACATGGCCTGCAGCCGTAAACCTCACTGTACCACAGCCAACTGACTAAGTAACATAACCATACCAAACCGGCACCCACCACCACTGATCCAGTTCTGCTTTTTTAGTTTTTTTTTCATGGCTTCAAAAGCGGCTTCTATTTAACTTAGCAAGCCAGGCAATACAATATTCAGGCAAGCTGCAACCATGCCCCAGGTCCCAGAGGATTCAAACAGAGGAGTTCTTCCTTATCCAGTCATGCAGTTACATATTTGAATATTTTGGTCCTTGAGTTGCTGGCTTCATAATATTTTCAACACAGTTACAGGTTACTAAAGTCGGTGGGTGTGGGGGGTGAGGGTTGCCTCACATTTACTGACCGACCCAGACAGAGTGCAAGACCGAAGTTTGTCAGACTGAGTAGTCTATAATTATGGTAATTCTATATTTTTATTATTATTATTATGACAAACTTGTTTTCCTCATAATAGTTCGAATACTAAGCAAAACTCTGTCTACTCACTGTGACTGACAAGCTTCTGTCTTGCACTCGACCAGGTTTTGCTGAGTAAATGTGAGGCAACCCCCAACCCCCCAACGTCAGTAAACTGCACAACTGTGTCAAAACCTCCATGCCATATAACATATTGGATTGATCCTTCCCGAAAGACAAGCAAACAGCTTGAAGGGCTGACCGAGATTTAGATTGCAGCTTACAGTCATACTATCCTAGGGCCCAGTTCAGCAGAACGACCAAGGGAAACCCAGTCGGACAGTACATGCTACACCACACCAAATTCCTCAAGTCAAAGACCACCAAACTCATTGTCTAGTCTACTCTGCTCGCTGCTCATCATATCTCTTGTCTAATTATTTAATATATACATCAGGGCTAGAAATTAATTTTAAAAGTGGTATCTACATGGAATACCATTTCCAGGATTTGGTATTCTGTCTTAAAACTGGTATATAACACCTTTTTGTATACCTCTTTGTACATACACTTTATGCAATAAGAAATGTTCAGAGAAACTAACCACAAAAAATTACATTTTAGCAAGTAAACTTTTTACTTTTTTAAAATGCTTGCCACAATCACTCAGACTATAGCTGAATGAGAAGGAGCAAAAGACTCTGGTGACTTATTTTCTGCAGTCCAACCCCCAAATGCTTTCTCAATAAAAAGCATTTTCCAAAACTGTTGTCTGCTGTTTTATCAAGGCATAACAGTTTTCATGAGTTCAGCCAGCCCTAAGGTTAATTAACCCAAGAACTTGCACAATGTTTTCACTTAAACTTGGGAAATAAAGTAAAAAAAAAAACAAAAAAAAAAAAGTGAAAATACTGTGCAGGTTACTTAATTAATTTAACTCAGGGCTGGCTGTAACTAACAAAGCTCTTTGCCTGGACCATAAAGACTCAGAGGCCCTGTCCACACTACAGCACTTACAGTCTGTAACGGTTCCAAACCGTTACAGACCGGAACCGTTAGTGTGTCCACACTGCCGGCAAACAGTCTCGATAACGGTTTGGAACCGTTACAGCCCATCCACACTGTGGGTGCCGTGTAACCGTTACGGCTATAGCCTATCCCACAATGCAGTTCGTGCTGCACTGGGAGAATGCTGGAGCTACACGCTCACGCATCCACACTATGGCTGTACCATAGCACAATTGCCAGAATCAAGGTTCAAACCACCTCATAAGTGGTTTCAACAACGGTTACGAAAACGCCTTCTGTAATGTTACAGCTGTAAACACAAACCGTTGTGGTAACTGTTTGAGCCCTCTGTAACGTTACAGAGGCATAGTGTGGACAGGGCCTAAGAGTAGCATTTTTATTTTCCCCTCTCGGGAAGGCTCAATTACAGTGGTCTGTCTGTTCTGCAGACTTTGTTTTCTTTTTAACAGCAAGCACCAGGTTTTTGGAGCATTTTTCCAGTAAGCCCATTTAGGTCTAAGTCTTGCTTTCCACCCACTGCCACCCGACAGATTGTCTTCCACCCTGGAGTATATTATCTAATGTACCGGCAGCCAGGACAGAAAAGGAAGAGAGAGAGTGGGACCGTCCTTGGGCTGCAGCGTTGAGCTCCGTGAAGTTCCGTGCAGTCAGTGTGAGGTCAGAGTTCAGTTGCTTACAACAGTTGAAGGAGAGAGAGAGAGAGAAGCACTGAGCAAGCAAGACAGTCTTTTGGCTGCAGGGCTTGCGTGGTGCTGTGAGTGTAGTCGGGTCAGAGAGGAGTCAGTTACTTTTCATCGAAATTTATGTGCAATTTACGCATGCTATGAAGGGGTCCCATTTCAGCCTTAGCAAGTGAAACAAAGACACAGAAAAAAGATTCAGGACGGCCGACGTGCGAATCAAGGACTGAAAACCGGTATACAGTATGGGTTATCAGCTCTTAATATTTGGTGTTCCTTGCATGATTTTTGGTGTGCATGGAACACCAAACAGTGGGGAAGTTCAAGCCCTGTACATTCCTGGCCTGGCAAGTAGCAGCAGCAACACACATACCTCTTTTAAAAAGGCTGGGACCAGGACCCGAACAGACTTTTCACTTCTTTTGTCAATCAGGACGTCTGGGTCTGTCAGGTCTTCATGCTCCTCAGCTTCTCTGCTCTTCAGTCTCATGATGGCGCCTCCACAGCATATTGTTTGCTGCGCGCGACAGAATACAGTTGGGGAACATAAATAGAAGTGATTGGTGGTTAATGTCATAATATTTATTTTCCACCAATCACTTCTTACAGCTTCAAAGTCCATTTTTTAGGGGTTACATTTGTTGCAAGTACTAGGCAGAACCCTCCCTTCCCCTCCTCCCCAGTACTGCCTGCAAGTAAAAAAAAAAAAAAAAAAAAAAGGCTAAAAAAAATGCTCCATAGTTTGCTATGCAGAAACATTTAAAGTGCGTCTGTGTGGACGTACGGCTGCATCGGGAATGCGCCTAAAAATAGATTTGCGCATCTTTTTCCCTTCTGGCGCACGTTAGCGCGGTCACTGGGCGTATGCAATGAATTTGCAACCTAAACCACTGTCACTGTGGATAAGGTACCCAGAAGCGGTATACCATAGCCGACTGCCTATTTACTGCTCCACGGGACTTTTTTTTTTTTTTTTTGCTGAGTAAGCCAAGCAACACCAGAATGCCTTCTGTGTGAAGGAGTCAGGGATCTGGCAGAAACCGTTAGAGGATTGGCACGCTTGGTCCATCCAGTACTAGGTAGTGCAGGAGGGGCTGCAGTAGCCTATTTGTGTGTGAGAAGGAGGCAGAGGCGTGGGTATACCTTAGGGTGAGCGCAAGCGTGTTTAATAAATGGAGGAGGTGGGAGATGGAGGCGGCATTATAAAAAAAAAAAAAACTACTTTGCCGCACTTTTCTTTGCAGAATGTCCAGGCTTGTGGTCTCGGGCGGTGGCTGTGGAAGTGCCGTCCGTCCCGGGGCAGAGTCTTCCTCGGCGTCTGAGCTGGGAGCCCTGGAGGGTTCTCGGCTGAGGAGAGAGGAGACAGGAGGTGATTAAATACTGTCCAGAGACAAAAGGCCACACAGTCCAACAGCAGGATCCAATCTACAGGACAAAAGGGGGCTGATTTAGCTTGGTGCCCAACAGTCGGGGGTCCAGGAACACAACCAAGAAAGGGCTGTGATCGCTTCCAAAATTCCGCTCTAATTGGCACAGGAAACATAGAATGCAGGCTAACAGCAGTTACAACAAATAAGATTAGCTAACAGTAGTGCAAAAACAGCAGTTACAGCCCTTTTCAGCAGGTTTTACAGAAAGAAAAGCAATATCGGGCAGTGGACCAATCGGGGCGAGGCTAGAAAAGGCGCTCGCGTTCCAATGGGCTGTCTGCTTTTGCCGTACCTTTTCTTGTAGAGTGTCCGGGCTTGTGGTGTCAGGAGGCAGCTGTGGAAGTGCTGGGGGCCAAGTCTCCCTCGGCGTCTGAGCTGGGAGCCCTGTAGGGTTCTCTGCTTTTCTTGTAGAGTGTCTGGGCTTGAGGTCCCGGGTGGTTGCTGTGGAAGTGCCATCCGCCCGGGGGCAGAGTCTCCCTCGGCGTCTGAGCTGGGAGCCCTGGAGGGTTCTCGGCCCCTCAGCCCTCCTAAAGTCTAGAACCCTCACTTTTGTATGGCTTGACTCTGTAGCTGAGTTTATCGTGAGCCACACTGTTTGGTGGTCACTTGTTCCCAGATGGCTACCCACTTCTAGATCTGAGATCCTCTCACTGTCCCCATTTGAGAGTACGAGGTCTGTAATTGCTCCCTCACGAGTGGGTTCCAAAACTAGCTGTCTGAGGCATGCCACCTGAAGGGCATCGAGAATGGCCCTGCTTTTGGATGTGGCTGCTCCAGTTAACATCCGGCATATTCCGGTTCCCCATCAACAGTATCTCCCCTTTCTCTGCCATCCTAAGGATACCTTCTATCATATCCTTGTCCATTCCCTTCCCTTCCTCTGACACAGGGGTCTGTATACAACCCCTGTGTGGATTGTGGTACCATTTCCAGTCTCTAAGGTGACCCACAGTGCCTCCTCTTCTCCCTGTTTACTCTTTTGTTCAGTTGCTTTTATCCCTTCCCTTACATAGAGAGCTGCTCCGCCCTTTCTTCTCCCCTCCCTGTCTCTCCTGTAGGTTGTGTACCCTGGTATGTTAACATCCCAGTCATGGTTCTCTGCGTACCATGTTTCTGTGACTGTTAACGATATCCAGGCATCCCTCTTCCATCAAGGCCACCAGTTCAGGGAGCTTGTTGCCCAGACTATGATGGGCATTGGTACTCAGTACCCTCCATTTCTTGATGGCCTTACCCCTTTTTGCCCCATCCCTGTCCTTTTTCCATTTGTCATTTTCTCCATTTACCCCTGCCCTTCTCCCTATCGACATCTCTATCTTGGTGTTTACCTCACTTAGTACCCTGATTTTTTTGGGGGGGAGGCTAGGATTTCCCCTTCTCCTCTCCCGTGCCGCCCCACCCCCCTTGGCTAGTTTTAAATGCTTGCCAATGAAGCATTTAAACCTATCACCTAGGATCCTGGTCCCCCTCCTGGACAGATGCAGACCATCATGCCAGTATAGGCCTGCATCCCTCCAGTTGGACCCCCAGTCCCCAATGAAGCCAAATCCCCTGAGCTCTGCACCAGTTTTTCAACCACTGATTGATTGAATCCCATGGTGTGGAGCTCCCTAGCCTCACTCGTGCCATAGACAGGCAGCATCTCCGAGAAGGTTTCCATGCGTGCTACTTGTCTAAGGCCCCTCCCCAAGTCCACAAATGCTTCCTGCACTGCTCTGATCCCTTTCTTAGTCAGGTCATTTGTCCCTAGGTGGACAAGGACATCCAGCTCCCTCCCCTGTGCAGCTGCTCTGGGGATTCGCTCCCTGTCCCTCCAAGCCATGGTGCCAGGCAGGGACCTTACCTCCCTCTCCCCTTCCTCCCCCAGTTCTGCCTTCCTAACAATGGAGTCCCCCACCAGGAGATGTTTCCTTCCCCTGTGGGGTCCCATGCCACCTTCCTGTGGGTCTCCTTTGTGGAGATTCCCAGTATCCTCCTTGGTCTCCACTGTGGGTGCCTTCATAGAGGAACCACACTTTGCCAGAACCGCATATGAATTGTGGAGAGGTACAACTGGAGGGGTGCACCTCTGTTCCACCACCCTCACCCTCCCTGAGGCCACTGTGGTCCAACCGCTCCTCTTTCTTGGCAACCTCTGAGGCAGTGGCCCTGGTAGTCCCTGGGCGGGAGAGGAGGTCCCACAAATCCTGGCCAACTCAGCCTGGAGATGAGCAACCTCCGCCCTCTGCCCAGAGAGGTGCCTGCAGATGGGACAACACCGCATCCTCCAGAACATCTCCCGGAAGACGGCTGCTCCACAGCCACTGCACTGCACCTCTCCCATCATGTCTTATTTCTGGCCCCTTAACTGTTGTTTGGAATACTTACTCTTTCCTCTGTTTTTTTTTTTCTCCCTACTTACTTACTGCCTCTGTGCCCTTTAAGCTCCTGATCTTCCTGTTCTGAGACAAGAAGTTCCTATATTTCTCAGTAGTCTCCTTACTTGCTCAGAGTCAGACCTCCAGCAGCTAGGGGGGATGGAGAGCTACTCTTATCCTTCTAGGATGGTGAATCTTTGGTGGCTCTGTGACCACTCACTTCCTGCTCTCAAACAGGAAGTTCCTGTTGTTAGTCAAATCCTGTGCCTGTAAAAATAGAACTGGTTTAGGGTGGGGGGCGGAAAGGAGGGCAATATAGTCCCAGTAGAGAAGTTTAGTTAAAACAGCGACTCCTTCCTCCTGGAGTTCTCTGCCTGTTCTCTGGTAGAAGCTATCTAGGGCAGTGTTTAAATCTGGCTTTAGCCTGGCTTCTTTCTAGCTAAGCCACTCCCCCTACTTTACAACTCTTTCTACACTTAGTTAATGGCACAGATAACAATTCCTTTCAGGAACCTGAGACAAGCACCTAGATAACTGCACAGATAACATTTCACTTCAACTAACTCTGACAGACACACTAACATTTTTTTTTTTTTTTTTTAACCTTAAATTGAAGGTTCCAGTAGTACAGTTCTAGTTCTTAGTCCCAGTAGATGTAATGAAATGTAAGGAAAGACTCTATACACCACACATATAAATACTCTCAGAGAACCACTATGTGGTACAGTACTTTAGAACTTCAAAGGAAAGGCCAAATAAGGAGGCAGTAGAAAATGGACATTCTGTATGTCAAACCATAAGAAAGATAAGAGAGAGAGATAGGTGGATGGATGGATAGAGATGGAGCAATCGCTGGCTTAGTGCTGGCATTCAGGCCGGCAGTGGCCCTCCATCTGCGGCTGCAGGAGTCAAGAAAGTCCCGCTATTCTCCTACAGAGAATGCAGGTTAACAGGGCACCTTGGATGGAGGTAGGTTTATTTAAAAAAACAAAAAAACATCAGAATCTAGCTAAACCGTTCCCATTTAGCTGAGTTCAAGTGTTTGTTTTTAAAAATATGCCGTTGTTGTTGTTGTTGTTCGAGGGAAACCAAGATGGTGGTCATCACTTTCATGTTGTGAGAAGAAAGTGATGGGGAAAGCAAAAAACTCTTAACGACATGACAGTTTTTGTGTCATATTGGATGATTAGCCAAAAATCTTACTGAGCATGTTCAGAACAGCTCAAATAAAAACTTTAAATCCTTATAACTCTGGAACCATTCAATATTTTTTCATGAAACCTTCAAAAGCCACTACCTTGGCACAGGCTGCTTCTGCCCTGAAAGTTTCGAGGGAAACAATTCTGTTCCATCTCGACTTTAAGTGAGAGCAAGGGGAAAAAAAACACTCCAGTATAGGAAAAACAAATTGGCCCTCTTCAGGAAAATGACATGTGGATCTGAGAAACCACGCAAGTTGCCACCACAAAACTTTCCACATATTTAGACCTTGCCTCCTAGATATTGCATGCCAAATATGAGGCAGTTTTGTTGAACGCTGTTAAAGCTAGTAAGATATAAAGTAAGGGCTTAATATTGAAACTGTCGGGCAACCCTAACTGTACTGGTGCTGCCGTGCCAGTATAATATACTATCACTTGTCATCACCTTAATAGCTCATTGCCACCCAACACACTACAAACCACCCCAGTTACACAAGTAAGATGTCCCTTAACAGATATAACAAGCCCTTTAATAACACATGTAACAGCCCCCCCCCCCACACACACACATACATATATACACACTATGGTAAAATATAGGACACAGCAAAAGGTTTCCAGCTTAATACGTTATACCAAATAAAAGATGGCAGAGTCTGGCATACTTGTGAAATAATTAAATCTGGGGGTCAACACGCTCATAAAGGCCACTCGCCCTTCAGGCTCATGGCATGTTTGACCCGTCAGTGGTATTATTTTCTTGTATACCACAATTTGCCATCATGTATTCTTTCTCTAAACTGGAAAGCAAATTGTGTTTCCCCTTGAAGTCTTGTGTGTTTCAAGTTGTTAATAACTGACAGATTTTCTTTCCCTTTTGCAGTTTTCAAGATAATCTTCCCTACTGGTTGGAATGATTTATGGAAAGAAAAAGAGATGGTAAGACTGTCATCACTTCTTAATTGTGTACAGACTGCTCAAGTTCCCTTTTTGAGCTTTTTCAGTTGTCTATATCAGTTTAAAAACTACCATATATTAACTCTATACACTGCCTTGCATTGTTGTTTCCATTTTTGTTATAATCTCCCAGGAAGTGCCTGAAAATAGACATTTGATTCTCTAGTGCACCTACCTGGTAAATAAAAACTAAATAAATAGGCATGTCAGCTTCTTTGTAAATGTAAATAATTGTGCACAACAGTAGGTTATACATTAGTAGTGTGGAACACAATGTCTCTTGGTTTAAAAAAACAACTTCGCAGTATTCAAAGCATAAATGCATAGATGATGGAGGCTGTCATGTGTAACTGGTTTCTACTCTGGCAGCTTTGGTATTTCTTTTTTAGCCTGGGCTGCTACAAATTGAGAATATTTTAACATGCTATGTTTGGGTCACTAAGTAGGTTTCAGAACAGACTAGCTGGGTCCTGAGCTACTTTCTTTCCCCAATATTGTATGTTTATGAAAATAGAGTTGCTGTCAGCCGAGACAGCTGTCAGTTTATGCATCAGTGTGATTAATGTCTATACCTTGATAGTTTGAAAGCAGTAATGCCTCCTTACCCATGCCATACTGGTGCCTTCCATGTCTTTCTGTAGTAAAGGGCCTGGCAGTCACTCCAACCGAAAATCCCTTACTGCTCCTCTGTCCCGCGCCTCCTCGACATCAGCATGGCACCCCAGAATGCCGAAGACTAATTTGGGTAGCTCAGAAACTGCTGCAACTTCACTGTACTGCAGCGTGAGTCACTCCTCTGCCATATAATAATGTCAGCAGTACAGCCCTGGGTCCACAGCAACACCAGGCTTGCTACAGAAGCTCTGATACACCCTGCAGTTTTAAGCAGCTCAGAATGCAGAAACTAACTGCAGAGGACAGTAATGAAATACAATTCCAGAATCAGTGCAAGAAGGGGTAATTTATGCATGAAAGTCAAAAGGGCTGGGAAAGGTGCTAACAGCAACTTGATCTTCTCTACATCTCCATGCTTTGTTACAGAGGCAGAAGTAAGTCAGTTTTACGGAAAAGTATACTGACAAGGTGTTTGGATTTTGACATAATGCATTGCTAAAAGGATGCCTTAGGGAAGGGGAACACACTATGTACTCCTAGTGCTGGTAGTTTTCCCTTGCAGAACTGCTGCAACTGCACTGTACTGCACAGTGTGAGTCACTCCTCTGCCTTATAGTGTTGTCAGCGGGAGCAAGCAGCTGAACAGCAAAGGCAAGTGCAGCAGGGCTCAACAACAAATGCAAAATATGGAAGGCAGAGTAAACCTTGGCCAAAAATAACAAATGCACACATCCTTTCAGGTCTAGTACTGCATAGGATTACAAGCTGTAACTTTTTGGACCATCATGAAAGGTGCTGTTTAACCCCTGCAGATTATGCAGAGGCAGACAGATAGATGAAGGTGCACAAGTTCCAATGTGCACAGCTTTTGCCACACAGCATCCAGTTATTTGCACCTGTTCCTCATCTGGAATGACAAAACTGGGTAAAATTTCACATAATTTCCATCAGTAATAAAGGAACAACTGGTGTGGGCTGCACCCAGAAACTGTTGCAAACCTCCTTTCCAGCCATGCATAGAACAGTCCTGGTCTGGCTTAAGGACAGAGGGGTTTTCCTGATATGTGCATGATATGCCCACTACAGAGTAGAGAGTCAGAGTCTTTCAAGAGGGTAAGTACTCTGTGAACCACCCTTTTGAGAAAAGTAAGAGTGATCCCCCTCTGTTCCCTTTTGGGACACCTGAAAGCCACAGATTGAGAGCAACAGCCTCGTTCTTCAAGGCCTCAAGGTGGTTCTGAAATGCTGAATTCTCCTGGGCGAGCTCAGCCGCTGGTAGTTGTGGAATGTTTAGCAGCCTGCGTAACTGTAGGGGTGAGTCATTATATTTGTAGATCATTGGCTTTCAACTTCTGCAGTCTCCGTTCCACCTTTGCATCTAAGGCCTTCATAATTTCTAACATAGCATTCCACAGCGACTCTTATTTACATTGCTGAGCTCCTCCCGCTCCATAATCACTCAGAGTCTCTTGCAAGGACCATGGCTGTTGCTTTTCCCAAATGGTTTCTGCCATCCTGTTCCATCCCCCCCCATACAGTTTTGATATTGATCTGATCCAGGGGCCTTCAGAAACTGACAGGGCTTTTCTGTACATACTAAGGTTAAAGAGTCTGTTGTTTGATGATAGACACCTTAATTTAAAAGCGTCCTGTCTTGGAAATGGCTCTCTACATCCTTATGTTGTAGGGTTATTACACCTTATTTTGTCGAGTTGTCATGTATTTTATTCGTTATAGTAAATGGTCCTGACCTGGGAGGTGACGCAAGCACGAAAAGATTACAGGCAAAATATCAGTGCTTAAAAGTGATAGGAAACCGTTTTTTACACCTCTGGAAGCCCTCTAGTTATTCTTTTATTGGCTACCCAGTATTATGTTTTTTTTCCCTTTTTTATTAAATTAATAATCTAGATTTATTGCCTTTTTAAGAACCCTGAATCTCTCTCCTCAGCAGTTGCTGCTGTCTCGTTTCATACTGCCTGAACATTTCATGACATCACAAACTTCTTTCCAGGCCATTCAGATGAATAGCATGGATTGGGAGTTTCTGATGTCATAGAATGTCTTAGAAATATAAAAATCAAGAGCAGTAGCTGGTGAGGAGAGTGGAACTTGATGTAGACCTGAGGGTATCCCAAAATTAGATTATTAAAAAAAAAAAAAAAAATCATCAAAGCATGACAGAATGCATAACTGGCATGGAAGAGAAGATGGAAGGGCAGTTAACTATGTAAAAAATCATTTCCTAACTCCTTTAAGTCACATTTTATAATTACTCATTGTTGATGCAAGCACATAACAATTGTAAGGCTGTAAACGCCTCTATTTTGTATAGGTGATACAGTTCACCATATAGCATGATTATTAAGAGGTATTTTTTTTTTTACACAGATGGAGGCATGTATAATTTTTCATGTTGTACGAGATGTCTCTTGGGTATAAAAATACTGTCTAGTGAGTTTGGGTGATAGGACTACAGAACAAAGCTTTGTTGTTCTGGTTGCGCAGACCATGCAGGTTGGTGCTGTTACACCTGAAGAGACATCTCACACCGCATGTGTAAACGTATTGTGAACAACTTGATTGATTAGTTGAGGGGGTTTAGAACCCATCTCCTTGGGTGACAACCATCTGTCCAGGAACTATTTTGGCAACCAGGATGCAGCACAGCTACCTATACCTGCCTCTCAAAACAGTTTGAACTAGTCGGCCCGGTGGCACTGAGGGTTGAGGCGCTGGATGCCACACCTCGCTCCACGCCGGTGACCCGGTTCGAGGAGCGCTCGGGCCGCCGGGGGTCGGCAGGGGGAGAGAGGGATTGAGTGCCCAATGGCAGCTCTCCCTCTCTGGGGAGGGTTCTATGCACGACTTGCTGCTCTGCTGCCACCTTTCCGGTGAACCCGGGGTTGACAGTGCAGTCTAGGATCACGCAAGGGAATGGGGCAGCGTCAGCCGGGAGCCCTGGGAGGAGTTGCGTCTTTACGCATGCCTGCCAATTGGCTCTTCTTGAGTGCTGACCGCTGCAGGGAACAGAACACGGAAAATGGTGGCCCGTCACTCCTAGGTGACGACCCTTCGAGCGCCGAGCCTATCGGCGACTCCCAGGACAGGAGCTGACTCGCTTGTGCTCCACCCGGCTCCACCAAGAGTTCGGGAGAAGGTAGAGAGGGCCTCTCCTCGCCCCATCTGGGGGATATCTGACCACCTAAGGCTACTGAGGGGTGAGCACTTAGGGCAGACTCCTGTAGACCCGTCTGCGTGGCATGAGGGATCGGATTGAGTGGGGTGATGAGGCTTGAAGGAGGCAAAAAAAAGCAAGGTTAAAAAAAAAAAAAAGTTTGAGCTGAACATTTCTGTCAGCCATGTTAGTGTAGTTAAAAAAACAAACAAACAAAAAAAAACTTACTCGCCATTGCTTAAAAACTGCACAAGACAGACATTTTAATAACCCTGTATCAACACTCCAGCTGCACACAAAGGAAATAGTTAAAACAGACAGCAAAGACCCCTTCTCTGATCTTATTATTCTTTTCTTTCTTTCTGTCACCTAATATTCAAGGCTGCTAAGGCTCTGTTTTTGATTTCCTGGTGTCCAGCATATAAGGCAAGGCAGTTTTACTTATCTGGGCCCTATCCAGAAGGCTCATGCTAGCACGATGTACAATAAAAACAAACAAATATGAAATAAAAACTACAGTCCCCAGAAAATACATGACTAAAACTAAATAAAGAAAAGGCCTGATTAAAAAGAAGTGATTTTCCAAGAGTCTTTCAAGGCCTCCACTGTGCAGGCAGAGCAGATACTCAGTGGGAGGAAGTTCTTTAAGAGTGGGGCAGTAACTCCAAATACCCTGTCGTACGGCTGCTTAAGACAGTATTGGGGGACCAGAAGCAATTCTGCATCAGTGGAGTGGAGGCAACAGATAGGGGTGCAAGACAATAATTTCAATCCCAGCGTCCTGTCTATTAGCCGACCTCAGCTATGGTTGTTGAGAATGTAATGGCTTTGCAGTTGGGTGATCACTTGGAGAAACACATCCTCAAGCCCTTCCTGTCCAGTTTCTACCAATGCTACAGTATGGAGACCGCCTTGATAAGGATATGTAATGATAGGTTATGGTGGAATGCAGTTGTGTAGGGAAATCCATGCACCGCATAAAGTCATTCTGCTTCAGTAGTGACGTCCTCATTAACGCAGAACTACTTTTCGTTTTGCATTATTGAGGATGTCATAATACAACCATCCCATCAGCGCTGTTCATAGGACACGGGGATGGTTGACCAGTTGCATGCACGAGCTGGACGGCCCTCTAACAGAATAGAAGAGCTGGTTCCTGGGGGCCAAGCTGACAAGAAAGGGCACAAAAGTAAATGGGCTGCTGTTTTGGGCTCCACACTATAAAGAAAAAGTGTATGGGAGCCCAAATACACAGCCGAGCTATTCTCTTACCTTGTGGTTTCCATGACCACAGGGACCTCTTGAGCTTCACTCTCGAGGTCCACTTCGCCATGGAAACCACCGGTAGAGAATAGCGTGAGTTGGAATTTGGGCTCCATACACTTTTCTTTATAGTCGTAATTGCAAAATAGCAGCCCACTACTTTGTGCGCTTAATCCAGCGTGGCCCCCAGAAACCAGCTCTAGTATTCTGTTCGAGCGCCATCCAGCTCGCACATGCAGTTAGGACATTACATTGTTGCCTTTTTTCAAATGTTATTGCTGTAACAGTATCTGTTTATATATAGCGTGTAGTGGAACGCGGTTCTACATAGAAATCTGTCGTTCTCAAAATGCAGTTCTGCTGCACTACGGACATCACACAAGCATGTCCTCAAGCAGCAAATCTGACAGTTGGGGAATGCAGGTTTTAAATAATTGATTAGCAGTTTTTTTTTTTCTTGGGACAATACTAACTGTACAGAAAGTATTTATATAGGTTTTCTAGAAGTGTTATGTTTGTTAAACACAGTGAGGCAAGTGATATGCATTTTCACAATGTTTTAGAACTTTTATGAGCAAAACGCTAATCAATTTTTAGAGTTAAATAAAACCCTGCGGAATGTGAGGTAGCATTTCAACTAACCCATCAAAAAAAAAAGAGTAGTTAAATTGCCATCAGTAGCCTAGCAACCATAATAAATACAAAACAGTTGTTGGGTACCTTCCTTAATTCGCAGTGTCCGCGGCAGTCATGTCAAGGCCACTGTGTGAACAGGACAGATTTATTTTGGAGCAGCAAAACCAAAAGACTCTTAAAAAATAGCTGTCTCTTTTGTGTTTTTTTATTTGTACATTCCACTATACACTATAAAGAAAAGTGTATGACTAACGGTTAACAACAGGACTATTCCCTCCCCTCGTCGGTACTATGACGACTGAGAGACCTCTCGAGCTGCGCGCTCGAGGTCATCAGTCGTCATAGTACCCACTCGGGGAGAGAATAGCCCTGTTGTTAACTGTTAGTCGTATGCTATCCTATATGTTATATTTGATTGTGTTAATTGTGACTATCTGACGTGGTACCTTTGTAAAAGAGCTCCTGCTTAAAGGTTGTTTCCGAATAATTAATAAAATAAAATATGGGCTCCCATACACTATCCTGTATATCTCCTTGCAAGGGATCCTTGAGCCCTTCCTGTCCAGTTTCCACCGATGTTACAGTATGAAGACTGCCTTGATAAGGGTACGTAATGATCTCCTGGCAAGGTATCAGTGGTGATCCTCCTTGATCTCTTGTCAGATTTGATACTGTGTGCCATAGGGCGTAACTTGTTTGACACTGGGAATTCACAGGCTTTTCTCTCTCTTATTTTTTTATTTTTTATTTTTTTTCAGTCTGATCAGGAGTAGTTGGTAGTGATGGTTCCTTACATGTCACGATTGGAAGCTCTTGACTGTGGTGTTTCACAGCAGTTGGTGCTCTCTCTTGTGGTGTTTCCTGTATATATGATGCTGGGGGGGATTATAAGGAGGGAAACTGTTTGGCATTTCTTTTATGTAGAAGATACTTAGCTGAACCTCTTTCATGCCTAGTCAGGGTCAAGGAGATCCCTCTGTCAGTGGTTGAAATTGGCACTGGCCCGCTAGCTAAACGCTGGTACATTTTGCATTGGGCTAGTAGAATTTTCCTTTAACTAGTCCTGCTGGCTTGTACTGGAGAAGATAACATTTCAGTAAGTACACCAGTTGGGCCAGTGGTGGCTTCGGTGGATTTTTCCAGTTACTAGCCTTGCTGGCACGTAGCCACAAAACCCAATTTCAACTTCTCTCTGTACTTCAACTTCAGTTACGCAGTTACAGTGTTCATTGAGAGCGAGAGAGAGAGAACTGGATGGACTCCAGCTGGCTGCTCAAATCACAGTGAAACAGCTTGTACTGGTGGGGGCAGATGGGCAGGTATCGGTTTTAAAAAGCAGCCTGAGGCTCTTTTTTTTTTTTTTTTTTTTTTTTTTTTTGTTTGAGGGTTGCTAAATTTTACATCCTCCAGCGCTCCCTTCTTCTCCAAATAGCACCAACAGCCCATCAGACCCACTCTGGCTTGGCCAGTGCCTGCCTGCCTGCCTGCCAGAGTGTCCTGCATGCTAATTACAGGTCTATCCATTCCTAGACATCCTCCCACTCTGCTGTCATGAGAGGGGGAGAAAGCTGCATCTGGACTGGGGGCCAGTGTTGGAGTTGAGTATGGCACTGTAGGGGGTCCGGAGGCATGAGTGAGTACGCAAAGAGGCCATCTAGTGCAGCTGGACAAAGCATGTTTCCACCAGTTTTTATTCTATAGCCACATCCTACGCAAAATGCATACTCCATACTTGCATGAGAGAGGTGTTAACCCACATGAAATCCATCAGTCGCACCTCCAACACCAGGAGCCACTACCAGAACGGGTATAATTGGGCCCTCTGTCAGTCCTCTTGAGAACAAAAACTCACCTGACAGCCTCCAATCTTGACATCAGAGTCTTGCAGCGTGAAACCGGGTCACCGTCCTACCAGAGCCGCGCCCCCCCCCCCAGCAACACCATGGAGCTACCATAGTCACCATGCATTTGCAATGTTCAACTCAAGGGTGGCAGGGTGGATAAATTTGAGAGTAGCCTTTGATGAAAGGCTGACCTTTTCATTTTAGGTGGCATCCATAGCAGAAAGCTGTTTCTACCACCTTAAGAAATCACCAGGTTGTGCTGTTTCCTAGAACTTCCTGATCTATAGACGCTGGTAACAGGCATTCATTTTATCACCCTCAGTTACTGTAGTGCATTGTATAATGGACTCCTTCGTGTTCCAGTTAGACTAATGCAGCTAGTGCAGAATGTACCAGAGCAGCCATGGAGCTCTTCACTGGCTGCCAGTGAAAGAGGCTTGCCTATAAGACTTTTTTTCTGGCATTCCAGGCTCTAAACAGATAGTGTTCCACCTGCCTTTGCATGTGTTTCTAACTGCACCCCCTTCCAACCGCCCTGGTAGAGCTATTCATTCCAGGTGCTGCTACACAGTGTCCTCTACTCTAGATAAAAATTACTGGGGGACATTGCCTTCTGTGTGGCAGCCCGAATCTCTAGGACTCTCTCCAGCTGTCCAAGAGATCACCTTAAAGAGTCACTTCAGGGCAATGGTAGAGACTGTTCAAATTTAGCATCAGATTCCGGTTCCAAATGCCAATAGAAAGTGGATGGTGCAGTTATTTTCCTTGTCTGCACTTCTGTGCAGGTAGCTGATTTTTTTCTTGGATTTTTGTTTGTTCTTTCAGACGGGGTAATAATCTTGAGTGGGTTGTGGCTTATTTGCCAGCTAGTCCGGTGCATGAGAACGTAGAGGTTGTCAGTGTGAAGTCCTTTACATTGAGTTGTGGTGTTTGGACATGGGCAGGATGAATTTGCGAAGACTTGTTTGTTAATGTATAGAAGGGGGATCACAGCGCTAATCATGTGATTATTCTCAACATATCTGTTTTGTCAAGTTCAAGTAATAAAATATAGCTTGTTAAACACCCACACAAACTCCATCAATAATTAAAATACAAGCTGTAACAAATTTCTCTAAAACATCAGTACCTGCACATCATGCAGTTCTATTCCTAGTTGCAGACAACTGGAATCTGGTGCAACACGTAAGTGCATACCCTAGCAGAACTCTTGTGTGTTCACTGAGAAAACCTTAGTCAAAAATGGCTGCTCATTTTGGCATTCCCTGGTCCTAAAACCTAATCCGTACATTTTGTTTTTGCATTTACTGTTTCCTGTTTTCCACTGTGTATGTGTATATGTATTTTTATTTATTATACACAATATGTTTACCATGGATAGCCCAACTGAGATGTAACATTGCATTTGTATAGGGGTCCTGCTTCTGCCCATTTCCGCAGCTGGGTGGACTGGAGCTCTGAGAGGTTGAATCACTTGCTGAAGGTCACTGAGTGAGTGAGTGAGTATTTGGCTCAAACGCAGTTTGAACCTGCGATCTTCTGGTTACTCAGCCACTGCTCTAATGACTAGGCCATACTGCGTGTATAATGCTGAGTTTTGCTGGTTTATGTATTGTTCTTTTGTATCGCATTTTGCCTTTTTTTTTTTTTTTTTTTTTTTGAAGAACTTTATGGAAAAATGAAATGATGACAGCTAAGCTACCGACATCATGGCTAGCCCAGTGGTGCAGCAGCAATGCATTGATCTTACTTCGAGAGGTCTCTTGCAGTAGGTAATTACATATAGGACTGACGCCGGCTGGCGGCAGGACCCCACTGAAAAATTTCTAGCTAGCAGTCCCTGGCGGGGATCACCCCCACGTCAGGTGACCGGCGTTCGAACGATGTCGGTATAAAGGGGCGGTCCCATACGCCTGCCTTCCAGTTTCCTGCTGTCAGCTCGTGCAGCACCTCGCGGTGAAGTTCGTAGCGCTCAGTCCTGTTGCTTCATCGGTTTTCCGAAAAGTATCAGTATTTTGTATTTTCTTCGTCAGGTGAACGTCTGTATATGTCGTCCCCTTCAAAAAAATAAGTGCGACTTGTGCGGTGCCCAACTGCCTCACAAAGACGGTCACTCCCTCTGCCTTTTCTGTTTAGGCCCCGACAACGCGGTCGACAAGTGTCCGCACTGCCTTCATTTCAACGCGCCCACCCGCAGACTATGCCAGCAGTCTCTCGAAGCCCATCTCCTCAAGAAGAAGATGTCCGCAATGGAGGAGGAGCCGAAGAAGCTTCGGCAGACGTCGACCTTCCCTGAAGGACACAAGAAGTGGGACAAAGAAAGGCACCGGGAGAAGGCCTCCTCCTCCGCGACTCCAGCTGGAGCCGTGGCCAAGGTAATGTCTCCTCCAGGGGATTGCCCGTCAGCAGCCTCCAAGGCTTTGGAGGAGGCGTCGGCCCGCCCGTCGGGTTCGCGTTCGAGCCCGCCGGGTGCCTCCGGGCAAAAGGAGGCTTCAGCCCCCAGTACCGCCGCAGGCTTGCGGCCTACTGGTGTGGGCGCCTCCCATAAGCCAGACGTCGGCTCTTCCGACGTCCGCCGGGAGAAGGCCGCTAAGACGCCCAACCCTTCGGGGCGGCGCACGGCAGCGTCCCCATCGGACCGAGCCTCTTCTCATCCTCGGCCCGTCTCCGATGAGGGACCCCTGAAGTCAGACACCGGCTCCTCTGGCGTCCGCCGGGACTCTGCCCCTAAGTCGCACGTCGGCTCCTCCGACGTGCGCCGGGCCTCGGAGCCTTCGGCAGACCCTGCTCCGTCTGTCGTCCCAGGTTCCCTGCAGCCCTCGCTGCCATCCGGGGAGCCCGAGTCCCCCCTGCCTGACCCCGGGGATTTTCCCCCTCCATCCCCGGGCGAGGCTTGGGATCCTGGGCCACCGTCTGATCCTCTTCCTACAGAGTCGGATCTGACGTTGGCTCACCAGATGCCAGTCCCGGCCCCCCCCGATGCTGGCTCTAACACCGGGCTCGCCGACGCTGGTTCCGACGCCAGCCCCTCCGACGCCGGCGGGGAATATTCTTCTTCCATCGGGCCCTCCACCCCACGGGCCTATCCCGGTCGATCTGCCCGTGGAGTTCCAGACTGGGCCGTCTACTCCGGCAGCTCCTCCGGTGCCTGGGTATCCGCCGTCTGATCCGATGCCGGTTTTCCCAGGTTCACAGTATCCTGCGCCGCAGTACCCGGCGCTGACTCCACCGACGCCGCAGTACCCGACATCGCAATACCCAGCTCCGGTATTCCCGCAGCCGGGTTACGGATACTCTCCTTACGGATTTCATCCATACAACTATCCCCTTCCTCCTCCACCGCCCCCTAGGCCGCCGGTGGATCTCCAGGAGACTCTCGCCTCCTGGTGGGCTGAGGCCAAGGCTCAGCTCACCAAGGAAAGTTGAGAGCCATCTTACAGCGACAGTGCCACCCCCGGCTCCTGTACACCCCAGACGGCACACTCCTCTCGCCTCTGGATTCCCGGCTCTGCCCTCGGGATCCAGAGGGGTGACACACGTCCAGGATACCCCTAAGGAACCCGTTCCTCCCCCTAGACGAGCCAGGGAGTCTTACTCTGCTTCCAATTCCTCTTCTTCTTCTCTCTACTGACTCCTTGGATGCCTCTGATGGCTGTTCCGAGAAAGACAACAAGCCGCGCTCTCCGTCCAAGCCCAGGCCGAGGACTCCTCCGGAGGATCCTTCCTTCACGGAGTTGCTCAGGAAGATCCAGGAAGTCCATCAGTGGCATTCCTTAGAACCAGATCCTCAGCAGGTTAAACTCGCCGAACATCTGGACTTGCCTCTTACGGCTCCTACTCTAGTGCCACCCTGGATCGAGCCTCACGCCCACCTTGTTTCCACTATTTGGAAACAACCGTCGACTTTAGCCCCACTTCCTCAGAAGTCTAACAGGCTATACCAGGCTCCGGAGGGTGTAGACTTTTTAGACTCTCACCCCCGTGCAGACTCGGTTGTGATTAGCGCCGCTCACGGCCGGTCAGCACACCCGAAACATCTGAGCTTGTCTCCCCCGGATAAGGAATCTCGCCTTCTGAATCAGTATGGAAGGAAGATCTATGCTTCTTCCACACTGGGGATTAGGGCCCTAAATTATGTAGCACATATGGAGGATTACCAGAAGGCTGTCCTTACCCAGGCGGAATCCAAGATTGACTGACTCCTTGCCTGGCTCCCAAGTCAAGCAGGAGTTAGCCGACCTGGTTCGTTCTGCTCGTTCGGCCAGTCGTCATATTCTGAGGACAACCTACGATGCAGTAGACACCGCAGGACGGAGCTCTGCGTTCGCCCGTAAGTCTCGGCCATGCATGGCTCAGTGTGTCAGGTCTGGTCCCGGAGGTGCAGTCAGCAATTCAAGAAGCACCTTTCAGAGGTTCTGTGCTTTTCGGTGGTGATGTCAAGGACATCATCACTAACTTGCAGGAGAAGGGGACGGCCCTTAAATCTGTTGATTCAATGTACCGTCCCCATCCCCCACAGCGCCGTCCCTTTCGCAGACGCAGCCGGCCTCAAGTGAAACCTCAGGGAAGGCGGGCCACTAAACGTCGGGCCCCCACAGCTGCCAGACCCCGCCACCCAAAAAAGCAGCGGGTGCCCCAGCTGTGGCGCTGCCTCACACCACCTGACTCCTTCCCTCTCCCACCGCCTCCGGACACCCCGGAGGAACTGGTAGGAGGGAGATTCTCCCTCCACCTTCCGGGCTGGGAGAGGATAACATCAGATTCATGGGTGCTTCAGATCATAGCAGAGGGGCACTCCATAGAGTTTCTGCAAAACCTTCACGCCACCCCTCTGAACTCCTGTTACTCAAGGGACCATCTTCCTCTGGTCAAGGAAGAAATTCTGCTTTCCTTGGAAGCAGGCCAGAGCCGTCCCCTCACCTTCATGGACGTGTTACTATTCCCATTTCTTCCTTGTACCAAAGAAGACGGGAGATCTCAGACCCATTCTCGATCTCAGCTCCCTGAACCTATATGTGGAATACAAGAGGTTCAGGATTCTCTCCCTTCAGACCCTCTTGCCCCTGCTTCGGCCGGGCCAATGGCTTTGTGCACTGGATATGCAGGATGCGTACCTGCACATCCCCATTCGCCCTTTGCACCGAAAGTACCTCAGGCTTGCGTTCCAGGGGACCACTACCAATTCCGGCACCCTTTGGTCTTTCCTCGGCTCCCGAGTCTTTACCAAATGCCTGGCGGTGGTAGCGCCCACCCATGCATTTCTTGGGAGTTCAGGTTTTCCTACCTGGACGACTGGCTCCTGGTGGCCCCTGGCCCAGGGTAACTCCTGCATTTCATCTCCTCGCCCAGCAGGTTTTCACTGACCTGGGTATCGCCATCAACCATTCCAAGTCTCACCTGGATCCTTCTCAGAGACTCCAGTTCATCGGGGCAATCCTCGATACGACAATGTGCAGGGCCTTCCTGCCTCCGGACAGGGGGGCCTCCCTCCAGTCCCAGATTTCCCTTCTATCAGAATACAGGAGGGTCCCGGGGAGGTCGGTGCTCCGTCTCCTGGGGCTTATGGTGGCGGCTATCCCGACGGTTCCGCGCGCGCACCTCCACATGAGAATCTCAGTGGACTCAACTGGTAGATGACCTAGATCATCTGGTACTGATCTCCTCGCCGATAAGAGACTTGCAATGGTGGATGGTTCGAGAGAACCTATTCCGGGGGTCCCCTTTTTTCATCCTCCCCCCGATCAGACTCTGACGAACCCAGGGCTTATGGTCAAACTTGGAGTTAGTTCTCCACATCAGTGTGCTCGAGCTTCGAGCAGTGCTGTATGCTCTCCAGGCCCTTCACCAGTACATCCTTCCCGGTCACCTAGCCGTCCAAACAGACATGTGCGTGGTGTGGTACATCAACAAGCAGGGAGGGACTCGGTCCTACCCGCTGTGCAGGGAAGCGATGAGGGTTTGGGAATGGGCAACGCTTCACAACCTTCACCTCACGACGATCCATGTTCCAGGAGTCGACAATGTCCTGGCAGACAGGCTAAGTCGTTCGTCGGCTCTGCCGCACGAGTGGGAACTGGACGAAAAGTTCTAAAAAGCATCTTCCAGATTTGGGGGACTCCTCAGATAGACCTGTTACTTCCTCCCAAAGCCATAAAGCTTCCAACCTTTGCTCGCTCGCTCCAGAGCGAGGCGCTTTCTGGAGCGACGCTCTGTCTCTAAACTGGAAGGACAGATTCGTCTATGCTTTTCCCCCAATTCCTCTGGTCCCTCGTGTGTTGCAGAAACTTGCTTTGGAAGGAGCGAGAATGATTCTGATCGCTCCTTTCTGGCCCAGGCAAATCTGGTTCTCTCTTCTACAACAATACTCAGAGGTTCCTCCTCTTCCTCTTCCTTTATCTCGAGGATTGCTGACCCAGGATCAGGGGACCCTGGTCCATCCGGGACTCAAGTCCCTTCAACTTCATGCATGGCTCCTGCAGACCTAGCCCAATCTCGCTTTGGCGTCTCTCCTAAGGTGGCCGAGATTCTAGTGGAGGCTAGAAAACCCTCCACTAGGTCCACCTATGCCATGAAATGGAAAAGATTTTCCATCTGGGCTGCGTCCAAGAACGTGGAGCCCTTTTCCTGTCCTGTGACTGCTTGATTACCTGCGTCATCTTTTCGACCTGGGTCTCAGTCATTCCTCTTTGAAAGTCCATATGGCGGCTATTTCAGCCTACCATGTCCCTTCCACTGATAAGGCATTTGCCCAACTGGAGGTATCCAAAACCTTTCTCAGAGGGGTCCTTCATCTCAGGCCCCCTGTCCGGACTCCAGCTCCCCCTTGGGACTTAAACTTTGTCCCCGAAACTTACCCTTCCTCCTTTGAGCCTGCGGCTTCGAGAACTTGAAGTTTTATCGTGGAAGGCGCTTTTTTGGTGGCCATTACTTCTGCTCTGCAGAATTTCCGAGCTCCAGGCCCTGATGTGCAAAATCCCTTATCTGATTTTTCACAAAGAACGAGTAGCTCTTCGCACGAATCCTAAGTTCCTCCCGAAGGTGGTAGCAGAATCTACCTTAAATCAGTCTATTGAATTACCTGCCTTTTTCACGCAGTACTCCAACCAAGGAGAATACTTGCTCCATACCATGGATGTTCACAGGATTCTGAGATACTACACCGATAGGACGAAGGATCTCAGAAAGACTGATCAGTTGTTCGTCTCTTTTGCTCACAAAGAGAAGGCAATGCTGTTTCTAAGCAATGCCTATCAAAATGGTTGGCCCATTGCATCACTTTCTGTTATGACAAGTACAACAAGACCCGTCCGGGTCAAGTCAGAGGACATTCCACTCGTGGAGTAGCAGCCTCTGCGGCTTGTTTCAAGAACGTGTCTGCAGCAGACATCTGTGCTGCCGCCACTTGGACTTCCGTCCATACCTTTACTAAACATTACAGTTTGGACATTGCCTCTCGCCGTAGAGCAGGCTTCGGGTTAGCGGTCTTGCAAGGCCTCCTTTCTTGAGGCTTACAAGGTTTCTTTTGCTACTTCTTGGAGTAGTTCCTCCTCCCGGTGCCTTTCATTTGTTCCAGCCTGCTTGGGATTCTGTCCTATACGTAATTACCTACTGCAAGAGCCCTCTCGAAGTAAGATAGTACAGTTACGTAAGAACTTACCGTAACAGTAGATCTTCGAGAGAGGCTCTTGCAGTAGGTAATACCTTCCCACCCTCCATCCCCCTAGGCTTTTTCAGCTCCTTTCCATTGAGGAAATATCTGCTTCTCCTCGTCGGGCCTTCCCGGGCCTGTGTGTGGAAAAAGAACTGGAAGCGGGTGTGGACCGCCCCTTTATACCCGGCGTCGTCTGGCGCGGTCACCCTGACGTGGGGTGGTCTCCGCCAGGGACTGCTAGCTAGAAATTTTTCTCAGGATCCTGCCGCCGTCAGCCAGTCCTATATGTAATTACTTACTGCAAGAGCCTCTCGAAGATCTACTGTTACGTGAGTTCTTACGTAACTGTACTTTCTGTTGCCTGACGGGCTTAAAATTAGTTCCTGCTTGATTGTCTCCCCACCCTGAGTGCTGGCCATAGGTCAGTTTACTCTTCTTGAAGAACTGTTCACTGTTGCATTTGACTCCCCTTAGTCTGGATTTACTATTCCTACACCAGGGCGCTATGGGTCACAACGTAGGCAAAATGTTAACTTGATGCTTCATGTGAGTGAAATCAGGATTTAAACCCGGGTCTCGTGGCTGGTGTGTAGTCCGGTGCCCTATCCACCAAGCTTCAGCAGATGCTGAGTTAATTGATTATGGGGACATGTTCCGACACAAGCACTAACCCTGCGGCATTCATGCTACTCATAAACTGACCCTGGAGCAGTGGTCAGGGAACAATAGTCTTGGCCTGGAGACTCGTGTGCAGGTCTCTGAATACCACTAGGGCCAACTGGGGTCTAGGTCAGTCACAGAGGTGAGGTGCTCATTGTTTTGGCACCCCTGCTGGCTGCCAGTGGAGTGATGTTGACATCTGCTGTGGGACCAGCTGTATTCCCAGCTGGAGGAAGGATGACGCATCCATCATTACCCAGCCCCAGGGGACGTTGCACGCAAGGAAGTCAAGGTGTGCACATCTACACCATGCACGTGTTTGCTCACTGACATCAGCAATGTCCCCACCCTCGCTCAGTCCTCCCATTGCACTGCCAGCTGTGGTCATTCAGGAGGCAGTATTGGGGTAGAGGGCTGAACCTGCTCACCCTGGAAGAGGACAACATCCTCTGGGAAGCTCAGTCCTCCTCTCCTCAACCAGCCCCAATGACCAGGGCTCCCTTCCGAACCCCGATCACCTGCAGCACACAAGCGGTAGCGTTACTGCTGCGTTGACAGACAGGCATATTCAGAAAGATCTACAGTTAGGGTAAGTACTGTAACTTTTCTTTTCTTCATTTTGACAAGATGCCTGGCTCTTACCTTCAATGCCTGCTTCAGGTTTTTTGAGTTGGTAGCCCACCCAGATATGAAGCGAGAGAGGTTTGTCCTGCGTTTCCAGTCCTGCCTGTACAGAGGTTGTAAACGGATGGACAGTGCTGTAAAAGAGAACATGTTCTTGAAACCAGGTGCCTGAAGCAAATTCCTCGTGCATTTCCAAGAACAAATCTTAGCACCAGGAAGTGGTCAGTTGTGCTCTTTCAGTTCATGTCCTATGTTGAAGTTGAAACTCCCAGCCAATTGATGTTCGCTTTTCTGTCACCCAGGCAATTTTTAATAATGATGCAACTGTATTTCCTGTTACGTATTCATTGTAAAAGCAACTGCGGGAGTCTTTCAGAAGGTTGCTGTATACTATACATACACATAAATATATATGTACAAAATGTGCTGAACTATGGAGAAAAAAAAAAAAAAAGCCCTGATCAAAAGTAAATTTTCCAGCTACAAGCCTGGAAAACTACACTGACTCCACCCCTTGTGTTCCACTGCTATAAATGTTATTACCTCCAATCTGTACCTGCAGGGTTAAAGGAAACTTTTACTAGCCCAACACAATCCAGCAGCAATTGGCCAGTTTTAGCCTCTCAGTTTTGGGCAGTGGAGTGCTTTGGCCTCTATTTAGACTCCAAGGGCCAGATATTCAAAACTTTGCCCTGGGCCGGCTTGGTGGCGCTGAGGGTTGAGGCGCTGGACGCCACACCTCGCGCTATGCCGGCGACCCTGGTTCGGGAACGGACTCGGGTGGCTGGGGGTCGGCAGGGGAGAGGGAGGATCGAGCGTCCTAGTGGATGCTCTCCTCCCGCAGGGGTGGGAGACCAAGAATGTGCCAGCGTTCTGCATCCCTTCAAGCCAGTAGAAGCACTGACAGTAGTAAGGGATGGAGGCGGCTCCGTTCCGTGGAGTCGGGGAGGGGAGACGTTGGACGGGGCATGAGGTAAGGCATGCGTCAGCACGCCACCCCTCGGGACGTATGTCCCATGCACCGGACGTCTCCGAGGTTAGGGGATTACAGGGGAGAAAATCAGAAAAACACCTCGGCAGCCCTAGATGAAATCCGCTCCGGTTCCATCCAAGACCACCGAGAAGGGACAGACCCCGCTGTGCAGGAGGTAAGAGAAGGAGGCACTCTAGGGGCAGATCCCAAGAAGGTGGGGTGGTGGAAATGAGCGGACGGAAGGAGTGGGCACCAAGAGGAAACAGGAGGGAAAAACAAAAAAAAACTTTGCCCCGGGGCTAAATTAGCACTGCCCAGTGGGCAAACTTAGCCTGGAACACAAAGCAAGCCATATTCAAAAGGAATAGCCCAGGGCAAACAGCTTCTGAATATAGCATGGGAATGAGGCCGGGCCAACTGGGCTGGAAGTGCAGTGCAAACTTAGCCCTGGAATAAGACAGCTCTGAATATGGCAACCAGGAAGTGCAAACCACAACAGCAACACAGTGCACAGCGATGTGAAGGTAGGTAGAGGTGAACTATGTGGCCAATGTGTGTGCCAGCAAATCGTGGACCCAGTACAGCTGCAGGCAGCAGCATATGTAATACAGTGTGCAAAACTGTAAAATATTCCGAACTGTTTGGCGCAGCGCTAATATCGCTTGTACTGGTTTAGCGCAGGGCTAACTGCTAGTCGTGCAAACACGCTGTTCGAGCGCTAAACTTTGCCGATTCAAAGTGATATGCAAATGAGCCTACTTAGGTAGTCTCTGGGCAAACATCCAGATTAGCATCTCATTATGCCCTGATTTGCATGCAGTTTGCACCGGGCTAACGGTTTATCCCTGCGCTAAACCCGCGCAAGCGTGTTAGCGCTGCACAAACAGTTTGGGGAATATTATACAGTTTTGAACACTGTACTTTCACATGCGCTGCTGCCTGCAGCTGTACTGGGACAACACAGCATAGGCACAGATGGTGGTGGTGCTGCATGCAACTGTCACACTGTAGGTCATGCTACAGTGCACAGCAGACACTACAGTAGCAAGGGGGCCAGTAGTGTGTGGACACAGCAGTGCCTATGATGAGTAGGGCAGTGAGGATGACTGCACTATACACAGTGAGAGGCCCAACCTGCAGGTGTTTACTGACAGTGGACATTACTGTTACGCTGTTGTGTGACCCACAGATGCTGCACCTGGTCATGGGATGCTCACAGTGACATGTACATGTCCGTCTTTGTGTGCTGTGGCAGTTGTACAGCTGTGCGGTATGTGGCCGGGGGGGGGCATATATTATCAGAAAGGCACACTGGTGTTGGGGTATTCCCAATACTGGCCCATGTGCACTACATGATGTGTCCCAGCCTTGTGGCCACACCTGGTCTGTGGCACAGTCTGGCCACCCATACACTCTCCCTTCAACATCCTCCATGCCCACAGTGCTGCATGTGTGTGCTGGCATCTGTTGGTGTCCACAGAAGAGTGGTCCTCAGGTGTGTGCTGTATGGCCACACTGCCATGCTGTCCACTGGCAGCAGTGTCACCACTTACTGCCTGGCATGGCTGGGACTGGTGGCAGATGATAGCATCATTGTGATGCCATCAGGTAGCAGCATGTTCCCTCTATGTTTGGCTTTGTCTATGTGTCATATTTATTTGTTAGGGTCGCGCAAAGCTGCGCAAACACCGTGCCAAGCCAAAGTGTCACGCAAAGCTGATTGCCCAGGGTTAAGACAGGCTTTTCCTGGGCGGTAATGTGCACCACGCTAAGCGTCGCGCTAAGTCGCGCAAAAGCCCTTTGCGCGGTGCTAGTCACTGAATATAGCATTGCGCCTGTATTCATGTCAGTTTGCCCCTTACATACATTATGATTTTGCCTGGCGCTAATGCGGTTTGCCCGCGCTATTTGGCCTTTTGAATGTAGCAGACCCGCACTAAACCTGCACAAATGGTTTTTGCCCAGTGCAAAGTTTTGAATATCTGGCCCCAGGAGTCCTGAATGATGTTATGAAAAGGACAGAACTTCACTGGACCAAGTTGGAAGATATACCAGGCCACCCATGACTCGACCTTATGCTTCTCTGTTTTATTTCTGTTACCTGTATGGAATCTGCAGTGCAAGTGAATAATCTGATAGCTGTTTGCTGGAAAAATATAGAGCACTGAAAAAAATGATTGAAAACTAATAAAATAGCTTGATTTTTCTAAGTGTGAATGGCAGTCTTGTTGGTTCATGGATTATAGATTATCTGAAACTCATTGCAGAGGAGGAAAGCTGGACAGGCAGAAGAAAAAATGTGTAAAGAAGCAGAGCAAGTTGCAGAAGAGCTAGCAGAAGATATTCTATTTTTTGTTGTTGACATTATTATTATTATTATTATTTAAAAGTTGCAAAAAATACAGGACGGGGTCCATGAGAAGCAAATCTACTTTACAGAACATCACAAATCATAATTTATAGCAAGACAATGTTTATGAATCGGACAACAAACGCGCAAATCAAGTAGCAAAGCAGTTACAAACAGATTGTTCCTGTAGCAGCATTTTTTTTTTCAAGCCTTGTTTAAACATCCCAGGGGTAGGGGACTTTCTAAGCTGGGGGGGGCAAAATGTTCAAGGAGAAAAGGCCCCCATATGAAAAACATTCTCTGCAAAAACACGTTTGAAATGTTGTAAAGAAAAGTCATGTTGTGTCACATCTCTGAAACTTTTTTGTGAACAAGAGCAGCCACTCTTTCTGATAAGTAAGTAGGGGTTTGATTGTTTGGTGATTTATAAATGTTGCCTAACCAATGAAAAGTACATCTGGAAGAGGGAGATAACCTGTTTAGCTCATGTAGTAAAAGAGCAGTGATCCTCATCCCGTTTTGATTTTACGATAAAATGCAGTGGCTTAGTGTATTTAAGAGTGAGAGGTGCGAATCAAGAGCATGGGTGAGAAATGGTATTGCCATAATCAAGAATAGAGAGAACTGCATGCCAAATGATGTGTTTACGATTCAGACTTGATAAGCAGTGTGTGGCACGCTTTAAGCATCCCAGACACTGACAAATTTTTGAAATAGTTTTCAGTGTGTGTTTTAAAGGTCATGGAAGAATCAGAAATGAGGCCGAAATTCTTAAATTCAGTAACAAGTTCCAATAGATGCTTTTTCAGAAGAATCAAAAAGGAAGACTCTACCAACAGCAGCGAGTGCTAAGATCCAGTCAGCATTGCTCGAGTCTTCTTACTGTTGAGTAGAGTAAGTTATCCGAAAACCATTTCACCACTTTGTCAAAGTCACCCTGAAGAATCATAGCAAGAGTAGGAGACTTGTGAGCATAGAAAAGAACAGAGTTGTCAGCATGAAGTCTGACAGAACGAAGATCAACAACAGAAGGTAGTGGATCTACAAAAAGATTGAACAAAATAGGACCAAGGATAGACCCCTTTAGAACCCCAGTGGAAAAATGAAGAGAATGTGAAACAGACATTCCAAGAAACAGATTGAATTCTCCCTTGTAAGTAAGGAAATAATCAGTTAGTGACATTAGAGGAAAAACAATAAGACAGGCAAGTTAAAAGCAGAGAGTTGATCACATTGAAATCTTTTGACAGATCGATTAAAAACGGATCTTACTTCGAGAGAGCTCTTGCAGTAGGTAATCACCTTGAGGACTGCACCCCCTCCTGGCGTCAGGACCACACGGAAACTTTAGCTAGCAGTGTCTGATGGGGGACTACCTGCCCGATGTCGCGTGACACTATATAGTGGGTGGTCCCCGCACCCTCCTTCCAATTCTTTCCCGACGTCAACCTGAGCACGTCGGACCGCACGGAGATTATTGCTGCAGTTTGACCGCTTTTCTTCATTGAGTATCCGTTTTTTCTAGGGATGTGGATATGATGTTCTAGCCGCATTGTCTGGCAGTTGCCTTTTCCTTCAAGGATTGCTGGAAACTTCTTCTAGCTGGCTCCTCCCACCCACCTGGGTGGTAACTTCTATGGCTCCGCCCCATGACACCAGGTCTTCCTTTTCGCTGGAAGGTTCAGGTTCCCTCCTTACCGCTCCCACGTTGAGTAGGTCCTGGTGCTCAAATCTTCGGATTTACTTCCAAAACTTACTTTAAAACTCATTCGAGTTCTGTCTTCGCCTTAATCTTCGATCACTACGCTACCATGATGGAGGACAAGACCGTTCCTGGGTTTCACCGGTGCCCTTGCGGGCAGAAGATGTCCCTTATGGATCCTTATGCCTCGTGCATCTAATGTTTAGACCACAATCTCGCTCCTCAGACCTGTGACTTTTGTCGGTCGGTCCACCCTAGTGTTCCCAACGACCCCGCTGCCCGCCTGAAGTTGGGCAGACCAGAGAAACAGTACCCGCCAGTCAAATCTAAGGATGCCAGTTGGGTGGTTTCCGCTGCTGCAGGGTCCGACGAGCAGTTAGAACAGCTAAAGGCTTTTAAGGAGGAGGCGGCCCAGGCCGCTACTCATCTTCTGCCTCGGCCTTTGTTCTACTCCAGTTGGGCTCCACCTATTCAGCCTCCTTCAAGGAGCTGTGCCAGTCCCTCTTGACTAAAGGAGAGAGTTCCAACGAGTCGTACAGTTCCCACTCACGCAAGAAGGAGTCCAAGAAGGGCAAAGAGAAGACTCCTCGTCGATGCTCGTTGGACTGGGAATGTTCTCACTCCCAGGAAACTCCGATTTAGACTACGGTCGAAACCACGGCCTTGGCCGCTGGTTTCACGATAACCCCATCAGACCAGTTGGCTGAGACGCCGGCCGACGCTGCACCAAGATTTTTCTCGATGTCTTCCAAGGAGGCTGACAACTTGTTTTTTTTCAGGACTCCAGTCCTGCCGGTGACCACTGACGGGTCGGCCCAGCTTACTGAGCTGGAATGACCGGTGATCAACCAAGACCAGGAGGAGCTGCGGATCTCCCTGGCTCCCTCAGAGGCACCACTGATGGCCAAGGTCGAGGTCTCTGTTATCTTCTTCCTGCCGACATCGGCGGTCTCGCTCTCGACACCATGGTAAGTGGCACCACTGCCACTTGTCTTCGTCTTCCTCAGGTGAAGAGAGGCTTCGGCACAAATTGCGTCAATACTACAAGGACCGATCATGGTGGAGCCGCCACCTAAACAGCCGATGGCCGAGGCTTCGACCAAGGAGTCTCAACCAGACAAGGGCCTTCCCCATCGGCTGTCGGTCACTCTTACTCCTGACTGTCCGCAGCAGGTCGAGGGCGATACAGGTGGCCGCCCGATTTATGTGGACTCTTTGGAGGCTGAGGATTCCTCTTTGCAGTCCCGTCCACTGGACACGGAGTCAATTGGGGATCTTTCCACGGACGAAGGTCCTACTTCGTTCATGGGCATTCTTCAGCTCATTTCTGAATCTATGGGGATGAAGCTGGAGCCCGTTCAAAAATGAGCTTGATAGCCCCTCACAGAAATCCTGGATAAAGGGGATTCTGCACCGGAGGCCTTATCAGTGGCCGAGGCCATTGTTGGACCTGCCCTGGAGCTTTGGTAGCACCCTGCCTCTTGCCCTCAGCCCAGATGGCCTGCAAGTATGCAGTGCCCACCGATACCCTTTCAGGGTTCAGGGAGCATCCCTCAGCTGAGGGGTTGGTGGCGGACTCTGTGTTTCCGCGCTCGGGCAATACCGTGGACGTCGATAGACCTCTGGACAAAGGGTCCAAGAAATTGTATTGGATCATTCGGCCAAAAAGATCTATGTTGCCTCCTCACTCAGCCGTCCTGATGGCACACTTCTCTCATGCCCTATTGGGCTCCCTGGATGAGGTTATTCCTTACCTCCCTGCAGACTTTCATACCACGGTCAAACAGGTCCGAGACCAGGGTAGGGCAGCAGCGAAACAGCAACTCCAGATGGCTCTGGATGTTGGTCATTCTTGTGCTCACTCAGTGGCGGCTGCAGTTACCATGCGCCGTAGGGCTTGGCTTCCAATCTCATCCTTCACGGCAGATACCTAAGACAAGCTGGTGGATGTCCCCTTTTTGGGCACTGACCTATTTGGGCCTGGTTTGGAGGGTCACCTCCAGCACTTTGAAAAGTCCAATGCCCAGCCGGCCCAGTGGTGCTGAGGGTTGGGGCACTGGACGCCACACCTCGAGCCACGCTGGCAATCCAAGTTCGGGAATGAGCCCGGACCGCCGGGGGTCGGCAGGGGAGAGAGAGGATTGAGCATCCGGAGGACTGCTGTCCTCTCTCGGGGAGGGAGGGATAGCTGTCCCGACCATTGATCACCCTCTAGCGACTGCTGGGGGAGATAAGAGCTGGGTCGGAGCCGACGTGATGATCTGTGGGGAAGGGAAGTGAACAACAGGAATGGAACTGGCAGGCTCCATGATGGTCTCCGCTTAGCGCCCCCTCCCGACACCTGGAATCTGGATTTGTGTTCCGGGGTGTGCGTGGGGAGCCGGCTGTCCTCATCCTGGCCCTGTCACGGAAGGGCAACCCATGGGGGATCACGTTGAGAGTTGGGGTGGGAAGGGTGTTGCCTGAGACCAAGTTCCCTCAGAGGTAGGGACCAGAGCCGCCTGCCAATCTCCCCAGAGGGATACAAAAAAAAAAGTCCAGTGCCACCCTTGACTCTGTGACATCCACCCAGAAGCACAACAAGGGCTCTAAGCAGCAGAAGTGCAAGCCCTTTTGGTCCTCCACCCCTGCAGCCAAACCAGCCCAGCATCAGTCTGGCCAGCAGGCTCAGTCCTGGTGACCTCGGGCCAAATGTGTGGCCTCAGTGGTTCAAAAGCCTGGAGGAAAGGGCCCCGGTGGCTCCTTGACTAGAACCTCCTCAGTGACAGGATGGAGGTTGCTACGCTCATACTCGTCATGCCTTCCCGGGTTCTCCTGTGGGGGTCCGGCTCCACCACTTCCTTTCCGCCTGGTCCGCTGTTAAAATGGATGGATGGATTCTGGAAATGGTCAGTCAGGGTCTGCCTCTGAAATTCGAGAAGTACCCTCCAAGCCAAGCCCCACGGGAGGACTTGGTATCCGCAAATACTTGGTCAGCTCTTCGAGACGATGTAGCCCAGCTCCTCCACGAGGAGGCTGTGGTCTGAGTTATTGATCCTCCGGAACACCCAGGGTTTGTCTCCAGGTACTTCCTGGTGCCAAAGTGGACGTGGGGCTGGCGCACCATTCTAGATCTGCACAACCTGAACAAATTCCTCAGGTCTTGCACCTTCAGGATAGTAACTCTGTCCCAGATCATACCATCTCTGGAGCAGAACATGTGGTTTTGCTCCCTGGATCTTCAGTATGTGTTCTTTCATGTCCCAGTCCATCCGTCCCATCGAAGGTTCCTCCGCCTCCGAGCAGGGGGAACCCTTTACGAGTTCCATGCCTTTCATCCTCTCCTCGGGCCCCCAAGGTCTTCACCAAATGCATAGCAGTGGCGGCAGTTTACCTGAGGCACCGTGAGGTCTGGGTGTATCCCTACCTGGACGACTGGCTGATTGCAGATCCTTTCAGGATGGAGCTGGAGCGGTCCAGAGACCCGGCCCTCCAGACTTGCATCGACCTTGGCCTCCTGGTCAACAGGGCCAAGTCGGAACTCGTGTCCTCGCAGGTGATCAGTTTCATTGGGGCAGAGCTAGACTCTTGCCGAGCTAGAGCCCGGCTCCTGGAGGACAGGGTGGAGGTTCTCTTCTCTGTTGCCCAATCATTTCTGGTTGGGCACTTGCTCCCTGTCCAGGACTTCCTGTGCCTTCTGGGTTACATGACCTGCACCAGCGTGGTCTGATGGGCCCGTTGGCATTTGTGTTTCCTCCAGTGGGAGATAGCCAGCCAGTGGTCTCAACGTAAAGGTCACTTCGACCAGCTGGTCACTGTGACCCAGAGGATGTGGGACGCCCTCCAGTGGTGGCTCGTCCTTGAACATCTGCAGGAAGGGATCCCGTTTGTCCACCCTGAGCGGACGGTCATCCTGATTACTGATTCCTCTCTGACAGGCTGGGGTGCCCACCTGGGGGAATAGAGTCCACGGGCTCGGGACCTCCCAGGCGTCCCGATGCCACATCAACCTGCTCGAGCTCAGAGTGGTTCTGTTAGCCCTTACCATATTTGCTCCGTTTGTCCGGGGTCAAGTGGTCCAGGTTCAGATGGACAATACCACGACCATGTACTACCACAACAAGCAGGGCGGGACACACTGCTTGCCTCTGTACAAGGAAGCTCTCCACATCTGGACCCTCTTGCGCAGCCTAGTGGCAGATCTTCTAGCCATCCATGTGGCAGGAGCCTCAAATCAGCTGGTGGATGCCATCAGCCAGGTGGGCGAGGCATCTCTCTAGTGGTCCCTCCACCCAGAGGTATTTAGTCTATTTTCCCAGTGGGACACCCCTCAGGTGGACCTGTTCTCCTCCAGGGAGACCGCAAAGCTGAGGCTGTTTTGTGCCCCCAGCAGGGCTCGCTGCAGGGGGATGTAATCTTGAGGCCATGGACCCCAGGCCTTCTTTATGCCTTCCCTTGATCTACAAGGTGCTACTCAAGATCAGGAGGGACAAGGCACAGGTGATTCTGGTAGCTCCAGACTGGTCCTGCCAGTTTTGGTACCCCGATCTCCTCAGCCTCAGCAACAGGCTCTCAAGGCATCTTCCAGCACCCCTGGACCTGCTTTCCATCAGTCACGGGAAGGTACTCCACCCGCAACTTCAATCCCTGCATCTGACAGCATGGTTCCTGAGTGACTAAAGTTCCAGGCTTTGGGTCTCTCCGAAGATGTCTTCACCGTAGTGGAGGCATCTTGCAAGGAATCGACCAGAAAATGCTATGCCTTCAAATGGAACAGATTCTACATTTGGTGTCAGGGCAAGGATTGGACCCTTTGACCTGTCCGGTGGCTAGCATTTTGGACTGCCTGTGGTCTCTCTCCCAAAGGGGACTTCGGTTGATGACCTTTAAGATGCACCTGGCAGCCATCTCTGCTCACCGGGCGCAGGCTGGTCAGCAGTCAGTGGCACAGGAGAAAGTGGTCTGGTGCTTCTTCAGGGGCCTTGACCACATTTCCCCTCCGGTGTATGAACTACCGTGGCACTTGTTGCTGGTTTTGGCAAAGCTTGTGGGCAAGCCATATGGGCTGATGCACAGGTGTGACATGTCTCACCTGTCATGGAAGACCACCTTCCTTGTGGCTATCATGTCAGCCAGAAGGATCAGTGAGCTCCAGGCACTTTCAGTGGAGTCACCTTACCTGGTCTTCCACGGGGACAAGGTTGTCCTGTGCCCCAACCTGAAGTTCCTTCTGAAGATTGTGTCAGAGTTTCACCTGAACCAGGTGATGACTCTACTGGTGTTCTTCACCAGTCACACCTCGGAGGCCAAACACCAGCTCCATACTTTGGACCTGAGGCGAGTGCTAACTATAAAGAGCACACGGCTAGAGTTCGGGGAGAGGTTCACCAGCTGTTTGTCACCTACGCTGAAGCCACACCTGGCAGACCTGCAGTCAAGCGGACGATTGGCAGGTGGATCACATCCTGCATTGATCTCTGCTATAGGTTGGCGGGTAGGGAGCCTCCAGGAGGGCTAAGGGCTCATTCCACCTGCCATACCACTGTGTTGGTGGCTGCTTCTAGGGACGTCCCCATCCAGGAAACCTGCAGGGCTGCTACCTGGAAGTCAGCACACACCTTCATTTCCCATTACCACATTGACCTCGAGTCACGCCGGGATGCTGGTTTTGGGACCTCAGTTCTCCAGTCTCTGTTCCAAAGTAGGGGGTGTGTACCTTGCCTCCCTCCTCCTTGAGAATTGCTAGGAGTCTGCCAGACAGTGTGGATAGAACATCATATCCGCATCCCTAGAAAAAACGTTTACTCACCTGTAACAGTAGTTCTAGGAGTGGTATATGATGTTCATCCATACTGACCCACCCGACCTCCCCAGCTTTGGCGCACAACCTCTGATTCCAGTGGGCAAGATCTGGCGTCATGTGGCAGAGCCATGGGAGTTACCTCCCAGGTGGGTGGGAGGAGCCAGCTTGAAGAAATTTCCGGCAATCCTTAAAGGCAAAGGCAACTGCCAGACAGTGTAGATGAACATCATATACCACTCCTAGAACTACTGTTACAGGTGAGTAACCTGATTTTCTGTCCTTTTGATTTATCTTTATTTTGTACATGTCGTCGCCGTCTTCTGCCGAGTCACATGAAAATAAGTGCACCTTGTGCGGTGCACAGCTACCGCACAAAGACTCACTCCCTCTGCCTCTTCTGCCTAGGCCCGGAGCACAAGGTCAAGGATTGCGAGGCCTGTTCCAGCTTTAACCAGGCCACACGGAAGCGTCGCCAGCAGGCCCTTGAGGCTCATTTGATTAAAACAAAAAATGGCCACGATAGAAAAAGAGCTCCAGAAACTAAGAAGCACTTCCACCTCTTCCACACTCATAAGAAAAAGAGGGATAAAGAGAAGCACTGGGACCAGGACAGGTCCCCCACTCACCCATGGTTGCCCTCTGGCCCCTCGGGTGAGTGGTGGCCTTCTTCCTCCAGGAAGTCTGCTGCTGCCTCCAAGCCTGCCTCACCTTCCCAGAAGCAGCCCTTGGATCCCCCGCTGCCACTAGTTACAGTGGCTGCGGGCACTTCGGCAACGTCTGAGGCCTCTGCTGCTCTTAGGCCCCTTTCCACTGGTGGGTCTAAGTTGTCTGGTGGCATCAGTAAGCCGCTCGTTGGACCCTCCAAGTGCCCGGACCAGGCTGTGAAGTTGGTCTCCAGGGTCTCCGAAGCCCACCCGGCCACGGTTGATAAGTCTGTCATCGGTCCACCCGATGTCCGCCCGACCAGTCTGGTCAATAAACCAGTCGTCTGTTCACCCAACGTCTGCCTGACCCATCAGCTCATGTCGGGGACTGGCGAGGGCCCCCGACGATGACCAGTTGCCGGACTTGCCACAGCTTTCCCCGGTTGGGTCTCCTCACTGGGTCACCCCCTCTTCTCCTCTGGAAGAGCCTCCTTCACCCTCCACAGATCATTGGGGCGTGAAGGACGGGGGTTGTCCATCAGGTGGCACTCTATGTACCGCCCTAGATTTCAGACCAAGAAGCCTCTTCGTCACCAAGCTAAGCGGCAGATGAAACTGCAGCAGACGGCCAGACGTCAGACAAACCGTTGAGCACTGTCGACAATGGCCACCCCCCTCCCGCCAAAGCTCGAAGAGCCTCTGGCGTAACTCTCCCCAACCCCCATCCCTCTCTTGACTCATGGTCCACGCCCCTCAGAGGAGCTGGTGGGCGGAAGCTTCGCCAGTCACCTGCCAGGATGGGAGGCAGTCACCACCGACTTGTGGGTCTTTTCAGTTGGTCGGGCAGGGCCACACTCTGGAGTTTCTGGAGAAACTCCCAGTCAGGCCACCAAGGGTGTCTCATTATCCAAAGGCGCACATTCCCCTCTTAAGGGAAGAAATCGATGCTCTGTTACAAAAGGAAGGAATAGTGCCCATTCCGTCAAACCAGATAGGAAAGGGATATTATTCCCACTGCTTCATGGTCCCGAAAAAGACGAGACTTGCATCCCATTTTGGACCTCAGCACTCTATACCTGTACATAGAGTACAAACGGTTTTGAAAGCTGACCCTCCCAAGTCTGCTGCCCCTCCTGCACAAGGGACAGTGGCTCTGTGCCCTGGATATGCAGGATGCCTACCTGCATATCCTAGTTTTTCAGGCCCATCGCCACTACCTCAGGTTCGCCTTTCAGGGGGGGAGCATTACCAGTTCATGGCCCTCCCTTTTGGCCTGTTCTCTGCACCTTGGGTATTTACCAAGTGCCTTGTGGTAGCGGTGGTGGCCCTGAGGCGCCAGGGTCACTGTGTTCCCCTACCTCGATGACTTGCTTCTGTCAGCCCTGTCGAGGGAGCAGCTGGAACTTTCCCTCTCAGCTACCCTGGACCTCTTTACGCAGGTTGGGATTACTGAAAACCTTCCCAGGTCCCAACTTGCCCCTTCCCAGTGCCTCCAGTTTATTGGAGCGGTGCTGGATGTGGCCCAGGGTATGGCTTTCCTCCCTTTGGAACAAGGTGGAAACTTTACAGAAGCAGGCTCGTCTAGTAGCCTCCAGCAGGCAGGCAGGTCACTGTTGGTTCTCCGACTAATTGGCCTTATGGCAGCAGCCATCCCCACTGTTCCTCTGGCCAGGCTCCACATTAGAATTTCGCAGTAGATGCTCAGAGCGCAGTGGGATCAGAGGTCGGACGACCTCGACCACATGGTCATGGTCTCCTCTTCGATGTGGCAGGATCTCAACAACCTCATCAAGGGGATCCCCCTCCAGTCCCCTCCTCCCACCCAGACCCTGACTACAGATGTGTCAGGGATGGGTTGAGGCACTCAACCTTGGGAGCCACAGGACTCGAGGGCTGTGATCTCTGTCAGAGCTCTCTCTACACATAAATGTGTTGGAGATGAGGGCAGTGCTGTGTGCTCTTCAAGCCTTCCAGCACTTGCTACACCAGGGCCCACTCTTAGCCCAGTCTGACAATATGTGCATAGTCTGGTACCTCAACAAGCAAGGGGGCACTCGCTTGTAACCCCTCTGCAGGGAGGCAGTCTGGGTGTGGAATTGGGCAGTACTGCATCAAATTCACCTTAGAGCTGTGGATGATCTTCCCTTGTCAATCTTCACCATTCATTACTTCCTGGGTGTAAGCCGGAGGCGCGCACCCGTCACAGGAGCATTTTTTTTTTTTTTTTAAAAAGTTGCCTGACTGGCCAGGAGAGCGGCGTCATGCGTCATGTGCTAGGGCGGCGCTGCTAGTAGCACGACTCCTCCAACTCAGTTCTGTTTCTCCCGCCCGTCGAGGCAGCACCTGTTTCGGAGCCGCCCATATTTTGACCGCGCTCATACCTCTTCCCGCACACCGACGCCAATCGCAAGACTGCTCATTTTATTTCTAAAGCGCCGGGTGTGCTTTCCTACTGTTTTTCTTGTTGATTTCGCGCGATGTCCGGTTCCGAGCTAAAACGAGCCAAGACGGGCCGCGCCCTATGCGCCGGGTGTTACTGTGGCCGTATTCGCCTCGACCGGCATGACGTTGTCTTCGCTGCTCGGGACCCAACCATGACATGGATTCGTGCGACGCCTGTTTCTCCATGGACCGCCGTGTCCTCGAAGTCCACAGCGTTCAAGCTCGGAAAGCCCGCCCGACCAGCCGGGGGACGGCGTACAAGGGATTCTCAGGTAAGGTCTCTAGGCCTTCCCGGGTCCCCTCCCGGGCCTATACGGTCTGAGGAGGAGGGGGTCTCCTCGTCTTTTCTTGCCGAGGAGGAGGCCCCTTCCGCGGTGTCGCGGGAGCGTCGTAGTCCCTCCCGGGGCCGCGGCGCCGACACCGCCTCGGCAGTCACCTCTTCGGAGGTGCAGGCTCCCCCCGTGGCGAGGCCCTCGACTTTTGGGCCTGGCTCGGGTGGACCCTCGACGCCGCCCTTCGGCGCCGTTTCGGATCCTGGCGCCGTTAGGCGGCGCGGTGATCGAAGCGGCGCGGTAGGCATCCCGCTTTGAGCCTCGGTGCCGTTGCGGCGCCGATGGACAAGCGGTGCCGTCGGCGATGCCGCCTCGCTTCCAGCGCGCCCGGCGCCGTGGGCCTTGTCCCTTCCTCCAGGCGGTGCCGGCCTTGCGGTGCCGTTGGGAGTGGAGCTAGGCCTGGCTGCTACGGCGTGAAGGAGGCGGCGCCTCGCCTAGGCACGGGGCGTTCGCTGACCCCGTGGCCTCAAGGGACCCTGGGGTGGCCAGCATTGAGTCCTGCTGATCTCGGCCCTCCTCGGGAGGCGATGATTCAAACGTGGACCCATCCTGGCACCCACTCCTCGAGTCTGGGTCCCGGTGGCTAGAGGTGCCAGGCGGCGGCAGCGGCCCCTCTCTCTCCCCCCTTCCGTCGTCTCTGAGGGTTCCTGGCTGGGGGTGGCCGGGAGCCCCGGGGGGCAGGCGTGGGGGTGACGCAGGGGGAGGCTCCCCTCTCTGGAGGCCCGGTGACAGCTACCTTACGGGGTGCTGTTGCCCTCTCTAGGGACAGGGGGACGCTGTGGTCGAGGAGGAGGGCCCTCTCGGAGTCCGAGGGGTTGAGGGGCAGGGGGTCTGCTGCTCGGTCTTCTTTGGCCACTCCAGGGGGGGTGGCCAGGAGCCGAAGTGCAGAGCCTCGCCCCTCCCTCCAGGGTTCTAGGGTGTCCTCCGGCGGCGTTTGTGCGGACTGCCCTTCTGGATCCATGCAGTCCCGGCGTCGTCCGGGGAGGTTCCCCAGGGCTCTTCCAGGCTCCGCTTCCCCAGAGTTCCGTTCTGCGGCCTGGTCTGATATCCGGATCCCTCTTTCCAGGGCCCCTTTCCCGGATTCCAGAGCCCCTCGCGGAGAGCAGTTACCTCGGAGGTGCCCTCTCCCATCTCTCTGCCTTCACCACCCCGCCTCCCAGGCCATGTCGGTCCCTGGGTCCGTTATCCTGGGGGCAGTTCAGGGTTCTCTGCGCCTCCCCTCATATGTTAGATACATGCATGGCGGGTCTTTCGACTCTCCCACCGCGCAGGAATCCTCTGGGCATTCCAGTTCCCCATCATCCTCGTCTCCCTCCTCCGAGGGAGAGGGAACCTCATGCTCATCCTCCGATGCTGATTTCACAGAATATCAGCGTTTCCTCTCGAGGATGGTGGGGATCTCCGGATTTCCTACGCTCGAAGAGACAATACCAGCACGGGAGCGTGAATTCCTTGGTGAATTCCAGTGCCCAGCATCTGGTGGTACCTTCCTGGCCTATCCCCTTCCAGGAGGCGTCTATCCGGTCATGGCAGTCCCCTGCCGCTTCTTCCCAGCCCGCGGACTGCCAGCGTGGGTATTGTGCCCCTCTGAGTCTCTGGTTCCTTCCCAACCCGTCCTCAGGTTTGGTATACCTGGATACTCCTTCTGGGCGCCGTGCCTGGCTCAGGCGACCGCCACCGGTTCGGACTCTCCAGTTCGACCGTTGGGGGCGAAGAGTGTTCTCTTCTTCTCGTGCGAGTGCATGTATTGCATCACATCAGGCTCACCACGCTGCCTACAACCGGCATCTGTGGTCGATGATGTCCCAGCTGCTGGCATCTATGCCTGATACGGAGCAAACCAGACAAGCCGTTGCCCTCTCCGCGGTAGGCCTGGAGCTGGCAAGACACCAAGCAAGGGCATCTTATGACGCCAATGAGGTGGCTTCCAGGCTTGCGGGACAGCGATCTCGCATCAAGCGGACGGCGTAACCCGTCTTTCCAGGTTGTCACCCTGGCCCGGTAGGGTGATT
Source organism: Neoceratodus forsteri (assembly GCA_016271365.2). Lineage (NCBI taxonomy): Eukaryota > Metazoa > Chordata > Ceratodontiformes > Ceratodontidae > Neoceratodus > Neoceratodus forsteri. The sequence continues at coordinate 1,276,245,699 of CM057453.1, forward strand.
TGCTCCTCTCCGGGGACCCGTCTTTTCTCTTCCAGAGCTAGGAGACTTTACAGGGCTCCCCGTCTCCTCGTCCTCGGGAGGCACCTCCTTGCTCTTCTCCACTTAGGCTTTCTGAATAAGCCAGGTCTTCTCCTTCTGTTTCTCACCAACAGAAGGCTGGGGAGTCTTGTTCCTCAGGGTATGGCCTCTTCCCCCTCCAGGGGAAGAGGAGCTTGGTACTCACCCAGGAAGTAATGAATGGTGAAGATTGACAAGGGAAGATAGGAAAATTACGTACCTACCGTAATTCTTGATCTTCTCTTGTATCTTCACCATTCATTACTTACACCCGCCCACCATCCCCTCAGTGGCCTCTTCCTGTGGCTTCTCCACCTCCCGTCTCCTTCCTCTCTCTGCATTTATATAAAATATAGGGAAAATTGCTTCATTTTCCCAAAAAAAACAAAAAAAAAAAAAAAAAAAAAAAATCTTCTGGGGGTTTAAAATCCAGAAAAATTATTTACTCTAAGATTCATGGGCCATCTCGTGGATTGCATTGGCGATCAGACTGCACAACTATCTCTTGCTATTCTTATGGCAAGATACCTCTGGGGTTGTTTGGCCTGGCTCAGGCTATTCAGTTTGATCCTGCAACCCGTGATTCAGATAGTTGCCCTGAAATCTAATCCCCCCATTCTTGCCTTGCAGAGCAGAGGAACAGTATCGCCTGTTCCTTTCTTTCAAAAAAAAAAAAAAAAGGCTGAGGGAACTCTCTCTGACTGCTATAGGCATCTTGGTATCTGGGTCATGCATCTAGTATAAAAAAAAAAAAAAAAAAAAATTTATCTGTAAAAAAAAAAGGAAAGGAGAAATCAAACAAGAAGGCAAATGAGAAGGTAGGCTATCCTTCTCGCTGTTTTGCTAAGTGGTTTCTCCTTTAAGTGTCCTCCTGGACAATTTTACACTAGAGCTCTACTGACCATATCCAATCTTAGCCAGCCTAAGCCTTGGCGGCCTTAGCCAGTCAGTCTGGGTCCCGTTTCTTTCTTGGAGCAGCCTGAAGGCTTACATTTTCCATTTCTAAACCCTGAGCAGCGCTCTCATGCTGAGGGGTTTTATTCTTCCCTCCTCGGCTGTCCTCCAGTTAAAGGCCTTCCACGGCCAGGAGCCCGAGGTGGGTGTCAAGAACAATGGCATGTTGAAGATGAGGACTATGCCCTTCTGAGTCTGTCTAGCGGGTTCGGTGAACCTTCTCTTCAGCTCTATCTCCAGGGATTCTTGCTTCCCCTTTAGTCGAGCCTTCAGCTACAAGCTAACTATGCTCGTTGGGCATTCTGGTCCCTTCAACATCCCATCTCTCTCTTCTCTTTCTTCTTTTTCTTCTATTTTCTCATTTCCTTACTCATCTCTCCTCCTAGAGTCGCCCAGGTAAGGAGGCCCTGCACTCCCTAGGCTAGGGATGTTCTTATCTCCTCTGTCTTTCCTCCATCGGCTTATTCCTTTTTCAGTTCATTCTTCCTTGCTTTGCTATCCCTCGGCTATCTTGCCTCGCTATCTATATTTTCTGCTTTCATTTTTGCCTCTCCGGCTCACAGAACTGAGTTGGAGGAGGATGTCGCTACTAACGGCCGCCGCAAGCATGACGATGACGCCGCTTCCTCGAAAGGGGTCATAGGGCAACTTTAAAAAAAAAAAAAAAAAAAGACGGGTGTGCGCCCGCTTACACCCAGTAAGTAATGAATGGTGAAGATACAAGAGAAGATCAAGAATTACGGTAGGTACGTAATTTTCCTTTCCGGGCATGCAAATCATCCTAGAGGACAGTCTCAGCCACACCAGAATTCAAGCCCACAAGTCGGAGCTCAAGCAAGCGGTGGTCGAAGACATATTCGACCTATGGTGTCATCCAGACCTAGGTCTGTTCACCTCCCCATACAACACAAAGCTACCCAGGTTTTGCTCGCTCCCGGGCATGGTGCTTTCTGGCGAGATGTACTGTCTCTCTGCTGGACAGGAAGGCTTTAGTACGCCTTCCCTCCCTTTCCAGTTTTGCAGAGGGTGCTGCTCAAGCTACAGGCGGAGTGGGCTCACATAGTTCTGATTGCCCCTTATTGGCCTCGACAAGTTTGGTTTCAGCTTCTTCAGCAGCTTGCAGTGGAGTCTTCGGGTTCCCCTGCCCCTCTGCCACTATCTCCTGGCTCAGGAGGGGTACGCTGGTCCATCCAGGGCTGAAGTCCATTCACCTTCATGCGTGGCACCTCAGGACATAGCTGCTTCACATTTTGGAGTTTCCTCCAGAGTGGCGCAGGTCCTGGTAGAGGCTAGAAAGACTTCTACGAGGATGACATATGCCATGAAGTGGAAGTGTTTCTCCATTTGGGCCACCTCAAAGGGTTGGGACCCTTTTTTGTGCCCCATTCCTCAAGTCATGGAGCATCTCCTATACCTCTATGACCTGGGCCTCAGTTACTCTTTACTGAAGGTCCACCAGTTTGCTGTTTCTGCCTACCACACCTTGGTGGGAGCAAAACTGTGGCTCAGCTGGAGGTTTCCAAAACCTTCCTGAAAGGAATCCTCCAACTAAAAACCCCGGTGTGCAGTCTTGCGCCACCTTGGGACCACAATTTTATTTTGGAAAACCTGACTTTGCCTCCTTTCGAACCAGATGGTTTGATTCCCGGTGGACTGGGCAGAGGTTCTCTCTACCTTTGCCCAGTCATTTCAGGTTGGACAGTTGCACCCTGCTCAGAATTTCCTACGCCTCTTGGGATTCATGGTGGCATGCATCAGCATGGTCCATTGGGCCCGGTGGAAAATGCACTCTCTGCAGTAGGAGATCGCCTGTCAGTGGTCTCAGGGCCAGGACCACTTCCACCAGCTAGTCACTGTGACCCAGTTGATTTCGGATGCCCTCCATTGGTGGTTAGTCCCAGAACATTTGCAGGAGGGAATCCTATTTGCCCGCCTGGAGCCGATGGTCACCATCACGGATGATGCCTCCCTGAAGGGCTGGGGCACCACCTGGGTGAGGACAGAGTCCACGTACTCGACCCCCGACAAGTCCTGAAGCCTTATAAATCTGCTGGAGCTTCAGGCAGTTTGGCTGGCACCGACAGCTTTTGCTCCACACCTTCGGGTTCAGTTCTTTCAGGTCCAGACGGGCAGCGCCATGACCATGCACTACCTCAACAAACGGCAGGATGCACTCCCTTCCTCTGTACAGGGAAGCTCTCTGCATCTGGAACCTTGTGCGCAACCTAAACACCGATCTGGCCATCCATGTGGCCAACTTATCCAACGTGCTGGCAGACGCCCTTAGCCGAGTGGGTGTCATTGTCTCACGAGTGCTGTCTCCATCAGGAGGTAGTTCACAGTCTGCTCTCTTGGTGGGGCATCCCTCTGGTGAACCTGTTTGCCTCCTGGGAGACTGCAAACCTGAGGCTCTTTTGTGCCCGTCCCCCTCAGCAGGGAATGCTGCAGGGGGATACCTTCTCGAGGCCCTGGTTCCTGGGCCTCATGTATGCCTTCCCTCCATTTCTGCTGATCTACAAGGTGCTGCTCATGGCCAGAAGGGACAAGACATGGATGATCCTGGTGACTCCGGATTGGCCCCGCCAGTTTTGGTACCCCAGTCTCCTCAGCCGCAGCTGCAGGCTGCTGTGGCATCTTCCTTTACTCCTGGACCTGTCAGGGGAAGGTTCTCCATCTGGATCTTCAATCCCTGCACCTGACAGCTTAGTTCCTGAGTAGCTAGAGTTCCAGGCTTTGGGTCTCTCCAAAGATGTCATCACCATGGTTGAAGCTTATTAGACGTAGTCGACCAGTAAATGTTATGCCTTCAAAAGGAAGAGGTTCTCCATTTGGTGCCAGGGCAAGGGGTTTGGCCCCTTATCTTGCCTGGTGGCTAACATTCTCGACTACCTTGGTCCCTCTCTGTTGAACCTTTGGTCAACAACCCTTAAGGTGCACCTGGCAGCCATCTCGGCATACCTGGCATGGGCTGGTATGCCGTCGGTGGCACAGGAGAAGGTGGTCTGGTGCTTTTTCAAAGGCTTTGACCACATTTCCCCTCCGGTGCGTGAATCACCACCACCTCGGGACTTGTCGGTGTTGGCTGAGCTCATGGACAAGCCATTCAAACCAATGCACAGATGTGAGATGTCACACCTGTCATGGAAAACCACATTCTTGGTGGCTATCACATCTGCCAGAAGGATCAGTGAGCTCCAGGCGCTCTCGTTGGAGTCTCCTGATTTGGTCTTCCACAGGGACAAGGTTGTCCTTCACCCCAACCCGAAATTCCTCCCAAAAGTCGTGTCAGGGTTCCACCTTAACCAGGTGATGGAATCTCCCACGGTCCTTCACCAACCACATCTCAGAGGCCGAGCACAGGCTCCATACTTTGGACCTGCGGCGAGCGCTTGCCTATTTTAAGGAGCATATGGCTGGAGTTCGGGTAGTGGTTTGCCAGCTGTTTGTCACCTACCCTGAAACTGCGCCTGGCAGACCAGCAGCTAAGAAGACAATTGGCAGGAGGATTGTATCCTGCATCGACCTCTGCTATGGGTTGGCGAGTATGGAGCCTCCCATAGTTTTAACTGTTCATTCTACCTGTCATACTGCTGCCTCTATGGCTGCTTCCAGGGATATCCATTTTCAGGAAATCTGCAGAGCTGCTACCTGGAAGTCAGCACACACCTTTGTCTCCTAGTAACACATCGAGCTTGAGTCATACCGGGATACTGGTTTTGGGTCCTCCATTCTGGATGTACATCATATACCAGTCCTAGAACTACTGTTACAGGTGAGTAACCTGTTTGTTCATCATCTGGCACATATTTCCCTTTGTGAGTCCATGTTGCTTAATGTCCTGTAATCTAGATTCCAGGAGTTCTACTAATCTGTCTGAATATAGTCTCCATCAGTTTGCTAGCCACATAGGTCAGGATTACTGGCCTGTAATTCCTTGGCTCATCCCTGCTGCCGATCTTGTGCAGGGAACAACATTCGCTCTTCCCCATTCCTCTCAGACCACGCCTGATCCTGGAGAGCTATTAAACAAGTCCATCAGCAGGGCTGCCAGGACCTCACCTGATTCACTTATCACTCTTGGGTGTAATTTGTCAGGGCCCATGGCCTTGACATCCTTTACCACCCTAAACCTTTTCATTACAGTCTCTTATGAAAATGGCTGTAGTGTCTGTCTCCCTGCCTGCCTTCCCTTTAGTAATGCCCTCCATCCACTGTGAATACTGAGTAAAAGTGTTTGCTATGTATTACTGCCTTTTCCCTGTCTCCCTCTGTTAATTCTGACCACCTCCTTAGTATTTTTTCAATGACTTTTCTAAAGAATGTTTTGTCCAACTCTCGTACCACCTCTGCAATCTTTTCCTTCATCTGTGCTTTTGCTCTTCTCACTACCTTGCCCAGCTCATTCTGTGTCTGAAGTAAGCCCTCATCTTAATCTCTCTGGCTTGTCTAATACATTTTGAAGGCCACCCTCTTTTCCATCACTGCAACCCCCACCTCCCTTGAAAATCATAGTTTTATTTTGTCGTTTTCTCTTTTGCTAGCCTTCCTGATGCACCAACTAGGCAGTTGCAGTATCCCTTCCTTGATCGTGACCCATTTCTATCCCTCTCCTTCAGCCTCTCCCCTCCCAGTTTGTTCTTGAGCAGTTCCCTCATGTTCTGGAAGTGTGCACCTCTGAAGTTTACCACCTTCGTCCTTGTGCAGCTCTTTTCTGCTCTGGTCCTGATGTAGTCCCATATGTGTAACCTCCCCAGCGATTTCCCGGTTAGTCAGTACCAGGTCTAGCACTGCACCCCCTTTAGTGGGTTCCCTAACTAGAGGACACATGAAGGCCTTCTGAAAATGATCTAGCATGGCTTGACTCCTAGCGGCCAATGCTATGGGTATGCTGCAGTCCATGTTGGACATATTGAAGTCCTCCAGCAGCAGTAGCATCTCCTCCAGACAGCCATCATTCCGTGTCTTCCCCCTTTTCCTTGTCTGTCTTCTGTCTGTGATGGTGGCCTGTACTCTACCACTACTCATGTTTTTACTGCCCCCTTTCTCAAGCTGTCATCACAACAGTTCCACGTATTTTATTTTTATTTAAACATTTGGTAACAGGGAAAGGCACACTTAGTCGAGGCTCGTTTCCAGGTGCGACCCGGGGAAATCAGTATCATCTGGATTGATTACCGAGGCTTTTTTTCCCTTCTTAAACTTGCATTGCTTTCTCTCTCTCTCTCTCTCTCTCGCATATGAGAGTGTCATGGAATGACCATGTTCCAGTCATGCTGCCACGTGGCCCATGCCTCTGTGATTGCTGCCTGGTCCATTTGTGCCTCCACCATTATAGCCTCCAGATCAGAATTGTGTTACCCAGGCTCTAAAGCATTTGTACACATTACTGTCCCACACCCTTCTGCATGGTTTTTGTCACCCAGCTGAGGCCTCTCCTGACTTTTTATGCCAGTTTCTAACCCACCCTTCTGGGCTGTGTGCTTCCCCCACCATGCTCTTACTGATGCCATTGAACTAAAAGTTTTGATTTCTGCGAGTTTTTTTTTTTTTCATAGCTTGTTTCCATTTTACAGCCACAGATAAACAAAAAAACAAAATAATGAGTCACAGCAGATTGGGACAGCTACATACATCAAGTACATTGTACACGCAACCTTACTAATAAACAAACTGCTCCCTCCACCCCACCCCCAGAGCAATGAACATGGTGTACAACCCCTACGTATAATACCAAAGTGGTAGGTTGACAGTTAGATTGGACTTGTATTGACCAACAGTTTCTAGTCGTGATCTCATACACTCCCTAGTTTACATGACATGAGTATGTATAACGTCTTATATATGTCTAACTCTTCCCTTATGCTCCCTCACCACCTATCAGATTGTTAACTCCAAGAAGTCTTTCACTGTTAAACATCATGTTATTTACCCAATTTGTGTCTTTCACTGTTAAACATTATGGAACTTACCCAATTTTGTACTGCGCTGCTTACCTGTATGTACTTTCTGCTTACCTGTATGTTATTTTTTTTTACGCCCGGGTCACCCCTGAAAAAGGGACCTCCTGGGCCCAGTGGGCCTACCCGGTCAACAAAATTCAATAAATAAATAAAATTCAAAAATGAGGGGCACTTCTTCCCCTTAGACATTATCGATAACAGCAAAGACCAACCTTGCAGCTCCCTGGCTGATTAGGGATAAATTATTATTGGCCCAGAGCTTCACTTGCCAGAATATCTATAAGAGGCACCCCTTTCCTGTTGCTCAGTAATTTATAGAAGGGGAGCCAGCGGGTCTTGAACCTATCCGACTGCAATCGGAGGTGTGCAGTCAGTTTTTCCAGGTCTTTGATTTGCTGACAGTTGGTTAGCCAATGGGAGACCAACGGGGGCTGACCTGACAGCCAACTATGAGTGATAGCTTTTTGTATTGCAGCAGTAAGTATATTAAATAGGTATTTCTTCCCTGGGCTGTGTACCCCCAGTACCTGGCATTGGTCAGAGATGTGCACCTCCATCACTTCACCAATGCTGTGGCATACCCCCTCCCAGTAGCTTTTAATCTTAGGGCACTCCCAGAAAATGTGCCAGTCTGTCCACACCCTCTCCTAAATCTGTCGGACGGAGGACGGGAATCTTGAGTATGGGTGTCCTGAAAAATCTAGTGAGAACGTGCCACTGGAACCGCCTCCAGGAGGGTGAGGCAGTGGTCCTATGGGCTTGTTCCCAAATTTGGTCCCAGGTCCTGGTGTGGAGTGTTATTCCAACCTCTCCCTCTTATTTCTGTTGTATTTCGTTTCTGTGATGTAGGTTGTTCTCTCTAATGAGCTAATACAATTGTGAGATAAGATGTTCCTCTTTCTTGGGGCCCCTCAGTAACTTGGAACAGCAGCTCACCAGAGGGTGGCAATCTGGTGTCTCAAAGATCTCTCGCCTAGATTCTGTGGTTAGGAAATGTCTAACCTGCAGATAGCAGGAGAAATCTATTTGGGGCAGCCCAAGTTCTACCTGTAGATGGTGAAAACTTTTTAATATAGTTCCTGTATAAAACTGGGTCATTCTTGTTAAGCCTAGCCTTTCCCATCTGTCAAGAGCTGGGTTGCCCTTTCCTGGCATGAAATCTCTACAAGCCTTAATATCTGCTAATCTATACGCCTCCTTTTCTATGTTCAGATTTTGTAAACACCTCTCTCCAGGTCAGAAGCAAGGTTTTTAACCAAGGTGAGGGAAGTGTATTTACGGTCTTTGGGTCCTATTTATTAAATAACTGGTCTATTATCTTGGTGTGGCCTAGCAGTTCTTGCTCCATCTTGGTCCACCCTAAAGGTTGGACAGTGGGTTTGTAGGCTGCTATGTATTGTGATTTCTGCGAGTTTTATACTGGATGTACTGTACATCAAGGGGTTAGGATTCTTAAAATCTCATTGGCCTATCAGCAAAAAGCAGCTGACCACCAGTGAAGCTAGGGCAGCCAACTTAGAGACAAGATTATAGTGGTGGGGTTGTAGCTCAATTCATTGATACGGTTTGTTTTTTCTTCACAGAAACGTGCTGAGTGAAGATGGTGCAGTCCTGCTCTGCATATGGCTGTCGGAACAGATATGATAAGACTAAAGGGGTTTCTTTCCACAAGTAAGTTTTGCAGAATGGAGAAACTCTGCTGTGGCTGTACTGCAGGAGGGAGCAGGAATGAACATTCACAGTGTGCGCTGTTTTAAAGTAAGAGCTAGTGTTGTTTGTAACCAAGTGACTTAGGTATTCGACGTTCATGCACTGATGAGATTAGTCACTGGCCATGGTTGACATTTGCATCCCTCCCGTTCCTGGATCTCAGCAACCAGTCAGGAGTGAACAGTGTTACACCTTGTGATATTTTGAAATTTTGTAGCAGTGGATGCTTGATGTAGACGGTTCATCTTCTGCTTTAGTGTGATCTGCGTGCAGTATGGTAACGCACTCGAGCAATTAACTATGGATGAGATTTTGCTGATGTAAATTTTAGCACACACCATTTTGTGCAGCAAGTATAGGGCTAGAATTGCCTGACCATCAGAATGTTCAACAGTTCTAAATATTGGCATTGCATACCTTAGAAGATGATTACAGGCAGATCTTACTTCCAGTTGGAGCTGTTTAAGCAGGCCATACCATTAGGACTGTGCCGCCAGGCACTAGGAGCAAATGGGAAAAACTTAGCTAGCAGTCCTTGAACTCTGGACCCCCCAGGAGTCCTGATATCTGATCAACCTGCTGGCGCTCCGGGCGGTTCAGCTAGCCTTGACCACAATTGCTCCATTTGTCTGGGATCAAGTGGTCCAGGTCCAGACAGACAATACCACGACCATGTACTACATCAACAAGCAGGGCGGGATGCACTCCTTGCCTCTCTGCAAGGAAGATCTCTGTATCTGGACCCTCTTGCGCAGCCTGGAGTCGGATCTCTTAGCCATTCATGTGGCAGGAGCCTCAAATCAGCTGGTGGATGCCCTCAGCCGGGTGGGCGAGGCATCTCACGAGTGGTCCCTCCACCTGGAGGTAGTTCACAGTCTGTTCTGCCATTGTGGCATCCCTCAGGTAGACCTGTTCGCCTCCAGGAAGAATGCAAAGCTGGGGCTGTTTTGTGCCTGCCCCCTCAGCAGGGCTCACTGCAGGGGGATGCCTTCTCGAGGCCTGGACCCCAGGCCTCTTTTATGCCTTCCCTCCACTTCCCTTGATCCACAAGGTGCTACTCAAGGTAAGGAGGCACAAGGCACAGGTGATCCTGGTGGCTCCGGACTGGCCCCACCAGTTTTGGTACCCTGATCTCCTCAGCCTCAGCAACAGGCTACCGAGGCGTCTTCCAGCATGCCCGGACCTGCTTTCCATCAATCAGGGGAAAGGTACTCCACTCGGACCTTCAATCCCTGCACCTGACAGCCTGGTTCCTGAGCGGCTAGAGTTCCAGGCTTTGGGTCTGTCCGAAGATGTCCTCACTGTCGTGGAGGCATCTAGAAAGGAATTGACCAGAAAATGCTATGCCTTCAAATGGAAGAGATTCTCCATTTGGTGCCAGGGCAAGGGGTTGCACCCTTCGTCCTGTCCAGTGGTGAGCATTTTGGACTATCTGCGGTCTCTCTCCAAAGGGGGACTTCGGACAATGACCCTTAAGGTGCACCTGGCAGCTATCTTTGCTTACCGGGCGCATTCTGGTCAGCAGTCAGTGGCACAGGAGAAGGTGGTCTGGCTCAGGCTTAGATCACATCCTCCCCGTGAGTAAACCTCCACCACCGTGGGACTTGTTGCTGGATTTGGCAACGCTCATGATGGACAAGCCATTCGAACTAATGCACAGGTGTGACATGTCTCACCTGTCGTGGAAGACCGCCTTCCTGGTGGCTGTCATGTCAGCCAGAAGGATCAGTGAGCACCAGGTGTTTTCATTGGAGTCTCCTTACCTGGTCTTCACAGGGACAAGGTTGCCTGCGCCCCAACCTGATGTTCCTCCCGAAGGATGTGTTGGAGTTTCACCTGAATCAGGTGATGACTCTTCCGGTGTTCTTCCTGAATTACAACTTGGAGGCCGAACACAGGCTCCATAGACAGGACCTGAGGCATGCGCTCGCTTATTACAAAGAATGCACGGTTGGAGATCGGAGAGAGGTTCGCCAGCTGTTTGTTATCTACGCTGAAGCCGCATCTGGCAGACCTGCAGCCAAGCGGACGATTGGCAGGTGGATCACTTCCTGCATTGATCTCTGCTCTAGGTTGGTGGGTAGGGAACTTCCCAAAGGGCTAAGGGTTCATTCCACCCATCATACTGCTGTGTCGGTGGCTGCTTCTAGGGACGTCCATAGCCAGTAAACCTACAGGGCTGCTACCTGGAAGTCAGCACACACCTTCATTTCCCATTACCACATTGACCTCGAGTCACGCCGGGATGCTGGTTTTGGGGCCTAAGTTCTCCAATCTCTGTTCCCTAAGTAGGGGGTGTGCGCCTTGCCTGCCCCTTCTAGAGAACTGCTAGGAGTCTGCCAGTAAGTGTGGATAGAACAACATGTCCACGTCCCTAGAAATACAGGTTACTCACCTGTAACAGTAGTTCTAGGAGTGGTATATTTTCATCCACATGGTCCCACCTGACTGCCCCTGGCTCAGGCACACAGTCTCTGCTTCCAACGAGCAAGATCTGGTGTCATGGGGCAGAGCCAAGGGATATAACACTCGGGTGGGTTGGAAGAGCCAGCTTGAAGACTTTCCGGCACATCTTAAAGGGGAAAGGACACTGCCAGTAAGTGGATGAACAACATATACTACTCCTAGAATTACTGTTACTGATTAGTAATCTGTGTTTATATGGCGCCCAATCCTAGGTGCTCTTGGCTTCTTACAGAAGTCAGAACAGGCAGGGTGACATATAAATAAAGTTGTGAAGGGTTGTACAACAACATTTAAAAATGTAAGTATAAGTAAACATTAATAAACACACATAAATTGCTACAATTAACAATACAGCTGTGTACCTCTAGAGAGATACAGATATCCCTCTGGAGGTTCAGAGTCTTAACTGGGAGGTATATAGGTTTAGTTGGTGGAGTGTACAGGGAAATATATGATAATGGCTGCCTGCCCGCCCCCTTCCCCACCCATATCTGGGCAGATGTGGCCTCAGAGAACGCGTGGGGGGTGATATATAATTCTTATCAGAGAGCATTTTCGGGAGCTGGAGCCTGGAGCAATATGTCCACTAATTGATGGACGTACAGCGACAAGAACTGCAACTTTGACTGAAACACTAGAGTTTAATAAGGCACGTAAACCCGAAAGTTAACAGAAAGTTGTCAGAAGGTCTCAGGAAAACTATCGGAAACCCACGTAAAAAACAGAACCAGTGAGCAGGAGCAAAGACCAAAAATACTAATGCGGCTCCCACCACGAGGTCAGTAGTGGGCGGAGCTGAAGAGTTGCCACATGAATCTGGAGTAGAAACACTACAGACAATCGGACTTAAAATCAACCAACTAATAAGTACTGTAGCCGGCTTATCTGAAATTCGATGGGTTAATGAATCGGGAGGCCACCTTGGAGACCACAGTGGATGACAGCCAAACAGCGATGGTGGAAACCTCCAGAAGAGCAGATGCAGCAATGGGGCGATCAATACTATGATCTGGGAGAGCAACCATTTTAAATCAAGGTGGGAAACATTAGAAAATCAAATAAGGGCTGCAAACATTCGTCTTTTGGGATTGCCCGAAGGTGCAGAAGGGGATCGCATTCTTTTATTCCTTCAGGAATGGCTAATACAGCAACTGGGGGAAGAGGTGTCTCCCAAAGTTCAAGCTCTGCAAAAGGCATATAGAATCACACCAGGGAGCAGATTGGAAGACCTGGACACCCTACCGACAATTGTGTTGGTTACAGATGACATGGGCACTCGCGATCTACTCTTGGTAGTAGTGAAGCGAAAGAGAACTTTAGTGTGTGATGGGCTGCCAATCCGTTTATACCCTGACATTGGTTATGCTGCACGACAAAAGTGCAAACAGTTTGATGGTGTCCGTGCTGTGCTCCGGGAGGCCCGCATCCCTCATGGGATCATTTTTCCAGCCCACCTGAGAATCGCGCATGAAGGCAGGGTATATCTCTTCACTGATCCCACCGAAGCTGTAAAATGGAGCCAGAAGCACGCCCACTCTGAATCTCGAACAGACTCACAGGATGTTATCTCATCTAGTGAAGAAGAGACCTGAAGATCCGGTGGAATAATTTTTCCTTTTATTTGACAAGTAGGTGGGCATCCCCACAACTCCTAGGTAAGACTGCAAAGTTTCCTCTATTTTGAAGGATGCACTAGTGGTTTCTCATTTTCGTTCTTGCCGATTGGAACAAGGGGACTCCAACTACAGGGGATTACAGTTTCCCCGATGTCACTACAGACCTTTCCGTCTGTTACATTTATAAACAGTTTATGGTTTGTTGTTGTTTTATTTAAAAGTTGCAATGTTGAGTTGTTTTCCACCACTGTCTAGCCTAACACATGGAAGGGTGACGAATCTGCTTGGTGTTTCCGAGTAAGACTCTCATATGTAAGCCTCGTAAATGTAATGCTCTATTGGGCTAGGGTGGTAATCGCTGTTTAAAAATTGTGTGTTGTTAAAGAGCAGTAGAAAATAAATGCTAGCATCCTAAGTGCGTAACTATGGGAAGCATGGTAGAGAACTACCTTATTTGAAGGTGGGCAGTTTCAGGACGTTTTTATTAGTGACTTTAACAGTAGTTAAACCATGCAGCTCATGGGTTCAATACACAACTGTGGTAGAATTTACTGCGAGTGTACAAGTAAAATGGTTTCCTCCACTGACGTATCATAAAGTGTAGGATGTAAAAAATGTGATTTAAGGAATGGCGCCCTCAAGGGTTCAATCCATTGTCTGAAATGTCTTATGCTTATAACAAATAACTGTGTTGTTGCTTAAAACAATAAAGTATAAAAATAAATAAAAAGAATATTTGCCATTTCAATCAGATTAGGCTAAATTCAGATGGGCCACTATGTTCCAGAGGCAGATCTCAGATGGAATGGAAACATAGCTGTGATCTTGGACACAAGATGTATACTGATAACACAGAAACAGGTTAATAAAAAAACCAAATACTTCACCTATGGTATAAGATGTCCTCCACCTTGAAAAGTATGCATCTTTTGCCTACAGACCAATGGTGGCACAGCAGTGCAACTGTAAGTGACCTGCTCCTTATTTTATGGTCATGCCCTGATGTCCTGACCTTTCAGTGGGGAGTCCTACCTTTGGGTGGTGAAGTTCCTGGCTTTCACATCCCTTCCTTTCCTGCCCTGTTCCTTCTGGGTCTACACGTGGACGACCCTTGCCTGAATAAGGAGGAGCTTAAATGGCTAACCCAGCTCAGTATGGAAGCCATAGAACTGACCTTTCATAGATGGTGGGCCATGTTGGTTCCATCCTCGACAGAACTCCTCGCTAGTATCACTCAAGTTGCACAGTTCAGAAGGCTTTCCAATCAATATTACCAGATGTGGCAACTGTGCTTAACTTCCCTTTCCTCCCCTTGAGGGCTTGGGGTACTGAGGCTGTAACAGCGGATCTTACTTCGAGAGTCAGCTCTTGCAGCAGGTAATACATTTAGGACTGTAGCCAGCAAACTACAGGACCCCACGGCAAACTTCTATCCAGCAGTACCAGGCGGGAACTGCCCCCGACGTCTCACGTGGTATAAGAGGCGGAGGTCCCCAGCGTGCCCCAGTTCTGTTCCCGCTGTCGATGTGCATTCATCGGCTCCACAGCTAGACTCATGGCAGTACAACCACTTTATCTTTAGTAACTTTGTTGTTTTTCTCATTGCAGTTCTGCGTCTTTCTACAACCGTTCCTGCATGTCATCTCCCCTGTCGCCTTCTTCTTGGCACACGAACAAGTGCACCTGTGGGAAGCAGATCCTTGCCAGAGACGGCCACACGGCCTGCTTGTTGTGTCTGGCCCCAGATCACGACACCCAGTTCTGCACTCACTGCCAGGCCTTCAATAGTCTGACTCGGATCTGCCATCAGAAGTCCCTTGAGGCTTACCTTGCCCAACAGCAGTTGGCTGCCATGCAGAGGGGTTCTTCTTCGGAGCGGGAGTCTTCCTACCATTCCCACAAAAAATCGGATAAACATCACGATTCCTCTTCAGAATCTAAGGAAAAACATAGGGAGAAGGAGAAAGAACGGGAGAGATCCCACTCAAGATCTAGATCCCCCAGATCGCACTCTGCCTCAAAGGGCACTTCGGAATCGTCAGGCCATGACTCCTGGCTAATTGTCATCAGAGCCTTGATCACCTCACGTATGTCGGGCACGAAGTTGAAGGCTTCGGGGTCCTCTGATCCGATGCTTCAACTGATTAAGATTCGGCCCCTGACACAGATCACCAGCCGATCTTCGGACCCAGGTAAGGTTCCTCATGCCTCCCAGTCGGCCTCTGTATGCAGTGCCAACTCCTGGGACAAGACTAAGACCTCATGCCAGGCGGAGGGAGATCTTCCTCTCTCCCTCCCAGTCAGGCCAAGAAACCAGTGGAGGAACAGGCGCCAGTCCGACAAACATGCCAAGCCAGCATCGGACCAGCAGCGATGCTGGTCTTCGGACGGCGCACCCAAGGTCTCCCATATGCCAGCCCCTCCAGCTAGGACCCCCCCCTTGAATTGACGTCCAAGCAGACAACACCCCTATGCAAGAGGAACTGATGCCGGTCCACAGGGTAATCTCAGGACCTGACGATGACGCTCATAATCCGCCGTCACCTCCAGAACGCCCACCGACGCCGAACAAGCCCGACGTCAGTACCGGCGTCAGTGCGGAGTACTGACCCTGGTCCGTCGCTGGAGCAGGCTATAGGTTCACCAAAATTAAACCTTTCCCAGGTGAAGGACCTGTTCAGTCACTGGTAGGAGACTATCAAACCTGACATCCTCCCACCAAA
Source organism: Neoceratodus forsteri (assembly GCA_016271365.2). Lineage (NCBI taxonomy): Eukaryota > Metazoa > Chordata > Ceratodontiformes > Ceratodontidae > Neoceratodus > Neoceratodus forsteri. The sequence continues at coordinate 1,276,261,185 of CM057453.1, forward strand.
ACCTTAGCCTGTTGCCCCGGTGGAACTAGATTTGGCTCCGAATCCTGATGGGGGTGCACACCCCCCATCCCCAGACCTGCACACAGTTCCCCAACCTCAGCCAGATGAGGATCGGGGAAATCAGCCCACCCCTCTTGAGAGGCCCAGGAAAAAAGCGGCCAAAAAGAGAGACCTCAGGCCTAGATCATGGAGCCCCAGCTCCTCTAGCTCCTCAGACAGGCTCCTGCACAAAAGAAGGAGGCACAGATCTTCATCAGTCTCCTCCTCAGACTCCTACCATCCATCGGATTCCTCAACCTTGTCCTTTAAGGACTTATCCCCCAGGGACCCTGAGGATACTCCAAAGTCACCTCCCGATGACCCTTCCTTTATGGCGGTCATGCGGCACATTCAAGCCAACATGGGCTGGGATATGGAGGATTTAGACCCTGAGTGTATGCAACTTGCAAAATACCTCAGGCAAAAAGAACCCAACCCGGCAGTGATCCCACCTATGGTCGACACCTTTGAAGATGTCACACAGGCTACTTGGAGACGCCACCACTCGTCCACAGCCATCCCAAAGAAGGCTGACCATTTGTACAGGGCACCTAAGGAACAACCCTTCCTGGCCGAACACCCCACCACTGATTCGGTGGTCATTTCGGCAGCACTTGACCGTCCGCAGAGACACCTGAGTACCCAGCCTCCAGACAGAGAGTCTAAACAACTGGACTCCATGGGCAGAAAGGTGTATTCGTCTCCCACCTGCAGCATCAGGAGTCTTAACTTCTTGACTCACATGGTCCAATTCTAGAACTCCTTATGGGAACAGGGAATGGACATTTTGCAGGGTATGCCCGACTGCCCCCAAAAGGCAGAACTCTCCAAGCCTTTACAAACTGGGTCGGATGTAGGCACACGTGCTACGATCCGCCTGCGACTCTGCGGACACGGCGGCAAGGGCTGCTGCCATGGGCATTTGTTTGTGTCGCCATTCCTGGCTTCATGTTTCTGGGTTTTCTTAGGATGTCCAATCCAACATCCTGGATGCACCCTTCAGAGGCTTCATCCTCTTTGGCGAGGACACGGAGAAAATCATTAATAAGCTGCAGGACTCCGATAAGGCTGTTTGCACCGTACAGTCCATACACCGCCCGAAACGGAGGCAGTTTTGAAAGTCTCGTTTTTGTGGCCGAGGGGGTCAACAACAATACAGCCCTGTTTTCAGCAGCAGCAACCTCAGTGGGGAGGCTACAGTCAGTGAGGCATCCACAAAGGATCTGTGGAACCTGCCTCTCATCAATCTAAACCTGCCCAAGCCACCTTTCCACCCCCTCCCACTGTCTGACTCCCGAGTCGACCCACCTCTCCCCAGCATCTTGTCGGGAGAGGCGGTAAGAGGACGTTTCTCTATACGCAGAGGCTTGGAGAAAGGTGACCTCCAACCAGTGGGTCCTCTAACTCATAGAGAACAGGCACTCTATAGAGTTCGTCACCATTCCACCAGACAGGCCCCCACCATCATCCCTTCACTCCAGGGAACATGCAAGTCTGATTCAGCAAGAAATCCAAGCCCTGCTTTCCAAAAAAGCCATAGAGCCTGTTCCTCTAAATCAGAGAGGAACAGGATTCTATTCGCACTTCTTCCTGGTCCTGAAGAAGTCAGGAGACTTGAGGCCCATTCTTGACCTCAGCAACCTCAACCGGTCAAATGCAAAAGGTTCAGGATCTTCACTCTTCAAAACCTGCTCCCTTGGTATGACAGGGAGACTGGCTGGCGTCACTGGATATGCAGGGCGCTTACCTTCACATCCCGATAGCGAAGCACCACAGGAAATACCTCAGGTTCGCCTTTCAAGGCAGGCATTTCCAGTTCAGGACATTGCTCTTCGGCCTTCCTCGGCTCTGAGTGTGTTCACAAAGTGCCTTGCAGTGGTAGCTGCAGCACTTCTGAGAATGGAGCATTATGTGTTCCCATACTTGGATGACTGGCTTCTCATGGCGCAGTCTAGGGAACGACTTCAGAGTGCCATTCGAGACACTTGCACTCTTTTCCGGAGTCTCGGCAACACCATCAACAATCGTCCTTGATCCCCTCTCAGCTCCTGCCATTCATAGGGGCCCTTCTCGATACAGTCCGAGGAGGAGCCTTCCTACCACAGGAAAGGGCCAATCGACTAAGGCACCTAGCCAGTCTAATCTGTTCAGCCTCCACAGTGCCAGCCAGAACACTGCTGTGGTTGCTGGGCCACATGGCAGCATCCATCATCACAGTCCCCTTCACGAGACTTCAGGTGAGGACAATCCAGTGGACACTTTATGTCCAATGGGACCACAGATGGGACGACCTGAACCTTCCAGTCTCTATCACAAGACCCGTTCGACTAGAACTTCTTTGGTGAATGAAGTCTCCTTCCTTGCTGGAAGGGGTGCCGCTCCAAAAGGAGGCACCAGATCAGGTCCTAACATCAGACGCATCAAACACGGGATGAGGTGCACACCTAGGCATTCACAGGACTCTGGGACCTTGGTCCGTGAATGAGGAGTCTCTCCACATCAACATTTTAGAAATGAGAGCCGTTTTCTATGCCCTCCAGGCCTTGAGTACACTACTCAAACAGGATACCTTCTCATTCAGATGGACAACATGGCAGTGGTGTTTTATATCAACAAATAAGGAGGCACACTCTCATATCCTCTGTGCAGGGAAGTGATGAGAGCATGGGATTGGGCCATAGCTCACTGCATAACCGTCTCAGCAGTTCATGTCCCAGGTGTTCAAAACACATTGGCAGATGCTCTCAGCAGAACAAGGTTGAGAGCACACGAGTGATCATCGACCTATTTGCCACATGGGGAACCCCTGAATTGGACCTTTTCGCTTCCACCACCAACACAAAACTGCCCAGTTTCTGCTCGCTAGATCACGCGCCTGGTGTTTTCTGGCATGACGCGTTGTCCCTCTCCTGGAAAGGAAGATTCCTTTACGCCTTCCCACCATTTCCGCTTCTTCAGGGAGTTCTCCTCAAGGTGCAAACGGAAGGGACAACAATGATCCTGGTAGCTCCTCTATGGCCTTGGCAAATCTGTTTTCCACGGTTACAACAATCGACAGTGGAGACTCCGATCGCACTTCCATTGAGCACTTTCTTGCTGTCTCAGGACAATGGAACCTTGGTTCATCCAAACTTGTAGTCTCTACATCTTCGTGCCTGGCTCATGAGGACCTAGCCAAACTTCGCTTGAAAGTTTCCAACAAGGTCACAGAAGTCTTTGTGGAGGCTAGGAAACCCTCCACTAGAGCAACATATGCTATGACGTGGAAGAGATTTTGTCTGTGGGCCACGGCTCGCCATCTGGATCCTCTGGCCTGTCCAGTTAATCTCCTTTTGGAATACCTGTTATCCCTTTCGGAGTCAGGACTGGGCTACTCCTCAAGGTGCATTTGGCCGCCCTTTCTGCCTATCACACCCCTGTCCAGGGCAGAATGGTGGCTCAGTTGAAGGTAACTCACACCTTTCTTAGATGTATGCTCCACATAAAACCCCCCATTAGGGATCCTGTTCCCACTTGGAATCTTCTGTTTGTTTTGTAGAAGTTGACTTTACCATCTTTTGAACCTGCCATGGATTGCAAGCTACATTTCCTTTCTTAGAAAACTTTTTAGTTGCTGTTACTTCTGCTCGAAGGATTTCAGAGTTTTAGGCCCTGATGTGTAAGGAGTCTTACTTAGTGTTCCACAAACACAGGGTAGCTTTGTGAACCAGTCCTAAGTTTCTACCCAAGGTGGTGTCCGAGATGACGTTAAATCAGGACATTCAACTGCGTGTTTATTACCCTGACTATTCAAACGGGTGAGGCACTTCTCCATACCCTGGATGTTCAACGTGCCTTGCGTTATTACTTATCCAGAACAGGGGGAGCAGGAGCTCCACTCAGTTGTTTGTTTCCTTTGCTCCTAGGACTTTGGGTAACCCTGTGTCTAAACAGACCCTCTCCAGATGGCTGGTGCATTGCATCACCTTCTGTTATCAGAAGCACGAAAAAACCCTACCAGGACCGATACGGGGCCATTCTACAAGAGGCATTGCAGCTTCCTTTGCTGCACTCAAAAATGTTTCCGCCTCTGACATTTGTGCAGCAACTACATGGCACACAGTCTACACCTTCATTAAACACTACAGTCGGGGCATTGCCGAAAGACGCAGAACAGGCTTTGGGCTTGCTGTCCTGCAGGGTCTTATCTCTTAGGGGTTTCCCTCCTTCTTTTTCCTAATCTCCTACCGCCCAAGGGTTTGTCTTCAGTATATACTGCTTGGGAATCAGTCCTAAATGTGTTACCTGCTGCAAGAGCTGACTCTTGAAGTAAGATAGTACAGTTACGTAAGAACTTACAGTAACAGTAGAGCTGCGAGAGAAGCTCCTGCAGCAGGTATACTTCCTACTCTCCTTCCCCCTAGAGGTCTCCTGCTGCATGCGTCGATTTCCATATGTTCTTCCTGTTGGATGAGATATTGCCCTGGGTTACCTTGACGGATCTCGGGTTATCCGACTGCCTAAGTCTCTGGTGGTACAAGAACTGGGGCATGCTGGGGACCGCTGCCTCTTATACTATGTGGGACGTGGAGGGCGGTCCCCGCTTGGTACTGCTGGATAGAAGTTTGCCGTGGGGTCCTGTCACCTGCCGGCTACAGTCTTAAATGTGTTACCTGCTGCAAAAGCTTCTCTCGAAGATCTACTGTTATGGTAAGTTCTTGCATAACTGTACTATCCCACCTTGCCTCCCCCATTCTAAAGGCACTATATGGTCATTGAGTTCAGCTATATAATCTGAGCAGTAAGGTTTTTAGTTTCCTGTTATTTTCTGGGTGGGAACAGTTTCCCAGACCACAATATAGTCTGAAGTTCTCTTGGTCTCATACTTGACCAAACATAAAACTGCACTGTGAATGGCTGTAATGTTCATGCCCCCTGTTGTCATGACTGTTTTGCACTGTTAATTTGTATTGTATTGTGGGTAACGTTTTTTAATAAGATTAGCCTCTAAATCCTGCTGTTGCCTAGTCAACAGAATTACTGACTACAGTATGGTTTCGTTATAGGTTTCCTCTTGCAAGACCAAGCCTTTGCCAGTTGTGGGTGGCAGCAGTGAGAAGAAAGAACTTTAAACCCACAAAATACAGCAGTATTTGTTCAGATCATTTCACACCCGATTGCTTTAAACGTGAATGCAACAACAAACTTCTGAAAGAGAATGCTGTGCCCACGGTTTTCTGTTTTACCAAATCACGGAGCAGTAAGGTACTTAATTCACGTGCTATAACTTTATTTATTTTATTTATTTATTGAGATCTTGGATTAACACCTTTAAGCAGAAAGCTCTTTCATAGGTTTCACATCAAGTATGACACACAGACAAGAATAAAGATGTGTTCCACAGATACAGAGACAGCAAGAAACAATTGAAAGCTGTCTCCAGGCATAAATTCTAACAATAGTTGCACAATCTAAGCATGTACAGGGTGCAGAGTCAAAACAAAGGCTAATGTTTCACTAGGTAACAGTAACATAACATGAGGACGCTATCACAGGAATGAGCACAACACTTTCTTCACATGGGTTATTGTGATTTATTTTCTTCTTTTTATAGACAGCCTTCAAAGTAGCAGCACAGCAGAGGAGATGGGGATTCCCCACCATGCCTTTCTGCTGAATCACAGCGTTTCTGAAATGTTTAGATTTTACGCATGATGCTGGCCTTTGCATCTACACTCTCCTGCCTGCTCAAGCACACTACTGGCTTACTAGGAAAATCAAGCAAACTCCAGGGGGGTAACTGCAGTAGCCCAGAACACTTTGCACTATGCCCAGGACGAGTAAATTAATGTTAAAATTGACCCCTGCACCATTCATACAAATGATAACTTTTTTGGGGAAAAGAAATATTTAGATACTTTTTTTTTTTTTAAACATTTATTTCTGTATGCACCTTCCTCCCAGCCCTTATTATTTAGGACACTTATATGAAACCAGGATCTCTGTTCATTGGAGTGGTTCTTATTCCTCACCCGAGGTCATAATTCACTGATTGTGACATCAGTCATTTCAGTGGCTGCTCACGATGTGAGCTACTGACACAGGATTCACGACCAAGTGATAAACGAGCAGTAGGGGTGGATGAACTAGAAGATAACTAACTGTAAATCTTCTTTAAGGACAACTCTCTCTATTGAGCTACATTATGGAACTGTAAGTCATTGGCGTCAGGACCACCCGAAAATGATTTGCAGGCTGGGGCCGCCCACGATTACATGCCTCATCGGCTCCAGTGTAACGTGGATATCCCCAGCCTGCCTTAGTTCTTTCTCCCACTGTCAACCACATTTGGGACTACCGCTGCTGAAGAACGACATCAGAACTTTGCAATTATTAGCCAAAGCTGCTATTTATTTTAAAACGTTTCTTTTATGGTGGCACTGAAAGACAGGGAATTGCTATTCCATTATTGTCATTGTGGCGATATTAAAATCTATAAAGATGACTACTCCATATGTATTCATTGCCTGGGCACAGACCAAAACATTCAGGCCTGCACTATATGCCAGTGGTTTAATCAGGCAACCTGGAGATGTTATAAGAAGGATTTAGAAATTCATCTGAAGCTAAAAGCAATGGAGGAGAAGCAGGTGACGTTGAGGACAGCGTCGCCTTCATCAACTGCCTCCATTCCTGGTTCCCTATCGACCTGCCACTCCCTGTGGTCAACGCAGTCTGTTGCTGATGCCATATAAAAAAAAAAGACAATTTCATGAAGTTGAGGGAGAAGTGGCATAGAGATAAGCCTGCTTCCCTGGACCGTTCAGTCTCCTCTAAAAAGAGGCAAGTCTTCTGAAAAAGATAGGTCCCAGACCAAGGCTTCAGGTCATGTTGCCCTCTTGACTGTCTCGCAGACATCAAGATCGGGGTCTGGCACTGGCTCATCTCCCCCACTATGGGAATTTGTAGCTGATACAGCCATCAGGAACAGTCTCGTAGATGGTTCTGTCACGTAAGCCGGACGATGCAGAGCTCTTATATCAAATGATGTCAGAGCTGTTCTAGCATCCGCTGTTGCCGCCTCTGTTGGTGCTATCATCAACATGATCATCAATGCAGCAATTCATGGTCTCCACCACAGTGCCAGTCCCTGACAAACCTCCATCAATGGTGCCTCCTCCACTATCTCCCCATCCTGTCGACCCACCCCCAGTGGCGATCGATATTAACAATGGACTGGAGTACAGAAGAGTATGTAGAAGAGGAAGTGATTGAGTAGGTAGTATCATGCTCCATACTTTCTTCCTGCTCAGAATAGAGTGTGAAAAACACTCCCATATCTCCCTCTGAGAATGCCTCTTCCTAGGCTTTTCTCAAGTTAGTTCAGGCTAATCTGGGTTTTGATGCAGAGGACGAAGATTACTCCAAGAAGCACCTTTATGAGTTCCTGGAGATATCTGCCCTCCTGCTGTCATCATCCCTCCAGTAGACTCGGCTTTGTAGGATGCTACTTTGGCAGCCTAGCACAGACCTTCTTAGTTGTCTGCAGTTCCTAGGAAAGCGGATAAACAATATCCTGCTCCTACAGCTCAGTCTTATTATTCATCTCAGCCTGAAACAAACTAGGTAGCCATAATGGGTGCTTTTGATAGAACAAAGGCAACCAAGCACATGAGTTCTCTTCCTCCTGATAATGAGTTGAGGAGACTGGACATGATAAGGAAGAGAATCTTTGCTTCTGTTTCCTTGGGCCTATGAATTGCAAACTATGCGGCATACATGATAAAGTATCAGAACTGCATATGGAAGCTGATGGCCTCAATGGCTGATAAAATGCCAAATGGCCCTGATAAAATATTGGCTCAACAGACTGTTGGCAATGGCTGTAATACAGGAAAACACCTGCTCAGGTCTGCTTACGATGCCTCAGATGCTGCTGCCTGAGCTGCAGCTTCCTTTTTTTTTTTTTTTTTTTAAATATACTTTTATAAAGATTTTAAGATAAGCAACGAGCAAAAAACAGACAATAACATCACAAAAACCAAAACATGGCAACAACTTGAACAACAAGAGACAAAACAAGAAAAAATAACCCCACCACCATCCCACCCACCCCTGGAGCTCAACAACAGGGACTAAAGGCATAAGAGGGATCCACAAAGTACCAACAGACAACATAAAATAAAGTTACCTATTCGGGGGATAAGACAACACAGTAGTACAACTATGAGAAACCAAACCAATCTAGCTTGGCCTAGTGGATGTAAGTTAGAGCAACACACATACTGGCTCCAATCTAGCCCGAAACTGATCTGGGCATCCCCTGAAGGAAGGTATGTGTTTCTCCACCATTAAGGCGGATATGATTTTTTGATGCCACTCTTGAAAAGAGTGACAAGAAGAATCCATCCAGTGCCTTAAAATAATTAACTTCACTGTCAGGGATATCAAAGCCATATGAGCTTTATGTATGCCAGGTAAGCCAGGTGGAAAAATACCTATAAGACATATATCTTAGCCATCCATGTGGCAGGCGCCTCCAGTCAGCTGGCGAACGCCCTCTGCCATGTAGGCAAGGCATCTCACGAGTGGTCTCTCCATCCAGAGGTAGTTCACAGTCTGTTCTCCCAGTGGGGCACCCCTCAGGCGGACCTGTTCGCCTCCAGGGAGAACGCAAAGCTCAGGCTGTTCTGTGACTTGCAGCCTGCAGCAAGGCTCGCTGCAGGGAAACGCCTTCTCAAGGCCTCGGATCCCAGGCCTCTTCTGTGCCTTCCCTACACTTCCCTTGATCCACAAGGCACCGCTCAAGGTCAGGAGGGACAAGGCGCAGGTTATCCTGGTGGCTACAGACTGGCCACACCAGTTTTGGTACCCTAGTCTCCTCAGCCTCAGCAGCAGGCTTCTGAGGTGTCTTCCAATACGCCCAGACCTGCTCACCATCAGTCAGGGGAAGGTACACTCCACCCGAACCTTCAGTCCCTGCACCTGATAACCTGGTTCGTGAGTGGCTAGAGTTCCAGGCTTTGGGTCTCTCTGAAGATATGCTCACCATGGTGGAGGCTTCTAGAAAGGAATCGACTGTGCCTTCAAATGGAAGAGATTCTCCATTTGGTGTCAGGGCAAGGGGCTGGACCCTTTGACCTGTCCAGTGGCCAGCATTTTGGACTGCATGTGGTCCCTCTCCAAAGGGGGACTTCGGTCGACAACCCTTGAGGGGCACCTGGCAGCCATCTCTGCTTACCAGGCATGGGCTGGTCAACGGTCGGAAGCACAGAAGAATGTGGTCTGGCGCTTGTTTAAAGGCATAGATCACATTTCCCCTCCGGTGCATGAACCATCACCACCGTGGGACTTGTTGCTGGTGTTGGCAAAGCTCATGAACAAGCCATTCGAACCGATGCACAGGTGTGACATATCTCACCTGTCATGGAAAACTGCCTTCTTGGTGGCTATCACGTCAGTCAGAAGGATCAGTGAGCTGCAGGTGCTTTCGGTGGAGTCTCCTTACCTGGTTTTCCAATGGGACAAGGTTGTCCTGCGTCCCAACCTGAAGTTCCTCCCAAAGGTTGTGTAAGAGTTTCACCTGAATCAGGTGATGACTCTTTTGGTGTTCTTCCCAAATCACACCTCGGAGGCCAAAGACAGGCTCCATACTCTGGACCTGAGGCGAGCGCTTGCTTACTATGAAGAGTGCATGACTGGCGTTCGTGGAGGGGTTTGCCAGCTGTTTGTAACCTGCGCTGAAGCCGCACCTGGCGAAGCAGACGATTGGCAGGTGGATCACTTCCTGCATTGATCTCTGCTATAGGTTGGTGGGTAGGGAGCCTCCTGGAGGGCTAAGGGCTCATTCCTCCCATCATACCACTGTGTCGATTGCTGTTTCTAGGGACTTCCCTATCCAGGAAATCTGCAGGGCTGCTACCTGGAAGTTAGCACACACCTTCATTTCCCATTACCACATCGACCTCGAGTCACGCCAGGATGCTGGTCATGGGGCCTCAGTTCTCCAGTCTCTGTTCCCTGAGTAGGGGGTGTGTGCCTTGCCTCCCTCCTCCCAGAGAACTGCTAGGAGTGTGCCAGAACATGTGGATAAGTACACCATATCCACGTCCCTAGAAACACAGGTTACTCACCTGTAACAGTAGTTCTAGGAGTGGTATATGGTGTACATCCACATAGACCCACCCGACCTCCCCAAGCTCAGGCGTACACACACACTGCTTCCAGCGAGCAAGATCTGGTGTCATGGGGCAGAGCCGAGAGATATACCACCTGGTTGGGTGGGAGAACATGTGGATGTACACCTTGTACCACTCCTAGAACTACTGTGAGTAACCTGTGTTTATTACCTGTAACCGAAGTTCTGGGAGTTGTATGTCATTCACATCACACAACCCAGCCAGCCTCCCCTGGCAAGTGGCACACAGATCCCTGCTTCCAGCATGCAAAGATCTGATGTCTTGAGGCGGAGTGGGGGGGGGATATATGCCATCCAGGTGGTGGGAGGAGCTTAGCTACTTCCAGTGGAACTGCCAGAGTGTGGATGTGAACTACATACCACTCCTAGAACTACGGTTATAGGAGAATAATCTCTTTTTATCTCTGCGGGTATATGATGAAAGTTAAAGGGGAACGGTCATCACAAAGGGCACCACACACACACACACACACACACACACACACACACACACACGGTGGAGCTGGTCCCAGTTTGCACTTAATGAGCAAAAACATTTTTTCTAGGGACATGGATACAGTTCACTATCCACTTTTTAGCATTTCCACTAGAACAGGCTTTCTGTGGGACATCTTGAAGCTAAGCTAAGTCTAAGGCAGGACAGTAGTGTGGTGGGTAGGTAACTGGCTGGGTGGCAGGACACAGAGGGTGGTGGTAAATGGCTGTCACTCCACAGAGGGAAGAGTGACCAGTGGGGTACCACAGGGATCAGTGCTGGGACCAGTCCTATTCAACATCTTCATCAGTGACATTGCGCAAGATCTAGAAGGCAAAATTTCACTGTTGGATGATGACACAAAGCTCTGTAATAGAGTAGACACACCAGAGGGTGTAGACAGAATGAGAAGTGACCTGCAGAAACTTGAAGAATGGTCAGGGGTTTGGCAGTTGAAATTTAATGCAAAGAAGTGCAAGATAATGCATATGGGGCACAAAACCCTGGCACAATATATCAGTTGGGGGTGAGGATATAGCATGCACCAAGCAGGAAAGGGATCTTGGGGTTGTCATCTCTGATGACCTCAAGGTAGGGAAACAGTGTGACAAGGCAGCAGGTAAAGCAAATAGGATGCTGGGATGTATAGGCAGGGGCATCACCAGCAGGAAAAGGGGAGTCATAATTCCGCTATACAAGACACTAGTGAGGCCCCACCTGGAGTACAGTGTACAGTTCTGGAGACCATACCTACGTAAGGACATAGACAGGGTAGAGAAGGTTCAGAGGAGGGCGACAAAGATGGTGCATGGATTGCATCACAAGTCCCTATGAAGACAGGTTGAAAGAACTGAACATGTACTCCTGGAGGAGAGGAGGGAGAGAGGGATATGATAGAGACATACAGGTATCTTACAGGGAGGAACAGGGTGCAGGAAAACACTATTTTAAGTGAAAAGATGTTCCAGGACTAGAGGGCATGGGATGAAGTTGGAGGGAGGACGATTCAGAGGAAACATGAGAAAGAATTTCTTCACAGAACGGGTGGTGGACAAGTGGAACACCCTGCCAGAGGAAGTGGTGGGGACTGAAACAATCACGGGATTTAAGAATGCATGGGATAGACATAAAGGAATTCTAGAGGTCAGGGGTAAGGGGAAACAGACTTCTAGAAAAAAACAAAATGAACTTACAAGCTCAAATGGGCAGACTGGGTGGGCCATAGGCCCTTATCTGCCGACACTGTCTGTGTATCTATGTAATATGCTCCCCCCATCCTGGCGGTATTGCTCCCAACTCCACCCTGTAATGTCAGATATTTCTTTCTGGTGGACAAACTGGTCTTCTCCCTAGTAGCTCCTGTTTTGGGTATTGCAGCATCAGCGAACCTCATATTTTGAAGTTCTTGGAGTTTCTGTATTGCAGTTCTTGACTTTTTTCAACTTCCGTTCATGATTCATGATAGAGCCAAGGAAGTTGGGGTTCAAATTTTGTGTGCAGTGGTGGCAGAAGATTAGTCACCAACCCACACATCACATGTCTGTACTGCCTGGGCAGGAGTAGCCTTTTGCCTCTTGATTCTCCTTGAGTCGTCGGAAGACTGAAAGCACACCGGCCCGGTGGCGCTGGACGCCTTACCTCTTGCTACGCTGATGACCCGGGTTTGGGAACGGACTCGGGGTGCCGGGAGGGTTGGGGCAGGATTTAGCAGCTGGAAGGTAGCTCTCCTCCTGGAGCCCCCCCCCCCATAGCCCCGCTGGCACCAGGTGGAGGTCCAGTGGCTAGCGTAGGCGGTGGGGCCAATACGAAGGGAGGGCATCTTGAGAAATGGTGTGCGCATGCCTCCACATGCACGCATCCATGGTAGGAGGTCGGGACCAGGGAGAAAGACGGAAAACAAAGTACAAAATATGAAAAGAAAACCGAAAGCACTGGCTCACCCGCAGTTGGTCTTCGGAGCGGGATCCAAAAACCTGACCTAGGGGCCATTAGCAGGCCTTGGTGGCTGCTGGCTCAGCATCCCTGCTTAGCAGCCTTTGAGGAAGAAGCGGCGGCTGCTGTGGTAGGTACCTTCTCAGTCTCAGCGCTGTTCCCAGGTATGACCAGCATTCAGGGTCATTCTCGAAGGGGATTCCGGGAGATGTGCATGGCCCTTCAAACCTTGATGGAGGGCCCTGCCCACCACAGCAAGACACACAAGCACTGCAAGTACTGGTCATGGGACCGCGAGACATCAAGGTCCTCCCGATCTCTCAACTCACCTGACCACTTGGTGGTGGTCAGGATTCCCTCGGTTGAGGTGAGAGGTCACGTGATGCGGCCTGCTGCTTTGACGCACTTTCCAGCAGCTCCAGCTGAACTCTGATTAATCCTAACAAAACCCGCTTTCATCATCCTGATTGAAGAACCTACACAGTAGTAACATGAAAATTACTTACTGGGACAGCTCTCGGGCAAAAATCGGCGACTGTGGAGGCCGAAATGAAGATGGCTCCACTGAAGCATACTGCCCCATCTACTCCAGAGAAGGCCAGCAAGCATACCAAGGCCCAGACACCTTCCACCGGGCAAGCCAGCACTGCTGCTCCAGACAGGTCTCCTCTATCGGTGGATCGCTTCCTATCAGAGATTCGTCCTTTCAGAGAAGAATTAAGATCTCTGACATCCGAGTTTAAGGCCATGGCAGTGGCCTTGGAGGATCTGTCAAGGAGGACTGGGGACAACGAGGCCAGAATTGTCTCGGTAGAGAAAGTTGATAAATTAGAGCCAGAGATGACGGTTACTAGGCAAAAGCTAGTCCGACTTGAAGCCAAGATAGAGGACCTCAAAGGCAGGAGCCGAAGAAACAATGCTGTCATTATCGGATTGCCCAAGAAGGAGGATGACCCTGATCTGATATTCTTTACCCAAAAGCTTGTACTTAAGTTGGCAGGCCCTTCTCCTATGGTCCCAGTTACTCAATCAAAGGCACGAGAGCTCTGCCCCCCATGCCTACTGGGGATCTCACCACGTCCCTTCATATATAGATTTTTAAACTACCTTGAAAGGCAGCATTTCCTCGAAAAGATTAGGGAGCTGCAAGAAATTTGAATGGGAAGAGCATAAGATTAGGGTAGCCCAGGACTTACCGCTCATGGTGCAACAACAAAGGGCTTCCTTTCACCCTCTGGTGACCAAGCTAATAGCGTCCGGGATTAAATTCAGAATGAGTTACCCAGCTCATCTCCAAGTGCTGCTGTCGGGATCCTGGCATACCTTTGAGGATGCAGGGAAAGCCACAAAGGAGCTCAAAAAAGCTTTGCCCGAGTTATTCAAAGATAGGCGAAATTGCGAATAAGAGATAACCTTTCTTTAACTGAATAGGTACCTGCAGGTTAGGTTGCTTTCCTGTACCTCAGCTAATGATTAATGTGACTTCTGCAGATGGGTTGTAGCGGATCGGATATGGAATCGGGTGTTAGATCTGACTGACCTTGGCCATGACTTGTAGAATGATTTCTTTTTTTTTCTTTTCTTTTCTTTCTCCTTATTTATTCAAAGTCTGGGACCATGTGACTTGGTCCCCCTCTTGTGGCCGAATATGGCACAGCTTGAAGACTGAGATTTACCACGAATGGATGAGCGTAATTTTTAGAAGAGGCATGAAGGGGAGTACCTGGGACACCTGTAACTGAGCTGGCACATGATTTCAGGCCAGAGTTTGGTTTATATTGATTTCATAGCCATCTTTTACTGTAGGTTTCAGATGGACTTTAAATTGTTTTTGGATTAATGGTACACAGGATGTTCCCTTTCAGATCGAGGGGAGCAGGCACTCAGATTCCAAGCTGAACGACCATTCACTGAAGCCTGGAATTAATTGTCTGGGTCTCATCTCATAATGTTTTTGCCAGTTATGGATTTCTCATTTAAGTTTTACCCTGAAGCCACCTATAGGCTGGGAGGGGAGTTGCTGGCAGTCACAAAGGAAGAGACAGACTTGAGCGTCATCATCACTGATGACCTGAAATCATCCAAGCAGACCTCTTAAGCAGTAGGTAGGGCTAGGGGGATGTTAGGGTGTATTAGTAGGGGTATCACAAGTCGGAAGAGGGAGGTAATAATCCCTCTTTACAAGACACTGGTTAGGCCCCATCTGGAGTACTGCGTGCGGTACTGGAGGCCACACCTTCACAAGGACAGTAACCAAATTGAGGCAGTCCAGAGAAGGGCAACCAAAATGGTTCGGGGACTGCATCAGAAAACATGAGGACAGATTAACGGAGCTCAATATGTTTACCCTAGAACAAAGGAGGGAGAGAGGTGATATGATCGAAACATTCAAACACCTTAAGGGCATTAACAAGGTGAAAGAGTCTAACATGTTTCAATATAAGAAAAATAGCAGATCAAGAGGACACAGCATGAGATTAGAGGGAGGCCGATTAAGGGATAATGTGAGGAAGTTCTTTTTCACAGAAAGGGTGGTGGATGCATGGAACGGCCTAGCTCAGAAAGTGGTAGATATGAATACAGTGCAGGGCTTCAAACAGGCAAGAGATAGGCATAAGGGAGCAATACAAATGAGTATGAATAGATAGGCCATTGACAGAGCAAAGGCCGATGGCACATTCATAAGGCAGAAAAAGAAACGGGCAGACTGGATGGGCCTTGCAGTCCTTATCTGCCGTCAACTTCTGTGTTTCTGTATAAGGTTTATTTCTAGGGACATGGATATGTTGTTCATCCACACTTATTGGCAGGTATCCTTGCCGCTTTAAATCTTGCCGGAAGGTCTTCAAGCTGGCTCCTCGCACCCACCTGGGTGGTATAACTCTCGGCTCCGCCCCATGACGCCAGATCTTCCTTACCGCTTGGAAGCTCAGGTTCCCTCCTTAACGCTCTGCGTTTGAGACTGGTTCCTATTTCTTCCTTTTGCGAATTTGAAAGTTTTGCTAAAAGACTTCGATCTTGATCCTACATGACTGCGATGGACAAATCGACTCGGTTTCGGAGGAGATGCCCTCTTGATCAGAAGATGTCTCGAACGGATCCACACACCACGTGTGTCTACTGTTTAGGCCTTGAGCACGACCATGAGACCGACTTGTGCTCTTCCTTTTCGGCCTATGTCCTCGAAGACCGTGCTGCCCGATTGCATCTGGGCCGTCCCGAGAAGCGTTTCCCTCCGGTGAAGTCTAAGGAGGCCCGGTCGGCGGTCATCCGCGGCGTCGGCGGATCAGCTCGAGCAGATGATCGCCCTCGAAGAGGAGGCGGCGCGGGCCGTATCTTCCTCGGCCGCGGCATTTATCCCGCTCTCTCTGGGTTCTTCCTACACAGCTTCCTTTAAGGAGCTTTGTCTGTCCCTCTCCACTAAGGGAGAAGGGCCAACGTCTGCTGGACCTTTTTCTCGGTCCAAAAAGAGGGACAAAGGTAAATCCCTCCGTCGGCGCTCTTGGGATGAGGAAGGTCCCTCTCCCGAGCAGTGGGCCGTCGACTTGATCGACCGCTCGCTTGACCACTGGTCTCACGGTGTCCCGTCAAGTCAGTTGACTGAGACTCCCGTCGGCAAGTTGAGATTTTTCTCGATCCGTTGGACGGGTTTCGCCTATAAGCGAGACTCCCTCTCCCGGTTCCCCGAAGTTGAGATCCCGTGAGCTTGCCTGTGCCTCGGTTCTGGAGCCCTCGGATGAACCCTCGAGCGAAGGAGTGCGGTTCCTACCGACACTTCCCGCACCGACCTCGGATTCTCGGTCTCGCACCTCTCGGCGGTCCAGCCCGATCCGCCGTCATAGGCGGTCTCGATCTCGGCTTACCTTGATGGCAACGTCGCCGCTCGTCCTAAATCCTCCTCCTCGAGACGAGGAAGCTTCGGCATAAGATTACGTCGGCAGGTCACGAGGACCTCATGTAGCAACAGTTCCTCTGACCAGGAATAAGCCGGCGTGATGCTTCCCAGACCATTAAGTGGCTGTCACTGGAGGCGGCCGACACAGCCCCTCGACTTACCGGGGGCCTGTACCCAGGCGGTTGTTCGGCCAAAACCAACTGCTCCACCGATTCGGTGGAACCTCCGCCTCCACAGCCACTATTTGGGGCTCCGACCAGGGATTCTCGGTCGGCTAAGGTCTACCCCATGGGCTGTCTGTTACCTCACTCCCGACCGACCTCGGCAGGTAGAGGGTGGCTCGGAGCCAGAGGCAGCTCTTTGAGGACTCGTCGAGTCCGAGGTAATTCTCCTTTTCTCAGCGACTAGACTGGAGTCCTCGGAGGACAGTCAATGGACGATAGCCGTCGTCCTTCCTAGGACTGCTTGGCTCATCTCTGAGTCACGGGATGGACTTCGAACCCGTTCCAAGCAGGCCGAGTATCCCTCACGAATTCTGGACCGAGGATTCTCAGAGCCTTTCCAGTGGCGAGGCCATAGTGGGTCCGGCCTTGGAGCTTTGGCAGCGCCCTGCTTCCTGTCCTGCGCCTTCGGCCAGGATGGCCAGAAGTATCACGGTCCTACTGGTTCCCTGTCGGTTTTGGAGCACCCCTCTGCTGAGGGTTGGTTACCGACAGCGTTTTCCGGCGTGCCCGGCTAGCGCCAGGATATGGACAAACCTCCCGACAAAGGAATCCAAGAAATTGGATTATGTCGGCTAAAAAGTTATGCTGCGCCCTCTCTCGGCCCGCCAGGCCAGTTCAGCCGTCCTCATGGCACATTTTTCTCATGCCCTGTTGGGCTCCCTGGATGAGGTCATCCCTCATCTTCCCGCGGATCTGCAGACTACGGTCAAGCAGGTGCGGGACCAGGGCAGGGTAGTGGCCAAACAGCAGCTCCAGACTGCTTTAGATATTGGGGACTCATGTGCCAGGTCGGTGGCGGCCGCAGTGGCTATGCGTCGACGGGCTTGGCTGAGGATATCCACGTTTACTTCGGATACCCAGCACAAGTTGGCGGATGTTCCCTTTTTGGGGACTGACCTCTTCGGCCCTGGGGTGGAAGGTCACCTGCAGAGGATGAGAAGTCCAGCTACCACATGGACTCGGTCTCTTCCGCTCAGAAGGACAAGGCGCAAACCACAGCCTAAGCCCTTTCGTCCTTCTAGCCCCAGGCCCAGCCAACAGCGTCAGGGCCAGCAGGCTCGGCCTTGCTTCCCAAACCCAAGCCGGGCTTCCTCTAACAGGAGGCAGGAGGAAAGGCCCAGGAGGTCCCTCGGCTGGTCCCTCCTCCAAGCCTGCCCAGTAACGGGCTGAGGGTGTCGCCTCATCCGTCACCTTACCCCCTAGTTCCCCGTGGAGGACGGCTCCGACACTTCCTTTCCACCTGGTCCGCTGTTACCACGGACAGGTGGGTACTGAAGTGATGGGAAAAGGCCTGCCTCTGGAATTGAGCAGGCCCCACGCTTCAAAGCCGTCGCACCTCGGGGGCCTCGGGGTCCGTGGCCTCACTGTCGGCTGCGTCGAGCGACGCCATCTCTCCTCCTCCTCCGAAGGAGGTGATCAGGTGTAGCGGACCCCCCTCAGACCAGGGTTTGTGTCCAGGTACTTCCTGGTTCAGCATCGGACAGGGGCTGGCGCCCATTCTCGACCTACACGACCTGAACAAGTTCCTAAGGTCTCGAACCTTCGGATGGTCACTCTGGCTCAGAACTACCATCCTTGGGCAGCGTGTGGTTCTGCTCTCTGGACTTGCAGGACGCGTTTTTCCACGTCCCTATCCGTCCGTCTCACCAGAGATTCCTTACGTTCAGCGGAAGGATCCTTCGAGTTCGAGCCATGCCCTTCGGCTTGTCTCCAGCTCCAGGGTCTTCACCAAATGCATGGCAGTGGTGACAGCATTCCTGGCGCCGAGGGTCGGGTGTACCCTTACCTGGACGACTGGCTGATAGCAGCTCCCTCCAGGCAGGAGGTGGAGTGGTCAGAGATCTGGCCTCCAGGTCTGCTCTCAACTGGGCCTCCTTATCAGCGAGGCCAGAGTCGAGACTTCGAGCGAAGCAGGTGATTCTGTTCATCGGGCGCAGCTCGACTCTCTTGAGCAGGCGGCTCCCGGCGGACAGGGCCGAGGGTTCTTTCCTCCTTTGCCCAATCATTTCTGGTTGGGCAATTGCATCTACCTGGGACTTCCTCGCCTCCTGGGTCTCATGGCGGCCTGCACCAGCGTGGTCCGTTGGGCCCGCTGGAACATGCATCCCCTTCAATGGGGACTGGCCAGTCAGTGGTCACAACGCTGCGATCCTTTGGACCAGCTTGTGTCGGTGACACAGGGGATGTGGAACGCTCTCCAGTGGTGGATCGTTCCAGGTCATTTGCAGGAGGGCATCCCGTTCGTCCGCCCCGAGCCGACGGTCTCTCTATCGACCGATGCCTCTCTGATGGGTTGGGGTGCCCATCTGGGGGAACACCGGGCTCACGGCCTCTGGTCCCCGCGGGAGTCCCGATGCCACATCAACCTGCTGGAGCTCAGGCGGTCCTGCAGCTCTCACCGCCTTTGCTCCGTTCCTCCGGGGTCAAGTGGTCCCGAGTCAGGACGGACAACACCACGACCATGTACTATCTAAACACGCGGCGGGGCGGCGCTCCATGCTTCTATGCAAGGAGCTCTCCGCATTTGGTCACCGTGCGCAGCCTGGGCGGCGGATCTCTAGCCATTCATGTGGCAGGAGCCTCCAACACCCTGGCCGATGCCTAAGCCGGATAGGGGCTGCATCCCGAGTGGTCTCTCCTGCGAGGTAGTACAGCATCTGTTCTCCCATTGGGGCACACCTCAGGTGGACCTGTTTGCCTCAGGAGAGCGAGCGCTGAGTCTGTTCCATGCCGCCCCCTCAGCAGGGCTCGCTGCAGGGGATGCCTTCTCGAGGGCAGTGGACCCCGGGCCTCTTCTCGCCTTTCCCCCATTTCCCTTGATCCACAAGGTGCTTCTCAAGGCGAAGAGGGACAGGCGCAGGTGATTCTGATAGCCCCAGACTGGCCTGCCAGTTCTGGTACCAGATCTCCTCAGTCTCAGCTCCAGGACTCGCGGCAGCTTCCAGCTCGCCGGACCTGCTCTCAGTCAATCAGGGAAGGCGTTCCATCGGACCTTCAATCCCTGCACCTGGCGGCCTGGTTCCTGGCTGGCTGAGTTCCAGGCCTTGGGTCTTTCCGACGAGGTCCTCAATGTAGTTGAGGCGTCCGTAAGAGTCGACCAGAAAATGCTATGCCTTCAAATGGAGAAGGTTTTCCATTTGGTGTCAGGGCAAGGGCTTGGACCCTTCCTCCTGTTCCTTGGCAAGCATCTTGGACTATTTATGGTCCCTTTCTAATCAAGGGCTCAGGTCGGCGACCCTAAGGGTGCACCTGGCAGCCATCTCTGCTTACAGGCGCGGGCGGAGCAGTCGATGGCAGAGGAGAGAAGGTGGTCTGCGCTTTTTCAAAGGCCTTGATCACATTTCCTCGGAATGAGAACCTCCACCTCCGTGGGATCTACTGCTGGTACTGGCAAAGCTCATGGGCAAGCCATTCAACCTATGCACAGGTGTGCTCTCTCTCACCTGTCGTGGAAGACCGCCTTCTTGGTGGCTATCACGTCAGCCAGAAGGATGGGAGAGCTCCAGGCGCTCCATCGAGTCTCCTTACCTGGTCTTCCACAGGGACAAGGTTGTCCTGCGCCCCCACCTGAAATTCCTTCCGAAGGTGGTGTCGGAGTTTCACCTTAACCAGGTGTTGACTCTGCCGGTGTTCTACCCCAGTCACACCTCGGAGGCCGAATATGGGCTCCATACTCTGGACCCTAGAGGCGCTCGCCTGCCACAAAAGTATTGCGGCTGGGAATTCGAGGGAGAGGTTAGCCAGCTGTTTGTCTGCGCTGAAACGCATCTGGCAGACCTGCAGCCAAGCGGACGATAAGCAGGTGGGTCACCTCCTGCATAGATCTCTGCTATAAGTTGGCGGGCATGGAGCCTCCCAGAGGATAAGAGCTCATTCTACCACCATACTGCTGCAGCGGTGGCTGCTTCCAGGGACGTCCCTATCCAGGAAATCTGCAGGGCTGCTACCTGGAAGTCAGCACACCTTCATTACCCATTACCACATCGACCTTGAGTCACGCGGGATGCGGTTTTGGGGCCTCGGTTCTCAGTCTCTCTTTCCCAAGTAAGTATTGGGGATGTGCGTCTTGCCTCCCTCCTCCCGGAGAACTGCTAGAAGTCTGCCAATAAGTGTGGATGAACAACATATCCATGTCCCTAGAAATACAGGTTACTCACCTGTAACAGAAGTTCTAGGAATGGTATATGTTGTTCATCCATACATTCTCCCGGCTTGACACGCTATGCATGCTGGCCAGCGAGATCTATGGCGTCATGGGGCGGAGCCGAGAGTTATACCACCCGGGTGGGTGGGAGGAGCCAGCTTGAAGACCTTCCGGCAAGATTTAAAGCGGCAAGGATACCTGCCAATAAGTGTGGATGAACAACATATACCATTCCTAGAACTCCTGTTACAGGTGAGTAACCTGTATTTACTTGACATTAAGAAAAATGGTGAAAATGGAGTTTGTGGGTATATACCATGTTACAGGGTAGAGACTCCCTACAAGTGGGTTTTTGATCACCCAGTATGATACAGTACAATTTGGGGGGACGGTTCCCTGGCCTTATTTGTTCCTTTGGGGTTTGGCTGGGAGGGGATGGGCTCTGAGTAATGGAGGGTGATATCATGGACCAATTAATAATTTGGTGGGAGGGGGGGAAACGTGGGTTCAGGACTATACCAATTGGGTTCCGGAAACGCTTGTATTCTAGGGGCTCCCCAGTTCAGACATGTTGGGGGGGAGGGGGCACCGCGTTCAGGTGGATGGGGGTTCATACAGGGTATAATGGTATCTTGATATAGAGGTTGGGGGGGTGGGGACGTCAGAGTGGTTGATGTTTACTCTAGTAGAGATATCTTTTTTATGGTAGATAGGTTTCACTCCTTAAGTAAGTCTAAAGCAGAGGATGGCTAATTGCACAAATATAATCACATGGAAAGTGAGAGGGACTTGAAGTAAAACTAAACGTTGTCAAATTCTAAAGCACTTACAGTATCTTAAAGTGGACATTTCTTTTCTCCAGGAGATGCATCTGCTGGAGAAAGAAGCCACTTTATTTAGAAGACAATATACTGGACGTGTATACAATGCTGGAGAGAGCTCCCAGAGCAGAGGGGTAGACATATTAATATCAAGAAGGTTCCTTTTGTTTGTCTTCAGTGCATACGAGATACAAAAGGCAGATACATATTTCTCAGAGGGACTCTTGGCCGGGTTGAAGTACTTCTGGGATGTGTGTATGGGCCTAATGCGGACTCCCCATCCTTTTCATGGAGCTCCTTGCCACATTGTCCCCTTTTCTGTCCCTACCAACCTTTGTAGGAGGGGACTGGAATCTCCCATTTTCCCCAGACCTGGACAAGTCTGACAGACATCAGGCAGGTCTATCACTGGCTCAGAGTCCTACGAGATTTAACGGATCATTTAGGTCTCTGAGACCCCTGGAGAACGTTAAACTCTGGATGCAGGGAATACACGCTTCAGGTCTCCGGTACACAGTACCTCTTCTCGAATTGATTATTTCTTAATTAGCCAAGCCCTACTGCAGGATCTTCTCGAATGCAACATAGATCCTAGAGTGTTGTCTCATCACTCATCAGTTTGGTGTAAAATTTCCTTTTCCCCATGTACTCAAACAGAAACAATTTGGAAACTTAACCAGTTGTTAAAGGATGATTGGCTGGTAACTCACATATCGGGTTGTATCGATCAATTTGCTAAGGAAACTTTAGAATCCATGGGTAAACCGGATATAGAATGGGAAGCATTGAAATGTTATCTCGGGGAGGATATCAGGTTGGCTTCCACTAGGAAGAAAAAGGAATCAAATTGCCCTAGATTTACTCTCTCAAATAAGAGATATAGAAGCTAATCTAACCCCTCAGTCTTCAGAAGCTACTGGACAAGAACTTGTCAGACACGGGTCAGACATGGGGACAAATAGAACGAACTTCTGCAAGCAAAGGCAGAATTTTCTGTTTTGAAATCCCGAGCACGGTATCTTGATCAGGGAGAAAAAACTGGAAGGCTGTTGGCCATGTGGTCAAAAAGCAGGAAGCCTCCAGGATCATAAATGTCATCAGATCCCCTTTGGACGACTCGCTAAAAACCACCCCGAAAGAAATAGTGGGAGAGTTTGAACACTATTATTGTACCCTTTACAGCCCAGTGCCAGCGGTCCCATCTGGAAGACTGCTATCTTCAGTCTGCTTCTCTTCCCACACTGAGCAAAGCTCAACAAGAACTCCTGGTCACCCCAATCATGAAAGGTGAGATTTTGGGGGCTATCTGTGCTCTGCCACTAGATAAATCCCCGGGACCTTATGGGTTCTCCCCTAACTTTTATAAAAGATTTGCAGGCCAATTAACAGGATGGTTGCAAAAGCTATTTTGCCATATTCTAAATACACAATCTTTGGATAATCAGTTATTCGAGGCCCTTATAGTGGTGCTTCACAAACCAGGGAAGGAAGCAGAGAAGGTAACAAGTTACCATCCAATCTCTTTATTAAACTATGACATTAAACTTCTTGCAAAAATTCTGGCGGATAGGATTGGGAGAGTGATGCCATCTTTAATAGGCTCTGAACAAGTGGGCTTTATGGCTGGGCGCTCTTCAGACTATTTCTGCAAGCTGGCTCATGTCTTCTCTGCGTCCGGGGACTCGGACACTCCAGAAGTGTTGGTGTCTCTGGACGCGGAGAAGGCATTTGACCATGTGGACTGGCAGTTCTTGTTCAGGGTGTTTAACCGTTTTGCATTCCCTGGGCAATTCATACAATGGGTCAGGGCTCTATATTCACATCCTAGCGCCCAAATTTTTTGCAACAGGATTTTCTCCTCAAGGTTTCCCTTACAGTCGGGTACCAAGCAAGGATGCCCTTTGTCACCCTTACTATTTAACCTCTATTTGGTACCACTGCTTGTTAAACTTAAAGAAAAGGCCTTAATACAAGGAATAAGGGTAGGAACCCGAGAGCTTAAATTATCAGCATATGCTGATGATATTCTTTTGCACCTTTCCAGCCCTGTGACCTCTGTTCCAGCCACTTGAGACAATCTGAGAGTACAGCTCTTTGTCAAACTACAAACTCAACCTTGAGAAATAATGATTTTTGCTTTAAGTTCCAGGATGCTGAAGAGTGAGATGTTTGGGTTTGGGCTATCCTGGTCTCCTAAAACACTTAAATACCTGGGGCTTAACGTGGCAAGGAGTGACACTAAGCTCAGGCATCTCAATATGGACCCCTTAATACAGGTACTACAGCAAAATCTGTCCAGATGGAAGACCTTTCCTTTATCCTTGTGGGCCAGGGTTGGTCTAATGAAAATGAACATCCTTCCTCATCTGTTCTACCCACTAAATATGCTGAACATATGGCTACATCTCTCCTGGTTTTGTGGAATACATAGCATAATTTCAGATTTTGTCTGGTTGGGGAAACCCTCCAGGAGAGCGTACCACAAACTGGCCGCCCCTGGAACAGTGGGTGGAATCTGACTTCCCGAAGTGTGGAAGTCAGATTGAGGAGAAGCTCCTGCATCCACTCATTATAGGTGATTGATTCTGAATCAAGCCAGTGCCTCAGAATTAGCTTCTTAACTCATTTGCTCCCGGTGGCCATTTTGGGTCAGATCCAGCAATAGATGGTTCTGACGCCATATGGCATCTATGGGAACAGCGCTGTCCCCGAAAAGGCACCTCACTGGCATGGATCCGTTGGGGTGGTGAGTCGCTCCCACCACCCTGCCCACGAAGGAAAATTAAGTGGGGTGCATAAGGTAGGGTCTGATCTTGAGAGGGCAGCTGGGGACAACAGATAGCAGACTTGCAGCCGGGGCGCGGAAGAGAAAAATAAAAAAAAAAAAAAAATGTAGCAAGGCATGTGAGTCTACCACGTCCAGCCAGAAGGCTGTCCTCGATGTCAGCTGTCTCTGTCAAATTCTCAACATGTGAGCACAAATACCACCTAGCCATAATAGCAATGTTGTGTTTTTTTTTTTGTTTTGTTTTGTTTTTAATTCAGGTTTATTGAATATCAAAAAACAGTGTACAGCCATTTTATATCATCATAAATATAACAATATACCTTACACCCAGTAATTCTTATACTTAGATACTTATTTGTACTGCCATACATTATAATATATCAGAATAAATCCTTTATCTGTACCTGTCTTAACTTAATACCCCCTCTGTTGGAGCAGTTAAAATTAGGTGGGTTTCAAAGCATCCATTATACAACCTTAAGAAAAAGGTTTTTTTTATTTTGTTCTTCCTTGTATCATTTATTCAAGGGCCATTTCTGTATTTTCCCTTTGAAGTCGTATCTTCCTCCCTCTACATATACACTTATTTACTTTACTACGGTGTTTGGGGGGGAGGTGTTCATACCCCTCTCCCGGGGTCTAGATCCACTGAGATGGACCACCCCTTCCATCTCCTGACAAATGTTGTGAGTCTGTTATATAGCTTGTAAGTTAGTTCTTCCATTTCTTGAATCTCTTGAGCAGTAGAGATCTATTGTTTTCTGTCTGGTGGTACGGGGGAGAGCCACCTCCTGGTGATTGACTTATGGGCTGTCACCAGGAGAATGTTCCACAGGTAGAGTGCATCTGCTCCCCTTACCCCCTCCGGGGACAGACCAAACACCATATTCTTCATTGTTAGGCGAGGGGATCCCGGAAACAATCCAGATATGTCCCGCATCACCTGTTCCCAGAATGGTTTTATAATCTCACAGTCCCAGAATATATGGGTATGATGGGCTTGCTGGGTGCCACAACTCCTCCAACAGCCCCCCCCCGGAGCCCCCTTGGCCTGAATTTCGGGTATAAAGTACCTCCCCAAACCTTCCAAGCAAATTCTCACCAGCCAGACAGGAGAATGGTTTTGTTAGCAGTGTTAAAGATAATTTCCTAATCCTTGTCTGTTATTTCCAGTCCTGTCTCTCTCTCTCTCTCTCTCTCTCCCATCTGGTTTTGATAGTAAGGGTACTTGTGCCTTTGAGTTGCCTGATTGCTTTATGTAAGGCAGAGATTTGGCCCCGTTCCAGTCTTCCTGACAGAACAGAGCTTATTACCTGCAGTAAACTTTCTATGTTGGGTTCTAAGCTCGAGGCACTCCTGGTGGCCAGGAGGTAGGTTCTTAGCTGCAGATAGCGAAATTGGTCTCTGTTTCTGAGGCTGAATATCTCTTTTAGGGTCTGAAAGTCTAGGACTATATCCTCGGAAGTCATCTGTCCTAACCTCTGGAAACCCAGTCTGGCCCATATCCGATGGGTGTGATCCATCTTCGCAGGGGTGAACTACGCAGACTATGCAAACCATTGAAGTGGCCAAGGGGCCCTCTTGATACCTAGCTTGGACCAAAGCCTGTGTGTCATATCTATGGTGTTCTTAACCACCTGTGGGAGAACATCTTCCCCGCCTGCCAGGGTGGCGTCTACAATTCTAGCTCCCAGAGGGGGGCCTTCAGTCGTATGGATCTCAATGTCCTTTCAGTGGGCGTCGTATGTAGCGGTGCTCCAGAGGAGGGCGTACCTCATATATGCCACCATACAGTAGATCTCTAAGTTGGGGATTGCCCTTCCTCCCTGTCTTTTCAGCTTGTAGAGTGCTCATTTTTATTCTTGGTTTGCCTGGTGACCATATAAACTTGGATATACCCTTCTGCCAGAATTGGAATTGTTTCTGAGGGATGTGTATTGAGAGGGATTGGAAGAGATAAAAATCTTGGGAGGGTATTCATGGTTGTTGTGTGAATCTTGGAGTGCATAGGGAGTTTTAACATCTGCCATTTATCTATATCTTTCTGAAGTTGAGACTGTAGAGGTCCATAGTTAGCCTCAAAGCCCCAGGTGTTTTTGTAATCTGTATGCCTAGATACTTTATTTTCTGTTTATTCCAATTTAAAGGGATCAGTTCAGTTATCAGGGGTATGGGTTTGTAGAAGAATCTGAGAATGTCTATTTTATTCTTAAGGGAGTAACCCGAGTGGGAGCCATATTCATGTAGGGCCTTCAATATTTCTGGGATGGATTGGAAATATATAGAAGGACATTGTCTGCATATAGGGAAATTTTATGCTCAGTGTCTCCTATCTTCACCCCAGTAATATCTGGGTTCTCTTGGATGGCACAGGCCTGGGGCTGTATATATAGGGCAAATGAGGGGGGGAGAGGGAGCATCCCTGTCTTGTACCCCGACCCAAGGGAAATCTATCTGTTATGCTCCCATTAACTCTGATATAGGCCTGAGAAGCTCAATATAGAGCTTTTAATGCCTCTTATCATAGACCGGGGGAACCAAATCTTGCTAACACCGCAAACAAGAAAGGCCACAAAACTTTATCGAACGCCTTTTCGACATCGAGACTCATCAGACAGGAAGGAATCTTTCCTCGGCTGATCCTGTCCACTATGTTTATAGTGCATCTAACATTATCGGGCCTGACAGCCCACTATGAAGCCCATTTGGTCTTTGTTGATGAGTTGGGGGAGGAGGGGGAGTAGCCTCCCAGCCAGGATCATAGTGAAAATCTTATAGTGTACACTGAGTAGTGAGATGGGGCGGTATGTGCCACACTGTGCTGGATCCTTAACCTCCTTGGGGATAACAATGATAGTAGCATAGTCCCAGGAGGCGTCCACCCCACCCATATCTCATTTATGGCCATCAGTAAGTAGAGACTAGTTCCTTTCTAAGGGATTTATAGAGTTCCCCACTGAACCCGTCTGGGCCCGGGCACTTCGCAGTTTTGAGATGTCTGATGGCTTTTTCCACTTCTGATGTACGAATAGGAGCAGCCAGAGCCTGCTGTTGGTGTATGGTTAGGGTGGGGCTCTTGAGGGCCTTCAGATAGTTCTTTTTGTCCCTAGGGAGGGTTTCAGACTGGGCCCGGTAGAGTTGTTTGTAGTAAGTGACAAAGGCATCACTGATCTGATCAGCCTCGTACGTCAGTACGCCTGTTTTGGGGTAATTGATTTTAGTGATAGCAGCCGTAGCCTGCCTTTGCTTAAGTCTCAGGGCTTGAATTTGGGAGGCCCTAGGGCCCCCTTCATAGTATGTTTAAGGTAGGAAAGTGATTTTTCTATCTCTAGCTGGTGCATCTTCTGTCGGCGTTCTGTGATTGTTTTAATTTCCCTGTCCCTTTGCTTAATCCTTTTTTGTTGTTGTTGCATCTGAAGATCTTTTAGTTGATTATTGAATTAGAGTAGAAGGGCTTTTCAAACACCATGAAGTCTTGCTATATTAGGACCATTGCAGTCATTCCCCACACTTGAACTGCCCCGGAGAGGAAACAGTTAACTCCAGAGTGATCTGGAGTTCCACAGCGCGAGGGCGCTGTTCAAAGCTCTATCTGGCTAGTTTCAAATGAAACTGTCAGATTCTTTACTCCGCTTCACTGAACAGTCGCTCCGGAGATCAGCTCCTTCAGCTCGGTTCATTTCTCGTTCAAGCGTAGTATTTTCGGTTCATTGGAACCGCAAAAGTATTTATTTTACCGCATTTCAGTTAAAAGCTCTATCTGGTAAACCGTAAGTACAGAAATTAAGTCTGTGTGGAAATTATTATCGGTTCGGTTTTGAACCGATCGGCTTGTTAAAATATATGTATCAAACTGTTTGGTTGGGCTTTTAGAGTGCGGTTCCGGTTCTTATCGGTTCTAAAAACCTAACTTTTATTTGGGGTTTTCAAATACCTGACACGGTTAGGGAACCGATAAGGGTGTTCTTGCTCAATTGCCATCTAAAGGGCAAGTTTTTGGTTAGGCTGGCATTATGTCTGAGAAACCCAAAAGAAAAACCGGGCCCACTGGGTTTCAACACTGTGATGTCTGTGGGAAGCCTTTGCCAAGGCTGACCCACACACTGTGTTTATTGTCTGGGGCTGACCACCTCCTGTCAGACTGCCAGGTGTGTAAAATTTCCCTGCAGCCACCCTGCAAAGAGATTGGGCGGCTCAGGGAGGAGGCCAAAAATTCCGCTGACCGGATGGCCAGCCCGGTCCAGTACCCACTGGACCAGAGGGAGTGCCTCTGACCAGGGCGAGACTTCCTCGGAAAGGAAGGCTGGTTCAGAGGAACCAGTCCCAGCAAAAGAAAAAGAAATCAGCAGGTCTGGAGTACAAAATTGTCTCTCCAACTGCTGCAGAGTAGCTAAAGCCATTCAGATTGTCCAATCTTTGTCTCAGGGATCTGTCGAACCCCCTGCATCTGGGAAAAGGGTGGCTCGTTCAGTCCCAGTGGTTCAGGATTATGATGTTGAGGATTTTTATGAACCACATGAGGGGGAGGAGGAATTTGATCAGTATGTTTGTGACTGGGAAGGTCTGGACGTGCCCATTGAACCAGACATTTCTCTAGATAGACCTTTAGAATCTCCCCCTATGCTGTCTGAGTCCCCTTCTCTTTTTATGTTTTACAAAAGGTTGCAGAAACCTCCAGCTTCCTTTAGAAGAGGCTGTGGATGAGCAAGAGGAGCCTGATTATGTTGAAATGATGGATATTCCAGAGTCTAGGAGGTTGTCTATTCCTTTGCATAAGTCATTTAGGAAGCAAACAACAAAGATTTTAAAAATCCTCATTCTGTCCCTCCTGTAGATAAAAATGGACAGAAGGTATACCTTATCAGGCCCTGATACAGACTTCCTCTCTGAGCAGTGTAGTCATGTAGGTGTGGTGCAAGCTGCAGCCTGTGACAAGGCTAATATTCCCTGGCCTCACATCCTCCTGATAAGATTCCAGGAAGATTGATGCCATGTAAAAAAACAATATATGGCAGCTTCTTTGGGACTCAGGCAGGCTAATTATATGGCTTATGGCTAGATATCAGAAATCTAGATGGGACACTTTATTGCAGTTAGCCAAGCAGGCCCAGGGTCAGCTGGCTAGTGAGTTGGAACAAGTGGCTGCTGATGGCATTGAAGCCTCTAAAGTTCAATTTCATACTGCTGTTGATGTTAATGATGTTTCCTCTAGGGTCATGGCCACTTCTGTAGCTTTCTGTAGGTTGGCATGGCTCAGATGCACTAATCTGTCCCAAGATACTCAGTCAAAGGCTATGGATTTTCCTGTACGGAAATTCTCTGTTTGGTGATCAAACGGAAAATTGTATGAAAAGATGGATGAATATAGAACTACCTACAAAAGTGCCCAAGCTAAGGAGAGACATGCCACTCCACAAAGGCATGCCCCCAGGGGTAGGGGTAGGCCTTTCCACAGGCCCTTTTACCAATCTCAAGCCTCCTCTGCTTTTTCACAGAGGGGTTTTTTCAGAGGCAGAGGTAGACGGGGCACAGGTAGACAGTCGTCCTCCCCTCAGCCTAAAGCTGCTGCCAAGCAGGCACCCTGATGGGGTGCCCAGGGCCGATTCTCCTGTACCAGTGGGGGCAGGTTGGCTTATTTCAGCCAGAACTGGCTGTCCCTAACTCGGACAGGTGGGTTCTGAAGTAGTAAGCCAGGGCCTGGTTCTCAGCTTCAAACAGTTCCCAAAGATGAGAGCCAGGCAATTTCACCTGCAAACTCTTCAGAAGCCCTTGCTTTGGAAGCAGAGGTTTCTTCCTTCTGGATTGCAACGCAGTGAAAGGGTCCCCCTTGCCATCAGGGCAAGGGACTGTACTCAAGATATTTTCTTACCCCAAAAAGACAGGAGAATGGCGCCCACCTTAGACTTAAGGTACCTGAACAAACATCTATTGAAACCAAAGTTCAAAATGTTAACTCTAGCAATGATTTTGCCTTCCTTGAGGCCAGAGGACTGGTTAGCTTCCTGGACCTCAGGGCGCCTATTTTCATGTCATGATCAGGCCTTCTCACCGAAAGTACCTCAGGTTCGAACTGCTCTCTGGCCACTACCAGTTCAGAGCAATGCCCTTCGACTAACCTCGGCTCCAAGGGTATTCACAAAATGTCTAGCTGTGGTAGTGGCTCATTTAAGAGAAGGATTGCTGTGTTTCCCTACCTGGACGACTGGCTCATAGTGGGTCAGTCTCCAGATCAGGTAAAATCCACTTGCAAGTCACCCAGCAGCTTCTCACTTCCCTGGGATTCCTGCTGAACTTACAAAGTCAGTTCTGGAACCTGTTCAGGTTCTAACTTTCATAGGTGCAGATTGAACACAAAGTTAGCCAGGCATTTCTCCCCTCGGAAAGAGTGGACAGGCTCATTGCCCTGGCATCCTCCTTTACCCTCCGGGTCTCTCGACCAGCAAGGCACTTTCTGCAACTCCTAGGGCACATGGCTGCTTCCACAGCTGTCGGCAGGGAGCAAGATTTCAGATGAGGGACATCCAGTTCCACTTGAGGTCCTATTGGTCTCAAAGGAGGGACCCCTTACCAAATTAGTCCCGTGACTAAAACCCTGATCCTGGCCCTTCAGTGGTGGCAGGATCAAAGCAATCTTACTCAAGGGGTTCCTTTATACCTGCTTTCCCGCCTCCCTCACCTCACCACGGATGCCTCCTGTTAGGGTGGGGCTACTTGGGCGACCTTTCCACTCAAGGAGTGTGGTCCCCCCAGGAATCTCTGCTCCACATCAATCTTTTGGAACTCAGAGCTGTTCTTTTAGCTCTTCAGGCTTTTGCAACTGTTGTCCAGAACAAAGTAGTTCAAATCAGGACAGACAACACCACAACAATGTGGTACATAAACAAGCAAGGGGGCACTCGGTCATCAGCCTTGTGCACCGAAGCAATGAAGTTGTGGTCTCTGGCTTACTCCCTAAACACCTCCCTGATCGCAATTCACCTTCCAGGAAAGGACAATGTCCTGGCGGATGCTCTCAGCAGGATTTCCCAGGGCCATCACGAATGGTCTCTGAATCCTCAAGTATTGGGGTCGATCTTTGCCAGATGGGGCACCCTCAGATAGATCTCTTCGCAGCCCCAGACAACCATCAACTTCCTCTATTTTGTTGCAGGCCTCCAGTGCTGGGCTCAGTCCCCCTGGACGCCTTTCTGCTGGATTGGAAAGGGAAATTCCTATATGCTTTTCCCCCCTTCCCTCTCCTCTTCAGGGTATTGGTAAAAATCAGAACTCAGCCCTGCAAAGTGGTTCTGATTGCTCCAGACTGGGCCAGACAGCCCTGGTATCCTCTCCTCCTGTCCTTGACAATCCACCTCCTGACCTTGCCCAGGACCCACGACTTGCTGACCTGTGCACAGGGAGAGTGTGGTACCGGACCTCAAATCCCTCCACCTCAAGGCTTGGTTCTTGAGGAATTAGAATTTGCTGATTTGCACCTTTCTCAAGGGTCCTGGATATTTTAAAGGCTTCTAGGAAGCCTTCCACTAGAGCTACCTACAATTCTAAGTGGAAGAGGTTTTCCTTCTGGTGTTCGGAGAAACAAATTGTGCCAGAATCTGCTGACTTGGCCACTTTACTGGACTATTTGGCCCATCTAAATTCCTAGGCCTTAGACCTGCTACCTTGAAGGTTCATCTGGCAGCTGTTTCTGCCTTTGTTTCAAGAGGGAAGCCTGTTTCTCTTCTCTCACCCTGTGTTTTCCAAGTTTTTTAAGGGGTTACTTCACACTAACCCTCCCTTTCGGGAACCAGCCCCTGCCTGGGACCTGAATGTTTGCATTGCTCAGTTAATGCAACCTCCCTTTGAGCCCCTTTCTTCTGCAGATCTCAAGTATTTAACATGGAAAACTGTTTTTCTAGTGGCTATCACTTCTGCCAGACGTATAAGTGAATTGCAAGCCCTTTCAGTGGAAAAGGATTTTATTTCTTTTCACAGGGATAAGGTAGTCCTCAGGACTAACAGAAAGTTTTTACCCAAAGTGGTTTCAGATTTTCATCTGAACCAGTCCATTTCTCTCCCAGTATTTTTCACTGAGCATTCTTCCTCGGGTGAAAGGAGACTACACAGCTTGGACGTCAAAAGAGCCCTAAGCTACTATGTGGAACGTACCAAGGGTCACAGGTTCGAATCCCTCCAACTCTTCCTTACCTATGGAGAGGTTGGCAAAGGGAGACCTGCCACTAAGAGGACAATTGCAAGGTGGATTGTCTCTTGTATCCAATTCTGTTACCAAAAACTAGGTAGGGAACCCCCCTCAGGACTGAGGGCTCACTCCACCAGGGTACAGGCTGCATCTCTAGCGGCTGCTAGAGATATTCCCATTTGGAAATTTGTGAAAGCTGCTACCTGGAAAACAGTTCACACCTTTACCAAGCATTATTCCCTGACGCCCAGTCCAGGAGAGATGCCTGCTTGGCACAGCTGTACTTCAGAGCCTATTTCCTAAGTAGGTTCTGACCTCCTCCATGGAGGTACTGTTGGTAATTTAATGGTCTAATATAGCAAGACTTCATGGTGTTTGAAGAAAAATTACTCACCTTAGTAATTGCTTTTCTTCTCATGGAGTCTTGCTATATTAGGACAACCTCCTCACCCCTCTCAGAACTCCTACTTGGGTATGGGGTTGGCAAATTAGTGCAAGCACTGTGTCATGCCATTTTAGTCTCTCTAGTTCCCCCCCCTTGTTTCCTTTGGGTTAGGGAACTAGGTATTTCTGTTTTTTGTTAAGTGGTAGATGGTCCCCTCTCTGGACTTGAGTCTTTTGGGGAGAGGGGGCCTATTAGTGCTTGTAAGGGGTGATCCTAACAATAAATATTATTATTATTCTGTGATTGTTCTAATTCTACTAATGGTAGGTAGCCAATGGCTAGTGTAGAGCTTTTCCACACAGACTTGCTATGTTAGTTTAGCTCCGTAAAGAACCTGACCGTTTCATTTGAAACTAGCCAGATAGAGCTTTGAACAGCGCCCTCGCGCTGTGGAACTCCAGATCACTCTGGAGTTAACTGTTTCCTCTCCGGGGCAGTTCAAGTGTGGGGAATGACTGCAATGGTCCTAATATAGCAAGACTCCATGAGAAGAAAAGCAATTACTAAGGTGAGTAGTTTTTTCTTCTCTCCTGCTGTCTGTGGGAACCTATAGAGATGAGCTTCCCCCGAGCATGGTTTTAAGGGTGTGCCACAAGATTTGGGGGGGGTCACCCCTGGCCAAGAGTTGTATTTTATTGTTTGTTCAATAACTGCTTTGAGTTTACTTGTAACCTCTTTCTCTTAAGAGGGAGGTGTTTAGGTGACAGAGTTTTCTTTCGGGGAACCCCCAAATTTATCTCGACAAACAAGGGTTGATGGTCTGAGTGGACCGCAGTACCCACCCTCAAGTGGCCCACTTTTGGTATGTCCCCCATCTGTGTCAAAAACATATAAAGTCTGGAAAATGTTCTGTATCTGGGTGAGTAGCAAGTATAGTTTCTCGTCCGGGAATACTTTTCCCTCCAGATGTCAGAGAGTCCTGTCACTAAAGACGTCTGGTGAAGAGCTTCGCTGTTCTGGACCCTGGGGAGGGGATCTGTGAGGTGTTGTCTAACTGCCTGTTTAAGATGAGGTTCCAGTCCCCGCCCCCCCCCATAAGTAGAGTTCCCCTAGCCTTTTCCATGACCGATTTTAATAAGCTCTGAGTAAAATGCAAAGGGTGATCCAGGGAGAGCGTACACATTTACTAAGGTTACCTGAGAGTCTTGTATTTTGCCCTTTACAATGACAAACCTCACCCCTGGGTCTACAATGATCTCTTCCGCTTTGAATGGCAGATTGGCGGAGATGAGGACCATCACCCCTCTTCTTCCCCCCTTCCAGGGAGGCATAATGAACTTTTGGGAAGGATTTGGTCTTGAGCTTCTCAGCTTCCTTGGGGGTGAGGTGTGTCTCTTGCAAAAAATACTATGGGGCAGTTTTGCTCCCTCAGGAACTTTAGGACCCTTTTCGTCTTTATGGGGCTATTAAGTCCATTGACATTAAATGACAAAACCTTGGTGGTTGAACCTGGCATCATACTATAATCTGCCTGTAAGAAATGTTACTGCTTTGGAAGATAGGAAATCAAGAGGGGTGTCTTTGATCTAATCCTGGGGCTAGTATAATACAACTCCTTTCTACAATTATCTGGTCTGTACTCTGATTCAGTCTGTTATAGCTCTAAAAGCAACCAGAAATAAAAAATAGAACAATCTTAAAATCTTTAAAGTCAAGCAATTACAACTTTTCAATTAACTATTTACACTAGAGAAGAAGCAGGCTGAGGTTGTTATAGATATGTGGTGCTATAGGGCTGCACTTCCTAGATCTGGCCTCTAAGGAGCCTGGGTGGTGCCTACCTTAGACACTGGTTGCTCAGTCATTCTGCTGACTTGTTCCCCTCAGGGAGTTGTTTGTACTGCCCTGAAGGATGCCCGCGTCAGTCGCAGGTAGTAAAAATAGAAGATTGGTTGGGTGCCTTCTTCGTCTAGGCCAGGCCAACCTCCTGATGAATCATTAAATAGGCGTGAAAAAACAATCGACTTGTTAAGTCTTGGGTGTCCCTTACTCCTTCAGCGAGAACAGTCTGGACAAATTGGTTCGGTGAGAATCGGGTTGTCTCCTAAGTCTCTATTCTACTTCTGAATATTTCTCCAAAGTAAACTGCACAGGAGGGTCATGCAATCCCGGTCCCAAGCTCCTGATTAGTTGAGGAGCATGGTCCTGCCTCCCCCGGGCGTCTGGCGTCAACCACGACGTTTAGGCCCCTAGGTGCAGCACCCGAACTCGGCTAGGCCGTTTAGGTGCTCCACCAGTGTTCCCGCGCCACAGCAAACAATCCAGTTGGCCCTGGGGCCTTGCTGTGATTTAAGTAACTCGACTTCTCAATAAAGTGGTAACTATACCTGATGTTACACAACACACTATGGACCCAGAAATAGAAGCTTTAGAAGAATACATTGACCATATGTCTCTCCTACTGGAAACTAATAACATAACTTCCCCCCACGTTAAGGCACTCCAGGGTATTTCAAGAATGAACTCTTCTCAAAATGAAGTACATAAGACTGTCTTAACTCCCCAGGGTACCTCAAGAATAAATACTACTCATAAAGTAGTACATAAAACTGTTTCAACTCCCCAGTGGTCCCACTCTCCCTCAGAACCATTATTATTTCCTAATGCCACTACTTGGTCCACTATTGCACCCTTAAAATCCAATAAAAGAATTGATCTGCAGGTACAGGGGATCAACACTCCTCCCTCAATCTTGTTGCATAATTCTTATGAACCATTAGCCTCTCTCTTAATTGATGATACCTGTAATCAGAACTTGGAACCAATAAACACCCAGGCCCACATCCCCCTCTTCCTCCTCTTACTATTACCTCCACAGGTCTTTGTATTAGGCGATTCCATGACCAAATTTATAGATCGAATCATCTGTAACCCTGATAAAGTAAACAGGACTTGCTCAAGCTATAGGGGAGCTAGGGTTTCAGACATAACTGCCATGACCAAAACTGCCTTGCGTACAGCAGGCAATAATCCTCTGGTTATAGTTCATGCTGGGGCTAATGATATCACTATTTCCCCACTACAACAACTTAAACAAGACACAGTTGCTCTTTGTAACCTATTAAACGAAAGGGGATGTAACATCTGTTTATCTGAAATTCTCCCAGTACCTCGAGCCTCATATTATATTCAAAAAAAAAATTTAATCATTTAATGAGTGGCTTCGAAAATGGTGCCTTAAACAAGGTATAGGGTGTCTCACTCATTGGGAGGAATTCAATGATAATCCCTCTCTCTTTTGTTGGGATGGTCTGCACCTCAGCCATAGGGGAAGTTCTCTTCTTGGTCGTCAGTTTTGTCATTGTTATTAATAAAATTTAAACTAAAACTCATGGGAGACTGAGCCCAATAGCCGTCTCTTAATACTCTACATAAGCTGAACGTCTTATCTTTAATGCTAGAGCACTTAACAAAGTTAAAATGGCAGAATTGGAGTTAAAATTCAGAATTCAACATAGGGATGATCTGAATCACCGAAACATGGGGTAACTTGGATAAACAGTGGATGATGAACACCCCAGGGTTCAAACTCTATTATAAAAATAGAGCTAATGAGCAAAAAGGTGGAGGAGTTAGTCTTTATGTTAGTAACAATATTCCATCTTTTGAATCCTCTTTACCAACATTAACAGAAAGCATCTGGGTTTACCTACAATCTAAAGGACGTCCCCAGATTTTGGTTGGCAATTTCTATTGCCCCCCTTCCTCGGACTTTGCATATCTTACTCAATTATCTTCAGAAATCACTCAAATAGCAGATAAAGGGTCAGTTATAATTTTAGGGGACTTCAATCTTCCATCTATAAACTGGGATACACTCTCTGGACACAATCAATATGATTTACAGCTAATTTCAACTATCACTGATCTTGGTCTTTCCCAACAAGTCAGGGAACCCACACACGGGAATAATATTCTGGACCTAGTATTTACTAATTTGAAGGCCTCTTTGTCTAATTTGCGGGTGTTAGACCCCCTGGGTAATAGTGATCACATGACAATTTTATTTTCTATTCTTCTGGCTCATAAAAACTCTATCAATAACTGTATGATTAAACAATACGAGAAGGCTGATTTTTCTAATATTAACGAACATCTTTCAACTATTCCATGGGATTCATTACTTTCACCTCTTAAAATTGATGATGCATGGAACATCTTTAAAGAAACTGTACACAACCTAGAAAATAGCCATGTACCGGAAAGAAAGAAGTATAACAATAAAGGCAAGGTTCCCCCCATGGTACAATAATAATATCAAAAAACTCAGTATTCATAAACGGAAATTATTTACATCTTTAAAAAAGTGCCAACCTGAACAAGTTGAGGGAAAGCTCATCCAGTATAAGAAAGCACTAAAGGACCTAAAAACATCAATTATTTTGTCTAAACGGAATTTAGAACTTAGAATCGCTTATAATCAGGATTCATATAAAAAGTCTTCATTCGTATTTAAATAACAAAAAGGGTGACACTAATAAAATGGGTCCATTAATTATTGATAATTCAACCATTCTTTCAGATAAGGTTACTGCTATTGAATTTAATAAATACTTTTGTTCTGTTTTTGAACAGGATAATGAACCCATATCACATGTTAATATTAGTACATCTCCTAGCTATGCTGTTACTATTTCTGATACCCAGAAACTTTTAAAAACCTTGAAGTTATCAACAAGCCCAGGCCCTGACA
Organism: Neoceratodus forsteri; assembly: GCA_016271365.2. Lineage (NCBI taxonomy): Eukaryota > Metazoa > Chordata > Ceratodontiformes > Ceratodontidae > Neoceratodus > Neoceratodus forsteri. Next base: position 1,276,298,997 of record CM057453.1, read on the forward strand.
ATATCACCCCTAAATCTCTTATGGGAACATATAACAACATCGCTATCCCATTGACCATTATTTTTAATAAATCTCTCAGAGAGTCTAATGTTCCTTTAGATTGGAAAACCGCTATTGTTGTACCAATTTTTAAAAAGGGGGCACATCATAAGGCCGAAAATTATAGACCTATCAGCCTTACCTCTATTCCATGCAAATTATTGGAAAAGCATATTAAACATCTAATTGAAGAAGAAATGCTGGCATTAAGACTAAATGATGTCACGCAACATGGGTTTAAATCCGGGCACTCCTGTACAACTAATTTGCTATCTTTTTACAACTTAGTCAGCAGTTACCTCGATCTGAATATTCCAGTGGATGTTATTCTGCTTGATTATAGTAAGGCATTTGATAAGGTCTCACATTATATCTTAATAAATAAATTAGTAACATTAGGTTTCTCTAAATGTATTGTGTCTTGGGTTAATAGTTGGCTTTATAATAGAACCCAAACTGTCAGGGTCAATGGGGAACTATCGGACGAAAAATCTGTGTCTAGCGGAGTCCCTCAGGGCTCTGTGTTGGGCCCCACATTGTTTAGTATTTTCATCAGTGATCTTACTATCGCATCACAGAATATCTTATCTAAATTCGCGGATGATACTAAATTAGGAGGACCTGTTGACAATGAAACAAACAGGAGTATTCTAATAAATTATCTCAAAAAAATCGAATCCTGGGCGGTAACCAATAAGATGACATTCAGTGTGTCTAAATGTTCTGTGTTACATATCGGTAAAAAAAAATCCCAAACAAATATATCATCTTAATAATATCATACTTAGGGAATCCCTTGTCGAAAAAGATCTGGGCATATTGGTTGATAATAGGTTGTCCTTTTCAAATCACTCTAACATGGTTGCCAATCATGCTAATGCTCTCCTACGTAGGATTAATAACACTTTTATCCTTAAAACCGAGGAATGCATTTTGACTTTATATAAAACCCATGTTAGACCCCATTTAGACTTTGGTTCACCCTTGTGGAGTCCCTATTTAGTTAAGGACATCATTAAAATTGAAAAAGTTCAAAGAAGGGCTACTAAAATCATACCTCATCTTTCTTGTTTCAATTATGAAACTAGGTACCAAAAAACAAAGCTGTATTCACTTGAATCTAGAAGACTGAGGGGTGATCTTCTTCAATTATTTAAAATTTTACAATCTGCCACATTAATGAGTTCATGCGGAGTATCTTTTACATCAAGAAAAATGGTGGCTAGAATTCATAATAAACAAATTGAAATTGAGAAAACAAGAACAAACAAATCCTCGATGGGCTTCGGCCTTCTTTTGTCCATACTACCAAGTACCCCCGTAGCACTTATCCATTCTACCCCAGCTAACGGTGGGCCCACTCTGCTGCCTGTACCCATAAAAGGGTCTTCTGAGATCTGAAATAACCCGCGCACCCACCTGTATCCAGAACCAAGGCGGTCACCTCCCCCGACCCCCCTTGCAGATCCCCAGCCCCCACTCGGTAGGGAGTTAGAGCGCCTAGAGTACCCTACGAATTATCTAGGTGGGAGGGTCAGGAAATTGGCGATAATTTCCAATTGGGAGGGCCTGTTAACCCAGTTAGTGTCTCGGGGGGTGTCAGTTAAGCATCCGGTTGGGCCAGGGGACCAAACCAGTCAACCATCCCCAGAGCCGATCCAAGAGGCCCTTGGAACTCCCAGCATGGCTCTAGTAGATAAAATTGCCCGTAGGCCTCTATTACCAGCAATCCGGACCTCGAGGTGGGCCCGTCATCCTCCCCCCTCCCCCCCAAAGCAACCCAAACATACATACACACACACATGCGGGATAAAGCCCTTAAGCACTATAAAAACCCAAGACAGTTCTAACCGCTGAAGCCAAAGTCTGAGTTCTCAGGCAGTGTTCCCGCCTGTTGAGGCGATCCTGGGGGAAGATCGTACCGTCTAAGTCCGGGTTCTGGGTTTAGATTGTAGCCACAGCTAAGAAGGGGGGTCTTCCTGAAGGTGAGGCGGCATATCAGGGGCACCACATGTAGCATTTAAACAGGGAGATATGGAGAACATATAGTACTTGCGTTTTTCTTGGGGATTTCTTTCTTTCAGGTACCACGCTTGCTGGAAAGCAACTTCTGGGGTTGGTCTTCAGGTTGTCTGCTCGCTTCGTCGGCGTCTTCGGTGATCTTTTGCTGGTCAGACCAGATGGAGTATGGTTTGATGAGGGCCAAGACGTCGGAGCGCAGGTCGGTGTGTGGAATCGGTTTGGCGTTCCTTTCCTCTTAAAGCCCTTCTGGTGACGGTTCATGCTGTTCTGTTACTTCTCCTCGAGCTGCTCCTTGATCAGTGGGGGTGTAGTGATCCCTAGATCATCCAGGAATGGTTTAGCATAAAGCAGGTCTGCAAGACTCGGGGTGGCCTCTATCCGTATCTACCTTCCGGTGGGCAGGAAACAGAATCTGTGCCCTTAGGATTTTACTTTGGAGCTGTTTGACTATAGGCCACAGTGCTTTCCTCTGCTCCTGTACTTGTGAAGTGTATTCGTTGTTGATCGTGATTCGACTTTGTTGGAACATTAGATCGTGCTGCCTCCAAGCTCTATTTAGTACTTCTTCCTTTGTGGAGTAGAGAGTGAACTTTGCCACGAATGATCGTGGTCGCGCACCAGCATTAGATGGCGTAGGGGCTAGTGATCTGTGTGCTCTATCCATGTCCAGATCAAGCCCGTCTGGCATACTCAGGGCGTCTGGATGAATTCAGTAACATTAGGGGCTTTGTTCTCTGCCCCTTCAAACAACATGAAGTCTTGCTGTATTCTGACTTATTGCAGTTAGCCCCAGCACTTGAACTGCTCCGGAGAGGATAGAATTAAATTCTATGCAGGGCATAGAACGTTGAGCTCGAGCTCGGTTCATACCTTTATCTGCTGCACTTTGAAGTGTAACCGTCAGATTCTTTACTCCGCCTAACTGAACAGTCGCTCAGGAGATTTCTCCTCTGCTCACGGTTCTCGGTCGGTTAAAGTCATCGGTTTTACCGATAAATTCTTTGTTTTCTCGGTTCAGATCCCTGTCTGTGGTACAGTAAGTATGTAGGTAGTGGACTAGATTTCGAAAAACTTGTGAAAATTGTAAACAGTGATTTCAACTGGTTCGGCTGAACCGGTTGCTGTGTAGAACTTGTGTTTTATTGTTTTATTCTTTGAAGTTAGTGTGTGGTACCGGTCCTTATCGGTTTAAAAAAAAAGTGTTTTTACGTTTTTTTCAAATACCCGTGACACGGTTAGAAACCGATAAAGGAGTCTTGCCTGGCTGAAGCCGAGTAAAGGGTAAGTTTTCTGATTTAGGATCGCTATGTCTGAGAAACCCAAAAGAAAAACCATGCCCACTGGTTTTCAACACTGCAGTGTGTGTAGGGAGGCTTAGGGAAAAGGAGGCCGAGAAGTCCGCTGACCCGGACGGCCAGCCCGGTTCAGTTCCGGTCGAACCAGAAGGAGTGCCCTCTGACCAGGGCAAGACTCCTTTGGGCAAAAGGAGAGCCGATTCTGAGGGATCGGGTCCATCAAAAAGAAAAGAAAAATCGTCCGGTTCGGATCCAGAACCGCATTCTTCCGACCGCCGAGGTAATTGCCCGAGCGATTCGCATAGTGGAATCGCTTTGTTCGGTTCTGACCGATCTGGCGCCTTCTGGCAGGTGTTTGGTTCGGTTGGTTCCTCCGGTTCAAGATTATACACCTGAAGATTGTTATGAACCGGACTTGGAGGGGGACGATGATTATGATGAAGGTGGTGGTGGTGGTGGTGGTGGTGGTGGTGGTGGTGGTGGTGATGATGAAGAAATAGAAGGTCTGGATGAGCCCATAGAACCGGACATCTCCCCAGACAGGCCTTCTGGTGTTTCCCCTCCTAGACTTTCTGAGTCCTCTTCCCACTGTATGTTCTACAGGAAAGTGACAGAAACCCTCCAGCTCCCTATGGAAGACGCTGTTGAGGAACAAGAGGAGCCTGACTATGTGGAGATGATGGACATCCCAGAGTCCAAAAGGTTGTCTATTCCCCTTCACAAGTCTTTTGGGAAACAGACACAAAAGTTAAAACTCCAAATTCATTACCTCCTGTGGACAGGCGGATGGACAGGAGGTACATGCTGTCAGGCTCAGGTACGGAGTACTTGTACCAGCAGTGCAGCCATGTTGGGGTAGTGCAGGCTGCAGCCTGTGATAAGGCTAACATTCCCTTGGCTTCACACCCCCCAGATAAAGACTCCAGGAAATTGGATGCCATGGCAAAAAAGCAGTACATGGCATCCTCTTTGGGACTCAGGCAGGCGAATTACATGGCCTATACAGCCAGGTACCAGATGTCCAGGTGGGACACTGTACTGGCACTGGCTAAGCAGGCCCCTTCCCAACTTGCCAAGGAGCTGGAGAAGGTGGCTGATGATGGGATTGAGGCATCAAAGATTCAATTTCATGCTGCTGTGGACTCCCAACGATGTTTCTTGTAGAGTCATGGCTACATCTGTGTCTCTTCGGAGACTGGCTTGGCTCAGGTGTACTAGCCTGTCTCAGGATACCCAGGCTAAGGCCATGGATTTTCCTGTGGTTAATAATTCTCTGTTTGGGGAGCAGACAGAGAATTATATGAAGAAAATGGATGAATACAGGACCACCTGTAGGAGTGCACAGGCCAAGGAATGGCAAGCAACTCCTCAAAGGCAGCAAGCTAGGGACAGGGGCAGGCCTTTTCATAGTCCTTTCTACCAAGAACAGGCCTCCTCTCCTTTTTCTCAGAGGGGGGGTTCTTCAGAGGGAGAGGCAGAAGGGGATGAGCAGGGCTGCATCCACCTCTCAGCCTAAGGCTCCTGCCAAGCAGACACCCTGAGGTGTCAGCCCGTGTCGACTCCTCCATTCCTGTAGGAGGCAGGCTGGCCTACTATTTCCAGGACTTGAAGTCTGTTACCTCAGACAAGTGGGTCCTGGAGATAGTAGGCCAGGGACTGTCTCTCTGCTTCAAAAAGTTCCCAAATCTGAGAGCCAGATCTTTCCCACCTGCAAACATGTCCAAAACCATTGCCCTAGAGGCAGAGTTTTCATCTCTTCTGGCCTTAAGGGCCATAGAGAGAGAGAGAGAGAGAGAGAGAGTTCCTACAATACACAGGGGAAAAGATCTGTACTCCAGGTACTTCCTTACCCTGAAAAAAACAGGGGATTGGCTGCCCATCCTAGACTTAAGATACTTAAACAAAGATTTGTTAAAGCCAAAGTTCAAAATGGTGACTCTGGGAATAATTCTTCCCTCTCTAAGGCCAAGGGATTGGCTAGCCTCCCTCGACCTAAAGGATGCCTACTTTCATATTCCCATCAGGTGCTCCCACAGAAGGTACCTCAGGTTCGAACTGCCTTCAGGCCATTACCAATTCAAAGCAATGCCTTTCGGCCAAACATCAGCTCCAAGGGTATTCACAAAATGCCTGTCAGCAGTAGTGGCTTTCCTAAGGAGAAAAAATATCTCCATATTCCCGTACCTGGACGACTGGCTTATAGTGGGTCAGTCTCCAGACCAAGTCAAGTCAGATCTAAAAGTGACCCAGCAGGTGCTCACTTCTCTAGGTTTCCTTCTCAATCTTCCCAAGTCAGTTTTCGAGCCGGTACAACTGTTGACTTTCATTGGGGTAGAACTAGACACTGTCAAAGCAAGAGAATTTCCCCTTGGTAAGGGTGATGGCTATCATGGAGCTGGCTTCTTCCTTCCACCTTGTGGTTTCTCGACCAGCAAGAGACTTTTTTCGGCTGCTGGGCCACATTGCAGCTTCCACTGCAGTGGTCCAGGGGGCCAGATTTCAGATGAGAGACATTCAGTTTCATCTGAGGCTTTTTGGTATCAGAAAAAAGATCCTCTGACCAAACTGATTCCAGTGACTCAGACTCTGATCCAGGCTCGTCAATGGTGGCAGGATCAGGACAATCTCAGGCAAGGGGTCCTATTCATTACTCAGTCTCATTCTGTGGTCCTAACTACAGGCGTTTCTCTCCTGGGTTGGGGAGCTCACTTAGGGGCTCTCACAGCCCAAAGAGTGTGGTCCACTCAGTAGTCTCTTTTCCACATCAACCTTCTGGAGCTCAGAGCGGTTTACCTGGCTCTGAAAGCCTTCTCACAATCAGTAAAGAACAGGGTGGTTCAATTCAGGACAGACAACACCACCACCATGTGGTATATCAATAAGCAGGGAGACACTCAATCTGTGGCCTTGTGCACGGAAGCCATGAAAATATGGTCCCTGGCTTACTCCCTGCAGACCTCTCTGGTAGCAGTCCACCTCCTAGGAAAGGACAATGTGCTAGCAGATGCATTGAGCAGGATTTCCCAGGGCCATCACGAATGGTCCCTGGATCCCCTAGTGTGAAAAGGGATTTTCTCAAGATGGGGTACTCCAGAGATGGATCTCTTTGCAGCCCCAGACAATCACCAACTTCTCTCTTCTGTTGCAGACCCCCAGTCTTGGGCTCAGACTCTGTGGATGCTCTGATTCTGAATTGGGAAGGGAAATTTCTGTATGCCTTCCCTCCTTTTCCTGTGCTGTTCAAGGTCCTGGTCAAGATAAGGTTGCAATCTTGCAAAATGATCCTGATTGCTCCAGATTGGGCCAGGCAGCCTTGGTATCCCCTGTTGCTGTCCCTAGCAGTCCATCTTCCCCTATCTCTTCCCAGGAATCACAATCTGTTAACCTCCTCTCGAGGGAGGATCTGGTATTCCAACCTTCGGTCTCTCAATCTCAAGGCATGGCTTTTTGAAGAGTTAGAGTATGAAAATTTGCATCTCTCTCAAGGGGTTCTGGACATTCTCAAAACCTCTCGAAAACCTGCCACCAGAAAAACTTACAACTCTAAATGGAAAAGATTCAGCATCTGATGTTCCAAAACCCATGCATCCCCAGACACTGCTGAATTGTCTACAGTTCTGGATTATATGGTTCATCTCAATGGCCTAGGCCTCAGACCAGCTACCCTCAAAGTACATTTGTCATCTGTTTCTGCGTTTCTGTCAGTAGGAAGGCCTTCCTCACTGCCATCTCATCCTGTTTTCTGCAAATTTTTCAAGGGATTGCTTCATACCAATCCTCCCTTTAGGGAGCCTACCCCTGCTTGGGACCTTAATGTTTGCATTGCCCTGAGACCGGGAGCTCCTGCCACTCTTGAGAACTGACCTTTTCTTAAATCTGTTGCAACAGTTCTTCTATTTCTAAGCCTAATCTATCCTTTACAATTTCTAGACCATAAGGTTGGCCACCTATGAGCACCCTCCCCCCCTTTTCTTGACTATGTTATAGTGTCCTCCTTAATTTTCTTTTTCCCTCTCAGGTCCTCGTACAGGGAGGGTATTGTGGTGACCTCCAAGTGTACGTAAAACAGATTGTGTTTATTGTTGTTGCATTTAGTATGTAATAGCACTATGTTATAAAATACCTTAATGTATATACATTATGTTTATGAAACCTGTAAATGTTGAAAATATCATGGCACTTGGTGTTTTGAGAATGGTAAAAAGAACTAGGTGACTATTATAGAAATTAAGCTAGTTGTGTTATTTAAAATGCATGTATATTGTTGTAAACTTAAGAAATGACATGATGATTTGCATATATCCCATGATGCATTGCATTATGGAAGTATCTGTGATGTTGTATTTCTTTGAAACTTGATTTGTTGCCAGTGCTCTTTGGGGTAGACTTTCTTTCAGTGATTCTGCATTGAGATTCTTTGTCTGTAGCTTTTTTTTTTCCTTTTGGGCCCCCACTACCCAAGTAAATGGGGCCTGCATAGGGGTAGTGGCTACATCTCAACTAGTGATTGGGATCAGAGATCAGTGTCAGTAGTTGCTGGTCAAGTGCAGAGAAAGGACATTCATAGTCTGTTGCTGCAAACTGATGTACTGAAGATGGAATATGGCATTGCAAGAAGCTTATTTCTTGTATTTTGAATAAACATCACTCAGAGATTGTGTGTTGAACCTGAAGTTCGGTGTCTGGTCTATCTGTTATCCCACAACCCCTCCACAGACTTGTTGTCAGAAGTGGGATAACTTGCTGGAAGCGTCTGGACTGGCCGAAGAGGGACGTTTTCTGGTGGATATTGCCCAGATATCCCAGGTGGACCGATGCACCAGGAGTTTCCAGTGGAGAATCCGGAGAAGAAGGTCCGTAGAGTTCTGACCAGAACCATGGCTGACAGAGTGGGAGAGAAGCTGCTGCCTGGACTGGATCTGGGAGCTCAGAGGAAGGCCAAGCCTGAAGGCACTGAAGAAATGCAAGAGGATGTGGAAGAATTGAGGGAATTGCCTCCTCTTGAAGACGCTCCACCTGAGGACGTAGGGGAGTTGTTGAAATGACTCTGCATAAAACAGGTGCAGATGGAAAAAGAGAGAGAGAGATATTTAGCGAAGAGATAGAGACATTGAGCAGAGAAAGCAAGATGCCAAATGGGCTGATACCATGAGGGTCGTGCATGCCATCAATGCAAGGCAAATAGAAAGAGCCAGCAGCCCAAAAGACATTAAACTGTCTAAACTTTCGGACAGGGATGACATTGAGGCCTACCTTACAACATTTGAGAGGACCGCTCGAACATGCGCATGGCCAAGTGAACAGTGGGTTGTTCGACTGGCACCGTACCTGACAGGCGGTGCCCAGTTGGTTTATAGCCACATGGACTCCAGAGAGGCTGAGGACTATGACCCTGTGAAGCAGGAGATCCTCAGGCGCTACGACATGAACACTGAAACCTATTGCCAGAGGTTTAGGTTTCTTAAAATGCAGTCACTGGATAACCCCCGAGAGACTTATACCCGTCTCATGGAGCTCTGCTACAAATGGTCACAACTGGAGAACAAAAGCAAGGACCAACTTCTGGAGGCGGTGATTATTGAACAGTTTATTAAAGTTTTACCCCAGGATGTACAACTTTGGGTTCGGGAGCATAAGCCAGATTCCGCTGATAAAACCATCACATTGGCAGAAGACTTCCTGGCAGCCCGACCATCCAGATTTGGAGGGTTCCAAGAGACCTCAGCAGCTGCAACCACCAGCAATCCGGTAAGGAACCCTTTTACTTATAAACTATCTAATCCAGCCCTAGAAAAACAAGACTAGAGAGAAGAGAGAAGGGGGCGAATTCCAGTAGCTGAAATTGTATGTCATGGGTGCCAAAAGAAGGGCCATATCTAAGAAACTGTCCTAATATAAAGAGAGAGACAGCTCACATAGCCTTAGTGAACTTGGGTCACTTTATGGCTGCTGTACAGATTGAATCACAGCAGATGATGGGACTGATTGATTCCGGGAGCTGCCAGACTCTTGTGCGAGCAGATCTGGTGAATGGGAATAATAAAGAACAAAATACAGCAGCCATCTGTGTGCACGGTGATACCCATCGCAACCCTACGGCCACCATACAAATGACTGTTCAAGAAAGACACAGGAAGTAAAAGTGGGTTTGGTACCTCGCCTACCTGTGCCAGTTATTATCGGGCATGACCACCCAGACTTTGCTTCATTTATACATAGTCATGCTGCCCAGGACTCTGCTGTAGTTGCTGTAACCACCAGAGCTCAAATGAAGAAGGGACATTTACCATCTGTGTTCCCATTTGATGATGATGTTTTTGAGGATCTTGGCAAGGGCCATAAGACTAAGGCGGAGAAGAGGAATCTAAAGAAGGCCTGGCTTGATAGTCATGCTGGTGTACGGCCAGACTTGGGACATACTTTTAAATGTGATATGCAGCATGAGCAAAAAGCAGACCCTTCACTTAACCCTTTTTTATTTTCACAGGTGGGGAAGGGAGTGGAAAAAGGTGCCCCTCAGTTTGCTGTAAAACAGGGAATACTGTATCGAGAATACACGAACCCCAGAACTGGAGCGGTAATAGACCAACTAATGGTTCCGGAAAAATTCCGCTCCCAAATCATGTATCTGGCACATGACATCCCTTTAGTAGGCCATGCAGGCAGAGACAGCATCCTGAATAGGATATTACCTACGTTTTATTGGCCCTCTATCCATGAGAACATAGCTGAGTATTGTAAAGCATGTGCTGAGTGTCAGAAGGTAGCTTAGGCAGGAAAAAGGGATAGAGTACCGCTACAGCCCATCCCCATCGTGACTACCCTCTTTGACAGGATAGCCATCGATATAGTGGGCCCCCTGGAAAAGCGCTCCAGGGATAACAGATTTGTACTGGCATGTGACTATGCTACCCGCTACCCAGAAGCTATCCCCATGAGAACTGTCACAGCCCCCAGGATAGCAGAGGAGCTAGCAAAGGTATTTAGCCACATGGGAATCCCCCAAGAAAAACTTACTGATCAGGGGAGTAATTTTAATACATACCTGCTCAAAGAATTGTACCGTCTGCTGGGCGTGGTAGTCATGCGTACTTCCCCATACCACCTGCAGACTGACGGCCTTGTAGAGAGGTTTAATCAGACATTAAAGAGAATGTTGAGGAAATATGTGAAAAAAGAAGGTAAAGATTGGGATAGGTACCTCCCCTATTTACTTTTCGCTTACAGGGAAGTCCCTTAAGCGTCCACTGGTTTCTTGCCTTTTTTATTATTGTATGGGAGGAACCCGAGGGGGCCACTGGATGTGGTTAAAGAACACTGGGGAGAAGGGAAGGAGGTGAGACATCTTAATGTCGTAGAGTACATGACTTAGTTACCCAAACGCCTGGTGAGGTATATTAACTTGGCACACCAGAGCAAGCAAGACTTGCAGAAAGATAGATATGACCATGGTTTGATGACTAAAACAGTTCACCCGGTGATCAAGAGTTGTTACTCCTTCCCTCCACAGAGAACAAACTACTCATGAAATGGCAGGGGCCCCTTCACCATTTTGAGGCAAACAGGAGCTCCCGGTCACATGCCCAGCTTATGCAACTCCCTTTTGAACCTTTGTCTTCAGCAGAATTTAAGTACTTGACTTGGAAGACTGTGTTTCTGGTAGCTGTTACCTTTGCCAGACGGAGCAGTGAATTACAAGTTCTGTCAGTGGAGCCTGATTTTATCTCATTCCATAGAGATGAGGTGGTCCTTAGAACCAATAGGAGGTTCTTACCTAAAGTGGTCTCAGATTTTTATTTGAACCAATCCATGTCTCTCCCTGTATTCTTCACTGATCATTCTTCTTCAGGAGAGAGAAGATTACACAGTTTGGATGTTAAAAGGGCCCTTAGTTACTACATTGAGCGTACTAAGGCATACAGGTTTGACTCCCTCCAGTTGTTCCTCACTTATGGGAAAGTGGGTAAGGGCAAACCTGCCACTGAGAACTATTGCCAGGCGGATTGTCTGTTGTATACAATTCTGCTATGAGAAGCTAGCCAAAATACCACCCTCAGGCCTGAGGGCTCATTTGACTAGAGGTACAGCTGCTTCCCTGGCTGCTGCCAGGGATATTCCTTTGTTAGAGATATGCAAAGCAGCCACCTGGAAAACAGTCCATACATTCACTAAGCATTACTCTGGATATCCAGGCTAGGAGTGATGCTCGGTTCGGTACAGCAGTACTGCAGAGCCTATTCTCAAAATAGGTTTGAATCCCTCCTCCATGGAGGTATTGCTTGGTAGTCTGCAATAAGTCAGAATACAGCAAGACGTCATGTTGTTTGAAGAAAAAAATTACCTTAATAATTGTGTTTTTTCTAATGGAGTCTTGCTGTATTCTGATCTCCCTCCCTGCCTCCCCTCTCAGAACCTGTTTTTTGGAAAGTGGGCTGGCAGGTACAGTGTTGCACCCCAGGGGTGCATTTGGGCACTCCCTCTTTTTATAGAGGGGGAGTGGGTTATGTTTCTTTATTTCTATAATCATAAGTTGTTCACTACCTGGTTTTTGGTTTTGTATTTCTCGACTTGAGTCTTTTGGGGGATCCAAAATATTTGGTTGCCATTTGGCTAGTAAAAGGTTTACAATTTCCACATAGAAACATAGAAGTTGACGGCAGATAAGGACCGCAAGGCCCATCCAGTCTGCCCATTTCTTTTTCTACCTTATAAATGTGCCATCGGCCTTTGCTCTGTCAGTGGCCTATCTATTCATACTCATTTGTATTGCTCCCTTATGCCTATCCCATGCCTGTTTGAAGCCCTGCACTGTATTCATAGCCACCACTTCTGGTAGGCCATTCCATGCATCCACTACCCTTTCTGTGAAAAAGAATTTCCTCACATTCCCCGTAATCTGCCCCCTCTAATCTCATGCTGTGTCCTCTTGTCCTGCTATTTTTCTTATATTTAAACATGTTAGACTCTTCCACCTTGTTAATGCCCTTAAGGTGTTTGAATGCCTCGATCATATCACCTCTCCCTCCTTTGCTCAAGGGTATACATATTGAGCTCTGTTAATCTGTCCTCATATGTCTTCTGATGCAGTCCCTGCACCATTTTGGTTGCCCTCTCTGGACTGCCTCAATTTGGTTAATGTCCTTGTGAAGGTGTGGCCTCCAATACTGCATGACTCCAGATGGGGCCTAACCAGTGTCTTGTAAAGAGGTTTTTACCTCCCTCTTTCGACTTGTGATACCCCTACTAATACACCCCTAACACCCCTAGCCTTACCTACTGCTTTAGAGGTCTGCTTGGATGATTTCAGGTCATCAGTGATGATGATGCCGAAGTCTCTTTCTTCCTTTGTGACTGCTAGCAACTCCCCTCCCAGCCTATAGGTGGATTCAGGGTTTCTCTTCTCTATGTGCATGATCTTGCACTTCTTTGCATTAAATCCCAGTTGCCACTCTTCTGACCATTTTGCTAGTTTATCCAGATCTCTTCTCATTCTGCACTCCATCTGGATCATCTGCTCTGTTGCAGATCTTGGTGTCATCTGCAAACAGACAAGCCTTACCCTCTAGTCCATCTGCAAGGTCACTAATGAAGATGTTGAGAGGACTGGCCCCAGGACTGATCCCTAAGGTACCCCACTTGTGACTTGCATCTCTTCTGACTGTATACCATTTACCACCACTCTCTGTTTTCTGCCCGTCAACCAGTTTGCCACCCAGTTGACCAACTTCTGACTCACCCCGCGCCTACCCATCTTATTTATCAATCTTCTATGTGGAACAGTGTCAAAAGCTTTGCTGAAGTCAAGGTAGGCGATAATCAACTGCTCCCCCTTGGTCCACCACTTTGGTTACCCAGTCAAAGAAATCTATGAGATTAGTTTGACAGGACCTTCCTTTTGTAAACCCATGCTGTTTTGGATCTTGTGCCCCTATGGATTCCAGGTGTTGCACTATCCTTTCCTTAAGGAGTGCCTCCATAATCTTGTCCACTACTGAGGTAAGACTGACTGGTCTGTAGTTCTCTGCCTCCTCCCTGCTACCACTCTTGTGGGCAGGGATCACATGAGCCCTTCTCCAGTCTTCTGGGACCTCTCCTGTGCTCAGAGACTCACTAAACAGTTCTGCTAATGGCTCTGCTAGTTCCACCTTTAGCTCCTTAGGTACCCTGGGATGTATGCCATCAGGTCCCATTGCCTTATCCACCCTGAGCTTAGCAAGCACTTGGGGACCCTTTCTTTTGTGAAGGGAGTGAGTGCTCACCTCCTCCCCTGTGTCCATGGTGCTGAGCTATGGGCCCTGCCCTACCTTCTCTTCAGTAAATACTGAGCAAAAGTATCTATTTAGGATAGATGCTTTTACATGATCCTCCTCCTCACATGCTCCTTTTCTCCATTATGCTTAGTAATACCCCTCTGGACTTTCTCCTTTCACTAATGTATCTATAGAAAGTCTTGTCACCTTCTTTACTGTTCGTGCTAGTGTTTCCTCAGTTTGGGACTTTGCCTGCCTTACTGCCTTCCCTGCTTCCCTTAGGGCAGTTTGGTATGCCTCCCTATCTTCATCCGCTGTGTTCCCTTATATTTCCTGAAGGCCAGCCTTTTGGCTCTGACCTTTTCTGCTACTGTATTTGAGAACCAAAGTGGTTTCCTTCTTCTTTTGCACTTCCTTTTCTAACACAATGGGATGTTGCTTCAAGTATTGCATCCTTAATGCTTGCCCACTTTGCCTGTACCCCCTCACCTGTGTTTCTTTTTGCCAGGGCTAGCTTAACTCTGTTGGCCATCTTATCAAAGTCAGCTCCTCTGAAGTCCCATATTTTTGCCTTGGAATGGGATAATTTAGTTGTAGTGGCCAAACTGAACCATACCATGTTATGGTCACTGGCCCCCAGGTGACCTTCTACCTGGAGATCTGTGATCCCTTCCCTGTTAGTCAGTACTAGATCTAGGATAGCCCTGTCTCTTGTGGGTTGTTATGCCAGTTGTTTGAGGCCCTTCCCCTGCAGGGAATCCACCATGTATCTAGTTCTGGCAGATGTTCCTGCTGGTATTGACCAATCTGTATCCGGCATGTTGAAATCTCCCATTATCAGAACTTCCCCTTTAGCTGTCACGTTTTGTATATCTTCTAACAGTAATGTGTCTATGTCCTCCACCTGGCCTGGGGGGGGTTAGTTAGTTAGTATTAGCTCGTAAGAATCTGACAGTTACACTTCAAAGTGCAGCAGACAGAGGTTTGAACCGAGCTCGTGCTCAACGTTCTATGCTCTGCATAGAATTTAATTCTTTCCTCTCCGGAGCAGTTCAAGTGCTGGGGCTAACTGTAATAAGTCAGAATACAGCAAGACTCCATTAGAAGAAACACATTTACTAAGGTGAGTAATTTGTTCTTCCGGGACTCCATAGATTCGGATATTCTGTCATCTGTTGCGCCCTTCTAAGTCGTCCAGCTTGCTGTTGAGCTCACTCTCTCTGGCGAGGAGATCTACAGTAGAAGGAGCCTGTCATGCTGATCGGCCTGTTCAACCACAGATGTCAGACCCAGCTCCAGCTGATCCATTCGGTGCTCTATTCCACTGAGCTCTGAGCGGAGATCGGTAAGTGATTTATCGATTTTTATTGACAGTGCGGGCCGTCTGTAGGATTGTTGCTATCAAGTCTGTCTTCTGTCTCCACCGGGATCTCTGAAGCCATGTTGTCTCCCCCGGTCCCCTCAGTTTGTATTTTGCCTTTTTTTTCCCCTTCTGCAATAGCTCTCGGAGTTTAAAGGCTGGTGTCTCCGATTGCTTGAGATTGTTGGCTTTAGACCGGGTGGCTTTGGCAGGTGATTGCATAGCGTTGAAGGTCGATGTTAGTTGATTTAATTCAGAGGTGGCCCAGAGTCGCGAATTCAAGCGGCCATTGAAGTCTTGACATTACCGGAAGTTTCCTAGGTCAGATTCTTGATTTGAGGTAATCCCGCTTGACCAGGAGGTGTCACTGTTGACACTTTTCTACCTCCTTATTCTTGGGTGAGGAGTGGCACTGGCGGAAGATGCATCGGTACTACAGGGAGCATCTTTAGCGACAGTGGGTAATTTCAAGATGGAGTAGGGCTCTACCCCTGGACCTTCGGTCACCTGGTAGTTGCCAGTTACGCCTTTGCTGATACACGCAATGCAGGTTCTTCTCACAACTGCTTCTCTACCCCTAAGGATGGACCACCGCAGCCAAAGGTGGGCGCTCCGACCAAAGAAGTCCAGTCGGTGATCAGCTTGTCAGGCCAGTTGTCAGCAGAGATCACACTATCTGAGGGTACTTGGGTGGTCCACAGCAAGAAACGGACGGGACATTTTCGAAGAGTGCTCTCACGACTTGGATCAGTCATCTGTGGCCACCTCCGGAACTCATATCCTCGACCGGGACCCAGGATGGTGTCTTGTGGGGCTCCTATCAGACTCATATCAGAGTCCATGACTGTCCTGCAGCCTGTCCAAAAAAGGGCCATTTACCGGTTCACAGACATCTTAGACAGGGACGAATCCCCTTGGGGTTGCTTTCACCATGGCTGAGGCCGTATTGGAACCAGCCCTGAAGCTTTGACAGCATCCTGCCCGGCACCCTTCACCCATATGGTCCGCAAGTACAAACTCCCTACTAGGTCCCTTTCAGGGTTCTCTGACCACTCTTTGACCGAAGGACTGGTATCTGACTCGGCCTTCTTCAGATCCGAGGGGGCAAGGGGACGTGGATAAGCCACTGGACAAGAAGTCTTGCAAGATTGACCATGCCTGTAAAAAGGTGTGTGCTGCTGCAGCGTCCTTGGGTCCCCATTAGATTAGTTACTTCTTCATGATGGCCAGCTTTGGTCACTTCCTGTTGGGAGTACTTGGTGAAATCCTTCCTCACCTCCCTGCTGACCAGTTTTGTCTGTGAAGTTGGTCCATGACCAAGGTCAGTCATTGGCCAAACACCAGCTCCTGACAGCCTTGGACATGGGTGACTTCTGTGCCCATGCCATGACAGTGACCATCTCCATGCATCGCAGGGTCTACCTGTGTCTTTCTACCTTTATGGGGGACACCCAGTACAAGCTGGTCAGTGTCCCTTTTTTGGGCACGGACCTCTTTGGCCCTGGGGTGGATGGACATCTCACCCGCTTAGAGAAGTCCAAAGCCACCTTTGATTCTGTGGTGTCATCCTAAAAGAACCAGAAATAAAAGCCTAAGTAGAAGGCTTTTCAGTACTGGCTCCTTCAACCACAGCCTTAGCAAGGCCAGTGCCAGGCCTAGTGCCTGGCCCCAAGAGAGGTGGGTGCGGGGTGATGGTGCCCCTCTGGCCATAGCTGCCGGTGCCCCCCACAATAGCTGCACAGTGATGGGGGAATCATCCTTCCACCTGCCCTGTCCCTGTCTGGGCTCCCGGTTGGGGATTGGTTATGCCACTTCTTACCATGTTGGTCCTCTGTCACAGCAGACAGGTGGGTGTTAGAAGTGGTGGGCAGACAGAGGGCAGCCTCTGGATTTCCAGGCTCTCCCGCCTTACCAACTCTATGGTCCTTGGGAGTCCAGGGTGTTGCAGGACACACTGTCCACCCTTTGGGAGGACATTGATCAGCTCCTTGTGAAAGGAGTTGTTGTCCATGTCCTGAATGCCCTAGCCAGTCAGGGTTACTTGTTAAGATACTTTCTGGTTCTGAAATGGACAGGAGGGCTGGCGCCCCATACTGGATCTGCACAATCTGAATCATTTCATGTGGAAGTGCAAATTCCAGATTGTCACCCTGAATCAGATCATTCCATTTCTGGAGCAGGGCATGTGGTTCTGTTCCCTGGACCTCCAGGATGCATTCTTCCACATCCCAGTCTGTCCTACCACTGGTACCTCTGGTTCTGTGCTGAAGGGGTACTGTACCAATTCCAGGTCATGACCTGCAGTCTCTTGTCCATGCCCAGGGTCTTCAACAAGTGCATGATATGTAACCATTGTTCTAGGAGTGGTATACAGTTCACATCCACACTCTGGCAGTTCCACTGAACAGGTCTTCCGTTGGTCATCTATAAGCTAAGTTCCTCCCCCTACCCAGGCAGTATACCCCCAGTTCTGCCCCGTGACATCAGATCCGCGTGCCACTTGCCAGGGCAGGCTGAGTGGGTTGTGTGGATGTGAACTGTATACCACTGCTAGAACAATTATTACAGGTGAGTAACCTATCTTTCTAGCAGTTCTCCAGGAGGAGGGGGCCAGGGCGCACAGCCCTACTTGACAGAGCCTGGAGAACAGAGGTCCAGAAAGCAGCATCCCGATGGGACTCTAGGTTGATGCCGTAGTAGGAAATGAAGGTGTGTGCTGACTTCCAGGTAGCAGCCCTTCAGCTCCCATGTATGGGATATTTCTGAAAGCAGCCCCTTAGGCAGCAGTATGTCTAGTTGAATGAGTCCTGAGCTCTACAATAGGCTTCCTACCAGACAACCTACAGCAGAGGTCTATGCAGGACATGATCCACCTGGCAGTTGTCCCCTTTGCTGCTGGTCTGCTAGGCATGCCTTCAGCTTAAGTTACAAACAGCTGGTGAGCCTCCCCACGAACTCCAGCTGTGTGCACCCCTTATAATAAGAGAGCACCCTTCATAGGTCCAGAATATGGAGCCTGTGGTCTGCCTCCAAAGAAGGGCTAGTATAATACACCAGAAGGTTCATCACTTGGTTAAAGTGGAACTTCAGTACTACCTTTGGGGAGGATCTTTAGATGGGGGCGAGGGACAATCTTGTCCTTATGGAAGACCAGATAAGGAGAGTTCACTAAGAGTGTCTGGAGCTCGCTAATCCTTCTGGCTGAAGTAATGGCTACCAAGAAGGCAGTCTTCCACAAGTGTGATATCTCACACTTGTGCATAGGTTTAAATGGCTTACACATGAGCATAGCCAGCACCAGCAGTAAGTCCCATGGTGGTGGTCCACACACCGGTGGGGAGAGGTGGTCCAGGCCTTTGAAAAAAACACTCAACTACCTTCTCGTGGGTCACTTTCTGCTTACCAGCCCACATCTGGTAAGCAGAGATGGCTTCCAGGTGCACCTTAAGAGTCATCAATTGCAGTCCCAACCGAGAAGAACCTGACATACTGCAAGAGGCTTGCCACAGGGTAGTCAAGGGGATCAAGCTCATTGCCGTGGCACCCTATGGAGACTCTCTTCCACTTAAATGCATAGCACTTGTGTGTCTACTTCTTTTGGGAGGCCTGCACTATGTGGAGCACTTCGCCCAACAGATCCAAGGCCTGGAACTCTACCCGCTCAGGAACCAGGCCAAGAGGTTCAGGGATGTCGGGTCTGCATGCTGGACCGTCCCCTGTTGTGTGGTCGGCAGATTTAGGTGAAGAAGTGGCCGCCACAGAAGTCTGCTGCTGAGGCTGAGATCTGGGTACCTGAACTGCCTGGGCCAGTCTGCAGCTAGCAGAATAATCCATGCCTTGACCTTCCGGACCTTAACCAGGCTACGTGTGAGGGTCCAGGTGTAGAGTGCCTCCCAACACAAAGGAAAGGAGTGTGTTCCATACTGCCTGTTCAGGTAGAACATGGTAGTGGGTGTTGTCTGTGTGGCCTGGCTCGACTTGACCCCTGACTAGAGGAGCAAATTCCGTCAGACAAGTCATACTGCACGGAGCTCCAGCAGGCTGATGTGGTGACATGACACCCTGGGTGACCAGAACTCGTGGGCTCTGTGTTCCCCAAGGTGTGCTCCCCACCACACCAGAAACACCTCCGTTGTGAGCATGACGATGGGCTCTGGGTGAACAAATAGGATTCTTCCTCCAGGTTTTCTGTGGCAAGTCGCCACTGGATGGCATCTCACATTGGCTGGGTCATTGTGACCAGACGGTCCAAGTGGCCTAGGTGCTGGGATCACTGACGGACCAACTCCCACTGCAGGTGGCTCATCCGCCAGTGGGCCCAACAGATCACGTTGGTGCAGGACACCATGTACTCCAGCAGCCACAGGAAATCCTGGACAGGGCACGAAAGCCCAACATGAAATGATCAGGCAAAGGAGGCCAGATCCAGTGCCAGATCTGCAGAGACATGAGTTTTGTCCCACGGAGAGTCTAGTTCTGTCCTAATGAACTTTATCACCAGAAAAGGGACTAGTTCAGACTTGTTCAGGTTGATCAGCAGGCCCAGTCTCAGCACGTCTGGACAGCCACATTTCTGGACCTCTCGACTGTCTCTTTGGATGGCCCAGCCAACAGCCAGTCATCCAGGTAGGGATTCACCCTGACTGACTTATGTGCAGGAAGGCTGTCACTGTATACTGTAGTGTAGTAGCATGTATCAGATTAATTTTACTGACTTTCAAACTGACATTTTCTGTAACTACAAATCCCAGAAACCCCTGCAGTTGACATCAGAGTAAGATTGCAGCAGTGGGAGATTCTATAGGTTGCAGTGCATGTTAGAGGTTTTATAAGCTCCGATCAAGTGTTTGCTGGTCCTGCTGCTCTCCAGAGGCTAAGTACAGGCATTTGTGACTATACTTAGCCCTGAGAGAACAGCAGGAACAGGAAATAAAAAACAGAGATCACAACTTATGTAAGATGGGAGCAGTAGTTGAGGGGGAAGAGGGGAGGTTGGCACTGCAAGGGGACCTGGACACCGTGGAAAGCTGGGCTCACACATGGAAATTAAATTTTAATATCACCAAGTGCAAGGTGTTACATCTTGGGAGGGGAAACCCTAAACACAGGTACACCCTGGGAGGAGAGGCTTTGGAAGCCTCAACAGGGGATAAAGACCTAGGGGTCATGGTGGATGCATGTATGAACAACTCTGAGCAGTGCAGGAGAGCGGCTAGCAAGGCAAACAGGATGTTGGGATGCATCATAAGGGGGAATCACCTCTAGGAGCAGGGAAGTGATTCTGCCGCTGTACAATGGACTGGTTAGACCACACCTTGAGTACTTTGTATAGTACTGGAGACCACACTTGAAGAGGGACATACAGCTCCTGGAGAGGGTATAGTGGAGGGCAACTAAGATGATGCAAGGACTAGGGGATTTGACATGAGGACAGACTTGAGGAGCTCTGCCTGTTTTCTTTGGAGGAGAGGAGAGACAGGGGGGACATGATTGAGGTCTTCAAGTACCTCAAGGGAATAAATAGGGTAAACATGGAGGGGATCTTTAGACTAAAGCAGGGAGGTATCACCAGAGGGCATGGTTTGAAGTTGGAAGGTGGAAGGGTGAGGGGGGGAAAGAGGAGGAGGTTTTTCACTGAGAGGGTGGTGGACCCTTGGAATGCGCTGCCTGGCGAGCTGGTTCAGAGATCCACAGTGGAGGGCTTCAAGAGAGGGTGGGACAGACACAGAAAGCAGATGTATGAGATGATGGCCTGGCCCAGGGGGGTGGGGATGGATAAGGGTTTCTGGAACACAAGGGGGGGGGGCCTCGGCACCCAACTAGGGATCTGAGGTTCGAGCAGACTTGATAGACCGTGAGGCCTAATCTGCTGGCAATTAGTATGTTAGTATGTAAGCTCTTACATGCACTAGACTATTGAACCTTCCACTGCTGCAGCCCTGCTGAAATGTGAGCTGCAGGGGATTCTGGGATTTGTAGTTAACAGAAAATGCCAGCCTGGAAGAATGCACAATTAGTCTGCTGCAATCTACCATACCTACAGTAAACATCAACTTAAAAAAAAGTTTTTATACACAAAGTACAACTTAGGACCAGCCTCACACTTGGGTGTGGAGCTCTTAGTGTTGGCTGTTCCCTTTGAAACATCACAAGAACACACTCCTGCATTCAAGAATTTTACCCTCTGATAGATTCATGGTAATAGAAAATGTATTTCATTTATTTATTTATTTATTTTTCAGAGGGGCTGGCACTCAGTATTCCTAACTGTATATGCACAGGTGACTTTTACTGACATAAGAATTAACCCAGTAGGTGCACACAGGAAGAACTCCTCTCAGCTGCTGCAAGTAGCAGAAATGTTGGCCTTGTCTGTAGTGCTTTTGCAGTTTATTTACTTCTCCATGCAGTTAATGTCAGTCACATTATGTCAATACTATTACAGTAGCAGCAGTTGGTGGCTTTGACCAGAGCTTATTAATTGCTTATGAGTAGAGGTACTCTTGTGTCATGAAAACCCTTGGAAGAAATCATGATATTATCATGGTCAAAATGACAAAAGAAATGGGAAGTCATGGCTCCATTATGGGTTAAATTAATTCTAGTTTGACATATTTTGATGCTAGCACATTAGCAAAAATATAAATGTTTTAAAAAAATTTATTGTTGGGCTGGTCCAGTAGCAGAAGGCAGGCTATTGTGCCACTGTCTGGGAGATCCGTGTAAGCCTCCGAAACTCCCACTAAACATATGAACATACGAAGAAGCCAGCAGTAGAAGGCCATTTGGTCCATCAAGTCTGCTCGTATTGCAGGGTCCACAGCTTGAGCTAATGTCCCTGCCCTCCATCTCCACTGAAGCCTTCTAGAAACCAAGCACATTGTGGCAGATTCTGGAATGGTTAAATAATTATAAAAAAATAATATTGGTCTGGAAAGTGGCAGCATTGGCAAGCACCTTAAACAAGAAAAATAGAACTATTTCAAAACAAACATGAAACAGTACAGTGGGGAGAGTGAAAAGGAACGGTCCCAGGATCATAATGTAAATGTGTTACTGAAATGCACAACACCAGACTAGCGCAGCAGTGTTTGGTTCCAGGGGTAACTACTGTATTACAGGGAGAGGATCGCATATTGCTTGTCTTCTCAGGACGCTGCACACAAAAAACTGGGTTATAGTCAAAAACAGCATGCAGACTTTCAAAAGAAGCTGCTTGCTTACTTTTGGTATGCTTTAATGAAGAGGGTTTATTTAGGCCAGTGCGGAAAGCAAGTAAATGACATCAAACAGCACTGGATAAATCCTTAAAAGAAGTATCATTGCAAGCACTTCTACACCCGAGGAAATCACTCCATTCTAGGGATGTGAATATCTTGTTCTAGCCACACTTTCTGGCATGTCCTTTCCCTTTAAGAATCTTGCCGGAAGGTCTAAATCCTGGCTCCTCCCACCCACATGGTATAACCCTCAGCTCTGCCCCTTGACACCAGATTTTACTTTCCGCTGGAAGATTCAGGTTCCCTCCTTACCGCTTCCGCATTGAGTAGGCCCTGGCTGGCGCTTAAAACTGGATTATTTACCTAAACTAAAACTCGCTAGAGTTTCTCCGCATCGTTTCACGATTGTAACCACGATGGAGGACAAAGTCCTCACCCAGGTTCCGCCGGTGCCCCTGCAGGCAGATGTCTTGCACCGACCCACATGCTATGTGTGTCTACTGCCTGGACCACGACCAAGATACCCAGGCCTGTGACTTTTGTCGCTCGTTCCAGCTGAACGTGTTGGACGATCGCCTCGCACATTTACAGTTCGAACGACCAGAAAAACGGAACCTGCCGGTCAAATCTAGAGAGGCCCGTTGGGCAGTTTCCGGGGCTGTGGGGTCCGCTGAACAACTTGAGCAAATGAAGGCTTTCCAAGAGGAGGCGGCTCAGGCTGCCGATCAGTCCTCTTCAGCACCGGTCTTTTTGCCGCTCAAAGTGGGCTCTACCTTTACAGGCTCCTTTAAGGAGTTGTGCCAGTCTCTCCCGACCAAGGGGGGAGGAACCGTTTGCTTCGCACAGCTTCCGTTCAGGTAAAAAGGAATCCAAGGAGTCGAGAGAAGGAAAAGTCTCGACGATGTCATTCTTGGGATCGAGAGAGGTCTCAGTCCCAGGAATCTCCTGTTTCGACTTCGGACGAAATTGCGGCCTCGGCTGCTGGCTTCACAGTGCCCCTGTCAGGCCAGTCAGCTAAGACACGAAATGACCACCTGGGTGAAATAATTATCGACCCTGTCGTCGCTTGATGAGGCTGACAATTCCTTGTTCAGGACTCCAGTCGTGACAAGACCTACCGAGGAGGAAACCCCGCTTGCTGGGGACCTCCCCGCAGTCCCTGATCCTGGCCTGGAGGAGCCGCGGGTTTCTCCGGCTCCTTCTGAGCACCCCTGATGGTCAAGGTCTCAGTCATCCTCCACCGATAGGTCGAGAAGAACTCATTAGTGTCATTCTGGGCATTCTAAGAAGCAGCGCCACCACTATTCATCCTCTTTCTCCTCAGAAGAGGAGAGGCTTCGGCGCAAGCTGCATCGACGCTACGAGGATTTTATGTGTGAACAGTTGGTGTTTGCCTGTCCAATGTTGACCCAAGCTTCCACACCTGCCATCACTTGGCTGTCGCCCTCGCCAATGCTGAACCCTCTGGAGCCGGCCGACATCATTCCTCCACCCGAGGAGCCGGTGAAGGCCCTCCTGGCTCAGCCAAAATCAGCCTCTCTGCCGATTGTGGTGGAGCCACTACCCAAACAGCCTCCCTCTGGGGCTGCTGTTAAGGAGTCTTGGCTGACTAGGGGTCTCCCGCATAGGCTGTCTGTCACACTTACTACCGACCTTCTGCGGCGGGTTGAGTGTGACTCAGGTCGTCGGTCGATCTATTCGGAGTCCGAGGACTTCTCCTTGCACTCTTGTCAGTTCAGTGAGGCTTCAGTGGGGAGTTTCTCGATGGAGGAAGGTCCCACATCCTTCGTGGGCATTCTCTGTCTCATCTCCGAATCCACGGGGATGAAATTGGAGCCTGTCCAGAAATGGGCTCAGTATCTCCTAACAGGTATTCTGACTAAAGGGGATTCTCCGACTGAGGCCTTCCCAGTAGCCGAAGCCATTGCTGGCGTGGCTCGGGAGCTGTGGCAGCACCCTACCACTTGTCTTGCGCCATCAGCCCGCATGGCGCACAAGTGTGCAGTTCCCATCTGCACCCTTTTGGGGTTCACAGAGCACCCCTTGGCTGAGGGGTTGGTGACCGAATCTGTGTTTCGGCGCTCGCAGAAATTCTGGAGACATTGATAGACCTTCGGACAAAGAGTCCAAAAAAACCGGACCATTCTGCCCGAAAAGTCTATGCTGCCTCTTCGCTTGGCCTCCATCAGGTAAGCTCGGTTGTCATCATGGCACACTTCTGCCATGCCCACTTCGGCTCCCTGGATGAGGTGCTTCCTTATCTCCCTGTGGGCCTTCAGACTACAGTCAAGCAGGTTTGGGATCAGGGTCAGGCTGTCACAAAGCAACAACTCCAGACGGCTCTGGACATTGGGGATTCCTGTGCCCATTCTCTGGCTGCCGCAGTCACCATGCGCCGCAGGGCCTGGCTGAGGATCTCAACCTTTACATCAAATACTCCGCACAAACTGGTGGATGTTCCCTTCCTGTACACCGACTTGTTCGGGCCAGGAGTCGACGGTCACCTCCAGTGCATCAAGAAGTCCAGTGCCACCTTGGACTCCATTGCTTCTGCCCAGAAGGAATCTCTGGGTTCCAAAAAGCAGTAGCGTAAGCCCTTTCGGCCTTCTGCCCCTGCGGCCAAGCAGCCCCATTACCAATCTTGGCGCCCTCGGCCCAAGTCAGTGGCTTTGGTGATCCATAAGCCTGGAGGGAAGGGTCCCTGTGGTCCCGCGGCCGAATCCTCCTCCTCCAAGCTTGCTCAGTGACTGGATTGGGGTGACCACCCCCATGCCCATCACGCCTACGCTGGGTCCTCCCGTGGAGGCTGGCTCTGCCACTTTCTTTCTGCCTGGTCCGCTGTCACAATGGACAGGTGGGTCTTGGAAGTGGTTGGCCAGGGGCTGCCTCTGGAATTCAAGCAGTACCCACCAAGCCGAGCCTGCGCCCCATGGGAGGAGAAGGTATTCGTGGACACTAGGTCGGCTTTCGAGACTACAGCACCCAACTCCTCCGCAAGGAGGTGGTGGTCAGAGTCGTCGATCCCCCCTGCTTTGTTTCCAGGTACTTCGTCGTCCTGAAACAGATGGGGGCTGGTGCACCATTCTAGATCTACATGACCTGAACAAGTTTCTCAGGTCTCGCACCTTCAGAATGGTACTTCTGTCTCAGTTCATACCATCTGTCGTGCAGAACATGTGGTTTTGCTTTCTGGATCTGCAGGACACGTTCTTTCACGTTCCGATCCATCCATCACACCAAAGTTTCCTCTGCTTCCGAGCAGAAGGAACCCTCTACGAGTTCCAAGCCATGCTGTTTGGCCTGTCATCGGCCACCAGGGTCTTTACCAAATGCATTGCAGTGTGGGCGGCCCATCTTCGGTGTCGAGGGGTCAGAGTGTACCCCTATCTCAATGATTGGCTCACAGCGGGTTCCTCCAAGCAGGAGGTGGAGAGGTCCAGGGATCTTGTCCCCCAAACCTGCATCGACCTTGCCCTCCTGGTCAGCGAGGCCAAGTCGGAATGCATGCCCTCGGAGGTGATCAATTTCATTGGGGCAGAGCTCGACTCATGCCGGGCCAGAGCTCAGGCTCCCGACGGACAGGGCAGAGGTTCTCTCCTCCTTTGCCCACTAATTTCCGGTTGGGCACTTGCGCCCTGCCCGGGACTTCCTCCGACTTCTGAGCTACATGGCGGCCTGCACCTCCGTGGTCCTATGGGCCCGGTGGCATATGTGCCCCCTTCAGTGGGAGCTGACCAACCAGTGGACTTGGCGTCTTGGTCACTTTGACCAGCTGGTCACGGTAACCCAGAAGATATGGGACGCTCTCCAGTGGTGGACCATCCCGGATCATCTGCAGGAAGGGATCCCATTTGTCTGTCCTGAGCAGACAGTCATCTTGATGACCGACGCCTCTGTCACGGGCTGGGGGGACCACAGAGTCCACGGGCTCCGGACTCCCGAGGAATCCTGATGCCACATCAACCTGCTGGAGCTCCAAGCAGTTTGGCTGGCGCTGACTGCATTTGTTCTGTTCCTTTGGGGTCAAGTGGTTCACATCCAAATGGCCAACGCCATGACCATGTACTACCTCAACAAACAGGGTGGCACGCACTCCTGGCTTCTGTAGCCCTCCACATCTTGACCCTCGTGAGCCAACTGGAGGCAGATCTTCTAGCCATTCATGTGGCAGGAGCCTCAAATGAACTGGCGGATGCCCTCAGCCATGTGGGCGACGCATCCCACGAGTGGTCTCTCCATCCAGAGGTAATACAAAGCCTGTTCTTCCAGTGGGGCACCCCTCAGGTGGACCTGTTCACCTTCAGGGAGAACGCAAAGCTGAGACTGTTTTGTGCCCAACCCCGCTCAGCAGGGCTTGCTGCAGGGGGACGCCTTCTCGAGGTCACTGACCCCAGGCCTCTTTTATGCCTTCCCTCCACGTCCCTTGACCCACAAGGTGCTACTCAGGGTGAGTAGGGACAAGGCACAGGTGATCCTGATGGCTCCGGACAGGTCCTGCCAGTTTTGGTACCCCGATCTCCTCAGCATCAGGCTCCTGAGGCGTCTCCCAGAACGCCCAGACCTGCTGTCAGTCAATCGGAGGAAGGTCCTCCAGCCGGACCTTCAGTCCTTGCACCTGACAGCCTGGTTCCTGAGCAGCTAGAGTTCCAGGCTTTGGGTCTCTCCGAAGATGTACTCACTGTAGTTGAGGCATCTAGGAAGGAATCGACCAGGAAGTGCTATGCCTTCAAGTGGAAGAGATTCTCCATCTGGTGTCCAGGCAAGGGGGTTGGACCCTTTGTCCTGTCCAGCGGCTAGCATGCTACACTACCTTTGGTCTTTCTCCAAAGGGGGTCTGCAGTCTACAACCCTTAAGGTGCACCTGGCAGCCATCTCTGCTTACCGGGTTCAGGCCAGTCAGCAGATGGTGGCACAGGAGAAGGTGGTCTGGCACTTCTTCAAAGGCCTCAACCACATTTCCCCTCACCAGCACTGTGGGATCTACTACTGATATTGGCAAAGCTCCTGGGCAAGCCATTGAAGTAATGCACAGGAGTGAGATGTCACACCTGTCGTGGAAGACCGCCTTCCTGGTGGCTGTCGCGTCAGCCAGAAGGATTGGGGAGCTCCAGCGCTCTCGGAGTCTCCCTATCTGGTCTTCCACAGGGACAAGGTTGTCTTGTGCCCCAACCTGAAGTTCCTTCCAAAAGTTGTGTTGGAGTTTCATCTGAACCAGGTGATGACTCTGCTGGTGTATTACCCCAATCACACCTCTAATGCCGAGTACTGGCTCCATACTTTAGACCTGAGACGAGCGCGCTCTTATTATAAAGAGTGCACAGACGGAGTTCGGGGAGAGGTTCGCCAGCTGTTTGTCACCTACGCTGAAGCCGCACCTGGCAGACCTGCAGCCAAGAGGACAGTTGGCAGATGGATTACATCATGCATTGATCTCTGCTGTAGGTTGGCGGGTAGTGAGTCCTCGTAGGGCTCTCATTCCACCCGCCATACTGCTGCATTGGTGGCTGCTTCTAGGGACATCCTATCCAGGATATCTGCAGGGCTGTTACCTGGAAGTCCACAAACACCTTCATTTCCCATTACCACATTTTGATCTAGAGTCACGCTGAGATGCTGGTATTGGGGCCTCGGTTCTTTAACCTCTGTTCCCTAAATAGGGGGTGTGCACCTTGCCTCCCTCCTCTCAGAGAACTGCTAGGAGTCTGCCAGAAAGTGTGGATAGAACAACATATCCACATCCCTAGAAACACAGTTACTCACCTGTAACAGTAGTTCTAGGAGTGGTATATGTTGTTCATCCACCGACCAATCCAACCTCCCTGCTTCGGGACGATAAACTTTCCAGCGGGCAAGATCTGGCATCCAGGGCAGAGCTGAGGGTCACACCACCCAGGTAGGTGGAGGAGCCAGCTTTTAGACCTTCTGGCAAGATTCTTAAAGGGAAAGGACATGCCAAAAAGTGTGGATGAACAACATATACCAATCCTAGAACTACTGTTACAGGTGAGTAGCCTGTGTTTTCTGTCTCCCAAACTTCGGTAGCAACAGTTGTGGCTACACAGAGCTATAATTTTAAGAGCTCTGGGGCCAGATTTCAAAAAGGAAAAACTGAGCGGGGGAGGGGGGTGACACAAGGAAGGTTTTCTAGTGCAACTGCAGTTTTTTCTGCATATACTAACTTTTCAAAGTGGTTGCCTTTTTCCACAGTTTATGGCAGCTTGCGCATATTTCTTGGGCAACTGTGGAAAAATGCTCCACATTTTGGTTTTTGGTATCTGGGTAGGTACACTAGACAACTGAGTGCCTGTTTTCAGGTGCTGGCATTACCAAGAATAGCATTTTTTCCTCAGGTGCAGAAAAAAAGGAATAAGCCACTCATGCACACAAAATGCTGAAGAAAGCATTTCAAAAGGTGTGCAGATTGTTTTCCCCACACCAAGGAGTTGTGCACAGGGACTTAAGTCCATGGACCATCCCTGGCCCTTTGAAAATTGGGCCCCTGGTGATTTCCACAGGACTACCAGTTGCCATCTACTTGTTGTACTTGATGTCTGCACCAGCATGCGTAAAAACACCACTGAAGTACACTACAGTTTAGTGAGTGGCTTCCTTCAAAAGTTAATAGGTCTGGATGGAGGAGGGCCTCTTAATGATATAAGCATGCCGCCATGTGCGTTCTTAGGACGAAAGAACTGCGAGCCAAAGGTGAGCACTTCTGGTGTCCAAAGGACACAAGTGGCAACACTCTTGATATCCATAAGAGGCCCTCCAACTAGACCCATAAAGTTTATTATAATTCACGCCAATTTTGGTTTTCTTTTTTCTTCAGAATGTTGCTGGCACAAGCAGCCAGCCAGAAGCCCATTACTGCGGCACAGCATGTGAAACGCTCTTGTAGCAATAAGAGTGTCTCAGACACAACTGAAGGAAATGCTCTGATTAGTTGGGAGTGTCACATGATGGTCCCGTGATCTATAATGAAAATTTGGGTGCTGTATCTACTACCTAGAGGCTGTCTTCTATGCCACTCCCCAAGAGACTTGCAACATACTTCAATCCTCTCCTGATATACTGGGAATGTTAAACAGACATTAGACCTGCCTGAATTTCCAGTTATATTAAAAAAGTGGAAAAAGCTAGTTTTATATTGCCTTTAATGAAACTTCTTTCTCATCTGAAAATACAGAATATTTGTTGATGGTTGTATTTTTTATGTCATCCGAAAACAATTTAGAAGGAAGAACTTTTGGAACCCGAAGACAGAGTTCCTGCACATCCTGCTCCAGTTGCTGTTTCTCCCCTTCTTCCACATCCTCCACCACTTCTTCAACAACCGGTTCCTCTTTCCTTTTCAGTGCAGTTTCCGGAGAGCTGCTTACCCCCACTGCATACCTCTAATAACATTGTCACCTCCTGTGACCACAACTATACCGTGGATGATACTGTGCAGCAGAAGAAAAGAATTCAACAACTGGAACAACAGGTTGAGAAACTAAGAAAGAAGCTGAAGACTGTTCAGCAGAAATGCAGACGGCAGGAGAAGCAGCTTGAGAAAATAAAGGCAGTAGCCCAGTTACAAAAGGAAAAAGACATGCTTTTAGAACAAGGCTATGTAATTATTCCCAATGATATTTTCAGTTCAGTAAAACTCTTGTCTGAATGAAAGAAGATTGCTTTGCTTCGATGCAGTGGGAAATTGTCAAACACTTTTTTGTGGATGGGTTGTGTTTTGGTATTTTTTTTTTTAATCTGAAATTAATTTGATTCTAGTAAAAGAGACAGCAAGCACTGAACTTTCCCACTGCTTTATCTGTTATGATGTAAAGTTGTTTTCTAACAGATGTCCGGATTTTGAACAAAAGCCCTTACTTCCGTTAGCCATGTATATAGGTATAGGTACTCCATTACACTTCACATACCCCAGACTCTGTAGGGGGTGGTTCAGTCAGAGACCAGGGCTGTTCATGGCAGCTGTAACCCTGTCCTTGTCAAGATTGGGTGACAGTTTCAAATTTGGATTTCAGGCTTGTTTTCCACCCCAACTGTCCTTAGAATGCCAGAGGGGTTGGAATTTTGCCATGAAAGTGGCGAGGCAGTATAGCACAGTGGTTTAAGGCTCTGAGCTGCAAATCTGGTGACATCCAGCAGACCAGACCTGGGTTTGAATCCCACAGCTTCCACTTGCATACTGTGTGACCCTGAGCAAGTCACTTAACTTCCCTGTGCTCTCAGGTCGCTCCTGTAAAAAAAAAAAGCTTTCAGCTTAGTGTGGTACTCCTGGTTAAACAACTAAATCAATAAATAAATAAAAAAGAACAAGGCCTTTCAAACAATATTAAGTCTTGCTGTATTCTGACATACGCAGTTGGCCCCAGCACTTGAACTGCTCCAGAGAGGATAGAATTAAATTCTATGCAGGGCATAGAACGTTGAGCTCGAGCTCGGTTCATACCTCTGTCTGCTGCACTTTGAAGTGTAACTGTCAGATTCTTTACTCCGCCTAACTGAACAGTCGCTCCGGAGATTTCTCCTCTGCTCATGGTTCTCGGTCGGTTAAAGTCGTCGGTTTTACTGATAAATTCTTTGTTCGGTTCAGATCCCTGTCTGCGGTACAGTAAGTACATAGGTAGTGGACTAGATTTGGAAAAACTTGTGGAAATTGTAAACGGTGATTTCAACTGGTTTGGCTGAACTGGTTGCTGTGTAGAATTTCCATTTTTTTGTTTTATTCTTTGAAGTTAGTGTGTGGTACCAGTCCTCATCGGTTTAAAAAAAAATGTGTTTTTTTACGTTTTTTTTTTTTTTCAAATACCCATGACACAATTAGAAACCGATAAAGGAGTCTTGCCTGGCTGAAACTGAGTAAAGGGTAAGTTTTCTGATTTAGGATGGCTACGTCTGAGAAACCCAAACGAAAAACCGGGCCCACTGGGTTTCAACACTGCAGTGTGTGTGGGGAGGCCTTTGCTAAGGCTGACCCCCACACCACTTGTGTTTATTGTCTGGGGTTTGACCACCTCGATTCAGACTGCCAAATTTGCAAGAATTTCCCTAAAGCCACCCTGAATAAAAGATTGGGCAGGCTTAGGGAAAATGAGGCCGAGAAGTCCGCTGACCCGGACGGCCAGCCCGGTTTGGTTCCGATCGAACCAGAAGGAGTGCCCTCTGACCAGGGCGAGACTCCTTTGGGCAAAAGGAGAGTCGATTCTGAGGGATCGGGTCCGTCAAAAAGAAAAGAAAAATCGTCCGGTTCGGATCCAGAACCGCATTCTTCCGACCGCTGAGGAAATTGCCCGAGCGATTCGCGTAGTGGAATCGCTTTGTTCGGTTCCGACCGATCTGGCACCATCTGGCAGATGTTCGGTTCGGTCGGTTCCTCCAGTTCAAGATTATACCCCTGAAGATTTTTATGAACTGGACTTGGAGGGGGATGATGATTATGATGATGATAAAGGTGATGGTGGTGGTGGTGGTGGTGGTGGTGGTGGTGGAATAGAAGGTCTGGATGAGCCCATAGAACCGGACATCTCCCCAGACAGGCCTTCTGGTGTTTCCCGTCCTAGGCTTTCTGAGTCCCCATCCCACTTTACGTTCTACAGGAAAGTGGCAGAAACCCTCCAGCTCCCTATGGAAGAAGCTGTTGAGGAACAAGAGGAGCCTGACTATGTGGAGTTGATGGACATCCCAGAGTCCAAAAGGTTGTCTATTCCCCTTCACAAGTCTTTTGGGAAACAGACACAAAAGTTGTTAAAAACTCCAAATTCATTACCTTCTGTGGACAGACGGATGGACAGGAGGTACATGCTGTCAGGCTCAGGTACAGAATACTTGTACCAGCAGTGCAGCCATGTTGGGGTCGTGCAGGCTGCAGCCTGTGATAAGGCTAACATTCACTTGGCTTCACACCCCCCAGATAAAGACTCCAAGAAGTTGGATGCCATGACAGAGAAGCAGTACCTGGCATCTTCTTTGGGACTCAGGCAGGCTAATTACATGGCCTATACAGTCAGGTACCAGAAGTCCAGGTGGGACACTGTACTGGAACTGGCTAAGCAGGCCTCTCCCCAGCTGGCCAAGGAGCTAGGGGAAGTGGCTGTTGATGGGATTGAGGCATCGAACATCCAATTTCATGCTGCTGTAGACTCCAATGATGTATCATCTAGAGTCATGGCTACATCTGTGGCTCTTCGGAGACTAGCTTGGCTCAGGTATATTAGCCTATCTCAGGATACCCAGGCTAAGGCTATGGATTTCCCTGTAGTTAATAATTCCTCTGTTTGGGGAGCAGATAGAGAATTATATGAAAAAGATGGATGAATACAGGACCACCTATAGGAGTGCACAGGCCAAGGAAAGGCAGGCAACTCCTCAAAGGCAGCAAGCTAGGGGCAGGCCTTTTCATAGGCCTTTCTACCAAGCACAGGCCTTCTCTCCTTTTTCCCCAGAGGGGGTTCTTCAGAGGGAGAGGCAGAAGGGGGATGAGCAGGGCTGCATCCACCTCTCAACCTAAGGCTCCTGCCAAGCAGACACCCTGATGTGTCAGAATGGGTCGACTCACCCATTCCTGTAGGAGGCAGGCTAGCTTACTACTTCCAGGACTGGAAGTCTTTTACCTCAGGCAAGTGGGTCTTGGAGGTAGTAAGCCAGGGACTAGCTCTCAGCTTCACAAAATTCCCAAAGCTGAGAGCCAGATCTTTTCCACCTGCAAACCTCTCCGAAACCATTGCCCTAGAGGCAGAGGTTTCATCTCTACTGGCCTTAAGGGCCATAGAGAGGGTCCCTACAATCCACAGGGGCCAAGGTCTGTATTCCAGGTACTTCCTTACCTCGAAAAAAACGGGAGTGGCGGCCCATCCCAGACTTAAGATACCTGAACAAACATCTGTTAAAGCCAAAGCTCAAAATGGTGACTTTGGGAATAATTCTTCCCTCTCTAAGGCCAGGGGACTGGCTAGCCTCCCTGGACCTAAAGGATGCATACTTTCACATTCCCATCAGGTGCTCCCACAGAAAGTACCTCGGGTTCGAACTGCCTTCAGGCCATTACAGGTTCAGAGCAATGCCCTTCGGCCTAACATCAGCTCCAAGGGTGTTCACAAAATGCCTAGCAGTAATAGTGGCATTCCTAAGGAGAAAACATATCTCCATATTCCCGTACCTAGACAACTGGCTCATAGTGGGTCAGTCTTCAGACCAAGTCAAGTCAGATTTGAAAGTGACCCAGCAAGTGCTCACTTCTCTAGGTTTCCTTCTCAATCTTCCCAAGTCAGTTCTTGAACCAGTGCAACTTTTGACCTTTATGGGGTAGAACTGGACACCGTCAAAGCAAGAGCATTTCTCCCCCTGGCAAGGGTTAGGGCCATCATAGAGTTGGCTTCTTCCTTCCACCTTCTGGTTTCTCGACCAGCAAGGCACTTCCTTCAGCTTCTGGGCCACATGGCAGCTTCCAGTGCAGTGGTCCGAGGGGCCAGATTTCAGATGATGGATGTTCAGTTTCACCTGAGGGCCTTTTGGTCTCAGAAAAAAAGATCCTCTAACCAGGCTTATTCCAGTGACTCAGACCCTGATTCAGGCTCTTCAGTGGTGGCAGGATCAGGACAATCTCAGGCAAGGGGTCCCATTCATCACTCAGTCTCACTCTGTGGTTCTAACCACAGATGCTTCTCTCCTGGGGTGGGGAGCTCACCTGGGGTCTCTCACAGCCCAGGGAGTGTGGTCCACTCAGGAGTCTCTTCTCCACATCAGTCTTCTGGAGCTCAGGGCAGTTTACCTGGCCCTGCTAGCCTTCTCACAATCAGTACAGAACAAGGTGGTTCAGGTCAGGACAGACAGCACCACCACCATGTGATATATCAACAAGCAGGGAGGCACTCAGTCTACGGCCTTGTGCACAGAAGCCATGAAATTATGGTCCCTGGCTTATTCTCTGTAGACCTCTCTGGTAGCAGTCCACCTCCCAGGAAAGGAAAATGTGCTAGCAGATGCATTGAACAGGATCTCCCAGGACCATCATGAATGGTCCCTGGATCCCCTAGTGTTAAAAGTGATTTTTTCAAGGTGGAGCACTCCAGAGATAGATCTCTTTGCAGCCCCAGACAATCACCAACTTCCTCTCTTTTGTTGCAGACCCCCAGTCTTGGGCTCAGTCCCTCTGGATGCTCTGATTCTGGATTGGGAAGAGAGATTGCTGTATGCCTTCCTTCCTTTTCCTCTTCTGTTCAAGGTTCTGGTCAAGTTAAGGTCTTGCAATGTGATCCTGATTGCTTCAGATTGGGCCAGGCAGCCTTGGTACCCCCTGTTGCTGTCCCTAGCAGGCCATCTTCCCCTATCTCTTCCCAGGAATCACAACCTGTTAACCTCCTCTCAGGGGAGGATCTGGTATCCCAATCTGCGGTCTGTCAATCTCAAGGCATGGTTCTTGAAGAGTTAGAATATGCAGGTCTGCATCTCTCTCAAGGGGTTCTGGACATTCTCACAGCCTCTAGAAAACCCTCCACCAGAAAACCTACAATTCCAAATGGAAAAATTCAGCATTTGGTGTTCCAAGAAGCATGTAACCCCAGATACTGCTGACCTGTCTACAGTTCTGGACTACATGGTTTATCTTAATGACCTATGCCTCAGACCAGCTACTCTCAAGGTACACTTGTCAGCTGTTTCTCTGTCAGTGGGAAAGCCCTCTTCATTGGCATCTCATCCTGTCTTTTGTAAGTTTTTCAGGGGATTGCTTCATACCAATCCCCCCCTTTAGGGATCCTACTCCTGCTTGGGACCTTAATATTTGCATTGTTCAGCTTATGCAACCCCCCCCCTTTTGAGCCTCTCTCTTCAGCAGAGCTTAAGTACCTGACTTGGAAAACTGTGTTCCTGGTAGCTATTAGCTCTTCCAGACATATCAGTGAATTGCAAGCTCTGTCAGTGGAGCCTGATTTTATCTCATTACATAGAGATAAGGTAGTCTTAAGAACCAATAGGAGGTTTTTAGCTAAAGTGGTTTCAGATTTTCATTTGAACCAATCCATGTCTCACCCTGTTTTCTTCACTGATCATTCTTCTTCAGGAGAGAGAAGATTACACCGTTTAGATGTTAAAAGGGCCCTTAACTACTACATTGAGTATACTAAGGCACTCAGGTTTGACTCTTTCCTGTTGTTCCTCACTTATGGGGAAGTGGGGAAGGGCAAGCCTGCTACTAAGAGAATTATTGCCAGGTGGATTGTCTCTTGTATACAATTCTGCTATGAGAAGCTAGGCAAAATACCACCCTCAGGCCTGAGGGCTCATTCGACTAGAGGTACAGCTGCTTCCCTGGCTACTGCCAGGGATATTCCCTTACTAGAGATATGCAAAACAGCCACCTGGAAAACGGTCCATACATTCACCAAGCATTAATCTCTGGATATCCAGGCTAGGAGTGATGCTAGGTTTGGTACAGCAGTATTGCAGAGCCTATTCCCAAAATAGGTTTGATTCCCGCCTCCATGGAGGTACTGCTTTGTAGTCTGCATATGTCAGAATACAGCAAGACTTCATGTTGTTTGAAGAAAAAATTGTGTTTCTTCTAATGGAGTCTTGCTGTATTCTGACCCCCTCCCTACCTTCCCTCTCAGAACCTGGCTTTTGGGAAGTGGGCTTGGCAGGTGCAGTGTTGCGCCTCAGGGGTGCATTTGGGCACTCCCTCTTTTTAGAGAGTGGGAGTGGGTTTTGTCTTTTGGTTTCGATAGTCATAAGTTGTTCACTACCTAGTTTTTGTTTTGGATTTCTCGACTTGAGTCTTTTGGGGGATCCAAAGGATCCAAGGATTCAAGGGGCTCCTCTGATGATCAGGAGATACCACCCCCCCTCCAAGTCTCCCCGATGATCCTTATTTCCTTGATGTGATGCGCCATATCCAATCTCTTATGGGGATGGGAGACTGAGGAGCTTGATCTGGAGTGCCGTCACCTGGCTAAATATCTCCAGAAAAAGTAGACCCTCCCTTTGGTGGTGCCTCCTTTGTTTGATTCATACAAGGATGTCACTAAGGCGGCGTGGAACCACCCTTCTTTCACCCTGGCTTTGGCCAAGAAGGCAGATTGCCTTTACCATGCACTGGTGGGCAAGTCCTTTTTTGGGGAGCACCCCACGGAAGACTCAGTGGTCATCAGTGCGGCCCATGACCATACTAAAAAGCCAAAACACCTCAGTACCTACCCCCCCCCCCAGACAAGGAGTCTCGGCAACTGGACCAGTTGGGCAAGTGGATGTATTCCTCGGCCACACTTCCCATTTGGGCCCTTAATTATTTTGCCCATATGATGCAGTACCAGAATGCTCTCTGGGATCAGGCAAGGGATTTGGTCCAAACTCTCCCTAAGGACTCTACTAAGACCCAGCTGGCCCAGCTCCTAAAGTTGGGGTCGGCCGTGGGCAATCATGTCCTTTGGGGTGTGTATGATACTGTGTATGCCTCTGGGCCAGGGCAGCAGCATAGATCTGTCTTTGCTGCCATTCTTGGCTTAGGGTGTCTGGTTTCACGTCTGATGTTCAGGTAAAAATAATAGACGGCCCCCTTTCGGAGTTCTTTCCTGTTTGGGGGAGATGCCCAAGATATTATCTCCTGCCATCAAAAATCAGGCAAGGCCCTGAGGTCGGTGCATTCCATGTACCAGTCCCAACCGAGGTCTTCCCAATGTCAGTCCTTTTGATTGTCCTCTCACCAGAGGGCCCCCAGAGTGCCTACAGCTGCTCTACCCACCCCCAGATCCACTGCCTGACTTCTTGCCCGACCCAACCCCTCCAGCAGAGACTTTGGGATCGGGGATTGGGTCTCCCTCTACCTCGACGGGTGGTGAACAGTAACTTTGGATCAGTGGTTGCTGCAGATTATCAAAATGGGTCACAACCTCGATTTTCTGGAGCACCCTTCGGAAAGCCCTCCCTTGCTATCCCACTACCCTCAGGATCAGAGAGGGAAAGGGTTCTACTCCCACGTCTTCCTTGTCCCCAAGAAAACGGGGGACCTGAGGCCGATCCTGGACCTAAGCCGCCTGAGTATAAGCATTTTAGGATGGTCACCCACCAGGGTCTGTTGCCCCTCCTTCAGCAGGGGGACTGGCTCTGTTCCCTGGACATGCAGGATACCTACTTACATATCCAGGTCTTGCCAGCCCACTGCCGTATCCTTCATTTTTGCTTTCAGGGGGACCACTTTTTGACCTTTCCTCGACATCTCAGGTTTTTACCAAGTGCCTGGTGGTGGCAGAAGCCCTGAGGAGACCAGGCTTCTATGTGTTCCCTTACCTGGGAGACTGGCTACTGACAGCCCCATCCAGGGACCTCTTACTGCATACCCTGGAAGGCACCTTTCAGCTTTTCCAGGCCTTAGGGGTCACTGTCAACCTGCCAAAGTCTT
The DNA here is from genome assembly GCA_016271365.2 of Neoceratodus forsteri. Lineage (NCBI taxonomy): Eukaryota > Metazoa > Chordata > Ceratodontiformes > Ceratodontidae > Neoceratodus > Neoceratodus forsteri. Next base: position 1,276,336,577 of record CM057453.1, read on the forward strand.
GTCTCTCTCTGACCCAACGCCCTCAGTATATTGGGGTGGTCCTGGACTCGTCCCAGGGCAGAGCTTTCCTGCCAACGGACAGAGCAGAGCACCTGATAGCGCAGGCATGACTAGTATCCTCCAGCCATCGGATACTAGCCAGAGAGTTCCTCTGCCTCTTGGGGCACATGGCAGCAGCTATAGCCACAGTTCTCCTGGCCCGTCTGCATATGAGGGTTCCCCAGTGGACTCTTCGGGTCCAGTGGGACCGACGAACTGGATCAACCAGTGTTGGTCTCAGGCACGGTATGGGGGACCTTGGAATGGTGGCAGAACCTTGTGAATTTCCTGCGAGGATTCCCCTTCCGAGCTCTGTCCCCTTGGCAGATTCTCACTACGGACGCCTTGGGTCTGGGCTGGGGTGCCCTCCTAGCCGACTGTTAGACCCAGGGGACCTGGTCGGAGTCAAAACAGCATCTCCACATCAATGTCCTGGAAATGCAAGCAGTCTTTTATGCTCTGCAGGCCTTTCAGATGCACATTCTTCGCAGCCTGCTGCCGGTGCAGGCGGACAACATGTCCGTAGTGTTCTGCATTAACAAGAGCGGGGGGGGGGCAGTCATTCCTACCCCCTCTGTTGGGAGGCAGTTGAGAGTCTGGTATTGGGCCATCGAGCATGGCCTGGAACTCTCAGCTGTCCATGTTCCAGGTATCCAAAACACCCTGGCCGACAGTCTTAAGTCGGTCTAGGTCAAGGACTCATAAGTTTGAATTCCTGTCCTTGGTAGTCGAAGATCTCTTCAGCAGGTGGAGCCATCCAGAGTTGGACCTTTTTGCATCCCCACTCAGTGGCTGCTCACTCGATCCAGGGCCTGGAGTTTTCTGGCATGACACGTCCCTCTCCTGGAAGGGGAGGTTCCTGTATGCCCTTCCTTCCTTCCTTCCAGCTCCTGCAGAGGGTTCTCCTCAAGCTTCAGTCAGAGGGTCCAGAGATAATTCTCATAGCTACCTACTGGCCACATCAGATTTGGTTCCTGCTGCTGCAGCAGCAGCTGGCAGTGGAGCCTCCAGTTCCCTTGTCCCTGTGCTCCAGCTTGCTCTCCCAGGAACAGGGCAACCTGGTCCATCCCGACCTCTGTTCCCTACATCTCCATGCCTGGCTCTTGCAGACTTGGCTATCGCCTGCTTTGGAGTTTCTTCCAGGGTGGCTGATGTCCTGGTGGCTGCTAGAAAGTCTTCCACCAGAGCCACTTATGCCATGAAGTGGAAGCGCTTCTTTTCCCTATGGGCGCTGCTTGCCACCTGGACCCTTTCACCTGCTCGACGAACCTGATTTTGGAGTGCCTCCACTCCCTTTTTGATTCAGGCCTGGGGTACTCTTCTCTTAAGGTACACTGTCGTAGAAATTTCTTACTTGTTATACAGAGACAAAGAAACAGTCTTGTGCAGAGTTCAAACCATTTATTCACGTATGCATACGGAGAGCCAGGTCCCCATGTTGTTATGGCATAGCTCCAATTACAATAGTAAGTCTCCTCTTTTTATACCCTGCCTTACTTACATAACAGTTTCTTGGCACAATTTTATTGGACAGTACGCTTCATATAATACTGCTGTAACTTACTGACTGGCTATACTGATTATTATGCTAACTTACTTTAGCCACATTATCTAGAAGGCATGCATCCATTACTACAAAGACATGCTCGTGGAAATTTCCATCATCCACCAAGGACATGCTTACTATGCTACCAAGGACATGCTGTGCTATGCTATGGAATTTTCCACTATCCACCATTTTATGAAGATTGTTTCAGTTGTGCAGCCATTTTGTGGTGCTTTCTATGCACTGTTGTTTTACAGCATTGCTATACAGAATTTTGCTTCCTCCACACTCCCCCCTTTTGATACTCTGTATCAACTGCTAAAATTCAATATCACAGTTATAGTAAGGCAATTCTTGCACATTTTGTTTTACTATGTCGTAATTATGTACCACAGGTGATTGTACAGTTGGTGTAGGTGGGTTACAGGCTGTGTTACACATTTTTGTAAGCAGCAGCCTACACAAGATCGACAAGCCATATACATAATAATGATAATGCCAGCGACAACATTATGTCATTATTGTCAACTCTCATTGGCCAAATACATTTGTAATCCATCCCCATGGATTCCAGTCACCCTCAGACTTATTTTCGCTCACAATTTTATTTTGTAGTTGCTGTACCTTGTGTAAAACTTCTGTCATGTTATCAGCCACATTTGGTACATAGGTACAACATTCTTCTCCAATTATTGCACATACCCCGCCCTGGGCTGCTAAGACATAATCAAGAGCAGCTCGATTTTGTAATGCTACAAGTCTTAATGCTTTTGTTTCGGCACTCAAAAGGGTTAGACCTTCATTGGTTTCTTTTACTAGGGTTTCAAGTTCGTAGCTTAGTTGATTAATATATTTCATGCTTTGTTGTACCCCCCAGAATGGGAAAAATCCTGAAGCTAATTCCTCATCCACTGGCACTCTTCTCTTGTCGCTAGGTACTCCAGAACCTCCCGCACCTGTTGCGCTTTCAGCGCATGCTAAGGTCATCGCCTGTAAGACATTATCATTTGAGGGGCACATACACTTGCAATGAGGGGTGGTGTAGCTGATTAACAGCACCCGATCCATCCTGTTGGTAAAAACACATACGCCTTTACCCCACACACCCAGTACAGGCCAGACAAGGTACCAAACTTTTTTCCCTTCTTTAAGCTCAGTTGGAAAATATTTACCCTTACCATGCCATGTTACCGTCGGACGTATTATAGGTATAAGAATAATTTTGTTCATAATAATTATTAGAACAACTAGACACTCCCACTGGTACATTTGCTTCTGCCTGTGTCCAATTTCTACATACACAGTAGGGGGCCTGGATGTTTTGTCTGTGATCTAGGTACAAGGGTTTTAAGGGGGTTTCCATGTCTGGGGGCTTATACCAGGTGGCGAAGTGGTGTCCTTTAAATACAGTAACTTTGCCCTTGTTTAACAAGCTCGTGGACCAATTACCTTCACTATCCTTTGCATGTGCCATAGCAAATAAGAGTAAATATGTGTCATGCCAGACCAAGGGTACAGGCCGCAAGTGCTGCCCTAGGGCCGCAGAAAGTGGGGAATGCGCACACACATAACAATCACTTTGGTTAACGTTAACGACATGTAGCTTCATTAGAGTCCACCGGGTATTAGTAGTGTGCAGAGGTGCAAGGCTGCGGCTGCATCTCACAGTCTTGTGGTTTACTTTAATACTTATCAGAGTCAACAGTCTCTTTCTTCATCTGTCCTCGGGGGCCGTCACCAACCGACAGTGGGATGCGTGGATCCATGTGTCTCTCTCAGCGATTTTCACGGCTGTCAGTGTTGTATGGAGCACTTGGAAAGGACCTCGCCACCGGGGATCACTCCACTTTTTCCGCCGAAAGTCCTTTATCACCACGAAGTCTCCAGGCTGTATGCGGTGGAGTACTGCTTCTGCATTCGGCACGGGTAGTGTTGCCTTTACTCTAGGATAAAAAGATCTCAAGACAGCATTAAGGGATAAACAATAGGCAATCATTTCGTTATCTAAACTGTGCAATGTTAACCTGCTTTGGGGAAAAGGTACATTAGTCATTCTCAGAGGCCTGCCCATCAGAATCTCGTGTGGTGACAGACCCATCCACGTTGGTCTACCTCTCATACTCATTAAGGCTAAAGGCAGAGCCTTCACCCAATTACGTCCTGTTTCTGCCATCAGTTTGGTTACTTTTACCTTTAAGGTTTGGTTTGCCCTTTCCACAGCCCCTCCAGACTGTGGATGGTAGGCACAGTGAGTTCTTAAATCAATTTTTAAAACCTCACATAGGCACCTGATAACTTCGTTTGCAAAATGAGTACCATTGTCACTAGATATACGCGAGGGTAGGCCCCAACGGGGTATATCATTTTTCAATAGGGCCTTTGCCACCACACAAGCAGTGCTTCTTCGAGCAGGGAAGGTCTCTACCCACTTAGAGAACATATCCACTATTACCAAACAATACCTGTAGCCCTCACAAAGGCTTAGTTCAGTAAAGTCCCTCATTATGTGTTCAAAAGGTCCTGTAGGAGAAGGATGGGCAGAGGGGGTTACTTGGAGTCCCCTGCCGATATTATTTTGCATGCATATAATACATTTTTTACAAAAGTTTTCAGCACATAAAGAGAAACCTACAACATACCAATATTTATTTACAAAAGCCACCATCCCCCCTTTTGACACATGGTCGGCTCCATGAGCCAACTTGGCCAAAAAGGGAAACGTGACTGCTGGCAGGCAAAGTCTGACATCAGGCGCCACCCATAGCTTTGCGGTGGCGTCATAGGTGCAACATGTTTGCTAGTTCTTTTTCTCCTTTTTATCAGCAGATCGTTGTATTTCAGCTACATCACTGGCAGAAAAAAGATTTACTGATTTTCCTTCTTGGGAAAGCATTAACGGTAGTGGGACAACATCAAGGAGAGCTGCTCTTTTCGCAGCTGTATCAGCTCGGCGTTTCCTTTTGATACAAAGTCAGAAGCAGATGTGTACGCTTGGCATTTCACGACTGCGACAGCCCTAGGCATTTGAATGGCTGTCAACAGGTTTTCTTCTAGTTTCGCATGCGCAATGGGCTTTCCTGACGAAGTCAGGAACCCTGTTTTTCCGTAGTGTTCCAAAATCATGCACTACTCCAAAGGCATACCTGCTGTCCGTGTAAATGGTAACGGTTTGTTTTTTTGCTAAAACACAGGCCCTGGTTAATGCCAATAGCTCAGCGGCCTGGGCTGACAAGTGGGACAGCAGCTTATGGCTCTCTAGAGTAGTGCTGTCAGTGCATACGGCGTATGCCACAATTGGATGACCCTGCCCGTCTCGTTGAGCCGAGCCATCCACAAACAGTTCCAAGTCTGCGTTAGTCAGCGGTACATCAGTCAAATCAGGTCGAGGTCTACAGTCCGGAATCCATTTCGGCCACAGTCATGTACGCCACCGTTCCTCCGGGAGGGAGGAGGGTAGCCGGGTTTAAAGTAGTACAGCGCTTAAGGGTAACATTTGACATGGTTAGTAGCACATTCTGATATTGCAGTAAGCGAGCAGGAGTTAGATGGGCGGTGCGGGCCTGCAGTATAATTGAGTGTACTGCATGTGGCACATGTACAACTAGAGGGGAAAACCCCACCAAATCAGAACAGGCCAGCACCGCCTCGGTAGCAGTGGCAACAGACTGTAGACATGACACCATTCCTCTGATTACTGAGTCTAAATGCTTAGAGTAGTAAGCCACCGGCCTTCGTGCATCCCCATGCAATTGTGTTAGTACAGCAGACATAAACCCATGCCTTCCATCCCCATAGAGGTCAAGTGGCTTGTTAAAGTCAGGCAGCCCTAGACAAGGTGCTGACGCTAAAGCCAATTTTAAGTGTGTGAAGTTTTCTGTTAATTTGTTTGTCCACTTGACCTCATCTTTCATTTGCATACCCTTGCCATGGATGGCATCTTGCAAGGGCTGTGCCAAGAAGGCATAACCCTTCAGCCAGGCTCTGCAGTAGCTCGCCATGCCCAAAAAGGACATCATTTGTTGTTTTGTTATCGGACGGGGCAATTTGGTAACGGCCTCAATTCGTTCTGGGGCTAGGTTGTGCCCTTGCGCCGACAGTGTATGACCTAAGTACTTTACCTGTTCTGTGCACAGCTGTAGTTTACTTTTTGATACCTTGTGCCCATTTTTGGCCAAAAAGAGTAACAGCGCCTTTGAGTCCTGCTCACATGCTTCCCGCGAGGGGGAGGCAAGTAGCAGATCATCAACGTACTGTATTAATACACTTCCACCCGGGGGCACAAAGGCAGACAAATTGTCACTCATTTGGGCTGAGAACACAGCTGGAGATTCAACATACCCTTGGGGCATCCGAGTCCATGTCCACTTTTTCCCCTTTATACATAAATGCAAACCATTTTTGGCTCTCGGGCTCCACGGGAATGCTGAAAAAGGCATTTGCTAAGTCTATAACTGTAAAGAAACTATTTGTAGGTACCTGGGACAGAACAGTGACAGGGTTCGGGACCACAGGCGTTCTGGCATGTACAGCAGCATTTACCAGTCGCAGATCTTGCACAAACCGGTAGGTACCATCTGGCTTTTTCACCAGTAGAATAGGGGTGTTTACCGTAGCATTGGGACATGGTACGATAAACCCCCTCTCTACCAATGCTGCATGTACAGGTGCAATTCCCTCTTCTGCTTCCCTTCCAAGTGGGTATTGGTGTTTGTGGGGCCTATAAGAGGACTTTGGTGTGACTGATAAAGGTTGTGCATTTTTTATTAATCCTACATCGGTCTTGGAAGTGGCCCATAGACTATCTGGCAGCTCATCTAGCCAAGGGGGGTAACCTATCATTTAGTTTACTTTCTTTTTCCCTTATAACCCATCCGATTGCCTTTATTTCTAGTTGCACTGACACTTACTCACATAAAACATGCTTGTAACACCCTGTCGATAGGGACACCCATCTGTCACCTTCTTGCTCCCAGTTACTTAAGTTTTTCATGTACGCCACCCATGGCCCCAAATCCTTCCACAGTACCCCTTTTCCCTTTGCAAGTGAGATGTGAGGGACTGCCCCATCCACTACATAGGCTTGTTGTTGCTCAGCAGTAAGTTCTACAGCTGCAGCGCAGCAGTCATGTGCTACATATAGGTCTTTTATTTGTAACTCATCTAGCACTGGCTGAGTACTCCATCTACTTGTCTCGTACCCCAAATCCCTCTCACCTTTTGCATAGTGAGCAGTACAGTGGAGATAGTACTGTAGTTCCTGTGCACCCCCTGTCAATTTAGCAGCCTATTCTATTAATGAGCCCACTTGCTCCTCACCTATAAGCTTCCAACAGTACAGCCAGTCACTTGCAGTCACTGTCAAGGGAAAAATACCAGCTCTGGCCGAGGTCACAGAGAGTCCCTCATTGCTTATACTTATAGTCATGTTTAGCTTAGCCAATAAGTCTCTACCTAGTAAGTTTACAGGGCAGGTCTCACGATACAAGAATTCATGTTGTATTGTTAGCTTGTTAGACTGCACAGTCAGGGGCTGGGTCAGATGCTCGTACATAGGTATGCCTGAGGCGCCCACTGTTTCCACCACAGTGTCACTGGGACGCAGGTACAGTTCACAGGTTCGTATCACAGACAGTGATGCACTGGTGTCTACCAAAAAGGAAACATCCTTGTCAACAGTTAGTGTCAATTTCAGTATTTCAACGGGGTCAGGGGTGAGGGAGAGCATTGCTTGATGTTGTCCCGCTATTTCCTGTTGCTGAAAAGGGTTGTATGCGGAGAAGTTGGGAGCAGGGGGCGGTAGTTCATACTGGGCTGCCCCTCCTTCCTGGGGACAGTTCCTGGCTATGTGGCCCATCTGGTTACAATGATAGCATCGATATTGGCTGTGGTCGCCCCTTCCGCGATCTGCCTGAGGACCCCCTCGACCTTGTCCTCTACTTCTTCCTCGTCCTCGCTGTTGTTGGGGCCCATCTCCCCTCCCCCTGCCACCCTCGTAATACATCAGTTGTGCCTTTACTATCTTCTTTTGTTCTTTTTCTTCATTTCCCCTCTGTTGTCTCTCAGAGTGTTCAGCATACGGTAAGATCTCAGCTAGTGTTTTTGTCTCCCATCCGATACAAGCAGTTGTAACTCCCTTTTTTATCTCAGGCAAAAGTTCACTACAAAAAGCATGCCCCAACAGATTTCCATACGCTGGGTCACCAGGATTTACCCCCCGAGTGCTGTTTAAATATAGTCTCTAGTCTCTCTCTGTACTCCTGTACAGCCTCGCCTGTTTTTTGCTTTGTAGAATGTATGCGGGGCCAGTCAGTAGTCTTTTTAAACTTCGCCTGGACCGCCGTCCAGACTGCCTGCAACTGTCCATCACGTTCCTCCCTCTTTTTATCTCTGTCCCAGTTTCCCTTACATTCATTCCACTGGAACTTTAGAGTTCTTCGGAAGCATTCGGTCATTTCACGGGTGGACAAATCATACATGGCGAACAGGGCTTGCATCTCCTCTATGTATGCATCTACGTCCTTTCTAGGGTCGGGGATAAGTTTTACTGCGTCCGTCACTTATTCGGGGCTCCAGGGTCTTTCTACTCCTATCCTATTGGCCGTGGGGTCGCCAGGAGTAGGGTTAGGGTTGGGGTAATATACTAGTGGCATGTTAATTGCGGGGTCCTCCCTCTTAGCCCTTAATCTGGTCTTTACGTAACCTACTGGAGACCAAACTTCTTGTTGCCCACTATGCAGGCCCTTTTCCCCGCTAGTTGTATCGGGCTCCGTTCGTGCCACCGCCTCCACAGCATCTTCAAATTTGTCCTGGACCTGCTGGCCCCCACGGTGGAGCAGAGGGTGGGGGTGCCGGTGGCGGGGCAGCAAACGGGGGTTGCGTATCATGCCTTCTTGGCTTTCTTTTCCTTTCTCCTCCTCTGTTTCTTGTTTTACCATTATGCCCTTCACTGACCTTTCATACCTACTTTCTGCTTCTCTTTCCCACCTATTGAACTTTGTCCAGTCTATTACTACTTTCTTTTGTTTGCTTTCTACCTTTTCTAGAATGCTCCTTACTTCCTGTAAGACATCCAGGCTAAATGTTCCTGTTAGGGGAAATAATCCCTCTGTTCTCAGGTTCCATTCCGGGACCTCACTAATTGAGTTGTTCCCATACTTATCAGCCATGCATTTTACTGGTCTACGCAGGGGATCAGGCAACTTTCCCTTGCTTTGTTTCGCCCCCATGTCACTGTCCTGTGTTTAGTTTATGTATTATTTTTTTTTTTTTTTAGGTACCTTGTTTAACCAGGTATAGCACACTAAGCTGAAAGCTTTTTTACAGGAGCGACCTGGGAGCACAAGGAGGTTAAGTGACTTGCTCAAGGTCACACAGTATGCAAGTGGAAGCTGTGGGATTCAAACTCAGGTCTGGTCTGCTGGATGTCACCAGATTGGCAGCTCAGAGCCTTAGACCACTGTGCTATACTGCCTCTACTCTACACCCTATGCTTAGCTCTGTTCCCGGTTTAGCATCACAGTTAAAACTCAAACCCCCTTTTAAGTTACTTTTGTCCAAACAGTTCAGGTCCTGGACTACTTTTGCTACAAAAGCTCAAACCTATGTTTTTGGTTACTTTTGCCCTGGCAACTCGAGCCTTCTGACCACTTTTACTAAAAGGACTCAAACTTGTCTGAGGTTACTTTTGTTTTAACAGCCTAAATCTCTAGCGTTTTACATCACTGTTTTACCACTTTACTTTTATGCTACTTTAAACTGCTTTTACTTAGTTTGGAGTCAACACAAGAACTTTCTTACCTTTTTGTCGATCTGCGCCGTCCTGGTTGGTGCATCCTCGCCCGAACAGCCCAAAGCGGGTCCTTGCCTCGTCTTTGTGAGGTGGTCTCCCTGCAATGTCCCCTGGACATCCGCCGGCGTACTTCAGGTCTTATTCCAGCGAAGACTGCACCAAACAGATCCGTGCAGATCCTGCCGACTATGCCAAGATTGTCGTGGAAATTTCTTACTTGTTATACAGAGGCAAAGAAACAGTCTTGTGCAGAGTTCAAACCATTTATTCACATATGTATACGGAGAGCCAGGTCCCCATGTTGTTATGGCATAGCTCCAATTACAGTAGTAAGTCTCCTCTTTTTTATACCCTGCCTTACTTACATAACAGTTTCTTGGCACAATTTTATTGGACAGTACACTTCATATAATACTGCTGTAACTTACTGACTGGCTATACTGATTATTATGCTAACTTACTTTAACCACATTATCTAGAAGGCATGCATCCATTACTACAAAGACATGCTTGTGGAAATTTCCATCATCCACCAAGGACATGCTTACTATGCTACCAAGGACATGCTATGCTGTGCTATGGAATTTTCCACTATCCACCTTTTTATGAAGATTGTTTCAGTTGTGCAGCCATTTTGTGGTGCTTTCTATGCACTGTTGTTTTACAGCATTGTTATACAGAATTTTTCTTCCTCCACAACACCTTTCCACCATCTCTGTGTACCATCCACCTATTGAGGGCAAAGCTGTTGTCCAGGTGGAGGTATCCCTCACATTCTTGTGGGGTATCCTACATTTGAAACCTCCAGTTTGGGACCCCATCCCTCTATGGGATCTTCTTTTTATGTTGGAAAAGCTCACTCTGTCTCCCTTTGAGCCGGCCATGAGTTGCAAGCCGCGCTTCCTGTCATGGAAAGTGTTATTTTTAGTTGCTGTTACTTCTGCTTGAAGGATTTCCAAGCTTTAGGCTTTGTTGTGCAAAGAGCCTTATTTAGTTTCTCAGGGTGTCTTTGCATACTAGTCCTAAATTCTAGGGATGTGGATATGTTGTTCTAGCCACACTATCTGGCAATGTCCATTCCCCTTTCAGTCATGCTGGAAAGTCTTCAAGCTGGCTCCTCCCACCTACCCAGGTGGTATATCCCTCGGCTCCACCCCATGAAGACAGATCTTTCTTTCTGCTGGAAGAAGCAGGTTCCCTCCTTACCGCTCCCGCATTGAGTAGGCCCTGGTGCTCAGATATTTGGATTTACTTCCAAAAGTTGAACTCATTAGAGTTCCATCTTCATCTCGATCTTTGATCACGACCGCGATGCAGGACCACATCTCACCCGGATTGCGCCGGTGCCCATGCGGGCAGAAGATGTCGCGTACTGACCCCCACGCCACTTGCGTTTACTGCCTGGGCCATGAGCACGATCCTCAGGCTTACGATATTGGTGGGTTGTTTCACACATCAGTCATCAAGGACCGCCTCGCCCGCCTGAAGTTGGGCCTCACGGAAAAACGACATCTGCCGGTCAAATCTAAGGACACCCATTGGGTGGTCTCTGTGACTGCGGAGTCTGCTGAGCAGCTGGAGCAACTTACGGCCTTTGAGGAGGAGGCAGCTCTGGCCTGCCGCACAGCCCTCTTCGGCTTCGGCGTTTGTTCTGCTCAAGTTGGGCTCCAATTATTCGGGCTCCTTCAAGGAACTGTGCCAGTCTCTACTGACCAAGAGAGAGGGCCCTTTGGGTTCACATAGCTTTCACTCTCGCAAGATGGAGTCCAAGAGAGAAAAGAAGACTCACCGTCAACGTTCTTGGGACCGGGAACATTCTTGGTCCCAGGAGTCTCAGGTTTTGACCACAGTCGAAACCGCAGCCTTGGCCGTTGGCTTCACGGTGCCCCCATCAGGCCAGCCAGTCAAGATGCCGTCCGACAATGCGGCCAAGATTTTTCTCGACCCGGTCGACCAGTTGTCATCCAAAGAGGCAGACAACTCCTTGTTCAGGACTCCGGTCCTGCTGGTGACCACCGAAGAATCTGCTCAGACCACTGAACCAGACCCTCTGGTCACTGACCTACACCAGGAGGAGCCGCGACACTTCCCACCTCCCTCAGAGATCCCCCGGCAGTCAAGGTCTAGGTCTTCCTAATTCTCTGGGTCGAGCAGGTCCTGCCGGTGTCTACGGTATCAGTCTTGGCACCATGGGAAGCGGCACCGCTGCTATTCGTCCTCTGGTGAGGAGAGGCTTCGACGCAAGTTGCATCGACGCTACGAAGACCGTATGTAGCAACAGTTCGCTTAGTCCGGTCCAAAGTCGACCCCGGCTCACACACTGGCCATCACTTGGCTGTTGATTGATAGGCCAACACTGACGCCCCTGGTGGGACTGATCAACACCGTTCCTCCACCTGCGGAGCCGGTACAGATCACCTCAGTTCGGCTGAAGCTGGCCTCTCCACTGATTGTGGTGGAGCCGCTACCCCGGCAGCCACCAACTGTGGCTCCAATGGAGTCTCGACCAGCTCAGGGGCTTCCCCATTGGCTGTCGGTCACTCTTACACCTGACCGCCCATGGTGGGTCCGGAGTGACTTGGGTGGTAGGCCACTCTATGCAGACTCCTCAGAGTCCAAGGATTTCTCGCTGCACTCCCATCCGATCAACATGGAGTCAGTGGGGGACCTCTCGATGGAGGAAGTTCCCACATCCTTCATGGGCATTCTCCATCTCTTCTCGGAGTCCATGGGGATGAAATTGGAGCCCATCCAGAAGCGGGCTTGCTATCCCCTCACAGAGATTCTGGATAAAGGGGACTCTCCGACGGAGGGTTTTTCAGTGGCTGAGACCATTGTCGGTCCTGCCCTGGAGCTTTGGCAGCACCCCGCCTCCTGCCCTGCACCCTCAGCCCGAATGGCCCGCAAATATGCGGTGCCCACCGGTATGCTCTCAGGGTTCACGGAGCACCCTTCTGCCGAAGGGTTGGTGGCCGACTCCGTGTTTCGGCACTTGGGTAATCCAGGGGATGTCGACAGACCACCAGATAAGGAGTCCAAGAAATTGGACCACTTGCCTAAAAAGGTCTGTGTTGCCTCCTCGCTTGGCCTCTGCCAGGTGAGCTTGGTCGTCATGATGACACACTTCTCCCATGCAGTTTTGGGCTGTCTGGATGAGGTGATTCATCTTCCTGTGGACCACCAGACTACGGTCAAGCAGGTCCGGGACCAGGGTCAAGCTGTGGCCAAAGCAACTTCAGATGGCTCTGGATATCGGAGATTCCTGTGCCTGCTCGGTGGTGGACGCAGTTGCCATGCAGCATAAGGCTTGGCTGCGGATCTTATTTTTCACAGCAGACACTCCACACAAGCTGGTGTATGTTCCATTCTTACGCACCGACCTGTTTGGGCCTGGTGTGGAGGGTCACCTCCAGTGTATTGAGAAATCCAGTGCCACCTTGGACTTTGTCACATCCGCCCAGAGGGATCCCAAGGGCTCCAAGCAGCAGAAGCATAAGCTCTTTCAGCCCTCCACTCCTGTGGCAAAACTAGCCCAGCATCAGTCTGGCCAGCAGGCTCAGTCCTGGTGACCCAGGCCCAAGTCCGTGGCCTTGAAAGCCCACAGGGAAGGGACCTGGTGGCTCCTCAGCTGGAGCCTTGTCCTCCAAGCCTGCTCAGTGACTGGATGGGGGCTGCCACCCTCATACCCATCACGCCTCCCATGGGTCCTCCTGTGGGGGGCTGGCTCCGCCACTTTCTTTCCACCTGGTCCACTGTCACCATGGACAGGTGAGTTCTGGAAGTGGTCAGTCAGGGTCTACCTCTAGAATTCGAGCAGTACCCTCCCAGCTGAGCCCGTGCTCCACAGGTATCCGCAGACACTTGATTGGCTCTTCAAGATGACATAGCCCAGTTCCTCCACAAGGACAGGGTTACGGATCCTCTGGAACACACAGGGTTTGTCTCCAGGTATTTCCTGGTGCCAAAGCGGATGGGGGGGCTGGCATCCCATTCTAGATCTGCATGACCTGAACAAATTCCTCTGGTCCCGCACCTTCAGCATGGTAACTCTGTCCCAGATCATACCATCTCTGGAGCATGACATGTGGTTTTGCTCTCTGGATCTTCAGGATGCATTCTTTCATGTCCCAATCCATCCCACTGAAGGTTTCTCCACTTCTGAGCAGAGGGAGCCCTCTTCAAGTTCCAGGCCATGCCTTTCGGCCTCTCCTTGGCCCCTAGGGTCTTCACCAAATGCATAGCGGTGGTGACAGCTTACCTGAGGGGTCTGGGTACACCCCTACCTGGACGACTGGCTGATAGCAGGTCCCTCCAGGCAGGAGGTGGAGTGGTCCAGGGACCTGGCCCTCCATACCTGCATCGACCTTGGCCTTCTGGTCAACGAGGCCAAGTTGGAACTCATGCCCTCACAGGTGATCAGCTTCATCAGGGCAGAGCTCAGCTCTTGCTGAGCCAGAGCCAGTCTCCCGGCGGACTGGGCAGAGGTTCTCTTCTCCTTTGCCTGATCATTTCTGATTAGGCACTTGCTCCCTGCCTGGGACTTCTTGTGCCTTTGGGTTACCCGGCAGCCTGCACCAGTGTGGTCTGATGGGCCCATTGGTATATGCGCTCCCTGCAATGGGAGCTGGCCAGCCTGTGGTGTCAGCGCAAAGGTCACTTCAACCAGCTGGTCACTGTGACCCAGAGGATGTGGGTCACAAAGTATGCCTCTTTGCAGATGACACAAAGATCTACAACAGGGTTGATACACAAGGAGGCGTGGAAAGGATGAGAAGGGACTTGGCAAGGTTGGAGGAATGGTCAGAAGCATGGCAGCTTGGATTCAATGCAAAGAAGTGCAAAGAAAGTAATGCACCTGGGAAACAAAAACCCAGGGGAAGATTACACAATGGGGGGAGGTAGTAACAACAACAAAAATGGAAAGGGACCGGGGGGTAATCATATCAGATGACCTTAAGGTTGGCAAGCAATGTGAGAAGGTGGTAGGGAGGGCTGGGGGATACTGGGATGTATAGGGAGAGGCATCACCAGCAGAAAACAGGAAGTTGTTACCCCCTGTACAGACAGTTGGTGAGACCCCATCTGGAGTACTGTGTCCAGTTCTGGAGACCCCATCTCTGCAAGGACATAGACAGGATGGAGGCAGTTCAGAGGAGGGCAACTAAAATGGTGCAGGGTCTGCAAGAGAAGCCATACGAGGAGAGGCTAAAGGAGCTTAATATGTATACCTTTGAGGAAAGGGGGGGGAACATGATAGAAACATTTAAGTACCTCAGTGGAATCAACAAAGTCCGAGGGTAGCATCTTTCAGAAAAAGAGATGTGCAAGAACAAGGGGACACAATTTAAAGATGGAGGGGGGACGGCTCAGGGGCAATGCGAGGAAGTATTTTTTCACAGAGAGGGTGGTGGACTCATGGAACAGCCTTCCTGAGGAGGTTGTGGGATGTAAAACTGGGGGAGAATTCAGGAATGCATGGGACAGACATAAGGCAATTTTTGTGGGGGGTAGGAAGAAATAGGCTGTTGGTTAAATAGGATCTGTAGCTTATCCTCTAGGTAAGGAAATGGGCAGACTTGGTGGGCCAAGCAGTCCTTCTCTGCTGTCAAAGTCTGTGGGTCGCCCTCCAGTGGTGGTTGGTCTCCGAGGATCTGCAGGAAGGGATCCCGTTTCTCCACCCCGTGCCAATGGTCACCCTGACGACCAATGCCTCTTTCATGAGCTGGGGTGCCCATCTGAGAGAACACAGAGTCCACGGGCTCTGGATCCCTGAGGAGTCCCGATGCCACATCAGCCTGCTGGAGCTCCAAGCAGTCAGGCTGGTGCAGACTGCCTTCGCTTCATTTGTTCAGAGTCAAGTGGTTCAAGTCCAGACGGACAACACCACAATCATGTAGTACCTCAACAAGCAAGGCGGGACACACTCCAGGAAGCTCCCTGTGTCTGTACTCTTGTGTGCAGCCTGGAGCCAGATCTCTTAGCCATCCATGTGGCAGGAGTCTCCAACCAGCAGGTGGACGCCCTCAGCCAGGTGGGCAAGGCATCTCACAAGTGGTCTCTTCTTCCAGAGGTAGTTCACAGCATGTTCTTCCAGTGGGGCACCCCTCAGGTGGACCTGTCTGTCTCCAGGGAGAATGCAAAGGTGAGGTTGTTTGTGCTCACGCACCCCCCCCCCAAGCAGGGCTCGCTGCAGGCAGATGCCTTTTTGAAAGGCCGTGGAGCCCAGGCATCTTCTATGCCTTCCCTCCACTTCCTTTGATCCACAAAGTGCTTCTGATGGTCAGGCGGGACAAGGCACGGGTGATCCTGGTGGCTCCGAAGTGGCACTGCTGGTTTTGATACCCTGATCTCCCTAGCAACAGGCTCTTGAGGCGTCTTCCCATACACCCGGACCTGCTGTCCATCAGACATGGGTAGGTGCTCCACCCAGACTCAGTCCCTGCACCTGACAACCTGGTTTCTTAGCGGCTAGAGTTCCAGGCTTTGGGTCTCTCCGAAGATGTCCTCACTGTGGTTGAGGCATCTAGAAAGGAATTGACCAGAAAATGCTATGCCTTCAAATGGAAGAGATTCTCCATTTGGTGTCAGGGTAAGGGGATTGGACCGTTCATCCTGTCCAGTGGCTAGCATTTTGGACTACCTGTGGTCTCTCTCCCAAGGAGGACTTCGATCGACGACCTTTAGGGTGCACCAGGCAGCCATCTCTGCTTACCGGGCACGGGCTGGTCAGCACTCGGCACAGGAGAAGGTGGTCTGGTACTTTTTCAAAGGCCTAGATCACATTTCCCCACCGGTACATGTACCACCACCACCGTGGGACTTGTTGCTGGTTTTGGCAAAGCTCATGGGCAAGCAGTTGGTGAGACCCCATGTGGAGTACTGTGTGCAGTTCTGGAGACCCCATCTCTACAAAGACATAAACAGAGTGGAGGCTGTCCAGAGAAGGGCAACCAAAATGGTGCAGGGTCTGCATCAGAAGACGTACGAAGAGATACTAAAGGAGCTTAATATATATACCCTTGAGGAAAGAAGGGAGGGGGGACATGATAGAAACTTTCAAGTACCTCGAGGGAATCAGCAAAGTCCAAGAGGGTAGTATCTTTCAGAAAAAGAGATGTGCAAGAACAAGGGGTACAGTTTGAAGATAGAGGGGGATGGCTCTGGAGGTAATGTGGAGGAAGTATTTTTCACTGGAGAGGGTTATGGATGCATGGAACAGCCTTCCTGAGGAGATTGTGGAGTCAAGAACAGTGGGGTGATTCAAGAATGCATGGGACAGACATAAGGCAATTCTAGTGGGGGGTAGAAGGAAGTAGACTGTTGGTTAACAAGGATCTGCAGCTTATCCATTAGGTAGGAAAATGGGAAGACTAGGTGGGCTAAGCAGTCCTTATCTGCCATCAAATTCTGTGTTTCTATGTAAGTCATTCGAACCAATGCACAGGTGTGACATGGGGAAGACTACCTTCTTGGTGGCTATCACGTCAGCCAGAAAGATCAGCAAGCTCCAGGCGCTTTCGGTGGAGTCTTCTTATCTGGTCTTCCACAGGGACAAGATTGTCCTGCACCCCAACCCGAAGTTTCTCCCGGAATTTGTGTCAGAGTTTCACCTGAGTCAGACAGGCTCCATACTCTGGACCTGAGGCGAGTGCTCACTTATTACAAAGAGTGCATGGCTGGAGTTCGGGGAGAGGTTTGCCAGCTGTTTGTCACAACGCTGACGCTGCACCTGGCAGACCTGCAGCCAAGTGAACAATTGGCAGGTGGATGACATCCTGCATTGATCTCTGCTATAGGTTGGTGGGTAAGTAGCCTCCCAGAGGGCTAAGGGCTCATTCCAGCCGCCATACTGCTGCGACCTTGGCTGCTTCTAGAGACGCCCCTATCCAGGAAATCTGTAGGGCTGCTACCTGGAAGTCAGCACACACCTTCATTTCCCTTTACCACATTGAGTTAGAGTCACACTGGGATGCTGGTTTTGGGGCCTCAGTTCTCCAGTTATTTCCTAGGTAGGGGGTGTGTGTCTTGCCTCCCTCCTCCTGGAGAAATGCTAAGACTCTGCCAGATAGTGTGGATAGAACAACCTATCCATGTCCCCAGAAACACAGGTTACTCACCTGTAACAGTAGTTCTAGGAGTGGTATATTTTGTTCATCCACACGGACCCACCTGACCTCCCCAGGCTGAGGCGCAGAACCTCTGCTTCAAACAACATGAAGTCTTGCTGTATTCTGACATATGCAGTTAGGTCCTGCCTTTCAACTGCCCCGGAGAACAAAGAGTTAAACTTTCCATGGCCAGCATGGAATGTTCACCACGAGCTTGGTTGAAGCCCCTGTCTGCTGCTGTTTAAACTCCAACCGTCAGATTCTTTACTCCGCCTCACTGAACAGTCGCTCCGGAGATTTCTCCTTTGCTCGGCTCAAAAAAAGTCGGTTAAAGTATCATTTCTAGGGACATGGATATGTTGTTCATCCACACTCATTGGCAGTATCCTTGCCGCTTTAAATCTTGCCGGAAGGTCTTCAAGCTTGCTCCTCCCACCCACCCGGGTGGTATAACTCTCGGCTCCGCCCCATGACGCCAGATCTTCCTTACCGCTTGGAAGCTCAGGTTCCCTCCTTAACGCTCTGCGTTTGAGACTGGTTCCTATTTCTCCGTTTGCGGATTTAAAAATAATATTTTGCAAAAAGACTTCAGTCTTCGATCCCTCGCGGCTGCGATGGATAAATCGACTCCCGGATTTCGGAGATGCCCATGCGGGCAGAAGATGTCTCGGACGGATCCACACTCCACGTGTGTGTCACTGCTTAGGCCTTGAGCACGACCCGCAGGCTTCGACCTGTGCTCATCTTTCTCGCCCACGTCCTCGAAGACCGTGCTGCCCGATTGCAACTGGGCCGTCCCGAGAGCGTTTCCTCGGTGAAGTCCAAGGAGGCCCGTTGGCGGTGTCATGGGCGCGGCTCGATGGATCAGCTCGAGCGGATGGTCGCCTCGAGAGGAGGCGGCGCGGGCCGTGATCTTCCTCGCCGCGCATTTATCCCGCTCTCTGGGTTCTTCCTACACGGCTTCCTTTAAGGAGCTTTGTCTGTCCCTCTCCACTAAAGGAGAAGGGCTCTGCGTCTGCTGGACCTTTTCCGGTCCAAAAGAGGGACAAGGGTAAGTCCCTCCGTCGCGCTCTTGGGAGCGGAAAGGTCCTCTCCCGGGCCGTCGACCGTCGGCTTCGTCGACTGGCCGCTTCGCCACTGGCCTCACGGTGTCCCCGTCAGGTCAGTTGACCGAGACTCCACTGATGAAGTCGGATTTTTCTCACCCATTAGACGGGCTGTCGCTTTAGCAGCCGAGATTCCTCCCCGTTCCCCGGGAGGAGTTGAGAATCCGTGGGCTCGCCTGTGCCTCCGGTTCCGGAGCCCTCGGATGGACCTTCCGAGCCGAAGGGTGTGCCGGTTCCGGCCGACACCTCCCCGCACCGACCCCGGAAATTCCGGGACTCTCGGTCTCGGTCTCGGACTCTTCGCGGTCCAGCCGTTCCCACCGTCATAGGCGGTCCCGTCTCGGCATCAGGTAAGCGGCGTCGCCGCTGTCCCTCTCGCCCTCCTCCCGGATGAGGGAGGCTTGCGTAATTACGCCACGTACGAGGACCTTATGTTGCAACAGTTCCTCCTGGCCGGAATAAGCCGACTCCGGCCTTTCCCCGCCATTAAGTGGGTTGTCACCGAACAGCCGGCACAACCCCTCGACTTGCCCGAGGAGCCTATACCCAGGCCGGTTGTTCGCCAAAACCAGCTGCTCCACCGATCCGTGGAACCTCCGCCCACAGCCACCATTAATTGGGGTTCACCAAGGATTCTCGGTCGGCTAAGGGTTTACCCCATCGGCTGTCAGTTACCCTCACTCCCGACCGACCTCGGCAGGTGAAGGTGGCTCAGGCCAGAGCAGCTCTTCGAGGACTCTTCCGAGTCCGAAGATGATTCCTCCTTCTTCTCCAAGCGATTGGACTTGGAGTCTTCAGGAGGTCAGCCAATGGACGATAGCCCGTCCGTCCTTCCTAGACTGCTTCGGCTCATCTCGGAGTCTACGCGGATGGAGCTCGAACCCGTTCCAAGCGGGCCAGGTATCCCTCACGGAGATTCTGGACCGAGGATTCTCCGGACGGAGGCTTTCCGTGGCCGAGGCCATAGTGGGTCCAGCACTGGAACTTTGGCAGCGCCCTGCTTCCTGCCCCTGCGCTTCGGCCAGGATGGCCAGGAAGTATGCGTCCCTACCGTTCCTTGTCCGGTTTTGAACACCCTCTGCTGAGGGGTTGGTTACCGACAGCGCTTTCGTGCGCCCGGGCAACCAGGGATGTGGACAAACCTCCTGACAAGGAGTCCAAGAAATTGACTATGTCGGGCGAAAAGTCTACGCTCGTCCTCTCTCGGCCTTCGCCAGGCCAGTTCGCCGTCCCTCATGGCACATTTTTCTCATGCCCTGTTGGGCTCCTGGATGAGGTCATCCTCATCTTCCCCGCCGATCTGCAGACTACGGTTAAGCAGGTGCGGGACCAGGGCAGGGCAGTGGCCAAACAGCAGCTCCAGACTGCTTTGGATGTGGGGACTCATGTGCCAGATCGGTGGCGGCCGAGTGGCTATGGGCGTCAGGGCTTGGCTGAGGATATCCACCTTTACTTGGATACCCAGCACAAGTTGGCGGATGTTCCTTTTTGGGGACTGACCTCTTCGGCCCTGGGGTGGAAGGTCACCTGCAGAGGATCGAGAAGTCCAATGCCACCTTGGACTCGGTCTCTTCCGCTCAGAAGGACAAAGGCCGCAAACCACAGCCTAAGCCCTTTCGTCCTTCTGTGCCCCCGGCGCGCCCGACCCAGCAACGTCAGGGCCAGCAGGCTCGGCCTTGGCATCCCAAACCCAAGCCGCCGGCTTCCTCTAACAGGAGGCAGGGAGGAAAGGGCCCAGGAGGTCCCTCGGCCGGTCCCTCCTCCAAGCCTGCCCAGTGACGGGCTGAGGGGTGTCGCCCCCATCCCCGTCACCTTACCCCTGGGTCCCCCCGTGGGGGGACGGCTCCGGCACTTCCGTTCCGCCTGGTCCGCTGTTACCACGGACAGGTGGGTCTTGGAGGTGGTGGGAAGAGGCCTGCCTCTGGAATTCGAGCAGGCACCACCCTTCAGAGCCGTCGCCCCTCGGGGGGCTTCGGGATCCCCAGCCTCACTGGCGGCTCGTCGAGCCGACATCGCTCTCCTCCTCCAGAAGGAGGTGGTAAGAGAGGTGGTGGACCCTCTTTCAGACCCAGGGTTTGTGTCCAGGTACTTCCTGGTTCCGAAACGGACGGGGGGCTGGCGCCCCATTCTCGACCTACACGACCTAAACAAGTTCCTAAGGTCTCGAACCTTCAGGATGGTCACTCTGGCTCAGATAATACCATCCTTGGAAGCGGGCGTGTGGTTCTGCTCTCTGGACTTGCAGGACGCTTTTTCACGTCCCTATCCGTCCGTCTCACCAGAGATTCCTTCGCTTCCGAGCGGAAGGATCCCTCTTCGAGTTCCAAGCCATGCCCTTCGGCTTGTCTCCAGCTCCCAGGGTCTTCACCAAATGCATGGCAGTGGTGACAGCATTCCTGCGGCGCCGAGGGGTCCGGGTGTACCCTTACCTGGACGACTGGCTGATAGCAGCTCCCTCCAGGAAGGAGGCGGAGTGGTCCAGAGATCTGGCCCTCCAGGTCTGCTCTCAACTGGGCCTCCTTATCAACGAGGCCAAGTCGGAACTCGAGCCGAAGCAGGTGATTCTATTCATCGGGGCGCAGCTCGACTCTCTTCGAGCCAGAGCGCGGCTCCCGGCGGACAGGGCCGAGGTTCTTTCCTCCTTTGCCCGATCATTTCTGGTTGGGCAGTCGCGCCTGCCGGGACTTCCTGCGCCTCCTGGGTCTCATGGCGGCCTGTACCAGCGTGGTCCGTTGGGCCCGCTGGAACATGCGCCCCTTCAGTGGGGACTGGCCAGCCAGTGGTCACAACGCTGCGATCCCTTGGACCAGCTTAGTCGGGTGACAGGGGATGTGGAACGCCTCCAGTGGTGGACCGTTCCAGATCATTTGCAGGAGGGCATCCCGTGCCTGGCCCCGCCCGAGCCGACGGTCTCTCTGTCGACCGATGCCTCTCTGATGGGTTGGGGTGCCCATCTGGGGAACACTGGCTCATGGCCCTGGTCCTCCAGGGAGTCCCGATGCCACATCAACCTGCTGGAGCTCCGAGCGGTCCGCCTAGCTCTCACCGCCTTTGCTCCGTTCCTCCGGGTCAAGTGGTCCGAGTCCAGACGGACAATACCACGACCATGTACTATCTAAACCGCCAGGGCGGGGGCCGCTCCATGCTTCTATGCGAGGAAGCTCTCCGCATTTGGTCACCGTGCGCAGCCTGGAGGCGGATCTCTAGCCATTCACGCGGGCAGGAGCCTCCAACACCCTGGCCGATGCCCTGAGCCGGATAGGGGCTGCATCCCACAGTGGTCTCTCCTGCCGGAGGTAGTACAGCATCTGTTCTCCTTTGGGGCACACCTCAGGTGGACCTGTTTGCCTCCATGGAGAACGCTGGCTGAGTCTGTTTCATGCCCGCCTCAGCAGGGCTCTGCAGGGGATGCCTTCTCGAGGCAATGGACCCCGGGCCTCTTTACGCCTTTCCCCATTTCCCTTGATCCACAAGGTGCTTCTCAAGGCGAGGAGGGACAAGGCGAGGTGATTCTGATAGCCCCAGACTGGCCTCGCCAGTTCTGGTACCCAGATCTCCTCAGTCTCAGCTCCAGGACTCGCGGCAGCTTCCAGCTCGCCCGGACCTGCTCTCAGTCAATCAGGGAAGGTGTTCCATCCGGACCTTCAACTCCTGCACCTGACGGCCTGGTTCCTGAGCTGCTAGAGTTCCAGGCTTTGGGTCTTTCCGACGAGGTCCTCAATGTAGTTGAGCGTCCCGTAGAGTCGACCAGAAAATGTTATGCCTTCAAATGGAAAAGGTTTTCCATTTGGTGTCAGGGCAAGGGCTTGACCCTTCCTCCTGTTCCTTGGCAAGCATCTTGGACTATTTATGGTCCCTTTCTAGTCAAGGGCTTAGGTCGACGACCCTAAGGGTGCACCTGGCAGCCATCTCTGCTTACGGGCGCGGCCGGAAGCAGTCGGTGGCGCAGGAGAAGGTGGTCTGGCTTTCAAAGGCCTTGATCACATTTCCTCCAGTGCGGGGAACCCCACCTCCGTGGATCTACTGCTGGTACTGGCAAAGCTCATGGGCAAGCCATTCGAACCTATGCACAGGTGTGCTCTCTCTCACCTGTCGTGGAAGACCGCCTTCTGGTGGCTATCAGCCAGCCAGAAGGATGGGAGAGCTCCAGGCGCTTCCATCGAGTCTCCTTACCTGGTCTTCCACAGGGACAGGATGTCCTGCGCCCCCACCGAAATTCCTTCGGAAGGTGGTGTCGGAGTTTCACCTTAACCAGGTGTTGACTCTGCCGGTGTTCTACCCCAATCACACTCGGAGGTCGAATATAGGCTCCATACTCTGGACCCTAGAAGGCGCCGCTTATTATAAGGAGCGCACGGGTGAAATTCGGGAGAGGTTCGCCAGCTGTTTGTCACCCACGCTGAAGTCAGATCTGGCAGACCTGCAGCCAAGCGGACGATAAGCAGGTGGGTAACCTCCTGCATAGATCTCTGCTATAAGTTGGCGGGCATGGAGCCTCCCAGAGGGATAAGAGCTCATTCTACCCGCCATACTGCTGCAACGGTGGCTGCTTCCAGGGACGTCCCTATCCAGGAAATCTGCAGGGCTGCTACCTGGAAGTCAGCAAACACCTTCATTACCCACTACCACATCGACCTTGAGTCACGCCGGATGCTGGTTTGGGGCCTCGGTTCTCCAGTCTCTCTTCCCAAGTAAGTATATGGGGTGTGCGTTTTGCCTCCTCCTCCCGGAGAACTGCTAGAGTCTGCCAATGAGTGTGGATGAACAACATATCCATGTCCCTAGAAATACAGGTTACTCACCTGTAACAGGAGTTCTAGGAATGGTATATGTTGTTCATCCACACGACCCACCCGACCTCCCCGGCTTCGACGCACAACCTGAGCTTCCAGCGGGCCAGATCTACGCCATGGGCGGAGCGAGTTATACCACCCGGTGGGTGGGAGGAGCAAGCTTGAAGACCTTCCGGCAAGATTTAAAGCGGCAAGGATACTGCCAATGAGTGTGGATGAACAACATATACCATTCCTAGAACTCCTGTTACAGGTGAGTAACCTGTATTTTTCGCTCGGTTTCTACCGAATTGCTGCTACTGAATCTGTCGGTTTAAGTCTCTGTCTGTGGTACCGTAAGTACTAGATAGGTTTTTTATTTAGTTTCTGTGTGGAACTTGTAAATTGTGGATCGGTTCGGCTGAACCGATCAGGTCAGGTAAAAAAGTTTGTGAATTTACTGTGGTAACCGGTCCGTATCGGTTCTAAAAAAAACTGATTTTTATTACGTTTTTTTCAAGACCTGCACCACGGTTAGGAACCGACAGGGGAGTCTTGTTCATGGATTGCCAAAAAGGGTAAGTTTTGGATAGATTAACCATGTCTGAGAAACCCAAGAAAAAAAACGGGCCCACTGGGTTTCAACACTGCAGTGTCTGTGGGGAAGACTTTGCTAAGGCTGATCCCCACACCACCTGTGTTTATTGTCTGGGGTTTGACCACCTCGATTGAGACTGCCAAATTTGTAAGAATTTTCCCAAAGCTACCCTGGAAAAGAGATTAGGTAGACTAAGGGTAAGGAGGTCGAGAAGTCCGCTGACCGGATGGCCAGCCCGTTCGGGTTCGACCGGTCCAGAAGCGAGTGCCCCTCTGATTAGGCAATACTGGGCAAAGGAGAGCCGATTCTGAGGAGTTGGTTCCGGTTAAAAGAAAAGATAAATCGTCTGGTTCGGATCCACTAATTCATACTCCGACCGCTGATGAGATAGCCAAGGCGATAAGAATAGTGCAATCGCTTACTTCGGTTCCGTCCGAACCAGCACCGTCTGGCAGGGGCTCAGTTCCCCCGGTTCTGGATTACATCTTAGAAGAATTTTATGAACCGGATGAGGAGGAAGGAGAGTATGAGGATGATGATGGTGATTATGAAAGTCTGGATGATCCTATTGACCTGGACATCTCCCCAGACAGACCTTCAGGTGTTTCTCCTCCTAGGCTTTCTGAGTCCCCTTCCCACTTTATGTTTTACAAAAAAGTGGCTGAAACCCTCCAGCTTCCTATCGAAGAAGCAGTGAAGGATCAGGAGGAGCCTGATTTTGTTGAAATGATGGACATCCCAGAGTCCAGGAGCCTGTCTATTCCCCTCCATAAATCTTTTGGGAAACGGACAAAATTCTTAAGACTCCTAACTCCATACCTCCTGTGGACAGACAAATGGACAAGAGGTATACTCTTTCAGGCTCAGACACAGGAGTTCCTTTCTCAGCAATGCAGCCATGTTGGAGTAGTGCAGGCTGCTGCCTGTGATAAGGCAAACATCCCCTTGGCTTCACACCCTGAAAAAGGGGCTTCTGGTCTCAGTGGGTTTACCCGGTCACCAAAATCCAAATAAATAAATAAACACCCCCCAGATAAGGACTCCAGGAGGATTGATGCCATGGCAAAAAAACAGTACATGGCAGCATCTTTGGGACTCAGGCAGGCTAACTATATTGCCTACACAGCTAGATACCAGAAGTCCAGGTGAGACAGTGCTGGCTCTGGCTAAACAGGCCCCTGACCAGCTTGCCAAGGAGCTGGAGCAGGTGGCTGCAGATGGGATTGAGGCATCCAAAGTGCAATTTCATGCTGCTGTGGACTCCAATGATGTTTCATCAAGAGTCATGGCTACATCTGTGGCTCTTCGGAGGATGGCTTGGCTCAGATGTACTAGCCTATCACAGGATTTCTCTGTTATTGGTAATTCTCTGTTTGGGGAGCAGACAGAGAACTACATGAAAAAGATGGACGAGTAAAAGACCACTTATAGGAGTGCTCAGGCCAAAGAAAGGCAAGCCACTCCTCAAAGGCAGCAGTCCAGGGGCAGGGGCAGGCCTTTCCAAAGGCCTTTTTTACCAAGCTCAGGCCTCCTTTCTTATTCTCAGAGGGGTTCTTCAGAGGGAGGCAGATGGGGATGAGCAGGCCTGCATCCACCCTCAGCCTAAAGCCCTGCCAAGCAGACACCTGAGGGTCTGCCCGGGCCGATTCTCCAATACCAGTAGGGGGCAGGCTGGCTTACTTTGTCCAGGACTGGAAGTAGTAAGACAGGGACTGGTTCTCAGCTTCAAAAAATTTCCCAAAATGAGAACCAGATCCTTTTCCACCTGCAAATCCATCAGAGACCCTTGCCTTAGAGACAGAGGTTTCTTCCCTCCTAGCTCTCAGAGCTATAGAGAGGGTTCCCACCCTACACAAGGGCAAAGGATTGTACTCCAGGTACTTTCTAACCCCCAAAAAGACAGGAGAATGGCGGCCCATCCTGGACCTAAGATATCTGAACAAACACCTTTTAAAACCAAAGTTCAAAATGGTGACTCTGGGAATAATCCTTCCGTCTCTAAGGCCAGGGGACTGGCTAGCCTCCCTGGACCTCAGAGATGCCTGTTTTCACATTCCCATCAGGTGCTCCCACAGAAAGTACCTCAGGTTCGAGTTGCCCTCCGGCCACTATCAATTCAGAGCAATGCCCTTTGGCCTAACATCAGCCCCAAGGGTTTTCACAAAGTGCCTGGCAGTAGTGGTTGCTTTCCTAAGGAGAAAAAAGATCTCCATCTTCCCATACTTGGACAACTGGCTCATAGTAGGTCAGTCTCCAGACCAAGTCAAGTCACATTTGCAGATAACTCAGTAAGTGCTCACTTCCTTAGGATTCCTTCTCAACCTTCCTAAGTCAGTTCTCGAGCCAGTACAGCTCCTCACCTTCATGGGGTGGAGCTGGATACAATATGGGCAAGACCCTTCCTTCCCCTGGACAGGGCAAGGACCTTTATGAAACTGGCCACTTCATTCACCCTACAGGTGTCTCGACCAGCAAGGCATTTTCTTCAGCTTCTGGGCCACATGGCAGCTTTCACAGCAGTGGTCCAGGGAGCAAGATTCCAGATGAGGGACATTCAGTTCCATTTAAAAGCCTTCTGGTCCCAAAGAAAGGATTCCCTTACTAAACTAGTCCCAGTAACTTGAACCCTGATCCAGGCCTTGCAGTGGTGGCAGGATCAGGACAATTTGAGACAAGGAGTTCCTTTTGTCACTCAGTCTCATTCAGTGATACTCACCACAGATGCTTCCCTGCTGGGCTGGGGAGCCCATCTGCGGGATCTTACCACCCAGGGGCTGTGGTCACCTCAGGAATCTCTGCTTCACATCAATCTCTTGGAACTCAGAGCAGTGTTTCTGGCACTGCAAGCCTTTTCCACATCTGTACAGAACAAGGTGGTCCAGGTCAGAACAGACAACACCACCACCATGTGGTACATCAACAAGCAAGGAGGCACTCGGTCTACGGCCTTGTGCACAGAAGCAATGAAATTGTGGTCCCTGGCCTATTCCCTGCAAACCTCTCTGATAGCAGTTCACCTCCCAGGGAAGGACAATGTCCTAGCAGATGTTCTGAGCAGAATATCCCTGGGCCATCACGAATGGACCCTAGATCCCCTAGTTTTGAAAGTGATTTTCTCGAGATGGGGCACTCCACAGATAGATCTTTTTGCAGCCCCAGACAATCACCAACTTCTTCTCTTTTGTTGCAGACCCCCAGTCTTGGGCTCAGTCCCCCCTGGATGCTCTGATCCTGAATTGGGAAGGGAAAGTTCTGTATGCTTTTCCCCCCTTCCCTCTCCTGTTCAGTGTTAGTCAATATAAGGTCACAACCATGCAAAGTGATGCTGATTGCTCCAGACTGGGCCAGACAGCCCTGGTACCCCCTGTTGCTGTCCTTAGCAGTCCACCTTCCCCTGTCTCTTCCCAGGAATTACAACCTGTTGACATCCTCTCAGGGGAGGCTTTGGTACCTGAACCTTCGGTCTCTCAATCTCAAGGCATGGCTCTTGAACAGTTAGAGTTTGCTGACCTGCATCTTTCCCAAGGGGTTCTGGATATCCTTAAGGCTTCTTGAAAGCCTTCCACCAGAAAGACTTATAATTCCAAATGGAAAAGGTTCACTATTTGGTGTTCTAAGAAGAATATTTCTCCAGATTCTGCTGGGTTGCCTACGGTTCTGGACTATATGGTCCATCTCAATGGCCTAAGGCCTTAGCGCCACACTTAAAGTGCATTTGGCAGCTGTTTCTGCTTTCCTGTCAGTAGGCAAGCTTCTCCTCTGTCAGCCCATCCTGTGTTTTGTAATTCTTCAAGGGATTGCTGCACACCAATCCCTCTTTAGGGACCCTGCTCCTGCTTGGGACCTTAATGTTTGCATTGCTCAGCTTATGCAACCCCTTTGAGCCTTTGTCCTCTGCAGAGCTTAAGTACTTGACTTGGAAAACTGTGTTTTTGGTGGCCATTACCTCTGCCAGGCATATCAGTGAATTGCAAGCCCTGTCAGTGGAACCTGATTTCATCTCTTTCCATAGAGATAAAGTGGTCCTAAGAACTAACAGGAAGTTTTTGCCTTAAGTGGTTTCAGATTTCCACCTCAACCAGTCTATGTCTCTCCGTTTTCTTCACTGACCATTCCTCCTCTGGAGAGGAGGCTGCACAACTTGATGTTAAGGGCCTCAGCTACATAGAGCGCACCAAGGGTCACAGGTTTGAGTCCCTCCAGTTGTTCCTCACATATGGAGAGGTTGGGAAGGGCAAACCTGCCACTAAGAGATCTATTGCCAGGTGGATTGTTTCTTGTATACAATTCTGCTATGAAAAACTGGGTAGAACTCCACCCTCAGGCCTGAGGGCTCACTCTACTAGAGGTACAGCTGCTTCCCTGGCTGTTGCCAGGGATATTCCTATCTTAGAAATTTGTCAAGCAGCCTTCTGGAAAACAGTCCATACATTCACCAAGCATTGCTCTCTGGATATCCAGGCTAGGAGTGATGCTCGGTTTGGCACAGCAGTACTTCAGAGCCTGTTTCCAAAGTAGGTTCTATCCCTCCTCCATGGAGGTACTGCTTGGTAGTCAGATATAAAGAATACAGCAAGACTTCATGTTGTTTGAAGAAAAAATTACTCATCTTAGTAATGTTGTTTCTTCTAATGGAGTCTTGCTGTATTCTGACCTCCCCCCCTGCCTCCCCTCTCGGAACCTAGTTTTTGGGATGTGGGTGGGCAGGAGCAGTGTTGGCACCCTAGGGGTGTCCCTTTTTCACCCTCCTTTATTTTGGGTGAGTGTTGTGTTTTGGGATGTGTTTTGTTTTTTGGGTTTCCTGATTTGAGTCTTTGCTTTGAAACCAAAAAACCCTTTTACATAAATTTAGTTGCCAGTTGGCTAGTTTGAGTTTTACAGTTTCCACACAGAACTTCTAGTGAGTATTGCTTGTAAAGATCTGACGGTTGGAGTTTAAACAACAGCAGACGGGGGCTTCAACCGAGCTCGCGGTGAACATTCCATGCTGGCCATGGAAATTTTAACTCTTTGTTCTCTGGGGCAGTTGAAAGGCAGGACCTAACTGCATATGTCAGAATACAGCAAGACTCCATTAGAAGAAACATTACTAAGGTGAGTAATTTTTCTTCTCAACGATCTTTGATCGCGACTGCGATGGAGAATAAGTCCTCATCCGGGTTCCACTGGTGCCCCTGCGGGCAGAAGATGTTGTATACCGACCCGCATGCCATATGCGTTTACTGCCTGGATTCCGATCACGATAGCCAGGCCTGTGAATTTTGTCTCTCGTTTCAGGGTAACGTACTCAAATGATCATCTCGCCCGACCGCAGCTTGGCCATCCGGAAAAATGGAACCCACCGGGCAAATCCAAGGAATCTGTTGGGTGGTCTTCACGGCTGCGGGGTCCGCCGAGCAGCTGCCACAAGTGAAGACCTTCGAGGTGGAGGCAGCTCAGGCCACTGATCAGTCCTCTTTGGCCCGCTGAAACTGGGCTTCACCTTTACAGGCTTTTTCAAGGAGCTGTGCCAGTCTCTCCCAAATAAGGGGGAGGGCCTGTTGGTGGTGCACAGCTCACGCTCCCAAAAAAGAGAAAAGGAGTCAAGAGAAAAAGAAAAGACTCGCCGTCGTCGTCCTTGGGATTGAGAATGGTCTCAATCCCAGGAATCTCCGCTTTTGACTTCGGGCTTCACGGTGCCTCTGTCAGGCCAGCCAGCAAAGACGTGGGACGACGACCCAGTAGAAATTATCATCGACTCTGTTGCCACTCAGTAAGGCTGACAGTTCTCTGCTTAGGACTCTGGTCCTACCGGGACCCACCGATGAGACCCAGCCGCTGGGAACCTCCTTATGGTCCCTGGCCGTGACCTGGAGGAGCCACAGATCTCCCCGATTCCCTCCAAGCACCCACGTTGGTCCCCCCAGTGGTCAAGGTCTTGGTCTTCTTCATCCAAAAGGTCGAAGAAATCCCATCGACGGCATTCTGGGCATTACAAGAAGTGGCGTCACCACTAGTCATCCTCGTCCTCCTCGGGAGTGGAGAGGCTTTGGAGCAAGTTGTGCCGATGCTACGAGGACGTTATGTGGCAACAGTTGCTGTTGTCCAGGCCAAAGCCTACCCCGGCTCCTTCACCAGCCATCACATGGCTGTCACCTGTTAGGCCGACGCCGACACCTCCGTAGCCAGTCGACACCATTCCTCCAGCTGTGAAGCCAGTAAAGGCCCTCCCATCTCTGCTGAAGCCAGCCTCTCCACCAGTAGTGGTGGAGCTTCCACCCAAACAGCCTCTGTCGGGGGCTGCGATCAAGGAGTCTTGGCCCACTAAGGGTCTTCCATACAGGCTGTCAGTCACTGTTACACCCGACCACTCACGGTAGGTGGTCAGCCGATCTATGTGGACTCTTCGGAGTCTGAGTACTCCTTGCTGCACTCCCATCTGCTTGAAGAGGAGTCGTTAGGGGGTCTCTCGATGGAGGAGGGTCCCATGTCCTTCATGGGAGTCCTCCATCTCATCTCCGAATTCACGGGGATGTCTCTGGAGCCCGTTCAAAAGTGGGCTCGATATCTGCTAACAGATATCCTGGATAAAGGGGATTCTCCAATGGAGGCCTTCCCAGTGGCCGGAGCCATTGTCGGCCCAGCCCTGGAGCTTTGGCAGCACCCTGCCAACTGCCCTGCACCATCGGCCCAGATGGCCCCCAAATACACAGTGCCCATCGACTCCCTTTCAGGATTCACGGGTCACCCCTTGGCTGAGGGGTTGGTGACTGACTCTATGTTTCAGCACTCGGGCAATATGGGAGACTCTGATAGACCTCCGGACAAGGGGTCCAAAAAATTGGACCGCTCGGCCAAAAAGGTCTGTGCTGCATCTTCGCTCGGTCTCCATCAGGCAAGCTCGGCTGTCATCATGGCATACTTCTTCCATGCCCTTTTGGGCTCTTTGGATGTGCTTCCTCATCTCCCCGCAGACCTCCAGACCACGGTCAAGCAGGTCCGGGATCAGTGTCAGGCTGTGGCCAAACAGCAACTCCAGATGGCTCTGGACATTAGGGACTACTGTGCCCATTCAGTGGCAACGACGGTTGCCATGCGCCGCAGGGCTTGGCTGAGGGTCTCGACCTTTACGGCAGACACCTAGCACAAATTGGTGGATGTACTCTTCTTGGGCACCGACCTGTTCAGTCCCAGGGTTAACAGTCACCTACAACGCATGAAGAAGTCCAGTGCCACCTCGGACTCTGTTGCTTCCGCTCAGATGGAATCTAAAAGTTCCAAGCAGCAGAAGTGCAAGCCTTTTTAGTCTTTCGCCCCTGCAGCCAAGCCGGCCCAGTACCGGTCTGGGCAGCAGCAGCAGGCTCAGTCTTGGCACCCTCGGCCCAGTTCAGTGGCTTTGGCGGTCCGAAAGCCCAGACAGAAGGGACCCGGCAGCCCCTCGGCTGGATCCTCCTCCAAGCCTGCCCAGTGACAGGATGGGGGCGACCATCCCCATGCCCGTCATGCCTCCCCTGGGTCCTCTCATGGGGGGCAAACCCCGCCATTTCCTTTAAGCCTGGTCTGCTATTACCATGGACAGGTGGGTTCTGGAAGTGTTCAGCCAGGGTCTGCCTCTGGAATTCGAGCAGTACCCATCAAGCCGAGCCTGCACCGCACGGAAGGAGAAGGTATCTGCAGATACTCAGTCGGCTCTCCGGAACAACATAACCCAGCTCGTCTGCAAGGAGGTGGTGATCAGTGTCACGGACCCCCCAATCAACCCAGGGTTTGTTTCCAGGTGCTTCCTGGTCCCGAGAAGGACTGGGGGGCTGGCGCCCCATTCTAGATCTGCACGACTTGATCAAGTTTCTCACGTCTCGCACCTTCAGGATGGCAACTCTGTCCCAGATCATACCATCTGTTGAGCAGAACATGTGGTTTTGCTCCCTGAATCTACAGGATACGTTCTTTCATGTCCCGATCCATCCATCCCACCGACAGTTCCTCATCTTTCGAACCGAGGGAACCCTCTACGAGTTTCAAGCCATGCTGTTCGGCCTGTCATCGGCCCCCAGGGTCTTCACCAAATGCATTGCAGTGGCAGTGGCCCATCTACGGCATCAAGGGGTCCAAGTGCACCCCTACCTGGATGATTGGCTTATAGCAGGTCCCTTCAAGCAGGAGGTGGAGAGGTCCAGGGACCTGGCCCTCCAGACCTGCATCAACCTTGGCCTCCTAGTCATCGAGGCCAAGTTGGGAACTCATGCCCTCGCAGGTGATCTGCTTCATCGGGGCAGAGCTCTACTCTTGCCGAGCCAGAGCCAGGCTCCCGGCGGACATGGCAGAGGTTCTCTCCTCCATTACCCAATCATTTCTGGTTGGTGGATCTCCAGAGAAACCTACAGGCCGACTTTACCAGGGTACAGGAATGGTTCACCAAGTCAAAATGAATAATGAATGTAAACAAAACCAAATTTATGTCTTTTGGTATTAACAGATTACAGGAGTTCACAGATGTACAGATCACATCATTGAATCAAACCTTAATAGAACAAGTTTCCGAATATTGTTATTTGGGAGTTAACATTGATTCTTTATTAACTTTTAAGAATCATATAGAGTCTGTTATTACTAAAACACACAAAAAGTTAGGAGGTTTGAAGAGAATATCAAAGTGTTTTAAGTTGCAAGACAGGAAATTGATTGCAGAACAGCTCATACTTCCAGTGATTAAATATGGAGAGGTCATTTATAGAACTGCTACTAAACAACTTCTGAACAAATTAGACAAATTACAGTATAGGATGGCAAGATATGTTTTATGTTGTAGTTTTAGGACTCCTCATTGTGATTTGTTAATGAGGTTAAATTGGTTATCTCTTGACCTGGAATATAGGAAAAGTTGGTCCTTATTTATTTATAAATATAGGACAATTCACTTAACTCATAACATAGCCAAATTATTGGCAGACAGGGATTCTGCACTTAGGAAACATTCAGTAAGGGCTTTGTATCAAAACAGAATTGATCCAGAGAAGCATAAAAATAAATTTGGGGATAGAACATTAGCATCACAAGCATCAGTAAATTGGAATACAGTCCCTCCCTTATTGCGATCTGAGAAAACTGTTAAAAAATTTCTGAAGGGGTTAAAGATGTATTATGTTTATTCGTGTGTTTGTGTCTGATATTGATTTTTACTGTCTTTGTTCGAATGGTTTTTGTAATTTTGTAATTGTGTATTTATGTATGTTTTGTATTAGATAGTCTGTCATTGGTGTGATTATGTGAAACTTGGAAAATTTGCACAGGACTGTCTTGAAAACTGGATTGTATTATCCAAATGATATGTATTATTCCTGTATAAAAATAAAATTTTTTACTACTACTACTACTACTACTGCTGGTACTGGCAAAGCTCATGGGCAAGCCATTCAAACCGATGCACAAGTGCGAGATGTCACACTTGTCATGGAAGACTGCCTTCTTGGTGGCTATCATGTCAGCCAGAAGGATTGGGGAGCTCCAGGCGCTCTCAGTCCAGTCTCCTTATTTGGTCTTCCATAGGGACAAGGTTGTCCTTTGCCCCAACCCAAAGTTCCTCCCGAAGGTTGTGTCGGAGTTTCACCTGAACCAGATGATGACTCTACAGTGTTCTTCACCAATCACATCTCGGAGGCTGAACACAGACTCCATACCTTGGACCTTAGGCAAGCGCTCACATACTACAAGATGTGCACAGTTGGAGTTCGGGGAGAGGTTCGCCAGCTGTTTGTCACCTACACTGAAGCCGCACCTGGCAGACCAGCAGCCAAGTGGATGATTGGCAGGTGGATCACATCATGCATTGATCTCTGCTATAGGTTGGCAGGTAGGGAGCCTCCCGTAGGGCTAAGGGCTCATTCCACCTGCCATACTGCTGCATCAGTGGCTGCTTCCAGGGATGTCCCTATCCAGGAAATCTGCAGGGCTGCTACCTGGAGGTCAGCACACACCTTCATTTCCCATTACTACATTGACCTAGAGTCATGCCGGGATGCTGGTTTTGGGGCCTCAGTTCTCCAATCTCTGTTCCTTAAATAGGGGGTGTGCACCTTGCCTCCCTCCTCCTGGAGAACTGCTAGGAGTCTGCCATCAAGTGTGGATAGAACAACATATCCACGTCCCTAGAAAAACAGGTTGCTTACCTGTAACGGTAGTTCAAACAACATGAAGTCTTGCTATATTATGACATATGCAGTGAGTCCCAACCTTCGAACTGCTCCAGAGGTGAAAGAGTTAACTTTCCATGCCAGGCATGGAACCTTGAGCGCGAGCTCGGTTGAAAACTCTGTCTGTTGTTAATCAAATTCAAACTGTCAGATTCTTTACTCCACCTCACTGAACAGTCGCTCCGGAGATTTCTCCTTCTGCTCCGTTCATTTTGTCGGTTAAAGTGTTATTTTATCAGTTTTTTGACCGAAATTAAACCGCAACCGGTCGGTTCAAGCTCTGTCTGTGGTATTGTAAGTAATAGATAGGCTTACATTTATTTTATTCTGTGTGGAACTTGTAAACGTCTTTTGGTTCGGTTTGAACCGATCAGGTTGTTCTAAAACTTTACTAGTCCTTATTTAGAGTGCGGTTCCTGGTTCTTATCGGTTCTAAAAAAACGGATTTCATTACGTTTTTTTCCACGACCCGTGACACGGTTGGGAACCGATAAGGGAGTCTTGCTTGGCAGATTGCCATAAATGGGCAAGTTGGTTAGGCTGGCACTATGTCTGAGAAACCCAAAAGGAAAACTGGGCCCACTGGGTTTCAGCACTGTGGTGTTTGTGGGGAAACCTTTGCTAAGGCTGACCCACACACCACCTGTGAGTATTGTCTGGGGTTTGACCACCTCAATGCAGACTGCCAGATATGTAGTAATTTTACTGCTGCCACCATTGAGAAGTGAGTTGGTAGGCTCAGGGAAAGGGAGGCCAAAAAGTCCGCTGACCGG
The DNA here is from genome assembly GCA_016271365.2 of Neoceratodus forsteri. Classification (NCBI taxonomy): domain Eukaryota; kingdom Metazoa; phylum Chordata; order Ceratodontiformes; family Ceratodontidae; genus Neoceratodus; species Neoceratodus forsteri. The sequence goes on from CM057453.1 coordinate 1,276,371,477, forward strand.
ATGGCCAGCCGGTTCGGTTCCAGCAGGAACGGAGGAGACCCTCTGACCAGGCGATACTTCCTCGGGCAAAGAAGAGCCAGCTCTGAGGAGCTGGTTCCAACAAAGGACTAGAAAGTCAGCTGGTGTGCCAAAGTTTTTCTCAACCGCTGAGAAATAGCTAAAGCAATTCAAATTGTCCAGTCACTTTCCCGGTTCCGACCGAACCGATACCATCAGGAAGAGCTCGGTTCGGCGGTTCCACCGGTTCAAGATTATGATTTTGAGGATTTTTATGAACGGGGAGGGAAGAGAGTATGAGTGTGAATGGGTTTGAAAGTCTGGATGTGCCCATTGAACCGACATCTCTCCAGACAGACCATCAGGGTTTCTCCTCCTAGGCTATCTGAGTCCCCTTCTCATCTTATGTTTTATAAGAAAGTTGCTGAATCTCTCCAGCTCCCTGTTGAGGAAGCTGTTGATGACCAAGAGGAGCCTGATTATGTAGAAATGATGGATATTCCAGAGTCTAGGAGACTGTCTATTCCTCTGCATAAATCTTTTAGGAAACAGACAGTAAAAATTCTAAAAACTCCTCACACTATACCTCCTGTTGATAAAAGGATGGACAAGAGGTATACATTATCAGGCTCTGATACTGAGTTCCTCACACAGCAATGCAGCCATGTGGGGGTAGTGCAGGCTGCAGCCTGTGACAAGGCAAATATTCCTCTAGCTTCGCACCCCCCTGAAAAGGACTCCAGGAGGGTTGATGCCATGGCAAAGAAACAGTACATGGCAGCATCCTTGGAACTCAGACAGGCAAATTATATGGCTTATGCTGCTAGATACCAGAAATCCAGATGGGATACTGTGCTGGCTCTAGCAAAACAGGTCCCTGACCAGCTTGCCAGGGAGCTGGAACAGGTGGCTGCGGATGGTAATGAGGCATCTAAGGTGCAATTTCATGCTGCAGTAGACTCTAATGATGTGTCATCAAGGGTCATGGCTACATCTGTGGCACTTTGCAGAATGGCTTGGCTCAGATATACTACCCTGTCACAGGATACCCAGTCTAAGGCCATGGATTTTCCTGTTGTGGGAAATTCTCTGTTTGGGGAGCAGACAGAGAATTACATGAAGAAAATGGATGAATATAGGACCACCTATAGGAGTGCACAGGCCAAGGAAAGGCAGGCCACTCCTCAAAGGCAGCATCCCAGGGGCAGGGGCAGGTCTTTTCATAGGCCTTTTTACCAAGTCCAGGCCTCCTCTTCTGCTTATGCCCAGAGGGGTTCTTTAGAGGAGAGAGACGGGGTGCAAGCAAGCCTGCTTCCACCCCAAAGCCCCTGCCAAGCAGGCACCCTGATGGGGTAGCCAGGGCCGATTCTCCTCTACCTGTAGGGGGCAGGCTGGCTTACTTTGTCCAGGACTGGAAGTCTCTAACATCAGACAAGTGGGTCCTGGAAGTAGTAAGCCAGGGACTAGTTCTCAGCTTCAAAAATTCCGAAGATGAGGCCAGGTCCTTTCCACCTGCAAATCCGTCAGAGGCACTTGCCCTAGAAACAAAGTTTCTACCCTCCTGGCTCTCAGAGCTGTGGAAAGGGTCCACCCCTACACCAGGGCAAAGGGTTGTACTCCAGGTATTTCCTTACCCCAAAAAAGACAGGAGAATGGCGGCCCATCCTGGATCTCAGATACCTAAACAAGCACCTTTTAAAACCAAAATTCAAAATGGTGACTCTGGGAGTTATTTTACCCTCTCTAAGGCCAGGGGACTGGCTGGCGTTCCTGGACCTAAGATGCCTACTTCCATGTTCTTATCAGAAGCTCCCATCGAAAGTACCTCAGATTCGAACTGCCCTCAGGCCATTCCAGTTCAGAGCAATGCCCTTCGGCCTCACCTCTGCCGAGGTATTCACAAAATGCCTGGCAGTAGCAGTTGCCCACTTAAGAAGGCAAAGATTGTCATTTCCTTACCGGACGACTGGCTCATAGTAGGCCAGTCTCCAGAACAAGTCAGACTACACCTTCAGGTAACTCAGCAACTGCTCACATCTCTAGGTTTCCTTCTCAATTTTCTGAAGTCAGTTCTAGAGCCTGTCCAGCTTCTCACCTTCATAGGTGCAGAACTGAACACAAAAGAGGCCAGAGCCTTCCTTCCTCTGGAAAGAGCAAGGACCTTGGTCTCTCTGGCCTCCTCTTTCACCCTGCAGGTCTCTCGACCAGCAAGGCATTTTCTGCAGCTCCTGGGGCACATGGCTGCTTCTACAGCAGTTGTGCAGGGAGCAAGATTTCAGATGAGGGACATCCAGTTCCATTTGAGAGCCTTTTGGTCTCAAAGGAGAGACCCTCTGACCAAATTGATCCCAGTGACTCGAACCCTGATTCAAGCCCTTCAGTGGTGGCAGGACCAGAGCAATCTGAGACAGGGGGTTCCCTTCATACCTCAGTCTCACTCCCTAATCCTTACTACAGATGCATCCCTCTTGGGGTGGGGAGCTCATATGGGCGATCTCACTACCCAGAGATTGTGGTCCCCTCAGGAATCTCTGCTCCACATCAATCTGTTGGAACTCAGAGCAGTTTTTCTAGCACTTCAAGTTTTTTCCACCTCTGTTCAGAACAAAGTTGTACAGATCAGAACAGACAACACCACTACAATGTGGTACATCAACAAGCAAGGAGGCACTCGGTCTATGGCCTTGTGCACCGAAGCAATGAAGTTGTGGTCTCTGGCGTATTCCCTGAACACCTCCCTTACGGCAGTTCACCTTCCAGGCAAGGACAATGTCCTGGCAGATGCTCTCAGCAGGATTTCCCAGGGCCATCACGAATGGTCACTGGTTCCCCTAGTATTGGAGGTAGTATTTGCCAGATAGGGCACCCCGCAGATAGATCTTTTTGCAGCCCCAGACAATCACCAACTTCCCCTTTTTTGCTGCAGGCCCCCAGTGTTGGGCTCAGTCCCTCTGGTTGTCTTCCTTCTCAGTTGGGAAGGGAAGTTTCTTTATGCCTTCCTCCCCTTCCCTCTTCTGTTCAAGGTGCTAGTCAAAATCAGATCTCAACCTTGCAAGATGATCCTGATTGCACCAGATTGGGCCAGACAGCCCTGGTACCCACTCCTTTTGTCCTTAGCAGTCCACCTTCCCCTGTGTCTTCCCAGGAATCACAACCTGTTAACCTGTGCTCAGGTGAGGGTTTGGTACCCGAATCTCAAATCTCTCAATCTCAAGGCCTGGTTCTTGAAGAGTTAGAGTTTGCTGACCTATACCTCTCCCAAGGTGTATTGGTTATATTGAAGGCTTCTAGGAAGCCATCCACCAGGGCTATTATAATTCCAAATGGAAGAGGTTTTCCATTTGGTGCTCTGATAGATATTTCCCAGAATCTGCTGACTTACCCACAGTCCTGGATTATATGGTGCATTTGAATACTTTGGGGCTGAGGCCAGCTACCTAAAGTGCACCTGGCAGCCGTGTCTGCTTTCTTATCAGCAGGTAAACCCTCTTCTCTTTTGGCTCATCCTGTATTCTCCAAGTTTTCAAGGGTTTGCTTCCACCAACCCTCCATTCAGGGACCCTGCCTCTGCCTGGGATCTTAATATTTGCATTGCTCAGCTTATGCAACCCCCTTTTGAGCCCTTGTCTTCAGCAGAGCTTAAGTACTTGACTTGGAAAACTGTGTTTTTGGTAGCCATCACTTCTGCCAGGCGCATAAGTGAGTTACAAGCATTGTCAGTGGAACCTGATTTTATCTCCTTTCATAGAGATAAGGTGGTCCTCAGGACTAACAGAAAGTTCTTGCCTAAGGTGGTTTCAGACTTCCACCTTAATCAATCTATGTCTCTCCCTGTGTACTTCACTGACCATTCCTCCTCTGGTGAGAGGAGACTACACAGTTTAGATGTCAAAAGAGCCCTTAGTTACTACATAGAACGTACCAAGGGTCACAGGTTTGACTCCCTCTAACTGTTCCTCACTTATGGTGAGGTTGGTAAAGGGAAACCTGCCACAAAAGATCCATTGCCAGGTGGATTGTCTCTTGTATCCAATTTTGCTATGAAAAATTGGGTAAGGTTCCTCCCTCAGGCCTGAGGGCTCACTCTACCAGAGGTACAGCTGCGTCTCTGGCTGCTGCCAGGGACATCCCTATCCTAGAGATATGTCAAGCAGCTACCTGGAAAACAGTTCACACTTTTACCAAGCATTACTCCCTGGACATCCAGGCTAGGAGTGATGCTCGGTTTGGCACAGCTGTGCTTCAGAGCCTATTTCCAAAGTAGGTTCTGTCCCTCCTCCATGGAGGTACTGCTGTGTAGTCTGCATATGTCATAATATAGCAAGACTTCATGTTGTTTGAAGAAAAAATTACTCACCTTAGTAATGTTGTTTCTTCTAATGGAGTCTTGCTATATTATGACCTCCCTGCCTGCCCCTCTCAGAACCTCTACTTTTGGGATGTGGGTGGGCAGTGCAGTGTTGGCACTTAAGTAGATGCCCACCTTATTTTTTCACCCCTCCTTTTTGGGGTGTTTGGGTGTTATGTTTTTAATTTTTTGGATCCCCTGACTTGAGTCTTTGTTTTGGGACCAAGAAAAATGTGTTCTTACATTTAGTAGCCAGTTGGCTAGTGTAGGTTTACAGCTTCCACACAGAACCTTAGTGAGTTTTGCTCGAAAAGATCTGACAGTTTAGAGTTTGATTAACAACAGACAGAGTTTTCAACCGAGCTCGCGCTCAAGGTTCCATGCCTGGCATGGAAAGTTAACTCTTTCACCTCTGGAGCAGTTCGAAGGTTGGGACTCACTGCATATGTCATAATATAGCAAGACTCCATTAGAAGAAACAACATTACTAAGGTGAGTAATTTTTTCTTTTAGGAGTGGTATATGTTGTTCATCCACACGGACCCACTCGACCTCCCCGGCTTCAACATACAACCTCTGCTTCCAGCGGGCAAGATCTGGCATCATGGGGTGGAGCCGAAGGATATACCAACCTGATGGCTGGGAGGACTTCCAGCAAGGGGAAAGGACACTGCCATCAAGTGTGGATGAACAATATATACCACTCCTAGAACTACTGTTACAGGTGAGTAAACTGTTTATGTTGCACGCAGTGTTCAACCAGCCTAGGAGCTGTGGAGATGCTAGGGATATTATGGGGACACGGTATTCTAGAATGGAAAGTATGGTACCCCTTCCTATACCTAACCTAGTTTCGTGGGGTAAGAGGTGGTTTTTTTTGTGGTAGCATACCCCTAGTCACTGTTTGGCTTTTTTTTTTTACTGCCAGTCTTATGTGAGTTGAGAAGGTCAATGAGGGATTAAGTGTAACACCAAGATATTTGAAGTCTTTCACTTGCTCTAGCAAGGATCCATCTGGGGATTGAATATTGAGGGAGTCTAGCTGGGATGAAGAGCATTTAGATAGTTGATGTTTTGATCCGAATAGCATACTGTGTTTGTAAGGAAACCTAGGGAGTGTGATTCTTTTAGTAGAAGCACATGATTGACTACATCAAAGGCTTTAGAGAGGTGTATGAATATGGCTCCTGTAAGGTTTCCCTTAACTTCTCGTAGTACATGCTCTGTAAATTTTGCTACAGCAGTAGTTATACTAAATCCTCTCCTGAAACCATGCTGGTCAGAGGAGAGCAGGTCATATTGTTCAAGGCGTGTAGCTAACTGTTGATGAACTATGTTCTCTAGGATATCCCCCATGTGGGATATTAAAGACACTGGCCTATAGATATTTCAGAGTGCCCTCCCAAACCCAGCAAGCGAGAGTGTGCATATATGACAATGCGTAAAATTGATGGGGTATGTAGTAATATCATTTCTAAACCTCCTCCTGATTTGTATGAGATCTGTGTTCATTAGGTTTCACCCCCCCCGGTGTTGATTTACTGGGCCTTGAATGTCCTGGAGCTGTTTGACCACAGCCTGGACCCACGGTGTGTGTCAAAGCAAAGAGGGGGGTTGTGTGTGCCACAGAAGATGAAATATGTGCAAGACGGTGCTCTGAAGAAATTGCATGTGAGTGTAGGCCTGAAGGCTTTCCTTGTGTGCGATCCAAGTCATTGCCACAGCAGTATTGGTGGTTGAATCAATGTAAACTACTTTGGTGCATTATCACGGAGTGTACATGTTCTCACCTGCAACACCTTTTCTACCTGCACAGATGTTTCTTGGGGCGGTCATCTACCTTTCGGTTGTTACGTGCTGGGTTACTGTCTTTACAGATTGTAAGGCCTTGCTCCCTTGAACCCCGTTGTTGTGAATTGACTCATGCCATGCTGCTCACCCACCTCTCCTTGGAATTGGTGTGCAGGCCATGGTGTATACTATTGCCAGCATTCCATGATGAGCATACCTATTACCATTATTGATGCACTACTGTGTGTTGGTAACCCTCAGATGCCAATCGCCTGTATGGTGTCATGGCCACATTTGACTGTGCTTTGCTTGTCATGTGAAAACAATTCCTGGTGAGAGGGCACTAGCACAACTAGCACTTCCCACCTCATACTTCATTGGATGTTTTGTCTGTTCCTTAGCTGCACAGGCATGAGGCTGCCATGACCCCGTGTGCAGTGTACTGTGCAGTTCACACACGGTTCCTATCACCCCATATGGGTACTTGACCATCAGGTGACTGGATGTACGTTCCTGTCTTGCTAATATACCTTGCACATGGCACTACCATTATCAGTATTTTTGTGTTTTCCATATGAAGTGCTTGTCCCATGCTGAGAGGACAGTTGTGCAGGCATACTCATGACATTGGAATGGCTTTGTGATGTCTTCTCAGCGTATAAGGGAGTATCCCACCATCGTAACAAATCACATTCAGGTATGCTGTGTTGACTGATCCTCGGCCCTTCAGGGCCAGTCAACACTGTGCCTAGTGGTAACGACACAGGGATGTATGTGATCTGATGATATTCTGTCACAGAACACATCATGGACACGTACATGTAGGTAGCACTGGGTGACATGATTGTGACGTTCTGATATTGGTCTGCCCTTACCTTCTTTATGTTCTGCCAGGCCCATCTGTTGCTGCTGTAGTAGACACCTTGCTGGATCGTATGAAATACTGACACGGACACATAAAATAATGAACAAGTGGGTTTATTCATAAACTGTACAGCCATCAGCAGGTAACTTCATCTCACTATGAGGTTCAGGAACAGACTGACTGACTGACTAAAGGGTTTTCTAGGCCCTGCAAAGCAGTAATTAGCATACAAATTATAATGACCCTAACTTGCTACAATTGTCTAGAGTTCTTAAAGGGGCAGCAGCTAGATTAGCCGCATACTTAGGCTGTACTCCACATCACCGCCGGGACAGTGAGTGTGAGCACCACTTGAACAAAACTAGCATGGTATCATGTCAATAAGAAATAGTTAAAAACATTAGGCATGGTATGAACTTTCATCACATTAAGAAAACTTTTTTTCCCCAAAAACAATATTGCACTGCAGGGTGTGGTGGAAGAAAGAATCCGGACTACAGTGGTGACCAGTCAGAGTAGTGCCAGGGGAAGAGGAAACACCATAGCAACTTGAAGCTTGGTCAGGGAGACAAGTGCTACAGAGCAGGGAAGGGAGAGAAGAGTAGCAGCTGTAGGATACCCAAATGCAGAATAAACATTACATTAACGGATGCAGAACACTAATATGTAGAACGACACAGAAATATCAGCAGAAATCTTTGTTGCAGAACAGTTATTTTGTTTGTTAACAGAATGCAGATATGAAATACTATTATAAAGAATTCAGACATGAAAGTGTGTGTGGTACCATTCGCTGAGTCCGCTTACCAAAAGTTCACAACCTCTGTAGACTTTTCCAGTCAGTGGGAATGGAAACATGAGTGGTTTGGAACAGATCTTCCAGTGTCAATCTTCACCATTCATCACTGGTGGGTGATTGGCCAGAGACGAGCACCCCGTGGGAGATTTTTTTTTTGTAAAGTGGAGGAGCCAGCACCAACGGCACCGCCCACGAGGGCGATGCATGGTGTGGTGCTCGTGGATTGCCCAGTAATGGTTGCTGGCTCCTCTGGCTCCCTCAGTTATGCTTCTCCCGGCCAGAGACTGCACCTCGCCCACTCTGCTTTTCCACAGCGCCAGTGGCCTAGTCTACTGCATCTGCAGCCCTAGTTAGCATGGCATCACTACCTTTGAGCCGCACTGCCTTCGCCTTGGTTCTGTTTCCGCTGCTTACACTACGCCGTTCCTAAAGTCAGTAAGACCATTTCATTTATTTTTTTCTGGTTGGCGTCGAGTCTGTTCTGTATTGTGTTTTAATTTATTGCTTGCGTCATGTCTGGTTCAGGGGACAGAAAGCACTCTTCCAAGGTGGGCTGGATTCCCATGCGTCAGTGTCCCTGCAGCTAGCAGTTTTCCGTGATGGACTGACATGATGTATGTCTTACCTGCCTTGGGCCTCAGCACAGCATGAACCACTGTGATGCCTGCTTCTCGATGGACCACTGCATTCTCGAGCACCATGTGTTTAAAGTCGGCAGGGCCCCACCGACTTTCGGGTGCAGGTGTCACTCTCAAAGGTCCAAGCTTAGTTCTCTTTGCCCTTCCTCCGGGTTCCCTCCCGGATCTATATGATCCGGTGAGGAGGAGGTCTCCTTCTCTTGTAGCCTTGCCAATGAGGAGACTTCTACTGCAGTGCTGCAGGACCGGTCTGGCCCCTGCTGGGGCTGGGCTGGGAGCACTGCTTTGGCAGTCACCTCCCCGGAGGTGCAGGCTCTTCCATTGTCGGGGCCCATGGTTGTTGGGTCCAGTACGGGGTGTTCCCTGGTGCCGCCCACCAGCACTGTCTCAGATCCCAGAGCCGTTCGCAGCCCTGGTGATTGAGGGGGCATCGTAAGGGGTACTAGGTCTACCAGTGGCACTGTTCGCGGCGGCACAGGTGGGAGAACCTCCGTGGTTGCCAGACTGGTAGTCTTCTGGATCTCCTCCTCTCCGGGAGATGGATGATCAGGACACCGACCCAGACTGGTGGCCTGACTCCTTGGAATCATTGGGTTCGCCAGGGCCTGGAACCCTTGCGCTTTCCATGGTGCCCCCTCCCACGGTTCCAGTGACTGTGGTCAGCGCCGGCCCCTGTGCTGATAGCGGCACTGGGGACATGGAGCAGGATTGCCGTCCCGGGGCTGTGGGAGTTGTGATCCGGGCATTGGGGGAGGGGTCAGCTGCCATCCCCAGTGCCGTCCACCTCTCTGATGCTGGGGCTGAAGCCCTGTCCTCTGCGGCCTCCCTTGGGGGGCCTGTGGAATCGAGGGGACTCTTGACACAGGGCGAGAGGAAGAGGTCTTCCTTGGAGTCAGTAGGGTTGAGGGGACAGGGCGAGGGGCTGCGGCCCTCATACGCAGCCCTTAAGGGCTTGGGGAGCAGCAGTAGTGTTGAGCCTAGGTTCTCTCCCTCGTCTCCTTCGAGGATGTGATCCCCATCTACAACAGTGGTACCAAAGAGGAAGCAGGGAACTACCGCCGAGTTAGTCTCACCTCAGCAATGGGAAAGTTGATGGAATTGCTGCTCAAGGAAAGAATAATAGCATTTCTAGAGGTGACTGAACAGCAGGATGCCAAGCAGCATAGGTTCACAGCGGGAAGGTCTTGCAAGACAAACCTGATTGAGTTCTTTGACTTCAAACAACATGAAGTCTTGCTGTATTCTGACAATTGCAGTTAGCCCCAGCCTTTAAACTGCCCCGGAGAACAAAGGGTTAACTTTTCTATGCATGGCATAGAATGTTCATCTCGAGCTCGGTTGAAGCCTCTGCCTGTTGTTATTCAAACTGCAACCGTCAGATTCTTTACTCCACCTCACTGAACAGTCGCTCCGGAGATTTCTCCTGCTGCTCAGTTCAAAGTCGGTTGAAGAGTCGGTTTTTCGGTCAGTTTTTCTACCGAAATTGTTGTTTCCGCATAGTCGGTTCAAGTCCCTGTCTGTGGTACCGTGAGTACTAGATAGGTTTGTTCTGTTTTCTGTGTGGAACTTGCAAAAGTGTGGATCGGTTCGGCTGAACTGATCATTTTCAGGTAAAATTTGTACTTTGCTTTAGTGTATGGTTACCGGTCCATATCGGTTCTAAAAAAAATGTGTTTTAGTACGTTTTTTTCTAAGACCCGAGACACGGTCAGGAACCGATAGAGGAGTCTTGCCTGGCGGTTGGCGAAAAAAGGGTACGTTTGGTTAGGTTGGCCATGTCTGAGAAACCCAAGAAAAAAAAAAAACGGGCCCACTGGGTTTCAACACTGCAGTGTGTGTGTGGGGAGGTCTTTGCTAAGGCTGATCCCCACACCACCTGTGTTTATTGTCTGGGGTTTGACCACCTCTATTCAGACTGCCAAATTTGCAAAAATGTTCCCAAATCTACCCTGGAAAAGAGATTAGGTAGACTGAGGGAAAGGGAGGCCGAGAAGTCCGCTGACCCGGATGGCCAGCCCGGTTCGGTTCTGACCGAACCAGAAGGAGTGCCCTCTGACCAGGGCGATACTTCTTCGGGCAAAAGGAGAGCCGATTCTGAGGAATCCATTCCGACAAAAAGAAAAGACAAGTCGACCGGTTCGGATCCAGAATTTCATACTCTGACTGGCGATGAAATAGCCAAAGCGATTCGTATTGTGGAATCACTTCGATCGGTTCCAACTGATCCGGCACTTTTTGGCAGGGTCTCGGTTTGGTCGGTTCCCCCGGTTCCGGATTATACCCTGGAAGAATTTTATGAACTGGAGTTTGAGGAGGAAGGAGAGTTGGAAGATGATTATGGTGATGGTGAAAGTCTGGATGTGCCTATTGACCCGGACGTCTCCCCAGACAGACCTTAAGGTGTTTCTCCTCCTAGGCTTTCTGAGTACCCCTCACACTTCATGTTTTACAGAAAGGTGGCTGATACCCTCCAGCTTCCTGTGGAGGAGGCAGTGGAGGATCAGGAAGAGCCTGACTATGTAGAGATGATGGACATCCCAGAGTGCAGGAGACTGTCTATTCCCCTCCACAAATCTTTTGGGAAACAGACACAAAAAATTCTCAAGTCTCCCAATTCCATACCTCCTGTGGACAGAAGAATGGACAAGAGGTATACTCTTTCAGGCTCAGATAGGGAGTTCCTTTATCAGAAATGCAGCCATGTTGGGGTTGTACAGGCTGCTGTCTGTGATAAGGCAAGCATTCCCTTGGCATCACACACTCCAGACAAGGACTCCAGGAAGATTGATGCCATGGCAAAGAAGCAGTACATGGCATCGTCCTTGGGACTCAGGCAGGCTAATTATATGGTCTATGCAGCCAGGTACCAGAAGTCCAGGTGGGACACTGTACTGGCACTGGCTAAACAGGCTTCCCCCCAGCTGGCCAAGGAGGTGGCTGCAGATGGGATTGAGGCATCAGAAGTTCAGTTTCATGCTGCTGTAGACTCCAATGATGTATCATCAAGAGTCATGGCTACATCTGTGGCTCTTCGGAGAATGGCTTGGCTCAGATGTACTAGCCTCTCACAGGATACCCAGGCTAAGGCCATGGATTTTCCTGTAGTGGGTAATTCTCTGTTTGGGGAGCAGACAGAGAATTACATGAAGAAAATGGATGAATACGGGACCACTTACAGAAGTGCTCAGGCCAAGGAAAGGCAAGCAACTCCTCAAAGGCAGCAGTCCAGGACCAGGGGCAGGCCTTTCCAAAGGCCTTTTTACCAAGCAGAGGCCTCTTCTTCCTTTTCACAGAGTGGGTTCTTCAGAGGGAGAGACAGAAGGGGGATGAGCAGGCCTGCATCCACCCCTCAGCCTAAAGCCCCTGCCAGACACCCTGATGGGTCTGCCCGGGTTGATTCTCCTATCCCAATAGGGGGCAGGCTGGCTTACTTTGTCCAGGACTGGATGTCTGTTACATCAGACAAGTGGGTCCTGGAAGTAGTAAGCCAGGGACTGGTTCTCAGCTTCAAAAAATTTCACAAGATGAGAGCCAGGTCTTTTCCACTTGCAAATGTCTCAGAAACCCTTGCCCTAGAGGCAGAGGTTTCTTCTCTTCTAGCTCTAAGAGCTATAGAGACAGTGCCTACCCTACACTGGGGCAAAGGATTGTACTCCAGGTACTTCCTAACCCTCAAAAAGACAGGAGAGTGGCGACCCCTCCTGGACCTAAGATACCTGAACAAACATCTTTTAAAGCCAAAGTTCAAGATGATAACTCTGGGAATTATCCTTCCCTCTCTAAGGCCAGGGGACTGGCTAGCCGCCTTGGACCTCAAAGATGCCTATTTTCACATTCCCATCAGGTGCTCCCACAGTAAGTACCTCAGGTTCAAGTTGCCCTCAGGCCATTATCAGTTCAGAGCAATGCCCTTCGGCCTAACATCAGCCCCAAGGGTCTTCACAAAGTGCCTGGCAGTAGTTGTTGCCTTCCTAAGAAGACAAAAGATTTCCATTTTTCCATATTTGGATGACTGGCTCATAGTGGGCCAGTCCCCAGACCAAGTCAACTCACACCTGCAAGTGACCCAGCAAGTGCTCACTTCTTTAGGATTTCTTCTCAACCTACCAAAGTCAGTTCTCGAACCAGTGCAGCTCCTCACCTTCATAGGGGCAGAGCTGGATATGGTAAAAGCAAGGGCCTTACTTCCCCTGGACAGGGCAAGGGCTTTCATGGAACTGGCCTCTTCATTCAGCCTTCGGGTATCTCGACTAGCAAGGCACTTCCTTCAGCTTTTGGGCCACATGGCAGCTTCTACAGCAGTGGTTCAAGGCGCAAGATTCCAAATGAGGGACATTCAGTTCCACTTAAGAGCTTTTCGGTCCCAAAGAAAGGATTCCCTTACCAAACTAATTCCAGTGACTCAAACCCTGATCCAAGCCCTGCAATGGTGGCAGGATCAGGACTGTTTGAGGCAAGGGGTTCCATTTGCCACTCGGTCTCATTCAGTGGTCCTCACCACAGATGCTTCCCTACTGGGCTGGGGAGCTCATTTGGGGGAACTTACCACCCAGGGACTGTGGTTGCCTCAGGAATCTCTTTTACACATCAATCTCTTGGAACTCAGGGCAGTGTTTCTGGCACTGCAAGCTTTTTCCAAATCGGTACAGAACAAGGTGCTTCAGGTCAGAACAGACAACACCACCACCATGTGGTACATCAACAAGCAAGGAGGCACTCGGTCTGCGGCCTTGTGCACAGAAGCAATGAAGTTGTGGTCCCTGGCTTATTCCCTGCAGACCTCTCTGATAGCAGTTCACCTTCCAGGAAAGGACAATGTTCTAGCAGATGCACTGAGCAGAATATCCCAGGGCCATCACGAATGGGCCCTAGATCCCCTGGTGTTGAAGGTGATTTTCTCAAGATGGAGCACTCCAGAGATAGATCTTTTTGCAGCCCCAGACAATCACCAACTTCCTCTTTTTTGTTGCAGACCCCCAGTCTTGGACTCTTTCTGAACTGGGAAGGGAAATTTCTGTATGCTTTTCCCCCCTTCCCTCTCCTGTTCAAAGTGTTAGTCAAGATAAGGTCACAACCATGCAAAGTGATTCTGATTGCTCCAGACTGGGCCAGGCAGCCATGGTATCCCTTGCTGCTGTCCCTAGCAGTCCATCTTCCTTTGTCTCTTCCCAGGAATTACAACCTGTTAACATCCTCTCAGTGGAGGATTTGGTACCCCAATCTTCAGTCTCTCAATCTCAAAGCTTGTCTCTTGAAGAGTTAGAGTTTGCAGATCTGCATCTTTCCCAAGGGGTTCTGGATATCCTTAAGGCTTCTCAAAAGCCTTCCACCAGAAAGACTTACAACTCCAAATGGAAAAGATTCAGCATTTGGTGTTCTAAGAAGAATATTTCTCTAGACTCTGCTGAATTGTCTACGGTTCTGGATTATATGGTCCATCTCAATGGCCTAGGTCTCATCTCAGACCAGCTACTCTCAAGGTACACTTGGCAGCTGTTTCTGCTTTCCTGTCAGTAGGCAAGTCTTCCTCACCGTCATCCCATCCTGTATTCTGTAAGTTTTTCAAGGGATTGCTTCACACCAATCCCCCCTTTAGGGATCCTGCTCCTGCTTGGGATCATAATGTTTGCATTGCTCAGCTTATGCAACCCCCTTTTGAGCCTTTGTCCTCAGCAGAGCTTAAGTACTTGACTTGGAAAACTGTGTTTTTGGTGGCAATTACTTCTGCTAGACATATCAGTGAATTGCAAGCCCTGTCAGTGGAATCTGATTTTATCTCTTTTCACAGAGATAAAGTGGTCCTTAGAACTAACAGAAAGTTCTTGCCTAAAGTGGTCTCAGATTTCCACCTGAATCAGTCTATATCTCTCTCCCTGTTTTCTTCACAGATCATTCTTCCTCGGGAGAGAGGAGGCTACACAGTTTGGATGTTAAAAGAGCCCTTAGCTACTACATAGAGTGTACCAAGGGTCAGAGGTTTGACTTCCTCCAGTTGTTCCTCACTTATGGAGAAGTTGGGAAGGGCAAACCTGCCACCAAGAGATCTATTGCCAGGTGGATTGTTTCTTGTATACAATTCTGCTATGAAAAACTGGGTAAAACTCCACCCTCAGGCCTGAGGGCTCATTCCACAAGAGGTACAGCTGCTTCTCTGGCTGCTGCCAAGGATATCCCTCTTTTAGAAATTTGTCAAGCAGCCACCTGGAAAACAGTTCATACTTTTACCAAGCATTACACTCTGGATATCCAAGCTAGGAGTGATGCTCGGTTTGGCACAGCAGTACTTCAGAGCCTATTCCCAAAGTAGGTTCTGTCCCTCCTCCATGGAGGTACTGCTTGGTAGTCTGCAATTGTCAGAATACAGCAAGACTTCATGTTGTTTGAAGAAATAATTACTCACCTTAGTAATTATGTTTCTTCTAGTGGAGTCTTGCTGTATTCTGACCTCTCCCCACCTGCCCTCTCAGAACCTAGATTTTTGGGATGTGGGTGGGCAGGCGCAGTGTTGGCACCCTAGAGGTGCCCCCTTTTGCACTCTCTTTTTTCTTTGGGTGGAATGTTATTTCATTTGATTGTTTTTTGGTTTTGGGTTTCCTGACTTGAGTCTTCCTTTGAGGACCCAAAACATTATTTGTCTGTCAGTTGGCTAGTTAAAAATTTTACAGTTTCCACACACAACACCTAGTGAGTTTTGCTCATAAAGATCTGACGTTTGCAGTTCAAATAACAACAGGCAGAGGCTTCAACCGAGCTTGAGATGATCATTCTTTGCCATGCATAGAAAAGTTAACCCTTTGTTCTCCGGGGCAGTTTAAAGGCTGGGGCTAACTGCAATTGTCAGACTACAGCAAGACTCCACTAGAAGGAACATAATTAATAAGGTGAGTAATTTTTTCTTGGTTACTAGGATGGTGGACCAGGGGGGGTTGCTGTGGATGTCATCTACCTGGACTTTAGTAAAGCCTTCGATTCTGTCCCACACAGAAGGCTACTAAATAAACTTGAAAATACAGGAGTAGGGAAGGAAGTGGTATCATGGGTAGGAAGCTGGCTTCAAAGCGAACCCAGACAGTGATGGTAAATGGGGCAGCAACACAAGCCAGAGAAGTGACCAGCAGTGTGCCACAAGGGTCCGTCCTTGGACCTTTGCTCTTCAATGTGTTCATCTGTGACATCATAGATGAGCTGGGTGGGAAGGTATGTTTGTCATTCAAGATGGCGGTCATGCTGGACCAGCCTTCAGTACCTTGAAGTGCTTTGTTGTATTTGTTTTTTAAACTGTTTTATTTATTTTTATTTGTTTTATTCGTTTTGTCTACGTTGTTTCTTTTCCCCAACGGTCGGTGTGCTACAGCCGTGTATCATGTTTTCGGCTTTATGCTGTTGCTTGTCCCAGCGTTCCCTTAGGCATGGAATGAGTTGCTTTGCGGGGGGGCTACATTATGCTACGGGATTGTATTTTGCCGTTCAGTGCTTTATGGTTGGTTACCACGCTGTCGGCTGTCTGTTGCTGCCTGCCCCGGCGTTTCCCTCAAGAGTGCAACGAGTTGTGTTGCAGGGAGTTATATCAGCAAAACCGAGGAGATGCTTTTCTTCACTTGATATCTGCTGCTACCTCCTGCTTCAACGCCTTTTCAGTGCAGGGAAGTGAGCTGCCTGGCGTGGGATCACAGTGACTGATTTCTACTTCCTTGACTTGCTTCTTGATCATCTGTCTGGGTTTGTCCCTTAGTCATCTAGCCGTTTACTTGAAGTGGATCTGTGGACTGTTTGTCATCACTGTGTGATGCTGGATTCTACACCTTGGACATATTGCTGAAGATTGTGGTGGTTTTTGGTGAAGAATTGAGTTTCCTCAAGGAGAGTACTGCAAGATTTCAAGAATTCTGATTGGGAAAGACAGCTGACGGTTTTGAAGTACCGTGAGTATGGGACCTGATTTATTTCTCAGTGTCCCACTTTTTCTGGGATTTTTATTTTCATTGTTCTGTCTGAATGTTAGTATTACTCTGGGAAGCAGGCCCTTTGCAGTGACCTTGGTTGTGGGAGCCCCCCCCCCTTGGTTTATGCCTGGGTGATCTTGGGTTTTGCAGCTTGGGACCGAGCAGGAGCCGCTCCCATTCTCTCCCTAAGGAGTTGGTCATTGGAGGGCTCCTAAGCTGCTCCAGAGTTGGCTTGTAAGTCTGGCCTCGGATTAGCTGTAGCTGCGGGTCCCGTTAGCACAGCAGAGCCTGATTTGGCATTTGGGAGGTGTGGGGGGGGGCCCGACTTCCTGTGGTTTGGCCTGTGGATATCTTGGGCCTTATTCGAGACTGCTTCCATCTATGGACTTGCACCAAGTTTATATATTGTTTGAGTTACTGTAATGCCATTTGACTTTTCACTGGATCCTGGCACCATCTGATAAAGGAAAGTGTGAGTGGTGAGAGGACCTCACTGCCCTTTTATCTCCGGATTCTGTGCAAGACTAACCATCATCAGCAGTGAGAGTGCCTTATATTTCAAATGGATTACTTATATTTGTTTTTTCTTTGAATGTTTTCTCCTACTGGTAGTGAGAGGACCTTTAGGACAAAACTAGTTTTGAAGTGTATTTTTTTTTCCCCTTTTCTCCTCAGTGCTGTGAGAGGGTCCTGGGGAAGGGAAGTTAATTAATGTTGCTTTGTTTAGTTGTTTACTGATTTTGCTATTTTGTTTTGAGTAAAGTGTAGTTGTGTAGGTTTTGTTTATTTTGGGGTAGTCTATGTATGAGGTAGTTAGGGTTTTACTGAAGTGTCTGGTATTTAGTTTGTTCTCTGCTTGTGATATGTGTTGGCAAGTCTCCCTGGTCGTACGTTATTCATCCTCCGATCTCCATGCCCTCCACCTTTTTTCCTCCCCTCCTCTCCCATTTTCCATCTACCAGCACTGTCAGGCACTTGATATTGTACGTAGGAGGGTTCGGGGTGGATTTGGTGGAGGCCGCGGACATTGGAGAGCAAATGAACGGACCTCTCATATAGGGCTTATTAGGTCCAGAAGATGCCCTGGGGCGAAATGGAGCCTGGAATGTGGAGTTCCATGTCTAGTCCCCATACCCAAGGGCACCACCTCTTTTGATGGGCAAGTAGTTGGGACAGCTCCAGAGCCCTGTCCAACTCGAGCGGTGTTGTGCAATGCCAGATCTGTTAAAAACAAGTCTGCTGTTATTGCTGACTTTGTTGGAACAGCTGATCTGGCTTGCATCACCGAGACCTGGCTGGATCATAATGCTGGTCCCACTTTGGTGGCAGCAGTTCCAGCCGGGTACTCGGTGATTCACTGCCCGAGATTGGATCGAGGGGCGGTCTGTTTCTAAGATCGGATTGGGGCTCATGCAATGTACTAGTTGAGGAAGCCGGACCTTTCGAGTGTACTGTAGTAGCGGTGTGGGTTGCAGGATAGTCCTCATCTACCGTCCACCAGGGGATGAGGGACGATTCCTGCAGGAAGTGGCAGACTTCGTCACCAATATGGCGTCGGAGTCGCCCAGATTGATGGTTCTGGGTGACTTCAATGCTTGGGTCGACGACAAATTTCTCAGCTTTTGGTCAGCACTTCCTCCAGCTGATATCGCTGGGCTTCACACATATTGTTTCTTTGGCTACTCATAATCACGGTCACTCCTTGGATTTGGTCTTTCTCCTGGGGATTGAGGCCTCTGATTTGGTGGTGGAACCAGTCAGTTGGTCTGATCATTACAACATGGGCTTCAGGTTTTTCTGCTCCCCTTCATAGGTCTGCCCCTGTGGAGATGGTTCGATTCCGTCCTTTGCGGGATGTGTGCCCCAAAGACCTGATGACTGTATTGAACCTCTCAGAGTTTCTGGTTGCTAGCAATAGTCCGGAGTCATTGGTTCTGGCTTATAATCAGGCCATTTCCTTGGCTCTCGACTTACTTGCTCCTGTCCGTGTTTGTCCCCTCTCTCTCCGGCCTCGGGCCCCATGGTTTGATGGGTCCTTAAGGGAGTTGCAATGTGTGGGACAATGGTTAGAGCGTTGCTGGCGGAAATCTGCCTTAGAAGTCGACCACCTTAGTTTGGAGGGGCATTATCAGCTCTACCAATCAGAGATCTCCCGTAAGAAGGCAGAATTCTTGTCCAGGGAGATCGCTGTCGCTCAGAATCGACCGGCTCACCTTTTCAGAACTGTGGACAGGCTGTGCAACCCAGTCTGTCTCCAGCTCCATCGAGCCTTTTCATAAGAGAAATGTGATGAGATCACTGAATTCTTTGCGAATAAGGTGGATGACATGAGATCAGAGATCCGACAGACACACACTATGGGGGATGCTGTTGGTCGGCACTCGGTCACAGTACCCCGGGCCTCCTGGAGTTCCTTTGACCAGCCGAAGTTCGAGGATGTTATGCGGATTGTCCAGGGGATGCGCCCTACATGCTGTAGCTTAGATTCGGGTCCAACCTCCCTGATTTTGGGTTGTGTTGAGATCCTGGGCCCGTTTCTGGCTCAGATAATCTGGTGCTCCTTAGAACTGGGTGAGTTTCCTAGCTCCTTGAAGGAAGCGGTGGTAACTCCCCTTTTGAAGAAAGCTTCCTTGGACCCAGATGTTTTTGCCAACTACAGACCTATCTCTGACCTTCCCTTTATTGGGAAGGTTATTGAGAAGGTAGTGGCAATCCAGCTAGAGGACCATTTGACCATCCATAATATCTACGAACCTCTCCAGTCTGGTTTTCCTAAGAGGCATAGTACTGAGACTGCTCTGGTTTGGGTGCTCAATGATCTCCTGATGGCGAGAGATCGGAGAAACCATTCTTTCTAGGGACATGGATATCTTGTTCATCCACACTTATTGGCAGGTTCCTTGCCGCTTTAAATCTTACCGGAAGGTCTTCAAGCTGGCTCCTCCCACCCACCGGGGTGGTAAAACTCTCAGCTCCGCCCCATGACGCCAGATCTTCCTTACTGCTTTAAGCTCAGGTTCCTCCTTAGCACTCTGCGCTTTAGACTGATCCTAACCTTCGGTTTGTCTGAAACTAGTTTTGAGTTTTCTAAACTTCGGTCTTCATCATCTCTCGCGCGGCGATGCACAAATCGATTCTCGTTTTCAGAGATGCCCTTGGGCAGAAAAATGTCCAGGACGGATCCGCACTCCACGGCATCTCACTGCCCAGCTCAGATCACGACCTGCAGGCCTGCGATGGTGTGCCGCTTCTTCGCCACCGCCCTGGAGGATCGCTGCTGTCCGATTGAAGCTCGGGTGCCCTGAGAAGCGCTACCGCCGAAAATCCAATGAGGCTCGTTGGGCGGTATCTGTGGCGGCTGGCTCGGCTGAGCAGCTTGAGCATATGATCGCCCTCGAGGAGGAGGTGGCCCAGGCCGCATCTTCCTCCTCCTCGGCCGCAGCATTTATCCCGCTCTCTCTGAGTTCCTCGTACTCGGCTTTGTTCAAGGAGCTTTGTCAGTCCCTTTCCACGAAGGGAGAGGGGCCATCGGGACATTCCTCTTGGCCCAAGAAGAAGGAGGAGTCGAAGGGTAAGTCCCACCGTCGGCGTTCGTGTGAGCGGGAGAAGTCTCCTTCCCCGGACAGCTGGCCGTCGACTTCAGTCGAAGTTGCGGCTCAGGCCGCTGGCTTCATGGTGTCCCCATCAGGCCAGCCTGGTGAGACTCCCGTCGACACAGTCGAGATATTCTTCGGCCCATCAGACGGGTTGTCGACTGGTGAAGCCGACAACCCACCTTCGCCGGTTCCCCCGGTGGAGACCGAGGATCTGCCTGTGCCTCGAGCGGCAGTCCCGCTAAAGTGCCTGGGTTAGGAAGAACGGGTGTCCCCCGCTCTTCCCAGACCTGCCCTCGTCACCCCGAGGGTCTCAGTTCTGACTTCATCTCGGTCAAGCCGCTCCGCCGACATCGGCGGTCTCGGCTCGCACCGAAGTAAGCGGCGACACCGTTCCTCCTCATCCTCCTCCTCGGATGAGGAGAGGCTTCCACTTAAATTGCGTTGACGTTATGAGGAGCTCATGTGGCAGCAGTTACTGTTGTCCGGGAGTAAATCGACTCCGATTCAGCCCTCGGCCATCAAGTGGCTGTCACCCAAGTGGCCGAAGCAACCGCTCGGCCCAGTCGAGATGCCCATTCCTGGGCCGGTTGTTTGGCCGAAACCAGCTGCTCCACCTATTGTGGTGGAACCTCTGCCTCCACAACCGAAGTCTGGGGCACCGACCAAGGATTCTCGGTCAGGTCATGGCCTGCCCCACAGGTTGTCGGTCACCCTCACTCCGACCGTCCTCGGCAGGTGGAGGGTGGCTCAGGGCCGAGGCAGCTCTTCGCAAACTCTTCGGAGTCCGATGACGACTCCTCCCTGTTCTCCAGGCAGGTCGACCTGGAGTCCTCCGGGGGCCAGTCATTGGACGATAGCCCATCGTCCTTCTTGGGTCTGCTTCGACTCATCTTGGAGTCCACCGGGATGCAGCTCGAGCCCATGTCCAAACGGGCCAAGTGTCCCTTGATGGAGATAGTGGACCGAAGGGATTCCCCCACGGAGGCCTTTCTGGTGGCTGAGGCCATTGTCGGCCCAGCCTTGGAGCTTTGGTAGTGGCCTTCTTCCTGTCCCAGCCTCGGCCAGGATGACAGAAGTATGCGGTCCCACCGCTCTTTGCGGTTTCTCGCGAGCACCTCTGCTGAGGGGTTAGTACTGACAGCGTCTTCGCGCCCGAACGCTTGGGGACGTGGATAAGCCCCCTGACAAAGAGTCCAAAAAGCTGGACTTTGCTGGGCGCAAGTGTATGCTACGTCCTCCTCGGCCTCCGACAGGCCAGCTCGGCCGCTGATGGCACACTTCTCCCACGCCTCATGGGCTCCTGGATGAGGTTGTCCTCATCTCCCAGCCGACCTGCAGACACACGGTCCATCAGGTGCGGGACCAGGTAGGCGGCGGCGCAGCAGCTTCAGACTGCTCTGGACATAGGTGATTCCTGTGCCAGGTCAGTAGCGGCCACGGTGGCCATGCACTGCAGGGCATGGCTGAGGATATCCACCTTCACGGCGGATACCCAGCACAAGTTGGCGGACGTCCCCTTCTTGGGGACTGACCTCTTCGGCCCTGGAGTGGAGGGACACCTCCAGCGGATCGAAAAGTCCAATGCCACTCTGGACTCGGTCACCTCCGCCCAGAGGGACAAAGGCCGCCATCAACAACAGCATAAGTCCTTTCGTCCTTTGGCCCCTGCAGCATGACCGGCCCAACAGCACCAGCAACAGGGCCAGCAGGCTCGCGCTTGGCGTCCCAAACCCAAGCCTGCGGCTTCCTCCAACAGGAAGCAAGGAGGTAAAGGCCCAGGAGGTCCCTCGGCCGGTTCCTCCTCCAAGCCTGCCCAGTGACGGGTTGAGGGGTGCCGCCCCCAGCCTCGTCACCCCCCCCTTGGTTCCGTGGGGGGACGGCTCCACCACTTCCTTTCCACCTGGTCCGCTATCACCACGGACCGTTGGGTGTTGGAGGTGGTAGGAAAGGGCCTGCCTCTGGAGTTCGAGCAGACCCCACCCTTTTGAGCCATCGCCCCTCAGGCCATGGGGTCTGGAGCCTCGCTGTCAGCCCGCAGAGCCGATATTGCCCTGCTCCTCGAAAAAGAGGTGATCAGGAAGGTGGCGGATCCTCCTCCAGACCCAGGGTTTGTGTCCAGGTATTTCCTGGTCCCAAAACGGACAGGGGCCTGGCGCCCCATCCTCGACCTACACGACCTGAACAGGTTCCTAAGGTCTCGGACCTTCAGGATGGTCACTCTGGCTCAGATAATACCATCCTTGGAACGAGGCGTGTGGTTCTGTTCCCTGGACCTCCAGGACGCGTTCTTTCACGTCCCGATCCATCCGTCTCATCAGAGATTCCTCCGCTTCAGAGCGGAGGGATCCCTTTACGAGTTCGGGCCATGCCCTTCGGCCTCTCTAGCTCCCAGGGTCTTCACCAAATGCATGGCAGTGGTGACAGCATTCCTGCTGCGCCGAAGGGTCCGGGTGTACCCCTACCTGGATGACTGGCTGATTGCAGCCCCCTCCAGAGTGGAGGTGGAGCGGTCCAGAGATCTGGCCCTCCAGGTTTGCTCTCAGATTGGCCTCCTCATCAACGAGGCCAAGTTGGAACTCATGCCGAAGCAGGTGATACTCTTCATCGGGGCAGAGTTCGACTCTCTTCGAGCCAGAGCTCGGCTCCCGGTGGACAGGGCCGAGGTTCTTTCCTCCTTTGCCCAGTCTTTTCTGGTTGGGCAATCGCGCCCTGCCCGGGACTTCCTGCACCTCCTGGGCCTCATGGTGGCCTGCACCAGCGTGGTCCATTGGGCCCGATGGTACATGCGTCCCCTTCAATGGGGACTGGCCAGCCAGTGGTCACAATGCTGCGATCCGTTGGACCAGCCCGTGACAGTGACCCAGGAGATGTGGAACGCTCTCCAGTGGTGGACTGTTCTGGCACATCTGCAGGAGGGCATCCCGTTCGTCCGCCCCGAGCCGACGGTCTCTCTCTCGACCGATGCATCTCTGATGGGTTGGGGTGCCCATCTGGGGGAGCACAGAGCGCACGGCCTCTGGTCCCCTCGTGAGTCCCGATGCCATATCAACCTGCTGGAGTTCGAGCGGTCCGCTAGCTCTCACCACCTTCGCTCCATTTCTATGGGGTCAAGTGGTTCAGGTCCAGACCGACAATACCACAACCATGTACTACCTAAACCGCCAGGGCGGGACGTGCTCCATGCTGTTATGCAAGGAAGCTCTCCACATATGGTCCCTCATGCGCAGCCTGGAGGCGGATCTCCTAGCCATTCACATGGCAGGAGCCTCCAACACCCTGGCCAATGCCCTAAGCCGGATAGGGGCTGCTTCCCACGAGTGGTCTCTCCTGCAGGAGGTAGTACAGGATCTCTTCTCCCATTGGGGCATGCCTCAGGTGGACCTGTTTGCCTCCAGGGAGAATGCAAAGCTGAGACTGTTCCATGCCCGCCCCCCTCAGCAGGGCTCACTGCAGGGGGATGCCTTCTCAAGGCCGTGGACCCCGGGCCTCTTCTACACCTTTCCCCCATTTACCTTGATCCACAAGGTGCTTCTCAAGGTGAGGAGGGACAAGGCGCAGGTGATTCTGGTAGCCCCAGACTGGCCTCGCCAGTTCTGGTATCCAGATCTCCTCAGTCTCAGCTCCAGGCTCCCGAGGCGGCTTCCAGCCCGCCTGGACCTGATCTCAGTTAATCAGGGGAAGGTATTCCATCCAGACCTTCAATCCCTGCACCTGACGGCCTGGTTCCTGAGCAGCTACAGTTCCAGACCTTGGGTCTTTCCGACGAGGTCCTCAACGTCGTTGAGGCGTCCCGTAAGGAGTCGACCAGGAAATGCTATGCCTTCAAATGGAAGAGATTCTCCATTTGGTGTCAGGGCAAGGGCTTGGACCCTTCCGCCTGTCCCTTGGCAAGCGTTCTGGACTACCTGTGGTCCCTTTCTCTGCAAGGGCTTCAGTCGACGACCCTTAAGGTGCACCTGGCAGCCATCTCTGCTTACCGGGTGCGGACCGGGAAGCAGTCGGATGCGCAGGAGAAGGTGGTTGGAGCGCTTTTTCAAAGGCCTTGATCACATTTCCCCTCCGTGTGAGAACCTCCACCTCCGTGGGATCTACTGCTGGTATTGGCTAAGCTCATGGGCAAGCTTATCTCGAACTAATGCACAGGTGCGGTATCTCCTCACCTGTCGTGGAAGACCGCCTTCTTGGTGGCTATCATGTCAGCCAGAAGGATGGGAGAGCTCCAGGCGCTTTCCATCGAGTCTCCTTATCTGGTCTTCCACAGCGACAAGGTTGTCCTGTGCCCCCAACCGAAGTTCCTTCCGAAGGTGGTGTCGGAGTTTCACCTTAACCAGGTGTTGACTCTGTCGGTGTTCTACCCCAATCACACCTCGGAGGCCGAATATAGGCTCCATACTTTGGAACCTAGAAGAGCGCTCGCTTATTATAAGGAGCGGACAGCCGAAGTTCGGGGAGAGGTTCGCCAGCTGTTTGTCACCTACGCTGAAGCTGCACCTGGCAGACCTGCAGCCCAGTGGACGATAAGCAGGTGGGTCACCTCCTGCATAGATCTCTGCTATAGGTTGGCGGGCATGGAGCCTCCCAGAGGATAAGAGCTCATTCTACCGCCATACCGCTTGCATCGGTGGCTTCTTCCAGGATGTCCCTATCCAGGATATCTGCAGGGCTGCTACCTGGAAGTCGGCACATACCTTCATTACCCACTACCACATCGACCTTGAGTCACGCCGGGATGCTGGTTTGGGGCCTCAGTTCTCAGTCTTTATTTCCGCAAGTATCGGGGTGTGTGCCTTGCCTCCTCCTCCGGAGAACTGCTAGAGTCTGCCAACAAGTGTGGATGAACAACATATCCATGTCCCTAAAAATACAGGTTACTCACCTGTAACAGGAGTTCTAGGAATGGTATATGTTGTTCATCCACATGACCCACCTGACCTCCCCGGCTTCGACGCACAACCTGGCTTCCAGCGGGCTAGATCTGGCATCATGGGGTGGAGCCAAGAGTTTTGCCACCTGGGTGGGTGGGAGGAGCCAGCTTGAAGACCTTCCGGCAAGATTTAAAGTGACAAGGAACCTGCCAATAAGTGTGGATGAACAACATACACCATTCCTAGAACTCCTGTTACAGGTGAGTAACCTGTATATCTTGGTTCTCCTTGATCTTTCTTCAGCTTTTGACACTGTGGACCATGGGGTTTTGCTCGAGCGCCTGAGGACCTTCTGCGGACTGGCTGGTACAGTGCTCGGATGGTTTACTTCTTTTTTATCTGTGAGAACACAGAGAGCTGTGTCGGGGAATTTTACCTCTGACCCTGTCTCTCTGCAGTGTGGGGTTCCCCAGGGCTCGACGCTCTCCCCCATGTTGTTTGCAGTGTATATACTGCCCCTCGGAGACATTGTAAGGTGGTATGGGCTGAGGTTTCACTGCTATGTTGATGATACCCAGCTCTACCTGTCTTTTGCGCCTGACCAGGATAGCGCTTTCTTGGTATTTAACAACTGCCTCGCTGAAATCCATGATTGGATGAATTCGAGCTGGTTAAAGTTGAACACTGGTAAAACCGAGGTTATGGTTGTGGACCCAGGTCTCAGGATAGAGAGGTTGAGGTCTGATCTGCCTTCTGGTTTATTCCTGAGGGGAGATCAGCTCCTTACCTCTGAATGAGTGCGTAACCTGGGAATTGTACTTGATGATGGACTGACCCTTCGTTATCAGGTGCCAGCAGTCTTTAAGTCTGCATTTTACCATCTTAGTAATATTGCCAGGGTGAAGCACCTTGTTCCATCCTGCGATTTATCTGTTTTGGTCTGCGCCTTTATGACCTCTCGCCTTGACTACTGCAACTCCCTTTACCTGGGGCTTCCTGGGGTTGATATCCACCGTTTGCAGCTAGTGCAGAACGCTGCTGCTAGGTTGTTGACAGGGGTACCAAGAAGGATGCACACTACCCCTGTCTTGCACAATCTGCACTGGCTGCCTATACAGTGGCAGATCACCTTTAAAGTAGGTCTTTTGACCTAAAAAGCCCTGCACAGACTTGGCCCTGACTACTTGAAAGAGCTTCTGAGTCCCTATATCTCTGTACGACAGCTCCGTTTGGCTGACGAGGGGTTGCTGGAGGTTCTGTGGGTTATTTTAAAATCATCTGGGCCTGAGGCTTTTATGTTTGCTGCCCCAACCCTCTGGAATTCTCTGCCTCGCCAGCTTCGGGAATGCATGACCGTGGATATCTTCAAGCGCGACTTAAGACCCATCTTTGGACTCAAGCTTTCATGACTCGAGAGTGCTGTTATTCTGATTTTAAATGTGCTTTTTGTTTTTACTGTTAATATTTAAGATTACTGTTATATTGATTTTATATATGATTTTGTTTTATGCTCATTTTGTACAGCTCCTTGGTGCTTGAAAGGCACTTAATAAATAAAGTTTTATTGTTATTATTATTACTTACAGACGACATGAAGTTCTGCAACAGAGTGAATATGGCACAGGTGGTGGAGCAAATGAGAAGTAATCTTCTCAAGCTTAAAAAAAGTGGTCAGGTATGTGGCAGCTAACATTTAATACAAAAAAAGGTAAGATCATGCATCTGGGTAAGAACAACCTGGGTACTGACTACCACCTTGGGGGGGACTAGCAATCACCCAGCAGGAGCGAGATCTGGGAACTATCATTTCAGAGATTTAAAAGTGGGCAACCAATGTGAAAAAAGCAGCATTAAGGGCCAGCAAAATGCTAGGATGCATAGGTAAGTGCATCTCAAGTAGAAGAAGGGAGGTTATCCTGCCACTTACAGGTCCCTGGTGAGGCTCCACTTTATTTTAATTCAATATACTTTATTAAATTTTTAAAGATTTCACAAACACAAAAACCATTAAGTCAGTAGGCTGACAATGTTCTGACAAAAAATACACATGAGAAAAAGAAAAATTAAGAACAGTAACAGTTAATAAAACCACCCTCTCCCACCCCCACCCCCCTGTCTGTGACCTACCTGAGAAAATAAATTGATCAGTGGAGGGAGAGGCCTCTGGGAATAATAAAAATAGGCCTATGTGCCCCAGAGGGAAAGTAAGGTATATAGAGAATCCCAAGTATCCTGGAAGGACTGAGGTCTCTTCCTCATGGCTGCAATGTGCTTTTCTAGTTGAAGAGCCATCAGAATTTCTCGGTGCCACTCCAAGACTGTTGGAAGTGAATCCTCTTTCCAATGCCACAAGAGGACCAGTTTTGCAGTGGCAGTGATCAATGAGAAGTGAACTTTCCTGATACGGGGGTTCCAGAGGGAAATAGCATAGTTAAACAGCTTTCTGGAGTGAAAAGAGTCTCCAGTCCCAGTAACGGTGGTCTCATGGCATTTATTACAAGATGGGGATGAAAGTTTGCCCATTCTAAACAATTTAGCAGGAGTATAACATAAATTGTGCATTATGTTGAATTGTATTAAACGGAGCCGATCCCATTTAATGTATTTGTACAAATTACACCACGAGGCTTGCCAGAGCTCACCATTAGCTGGTATCTGAAGTTCTTGAACCCAGTAGTAACAACTACTCAAGGGAAGATGTGGGTCCAAGGCCTGAAAGTGCTTATATAGGACAGATACTGCATATGGTTGCTCTGCCAGTGGCAAGAGGGAAGCTAACACCCCTGGTGGTGCCAAATTCCAGGGTTTAGGGCCCAGAAAGAAAGTGTTGCCTTTCTGAGTTGCAGATATTTAAAGAGATCTTGGCTCTTTAAAAGAAATTGGGCTTGCAAGTTTGGAAAGGATATTAACTCGTCTCCCTGGAGTACGTTGGCTAGTTTACAATTCTGAAATTGTAGGCAAAAAGATGGTGGAATACTCTGGAGACCTGTTCCAAAATGGGGGTTGTTAAATATTGGTTGATTTGGACCAGGACAAGGGTGAGGCCCCACCTTGAGTACTGCATCCAGTTCTGGAGGTCTGACCTCAGGAAGGACATAAACAGACTGGAGACAGTGCAGAGGAGGGCAACTAAAATTATTCACGGTCTCCATGAGTTGTCTTACGAACACAGATTAAGGGAACTCAACATGTACACCCTGGAGCAGTGAAGAGATAGGGGGGACATGATTGAAACATTCAAGTACCTAAAGGGTATAAACAGAGTCCCCACGCAGGAGCACTTTCTCATTAGTAACTCCACGAGAACTAGAGGCCACAACATGAAACTGAGAGGGGGTAGTTTCAGAGGCAACATGCGCAAGTTTTTATTCACAGAAAGGGTGGTTGATCCGTGGAATGGTTTACCTGCAGAAGTCATTGAATCCAAAACAGTATGAGGATTTAAATGAGCTTGGGGTAGGCACAAGGGGATAGTTGCAAAAAGTATCTGTGCAGAGAGGTAGGATCTGGGCAGACTAGTTGGACCTTTGGTCCCATCTGCCATCACTTTCTATGTTTCTGTGAGTCCTTGGTGGGTGGGGCTGTGGACAACCCTTTTGGATTCATGCAGCCCCGGTCCCCTCATTGGGATGTTTCCCTTTAAGGGCTCAGTCTGGACTGCATTGGGCTGGTTAGGTGGCCATTGACGGAGCAGACCTGCGGATCTCCTCATTTGGGATCGCCTGCTAGTCCTCCTAGCCCTGGCTGAGGTAGGTCACTTACTGTGACCAGTCTTTCTCCCTTGCCTCTGTGTCCAGCCCCTCTTCTCCCAGACCATATGGGTCCTTCGGGGCACTTGGCCTGGAAGCAGTTCAGATACCTGGCTGAGGATTTGCCCTGCTATGTTAGGGCCATGGACAAGTGCTCTTCTGCCTGTTTCCCCCACTGCAGCCGGAATCTGAATCACCAGGTTTCTCCATCGAGGAAGAGGAGACTTCTGTCCACCTGTCCTCTGATGCTGATCAGACACAGTATCAGCGCTTCCTTGCGAGGCTGGTCAAGGACCTGCACATCTCCTACATTGCCCAATGTATTACAGAGAGTGTGATGCGAGCCTTTTTAAGCGAATACAGTGCAGATCACTGGTTGGTCCCGTCCTGGCCTGTTCCCTTCCAGGAGGTGTCGTCCAGTGCCTGGCAGCTTCCAGCTACTCCAGCTCCAGCCTCTTTGGACTGCCAGTACTGGTATTGTGCACCCCAGGAGTCTCCATGTTCCATGCCCCATCCCCCTACGAGACTGTCACGTCTGGACACTCCTACCAGGCATAGATGCCCAGTCCTCAACCAGGCCCCCAGATCCGGACTCTGCAGAGTTTGATTGCCTGGGGCGGAGAGTCTTCTCCTTGGCATGGATACTGCTCTACATTGCTTCAGATCAGGTGCACCATGCTGCCTGTAACAGGCACCTGTGGTCGCTGCTGGGTCAGGTTCTAGCATTACTGCCCGATTCGGAGACAACCAGGCAGGTCACGGCCCTCTCTGTGATAGGCCTGGAGTTGGCGAGGCTCCAGTCAAGGGCACCGTATGACACCAATGAGGTCACTTCTAGGCTTGAGGGGACAGTGAACTGCATTAGGTGGATGCCATGGCTTTGCCTATCCAGGTTATCACCCCTGGTCCAGCGTAGGGTGATTGCCTCCACGTTCCGGGGGATCCGCCTTTTCTCCCGCAGGGCGAGATGGGAACTACAGAGGTGCCTTCCTTCCCCCGGGGAACGGGAGACCCCACCTCATCCTGACCAGTCGCAGGCCTAGGTGGTCTGTTAAAGGGTCTCCTCCTCCTCCCATGTTTTCCCCCACGAGAGGCTGAGGGATAGTAGTTCCTCAGGGAAGTGCTGAACCCCCTTCGGGGGGGCCTGGTACTGAACCACCAGTGCTGAATGGTGAAGATTGACACAGGAAGATATGAAAATTACGTACCTACCATAATTCTTGGTCTTCTAATATATCTTCACAATTCATCATTGAATCCCACCCACCTTCCCCTCAGAAGGTCTCAGTCCCTGGGTGGGCATCCACCCTTCTGGTTCTCTCCCTGAACCTTGGGGGGACTCCTTCACCCCACAGCCTCAGAATCCTTCTCCTGTTAGGAGAGGGAGTCTTTGGGAGGAGACCCAGTAAGATTTCCAGGAAATCCTGGTGGGGGCTCCTGGATGGGCCCCTTCTCTCTCTGCCCTCGGGGGGGGGAACCCCGGGCCAGTCCACACTCCTTGGTGTTCCGGTCCTCCTGGGGGGCTTCCTTGGATTGGGGGCAGGGTCAAGGGGGCTGACAGGACCTTCCCTCCCTCCCCTCTTTCTTTCTTCCTTTATCTTATCACTTTTCTACCTCTTAACTCGCCCTCTTCTTGGAGGGAGACATTGACAGATTGAGACCTCTCTTCCCCCCCAAAACCTTGTGGATTCTCTTGTGTGACTTCTGTCTGGGGTGGGTTGGGGGAGGTTAGGTCTCCTGTTCAAGGGAATTCCGCCATGGTCTTCCATGGAGGGGGAGACCAGGGGGACCTTCTGATGGCCCTTCAGCCGAGAGGAATAAATTCAGCTGAATGCTTAAAGCTCTCGTTTTGTAACTTTTGCTGCTTCCTCTCGGGATACCCCTGTCTCCTGTGCCTTTTGGACCTTGTTGGGTCTCCTGCCTCTCCCCCTCTCTAATTTTTCTTCTTCTCTCCTTTCCTGTCTTATCTGGCCATCCAGGGACTAGGGTCTTAGGGCCCATATTCCCAGATCCTCCTCTTCCTCTGTCCTCTGGCCGGCCTATTCTTTTTTCTTTTCCTGTCACTCGGGCTCCTTGCCCCACCCTTCTTTTTCTCTATTCTGTTTTTCCTCTGTCTCTAATCGGTGTGCAGAACTGAAGTGGAGGAGGAGCCTACGGCCGATACTGGCCAACCCATGAGTGCCACGCCATGCGTCGGCCTCTTGGGTGGCACCATTGGTGCTGACTCCTCCCCCTTAGAAAGAAAAATCTCCCACGGGGTGCTTGTCTCCGGCAAATCACCCACCAGTGATGAATGGTGAAGATACACTAGAAGATCAAGAATTACAGAAGGTACATAATTTTCATTTCCTGACAGGATGGGGTCAGTTGTTAAAAGCGACCCAGGAGTTCTGTACGTGTCAAAACCGCACCACTTGACAAGATAAGTCCAGGATCCGTTGGTGTACTTCTTTCTAAGAATCTTCTCGATCTGGTACACTGGTGTACGAGAGAGTCCTGAGAAGAAAAAGAAGAAGGCTGAGAAGGCTCAGGAAGTTCATCTGGCTGATCAGGCAAAACAGGATCCGGCTGGAAAGTGTCAGGACCGTGGGGATCTGGAGAAACTAGTTACAAGTTGTTGGAAGGAATCTCAGCTTCAGAGTATGGCAGGTTCAAGTGCAGCTTCATTGTTTGAGGGACTAGGATCATCTGGGATGGTGTTACTCAGGTATCCATGTTTCAGTTGGTTGATGTGGACTTTGTTGTGTACTAGCTTTCCATCAGACTTGTGTCGCAAATGGACGTGAACAAGAGGAAGCTTTTCTATGATGTAAAAGGGACCAGTCCATGGGAGAAGCAGTTTCTTGGTGGTGCCTGGAACTAGGACAGGTCAGTACAAGTAAACAATGTCCCCAACAGAAAATTAAGTCTCATGCAACTTGGCTGCTGATATTTTTTGCATTGCAGATTTTCTCTGGCCTAACATGGTGATTGCAACATGTCTGGCAAGTTCAAACTGTTTCAGAACAGGAATGATTAAGGAAGAAGCTGACTTTAGAACCTCTAGCAGTGAGAGTACCCTGTCCAGTGGAGTTCTTGGTGGCATCCATGGACTAAGAAAAATGGTGTGTACGCTGTACCATCAACACAAGGGCTGGTGTTGTAGGCAAATTGAACAAAGGGAACAAAACAGTCCCAGGTGTCATGAGTTTCATCCAGGTATTGGAGAGTGTGTTGAGAATGGTAGACACCATTCTTTCACTTTGCCCATTGCATTGTGGATAATTTGTTGTGTGAGTCTTTTTGATGTGGAGAAGTTTGCATGTTTCTCGCACAATGGTTGAAAGGTAGTTAGTGCCTCTGTATGAATGCAGGTAAGAGGGGGTACCGTGACGACAAATTACTATGTTCAGGAAGGCATTTGCTACTGTGGCAGCTTTAATGTCTTTTAGGGGGATTAGTTACAAATACATTGTACGGTAGTCCACAAAAACAAGGATGTATTTGTTGCCACAGTCAGAGCACGTAGGTAAAGGTCCAAGAATGTCTTTGCTGACTCTTTGAAATGCTTCAGTGGCTACAGGCATTGGAATGATGCATGCCTTTGTTGGTTTGGCAGGAGGTTTTCTTTGGGAGCAGGGCTGACAGGAATTGACAAGTCAGGCAATGTCCTTGTTCATGTGAGGCCAGAAGAAGTGAAGCCTTGTCTTTTTGAGAGTTCTGTGGATTCCCATATGACCTCCAGAAAGTGGGGAGGCATGAGTGAATTGAAGAACTTCATTGACTAGAGAGGCTGGCACAACTAACTGTACATGAGTTCTATCCATGTGATGGCCCATGTCTTCCTTAGTCCAAATGTAGAAAAGCACACAGTCATTGAGGAAGTATTGTGAAGCAAAGAAAAGTACATCCTAGCAATGTTGTTTTGGTTGTGGTAAGGTTCCAGACTCTAAGTATGTGATTATGTCTGTGAATTGAGGTTCAGTTCTTTGTTGCATTTTGACTGTCTCCAAGGAGATATCAGAAGTAGAGGAGGTGAGAAGCTCTTCGATTGCTTGCAGTAGGTGAGGATTTGTGCCTTTTTCTGTAGCAGCAGGTGATAGCAGCAAAGCAACTTGTGCTGTAGGAGTGTCCACAGGGAGCACATATGTGGCTTGGAATGGAAGAGCTTGTAGGCAGGATTCTTCATCTGAGGATGATGCGGAGGAATATCGTATCCGGCTTACAGCATCAGCATTGGAGTGAATTCAACCTGGTCGGTACTAAATTTCAGAGTTGTAGCATTGTCAGGGCCCCTGGTGTTCTGCAGCAGAATTTTCTTATTTCTGCGGCAGGGCTCCATGACTTCTGCGGCAGCATTTTCTGATTTCTGCAGCATGATTTATTCATTTCTCTGGTAGAATGCAGTCGTGTCATTGGCTAAATATGATGTGATGTCATCGATGACATCATATGCTGAGCATAGAGGAGGGGCTTCAGGATAAACGAGGTGGGAAAGAAAGCCTGACACTATTGAAAAACAGTATATTTATATGAAAATTCACCAAAAATAATGAATTCTGCGGCACTATATGTATTCTGTGGCATGATGCAAATTCTGAGACAAATTCCGCACCGCAGAACTGCAGAATTCCGGGGGCCTTGAGCATTGTACATTGTAGCATTGTAGCAAGTTTTAAAGGAGCTTTAAAAACCTATCTTTTTAGTAAAGCTTATAATGATTTTTGAATATTGCTGTTTAGTTTAATTTTAATGTAGTTTTAACTATTTATTGTTGTATTTTATACTGTACAGGCACCTTGGTTTAAGAAAGGCACCTTATATAAATAAAGATTGATTTGATTTGATTGCAGCATGGTGATCCATTGGGCGAACTTGCCTACTGGCTTCTTCATTTTGAATAACCATCTGAGGGCAAAGTGATCAATGATAGATGTAAAAGAGGAGTAGCAAAGGTAACAGATTTCTTCACAGAAAATACCATGGCTAGACATTCTTTTTCTGTGATTTCATAGTTCTGCTCAACTGAGAAAAGAGTATGTCCAGCATAGAAAACAACTCATTCTGTTCCATCTTGGATTTGACATAGCACAGCGCCCACTGCAAAAGAACTAGCATCTAAGTAGAGTTTGAAGGGTTGGTCGAACCTTGGGTAGGCCAATACTAAAGAAGAGATTAGGTTTTCTTTCAAGGTTTCAAAGGCCTTTTTGTACTCGGAAGTCCATGTATATTCACATCCCTTTTTGGTGAGGGCGTACAGTGGAGCTGCAATCTTGGCATAGTTGCAAATTAACTTTCTCTAGTATCCAGACAAGCCTAGGAAAGCTCTAAGGTCTTTGAGATTGTTAGGTTCTGGATAGTCGTTGACTGCTGAGCACTTGTCTGGGTCTGGAGAGATGCCTTGAGAACTATCAACATGTCCCAGGTAATGAATTTGATGCTGTGCAAAACAACAAGTCTCTGGGTGAAGTTTGAGATTGGCTTGTCTGAAACATTAAAACACTTCTTTGAGATGTTGGAGGTGCTCTGGTAATGTTCTGCTGAAGACGATAACATCACCTAGGTAGACTAAGCAAGATTTCCAAGACAACCCACGTAGTACGGCTTCCATAACATGCTGAAATGTGGCTGGACTGTTCTGAAGTCCCATAGGAAGATGTTTCAGTTGAAAAAGTCCCAAGTGGTAACGCCAGACTGTGTATGGACGAGCAGCTGGATCAATGGAGACTTGGTAGAACCCACTCTGAAGGTCTAGAGTGGTGAAGTAAGCTGTGCTGGCCATGCCAAGACTCTCTACGGTGTCTTCAGTTGTAGGTAAGGGATGAGCATCCTGCACCGTGTAGGCATTGAGCTTTCTGTAGTCTACCACAAAGCGATACCCTTTCTTTACCATCAGCAGGCAAGATGCTTCCCAGGGACTTGTAGACTCTTCAATGATGTCTTGTTCAAGCATGTCTTTGATCATGTCCTCCAGGACCTATTTCTATTTGTGACCCACTTTGTAGGCTCGCTGATGGATTGGTTTCTGGTTGGGCTGCACCTTGATGGTGTGTTGCAGGATATCACAGCATTCAAGCTTGTTATCTGGACCAACAAAGATATCCTAGTAATTCTCCAAGAATTTCAAAAGTTGTTTTTCTGTTGGAGATGCTGGAGGTTTTGAAGAGGATAGTCGCTGACTGAGGGGTAACTCTGGTGAAGCTGGAGTGGTCATGATAGTACTGACAGCACTATAACTGACGGAACCAGGGTGAGGTTTTTGCATAAGATGGAGCTGGTCCCCTGTAGACAAGCAGACAAACTTTCCGATATTGGCACCCTATGAGATGACTACTGGCTCATCTGTGAAGTTGCAGCATTTTTGGAAGAGTGTGCTGCCATGCACAGCAGACAAGGTGTTTCCTGGAAGAAGACCTGAAGAATACAGGGCAGGGGATCCCGTGACAGTGCCAACAATGCCTTGGTGGAAGTGGTTCACCTCGAATCTTGGCAATCAAAACCAGTTCTGTCTTAGGAGGTGCAGTGACTGATTCTGTAGCAGCGAGTTGCCTCTGAGGGTCTAGTGACAGTTTGTTTGATGCAAAGTCTAGGATGGCTTTGTGAGGTTTGAGGAAGTCCAGGCCAAGAATCACTGCTGGTTGTAGGTCAGGCACTAGGTAGAACTTAACGGTAGCTTGCTGTGAGCCAGAGTGTAGCTTGAGATGGACCATGCCTGTGATAGGTACTGTAGCGGTACTTGCTGTGATGATGTACTTTAGGTCAACTGGAGCGACACTGGGTAAATGACGACTAGCTTGGTTGTCCAGAATACTGTTATTGATAACTGAGATTTCTGCTCCAGTGTCGACCAAGGCATGCGTGGACCAATCTCCAATGGTTACAGGGACATAGTTTACTAGGAGTGGTGATCTGATGACAGGTACCTTTGCCCCTGGAAGCGAGAGTATGCCAGAGTTAGCAGTTAGAGGATGCAGTTGGTTTGAAGTGCGAGAGTCAGACGGTTGGTCAGTTGCAGTGTTCCCCTGATCCTGGGATTAGTTGCAGTCATCCTCCTGATTGTGCTGTGGTGGGCGTCCTTGGGTCCCTTGATTTCTGTTGTGATATGTTAGCTTTTGGCAGACAGCAGCAGTGTGTTCTCTGAATCCACACCACCGGCAGATCACAGGCTCACGTAAAGGCAGATCAGGGGGCTGTCGAAATGGTCAAAGAGCATTGACAGAGGTAGCAGAAGAAGCAGTTGAGCTGAGGTGCAGTCTGCTGACAGCTGTGAGCATCTATCATTGATTGCTGCTGCTGAACACATGTTGTGAGTGTGGCTAACCGTGATGACGGGGGTACTTGTACACTGGTGGCCTGAGACATTGATAGGCACTCTTGGGTGAGTCGAGCAGCTTGAATTGTGTCCATCCAGGTTGTTGGTTTCTGTTGGATTACATAAGGATGGAGTTGAGGAAACAGTCCCCGGACAAAGGTTGTGATTTGCTGTTTCTCAGGTTTCTACAGATGTTTGCAGCGTGTCTTAATGTCCACTATGAATGCTTCTAGAGATTCAGAGGGTTGCATGGTATGTTCTCACAGCTGTTGTTCCAATAACCAGGGTGGATGTGCTTGGACAAAATGGTCTTTGAAAGTTGCATACAGAGTGGCAGTATCTCCTTTGACTTGTTCTGGAAGTGCGTAGAACCAGGAAATGGCAGTCTCTCTCAAAAGCAAGTGCAAGGCATTGGAAATACTTAAAAGGCTCAGTCCAACCATGTAAGGAAATCCAGGCTTGAAGTTGCTCAAGTCAGTCGACAGCATCTTCGTGAGGCAAGGCTAAGAAGGGTACTGGCTGTAG
This sequence comes from Neoceratodus forsteri, assembly GCA_016271365.2. Classification (NCBI taxonomy): domain Eukaryota; kingdom Metazoa; phylum Chordata; order Ceratodontiformes; family Ceratodontidae; genus Neoceratodus; species Neoceratodus forsteri. Next base: position 1,276,407,884 of record CM057453.1, read on the forward strand.
GCTAGTATGGACCGTGGACTGTGGTGAAATAGCCTTAATATAGGCAAGGTCATCTTGAATGGCTTTTATAGTTGGTGATCCTTGAGCTGAGATGGAAGACTGGATGTCGTGCAGGATGGTTTCTATTTGTAGCCCCACGCCCTTGAGGTGGGTGAAGGTGGAACTCTGGACACTCCGGCACCCATATTGGCATCTTCATCAGACATTGTGGTTGGAGACAAGCTTTGTTTCACTGAGCAAAAGTCGTAAGGATGAGAAGGAGTTGCTGTCATGCAGAAGACGGGAAGTCATGGGGCAGATAGAGTGCAGAGAAGAAAATATTTTTGTAGGCAAAAGTCCAATTATTTTTAAACAAAGTTCATCAAATGACATCTTAATAAACAATTCTCACTTAATTCTGTGTTGTCTGTTATATAAATAAAGGTTTTGTTGCAAAAATTAGCCATTTGTTACAGTGTACATAGGTTTGCCATTGATTTCTATGAAGTGAGGTAATTTTAGTGCCCTTCACAAGATGGCCACTGAACTTTGACTTACAGTTCCTGTATTCCTTGATTGTAGCAAGATGGCTGCCAGCAGGCAGGTTAAGGGTCACTTCCTGTGTTGTTGTTTTGTTGCACACAAGATGGATGCTTTTTGTCATGGGGCTGCTGTGCAAGGGACAAAATGTTAATTGCCGTGCTGCTTGGCTCCCCCCCCCCCAACTGAAAACGGTGGGATGTTACTGTGGTAAGTGACCAGATGCTGGGGGAATTTCAGTATGAATCTGACTGCTGTCCTTGTTTATTGTGCTGCCTTTTGTTTTATATCTTTTTTTTTTTTTCCTGTTGTCTCCCAGGCTCTGCGTTTTGTATTTTATATATAGAGTCCCCAAGTTTTGTTGACTGTGCCCCCGTGTGAAATTTCTGCTGTGTGATGCTGCTTAGTATTATATTTTTCTGATTTATGGTCCCTGTTTTATTTTCTTTTGTCTTGCCCCCGAGAATTATACTGTGCCCTACTTGATCGTTATTGTTTTGTGTGGTTCCCTTTTGAAGTGTGGCCGGGCGGGAGAGGAGTGCTCCCTTGCAGCAACAGTCTTTATTTATTTGATTTGTTGTGGCCATTTGACAGCAGGTTACGCTGTGGAGGAGCCGCCGTTGTTGCAGCTTTGTGTGGTGGAGTCGGAAAGCAGATCACCTAGTTACAGCAGCCTGAAGTCATTTATTTGATTTTCTGAATGGTCATTTTGTTGGAGTGTGGCCAAGCGGGACGGGGAGTGCTCCATGAGGCTGCAGTAGTGAGGAGGAAGCCGCAGTTTGAGGAAGGTAGATCGGCTGTGAGCAGGGCAGCTGATGAGTCAGAGAGCCACAGTTGCTTGTATGTCTCCCTATGCTGTTCTTTGTATTGATATTTTGCCCCTGTAGACTGAGTTGTTTTATGGGGCCCCATTTTGTTGGAAGCAGCCAGGCGGGCAGATTGCAGTCCGTTGCACTTAAGGTAAAGCCGTGGTTGGGAGGGTAGCAGGCTTGTTTGGATCCCAGTGCGGCTTGAGAGAGGTAAGGGGCCCCAGGCTATATGTATGAGCAGTCCCTTCTGGAGTGGCTTTCCATGCCATGGAGTGGAGCGGGATGTTCAGCACTGAAGTTGAGGTAGGGAGGAAAGAGCAGCAGGTTGATGCTGGGCTGCAGTAGAGAGGCAGCATCAGGGAGGGCTAATTTGTAAATGAGTTTTCTTTTCTGTAGCTGCAATCCCTGCTGCAAGAGGCAGTGTGGCAGTGGCTGCAGTTCAAATTTGTGGCATTTGCATGCTTGGCAAAATGGAATAGGGAAAATTAATGCTGCCACAGGTGATGATGCTTGGGGGTCCAGTTCGCAGCTCTTTGGAGCATAGGTTTTGAAAATGGAACTTTTGACAGTGCTGTCATTGAGCAGCTGGCTAGTGATGTTAAACAGTTTACTTTTGACTTTCTTGTTGAAGTAGGAGGGCTGCAAGCTGCTATACAAACAGGAGACAGTTCATTGTTTTCCTTGCAGCCAAGGCTGTGGTATAAGTAGCATTCAGACTGTTCAGGCATACTGGGGTGATGACTTGGGGTACCCAGCGATGCACACAAGTGAGATGGGGGTTTGGGCAGAAGAAGGGCTGCACTCTCCACCATGTGTGGCGTTTTGGTATTGGTCTGCCACTAAGGACCCTTACCTTCTTTCTGTTCTGCCAGGCCCATCTGTTGCTGCTGTAGTAGATACCTTGCTGGACCATACAAAATACTGAGACGGATGCATAAAATGATGAACAAGTGGGTTTATTCATAAACTGTAGAGACCGCAGGTAATTTCATCTCACCATGAGGTTCAGGAACAGACTGATTGACTGACTAAAGGGGTTTCTAGCCCTTGCGAAGCAATATTAGCATACAAATTATAATAATGACCCTAACTTGCTACAGTTTGTCTAGAGTTCTTAAAGGGGCGGCAGCTAGATTAGCCCCATACTTAGACTGTACTCCACATGATGGTGGTGAAAGGCAGTACAGTAGAAGCCACTTAATTGGGACAGACTGGTGGTGACCATTTTGTCCCAATTAAGCAGCTGTCCTGATTATCCAAAGAGCATGTCTTTTATTCCCAGCCAACAGCTTATGCATAAGCACTATGCACAGTGCTCTATGCTGTAAATTGGGGCCGTGTGTGAATGCAGACAGCAGCCTACACGTTCTGTATGCAGTAGATTGGGACCATGTGTGAATTTAAAATCAGGGAGCCAGAGTTACTACATTGCTGTTCTGTACTTTAATAATTAGCAGACAGCAGTCTACATGTCCTCTATGCGGTAGATCAGGACTGTGGGTTTATAGACATAATCGAATCGAGGGAACTAACAGGAGCTGAAAACTCCTTCACATCAAGCTTGAAAGGAAAGGTGAAACAGCAGAAACAGTAGAGTCAGCAGTGGCAGTTATGGGGGTAGGGTGAGCTGACCAAACAAACAGCCTTTAACACTGAGATGGGGACATACTGGAGACAGTGAGATACCAGAGAAAACGAGGTACGGTAGCAAACATCAAGGGAATATGTTATTTTATTCATTAGTTAGTTGCCTGTGTATTTAAATTCTTCCTCGTTTGCTCACTAGGGACGTGACCACCAAAGTTAGTGAGGTGTTAAGCAGGTGAAAACAACGATTAGTAATGAACAGTGCAGTGGCCTCATAGGATTAAGGGGCATTAATGAGACTGAATCATCCCATTTAAATGGCACCTACATCTTAATTAAGCAGCTGCATTGCCTATAGAGGTAAATGGCCACTTAATCAGTTCCTGGGGGGTGTCCCAATAAAACGGACATCCCCATTAACCGCGTACCGATTAAGTGGCTTCTACCATATAGGCCAGGGAAGACAGTGTCTTATTGGGATAGCCTCTATGACAGTTTACCCTGTGAATTTTATGCTTCCTTTTATTTTTTTCCCCCTACTTGTAGCTTATCGGTGATGTCTCTACTGCAGTGGAAGAAGATGCTGAAGAAGTACTTTCTGAGTCTGTGTGTACTACACAGAGTGATGATGAATTATCACAGTCCCTTGATACTGGTGTTATGGATGTTTTCAGTAGTTCCATGTGCAGTACTGGAATCCAGGTCAACCCTCTGGTGGATACTTCTTTTTTCCGCTTTGCTGAGAATTACCAGTTTATTTGTTTTTCTCTCATGTCTTGCACCTCTCCTGTTAGATAGATAGATAGATAGATAGATACTTTATTTTTGTAGCACTCCTGCCCGGAGGCTCAAAGCACTGCACAATTCATAAACACATAGAAAAGCAACAGCAATCAACTTGCAGGAAAATAGACGTTAAAAAAAAAAATAAAATCAAATAACTCTAAAAACAGATTACAATTACATATCTATCTATCGTTCATGTCAGGTTATGTCATAACAGTCAAGAATCATATAACTATATTCAATTAAACAGCTTAAAGGCTTGGCCAAATAAAAATTTTTCAGGCCCTTTTTTGAAGGTTTCCACCAAGGGTACCTCCGTCAAATAGCTTGACAGTGAGTTCCACAGGGCTGGCGTGGCAACTAAGGAGCTGTTCTGAGGAGCTTCCCAGCCCTCTAACACCGACGTACACTATGACCTACCTGTGGCTGCCTTTCCCCATGGCTTGTCAGCATTAACAGGGTCTGTGGTGCCCCCCAAGCCACAATGCACACTGGATCATTTTCCGGCAGCGGGCACAGCAGGTCTGGCTTGTTTGTTTTGTGCACTCTCTGTCATCCTGATGCCATCTTTCTATGCAGCTTTTTGCACCCAAGGTCATGACGTGTGGTAGTGCCATGGTGTACAGCACGTGTTGCAGTGTCATGGTTACCGACTTCTGTCATGTCCCTGCTGAGCTGTGGTACACAGCTGCCTTTCCCTAAGCTTCTGCCAGGGGCCAGGTGAGCTGTGGGCTCTGTCCACCGTCATCCCTCGAGAAGGAGGAGGAGGAGAGTGCTGTCATGGATACTGTATCCTACTTCCTGGCTGCATACCCTCTGGCCACCGGTATTCATTTCTGAATAGGGACGTCATCACTAGGAATAGCACTACCGCTGCACCAGTGGGTCAGCCTGCTTTCCTGTTTATTGTCACGTGTTGTGCTTTTGAAGAACTGCTTTTACTATGTGATTAAATATTCTACTACTTTAGGTCATAATGGTTGCATGTAGGGCTGAGGCATTATACCTTACCTGCTGCCAAGCCGGCGACCCCATGTTTGCGGTGTGAGATGGTCACTGGTGGTCTGCTGGGGTGAGAGAGGATCAAGCATCTGGAGGACAGCTCTCCTCTCCCGGGGAGGGAGGGAAACTAGGCTTTTGCATGGCTGACACCTAATGGTGGCTGGGTTTCAGAGCAACTATGTTCCATACATAGTGGGTGGAGGTGGAGCAGGTGGCTGGTGTCCCATGAGCGGAAGCGCGCACAGCTCTGCCACTGCTGACAGGAGGAGAAAAATGTCCTGAATGAGTCGGATGACCGCTGACCCCCAAAGGCACCACCCCTGACAAAAGCAGGCATCTTCCCAGGCTGGATCTGTATCAATGGGTTGAGAGAGCCCCACCGCCCCACTGGGGGTGTGAGGAAAGAAGGGAGGTAGCCCTGCTTGGTCAGGTGGACAGGGCTGGGGAATTGACAAGAACGTGGGCCTCCCAGGATGGGGGATAAAGAGAATATAAAAAAAAAAATTCTCGTGCATTGCCAAAGCATATGTAGGACTACTGAGGCAATACTGTGCTCGGGGCCAAAATCATAATGGGCTTGGAGCGTAACAAACTGCGTTTTTTTTTTTGGCTTATTCTTTTTATCTCCCCAGCCCTCCTGGCCGGCGACTACCTCTGGCGGCACAGTCCCCCAACTCCACTGGTAATGTTGGGGACATGGATAAACCTCCCAACAAAGAATCCCAAGAAATTAGATCACATGGCCAAAAAGGTCTATGTGGCCTCTTTTCTCGACCTTCGGCAGGTGAGTTCAGCTCTTTTGATGGCCCATTTTGTTCATACCTTACTGGGCACTCTCAATGAGGTGCTTCCTCAGCTCCCTGCCAACTTACTGACCATGGTCAAGCAAGTCTGGGACCAGGATCAAGCAGTGGCCAAACAGCAGCTCCAGACAGCCATAGACATTGGTGATTCCTGCACCCAGTCTGTGGCCACCAAGGTGGCCATGCATCACAGGGTTTGATTGCAGATTTCTGCCTTCACGGTAGATACCCAGCACAAGCTGGCGAAAGTCCCCTTCCTGGGCACTGACTTATTTGAGTTGGTGGTGGAAGGACACCTCACTAGAACTGAGAAGTCCAGTGCTACCCTGGACTCTGTTACCTCCATCCAGAGGGATCCCAAGGGCTCCAAGCTTTAGAGAAAGAAGCCCTTTCAGACCTTCTCTGCCCCTGCAGCCAAGTTGTCCCAACCCCCAGCTGGGCAGCAGGCCCAGGCTTGGCACCCTAAACTAAAGTCAGTTGCTTCAGTAGTCTGCAAACCAGGTGGTTGAGGCCTTGTTGCATCCTCAGCTGGTCCCTCTTCCACCTCCGAGCCTGCCCAGTGACGGAATAGGAAGTGCCTCCCCATGCCCTTCCTGTCTCCCCTGGGTCCTCCCATGGGGGGCTGGCTCTGCCCCTTCCTTTCCACCAGGTCCGCTGTCACCATGGACAGATGGGTCCTGGAAGTGGTCTGACAGGATCTGCCTCTGGAGTTTGAGGCTTATCCTCTGTGGCGAGCCCACATCCCACGGGAGGGCATGGTGTCTGCCGACATGCTGTCAGCCCTTCGGGAGCATATCGGCCAGCTCCTTCAGAAGGAGGTAGTGGCTCAAGTCCCCAACCCTTCACTCAACCCAGGGTTTGTTTCCAGGTATTTTCTGGTTCCAAAGCAGACGGGGGGAGCTGGCACCCCCTTTTAGATTTGCAGGACCTGAACAAATTCCTTTGGTCACGCACCTTTGGGATGGTCACTCTGTCTCAATAATTCCATCCCTGAAGCAGAACATGTAGTTCTGCTCCCTAGATCTTCGGGATGCGTTCTTCCACATTCCCATCCATCTGTTTCACTGCCGGTTCCGAACTGAAGGGAATTTCTGCAAGTTCCAGGCTATGCCTTTTGGCCTCTCCTTGGCTTTCAGGGTCTTCATCAAGTGCATTGCAGTGGTGGCAGCCTATCTGAAACATCGAGGGGTCCAGGTATACCACTACCTGGATGAATGGCTGATAGCAGGTCCCTCCATGGCAGCAGTGGCGCAGTCCAGGGACCTGGTCCTCCAGAGCGGCTTAGCCCATGGCCTTCTGGTGAACGAGGCCAAGTTGGAGCTCATACCGTCGCAGGTGATGCTCTTCATTGGGGTGGAATTCGACTCCTGCAGAGCCAGAGCTTGACTCCCAGTGAACCGGATGGAGTTTCTTTTCTCCTTTGCCCAATAATTTTGGGTTGGGAAACTGTGCCCTGCTCTGGATTTCCTGCACCTCCTGGGATTCATGGCAGTCTGCATCAGCGTGGTCTGGTGGGCCCAGTGGAGAATGTGCTCCCTGCAGTGGGAGCTGGCTCGTCAATGGTCGTTGTGCAAGGGTCACTTCAATCAGCCAGTTACTGTGACCCAGCAGATGTGGGACACCCTCCAGTGGTGGTTGACCCTGGAACAGCTGCTGGAAGAAATCCCCTTTGTCTGCCCTGAGCCAACAGTCACCATCAAGACCGATGCCTCACTGATGGGCTGGGGTGCAGACCTGTGGGAACACAGGGTCTGCAGTCTGTGGTTGCCCAAGGAGTCCCGATGCCATATCAACCTGCTGTAGCTTTAGGCAGTTCAGCTGGTGATGAAAGCCTTTGCTCTACACATTTCAGGGTCAGGTCATTCAGGTCGAGATGGACAACACCATGATCATATACTACCTCAACAAACAGGGCGGAACACACTCCCTTCCACTGTGCATGGAGGCTGTCTGCATCTGGACCCTCATGCTCAGTCTGAACACAGATCTCCTGGCCGTCCATGTGGCCAGCGTGTCCAGTCAGCTGGTGGACGCCTTAGCCGGGTGGGCGAGGTGTCTCATGAGTGTTCTCTCCATCAGGAGGTAGTGCACAGTCTATTCTCTCAGTGGTGCACCCCTCTGGTGGATCTGTTCACCCCCAGGGAGAACGCAAAACTGAGGCTGTATTGTGCCCACCCCCTCAGCAGGAAATGCTGCAGCAGGATGTCTTCTCAAGGCCTTGGACCCTGGGCCTCCTGTATGCCTTCCCTCCTTTTCTGCTGATCCACAAAGTGCTGCCCAAAGCCAGGAGGGACAAGGCATGAATGATCCTGGTGGCTTCAGACAGTCCCCACCATTCCTGTACCCCAGTCTCCTCAGCCTCATCTGTAGGTTCCTGTGGCATCTCCCACTCCACCTGGACCTGCTCTCATGCAATCGGGGAAGGTGTTCCATCCTGACCTTCAGTCCCTGCACCTGACAGCCTAGTTTATGAGCAGCTAGAGTTCCAGGCTTTTGGTCTCTCCGACGATGTCCTCACTGGTTGAGACTTTTTGGAAGGAGTCAACCCGAAAATGCTATGCCTTCAAATAGACAATGTTCTCTATTTGGTGCCAGGGCAAGGGGCTTGACCCCTCATCTTGCCCAGTGGCTAGCATTCTCAATTACCTTTGGTCCCTCTCACAGGTGGGTCTTTGATCGACGACCCTTAAGGTGCACCTGGCTGCCATCTCGGCATACTGGGCACAGGCTGGTATGCCATCGGTGGTGCAGGAGAAGGTGATCTGGTACTTTTTTTAAAGACCTCGACCACATTTCCCCTCTGGTGCATGAACCAACACCACCACCTTGAGACTTGTTATTGTTGTTGGCAAAGCTCATGGGCAAGTCATTCGAACCAATGCACAGGTGTGACATCTCTCACAGACGTGGAATACTGCCTTCTTGGTGGCCATCACATCCACCAGAAGAATCAGTGAGCTCCAGGTGCTCTTGGTGGAGTCTCCATGCCTGGTCTTCCATAGGGACAAGGTTATCCTTCACCCCATTCCGAAGTTCCTCCCAAAGGTTGTGTCAGAGTTTCTTTTTTTTTTTTGCATCATATGTTTATTCAATTTTTCAGACACACAAACAAACAGGCCAGAGCAACCTGTTAGGACAACAGATCAGACAAAAACATCCAGTACTAAACTTATGTACAAAGAGATCCAATTTCATGATATTAAAAAGAGAACTGGTGGGGGATCACGTGATGCTGCAGCCTGAGTAGCAGTGCCTGGTCGGAGCTCCCGCAATCCCAAGTTTCCATTTCATAAAAATTCACCTGGAAAGAAGCCTTGCAACATTTCAAAGGCAGTTTTTGCTATTGGAGCTGCTGTGGAAGTGGTTATTGTCAGGAAATGGAGGCAGAAATGAGATCTGCGATGCCTCGGCACACCCCGCCTGTCTCCCCTGAGAAATCCGGGAAGAGACCCAAGGCCCAGTCGACGGGAAGTGGCAAGACATCTACTATTACTACCCCTCAAATGGCAGTTCCGGAAACAACGCCTCTCACCTCAGAGTTATTCCGAGCAGAACTGCAGCCTTTTCGTGAGGACATTAATTCAGTTGTGAACGAGATCAAACAAATGTCTGGGGTGTTGGAGGAGCTAAATATCAAAGTTTGGATGCAGAGAATTCGACCTTTCTCTGGAAAAGACGCAAGTAGTCGCACGGAGGATGCCACGGTCAATAATCGACAATGTATTAAAAAGTTAGAGCAGAAAGTCGAGGATTTAGAGGGGAGATCCCTAAGAAATAATGTTGTTATACTAGGAATACCTGAAAAGGAGGATGGCCAGAATACGGTCCTATTCGTCCAGAAACTGTTTAAAAAGATCGCAGACCCCTCACCTTTTGGGACCTCGTACACCCTCGAGAGGGCCCACCGTGCGTTGCACCCCATCCCAGCACCCGGCTAGTAGCCCAGACCCCTGATGGTCAAGCTATTAAATTACCAAGAAAAGCACCACCTGCTGTCAAAGATAAAAGAGCTAGACCAAGTCCTAAGGGAAGGCAAGAGAATTTGCATAACTCAAGACCTACCGGCAACTGTGCGACAAAGAAGATCACTCTTCCACCCTGTTGTGACCAAACTTATTGTGGCAGGGATAAAATTCCATGGGGTACCGGCCCGCTTTCAGATAATGTCTTGGGGCCTGGGTATCCTTGAAGATGTTGATTCTGCAGAGAAGGCTGCAGAGGTGTGACTCTTCAAGCCCAAGTGATGCGGTGAGAAAGCGGAGGTGACTCGCTGGTGTCTCGTCAAGGCCGGAGAAGTCCTGGAGAACGAAGACTTCTAAGATGCAAGCACGCTTCATTTACTTTATCACAAAGTATGTGGTTTATTTTTCTTTAGTATCGTTGGACTTATTAGTTCTCTTCTTGACTGGTTATGTTTGAACTCCTCGGGGGGGGAGGTGTTTTAAGAAAATTGAACATTGTCTGAGGCAAGTTTTCGGGCGGATAAAGGCTCAGCATTTAGGCCCAGACACAGAATTGTTTCCATTATTGAGCCCACTTTAAGCTGGGTATGGTTTAACCACGATGTTGAGGGTTTGGTCCCCTCGAGGGTGGCGATTATCGAGAAGGAGCGCCGTAAGGCGGAGACCACATTGGGGGCCCTCATTTGCGGTTTCTTAGGGGTCATGTGTTTATTTGTGGGGACTGTTGTCTGGGCATGTTCATTTGTTGGAATGCAATGCTTCCTGAGATGTAGCAGTTTTAGTAAGTTTTGGGATTGCAGGAGGGAAAGGGCTGTGGACCGCAGCAGGACTCGCAGCGTCACGTAACAATGACAGGAGGGTTTAAGGAAGATTGGCGCAGATGCCTAGTCTATATTTTATGTGACACATTCCTTGGGGATTGGGGTGGGAGGGAATGGGTTTCGGTTATCAATGGGAGGGGAGGAGGGTGTGGGGAGGGGTGTCTGTGTTTGTTGATGTTCTTTTCGGGAAAGGGAGGGGAGGGAAGGGTAGGGGCGGTTTGTGGGGAGGGACCTCAGCACAGCTCAATGGGGATTATTGTGAAGATATGCCACTGAAGGACTTATTTGAAATATGGTCTTGTTAAAAAATCAGCAAAGATGGCTAATACCATAAAGATTGCAACTTGGAATGTTAAGGGTTTAAGGCAGCGTGTTAAACAATACAAAATCCTTAAGCATCTTGCGCTGTTATGTATAGATATTGCTGTTATACAGAAGTCACACCTATTAGACTCGGAAGCCAATTGCATGAGGCGCCTACAGATCGGACACGTTTTCTCCGCTGAGGGGGGCCATTAATAGAGCTGGGGTACTGATAATGATTAATAAGAAGGTCCCTTTTGTATTGAAACAAGTACTCAAGGATCCACAGGGTCGTTTCCTGTTTATTCAATGCCATTTGTATGCTACTGAAATTCTTCTGGGAACTCTGTATGGGCCAAATTTAGATTCCCCCGACTTTTTTGTGAAACTAATTGAAATACTATATCCATATTTAGCACTGCCCGATGGTCATTGGAGGAGACATGAATGTTGTCATGGATTCTTCGATGGACCGCTCCTCTTCCACGTGTAGAGTTTGTTCACCAGCTCAAAGGGCTCTGTCGCAACTCTTGGAGCTGTATGCCCTGTGTGATGTTTGGAGAGTGTTACACCCCTTAGAAAGGAAATTCACTTTCTTATCCCCAGTACATAATACGGCCTCACGTAATGATTATATATTTCTTTCTCAAAGTCTCCTTCCCGGAGTGATCGAAGCCCTCATACAGCCAGGCCCTCCCTCAGATCACGCGCTGGTTATATGTCATTTAGCGCCACCTTCTTTCCCTAAGAAATCTCCTAGGTGGAAGATTAATAACCAAATGATAAAAGAGGATAATGTGGTCAAAACAATTAGTGAGCATATACGTCAATTTGCAGAAACCAACTCCGGCACGGTCGTTAGGCCAGATGTGCTCTGGGGAGCTTTCAAAGCGTTTATGAGAGGGACTTTAATCAGCATAGCTACCTACAGGAAAAAAAGAAAAAGATAAGAAGTTAATTGCGTTATTACGGGAAATTCAGTATAAAGAAACAAGAGTAGGTCTATCTTTTTCTGAGTTAGAAAAACGGGAATTGGTTAAATTAAAGGAAGACTACCTTGAATTGTTAAGAGACAAAGCTGAATTTGCGATCCTTAAGGCTAAAGCAGCATACTCAGATATGGGTGAAAAAGCTGGGAGGCTGCTGGCATTGAGGATTAAGCAAATAGAGCGAATAGACACATTTGTGTCGGCTCTCCAACAAACAATGTGCTAATGACAACGACAGAGGAGATAGTCTCTGAGTTTCAGAAGTACTATGCTAATTTGTATAGTGTTAAAAAAAATTCGGCACCTGATGCCAGCATGGATAGCTACCTGGAGACTTCTGGTCTATCTCCTCTGTTGGAGCCCCAGCAGGACCGATTGATCTCTCCAATAACAGCGGAGGAAATTGCTAGAGTTGTCAAGGCGCTACCCTCTGACAGGTCGCCTGGACCAGGCGGGTTCTCGGCCAACTTTTATAAGAAATTTCTAAATCAATTGCTTCCTCTGTTAATGCCCCTATTTCAGTATATATTATCCAGTGCCCAAACGGATCCAGCCTTGTGGGAGACTCTAATAGTTCTAATTTTGAAGCCTGGGAAGAACCCGGAATTGCCGGCAAGCTATCGCCCCATATCTCTGATGAATCAAGACATTAAAATGCTAGCCAAGATATTGGCGGACTGTTTGGCATTAGTGATACCTGATTTGGTCGGGCCAGAGCAAGTAGGGTTCATGAAGGGGCACTCCTTGTTGGACCATCTTAGAACCCTGTCGCACGTTCTCTCTGCAACCAGAGATGCTTCTTATGCGGCGGTCCTAGTCTCGTTGGATGCGGAGAAAACGTTCGACAGAGTGAATTGGAATTTTCTACTCAGGGCCCTGAATGCTTACAATATCCCGGAACTTTTCAGAATTGGATCAAAACCCTCTGTAGCACCCCTTCAGCTAGAATAATGGTCGACGGTGTGATTTCTGAAAAGTTTCTACTTTATTCAGGCACCAGGCAGGGCTGTCCCCTCTCACCCTTGCTTTTCAATTTATATTTAGAACCCCTTATCCGCCGGATGAAGTTCTCTCCGCGGATCCAAGGTGTGACTGTTCAGGGACATGAGGTCAAAATATAAGCACATGCTGATGATTTGCTATTACAGTTGACTGATCCAGACAACTCGATACCGGCTTTATTGGAGGTGGTGCAGGAATTTGCTAAGCTTTCCAATTATAAATTGAATGTTGACAAATCCCTGGTGTTCCCGCTTAATTACAGAATGGATAAATCATCTGTCATTCAATGTGGCATGTCCTGGACACTGAACTCCCTAAGATATTTGGGTATTCAAGTGGTAAGGGAACCGGCCCGGCTTTTAAAGCTGAATTTGGATGAGCTAGTCAAAACCTTAGAGGTAGACTTAAATAGATGGTCCAAGTTATCTATTTCACTTTGGGGACGAGTAAACCTTATCAAGATGAATTTCTTCCCCAGGATCTTTTACCCACTGTATTTGCTCAATACGTGGATTCCCATCTCATGGTTCCGCAAAGTCAATGCATTGATAACAAAATTTATCTGGGCCAAAAGACAACCCAGGATTGCATATTACAAGCTGGTGGCTCCCAAGGATAAAGGGGGTCTTCGCCTCCCATCCTTGATATTTTACTATTGGGCGAGTCACATGGTGAAGTATTTGAGATGGTTGGAGAATGCGGGAGAACCTAACCCAGAGGATGGACTCCCTATGTGGCTCCAAATAGAACTATCTGATATCAAGCAGTGTGGCTTGGTACCAATATCGCTGCTCCATATAAGACCGAGTGCCCTTCCCCCCCCAGTTGAAATCTACTCCACTGGCGATCTCGGTTAAAGTGCATGCCCAGATATGTTCAAGTATGGAATACAATCAGGCGACTGATTTGGACCAACCCGTTGGGGGTAACCCCAATATAAAAATTGGTAATAAGCCAATCAGCCTCAATTGGCTCCCACAACTGGGTAATGTCAAGCTTGCCCAGTTGGTGGCGCAAGATGGCTCATGGCTCTCAGTCACTACTATACTAAGCAGATTTGATATACCCACTAAGTCCGTTTTTAAGGTCTTCCAGTTGAAGCACTTGTTAATAAAAGAGTTTGGTCCGGTCCCACCTCTTGGAGACAGGAAAGTGTTCCAGGACATGCTGCTTTCATTGATGGGTTGTCGTCATTCGGTATCCAATATTTACAAAAGCTTATATAATTGCAAATATCCGGAGGTATTCATACCGAAGACATACTGGACAACGTACTTCCCTGGATTAGAGATAGATTGGGCTGCACTCTGGGTAAACTCTCACAAATATATTACACAGGATAGATTACGATTGGCGCAATTCCATATCTTACACAATATATATTATACTCCCCAAAAACAGTACAGGTATGGTCTTGCAGATTCTTCCTCCTGTTCCAGATGTGGGCAGGAAGAAGGTACACTTTACCACAGATTTTGGTCATGTCCGAAGGTCTCTATCCTCTGGGGTTACGTCCAGCAGAGGATGGATCCCCTTTTGGGCCTTTCCGATCTTTTCACGCCGGAGGTGTGTTTGTTGGGGGATTACACTTCCATTCCAGTTTCATCAAGAAGATATTATATGGCCTTAATCTCATTATCAGTTAAAAAGATTATTCTTTGGCACTGGAAGGACAATGTGGATATCCCTTTTTCGGAGTGTCTTAAAGAGATTTTGGCCAATCTCAGGATGGAGAAAATGGCGGCTAGTTTAAATAATAAGTTGAGTAGATACAAACAAATCTGGGAACCTCGCCATACGCTGCTCTGTGCTTACACTGCCTCTTCAAGTAATTATGCAAGTCATGCTGGTGTATACTTTAGGTAATATGAGCTGTGCTGAGGGAGGTAGGGTAGGGGAGGGGGAGGGTTTGGGGGAGCAGTCTCTTTAGAAGTTTTTCGAGATCACATATATGTATTTCTATCAGTCGAGTTTGGAGCTGCGCTTATATGTGTATATGAAAACTAATAAACTTTGGATTTAAAAAAAAAGAGAGAACTGGTTACTACAATATGACATGCTTCAATACATTTAAATTAAGCAAGAGTGAATTCTCTTTGTGGAAGTACTGTTAAGGGGACTCGGTCCAAAAGATTCTTACACCTTTCCAAAAGAGTTCATCACCATACACTACCCCACCTCCCTCCGTTCCCTACTCCCATCCCTCTCCCAGAGTCAGGCACTCGGCCGGTGTTAGGGCAGCTAGGTATGGTTGCCAGGTTTTATAAAATTGCTCTCCCCTATCGTGTAATACATAAGTGAGTCTTTCTAAAGTGAGGGCCTGTAATATCAAGGCCTTCCATTGCTGTATCGTAGATTTGAGTGCCGAGACCCATGTATTTAGGATGCAGTGCCTGGCCATTACCAATGTGACTCTAAGCCATCTGGGCAGCAGGGTCCACTCCTCCCCATCTAAATTTGCCATACCAAACAGCGACTCCAGTGGTGATTGTGGGAGGCTCCTGCCCGCCATTGCCTGTACCTCCCTCATCACCTCCCTCCAGAATTCTTGCAAGACAGGACAAGACTAGAAATAATGATAATAGGAGGCCAGCCCCACATTACAACGAGGACATACCGGAGAGACCGCTGGGCTGTACTTACTAACATTTAGAGGTGGGCAGTATAGAATTTATAAAAAGATTCTTTATACTTATTACAGACCAGGATCCCCTGGTGTAACTGGGTCATAACCCTCCAGGTATCCTCCGCAATATGGCTCTCCATATCCCTCTCCCATAATTGTCTAGTTTTCTGTGACATATCCGATAGCAGCTGTCTGCCTGCCCTAGCCACTCTGTGTATGGTGCCCTTAGGATTATGCCTTCCTTTTTGTATCAGTTGTTCGAGGGACTCCCAATCAGTGCCCATACCCTCTTTCCTCCCCAGGGATGTGCAGTATGCTTGTATTTGTAGATATCGGAAGAAGTGGTTATGATTCAGCCCTGTCCTTTCCCGTATATGAGCAAATGAATCCAATTCTCCCCTTACATATAAATTCCTTATGCACATTATACCTTTCTTCTCCCATTCCCTAAAACCCAAGTCTGTCAGTCCTGGGATAAAGAACAGATTCCCAGCTAGTGGAAGTAGGAGAGTCTCCCCCTGTTCTATTCTCCCATGGCTGATCAGACACCCCCAACTGTCTAGTACTGCTTTGACCAGGAGATTTGGTTTGGGGAGGCTTGAGTACACCTTCTGACCTTTCCCTGATAAGTAGGCGGTTACCCGACCTGGGCATCCCCTCTCCTCCAGGTCTAACCAACCCGCTTCCCACGGCTGACCTACTCAATCCTGTAAATATCGGCACTGAATAGCGAGTTGATAGTTTTTAATGTCTGGGAACTGTAAACCTCCCTTATCAAGTGTTGTCTTTAGACATGCAAGATTTGTACGGGGCCCCCTGCCCTGCCATAAAAACTCTGTGAATGTTTTCTCCAGGTGCTTTACATCTGCGCGAGTGAGCCCCATATGGAGCATCTGCATATTGTATAGCAGTCGTGGTAAGATATTCATCTTAAGTAGAAGAAGAGAAAGAAGAATCAGCATTTATATAGCGCTTTTCATACACAGTATCCCAAAGCGCTTTACAAGCAATGCTAGACTGGTAGTGAAGTGACTGAATGTGTGGTGGCGGCCATATCGTACATCATCACCCACACACAGCCGGGATAATTGTATGAACCGGTTTTATGGGAAGAGGAATGTTGGCCAGGACACCAGGAATGTTCCCTGCTCTTTTGCGAAGAGTGCCCTGGGTTCTTTTACTTCCACCTGGACACCCACCAGGACAACACCAGGATGGGCAGAAGGGACCTCAGTTTAACATCTCATCTGAAGGATGGCGCACCCCAGCAGTACAGCACCCCCCCCAATACTGCACTCGGATGCCAGCGATTTTTAGGTGCAAGTCCAATCCCGGTGTGGGATGAGAACCCACGACTTTCTGGTCCAGAGGCGGATGTGCTACCAACTGAGCCACGCTGACAAAGTAGATTTATTCTACCTAGCCATGTTAAAGGTAATTTGGCCCATCTTCCCAAATCTGCCACTATTGTACGAAGCAGAGGGGTATAATTTAATTCATACAATCCTTTTATGGTTTTCCCGATTTTAATACCTAGATATTCAAATGAGGTGTGGACTTTCCTGAAACCCCAGTCCTTGGTCTCTGCCCCTGTCTCAGCCCCTGCCCCACCCACTCTGAGTTCCTCCAACTTAGATTTAATTTGTATCCTGAAAATTCAGAGAACTGACCTATTAGACGAACGAGTGGAGGCATGGATTGATCTGGTTTAGTGATATACAATAACATGTCATCAGCATACAAAGAGAGTTTGCATGCCCTCCCGGAGCACCCCAATACACCAGAAATCTCAGAATGTTCTCTTATTGCAATAGCCAGAGGTGCCAGGGTGAAAAGAAGGGGCGACAGAGGACAACCCTGTCTGGTTCCTCTGTACAGTGTGAACCTCCATTAGGGTGCCATTAACCAATACCCTTGCAATGGGTGTATTATATATCAGGTTGACCAACCCTGTGAACACTTCACCCAGACCAAACCGGGTCAGGACCTCCATTAAATATTGCCATTCAACTCGGTCGAATGCTTTTTCAGCATCCATAGATAGTATGTGAACCGGCCCATATCCAACCGAGGCACCCCAGATTACATTCAACAAGGTTCTCATATTGTGGTAGGAGTACCTGTCCTGTATGAACCCGGTCTGGTCTGGGTGAACCAGGCCCGGTATTAATTTGTCCAAGCGGTTAGCCAACACCTTAGCGAAAATCTTAGAGTCGCAGTTCGGCAAGGATATTGGTCTGAATGACACACAGTCAAGTAAATCTTTGCCTTCCTTTGGAATCAAACTAATAACTGCCTCACTCCAGGTTTGGGGCAGGGGTCTCTCTCCCTCTCTAGCCTCATTAACTAGTCTCCCTAGATGTTTAACCAGGTGTGTTTTCATGACCTTGTAGTATTCTGTGGAGAAGCCTTCTGGGCCACTCGCTTTGCCCCTTTTTAGGCCTGCTATAGCCGCACCTATTTCCTCCTCTGTGATTTTAGAGCCTAGCCAGCTTTGCTGCATCTTAGATAACTTCGGGAAGTTTACCCCATCCAGAAATGTATGCATATTGATCTGTACATCCCCAAATTGGCTCTGGTAAAGCTCCTCAAAAAAGCACTTAAATCTATCCCTTATAAACTTCTTATCTGTCCCAAGCTTACTGTCCAGACCCCTAATTGCTGTAATCAGATGTGTTTTTTTTCCTCCCTCTGATAAGGTTGGCCAGCATAGTGCTAGGCTTATTTCCCCATTCATAAAAATGTTTGCACACAAACAGACACGTTCTCCGAGCCTCTCCAACAAGTAGGTTGTTTTGGGCTTCCCTGGTGACTGTCAGGAGCCTGGGCGCAGCGTCACCTCCCTCCCCCCCTTGCCACCTGTCTTTCCAACACCCCAAGGCACTGCTCAAGATTTTTCCTTTTTTCCCGTACCTGGCGTTTGTGGTGAACTCCATAACTAATAACAGATCCTCTCATATAGGCTTTTCCAGCATCCCAAAACATCGCTTGTGAGGTGGCCGTATCAAGATTATTCTGAACATATTGCTTCCACTGATCTGGTAAATAATCCTTGAATGTCTTATTAGCTAACAGGTAGTTGGGAAATCACCATGCTGGAGGGTCAACCCCCGCATCTTGCGACACCAGGGATACGAATACCGTAGCATGGTCTGATATATGTATAGGGACATGCTTTGCCTAAAAAAGCCTGAAATACCAGGCCCTCGGAATATAGATATAATCCAACCTTGACCATGTCTTGTGGGGGTGCGAATAGAACGTATACTTACATGCGGTGGGGTTGGCTGTTCTCCACACATCGACGAATTCTAAATCAGTCAGCCCTGCCATCCACGTGCGCATAGCACCCCTGCAGACTCCTCTACCCTCCGAATGATCTAGCTCAGGATTCACCAGGCAATTTAAATCCCCACCCAGAACCAATCCCGGAAATTGCTCCGCTATTAATAATGCTATGAGGGATTGATAAAATATAGAGTCATATACTGTAGGGGCGTACACACTCCCGAATGTCAATGTTTCCCCCCACAGTTCCCCCACTACAAAGACATACCGGCCATGCTCAGGGTCAGCCACCACCCTACGTACTTGGAAGGGCAACTGCTTGTGGATGAGCACCGCCACTCCACGTTTATGGGATGAAAAAGATGCTGCCCAGCAGTCCCCCACCCAGCTCCTTTTAAATTTAGTGTGCTCTTTAGTAGGAAGGTGGGTCTCTTGCAACAGTGCAACATTTACATTCTGACGCTTAAGAGCAGTCAGCAGCATGGTACGTTTGATCGGGGTGGATATGCCCTGCACATTCCAGGATGCTATATTTAAACCTATGGGGTTAGCCATGGTGTGGACGCCATCTCCCCTCTAGCAATCGATTATCCCACATCCGAGTCCCCTTACACATATCAGTATGTGTGTCAGTTCTTCTATATTAAAAACAAACAGTATAACAAACAAAACATTAAAACTACATACAATACAAGCACCCCCCTTCGTTCTTAGAAACTTCTATGCAAACAAGTAATCCCCCCTTTTGTAACCAGAATTGCTTATAGCAAAAATTTTACATTCCCTCCCCACCATTATCACAAGGATGCGTCCCCCACCCCACCCCCACCAAGAACCTTGTCAAACCCTCGCTTTTGGCTATGTATAAGTAAATT
Source organism: Neoceratodus forsteri (assembly GCA_016271365.2). NCBI lineage: Eukaryota > Metazoa > Chordata > Ceratodontiformes > Ceratodontidae > Neoceratodus > Neoceratodus forsteri. Next base: position 1,276,427,256 of record CM057453.1, read on the forward strand.
TAGAATAAGCCATTGCTCTTCCTTAATCGCACTAGGGAGAGCCCATCGTTATGCTCTTTCCATTCACTCCTACATTCCTCCCCCATAAACTCGACTCACTGCCCATTTTAGGCTCAGAGTCGTATGCCCAAAAACCTTGATCTAGAAGAAAATCGATCTTAACCCTTGAGCACCCCTGTATTTCCCATTACCCTCAGCCCCACATTCGTACTCCCTCATAGCAAAGCAACGTCCCAAATACATGTACAGATGCATATAATCAATTCATCAGAGAAAAGAAAAAGTTTTTCCAGTTGCCACATGGCTCAGGAGGCACTCCTAGGGCCTGATATACTTAAACTTTATCCTCCTAAGGGGCAGGGGAAAAAATGAGGGAACAGGGACAGCAGAATGAAGTGGGGTAAAGAGGGCCCTCAATTCCAGCAATGTATTTCAAAAACGGTGAAATAGCACATCACATTGTATGTTCGTGTTCAGACAAAGCTAGTCTCCAACACAGCAAAGCTCTAAAGATGGAGCAAGGCCATCTGAAATAAGTCGAAGTGGCATCTTCCCACCTGCTTGCAACTGTGGGCCCATCAAGCCAAATCAGGAAAGTACCTTAACGTTCCAGCACAATGCGAAATTCGGTTCCAAGCACCGAGCAAGCTGAACAACAAAGCCTGTGTTTAACCAGGGCTCGATTCACCTCATCCCATTTTTTTCTTAAGGTGTTTTATGAAAACCTCCGCTTTCTGTACCTCCCAAAAGTACTAAGTAGCCCCTTCGTGCTTGAGCTTTAAAATTGCAGGGTACAGTAAAAAGCATTCGATCTGGGCCTCTCGCAGCGGTGTCATCACCGAGTTAAAGGCCCGGTGCTTCTTCAATAGATAATTATAGTAATCTTGAAACAAGGTCAATTTGTGCCCTTTGTATTGTAGAGTAGGTACTGTATGTTTCTGTAGGTTTTCAATACCAGCTCCCAGTCTTGAAAGTTGTGAAACCGCATCACTGTCTGCTGCAGCGGTTGGTCCGGTGGGGGTTTTGGAGCCACTGCCCGATGTGCCCTCTCAAACTTTATTTTCCCATTTTTGGGAGAAAGACCCAGCATCTCGGGTAGGGTCCGAGCACAGAAATCCAAAACATCAGTGCCCTCAAGTCCCTCTGGCAAGCCCCGGAGTCATAGATTCAGGCGCCTCTGGTAGTTCTCTTGGTAGTCAAAATGCTCTTTGAAATCAGCCAGTTCTTTTTGCAAGGCAGCAATTTGTTCAGGGACCAGAGCCATGGCATCCTCGACATCGGATATTCTCTGCTCCATTTCTGTTAACCTTGTTGCATGCAATGCATGCAGATCCACAAGTTCCTGGAGTTTACGATCGAAATTCGATGCCAGGCTGGTTAAACAGGGTTCCAGGGCCGCTAGAACTTGTTGGGTTACTTCCCGGCCCACAGCACAGACCTCGGCTGCGGAGAGCGAGATAGGCTCCGCGTTTTCCACCTGTACCGCTGGCGGCTGCTTTCGTTGGTTTTTCCCTGCAGTACGAGTGCTTTTGGATGATCCAGGAGTTAAATACTCATCCATGGTCTTCCCCGTGTGTAGACTCTCTTTTCGTACACTTTGAAGCGAGGTAAAAGTAATTTTTAATATTATATTTTCTTGGTGGTCTGAGGAGCAAGAGAGAAAGCGTCCTTACTCGATCGCGCTCATTAGAGCCCCCCGGTTGTGTCAGAGTTTCACCTTAACCAGGTGATGAATCTCCCGGTGTTCTTCACCAACCACACCTCAGAGGCCAAGCACAGGCTCCATACTCTGGACATGAGGTGAGCAGAGATATGGGACCAGGGAAGGGTGGTGGACATGCCCTACCTGGACTTCAGGAAGGCCTTTGACACCGTCCCCCACAGGAGACTGGTAGGCAAAGTAGGCAGCTTGGAAGTGGGGAGCAAGCTCACAAAATGGGTTAAGCATTGGTTAGAGGGGAGGATGCAGATGGTTGTGGTAAATGGGGTGCACTCAAAAGGAAAGGGTGATGAGTGGGGTTCTCCTGGGGTCAGTGCTGGGACCCAGACTTTTCAACATTTATATTGGGGACATTACGGAGGGTCTACATGGGAAGGTGTGTCTGTTTGTCAACGACATGAAGAGCTTTAATTAGGTGGATATGACAGGAAGGGGTGGAAAATATGAGAGAGAAACTGGCAAGGTTGGAGGAGTGGTCAGAAAAGTGGCAGCTACAATTTAATGCAAAAAAATGCAGAATTATGCATATAGGGCGTAAAAACCCGAAGGCAAAATACTGGCTTGGGGGGGGGAAGAACTGGAGGTAACAGATCAGGAAAGGGACCTGGGGATCATTATTTTGGACAGCAGTCCTGGAGGAGTGGTCAGAAAGATGGCAGCTACACCTACAATTTAATGCAAAGAAATGCAGAATTATGCATATAGGGCATAGAAACCTGAAGGCAAAGTACTGTCTGGGGGAGCAAGAACTGGCGACAACAGAACAGGAAAGGGACCTGGGGATCATTATTTTGGACAGCCTGAAAGTTCAGAGTCAGTGTGACAAGGCAGCGGGGAAAGCACTTAGAATGTTGGCATGCATAGGGAGGGGCATTACAAGCAGGAGAAGGGAGGTGATCATGCCACTATACAAAACCATGATCAGACCACACTTGGAATATGTGGTACAGTTCTGGAGGTCCTACTTACAGGGGGACAAGGTCAGAGTGGAGACGGTCCAGAGAAGGGCTACCAGAATTGTGAGCAGGCTGCAGAAGTCATACAAGGAAAGACTGGGTGAGCTGGGCCTGTACACACTGGAGGAGAGGAGGGAGAGGGGTATGGTTGAAACATTCAATTACTTGAAAGGCATAAACAGTGTGAGGGTTGACAACATCTTCAGATTGAATGAGAACAAATTGACTAGGGGACATGCATTAAAACTGGAGGGGGGCAGATTTAAAGGTGACATCGAGGAAATTCTTTACTGAGAGGGTGGTGGGGTCATGGAACAGACTGCCAGAATGGGTGGTGGGGGTTGATTCAGTGGACAAATTTAAAAAAGCTTGGGATACATACATAGGCCTAACCAACAGGGGGCAGACATAAAATGGAGGGCGGAGGTCTTCCTAGAGGGGGGAACTCAGGCAGACTGGATGGACCGTAGGGTCTTTTTCTGCTGACAAATTTCTATGTTTCTGTTTGTTTCTGTTTGTCTATAAGGAGCACTTGACTAGAGTTCAGCAAGAGGTTCACCAGCTATTTGTCACCTACCCTGAAGCTGCACCTGTCAGACCGGCAGCTAAGCAGACGATTGACAGGTGGATTGTTTCCTGCATCAACCTCTGCTTTAGGTTGGCTGGTAGGAAGCCTCCCATTGGGTTACGGGCTCATTCCACCAGACATACCGGTGCCTTGGTGGCTGCTTCCAGGGACGTCCCTATACAGGAGATCTCCAGGGCTACTACCTGGAAGTCATCACACACCATCATTTCCCACTACCACAGTGACCTTGAGTCATATCAGGATGCTGGTTTTGGAGCCTCGGTTCTCCAATCTGTGTTCCCTAAGTAGGGGGTGTGCGCCTTGCTCCCGCCTCCCTGGAGATGTGCTAGGAGTCTGCCAGAAGTGTGGAGTTATACACCATATCCACATCCCTAGAAAAACTAGTTACTCATCTGTAATAAAAGTTCTAGAAGTGGTATATGGTATATATCCACACGACCCACCCAACCTTCCCTTGCAAGTGTCACAATGATTTTTGCTTGCAGCAGGTAAGATCTGACGTTATGGAGCAGTGCCGAGGGGAGTTACCACCCAGTTGGATTGGAGCAACCAGCATGAGGACCTTCCAGCCAGATTTAAAGGGGAAAGTAATCCTGCTAGAAGTGTGGATGTACACCATATACCAGTCCTAGAACTACTGTTACAGGTGAGAAACTTGTTTTTCTAGGGATGTCGATATGATGTTCTATCCACACTTCTTGGCAGTGTCCTTTCCCCTTTAAGAGCTGCTTTCACCACCCGGGTGGTAAATCCGCTAGCACCTCCCCATGATGCCAGTTCTTCCTTTCCGCTGGAAGAAGCAGGTTCCCTCCTTATTGCTCTTGTGTATACTGGGGCCCTTTGCTACTTTTTGCTGTTAAAAACCTTACATTTTCTTCAGTTTTCTTCTCGCTGCCACAATGGATGATTCAAAGTCCACTCTGGGGTTGTGGAAATGCGGTTGTGGGTAACTTATGTTGTGATTGGATCCACACACCTCGTGCATCTACTGCCTGGGTCACAAGCATGATGTCCAGGCCTGCATCCATTGTCGTTCTTTTTTATGTGCAACTTTGAAAGTTCACCAAGCCTGCCTCTCCTTGGCCATCCAGATGGCAGGGATCCTCCCAATAATTCAAAGGATGCTCGTCGGGTGGTCTCTGCAGCTGTGGGGTCTGCCGAGCAACTTGCGACTTTCGAGGAGGCCGCGGTCCAGGCCGCAACGCAGTCCTCCTCGGCTTCAATCTCTTTGCTGCTTTGTGCACTTCCTTCATGGGAGCATTCAAGGACCTGTGCCAGTCTCTGGCTACCCTGGGGCAGGGTCCTAAGGGCACCAAGTCCAAGAAACTGAAGAAGGAGAAAGAGACCAAGAAGCGGTCTCGCCAATGTTCGTGGGATCAGGAGCGCTTCCGGGCCTCCAATTCCATAGCTTTCCAGAACACTCGGCTTCAGCCGATGCTTGATTTAGCCCTGGCTGCACAATCTCCCATCAGGCCAGTTGGCCGAAACCCAGGTCGACGTTCCGGCTGAGATTTTTCTTGACCCGGATGACACTTTGTCTACTGAGGAGGTTGACACCTCCTTGTCCAGGACTCCGGTTCTGACCTTCTCAGAGGGTGTTCTGCTGCTCCCCAACTCAGAGCTTCAGGACCTGGAGCGGGCTCGGTCTTCACCGGCCCTCTCTGAGACCCGCCGCCGGTCTCCCCAGCAGTCCCGGTCGAGGTCCCACTTCAGAAGCCCGGACTTGGACAGCCTGCATCATTCACAATGCTCGTGCCCCAGGCACTCAGGCAAGTGGTGCCGCCACTACTCCTCATCCTTCTCAAGTGTGGAGAGGCACCAGTGCAAGTTACGTTGATGTTTTGAGGATCTCATATGGCAACAGCTCTGGCTGACCTAGATTAAACTGATCCCGGCTTCCCCAGCCCTTCCTTGGGTGTCATTACCGAAGCCGCAGCAGACCCTGGTCGGGAAAAGGGTTGCCCCAATGGCTGTCGGTCGCCATCACCCCAGACTGCCCTCACTGGGTGAGTGGAGACTTGGGCAGGTGACCTCTTTTCCATGATTCCTTGGAATTTGAGGGGTTCCCCCTCCACTCCCGCCTGTTGGACGTGGAGGCAGTGGGGGACTGGTCTATGGATGAGGGTCTCATTTCCTTCATGGACCTACTCTGCTTGATCTTTGAGTCGATGGGTCTCCTTTCAAAAGTGGGAGTGGTACCCGCTTACTGAGATCCTCAACTGGCAGGATACCCCTTTGGAGATCTTCCTGATCCAGGACGCCATTCTTGGTCCTGCCCTGGAGCTGTGGCAGCATCCGGCATCTTGTTCAGTGCCATTGGCCCGAATGACCCACAAGTATGCAGTCCCTACTGGATCCCTGTCAGGATTCATGGAGCATCCCTTTACTGAGGGGTTGTGTTTTCCGGCGCATGGGCAGTGTCGGAGATGTGGACAAACTACCTGCCGAAGAGCCTAAGAAGTTGGACCATGTGGCGAAAAAAGTGTATGCTGCCTCTTCACTCAGCATTCGGCAAGCAAGTTTGGTCCTTTTGATGGCCCATTTCTCACATGCCCCCCTGAGGTCCCTGGATCAGGTGCTCCCCCACCTCCCCGCTGACCTACAAACCACCATCAAGCAGGTCCAGGATTATGGAAACGCTGTTGCAAAGCAACAGTTCAAAATGGCCATGCACCTCGGGGATTCTTGCTCCTGTCCGTGGCCATGGCTGTTGCCATGTGCCGCAGGGATCTTGCTGTGCATCTCCACCTTCACAGTAGATACAAAGCACAAGTTGGCAGATGTGCCCTTTTTGGGGACCAACCTGGGGCCCGGAGTGGAGGGGCACCTCACCAGGACTGAAAATTCCAATGTCACCTTGGACTCGGTGACTTCTGCCCAGAAGGACTCTAAGGGTCTACATTCTCTAAGAAGAAGCCCTTTTGGCCTGCCTCTGCCCTTGCATCCAAACCTTCCCAGGCCTGGTGCCCATGGCCCAAGTTCATGGCCTCGGTTGTCAGGAAGCCTGGAAGTTGTGGTGCCTCTGCTGGGCCCTCCTCCACTTCTAAGCCTGCCCAGTGAAGGGATGTGGGTGCCCTACCCACTGCCATCCTGAACCCCCTGGGTCTTCCCATGAGTGGCTGGCTTGGCCACTTCCTTTCTGCCTGGTCTGCTGTAACCACAGACAGGTGGGTTCTCAAGGTGGTCGGCCAAGGTCTGCCTCTGGAATTTGAGGCTTACCCACCCAGCTGAGCCTGCGCTTCACGGGAGGACATGGTATCAGTTGACCTTCAGTCAGTCCTTTGGGATGACATTGCCCAGCTCCTTTGCAAGGAGGTAGTGGCTCCTGTTCTGGACCCTCCATCTCAACCAGGGTTCGTCTCCAGGTACTTTCTGGTACCAAAACAAATGAGTGGCTTACGCCCCATCTTGGATCTGCACAACCTGAACAACTTCCTCAGGTCCCACACCTTCGGGATGGTCACTCTGTCCCAGATCATACCATCTCATGAGCAAAACATGTGGTTTTGCTCTCTGGTTCTCCAGGATGCATTCTTCCATGTCCTGATCTGTCCGTCTCACCAGCGTTTTCTCCGCTTTCAAGCAGAAGGGACCTTTTACAAGTTCCAGGCCATGCCATTCGTCCTGTCCTTGGCCCCCAGGGTGTTCACCAAATGCGTAGCAGTGGTGACTGCAAATTTGAGATGATGGGGAGTCCAGGTATTCCCCTACCTGGATGACTGGTTCATCACGGGACCTTCCAGGCAGGATGTGGAGCGGTCCAGGGACCTGGCCCTCCAGACCTGCATCTCTCTTGGCCTCCTGGTCAATGAGGCCAAATTGGAACTCGTACCCTCACAGGTGATTCACTTCATTGGGGCAGAGCTTGACTCTTACAGAGCCAGGGCTCGGCTCTCAGCAGACAGGGCAGAGGTTCTTTCCTCCTTTGCCTGATCATTTCTGGTTGGGCAGTTGAAACCTACACGGGACTTCCTGTGTCTGTTGTGATACATGGCATCCTGCACCGGCGTGGTCCATTGGGCTTACTGAAGAATGTGCTCCCTGCAGTGGGAGCTTGCCAGCCAGTGGTCTCAGCACTGGAGTCACTTCGACCAGCTAGTCACTGTGACCCAGCAGATGTGGGATGCACTCCGGTGGTGGTTAGTCCTGGAACATCTGCAGGAAGGTATCCCATTTGTCTCTAGTACCAAAAACAAAACAGCTACAGCTGCTATATGGAGAATGCTAAATACAGAATGAATAAAGAGAACAAACCAGCACTGCTCCAAACTGTTGAGCACATTTAGGCTTTTATTAAACAAGAAGTTAAAAAAGGCATCAATGCCAGCAACATACCATCTCAAAGGCAAGCAGCAGCAAAAAAGTGCCCCGATCGGTTTCGCACCTAGTGCTGGTTTGTTCTCTTTATCCCATTTGTCTGCCTAGAGCTGACGGTCATCCTGACAATTGATGCCTTGCTTATGAGTTGGGGAGCACACCTGGAAGAACACAGGGTCCACCGGCTCTGGACTCCCGAGGAGTCCTGATGTCACATCAACCTGCTGGAGCTCAGGGTGGTTCAGCTGGTGCTGATCGCTTTTGCTCCTCATCTCAGGGGTCAGTTGGTTCAGGTCCAGCTGGACAACATGATCATGTACTACCTCAACAAGCAGGGTGGCATGCACTCCCTTTCACTGTGCAGGGAAGCTCTTTGCATCTGGACCCTTGTGCGCAGCCAGGAGGCCAACCTCCTGGCCATCCATGTGGCTATTGTCTCCAGCCAGCTGGTGGATGCTCTCAGATGGGTTGGTGAGGCATCTCACAAGTGATCTCTCTATCATGAGGTAGTGCACTGTCTGTTCTCCCAATGGGGCACCCCCCTGGTGGACTTCTTTGCCTCCAGGGAAAATGCAAAGCTGAGTCTGTATTGTGCTCACCCCCCCTCAGCAGGGAACACTACAGGGGGATGCCTTCTCAAGGCTCTGGACCCCAGGCATCCTCTATGCCTTCTCTCTCTTTCCCTTGATCCACAAAGTACTGCTCAAGGCAAGGAGGGACAAGGCACAGGTGATCAGGGTGGCTCCGGACTGGCCACGCCAGTTCTGGTACCCCTTTTTCCTCAGCCCTCAGTTGCAGGCTCCCGATGCATCTTTCTCTACACCCGGACCTGCTCTCGATCCATCAGGGGAAGGTACTCCACCCAGACCTTCAATCCTTGCACCTCACAGCCTAGTTCCCGGGCGGCTAGAGTTCCAGGCTTTAGGTCTCTCCGAAGATGTCCTCAATGTTGTCGAGGCATCTAGGAAGGAGTTAACTAGGAAGTGCTATGCCTTCAAATGGAAGAGGTTCTCCATTTGGTGCTAGGGCAAGAGGCTGAACCCTTTGTCCTGTCTGGTGGCTAGCTTCCTTGACTATCTTTGGTCTCTCTCTCTAAGTCGGGCCTTAGGTTAACAACCCTTAAGGTGCACCTGGCAGCCATCTCTCCCTGTCAGGTGCAGGCCGGTCAGCAGTCAGTGGCACAGGAGAAGGTGGTGTGGCACTTTCTTATAGGCCTTGACCACATTTCCCCTCCAGTGCATGAACCACCACCACCTTGGGACTTGTTGCTGGTTTTGGCACAGCTCATGGGCAAGTCATTCAGACTGATGCATGGGTGTGAGATGTCTCACCTGTCATGGAAGACCACCTTCCTGGTGGCTATCTTGTCAGCCAGAAGGATCAGTGAGCTCCAAGCGCTGTTGGTGGAGTCTCCTTATCTGGTTTTCCAGTTTTCACAGGGACAAGGTTGTCCTTTATCCCAACCCGAAGTTCCTTCCGAAGGTTGTTTTGGATTTTCACCTTAACATATGAATGTGCCAGCAGAAACAGACCTCCTGGTCTGTCAACGTCTGCTCAAGTGTGCAGCTAGCACCCCTAAGTTGCAGCTGCCCCACCCCTCTCCCCTTTTGTCCACCCTTGACCGTTCTCAGCCTCACCCCCCGTACTGTTCCCTGTTCTCTGTCTCATGCCCTTTTAAGGGTATCCACAGTTTTGCATGATATCACCCTCTCTGATAGGTCATTCCACTTTGACACCACTCGCTCTGTGAAGTAATGCCTCCTCATCTCCCTCCTAAATCTTCTCTCCTCTATTCTTAGCCCGTGCCCTCTAGTGTCCCTTCCCTTCCTCAGTTTAAAAACCTCGTCGGCTTCATCCTTGTTGATTCCCCTTAGATACTTGAAAGTTATGATCATGTCCCCCCATTCCTCCTCTCCTCCAGGGTGTACATATTCATTTCCCCCAGTCTGTTCTCTAGTCTCTCCCCTCCATTCCTTGTATCATCTTCGTTGCCCTCCCTCCATTACCTTAATATCCCGCCTCAGGTATGGCCTCCAGAACTGCACACAGTACTCCAAGTGCGGCCTGACCAGTGACCTGTAGGGGGGCAAGATTACCTCCCTCTGCCTGGATGAGAACCCTCTCGCTATACACCCCAGCATCCTGTTTGCCTTCGCTGCTGCTTTCCTGCATTGGGCAAAATTGTTCATGCTCCCTGTTACCATCACCCCTAGGTCCTTCAACTCCTCAATGATCTTCAGCTTCACTCCCCCCCCCAACCAGTATTGTCTTCTTGGGTTCTTTGCCCCGAAATGCATAACCTTATACTTCTTCACATTGAACCCCAGCTGCCACCTCTCCAACCACTCCTCCATTTTGGTTAGGTGCCCCTGCAGTTGCTTCCATTCCTCCTCCTTGTCCACTACTGCACCCATTTTGGTATCGTCTGCAAACAGACTTACCCTGCTCACCATTCCATGCACGATGTCTGAGATGAAGAACCCAAATAGCACTGAGTCCAGCACCGAGCCCTGTGGCACCCCGCTCATCACTGGTCTAGGTGTTGAGAATTCCCCCCACCACCACCACCCATTGTAGCCTCCCACACAACCAGTTTGTAATCCAGTTTGCCATCTTTGCCCCCACTCCCACGCCAGTTAGCTTCCCCCCAAGCTGCCCATGAGGTACTGAATCAAAGGCCTTGCTGAAGTCCAAGTAGAGGACATCCACTGCATGGTGTCCCAGTCGTAATATTGTATTGTTAGTTTGACAGGACTTCCCTAATACGAACCCGTGCTGCCTCACATCCTGGAGGTACTTGTCCTCTAGAAATGACACCAGCCTCCCCTTCAGTATCATCTCCATGAGCTTGCCCTCTATGGAAGTGAGAATGACCGTCTGACAATTGCCTGGTTCATCCCTTGGGCCGCTCTTGTGTATCGGCACCACACGGGCCATCCTCCAGTCCTGAGGCACACATCCCATATGCAGGGAGGTGCTGAACAGATCCGCCAGTGGTTCCGCCAGCACCTCCGCCATCTCCCTCAGCACCTTGGGGTGGATACCATCCGGTCCTGGTGCCTTGTCCACTTTTAGCACCCTCAGTCCCTCTAATACTCTACTTCTTTCAATCATTCCATCCATCACCTCTTCCTCCCTCTCCTCACCCTCCCAGTCCAAGGTGGTAGTGGTCCCTCCTTCTTCTCCGTGAACACTGAGCAAAAGTATTCATTTAGTGCTTCCGCTTGTTCTTCTCCCTTTTCCGCCCACTCCCCACCCCTATTTATCCTCACTATGTTGTCCGTGCACTTCCTTTTCTCTCTGACGTATCTGAAAAAGTCCCCCCTCCCTTAAGTCCCTGTGCTAACCTTAGCTCCCTTGAAGCTTTAGCTTCCCTCACCCTCTTGGTCACTTCCTTGGACCATCTTTCATACTTCTTCCTGTCCTCTTCCTTCCCCATCCTTCTGAACCTCTGGTACGCAGCTGTCTTTGCCCTCACCCCCTCCATCACCTCGTTGTTCAACCAGCATGGTTTACTTGCTCTGCTCCTCTTACTCTGTAACTTGGTACAAGCTTCCATTGCATCTGTAATCCCCCATTTAAAAATGTCCAATTTCTGCTCTGCTTCCATCCCAGGCCCTATGCCCTCAAATGTCCCTTTCAGTATCTCCCACATCCTCCCAAAGTCTGACATCCTGAAGTCACCACTTTTGTTAGTGAACCCCCGATAGTAAACCACACCATTTGGTGATTGCTATCAGCTAGTGGGTCCTCCACCCTTATTTCCCTCACTGCCTTACCATTCGACAGTACCAGATCTAGCGTGTTACTTAGCCTAGTAGGTCCAGTGACCAACTGTGTCAGGAGTCCCTCCTGGATCAGGTCCAGCAGCACCTGCTCTCTAGCACTGGAGGTAACCGGGGTGCTCCAGTCAACCCCTGGCAGATTGAAGTCCCCCACGTTGACCATGTTCCCCTTCCTACATACCCTCCCTGTCCAGCTCCTTTGCCTGGGATGGTGGCCTGCACACCACCCCAAACCTCAGCTTCCTACCCTTGGAGTCCAGGAGCTGCATCCAAATTACTTCTGTTCTCCTTTCCTCCCCTCTTCCTTGTACATTTGATCCCGTCCCTCATAGATTCCCACCCACCCCACCCCTCCACAGTTCTTCTTGTATAATTTATACCCTGGGACTGCCAGATCCCAGTCCTGGTACTCAGTGGCCCATGTTTCTGTGATGGCTGCAATATCCACCCTCCTCACTGCCAAGAGAACCTGTAACTCAGCTGATTTGTTACCTAAGCTTCTCGCATTCGGTGAGACCTCCCTCCGTCCTGTCCCATTCCCTTCCTCTCCTTGCTTCTCCTCCCTCCTCTCCCCCCCCCATGCAGGTTCCCTGAATCCTTCCCTGCTAACTTGGGGGTAAGCTCGTTTGGCTCCTCTCTTCGGGATCCCTGTCCCCTACATATGGATCGTTACTGTCCCCGCAGGCTGTCTCCAAGAACAATCAGCCAAGGAGTTCCCAGGCAGTGGCTAGTCCAGTCAAACCCACTTACAAACTGCACCAAGCTTCCACAGATTCAGCCCAGACAAAACTGAGCCACAGAAGCCAGAGCCTGCCAAACACAAAGCCAGTGACATTAACTGAAACCTGCCCTTAAATACCTACAGCAACTGAAAATCCAGCCACACCCACTTACAAACTGCTCCCGGCTAACAGAAATTCAGCACAAACAAAACTGAGTCACAGAAGCCAGAATCTGCTGAAACCAAACACAAAGACAGTGAAATTAACTGACACCTGCCCTTAAATACATACAGCAACTGAAAATCCAGTCACACCCACTTACAAACTGCTCCCAGCTAACAGAAATTCAGCCCAAACAAAACTGAGTCACAGAAGCCAGAGCCTGCTGAAACCAAACACAAACCAGGGGATTAATCTCCCAGTGTACATAATCAACCACATCTCGGAGGCCTAGCACAGGCTCCATACTTTGGACCTGAGGTGAGCGCTTTCCTACTATAAGGAGTGTACAGCTGGAGTTCGGGGAGATGTTTGCCAGTTATTTGTCACCTACGCTGAAGCCGCATTTGGCAGACCAGCAGCTAAGCAGACGACTGGCAGGTGGATTGTATCCTGCATTGATGTCTGCTATAAGTTGGTGAGTAGGGAGCCTCTCATAGGGCTAAGGGCTCATTCCACCCATCATACCGCTGCCTTGGTGGCTGCTTCCAGGGACTTCCCCATCCAGGAAATATCTTGGGCTGCTACCTGGAAGTTGGCACACACACCTTTATTTCCCATTATCACATCAACCTTGAGTCACGCCGAGATGCTGGTTAAGGGGCCTCATGTTCTCCAATCCTTATTTCCCAAGTAGGGTGTGTGCGCATTGCCTCCCACCTCCTGGGGAACTGCTAGGAGTTTGCCAAGAAGTGTGGCTAGAACATCACACCCACGTCCGTAGAAAAAGAGATTACTCGCCTGTAACAGTAGTTCTAGGAGTGGTATATGATGTTCATCCACACAGACCCACCCGACCTCCCCTGGCAGTGGCGCACAATACCTAGAAACATAGACTTTGATGGTGGATAAGGACCACTTGGCCCACCCAGTCTGCCCATTAATACTGCTTCCAGCAGGCAAGAACTGGTGTCACGGGTCAGTGTTAGGGGAGTTACCAACCGGGTGGGTGGGAGGAGCCAGTTTAAAGACTTTCCGGCAGCTCTTACAGGGGAAAGGAACTACTGTTACAGGTGAGTAACCTGTTTTTCTCCACTCTTCTGACTGGGCACACTTAGCGGAGTGGTGCAACATCAAGAGCCTGACATGATCAGATCATGCTGCAGTCCTGCTGAACCTCTAGTCACAGCCTGTCAGAAAACACCATGTTGCCGACTAAATGTCTCTGCTGAATGATCTAGAATATATCCAAATGGTGAAAGCCTGTATGGAGGAGTATGAGGATAGTAAACCCAGATGGACCACAATGGACACCATAAGATGGAATGGCCTGAAGTTGGTAATTACAGATCAGACAATTAGCTTTGCAGTTGTCAGGAACAGGGAGAGACTCAGAGAAGAACAAGACCTGGAAAATAAGCTGTTTGACCTACAAACAGAACATAAAATTGTTTTGAATGAATAGGTCAAACAGCAGCTGGAGGAATGTCAGGTGGACCTAAATCACCTTCTTGAAGCGAAAAGTGGAGCAGAATCTGTGGTACTCCCATCAAAGATTCTACATATCTGGATAAAAAGCAGGAAAACTGCTGGCATGTCAGTTGCAAAGAGATGCAGCAAGCCACATGCTACTCGAATTATGCCAGAATGAGCTACCGATTCTTATGAAAGTGACCTCATGAAAATAGCCCAGATAGATATTTGAGGGGTTTTATACAAACCTGTATATGCAGGAAAGGGTAGAGGGCTTCCAGGAGAAGCTGGTTGAGTTTTACGGATGAGGGATCTTAATGAAGGAGGTCCAAGAGGAGCTTGATGCCCCAATTACCCAGGCTGAAGTATAGTCAGCTATTGGTCAACTGAACATAGGTAAATCTCAGGGCTCAGATGGGCTGGCACCTGAATTTTTTAAAACCTTCTTGGCCACTTTCACACCACTGCTGGAAGATGTTTCGGAAGAAGAGTACAGCGAGGGGACATCAACATCCTGGCAATATGCACATATTTCAGTGCTGGCCAACAAATACCCACAGTATGCAGGTCACGTACCACCCCATCTCCCTCCTAAATGTCAACCCTAAACAATTTACTTCAGTTTTAGCAAGTAGGTTGCAGAAATGGGGGGGGGCGGGATTCCTGGTTCACCCAGACCAAAACTGGTTTTATCAATGGCTGACCCATTCATAAGAATATCTGCAGGCTTTGCAATATTCTGTCTTAGCAGAGGCAATATCCGGAGTTTGTTGTGGCAGTGTATTTGGATGCTGAGAAGGCATTTGACTGGGTGAACTGGGGATTCCTCCACTGGGGGACATGGAACTGGGGGAAACTTTTTGCACCAGGATTAAGGCATTGTATTCTCTACCCCAACCCAAGTTAAGGTGAATGGCCTCCAGTCAAAGCATTTTTTCTTAACCAGGGGCACAACTCATGCATGGGTGCCCCCCCTTATCACTCCTATTTACTTTATGTATTGAACCTCTGGCACAAGAGGATCATCAGAACCCGGCTATCCAGGAAGTTCAGGCTAGGGGGGAGGGAACATAAGATTTTGCAGTATGCGGACGATTCTTTGTTCTTCCTGACCTCCCCAGTTATCTCGTTGGCTGCTCTTCTGGGGGAGTTGGAGAGTTATGGGGCGATAGCAGGGTATAAAATTAATTATGCTAAGTCAGAAGCCATGAGACTGGAGGGAGGGGATAGGCACAGAAGGTGCATTCCAAGCATCCTGCCCATTTTTTGGGCACCAAGGAACATGATGCATTACCTGGGGGTGAAGTTCATGCCTCGTCTCTCACACCTCTTCAACCTCAATTACGAAAAATCACTAGGGGAGGCTCAGACAGGCATGAAACATTAGGATCTTCTGCCCCTTAGTATTTGCAGCCAGATAGCCTCAGTTAAAATGAACCTTCTACCCAGGTTTTTATACTTATTTCAGGCCTTACCAATGAGCATTCCAGATTATTTCTGGAATTGCCTCCAGATGGTTATTCTGAGGTTTATTTGGGCCTCTGGGCAACACAGTATTTGTAAAAACGTGCTGACCCTCCCCTGTCACAAGGGCAGTCTAGCCATGCTGGATATGTGGCACCACTGCCTTGTAGCTCAGCTAGTGCCAGCGGTCAGTTGGACCAAGCAGAGAAGTGACATGGGGTGGCTAGAGATGGAGAAGCAACAGTCCCTCACAGTCCTTCTTTTTGTATTTCCACATGTCCGCCTCGCCGCTCACATATGGCTTGAAATTTCCAACCCCTTGGCAAAACGCACATTGCGCATGCTGTTGAAGGCAACCCTCTCACAACCCCCACACATGGTAGGCCCCTTACAAGTATAACAGGAAAACCTGACTTCATCCCTCCTCCGCACAGACCCTGGATGTTGGAGGTGGAAGGAAGTAACTGGGGCTGATGAGGTTTTGGCATTTTGCTGGGTTAGCACATGCAACGCCTTTGGGGAACTACAACGAAAGTTTTGCCTACCAATTCAAGATCACTACAGGTACTTGCAAATTGTCCATCACTACCTCACTTCCCAGAACTTAGTACCACAGGTCATTTGGGACATGTCTTCACTGGAGGAGTTCTCGTACTGGGCAGAATGCTCGTGGGATGGAGAGGTACAGTTTCCAGAGTCTATCAGGCTTTGCTAGGCACTGATTACCTGGAATTCACCAAGCTTAAGACACAATAGGAACAGGAGGCACAGATTCAACTTACCAATGAATTGTGGTCTCAGTCTTGGGACCAAGGCTGGAGGCTGACTGCCTAAACCAGGTGGAGAGAGATCTGGTGGAAGTGCTTCATGTGTTTTTTCCATACTCCCATGATCACTGCCCACTTCTGGAAGGTGCAGGCAGGTGGGCTCACACTTCCATATTTTGGGGGGATTATCCTGTGATGAGACCCTACTGAGACCAGGTTTCTGATACTCTAAGAACCTTATGGGATAAGAACATCCCCAGTACATTTGAAACGCTGGTCCTGGGCATACCGATACCAGGGCTGAGGGGTAAGGCATACTAGGTCCTATTTTGAGCACTTTGCATGGCAGCATTGAAAGGGGTCGCTGTCTGTTGGTTGAGGGAGGACCCCAAAACCCTTTAAATGACAGATAGTCACAGAAATGAACAAAATGGAACTAATCACAGTCACGTTAAGACTCTCACTGGAGAAATACACTAGTGTGCAGAGTAGATGGGAAATGCAAGGACGTGCTTCTATTGAGGGGTAAAG
Organism: Neoceratodus forsteri; assembly: GCA_016271365.2. NCBI lineage: Eukaryota > Metazoa > Chordata > Ceratodontiformes > Ceratodontidae > Neoceratodus > Neoceratodus forsteri. The sequence goes on from CM057453.1 coordinate 1,276,443,739, forward strand.
GAGTGGAGTAGAGGACAAGAGGAATATGGCAGGGGTGAATCCTCATTGATAGCAATATGGAATCTTTATGAGATCCACACCTATCCTAACCCAAGAATTGACTTGTAACAGTAACTCCACAGCACCCAACACAGCTGAATTTGTTGATTTGTTCTTCAGTTGATTGTTACAGGTTCATTTCAAACTCTGTTCATGAAAAAAAGGAGTCAGATTTTAGTTTACCATTGGACCATGGGCAGTGGAATACCAAGAATTTTATGGACTAGAAGTTTAACTTATGGGAAACAGACACTGCTCTAAATTACATACTTGTATCTGAACATTGTACACCTATGTATTGCATATGTCATTGATCTGTTAAACACTACTTGTATGTATTTTAACGGTCTTGCCAATGATACTATAAATACCACTGGGCTAGGGGCCTTCAAATCCAGGCTCTGAAACACCCTTGTCGCTTCCAGCATCTGCGACTGTCATGGATAATGTCTATGCAGCCCCGCTCCGCTACCACTCTTCCTAGATCTAGCTCCTTACATAATGCACTTTCCCTAGTTTGGCCTCTGCCCCATATGCTCTACAGCACCTGACAATGCCACCTTCCTGGCTGCTTCACCCCACCCCCCCCTTATCCTTACCTACCCCCACCTCTCCTCTCTTAGCATTTTTCTTACCTCCCCTTGCCTCCATTTCTTTCTACCACCCCTCCCCTATTGTCCTCTTCCTTTCCACTTTACCCTCTCCCTGTCTGTTTGAAATTAATTTGATATCCTTTACCCTTATTTGTGTAATAGTTTTGTCTATTGTCATGTGATACCTATGTCCTGACGTGGAACCTTTGTAAAAGAGCCCTGGGCTCAAAGGTAATTGTAATCCTAGAATTGAAATAAATAAATAAATAAATAAAAGTGATGTTTTTCTGCTTGAATAAAGCTGAGTTTCAAAAAAGAATGTTTGTGTATAAAAAAGGGATTATGACTAGAAAGAACAGGTAGGATAGTATGTAGGAAACCATGCACAACAAGACTATTCTTCCCCCGAATGGATACCATGATGACTGGTCCCTTGGCAATGTATCCATGAGGAAGAAGAGTAGCTGAGTTGTGCATTTCCCATACACTGTTCTATGTAGTGTATGGTGGAATGCGATGTTTACAGTTGTCATGTAAAATACATTAAACATCAGAAGCACTCCCTTTTTAAATTTTCAAGTTTGCCGCGCCAACCACGGTTGAACAATAACTGCCCGCTGGCCAGCACACATGTACAACCCTCTGACAGCCACTGATAAATCACGAATGCTGATTGAGTCACTTGTATTATGATGTCCTCACTAATGCAGAATGAAAACCTGTTTTGCATTAGTGAGGATGTCACTACTGCAGCAAAATGACTTTCTGCGATGTATGGCTTTCCATACACTATTGCATTCCACCATGCACTACATTCAATTATTTTTTTGTTTTTTTTATTTAAGAGAGTTTTATATTTAGGGCTTAATCAACAGTTTTTATGTAAGAGTAAAGGTGGCAGCCATGTTTGTGATGGAAATCAAGAATGAGTGCAGTGGCTCATGAATTCTGTATGTGATTATCCAAATTCTAGATCACATATTGAACCTTTTTCTTTATAGAAGATATTGGCACGTTAACTTATGCTAATGGCATAGCAACAGCCAATCAAAATACAATATTTAACTTGCACATTTTCTAATTAAGCAATAACACATGACTGGGCATATTTTATCATTGGTTATCGTCACAGCTCGGGTGCATTTTGAGGCATGAGGTGAAGCAAAGTGCCTTACACACCTGAGACGTAACAATATTCTATGATAAATCATGCCCTGGAGTGTAATATTGCAATTATAAACTGGATCCCACAATAATTTATGTATTACGTTTTTGATTCATTAGCCTATTTTGTCAAGTCAGAGTGTGAGCAGCAACTCCATTAGCTCTGTCGCGGCCCTCTGTAAAATCATATTAAACAGCCTGATTTTGCGAAGTTCTGAAGCTTTTATTGGCTCAGAAACATCAATAAGACCCTACCTGCGTCATGGAGGAAGAACAAGTGGAGCTAGCTCAAGTGGCGGCTTTTCTGTCACAAGAAGATTCTAAAGAAGAGCATGAGCAGATTGCAGCCTTAGAAACTAAGTGGCTGCACCACAATAACTCTCCACCCACACCGCCCTCAGATGCAGCTTTCAGGAAACAACAGAGCAGATGTTCAGAGAGCTTCATACAATTAAAAGCACATTATTTGCCCTGATTGAAGACTTTAAGGAATGAAAACCGGCGTTCCATGCGCTGACCACTAGAGTCTTGGATGTGTAGTCCAGGGTTTCCTCCGTGGAAGACGAATTGTGTAAAATATAACCAGAGGTAGTTGCTCTCAGGAAAACAGTCAAAAAGCTGGAGGATAAAGTAGAAGACTTAGAGGGCTGTTCTCAAAGGAATAATTTGGTCCTGCCAGGTCTTCTGGAGGGTGCAGAAGGGTCATCACCAGTGGACTTTATCCCCAAAATATTTTTTCACTTTATCTTTTTATTGAACATTTTCACAGAGGTAACACAAACAGATAATACAGGTACACAATATCTTACATATAAGGAGTAGACATGTCAGTTAACTAGGAACACAAAAGAGAGAACACAATATGCATATATGAAAAGAAGACATTACTGTACTAAAGTTAGGATTAGGTCATAATTGTAAGGAAATAAAACTGCAAGTGAATGATACTGGAATTGTAATGTATCAAGAAATAGTTGAGTTTTTATTATCCACAGAATATAAAAGGAAAGTCAGTAAATACCTGAGGATAGACCTAGTACTACTTGTATATTGTTAGACATAGAAAAAGAAGTGAATGCATGTGACCTGTAAAAGAGAGACAAAAGGGAATAGACAAAGAAGAGTAATACAGATAAAAAAGAAAAGCAAAGAAAGAAGAATAAAAGAGAAAAGAGTATCTGTGCAGTAAGTTATTATGGCCCTAATCTGATGTATTAATGGTGGAAAAAAGTGAAAAAAAAAGGGGGATTGAATACTTATAAATGAGGGCATAGAGGTATTAGAAGTATTAACATACTTAAAATAGTCCTGCCAGTATCTATTATATGAATTGAGTCCATCAAGAGTACTATGAGATAACCGTTCTAGGGATGCATATTGAGATAGGTTTTGAAGAACGTCTGAGAGAGTTGGTATATGGGTTGATCTCCAGTTTATAAGAATCAGACATTTAACTAGAAGAAACAATATATTTAGCCATATAAAATGTGCATGTGAGAGGGTAAAATTGCTTGGAATGAGTATACCTAGCAAAAACAGTTTCGGATCTAAAGGAATTTTATGTCTGATAACTCTGGAGGCAAATGTGTGAACTTTTTGTGCCAGAGTTTATTAACGGGAGTACAGATCCATAGAATATGAAGAATATCACCATTGGGTAGGTTGCAACATCAGCAGTTGTTATTATTTAAAAGACCCATATGATGAAGTACGGAAGGGGTTCTATACCAAGAATGCAGAATTTTTATTTGAATTAAAGAGCTGTGGGCATCTTTGAATATGTTATGAGACATACCCCAACAATTACTCCATTGTTTATTTGTAATATTATAATTGAGCAGGGTACTCCATTCATTTTTAGCTGATAGAGTTTGATCAGGTAAGGCATCCATGATGTCTCTATACAAGGAGCTATTGCATTTTGCTGTTAATTTTATCCAGCGTGCAATGTAATGATCTTGTAAATTGTGATTATGAACATAATGAGAGAGAAAGAGAGAGGTGTAAGCTGCTCGGATCTGTAAATATTTCCAGAAATCTTGCTTTAGAAGGTTCCATATATTCTGTAATTCTAAGAAGGTTTTAAGAGTGAATGAATTCTGGTCTAGAATATCCCCTAAGAAGAAAATACCTTTGTTTTTCCAAGAACTGCAAAAGATAGTTTGATTCCCTAGAGCAATTAATGGGTTGCCCCACAGAGGGGTATAAAACCAGGGGGCTGGGTTAGACTTTGAAAATTTGTGAGTTAGCTTCCAGTAAAGGACAGAGGCTGAGATAGTGGGATGTGATTTTAATTTGGAGGGAACAGGGCTAAAAATGAAAGCTGTGGAGACTCCCCTAGGAGAGGATGCGGATTCCATTGTAACCCATAGTGGAGTATGAGATGAAGGTTTATGGAACCAGTTAATAGTCTGAGAATTCCGGAAGGCCCAGAAATAAGCTTTTAACCAAGGAAGACCGAACCCTCCCTTTTTCTAATGTGTATGTAGCTTGTTGTGACTGAATCTTGGAAGTGTACCATACCATATAAAATTACCAAGTAATTTGTCAATTTTAGACAGAAAGATGGATGGTAGAGTTAAGGGGCTATTATCAAATAAATAAAGGATTTTGGGAGTGATGGTCATCTTAATGGCAGCTATTTTCCGCATAAAAGACAAGTTAAGGAGTTTCCATCTGTCTAGGGTAGTCTTGATGGTATCTAATAAGGGGTTAAAGTTTGTATCCCAGGTTTTATCCAGATTTCGAGATATTTTGATTCCTAGGTAAGTAATGCCTTTAGGAGACCAGCGAAATCCAAAAGGTAGATTCATAAAAGGCATGTAGTGGTCATTAATGGGTATTATCTCGGATTTTCCATAATTGAGAGCAAGGCCTGAGATATAAGTAAATTTACGAAGTAAGTTAATCAATAAGGGTCCGGCTTCTCTTAAATTCTCAAGTAGTATTAGAAGGTCATCCACGTAAGAGAGAGAGATGTATCTGGAGTTGCCAATAGAGATGCCTTTCATATCAGGGGATTGACATAGACTGGCAGATAAGGATTCCATGGCTAAGATGAACAAAGAGGATGACAAAGAGGATGACAAAGGGCACCCTTGTCTAGTTCCTTTTGCCAATTGAAAGGAAGCAGAGAGGGCAGAATTAGTAATGATTTTTGCAGTGGGTAAAGTGTACAGTATAGTAATCTGATCCAGGAACAAAAGGTGTAGAGGAGACCAAAGTAAGATAGAACTTGGTAAAGGTAGTCTCAGTTTAAGGAATTGAAAGCCTTTTCAAAATCAATGGCAATAGCCACTGCAGGGGTTTTAAGAGATTTGGCTATGTGAATTAAATTAAAGAGCATAGGTGGTCTGAGCCAGATATATTTTTAATAAACACGGCTTGTGAACAATGAGATAATTTAGGTATAAGTGGTTCTAGATGCGAAGTTAAAAGTTTAGCAAATAACTTACTGTCTGTATTTAATAATGACATAGGTCTATAATTAGCCAGTAGTAAAGGATCTTTGTCTTTCTTAGGGGTTAATATAATAATTGCTTCAGTGCACATTGCAGGAAGTTTACCTTTATGTGTGGCTTCCTGGAAGACAATAAAAGGGATCGGGCATAAAATGTCGGAAAGTGCTTTGTAGAGGTCTACTGGAAATCCATCTCCTCCCGGGGATTTGCTGGACTATAAAGAGGATAAAGCTTGCTGAATTTCTTGAAGGGAGAAGGGTTTATCTAGAGAATTCGCTTCTGCAGTAGAAAGATGAGGCAAATGCAAACTGTCTAGAAATTGTTGAATATGTAAAATAGGTGAAGGGTTTGGGTTAGAATAGAGATTCCGATAAAATTATTTCATAATATGGTTTATGGAAGGGTTGTCAGAATGAATAATACCTTGAGAGTCCCCAAGACCTGAAATATGACATTCCACTTGTTGCATTCTAAGCTGATAAGACAGAAGCTTTCCGTTTTTGTCCCCTTGTTCCCAGTATCTATGTTTAAGTTTAAATAGAGCTAACTCAGTTTTACGGGAGATTAATTTGTTAATTTTGATTCTTTGCTGGAGAATTTCAAGATGGAGTTGTGAGTTAGGGTTTTTCTTGTTAGATTTAAAATACAAATTCTCTTTAGTCTTAAGGGATTTTTCAAGATCAGAGAGTTGTTGTTTTCTTGATTTTTTACAGTGTGCAGCATAGCTAATTATCTTCCCCCGAATCGTGGCCTTAAGGGCTTCCCATACAGTACACATAGAGGTGTCTACAGGGTTATTATGGGAAAGAAATTCATTGATCTGTGGTTTAATCATAGATAAGAAGTCAGGGTCTTTAAGGAGAGTATCAAATGCCAAAAAGAGGATTTAGGTTGTGAAGAACCCCATAAGAGCTGTAGTTTAACTGGTGAGTGGTCCGAAACCACTATGGCTAAGATCGAAGAGTCAATGTTTTTTTTCAACCACAGTGGGTGATCCAAACCAATAGTCAATTCTGCTGTATGATTTATGTAATGAAGAGCAAAAAGTGAAGTCTCATTCACATTGGTGGAGAAGTAGCCAGACGTCGGATAGGCCTAATTCATTCAGAAGTAATGAGAGAGCCTTAATTAATACTTCTAGGATGGGCATCTGAAGACATGTTGCTTCTATCTATAGTAGCTTCTAGGGCAAGGTTAAAATCACCTCCAAAAATTATTGGGGTGTTGCCTGACTTGGCAGATAGTATCTGCTGGGCTAGGTTATGGAAAAACTCTGGTGAATCGGAGTTGGGAGCATAGGCATTAGCATGCGTAAGGGGACTGGAAAGAGTACTTAATTTAACAATAACCCATCTGCCTTCTGTGTCTGAATGGAGTTTAAAAGGGACCATTTGAGATTTTTATGAACCAGTATAGCTACCCCTCTTTTTTTGGAAGAAAAGGATGAATTGTAAATTTGACCGACCCAATCTTTTTAAAGTCTGTCTACATCCTCTTGTAATAGTTTAGATCTTACTTCGAGATACAGCTCTTGCAGCAGGTAACACCATTAGGACTGAAGCTGGCAGGCGACAGGACCCCACGGAATTCTTCTAGCTAGCTAACTTCAGCGGGGACTGCCCCCGACGTCGGTTCCGCCTCCGACGTCAGGCGTAGTACATAAGGGGGCGGTCCCGCCAGATTCCCCAGTTCTTTTCCCGCCGTCGACTTGCATGTCTCGACCCTCCAGATCGTTTCTAGCGCTGATTTATTGGTTCCAGTTCTTCCTTCAGGGAAAGTTCATTTTTTTGGCTCAGTTGCTGTCTGATGTCCTCTCCAACCTCCGTTGAAGGCCATCCCTCGAAGTGTGCCTGTGGAAAGCAAATCCCATTCAAGGATCCGCATTCGGCCTGTGTGCGGTGCCTAGGCCCAGACCACGACACCCGGTCCTGTATTTTCTGCCAGGGGTTCAACAGCCGGACCCGGATCCATCGCCAGAAGGCTCTGCAGGCATTCCTGCTCGAGGAGAAAGTTAAGGCCATGGACACCTCCAAGGGGAGTTCTGCTGAGAAAGCCCGGAGACATTCTGAGAAGCACAGGGAGAAGGCTCCATCCAGGTCCCCGTCTAGGGTCTCCGACTCCCGTAGTTCCGGCTCCCGGTCTGACCGTTCGCCATCCCAGGCCCGCTCTCAGCCTCCCTCCGCTGCGGTGAAGAAACCTTCGGGCTCCTCTTCCTCCTCACAGGCCAAGACCTCCAGGCCCTCTTCATCCTCTTCTTCCAAAGCCCTGGTTAGGTCTGGGGACCATCATCATCACCGCAAGTCGGGTTCCCGCCATTCCGAACCCGACGTCAGGTCTGCCTCCTTGCCTCCTCCTCCTCCCCAGCGGAAGACTAAGGAGCTTACCTCGCTTAAGAAGCCATCGGACTCGACATCGGCCCGTCAGACGTCGGCCACTCATCATAGGTCCCAGGAGCCGTCGACCGCCAGACGTCTGTCGCTGGTCAGGCCTTCGCCCTCTCGGTCTTCGGCAGGAGGGCCGATGTCCGCACGAGTTGAGAAGAGGACCCTGACACCTCCTACCGATGTCGGTCAGGAGACTATCACGGAGGAGGAATTGATGCAGCCTGAGGACCAGACGGGCGAACCCAGCCCTGTTGAGCCTCCCAGGGAACCCTCCCCGCAACCTGAGGCCCCTGAGGAACTGACGCCGGAACCTGACGACCGGCCACCGGCGCCCGGTCCATCGTCGGGCCTTTCTTTTTCTGAGGTTAAGGAGCTATTCACCTACTGGTGGGATACCATTGAAAAGGATGTGGTTCCCACACCACCTCCTCTACCTCCTCCTCCTCCACCACCTGCGACCCCTCCGGCCCCTGTGCCCCCTTCCCCGTCCGGGGCAGCAGGCCGAGTACCTCCCCCCCAGGAGCCTATGGACCCACCAAGGGGAAGACCAGATAAAAGGAGACCTCCATCTAGATCCTCTTCAGGGTCACCCAGTCCTAAGAGACCCAGAAGACGCCGCCGTTCGCCTTCGACGGAGGATACAGGATCGGAGTCCTCGACAAGATCCAGATCCCTCTCTCCCCTTCCGATCCCCTCTCCGGACCCACGTGAGCTTCCTAGATCTCCTCCGGATGACCCATCATTCTCGGAAATCATGAGACATATCCAAGAGAACATGGGCTGGGATGCAGAAGAGTTAGACCCTGAGAGACTACGCCTTGCTAGATATCTTCGGCAGAAGGATCCCGAGCCTGTGGTGGTACCACCCTTGGTGGACACTTTTGTGGATGTCACCAAGGCAGCGTGGAAGCATTCACACTCGCTCCCGCGATGCCGAAGAAAGCTGACCGCCTGTACAAGGCTCCTAAGGAGGACCAGTACTTGGCTCAACATCCTCTGGCCGACTCTCTGGTCATAACAGCCTCTCATGACCGGTCCCAGAGACCGCAACATTTGAGCACCCTGCCACTGGACCCGGAGTCCAAACAGCTGGACACTATGGGCAGGCGCACGTATGCTTCCGCTACCTGTGCCATCAGATCCCTGAACTACTTGACCCACATAGTGCAGTTCCAAAATGCTTTGTGGGAACAGGGACTGGATCTGGTGGAGAAATTGCCAGAAGGTGAGCAGAAGGAGGAGATGTTGCAACTCCTCCGTACGGGTTCGGACGTGGGAACTCAGGTGCTGCGAACCGCGTATGATTCCACGGACTCCTCGGCCAGAGCGACAGTTTCAGGCGTATCCCTCCAGAGACTCTCATGGCTTTGTGTCTCTGGATTTACCCCTGACGTCCAGAAGAACATCATGGACGCCTCTTTCGAAGGAGAAGTTCTCTTTGGTGCACCCTCTGAGAAGGTTCTCACCAAGCTCCAAGAGGCCAGGAAGGCGGTGAGGTCGGTCCAGGCTATGTACCGACCAAAGCTTAGTTCCTTTCGTAGGAACCAAAGCCGTTTTCATGGACGGACTCAGAGACAACAGTCCTGCACCGGTCCACAACAGAGGGGCTCCGGTTCCCGCAGAGCCCAGGGAAGACAGCCCCCGGGCAGAAGTCAGCGTGCAGCTAAGCTGGCTCAGCCCACGGCTCCCTCTGCCACCACAGCCTGACTCCTTCCCAGCCCCCGGCCCTCAGGATCAACGAGACATCAAGGTCGGGGGTTGTATTGTGAATTACCTGCCAGGATGGCAGTCCATAACCACCAACAGGTGGGTTCTTCAGTTGGTCAAAAAAGGCCACTTTATAGAATTCGCAGACAAGCCACCCTCGAGGCCTCTTCTGCTCTCCCGTTACTCGGGTCAGCACAAACTGCTTATCAGGCAAGAAATACTCATGCTCCTGCAGAAGGGAGCGGTGGAGTATGTTCCAGAGAACCAGATAGATTCCGGATACTATTCCCACTTCTTTCTGGTTCCCAAGAAAACAGGGGACCTCCGTCCAATCTTGGACCTCAGCGACCTAAATACGTCGGTCGCCTACAAACAATTTTGCATGGTGACCCTTCCAGGCCTCATTCCCATGCTGAAGCAGGATGCCTTCTTAGCGTCCCTAGACATGCAGAACGCCTACCTGCACATCCCTGTGTGGCTCAAGCGCACAGGAGGTTCCTGCGCTTCGAGTTCCTCGGCTACCATTTTCAGTTCTGGCCCTTCCGTTCAGACTGTCATTGGCCCCCAGGGTCTTTACCAAATGCATGGCAGTCGTAGCAGCATCCTTAAGGAGACAGGGCCACTATGTGTTCCCGTACTTGGATGATTGGCTTCTCATGGCCGCCTCCAGAGAGGCATTGTTGCTGGCTATTCAGAGCACTCAGGACTTGTTCCAGTCTCTGGGCATTATAATCAACTACGAGAAGTCTCTCCTCATACCATCACAGAAGCTGCAGTTCATAGGCGCAGTTCTGGACACCGTTCAGGGGAAGGCATTTATCCCAGACGACAGAGCGGAATGCATCAGATCCCTCATCAGGGATCTCTCGGAGAAGAAGACTGTCCCTGCCAGGCTGGTCCTTCGTCTGCTCGGACACATGGCTGCGGCCATTCCGACAGTCCCTTTGGCAAGGCTCCACATGCGGGTAACTCAGTGGAGGCTCAAGGTGCAGTGGGACCAAAGGCAAGATCACGTGCAGCATCCGGTCAGAATCACAAATGCCGTGATTTGAGACTGGCAATGGTGGCTAGACCCAGGGACACTTTCTGCGGGTGTCCCGTTTACAGTGCCGTCCCCAGAGATAATCCTCTCCACAGACGCCTCAGGGCTAGGGTGGGGAGCGCACTTGAATGGGGTGAGGTCCCAGGGAACATGGACCCCTCAGGAAGCCCACCTCCACATCAATGTGCTGGAGATGAGGGCAGTCCTCTACACCCTGCAGGCCTTTCAGTCAGAAATCCCGGCGAGCACTCTTCTGCTTCAGACAGACAACACGGCGGTGATGTATTACCTCAACAAACAAGGAGGCGCACACTCTTACCCTTTGCAGGGAAGCCATGAGAGTGTGGGATTGGGTAATTCGATACGGCGCGAACCTGATTGCAGTTCACGTTCCCGGTGTGGACAACACAATCGCAGACGGCCTGAGTCACTCCCAGGCCAGAGTCCACAAGTGGGAACTTCTTCAAGGAGTCGCAGAGGATCTGTTTCTTCGATGGGGCACTCCAGAACTGGACTTATTCGCTTCCCCATCCAACGCAAAACTGCCCAATTTTTGCTCGCTAGATCCAGGGCCTGGTGTTTTCTGGCGAGATGCGCTGTCCCTCTCCTGGGCGGACAGATTCCTCTATGCTTTCCCTCCCTTCCCGTTGATCCAGAAAGTTCTTCTCAAACTGCGCAGGGAGCATGCAACAATGATCCTGGTAGCCCCATTCTGGCCCAGACAGATCTGGTTCCCCTTGCTAACGCAGCTGTCCCGGGAACCTCCAATCCCGTTGCCTTTCAGCTCCCATCTCTTGTCTCAGGAGGAAGGTTCTCTAGTCCACCCGGACTTACGCTCACTGAACCTGCATGCATGGCTCCTAGAGACATAGCCATTTTGCGACATGGGGTCTCGCAAGAGGTGGCGGAAGTTCTTTCTGTGGCCAGAAAGCCAGCAACGCATGCGATGTACGCCATGAAATGGCGCCATTTTTGCCTGTGGTCGCAAGCATGCAGCCTTTCCCCTCTAGGTTGTCCGGTGAAAGCGGTGTTAGAATACCTGCTCTCCCTTTTCTATTCGGGTCTCGCCTACTCCTCTATTAAGGTGTACCTTTGCACTATTTCTGCTTACCACTTCCCAGTGGGACAGCGCACAGTGGCGCAACTTGACGCCTCTCGAGACTTTCTGAGAGGGATGTTACACCTTAGGCCACCCATTAAGGACCCTGTTCTTCCATGGGATTTACTCTTTGTCCTGGAACAGCTCACGCTCCCCTTTTGAACCTCAGCAAGGATTGCGAGCTGCGTTTCCTGTCATGGAAAATGTTATTTTTAGTTGCTATTACGTCAGCAAGGAGAATTTCCAAGCTTCACGCTCTAATGTGTAAGGAACCTTATTTGATTTTCCACCAGGGCAGAGTGTCCCTGAGGACGAATCCTAAGTTCTTGCCTAAGGTGGTCTCTGCACTCACTCTCAATCAGGACATCGACCTGCCTGTATATTTCCCTAAATATTCTAATAGAGGAGAAGCGCTGCTCCACACCCTGGATGTTCACCACTCTCTAAGGTATTACCTGAACAGGACTAAACAGCTTCGCAAGTCGGAGCAACTCTTCGTTTCCTTCGCTGAGAGGATGATGGGCCAACCAGTATCGAAGCAGTCCCTTTCTCTCTGGCTTGTCCAGTGTATATCATACTGCTATGATGCTAAGCAGAAGCCCCTCCTGGGTACAGTCTGGGGCCATTCCACTAGGGGGGTGGCTACCTCCTTTGCAGCACTTCGCAACGTCTCCTCCTCTGCCATTTGTGCTGCAGCCACCTGGAGCTCTGTGCATACCTTTATCAGGCATTACACCCTGGACATTGCTTCACGGTGAAGAGCCGGTTTCGGCCTGGCTGTGCTACCGGGTCTCCTGTCCTAGAGTCAGGACTTGGTATGGATTTTCCTAGTTTCCTCCTCCCAGAGTGCTTACAAGCGTTATTGCTTGGAAATCAGTCCTAATGGTGTTACCTGCTGCAAGAGCTGTATCTCGAAGAAAGATAGTACGATTCGTAAGAACTTACGTAACAGTGAGATGTCAGCTCTTACGTAAAACTGCCCACCTACCCCTTGGAGGCATGGTTTACTGAGCCTTGAGCAGGGGTTTCGCCCTTTTGTCTTCTGATGGTGGATCCTCGGTCTCCCATTCTGATGTGTAGTCCTGTGGCCGGAAGTCAGCAGGCGGAGAACTGGGGAATGTGGGACCCCTGTATAACCTCGCCTGGCGTCTGAGGTGGGACCGACGTCGGGGGCGGTCCCCTCTGAAGTTAGCTAGCTAGAAGAATTCCGTAGGGTCCTGTCGCCTGCCGGCTTCAGTCCTATTGGTGTTACCTGCTGCAAGAGCTGTTCTCGAAGATCTACTGTTACGGTACGTTCTTACGTAACTGTACTTTTCTTGAAGGAAAGCAATATGAGCTTTATGTTTTTTAAGGAAGGATAAAATTTGCTTTTTCTTACAGGGAGAATTAAGTCCCTTCACATTCCATGTGTATAAAAGTAAATCTGACATAATGTCACATTAAAAGAGTAAGGTTATAATTGGAACAGTGAGGGACATATAAGTAGAATGGAGGGTGAATAGGGAGATAAAAAAGGAAAAAGATTTATACTAGATGGGCTGGAATGTTCAAGTTGACCATATAGAATATAGTCAGCACAGATATTTTTGAGTATATAGAGTGAATAGATCGGAAAGAAAAGGACATTATTTGTAAACCACAATATTACACACTAGCAAATTACTGAGAATAATTCTTAAGAGAGCAGTCAGATATGAGTCAGCTAATCAACTGGGTAACTCTGTAACTGCACACCAGGGCGTTGGGAATAGGAATAGAACAGAAGGGACCAACTTAAAAAAAGTGGCCAAAAAAAGAGGCCAATGGTCTAGACCTGATAATAATCTAAGAACAATAACACTGAACAAACTTAGTCTGAAAGTAGCTATACCACATAGGGCAGGGAGCAATATTAACCTCAACTTGATATAACAGCTAATATACTTGAAAAGGAGGAAGAACAACACACCAGAACTTATTATGTATATCAAACAACAATGAGAATACCAGGTTCCTATAAATGGAAGCCTTTGATTGCTGTAAAAAAAAATGCCAGCATTGGTTTAACACCAGGGATCAGGGGAGTCAGGTACTTGATGTCTGTGTTTAATAATGTTGAGTATACATTAATTACTGCATTAAGCAAGATGTAAAACCAAATTCCAGACAAAGTATCACTTTATTGCTAAAAGAAATTAGTTCAAGGAGGGCATTAAATAAAAGGACTAGTGGGAGAAATCATTTGGAACCTCTTATGCCATAATATAAGCAAAGCTGCAACCCCCCATCCAACCCACATAGGAATGGATCTTATCTCATCTCCCTTCCCCCAAAACAATAGAGGTAAAGACCTGATATATCCCTACTTCCGTAGAACATAACATACACTCCTTTAACAAATAGGAGGATGGCGGGGCTCAAAAAACAAAACATAGGATACAGGGTAGAGCACTATACCTCAAAGCTGCATGCAAAGCAAAGAGGAAACCAACATGTTTTGCTGGAAATGAGGTCAGCACATCACACACAATACTGCAGCATTAGTACAAAGTACAAAAAGCTTTATTCCAAAATCTCATTGAAATAAATCACATAAAGTTCAGCTCACCGCCTTACAGTAGCAGGTGTTCAGATGTTAGGCAGACATCACAGCAAATTCATACTAATGTTACTAGGGTCCAGAATGTGAAAAAGACATGTTGGCATCTCGTGGTGCCAAAATATATTATATGCCCCAAATGGCCGAAACGACCCAAAAAATCCCAAATGGGACAAGCATATAAATTCGGCAGCGACACAATAAAAAGAGCCGAACGACAAAACTGTTTTAGCGTTAAAACATACAAGACCCGCTTAAGCACACATTGGAAAATCACACCACCTCATCACAGTACTTCCTGGTAGTAACGCTTACGTATCGACCTGATTTAGGTCATCATCAGAGCGTACTTCCAAACAGAGAAAAGCTGTTAAATAGTGCTAGATTTAAAGTGCCACGTACAATTTAAAAAACAGCTCAGTGAAAAAACACATGTAAACATAATTCTACTAAGGAACATACATATAGACATATTATACTGAGAATTAGGTACCTACAATATATATATATACATATATTTTTTTTTCTTAATATTGCACCAAAAACAAGAAAATGGATATTACATAAATAAGGGAGGCAGAGCCGACAAGTCATACTCTCCCTGAGTGACAGAGCCATCAATTCTGATCACTCATTGCACATTCTTATTTTAATGACTGTGGAGACAGAGACGGGAAGTCATGTCTTTGTTGGAGACACAGCCGACAAGTCTAATCTCCAACAAACCACATTATACCATAAAGTAACGTCTAATTCAGAATATGCATCATTACTCTTCAAGAAAGTGCTGTGAAGGAAGGAGGGGGGGGCATATTTTGTTTTCCCAACAAATTCTTCTCCCAGAAAATTCATACTCTTCAGCACAAATCATATATGACATCACTTTCCTATGTAACAATGGATATTTTCCACCAGAGACTTAGTTATAAATGCCTTCATATGGTCTATGATATACGAGTCTGTCAACAACTTTGTGTTGAAGGACCAGGTGCCAGCATGTTGGGGATGTGGCAATAGAGTGAATTCTAAAAGAAAGGGAGAATGGTCTGGAAGGACCCTAGGGCATATTCTAGCATCTGAAATATGTGATAATAATGAATTACTAATTAAAAAATAATGTTGGCAAGAATGAACCCCGTGAGGGGCAGAATTCATGCTCCAGTGGATGCAAATACCTCCAAGGGTCTACAAGGCCCATTTCCTGGATAAACTTCCTCAGTGCCCTCTGGGCGGGGGAAAGACCAACTTTCCTCCTACAGGACCTGTCTAGGTTCTTGGAATGTACCAGGTTCCAATCTCCCCCCTTAAAGATGTTGAGCCCCATCAGATTGAGCCAAGATCGATGCCAAAATAGGAATAAAGGAGGGGGTGCACAAATTTGCGTCATAAATCACACCTGGTACCACCTCGATTTGGGCAAATTTACCAAGAAGGAACACATATGGACCAACTGTGTCTTTCCACTCCTGAATGAGTTGGAAAATCACCGATTTGTGGAAAAATATAGCTATGCCTCTTTGCCTGGCACCCTTTCCCATTCCAAAAGCTTGGCCTACCCTTAGTTTCTTCAAATCATGAATTTGTTCTGAGGGTAAGTGCATTTCTTGAAGCGTAACAATATGTGGGTGGTACCTCTGCAAATGCCTCAAGAAGCAGTATTTTTTTATTGTTGTCCCTCCCCCCTTGACATTCCATGAAGTCACTGTCCATTTATTCATAAAGATAAAGACTTTTCATGTCTTTACCATATTCTTTCCCATAGAAAACCCTGCCTGCATCAGTCATTCCCACCCTCCTTCCCTCTCCACACCCCCTCCCCCCACCTAAATGAGCAATGCTCACCCTCCTAACTCCTCGTGCCTGAAGTCCCCTCCCCAATATAAGTGTAATATAAGCAAAGGTGCAGCCCTCCATCCGACCCACATAGGAGCGGGTCTTATCTCATCTCCCTCCCCCCAAATACAGGTAAAGACCTGATATATCCCTACCTCCTTCACAGTAGATTTCATTCTCCCTGGACTGACTACTTCACTTCCAACATAAAAAATACATCCACCGAGAAATACCTAAGGTCGCCTCTCCAGGTAATGGCCCCTTAGCACGTCCTGGAACAACAAAATAGGTCTTTTACAGTATTGAGAACAAACTTCTATGATACTCTTACATAATAGTATCTAACAAAATGCATAGTATATGTCCTATGAAACGCTAAGATGCCTATCACTCCATCGAATATCCTAAGGTGATTAAGTGGCCCAGAACAAGTGCCAGACTCATATATGCACGACCATAACCAAACTTAGAAATGGCTGTGAGGTAGTTGTTGGTTTTTTTTAAACTTTGTATTTATTGTTTTATTTGAAACAACATACTGTCAGTAACACAAGATTAGGACATTACATTCAATTTGAACAGATTTGAGGGCGCCACTCCTCTTAATAATAACAAGTTTTACATCCAGTCTTAATGATACGTCATATGGGGGGTATCAGATTCATTTTAAATGTCAATTAATTCCACCAAAGCTGCTTATAAGGCCATGAGCTGCATGGAAATGAAACCAAAAGAAAAGTATATAGATATTGTTCCCCAGTCTATCCATCTACCAGTAGGTGGGAGCAGTACCATGCTAATCTTGCTGTATGCACATATGGTGCGATACATTGCGGTATTCTGCTTATATTATGAAACCCCATCTCTTATCAGGCAAAATGTATGGTGCTTATCTTATAGCAATCAATCAACACTGACATCAGAAATACTCCTTCTGTTCCTAAAAAAAGGGGGAGTAGCAGAAAACATGAAAAGAACATTACAAAAAATAGCTATGTTCCTAAGGACTGTATAACCTAGCATGACTAAATGACAAACCATTGCTTTAAACTGCATGATCTACTGAATTAAAAATTTGAATAGTCCTTATCGTGTTCAAGGTAACCAGGTACAGTCACAAACATAAAACCATAATGAGGTTTAAATAAATGAGTAATCCAATAAAGTCAGTGTTTTCAGCTAAGGTTTCTTCACCTTCTGAAGAACTCTCTTCCTGGGCATCCCATTTGTGACCAGGACTTATGTTTTTATGGCTCCATTTTAAAGCATCCAAAGTATCAGAAAAAATAAAGATTTTCTTATCATGCACAATCCTCAGTCTAGTAAGAAACAACATGCCGTGTGGAATATGCTCCTCCCATAGCGCCGTTCTCACTCTATCAAACTTTTTTTTTTCCCCTCGTGGCATAGTTGATATCAGGGTACATTCTTACCTGTTACCCTTCAAACAGAATAGACTTCTTCTGATGAGCAACTGCCAATAAATGATCTTGAATGCCCATTCCATCTGTAACTAGAACCACCATATGTGGGGCCTTGGGATCCAGCTGTCGGCCTCTTTGAGTGATGTGGTATGCTTTCTGAGTGGCCTGGACTTTGGGAATTATATCATCCCCCAGCTGTTGTGGTAACCGTTCTTGAAGGACGAATAGTAAGTGGTTGCCCTCTGCTTCTTCTGGCAATCTCACCAACCTGATGTTTGCCGCTTGGATCTGATTTTCAAGTCATGCCTTGAAATGCTTGAAAATCAGATCCAAGCAGCAAACATCAGGTTGGTGAGACTGCCAGAAGGAGCACCATGTTGGAAACTGCTCCCATGGCGGCATCTGCTCTACAGCTGATATCTGCACCTAGTCTAGTGTGGTCTCCAAAGCAACCACACAGTTCGTCAGCCCAACAAATTTGTCTGAGAGACTGGCAACAGTGCTGATCAGTTTATTCATTTTTAAACCAATTGAGTGAAGAGTTTCTTCCCCGGTGTCTAAAGTTATTTCTTCACTACGGCCTTGCATTGAGCGTGTGGCAGGAGCTGCCGGGACATTTGTGAGGTACTTGTTTTATCTCTCTTACACATAATGGTCCTCTGACTACCCCAAATAGAAATATAAAATTTACTATAGCCCTCTAATCAAGTGATTATTTTGCTATACTCTAGCCATGTGTATAAACTAAAAATTACATTAAAAATTATTTTTAAAAATGATCTTGATAAGTCAGTCCAACAAGCAAATGCAGATCCAACTGAGTCACTGGAATGATTGCGAGGGGAGGTCTCCTGATTCAACTCAGTCCCGGAGCTTCCAGCAGGTTCCACTGCATTAAAAAAAAAAAGTGTGTCATCACCTTGGCCAATTCAGTGACACAAACACACAGTCCAGCTCCAATGATCAAGTCTCCAGAATTTGAGAAAACAAAAGGTAGACTCTCGGAACATCTACTTAATGGTGCCACCATCCACCCTGATCAAAATATAAGAAGGAAAAACTTATAAAGGCCTCCAGCCACAAAAGCAGGCCCAGACATTCCTCTGCTACACTTAAAAAGTCTTGCAGCCGGGAAACAAAATATCTGGACTGACCAAAAGACCCAAAATAAATGTCCATGTCCTTTATCTGGTGGAAACTCCCGATTCCAAGAAAGCAAACACAAATATGCTCACCTTTAATGCAGTTATCAGGCAGGGTGGTCTTGAAACACCTGCTAAACAATTAAAAGGACAAATCCCTGCACACAATTTTCACGGTGAAGTCTCAGAGCAGGTGAATATTTTAGATTGTGCCATCAGTAGAACCTCGACAATAGACTCCTGTTTTCTGGATAAAGCATAGAGTTCACATCACCTTACCAAACAGGTCTGGCAGGATCTTTGGGAGCCCTTAAGATGCCTGTACAGTGTAGTCAAACCAATAAATTCCCTTACTTGTCAAGACTTCAAGATGGGCTGGGAACAGCATTCTGTGTAAGATTTTCGCTGTCCACAGTTTGAATTGAAGAGGCCTATATACCGCCCGATCCTGCCACACTTTTGTAAGTGAGTTCAGGTACGAGCCTCACTTTCTTGCCATCCCATTTCAGCTTCTCAGTTTTTCTGACTGCCTTCAGCAAGTGGTCCCGATCCAAATAATTCAGTACTTTGAATATGAGGGGTCTAGGTTGTTCCCCTTCAGCCTCACAGATCTATATGCACTTTCTATCACATATTGGGGTCTGTTAGGCAAGGGACCGCAAATTCTGTTACAAAATTTTGGGATGGGGGTGTAGCCTGACCAGGCAGAAGATGGAAGCATAGTCTGACTTCTCTGCAGGGAATGCAGTAATTTAACCTCATGCATTCACACCCAGACCATCTTTCAATGCCAGCTTCCAAGACCAGCCTGTAAACATCCAGCCTTATACAACTTGAAAGTTATTTGGAGCATTAATACCTTTTTTCATGTATATCAGTACTGAAAACTGACAGGCCTCTCCAGCTAGCATTATGTCTGACCCCCCATCAACAAACCAACATGCTTAGTAAAGTGGAAGCGATGTTCTCTAAATTACTAATTGACATCAATAATTTAAAAACATCTACTAACCAAAACACTGCAATGCTTGAATCTGTAAGCCAGGGAATTACTACCAGTGAAAATTTAATCACCAAACACTCAACCTCCATACAAGACCTACAGGCCATGATTCAAGATCAGGACTGCACTATCAAATTTCTTAAATCCAAAATTGACGACATTGCGAACTGTAATAGGAGAATTAATTTATGTTTTTTTGGATTCCCAGAAGCTATTGAGTTGGGGGATACATCTGCATTGCTGCTCCGCGTCTGACTGGCCTTGCTAAAGCTACTTCCTGACTTAGTTTTGACCATTAAGCGGTCTCATCGAACCCTTGGTCCCAGGCCTGCCCAAGAGCACCATCCCAGACCCATCATCGCCTGCTTCCTAAATTATTTGCATACTGAATTGATCCTTAAACATGCTAGAAAGATCGGCGAACTTAAATGGCAAGATCATAAAATCTTTATTTATAGAGACTTCTCAAAGGAACTAAATATTAAAAGAAAGCTTTCAACCCCCTGAAGTCTATGATGCACCAAAGAGGCATAAAATTTGCATTACATTACCCGGCTACTATGCACATCTTTCAAGGTTCCTCTTTTAAGGATTTTGGCACTCCTGATGCTCTTGCTGGCTTTTTGGAAGTTTCTGTGTCCCCACCTGCCCCAGCAGAACCAATCTTGAAGGTAAATCCGACAGACAGTTTGGAGTCCAATCGAAAGGGGAAAGCTGCTGCACAGGACTGCGGAGGAAGCACCACGCAATTTTAAACCCTATCCAATACTCTCACAGATGTTCCCCCAGCAGACAATCTGAACGAATTCAAGAGAAAGTTCGTTCTGGATCTCGTTCAGTTAAAAATTCTTGTTGCCCTTCTGAAAACCTGCCTAAAACCTACCAATCCTCTGGCGCTCACTCGATTGTGGATCCTGCCATACCTTTGCGTAATAAGTTTGCCCTTCTTGCAGAACACATACAGTCATCACAGGAGGACCTAGCTGACCGAAATACAGGCTATGTCTCCTCTAATTTTTGTACAGCAATACAGGGCACCATTTCTGCAAACTCCTCCTAGGCAGATGTTGTTGCTAGCTCTCCCATTAATTCATTTGAGACTCAAACAAAAGGCGTAACGCTAAATTTAAAAGCAAAACTCAAAAATCCATTAACAGTGCAGGCAAAGTAATGGCAACCTGAATCTGTTGGTTGTTAATAGGTTGCTCAACTATCTCCTGATTTGTTATATCAGGACTCTACTGTTGTTCACAGGCTGATCTACTTTCTCCTGACTCGCTATATCAGGAGCTTGATTGCTGTATAGCCAGACCTTTTTTATTGCCTAAACTTGCATTGTACAGCCTTCACTTCTTAGTTCACTTCACTCCCAGCAGGTTATGAACATGAAAGGCTGTACATCACGGTTGATTCCAATTATACCTTTTTTAGTACTAATCAGCCAAATGATTGATTGATTAAAAGTTTATTTTTTCACAGGAAATTCATTTGTTGGGACAAAGTCCCGTTTACAACAAAGTCCTGCATGTAGGTTCTAATACAATTACCAATTAACGATTGACATTTAACATAACTAATACAAACAAATATAATTGCACTCTACATACATACATTATTTAAAACACATACATTAAAAATACAAACTATTAAACAATTCATTTTTAAATTTAAAAAAATCTAAATTTGGTTTCTGTGGTTCAGTCAAACCATTCCAACTTAATGCTACTCTATTCTGGAGCATACTATCCCCTAGTCTATTAAAGCTTCTATACATTGGGATATTGCTTAATGGATTTCTAGTCTTTATATATGATTTGTTATTTATCTTTCTTTTTAATTGCTTATACAAAGAATGGTTATACTTTTTGTGAATTATCTTATGACATATAGTAAGCCAGAGATAGTTTCTTTTTGCTTACGTTGGCTTACGTTTTTCAGTGGGACTCTGGTTCTTTGTTAATCCCTCCCTTTTGTACTGCATTTGGGCTTACATATATAGGGTATTGCTACATTCTGCAAGTTTTGTGTCCTTTCTCCTGCTAATTTCCGGACAAATGTCATAACTCTCATTTCAGGATATAGGGGTGTTCCTTAATTAGGATTACCTTTCCCCTTATGTTAGACATCTAGGTTATCCTCGTTGTATCATACATATGGGTAATGTAATTTTTCCCCCTTCTCTAATGATTTATTATAACGAATCAAAGTTGTATATGCATCAGATAGTTCTAAACTTTTCATGTCATTTCCCCATACTGTCTCTTCCTACTGGATCATAGAATCTATATAATATTTCATACCTGCCAGCTATTTTCGAAGTTCTGTAGTACAGGGTATCTATTTTCACACTCTTTTGTTGTACCCTAATTTACTCAAAGCCTAATAATTCTATAAGGCTTTGCCTTGTTATGTTCACTTTCTTTATATGAGGCTTGCTGGGCCTATAAATTAGATTCAGCTAACCATATACTATATACATATGCAATTTTCTGAGTAAGGGGCAGTAGCGTATACTTTTTATATCATCCTGTTGATCACAGTTATCTCCGGAGCTGGATAACTTCCATACCTTTTCCTGTCT
The DNA here is from genome assembly GCA_016271365.2 of Neoceratodus forsteri. Lineage (NCBI taxonomy): Eukaryota > Metazoa > Chordata > Ceratodontiformes > Ceratodontidae > Neoceratodus > Neoceratodus forsteri. The sequence continues at coordinate 1,276,465,789 of CM057453.1, forward strand.
TTATTTGACTTAATCTCAAAACTAATAGATGTAGATGCCACCATGTGAGCAGTTTCCAACATGGTGCGCAAGAGCAATCATTTCAAGTCATGCCTTGAAATGCTTGAAAATCAGATCCAAGCGGCAACATCAGGTTGGTGAGATTGCCCGAAGGAGCAGAGGGTGACCACTTACTATTCTACCTTCAAGAATGGTTACCACAACCGCTGGGGGATGATATCATTCCTGAAGTCCAGGCCACTCAGAAAGCATACCGCATCACTCAAAGAGGCTGACAGCTGGATCCCGAGGCCCCACACATGGTGGTTCTAGTTACGGATAGAATGGGCACACACTTAGGATCATTTATTGGCAGTGGCTCATCAGAAGAGGTCTATTCTGTTTGAAGGGTAACAGGTAAGAATGTACCCTGATATCAGCTATGCCATGAGGCAAAAAAGAAAAAAGTTTGATGGAGTGAGAGTGGTGCTAAGGGAGGCACATATTCCACACAGCATAATGTTTTTTGCTAGACTGAGGATTGTGCACGATAAGAAAATCATTATTTTTTCCGATCCTTCTGATGCTTTAAAATGGAGCCATAAAAACATAAGTCATGATCACGAACGGGATGCCCAGGAAGAGAGTTCTTCAGAAGGTGAAGAAACCTTAGGTGGAAACACTTGACTTTATTGGATTACTTGTTTATTTAAACCTCATTATGGTTTTATGTTTGTGACTGTACCTGGTTACCTTGGACATGATAAGGACTATTAAAGTTTTAAATTCAGTAGATCATGCAGTTTAAAGCAGTGGTCTGTTGTTTAGTCATGCTAGGTTATACAGTCCTTAGGAACATAGCTATTTTTTGGAATGTTCTTTTCATGTTTTCTGCTACTTCCCTTTTTTTAGGAACAGACGGAGTATTTCTGATGTCAGTGTTGATTGACTGCTATTAGATAAGCACCTTATTATATTCTACACTATACATTTTGCCTGATAAGAGATGGGGTTTCATAATATGAGCAGAATACCACAATGTATCGCACCATAGGTGCATACAGCAGGATTAGTACGGTACCACTCCCACCTACTGGTAGGTAGATAGACTTTGGGACAATACCTATATACTTTTCTTTTGGTTTCATTTCCATGCAGCTCATGGGCTTATAAGCAGCTTTGGTGGAATTAATTGACATTTAAAATGAATCTGATACCCTCCATATGACGTATCATTAAGACTGGATGTAAAACTTGTTATTATTAAGAGGCATGTTGCCCTCAAATCTGTAAAAATTGAATGCAATGTCCTAATCTTGTGTTACTGACAATATGTTGCTTCAAGTAAAACAATAAATATAAAGTTTAAAAAAAAAAAACTACCTCAGAGCCATTTCTAGGTTTTGCTATGGTCGTGCATACATGAGTCTGACACTTGTTCTGGGCCACTTAATTACCTTAGGACCTTCGATGGAGTGATAGGCACCTTAGCATTTCATAGGACATATACCATGTATTTTGTTAGATCCTATTATGTTAGAGTATCATAGAAGTTTGTTTTCTTTTTTTTCACTTTATCTTTTTATTGAAATTCGAGTATATAAGAAAGCACAGATCTTATACAATAGAAGACCATCCTCAATGTAAGGTATAAAATATCACTTAACAAAACACAGTATTTAGGGTAAACATATTGGAGAATCCTTATATACATGTATTGATAATAAAACACAAACCTAGACAGGATGTAAGTGGAGAGCAGAAGGGTTACAATCAATAGGGTATTATAAGATCAGAAATAGCAACCATGTAAGAAATACATGCTAGGGCAGGCTATGGCAAGGCATACGGTAAATTGCAAAAAGTGATAAATGTGGTAATATGAACAATGTTCAGTAATGGAGAGGTGAAGATAAGAGAAAAGTGTGCAAGGAAAGAAGAGAGAAAAAAGCAAGGAAGAAGGGAAGGAGAGAGGGAGAAAACAGGGAAGAAGGGGAAAAAAGAGGAGAAATCTGTGCACAAAAGTTTCGAGAAAACCTAACCTGAGCGCAAAATAAGAAGGAGGGCTAAATATCCCTAAGAATTAGGGTCTAGAAGAACGAGGTTCAATGTACTTGAAGTAATCCTGCCAACATCTGTCATGTACAATGAGTCGGTTACGAGTAACATGAGATAATTGGTCTAGAGAGGCATTCTGAGAGAGGTTTTGAAGACCATCTGAAAGAGAAGACACCAGGGTTGATTTCCATTTCATAAGAATCAGATGTTTGACCAGAATAGATAGTATGTTTAGCCATCTAAAATGTGCATGAGAGAGGAGAGAGCTAATGGGGATAAGGATGCCTAGAAGGAATAGCTTGGGGTCAAAAGGTAGTTTTTGTCCTGTTACTCTGGAGGGAAGTAAACAGACTTTATGAGAAGTTTGTTTTCAATACTGTAAAAGACCTATTTTGTTGTTCCAGGACATGCTAAGGGGACATTACCTGGAGAGGCGACCTCAGGTATTTCTTGATGGATGTATTTTTTATGTTGGAGGTAAAGTAGTCGGTCCGGGGAGAATGAAATCCACCGTGAAGGAGGTAGGGATATATCAAGTCTTTACCTCTATTGTTTTGGGGGGAGGGAGATGAGATAAGACCCGTTCCTTTGTGGGTCAGATGGGGGGCTGCACCTTTGCTTATATTATGGACTGCACATTGGGAAGGGGGCTTCAGGCACGAGGAGTTAAGAGGGTGAGCATTGCTCGTTTAGGTGGGGGGAGGGGATGTGGAGAGGGAAGTAGGGTGGGAAAGACTGATGCAGGCAGGGTTTTCTATGGGAAAGAATATAGTAAAGACATGAAAAGTCTTTATCTTTATGAATAAATGGACACTGATTTCATGGAATGTTAAGGGGGGAGGGACAACAATAAAACATACTGCTTCTTGAGGCATTTGCAGAGTTACCACCTGCATGTGGTTACACTTCAAGAAATGCACTTGCCCTCAGAACAAATTCATGATTTGAAGAAACTATGGGTAGGCCAATCTTTTGGAATGGGAAAGGGTGCCAGGCAAAAGGGCATGGCTATACTTTTCCCTAAATCGGTGCCTTTCCAACTCATTTGGGAGTGGAAAGACACAGATGGTCCATATGTATTCCTTCTTGGTAAACCTACCCAGATCGAGGTAGTACTGGGTGCGATTTATGGCCTGAATGTGGACACCCCCTCCTTTATCCCTATTGTGGCATCGATCTTGGCTCAAGCTGATGGGGCTCAACGTCTTTTAGCGGGAGACTGGAACCTGGTGCATTCCAAGGACCTAGACAGGTCCTATAGGAGGAATGTTGGTCTTTCCCCCGCCCAGAGGGTGCTGAGGGAGTTTATCCAGGAAATGGGCCTTGTAGACCTTTGGAGGCATTTGCATCCAGTGGAGTATGAATTCTCCTTTTATTCTGCCCCTCATGGGGTTCATTCTCTCATAAATTATTTTTTAATTAGTAATTCATTATTGTCACATATTTCAGATGCTAGAATATGCCCTAGGATCCTTCCAGACCATTCTCCCTTTCTTTTAGAATTCACTCTATTGCCACGTCCCCAATGTGCTGGCACCTGGTCCCGTAACACAAAGTTGTTGACAGACTCGTATATCATAGACCATATGAAGGCATTTATAACTAAGTCTCTGGTGGAAAGTATCCATTCTGTGGAATCGAAGGATGTGCTATGGAGATCCATGAAAGCACTTTGGAGGGGGGAGCTCATTAGATTGGCTACTGTTAGGAAGAGAAAGGTAGAAGCCCAAGCAGTGGAGTGGCTGTCCCAAATTCAAACTCTGGAATCAATACTGTCTCAATCCTCGGAAGATTCAGCTTGGAAAGAGTTAACTACACTCAGCACGTATGCCAGCTATATGCTACACAAGTTTACCAAATCTACGGCCTCTCTGAAGGCTATATATATCAGTCAGGAGGGAAAAGGCTGGGAAATTGCTGATGATGCGCTTGAAGCAAAAAATGGAGATGAGATGGGGAGCGCTCTAACAGACCCAGTTTCTGGACATCTAGTATCAGGGTATCAGAAGCTGTATACAGCTCCAGATGTAGGCCCGGACTTTCAACCAGAATTTCTCTCCTTTTAGCTGGCTTGGTGGTGTGGAGGGTTGAGGCACTGGACACCACACCTCGCGCTACGCTGGTGACCCAGGTTCAGAAATGGACTCAGGGTTGTCGGGGACCGGCAAGGGAGTGGAGGATTGAGCATCCCAATGGATGCTGTCCTCCACCAGGGGTGGGTAACTAGGGGTGTCCTGTGCACCCGACATTCCTAGGGGCCAGTGGAAGCACCGGTTCACAGGGGCAACAGCGGCTCTCTCCAAGAGACGGGGAAGGGAGGGCGCTCTGGGTGCTTGGCAACAGTGTGCGTCAGCACGTCGTCTGCCTGGACTTCCATCCTTTACGTCAATGTCCTCAGGGGTTCAAGAGGAGAAAACGGGGAGAAAAATTCATACAACTCTGGCCCCCTGAGCACAATGAAGCCAGGGTGGGGTGGCCTTGAATAGCCCAGGTGGACGGAGTAGGAGGCGTACGAGGCCCCCTCCGAAAGCCGTGGGAGCCGGGCAAGTGCAAAAAGAAAATATATAATTTCTCTCCTTTTTAGAGGGTATAGCACTGCACCTACTAGAAGATTCTCAGCAGGAAGTGCTAACGGATCCTATTGCTGAGATGGAGATTCTGAAGGCAATTGATTCCCTTTCTGTGGATAAAGCACCGGGCCCTGGTGGGTTTGCTCCGCTTTTGTATAAAACCTTTAAGGCAGAATTGGCTTCTATCTTGCAGCTGGTATTTAACTACTTATTCATCCTGAATATTCAGGAACAGGCCTTGTTGGAAGCTAGAACTGTAGTTTTTCCAAAACCTGGGAGGGACCCAGCTGCCCCAGAAAACTACAGGCCTACAGTATATCTGTTTTAAACATAGACATAGAAATGTTAGCAAGTATTGTAGCCAAGAGACTCAAAACAGTTTGTTTGGGGTTAATTGGATGGAAACAGGTGGGCTTTGTTGCCGGAAGAAATTCCAGTGACCATTTCCTCAAGATTTTCCATTTGCTCTCCATGTCTGGGAAGCCAGACTCAGACAGGGTGCTCGTCTCCCTAGACACGGAGAAAGAATTTGATAGGGTGGCCTGGAATTTTCTCTTTGAGTTTTTGCCTAGATATGGTATACCAGTAGACTTTATTCAATGGATAAAGGTATTGTATTATTTATTTTTTATTTTGTTTTTGTTTGCTGGGTAGGAGCGCTAGCCATAGAAATAAGGACTTCTGTTATGTATACCTCTTGTATTATATTTTTTTTTTCTTTGTTGTTCTACATTTTATATCTCCTGTCTATGTAATTGCGAACTGTATGTGTATGTGCCTCAGGACCTCCTTGTGAATGAGCTTGCTCAACGGAGTCTTTCCTGCAATAAATTTGAAATGACTGTTTTCAGGTATGACCCTGAATTGTATTCCAGCCCATCAGCGAGGATTTGGGGGGGAGCTTTCTGCACCCTTTTTTCTGACACGGGGCACCCACCTGGGGTGCCCTTTATCTCCACTACTATTCAACTTGTATATTGAGCCCTTGTCCAGAAAAATCACTGCTTCCACTCAGATCATGGGCATTTCTATTGGCGCTATGGATTATAAAATATCTATGTTTGCTAATGATGCGCTGTTTGCACATTTCTCAATGGTGACAGTCACTTCCTGCAGCTCTCCTGCTGATTGAGGCCTTTAGCTGAATACCAGGTTATAAGATAAACCTTCGTAAGACTATCATATTCACTTTCGCTTTGCTTATCTCCCAGGCAGATGTTCTAGCCACGAGGCTGCAGTGGGAAGCTCAATCTATAACATTTCTAGGGATCAAGCTCACTAAGAATATTCACCAGCTTAAGAAAATGAATCTTGATTCAGTGGTCGGGCAACTTGAGGTAGATTTGCAAGGGTGGCAACACATCCCAATGTCCTTATTGGGGAGAGCAAATACAGTATAATACCAAGCATTTGTCAATGCTGAATGTTTGCTTGCTGGTATTAGCATTGGAAATGCAGGAGTTAGAGAGATGCAGAATAGGAATGGCATTGAAGTATTGAACTTCACGCCAACCCACCTCCACCCTGCAGAGACGGACAGACATTGGGGTATGTGTTTGGGTTGTTGCCCATAACGCTCATGCCATTTCACTTCACCCTATCCTACAGACACTGATATGTGTTGCGGTGTGCCTTGGGGTGTTCAGCTTCACAGTCACCCCATTCCATAAGGACATAAGCTGAAATGGGTGCAGTATAGGAGAATGGGGTGAACTCCTGGGCTGAAGATTCCAAGGCACACCTCGATGCCTGTCACTGGCTGAAGGGTGGTGGGGTGGGTGTGGAATGGCATGAGCATTACAGTTGGCAATGCAGAAGTACACCCCTGATGCCCGTAAGTCTGTACAGGGTGGGACATTATGGTTAGAAACCCTAAAGCCGCAGGTGTTTGCTGGTATTTGCACTACAGACTTTCAACGTGTCCTTTTTGTGACCTCCACATCATGAAAGCATTTGGGACCACTTCTCATGAACAGTGGCAGTGTGATTTTGTTAATGTATCCCAAACTTTGAGTTCCCACAGTGACCGTGCCATTCTGCGCCAGATGTACGAAAACACAGATCGGGCAGGATGTGAAGAATGACAGCTGTACCATTCATAGGGAGGTGTGAAGAGATGGCAATGTTGAAAATATGTAGTGAAAATATTAAAAATACTCGAACTTCCGAGACTACGTGGAAACTGCGCAGCGCATTCGTGTAACACAGTCATTTAGTGGAATTTTTTCACCAAACTTTCAATATAGGCATTTTGTGACCTCTGTTCATGAACACTGTCACTATGATTTTCCTAATCTGTCCCGAACATTGATTTCCCACAACGACTGTGCAAGTCTGCGCCAGATGTGTAAATGCATATTTTGGGTAGGATATGAAAAATTTCATCTGTACTGTTCATAAGGAGGTGTGAAAAAATGCCGATGTTGAAAATCGGGAGTGAAAATATTATGAATGCGTGAACTTACGAGGGTGCATGGAAACTGCGCAATGTACGCTCATAACAGTCATTTCACAGACATTTGTCACTAAATTTTCAACATAGGCATTTTAGCACCTCTGCTCATGAACAGTGTCACTATGATTTTTTTTAATCTTTCCCAAACACTGACTTCCCACAGCGACTGCACTACTGTGTGCCGGAAGTGTGAAAACACATTTCGGCCAGATGTGAAAAATGACAGCTATACTGTTCATAAGGAGGTGTGAAAAAATGCCAATGTTGAAAATCTGGAGTGAAAATATTAAAAATTTGTGAAGTTACGAGGGTGCATGGAAACTGCGCAACACATGCTCGTAACACAATCATTCTATGTACGTTTGTCACCAAATTTTCAACATAGGCATTTTTGTATCTCTGCTCATGAACAGTGTCACTGTGATTTTCTTGTCCCGGACACTGATTTCCCACAGCAACCGCGCTATTCTGCGCTGGGCAGACTGGATGGGCCTTATCTTTATCTGCTGTCAACTTCTATGTTTCTAAGTGCATAAACACATTTCGGCCATGATGTGAAAAATGACAGCTATACTGTTCATAAGGAGGTGCAGAAAAATGCCAGTGTTGAAAATCTGGAGTGAAAATATTGCAAATTCGTGAAGTTACGAGTGCGTGTGGCAACTGTGCAACGCACGCTTGTAAAACAGTCATTTTTTGGATTTTTTTCACCAAATTTGCAACATAGGCTTTTTGAGAACCCACGTCATGAACAGTGGCACTGTAATTTTATTAATCAGTCCTGAAAGATGATTCCATGCAGTGACCATGAAATCACCTTTTGGGACCAAATAACGCCATGATGGTGACTGCATTCATGAGGAGGGGTCTCAATAACCCCATGTTGAAAATTTGGTGCCAAAATGCCCCAGATATGCACCAAAGTTTTTTTTTAAAAATCATGCCATTATACAGCTTACCAGCATTTCTTCAGTTCGCAGTCGGCTTTGCAGATGTTTTCCCAGTCCACCGAAGATCATCGCGCCAGGCTCCGGAGGTAAGTGTGGGGTGAGGAGGGTATGGGGAGGTAGAGTATGTAGAGGGTGGGCGCAGGTTGGGGGAAGGGCACTGGAGACTTGAGGACCATTTTCTCATTTACAAGTAAAAAAAAAGAGAACGCAGAAAACGTAGGTCGACACACTGGACTGGGCTCCGAGTGTGCCACTGGCATTTGTGGGGAGGGGGACCGCAGCCAACAGGGATTGGGCCACCCCATCAGCACAGAAATGGGTGGGGGGGCACATGATGCAGAGGGGGATTGGGCACCCACTCGGCACAGGCAAAACATGACTGTGAGCCATTATGTTGCTGGGGATTCGGCTCCCCATTGGAAAATTGAACTGGGAAGGGGGGGAACTGAACCCGATGGGGATTGAGTCCCCAGTCGGCAAAGAAAGACTGTTTTGGGGGGGGTGCATGATGCTGAGGGGGATTGGGCACCCCCTTGGCAAACAACAAATGGGGGGGCATTATGCTGACATACCGGGTCATAATGTCATACGCTTAATAGCGTACCACATTATAGCTAACCCGAAATAGCGCTGTCTAGGACAGCGAATGATACAATACCGCGTATACTGCTGTATGCGGTATTGCACCATTCACACACTCCCAGGCAGAGGATAAGACCTCTGCTAGGAGTGGGTTCTGCTGAGCAGCTGCCATGGCTCACTGGACAGAGCCACAGCAGCAGGAGCTCAGGCACTGCGTCTGGGACCTGGTTTGATTCCCAGTCCCAGAAATTTTATTTTTTTAAAGACTTTGTGCTCTCCCCGAGTTGGACCACCCTTGGAGTTAAGAATATTTAGTGGGGGGGTCTGCCCCCCACAACAGGGGGAGTGGGGGCAGAACCCCCACAGAAAAAAAAGTTATGTTGCATGGCATAAATTGTGCTGTATTGGCAGTGCGATTTAGCCATGTGTATAATCTTCTTGATATGACCCGTGCCTTGTGCTCGTGAGTGGGCTCTCGTCGGCAAATGAACTGGGTCAGTGGCATGCTGATAGGGGATTGGGCACCCCCGTCGGCTTTCATGGGGCTGTGAAGCAGCGGCAAACTGATGCCATGTTTACAAAAATGTTACACTAGGCAGTGTACCGCCCTGCAGTGACTGGTCGCTCCCTCATTGCAGCAGAATGGCTGACACTGCAATGACGAGGTGGCCTCTCATTGTAGTAGCCAAATAGTTTCAAGTTGGTGGCATTTCTGCAGAACCAGTGTCATCAGGACACTGGGTCTGCATTGGGTGAACAGTACCAAGCCCACAAATGCAGTGCTGGCATTGGCTGCTACAGTGCCGCACCTCCACAACTCACTTTTCTCCTAGGCTGGCACATAATGCTTCTTGTGCATGCACAAGCAAACATAAAAATGGTGACCCTGCCTAGGCTGATGTACCCACTCTCAATGCTAAATATAGTCCTGCCCAAATCGTGGTTCACGAAAATGAATACTGTCTTATCTAAGTTCTCGTGGTTAAGAAAATCTCCTAGGAGACCTTTTGGGAAACTTTGTCTGCCTAGAGAAGTGGGGGGATTGCAGCTACCCCATTTCCTAAATTACTACTTCGCCTTTCATGGTGCTAAATGTAACCCCCAGGCCACTTATTTAACTAGTGTGCACACCCCCATTAAATATCTGGAAACACTGGTGCCTTTATACTGGCATACCAATTTACTTTACTAAAAGGTAGGTACCATCTTTGGTGTTAGGATGTATACCTGGCTCATTTTCTAGAGGAAGAGAGGAGTGGAGGTACAGAAACAAACAACCTGAACCCTGTGTAAATAACACAACCCAGGGCCTGGGTGAAGGCTGCTAGGCATATGCTTGATCTAACCTGCATAGGAGGCCCCAGTAAATCCACACCACCAGAAGCAATAAATCGGAATGTCCATAACAGTGACTGGGATTGTGCAGTATGACTTTATTCAAAGATGGCAAGTAAAGCTGAAGTGGATCCCCAAGGGTTGGTCCAGGCTTGACAGGTACAAATTCAAGAACTCTCCTTGCATGCAGTACAGTTTATGAATTACAACAGAAATATCTTCTTCTCAAATTCTGTGGATACTGGGCCACGCACATGAACATCTCTCTTTCTTTCCCATGCGTGTTATTTAGTGAATGTAAGCCACACACTCAGAACTTTTCTCGGACATAGATGCAATTATGTGAAACTCAACCACACACCCTAACCTGTAGCTTGGCCACACGCTCAGGTAACAATACTGGTGCCCTTTACGAGCCAGAAAGCCCTACCTTATAAGCACTTAGATGGCATTCCTCACACCCTTGGCCCCAACTGACAGACTCTGCCATTTTTCAGGGTTGCACCATTGAAACCCCCATTCCCCACAGAAATGCTAGAGGTCCCATAATTTACTCGTGACAACACTGGAGTGACACAGAGAAAATTAACTGCACTCACTGGGGTCCACAGTTTAACTTTCTTCACTCACACTGGTGAGACTAGGGGCACTGACAGATGTGATCCAGCTGTATCTATGGGCAGATGCACCCCAGACTATCCAGTCCCCTAAAAACATTTGTGGAGATCTAGTCTCCATTTCAGTACTCACAGAACTTGTTCGTCCACTGGGCATGGAACGACCTAAAGGAAACAGGAAAGGCACTCTTCTGGATAGCCGGTCCTCACAGTCTATTTTAGGTCCTATACCAAGGCAGCTGAAAACACCTCAGAACATTCAGGGGATTGCCCCTTGCACCAACAGAGAACAAGCAGATCCTTCCACTTCACTGGGAGTAGAAAGCAGGAAATCCTGATGTAGCCTTTGTCTCTACCACTTCAACTGGAAGCTGGAAATGACACATGACTAGGGTGAGAAATCCTAGTAACCCCAGGGACTGGGTGATTACACTCGCCCCTTGCCAGGTAAATGACTGTCAGCAGTCATTCCCTCACCCGGCACCAGACCATCCTACCTCTGATGCCCCCTACGGGGAGGGTTGCACAAGTCCTCCCCTACCATGTGCCAGGCACAGGCAGGTGATGCTAAAGGCTAGAGGCCCTCTGAATAAACTTCAGTTCCTATCCTACCACTGTACTATCTAGGGATCCTCATTGGCTCCAAGAAACTGCCTGAAGCATGTCCTATCAGACAGTATTGGTGACCCTTATTGCGAATCAGGACCACCAACCTGCATTCCCCCCTAACCCTTTAGGGAAAAATGGTCTGACCTATGCTACCTACCATCTGCCAACCCAAAAAAACAAAACCCATTTTACACCTCCCACCTGTAAAACAAAAAAAGGTTAGACATTGCACTAAACAGTCACACAAGCCTAACAGTTCTACACAAGAGAAGGACTCCGATGAATCCCACCAGTCCTCTTCAGGTCTTCTTGTCTTCTTCCAGGAACAGCTGCAAAAGAAAACACTGCAAAAACATTTCTGTACACAACTACAACCTGTAAAGCCAAAAAACAGTGACCAAAACCCTCCCACTGAATACTGCACAAGCCCAAGAAGCATTTTTAAAAAGGATCTTCTACAAAAGTACAAAAATAGAAAACAATTACATTTTCAACACGTTTGGGGGAGGGATCCCTGCAAAGTCCCAATCTAAGGAGGAGTCCAGAGTGCCGAAGCACTGCAACAAGAGTCTCTCCTAGGCTGGAGCCTACTGAAACACAGTCCTGAAACAGGCACAAGGCCTACAGGCACTGCTGTCTAGATGTAAAATCTATTGGAGGTTATATTCCAAAGAGTCTTCCATTTTGCAGGACACAGTTAAATAAAAATGAAAAAGGTCTCCTACCAGTTCCTAATGAGAAAAGGATGTCAACATCACCTCTGGTGCTGTGGCCTGATGATCTTTGGCTGCTGGATAGACGAAATCTTCAGATCAGATGTTTCCACATCCTCCTACTGGACCCGGACTGCAAATCTTCTCCGAACCTGCTGGGCTGATGAACCTGGATGTTACCACAGACAAATCTGGATGCTGCAGGGAGCTGAACCTGGATACTGCTGCAGACAAACCTGAATGTTACTGCAAATGAACCTGGATCACCAGAAGGAAGGCACCTCCATCCTGGGTTGCTACCTTTCTGGTGGCAGATGGCTGAGCTGGCAATGGATGAATTCCCTTTTGGCAGTGGGCACAATTTTCAAGAATGCCGCAGGCAAAGAAAAACCAAAAAGAAACAGGAAAGGCACTCTTCTGGGTAGCCGATCCACACAGTCTATTTCAGGTCCTATACCAAGGCAGCTGAAAACACCTCAGAACGTTCAGGAGATTGCCCCTTGAGTCCACAAAGAACAAGCAGACCCTTCCACTTCACTGGGAGTAGAAATTAGGAAATCTTGTTGCAGCCTTTATCTCCACCACTTCAACTGGAAGCTGGAACTGACACATGACTAGGGTGAGAAATCCTGGGCCCTCTGTCAGAGCGCACTGGAAGTCCTTCTGCCACTCTGACCTCTTCACACAAGCTCTCACTGAACCAAACTGAGCATTCTAAGCTCCTCAGAGCAGTTATCCACACAGTGTGGCTTATGCTGCTACGAGAGTTCTAAATGTCTTAATCATTCCTCCCTCGGGCTAGCTGAGCAAACAATGATGTCATTGTGTAAGGAGCCCCTAATGAGCTCCCTTCCAGCTGCCTGCTACCTTCCTAACAATAATACTGATAGGATTCTAGTAACCCCAGGGACTGGGTGGTTACATAAGTATTTCCAGTGGGCCTATCTGGGAGAGAGGCAGTCACTGGGCCCAATATGACTTCAAATAGAGAAAAGTAGAGCACAACAATTTCAGATTTATTTAAGTCCAGGAACAAGAGCGAGATGGGTAATTATTGGCCCATCTCGCTCTTGTCTCAGGTTTCCAAAGTATTTGAAAGAATTATGTCTCGTCAATTGAAGGGATTTCTTGAAGATAATAATAAAGTATCACCTTTTCAATCAGGTTTTAGGGTGCTACACAGCACCCAAACAGCTTTGACCAGGGTTGTAAGCGATCTTCAGCTGAGTCTGGACAGGAGATTAATGACTGGAGCCTTGTTTATCGATCTTTCCAAGGCATTTGACACCCTTAATCAACAGGTGCTCCTGTCCAGACTCAGCGAGATCAGCTTGTCCCCCCGGCCAGTTAAATGGTTTTCTTCTTGTTTGACAGGCTGTAGTCAATTTGTGGAAGTGGGTCCCTATAAGTCCGGTGTACTGGAAATGAATAATGGAGTACCGCAAGGTTCGATACTAGGGCCCCTATTATTTAATATCTATATAAATGAACTTAAGATTGCATCAACAATTGCTCGGTGCCATATGTACGCAGATGACACCATATTGTATGTAGAGGGAGATACCCTAGACTCAATTAATGTAAACCTGCAATTAGCCTTTGATGACTTGCAGGATTTTCTAAAGATGCATCTTCTTATTCTAAATGCTAATAAAACACAGTCACTTTTATTTAGAAATAAAAGTAATAAAAAACAGGACTTTAATTTGGAAATTAACACCAAGCATGGCATCAACATTAAGCAGGTCGATTCATATAAATATCTTGGTGTTTGGTTAGATTTTTGTTTGAGCTGGGACTCTCATATAGATTCCCTTGTAAAAAGCACAAATAGGAAGGTGGGTGCTTTATATAGATATAGAGGATTTATGACCAGCGAGGTGCGAATGAGTGTGGTTAACTCCCTTCTATTTCCAGTGATTGATTATGGTGACCTGCTCTATGGAGGGGCTATTGGAAGGCATATAAATAGAGTAGATCTGGTGTTCTGTAAATTGGCCAGTTTGTATTGGATGTGCCTTATAGAACCCATAGATGTACACTATTTAAGGAATTAAATTGGATTCAACCCTCGGTGAGAAGAAATTTACATTTACTACAGTTTATGATTAAAGTCTGGAGTAGGGAAGTCCCTGATTATATTATTGATTTCTTTAATGTTAGGAAAGTACAGGATAGTTTGATGAACTCTGCTGGAACCCAATTTATATCGATTAGCTGTAACTTGATTATAGGAAGATCATCAGTTCCTTTTAGGGGAATTAATATATGGATCAAATCCCCCTCAGATTTGAGAAGCTGCAGAACTAAACACAATAAAATAGAATTAATAAAATGGTGCACATCTGGCTTAGATAATATTACAACTTGTAATAATTGTTAACACTTTGATTTAGTACTGTTTGTGAATGGTTGCTTTTTTATTTGCATTTTCTTTTTATTTATATGTGTCATTGTCTAATGATGTACAATGTGTGTTTTGGTGTATTATTGTATAATATGGAACCTTTTTTATATAACATGGAACTTCATTGAAAATGAGCTTTGCTCAATTGAATGTATTCTTTATTCTTGAGTGAATAAAAAATGATTTACTACTACTTACTACTAGATTGACTTGCCCTAGTTATTATATCTCTCAGCAGCTAAAGTTCCCAAACCTTTAAAAGAATCACCAAATGGTTGGTCAGTATGAGCCAGTCTGTAATTGTGCCAAGCCTATAACCCCAACATCACTATAGAGGGGAACTGGTCTCACATAAGCTCTGGAAAGACATAAAAAATTGCCTCATTGGTGGATTGTGTCAAGCAAGATGAATTTCTCACATTTGGGGCATTTAGGCAAAGATTTCACTTCACAGCTTTCTCAGATTCGCTCAGATCAAACATTGTTTGCTAACTCTGCTTTGGAAGCCACCTTGGCATCAGGAGGCCAGTACATGCTTCGAAATCTTAGCCTAGTTGTCCGTCCTCAGCCAGCCGATCTCTGACTGCATAAAAAAATTAATTCTGTATTCTGGAAAGATTCTTCTCCGGTGGCATTTTATTGGCATCAAACTTTGAATTTAAACTATGACTTTGCCACTTGGACATCAGTATTGAAGTCAATGTATAAACACCATTCAGCAGGACAGACTAAGGTTAGTACAATTCAGTGTGCTTCACAATCTTTATTTCACACCTTTTAGGTTGCATGGGATGGGCAGGTCTTCTGATCCTAGTTGCCACAGATGCTCCCAAGGAAAGGGCACACTGTTTCACATGATCTGGGGACGTTTGTGTGCGGCCAACTTTTGCCATTCAGTCAAACAATTTGTGTCAACATTTTCAGGCCTAGCAGAATATTTTACACCAGAAATGTACATAATGGGTAATTTTGCTAGTGTAAGGTCTAACTCAGAGAAAGCTTATATGGCAGCCATTTTCAGGAGTTTCTAAGCTTATCATAATGCAACACTGGAAGAATGATGAAGTGCCTTCTATAAAAGAATGGGTTCGAGAAATGTTAGTCGCATTAAACACTGAAAGGGCAGTTGTTGCAATGAATCACAGCTTGCAGAGGTTTCAGACCTCATGGACACCATTTCTGCGATTTCTTGTGGAGAGGTGAGGTTGAGGTAAAAGGTATATGCTATACTTCCAAGACATCCCACTTGTAGTTGATTCAATTGGTTTATGGTTGTTTTGTGTAATATAGCTGTGTATTTGTCTACTCCCATAGGCTGTTGCCACAGGGCCTCCTGCATGCATGGGGGGGAGAGTGGTGGGAGTTACGGGAGGTTACTTATTTATTATTTATGGGGGGAAGGGACTTGCCATATGTCTTTTATTCTTTCATTCTTTTTGGGTGCATATTGTCACAGAATTATGCCTTACCGATTGGAGTGCATTTCAATACCTGATATCACCTCCTAGAAACCATGATGGACTGCAAGTGTTTTTTATTTTATTATTATGTTTTTCATTTTGTTTTGGATGTATATAATTTTCTTCAATAAAGTTGAATAAATTGTAAAACAAACATATGCTTATTTTTAGGTATGACCTTGGAGAGTTATAGACTATCAGCAGGAAAAGTACACCTCAAACAGTGTACATAACTTGAGAGCACTGACTTTGGAGGTTATAATTATTAGACATCATGGGTTAAGCAGTAGTACAAACCAAGCAGTAGTCCATGCAGTCAAAAATTAAGCTTGATAAAAAGGAAAACACGGTACAGGACACGGGAAGAACAATTGCAGTACAGAGTGTACTGTAATAACATTTAGTATAAGGAGTGGAAAATGCAGCAGTGCTAGATTAGCAAGTTTTGAGGTTTCAAGCAGAAGCACGGGCCAGGAAGACAAAGTGAGTCTTTTGGAGCCTTGCAGAAGATCGGGTGGCTGAGAAAGTGGCATCATTCTGGGGAAAAGACGTTCCCGTACTAGGGGCATAGACTGCAAAAGCCAGTTTTCCCCGGCCAGTGGTGCACTGTCACTCAGTGAGACTGGCAGTCCACAGATCTTAGTGAGTACATGGGGATGTGTGCTGCAGATTCCTTGCCAGGGAAGATGGGGAGTACGTCTGAAGGTTTTTTTCCACAGAACGACCCTGAGCAAGAGATCACTGGCCAGCCCAGATCAGTGTAGAGGAGGCAACGATACATGAGGCAAAGTGACACACATTATTGTATGTTGTATCCCATCTAGAGAGGACAGTTATGTTTGCACCCTGGAATGCCAAAATGCCATATGTGAGACCTGGCAGAAAGTAAATGAAAGACACCAGTAATATTTCAAGAGCATTTTTTTTACTGTTTTTAAACTAGTGAAAGAACACTAAAACATAAATGAGTTTATTTTAATAGAGGCACTGTGAGAGCTAAGTGAATCTGCATTCAGTGAGGCCGAAGCCAGGTAATACTTTTGGCAGACAGGTGGAGTAATATTCCAGTAAGTAAAAAAACCTATTGGCAGGGGCTAATTTTTACCCGTGGTTTTATTGTTCATTATCATCGCGGGCAGAGGATGCTCTCAACCAATCAGGTTCCAGTATTTTTTTAACCTGTTCATAATAATTAGTGGCCCACAGAACTATTGCAGATTTAGGAACTGATATTATAAAAAAAAAAAAAAAACACTAGCAATACCATTTCCTATCACCTTTAGGGCATAGCAGCCATCAATGTTTTTATGTGTCCAGATTAAAATAAATATATAGATACATATTTTCTTCATCTAAACATCTACAGTATACCCCTGAAGATGTTAACTTAGTGTTCTTCAAAATTTCACTGAAATTTGAGCAAATGCTCTGCGGACTTTCACTTTGCCAAAATTCTCTGCTGTTTTCAATAGCCCGTGTTGATAGTTTCAGTGGAAAGTTGCATAAATTAAAAATACTGGACTTCATTTTCAAAGGAGCCGGGAGACTGATGCAAGCTGCAGCAAATGGCAGCATGCGCTAAAACCCAGTGTGCCAAGGACCCTGCATCAGATTTTGGTACAGGAGGGCTCTCAGCACCAAACTCCCCGAAGTTGCCGTACTCGTTCCCATGCATCAAATAACTGGTTCAGGGGAGAGGATTGATGGAGGCTGTGGCTGCCCCAGGCCATGGACCAGCCAACGAGGGGCACCAGAAAGGGTGACCAGCAATGGAAGCACAGGAGGCAGGACCAAAAAGGACAGGTCAGCCACTGCTGTGTGGCATGTCACAGTGCCATGGAGAGAGTAGTGCCAGCATGACAGTTCATGACATGGGGGAGCAGCATGGACTATCCAGAAAGAGGACCCTGGGGTCGAATGCAATGCTGAATATACCAATTTTCGCAGGCAGCACATGGTACTGTACCTGTACAGTCATTGTGGCAGCCCCATCCACCCCCATGTTGGTGATGCAGAGCCTCTGGGTGCTCTGTGACATCATGGAAGGGAGCGCTGCTGCAGTTGTTTGCACCATATGCAGTGCATGGCAGTGGCCAGCACACAGCTCTACCGGTATGTCCATCCCGTACCTAGTGTGGTGGCACCTGTGCCCAGTGTGATGCACTATGTGACCATCCAATGACACCCTACCAAGGCAGATATGGGCAAATGGAATCCCACCCAGACCCGCATTGTGAGATCATAGCCACTTATGGGTGCACTACAAGATGCTACATGACCAGGCCTCTCAGACCACTGCCACTAATCTGTGTACAGGTACCGCTGCATCTGGGCATGATGGGAGAGCCCATCTGTCCCATACACTAAGTACAGTGTGCCGTCTGTTGCAGCACACTACTATAGTCGCTTGTGCCGGACTACATAGTCTGCACCCAAACATGCTGGTGGTGTGGTTATGGTTACAGTCAGGACCTGCCCAACATGGGGGCAGAGTGTCCAGCAGTGGTACATATCGGTGTCATGGGGCATCACAGCTGTATCCTGCATGGCACGTGGACCCACACCAGTGCTGCCAGTGTCATGGTTGGGCATGCCACTCTGCACACCTGGTCCCACTGTTGCTGCACGTACCAGTCCCACACCTGAGTCAGCCAGTCAGGGCATGCTGTCATGCTGGTTGCCTGCTGTGGGAACCGTCTGATGCATGGCTGTGCACAGACTTTGCACTCAGTGTGGCATACGGTGGCTCCCAGTTCTGGTACTGGCACACACACACATACCAGTGACACCGGGCACATGCAGGCAGTGCGGCATATATTCCTGCAGTGGGCAGTGCTGTTGGAAGTGTCCAGACACCCAGTGTTCCCAAACAATACCCATTAGGATGGATGCAGACATCTACCACAGATCTAGGACTCGCGCCTTCATTGCTGTGCATGCCCTGTGTGCTACCTGTGCATCCGTGGTCTTGCTGCCAGCCAACCATCACTGCCACTGTCCCCTCTACATGTCCAGGTGTGGCATCCTTGTGTTTGTGGCATGCTGCACACATTCCAAATGAAATAACCATGGGTCGCAAGTGTTTGTTGCCACCCACTACAGACGCTGGTGGAGCACTGGGCCAAGAGACCATGTCTGGCTGGTCTAACCCATGGCAAGTCCTGCACCCATGGAGGGGCCTTCGAAATTCCCAACTTAGGGGATGCTGCAGTGATGATTCAGTGCAAGCCTCCTTCTGCCATGGTGCAGCCATGCATCCACAGCAAGTATGGCGCATGACCAGCTGGCACAGGCGGCCCCCCTTCTGGCGCAGGTGGCATTGGAAAATAGGCTTTGTCTCATGGTGTGGTGCAGGGTGCCCCTTGCATCATGTCTCTTTGATGCAAGCACCCTGCGTCAGTCAGAGGATCTGAAAATCGGGCCCACTGTTCTATATACCTCTCTATAAATACAATAATATATGACAAGAACTGAGGTCAAGGTCATAGGTAGAGGTTATCAGCTCCTTTGGACTTTCTCAGTACAGGAGAATTAAAAAAGTTAATTTATTTAGCATTGTTGGCCAGAAAAGGCACACTGAACTGAAGCTTATTCCTAGATGCGGCACGGACGGGAGATGCGACGGAAGGTTAAGTGACTTGCTCAGGGTTGCACAGTATTAAAGTGGTGGCTGTGGGATTCAGATGTCTACAGTATAAGAATATGCTTAAACTGGGTAATTGATTTATTCAAGACTGATGGCCCAATCCAAAGAGATACATTGAAACAAATGTAGTAAAATGTTCTGTTTCTATATTGCAGTGTGATTGGTCAGAATGCAGTCGTATGTATCCAGCCCAGTAGCCCCGTGGTACAGCTACCATCTGCTGTGCTGAATACCCGGGTTCAGGAATGGACTTGGGTCACTCAGGGGTTGGCTGGAGGAGGTAGGATTGGATGTCCCTTGGACAGCTCTCTGGCCTTGGGAAGGGTGGGGGGGGGCATATGTCCAGCTGGGTGGCAGCACAACGGAGCTGAAGGCACATAATCAATGACCCCATGTCCAGATGCTGGCAGCATCCCCGCTGAGGTGGAGCTTGCACATTGCACCTTGCATGCACATGAGCCTAGGGTGTAAATGAGGAGAAAAATCTGCGACCACAGCTGGGCGATGGCTGTTCCCCTACAGACTCTGCACTGACAAATGAGTTTCTCTGGAACAAGTCCTTTGGTGAGGATACACCAGAGCAAGGTAAGTCCCAGGGAAGTCAGGTGATGAGACTGAGGAGGACTGGTCCAGATGACAGCGAGTCGGGGGAGACAGGCGACAAACAGAAATGAGAAAGCAGTCTGACACCTGTGATGTTGCTGTGCCTCTCATGGCTACATGCTGTAATCCATTTGTAGGCCAAAAAGTTAACATATGTAGTTTAACATTTTGGGAAAGGAAGCCATTTCCAATTACAGTTGAGATGTATGGCACAAAGCAAAATACCTTATTGCATACATATTGTAGGATTACTACCTCATCTGTAGTGATGTCATAATAGCAAGCTCAGCCTGAGTGTGAAATCAGGTGTTGTTAACAGTGTTTGCTAGGATCTGTATGAGACAATGAAGGCAATAGGTAAGACACAATAACACTGTATTCTGCCAATGGATTAAAGATAACATAGCCAGAGCAATACTAAACTAAATTCAAAACCATCATCTTTATATGTATGATTTACAGGTGTAAGTGATGTCCTTGTTTTGTGGGGTTTTACAAAACCACACCATTCACAAGTAGAGCCTCTTCTTAGTTATTGTTAAAGTAACTTAGCACAAAAGGTAAATGATGTCCTTCTGTGCTGGTATTGCCTCAGTTCTTAAGATCACAGTGTCATTAAATGATTTGAAGTTGATACTTTACTGCCTATTTGCACTGGGTGTTATAGAAACGTCACCTCTGATTATATGTTTACAAATGTGATTCTGTTTTGAATTTAGGAGTGTTGCTTGTTGCATGGTAAGGTGTAATTGTATTTTTTGATCAATGATATGAATGACTAAGAGTTTAAAAGGGAATGTCCACCTAGGCATCCCTATCATACCTACTGTGTGGAGCTGCCCTCAATTTGCCCTTTTAGTGCAAAATAAAAATTTTGAATTTACTTGGATTTAGTTTTAAATCTGGTTGATTCAGCCATCCCCTGACCCTCACAGTGTAAACAGAGACACTCTAGACTATCCCATGATTCCTTGTGGCAGATGTCATGGATGGGGAATGACGGCAGTGAATTCAGCGTACTGTATTATCAGTTCGACAGTTACTGGTTCTAACAACAAGAATCCAGCAATATAAGGTATAATGTGTGGGCAGCCGTACACAACACCTACCCATCAACCCAACCTACTATTCTTCTGACTTTCACCTGTCCTCCACCCTCTATCCCCTCATTGCAAAGTCATCTCCTAGTTCTGCCCATGGCAGGGTTCTCAGCATCCTGGAGGGGATAGTGCTTTGCATGCCTCGTCCTTCCCTACCCAATCCTTCACCCCCAACCCCTCTTCTGTTCATCCTCTCTACCCCACTGCACTTAAAGAGGAACCCCCTGTTCCTATATGCACTGTACTAATTACTCATACTTTTTGTACTGTCTGAGCTGCTACTCTAGCTCGCCCTTGACCTGTTAATTTGTCTCACACAACTGGGCTTTGCTTTTGTTTTTTCTGATAATGTCCTGGCTCCCCGTGTCTTACTTCCTTCTCCTTCCCACAGCTTGCTTCCCCTGACCCGCTTGCTTGTCCTTCCCCCAAGCACTTCAGTTGATTAATTGTACTGATCACCTGTCTCTTATTTGTAACACCAATCCAGCAGTGTGTTGGCGATATTGTCAGTTTAAATTTCTGTACCTAAATCCTCATGTATGTTAACTGTAATTGTATGTATAATATCTGTTTTACATTCACTTGTACTCCCCCCCCCCCCGGTTGCACCGTGAAATGAGCAACATGTTGTCCTGTGTGCCTTCCTGGTGAAACACATCAATCAATAAATAAAACAACAAGCTTGTGCCTCCATTGAGAGGTTGAGATAACAGTTTATGGACTTTAACAGTGAAACTCAAAAGGTCCATGCTGTTATCTCAACTCTCAAGATGGAAACACAAGGCAAGTTGTGTGTGTTTGCCCATATTTTATTTATTATAGTATATGGTTTTAAACTTTTTGTAGTACAAAACATAAAAGTCCTTCAATTGGGGGCTCACTTTGCTTCAGCTATATGGGAGACATATTACCTGCCTTATACTGTATTTCAATATGCTTCCTATGTGCTGGTAAGAGGTCTCAAAGATTTAAAAGCACTATCCACCCACCTGCCCTTGCTCCCCCTGCAGATAGGCACAGCAGCGGTACTTTTATAAAATAGTAACCACAGATGGCAGCAAGCCACCAGAAAGACCGTTAGTAAACCTCAACTTTTCCGCAACTTTAGCAGTCGAAAATAAATTAGTTACTGGCAGTAGTATTCTGGACACATTTTTTTAACAGAACAGTGGCCGAGTTATTTGGTTTTGTTTTTTTAAATTTTCTTCTTTGTTTTACGGAGTGGTCACAGCCAAGTGAATGACAGCATTGGAAGTCGACCTGAGGAAAAACACTGGTGCTATGATGATTGAACTTGCATAACAACTTTTAGAATGTACATAACAATGTTTAGAACACAGAATCATAGAAATCTGACAGCAGAAAAATACCTCTCTGGCCCATTGAGTCTGCCCCATACCCACCCCCACTCATCACTTTTGTCAAGGGACCTCCCCTTCCCTCCACTGGTCAACCCCTTATGTTTGTTCCATGCCCTCTTGAATCCCTCCACCATTTCAACCTCCATCACCTCCTCAAGTAATTTGTTCCACGACTCCACCACCCTCTTCATGAAGTAACACCCCCATTCATTGCCCTGTATACACCACAACCTTTGAGTAGCCACTGATTTGAATACAGAATAAGCCCTAACCATTTACTGTAATGCCATACAAAACTGCATCATCTCCATCCAGAAGGGTTGCTCTGAAGATAGACCTGGATGCTAATAGAATTTAAAATATAAGTTTATAGGGGCGCTAGGAGGGCCTCTTATTGGTATGAGTATTGCCTCACACATTTCTTGGGGCAAGAGACCTACGAACTGACATTGAGCAGTTCTAGTGCTCTAAGGTTACAAAAAGCAACACTCTTATATACATAAGAGGCCCTCCTAGCACCTCTATAAACTTATTACAGATCGTGCCACAATGTGTTTTAAAGAATATCTTTTTTGCAGTCCCTTTCTGTGTGGCACTAGCCAGGAACTCTTTAGGCAGGAACAGCACATGAGACACTTATAGAAATAAGAGTGCCTCACGTGCAACCAAAGGAAGCGCTGTCATTGGTTGAGAGTGGCACATGATGCCTCCATGATCAATCATTCTGTTCGGACTTTGCACTGTGATCACTCTTCCTATGTTGTTCTAACATCAGATTTTTTTTTCTCCACTGAAGACAGCTGTTGCCCCAAGTCCTGTTCTAACCCCAGGAATCCCTCACTTGGTGTTTACACTTAAGGAACATCTTCCTGGGAGAGAGTGATGACACGGAGACAGAACCTTATGCTAATGAGAGCCCTTTAGAATGAAGGTTCAAACTCTGCACTGTGGTCATGCTTCACTGTAGTCTCTAACAGTAGATTTTTTTTTTCTGCCTGAGGAGAGTAGTCACCCTGAAGTACAGCTCTAGTATTCTGGTCTCCAGAAGCGATTCATTATTTTATTTTTAGTGTTTCTTACCCCAGGAATTCCTCACTAATGTATCACAAATTGTATCTGTTCCACTGAGCTGAGTGCCCTGGAGAATTAGAACTTTATGGAATTAGAATGAAGTTCAAGCTCTGTTGGGTGACCACAGCTGCCCTAGCAATCCAACGTCAGATTTGTTTCTATGCTGTAGAGAGCAGTCACCACAAAGTATAGCTCCTTCCTTCTGGCCTCCAAGATACCAAAATAGTCTATTATTTTAATTTATTTTATAATTAGTAGGTTTAAGTTTAGTTTAGTATTTCACTGAATTATTTAGGTAATTTTTTACCACAGCTGGTAATTTTTTTTCCGTGGTCCCTGGTTCCCTATCATTTCCCAGGAACTGAAGAAAAAATACAACTTTTCCACAGTTAGGGGACTACTATGTTTTATATTAAAAAAACTACACTTGCACCACTACAGTTAGTGTTGTGTGTGTGTGAGTGTTTGATGTCCCATTTTTCTGTGATTCCTGGTTGCAGGGAACTGAACCATATGTGTGTGTGTTTTTTTATGGCTGTGGGCAAAGCCTGCTGCCATTTTGGCATGTCTTGCCTTAAAACCACCGATCGTGGCACCTTCTGTTGAACTTTTGGAAGTATCCTTCCAAAAGTCCAATGGAGTGTGAAACACTCTGCCGTGATCAGCTGCTACGGAGTATTAGCTGCATTATTTCGGCTGTTACTTCCACATTCCGGGCAAGAACTGTACATGCGTGACTCACGTGTATGCGCAGTTCTGTTTGCACCGCCATCTTGTGAATGGCAAAATACCATTTACTGCAACTACACATGTGCGTGTGCCGCACATGCGCAGTTGCGTCAGCACTGCCATCTTTTGGATGGCACTCCTCCCGCACCCTCCCACTGCTCTTGTCCTCCTAGTTCCCTCCCAGTACTGGAAGCAAAGAAAACCCTCCTGCTCCCTCCACAGCTGCTGTCTTCTCCGCTCCCTCCATTCCCCGTCCCCGCACCGACATCGGGGTGCCCAATCCCCGTGTTGGCATTATTTACCCCACAACTTGTGTGGCACACTGGGAGCCCACCCCAGTGTGCCCAAATTTATGTTTCCCATGCCATCGGGGTGTCCAGTCTCTGTGTCAGCATCATATACCCTTCCTCATGTGGCACACTGGGAGCTCACCCCAGTGTGCCCAAATGTATATTGTGTTTCTTTTTCTTTCCTGCACCGACATCGGGCATGCCCAATTCCTGTGTCAGTATCATGTATCCCCGCAACTCACGTGGCACACTGGGAGACCACCCCAGTGTGCCCATATGTATACTCCCCACCCCCCGTAAATAAAGAAAACCATCCCCAGACGTGTTTATTTTACCTGTAAAATAGAAAACTGTCCCTCGTTGTCACCCCAGACCCCCCTCCTCCATCTCCACCCTCCCACTGAGCACCCTTATCCCCCCCTTACCCCATACTTACCTACTGAGGTCGGCACTGTCATCTTCTCTGGACTGGGAAACGTCTGCACTCTTTAAAGCTGAACCGCAAACTGAAGAATCAAAGGTAAGCATGGTATAATGGCAGTCAATGGGGTTTTCAACTTATGTTGATATAGCAGCCATTGTTTTGAATTTTGGACCCAAAATTTTCAACATGGGGTTCTTGGGACCCCACCTAATGAAAACTGTCATAGTCATTTGGTTACTCAGTCCCAAAAGGTGATTTCTTGGTCACTGCGTGGAATCACCTTTCGGGACCAAGTAATGAAATGTCAGTGCCACTGTTTATGAGTTGGGGTCCCAAAAAACTCATGTTGCAAATTTGGTGAAAAAATTCCAAAAAATGACTGTGTTATGAGCATGTGCAGTTCGCGTCGCCACTGCCATCTTTTTGGATGGCACTCCTCCGTACCCTCCCACTGCTCCTGTCCTCCCAGTTCCTCCCAGTACTGCGCAGCAAAAACCCTCCGCTCCCTCCACAGCTGCTGTCCTCCCGCTCCCTCCATTCCCGTGCCCGCAGTGTTTACGCACGCTCCTAACTTCACCAATTTTTAATATTTTCACTCCTCATTTTTAACATTGCCACCTCCTTATTAACAGTACAGCTGTCATTTTTCACATCCTGCAGGGTCGCTCTGCAAAATTACCTTTTGGGACAAGTGAATGAAATGACAGTGGCACTCTTCATGAGGTGGGGTCCCAAAAAGGCTGTGGTGAAAATTTGGTGCAACAGCTCCAAAAAATGACCAAGTTACACCTGGGCTTCCAAGTTTTTCTACACACACATGTAACTTTGGTCATTTGGCAGCTCATCACAGCCCTATTGGCTCTGGCTAGAACTCATTTAATTTAGCTCCTGTCTGACAGCAAAATCAGTAACAGAGAGTAATAAATACTGGTTTGGAGTAAAAAATGTATGTGGTTCATATTTTACAAAAAAAAGCTTTTAAATAATTTTGAACCAGTATACTTTTAAGATTTATAAATATTTGGCATAACTGATTCACCTTTTAAAATTACAGGAGCTACAGGATTAAAGTTGTAGAGCTATGCAAACCTCCCAGGGTCTGACCTAATGAATTTTGACCATTGAAGCACATAAAGTTCAGCAAAGTTCTCTTAAGGTCAAACTGGTTTGCACTGGTTTCACCATTAAAAAACATGAGACAGAATGAATAAACTGAATATCACAACTGACTGGGCTAGTGAAGCACCCAAAACAGGAAGATGGTGCAGTGGGCCACACTGAGGGGTACTGGTTCCAAAAATGTCCAGTTTCCAGCGAGTCTGCTGTTTTCCTCACCCTCCCATTGTGCTCCAGGTTGCCTCCCTTTGCAGGCACAATTTACAAAATGGCATTTGCCTTACCCTCTTGTGGCACACTGCTTCTTGGCTAGATTGCAGTTCACAGTTTAATAACACAGAAAACCTAGAAACATAGAAGTTGTCGGCACATGGGGACTGTACGATCCATCAAGTCTGCCCTTGGCTTCCTACGCCCCTACTTAACTGGCACTTGTCAAGTAATATAAACAAAATGCTGGCAGTCACTGGTAACTGCTACAATACGTATTACTTACACATTCCAAACTTTTATAATATTAATTTTATTAAAAATCATATTTCGCATTCCTGCTTAACTTAGCATGTTTTTAAATATTAGTAATAAAAATCGTCAATTGTTATTTTGTAGAAAGCTGGGACTCTGTAATAGACATCTGGAGTAGGAGAACAGTAAAATGGCACCAGTAAATGTACTTGCTGCATTACATTAAGTGAAACCCAATCAAGTGCACTGTCATGTCATGTCGTAACGGCTTTTTCAGTGTAAGACTGTCTTGTAGTCAAACTCCGGGACTTTCCTTATTTCATTAAAATTGTTAAAAACACTCTGTTTGGCTTTGTGGCATTTGTTAATTATTGAACACACATAAACTGTTTTATTTTGAAGCCAAAAACTGAAGCTGTGATTACCGGACATGTGCGTACTACTGCACATGAGCTAGCAGTCGTGCATGCCCAGTAGCATGCCATGGCCATCTTGACATGGCAGAGTGGACCATATGTGGCAAAGTGGACCGTATCCCACCATGACCGCCTGTTGTATTTTATATTATAAAAAGTCCCCTTCCTCTCAGCACCCCCTTCCTCCAGAAACATAACTGTGACACTGGGGGGTGCCCAATCCCCCAGTGTCACGATCAGGGAGCGTCATCTTTTTTTTTGTGACAGTGGGGGTGCCCACTCCCCTAGTGTTGTGATTGGGGATTGTTGGGTTATTTTTGTGTTTTTTTCCCACCTGTACAAAAAAACAAAAGGTCCATCAAGGTCTTCCTGTAAGTAACTACCACTGAGGGTGCCCAGTCCCTAGGATCAGGAATCGCTGGTCTCTTTTTTTTTTTTACCTCTTAAAAAAATGCTCCATCAATGTCTTTTGTATCCATTCCTTACCCCCCCAAACTGACCCTCCCACTCAGCATCCAGTACCCTGCATCCCCCCAAGCCCTTACTTACCCATCGGGGGTCAAATGCCGTAATCCTATCTGGACAGCAGACACGTCTTCACTCTTCAAAGCCAAACCACGAATTGAAGATACAGGTATGCACACTTGTAACTTTGGTAATTTACAATATTTTTACCCCAAATTCTTCAGCTGCATCCCTATCAGCTCTGGCCAGAGTTTGTTAACACAGCAGACTGTGCACAAGAGATTTGTAGACACCTAATATGAATTTTTATGTGGGACTAAGATCTGACTAAGCAAATGTATTTAAGAAACAAATTGATGACTATCTGATATCCTCATTAGAATCTGGCATGATTTCTCAGCACTTTTGATTTTCTGATGGTTAAACATCCTGTCAGACTGGCAGTCTACGTTGTGCCAAAAGTACACATGTTTATAGAATCCCCCAGGGCATCCAGTAGTCTTGCCCTTGTCTAAGCCCTTGTCCTGGTTTGTGGATGAGCACATAGCAGATATTGTCACCATGTTGCCCTCCTGTATTCAAGACACCACACAAATATTGGGCATCCTGGAGGAAACTTGAACTGGACTGGCTCTTAGTGATGTTAAACATCAAGTCACTCTATACAGATGTGCCACACAATGGTGGTTTTGATGCCTTCTAAATTTTTTTATTTATTATATACTAATTTTGTTAACCAGGTAGGCCCACTGAGACATATTAGTCCCTTTTTCAGGGGCAACCCAGAATTAATAAAGGAATAATGCATGACAGGGTAGGTGTTATGCTGGGATACCATCCCACCTTGGGTGGTTGGGTCTGAGGGTGCAGGCCGAGAGTGCCTAACACCCGAGAAGGGATGTTATCCCAGCATAACACCCACCCTGTCGTGCATTATTCCTATCATACAATGGCTCCTTTATAAAAAGAGTCAGAAAAAAATAAAATACATACAGCTTTAAAATAGTTTTTTATGCAATTTTATAGAGTGGAAGCAGATTTTTTGAAAAAGGAGTCCCTTTACTGTTTCTCCACTAGGTAAGCATGCTATAATGCCATTCATAGGGGGTTTCAACTTATGCTGATAAATCAGCCATTTTTTGAAATTTTTGCCCCAAAATTTTCAACATGGGTTTCTTGGAACCCCACCTCATGAAAACTATTCGGTTGCGAAAGGTGATTTTGCGGTCTCTGAGCAGAATCACCTTTTGGGACAGAGTCGTGAAATGACAGTGCCACTATTCATGAGATGGGGTCCCAGAAAGTTCATGTTGCAAATTTGGTAAAAAAGTTCAAAAAAATGACTGTGTCATGAGTGTGCATTGCGCGAGTTTCTACGCATGCTCCTAACTTCACCAATTTTTAATATTTTCACTCCACATTTTCAACATTGCCATTTCTGCACATCTCCTTCAAAACAGTACAGCTGTCATTTTCCACAACATGCCCAAAATATGTTTTTGCACCTGTGGCACAGAATACTGCGTTCACTCTGTGAAATCACCTTTCGGGACAAGTGAACAAAATGACACTGGCACTCTTCATGAGGAGGTGTCCCAAAAAGGCCATGTTGAAAATTTGGTGCAACGCCTCCAGAAAATGGCCAAGTTACACCCAAGTGTTGAATAATTCCTATGCACATGTATAACTTTGGTCACTTGGTAGCTTTTCACAGCCCTATTGGCTCTGACCTAGTACTTGTTATTTCAGGGACAGTATTTCCTACAGATCAAAGGCGTGGCTATAGGGGCCACATTTGCCTCCAGTTATACCAACTTGTACCTTGGTCTGTGGGAAAGGGGGTGGTATATAATCGTGGTATAAATCCCTTCTTTGACAAAGTGCATATCTGATGTAGATTTATTGATGTGTTGATGGTGTGGCACTGGTGAGTGGATGAACTGCTGGAGTTTGTACATTTCTTGCAAGACTCCAATAGGAACTTGAGATTTTCTGTCAGTTACCATCACCAAAATGTATAGTTCCTGGATCATGATAGTTTTAAAACTGAGACAGGAAGTATCGTTACAGATTTGTACAGAAACACTACTGAAAGAAACACCCTACTACATTCCAGCAGTTGCCACCAGCTCCACACCATCAATAGTATTCCCCAAATCCCAGTTTCTCTGCCTCAGAAGAAACTACTGTGAGGCAGAAGCCTTTGAAATGAGGTCTGACGAAATGCAGCAGTGCTTCTTAGAAAGGGCAAATAAAAGAGAGCTTATCATTAACGTCAGGGAAGGAGTCAGACACACTCCCAGAGAACAATTGCTTGAATACAGAGTGAAAAATAACACTTTTAGAGATGGGGGTTCATTCGTGACCCAGTTTGGCTTAAAATCTGGCACCATTTGAGACATTTAAAATAAAAACTGATGCATTTTATCCGCAGAATCTACCTTATCCAATGTAGCACCATCACCCCTCAGAACTGTGCACAGGGGAGTTACTAACCTCTCTGATATGCTGGTACAGTTACATGCCTGTTGAAAAATCCCCTGTAGTGCATTGGTTGCCATGAATTTCCACAGAATGCCACCCACATGGACACTTTAGGTATTGCGGTGTTATCCAGAAAACCAAGACTTTTAGCACCCTAAATGGTTGCAAGAATTCTGAAATCAGTAAACTCATCAATTGCAATACCAAGGGTATTATTTATTTTAACTTTCTGTTTATTAGTTTTTCATAAAAATACAAAGTTTATGTTCCAGATGCATTACATGAGGATTTACAATAACATTCACATGAGGGCACCACCCTCTTAATACAATCAGATAATAGAACAAAACACATCAATTAGATACATCATGTGGGGGAAAAAGCTTTAAAAAAAAAATCGGCTAGGCAACTTATTACATTTATGCTGCGTTTATGAACCCATGAGCTGCATGTTAATATCAAATCACGTAGTATTGATACCTTAAACCCACTCCCCTTTAACCTGTAAAGGGAAAGATGAAAAACAGCACATGCTTGACCTGTTTTGAAATGTACTAAAGGGTACTCGTACATTTAGATTTAGAATGCCCTGCTTTAAACAGCCCACTTAGCTGTTCCAAACTGGAAACTAAAATAAACAAAACATTTCAGTTGTTAATACAGTTTACAGTCCCTCTGCAGACCCTCCCAACCTTAACCTCAACATTGGTATAGAGAATATAGTTTAACATCCAACTATGATATGGGAGCTACAGTATATATTAGAGGGGAAACAAAGCCCAGTTTGCAAACCTGTGCCTTAATATTATTGTGAACTACTCAATTCAAGTGTCCAGTTCGTCTTCTTCAGAGTCGGACTGGGAGCATATTTCTCTTCTTTTCCGGACAGGGACATGCTTTTGCACCCATTTAAGTGCCTCAAAGTGATCCGAAAAGATAAATATTTTTCCCTCTTGGACTATACGCAGTCGAGCCAGGAACAACAGTCCGTAAGGCATCCCTGCCTTCCGGAGCATTGCATGAACACCATTTAATCTCTTCCTCCAATGGCGGGTGGCATAGCTCAAGTCCAGATACAAAACAGTGCGGTGTCTGTCATGTAATAAGGACCCTTTCTGCCTTGCTAAGGCCAAAAGAAAGTCTCAAGTCCTAAATACATCCATTACAAAAACAATGGCCCTTGGAGCATCTACATTTTCTGGTTGACCATGAAACGTCACCCGATAAGCCTTTTGGATAGCCCAGGTATGATCCAACAACAGTTGCCCCAGCTTCTGCTCCAACCATTCCATCAGGAATAGGCCCAGATGCTCCCCTTCACTATTCTCTGGCATCCCAATTACTCGTAGGTTCACAGCCCTGGCCTGGTTCTTTAAGCTCTCTAAACGAGACCTTAAGTGCATGTTTTCTTTACCCAGGTTGGCCGTAGCTCTAAGGGCTGCTTCCGATTGCTTTCTTGTCTCCATGGCTTCGGTTTTAAGATGAGAGACATCTGTTTCCATGTTGGTGACTCTGTTGGTCAAAGAGTCAAATATGTCCACCAAGTTAGCCATTGAGGTTCATAACTGAGACATTTTGTGGCCCAAAGATTGTATAGTTTTCGTGCCTGCAACTGGTAGAGCAGTGAGGTCACGGTCTTGCGCAGTACGCTTGGTTAGAGGAACAGGAGCATTTTTGGATTTACTGCCATCTGAAGTAGCTTTAAACTTCTTAGGATTACCCATGTTGGCACCAGAGGTCTTCCACTAGGAGATACGACCTTATGCATTCAGTAAATTAAGTTTATTTAGTTTAAATACGGCTGAATTAGCAGAGCTCTAAATCTTGGCTGCCATCTTGCTTGGACTCCACAATGCCCCCCCCCCAAGGGTATTATTTACTTGGCCATCTGCATTTGCAGGTTTTTTTATGCTGGACACACAAAGCACCCATTTAAAGTCCACTTGGGGGAGCACCTCAGCTTGATTAGAAATTGAGACATACACAATGCCCGATACGGGCATTAGGAAATGGTAAATAGTGTGGATGAACATCATTTCAGTTTCTGTGGCATAGAAAAGATTGAGTTGAGCCTCTGGAGAGGGGACACTGAAAATGTAATATACAGACAGGAGTCATTCTGGATTTGTGAATTAGGCATGTGCTCCAAACCCAGCCTTAATGATAACTTTGAGCTTCAGGCCTTGCTGTGATTTTTTCAATATTGTGTTCCTCATTCAGGTTTCGATGAGTTTATTTAAACTGACAATATACCAGATAGGCATGGTGTTATGAGGCAAATGTATTTACATGCTATGATCTAAATATATTGTCAGTGCCTTACTGGTTGGTCAGTTTAGGATGTGTAACATCCATTTTTATACTTTGGGTTTTTTAAATATTCACTCCCCCACACACACACGTCACCCTCCATTTTCTGTGAATACAAAAGTCTCCTACTCTCAACACCCTTCATCATGTAACTGTAATATTTATGGGGTTATGCAGTGTTTATGGTGGCCCATAATTGCTAAATACTCCAGATATCTGTTTTGGTTATCTATTTAATTCTTATGGATCTCACCTTCATCAGCATGTCCCTCCCCCCACCCATTGTTTATTGCTTTGGTTTCTACCAAGCTGTTTAAATCTACATTTTATAAAGGGATTTGTTTATTATTATTTTTGTTGTTCTTGGGAAGTTTGCACTCTTATTATAGCCATAAGATATTTATTGTAAATTGGCAGCTTATACTCTACCCTCGAACAAAATGATTCTGTTTTTTTGGAAGGTAATTATTCACTCCTTTTTGCACTGTATCTCATCTTTACACATGCTTATGATGCTTTATAAAATGGGCATGAAAAAATAAGCTCAGTGATTGGCTAGTAAACCAGTGTAATATCTGTATTACACATAGAATAAAAAAGTACAGGCAAAGAAATCAATGCCCCTAAATGGAATGTTCAGAGCTAGGCATGGAACATTTGTTTTTAAAAGCCGCCATTGTTTTAGCAGCATAGCAGATCACCGAAGCATTGAAGCCACTCGCTCTTCATTTTTCTTTCTCAGTAGAAAAAAACACCAGACCGTAGCAAGATCTGCAAGTACTAAAAAATGAGGGCGCTTCAATCAGTGCCTCCCACACCACACCGGCTGTCTTACTTTCACGAAGACTCCCACCCACATGGAGTAGGCCACAGCCTGAGCTCCGTACGGGCTGGGAGTTTCAAGTGCCCACAGGAACAGTCACCGGACCGGAATTCAAACAGTAGGGCACGGCACCAGTTGGATATTCCCCCGCTCAGCATGCCTCAGATTCAGTTCCCCAGTCTGAGCTCGTTCCTATTAAAAAAAAAAAAATACAACTAGAAAAAAAAACTAAGAAGTACACAAGAGCACTGGGGTAGTGCAACAAAATAAAATCAGTAGTACCACTCACAAGTACATAATGACGTCACTTTTAAATAGGCGGAAGGACTATTTTGTCATATATTAACAATTAAATCATCTTTTTTTCTACATATAAACATACTTTTTTGTCTAAACTTTTGTAAGATAAAAAAGGTGCCTATTTTATAAGCGCAATAAGACACTCCAGGGTGTGTGTTGAACAGATATTACTGCACTTCCAGAGGCTGAAGACACTCGGCCGGTGGCCTTGTACCTGACTACGCCCCTGGGCGTGCAGTAATATCTGTTCAACTCACACACACTGTCATGTCTTATTGCTTACATGTTCATGACCATGGCTATTGCTGTTGTGTTTTTTTAAATGTTTAAAGAAGGACTCCCACAGTCAACAGATGTTTAAATGCCCTTACCTTGATATACACTGTTGCCCTACTTGCTTGCCTCAATGTTTTTTATCCAGAAAAGATGTTTCAATAAAAAAAAAAAAAACATGTTTTTACTGTACGCATTTGCCCCGTCTTTTTATGCCAGCCAGTGAGGATCGCAAAATGGGAAGTGACGTATCATATTGATCCTACAGTCACACTGCGCATGGCCGCATTGCTTGTTTTAGCGGGGACTCTCGAGCTGTCACTTTTGAGACTAGGAGTGTTAGTCTTCAAATGTTTATTAATTACTGTGTCTATCTGTTTTATTTATTTATTTATTTGTTTTTGTTAACCAGGTAAGCACACTAGACAACAAGTGCCTATTTTCAGATGCGACCTGGGAGGTTACAATACAGAAAAAACATGGTACATAGTCAAGGTAGCATACAAGCCCGCAATACAGGTGGGCCAGAGAGAATTCAGTACAAGGAACATAGTGCATAGACAGAGTAACAAACTCACCCACACACAGGTGGGGCCAGAGTACAATATATGGACATAGTACAGAGTCAGAGCAAGCAAACATGAGTACAACTACAACTCAAATATGTTAAACACACAAGGTAACATGGAGGTAGGAGACTACAGGTACAAGTAACTAAGGGGGAGCATGATCAGTGAACAATCCAGGTGTGTGTCAGGGAACAGGCAAGGGGTAGAGTGAACAGTGCAGTAGGATAGTATGGAACTAGTGGGTGAGGAGAGGGGGAGGAACACAACCTGGGGGACCACCACGGCGGAGTCTAGCATGAACTGCAAGGAGAGAACTGCCCAATCCAGTAGCAGGCCCAGTGGGCAGGGCAAAAATAGTGTGGGGACTTCAAGGTGCCACATGGGAGGGAGCTAATGGGTAGGGGGATGCCTGTCAGAGGAGAGTGGGAAGTGCTATAGGGGGGAGAGGTGGAGGCCAAATACAGCTTCTGGGTGAGGTGTCGGGCGGCCGCAAGTGTGAAAAGTGCTATAGTGGAGAGTGGCTGAAGCCGAATCCTGCTACTGTGTCCTGAGTCGATAGTTGTATGCTTTCTATAGTGTTGTTTTTTCTCCAAATTACTATTTTATATGTAGCTGTCAGTCTGTCTAAGTTTGTTATTCACTGCATAGCCCGATTACTGCCTTTTTTCAAATGATCTGGTTTTCTCAGCATGGACACAGATTGTAATAGGCTCAATATCTGTGGACTGTGATAATTTGTTTTTTTTATTATTCTGTTTTCAGGCTCGTTATCTATCAAAGGCCCTGTTCTCAGATGATAATTTTATAAATATCACTTTGTTACGTAGTGCTATATCAGATGAAATTTAATCTCGTTTGTACAAGGAGCAGTGAAAGTTAATGAGTTAGCTTCTATGTACACAATCATTGAAATATATGAACAATTCAGAGTTAACGTTTTTCAGTGTGTGTCACTTCTTGTATTCTTATGTGTGACTATGTTATTTTTCCACTATAAATTTATGTAGCATAACTCGCTTTTAGGCAGCCTGTTTGATCTCTGTGTTTCTAATTTGAGAGGGACTGTGTCTAGTGGAAGCATCAGTAAATATTTATTACAGCTTACTTAATTTGTATGTGTTTCTATAATCATTGTATTGTTCCAAATAGTTTGCCAGTACCAAACAATATATACTTGTTCCTTTTCTTATAATTGTTCAAGTATATAAACGTAGGCATTTCTTCTATAGCATAACATTACCTTGGCATAGATAGTTACTAATGTGTTATGTGAGTGATTTAATAATATCCTGTTATCCTGCCTTTATTCTGCTATCACCTTCTCTGACCTCCACCCACCCCCTGTCGTATTTAACTTACTTCTTATAAGTGGACATCATATTTTTTTTGATAATGCCTATTTTGCTGCATTGCTGCAAATTGTGGGAACATACATAAGGCAGTTTTTTCTTTGTTCACCTTTCCAAAAGCTAACCCTGTGCTTAGACAGTGGACTTGCTCTGTAAGTGTAAAACGACTTGACTGGAGAGGCCCAAGTAAATATAGTGTGTTGTGCTTTTCACATTTTGATGAGTCATGTTTTGATCCATCTAGTCTGATGCCATATAAAATAGACTTTGTCAAATGTCTCCGATTACTGCCTGATGCTGTTCCCACTATTCATGCTCCCCCCCCCACTAATGTCAGTGTGAGTCACTGTACCTCAACTTCTGGTGCTGACTGTTTTGTGTGTGACCCGAAAACCAGCAGTGATCAAGATGCACCCCCAAGTATAAAGAAAAAACAATGGAGGAGCATTTCATAAAGACAACTTGCTGAGGTGAGGTAAACTGCATAGTGAAAATAGTATTTCTCACTTTTCTTCAAACGTGTGGTTAAACAGTGACAGAAAACACATATATAGTATATAGTGTATCATTGTTCTGTATAGAAATCCATGCTTTTCAAATAGCTGTTGTGTAGTGAAGTTAGGGACACATTGCATGGTGGGGAGAGGGATGTCAAGTGCATTCCTGGAAACCCTTCTGTGGTAGAACAGCGTTCTAGAACCTATAGAGACTGTACAAGTAAGTTTCAATGTGAAAGAGAAAAAAACACAAAACACTCATTTCCCATAATACTATGCGCTATAAAAAATATAGGATGAGCAGCCTTATGCAAAACCAGTGTTTTATGCCACCTCATGGTTGTGATTCCCACGCACCTCTGTAGCTTTGCTCTCGAGATCAGAAGGAATCAGAACCCCTCTGTGACAGAACAGATTGGTTTTGCATAGTTGCTCATCCAGTATTCTCTATATAGAGCAAAGAGTAAGCAACAAGCCATGACAAGGTGTATGGTTTTTTTGGTTATTAGTCAACACATCTTGTGCATTTTGTGGCACAAAGATACAGGTCGAGTGTACTCACAACAACTGCAGTGTTGGTTAATCCCCAATAGCTACACACCATTATGTGGGTTATTATGCATATAAGATGGGTTAAGTATATGAGTGCAAAAAAAAGTAAAAAGAAATGTGCTATCCTGCTGTTTAAACAGAAACAAAGATGGTGTAAACTCCCATCTTGCATAACTGTGACTACAAGTCATAATCAGAGAGCCGGCTTTGGGGGGGGGGAGGATAGAGCATTATGTGGACTGCTGTCCTTCTCTGTGGGGAATGGAGAGAGTGTCGGGTGCTTTAT
The DNA here is from genome assembly GCA_016271365.2 of Neoceratodus forsteri. Classification (NCBI taxonomy): domain Eukaryota; kingdom Metazoa; phylum Chordata; order Ceratodontiformes; family Ceratodontidae; genus Neoceratodus; species Neoceratodus forsteri. Next base: position 1,276,502,653 of record CM057453.1, read on the forward strand.
GGACCCTGACAGAGGCTGGGTCTTCCGATGCAGCCAGCACCGTTAACTTCAGGGGGCTGGGGGCAGATGCTGGATGTCATTGCATGTTCCCGTCCCTAGGGATATAGCAAAAATATTAGCCACCCATGACATTCCACTTCCAATGTGCCCCATCCACCCACTGTGACACTGTCACATAGCAACCTATTCCATCATCTGCTCTGCCCTGCTGACCCCATGCCCCACTCTGTGGTGCAAGCCAGGGATGCAGTGTTGGTATGCACCCCTGCCGGCATCTTTCTACCATCATCACTGGCTCGTGTCGGTCATGTCTCCCTGCTCTGGGGGGGCATTGCAAGGGGTATTACGTGTGCTGGAGGTAAGTCCAGGGGGGTGAAGGGGTGGGGAGACCGAAGGGGGTGTCGAGAGCTGAGTTGCAAAAAAACTGGTGGCTGCAAATAAATCATACTATATTAAAATAGAAAAAAAAATAGCCTGTTATGACTAGCGTCCATTGACTATTATGTTGTCCCTCCCCCTTCCATGGTGCTCGATTTTGGATGCCCATACTAGTCAACTTTGTTATAGCTGTGTGTGACTGTGTTGCATTTTCTCGCTCTCACAAGTATAGTGGATTATTTACTAAACCCTACTGGTACTGGCATGTGCTTCGTACCCCACTCTCTCGCCCTATCTGAGGCCACCATGATGAAATCATTCCTCTTCTTTTATGGCCTTTTATGTTCTGGTTTGGACCCAGTGGTCGCTGTTTAGTGTTGATCACACACTGTAATATAGAAGGCACTTGACCTCCTTCCTTATAGACTCTGGTTATCTCTGCCCCTTCCACCACCAACGCTAGGTCATTGGTCTCCAGGTAGACAAGTGATTTCATAAATCACCTCATAACGATTGACTGAGCGATCCTATTGTTTTGATTCACACCCATCAATAAATTGTTTCCAGGAATGCACTTGACATCCCTCTCCCCATATGCTATGTGTCCCTAACTTCACTACACTGACAATATATTCCCCTGGTAGGACTAGCTTCCATGGACTATGATGTTTTCTAACCCCCTTCCATGATGCACATTTCTTTTGTGATTATTTTATTCTTTTTTATATTACTTTCTATTTATGACCCCTTGTTCTCTATGTCCATTCTTCTCTTCAGGACACTCAATGCGACCGCTCTGGCTGTGCCGGTGAACTGGAGAACTCCATTCCCACAGATGCCCACCCCAATCTAATCAAGCTCTATGTGATTTATCCTTGAGTGGGGCAGAGTGTCCCCCCCCCATCCTTACCTCATGGTAGTGGACACTTCTGTGGAGCTTCTATCCTGATTTCTGCAGTCGCCATTGCCGGGTCCCGTCTTCAGTAGTGGATGTGTAGCCTTTTTTCCCCATTTTCTGGTCCCATCCCCTGAAGACGCTGGCACACAGGAAGGGTGCAAAGAGACAATGGCATGCTGAGACATGCCTTTGATCTGGACCCTCACCCAACTTCCGTCCCTCCCTGAAGCTACTGCTCCCCCACTGCACATCCACCTATCATCACCCAGGTCGTGGTATAGCAGTGGGGAATGCAGCCCTTCCTCCATGGGGAAGTAGAGCGGCCCTCTGGACACTCGATCCTTCCTCACCCCTAGGCCGTACCTCCAGCAGCCTGGGCTCATTGCTGATCCCAGATCGTTGTTGTCATGAGTGGTATTGTTACTGCTGTGCCAGCGGGCCGGCCTTGTAATTCTTTTCTGATAATAGCAAGAAGTTAATCACAGGAGTTACAGTAACAGTCAATCACCTCCTAGGTGCAATATTCACATTACACCCTTAGTGGGTGAGTAGCATAGTTAATCTAACCCCTGGTCATGCACTGTTGCTTAATTATGGTGACCATCATTTGTTTTACGACATTTGACACAGAGATCAATGTTTCAATGCACAATGTTACTCTACGGTATTTGTGATGGTTATCATTTTGACCATCCACAATTGTCAAGGTATTGTTGTGGTGTATGTTCATGGAATCGGCTTCAAATAGTCATGTGCACCTTCTGGAAAAGTTCACAACCCTTGTCAACATGTGCTCGACACTGGACACGATCACAGGACACTAAACCATCGTCTGACATTGGCCCCACATAATTGTTAATGTGAGTATTGCATGTAAGCAGACTATTTCTAATCCAAATATTGTGTCATTATTTTTAAGATTAAACTGTGTTGTATTTATAGAAAATAATATCAAATTTCACGTGTTACCCCATATGTCAACTAAATGTCTTCACTCATCTCTAAATGTAGATACTTAGCCAGTACTCAGAAGATGACAATAGTCAAACCGACATGCAGAGTGATGAAGGTATGAGTACCACCGTGCAGTCCACAGATGACAGTGGCTAGCAGATCTTCCTGGAGGCTGCAGTGGTTAGCAGTGAAGTGGAAGAGGCACGAGAAAATCGGCTTATCACTCATGGAACACAGAAATCATGGTATCGTCCTCTTCATAAAAGCATAGGTAATTATCAACGCTTGATTACTTAAGCAATATAGAACATCATGGTGTAGGCGATGGCAGGATTTACACACGCCTGTTGTGGTGGACTGCTCATGAGGTTGTAAGCTGAGTGATGAAACCATAGAAGGCATTGGTAAATCATGCTGTCACCAACACCCTCTTGTGCTATATTGCAATTATACAATGGCTTTGAAGTAAAGATTTAAAAAACTTAGTAAACAGGTTACATATATTTAAAAAATGCCTTTTTACTTTTATTTTTAAATTCTAATACCCTTACTCTGTTCATTAAATAGTCCCCTGTTGCTATGCAAACGGGAGCTGTGTACCCCCCTCCGCAACAGAATGACACAGTTTTTTTTCCCCCAGTGTGCTGGACACAGGGTGGTGCAATATCATTGGGTACAGTATTATGATTAAAACAAGCTTGATGCGAGCGGGTGCTGTATTACCCTTTATAAAACAGGGCATTAATGTACTTCCATGCAGGTTGAAGTCACTGGGGCAAGCCCTCATGCCTCACAATGCACCCGGGGTGTGCCTTGATGCATCAATACACCCATGGTCTGTTGTGGGTTATAGAGTACGTGGGAGCGTGCCGTACATTTAAGCATAAGCAGCTTCTGTGTTTTAAAAAGCAAAAGTTGCCCGAGAAAGTCTGGGGGTGGAAGATAAGGTTGGTGAGCTCTGTAAGTAAAAGGCTGTGCAGTGTTTCCATTTTATGTAATGATTCTGTGACTAGTCAGTCAGGTGTCAGCATCAAGCAGTCATGATTGTAGTGTGACAGGGTTGAATAGGACCCTGTCCCAGTTGTTATGGAGAAAGTGTGTAAATGCAAAGATCTGTTCTGTCCTTTCCTGTCTCTTGTCCGTCTGGTTGGGCAACCAAATTTTCCTGTGGGACCTAGGATTTGATCACTCCGATAGTCTCACATTTCTTTGCCTCTTGCTATCTCTCTCTCAGTCTTCCCTTGCTATTTGTATTTTCCTCCCTTGTATATCTGCTGGTATAAAAATATATGCAAATCATTATGTGGAAATGTAACTGATATTGGGATCACTTTGTTTAGAAATTATATAGTGTTACTGTTGAAATGTATATAATTATAGTTTGAGATGATTGCAAAGCGCTATTGGGAACTTAAGGGGTAACCTGAGAGCAGTTTTAAAACCCTGTTTCAGAAGCTGTGGAAAAGGGGCCTCAGTTCTGGGACATTGTGTTCCTGCCTGCACCTGCTGGATACTTACTGGAACATATTAGAAAAAAACAGGATGCTCATTAAGAAGGGGGGTTGCGAGGAAATATAAGAGAGAGAAAACTGCAATGTTTGAGAGGACACACAGAGATTGAAATAAAACTCTGATGATTCTGCTCTGTTTATTCTGCCTTTGTAAATAGCTATTCTGAACAATTTAATTTTTTTTATGGTACCGCTAGTGCAAATACATACTTTTTGTGAATTTTACAACTGCTTCTGGTTTTTCCAGTGCTTCCTGACCTGTGCTTCAATGACAGGTAGTTTATGAGGAAGTGAAAAATCTGTGAAAAAAAGCATTATCTGATACAAACACTGGTTCTCGTACAACACCCTTGATAGCGTTGGGATGGTACCTCTGACCTATAGGAAAAAGACAGTGGAGAGTGGGGTGGAGCATGGAGAATGCAAGCCGCACACTGCGATGGTAAAGTGTAGGAGCAACACATTGCTGCATTTGCACCATGAGTGTTTATAAGGCCCGTAAATAATGTAATATTTTTCACACCCTCCCCTTGTACACATAGACAAACTGATAAAAATAACGTACAATTAAGAGCTTCAATTGTTGTTCTTTCTTTTATTTTTGTATACTTTATTTATTCTCCTACCATCACCATCACTGGTCTCCCTCTGTTGTGGCCACTCAATCTCCTGCTTTCTCCCTCCTGTCTGAAGTCTCTTCTTCTTCCTCCGACGGGAGGCCCTTGCCACCCGGACTGCTTGACCCCCCCAGCCCTGAGTCCCCCGGGGTGGGACCACCGACTCCTTTCTAGTGCTCTATCTAGAATCTGATAGAGTGTCCAGACACCAAGGCACAAGAGGAGGAGAGAGATCCAGTGGTGGGCATGGGTGCGGAGTCCCAGGACCCACCTTCACCTACCTGGGATAGGACCTTTTTTCCATTTTTTCTCCCCTCAGGACATGGCATGCAATGGCTCCTGCACAACAGATGCTGCTGGAGCCTGCCGACATCCCACCCCCCTTCTGCGGATCAACATCTGCACCGTCCCTGGTCTCCACCAGAGGCCACTACTGCACCGGGTCACCCCAACAACCCACCATGGGAGAGGAGAGCAATCCTCGGGATGCTCAATCCTCACCCTCCTCCTGCTGATCCCTGATGGCCCAGGTCTGTTCCTGAACCCGGATCATCAGCGTGGCGTGATGTGTGGTGTCCAGCGCCTCAACCCTCAGCGCCACCAGGCTGGCCCTGTTGTTGTTTCTTTGATGATGATGAATAATCCTCCTCCTATCTCCACCACTTAGCCACATAACTCCATTCTCCTTAGCTGTCAACAGATAAAATGGAGGTTCTGGCTGTATTGAGGCCTGTGTGTGTACCCTTCTGTCTGTGTCAGTGTAACACTGCATGTTATCAATCTGTTTGTGGGTGGGTGTGGGTGAGGCATTGTACTACTGGATTAAAGCAGACATTTGAATTAATCTATGCCATGATAAACAATTGCTTAATGTATTGAGCACAAATTAAGACAGGTGACTTTCACGTAAAAAAAAAAGGGAACATTTTTGTATATTGTTTTACTGTTTATAAACTGTTATTAATGTACGTTTTGCTTGTCCAGTGGCGTAGGGGGGTGAGCATCCATGACTTACCTCCTGCCATGCCAGTGACCGGTGTTCGTGGTGTGAGTGTGCTGCCGGGGGTCGGCCGGGGAGGGAGAGTATAGAGCATCCCTAAGACACCTATCCTCTCCTGTGGAGGGGGGGAGTACAGGGTTGGTGCTTCCCTGACACCCAGTGGAGGCTTGGTGCCAGCGTACCATAGAGCCAGCACTCAAGCAAGGTGGTTGGAGCAGATGGCCGGATGTGCTGTGGGCGGGAGCGCATATTGCTCAGCCATTGTCGACAGTGCATGCTCCACCCGGGGGAACAACCAGAAAACCGGAAAAAGAGGTCCCAGGCCGAGCAGTATGAACAGCCACCCTCCACAGGCCCTAACTCAGAATATAGCTTCCCCAGAGTCTGGATCAAAATCGAAGACGGGGACAGCTACTTGATGTTGGGTGCGGGGCTGGGTGGGTGGCTGAGAGGTATGCCGACTGGTGGGGACATGGAGAGAAATAGATAAACTGAAAAAAAAAAGTATGTTTTCTAATTAGTTTTATAAAAAGGGCATTAATGAAAGGTCAAATAATGACTTGCCATTGGGCAGAAATTGTCACATGACCATTCATTAATGTCCTGGTAGACCAACAGTTGGCATGCCGATTGTAAAAAGCTTTTGATTTTTTGCTTTTTACAGACAGCTATCCCCTTTTATAAGTGAGATAACCCACTCCAGCCCATGGGTGTATTGGGGCATTAATGCACTTCACAGCTGGTTGAAGTCACTCGGGCAAGCCCTAGTGCCTCACAATGCACTAGTGGCATGCATTAATGCCCCAATACACCCATGGCCTGTCACGGGTTATAGCATACACATATGGTCACATTTTATATAATCAATAACACATGGATGAGTATTGCTATTACTGGGATACCCACACAACCAGAGGTGTCGTCGTGTATCAGTACGCTTCTAGATGTCTTGGTATCTCAATACTAGCAACACCAAGCCATGTCTTATTTCTTACAAAGTGTACTTGCAACAACTTATTTCTTATGATGTCTCTTTTTTATTAATCAACAGCAGTGCAAATGTCAATTACGTGTAAAGATGCAAGTACTCAGACGGAGACACTGTTTATGCCTACGTACACTTCCTCACCTGTTGTCACCTGTGATTATGAATTCCAAGATGATGCCTGGGATGTGACCTACACCCCTAGTTGTACTGGCATAGGCAGTAATGCACGGGACACTCTGCAGAAAGATAGGTGATGTATCTCTAAATGATGCTAGCATGTAAGAAATATTAGTTGTTAAAGTAGTTTGTATATTTGTAATTATAAATTAAGTATAACTGTTGCCCATTTTTACTGTTTTCACAACAGGGAACGTTTAATGGAACCGACATCTTCAGTAAAGAAAAATATCTGGAAGAAATATAAATTTATTATTTTTGAGAGCTGCTTGATACAGCTATTTGAGGCCTATAGTCAGTGCCATGCAGTTCCTGAAGTACAGAAACGTATTGGAACATTGGCAATTGTTAGACAGCACGGCCATGAATGTGGCTATATTAGAGTACAGAAAGCTCAAACCAACACTGGGGACCATCCAACGGGAAATGTGCTGCTTTCAGCTACCATAGGCTTTTTTGCCACCATTTTGTGTCACCATTGCAGATATTACGTGCACTGAGGAATATTCACATACAGTGCATATCAGATACTGTACACTATCAACATGCAAAGAACTTTGTGCAACTGTCAATCATGAGAGTTTGGACAGCACAGAAGGCTGAAATGATTACTACAACTAAACTGAAGCATACAGATGTAATTCTCGCTGGTGACTGTAGGTGTGATAGCCCCAGTCATTCGGCAAAATATGGCACCTACAGTCTCGTGGATATGGATGAGCAGAAAATTGTTAGCATTGCACTAGTGCAGGTAGTCATACCTTGAGTTAATATGATTACAAACAGTAGCTGGCTTATCACTACTATCTGGCATTCATTGACATAACATATTTTTACAGAGTAACGGGGTGGCCAGTGCATATCACATAGAACTGGAAGGGTTAAAGTGCTGCATTGCTGGTCTAAGAAGTGACGGCTTGAACCTCATTTACCTAGTGACTGATTGACATCTGCAGGTTCAGAAATACCTCTGTCAGAAAGAACCTGGAATAAAACATCACTACGATGTTTGGCACTTCGTTAAAAGTACGTACTAGTAACTGTTAGTACTTGTGGATTCCTTTTTGAATATAATGACATTACTTTATGTCTCCAACTAATCATAGATCACACTCCTTGTTCTTTTTTGCTATTAGCAGCACAGGCCATGGCACCTGTAATTGTTACGTATAGTACCCACAGGAGATCCTCGCACACAGTTCATGCTAGGTCAATGTTCTACGTCACTGTAACATAAGCTGCAGCCCCCAAAAGCAGTTGTCCCATCTACCAATGAATGGCAGAAATACTGTCAAGAACAGATTTTCTACCCCCTACCCTGCATGTGTAAACAAGGTACAAATAGCTATTTTGCACTTTTTCCAAACCAATATATAGTGGTCCACGTAAATGAAGATTTAGGAAGTCCTTGGAAATGTATTGATATTAGTAAGCACATTGCTGAGTAACAGCTGACATGAAGTTCTTTTATATTTTAAGGTATAACAAAGAAACTAGAGGCCATTGCTGCGCAGGTTTGTGAATTAGTTCGAGAATGGATCCGCAGCATAAGGAACATGTTGTATTGGATCCCCAGGTCAACACCTGATGGAAACGGCAATATTATGTTTGCCAAGCTACAATCCATTTCCAACCATATTCTGGGAACACACGACCATGAAAATCCACTGTTTCCCACATGTGCTCATGGCCCATTGGACGACTCAATAACGAGGTGGAAATGGATGATGCCCAGTAAGTGATTGTAGGCGGTATATCTTCTTATTGCTAGGTTAGCATGTATCAGACATCTGCAACAGCTGTTTTTTGACATTTTGATAACTGTACACTGTGTAATATTTACAACTAAGTTGACAAATGGTCAGGCACATTGTGGCAGAGGCTTAAGATGCTGGACGCCACACCTTGCACTCAAAAAATGAAAGACAAATGGACCCTGGCAGCTAGACATGTGAAGGTGGGTTCAGTGTTTGGCCCCCACATCCTCAGCCGGATCCATCAATAGCTGATCGCTGTTTGTCTCCTCCACTGCACGGCCACCCTTTCATATTCTAAATATTGCACTAGTGGAGTTAGGGTGTTCCAACCATGAGGGTATCAGAGCTGGGGGTGGTAGTGGAATGAAGCACTCCACTGAGCGGCGATCAGACTGAGGAGGATCTCTGGCCGGCAAGATATGGCTCCAGCAATAGAGCTAACTGGAAAGTGGTATAAAGGGCCAGCAAAAGAGGTGAAACAAATAAGAAAAAAAATTGGAAACAGTCACTATTGTGTATATTCAACCAGTGAGTTGGTGAAATGCCATTTCAATTTGCATAAGTGTATAACAGTTGCACATCATGAATAGTGAAAGATGTTGCATGTGTACAATTATTGTACGCCACTGCAACCACATGAACGTTGAATAATCATCATGGACTAAGTAACAAAGGGTATTATGTATTTCTGTAGTCAATAGGAAAACTTTGGTCCATCCCAAATTGTAATTTCTCATTGTTTTAATTTTGAATTAAATCAACAGCTGAAAAGGCCTCTGAGAAAGTGGATATACTGTTGTCCTCGAACATGGTGAAACGTGACATTCGCAAACTTTCTCCCCATCATCAGATGTCACCCCTTGAGAGTTTTCACAACCTTTTCATCCAATACGCACTGAAAAGCAGGGCCTTCAGCTACAAAGGGATACTAACAAGGTGAGCTACTGACTGCAATTATATGCGTTACATATAGAATACAGTATGTGATGGACTGATATGCACCACCAGCATGTTGTTCCACCGTGGTGCTGTGATCCCTTGTGGCCAGTGCAGAAATAATCAACATGTCACTGTGACTCAGATAGAGGATAGTGTATGGGCAACAGTGAACAACAATCGAGAGGTTGTCATGACAACCGTTGAAACCTTGCGAGCGAAGCTCGGGAGATTTGAGGGTGTCATGACACCTCGAGAAGTGAACGGCACTGTTGTTGTTCACTGTTGCCCATACACTGTCTTTTATAGTGTATGGGCACCTTACAACTCTGCTACAACAAGGTTTGAGCTGAGGAGGGAAATGAACTAGCCACAGCCAACAGAAACGACAACATCAGCCAGATATGCAGTGAGGGCGGCAGCATGATCACCCGACCCCCGCAACACAGGATCACGAAAAACAAAAGCAGCACTTACTTTTCAATTAGGATATCCTCTAGTGCCAATGCTGAACTGCCATACAACAACTTTAGGAAAAGATGTACGGATTCAAACACCTTTCTGGCTGTTCGACCATTCGAGGACACTAGCTGGTGGCCGCGCTATCTCATTCCAAGTTGTTGTACCATCAATGTGACGTACTCATGATGGTACAACAGCATTGAGACGTCACATCAATGGTACAACAAGAATAGGAAAAGTTAGATTTTGAGAAAATACAATGTTTTAACATACACTATAAACAGATGATGGCACGAAACTCAGGATTGGCATATAGTTGTCCATTGAGTATTGTTTATAGTGTACTGCGACACCTAAATAAAATCAGCAGTAGTATAGTGAATATCGTCTCTCTAATTTTATTTTTTGGGTATTTTAATTTGTTCTGTAATGTGACTTAAGACAGTATTAACTTCCATTAGTTAATACACTGATTTGCATGGTTGCAAGTGACTGGACATCCCTACATTAGTATCACACACTCTTGTTGTCTGGTGTTATACTGTGGCTGGGTTTTACATACGTAAAATTCATAGCATCTGGACATCTTGCTTACTGATGAAAGCAACGGACCACAAACTTGTAGGTTTAAACTGTTGATGAACAACACTTTGGTGTGTTGGACAAAAGCAAGAAGACATAACTGTGTATTGTTAATACTGAGATACCCACACACCCAGAGCTGAAGGCACTCAGTCTGCTGCCTTCGGCATCAATACATCTATGGGTGTATTGGTGTCTCAGTACTAACACTCATACATGTCTTATTGCTTCCATCACCAAGCGAGATGTCCAGATGCTATGAATTCTGATTATGTAAATCCCGCCTACAATAGAACAGCATCCAATAAGATCGTTGCTACTAAGTTAAGGATGTCCATTCCATAGCAACCACGCAAATCACCATATTAACTAATGGGAGTAAATACTTTATTTATCTCTGGGGATAAATAAATTAAAATACCCAAAAAAGAACACTAGAGAGGCAATATACACTATACTTCTACTTATTTTGTTTACATGTCAGAGTACTCTATAAACAATACTCAATGGACAAATATATACACAGCAACACTTTTGTGCCACCATGTATTTCTGATCCACATGATTTACACTGAGTATGTAAGCAATGAAACATTGCTGAGAGTTAGTAGTACTGAGACACCAACACACCCAGAGGCTTACTGAGGCACAAGGCCACAGGCTGAGTGCCTTCATCCTCTTTGCATATGGGTATCTCAGTACCACAACCACTAATCCATGTTTTATTGCTTATAAAGAAAGGGTAATAAGTGAATTCTTAAATAAAGAACATTATAAAGGTTTTAATCCCCCCCATAAAAGAGATGGTAAACAATGTAAAATAGTCACTCCACAGATGTTTTTCACCTGCCGGTCATTTGTCTTTCTTAATATTCAATATGTTGTGTGATTGCTTACCATGGAATTGAATAATTTAATGCTGTCTGTTATTAAAGTAGAAAAATCCCCTCACCTAAACACACAGCCACAGAATGTCAGAATGTGATGCATGCTTTCAATAGTCTACAGAGCTCCCCTAGCATACAGAGAGAGAGAGAGACACAAACAGGCATACACAGAAAGACACACACACACAGGCATACACAGAAAGACACACACACACAGGCTCTCCATGGAGCCAGAAACTCAATTTTATGCATTGCCAGGTAATGAGCAGGGAGTTCTACAGCAACGTGGTATGGATAGAAGGGTGATTTTTCTTGACCAACAAAGATACACCAGCAATTGAAAGTCTATGTGTGTAAGAGGGACTCCTGTAAATAACACTAAAATATTTTATTACTTTATTTTATTGAATGTAGTTTTAGTTCTACGGCATGAGGCTGCTAATATATGAGTAAAGGCTGCAGCCATTTTTGTTTTGGAAATTAAGAATTAAGTGGCTTGTGAATTCTTTTTTTTTTTTTTCCGTTGCCCCCTTAGTTCAGACCCTCTACACCTGCCACCCCCAAGCCCAGGCTTCCTCTCCCCCAAGGAGGGGTCACTGGGGGGGGATCCCCCAACCCCAATGGACACTGTGTGGAAAGCCCTGGCTTACCGACTGGGTTGGGGACATGGGAGCGGGACCCCCCTCAGCAGATGTTGGAGGCAGAGGACAGCGTAGCAGAAGGGGTCGCCATGCCATGGGGACAGATTTTTCTCCAAGTACTTGATCCCTGAGGAGGGACATGCAATGATGTCCAACATCCACCCCGCCCATCAGACATACTTGCCCCAGTCGCGGCAGTACACCTGGCCTCTGCTTGGGGTCCGTGATGTGCTGGACACTCTTCCCCTGCCTCCCCCCCAGAGAAAGAGAGCAGTCCTTAGGATGCTCGATCCTTCTCCCACAGCCGTCCCTCTGACTCCGTTCCTGAACCCAGGTCGTTGGCATCACAAGCGGAAATCCAGGTGCTGCACTGGCTGGCCAGCAGTGGCTTGTGAATTCTGCAAATTGCCCTGGTTGGTATGAACTTGTTTTTAGCCATTGCTGGTACTCTCTTACTGCCATAGCTGTAACCAAGCTTCGGCCAATTAGGACACAGGGATTTCTTTCAACATCTTATATCTCATTGATAACTGATATTTTCTTTCAAAATGTGATACCAAAAAATGTATTAAAGTATGCCACAACAATCTGAATAACTATTAATACATTTGTTTTTCCAAAAGTGTCTTGCTGGCTGCGTTACACTTCAACTCGAACACAGACAGGCAACAAGTGGTGAGTGAGGATGGAAAGAGAAAATTCACAATTGACATTCCTAAATACAAGGGTGGGCAAGGATTCATATGGCCAAAGAAGACATCATCCTCGTATTCTGAATATATTTAAAGGTTTATTTTTTGTTTTGGTACTAAAGTTCAATGAACAGTTAGAAAATGTGATAAGCAGTATGAAGATTCCTGTATACAAGTCTAATTAGTGTCGGAACATCACAGCTGATGGCGACCGTCAGTTGTGCATGCATTAATAAAAGGCATGTCAGACAACATGGCATGTCTGTGTCATATCATGTTTTTCTCTATTACATGCCTGCAACCTCTTGCTCACTCACCAGAAACGTAGCCATGGGTTGTGCAGCCAAAGGGTACATATCTCTAAGGACGTTGTACATTATATGACACAATAACTCACGACATACATTAGCATTACTGCATACAGTTAGGCCAGGAAAAGCTGTCCTAACCTGGCCAGCCACCCACAGGTGGGTGTTGGAAGTGCACACAGGTGCACCGCTGCCAGCCAGTCCCTACTGTCAAGCAGTGACCCCCCCCAGCCCCGTACCACGATGCCCACGACCAGCACAGACAGTCCATGGTTGCCATACTGTAGTGGACCCCATGGCCCATGTCCCACTCCACATGTGCCTGTGGTGCAACCCAGTACCCCATAGTGTAGTGGCCCCCCCACCCCAAGCCCAGATCCCTGAATGCTTATCACAGCCCCCCGTCCATAATCACATTGCGACAACAACCGACATATCACAGTCACCCAAAACACATGTTCCATAGCATAGGCCCCCAACTACCCAAACCTGTAGTCAGGATCCCTCCATGCACCGCCCCACTTCTGCGGTGACTGGCACAGCCCTCTGCTGACTTCCACGGCCAGCCACTGACTGAACTGCTCAGGACTCTGTACTGCCTGTAATCACGCGCTGATGGTGCCCTCTCTGGTCTACAGCTGTGGAGGGCTGTGCCAGTCACCAGCATGGGTGGTGTAGAGGGGGCCTGTGTCACATTCGGGGCTGGAAGCAGCCGCCCCAGCACATTCCTCCCGGCTCAGCCATGCTAATGGTTACGCTGCATAGGACCTGCCGGCAGACAGCTATGGGCTGTGCAACCAGTGACTGATATTCTGATGGTGTGCCTGATCAGTACCAATTGCACATGCTCTCAGATCTGGCCGAAGCATATGTTATGCGTGGCGCATCTTTGCACATGCGCAGCTGTACAGCTCTGAATATGTCCCCCTTAGTGTGTAATACTTTTTAACTATGCATCCTACAAACAAAAATGTGTGCAGGCGTATCTGTGTTGGATTTGTCAGTCATGAATCCAACAACCATCCCACATACACAAACAAGCCTTACTGTATTATTCACACACCCTGGCCAAAGTTGAAATACAAAGTGCTTCAGGAAACTGGTATTTATATATCAAATTTTATTAAAACTTATTATGGATTTGTAAAACATTACACAATGGAACAGTTCATAACTGAGAACAGTATCTCTTCTGGTTTTTTTTATACTTATATTTTATTCATTTTTTAAATTATATTGTATGCAGATACACATGTCCCATATAAGGAACAATTGTAGTTGTACATTCTTACAAATGAGATCAGACATTTTATACAGGAGACAGTATCCCTTACTTTTTCCCTACTAAGGAGGAGAGCAAGATGATAATTTACCTAGAATACAAAAACTAAATGCTGTGTATGTGGCCCAAGGGCCCATGGCTATTATCTCATAAAATTAAAACTTAGCATGTGTAACTGATTCTCCATATCCCGAAGGATTATTTGGTGCTATGTAATTCACTATATGTAACATTAAACAGTGAAAACTTTACAGTCAGCAAGTACAATTGTCTCAACTCCAATGTCTCAAAAATCTGAGCAGCAGATCTTACTACATAGCTCCTCATATTGCTTTCCCTGTAGCTAGAAGTAGGATTATTTAATCTGATATAGTGTGCCAAATAGAGGGTCTGTTCCCCAAAACAACCGGAACACTAATTACATTACCTCCCCCATTACCTCAAGAGGAAAGTGTACTTACCCCTCTGACACACATATTTCAACTTAATTCAAACTTTACAAGGTCTCCACCCAGCAAATCTTAATAAAATATAAAAGTTGAGGGAACATGGAAAAAACACTGATTCAGTGTCTTAACACCGTATATTTTTATATCCTGAGAGCCAAATGGCTCTTTTAAAAGAGCAACAGAACTAAGAAGAAAGTCCTCAAGCGTCTTTGTCTTCATCTCCACTCGCAGAATCCCTTATGGCCTTCATAGCCACCATCTTTGTAGCCCATTTCCCAGCATTAGAGGGATCTGTAAAGACATATATCTTACTGTCCTGGATAATCCTCAATTTGCAAGGAAATTGGATAGTGTGAGGTATGTCCAGTTCTCTTAATTTTGCTCTGACACTGTCAAATTTCTTCCGTCAAAGATGGGTCACGTAAGAGGTGTCTGGGAACAGGTGGACTGATGCACTTTCAAATACAAGAGGCCCATATCATTCTGCCAAATTCAGTAGTTGATCCCAAGTTCTCATACTGTCTAGTACCACCATTAGTACCCTGGGTAGCTCAGTTGGTGGTTTAGAACGGTGGGGTAAATGATAGGCTTTGATGATGGAAAAGTTCTCATCTGTGATATGAGAATGAAACTGCTCACCCAACCAGTCTTTTACAAATAGACGGGCAGAGTCCTCCTCAGATCCTTCTGGTAGGCCTACTATCCTTCCATTCTGGCTGCGGATCTGATTTTCAAGAATTTCAAGCCTTTTATTTGTGTGCTGTTGTTCTTTAGCTCTCTGTAATATCATGCTTTGGCACACCATAGCATGCCGCTTTGCCTCTGCCACATCTTAGGTGTGGAGCTCAGGGTTTTGGCTTCATTGGGAACTGGGGAGCCACCTGGAGGGATGTAGGCTTATACTGGCGCGATGGTCTGCATCTCTCCGGGGGAGGACCATTATCCTGGGTGACAGGTTTAAATGCTTCATTGGCAAACACAAACTAGCCAGAGGAGGCACCACAAAGGGAGCAGAAATCAGCGTCCCCCCACAAAACGCAGTATTTAGAGAGGTAAACACCAAGGTAGAGAAGTCAGTAGGGAGCAGGACAGGGGTAAATACAGAAAAAGGCAGTAAGGACAGGGCTAAAAGGGGTAAGGCCATAAAAAATAAATGGAAGGTGACAAGTTCCAATGCCCGCAGTCTGTGCAGCAAGCTCCCAGAACTAGTGGCCTTGATGGAAGAGGGATGCCTGGACATTGCGGCAGTCACTGAAACATGGTACAAGAGAACCATGACTGGGATGTCAACATTCCAGGATACACAGTCTACAGGAAGGACAGGATGGATAAAAGAGGAGGAGGATTAGCTCTCTATATAAGGGAAGAGATTAAAGCAACAGAACTAAAGAGTAAACAGGAAGTTGATGAGTCACTATGGGTCACCCTGGAGACAAGAAATGGCACCACAATCCACATGGGGGTTGTGTACAGACCCCCATCTCAGGGGGAGGAGATGGACAAGGAAATGATAGAAGGCATCCTTAAAATTTTTTATTTTTTTTTTTTATTTTATTTCAATCTAGGATTACAATACCTTTGAGCCGAGGCTCTTTTACAAAGGTTCTATGTCAGCGTGTGCAACAGTCATCATTTTTAGTTACAAACATAACGCCACTGACTTACAGACATGTAATAACCAGTACAAAGACTTGAGCTATGAGCAAGACAAGGGGGTCGATGGGGGAGAAGTGAGGGCAGGAGATTGAGGGGTAGGAGGTGCATGGGGTGAGGGGGAGTACGGGAGGTGGTTGGGGCATGGGCAGGAGTGGAGATATGGGGGGAGGTGGGCGAGGGTGGGAGACAGTGCAGCCAGGGGGCCTTGTCGAGGGAATGTGCCAGGTAAGGTGTTAGGAGTGCAAAGACTGATTGTAAGTGCTGGGTGCTGGGGCATGTGCATCTGGAACGGTGGAAATGTTAAGATGGGCAATCGCAGGATACAAGCAGTGAGAGGTGCAGCTTGGACTTGAAAAGGCTGAGTGTTGGAGCGGTCACTATGTCACTGCCAAGAGAGTTGAGCCAGTTGGATGCCCAATAGGCAAATGATCTTTGTCCTTGGGTCATGCGACATCGTAGGATGAGTAGTAGATGGGAATTGGATCTCCTTGTAGTGACATTCCTATGTCTAGGCTTAAGGAGGGCACAGACACCAGGTGGGGCAAGTCTCATTATGATTTTCTTGGCCGTGATGCAGGTTTGGTATTTTATGCGTTTGTCCAGTTGAAGCCATCCAGATTGGGAATAAAGGTCACAAGTGTGGGTATGGCGATGTGAGCTAATGATGAGGCGACAGGCCTTATTCAGGAGGTCATGATACATTTGAGAGCAGTGGTAGTTGCAGACCCATATATGATAAGACCATAGTCTATGATGCTGACAATGGAGCTTTGGACGGCCATTGACAGTGCTTCTCGGGGTTAGGTGTTTCCTGTGCTGGAATAATATGCCTAACCTCGCATTGGCAGACTTTGCCACATTGCTAATATGGACAGCGTATGAGAGGTGAGGATCAAGGGTGATGCCAAGGTGCTTGAACGATTGTGTTTGCTCTAGGATGGCTCCTTGTTCGGTTGCAATGGAGAGGTGGAGTTGTTTGTTTTGTTGTGGGGCTGCAAAAACCATAGACTTGTTTTTCTGATTGAGAAGCAGTTTATGATTTAGGAACCAGGATTCGATGGAGGAGAAGGCCCGCTGAAGTTTATTTTGTAATTGGTTTGGATCAGGGTCTGAGGTGAGGATCACAGCATCGTCGGCATAGAGAATTATTTGTTCTGGGCAGCTATCTGGTAGTGAGTTTAAGAATAGGCTGAAGAGGAGGGGTCCCAGAATGGAGCCCTGGGGGACTCCCAAGCAGACCGGTCTAGGGTTCGAGAGTGTATCAACGATTCTTATTGTTTGGGACCGTTCTTCAAGGTAGCTCTTAAACCAGCCAATGGTGTCAGTTGACAGCCCAGTGTTCTGAAGCTGGACAAGTAGGAGGCGGTGATTGACGGTGTCGAAGGCTTTAGTTAAGTCAATGTAGATTGAGCCTAGTAGTTCACCGGAATCAAGGGCGTTGTGGATTGCACCGGTGAATTCAAGTAGGGCTGTGGAGGTGCTGTGACCTTTGTGGAACCCATGTTGTTGCTTGCACAGGATGTTGTACGTATTCAGGTATTCTGTGAGCTGGTCCGAGACGATGAATTCTAGTGCCTTGGAGAGTGGGGTAGTAGGAGATAGGTCTGTAGTTATCGTGGGCAGTTTTGTCACCACTTTTATGGACTGGGGTGACAGTGGCAGATTTCCATCTGTCTGGGAACTGGCTAAGGCTGAGGGAGAGGTTGAAAATTCTGGTCAGAGGACTAAGCACTTCATCAAGTGTGAGAGACAGGATTTTGAGATCGAGGGAGTCATTACTGAATCTTGATTTACCAAGGGCTATGGTAACATGTTTGTGTACTTGGTGAGCCTTGACTGCTTTGAAGTAGAAGCAGGGGGAGCTGATGGGAGTAGTGTTCATTCCAGACAGGGGGGCTACACCATCTTTGAAGTAGTTCTGAGGTAGGACAGCGCTGAGGTCGGTAAAGGCTTTGTTAAAGGTGTCTGCAATGGTTTTTGGGTTGAGGGTTGTGGTTCTGTTGATGTTGAGTATTGATGGGGGGGGGGGTTTGGGTGGATTCCCAGTGAGTTTCTTTGTGTTCTTCCAGAATTCCCAACCATTGCCCCAGGAGTTTGTGAGGGCATGCTTATAGTAGGCGGACTTCATTTGCCGGATGGTTTTGGTGCAGTCATTGTGGGCACGTTTGTAGTTTTGGATGTCATTTTGCTTTCAAGAGTTTCTGGCCAGCTCCCATAGGTGGTCTCTTGTTTTTAGCATCCTGAGGAGGTCACCTGTGATCCAAGGGTTACTCAGTGATTTGACTTTGCGTTTCTTAATAGGAGCATACGTGTCACAGGCCACAGTGAAGATGTTTATGAAGTGGTCAAGGGCAGTGTTTGCATTGGTTGCATTGAAGATAGGGGACCAGTCTTGGTGGGGGAGGTGGGATTTGAGCCGAGGAAGGTGACCACTGGGTAGAACCCTACTGGTGATTGTTTTTGGTGGTTGATTGATGAATTTATTTGACCAGGTGCAACTAACAGTGGAGTGATCGCTGAGAGAGTCAGGGAGGACATTAGTGTTAGATATCCATGATGGGTGACTGGTAAGGATCCAGTCCAAGAATGTGCTGGTGCCGGTCCTGTAATTTTTCCTGGTTGGTGAGTCAACCATTTGTGTGAGGTTCGCCGCAGCAATGATATCCCTGTGTGCACCAGCATCAGCCACAGGCCAGTTGATGTTGAAGTCGCCTAGGAGGATGGATTCGGTGTCTGGTGGGAGTGACTTTAGAAAGTCAAGCACAGCTGTTAGACCAGTTCCCTGTTCTTTGGGAGGGATGTAGATGGTGGCAACAGTGAAGGCTTTGTTTTGGGCACTGAGGAGGATTCTCACTGGCAGTATCTGAGCAGTTGTGGGTTGGATTGAGGTAATGATGTGATGCCCTTGTATGGTAGAAAAAGGGGAGATATTGTTGACTGGGGACCTGAATATGCCAGATGTTAACTGGAGTACCTTTGCTGCAGGCACATCCAAGACCAGGGTCATTCTTGATGCCCTACAGGGGGCATGCCTCAGACCACTAGTGTTGGAACTCACTCAGGAGGGAGCAATCTTAGACCTGGTACTCTCAAATGGGGAAGGAGAAAGGGTCTCAGATTTAGAAGTGGGTAGCCATCTGGGAGCAAGTGACCACCAAACAGTGTGATTCACAATAAACACAGCCATAGAGTCAAGCCATATAAAAACAAGAGTGTTGGACTTTAGGAAGGCTGACTTTGGAAAGATGAGAGAGTGCCTCCGAAAAGCACTAGCAAACGGGCAAGAAGGAGGGGTGGAGAAGCAATGGGGAATAATCAGAACAGCCATTGCAGAGGCAATAAGCCTTTGTGTGAAGCAAATCAACATAACAAAATGAAGGAAAAAAACACTATGGTTCTCAAAATAGGTGACAGGGACAGTTAAGGAGAAAAGGACAGCATTCAGGAAATATAAGGAAACACAGAAGGAGCAGGACAGAGAACTTTATCGGTTAAAGCAGAAGGAGGCAGGGAAGGCAGTCAGAATAGCAAAGGCACAAACTGAGGAAAAGATAGCCAACTCTGTTAAGAAGGGGGATAAAACCTTTTATAGGTACACTAGGGAGTGAAGACAGACCAAGGGAGGGATAGAGAGACTTAATAAAGGGGAAGGAATGTGGGCAGAGGGTGACAGTGAAAAAGCAGGGATACTGAATGAATATTTCTGCTCAGTATTCACAACGGAAGAGGAGGGGGAGGTACCTAAACCAAACAAGAGAGAAACTCTGAATAGGTGGGTCGATACTAGTCCATTCACAGAAGAAAGGGTTTTGAAGGAACTCTTGAAACTGAGGGTGGACAATGCAATGGGGCCAGATGGGATTCACTCAAGAATTCTAAAAGAACTAAGGGTAGAACTAGTAACACCACTGACTACTCTCTTTAACAAATCATGGGAGGATGGGGTGGTACCTGAGGACTGGAGGAGGGCAAATGTGATTCCACTTCACAAAAGTGGGAGCAGGGCAGAGGCAGGAAACTACAGATAAGTTAGTCTGACTTCAGTGGTAGGGAAAATGATGGAATCACTTCTGAAGGAAATAATTGTTGACTACCTAGAGGCCAGTGGGGCACAGGACCCAAGGCAGCATGGTTTTGCAGAAGGAAAGTCATGTCAGATGAACGTAATAGATTTCTTTGACTGGGTGACCAAAGTAGTAGACCAGGGAGGGGCTGTGGATTTGGCCTACCTAGATTTTAGCAAGGCATTTGACACAGTCTCACACAAAAGATTAGTTAGCCAGCCTTGGAGTGGGTCCCAAGGTGGTAGTCTGGATAAAAAACTGGCTGGACAACAGGACACAAAGGGTAATAGTAAACAGAGTCCACAGTGAAGAAAGGAGGGTAACTAGTGGGGTACTGCAGGGTTTGTTACTGGGACTGGTCCTCTTTAATGTCTTTATAAGTGACATTGGAGAGCACCTGGAAGGAAAGGTATGTCTCTTTACAGATGACACAAAGATCTACAATAAGGTTGATACACAAGGTGGGGTGGAAAGGATGAAAAGGGACTTGGCAAGGTTGGAGGAATGGTCAAATATGTGGCAGCTCAGATTCAATGCAAGGAAGTGCAAGGTAATGCATCTGGGAAACAAAAACCCAGGGGAAGAGTACACAATGGGGGGTGAGTTAATAACAACAACAAAAATCAAAAGAGACCTAGGAGTAATTATATCAAATGACCTAAAGGTGGGCAAGCAATGTGAAAAGGCAGTAAGGAGGGCTGGAGGATCCTGGGATGCATAGGGAGAGGCATCAACAGTAGAAAACAGGAAGTTTTTATCCCTCTGTACAGACAGTTAGTGAGACCCCATCTGAAGTACTGCATGCAATCCTCATTGTGTACTCTTCCCCTGGGGTTTTGTTTCCCAGATGCATTACCTTGCACATCGTTGCATTGAATCTGAGCTTCCCCAACATTCCTCAAAGAAACCCATCTCCATAAGACATAGACAGGTGGAGGCTGTTCAGAGGAGGGCAAACAAAATGGTGCAGGGTCTGCACCAGAAGACATCTGAGGAGACTAAAGCAGCTTAATATGTATTCCTTGAGAAAAAGAGGGAGGGGACATGATAGAAACGTTCAAGTATCTCAAGGGAATTAACAAAGTACAAGAGGGTAGCATCTTTCAGAAGAAGAGATGTGCAAGAACAAGGGGGCACAATTTGAAGATAGAGGGAGGATGGCTCAGAGGTAATGTTAGAAAGTATTTTTTCACAGAGAGGGTTGAGGATGCATGGAACAGCCTTCCTGAGGTGGTTGTGGAGTCAGGAACAGTGGGAGAATTCAAGAATGCATGGAACAGGCATAATGCAATTCTAGTGGGGGGGGGAGGAAGTAAGCTGTTGATTAACTAGAATCTGCAGCTTATCCATCAGGTAGGGAAATGGGCAGACTAGATGGGTCAAGTGATCCTTATCTGACATCAAATTCTATGTTTCTCTGTTTCCCTAAAGTGTGTCCACTGCACTTTCTACAGTGGCTATTCTCCCAGCCATAATGTCCACTTTGGAATTTGTGAAGGCCGATGAAGCTAAAAGCTGCTGCATTTTCTGGCCAAGTGATTGAAGCATCTCTTCTGGCTCATCTCTTTCAGTCGTCTCGCCATGTGTGGAGCGAATGTTTGGGCCTGATGGTATTCCTCTCCCTCCATCTGTTTTGCCATCTCCTGTCTGTGGATTCCTGTGAGTTTTTCCCATAGTATTCTCCAATCGTTCTACTTTCTGAAGCGACAAAGATCTGATAGTTTTACAAACTAAAAGTTAGGTATCTTTAAAGTAAAATCTGTTCTATGTTTTACAAATAATCAGGACAGCAGTACCTTTTTCTACAACTTACCATATAGGCATGATAAACTAACCATTTCTGTATTTAATGACGATAGTCACTTCATTTTATTCTGTCACAAGTTTCAGCAGTAACAGTTGTCTGATATTGGTGTCTATTTTTGTAAATGTATTGCACGTACTGTATATTACAGTAATAAAACACAGCAAATCACTTTCATTACAATTTTATTAGAACCGCTTTTGTTGATCAACTGTTGGAACAATTTGTCCTGCTGGTTGAAAGTGGAAAACCAGAAGCGGAATGGTTATCTGTATATGTCCCTTCATTCACGGTTTGAACCAATACATAAAGATGAAGTCATTGAAAACTGGATTAAAAAAAAGAGATTCAAGTACTAAAGTCCTTGAACTATGGTGGTGGCAAGAAACTGATGTATTGATCTGATTGCCACCGCTGTTTTATGGTGTGGACTGCACGTGCAGGAATAACAACGCAGACTCTTTTATCCAGCCAGCCCTAGCACCAGTATACAAAGCTTCAATAAGCAAGAAATCTATGATGACTGTGGATATACATAAAGAAAAGGACACACAAAAATTAAATATTTAAGGATCTCATGTACGCTATTTTTGAAATATAAAACAGTTTAACTACTTCAGTTGTCAGTTTTCATGGAGAGTTAATTACATTCAACAATGCCGTGGTACACACAATGTATAGGATGTTTACTAGACTTATCCAAATTTACATTATCTTATTGATAAACATTTTAAACTGGTTGTTGAAACGTACATATTGGTAGCATGAAGGCATTCACCATTGCAATGAGTTGCTAATTTTGTTATTATACTGTGCTGGTTGATTTCACACGCATGTTGACGCTAATAGTAGGAAATATAGAGGTAGCATTGTCTTAGTTGATAGCGGATAATGACCATGATGACCATCCATTCATATTTCTGTTTTACCGGGCTCCCTTTCACCAGGCTGGATGTTCCAGTCCCACACTCCGCCCAACGCCCTTCATATTGTTTTGCTACGACTTGATCAAAAACAGTTAAGTAACGGTTTATGTAAGTCATCAACCCCTGTTTCTATATAAAGTCACTAGTATTAACTACCCGCATACCGATGCCATCCTCTCTTGAAGAATCTGTCTTAATCGAGATCTTCACATCTGGCAAATCATTACTTTGTATGCCACTCTGTCTGTGGAGAAGTGCTTCCTGACATCCATCCACCCATCACCCACCATCCCCATCGTCAGAGTAAGATTGGTCCCTCACCTGCTATGGGTACCAGGTCTTTTAAAGAAAACTCGTGACGCATTTTGTTTTTCCCCGTAATCTACCTGATGGTCTCAATCATGGTCATACTCTATGTCCTAGATGTCCAGTTTTAGTTTTCTGTATTGTGGTATTGAACATCTTTATATAATTGAATATGAATTTCTTTATTATAATCCTGTGGCATATAAATAAGTGTTAAGCAATGTTTAAACACAGTAATAGCGCATGACCATACTCACTCATGGTCTGGTATTCCCTCATTGCCATGGTACTGGCAGTGGGTATTTTCAATTGTTTGTAAAACCCAAACATTAAGATACACAGGTTCAAAACCTGGATGATCAGTAATGCAACTGGGAACTTCAGTCGGTCACAACATTAAGAGTGTCAGACAGCTTTTCAACAACTCTGGCTGTCTCCTGACAGTAATGGCATCCTACTTCGGTGGGCATAATGCAATTTCCACATCAGCACCTAAAGATGAAATTGTGTTACTGCAGTATCAGCTAAGTAATAGGCACATAATAAGTTGTGCAGGCTGGTGACATTACCATGTTAATTATACCGGAAGAGTGTACAGACCCGCTTACAAATGAATCCGCATACCAACACCTGAATGTAGGAGAAAGGCAGGAAGGTTCCACTGATGTTGCTTCAACAGTGTCAGAGGATAAGTATTCTGAAGGGGCGGGGAAGGGAAGCAGTATGGCCTCACCTTACCTCACTGAAATATTACTGGCCTGCTAGTATGGTCTGCGAGGGTTGGTGTCCTGTCCTGGAGTCTCATGCTGAATGTGAGAGGCTGGCAGTAAGGGTGCAATCATGTCGCTTCAGGGAAAGTAAACAACAAACAGTACAGAAGACCATATGACAAGCAGCCCCCTTCTTAGCCTTGACCCCAAGCCACTATTTGACTGCCTACTACCTGCCCCAGATCTGATTCATAGGGAAAAGTCAACCTCCATCCCCGAGTAGGATTCAGCAATAACTGCTGCAACATGCTTTTCCAGTACTCCACTAGCAGTGCAAAGCAGTCCATCAACTTCGCACCAATATTCAGAATCCCACATCCTCTCTCTACCAGATAGACCTGTGTATGTGTCACACAGAATGAATGGCCTTGGTGACCACTACCAGACCCCTTCAGGAATACTGGGTCTTGTAGAGAGCGATACCCAGGGTTGTATTTGAGTGTGCCACTGAAACCGGGCACTCAGGGAGAGAGGGAGGATGGTGGGTACTGAGTATAAGGTGTAACTCACTTGACAGGGACATGCTGCAGTACTCAAATCCAGGTCCTTCTTGTGGGATGAGCGTGTGAACTTTGCCTTTTGAATTTATTTTGGAGTGGGTGGGTTGGTAGCTCAATACGGGTATAGCACACGGTGCCTGGGGGAAGGGGAAAAGCAGTATTGTTATTGGGCTCTACAGGTGGTGATTACCTAAAGGATCAGGCTGTATGTAGGACACAGGCAGGAAGGTTCCACCGATGTTGCTTTACCAGTGGCAGAGGATAAGGATTTCGAGGGGGGTGGGGGAGCAGTATGGCCACCCCTTACCTTACAAAAATACTGCTGGCATGCTATTATGGTCCACAGGGGTTGGTTTACTGAAGTCTCATGCTGAATGTTTGCTGTTAGAAGCCTGAGATAAGGGTGTAATCATGTTGCTTCATCTTAGCATAAAACACGCAAAAGGGAAACTTACATAATTCACACCAACACTCAGCCCACATTCTCTCTCTCTGTCAGCCCACAAAAGCCAAAGGGATGACACCCATTACAGAAAACCAGACCAAAGGCAGCACCCTTCAGTCTGTGGACCCCAGTACCATAATAGACTACAAAGTACAGGAAGAAGACCTGTTTTTAGGTGTGGGTGGGAGCAGGGATGAATGTAAGAGGCAGGCAGTAAGGTGCCACTGATGTTGCTTCACTGGAGCCACAGGACAAGGATACTTGGGGGAGAAGTGTGGTCTCACCTTATAGTAATACTGCTTGCCTTCTATTGTGATATGCAGATTGTGATTTATTTGTAATAAATGACTATGACAGTGATCAGAAACAAGAAAACACATTTATTACTTGATTCAGGTTTGCTGGATGGGGGGCATAATTAATGGCAGAAAAGAAAATATGATCTGTTAATAAGATTGTTTCGATGGGGGGGCAGGACACATACTTTTTATTTCTGCACATTATTACAGTTGACAGCAACTGCAGAACATACCAGTCAGTGTTCCGAAAGCGAGGATGGGCAGCGTGGTCCTCACTACTGTCCGACGAAGACAGAGACTCATTACTGGCTAAAACAGGATTGTAGCAGTATGGCCCTGCAGCTGACAAACTTTTACTGTCCGATTCAGACGAGCCACCATTAGAAACACTATTCTAGTCACTGCCTCTACCATCACTGCTCATTACTACAAAAGTAAGAGGGCCGCCGCAGAAGTTAATAGCCAGATCTTCAGGACATTGCATCACACTCTGGGTTACGCTGAAAATCACATGCTAGACTCATGGATTGATGACTTCCGGGATACAACAAAGGTTTATTAAAAATATATATATTTTTTTCCAGTTCATTTCTTTCTCTCACTTCCTGGGTGGCATACCTACAAGCCCCATCCCCCACTCGTGGCCTATCTTCCACTGTCCTCCATGGCTTGCCCCCCATGGCAGGGTGGCAGGGATCCCTCAACCCACAGGAAAGGATCCGATGTGGAGGTTACCACTATTCGCTGGAGCAGGGCCTGTGGGGATTGGCTGTCATCGTGCCATGCTCTATTCTTTCCCTCCCCGTTAGGAAAGAGGCATGCAATGATACCCTAAGGAGGAAGCATGCATGCATCTGCATGTGCTCCTCCATGCATCTTCCTCCTCTCCTCCCCTTTCTAAGCGTCAGTGTGCTGTCCCACAGCCACCACTAGGGGCCAGTCGACCAACTACTGGTGACCCCCCCCTTCCCAGAGAAGGAGAGCAATCCCTCGGATGCTTGATCCTTCTCTTTCCCTGCTGACCCCTGGTGGCCTGTGCTTATTCCCAAACACAGGTCACCAGTGTAGTATGAGTTAAGGCGTCCAGCAGCTCAGCGCCACCAGGCCGGCTACAAATCAAATATTTAAAAACAATTATGGTAAAAAACTGAGTGCCCTACCAAAGGCTGCATTGTGAGCACTGTTAAAACTGTAAGCACAATACAATCTCAATTTTATGAATGCTTTGGGGGACACCCAAATTATTCGGATAATTGCGTGTTCGTATAATCGAGAGTTACAGCAATGCTGACTGACATAGCACGTGCCTACAACAAAACCTTCTAGATGTAGTAGCAATTTGTATTTAAGGCTTTATTTCATCATATTATGTCTAAAAAATAAAAATAAAACAGTTTAAAATTCACTGTAGTTCCATTCACCACAACAGTATCATTCAGTTTGCGTAGCAAAAAAGTCTGTGATACTTAGCTGCCGCTTTGAATCATTCATCTTTTTCACAGCTTTCAGGTGTAGTTGTCTGAGTAGCAGCATGTGCAAATAATTGTCAGGTTGGCTTTTGAGCCAAGTAATGCAGGCTTAAAATCCAGCAACTGCTTCAGCTGCTGTTGGGACCTTAACTTTCTTGCTGTCATTCTCCTCGTCAGCTCTCTCGGGTTCAGAGGTTGACTCCTCCTGTAGGGACATGTGATTCATTGCTATGGTGACGATGTCCTCATCGGTGAGATCACCATAGCCATCATCCCCATCATCTGTTGACATCCATTCCTCGATCACTTGCTCAGGGATATCCATGGGTGCAACAAGTTCATGGACAACTTGGTTGACCTCATCCTGTTGTGAGACAGGCGGGTCATTGTTAGCTGTTACAGGTGCAGGAGCTCTCAAAATGGCTGATTTATCCCAGCTTCACTGAATGGTATCCGCATGCACCTCGGACCATGATTCACCGATAATGTAGCAGGCATCCTTAACTGTGATTTTGTTTATTAAGTCCTGGAGTGGCAGCTTGGCATTTTTCTCAGCAAGAACCAAGGATAGCAATTTGCTGCAGTAGATGCGCTTGTCTGTGGCAAGAATGCCCTGGTCCATGGGCTGCAACTTTGCAGTCGTGTTTTCAGGTAGGAAAACACAATGTATGGTGCCATCTCATGTTTTCAGTTGGTCACTGTCAGGGTGTATCCCAACATTGTCCAGGAGTAGAATGGCATGCTTTGGAAACCTCTGTGACCTTAGATGTGTGCACACTGAAGGTACAAGGTCCTGGAAAAAACAGTTCTTGAAAATGGTGGAGAACATCCAAACATTACTTTGTGCTGTGTATGTCACAGGTAGCTGCTCCAAATTTATGTGCTTGAAGCACCTTGGTTTAAGTGACTTTCCTATGACCAATAACTTTAACTTGTGGCTACCACTTGCATTTGTGCAGCCCATGACTGTAATGCGCTGGTGTGAACTTCTCCATTGTTGCCAGCAAGTGTTTTATCAGGCAACAGTTTCCAAAACAGTCCAGTTTCATCAGCATTGTACACTTGGGTAGCTGACAACCCCTCTTGTGCTGTGAGTTCAGTTAGTTTAGCACGGAAAGGGGCAATTGACTCATACGCAGATGACAGCAGCTCTCCTGCCACTGGGAGCTGTATGATGATGTGCCTTTGCTTAAATCTTGTTAGCAAGCCATCGCATGGCCATGAAGGCATCATCTTCCCCATTTAAATTTCTATGGAACTGAAGGGCTTTCTCCTTCAATATGGGCCCAGAAATTGGTGTGCCCTGACTCTGTTCTGGACAAACCATTGGTACAGAGCCCTGTCCACTTGATTGACTCTGCACCCCTTCATGGACTTTCCTTGATTTGGTGTGTTCCCACAATCAAATGCGGAGGCAAAGTCCCTTATTTTTTGCTTAGCTTTTTTTATATCACAGACCACTGAAGTACCAATCTTGAACTTTTGGGCGACATCAGCAGGGTGTTCACCACGCTCTAAGCAGTCCAGGATCTGGAGCTTTAACAATGCAATGTAACTGCCACATTGTTAACAGTGCTTTGGCAGACAGAGAAACCAGAGGTTACTGGTTAGCGCTATTAACGCTTGTGTAAAAACTGGATTTTACATGGGGGACGTAAAACGAATTCGGATTAACCGGCGATTCAGTTAGGTGGGATCCGTAAACTCAGGAGTTCACTGTACTGCTGCCATCATGGGAGTCCCACTTTAATATATTATTGCACTCTGTTACTTTGCATAAATATGTAGGTATTCAATATGGCTGAACTCCCTGATGATGTTCTAATGGACAAAACTGGTCAGAGTTTAGCGTTTGCCTTGCCGGCGTCTTTGTGAGGGTTGACCACATTTATGGGCTAAATCAATGGTATGTTTTTCTAAATAAATATATGCTGCTTCATTAATAGCTATGTAGCCTATTTTCCTTATTTGAAAGTGGTGGTGCTTTTTTTTCTGTGCTGTCAATTGTGGTGTGACAAGGCTCTGAAGGCCAGTCCTGAAGGAGATCCCTATCAGGCCAGAGACACAGTCAGTGGCTAATGGGTGTAGGGCGAGTAGCCACCAGGGCTGGAAGTGTCTCCTCCAGAGGAGTCACTAGGTGAGAACTGGGGGAGGTGAAAGGAAGCCCACAAGGAGTAAAGCAAGAAGCATAAAATATCTGGGAGAAAAACATACACATTGTGTTAACTGAAACTTTAAAGGCCTGTAAAGAATGAGTAACAGAATTCCTGTATTTCAAGAAAAGCTTTTACAGCAAGAACAGCAAAACAAAACAAAAACAAAACAAAGCACCTACAAATTCAAAGCACATCTAAGTTAATATTTGTAACGGCACTGGGTCATAATGTTTCAAGACATTATGACGCAGCAATATACCACGCTGCCAATACAGCGCAATATATTGCCAGTGGCGTAAGTCTTTGTTTTGCAGGGCACTGTGCCCCCCAAGCCCACCCAACTAAAATGACTAACTCCAGGAGGGGTTAATAGTGAAATATGCACAAAGGCCCCTATGCACAAAGGGATGGGTAATACACGCCTGAGGCACGTACCCCGCCCGTGTAGCTGCGCACCCCCAGACAGGTGCATCAACACTGGCATTCACTAATGCTGGCCACCTGTCCACAGCTCCACCCCCTCGATGCACAGGGCTCCACAGGGCAGCTGGGAGTGGAGTTGAGGTCCTCCGTGGATATGCAATTGGATGCCACACCCGAGACCCACAGTGGATCCCTTGCATAGCAGTGTGCGGGTCCAGGGTGGAGCATGCCTACAGCAGGCACCTGAATCTGTGCAGCATGGTCCCATCCCCCAATGGCCAACAGGCCCAGCACCCAGTGCCCTCCCAGCACACAGACAGTACTGGCTGCATGCCCCAACCCTGTCCTGTAGACCTCACACCCGCAATGCTGCCATGCCCCACCCCACACCTGGCCATGCCCCCCTACCCCTACCCTGCACCCCCTCCGTTGTAGGCTGTATCAGCCCCTTGGCACCAACAGCAATGCGCCCGCACCCCAGACTTGGCGGTCAGTGCTAGGCACTCGCCTGTCCAGCCACCCCCCCGGTACTGCTCCATAGGCTGTGGCAGTATGGGGGGGTTGTGGCACTGTACAGCAACGCGCCTAGTGAGAGGCACCTGTGGGGGCACGCACCGGGTTATGCCTGGTCCCAGCTGGTGTACTCAGTGGCCCTCTCTGCACACCTGTGGCCAGCACTACGTGGCTTTTTGAATGCTGCATAGTGCTGGCATGCCCCATGAAATGTCGCTGGTGCATTGCAGTCTGCAGCCATGGGGGATTATGTGCATAGGATCCCCAAAGCCCCTGTTAGCGCATGCCATGCGGGGGGGGCGCAGTGGGTGTGGGGTGGCTTTGTGCCCATCTTACACAGTGCATAGCCACTCCACACCTTCGTGCATAAGGCCCAAGTGCGAAAAATTAAAAAAATCCATGCATCTGGGACCGGGAATTGAAACCTGGTCCCAGACGCACTGCCTGCCTCCTTTGTTGTCAGGTGCTTATCCTGTCGAGCCACGGCAGCTGCTCGCCAGCCCCCTGTCCCAGCAGAGCTCGTATCCTCTGCCTGGGGAGAGTGAGAGTATGCACTGCTGCACATATACCCTTTCATGGTTTTGCACCCTCTCACTCTTCCCTACTGCGCTGTTCCTGTTACGTGGTTATGTAATGCACTATTAAGTGTATGACATATTGACCCAGTAGAATTTGTAACCAACTACAAGGTACATTAAGAAACCTTGAATACAAAGCATTATTAACATAGGCTACATTTCCCTGCCTGATCCGACTGTCTTACTTAAAAAAATTTACCTTAGTTAAGAGTAAACACTTCTAAGCAGTGCATGATAGTGCACAATTGTTAGTGATAATAGGGCAGACTAGGTAGGCTGAAGACCCTTCTCTGCCGACAAGTCAGGTCTCCCATCAAAAGGGGAGATATTGTTGATGGGGACCTGAATATGCCAGATGTTAACTGGAGCACCTTTGCTGCAGCCATATTCAAGAGCAGGGTCATTCTTTTTTTTGTTTTCCCCTTCTCCTCCCACAGCACTCCCTGTCTTCGGGAGACACCCATCAGCCTGATCAGTCCCCGCTCACCTACTGGAGCCTCTGGTGCTGTCCATCCCCCATGGAGCCTTGGTTATACCCCCCAGGTGGGTACGGGATGGGGGCCTTTCTACTCCGATGTGTCTGTCTTTCATCGGGATACGTCGCCAGGGTCGGTAGGGGCATTGGGGCTTTGGTGCTCCATCTACTGGGAGAACTGCAGGTGTTTTTCTGGTATTCTTGGATGTGCTATATGCCCGGCGTCAAGGCACTGAAATGCAGAAGTCCAGCACATCAACTCTATTTGTGGCGTCGACCTTGTTGTTCCTCGGGTCTCCCCCGAAGGTCAGACAAGAGCCAGGCTCTAAGTCCCCCCTCCCCCTGGAGAAGGCAAGCTATCTGTGGGACACTCAAACCTCCTTCCCTTGCCATCCTTCCATGATTTGTTAAATCCCTCCTCGCCCCCGCCCAATCCTCCAGTTCCTAGGTCTTATCCCGTACCCAAGTCGCTGGTGTCACAAGTGGTAATCCAACTGCTGCACTGGTGGGCCGGCTCAGCAGGGTCATTCTTGATGCCCTACAGGGGGCATGCCTCAGACAGCTAGTGTTGGAACCCACTCAGGAGGGAACAGTCTTAGACCTGATACTCTCAAACAGGGATGGAGAGAGGATCTCGGATTCAGTAGTGGTTAGCCATCTGAGAACAAGTGACCACCAAATAGTGTGGTTCACGATAAACACAGCTGTAGGGTCAAACCATGCAAAAGCAAGAGTATTGGACTTTAGGAGGGCTGACTTTGGGAAAATGGGAGAGTGCCTCAGAAAAGCACTAGCAAGCAGGCAAGAAGGGGGGTGGAATAACAACGGGGAAAGATCAAAACAGCTACCACAGAGGCAACAAGCTTTTGTGTGAAGCAAATCAGCAAAACAAACCTAAGGGAAAAAAAAACCCACTATGGTTCTCAAAAGAGGTGGCAGGCAAGGTTAGGGAGAAAAAGGTAGCATTCAGAAAGTATAAGGAAACACAGAAGGAGCAGGACAGAGAACTGTACCAGTTAAAGCAGAAGGAAGCAGGGAAGGCAGTCAGAACAGCAAAGGCCCAAACTGAGGAAAAGATAGCCAACTCCGTTAAGAATGGGTAAAACCTTTTATAAGTACATTAAGGAGTGAAGAAAGACAAGGGAGGGAGGGATAGTGAGGTTTAATAAAGGGAAGGGATGGTGGCCAGAGGATGACAG
Organism: Neoceratodus forsteri; assembly: GCA_016271365.2. Taxonomy (NCBI): domain Eukaryota; kingdom Metazoa; phylum Chordata; order Ceratodontiformes; family Ceratodontidae; genus Neoceratodus; species Neoceratodus forsteri. The sequence continues at coordinate 1,276,534,755 of CM057453.1, forward strand.
TGAAAAAGCAGGGATACTGCATAAATACTTCGGCTCAGTATTCACAAAAGAAGAGGAGGGGGAAGTACCTAAACCAAAGAATAGAAGCACTCTGGATAGGGGGGTCGATACCAGTCCATTCACAGAAGAAAGGATCTCAAAAGAACTGCTAAAACTGAAGGTGGACAAAGCAATGGGGCCTAACAGGATTCACTCCAGAATTCTAAAATAACTTGTGACACCACTGACTACCCTTTTTAACAAATCATGTGAGGATGGTGTGGTACCTGAGGACTGGAGGAGGGTGGATGTGATTCCCCTTCACTAAAGTGGGAGCAAGACAGAGGTAGGAAACTACAAACCTGTTAGTTTGACCTCACTGGTAGGGAAAATGATGGAATCACTTCTGAAGGAAAGAATTGTTGAGCTCCTAGAAGCCAGAGGGGCACAGGACCCAAGGCAGCGTGGATTCACAGCAGGAAGGTTATATCAGATGAAACTAATCGATTTCTTTGACTGGGTGACCAAAGTAGTAGACCAGGAAGGGGCTGTGGATATGGCCTACCTAGACTTTAGCAAGGCATTTGATACAGTCCAACACAAAAGATTAATAAATAAGCTTGCCAGCCTGGCAGTGGGTCCCAGGATTGTAGCCTGGGTAAAACATTGGCTGGACAATAGGACACAGTGGGTAATAGTAAATGGAGTCCACTCCAAAAAAAGGAGGGTTACCAGTGAGGTACCGCAGGGTTCAGAACTGGGGCCAGTCGTCTTTAATGTCTTTATAGGTGACATTGGGACTGGAAGGGAAAGTATGCCTCTTTGCAGACAACACAAAGATCTGCAACAGGGTTGATACACAAGAGGGGGTGGAAAGGATAAGAAGGGACTTGACAAGGTTGAAGGAGTGGTCAAAAGTATGGCAGCTTAGATTCAGTGCAAAGTAATGCACCTGGGAAACAAAAACCCAGGGGAGGAGTACGCAGCGTGAGTGGAGGTACTAACAACAACAAAAATGGAAAGGGACCTGGGGGTAGTCATATCAGATGACTTAAAGGTAGGCAAGCAATGTGAGAAGGCAGTAAGGAGGGTTGGGTAGATACTGGGATGCACAGGGAGAGGCATCACCAGTAGAAAACAGGAAGTTGTTATGCCTCTGTACAGACAGTTGGTGAGACCCCATCTGGAATACTGCGTGCAGTTCTGGAGACCTCATGTCTACAAGGACATAGGCAGGATGGAGGCAGTCCAGAGGATGGCAACTAAAATGGTGCAGTTTCTGCACCAGAAGCCATACAAAGAGAGACTAGAGGAGCTTAATATGTATACCCTCAAGGAAAGAAGGGAGAGGGGGGACATGATAGAAACTTTCATGAACCTCAAGGGAATTAATAAAGTCCAAGAGGGTAGCATCTTTCAGAAAAGAGATGTGCAAAACAAGGGGCACAATTTGAAGATAGAGGAGGGCAATGTAAGGGAAGTATTTTTTCACAGAGAGGGTAGTGGATGTATGGAATGGCCTTCCTGAGGAGGTTGTGGGGTCAACAACAGTGGAGAAATTTAAGAATGCATCAGACAGACATAAAGCAATTATAATGGGGGGGGGTTGAAGTAGGTAGGCTGTTGGTTAACTAGGATCTGCAGCTTATCCAATAGGTAGGGAAATAGGCAGTCTGGGTGGGCCAAGTGGTCCTTATCTGCCATCAAATTTTATGTTTCTAATTTCTGTGTTAAAGAGTGGCAGTATTTGCTTGTGTAGTCATTTAGTAAGTAACATAAAAACAGTTAATGGTTTTCTTGATTGTAGTTAGAAAATGGGGACTATATTATGGGAGGTTGTTGGGTTGTTGTGAAACCGATGTATGCAGAACAAAGGATGAGCAAATGAGGACTTGGTTTTCAGTGAATGTGTCCAAATTTGGCACTTTTACCTTTGATTCAGCCCAGTCAAACGTTTGAGCCACTTCAGGATCATGTCGTCCTTCAGAGAGGTAGTTAAACAAAATACTTTAACCCTCCATAACAAACTTCCCAAAGGGAAGCAGGGAAGGCAATGAGGCAGGCAAAGGCCCAAACCGAGGAAACACTAGTGCAAACAGTAAAAGAACATGACAAGACTTTCTATAGATATATTAGTGAAAGGAGAAAGTCCAGAGGGGATATTGCTAAGATCAAAGGAGATAAGGGGGCATGTGAGGAGGAGGACCACATAAAAGCATCTATCCTAAATAGATACTTCTGCTCAGTATTTATTGAAGAGAAGGTAGGGCAGGGCCCACAGCTCAGCACCATGGACACGGGGGAGGGAGGTGTACACTAGTCCTTTCACAAAAGAAAGGGTCCTACAAGAGCTCGATAAGCTCAGGGTGGACAAGGCAATGGGACCTGATGGCATACATCCCAGGGTACTAAAGAAGCTAAGGTTGGAACTAGCAGAGCCATTATCAGAACTGTTTAGTGAGTTTCTGAGCACAGGAGAGGTCCCAGAAGACTGGAGAAGGGCTCATGTGATCCCGCTTCGCAAGAGTGGTAGCAGAGAGGAGGCAGGGAACTACAGACCAGTCAGTCTTACCTCAGTAGTGGGCAAGATTATGAAGGCATTCCTTATGGAAAGGATCGTGCAACACCTGGAATCCATAGGAGCACAGGATCCAAGACAGCATGGGTTTACAAAAGGAAGCTCCTGTCAGACTAATCTCATAGATTTCTTTGACTGGGTAACTAGAGTGGTGGACCAAGGGGGAGCAGTTGATGTCGCCTACCATGACTCCAGCAACGCTTTCGATACTGTTCCACATAGAAGATTGGTTAATAATCTGGGTAGGCTCAGGGTGGGTCAGAAGTTGGTCAACTGGGTGGCAAACTGGTTGGCGGGCAGAACATAGAGAGTAGTGGTAAATGGTATACAGTCAGAAGAGATGCAAGTCACAAGTGGGGTACCTCAGGATCAGTCCTGGGGCCAGTCCTCTTCAGTATCTTCATCAGTGACATTGCAGATGGACTGGAGGGTAAGGTTTGTCTGTTTGTAGATGACACCAAGATCTGCAACAGAGTAGATGATCCTGTTGGGGTGGGCAGAATGAGAAGAGATCTGGATAAACTAGAAAATGGTCAGAAGAGTGGCAACTGGGGTTTAATGCAAAGAAGTGCAAGATCATGCACATAGGGAAGAGAATCCCTGAAGCCACCTATGGGCTGGGAAGGGAGCTGCAGGCAGTCACAAGGGAAGAAAGAGACTTGGACATCATCATCACCGATGACCTGAAATCATCCAAGCAGACCACTAAAGCAGTAGGTAAGGCTAGGGGGATATTGGGGTGTATTAGTAGGGGTATCACAAGTCAGAAGAGGGAGGTAATAATCCGTCTTTACAAGACACTGGTTAGGCCCCATCTGGAGTACTGCATGCAGTACTGGAGGCCACACCTTCACAAGAATATTAACCAAATTGAGGCAGTCCAGAGAAGGGCAACCCAAATGGTGCAGGGACTGCATCAGAAAACATGTGAGGACAGATTAACGGAGTTCAATATGTATACCCTAGACTAGAGCATAGGAGAGAGAGAGAGGTGATATGATCGAAACATTCAAACACCTTAAGGACATTAACAAGGTGAAAGAGTCTAACATGTTTCAATGTAAGAAAAACAGCAGGACAAGAGGACACATCATGAGATTAGAGGGGGACCAATTAAGGGGTAATGTGAGGAAGTTCTTTTTCACACAAAGAGTGGTGGATGAATGGAATGGCCTACCTCAGGAAGTGGTGGATATGAATACAGTGCAGGGCTTCAAACAGGCATGGGATAGGCATAAGGGAGCAATACAGATGAGTATGAATAGATAGGCCATTGACAGAGCAAAGGCCGATGTCACATTTATAAGGTAGAAAAAGAAATGGGCAGACTGGATGGGCCTTGCAGTCCAATATCTGCCATCAACTTCAATGTTTCTGTGTTCTCCCTAGGCAGCCTGAGCCAGTCTCATGATGACCCCTTCCCCAGCCCCCGTCATTTCCAACCCTCTTCCTAATATTTTTAATAAAAACAACAACAAAAATCTGTCCTTAGGCACTGTGCAAGGTGTTGGCTGAAATTCCTTTTCAGTAATAATCTGATGGGAGGACCAGGAAAGGGGATAAGAGGCTGAAACTGACTCATTTGGGCAAGAGGTGGTAGAGGGTACCACTTACCCCTACTTGTAGCCTGCAAAACTCCAGTATCGTGAACCCAAAGTGCCATTGGCTGAAGTGGTGAGGCTGAACCAAATATAGTGTGTCTGAATCAAAGTCAAACCTTTAGTTGCCAATTTCCACATTTGATTGTCCTTATACAGAACTTAAGTGGGAAGGGGTGAGCATAGCAGTAAACTATCAAGCCAGTTTATCACTTATTTTTCTGATAATATTTATTCTTTTTTCCAGATACATGAATATTCATGAGTTCACAAAACTTTCAAACAAAGGTATGGTAACCCCTGTGCGCTGTTTAGTGTACATCATGGATTTACCAAGCTTTTAAACCTTGTTGTATGTGCATCAGAAGAAACAATAGTATAGCAGAGTTGTAATATATTTAGACCTGGAGCCTGAGATGGAAGAACCTAGTAGTATGAATTAGTGGTATGGCTCTTCTGGAATGTCCAGAAAATATGGATCTCCATTAAGCATCACATCTGAGGATTCAGTTGATCGCATGAACCGTGCAGCAACAAAAATTCAAGCTGAATGGAGAGGATACCGAACAAGGCAGGAACTTGCAGCTCAGAATCTAGCAGCACTGACTATCCAGTCTCACTATAGAGGGCTACAAAGCCAGAAGTGGTTTGCAGTGGGAAGCTCTTTTGAGTCCGGTTAAACGAGAAGCAAAAATTTCCCCAGACATTTACACTTCTCCAGATAAAGCTGCAGCTGTTAGTCAGGCCAGTTACCAGGGCAACCCAGTTACATGGAACCATAAAGCTACATGCCAGCTGGGTCCAGTAGCTCAAACAGGAAAGGTTGGTGAAGCTGTCTACATAGATTCTGACCAAGCTGCCACTATTATCCAGGCCTACTACCAAGGCTACGGGCAGAAAAGAGATCTAATCGAGGATGCATCTAGCATACTGGCTCTAGAGTATGAACTCCAGAAGATGAAAGCTGAAGAAGCAGCAACTGTTATACAAGCATACTATAGAGGTCACAGAGTTTGTACACATTTAGCCAAGGAACAACATGCTGCAGCTGTCATCCAGGCTTATTATCGAGGGTATCATGTCAGGAAGCAATTCATTGAAAAAAAAGCTGCTGCAATTAAAATACAGTCTAACTGGAGAGCTTACTGTATAAGGAGAGACTATTCAGGATACAATTCTTATGCTTTCATTAATCAGGACCGGTATGGAGGTCCCAGACCTTCGCAGTCCTCAGAACAATTGCTAGAGTTTCCTGCTGAGGCTGGCTATAGACAAGAGAAACCACAGTCTTCTGTAGTGGTATTGGAAAGGACTCCAGAATTCCCTGAAGAAGAACCAGCTTCCTTTTACATCAGTGGTGCTCCTGTTCAAAAGGAGTTGGGCACAGTTACACAGAAAAATAGAAATTCTTCCACCATGTTCATTTCTCCTGATGAAGCCACAGCGGTTGTTCAGACTTATAAGAGTAACTACAAAGTCCAAGGAGCTCTTGGAGCAGCACACCGGTTGGACAGCAAAGATCAACTAGGGAAGGTTGATAAAGCTCTCAGCATGGATCCTGAGTATGCTGCAACTATTATCCAGGCCCATTACCGAGGCTTTCGACTTCGACGCGATCTGATTGAAGATGCAACTATCATACCAGCTCTGAAGAAAGAACTCGACCAAATGGAAGCAGAAAAAGCAGCAACTATCATACAAGCTAATTATAGGGGGCACAGAGTACGTACTCATTTGGCCATGGAAAACAATGCTGCTGTTATTATCCAGGCATATTATAGGGGACACAGAACCAGAAGGCAATTTGTTGAGAAAAAGGAAGCTGTTATTAAAATACAGTCCAACTGGAGAGCTTACCGTATAAGGAGAGAACATTCATCTCAGAATTATTCTGCTTTGTTTAGTCAGGATCCATATAACAGGCTACGATCAAGACAGTCTACTGAACAACTATTAGATTCCCCTAGTGAGGCTGAATTCAGAAAAGGGTATAACACCATACTGAAGCAAAATTCTCCATTGTTAAAATCTTCAGAAGTGGTACTGGAAGGGACTCCAGAACTCCAAGAAGATAAGCCAGCTTTCTCTTACATCAGAAGTGAATCTGTTCTTGAAGGATTAGGTACAGCATCTCCTTACACGATTTCTGGACACTTAGACTCTTATGGAGCTGAAGAGTCACTTGGATGGATTACAGGTGAAACAGTCAGCAACAAAACAAGGCTCCCAGACATGGAGAAACATGGTAAACCTAGATCTGAGCTCATACAGAATCAGGAACCTCTGGTTGGTTTCATTAGAAGTCCAGGTTTAAGTGACCAGCACCATCCTGAATTTCGGATTCGTAGACAGAAAACTCGAAAACAGGTGAAAATGGAAAATGATGCCGCAGTTAAACTCCAAGCATCATGGCGGGGGTATCAAACAAGGAGAGAGATTGAGAGAATGAATAACTCAGCCACCATAATCCAAGCTGCTTTTCGAGGATTCAGAACCAGAAAGGAAGAGCCATGGGGCGGCAGTCTTGCAGATTACTTTGATATTTATCACAATGGCCAACATGAAACAATGCATAAACAAGTTAAGAAAACACCTATTCCATCCATAACAGATTTGTTGAATAAAGTAAGTAGCAGCCAGCAGGCTACTGGGGTTGCTAAAATATCAGATAAAAACAAGGACAACAGTAATGGAAGTTACAAAAGGCCCACTGCAAAGCTGCAGTATGAGATGAGTGCAAATTTATACCAAACTTTCCCAACTTCTGAAGCTGCCATGTTAACCACCCAACCTTCATTTGAAAATCAAAGTAAACCAACCATGGCTGATGCTTATACTGACTCTTCCACAGCACTTCCAGACACTGTTTTTACTGAAAAGGAGCCACAGCTTGCATATTATTCTGCACCTGGTGACAGACCATCTTACCGAAGAACCTTCCGGACCAGAAAGCAGTATCAGGAGAATGAAAAAGCTGCAACTCGGATCCAAGCAGCATGGAAAGGGTACAGTTTGAGAAAACAGGTCATGAAAGAAAAGAAAGCAGCAACAACAATTCAAGCCTATTACCGTGGATACAAAACCAGACAGCAGCTCCTGAACACCGATTTACTCGATTTTGGTGACGGAGAAGACCTACAGACCTGCTATGAAGCAGACCCTGGCCTACAGCTATTGAAGAATGAGGCTGAGGACAGTGTTAACCCCTGTACTTCATCTCCAAATCAAAAGTGCACCACATCATTGGTAGTTTATAAACCTGTAGAAAGCAATTCAGAAACTGAAGCCATGCTCGAGAATGTCTTTGCTGTTCCACCAGTCATTAAAAACATTACTATAAAGACTGTTTTGAAAGGAGTTCCAGTTTCCAAGAGCCCTTCTATAGCTTTAAGGGTGACAAGTCCTAATGCCACAGTTCAGGGGTATAACGAAGCCACTAACAGAGGAATAAAGGGTCATTTCACTGTCCGGAGTCCAGCTACCTTAGTTCCTCCTAAAGCTTCAGTACTTATTAAAATGGGGGTGCAGATAAAGGGCACGGATCCTTTGTGATGGTAATTTTTTTTCTTTAAATTATGTGGATCCCCACCTTCATTTAGTGTACAAATTCCATTTACTTATAAAATCCATTAAAAAATGAACAAAAAACAGCATCATACTGTATGTTTATGACTAAGTCACAGAGCATGTATTTCAAGAACCCCGCATCAGGATTTGACCATAAAAAACTAGCAATTCTCATATCTTTGGGGCTAAACTTTTAGAGCTGCAAGCAAAAATTGGGGAGCAGTCATCCTCCAGCCTAATGGCAGCACCTTTTCTTCAATCCCAAATATAAAATACTTGGGGATATGTCGTGGGTCTTACCTACCCCACCCCAACTGTCTTAGGTAGCAGCATTCTCATCCCACCCCAAAATAAAGCACAGTAAGATGCATTGTGGATCTCACCTGTTCACTCCACAACCAACTACCATATGTGGCAGCATTCTCTATCCTCCCCAATATAAAGAGCTTTGAGATACTGTGTGGTTTTTACTTATCACTCCACAGCCTTATTTATTCATCTCAGAATGACCGGGAAAGGTGCACTGAGTCGTGGCTCATGTCCAGGTATGACTCTAGGGAACAGGACCTGGAAGAACAGTAATACAGTAGTTTTTTTATTTTAAATTTGTTAACCGGGTAAGTGCACTGGGTTAAGCCCTTTTTCAGGTCCGACCCAAAAGACAATTTCAGTTGTCAGCTGACTGACAAGTTGTATGGAGAACTAAATAATGGCCCCAATATATCATGCTCACCACATAAATGAACACAGCAGCATGCTGTTACCAAAGGTGGTCTTTTTTGCCTGATTCAGGGTACTGGCTATTTGATAGCACTGGCCCGGTACATGCAGATACAGTTGGACATGCAGTGTCACTAGTTGGTACAACATCCTGCATTCCTGTGCACACCATGTCCCTTCTACCCCCTCCATGGTATCCATGAATGTATATCACTTGGTTATCCAGGAACAAGTACTATCAGTAAAGTTAGATAGTATGAGAAACAAGCCACCATTCACAATTCAAATGTTCCCACCTCTGGATATGCTCTTAAGTAACAAAATGCTAAGTGAGGACAGAGCCAGGGGAGAGTTACATAACTTGATCTTGGGGTTTTATGTTCGACCCCCACCACCATCCATTGCACAACTGTCTTTGTGCTAATGTGCTATGCATCATAGCCCCCAGTTTTTAACAAAAGGACTATACAGAATGTTCTCCACAAGAATAATACATTACAAAACATGTCTCACGTAAGCTGGTTTTCATGTACAATTTAATATGGAACATTTTATGGTATAATATGATATTTCTGACATCTGCAACTTAACACTCAATATGGTCACCTCTAATGCCACATTTTAAATGAGTTAAAGAAATGCTTTCTACTAAAATAAAAGTCTTACAGACATTACTGTATATTTGCAACAATTCCAACTTTTTTCTTTCTCCTGACATTAGCCTGCTAAAGGAAGCATGGAGAGTGTGGAGAACAATATTAGGGTGTTTTAAACTTATTTAAGATAGTTGCAAAGTGTGGAAATAAAATATGTCATGCAGTCACTACATTGGCACTACACACTTTTTACTTGTGATGATCAGCTATCTCAAAATCTGATTCAGTGTTGAATGTTCAGATGGCTGGATAATCCAGATCTGATCCTAATGGATACTGTTTAGATGTGGATTAGGATACCATAAAATCCTAAATCCTAACAATGGTATCGTAATCATAACCAGAATGCAGTAAACCCACATTTTAACATATAAATTGCAACTATATTATCAAAGATGAAAATTACCTTTAGAAGCATCATGTAATGGCCTACCTTATGCACCTTCCATGGACGTCTTACAAATTTCCTATTTCACATGTTTTTGGATGATTTTTTCTACAGTCAGGCATCATCTTCATACAATGCACAGTGTATATATGTAACACTAATGAATGTTATATGCTATGTAAGAAGACCCTAGTGACAGCTGAAGGCCCCTCCTGTGCATATACAGTATTTCTGGGAGTCACATGTTGTTTTGATTAAAGTCAGTTAGTCTGCTGTTGTCCTGGTTTTGCTGGAGTATTTTTGCTGGTTCACTAGCTGTTTAGAATATCTGAAAGGAAACAGACATACAAGGGGAAAAAAGACATTTAATGACTTGGAAGAAAAGGTTCAATGTTGAAGTGTTTAGTGAAGAAGGGTGACACCATCACATCAGACAAAATTAGTCCTGGTTGCTGGGCAAGGTTTTCTCTGGTGTTTGGCTGCCTGATGTGAAGTGTCTGCTGGTACCTGCTGTAATTCTGTGTTTGAAGGATGAGGCTTTGTTAAGTGGCTTGCTGGTGCTCTGGCTAGTGCTACTGTGTCTTACATGATCACAAAGTCTGGGTTTGCTGAAGGAAGCTTTTAGATTTCTGGCTTTTGTTTAGGCATCTTCTGTGTCATACGCTGACATAAGAGTCAGGGTCTGGTGGAGCATGCTTTAGGATTCCTGGTAGTTGTTTCAGCTACTGCTGGATGATATGCTTGTTAAAGATTCCAGGTTTGCTGGAGGAATCTTTTGCATTTTTGGCAGGCAGCATACAGTACTAAGGGAAAAGAAGGTGGGGGAAAGAAGCAGGAGGGTAAACACGGGGGGGCAGGCAGCAAACCATGGAGGGTTATGGTTACAAATGCCTGCAGCCTTGGAGATAAAATTCCAGACCTGGAGGCCGTGTTAGTAGAGGCAGACCTAGACATTGTGGCAATAACAGAGACCTGGTACACTGCAAATCATGATTTGGATGCAAATGTTCTGGGCTGTGCTCTATTCAGGAGGGATAGTAGAAGTAAAAAAGTGGGGGGTTATAGGGGGGTTAGGGAGGATATAAAAGCAACAGAGGTTCAGGGTAGGCAGAGAGAGACCGAGGCACTGTGGTTCATCCTTGAGCCCAGCAATGGCACAGTAGTCGACACAGGGATGATCTGCAGAACTCCAGCACAGGGTGAAGAGATGGCTAGGGATCTAGGGAATCAGATTCAGGAGATGGCAACAAAGGGTGAGGTACTACTGCTGGGGGATTTCAATATCCCAGACATTGATTGGACTATCCCAGCAGTTGCTTCAGCCAAGAGCAGAGACATCATGGATTCCCTAAAGGGGGCAGGCCTTAGACAGCTGGTGAGCAATCCCACCAGAGACAAGGTGATTCTGGACCTAGTACTGACCAACGGAAACTGTACTTGTATGTGTTTGAACTTGGAATTTTAGAGGGCTAGACTGTATTCCTAATTCTGTGATAGAACTTGAACAGTTCTGAGCCTCTGCTACCACATAAGGTTTTTCTGTGAAAAGTCACTTTCAGTTAATTTCTCCTGTCTATCCGCGATTTCACCTAGCTTACTGTCTGAGTCCTGCCCCACAATTTAAACTCCCATTATTTGTGACAAAGCTTTTTTGTGAATTGTAAAGCAGGAAGCCTCCCATTGTTTTTGGAGATATATCTAACCCCAGCTTGTCCATTCTCCGTCAGGCATCCTCTCATAGCCCTTTGGGCTAACAGTGCCTCTGACAGGGGTCTACATGCCTCCACAGTGAGAAGAGCCTACTGCCGCACACTCCCCGAGCCCTCACTTGCAGGTACAGCCTGGGCAGTGTTCCAGGAACTCAAGGCTGCGTGGCTTTGTAAATTTTCTAAGGACAATTGCCTTTCTCTTGGGACAGCTCTTATTAATCGCCCATGGACCACAAGCTCCTTGTTTGGTTCCTCATCCTGCTAGGCATTTTCAAATTCCTGCTGACTGGACTGTCACTACCATCAGCCAGTTTAACCTTTTTTTCCCCCTAATCCAGTACTGCCTCTGATTTCTGGACTGTTTTAATACTCAGTGTTGAATTTCTTCAGTTTAAAGTGTAATTTTACTTATACTTCCTATACTTTTTTTTTTGTCTACTTTTTTATTTGCATATTATACTGTAAAGCCACTAGAGGGCAACAAGATGTTTAGGTTGCAATCCTCTTCCCACTGCTCTTCCCTAACACTTCTAGTCCTGGGTCATTCATACCTAAAGCAAATGATCTACGTCCTAACATTCAGTGATGTAATCTGAATCTGTAAGTCTGTACAAAGCCTCTACTACCCTATCCAGAATGGTTTCCATCTCCCTCCTACTCACATCCTTCCTGGTTCTTACCCTTATCCCAGTCTCCCCCTCTACACCTATTGCCACTTCTCTCTGCTTCCCTTCCAGATACCTCCTTCATCCTGTCAATCACCCCCACAGCTGCTCTTGTAAACAGACCCCACTTTCCCTACTTCCCTCCAGCCTCTCTGTTTTCCCTTCCCAGTCAATTTGCCTTTCTTCATTTCCCTCTCTCCTTCTCTCCACCCCTACCTCCCGTATTTCCTACTCTAATTACAAAAGTCCTAAACTTCACTATTTCATCCTTGCCCTCCTTCTTTCATCAGGGAACATCCACCCCAACCCTGACCCTATTTCTTCTCCTACCCTGGCTCCTTACCCAAACAACATGTCTCCAAACCCCACTTCCACTACAACCCTTCCTAATGGGTTGAATCTCCTCCACCTGAACATCTGCAGCCTGCTATCTAAAATTGACCTCCTACAAACTCTAATGATTTCACACACTCCTGACATTCTAATTATTACAGAGACATGGCTAAAAAAAAGCATCCCTGACAATGCCATTGCTATCTCTGGGTATTCCCCCTCCAGACAAGATCGGTCGAGTCGTGGAAGGGGAGTGGCCATGTATATCCTGTCCTCACTACAGTTTACTACCACCCTATCTACCTCCATCCCAGCTACCTATGAAGCCCTTGTCACTCGCATTACCCCTCGTTTCTCAATCCCAGTCTTTGTGGCTGGCATCTATTGCCGGCCAAGCATTCAACCCTTAGTCACTACTGAACTCTTAGCCAACATCACCTTCTTCTTGCAATCTGGTGAACTGTTCATAATGGGTGACGTGAATCTAAATTGGTTGTCTCCCATGTTCAACAAGCTATGCAATGACGTCACTGCTGTAAACCTCACTCAACTTATACTTGAGCCCACATGCCCTAATCCCAAAACACAAAACCACACCCTGCTTGACTGGGCACTCACAACCCACCCACACTGCGTCATTAAATCTAGTCTCCTTCCTGATGCCCTTAGTGATCACAACCCAATTTTCATTGTACACAAGGTCCATCACCCCAGACCTCCCCCTAAAATCATACAGCTCCAGTCCTTTAAATCCTTAGGCCTTACCCCACTCAGTTCTGCACTTGCTTCCACTGACTGGGCCCCCCTCTTCACTGCCATTTCTGTCGACCAAGCCCTTGACTATTTTAAGGATAAATTCATTGCCACCTGGAATGCCTTTGCTCCTTTCATAAGGACCAGAGTTTATAGGCTTCACCTCCCCCTGGATCACCCCTGAACTACTGGCCTGCTTCAGGAAGCATGACCAGGCCTGGAGAAAACACAAATCTACTAAACATCCACATGACTATGCCAAGTACAGAATGCTACGCAATTCATGTACTAAAGCTACTAGACTGGCTATGTCCAATTATTTCAACTCCTCATTCCTGACTAACATTAACTCTCCATCCAAATTCTGGAGGGTAGTTCATGACCTATTTTCTCCCCCCTCCCCCCTCCAGTTCTCAAAATAAATAACTCCCTAGTTTCTGACTCTGGCTCCATGGCCAATGAATTTAATGCCTACTACACTTCGTACGCCACGTCTCTTCTAAATCCCCTCTCTCCTTTGCCACATCCTAACTTCAGCCCTTCGCCTCAGCCAGTGCCTACCTCTCCCCCTTTTTCCTTTTCTACTATCTCCTCTGACAAAGCTCTTAGTGCCCTCCTATCCCTCAACCCCTCTAAAGGCTCCTCACCAGATGAGCTCAATCCTAAACTTCTCTACCCTTCTGCTCCTGCAATTGCTTATCCTATCTCCCTAATCCTTAACCTTTCCTTTATTTCTGCCCAAGTACCTTCATCCTGGAAACATGCTGTAGTCCTTGCTGTCCCCAAGGGTGGTGACACATCCACTCCTGGCAACTGTCACCCCATTTCCCTCCTTCCTACCCTTGCCAAACTTCAAGAACAATTAGTTCTCTCTCAACTATCACCCTTCCTCTCCGAGTTCTCCTTCTTCACCCCCTTCCAATCTGGTTTTTCAGAAGAACCGCTCAACAACCACCTCCCTCCTCAGGCTTACTGACTCCATCCTTTCAGGGATGAATGATGGCCTGATCACCTCGGCCATCTTTATCGACCTAGCCAACGCTTTCAGCACTGTTTCCCATTCCCTGCTTCTTGATTTCCTCTCTTCAGCTGGCCTTGCTCTGTCATCCACGAACTGGTTTAAATCCTACCTCACTGGCAGGACTCAATCAGTGAGAATCCTTGATTCCATCTCCCCTCCACTCCCTATCAACACTGGTGTCCCTCAGGGCTCAGTGCTTGGTCTCCTACTCTTCTCCATTTTCCTTAATGATCTTACCACAGCCTGCTCATCCTCATCTAGCCACATGTATGCTGATGATAACTGTTTTATACAGTTTCAGCAAAATCCCTGCTGCTGTGGAAACCAGCTTACAGCATGACTTCAGCCAAGTTCAGCTCTGGTTTGCTTCTCACCAGCTTTTTCTAAACGTCAAGAAGGCAGTCTCAGTGATCTTTGGCACCAGGCAGAGACTCTCTAGGCTCCCTGCCTACCCACCTTCCACACCCTTGACGGGACCATCCTGGAGGACACCTCCTCATCTAGATATATGGGGGTTTGGCTGGACCAGCAACTCAACTTCTCTGCACATATCGATGCTATCCTGAAGAAACTGCACCCCAAGCTTGGTGCTCTGTACAGGAATTGTAGCTGCATCCCGCTGACTGCGAGGTGTGAAATTGTCCAGAAAATGATACTCCCCATCTTTGACTACTGTGACATAGTCTATGGTGCTGCTCCTTAATCTTCACTGGCCAAGTTGGACACTCTCTTTAACTCCTTCTGCCACTTCGCTCTTGACTCCCCTTCCCACTCCCACCACTGTAAACTTTATTGCTCTCTAACCTTCCTTCCGCTATCTCACAGATGCATCTCACACTATGCCAAACTAACCTCCAAATTCTGGTTCAGAGTGCTCCCCTCCTATCTTTCATCCTCTCTCTCCACTCCAGCTTCCCCCACCCACTCTCTCAGATCTAATGATGCCTGCACCTTGACGGTCCCTCGCCAATCCACCCTCATTAGTCAGACTGGTTTTGCCCATTGTTTCCCTAAAATCTGGAATTCTCTCCCCCCTGAAATACAACACTCCTCCAACTACTCCCTTACCTCAGCCCTACTCTATACCTCTCCCTCAGCTGTTCCTGCTTTAACCCTCCTTAATACCTATCCCCAGTTTCTGCCTTCGTACCCTGACTCCCCCCCCAGCAGGGTTCTCAACATCCTGAAAGGGGAGTCAGGAAATGGCTATCCCTTCTCCTCATATTCAGTTCTTGCCTCTCCCCCTCTCTTCTCCAACTGCCCTTATGGGTCGCCTGTGTGCACAACCTACCTCATCCTTTTTAGTCCAAAAGCACTTGTGTACTACCTCGAGCCTGCTCCTGGTACACTCATGCACTATAATGGTTCTTTCACATTCTTACTGTTTTGTACGTTCTTTTGTACGATTTTGGACATGTATTGTAATTTACTCAATGTTCCACTACTGTTTATTGTACAATACCTTGTGTTCCAACTGTTGCATAATCCTACAATGTTGTATTGTTAGTACTACCCACATACTATTGTAACTGGCCATACTTCATGAACCTATGTAACCCCTTCTCCCCAGGTTGCACTGTGAGACAAGCAACTTATTGTTCAGTGTGCCCTCCTGGTGAAACATTTCAATAAATAAATAATAAAACAAATCACAGACTTCCAGGTGGAAGGTCAGCTGGGATCCAGTGACCACCAAATAGTGTGGTTTAATATGGAGACAGTGACTCAGTCTAGTCACACTAAAGCAAGGGTCTTAGAATTTAGGGGGTGGATTTTGCTAAAACGCGGAGATGCATCAAAGAAGCCCTGGAAAGGAGAGGGATAGGAGGAGTAGTCGAGGAGCAGTGGGAACACCTGAAGGTAGCCATAGAAGAGGTGACCAACCAATGCATTAGGGTGGTAAATAAAGACAAGAAAAGGAGGAAAGCACTATGGTTCTCAAGAGAGGTGGCAGACAGGGTAAGGGCTAAAAGGGCGAGTTTCAGAAAATATAGAGACTCAAAGGGAGGAAGACAGGGAGGTGTACCTAAAGAATCTAAAGGAAGTGGGGAAGACTGTTAGGAGAGCAGAGGCACAGACAGAGGAAAGATTAGCACAGACAGTGAAAAAAGCGGACAAGATATTCTTTAGGTACATCAGCGAAAGAAGAAAAACCGGAGGGGGGGGGGGCATGATTGTAAGACTCAGAGGTGATACAGGGGAGTGTAAGGAGGCAGACCTGGAAAAAGCAGAAATACTGAACAAACACCTCTGTTCAGTATTGCTAACATACTGACATACTAAAATGCCAGTAGAATAGGCCAAACGGTCTTTCGTGTCTGCTCGTTTGGTCAGCCCTCACCCTGGGAGCTGATCTTGCTGCCCCCCTCATCCTCTCTGGCTTCTCCCTTCCCAATCCCGGATATTCCCACTGCACAGGACTTTACATCCAGAACCCTTCCCCTGTACCTGTCCCACCCCCTCTTGAACCCCTCCACCGTCTCTGCCTCCACCAGCCCCTTGGGCAGCGCATTCCATGGCTCCACCACCTTCTCAGTGAAGTAGCACCTCCTACTTTCTCTCCTGAATCTTCCCCCCTCCAGCTTCCACCCATGCCCTCTAGTTGCCCCCCCCCTTCCTTCAGAGCACCTTGACTGCTTCTTCCCAATTTAACTCCTTCATATACTTGAAGACCTCTATCATGTCCCCCCGGTCCCTTCTCTCTTCCAACGTGTACATATTTACCTCTTCGAGCCTCTTGCCATAGGTCCTGTCCCCCAAGCCCCAGATCATTTTGGTTGCCCTCCACTGGACCCTCTCCAGGAGTTCAATGTCACTGTTTAAGTGTGGCCTCTAAAACTGCATGCAGTACTCGAGG
Organism: Neoceratodus forsteri; assembly: GCA_016271365.2. NCBI lineage: Eukaryota > Metazoa > Chordata > Ceratodontiformes > Ceratodontidae > Neoceratodus > Neoceratodus forsteri. The sequence goes on from CM057453.1 coordinate 1,276,551,579, forward strand.
TGCGGTCTCACCAAGCAGTTATGCAGGGGGAGTATCACTTCCCTCCTTCTGGAGGTGATGCCCTTAGTGATGCATCCCAGCATCCTGTTGGCCTTAGACACTGCCCTCCTACAAGTCTCAGAGTTGTTCATCTTGACATCCACCACCACCCCCAGGTCCCTCTTAGCCACTGAGACTTGTAGCATTCCTCCCCCCGGGTGTTGTCTTGGCCCGGGTTTCTGGGTCCCAGATGCAGTACCTTGCATTTCCCTGCATTAAACCTCAGCTTCCACTTTCTAGACCACCTTTCCAGAGCCTTCAGGTCCCCCATAGGGCCACCCTTCCCTCCTTCCCTCCTCCCCATCCACCACCACCCCCCCCAGTTTTAAGTCATCCGCAAAGAGACACATCTCACTCCTGATACCCTTCCTTATGTCAGAGACATAGACATTGAATAGGAGGGGCCCAAGGACTGATCCTTGAGGGACCCCACTAATGACCCTCCTTGGGGATGAGACCATCCCACCAACCATGACCCTCTGTGTCCGGTCCTGGAGCCAGTTGCCTATCCATCTGATCATCGGTTCCTCACCCCCATTTCTCCCAGCTTATTCAATAGGCTCCCATGAGGAACAGAGTCAAACGCCTTGCTGAAGTCAAGATAGAGGATGTCCACCGGCTACCCAGGTCTAAGGCTCTCATCACCCAGTCATAGAATTCCACAAGGTTTGTCTGACACTATTTCCCTCGGACAAATCCATGCTGTCTATCGTCCAGGCACCCTGACATTTCCAGGTCCCCCCCAGACTCTCCTTGACAATACCCTCCATCACCTTGCCCACCACCGATGTCAGGCTGACGGACCTGTAGTTCCCTGCCACCTCCCTTGATTCCCCCTAGTGGATAGGCACTATATGCGCCACCTACCAGTCCTGAGGCACCCACCCTGTCCTCAGAGAGCTGCTGTAAAGCTCTGCCAGGGGTTTCGCCAGGACATCTGCCAGTTCCTTCAGCACTCTGTGATGTAGTTTATCTGGTCCCAGTGCTTTCTTCATCTTAAGGGACCTGAGGGGCTTCCCTCACACTCTGTGCCGTGATTTCCACCTCCGCTACCTTGTCCCCCTGCCTTGCCTTCTTCTCTCCTACCAATGATGGCTCAACCTCTCCCCAGACCCAACGATTGGCAAGGGTCCCCCCGCCTCAGTTTCACCATCTCCTCCCATGTATGATGCAGCCCCCACCATTTTCCTTGGTGAAAACTGAGGCAAAGTACTCATTTAGTACCTCAGCCTGCTCCCCGGGATCTTGTGCCCATCCCTTCCCTGTTTTAATCCTGCTAATCTGCCCCTTCACCCTTCATTTTTGCTCAATGTGTCTAAAGAACCCCTTATTGCCTCTCCTAATTTCCCTGGCCAGGTTCTGCTCCTTCCTTGCCTTAGCCACCCTCACCACCCTAGTGGCCCTTCTGGCCATCAGCTTGTGCTATCCTCTATCCCTTTCACTCCTTGAGCACTTGAAATGCCTATAAGTCACCTTCTTTCCCCTCACCACCTCCTGAACCTCCTTGGTCCACCAGCAGGGTTTACGGGCCCTACCACATTTTTGTCTTACTCTTGCACAGGTACTGATAGCATACTGCACCCCCCTCCTGATGATTTCCCACCTACTGTCAGTGTCCGTGTCTGGCCTAATCCCATCCAAATGCTTCTTAAGGATCCTTCCCATTTCCTTGAAATCTGCCTCCCTGAAGTCTGTTACCTCCGTCTTTGTGCAGCCTTCTACTCCTCCTAGGTCCAGGCAGAACCAGACTGTGGCATGGTCGCTCCCCACCAATGGGTTCCTTACCTCTTAGTCCCCAATCTGGTCACTGTCTGTCTGGACCACATCCAGTATCTGCGCCTCCCTGGTTGGTTCCCCCACCTGCTGAGTTAGGTATGCATCCTGAAAGACATCCAACAACCTCTATTCCCTGGCCACCGAGAATGTCATAGTCCTTAGTCTGTTCCTTGCATGTTTAAGTCCCCCAACACCACCACCCTTCCCTTGCCCAATTTGCAGTGTCTCCCAACATCTGCCACCAGACTCTCCTCCAGCTCCTCTGCCAGCGCAGGGGGTCTATATACCACTCCTATTTTTACTCTCTTGCCCCCATTTGTTATCAAGGTGACCCAAATCACCTCCACAGTTCCCTCCGCCTCCTCCACTCCTCCTATGTCAATGTAGTTTTTGGCTATTATTGTTACCCCTCCTCCCCTTCCCTTCCCCTGTCCTTCCTGAACATGGTGTAACCATAGAAACATAGACTTTGACGGCAGATAAGGACCGCTTGGCCCATCTAGTCTGCCCATTTCCCTACCTACAGGATAGGCCACAGATCCTAGTTAACCAACAGCCTATTTCTTCCTACCCCCCCCACAAGAATTGCCTTATGTCTGTCCCATGCATTCTTGAATTCTCCCACAGTTTTAGACCCCACAACCTCTCAGGAAGGCTGTTCCATGCATCCACTACCTCTCTGTGAAATAATGCTTCCTCACATTGCCCTGAACTGCCCCTTCTATCTTTAAATTGTGTCCCTTGTTCTTGCACATCTCTTTCTGAAAGATGCTACCTCTAGGACTTTGTTGATTCCACTGAGGTACTTAAAAGTTTCTATCATGTCCCCCTCTCCTTCTTTCCTCAAGGGTATACATATTAAGCTCCTTTAGTCTCTCCTCATATGGCTTCTCTTGAAGACCCTGCACATTTAGTTGCCTCCTCTGGACTGCCTCTATCCTGTCTATGTCCTTGTAGAGATGGGGTCTCCAGAACTGGACGCAGTACTCCAGATGGGGTCTCACCAACTGTCTGTACAGAGGGATAACAACTTCCTGTTTTCTGCTGCTGATGCCTCTCCCTATACATACCAGTGTACCCCCAGCCCTCCCTACTGCCTTCTCACATTGTTTGCTAACCTTAAGGTCATCTGATATGATTACCCCCAGGTCCCTTTCCTTTTTTGTTGTTGTTACTACCTCCCCACCCATTGTGTATTCTTCCTCTGGGTTCTTGTTTCCCAGGTGCATTATTTTGCACTTCTTTGCATTGAATCTTAGCTGCCATACTTCTGACCATTCCTCCAACCTTGCCAAGTCCCTTTTCATCCTTTCCACGCCTCCTTGTGTATCAACCCTGTTGCAGATCTTTGTGTCATCTGCAAAAGGCATACTTTTCCTTCCAGTCCCTCTGCAATGTCACTGATGAAGACATTAAAAGGACTGGACCCAATACTGAACCCTCGGTACCCACTAGTAACCCCTCTTTCTTCAGAGTGGACTCCATTTACAATTACCTTCTGTGTCCTGTTGTGCAGCCAATGTTTTACCCAGGCTACCACCCTAGGACCCACTCCCAGACTGGTTAATTTGACTATTAATCTTTTGTGGGACTGTGTCAAATGCCTTGCTAAAGTCTAGGTAGACCATGTCCACAGCCCCTCCTGGTCTGCTACTTTGGTCACCCAGTCAAAGAAATCTATTAGATTCATCTGACATGACCATCCGCTGTGAACCCATGCTGCCTTGGGTCCTGTGCCCACTGGCCCTAGGTACTCAACTATTCTTTCCTTCAGAAGTGACTCCATCACTTTTCCTACCACAGAGGTCAGACTGACAGGTCTGTAGTTTCCTACCTCTGTCTTGGTCCCACTTTGTGAAGGGAATCACATCCGCCTTCCTCCAGTCCTCGGGTACCACACCATCCTCCCATGATTTATTAAAGAGTAGCCAGTGGTTCACTAGTTCCTCCTTAATTCTTTTAGAATTTGGGGTGAATTCTATCAGGACCCATTGTTCGTCCACTTTCAGTTTTAGGAGTTCTTGCAGAACCCTTTCTTCTGTGAAAGGACTGGGATCGACCCCTATCAAGAGTGCTTCTGTTAATTGGATTAGGCACTTCCCTCCTCTTTTGTGAATACTGAGCAGAAATATTCGTTCAGTATCCTGCTTTTTCACTGTCCCCTCTGCCCACCCACTGTTCATTCTATTCAGCCTCACTATCCTCCTTTGTCTTTCTACTGCCGATGTACCTATAAAAGGTTTTATCTCCTTCTTAACTGAGTTGGCTATCTTTTCCTCAGTTTAGGCCTTTGCTATTCTGACTTCCCTCCTGCTTCCTTCTGCCTTAACTGGTACAGCTCTCTGTCCTGCTCCTTCTGTGTTTCCTTATACTTCCGGAATGCTATCTTTTTCTTCCTGACTTTCACAGCCACCTCTTTTGAGAACCATAGTGGCTTTTTTTTTCATTTGATTTGTTTATTTGCTTCACACAAAGGCTTGTTGCCTCTGTGATGGCAATTTTGATGTTTCCCCATTGTTGCTCCACACCTCCTTCTAGCCTGTTTGCTAGTGCTTTTCTGAGGCACTCTCCCATCTTGCCAAAGTCAGCCCTCCTAAAGTCCAGTACCCTCACTTTTGTATGGCTTGACTCTGTAGCTGAGTTTAATGTGAACCACACTGTTTGATGGTCACTTGTCCCCAGATGGCAACCCACTTCTAGATCTGAGATCCTCTCACTGCCTCCATTTGAGAGTACGAGGTCTAAGATTGCTCCCTCATGAGTGGGTTCTGAAATTAGCTGTTCAAGGCCTGCCACCTGTAGGGCATCAAGAATGGCCCTGCTCTTGGATGTGGCTGCAGCAAATGTGCTTCAGTTAACATCTGGCATATTCAGGTCTCCCATCAACAGTATCTCCCCTTTATCTGTCATTCTAAGAATGCCTTCTATCATATCCTTGTCCATTCCCTCCCCCTAACATGGGGGTCTGTACACAACCCCTGTGCGGATTGTGGTACCCTTTCCAGTCTCCAAGGTGACCCACAGTGCCTCCTCTTCTCCCTGTTTACTCTTTTGTTCAGTTGCTTTTATCCCTTCCTTTACATAGAGAGCTACTCCTCCCCCTCTTCTCCCCTGCCTGTCTCTCCTGTAGGTTATGTACCCTGGTATGTTAACATCCCAGTCATGGTTCTCTGCGTACCATGTTTCTGTGATGGCTACGATATCCAGGCATCCCACTTCCATCAAGGCCACCAGCTCAGGGAGCTTGTTGCCCAGACTATAGGCATTGGTACTCATTACCTTCCATTTCCTGATGGCCTTACTCCCTTTTGTCCCATCCCTGTCCTTCTTGCCTTTGTCACTTTCTCCATTTACCTCAGTCCTTCTCCCTATCGACACCTCTGTGTTGGTGTTTGCCACACTTACTACCGTGATTTTTTTTTGGGGGTGGGGCTAGGATTTCCCTGTTACTTTTCGGTGCCTTCCCCCTTGGCTAGTTTAAATGCTTGCCAATGAAGCTTTTAAACCTATCACCTAGGATCCTGGTTCCCCGCCCGGACAGATGCAGCCCATCATGCCAGTATAGGCTTGCATCACTCCAGGTGGACCCTCCAGTCCCCAATGAAGCCAAATCCCTGAGCTCCATACCAGTTTTTCAACCTCTGATTGAATCCCATGGTGTGGAACACCCTAGCCTCTCCTATGCCATAGATGGGCAGCACCTCCGAGAAGGTTACCGTGCATGCTACTTGACTAAGGCCCCTCCCCAATTCCACAAACTATTCCTGCACTTCTCTAATCCCTTTCTTAGCCAGGTCATTTGTCCCTAGGTGGACAATGACATCCAGCTTCCTCCCCTGTGCAGCTGCTCCTGCAATTCTGAGGATTCGCTCCCTGTCCCTCCAAGCCATGGTGCCAGGCAGGCACCTTACCTTCCTCTCTCCTTCCTCCCCCACTTCTACCTTCCTAACAATGGAGTCCCCCACCTGGAGTTGTTTCCTTCCCCTGCAGGGTCCCCTGCCACCCTCCTGTGGGTCTCCTTTGTGGAGGTTCCCAGCATCCTCCTTGGTCTCCACTGCAGGTGCCTCCATGGAGGAACCACACTTTGTCAGAATGGCATAGGAATTGTGGAGAGGTACAACTGGAGGGATGCACCTCTGTTCCACCACCCTCACCCTCCCTGAGCCCACTGTGGTCCAACCGCTCCTCTTTCTTGGCAACCTCCGAGGCAACGGCAGTGGCACTGGTGGTCCCTGGATAGAAGAGGAGGTCCACAAATCCTGGCCAACTCAGCCTGGAGATGAGCAACCTCCTCCCTCAGCCCAGAGAGGTGCCTGCAGATGGGACAACACCACATCCTCCAGAATGTCTCCTGGAAGACTGCTGCTCCACAGCCACTGCACTGCACCACTCCAATCATGTCTTATTTCTGGCCCCTTAACTGTTTGCAATCCTTACTCTTTCCTCTGTTTTTTTCTCTCTCTCCTTACTTTCTGCCTGTGTGCCTTTAAGCTCCTGATTGTCCTGTTCTGAGACAAGAATATCCTATATTTCTCAGTAGACCCTTACTTGCTCAGAGGCAGACCTCCAGCAGCTAGAGGGGCCAGAGATCTACTCTTGCCCTTCTAGGATGGTGGGTCTTGGTGGTTCTGTGATCACTCACTTCCTGCTCCCAAACAGGAAGTTCCTGTTGTCAGTCAAATCCTGTGCCTATAAAAATAGAACTAGCTTTGGATGGGGGGGGGGAAGGGAAGGAGGGCAATATAGTCCCAGTAGAGAAGTCCACTCACACAGCAGTCCTTTCTGCTGGTGTCTTCTGCCAAGCTATTACCCTCCAGGTTCAGGTACCAGTCGTGCCCTGCGGTGGCCCAGGTCTCAGTGACCGCTGCCACATCCACCTCTCCCTCATTTAGCATCACCTGGAGCTTAGGCATTTTATTGCCCTAGCTCCTGGCATTTAGCAGGACTACCTTCCACCCTTTCCATATACTTCCATTTCCACCGCTTGCGTTCCAATGGGGATTCAGTCTTCCCCGGTCAGCACCTTACCAGTCAGCCTTTTCCCATATTCCTCCAGCTCCCCAAGGGGGTGGATACTGAGTCCTTCCTTTATTGGACCCCCCTCGACAGCCTTATCTCCCGTCCCTTCCCCCTTCACAAGTTTAAATCCCACCTTTCACCAACAAACCCCTCTATTTTCAACTTAAGGATTTTCCTCCCCTCCAAATTGAGATGGAGCCTATCTCTAACATGTATTCATATATTAACTGAGGAGGGGAGGGTCAGGGACCACAGCTGGGTAACAGACATGAAGGGAGGTAAACACGAGTCCTTTCATGGAGGAGAGAGTCCTGGAGGAGCTCACACGGCTAAAGGTGGACAAGGTAATGGGGCCAGATGGCACACACCTGAGAATATTAAACGAGCTGCAAAGGGAGCTAGCAGCACCACTAGCAGCCATGTTCACTGAGTCACTCAACACAGGGTAGTGCCAGAGGGAAGAGGGCACATGTAGTCCCTCTACACAAAAGTGGTAGTAGGGAGGAGGCAGAGAACTATAGACCAGTCAGCCTCACCTCAGTAGTAGATCAGATCATGGAGGCACTGCTTAAAGAAAGAATAGTGGCACACTTAGAATTGATCAGTGCCCAGGATCCAAGGCAGCATGGATTCACAGCAGGGAGGTTGTGTCAGATGAATCTGATAGATTTGTTTGACTGGGTAACGAAGGAAGTAAATCGGGGGGGGGGGGTGGACATCACTTACCTTGATTTCAGCAAGACCTTCGACACTGTCCCACATAAAAGGCTGGCAAACAAGATGGGTAGTCTGGGCATGGGGCAAAAGGTGGTAAACTGGGTTAGAATCTAGCTAACAAACAGGAGGCAGAGGGTGGTGGTGGTAAATGGGATCCAATCTGCAGAGAGGGGAGTGACCAGTGGGGTGCCTCAGGGATTGGTCCTGGGGCTTGTTTAATGTCATTAGTGACATTGCAGAAGGGCTGGAGGGAAAGGTCTGCCTGTTTGCAGATGACACCAAGATCTGCAACAGGGTGGATACACTGGACAGGGTGCAGAAAATGAGGAGGGACCTGGGAAAGCTTGAAAAATGGTCAGAGGTGTAGCAACTGAAGTTCAGTTCAAAGAAGTTCAAAATAATGCACCTGTTAAGAGGGACCCCGGGAGGCAGAACTACAGGATGAGGGGTAGTTGTTGACTATCACCAAGGAAGAAAGGGACCTGGGGGTTATAATTTCAGACAATCCAAAGGTGTCTAAGCAGAGTAAAAGAGTGGTGGGGAGGGCCAGTGGCATGCTGGTGTGCATAGGCAGAGGCATCACAAGCAGAAGGCAGGAGGTGGTGATGCCATTGCACAAAACACTGGTGAGGCCTCACCTGGAGTACTGTGTGCAGTTCTGGAGGCCGCACTTTTGAAAGGACATCAACAGGGTGGAGGCAGTCCAGACAAGGGCGACAAAGACTGTGTAGAGCTTGCACCAAAAACAAATGAGGAGAGATTAAAGGACCTTGATATGTACTCGGTGGAGGAGAAGAGGGATCGGGGGGTCATGATAGAAACATTCAAGTACATTAAGGGCATATACAAGGTGCAGGGGAGTGACATCTTCTATTATAGGCAGAGTGCAAGAACAAGAGGGCATGATATGAAATTAGAAGCGGGCAAGTTGAGGGGGAAACGTGAGGAAATTTTTCTTCATGGAGAGGGTGGTGGATGCATGGAATAGCCTGCCACAGGAGGTGGTGGGAGTGATGATTTTAAGGTATACTCTGTGATGTGCAGAACGGGCAGCTCTGAGCGACTCACTCAGCCCTCCTGTTGTACCCATATTGAACCACGTGACAGCTAGTGTAGGTCATCACCCATTACCATGGTGATGATGTTGTCTGCGCAGCAGTCACCTACATATGGGTAGTAGGCTGCTATGCTGTTTGCAATTTTAACATGATGCTTTTTCCAATTTTTGGAGATGAACAATTGATTTTATGCTGACATGAGCATTCTCCTTTCGAATTTTGTGTGTGTTTACTTTTAGTTTTTGATTATTAATTCAGATCGCTCTTCCTTCTTAGATACCGGAAGTCAGACTTTGACTTTTTGCAGCATGCATATAATTTGTTTTATAGCAGAATGCAGTTTTCAGAGTTTCAGTGACTTCTTTTTATGATGTTTATTAGTTTTAGAAATCGTTCAACCTCTGTTATGACTTTTTTTAGCTGAAAGACAACATGGGATATTAACCGTTTGGCCTCCATGGTCAAATGTTCTTATAATGAAAGCATCATAAAATCTTTTGTTCTCCTAATCTAGCCATGAAGTTTCATATGGTGCACACCTAATATTTACCAACAGGCCTGCCAGTTTGTTTCTTCATTAAGACCCCCAGTCCTCTGAGTGGATCCCCAATTCATATATCCACCACAGCTCATGTTTCTCGACTGTTTTATCTTAATCCCCACCTCTTGTGGATTCTGGGACCTGTTCTATGTCCCAGAACTGGATCTACACTTCTGTATGGCCTCTCTCTTTTAGTACTGTCTAGCTAATGAGCTTTAAGCCTGATTTTACTTTTATGCTCAGAAATACAGCTTTCAAGTTCTCTCAGTGTTTTACATACATAAAGACAGTTGCAGGGACACTGTATGACATACACAACTCCTGTGGTGTTGCAGCTAATGTGGGATTTGATTTAGTATTCTGCCCTGGTGTGTGGGTGTTTAAAACTTCCTTCTTAGAAGTATGGCCACAGGCCACACATCTGCCACAGGGGAACATGCCATTTTTTAGAGGTCCAAGTAACAAATGTTCTCCTTGTGTTTTTTTTATGTGTATTCAGCCTGTACTTTTTTTTATATTATTAAAGGTTTTGCACAAATGTTTGACAAGTTGTGGGGTTGTCTTGTAAAATTCTCCAGTTGTCTAACAGAACCTTTCTTTTAAGTGGCATGTGTATTATATGTTGTGTACTGAAGTTTAATCTTCTTACTGTACTTCCTTATGTGTTTTTTTTCTACTACTGTCTGTTCCCTGTTTATCTGTTTGACTTTTTCAGTAGCTGTCACTGAGCGGTGCTTTTATAGTTTCTTTGTTTAAATCTCCCTAATATGGCTTCCTTTTCCTTTTGAAAATCCACCTCCTGGCTGCAATTCCTTTTGGCCTTGAGCAGCTGAGGATAGAATATACTCTGTCAGCTTTTTTGGATGAAAGCTGTGAGCGTGTAGTGTGATATTCCTATCAGTTATTTTCTTGTACAGTTTTGTTTCCAACTTTTGTCCTACTTTTTGTATATTAATATCAAGAAAATCTATTTCATTTTCATTTGTGTTAATGGTGAACTTTAAATGTACTGTAGGCCACTGGTGTTTAGGTACTGTTTGAATTCCTCTAGGTATGTTTCATTTCCCTGCCAGATTAATAGTACATCATCTATGAAACGCTTCCAAAATATGTTTTGTTTAAATTTGTTTCCTTCTTCTTCCGAAGTTCATATGTGTTTCTTTTCAAAATCATACATGTATGCATATACATATCCCAGTGCCATGCTGCTGCCCATTGCAGTTCCTTTAGTTTGTGTATAGTATTGTCCATCAAACCTGAAGTAATTATTATATAGAATAATCCTGGCCATATCTTGTAATGACTGTGTTTTTGGTTTGGCTCCTTGGGTCCTTTCATCCAGTATCTAGCCTAGGGAGACTAGTCCTTCTTCACGTGGTATAGATGTATACAATTCTTTCACATCTATTGTTACTGATGTGATGTTTCTTACATCTGCTGTTTCATTCAGTTCCCTAAGCAGTTGTAAAACATGAGTCATGTCATTAATACATATTGGTATATTCTCAATCAGGGGCTGCAGGTGGTGATCTTTGTATTTCAACAAGGGTGCCAGAATTGAATCTACTCCTAATACTACTGGCCTACCTGGTGGTTTGCACACATCTTTGTGAATTTTGCGGACAGCATGAAAGACTGGAGTTGGAAGGAACTTAAGTGTTAACATAGCTATCTCCCACTCTCGTAGCCAATTAATGGCTACCATTTCTTCTAGGAATTCTCTTATTTCATTTCTTATGTGTGGTAATGGGTCTGCTGGTAATTTAGTGTAGTTAATTTTTAGCTGTACTAAGTTTAGATAAAGGATGATAGATAGATAACACGTTTATTTTTATACAGGATATTTCATGTCATTAGGAATAAAAATCCCTGTCTACCAGACAGTCCTGTTAAAAAATTCCAAAAGTTACACAAGATGACTGGAGAAAAACATGCAAGAAAAATACAGAGATACAGTATATCATGCACAACACATCTCAAAAACATTTGTCTATGTACAAGTATACAATTAACCAAGTCCTGTTATTTCAAAGATTTAACTAATATTTGCATACCATTTGATGACTATTTTTCAAGTCAGTAACAAATTTTGTATGAGATGTGGCTGTACGCATATTACAAGGAAGGTTATTCCATATACAAGCTGCCTGAAAACACAAGGTTTCGTTTCCATATTTGATCATACATTTATCTGAGCATATCTTGTTGCTGTGAGCAGATCTAGTTAATACACGTGTGGTTGGTGAATCTTTTCCAAAAACAACTCTTGTAATGCAACAGTCTGGATATTGAACTAAAGATTTAGGAAGGAGCTTTGACCAATTAATGTTCTTTCTTATTTCTAATGATTGCCAGGCCGATCTTTTTAACATTTCACAATGATGAGTTGTAAATCTACATCTTAATAAAAATCATGACATTTTATACTGAATTTTATCCAGTTTATCCAGCATTCTCTTATTGGCCACTCTATATACCAAATAACCATATTCTACTGTTGGCAAGGTCATTTGTTCCATTGTTGTCTTTCTTGCCTGTTTATTTAAGCATTTAGTAGTTTGCCTAAGAGCTCCCAGTTTTCTGTTTGTTTTTGTGATCAATGTAGAAATATGTTCATTAAATGTTAGCTTAGCATCAAAAATTATGCCCAGATAATAATCCGTAACTTGTTCAATCTGTTCCAACTCATTTATATGAATTTGTAGTAGAGGTTTGCTCTTTGCTCCAAAGTATTGCACCTTTGTCTTTTTTATGTTCATCTTAAGCCTTGTCCTGGTGAACCACTCCTAAGTCTTGGGACATGGTTTGATATTGTTTTACATCTTGTATGACTATTGCACCTCCCTAGCTGGAGGTTTTATGATAATTGCAATATCATTTTCTAGATCTTGTAACACATTTTTTTGAGATTTAATCATATTGGGCTGAATATTCAAAAGGGTTGCGCCATGCGCAATAGGGTTGCGCCTGCGTAAGTCTGAACTTGCTCCATTCTGCGATATTCAGCAGGAGGCAGTTGCGCCACTGAAAACAGGCTGAACAACAGCGCAATGCAAATGAATGCATGCTCAACTGGAGGGGGAGGAACCATACATAAACTGCACAGCCCGATATTCAGCTGGGCTGGCAGAGTTGTGCAGGCGCTAACCCCCAACCTGCGCCTGCACAACTCTGAGCCAAAAAAGGCTTAGTCAGGGCCACCCACAGATGAGCTGCTGCATTGCAGGGTGCAACACAGCAGCTGCCACCTGGCTGGCCCCAACCCACTTCCTGTGCCCCCCTGCAGCCCGATCGCGGGACGGCCGACTTAAAAACCCCACCACCACCCCAGTTGCCCGATCACAGGCATAGTGTCCCCCCACAGCCAATCGCGGGCAGCAATGTAGCCCCAAAAGTATCCCTGGTGGTCCAGTGGACGAAATGCCCGATCGCGGGCAGTGTATAATAAACCCCCTTCTCCGCAGTCATCCCTGGTGGTCAGTGGACTGAAATGCCCGATCGTGGGCAGTGTTTAACCAGCCCCCAAACGCAGCCCTGGTGGCTGGCGTCCCCCCACCCACCACCCACGGCCCACCACCCGCTCCCCGGCGGCGGCGGTACGGCATCCCACCCGCCTGCTGCCCGCGCCCGCCGACTGACTGCCCAGTAGGGCTGCCGCCCGATTGGTGCAGAGCAAGAGCCAATGGTGCAGCCCATACTGTAGTCCAGTTTTAGAGGTGTTCATTCACCGTCTGGACTGTCATCTCGTCAGTGGCATCTTCATTATAGGCGTCTGTCAGGCTGATCAGTCGTGGCGGCAGTTGTCTTAGCCCCGGGTGGATGCTACCAACCGCCGACTGCCGGAGGCGGTGGTGGGGCTTCGCGGTGGGTGGGGTGGGGAGACGCTATCCACCAGGGCTATGTTCGGAGGGTTTATTAAACTTACTGCCAGCGATTCGGGCATTTTGGTCCACTGGACCACCAGGGATGACTGTGGGAGGAGGGGGTTTATTATACACTGCCTGCGATCAGGCATTTCGGTCCACTGGACCACCAGGGATACGCTGGGGGGCTACATTGCTGCCCACGACCGGGCTGGTGGGGAGTACACTATGCCCGCGATCGGGCCACTGGGGGTGGTGGTGGGGATTCTACACTGTTTTGCCCACATCGGGCTGCAGGCCAGTCCTCGACGGCTGCTGCCTTGCAGGTGCCAGGCGCAAGTCCTCGGGATCGGGCGCATCTACATGCTAATGGCATGCAATGGGGTTATAATCAGATGCAAATGGCCCCCCCTGCACCTTGCATTAATTATGGCCCCATTTGCATGTCACCTTTTGAATATGGAGATTTTGCGCATGGCGCAATGGTACTTGTGCCACCACAAGTTGAATGCTCCACTCTGACAACTTGCGGTGGCACAAGTTCCACTGCACCATGCACAGTGGCTGTGGCCGGGGGGTGATATTCAAAGGAGTTGCTCAATAGCGCAACCCCTTTGAATATCGCCCCAGACACACCCCTGCGCAACTATTTTGCACAGCGCAAGGACTTGCGCCTAGGAATAGCGCAGTTTGAATATCCAGCCCATTGTGTCTAGCAGTTCTTAAATCTGATTTAAGTGCTTCTTTTAATTTTCTATCCAGGGTGCCAATGTATTTTTTGACTGCATTATTCATCCTTATCAATGGCACATATGAAGATTTGATGCCTAATACAGATCTTAATTCTGGTTTTTCTTTGTTTTGTGGTTCTGCATAAGCAAATTATACTTGTAATCATAGGTTTCTAAAAAAAAGCATTGCATATCTACCTCTATTTGGAATCTGTCTGTTTGCTTTGAGATAGAAAATGAAAGCCCCAAAGACAGGAATTCATGCTCATCTTGTGTTAGTGTTCTATTGCTTAGATTGAAAATCTTGGTTTTCCCCTGCCCCCTCTGAACTGCCTTTTCTGCTCTCACCTTCTTATTCTTCCACTGGCTCCTTCTATTCCTCCTCCTATTTCTTCTCTGTTTCTTAGATCGTACCTGTCCAATATTCTGAGCCCCTGGTCCTATGTTACTTTTGTTGTCCCTGATGTTTCTTGCATGGTCTGCTCTTCTCTCCTGTCTAACAAGCATTTGTCAATGCCAGATGTTCACCATTGGTATTGCAGTTGTACATGCTGTGTTTTGCTATTGTACATGCAGTGTTTCTTATGTTCCCCCAGCACTGGTTACTGTCATCAGGATTCTGAATCCCATAACCATGTCTGGACCTCAAGCAAGGCCCGCTCCACTACATTACTGCTCAGCCTGATTTCTGAGACTATTACATTTTTTGTGCCCCCCCAAACTTGCTCTCCTCTGGATGGCACAAGTCAAAGATTTACCTTGCCAGCCTGCCCTTGCCTTGTGCAAACAACCACTTTGAAGCCAGGAAATAAAAATAAACTTTTATTTGGGATTTCTGGGACTGTTAAATTTCTTGTGGCCCCTCCGCAATCTCTCCCTCTCTCCTCTGGATGGAACAAGTCAAAGATTTATTTTGCCAGGCTGCCTTTGCCCTGTACACACAGGCACACTGACGCCAGGAGAAAAAGTAATTTTTATTTCAGATTTCTGGGACTGTTACATTTCTTATGTGTCCCGTGCAACCTCTGTCTCTCTCTCTCTCTCTGTCTCTCTCTCTCTCTCTCTCCCCTAGATGGCACAAGTCAAAGATTTATTTTGCTAGCCTGCCCTTGCCCTGTACACACAGCCACACTGAAGCCAGGAAAATAAAGAAACTTTTATTTGAGACTTCTGGGACTGCTAGATTTCCCGTGCCACCCCCAGTGTTTCTCTCTCCCCTCTGGAGGGCACAAGTCAAAGATTTATTTTGCCAGCCTGCCCTTGGCCTGTATACATGGCCACACAGTGCAATCTCTCTCTCTCTCTCTCTCTCTCTCTCTTTGTCCTCTGGATGGCACAAGTCAAAGATTTATTTTGCCAGCCTACCCTTGCCCTGTACACACAGCCTTGCTGAAGCTAGCAAAAAAAAAAAAAACTTTTATTTGAGATTTCTGCGACTGTTAAATTTGTTGTGCAAAGTAGAATGCCAGTCCATGCCACAGGTGCAAACACAGATTTTGGACAGCATTTTAAAAATGACAGATGTGACATACAGAAGCTCAGGTAATAAGAAGGCTATGTTGAAAATCTGTGGTGAAAATATTTAAGATTTCCACAGTTACAAGTGTGCATGCTGTAATAGCAATACATGGTCATAACTTTGTCATTTTTTCATACTTCGACCCCAGCTGTTGAGCATAGTCTTTTTATCACCCCACCTCACGAACCCCATAGGTGAAAAGTTTCAAATCCATGGGAAAATGCCATTCAGCACCACAAGTGTGAAAACATGTTTTGGGCAGGATGTGAAAAATGACAGCTGTACTGTTCATGGAGTGGTGTGATATAATGTCTATATTGAAAATTTGTAGTGAAAATATTGAAAATTACCAAAGCTATGCATGTGCATAGAAATCTTTGAATGTCCATGTGTAACTCAGCCATTTTTTTGATTTTTTTCACCAAATTTTCAACATGGCCATTTTGGGATCCCATCTCATGAATAATGCTACTGTCATTTTGTTCATTTGTCCCAAAAGGTGATTTTGCACAGTGACCATGCCATTCTGTGCCACAGGTATGAAAACACATTTCAGGCAGGATGTGAAGAATGACAGCTACAGTTCATGAGGGGGTGTGAAAAAATGACAATGTTGTGAATTTGGAGTGACAATATTAAAAATTGGCAAAGTTACGAGTGTGTGTAGAAAAATTGCAATGACCATGTGTAACTCTGGTGTTTTGCACCAGATTTTCAACATGGGCTTTTTGGGACCCCACCTTATGAACACTGGCACTGTCATTTCATTACTCGGTCCCAAAAGGTGATTCTGCACATGACTGCAAAATCACTTTTCGGGACTGAGTAATGAAATGACAGAGCCAGTGTTCATGAGGTGGGGTACCAAAACCCCCATCTTGACAATTTGGTGCAAAACATTGAAAAATGGCTGAGATATCAACATAAGTTGAAAGCGCCATTGACGGTAATTATACGGCGCGTACCCTTGATTCTTCAGTTCATGGTTCGGCTTTGAAAAGTGCAGATTTTTTCCGGTCCACAGAAGATGACAGCTGCCAACCTCAGATAGTAAGTATAGGGCAAGGGGTGTGTGTGAGGTTGTGGGTTGCTCAGTGGGAGGGCTTGGGATGGGGGAAGGGACAGGGGAGACGTCGAGGGACTGCTTTCTTTTTTGCAGGAAAAAAAGACGTTGGGGGACCTTTTTCTTTTTTTATGCAGAGACGGATTACTGGAACATTTCAGAACACTGGGAGTGGGCCCCCCCGGTGTCCACAGTACTAGGAAGGGGGCTTCTAGCTCCGACATGGGGATTGGGCCCCCCTATTGTTGGGTTTGATTCGCAGGCAAAGGAGTGCACTCCCCGATGGGAGAAATGATTGAGGAGCTGCACCACGGCTACAGATACATCCTGATTGGCTGCATAATGGTGGGTGGTGGGTGCTGGGAGGGGGGTGGTGCAGCACAAAAGCAAGCAGGGAGAGCATTTGGATGTCACCGATCAGCTGTTTGCTGGGCGGTGTTCATCCTGCACATCAAATAAAAAGCCACCATGTGATTGGTGCGGCTTTTTCTTCTCAAGTAAATGACATTTCTGCCCATGAAAAAAAAACAGCATCACAGTTAGCCTGCCTGATGATTGGTGTGGCACTGTCAAGCCCCTTGCAGAGCACTCTATATTGAACAGACAGTGTTACACCCCTCAAAAGGCAGTTATAGCAAGAAGTTCACTGTGCATGTGCAGTGAACTTAAAAACGGTCTAATAAGGTTTATATGTGCTTTTCATGTAGCTTCCTAAGTTTTCTGATCCAGAATCTGTTGGAGTGTCTCTTTTTATGTTGGCTTGCTGAGCTTGCACGTAAGTCAACATATTGGGAGAGTGCAGCTTTGGAGGCGCGGCTGCTGTTGGGCGAATGCAGGGCACACATCAGTAGGTGCGTCCCTCATTCCCCAATAAGCCAGCATGCTAGCGCTGACACCAACATTATGTAAAGTGGACATAACTTCTAAACAAAGTGCCGCTACAATCAGAGACAAGCTCATCATGCAACGGCACAGATGACACACCTCCCGTACGTGCTGTCCTCCCCCCCCAGAGTACAGGGTGACACTCTGGGAGCCCACCCCAGTGTGGCAAATGATGCCATGGCCGACGGGAGTGCCCAATCCCCAGTCGGCTCCACTGTCCTCCCCCCCAGTACAAGGTGCCACGCTGGGAGCCCACCCCAGCGTGGCAACTGATACCATGGCCGACGGGGGTGCCCAATCCCCCATCGGCTCCATGCCCCCCAGCCATCCTTCTTCCATGCTGGGAGCCCACCCCAGCATGGCAAATGTCCCACGTCATCTTTTTTTTTTAAACCTGTAAATTAAAAACGGTCCCAAGGCGCTTCTTCTTGCCCCCCCACAACCCACACCCACCCACTGCGCACCCTGCCTCCCCACACATCCCCACCCCATACTCACCTTCAGACTCCGGCGCAATGATCTTCTGTGGATCGGGAACACGTCTGCACTCTTCAAAGCCGACCACGAACTGAGGAAATGCCGGTAAGCTGTATAATGGGCTAGATAGGGTTTTTTCAACTTTGTTGCATATCTCAGGCATTTTTTGGAATTTTTGCACCAAATTTTCAACATGGGGTTTTTGGGGCCCCTCCTCATGAATTCTGTCACTGTCATGGCGTTTATCAGCCTCGAAAGTTGATTTCGCAGTCACTGCGCAAAATCACCTTTTGGGGCCCATTAATGAAATGACAGTGGTGGTGTTCATGAGGTGCCCTCTTAAAAAGCCTAAGTTCCAAATTTGGTGGAAAAAATCCAACAAATGCCTGTTTTACGAGCGTGCGTTGCGCAGTTGCTACGCAGGCTCGTAACTTCGCGCATTCACAATATTTTACTGCCAGATTTTCAGCATTGTCATTTTTGTACACCTCCTTGTGAACAGTACAGCTGTCATTTTCCACATCCTGCCTGAAATGTGTTTCCACACTTCCCGTGCACAATAGCGCAGTCGCTGTGGGAAATCAGTGTTTGGGCCAGATTATGAAAATGACAGTGACACAGTTCATGAGCAGAGGACCTAAAATGCCTATGTTGAAAATTTGGTGATGATACTCCATAAAATAACTGTGTTACGAGCATGCGTTGGCAGAGTGCACGCACGCTCATACCGTCGTGCATTTGTGATATTTTCAGTCTGGATTTTCACCATTGCCATTTTTCCACACCTCTTGATGAACAGTACAGCCGTCATTTGACATATCATGCCCAAAATGTGTTTTCGCACTTCCAGCGCAGAATAGCGTGGTCGCTGTGCGAAATCACTTCTTGGTACACTTTGAGGAAATAACAGTGACACTGTACATGAGCTGAAGTGCTAAAATGCCTATGTTGAAAATTTGGTGCCGGACACCCATAAAATGGGAGTGTTGCAAGCGTGCATTGCATATTTCCCACACACCCTAGTAGCTTCGCAAATTTGGTATATTTACATGCCACATTTTCAACGCTGGCATTTTTTTACACCTCCTTATGAACTGTGCAGCTGTCATTTCTCACATCCTGCCCGACATGTTTTCCCGCACTGCACTACCAAACACCCAAAGGGACACCCTAATGCTTGTCACTCTCTGCAGGGTGGGGGTGGGTTGGCATCAGTTCAATACTTCACTGCCATTCCTATGATGCATCTGTCTAACTCCTGCACTACCAATGCCAATGCCAGCAAGCCAACATTCGGCATTGACAAATGCTTGTTTTGTATTTCTTGTAGGTTTATACTCGATTGTTCCTATAGTCTGCTGTATCTCATTGGATGTCTGTTAGTTTATTTTATGGATTTTTCATGTTCTGCTAGTTTTGTTTTAACTTCTTCTAGCCATAGGTTAAATTCCTCAAGTTGAAAGTGGATTTTGAGGGATTCTTCTTGGGTTTGTATTTCCTCCACTAATTTGCCTCCGAACTTGATGACTGCTTCTATTAGAGCATGCATAAAATCCACACTGCAGTGTGTTCTTATCCCATCCCTTGTCTTGCTTAGAATCGCATTATTGATGCCTAAGTTTGGTTCAGCTGCTACCCTCAAGCCACGGGGAATTCTGTTGTATTCTGTATGTTAACAATATTCCAACCAAAGCTCTTTAGAGTTTAAGTTTTCTAGCTTCTATTTTACTTACTTGGAACTTTTTGCCTCTGTGATGGTAAGATCAATGCTTCCCTTCATGGCGCTAAATAAATACTCTTTTTCTGTATCTGTGAATGAGCAGAAAGAGAAACCACTTTCTGCATTCCCTCCTACGTCTGCAGCCAGTATTGGGGACCCACTCGGAGGGCTGGGGTCTTAATGAAGAAACAAAGTGGCAGGCCTGCTGGTAAATATTAGGTGTGCACCATATAAAACTCCATGGCTAGATTAGGAGAACAAGAGATGTTATGATGCTTTCATTATAGGAATATATGCCCGTGGAGGTCAAATGGTTAACATACCATGTTGTCTTTCAGCAAAAAAGTCATAACAGAGGGCAGAAGATTTCTGAATCTACTAAACATCATAAAAAGAAGTCACTGAAAATCTGAAAACTGCATCCTGCTTTAACATAAATTATATGAATGCTGCAAAAGGTCAAAGTCTGACCTCCGGTAACTAAGAAGGAAGAAAGGTCTGAATTAATAATCAAAAATTGAAAAATAAACATACACTAATAGTACATCCAACAACAAAACTCAAAAGGAGAATGCTCATGTCAGCATAAAATCAATTGTACATCTCCAAAAATTGGAAAAAGCATCATGTTGAAATTGCAAACAGCATAGCAGCCTAATACCCATCTGAAGGCCACTGTTGCACAGATGACATTACCATGGTAACAGGTGAGAACCTACACTGGCTGTCACATGGCTCAATATGGGTACAAAAGGAGAGCTGAGTGAGCTGCTCAGAGCTGCCCGTTCTTCACTGCACAGAGTATACCTCAGAGAGAAGCCATTTCAAACAAGTGAGTAAACTCGAAACAGCACTTCACTATTACTTAAATGTTTAGAAAGTTGCATGGACAGTAAGCTTGGAAAATTTGAAAGTGCTTTAAACTTTGCTTGAGCCACAAGGGATAGCATAATGTAACATACAGAAATGACAAAATGAAAGTAGACAAACCAACAAAACCAAAGTTAACTATAGCAACACATAGGTAGGAGCTGAAAGAGTTCTGACAGCTTGATATCAAAAAAGGCAGGACAGTGTGATTCATGGCAAGAACAAGTGTTTAGAAAGAAAATATATTTATTGTAAAAAGTATCCAAGACACCTCAAAGGTACACGAACACAATTAGGCTCATATGAATAACCAACCTTTTATTTTACAGAAAAAGCAAAAGACGAAAAAATTAAAATAAAAACAGGGACAAGACTTACAGACTGTTCCTGATAACTAATGCACAATTTATTTATTTAAAAGTATTGTAGAACTTGAAAGCTGAAGACTATGTGTTTGCAGGAAACCTGATGAAACGTGTGAAGAAATAAGGTATTATACAGAATATCTATGTATATAAGCTAAATTAATTTTGGAAAACAGGTGTATAATAAACTTATGTCCTTATTCAACAAGATTTTCTGAAAAGAAACATGCAGATGGAGCAGACCAGAGAGCCCATGGGCCAGTTAAAGTGATAGGCAGTATTTTATATACCATTCTGAATACAGGAAACTGAAAAAAGTATGTTGACAGTATGACATTAATATGTATATATGCATTACAATACAACCAAATCCTTAAAAGTAACACTTTAATTTTGCCTTAAGAATTGTCATTCATGTGTGTAGACATCTGATGACAGTAAAAATAAAGAATTTTTATAAAACCTTATTCTTTTGTAAAATAAAATATGAATTTGTGATTTGTCAAAACAACTTTATTTATCTTTACTTATAGTCCCCCAAAGAAGCATCAATTGGCAAAACGTTGGGGCTGGCCAAAATTTATGAAAACAAATAAAATAAAAGATTTTCCTTTAAAAAAAACTTCCCCAGTGTTCAGAACCATTTAGTGGAACCAGAGTGACCATCCACCACCTTTGTTGTTAGACTAAAACTGGACAAGATGGAGGTACTGGTGATTCAACCTGGTTGATGGCAGGGTGAGGAAGCTACAGCAGAGGCAACTGCCCTTGTGGTTGGATCCTCCAGTCTTGTGGCCTTTGCTAACGTTAATCATGTGGGCATCATTGTGCATGAAAGGCTGACAGTTGAGGTGCAGGTATTGACCATACTCTGGAATGACTTTTACCATCTTAGGAACATTACCTGAATTAAAAGCTTGATCTTACCATAAGACCTGCTCTCATTGGTACATGCATCTGTGACTTCCAGGCTTGACCACTGTAATGCTCTATATTTCTGGGTTAATGGAGAGCTCCTGTGCTGCTCAAATCTAGTGCAGAATGCAGTGGCCATGTTACTGAAGAGTCTTTCAAAGTCTTGCCATGGGACCCAGTTCCCGGGTAAATCTAGTGCAGAACACAGAGACCATGTTACTGAAGAGCCTTCCAAGGTCTTGCCATCTGACCCTGGTTCTATGTAATCAACTTTGGCTGCCGATGACATGGCATATCATCTTCAAAGTCAGTGTACTGACCTGTAAAGCCCTATTTGGACTGAGCCCAGGTAATTTGAGTGAACTCCTGTCTCTGTACCACTCTTCTCACCCTCTCCGCTCCTCCGAGGTGGGTCTTCTAATGGTTCCCTGGGCATTCTTAACTCATTGAGTCCTGGTAGTCATTTTGGGCCAGGTTCTGTAATGGATGGTTCCAACACCATATAGCGTCTACTGGACCCAATGAGTTAAGACAGCCGGGGAATACACTTTTGAAGTTGCTGGTCCTGCCCTGTGGACATGCTTCCCAGATCTCTGAGGGAGGCACCCTCAGTGAAGACCTTTAACAGGGGCCTCAAGACCCACTGATTTAGAAAGGCTTTAACCTGAGCTAATCCTCACTGGCTGTTTTGGTTAACTGCTGTATTGAATTTATTTATGTTTTGTGTTATGATTTCTGAGGTTTTTTTACCCTATTCTGAAATTATATTTTATGTTTTAAATTGCTGAACCATGCACAGAGCCTCTGGGATTGGGTACTCAACAAATCAATGTATTACTATTACTTGTAGAAATTCAATGTGACCATAAAAGGAACCACTCAATGAAGCTATGTAAACCATTCTGAGCCTTGATAACACTAGTAAGAAGTGAAGGGTCAGAACATGTATAATTGAAAGCAGTGTATTTGCAGAAAGGATGTAGCATAACCAATAATTCCAATAAAAATGTCTAAATAGAAGACAAAATAAATTATGTTTATTACAGTAATCTTCTCCATGGGCAATCATGAAAAATCATGATAATATGAGATCAGCATTAATCACAATCACCATTTCCATAACATTGAGATTTTTGATTGGCAACCATTTAATGTTAATTTTTAATTATTATTAATTATGGTCACAGTGATGGTTTTTGAAGCTTGAACATGATCTTTAAACATAACTGATAATCATTCATTACACAGCATTATAGAAACAAACATAGAAACATAGAATTTGACAGCAGATAAGGACTGCTTGGCCCACCCAGTCTGCCCATTTCCTTACCTAGTGGGTAAGCTGCAGATCCTAGTTAACCAGCAGCCTACTTCTTCCTACCCCCCCTCCCAGAATTGCCTTATGACTGCCCCATGCATGCTTGAATTCCACCACTGTTTTTGACTCCACAACCTCCTCTGGAAGGCCGCTCCATGCATCCACAACCTCTCTGTGAAAAAATACTTCTAAATTACCTCTGAGCCACCCCCATCTTCAAATTGTGCCCCCTTGTTCTTGCACACACCTCTTTTTGAAAGATGCTACCCTCTTGGATTTGTTGATTCCCTTGAGGTACTTGAAAGTTTCTATCATGTCCCCCCTTTCCCTCCTCTCCTCGAGGCTATACATATTAAGCTCCTTAAGTCTCTCTTCATATGTCTTCTGGTGCAGACCCTGCACCATTTTAGTTGCCTTCCTCTGGACAGCTTCCATCCTGTCTATGTCTTTGCGGAGATTGGGTCTCCAGAACTGCACGCAGTATTCCAGATAGGGTCTCACCAGCTGTCTGTGCAGAGGGATAATAACTTCCTGTTTTCTACTGGTGATGCCTCTCCCTATGCATCCCAGTATCTCCCCAGCCCTCCTTGCTGCCCTCTCACATTGCTTGCCCACCTTTAGGGCATCTGATATGACTACCCCAGGTCCCTTTCCATTTTTGTTGTTGTTAGTATCTCACCCCCATTGTGTACTCTTCCCCTGGGTTTTTGTTTCCCAGGTGCATTACCTTGCACTTCTTAGCATTGAATCTAAGCTGCCATACATTTGACCATTCCTCTAACCTTGCCAAGTCCCTTCTCATCCTTTCCACCCCACCTTGTGCATCAACTCTGTTGCAGATCTTTGTGTCATCTGCAAAGAGACATACTTTTCCTTCCAGTCCCTCTGCAATGTCACTTATAAAGACATTGAAGAGGATCGGTCCTAATACTGAACCTGGTGTACCCCACTAGTAACCCCTTTCTTCAGAGTGGACTCCATTTACTATTACTCTCTGTGTCCTATTCTCCAGCCAATTCTTTATCCAGGCTGTCATCTTGGGACCCACTCCCAGGCTGGCTAACTTGTATATTAATCTTTTGTGTGGGACTGTGTCAAATGCCTTGCTAAAGTCTAGGTAGGCCATGTCCACAGCCCCTCCCTGATCTACTACTTTGGTCACCCAGTCAAAGAAAACTATCAGATTTGTCTGGCATGACCTTCCCCTTGTGAATCCATGCTGCCTTGGGTCCTGTGCCCCTCTGTCCTCTAGATACTCAACAATTCTTTCCTTCAGAAGTGATTCCATCATTTTGCCTATCACTGAGGTTAAACTATCAGTCTGTAGTTTCCTGCTTCTGCCCTGCTCTCACTTTTGTGAAGGGGAATCACATCTGCCCTCCTCCATTCCTCGGGTACCACCCCATCCTCCCATGATTTGTTAAAGAGGGTAGTCAGTGGTGTTACTAGTTCTTCCCTTAGTTCATTTAGAATTCTGGGATGAATCCCATCAGGCCCCATTGCTTTGTCCACCTTCAGTTTTAAGAGTTCTTTCAGAACCCTTTCTTCTGTAAATGGGCTGGTATCAACTTCTGTATCCAGAGTGTTTCTAAAATCCTTATCTTTTTAGCTGGGTGTGGCATGAAAAGTAAGTTAAGAAACCATGATATAATAGCTGGGGAAAACCCAGTTATGATTTCACCGTTATAGCCCGTGGGTTATAATGGCAAACACGCACTGGGTTTCCCTTGCATGGAGCATGTGCGGCCACCGCTCTTCTACTTCTCGGTGTCGGCTGCCATTCACCAGCACTACACAGTTTGCCACACTAAGAGTCAGCAGCAGTAGGTTAATTTAAAACAAGAAAAGAAACAAACAAGGGGGCTAAATTATTTTACCTTGACTGCTTTTAATAAAAAAAAAAAAAGTAATGGTTTTTCTCAGGAGCAGTGGACCGCACTGAAAGCCGACTGGTCCACGGCGCCATAGGAATACCTTTATTTTATATTATTGCTGTGGTGAAAAAAACACTCCCTAGCAATTATATAAAATAAAGGATGGGTAGGGATGTAAAATTTGAATTTTACACACACCCTTAGTTTGGGATGCCTTTATAAACCCTTCGAGCTTTACTCTTGGGGTTTATGTGGCATCAAAAACCTCGGGTGTGTGTGGAAAATTCTCATTATAACCCCCTTCCAAGCCATTATTCTCTGTGTAAATGTGAGGGCCATTTATTGAGGCTTCATTTATTTATTTATTTTCAGGTCTATGTTGTTTAAATCTTGTTTTAGCAGGTGGGGGGGGGGGGAGTGTTACTGAACTTGAAGCAGAGAATGAAATCAGATGCAAAAAATGCCAAATCAGTACATATTGTAAAGTGTTCCTTTTTTCCAAAATTGCAACTACAAGAGCTCAAAGGGACAGAAATACAGAACAGCAATCCAAACTGATTCCATAAATCAAATCCATGAGCAACCAAAAAAGGCAATATGGGGTGGGGTAAATGCAAATAACTGTGTCTGTCTGTACAGTGGGTTAGTTAGTCTGGACATCATCCATTGGAGTATGGGTAGTGTGCAGGTTGACAGGGGCAAGTGGGACAGTGACACAGGGTAGGGGGGAATTAAACAAAGTTAGATGGGGCGGTACATATTGGCAGTTGATAACACCAACAACTGTCTATTACCAAACTGTCTCATTTTCTTCATCCTCCCATCCAGTGTCAGAGGCAGAGTCCTTCCTGTGAAATGAGGACACATTGAATGCTACCTGCAGTGGCCAAGATGATTTTCTGTTGAACATTTGGAGGTTCATTTTCAAAAATGTCAGCATTTTGGTGTTCTCCATATATAAATGAGTATGACTTTCACTGACAATAGCCCAAACAGCACTAAAAATGGTATTCCATAAATATAGTTAGTCGATTTTAGCGACTCCATTTGGGCGACGTAAAAACAGTGAAAGTAAAGTCAGCGATGAGTGCATTATAGCGCATGTCAAGTTCAGCGCTTTCATTTTGTAGGGAGTACTGATCTTGCACAGTGTAAAGTGCTTTGTTCGCTGGTCCTGTTCCTAGCTGGCTGTGTGGCACAGTAGCTAGAGTCACTGCCTCTGTGTTTGGTGGATTCTGGTTCGGGGCTGGCTATGGGGGATACTGTTTATTTTTTTTGGTACTTATTTTTCTTGGGTGTCAACTCCACTCCTGCCCTGACTGCCTGTGAGGTTACCCCCATCATTCTTCCCTGCTAACAGCCCCCCTCCCGAGTTGTCCCCTGTCCCCAGTGTCATCCCCTCATGATGATTATATTAGTATGGGAGGTGCTGGGGGGCATATCTCCCTGCAATAAGTTTCTACACTGTCCCATTCTCTTTGTGGAAAGTGACCAGCTATCGTTGTTTGGGCACTGTGCTGTAGTGTTCATCACTGTTTTGGTGTTTCAATGATGTGCACTTGCGGTTTTTGTTATCACAATTTTATTTTCCCTGTTATCACATAGTACCTTAAAAATACACTCTGAAAAGACATTCACACATGGGCATGACAGAAGTACCACAAGAGGAAGAATGGAGCAGAGGAAACAAAAATTAGGAAGGGGTAATGGGGCAATGGTGATGGCTTGGGGCAGTCTGGGAAGGGGACAAAGTGGTGTGGCAGGCTGGAATGAGGGTCAGTGGAGGGGAGGGGCAAAGGAATCCTGGAAAGGTGGGGAACAGAAGTCACAGGGAAGGAAAGATCATGGGGTGTTGTAACTGTGGAGGGGCAGTATTCATGGGCACCCTGTGGAGGACGGGGACTGCCTCATCTATATAAGGCTGGGGAGGCTAAACAAGGAAGTACTAAGGCCAAGGGGAGAAGTGTCAAAGATGATGAAGGGGCATATTAGGTCGGGAGGAGAAGGGAATGTGGAAAGTACAAAAGACATCCAGGAAAAGAAAAAAGATGGGAGGAATAAGAGGGATGGGGGGTGGTCAGTACAAGGGGCAGTGGGGGTGACGCAGGTACAGGAGACAAACATGCAAGGAGAAGGAGTACAGGGAGTTGGCAACTCTGAGAGCTCAGATGGCACAGACCAAAGGGAAGTGCAGTCCATGGGTACAAAGAACAAAATGACTGAGGAGGGAGATGAAGAAATAGGTGAATTGGGGCAAAAAGGGTTGAGTACAGTGGAGAACACAGCAGGAGAAAGAGAGACAATAGGAGGGAACTTTGTGCAGGAGGAGAAGGAGGAGGATATGGAGGGGAAGAAGGAAGGTGTCTTGGTTTTGTGAGACTCAGTACTAAGAGGGGTCAGGTGGGGAAGCAAAGAGGAGAGGCACAGTAGAATTTGGGTGGAAGCCATGCCAGGAATGAAGGCAGAAAGGGTGGGGCAATCTGTGCTAAGGTATGCAAGCAGGGGAAGGGAAAGGCCTCGCCTAATAATACACCAGGGGATGAATGACCTGGCTGATGGGATGATAGGGGAGGTTAAGAGGAAGTTTGAGGAACTAGGACCTCTGTGTGAGGGAGCAGGCAAATTTGTCACCTTCTCAAAGGTACTTCCCATTCCCAGGGCAAGCATGGCAAGAAAAGGGAGAATTCAAGAATTTAATGAATAGCTGGGGGCCTGGTGTCAGGAAAAGGGGTATGGGCTGGTAGGAGGGTGGGGGGAGCCTGGGAGAACAACAGTCTGTATGCAAAAGATAGATTGCACTTAAATGAGGAAGGAAAAATGTATTGAAGGCAAGGATAGGGAAGCACATTGAAGAGCATTTAAACTAGGAGAAGGAAGTAGCAGGAGGGATAGTGGTGTTCAGAGGCCTAGTGATGTGAAACCAAATCTGCTTTCCCTCCATGATAGCAAAGTAAGGAGGAAGACAACTACTAAGGGAGCGGACATAAGGGGAGAGAGGCAGGGGTAGAGACAAGGGATGGAGGGTGGTAACACTAAATGCTAGGAGTCTGGGGAATAAGGGGGTGGAACTACAGGCTGTCTTGTGGTGGGGGTGTGGACTTGGTCGCTATAACCAAGACATGGGCCACCCAAATCCGCAGCTGGGATATGAGAGTTCCGGGGTACAGATTACACCGGAAGGACAGAAAAAATGGGAAGGGGGTGGCACTGTATGTAAGGGAGGGATTAAAATGTGTAAGGGAGGAGGGAGACAAGATAGAGATAGAGATACAGAAGCACTGTGGGTGCAACTACAGGATCCCAAAAATAGATCACTAAGACTGGGGGTGGTGTACAAGCCACCCTCTCAAACTGAAGGGATGGACAGGGTACTGGCAGAACAGATCAGGAGGAACTGTGGGAAGGGGGGTGGTGATAGTAGGGGACTTCAACCTGCCGGGGGTGGAGTAGGACACACCTACCACAAAGAGCAGAAGGGAGCAGGTAATGCTGGACGCCTTCCAGGGAAGCTTTCTAGTACAGTTGCTCAAGGAACCAATTAGTGAAAGGAATACCCTTGACATCATACTGACGAACAGGGAGTGGGTGAGGGATGTGAGGGTGGAGAAACCAGTGGGGGGAGTGACCACCGAACAGTGTAGTTCCAGTTACAGATGGCTAAAGAGAGGATGGCATCTGGCACAAGGGTGCTGGATTTCAGGAATGCCAACTTTAAGATGATGAGGGAAGTGGTACAGTGGTTCCTGTGCAAAATTCAACCAGGCATGGATACACTGCAAAGATGGGAACTGTTAAGACAGGGGACAGTAGAGACAACAGAAACTTGCAGCAGGGCCCAGATTAAGAAGGCTAGGGGGAAGAAACCTAGCTGGATAAGTAAAGGGGTGCTAGACAAGATGAGGAAGAAAAGGGCAGCTTACAGGAGATACAGAATATCGGGGTTGGAGGACGATAGGGAGGAATACCTGAAGGAAGCGAAAGAAGTGACCAGGTGGGTAAGGGCAGCCAAGGCAGCAAGGGAACTCAGGCTGGTGCAAGGCATAACAAAAGGGGGGAAAGACTTCTTTAGGTACATCAAGGAGAAAAGAAACTGTAAGGACCATATTGTAAGAATTAAGAAGGAGGGGGGATGAGTGGAAGAAGGGGGTGAAAAGGCAGAAGTGCTCAATGACTACTTCTGTTCAGTCTTTATGAAAGAAAAGGAAGGGGCACTACCCACAGTAGAGAGGAGGAGGATAGAAACAGATTGGGGGGTGACGGGTGGTGAAATCACAGTGGGGAGGGTGCTGGAGGGGTTAAGGGCATTGAGGGTAGACAAGGCTCCGGGACTGGATGGAGTACATCAGAGAGTGCTGAAGGAGCTGGCAGAGGTTCTGGCAGGACCCTTGGCAGACTTATTTAATTCATCTCTAGACACAGGATTCATACTGCAGGACTGGAGACTGGCTCACATGGTGGCCCTCCACAAGAGTGGACCCAAGGACGAACCGGGGAACTATAGGCCAGTGAGTCCAACATCCATAGTGCGTAAGCTAATGGAGACAGGGCCGGTTTTAGGACTTTGGGGGCCTCCAGCAAACTCTATGACTGGGGCTCCACAGACAGGAACAAGCTCCCCGCGGGAGCCCCCCCCGTAATCTTTCTTCAACTATCCTTAAATAATTAAACACATTGCTTGTGCTAAATGCTAACACTAATATACAATTAAACACAAAACATACCTAAGAAAACTTCACTTGGTCTCTGGGTGGGGTGAAATCTCCTTCTCTTCAGTCTCCTCAGTCCTGAAATCCGGGCACCAGTAGTTGATCTGGACTGGATTTGCAGGCTTCTGGCCAGCTGCTGCTGCTGAGAGTTATTTATTTCTTAAAAGAAATAAAGGATTTACAAATTTTCTCAGCAGTCAGCACAACAAGCAGCAGCCACTAGCATCTAGCAGGGCTATATCGGCAGCAGCGACGACGGCAGCAGTCACAGGAACCAGGTGGGAAGGTCATCTCTGGTGGCTGGCTTCTAGATGCGGTGCAGTGGGCAGTTGTCTTCTCTCTCTCATCTCTCCTCCAAACTAGTGGTAGCGTCTTCAACACCAATATTCTCTCTGGAATTCGTCCTCAGATGAATGGCAAGAGCGCTGGAGGGATAGTCTTATGGTACAGTTACGGACCTGAGTGGGGACCAAATTTTTAGATGCAAGGGGAGGAGGCAATAATAGCAAGGACTGAGTGGAGCCCTGTGATTGGCTCCAACAGCACCTCCCACGCCACCATGATGTGCAGCACAATATGGAAACGTGTGAACAAAGCTTAGATTATTGCAGTCTCCAGTTTGTACATAACACTAACACAGCAGCATGGTCGGTCAGCTGGGGATTGATTCAAAATCGGCAGGGCAGGCAGCAGCGGCACAAGCGGCAGACTCAGCAGCAATACAGAGTTGAAATTGGCGGCGGGTCCCTGTATGATGGCGTGATCTGATGGACTCTTGTTTTTTTTTTCTTTTAAATAAACTGTTTGTGGACCTTGTGGTTGCCTTTACTGGGAAAAGAAATCAGGTGGAGGCGGGCAGGCCACTAGTAGTGACTGAGCATCATGATTTGAATCCGCGAGCTGATGAGCCAGAAACAAAAGGAAGCAGGAAGGTATGTAATGCTGCTGCCTGTGCTCTTTCAAATATTATCTTTTTATTTAAAATTAAAAGAGATGCAGAAATGGGAGCACCTTACTAATACTGCCCATACATTTGGGAGGTTGGCGGGGGCCTCCCGCGGCCGCGGGGTTCGCTGGTGCCTAACGCCGGCCCTGAATGGAGACTATCCTAAAGGATAGGCTAGTGGCACTGCTGGAGGTGGATGGGGTGCGGGACGGGAGGCAACATGGCTTTGTCAAGGGCAGGTCATGCCAGACCAACCTGGTAGAATACTATGACTGGGTAACTAGCCAAATTGACAGGGGCCATGCGGTGGATGTCCTGTACTTAGACTTCAGTAAGGCCTTTGATTCAGTACCACATGGGAGACTTGGAATCAAGCTGCAGGGCACAGGGGCAGGAGCAAAACTGGTGGGGTGGGCGGAGAACTGGCTAAAAGATAGGTAGCAGAGGGTGGTGGTGGTAGGTGGGGAATACTCATCCTCTAAGCCTGTGACAAGTGGTGGTACACAGTGTTCGGTGTTGG